>HG992006.1:2285000-12285000 GCA_905220435.1 Amphipyra tragopoginis
ATTCACGCAAGTACATCGTTTATGCGGTAAAGAGTTGTCAACAAAAAAAAAGACAGAATACCTCTCAGGTGTGCTGAGAGTTCAGGGTTATTAAAAATGGAGCATTGCAAGAAATAACAACGCGTTTTCATTGTTGAGCAATATTAAAAAAAACGGCCAAGTGCGAGTGGGACTCGCGCACGTTTGTTGTATGGGAGCCCCCTTATATATTTATTTTATTCTGTTTTTTAGTATTTGTTGTTATAGCGGCAACAGAAATACATCATCTGTGAACATTTCAACTTTCTAACTATCACGGTTCATGAGATACAGCCTGGTGACAGACGGACGGACGGACAGCGGAGTCTTAGTAATAGGGTCCCGTTTTACCCTTTGGGTACGGAACCCTAAAAAGACAGAGTCACAGCTGAGAGTTCAGGATTAAAATGGAGCGTTGCAAGAAAGAACAACGTGTTTTCATTGTTGAACAATATTTAAAAATTAGCAGCTAGAATTTGCTAGAATTTTCGAGGCTCATTTTCATCTTGATGGCTTCGTTAATCGACGAAATCATCGCATTTGGGGTACAGAAAACTCACGAGTGATTGTTGAAACACAAATGCATCCACAACGTGTCACTGTTTGCTGTGGATTTTGGGCTGGAGGCATCTGACTATTCTTCTTCGGAAATGGGCTATTGCGACATGATAGTCAAGTCTTTTGAGCCTAAATTGCAAGATATGGGTGTGCCAGTGGCGTAGGGTGAATTTTCTTAAAAGGGAAGCCGAACCAAAAAATGCTTACCTTGCTCAAGTGTGATGCGTGAATTCCAGTAACTACTCGTTTCGAAAGGGAAGCCGATAGGAATCGAGTTGTATGGAGCCTTCGCCACTGGGGTGTGCTTGTATACTGCCCGAAAAACAATTCAATTACTGCATGAGTCATTTCCTGGTCATGTAACTTCCTGTTTCGATGATCAGAATTGACCGCCCCGTTCCCCAAGTTTGAGTTTTTATCGTTAACTACCGTAGTTGCGTCATGCCAAAAATATATGATTTAGGCAGCGAATCTAGGCGCGGCGTTCAATTCTAGCGTGAATTTTAGTTAGGCACTTTTCCCACCGCGAACGATGAGCGAGCAGCGAGTAGAGCTAGAAGCTAGAAACGAGTTGGCAAGCAGCGAGAAGCGAGTGTGTAGTTCCGATAGTTTTGTCGCCGGGCTATAAGCGAGTGTGTGAGTGCGACGGGCGATTACTCGCACCACTCGCAAATGACTGCTGGTTGGTCTCTCGGCATGGGTTCTTACTGCCAAGCGAGCATCGCTGAGCGAGTATTATATTTGATAGCTCTTGTCGCTCAGTGACAAACTAGTGGAGCGATTCCTCGCCGGCAGTGTGAACAGTCAGCGATCAACTATTAATACATATATGCATCTCTTTTGTTTATACGGAATGTATATCTATTGTACGTTTCTTGAGCGAGAAAATAGCCGATAGTTAGTCGCTTCCTCGCCAGCGGTGGGACAACTGCCTTAGTGTTAACAATAAAAACTTCACACTACAGATCATGTGAGTTAATCCCGTAAATAGCACCAATGAATCCATATAAAGCCCTGATAAGTAATGTTTAAAAAAATCACAATGGCACCTACTTCTAAGGACACACAGTCGCAATAGTGAGGTACTTAATTAAATGTTTTATCATGACTTTCAAGTACAAGTAACATTTGTACTCTTGATAGACAATAGATATCGATGAATTACAACAGTGATGGTCATGAAAAAATTCAAGTGCAGTACGTACGTTTAGAGCGCGTAAAACATAAATGTTATACAAGGTTAGTCGGAAAGGGGGTACTAATCCGAAGCTCACTTATATGTAGTATCGCTGATGACCGTTTGAAAGCAAGTGTTAAAATTTCAAAATTCGATACCTATTTTTTTTCCAAAGGAATGATTTTTATTTTAGTTTTTTTTTTAATTCTTCATCTCTGCTTTAGTTACAAATTCAGAAAATGGTGCTTCTAGTTCATAACCCAAATATGACCTAAAATGTAAACACAGCTGATCATAACTGGGGATAGATAGATTTTAGAGATTATTTTTTTTGAGATTTTTTAACAACTGTTTCTCTTAAACTATTGACTTTTGGGAAAAGTTGTAGAACAAAAGTTACTCATTATTATGTGTACTTTAACACCCTTTCGGATTAGTACCCCCTTTCTGAGTAACCTTGTATAATCTTAGAATACATGCACTTTAATAGATGAGATAAATTGTAGGCTCTATTTTGACATTTTACATTCGTTCCACATCAAGATCCCTCCGTGCCTCGGAGAACACGTTAAACCATCGGTCCCGGGAGTCATACGAATACCTATGACAGTCGTTACGGGTTTTGTGTTTATTCAGTCAAATATAGTCGACGAGGGGACGTCAAGTATCTATGATTTTTAAACGTCTTCCTTGAAAACATTATCAAAAATCTGACTAGCCTTTTCCCAAATATGTTTGGGGCAGCTTTCAGTCTAACCAGATGCGGCTGAATACCAATATTTTACACGGAGCGACTACCATCAAACCGCCGTAACCCAGTTACTGGGCAATGCCGATATCCTAAGGTTAGACCGGTTGTCAGGCTTCTGGCCTTTTTTTTTTCTTTTCGTGGGAAAATCCTCATAGATGCCTTTCGCCGGGGAAGGCGAAGGGGTATGCCGGACTCTTACCGGCTAAAAACCGACGGTGTTCCTTCACCTGACTCTTGGCCGAGGTCGCGGGATTCGCAGCTACGCAGGTACGCACGCCTTCTCGGGCCTGTTATCAGGCTTTTGGCCTTCTGGCTACCCGTAACGACTATCATAAGTATTCGTATAATACCCTATTTCTATTCTATTCTGTTATGAAGTGTATATAAATCATCCCTTTCCACTTCCAGGTCTTTGCTACGCAGAATTCGCAGCCCGCGTGCCGAAAGCCGGCTCAGCATACGTCTACAGCTACGTCAGCGTGGGGGAGTTTATCGCCTTCACCATCGGCTGGAACCTCATCCTGGAGTACGTCATTGGGACGGCCAGCGTAGCCAAAGGCATGGCGTTGTATATCGACAGCCTGTGTAACAACTCCATGGCGCGCGCCATGACGGAGGCGGCTCCAATCAATATTTCGTTTATGGCAGATTACCCGGACTTCTTTGCGTTTGCCCTGGTGCTGCTGATTACTGGTGAGTTTACTGTATTCTTATTTTGATTGAGGAAAGAAAAAGAATGGTCTGTTTGTGAAGAAAATCCAAAGATCAGCACTGTAACTGCGTAAAACACTCGCCATCGCAATATCTTTCATTTTGACAACACAACAATATTCATTGCGCGGTGCATAGTTGTCAAGAAGACAGATTGTTAAAACATACGGTGTAATGGACGTTGTCGAAATGTTAAGATCAAAGTTATTGCGATGGCGAGTGTGAATGTGTTTTGCAATTAGTGTGCTGGTTAGTAGAAGAACTCCTTGGAAGAGTTCGTCCAAGGAAGTACTTCTATCGCGAGCAGCATTGATGTGTCGAGAACACAGGAGGGTGGTTTGAAGAGTAGGGTGCCACTGCCGGTAAAATTACAGGCACATGAGATTTTTCAACTTTGTCTCTAGGTTGGCAATGTATCCGCACTCTTGGTGTAGTTAGACGGCTTGCGGTTTGTTTACCAACTTAGTACAAAAACAGGTTCCTAAAGAGAAGACTAAGCAACCACAGAAATAGTCACATCGATCAGATAACGCAAGTTGACAATAAATAAACAATGATATGTATAATTTAACATAGCAATGAAATAAATAGATAAACTTACACATATTATTTTAAGAGAATAAACAAATAAGTGAAAAAATGATTATAATAACTAAATGTATCAGAAATAATTTAAATATTTAGTAATAAGAAAAATTATTAAAGCGCTCTTCCTCTCTCCTACTTATTTAAGTTTTTGCTGTGCCCGACAGGGTCCACAATTGTTTCCATATTTAATGCTTACCGTCTGTATGACTGTGTATAGTCATCATCTGCCTAGCCTTTTTCCCAACTATGTTGGGGTCGGCTTCCAGTCGAACCGGATGCAGCTGAATATCAGTATTTTACATGGAGCGACTGCCTATCAGACCTCCACAACCCAGTAACTGGGTAGTACGATATTCTTGGTAAGACTGGTTGTCAGACTTTCTGGCTTCTGACCAACAGTAACGACTGTCAAAGATCTACAAATGACAGCCGAGACCAACGGCTTTCCGTGCTTTCCGAGGCACTGAGGAAACTCGCTATGGTAAATGGTCACCCATCCACAGACCAACCTCGGCAAGCGTGGCTTAACCCGGAAGATCGGTCTATGCGGCTGTAATTATTTAGCCACGAGCTCCTCGGGTATGACTGTGTATATTATGGATTGCAATAAAGAATTGAAATTGAAATTGACCTACCTTACGTGCCACTCGGCAGGAGCAAGTCTGTTCCCTCTCGACCGTTTCCATTTCGGTTGCAGGATGCGTGTGCTCGACCTCTCACAGGCAAGATGCGAGCGTGGCATTCGCATTGTATACTTCCCATGACTAAATTGCTCTCGTTACGTGGGTGGAACAAAAAATACGACACGCTTGTTTTTATAAAATACAATCTTGCGGTGTTTATATAACTTAATATCTGTTACATCATGTGTAAAGAACCAATCATACGATTGATAATGATCTACTAGTTCTGCTGTTAAAGTAAATTGAAGGTCAAACTGCATCAATCATCATTTGGTTAAATGAATTGTAGGTACTCTTATTAGCATAGCACATCTTACATTGTTCTCACATTTATTTTTCTTACTCACAATGGAACCATTTTTTTGTAAATATTTGATTAAAAAGAGTAACCATGGCGATTACTGCCCGTCCTTCACCATAAGATCTACACTTTGGAACGCGGCAGTAACTTCTTATTTTCGACACTTCTAAAGTGCCGGCGTAAATGGTTTAATTGAAATAAATGCTTTGACTTTGAAATCTATTTAAATCGCACATTTAAAGAAGGAGTTAATTTATCATCGCCTTATGTTTCCAGTGCTTCTGGGTACCGGCGTGAAGGAGTCGACGAAGCTGAACAACGTGTTCACTGCTCTCAACCTGGTCACCGTCATCGTCGTCATCATCGCTGGAGCAGTCAAGAGTGAGTACAGCTTTTTATTCCTTAGGGTACATATTATATTTGGAATTCCCACAACTATGGAGTGTATAACGCAAGTTGACCTTTACTTAGCGCGCTGTTCGGCAGGAGCAATCCTCCTACTTGTTACGCTGTTAAGTCAGTCCCTTTTCGACCGTTTCCGTTTCTGCAAGCGCGAATGGTTGCAGAATGCGTGTGCGCGACCTTTCACTGAGAACATGCAATGTTTTCTTCGCAGCACTTTATTTTAAACTTGGCACAAAGATAGGCAGATTCCAAGCTGGAACAGCCTGAAACCCAGAGAAGGACGTAAGATACTTATGATTGCGATTCAACGCGAATGAAGCCGCGTGCTTGAGCTTGTAGGTACTATTTAGAAAGTTGACAACATGTCAAATGTAAGTTTCAAAAGTGTTTTGGCAGAAAATTGTCTTAGCGGAAAAGTACCTTGGTGGGTAAGTGCTTCAGCGGAAAATGAAACAAGGGCCCTAATTCTACAAGCAAAATTGTTGCCAAAGCGCAAACGAACCACAACCATCAGTCAGTTTTAAACCGGTTGCGTACCGCCCGTCGTCCCAGGACGGCACTTAACTGTCTTATCTATTGTGTCTCTAATTACGGTGATTGAGAGTTTAATTTACGAAAACTGTCACAATGTTTCATTTTGTTTTTGTTGTCAATAAATTTCGAGAGAGGAGCTCGTGGCTAAATAATTACAGCCGCATAGACCGATCTTCCGGGTTAAGCCACGCTTGCCAAGGTTGGTCTGTGGATGGGTGACCATTTATCATAGCGAGTTTCCTCCGTGCCTCGGAAAGCACTTAAATCCGTTGGTCCCGGCTGTCATTTGTAGATCTTTGACAGTCGTTACTGTTGGTCAGAAGCCCGAAAGTCTGACAACCAGTCTTACCAAGAGTATCGTATTACCCAGTTACTGGGTTGTGGAGGTCTGATAGGCAGTCGCTCCATGTAAAATACTGATATTCAGCTGCATCTGGTTCGACTGGAAGCCGACCCCAACATAGTTGGGAAAAAGGCTAGGCAGATGATGATGTCAATAAATTTGACAGATTTGTAAACGAAAACTGTTTGAATAAACGGTTCGGTTTCGGTTCAGTTGCAATTGATTAACGTTTTTGTTTCTAGAATTGACGCACAGTCAACGAACACAATAACGTAAAACTTCGCATTCATTGTATGATGCTATTACAACTGTACATATTGCTTACTTCCTATAGGAAGGTGTGTCCACGTACAGTCATTTAACAATTCTCTGCGAGATACAGATCCTGCTAACTATCAGCTATTTTTAACATCTCCCACGGAGGATACTCAATTGAGAAAAATGGATCCAATCCGTACCCTATATTAATAGATCGCAACGGTGAAGCGTGAAGCGAATCTTACCACACGAAAAACCGACAAAATTTGGATCTTTTTTTTGGACAACCACGCCACTCTTTTCCAGCCATTGCAATGCATGTAAGCCAGGATCTGAAATGGCGACCGACTAGAGAACCGCTAAAACAATGAGGCTTGTCCCGGGGAAATGATTGAACTGTCTTGGAACCCGCAAAGAAATTAATCAGAAATGAAAAAAAGAAAAACCGACATGAATAAAAAAACAATTAAAGAAGACAAAAAACCCGACTGCTTAAAAAGCGAACTAAAAAGTTGGTAAAAAGAGGATGTAGAAAAAATGTAAGAACTGAAAAGGTGTTAACAAGACGCATAGGTTTTCAAAAAATCATGCTATCAAATCACCACATGCAGTCGGAGGCTACGTATTATATCGGGTGTAAAAAGACCCTTAACGATAACGAAAACCACATTATGCTACCCATTATTGGGATCATTTTTTTCTACCAGACCATACCTGGGAAACCATTGGTTTTGGAGATATTGAAGGTCAAAGTACACATTTTTTTTTAGTTTTTTTCCAAAAACGTATTCTAAGTGATAATATTAAACTTTCTTCCAAACAACCTTATCAAAATTTTCAATTTTTCCTCACAAATTACGCATTTGAAGTTGAAAAAACGCAACGAATATCAAACGCACACGACCGCCTTGGCTCAGCTGTGTGGCCGCTGCACGCATGCAAACGCGCGGCATCGCCACAACCACACATTGCGCGGTACAAAAAAAAGCGTTTTTTTATGCCAAAAAATAAAAGTCGTTTCCCAGCAATTATTTTTGGTCAATATAGTTTAGTTTGATGTACAGAGTGCGTAGATTTCGGCTATGTGATGTGTCTTTTTATACCGTGTATTTTGGTTAGTCAGTTTGCGAATTACATAATTCATAGGTAGCCTCCGACTGCATCTAAGCAAGCTCTAGCTCTGGACTTCTGCTGGACACCATTTTTTAGGACACCTTCCATAAACACATCTACGCAGGTGAATCATGCGTTATGACCGCTGACCGCTTAATAGACGCAATGACTGCCAAATCACTATGAATTACGTCCGCAAACAATACCATATATCGTCAGCGGACGTGATTCATGAATCAGAGTTGATATTGAATTACATCGGGGCACTTGGCCTATGACAAGGTCTTGACCTGCGATATGATGAGTTAATTGATTGGTTTGGTTCAAAATCAAAAGTTTTTATATCCCATAAACCACGGACCATCCCCCTATCTTATTCATTGTTTTCTTGTTCATCCAAAGTCGAATTTAGGTGCACGGTTCCAATTAGTCGTTTCCTATGAAGAAGAGCCGGCAAGAAACTCCATGGTTACTCTTTTAAAATGCATATCTTTAACAATTTGAGTGGGTACAGTTAAGACTTAGAATAGTTATGAGAGCAATGTAGACTTAAGTACAGGAAACACACTAAAAAAAATTGAAATTCATGTTGAAGTCAGGTGTTAGTTTTATCTATACATATAATAAAATCGTGGTTTAGAAGTAACTATGAAATTTCTGTCTAGAACTTATAAATCGCGCGGTAACGAAACCATAGCGCGATCTAATTCGACGCCAACGCCATCTAGGGAAGTAAAGATTAAACATATGTTTGCATGTTTATGCAAGCATCACGTAAACAGAGCTGACCCAGTGCTGTTGACTTGTATAAACATATATTGTGCTTATCTCCAAGTAACATATTTTTTTTGTTTCATCGCAATCGGTTCACGCATTCAAAAGATATGCAAATAATTAATATCTTCTATACATTTACAAATCTGTAGACTTTTGCGTATCTGTACATAGCAAATATTTTGAAAAAACCTGGTTGGGGTGTTAAACTATAACCAATAGAACCCATTTTTAACATTTTTGGATTTTTTGTCTGTTTGTCTGTTTATCTGTTTGTCTGTTTATCTGTTTGTTTGTTCGAGCATCACATAAAAACAACTGATCCAATGTTGTTGACTTTTATAAATAAATATTGTGCTTATCTCCAAGTAACATATGTTTTTTGTTTCATCGCAATCGGTTCACGCAATTAAAAGTTATAAAAATAGTGAATCGGGTCTTCTCGCGTAACAAACTTTAAGAGGCACAAATTACCTTTTTATCCCGACGTTTCGGCCGAATTTCACCGGCCGTGGTCACGGGTAGACTGAAGTGGCGGAGCAGTTGTCATCTTCGTGAAGCAAGGGCATTTTCATCTACCCTCACTTGATCTTGATTTTTTATAAAATTATCGTCGGTACTTCGACACACCACACTAACGACGTCTTTACACTCGCCTAAACCGTCCCGTTGACGATAACACTTGCTGATGACCGGATTCCATGATGTTGATAGTTTGTATCCATCTTCCCGATTGAAATTCTTGTATTTCTTAATTTCAATCGCTTCACGTACAATTCTGGGATAATAGTGACGATCGGTGGAGAGGATTTTTGGACTATGTAATTCTATCCAGTGATTGGAACCGGACTCCAGAAGATGCTCGGCTATTGCGGACTTATTTATCTGGCGGTTTTTGACTGCGGCGATATGTTCCTTAACCCGTTCTGCGATCGTTCTTTTGGTCTGCCCGATATAAGAACTACCGCAACTGCAGTCAATCTTGTAGACGCCAGGTGTCTGAAGAGGAATAACATCCTTTGGAGTACGCAGTTGCCTTGATACCTTGGAGAGAGGACTATATACAGTCTTAATGGCGTATTTCTGTAGTACTGTACCAATTTTATCCGTCACTCCTTTTAAATACGGCATGAACGCTGGCACTCTGTTTACCCCCGGTTTTTTATCTTTCCTCTTCGGACGTCGTAGGTACCCACTGTATCCGTTTGTCTTCAATACCTCCTGAACATGAGCGAGCTCCCTATCTAAATGTTCAGCGTCGCACAGATCGTATGCTCTGTTCGTCAGTGAGGTGACAACTGATTGAAGGTGACGCGGATGGTGGTGCGAATGGGCATTAAGGTACCTATCTGTGTGTGTCGGTTTTCGGTATACAGTGTGTCCTAGGGTACCATCATGTCTCACCTTTACCTGTACATCGAGAAAAAGGTAACGTAGTTAAGTAGTGTTGAGGAAGTGATAATTCGTAACAAGGTACCGTCTACAGATGCGGACACGCTTAGACAGGATGTTGCGGTTATTTTACGAAAGTCGACATTACCTAAGTCGAATGTCACGGCGGAAGAGCGTCAAGCATTAAGATCGTTACGTGAGAACGAAGATATCTTAGTGCTTAAGGCCGATAAGGGAAACGCCACCGTAGTGATGAATTCCAGTGACTATGACGACAAAATACGTAGTCTGTTGAGTGACACCTCCATATATAAGTCGGTGTCGTATAACCCTACAGCCAGAGTCACCAAACGTATACGAACACTAATTGCGGACCATAAAGATGTGTTCACGGATGATGAGTACGAACGGTTACATAGACCAAAAATCGTACAGCCGCCTAAACTATATGGCTTGCCTAAGGTTCACAAAGATAGCGTTCCACTACGGCCGATCGTAAGTCAAATTGACTCTCCCACTTACGAGTTAGCGAAACACGTAGCTACTATACTGCAGCCATTAGTAGGTAAGACCTCATCGTTCGTGAAAGACTCACGCCATTTTGTAGACATCATCAAGAGCATGAAGTTGGAACCAGATGAGATCATGGTGAGTTTTGACGTGGCATCTTTATTCACCAACGTTCCAATCTTAGAAAGTCTTGATGTTATCGAACGAAAGCTAAGAGAAAACGACCTGCCTCTACAGTATATTGTTCTGTTGAAGAAATGCTTAGAGGGTAACTTCTTCCTCTACCGTGGACAGCACTACCTCCAGATCGACGGAGTGGCTATGGGCAGCCCAGTGGCGCCGGTGATAGCCAATATCTGGATGGAACATTTCGAGACACTCTTCGACTTAGAGGCAGCAGGAGTGAAGCTGTGGAAAAGGTATGTCGACGATGTCTTTTGCATCATGAAGGGTAGTTGTCAGGAAGCAGAACAATTAGCTAGCCGCTTGAATTCCATACATCCGAACATCGATTTTACTTTTGAAATGGAAACAGGCAGGTCGTTAGCTTTTCTCGATGTACAGGTAAAGGTGAGACATGGTGGTACCCTAGGACACACTGTATACCGAAAACCGACACACACAGATAGGTACCTTAATGCCCATTCGCACCACCATCCGCGTCACCTTCAATCAGTTGTCACCTCACTGACGAACAGAGCATACGATCTGTGCGACGCTGAACATTTAGATAGGGAGCTCGCTCATGTTCAGGAGGTATTGAAGACAAACGGATACAGTGGGTACCTACGACGTCCGAAGAGGAAAGATAAAAAACCGGGGGTAAACAGAGTGCCAGCGTTCATGCCGTATTTAAAAGGAGTGACGGATAAAATTGGTACAGTACTACAGAAATACGCCATTAAGACTGTATATAGTCCTCTCTCCAAGGTATCAAGGCAACTGCGTACTCCAAAGGATGTTATTCCTCTTCAGACACCTGGCGTCTACAAGATTGACTGCAGTTGCGGTAGTTCTTATATCGGGCAGACCAAAAGAACGATCGCAGAACGGGTTAAGGAACATATCGCCGCAGTCAAAAACCGCCAGATAAATAAGTCCGCAATAGCCGAGCATCTTCTGGAGTCCGGTTCCAATCACTGGATAGAATTACATAGTCCAAAAATCCTCTCCACCGATCGTCACTATTATCCCAGAATTGTACGTGAAGCGATTGAAATTAAGAAATACAAGAATTTCAATCGGGAAGATGGATACAAACTATCAACATCATGGAATCCGGTCATCAGCAAGTGTTATCGTCAACGGGACGGTTTAGGCGAGTGTAAAGACGTCGTTAGTGTGGTGTGTCGAAGTACCGACGATAATTTTATAAAAAATCAAGATCAAGTGAGGGTAGATGAAAATGCCCTTGCTTCACGAAGATGACAACTGCTCCGCCACTTCAGTCTACCCGTGACCACGGCCGGTGAAATTCGGCCGAAACGTCGGGATAAAAAGGTAATTTGTGCCTCTTAAAGTTTGTTACGCGAGAAGACCCGATTCACTATTTTTATAATGTGTACAAATCGCGAAAGTTTAAAAACATCAATTAAAAGTTATGCGAATTTTAAGTTTTCTAGAAGAACTTAGCATGTATTAGTTTATTTTCAATAGATGGCGTTACGTGTATCAAATCATGTTGTGAGGAAATATATTACTACGAATAAATCCACAAATTACCTAATATTCATTGTTGAATTGGTACCTATTCTCAGTCTACGAAAGGTCTAATGATCTCTATCCTTATGAAAAAGGAACTAAGCTTTTACAAAAAAAAAACGATGATATTGTTATTTAGAATTTATTAGGTCAATTTCTTAATGTTGTTCACAGTAAAATGAATTCATGACTTCATGTGGACTAATAGTAAGATTTTTGTTCATTGAATGTTCATACTTTTTGGGAATGCTGATGCCGAAAATAAGGTCCAAATTCAAATTGAAATCGGTGGCCATGATTATTTGCAAGGAAAGCGCTCACCCAGTGCTTTCGTTGAAATTTAGTATTTCGTAATCATTCTATCTACTCAATGCACTTTTTGGAATTTTTTTCTATATTTAATTTTATTTTGTTCATTATTGTCAGATTTATTCAAAGCCTGTCGCCGTCGTTTTAATAAGTTTATTTAATTGAGTTTTTTTAAGCTTTAGGTAATGTTCCAAAGACATGGCCATGGAGGGAAAGTACTTTAAATATTAAAAATAGCAAATTTCACTCAAAGGAAACTTCATTTCACTTTTTTTTAAAGTAAGAAATATTGCGTTTTACTGATTTTTTTGCCTGAACCGGGAATCGAACTGACAAAGCTTTATGTACCATCCGGTATTATATTATGGCACCTGTTGATAGATATTTATAAGGTCAATAATAAGGATCAAAAATCTCTCCAACAAACACACTGTCTTAAATTGAAGGAAGTGCAAGAAATAAGAAGTAACAACAAATAAGTGTTTGAATTGAAATGTACCTAAGTTAGGTAGGTACTTAATGTTAGTTTTTATGGTCTTCCATCAATTTCAGGCACTATGTTTATTGGAGCGATCATATCGATTGGTGAAATAAAAATATAGAAGATGTTTTTTCGCGTTTGTGTTGGTTCGATTTCCAGATCAGACTTTTTGAAAGCAGTACCTACCTATTTATAACTTATTAAAATTAAATGAAGTCTTCTATAAGTTTTTTTTAAATATTTAAAGTTCTTTTTAACCGACTTCAAAAAGGAGGAGGTTTTTTTTAATTTTTTTATGTTTGTTACCTCATATCTCCGTCATTTATGAACCGATTTGAAAAATTCTTTTTTTGTTCGAAAGGGTATACTTTCCGATTGGTCCCATTTAAATTTTGTTATGATTAGACCATGAACTTCAGAGATATGGAACGGAACTCCTCATCGGATCAAAGCAAAATTCTCAAATTACCAATATTGCTTTGTTTATATTTGTTGTTGGGAACTGACTACTGGAAAAGAGGAAGGGGTGCGTGTCCCCCCCTCCCCCCCTTTGGAATGTTTTCATTATATCGTGTAAGGTATCATTTGAAAGGACTTTTTATGCCCGACTACGTCAAAGCCAAAAAGAAGGGTTATGAAGGAGGGGGTTAAAATTATGACACTAAAACGTATTTAATAAAAAATAAACTTTAAAAAAAAGTAAAAACCGACTTCAAAGAAATACTAAAAGGAGTAAAATAATTACCATAATATAAAATTAACAGTTTCAGAAGTCGGTGCAACTCTACACTGAAGCAAATAGAAGCCACCGACTTCTGAAACTGTTAATTTTATATTATGTGTTTACTTAAAAACACACAGCGTCGATATGAAGATGATTTTGTGAACGTACTTATTAATCCCTGCTCTATGGTATTATACCTGTTTGTCACCGGCGAGGGGCCAATATTTTTTCATATTTTTATGAGGTATGTATGGCAACCCTTTTCAACTGTCATAGCGTTTTGTGAAATTCCCGCTTACCGGTCGAAAACTTTTTTCGCTTCGGCAAAAGTGAATTTTCTTAAGTTTTCCCATACGTATCAACGTAATTTTGGAGTGCGGAAGTGCAAAGTTACGGATATGTTAGTAAAATAAGTGAAAATGCGACGATTCGTGACTTCGAATCGTATTCTCACGGAGAGAAGTAAAGTCCCGGTACATTAGATTAGGTCAATGGAGAGGCAAACTTTACAGTCAGGACCTCAGGTGGTAAGTAAGCCGTTCCCGCCCAGCTAGAGGACAAGAAAAAACCACTAGGACATATTTGACTCACGAATAGTAAGTCAAACCACCAAGTAAGTCAGATTTCAAATTATTTGCAATATTCTGTCCCATAAAATTATGCAAACTAAATCTAATAACTGAGTGGACATCCACTCTGACCGTTCCTTATAAGGCGGTACCGTCATGCTCCACGGCGGAGTTTTTAGTCAATCCTAGCTCCGGGCAACTGGACTAAGAAAACCACGAGATGGTGACCGATACTGCAAAGATAATCAAAAGTGTAACTCCAAGCATTGTTCAGACACTTTTTACACAGAAAGTCAGTGTAGCAGAGTTCTGAGTTCTCTAGTTAACTGTCAGTGGACCAGCGGTCTAGTGTTGAAATCTTAATTTTAACATTTTAAATACTTATGATTGGATGGAATTAAAATGTTCAAAAGTGTGGACTTAATAGACAGGTTTCAAAGATCTGAAGTTAAACAAAGAGTTTTGTCTTCTCAATTGGGGAAAGGACTATTTAAAAATGGTAAATTGAGCCAACAACTCACTTGGCAAATTAATGTAAAGAAATTTATTTTAAAAATAAATAAATAATAAGTTTGTTTGGCTTTGATCAGCTTTTACAATTAGGTAGTTTGTGGATGTACCTAATGCATAGGTAACTTTTAAGGTATGAGAAGAGTTCTGATAACTGTAAAACATATCTTTGAATGCATTGTGATTTGGCTCATTTTGTACACTAAAATCAGTTATACAATCCTTGGGGGTACAAGTACCTAACTCAATATGACTACTTACTGAAAGAAAGTAAGCAATATAAAGTCTTTACCGGAGAACAAGCCCACTTACAATGCAATTCAGATAGGATAACCTATAGACTGATAAAACAAGACTCCTAGATTCCTAAAGGAAACCAGACTTAATAATAAGAATAATAGTCCTTTCCTTCCAATAAGAAATTACTGTCAGTATTTAGATATTAAGGGGAAGAAAAACATCGTTCTAGGAACGGACTGCTTTATAATTATTATTTTTCCCTGGTTCTTACATTCAACTCTTGAATGAGCCCTCTGATGATAATATATCCTTCCACAAGTATAATAAGGTGATACAGTACCAAAGTCACACCGGAAATGACACAGATAATAAAATACTTGAAGGAGCAACAGGTGCACACCCACAAAGACAGGCATCAGAAAATAAAAAACTGGCAAGCCTACGCTTCCTGTTGAAAATGTTTTAGTACCATAGAGCAGCGGTGGCTTCCGCCCTGTTTTCGACCTCAGTGTACTAAACATGTATGTTCATTCTACCAAGAATTTCTGACTAATTTTTCATGCCGTAATATCAGAGGTTTGGCAGGCATAAGTTTGCATAGTGGAATTATATATTTCCAATGCATATTATTTACATGCCAAGAGCAAAATCCCCTTGTTAACACATAGTATTATTTTACCAGGGTGACTTACTACAAATTTCATTTCTCCCTTTTGGGCGATGTATTGGTACGTATTGCTCATAAGAAAATTCATGCCAATTTGCCATTAATCTTTAGTCTATCTAAAAGATTTCTCCTTGGTCCACCAGGACTAGTCCAAGTTGATCTGTCAGACTGTGGAAGTCTTCAGACTCTTGGAATGAACCAGTGCAAGTTGATCTGTCAGACTGTGGAAGTCTTCAGACTCTTGGAATGACTGGGAAGGCAACTAAAGTACCCAAAATTGATACTGAAACTAGTAGATCAAATGGAATACCAGAATAAACCAAATAGCATTGCCCGAAGAAAAAATATGGAAAGATAGGGCTTATTAGGCGATACTCTGAAGAGAATTTATGCTAAAGTAAATAAAAGTTTACTAATTCAATTGAATTTCGCCGTTTTTGGTCCTCAAGGGGCTGGTTACACTGTCAGTACCTTAAAATTTTCCTGGAATGTTTCAAGCGAGATGCTTATTCTGCAATCACAGAATGAGTCGAGTGTTGCCACCAAAGGTGTTAAACAATTTTAGGCCGCCAAGACCACGACGGTTTTATACCAACGGCCATGCCTTCTCTTCTTGACAAACGTCGCAGCGGACGCGGGTTTTGGACGCCCAGTTGATCGATACTCAGATGTCAGGCATCTGAATGGGAGAACAGGGTAAATAGCCTTTTTAATTGGAAGGAGCTGTTAGCAGTGTATGTGTCGATTCGGAATCGATCGCAGGGTCTGTAATGCTTATTTTTTGTTCAATTGTTATAACCTTTTAGTCCAGTCTGATATTCAGACAGTGTGGATCGAAGGTGGAATACGATCCCTGAGTTTTCTAAATATAAATCGCAAGTTGTTGAAGTTGACAAGGAAATCAGATTTCTATCAGCTCATTACCTCTCGGAGGGGTGCAACTGCACAGCCGATTGCCTCTCAAGACAACGGCTACTTAAGTGGAGTCTGTTGCCCACTGCAACAAACGTCAAAGTGACGTCACGGATGTCAATCAGTCATAAGCTCTCTGTGTACTTCTCTCGAAATAAATAAAAATACAACGTTTGTTTTGCAAAAGTTTACTGTGTAAATACATGTTTAAGTGCAACTTACAAGTAACAATATTTTCCAGTGATTGTGTGCTGTGTTAAATATAATAAACTCTAAAAACGTTCTTATCGATCTCCAAAAATATTTGAGTACCTGACACCCGAAGGAAAATAAAGTGTTTTTAATCGTGAACGGGAAACAAACTGTGACCAAACTCTAGTGTGTGCGCACCCTTAAACCGATACTGTGCCCAGCTTATGGTGTCTATTCGTACCATAAACACCGTGAGAATCACCATAAACGTTTTTCTCTAAAGAGCGCCATCTGTTGCTTTATCAGTGTACTACTTGGATTGATTGATTTGACTACTACATCAACAAGTTCACCATGGCTAAGTGCGGAGGCTGTGGCAAGTTCTTGTCGGCGGCAGAGGCCGCCACCTGCAATAAATGTAGGTCTTGTTACCATCGAGCGTGCGTGGGTTTACAGAATTCCGGCCCTTTAACGACCCCTTGGCACTGTCCGGAATGTAAAAAAAACCTGGTGAGGGACAACCAGGCTGAAACGCCGGTAAGGGCGCGTACACCAGCGCCGGCTGCACACGAGGAAAGCCTCGTCAACTTGATGGACACCAGCCCCATAAACAGCACAGCTCTAGACGCCACGCAGGAGCTCAACCTAGACATCCTCAGGGCAGAGCTAAGCAGTTTTAAAGAGGATTTTTTGAAGATTGTGCGGAATGAATTCCAGTTGCTGCGCGATGATGTGTCCGAGCTAAGATCCTCTATCAAGGCAACTAATGATAGGTTAAGTAATCTGGAGGAGAGAGTGGCTGTGTTAGAAAATAAACACACTCAGCCCATGGTATCGTCGGATGTCAATGATTTAATATCACAACTAAGGAGCGATATTAACGACCGAGATCAGGAGCTGCTCGCAAATGACGTACAAATTGCCAACATACCGGAGACCAGTGGTGAAAATCCAGCCCACACGGCGATGCTGGTTGCGTCTATGATTGGCGTCAAAATCAAAGCGCGCGACATAGTCAGCGCCGAGCGTGTCGGAGGCAGGCGCATTAACGCGACGCAGGCGACGGCGCCGGTGGAGACCCGCCCCCGCTTCCTCGTCGTGCGCCTTGCACGCCGCGACCTGCGTGACGAGCTGCTGGAGGGTGCGCGGGTGAGACGCGGCATGACCACTGCGGACCTGGATCTGCCGGGCCCTGCGACGCGCTTCTATGTAAACGAGCGCCTTACTAAGGTGAACCGAGAGTTGTTTCGGAGCGCTCGTGAAGCCGGCAGTCGCCTCGGTTGGCAATTTGTATGGGCAAAACGAGGCCGTATCCTCGCCCGGTACAAGCCTGGAGACACTGCTTGCCACATCCGCTGTGAGGCTGACTTACGGCGCACCTTCGGACCGGCACCGGGTAATGACGGCAATAGCGCACCTTAAATTTACTTTTCCGTCTGTTTTTCTTTGTTTCGTTGTACCCATTATTTGTCTAGTTATAGTCTGTTTTTCTTGTATTGCCATTTTACGTGTGTGTCTCGCGGCGCACCTCATTCAACTATACGTAAACCAGTTTTATAACGCCACACATATTTATCTACACCTACTTATTACGAAACTACTATTTAATTTTACAATCATATTATTTACAAAACTACTATTTAATTTCACAATCTTATTTTTTACTAAACTATTATCTACAAAACTATTATTTACAAAACTATTATTTACAAAACTTTTATTTACATACCACGGCTTCATTATTTACATATTTACAATCGGACTAAAACTAAAAATATTATTATATGAAAATAGAAATCAACCTACTGAATGTGCTCTGATAGTATTGTTATTGCCGGATCGCGGAATTTACTTTATATTATTGTAATGATGACTAAAGGAGAAAAGTTTCTTAAAGTTGGTTTTCTTAATGCTGGTTCACTGGGTACAGGTCATGATGACTTGGTAGGTGCACTCGACAGACATTGTTTCGATGTTATGGCCATTAACGAGACTTGGTTGCGCCCGGGCGAGGACGGACGCGCTCCGGTCGTGCCCGGCTACCGTCTGCGCCACACGCCGCGGCCGGCAAGTGTGCGCTCGGGTCGTGGTGGGGGCGTCGGCTTTTATCTGCGACGGGGCTTGAGCGCACGTACATGGACTGGTGCGATCGATCCAAGGTTCGAATCGGTCGAACAAATGTGGTTAACGATCTCATTGAATGGTAAAAAGATTGCCATAGGTACAGCCTATCGACCGCCATGGCATGACCTTGTCCTGTTCCTGGATGCCATAACGGATTCTATTAGTTCATTGGGA
The DNA here is from genome assembly GCA_905220435.1 of Amphipyra tragopoginis. Lineage (NCBI taxonomy): Eukaryota > Metazoa > Arthropoda > Insecta > Lepidoptera > Noctuidae > Amphipyra > Amphipyra tragopoginis. The sequence continues at coordinate 2,303,720 of HG992006.1, forward strand.
AATTGCGATCACTACATATTACTTGGCGATTTCAATGTTAACTTGCTGGACACGAACGGGATTAAAACTAAAAATATTAATGAGTTTTTGAATTGCCTCAGTCTTTCACAGTTGGTCACAACTCCTACCCACTTTACAGCATCCAGTGAAACTCTCATCGATCTTTTATGTACTGACCTGAGAGCAAGAAATATAGCGGTAGAACCTTTCGGCTCAATCAACGGCCATTCAATGGTGGTTGGGGTTTTTCACATTAAACGGGACAAATTTAAACCATACTTGGTAAAATTTCGGCCTCTCAAAAATGTGTGCTCGGAAAACTTAAATCTGCACTTATCGTTTTTTAATCATGGACTTGTTTCGTCGCTTGGCAATGTTAATGATATGGTGCATGTCTTTAACGCCCATATAATTTCCCTGTTTGATGTTCACGCACCGATTAAGACGTGTACTGTAAAGGAAAAGTCGTTTCCGTGGATTACAGACACAATCAAAGCTATGATGCGTTTACGTGACGACGCACTTAGTAGTTATAGGGAAACAAAAGCCGATTCAAAAAAAAAATATTACAAGGAGCTAAAACACTTAGTAATTAGTTCGTTGTACAGTGAAAAAGTAGCGTATTTTAAGCATAACATTAACAATAAAATAAAAAACCCAAAATTATTATGGAAAAATCTAAAATCTAATTTATCGCCTTTTAAACCCAGACAAGACCTACCGTCGCATTTTATAGATCCTGACCTAATTAATAATAACTTCCTAATTGTCCCCGGCAACCCCGTGGCAAGCACATCACTTATAGATTATTACGAAAATCATAGACACGGTGAAGAAATGTTCACAATCACCCCAGTGGATGAGAATGACATCTCTCGCGTTATCTTCAACCTTAAAAGTAACGCTGAAGGTTGCGACAACATTACCCTGGATATGATTAACATGACCCTGCCAAACACGTTAAATGTTGTAACGCACATAATAAACCACTCCATAGTGACTTCTACTTTCCCCGAACTCTGGAAAATTGCCTCTGTCAGACCATTGCCAAAAAACCAGAATCCATCTACTTTAAAGGACCTGCGCCCTATAAGTATATTACCATGCCTATCCAAAATATTAGAAAAAGTAGTTAGCCGCCAATTAACCCTTTTTTTGGAACAAAATAACGTTTTACCTGATTTACAATCAGGTTTCAGAAAACAGCGCAGTACATCTACTGCTTTACTGGATGTTACTGATAATATTTTATCTGCCCAAGATAGGGGGATGTGCACATTACTGGTTTTACTGGATTTTTCCCGGGCATTCGACGCAATAAATATCCAGCTATTGCTATCGAAGTTAAATTATTATGGTTTCGATGCCAGTGCCACACAATGGTTCCGCAGCTATTTAAGTAATAGGGAGCAACTTGTTGAGTTGCGTTTAGGTGACGGCACTACCCTTAAATCGACACCTATTTCCGTAGAGAGAGGAGTCCCGCAGGGCTCTATATTGGGCCCAATTCTCTTTATTTTGTACTGTGCGGATATTATAAAATGCCTCCAGAGATGCAAGTACCATATATACGCCGACGATGTGCAACTTTATATATCCTTTAGACCAGACGAGTACGATAGCGCCGTTAAGGATCTTAACGATGATCTTCAACGAATCGCTGCCTGGTCTGAGGAGAACTGCCTGTCGTTGAATCCAACAAAAACTAAATATATGGTATTTGGCACAAGACAGCAGTTGGCACGACTACCTGTGACTTTTGATTTGAGACTTAAGGGCGAGACAATTGAGCGAGTGAATGAAGCGCGGAATCTAGGTGTTATTATGGACAAAGACCTTCGTTTTGAGAAGCACGTAGCAGACGCGGTTAGAAACAGTTTTTATCGCCTGAAGGTGTTATACAGTATGAGGCCTTATTTATCCGAAAGACTACGGGAACAGCTAGTGGAAACCCTGGTTCTGTCTAGGCTGAACTACGCTGACACGGTTTACGGCCCGCGTCTACTAGCTCGTACAGATCGCCTCATCCAAAGGGTACAAAACGCCTGTGCTCGGTTTTGTTATAATATTCCTCGCAGAAGCCATGTAACACCTTTCCTAAACAAGCATTTTATATTAAAAATGAAGTCCAGGCGCAAACTACACTTGGCTTGCCTTCTGTTTGGTGTGGTTAAATGCCAGAAACCGGACTATCTATACAACAAGCTAGGCTGGGTTACGAGTAGACGAGAATGCGGGAGAAGGCAATGCTCACAGCAACTGTCGACTCAGTCTCATGGTACAGCCGCTTTTAGAGGCAGTTTTCGTTATGCGGCTTCCAAAGTATGGAATAACCTGCCACCGCCGATTAGAGAAATAAACAAGATAGACACTTTTAGACGACGCTTACGGCAGTACCTCATAGAAGCGCAACGTGAGCTAGACATGGTCACACTTAATGTCTCAATTATATGATGTACCTATGTGTTAGTATAAGGGTACCTACCCACAAAAGTAACAAATTTTTTTTTTTTTTTTTGCGTAATTAAATTATTATTACCTATTAAATTATTATTACTTACCTATTAAATTATTATTAATAAATTGTTATTATTAAATTATTATTATAAAATTCTTATTATTACTAAATTATTATACAATATTATCATCTAATTTCATACATTTATTCACAATCACAGTAATACAATCATTTCATTTAAAAAGTGATTTCAATAATATGTAAATTTCAATAATATATAAACTAAAATAATCTGAATTCATAAAAGAGTATTTCTAACCTCAAGGGTCCAGGTCACCAGCAGTGAGATATGGCTGGCCCACACAATCTGCCCACTTTCTGCCATGGCCTGTGTCTACTATAAGACAACCTCGGTGGCATTGTGTAAGCTCAAACATTTCTAAGACCTGAGAAATGAAAAAAAAGGATGCTGCACATACTGGGTATGATGGTACATACTTGCAAATGGAATGTAAGTTGTTTACAAAAGAGAAGGATTACCTCAGGGGTCATGGCCTTAAGGCTAGTTTGAGCAGAATTCCCAAAATGTCTATGTTCGGTACGTTGGTTCTTCTTCGTCTAGGCACTTTAATTATTTTAATTGTTTAATAATTGCGAAATATCTGTGTATTCTCTGTTCCGGATAGTTTGATCCACTGAAACAATATAAGTAACTTGTTCTGAAAGCAGCGACGCTAATTTAATTATACAAATATGTAAAATAATTTATTTTATCACACTTTTCGATTGGTACGCACCTGATAATTTGTAATTGTATTGTGTTTTCAAACGGGACTTATCACGTGACGGTCGCAGGCGTCGGTGTCGTTTACCGTTATGTATTGATGCTCTTGCTCTTACGCAATAATGGCCGCCGCTCGCCTCCTTGCATAATTTCTGTTTTAATGTGACTGTCAGGATTCTTATTAAGAAATGCAATTCTAGCTAATTATATTATAATATTATATTGTATTCGGCACAGCACACTACTACACACACACTACACGGTATTTTTTATGTTTAAATTATATTTTATAAATGAGTTTATAAAGATCTATTTAAGATACGTCGGTCGGTAACCCGTGCACCATAGATTATAAATATTATTATTTAGATTTAATGGTGTTTGGGTTACCAGGCTTTTTATGCTATTATATGTTTAGGTGTAAAGATTTGTGTTATGTACTTATAATTATGTTAATTTTCTCTTTTTTGTATTTTTTTTTTCTTTTTGTTTATTTTTTTTGTTGTTTGTTTTTGTTGCAAATTGTTAACAAAATCGCAACCTACATGTGTGCTTGTTTGTTGTTATTATTATTTTTAAACTGTACAATTTATATATTTATCTTATTTTATTTAATTAAGCATACACACGTTATAAAGCTGACTTACATCCGTCACCTCACACTTCAGGTCCAGTTGAAAACCAGCGTCAGGCACTAGTTGTCTGGCATTTTTGCTGAACTGGGCCTTTTTGGCGCAGCCGTGAGGCACACTCTTCTGCTAATTTCTTTTGTTTTTTTTTTTTTCTGCTTTATTTTATATTGTGTGCCTTTTTAGTCTGTGCCAAATAAATGTATTTTCTTTCTTTCTTTCTTTCTTTCTTTCAAACCGATTATTACATCGTTGGGGCACTTCAGACGCAGATCTCTTCTCGTCTGCAGAAACAACCGTGTTCAACAGACACGTCTTGCTAGATTGCAGACATCACTTAACATGACTTTTGAATTCGCGAATTCCGTCATTCATAATTGGAAATTTCGCCTAGGGGGGATATTTCCTCCCCCCAATTTCACTCCTCGAGTTATAGCGCAACTAAACAATGCCAGAGACCAATATATTACTACCATAACACCACTGTGGGAAAAAACCTATTGGTTAGCGTAGCGGATATGAAGTCACGAAAGCCTAGCCCTAGAGCCGCCAGTGACCATAGAAAGACTTTCGGAGAGTCCAATAGATCCAGCATCAGGCTTACCTCCAGCTCATAGCTTATGTACACCAACTGACCCCTCAGGCTAGGTTAGTTGGAGGTGGGGAGAATAAAACCACTGTTGGTCAGAGATAGATAAACAGCTGTTAAATACCAGATGGAGGCATGGATAATTGACACCTACTATCCAGCCATTAGAAGTTGGTGATTTGATGTGTTGATGATGAAGTCAATACTCAAAGAGTCACAGATACAACAGATAGCTAGATTTCTTGCCTATTTACATGTACAGATCTTGCCTACAGCACAATGTTAGCTACACATGTATAATTCAGTTGGCATCACATAAATCGTCATTTTTTTTTTTTTTTTTTACATTTTGTCAAATGAAACAAGAACAAGCAGAAGATCATACACTTCTGAAGCAAGTAGTGCTATATAATAATAAGGCTATAGCCACAGCAGAACTACTGAACCTGAAGCCACCAGTATGGCATCCTCAATTTGTCTTCAATGTAGCTTTTCTTGTTTTAGTATTTAAAAGACAAGTGTATGGTCTCACCTTACTTGAAAAACATGAGAATTCTATATTTCTTTCAGCAAATAATATAATCCTAAGGCTAGTATTAGCTTAGGACTAGCTCGGTTTTGCATAGCCAATCAGGATGGCTATTGCTAACACCCAATACAACAGGTTTACCCAGTTAAATGTATCAAACATCTAATTTTCCTATCAGGAGAAATGAAAAGCCAAGAAGACAGATTACAGTACGACTTATATATTACAATAATTGGTGAATTAGTCTCTACTTCTTAAACTGTTGTGAGGGATTGGTAAATACCTGTTTTGAGTGATATAGGAGTAGCAGCTACCTTAGGATCATTCAGGTCTACAGTAGCCTCAACCGGCTGGATAGAGACCCGTCCTATGCATGTTATGCTGTCTATATGTCTTATGTGTAGGAGAAACCGGAAGTTAACATATTTTTAGGAAATCCTATTGTAAAGAAATAAGAATGACTACAAAGGAACCTTATTGCTCTTTGAGAATCTTCAGCTTTCTCATATTCTGAAGGATTAATTGATGTAATGTCATGTGTTGATTTTATTATGAAGAAGTTAAATTGTTTTTGATTTATGATATTATAATTATTACAAGACATTTCTGTTAAGAAATTGTAGAGATTTATTCTCTCTAAGACTGATTGAACATCAACAGTGAGATCACTTTAATATAAGTAATTCTCTTGTGCTTCTTTAAACATTTATTATTCTATCACATAGCGTTTTGTGTTTGTCACCAGCAGATATCAAACAAGTCTTCATATCGACGCTGTGTGTTTTTAAGTAAACACATAATAGAATATTTTGAATTAGAACAAAATTATTATTATGTGTTGAAAGAAAAACACACAGCGTCGCAGGAATATCTTCCTGGTGAAGAGACTATGACAGTTGAAAAGGGTTGCCATACATACCTCATAAAAATATGAAAAAATATTGGCCCCTCGCCGGTGACAAACAGGTATAATACCATACAGCAGGGATTAATAAGTACGTTCACAAAATCATCTTCATATCGACGCTGTGTGTTTTTCTTTCAACACATAATAATAATTTTGTTCTAATTCAAAATATTCTATTATGGTAATTATTTTACTCCTTTTAGTATTTCTTTGAAGTCGGTTTTTACTTTTTTTTAAAGTTTATTTTCTATACCTACCACACCTCGAATGAAATCATAATTTAGTTCGCAGATTGTAACAAGACGGCGTTGTAGCTATTTTTGTATCGCGATATGGTTTTGTTACATCTTCAATAATAGTATCAATATTCAATTATAATCCATTTTAGCAAGGAAACGTATAGAAATAAGCAACACGTTTTTAGTATTACGGTTTTATGAATCTTTACGGTCAATCAAGAGGAGCTGAAACTCTACATAAAGAAATGGTTCAAAAGATATAAGTGTCTTAGTGGGACACCTTTGTCTAATATTATAATAAATGGATTATTTAGTTGCTGCGACACAATGTTGTTTTCCGACTTCCACGCGGACGGAGTCGCGGGCACAGCTAGTAGATAATAAAACAGTTTTTACAATGACAGATTTGCAGATCGAGTCACGTAATAGAGCTCTGCGCATGGGTACAATCGCTCACGAAAGTAGGTACTCGCTTATCGCTTTATACAACACAATTTTTAGTATACACAAAAACCTAGACACCGCAACAAGATTTTAATCAAAATTACCGGAGTATGTATTTTTTTTTATAAATCTCCAAATTACACCTTAGTAAAGTTTATGTTGCGTTATGTTCCCCAGTAGAGTGCGAAATGTGTGAGCTGTGCTATGGAGGTGTTGTCTAATACACGGAAACTGACCGAGCGGACCGTCTTAAGCTTCAAGGTGTCTATTCCCGTCCTGTTGTGTCCCGTCCGTTATGCATAGAAACCTATTGAACCAAAACTGAAATATAAGAAAAAAAAATATGCAAGATTTAACGTGGTATAAAAACTATGCCAATCGATTCAGCTAGTGATTCGGAACAAACTAGTTTCAGGTTTAGTGTATATTAAAACTAAACTTGTATACTACTAATTGTCTCCGCGATCCGTCCGCCTCGAAGTCGGAAACTTCAATCATTTCGTACACAAAAATTAAGTGCCAGAAAAAAAGTTAACGTTGTCTTATAGGAAATAATATTTCAATAATTTTTGTCATAATATCTACAATACTAAAGTCTACGATTTACACAATCAATGAGTTATTAACAATGATTTATGATGGCTACTCGTGTACCAATATCACTTAATACTTAATACTTCTCTCTAATAAGTAAAACAGGTACTTCATAACTGCTTCAGACTTGTACATTCGATCTATCTAAGTCTCAAGTACTTTACGATAAGATAAATCGGGATTAGAGGTTACAATGAAGTTACAACAAGTATATAATGACGGCTAATTACGACAGCTATGGAGTGATAACACGTGCAGGTAGAAATGAAGAGGCTTTCTTTATGGTCCGGCTGTAAGCAGCGACTTGCATGAGCAGTTTGTGCAAAGATTTGCGCAAAAAACTCGGTGATACGGTGCCCATACGACAGAGACTTGCAAGGGCAACCGGTATTGCTGGTATTAATGGCACTTACTTTTCTTAACGTAGGTACCTACTACCTACAAGCTTACTTGTGCAAATATTGTTTGTGCAAATTAAGCGTTTGTGAAAAACATAATTTGCGCAAATAAGATTGAAGGAGCGTGTAGCTGGTCCTATATGATCCTAAATGACCTATAGGTAGGTATAACCCGCGCCAATAAATAATGGATGTTAGGAATGGTGGCTTACTGTTATCAAAGTACATAGGATAGTTAACAAAACATTAAAAAACTTAAACTTAATGTATTTCACATCTATTCAATATTTATAATCATACACCGGAACCGTCGAAATAAGTGTGCTTAACAACAAGCACAGGAAGTAGGAACATTTTTTGCACATCATTCATCACATTTACAATATTTTTTATTCATTTTCTTGCATACTTTTAAGTCCATACTTATAATCCCTTTTAGTTGTACTTAGTAGTAGAGCTCCTTATGAATGAGTTTGTCCTGGAAAGTAATCCCACAATAGGCATGTTGACAGCATCAATAAATTGCAAATCTAATTAGTCCGCCAGTTAAAGTTTTGAAAAATAATGGACACATATTTTTTCTTTTGTTAAATCTATGAATATTTGGAAGGATAAAACGCATCAAAACTCAGGAGTGGGGGCTTGTGACATCAGAAGCAAGTAAAAATTGTACTTGCTTGTGACGTTTTGCCAATTTTAAAAGTGTTGTATCTTCGTCAATTTTGGTTTACGTAACAAAAGAAAAAATACGGGTCAAATATTTTTTGATAATCTAACTGATGGACTAATTAGATTTTTTCAGTCAAATATCCTATACCTATCTGGTTTCCGGTGAAAATACAGGCACACAAGAATTTCCAACTTTTAAGGTTGTACCAACGTACAACATACCAGGTACAACGTACCAGCAATCCTCTTGGTGTTGTAGATATACAGGGCGTCCCACGACTTTGCCACATTGAGGGGAAGTACCTTAAATACTGTAGATAGAAAAAAACATTGAATGAAGACTTCATTTTTATTTTAAAAACAATACGAACTGCATTCAAAGAATTTTAAATAATCACCTGTCTGAACCGGGAATCGAACCCGCTAAATGTGAAAACAAAAAAAACTGTAATTTTATTGTACCAATCGAAAGGCTCGATCAGTTACATTTATTTCTTCTAAGTAACTTATCATCTAAAATAAAAGGAACACCATGAAATTTAACATTTATGTGAAATAATAAGACGTTTAACTGTGCAACTTACAAACAATTTAATTTATTAAATGCTCAAAATGTGTCTCTTTCTATTGTATACAAATTGTAACTCTTTTAATAATCTCGCTTACCGCTGATTTATTTATTTTTTCATAGTGAATATTTGAAATAATACTTTGAAATAGTAATAAAGCAGAAAGTAGTAAATAAAGTCAGTTGTTATAAGCACGACATAGAGAGAATTATTCATTATTCTAAACAAAATATTAAATTAAATGTTAAATTTCATGGTGTTCCTTTTATTTTAGACGCTATGTTATTTAGAAAAAATAAATGTATCTGATCGAACCTTTCGATTAGTACAATAAAATTCCAGTTTTTTTTTATTTTCACATTTAGCGGGTTCGGTTCCCGGTTCAGACAGGTGATTATTTAAAATTCTTTGAATGCAGTTCGTATTGTTTATAAAATAAAACTGAAGTCTTCATTCAGTATTTTTTCTATCTACAGTATTTAAGGTACTTCCCCTCCATGTGGCAAAGTCGTGGGACGCCCTGTATATTATAGGCGACGGTGACCGCTTTCCATCAAGTGGGCTGTCAATCCAATCAATTACCTACTTAAAAGAAAAAAAATATATACGCAACATTTCTAGATCTAGTGTTTAGTGTCAACGCAAGAATGCTAGCATGCCGCCGTTAATAAGAAGCATACACAAGCTTTCGCCTCATACCTTACTACTTTCACTGTACCTGACAACTAGGTAACTAATCCTACAGAGCGAAAACTAAGCTTGTATGGTCAATATAGAGCAAGTTTGTATTTTAAAGGTAGCAATTTATGGCTTAGAATTTTTGAATTCTGCTTATCAGTAAATGTTTGAATGCCAAGCTCCAGGTGTGCTGCTGGGATCTTGACTGACCAACCACTAGACTACAATATAAGTTCCCGACAGCTACAATTTGGTTGTCTTCAAGTCACGAGTGAATCGGTTTCTTCTGGACAAGCGTGCTCCATCGTAGACCGCATCATCGCTTAACATCAGGCGAGATGGCGGTCAAACGTAGGCCTAGAAAGAAATATAAAAAAAAATACAATATTTCAATAGGTCATCACTCAGCCGAAAGACGTCCACTGCTGGACATAGGCCTCCCCCAAAAGGGGGGGTTTGCCGTAATCGCCACGCTTGGCAGGCGGATTGGCGATCGCAGTATGGTTGTTAAAGTACTCAGAGAACGCTGCTGCTCATCCTCTAGAGAATCTCTTAAGGTGCTATTCCGAACCGAGCTGCCAACTGCAACTACCGACAGCACGTGCAGCGGCTAGAGGTGGCGCTGGTGTGGCGAGTGTCGTGCGTGGTGCAAATTCATGCAGTCGCTGCACGTGCTGTCGGCAGTTGCCGCATCACAGTTCTAAATAGTACCTTTAGTCGCCTTTTACGACACCCACGGGAAGAGATGGGGTAGGTGCTATTCTTTAAGTCCAGCACTACACGAGACATTTCAATAGGTAGGTGTTTACATTAAAAAGACAGCCGATGCGTGCGCACACGCTAAGGTAACGGCGGAGTGAGTATCTGAGCTGCAGCGGGTTATCCGGGCTGAGACTGTGGGGGCCAGCGTAGAAGGCCCTGGAAACTCGTAGAATGTTCCGAAGCGACCCGCTGGCACAGCCCGATGTGACGTCAGGAGCAGTAGAACGTTAAGGCACTTGTTGCAAGAAGCGAGTAGAGCTAGAAACTAGAAACGAGTTGGCGAGCAGCGAGTGTGTAGTTCCGATAGTTTTGTCGCTGGGCTATAAGCGAGTGTGCGAGCGCGACGGGCGATTACTCGCACCACTCGCAAATGACCGCAGGTTGGTCTCTCGGCGTCAGTTTTGACCGCCAAGCGAGCATCGCTGAACAAATATCGCTGAGCGAGTATATCTCTGATAGCTCTTTCGCTCAGCGACAAACTAGTGGAGCGAGTCCTCGCCGGCAGTATAAACAGTCAGCGATCAACTATCAATATATGCGTATCTTTTGTTTACACGGAATTTATATCTGTTGTCAGTTTCTTGAGCGAAAAAATAGCCGATAGTTAGTCGCTTCTTCGCTGGCGGTGGGACAACGGTGATGGAAAACATCGTGCAAAAACCTGCAAACCTGAGAGGGCTCCAAAAAGTTCTTGATAGTGTGTGTAGTTCAGCGTGGTGGATTAAAGCCTAAAAGCTTCACATTCACCCATGCCCAGCAGTGGGACACACATAGGCTCATTATTAAAGTAATAATGAGAGTCAACCTTGCCGCTCCTAAAGAGTCTCAGAAGGTACACTACCATCAGCCCATTTTGAATTCCAATTCCATACTCATAATCCAATTCTTCACAGGTAACCCAGCTAACTGGAGGATAGCCATTGAGGACGTGCCAGAGGAGTACAAAAGCAAAGCTGGAGCCGGCGGCTTCGCACCCTGGGGCGTGGCTGGCATCATGGCCGGCGCTGCAAAATGTTTCTTCGGCTTTGTCGGCTTCGACTGCGTGGCTACCACGGGGGAGGAAGCCAAGAACCCCAAGAGGGACATCCCACTGTCCATCGTGCTTTCTCTAGTCGTCATCTTCGTTTCTTACTTCAGTATTGCCACAGTTCTGACTATGATGTTGCCGTATTATCTGCAGGTGAGTCGGTTTTAGATTTGTTTACATCGAGTTGGATTTAGGCGAAATACATTTTTGAAACCTATTTACCACAGGAAAAGGTTTCTTTTTGTATTAGCGCTGATCAAAGCAAGTTCTGCTACAGTGCAAATTGTAGCTCTGGTCCATATGAAAGAACTTCTTCCTTCTAGACTTTTCTCAATTATATTGCAATCAGCTTCCAGTCAAACCAGATACGGCTAAACACCAGTATTTAACACAGAGCGACTGCCATGATCACCTCCGCAACCCAGTTAATGAGCAACGCCAATCTCCTAAGGTTAAACTGATTGATTCATATGAAAGAATAATTGAAGAAACCACAAAGTCAGGAATTCAATACTGGATGATTTTCTTAACGTTGTGCAAGATTTCTTCTGCAGCAGCTATTTTACAAGATTTTATTTTAGCGTCTGCATCTGGAGTCCAATCAACACTTAACACAGAGAATTCTGACCAAAAACAATAATATATAAGCAGTGCTGACAGCCAAGCAATAGAACCCTTACCTTCCATTAAGAATGGTCAGATTTCATTTATCACTTGCACTAACGGTGAAGGAAAACATCGATAGGAAACCTAAACACCTGAGAGAGCTCACAAAGTTCAAGATTTTGTGTGTAGCCTGCCAGCTCGCACCAGGCCAGCTTGGTGGACTAAGGCCTCCCTCTCTTCTCTTCTCTTTCTCGAAGACACTCGTGCCCATGCAGCAGCAGGACACCAATGGGCTGATTATACTTGTTCTGCCTACCCTTTTTCCAACTATATTGGAGTTCAGCTTTCAATCTAACCAGATGCGGCTGAATACCAGTATTTTACACAAAGCGTCTGCCATCAGACCTCCGCAACCCAGTTACTGGGCAATGCCGATATCCTAAGGTTAGACCGGTTGTCATTTTCGGGCTTCTGACTACCCGTAACGATTGTCATAGGTATTCGTATGACACCATGGTATGGTATCCATGGAGTTTCTTGCCGGATCTTCTCCATGGGACCTACCTTTTGGAACCGTGCACCTAGTTCTGACGGTTTAAAAGCACCTGTAATTTAGTCTACTTGAAATAAAAAACTTTGACTTTGACCTACGGATTTTTTTTCTTTGGATCTACGGTTCAACGTGCTCTTTGAGGCACGGAGGGGTCTTGATATGACGAACAGTTATCCATCCGTTAGACAATAGCCTTCCAATGGCTCTAGGTATAGCTGATTACGCTTAGCTTCTTCTTCTTCTTCTCTCGTGTCAGCACGAGCTATACGAAAATAGCTCATGCTGTGGTGAAAAGATTAGCCAGTCAGCAAGGTTGGTAGCGGGGCTAACTGCCCAGGGTACGCCGGACGTACTTAAGTATCGTCACTCGTGGAGGCTCTTTTCATGCACCCCAAATACGCTTAGCTGATTCTAAACTTATGCATCTTCCTCTTCCAGGATGCCGACGCCCCCTTCCCGCACGTGTTCACAGAAGCCAACCTCCCGGTCATCAAGTGGATCGTGACTATCGGCGCCATCTTTGCTCTGTGCACCAGCCTGCTGGGCGCCATGTTCCCGTTACCCAGGGTGCTGTATGCCATGGGCAGTGACGGTGTGCTATTCAGGCCGCTAGCAGCCATCAATAAGAAGACTCAGACCCCGCTGCTTGCGACGGCACTCAGTGGGCTGTTAGCTGGTTGGTATTTTTTTTATAGATTTAAAATGTTTTGGTATTGGTTGTCCTGAATTTCTTTAGTCGATATCGAGACGTCAATTTACTAATAGCATTATATATTTTATTTCTTGCTACATAAATGAATTCTGTTTAAACAGATCTACGCAACAGATACCGCTAGATATTTCGCAAATTTAATTCGTTTGGCGTCCTAACGTGATACGATAGGTAGATACAAGCAGCGTCAAAGATTTAAAAGCATCCGAGGTAATCAAAAAGATCAGAAGGGTATAAATTAATTTCTAAGTACACAGTCCGTGGTCAATATATCTTGGCAACATAGTTTCCAATATTATGTGAGATGTCAAAATGTTCGTTATTAGGTATGTTTATGAATAAAACGCTCAATGGTATCTGTGCAGCTAATAATAGCTATATTGTTTTCACGATAAGAAGATTAAAATGACACATGTCAATAGGATTTGCTAGACATGTGACTGTAGTCGATTCAACTATCGATAAAATTTGTAAAATTTCAGCGAGAATTTGACAAATTATTGTAATGTGATTTTATGTACATTTCAAATACTTGTGATTTAGGTAATTAGGATTAAGTCAATTAGCATGCATATCTTCAACAATAGACGATTACGTGCTGATGTGATAATGAATCCAGCAGGTATGGGATAAGTGAAAATAAATGTTTATTTATCACCAATAATAAGTCCAGTAACGTAAGCCCAGCCCGGGTCGCGAAAAAGAGGTTTATCTTGCGAAAGGTTCGTCGGTCCTGAATTTTGGATGTGTTATGTTAGGTGTTTTTATGAAAAGCCCACAAACAGACAAACAGACAGAGAGAGAAATAGACAGCCAAACAGAAAGACAGACATGGGCTTCAAACCTATAAAATACCTCTGATTTTGAGTCGGGAATGAAAAATAAGAATTAGATTTTCTACAAAATTGATGTGAATAATTTTTGGCATAAAACCCATAAGGAGTTATTTAATAAAAACTCATTTTTGGGTTCTTCAACCCAAGATGGCAGAGCGCGCCGAGGGCACTCAAGGTACAAAATTTGTAATTTTTATAAGAACACATATCCATAACACGTATCCAAAATTTAGGACTGACCGACCTTTTGCAAGGCAACTGGGCTATAATGAGCCTTATTTTAATTATTCAATCAACTGAGCCTATCGTCTATAATTATTACGATAGTCAAAATATTCGTTCTGTTAATATAAATTTATCGAAATTATTTTATCGATACGCACGTCTCTGGCAACTGGTACCATCTGACGCAAGTTTGAAAACGCGTCGGGGTTTTTTCAAAATCATTTATGTAATATATAATTATGACGTTAAACACATATAACTATATTGTTTCTATGTTTCTGATTTTAAAACAACCTTTTGGGTAACGCTTTATTAATATTTTAAATTGATTTAATACTTGTTGAATTAAATTGTCATACACAAGCGCCATTACAATTTATTTTCATGTCATGAACTGACATCTGCCAAATTAATCAAGTTACCGTGAAAGCAATATAAAAGCATTTATTTTTTTAATAACATGTTAGCATAGGTACATGAATTTACCTACCTTCTGATCTTTTTGACTACCTCGGATGCTCACCTACTTCAATTTGACGTTGACGGTACATAGTTATTTAAAATCGGTGTAGCAATTATCTACCTACCCATATCTACATAACTGTTAGATGTGTTTATAATAGTTGGTATTTCTATGATAATAAATAATTAAATACAGACAAAAGAATACCTTGTACTCCAAAGTACTTGAAGCCATAATTAACACCTTCAATATGTTATGTCTGGTAATTTATTACTTCCCTATAACAATTTATTCCCATAACAACTAGGTATAAAAACTAGTATTTATCTACTCTAAAGGCACTTACATTGTTACTATTTGTGATTACAATGTAAACGTAATTTAAAGTACCTAGGTACCATTAATTCTACGATTAGGTACAAAGTAAATAAAACAATGTGCCTAACTTCTATAATCTAAAAATACATTTACGGCCATTTTTAATAATCTATCTAGGTATAAAGGGTGTAAACGAATTAGTGTACTATGTTTAATTATTATTAGTGTAACTCCTTCAAACCTCTTAGTCTACTGGTGACACAGATTAACCCTTTTTTTTTTTTTTTTTTTTTTTTTTCGTGGGAAAATCCTCATGGATACCCGTCGCCTGGGGAAGGCGAAGGGTTATGCCGGACTCTTACCGGCTAAAAACCCACGGTGTTCCTTCTCCTGACCCGTGGTCGGGGTCGCGGGATTCGCAGCTGCATGCGCCGCAACCCCGGTAGGCCTCGGTCCGCCAGCCCCTAGCGGACCTCTCCTTCTGTGGGGCCTTGCCCCACGTCCTCCTGAGAGGCGCGCACGGAACACATGCGCGCCGCCTTCTCGGGCCTGTTACTGGTCGGGCGACGGGTCCCCTAACCCGTCGCCCGCAGGCCACACACTAGGGTGGCCGGAGATCGTCGCGCGCCCTCCGGCGGCGCCCGGTGCGTCTGGCGCGGGAAGGGAGAGTTGCTGCCGCCTCTCTCTCCCTCTCCGCTCCCTCCTTGGTCGCCATCACCTCCTCGCAAAAGGAGGCGACGGCTTCCCACGCACTCTCGCTCCCGACCATGGACAGAACCACGGCCGGAAGCGAGAGGTCACCACCGACTGCCGCGACCAGTTCGCGGCGCTGCGTCGCCCACGCAGGGCATGCCTGCAGCGTGTGCAGCGCCGTGTCCTCAGGGCAGTCGACGCAGTGGTGACATCCGGGCGTCTGCTCCCGGCCTATGCGACACAGGTACTTCCCGAAACATCCATGTCCCGAGAGCACCTGCGTCAGCCGGAAGCTGAGGGCGCCATGCCGTCTCTCCAGCCACTCCTCCATAACGGGTCTTACCGCCGCTATTGCGGCGTGCCCTGCGCTGGGTTGCGCAAGTCGTTCCTTCCACTCGGCCACTAGGATCTGGCGGAGCTCACTCCGCTCAGGCGCCTCCTCGCGCTGACGATATCTCAGCGCGAGGGCCCTCGCCTCCAGATCCCAGGGCATCGATCCGGCTAGGAGGCTCCCCGCCTCGAAGGAGATCGTACGGTACCCCCTTATCACCCTGACGGCCATCGCGCGCTGCGGTCTCCGCAAGATTGCGACGTTGCTGGCCGTCAAGGTGTCTGCCCATATTGGCGCCCCATATAGAGCCATGGACCGTACGATCCCAGCGTAGAGCCTCCGGCAGGAGGCGTTGGGCCCCCCCAGATTGGGCAGCAGCCGCGATAACGCAGACGCGGTGCCCATCAACTTTGGCGTCAGCTGCCGAAAGTGAGGCCCAAAGTTCCACCGGCCGTCGAGGACAAGTCCTAGGTATTTCATCGTCGTCTCGACGCCGATGTGGACGCCCCCCACTACGATGTGGGATCCCGAGGGTGGTCCCTTCCGGGGCCCGTGGAAACACAGGGCCTCGGACTTCTGCAAGGCCACCTCGAGACCCAACCGCCGGATCCTTGCAACGACCTGCGCAACCCCAGCTGTCGCCAGTATGGCTGCCTCGCGGTGCGTCCTCCCCCGCGCCGTGACCAGCGTGTCGTCGGCGTAGCAAGTCACGCCGACGCCGCGGAGGAACGCACCGCGAAGCACCCAGTCGTATCCGATGTTCCACAGGAGCGGCCCCAGGACCGATCCCTGTGGAACACCGCACGACATCTCTCGCCGACCCCATCCTTCCCGACCCGGGTAGATGACGGCTCTCTGAGTCAGGTAGGCCCCGACAATGCGGCGGAGGTAGGTCGGCACCCGATGGTATTCGAGTGCCGCTCTTATGCAACTCCAGGGCAAGGTGTTGAAGGCGTTGGCGATGTCTAGAGACACCGCCAAGACGACCTCGCCCTGGGCAACTGCTTCCTCTGCCTGGGCCCTCACGCGCATGATTGCGTCCACGGTGGAGCGCCCCCGGCGGAAACCGAACTGGTTGTCCGCCAGATCCGGCCCCACCCCAGTCATGTGCGTGACGAGGCGGTCTGCAATTACTCTTTCAAAGAGCTTGCCCACCTCGTCCAGCAACACGATGGGGCGGTACGCAGATGGCGAGTCTGCGGGGCGCCCCTCCTTCTTGAGCAGGACCAGCTTGCCGGTTTTCCACCGGAGCGGAAACTGGCCCCGCTCGCAACATGCGCTCAAGAGCCCCCTCAGTCGGGGCCCGAGAGCCTTGAGAGCCAGGACCCATGCACGGCCAGGTATGCCGTCGGGCCCCGGGGCGGTGTTCTTGGCCTGAAGCCTTTTCACCGCCGCTCTCAGCTCTACCCGGGTCACTTCAGGCACGTCGTCGTCGTCGTCCGCGTCAGGCGCCAATGAAGGCGGAACCATTGGCGGTGGCGTATGCTCCGCCCTCGAAGGGAACAGAGCGCTCACCACTCCCTCCAGAAGCTGAGGTCGGAGACTCTGGGTCAGTGGGGGGGCCCACGGACGAAGTTTGCCCCGTACCATAAGGTATGGGCGCCCCCACGGGTCCCGGTCCAGAGTCTCCAGCAGTGTCTCGTGAGCCGCAACTTTGGCCCGCGAGATAGCGTTCTGGAGGGCGATCTTCGCCTCTCTGTACCCCTCGTACAGCTCCGCCTCCTCGGTTGCCGTATCCGGGCCACGAAGACGCCTCCTGCGGAGCCTGGCGTACTGGCGTCGCGCTTCCACGCAGGCGTGGCGCAGGAAATCTATGTCCTGCGACCACCAGTACACCTGGCGCTTTGCAGGCGCGGTCTGGACTCGAGGCATCGCCGTATCGCAGATATGCGACATGGCCTCCCGGAACCACTCCGCCTCCTCGTTGATGTCGGCAGGCCTGTCTAGTGCCGACACCCAGGCCTGCACAATCGAGGCCTCCAGGAGTGCCTCTCTGTCCAACCGCTTTAGAGCCCAACGCGGACCGATCCCAACCGGGATCGTTCGGGCCGGAGCGCCTGAAGTCTGGCTGGAGACGTCGAATCGGATGTACCGATGATCCGACAGCGTCTCCACCCCCTCCATGACGCGCCAACCCTGGACACGGCGCGCTAGAGCGGGGGTAGCGAACGTGATGTCCACTATGGATCCGCCCCGCTGTCGCACGCACGTGTTGGCGGAACCCCGGTTGAGGACCTGTAGGCCCGTTTCCAGGGCCCACTCCTCTAGCACCCTACCCCGTGCATTCGTGGCCGGGGAACCCCAAGCCGTGGACTTGGCGTTGAAATCCCCGAAGGCCAGCACAGGGCAAGGATGGCTGCGACTGACGACGACGGCCAACTCCCCCAAGAAGTCCTCAAAGTCGGCGAGAGATTTATTAGGGGAGAAGTATACTCCCACTGCGAGGAAGTCTTCTAGCAGGGCCGCTACGTATCCCCGTCCACGAGTGACATTCTCAATGGACGGAGAGCCAACTGCGGCCCGCGAGACTATCAGGGCCACCGAGCCGTCCATGTCCCCGATCCAATCATCCCTAGGTGGAACGAAGTACGGCTCGGCGACCACAGCCACATTGATCAACCACTCCGCCATGCTCTGGAGCAGAAGGTCCTGAGCTCTGGCGCAGTGGTTGATGTTGGATTGGAGGAGGCGCAGGTGTGGGGCCATCACTGACAGTCCATGAACGCCTCCCCCTCTCCGCTTTGCGGCGACCTCTCGGCAGCCGGTTGGTTAACCGGCTGCGAGGTCACCTTGGCTGCGGCATTCTTGCCACGGCCTCGCCCTCTTCTGCCCTTTTTTTTGGTGGGACCGGCGCAGGCCTTACTGCCTGCCCGGTGCTCCGCCGGCTTGCCTGCGGCTGCACAGATTGTGCAGTGCGGCGTGGCCTCACACGTGCCGGCAATATGCCCCGGTTGACCGCAGCGGAAGCAGACTCCACTGCGATCGACCTCCGAGGTGCACAGTGCCCCTGTGTGCCCGTTCGCCAGGCACCGGTAACACCTCAGGGGCCTGGCTGGCAGCAGCTTCGCCTGCGCCGAAACCCACCCCACCAGCAGCCGACGGCCCTCCATGATTTTGTGGGCCGCCGCAACGGGACAGCTCACCAGAGCTGTCCCTAGGCCGTTGGAGCCGGAGCGAATAGCGCCCGACTTCACCTGCTCCGGAGGGCAGCCGCCGACCTTTGCGACAGCTGCCACGACCTCCATGGCCGTGACCGAGTCGTCCAGGCCCGAAATGCGCAAGTCTGCACATTTGGTTGGCCTGGACACCCGGACCTCCTCTGCCTCGAGTGACGCCCTCAACTGCTC
Organism: Amphipyra tragopoginis; assembly: GCA_905220435.1. Taxonomy (NCBI): domain Eukaryota; kingdom Metazoa; phylum Arthropoda; class Insecta; order Lepidoptera; family Noctuidae; genus Amphipyra; species Amphipyra tragopoginis. The sequence goes on from HG992006.1 coordinate 2,323,080, forward strand.
GGCGAGGGCGTCCGCTTTCGGGCCGCTGGTGGCGCCGGGAACCTCGAGCAGGCGGGCACCGGTGACTGTATGCTTCATCCGGATACCCGCGATCCCAAGGCTGCCGAGATCAATCTCAGCCTTGGCTTTTGCCAATATCCCGGCGTACGTGACTCCCTTCTCCTTTGCCCCCGGCTGTAGTGTAAGAACCACAGCCGCAGACTTAGGGGTGCGAAGCCGCGCCGCCTCCTTTTTGGCGGTCTGTGCCGCTTTCTTCTCGGCAGCCGCCTTCTCTTTAGCCGCCTTCTTGGTAGCCTTCTGCTTCTTTTTCTTAGCTCCTACGGTCTCCCACTCACCCTGATTGGGTTCGGGAGCCGTAGAGCGCTGCTGGACGCTAGAAGGGTCAGACACAGACGACGCCGGGGCGGACGTCGCAGGGGCGGACGCAGCCGCAGCCGAGGCCGGGGCGGACGATGCAGGAGTGGAAGAAGCCTGTGTGGCAGCTTCCGACCTCTTCTTGCCCTTTCCCTTGCCCTTTTGCAAGTTTGTAGCTTTGGCTACAGTGGCCAAAGTGGCCGAAGTCGCCGCAGTGGCCGGCTGACTGGATTGAGTGGAATGGTGCGGCATCGCGGCTTTAGCCGCGAAGGTCACCGGCGGTGCTTGATCAGCTCGCCAGCAATCGCCAGCCAAAGGTGGGCGCAGGATTTTTCCCTCCAGGACAGAGAAACGAGCACAAAGACTCGCCATTTCTGTTCTGAAGAGGCGAACCACCTCAGACTCTTCGGTCTCGGACGGCCGCGTGGTGAGGCCCGCCATCGCGCGTATGCGCTCCTGGCGGTCTGTTACCAGGTCGGCCCGGAGCTCGTCATGCTCTTTTCGGAGTTCGTCGAGCCGGGCCGCTAGGCGTGCGTTCTCTAGTTGGAGACGAGACGTCTCGTCCGAGGAGGTGCGCTTTAGTAGCGCCTCCGCGGCCTTCGCGATGGAACCGGTGGCCGCATTGAGGGCCTTCTGGGACGTACCCTTTAGACCCTTGGACACCTTGGCGACGTTTTTAATAGCCGTCAAGGCGTCCTGGAGCGTTGCCTGCAGCTCCATCGCAGTCATGTTCTCAGCCTCCATTTCCGGCGCGGAGGACGACCCTGACTGCCGATTGACTCGTCCGGTGGTAACCTTCCGGCTCAACTTGGCGAGTTCACGCTCCTCATCCGCGAGCTTTTCGGCTCGTTGCGCCGCCACAAATGCCGCCTCCGCCTCTTCCATTCCAAAATACTGGCCTGTGGAAGGTGGCCGCCCTCGGCCCTTCTTGTCGGTACCGACTTTTTTGGCCGGTGCCTCCTCCTCGCTCGAGGCCGAGTCTGATCCCGAGCGAGACGACCGTCGAGGCCGTTTGCGGAAGAACTTGCTTCCTACTACCTCCTCGGCAAACGACCTCACGCACACCATACTCGATGCAGTGTCGGCATCCGACACCGCACCCATCTTCCCCGCTTGCTCTTTGCGAGCAGCCGCCCTTGTAATCCTCGATGCGGTGTCATTATCTGACACCGCACCCACCTTAACGTCATTTGATTGGGTTTTTGTTTTTAAAAATTTCTCCATAATTAATCCCACGAGTGTGGGGGAAAGTCGGTCCATCCGGGTAAAGCCCCCTGTGCCCGGATAAGCCTATTACGTTAGAGGGTCGGCCGGTACTCTAACGGGACCCGCACTTGGAACTGCCAGCCTTGCAGCCATACATCCCCTCGCCATGCGTCGCAGCTTGGGATTAGGGAACCATTTATAGAGTTTATCATCCTCGCAGTCCAGGCGATTAAGCCAGGACCCCCGGTCCTCTCAATGAGGATTACGGGTCGGCCGAACGGTGGTCTGTATCAGACCGTGTCTGCCAGCCAGACATTGCTGACTAGCAAACCCGTCGCCCTTACCAACTGCCGGAGCCCAAGTGGGCCCCGCAGTTTGTTCTCCTCCTTGGCCAAATAGGCCCCTCCCCCACGATCAGAATTTTGCCACGGACGAGAACTCCCACGGGGTATTTCCGTAAGAGTTATCGCCCGTGCCCAGGGTGCACCACGAGGAGGTATCTGACCGCGCACCCCGACACAGATTAACCCTGCATGGGATTTTAACAGAAACAAAAATAGTTTTAAAAAACATTTTTTTTAATGTGAGTTAGTTTAGCGCCCCGAGTTAACTAACTGCGGGGAGCGATATCGAGCTAAAGTCCCCGTCACGAGAAGCTATAAATTTTGTAAATAAAGAACTTCTACAAAGTTACGTAGCGACAATTCAATCAACAACAAATAATCCCAAATTCAATCAACTCAAAGTTACATACGTGTAATACGAAACTAACGAGCAATTTCACTTAGTCGGGTTATATTTTAGCGATATAAAGCGCTATCATCTAATGTTTTGTGGTACCGGAACGTGTCTGACTCATGGAACGTCAACATTTGGCCCGCCATTTTGAAGTAAGTTCACACTGACTCTGTCAATGCTGTCATTTGAATTTTGAATGCGTTTCAGTTTGTTTGTGTTGTTTTCGTAGATTATTATTTATTATTATATAAATAAAATAAAAACCATTATATAAAAATAAAAATCATTACAAAACTGTTTTTCTTTATTTGTTCCAAAGGTTGCGAACCCCTGAATGTGTGTTTACAAAATTTATAGCTTCTCGCGACGGGGACTTTAGTCGTATACGCTAGGCTACCATTCGTTATGCGTAGCATTGAAAAGTCCTATTACATGATCTAATAGCTTTCGCCCGCAGCTTCGCTTGCATGAAACTTTGAACCCGTTAAGTGACGATTTTCCATACAAACTTTCATCCCCTATTTAACTCCCTTAGGGGTTGAATTTCGAAAAATCCCTTCTTAGTGGATGCCTACGTTACAAAAGGAACCTACTGTCAAAATTTCAACTTTCTAACCCCAGCGGTTTAAGCTGTGCGTTGATAGATCAGTCAGTCAGTCAGTCAGCTTCTCCTTTTATATGTAGGTATAGATTATCTAAGGCCAAAAATTTTATTTTTAATCCGTCCAATACTCGTGTCTCGTTAATCTATACCAGTTGATTTATTGATCATTCGGTTTAAGGAATTACACGAATTCGTTTACACCTTTTACATATACTAGAGATAGTAATTTGACATTACTTACATGGAGCTTATTTCTACCTCACGGTAATAAGAACAATAATTTTCAACAGTATTATTTGTCTCACAGCAATAATGGCGGCTCTCTTCAACTTGAACCAGCTCATCGATATGATGTCCATTGGCACTCTCCTCGCGTACACCATCGTGGCTACCAGTGTGCTGATACTCAGGTAAATATAAAATACCACATGACATCAGTTTGAACAAGGAGTTAGCAGTCAATTTGACTTGGACTTGTGTATTTGGCTCCATCTTCAATAAAAAAATTGATCGCTCAGGTCTCTAAAATTTCAATGCTAAATATTTCAAAAACTGATTTATTAAAATCGAGGCCAATACAAAAATAAGCTTCTTCAGACACCTTTTCGAAATAAAAATACGGAACACTATTAATATCAATATTTAAAGTGCACCAGAAAAGTCAACCAAATACGCTGATTTTGGAGTTTGGAGATCATCCCATTTACACCCAAAAGGTTTTCGGCTATACATGTTTTCTTTAACGAGGCACGCGTACCGTGGCGTTGCTTAGCTCGAAATGAAACTTCAGACAGGGCGTAATTACAACTAGAGTGTGATTAGCAGCATACAATTCAAAATCTGGAACACCATCTATACTGTGGCGACATCTATCATGCCGCATGCGAACTACGCAACATTGCAGTGGTGTAGCAGGCTATAGCGATATTAACGACAACTCTCAAAGTTGACGTCATGATAGATCCTGCATCGCGATATCAAAATTTAAAATGCAGATAGCATATACAACCGCCCAACTTCAACCGTTGGGCAGCCCGCCAGGCATAAGACCCGCCTAGTTGGAGGATCCTCCCTTTTCGTAGGAGGAACACAATACTTCGTTCCTCCACAGTAACAATCTTGGCGGTTGTGAAGAAGTAGAACATCTCTCATGTCTCTTCTTTCTTTCTTTAATATTAGTAAGTCAGCAAAAGTTTGGAATGAAAAATCTGAACAAAAAGTTTAAAATTATTCATCTAAACAAACCTTTTAAATACTTCTAGGTACGAAGAAGACACATCATCACAGCTGCAAGCCACGAAGCCTACGCCGGAGACTCCGTTCAGCGTTGTCAAGCAAACCTTCAACCTGCTCGGCCTCAAGTACCCCACGCAACTCTCCTACACCATCGCTAAGTGCACCATCTTTATATTCTGTGAGTATTTTAATAGGGTCTCAATTCGGCTGTATATTCCTTTTTTATGTGTGTTCGTGTGTAGTTCCGACATTTATGCACCGATTTCGATGTTTCTTTCTCGTTTGAAAGAGTTTTCTCCCAAAATGGTAAGATCTGATGAAAATCTTCAGAGCTAGACAATGGAACTCCTCAATGACGAACCGTACACACAATGTAAGTAAAGCGAGGGTTACGAGCAGCGTCTTTAGGTCTAACCACGTCTAAATTAAGAAAAGAAAAAAATAATTAACAAAAACGAAAACGACTTAAAAAAATCAAATCAAATAATTACATATTACAAAATTAATACTTTCAGAAGTCGATGCTAATCCACGTTGAACCAAATTAAAGGCATCGACTTCTGAAACTGTTCATTTTATAATATGGTCATTATTTTTTTGTTTTTTTTTTGAAATCGGTTTTATAACATTATGACTGTATTCTCCGATAAGGTGATCAGAACTGCAGGCCAATTCTAATTTCAAAATTGATGAAGAATCGCAACCGAAACACCCAAACCGTATATTTTGACAGTTGATAATCGATATCACTTAGCTAATCTCAATATGATGTTTCTAGTCTTGGTGGCGCTGGTGACGTGCTCGCTGCTGCGCTGGGAGCAGGCGGAGGCGGCGCTGGGCGTGCTGGGCGCTGCGCTGCTGGTGCTGCTCGTCGTGCTGTACCGACAGCCGAGGAACAGCGTCGAGCACCTCACATTCACGGTATGTTTGTATGAAGACAAGAATACCGAAGACGGAAACAATTACAAATAACAGATGTTCTACCTCGTCTTTTCGAAGAAAAAAGATGTTCCCATCCTTTTTTACTGTCAAAATAAAAATTAAAGCACTTCTTCATACTATTCACATTATGGATTATGGACCATGTCTTCTAACACACGTGTCACTTTGCAGGTGCCACTAGTACCTTTGGTGCCATACCTGAGCGTGTGTATGAACGTGTACCTGATGGTGCAGCTCGACTACCAGACCTGGGTGCGGTTCATCATATGGCTCGTCATTGGTAAGATAAACATTTACTTTTTTAAATCTTGTTCGCGTTTGACCCTAGTCGCACCTAATGGTAAGCTGAGACAGGGTCTAAGATGGAGCACATAGATATAGAGATTCCCTTTAAACTCCTCTGGCTCTCACATACACACGACGGAAAGCAGTAAACTGTTTGGCACCGGACTTTTATGTTCAAGTGGAAGCTAGCCAGGCGGACCAAATAGATTCTATCACCAAGCGTAGATATTTAAGTAATTGATTTTGAAGGAAAGAATACAAATAGATAAACGGTGGCGATTAAAGGCGCCTTTAGACTGGCTTGATTTTGACAATCGTTAATTTGAATCAATATTTGACAGTAACATCTAGAAGTAGTTTGTTGCTGAGCGAGAGCTGAGGCTCGATTTTGTTGATTGAGTAATTCAATCAATTGAATTACTCAATCAACAAAATCGAGCCTCACGACTAGGTCATCAGAAAAAATTTTTGGGAGTTTATAGATATTTATTACAAAAGTAAATTCAATCGTCCAGCCTTCTGCGTGGCGATCAAATATTTATAGCATCCTTCATCGATATCAACCGAGTCAGTGTTTCCTGGCCCCTGGTAGAATTTCCGGAGGGGGTTTGAACTCTGGCTACAGTCTTGCCCAACGATAACGAAAATTATGCAATTTTTCTAAAACTAGCCAACACCAAACAAAATCTTCTGCACGTCGGAAGTTCCTTAATGTTCGTCAAAAAACCGACAATTGGCGGAGCGCATTCAAACGCGAGCCCAACGGTCGAGGCGTGCTCGTTTGAGGCTCCTAAGTGCATCTACGCTACGCCAATTCGTGTTCCGGTTATGCTCCCCTTGACCTCAGCTCGCCTAGCGTAGACGAAGTTTAATAAACCGTTTGTCTTTTGCAGGCTACCTGATCTACTTCTTCTACGGCATCAGGAATAGCTCACTTCGCATCAAAAGCATACCGGAGACCACGACCAACGGAGTAATTGACGAGAAACGACAAGTGGTCACAACCAAGTTCTAACGTAGACTGATAAACGTAGTGTTTAGCCATATTAGTGTACAATCTTGAAATACTTAGACAGTGGTTTATGGTTGACTGCAGATGGGACACTAAGGGCCAATATATACTTAACGTATCTTGCACCACGTACTGCGCATGATACGCGACGCAAAATACGGTTAAGTGTGACTGTAGGTAGACGCTGAAAATACGCTGAATATAGTTAACTTATCATCGATCGAACGCAAGATGCGCGCGAAACTTCTAGGCCGTATTATGCTCGGCGTAACGACGTATAATACGCGTGGTGAGGCCACGCACGAGAATTTGTATATAGCGCGATGAATACGCGTATCGCGACGAAACATGAGCCGCGCAAGATACGCTCAGCGGGACACACTGAGCGTATCTTGCGCGGCAGGGTAGGTTGCTCCAGACACAGTTGATCGCTATTTGTTTTTATCTGCAGTGACCGTTTCGTGTACGCAGCCACCGTCTTAATCGCTCGAGCGACCATCTTGCGCGTTGAATCTGTGTCTCGAGTTACTTAAGTGCTTCAGTGTCCCAGCCACTAAGTGGCCCGTGTGCGGTCAACCTGCTGCAAAATGATTAAAGGCAGGGCCCATATTTCCGATTTATTGATTCGATAGTCAGATCGGTATAACACACACAGTTTTATACCTCAGTGACTTTTTTTTTCATACATTTGAAGTGTAAACATGTCTTAGACTAATCCTAAATTACTGAAAGAGCGATTCACGTAAAAATTACCTAATCACCTGTCAAATCTCTTGTCAAGTGATGCGATTGGTTGTATTTCAGTCGACCAATCACATTTGTCGACATCAGATCTGACAATAGATTAAATTGATCAGCATTTCAGAATCCGGAAGTCAGTTATGTTTAGTTCTAAACAACTGTTCGATTGTTATATCAGACTACCGTCCAAGCGAATCGATAATTTGTTGCCAGCCGTGCGAAAGAGAAAGAAAATGTGATGCCCTTTGAAAAGGAAAGTCCTAAAAGGCAGCAAGGTCGTAATAATTTGTTAATTTTGATGTTGTACTAGTGGTTTAAAACGTGATAGGCTCATAAGACTTATGAAAAATGACCTTAATCTTTTCACGATAATGTTTTGAATATAATTATGATATGTAAGTTTAAAGTTTAATATGAAACAATGACGGCACTAGTAAAGATGCAAATTTTGTCGTTTTTTTTATCGAACTCTACAATCGATAGAGGTGTTACAACAAACATATCGATAAAACTTGATTTTACTGACAGAATTTATCGATCGTTAAAATCAAGCAAATCTGCATTCACCTAGACTAGTTATTAAAGTTTTGATGTGAGTTTTAATGTGCAAGGATTCCGCGTGTATATTACAGGGTTCAGATAAGACAGATTATATTAATATTAAATATGGGTTATGAATTAACGATAATTGGAAAGCAATAAACCCCAGTACAGACGAGGGACAGTCTTCGGCGTACTTGCAAAGTAGACGACAAAGAAATCGCATTAAACGCACACGTAGGTCTAAATTCCTCGTCTTTTTTATACGTTTTATTTTCGCGGACTAAAGTCCAATAGGGACAATCCGTCATCTGTGCTGGCCCTAATAATGAAAATTTAGCAATCTGAAGTTGAACTTTCTATTTTTTTTTGTCAAATATTGTTTGAAGTGATTTGTCAAAGTCAAATATAACTTATTTTATAAATAAGTATACAAGAAGGTAGCAAACCTTCTTATTACAATTTAATTTAGAATCGACCGTTAGATTTATTAAGAGAAAATAGATTCAGCTACAATAATTATTTTGAACGCGTAACAGCAATAGATTTCTGTTACCTACTTATACACTGTGCCTCTGGGTAATGTGCTCAGACGAAAATGGCTGAAACTAGACCACATATATCGACAAAAAATGGTAAAATAAATCTAAACAATATTTTTCCGTTAATGTAGCTTTTCTATCATAAAAAAATCAACTTTTTAATAATTGTGTGTATTTCGTTTAAACAAAAACGATATTATTGGCTAAAAATTGATGATTAATAGCAAATAAAAAGCAACCCTTCAAAAATAATTACAAGGTAGGTACAAAAAAAAGTTTTTTTTTCATAATTTTTTGTCTAGTTTCACACATTTTCTTCTGTGCACATTATGCGGGGATACACTGAATGTTAATTTATGTAACTTTGAATTAATTTAAAATCAACACATTCTTGTGTAAGATTTTATATTTATAATACTTGACTTCATTTAAACATTTAGAATATGCTGCATTTACCAACTAAAATATTAAAAAGGGTTCCGTTTAAATCTTCCAGTAGGCAACTACGGAACAATAGATATATTATTTTGACTAGTAATAAAATTGACATTCCATGTATTTATAAATTGTACGTTTTCTTAATTGACATTATCAACGTATGTGCTTTGAAATATCCAAAAGAAAAAAAATAAAGCTTAAAGAATGTAGATACGATAAAAAAAAGTTCAAAGCAATGCTGTTGTTTATTAGATCAGTTAAAATTGTATGTAGAGAATAATTCTAATAAACTGTGTTGTGATAGATGTGTGATCGACAAGCGTTAGAGAAATAGGACCTTGGTCATTTATAAGCATTGTTTTATAATTTCATATTACAAATTAAAGCACGGCTATTACAATTTTTGTAACAAATCTTTGACCGTAAAACATTCAGTTTTTTTTTAAGAAACCATTTCAAATTTACATTTTAAGAATAAATTGAAAAATAAGTGTTACGATTCTCTAAAAAAATTCAAAGATTTGTGTGCCTTTTACATCTTAATGACTGGCCTATATAGATAACTTCGCCAAAAAAAGTAGACAGACAACCAATGCATTTTTCACGACAAACCGAAATAAAAAACCTTCCAAACTTTCTTGAACGAAGGGGGCATAAACCTGACAATACTTTTCTGTAAGGCACGGTAAGCCCACTTCATCCCACTGTAGGGCAACGCTCCCCAGTAAAAAAGCAAAACAAATTTTGACGTTTTTGATTATACAGCAATGTTTATAAATGACCAACATATAAAATTAACTTATTAGATTATACGTAGTTTTAAGCATTAACAAACTGTGATTTATTGAATGAGTCGACTTAATTATTATTTGAGAGAATGATTAAATGATTACAACTTGCCTACATGGTTTTATATTTTTTGTTACATTACGTAAGCGCTCAAAGTGCGCCTGACCAGATTCTCGCTTGTAAGCGACCGCGCGCGCACTGTGCTATAATACGCGAACCATTTCGACCTCCGAGGAAAGTGTGGGGGTCTACTCCCTAAACACGAAGTCCGTGGTTTCGGCCTTAGTTACAAGCGTTTCCTACTCCCTATCACCTACAGACATACGATTATTTCGGGGCCCAAACTAAGAATGAATGACAATACGATTTGAGAGTTGTCTCTACTACCGATGTGTTTTTGCCCGTCCGAAAAGTTGGACTTGACACTTATTTTGTTCACTCCTATGTTTCGGGCTACTTTCGGACGGGCGACTAAACGCTCATTTACACGAGGATATTTTCTCGAAGCGAGACTCGTTCTTACTTTGTCTTTCTCGGCGGTGAAAACAGAGACAACATGAAACTCGCATCGAGAAACTATCCTCGTGTAAAACAGCCTTAACGTCGTTGACGGACTTAAGGAGTAGGCCCCCAGGACCGATTTTTTCCAGGGTGTTATGGTTATCAAAGCAAAACAATATTCTAAATTTCATACGTCTAAGGGCCGATTTTTCAATGATTATGGAATAAATATGACACTGACATATTTTCTATACAAAAGCTGTCAAAACGTCAACTGATTCACCAGATAAAAGTTGGTTGAATAATCGTCCCTAAATGGAACAGTTTCCAAGATACGATTCTCTGAAAATCACAAAATAAATAAAACAAAATATTTTAATACCTACATATTTTATTTTCATAATTTTACTGATGCATTTTCTAACACGCTGTTTCACAGCCAATAAGCGCTTAAGTACCTAAACTATCTCCACTGATATCACTCTTTATTTTATTATAAATTATAAATAAAATTATAATTCCATTTATTCAAATCAGGTTGACCTTGAAATTGAATGCAGTTGACCTTGAAACAGAGCTGTTAAGGTTATAACAGTAACCTAATAGATATAATACAAATTTTGAGCTTAATGGAGAAATTATCAGAAAACGCCGTAAATGCTAGGAAAAATATAAATTAGAAAGAAAACTTCTTCAAAAAAATAATTGAATGGTTCATGTGGGAGATAGTTAACCAAAAATATAATCATAATTTAAACACAAACAGAACTAAGTTCTAAATAAAAATAATAACACAACAAAAATAAAATAAAATACTTTGGCGCAATACGAAGTAGGAACCTTAACATCGAGATTCTTAACTATTCTAACTAGCCCCTGCTTGCATGTCAACAAAAATCTATTTAAAGATAATGCTAGCAAGAACTCGTACAAAAGCATAAATAATATGCAAGGCCGGACTTGAAGGTTTGGAGGCCCTAGGGCGACAAAGAAATTGAGGCCCATTGAAATGTTATTAAAAAAGTAAGTATTTTCGTAAATGTGAACTTTTTTCTGTGTCAGAACTGGGTGTCATTTTTTTATAACAATAAATACTCCGATTTTGGAGGCCCCGCTTTTGTGGAGCCCCTGGGACGGCTCAGTCGCAGAACGTCCCCTTCACAAAATGTGTACCAGTCGCAAAACTTCCATTTCTCAGAATGTCTTTATCTTTTGCAAAATGTCCTTTTTTCCAATGAACCTTCACTCCTCGGTATCAAAACCGGTCAAGTGCGAGTGGGATTTGAGCACAGAAAGTGGGGGTTCTGGGACTGAGGCCCTGGGAACTAAAGACCCTGTGCTCTCCCTTCCTCTCTTCCAGCCCTGAATAAGCTTATCAAATTAAACTGGGTACACCTAGTAATTGGATTGCGAAATTATTGTTAGTAATACGTAAAACTACATAATTTATCTTAAACTTTGTTTTCACTATTCAATTTAAATCAAAAGCATTGTGGTCTGTAGATTGTTGCATCAGCAATCTTCCAACAATTCGTCAATCGATTTGTGTACGAATCAAAATCTAAATACTCGTAGTATCTTTGGTGTTGCACTACCGAAAATTTGAGTTGAGATTGCTAACTGACATAATATTTTTTATAAAATGGTGCTAATCCACGCTGAACCAAATTGAAGGCACCGACTTCTGAAACTGTTAATTTCATAAATGGTAATTATTTAACTCTTTTTGAAGTCGATTTTTCTTTTATTTTTAAAGTAATTTTATTTTTCTATTTTAATTGGCTTAACAGTAGTAAACAGGCACTTACAGCAATCGCGGGTAATTTGCTGTTATCCATTGAAGAGTTCCATTGTCAATCTCCGAGAGTCGTCATCAGATCTTCACCAAATTTAAATGGGACCACATTGGGAGAATACTCTTTCAAAAAAAACGCTTCAAGCGTGCCTATAAAATTTGAAGAGTTCCCTCGATTTCTCCCGGATCCCATTATCAGATCCTGACCCCATGACCATGGGACTATTTGGGAAGTATACCCTTTCAAACAAAAGAAGAATTTTCCAAATCGGTCCAGGCGTTTTTGAGTAATCGGGGGACATACACAAAAAAAAGATTCCGACGAATTGATTACCTCGTCCGTTTTTTGACGTCGGTTAATAAAATAGCTGCGGGGTTTTTGCAAATTAAATGAAGCCTATACTACTCCTAGACCCAAAGATAGGTATTACATACGGACAGGTCAAAAATCAAAATGACTGCCATTTGGAGATGATGGGATTAACATTACAAAAGGAGCTATATTTGTCGATAAAATTAAGTGAGTAACATTACGTAAAATTTTCGGTAGTGCAACACCAACACACTGTATAATGTTGTCATTAAGTACATTGATAGATAAGTACATTATTTAATAGAGATGTTGTATACTAAAAAATATGGATGCTTAAGTGTGGGACCGCTTATCAATTTATCACAAAAAAAAGTTAATACTTAAGTGTACTTAACATTAGGCACTAATATAATAAAAATAAATACATACTTATTTCAATGAGTTATTCAAATAATCACACAATAATATTTAATTATTATTCAATATACTTAGATAAATTATACAATGTGTAACATACGCAATAATACACATATACCGCAAAATCAGAGATCTCACTTAGAAAAGATAAAAAAACATAAAACTTCACGCCTTATTCCCCGAAGGGTTGGCAGAGGTGTATGGTACACCCACGTTTCGCCGTTATGTTTAAGTCCCATGTAATAGGAGGCGAGCCTATTGCCATCAACCGGGCACAAATCCAGACTCCGAGCTGCTACTGTGAAATTCCACATGGAAAAACCCAATAACACTTCGCTCGACCTGGGGATCGAACCCAAGACCTCACGCTTAGCAGTCGCGCTTGCGACCACTAGACCAACGAGGCAGTCAGAGTTAGAAAAGATCTTGGATTTTTTATTGAAATATAAGCTCAAATTCAACTTTAATAAACTAAATTTTTTTTTTTAAGTTTGTGTTGTGCATCTCAGGACTCACTGCATTAAAATTCAGTCTTGTTGCCATTGAATCAAATGCTAACTTTTATTACGACTAATTTGACTTATGTATGTTTGTTTATGTAAATTTTTTGAAAAACTACGCGATATAATAATACAATTCAATTCACTAGTTGAATATGAAGAAACTTCTTTTGGCATTGTGTTTATTATGTTACACGTTGTATAAAGTTTGACCTTGACCTTCAACAAGAAATTTCAAATTGTAAAATTTAACTTTCTACTTCAAAAGCGATTTTATATGGTTGTTTAATATTAAGGCTTAATGTTATTAAGTTATCCTTACATACCTATGAACGCGTTTTAACATTGACCTTCGTAAAGCGAGGGACAATTTAGTACAAATATTAATCTTCACATTTCATAATCAATATAAGTATTTTCGCAATACAGCGTGCATCAGTTGAATTTGAACCTTATGCCACTGTCGTAACGTCAAGATCGTGAAACAACATTTATATTTCCTTGAAAATCTATATAAATAAAAATTAAATGCTGTTCGTTGGTAAGCGCATTACTTGAGAACGGCTAGGACGAATTTTATTTTATTTTCTTGCTCTCCACATAATTATTTTATGGAAAGTAAATTGGAAAAGTTGCCCGGAATATTGGCAAATTCGTGAAAAATCGAACGTTCTTTTTTCTACGGAGTTTTTGTATGACAACAACGTCTGTTGGGTGAGCTAGTTATACTAATATTAATATAAATGTTATATCACCTTGATCTTATAATTAATCCGTGACGAACCAGAGATCAACTACCGGAAACATAGACAATAGATAAACAATGGAAACCGCCGCAAATACGCGGCTTTGGTCATTAAGAGGTTAAGGGTTGGCCCATATTAAACGCACGCATGGCATTTGTGAGCCGAGGGCATGTGTCAATCCGTTATATAAAGCGCATTACCACTGTGCAAGTACCTTGCACCTAGATACAAATAGTAATAGTTGTAACTAGGTAGACTTTTGTGTACTAAAATTGTCGCAATTAGCTGTAATGTAATGCTTGCAAGTAACCTAATGCTTCCATTACGCAAGTAGCTTGCACGCGGTCGTCACACCTGCATGCAGGTCGGAATTCAATGTAATGTAATGGCAACTACAGCATGCTGGCTAATGTTTTCATTACGAAAACTTCGTGTAGCTTGCAGCTTGCGAACACGCTACTTGTATAATGTAAATTGCGTGCAAGCTATTTGTAGCTTGCGTGTAAAATACTTGCAGCTTGCGTCAAGGTACTTGTAGCTTGCGTCAAGGTACTTGTAGCTTGCGTCAAGATACTAGTAGCTTGCCTGCAAGATACTTGCAGCTTGAGTGTAAAAATTGCAGCTTGAGTGCAAGATACTTGCAGCTTGAGTGTAAAAATTGCAGCTTGAGTACAAGATACTTGCAGTTTGACTTTAAGATACTCGCAGCTTGCGTGCAAGATACTTGCAACTTGCGTAAAAGATACTTGCATAGCAGAAAAGTGGTATAAGCATAACCTGAGCTACAACTATTAAATGCTAGAAATAAACGACACAACAGTACTCGTAGGACTGACAACACTTTCCTCGCGGGTTTGTTTGATGTCAGTTTTGGGTATTTGTCAGCCGAGGGCATGAGTCAGTCCGTTGTTCAGCAGGGCGGTCTGACTGTCGTTGTGGAGGTCAGCCATCTGGACGTTGTCGATCTTGCGCCTGCGTTCGGAACTGTGCCACGCTCCGTATGTTGCGTAGATTATGAGACCTGAAATGAAAGAGTTTCGTTGAAAAACTAGATTGAAACTTAAAATGTGCAAACTACACTTGGGAGCAAAAAAATCTAGTCACTCCTTTTTTCACGTGTCCTGGTTATTAGTTTTGGTTTCATGGGTTATATACTAAGTTGACAAAAAACTACCCTCATTGTAAAGGTTATCAAATAATCTTTTAGGCGATATATGTTTCGAATTGATCTGTTCCATATTAGGTACCAAAAATAATAACAATTATACGTGAAAAATAGAAGCGGCTCGATTTATTTGCTCCCAAGTATATTTATGCTTTTCATCATTTAGTACGTGAGCAATGATATCATCACGCCTGTATTCCCCGAAGGGTTGGGCAGAGGTGTATGGTACACCCTCATTTCGCCGTTATTTTCAAGTCCCATGTAATAATAATAATCATTTCAATCAGTAATAGGGGGCGAGATAAAAAAATGATATTATTGCAAAAGGAACATATCGTTGACGCTTGGACACTTGGCAGGTCTCTTATATAGCGAAATATTTTCAAAAATTATTGACTGTCTCCTAAGAACATTTTCCTGTAGTCACAATGATTGAGTTGACTGCCCTTATTACTGCCCTATCTCAAATAAGTTTTTTTTTGCGATTTCTGACGTTTTTAATACTCCAACCTCAGTTGGTTTAGAAGACTCTTTTGATCCTTATGGGAAATAGGATCGATTGATATGTTTTGTGAACACTGCCCTTTTTATCGCCGAATGTTTTTTTTTTTCAAAATCTGTAATGCTGAGCAAAATATTTTCATAAAACATGGGGAGCCTCCTAAGAACGTTTTCCTATAGCTATAACGGTTAAAGTAGCTGCCCTTATTGCCTGATGTCAAATTATCACCCTGTATAATAAATGTAGGTAATAAAAAACTTATGATGCTGAGATTATAGAACACTAGTGACCCGCCCCGGCGTCGCTCGGCTACGTTTTATAGCTTAAAACCTTCTGGAAGAATAACCGCATCAAAATCCGTTGCGTAGTTTAAAAGATCTAAGCCCGCTGCGGGAAGAAACTTTGTTTTATACTATATAGAGACTAGGTTTTGCCCGCAGCCTCGCTTGCGTGATATTTTGAACCTGTTAAGTGACGATTTTCCATACAAATTTTCATCCCCTATTTAACTCCCTTAAGGGTTGAATTTCAAAAAATCCTTCCTTATTCCTTGTCTACATTATAAAGGGAACCTCTGTGCAAAATTTCAGCTTTCTAGGTCCAAGGGTTTGGGCTGGGCGTTGATGAGTCAGTCAGTCAGTCAGGACTTTTCTTTTTATTTATACAAGGTGTAACATAAATAAGTGTACAACCTCTTAAGGGGTCACTGTACTCATCATTATGAACAACTTTTACTATGGGACAAAACGCGAAATCGCGAAAAAAAACAGCGGTTCCCTAAATTGTGACGAGTTATACGAACATAAATGTAGGGAACAGTTTTTTTTTTATGTTTATGTTACACCTTGTATAGATACGCGTGTACGCTGCGTGCTGCGTGCATGCGGGCCGTCCACGTGAGTATCGTGACTATTGCCTACGCGTTCTGCTAATATCAGATTACTATAGCAGTCATCGGAGGTCATGTTTAGGAGTTGACGTTTAAATGCTAATATGATATGGTACTAAAAATAGATTATTTTAATCATGAGGAAGCTATGGTCTTTAACAACAAATTAAATATTAAAGGGATCAATGAATTAGTATTCAAACACGGTGTGTCCGACTGGTTTCTATCGAGTTTTACGATTGTACGGATATCCCAGTCTTTTTTTACTTTAAGCTTTGTCCGCACTGCGATATTTCACCGCGCGATTTTTTTCTCGCAATTCTGTAACACATTGAATCTTATAGGAGTAGCCGCACTGGCGATTAAAAATTCACGCGGAAAAAATATTTTATGCAAATTGAACGCGATGCAGAGCGGATTTATTTCCGCGCTCATGTTTTGTACAGTATGAAGTAGTTATGGCTATGGCCGCACTGCGGAATAAAATTCATGACAAAATTTTTTGAAACGTCTATCACGCCGCTGCCGTAGTATCAGGTAAATTAAAAAAAATCTGTTGTTCATTTTAGACGTTCGTCTTAGCCGGGGACTGCATCGAAGTGACAAAAATCGAACGAAATTTTATTCGCAGTGCGTACTAGGTGTAATTCGGATCACGGAATATAATACGCGAGAAAAAAAATCGCGCGGTGAAATATCGCAGTGCGGACAAGGCCTTAATTTTTAATACGTATTCAAATGACAATAGCTTAGCGGTTGAACGCGTGCCTTCGATGTAGGAGGGTCCGAGTTCGATCAAAATTTGATTATCACTTGCGTTAAAGGTACAATTCCGTACACCGCGGCCGATCGCAGCCGCGCGCAATCTATGGCGTGCGGCTGACACGCGCGGCTAATGCGTCAATAGTCAGAGTATGAAAATGTATGGCACCGGTTCCGAAGTCTGCGACAGACGCGTGCGGCTAACGACAGATTAGTCAGTATATTATAGACACGACTATTGACGCATTAGCCGCACGCGTCAGCCGCACACGATCGATCGCGCGCGGCTGCGATCGGCCGCGATGCACGGAATTGTACCTTAAGGTGAAGGAAAAGCATCATGAGGAAACTTGCACTCTTCAGAGGGCTCCAAAAACGTCTCGATGACGTGTGTAGTCCGCCAACCCGCACCAGAGGGTCTACTCCCTAAGCACGAAGTGCGTGGTTTCGGCCTTAGTTACGAGCGTTTCCTACTCCCTATCACCTACGGACATACGATTATTTCGGGGCCCGAACTAAGAATGAATGACAACACGATTTGACAGTAGTCCCTACTACCGATGTGTTTTAGCCCGTCCGAAAAGTTGAACTTGACACTTGTTTTGTTCACTCCTACGTTTCGGGCTACTTTTGGACGAGCGAATAACTTCGTTGACGGACTTAGGGAGTAGGCCCCCAGGCCAGCGTGGTGGACTAAGCCTTAAACTCTTTTGATTCTGAGAAGAGGATCATGCCCAGCAGTGGGACATTAATGGGCTGATTTTGTTACATGTTATTCAAATGACAAATTAAATGTAAACGTTGATAGTGTGGGGAAACTTGGTGTGGTGTTCCTCCAACCAAAGGGAGGGGGAGACAGCTTGATGAGGGCTGAATTATCGGTGTGACTGCGGAGTCTGAAGAGACGACCGGCTCTACGACGGGAGAGCTCGGTGGATCGTGACCGGATCCCAACGGTTGATGTTGGGAGGTTGTATATACAAGGTTAGTCAGAAAGGGGGTACTAATCCGCAGGCCACTTATAGTATCACTGATGACTGTCTTAAAGCAAGTGTTAAAATTTCAAAATTCGGCAATTTTTTTTTCAATGCAAATTGATTTTAATTTTAGTTTTTTTTTAAATTCTTCTTCCGTGCTTTAGTTACAAATTCAGAAAATGGTGCTTCTAATTCATGACCCCAAATATGAACTAAAATGTAAACACAGCTGATCATATCTGGAGATAGATAGATTTTAGAGATTTTTTTTTGAGATCTTTGGTCACCTATTTCTCTTAAACTATTGACTTTTGGAGAAAGTTGTAGAACAAAAGTTATTCATTATTATTGGTACTTTAACCCCCTTTCGGATTAGTACCCCCTTTCTGACTAACCTTGTATACTATCTGCGTGTTAAATCTTGATTGCGCGATGTAGGATAGTTCGCATGTGGCGAGATAGATGCCGCCACAATAGGAATTCAGGATATCATTAATATTTAAAGTAGTAAACACACAGTCGTTAACAAAAAAATATCGTGCCTATAACAATTGTTGGTATGTAAAATTAAAACAAAATAATGCAAATAAATACAAAAGCATTCGAAGAAAAAAAATTATACAAACAGAGGCGTTATTTATGCCAAATTCTATATTTCCGTATTCTTTTGAAATTGTAGCCTATTGTGTACAAAACTGTTAAATCATCTCTTTTAGGGTTCTGCAGTCCTTGTATGTTCCATGTTCATTATATTTTCGCCATGTCCGTCCGTCTGTCCGAGTAGCTTAGCTTAGAGACTCTTAGTACTAGAAAGCTGTAATTTGGCATGGATATAATACATATTAATTATAAAAGTTTGTTATAGTTGTTTTTACAAAGTTGTTCAATCCCGGGAACCCGGGATTACTTATTTATTCAGAAAGGAATGTCCATATTATTCTTTCGTGGGAAGAAGTTTAGGTTTAAAAGCGCCCGATTATCCGAACACTGGTAATAGCACGAATACGATACGATAGACGAATACGATAGACGAATGATTAATTACAGTATGTCCCAAAACTCAAAATCAAGCCTAGAACAAAATGATTTAGTTTATCACTATTCAGAAAAAAATATGAAAAAATGTCAAAGATTGTTATAGGTAGTGCGTTGATAAATAAATACATATTTTTAAAGGATTCGAAAAATTCCAAGAAAAAAATTAAACTTATTTTCAATTCAGAATTCAATATTTCCGTTTTCGATATATCGTAACTTACATTCGGTATACAATGTGTCCGGTCATGGACTAGCGATATTCTAGGTACTTATATAGCAACTATTCTAGTACACAAATACACTACATACTAGTGTCCAATCCACTTCCCCGCTGTTTGGCAGCCATTTTGCTTTTTTTGTTGAGATATACTCTATGTGTGTACAAAAAAAGTCATACATATCTCTCAAAGTTTTGGTCCTACTGAGATAAAGTAGACTTATTCGGAGGGCGACAATATTGTATATCGTTTACATTACGGTACAATGGGTTCACATAAAGACACAGTTGTCAACAAAAAAAGCAAAATGGCTGCTAAATAGCGGGAAGTGGATTGGACACTAGTCATCATCTGCCTAGCCTTTTCCCAACTATGTTGGGGTCGGCTTCCAGTCGAACCGGATGCAGCTGAATATCAGTATTTTACATGGAGCGACTGCCTATCAGACCTCCACAACCCAGTAACTGGGTAATACGATACTCTTGGTAAGACTGGTTGTCAGACTTTCTGGCTTCTAACCAACAGTAACGACTGTTAAAGATCTACAAATGACAGCCGGGACCAACGGCTTTACGTGCTTTCCGAGGCACGGAGGAAACTCGCTATGGTAAATGATCACCCATCCACAGACCAACCTCGGCAAGCGTGGCTTAACCCCGAAGATCGGTCTATGCGGCTGTAATTATTTAGCCACGAGCTCCTCCTGGATTGGACACTAGTATGTAGTGTATTTGTCTACTAGAATAGTTGCTATACATATAAATACTTAGAATATCGCTAATCCATGACCGGACACATTGCTTAAACAAACGTTCATTTTCAAATATTTCTATAAAAACATAATTTAAATACTTGTACCTACAAAAAATAGTTGGCGGCAAAATAATTAATGACCATTTTTACACAGAGCCACATACTTTAATAGTAGGTTGGTAATAAAAATAATATAATATCCTTAATTTGAGGCAATTTGGCCCATAGACAACTAATACACAAATAATAAAAACAATACATAACTATAAACTACATAATAAGTATATAAAACTACTGTACACGTACTGTATAAAGGTAACGTAGGGTGGATAGGCCAATTCTCCGAGGTTACTCAAAGTATATTTTTATTATTTTTGTTTTAAACACGAATATTCCATTACCAACCCAGTTAGTGCTTTACAGTTTTAACTTATCGAGTACTGTAATTATAGACACAATAGATAAACAATGGCACTGACGATCCGGATCGTCGGTCAGGCCGCTAGCAGTTAAAGTCTAGTTTACATAACCGTTACCCTTGACCTTTCTTGTTAGTAAATGTAACTACTACTCAAAAAAGACATGATTTCAATATTTAGGTAGTAACAGCATAAAGTAGACGAAAGATTTAATAAAGAAAGTCAAACCGAGAACAAAAATGATAGCAGAGTTTAAGACTATTCAGATTTTTTATTAATTATTATTATTTATTATAAAGTAATTTTATAGTTAGATTTATGACTTTTATGAGGTAAAATTATAATCATGGTAACTTTGAAACTCGAAAACGATTAAACGTAAAAAATAAAACTGAATCGTCATAAACTACCCACCCTATCATTTCAATGCCTCCCAAATATAAAATAGCAAAAATTTATATCGTTTTTCGGTATTTTTATATTTGGAACAGATAATTTACATAAAATTAGACACTTTTACGTGAAAAACACAAAAATGCAATTTGTGGCTCACAACAAATTACGTGGGAGGCATCGATTTGTTCCCGGTTTGACGTTGAGTTTCGGAACACCTTGTATATTGTAACATAATATTTTATTATAAATATGCAACAACACGAGTCATCGCGAGACCAGTAGGTTAATTTAGGTATTTTTTAAAGTGTAGCAAGTGTGCATATTTCTTTAATAGATCGGTTTTCAGTCAAATTATTGGACAACAACAACAACACATTTTGACCGAACATTTTGACCTTTTCATTTGACATTATGACGTGTGGAACATGCATGATTCGTACACATTTCCTGTTTAAAAAAAATACCTCAGTTACCTGCATTGCATAGAGCGGATATATTATTCTAATAAAAAACAAACAGAAATACTTTAAATTCCTGATCAATACATCAAAAATCATAAAGATGAACCGTATAAAAAAGTACTAAAAAAAACTAATTACGACTTTTTTTATTAATATCAGATTAATAAACACGGATAAAAAAACAAGATTTTAAGCTAATTCTTTGTTATCAAACATGACGTAAAACATAATAGTATTCATTTGTAAAAAATAATTGGTCTCACAGTATATAAGATGAGGAAGTTGCAAGTTCGCCTTATTTTATACGAATAAAGCGGACGGGACGCAACTCGGTCATTTACGTGACTTGTAGAGGCTTTTTTAATGCACACAACTTGAACTTAGAACTTCAATATGAACTATTTCCTAAGGATTTTGATCGTCATCTGTACTAGTGGGGTTCTAAGCCAGATCTCGCGTCCAAATTTACCAGAAGACGCCACAATGACCTTCAGTGGAATCGCCAACAAGTATGGCCAGAAAGCAGAAGAATATGACGTCATTTCTGACGGTGGATACGTTCTGAAGCTGTTCCGCATTCCTGGAGATAAGAGTCAACCGCTACTCTTCATACACGGTGCTATAGACTCCGCAGACACCTTTATTGTGAGAGGAAACACTTCGCTAGCCATGGCGTTAGCCAGAGATAATTATGACGTTTGGGCGATGAATTACCGAGGCAACAGATATTCACGGCGGCACAACAAAATGGATCCGGACTCTGATCAAGCTTACTGGAATTTTAGTGTCCATGAAGTAGGGTACTACGATGTACCTGCTACTATAGACTTTATATTAAACAAAACAGGCGAACAAAGATTAAGTGTGATTGGATATTCAGAAGGAACAACGACAATGTACGTCTTAGGTGCAACAAGACCAGAATACAATGAAAAAATTAAAATTTTAATATCCTTGGCACCAATATGTTATTTGCACAACACGGGACCAATTATGTCTTTAATGATAAATATGGCACCTATATTAAATGTTGGGTTTGAGGTCTTACGATATAATGAGTTGATCGGTTACAACTCGACACTCAAATATTTCATAGAAGATTTCTGCTCGCATAACAACACGGGCTACAACACATGCCTATTAAATGGTCTGTTCCTTGTAACTGGTTCACACGCCAACGAAATCGAACCGGAATTCTTTCCTGTTATACTGGGACATTTTCCAGCAGGAACTTCTAGAAAGAATTTGATCCACTTAGCACAGATAAGTCAAAAGAGGATTTTTGGGAATTACGATTATGGATCTGAACAGAATATGGCGGTATACAAGACAACGATACCTCCAGAATATGATTTAAGTAAAGTGACGATGAAGATTGCGTTGTTTGTTGCGAAGAATGATCAAATATCTACCATTAAAGACGTCGCACTACTGAGGAAACGATTACCAAATGTCGTCGAGTACAGAGTGATGAAGAATGACGCTTTCAATCATGTTGATTACATTTGGGGGAAGACTACTCACAAGACTATGTTTCCGCATATACTTAGGCTTTTAAACAAATATAAATGAACCAAAGAAGAATGTTAAATTTTGGATAATTATAATTACGTAAGCAATTTATGAGTTTTGAAACCAAAGGGGTTGTTGTGTTTGATGAACGTAAAATTGTTATTAGAGGGATAAAGTGCAATAAGACTTATAAAAGTGAAATAAGTGTATTACTATAGTACGATTACTAATTCACTGGAGTAAATTGACAGATACCTTTGTTGTTTGACAGTAGTGCATTGTTTTGACAGTAGTGTTTTGTTATTTGACAGTAGTGCATTGTTTTGACAGTAGTGTATTGTTATTTGACACTAGTGCATTGTTGTTTGACATTAGCACCTGTCAATTTATCTCAGTGAATTAATAATCTTACTGTATGTGGAAATGTAATGTTCGTGACAATGATCTAACAGACAGTGATAAAAAATAATGTGAAGGAAGTGTTCGATTTGATTGGGCTTGAAACTAATTGGGTCTTGTCCAATCGATCAAATTTATGTGGTATGTAATAAATAGCTATTTAGTACTATTATTATTAATTAACTAGTCAAGGATGGGGGCACAATAGCAATAATTTTAGTTACTTGGACCCTGTTCCTGGTGCCGGTGGGCAACTATTTTTTTTTTTTTACTTTTATAGAAACATTTAAAAATGTAACTTATCAGATATACAAGGTTAGTCGGACAAGGGGTATTAATCCGTAGGCCACTTAAAGTATCACTGATGGCTGTTTTAAAGCAAGTGTTAAAATTTCAAAATTCTACAATTTTTATTTTACTTTTTTTTTAAATTCTTTGTCCCTACTTTAGTTACAAATTCAGAAAATGTAGCTTCTAATTCGTGCCCCCAAATATGACCTAAAATGTAAACAGCTGATCATAGCTGAGGATGGATAGATTTTAGCATATTTTTTGTGTAATTTTTGAACTATTTCTCTTAAACTATTTACTTTTTTGGGAAAGTGGTAGAACAAAAGTTACTCATTATTATGGGTACTTTAACACCCTTTCGGATGAGTACCTCCTTTCTGACTAACCTTGTATAATGAATAAAGGAGATAATAATGTAGCTACAAATTGAATTATTATAGTTACTTCCTCCAAATCACAATTTTGGTGACGTTGTAACTTGTTAGTTCCGCCTAACTGTGTTATTATATACTTGGGAGCAAATAAATCGAGCCATTTCTATTTTTCACGTGTAATTGTTATTATTTTTGGTATTATAAAACAGATCGATTGTAAACATATATCGCCTAAAAGGTTATTTGATAACCTTTACGATGAGGGTAGTTTTTTTGTCAACTCATTTATTTATTTAACGGCAAGGCGACAATTTTAACACTTGTTTATCCTAAAAGATTTTTGGTGTGGAAATCTTTGTATTACGTCTACGTGTATTAACGTGTTAATTAACATAATGTTGCATTTAAGTTCCGTGTAAGAATGTAAATGGATTTATTATTATTGTTATCCTAATTATACATTTTTTTACTAAACCTGTAATGTTTTTATTTCTCAAAAACTGACGAAGCATAGAGATATATAGTATAGCATATATATAGTATAGCATAGAGATATAGTGTTTGTACAAAAAAAATGAATACGAATGAAATGTCTATACAGGCTGATTGCGATTTTTGACTTTTCTAGTAGGTACTCTAACCTCAGTGGGTTCGGAAGATTATTGTTTAACCTTTTGAGCGCCAGTCATGTATACATGACAAAGCAAAATGTGTCCAGAACGCCACGGTCACGACTACATGACAGACTTAAAGGATGAAACTGTAACTTTGCGCCGAGAGCACGCTTTTGCTTTTCGGTCAAAGGGTTAAAAGGAATTGACCGACAGGCATCATAAAAATGTTTTGCGAAAACTGCCTGTTTTCTCGCTGACTGTACATTGTTTTCAAAATCTGTGAATGCAGTTAGAAATTATTTCAAAAGCTAGGGGTGGTCTTCTAAGAAAGTTTTCCTGTAGCTACAACGGTTAAGCTAGCTGCCGTTCATGCCCCATCTCAAATTACCACCCTGTATATTATAAACTATGTTTATACATATACAATGTGTCCGGTCATGGACTAGCGATATTTTAGGTACTTTATAACAAACAATCACTAGGGCATTGGCCCTAGTGTATAGTGATATTCTCTACGTGTGTACAAAAAAAGTCATATCTCTCAAAATGTTGGTCCTACTGAGATAAAAGTAGGCTTATTCGGAGGGCAACAATATTGTCTATCGTTTACATTATGATACAATGGGTTCACATAAAGACATACAGTTGTAGAGAATATCTCAACAAAAAAAAGCCAAATGGCTGCCAAATAGCGGGGAAGTGGATTGGACCCTAGTGTGTAGTGTATTTGTGTACTAGAATAGTTTTTTTTTTTTTTTTTCTTTTTAAAAAAACGTTGCCCCACACTAAGATTTCTCTTGTATCGTGGGTGCGTTTACAGACACAAATCTCACAAACAAACGCCCAGACCCGGAACAACCATTTGTAGGCCATACAAATTTTTGTTCCGTGTGGGAATCGAACCCACGACCCGTAGCGCAGAAGCCAATCGCTTAGCCACTGCACCAAACGTGTCGTCGAATAGTCGCTAGTTGTTATATAAGTACCTAGAATATCGTTAGTCCATGACCGGACACATTGTATAAAAATGTTTTAAGTACCTACATAAACCTATATCAGATTCAGTTTAATTTTAATAATCATATATTTTTAATAAGGAAAATTACTTTTTTTTTTTTTTAATTAATACACTTTACGGACAAATATTCACTTCCCGATAAAATAATTATAATCTTGTTTACACAAAGAAAGATCACATGAATTTCAAAACTGGTTCTTTTGAACCGGTTCCTACGGAGTTTTTGTGTAGCAAAATTAATTTTGCATGACATCTAAATAAATTTGTTTAATAATTTACAATGAAGTGAATGCTTCCGTCTGTAGACATGCCTTTTATATTTATCAATGAAATTATAAAAAAAACAGCGTTCTATATACTACAACTACTATTACTTATCGTATGCACTAAAATACTTTTTTTTTTAGTAGATAATTTGTCCATAAGATATCGAGATGTGTCTTGCCCAGAAAAGCAGGACAGACGGACGTGAAATAATAAAAAATAAACATGAAGGATGATAAGTAAATTTAGTTTTATGATTTATTACAGCAAGATTTTTACACTAGTTTTTTTCTTGCCCGACTGGTTTCCGACCTACACGATGACCTTAATCATGAACTGAACACGCCGCAAAGTCGCGAGTCGAACTCGAACTAGGGTTCGACAGAGTTGATGATGTTTTTTTAAGGTTCCGTACCCAAAGGGTAAAACGGGACCCTATAACTAAGACTCCGCTGTCCGTCTGTCACCAGGCTGTACTCATGAACTGTGATAGTTAGACAGTTGAAATTTTCACAGATGATGTATTTATGTTGCCGCTATAACAACAAATACTAAAAAATAGAATAAAATAAATATTTAAGGGGGCTCCCATACAACAAACGTGATTTTTTTTTGCCGCTGTCCGTCCGTCCGTCTATCACCAGGCTGTATCTCATGAACCGTGATAGTTAGACAGTTGAAATTTTCACATGATGTATTTTTATTGCCGCTATAACAACAAATACTAAAAAACAGAATAAAATAAATATTTAAGGGGGCTCCCATACAACAAACGTGATTTTATAGACAATGGTACGGAACCCTTCGTGCGCGAGTCTGACTCGCACTTGGCCGTTTTTTTTTTTATTTCTATTGCTGGCGTTTCTCTCTAGTTGCACCTGGTGCTAGGCGTAAACAGGGGCCCAATTCTCCTAAAATAAATTGTTGCCAAACGCAATCGAACTACAAGCGTCAGTCAGTTTTTGTTTTCGAAAACTTTCAAAAAGATTAATTTTGTTTTTTGGGTCAAAAATTTAATAGCTTTTGAAATTGAGAACTGTCTGAATGAACGGTTCGGCCTTGGTTCGGTTGTGATTTATCAAGATTTATTTTAGGAGAATTAGGCCCCTGGGTCTAAGATAGAGCACACGAATCCAAGTAACAGAAATGTAGAGGGATTCCCCTATACCCCTCTAGCTCTTACAAACACACGACGAAACAGTAAATTGCTTGGCCAGACTTTAATGTTCAATTTGTAGCTAGCCAGGCGTACCGTATAGATTCTACCACCAAGCGTGCTGGGTTTTATTGAATCTTACAACCCACGTCTATTCCCAGCGTGTGATGAGGAAGTTGTATTTCTAGCCCGTCCCCACACGGGGGCACACACATGGTATAATGTAATGGAACACAAATAAAACTGTGTACACAAATAAACGTGTTGATGGGTTGATTGATTGATTGATCAAGCAAGAGTGAGTCCTGGCAGACATGACCAGAGATCGGAACAGGTAGAGTATACAGGGTGTTAACGAAATCGTGTAATTCCTTCAAACCACGTGATCTACTGGTGACACAGATTAACCCTAAATGGGAATTAACGAAAATCAACCAAAAAAAAAATTTTTTTTTTTTGGTTTTCCATTTCTGCGTCTTTTTAGAGCCTTGAGTTATCTGACTGCAAAGAGCGATATCGCGTTAGTCGTTCCTGCCAGCCGTGTCGCCGTACTTTCATTAATTTATGCGTGGCATCGAAATGTTCACAAAAATAAAATTATTTTTTTGCAAAAAAAAAATTCTTCTTTTTTTACTAAATCCTTATTAGGTGGTTTAGATACGATCGGTAACAAAGCCGCATGAAAAAAAAGAACTTTATTTTTAATCAAGCTATATCCCGTGCGAGGCCTGTCTACACCAGTAGTAGATCATGTGGTTTTAAGGAATTACACGAATTCGTTAACACCCTGTATTGACCTAAACTTCGAGGAAGGAAGTAACAGAGTGGTTATTACCTCCTCTAAAATACCGGAATAATTATAATGACGTTTTAATCCCGGGATTTAAAAATCACGAATTATTTATTAGACTTTATTTATAGTTAGAAATTATTGATTTGAAAAATCACATATAAGATGTTTTAGGTATCCGTACTATGTAATAAAACAAAGCTCTTTAATTTAATACTTTTAGTACCGAACCCTAAAATATGTTATATGATTTTTCAAATTTATTAAAACGTCATTATATTTATTCCAGGATTTTAGAGGAGGTATTTATCCACTCTATGTTGCTTCCTTCCTCGAAGTTTAGGTAAATATACTCTACATATTCCGATCTCTGGTCATGTCTGCTAGGACTCACTCTTGCTTGATCAATCAATCAATCAACACGTTTATTTGAGTAAACAGTTTTTTTTGTGTTCCATTACATTATACCATGTGTGTGCCCCCGTGTGGGGACGGGCTAGAAATACAACTTCCTCATCACACGCTGGGAATAGACGTGGGTTGTAAGATTCAATAAAACCAGCACGCTTGGTGGTAGGATCTATACGGTACGCCTGGCTAGCTACAAATTGAACATTAAAGTCTGGCCAAGAAATTTACTGTTACATCGTGTGTTTGTAAGAGCCAGAGGGGTATAGGGGAATCCCTCTACATTTCTGTTACTTGGATTCGTGTGCTCTATCTTAGACCCTGTCTACACCGACCATCAGGTGCAACTAGAGAGAAACGCCAGCAACAGAAATAAAAAAAAACCGGCCAAGTGCGAGTCGGACTCGCGCACGAAGGATTCCGTACCATTATCTATAAAAACGGCAAAAAAATCACGTTTGTTGTATGGGAGCCCCCTTAAATATTTATTTTATTCTGTTTTTTAGTATTTGTTGTTATAGCGGCAAAATAAATACATCATCTGTGAAAATTTCAACTGTCTAACTATCACGGTTTATGAGATACAGCCTGGTGATAGACGGACGGACGGACAGCGGAGTCTTAGTAGTAGGGTAACGTTTTACCCTTTGGGTACGGAACCTTAAAAAGACATCATCAACTCTGTCGAACCCGAGTTCGAGTTCGACTCGCGACTTTGCCGTGTGTTCAGTTCATGATTAAGGTCATCGTGTAGGTCAGAAACCAGTCAGGCAAAAAAAAGCTAGTGTAAAAATCTTGCTGTAATCTGTATGTATGTATACTTCAAAAACTTCAAAACTCATTTATTCAAAATAGACTAGAATTACTAAGTTCTTTTTGAACGTCAAAACTAGATACATCAAAGACAGCCCCAAAAAGCGCCCTCCCTTCACCGCTTCCTAGTGTTTTTGCTGTGAAGAAGAAACGGCGCAACAAACTCCCCAGCAACACATATCTGTCTGTCAAGTGCATAAATTAATTGAGTCTATACAAAGCAAAAGGTAAAGATATAAAATGAATCCCTATTTCCCTTGGTCACGGCATCACGCGTGAGTGGCTGGACCGATTTCGCTAATTTTTTTTTTGTTGTGTTCGTAATTGTCTGGAGAAGGTTCTTATGAAAGAAAAAATTTTGATATTTAAAAAAAAACTAATTATCTCAGTATGTCCATATCCTTCATTTGTTTACCGCATGCATGAAATTGGTTTTAACCTTTTGTTACTATTTTGATTTTGTTTCTGAAGGTACGTAGTAGGTAAGTAGTAGGTAGGTAGTAAGTAGGAAAAAGTGCATTGCAACGCATGCCGGGTACAGCTAGTTAATCATAAAACTAAATTTACTTATCATCCTTCACGTTTATTTCTTCACGTCCGTCTATCTTGCGTCTGTAGACAAATGGCAATCGATAATCGCCAGAGAATAGATACGCCAATTAAATGTATGGAAATAACATAACAGATCGCTAGACCTGTCGATAGTTTATGTCAATCTAGTACATCTTTCTATTCTCTAGCGATCATCGATTGCCATTTGTCTACAGCCACTGCTCTTCTGGGCAAGTCGCATCTCGATATAATAAGGACAACGTATTTATAAAAAAAAAAACTGTTTTAGTGCATACGATAAGTAATAGTAGTTGTAGTATTTAAAACGCTGTTTTGTTAATAATTTAATTGATAAATATATAAGGTATATCTACAGAGGAGCTCGTGGCTAAATAATTACAGCCGCGTAGACCGATCTTCCGGGTTAAGCCTCGCTTGCCGAGGTTGGTCTGTGGATGGGTGACCATTTACCATAGCGAGTTTCCTCCGTGCCTCGGAAAGCACGTAAATCCGTTGGTCCCGGCTGTCATTTGTAGATCTTTGACAGTCGTTACTGTTGGTCAGAAGCCAGAAAGCCTGACAACTAGTCTTACCAAGAGTATCGTATTCCCAGTTACTGGGTTGTGGAGGTCTGATAGGCAGTCGCTCCATGTAAAATACTGATATTCAGCTGCATCCAGTTCGACTGGAAGCCGACCCCAACATAGTTGGGAAAAGGCTAGGCAGATGATGATATCTACAGACAGAAGTATTCACTTCATTGTAAATTACTAAACAAATTTATTTAGATGTCATGCAAAATTAAATTTGCTACAAAAATTCCGTAGGAACCGGTTCAAACAAGCCAGTTATTAAAATTTATGTGATCTTTCTTTGTGTAAACAAGATTATAATAATTATTTTATCGGGAAGTGAATATTTGTCTGTAAAGTGTAAGAATTTTCCTTATTAAAAATATATGATTGTTAAAATTAAACTTCAAAGAATGATTGAAGGATCTGACATAACTTTTTGTAGGTACTTATACTCGTAAATATTTTTATACAATGTGTCCGGTCATGGACTAGCAATATTCTAGGTACTTACATAGCAATTATTCTAGTACACATACACTACACACTAGGGTCCAATCCACTTCCCCGCTATTTGACAGCCATTTTGCTTTTTTGTTGAGATATTCTCTACAACTGTATGTCTTAATGTGAACCCATTGTATCGTAATGTAAACGATAGACAATATTGTTGCCCTCCGAATAAGCCTACTTTTATCTCAGTAGGACCAACATTTTGAGAGATATGACTTTTTTTGTACACACGTAGAGAATATCTCAACAAAAAAAGCAAAATGGCTGCCAAATAGCGGGGAAGTGGATTCGCCCTAGTGTGTAGTGTATTTGTGTACTAGAATAGTTGTTATATAAGTACCTAAAATATCGCTAGTCCATGACCGGACACATTGTGTATGAATAAACATAGTTTTGAATATACAGGATGGTAATTTGAGATGGGACATTAACACCAGTTAGCTTAACCATTGTAGCTACAGGAAAGCTTTCTTAGAAGACCACCCTTAACTTATGGAATAATTTCTAACTGCATTTACAGATTTTGAAAACAATGTACATCAGCGAGAAAACAGGCAATTTTCTCAAAACATTTTTATGATGCCTGTCGGTCAATTCCTTTAAGGATCACAATAATCTTCCGGACCCACTGAGGTTAGAGTTCCTATTAGAAAAGTCAAAACTCGCATTCAGCCTGTATAGACATTTCATTCATATTCATACAATTTACAAACTACGTTATCTCTATGCTTCGTCAGTTTATGAGAAATAAAAACATTACAGGTTTAGTAAAAAAATGTATAATTAGGATAACATTAATAATAAATACATTTACATTCTCACACGGAACTTACATGCAGCATTATGTTAATTAACACGTTAATACACGTAGACGTTAATACTAAGATTTCTAGAATTTCTAGACCAAAATCTTTTAGGATAAACAAGTGTTAAAATTGTCGCCTTGCCGTTAAATAAATAAATAAGTTGACAAAAAAACTACCCTCATTATCAAATAATCTTTTAGGCGATATACAGGGTGTTAACGAATTCGTGTAATTCCTTCAAAGCACGTGATCTACTGGTGACACAGATTAACCCTAAATGGGAATTTTTGAAAATCAACTAAAAAAAATATTTAAAAAAATCTTGATTTTCTATTTCTGAGTCATTTTAGAGCCTTGAGTTATCTGACTGCAAAGAGCGATATCGCGTTAGTCGTGCCTGCCAGCCGTGTCGCCGTGCTTTCATTAATTTATGCGTGGCATCGAAATGTTCACACAAATAGAACATTTTTTTTTGCAAAAAAAAAACTAATTATTTTACTGAATCCTTATTCGGTGGTTTAGGTACGATCGGTAACAATTCCGCATGAAAAAATAAAAAAATATTTTTTATCTAGCTAAATCCCGTGCCTGTCTACATCAGTAGTAGATCATTTGGTTTTAAGGAATTACACGAATTCGTTAACACCCTGTATGTTTAGAATTGATCTGTTCCATAATACCAAAAATAATAACAATTATAACTACGTGAAAAATAGAAGTGGCTCGATTTATTTGCTCCCAAGTATATTATAACACAGTTATGCGGAATTAACAAGTTACGACGTCGCCAAAATTGTGATTTGGAGGAAGTATCTATTATAATTCAATTTGTAGCTCCATTATTATCTCCTTTATTCATTATACAAAGTTAGTCAGAAAGGAGGTGCTAATCCGAAAGGGTGTTAATTACTCTAGTACTGTAATTATAGACACAATAGATAAACAATGGCACTGACGACCCGGATCGTCGGTCGGGACGTTAGCGGTAGTACCGATAATAATGAGTAACTTTTGTTCTACCACTTCCCAAAAAAGTCAATAGTTATAAATATAATAATAATAAAAATCATTTATTTGCCTGAAATATGGTGGGTACACGAGATCTTAAATTAAGTTATAGCACAGGACATATTTCACCCTCATTACGGGCATGCAAAATTGTAGTTAATTTACAACAATTATTTGAGTAACATTACAATTATTAGAACCAATTGAATTATAATTATTACAATCATTAAAATTAAAATTATTTGCAGTGATTACAGTTACTTAAATTATTTAAATATTATTATAGACTAGGTCACAGGAAATAAAAGGAAAATCTTAGTGGGCACCAAATCGACATGTGCTTTTATTCAAAAAATCTTTGAGGGTATAGAAACTCTCCTGGATCAACCATAATATTAATAGTTTATGCATAAAAATAAACAAGTTTGTTTTTGCACTTCGAAAGGTAAAAGACGTGACGAGCAGACATACCTCTATTATTGTATATCATGCTTATGTATGCTCCATTATACGGTATGGCATAGTTGTCTGGGGAAATTCCTGTGACATCATGAGGGTGTTCATAGCACAAAAGAAATGCATTCGGGCACTGTACGGCATGGATTGGTCGGAATCATGTAAACCGATCTTTAAATCCAAAAATCTACTAACTGTTCCCTGTATATACATTTACGAAGTAGCTAAATTTGTTAAATACCACAGTCACCTTTTTACCACCAACGACAATACATTTAAACGTAAAATTAACCACCTGCCCTTAAAGATGCCTGTGCCTAAGCTAGAACTGTTTAGAAATAACTGTGCCTATATGGCACCTCTAATATATAACTCTTTGCCGGAAAGGAATGACTGACCTGCCATATAAAAGGTTCTGTTGTGCCTTGCGAAAATGGTTGATCTTTTAATAATGTTAGAAATAACTGTTCAAAAATTACACAAAAAATATCCATCCTCAGTTAAGATCAGCTGTGTTTACATTTTAGGTCATTTATTTGGGGCCACGAAAGAGAAGCTCCATTTTCTGAATTCGTAACTAAAGTAGGGACGAATAATTTTTGAAAAAACTAAAATAAAAATATTTTTACATGGAAATAAAAATTATCGAATTTTGAAATTTTAACACTTGCTTTTTAAAACAGCCATCAGTGATACTTTAAGTGGCCTTCGGATTAGTACCCCTTTTCCGACTAACCTTGTATATCTGATTAGTTTCATATTTAAATATTTAAATAAAAGTTAAAAAAATGAAATACAAAAATTGTAGCCCACTGGCATCGGAAACAGGGTCTAAGTAGCTACATTTATCGCTATTATGCTCCCATCCTTGACTAGTTACTACTAACAGCAATAAATAGCTATTTATTACATACCACATACATTTGATCGATTGGACAAGACCCAATCAGTTTAATGCCCAATCAAATGAAACACTTCTTTCACATAATTTTTGATCACTGTCTTATGTTAGATCATTGTCACGAACACAAACTGAATTTCCACATATATAGTAAGATTATTAATTCACTGAGATAAATTGACAGGTGCTAATATTAAAAAACACACTACTGTCAAATAACAATACACAACTGTCAAAACACTGTCAAACAACAATGATACCTGTCAATTTACTCCAGTGAATTAATTAGTAATCGTACTATAGTAATACACTTATTTCACTTTTATAAGTCTTATTGCACTTTATCCCTCTAAAAACAATTTTACGTTCATCAAACAACAACCCCTTTGGTTTCAAAACTCTTAAATTTCTTAAGTAATTATCCAAAATTGAACATTCTTCTTTGGTTCATTTGTATTTATTTAAAAGCCTAAGTATATGCGGAAACATAGTCTTGTGAGTAGTCTTTCCCCAAATGTAATCAACATGATTGAAAGCGTCATTCTTCATCACTCTGTACTCGACAACATTTGGTAATCGTTTCCTCAGTAGTGCGACGTCTTTAATGGTAGATATTTGATCATTCTTCGCAACAAACAACGCAATCTTCATCGTCACTTTACTCAAATCATATTCTGGAGGTATCGTTGTCTTGTATACCGCCATATTCTGTTCAGATCCATAATCGTAATTCCCAAAAATCCTCTTTTGACTTATCTGCGCTAAGTGCAACAAATTCTTTCTAGAAGTTCCTGCTGGAAAATGTCCCAGTATAACAGGAAAGAATTCCGGTTCGATTTCGTTGGCGTGTGAACCAGTTACAAGGAACAGACCATTTAATAGGCATGTGTTGTAGCCCGTGTTGTTATGCGAGCAGAAATCTTCTATGAAGTATTTGAGTGTAGAGTTGTAACCGATCAACTCATTATATCGTAAGACCTCGAACCCAACATTTAATATAGGTGCCATATTTATCATTAAAGACATAACTGGTCCCGTGTTGTGTAAATAACATATTGGTGCCAAAGATATGAAAATTTTAATTTTTTCATTGTACTCTGGTCTTGTTGCACCTAAGACGTACATTGTCGTTGTTCCTTCTGAATATCCAATCACACTTAATCTTTGTTCGCCTGTTTTGTTTAATATAAAGTCTATAGTAGCAGGTACGTCGTAGTACCCTACTTCATGGACACTAAAATTCCAGTAGGCTTGATCAGAGTCCGGATCCATTTTGTTGTGCCGCCGTGAATATCTGTTGCCTCGGTAATTCATCGCCCAAACGTCATAATTATCTCTGGCTAACGCCATGGCTAGCGAAGTGTTTCCTCTCATAATAAAGGTGTCAGCGGAGTCTATAGCGCCGTGTATGAAGAGCAGCGGTTGACTCTTATCTCCGAGAATGCGGAACAGCTTCAGAACGTATCCACCGTCAGAAATGACGTCATATTCTTCTGTTTTCTGACCATACTTGTTGGCGATTCCACTGAAGGTCATTGTGGCGTCTTCTGGTAAGTTTGGACGCGAGATCTGGCTTAGAACCCCACTAGTACAGATGACGATCAGAATTCTCAGGAAATAGCTCATATTGAAGTTTTAAGTTCAAGTTGTGTGCAATAAAAAAACCTCCACGGGTCACGATTGCTAAACACGTCCGGCGCACCCTGGGCAGTCAGCCCCGCTAGTAAACTTGCTGACTGGCTAATCTTTTCATCACACCATGAGCTATTCGCGTAAAATTTGTGAGAGCGAGAGAGTTCAAGTTAGTTTTCAAATGACCGAGTTGCGTCCCGTCTGCTTTATTCGTATAAAATAAGGCGAACTTGCAACTTCCTCATCTTATATACTGTGAGACCAATTATTTTTACAAATGAATACTATTATGTTTTACGTCATGTTTGATAACAAAGAATTAGCTTAAAATCTTGTTTTTTATCCGTGTGTATTAATCTGATATTAATAAAAAAAGTCGTAATTAGTTTTTTTTGTATTTTATTATACTGTTCATCTTTATGATTTTTGATATAGGTATTGATCAGGAACTTAAAGTATTTCTGTTTGTTTTTTATTAGAATAATATATCCGCTCTATGCAATGCAGGTAACTTAGGTATTTATTTTAAACAGGAAATGTGTAGGAATCATGCATGTTCCACACGTCATAATGTCAAATGAAAAGGTCAAAATGTTCGGTTAAGTTGTTGTTGTCCAATAATTTGACTGAAAACTGATCTATTAAAGAAATAAGCACACTTCCTACACTTTAAAAAATATTTAAATTAACCTATTGGTCTCGCGATGATTCGTGCTGTTGCATATTTTATCATAAAATATTATGTTACAATATACAGGGTGTTAACGAATTCGTGTAATTTCTTAAAACCACATGATCTACTACTGGTGTAGAATAGCCCCGAACGGGATTTAGCTTGATTATTTTTTTCTTTTCATGCGGTAGCGGTAATTTGTCATGTCTAAATCACCGAAGAAGGAAACAGTAAAAAAAAAGTATTTTTTTTGCCTAATATATTTTTTATTTGAGTGAACATTTCGATGCCACGCATAAATTAATGAAAGCACGGCGACACGGCTGGCGGGTACGACTAACGCGATATCGCTCTTTGCAGTCAGATAACTCGAGGCTCTAAAATGACTCAGAAATAGAAAACCAAGTTTTTTTTTCAATTTTTTTTTCAGTTGGATTTCAGAAATACCTATTTAGTGTTATCTATGTCACTAGTAGATCACGCGGTTTGAAGGAATTACACGAATTCTTTAACAGCCTGTATAAGGTGTTCCGAAACTCAACGTCAAGCCGGGAACAAATGATAGGGTGGGTAGTTTATGACTAGGGATCGGATATTCGGATGCATATATGCAAATATATTGGTAAATATTTTACCTAAAGTTAATTTTTAGCTACGAAAGTATGGAAGCGGCTTCTTAAAATATATTTTTTTGTAAGAAAAAACCCGGGATGCCAGGAACACCCGGAATTCATACCTAGTCGGGTGTATAATATGTATTAATAAAAAACCTCCGGGATTCTTGGATTGCATAATTATTTAAAATGAATGAACCCCCGATGCAAATATGTGTACTTAGAGTGTAAGAAGAAGAATGGTGTGTGTTAGGTAAACCAAAAAAAAAACACAAATTTAAATAATTGTCCCGGAACCGCGGGATTTTTCGATACAAAAGCGCGTTCCATATTAGCCAACGTCTCAAGTTTAGGTGAATATGCATCCGAATATTCGATCTTTATTTAGGCCGTGGTGGCCCCATGTCTACGGTGCGGCGCCGGCCGCCGTGTGACGGCGCCACGCACGGTGCCGTGTACAGCGTCGTGTACGGTGTCGTGTACGGCGCCGTGTACGGTGCACCGTACGTCCGTGAATATACTTTACCTATTCCGATCTCTATATATAGGCGATTCTTCAAGACAGGTGGGCTTCGGGATGAACCTGGATAAGACCAAAGTCATGTACAATGGTCATGTCTTCCCGAGACCCGTAGTCGTAAATGGCGCTATTCTCGAGGTTGTGCAAGAGTACATATACCTTGGCCAAACTATACAACTGGGGCGGCACAACTTCGAGAAGAAGGCGAGCAGAAGAATACGCTTGGGCTGGGCGGCATTCGGGAAGCTACGTGATATCTTTAAATCGTCGATCCCACAATCCCTTAAGACCAGGGTCTTTAACCAGTGCGTCCTACCCGTAATGACTTACGGAGCCGAAACGTGGACACTCACCGTGGGCCTGGTCCACAAATTTAAGGTTGCTCAGCGTGCTATGGAGAGAGCGATGCTCGGGGTTTCTCTGGTGGATAGAATTCGCAATGAAGTCATTCGCCAGAGAACTAAAGTCACCGACATTGCGTGTAGAATTAGCACGCTGAAGTGGAAGTGGGCCGGCCATGTCTGCAGACGAACAGATGGTAGATGGAGCAGACACGTGTTAGAGTGGAGACCGCGTTTGGGCAAACGTAGTGTGGGACGCCCTGCGGCACGATGGACCGACGATTTGAAAAAGGTGGCTGGCAGCGGATGGATGCGGGCTGCCCAAGATCGGGATAGTTGGCGATCTTTGGGGGAGGCCTACGTTCAGCAGTGGACGGCAATAGGCTGATATGATGATGATGATGATTCCGATCTCTGGACATGACTCATCAGAAAATAATGCACAACTTCCATAAAGCTATTCCAAATAATTCAGATATATTAAATTATGTACTATAAAGCAAATGATCGCCACGTGAGAGCTAATACCGGAAGAAAAACACTAGTGGAATAACTAGACGTACAGTTTAGCGATGAATAATAAATAAAGGTCACAATAAATCTTAATGGGTTCAATCAAAGCTGTGAATTGATGTAGGTACACGGAAGTCAACGAGGACGTCACCCTATTAATGTTTAAATGCCAGGAATTCGGTTTGTAAAGTAAAAGTAAACCTACGCTGATTCCTAAACCGTTTTAATAATATAATAATAATATAAACTTTATTTCGGGTGGCATAGACCCATAGAAACCTTAACCTAGTACACATTTACAAGTAATAATGTCCATAATAATATAATTCAATCATGTTTCGAAAGACACGTGGCGCCATCTATTATCGTTATTGTTGTTTTCCTCGGGAACAGTACTGAGGTTTTAGTTTGGTAAACTTTATTTTGCAATTTTTAGCTCTTAAAATTATAAGATGGTGTTTATTTTAGCAGAAATGCATGAATTCACTTGACATCTATTTGACCTCTTAGTGACTATCTTGCTTTTCCGTCACGTAGGAAAACTCTATGGTATTATACTTGGCGTAGACAAAGAATTCGTTTCTTTGTCTATGGTAACCCCTCCTACCGCGTGATGTCATCACTAGAAACACTTTTAAAATGTATTAAAAAATAACTACCGTGTAGAAAACAAAAATATTCAAATCTATTTTTTTAAACAGACCTAATCTTTAAAAAAAATTATAAAAATACCAAAAAAAACTTTACATACCGAATTGGCTAAACGTTAGCTACCCTATTTGCTTACAATAACTTATCTCCGTCATAGGTACAGAGAACAAAATAAATGATTGATTGATAAATATTACTGTTTAGTAATGATTATCGAAAAAGTAATTTAATAATTCAGGTTTTTTAAACTTTGTACTGTTTATAAATCATTCTAGCGTTTTCCCGAGCGACCGAATAATGAAGTTTAAATATGTAAAAACCCACTTTTTACCCGACTGCGCGATAGCAAAGACAGGTTTATATATTATGTTTTTATCTCACGTATTTGTTAAGTTTTTTTTTTCGCTTAATTTTGACGGACATCTATCTATAATAGAAATAAAACTATTAATACAGTCACTAGATAGATAACTAACTACAAAATAAATTGAATGGGACTTGGCTTCTATGAGATCTCAAAACTTTTTACGGTGGAAAGGTTGCATAGAGACTTGTCATTTTTTACATTTAATGTTTTTGGTGGGATACTTATTATAAGTCAATATAGATACTAGTCGATGGCTTCTTTGGGAGCCAGTGTATCAATTAAATAATGTTTGACCAATTCGATTTTTATTTGTAGACTACATAAAATCCTTCAAACTTCAAAACTCATTTATTTTCAATAGACTAGAATGACTTAGTTCTTTTTTAACCTCAATTTCACAAAAGACAGCCCACATAAGTTTCCACGCTTCACCGCTTCCTAGTGTTTATGCTGTATTCCGCAAACAGGTAGTGGGGCAGCAAGGGGGAAATGAATTGAAGTAAATAAACTAGTTGTAATCTTGAATAATGACTTTTGACTTATGCTACTATGTTTTAATAACATGTTGCAGTGTTCTATTTTTAAACTACACTAGTTTTCTGAAGGCCAAATTTAATTTTGTTTACCTATTTGTTACTTCTTGTCACGTGGTTTAAGAATGTTAAGCGCATGCTGTTAGAGAAATCAAATAATAATTAAAAACTTTTTCATTATTTAAATATACATTGTACAGGAGTCAAGACATTAATAGCATTTTTTAATTTTTTAACGCATTACTTATTTTACAATTCATTATTTGTATGTATATGTTACGTTTTTTTATGGAACGGAACGCAATCTCGAAACGCGTCGTCTTCGAAAATGCCGGAAGTGACATCAAAATCCATGTGAATAAATAAACCTTTAAATAATCTTTTCTTAGCAAACTGTTTGATTTCTCACTGAGGTAAGTTAGTAAGCGCGATTTCTGCTTGAATAAAGCACAAAAAAAATATTAATTTACATGATTTGTGGCTAAAAAAGACATGTAAAACAAAGCAGTATCTTGGATTATGACGTCACATTATAGCCGCGACAATAAAGGATGTTTGAACTGTAGAAGAAAATTGTTGAAGTTTAATAATTGTTTTGAGCAACAAACAATAGAAACATTTGACTTTTAATACTTTTCTTGGGTTTTTATTAATGTGCTTTATTGATAAAGAGAAAAAAAATAACATGCATATTCCCTATTGTGCCCGAAAAATGGTAATAGGCTCGCTATCACACGGGACTTAACACCCACCAGAGGTGAAACGCGAGTGTAGACTCCTGTCATAGGAGTACACCTCGCCTAGGGCCGGATTATCCATAAGGCGGATTAGGCAACTGCCTAGGGGCCCCCGCATCGACTAGGGGCCCCGTGCACGCACCAAGAAAAAAAAAACGTTTCATCAAATCATTTTTTAAATTTGTATACTATCTCAATATTATTCCTTTTATTCGACGCATTAATTAGGAACGCAGCCGGCGCGCGGTCGGCTAATGAGTTGGACTTTGACTTTTAGAGATTGAAGTAACAGGACACCAAAGGAGTCGATCTGATCGACTCGACTTTTGTAATAGAAAAAATATATTTTAAAAAGTAAGAAAATGGTAAGGAAAGGGGCCCAGAGAATTGCATTGGCTAGGGGCCCTAATAGGGTTAATCCAGCCCTGACCTCGTCTTACCCCTTCAGCGATTTCAAGCGTGGGTGTATGTAAGTATGGTGTTACTTCTTTACTGGTAAACGCCAAACTGATTTTATAAATAGCATAGGACATAGGGTATTTTTATTTAAAACTAACGCCCGTCTGCACTAAACTCGGCTAACACTCAGTTGCAAGAAAGGTCCATTAAATTTTAATGCTCTCATTAGAATGTTAATGCTCCATTAACCTCTTCTGTCCATTACAAGAAGCTAGATTTAATGGAATGATTAACTATCCGTTAAAATTAATTTTTGATGCGTCAAACTCCCCATGATTTCAATATATGTTAATTAGTAAATGAAGAACGAACTACGACCTAATTAGTGTTCATGCAATAGCCATTAATTTAATGGAAACATTATTCTTAATGACGGATTAGTTAATGATCACCTAATGCTATCTTTCTTGCAACTCAGTGTAAATCAGAGCTTAACTAAGATATTCTTAAACTAACTCAATCCCAAATATCCAATACACCTGCACTAACTAGATTACGTATACTCCTAGACTGGACTCAGAAATAAGGTAATTTTCACTTACCAGCAGCAATCCACACTGCGAACCGCAGCCACGTCATGTAGTCCAGGTTCAACATTAGATACACGTTGATCAGGATGCTGATACCCGGCAGCCATGGTACTAAGGGTACCTGTGACAAAAAATACGACATAAGTCAAACACATGAGCCTTTAACGTTACAGCGACAAAACAAGAAAACTGCCGACTGATAAGCGTGAGGAATCCTGGGGCACATCTGGCACCGAATAAGATTAAAGGGTGTGGGTGGCGGTGAAGTTAGAGGCATACAGTCCGCGAGTCGTAAGCTGAGCTTTGCATTTGTGTGAGTGTACATAAAATCGATTGCCAAAAAGCAGTATAAACCGGTTTAAACCAAGCAAAGGACGCGTCTGCATTCATTCTCACACAAATGCAAAGCTCAGCTTAGGCCTCGCGGACTGTACGAGACTTTCCAACTTTGTTTCTGACGTTGGCAATCCATCAGCAATCCTTGTAGACGTATACAGAGTGTCCCGAAACTCAGCGTAAAACCGGAAACAAATGAAAGGGAAACATAAGGCTGCTCAAAAAAAAAATTGATAACTTTTTTTTTTATAAAACACATTTAATAGTTAGATTTATGAGGTACAATTTTATTTATGGTAACTTTGAAACTTGTAAACGATTAAACATAAATTTATTTTATTTTTTCTGAATAGCCATATGTACAGTCATACTACATATTGCCCTATCTTTTGGGACACCTTGCCTAGGCATCGGTAACCACATACCATCAGATAGACTGTTAGTTTATTTACCAACCTATTATATAAACAAATACTCACAGAGAAGGCCAGCTTCTTATCGGACACGGGTTGTCTAGATATAGCTATGAGCGTGGCTACGACGAGCACAGTGCCCACCGCCAGCATCGTGACCGCGCCCGCGTGACCCGCCAGTATCGCGTCACCGTACTGGTTGATGCTCGACATCATTATGAAGCACCACACACCTGTGTGAAGTAGAAAATGTCTTAAGAATTATGATGAAGAAACAACGATCATCTTTGCCAAATCTATTTCATAATAACGACCCGCCCCGGCGTCACTTAGGTACGTTTTATAGCTTAAAAACTTGCGGAAGAAATAATCTAAATTACGATGAAAATCGCATCAAAATTAATTGAGTAGTTTAAAAGAAGTAATCGAACAAACAGACACGCGAAAAGCGACTTCAATTTATAGTATTTATTAGAGATTAGAGAAGCGCGGAAGTGTCAGCAACACCAATACTGCATATATTCATGAATCGTTTTGCTCACCAATGGTAGTATTTTTTATTGCTAAGCTGGGGCATATAATTCGACTCGTAAGCAAATTTTACCTGTGATAGCTATCAACGTATGAAAGGTTCTACTTTACCAAGCTAGGGTATTTGCTTCATTATTGGTTATACAGGAGTCTTAATAAAGAACATTAACCGGTTGCGTACCGCCCGTCGTCCCAGGACGACACTTAATTGTCTTATTTATTGTGTCTATAATTACGGTGATTGAGAGTTTAAATTAACGCTCGGTTAGTCATAGGAATCGGCTATAAAACAACTCTTCGAGAACATAAAATTCAGCTTTCTGATTTAGAACTTTTTGATAAGTAATATTCAAACAATTAGGCTTGTTATTTCGTTACGAGAGTCGAAGACAAAACTAGATTACGAACCGAATCGATCGACAACTGACGTATCATTCAGGGGGGCAGGTTCAAAACTCTACCCGCTGTTAATATAGCTTGTGCCCACGCACTGATATTATGGACATGAGATTCGCGAAAAGATTCAATATACAAGAATATTGCGTCGAATACTGTATCTGTTATATTAATACCTGAATAAAAATAGTTCAACCTACGAAGACGCGCCCCACTCTTTGTCTAAAGCACTACAGTGCAAAAGTATGCGTTATAAATTGCTATTTTATTAGTTCTATCGCCACACAATAATCAGATGTGTGCATATGTACACTAATATAAATCCGAGTCAATTCACTTTCAAACGTAAAATTCGGGAGTATTACCACAGAATAGTAACAGAAGCAACACTTCGCGCAACAATTAATAGAAATAGCGACTCTTGCTACAAAGCAACAAAGTGCAATTCAGCTCGCATAAGCGCTCAGTATCTAACGCTATATTCACCTAAACGTTGCCGCTCTCTTCTAACGCGCAACTCTGTCGCTGTCTGGCGCGGAGTGACGCGCTAGCTGTGGCGCTAGGGTTTTCGGCTTGCCGCTGCTACCATACGTCTATCTACCTACTTGACCACGGAATCTATCTTTATGTTTGATGCGTATGATTACACGGTCAATTAGGTAGATAGACAATGAATATTAAAGTTCGTCATTTGTAATTTACAAATAACCTTCAATCTTTAGGCTACCTCTTTGTTTAACATTCCTCGATAACTTACATTAATAATATTTTCATATTTTGCAATAATTAAAATATTCGTAGAACAAAAACATCAAAAATTCTGGTTGTTTACATTTTCACTATATTAATTCTTAACTATCTCCTAAACGCGTGGACCGATTTGCATGATTCAAACGGATATAATGGTTTTAGACCTCGATCTTTCATTTGACACCAAAATCGTTAAGTTATCTCAACAAATAAAAAATCACATTTTCAAGTTGCGCTCGTAATTATGTAAATCAATGTAATCAAACAATAAACGTTAAAACTACGGTTCTATATGACTGTACCTACTTGTTATCTAATTAACTTGTAGATGGGGTTTAGTTGCCGACATAATGCACATGAAAACGAAGTTTTATCATCGTTTTTAAATTAATTTGAACTTATTTTTCCTCATCTACAGGTAATGAAAAAAATGACACTCTGTCGTCTGCGTATTTCGACACACATCCATCAAATGAGCAATGTTTTAGACCAGCCATTCTTGTTGCTCACTAAACTTATTTAAAATAATAGGTACACGCGCGCGCGCGAGCGTTGACAGCCCACTGGCGAGGTGGCGGCGTCTCCACGCGAAATTGTAGGCACTTATCGCTGTAGGTACGGCCGAGTGGTGGAGGCCTGGTATTACCTAAAACCGCTGCAATCCTAGTCTGAAGTAGCTGTCCATCATAGTTATAAAAATGTATATGTATGTATGTATAAATATATGTATGTATGTATAAATATATG
Organism: Amphipyra tragopoginis; assembly: GCA_905220435.1. Lineage (NCBI taxonomy): Eukaryota > Metazoa > Arthropoda > Insecta > Lepidoptera > Noctuidae > Amphipyra > Amphipyra tragopoginis. Next base: position 2,367,549 of record HG992006.1, read on the forward strand.
TATGTATTTTTATTATAATATACAGGGTGTAAAAAGACCCATCACATAGCCGAAATCTACGCACTCTGTACATCAAACTAAACTACATTGACCAAAAATAATTGCTGGGAAACGATTTTTATTTTTTGGCATAAAAAAACGCTTTTTTTTGTAGAGCTCAATGTGTGGTTATGGCGATGCCGCGCGTTTGCATGCGTGCAGCGGCAACACAGCTGAGCCAAGGCGGTCGTGTGCGTTTGATGTTCGTTGCGTTTTTGTCTTCAAATGCGTAATTTGTGAGGAAAAATTTAAAATTTTGATAAGGTTGTTTGGAAGAAAGTTTAGTATTATCAATTAGAATACGTTTCTGGAAAAAACTAAAAAAAATATGTGTATTTTGACCTTCAATACCTCCAAAACCAATAGTTTCCCAGATATGAGAAAATGATCCCAATGATGGGTAGAATATGTGGTTTTCGTTATCGTTAAGGGTCTTTTTACACCCGATATATACATAAATGTATGTAAAGCTTACATTTTAGGTTGTATATATACTATCTGCGTGTTAAATCATGATAGCGCGATGTAGGAACTGTCATCTATGAGAGTTGTCGATATTGTCGCTGTAGTCGTCTACACCACCGGTGTGTTACGTAGTTCGCATGTGGCGTGATAGATGCCGCCACAGTCCCATAGTAAAAGTTGTACATAATGATGAGCAGAATTCATGGTTTTCGTATGTAAAGTGACTAACCAGTCATGCTGTATAAATCGAGAATAATAAATTGCTTAAACAATATAATAAAATATCTTACCGTATAGCGAGACAAGTGCAGACACGGTCATGGAGCTAAGTTTAGTAGGTAAGGTATGTCCGTCAGCGTTGACGATCTGTCGCAACGCGTTGCGGTACGAGAAGTTTAAAGGCTCCTGCGTTCGGTGAGCGGGCTGACTGTACTCGTACCTGTGGAGTTATTTTATATTAGACTAGCTTTCGCCCGCAGCTTCGCTTGCGTGAAATTTTGAACCCGTTAAGTGACGATTTTCCATACAAACTTTCATCCCCTATTTAACTCCCTTAGGGGTTGAATTTCGAAAAATCCCTTCTTAGTGGATGCCTGCCTACGTTACAAAAGGAGCCTACTGTCAAAATTTCAACTTTCTAACCCCAGCGGTTTAAGCTGTGCGTTGATAGATCAGTCAGTCAGTCAGTCAGCTTCTCCTTTTATATGTATAGATAACGTAACGGCTATATGCAGAGAGGAATGGCGCTATTCATCCTGTATAGCTCTATTCCTCTCTCACGAGACTCTAAGCTCTTCCACGTCAGAGTAGACCGTCAAAGCAAGAAAGTTAGCGTGAAGCAGAGAAGATACATCTTAAAAATAACATAACGTAATGCCTGTATTCCCCGAAGGGTTGGCAGTAGGGTTTTCGCGTTCCCGGGAATTCCCGGGTACCCGGGAATTTTCATGTTTTTGTAAAAATATCGTTTTTCTCATGTATTGCAAAGTTAAACTTGTGTTTTGAGCAATTACGCGTTTTAGAAAATTCCCGGGTACCCGGAAATTTTCATTTTTGTAAAAATATCGTTTTTCTCATGTATTGCAAAGTTAAACTTGTGTTTTGAGCAATTACGCGTTTTAGAAAATTCCCGGGTACCCGGGAATTCCCGGGAACGCGAAAACCCTAGTTGGCAGCGGTGTATAGCACACCCACATTTCGCCGTTATGTTTTACGTCTCATGTATTAAGGGGCGAGCTTATTGCCATCGACCGGGCACAAATCCAGACTCCGGACTGCTACTGAGAAATTTCACAGGGAAAAACCGAATAACACTTTGCCCGACCTGGGGATCAAACCCAGGACCTCACGCTAAGCAGTCGCGCTTGCGACAGCGAGACCAAAGAGGAATCGAAACAAATAACTATCTGGTATTAGAAGTCGTTGATTTTGAAAAAAAAAAACAACCTGTACTATTGCGCCATCTCCATTGTGTCGCTTATAAAGATAAAAACCTGGGAAGTAATGTTAAATGGCAAACTAAAGGCAAGGTCTCATTTTAAAAAAAAATAGATGATGCTTGGAACTCGATCCGAATCCTTGAGACGCATCCGAATCATTTCGAACAATTAAGTAGTTGAAGATTAATAAATATAAGAGAAATAAAATAGTATTCTTTCATAACACGTGTTTTAAACAAAGTAAGTACCTGACAGTTTTTATTTGTTTCTTTGGGTTTACAAGATTAAGTGAATATGAGAATATCGAGATAAGCAAGTATAGTTTTCTGGCTGTATGGTTAGGTGTGCCTAAAATGTACGTATAATATACAGGTTGTCCCAAAAAGTGTGTCAAATTGAAGTCCAGAGTTAGAACACCCATAAAGACATTGAAAAATACAACACAAAGAGACTAGCAAACTGAGAATTACCGCTTTCACTTACCTAAGCAACAGAACACAGGAGGCAACCATGGAATAAGCCAGCAGTGTTCCGATGGACATCATATGGATCAGCTGTTCTAACCTGAAGATCATCGCCAAGGTGCCTACAAATAAAAATATTTATTTATACACCATACATAGCTACATATCAAGCTATACATTTCCAGTATAAGCTGACCTCTCATTCTACGGAAAGAGAGGAGGATTCGGGCGTCCGTTTCTACGCAGTGAAGTAATGCCTTGGTGCGGCCACTTTTGTCTACGTTATATGAAATGACGAAAGGACAATGCTCATGGATGTATGGAGTCCCGTATCATGCTGCATCAAAGTCAAACTTTGTTTTTTATAGACTACACTTATCATATTAACTTCTACAAAAGTTCTTTTTGTAAACAAAACGCGAGTTTCGGAGATTTTAGAAATAATCTAAATAACCTGACCATGTGGACATGTCATACACGATTTATTATTCCTCTAAAAAACAGTAATCCGCATCTATTGCATTCTACATCTCTATGACCGGCTGTGAATGGCCAATTAACCATAGATAAAAAAATGATAATCGTTTAAATAAAAATTGTAATCTATTCTAGTTGTTTTTAATTAATGTAGAGTCGGCAAATTATAATTATTTTACATGTTTTTTGAAAGATGTAATCATGACACTTTCAAAATTCAAGGTTATAGTAATCATAAATCATGTGAAACGGAACGTCATGTAAAGGGAATACAACAATATCAACACTTTTTTACGTTAAATTAAATTCCCTGTTCCAAAATCAAATCCCCGACGCGTAATGTCGTAAAAAATTATGAAAATAATTACTATAATATTTTGATCTTGATGCATGAGACTTTTTGGTACCACTTTTGGTCATTCTCCTTAATGATCGAACGCACAATCGACATTCTCAACATCAAATTCGAGTAAATCTATTAAAAAATCATACGGTAAATCACCTCATCAAGGAAATTATGGGTTTGTGATTTTACATGCATCAAAAGCAACAATAACAAATAAAATAGAATTACCTGTAAAGAGTCCAGCGATCATGGTGCCTATAAGTGGCGTCTGGTACTTCTCGCTGACTTTACCCATAAATCTGAAGAGTAGCCCGTCAGACGACATGGCGTAGATGATGCGCGGCAGAGGGAATACTGCACCCAGCAAACTACGAATAAGTACCAATAAGTTAAAAAAAACTGGAGTGACAAGCAATGTCGTAGCAGGGGTAATGAGCGCCGAGGCAACGATAAAAATTTCCGCCCCACCCGTCCCAAAACACGCTAAATAAAAAAAGCATTTAACTAATAAGAATTTTGGTAAAAATTAAAGGAGTAACGTTTTAATCTGACACTTGTAGCACTCAATTTCCAGGCATAATTCATTTGCATTTAATCAATATTATATTGTAACGCGAGATCTGCTGCGGATTTTTTCAGTTATATTGTGCACTGAGTGGCCTAATTTGAGCCCCCCTAGTTCCTGCGCCCCTGGCAGCTGCCCCCATGGTCAGCACATAGATACGACACTGGTAAGAGGTGATCAAACTGGGTCCAGAAGCCCAGAGAAAGTTACTGGGCAATGCCGACATCCTAAGGCTAGACCGGTTGTCAGACTTTCGGGCTTCTAACTACCCGTAACGACTGTCATAGGCCATATGACACCCGGGACCGACTGTTTACCATGCTTTCCGAGGCACGGAGGGGTCTCGACGTGTAACGAACGGTCACCCGTCCACGGACTGACCGCAGCAAGCGCAGCTTAACCTTGTAAATCGATCTGCGTCGTTGATAAATTAGCCACAAGATTAGAGTAAAGTACATCAGCCGTATAATGATGTATATTTATTTACCTGGAGCAGAGTGCACAGATGGCGCCGACGCTGACGGCATACTTGGCCCACGGCCAGCCCAGGTGATCGTACACGAACGGGAACGGGGCTTTCTCATCCTATAAGGAATATTACACTTATTAGAATCAAACTTTTTTGAATTAAAAATAACTAACGGCATAGCAATATAATCAGCCCATTACTGTCCCACTAATGGGCACCGGCCTCTAGGTTGGCGGAATATACACACCATCGAGAAATTTATGGAGCCCTCTCAGGTGTGCAGGTTTCCTCACGATGTTTTCTTTCACCGTTAACTCAAATGATAATCAAATTCTGATCCCCACATGAATTCGAAAAGTTACAGGTGCGAGCCGGGCTAGAACTCGAAACCTCCTGCATGGAAGGCAATCATTCAACCGAGACTGTACTATACATTAACTAAAAGCAAAAAACTTAATTAACTTAAAACTCAAATTTCATCTTAATTCATGTGATTGGTTGACCAAAATATTAACAATTAATCAGAGCACTTGTAATGAGATTTGAAAACTGATTCGTGAATTTTCCGTTGATTAGCTTTCACAAGCCGGGGGTTAGTCTAAAACAATCGCAGTACTCGAACCACAAAATAATAAATAGTCTACGAAAGGAAACCCTACTTCTTCGGAAGTAGAGTTTCTAATTCGTCAAATACCTAGGAAAATAGGCTCCACGCATGCGTACTATGTTTCCATATCAAAACCGCAGAGTGACACGGGCCTGCTCGAAACCCAAATTAAGCAGAACAGCCACAGTTAGAAACGGCAAAATAGAATAGTTACCTGCATATAGTACGGCACCATCAGTGTCAACACAGAGGATACGCCGCAGTACGCCAGGAACACCACCAACAAGGACGCTACCACGGCGAACGGGATGGTCTTCTGAGGACGTCTGGCTTCTTCACCAGCTGTTGCTACGCAGTCGAAACCTGGAGAAGAGAAATAAGACTTAGGAGTCGGCGAGTTCTGTTCTGCTTAGCCTTTTCTCAACTAAGTTGGGGTCAGGTTCCAGACTCGCCGGATGCGGCTGAATACGATTATTTTACAAGGAGCGACTGCCATCAGACCTCCGCAACCCAGTTACTGGGAAATACCAACATACGTTTGTCAGACTTTCGGGCTTCTAACTACCCGTAATGACTGTCATAGGTATTCGAATGACACCCGGAACCGACAGTTAACGCGTTTCCGAAGCTTGGAGGGGTCTCGATGTGTAACAAATGGTCACCCATCCACGGACAGGCCGCAGCAAGTGCAGCTTAACCTTGCAAATCATATGATCCGCGCGGTTGTTAATTAAGCACGAGCCTCTCTTACCCTCGACTTAGAAAACGGCGAATATTTGCGAAAATATTCGACTTCGTTGTGAATCTAAAGAATTATTTACATATTCGAAATCCCTTTGGCAATCCAATATCCAACCTGCCCTGTTTTTGTTCTGATCCAAAAGGAACTTTCTTTATTGAGCAAAGCCACTCCGTACGAGTCATCGTTCACAAATCATCACATCGTTATTTTGACACAGTTAGCGTAAATAAAATAATTGATGAAATGCTAAACTGCTGACGCCTACGACATACTTATTATAATGTAATTATTTAGTGCAATTACATCACTCAGTGGTATCGGTTGACTTTTATATTTGACTGTTCCCTTGAAGCCAACTTCGCCATCCCATCAATATTACGTACTTGACTTCTGACTACATTAAGTGAATGAGACCAAATGGCCGGTACACATTCTTTAAAGCATTAATTGTGGGTTCAGAATGCAAAACCACGGGTAATTTTTAAGATAAGGATAAGAAGATCTTACCAATAAACCCATAGAAGCAGACAGCAGCTCCCTTGATGATGCCAGCGAGTCCATACGGAGCGAACCCGCCCGTACCAAAGTCTTTGTGTTCAGACTTAGGAACTTCTTCTGCTGGTATCCGCCAGTTCTTTGTGTCAGCTGAAAAAGCAAATTTTATTACGATAATGTGTGTCTGGACGTCCTTCTAAACTCTTTATTTAAAAAGTTATTTAACATCTGTTTTTTGAAGCGATACCATAGCGTAGCAATTACTGTTAAGCGGTTTTCCTGCGACGCGTCCCATATTTAGCGGCTACGGGCAACACTAAGGCTGCAGAAACATTGAGCGTATCTTGCGCGGCTCATGTTTCGTCGCGTTACGTGTATGCAACACAAGTTCTCCTGCACAGCCTCACCAGGCGTATTTTACGTCGTTACGCCGCGTAATAGGGCCTAGTAGCACAGTTTAAGAATCATACAGTTGGGAAACGCCTTTGATGTCGGACGACACCGCCGCCCGTGTAGGTACCTACGCTATTAGTCGCAAATGTGCAAGGGTTGTCAAAAAAGAAAAACAAAATAAATGGGATTACATAATTATTATGATCATTTAATTAATAAGCAATAATTAAATTATAATGTAAAATCTCACGTCTGTATTCCCCGAAGGGATGGCAGAGGTGTCCAGTACACCCACATTTCGCCGTTATGTTTTACGTCCCATGTAATAGGGGGCGAGCCTATTGCCATTGACCGGTCACAAATCCAGACTCCGGGCTACTACTGAGTAATTCCACACGGAAAAACCCAATAACACTTTGCCCGACCTGGGAATCGAACCTTAGACCTCACGCTCAGCATTCGCGCTTGCGACCGGTAGACCAACGAGGCAGTCCTCAGGCAACGTGTCCATGGTTTTCGGGGGTGCTGATGCCGAAAATGAGGTCAAAGTCAAAGTCCAAGAATGCGGCTGCGAAATTTTACAAAATATGCGTCATTGATAAATGATATTTATTTCTGTAAATAAATCTGTTGCAGACACTTTTACAAGTCAATGTGATGTTTTTTTTAAGACTAGATGACGCCGTCTTTTCCTATCTGACTAGCTCTGAGAAGAAAAGCCGAAAAAACTCAAGAGGTCAACGTCTCTTTTAAAGTCCAGACATTGTGGTATAATACTATGCGAGTGTAATGCGAGTGCCGAGTGTAAAAGAGCCCTAGCAGGTTTGAGTTGACCTGTCCCAACTGACGACACGCATGCATCAGCCATCGTGTAGCTCAAACTTATTTTAGGGAGCTCAACGACCCGACGCACGACGCCACCAATCAGCCGGACATTTGCGTTACAAAAAAATACTCAAGCCGCCAAACGGTTTTACGAAAATTGTGTTTAAAGCTAGCCTACAACTATGTAGCGAGTACTAACTCGCATTAACAATTTAATAAAATAAAAAATATTATAAAAACAAACGACAGATGAATAATAGTCGATAAAATGTCAAGGTAAAAAATAATAATTCAATAATAATAATTATCATTAAATCAACATGCAGAATGTCAATAAACAAAAAACAATTGTAAATGAAGTAATTTCAATGATGTATCTGTGATAAGAGCGAGCGGCTCAATTTCAAGCATTTTTGTCGTCCATAATCTTTAACTTTATATAAACCCTTATTGCAAAGTTTCTGCTTTACGAAGGACTTAAAATTTATTGAGACTTTAGTCTTGAATATTGCTTGGAATCTTGCTATAGAAACGTATACTTTGGCACCTAAATGAATTAAGTAATAACATTTTGGAGCATAGTCATAGGTAGTATATGTTTATTTCTAATATTGACGCTATGAATGTCGCTGTTCTTAGAGAACAAACTAATATTTTTCTTAACATACATCAAATTTTCAGAAATATATTGAGATGCGACCGTCATTATATTAATTTCTTCTTTATTCATTGGTGTCGTTTCCATGAATCAGCACTCCCGAAAACCATTTAACCAGTTTAAATTGTTTAAAGTCATTTAAAAACTAGCCTTTACGAATGTAGTAATTAATGGGTTTAAATTCTTTCTTGTCTGCCCTCAGCGTTCGAGTGCACAAACTAAGCGTGATCGGGGGCCGCGATCCGCGCCGCCCACCTCCCCGCGAGGTCCCCGCTCGTGCTCTGCGCAAGTACATTCGTTTCCCAACTGTATGTATTGTTAAACTGTGCTAGTAGTTTGGTGCGCGCGCATTACTACGCAAAATACGCGACGCAAAATACGCTAAGTATGTTTAGACCACAGAGTACACTATAAGTTTAGACGGTAAGACGCGTTGAACCGGTGCGGTGTGACAGGCTAGATACTTGACGTTGGCGCTTCCCGCCAAAATGTTTGCTATAAATTACCGCGTAATCCAAGTTGTGACTATGTCTATTGGATGTGTTAGTGATTATAATTTTAGCACTACATATTTGTTTTCAAACATTCGACTCATTTCAAGCGTTTTAAAATTGTATTCCTCCAAAATTTGTGTGTGCGCTAATGCTTGTTTCCCACGGTGCGTGATATCGCGCACCGTAACGCACGAGCTCGCACCGATATACTATGGGAAGAGACTCGTCCGTGGTAACGCGGACGAGTGCGGAGTGGTGCACCGTATCCACCGCGAGTCAGTAACTTCAAAGATGCGGTGCGAGTTCTCTCTCACTTGGTATTTTGAAATAAAAAAATAGCTTCGAATCACGCACCCTCATAATGTGGCTTCCCACGGTACGTGATTTTGCGGATGATAGCACGCACAGCCGGTGCGCACTACCACGCACCGTGGGAAGCCAGCTTTAGATTAACTATTAATCAGTGTTACGTTGTGGTTCGTGTAAGCGTTTACATAATGAAATCTCCGTATAACGAATAATCGAATCAAACATTGAACTAGAAAATCAAAAAAAATTACCTTTGAAGGATCCAGATATAATGACGAACAACACGACACACAGGTTGACGCCCGTGCAGAAGTTATTGAACTTCGTGGATTCCTTTACACCGAACGCCAGGGCCACTGTAATTTAAAAAAGTATTATAATTTATAACAACTTGAATATTTAACAATAGAATATCTTGGAAACCTTCAGGTCCAAAAGGTCTATTTCTAATTGGCCCACTTCTCAACGAACAATAAAAAAACGAGCTTCTGAGTTTTAAATGCTTTGCAACATGTCTTAAGAGGAATTAATTTGGAGCCTGCCACCTAGGGAGACGGGACCTTTTCTTGTAAGTTCAATCCAGGATTTCAAGATAAAGGAGAATGACCAAAAGTGGTACCAAAAAGTCTCATGCATCAAGATGAAAATATTATAGTAATTATTTTCATAATATTTAACGACATTACGCGTCGAGGATGTGATTTTTGAACAGGGAATTTAATTGAAACTAAAAAAGTGTTGATATTGTTTTATTCCCTTTATATGACATTCCGTTTTACATGATTTATGAATACTATAACCACAGTGTACCTACTTACTACATACAGTGGGTCAACGCCCATACATTTGACAAGTCCTATGAAATGTCAAAATTGGTAACACTTGTCAAAGGGTTGTCACATAAAACAAATTACACACAAACGTCCAAATTAATCAACGTTTTATAGAAACAGTGACACGCAAAAAGAAAACCTTGCATGTGTAATTTTGACGATTGACAAAATAATGCAACGGTATGTAGCAGCAATTTCGCCGTCTTATCCTGGAATATTCTAACAATATTTAAAATTACAAATTTTGTCGAGGTTACTTGGCTAGGCTTGCGGGGGTAGGTAAGAGTCACAAATTATTCCCAAATCCACGATGGAGTCATAGAAAATTACTTATTATTCATGGATATTACTTCTATTTTTTTCGTGGATGCTGATGCCGGAAATAAAGCCTAAGTATTCCTCGATCATATACAGTGGTGGACATATAATTAGAAACACCAAGTGTGACTTTTATTTTCAGTACAAGTTAACTTAATAATAAATGTTTTACGTATCATAGAGGGCTTATACCTATTTATCTATAATGTATCCACATCATGAAGTATTATTATGTCAGTTTTGGAAATATCATACAACCGTTTATGTACAAACTGATATACTTTATAAAATAAAATGAAGCAGCACAACGTACTAAGGTGGACAACTAATTAGAAACAGAAAAAAAAACATTAGCATAAATATAAAAACAGGTAACGAAACAATAAATAATGAAGTTAAATGGTACAAACGTTTTATAATAAACAATTAATTTTTGGTTGGGAAGCCTCTGCTGTCGATTACAGCTCTACAACGACGTGGCAATGATTCTATCAATGTTTCATACATTCCCAGGGAATTTTTCTCCAAGTTTCTACAAATGCGACTTAAATTTGCTGTAGTATGATACTAGTAGTCTTACGATATTAGTGATATGTTTATTGGACAATGTTTTCTTTACAATGTACCACAAACTTAGATTTGATTCAAATCCAGACTATTTGCAGACCACTCTAACACCGACACTAATTAGCTTCTTAGAAATGCTTTATCGTTGTTTCATTGGTTTGGATTATGGTCTGCAAATAGTCTGGATTTGAATCAAATCTAAGTTTGTGGTACATTGTAAAGAAAACATTGTCCAATAAACATATCACGAATATAGTACTACTACTAGTATCATACCACAACAACTTTAAGTCGCATTTTTAGAAACTTGGAGAAAAATTCCCTGGGAATGTATGAAACATTGATAGAATCAATGCCACGTCGTTGTAGAGCTGTAATCGACAGCAGAGGCTTCCCAACCAAACATTAATTGTTTATTATAAAACGTTTGTACCATTTAACTTCATTATTTATTGTTTCGTTACCTTTGTTCATATTTATGCTAATGTTTTTTTTCTGTTTCTAATTAGTTGTCCACCTTAGTACGTTGTGCTGCTTCATTTTATTTTATAAAGTATATCAGTTTTTACATAAACGGTTGTATGATATTTCCAAAACTGACATAATAATACTTCATGATGTGGATACATTATAGATAAATAGGTATAAGCCCTCTATGATACATAAAACATTAATTATCAAGTTAATTTGTACTGAAAATAAAAGTCACACTTGGTGTTTCTAATTATATGTCCACCACTGTAGGTACGGCGGTCAAAAAAATTTACCAGTTAAATTATTTTTTCCAGGTAAAACGTGGTCCCTATCTTGGTGTTTGAGAATTAATCTTGTTTTTATAATCAGCGTCCCCAAAAATCATGGATTTGATACCCATGACGGCTAATTTGAAAATTTTCATGGCCGCCATCTTGCATATAGATTTTGACCTCATTTTCGGCATCAGCATCCCCGAAAACCATGGAAATGACTCCCATGATGGTTAAATTGAAATTTTAATAGCCGCCATCTTGGATTTCTAATTTGACCTCATTTTTGGCATCCGCACCCCAGAAAACCATGGATTTGACACCCATGACGACTAATTTACGAATTTTCATGGCCGCCATCTTGGATTTGGATTTTGACTCTATTTTCGGCACCAGTGACCCCGAAAACCATGAAATTAACACCCATGATGAAAAGATGAAAATTTTTATGGCCGCCATCTTGAATTTAGATTTTGACGTTGTTTTCGGCATCAGTGACCCCGAAAACCATAAAATTAACACCCATGATAATTACATGAAAATTTTCATGGCCGCCATCTTGGAATTGGATTTTGACGTCATTTTCGGCATCAGTGACCCCGAAAACCGTGGAAATGACTTCCCACTAACAATCATTTGCAAATGTATGTATGCAGCCATCTTGGATTAGTAAACAGAATTTATAATAAAATTCTCGTAGTAGATATACATATTAATAACAAATTAATATAATTTCTATGAACGATATCAATCAAATTCGAAATCAAAAAGTGCAAGCCCTGGAATTTATGTCCCGAGTATGCAGTATGGCTACTCGGGACATAACCTCCGCCCCTTCACCCCGCAACCCCCCGCACGATTGCTCTGCGACAATGTTCTACGTTGACCGACTGTAAGGAGTAAGATATAGGTAGACTGTGCTATAACTTTGAATATTGAAAGTGTCATGATCACATCTTTCAAAAACATGTAAAAAAATATTTTGCCGATTTTACATTAATTAAAAACAACTAGAATAGATTAGAATTTTTATTTAAACGATTACCATTTTTTATCTATGGTTAATTGGCCGTTCACAGCCGGTCATAGATATGTAGAATGCAATAGATGCGGATTACTGTTTTTAGAGCAATAATAAATCGTGTATGACATGTCCACATTGTCAGGTTATTTAGATTATTTCTAAAATCTCCGAAAGTCGCGTTTTGTTTACAAAAAGAACTTTTGTAGGAGTTAATGTGATAAGTATAGTCTATTTATAACAAAGTTTGAGTTTGATGCAGCATGGTACGGGACTCCATACATCCATGAGCATTGTCCTATTCCCAATGCCAAACTAAAGAGGGTGATAATACTACTGACCAGAGAACGCCATGATGACTGAGAAGGCGAACACGTCGGGGTACCGCGCTAAGTGCGGCGTGTCCAGAGGCATGGCCGCCTCCAGGTGCGTCGATATCGCCTTGTTTAGTAACGAGTCCAGGTATTCACTGAGAGCCTTCACTACTGAGGCCGCACCTGAAATGTGGATAAAACTAAGTAGGTAATATAATTTTAAAATCGATGCCTACATGATTTGAGAAAAGGCTAAGCTATCGTCAGCTAGGGTCAGCTGTGTTTACATTTTAGGTCATATTTGTGGTCACAGATTAGAAGCTCCATTTTCTAAATTCGTAACTAAAGGTAGGATGGCACTAGGCAGAACTGCACCGCAGCGGAACTGAGCGTCACGACGCGTAATTTTTTGGTAAGCCGCACTTGAACTGCAGCGGCGCTACTATAATATATTCAGTAGCTAGGCAACCTTTGAGCAAGATGAACGACGAAATGGATAATAATATGATTATTATTTCCTTGTTGTGCGAGGAAGAGTAAAGGATCGAGCAAGAACGGACAAGAAAAAAGCAAATAATATGGCTACATGACATATCAAACTCGCGATATGAAGAAGGCGAATATTTTACGCTTTTGCCACGACATTAGAAGGATCCAATAAGATTCCCTACTTATTTTAGAATGTCTCAATACAAATTCAATGAGTTATTACAAATTATGCAGCCGCATGTACAAAGGATGGACACACTATTCCGAAAAGCGATAGGAGTGGAATGAAGTTTGTCGAACCGCACTCCGCAGCAGCGGAACTACACGTCGCGACAGGTTGCGACACTTTTGGCCAGTTGCTCAACTTTGCCACGCAGTTCGGTTGCAGTGCAGTTCCGTTGTCGCTTAGTGCGTGTTGTCTCATATAATTTCATATAAAGAATATTTTGACGCGTCGTGTCGCTCAGTTCCGCTGCGGTGCAGTTCCGCCTAGTGCGGTCCTACCTTAAGAGAGAGGATTTAAAAAAAAAAAAAAAAAAAAACATCGCGTTTACAAATTTTAACACTTGCTTTTAAACAGTCATCTCAGTGATACTTTGGGAGGCCCGCGGATTAGTACTTTCCGAATAATCAAGATTTAAATAAATACCTAACTACAATAATATTATCATAGCCTACCGATAATATACTCGAGTATAAGATTCCACCCGATGATGAAGGCAATAAACTCGCCGACGCACACATAACTGTAGACATACGCAGAGCCCGCTTTGGGTACCCGAGCTCCGAACTCCGCGTAACATAATCCTGAAACAAGAGAACATTATCTATATTAGTACCTAGTAGAGCTACTTGAGGATTAGTTCGTCCGGGGAAGTAGTAAAGTAGTATAGCACGACACAACTAATAAGTTACACCGATGTACCTGATCGAACAACCAATGGCAGCCGCTCATTTTGGCGCCACTCACAGTTATTGCGTCAGCGTAAAGATCATTTTTTACTTCAGTACTAGTTTGTGGTCTTGAAGTTGCACTCAGTTCGTAAGTTATAAAAAGTTTGCCGATGCGACTTCTTAGTTGTGTTGTAATGTCCCACCATACCTATTTCTACCGCCAAGCAGCAGCATTGCTGTGTTCCAGTTTGAAGGGTATGGGTGCCGGTGACATTACAGGCACATGAGACCAGCTTCAGCCTTATCTCTATGCTTTGCAATGCATAAGCAATCTTCTTTTGCTTGCTGCCTGGTTATGAGATCTAAGTGTCTTATCCTATGTTACTTTGATCAAACACAGAACCATTTCTTTAATTTATGATTTAAAGTCAACGTTTTTTTATTTCAAATAGGCCAGATTACAAGTGTTTTTAAAACATCAAAACTAGGTGCACGATTCCAAAAGGTAGGTCTTATGCAGAAGAACCGGCAAGAAACTCCATGGATACTCTTTTTAAAATAATAGATCATGATAACTTTACTACAGTAGTGTGAGAAATAGTATGAGAATAATGCAGGTTAATGTAAGAAATAAACTCATATACGAGTAACAAATAGAGAAATACGCATTTTAGGTTTGCCATAGCAGTTAAAAGCTGACCAGGAGCCTGATTCACCTAACTAAAGATGTTCAGTTGCAGTTAAGTTTCGATCAAAACAACGCTTTTCATACTCTCTAATCGGCAATAGCAGTCAGATACGCTCTTGTGAACTTAACAGTAGCGTCAGTACAACTTGATCTGCGCGTCATGACATTAACCTACAGACTCATTTTCGGTATAACACAAGTGACTGCTGACCTCCTTTTTATCACCATTACATTAGTCGAGGGCTTCTTCAAGTCCTTTTATTAGCTGATAGCATATCAGTGTCACGATCCTGTATATTTTTATCATATCTATCATAATAGTGCCCTTGTTCGATTAGTGACGACTGACGATATGACAGCAAACAGATCAACTTGATAATTGTACCTTTTAATATTACCAGTACCACTACTGATAACACATATACAAGGTTAATCGGAAAGGGGTACTAATCCGAAAGGGTGTTAAAGTACCCATAATAATGAATAACTTTTGTTCTACAACTTAGCCAAAAGTTGGTAGTTTAAGGGAAGTAGCTGTTCAAAGATTTCATAAAAAATCCGCTAAAATCTATCCATCCTCAGAAGGTCAGCTGTCTTACATTTTAGGTCATATTTGGGGTCACGGATTGGAAACTCCATATACTGAATTAGTAACGAAAGCAGGGATGAAGATTTTTCGAAAAAACTAAAAGTTGTATAAACTTTGCCGCCCTACAACAGATCATTACTGAAATAATAAAATATATCTAACTAGCGACACGTCCCGGCGTCGTTCGAGTACGTTTTAAATCTAAGAACCTTCCGGAAGAAATTACCTAAATTCTGATGAGAACCGCATCAAAATCCGTTGACTAGTTTAAAAGAAGTAAGCGCACAAACAGTCAGAAGCAGCTAAAAGCGACTTCAATTTATACTAGACTAGCTTTTGCCAGCAGCTTCGCTTGCGTGTAATTTTAAACCCGCGTTTGCCACCTTTTTAAGTGTAGCTAGTTATAAATTCCAAAAAATTCGGCTTTTGTTATTTATTTTGAAGAGTGTTTATGCCAAAGGAGATCGGACGGGTCTGGCCCAAGTGGCGTCGGAGCATGGCGCTTATTTTGTTTGAAAGTTCACTAACTAAGCTTACTTTTTTTGTATGGGTACAAAAAAATCTATCCTGGGAGAAAAAAGTTATAGTGTATATTAAAATACTCATATTTCGACCTATTTTCAACTATTTTTTCAATTAAATCTATTTCTTTTAACTTAATATGATATGTTTGCTGTTGTCTAACATCTATGATGACTCAGACGCGTAGTATCTACTACACCAACGTTAGAAATATACAGGGTGTAAACGAATTCGTGTAATTCCTTCAAACCGCGTGATCTACTGGTGACACAGATTGACACTGGTAGGGTATTTTCGAAAATCAACAAAAAAAGAATTTAAAGAAATCCTGTTAATCTTTTTCTGAGTCATTTTAGTGCCCCGAGTTAACTGACTGCGCAGAGCGATATCGCGCTATTTGTGCTCGCTAGCTGTGTCACCGTGCTTTCATTGAATTATGCGAGACAAAGAAAAGGAGTATCGCAAATAAAAATGCCATTTTGTTTTACTTCCGTTTTTATGAAATCCTTATGAGGTGACTTAGGTTCGATCACTAAACCCTACCGCTAGAACAAAAAGGATTTTATTTTTTACTTTTAATCAAGCTAAATCCCGTGCAAGGTCAATCTTTATCAATAAATAATAGATCATGTGATTTTAAGGAATTACACGAATTCGTTTACACCCTGTATATTTCTAACGTTGGTGTAGTAGATACTACGCGTCTGAGTCATCATAGATGTTAGACAACAGCAAACATATCATATTAAGTTAAAAGAAATAGATTTAATTGAAAAAATAGTTGAAAATAGGTCGAAATATGAGTATTTTAATATACACTATAACTTTTTTCTCCCAGGATAGATTTTTTTGTACCCATACAAAAAAAGTAAGCTTAGTTAGTGAACTTTCAAACAAAACAAGCGCCATGCTCCGATGCCGTTTGGGCCAGAGCCCAAACAAAAATGTCCGATCTCCTTTCAAGTTAATTAGCCCTGGAATAAGGATTTTCATACAAATGTTAACAACCCATTTCACCCTCTTAGGGGTAGATTTTCCAAAAACGCTCAAACATGTATATGTTTATTTCTCACCAAAAGCCTAAATATTTAATGTCATGCTTCTTACTTCAAAAATACCCGATTTCTCATACAAACTTTCAACACTTATTTCACCCTCTTAGGGGTTGAATTTCCAAAAACGCTCAAACACGTGTATATTTATTTCTAACCAGAAACCATAATATTTAAATTCATGCTTCTTCCTACAAAAATGACGGACTTACATACAAACTTAAATCCTCTATTTCATCCCCTTAGGGGTTGAATTTCGAAAAAGCCCTTCTTAGTGGATGCCTACATGACAAAAGGTATCTACTGTCAAAATTTCAAGTTTCTAACCCCAACGGTTTAGGCTGTGCGTTGATAGATCAGTCAGTCAGCTTCTCCTTTTATAGATATAGATAAGAGAAGAAGAGATATCGTATGAAGAAAGGCTCACCTGCAAGCAAACAAATAATCGCAGCCAACAGGAACGACAACACCGCGGCTGGTCCCGCATAATTCTTGGCTACATCACCAGGTAACTCATACACATTGACACCCAGAGGTCTGCCTACGCCCAGGGCAATTAGATCGAGGGCTGTGTGAACACCTGCAAGGCTTATAGTCCTCCGTGGCTGCCCACCGAGCCTCCACGAACAAAACATGGTGGAATGACCATCAGACTTGCTAGCCTAAAGCGTTTATTACACTACCAGATTTTGAAGCCCCAAATGGAAAAGTCACGAACGAAGACCGAAGAGACCGGGCGCCCTAACTTTTGTTATGTCCCTAAAAATGGGGTAATTTTTGTTACTGGTCTGCTTGTAGATGATTCTTGAGGACCGTTTCTACGTAACCAGGTAGTTATTGACGAGGCCTGAAGGGTCTCCAGCCAATGGTGGGGAGTAAAATACTTAACCTAAGCCAACTACTTATACTACACTAACATCATGACTACTAGCAACAACAGCACTAAGGGCGAGCCTAGTGGGACTCGAACCTCAGCTAAGAACGTTGCTGGCGGGAGTTAAAAATCAGGTAATGTAATAAGCTCTTTACTAAAGAAACTATACCCTCGCCTAGCCTCGTGACGTGCAGAGACCTGGCTATAGACTCAGCCACCCTCTTGTAATATGCACACTATTTTTATTCTTTGGCTTTGTCGCGTCCGCCCTAGTCGTACCTGATGGTAAGCACAAACAGGGTCTAAGTACTGTTTTAGAGTGGAGGCGAGCGCGGGCGCGTGTAAATCAAAATGTATGTAGACGTCAGTTGCATTCATAGTGCTCCCGCGAGCTGCGCGTCTGCATGAGGCGGGCGCGGATGGCGCGGGTGTTTCTAATGGCTCAGTCCGCCCGTATCGTTCACAGTGATATAGCGTCTGTTAGGTGACTGCGCGTGTGGTTCTAAACCATTTTGATTCACCCGCCGAAGCGTCGTACGATAGCTCGTTCAGCACTACTGTGAACACGCAGACGCCAAGACCCAAGCGCCCGCGCCCGTCCCCGCACCCGTCCCCGCACCCGCTAGTGCAGTCTGATTGACCATAAGATGGAGCACACGAATCCAAGTAACAGAAATAAAGAAGGAATCCCCTATAGCCGTCAGGCTCTCACATACACGCGAATACCGGAACAAGAAACTGCTTTACTTTAACGTGAAAAACGAGGCAGGCGGACCGTATACATCCTACCACCAAGCGTGCTGGTCTTTGTTGAATCTTACAACACGCGTCTATTCCATATTATTTTTCTATTGGACTACTTTGAGATGGTCCTTGCGAACTGTTTTTGCATAACCGGGCAATTATTGGCGAGACCTGAAGGGTCTCCAACCAGAGGAGAGTTAGTTTTATATTCTAGCCCGTCCCCACACCGGACCGAACCACATTTGCGTTACCAGCAGTAGACTGCCAGTCCCAGCTGATTGATTGAAAACACTTTACTGTATTTACGATACATTGAACGGACTGTCACCGAAAGTTTGCGATAAGACTATGGTTATGTTTCTTTTTTAATTAATTATTTTATGTTTTCTCATTAACACTTACGGCGAATGAAGGAACCACTCACCTGCGAAAACACTGGCAACAGCGGCCAACAGAAACGACAGTATAACTGCAGGTCCCGCGTAATTCTTGGCTACGTCACCAGCTAGCACGTAGACGCCCACACCTAGAGTACTGCCCACCCCCAGAGCAGTTAGGTCGAGGGCTGATAGCACTCGAGCTAGTCGGGCAGCTCCCTCTTCCGCTGCTTTGCGACGGGAGAGGACGCCGTAGGCGAGTCGGGCCACGCGACTCGCGCCGGCTTTGAGGCCACCTGGGAAATTTGAAATTATTAATTTTCGAGCATTGATGTAGAAACACATGAGACTTCGGTTCAATGCTCAAAAATATCCGATCCGAATGTAGACTAAAACGCGAAAAAGATAACTTATTTACATCAATAGTTAGCTTAATTAGGCATTGTGATGATGACATATGATTTAAATTAGTTTGTTGTATTTGTAAGTTTATATGGCGGTATGTCTTGGCGCGCGCTCTTGTGGTGTATATAAACTCAGGATGTTTTTTCGTGAATGTTGCACAAGACCCTTGGCCCATGTGTTTCTACGTCAATGTTTACGGGGTTTTTTATTACTATACGGATTTATATGGGTCGCACCAGCACCCTCGCCGCGAAACACACTGGCAACAGTAACCATCTATCTATCTATACAGGGTTATTGGAAAAACACTAACAACCTCTTAAGGGGTCATTATGAACAACTTTTACTATGGGACAAAACCTGAAATCGCGAAAAAAAACAGCTGTTCCCTACATGTTGACGAGTTACTTATCTATATGTATAAATAAAAAGAAAACTCCTGACTGACTGACTCATCAACGCCCAGCCCAAACCCTTGGACCTAGAAAGCTGAAATTTTGCACAGAGGTTCCCTTTATAATGTAGACAAGGAATAAGGAAGGATTTTTCGAAATTCAACCCCTAAGGGAGTTGAATAAGGGATGAAAGTTTGTATGGAAAATCGTCACTTAACGGGTTCAAAATTTCACGCAAGCGAAGCTGCGGGCAAAAGCTAGTGCGAACATAAATGTAGGGAACACCTTTTTTTTCCAATAACCCTGTATAAAAATTAATGTTTCTTTCTTTGTCTTGTTTGCGTTCGCGCATCGTTCATCCGATTAATTTGAATCTTTGTACAGTTGTTATTAGGACATGCTCCAATGTGTCTGACACAAAAAAAAACTTCATTACGAGAGTAGGTACAGCTACAGTAAGTATTCTATAAAAATACAGTTTTCTACAACACACAGATGATCAAAGTAACACGTGGTAACACTATATAATACGTACCGATAGCCAATAAAACGGCGCTAGTCATTGATGAGGCCATTAATTTAACGCTTCGCTAGTTGAACTGGATGACAGTTACAAAAACTACTATCAATTGTGCCGACCACTTAGAAAAGACGTATCTAGGCCATACTTCAAAGAATTGAAACTCATTAACCCATAAGCAGGGTTTTAGCACCCATATATGTCATTGAGATTAGTCCACTCCAATTAAAGTTAGTTTATTTATAAACACTTTTGAAGTTAGATTCTACCAATTGACATCACTTTTGTGCCAAGGCAATATCTCCTGTACCAAACACAAGCTTTTCATATATTCATAATCTTTATTGTGTATCATAGGTAGGTACAAAATACAGATGTTCTTATAATAAAGAAGCCTTCTAAGCATAAAATAATAACAAGAACAATTATCAGTAATTTAAAATTCGTAAATCGGTAATTTCTTTGTGGTTTTGAGTAAATAACACTAAAATGCTGAACTACTGAATTTTAACACCAAATTGTAACCATATTTAAAAACAAATAAATAATTTGATTTGATTTGAAAAAACTATTTTACAAAAGTCTCTTTTAATGACGTGAAGTTAGGAAACCATATTTTCAAGTTGCTCTAAACACACAAAAACTGTTTAAAAACAACGATTGACTCAGTACAATATTATGTTGAACAAATTCACATTATTTTTTATCTAGTCCAAATACATGTATTATATTTGAAATTTTATAAAACTAGCTCGACTACAATGTACCAGTGTACTCAAAACGCTTACTTGCGGAAATACAGAACAAACTGCACACCACCAATGTTGCGAATACAGTCGCGCACAAAATGGTTACAAGAAATAAGCGCACTAAACAACAATAATACCGAACTGGGCATTTTGTATTGTCATCTCACAATGTGTATTACAAATGAATATAATCCGCTGGATGCGAGGAGCAC
This sequence comes from Amphipyra tragopoginis, assembly GCA_905220435.1. Taxonomy (NCBI): domain Eukaryota; kingdom Metazoa; phylum Arthropoda; class Insecta; order Lepidoptera; family Noctuidae; genus Amphipyra; species Amphipyra tragopoginis. The sequence continues at coordinate 2,388,645 of HG992006.1, forward strand.
AGGACCGGTCGTTTTGGCGATGCTTAGGGGAGGCCTGTGCACGTGCATCCGTCGCCCGACCAGTAACAGGCCCGAGAAGGCGAGGAGGACGTGGGGCAAGGCCCTACAGAAGGAGGGGTCCGAAGCCTGCCGGGGTTGGGGTGCATGCAGCTGCGAATCCCGCAACCCCGGCCAAGGGTCAGGAGAAGGAACACCGTGGGTTTTTAGCCGGTAAGAGTCCGGCATACCCCTTCGCCTTCCCGGGGCGAAGGGCATCTATGAGGACATAAAAAAGAAAAGAAAAAAAAACGGGAAGCCTGTGCAGTGGACGTCTTTCAGCTGAATTATGATAATGATAACGAGATGTAATGATGCAATTATTGCTGATTTCTCAAAGGTCAAATTTCGATTATGTATAACAAAATGTAAGTAAATACACCGAGTTTGAGCTGACTGCAAGCCGAGACATAAGTACTTCGAAGATAAACGAGGGAGAGAGCAGGATAAGGAGGATAAGATTATAACGCGATGGTGGCTTATATCTAGTCAGCAGCAGTCACAAGTAATTAAGTACGTCCGGCGCACCCTGGGCAGTCAGCCTCGCTACCAACCTTGCTGACTGACTAATCTTTTCACCACAGTATGAGCTATTCTCACATAGTTCGTGCCGACACGATAGAAGAAGAAGATCAGTCACAAACTTACTTGCGCTTTTAATTACAGTTTTATGTTCTCCAATGAACGTTCTGAATGTGACTGTACCAATTACTACGATAGCTGAAGTATCAAATTTTCAGAAAACGTTGGTTACGCATTTTTTTATGCATATCTAGGTATTTTTAGATTTACCTGAATGACGCAATCTTATGAATTTATTTCAAAATACACTTTCACCATACCTACTCCGTAGACAAGAATAGGCTGGTCGGTCTCATAACTGACATAGGTGTCGTAAGAAATAAGAAGCAATATAATATCTTTGATGGTTTCGATTTGGCTATTGCAAATCGAAAGTCGCCCCTACGATTGCTTTTTGGTTCTGGCTCTACAAGACATTGGACAGAGATGGTCGGCAGTCCAGAAAGAAAACATGTCTAGCAGGGTCAATACAAGTTGTAATAGTGTTAATTATGATATATATAAAAGGGAGTGCCTCCGCTCAAAACTAACGCCATTGGGAACCGGCGGCACATTATTGCCGGCAGCCGAGATTAAAAACATCGGCTGCCGGCACCCAAAATGGACACCAACGGCGGTAATAAGTTGTTTGGTAGGTATGTTAGTTGAAAAGTAGGTTCGATTTTAGGCCAAACATTGTAATGTTTCTTCCAACTGACTGATTTCAACAGCGAACGAAGCGAGCTCGTTATTTTGGGGCACGCCGACACTGATAGGTTAGGTTCGAAGGGGATGACAGGGGGTTAGAATGAGCGAGCGAACGAAGATAGATAGATATAATATTATACGTATATCCAAAAACACTTACAGAGCAGTACAAAAAAAAACCACATATTTAACAACTACAGCCCAGTCACAACTGAACAAGACTGTTGTTAATTCACCCAGAACTGACCTCCCAATACTATTCAATTGATCGCTCAGACATTAAGATATCAATATGTGGTACTCCAATTGATACAGAATGTAGACCTTATTTAATATAGCTTAGTTGACCTCGGGGCAGATCAATGTACAGGGTGTATTGGATGGCTGGTTACTTTTGACATGTATTTTTTATATTTTTAAGAGGCCTGTAAACGGGCTACAAAAATTGCATCTTGTTGGCAATTTTATTGACCAATATAGCTCAGTATATTTGCAACTTGTACTCTTACTGCAATTTCATTGTGCAATACATTGCCGAGTGTAGTCCAGCAAGATTCTGCAACTGGGTTGCTGAGGAATTTTGTTTGTACACGCGAGCTATATTGAGGCTAGATCTCAGCAGTTGCGAGGAGTCAGCGGTGGCAGCGACAGGTCTAGGCAGGGGAAGGTGAGCGAGGGAAAAGAGATGCACCTATACATCAGAACGAAGACGATAGACGGCGATATTGCAGTAAAGTCAAAGCGGGATAAATCATTTGCAATCTAGCCGGCTAGACATTGAATACTTGCGACTACTATGAAATATCTTGGCAATATCAGCGGCTACACTGCAAGATTGCAGCAATTGTTGCTCTGTGTTGAGCGATATAATCGGTAACTTGGCGGCTACACAATTGCAGCAAGATATTGTCAATAAACTAGCCCGTTTAAGAGCACCTTTAGGATATTGGCAATCAAATGCTACGTACAATCATTTAGGACCGATCTTTTTTTTCTGTTTTTATATGCGTAATAACCGCTGAGCAAGACTCTACGCAATAAGTACCTGAAGATGTACGGCACTAGCGAGGTCGGTCCAAAAAGAGGGGCGAGATGACCTAGACGCGTAGCGTGAGAGCTAGTTTGAGGTGGCGCAGGAAAAGAGTACCTGGAAGAACTTGGGGGAAGCCTTTGCTCAGCAGTGGGACAGTAAAGGCTGACAAAAAAAAATATAAAAAAAGGGTGGAAAAAGGAAAAGTGAAAGGGTGGTGGAATGTAGCATCAAAGGATGTGCAAAGATTGGGATTATTATTGGGAATCTCATCATCTGCCTAGCCTTTTCCCAACTATGTTGGGGTCGGCTTCCAGTCGAACCGGATGCAGCTGAATATCAGTATTTTACATGGAGCGACTGCCTATCAGACCTCCACAACCCAGTAACTGGGTAATACGATACTCTTGGTAAGACTGGTTGTCAGACTTTCTGGCTTCTGACCAACAGTAACGACTGTCAAAGATCTACAAATGACAGCCGGGACCAACGGCTTTACGTGCTTTCCGAGGCACGGAGGAAACTCGCTATGGTAAATGGTCACCCATCCACAGACCAACCTCGGCAAGCGTGGCTTAACCCGGAAGATCGGTCTATGCGGCTGTAATTATTTAGCCACGAGCTATTATTGGGAATCTATGACCAAAAATAATCATTTTTGAAAGTTTCAAAGAAATAATACAGACAATTTTACATAAAACATCGTGTATTTTCAGGTAACTGACATTAACACGTTCAGTGCCGGGTGGCAGTGGTCCAGGAGGGCACCCTGTAGTCGCATTCGCCATGCCGGGTGCCCTCGTGGAGGGCTCATTTTAATGTAGGTTTTTCTTGGAAAATGCAATCTATGAAAAGTGTGGTGGACTCGAATGTGTTAAAGCTATTCGCCGAGTACAATGGATAAAAAATTAAGCGTTTTGTTGCAGCGATTTTTGTCTCGTACAGCAGGTTTAGCTGAAAATGCGACTGAAGTATGTAGCGCTGGTAACGAAAAATCCCATTTCCGCGTAATACGGTGGTCACAAAAAAACTAAAAACAAAAAACTGTCACAGTAAAAGTGAAAGTACTTTTTACCATCAATAGGTATCTAAAACTAACTTGCTTTAGTGAAAGTAATTTTTTTAAGTACACCATTTTACATTTTTACACCTCATTTATTCAACATTGAATACCTCGTTGGTCTAGTGGTCGCAAGCGCGACTGCTGAGCGTGAGGTCCTGGGTTCGAACCCCGGGATGGACAGTGTTATTGAGTTTTTCCATGTGGAATTTCTCAGTAGCAGCCGGGAGTCTGGATTTGTGCCCGATTGATGGTAATCGGGTCTCCCCCTATTATATGGGACTTAAACATATTGGCGAAATAAGGGTGTACTCTACACCTCTGCCCAACTCTTCGGGAAATACATTGTATTTCTTTGTTACAATAAATGTTTTGCAAGACTTAGGTATAAAGTCTTAAAATGATTATTTTTCATTTATAATTTGTTCTTTCTTAGAGTCTAACATGAATATATTATTCAAACTACAAGGTAAACACTTTTGTTATCAAAATAGCCAGCTAGGGTTCTGCCAAAAAAGTATGATCAATTGGGATTCCATGGCAAAATAAAATTGGGAACCTCTGCTCTAGAACATGGACCAATGAAACTCAACTGTTATAATACTTGCAAAGTTTATAGATAACTATTGCAATGTATCATGTTAAAAATTCTAGCATGGGTTTAAATTTTATGGGACAAACAAGAGCCTCTATCTCCACAGAACATTTGCAGTGACATTGCATCTCAATGAAAACCTTGGACCAACTTTTGAAATTCTTTGAGCGGTAGATACTTTCACATCATTCTTTCCAGTAGTAGCGTATAGAACAAAAACTGTCAAATTGTTTGATAACAAAAACAAAACCAAACAGTATGACAGATTTCCTAAACAAAAACTGTACTATTCAAAAAATCTATGAGATTTGTGCATGTTTCCAGCTTAACCGGTTGCGTCCTACATGTCGTCCGAGGACGACACCGCTATTGTTTATCTATTGTGTCTATAATTACGGTGATTGAGAGGTCACAATAAATAAATGAATAAGCCTATAGTTCTCTCTTCCCCAATAGTTAGTTATTTTCATAATTAGATTTCCATGAACTCTACCAATCTTGATCAGATATAGGTACACCCTGTATTTACCAGGTATTATAAATACAATTAATATATAAATACTAATCATGATTATCTATACTAGGATGGGCCTATCCTATATCTCTAAAAACAAACATCTCCTTCAATTATAAATCAGCAACTATGTACTTAATGAAATGAGAACTGAACTGACAATATGTACAACAGATATGTCAAAAATTTACATTACCTGATATCAATAAGATTCTTTTACTATATATTTATGGCCATGTATTGTAAACATTCTTCAATGTGTGCATGTATGGTATATATGCACACATTGTACAAGTATAACTTTGAAAAATATCTGCCTCATTGCTCTAATGGTCACAAGGGTAACTGCTGCGCTGTGGGGTCCTGGGGTTGATCTCCATGTTGGACAAAGTAGTAATGGGTTTTTCTTTGTGGATTTTTTTAGTAGCAGCCCGGGGTTTGCATTTGTGCCTGGCTGATGGCGATAGCTTCGCCCCTATTACATGGGACTTAACATGTTGCACATGTTTGAGTATTTTTTTTGTGACCTATGTAAATGTCCGGCTGATTGGTGTCGTCGTGCGTCGGGTCGTTAAGCTCCCTAAAATAAGGTTGAGCTACACCATGGCTGTTGCATGCATGCCGTCAGTTGGGACTTGGGACAGGTCAACTCAAACCTGCTATGGCTCTTTCCTCAAAAGGCCATTCCAAACATTGTCCTACATTGTTACACTCGCATAGTTTTATACCACAATGTCTGGACTTTAAAAGAGACGTTGACCTCTGAGTTTGTTTCGGCTTTTCTTCTCAGAGCTAGTCAGAGGAAATTCCAGTGCCATCTAGTCTTAAAAAAAACATTACATTGACTTGTAAAAATGTCTGTAACAGATTTATTTACAGAAATAAATCTCATTTATCATTAACATTTTTTACTAGCCAGTAGTGCGGCTTTGTGCATGCGCCGTTTATGTATGGGTGTTTTAAACAAAAAGTAAGAAAACACACGGTGTGTGCGCCCACCGACTAAGCATAACACTGTGCAAATGTACCATGTGTGTTTTCCGGCAGTGAATGTGTTTAGATGAATAATTAAGTTTTATAAATTCATAATGTATTTCATCTCTAAGATTTGAAAATGAGAAACATAGTTAATTACTTAGTGTATTTTTTAAACTGGTTGTAGCTATGGCCTTGTGAGTGTGAGGACTGTGAGGCATTTAATTTCCAGGTCAGACAGTCCAAGTGGGTTTTGTGGCTTGAAAATTCTCAGAGAGAGCGGAGGACATTTTTTTTTTCTTGCTTTCCGCTTTGAAAATCCATAGAATAAATAAATGGAAGTAGCAAATAAATTAAATTTGACATTACCCAAAGCATAATTAGGTCAGAGTGTCGTCTATTAATTGTATTTAGATATCCGAAAAAGTTTAATATAATGTAAAAACATGCAAAATTATGCCGAAACATGCTGATACATGAAAAAATTTATCAAAGTCCTACAAAATATTTAATTTAAAAATACATGTTCCTAGTCTATTGCGAAATTAATTAAAATTTTAAATTAATTTTCTATTTTTCTTCTTGGCCACGTCATAAATCCAATACAATTAAACCGACAAAAATAAAAAATTGGAGCCTTTAGGTTACCACGAATTTCGCTGAAAAATTTGTAAAATTTAAGTAAAACCTTACCTTCATCATATGCCTGCCGCACCGTATAGCCTTGGTCATCACGGCCACGCACAGTTTCGTAGTCTCCCATCAAATTATCACCCGGTAAAGACATTTTAGTAAACCAATAGGAAAACCTAACCTATTTGTTATTAATTACTAGGTCACGCAACATTAATATACACAAAACCTATCATCTAGTTGTTATTTTATTGCGAACTACAAGATAAATTCGAATTCGTTCGTACATGTGTTTTTCAATCATTAAAATCGCTTTTGAAATTCATAGGCGTACAGGTGAAACGTGAAACTGACATTGACAGCTGTTGCTGTTGATTTGACACATTTAGGGAATTTGGTAAAGAGACGTGAAAGAAATAAGATAACATATCGATAAAAACTATTTATCGTAATAACGACCATAACATGGCATGCCGCTCCAACATCTGTCTTCAATGAGTGTGTGCATATGACAAAGAGTCATCATCTTTGTGTTTGATATTTAGTAGATTTATTGCTCGACTAGTGTATAAATAAAGTGACCACTCTACAAGGCGCACGTGTGTCATTCGGTACCACACTGTTAATTAGCGACGTCAAATCTGTCGAGCGACTGATCCATATTTTTATTTAAGTTTGGCCTACAGTTGCAGAATGCACACATCTCCACTGAAGGAAAAAAGCTTTGTAATTATCATTTTTACCTGCAGTGCCAATGGAGGGGCGTGCCATGTTATCGTAGTTGATCTCTCATAAAATATAAAATAATTTGACTTTCAATGAAAACTAAAAAACACAATTTATTTAATCCTCAACATTTTAAAAAGGGTATTGTTATGCAGGTTCTGTAGAGCGACGACTAATCTAAATTTAAAATAACTAGCAAAACGAAAAAGACTAAGTTTTTTTATGAAATCTCTACTTGAATCTTATCTTACTTCGAAATTCATGACTGAGCATCCTTTTATTATATGGGCCTAATCTAAACAGGCAAGCGACATTTATGACTGTTTTATTAAACAACATGTAAAATGATGAGATGATATTTCACAATCTATAAATTATTTCGAAGTTAAGTAAGTTTTAACTTCATTAAGCAGGTCATTTTTCCAACTCTGTTTTGTATGAATATATTTCTGTGTTTAAATAAAATCTTGCTTTGATTTTAATTAAGGCAGTGACCTATCAAATCTTCAGCATTGTGTGTGCATAATAATATGCGTGAAATTAATAATAATCGAAATTAATTTCTGTAAGCCAAGGTTCGTCACTACTGGAAGAATCAAACGTCAAATAATTGTTAAATTGCATCACCTTTGGATGCGTTCCAATAATATTTTATCATTGATGCGTTCACAATATATCATACTTTGTGAATGATTAATTTTGCTTTTATTTGCTTTCCTATTATTAATATATTCCCTCTCTGGAGCTCGTCCATAACTTCATAAGAAAATGTTAAAAAAATACACCATTAATCTCATTTAATCAAACATTTAGTAAAGCATTAACAATTACATTGGTAGATATTTATTAGTTTTAAGATCATGACTTCTAAAATTAGGACATTAGGTAGTTACTTAATTAACAAAACACCGTTGACCAAGTTTGAGCCAAATCTTAAAATAATTATAAAGCTCAGACTCATTTTAAAACCTTTCATAAAAACAATTATCGTATCGGTACCTACTTTGGTAATTGGTACTTACTATAAATACATAGGTACTTTAAACTTTATAGAAACATCAATATCAATGACATTAGGTACCTACCTATACGTATAACTACAGAGCTACGTATCACATACATACATCAGTACGTACCTAATAATTGAGATTTGAAAACTTGTTAAAAGAAAACAAGTGAACCTGGAAGAGTAGGTATCTACTACATAGTTTCTTTACAAACATTGATTCCTTTTTGTCTTATATAAAACAAAGCTTGTAATTAATAATAATAGATGCTGATTGGTGGTTCCGACTTCGCGACTTAGACTTGACGGCGACGGAAGGAGCACACTTTGAAGTAGCACACGTGCGTTCCTGTAAAAGAGACAGAAATAGTTAGAACAGTACCTACAATCATTCTTTTGTTTTTCTTCTTGAGTTACGAATCGAAAGTTCTCAAAATATCATGAACTCTGGTGTTAGGCCAGGCGGAACGTCGCGAGTTGAAGGCAACAGTGATTACTCGGATTACCTACCCGATTATAATTACTTTCCTCTATGCTACTTAGGTTAGCTATACATATTACGGTCCACCGGACAGGTTTGCCTGCGCAGGTTGACCACATGTCGTAACGTGTATGGGACGGGTCCGGTATGCCGACGAGATCTTCAGTTTACGATGTCTCTCGAAAGAATTGATAGGTATTCAATTTTGCGCTGGTCGTCTTAAAAAAACTGTACAGGTCTATTCCAATAGACGCTCCGGTCTACCTGCTCAGGCACAACTGCACGGGTGCCTACATCTTTCCGGTGAACCTTTTTTTTATTTTTTTCCATTGGACTGCTTGTAGGTGTTCCTTGAGAACCGTTTCTACGTAACCGGGCATTTTATTCTGAAGGGTCTCCAGCCAATGGAGGGGAGGGGGAAGTAAAATAGGTACTTTAACTTTACCTAACCTAAGAGGCCATCCATTAATTACTTCACACGAATCTTTGACCCCCCATCCTTGTCACAGCTAGTCAGATTTGTGAAACTCCCCCTCCCTAGTGTGACGTCACATATTTTGCAATTTTACACCTAGAAATTATTAAATTAAAACAGAAAATCCGAAATTAGTTCTATTTCCATTTAATTCTTCGATGTATTAGAATTTGAAATGTGACGTCACGAAATTTAGGACCCCACCCACTCCTTGTCACACAATGTCACACTTCGTCGACTCCCCCCCTTTACGTGTGACGTACCCGGAACCCGGAACGCAAGAACAGCATTAAGGGCGACCCCTAGTGGTACTCGGACCTCGGCTTAGGGCGTTGCTGAAGGTAGATTGGAAGGGAGACAGCTTGATGAGGGTTGAATTATCGGTGTGACTGCGGAGTCTGAAGAGACGACCGAGCGACCGGCTCTACGACGGGAGAGCTCGGTGGACCGTGCTCTCCGGTGGACCGAAGCGTGTAAGCCGTATTTCAGAGTGGAGGCGGGCGCAGGTGCAAGCGCGGGCGCGTGAATCAAATGTATGTAGACGCCAGTTGCATTCACAGTGCACCCGCGAGTCGCGCACCTGCATGAGGCGGGCGCGGGCGCGGTGACGCGGGTGTTTCTAATGGTTCAGTCCGCCCAAAGACTAGTCCGCCCGTATCGTTCACAGTGATATAGCGTCTGTTAGGTGACTGCGCGTGTAGTGCGTACGATAGCTCGTTCGGCACTACTGTGAACTAGCGATGCCCGATACGTATCGATATTTTGGTGTATCGATACAACGGAATGCGATATATCGATATTTTGTATCGATACACGGCAATGCGATATTTGGCTGTATCGTATCGTTTCACTGGAATATCGTATCAAAAATATCGTATTGTATTGACTAGGTACTTCTAGTGATATTAATTTGGTTTATGGAATATTAAGATAGATAACAGTAACAAAGAGTCCAAATGTAAACAAAATTCTTCTATTGTAATGCCGTTACACTTGTAGGTGCGGCTTTAACTTTTGTAATACGATGCGAATAGGTAAGGTAATGCAAATATTACTTTTGACTTTGTTTATTTTATTAGTACTGAATACTATTTATTAGTTTATTACCTTAGCTCTCAAATATCTATCAGTGGTTGCGACATTAGTGCCGGCCGAGCGTTTATTTTGTTCAGCTAATAATACGCTGACAGAAAATCGAAATAGATTGGACCCAAAACGGTTGTCAAGATTATTATTTCTTAAAAGTTTAGTTTTGAAAAACTGGCAGTTGTGGAAAATCGTGTGTGTGTGTCTTCTTACATTTTTTTTTATAATTCGTTTTAACGATTGTTTTGTTTCTTTTTTTGTAAATTTTTGTTAGAAAGCAAACCTACATTTGAGATAATATGTTTACTTTTTCTTTAAGTAATCCAATACGATATTTCGATACGATATTTACAGTATCGATACAAAGGCATACGATATATATCGTGTATCGATACAATGAGTTCCGATACATTACGATACGATATACAAAGCGACGTATCGGGCATCGCTACTGTGAACACGCAGACGACAAGACGCGAGCGCCCGCGCCCGCCCCCGCACCCGCTAGTGCAGTCTGATTGACCACTATGAGACTGTAGACAGCTGCTATTTATTTCTTAAAAAAATAAGTTCCTACAATACTTACCAAGTTTTCTGACCTTCTTGCCTTTCCGCGGTTCATTTTCGATTACGGTTTTAACCTTGTCACTGTTGGTATTAGCTGGTATATTGACTGGAGGTTCTGGTCTCTTTGCTATGGCACCCTTGAGGTCTAGTAGGTCAGAATATGGCATGCGGGGGTAACTTGCTGGAGGGTTCTCCATCATGCTGACTTTGGGCCTAAAATAAGATTAATATTAGATTTAAAGCCACCGCAGGCCTGCGATACTCCACGGTTTAGTGGTACCTACCTATAAAAACATGCCTACAACGCTCCTGCAACCCCAGATATGCTCTAAGCCCCAGAGAGAAATACACAAAAAAACTGAACCGAATGTTGAATTACCGAACAAAAATGTAATTAGAGCCAAACGCACAGCGAAATGAGAACATTATCATCTACCACTAAAGCCAGTTTCGCATTCGCGGAGCGAATTTATCAAATTATTGCATTGGTTCCTGATAGATATTTCAGTATAGGTACATAGGAAAATAGTAAGTCACAACTAAAGTGACATCCATGTACTACCTGTAAAAGACACAGCAACATAATCATTTACGGGTGATTCTATTATTACAGTTACAGCTAATATCAGTAGGTATGTCAGGATTGCGAGCAAGGTAAACATAGTACCTGGGCGGTTCAATAAGTACCCGTGTTTGAAGACAGTTTACGTTGATAAGGCAAGTTGGTGTTACCATCGTGTGCTGTCATTTATAAAAAGCCGCCAAAATAATTTTGATGCTGATTCATAGATGAGTTTTGATTTTACAGCAATTTCAGTAAGACGTGTAACGTAGTTTTCGGCAATATGGAAAAAGTGCTGTATCGTTTAGTGATTCGCTTTCTAGTTTTGGATAGAAAAACCATGTGAGGAGATAAAACGGAAGTTGGATGCTGTTTATGGGGACCCTTCGCCATCTATGACTACAGTCAAATATTGTTTGAATGAATTTAAACGTGGTCTTACATTCGTTTTTGATGAGGAGCGCCTAGGATGCCCGACAGATGTGGTTACTGAGGAAATCATTGAAAAAGTCCACGACATGATTCTCACTGATAGACGAACGAAAGGGTGCGCAGTAGCGAAGATTGTAGGTGTTTCGACGGGAACGTTAATTAATATTTTACCTGATAAGTTGGTGAAGAAAAAGTTATCACCCCGATGCGTGCCGCGATTGCTCACGGCGGACAACAAGCGGGCGTGGCTCTCAAATTCGAAACTGTGTATGGACCAATTTAAGCGGGATCCGAAGTACTTTTTTGCGGAGTGTTGTCACCTGATGAGACCTGGATTCACCATTATATGCCGGACACCAAGCAACAATCAAAACAATGGGTTACTACTCCCCAAGAATTTGCTCCAAAGAAAGCGAAGACGGTTCCATCGGCCGAAAAAGTTATGTCGACGATTCTTTGGGATGCGAAGGGCGTCATACTCCATGGACTTCGAAGAAACAGGAAAAACGATCACTGGACAATACTTCAGTAAGTTTAGACTGCTTTGACATGAAATTAAAGGAAACACAACCCTTTAGCGAAGAAGAAAGAGTTGTTTCACCACGACAACGCAACAAGCACATTCATCTGAAGTTGTCGCATCCAAACTAAATAAATTGTGTTATGAATTGCTACCGCATCCCCGATATTCGCCCGACCTGGCTGCCTGCTATTTCTACTTGTTCACAAACCTAAAGAAATGGCTCACGGGGAAAAGAAATAGCTGAAATGAGGAGGTCATCGTCGAGACAGAGGCATATTTTTGAGCGTTTAACAAATCCCATTTTTTATGGGTTAAAAATATGGCAGCGCCATTGGGAGAAGTTTATATCACTAAAAGGAGACTACGAAGAGAAATGAAAAAATGGAATTTTGAAAAAAATTTGATCTTCATTCCTAACACAGGTACTTTTTGAACCGCCCTCGTAAATAAAACCAACATAGACTCTCCACCACTGACCGTACTTGTATTTGAGTTTGTGTTAGTGACATAAATTAGATCACAATGTAATACTTTACACAATATTATTACAAGATCATAAAATAAGGACAAGCTAGTCAGATATAAAGGTCAGACTTCTTCAGCTGATGAACACAGAATGATCCGCTTCGTCGAATGACCACCGCCTTTATAACATCGGGTTTGTTGATCCGTATTATCAACGACTACCTTCCTTTGTTAACATAGGGGCCTAATTCTCCTAAAATAAATTGTTGCCAAACGCAATCGAACCACAATCGTCAGTCAGTTTTTGTTTTCGAAAACTTTCAAAATGATTGATTTTGTTTTTTGTGTCAAACAATTCGACAGCTTTTGAAATTAAGAACTGTCTGAATGAACGGTTCGGCCTTGGTTCGGTTATGATTTATCAAGATTTATTCAGAGATGTGCAAAATAGTATATTAAAAGTATTTAGATTCAAAATGCAAATGCTTGCTGGTTATATTTTTATTTCAAATAAAAATACAAAATGGTTTTCAATGAAAGTATTTAAATACAAAATGCAAAATACGTATTTTCAAAATAGGTTTTTCAAATAAAATACTTTTTTTCACTGATTTGTACACTAGTATTTGATCAAAGAGTTCCTCTTTCATGTTGAATCTGAGAATTCATGAGATATAGCGATTTAAAGACTGGAAAAATCATCTATATACACATACATGCATATAAAGAACAAGTCCTAATGTAAGATTCTCGCACACCCTAAACCGCTAAAGGTAGAAACTTGAAATTTGGAGAATAGTTGTTTTTTATAGCGAAAGCGCACTCTAAGGGAATGAAAAGGGGTGATAAAATTTATTTGAAAAATCTTATTTCCAGTACTTATTTATAAACTTGAAACTTGGCACAAGTACTCTTTAAAGTAAATAACAAGAATTTAAGAATGAAAAATATGAAACATGAATAAAAAAAATTAACAAAACCGTTTTGCATTTTACAAATATTAAATATTTTTAAAAAGTATTTCAAATAAAATAGAAAATACATTTTGAAAAAAAGTATTTCAAATGCAAAATAAAAATACGTTTTTTGCATTTTGTATTTGTATTTTAAATACATGTATTTCAAATAATTCACATCTCTGGATTTATTTTAGGAGAATTGGGCCCCTGTGCTACCCGCTATCGATAGCAGGCGCTCATTTTCGCGCCACTCACATTTATTGTGTCAGCATAATGAAGATTTTATATTGCAATGCAAATAAACCACAGAACAGTAATAACCTAAAATAAACATTCGTCGTCTTGAAGTCGCACTCAGTTCTAAAGAAATCAGTTTTATGAAGTTTGCCGATGCGACTGCCGTTGTGTTGTACTTACTGTAAGTAGTACTATTTATTATACTATGCTTTTGAGGTACAATTTAAATACCTGTAGTGCATTCGAAGTGGCACATCATCTCTATTCAGCGAGTTGAACAGCTCATACAGCATTAGGTTCTGGACAGCATCATCGCGCATCTCTGGCCCGTAATGTCCAGTATCCAGATAGTTGGCGTCCTGGTGAATTTAAAGAGCACGTCATCAGATCAATGTGATAGCCAAGTGGATGAACGTTTGGGTTCCATTCAGGAGGGTTGAATTCGATCGCATTCCTCACCTCTGACTTCTCGAATTCATGTGCCGATCAGAATTTGAATATCATTTGCGTTAACGGTAAAGGAAAACATCGTGAGAAAAAGTTCTCGATGGTGAGTGTCCGCAAAGGAGCACCAGTCCAGCTAGGGCTTAAGCTAGGGTTACCAGATGGTCGGGATTCGTCTGGATTCTCCCGACATTTTATATAATGTCCCGACTCCCGACAAAATACAAAATCTCCCGACAAACAGTTAATCGTAAAATTCTATGCACGAATATAATTTGAAAAATCTTAAATTTTAAACCTTTTCTTAGTTCTCTTAAAGGATCCAAGTTGGTAGATTCCGTAAAATCCAAACAAATAAATGTGGCAACGTAAAAAAACGAATAATGTTTAGTTTTTTGTATGCTATTGACATTAAAAATAAAAAATAAAATTTAACTCATTATATTTATTTCTCCAGACAACAACCCCAAAATCCCGACATTTTGTAATTTTATCCAGATATTTCGGGTTTCCGATCTGGCAACCCTAAGTCCAGCGTGGTGGACGAAGGCCTAAACTCTTCTCATTCTGAGAAGAGGCGCGTGCCCAGCAGTGGAACAGTAATACGCTGATCATGCTTATGCAATAATAGTCTCTACGACTGATTGTTGTCTCAGACGACACAGGATAAGAAAACCTGCCCATTCCAACACATCATCATCATCATCATTCAGCCGAAAGACGTCCACTGCTGGAAATAAGCCTCCTCCAAAAAGGGAGGTTTGCCGTAATCACCACGCTTGGCAGGAAGGTTGGCGATCGCAGTATGGTTGTCATGTTAAAGTAGTTACTCAGAGAACGCTTCTGCCCTTCCTCTAGAGAACTCATCTAATTAATAATAAATCCATAAAATAAGGTTGAGCTACCAATGGCCGATGCATGTGTGCCGTCAGTTGGGACAGGTCAACTCAAACCTGCTCTTTCCTCAAAAGGCCATTCCAGACGTTGCCCTACATTGTTACACTCACATAGTTTTATACCACAATGTCTGGATAACACTCGCATAGTTTTATACCACAATGTCTGGATTTTACAAGATACCTTGACCTCTGAGTTTGTTTCGGCTTTTCTTCTCAGAGCTAGTCAGATAGAAAATGCCGGTGCCAACTAGTCTTAAAAGAAACATTTCATTGGCTTGTAAAAGTGACTGTAACAGATTTATTTACAGAAACAAATATAATTTACCATCCCAAAACGGAATATTCCGGTCTGTCCCCCTGATCTGTCCCCTCGTCGGTAACAGGGAAACAGATCGAAGCTTTTTATTTCTATTTGTCCCCCTAAAGAACAGCAGCAGTAACAAGCCAGAAATATTTCGTTCGATCTGTCCGTTCGTCTTGGTGAAAGGGGAACAGATCGATTTTTAATTTCTGACTATCCCCCAAAGGTGACAGATCAGGGGGACAGACCGGAATATTCCCTCAAAACCGCACCAAATCTAGAATTAAATCAAGAACTCTTACATTATAGTTGACATCTCCATCGTGATCGATGCCAATGCGATGATTCTCTTCGTACATCTCAAAGGCCGCACCACAAGCGACCAGCAGCATCCAGAATGCAGTTTTGTTGATCATCTTGACGTCGAAGTCTGTTACTGGTAGATCAAAATAACATAAACATAACACCACGTCTGTACACCCCAAAGAGCTAGGCCGAGGTGCCTACACCCTCATTTCGTCGTTATTTGAAGTCCCATGTAATAGAGAGCGAGCTTATTGCCATCAACCGGGCGGAAATCCAGACTCCGGTCTGCTGCTGAGGAATTCCACTCGAAAAAAAACCAATGACACTTTGCCCGACCTGAGGAGCGAGCGCGAGCCTATTGCACAGATAATGGCAATAGACTCGCCCCCTATTACATGAGACTAAGTGTTTAAACACACTATGCCGAAGATACGCGACCGATGTTCGGCATGATTACGCCTGCAATGCTTTTTAAATTACCCGCGACACATCAGGCTGAAATTACGTCGCGTTTTACCGATATATAAAAAACATAGACGCCGAAGTTCGGCCGCGTAATTTCGGCATGGTGTGGCACTACACTTAAATATAACGGGTAAATGAGGCTGTACTATACAAGGTTAGTCAGAAAGAGGGTACTAATTCGAAAGGGGGTTGAGGTACCCATGATAATGAATAACTTTTGTTCTACAACTTTTTCCAAAAGTCAATAGTTTCAGAGAAATAAACGATCAAAGATCTCAAAAAAAAAAAAGCTCTGAAATGGATCTGTCCCCAGTTATGATCAGCTGTATTTACATTTTAGGTCATATTTGGGGTCATGAATTAGAAGCACCATTTTCTGAATTTGTAACTAAAGCAGAGATGAAGAATTTTTTAAAAAACTAAAATAAAAATTATTGTGCAATGAAAAATTTTTCCCCTTTCTGACTAACCTTGTATACCTCTGCCTAACCCTTCGCGGAATACAAGCGAGATGTTATGACATGATAAGGTAATATATAGGGCCTTGGGTCGTCACCACAATTTGTTGGTCGTGTTGTGAACAGTGAAATAACAGCCTAACAGTATACGTGCCGCTCTCCGATTCCCGGTAAATGCATCTGTGTGTAACTCGCGCAGTTCCATATATATCATAATATTATATAGATGTAAATGCACCTGTAGCTATTGATTGAAACTTCAAGGTCATGATCAAAAGCCTGTACGGAACTATTAATAGATGCTGAGCTTTACCCAGGTATTGCAGGTTACAGGTATAATTTAGTTGTGCTGTAATTATTTTTAAATAATGTTATGACGCTATTAATCCGGTAGATTCAATGCGATTATTACGAAAATATGTTAAAGGTATCGTTAAATTTGCAGAAGCAGGGGCGGATTTCCCTATAGGCCAGGTAGGCCCGGGCCTAGGGCGGCAAAATTTGGTGGGTTTTTAGGGTTCCGTAGTCAACAAGGAACCCTTAGAGCCTTATTACAAAAGATGGTTTAAACCAAGACCAAGGTAAACCCAGGTTTAAAACATACCCATCACGTTCTTATGTCATATTTATAACAAAGAGAGACGGGGCTATTTTAAAACCTAGGTTTTTCTAAGACCATCTTTTGTAATAAGGGGGTTATAGTTTCGCCATGTCCGTCCGTCCGTCCGCAGCTTTAGCTCAGAGACTCTTATTACAAAATTATTAAATACACAAAAAAGATTTTGAAGAAGTCGGATTATTTTAGTGAGACTATAACGTTGTTTTTTTTTTACCGAAATATAAGACAAGGAGAATGTAAAAAAATTGGGATTTTTTTTAACAAAACTAAAAACGGGACCCTATTACTAAGACTTCGCTGTCCATCCGTCCGTCTGTCACCAGGCTGTATCTCATGAACCGTGATAGTTAGACAGTTGAAATTTTCACAGATGATGAATTTCTGTTGCTGCTATTACGACAAATACTAAAAAACAGCATAAAAGAAATATTTAACAGGGCTCCCATAGAAAAAACGTGTTTTTTTCCGTTTTTATAGATAACTAGCTTTTGCCCGCGGCTTCGCTCGCGTTAATTTATAATTTTTTGATCCTAAAATATAGCCTATACGAGTAGCACTCAAGGAGAACGTAGCTTCCTATTGGTGAAACAATTTTTGAAATCGGATGAGTAGTTTCGGAGATTACCTCCTACATACAAACAAACAAATTCTACCTCTTTATAATATTAGTATAGACCTATAGACCCTTCGTGCTCGAGTCCGACTCGCACTTGGCCGGTTTTTTTTATCAAGTATTTAAAAATAAACCTTTCATCATAAACAAAGATCTACAAATATCGACGCATTACACATTGACTTGGTCTTCAAATAAAATAAAATATTCATACCTGCAAAATTCTGGGGTAGGCAGATCACCAATGAGATGGACAGCGACGGTGCGATGCGTGCCCGGCGACTGACGATGGCGCCCGCCCGCCCTAGCTTATATGCCGCCCTACGCGCTACGCCGCTACATGCTACGAGCTACGAACGTAGCTAGAAGTAAACTATAAAATTTTAGCTTATCGCAGTATACAGGGTGTCTTCGAATTAACAGGGGAAGCTTCACAGGGTTACTATGTACCATTTATAGAACACACATAAACTCAAGCCTTTTTCCCATGGGGGTAGACTCAAACTGTAGAACGCCACATGCTACGATCCTTACATATTCTTTTCGCTTCGTCAACATTCATACATTTTGTTATACTAGCACCCGGTTGAGAGTAATACGCTCCTGTTCTTTTTGAAGAACATCACCAATAACGTCGATGTATGTCCTTCTAGGGCGTCCTCGACCGTCGTTTCCACTGACATCCGCCTTATAAATTCCTTTTGTTAATCGCCGTTCACTCATTCTCGCAACTAAACCACCTAAGCATACTCCTTTCCATTTTTATCACTACACCATCTCTTAAGGCCTCTACATACCAAAGCCGCCGGCGGCGGCCTTTACCCGGCGGGTTACGCGGTTTTGCGTCATGTTCACTCGCTTAGTTCGCGTTAGTTGGCCGCAATAACCCGCCGGCAATAACCCGCAGGGTGAAGCCGCCGGGCGGCTTTGGTGTGTTAAGGCCTTTAGACAAACGGCACGGGTCTCTTCTCAGAATGATAAGGGTTAAGGCCTTAGTCCATCACGCTGGCCTGGTGCGAGTTGGCAGACTACTCACTAGCACTACACACGCCATCGAGAACTTACGTGGAGCCCTCTCAGGTTACGGCTGTAAAACCACAGTGTTCCTCCAAGGACGAGGAGGTTAATGCATCTACAAAGTACTTTAGCAACACTAAGGTATATTGACCTTTAACCATCTAAGATTTCCTTACCAATAACAGGTAGGTAGGTAAGTGCGTAATTTGTAAATCAATCAAGTCGATTTAATAACAAGTTAATTAAATTCCGATTGTAACCGATTTGCGCAGCTACATCACTACCTACTATGGGTTTACTTATACAAATTAACAATTATCGACAAGTATTAACGCCTAGAAAATTTCGAGAAGGTTCTCGGTTACCGACAACATCCGATGGTTGTAGCTTGAGTTGGAATTTCGAATGCCTACTGTTGCAAGTTGAATATTCGAAAAACATGAACAAATGTTTTGAATGTCATTATCATAATCCTAAAGTTCAGAATTCAGACGTTTCAAACTACAATTATGTAAATGGCACAACAACATAATCGTTCAGGGGTGATTCTTTCATTACAGTTATAGGGTAAAGCCACCGGTAACTGGCCACTTAAGCACTTTCACCAAGTCACACTTGAATTATGTCAAAATAGGTTATTATATTAGATTTATTGCAATGACACACAATAATATGCCCATTCTTTTATGTAATTTAGGCTTTTAAAACTAAAACAAAACAATATTTGGTATCAAATTTTAATAAAATCAAAAAATTATCACTTTTTGGTATTTACTAGCCACAAATTTTAGAAACTGGCCGTCATTAAACTATTTATTGGCCACATGAAATAAGTCTCAGTTTCATCCTACTATCTATAAAGGAACATAAAAAATAAACTTTAAACAAAACAACATTCATTATGTTAGACAATAAATCAACATTTTACCCGTAATATTAATATGAGATCAAAAATAATACGATAAAGGAACTTTCTTAATTCACACGAACAACAAATCAACAAATCTAAGATTAATATAGTTTTATAGAATAAAGTTAAGTACCGAAGCCTTGCTTTCGTGCTTCTTCACAAGCAGAGCTAAACATGGCATCACAATCACCGTCAGATGAGTCAGTGTTACTCTCTCGATAGCAAATGTGGCACAAAAACTGATCCTCATCGTCCACAGGTACATGGAGTCTGTGATATGACGGAATACAATTTAAATGAAACCGTTTGTTACACTGGTTACATTCAATAACCCTACGTGTAATGAGATTCAAACAAAAATATGTATGTGTATCATCAGGTTGGTTTACTCTTGCAATGCACTTGCTAAAATCGACATTATTTGGTTCAAATGGACACAAACCGGATACTCTGAATCCATTTATTAATGTCTCTTTCTTAGAACACGAGTCTACAGCTGTTTTTAACAGTGGAGCAAAGGTTTCTTTGGTCAGACTCTTCTGATAATTATTCGCTGCGTACCAATCGCGCAGTACCTTCTTCCAAGCAACCTTTATTGGGCGAAAAGCAGCAACATCTGCTGGTTGTAGTATGCGAGTTGCGTTTGGATAAAGCGCTATTAGATGTATTTGAAGACTGCGGCATAGTTCTGATACTTCTATGGTTATGTGGGTTTTGTGTCCATCGACAAACAGAATTACAGGAAGTGGGATATTGTTTTCTAAAATTTGTTGGTACAGACAATTAGAGATGTAATCATAAAAAACCGCTGCAGTCATCCAACCTGTGTCGCTTCGCCCTATTCCCCAACCAGATGGCACACTCAACGAAACTCGGTCAGGTATCCGTTTATAAGGATAGATAATCATTGGTCTGAAGACGTGTCCAGCAGCAGAAAATGTAAATAAAACTGTAATGTTCTCTTTAGAGGATCCTTTTTCTATCTGGTACACATTTTTACACCCTTTCTCAGCCAGTACTTTGCCTGTTTTCGGGCAAATATTGAATCCAGTTTCATCGGCATTGAACACTCTTATGGGATCTTGAATGACGTCATTCAGTTCTTCCTCGACGATATATTACTGTATTTCCTGGAACCATTTCCTAATATCCTGTTCAGAAACACATGCACTTGCATTGGTAACTCCTTCTGATGTTCGAATAGAAATATTAGGGTGTCTTTTCAGGAAAGCCTTAAACCACACATCTCCCGGTTTGTTGTCTCGGAAAGGGTTGGGTCTCGGATTTTGTTCCAAAAAATTCTGGACACACAATTGGATATCCTCCTTCTTTCTTGGGAAGCCACGCTTTGATAATTGTATGATGAAGTCACATAAACTGTTTTCTTCGGCTTCAGTTAGCACTGGATCTGGTCCAGACTTAAACTTTGTGTCAGGATTTTTAATTTTAAATTGGAGGCTACTTCTAGGCACACCAAATTGTTTTGCCGCCTGACGAATTGAACCCTCTTTATTCTCAATAAATTGAAGAGCCTTATCTATTGTTTCTTTGCCGTATTGTCGTTTTTTAGACATTTTACTAACATTTCAAAGAACTGTAAAAAAAATAAGAAAATATATTAGTAACTGGCCACAAACTGGCCACCTATGCCAGTTTCTGATTAGAGTCGATTAATTCTTCTAAAAAGGAAATACACAATACTACACCTTATAAATATCATAAATACGAGTTATTTTTAAAGAAATTTGAATAATAGGTAAAACTTTAGTAACTGGCATACGTGGCCAATAACTAAAAACATGCAAAAAATTACTTCAGAAACTAGCCACCCATTCAATAACGGCTTATTTAAGATTTTATTAGAATTAAGCTAAAGATCCATGTAACTCACCATGCAAACACGTAGAAATATGCGATTCTTTCACCAACGCTAAGTATTATCACCCATGATTTAAATTTTGTAAAAACTTAGCCACTAACATTTACGTAGTGAAGTAGCTTACATGTCGAGACACGTACACCAACTGTCAGTAAATGGCCGATTGCTTTGGCGCTAGTATCCGTAGCGAAAAAAAGTTGAACTACTATGAAAGGTGAATGACAAGGCATTTGTTTGAAACGTTCATAGATGGCGCAAATAAAACATTATTCTTATTTCAAATAGATAAAGTACCAAGTGGCTAGTTATTGGTAGTGGCCAGTTATACCTTGGTTTACCCTAGCTAATATCGGTATGTCAGGATTGCGAGCAAGGTAAACACAGTAAATAAAACCAACATAGACTTTCCACCACTGAGAGTATTGTATTTGGGTTAATATTAGTAACATGAACTAGATCACAATATAATACTTTACACAATTATTACAAGATCATAAAATAAGGACAAGCCAATCAGATATAAAAGGTCAGACTTCTTCAACTGATCAACACGGAATGTTCTCGCTTCGTCGAATGACCACCGCCTTTATAACCTCGGGTGCGTTGATCCATATTGACGAGTACCTTCTTTTGTCATATTTGCCCAGTGCTACCCGCTACCGATAACAATTATTATAATAAACCCCCTCTGGGAAAGGCGTTACCTCATCATGAGATTAACGTAAAACCGGAGGGAACATTAGACTAGCTTTCTACAACCTCATCATATAATAAAAAATGTATCATGAGGTCTACTGAAAAGCTTAAAAACCGCAGGGCAGCTTGTGGCGAGCTGTTGGTGAGTGGCGACACTGCGTACCTTATTGCCTCAGAGAGTCGGTCAGGGCCTCGTCTCCAGTTGGCTGCATTGGCTGGCTGGAGTGGAACCCCAAGAGTGCCCGCAGGACTCTCAACCCTGTCTTGCCTTTATCGGCCGGCCAGAGGGGGGCCGCCAGAGCTATATGCTCGGGGGTGGAAGTGTCTAAAGGCGTAATAGCGGGGAAACCCACTCCGGGTCTTTTAGACCCGCGACGGCGAAACCGGGGCCACACCTCTCTACACCTCTAGCCGCTCACACGTCTGTTGCCCCCTTCGCCTATGTACTGGCGGCTTTTCAGGGGGCCCAGCTAGTGAGCTGGCGAGTCACCATCTGCCAACATATTTCAAATTTAAGCTTGAAAGGCAGACGCCGTTTTCTTCCGGCAATAGAAGTTATCCAGTCCACCTAACACCCCTTCCCATAGTCCAGATATTTTTCACCACATTTTACAATAGTCTTGCGCCCACCTGGGACGGTCCATGACTGTACTCCAATAGTGCAGCCGTGGATGGTCCCCGGTTGGTGCCCCATCCCATTTTAGATTAAAGTTCTCAAAGGGGCCTCTGCGCGTTGGACCTGTGTCCCCGTGTATGCCTTCCAAAGGACCGGACATCTTCCGCACGGAAGATGAGCCGTGAGCTCCAAAGAGATACATTATAATAAGTACCTAGGTAATAAAAACTCAAACTATACCAATGCCAGGAAAGTCAAATAAAATGTTAAAGGAGGGTTAGGAGGGGAGGGAAAGGAGGAAAAATAGAGGCCGAATGGATGTCCAAACTATGAAATCCTCTAAATTCAAATTAAGCTATAAGACAAGAGTAAAAACAATTTGAAACTACGTAGGTATTATACTAACGTGTTAAAGATGACAAATTATTTGTTAAAAAAATGCCTACAGTCTACAGTAATTCGAGTATTAACTACTTTTGTGGTGTTCATATGAGTGCTGGTAAACAACATAATTAATGGGTGTACCAAATCCTATCACTAGGATTATTAACACATTCGAGTCTACCACACTTTTCATAGAGCTCATATGCCATCCCGCCATACATATTGCTAGTGGACCTTCCAGGAACCTCGGCTTTACGTTTGCGCTAAGGGCTTGCGCAGACGAGGGACTATGGCGGACAAAATGTCCGCGGTGCGCTCTTCTTATTACTGTCATTAGGTTGCACTTTGTCCGCGTATACCGCCAGGCGACATGAGGTATTGCGCGGAAAAAGTGCAATCTTAGTGTGCGTCCTAAGTAGGGTTGCCATCCGTCCGGGTTTCCCCGGATTTGTCCTAGTTTAGAGGGCATCCGGGGAGCGTCCGGGCGGGGCTTCATTTGTAGTCCGTGTTTAAAAATTTAAAGTTTTGAGCCGCACGCGACACTCGCACTGTGCCCGCACACCGCGATCAGCCGACGAACCGACTACTCGCTAAACAACTGTCTGACATGTCCGAGTTCTGGGCTCTAAATCCGGGGTTTTCACTTTTCACTCGTCTTGTCCTGGTTGCCAAATTTTAGAGATGGCAACCCTAGTCCTGAGTGACGGCGCACGGGCGTATTGCGGATTGCGGAGCGGCTTTACCGTGGCTTTACCGTCGATACCTGTCCTTAGTGCACGCGGGAAAGATGACGCGTACGCGCGTGTATTTATTTTACTTTGGTTTTAATAATGTCGATATCAAAATTCAAACGTTTCGAACATTTATGTAATGCGCCATTCATTCCGCCTGCGCGGTGCGCCGTCACTCAGGACACACACTTATAGTAGTAGGTACTAATAAAAGCGCACCGCCTGCCATTGTCCCTTGTCTGCGCAAGCCCTAAGAGTAAACCCTCGAGGACTCCTGGCATTAGATTTAAAACCGTGAAAAACACGCTACTACATCGTAAAATACGTGTTCGCTTGTTTCATGACGGTGAATTTTCCAAGACAAACCTGCGTTTAAAATGAGCCCTCCACGAGGGCACCCGGCATGGCGAATGCGACTACAGGGTGCCCTTCTGGAGGGCACCCAGCACTGAACGTGTTGTGTCCAACCTAGAATTTCGGATCAGTAACCCAACATCCTGGGGTGGGCACCAGACCGTTCCGAGGTGGGCACGGCCCATCCGGCTCCACCCTAGGCGTAGATACACGCCTATGTAGGATGATCAGGTTCACAGCAGCTATTCAATGTCGGATGTCAAAGCTGTAATTATTTAGAAAAAGTAACAAAATAAAAAGCAGGTGAAGTGTAAAATTATTTTAATCAACACATTGCGAATCTCATATCTCATGGCACCACAACAAGGCACGTTCAATCACTACTCGTTACAAATTATAATAACATCTATATACATATGGAATAACTAGAATAACTCGCTGTTAACATTGTAAGGCCTTTATTGAGGTTATTTTTAACAGAATTTTAATAACTTAGCAACCAGGTCATTTCCAAAACTAACGGATGTATTTGATACGGTTTTTACTACCGTAGTTTTTTTTAGGACTATTTTTTGAGTCCATAAGTGACCAAATGTGTATGTATATTGCCACGTCCACATTTAGCGCAACACACGGTATCGCAAAAGTGTACATGTCGCAAAGATTGCTATTGGGACAAATGGCGATACTTGTGCTTTGGTTTGGCACGCGGTATTGCAACAATGTGTGTAAGCGAAAAAGTGTCAGAAAACATTTTGCGCAACATATAGGTATCGCAACTTTTGTGCCTGAGTGAAAAGTTGCGGTGAGAAATAAAGGTAAAAAAAATTTATGTTCATATAAAATCTTCAGTCAATACTTGTGATCATTAAAATTCTGTTACAAATAACCTATAAACCTTTTCATTTGTATGCTAAATGTAATACTGAACTAATTTATTTATTAATAAATAAAATACATCACTGTGCGTTATATTCATCACATTGTAATAGGATCTAGCGGTAGACGACTCTGATAATAGTTTTGGACACAATTCGATGTACCAGTATACGCTGACCTCACGTTGTACGGAAAGCCTATACAATGCGAGATCAGACTGACTTAGCAGCGTAACATGCAGGAGGATTGCTCCTAGTGAATGGCACGCTCTATCTGTGATCAGCACACTAAAATTCCAAAAACTCTTACCAAGTTGTCTAACACAAGATTAAAATCCATTTAATTTAAATATAAAAGCTATTCGATCCATTCTCAAACTACACGTTGCGCAAACGCATATTGAAAATGAGATCGATTAGTATAATTTAACTGACTCGTATCATTATGCTCCTTTTGTCATTGTGGAATAAAGTGACATCTCAGGGATATCAACAGTGAGATTCTCTAGTAGAAATGCGTCGTTGCACCAGCGCTGCGGCACGCACTCGTCTATAAACGCAGCGCTGCGGTGCAGACTCGTATACGAACGCAGCGCTGCGGCGCAGAATCAAACGCAGCGCTATCGCAGCCACGTATTTCTACTATAGAATCGCATACAAGCACTAAGTGCGTCCACAACTAGATGTTTAAATGATTTCCTTACTATATTTTACTCCGGACAATTTATTTTCGTTGTTTGTACATTCTTATAAAATGGATCTATCTAATCAACAAAATTATTTCGTGCTTTCATTTCTACGAAATTGTCCTTATGATAATCTCTCGCTGAGGTTATAAAATTATATAACGTTAAATAATACTATAACATTTCTGTAACTCACATATTGTTTAGGTTTTTTGTTATATAACACCAGGAAAGCAATTCGTTTGAACTTTCACCCTTGTAAAGCTTTTAGCCGTTATACTCTAATAAATAAATATTGTAAACTACATCTTTCATTAAAATTATCTACACTAATGTTATAAACAGATAAAGTTTGTAAGTTTGGATGTAGGATGAAATCTCCGGAAAAACTCATCCGATTTCATTAAACCTTTTAACAATATTGAGAATGGACCTTCAAGATCGACATAGTATTATTATGTACCACGCAGGCGAAGACGCAGACACAGCTAGTGTTATATAATTGTATAACCTCAGTGTGGAACCACCATTACCCCTCCTACTTCACAGGGCAAAACTTGAACCAGTTAACTAAAAGTAACAATTATTTTAGTACCACAATTAAAATTGTTCAACATTATTTACTGACTGTACATTACATTACTTCAAAATTATGTAAAAGTGCGTTGTAATTTTAACTATCAAAAAATATTTACAATTGCAATACGCGCTTTCATCTTGTCCGCCTTGAACATAGCTCTCGGAACTTTTGCGAATTTCTGTAAAAAGTAGTAAATAAACATCGTTTACAGTACGCGTTAACTTTGCCTCTTTTAAAGTGAGGAACAGAACGGTCAAATCCTGTATTCAGAGCGGCAAAGTTTTTTTACGAGTACTATTTAACTTTGCCTCTCTGAAGTGAGGAACAGAACGGTCAAAGACTGTATTCAGAGCGGCAAAGTTTTTTTACGACTACTAATTAACTTTGCCTCTCTGAAGTGAGGAACAAAACGGTCAAAGCCTATATTCAGAGCGGCAAAGTTTTTTTACGAGTACTAATTAACTTTGCCGCTCTGAAGTGAGGAACACAACGCTCAGAGCCGGGTTTCAGAGAGACAAACTTATTTTACGCGTATTGTAAGTGATGGTCGATCCTAAGATAAGGTAAAAACCATTTTGTACCTAAAAATGTATTGCAAAACCGTCTGTACGAAGTTCACGGCGGTCAAGATATAATGCGCGTATTGTATGTGATGCTTTTATACACGAATAAAATAAAATCATCAAAAAATAATTAACATAATATTTAAGGCACGTACTATCATACTTTATTTAATAACGACAACAATATGAGCTATATGTAACAAAATATTTATACTCCATTTGGACTAAAATGTCGTTTAACTTAATCACATACATTTTTAATTCCATGGGCTCCCCCCTCCCTCCTTTTCACATCGAAGTAGCATATCGAAAAAACCCTTTAAAGGCACATATTTCTTTTTATTTAATTTAAATACATTATTGACTCAAGTAAATAAGTTTATTATCGACCTAACAAATGGATTCATCAATAGCTAATAGTGTTGCCATTAACGTACAAAACGAAAAAAAAATTTAACAAACTATTCTAATACTCTAAATAAAAATTATCGTTAACATTTCTTGAATAAGTTAATAAGGTACTTAAACTTACTACTAAACTACATAAGGCCGCTACTCAAATGCTTATCAGTCAAATATATGTATTTTTAAAAGCATCGAACATTTATTTGAAATTAAATTTCTTGGAAAAATCACTAATATTTTATAAGGCCTCGAAGCTAAAGGCTTTGACTGGCGATCAAGAAAACGCTATTTTAAATTCCAACCCGTTGAGCTCTTGCCCTCTTAAGGTGACACAAAGTGACACTAAGATTCGACACAAGGCAATCGCGACACTGAAATTAAAACCGTACTCAAGCGCAATTCAGTGTAACGACGATGTACACACGCGGCTCTTAGTGTCTACACTGAGTGTCGACGGTAAAGTGTCACTGTGTATCCTTACCTTTACAAAACCCACATTTAAAATATGTACAGTCAGAAGCAATAATATCTAGCTATCGATGGTTTTACAATTGCCAATAAAAGCAATCTGAATATTGATAAAACGGTTAAATTTGAGCCTATGTACAGTATAAATGGCTATACCACCAATAGTCTCATACTTATTTTCTTGGCTTGGATCAGATGGCTTCTTAGGCGGGTTTAAATCCGTCGATAGGCAGATATTATTGCTTCTGACTGTACACTTTTTAACGTCTTAACAAAAAAAGAGACGGGGCTCTGCTAAAACCTGGGTTTTACTAGACCATCTTTTGCAGTAAGCGGATTGTAGTACCCATTTCTATCACAATCATATCTAGCGAAGAGGGGCTAACAGAATTAAAAGTGTAACCCGCACCATTAAAAAGTGAACCTAAATGGCGAATGAGAAAAAAACAAAAAAAAAACAAACACGTTTTATGTATAATAATAATTTTACGTAAAGATTGATGCATAGCTCGATCTTTTTCTTCTCATATCTTTGATGGCAACTATTTATTTACTAAAAAACCTAACGAAGTCAGTTTTCACGACTTGTTTTATAGTAGTTACTAACGGATTACATAAATAATTATGTGTCGCGCTTATGCGTTGTTTTGTTCGTTAATATTTTTTTATAAACTGTAATGTAACTTTGTATATGTACAGCTACTTTAAACATATGTATTTAATGTTTTATTGATCGTAAACAAAGATTAATTACAAGACGGCCTTACTCACTCTGATAAGTCACTACCATAATTCCACAACATTACAATAAAATGTTACTTAAAATGTGATCAAATATTATTTCATAACATTATATACTTATTATACTGAATGATCACAACGTAATTTCTCCTTCAACTTCATTGTCAAAACTACAGTACAGTGCGTTCAATCTACTATTTTTGTGGTCGATAGCCGCTTAGTGCGTATGCACCATATTATTATCTTATACTGGGTGTAAGGGACGGTGTACCGAAAACAGAAACAGTGAATTCAGCCCATTATTCTGAATCGAAAATAAATGGGTTTTTTTCTTGGAATTTTCCGAATTTACTGGAAATTGCTAATTTGCCTGTTTTATTGTATTTCAATAAGTGTTTTGGCAGGTAAATAAACTAGGTGTAAAGGAGAGGTTACCAAAAATTGACACAGTGAACATAGTTCATAATTTTGAATTGAAAATCCGTGGAAAATATCAACGAAATCTTTAGAATTTTCCGAATTATAAAAAAATACATTTTATTTTTGCAACGTGCTGCGTGTCCTAATAGGATTGCTTATTTTACAGCTGAGAAATGTAAAATTTGTGAAAAGAAAAATCGGAAAAGTCGGTAAATTCCGAGCAAAATTTCCACTTATTTTCAATTCAAAATAATATATGATAATAGGCTGAATTCACTGTTTCAGTTTTCGGTACACCGTCCCTTACACCTGGTATTAGTGTGCATATACACACATCTGACTATTGTGTGGCGATAGTACACAATATCAATTTATAATGCACACTTGCACTGTAGCGATTTAGACAAAGACTGGAGCGCGTCTTCGTGGATTGGACTATCTGTACTCGCCAAACTTGTTGATCGCTCTGAAGTCAGGCGAATAGTTGCGCAGTAGCAAATTTACCTATATATTTTGCTACAGCGCAAGTAGTAGATTTAAAGCAGTATAAGTTTGACGGATAATGCACATGCGCATAATTTTTCTTCTTTTTATACAAATTAACGTAAATATTATTCACAACTTAACTATACTCACTCAAGAACTTGTAAAATTCATGTAGCCGTTTTCTTCAAAAGAATGTGTTAGTATTGCGTTTTTGGGAATTCTGAACCGAAATTGAGCTCTGGAGTAGTGGCGGATGTGACGCATGTTGTGTGACGTCATAGGATCTGGAATGTTTATCTTAGGCGCTGCTGGTAATCGTCTTAAGATGAATAGCGGTTCTTAGACGCTGTGGGTAATCAAGATGGTGATGATGACGTAGCAATCGTCTTACATCTTAACGATGTGACGTCAACGGTCGCTAGAGCCAGTTGGGTTGGTTCTAGTTTTAAGATTTATTTATTTATTTTACTTTAACATAAAACGGCCATTGGCCAATTACATTAGTTAAATACATTATATCGGGTGTAAAAAGACCCTTAACGATAACGAAAACTACATAGGCTATCCATCATTGGGATAATTTTTCTCTACCAGACCATGCCTGAGAAATCATTGGTTTTGGAGATATTGAAGGTCAAAGTTAACATTATTTTTTTTTCGTTTTTTCCTTTGACATATTCTAAGTGATAATACTAAACTTTCTTCCAAACATGAATGGCGGTCCTGAGACGCTGCAGATAGGCAATCATTTCAAGATGATGTGACGTCAGCGGTCGCTGGTATCAGCGTTGGGTTGGTTCTGGTTTGGTTCCCACGTGTTAAATAGCTGAAATCGATTCAGTAGCCGATTCTTAACAAAGTACTTAGAGGGTTTGTGTTTATTATGTTACACGTTGTATATGTCGCGATACGGGGTTTTTATGCTGTCTGACTGGTCATCATATTCTCATCATGTTCCTCACGACATGCTCTGTTTTGTGGGCTGTGCTTCTGAGATGGGCGTGGTAATTTACAACATCCATTTCACATAGTTGACATATCAAAATGTAAATTATTATTGGTATATTTTTTACACTACCCTGCATTTTTCTCACATAGTTTTAAGCACTACATTGTAACAATACCCGATTGTACATTTTTTTTTTAAAAGAGTATTCTTGGATGTTCTTGCCGGCTCTTCTCCATAAGACCCTACTTCTTGGAACCGAGCAATTTTTTTATTTTTTTTATTTTGTTCTATGCCTACGTTTGACCGCCATCTCGCCTGATGTTAAGCGATGATGCGGTCTACAATGGAGCATGCTTGCCCAGAAGAAACCAATTCACTCGTGACTTGAAGACACCCAGATTGTAGCTGTCGGGGAACACCCACTCGGGCAGCGCATTTCCACTGTTTGGCGGTTTTCACAATGAAAGTGGAATCAAAGCGCTTCGTTCAGGTTTTTGGTATATCAACCATGAACCGATGGCGCTTTTTCGTGCTTCTGGCCGTCCGATAGAAAATAAATTGTCGAGTCGTTTCCTAGTACATATACAGTGCCTATTCGAAATAAAACTTTGAATAAAAATTTGGTGTTAGCTGCTGCTGCTCGATCGGTTGAGATTTTCGCTTAATCCACCTGAACATTTCATCTCCTCTTACATCTTACCTCTTAGCGGTGGTGGTAGTGAGGCTATCATTAAAAAGTTTACAGGTTTTATGGGTGCGTTTGATGCTGTATTTTCTGTTAAAGTTTTTTATTGCAGTGAGTACAGTGAACAGCGCTGCTTTGTCTTACACCCAGTTTCTGAATTGAGAAAAGTAGCAAATCTTAACTGATTATTCTCAAATATTTAAGTATGCCCTTAAGTTTTTTACGTTTCACTAGTCAGAATCAAATTTCGTCAAACCGCCATCAACTGATCATTTACCTAAGTACGATTTAAGTATTTCCAGCCAAAGCTGTCACGTTCCGATATACATACAAAAACCGATACTTTTCGAAAATTCATAATATTGCATAATATTATTATTATAATTTTGATACAGATTTAAAAAGTTAGTTATTGTTACAGTACGTCATTAAAGTTTAACATATTCCAGTGGTTAAAGTTTCTAATGCATATTATGCCATTTTAAAAAAATATTTATCTTGTATTTTGAAGTATGAAACGGATCGTGAAAGTCAAACTGTCAAACTGTGAAAATAAACATAACCTTTCATTTACATAAATTACATTTCTATTCTTTTCTATTCTTTATATATATTTGAGTGTAGATAAAGTACATAATTATTTAAATAATGGAAAAAAAAAGAGATCGCCGAACTATACTCTCGAGGAGAAAGAAAATGTTCTTTCAATAATAGCAAAGTAAGTACAATTAATCTATTATGTTCCGCTATTAATCAACAGCACAAAGGCTTCAGTCCCCGGCGGCTCTGCTAGCCCTGGTCAAGGCCTCCCACAAGATGGACCGATGACCTGGTGAAGGTCGTGGGAATCCGCTGAATGCGAGAAGCACAGGACCGGTCGATGTGGCGATGCTTGGGGGAGGCCTATGTCCAGCAGTGGACGTCTTTCGGCTGAATGATGATGATGATCATAATTATTTTTCACGAATGTAGTTATGTACTTATCCAGATGCGTGTTATTATGTTTGCTCCAGATATCAAAGTATTATAGAATGGAAACGGTCAGAGGCATACTACATTAAAAAAAACAAGAAGCCTGGAAGGCTTTCTCTATAGAATATAACAGCCTCTGCACGTCAAGCCCTAGAGACGAAACTATGTTGAAACATTTTTATAATAACATCAAACAACAAACAAACAATGTGTAATACTCGTAATGTGAATAATATTTACTACAACTTTTATTTTCCAGGAGAAAAAAAATGAAGAAATTCCCGAAAAGTCAGTACCAGAGTCTAACCCAGAACCTAAAATAAAACCAATACAAGTGCCTCAACGAAAAAAATAAATAGATAACATATCACTCATTAAGTATTCAGCAGAAGCTTTAAAGAAAATTTATTTTAAGAAAAAAATTGAATTAACATACTACCAGAAAAAAATTAGATGCAAAAATTTTGATTCGAACAGAAGAAACATGAATTGGAGATACGAATTTTAAAAAAGCAGTTGGAAGTGGCATAAAAGGATTTGATGTAGACACCTTCTACATCAAAAGGATTTGATGTAGAAGGTACATTGCCTACGACATCAATTCCTTTTCAGCCTTTTCCAACTACTTTTTTATGCCAGCCTTTTCCATGCTTCTTCTGTTCGAATTCTTGTCCAAACGTAGAATACGTCCAGAGTCTAGTACAAAATTCACGATAAAAGTGTAATTTATTTTATATTACCTCAATTATTACGAATAGCCGTGATTTTTTAAATGTAACCGATTGCTAAATAAAACTGTACTTACCTGTTTATTTTAAGTTACAATAATTATTATGAATTTCTGTGATTTCTACTAAAATATAAGTGTAAATTAGGAGTAATGTCATTAAGCGCCTTTGCACTAGCTGTTTTATGATTGTTTCCTATTTAATGTTATGAAAATGTACCACAGTTTAAATAAAAAATAATAATATTTACATTCCGTTTATTCATTCAACAAAATATTTCTATCTAAAGCCAAAAAAACATTTAAAAATATAAAAAGTAGTAGGTAGTCCACCGGCATCGGGAACAACCGTGATATCAACAATCATTGAAATACAATACTCTTTTCACGTAAATACCTAAATGATTACAGTTTGAGTAGCCGAATACGGTCGCTCAACTTTCAACTGCTTATCTTTACGTTGAGAATGCTTTGAGCATTGTCAAACGCGATTTTTTCAGTTGTGAAACGCAAATAACGATCCTAAGTATGCGATAAGCACGCTATTTGTCAAAATTGAGTAAAATACTCAAATTTTGATTACAGTTTAAGAAAACTTAATTCAGAAACAAAAAAATGTTTAAGTAATACTTAAGTAGAGTTTGAGACGTTCTCAACGTCAAATTCTCAATTCAGAAACCGGAGGTTAATCGTGCAGGTTCCTACAATACTTTAGATGTCGTTTTATATTAGCTAATCGATTGAATGTAGTACTACTTTCTCAATTAAATATTTTTTCTTAGATACTTTTTTAGGTTGCTCCCGAAACTTAACGTCAACCCAGTTAGTTTTTTTCCTATACTTTTCTATTTGCTGTTAGTAATTCGCAACATAAATCGTCATTGACCTCCAATTGGTAGAAATATCTGTGACGTAGCACATCATCATCATGTGACACTTCTGAACTCGGATTTAAGATTAAAAAAAATAGGATTACTGCTATATTGTCATACCATTCCCCCAGCGACTCGAACGTCATCGACAACGTCACACCATTTAAGACGAATACCCGCAGCATCTAAAATAAACGATCCAGAACTTATGACGTCACACATCATCATGCGTCACATTCGCTGCTCCACAAAAAGCTCGACTTGCAATTTTGGTCCAGAGTTCCACACACTACCTGTGTTTCATTTTGTTCGCCACAAGGCGATAGCTATATTAACAAACCTCTTTTTTACAATAGACCATCTTGGCTGCTACAGGCGTGTTCGCCTGCAAGTTCCCCCTACGCCCTCGCGGAGGCGGGGTGGTATGTGATGACGTTGTGCGCGTGCGTGAAGGGCGGCACGTCCCCCGCGTGCGTGGGCGACGCGGGCAGCGAGGGCAGCTGCAGCGCGCGCGTCTTACCGCCCAGGATACAGCGGGTCGTCGCACCGCTCTCTACTTCCACTGACAAGTCCTGCCCAGTCAACCTGATGGAGAGTGGTTGGTTAGAGAGTGATCATTTGGTTTTTATCTAGTGGGAGTTCGAACCTACCCCACTCCTCAAGGCGTTTCGAAATCACATGCAGTATGCCTAGCACGAATGTTGTGACGTATAGTAATCTATATATATAAAAGAAAGTCGTGTTAGTTACTTCACTTATAACTCAAGAACGGCTGAACCGATTTAGCTGAAAATTGGCAGGGAGGTAGTTTAGAGCCAGGAGAAGGACATAGGATACTTTTTATCCCGTTCGACATCATGTAGGTAGGTAGTAGGTAGGTAGTAGGTAGGTAGTAGGTAGGTAGTAGGTAGGTAGTAGGTAGGTAGTAGGTAGGTAGTAGGTAGGTAGTAGGTAGGTAGTAGGTAGGTAGTAGGTAGGTAGTAGGTAGGTAGTAGGTAGGTAGTAGGTAGGTAGTAGGTAGGTAGTAGGTAGGTAGTAGGTAGGTAGTAGGTAGGTAGTAGGTAGGTAGTAGGTAGGTAGTAGGTAGGTAGTAGGTAGGTAGTAGGTAGGTAGTAGGTAGGTAGTAGGTAGGTAGTAGGTAGGTAGTAGGTAGGTAGTAGGTAGGTAGTAGGTAGGTAGTAGGTAGGTAGTAGGTAGGTAGTAGGTAGGTAGTAGGTAGGTAGTAGGTAGGTAGTAGGTAGGTAGTAGGTAGGTAGTAGGTAGGTAGTAGGTAGGTAGTAGGTAGGTAGTAGGTAGGTAGTAGGTAGGTAGTAGGTAGGTAGTAGGTAGGTAGTAGGTAGGTAGTAGGTAGGTAGTAGGTAGGTAGTAGGTAGGTAGTAGGTAGGTAGTAGGTAGGTAGTAGGTAGGTAGTAGGTAGGTAGTAGGTAGGTAGTAGGTAGGTAGTAGGTAGGTAGTAGGTAGGTAGTAGGTAGGTAGTAGGTAGGTAGTAGGTAGGTAGTAGGTAGGTAGTAGGTAGGTAGTAGGTAGGTAGTAGGTAGGTAGTAGGTAGGTAGTAGGTAGGTAGTAGGTAGGTAGTAGGTAGGTAGTAGGTAGGTAGTAGGTAGGTAGTAGGTAGGTAGTAGGTAGGTAGTAGGTAGGTAGTAGGTAGGTAGTAGGTAGGTAGTAAGTAGGAAAAAGTGCATTGCAACGCATGCGGGTACAGCTAGTGTGAACATAAAGTTATTGTGAGTGAATTTTGAATTGGAGATACTCGTTTCGCACATAATATTTAATTAAATTGAAAACTTCATAAAAATTTGTCTATGATACAAATTGTGCTGGTGGCAAAAATTCAAACCAAATTGCTAAAGTTCAGTTCTATTTTCGATTCAAAATTCACTCACATTAACGTTACGTTACGTTTACGTTAATAGTAAACATTTGATGTATTGACATTTTACATATTTGACATTTTAGTAAACATTTGATGTGTATACATCAAAACATTCGTGCTTGGCGTACTGATCAGAATTTTATTATCTCATATGGAAACCTACACACATAAAATGATAGTCCAAATAGTTCTCGACGGTGCGTGTAGTCCACCAAATCGCAGCAGACCAGCGTTGTGGACGAAGGCCTGAATCCTTCTCATTCTGCCCGTACCCAGCAGTGGAATATTAAAGAGCTGATAATGTTATATCCACCAGAGAACTAAAAATTGTACAAAAAACGTGTACTCACATGTGATATCTGTTAGCCAGCACCCCCAGCAGTTCCCCCACAAGGTCCCCGGGAGCAGACTGGTGTGTCTGCGGCGCCACTAGACCTACGACCAGGTCGTTCTTAGCTGACGGGATGCTGATCACCACTAGCTGGACGTCCGTGCTCATGATGCGGATGGCGCCGACCTGATGGAAAAAAACACATTGTAAATATGGCCCGGAAGATAGATGGATAGTAGTTTATTGAAACAGGGCTGAAATTATTTAAAAAAACAGTATTTCAAGGTTGTGTTCAATTGTCCCGATGCTACTGGTGATTTCGTTTCAGTTCAAAAATAGGCAGCAATATTCAACCATGAAGATTACATGAAGAACAGGACAATAAATATTACTATAGTACACTAAACTTTACGGAATGACCACACATTTTCTAGCGTAAGACAAAAACGAAAGGGATTCAAAAAAAACTTTAAACCAAGCCGTTTCAATTTTTTCCCGACTTGGAACATGAAGATACGCGTCCATTGGCCTGCGCCGGACGCACCGCACGCAACGGATTTTAGTTTGCTTTGTATGATTTCACATAGCGCATGGCTACTATCAGCGTCCACTATCCGCGCCGCCCGCACCGAACGCATTTGTGATCGCAAATGGACGCAGCGCTATGTGAAATCATACAAAGCAAACTAGAATCCGTTGCGTGCGGTGCGTCCGGCGCGGGCCAATAGACGCGTACCTTTAGTAAGTGATTTTTTCGAGTTTTTAAAATGAATGAATGAATTTTTAAAGTTAATAAACAAAAATTGTATTCTTTTAGGACTTCTGCAACTAAATGAAGTCTTAAGTCAATAGTAGTCACTGAGAAAAATGGCTATGACCTACAAAAAGACATTTAAGTCTCACCATAAGGGAACCCTTCTTCTTCTTCTCTCGTGTCGGCACGAGCTATATGAGTGTGGCGGCATCTATCTCGCCACATGCGAACTATCCTACGTCGCGCAATCAAGATTTAACACGCAGATAGTATATATACAACCTCCCAACATCAACCGTTGGGCAGTAGCCCGCCAGGCACAAGACTCCGCCTGGTTGGAGGATCCTCCCTTTGGTTGGAGGAACATATTTTGGAACATTATGGCGTGGTGAAAACATTACCCAGCCAGAAAGGTTGGTAGAGAGGCTGACTGCCGGACATAACTTAAGGCTGACCACTCTTGAGGAAAGGAACCCTTATAATTATTAACCATCATTAACTCTCACCTCAGTAATAGCAGTGGGTTTCTTCAGCGGCTTGAAGGTATTGGCATCTAGTTTGAATATCGCGTTCTCAGTCACCAGTAAACAGCGCTCGGCTAGCTTGTTGAATCTGTTGAACTTGTGGATTCGGCACGAGAATAGAGGGCGACCGATCTGCTGCGCCTTTTGTAGGGAGGCCACTTGCGACTGGTATAATGCTGAAATAAAATGATCGTGTTATTATATTGACACAGTAATACACGAAATATATTTTACTCTCTGTCTCGTGTCAGCACGAGCTATACGAAAATAGCTCATGCTGTGGTGAAAAGATTAGCCAGTCAGCAAGGTTGGTAGCGGGGCTGACTGCCCAGCGTGCGCCGGACGTACATAAGTATCGTCACTCGCAGACTCTTTTCATGCACCCCAATAGTGAATATTTTACTGACAAAGTATTTGTGGCGACATCTAGCACGCCACATGCGAACTACGTAGAACTGCAGCTGTGTAGTAGCATTCTACAGAGCCGTTATGACAAATCTCAAAGATGATGCCACAGATTCTACACCGCGGTATTAAAATGCAGCACAGATAGTTATACAACCGCCTAAGGGCCTATACACACGGCGTCTTTTTTACGCGCCGTCGACGTGCGTTTTCGTCAAACTCCATACATAAAAAATCACAATGACGTTTTTAAGGTATGAAGTATGACAGAAACGCGCGTCGACGGCGTGCAAAAAAGATGTCATGTGCATAGGCTCTAACATTAACCGGTGGGCAGTCGCCCGCCAGGCATAAGACCCGCCTGGTTGGAGGATGCTCCTTTTTCGTTGGAGGAACACCATATCCCGTTCTTCCACATACTTTTTTTATTCTTTTCCTTGGTCCCGTTTGTCCCTAGTCGCATCGATGGTAAGTGCAGACAGGGCCAACGATAAGTACAGACGAATCCAGGTAACAAAGATATAGAGGAATTCTTCTATACCCCTTTGGACCTCACATACACACGACGGAACATAGTAAACTGCTTAACTTTAATGTTCAGGTGGTAGCTAGCCAGGCGGACCGTATAGATCCTACCACCAAGCGTGCTGTGTTTTGTATAATCTTACAACAAGCGTCTATTCCCAGCGTGAGGTGAGGAAGTTTTATATTCTAATCCGTCCCCAGACCGGCCCCCCGATACAGAATCTTTTCTGTAAGCAGTTTGCTATCTCGTTTTGTCTACAATTCTCGTAATGAGAGAAAAAGAGATAGTAAACCGAATCTTTCGACAACTGACTTGTCGAATCGTTCTGAATCAGGGGAAGGGTACATTACTATCAATACTACAAGTATAACCACTCACCAGCTTTAGCATTATACTTGTTATCAGCCAGATAGTCTCCGAGCCACTGTCTCCCCTGTCCCCACTGTGGCCTCCTGCCCCTTAGCGCGCTGGCGGCACATATCTTCATCTTGAGCTGCGGCCACTGCTCCCTGGGTATGGGCTTCAGCGTGAGGTACGCTCGCCAGCGCCTGTAGGCGGCTTGTATTAAGGCGACGTGCACACGACGCGGCGGAGCGGGCCAGCGCTTGATGACGCCGCGGTTGCGCTGGAGTTCCGTTTGTAGCTCGCTTATGTAGCGGCGGCAGCGGTAGCGTCTAGAAACATATTCATTGTCTAATTAGTACGAATCCCATTTGACGTAAAAGTGTGTGTTACATCAATTTTATCCGTCGCAATTTATTTAACGTGGGCGTTTTTGCAGAGTAGTCGTTTTGGGAGGTTGCGGAGGGAAATGGGCGGAACATATGAATGTATATCTCTCCAATCTTTTGAGATTGAAATGACAATATGAAGACCTAATTTACTCGTCATAAGTATCCCTTTCCTAATTTTCGGAGATGCTAATGCCGAAAATTTGGTTGATTTACAAATCTGACATAGCCTTAAAAATTTAGTCCATCTAGTTTACCTTTCCTTGGGTTCTCTGCATCTTGTTAACAGAAATAAAGCACTCCCATTCTGTGCGGGAATCGAACCAATGTCCTTAGCCACTTTGTCAAGTAGCTATAGAGACTACCAAGATACAATACTGCCGTCATAACGAAGAGTGCAGTAAGTGCAATTTTTGAACATAGAATATTTAACCTTTTGCGTCTGCGTAACCCAACACTAAGGTTCAAAATTCTATGTTCGAAAATTGCACTTACTGCACTCTTCGTTATGACGGCAGAATAGCTGAACTGCTACTTTTACCCATGCATTATTTTGACGTTTCAGACATCAAACTTATGTTTGCGCGATAATGTAGCGTGTTTGTTTGTTTTTTATAGTTTTATGTCGTTTGTTTAATGATACTATTAATTTTGTAAATTCTAAAGTCGATTAACAATTAGTAGTAACATTGTACTTACTTCCACGCATTGAATATGGTCATTGCAGCCTTCATCTTCTTGTATCGCATGCGCGCGACTGTTCCTCGCCACAGCTTCTGTAGCAGTATCACGATGGACGGGATCAGTTCCGCACGGGCTGCTTCTAAACCGTGCAGGGTTTTAGCACTCCTAAGGAAATAGAATAAAGAAAAATAGAGTACGCCCAGTGAAAAATCAGATGAAAGTTTAGCATGTCATAGGAAACTTCCATCTGATTCCCGAAATGAATAAATATAATTCCTTAGTTAGCAGTCAAATTAAGGCAAGATCTTTTTGGACAATTTAAATATTTTACGGAACGTTTTTTTTTTCTTTTTAATGGTTAGCTAGTAGATGGTCCTTGCGAATCGTTTCTACGTGACCGGGCAGTTTTTAGCAATGGAGACGAAGTAAAATACCTAAGCTAACTATTTATACTACACGTCACATCATGACTACTAGCAACAACAGCACTAAGGGCAGTGGCGTGCCTAGGGTTCAAAGTTAGGGCAAGCCCGATAGATTTTTAGAAAAAAAAACCATGTAAAATTTGTCAAAATTCGTTATTTTGCGAAATCACACAACTATTATTTTCACCCTAATAATAAATAGAGTGCAAATAATACAATTGTGTGATTTTGCAAAATCACATACATTTTGGTTTAAGAGCCATCTATGAGCATTACAGGTGCTTTTTTGCGCGCTTCGAGTTCGACGGGAAAAATGACACAATCGCCCGTCGCCGCCAATAGATGGCTCAGAAATAATTGATGAGTATAATTACGCAATGTTTATAATGTTGAAAAAAATATTGTTAATTTATAATAGACCCGATCTATATTTTTATGATGTGCACAAATCGCAAAAGTTTAAAAACAATTTATAATTACTTTCGATGTAAACAGCCGTGTTAACTCTTCATTCTTCGCTTCTTTACTACTGCTGATGACAAACAACAAAGCACACTGAAGGCATGGTATCACTAGATAGATTTACAGACATATCTATCATTCGGTAGCTTTGATAAAAGCCGTTTGTTGTTTCGTTCTATTTGTTTAGAGCAATTAATCCTGGCCACAGATAAGTTATTCAAATCATCGTGACCTGATGTATTCCAGGCGTTCGTATCATTAGAGAAAAATATGCAACTGGTGTTACAGAATAATTTCTTTAAATGAGAGCAACCAACACAATACAAGTACATACAATCCAAAGAGTTTTGTAAGCCGATCTATGAAAATGCCTATTGTGACTTTGATTTACTAGAAATACTCAAATCAGGACTAGGTTCAGGTGAAGTAATAAAACGGTATTTGTCTGCAAAATTCAAAGTATTTACCTTCCCGAGTAACGATTGCACACACTTCAATCCATCACACACAACTTCACACAAGGAACAATTATTTCCGAATTCATCATAAAAAGAAAGGCAAATCACAAAGAAACTTAATCACAAACGTTAAAACAAACGAATAAAAGTTACACAATACTTTAAATCACAGAAACTGAAAAAATATATATCGCGTCAAAAAAATGCTCCAATATCGCTCAAAACAAAATGTGAACTAATTTGAAATTGTATCATTTCTATCGAAATACAAACATCGCGGCATCTATGTGCCTAAACACGCATGCCACACAAATTGCACTTCTAAACACACAACCGTAATGTTCAATTTCGTTAAACTAACAGAGTCATAAGCCCGGCTTATTTTTGCGAACAAATTATGTGCACTTATGTATATTTACTTATACATCTCTATGCAATTTATGAATGAGATTGAAGGAAAAGTGACAGAAGACTTAAGCCGCGTAAGAAGCCAGCGCGTGCGACCGTAATGCAAGATCTTGCAGGCGGTTTGGCAACGTTACGTAGGCCGGCCGAGGCGCGACGCGAAAAATTTTGTTTATGTAAACCTGGCAACTTAGCAACACACGGAGGTCACGGAGGCTCGCTGTATTGCGCGCGGAGTTTAAACATTTTATTTATTACAGTAGGTATCAGTTGTTATGTTATGAGACATGATGATTCAATACTACTTTACAGGAGTTTTTTTTTTGTTTTTTTTTATTATTCTCGCATTCGAAGGCACGCCACTGACTAAGGGCGACCCCTAGTGGGGGGAGCGCGAGGCTTACGGCGTTGCTGGCGGGATATCGGTCCATAATTTACGTCACACGTTAAGGGGGGGGGGGGTCAGCGGCTCCTGAATTTTGTGACAATCTAATATATCTAAGTATATAACTAATTTCGGAACTGCTGTTTTAATTTAATAAGTTGTACATAGATGTAAAATTGCAAAATAAGTGACGTCACACTAGGGGGGGGGGGGGGGGTCTCTCACAAATGTGATCAGCTATGACATGAAATTCGTGTGGCGTAATTAATGGATAACCCCTAATTGCAATATGAGATTTCTTAAAATCTTCTTCTTCTTGCCCTTATTCCAAGTTACTTGGGCTCGGTGCAATATGTTTTCTTCTTCCAATCTTCCCTATTCTCCGTCCCGCTATGATTTACTTCCTTTTCATTCATATCATCTGTCACACAATCCATGCATATTTTCTTTGGTCTCCCTCTTCCCCTCCATCATTCAACTTTTATATTCATCACTCTCATAATGGATGCTTGTCTCTCCTCATCACATGCCCATACCAAGATAATCGGTTCTTAAAACACATAACTTAATTTCCATACCTGATGAACAGCTTAGTATGTCCAAACTGCACGTCACTAACATGCAGATCCTTCAGCAGCACCATGACGGCATCCTTGTCGGAGTTCCCTCTGAAGTTGGGCCACGTGTACTGCGACAGCATCTTGTATCTCTTCAGGAACCGATCGTAGCGCTGACGGGAGGCGAACCCGGCGCGACGCACGCGCACGTTCTCTACTAAACCGAGGTACGCTACTTGGTGACGAACCTACGGACGGACATTTTAGTTTGTATTTTAAGATTTGTTACTTTTAGTTGGTATGCTTCTTAAAAAGCCCCTTTCCAGGTTTGGGTCTTCATAGGCCGAAGAAATATACAGGATGTCCCAAAACTCAATGTCAAGCCATGGGAATAAATGACAGGGTAGATAATGACTGCATTTTTTTTTATTTATATTATGTATACTTATTTTGAAAAACACATTCATACTTAGATTTATGAGGTACAATTTTATTCATGGTAACTTTGAAATTCGAAAACGATTAAATAAAAACAATAAAGAATCTCATCATTACGTTCACGGCTTGACTATGAATTTTCGAATAGCCTGTGTAAAGAATTTATACTGAAA
The DNA here is from genome assembly GCA_905220435.1 of Amphipyra tragopoginis. Taxonomy (NCBI): domain Eukaryota; kingdom Metazoa; phylum Arthropoda; class Insecta; order Lepidoptera; family Noctuidae; genus Amphipyra; species Amphipyra tragopoginis. Next base: position 2,431,531 of record HG992006.1, read on the forward strand.
CTGCATACATCAGCCACTTTAAATTTAAGATAAGAAACCTTAATTCCATTACACATAGTTCAATTTCCATTGCAATTGAAATCGTTATAACACCGTTTCAGAAGTTTGCCATTCTGAAATCAACTTAGTTAACATGACTTTAAAGTCGATATTTGCGTAAATTGTAATAATATATCAGACTGCATTAGAAGCCGTCAGATTTTTCATAGTTATAGTTACCAGTTGATCGTCCCAGGTGTTGGGCGTCTGCAGTGGGTTAGGTTTGACGCAGCGCACGTAGAACGGCTCCTTGCTCTGCAGACCTGTTACCAGCGCTGCCATTGAGTTGCGGAACAGCGTTGCTGCTGATGGAGGACGCTTTGATGTCTGCGGGGGAAAGAAAAAGATAGGTACCTATTAGTTATACGATGTTTTAAAAAAAAAAGAGACCTTCGCAGTCCGGATCCCCGGCGACAGTATGACAAGAATAATGGATGTGGAAGAAACGAGGATAGTATGTAAAGAACTTAGCGGGTGATCTTTAATTGTCTTTGCCTATCCCAGCGAAGAAGAGTCGGGAGACTATGTATGTGTACCAGTAATATTTTCTTGTACTTTCCCTGTTAGCCTATAAAAAAACAAGATAAAGGTGCCGATTCTCTTGTTCACCAACTAAACTTAAATTAGAGAATTGCTATCTTTTATTAACAGATAGCGCGAGAAAAGGACGGTGATAGACAACAACTAAGTTAGAGATGTCAAATTAGTTTACGCCTTGAACTTCACCGTGTTTTTAATCGACACGTTTTAAATGTCGTCTAAATTTGTATGGAAATTTTAGTTCAACTAAATTTGACAGCTCTTATTTACGTCTGTCTCTTTCTTATTCTATCAAAGTGAAAAAGATGGCAATAGCCTAAATTAAGTTTAGTTTGTGCATAAGAGAATCGGCACCATTATCTATCTTGTAGACTACATAACACTATCATCTAACTCGTCTAAAACGCGATCGGTTTTCCAACGGCACAAGGGCGGAATAATATTGGACTTAGTAGCACAGGAGCCTTAGGCCTCCGATTCAGAACCTCTTTGATAAGCAGCTGTCGACCGAATGGGTTTGTTATCTCGTTCTGTCTAGTTCTCGTAACGAGAGAAAAAGAGATAGCTTATCCGATCGTTCGACAACTGACTGATTGAATCGTTCTGATTCATGAGGTTACTGGCAGCGACCTTACTGGTGCATAAGGTCCGGATCTATCATCTCCAACCCACTTGCACAATACCGAGACTATTAACATAACCACCCTTTTTGCGGTCGAGAACTAAATCCAGCAATATTCTGGAAGTAATTAATTACCTTCTGTATATTAGTGCCACCTTCAGGCCACATTTCCGACAGCGACTGGTTGGTGGAGGAATGCAGCAGTCTCTTCAAGTCCTGCCATAATGAGTCCTTGTTCTTATCCATGAAGCCTGTCACAGCATATGTCACTTCGCCAGCGTAGTGACTGCAAAAATACCAGATTTATTATTATTTTATTATTATGCTCGGTTCTTACCTACACACACATCGAGACATCCGTGCCTCGAAGAGCACGTTAGATCGTCGGTCCCAGGACTCATACAAATACCTATGCTGCCGCGCTAACGAAGAATACAATAACTCGATTTTTCCGCTTCCGAAAAAAACGCGCTCTAAGTTTTGAACTGTTTTTTATTGCATTCTTGCTTACTGAAAAACAGAGTTCCTGAAGGATTCCAAAAAGTTACTTAGAGAGAGTTAATAGATCTATATTGGCTGATTACGAATACATATATAACTCAAAATCGTCCAAAATTGAGTTATTCTATTCTTCATCAGCGCGGCAGTATGACAGTCGTTACGGGTAGTCAGAAGCCCGAAAGTCTGACAACCGGTCTAACCTTAGGATATCGGCATTGCCCAGTAACTGGGTCGCGGAGGTCTGATGGCAGTTGCACCGTGTAAAATACTGATATTCAGCCGCATCTGGTTAGACTGGAAGCTAACCCAAACATAGCTGGGAAAAGGGCTAGGCAGATGGACCCGAAGAAGCCAAACGATAAATACAATAAGGCCAACATATCTTGGCTAGTCTCGAGCGGGCTCGAGGAGGAGCTCGTGGCTAAATAATTACAGCCGCATAGACCGATCTTCCGGGTTAAGCCACGCTTGCCGAGGTTGTTCTGTGGATGGGTGACCATTTACCATAGCGAGTTTCCTCCGTGCCTCGGAAAGCACGTAAAGCCGTTGGTCCCGGCTGTCATTTGTAGATCTTTGACAGTCGTTACTGTTGGTCAGAAGCCAGAAAGTCTGACAACCAGTCTTACCAAGAGTATCGTATTACCCAGTTACTGGGTTGTGGAGGTCTGATAGGCAGTCGCTCCATGTAAAATACTGATATTCAGCTGCATCCGGTTCGACTGGAAGCCGACCCCAACATAGTTGGGAAAAGGCTAGGCAGATTGATCTTGGCTAGTCTGAAGTTAGTTGTTTGGCTGCGCAATGAATCTTTTAGAAACGAAATTGTCTACTGCGTAGCTAATCAGCTAACTTCAGACTCGCAAAGATACGTCGGCCGTATTGTACGAACATTTTAACGTGGTTACTCACGTAATTCTGAAGTCGACGCCATGTTTTAGTTTCTTGTCTGTGGGTGACAGTTGTCGCGATGTGTAGTGTTTGTGTCCGTTTAGTCGTCTGTCCATTGCCTCTAGTAGTTGCTGATCTGATATCTGCAAATAGGAAATTATAATGTAGGTAGCAAAAATATTGCGTGTTGCAAGCTCCTCTGTGTGGAAACGGGCTAGAATGTAAAACTTCCTCCTTCACGCTGGTAATAGGATCTATACGGTCCGTCTGGCTAGCTACCACCTGAATATTCAAGTGTTCCCGAGTGTATATGTGAGAGCCAGAAGGGTATAGGGAAATCCCTCAATATCTGTTGCTTGGATTCGTGTGCTCCACTGCTGTACTTTAAAAACTGACCAAAAATTTAATTATATTTAACAAGAAGGACAATTTTATTGTTAAAACAGCATTTAGTTAAGCAGTGTTTCGGTTTGAAGGTCAAAGTCAAAGTTTTTCATTTCAAATAGATCAGATTACAGGCACTTTTAAAACGTCAAAACTAGGTGCACGGTTCCAAAAGGTAGGTTCTATGGAGAAGAGCCGGCAAGAAACTCCATGCACCCAGGTGGCGGTGAAATTACATGCACATGCAACTATACCACTTTGTCGCTAATGAATGCATCAGTAATCCCCTTGGTGTTGTAGGTGTTTATAGATGATGGTAACCACTTACCAAGTGGTCCGTCGGCTTGTTTGCCCAACTTACGTTGATTGCCATAAAAAAAAACCCTGTGGTCGTGAACTACGCTTATCTGAGTAAAGAACTAACCTTGGTAGGATTAAGACAGGCTTCATCCATGATAGCTATAAGTCCCTGATGTGGTGCATCCACCAGTTCACAGATAACTCTGTTGTTGAAGTATTTGATGGGCGTCCACTGGATGCCCTCGCGTGCGTATTCTTCTTGTTCCTGTTTTAGCACCAGCTCTGGAATAGGACAAGGTTATTTAGATGACATCTGATAAATTGCAAGTGGTAGTCAATAACTTAGGAAGTCTTGAGCGAGAAATCTAAAATAAAGACACTATTTCCCTAATTTATGCCTTGAGGAACTCTACTAAGAACATGTAACTCCGTCTATCTAGACCTCAGGACTAAATTACTATGCCAGATAGATATATAGATAGAACAGCAGTCGTTAGTTGATCACACACTTGTATCACCCAATACCACCCCAAGCGTGCTCATTGGTCGACAGAATTCAAGTGGCCTCACAAGAGGAATGGTGGCCAATGAGCACGCAACTTTTGCGTCAAGTGGTATGGCGTGTTACAAGTCTGTTTCCAACATTATCCGCATTTATGCCCATATGAATCCGCCCGGTATTCTGTTCGGGCGACGTCCTCATCTACGTCACGACTTGTCATATTTTCCCACCAATAACAATAAAGTTTGATAACGCCGAAGCTGATTGGTGCATTAGTAGCTATGACGTAGATAAGGTCAGTCACGTGATCGAGCTATCACGGGAAGAGACTACCTGTATTGAAGTTATGAACAATTAGTTCGTTATGGCCTTCAAGACTTAGCTTCAAGATTAGTCTAAAACCTCACCACGTATCACCAGGGGGAGGGAGGGGGGCTAAAAAGTTGCTAAAAAACATCACGTGATTAACGGACGACTCCTAAGAGTCTGACACTCCCTTCCGCTCCGCCCAGAGCGGAAGAAGATATTTGATGATTTTCCACCCTTAAAAAAATGCATAATGTGACTTACCTATAAACAGTTGCTGCAGCTTCTCGTTACAGTAATTGATGCAGAACTGTTCGAAACTGTTCGTCTCGAAGATCTCGAACCCGTATATGTCCAGCACTCCTATAAGAGTGCTTTTGTACGTTCCTGTTGGCACATCTATCGCTTTGTTTATCTGAAATGGGAATTTAAACTTTATTAACTGAAATACACGGTTGACATTTAAAAATATAGTATAAGTACGCAATGAAATGACCATTTGGCCCAGAAACAAGTGGCGGGGTGACCTGCTCCCCGATTCAGAACTCTTTCGATAAGCAGTTGTCGACCGATTCAGTTTCGATCTCGTTCCGTTTACGATTCCCGTAACCAGAGAAAAATTACCAAATCGTACCACAACTGACTAATCAAATCGTTTTAATCAGGGAGCTGGGGTGCATGAAAAGAACCTCCACGAGTGACGATACTTCAGTACGTCCGGCGCACCCTGGGCAGTCAGCCCCGCTACCAACCTTGCTGACTGGCTAATCTTTTCAACACAGCATGAGCTATTCTTGTATACTCGTGCCGACACGAGAGAAAAAGGGAGCTGGAAGCGGGACAGAACAGGCTGACAGTAAAAAAAAACCTGTAGTTCACTTACTTGTTGAACAATCCAAGTAAACAGTCTATCATACGCCGCCTTCGCTAACGCCAGTCTGGTATAGTTCGCGTCCATCAACGAGTGCTCCTTATTGACGAGGTCTCCCCCCGCAGACAACACTCTCCCCGCCATGGCCCCGCGTAACGCTTGCTCTGACACTCCGAGCGCGTTCACACACTGCTTGACAGGACCCCCGATGTTTAGCTGGCCTTCTTGTGATTCTGTAAATGTTAGTTCGCCCTGGAAAAAGAGTACATGACAAATAGTGTTAATCGGAAAGGAAGTATTTATCCGAAAGGGTATAACGCTGCAGACACACTGAGCGTACCTCGTGGGCCCGAGATACCCGAAAGATTTTAAACACGCCTTTCTGATGCTATTATGAGTCAAATATAATATCAACGAAAGTCCAATTCAGTTTTTTCTGTTTGCTTTTTTGTTTTTCTTTTCTTAATAAATCAATTAACTTTATATTTCCTTGTAAACAATACCTTAGGTTGAACTGGCAACATTTATAAATTATCGAGTGAATGGATAAGAAACTTCTCACTTCACAACCCTCCCCGACAAATAAGACATTCGGCGAGAGGGGTATGGTATGACAAAAGTCGCAACGCCGCGTTCATAGGACTTGTTACCTTACATATTTTTCGATTTGTAAATTTCCGTAAATAACGAATATTTCGAAAATTAAGCTTCATTCAAGAAACTATATCCTAGCTTTTCTTCTACAATTAGGCATCGGAATCGAAGGTTAAAATCTTTCGGGTACCTCGGGCCCACGCGTATTATACATCGTTACGCCGTAATAGAGCCAAAAAGTTACACACACCATATTGCACTCGATCGATGTTAACTATATTCGGTGTATTTTCAGCGGCAACAGGCACACCAGCGTATTTTGTGTCGGATACATGTGCAGTACGCAGCGCAAGATACGCTGTGTTTTAGCCCTTAAAGAGCCTTTAATGAATAACTTATTCGACAACTATTCCCAAAAGACAACCGTTTTACAAATAAAGATATTTGGAGATTTTGTTAAAAATACGCCAAATTCTATAGGTATTGCTTGTGTTTACATTGTGGGTTATAATTAGGAGTCACAAATTAATTGCTTATTTTTTTTTTGCTTTCACTACTTTTGTCCAGAAAGTGGAAACAATGAAATGTTTTATGAAAACTGAGAAAAAAACTCGAGTAACCTAATGGTACCCGTACGATGTCCCTAGTCTATTTTAAAATACTCACCAACAGTATGACTCCAGCGACGATACTCCAGATATCATCGACCACTGACTGTGTGAAGCCGAGTGCACTAAACGCACTATTCGTTAGGGAGAACAGCTTGGAGTCCTGTGCGGTTGCGCGCTCACTGCCGAGGATCTTGTAGACAGCACTCGATGAGAGGGCGTACTTCTTCGTTTGTGAGTTGTTTGTACTTAACAGCTGGAATTAAAACGAAAATCTTTTATGCCTCGTTTTGCACTGTCCCTGGATAATGTGCACACACGAAAATGGATGAAAATAGACAAAAAAAAGGGTAAAAAAACCTATTGATAAAAATCACACAAAGAAACCTTTTCTTTTTATTATAAGGACTAGCTGTTGCCCGCAGCTTCGCTTGCGTGTAATCTTAAACCCTCTTTAAGCCCCTTTTAACATGTAGGTTTAAAATCAAAAAAGTCCGTCTTTTAGTATTTGTTTTGAACAGTATTTGTGCAAATTTTAAGTTTATGGGGTTACCCTTGGAATAAGGGTTTTCATACAAACGTTAACAATCCATTTCACCACATAAGGGGTGGAATTTCCAAAAACCTTTCCTTAGTGAATGCCAACGTTATTAGAGGTACCTACTTTGAACATTTCAAGTTTTTAACCCCAGCGGATTAGGCTTTGCGTTGATAGATCTGTCAGCCAATCAGTCAGTTTCTCCCTTTGTTACTTCAAAAGTACCAGATTTTTCATAAAAACTTGCAACCCTTATTTCACCTCCTTAAAGGTTGAATTTGTAAAAACGCTCAAACATTTATGTACATTTATTTCTAACCAGAAACCCAATTATTTGATATGATGCTTTTAACTACGAAACTTTCATCCCTTATTTTATCCCTTAGGGGAAGAATTTCCAAAAACCCTCAAACGTGTATGTTTACTTCTCTAACCAGAAGCCTAAATATTTAATTCCATGCTTCTTACTTCAAAAGTAGCACATTTCTCAAACAAACTTTCAACACTTTTTATTTCACTATGCAGAAATTTCAAAAAACATCAAACACGTGTATGTTTATTTCCCAGCAGAAACCCTATTATTTTAATGCATGCTCTTTTTAACTTCAGTACATAAATCTTTCATTCCGTATTTCACCCCTTAGTGGTAGAATTTCCAAAAACCCTCAAACACATGTATATTTATTTCTCTTCAAAAGTCTAATAAACATTTAATTCCATGCTTCTTACTTCAAAACTACCAAATTTCTCATACGAACTTTAAACACTTATTTCACCCCTTTAGGGGTTGAATTTCCAAAAGCACTCAAACCTGTGTACATTTATTTCTAACCAGGAACCTTAACATTTAATTTCATGCTTCTTACTTCAAAAGTACCAGAGTTCTCATACAAACATTCAGCACTTATTTCACCCCCTTAAGGGTTGAATTTCCAAAAACCCTAAAACACATGTATGCTAATTTCTAACCAGTAACCTAAATATTTAATTCCACGGTTCTTACTTCAAAAGTATCAGATTCCTCATGCAAACTTTTAACCCTTATTTCACCCCCTTGAGAGTTAAATTTACAAAAACGGTCAAATGCATGTACATTAATTTCTAACCAGAAACTTTAACGTTTAATTTCATGCTTCTTACTTCAATAATGACGGACTTGCATACAGACGTTAATCACCTTTTTCACCCCCTTAGTGGTTAAATTTCAAGAAATCCCTACTTAGTGGATGCTTGCGTTACAAAAGGAACCGACTTTCCAAATATCATTTTTCAGTTAGTACCTTTCTTTTTCTAATAGAAGAAGACAAACAATTATCCAATACGACTCGTGCGCCACCTATTGTATGGTGAAGGTACTATCCCAACAAACAATTAAGCGTTGGTTGCAGGTCATTTTAAAGCTTAGAGTGCTACTATTAATTTATAATGGATTCAGTTGTCACTAAAGGTGATACAGTTTACTTATGAAATGCGTTTAGCTCTTCAGAATGTATTAGAACTGTAAACAACGAAGCAGTATTTTCTTTACAGTTAGTGTAGTAGCAGTGGCTGCTTTTATACTTAAAACGTTAAAGCTTGTACCGGCCTGCAGCGCTCAAAGCTGTATATAGATCTTCATTAACTCCCTATGATTCTTAATGCTATAAATCTGCTCTAATGGAGTTGCTTATATATCTTAAGGCTGTATTTCAACTTCAGTAACGTCGTCGGTTCTGCAACGGAGTTAATTAAGAGTGTAATAACACCAAACTCTGCATGCGTTGTATAACTCTAATATACAGCTTACACCTGTTAGACTAAAGGCAATGATAGGTTAAATAGTTATAGCAGTTTCGTAAGATCCTGATATAAAGGTTTTGGTGTTAGATAAATAAGTTGTAATTCTTATGTCAACCAAAGGCCGCACAATACTTTTAACTACTGGCGTAGTAGTTCATCGGGTGTCATAATATACTTAAGAGAGGACTGTAGCTTTAATAAAAAAATCGCCATTTTTTGTCACTTTTTGTCAACATAACCTGAAAATGTATTAATACAATATCACTTTTAAGTAACGAAGTAGCTAAATTTTCCGAATTATTTTACATATTTTTTGTATACAATCACTAAAACTAACCAATACTTGAAAATGAGTGTCTAAAAACCATTTTAGGTTATTAGCATTTTTAATCGTTTTCCTTTTTTTTTTACAAAATCATTTTATTTTTAAGGCACATCAAAATTGAGATGCGAAACATAATATACAATCACAGTAAACTTGCAAGCGCACTAATGTTTAATTAACTTTACACTTCAAGAATACTGTTAATCAAAAATACTTTTCGTGATGAAAATGTTGCAATGTCCGCCAGATAAAATGAAGCACTCATGTTGATAATAATAACTCAACAAATTAAATAATTTGAAAACTTTAAAGCTTTTACTATTTGCTTTTGACACCGAAAACGCTACAAATGTGTTATTAGGTATCAAAATACCGATCCAAGTTCTATCTGACACCGATATAGATATTTTATGTAACTCAAGGTATCAATTAACTTCATTATAAAGGTGCAATAAAGTTTCAAGCGGAAACCGACGATCTTGTAACACCTCTCAAACACACCTACTAAAGGTTATATAGAACCACTGTAAAGGGTTTATACAGACTTTACCTGCAAAATTTTGCGCCAAAATCGAAGATATAAAGGTGTTATTACACTCTATAATTCTCTTGTAAGATCTACGCTAACACTTTAATATCTAAGCAGAACCGATATACAGGTCCACTACAGCTTGTCTTAACGCTAAAATGTTAGTTGGGATGTCAGAAACTTTCGCGTGAGTAACAACAACTATACAAAGTTTCAACTCAATCGGATGAACGATGTGAATTTTTATTTAAAACCGTCCGATAGGACTTGCGCAGCACCTCCTATATTACGGTGATGGTACATACTATGCCAGGAACTCTCGCGCAAGTGTCAACAATAAAAAAAACTTTCATCCTCTATTTCACCCTCTAGGGATAGATTTTTTAAAAACCCTGAAACACGTGTATGTTTTATGCTTCTTACTTCAAGAGTACCAGACTTCTTATACAAACTTTCATCCCCTATTTTACCCCCTTAGGGATTTAATTTACAAAAACGCTCACACACAGTCATTTATTATTAATCCGAAACCCTATTATTTAATTTCTTGCTTTTAACTTTAAGAAAACTTTCACCTCCAATTTCACCCCCTAGGGGTAGAATTTACAAAAACGTTCTAAAACGTGTATTACCTAGCCAGAAAGCCTATTATTTGATTTCATGCTTTTTAACTTTATAGAAACTTTTATCCTCTATTTCACCCCTTAGGGGTATAATTTGCAAAAACGCTCAAACATGTGTACATTTATTTCTAACCAGAAGCCGAAATACTTAATATCATGCTTCTTACTTCAAAAGTAACAGATTTCTCATACAAACTTACAACACTTATTTCACCCACTTAGCGGTTGAATTTTCAAAAATCCTGAAACATGTGTACGTTTATTTCTGACCAGTAACCTAAATATTGAATTTCATGCTTCTTACTTCAAAAGTACCAGATTTCTCATACAAACTTACAACACTTATTTCACCCCCTTAGGGGTTGAATTTCCAAAATCGCTCAAACATGTGTACATTTACTCCTAACCAGAAACCTTAATACTTAATTTCATGCTTCTTACTTCAAAAATGACGGACTTGCATACAAACGTTAATCACCCTTTTCACCCCCTTAGGGGTTGAATTTCGAGAAATCCCTTCTTAGTGGATGTTTTCGTCACGTAAGGAACCTACTGTCTAAATTTCATATTTCCAGCTTTAGTGGTTTAGGCTCTGCGTTGATGAATGAAATGTCAGTCAGTACCAGTCTCTTTATATATAAGAAGAAGATTGTTTTTATTTGCTATGTAACATCAGTTCTTAGTTCATTATCGTTTTTTATTGAAGCGAAATACACGCAATTAATAAAATGTTATAATTTTTTTTTAAAAAGCGATTTTCGTTAAACCATTTTTTGTGTCTATAAATTGTGGTCTTTTTTTTCGTCTCTGCACAGTTGCACACTATCCACGGACACACAAAAATGCCAGATCCGCCTCTAATCGCCGCTTTTTCCGGCTGCGTTATGCACCATGGTTTTAGTCGATAAGAGGCCGACATACCCCTCCGTCCCCGAGATGAAAGATTTACATTAGGATCTCGACTCGGAGAGTAAGATGTTTAATATCTGGCACGTGTTTTCTAAACACAAGTTTAGAACCTACTACCACAGTCTACCTATATCTTACTCCTTACAGTCGGTCAACGTAGAACATTGTCACAGAGCAATCGTGCGGGGGGTTGCGGGGTGAAGGGGCGGAGGTTATGTCCCGAGTAGCCATACTGCTACTCGGGACATAAATTTCAGGGCTTGCACTTTTTGATTTCAAATTTGATTGATATCGTTCATAGAAATTATATTAATTTATTATTGACTAGCTTTTGCCTGCGGCTTCGCTCGCGTTAATTTACGGATCCCTAATTTTTTTGATCCCAAAATATAGCCTATAGCACTCAGGGATAACGTAGCTTCCTACTGGTGAAAGAATTTTTGAAATCGGATTAGTAGTTTCGGAGATTACCTCCTACATACAAACAAACAAACAAATTCTACCTCTTTATAATATTAGTATAGATATGTATGTGTACCCTACCCATTACGAGAATATTATTATAAAGTCTGTTTACTAATCCAAGATGGCGGCATACATACATTTTCAAATGATTGTTCGTGAGAAGTCATTTCCACGGTTTTCGGGGTCACTGATGCCGAAAATGACGTCAAAATCCAAATCCAAGATGGCGGCCATGAAAATTTTCATGTAATCATCCTGGGTGTCAATTTCATGGTTTTCCGGGTAACTGATGCCGAAAATAACGTCAAAATCCAAATCCAAGATGGCGGCCATGAAAATTAGTAAATTAGTCGTCATGGATGTCAAATCCAAGGTTTTCTGGGGTGCGGATGCCGAAAATGAGGTCAAAATCGAAATCCAAGATGGCGGCCACAAAAATGTCAAATTCGTCGTCACGGGTGTCATTTCCATGGTTTTCGGGGGTACTGATGCCGAAATTGAGGTCAAAATCCATTTCCAAAATGGCGGCTATTAAAATTTCAATTTAACCATCATGGGTGTCATTTCCATGGTTTTCGGGGATGCTGATGCCGAAAATGAGGTCAAAATCCATTTCCAAGATGGCGGCTATTAAAATTTCAATTTAACCATCATGGGTGTCATTTCCATGGTTTTCGGGGATGCTGATGCCGAAAATGAGGTCAAAATCTATATGCAAGATGGCGGCCATAAAAAAATCAAATTAGCCGTCATGGGTGTCAAATCCATGATTTTTAGGGACGCTGATTACAAAAACAAGATCAATTCTCAAATACCTACCAAGATAGGGACCACGTTTTACCTGGCAAATCTCATTTAACTGGTAAATTTTTTTGACCGCCTTATATGATCGAGGAATACTTAGGCTTTATTTCCGGCATCAGCACCCACGAAAACCATAGAAGTAATAACCATGAATAATAAGTAATTTTCTATGACTCCATCGTAGACTTGCGAATAATTTTTGACTCTTACCTACCCCCGCAAGCGTTAGCCACTGCGACTGTAACCTCGACAAAATTTGTAGATTTAAATATTGTTAGAATATTCCAGGATAAGATGGCGAAACTGCTGCTACATACCCTTGCATTATATTGTCAATCGTCAAAATTACGCATGCGTGGTTTTCTTTTTGCGTGTCACTGTTTCTATAAAACGTTAATTAATTTGGACTTGTTTGATAAAGTTTGTGTAATTTATTTTATGTGACAACCCTTTGGACAAGTGTTACCAATTTTGACATTTCATAGGACCTGTCAAATGTATGGGCGTTGACCCACTGTATGTAGTAAGTAGGTACACTGTGCTACTACTGTCTAATGATAAACGTAAACTACATTACACGTATAATACGTAATATTTACTGTTTAACAAATATATCTGTGTACCTACTAACATAATGTTTACTAAACATTAGTAGCTAGAGTGGTTGTTTTTGTAAATTATACGGCTAGGACTACGAGGGCCTGATTTGCCTGATAGGCTAAATAGGCTGAAGACAGGGAGCGCAAGGTTCTGCTAGCCTTATATGCGGAGCGCGAGATAATTTTGTCGTCGAATTATCTCGTGCCGAAACGAGATAATGTATGGCGTATCTCGTCTCGGAACGAGCTAATGCGTCAGCAAAATTATCTCGCGCTGTGCATGTTAGCCGACTGGAGACGAGACAGGTTGGGCGACTGGCGACGGATAAAGTATTTTTTTAAAGGAGAATAGGAAAATTTCATTTAGTAAAAATCCAGTCGGACTCTGTGACATTTTTACTCACTTTTGGCGTCAATAGAAACCCTGGGATATCAAATGGGCATTAATGGTATGTTATGAAATTAATTGATGACTGTCCTAGGTAGGTAGGTGTCGTAATCGGAAATTTCTGCCAGAAAATTCCGGCAAATTCTGACAATGTGCAGAGTCTAGCATAAAACGTATAAGCAGAGCGCCTTCCAGCACGCGTCAGAAAGTTTCTGATAGATTTATTCTAATAATATGTGACCGGTCTAAAATTAGTCATCCGCGCGCCTACCTCCAGGAATTCTCGTAATACCATAAATGAAAACACGGTAAAACACAACATTCCTGTTAAATACAATACCATACGCAAGAATTCCAGTATAAATTTAATAATTACACAAAGGGCATGTTAGACAATAGTAGAAAACGATGACGTCACCCAAGAATCGTTGTCATCGATGATATAAGAGTGTATGTTTATAAATATTGCATTTAATAGATAGTCTATTGTGATGTCTTACGAATTTTACGATGCGATACATTACTCTTGAAGGAAGACATGTGGTGTAGATGCTGATGGCCAAAACGATGCTTTGTTGTCATTGATGTATCAATCAATAAACAGGAACTAAATACTGATCAATCACCGGAAATACAGACACAGTAGGTGAACAATGAAAGCCGCCGCTGATCAATTAAGCCAACGAATTAACAATTACAATCAGCAAAATTAATAATTGGTCAGCGGAATCAATATTTGGTAAGCGACAAAAATGAGGAGCCGACTCGGTTAAGTTAGAAGTGCAACAGTTCGCAGAATTATTTTATTTAAACACGCAGAAAAACATTGTCAGAATACTTTCCACTGATCGTGCAACGCTTAAAAATCGGTATTTTTTGCTAATCAATTATTGTTTCTTGCTGATCAATTATTGTTCTTCACCGAAGAAGATATTTTTAACTTCAATCAAAATTAAATTTAGTCGCTGATCACTTAAATGGTATGCATAAATAAACTCCTGTAATAAAAGTAATACAACACGGAAGCATACTATTTTTGACGCGTGTCTGCATAGTCCCTAGGGCTTCCATGGTAATAGCCATAAAATATTTCAGGGATATGGGAGCGGTTAAAGGTTAGCCTAGAACAGGTGTGGACAAACTACGGCCCACAGGCCAAGTCCGGCCTGCGAAGGGTTTTAATCCGGCCCTCCAACCGTCGCTTTTAGAGCTAGAGTGTATGGCCGTAATTATTTGAACCAAAAACGTTAGTTTTGGCAGAACAAAATGCATCTTTCGTTAATTCTGGCCCTGATAAAAAGATAGAATGACCTGAGCCACCACAAGCACTAAACCTTATTATAGTTGCTTACCTGATAAAACGAGTGAAAGTTCCTCTCCCCAGGTTGTAAAGAAACTACTCTGCTCTTCTCCAAGAGGTAGTTGCTTATGTGACCACCGACAGGGTCACCTTTGTAGTCAAAGTGGATGTCCATGTACTTGCCGAAACGCGACGAATTGTCGTTGCGATTTGTCTTAGCGTTACCGAACGTTTCTAATATCGAGTTTGACTGAATTAGAACGTTTTTTACCCTGAAATAAATTGTTGTTATTAGTTAAAAGTTTTGAGCCGAAATACGTATCCTTATAACGTAACATCACGCCTATATCCCGAAAGAGTTGGACAGAGGTGTATGTTTAAGCCCCATGTAAAAGGAGGCCCGCCTATTGCCATCACCAAGTCACAAATCCAGATTCCAGGCTGCTACCAAGAAATTCAACACGGAAAAACCCAATAACACTTTGCCCGACCTGGGGATTGAACCCCGGACCTCACGCTCAGCAGTCCCACTTGCGACTTTAGACCAACGAGGCAGTCAATCTCATATTAGTGAGCACTTTAAGATCACAAGGTTAAAACATCTACATATTTCCAAATGTCGAAGACGAAATAAGGAAGTGTACATATCAGGCCATTACTGTTTCCACTACTGGACACGCTCTTCTCAGAATGAGTAGGGTTAAGGCCATAGTCTTTGACTTTGAGTCCACCACGCTGCCCTGGTGCGGATTGGTTAGCGATAATCAAACTCTGATCCGCACATGAATTTGAAAACTCACGAGATGGGTTCGAACCCAGACGATCCTGCACGGAAGGCAGGCACACTGTTAACGAAATACAACGTGTCCGTTAACCTGTTGCCGAATAAAATTAAAAGCTCATAAAATACTCTGTGCCACCATATCATATCTGTTAGGGTAGTTTTTTTATTTGTATTTAGATACGTGCGTCATAATTTTTCTTTAATCGTACAGTTTTCATTAACGAAAGCTGTCAAAATGTTTTGTTTTGCTTTTGTTGTCAAACAATTTGACAGTTTTTTTAATGAAAACTGTTCTATGAACGAAATATGCACGTTTTCTGCTTGAAACAAATACCTGAATTAGACCTAAAGGGTGTTCGGGCCCAACTTTGCTAGGGCGTCTGCCATCCTCTTCTTCGTATGTTTTGTAACAGACTTACCTATCAATATAATCTCTGTGCACTTGTGTTGTGTTTGCGGCTATGTACTTCATTATGAACTTCGACGCTTCTGTCTTGCCCGAACCTGACTCGCCTGATATTAACACGCACGTGTCTTTGCCCTGGAACAAAACGTAACATTTTCAAATTATTTTATTTTACCTCACCCACGTTATACAGCGTAAACAAAGCGTAAAAAAAAAGCTGTTCCCTACATTTCGACGGGTTATGCGAACATAAATGTAGGGAACAGCTGATTTTTTTTCGCGATTCAAGTTTTTGTCCCATAGTAAAAGTTGTTCATAATGATAAGTACAGTGACCCCTTAAGAGATTGTGCGTTATTTATGTTACACCTTGTATAATATACATGAGTGATTCGGGTACCTCTAAGGGTGCTCTAGCTTTGGACTTCCGATTGACACTACTTTTTGGTACACCATATAGGAACACCTGTGCAAAATTTCATACTTTTGGATAGACCCACCGGTTTAAGCTGTGCGTTGACTGTCAATCAGTTTTAAGTAGATGACACATTGCATTACCATCCGAACGTTAATCGAAAAATAAAGAAATTTCAAATGTACTGTATTGAAAAATTATTGTCAAAAATGGTCTTTACATGCAACGCTACCATGAACTGCAAAAATAATTATAACGCAGTCGGGTTTTCTTTTTAGACCTATAAGGATAATCAGTAAGTTATTCTGGTTTCGTAAGGGCGAAAACGGACAGGCTGGTGTCTCGCTTGATGCCTAGGATCTTGCAAGACGCCTAAAGAAAATAAACGCATGTAAATATACGGGACCGGCCGCACTGCGCGCTTGGTGCCCTCGCTACCAAACTGCTGTAAGTGGAAGTCGCTAGACACTTGGCGCTAAGCTAGGCGCCTGCAGTGCGTTTTCAGCCTTACTTTTGCTAAAAGACTAGCTAAATATTCACCAAGCAATAGCAAGCTTACTTTTAAACCGTAAAAATAAACCGTAAAATGTATAATGAGGAAGACATTCTCATGACATGTACGGATGTCTGTTTCCTTTTCTTCTTTTTATATTCCTGTTTAGTATATTCTATCACTTATAAATTAAATCATAATATTTATTTATTTTAATAATAATTGTTTGCTGCACCGAACGACGTCATTACGTCGGCGCCGGCTGTCGCTGAAAACCAGCGCTGGGGCTCTGTCTTGCATAGGGTCGCAGCATAATGCTGAGCGATAGCCGTTTTGCGTGGATATGACGCATGTTTCCCTCAACCTTCTTATTTTTTGGTTTTTGTGTTTATTTTCTTTTTGCGTCATGTTTACCGCAAATAAACGTATTTTCTTTCTTTCTTTCTTTTAAAACTGGCTAGTCTAGCAGAAAATAGCAATATATTTTTTACGATCTTCACCAAAGGTTCACGACTGCCCTTTAAAGTAACACCATCAAAGTAAACTATGTGGGAACATAATGGGTACTTCCCAGAGGTACTGAATGATCATGTTGATAGTTTATGGTATCCTAAAATGTAAGTCCCACGGAATACCTACGTTAATATGGGAAAAGTCGTTTGCAGCTTTACGAGTGCTTTGACGATTAAATCGCGAATTGGTAATGCTTCTGCTCTCTGTCTAGGGTCGCAGCTAGGGTTGCCACTCGTACTTAATTTATAATAAAGTGTTGTACTTTATGTAGAAGATGACGTAGTGACAAAAATTGAAAGGACTATGCTTAGGTGGTTTGGTTATGTTGAGAATGAGTGAACAGCGATTAACAAAAGGAATTTATAAGTCGAAAAACATCTTTATTCAAAAAAAATGTTTTAGGTATGGCGCCTGTTATTTATAATAAGGTTCCAAATAGTATCAAGGAGCAACCTTTAAGAATTTTTAAAAAACAGCTTTCTTCCTTTTTAATAAAAAAATGTTATTATTCTGTATCAGATTTCATAATAGACCAAATATAGCTATGTTATTAATTATTATGATTTTTAATTCGTTTTGATTTTTATATTTTATTTTTTACTACAAGATACCTAATTTGATATAGATTTTTTGTGAAAGTTTTTAAATTGAAATTGTAATTGTAATTGAAAAGTATAAATTTTTGCATGCCAAATGGTAGAATGTACCAGGAACAAAAACTAAAATTAATGTAACAACTCATGTATTTACCTACATTCAATGCAAATAAATTATTTCTATTCTATTCTAATCTCAGTGGAAAAGCATGAAGAAGAGTTCATGGTTTCCGGGTGTACAGCGACTAGCAGTCATGCTGTAGATGCACTTCTATTATACTATACTAGGGTGCCTTAAAAGATTCTCCACGAGTGACGTGTCTAGTACGTCCGGCGCAACCTGGGGCAGTCAGCTCCGCCACCAACCTTGCTGACTGGCCAATCAACTCAACTACCAACCTTGCGGAGTAGCCAGTCAGCAAGATTTGTTCTTTCTTTTCTGTTGGACTGCTTGTAGATGGTTCTTGCGGACGGTTTCTACGTCACTGGGTAGTCATCGCCGAGACCTGAAGGGTCTCCAGCCAATGGGAGGGAAGTAAAATACTAAAGTTAAGCTAACTACTTATACTGATCACGACTACTAGCAACAACAGCACTAAGAGCGACCCTTAGTGGGACTCGGACCTCGGCTTAAGACGTTGCTGGCGCGAGATTGAGAGGGAGACAGCTTGATTAGGGCTGAATAATCGGTTAAATGATGGAATCAGGCGTTACTTTGCGGAAATCCATGACATACAAATATGCAAATAGAATATCTAGCTTTAATTCCGCTGAACAAGATCGCTAGTTTGGATGCAGTATGCAACACCACCCTCCCGCCCACAAGTATATACACATACAGAAAGAGTGAAAAAATAATGCAACATGCAACCAAACCAATACACGACACGTGATTCGCCCCTGCACGGGGCATCCTCAGGATATGTTGACTCCTCGACCGCTAGGACGCGAAATTCGCGTGCAATGCATACTGCATCCAAACTAGCGATCTTGTTCAGCGGAATTAAAACTAGATATTCTATTTGCATATTTGTATGAATTATCGGTGTCAAGCAAGATTGGTGACGAAGGTTGGATTTATGAATAGATTAGCTAATCTATTCACTACGGCTTGAGCTATTCTTATGAGAGAAGAACAGTCTGCTTGATACGAAATCTTACCTGTTGCCTAAGTACTCTTTGGCAGGCGTCTGAAACGGCATACACGTGTGGAGGCACTTCGAACATCTCCCGCCCCCTGTATTGTGCCATGTGTTGCATGCTATAGATGTCCAGGGTCTTGTACGGGTTGACTGACACGAGCACCTCACCGATGTACGTGTAGATTTTGTTGTGTTGAAACCTGAAGACAAGAGAGTATATGGTTAGTTACAGGATGATGAAGGAGGTGATTTGGTCTTCAAAATCGAAGCATTAGGAGGTAGCCTGTATACTTCATTTCATATAACATTAGACAAATCTGGCCCACCAAGGCCCGAATATCTTTTGAACCATTTCTTCAAGTAGAGTTTTAGCTCATCTTGATTGACCGTTAAAATTCATAAAAGCATAATACATAATAACACCACGCCTGTACTCCCCGAAGGGTTGGGCAGAACTCTATTATATGTATAGTTGTAATGTAACAGACGGCCCTAGGATCTCCTGAGAGCACGTCTGCTACACCAGTTGTACAGAATGTGTAGGGCATTCCATACCTAGTACATAACAACAATAATAAAAATGGTTAGAGAAAAGAGACAGGACAGCGTCACGTCCCTTGGAGTAGTCAGCGAGTTCCTTCTTGTCGTTACGGCGTCCGTCGATGGCCCACACAGCCATCTGATAGAAACCGGCGGCAGCAAACAGACCGGCTGTAGCATTTAGTCATAGTCATTAGTAGACGTAGACGACAGCCGGTCCGATCGCCGATCTCGTATGTGTAGCAGGAGACGAAGTGTAACGGAAGGAAGAAGGGGTTACCCTCGGGCACCGGAATGCATCTCACTTTTGTACCATGGGAGCGCAGGTTCTTGGATAGTATGTGGCTGCTCAGGTTGTCCAGCTCACATCATGCTCACATAAGATAAGTCCTCCTAGTCCACGTAGAAGCAGGTGATGCAGGGAGCAGTGTACGGGGAATGGTTGATGTGATGGCATACCACATACCTATGTATAATTAAACGGCCAGTTGTTTTTAGATCTGTGTATACCTATTATTTACATATACAGACAATAATCAAATTAAATAGTACGTTTATCAAAATTCACTTCCATCGTCCCAATGATGTTATATAGGACTAGATCAGCAGTGTACAGCACCAACGCGTTACTACTTCGTATATGTCCGCAGGCATATCTGACTTCAGTTGTCAGCTTGACGTCAAGTGAGTGATTGCTTAGCGATAAAAATATTAAAATGGTGAAATGTGCAGTTAAAATTTGCATGTCACGATCTGAAAAGATTAATAAAGCACTTGGTGCTAATTTTTCATAAGATTATCCAAAAAAAACATTACGAGACCAAATAAATTTAACAAACATTGTTTTTGCCGTCAGTGTTACCAGTAAAAACGATTTTGATTTTGCCAGACTGTTGGGAGTTTAGTGAATGACCAATGTATGTTCCTTTTAAGTCTAAATTATTGAAATACACTTCTCATCAAAAAAATCGAAACACTTCCGATATTATCTTTTTGGCGACAGTTAAACAAAAAACAAGCATTAATTCATTATAGAAAAAACATAATTTAGTAGCTGGAAGTTTGGCCTTACAATGGTGTACGAAAGTTCCAATTTTTTTTTTAATTTTTATCCTTTGAATGAATGGAACATTGTTTTGAGATAAACGTGTGTTTAGAGTTGGAGTACATTTGTCGTGCAAAAAACGCAAAATAACACATTACTTTAAATTTTTCTGTTTGTAATTTGTTGATTAGGCTCTGTGACGTCTGATAAAAAGTTGTTTTTATAACACACATGTATACTTCACCCGCAGCAGCCGCCCAAGTAGTGGCATTGCTGGATTCTGGAACTAGTCAGCGTGTTGTGGCTGCAAGATTGCATCTAAGCCTTTTGTCTGTTCATAGAGTGTACCAACGCTATCGGGAGACTGGTTTATTACGCGCCATCCAGGATCTGGTAGGAATCAGGTCACTTCTGCGTGAGACGGCCGGTTTATTGCAACCGTTTGTTTGCGAAATCGACGCCTTCGCGCTTTTCAACTGCAGCAGCAGTTCCGAGTAGTTCGAAGGGTGACTGTAAGTGACTCTACGATTTGAAGAAAATTGAAGGAACGTAGACTGGTACCACACAAGCCAGCTAATGGTCCGAAATTAACAACAGACCATCGACTGCGCGCCTTAACTTTGCACGTGAGCGCTTACATTGTTCAAACCTACAAATAAGCAAGGTTCTCTTTTCTGACGAGAGTAAAATTATGGAACATCAACATAAGGAATTCTAAACCTTATGCTACCTACTATTAAATGGCATTTAGTATATTTTTTTTTAAAAACATGTTTTTCTAATAATTCATTCAAAACGAAAACTTGCGAGGTGTTTCGATTTTTTTTGGTGAGCTCTTCGATGGTCTGTTGTTAATTTTGACCCATTAGCTGGCTTGTGTGGTACCAGTCTACAATCCTTCAATCTTCTTCAAATCGTAGAGCCACTTACAGTCACCCTTCGAACAACAAGGAGCTGCTGCTGCAGTTGAAAAGCGCGAACGCATCGATTTCGCAAACAAACGGTTGCAATAAATCGGCCGTCTCACTCAAAAGTGACCCGATTCCTACCAGATCCTGGATGGCGCGTAAATAAACCAGTCTCCCGATAGCGTTGGTACACTCTTTGAACAGACAAGTGGCTTAGATGCAATCTTGCAGCCACAACACGCTGACTAGTCCCAGAATCCAGCAATGCCACTACTTGGGCGGCTGCTGCGGGTGAAGTATGCATGTGTGTTAGAAAAATTTTTTTTTATCAGACGTCACAGAGCCTAATCAACAAATTACAAACAGAAAATTTTAAAGTAATGTGTTGTTTTGCGTTTTTTGCACGACAAATATAAGTACTCCAACTCTAAACACACGTTTATCTCAAAACAATGTTCCATTCATATATAGGATAAAAATTAAAAAAAAAACAAATTTTTGGAAGTTTCGTATACCATTGTAAAGGTCAAACTTCCAGCTACTAAATTATGTTTTTTCTATAATGAATTAATGCTTGTTTTTTGTTTAACTGTCGCCAAAAAGATAATATCGGAAGTGTTTCGATTTTTTTGATGAGAAGTGTATAATTAATAAAAAATAAATATTATATTTATGACGACGCATTTTTTTTCTTCCTTATTGTACATAATTCGACCTTTCATAGTAATTGATTTAATTAACACCTTCATTCATTCTGGGGAAATTATGTAGATCATTGGCAACTCTGGCCGTTTTTCCGATAACAATGTCTTGTCTCATTCCAACATAATTAGTTTGACGGAAGAAGAAATGAGACAAATATAGTATTTTGACATATTGACATAATTTATGTATCCGTTTCAAAGCTACCACTTTAAACTCGTAAGTGGCTACGTTTTTCTGAATTTGGTATAAGGACGCTGCTCCTCTAGTATTATATAAGCTCATTGCATCGTCCTCTCAAAACAAATCCCAAGTCTAGTCTAATTTCAATTCCTATCTGTCATTCCAAAAAAAGGTATAAAATATAAAAATGGCCAGTAGGTAGGTGAATGACTATGAAGGTGATACTACATAGTACACTCTCATTCCACCGTTATTGTTTAAGTCCCATGTAAGTAATAGGAGGTGAGCCTATTGCCATCAACCAGCAACAAATCCAAACTCCGAAATTCCACACGGCCCAAGCTGAGTATCGAACCCAAGGACCTCACACATTAAACCAACGAAGCAGTCATATTAAAACCATAATACTTCATTGAATACCTACTGGAACCAAACACGTTGCTTATTTCATACAGTTGTTTGCTAAAATGAATCTTATTTTTGTATTATAACCTTCGTGAGACACATTCATATTTATGATTAGTTACATTAGTTCGACTCGTGGCCTCGCCGCATGTTGAGCTCATGATTAAGGGCTCCGTTTGGATCTGAAACTAGTCGGGCAATCCCGAAAAATGCACATAAGTAAACCGTAAGTAATCATAAATATGGATCTTATTTGTCTAATCATTAGGCTCTCTATCTAATACAACATAAAATAAAAGTAATAAAAGTTTAGTGAAGTCGCCCATAATTATGTCGTATTCGTGACCTACGTAAGCGTAGGATAGAGGTTCTTCGGCATTATTGATGGTCGGTAGTAGAAGCAACGTTTGATTTATGTCATTTGAACTTAACCTTAACTTGAACTACAGAGGCGGCGCGTGGGCAGCGAGAGATCATTATCAAAGACATTCATGGCGCGATGATACTTAAATAGATATATCATGTATAGGCGTAACGATATGTCAATACTTGGGTTATTTAATAACATTACAGTCCAGATTTTTTTATTAAAAATCTCGAAACTATTACGAAAATATAAGCAACAATGAAAAAACGAATGAAATATTTAATAAAATGTCTAAGTAAATGATTTACAATTATTCACAAGACAGAGACAACACTACTACCATATACCATTAAAAACTTCATAGTGACTTGACATCACTCTGTAAAATATCTGTTTCGCGTGACTAGGAAAGCGCCCCCGAGACGGTCAAACGGTTTGATTCAAACACGTAGATTTTAGTTTGACTCAAACCATTTTGATAGTTTACACGGGTAGTTTGAAAGGTTTGTCAGACATCGACGTGTTTGAAGCTTGTTTGATGAAATTACATATTTTTGTTGTGTTTGACGCGTCGTTTGATCGTCTTCCGACGCGTTTGAACAAACACGGCTCAGTTTGCACTAGATTTTGTAGTGTGAGGTTGTGTGCGACGAAGATACGACTTTTTATATTTTATGCAGGAGATTAATGTAAGAAAAGCAAAGGAAATCGTGATCCTTGTTCGAGGGCATTTCAAAATTAATGACGGCACAACACTGATTACTTCGGCGTACAGAACCAAACTGCGCAGTCCCGTTTGATGAACCTTCAAACCTGCATCAAGCGATTTCATCAAACACGTAAGGTTTGAATCAAACCGTTTGACCGTCTCGGGGGCGCTGAAAGAAAATGTCTCCTTAACTAACTTCAAAAGTGTTTATTTCGTCTACCTGGTTTTACATACCATGTTCTTTCTGTACTTTCTACATATAAAATAATACTAAATTGTTGTACATTTTTAATAGTAATCAAATATGCCTATTAACTTCCAACAAATCAGTTTCTTAATTCACTATCTATAAAATATGCTTGTAAACAAAGTTGGTTGATTGACAGCACAGGGGGGTGGGGGTGAGGGGGTCTGGGGTGGTCTTTTAAGGGTCAGCTCACACCGAGACGCGACGCGACGATACTGGAAGAAGCCCGTGACTAAGCGCTGCGCCGCGCGCCGCCGCGATACGCATACAATGAAATGTGTATCTTTTCGTGTAGAAAATAAAGTTGTATTTTGAGTCGCTCTTTTAAAGTATGCGCGCAGCGTCGCGTCGCGTCGCGTCTCGGTGTGAGCTGACCCTAAGAAGACACGATGCCTCCCTCCATGTGATGATGGCAACCACCGCGGTGGTTTAAGTGAAGTAGAAATCCCACCCAGGCCCGCCGTAAGCGGGCGTGCAAGGTGTGCACCGCACGCGGGCGGCACGTCCAGGGGGGCGGCAAATAGAGCGACTCATCACGTAATATTCAAAATCATTGTCATTGAAAATTATTAAAAACTATTTAAGATAAACATTGCTCCAGCAAAGACTAAGTTATTTAGCTATATTTTCAATTGAACATGAAATCTTAGACAGCTTGGATACAAGAAAGTTGATTCAAGATTTCGCGAAAATAAAGGCAAGAAGAGGTAAATTTTTGTAGATACGAAAATAACTATGTACCTGAGCCCCTAGCATGAGTTTTTGCGAAATCGTGTAGTTAACGTTATCGTTTCGTTTGCGACAAATTTTGTATGCCAATTTTACTAGCGCCACGTGTGCGTATTTGGAACTAAACACTCCATAGCACAAGTTTTTGACAACCGCTTTCGTATCGACTTCGAATAGTTGCGGTAACGTAAATTGACGTAAATGCGCTAAATGTATGAGAATCGGTAGCATGAGTTTTCATTTTGACATTACGTTTCGAGTTTCGGTCGACACGAATACGGAAACCGTCTCACTGACTTTTTCTTAGTGAGAAAGCTAACCTACAAGACTATTTACCAATGTTATTGTCCTAAAATGATAAATTATGGCACAAAGAGGAAGACACACCGGCTATAACTATTTTGCCTTCCGTTTAATTAGGCTAGAACAAGAAAAGAAGACGTGAAGTGAGGTTGGTACAACTTATTTTATGTTTACAAACACACGCAATAATTTCTTTTCGTAAACCATTTTTGTAACTTATTATAGGTAGGTACTTAACTCTTTCTTTTCTTCTTATTACAGCTTGATTGAACAACGGATTCGTGTTCGTAATATGACGGATCCATTAGACATTAATGAGAGGGAGTTTAAAAACAGATACAGGCTAAGCAAACAAGCTTTTAAATTCCTTTGCAACGAATTATGTTGCAAAAGTGGTCTCAAGTCGTCCCAAAGGATAACTTTGGAGCATAAGGTACTACCAAATTATATTTTATTAAAACTGCGATATAATTATTGCAATATACCAATATAAGTTTCTTTCAGGTGATACGTGCTTTATTACTTTATGCCACGGGTTCATACCAACGCATAGTTGGTATGGGCAAGAACTTGGGGCAAACTACCGTCAGTAAAGATGTTTCTGAAGTTACTGAAGCCCACCACCCAGCAGTGGCTAACACTTTATTAAGTTTCCTACTTCAAGGGCAGATAGAGACTTAATAAAGCAAAGTGTGCACGACAGCATAATAAATGAATCAGGTACAAGCAGTAACACTAATAACTTAGCGGCCTACATTCAACCTCATTTGTAAATAAAATAACGTTAATATCCAGTTTAGGTCTTGGCTGATAAGAATGGGTCCTTTTGTTTAGGTTAGGTACCTTGGTTATAAGTATTTTTCATGTGTAATTTATATGGAAATAGTAGTTATTTAGGTGTTAATTACTTGATTAATAGTTAGATTACTTGTTAATTAGACTCCTTGACATGTATATAATAAGGCACAATGTAAATCACGATACATACCATGATAAGCAACAAAATATGTAGATAACAAAGTAAATATAAATGTTAAGTTTCCTCCTCGCACTTTGGTGGTGATAACTTCGGCTCTGGGAAGGTTAAGATTGATATCATGGTATGCATCAGTTAAACTACGAACCATACTAACCCTCTGTGAAGACGGGATGAATGTTACCATAATAGTTTACAAGGTTACAGGGATTAAAAAAGGTAAACAAACCATGATAAAAATAGGAAATATTTTATTATTGTAAATATGTATTGGGGCATATAATTAGCATAGTAGACCTTAGGATAAGTGTAGATAAGCAATTTGAAGAAAAAGGTATTGTCATTGCCACAATATTTAAATTATTTAATTTCAATATAGTAGGTAGGCTGCACTTGTAGTACATATGTAAATTGATTGAATTTTTCAGATTTTTTAGAAACTTTGGAATTCCAGGGTCTGTGGCTGCATAGATGGATCCCATATATGTGTCCCATATATTCAGGCCAAAAAAGGAAGTGGAACATGATTTTTACTGTCAAAAGCATTTTCATTCCCTGAATGTGCAAGTTGTAAGTTTAAAAAGTTTCAAATATTGTTGTTGGCTGTACTATCCACAATAATTAAGATTTAAAATATATGTATATTTTCCAACAGGTTTGTGATAGTGATTGCAAAATCCTAAATGTCAATCCCAAAATATGGTGGAGCAACGCACAACAATTTGGGATTTGGGAAAATAGCCAGGTCAACACATACATGCAGCAATTGCAATAATATATAATAATAACAATGAGCAAGTGTGGTTATTGGGTGTGTAATATTTAATATTGTGTACATTTTCTGAAATATTGTAACTTCACTGGAAACTAGATTAAATAAGGCTTATTTGTTACAGGTGATTCTGGGTACCCACAAAGACCTTGGATGATGACACCTATCCTGAATGCAATTGAAGGAAGCCCTGAAGCCAATTATACTTCTCTTGTTGTATGTTACACAACCTAGATCTTCAATTTGCAGTTCCTGACCCAGATGGATATGACCCAAATGATTTAGTGATGGAAACACCCGAAGCCTCTTCTTCTACACAGCAAGATGCCACCAGCATCTGATGACCTAATAAGATGTTGAGTGATAAGGGCCTTACTTATTAGTAGGATTAGGATTTGATTTTTTTCTGTTGAATATAGATGTAAATCTATAAATAACAGAAAAAAATCAAATCCTCCAAAATCTCCTTGATAAGATAGTACTTAATATTGTTTTTTGAAAAATATTTAATGTACTGACAATGTAAATTATTGTTACTATATTTTTTACATTACACTAACCTACATTGTTTTTACATAGTTTTAAGCACTACATTGTAACAATACCCGATTATGCATGAAATTATTTTATAAGACTATTCATGGAGTTTCTTGTCAGCTCTTCTCCATAGGACCTACTTTTTGGAACCATGCAACTAAATTGTCGAAACGTTTTCCAAGTGCAAGTACTGTCTATTCGAAATAAAAAACTTTTATTTGAATTATGTTGTAAATAAGATAGTACAAAATAAAAAAATTGTTTTGATTAAAAAAATATTTTTATTTAACACATAACACCTGTATTCCCCGAAGGGCCAAGCAGAGGTGACTAATCTTAATTATTATGAATCTTCTCTCTCTCCATTTTAGGCCTATCACACTCTCTATTGTTTTCCTGGGCATTATTCTCCATTCTTACAAAAATCTCTCCTACACTCTTCATTTACTTCTTCCTTTTTTGCTGCTGCATTCGTTGTGAACGATTGACCTGGCTGGTGGTTGGCCTAGGCGACGTATGATTGAGTGTACCACGTCTAGGTGGTGTTGTTGTTCCGTAAAACTAGTACGGGGAACGTTCCACTCTTCATCACCTGTGATTGCCGCCACGGCCATGTCACCGTAAGCAGATGCTGCAACTCCTGTCGCAACCTGTCACATAGAAATTTATATTGTTACATAATAATAAAAACTAATAATGTGGTGCATAGGGCAGATTTAATCATTTATTTATTTACTGTTTTCTGTGACTTCATTCACATACAACCTACCAACCCCCATTTCATCCTCTTAGGGGTGGGTTTTTATTGAATGCTTTCTTATTGGATGCCTACACCCTATAAGGAACCTAACTGCCAAATTTAAGGACTAAGTAGTTTAAATGGTGTAAGGGAGGGGCTCGTGGCTAATTAACAACTGTGTGGATCATATGATTTGCAAGATTAAGCTGCGCTTGCCACAGTCAGTCCGTGGTTGGGTGACCATTGATTACACATTGAGACCCTTCCGTGCATCGGAGAGCATGTTAAGCTATCGGTCCCGGGTGCTATCAGAATAATATTGTTGTCATCACGTAGGTACTCACTTTCCTTCACTTATCTTCTGATGCTGTCTTGCCCTCTCCTTCACTGTTTAATATGGTAGTGAGCTCCTTCCAACATTCACTGCACCATTGGCGTCCTCGGGGCCCGAAGAGAGTATTGAAAAGTTTCCATTTCTAAAAAAAAAACACCTATTGTAGTGACTATGTAAGCCTGGTTTTGAATTAACATTTATTTTCTATATTCCTATTACTAGTAATGATTAATTGTGTTTGTTGTTTCCTTATTTTCTTCCTATCAATGTACAATAAAGTATTTCTCTACATCTAATAGTGAATAGGTAATAATTCTTGAAATCATAAAATTGATACTTGAAAATAATTCTTGACTTCATTTGACGCACTACCTATGTTGAGGTAAATGAATTCTAGCATGAATCTATATTGAGGAACTTACTTTTCAATTAATAGGCTCGTCTCTCTGATATATGTGGGATTTATAAATAGTATGGGTTTATGTGAAATATGGGTGAATAACGTGATGTACTTACTTTTCCATACATTCCACCATTAGGAGGAATTGGGTGTAACTCGTGCTTGTCGAGGTTTTTGTAATAAAACGAACACAATAACACAAGATTTGATCGAATTATGTTTATTTACATTTTTCTACAACCAAGGTCAAACATAAACGTCACTGACGGGACCGTTCGAAAGATCGAAATCAAACGACGAAAATTGACAAAATCCGACAAAATATTAATAACATAACTTCACGCCTTATTCCCCGAAGGGTTGGCAGAGGTGTATAGTATACACCCACGTTTCGCCGTTATGTTTAGGTCCCATGTAATACAAAATATTAATATTTTAACATTTTACTTTTTTTTTATTTGGGTTCGGAACGCACCATTCACTCCAAACCATTCCATTCGCTAGTGGATTCTCGGCCTATATTAACTATAGTAGAACTATCGAGTAGTAATAGTAACGAGCTAACGTAAGACGTTTTTATGAACTCATGCTGCCGAAATACTTTACTATAGTATCGACTTCGTTTGCGTCTGGTAAAAACGTTACGATAACTACTCGATTTTGCTAAAAACTCATGCTAGGGGCTCTGATCAAAATAAATGTTTTATCTTCGTTATGATTCTTTTCTTTTTTCCCACCATAAGGAGAAAACATTAAATAGCCTTTTTTTGACAAAACTCAGCGTAAGTAGTCGTAGGGCGGCATAATCGGTATTGCACGCGGGCTACTAAACAGCTAGCGGCGGGCCTGATCCCACCCTCCCCGGACTTAACCCTGAAGGCCACCTTTAGAAAGATTGTCAGCGAAGACAAAATAAAAAAAGGTTGTAGGGACAAGTATGGTGTAAACTCAAGACCACGACCAGCCAGCCAGCCAGTTTGTTATCTAGTTTTCTCTCTTTACGAGAATCGTAGACAGAACGAGATAACAAACCTAATCGGTCGACAGCTGAAATGTTTATAACTATCAAAATGATCTGAATGGGCTGTCCATCGCTAATAGTGACCTTCAACATAGTGTTATACTGGGGATATTAAATAACTTAAGAGCAAGAGACTGCCTTGATGTAGTGTTCGCAACCCTGACTGCTGAGCTTGAGGTCCTGTGCTCAATCCTAAGGTCGGGAAAAGTTGTATGGGTTTTTCCGTGTGGAGTTTCTCAGTAGTAGCCTGGGGGCTTACCATGACCTCTTAAAGCAGGACAGAAGTTGTTCGGAAGTTGAACTGCCCTGTTTTTTATGCTATGACATCGTTAGAGCAGGTGCTACGAAATCCGTTCACCTTTTTTTTGTATAGTCTTTTCGTACCATGAACAAGCATAACTGTTCAACTTGGTTCAATAGTCGTTCACCTTTAGTGCCATGGTACGATTTTTAGCGATTCAGAAGCAGGCCTGCTTTTGAACGGAAGTTGACTGGCTGGCATTTGAGCGTTTTCATAAGAGGTCATGGTAAGCTCCTGGAGTCTAGATGCCCTGGTGATGGCAATAGGCTCGCCCCCAATTACATAACGGCGAAATGAGGGTGTACTAAACATCTCTGCCCAACTCTCCGGAGACTGCAGGCGTGATGATGTGTTATGTTGTTTTCAAGTGCACTCTATGACATAACACTTAAAAATAAACCGATATCTTACAAATGACGTGAGAAATATTTAAAAATCAATTAGTACTAACGACAAATGAAGTGTAAAATCTCTCAATAGCACGTTAGTCTCGGCTCATTACCGCGATTAAGATTTTAACACGGTTCGTTAAACAAATTGTTGCTCGCTTACTATGAATCAAGCAGTGCGGCCGTTTTTTAACCGACTTCAAAAAAAGGAGGAGGTTCTCAATTCGATCGGTATTTTTTTATTTTTTATTTATTTACTAGCTGTACCCGCATGCGTTGCAATGCACTTTTTCCTACTTACTACCTACCTACTACCTACCTACTACCTACCTACTACCTACCTACTACCTACCTACTACCTACCTACTACCTACCTACTACCTACCTACTACCTACCTACTACCTACCTACTACCTACCTACTACCTACCTACTACCTACCTACTACCTACCTACTACCTACCTACTACCTACCTACTACCTACCTACTACCTACCTACTACCTACCTACTACCTACCTACTACCTACCTACTACCTACCTACTACCTACCTACTACCTACCTACTACCTACCTACTACCTACCTACTACCTACCTACTACCTACCTACTACCTACCTACTACCTACCTACTACCTACCTACTACCTACCTACTACCTACCTACTACCTACCTACTACCTACCTACTACCTACCTACTACCTACCTACTACCTACCTACTACCTACCTACTACCTACCTACCTACTACCTACCTACTACCTACCTACTACCTACCTACTACCTACCTACTACCTACCTACTACCTACCTACTACCTACCTACTACCTACCTACTACCTACCTACTACCTACCTACTACCTACCTACTACCTACCTACTACCTACCTACTACCTACCTACTACCTACCTACTACCTACCTACTACCTACCTACTACCTACCTACTACCTACCTACTACCTACCTACTACCTACCTACTACCTACCTACTACCTACCTACTACCTACCTACTACCTACCTACTACCTACCTACATGATGTCGAACGGGATAAAAAGTATCCTATGTCCTTCTCCTGGCTCTAAACTACCTCCCTGCCAATTTTCAGCTAAATCGGTTCAGCCGTTCTTGAGTTATAAGTGAAGTAACTAACACGACTTTCTTTTATATATATAGATGTACACCGATTACTCCGAGGTTTCTAGTCCGATTAGTGTGATTCTTTTTTTGTTCGATGCAGTATACTTGCCATTTGGTCTCATAAAAAATTCATTCAATTTGGTTCAGTACTTTTTATTTTGTGAGCATTTTTTTTGATTACTGCTATGTGGGTGATGTAATTATCTTTATAATTTGGTGAAGATCTGATGAATGGATAACAGCAAATTACCCGGGATTGCTGTAATTGCATGTTTGTGTATTGTTTATGCCACTAAAAATAGAAAAATAAAATTTCTTTAAAAAAAAGTAAAAACCGACTTAAAAAAAAAACTAAAAAGAGTAAAATAATCACCATATTATAAAACTAACAGTTTCAGAAGTCGGTGCCTTCAATTAGGTTCAGTGTAAAATTGCACCGACTTCTAAAACTGTTAGTTTTATAATATGGTGATTATTTTACTCCTTTTAGTTTTTTTTTAAGTCGGTTTTTACTTTTTTTTTAAAGTAATTTTTCTAATAGGTTTTTAGTTTGAAAGATGGATATATGGTGTTGAATCCGTTTTTGTTGTTAGGGTATGGGTGTTGCCTGTGTTTGACCGCCATCTTGCCTGATGTTAAGCGATGATGCGGTCTACGATGGAGCACGCTTGCCCAGAAGAAACCGATTCACTTGTGACTTGAAGACACCCAGATTGTAGCTGTCGGGGAACACCCACTCGAGCAGCGCATTCCACTGTTTGGCGGTTGTCACAATGAAAGTGGAATCAAAGCGCTTCGTTCAGTTAATCTTTTTATCACGGCATAGGTTATTCTCATAATACAGAGTGGTAATTTGAGAAAGGGCTAGCTTTGAACTAAAAAAAATAAGATGAAATGTTTTGTGAAAACTGCCCTTCTCGCTGACTGTAATTTTTTTTTCAAGCTCTGTGAAGGTAGACCAAAATATTAAAAAAATATGGTGTCCTGCGAACGTTTTCTTGTAGCTACAACGATTATGATAGCTGTCCTTTCTGCCTCATCCCAAATTACCACCCAGTATAGCTCGTGCTGACACAAGATAAGTCACGGAATTCAAAGTCACTATAAGCACAGAGACTCGGAGGTAACTCTCAAAGCAATAGATAAGAGCTATTACAACCTAATGATGAACCATAAAAACCATTCTCAAAAGCAGAGCCTGCAGCAATTTGAATACAAAAGGCATAGCGTGCCGAAATTCATAACCTCCGGGGTTATTAGGCCATCGACCTGATGCACGCGACAATGGCGCAGCCGGACAGATGCGAAACATAATAACCGACATGGGGGCACGTAACTTTATTTAGTAATAGGGACGTTGGTGATGTAACTGTATTATTACATCTGGTTAATGGATCTCCACTGAGTTAGAAATACAGACCACTAGAGTGGCAATTAAAATGGTACATAGCAGTTTCATCTTGTTACAAATCGATGCCTAAAAGCTAAAAAGGGATAACCGCCAATTTACCAACTTTTCAGGCGAGTGGTTTAACGTTCTTTTAGGAAAATAAATTAGGCTAAGGACCTTATATTATACATATATCGCCTAAGCGTCAAAAAGTAGGTATGTTGTAGAGTCATGAGACTTAGACCAATCGACGCAGAAAAAAAAAGACGATTCCAACGATATACAAGGTTAGTCAGAAAGGGGGTACTAATCCGAAAGGGTGTTAAAGTACCCACAATAATGAATAACTTTTGTTCTACAACATTCCCCAAAAGTCAATAGTTTAAGCGAAATGGCTGTTCGAAAATATGAAAAAAAAATACGCTAAAATCTATCTAGCCTTAGCTATGTTTACACTTTAGGTCATATTTGGGGTCACGGATTAGAAGCTCCATTTTCTGAATTTGTATCTAAAGTAGGAACGAAGAATTTTTGAAAAAACTAAAATAAAATTCATTTTGTATGAAAATAAAAATTATCGTTTTTTTTTTAAATTTTTACCCTTGCGTTAAAACAGTCATCAGCTCATCAGTGATACTTTAAGTGACCCGCGGATTAATACCTACCCTCTTTCCGACTAACCTTGAGTACATTTTGCAAAAAAAATGGCGCTTATCTCTTTTTGGCTGTTAGCCATTGAAAAGCTGTGACCTTTTTGTTATTATTTGACTTGGTCGCGTTTGACCCCAGTCGCACCTGATGGTAAGCGCAGATCAGTCTAAGATGGAGCACACGAATCCAAGTAACAGAGATATAGAGGGATTCCGCTATACCCATCTGGCTCTCACATACACACGACAGAACACAGTAAACTGCTTCGCGCGGGACATTAATGTTCAGGTGGTAGCTAGCCAGGCGATCCGTATAGATCCTACCACCAAGCGTGCTGGGTTTTGTTGAATCTTACAACACACGTCTATTCCCAGGATGCGGTGAGGAAGTTTTATACATATTCTATTCCCCAAACAGAGACCTAATTTTGGGTAGCTTAGTAACCAAAGTTTAAGATTGATCAAACATTCCCAAAAACTTGGTTGCCCCGTTCCAATGATTACCACCTCAAATTCTTGTACGCCTTACGTAAAACGATTCACCTAAAACCACTTAAACTAACTAAAGAAATATCTCTTATAATTAATGATAATAAAGATATTATTACTACGAAATACTCAAACCCCAACATCAAACAAAACTTCTGTGTGTATAAATAAACAACACATGTTTTACAAAAACTGGAAAATAAGATCACGTATGAGTCATACAAAACAAGATATCGATCTACACGATACATGAATATTAATCTTATGAGTAACTGGGCTTATAAATTTACGAGCAGGATCATTTGCACATCCATTATCAATAAATATGGATTTAGCCTTCAAGTCAGTTATAAAAGCATCCCGAACTTATTTTTTGTCAATTTATCTTCTAGTTGTCTTCTTAGAACTTCTTGCAGCATATTGTTAGGGTCTAACACACGACTACTCT
The DNA here is from genome assembly GCA_905220435.1 of Amphipyra tragopoginis. NCBI lineage: Eukaryota > Metazoa > Arthropoda > Insecta > Lepidoptera > Noctuidae > Amphipyra > Amphipyra tragopoginis. The sequence continues at coordinate 2,466,013 of HG992006.1, forward strand.
CTTCATTAGCAACTAATTGTAGTGTTGTTTTTAGTTTCAAACACAGAAATCTAAATAATTAGGTTTCATAGGTAAACTATTAAAACTATTTATTCTGCCACACACATACCAAAATAAATCACCACATTATTGTAAGGATTCAGGTCAGTATTACAAGCGGAGCGATTGCCTACCCAAGCTACCTATAGCTTAGCTGATTCTGTTCAACAACTTTACTAGAGAAGGAACCCATAGGTACTGGCTCTTATATTGATTGTAGGTAGTTGGAATTTACTAAGCATATACTCTAATCTCCAACAGCCTTAAAGACTCTAAATGCAAAATACTTCATTCATCCAATTCAATTTAATAGAATAGAATAGAATATACTTTATTGTACACCAAAATTGTAACACAGCTCTTATACAATATCATATATTGAAGGGTACAATGGCGGTCTTATCGCTGATAGCGATATCTACCAGACAACCTTTGGATGAACAAGGAGACAATGAATAAGATAGAGGGGGTAGTCCGTGGTGTACTGCTGCAAAATACATACTACACACAATACATAGACATAATACATAGACATAATACTTACATACAAAATTATATATCTATAATATAAAAATGAATCGCAAAATGTGTTGGTAAGCGCATAACTCAACAACGCCTGGACCAATTTCGGTAATTTTTTTTTTGTTTTGTTCGTAATTCTCAGGAGAAGGTTCTTATGAAAGAAAATTTTGATATTAAAAAAAAAAAAAAAAAATTATATCAGGTAAGTAGGTAGGTAGTAGGTAGGTAGTAGGTAGGTAGTAGGTAGGTAGTAGGTAGGTAGTAGGTAGGTAGTAGGTAGGTAGTAGGTAGGTAGTAGGTAGGTAGTAGGTAGGTAGTAGGTAGGTAGTAGGTAGGTAGTAGGTAGGTAGTAGGTAGGTAGTAGGTAGGTAGTAGGTAGGTAGTAGGTAGGTAGTAGGTAGGTAGTAGGTAGGTAGTAGGTAGGTAGTAGGTAGGTAGTAGGTAGGTAGTAGGTCGGTAGTAGGTAGGTAGTAGGTAGGTAGTAGGTAGGTAGTAGGTAGGTAGTAGGTAGGTAGTAGGTAGGTAGTAGGTAGGTAGTAGGTAGGTAGTAGGTAGGTAGTAGGTAGGTAGTAGGTAGGTAGTAGGTAGGTAGTAGGTAGGTAGTAGGTAGGTAGTAGGTAGGTAGTAGGTAGGTAGTAGGTAGGTAGTAGGTAGGTAGTAGGTAGGTAGTAGGTAGGTAGTAGGTAGGTAGTAGGTAGGTAGTAGGTAGGTAGTAGGTAGGTAGTAGGTAGGTAGTAGGTAGGTAGTAGGTAGGTAGTAGGTAGGTAGTAGGTAGGTAGTAGGTAGGTAGTAGGTAGGTAGTAGGTAGGTAGTAGGTAGGTAGTAGGTAGGTAGTAGGTAGGTAGTAGGTAGGTAGTAGGTAGGTAGTAGGTAGGTAGTAGGTAGGTAGTAGGTAGGTAGTAGGTAGGTAGTAGGTAGGTAGTAGGTAGGTAGTAGGTAGGTAGTAGGTAGGTAGTAGGTAGGTAGTAGGTAGGTAGTAGGTAGGTAGTAGGTAGGTAGTAGGTAGGTAGTAGGTAGGTAGGTAGTAGGTAGGTAGTAGGTAGGTAGTAGGTAGGTAGTAGGTAGGTAGTAGGTAGGTAGTAGGTAGGTAGTAGGTAGGTAGTAGGTAGGTAGTAGGTAGGTAGTAGGTAGGTAGTAGGTAGGTAGTAGGTAGGTAGTAGGTAGGTAGTAGGTAGGTAGTAGGTAGGTAGTAGGTAGGAAAAAGTGCATTGCAACGCATGCGGGTACAGCTAGTATATTTATATATACATATGTTATATAATTATGTGATAAGGAAAAACAATGTAGGTTGATGATGAGGTATTAAAATCATGAAGAAATAGAAATGTGTTTAGAGAAGAAATGATCTTTGACTAATTTTTTAAAAGAATCCAGTGACTGAGCTTGTCTTACTGGCATCGGCAACGCATTCCATAAACGTACAGCCTGGACTGTAAACGATTTGTCAAAGAATTTGGTAGAATGCGAGGGCATCGAAAGTCTCAAATTTTCCGATGATTCCAATTCAATTTAATGTTCTTTTCAATCGGAACAAATGTTCCAACACGCAAATCATCACAAAAATCCGCTAACTAACGAAAGCACAGCACACAATCAAAACAAATCCAAGTGTGTAAAGCTCAGCGCGCGCGCCGGTGACGTCATGTAGCGCGCACGCCGCCCGAGCGCCTCGCAGGCCGGTTTTTAGTTCAAGAGCAGAAACCGAGGTCAGCTGTGCCATGATCTTAGCACATACACTACATTCCCGGCAACCGCGCAAAGCAATGATACAATTAAATCCCAGATTAATTAGTGTTCGTTATTTTAAGGAGTGACTTCTAAGTGGCCATGTAGGTACTTACGGTTTTTATGTTGATGCTATTTTGTCAGATGTCAAAGTCTTCATGGGCTCCTAGAGCAAGGAAGGAGGAAGAGGAATCCTGGATCGGAGATACATCAGCAAAAACAGTTATGAGGTTACGTTACGTTATGGCCTACCCAGATTTTCTTCTGAGTAAAGCTTTAGAAGACAGCGAAGTGATTAAGGAAGGTCTTTCAGGAAAGAATAAAAATAGAGTGACGGAAGGCTATGCAAAATACAAAACAGAGGAAAACGTGCGTAGTCACGCATAGACGTCCTACAACTGCAAATTCATTTACAAGGAAGATGTCTGGACCTTGGTACCGATTCGTTACCCAATTAATTACTTGCAGTTTCAATGTGACATGACACATGGAGACACCTTGAACCTCCCCAAAAGGACCAACGTACTCACCACAAATTGCATTGTGTGCTAATGTTACTAAGAACATAGACTAAAAGGGTTCGAGGACTTGAATAAAGATAATCTATACGTGTCAAAGCAAATAAATTATAGTCTATGAAGATTTTTATTAGCTATTAGTTGACTCATCGGCAAGCCTGAGTAGCCTGTCATGCATCACTGAGTGAAATAATACTATGACTAAGTACCGTGAGCTTGATTGTAAACACTGTAATTGCCCCGTAATTATGGTAGTAAAGAATATTTAATTAGAACCTTAAGGTATTCAAAATGGTTCTCATGGTTAGCTGACAATTTGAGCGCTGTTCGTATAAACGTCTCAAAATTAAACTAGTCTAAACGGGTTTCCGAAAAGTACAGGTGAAGTAGATTAGGCTATTTGTGAATAACAGCAGAATGACTCCAAAAGTCCAAAGAAAGCATGCTATAACGAGAGTTCAACCCAAATTCTAATCCTTTCTCCACCAATGCCAATCTAAAATTAGGAGTTGTTTTCACGAGTCGGTACGAGCTATACGAGAACAGCTTTTATTATGTGAAAAGATTAGCCAATCAACAAGGTTGGTAGTGAAGTTGACTGTCCAGGTTGTGTCGAACTTAATAATCAAGTATCGTCACTCGTAGAGGCTCTTTAAATTAGGACTAAAAGTTCTCGATACCGGACCATACCATTTTGACGCTTGAAAATGGTTAAGTATAAAATGCCTATGATGCTACCAATACATAGAAAATGGGTTGAGGTTGGATGACTTCATTCATACCAGTAATGCAGGATTACTTGTCCTACTAAGTACTAAGGCAGGATTTCCCCCGGATGACTCATACAATTTACAGTGGATAGATAGCACTTGATTCCCTTAAGTTCAAACTCAGAAATGCATTGTATCGTCTTTATTGGACATCTCAAACGGTGGAATAACGTAGTGGAATAATGTAGCCATCTGCACAAGATTAGATTTCCATAACAGGAAGAAAATAATACATTTGTTCCAAGTCTGAAGGCAGAATGTTTACATGATTTTTAGTTCAACGACACTACACAGGGAATTTTGTTCGTTCGTTTTCATGTTCAAAGCTGCATAATATAATCATTTGCATTATGTTTTTCTTCCGCATCTAATACTACTAATACTTGCGTGATACATCCATTAGCGCTTCAGATAGGTACATCAAGGATTTTGGTTATCTACGTAACATTGAAATGAAGTGGCTCTCAACCTTGGGTCCTCCTTATGCTATCCAGATGTTGTTCCGCTGAAAACTAATTAGTAAACACTCGAGAATAGTATCGAAGTGTAGAAAATGCTTTATCAATATCCACATTTAAGGCTGAAGCAAGAATCGTTCTGTCTTTGTCTTTCTCAGCGAAAAAACAGAGATAGCATCAGAGTTGCTCCAAGAAACTGGCGTCGTACGTATAAATCAGCCTTTAAGTTAATGATGTTTTTAATTTGACATGTTTGGTGCTGAGCGATTGGCTTCTGCGCTGCGTGTCGTGGGTTCGATTCCCATACGGAACAAAAAATTTTATGGCCTACAGATAGTTTTGGGTCTGGGCGTTTGTGTATGTGAGATTTATGTCTGTAAACGCGACGTTACAGGAGAAATCCTATAGGGGGGCAAGGTGTTTAATTGATTTTCCTCTTTCGATTTGAAGTCTGAGTTTGGATTATAGCTATCCTATCGACATTATTGGCGGAGCCAAGATCAGTTTGATTGAGTGGATAAGGTTCTAAATTAGGAAGTCTATAGAAAAAGTTACACAGCCAGCGTCTGGATTTATTGATGCGTGAAGACGATTAACTAAAAACTGTTGTAATTATCTTGCTCAGGAAACCTCAAATTTTTCTTCTACATTTCATTATGAGTGGTTCAAGGAGGTTCATCCATCAAAGCGTATTGTAGATTTCTCGTAAGCACATCAAACACAAGAAATAGGATGTAATATTTTCTTACAACTTCCTAACATTCATACAACACAACTGGACACACCTGTTAGGACAATACAACACACAAATCATAAACCAATATTTACCCAAATGCTTACGTAACTAATGTTCGTTTGTGTATTAGTGGCTACAATGACTCATTCCTCGTAAAACTGTACCGCTTTTGCTATCACGAATTATCGCTGTTTATCAACTGTTGAATTATCAGACGATAAATAAAACGCTTCAGTCGAAGCCGGTAATGCCGATGATATTTGTTGAGTATCATTGTGTGATATTATAACTAACACTACAGAACTAAACGCCGCGAAAACCTACGTAAATTATCTACACATCTACAGCTGGTGTTGAATAAATATGCAAAAACCTTTCAGGCATAACCTTGAAGAGGATAAGCCAATTTATCCGAAAGATTACAAGATTAATTCGACTGTAAAATTGATACTTTTTTAAGTTTTATTTAATACTTTTTAGTGCCACATATTACAATTACAATAGCGTATAAATTCGTGGACCACTACTACGACTAAAACGTCGTCTACATAGGTAATTCACTTTCAAAGTACTAATAGTATTTTATAAAAAAAACTACTAACGAGAATTCCGCACTAAATTAAAAATTTTTACTCAAATTGATCCACAAATCTCGGAAGAAGTAGGTAAACTTAAAAAAAAATACACTTCGAATAGATTCATACCTCTATCTTTTTGAAGCCGGTTAAAAATCTACCACAATACAAGTTTAGTCAGAAAGGGGGTACTAATCCGAAAGGGTGTTAAAGTACCCATAATAATGAATAACTTTTGTTCTACATATTTTCCCAAAAGTCAATAGTTTAAGAGAAAAAGTTGTTCAAAAATCTCAAAAAAAAAACTCGAAAATCTATCTATCCCCAGTTATGATCAGCTGTGTTTACATTTTAGGTCATATTTGGGGTCATGAATTAGAAGCACCATTTTTTGAATTTGTAACTAAAGAAGGGACGAAGAATTTTTTAAAAAACTAAAATAAAAATCATTTTATTTGTTTTTTTTTTTATCGAATTTTGAAGTTCTAACACTTGCACGTAACAAGTAGGCTTCGGATTAGTACCCCCTTTCCGACTAACCTTGTATACATCAAAAGTCAAAATACAGGAAACAGGATCGGATTATAGCGTCATTCTGCCAATGGAATGCTCATGGGAACGCTTGTAGTAAAACACGTTCGAACCTAAACAAGATCCTGCAAAGAACGGCTCGTTCAAAAAACAACGTTGCCAAGGGAACGGTCCGTTATGTCCATACATTGCCTGAGTAAGCGATCTCATCCAAGAATAACCATCCCACATCCTATGGATGTAATGGATGTCGTAACTCGAGGGACGGAACTTAGTATGCTATCGTTTAGATCGGATGTACAGCAGCATCCGCCGGTATTAACAACATGATAGTAAGATTGTAAATCTATCCCACAAGAAAACAATATCCTTGATGATTACTCAAATATATCCGGCGCATTCTAGGAAGGTAACTAACCTCGTTACCAACTTTGCTGAACGTATTGCTCGTGCCGACACGAAAGAAGAAGAACTGCTCGGTTTACCTGACTAAAGAAAAATGCTCTTTTTCAGGCACTTAAAGGATGAGCCTCCACCGAGAGACAGCACTTCTGCACATGGCTCCATATAGCTATGCAACTTTGAACGAAGCTGACATATCACACCTAGAGGTTCTCCTCATCCAGTTAAAGATTTAAGCCACGTAGTGACTAGTACAAACTTGTTTATAGACACCGTTTCAGTAAGAACCTACGTGTTTATGAAATTTTGACATGTTGCTGTTAACACTACTGACAGTTTTTAATAGTAAAAGCTCCAAAACATTGTATCTAGGAACATTCACGTGATGTTATAATAAACTGTTTAACTGTTGTACACAAAACAACACATAATAATTGTTCGTCAAAAAAAAATTTGAAAATACGTAATACAAGTCACAATACCGTAAGCAATTGTTGGTGAACCAATAAATAAATAAATAAAGTGTTTCATAAACTGCTGGAAACTTGTACACTTTTGAAAAAATGTTTATTTTTTAGGAAACCATGTCCTCACTTCTGTATTCCCTGAAGGGTTGGGCAGGGATGTATAGTACCCTCATTTCAACAGTACATTGTGGCAATAGGCTCGCCGCCTATTACATGGACCTAAACATTACGGCGAAATGAGGGGTTTTAAGAAAACTGCGCCCCTGTACGATTTCTCCTGTATCATGGGTGCGCTTACAGACACAAATCTCACATACACAAACGCCCAGACCCGGATCAATTATCTCTAGGGCATACTCGTATCAATATTTGTTCTGTGCGCGAACCGAGCCCGCGACTTGCAGCACAGAAACCAATCGCTCAGCCACTGCACCAAACGTGTTGACAAGTGAATACATGGGTGAAGTCAAATAATAATATCAGTATCCCTTTCCACAACGGCGCCACCACAATCCCCATAGCAAATAGAGTGCGGCGACGACCAGTCTTGCTAGACGATGGTTGAGCAATGCAATGTACGGGACACGCATACAAACGAGTACTTAATACCGAAGGGAGAAAGCGTGTCATCGCGCACTGCGAGGTCCTTCCACCGCACAGGGTCTTGTGTTACGGTGTCTTATATGGTCAGTTGAGGGTCAAGGTGAGGTCATGGAAAGAGAAATCGAAACAGTAGAGACATAGAATTTGAGAAGAAAATGAGGAGTCACTACGCAAATTATCATCCTACGAAAATTGACATAATGCTGTATTCATCTTATCAGATGACTAGCTTTTGCCCGCAGCTGCGCTTGCGTGAAATTTTGAACCCGTTGTGACGATTTTCCATAGAAACTTTCATTCCCTATTTAACTCCCTTACGGGTTGTGTTATCGGTAGCGGGTAGCACTGGGCAATGTTGACAAGAGAGGGTAGTCGTCGATATGGATCGGCCCACCCGAGGTTATAAAGGTGGTGGTCATTCGACGAAGCGAGAGCATTCCGTGTTGATCAGCTGACGAAGTCTGACCTTTTATATCTGACTAGCTTGTCCTTATTTTATGATCTTGTAATAATTGTGTAAAGTAATATATTGTGATCTAGTTTATGTTACTAATACTAACCTAAATACAAGTACTCTCAGTGGTGGAGAGTCTAAGTTGGTTTTATTTACTGTGTTTACCTTGCTCGCAATCCTGACATACCGATATTAGCTAAAACTGTAATGATAGAATCACCCCTGAACGATTATATTGTTGTGTCTTTTACATCAGAAGTGGAACAAGAAAAAACCAGTCCACATTATGATTGTATACCCACATGTAAATATTTTTGAAAAGTTAAATCCCCTATAGACGGACTGACAAAAACTTGATATTACAATGGTGAGAAGTGTGAGAATGAGAAAATGTGATAAATCCGGTGAGTCACAACCATTTTATTATGTGTGAAGGAATTTTGATGAAGGAAATATAATATGAGAGGTTATTTATTCGTGTAAAATAAATATTAAATGATATCTTTGCTTATTCATGTAAAATAAAAGAGATGTTATCTGTATTTATCTGTGTTTATTAGTATAAAATAAATATGATGGTAAGTATCTGTATTTATTCGTGGAAAATAAATACGGCATCTGTATTTATTCGTGTAGGAAAATACATTGCAAGTCGTATTAGAGTTTGTGGTGAGATGCAACCAGGGTTGATCTTTGGCACCGCCCGGTTTGGCCAGCCGGGGTTGGCCAAAGGCTTCGCCTGGGGAAAACTGAAACTCTAACGTGGCGAAGCAATTGTTATAGGGCTAAATCCAAGGCGGGATATGCCATGATATTGTTATCGATAGCGGGTAGCACTGGGCAATGTTGACAAGAGAGGGTAGCCGTCGATATGGATCGGCCCACCCGAGGTTATAAAGGCGGCGGTCATTCGACGAAGCGAGAGCATTCCGTGTTGAACAGCTGAAGAAGTCTGACCTTTTATATCTGATTAGCTTGTCCTTATTTTATGATCTTGTAATAATTGTGTAAAGTAATATATTGTGATCTAGTTTATGTTACTAATACTAACTCAATTACAAGTACTCTCAGTGGTGGAGAGTCTATGTTGGTTTTATTTACTGTGTTTACCTTGCTCGCAATCCTGACATACCGATATTAGCTATAACTGTAATGATAGAATCACTCCTGAACGATTATATTGTTGTGTCATTTACATCAGAAGTGGAACAAGAAAAAACCAGTCCACATTATGATTGTATACCCACATGTAAATATTTTTAGTGAAATCCCCTGTAGACGGACTGACAAAAACTTCGATTGATATTACAATGGTGAGAAGTGTGAGAATGAGAAAATGTGATAAATCCGGTGAGTCACAACCATTTTATTATGTGTGAAGGAATTTTGATGAAGGAAATATAATATGAGAGGTTATTTATTCGTGTAAAATAAATATTAAATGATATCTTTGCTTATTCATGTAAAATAAAAGAGATGTTATCTGTATTTATCCGTGTAAAATAAATAAGATGATATCTGTGTTTATTAGTATAAAATAAATATGATGGTATCTGTATTTATTCGTGGAAAATAAATACGGCATCTGTATTTATTCGTGTAGGAAAATACATTGCAAGTCGTATTAGAGTTTGTGGTGAGATGCAACCAGGGTTGATCTTTGGCACCGCCCGGTTTGGCCAGCCGGGGTTGGCCAAAGGCTTCGCCTGGGGAAAACTGAAACTCTAACGTGGCGAAGCAATTGTTATAGGGCTGGAACCAAGGCGGGATATGCCATGATATGGCTAGATCCAAGGCGGGTGATGCCATGTTGATAAAGCAGGATCCCAGGCGGGTGATGCCAAATGAGTTGGCTAAATCCAAGGCGGGTGATGCTATTAATTGATAAATGAAAATGCAGTGAAAATGAGATTCTGTTTTGAATTAATGTTTTGAAAAAGTTTTGAAAATATTGATATTTGTTTTGATTGGTTTTGTTATAATTCTTGTTGTAGAATGGTACAAAATAGTTTATTGAAATTAAAAAGTAGTTTGTTATTAATACTTATGGTTTAAAATGTATTTTTTGTAGACGAAAACAGGAAATTGTATTTATTATTGATGATAATTACTATGATGAATTCCGTTAAAGATTAATTTGTCAAATTCATTTTTAAATAAGAAATAATTTGACTTATTTTCGATAAAGATGTGTATAATATGTACTTATTGTATTGTTGTAAAAAGGTTGTATTATTAGCGCAACATAGAAATGTTATGTTTACAAAATCATGTCAGTTTTGTAATATGAGTTTGTGAATAATTGAGATACCTATTTGATCATGAAAAATGATACTTAAGTATTATGATTTTGGGAATAATTGAGATAATATTTTAAGTGTTTATAATTATGTACTATGATACTGTGAATAATGATTATAAGATATTTAACCATGAAACATTTAGGAATTTTGTTTTCTGACTTTGTGAAGAATTGAGATATTTAAGAATGTAGGATTTTGTGAATAATAATGAGATAATGAATCGTGAATTATTTTAATCGTTGTTATGTACTATGAGTTTGTGAATAATGAGATATTTAATCTTGAGTTTGAAGTGTTTATATGCTGGTACAATGAATTGTGAATAATTGAGATATTTAATCATGGAATATTTTAAGTGTTAAATGTACTATGAGTTTGTAAATTATTGAGATATTATGTTATGATTTTGTGAATAATTAAGAGATTTTTACGAATGAAATATTTTAAGTGTTTATGTATTATGAATTTGTGAAAAACCATAATGAGATATTTAGCCCTGAAAAATATTGTAAATGTATTTAAATGATTTTATGAATTTGTGTATGATGAGATTGTGTGTTTATGTACCTATTATGATTTATTGAATAACTATAATTTGATGTTTAACCAAAGTAGAACTATCTATTAGGCATCTGAGATGGTATTTTATTGTGAAAATGTTGAAATCTAATGTGTGTATGTTTGTAAGATGTTTGATACCAGAAGTTATGAACGAATATAGAACTAGGTTGATACTGAATGAATATCAACTAGTTTAAGCCACGGGTGATGAGCTTGTTGGCCGTCGATGGGATAACAAGCTCTAATCGATACAAACATTCTTTGGATGCTCTTCATGTTACTTTGGTCAAAGACATGAGTAACATGACGAGGTCAAAGATGAGTGATCAGGTGTGGCCGAGATGTGTACTGTATTATTTGTTTCTGTTTAAGGTCCGAAGGTGTCACTGAAGTTAGGCCTTGATGTACAATCTTGACGATGGGGGTTGATGGTGCGTCAACCACCAACCACCAACACACGAGGACGTGTGTTTTGCAGGAGGGCCGTGTTATCGATAGCGGGTAGCACTGGGCAATGTTGACAAGAGAGGGTAGCCGTCGATATGGATCGGCCCACCCGAGGTTATAAAGGCGGCGGTCATTCGACGAAGCGAGAGCATTCCGTGTTGAACAGCTGAAGAAGTCTGACCTTTTATATCTGATTAGCTTGTCCTTATTTTATGATCTTGTAATAATTGTGTAAAGTAATATATTGTGATCTAGTTTATGTTACTAATACTAACTCAATTACAAGTACTCTCAGTGGTGGAGAGTCTATGTTGGTTTTATTTACTGTGTTTACCTTGCTCGCAATCCTGACATACCGATATTAGCTATAACTGTAATGATAGAATCACTCCTGAACGATTATATTGTTGTGTCATTTACAATATGGCTAGATCCAAGGCGGGTGATGCCATGTTGATAAAGCAGGATCCCAGGCGGGTGATGCCAAATGAGTTGGCTAAATCCAAGGCGGGTGATGCTATTAATTGATAAATGAAAATGCAGTGAAAATGAGATTCTGTTTTGAATTAATGTTTTGAAAAAGTTTTGAAAATATTGATATTTGTTTTGATTGGTTTTGTTATAATTCTTGTTGTAGAATGGTACAAAATAGTTTATTGAAATTAAAAAGTAGTTTGTTATTATTACTTATGGTTTAAAATGTATTTTTTGTAGACGAAAACCGGAAATTGTATTTATTATTGATGATAATTATTATGACGGCTTCCGTTAAAGATTAATTTGTCAAATTCATTTTTAAATAAGAAATAATTTGACTTATTTTCGTTAAAGAAGTGTATAATATGTATTGTATTGTTGTAAAAAGGTTGTATTATTAGCGCATTATAGAAATATTATGTTTACAAAATCATGTCAGTTTTGTAATATGAGTTTGTGAATAATTGAGATACCTAAGTATTTGATCATGAAAAATGATACTTAAGTATTATGATTTTGGAATAATTGAGATAATATTTTAAGTGTTTATGTATTATGGCTTTGTGAATCGTTGAAATATTTAACCAAGAAATATTTTAAGTGTGTATTATGAATTTGTGAAAAACTATAATGAGATATTTAGCCCTGAAAAATATTGTAAATGTATTTAAATGATTTTATGAATTTGTGTATGATGAGATTGTGTGTTTATGTACCTATTATGATTTATTGAATAACTAAAATTTGATGTTTAACCAAAGTAGAACTGTCTAATAGGCATCTGAGATAGTATTTTATGAAAATGTGAAAATGTTGGAAATCTAATGTGTGGATGTTTGTAAGATGTTGATACGAGAAGTTATGAACGAATATAGAACTAGGTTGATACTGAATGAATATCAACTAGTTTAAGTCATGGGTGATGAGCTTGTTGGCCGTCGATGGGATAACAAGCTCTAATCGATTCAAACATTCTTTGGATGCTTTTCATTTTACTTTGGTCAAAGACATGAGTAACATGACGAGGTCAAAGATGAGTGATCAGGTGTGGCCGAGATGTGTACTGTATTATTTGTTTCTGTTTAAGGTCCGAAGGTGTCACTGAAGTTAGGCCTTGATGCACAATCTTGACGATGGGGTTGATGGTGCGTCAACCACCAACCACCAACACACGAGGACGTGTGTTTTGCAGGAGGGCCGTGTTATCGGTAGCGGGTAGCACTGGGCAATGTTGACAAGAGAGGGTAGTCGTCGATATGGATCGGCCCACCCGAGGTTATAAAGGTGGTGGTCATTCGACGAAGCGAGAGCATTCCGTGTTGATCAGCTGACGAAGTCTGACCTTTTATATCTGACTAGCTTGTCCTTATTTTATGATCTTGTAATAATTGTGTAAAGTAATATATTGTGATCTAGTTTATGTTACTAATACTAACCTAAATACAAGTACTCTCAGTGGTGGAGAGTCTAAGTTGGTTTTATTTACTGTGTTTACCTTGCTCGCAATCCTGACATACCGATATTAGCTAAAACTGTAATGATAGAATCACCCCTGAACGATTATATTGTTGTGTCTTTTACAGTTGAATTCCGAAAAATCCTTCCTTATTTCTTGTCTACATTATAAAGGGAACCTCTGTGCAAAATTTCAGCGTTCTAGGTCCAAGAGTTTGGACTGGGTGTTGATGAGTCAGTCAGTCAGGACTTTTCGTTTTATTTATATAGATTTAGCAACATTTTTCAGGCATATTTTAAGTTGATGGGAAAAGGCCAACCCTATTCAGAACCTTTTCGATAAGCAGTTGTCGACCGATTCTATTTGTTATCTCGTTCCGTCTACGATTCTCGTTTAAACGAAAGAAAAAACAGCTTACCGAATCGTTCGACAACCGAGTAATCGAATCGTACTGAATCAGGGGGCCTACTCCCTAAGTCCGTCAACGAAGTTAGTCGCCCGTCCGAAAGTAGCCTGAAACGTGGGAGTGAACAAAACAATTGTCAAGTTCAACTTTTCGGACAGGCAAAAACACATCGGTAGTAGGGATAACTGTCAAATCGTGTTGTCATTCATTCTTAGTTCGGGCCCCGAAAAAATCGTATATCCGTAGGTGATAGGGAGTAGGAAATGCTCGTAAATAAGGCCGAAACCACGGACTTCGTGCTTAGGGAGTAGACCCCTAGAGTGCTGGCATGGAAATGAGCTTATTTTCTACGAACATTTGGTATGATAAGACAAGAGTTGATCACAAACATCTATTCAATTTGTGGGTTAACTTGGTAGAGTCTCTGCACATTGTGTAGGTTGGGGCGATGACTCCTGAGTCTTGGATTACTGTGTTGTATGTGGTTGGACTCAATTAAGAAGAATTCACACCATACCACAACCACACCACATCGCAGCGACAAAAAGTGGTCAAGCAGTGGTTACGTGTGAATAGTGTCGCTGCAGCTTCTTGCAGTTGCGTTGTGGTAACTACAAAGTGTCGATGTGGTTGCGTTGTCGCTAGTAGTTGCAATGTGATTACGTTGTGGCTAGTGTTTGCAGACCGATAGATCGACTCCGGCTTCAGGCGTGCGTGTGGTTGCGTTGTGTCGACGCAACGTTGTGTTTGCGAGGTGGCTGGTATAGCCAACAGAATGTGGTCCGTGTGAATGAAACTATAAATTTTTATACAAAATAGTGCCCGCCTACATGTTGTTGTTGTGGTACAGTTGTGGGACGTGTGAAACAAGCCTTACCACGCAAATTTGGTGAAATTAGGCCACTCCAATAAAGAATGTTTATTGTTTAGGCATCATTTCCAAAAATATCTCTATAGGCTAGCATATTTTATTTACATTTTATTTTTATCCACATGGAGGAACAATCGCGATAACATAACACAACATTTATAAATAAACACTACGTTAGTGGGTCGAGTTAGTCATCAACAGAAATTATAATAACAAATTCGGAAGCTAATAAAATATGGTAAATCGACTTCAAAAGGCATTAGGAAGAATGTTATTATGGAGGATTACGTCACCGTCGTGCAGTGATTCACAAAGGCATTTGCATGATGTCCGTATCACTCCGTATAACTAATATTACTACTTATTACGACTGTCTTGTTTGATGAATGAGTTGTTGAAACATCTGTTTTTTTGTTTCGATGTGAATGAAGGCTGTTCTTTGAAAAATTGGTTAGCGTGTCCTTTTTACCCGACTGCGCGACGGCAATGACAGGGTTATCTTTTTGAAACATTAAATACGTAGAAGTCATTGACTCGTGTTTTTGTTGCTACTGGGTCATCCAATCTGATTACTTCAATGGTAATTGAAATTCTACTAAAGACTGATTTGTTATTCTAGTGGTCGTAAGCGCGAATGCTTAGAGGTCCTGGGTTCGATCCCTAGGTCGTGCAAAGTGTCATTTGGTTTTTCCGTGTATATAGTTCGTTTTTTAATCCCGGAGACTGAATTGACAGACACAAAACGTCAAAATTGAAAATATTGTTCCTAAAATTGGCAACTTTGACATTTGTACCTGTCAATTTAGTCTCCGGGATTATAAAACGGACTATAGAATTTTTCAGTAGTAACCCGGTGTTTGAATTCGTGCACGTTTGATGGCAATAAGCTCGCCCACTGTTACATGGCTACAACATAACGGCGAATTAAGGGTGTTACTATAGGTACACCTCTGCCCAACCCCTCGGGGAATACAGGCGTGATGTTATGATAATTGAAACTCGTTTTCATGCTAAATAGAGAATCCAAACGAAAAGAATAGAGCTGCAAGAGCAGTGCATTTGGATGAAGAAAGCTTAAAAAACATAATTTACTAAAAGAAACATTAAGTAATGGCTATAATTTCCGTTTATCCACTTTAATATTATCGAAGTCGATGCCCCAGCACAATTGCTCATCAATCTAACCGTCTCAGACATGGATCGATAAAGATTGAGACATGAATCATGTAGCTAGACAAACTCAATAAATGTTCATTAGATGTTATGGCTTCATAACATGGAAGACTACTGAGACTATACATCATAACTTATTAGTCGCTTTACATCCGAAAATCATGAAGTCTGCTTGCTCATCATGCTCTACAATGTTCGCATAACTCGTCAAAATGTAGGGAACAGCTGTTTTTTTTTTCGCGATTTCAGCTTTGATCCCATAGTAAAAGTTGTTCATAATGATGAGTGACCCCTTACGAGGTTGTATATCCAAAACCAATGAGTTCCTCTTATTTCAATTTGGGCACTAAAAACAATCAATGACATATCCATTAATTTGACATAACTTTCCTTGTAACAAATTAATTGGCAGACCATAATTTGGATTAAAACAGGACTTTACAAATAAGGCGGCACACATTGCTAGCATTCCTTTTACGATCATTCAGAATGTCATTGAAAATCGTCAGTGGAGCTTCAAAAACAAAACATCATTATGACAGAGGCGTGAATAGAATCGGTACACTAATTCAAATTCATCAGGTCACATCACACGTAGGGCTATCAGACAGACTACAGGAATTTTCCTGACATGTACGGAATTTTGGCCCGCTGTCAGAGAAACAGGGAAAAACTGTAATAGGCATGTTGACAGCATCAATAAATTGCAAATCTAATTAGTTAGAGTTAGAGTTTTGAAAAATAATGGACACGTATTTTTTCTTTTGTTAAATCTGTGAATATTTGGAAAGATAAAACGCATCAAAACTCGAGAGTGGGGGCTTGTGACGTCAGAAGCAAGTAAAAATTGTGCTTGCTTCTGACGTTTTGCCAATTTTAAAAGTGTCGTATCTTCGTCAATTTTGGTTTACGTAAAAAAAGAAAAAATAAGGGTGAAATATTTTTTGATAATCTAACTGACGGACTAATTAGATTCTTTCAGTCAAATACGCTATTGTAAGGAATTTTTGAAATTGAAACAGGAAATTATGGTAGTAAAACCATTCTGCGCATATTTTGAAAATCTCGCTGCCTTATTATTATACCACATAAAACGTTCAGGCAGAATGTCAGGAAATTACTGAAAACTCAGGGACATTATCAGGAAGTCTCATTACTTCACCCACCTGTACACGCACTTGATGTGACTAAACTTAACGAAAAACATATTATAAATTGGCTAAATACAATATTATAGTTTCTTTTTCTGAGGGGAGAGCTGTATTCCGAGATACAGGTTTACACCTAGTTCGGATGCAGACGTTCCTATGTTACGAAGTACCGTTAGCCAATCTAAAAACATAATAAAATTGTCTCTTTGCTTTGTAATGTGTGTAATATTTTTTGTGAAATAAAATAAATTATACATATAATTATTAAACTAGATCTGGTAACCCTAGTCACACATGCATTTCTCGTAGACACACAAACACACACAGATGTAATTTAAAGATCGCTTTCCTTGAGGCGGAAATAGACGCGTCATCTTCGTTGTGTGTGTGTGTAAGCGTCGCTTCCGCTGCGCTTCTAGTGTCCTTGCCGCGGAAAATGTAAGGAAGTAGGGTTCATGATATTCTTAGCTCACAAACATGGCGCCTTGAGTAGGATAGCTTGTTTTCCTCGCGTGATTCACCGTTCATAAGCTAGGTAAACATCCTTTTGTAGTTAGTTGAATAGTTTGACCTGTTTTTATCATTATACCTTCAATAAGTCATTGTTAGTTTATATTACTTCACCTACAATAGTCATTCAAAGAAAGCGGCTTGGCTTTGATTTCCTCCGTACTAGTATTTTAATAATTTTTCCGAAGTTTGGCGTTAGCAGTTTTGTAATCATCATAAATATATCATATTATAATTAATAACATATTATTAATCTTTTCATCTTCAACTAATTCTTTTGACATTATTAGTTATTAGTTCAATATTAAACTAATTATTTGAACAGTATGATATTATAAAAAATTCGACTCGGCAAACTTCGTAAAATCACGATCACTTCCGAACTTAGTGCGACTTCAAGACTACGAATCTTTACACTGACACAAGTGTGAGTGGCGCGAAAATGAGCGACTACCATTGGTTGTTTAATCAAGCCTATAAGTTGTGTTGTACTTGTACATTAATGCCCGGTTTCTATGGCCTAAAACGAATCGTTTTGGTTACTAATGATGGCTGTTTTTATTGCCAAAGTGGACATATTATTAGACTCGTAGGCTAATTTTACCTATGATAGCTACTAACGTATGTGAGGGTCTACCATTTTGGCTGGAGACCCTTCAGGTCTCGCCAATAACTGCCCGGTTACGTAAGAAGGGTCCCCTAGGACCACCTACAGCAGTCCAATAGAAAAAAAAAGGGTCTACCTTGCAACGCTATGGGGATCTTGCTTCATTATTGGTTAAGATACAAGCCTCTTAATTTTAACCAATAACGCTTGGTACCTAAATTACAGGAATCGACCATTGGTCACTGTAAAAACAAGATCGGCTCACATCCGAGCTTTTATTTTGTTGAATTTGGACGACAAACTCAACAAAATCAAACAAGTCACAACCATATTACGTAGACACAAAACATTCCTAAGATAATATGAATTAAATCCACCGCTATGTCAAAAGCCCTGTGTCTATTTCTGGAGTGTCGTCTCATCTCTCTACTATTCCAGGCGTAATGCCTGTGAAACCCATTGGTATGTGGATGTCATAATGTTTATAAATACCTTCGTCCTCTTCTATCCTATAGGCCGGTCTCAAGGATTATAAGATTTATTTTTAAATGTCAATGCAGGCAGAGATACTGAAGTATCGAATTTGAGGGGCCCAATTCAACTAGCAGAAGCGCAAGCAATTTACATATTTATCTTATTTTATTTTATTAAGCATACACACGTTGCATAAAGCTGACTTACATCCGTCACCTCACACTTCAGGTCCAGTTGAAAACCAGGTTGGTTGAAAACCACTAGTTGTCTGGCATTTTTGCTGAACTGGGCCTTTTTGGCGCAGCCGTGAGGCACACTCTCCTGCTAATTTCTTTTGTTTTTTTCTGCTTAATTTTATATTGTGTGCCTTTTTAGTCTGTGCTAAATAAATGTATTTTCTTTTGTAGTTTTTGTTTTTGTTGTTTTCGATTACAAAAAGAGTCCAATTTTTTGACAACAAAAACAAAACCAAAAATTTTGTCAATTTTCGTAAATGATAACTTGATAACTGAAGAGTTATTACAAGTCGCCATTTACATTATCTAAAAAAACTTTTCTTCTTTTATTATTGATTTTTTTCATATCGTATCCTATCCTATACCTTAATCCTCATCTCAGACTGCACCAAAAGTGGCTATTTATCGATGAAAAATGGCGCAAAAATTCATAATTTTGGTCAAAACAAGCTATCTACTACCAAAATGTATTTTTGGTCATTTCTGACAAATATTTTATGACGTAAATAGCTAATTTTGATTAGACACTTTTCAACTGACTGCCGGATATGGTTTGTTTGCCATTTGGCAACCATTTTGTTAGGCCTCCAGTACCTACTGAAACGTCTGCTGACGTTTTTATTCATATTTTCGTACACAAATAGCTGCATTGAAATTAGTCTCAAACTTCGTAGCGATATTTGTGGTGTGAAGAGGTTTGATTGCTTTCAGTCATTTTAGGTTTCTTTAATACGTTTTACTTTTCAGTTTGTGTAGTTAGTCATACCTGCGAGATGTGTTGGATGGAGATGAATGCTCAGAATACTGTGGACAGCATTCAGAACAAACGTGTCCATCCTTGAAGAGCTCAATATTAAAAAGCGACTTTCTGTGATTTACCACGAAATAGTTTCGAGATTTTTCCGGCAAAACAGTTTGGAGAGTAATCTCATGCTGGGTTACATGGACGGGAGGAAAGCCAGATGTCGGGTGCCCGTGAGATGGAGTGATGCAGTCAGGAGTGCGGATGGCGGCAACATACAACTAGCCATGCACTCTACGTTAAACAAAACTAAATGGAAACGAATTTATGGCCGCGATTCTCAAAATTGAGGGACAGAGGAAGAACAAGGAGTTGTAAAAACTGGTAATTTCCATCGAATGATAGATTAGAAGCGAGTGCTTTTTGGTGCGAAAGATTATGGGACTAATCACGTTGGTTGATGGCTGATGATTTTTGCACACAATGCGGATAAGATTGCTAGATCATACGCTTTCAGTCTCCCCGTGTATGGACGGGCTAGAATATAAAACTTCCTCAACGCATGCTAGGAATACGCGCGTGTTGGAAGATTCAACAAAATCCAGCACGCTTCTTACTAGGAACTCTACGGTCTGCCCGGCTAGATACCACCCTCACATTTAACTCTAGTGCCAAGCAGTTTACTGTGTTCCATCGTGTATATGTGAAAGCCAGAGGAGTATAGGGGAATTCCTCTATATCTATGTTCTCATTTCGTGTGCTCCATCTTAGACCCTGCCGGTGCTTACTATCAGGTGCGACGAGGGAAAAAGGAGGCAAAGAAAAAAAAAGTACGCTTTCCAAATTACTTTAGTGCCAATATGTGACTACACAAGAATAAATTTCTTGTGAATTTACATATAGGGCCACCTTAAGTGCGAGCGCAGAACATTCAAAATTGATAAATTATCGACCATTTATCAATCTTACTTTACCATGAAAGCCTACGATAACATTTGATAACGGGATTCTAGTCAAACATACTATCTCACACTCACTTCCTACACACAAACATAAAAGCACACAAGCACACATTGACATTACGTTCCATAGCCCTCCATCGCCATTGAGCTTCGTCATCTTGCGGTCACTGCATGACCTCTATCGACACAGACATACAGACAGCAAGTACATTTTGTACTTATTAAGACATAAATTGTAAGAACTTATTTTTTTCATTTTATTTTCAATATGGTTTTTTGTACAAGTATAGATAGAGGACTGTTTAGCTGATCAATCCAAAACAGTTTTGGCTAGTAAAAAAAGCTAGTTTTGAAACCTGATAAGCCGGCCATACATTTTGGCCATAGCTCGCCGAGTGAAGGCGGACAGTCCCGCTTTTGAGCTGTGTCCCGCTGTCCCCAAAAACACGTAAATGTCCCGCTTTGAAAAAAGGCAATCCGTGGAAATGAATTCAATGTAAAACAGGCGCGTATTTATTAATTGCATCGGAAAACATTTTGCTAACCAAGCAACAAGTCATGCCAACATCATCACATTCATTGTATAAACTAAAGCTGATAATTATTTTAAAGCAAATTGCTCTTCCGTAACATCGGACCAGCCTACACAAGAAAAGTTCCATTTTTTTTTTGTAAATTATCGTTTTTAATGTGTGTTTTATTCTTATAAAAAAATATTATTGCAGGCGTCCCGCTCTGAGGTAAAAAAAGAATGGTCACGTTACGTATAGACAGCCCATTTGTCTAGCCTCGCCGTTGCTCGTCGTCACTCGCCCAGCTGGCCGAGTGCAGGCAAGCACGTTGACGCTTTGTCGTTTGGTGTGCCTTGTCACCACTCGAGATCGCTCACTCAACTCGTCTCACTTCGGAACAGTTTCGGTTTTTTACACAAATCAAAGGCGGCTCGCCTGCACTTGGCAAGTCGTGTCCACATGTTTGTCGGCGTTGTTGGCATTAGTATCGTTCGGACCTGACCAGCATGTAGACTAGGCTTGCCAACCTTAATATATGAATTTACCGGGACTTTGGCAATCAAAATGCGGGATGTGGCAAAAAAAGCGGGACCCGACTGTCAAAGTATAGGGAGGCGAAAAATACAATTAGGAATTATTTTTTCGTCCGTTCGACGCGAGACTCGCGGTCACGATCTACACTCTTCTAGTTAAACAAAACAAATTCTTCTAAAAATAATACCTATTCTAAAGGTCTTGAAACAGGACGTCCCGGCTCTCGCGGGACGGTTGGCAAGCCTAATGTAGACCGTAGCACTCGCCTTGCATCAATTTGCCTGAAGCTGAGGCTTTGCCAACACGTATTGCTAGACTTTTATAACCTATTTTTGGCGGACTTTTTTAAGCTGTGTTCGCACTTGCGCATGCGCGCGATTTGATTTGTACGTGCATCCAAACGAGCGAGTATGAGTCACGCTCTGTCCGCGAACAAAAAGCTAATTCACGTAATTTCATGACGCGCCGATCAAGTTGCAGTGACGCTGCAGTTAAGTGCACGCGAGTTTATTTGACAGCGATCGCCGATTAAGAGAATAGGTACGAAAAGCGTTGTTTTGATCGAAATTTAACTGCAACTACACCGCAACTAGGGTTACCATCCGTCCGGATTTGTACGGACTTCTAGACTTTTGTACGGACTTTGTCCGGCTCTTTAATTTGTCCGGATTTTTTGGCTTAGATGGAATACGAGTAATGAAAGTTACTTATGTAATATCAAATAACTTTTTAATCTTTATTAACTTCTCATTCATCTATAAACTTTTTTTTTTTTTAATAATCAACTTAACGAGATCAAACAATAAATCTTCGTATGTTTGCATTTTGTGATTAAAATTTCTGGACTTGTCAGGCTTTTTGTCAGGACTTTTCAAATTTCTAAATGGTAACCCTCACCGCAACTGAACTTCTTTAGCTAGGTGAATCAGGCACCAGTGCGCGTGCACGCTGCGAACATAGACTCGCATTTATCAACGTTTTCCCATCGGGTCACGCCATTAGAACGTTATTTGTGGAAAGTTTTTCTTAACCAATTATTTAAAAAATAATTTGTGTCGTTTGTTGTACGTTTTTATTGTAGGTAGGTATTGTATGGGAATTCCAATCAGTCCTGTGATACTTTATCATTATACTTTCGTCATATCTGCAAAATGGATACCGTACCTACTACACAGCGTTGGTTTTTGAAACGGAAGCATCTGAATATTTCATTGTATTGCCTACCTTATACCTACAAATGACTTTGAAAACACGTATCCATAACGTATACATATAATTTTCATTAAAAATGGCAACATTAAACCAAAGAATCTACTAACTAATTAAAATATTTCGTCTGTGCGCTTGGCCAAAACCCATAATTATGTGGATTTTATCAACTTTCAGGAAGCGGACTGTTTTATCTGAAAACTAATAAGTTTAAGAAAAATCTAAAAATTCAAAACGCTGTTAAAAAACTTTCAATATGGTGAGGAAACCTGCACACCTGATAGGGCTCCCAATAGTTCTCGTTGGTGTGTGTGTGTAGACCGCCAACAATCGAACTAGGTCAGCTTGGCCGAAATCCTTCTCATTCTGAGAAGAGGCCCGTGCCCAGCAGTGGGACAGTGATGCACTGATTATGCTTAACAGACTGCCTCGTTGGTCTGTTAAGCATAACAGGGCTCGATCCTCAGATCGGGCTAAGTGTCATTGGATCTTTTCCGTGTGGAATTTCTCAGTAGCAATCCAGAGTCTAGATTTGTGCCAAGTTGAGATGGCATAGCAATACACTCGTCCCCTATAAACATAACGGCGAAATGAGGAAGTACTATACACCTCTGCCCATCCCTTCGGGGAATACAGGCCTTATGTTACGCTTATTACGTTAAGTAGGCACTTATTATTTCATAAAGTTGTAAACATAACCATGAACGATTGACATGAAGCATGTCTAATAACGTAAATCTTTCTCCATAAAGCAAGTAGCTAACATAAAAACATAGACATGTTCTCTCAGAGTTTCCGCATCTAGTAAAAAGTCAGTAATTCTTCAACAACCCTGCATAATACTGTCAACATAATCGCCGCGCGCCGTGAGCATTCGCACAATCATAGCGCGACCGTTTATGAGCGAGGTGACGTCGTAAGCTGAGCGGGCTCGTGACTACGCTGATTGTTTAACTAATAATAAAGCTACAAACTAGTCCACCTAACACCCCTTCCCATAGACCAGATAATTTTCACGATATTTTACAATAGTCTTGCGCCCACCTGGGACGGTCCATGACTGTACTCCAATAGTGGAGCCGTGGATAGTCCCCGGTTGGTGCCCCACCCCATTTTATATTAAAGTTCTCGAAGGGGCCTCTGCGCGTTGGATCTGTGTCCCCGTGTATGCCTTCCAAAGGACCGGACATCTTCCGCACGGAAGATGAGCCGTGACCGTGACTACAGAGAAAGCTACAAATAAATTTCGTGTCCAAGCAGTCGCCGAGTCAACATCTCCTGATGATGCCCCATGGAGGAGCGAAACACGCGTCGTATCGGTTTGGTTTGTATGTTGCATTTTTTCCACACCTTCTGCTTGTGTTTGTGGGCGGGAGGTCGGTACTGCATTCTGTATTCCAAAGTAGCGATCAAGTTTGGCGGAATTAAAACTAAATATTGTATTTGCAAACATATTTGTATTTCATGGATTTCCGCAAAGTAACGCCTCGCCTGATTCCATTATTTATGCTGATAAAGCTTTTCTTTGCCTCCTTGCGATTTTGTACTCGGCTTTCACTTCATATAGCCATAATTTTTAGCTTTTGTTAACATTATTTTTAATAAATGAAGCTTTTGATACGGTCAGGTGCCAGCCTGATACCCGAGTTAAAAACTTAGGAACTAAATTAAGTGATCGTTATGTCATGAAAATGATAATATATCATCGTAAACTCGTTTAGGTATACGTCCCAACATTAGCCTCGTCGTAAATCCTTGACCGAGGTCAGATGGAAAGTACAATAAGAAGCCGTACAAAAATCATACAAACGTCGTTCTAGTTCGACTTTTAGCTACAATTTCCCTTTAGCTTTCAAAAACACCTAAGAACTAGCTAATTCACGACACTCGCCCGCTCCGTCACCAGTGCCACCTTACTTTATGACCCGGTCAGCGACCTCGCTAATGTCTCAAGCACTTATTGTTCATTACGCCAACACGTGAGCGCAGCGGACGAGCGACGATTCGCAACGTTCAAGAGATTTGTGACTACGAAACGATCGTGTGCGGATGTCCTTATTCTGGGAGTTGAGGAAGAGGAGATGGTATCTAGGGACTAGAAATTGACGGCTAGCAGTTAACTAAACGAATGGGTCTATTGCAGTCTATTCTATTTTAAGGATCAGAGAAATGCCGTCACTCTTTTTTGCTTGCGTATATAGATTTTTTTTACGGAGAGTTTTAACACTTTAAAAAGCAGTGGCAACGTTTTCGCCATGTCGCAAAAGCCTCCTTGAACTGTTATATTTTTATTTTTAAACCGGGGACAATTTCATTGCTTAATAAAAAATAAAAATGATACATATTTTTTTTTTTTATTCCCGATTATAATTGCCCAATTGTTAGTAATTTACTTTTCCTAATATCTTTTGAAGAGTTAAAAGAGTCTCCACGAGTGACGTTACTCAAGTACATCCGAGCGCACTCTACCCTGCAAGTGTAAGATGCGCAGCGCGAGATAAATTATCTCGCGCTGTACCGAGACACGATAATGTATGGCTTATCTCGTCTCGGCACGAGATAATGCAACGACAAGATGTTATCATGTTAGCCCGGCTGGGCAGTCAGCCTCGCTAAGTCGCTACCAACCTTGCTGACTGGCTAATCTTTGCGCCGCGGCGAGGCATGAGCTTTTCTTAAATATTTCGTGTCGGTGTCTACCTTCTGGAGACAAATGACGAAATAAAAGGCCTATATAAATCTAATTCTGTGCATCTGATCGTTATCATTAGCGTATCTAACTATTCCTCACTATAACAGAGGCGCATCGTAGAACTTTCGTTTCATGTAATATGCGTTGCCATAGGAACGCCTTATAAATATAGGAAGATAAAAAGTAATAAAAAAACTTTAAAAAAGTAAAAACCGACTTCAAAAAAAACTAAACGGAGTAAAATAATTATCATTTAATAAAACTACCAGTTTCAGAAGTCGGTGCATTCAATTTGTTTCAGCGTAGAACACCGACTTCTGAAACGGGTAGTTTTATTAAATGATAATTATTTTACTCCGTTTAGTTTTTTTTGAAGTCGGTTTTTACTTTTTTAAAGTTTTTTTATTTCATACTTTTTAGTGCCACAAATTACAATTACAATAGTGTACAAATTCTCGGACCAGCACTACAACTAGAACGTTGTCTACATACGATTTGTGTATTTTTTTTTGTTTTTGTTGACTTTTTCAAAAAGTGCTGAATCAATTTCAATAAAATTTATATGGGACCACCTCTGAAGTATGGCCTACCAAACAAAAAAAGAATCATCAAAATCCATTCATAAATGGCGGAGATATCGCGTAACAAACACACAAAAAAAAAAAAGAACATTCAGACGAATTGAGAACCTCCTCCTTTTTGAAGTCGGTTAAAAATAAATAAATTAGTTTAAGAAATAAAAAAAATATGCGAATGTCGAAGTTGTTCTACGAAAATTATTCAATTTCCGATACCGAGTAACCCCGAGTAATTTTTTAACACCTGTCTAATGAACGTAAATAAACAAGAAAAATCGCGATTCGAATTGCGGAGGGTCTGATAAAAAACTCAAAAAAAACTCAAAAACTCATTTATTCAAAATAGACTAGAATTACTTAGTTCTTTTTGAACGTTAGTTTTACAATATTATAGACATCCCACAAAAAGCCCTCCCTTCACCGCTTCCTAGTGTTTTTGCTGTGAAGAAGAAACGGCGCAACAAACTCCCCAGCAACACAGATATGTCTGTCAAGTGAATAAATTAATTGACTCTATACAACGAAAATCATCAAATTTTTTACAATAATAAAATTATGCAATTACAGGTAAAATAAAAATTAAAAGTAAGATAAGTATATAAATCAATTCTGTATGAATTGGGTTAAATCATAATCGTATCTAACTAATATAGATACATACATAAACCTACATCTAAAAACTATTGGTTACCAGGGAAGCCACATGTGCAGAAAAGAACTAGCGCCACACGTCCCTATCGTCAACATAGTCGTTTATCTTATAGTATGCCTTTTTAATAAGAACTGATTTAACGTGAGATTTAAATTTGCCATCAGTGAGATCCGTAATTGACTTGGGAAGCTTGTTATAAAATCGAACACAGTTTCCTAGGAATGACTTATTCGCTTTGGATAATCTAAATTTAGGGACTACTAATTTATGTTTGTTCCTAGTATTTATATTATGAACGTCGCTTTTTACACTATACATTGGCAGATTTTTACGTACAAACATAATGTTTTCAAAAATGTAAAGGGAAGGCATCGTCAGAATATTAATCTCTTTAAAGAAATCTCTAAGGGACTCCCGAGGACCCATATTATAGATCGCGCGGACTGCCCTCTTCTGTAATATAAATATCGAGTCGCGATCGGCCGCTGCCCCCCACAGCAGAATACCATAAGACATAATGCTGTGGAAGTACGCAAAATAAACAAGTCGGGCAGTAGGTATGTCAGTTAGCTGTCTAATTTTTCTGACTGCAAAAGCAGCAGAACTTAACCTACTAGAAAGGGCAGTTATATGAGCTCCCCACTGTAATTTGGAATCTATTGTTATGCCTAGAAATACAGTTTGATCTACTATATCCAGTTTACTGCCGTCAAGCGTTATGTTTACTCCTACATGGGGAACGTTTGGCAATGAGAACTTCAGACATTTCGTTTTAGTCGCATTTAATAAAAGATTATTTGCAGCAAACCATTTCGATAGAGCGGATAAACTACTATTTACATTTAAAAGATCTATGTCTTTCCTATTGATTTTAAAAATAAGGGAAGTGTCGTCCGCGAACAAAATTATGTCCGATAGTGCCGACATCATGTAAGGAAGATCATTAATATAAGCAAGGAATAGAAAGGGGCCCAGAATCGAGCCCTGTGGCACGCCCATTTTTACTAGAGACCCTGAAGATGTTATGCCAGATATGCCTACTTTTTGTTGTCTTTTGGAAAGATAGGATAACACCAGTTCCAGAGGACGTCCACGAATCCCGTAGTGACTTAACTTACAAATGAGCGTTTTATGATCCACGCAGTCAAAAGCCTTGGAAAGATCACAGAAGATGCCAACAGCATCCTGCGACCCTTCCCAAGCCTCCAAGATATGAGTGACTAATTTCGCACCCGCATCTGTCGTCGATCTACCTTTCGTGAAGCCAAACTGTCGATCGTGTAAAATCCTATTTTTATTAAAATGAGACAACATCTGTTCAAGCATAATTTTTTCAAAAATCTTACTTAATGATGGAAGCACTGAAACAGGTCTATAATTAGAGGGATTATGCTTGCAGCCTGATTTAAAAATTGGGATAACTTTGCTGTGTTTCATCAGATCAGGGAAATTACCGCTATCTATACTAAGATTAAATATTTTTGCAAGAGTCGGGGCTATACAACCAATAATGGATTCAAGTACTTTAATAGAAATACCCCACAGGTCTTCAGTGTTTTTAACATTTAAGCTTTTAAAAGTTTTTACAACTGCAAATGGTGTAACATGTTTAAACTCGAAATTTGGAATATCTTTAGAAAAGAATTGTTTCAACAACGATTCTGCTGCTGATGGTGACGAGTCAAGTGACTTCGTGACTTCGATTGGGATATTTGAAAAAAATAATTCAAATGCATTAGCAACTTCTACCTTTTCCGATAAAGTTTTATTTTCAATTTTCAAAGATATTTCAGGATCCCTAGGACTCATTTGACCAGTTTCAGTGTTTATAACTTTCCATACCGCTTTTATTTTATTTTTAGATTTACTTATTTTACTACTGATTAATTTTGATTTTGCAAAAGTACATACCTTCTTAAATAATTTTGAATAGTTTCTGACATAATCATGAAAAGATTTATCAGAATTAAAAGACTTTTCATAATATAAGTCATAAAGCACATCTCTACTTTTTCTTATACCTTTTGTGGCCCATTCATTAAAGCTACATTTATTGTTAAATTTAATATTCTTTAAAGGGCACGATTTATTAAATTCTTGGCATATTATATGAAATAACTTATTATAATTTTGGTCAGGGTCATCTGATGTAAAACGAGTAAGACACAATTGAGTTTCAATATTATCCTGCAATGATTGCAATTTATTTTTAGTCATTAATCTAATTTTAATATTTTTGGTTGACAATAACTGTTTATTTATTTTAAAGTTTACAATTTGACCCATGTGGTCAGATCTAACGCCACTAATCACGGATGTGTTGTTTACTACACTATTTGTAAAAATGTTATCTATACATGTACTGGTAGCGGCAGTAATTCTAGTGGGTTGATTTATGATATGTTTTAAATTAAAAGAATTAAATAATGCTAAGAGTTTACTCTTGTCGGGTGAGTCCACTAAAATATCAACATTAAAATCACCACAAACAAAAATTAATTTATTGTTCCTAAAAGCTTTTCCTAAAATCTCTTCCATAGCAATTAAAAAAGAGGAAAAGTTTGAGCCCGGCGGTCTGTACACACATATTACAACACGATTTTCTATTTCCGCACATGCTACCTCACATAAGCGATCAACAGATAATGAAGTAATGTCTTTTCGCTCTTTAAATTTTAAACTATTGTTACATAAAATTAAAGTACCACCTCCCACAGCGGATAGTCTATTGAACGCACTGGCAACCAAAAAGTTATTTACATTAAAATGCATTTGATCTGGTTTCAGCCATGTTTCACAAAAACATAAAATATCAATGCAATATCTGTCTACTAATAATTCTATATCTAATATCTTGCTAGAGAAACGATTAATATTCTGGTGGTATAGCAGAACATCATCGTTATGCTTCTCTATTGTCGGCTCTAAAAGTTTAAACAATCTATCGCAGTATTGTTAGAAAAACTGGACAATACTGAGTCGCTACTTAACCTAGTCTGTGTTATATTTGCTATAACAGAGTTAATATTATATGCTATCAATGTAGCAATCAGATGCCTGCATTTACTAGGAAGAAACATTGCTTCCTGGGACAATTTAAAACCACTAACAAACTTGTTAGTGTCAAAATACAATAATTTGTCACTATGACGGCATGTCAACATATACATTATGTTGTTCAAGTGATGAATATAATTATTATCTTGAACTGATAACAAGTCTGAATAAGGCAGAGCACACAACATAATTTTCCCTATATTCTTTAAATTTAATAAGGTGTCAACACCATTAACAATGTCCCTTTTCCTTACTCCAATACTATTTCCTATTAACAATACAACAGTAGTTTGACTATCATAATGAGAATTTACGATTTTTTCTACTATAGAGTTAAAGTGTAAATTAGGGTAACAATGGTTGGTGACAGAATGGGATAAACAATTTTGAAGAGAAGTCCCTAATCCTACACCCAATTTATCAGTGAACACTACAGTATGATTGCACATCTTGCTATCATTGTTCCTCAAAGGTTGAGTTGACTCGGGCAATGGTGTAACATGCTGGAGTACAGAAGACGGAGAAGGGTGGACACAGTTGCATGAAAGATTATTTGTCAGCGACTCATATCTCTCAGCATTGTACTTAACTAAGTCTATTAGCTCACTGGCCTCCAGCATGCGCTTACTTAAATTACTTTGTGATGTTTCATATTTCTTAAAAATATCAGCTAGTAAACTTTCTTTATATATCAGCTGGTCCTGTAAGCATTGTACATCTAAGTCGTACGTGATCCTACTTTTCTCTAATTCAGTAGAACAATTGTCTAATTGTTTAACTAAGTTAATACGGTGTCTGCGAAGGTTAACATTAATTTTAAATTGGTTTTGATTTTTTAATGCTTTGCGAGACTTCCTAATTAATTTCTTTATTTTTATATACTTTTTAAACTTCTTATTACTCATTACTAAAGGACACTTTGTTAAGGTATCATCACCAGTTAAATCAATAGTTACAGCTGACTCGCGAATAGGGTTCAACGTACTACCTACTAACTTATTGAACAGGCTCTGGGTCTCGGTGGCCTGCTCATTAGCCTTAATTGACTCGTATAGAGATATATTCCTATGTGCTTCGCTTAAATCTAATTCAAGCTTGGCTATACGTTGCAAAGCCAGTTCGTGTGTGTCACTGCACTGTTTGAACGAAGACACAATTTGTTGTAGGTGGTTATGTTGGTCGAGTAAGTCCATATGTTGAGTATGAAGCTCAGCCAGTTCATTTTTGAGTGAGGTGTTTTTATCAACAATCAGTTTCACTTCCACTTCACTGTCATCTCTTTCCTGTAGAAGCTGGCAGCAAAGGGTTTTTGAAGACTCCAGTTCCTTCAGGGTAGCCCTCAGTTTGACCTCCATATCTTTGACAGTTGATCTGCGGGTCATCATTTTTCCACTTGATATGTTACAGTCCCCTGGAATGTGAAAAGTATACAATTTAATGGCGAAATCTTATACAGAGGGAAGTAATAAGGTAAGATATAGTTACCAAAGTGGTATAAACAGAAAACAAAGTTTACAAGAGAAAACAAAAATTATGAAAAAATTATTGAGGGTAAATTAGTTATTTATTATATAAAGTTTAAAGGAGCAGAATTTTTGAGCAAATGGTTAATTGTAGTATGTAAAAAAGACTAAATACAAGACAAGGGTAACAGGTGGCATTAGCAATAGAATAATAAAGTATTAGTTTAAAATACACAGCAATAATTGTTATTGACAACTTAAAAATATAAAAAGTTGCAAGTAATACATATAATAGAAGAACTATAGTTTCAGGTGAATCTCAGCCTGTTAAGAAAGGGTTAATATAGTTTAGTAAAGTAAAGTTTGTAATGTTTTTTGTCTGAGGCGAATGTTTTCGTCTTCGATTTTGCTTCCACAAATTGTCAAGCAAAAGGAGACATAAACCGTGCCGGTGTGTAATGGACGTAGCTCATAGAACTGAGCAGTAATTGTGGGTGTTGCGTAGTGTGTCGTTAGTATACTTTCTACAATACTTATTGAATTATTAAAACAAAATACTCCCTGGGATTGAAGATTTCAAATCAGTCCGTTTGACAGCCGGTACACCTTACAAGTTTTCTTGATTACACGATGATCTTGCGATAAAAACAAAACAACACTACTGGGTACGTCATTTAATTACTAGTTTTAATGATATTATACAAGCAAACACTGATTAAACACAATTAAATGAATTTTCTAAATTAATTTATCTAAGAAGTCGTTTTTTTACGACTTGTTGCCAGTGTTGCCAAACGTCAAAAAAAAAAAAAAAAAAAAATAAAAAAAAAAAAAAAAAAAATAAAAAAAAAAAAAAAAAAAACCGCTATTTTCATTTTCCATATTTTTTTATATTACAGTAGTCGTTTTTTAATCGTAGTCATGTCAGATCTCAGACTGCACCAAAAGTGGCTTCTACTTCTCTATGAAAAATGACCATAAAATTCTTAATTTTGGTCAAAACAAGGTATTTATTACAAAAAAAAAATACGACATAACTTTTAGGTCATTTCTGAAAAATAGTTTATGACGTAAATACCTAGCCACTTTTGATCAGACACTCTTCAATTATTACAATAGGTACTAGCTTAGGTACATTGCCAGTATGTAGGTACTTCTCATGTAGTGGCAATCGACATAATATTTGATAACGCTTCATATTTTCAAACATATCAATACCTAATCGATCGGTATCTATAGATAACGATAACACTACAGCAATATAGCACAGACTGACATTGAAACACATAAAACCGTGATATCTTTGTCTATATTTTATCGACTGTATAAAATACCTGTCGTCTAGCCTGGTATGTTTGTCTTTATTTTGTAAAACAATGCATTATGTAATAATGTATTGGCAATAGGCTCGCCTATTACACGGGACTTAAACATAACGGCGAAGTGAGGCCTGAGGGTGCTATACAGGGTCAGGGCCGGATTATCCATAAGGCGGATTAGGCAACTGCCTAGGGCCCCCGCATCGATTAGGGGCCCAGTACACGCACCAAGAAAAAAAAACGTTTAATGGAACGATATTTTTTTGAAAATTTGTATTCTTCCTCAATATTATTCCTTTTTTTCCACGCATGTTGTCAGTTGATGAAATACTTCATACATATTAGATCTAAAAAAAGTTGTATTTGACGATATAGGTAAGGTAAGCATAAATTCGAAACGCAGCCGGCGCGCGGTCGGCTGATGAGTTAAACTTTGACTTTTAGAGATTGAAGTAACAGGATACCAAAGGAGTCGATCTGATCGACTCGACTTTTGTAATGGATAAAATGTATTTTAAAAAGTAAGAAAAGGGTAAGGAAAGGGGCCCCGAGAATTGCATAGCCTAGGGCCCTGATAGGGTTAATCCGGCCCTGTACAGGGTGTAAATAAATTCGTGTAATTCATTAAAACCACATTATCTAATACTGGTGTAGATTGACCCGCAGGGGATTTAGCTTGATAAAAAATTAAATCTTTTCGATCAGTTAACTCGGGGCTCTAAAACAGAAAAATGAGTACTACTAATTATAAACAAAAAGTTGAATTTAAAAATACCCCTACTGGGTTAACCTACTGGTGACATGTGTCATGTCACGCGGTTTGAAAGAATTACACGAATTCGTTTACGCCTTGTATCCTCTGCCCAACCCTTCGGGGAATACGGGCGTGATGTTGTTATTTTGTAAAGTACTTGCGAACCTGTAATTCAGCCGCATCAGTCAATGGTTGGACGAGTTGTCAGACTTTCAGGCTTCTGACTATCCGTAACGACTGTCACAGGCGTAACGACAGGCAAAGGTACCAAATAGTAGGAATTTGGTACTAAATTAATGACTAGTTCACAAAGTAAAATGTTGATATCAATTCGCCAATCTGACGCTCACAAGCTTTTCGTATGACAACCAAGAAAACGTGCTTTCCGAAACACAGAATTTCTGAATGGTCACCAATCCATGGACTGACCACGGCAAGGGCAGGTTGTTAATTATTATGTATCCTCTCTATATCATAAATCATGTATTAGCACGTCCACACATTATCAGAAATTTCCGACGCGTGCGAGAACGCATAGGTACATTTTGTACTAGAGCCAACAGGCTGCCGGATCCGGCAAACTCTTAAGCGTGAGTTATATAGAAACGGCGTAAGGTACAGACGCGGCGCAGGCGCGTGTCTTTCATACATTTTGTATGAGGCGTAAATTACAAAGAAGTGGCGCGGCGTAAGCCCTACAACGCACAGTGCCGCTCAAAACTTTTTCGTACAAAATGTATGAAAGCGTCCGCGTCGCTTCTACGAGAATGTAATTGACGCCTGGGGGCCTACTCTCTAAGTCCGTCAACGAAGTTAGTCCTCGGTCCGAAAGTAGCCCGAAACGTAGGAGTGAACCAAATAAGTGTCAAGTTCAACTCTTCGGACGGGCAAAAACACATCGGTAGAGAGACAACTGTCAAATCGTGTTGTCATTCATTCTTAGTTCGGGCCCCGAAATAATCGTATGTCCGTAGATGATAGGGAGTAGGAAATGCTCGTAACTAAGGCCGAAACCACGCACTTTGTGCTTCGGGTGTAGACCCCCTGTACCGGGGTCGCGGGGGTCTAGTACAAAATGTATGAGCAGAGTCGCGGGTTCGAAATTTTCTGACAATGTGCCGTCGGGTTTAGGCTGTAAGAACTTAATACTTTTTCTGCTAAACTTGGAGTCCTCTAAAAAGACCTGCAGACGAATACTGTTGGAAAATTTAGAAGATTTTATATAATACTAGAGGTCGCTCGCCCGCGTGGATATCGTTTTTCGCGTATTCCGTAGGTATTTTTCGGGATAAAAGTAGCCTAGGTCCTTATCCAGGTTCTAGACTATCTCTGTACCAAGTTTCATCAAAATCGGTTCAGCGGTTTAGGCGTGAAAGTGAAATAAATTTGATTGCATTGAACTCTCCAACATGTTATGCTATGCAGTTCCTAGGACGGTCCACAAGCGAAAGGTGCGCGCTGGCAGATTATTTTCAGTGGGTACTTGCAAGTCCAACTCTGGCTTGCGTTCGCCTGTTCGCAGAATGGTTGATTCCTACAATAGGACTTTTGAACATATAGACATTTTTGCATGTGCTCCCTATAGGTTCAAAAGTCTTATACTTAAGGATATCTTTTGAGTGTCACAGTATAAGTTAAAAAAAAAAAAAAAAAAAAAAAAAAAAAAAAAATTGTTCTTGTTACCCTAGCGATTATTTTCATTATATTCACTGTAATCTATTCTTTAGTTAATCTGTGTACAGCGTTGTGGGCTGCAATATTGTCTATATGTTTTGTGTATTTCTTGTTCCTGTTTTTTATATTGTAGCTGTTTGTTGTACCTATTGAATAAAAATAAAAATAAAAAAATAAAAAAGCGACACAGACAGAATTACATTCGCATTTATAATATTAGTAGGGATTATAATTTTTCATCTAGTTTTACTTCTTACTCACTCAGGAAGTATCAAGTACAAATAAAAGTCATGTTTTCATACATGAAATAATAGGAAAACAACATATTTTGAACAATAGGTAAGTTATGTTACAAACAAACGTACATTGCTTATGACGTCTATGGTGGACTATGACGCTGAAAAATATGTGATAAGGTATTTTTCCTGTTACATCTACATATGTATGGTAACATATGTACGAGGGCGGTTCAAAAAGTACCTGTGTTAGGAATGAAGATCTAATTTTTTTCAAAATCTTTTTTTTATTTCTCTTCCTAGTCTCCTTTTAGAGATATAAACTTCTCCCAATGGCCCTGCCATATTTTTAATCCATCAAAACAATAGGATTTGTTAAACGCTCAAAAATATGCCTCTGTTTCGACGATGACCTCCTCATTTCAGCTATTTTTTTTCCCCGTGAGCCATTTCTTTAGGTTTGTGAACAAGTAGAAATAGCAGGGAGCCAGGCCTGGCGAATACGGGGAATGCGGTAGCAATTCATAACACAATTTATTCAGTTTGGCGGCTACAACTTCGGATGAATGTGCTTGTTGCATTGTCGTGGTGA
Source organism: Amphipyra tragopoginis (assembly GCA_905220435.1). Lineage (NCBI taxonomy): Eukaryota > Metazoa > Arthropoda > Insecta > Lepidoptera > Noctuidae > Amphipyra > Amphipyra tragopoginis. The sequence goes on from HG992006.1 coordinate 2,501,461, forward strand.
AACAACGCTTGCTTCTTCGCCAAAGCGTTGTGTCTCCTTTAATTTCATGTCAAAGCGGTCTAATAACTTACTGAAGTGTTGTCCAGTGATCGTTTTTCCTGTATCTTCGAAGTCCATGGAATATGACGCCCTACGCATCCCAAAAAATCGTCGCCATAACTTTTTCGGCCGATGGAACCGTCTTCGCTTTCTTTGGAGCAAATTCTCGGGGAGTAACCCATTGTTTTGATTGTTGCTTGGTGTCCGGCATATAATGGTGAATCCAGGTCTCATCAGGTGACAACACTCTGCAAAAAAGTACTACGGATCTCGCTTAAATTGGTCCATACACAGTTTCGAAGTTGAGAGCCGCGCCCGCTTGTTGTCCGCCGTGAGCAATCGCGGCACGCATCGGGGTGATAACTTTTTCATCGCCAATTTATCAGGTAAAATATTATTTAACGTTCCCGCCAAAACACCTACAATATTCGCTACTGCGCACCCTTTCGTTCGTCTATCAATGAGAATCATGTCGTGGACTTTTTCAATGATTTCCTCAGTAACCACATCTGTCGGGCATTCTAGGCGCTCCTCATCAAAAACGAAAGTTAGACCACGTTTAAATTCATAAAACCAATATTTGACTACAGTCATAGATGGCAAAGGGTCCCCATAAGCAGCATCCAACTTCGGTTTTATCTCCTCACATGTTTTTCTATCCAAAACTAGAAAGCGAATCACTAAACGATACAGCACTTTTTCTATCTTGCCGAAAACTACGTTACACGACTTACTGAAATTGCTGTAAAATCAAAACTTATCTATGAATCAGCATCAAAATTATTTTGGCGGCTTTTTATAAATGACAGCACACGATGGTAACACCAACTTGCCTTAGCGACGCAAACTGTCTTCAAACACGGGTACTTATTGAACCGCCCAGGTATGTTACCCCATGAAGTCAAGAGGCAGAAATGCTGTCTTTAGTACATAACAACTGCACATACTGGCTGGCATTAAAAGAAGTACTTACATCTTAATTTATAATTTCACTAGTATAATTTAAAAAAAACTCTAATCACACTAATAAAGTTTCTATAGTTCAATCATGATTCGAAAGACATGTGGCGCCATCTATTATTGTTATTGTTTTTTCCTCGGAAACAGTACTTTTTTCGGGATGAAAGGTACCCTATGTCCGTTTCTGTACACCTGACAACGTATATGCAAAATGTCAGGATGATCGGTTCAGTGATTTAGGCGTGAAAAGGTAACAAACTTACTTTCGCATTTATAATATTAGTTAGGAAGTTAGGATGCCGCGGACTGTATTGTTGTTTTTATGTGATTTTTAAAAACATTTTTTTCTTAATCTGCTTGTTAAATAACAACGCGTTACATAGTTCCCCTTAAAAAAGAAAATATTAATCAAGTAGTCTTTTAAGGATGTTGTTATTTACTTCTCTGAGGAAATTAGGTAAGAATGTAAATAACTTTCTGGGTAGTCTACTCTTTAGTTTTATGTTTTCAGGATTGCTTTTCAGTGATGATTTTATTATAAGACATTTTCTTTCATAAGGGGAATTATGTAACACGTTGTATATGTATTTTTCAATCTACAGTGTGAGTTTCCATACATTGCACATATAAAACTGGGTGAAACTAGACATAATTGCAAGGGAAAAAATAAATAATTTACAATTATCCCGAGGAACATTGTAAAAAAACGGATTTTCAGCTAATTCTTCATTATTATTAAGTAACATTTTTTTTGGTGTATTGTGTTTCATCGTCATTACCTATTACCACCATTACTGTTTTTATTTTAATACGATAGACCAGTTGGTTTAAAAGTAACAATAAAAAAGTTAACGTCTATAAAACCAAGACTTTTTTATTGTTTTTTTTTCGTTTCGATAAAATTATGTCTAGTTTCACTCAGTTTTATTTGTGCACTTTATTACTTATGCTGTATAACAATAATATCAGCTCGTAATAGGCCACGAATGCCTAGGGAATATTGTGATAACTCTATAACATTTTAAAAGATAATACGTCATGCCAAAGCGGTAAACTATTACAATAATTAATTTCAAACACAATGATAGTTTATAAATACATTGTAACAGTCATGATAGACCTATCCGATCTAGTTAAGGTGTATTCATTTTCCTCAGTTTACATCGCAGCACCACCCGTATAATAATAACCCGCACTTATAGTCATACTGTCACTTAGACAGGTGCAAAACACCAACATTGTCAGAATTGTCGACATCGGCATCACTTGCCATAAAGAAAAATATAATACTTACCTATATTAGAATATAAAATGTTTTTCAACAATCAAAGTCAGCAATCATATAATTTCTTATTTCAAATAGACCAGATCATAATGTGTTTATGAAGGGTCAACACTAGGTGCACGGTTACAAATACGAGAGAGGTCATAATGGAGAAGAGCCGGCAAGAAACTACAATTTTTATTTATTAAAAGGTTGTCCATCCTTTTTATTTTAAAATAAGTATGTCAATATTCATTGGACTAATATGAGAACAATGTAGTAATCTGTAATCATCTACGTTATTATAATTGCGCAAATCAGTGCTATTATTAATAATAGTGACATTAGTGGCAAATAACTCTACGGATTATATCGCGTTCCCGTACTTTATCAAATATATCAACTATTTTTTGAATTTTGCGGACACAAACTTACGGAAGCTGATTTTTATATTAAGTTACTCACTCGGGAAGTGAGTAACAAGTTAAACTAGATAAGAAGATTCACATACAAAAAAAAAATTGTGATCAATATTTTACGGAACCTATAATAATTCTCTGCTGAGAATAATAGCAGTTACAGTCTTTAAATTATGAAGAAAAACGCCAATGGAGCCATGATCACGTTAATCAGAGTCATGATGATCAACATGAAGTGGGCAAATCAGTGATGCATTGTTTTATTTTTGGTACAGACGGAAATAAAAGCGCTGTACTAAGACATACGTTTGTCAAATTAAGTAGGTAATCACTTGTAAAAAGGTCCGACACGACACGATCCTCGCCCACGCTGGGTCGCGCTGACCTTTGCCAGTGAATCAGAGCATAAAAACACTGTTGTGTACGAAAAAGATCAGTGAACACTTGCGGCGGTGACTGTACTATAGATTCACAAATGTCACGTGTGAAGTATAAGTTCATTGTACTGTTAGACGGTAAAGGGCACCAAGAAATGCGTAGGTAATTAGTTTTAGTTATGTAACCTTATGGAGGAATAGGAACGAAGTAGCATCTTGTCATCAGAGATGTAGCCTCCACGAGTGACGATACTTAAGTACGTCCGGCGCATCCTGGGCAGTCAGCCCCGCTACAAACCTTGCTGACTGGCTAATCTTTTCACCACAGCATGAGCTATTTTCATATAGCTCGTGCTGACACGAGAGAAGAATCAGAGATGTAACGTAATTAGAAACATGCGATGAAGGACGTTCATTATTATAACCCTTTTCAACGTAAGGTGAGTCTTATGGTTTTTCTACAAAACGTCACCCATTTACGTTTGATCGCTGCTACAATATACGAAATGACCGCTATGTCAGGATTCATCTTTCGTTAAGCATAGTGTAGGAACGATGTGGCACCTTATCATCACAGATGAAATTTACTTAGAAACGTTTGATGAAGAACGTGCATCATTACTGAATTTTCCAGCATAAAATCAGTCCATTATTGTCCCAATGCTGGGTATGGGACTCTTCTCAGAATAAGAAGGGTTAAGGCCTTAGTCCATCACACTGGGCTGGAGTTGGGGGACTACACACCTCTTAGATAATTTTTTGAAGCCGTCTCGGGTATAGAGGTTTCCTCACGATCTTTTCCTTGACCGATACCGCAAGTGATGATCAAATTCTGATACACACAATTTTCAGGTGGGTGGGGTGAAATCATGTTTCGCAAGTAGGTATAGGTATCTAGTGCCAGAATCAAAGTGTTTATTCCGGCAAGCAGAATCATCGTGATGGTAAAAGCAATAATACTTACTTACATAAAATGTCTCGTTAAAAAATCGTGAATCAACACATAATGGTCATTGAGATTTAGTCACGACTCCAGAAAAAGTGTGCCAACAAAAAGATCTAGACATCTCTCAATTACAAGAATCACAAACAAACGATTTAGGTCTATTTAGGTACTTGAATCGTTTCTTTTCAACTGACGCTTTCGACTAAAGCTCAGGATTTATTTAGGCGGCAGTTTCCAAAGCACTTTTTTTTTCAAATTAGAGGTTTTTTTTTCGCCCATCGTTGCGAGACAGATTACCCATAGATAAGCAGTGTTATTTCATAAAAACTCATATTTGGGGTCTTTAATCCAAGATGGCGGAGCGCGCCGAGATCACCATACTTTGTCTAAGGAGATCACTCACGGTCGAAAACTTCAATTTTTCATAAGAACACCGAAAGCTACCACATATTTATACAAAATTCAGGACTGACGGACCTTTTGCAAGGTAAAACTACCTGGCGACTGTATTTAGAGCTTTTAGGAAATTAAAAAACAAACATTTGACAACACAGTCGGTTACTTAAAAATTAAGAATCATTCCGATTACTTCAAGAATGAGTGAGAATGGCGAGGGCTATGCTCGGAGTTTCTCTTCGTGATCATAATAATATCAGAAATGATGAGATCCGCAGGAGAACCAAGGTAACCGACTTGGCCCGAAGAATTACCAGTCTTAAGTGGCAGTGGGCGGGGCACATTGCTCGCAGAACGGATGGCCGATGGAGACAAAAGTTTCTGGAGTGGCGACCGCGTACCGGAAGGCGCATCGTGGGTAGGCCCCCTACAAGGTGGACCGCTGACCTGGTGAAGGTCACGGAAATCCGCTGAATGCGAGAAGCACAGGTCCGGTCGATGTGGCGATGCTTGGGGGAGGCCTATGTATGTCCAGCAGTGGATGTCTTTGACTTCAAGAATGGGATTACAAATGGCGGCGCTACTATTGTTGTCAGTCACTATTTGCTTCTCATTCACACACTTTCATTATGAGTGAAAGGCAAATAAATTCGCCATTTCTAAACCTATTCTTTAAGTAATCGGGTTGTAGATATTAATACTCAACTAGATTATAATATTGACTATAGTAGCACGATTTTATGGCATCATAAGCAAAGTCACGTGTTCATGCTATTGTTTAGAGATAATTAAGTTGGCTAACAGCTAAGTAGTGCTAGAAACGTGACTACGTTTGTTTTATCTACATAATACTTTTATTTTTACGATAGGTGTGGCCATGACTGTTCGAAGGCATCGTTAGTAACGTCAATGTTATTTAATAACAAAACATATTATCACGCCTGTATTCCAAGAAGGGTTAAGCAGAAGACGTATAAGTCATCATCATCATTCAGCCGAAAGACGTCCACTACTGGACATAGGCCTCCCCCAAGCCATGTTGGGAAGGTTTGCCGTAATCGCCACGCTTGGTAGGCGGGTTGTTAAAGTACTCACAGAACGCTGCTGCCCATCCTCTAGAGAATCCCTTAGTCGCCTTTTACGACACCCACGGGAGGAGATGGGGTAGCAGTGGCGAAGGCTCCATACAAGTCGATTCCTATCGGCTTCCCTTTCGAAACGAGTAGTTACTGGAATTCACGCATCACACTTGAGCAAGGTAAGCATTTTTTGGTCCGGCTTCCCTTTTAAGAAAATTCACCCTTCGCCACTGTGGGGTAGTGCTATTCTTTAAGTCCAGCACTACGCGACGATGACGATACGATAGAGACGTGTACCTATAAGTACACCATCATTATTTATGATATATGTAATAGGGAGCGAGCCTATTGCCATCAACCATTAACAAATCCAGACTGCGGGCTGCTACTGAGAAATTCCACACGGAAAAACTCAACACTTTGCCCGACCTGGGGATCGAATCCACTAGACCACCAATATCACTAGACCAACGAGGTAGTCTAGTGATATTTAATACTAGCTTTTGCCCGCAGCTTCGCTTGCATGAAATTTTGAACCCGTTAAGTGATTTTTCATATAAACTTTCAACCCCTATTCAACTCCCGTAGGGGTTGAATTTCAAAAAATCCTTCCTTTTTCCTTGTCTACATTATAAAGGGAACTTCTGTGCAAAATTTCAGCTTTCTAGGTAAAAGGGTTTGGGCTGCGCGTTGATGAGTTAGTCAGTCAGTTAGTCAGGACTTTTCTTTTTATAATGATTCTAATATTCTCAATCTATTATGCGTTGCATCAAAAAATTTGCGATTGATTGCGGCAAATTGGGATTGCTTTGTTGACAGTTGTTTCATAGTTAAATCAGGAAGCTCCCGTATTATTGGCTCAGGTGTTTTCTGCAGGAGTATGTCAGAGGTTTTAATAGTAAAGTTTCTCTTGGAATGAACTACCACCATATATTTTTCTGCCGACAAGCAGCTTTATTGTGTTCCGGTTTGATAGGTGCCGGTGAAATAACAGGCACATGAGACCTTCAACTTTGTATCCAAGGTCAGCAACGCATCAGCAATCCTCTTGAAGATTCAGATGTTTATTTGCAGCAGTAGCCCTTACCACCAGGTTTGCCGCCGGCATGAGTGCCAAACTCTTGCCTAAAAAAAACTTATCTGTTTGTCAAACGTTGTCGTAATTAGAACAGAGTTTTCTTTACAACATTCATTGTAGCATTCTATTTGAAAGCCTGTATTCAGCAGTAAACGACTACAAGCCGATAATACCACCACTAATCCGGCTTTAGACATTCGCATCACAAGCACAACGTAGATAACCACCATATGAAAAACATTAACGTAATATTAGACCAAGCGCTTGCTAAAACTACATAAGACCGGAAAATGAATATAATATGCATGTGCAGTTAGATGCAAATATGCAGCACATGTTAGCATGCTAACTGGGCCCATTGTCCTTAATTAGTAGCCGGTCAATTAGCGTCAGTTTGCGTATGAAGATGTGAGTCGTTAGTGGGTGAAATGAATGTAGTTTAAGTAGTTAATAAGTGTATTCTAAGTGTTGACATGATTGTTGACATTTGCGCAAGAGCACGATGGAAATATACTGCGAAAAGATCGCGAACATTTCGTGAATAGTTGGCGTGCATACTGAACACTTTTAACGCATTTGCGACGAGTTCGCGTGCTGTTCGCGAGCAGTTCACGTGCATACTGCAAACACTTTTAACGCATTTGCGAGGAATTCGCGTGCTGATGTTTGCTTAGTGCGCTAAAGGGGACTCGCCATTAGGATTTTTTTTATAACAGCATCTTTATCCAAATATACCTACTGAAACTAGAGGTCGCCAGCGGCTTCGCCCGCGTGGATGTCGTTTATCGCGTATTCCGCGTTTTTGTCTGCTATAATATGCATGCATTATACATATAAACCTTCCTCTTGAATCACTCTATCTATTAAAAAAAACCGCATCAAAATCCGTTGCGTAGTTTTAAAGATCTAAGCTTACATAGGGACAGATAGACAGAGGGAAGCGACTTTGTTTTATACTATGTAGTAATGGTAGATAAGTCTTAGAAGACTCGTACAGTACTTTAAATAGTATTAACACCTCTCTACTCTGCGCATCATAGTCTAATTTTGAACGAAGGCCTATATGAAGGCGCTGACACGCTGGCACGTGCCAAACGGATTCATGTCCACTCTTCTCTCGTGTCTATTATTTGTGAATAGCTCATGCCGTGTTGGAATTTGCTAGTCAGCGTGGTTAGTAGCGGGGCTGATTGTACAGTAGGCTAATTCACGTAATTTCATGACGCGTCAAGTTGCAGTGACGTTGGAGTTAAGTTCACGCGAGCGTATCTGACATCGATCGCCTATTAAAAGAATACGAAAAGCGTTGTTTTGATCGATACTAATCTGCAAATGAACTTCTTTAGTTAGGTGAATAAGGCCCCAGGACTACGCCGGACGTCCTTAATTATCCTCACTCGTGGACGCTCTGATGCAGTGTTGCCAAACGTCCCATTTTTGGCGGGACGTCCCTTTTTTCAGCCCTCTCAAGACGCGTACAGCCAGCAACCTTTCTTTTTTTCATCCTCCCAAAATCTTAATGGATACCCTTCGCCTGGGGAAGGCGAAGGGTTACGCTGGGCTCTTACCGGCTAAAAACCCACGGTGTTCCTTCTTCTGACCGTTGGCCGGGGTCGCGGGATTCGCAGCTGCCGCACCGCAACCCCGGCAGGCGTTCCGCCAGCACCCTGAGCAGGACGCCTATCCATTATTTAGAAATAATTATTTCATATTTGTCAGTGATTTTTTCTAGGGAGTCTTGTTAGAAGTAAGGGATTTTAACTATTGTTGTGCTTTTCTTCTACGTCCCGATTTTTTCGTCCCAATCCCGTTTCTTTCTCATTAATGTCCCGATATTTTGAAAATCGGATCTGGCAGCACTATTATTAATGCACCCCGTGTCCAGTTCCAGGATAAGTCTTTCTGCATCAGCGAATTGTTGATCATTACCATGAAGTACGATAAGTTTAATGATCTGGAAATGATCCGTCCTCCCATAACTTGGCGCACTGTAAAGTGAATAAACATTACAGCCCACTACCACTTCTTAGTGACGCAAAGATATACCCTTTGGCTTTTCTACATACCGATAAGCATACGGTCCACTCATTTCATACTGCATTCCGTCATGTACTCAACAAATGTTATTAATAAACCATTAAACTGATGCGACCTATTTCGTTAATGTGCGTACGCGCCGTGAAAGTATTTGACAAGTACTGTTTTGTTAATATGACTTCTTATGAACAAGTATGTTATGATGTTGGCCTAGATGGAACAATGGGTTCACATTGAGTGGAATTTAATGTGTTCCTAATTTGGAATGAGTTAAAAGGCGTTGTGCTCACACTGCAGTAGTCTTCAACTGGTTATATGTCAGCATGTAGTGGTCACGTGTCATGTGCACCCCACCGAAAAGGTCTGAAGAAGACGAAACAGTCCCTTGCGACGTGCCTTATAGGCGTAGCCCAGGAGGGGAGCTCTGGAAGCGTAACTTGGGGGACCAAGTTACTTGTGGGGACACGGCCTTCGCCTTTTGGCAGCCTTCTGAAAGTTACTGCTAGAAAAGAAAAAAAACTCTCACGTACCGGAGAAGTTCATCAGTAGTCATGTGGCTGAGTGTACAAGGTGCCAAACGAGATTTTAAACCAGATGGCTTTTAGGTTGGAAAACAGTGCGACGGCCTGTAATTTCCCTGGCACCCATACTCTTCAAAACGGAACACTGCAATGCTGCGTGGAAGCAGAAATATGTGTGGTGGTAGTACTTTGCCGGATGATATCTTTCACAAGGTACTAGCAGGTAGGCAGCTCTACTAATAAAAAAACTAAGACACACAACTTCGAAATCCGACAATCGTAGACAGTTAGCTTGCAACTTGGAAATTACAAATCCTTAACGAAGTGTAATAATAACCTAAGATAGCTATAAAATACAGTGAGACACTCTGGGAAGGTACTTTTTTCTGCGGGCAGTATGCTGGGAAATTTTGAAGCTCCCACGGGAATGCAACATCAATGGGTTATTTTAAGCATGGGAGAACTTACACCAAGATGTATAGATAAAAACCGGCCAAGTGCGAGTCGGACTCGCGCACGAAGGGTTCCGTACCATTATCTATAAAATCGGCAAAAAAATCACCTTCGTTGTATGGGAGCCCCCTTAAATATTTATTTTATTCTGTTTTTAGTATTTGTTGTTATAGCGGGAACAGAAATACATCATCTGTGAAAATTACAACTATCTAACTATCACGGTTCATGAGATACAGCCTGGTGACAGACGGATGGACGATTATCTATAAAAACTGCAAAAAAATCACGTTTTTTGTAAGGGAGCCCCGTTTATATTTATTTTATTCTATTTTTTAGTATTTTTTATTACAGCGGCAACAGAAATACATCATCTGTGAAAATTACAACTATCTAACTGTCACGGTTCATGAGATACAGCCTGGTGACAGACGGACAGACAGACGGACAGCGGAGTCATAGTAATAGGGTCCCGTTTTACCCTTTGGGTACGGAACCCTAAAAAGAGACAGTAATATTACAGAGTAAATATCAAGTACTTGATCACAAGCCGTTACTATAATTATAAGCAAATGATCAATTAGTTTAACGCCTCTAATGGCTTCCTAAGAAGTTCTAATAGAATCTTTGCTAATTTGCCAGCTTTCCTCGAAACCACGTACAGAAATAATGTGTTTACTTAAAGATTGCTTATTTATACAAGGTGTAAACGAATTAGTAATACAGCGCGTCATCTACTGGTGACAAAGATTAACACTAAATGGGTATTTATGAAAATAAAGTTAAAAAAAAAACACCAAAAAAAACCTTGGTTTTCTATTTCCGAGTCATTTTAGAGCCTTGAGTTAACTGACTGCAAAGAGCGATATCGCGCTAGTCGTGCCCGCCAGCTGTGTCGCCGTACTTTCATTCATTTATGCGGGGCATCGAAATGTTCACTATCATAAAAAAAAACTTTTTTTGCTTGTTTTTTTTTTTATTCCTTTTTATGTGGTTTCGATACGATCACTACCTTTACCGCAAGATTAATTTATTTATTTTTATCTAGCCAAATCACGTAATAGGAGATCACGTGGTTTTAAGGAATTACACGAATTCGTTTACACCCTGTATTCCCTAAAAGGCGAATAAGCATAAAACAAACAGGCGTGCAGAACATTACATAAAAAATAAAAGATTACCTACTGACATTGATTAACTCAATTTTCAGGTCAATTTCCCAGAAAAGTAAATGGTTACTTACAAATGAAATCTATTTTGTCTGGGACTTGAACCGGAACACATTTCGGCACGCAAAGCCAAGTTCAACCGGTTCCTATTTCTGCATATTGATTACTACTTAAATAGATCGATTTAGAGCCATCAATCTTCATTTAAACTGAGCTGCCCACTTTGTCATTTGGATGCCGCCCGGTTTAAAATAAATAATTTGTTGTAAAGGCTGCGGCTGTTATTATTTTAAATTTCGATTTAAGTAAGGACTCCTGCGGCTAATTCACTTTGATCAACGCGCATTCGCATTGAGGTGCACGAAAAGAGCCTCCACGAGTGACGATACTTAAGTACGTCCGGCGCACCCTGGGCAGTCAGCCCCGCTACCAACCTTGCTGACTGGCTAATCTTTTCACCACAGCATGAGCTATTTTCGTATAGCTCGTGCTAACACGAGAGAAGAAAAACGCTCATTCGCGCAGAGGAGGTCCGTAAATATAAATTCTTCAATGGAAGTTTGAGTGCTTCTTACGATTGCTGCTGGGCTTCTCAGACAATCGCTAGCTGGGCGTCGGATTTTGATTAGAGAAGGGTTCTTTCAAAAGGGTCTGTAAAGCGTCGCTGGGCTGGGCAACTTGGTTAGTGCATAGATCCGTAAAATGTATTTTCTGTCTATAAAACTTGAAGCTTTATTATTATAAGGAGTAAACTATTATCAAGAATGGTAGAATAAAATTACATTTTAAATATTTCTTTATAAGACATTAAAACATATGAATAGTGTAGCCGCTTGGCATCGGGAACAGTCTAAGCTAACGGGTCTAAGCTACCGGTGGTCAAGGTCTCAAAGAGGAACTTCAATACGCGCCGTGTTCAGGAGTACCGCTTCCTGCATCAGGCCCTTGATCCAGCCGCCTACCGAGAGCCTCATCAGATGTTGGTCAAGGCTCTTGGCTGTTAGACCATCGCCCCTAATAATTATTATTGGCACAATAACTGCTGAATCAACATCCCACATGTGTACTTCATGTGCCAAGTGTTCATATTTAATTTCTTCAAGAAGGTATAATTATTATTATAATCCTCATGCCTTATAATGAATAAATGTACCTTTCTATCGAGTTTTAGTTGGAAGTAGTAGTAGAAAACAGAGATTATTTTTCCCTCACATCGTAAATCAAAATAACGGTTTATTGAGATATAATCAGTCACCACTCGTATCGAAAACCTTTTAACCTACACCTACTTTTACACCGTCACATGAGAAATTACCAGTATTTCAATTTATCAAAATGGCGGAAAAACATAATTAAAAACATTCATGTCATATCTTTATTTAATTACATCGACAGAATTTCAAAGGAAGCCATAAACATAAAATACATCGTTGAGAACAAAATGAAGCTGTTGATTCAAACTTCGAACGCTTACTTACAGCCATGGCACAGGCAGTCTGCGGTGTGCCAAAGAACTGATTGAGACTTCGGTAAGCTGAACTAGAATAGCTGCTGATTTAATTTATGTGGTAAGTTCTATATTGTGAATAGGAAGGAAGGTTCTGTTGGTATAATTTTACGCTATTGCGGGCAATGTCTGGTATGCGTATTTGCGGTGGCTTAGCTTACTTGAAGTCAATGGCATTTCTACAATTTCTAAAGCCTTTTGTTATGACATAATATAATTGACGTCAGGTTTGTTTTGTTTGAAATGTTTTATTAACTCAGGAATACCTTACGCATTAAAATATTAAACAGAATGTCAAATACAACTTGGCTAACTGGTAATTATGGACAAATCGAGTATTTAGAAACATAATAACTAACGTTGAAGGTGATAATGATCGCCTTATCGATAAAGAACAGACTACATTATACTCTTCCTGCACTTAAGATATTTTTTCGAACAGTGTTCTCAGTTCTTTTACAACATAATAAGGCATTAAACAAACAATAATACAAGGAAAACATGATGAAAGGCCACTCAGACGGCACCTTGAGCGATGACATCAGAGCTGTGTGTCATCTTAGGCCATAGGCTTCTATCGTAATGAGTAAATAAAGTGTTACTTGGACGCGACGTGACATGAATACTTAGAAAAAAGCAGATTATAGAAAATAGAAATACCCAGTAGGTGAGGTCTGCCGGGGTCGCGGTGCATGCACCTGCGAATCCCGCGACCGCAGCCAAGGGTCAGGAGAAGGAACATCATGGGTTTTTAGCCGGTAAGAATCCGACATACCCCTTCGTCTTCCCCGGGCGAAGGGAATCCATGAGGATTTTCAAACGAAAAAAAAAGCGTCTTGCAATCAGAAGATTAAGACTGCCTCGTTGGTCTTGTGGTCGCAAGCGCCTGTGACAGCTGAGCCTGAGGTCCTGGATTCGATCCCCAGGTCAAGCAAAGTGGTACTGGGTGTTTCCCGGTGGAATTTCTCAGTAGCAGCACGGAGGCTGCATTTGTGCTCGGTTGATGACAATAGGCTCGCTTCCTATTACATGAGACTTAAACATAACGGCGAAATGAGGGTGTACACCTCTGCCCAACCCTTCAGGAAATACAGGCATGATGTTATGTTATATTCGATTAGAGCCTACTTTTTGGGAACCGTGCAACTAAATTCTGTGCCTATGAGAAATAAAAAACTTTGAATCTTGAAGATATATTCCGTTTATTGTTACGTCCCAGAATAGACCAACTGAGCAAGGTGTTCACAACGTTGCAAAAAACTAGAAAGCAGGTGCTCACATCGGGCAAGATAGGAGTCGTGTTACTGCCTATTACATGGGATAATGGGACTTAAACATAAGCGCGAAATGAGGGTGTACTATATACTTCTGCCCAACTCTTCGGGGAATACAGGCGTGATATTATGTTATGTGTTAATGAGAAATCACGCAAGTTCGGTGAGTTGCCTTGCTGTAAATGTTTCCACAATTGAAAGTCGGTTGCAGAAGTTAAATACCGCAATTTATCTTGCTAGAGGATCAAAGATCTTATCTAAAGGGTGCATCCAGCGATATATTACCACGTAATCGATTGGTTTTAGTTGTGACAGCGGTTTAAGATAGCGGGCGGACTGCATGTCGCGTCGGCCAGAAATAAGCAACACCAAGGAGATCTGATCGCAAACATACATACATATACCACGCCCGTAATACGTGAACAGCTCCGATTGAGAATGTTTCGATAAGTCAGTTGTCGACCGATTCCGTTTTTTATCTCGTTTTGTCTACGATACTCGTAACAAGAGAAAACGGGATAACAAACCGAATCGTTCAACAACAAATTATCGAATCCTGGCTGAGGTGTTTTCTTATGACAGGAGTCTGTACAACCACGTTTCGCCTCTTGTACGTATTATCTCCCATGTAATATGTGGTGGTGGTAAAGCCGTGATAGCCTAGCGGTTGAACGGTTGCTTTCTATGCAGGAGGGTCAGAGTTCGATCACGGCCCGCACCTCTGACTTTTCGAGTTCATCTGCGGATCATAATTTGATTAACATTTGCGGTGAAGGAAAACATCGTGAGGCAACCTGCACACTAGAGAGGGTTCCAAATAGTTCTCGATGGTGCCTGCACCAGGCCAGCGTCGCGGACTGTTACCTAAACCCTTCTCATTCTAAGAAGAGGCCCGTGCCCAGTAGTGGAACAGTAATGGGCTGATGATGATTTGCCGTATTTCGGGGCGATTATGGTGCCAGATTCATCGCCTCTTACGATTCATTTGCCCGGCGACTAAAGGGAATTGTATTCTTGATCCCCACGGAATTGATCGCAAAGCATCAAAAATAGATGTGACACAGATTACTTCACGAGCTTATTATTCCGATGTTTATTTTGGTCGCGTGCATTTGAATCGTACCTCCTTTTCGTGGAACATGACGCCTAGTATAACTTAAACAAACAGTGTGTAAATATTACGTGATGCATTTATTTTTTACGCGATTAGATCATGTATTGCTCATTTGTTTGCTCGTATGATTTTACGTACCTACTTAATTTGTTGATTTTCTGGTAGTTTTGAAATATACCTAAGTCAAGTTGGGAATTAATAGGTTTTAGGTTCAGGAACATTAATTATCTGGACAATCGTGATATAGGTACGACATGATATCGGACAAATTAATGTTTGTGTTCGTTTTCTATGCGTTTGCGCATCGTTCATCCCATTAAGTTGAAACTTTGTACAGTTGTTGTTAGGACTTGCGCAAGTTTCTGGCATATTAACCATCAACGTACAATGGGTAGCACGAGTCGTATCGGATAATATACAGGGGGGAGTAAAATTTCTATGGAGAAAAACTTTTTACGTGGGCGGAGTCATGAGGGTAGGTACAGCTAGTGACATCATGAATGACTAATGTCTGTTGTCTTTTTTTTTCTTTCCTACTATACTTTTTTTTTCATCATTTTGTCACTCTATTTCCAACCAGTTTCATGATACTGTCAACCAGTCCAATTAAAAATAATAGGTATGTTAAAACAACTATTAATCTTTTGTTCCAGACATGAGCTAATTGTGCAGCGGACAGCAGATTGGAGATGGACAAAGATTTACGTTCAAAAACAAGTGCCGTCAACATCAGTAATAACGATGATACAACTATATTTAAAAATTTGCATTCAACGTATCGTAAAAAAATGATGGGAATTGAAGAACAAAACACACAAAAAAATCTTACTTAGTTAACCAATGACTGCATAAGTTAATTACTTACCTACTTAAAACCGTCTGCGTAGTGTCAGATAATTAGACACACAAGGGTAACAGATACTTGGTACTACAGTACATAATTACTTATGTTATCTTCTCTTCTGACTTTTGTTAATCTTATTGTAAGATCATTTAATTGAAGAGTTTCTTTACTTCATGCACTTTATTTTCGAAGTAATTCGCCTGTAGTAGGTACTTACAGCTCTGTCTGTGTTTAAAATTTATTTGCAAAAAAACTTACAGGAGAACAAGATAGGTATTTTCCATGATAGGTATACTTAAATGTGAATGAAACAAATTGATGTAAAATAAAGTTTCTGTTTTACTTAGGAACAGGGCTTTATTTGAAGGTTTGGAGGCCATGGACAACAAAGAGGTGGAGGCAAATTGAAATATTTTTTTGAAGTATGAGTACTTAAAGAGTAATTTTTTGTATCTAAATAATCAAAATCTCTTATTGTGGAGGCCTAGGGGCTAAAGCCTTTATTGGCCTCCCCCAAACCTGATCCGTAAACCTCCGTAAGACAAGCAAAACATTTTTATTAACACACTTTTTTATAACAATTCAATTTGAGAACTGTTTAAACAGGGTTTAGTTTTTGATTTATCAAATCATCAAGAAGCATTGTTTTTGAACAACTGTTTACTAAGATTTAAATATTATAATGTGTTGAAGTAGTGTAATTTAGAGTTGAAGTAGGAATTTGTTGGTGTGTCAGAGGGATATAGGGGAATCCCTCTATATTTTTGCTACTTGGATTTGTGTCACTCACGGTTACCGTCATGTGTCTTTTACAATTCATTTAAATGTATTTTTTATTCAGAGTCTAATGCGGCTAAGTTAAGAATAACCAAAAAAAACCTTCTTTTTTCACAAAGCAATACAAATAAAAAAAAGAAATAGAGGCAAATGTATTACTAAATATTGGGCCTATGCTAATGTTATTACTCAACTGTGACTCACAAATGATGTCATATTTATGTTATCTTATAGTCAACAAATTATTTTGTAGTAATCAAATGAATTGTTATTCTAGCAAGCAAAGTTATGCATACTATTAACTTAATAAGTTATGTTTAAGTAAGTACTTATTCATGAAAATGTTTTGAATAACTTATTCTGGAAAAAATAATTTTAAGTTTAAAAAAAAAATCTGTTCATTGACCAAGCTAATTTTATTTGTTTTTATTAAAAAATAAAATAATAATCTCTTCAAGAAAATCTAAGACACTCAAACATTACTAACTTAACACTATAAGAAGCCTCACACCAAAATTATTAAACATAAGTAAAAATGTAATAGCTATAATATTTTATGATGGCACATTTAACTATTGGAACAGGTGTAACAATGCAAGGTCGACGAGTTAGTTAAACTACATGCCACAGTTATGGTTAACTTCAAAATAATGTTTATTTTCAGTATTTACCCCCCAAGAGGCTCCAAATAAAAACATTGAGAGAAGTATTTATTAATAGACTGTTGCGCTAAGTCAAATGGCAAGTTAGGACAAGGCTAAAGAATTTAACAACATCCTAATATTTTTATTGATAGGATTTTATTTACGATCAAAAGTGGACAAAACTTACATAAAACCTTAATTTTTTTATGTTGTTTACCAAGCTTAATATAAGTAGCCAGTAAACAATAAGGCTGATGACGATAACATTAGGAATAACTCACCTCAAATGCAAATTTTCGATAAAGGTATCGGTGGTCAAATTGTCCAGTAGGACAAAGTCGGACACACCGACTTCTGGCTGCGTTGCCATCGCTTACAACTCACTTTGAAATCCAACACAACAATAGAATAAATGTTCACACACTATTTAACTTAGACAAATTGTTTATTTATAAATTATTGTCAACAAACCGTTAAAAATAAAAGAACAGAAAACACAAGTCCTCCTTCCAACCACTTTGTTCAAACTGACAGTTTTTTTAAATTTATTCATGCTGTCACACTAGTTGATGTTGCCATAATTTAATGTTCAATTATTTGCATCGTTAAATTCTTGTTTCATAAATTATCTTGCATTTATCTTGGATTTGGTTGTTAAATAAAATAAATTGCAAAATAAGATCAAATAACAAAATTATTCCAATTTAAATTCAGACATTTTAGTAATGCAGATATTATTCCACATTTAATCGTTTCTGAACTGAGCACACCCAAAACGCCGCCATTTTCCTTGTTGTAGGTGCCTCAAATGTCATAATAATTTCAATTTTCATGTAAAATAGAATTTTCTTTCATTTTTTAAGTTATTCGATAGGTTAATTTAAGTGTTTTGCAACGTATCAATGTATTTATAAGTTTTTATACTGGTCTCGTTCGAACGCATTAGTCTCGTGACAGTAGTTCAAGTTAGTCGTCATTTCAAGGATTCTCAATGTCCTACAATGAGGATCATCTTCATAAAAGGTAGCAAGAGCGTTACGCCCACAGTGTGAGGATAAAACCTATGTTTTTGTGTTCATACGGTGATGAGACCGCGAAGTGTGGTGAAAGTGCGCGTATATTGATGGGACAATGAGCGATTCCCCAGGCGTGGAGTGGCTCCCTGCGTTCAGCCCTGGCCCGCCACGCCACAGTCCGCTAGGCCCCATCCCGCGGTTTCTGTACGAAGATGTGCAGCCTCTGGGCCTGCAGCAGGAGAACAATAACAAAGAGGCAGACCAAAAAGAGAACACGAATAAAATCAAACACGCTAAGCCCGCGTACAGGTAAACGATTTTTCAATGTTAAAAGCTCAAAGACTTCCTAATACGTGTGAATGAGTCATTTTGTAAGTGACCCTTAAAGTGATGAGTAATGAAATGTATGTAAATGAAGGTTTTCATGATGTAGGCAATATTATTAGAAATGCTGACAAGGGTTACAAAATTGAGTCTTGCAGTAAGTTGTAAAACACCTGTTTAAATAATGTTGAAATTCCACGAAGAATTTAATCCATTTCATAACCTTTGTAAATGACATCAAAGTACTATTAAATTGTGAAAATACATGTATGATGTGGATTCTTAAAGTACAATGAATCTTTCAAGATCAAGGGTTTGATAACTTTTAACAACATTTTGATGGCCAGTCTACGCAAGGAGAATGTAAAATCAAAATATAGTCTGTTATATTTCTAAAGATGTCACGATAGACCTTGCCAGGTCGCAGTAAACAATGAGCTTCTAACAACCTTTCTTTAAATCTTTCTTTCTTTCCTTCAATTGGAAAAGGAGAATAACTACCACATACTTTAGTTTCAATTACAAAGCCTTTATTTTATTACCAATAAAACTTTACATAAGTAAGCGAAACATATTTTTTTACTAAGTAAGTAAACATGATTAAAGCTAATGGTTAATAAATTATTGTGTGCACACTGGATGACACTGTGACCTTGTTTGTGTTTGTTGGTGTCTTGTGATATGTAGGCATCCTCCAGGTCTCCCCCTGTCTAGATGCACCCAAAGTGGGCTGGTTACCTTTTTGATTTCATCGGCCCATCTGTTCCGTTGCCTGCCTCTTTTCATTCATTTTGCACTTTCCAGGAGCTTATGATCAGTCTATTTCCATTTCACTGTTATATCATGCTCTGGCGATTTTTCTCATCTTTACCACCCATTTCTTGTCCTCCCCTCTCCCTCCTGTACCCTAGGCTGCTTCCTCTTCTTAACTACCACATACATTAATCTAATATATAAAAATGAATCCCTATTTCTTTTGGTCACGGCATCATGCGCGAGCAGCTGGAACAATATCACAATTTTTTTTTGTTGTGTTCTTTATTGTGTGGAGAAGGTCATACAAAAGAAAATTTTGATATTTAAAAAAAAAATGAAATTATCTCAGTATGTCCATATTCTTCATTTGTTTACCGCATGCATGAAAGTGGTTTAACTTTTTGTTACTATTTTGATTTTGTTTCTGAAGGTAGTAAGTAGGAAAAAGTGCATTGCAATGCAACACATGCTGTGTACAGCTAGTAGTCAAATAAATAAATGGTGACATTTTTATGCTTTCCCTACATTTCCTTCATTAGAATTTTACTTTTAAAATATTTAAGATTTATATTCTTAGTCAGAAGAGTTAAATACTTATCTCTTCACAATTTTTTATATGCCTATCTGTTCTACAAATGGCAAACATTGATGACAAATTGTATTTGTTAAAACAAACATAACTAAGTATGTACTTCTAACCTAAACTATTACCACAGAATAAATAGTACAAGTATTACTTACTGCTGTTGATTTTTCTGTTCATAACAAGGAAAAATTCTTAAATAATTATAGATGTGTCAGGTCGTTGGCCTTAATAAAACAGCTACTGTAATGACTACAGCTTAATTTCCTTTCTTATTGATTTTGTTTTTAAATACAACATCTTTATTCTTAACCTTATTCAAAGGAGTTTAGAATATAATTTTTAAGCAACCTGATGGGTAATTTGAGGTATTTTTTTGAAGCAGGAAACATGTATGCAGCATGTATGTTTCTCGTACAGTTTTCGTTTATAAAAACGATAATATTAACAACAACAACAAAACCAAACATTTTCGTTATTTTTTAAACAAAAGTTGTAGGAACAAGCGGGCTTCCTGCATGTTTCCTGCAATAAAAAAATACTTAAACTAGCCTACTGTTACTACTTGAAGTCAAGCAATCAACCCATTGCATCAAAGTCCACTTCAAGTATTCAAGATGCACTCCCAAGTGTTTTACCTTACGCATCTAGTCAACCCCAAATGCCTACATCAGCTTGTTGGTTAATGTGGCTGGATCCTTCTATTAATAATTTTATTCAAGCTCTCATTTATTCAAAACAGACTAAAATTCATTAAAAACTAAAAGGGGAAAATCTACAAGTCCATGATAAGACCTGTCGTAATGTATGGATCAGAATGTTGGGCCGTGAAGAAGACGAATGAAAAAAGATTGCATGTAGCGGAGATGAAATTGTTGAGATGGATGTGTGGAGTGACCAGAATGGATAAGGTCAGGAATGAGTATATTAGAGGAAGTTTGAAAGTAGCACCAGTGACAGAAAAGTTGAAAGGGAACCGTTTGTCTTGGTATGGGCATGTGAAGAGGAGGGATGAAACGCATGTGACCAAAAGAGTTATGAATATAAATGTGTATGGATGGAGAGGAAAAGGGAGGCCAAAGAAAAGATGGATGGATTGTGTGAAGAATGATATGAAAGAGAAGGGAGTCAGTGATATCATGACGGGTGATAGGACGGAATGGAAGAAGAAAATGTGTTGCGCTGACCCCAAGTAACATGGGATAAGGGCAGGAAGAAGAAGAAGACTAAAATTACTTTGTTCTATTAACATCAATGTTACAAAAGACATTCCCCAAAAATGCCCGCCATTCACTGCTTCCTATTGTTTAGCTGGGATGAAGAAGTGGTGCAACGAACTCCCCAGAAAACTAACATTCAGCCAATTTATTATTATATTATTTATGCCAAACATGGAAGTATATTTTATGGTATCACTTGGATTAACCGATAACGTCCCATCACTAGGCTTTAATTGTTTATCTATTGTGTCCATGTTTCTAGTAATTAATCAGTTAATACTCTAGCAAGAATGATAATTTTATATAAGCTCCTATGTCAACTACAGGCAGTTATAATAAATGCCTGGCAGAAGACAAAGACATAAAAAATGCCACTAAAATTCTTTACAAGGATGCTTTCAAAAAGAGCAGTGGTTGAAATAAAATGCCTCTTTTTCTTCTTTCGGTCATGAGCTATGGGAGAATAGCTCGTGTGAAACAGTTTGTGGTGAAAAGATTAGCCAATCAGCACGGTGACTCGTGGAGCTAAGTGCCCAGGGGGTGCCAGACCAGACATACTTAAGAACGTCGTAAGTACGTTCTTATCGTAAGTCGTGGAGGCTTTTTTCATGCATCCCAATAAAATGCTGAATTAAATAAAAATCGATATCACCAAAATGACTATATTCATAACATAATTTTTATCAGAATTCGCAAAACTCGCTGTCAGATAGTGTTAGATTATAAAACAATGACGTAGGGGTTATCGTAAGATTATAACACAATCTATCTGATAGGCAGAGTTTATTGTGCTGTAAATGGGTTAGCAACATTCTGGTAGCTCAATAAATTGTCTAAGAACTACTCCGAAAATGTCGCGACAACATACATTTTTTCCAGCATGTTGTACTCTGGACAAGGTTGATAGAATTATTCTGGAGTCGATCTCCGACAATCGTTTCTCAATTGAACTGTTCACCGACAGAATGTTTCGTCTATGAATGTTTGTAGGTACACCAGGGATTTCCGAAAATCGAGTACGAAGTTTCGGCTGACGAATCGCACGTTTTCCAACCACAAAAGTGTTTCGGATCCGATGATCGATTCCATTTTCCCGAGTTGACATTTTTGTCTTTCGTTCATCCTACTGCCAAATGTTAATTGACATCTAGTAGTTCGTTGTTTGATTGTATTTATAAGCTCGATGTTCGTCGTTCTTTCGTTTCGATCCGAAATTTCGACATTCATTTTTCAGAGTAAACCCCCAGAATCTTTCAAGGAAGAACTTCTCATCGACATAAAGTTTCGCCCACAAACATTACTCCGACATAATCTTTCGACAATTGCAAAAGAATAGTAAATCGGTACTGTTTCACCCTCAACACAATAAATTAGAAATATTAAAATGTATGTTTCCTTATTTTCAGCTATGCCAGCATGATCAGACTAGCGATCAGCAGTTCGCCAAACGGAAAGATGACGCTGAACGAAATATACACGTACATATGTAACGCTTTTCCTTATTATAAGGAAGCTGGCAAAGGATGGATGGTGAGTTACTGTTATGTCGGCTACACACTCGCCAAAACAGCCCGAGACTTTATCTCTATCCTTAACTTTTAACATCAAATAGAAAGGGACAGCATCTAAGTCTCGCGATGCTTCGGCGATTCTGGAAGGCTTATAGACCCAGGGATTATAAAAATCTAGTCTAACCGTTTCTTAAGCGTTTAAATAACTCATATTTATGATTAGTTACGGTTTTCTCACGTGCATTTTTCGGGATTGAATTTCGGGTTCGACTCGCGACCTCGCCGCGTGTTCAGCTCATGACTAAGGGCCGTTTGGATCCAAAACTAGTCGGTCAATTGCGAAAAATGCACGTTAGTACGTCATAAATATGCATGTGTCTCACGAAAGTTTATTACACTACCCGATTGGTAGGGCCCGGTTTAAAGAGCTGACCGAAGACCGAAGACATCGTGCGCCCTAACTGTTATTATACTACTCTGAATAAGAGTTAGAGACTCGAAAAAACGGGAAATGTAATAAGCCCTTTAATCCCTGCCTAACGGGCTTAAGTAACTAACTACGCTGGGAATGATAATGCGGTGGTGCGTTGCGTCCGATCAGAATTTCCAACTGAGTTTCCTCGGATCTCGTTTACCCGGCCCGCTGATTCAAAACGATTCGATTAGTCGGTTATCGAACGATTTAGTAAGCTATCTTATCTCCTCTTCTTTCGTTACGAGAATCGTAGTCGGAGACGCCAAACCTACTCGGTCGACGACTACTTATCGAAAAAAAAACTGAATCAGAGGGCTGATTCGGAACAATGCACACTTAAAGGCTCATCTCGAGTTCCGAGAACAATTTCAGGAGATCTTAATTGCAAATGAACTATCTTTTTCTTTCAGAACTCAATACGGCATAACTTATCTTTGAACAAATGCTTCATGAAAGTAGCTCGCAGTAAAGACGATCCAGGCAAGGGTTCATACTGGGCGATGGACACCAGTTACAAAATGGCGGAGGTCGCGCCCAGACGACGAAGGAGTCTTAGGGTAAGTGTAGACAATGTATGATAATTTATAGTATTATAGTACATAGTAGTATTCATGAGGGTAATGAGGGACTAGCGGCCGTTTCCTATGGCTTACTGAACGTCATTAGCTAAAATTAAGACCTTGGTATCTTTTCCGATATTGAAGTTAAGACCCCATAGCTTTGCATAGAAGACCCTCCTATACGTTAGTAGTTATCGCACTTAAAATAAGCTTACGAGTCCATTTAAATGCTAAGTATGGCAATAATAAAATCTATTATTGGTAAACAAAACGATGTGTTTTTGGCAGTAGGAACCGGGCATAAATCTCTCGATCGATCTGCGAGGTAAAGCCGTGCTTCCCGCCATCGATCATGCCTGGTATCAGATATGTACCTCAATATAGTTGAGACGAAAATGCCTATGAGGTGACCCTCACAAATGTATCCCACTAGGCATATAAACTTAGAATAATTTCAGATACTTAAATCAAAGAATGATAACTATTACTACGTAAAGAAGCAACACTCATACCTACCCGCCGATATATCGCCCCCCTGAACGTAGCAGTAGGCCTGGCAGTACCTGCCGTGTCGTGATTAGCTTTGCTAAGCCCAGATAATGATTACATACACAAAACGTGTGCAGGCAGGCCTTGCATTTATATGAGTTCGCTTTTACAGAGTGTAAGGGGTGTGCTTAAGTATTATTTTGTTTGTTGATTCAGATGGCACCATACAGTCCAGAATGCAGTTCGAACAGTAGCGGCGAAGCTGGCGGCGCGTCAGCCACGGGAGCGGACGCCGCGCCCACGCCGCCGGCCACGCCCACGACGCCCACCACACCTACCACGCCCACGTCGCCCACCGTGCCCGGGGCTATCAAGGAGGAACCTATTGTCAAGGAGGAACCAGGTAACGTTGAGATTTTCTTTTCTAGCACCCTTGTTCTTATAAACTGCATCCAATTTCGGTTGATTGCCTAGTTCCACTTCTTCACTTTTTCCATAATGATAAGGTTTATCTGCGAAAAAGGAACTGGTCCTGAGCTCTATTGTGCATTTGATCATCCGAATCGTTATATTTTAGCGATGTTTTCTAAAGTCATACATGTTGGCCGTAGAGCGAAAGCGAGTTATAACGTATAAACAGCCCATTTGTCTAACCTCGACATTGCTCGTCGTCACTCGCTTCGTTTGGATCGTTTGGTGTGCCTTGCCACCACTAGGGATCGCTGGCCACGACTCGTCTCACTTAGAAACAGTTTTGTTTTTCTGTACAAATCAAAGGCGGCTCGCCTGCACCCTCACACCGATTTAGCCTTTATCAAGCTGTCCCCCCCCCCCCCCCCCCCCCCAAGTCCCCGCCAGCAACGCCCTAAACCTCGTGCTCGTCCCACTAGGGGTCACCCTTAGGCTGTTGTTGCAGGTAGTCATGATGTTAGTGTAGTACAAGTAGTTAGCTTAGGTTCAGTATTTTACTCCCCCCCCCCCCCCCCCATTGGCTGGAGACTCTTCAGGTCTCGTCAATAGCTACCCGCTTACGTAGAAGGGGTCCCCAAGGACGACCGAAAGGAGAACAAAAGAACTAAAAAAATTGCCTGCACTCGGCGAGTTGTGTTCACATAATTATGTAATTGTCGGCGTTGTTGACATTGGTCACGTTCGAATCTGACCAACATGTAGACTGTAGCACTCGCGTTGTATCAATTTGCCTACGCTCGCGTCGGCTGGGGCTTGACAAACATGTATTGCCGGCTCAAAAGCACTATCTGACTAAATAAGTCATAAAAGTTCGGCAGTAATATTTACGGCGATATTACCTTATTGGTATGTCTATACCAGTGCGTTTTCACGTTCATCTTGCGCTTTCAACTTTCAATTCCTCTTGCGTCAAGCGCATGCAATATTGATTGCCATTGACGCATGCAGCTTATCGTGTGCACCGGTGCGCCTCGGTCTGTCGTCAGTCGACATAGGTACAATAGACGGATTAGCGAGCTGTGTGCGCTAGGGGCATGCGCTGACCTAGAACTAGTATTAAGGCATGCGCTATGGCGCTTCAGGCACGCGTCAGACGAAGACGCAAGATGACCATGAAAGCGCACTGGTGTAGACGTAGCTTATTATAATTCGATATTTTCCTTACAGATTCAAAGCACACAGATGACGCCCTATCAGCTTTGATGAACGAAGAGCTGATGACCGACGTCGATATAAGCAGTGGTGAGTATTATTATTATTTTTACTTTGTATATGAGGGTAGTTTTACTAGTATTATTATTTGTAAAATGGGCCTATTAAGGGATCGGAGATTTAGAAGGGGAAGATTGTCTACCCCCTACACTGATGATATCATACTACTAAAGCCTGGTTTCCTTGAGGGTTGCGGAGGCTACATGGGACAATACCTATTTTCGGGAAAGAAAGGATGAATGCTAAAGGCTGCTGATGATGACCTAAGTTTGTTTGCCAGTATCTTGAAGATTGTTTTTTTTTAAATGTAATATGTTGGCAAAAAAGCCGGCGACCTACCAATCCAAGAGGGTTGGTGATGCATTGCCAACCTAAGAGAAAAAGTTGGAAAGTCTAATGTGCCTGTAACTTTACCGGCACCCATATCCTTCAAACCGGAACAGCAATGCTGCTTGGCGCCAGAAATTGGTATACTTAGATAGATACTTCCCCGGACAAACTCTTTCACAAGGAGCTCTACTATTTATACACACACCGGTGATAAACACACATAATTAGCAGAACAAGGGGATGCATGAAAAGAGCCTCCACGAGTGACGATACTTCAGTACGTCCGTCGCATCCTGGGCAGTCAGCCCTGCTACCAACCTTGCTGACTGGCTAATCTTTTCACCACTGTATGAACTAAGTATTCTTGTATAGCTCGTGCCGACACGATAGAAGAAGGAAGCAGAACAGAAAAAAATAACGTTTTTTTTGTATAATGTTTTTCAGTTTTGTTTGAATATTTTAAAATTAGGGTTGAATGCATTAAAAGGCCAAAAAATCAATAATCATTTAAACGAATTTGGTAATTCAAATAACTAATTTGCTAAAATATGTATCCATTTTCACATTTTCAGCATATACTTTCCGGAGTAATTAATTAGCAATTATTTTGCTTTTATTTGATTTATTACTGTTTTTATAGTGCTGGGTCCTAATCAGTATTATAACTTGTTTTTCCATGCGATCTATTAATCCATTATCTTTTCCTAAGGCAAATTGTGCCCAAACTCGCATTTTTAATCCTCTAATGTTCCTGAGTGTCTGGTTTTTTTTCTCTAATCCTATGTCCTATCAAGGCCAAGGCATATTCTATTGGACTCATGTCCGGAGACCACGTTCACCCACCCTGGTAGGTTAAAAACATCTAATATGAAGTTGTGAACCACAAATGCACTGTCTGGCCACGCATAATCGTGCTTTTTTTTTCTTGTCTAATGATGCATCATGTCTAGGCTGTAACAATGATCAGCCAGTAAGCCTCTTTCAATAATGCCTAACTCTATGTGCGCTTCAAAACAAATGCCACCCCAAACCATTACAGGGGTCTCAACTAAGAAGACAGTTTCTGTAAAATTGACCTGTTCAAAGGGGTTTTCCTTCTATGCCTCCCATCTAAAACAGTTTGCCCCTGAGAAAAAAATCTCTTCCTAACTCCTTAGTCCAATCTCGGTGTTAGCGAGCAAAACCTAATTTCATGACGCTATGACGCACCACACGTTTTGGAAGTTCAGCAGTCGCGTTAGACTTCAGATTTGCTTCAATAAGACGTTGTCTTTCTTTTCGCATACTGTAAATGTTTCACTAATTATTTTTAATTCGGTGTGTGTAGTAGGATGAAGCGAAGGTTTTATAAATGATTTTGTCGACACAGCTCTCATTTCGTGATTCCCCTCAGAGCGGTCGTGGTGCGACGGCGGTCGGCGGCACGTGTGCGGCGCCCTGCGTCACAGCTCGCTGACGGACGACTACGGTAACTTCGTGGTGACGCGCTACGACTGCGACTGTCCGGCCGACGACGAGCCCACGACGCCGGTCGCGCCGGTCGCGCCGCTCACGCCCCTCACGCCGACGTACGCGCCGCTGCCCTACTGGCACTCTGAGATTTTATAACATCCGCACATACGAGCATACACACAGCAGTGAGTCCACTATTCACTCATCGTTTTTGTATTTGGTTCATCTAATTCTTCATATCACGGTTTTTTTCCATGTCAATTGTTTTCCTCACTCTATTGTAGTTTTTTAAAACGTCCATTATTGACGTTGCGTTCGAGTATACTTAATGAAACTTGACGTAGTTTAAGAGCAAAATATTAAAGTAAGCATGGATTAGATGTTACGGGTTGTTCGCAAAAGTTTTGATCAAGTTTGAAAGATATGTTAAACACTAATATCTTAATTAATAATTATTATAATCCTTATATAAAATTACTTGTTATGTAAAACTTGGTCAGAATACATTTTGCTTGTTCGGATTGAAAAAGTTAGCTTGATGAAGTATATAGATAGGGAATAGGTAATGTGTTCGAATGAAGCTTGCCATTTTTGACACGTTTTGAAGTTTATATACTTGACTACGGTACACGACGGAGGAGAAAATAGGGCTTAATGTTACAAATGAATTCAAAAAAGATGGTACCGTCAACAAAACTATAATTATTAGGAACCAGACATACTTCCGGTTTCTGATTTGAGAATTCGGGATAGGCAAATACTTAAGTAACATTTGAGTATGAAGTTGTCAAAAAAATTACGGATTTTAAAGCTTTTTTGTGACAACTTTGTACTCAAATGTTACTTAAGTATTTGCTTATCCCGAATTCTCAAATCAGAAACCGGAGGTAACTCCCTTTTTCTAAAAAGCTGATCAACGCATTAATTAACTAATCAGCTATCAAATATGATGTCAAGTGATGTGATTGGTTGTATTTTGATCAACCAATCACATTCGTTGACATAAGAGTTGACAGCCAATTAAATTTGTGAACAGGGTAATTCCACCAGTTTATGTTTAGAGATAGTATACACTATACACAAATAAAAATCATAGGAACAGGCCAAAATAATAATTTTAAAAATTAAATAAAGAGGAAGTAAGTTTCAACAATAAAATAAAAACTACACAAAAAAACTTGCAGCCCTTGATCTCCATCGTTGCCATGTCGAAATATTAATATACCCTAATAAACACGTAAACTATGTACATAACGTATATAGAAAATTTTATAACAGAAATTGAATAACAGAAAAAATTATCAGATCACCAACATATCTGTCGAATTACGTATATATAGAGTAGGCGTAGTTACCTTAGGCAGGAACTTGTTGTATTTGTTATATAAGCGTTGTATAGGCGTTATATAACGGGATTCCATGGACCATAGTGCATGCGTTATGGTTGGCTTGTTGTACAGGACGATTGAATATGCTACTTTTAAAAAGCAATTTGTGAGTTCTTAAAACGATAGGTGCTCGTAAAAATTGTGCGTACAGTAACCTCAGGTTCCTCTTAACGCGCCCTATTTATTTATTTAGATATTATTTAGTACAGCGTTTAATTATTAACACTTAATAAAACGCGTGAAGGATAACATCCTGAGGAAACCTGCACACCTGAGAGGGCTCCAAAAAGTTCTTGATAGTGTATGTAGACCGCCAACTCGTACTAGGCCAGTGTAGTGAACTAAAGCCTTAGCCTTTCCAATCTAAGAGGCCGTGCCCAGCGGTGGGACTGCAACAAACTGATTATATAAATCTATACTCACTCATTTCATAGAACCGCAAATATTTCCATCAGCGACAAACAAATCCAATTCTGCGGTGCGAGCACGGATCATTTATCGAGTCGATTTGAGAAATTATCTATTCTAAACGTCAAATTTGACATAACATATAGATAAAACGACAACTGTTGTCTTTTTATCTATATGTTATGTCAAATTTGACGTTTAGAATAGATACATTTCACAAATTTGACATAACATAGATAAAACGACAACTGCTGTCATTTTATCTATATGTTATGTCAAATTTGACGTTTAGAATAGATACATTTCTCGAATCGACTCGATAAAAGATCCGTGCTCGCACAGCTGGGCTGGTGATGAGTGATTTATGCCACTTATGCTTACCGTGAAATACCGGCTCAAATCCAATTTTGTTAGGCCTTTTAAATGATTGTAGCTAGATCCCCAACGTATGTAATTGAAATCAATAATAATGTTCAATTATTACACAGGTAAATTAAGTTTTGTAAATTCCATTTACCTGAAGGTAGCATATTTAATACAAACGGAGGATGTAATAAAAATATGACAGTATTGGAGCCAGATTGGTGACGAACAGATCTCAGAATGACCAGTATAATATTATATTATTATAATTAAAAATATATTATTATAGTGTGCTAATATTTTATAATTTTAACTGTGCATAATGTAATATTAGTTACATTTAGTTATAACGTAAAAATAAATATGAGTTAGTCTGTACGAATTTATAATTTAAATATAAAATATGTAACTATTAATGTATTTAATATGAAGTCACACTTATATACGTAAATATTGCTTTTTTAGGAATCGTATATCGGCCTATTGATAAATACTTATGTTATAGTGCATACTCTGAGGTATTCTTTGTTATAAAACAATTTGACAGTTAAACATCACAGGTGGTAACTTTTTGGTAAAAGGTTGCCAGTTGTGATATTTTATCTTATGGTAGTTGACATCAAGTACATAATATAATATATAAATTAATATATATTTAGTAAGGGAGGTTACTTAATAAAGTTATGAATTGTTAAGAAATGTTACAAAAGGTTTTATAACAAAAAGTATCCATATGTACGCACCGTTAGGTTCCGCTTGCCTAAATTTAAACGATAATTTCTAGTTAATTTTTTAAGGTGCAAATACGTATTTTTGTGCCATATAAGCGTGGGTTGAAGGATGGCATTGAACACTTAGAATTAAAAAAAAAGAAAAAATAAACTGTCCCATATCTTATTGAAAAATGTGTTCAAAAAAGTTTTTTAGAAGTTGTACCTACATACACGAGTAACATTAGTATGTGTATATAGTAGTAATTATTTTAATATTAACTGAAAACACTTGGGATGTTATGTATTGTAACATTTTTACCCGATTATATTGATAGTGCGAGAGCCACGAATTTTTATAATATATGTAAGTGCTCACATATTTGTAGATTTTTAGTAACTTGTTCATATATTGAAGCTTTGGTGAATGTGAGTACACTCCTGTGTGCTGGCGTAAATATGTGAGCATTATGTATTTGTGAGAGCCAATTATGTGGTTGGACCACAATAATAGCAATTGATGCAATGAACAAGTACAGGTATGTGCTATTTACTCAAAGCGAATAATCATTTAAAGTTAGCTATTAAAGAGAGGCAAATTGCAAACATTGGTGGTCCAGAAAAAAAGTTACGCGGCCAGTTCTAGGATTATTCTCAATAGCGAGATCGTATAAAATCCTGGAACAGTTAGTATAAACATAACGTTGTAACTGCATTTCCTGAACTGTAATTGATATACCTACGAAATAATTATTTACATACATACATAAACTCACGCCTTTTTCCCATGGGGGTAGGCAGAAACTGTAGAACGCCACATGCTACGATCCTTACATACTCCTTTCGCTTCGTCCACGGTCATACATCTTGTCATACACGCACGCCGGTTGAAAGTACTACGCACCTGTCCTTTTTGCAGAACATCACCAATAACATCAATGTATGTCCTTCTAGGGCGTCCTCTACTGGCGTTTCCACTGACATTCGCCTTAAATATAATTATAATAATAAAATAATAAATAATAATATACAAATAATAATAATCGTCCGAAATAATTATTTATTACAATATAATTGATTTCGGATAGAAAAAAAACCATTATTGGGGTTTCCATTTATCCTATCTATTGCAATTATTTATTTATTTATTTAAACTTTATGCAACAAAAAAGTACAAAGGCGGACTTAATGCCTTAGGCATTCTCTACCAGTCAACCAAAGGGGGTGAAGAGATAACATGGCAGGTGCAAATTAATGTACGTTTTTTAATTATGATTAAATTAATTGTAGATCTGGCCGCAACTTTCTTTTTTTTGGACCCCATTGTCTGGTGTCCTTTATTAATATAATTTTGATTATATGATATATTTATTAAAAATAATTTTGTATGTTTTCCTCCAGCCTTCCATTTTTGATAATCTAGGTATTTAAAATTGTCGACTATCCTCTTCAATTGTATAATTGTGGTCCAACTTAGTATGTCTCATTGTTCTTGTGGTTGATTGTGGTCAATGTTAAACCTATAGATAATAAAATATATTCAGTTAGATTCCTTTACAAAAACATTGTGTAACACATTGGTTAAACATTCCTTTGCCATCGACATGTATTAAATAGAATGTTATTATTTTTTGTGTATTTTTGCTAAACAATATTATAACGAACACAGTGACTTTATCAGTGGTTTCGCTACTTGTATTATATTTATTTAGATATATGAGTTTTAGTTTAGTTTTATTATAAAGTTTAGATCGAGTAGCGAGACCGCCAGTATTTTCAGACTGTCAATGGAATCTTGGTGTTTTGTATTGTATTATTTTTTTTTAACTTAAAAGAGCATTGTACTTGTAGTTATTTAGATTTCCTTGACAGTGTTGCGACTAATAGCTATGAACAATAATAATAGCTCTACTGCAGGACATAACATATATGACGCGATGAAGAAAAAATAAAAAATAAAATTTTCGATCAAAACTCATTTTTTTTATCGCTAATATTTTATTTACAAGCATATACCCGTGTAATGAATTCTAGCAGTTTATTTCTTTACAGTCAATATCGGTGAATTGATTTATAGATAAAAGAATATTACGCGGTAATAATGTGGAAATACGAAGTGTCCTGGAGTAGGAGAAAAATACAATGTTATTTATAAAGTGTCCTGTTTTGATTTTGTATATAGATTTGACAAAGATATCTTGTTTTACGGCAATGATATTATATACTATAGATATGTTACGTTTATACAACATGGCGTTTAAAATTGGATCGTGCATTATTTTTCGAATGAAGTGGTGAAAGAGAGAATCGCCACTTTTGGCGCGTCGATAGCCCATAAATATATCTACTTCTTTTTGTATATAATATCATTGTTTTATGATAATATATAGTGTTTATTTGGACGTTTCAATGAGAATAATCTGACTTGTCAGAGTCCTCAGAGGACAAAAAAATAATATTTTTTAACGATTTATTGTATTACGTTAGGACACTTTTACATTATCATGTTTGAAGTTTCTTTTGAATGCATAATTTGATACCGACATAATAATTATAACATTCTTAAAGAGGTGCATAGATTTATTTTGCCATTAGTTGCCATCTTATATTGTTTGATAGTATTTATTTGTTTTCTGTGATAAAAAAGAAAAAACCTTTTATTTTTCGAAGATGACAAAACGACGTACTTTGTATTATTTTTTTATTTAATATAGATCCTTCAAATGTTTCGTCGCAAATGTATATGTATAAAGTTTGAAATACAGATAGTTGATTTGCAATGTTGTATGTACGTAAGTGTAAGTTCAACGATACATTTGAAGTAGCTATTGTAATTATATTTTTTTATATTAATTAACAACAATAATTTTATAATAACTTAGAGCTGGTGCGAGTTTGAGAAATATTGTTTAGTAACTTGCAGACAGTTGCAGGCAAATGCGAGTATTATGTGTATTAATTTATTACAGAGTAAGTAATTACATAATAATTTATTACACAGACACTAATGCAATAATAAGTTTCTGTAACATATATTGCCGATGTTAGTTCCCTGTATTGGCCCTAATCATGACAATGGGTAAGGCAATACAAAACGCAGGTGGCAGCACCAACACACTATAAGTTATTTCAACCAATCAGAATCATCAGGTTGATTTTAGAAATAATTTAAAACACATTGCAACCACTAAGAGCGTATGGTACAATCGAAAGTGGCGCCATTAGTTCCACTTTTGCCCGTTCTTGAAGTTGCTAGCACATCAACAGTTTTAATATAATTATCTAATCTAACGCCATTCCATCAGTGTTGATGATTTAATACCAAGTTCTGCGACTAGACAGTATTCCTGCCTGCACCAGCTCACAATTAGGTATTTTACGTTATTTCGGTTACTCACTCCGCCTATAAATGATATTAACGCGGCGATATGGAAAATTAACTATTTTATTGTAATCACGTTAGCCGTTAATTTAAGAGTAGGATGTTCTACCTCTAAACAAATCATAGTTGATGTACAATATTATAAACTTTTAACAGAATTTATGTTTTATTTCCCTTACCAATTCATAAGTTACTAATATTCCTTCATCAAAGTCAGTCAGTTTTTTTTTTTTATTTCAAATAGATCTGCACCCGAATTTCGTATCACGTTCCTACATTTTGATAATACAATAATATTCATTGCGTGGTACATAGTTGTGGAGAAGTCGGATTGTTATTAAATACGTTGCTATGGAAGTAGTTGACCTACAGAGTACAATAATAATACTAGAGATGTTGACCTGTCAAAATCAAAGTTATAGCCATTACGAGTGTTTTGCGTATTTAGGATGCAGATTTCAGGGGGCTTACCATGACGTCTTATGAAAACGTTCAAATGCCAGCCAGTCAATATCCGTTCAAAAGCAGGCCTGCTTCTGAATCGCTAAAAATCGTACCATGACAGTACAAAAGGTGAACAACTATTCAACCAAGTTGAACGGATAAGCTTGTTTATGGTACGAAAAGTCTATACAAAAAAAACAGGTGAACGGATTTCGTAAACGTCAACGTAGCAGCCCTGCCGCAGGCCTGCTCTAACGATGTCATAGTACAAAAAAACAGGGCAGTTCAACTTCCAGGCAACTTCTGCCCTGCTTTAAGAGGTCATGGTAAGCCCCCTGGCACTTTCAAAATGCCAAAACTGCACGGTTCCAAAAGGTAGGGTTTTATGGAGAAGAACCGCCTAGCCGACAAGAAACTCTGTGAATACTCTTTGTTCACGCCGACTGATGGTGCGATTACATTTTAAACTACCCACAATTTTATCAATATTTTATCCATCTATCCTTGTCTTTCCACTGCAGTTAACCATTGTTCGCTTCTCGAACAGTCTACGTTTGGCACTCGTCAAGGGTGGATTCATCGTTCGTGGTTATCAACCACCTGACTTCCGCATCCTGGATTTAGTATCTACTGCGTGATCTTAGTGCTCACCATTTTCCGCATCGTCTTCGATCGACTCTCGTCGTCGTAGGACTTGTGGTGGCCACCACTAACCATCGTCTTTGAGCCACGTCCGCCACGTGGTTCTACCGCATCGCTTACAGATTCCGAAGTGATATTGAAGTGCTGTCTTAGTGAACCTGTTTATCAAGAAGATAAGAAGCGCTGCCGAGACTGCCAGCACGAGCACGAGGAAGTCCGCGTTTGAGGTCAGTCGTAGCGTAGCTTTGTGCAGCCTCTCTGAGCTTCACACGAAAAATTCAATCAAGCTGTCACTCCCCCAATCCCCCGCCAGCGACGCCATAAGCCGAGGTCAGAGTCCCATTAGTGCTGTTGTTGCTAGTAGGTAGTCATGATGTTAGTGTAGTAAGTATAAGTAATTTACTTCCCCTCGTTTGGCTGGAGACCCTTCAGATCTCGCTAATAACTGCCTGGTTACGTAGATACGGTCCGCAAGGAACATCAACAAGCAGACCAAGAGAAATAAAAAACAGCATACGTCCTCTTCCGTTTTCCTAGGTATGTGCCTATCCCTTTATTTGGTGTCACATCTGACCTAGCGCACCGCTTGATTTTCGGCCTTAATTCATTATATTCAGAGTCCTCTTTGGCTTGTTTTCAATTCAAAATTAGTAAATAGTTTCTCAGGCAGTGGTGCATGAAGAGCCTCCACGAGTGATAATACTTAAGTACGTCTGGGGCACCCTGGGCAGTTAGGCTCGCTATCAACCTTGCTGACTGGCTAATCTTTTCACCACAGTATGAGTTATTTTCGTATAGCTCGTGCTGACACGAAAGAAGAAGATAGGCAGTGGTGAGTCCATGAATATAGACCTAGCGCACCAGTATTGTTTTATGTGCTCAGCCATACGGTTTGGGGCCCCGCGTTGACACTCGTTTTATAATAATAGTCTATCTCACTACACTAGTATAAGAATAATGCAGGGTTGGGAAATTCTTAAGCGATGATAATTAAATTCTTACAGAAGTTGATTTCTACAATCGACTTTCATTTTGGACACAATCAAAGTCTGCTTCTGAAGTTTTACTTAGCTAAGTAGGAATTTCATACGAATATGAACATCATTTGTATAACATTAATGTTTATATTCGTATGAAACGCTTATTCACATTCGTTAAGGCCTCTGCCTCGAATTTTGCGGGCAGCGGGGCGGCGGCGGCGGCGGCGCGGGAGCGGCAGGATCTTATGCGTAAAATCAAATGGACCGGTTCTCGAAAACAGCGGCGTGGCAGCGGCGCGGGGGCGGGCAACGAGCGGTGCACTCCAGTGAAGCGGTGACCGCCCGCGTTGCGCGTCTGCATTCTAGTATAGTGTTGTACATTTTTTTTGTGACGTATCAAAATGTCCTCGGACGTGCAAGAGCAAATTATTTCGGCAATCTTGTTGTCGGTGTAGTCGTAGAATTTGTCGGGATTTTGTCTCTGTTCTTCATAATTTCGATAAAACTCGCCATTTATTTTCCTTGCCCTATAGTAGGGATCCACTTCTTCTTTTGCCCACAATAAATCGAGCGTTAGGAATAAGCCGGACCTTATGCCGATTTTTGTGGCGCGTGACTTGCAAAAATTACCGCCCGTTACGTTCGATCATGTCGATGTCACCAAATTATTAAAAGACTTGCTGATTATGCGTACAGAAATTAATGATATGAAGGACAGTTACGTAACATTGAATCAATTGGATGAGCTGAAACTGGAATTGGAAGCAGGCAAGCCCGCTGCATCGTTTTTAACCTGCAATATTAATACAAGAAAAAGAGGAGGGTATTTGTTGGATAGTGGGCCTATCGGTTTATCGCCGGCGGCCGGTGTCAACGTGATGACGAGACATTCGAGCATCGAACGCACTGAGTCACCAAAGTATCGCTCGCTCACTCGCGCACAGACGGAGACAGATAAGCAGAGTACGTCTGCACTGATTAACTCGACTCTTTTGGAAAACGAGTTTTGCACGAAGATGCCCGAATCAGCTGTGTGTCATGCAGTGACTGTTGAAACGAAAAAGCCCACCATGGCGGACATTGCGAGAAAAGGTGAATGGAAAATGCATAACGAACCAAATGAGGACTGGATAACAGTCCAAAAAAGAAGGACTAGAAATCGGTTTGTTGGTAAAACTGGAAAAGCGTCCACGGACTTTTCTGAAAAGTTTAAAGCAGCTGACGTAAAAATTCCTTTGTTTATTTCTAACGTAAACAAGGAAACCGCAGAAAATGATATCTGTCTGTATATAAAAAATAAAACATCGGAAGTAGTTTCATTGGAGAAAATAACAATGAAGAAAGAGAGGCCTTACAATGCATTTAAACTACTGGTAAACAAAAACAAGCTTGAAACGTTTCTAGATGACCAAATGTGGCCCAATGGCATCACTTTTCGACGTTTTGTACATTTCAAAAGTAGAAGAGAAGAGGACAAGAATGTTTCTCTGAGCAATGAAACAACAAACAAGACTTAATGGATAGTTCTTCGATAATGAACATAATAACATTTAACTGTAAAAATGTGAAGAGATCGGTGAACTGCGTGCGCTCATTGTGCAAGACGGCTGATATAGTCTTGTTACAAGAAACTTGGTTATATCCACATGATTTACACTTTCTCGAAAACATAGATCAAGAATTCAGCTACACTGCGAAGTCGTCAATAGACACGTCTGCTGGTATTTGCAAAGGTAGACCTTACGGTGGTGTCGCCACACTGTGGCGAAAAAGTGCTTTTAATCACGTGTCGGTAGTGAAAAGTAATAATAATAGGATCTGTGCAGTTAAAATAGTGGTTAATAACCGATCTTTCATGGTTATAAATATGTATATGCCAACGGACTGTAGTGAGAACTTGTTAGACTTCACGGAATGTCTCAGTGAAATGTACTCAATGATACAAAGTAATAATATTGAATCAGTGTTTGTACTAGGGGACTTTAACGCGCACCCAGGTGAGTCATTCTATAATGAACTTCTTGATTTTTGTAACGAGCAAGAATTACTATGTGCGGACGTTAATTATCTCGGCATATTGTCGCCTACTTTTACATTTATTAGTGACTCACATGGGTGTAAACGTTGGCTAGACCACTGTCTTGTAACACAGTCGGCGTCCAAATCAATAGTAAACATTGAGGTGATTTATGACTCTTTTTGGTCAGATCACTTTCCATTGAAATTGGAATGTGATATTAATACAATTAGAGTAAAAACATTTGTTAAAAAATTATGTAATGACATACGGTGGGGTGAAAGAAGCTCAGAAGAAATAAATAAATACTTGTTGCAGTGTAATGATAAATTAAAGAGCTTAGACTTTCCTGAAAACTTTCAACTGTGTGCGGATAAATATTGTGATAAGCTTGACCATGCAATTCTGTTGGATGAAATGTATAGCAAAATTGTATATGTATTAAGTGAGGCTGCCAGTAGTAGTAGGATCTCAAGGGGCATTATAGGAAAAAATAAAGGTATAAAGGGCTGGAACAAACATGTAAAAGAAGTTCACACCCAAGCAAAGATTAAGTTTAAAATTTGGATGTGGCACGATCAACCCAGTAGCGGACCTATCTTTGAAGATATGAAATTAACGCGGAAAATATTTAAATCAAAATTAAAATGGTGTATTAAAAACCAAGACAAAATTGAAATGGACATTCTAGCCTCATTACATTCAAAAAAAAGTTTCACGTCATTTTGGAAAGGTACTAGAAAATTAAATAATAATACTTCAAGTGTTTCGGCTAGCGTGGAGGGAAGGAATGACTGCACTGAGATAGCGAATATATTCAAAGAACACTTTACAGTGAGTTCACCTCTCGAGACAGTGTCGAGGAGGAACGATGCTGAGTACTGTCGTTCAGGATCACCCCTTCGATTTTCATGTAAAGAAATAAAATCTATTATTAAATGTATGAAGAGGGGCAAATCGCCTGGTCACGATGGGCTCAGCATCGAGCATCTTCAAAACGCTGGTATACATCTGCCTCGAGTGCTGACTATGTTCTTCAATCTATGCTTGGGACATTCTCACTTACCACAAGAGCTACTGGATACAGTAGTCATACCTATTGTGAAGGACAGGACAGGGGACATAGCAGACAAGGGTAACTATAGGCCTATATCACTGGCAAACGTTATAGCCAAAGTACTTGATAGTGTGCTTGACGCCCACCTCGATAAATATACCCGATTACACGACTCACAGTTTGGTTTTCGTCCTGGGTTGTCTACCGAGAGTGCTATTTTTGCGTTGAAGCATACTGTCAAGTATTATACAGATAGAAAAACACCAGTGTATGCATGTTTCCTGGACCTGTCAAAAGCTTTCGACCTGGTTTCCTATAATGCCTTGTGGGGAAAGCTGCAAGAGGCGGGCGTTCCTGCTTCGTTGGTGTCCACGTTATCTATGTGGTATGATAAGCAGAGAAACTTTGTAAAGTGGTCAAATGCGCTGTCTGACCCCTACAAACTAGAGTGTGGTGTTAGACAAGGAGGTCTTACCTCCCCCAGACTTTTTAACATTTATGTTAATAAATTACTGGTTGAGCTCAGCAACACGCATGTCGGATGCCACATAGATGGAGTTAGTTTAAATAACTTGAGCTACGCAGACGACATGGTGTTGCTGAGCCCATCTATCTGTGGAATAAGAAAGTTGCTTTCTATTTGTGAGGGTTATGCCGAGCAGCATGGGCTAAAGTACAACCCTAAGAAGAGTGAGCTGTTAGTGTTTAGAGGTAGAAATAAAATTCCAGCATATATCCCTCCGGTAACGCTGTGCGGTTCACTTTTACAGAGAGTAACCCAGTTTAAATATCTGGGACACATTGTTACCGAAGACCTGAAAGACGACACTGATATGGAAAGGGAGCGCAGGGCATTGGCTGTGAGGGGAAATATGGTGGCTCGAAGGTTTGCTGGTTGCACAGTACCAGTAAAAATTACACTGTTCAAGGCTTACTGCCAAACATTTTACACAAGCAGCCTTTGGGCTAATCATACCCAAAAAGCAGACAATGCCTTGCGAATACAATACAATAATACCTTTAGGGTGCTGTTGAGGCTTCCACCCTATTGTAGTGCGTCAGGTATGTTCGCCGATGCGCACACTGATGACTATTTTGCAATAATGCGTAAAAAGGTGGCATCGGTGACACGCAGAGTGGGAGGAAGCATCAACAGTATCTTGAGGGTGTTTGCTGAAAGGCTGGATGGGCCTACCATGGGTAGGTTTATCAAGCTTCATGTATTACATGGGGCTTGGTGAAACTATCTGTGGTCGATATATTATCATCTTTTCTTGTTTTTGTTTGTTTTGTGTAAGTTTATTCTAACATAGTTTATAAAGATAATTTAAATCACTAACACAATGTGGGCCAATGTAGTCTGTAAATAAAAGATTTTTATTTTTATTTTTTATTTTTATTTTTATTTTTTATTTATTATAATAAATTTGAATCAAAAAGATGTTGTCGCCGTTTTTCAGACATTTCGTTCGCGAATAAAAACAAATATCTCGACGACACAACCACGAACACAACACTACACCGCTATAGTGCCGCGCGATCTGCCCGCTGGTTTGGAGAACAGGTATGCGTTGCCCGCCCCGCTCCCGCGCCGCCGCCGCCCCGCTGCCCGCAAAATTCGAGGCAGAGGCCTAATACACATTATTGGTATGAGAATAAGGTTTATATTCGTGCGCTTACTTAGCAAAGTAACGTGCGGTCTGTGAATCTCTCCCTAAGCATAATAACTTGCTTCATTAACCTTACTAATACTTAACAAACAACAACCTAAAGGGATCATCAGGAAATAGGTTGGAAATTGAAACAACAATAGAAATATCAACAACTTTAATGATTGAATATATACAAGAACAATATACATACACAAGTTTAACAATACTATCTGGAGCGGTGCGGGATTGACAAGGAATTACCTAATACCAACCAAGTAGTTCGTCACTGTTATTGAAGTAGTATAGACTAATATGGGCATGTAAGTATGGTAGCAAAGGGAATAATAACAAAAATATATGCATATTTCCAGATGTCACATCTTCTCGACAAACTATTTTTCGGTTTCGCTAGCTGTCGCATTTACGTGACAAAACATTAAAATTCTAAACAGTAAAAATCATTGTAAATATTGACATCTCAAACATCTAATTTTGAACATTATCTACCACTTCGTAATTTTCATATTAAAATCAATTCGTTGTGATTACAAAATTTTAAATGATAATAGCTTAATAATAAACACTACAATTTAGTTAACACTAAAACTAGATACAAACACTAAACTTTATAAAACAGAAAAATGTACTTTTTGAGGACTTAGAAAATAATATACAAGAAAATAAAACAAAAGCATCCAAATTGCACACGAGAGATAATACGATAGATGTAAGCACCATACCTGAATAATGATACTGCGTTTGAATATTGTGTACGTTGTATTATTATCGTAAAATGTTGGAAGCGAGATAAAAGCTTTTTGTCAACTGCCAGACCTCGAAAGCCTTGCAGAGCAAAGATTTCAAAATGTTCAACAAATTACTCATCATAATCTACCTTATTTTCTAAGCATTGCTTTCATATTTCTGGAAGAAAGTTGAAAATCGTTAAGGTATGGAAAGTCCGCAAGCGGCTACTGGCTAATATCGTACTCGGTATAATCCTATATAAAAATATGAAAAAAATAAAATAATAATTTAATCGTCTTTAAAATCTAAAGTGATTCGTCAACCGTGTCAACAGAGGAGCGAGTAAAATTTAAAATATACGTATATTCACAGCCCTAACAACACCCATTGAACATCCCTAATGAAGTCGAAGGTTATATTTACAATGTTTTTGTCTTGTTTACGTCAACCAACTGATTTCTTTAGGCTGTATCCACCCAGCTCTGTATATAATCAACTTATCAATTAGACATTAAATTGCATTATCTGTTCGTTTATCAACATAGTCTTAACAATTCATCAACGGTTGTAAGTCTCGTAAACAAGACAACAATTATTTTTCATGACATTCTTGGCAACATATTTCAAATGTTTGACCAAACATTTGGGCTGCAAAATATTAGATTTCATAAGTTAGCGGTGCGCTAAGTTTATAAACATTAAGGCGCAGTGATTTTATTGTTTTAAGTAGGATTTATAACAAACTTAGGTCAAAATTTACTGGGTTTACAGTTTGATCAAACATTAGACACAGTATAAAATTTAGAGCTTATATTCCAACAAATGTTCACACTGAGCGTGGCCAGACAAAACTATGTTTTTTATTAGTTAAAACATAACAAGTTTATGAGACAAAACTACGTTAGGCCGCGAGGTACATTACCCTTACCATTCCGTGTTCAATATTTCATTGATTTAAGAGCGTGTACGCCGTACGGCGTTTCATACAAATTTTCAAGTCTTTGTTTTTCGTAATGACTGAACCGATTTTGATGAAACTTCACACACATAAGCAATATAGTTAGGTCTAAAAAGTTAGTAGAAAACATTTTCAAAATGTCTTACTTAAAAAAAGATAATTGGAAATTTCTGTTTGTATGGAAAATTTAAAACCGGTCTAATTTAACTGTAACACTATTTTTCGAAAATGTTTTCTGATAACTATTTACTCCTATGTATCCTGCTGATGGGTATGAAGTTTCATTAAAATCGGTTCAGTCATATCGAAAAATAAGGACTTGAAAATTTGTATGAAATGCCGAACGGCGTACACGCTCTTAACTTTACTACTAAAAGGACGATTGCCATGATGAATAATCTAATTTTATTCTCTTCAGCACTTTTAATTTTTGCAATTGCCATTTCTTTATTATTCGCTGGCCACACTTTTAAACATAATTTTACGGATAAAACACTAGTTAAAATTTACTTCTACATATAGTATTAAACAAGTAATAATTTTAATATGTACTGAAGTTATATTCCTATTGTACACCATGTAAATAACTAGATATTCAGAAAAATATTACTTTGATAGATTTATAGTATGTGAATACTTAGATCATTACGGCATTAAACATGATCATGTGTAAAATAATATTCAAAAATTTGTTATGGTAGCAAATCATATTACACCGTACAGAACTTTAAATTTGTTACCAACTAGTTATTGCTTAGTTTAATGTTAGGGTAGAATTTAAAGGCAATTTGTATTTTGTGCGTTTTATTTAACTGGGTCAGTATAACTTTATGATTTTTGTATGAAAGATCACGCTTGACCAAAAATAAATTAAATCATAGTTATTTAAAAAAAAAACAAAGAAAGTTTTCCTGTGTTCAAAATAGTGTCCCAGTTAAATAAAACATTGTGTGTATGTCACTTTAGTTCCAACACCAAGGAAGTAAAATATAATAAGTTACATTTCGCGTAATTGCATTGAATGATGCGTATAGTAAGTTATCTTGCTGAAAAAAAAAACTCAAGCAACTATGTCCAAGATGCACAAACTCCTAAGTAAATAATAAGTAGTATATGTAAAACTTGTATTGATCAAATCAATGAGCGGTATATCAGATGTATAACGTTATTTAAAATTCGCTATTACACGATACATATTTAGTAGTTATAGTTATAAATAATAAAAACACTAAACAAAAAATACTTCTAAATGAAATGACTAATCTTTTCACTATGAAAATCTATGCGTTTTGCAAGCTTAATCCACCGTCTAAACGTTAATCATCTGTGGTTAAATATTCAGGGACCAATACTCTAGCGGCTAAACTTCTGTTAGCGGGAAGCAAAAATAACTTCTAATATGAAAATATATGTAGAATTTCGCTGCAAATATCTTGCTAACTACTGTACTATTACTCAATAATATTTGGATATTTTGACAGTGGCCCCAATTCTGTTAAGTATCGACTAAACGAACTAAAAATATTGCTATCCCTTACTTGCAGATAAAACGAGAAAGAGATGGAAGAATATTAGAGCTGTCAAAGGTTTAGACGACACCTCAGCATATGCCGCTTAAACACACGGTGATGTACACAGCGTAGCTAGGGTCATGAGCTCCCACGGCAAGGATCAAAAATAGGGGCCTACAAAAAAACTACGCCTAGTAAAAAACATATTCAGATAAAGAATTTGTTAAAAATGTAACCAGGAAAGGTTTATCTGATCATAGTAGGTCTCAATCTCCAGACGTAACTCATTTTCCTTTAAGTCAAAACATGTTTTAATGCGAGATCTGCTGCAGATTTGGCTGAAACCACCTAATTAGTCCGTCAATTAGATTATCAAAAAATATTTGACCCATATTTTTTCTTTTGTTACGAAAACCAAAATTGACGAAGATACGACACTTTTAAAATTGGTAAAACGTCACAAGCAAGTACAATTTTTACTTGCTTCTGACGTCACAAGCCTCCACTCTCGAATTTTGATGCGTTTTATCTTTCCAAATATTCATAATATATATTTAA
Source organism: Amphipyra tragopoginis (assembly GCA_905220435.1). NCBI lineage: Eukaryota > Metazoa > Arthropoda > Insecta > Lepidoptera > Noctuidae > Amphipyra > Amphipyra tragopoginis. The sequence continues at coordinate 2,545,575 of HG992006.1, forward strand.
CAAAAGAAAAAATACGTGTCCATTATTTTTCAAAACTAACTGGCGGACTAATTAGATTTGCAATTTATTGATGCTGTCAACATGCCTATTATGTATAGAGTAGCCTTATTTGTGCCCCCTAAGTTCTGTGCCTGGCAGCCGCCCCTAGATACGACACTGTATGTTCAACAACTAGGTTAACAGCGCTAAAATTATTCCGTCCTTTTCTTCTTTTGCCTATTAATAAGAGATAGCAATATTTAGCTAAGCTTAGTTTGTGCGCAACAGAATCGTCACCAGTAACTGACGATTGTACGAGACAAAATACTTTATAATTTAATATTTTACTGTTTAAAATACGCGTTCACGAGAATGAGGGCGAATGATATAATAATTAAATCTATGGTTGAAAGTGTATATTAAACAGGGGTGTATTTAATACATTTTGTAGTAAACTACTAAAATTTGGTGTTATATTAATGTTCAATTGACGAAACAGTTAAATTTTGTAATTTAAAATCGTGATTTTTAAAACCATTCTAACATTATTAACAATTTGTTAGTTATTGCTTGAAGTCGACATTGTCTGACCAATCTATTTGTTAAGATAGTTTTATACATCAATATTCCGTAACATAAAGAAACTAATATTGACCTATTCCGACTAACAAACAATTTAGTTATTCTATTTCTATTGGCGATGACTCAAGGCATGTTTTCTAACTCGGACCAGCAGGACCGACAGATCCTCTCAGACACAGTCGTATTTAATTTTTCGACTGCTGTGATTGAGAACTATCCTCTACAACATCCACGCGACGTAACCGAACTCTACAATCGATTTTATGTGACGCATCAATTGAATATGATTTTAATATAGAATGAAAATCAGCTAAATTCAATTTGAAAGATTTAGTTGACTTAGATTCTATATATTTCTTTATTAAGCCAGGGTTTTCTCTATTCAAGCTTGGCAAATATCAACATAGATTTGTCAGTTGATTGTTATAGGATACGCTACATCGAGGCAAAACATTTCACTGGTCTATATCTAACTCCATAAAGTCGATCAACGTTATCGTTTCCTATTCTCTATGTTATATACAGTTACTTTTGCAGTTCACGATGACGCTGTTTTTAAAGGCCATTTGATAATACTAAGTTAATTCAGTACATCTAAAAATAATATCGTATATTTGCGTGTTACGTTTTGATGTGTGAATCTCAAGTTGGTTTAACCGACTTTGAGTAAAATGGGCTACTTGACATTTGAGATCGTTAAACAGTCCGACCAATATAGGCTTACTCGGTACATGTTTCGCCGCGTTACACGCATGCATCGGGCTACATACAAATTCTTCTGTGCGGCCTCACCACACGTACTTTACGTCGTTACGCCGAGCGTAATGGGGCGTAGATGTTTCGTGCGCGCTCATTACTGCGCTTGATGCACTAAATGTGTTTAGACGCTTAGTGTGAAACAGCAAAATTACGAAATCACATTATAATTTTATTTTTTAGAACTATGAAACTATAAAATTTCAATCAAGCTCGAAAGCGTCGAACAACTGTATGGAGTAAGTATTTATTACACTTTGTAGTCACTCGCAGCTGTTACAAATCTGGTGGTAATGCTACCTGCAGTAAATTTTCCCGTTCAGTTCCCTGTCTGCGTGTGTAGTCGAACAGTCACATCGTGTGGGTGCGTGTATGTGTAGTATGGTGCGCGCGATGCTTCGGTCTCAGAGCGAGTCCCGGTGCCACACCCAGGTCCTCTTGGTGTGGTCGAACCGGTGCGCGAGCCACTGCGCCTGGAGCAGTTCCAAGCGGTCCTGGCTCAGGTAGAGGGGCTTACCGCGCCTGTGAAACAATTTAGCAATTTTGTTATTGTGTTCTGTAAACTTGTGTTAAGGTTACTGGCTGATATAGCACGGTATACTACTCACTTGAGGTCGCGGTCCTCCTCGTCGTAGTCGTCGAGGTAGAGCGAGCCCCACAGACAGGCGCGTCGCCCCCGTATCACTATGATGTATGTGGACGTCACCACTAGGAAGATACCAGTGCCGCCGCCACACTCCATCGCGTGCTGGAGACAATACATTGGTATGATGAATCGACTTTTTTTTTTAAATAAATCTTTGCCCTACACTAAGATTTCTCTTGTATCGTGGGTGCGTTTACAGACACAAATCTCACAAACAAACGCCCAGACCCGAAACAACCATCTGTAGGCCATACAAATTGTTTTTCCGTGTGGGAATCGAACCCACGACCCACGCTTAGCCACTGCACCAAACGTGTCGTGAAAATTTAAAAAAAAAGTGCGGAATATTGGGATGAAAAGTTCAATTTGTGTTGGCAAAATTCAATTTTCTTAAAACGTCAAGCTCACTTGCACTAATTGACAAAACTGACTACAGGCGGATGACACGATAATCAGATTTTTTCAGCCAGATGTCTCGGAATATAAATCAGCACGTTGCAGTGACTACGGGCATTATCTTTTTACCCGAGAAGTCTCTGTCCAGTTGTCCAATTTAGTACGCTGAATAAAGGGGGAACTTTCCATCATCAGGGAGCACGGGATTGCCCATGTAAACGTCGAGCAGCCACGACCGTATACAGGACATTTTTTTTTATAGTATAGGTAATTTTTCTTTTTTACTTCTAGCCTTAAAATTCAAAGTATATCAACAGCTTCCTATCTCACCTGCACAGCTTCGGCCACCTGGTGCTGCCTACAGCATGGCTGTTTGAGACACACGAGCGTGCCGCACAGCAGACAGACGCTGGCCTCCTTGGGAACCGCTCCGCACTGAAGACACACGCGCTCGTGGTAGTACGTGAACAGACGGTCGTAGTCGCGCGGTAAGGCTAGCAGAGCCGGCTGACACCATTCTACTGCCATCGAGCGGAGGAGGCGACGCACCTGGGTATACAAATAGTTGGTATTAGTACCTGACGAAGTCTAGAAAAGATCCTAATAAGAAAAATTAAGTTCGAATATAATGAACACGGGAATACCTTCTTACCTCAAGCTAACAGCTAGAGCAATTGGGTTAGTCAATGGATTTATTGAGAGTACAAGTATTCTTTGAATCGGGAAAATTGCAGGAAGTTTGCAGTTTTCATTTACAAAACCTCAAATAGTTTGACAATAAAAACAAAACCAAACATTTAAATTAGCCTGTAACCCAGTTGCAGATATATTTGTTGATACATTGAACAAGATGGAGAAAAAATGTACTATTGGTTCCTCAACAAATGATTTGTTATTTTGTGTCTTTAGATAATAATTATGTTTATTATTTTCCAAAACTTTTGACACTGTTTTGGTATTTGTAATTTCTGTTGTATTTTCGAAAGTTTTACCTACGATGATGCCGAAAACCTAATCAGTAATCTGACTTAGTAGACATAACACACCACACACACACACACACACACCCATCACCTCACCCTTCATACACCACACCTCACACATACAGTCATCCTGCCCTACTCAAAAGCAAAAAACACGACACATCTACACACACAGTAATCTTATTTTTCCTTTTGCCTAATTTTTGTTTTGTTTTTATTTATTTATTTTTTCTTGTATCTGTTCCATGAAACCGGAGAAAGCTCAAACCCTGTCATACAGGATGTCCTAGTTCAGGGGTCGAGACAACACTATTGTAATGTCTCCATTTTTTTGAAATAAACGCATTATTATTATTATTTCAGACATGACAATTTAAACATTCTAAACAACGCTTTTCCCGGCTTGACATTGACTTTTGGGATATCCTACATATATAATCTTAAGCAACTCACCGCTAGCTGTCCCCTCGTGGCGGCTGCACCTAGCTGCCTGGCCCAGGCCCTCGCCGCCACTGCAGAATCCGGCGGCAGCGCCCTGCCTGCTGACCACTCGCTCCACTCCATGCCATCGGTCACCAATTCTAAGTAGTAAGCTAGACGGACGAACTCCTGCCGAGGAGTCGCTACTTCTGGGAGCTCGCTGCCGTACAGGTGGTGACGCAAGAGAGCGGCGATGCGCAAGAATGGCAGGAGAAGCTCTTGTAACTGTAGGGGATAAAGAGTTTAATTAGTTACAGATAGTTCAATCCGCGAAGACGCGTCCCATTCTTTGCCTAAATTGCTACTGTACGACCTGATGATGTCAGTCAGGGTCACGACAGGGCTTCGAGTGGAACCAGGGAGCGGAATCAAATAAAACAGTTCACTTTGTTCCACAACGGTATATTTTGCACTTTGCAGAGAGAGAGAGTTTTTTACTTTTTTTTTTTTTTTTTTTTTCATGCAGTAGGTCGTCCTAGGGGACGGTTTCTACGTAACCGGGCAGTTATTGGCGAGACCTGAAGGGTCTCCAGCCAGTGGGGGGAAGTAAAATACTTAACCTAAGCTAACTACTTGTACTACACGTCACATCATGACTACCTGCAACAACAGCACTAAGGGCGACCCCTAGTGGGACTCGGACCTCGGCTTAGGGCGTTGCTGGCGTGGACATAGGGGGGGGGAGACAGCTTGATGAGGGCTGAATTATCGGGGTGACTGCGGAGTCTGAAGAGACGACCGGCTCTACGACGGGAGAGTGAGGTGGATCGTGACCGGCGGCGGTGGGGCGTCGCGACGGGCCTCGTCGGCGAGGACGGTATGCCGGGCGGCGGCGTTTGTTGTGTAGTGTGCTGGTCGATTTACTCGCCTCCTGGAGGAGGGTAATATCGTCATCGGGTTCTAAAAGTGTGTGCCTGGGACGGCGAACTTTACTTATGAGAGAGGGACTGTAGTCGGCCGCTGCGGCGACTAGGGGGTTCGGATGGTGGGGGGCAGAGTCGAAGTAACGCTTGGAAATGCGTTTGAGGTATTGCCTGATGGTTGGCATTTTTAGATCGAGATGGAGTTGGACGTTACGCATGAACCACGGGGCAGCCGCGGCTCTGCGCAACACTCGATTCTGGAGGGTTTGGAAGGATTTAAAGCGACAAGGCTTAACGTGTGCGAACACGACGCTAGCGTAAGTCAAGATGGGGCGGATGCACGTCACGTAGATTCTCAGCTTATTTCTAAGTGACAATTTACTGCGCGTTCTAAGGATGGGGTGGAGGCGACCGACAGCGAAAGCGGCGCGAGCGCGCACCGCTTTGATGTGGTCTCGGAAACTCAGATGGTGGTCGAGGATAACCCCCAGGTATTTGGCTTTCATCTCCCAAGGGATCTGTTTGCCGAACATGAGGACGGGAAGAGTTTTTTACAAGTTCAAGGCTACTTATATCATACTGTCGGAGAATCTTAACACCGCGATTTACGGCATAGGTACAACGCCATCTAGGGAGACATCGAGAACTAATTAAACCAAAACAGTGCCCCCATGATACTTCGAAAAGTATATTACAGTGTCCCTAAGATATTTAGATGTTTAGAACAGGTAATCTATCGACGATATACATTCTCCCCCCATTAAGGACAAATATGAATTGACCTTAATATACCAATTCTTATATAATAACAAATATAGTTTTTGAGTTAATTTAACAAAGTTCATACCAAAGTAACATTTAGTGTAAAAGTGTGAATTATAAATTGCTATCGTATTAGTTCTATCACCACACAATAGTTAGGCAGACTAATAACGGGTGATTTTTTAAGAGGTATAGGATTTGATTTTCAAAAAAAAAACACAAAAAAAAATGAAAAATTTGATGAAATCTTTATTGGAATCGATAGAACGATCAATATAATTTAATGTTTGAAGATGATTTCATGCAAATGCTGGCCGCGGCTCCGGTTTAGATGGCCCATTCGCAAGGCCCAATTTCGGCACACTCTCTCCAACATATCAGCCGGTATATCACGAATGAATGCTTCAATATTGGCTCCCAGTGCGTCAATCGTTGCTGGTTTATCCCTGTAGACATGAGCCTTAACATGGCCCCACAAGAAATAGTCCAAAGGCGTTAGATCACACGATCTAGGCGGCCAATTGACGGGCCCAAAACGTGAGATAAACTGTTCACCGAAGGCGGCTCTCAATTGGGCCATTGTTTCGCGTGCCGTGTGGCATGTGACACCGTCTTGTTGAAACCACATGTCAGGCATGTCCAATTCTTCCATTTTGGGCAAAAAAAAAATCGCCAATCATGACACGGTAGCGCTCGCCATTCACAGTAACGTTTCGGCCATTGTCGTCTTTTTGCATTTTGATAGTAAAATTCAATAATTTGCAAGCGTTGTTCGTTCGTAAGTCGATTCATGGTTAAATTATAGACCAAACTGAACAAGTTTGACAATGACACAAGACACGATTCACGCGTGATCTGTCAAAAACAGTGTTGCCAAAAAGATACCAGCAAAAAAAATCACCCTTTATAAGATAATATAAGATATGAGTGCATACGAACTACGCGACTACTTCTCACAAAAAGGAGTAGGGCGCGTCTTCATGGATTAACGTAAGACACATTCATATTTATGACGATTTTACGTGTAGTGCAAACACGTGCATTTTTCAGGACTCGCGATTAGTGACTCAGGTCCTCGCTGATCAACTTATGCTTCAGAGCTCTGTTTGAGTTCCAAATTAGTCTGGTAATCCCGATAAATGCACGCGAGTAAACCGTAAACAATCATAAATTTAACATCTGTGAATCTTATAAGATTAATGAATTTAATTTCTATTGTTTGAAAAGTCTAATTGTGATTCACAACCCGTTTGTCAAAAAAGCTAATTAGAAAGTAAAACGTGTTATATGTATAACATTGAGAGCGCTGATTATGACGGTCTAGAACAGTCTTTCTCAAAGTGGGCGATAACGCCCTCTTGTGGGCGCTATAGGCCTATAGGGGGGCGGTGAAGGGCGGTAAAAGTAATGATTTCGATTGTGATTATTAAGATATGGTAAAGTTAAAAATATAGGGTGCGCAAAATAAATATTGATTCTCAAAGTGGGCGGTAGACGAAATAAGTTTGAGAACCACTGGTCTAGAAGAAGATATATATTAAAAATAGCAGTTATAGATCAACTACAATAGCATGGTAGTTACGCCATTCCATCGACATTGCAAGTTAAAATGTGTGTTAAAGAATATTTACAACACTAATTATATGCACTAGTCGAGCAATAAATCTACTAAATATCAAACACAAACATGGTGACTCGTTGGTGTGCCATATTATTGCATTTGATCTCAACATTGGTAGCAAAAATGTAATAACGTTAGTTTATTCCAATCGAGCACGTACCTGTTTCTCCATATTAGCAAGATCAGGCACGTGGTGTTCCCCGGGCGCGGGCGGCCCGTCCTCGGTGAACAGGTCGGAGCCGGCCAGCGCGCCCAGCATGAGCTTGGCGGCCGCGCGCAGGCCGGCCGGCTCCGCGGGGCGGGCGGGCCCGGCCAGCGCCGCGCGCGTCTCCGCGCTGCCCGCCGCGATGAACTGGCACACCACCTGGTAGTAGCTCAGCGCGTACAGCCCGCGGACTATGCACGTGAACTCCTCTGGAGAAACAAATGCATACATGTTACAATTTATTTGTATTAGTCTATACATATAAAAGGAGAAGCTGACTGACTGACTGATCTATCAACGCACAGCCTAAACTGCTGGGGTTAGAAACTTGAAATTTTGACAGTAAGTTCCTTTTGTAACGTAGGCATCCACTAAGAAGGGATTTTTCGAAATTCAACCCCTAAGGGAGTTAAATAGGGGATGAAAATTTGTATGGAAAATCGTCACTTAACGGGTTCAAAATTTCACGCAAGCGAAGCTGCGGGTGAAAGCTAGTAACGAATAAACGAAATAGTACATTGATTTTTTTATATTACAGAGTAAATGACAAAGTAAAAAAAAAAACTGTTTTCATTTACATTTTGATCGAATAGATACGAGGATAAAAAGGGGAAAGGTTACATTTAAAAAAAAAAAAAATAATATTAAACTTTAATTAATCAACCGTTGAAATGATATCTATTGCTTTCAATGCATAATCGGACTCGACGTCTTAAGTATTCAAATCGAAATCAAGGATCTGTATTTTCTTAAAAATAAGACATTTTCTTTAGTTTGCCATTTATTGTTATTTCCCAGAATTTGATTCCTTTATGTGACACTATAAAATAGTTAATTTTTTTTATAGCTTCAACAGGTTTGATTCCGGGACAAAAAAAAACATAATTGTGTTTTTTAAATTCATGTATACTATTGTAGTTTTATTAAAATCAGTTCCGAAACTCCTTTGAGAATTTTTCGCTGTTCCCAATACTTTCAAAATTTGGCCATTCATGTCTAGTTGAAAAAATCACTGTATATCCGCACTACAATGTATGGTATTTATGTGCTACATAAATACGTAGGCATTGGATGACAATCTCCACACAGTTGTGCATTCACATTATGCAAGGATTCAGTTTTGTGTAGGATACCATCTACCGCCAACGAGCGTCCGTGACGTCCTTTATACAAGGTGGTATGGTCATACTCACGCATATCCAAATAGGGTGGTGTAGGCGGCGCCAGCAGCAGGAACTGCATGAGCAGCGCCAGCGGGTCCCTGAGCAGCAGCGGCACCGGCCTCGCGGACACGGCGGTGCTGGGCACGGGCGCGCCGTGTGCGCCGGGCGCGCCGGGCTCGCTGGGCGCCGGCACGAGCGCGCGCCACGCGTCCGCCGCGCCGAACCCCGCGCCCGCGCCGCTCAGCACGCGCGAGTGCGCGCCCGCCACCACCAGCAGCGGGACTGCAACCATACAGTACGTTACTTGCTAATCAACAACATTACCTATATCATAATCTTCTTATATATAAAGAGACTGGTACTGACTGACATTTCATTCATCAACGCAGAGCCTAAACCACTAAAGCTGGAAATATGAAATTTGGACAGTAGATTCCTTACGTGACAAAAACATCCACTAAGAAGGGATTTCTCGAAATTCAACCCCTAAGGGGGTGAAAAAGGTGATTAACGTTTGTATGCAAGTCCGTCATTTTTGAAGTAAGAAGCATGAAATTAAGTATTAAGGTTTCTGGTTAGGAGTAAATGTACACGTGTTTCAGCGTTTTTAGAAATTCAACCTTTAAGAGGGTGAAATAAGTGTTGTAAGTTTGTATGAGAAATCTGGTACTTTTGAAGTAAGAAGCATGAAATTCAATATTTAGGTTACTGGTCAGAAATACACGTTTACGTGTTTCAGGGTTTTTGGAAATTCAACCCCTAAGGGGGTGAAATAAGTGTTGTAAGTTTGTATGAGAAATCTGGTACTTTTGAAGTAAGAAACATGGAATTCAATATTTAGGTTACTGGTCAGAAATAAACATACACATGTTTAAGCGTTTTTGGAAATTCTACCCCTAAGGGGTGAAATAGAGGATAAAAGTTTCTACGAAGTTAAAAGCATGAAATCAAATAATAGGCTTTCTGGCTGGGTATAAATACATGTATTTGAACGTTTTTATAAATTCTACCCCTAGGGGGTGAAATAGGAGGTGAAAGTTTTATGTGAGATAAAAGCATGAAATCAAATAATAGAGTTGATGGTTACAAAGAAATGTACAAGTATGAGAGTTTTTGTAAATTAAACCCCTAATAAGGGGGTAAAATAGCGGATGAAAGTTTGTATAAGAAGTCTGGTACTCTTGAAGTAAGAAGCATAAAACATACACGTGTTTCAGGGTTTTTGAAAAATCTGTCCCTAGAAGGTGAAATAGAGGATGAAAGTTTTTTTTATTGTTGACACTTGTGCGAGACTTTCTGGCATAGTATGTATCTTCACCGTAATATAGGATGTGGTGCGCGAGTCGTATCGGATGGTTTTAAAATTCACATCGTTCATCCGACTGAGTTAGAAGTATATATTCTGGTGAGAAATAAATATCCACGTTTTTGAGGTGGTTTGGAAATTCTACCCCAAAGGGATGAAATGTGGGATGAAAGATTTTTTGTAGTTAAAAAAGCATATTGTAATCAAATAGGGAGTGCCTCCGCTGCCGGCGCCCGTTGCCAAACTGGCTGCCGGCGCCGCGCCGGCTACATACACTGTTTTTATACACCTTCAAAGTCTCTTCAAACTTTTCATGAGACGATTATTCGTGACACACTTTTGTTCTCACAATAAAAACAAATGAAAAACTGAGGAGAATGTTTGTAAGATTGTTTGGTTTTCCAAAGCGGAGTCGACGGAGCCCCACCGAGCTCCTATTTCTGTCTGCAGGGTTTAAAGTAACCTAACGTGCAAGGGGATGAAGGGGGCTACGTTCGCTCGCTCACTCTAGGCCCCGTCATCCCCTTCGAACCTAACCTATCCGTGTCGGGGTGCCCCAAATTACCGAGCTCGCTTCGCTCGCTCTTGAAATTAGTCAGTTGGAAGACAAGTTACACTGTTTGGCCCAAAATATAATCTACCTTTCATCTAACATACCTACCAAACAACTTATTACCGCCGCTGGTATCCCTTTTTGGGCGCCGGCAACCGATGTTTTTAATCTCGGCTGCCGGCAGTAATGTACCGCCAGTCCCCGATGGCGTTATTTTTGGGTACCGGCGCCGGCAGCGGAGGCACTCCCAATCAAATAATAGAGTTTCTGGTTGGAAATCAATGTACACGTATTTGAGCATGTTTGTAAATGAAATCCCTAAGGTGGTGAAATAATAAGGGTTGAAAGTTCGTATGAAAAATCTGGTACTTTATGGTACGAAGCAATACGCGTGTTTAGGGGTTTTTGGAATGACTACCCATAAGGGGTGAAATAAGCATGAAAGGTTTTCTGAAGTAAAAAGCATGCAATCAAATAATAGAGTTTCTGCTGGGAAATAAACAAACACGTTTTTGATATTTTTTGGAAATTCTACCTCTGAGAGGGTGAAATAGGGGTTGAAAGTTTGTTTGAGAAATGTGCTGCTTTTAAAGTAAGAAGCATAAAATTAAATATTTAGGCTTCTGGTTAGAAGTAAACATACACGTTTGAGGGTTTTTGGACATTCTTCTCCTAAGGGATAAAATAAGGGATGAAAGTTTTTTCATAGTTAAAAGCATGATATCAAATAATTGGGTTTCTGGTTAGAAACAAATGTATATATGTTAGAGCGTTTTTACAAATTCAACCTTTAAGGAGGTGAAATAAGGGTTGCAAGTTTTTATGAAAAATCTGGTACCTACTTTTGAAGTAACAAAGGGAGAAACTGACTGATTGGCTGACAGATCTATCAACGCAAAGCCTAATCCGCTGGGGTTAAAAACTTGAAATGTTCAAAGTAGGTACCTCTAATAACGTTGGCATTCACTAAGGAAAGGTTTTTGAAAATTCCACCCCTTATGTGGTGAAATGGATTGTTAACGTTTGTATGAAAACCCTTATTCCATGGGTAACCCCATAAACTTAAAATTTGCACAAATACTGTTCAAAACAAATACTAAAAGACGGACTTTTTTGATTTTAAACCTACATTTAAAAAGGGGCTTAAAGAGGGTTTAAGATTACACGCAAGCGAAGCTGCGGGCAACAGCTAGTCTATCTATATATGTAAAAATGAATCGCTATTTCCCTTGGTCATCGCATCACGCATGAACGGCTGGACCGATTTCGCTAATTTTTTTTTGTTTTGTTCTTAATTGTCAGGAGAAAGTTCTTATGACAGAAAATTTTAATATTTAAAAAAAAAACTACCTATATCAGTAAATCCATATCCTTAATCTGTTTACCGCATGCATGAAAATGGTTTTAACTTTTTGTTACTATTTTGATTTTGTTCCTGAAGGTAGGTAGTAGGTAGATAGTAGGTAGGCAGTAAGTAGGTAGTAGGTAGGTAGTAAGTAAGAAAAAGTGCATTGCAACGCATGCCGGGTACAGCTAGTTACATATAAATAAATCAAAATAGTAAGCTAATTACAGCTAACTGCTACACGCTTGCAATTTACGCCGCGGGACGTAACAAAACAATTTTACAACGTACTGTATTTCAAAAAAATATTTAATAACCCAAGAAATAATTGAAAACCGATAACATCCAGATTCTCCCAAGGGCATATCATTTCGAAGGCAACCTTATTCCAATTGATAATAAAAACATTACCTGTAGTGTTTTAAATATACTACAGCAAAAAGCTTTCTGTCTCTTTCTACCTCCTTTTCTAAATGAGGATTATTCCTAAATAAGATCAGTCTTCCTGACCTGCAGGCTACTCTCGACAGGATCGAGTTTTGAATCGAGTCGACTTAGTGTCAATTCTTAAGGCTCATTTAGACGAAAATAGTTTCTCGAAGCGAGACTCGTTCTGTCTTTGTTTTTCTCTACGATGTAAACAGAGATAGCATGAGACTCGCTTCGAGGAACTATCTCCGTATAAATGAGCCTTTACTCTTGAAATCGACAAAAGCACACAGTTATGCACCGGCTCGAATAAAAATTAACGACTGTTTTTGATATTTCTTAATTTTAAATCAAACCTCAGCACGGTCGTGCAGTTTTTTCGATTTCAAGAGTAAGAATTGACACTAAGTCGACTCGATTCAAAACTCGATGCTGTCAGGAATAAGCCTGCTGATCATGAGTACGAATCCGAGGATCCGCATCCCTCACGTTATTGAGGAATGTACCATCCAACCGCAATTTCGATAACAACCGATCCAACCGGAACTTCAGGCTACAGGTACGCCGCCGAAGCTGGAACATGCACTGAACGGCAGCGCCGCTCGGAATTAAATCGCGAGCCAGTGATAGCAACTCGAAGTGCGACACACGCACTCCAACAATCCGCAAGTGAAACACAAGTCTGACTCCGTAGTTCGGATCATGGTTAGACAGCCGGACCTGTGAGGGTCCGACGGACACAGGACCTGGATCTTTAGAGCTAAATGCACATCCGGACACAACTCCGAATCATCATCAGACCTACGCATCTCTACTTCCCTGCAGACCGAGGCTACTAATAATAACTACTAATCAATCAAGAGCCTTTAAATATGTTAAATAATTATTTTCACCTTTAACATTGATTCGTTTTGCTCATAATATAAATATTCTGTTTTGTATTTTGTGGATACCGGTGTAAGTTGCACATTTGTATCATGTATTTGTTTTGTAAGTTAGCTCATAAGATCTAATGTGTAACTGTTTGTTAGTCCCAAATAAATAAATAAATAATAATACAATGCTAGCTCACCTATACACTCATTCCTCAGCTTGTACCTCGGCGCGACGCAGGTCTGTAGCGTGCCGCCTCGCTGCACCAGTTCACACTCGAGGTTGGTCCGCACCAGTGACGCCACAAACGTAAAGATGGCGGCCGGCGATGAGCCGTAGCGTTGCTTGAGCTTGCCGCCCGCTGTCGCTGTCATGTCCTCCATAGCTTTACCCATCGCTTCGGAGAGACGACTTGGTGTCTGTCAAATATAATAATAGTCATGAGTTCTTTTTTAATTATTGGTTGGCAAACAAACAGAAAGCCTACTAAAGTCCCCGTCGCGAGAAGCTATAAATTTTGTAAACACACATTCAGGGGTTCGCAACCTTTGGAACAAATAAAAAAAAACAGTTTTGTAATGATTTTTATTTTTATATAATGGTTTTTATTTTATTTATATAATAATAAATAATAATCTACGAAAACAACACAAACAAACTGAAACGCATTCAAAACTCAAATGACAGCATTGACAGCGTCAGTGTGAACTTACTTCAAAATGGCGGGCCAAATGTTGACGTTCCATGAGTCAGACACGTTCCGGTACCACAAAACATTAGACGATAGCGCTTTATATCGCTAAAATATAACCCGACTAAGTGAAATTGCTCGTTAGTTTCGTATTACACGTATGTAACTTTGAGTTGATTGAATTTGGGATTATTTGTTGTTGATTGAATTGTCGCTACGTAACTTTGTAGAAGTTCTTTATTTACAAAATTTATAGCTTCTCGTGACGGGGACTTTAGTTGGTTAAGTGATTACCGCTGTACACCTACAACTGCAAGAAGATTGCTAATACGTTGCCGACCTCAGAGACAAAGTTGAAAAGTTTCATGTGCCTTTCAATTTCATCGGCACCCATATCCTTCAAACTGGAATACACAAATCCTACTTGATGCTAGAAATAGGTATACGGTGGTAGTTATTTCCCAAACAACCTAATTCACAAGGAACTATCTTAAAAATATTCTCAATATCAAAATAATATTCCTGCGTAGGCTTCATATTGTATTCATTTGACGCTAAAGCGATACTGGGTTATTCGGTAATCGCTGCATCTTGCGAGTGCATCTATCACCGTCGGCGCCAGCGGTAGCACGTAATGGGCCAGCTGGGCAACACACACTATGCGGCATCATAATATACTCACAGGTGGCGGGTGGTCCTTCTCCAACATCTCCTGTATGAGGTGTGCGCTGTGCTGGTGTGTGCGCACGGGTCCCCTCGGCGCGGGTCGCGCAGGGTGCGGCGCCAGCGGCAGCACGCAGTTGGCCAGCTGCCTGCAGACGGGGCACAGGAACTCCCCGCGCTCCACGTGCAGGTTGTGTGGGCGCTGCGGAGCCTGCAGCGCGCGCAGGTACGCGTGCAGACAGCGCAGGTGCAGGTGGTGCCCGCACGACTGCACGTGCACGCCGCCCTCCCAACCCACTGATACGCTGACCAGCCATGACTCCTACAATGTTTTAATGATTAGTACAATGAAATAATCCCAGAATATCGGGTGTAAAAAGACCCTTAACGATAACGAAAACCACGTATTCTACCCATCATTGGGATCATTTTTTTCGAAGAAACCATACCTGGGAAATCATTGGTTTTGGAGATATTGAAGGTCAAAGTACACATATGTTTTTCAGTTTTTTCCAAAAACGATTTCCAAGTCGTAATACTAAACTTTCTTCCATACAAACATTATCAAAAATTTCAATTTTTCCTAACAAATTACGCATTTGAAGTAGGGTTTTCGCCCCGGGTACCCGGAACCGGGAATTCCCGGGAATTTGGGGATTTTAGGACCCGGGAATTATTTGGCGGGATTCCCAGGTACCCGGGAATTTTTTGAAATGAAGAAATGATGATGAAAAATGAAGGGTTTGCACGCTTCCGAAGATTTTAGAGCATTTTCCGCCTCTCTCGCGTGAAACGGGCGTTGTACTGCGTGGTGTGAATGGGGTAAATGTATCGTGATGTCAGCACACAGTACTGTTGTCTTTGTCTAGTAGATAAACAAATTCTAAACGCTTGTTTTTTTTTTGTAAATGTTTCTTTTGTAGAAACTATTCACAATTTTTATCTTTTGTGTAATTTCAAGATTTATAATGAAAATATACAGGGTGTAAACGAATTCGTGTAATTCTTTCAAAAAGCGTGATCTACTTGGTCACAGATTAACCCTAAATGGTTTTTATTTTATATACAAAACAGTTTATTTTCAAAAAAAAAGTTCTGTTTTTGAGCCCTTTTTGCGCCCCGAGTTAACCGACTGCAAAGAACGATTTCGTGCTAGCCAGCTGTGTCACCGTGCTTTCATTCATTGATGAGTGGCGTCGAAATGTCCCAACGAATAATTTTTTTATTTGTACCTTATTAGCTGGTTGTGTTTCGATCACATCACTACCGCAAGAAAAAAAACTTTATTTTTATTTTTAATCAAGCTAATTCCCGTGCTCGGTCATTGTACATACACCAGTAGTAGATCATGTGGTTTTAAGGTATTACACGAATTTGGTAACACCCTTTATATTCATTCACGCTATTGTTATCCTGTAATATGTTGCCATATTATAAAAAGTCTTCAAGACTTTTTTTTTATAAAAAAAACTCGCGACGTCCCACAATAAATGACTAACTGTTCCTAGATTTTTTATTTTAATAAGAAAAGTCGGTTGGTATGTTAGACAATTTATCAATTTATCATGTTTAAAGTACTTACACAAGTTTAATGTTGAAATATACGAGAAAAACTATATTTATACAAAAAACATGAAAATTCCCGGGTACCCGGGAATTCCCGGGAATTAAGAGAAAAAATTCCCGATTCCTGGGAACTCAAATAGGCCGGGAACGCGAAAACCCTAATTTGAAGTTACAAAAACGCAATGAATATCAAACGCACACGACCGCCTTGGCTCGGCTGTGTGGCCGCTGCACGCATGCATACGCGCAGCATCGCCACAACCATAATTTGCGCGCTACAAAAAAAAGCGTTTTTTTTCATGCCAAAAAATAAAAGTCGTTTCCTAGCAATTATTTTTGGTCTAAGTAATTTAGTTTGATGTACAGAGTGCGTAGATTTCTGTTACATCCTGTCTATATTTCACTTGTTCTTAAAGTTGATAATTGTAATGTTATTTAGATTTCCATATTGGCTTACGTACAGCTGCATCAAAATAATAACATACGCATTATAGCATGATAGTAAGATACCTGATCAAAGTGTTGGTGCAGCTCGTCATGTAGTCGGTAGTGGTGCGCGGCGGCCGTGGTGTCGTGCTGCGCCTGTAGCCGCGCACGCTCCGCCTCTGATAGGGCCAGCCGCGCTCCACCTCCGCCCGCGCGGCGACGGTGACCCAGCACTGACGTAGACTGTGTACAACAATACCATATTAATATTAGCTCTATGAATAAATAAAATTGAAGAACTGTTTTGTCATCCTAAGGTCGTTTTTCACTGCAGAAAAGGCAGTGCAAGACACTGAAACATCTGTTAGGCCGGTTTTCCATGGCTAACAATTCGACAGGACATAATGTGGTGACAACTCCGTACGCAATATATTACTTCTATGAACCGTTTTCGATGATATTAGTAAACAGTTCATTAACAAAATAATTTGAATAAATTTCGAATCATTATTTAACACGTTCAATGCCGGATGCTCTCGTGGTTCATTTTAAATGTAGTTTTTTTTAGAAAATACACCGTCATAAAACAAGCCCCCTGAAAACACTATTTAACTTTGTAGTAGCGTGCATGTTGACACGGTTTTTAACCAGATGCCAAGAACCCTCCTCGAGGGTTCACTCTTAGCGAAAACTTAATGCCGAGGACTCTCCTGGAAGACCCACTGGCAATACGTATAGCGGCATGGCATATGAGCTATGGTAAGTTTGATGGACTGGAATATTTTAAAGTGAGAACTATGTTATATCTAGACTGCCTCGTTGGTCTAGCGGTCGCAAACGCGACTGCTGAGCATGAGGTCCTGAGTTCGATCCCCAGGTCGGGCAAAGTGTCACTGGGTTTTTCCGTGTGGAATTTCTCCGTAGTAGCCCGGAGTCTGGATTTATGCCCGGTCGATGGCAATAGGCTCGCCCCGTATTACATGGGACGTAAAAATAAATGGCGAAACGTGGGTGTACCATACACCTCTGCCAACCCTTCGGGGAATACAGGCGTGAGTTTATGTTATATCAATTCATTTAACAGGTCACAGACAGACAGGTGTAACTGGTGAGTTTTTAGCATCACTACGTCATCCCAAATTTTAAACATAATGAAGCGGTGGGTGGGAGGTCGTCTCTTTTTGGAGACACTCAGAAAGTGGATTGTGTAATAATTGGATTTAGCCCATAATAACCCTATTATAGATAGATATTTAATTGAATTAGACAACTTTCGTCCACTATTTTGAATGAATGCTACTCTTATTTATGCAAATGTACAATCGCTATCGTATTCTCTTTAGACAGTTTACCTGTAGTAATACAACCAGTCCGATGGGGTCAGCAGGTGTGGTAGGCGCGGTAGTGTTACAGATGACACAGTCATAGTCCCTCTCCACCGCTACTTCTTCCTCCCACTCCATGGCCCCAGCTTCGGTGCCGTCGAGACTCTGCATGGCCGACATGAACTGTTGTTGTCGACGCGCGAATTCCCGCATTAACTGTTGTTGTCGTTCGCGTGCGCGTCGTGAACGTTCCTCTTTCTCGCGGCGTTCTCTGATGGGAGAAATAGACTTTGTAAACACCCATATTTGCAGAAAAGTTGATATGATGTCTCACAGTATGCTCGAACGCAGTGGGTTGAATACGGCTCTGGTCATTTGTTGCCTTTATTCTCGCAACATACATCTCTCTTTCTCTTCTCAGAATGAGAAGGGTTAAGGCCTTAGTCCTCCAATCTGACTTGGTGTAGGTTGGCGGACTCAGAATCGAGACATCATCTAGAACTTTATGGAGCCCTCTCGGGTGTGCAGGTTTCCTTTCAAATTCTGATACCTACTCATATAAATTCGAAAGTCAGAGATGCGGACCTAATAACTCGGATCCTCCTGCATGGAAGGCAACTACAGGCCCGTACAAGCAGTGGCGTGCACTCCATACATGCAAATAAGCTCTGCATACCCTGCAGTTCCATACATAATACATGCCCCTCTAAGTGATAAATAACTATAAATAAAAGAAATCATGGTAATTTAGTTTTCACGCCATCTACTGCTTTTTTTGGAACTAACTCGGAGCGGGGAATACCCGCCGCATGCCGCCGCGACCGCGCATTGCAGCGCCTCCCGTGAGCATAAGCTGTACTACGCCTGGCTTATTCTTCATACAACGCATCTCGTGTAGTACACAGCAAAAGAGTGACTGTGTGCGTGAAAATGTGTGCGTGTGTTGGAGTTTTGGAAGCATAGCTTACATTGCAAACCGTCCAAATTGAGAACCCGTAAATGCACCGTTTAATTGTTGATTGCAGAGAGTCGACTTATTTTAGTCGGATTAACCAAATAATTCATTCGTTCGTATTAATTAGTTCGTAACGTAATAAATTGCAAAGTTTTTCGCCTTATTGTTTTTTTTGGCGCAAGTGATTGACTGTCGAGTAATTACTTAGTAAGTTTATTGTAAAAATGGAAAATTATACCTGTGAGACTTGTGCTGGCGAAATGTGTTTAAATAAATTAACATCGGCCGCGTTTTCACGTTATCTTTTGAGGAAACAGTTAAATTGATTGCAAAGGGAAGGTGTGTACCTCGGGTTGGATTTAACTCAAAGAAAAGGTAATAAAAACTACTCGTTATTTTCACAAAATGTTTTATTTATGCTGACTATTACTGGCTAACTCGTTGTGTACACACAAATACATTGGATTGTTTCCCTTGCATTTTGTTTATAAATCAAGCTAAAAATAATGTTTGGACCTAGCGGATACTCAGATTTAAATAATTTTCACAAAGCGGCTGCTAAGCATGATTCTTCAGAAAAACATCTAGAATCCTGCTTAAAAGTTCCAAACTTTTGATAAAGGTAGAATAGAGACTAGTTTGAATAGCCAGTTAAAGTTAGATATTGAAAGGCACAACGCGAAAGACGACAGAAATAGAAACATCTTCAAACGGTTGATTGATGTATGTAGTTTGTTTTCTAGGTAAATCTGAATTAGCATTCCGTGGTCATGACGAACCCAGCTTTTTTTTTGTGCATACCCTGTCTGAAATCTCTGTGCACGCCACTGCGTACAAGGTAAGTTTCTTTCGATTTTTTGTTGTGTAGTATTATAGAAAACTTTGCTTTATGATGTGGTAAAAGTCAAAGGGCATTGCTGTATCTTTGCAACATTCTGTGCGCAAAAGTTAATTAAAATCACATTTAACTAAGAAAATCAACCACAAGTCTTAGTGGGATATTAACCGAATGTGTACTGTATGTCTAGTAGTAATACAGTAAGTATAATTTATTATCTTGTGTTCCTTTACCCCAGCTTCAATAAAGTTTCAGGAAGTTATGAAATGCAGGTTTTTGAGAGGCTTTCTAGTTCTATTCTAGTCCATTTCCAATAAATGAGTTTTTGAGTTCAAGTTTTATCTACTACACAGTGTTTCATCGGAATATTACCATCGATAGTTTTACAGGCAGCCCAGGACAGTGTATTGACTGACAGTTTGGACAATCGCGCCGGCCTTGCATGACTGTATGGAGTAGCTAGAGTGTTATATTACCTTGCCCGCTGCTCAGCCTGCCGCTCCCGCTGGTGCGGCCACAGCGTGTGTCGCACGTGCGCGATGGCGGCCGCACACCGAGCATCTAGTGCTGCCAGCTTGCGCAGCACGCGACCTATGAAGTATGGACCGTCACCTGCGTACAAACAAACTCATTAACCACACCTGTGATAACTAAGACAAGATGCATTCACTTGAGTAAAAATACTTGTTTTAAGGCTGCCCTCACATAGGCTGCTAAGTTACTCGAGATAAAGACACAGTTGATGGTCATTTGTTTTTAGCTGCAAGCCATACACCAAACGTTAACTGCAGCTACAAACAAATAGCAATCAACTGTGTCTCGAACAACTTAGTGGCTTATGTGCAGTCAACCTGAGCTGATCAATCACTGGAAATATAGACACTATAGGCAATCAACAGAAGCTGCCGCAGATACACAGGACGATTGATAGAAAATACTTAGGGCATTAAGTCGGCTTCTGTACAAATTTTGTGCAAAAGTATAAACAAATACACGGATTTATTAGTAAACAATGTTTCGGACACACGAATTGCAGATAATTTCTGAAACATCACGTAAATATTTCCGGACACAATGTTTCGGAGCAGTGGCGGAACAATAAATCAATTGGACCACCACCTTACATTTTAGAGCGGAATCGCTCCGCTCATGAACCTTACGCCGGCCCCTACAAAGTGATAATAAGACTTCCAATCAGCCTTCACAGATGCAATATCGTCCGTTGACTTTACTTGTTGTTGACTTTTTGTAACTGATAGTAGTATTACACAACACAGGTAAAACAATAAGTCTTTGTATCACTTTGTAGGGGCCGGCGTAACGTTCATAGGCGGAGCGAATCCGCTCTAAAATGTAAGGTGGTGGTCCAATTGATTTATTGTTCCGCCACAGAGCTTTTGCCATCAAAAAATGTCAGTAGTTAAACACTACTGACCGCAACATGTATCAATGTTTTAGAAACACATAGATTCTTGTTTCTGTCACTGTGTTTACTAATCAATACATGGATTTACAGTTCTGTATTTTATGGAAAGGGCCATAGTGTTGTTTTTCTTAGACTACGTACCAATAGGTTCCTGTGTGTCAGGAGCGGGTTCGTCCAATGAGAACGAGTCCAGTCTGCCAGACAGTTGTGAATGTAGTTTTAACAGCAGGGATATTATAGACTCGTTGACTGGTATTGATTCGTCGGATTGTGTGTGTAATTGAACCTGTAACAAAACGTATTATGTATAGTTATTGTGCCTACAGTTATCTTATAAATTATGATTTAGTTGCTGTAAGACAAGGACATAATTGTCAAAAAATCATAAAATGTTTTTTTTTATTCCTGTAAAGAAGGATATTCTTTACAGTTGGTTACAGTCCAATTCAGAAAAGTATAAGGTTTATTTTATACAAAGAAGAATGACCTCAATGTAATATAAACAGAATAATATTATATTGAGTGTTAAAAATTTTTAAAATGGCTCGCCTGTAAAATTACATAAAGTGCAGTTATGCCCCTGTCTTATCGAAGGTGCGATAAAGGAGAAGGTGGTGATTGTCTTAGTTGGTGATTGTCTTAGTTGGTGATTTTTTTCAACTCGGCCAGATGGATTGACGAAAGACCAAAGAAAACCCTTTAGACTAGATAATCAGCTCATTATTGTCCCACTGCTGGGAACGGGCTACACCTCAGAATGAGAGAAGGGTTTTGGCCTAAATCCTGATGCGAATTAGCGCACTACAACTTGCTAATCTGTTGACCACGGCATGAGGTATTCTCGTATAGCTCATGCGAACACGAGATAAAAAGATAGTAAAGTGTTGATATCTAACCTGTGTGCTAGTAGAGGGCTGCGGGAGCGGGTCGCTGTCTCTGACGACGTCTTGTATAGCGGGGGGCGCGGGCAGCGCGGGGGGGGCGCCGCGCACTGACACCGACCACTCGCCGCCGTCCATGTCTGTCAGATCAACTTTATTAACACTATTAACATTATACAGGTAGGGTAAACCGACAGTCGTTGGACACCAGATAGTTATTGGACATTCACTATTTGAACATAAATAATAAGATTACCTTCGGCTGACAACGACATCTATGAGTATTACAAAAATCTCTTACATATAAGCATTGCGGAAACACTTAGTTGTGACAAAAGATGGCAGTAGCAAAGCGTCAAAAAAATCTTTTCCTCACGAACATCGCGGCGAGTGGATTTTTTCGTAAAAAATAAAATATTTCGTAAGGTCGGAGTTTGTGTTTTGAAGTGATATCGGCAAGCTTGTGAACTTTATGCTTTTGGCTATTGGAGGAGTGGTAAGATATTGCTTAAGCTATATAATTACGCAATTTAAAGCTAAAAATTTCGTAATTTGAGGTTATTTTGAACTGTCCAATGACTATAAGCAAAATTTTAAAAAAAACAATTGTTGGACAGTGTCCAATAACTATGTTTTATTTTGCTTTTGAGTTCTAGCAATATTTAGACCCTCATGTTATAGCTACAAGGTTTGTTGTGGTCTGTTTTTATTCTTCGACTTATTGAGTCACTCTGTCAGTCATTGGACGGCCGTCCAATGATTGTCTTCTCATGTGTCCAATAATCATTGGACACAGTTACAGATCAATGTAATTAATTAAATATGCCTAAAGGTAAGAAGAAAGATTATGACCCAAACAACTTGAAGTTGGCACTCATGGAAATAGAAGAATCTGAAAATCCTAAGATTCGGGAAGTAGCCCGAAAATATAATATTCCAAAGTCCACTTTACACTTTAAAAATCCAGAACGCAGAACTTCCTTTGGACCACGACCTGTTTTAACAGAAGAAGAAGAGTCTATTTTAGAATTATGGATTAAGCAGTTAATGCGGAAGGGATTCCCTTTGAAAATAGAGAACCTTCAACAAAGTGTCTCCAAATTTCTTTTGGAAAATCCTCAGCCAAATTCTTTTAAGGACAATTATCCTGGAGACGGATGGGTGAAGGCATTTTTAAAAAGACACCCTGATATTGTTCCGCGGACGAGTGAGGGTGTTACACAGTCAAGTGCTTGTGTCTCGGAAAAGGACATTCGGAAATGGTTTGCAGAGATACGCCAATATTTAGAAGAAATCGACCTCATGAACGTGTTGGATGACGCATCTCGAGTGTTTAACGGCGACGAAAGTGGTTTCCAGCTTTGTCCAAAAACAGGCAAAGTATTGGCTGTCAAAGGAACCAAAAACGTTTATAAAGTCGATTCTAATAATTCCAAAGAATCTATAACGGTCATGTTTACATTCTCAGCTTCAGGGGAAGCCTGCCCACCTATGGTTGTGTATAAATAGGGTGGGTTTAGAAGATAATGATGTTATTATGAGCATAGAAGAAAATACTGGAATAGAAGATTTCAGAGATGATGATGATATCATCACGAGCATAGAGGAGAACACTGAAAATGAAGATGACAATATAGGCGAAGATACAGAAGCTATGATGATATTAAAATTTGAAATGTATAAAGACCGAAAAAAATTTTAGAGGTTTTAAAGTTTTTCTTTTTTATAAATTAGTTTTTCAGAAGTTGAAATTTGTATTTTTTGTTGTATTGTAAACATAGATAGACAGGAAAAGAATGATACTGATCTCGCATTGTTAATTAATGATCTGTAACGATTGAGACTGATTAGAATAATAGGTTAAGCGGAGTATAACTACGTTTATCAGTTCCTATTTTTTTTTTTTAGTTTTTTTTTATGACTTCAACATTAAAGTTTATATGTTAACAACCATCAGTGTTTTATTGACTTTCCCCAAAATACTGGATACTCTGCCAGTGTAAAACACACATGATTAAAGCTTTTAAAAAGATTTTTAAAACTGTCCAATTACTATTTAGTTGTTGTCCAATAATTATAAATTCTGTCCAATCACTATGTTTACAGCAACTTTTTTTTTAAGCTCATGTTTTTTGAAAATGCCTTAATAAATAAATTATTTTAAGTATTCATAATGATAGTTCATACCATCTAGTTTCAAAATTACTTTGAATTACATAAGAGGCTATTTTAGTATTTCGAATAAAAATAATAATATCATTCATGTCCGTTAAGTGTCCAATGACTGTCGGTTTACCCTATAACAGGCGTTAAACTTGAACGATCTGAACATTACACTATTGCAAAGTAAACTTTAAGTTGTGTTACATACAGTACATTTAAAAGTGATAAAGGTATTTCAATCCACGAAGACGCGGCCCACTCTTTATCACAAAGTGTTAGTTCTATCGCCGCTCAATAGTTAAATGAGCACACTAACACAAGATAAAAATAAAAGTAGTTCCTGAAATAAGCAGCTGTGACAGACAGACGGACCGACGAAGTCGCACCGTAAGGCGCAGTTCACACCAAACGTAACGCTCGCTCACAGGCAGCCGCCGAATGTGAGCTGGCGTTTTCGAATTTTTCATACATATTCAACTTTACGTTAACATTTCACAATACGCTATTACGCGATGCGTAATTGCTGACTTTCTGCGGCCAATTGTTATACTACTACATTACACGCCTCGACCGTTGATAGGCTACGCGGCTGAAGTGGGAACCTAAACAAACCGACTTTTCGTGCACGAAACGTGCGACCCCTTAAGAGGTTGTGCGTTATTTATGTTACACCTTGTACATCTTCATATGTAGCCGTGCTTACAATCTGTTGTATAAATTACTGAATGAACTTACCATATTCAATAGGCACGGGAGGCGTGTCCAGGTCTGATCCAGTGGCGATGGCGAGGCTCATCTCTTCGTCAAAGGTTTGTAACGCCAACGCTTGGCTGTCGTCTGTAACGTCCTGTTGATACACGTAATAAACGTTGAAATATGCTTGCAAAGTGTATCACACTTCATTTGGTCACGGATCCAAAACTTTTGCTACAGAGCATTGAAAAGTGTATGATATCTTTCTAAAGAGTCAGTGTATATTTGTACCATCGCGAGATGGTACACATACAGTGGTGGACATATAATTAGAAACACCAAGTGTGGCTTTTATTTTTGGTACAATTTAACTTGATAATTAATGTTTTACGTATCATAGAGGGCTTATACCTATTTATCTATAATGTATCCACATCATGAAGTATAATTATGTCAGTTTTGAAAATATCATACAACCGTTTATGTAAAAATTGGTATACTTTATAAAATAAAATGAAGCAGCACAACGTACTAAGGTGGACAACTAATTAGAAACAGAAAAAAAAACACTAGCGTAAATATGAACAAAGTTAACGAAACAATAAATAATGAAGTTAAATCGTACAAACGTCTTATAATAAACAATTAATGTTTGGTTGGGAAGCCTCTGCTGTCGATTACAGCTCTACAACGACGTGGCATTGATTCTATCAATGTTTCATACATTTCCAGGGAATATTTCTCCAAGCTTCTACAAATGCGTCTTAAAGTTGTTGTAGTATTATACTACTAGTAGAACGGTATTAGTGGTATGTTTATTGGACAATGTTTTACTCACAATGTATCACAAATTTAGATTTGATTGAAATCCGGACTATTTGCAAACCACTCTAACACCGACACTAATTATTCTCTTAGAAATGCTTTCATTGGTTTGGATTATTGTAGTGTCAGTGTTAGAGTGGTCTGCAAATAGTGCGGATTAGAATCAAATCTAAATTTGTGATACATTGTGAGTAAAACATTGTCCAATAAACATATCACTAATACCGTTCTACTACTAGTATCATACTACAACAACTTTAAGACGCATTTGTAGAAGCTTGGAGAAATATTCCCTGGAAATGTATGAAACATTGATAGAATCAATGCCACGTCGTTGTAGAGCAGTAATCGACATCAGAGGCTTCCCAACCAAACATTAATTGTTTATTATAAAACGTTTTTACGATTTAACTTCATTATTTATTGTTTCGTTAACTTTGTTCATATTTATGCTAATGTTTTTTTTCTGTTTCTAATTAGTTGTCCACCTTAGTACGTTGTGCTGCTTCATTTCATTTTATAAGTGTACCAGTTTTTACATAAACGGTTGTATGATATTTCCAAAACTGACATAGTAATACTTCGTGATGTGGATACATTATAGATAAATAGGTATAAGTCCTCTATGATACGTAAAACATTAATTATCAAGTTAAATTGTACCAAAAATAAAAGTCACACTTGGTGTTTCTAATTATATGTCCACCACTGTATATGTGATTTTTGATGATATGTCCATGCACGAGTAGTAGTCACCGCCTGAGACATGTGAGGGGCAGGAGGGGTACGCGCGCCATAGACAACACAAAACAAACTGACGGAGCGCGCCTCTTGTATCGTACCTCCTCCTGCCGCTCTCATACCTCAGTTGGTGGTGACAAGCTCTTGTGCAAGAACTATAGTCACATTTACTGTGTCAACCATGAACGTAGGTTTCTACGTGTTTACATAGACCTCGGGTGTAGTACAAAGTCCACGAAAAGTGTCCTGAGTTTACATAATTATTCCACCAGAGCGCACACTTAAGTTACAAATACCATCAAACTAATTTAAATCCTATGTCGTCATCACAATGCCTAATTTAGCCCATATCCATTTTTAATCATACGAAGATTCGACTGCACCCACTGACGAAAATTTTTCTACTATTTCCCGTTTTAGTCTACATTCGGTTTGGACATTTTATAAGTTGACGCGAAGTCCATGTGTTTCCACGTAAATGGCGTCATATATATATTTGCTGAAGTGTAGCTCACGATTTTACGTATGTACAGGCGCTATACAGCAAAAACATACAGTGTTCTTACCAAGAGTCTTGTGTCGTTACGTACCTCTAACGCTCGTATAAGGGGCGCGTCGCCGCCGCCGTCTGACTGGTCGTCTGTCATTGAATCGCCCCGCACCACCTGGGGATTATTATACCAATATAGACTAACAACCAACAGATCGAAAAGGGCGGTTGTAAAATTTAGATTGTTAGAAAGGAAGAGGGGTTGGCTCTCCTCTTCAATCCACGATACTATTAATCTGATACCAAAGGCTGTTTTCCACGAGTAAGCCCGGCGGCACATGAAATTTCTGTCAGAAAATCTCTAACGCGTGCGCGAAGGCACAATTCTGGCAGTGTGCGGGATTTAGTACAAAATGAATGAGCAAAGTGCCTACCGGTGCGCGTCAGAAAATTTCTGATAGAATATGTGCGGCCGGCTAAATATATGACACAAAAAAATGTAGCAACGATTCCAAGCGCTGAATATTTCTATGGTAAACGGTTCATAGAAATCTATGTCGTGTGTGGAAAAAAACGGCCCTACGTAGCGTTCTAACAGACTCAGAAGATAGAAGCACTGAAAAATAAATAGTACACACGGCTACAAATCAAGCTATACAAGGTGTAAATAACGCACAAGCTCTTAAGGGGTCACTGTACTCATCATTATGAACAACTTTTACTACGGGACAAAACCTGAAATCTCGACTGAAATGACGAGTTATGCGAACATTAAAGTAGGGAACAGCTGATTTTTTTTTCGCGATTTCATCTTAGGTCCCATAGTAAAAGTTTTTCATAACGATGAGTACAGTGACCCCTTAAGAGGTTGTGCGTTATTTATGTTACACCTTGTATATTTCCAGTATGAGCTGATTTCGTATTCTAAAGGCTTTCCGAACAATGAGAGGTTAGCTTATACTGGAAATATATAGCTTGATATGCAGCTGTCTATATTCCGTATAGGAATCTAAACATCTGCTCTGCGCATGCGAAATTGAGCTTTAGTTAGACGAGAGCGCTCCTATTTCGCTGTACGTTTGCGCTGTTATTACATTTCGGTTCGGTTACTTACCTACTAACATTCGGTTCGGTTTTGTTTCACTTCAGAGATGAAACGACGCGTTAT
The DNA here is from genome assembly GCA_905220435.1 of Amphipyra tragopoginis. Classification (NCBI taxonomy): domain Eukaryota; kingdom Metazoa; phylum Arthropoda; class Insecta; order Lepidoptera; family Noctuidae; genus Amphipyra; species Amphipyra tragopoginis. Next base: position 2,573,368 of record HG992006.1, read on the forward strand.
CACGCAAAATACGTTGCTTAGACGTGGAGTTGCGGACACCAGCCCGTTATACCTTATCGGTCGACAACGGACTTATCGAAACGGTTCTGAATCGGTGGTTTGATAGAAGTAAACCTAGTAAGTTACCTGTAACGATGTGGGCACGGCTAGTGCAGTGCTGGTGGCGGGTAGTGACGTAGACGTCGTGAGCAGGGGTATTCGCGTCGTCTCGTTCTCTGACGGCTCCCATTCCGTGTCACCTGGGGTAGAGGAGTCATTATACAGGGTGTTAACGAAATCGTTTGGGATTCACTTTCTGAGTCTTTTTAGAGCCTTGAGTTATCTGACTGCAAAGAACGATATCGTGTTAGTCGTTCCTGCCAGCCGTGTCGCCGTACTTTCATTAATTTATGCGTGGCATACAAATGTTCACAAAAATAAAATATATTTTTTGCAAAAAAAAAATATTTTTTTTTTACTGAATCCTTATTAGGTGGTTCAGATACGATCAGTAACAAAGCCGCATGAAAAAAAAAGAATTTTATAATTTTATTTTTAATCAAGCTAAATCCCGTTCGGGGCCTGTCTACACCGTAGTAGATCATGTGGTTTCAAGGAATTACACGAATTCGTTAACACCCTGTATACAGATGTTGAGTACTACTGTTATACTGCATGTCTTTTGAATGGTTTGAAAAACTTTTAGAGGTGAAAGAACTCATTAAATCCTACGATTTAGTTCTAAAACTTATGGAAATATGAAAGGTTGTTTTTATTTAATATTTTCACACTAAATTACCGGCCAACCGTGTAGAAGTTGTATTTTTTTGCACTATCGTCGTTTTTAATAACGATTGTATTGCTACTAAAAATATTCCTAGCTACTAAAAAGGCAAGGTGTATAGAATAAGCATAATGTCCGCTGGACACGACACGAGTTCGCCATACACTCGTGGAGGCATACACTTAATTAGCTATCCTGAAATGTATTCGTACACTGGGTCAGTGAAGGCCTAGTGACTGAACTGTCTATTGAACTGACTCGCGAACTGGTCTCGTGTTCAGAAGTATTTATCACGACATTGTCGGTTCGTTCATGGCGGCGCACAGTCTTTTTTTGTTTCTGACCGTACTCTTGTAAGGAAAAGAACATTAGCTTAGCTCTAAACAAGGCGTGCTGTATCTATGTGTTCAATAGTACTGGTAAACTTACTGTCAGAGTGATGTGTGTGATGATAGTGCGCGGGATATGAGTTGTTCTGTTGCTGCGGCTTGCGCGCCGGCACGCTGGACACCACGGTGCGTGCGTTGTCACACACTGCTGAGCCGGCGAACGCGCCCAGCAGCGGCACTCCGCTCACACTGCTGCGGCCGGTCCCGCCCTCTGCTACCATCACGTCACGCTACCGACAATAGTGCTACCGTTGAAGGATGTACGTCACAGATCGGGATTCAAATTGGAAGTACGGGAGCGTGTACATGCGTTTTTTAACAATTTTTCTCAGTAAAGGCTGATTTCCAATAAGATAATTTCTCGAAGCCAGAATCGTTTCGAGTTTGTCTTTCTCGTCGAGGGAACCAGAGTTAACTGTAAAGTCTTGTACGGACTATGCGTTCCAATGTACGCGTAGTTGGTTACACGTACACAGGAACGATAGTTTCATACTTTCAGTTCGCGTATACAATTTGAGCACGCGTGTTGACTCCCGGGTCACGGCGAGTCGTCGCTAGTCGGCTTCAGTGTGTAGAAACTCAAAACTTTTTGTATAAACCCAGATCCAATGTTCCACCAACTAATGACGGATACTGGCTGGCCGACTCTCGACTTGTCACCACGCGTTTGTAATCCAGCAATGCATAGTGCCCTGTACCCGTATACACTTGTACGCGTATTCAACTACACCTGTACGCGTATTGAACATAGTTAGATTACGCGTAGATTGGAACGCTTAATCCGTACAAGGCTTAAGAATGTTAGTGTGTATTGTGTGTGTACATACGTGCTGGTCCTGTCGCTCGGCGTGCAGGTCTGCGGCGACGTGCAGCAGGTAGGTGGCGAGCGCCAGCACGTGGTCGGGCGGCGCGTGCGGCGCGGGCGCGTCGGGCGCGCGCCGGTGCACGCCGCGGTGCAGCACGCCCAGCAGCGCGCCGTGCAGCACGCCCGACGCGCACAGCGCGCGCGGGTCGCCCGCGCCGCCCAGCGGGGCCAGCGCGCGCCGCAGCGGGGGCCACAGCACTCCGCACGCGCTACCCCTCGGACCCGACGCGCCGCCTTCGGCTTTTTGCTTCTCGCGAACGCTAAACAAATACTCAGTGACGGTTACAGTGCCGACACAAGTACACACGCGATGCTTGCACAATGAGAACCAACGCGATGTAGGAACAGATTTCTAATAAACGTCTATAACGTCGCCCGGGAGTGAAGACCTCGCAATTTGGTAATTTTTATTTATCACGACGTATAGGGACTATATCTTATAAGAGAGCCGCTCTATGTGAAATTAGTTTGTAGGCACTGAAACTAGCCTTTATTGGGTATGTAAATTTAGTAATAAATATAATTGACCAGCTTTTGCCCGCGAATTATTCCGCGTGAAAGTCCACAGGTACCGTGCAATGACCAAATGCATTCCCGAGGTTTTCACTCCCGGGCGACGATAAGTGCTAACAACAATTATTTAATTTATAATCTGATGACAAAAAATACTATACATCAAAAGGAGGTGGCCAACATCTGCCCCAGATAGTCGATAACACACACTTATAATTGAAACTGAACTTGTACAAAGTAAAGTAATCAATGATAAAACGTTCTTTACATATTATTGTAAGACCTATTTTTCATTTTTTCTGTACAAGTCCTGGAAATTATGATGAAGATAATAAGATAGTATATTTATATTTTCCGCCCGTCGGCCATTATGCATTATTGATGGATGACATTTGAATTTTTTTTAAACTCTAAGGGCTGTTCATTTTGCGATAATCGATTTCAGTAAAAAAATCGTTATGCCTATAGTACAACTCACATGGATCGATAACATTCAAATAAACGTAAATGAGTCATTTAATATACCTATTATCATTAATATTTTTCGTATTTTGTTATTAATTAAATTGACAAATAATAATTTAAGTACCTACCTAATAACTCAGGATTATTAAGTACATTTAATGTCATTTAATTTTTCACAGTTTAAGATTTGTTTATTTTTTTCTTTCAAAAATTACTTAGGATGACAAGCTGTTTAAAAATACGTTTCTCCTTTTTATTTAAATACGTTATTTATCGTGAGCGCGTTTATAAACACAAAGTCATTTGCAAAAACACCAAACCCGGAAACCATTATGTGTCTGTAGACCATAAAGATATTTGATCAGTCCGGGAATCAAATAATCAAACCCGCGACACGTAACTCCCCAAAAGACCGCTCAACCGCTGCGCCAACCACACCACTTTTTTTCTCTCGACTTTATCGAAACGAACACAAACAACTATTCAAGATGCCACTACTTACCCAGGTTCTCAAGCTACAGTTTTGCTTAGTTTGGGAACTACTGACAAAACCTTTAAGGATAAAATAACTAGTGACTTGTATTAGAATATTAAAATAAGTTTATGAAAACTGCAACAGTACCTACTTTGTAACTTGTAATACAATAATCGTTATTATTAAGCAATTAAGTACATAGAACAATCGATTTACACGTTTGCGACCCCAGCACTAATAATTACCTTCTGACAGTGAAAATGTCATAAGAATAAAAAAGCTTTAAAAAAAGAAAAAAAAATGTAAATGGCCAGCATGATTTCGGCGGGCTGACTTAGAGGTTGGTTGTAATAACAGGTCAATAATACTTGTTATCTCTGTTATATAAAAATAACAGTACTAAATATCTGTCTAGCCTAGTATTTTTGTACTAGCTACCGATTAGTACCACTGACAAGGTGACAAGTTATCTGATCATTTTATAATATGCATGAATATTTTAAAACTTTTAATCATGCAATATTCGTATTTTATTACAATTACGATATTCTATTAATTTGCGAACTACTGTGATGTATTTTTTCTTGTTTACTGAATCTTTAAACGTTTATTTCGAAAAATGGTATCAATGTATCCGAATAAATAACCGTGACACAGATTACGTGACCAAATAAAGGAGACATACATTTTTATAAATAATATTGCTTCTTATGAACCTTGGTAGGTTATACAGGGTGATAATTTGAGATGGGGCATGAAGGGCAGCTACCTTAACCATTGTAGCTATAGGAAAACGTTCTTAGGAGATCACCCTTAACTTTTGGAATAATTATTATCCGCATTCACAGATTTTGAAAAATATGTACAGTCAGCGAGAAAAGGGGCAGTTTTCAGAAAACATTTTTATGATGCCAATCGATCCTATCTCTCGTAAGGATCAAAAAACTCTTCTGGACCAATTGAGGTTGGAGTATTAGAAACGTCAGAAATCGCAAAAAAAAAACTATTTGAGATAGGGTAGTTATAACTTTATAAGGGCAGCTACCTTAATCGTTGTGGCTACAGGAAAATGTTGATAGGAAACTGTCCATAATTTTTGATATTATTTCGAACTGCATTCAAAGTTATTGAAAAAAAAAAATTGGTACAGTCAGCAAATAAATTGTCAGTTCTCACAAAACATTTTTATAATGCCAATCGATCAATTTTCTTATAAAGATCAAATGACACTCTTCCAAAATAAAAAACACTCTTCCGGACTCACTGATATTAGAGTACTAGAACGTCAGAAATCATCATCATCAAAGTTACATTCATACCGAAATAAAACCCATATGTATGAATGCAGTTCCAAATATTTCTGACGTTTCTAGTACTCCAACCTCAAATGGTCCGGAAGAGTTTTTGATCGTTAAGGGAAATAGGATCGATTGGCATCATAAAAATGTTTTCTGAAAACTGCCCCTTTTCTCGCTGACTGTACATTTTTTTCAAAATCTGTGAATGCAAATAGAAATTATTCCAAAAGTTAGGGGTGGTCTCCTAAGAATGTTTTCTTGTAGCTACAATGGTTAAGGTAGCTGCGCTTCATGCCCCATCTCAAATTACCACCCTGTATATTTTTTAAACTATTTAGGTAGGTACCTACATCTTTTTAGCAAGGTAAGAATGCCGACAGTAAGAATGAGACAAAAACATCGTTATTTAACAGGGCTTTGTGTCAACCGCGTCGTTATGTGAATGTTATTTATACTAACAGATAATAGTTACTGAAAGGAACAAATGTTATCTGGTATTTTAAATACCTGTTATTTTTATATTTTTTATCTGTGTAATCTGTGTGTATCTATTCGTCATTTTCTGTAACGTATATAATTTGAATTGAAAACTGATTTTCACAGCTTTTATTATGGACTAAATAATTGTGAATTGTGTCAATTGTGCTTTAGCTAGGTTCGATGAGAAATATGATTTTCTATTTTATTTTATTTATTTGGCTCACCAACAATTGAATACACTAATACAAAGATATGAGATACATTCAATCTTCAATGGACTTACAGACTAGTGTACCAATTTCTTACAGGTAAGCACAACATGCATTATATATTTATCAAACGTGTTGAGTGCCTACTTAAAATTAAATTAATAATAATTTAGCCGATTATTGCAAATTGTAATATATCATGGAATTCTGAGCGTCGGGATAACATATTGTGAAATACAGGTGATATAAAAATCCTTTAATTTAATTTCAGCAGATATATGGTAATAGTTGGTATTAAGTAGCAGTTTAGTATCAAAACTACTAAAAACTAATCGGGATAACTTAGAACATAGGTATAATACGTTTTCTGAAGGTTTTTAAACAATATTTATTTCAATGTTAACAATAAATAACACCTGACATTTAAGTTATAGTACAGTAAGAAAAGTTGCCCTTTAAAAAAAATACAGGACCTCTAGGCGCTTTTTGTTTCCATATTGTAAGTCTTGAGGTCAAACGCTTTGAAATGAAGTAATTATTTTTTGTGTACATGTATTTCGATGGTGGGGTAACGGTCCCTTAAAAAGTTGGCCACCTCCTTTGTCTCATTAATACCATTCTTACATTACGGTCATGTCTCGGCGAAATAACAAAAACATACTATTCATCAAATTTAGAAACTAAGAGTTAAGCTCAAAATATAATTAGTGATCTATTGTCAACCTGTTAGTTAATAATTTATTTTATAAGTCTATTTAAGCTCTTCTCGCCTGAAACACAGGATTACCTAGTTCAGGCACGTAAGTCTTAGGAACATAATTTACATTCAAGCAAAACTGTACTAATTTTTATGCCTTGTAATTTTTGAATAAAATATTATTATTCCGTTTATTCAGTTATATATCATATACAATTACATTTTTAAATATTTAAATACAAAAAAGAAAAAAACATTTAAAAATATTAAAAATATAGTAGCCCACCGGCATCGGGAACAGGGTCCAAGCTACCGGTGGTCAGGGCCTCAGAGAGAGGAACTTCCTAACAATACGCGCCGTGTCCAGAAGTACCGCCTTCTGCATCAGGCCCTTGATCCAGCTGCCTAATGAGAGCCTCTTTAGATGTTGGTCGAGGCTCTTGGCTATTAAACCATTGGCCGTAACGACTATCGGCACAATGATTGCTGAATCAACATCCCACATGGCGACAACCTCGTGTGCCAAGTCTTGATATTTAATTTCTTTATCTTTCTCGGCTTTCACAAGGTTCTCGTCATGCGGAACCGTGATATCAACAATCATTATTATTTGTATCTCTCTGCAGTCACGGCTCATCTTCCGTGCGGAAGATGTCCGGTCCTTTGGTAGGCATACACGGGGACACAGGTCCAACGCGCAGAGGCCCCTTTGAGAACTTTAATCTAAAATGGGGTGGGGTACCAACCGGGGACTATCCACGGCTACACTATTGGAGTACAGTCATGGACCGTCCCGGGTGGGTGCAAGACTATTGTAAAATGTGGTGAAAAATATCTGGTCTATGGGAAGGGGTGTTAGGTGGACTAGATAACTTCTATTGCCGGAAGAAAACGGCGTCTGCCTTTCAACATTTAGAATTGAAGTGTTGGCAGACGGTGACTCGCCAGCTCACTAGCTGGGCCCCCTGAAAAGCCGCCAGTACATAGGCGAAAGGGGCAACAAACGTGTGAGCGGCTAAGGGTGTAGAGAGGTGTGGCCCCGGTTTCGTCGTCGCGGGTCTAAAAGACCCGGAGTGGGTTTCCCCGTTATTACGCCTTTAGACACTTCCACCCCCGAGCATATAGCTCTGGCGGCCCCCCTCTGGCCGGCCGATAAAGGCAAGACAGAGTTGAGAATCCTGCGGGCACTCTTGGGGTTCCACTCCAGCCAGCCAATAAAGGCAAACTGGAGACGAGGCCCTGACCGACTCTCTGAGGCAATAAGGTACGCAGTGTCGCCACTCACCAACAGCTCGCCACAAGCTGCCCTGCGGTTTGTAAGCTTTTCAGTAGACCTCATGATACATTTTTTATTATATGATGGGGTTGTAGAAAGCTAGTCTAATGTTCCCTCCGGTTTTACGTTAATCTCATGATGAGGTAACATTATAATCATTATTATTATTATTCTTTAATATTAATTTAAATATACTGTGTCAACTAAAAAGTATAATATACTTTATTACATTTTAGTACGTGTAAATTCATAAGCCATATTGTAATCATGTCTTTTTTATCCATGGGCCCTAATAGGGTAGGAAATTGGGGAACGAATAGCGCTACTATTGCTGAAAAAAATTTAATTGGTTAAAATTAGTTTGACATTTTTGCTAACGACAATTTAATTCATTCTGATTGGTTGTGATGAGGTCTAGCAGTGCTGCTACCATCTACGATATTCTTTTGCCTAAAAATAAATAAATAAATAACATCACTACACTTACTACGTACTAAACCGCTCCATGGACGCGTGGAAGTCTCTCCTATGCACGGCGCGACGCAACACATGTAGCGGGTCATAATACTGCTCCCATACTATTGGCTTCGGCACGAACAAACCCTGCTCTAAGTTCTCAGAGCCTTTCGGTGGCGGACGGTATGTTGATAACTGCGATACAAACAAAAAATAAGGTTTAAAGGCGAATGGCGAAGTTTTGGGCCTACCACTCAATAGAAATTCACACAAATGAATTCCTGTTTATTTTAAGCAGAACTTTTTATTAATATTTTGTTTTAGGTTGGCAAACAAGCCGACGACCCACCTGAAGGTATGTGGTAACCAGAGAATTGCTGATGCGTTGCCAACCTTAGAGACTAACCTCTGGTTTCTGAATTGAGAATTCGGGATAAGCAATATTAGTATTTGAATACGGAGTTGTCAAAAAAATGCTTTAAAATCCGTAATTTTTTTGACACCTCCGTACTCAAATGTTACTTAAGTATTGCTTATCCTAGAATTCTCAATTCAGAAACCGAAGGTAAGTTGGAAAGCCTGATGTGCTTGTAATTTCACCGACACCCTTCTAACCAGAACACAGCAATGCTGCTTAACGGCAGAACTAAGTATGGAAGTAGTACTTCCTCGGACGAATTCTTTCACAAGGAGCTTTACTACTCTTAAAAAGTTGAGTTACTTCTACTACTAATGTCTAATGTCGACTAGTTTGACCGGAAGACATTGGTAGAAACTTGCGATCGGGTGAAAAACGAAAAATATTCGAAAAACCTTTAAAAAATGTATGACGCGTGCGCAAATGCTCTCTCGGGGTCTGGTACAAAATAAAAATACAAAAATAAAAGGAAATTTTCTAGCAGAAATTTCTGACAATCTGCGGCCGGGTTTAAACTGATCTGCAATGATAATGCTAAGTGAAGGGTTTGGTACCTCTTTGAGTACAGTTTCAAAGTTCCTGGTGTGCGCGTTGCCAGATCTCTCGGGCATCAGCTCCAACAGTTGCGAGTGCGTCTTGTCACCGGCAGCCAATAGCGTGCTCACTTCCAGTCGCGATTGGGTCAGCTCGTCGTTACCTGTATCATATAAGGTGTCTATAAGTCACCCTAAGGTCGACTGGTACAAAATGCCTATGGCATTAAGTCCGTCTCTGTACAAATTATATGCGAAAGTATAAATAAATAAAAATAAATAAATAAGGAAGCTAAGTGAATTATGGCACTCCTGAATTCATATAGTATAGTATACAGGCGAACGTATACCGTGACAGCCTTACTCAGATCTTTTCGATAAGTAAATCGTCGAAAGATTCGGTTTATCTCTTTTTCTCTCGTTACAAGAACCGTAGACAAAAAGCGCTGCAGCTCCCAATATGCAACTTGGACCTTCAGATAAACGTTTTTTTGACGGCTCACAGTAAGGCAAAGGTTTTATCGCCATTCCACCGTATATATGACGTCATTTGGCGCTTACCTCTTTTTAGAATACGCCGAATTTCAAAGTTGAAATTATGAATGAAAAGTACATAATTTCGAAAAGCCGATAAATACGGGTGCCCTAGATTTGGATTTACTTTTATATAACGTAATAATACATGCAGGTTAAAAATATGAAATGTTGTCAATTGTCCGCTTTACGTCTCACATAACACTCCGCGCTAAGGTCCGCGTCTCCATCGACGAGGCCATAGCTGTGGCCATAGTTTCGTTTAGGCCGAGATGTTAGAAGTACAAAGTTAAAATCTTACCAAGGTTAGTTCGTGAGGACACAAGTATGGCGAGGAAAGTCAGCAGGCCTTCAACCATGGCATCTTGTTCCGCCGCCTGCGCCGGTGACATCGGCAGCATGCTCAGCCACTCGCGACAGCCGAACCTGTAAGTAAAAGCATTTCTATATTATTACCATCCCCTTTATGGCAGTTATTTGCCTGCCCACTGATCCATAACTTTTTGATCCATAAATTACGTCACACGTGACAAGGGGTAGGAGGGTCCTAAATTTCGTGACGTCACATTTTAAAATCTAATATTATCTGAGTATTAAATGGAAATAAAACTAATTTCGGAACTGCTGTTTTAATTTAATAATTTCTAGATGTAAAATTGCAAAATATGTGACGTCACACTAGGGAGGGGAGGAGTGTCACAAATGTGACCAGCTGTTACAAGGATGGGGGGCAACAAAAAACACAACATGAAATTCGTGTGACTTAATTAATGAACGATTGTTTGTTATCTCTTTTCCTCTCGTTACGAGAACCGCAGACAAAACGAGATAGTAAATGGAAACGGCTGACAACTGACTTCGACACGTTCTGAATCCGGGAGCAAGGGTCTTATTTACACGGCAGCGATACCAACCGAATTTTTGTAATCTGAGAAATAATAATAATATCAGCCTATAACTGTCCCACTGCTGGGCAAAGGCCTCTTTTCATACAGAGAAGGAACGATAATTGATCGCCACGCTTGCTCACTGCGGGTTGGCGATTTCTAATCATTAAGACCAGGTTTCCTTAAGATGTTTTCTGTCAGTGGTGTCTTAGATTAACTAACGGTAAGGATACACGGCGACACATTACACTCGACACTTAGTGTCGACACTGAGTGTCGTAGTGTGTACATCGCCGTTACACTGAGTTGCGCATTAGCTCGGGTTTAATTTCAGTGTCGCAATTGCATTGTGTCGAATGTCATTGTCACCGTGTATCCTTACCGTAAGAAAGTACTGACATTGAAATGGCACAGTCCGCGAGGGCTAAGCTGAATTTTACATTTGTGTGAGTGCACATAGAATCGATTGCCAAAAAGCAGTATAAACCGGTATAAACCGGTTTAAACCAAGCAAAGAAGGCGTCTCAGCGTCTGCATTCATTCTCACACAAATGCAAAGCTCAGCTTAAGCCGCGCGGACTGTACTTGCCTGGCTTTGAACTCGCAATAGGAGAAATAGGGTATTAAATTGTAAATGTAATGAATTTGACATAATTATTATTGTCAATTGGTCTTTACAAACAGCGTCACCATGAACTGCAAAAATATAATTGTAACGCAGTCTTAGAGAATTACGGTCCTAATTATAACTGCAAATGCACTGTCCTGCTGTTGTCACGCAGTTGCACTGACTGCATTTTGCAAGTTGCATTTGGCAGTTGTGTAGTTTACAGTTGCGACTGCAAGTGCAGCCCACTTGCAGTTATGATTACGAATTTGAAACGAAATACGTTTAACTAAACGCGGCGTTATTAGCTTGCCGCGTGCATATAAATTTTTTCTTGTATATGTAAGTCTGAATAGGTAGGAAGTTTTTCTTTTAAATAATATACATCTCTTTGTCCGTGTGTTGTTATAAATATCCTTTATTGATATAACAAACTCATTCGAGCACGTCTAAATAATTAAGAGATGTTTTTGTTTATTTCTCCTTTTGACAGCACCGCAAAATATACTAGAACCGTAGTCTAAGGGAGTATTTCACCAACATATCAATAATGTTGTCCGTAACTATTCAGCAGATAAGCTAAATATGACATTTACATGTTCAATAATCTTGTCATTATCACTATTAATATGTGGTGAAATGCAAATTTTAACTGTTTTTAGAGATCAAATTAGGTTAATGAGCAGTTAATGATAGATTAGTGAAATTCCCCCTAAATAAAGTTTTAGTGAAGTCAATTATCGTTCGGAAATACATGTAGCGATACTGCATTTTGTTAGATTTATTTATCTGTATGTCAACACATTATTGATAAACTCGTGCTATGCAATAACAGAACAGACTATTGTTGTGTAAGCTACTTTGAAAAGATTGGGAGTGCCCCTGCATATCTTTTTAGTGTTGCCAATATTAATATCTTCTATACATATAATAAAATCGTAATGAATCAAAAACTGTACATTGAATATTATTGAAAAAAGATTGCTACGTGTATTGGAACAATACTCATGCCAAAACAGATGTTTTTAGATTTTCTGTCTGTTTGCATGTTTGATTGATCTTCACGCCAATGCTACTGAACAGATTTAGATAAAATTTGACAAAAATGACCGTTAAAGAGCGGGTTAAGTCATAGGGTACAAATTATCACGCTATTGAGTGTGGTGATAAGCAGTAACCTTAAGTTTCCGTAGGCAAAGCGGGTACAGCTAGTATCATATAAAAGGTGTCACCTGAAAGTATTTTGCTTAGAATTTAATACTTAATCGACTTCAGAAACAAGTTTTAGTGTAAATTTTCCCCAAACACCTGCTCTTTATCCGACTGTGCATACAACTTACAGCAAATACAGGGTTACGTTTTTAAATATCATTGAGACAATTGAGTTACAGAAAATTAGGCCTGATTTTAAGGCCATAAGTCAGAATTTAAGATGCGGTTGAAAATCTAAAGAAAAATTTATAAAAACTGGTACTGTTCATTTTTACTATTGTAATAATACTGTGCTTTTAATTTAATATTCTAATTAGGGTGTTTGATGTTTCTGGTTATTCTTTTTGCGCGTTGTTTATTATAATTGTTACGAAGAACAATGAAGAGACGAGATGTAGTTTATAATATTTTATTATTAAATAAAACATTATAAAATGCATACAATCATTTGTTCTAAACGTCATCTTACTTTTTATAGAATCATTTATTCTGAAGCAGTGTTGCCAACCACGTTTGAACGTGAACAATAATGAAATAATACAACTGTAATAATTTAGCCGAAAGTATGCAATAATATCGTCAAGTCTGGCAATACCAAGGCAATGAACCGCATAAATCAGGGTGTAACAATATGGTAAAACGTTGGACCAACGATGCGGGATGATTTAAACTTACGAGAATATCCTGCTTGCCATGGTCAAGCTAAATTGATCAAAAATAAATTACGTACAAATTGTGAAGACGAAGGGTCCTCCCCTAAAATAATACTAAGGCTGCCCACAGATGGGACACTTAGTTGCTCCAGAAAATAATTGTCTGGAGCAAATAAGTGTCCCATCTGCGGCGACAATTATTGTCATTTGTCTGTTGCTGCAGGCCATACACCAGACGGTAACTTTTTTTTTTCGTATTGGTCATCTTGTTTATAATAATAATAACGTTTAATTCAGACTAGAGAGACATAAAACAAAAACAAATCAAGCACAGACACAAAGATCATAACTTTTTAAAATTAAATTATGGACTTCCGTCAAGGAGGAACTGTCCACTGTTCACAGTGTAGTGTGCAAGCGTATCCAGTGGCGCAACAGTGGAGAGTCCCACCTGTCCGCGAACACGCTTAAAATGCTGTTGTGGCTGGACCCGACGCGACACAGCAGCGACGCACATTGTTTCCGTATAAGGGCATGTAAGCTAACCGTATGTGATACCGCGAACATGTTTATGATCCTTGCAGACCGTTTTTACGTATCCGGGCAGTTATTGGCGAGACCAGGGTTTCCAGCTAATGGTGGGGAAGTAAAATACTTAACCTAAGCTGACTACTTATACTACACTAACATCATGACAACTAGCACCAACAGCACTAAAGGCGACCTAGTGGGACTCGGACCTCGGCTTACGGCGTTGCTAGCGGGGGATTGAGAGTAAGACAGCTTGATGAGGGCTGAATTATCGGTGTGAGTGAAGGAACGACTGGCTTAACGACGGGAGAGCTCGGTAGATCGAGACCAGATGGTAATTGCAGCTATAAACAAATAGCGATCAACTGTCTCCAGCAACTTTGGCTGGTCCTCGTGTAGACAGCCTAAATATAAACTCGACTGATTCATATGACTTGGACATATTTTGTTTCTTTTCAGAAAACAATCAGAACAAAGGACAAAGGTTTGTTATAACAATATTTTTTATAACGTTATATTATAAGTATTTAAACAACGAACTCTCTTTTTCGCGAGTCTTTACTTAGTTGTGTAATAAACGTAAAAACGTAACATGGTATAATTTGAACACAGTGGTTAATTATTTGGATGGATTTTAACAGACCAGTAAGTCTTGTATTATATTAAAAATTAATATAAGCATAATCAGCGTATACTGTCGCACTTCTGCCAAGGAGCTCGTGGCTAAATAATTACAGCCGCATAGACCGATCTTCCGGGTTAAGCCACGCTTGCCGAGGTTGGTCTGTGGATGGGTGACCATTTACCATAGCGAGTTTCCTCCGTGCCTCGGAAAGCACGTAAAGCCGTTGGTCCCGGCTGTCATTTGTAGATCTTTGACAGTCGTTACTGTTGGTCAGAAGCCAGAAAGTCTGACAACCAGTCTTACCAAGAGTATCGTATTACCCAGTTACTGGGTTGTGGAGGTCTGATAGGCAGTTGCTCCATGTAAAATACTGATATTCAGCTGCATCCGGTTCGACTGGAAGCCGACCCCAACATAGTTGGGAAAAGGCTAGGCAGATGATGACTGTCGCACTTCTGAGCACGGGCCTCTTCTCAGAATGAGAAGGATTTAGGCCTTAATTTAGTTCGTTCTGCCCAGACTTTTCACAATTATGTTGAGGTCACCGGTCAGTCTAACCCAGGGATGGGCAAACTACCTACTAACTAGGATGGGCCCGCGGGCCAACTACGGCCCGCGAAGGGTTTTCATCTGGCCCGCCAACCTTCCCTTTTAGAGCAAGAGTAGATGGTCTTAACATAATAGCCGTAATTATATGAATCAAAAACGTTAGGTTTGGTAGATCAAAATGCTTTTTTTTTAGGAATTTAACCCCCTTTATTATTTTTTGCATTTTTTTGGCCGCTGATGAAAAATGTTTGCCCATCCCTGGTCTAACCAGATGCGGTTGAATACCAGTATTTATTACCAGTTCGCGTTTGACCCTAGTCGCCCCAGCCTCCTGATTCAGAATGATTCGATTAGTCAGTCGTCGAACGATTCGGTACGCTATCTCTTTTGCTCTCGTTACGAGAATCGTAGACGGAACCAGATAGGTAGCAAACCGAATCGGTTGACCACTGCTTATCGAAAAGGTTCTGAAGCGGGGGCTGATGGTAAACGCAAACAGGGTCAAGTAACAGAGATTTATACGGATTCCCCTACACTGCTCTGGCTCTCACATATACAGGACGGAACACAGTAAACTGCTTGGCTTTAATGTTCAGGTGGTAGCTAGCCAGGCGGACCGTACAGATCCTACCACCAAGCGTGCTGGGTTTTGTATAAGCTTACAACACGCGTCTATTTCCAGCGTCCGACGAGGAAGCATATTTATACATGCTGAAATTGTAAACACTCGACAAACCGAAATGGGAGATTGTACTTATTACTATGAACAACTTTTACTATGAGACCAAACCTGAAATCGCGAAAAAAAATCTGCTGTTCCTTATATTTTGACGAGTTATGCGAACATAAGTCCCGTCCCCACACGAGTCTTTTGTTTATGAATCGAGATCTATGCCAATCAGGCGCATGCTACACGCTCAATATTTATCACAATATTTAGATTGCGATTCTGCATCCAGATAATAAATATCGCACGTGTAGCATGCAATATAATTTATATAAAATTATCCTGATAGCTAGGAGTACTTTGACGCCTAAGTCACCTAAGTAAGAAGCCCCAAAGTTTGACAACCGGCCTAACCTTAGGATATTGCCCAGTAACTGGGTTGCGGAGGTCTGATGGCAGTCGCTCCGTTTAAAATACTGGTATTCAGTCGCATCTGGTTAGACTGGAAGCTGACCCCAACATAGTTGGGAACAGGCTAGGCAGAACGATATATATAGCTATTAAAAAAAGTGTTATAACCTAATTGTAGTATATAGTATGTAGATATGATATATCTTTGTGTAATAAAAACAGTTAATTTTAAAAATAAATAAAGAATTATAAACGGTTATTCAAAAGAATATAGGGCAACACTACATAGTACTCTGGGACTTAAGATACCGCGCACACGGTCGACAGTAGCATTGGTATTCTTGTTTTTGAACTGTCTCAACGTCCATAGATATTTAATTAGTTATGATCAATTACCAATATAATTGGATACCTTGGAAGCAAACGAATACAGGTTTTTCATTTGCGTCTTTGATTTAAATCGTTAAACTGACTCCCAAAAGGCCAAAAATAACTGTAATGTGACTTTTTCAATGTCATATAAATTATGTACTTTCTTAGTTAATCTAGGTACAGGCAAAGTTACGTATACACGGTGACACTGACATTCGACACAATGCAATCGCGACACTGAAATTGAACCCGAGCTAATGCGCAACTCAGTGTAACGGCGATGTATACACTACGACACTCGGTGTCGACACTGAGTGTCGAGTGTAATGTGTCGCCGTGTATCCTTACCTTATTATACACGATGACACTGACATGCGACACAAGGCAATCGCAACATTGAAATAAAACTCGAATTCATGTGCGCATCATACGATGTACACAACGACACACGGTGTCGACACTGAGTGTCGAGTAAAGAGTCGCCATGTATTTACTTTTAGACACAAGACATGTGAAGAAAGACTTCTTTGATTTAATAGTCTGAAATCAACAAAGCGCACTGAGTAATCGTGGTGATAGTCACTCGTTCCTTCTGTGTAAGAGAATAGGTCTTTGCCGAGCAGTGGGACAGTCACAGGCTGGTTTATTATATATTTAAGTACCAATCGTGTAATTATAATTTATTATAGTATTTCCCAATATTACTATCATCATATTGGGATGAATGAAAAGAGCATCCACGAGTGATGGAACTTAGGTAACGTCCTGGCTGGGCAGTCAACCCCGTCACGCCAAAAGTCACGCCCAAAATAAATTAGGCATTGTGGTGACGACATAGGATTTAAATTAGTTTGCTGGTATTTCTAAGATTATATGGCGGCGTACCTTGGCGCGCGCTCTGGTGAACTCAGGACATTTTTTTGAGAATTTTGTACTAGATCCTTGGTTCATGTGTTTCTACGTCAATGCTAACTAGTTAATCTTTTCGACACGAGAGAAGATGAACATACTAAACATTAACGACTTACATATCGATGCACATATCGAGGAACTGGTCGGCGGGTAGGTGCGCTGCGCAAACTTGCAGCCAGTAGATGTCCATGTCCACCATGGAGTTGCAGAAGTTGGCCTGGATGTACGTCATGGCCTGGCCTTTGATCTGCAGTCCGTTGCGGACCCACACGCCCGCCAGGATCTCGTAGAACAGGCTCTGTGGAAGATAGGATAATATTACTTGATTGATATACTGGTAGGGCTGCTGAATCTAATTTCTTGGAATACATGCCTAAAATCAAAAAAAATTGTTTCAAATTAACCAATACAGGCGCTTATGAAGTCGAATTTAGGTGAACGTTCCAATTAGTCGATTCCTATGGAGAAGAGCCGGCAAGAAACTCCGTGATAAAAAGCAAACCCTCGGGTCCTGAAAGGCAGATCAATTTAATCTGTTTCAAAAATCATATCAACGAATGTGATTGGTTGACCAAAATACTAAAAACCAATCACAGCACTTGACATGAGATTTGACAGCTGATTAATACATTTATGTCTTGACCAGCCATTCAGAAGGCAGAGGTGAGCCATCTTTCTACTTTCGAAATAATCTTTAAACAGATTTTAGAGACACATTTTTTAAATCAGACTTGTTCTGTAATCTAGCTGCTAGTTCACTTGTCTTACCAGAAAATTGACAAAGAGAAGCTTTCTCCGTAATAAAATTTCGCACGGCATAAAATCGCAAATGTATAAATAATACTATTTTACAAGATACTAAGGTTCAAAAGTCATTTAACACAGCGATAGCGCTATTGTCACTTTAAATAATTATTGCTTTCTTCAGTACTCATCAGACGCGTCAGGATGGCACGACGCTTCATAATTATCTTCTTTTTTGTTGTTGGCGCCATAGCCGTCAAACTTGGTGCGAGTGGGACAGTAGATGTGACAGAAGATTCATGGTCATATTCCGTAACACAGAATCCCTTGATCATTGAGAGTTATCACAAAAAGTTTATGAAGAATACGGAAAAAAATCTAGAGGATCTGATTAAGAAGAATCCCGCTTTAGGAAAATTAATGGATAAAGGTAATGTTTTTTATATTATTGAATAGCTTGAAATCTGTTAAGGGGTGACATCTTGTCAGTATTTGCGATAGGATCCGGCTAGGTATCTCTTTGTTACAAGTATTCCAATCTCATTTGCTTTTTGCAGTATGCAAGGGATGCAAGTACGGGATTGCATTTGCTCATAAAATTAATAACTTCAGTCTATACAGGGTTCGAATTAAAGAACTAAGCAACCAGTGCAAGTGTCTAAGATTGACTTAAAAAGTACATAATTATGATATTGAAAAAGACCCCTCAGTAATGCTAGGTTTTGAACATGAAATCTGTTGCTTCAAACATCGAAACTCGTTTATCACTACACAGTATGAAACAGTCGCTTCCCGCTGTCTGTCTGTCCCTATGTAGGTATGCTTAGATCTTTAAAACTACGCAACGGATTTTGATGCGGTTTTTTTTAATAGATAGAGTGATTCAAGAGGAAGGTTTATATGTATAATACATGCATATTATAGTAGAGAAAAACGCGGAATACGCGATAAACAACATCCACGCGGGCGAAGTCGCTGGCGACCTCTGGTTCAAAATATACTAGAATTACTTAGTTCTTTTTTAACGTCAATATTACAAAAGACAGCCCCCAAAACGCCCGCCCTTCTCCGCTTCCTAGTGTTTATGCCGTGCGCTTGAGAAGCGGGTCCATAAACCACGACGGGCCATGGGCCACCACAACATATTGAACGGTTTTGTCTGGTCTGTTGGATGAAGTAAGAATACATGTCATGCTCACTTAAATGTCCTGCTGATGGTGGCGTTGTATATCCGGTCGTTGGGTTCCCTACAATATGGTTGAGCTAAGCGATGCGGATGTACACGTCATGCTCGTGAACGGGTGCTGTCTGTCGGGACTGGTCAGCCCATAACTGCTATGGCAATTCTAGAAGGCATTTTTCTTTTTCTATTTTCTACTCTTTTGTTTTTTTTTTACATTAACCTGCATTATTCTCATTCTATGTCGCACGCTACTGTAATGGAATTGTCATGATCTACTATTTCAAAAAGAGTATTCATGGAGTTTCTTGCCGGCTCTTCTCCATAGAAGCTACCTTTTGGAACCGTGCAACTAGTTTTGACGTTTTAAAAGTGCCTGCAATCTGGTCTATTTTAAATAAAAAACTTTGACTTTACAATTCCCGCTGTTCGTGAACAAGTTAGACATAAGAGGTGACCAACCTGACACCATATTTGTACCCGAATAATGGCAATAGGATCGCCACTCAGAGTGTACGTACACCCCTGTAATAGGGGAACACTTCTGCGAGGATTACAGTCGTGAACATATGTCATAGTTATTAAACAAAAATGTGTTTCTGGCAAAACAAATATTCCTATTTCTAAAACCAAATAAAACTATTATTTCAGCCAAAGGACTGCTACAAGTGAGGTTGCTACAATGGGCGGACGTAATCAGCCAGATGGCCCTGATCGACCAACAACTGTCCAAGTTCGTGGCCAACATGCAAGAGCCTGAATCTGACGCCCTGGTGAATTATGCGCAATGGATAGTTTCCTATGACCATGCGACCATCACTGGCCTGATGGAAGAGATGCGTAAGCTGGTCATGCCGCTTTTTCAGAACCAGGGGGTAATCCAATTGGCTTTGAAGTTTATGGTATGTAATGAACTGTAGTATTTTTTTTTTCTTTTTCAAAAAGAAGATAAGATTTAAAGGCTGATAAAGAGGCATGGTGGCCAAGGGCCAGAGTGTCAGGAAATTTACTCATGCAAGTAGAATAAGGCTGAGCTTATAGGAACTTACCGGTCCAGTGAAATTCTTCAATGCAGTCCAGTAGTTCGCAAAATTTGCAGAAGTCGACCAGCTGTGGGTAGGCCCACAGGTTGAAAGTGAACTAAGCAAACGATGGACTGCAACGAAGAATTTGACGGGGACGGTAAATATAAGCTCCACCTAATTCTAGTTGCTTATGAAGAAATTGCCTGACAATGGGGCACTAGCCACCTCCTAGGCCTAAAGAGGGTTCTTTATTGGCCTGTAGCTCTTAACTTTTTTTTGTAAGTGTAAGCCCAGCTTAATGCCCGGACTCCACCAAAGCGGAGATGTGCGGAGATGTCCGAAGCGGAGACGAATGTTTTTCAGCTAGGGCGTATCCACCGAAACTGTGCGTAGTAGATGCATTCTGGCTAGACTGTAGCGGAGAAGTGTGCTGGCTAGGGTGGAGATGTGCGCTGACTAGAGCGGAACTGAGCTGCGTGCGACGCACGTTGTATGTGTACGCACAGTTTAGTGCATCGCATCGCACACATCTCGTCTTCGCTGCGCTCCGTCGTCAGCTTGCGAGGCAAAGCTCACATCTCCGCCTTGAACCGCGGCCCCGCTCAATCTCAGCGAGGAACAGCTCACATCTCCGCTTCCATCGCGCCATACAAGTATGACACATCTCTACTCAGTGGTATCTACTTAAGCTGAATGGAGACGAGATGTGTGAATAACAAAATTTTATTGGTTTTCTAAAACACATCTCCGTTCCGCTCGTCTCGTCTCCGCTTTGGTGGAGCCTAATTCTGGGACCTAATCTCCCATTTTACGGTCAGTGTCAAACGTCTCGGCGGGTGGGGGGCTCATGCGCTGGTGCTATAATATTTACAGTAAGCACTCTCTAAACACATTCCCCTTACTTATAAAAGATTGTAATTTTTAATCACTGACTAAATTATACCTGTCCTTGTCATTTGTTTGCCAATGAATAGAGATGGCAAGAGACTTAAAAACCATTTTAGTTAAACAACATTTAACCGAGATGCAAGAGAGACGCGAGAGCGAGATGGCGTTAACACCCTTAATTGGTGTTATCTCGCAGATGGTTATTTCTTCTTTAATCAATGAGTTTATATCCACGAGTATGGAAATAATCGTCAATTACGGCACTGAGGGTGTAAACACGACATTCTTCAGCGGCCGGGATGTAAACACCGGCAAAGTATGCTGTTGTAAACTTTTTGTTTGTCTTTCAAAATGCCTTACTAACATTCAGTTTCGACGATGCGTGTTGCTGCTGAGATTTAGACAATTACATTGAACGTTCATTCTGCCTAGCCTTTTCCCACTTATGTTGGGGTCAGCTTCAAGTCTAACCAGGACGCCTACTCCCTAAGTCCGTCAACGAAATTAGCGGCCCGTCCGAAAGTAGCCCGAAACGTAGGAGTGAACAAAACAAGTGTTAAGTTCAACTTTTCGGACGGGCAAAAACACATCGGTAGTAGGGACAGCTGTCAAATCGTGTTGTGATTCATTCTTAGTTCGGGCCCGGAAATAATCGTATGTCCGTAGGTGATAGGGAGTAGGAAACGCTCGTAACTAAGGACGAAACCACGGACTTCTTGCTTAGGGAGTAGACCCCCTGATACGGCTGAATACCAGTATTTTACACGGAGCGATAGCCATCAGACCTCCGCAACCCATTTACTGGGCAATGCCGACTGGTTGTCAAGACTTTCGGGCTTCTAATTATATTGAACAAGCCGCAAATATTTTGAGCAATATCTTATTCGATTTCATGTTTTTTTTTTCATCCTATATTGTACCACTGCTGGGCAAAGGTCTCCCCCATAGCCTTCCACTCATCCCTATGCATTGCTTTCTCCGGTCAATATTTAATAAAATAAAATAAACGACTCTCATCACGCCAGCGTTTCCTAGGTTTCATGTTTAATTATTTTTTTATGAATAAGCTGATTTCCAACCTATGATGAAACTACAACCAAGAGGAATTTGTTTGATTGCTTCTTTTAGAATATGATACGTTATATCATATTTTATACTGCCAGCATAATATTATACTGCGTGTCACAAATCAAATGGTCATGGAGAAAAACAACTTACATTTAAAAAAACTACTGCTTATAATTGACCCCATTAATTGGTGGAATAAAAACACAGGCTGATATTTTTTGCGTTTGTGTTGGTTCGAGTCCCGGCTCACTCAAGAGACTTAGCCCGGCCGCACATTATCAGAAATATCTATCAGAAAATTACTGGCGCGTGCGCGAAGGTCCTGTGCGCACATATTTTGTACTAGAGCCAACAGGCTGCCGGATCCAGCAAATTTCTGATAGATTGCGGGGTCTAGTACAAAATGTAAGCGAAGAGTGCCTTCCAGCGAGCGTCAGAAATCAATAAAAAATTCTGACAGACAATTTCAAACATCCTGCGGCCTTAAACAAAATGTGCTCTTTTCAATATTCCAAGCACTTTCCCTCCAGGATTACTTGATTTGGGACACCCGGTTCATTATACCTGCATACCTATTTATTGTTTGACTCCGTAATATAAGTAGTCCATTTAACACCCCATCCCATAGACCAGTTTTATTTTTACCATATTTCACAATAGTTTTGCACCCACCTGGGACGGTCCATGACTGTACTCCAATAGTGCAGCTGTGGATAGTCCCCGGTTGATGGCCCACCCCATTTTAGATTAAAGTTCTCAAAGGGGCCTCTGCGCGTTGGACCTGTGTCCCCGTGTATGCCTTCCAAAGGACCGGACGTCTTCCGCAAGGAAGATGAGCCGTGAACTGAGAGAGACTCCGTAATATTATTATTAAAATGTATATAGTTCGAAATGTGACACTGACACGCACACGAGGTATTTAAAATTGATAGCCAGGTACCTACACTGAATTCCTACTATGTAACTATGTAGTCTATGTAATGAACTATGTAAACCTGACACTATAATTATGTAATCTTGTATCGTGGGTGCGGTGTTACTAAGGGTGTTACAGACAAAAATCATCACAAGCACAAACTCCCAGGCCCTAAACAATTATCTATAAGCCGTTCAAATACTTGTTCCGTATAGAAATCAAAGCCGCAACCCGTATCGCAGCAGCGAAGCGCTCGGCCACTGCGCCTACCGTGTCGTCCGTGTCGTCAAACATGCAGTGTGTTCCTGGATAATTTGCAAGGACGAGAATGGGTGAAACTAGAGACATAATCCAGGGAAACACTGCATTTTAAAATGTTTGATAATTATAATATTTATTTCTAATTCTAAACATCTAACAATTTACGTTAAAACCCTAAACTTTTTTCTACCTGCTCATGATAAAATGAGTCTTCCAAGATAAGTTCTCATTAACACATCCTTCTTAAAATATGCGGGTACTAATAAAAATTCCGACAGTCATAAAATGAGTCCTTTATCACACGAAGAGTTTAAAAAAATGGGTCAGTATAAGACAGAAATGGAAAGTGTTTCAAAGTGTTTGTTGTCTTTAAGGGGGCGGCGCGGCGCGGCAAGTTTACTAGGCAACCGTATTCGACAGTGTTGCTAGCAATAAGAACAATTTACCTTATTATGGTACTTTTTTACATTTGCGATCAGTTCTTTAATACCAGATTTTGACTTTCGAATTTTTCATTCATTTCAATATATCAGTAACCAAATGTTTAAAAACAACAACATTAAAATAATCTGTTGGACAAGTAGTATTTTAATTAGGTCCATTAACAAAATAAGCAATTACGATAGATAAGAATTAGTAACCGATACGAAGTTAAAAATAACTTTCACTTATGCTTTGCTAAACAAGAACCCGCCAATGAGAGCAGACGTTAAAGAAACGGTAAATATAAATGAAACTTGCTCGGTCAGTTCTATGGTATCACACGTCTGAGTCAGTGCTTAACAGAGTTATTGAATTAATGCTAAGACGCATAGGGTCGCTGTTTTAAAATTATTGTTTTCCAAATGAAGTCTTAAAAATAGTGAATATAATTTTATTGTGTTTTACGGTAATTTTGTGTTGTAAATTGGCAACCCCACGACCTCGAGCGCGCTACATCAGTGGGTGCGCGTCAGCCGCCATGTCCGTTCGACGCTTGCGCACCTTTCGTGTGCTTCTTGTTCTACTCGTATTCGCGAACACATCGCGCGCACTCGTCGACGAGGTTATCGACGTCCTTCGGTTAGGCAAAGAAGTAGGTGAAGAAGTACTGAACTCCTGGGATGTGTTCGGGAAACCTTTCAATGCGACTGGCGGCGTGGATCTCCCCGTGGTCCGCAGACGAGAACGGGAGATTTTGGCGCGCCTCGCGCAAGTTTCGCGTTCCATCGAAAAACTTGAGATTAGTGTGCAGAAAGTTGGTGCGGTAGCATTGTTTTTAGCTAAGAAGGGATCAAAGCCGACTAGGTTGGAACTGCGATTGCACGAGATGTCGGACCTGTTGAACCGAGTCGCGTGGTCGAACAGACAAATGCGGGAGTACGTGGGACTGCAAGAGGAGTTGGAGCGGAGTACTTTGCAGGACTTCGCGGAGTGGTGTGTGTCTCATGACCCTGGCGCGTTGCCAGGGTTGCTGGAGCGCATGCACGCGTTGGTTGTGCCACCCCATAAAAATTTGTTGGGACGAAGTTTATTGCAGCTGTTAATCGAGGATTTGAAGGTTTGTAAACACATTAGAGCTACATTTAAGTTGAAAACAGTTGGATATTACAGTAGATAATTTAATTTCATGCGACCGGCAAACGGAATTTAATACAGGCATGAATTGTCGATTCGTATCATTATTACCATTGACAACGGTCATGCGGGTATATCATACAATGTGTTGTGATGTTACACAAATTAAAGAGGCTTCGTTTTCAATGTCAACTGTTGCATGACTCATTGGCAACGGTTCAAAGCATAATAATTATTTATGATCAATGTAGTATTTAGTGTAGGATAAAGTTAGTGAAGGAATGATTATAATACTGTCAAGGTTTTGAGTACTTTCACTTACAACAAACGGTCGATCGACTGTGAATCAACTTTGTAATCTTGTTCCATTACATGTTATTACATCTATTATTTTGCTCGGTTCCTATTACCAAAAACGAATCGTTTTGTTAACCAATAGTAGCATTTTTTATTGCCAAACTTGGCATAATATAAATGAACTCATAAGCTAATGTTACTCGTGATAGCTAGGTACTTAACGTATGGAAGGAGATTCTACTATGTAAAACTATTGGGTCTTTGAACCGTTATTGGTAAAGATACAAAAGTCGTAATTTTAACTATTAACGCTCGGTAATTTACAGGAATCGGTCATTAATCATATTTAGTTTATTCAAATAGTTCCTATTCCGAATAACACTTAACTTATTTGCCATAATTAGCGTTTAAAATTGCCATACGGTGGCGTAAATGGCTTCCAAGCGAAATCTGTTTTGAGTTAGAATTGCTCAAGCTGTTCAAACGAAGTACGCATTGTTGGATTGGTATAATGACTATAGCTAGACGCAAAAAAAAAACCGGTTGGCTGTTTTTTTCTACTTATATAGCTGATTAACATAACATTAAATAAACATTAGTCAATTTTTAAGCTGTTATTAATATAGTGAAAAACGTATTGGACAAAATTTCAACAAAAAGTATAGATGATGTAGTCACAATAATCGAAAGGTGCTTAGGTGGTTTGGTAATGTTGAAAGAATGAGTGAACGAAAATTGAAAAAAAAACAATTTTTAAAGCGGGTGTCAGTAGAAACGTTAGAGGACGTCCTAGAAGGACATACATCGATGTTATTGGTGATGTTCTTCAAAAAGGACAGGTGCGTCTCTCAATCGGCGTGCGTGTATGATAAGATGTGTGAACGTGGACGAAGCGAAAGGAGTATTTAAGGATCGTAGAATGTGGCGTTCTGCAGTTTCTGTCTTGGAAAAAAGGTGTGAGTTTATGTGTGTAAAAAAATAAGTGTATTCAAAAATATTCTTTACCCTAACAGACAATAAAATTCAAACTTCTGTCACACATACCAAAGATGATTTGCTAACTGTAAAGGATGACTCATATAAGGGTCAAACAACTCTGTCTGGGGCGAGGAGCTCTTCACCGCTGGTCCTACTAACTGTATCCTTAATAAACAATTGACACCCGCCTTATTTGTCGCCAGTTATGACCAGTATAATTTGAACTACACAGTGACAATTTAGTTGAACTTTATGACCTCTGGAAAGGAAGTTGGTTGAGAATAAAATCTGATATGGATTCAGTTGTTTATTGTAGTACATATCAAGCTATACGTTTTCAGTATAAGCTGACCTCTTATAGTACTGAAAGTCTATACAATGCGAGATCAGGTCATACTGGACGTGTATAGCTTGATATAGACGTGTATACATGTTTGCGTCGTCATGGAAACAAAAGAAACATCTCGAATGTCTGTCTGTCTCTTTCTGTATTAATCTAAGGAGTTATTGGATTTATTATAATGACCTTCTACATCACTTAAGAGATCATTCTTTGAGAAGACTGTCATAGATATTCGTGTGACACCCCGCACCTCTGACTTTACTAATTCATGTACGGATCAGAATTTGATTATCGCTTGCGTTAACGGTGAAAACAAAACATTGGGAACGAACTTACCACACCTGTGAGGGCTCTATAAAGTTCTCGATGATGGTGTGTGTAGTCCGCCAACCCGCACCAAGCCAACTTGGTGGAGTAAGGGTCTTATCACAGTGACGATTTGCGAGCGAGTTCAAAGTTCAAAGGGAGGCGAGAGCGCTGCGGGCTCGCCGCGAGCTCGCAGCGAACGTGTCGCGAACTCACGAGGAACCAAATGCTCTCGCTACGAACTCGCGGCGAGCCCGTTGTGCTGTCGCCTTGTTTTGAATTCGCTCGCGAATCACCACTATGAAGGTGTGTACGGTCTGCGCGTTCCTGTGTACACGTAGTCGGTTACGCGTACACAGGAACGCATAGTAATAGTATGGAGGTACCTGTCTTAAGCCTTGTACGGACTAAGAGTTCCTGCGTACGCGTAACCGACCACGCGTACCAATGTACGCGCTGTCCGTACAGTACACACCTTGATAAATCCTTCATGGCGCGCTGCGAACTCGCGGCGAGCCCGCTACGCTCTCGCCTCGCTTTGAACTCGCTCTCAAATCGCCACTGTGATAAGGCCCTCAGGCCTAAACCCTTCCCAGTAGTGGAGCCGTAATGGGCTGATTATGTATGCGGCAAAATAATAGTTTTTTAAAAGAACTTAAAGGAACTAATGAGAATATTGTGTCATTCACAGGTAAAAAAACTCTGGTATGAGGGATAATGAGATTTCTGTGTTATAACATCATTTTACCGTGAGAGTATTGAACAAAACAATAATAATGTGAGAACATTGCTATTTGAGAACTGAAAAGATAAAGTAGGTGTCAATAGTTTTGATACTTTGTCGTTGACTGTGAGAAATTATCATGACGACGGATTTAAGTGTTTTTAGGAGGGGTTGAACTGCCTCGTTGGTCTAGTGGTTGCAAGTGCGACTACTGAGCGTGAGGTCTTGGGTTCGATCCCCAGGTCGGGTTGTGTTATTAGCAGTGATCGGAAAAAGGTGAGCTAATTTACCTAAACTTCAAAGAACAGAGACAAAAAGTGGAGACTTCCTTACGACAACATTTTTTTTTTCGGGAAAATTATTCCGTGTTTCAAGACATCACTAAAGTACATTTAAATATCAATGTTATTAATTCAGAAAACAATTGATTCGTTTCCTATTTTTGTTTCCCAAAATTGACACAAAACCAGATGACACGTTTTTTATTGTTTTTAAAAAAGAGATTGTTTATTGTTTTCAAAAAAGGAGAATGTCTTTTATTTTTTGAAAACAAATGAAAGAAAATCTACGAGAAAATTCTCCCGAAAAAAAATGTTGTCGTAAGGAAGTCTCCAGTTTTTGTCTCTGTTCTTTGAAGTTTAGGTAAATTAGCTCACCTTTGGTTATCTGGAATTTCTTAGTAGCAGCCCGGAGTCTGGATTTGTGCCCGGTCGATGGTAAAAGGCACACGCCCTATTATATGCGACTTAAACGTAATGGCGAGATGAGGGTGCAAGCTCATCTCGCCGTTCAGGGTGTACTATGCACCTCTGCCCAACCTTTCGGAGAATACAAGCATGTGTGCACCACGCGATCCATATTGTTGTGCTGTCAATCTAAAATCTATTGTTATCGCGAGCATGTTATGCAATTTAAGTGCAGTTCTCCTAAATTCGATAGAACGTTTACCACAAATGTGTGTTCTGCCTAGCCTCTTCCCAACTATGTTTGGGTCAGTTTTTTAACTAGATGCGACTGGATACCAGTGGCGAAGGCTCCATACAACTCGATTCCTATCGGCTTCCCTTTCGAAACGAGTAGTTACTGGAATTCACGCATCACACTTGAGCAAGGTAAACATTTTTTGGTCCGGCTTCCCTTTTAAGAAAATTCACCCTTCGCCACTACTGGATACCAGTATTTTACACGGAGGAACTGCCATCAGACCTCCGCAACCCAGTTACTGGGCAATGCCGATATCTTAAAGTTAGACCAGTTGTCAGATTCGGGCTTCTGAATACACGTTACCACTATCATAGGAATTCGTATGACGGGATAAATAAATATACCAAGTAAATAAATGTTAAATGTTGATTTAGGCGTAAACAATGAAGCATGATACCCAGCGGTGAAGGAAGTGATAAAGGTCGTATCATATCCTGACGTACTTCCTTTAACAGCATGCTGGCATTGACCTGGCGTACCATGAAAACAGACAATGAGACTGAATGTTTTGTGTTCATGTTTATCCAAAAGTTATCGAAGTCCTGTTTACAAATAATTCAAAGAATAATAAACAGGATAACTAAAGTCAATGAATGTGTCAGATTTTATTCTCTAAATCTATTCTGGGAATAAAATGTGTTGGAGGGACTTAATTTTGTTCGTAGTCAACTGTTTGTTTACTTGATGGTATACATATTATAATATAGTGTTGAAGGTAAAATGCACACTATACACTACAGCACAAATGCAGGCATCAAGTATTATAAAGAAAGAAAGAAACACTTGAACTGATTTATAAACAATGACGATGACGTCATTTTGCCTATTCTTCTGTCGACAAAACTTGTCTATGGTGGTCGTACTACAACAGTTAATGTTATTTAGAAATAACTCTATTGCGTCTGATAGAATTGCCAAAATTGATCTTAAGAAGTTGCAAGGCTAAAATGTTCAATATCATCAAATAATATCAACAAGAGGCTCGCCCCCTATTACATGGGACTTAAACACAACAGCGAAATGAGGTTATACTATACACCTCTGCCCAACCCTTCGGGGAATACAGGCGTGATGTTATATTATCAAATGCTTCTTATAAATCAATTGCTTGGTGGTAGGATCTTTACGGTCCACCTGGCTAGCTACCACCCTCACATTAAAGTCCGGCGCCAAGCAGTTTACTATGTTCCGTCGTGTGTATGTGAGACCCAGAGGGGTATAGGGGAATCCTTCTATATCTCTGTTACTAGTATTCGTGTGCTCCATCTTAGACCTTGTCTGCGCTTACGATCAGGTGCGACGAGGGCCAAACGCGACCAAGTCAAGTAATAAAAAAAACAGCGTAAAGTAGTTCACCTTTACTTTAACGAAAGCAGGTTTGACGCATCACGAGGAATTTGCATTTACACATAAATATAAATTTCTTCTTGTTTGATCTCAAACCTGTTTTTGTATGTACTCATACCAGTAAAGTTGACTCATAATTTGCTGTTTAAGGCAATGTGTTGATGAATCATTGCAACAATATTGAGATATCGGATTAAAGCCTTGTAAACACTAAAAATGGGACTTTGTGAGCGGACTTTGTTACGTAGACTTTTAATAATGAAGCTTAAAAGTCTGTTTACACACAATCGCGCTGTGACACTTGGGATGCTACTCTCAGGCCGCTATTTTGAGTATATAACCACTCACCATCACCAGGTTTATTAATGCTTAGCGCCTGTTTCACCACCTCCAAGTAAGTTCCCGTTATATTACTTGGCAGATAATTTCATACAAATTCTGTTCCATTTTTGAATTTATTCGGTGAGTAGTGGCTACTCAGACATCGTGAAACAGGCCCTTAGTTTAATAGGTTTATTAATGCTGGCTTTAGAGCCTCCTTCACTGGTCATCTGGTCAATGGTAATGATATCTATCTACCTAATAATAAAAACTAAATGCCGTTGGTAAGCGCATTATTTGAAAACGGCTGGATGGACCGACTTGGCAATTTTTTGTTTAAATGTTCGTTATGGTCAGAATTAGGTTTTTATAAAAAGAAAAATACTGAATTCGCCTACTGCCGGACAAAGGGTTAAGAACGTCATAGTATAAAGATAAGAATATGCATTATGCTTATAAAGACACATTCGTGCAATAACTAGGTACTTATTAGCAGAAATCTTAGTAGACACAATAGCTTTGTTTTAACTATTAACGATACTAGGAATATGGATGATGACCATTTTCTTTAGTTATCTATCTAGACTTAAAATGGTTTGAATTTAGAAACAAGAACAAGAGCTTTACATAGATTGCATGCAACTAGTTTCTGACGTCATCAATTTATGCAACGCCCCACATCGTAACGCAGACACACAGTTCCCGAGCGGTAACACGGTAATTGGCGTTTCCTCATAACGCACAACACTATACCGGTGTCGTATCAATGAAAATAATGTTTGATGGCCCGAGGCATAGGGATGGGCAACATAATGTTGTGGGTATTATTTGTTTTGCATTAAAATAATTGTTAAGTTTAATTGACTACTACAGAGATGGGTTTATAAGTCACGAAGCTGCTTGCCCAGCGGTATGATAATAGGCTTAATTAGGGAGAGGTCTGTACCCAGCAGTGGACAACCACAGGCAGTTAATGATGATAGCTTAAAGGCATGGTTCGAAACGATAATTATCAAGATCAATATAGGCTGATAATTATCAAGATAAATCAGATTTAAGTTAGATTTTGAATTCGGAATCTTTACATACAGAATCCCCATCTAGTTAATGCAGTTGAAGAGGACGAGTATGATATTCCACTCATCAATTTAATTAATTAATGCATAGTTTGTTGATTTTATTATTTTATTTACAATTGTTGTTTTGTAAGTTTTTAATCACGACATTTTGGGCAAAAATAAATAAATAATACCTAATTGTAATAAAATTAATTACGAAAATTTTATTTGTACGAAACTAGTTCCTTGTAACTTAAGAATTGATAGGTAGTACCAGTTCAATAATGATCGGTTGTGATATTTATCACAAGGCATATTTATATTGATAATTTTGAACCTTGGTTAAAGGTAAATACCCACTAGGTAGCTTCTACAGGTAGACGCAATATTATTGCTTTATTGTATTTTATTGTTGTCTCAAGGAAATCGTAAGAATAAATTAAATATAGCTATGTGTGTAATAGGCTAGCCACTATAATTAATGCATTTATGCATACTTCATGCTGATTCATTTAATGGTCTACTAGGAGTTCCATTCACTTCGTTAATATCATTGTAAGATACAATAACCCGTAGCTTAGGACTGTTGAAATCATTGATGAATGGAAAACCAACGATTAGTATTTATATGAATATTAAACTCTGTTGAGTAACTTTATCATTATTAACCCTTGTTTACACCGAAAAACAAGCTGTGATACAAGTTGTAAACAAGTTAAACAAATTGTGTTTTGTGCGTTTTATATAATACAAAAGTTGTGTAGTCTTTTTAAACTAGATAAGTTCTTCTTTTAACATGTAACTATTGTCTACTTGTTTTAAACATGTTTGCAACTTGTAGTACGTATTTGCTTATTTTTTTAAATTAAATCTCTTGGTTTTATTTTAAACACTAGCTGTACCCGCATGCGTTGCAATGCACTTTTTCCTACTTACTACCTACCTACTACCTACCTACTACCTACCTACTACCTACCTACTACCTACCTACTACCTACCTACTACCTACCTACTACCTACCTACTACCTACCTACTACCTACCTACTACCTACCTACTACCTACCTACTACCTACCTACTACCTACCTACTACCTACCTACTACCTACCTACTACCTACCTACTACCTACCTACATGATGTCGAACGGGATAAAAAGTATCCTATGTCCTTCTCCTGGCTCTAAACTACCTCCCTGCCAATTTTCAGCTAAATCGGTTCAGCCGTTCTTGAGTTATAAGTGAAGTAACTAACACGACTTTCTTTTATATATATAGAAGATAACATCATCACGCCTGTATTCCCCGAAGTGTTCATTCATTTCACCGCTATGTTTTAGTCCCATGTAATAGGGGGCGAGCCTATTGCCATCAATCGGGCACAAACTCAGACTAAGTTTTAAAACCATTGAAATTCCTTATTCCGCATAATAAAATTCCAGTCCAAATAAAAAGTTGCTCATCCTTTTGAGTGACATATTTATTCTGCTACCGTGTCTTATTATTATTCGCTTATAGTATTATTCATTTAGGACGTGACTGACAGGCTTTATAATAATAATACTCAGAATAGACAGTCATAAGAATTTAAGAACTTTCGTGTCACTATGAGCTTAGGTTTGAAAATGACTCAGACCGGAAGAACGCAGTGTTCGTGTAGATTTCCAAGACAACCTGTTTCTGAGTAGATAGGATTCAGAGAACTCGACAAAGAAAACATAAGTTTCGTTTTACAATGTGTGTAAAAAATATAGCTAGCGACATATTGCGCGGGAGTTGCCAGCTGACACCGCACGTAATGAGCAAATAATAATAACAATGCTACTGTTACAAAGATAAATTCACAAGTCGGGATGTACAATTTTGTATTTTATGTTGTCCAGATAAGAGTCAAAACAGGAGCAGATTTATTGTGGCACGGTTAACAGTATTAACATGCGGGTGGTTAGGGATGGGGCCACCGAAAGTGGAACTAATCGATATCGACACAGTTCGTTGAGATTTAGAAACGTTCATCAAATGTTGATAAGGTTATTACAAAATTAATGCGTCATAGTTATAGCACCAGTTATTCCGTGTACACAAATTGGTTAGGTAAAAATACTACGTTAAACAAATTATTATTTTGTCGAATTGCAAACTTTTAAAATGTCTAACATTAAATATGTAGCTAAGTTGGCCACATAATTACTACGAATATTTTAGTAATAAGTAAGAATCGAATATATCATCGAACGTTTTCTTTCAATGGCTTCAATGACAATCCAATTAAACAACAAAAAACAAATGATGCCATTAAAAATTAAACGTTTCCTTTAACTCATGGTGACGTCGATAAAAACAATGCAAATTATATTAAAACGCTTTTAAGGTCAAACGCGAGGATAAAACCAACAATAAAATGTAAAACACATTTGTCTTTCTATTTTCAATTGACACGCCTTCAGGAAAAACGTATTTGACATTAATTACTTATGAACAACAGTATCGATAGCGGATCTATCGACCTTACGCATTATACCACGGCACATCACTAGAGCGACCCCACTCACAGCGTTCCGTCGGTCCCCTCACTTCGCGCCAGTCAGTGTAACTCGTGCCGCGTCACAAAACGTTTCACATCCAGTGCCACAATGAGAATCGCAGCGCTTTATGCGCTGTTCGCGATCGGTCTAGCCACCGAGCTTACGCAAACGGATTTAGTACGGCAGAAGTTCTACGAACTAGAAGAGGAGCTATGGAGGAACGTGACGGACCCTGGCTGGAGAGACTCCGGCCTTGGCGGGGACGTCGAACTAACAAAGGCGTTCAACGCTTTGAACGATCAGATCGAATTAATATCAAGGCCTAAGAGGCTGACGCTAAACTCGTGGTTATGGACCAAAGTATCAGAGAAGCTGCAGGTCATTGATGGATTCTACAAGAACTATATGGAGTTTGTGAGACATCAGGCGTCACCGGGTATAGTTCCGGCGCCGGTGAAGGAGTGGCTGGACATCGCAGAGTCCATTCTGATGGACCCGAAAACGTCGGTGGCCCAATCTGTGAGGAAACTCCACGGATTCTTGGAGCACGGGGATATATTCAGATCAGCTCTCCAGGTAACGTCACCAACGTAAAGGCAGGGTAGATCGGTAACAACAATAGATAATTTCAGTGCATAACGCTAGATGTTTGGCAATATGTCAGTGACCTAATGTTAGCGTTAAACAATTAGATTGTTTAAGTTTTCTCTATACTAACATGTTTTTTGGAGTACGTCGCAATTACGTACCATGTTTGTATTATAAATGTATTGAGTAATTTGTTCGCGTACGTCGATGCAATGCCCTCATTACTTCGGTACTATGGCTACGTCAAATATTTTAAATATAGAAAAGCAGGTTATTATAATAAGACACGTGCTCTAAATCCCTACTAAGCCCTACTTATATTATAAATGCGAAAGTAACTCTGTCTGTATGTGACGCTTTCACGCCTAAACCGCTGAACCTATTTTGATGTAACTTGGTACAGAGATAGTCTGGAACCTGGAGAAGGATATAGGCTACTTTTATCCCGAAAAATACGGAATACGCGGACGAGGCCGCAAGCGACCGCTAGTAAGTCATATAAAAACAAACATTCCTACCAATAACGCTCACAATATTTAAGTAATTAATGTGGAATTTTGACAACGTAATTAGTACCTACATTGCTTAATTAAACACAAATTGGAATGTTTTCTCTCTTTGAGTATTCGTAAGGCACACAAGAATGTCTGTGGTAGGTACACAGTTTATAAGGACGAACGAAACGTGAAAGTTTAAAACTGTATAAATATAATATTTATAGCTGTTACTAAGTAGCGGGAAGGTTTCATTGTTAAGAGATTATCATATTTAATGGCAACAATTTAAGATACATTATCGAAGATTAGCAAAAACGCCACAAAAATGTCGTAATTGCAACACCTGAGGAAAACGATGCATTCTGTTAATTATAACGTATTAGTAGGTTAATTAACTGTCATCACATTTAATTGAGGTAGCGTATGACTTTGTTGCCATTACTCTACAGCATGAATAAATTTTGTTAGGCAACATTGATTATATGGAACAGCTGTTTTTTTTTCACGAATTCTGACTTTGTCCCTTTGTAAAATTTGTACGGAGTGATGAGTAAAGTTCATGATTTTCGGATGTAAAGCGACTTACCAGTCATGCTGTATAGTTTGTACAGTTGTTTATGGGTATTTAAGCCTATTATCTATGCTGAACCCGTATGAAAGAGTAAACAAGTTATTAGGTCGACTTTGTGCTACGACAAAAATTATGAACACGCGAAATATTTACAATGATAAGTATTTGTATCACGAAACACTTAAAAAACCGTGTTTTAATGTTTACGTCACTAAAACTTTGTTGCTAATTAGTTTAACTTTATTAGTAACGATTGAAGCCAATTATATTAATTATAGATTAGTATAAGTAACTGCCTCGTTTGTCTATTGGTGAGGTCTTATTGGGTTTTCCCGTGTGGAATTTCTCAGTAGCAGCCCGGAGTCTAGATTAGTGCTCGGTTGATGGCAATAGGCTCGCCCCCTATTACATGGGACTTAAACATAGCGGTGAAATGAGGGTGTACTATCTATCTGCTCAACCCTTCGGGGAATTCAGGGTGTTATGTTAATCCAATGTAGAATGTTGCTGCTGCATACTGCATCCAGACTAGCGATCTAAATTTCCGCAAAGTAACGCCTGATTTCAATATGTAATATTAGTAAGATCAAAATTCAAGGAAGCAAAATACTAAATGTAAATACACAACTACCCACTTTTGATAAAATTCCTTTGTTAGGAGATGTCAATTACACGAAACATTATAGCAATAATTGTATTAATTATTTTGCTTCCCTGAATACGGTATAATGGATTTAATCTAATCGAAGGTGCTAGAGATCTCAACAAAGAATCTCATTATAATTAATGATTTCCCTGTGACGTCATGTATCCTAGGACACACTGGATCAAGACCAGTCCGTCATTGATATCTCATTTGTTGAAATCGGTTCAGTAGTTTAGGCTGTACGAGGACACAAACTTACATACTTACATACCTAGCATGCATACAAAGCCAGAGAGATTCATATCCCTTCCTCTCTGCAACAGTCGGGCAATAAAATATGTAACTGACATTCCAAGCTATAAAGTTCATATTCTGAAGGTCAATAACAGGAAAACTATATCAGTTACATACATAACGGTTCCAGTTTTCCCAGAACTTCTGAATTGCATGCCTGTCCAAGAAAAAAACGGTATCATACGAGAAATATTATTAATACATTATCTATAAAATGTTTACTATTCTCACACGTGAGATCTGATACTGACTTATGGTTCATGAATATTTAGCTTATTGGAAAATATTAAGTATATTGTGAACCATGAATGACCAAAATTTAAAAGAATACGCTTAGGTGGTTTGATCATGTTGAAAGAATGAGTGAACGGTGATTAACATAAGGAATTTATAAGGCGGATGTCAGTGGAAACGTTACAGGACGCCCTAGAAGGACATACATCAATGTTATTGGTGATGTTGTTCAAAAAGGACAGGTGTGTAGTACTCAACCGGCTTGCGTGTATGACAAGATGTATGAACGTGGACGGAGCGAAAGGAGTATGTAAGGATCGTAGCATGAAGTTTCTGCCTACCCCTTAAGAAAAAGACGAGAGTTTATGTGTGTATGCAATGTTTTTTATTTACAGCAATCTAATGAGGGACAGGTACAGTTGGAGTTTACAGCTAGAGGAAATCTAAATTAGAATTGGGTCCCATTAATGCGGACGGCTTGTCCCCCTATACAGCCCATTACTGTCCCTCTGCTACGCACTGGCCTTTTCTGAGAAGAAGTGTGATTTGGTGGACTACACACACCATCAAAAACTTTACTGCAGTCGGCTAACTGTACGCCTACCTGCCTACCTAAACTTAGTCATAACATACACAATCGATTATTATGATTTTTATCTAAAAAAACATTACTATCCACATTTCTTCTGTCAAACTTCCACTCAAAATTCATTTACCCATAACAAGATTTAAAAATATTTCCTTCTTTTTCCAGGAGGAGGATTCAGACGTATGCGACCTTCAAATGTCCCCCCACCAGCTGATCTACGACATGTACAACACCATAGCCCTGACTGAGATCAAGGGGTACGCCATGATGCAGTTCTCCTGGATGCTGCTCAGGATATATGGAAGAGGTAAAGAGGATAATAGTTCTATGGCTTTTTTAAATTCTAGGCAGAGGAAGGACGATGACCGTTCGATACGTGATTGGAATGGATAGGTAGATGCTAGTACGCACGGCTACAGATCAAGCTATACATTTCCAGTATAAGCTGATCTTGCATTGTATAGGATTTCCTTACAATGAGAGGTCAGTGTAAACTGGAAATGTATAGCTTGATGTGTAGCCGTGTGTACGTGTGATTTCTTTGAGTAGATGTTAAATGAAATAGCTAATCTTTACAATATCGTTTTTCCTAGTATTAATCCTGAATACTGATACTTCGTAGTAAAATTGTTATTTCGAAGTATCAGTGCCGAAACAAGTTTGTAGTAATAAAAAAATATTATGTCAATCCCTATCTCAGGAACATAT
This sequence comes from Amphipyra tragopoginis, assembly GCA_905220435.1. Lineage (NCBI taxonomy): Eukaryota > Metazoa > Arthropoda > Insecta > Lepidoptera > Noctuidae > Amphipyra > Amphipyra tragopoginis. The sequence continues at coordinate 2,610,811 of HG992006.1, forward strand.
CAAGTTTGCAGCTAGACAATTTACTGATCTTAGGGGTGCAATACTTAATTAACATAAAATAATTGAATGTAGAATATCAAAATACACTATTTAGACGTATACAATTTAGATTGAGTATTGATCAGATTGCTACAGCTATTTTTGTTAAAAGTTACGTAAGTAAAATTAATTGAATCATAACCAACTTTATGATTATTACGGTAATCGCGGTTACACGAAAATAAAATTACTATCGGTGCAATGAAAAAGAGAGATAAACAGAAATTAAAAAAAAGTTAATTTTCTTAAAAACTAAAATCCTCTAAAAGATATTACTCACGGTCAAGGAAAAACAACTTTTTATAAAAAGCTCACCCATGACTAAAAATCTTATTTTAAAAGTATTCCATCTGAATCACAGCTCATTTTGTCATTCGAAGCGCATGCGTCAGTAAGAGTCCATTTACACTCCACGCTATCAACAAAATGATATGCAAAACATTTAATGAAGCTATCATGTCGCCTCTTCGTGTAATGGGAAATATATATGTCGAGTATATAAAATAATAATTATATGTGGAGCAAGGAAAACAAAGTATTAGGAAGTAACTAATGAATATTGATCTTCATTACGAGCTAATTGGCCGTGGGATACAAAAACAATTGATTTATATACAAGGTTACATTATGTATACAACGTGTTACAAAAATACCCCTAAAGCCGAAAGGGGATTAAAATGTCCCTTGTAAAGAGTCTATTGACAATATTTTGAAATAAAAGTAAGACCCAAAAAAAATATTAGAGAAATCATAAAATAAAATCATCACTGAAATGCAACCCTGAAAATATTTATTTATTTATTATATATAAAAGTAAAGAGTAGACTACCCAGAAAGTTATTTACATTCTTACCTAATTTCCTCTGAGAGGTAAATGACAACAACCATAAAATACTACTTCATTAACATTTTCTTTTTTAAGGGGAATTATGTAACACGTTGTATACATAATCAGCCCATTCCTAATCCACTGCTGGGCACAGGCCTCTTCGCAGAATGAGGGATTATGCCTTAGTCAACCACGCTGCTTAGCCTGCTGCGAGTTGGCAGACTACCTATCTTATGTTATGCAGGTTTCCTCACAGTGTTTTCCTTCACCGTTAATGTAAGTGATAATCAAATTATGATCCACACATGAATTTATATTCTTAGGTGTATAGGAATCAAACCAACATTGCATGGCAAGCGTTCAACAAAGGCTGTCACTGCTTTTTAAAAATAACATTTCAATTTGTAAGACATTATTAATGACTCTGGTTCACTCTTTACCTAAGTCAGTTTTTATATCTTACTCATGTTAAAGGGGACACGCCAATATACATATTTCTAGAACCTTTGTTTTTAATTGCATCAAATATACAACGTGTAACATAATAAAGGCAAACCCTGAAAGCAGTTTATTAAGAATCGGTTACTAAATGGAGTTCAGCCATTTAAATGTGCTTTTTTTATTCGTGCTTTTTACAAAACATTATTTTAAACTCTCAATCACAGTAATTATAGATACAATAGAAAAGACAATTAAGTGTCGTCCTGGGACGACGAGCGGTACGCAACCGGTTAATTGAGAAAAATAAAATTGAGCCTTATTTCAAGGACTTAACACTGAATTTTAAATGCAGTTAACAATACAAAAGTAATAAGTACTATTTTCTTACAACATTCAAGCCTATAAAAGTAAAATTTCAGTGTATGTATTATGATTATAAATTAATATTCTAATTGGGGTGTTTGCTTTATTCCTGTCATATGCTGTAGGTATAGCTAGTGTTTAGGCATATAGACATGGAATTATTTACAACTTATCACTTGATGATGGCATCCATCCTTATAGGGATATTAGTTCTAGCTTCGTTTTTAGATTACATCTAAATAAGGTAAAATTTATACAGAAACATAACGGTTAACGTCGTGTAACCACAATAAATAATATAGTTTGTAATTATTTTTATCTCCTACTAGGTATATTGCAATTGTTATAATGACTAATGATACAACGATTTAAGTAAATAATCGCAATATACATATCCGTTGTTTCCAATATAAACACAATAATTATACAGTACATATAACATGTAGCAAGAACAAACATACACTCATAGGCGTACCCAGCTTCTGGCCTAGGGGGGGGGGGGGGGGGGGGGGGCAAGTCAGATTTTTAGGTCGGATCGTCCGCGGCTGGATTTGTCATACACACTACACAAACACACCTACATGAAACATTAGGTACTGTAGTGTGTAGGGCAAACAGCCGCAAATGTCGCGCGCGGTTTTTTCTGTAGTTGCACCGTGCATTTTGCCAGTGTCTACTGCGCGGTTTATTTAAAAGTTAGAGAATAAGGCCCCGTTTACACTTTGATTGGTAATTAGGCGAGTTCCTACATGTTCTGCGAGATTTCCAGGGGGGGGGGGGGGGGGCAGACGCCCCTCCCTGCCCCCCCTGGGTACGCCCATGCATACACTGATATTTTACTTTTAAGTACTTAAATATTGTTTATTTAAGAAAATAGCATTACTTTTCATTGTTAACTGCTTTTAAAACTCAGTATATTTGGCCTTGACATAAGGCTCAATTACAAGACTAAGAAAAATAAAGTTAAAAAAAATTACACATGTTAAAAATGGCTGAAATTGATTCAGTTGTCGATTATTGACAAACTACTTTCAAGTTTTGCGTTTAATATGTTAAACGTTGTATATGGCAAGTTATGTACTGTATTAAACTAATTTCTAGTATTTAATTTATTTTTGTTGACACGATAATAGAAAGTAGCATATTTAGAAGAACAGAAAAATGTTACGTAATCAGTCTTAAAATGCGTTACTGAACGCACAATCAAATTCTTTGAACAATATGAAACTTCTCAACATAATGGATTACAATTATAATTGAATGTCTTGTTGTTCCAGGCAACTTCACACAGGAAGCTAGTCTAACGCGACAGAGGTACGCTGAGAGGACGGGGCAAACGGCCACCGCGGCGCGCGCAGCTTTATCTATGGCCAAGAGAGATCTGTACAGATGCGACCCTCCTGTACACACCAGTGGTAAGTTATGAAAATTTAAAGTAAAATGATCAAAAAGTTGACAAGGAAAATCTTAATTGTATTGACAGCAAAAAGAAAGACCAGCATCTCTTCAAAGATAGAACGTGATAAAATTCCAATCAGAACTACCTCGTCAAGACATTTATTGCCTATAAACTTCAGTTTTAAAAACCGCAAATAAAACAATAGTCTATCTCCAATTTCAGCGACATATGCTGAAGTGACCCGCCTGCTACAAGGCTACATCGAAAACGAGGTGGATATGAACGGCGATGGAACGTGCAAAGAGAACTGCGCCTTCTACACGTTATCTGAACACCACGGCTGCTTCAAGGACCAGTTCTGTTCCAAACAAGCCGCATGCAACGGCAGGATCATTGATTGTCAGTATGTTGACTCTGACATGTGGGTCTGTCCTTCTGTAAGTACATTTCAGTATCAACTATCCTTATATTGTATTTCGACGTACAACAAAGAGCAAGCTACGCATGATGCATTAAATGTTTCTCACACCGAGTTAAATTGCTTTAATTAATGTGGAGTCATATCTTAATTGTCCAGTCTGATTGTACTGTAGTTATAATTAATGTTAAACATGCTATATGAGCAGACAAAGAGAAAATAAAAACGTTAGAAATAATATTCAAGACTTGAACAACAAAAGAAAAATATCAAACAAAGATTTATTCGTTTTGTTAAAAACAGAAATCTTTAAGTAGTAGCCATGACCTCATTTGTAAACAAACAATCAAACCACGATAATTCAGCACGAACGAACAAATATAGCTATACATCCTTATAAACGTATAATGTTGAACATTACAGAGCTTCAACAGTCAAAGGCGTTATGAATGGATCGAGTACGAGAACGGACGCACTTTGGGAAGGGTCGGCAGCTGCAGACTCGGGACGACCAAGGTGAAAACAATTTGACATTGCCAACATTTGACCCAGCATTATCAATACGAACTACATTTGAGTCTTCCCCTCAATGTTTACGTATTGGCGACAAACGTATCGTTTGAAGAGCAATCTTAAAATACTGTGCGGCTTATCTGCCAGACTGGAGTATTAATGAGGTCAGATGATTAAGGAAACAAATCAGAATGTAAACACGACAGCAAAATGATAGTTGAACGCGATTCTGATTTAGCTAGATTTTAATAGTTTTGATATAGTTGTTTTAAATTATGCATTTAGCAATGTCACGAATAACATTACTGGAATTTTTCCAAATAATATTGGAGTCTGCTTCCGGTCTAACTAAATACGACTGGTATATCAGAAATTTACACAAGGCGACCGCTGCCTCACCTTCAGAACTTAAAGACAAGCATGTGATCAAAATTAAACCCGTTTATTATGAGCCTAGTTTCCAAAACAATGGATATGTCCAGGTGGATTCGTGGTGGCGCTGGTTGTTCTGGCACTGTTCATACTGCATGTGCCTCTGTGATGACGCAACCCACTCGCACCGCTTCTTCAGCCTCCGGGAAGCAACATCAGACATCAAGAACAACAAGTTAGTCCCTTAAATGTCCGGGTCACCCGCACACTTTTAGGGACAGTCCAAAACTTGCTCCGAAGCTCCGTACTAAGTTTTTAGTTGATAATAAGAACATTTTTCCTCCAAAGGTCGACTCCTGGTGGAGATGGACTCTTACTCACTGCTCGTATTGCTTTTGTCTATGCGAGGACAATGTCAGCACGGCAGAACGTTTCTTCAGCTTGCGAGAAGCGTTGGCAGATATTAAGAAGAACAAGTCAGTACTTGGGGAAGCGGAGAAACTAAACTAACTTTGAATTGTCCTTTGCGACCTAATTGGCTTTCGTTGTACATACCGCTTACAGGGATATTTCTAAGCTGTAGTTTGGTTAACTACGATTTCGGTTTCGCGTTTCGAGTCTAATCCGATCTGCTGTCTTCTCTCTTGTGTTAACAGCATGGGTGTGCGGGTGGTCTATTTCTTCGCAATTTTCAACAAGACACTAACATCAGCTTATTTTCCCAGGGTTGTGACGGGAATGCGACTAGTGAAACACGGTAAAGTGTTCCATATTCAGATATATCAGGGTACCCTGGTCGAGCGAGGGTTTGTGGAGTCTTCGGAGGAGGTTCTAGCCCAGTCGTTCGACCCATCACAACTGGGAGTCATTGAGGGTGTGGACTACCACACGCTGTCGTACGAAAGACGTGCCATTGACTTGGACGAGTTGGATTCACCTTCAGGACATATTCTAACTGGAGCCAGGTAAGAATTGTGATGAAATTAACGAATGGTATTGACTTTACTTCGACCTACATGTCTGCCTTCGTGTACTCAACTTCGTATGATATTCTTTGTCATAGGTTCCGAATGATCGGTGCCCATCTACACTTCGAAATTCGCTCTACACCATTTAACTACACAACAGGAAGATTATCGCCGGAAAAGAGTCAATGGATCAGCAACGACAACACTGAAGGATCTCATACACCGAGGTAATTATTCTAAGATGTATAAATGTTGAAAAGCAAGGGGAGTCCTTTTACCCTAACTTTATACCAAAAAACAAGTTATAAGCTATGTAACAAATTGTGCAAAGGACTTTTTAAAAGTAGTAACTTGTTTTAACAAGTAATGAACATGTATAAAATCTTTAAAACAAGTGTTTGAAAGATCTACAATGTTTGCTACTTGTATTTTTTTTAAACAGTATTTTTTCCATGCCCTATACATATTTTATACCTTGGTGTAAATGAGGGGTAAGGAGTGCAGATTGTAACATTAAGTGCACTTTCGTAGGACAACACACTGAGGCTTTTAAGACCAATCTCAATAGCTTCACACAGACTCTTCATAACCTAATGTTCTTCTACACTTCCTTCCAGGTCACGTCTAGAAATGTACAAGCCAGACATCCCGACGCGTGCGCACACGTCGCTGCGTATAGACTCACAACACGACCAGTACATGGAGTTCACGCATTCAGACCTCGACGCGGATGCAGCTCAGAGCACAGTGCCGTTCATTGATATACAGCCTGTGGTGCCTTCCAAAGGTATTCATGAAACACTTACTTAATTTAGATAATAGAATTAATTAATCTAAAGTTGACGTAGAAGTTTTTCCAAAGACAATTATTTTAATTAAAGATGACGATGATAGTGTGGACCAAATTAAAATCCACACTATTCTAGAATATCTTTACTTATTTTATACTGTGACTACATAGTCAATTTAGTTTCGCAATGGACGGGCTACGCATATTCAAACTATGTCTCATATAAATCTATTTCGGTTGCAGCCCTCAATACCAAAGGAGCCACACTGCTCAGCGGTGCAGGATTATACCACAGAGGAGCAAAGGGCTCCGGAGGCTTCATTGGCGTCAAGCTGCTCACCTACGACTATTCCAAACACGTGAAGGCCGAACCGCCCCCGTCAGAGTTCGTCGACGAGTCGGAAACAACCGAATTTGTGCCTATTGTCAATTAGAATACAGTTCAATTTCATATACTCATTTTATTTTGTAATGTAGCGTAATTGTGACTTTTGATAATACGTATTTTTTAAGTATTGTACTGAGTTTTATTTCGGATATTATGTGGCGATGTTATACGTACAATGTGAAGAAGGGATGTTAATATCAAACAAGATAACATTATTGTGTTCGCGTTTCGGTTTACATAAACTTTTACAAATATTAAGCAAATAAGTATAAACATATATTCTGCGAGTTTTATGTAAACATTCCAGTGAATTTAACTTTAGTGAAATTGAATTACTTGATTCATACTCGTCATGTCTCGATGTTCATGCGATGATGTAGGGGGAAGTTTAAAAACCTGCTTTGGGTCATTTGAACCTACACAATTTATGATCATACTTCTAGATGTATCATAATCTTTACTTCGATGTTTAAGGCACATTTAGACGGAGCATTTTAATTACATATAGCATGAGTAATAATTGTAAAATTGTAACAACACGTTAGCTGATAGAGATTTATTATTGCTTCAAGAATACAACAATTTAATTAATTATTAAACTTGTTGCATATATCATCCCGGTAGGAAAAATAAACGTCTAACTCTAATTTTCTAGTCTACGTACAACTCCAAATATGAACAATAAAGGTTAATTATAGTACAGATTTGTTTTTGTTTCAACTTCATACACTGCATACATAAATGTAGATACATACCGACGGTGAAGTATCAATATCTAATAACTACAAAACCGTAATTTTACAGGAGGCGAAAAAAACCTTTCATTTCTATAGTTATTTGGTATTTTTAAGCAAAAATTTCATGAATAAGAACAATTCAAGACCGATAAAATCATAAATAATTACAATTCAACATTGTAAATACAAGCTCTTTCATATTTTACCTACGAATATGGATTAAAGTGAAAATCGCTAAAATGTTAGTTATTAGATATTGATACTTCACCGTCGATACATACATAAACTCACGACTTTTTCCCATGGAGGTAGACAGAAACTGTAGAACGCCACATGCTGCGATCCTTACATACTCCTTTCGCTTCGGCCACGTTCATACATTATATCATACACGCATCCTTTTTAAGAATATCACCAATTATTGTAGATTTTTTCTAGAATTCTGAATGTGGTACAATCTAGCATGACCCCTAGACTTAACATGATAAAACCGAGACTATTTAGTCTCTATAATTAACTTTTTCGGAAGCAGGATGCAGCGACTGAACGCTAACCCAGACATTTTGCAATTTCAGTTTTTCTGCAATTATACCGTTAAATACATGATTTTGTTTAAGATTTCTATTTTTGTATTATAACTTTCGTGAGACACATTCATATAAATTTATGATTAGTTACGGTTTACTCACGTGCATTTTTCGGGATTGCCCGACTAGTTTCGGACTCAAACCGAGCCCGGCGAGGTCGCGCGTCGAACTCCCTCGCCGCGTGCTCAACTCAGGATTTCTATTGTTAAATGAATACTGCTAACAACAACAAACTGCTGTGTCGCCCAGAAGTATGTCGTTTAACATATAAAAACTGCCGATTGTAGAATTTACTTACACATAATGCTTGTATTAGAGGTGTTTTTTCTAGCAAAGTCACACGCATAGCGAGAGAGTTACGTACAGATAATTGATAAGTATTGTGCAATTTGTGCTTGAGCATATCAGTAGGATCAATTTAGCACCGATTGATCAACCAACTTAATGTTGTTGCTGTGAGTTGTTAGTTACTAATGTTACTATGATAAACAACAAAGACGTTGTGTTTTTGTAAGTTGCAATTTTCCGAAATTCATCAAAATTGCTTTATTGATAGATGGTTGCTCCTAGGATTTGGTTGTCTTATGAGATTTTGTTTTATATTTAATATTTTAATGTCGTAGCTAGTGTAGAATGCATATGTATGAGATTTCCACCCGCAAATAATGACGGTCTTGTTTGTATTGAAAGAGAACGCTATGGCCAATCCCCTAATAGTAAGAGATTTTTTGGTTAAACTTGGTCCTTCAAACATCACCAATATCTGCAGGCATTCTGACGCATACGACCGACAAAATGCGGGATTACCATATAACTACACAATCTAAACACAAAGGAACAGGGCGTCACCGATGTAACGCCACGTTGGGCAAGCGAGTCCAACACTAGATCCCAGAATTAGTCAAGATGTTAGAAGCTACACGGTGTAAACGGGTACGTAGCAATGACACACGTTAAATGTACGGTACACATGGCTACATTAAGTTATACATTTTATTTATTTATTTAAACTTCATGTACATTGGTGGTACACAAGGCGGACTTAATGCCATAGGCATTCTCTACCAGTCAACCTTTGGGTCAAAAATATACACTTCGAAACTGGTACAAAAAAGAATTTAAAAACAATCAAAAAGTTCAATTAAAAAACAAAAAAAGAAAGACAAATAAAAATTATACAGAATACTATATACTAACAAAATACAATATGCTTTACATATATAATATATATTATAATAAAAATACATATTATACCAATATACCTACTTACACATACATACATACATACAATAACTATGATGGATAGGCACTTCAGACTAGGATTGCAGCGATTTCAAGTAATGTTCTCGAACTTTACGTTTGAAAATGAATTTACTCGGAGCTTTTTTCATGTCAAGGGGAAGCGCGTTCCAGAGTTTGATTGCTGAGAGCACACATTTTCAGTGTGAGCTGAAAATTGGGGTGCATGAAAAAGAGCCTCCACGAGTGACGATACTTCAGTACGTCCGGCGCATCCTGGGCAGTCAGCCCTGCTACCAACCTTGCTGACTGGCTAATCTTTTCACCACAGCATGATCTATTTCCGTATAGCTCGTGCTGACACGAGAGGAAGAAGTGTGAGCTAATCTCGCATTGTATAGGCTGTCCGTATAATAAGAGGTCAGCTTATACTGGAACTTATAGCTTGATATGTGGCCGTGTGTACCTTATGAATAACTAATAATTGTATAATAGCAAAACTCGCGCTACAAACTTGTTCAAGATTACGATAACAGCCCATCGTCTCAAGTCTGATTAAGCAATAAGTCAGTCTCGTGTGTTTCTACACGATCCGTGCAAAAATATTACATAAATAACAGCTGTAAATACTGGCGCATCCGTGGGCGACAGCAGGGCGAAAGGGCGATGCTGAGGGGAAGCTAATTATTTGAGAGGAGGCGTTTGGGGCAAGTGTAAAGGAGTTTTGCTACTATACGGTATTATTTATTCTTATAAACATGTGGAGAAACTTGGTGTTGTGTTCCTCCAACCAAAGGGAGGATCCTCCAACCAGGCGGAGTCTTGTGCCTGGCGGGCTACTGCCCACCAGTTGATGTTGGGAGGTTGTATATATACTATCTGCGTGTTAAATCTTGATTGCGCGATGTAGGATAGTTCGCTAGTTCGCATGTGGCGAGATAGATGCCGCCACATCACTCCCCCCCTGAGACCGGAGGTCGATCGTCTTGATGAGTCAGCGGTCGTTGAGTCTTGAGAACTTGCCAGGGCCAGTGAGGGGTTCCTTTAAGTCGAAACCGGATACCGCGTCATTCCAGTGAGTCGGAACTGTGAGAGCGATGAGTGGTGGCTGTGGACTGCGTCGACCAGGAGAGAAGTGCCTCTGCTAGTTGACCGGTCGAAGTGCAGTATATATGCGCCGAGGATGCTGGCTGGCTGTGTGACACGCTGCTTGCTGCTCGATTGAATGCTGAGCGGAGGGAGTGATGATTTTGCTGCCGAGGCTGCGAAGGTTGCATGTGACGTCACCAGTGTAGAAACACTGTCTGTGACGATCACGTCGGGGTCACCAATGTGGAGAAACTTGGTGTTGTGTTCCTCCAACCAAAGGGAGGATCCTCCAACCAGGCGGAGTCTTGTGCCTGGCGGGCTACTGCCCACCAGTTGATGTTGGGAGGTTGTATATATACTATCTGCGTGTTAAATCTTGATTGCGCGATGTAGGATAGTTCGCTAGTTCGCATGTGGCGAGATAGATGCCGCCACAAACATACTACAAATTGAAAATATTTATGAAAACCTTATCGAACGTCAAACACAATTAAAAAGGTGTTTTAGCTTTTCATCTAATCAGCTGTTAAACACAATTTTGTGGGTGAGACAGAAAGTATTTTGCAAAAAGTAAAAAACTACGGTTACAAGATAATAATGACTTTGACGATGAAGAGAAAAAGTTATAAAAATTTGAAAGATAAACACATGTTTGTATTTACGTAAAAGAAGCCCTCAGTTTAATAGTTCTTTGTTCAAGCCAGATCATAAGATCAGTCCAGTCATTAAAATTCTGTACAAAAAGTAAACAAGTCTGGATCGTGAAACATTAAGTAATTTTGCTTGAAAAACTATTTATTGAACGATTGAAGAATAAGAGTTAAAACAAAATGAATGTTTGACGATAGCAGGTTTGTTAACATGTGATACGCAATGTGTATAGACATACCTGCACTCTGAGCGGGTGCACGGCGAGCAGCGCCAGCAGGTCCGGGGGCGGCAGCACGTCGGCGGCGCGCAGCCCCATGGCGCGCACACCAGCGCACAGGAACGCCGCCAGGTAGCGGTGCAAAGGGAAGTGGAACGACGCGTGCATCACCTCCGTCTGCGAGCAGTCACACTAGTTAGTGAGCCTCACAACGTAGTGTCGGGGTCAACCCGATCCCTTAATCATGAGTTGCTCATACGGTGAGATCGCGAGGCAAAACTAGTCGGGAAGCACTGATAAAATATATGTGAATTCACTCTTAGATCTACTTAATAAACCTCTTAACACGCACAGCCTATAACGCGGTGGGTCTTGTAACATGAAATTTCGCAAAGCAGTTCCTTTAGGTGAGCACTAGAAAGTTCATGCCCTTAGGGTTGTTTAATAGGGGATGAAAGTTTGTGTGGAAGTTCGTAATTTTGGAAGCATGGGAAATCTCATTGGGCACACACGCCTAGTTTAAATAAGCTAGTATTTAAACGATCGAATATAAATTCAAAATAAGGGTGTCAAAAATACTGATTATGGCGTACTGAAACACTGAGAGGGCGAAAGACTGAGGGCGAACACAAATATTGAAAACGGCGACTTAAAATTACGAATTTGAGGTAATAGTTCAATTCAATTCAAATTTAATTTTATGGCTCCATCGTTATTCGATGATTCCGCCAACGTCAAGGTTGAAAAAGACACTGTGATAAGTACGTAATGTATTACACTAAACAAAGACTATTGACCGGTGTTTGTAGCGTTGAAATCAGATGATCATGCTGAAAAAGGACAATACATTATGTTAATAAACAAACACAAGACGTAACAAATAACATGCAGATTTAAAAGGAGGAAAAGTGAAAATAAATAAATGGATGGGTTGAAAGAAAAGGAATAAAAATAAAAGGTTTATACTACAACCGGATATTATTAGCCCTGATAAATTTATATAAAATTTTAATTAATGGGGAATGAGCCAAGGTTAACAAAAACGAAATATTAATAGGACGGGGAATATCTTCAGACAGTAAATTATAAAGGGGGACTAATATTCTAGGACAATAGAAAAACAAGTGCTCCAGAGTACCCTCCTCTAGACCACATTCACATAAAGAATTATCTTTTGTTCGGATTTTGGCTAAAAAAACCGGCGTACACACAAAACCGAGCCGCAGTCGAATAATAACAGAGGTGGCCCATTTGTTAAAATATTTATGATTACTAAACCAACTTTTAGATGGAATTGAAGGTTGAATTGAACCAAAAAATTTTCCTTTGATTAGACGAGATTTTTGCCATAAGGTATTCCAACTTTCTAACATAGAAGGTTTTGCAAGACAGCGCAGATCACGAGGAAAACAAGACTTATAAGAGACAGTACCACCCTGAATTGCTACCTTAGCCAGTGAGTCTGCGTTTTCATTACCCACAATTCCAGAGTGGCCAGGAATCCAGGCCAATACAACTTGGATACCCAAGCAGTGGCACCTAAAAAGAATTTGCTTAATTTTTAGAGTTAAAATAAAATTTGAACGAGACCGAAAAGGAGTTTTTAAAATGTCTTGTAAACAACTAAGAGAATCTGTTAAAATTAAAGATTTGTTCAAACGGTGCGATTCAACATAAGTAACCGCTTCCAAGATAGCTATCGCTTCCCCTGTGTAAGTTGAGCAAGATGAGGAACAGCAAAAGTTTAGTATAATTTTGAATTTTGGAATCCATACAGCAGCTCCGACATTGTCATCGTCCGATAACTTAGAAGCGTCAGTGAAGATGGTTAGCCAATCACACCAGTCCTTACCCAGGATATGGCAAAACTTTCTATTGGCTCCTGGGTCATGCTTAGAGATTCCTAAATTAAGAATAATTTCTGGTTGAAATATTAAGGAATCAAAACTGACTTCAAATAGAGGATTAATCTCAGACTGAACTAAAGAAAGATGCATATTATGAAGTTTAGTGTAGCTGTTAATAAGAAGAGGGGGATCTTTATGAGACCAATAACTAGAAGAAGGAATAATTTCAAAGAGAGAACGAAGAACAGGAAGAAGAGGATGAGACTTAGTTTGGATAACCTGGTAGAAAAATCTGTCTGAAAGATATTGTCTACGTAGGCCTAGGGGGGGATCTAAACATTCTACCTGCAGAGCATTAGTAGGTGAACACTTCATTGCACCAGTTATAATACGGAGACATTTTGCCTGGATTCTTTCCAATTTAGCAAGAGCTATTTTATTACAAGGCTCAAGGAGAAAACTACCATAATCGAAATGACTACGAACTATAGCATTATATAAAATTTTTTGAGAGAAAGGATGAGAACCCCATCGAACCCCACTGAGAGCTCGCAAAACGTTAACATTTTTTTCACATTTCTTGATTATATAGTTAAGATGATGTAGTCCAGATAATTTTGAATCAAGGATAAGACCAAGAAATTTCACTTTGTCAAGGAAAGAAATGTGTTCATCGTTCACAGAAAGATTTAAAGAGGGAACATTACGTTTACGGGAAAAAATTACTGCAGTACATTTGGGCACTGATAAAGTTAGGCCATGATCAGTAAGCCATTGGTTAAGATAATATAATGCAGAATTTATGCGAGAGGAAGATTCTTGAAAAGAAGAAGAACTATAATAGAGGGCAATGTCGTCAGCGTACTGCAGGATGTTACAGAAACACTTCACAGAAGATTCCAAATCGCAAGTATATAAATTATATAGAATTGGGCTCAAGACTGAGCCCTGAGGCAAACCTTTCCAGACTAGGCGAGACGGAGAAAGAGAGCTTCTATGTCGAATTGATACGGATCGGGCCATTAGAAGACTGCAGATTATATTGACCAACCTCACAGGAATACTCAGCTGTAGCAGCTTCTGCCTGAGTAGTGGAAGTTGAACATTATCATATGCTGATGCAATATCCAAAAAGACACCGAGAACGCTTTCGTTTTTAGAAAAGGCAATACGAACATCAGATGTAAATACACTAAGACTATCCATAGTACCCATACCTTTTCGAAAACCAAATTGGCTATTGGAAAGAATGCCTTTACTCTCTAAAATCCATTCGAGTCTATTCTTTATAAGATTCTCCATGATCTTAGCCAATACAGAAGATAGAGCAATAGGTCTATAAGAAGCAGAATCTCTAGGATCTTTACCGGGTTTTAAAATTGGAATAATAATTTGGGATTTCCAAGAATCTGGGACCCTGCCTGAAACGAAAATAGAGTTAATAATATTAAGGAAAAATTGCTTACAGTTAGGAGAAGATTTACAAATAAAAGAATAAGGAATACCATCCACACCAGGGGCAGAATCCCGAAGATGATCCAAAGCACAGGATAGTTCAGAGAACGAAAAAATATCATTAAATCTATCTGAAGAAATAGGGGAAGAAGAATCTGTGCAAGGGAGACAGTCAAAATTGGGTACAAAGGGGGGGGGCAAGTTTATTAATAAAATCAAGTAACCATGGATCAGGATCATTGGAAATATTATCTGATGTATGATCATCACAAACTCTGCGGTAAGATTTAATTCTTGTCCAGACTAGGGATGCCGGAGAACGAGGAGACAGTGATTCACAAAATTTGTGCCAGCCAGAGCTCTTTTTTTTTGCCAATAACCTGCAGGTACGAGCAGCAATTCTCTTAAAATTTAAATAATTGTGCATAGTCAGAGAATCTGCATATATGTTTTCTGCTTCCTTGCGCTGACGGACGCTCTCAGAACACTCGGCATCCCACCAAGGAGGAGAAGGGACTAATTTACGAGCCGAGTTCTTTAAGGGAATAGAGGAATCAGCTGCTTGTAACAGACAAGTGAGAAAAATATCATAAATTTCAAGGAAATTAGAAGAATTTACTTGAGGAAGGGCTTGAATTTCCAAGTCTAGTTGCGAAGAAAATTTATTCCAGTCTGCTTTGGATAGGCGATACTTCTGAAGAGGTTCAGAAGGAGGGATAGTGGAAGGAGAGTTGTGATATAGAATTAAAATAGGAAAATGGTCACTGCCATATGAATTGGGCAGAACAGACCAAGAAAGAGTAGAAACCAAAGAAGGGGAAGCAAAAGTAAGATCTGGAACACTGACATTTTGAGAAGGAGAGACCCTACGTGTGGCAGATCCATCATTAAGGACACAAAGATTAATATCATCTAAAAGGTCAAGTAAGAAACTAGAAGCGGGATCATTACAATGACAACCCCATAAAGTATGCCGACAATTAAAATCACCTAACACAATGAATGGGCCAGGGATAGAGGATAGAGGATAGAATAGAACTAAATTCAGAAAGAAGGTTAGTGTTAGGATGAGGAATATAAACAGAGACAATTGAAGCATTAAGAGCTCTGATGGCTACAACATGTAAGCCAGGATTGTGTTGGGGAATAGGGATTTGTGTGAAGGTAATAGAATGACTGACCAATAAAGCACAACCCGCCCAACCGTCATCTCTATCATCTCGGAGACATGAAAATCCAGGAACCCTAAAGAGGGATCCTGGCCTGAGCCATGTCTCCGAAACAGCAAAGACAACTGGTTTATAACGGTTCAAAAGGTAAAGGAGATCTTGCTTTTTTTGACGAATGCTTCTACAGTTCCATTGTAGGATTTTGAGGGGCATTTTTACGAATAAATGTTTCGAGCCATTGTTGGACAAGGATGATGACATTGTTCGGTAAGGAATCACTAAATTTAGAAAGAATATTAATTAAGGAGCAAGTAAGGAGTTCGATTAAATTATCGTTAGGAGTGGGAATGGGGGTAGAATCACTAATGACATCACCAAAAGCACAGCCATTAGGCTGAGAGGACTTTGGAGTGCCCACAATAGTTCTGTGGGCCTGGGAGTCATAAGATTTACCTAGCTCAGTTTTAGGCCGAGGAGTTAAAAATACTGTTTTTCTATATGACGTTTTGATAGGGGAAGACTGAGGGGAAGAAGCAGGTGATGAATATGGAGCATAGGAGACCTGGGAGGCTTGAGAGATAAAAGGAGCAGAAACTTGGGATTGGGAAAAGTTAGCAGCAGCATCTGAATAAGATAATTTAGAGCGGGGAAATCTGGAAGATGCCTCGTTGTAACTAAGGTTTTCTTGGGACATGACTATTTTAATGGACTTTTGTCTTATATGTTCGGGACATTTATCGTCAGTGGCCTTATGAATACCACGACATAATAAACAGGAGACTTCACTGTCTGGAACAATGCAGCTATCCCCTGAATGTTGTTGAGCACATCGGAAACAGCGTGGCTTGGATCTACACTGAGAGCGGATATGGCCAAAACGACAGCAGTTTCTACACTGAATTGTAGGTAAATGGTAGACAGATACAGGGAGAGAAGCATTATAACAATAGACCCTTTCTGGCAGAGTTTGACCAGCAAAAGTTAATACGACTGTAGTGGAAGGGACCCAAGTTACCGCTTCCTCCTTTCTGGATTTAACATTTAACCTTCTTGCCTTAATTACCTCACCACAGTTCAGAGGAGTCTCAATACCAGAAACCAAATCTTCCAACGACCAGTCAGTAGGGATATCTCTGACAACTCCCATACGAGAAACTTGAAAACGTGGAATGTAGGCTATATAATTATGGGAAGAAACAATGTCATTGGAGACAAACTTGTTGGCATCATCAGCAGTCTTAAACTCAATGGAGACTTTATTGCGACCTAGTGATTTAATTCCACCTTCAATAATACCCTTAATTGAATTTTTATGTAAAAATTGAGCAAACCTCAGAACTTTTAAAGAGTATCCTTCAGTAACCTCTGATTCTACTTTAGAAACTAAAACAGTGAAGGGTGCTCTATCACACTTGTTGTAGTTTAATTTTGAGTTACTCTCAAAACCGGGTTTGAAAAAAACTGATTGAATAGAATCCGCTGGGGACCTGTTTTTTTTGGCCTCATTGAAAATTTCAGCATCTGCATGGCGTTTTAAATTCCCCCTTGACGGATTAGTTGGTTCATTTATATTCTGAGAGTCCTCCAAATTACTTATTTCGATGTCAGGAGGGATCCCTCCACCCCCATCAGGGGGCTCTTCAGCACTCATTTCCCGAAGGAATGAATGCTAAAGGGGCTTCACCTACCTTATATCAGATTTAACAATATTCCACCACCAAACAAATGATATTCACAACCAAAACAAAAGTTTGTAATTATAATTTGAGGTTAAGCAAGCACCGTGTCAAGTCCAAACCTCGAATCCGAGGTAATAGTTATTCAAAACGATCAGTATAATAATTCTTAAGCGAACAAATGTCACTCACACAATGTGAGTGACATTATTGTTATATGTTTGTAAGGTGGTTTGGGTTTCCAAAGGAGCGTCAACGGAGCCTAGCGTGGCTCCGTTGACGCTCCTTTGGAAACCCATGATAGAAATAGGAGCCCCGCTAGGCGGGGCTCCTATTTCTATCTGCAGGGTTTAAAGTAACCTAACACGAAGTGGATGACGGGGGCTTCGTTCGCTGGCTCACTCTAGCCCCCGTCATCCCCTTCGAACCTAACCTACCCGTGTCGGGGTAAGGAAATGTATATTTTCGCCCACTCAGTATTTTTTTTTTTCGCCCAAATTAGTATTTAATTCGGACACTTAAAATTTTAGTTGCTAGCTTAGATTAACTGTTTCCCACTGCTAGTAGCTCATTTTACGAATTTTAATCATTCATAATTCCGATCATATCCCTTCGACAACCAGAAAAGAGCTGATGATCTTCAAACGGCTGAACAGATTTTCTTGAATCATAGCTAAGAACACTCTCGATAAAGTCACCTTTCAAACAAAAGCAAAAAACTAAATCAAAATCCGTTTAGGAGCTACGATGCCACAAACGGACACACAGACACACACGTTAAACTTAAAAACACCCCTCTTTTTGCGTCGAGGGTTACTAAAAAGACGTTATTAGTTATTTTTAATCAATTTTTCGTTCACCCTTTTACAACTGGAATTCTCGATATTGTATGCTTTGAATGAAATTTTTATTGTGATGTCGTAGAGATAGCTCGATGAAATTTACAGGGTAAATAGCTGATAAAATGGATAAGTTTTTAAAATACATCTGACAAAAAAAGTTTAGGGAGATTTATTTTTAAATCACTCACAAAGATTTAGGAAACATGCAAGATTTTAACTTTATGACAATTCATTATTTTTTTGTAACGCATTCGTTACGTCTATGGTTACAAATGTTTATGCATTTGATAGGGTCACTAATCAGCTAATTTAGAAAAAAAAAAACTCATGTATCTCAACTATTCACGTCACTATGACCAAAAATGTCGTTATAGTCCAAGTTTGATTAAAAAACATGAAAAACATTCATAACTCGAAAACTACAAAAAATCGCGGAACATACATGGGGGTGATTTGGGTACCTCAAAGGATGTTCTACCTCTGGACTTCCGCTTGACACTACTTTCTGGGACACGTTGTATAGAAACTCCAACTAATATGAGCTTCCTACGGAGTCAATCTCATTGGCTTTACACCAACGGTGCATGACGAAACACTAACGCCCGAAAGATGATAGTTTTTAATCATTTTATCAGCCTAAATGCTGACCAGGACAATGTGACAGTAACGACACCAGTGTGGGCCACTGTTATGTCAATGATAGCAGATCCAGTGTCTTTTTTTCCCTTATTATCACCATAAATGGCACGTGCGATGCGACCAACAAATACTACATAATTATACAACTTACCCGCTCCATATGTGGCGTCATGAAGTGTACAGCGTCGAGCCACTCCTGTAGATAAGTGAGCGCGGCCGCGATGATCCGTCGTGCGAGCGGCGCGTGCGACGCGTCCGTCAGATGCGACAACACCGACCACATCGGGTAGGCGGCCGCTTCTAACTCACACGAAAACGCCGCGTAGTATGACGAAGGCTCAAATTCTATGTGACCGCCGACCTCGCGGATATTTACGTTCATGGCTGGAAATAAATTATAGAGGCATTAGAAAATATACGTTCGTCCAAAGGATTTCACACTGAATATGACATGCAATTTACTTTAACATGGTATGTAATATTACTACATTTCAAATTTGATTGTATCTCATTGCTAGAAACAATATCTAACATAACATCACGCCTGTATACCCCCGAAGGGTTGAGCAGAGCTGTATAGTACACCCTAATTTCGCAGTTATGTTTAAGTTCTATAATAGGGAGCGAGTTTATTGCCATCCACCAGGCACAAATCCCGACTCCGGGCTGCTTCTGAGAAATTCCACGTGGAAAAACCCAATAAAACTTTGGTTGACTTGGGATTCGAACCCAGGACCTCCCGCTCAGCAGTCGCACTGACCAAAGAGGCAGTAAAAAAACGTTGTCACACACTATGATTTCTCCTGTATTGTTTGTGGGTGCGTTTACAGACACAAATCTCACATACACAACGCCCATACCCGAAACAACTATGAGTAGGCCTTACAAATTTTTGTTCCGTGTAGGAATCGAACCCACGGCACGTAGCGCAGAAACCTATCTCTCAGCCACTGCACCAAACGTGTCGTTCATTATCTTATGTATATAAAAATGAATCCCTATTTCCTTTGGTCACGGCATCACACGTGAGCGACTGGACCGATTTCGCAATTTTTTTTTTCTTCGTAATTGTTTGGAGAAGGTTCTTATGAAAGAAAATTATGATATTTAAAAAAAAAAAGAAATTATCTCAGTATGTACATATTCTTCATTTGTTTACCGCATGCATGTTGGTTGGTTGTAAATGGTTTTAACTTTTTGTTACTGTTTTGATTTTGTTTCTGAAGGTAGGTCGTAGGTAAGTGGTAGGTACTAGGGTTTTCGCGTTCCCGGGAATTCCCGGGTCCCCGGAAATTTTCATGTTTTTGTAAAAATATCGTTTTTCTCATGTATTGCAACGTTAAACTTGTGTTTTGAGCAATTACGCGTTTTCGAAAATTCCCGGGTACCCGGGAATTCCCGGGAACGCGAAAACCCTAGTAGGTAGTAAGTAGGAAAAAGTGCATTGCAGCGCATACCGGGTACAGCTAGTTTATTTGATAATAATAAGAACACAACCAACCTTGCAACATAGACAGGAACTCGAACCACATATCCACAAGCGCGTCATCTTGCAGAAACAGCAACGCAACGCTCTTATGCGACAATACATTATTGAAGTCAGAAACCAGCGGCCAGTAACAATGTTCCTTCATCACTCGCCGCGTACAATCGATCACATAATGAAAGTTCTTATCGGGATCGTGCAATGTATTCTGCACGAGAATCTTCCCCATCATGAGCCGTAATGATAAGACCATGACGTGCAGTAGATGCAGCTGTTGTACGCAGCGCAGCGCTAAGGCTTCGTTGGAGAACAGTTGGACGGACATGTGCACGACGCGGTTGGAGAGCGTGTCGGGGTCGGCCGCGTCTTCTAGCACGAGCGGGATGCGCGCGTAGTGCATCACGAATGTTCGGGTTAGGTGCTCCTGCGGAAGAGAATTGAATTGTTTAGTATGTGATTTTAGTTGGAAAGGTCTTATAAGACCTGAAACTTTGTATGTAAGCTCCGGTGTCAAGATTAGTAAGCCTTTTTCGTATGGTAACCAGGACACGGCTCAACGTGCTCTCTTAGATTCTAATGGCGGTTGTACACTCCCGTCCTGCAGCCTTATTGTCTAACTCAACTGGTAATCGACATGGACTTCATTTTTGACATTTGAAACCTAGCCTGGACTTCAATTGTCACTTTCGTATTGCGTAAATAGCTGTCACATACAACACCATTACCAGCGAAATTCAAACCTAGTGAATGAATGGAACTTCGTATTATGGCTGATTTTGGTATTGCGTAACACCGAAATGAATTTCAGTAGCAAATTCAAGCCCATGTGAAACGTCAGATGAAGCAGGGAGCTCATTCGAATCTTGTTTGAAGTATTTTGGTGAAATTTTTATCAAAATAAGAAAATTGTGGTGAACATTGTATTAGAAGCGTTTGAAGAATAAGAAATAAGTTCCTACCTAATATCTCAGAAGTAATTATTAATCATCTGAACACCCTTATTTGAGTAGATAGGTGCATTCATTTCGGCAAAGAAACTAGGTACTTTTCTTTCAGGCATTCTGAAATAGCCATACTATCTTAGGGCTGTTGTGTTGAACATTGTATTAGAAGCGTTTGAAGAATAAGAAATAACTTCCTACCTAATATCTCAGAAGTAATTATTAATCATCTGAACACCCATAATTGAGTCGATAGGTGCATTCATTTCGACAAAGAAACTGCTTTTCTTGCAGGCATTCTGAGATAGCCATACTATCATATTATCGCACTGTTGTGTAACAACATAACAACTTTTGTAACGCATAAATTCGGTAGTAGCTATTTAAATAAACTTTGAAACGAATCTAATTAGCAAAAAAATATCACACACAACACCAACGACTAGAAAATAAACCGCGAACTTTTGACCATAGACTATACATAACTCCAACAGTGACATGAGTGGGTTTCATAGTTTGAAGAAAGAAAACTTGCGTTTCGTTACAAATTTTTTAGTAAACTTACTGACAAAATACGTGATTAAATTGCAAATAATAACAAAAATAATGCATACGCTGTGTTTTTACAGCATAATAAATATAATTACCATTTTTGCAACTACTAAAACAACTAAATCGCAAATAGTACCATGGCACTATTAGTAGTCCTACTTGCATTACCGAAACGCAAAAACTTGTAAATTGGATTCACACGGATCATTCATTCCGAAACCGAAGACCAGTTGAATACCTTAGACAATACCGATAACATTCTGACTGGGTCGACCACTGGTAATCGACTTCAAGTTCACTGGTAATGGATTTCAAGTTAGACAATAAGGCTGCTGGTCTCGTGAAGAAGTCTTGGGCAAGAGGCTTGTGCCCGAGTACAGCCATGAACACTCGCCTGGTTCAGTTGCCGTTGTGAATTCCGAGAAGATGGACAGAAACATTGAATTTGCTGCCTTGCTCTATTTGCCATCAGTTATATTGTCATCATGTATGTTGTTATCAGGTTCCATTATATATATTTCTAAGAAATTCAGTTCACTTTCGGTACTCCTCTCCATTTTATACTCCTGTCCTTGTCAATCGGCGCGACAGTGTATTGCAATGCACTCGCGACATACGCGAAACCCTTTAACTCGGGCGCAAAAAAACCATCAAGGGGTCGGAGAGCGAGCGACGAACAAAGAGACACACCGAGGCGGGGCGAGCGCTCCCATCTACACTCTACCTGTCTTGGTATGCCTCGGTGAATGAAGAAGTTTGAACGGGTAAACAACAGTGTTAATAACGCCACACTGAACCATTGCAACGTAAAATAATATTGCAGTCAGATCGAACTATCAGGTAAATACTCACTACTCGCTTTTATAAGCAAAACACGATCTTTATACATATTTCACACTTCCACTGTTTTGTTTAGGAAGTTTTTAATTACCTTATAGTCTTGATCTGGCAGCATATTGAGGAGGAAGCAGACGACGTTTTGCGGGAACTCGTACTTGAACGTCCAGAATATGAACTCGTCGAGTAACGTGTTGTGTTGTAAACGAGGCGCCAATGCAGGCAGGTGGCGGTACCTGAGGAGAATTGAAGATAATATTATTGAATAGTTTTCTTAGTAAATTAAATTTTCCTCTAACTCGAAACTTCTACATGTAGATGTAGGGCGGGTATAGAGCTATCAATCCACTACGACGCGCCCCACTCCTTTTTGTGGTCGGTAGCCGCGTGGTGCGTATGCACACGTCTCTTATTTAGTGTGCGTATGCACACATCTAACTATTGTGTGGCGATAGAACTAACACAATAGCAATTTATAATGCACACTTTCACACTGTAGCGATTTAGTAGACAAAGAGTGAGGCGCGTCTTCGTTGATTGAACTATCTCCCCCTTATTACAAAAGATGGTCTAAGAAAAACCAAGGTTTTAGAATAGGCCCGTCTCTTTTTGTTATATGACATAAGAAAGTGATGGGTATATTTTAAACCTGGGTTTACCTTAGTCCTGGTTTAAACCATCTTTTGTAATAAGGGCCTCTGAGTTAGATTAATTCGTTGTTGTAATGTTGCAGTCTTATTCGGCAGATCTGCAGTCACTGTGACATTAAAACTGTCTGAAAACATCTTTGAGAGGTATGATCGTGTTATTAACTTTGGTTGATTGCAAAAACGTTCTGGACTTTTCCAAAAAAAAAATATTGTTCTGGTCATTGCTGGATATTAGTGGGTAACCTTACATGTGAGGTTTGCACGAAGTTGACAAGCCCCCTGATTCAGAAACTTTTCGATAAGCAGTTCTCGACCGATTCAGTTTGTTATATTTTTTCGTCTACGATTTTCGTAGCGAAAGAAAAAGAGATAGCTTACCGAATCGTTCGGCAACGGACTAGTGGAATCATTCTGAATCAGGGGGAAGACCTAATTTTTGGAGAAGTGTGAGTTAGTTTATCGTTGCTTAGGTAAAGAGTGGTTAGTGGTAAACACCGCGCCAAACTTCTTAGCCATATAGAAGCATTTAATATTCTAAAGGCGCGTCTAGACATCAGTCATGTGTCGTACCGTGTGGATGCAGGTGCACACTGTGAGCATTCGCTGCTGTGGCTTGCATACTCGTGGCTAAGTTCACAGCGGTCAAAAAGTCTGGCGCAGTCTGTAATAGTAATACAAGTATACTTACTCGTCAGGGGGCTCGGGCGCAGGGAACATCTCGAGCGCCTTCTCATACATCTTGTTGGATTCGGCCATGTAGCAGCCATACTCTGTGTCCGGGAACGGCGGCTCCACCAGGTTGCGGTACATCTGGATCAAAAGTAAAGGGATGAGTTAGCATGGGCTAAAATTGCAAGGTCATCTCATTTTTCATTATTATTATTTGACTTGGTCGCGTTTGACCCTAGTCGTACCTGATAGCAAGCGCAGACAGGGTCTAAGATGGAGCACACGAATCCAAGTAATAGAGATTAAGATGGATTCCCCTATAACCCTCTGGTTCTGACATACACACCATGGAACAATGCAACAAACTGCTTGGCGCCGGACTTTTATGTTCAGGTGGTATAGCTAGCCAGGCAGACCGTATAGATCACTACTAGCGATGTTCAAATCCGCTATAAACTGTAGACGTGTTATAAACTATAAAATATATTCATATAGTCTGTTATTTTACACGCTATCATTATAACGCGTTGTTACAAAACTCGGGCGCAGTCTAAACGCGGAGACGCTATAATTTTATTTAGCAACACGCTAAACGGACTTGATGATGCGCGGTAAATGTTATCTCGCAACGCGCTGTACACTAAAGAATATAATAATATCTCACGGAAGGCTTAGGACGTTCTATAATAAAATTGATTAAATGTTATTATAAAAGTTTTGTGAGACAATTATTATTTATTTATAGGTGACGACAAACGTACGATATATGATTACTATTATTCCGTTTATTCATTTAAATACACATATAAAGTAACATTTTTAAATATTTCTATAAAACAAAAAACATTTAAAAATATAAAAAAATAGTATCCCACGGCATCGGGAACAGGGTCCAAGCTGCCAGCAGTCAGGGCTCCAGAGAAAGGAACCCTGATTACTATTATATTTACAGTACTGTAGTACAAGTTACACTTCCACGAAATAAAATTATAATTATTTACAATAGAAAAACGACTAAACAAGATCGCGATTCGCAATCGTCGTGTTTACAAACAACACGGCGGCAAGTATTAACCAATAAAGCGGGCCGACTGTCGCCAGCGGTCCTTTACGCGCTGTTGCTAGTTGCGCGCTATGGCGCTATCTTGCTATCTCGTTCTGGCCCCGCTGTGCGCGTTTAGACTATTATTCGTTGAGTAGGTTGAGACGTTATAATATAGCGCGAAGTCAGAGCCACTATAACAAACGCTATACGCTATGTACACATAGTCTGTTATATTTCGGCGCTATACGTTTTATTAACCACCACTAATCACTACCACGTCGTGTGCTGGGTTTTGTTTAATCTTACAACACGCGTCGATTCCCAGCGTGCGGGGAGGAAGTTTTATACTCTAGCCCGTTCTACACGGGCTAAACTTCTTCCTCTGCCATAGATTCTCGACGGAACACCGTAGTAGTTTTACCCGCTAAGAGTCTAACATAATCCGTCTACCTTCCCCAGGGTGGGTATCCTAAAAGATTGACCCACGTTAAAAACAAAAAGAGAAACCTGGATGCGATCGGCGCAGATCGGAAATTATTATCACAAGAGACGGGTGTGTGATGGGAGTGGGTGGATACGGGCCCAAGATGATGAGTACTGCGTGCATCTTTCGAAGTTTCGGCCATTATTGTCATATAAGCCGAAACTTCGGGAGACTGACTTCATAGTCAGTGGGGGTATTGGCGGGGTGTCCTACCTGTGGGTTAATGAGCGCCTTGGTCATGGCAGAGCGCATCAGGTCGCCCATATTGTTGAACTCCATCAGCATCTTCACGTAGCCCTCGCACTCTTGGACTGTGATCCTGTAGCTATCTGACGTCGTCTGCGTACCGCAGCTGGGAAGAAAATAATGTTTGGTTAAGTCTATTTGGTCTTTAAATAACGCTCAGAAAACTATACTGAACACTTTGTTCTCGTTGCAGGCGGATTCATAAATCATGTTTTGTTGTTTGTAAATAATGTTTTCTTGTTTGTTTTATTCATGGTCACACGTTTTATTGCCGCGCCTGCAGCGAGAAATGTATTTATTATAGTTGGAGTTACGAGGAGGGGAATGAAAAAGGGGGAGATTTGGCAAAAAAAAAATTGGGTCCATCGCATTTTTATTTTGTCCATGATAATAAAAATAATATTTTGAGAGTTCAGTCAAAAATTGGTATGATATTAATTAATGGCTAAGTTAACGTTTTTCTATATTATTGGGTTACGTCTTGAGGACTTTAAAACATTCGTAAATCAAATATCAGAGTTTAGGCCCTTGCAGTAGGTGAGCATAAAGTTGTATTATAAAAACATGAGCTATTTTAATAACTCTTAGCTGACAAATCACCAACGTTCTAAGAAGTCGAGAGGACTGTCGAGATGCTCTAGGGCTCGAATACCATTAAGACCCGCTCCCTTGTTGGCGAAAGTCATTAAAGTTCTCTAAGTATAAGTAAACAAGTAGCTAGGTATTCTAGTATATTCGTTGCTGTACAAAAAGAAATGCATATGACTTCGTGGTGAAGGTCTTCTAGATTTTTTTTCAGTCTGGAAGCATACTTAAGTAACTTAGTTCCCGAAGCTGAAATCGCGAAAAAAAAATCAGCTCTTCCCCACATTTATGTTCGCGTAACTCCTCAAAATGTAGGGAACAGCTAGGGTTGCCAACTCTTTTTCGGTCAAAAATAGTAGTTCTAAAATGATTACCCACAAAAATATAGTAGATAACGAAAGGATGAAAAAAAATATAGTAGGTTCTAGAATAGGTAGTTTATGTCTTAAGAATATTTTTTTATAAATTAACTTCAAAAGTAGGTAGGTAGTTACCAAAACACACACTCGAGAGCGCGAAAGTCAAAATTGCCAATCTGTCAAAGTCAACGTAATTGTCAATTTGACATACCAGAATCGTTCAGAAATTGATATTGAAGTTTCGTTTTACGCTTACACATTTTGAAACGAATATTGTTGCTTTGAGTTTGATGCCTTTAAAATATAGTAGTTTTGCCTACTATATACTTTTTTCAAAAATATTGTAGTCGGGCCTCTAATATAGTAGGGTTGGCAACCCTAGGAACAGCTGTTTTTTTTTCGCGATTGCAGATTTGGTTCCATAGTAAAAGTTGTTCATAATGGTGAGTACAATGACCCCTTAAGAGGTTGTTAATGTTTTTCCAATAACCCTGCATAGTTTTAATGACAATCGGCCCCGAGATTCCTTTGAGCATTTTCGCTATTCGCCAATACTTTCGGATTTGGCTCCATGCCCAGTTGAAAAATTCACCCTATATTGATGACAGCAACGTCACAAAGTTCACATTGAAAGCATATCATCATCTGCCTAGCCTTTTCCCAACTATGTTGGGGTCGGCTTCCAGTCGAACCGGATGCAGCTGAATATCAGTATTTTACATGGAGCGACTGCCTATCAGACCTCCACAACCCAGTAACTGGGTAATACGATACTCTTGGTAAGACTGGTTGTCAGACTTTCTGGCTTCTGACCAACAGTAACGACTGTCAAAGATCTACAAATGACAGCCGGGACCAACAGCTTTACGTGCTTTCCGAGGCACGGAGGAAACTCGATATGGTAAATGGTCACCAATCCACAGACCAACCTCGGCAAGCGTGGCTTAACCCGGAAGATCGGTCTATGCGGCTGTAATTATTTAGCCACGAGCTCCTCATTGCTCGAGCCTCACATTGAAAGCATATACTAAACTATATTGACTGTAGCTTCCTCATCCGCCTACCAAACATGGTCATCATACCATTTTCTCCTCAACACAACTTATCATAACGACGTGTACGGTGATTTAACTGACTGACCTTACCGCTTACGGTTTGACCTATTTCATAAATCCAGTTCTAGGTTATTTCTAAATGAGCTGAACGTAAATAAAACGTAAGTACTATAAGTGCTCGACACGGTTGCTGTACGGAAACCTTAGTAACACACGTGTGGCTTCGCAAATCACTAGGACGGTTGAATAAGCATTAAATTGGTATTAGTTAAGCAGATTGAAGGAATTGACGACACGTTTGATCACACCAAACGTGTCGTCAATTCCTTCAATCGGCACCGTGCAGTGGCTAAGCGATTGGCTTCTGCGCTACGGGTCGTGGGTTCGATTCCCACACGGAACAAAAATTTGTATGGCCTACAGATGGTTGTTTCGGGTCTGGGCGTTTGTGTATGTGAGATTTGTGTCTGTAAACGCACCCACGATACAAGAGAAATCTTAGTGAGGAGCAAAGATTATAAAAAAAAAATGTTCTTGTTGGGTTATAAACAGCATGTTTACAAACGAAAGGCGTTCCCCTTAACTAGTAATACTATATGCGACAGTAAATACAAAAAAAAACCCTAATCTACGCTACTGTTTTGGTTTTAAACAAGTCGTTCCGAATAGATTTTCATTCTAATGAAGTAGATTAACGGATTTAAGGGAACGCCCTCTGTTATTTAACACCCTGTATTATGTTCGTTCTGTCTTGTCGGAAAAGACTGCATGTAGCGGAGATGAGAATGTTGAGATGGATGTGTGGAGTGACCAGAATGGATAAGGTCAGGAATGAGTATATTAGAGGAAGTTTGAAAGTAGCGCCAGTGACAGAAAAGTTGAAAGGGAACCGTTTGTCTTGGTATGGACATGTGAAGAGGAGGGATGAAACGCATGTGACCAAAAGTGTTATGAATATAAATGTGGATGGATGGAGAGGAAGAGGGAGGCCAAAGATAAGATGGATGGATTGTGTGGAGAATGATATGAAAGAGAAGGGAGTCAGTGGGAGGACGGAATGGAAGAAGAAAACGTGTTGCGCCGACCCCAAGTAACATGGGATAAGGGCAGGAAGATGATGATGATTATGTTCGTTCTGTCTAGCCTTTTCCCAGCTATGTTAGGGTCAGCTTCTAGTTTAACCAGATGTGGCTGAATACCAGTATTTTACACGGAGCGACTGCCACCAGACCTCCGCAACCCAGTTAATGGGCAATGCCGATATCCTAAGGTTAAACCGGTTATCAAACTTTAGGGCTTCTGACTGCCCGTAACGACTGTCATAGGTATTCGTATGACACCCGGGACCGACGGTTTAACGCGCTCTCTAAGGCACGAAGGGGTCTCGATGTGTAACGAATGGTCACCCATCCACGGACTGACCGCGGCAAGTGCAGCTTAACCTTGCAAATCCTATGATTGGCGCGGTTGTTAATTAGCCACGAGCTTCTCTCATCATGATGGTGATTTATATACCTGTTCTCTCTGAAGTGCTGCAGCAGACGAAGTATGAGGCGCGGCATCATGGCTTCGGCGACGCACATGAGAGCCGCGGGCACATCTCCTGGGCGAGGACATTTGTTGCCGTGGTTGCTGCAAAATCTGTAAAGAGAAAGTTATTTAATTAGCCAAAGATGACATGGTTCTTGTATAACACACTCCTGGACACCTGAATTGAGACATCCTGCTTTTTTTTTTCGTATAAAAATCTGTGATGTTTCCACCAAATAGAAAAATCCACGCATATTTTTTGATGTCACTGAATATTTTATGATGATTTTTTATTTCTGTAAATAAATCTGTTAAGTGCAGACACTTTTACAAGTAAGTTTTATGTTTTTTTAAGACTAGATGGCGCCGTCATTTCCTTTCTGACTAGCTCTAAAAAGAAAAGTCGAAACAAACTCAGAGGTCAAGGTCTCTTTTACTGTCCAGACATTGTAGTATAAAAACTATGCGAGTGTAACAATGTAGGGCAACGTCTGGAATGGCCTTTTGAGGAAAGAGCCATAGCAGCTTTGAGTCGACCTGTCCAAACTGACGGTACGCATGCATCAGCCATCGTGTAGTTCAACCTTATTTTAGGGAGCTCAACGACCCGACACACGACGCCACCAATCAGCAAGACATTTGCGTAGGTCAGAAGAAACACTCAAAACCGCCAAACACTTTTTTCGCCTTTAAATATAAAATCGATGCAGACATCAAGCGTTCATGTGCAAGGAAACGGGCATTTATACATGAAAATGCACGATGGCTCGATTTAGGAGTCCGGGAGTGTACGCAATAAGATAGATATAGCAGTTATATGATCATATTCCTACCGATATTCGTATACGGAAAATGTTGATAAGAAAGCGTTTCAAAAACATCTCCCTAGGGATCTGATCGTAACATTAATCCCATGATAACATCGGTCGATTTATAAGCATATCACTAACTAATCTAGTGAAATGCTTGACTCTGATTAGGGACTAATCGCATCAATCAGCATCGGTTCGCAAAGAGACGGATGGTTTTTGTCACATATATCTGCGTTACCTATGTAATCCTGAAAAAGCATTCTACAGCATGAGTTAGCGTGCTGACGCATGCGAAAGATGAAAAGACGATGCGAACATGTGAAACCGAGCATATGTATGTTTCTACAAAATGCCCATTTTTTATGATTAAAATGCGAATTGATGCTAATAAGAATGTTTAGTCCCTTAAACTCTCAATCACCGTAATTATAGACACAATAGATAAGACAGTAAAGTGTCATCCTGGGACGACGGGCGGTACGCAACCGGTAAAGATATCATTCCATTTTCCATACATACATGTAGAATATATCTAAAAGAATACTTAGAAATTATACTATGTTGGATGAGGTAGCAAGTAGTAACATCTCATCACAGAACACTTAGGCCCTTCTCACGCGACACCCAAAAGAAACTAATTCTCAAACGCTACTCAATTTTAAGTTGCTGTTAAGTCCCGTGTTGTCGCTGTCACTTTTTAAGATGAAGTGGCAGTAACAGCACGAGACTTAACATCAACTTAAGATTTAGTAGCGTTCGAAAATGTGGCCATTACTTCATCAAAATGTCGACTGAAAACATTTAGTATAAAAAAATCTGGTATTAAACATACATTGGCATACGAACCAGCAGATACAAGATTAAATTATTACAGATGTGGATAAAATTACCACATCCATTGTGTTTCATAATCGCAATTTATAACCCACATTAACTTATCAAAACATCAAACAAAAATGCTGCTACACATATTAATACATTGTGTATTCCTATATCTCTTCAGCACAGACGTCAGCATTAGATCGAGATGTGTGACGTAACACAGACATGACGTCACACCACCCAAGGTCATCGAGGTCTAGGGGCAAGTTCATACGGACGCCTGAGTCACGGAAAGGTCACTACGATGTTTTGTCTCTTTCTATCTTGAAGCAAGTCCTATAATGCTTTGTTTACAGACAGGATAAAAGATGGCCGTTTTTTTCAGTGTCTCCGTTGGCGTTTATTGTCGTTTTGTTAGCAGTCTGGATGCAATATTCATTTGTTTTTGTTTGTTCTCTTTTAGAGGATATAATGGGTGTTTTGTTCGAGACTTCGAGTATTGTTCCCTGTAGTAATATGTTTTTCTTGCAGTTTCATGGTTGTTTGAACAGTTATGCAAGAATAGGGATCCTCAATATTTCTATGATGCAGTTATTAGATTAACAGATAAACAATAGCATCCAGCTGTTTCTTGATAACACCTTGTGATCACCAAACCGTTTGAAAACATAACAATTATGGCATTATCTTTATGTGAATTTATATCTTTATGTGTTTAACACACTTGTATGTATACTTATACAGCATGACTGGTTGTTAATCACTTTGCATCCGATAACAATGGACTATGCTCATCATTCTATACAATTCTTACTATTGAACAAACTCTGAATACGTAAAAAAAAACAGCTATGCCATACATTTTGTTAAGCAACATTAATTATTTTGTCTCGTGTAGTGCTGGACTTAAAGAATAGCACTACCCCATCTCTTTCTGTGGGTGTCGTAAAAGGCGACTAAGAGATTCACTAGAGGATGGGCAGCAGCGTTCTCTGAGTATTTTAACAACCATACTGCGATCGCCAACCCGCCTGCCAAGCGTGGAGGCGCTTAAATGACTCAAAAACACAACACCATGTTCTCTTTGTTTTTTTTTTTGTGTTGATTCTGATTCAATCCTATGCAGGGCCAATCTGTGTCACCAGTAGATCATGCGGTTTGAAGGAATTACACGAATTCGTTTACGTATAGTTATCAAGTTCAATATGTTCAATATTCAACAGCATACTGGCAATTTCTCTTTAATAATGATGGCTATAAAAGCCACAGAAATGGTGACAAATTGCTTTTCATTGTCCCACAAACAGAAACTCATTTCACTGATACGATCTATGTTCCGTAATAAATGGAAATCCAATTCATATAACAGACTGACAGATTGATAACAGTTGCATGTCTGTTTCAAGTGGCAATAACAGTACTATCTACACTGTTATCTAATTAGAAATCTTGGCTTATTATCAAAATGTTATCACTGTTATACATATCAGTTGTCAAGTGCTTTTTTGATCGTATCATCTTGAATGGTGATTAATTACTTTGTAGGGTCAATCCACACCGAGATGGCAGCGGCTGGCAGCGTCTACTCAGGCAGGCATCGACACCAAGCGAATGCGCGGCCGCTTTCAGCCTTTGTGAATTGGTACAACATACAGTTTACATTCAACAGGCAGAAGATAGGCGCGTCGCCGCAAGCAGTAGAGCAGCGCCGCGCCGCTTTGACCGGTCGCATGTGGTGAACGCTAGACTGCTCGCGGTGCCTAGCGCGGCCGCGCGGCCGTTTCAAGCCCCTCAAGCGAAACTATGTATTTAAGTGACGAAGATAAAGTTTAAAATGCTGCGTAATTTTTGGCACTAAAACTGCTCGCCACTTCGCTGACGGCCGCTTCCATCCCGGAGTGAATTGAGCCTTAGAGTTCAGTACCCAAATTGTAAAAACTTCGTCCGTCCGTCTGTCTGTCACAGCTCCTTATTTCAGGAACTACTAATGCTGTCGGTCGACTTGTAATTTGGAATAGATTTAAATAATGCTTGTCAATCTATATTCTAAGTGAAAGAATTGAAAAAATATTTTTATTTACATTGCAATTGGGACCGAAGTGGGGGGTTGAAATTTTTAAATGGGGCTTCTAGATCATGTGTGATATCATATGATAGGGTTTCATTTGCACGTTATAAATTTTTTTTTTATTTTTTTTTAATTTATGCTGCATAGTTTTTGACTTATAATGAAAAATGTCCGTAAAAATAACAATAACATCCCTCCTTCCCTTATCTCCGAAGTTTGCGAAGCAAAAAATCTGGAATAAATCGTGTTGTTAGAGGTTTATGTAAATATTACAGGAAAAATAAAACGATGTTTGTAACTAGCACAGATTTTTAGAAATCAGCAAACAAACTTAGCTGTGTGGTTTCAAAATAATGAAAATATAACTTTTTATGTTTCCTTTTAAGGTACGAAACGCTAGGTGTGCGAATCCGACTGTCACTTGCCAGATTTTTAAATTAAAGTAAGTACTACCGAGCTGCAGACGCTCTGTAGACCGGGATGCTCAAACGGTCGATTGCGAAAGCTTTCTGAGCCGACCGCGGAAACATGTAATGTAGCCGATGATAATTATGCAGTGCCATGCGTCAATATCCAGACATAATTAGTGATTCGGAGGCAATTATTAGTACGTACCTTCACTATGTAATTTTAAACTACGTATAATTAAAGCATTGAAGTCTGAGCACCCCTGCTGTAGACCATGAATACTATTCTTATTTTAAAATCTAGGTTTATTTTTTTTGGTACTTAGTTGGGATTCTTAATTATTAATTTGTTGTTCAGATTTTTGCTAGTGCCCGATTTCACAAAGGGGCCTGGCGTTAAGCTCTCATTCGCCCACTAGGCCAAATATCGTTATCGGCGAACTGATGGTCCTAGTGTAAGATAAACCCTTTAGCCACCCGATTAACTTTTCGATAGGTCGGTTGACGTTAGGGTTGCCAACCCTACTATATAATATAGTATCCTACTTATTAGAGGCCCGCCTACTATATTTCTGAAAAAAGTATATAGTAGGCGAAACTACTATATTTTAAAGACATCAAACTAAAAGCAACAATATTCGTTTCAAAATGTGTAACCGTAAAACGAAACGTCATTAACTATTTCTGTACGATTCTGGTATGTCAAGTTGACAGTTACGTTGACTTTGACAGATTGGCAATTTTGATTTTCGCGCTCTTGAGTAACTATGTGTTTTGGTAACTACCTACTTTTGAAGTAAATTTTATATAAAAAAAAAACTTTTAAGAAATAAAGTACCTATTCTGGAACCTACTATATTTTTTTCATCCTTTCGTTATCTACCTACTATATTTTTGTGGGTAATAATTTTAGAACTACTATTTTTGACCGACAAAGAGTTGGCAACCCTAGTTGACGTACCATTCGGTCTTTTTATCTCTTTCTCTCTCGTTACGAGAATCGTAGACGAAACGAGATAGCAAATCGAATCTGTCGACAACTAACTTATCGAAATATTCTGAATCAGGGGGCGGGCGCAAAAACCTGCTACAATTTCCAAATGAATGGTTGAAAATAGATCAATGAACTGACGCCATACTAAAATGTATAACAAATAACAATACATAATGTATTATGGTAATTTTCGAGCTACGCCTACGAGGCTGACATCAAAATAAGGAAAATCTTAATAATTCAGAGCCATATTCTTGGAATTACCAAATAAATTCTAATGATTCATTTATAACGACAGCTTTCAAGCCGATGTAAGATTATAAGAGTAGGTTTTGGTTCGCCTGCCTAGCTTCCCTCTTCACGTAAAAGTCAAGCTGTTCACTGTGTACCGTCGTGTGTATATGTGAGAGCCGGAAGGGTATAAGGGAATCCTTATACCCCTCTTTGTTTCGAGTGTAAATAACTTAAGCATAATGTGGTTGAGTTTGTCTCCTCTTGTGCTACGAGCTATACGAGAACAGCTCATGTTATGGTTAAAAGATAGCCAGTTGGTAAGGTTTATAGCGAGACTGACTGCTTAGGGAGCGCCGGACGTACCCATCGCCTGACCAGGGGGTCTACTGCCTAAGCAAGAAGTCCGTGGTTTCGGCCTTAGTTACGAGCGTTTCCTACCCTATCACCTACGGACATACGATTATTTCGTGGCCCGAACTAAGAATGAATGACAACACGATTTGACAGTTGTCCCTACGATGTGTTTTTGCCCGCCCGAAAAGTTGAACTTGACACTTGTTTTGTTCACTCCTACGTTTCGGGCTATTTTCGGACGGGAGACTAACTTCGTTGACGGACTTATGGCCTCCAGTACCAGTCCCGAGAAGGCGGCGCGCCGAGTTCCGCGCGCACGCTTCAGGAGGACGTGGGGTAATGTCACAGAGGAGAGCCGAGGCTTACCGTGGTCGGCGTGCATACAGCTGTGAATCCTATGACCTCGGCCAAAGGTCAGGAAAAGGAACACCGTGGGTTCTTAAAGGGTAAAAGACGGCATAAAAAAATGTGCGCCGGAAATACTTAAGCATAGGGAATCCTGGGCAGTCTTGGAGACTCTTCTAATTCACCCCTTTGCGTTTGTTAAGGCACCGACACAGGATTTTTAGTTGTAGTAATTAGTTGTTTATTTTTAACTTGGCGCTCCATCTATCTATGGTATGCAAAACGACAGGTGGCAATAAATATTTGCTACCTACCCCATCCTCAAAGCATTCCGCGCATGTAAAGTATTCTAATTCTAGATATCTATTTAAAATGTCAACAAAACAATGTACCAGCTGCTTATCTACCGCGTCGAATAACAATCTATCGACAAAATGTGTTAGTTTATCGCGATCCGATATAATATCCTGGTAACTTGTTTGCTATTAGATTAGATTCTTCGTATTTATGGCAGATCCAATTGTAGCACCATCAATCAACGATTTATAACCGACTTCGAGGTGGAGGTTGTCAATTCGAAGCGTATCTTTTTTTAATGAATGTCGGTCGATTTCTTCCAGATACACTAATGTAATTGTAATCTTTGGCACAAAAAGTAATAAAGTAAAAACAGACTTCAGTTCCTTTACTTCTTTCAGTTTTCTTTGAAGTCAATTCTATTTTTTGTGCTTTATTTACATTACAACACTGCCATGGCATCGTGACCAATAACCAGCAACCCCGTATAATAGGTATTCTCTCACACGATAATTTTTCTAACATGCACACATTTCAGTGAGGGTCTGCACAGATCTGACGAACGCGCCGCGAATACGCTGCACGCGCTTGGCACGTGTGCATTTACTGCAACTGTTTGGTGCGCCTTTTTTATACAACTCACACAAGGCTCGCACAATGCGCGCGTGCTGCGCGTGTTTCTCAGTTGTAGTTATAAACAAACTGAGCGGGTGAGCCCGATGCGGGTGAAGGTGGAAGGAAGCAAACACGCGTGCTACATGCAAGCAGCGCTAGCGCAGTTCACGCGCTGTGCGTAGCATGAACGCGTGCGGCGCAGGAGCAGCTCGCGACCCGGCCGGCTTCATCTAACTCAAGAAGTTCAGTTGTAGTGTAGTTAAAGTTACATTTCGATGCGATGGTTGTCAGATACACTCGGGCGAACAGAACTGCAGCGTCACTGTAACTTGATAGACGCGTCATGAAACTACGTGAATTAGTCTTCTGATCGCAATAAGTAATACTCTGCAGCTCGCGAGCCTTTCGCAAACAGACGCATACACGACGCGTACACGGCGCATTCGTCAGATCTGTACACACCCTAAGCTCCATTTAGTACTAACATAACATTTCAATCGTCACTTCATTGATAAAACTAAGTCAGTAACAAAATCCCGACCCCGTTATCATTGTCACACTGTCTATTTACATTAGAATGCTGGTCACCTTGCGCTGAAGGTCTAGGTCGCTCCCGGTCAAGTTCAAAGCTGTACGCGAGCATGTTTTCATGTACGACTTGAAGCACGTGTGTTTAGACAGATTACCTATCGCGAGTGATAACGATAGATAAGCAGTGTAATCAATAATTGAGGTTTCGTGTTTCATTTTTATGTTGGAGACGTAAAATGTTCTTTGATCTTGTATTTAAAGAGGAGACCGAACCAAAAAAAATATCATTACTGAAACTGACACATACAAACGGGCTGAGTGCTGTGAGCGATCTTAGTTCCTTCCAGCTTTAATATTTTTTTTTGTATCTTTAACTTTTTTATTATTAACCAATTTTGAAAAAAGAATCGTTGAAATCGCCTCATTAATGCGATTTCGATTCGATTCTTTTATGGGTTTCATTCGCTACACCAAACGCGCAGCGCCTGCATTTGGTGACTTGCTTCATAGTAATGCCACAGTGTACCTACTTACTACATACAGTGGGTCAACGCCCATACATTTGACAGGTCCTATGAAATGTCAAAATTGGTAACACTTGTCATAGGGTTGTCACATAAAACAAATTACACAAACTTTGTCAAACAAACGTCCAAATTAATAATTAACGTTTTATAGAAACAGTGACACGCAAAAAGAAAACCACGCATGCGTAATTTTGACGATTGACAAAATAATGCAAAGGTATGTAGCAGCAACTTCGCCCGCCATCTTATCCTGGAATTTTCTAACAATATTTAAAACTACAAATTTTGTCGAGGTTACAGTCGCAGTGGCTAACGCTTGCGAGGGTAGGTAAGAGTAATAAATGATTCCCAAATCCAGGAAGGAGCCATAGAAAATTACTTATTATTCATGGTTATTACTTCTATGATTTTCGTGGGTGCTGATGCTGAAAATAAAGCCTAAGTATTCCTCGACAATATACGGCGGTCAAAAAAATTTACCAGGTAAATGTAATTTGCCAGGTAAAACGTGGTCCCTATCTTGGTGTTTGAGAATGGATCTCGTTTTTGTAATCAGCGTCCCAGAAAATCATGGATTTGACACCCATCACGGCTAATTGGAAAATGTTCATGGCCGCCGTCTTGAATATAGATTTTGACCTCATTTTCGGCATCAGTACCCCCGAAAACCACGGAAATGACACCCATGACGACTAATTTGACATTTTTATTGCCGCCATCTTGGATTTCGATTTTGACCTCATTTTCGGCATCAGTACCCCCGAAAACCATGGAAATGACACCCATGACCACTAATTTGACATTTTTATTGCCGCCATCTTGGATTTCGATTTTGACCTCATTTTCGGCATCAGTACCCCCGAAAACCACGGAAATGATACCCATGACCACTAATTTGACATTTTTATTGCCGCCATCTTGGATTTCGATTTTGATCTCATTTTCGGCATCAGTACCCCCGAAAACCATGGAAATGACACCCATGACCACTAATTTGACATTTTTATTGCCGCCATCTTGGATTTCGATTTTGACCTCATTTTCGGCATCAGTACCCCCGAAAACCACGGAAATGATACCCATGACCACTAATTTGACATTTTTATTGCCGCCATCTTGGATTTCGATTTTGATCTCATTTTCGGCATCAGTACCCCCGAAAACCATGGAAATGACACCCATGACCACTAATTTGACATTTTTATTGCCGCCATCTTGGATTTGGATTTTGAAGTTATTTTCGGCATCAGTGACCTCGAAAACCATGAAATTAACACCCATGATGATAAGATGAAAATTTTCATGGCCGCCATCTTGGATTTGGTGATTTGGTGATGACAATCATTTGAAAATGTATGTATGCCGCCATCTTGGATTAGTAAACAGACTTTATTTATAGTAAAATTCTCGTAATAGGTACATACAACATACATACTATTAATAAATTAATATAATTTCTATGATCGATATCAATCGAATTCGAAATCAAAAAGTGCGAGCCCTGGAATTTATGTCCCGAGTAGCAGTATGGCTACTCGGGACATAACCTCCGCTCCTTCACCCCGCAACCCCCCGCACGATTGCTCTGCGACAATGTTCTACGTTGACCGACTGTAAGGAGTAAGATATAGGTAGACTGTGGTAATGCCTTGAATACAATTCACGCTGTCACGCATGCCCGCCGACAATACTTCACGCTCGCACCCTGCGGTTGGTGTGATGAACGCTTTATAGAACTTGTACCTTGTACGTGATCTATATTTTGTAGTAGTATTCGTCTTTAAAATAAACTATTTTGACGTTCACGTTTGAGTCATTAATTAAATTAAAACAAACGCTTTGAGGTGTGGGCTATCATACAGCAACGATATCGCGTCGCGTGTTTGTCAAAACAATAAATGTACGCATAATAATAATGTGCTAGCTAGCTTACAGTGAAAAGAAAACATCGTAAAGTAGCACGTGTTTGCGATAACAATCTAATTGAATGAATGTCTTCATGCAGACGCTAGTAGATGACCTTCTGATTTAAATTAAAACGATTGAGGGAAAACATCGAGAGAAAAATTACAAACGGGATTTGGAGGCTCTTTTTATCTTGGGAAAATCCTCATGCCTCCTCAATCCTCCGCCCAGGGAAGACGGCGGGTTATGCCGGGCTCTTATACTCACGGCGTTCCTTCTTGACCTATGGCCGGGGTCGCGGGATTCGCAGCTGCATGCACCGCAACCCCGGCAGGAGGTTTGGAGGCCATAGGGCAACGAAGAAGTGGAGGCCCGTTGAAATGTTTTTAATACAGAACCACGTGAATGTAAACTGTTATTCTCTTTGTCAGAAAAGGTGTTATTTTTTTCTCATCTAAAAAATTCAAGAACTCCTATTGTGGAGGTCCCTCTCACGTGGAGCTCCCAGGATTTTATCCCCTGTTGCCCTCCCTTGAATCCAGCTCTGGAAAGCCTAAAAAAATCTCGATGATGTGTGGTTCGCCAACCCCACGGAATACTTTCTAGTTTTCTGCACCAGTCGTGATCAGACCAGCATGGTGAACTAAGGCCTAAACACTTCTCTTTCTGGGAAGCCTGTGCCCAGCAGTGGGACAGTAAGGGTTCATTACGTATTACAACATCGTAATCCGATTTTCCTCCTCTCCTCTCCTCTCTTGTGCCAATCTTTTATGGTCTGCGCCGATCGCAATCTGCATCCTAATCGCGCAAAACACCTTGTTATCGCTATGGCTTTGATTCTGACAATACAACAATTTTCATTGCGTGTTATGGGCGATTTACACGGGTCGATTTTAGCCGTGCGGCAATTCACCAGTCGCATCGCTTGTAAAAATCGAATCGCCACCCAATTTACACCGGTCGACAAAAATCGCATGGGACTTGTTCATTTCCGAAGTAAATGTTGAGCAGAGCGGGGTGCCGGCATCGTAATGGTTCGTAGTTGAATAATTCAATATATTGTACCGAGGCGGGCGATCGCCTGCAACTGACCATTTACACAGTCGATTTTAGTCACCGGCCGCATGCGGCTTGCGCACGGTAAAAGTCGGATGGCACCCAACTTTGAGGCTTGCGATTTTAGTCACTTGCGGCCTAGTCGAACTTTCATTTCGACGATCGATTTTCGCCCTGCGGCCTAGCCGTGCGGCGAAAATCGACCCATGTAAAACCCCTATTATATAGTTGTGGAGAAGTCAGAGAAGAAATTATTGACCTGTCTAAATCAAAGCCGATTAAGAGTGTGTTGCACAATTAGAATGCTTGTCTTCCTGTGATCACTGAAATATCATCGACCATTTCGGCAGCTGGTCTGCCAACAGATCGTCTTACAATACGATATACTACATGACTATTGCACACATGCATATGTATATGGGGAGGCTGGGTACGATCCATTAATTATTTAATCTGGCAGGTACCAATGGGAACCCGTAGTAACTAATTAACTATGCGACAGCATTAAATAATACCAGGGGTTTGAGTACCACTTAAGTGCCTATTAATTACCTAGTGGAAATTTTGGTTGACTAACGAAATCTCTTTGTGATATAATGCACAGAAACTAGGTTTAATAAAGTAAAACAGATTTTTAGGTCAGACTATTATCTAAACGACTACAGAGAAGAGTAGAATGAAGAGTATGAAAACACTTAAATCGTTGTGGAAATTGAGATCCTAAGGCGAATGCTATAAGCTCAAAATTTATTACGATATTTGGATCGCGATCCTGGATTGTGATATTTTATGAGCGTGTAGATCAGGAGCCAGAAAAAGCGCAACAAATACAGGAAGAAGCCATAATTAAAAAAAAAAGCATTATGTTCTGCCAAAAGTAACATTTTTGGCAAAATAGTTATGGCTATGTTTTATGGTCGTACAGTCTTGTTCTAAAAGGGAGGGCTGGTGGGCCGGATTGAAACCCTTTGCGAGCCAGAGGTGGCCCGCGGGCCGTAGTTTGCCAACCTCTGGTGTAGGTCAATGAATTGCTGGATTAGACGCGCAATAAATATCACGATCTAGGATCGCGACCCAATAATATCGTGATAAATATCGTATAGCATCCACCTAAGAAAGAACAAAGTCCCAATGATAACGCTCAGACATTCAATACTATTCAATAAATATTGTCATTATTCACATCTTTCAATAGATGCACATATCAACGTCAAAAGTGTAGGGAATCCCTTTAGTCAAATAAAATTCATACAGAATAGTTTGTTAATATTTATTGAGTGTCTAAACCCCCCCAATAACTTCATCTTCAAAGACCAAAAATCAAACTAAAATAAACATTAAAGAAGCTCAACGCTTTACGTCGCAAATAAAATCACAACTCACTAGATTCGCGCTCACGACTTACGAGCAAACATGGACATGGCGTCGCATAATTTCACTAATAACATAAATAGAAATAACCTGTTTAATAAACACTACATCTTCGTGTCCGCGGTCACGGAGTAGTAAGCTAACGGAGAGTGATATGTGCAGGTGAAATGGCGTGCTTAACATATGCATACATCCTTACTTATTATAAATGCGAAAGTAACTCTAGTCTGTCTGTTTGTTACTTTTTTACGAATAAACTTTTTTTTATGGATGGGAATTCATCATATGACTCCTTCCGCTCTGGGGGGAGCGGAGGGGAGTGTCAGACTCTTACTGACTAAAACCCATCCGTGTTCCTCCTAATGCAATTTGCGTTCCAGGGCCGCGGTAACTCTTTCGAACAAATTCCGTAACCCTGGCAGGCACTGGCCCTAGCGGGCCCCAACTACTACACTGACATCCCACAGCCACCCAACGCTCGCCGTCCGCAGGCCCGCGCCTACGGTGGACGGGAATCACCCTGCGACTCCCGACGCCCGGGGCGTCTCCTTCTGTTGTACACGACTAAACTATTGAATCGATTTTGATGAAACTTGGTACAGAGATAGTCTGGAACCCGAAGAAGGACAAGGTCTAATTTTATCTCTACAAACGCGGTATACCCGATGAACGATATCCGCGCAGGATTGCCAAGACGGTCGCCATTCAGAAGTGGCTACCTACCTACCGATCGACCTATGACATGTCGCTCCAACAATGTAATTTGACCTGTCGCCCTAATGACCAGTCAAGCTAATGACGTGTCGCGCACATGTTTGTTGAACCTTTGACATAAATAGTCTTCAGAATTCGCAACTGCGCTAGATAACACGACCCGGTCTACTGTCAATTGCAGTCGTTTTTGTCCACACGTGTATAAACAGACAAATGTACACCGCACGAATTGGGCGAGCTTGATTTGAAGAACAAATAAGCACTCCATATTCTGTCTAACTCGTGTTTGTTGTCACCTATTCTATAATGTATCGTTTTACCACAAAGACTGTTTACTCATTTTATATCACATCTACCTAAACATGACTGCAGTATCAGAACTTGTTTTGAATATTTGGATGG
Source organism: Amphipyra tragopoginis (assembly GCA_905220435.1). NCBI lineage: Eukaryota > Metazoa > Arthropoda > Insecta > Lepidoptera > Noctuidae > Amphipyra > Amphipyra tragopoginis. The sequence continues at coordinate 2,653,372 of HG992006.1, forward strand.
TTAACATTATCGTACTGCCATCAACATATTCTACCTAATGCATAATAGTAAATTCCCTCGGCAAAAAAAATATCAGGTGTCAAGATTCCAGAAGGTTTCAGAGAAAAAATACAGAAGAAAGTCTAGCATAGGATCATGAAATCCATTTTAGACAACATAGCTTTATAAAACGTTTATGACGACGGAACGGAACTGCCCCTACCCCCTGATTCAAAACTTTTTGATAAGTCCTTTGTCGACCGATGCGGTTTGATTTTCTCTTTTTCTCTTACGAGAATCGTGGACCAAATGTTTTAAATCTAGGGGCTGATCCTTAATATGAGAAATGATGCCACTAGTAACAAAGCACCTTGAAATCACATTTAGCAAAAACTTGCTGGACTATTTTGATAAAAGAATCATGGCGAGTCCCATACTTTGATTTGTACAGAAAAATAAAGAATTTTAGAGAAGTTGGAATGTCGTTATAATTAATCTTTGGTGCCTAAAGAGTAGCTTTAGGTATCTAAAATATTTATATAACCCCGCAATAAAAATATAATTTATTTTATGATTCCTAACTTATCATTGGGCTAATTTCTGAACGCGGTAACATTAACAGGTGATTAGTATGACATGTTCAGAAATTAACTTAATATAAAAGATTTTGTTTGGAATATTATTTTATTCCGGGGTTCTAAAATTATTTTAAATGCTGAAAGATATTCTTTAGGGAGCAAGGATCAATGGTAAAACTAATCCAACTACTCTAGAAATCTTTATTTTTTTGTACAAATCCTGCCATGATTCTTTAATTATGCATTTGCCACAAGTTAGCACCGAATATAGACATCTCTAGTGCAGAACCCTTTCTCTATTAACGTCATGATAAACGGCATTACACTTATCCATTTACTCCCAGATAACCGTTAAAGCATGGCCCAGACTTTGTACACAGCGAAAGGTCGTAATGGGCACTGACGTCATACAGAAAGTCGCCCACGCATCCGATGGAAGCCTAGATATGCTCACCATCTTGGCAATGTACTAAACATTATCCGTTAGGACCACTTTATTATAATTAAATCCATATTGCTTATTGGTTATCCGCAAGGTAAGGACCGGGTGGATGAATATGGAGCGTCTAATCCATAATGAGCACATTCATTAGGAGATATCGGTATAGGATAAATACAGCGATTACGACAAAGCACTGCAATTGGTTTCGACGGGAATCTAATTTATGAGAGAAACCGCTTGAGGAATATGGATATGCAAAGGCAACATCCGAAACAATACAGGGTACTAATTTGAGATGGGGTAGTAAGGGTAACCTTAACCGTTGTAGCTACAGGAAAACGTTCTTAGGAGACTCCATATTTCTTTAAAATATTTTGCTCTTACAAATATGCAATTAAAATATTTAGTTTTACTTCAAACTAGATCGCTAGCTTGAATGTAGTATGCAGCAAAACAATTTTCAATCAATTTTAATCACACCTTCTGCATGTGCATATATTTGCAGGCGGGACCCGCCTTTAACAACTATTTTAACAACCATACTGCGATCGCCAACCCGCCTACCAATCGTGACGATTATGACAAACCCCCCCAACATGGCTTGGGGGAGACCTATGTCTAGCACTGCAGTGGACGTCTTTCGGCTGACTGATGATGATGATGATTGTAATTGCATATTTTTAGTCATGGATTTCCACAAAATAACGCCTGATTCCATTATGTATCTTTTTTTTTATATTTTGCTCAGCAATTACGAATTTAAAAAAAATACAGTCCGAGGGAAAAAGGGCAGTTTTCACAAAACATTTTATGATGCCAATCAATTCCATTCCCCATAATCAAAAGACTTCCGAATCAACTGAGGTTGGAGTACAACGGTTAAGGTAGCTGCCCTTAATAGCCCATCTCAAATTACCACCCTGTATAACGTAATGGTATTATGAATACCTTTTTTAAGCTCATTAGGTAATTTTTTTTTTTTTTATTTTTTTTTTTTAGCAAAAACTTTGCCTCACACTAAGATTTCTCTTGTATCGTGGGTGCGTTTACAGACACGAATCTCACAAACAAACGCCCAGACCCGAAACAACCATCTGTAGGCCATACAAATTTTTGTTCCGTGTGGGAATCGAACCCACGACCCGTAGCGTAGAAGCCAATCGCTTAGCCACTGCACCAAACGTGTCGTCAAAGTTATCACGTGAACTTGTATTAATACATTTAGATCTGTATCTATATAGTATGTAGTGTATGTAGTATCTATGAGCTAGTAATTTGAATCTCACTGGCTTTATTTCGATGTTTAATCGTCTCTAGACGTTTGGCGCCAGGATGACGTCGCTACGCCATTTACAATCCACTTGAGACAAGACAACCTTGACCCTGATGCCTCCCAAATTGCAGTCGCCGAAAAACGTTCAGATAATAAAATGGTACGGTTTATCTTCAGTTGGTTTGATGTTAAGTAATATCGAAATAGGACCTTCTTCCCAGTTATGGATGGTTTCAAATACAACGCATATCAAACAACTGACTTATAACGATAGATCTATTACAGATGTCCCATTTCAAAAAGTTTGCGAATAATATAATGTATTTCTTCACTATCACTACATAGTATACAACAAAGTCGCTTCCCGCTGTCTGTCCCTATGTATGCTTAGATCTTTAAAACTACGCAACGGATTTTGATGCGATTTTTTTAATAGATAGAGTGATTCAAGAGGATGGTTTTAAGCTATAAAACGTACACGTGCGAAGCTGGGGCAGGTCGCTAGTAGTTTTATAAAATACGAAATAATGGTTTTTCTTTGACGTCATGGACACTCTCTGGATCAAGACCAATCCAAGGATACCTCATTTGTTGAAACAGGTTCAGTAGGTAAACGGGTAGTTAGGCTGTGCGAAGACACAAACTAGCATACACACATATAATAATATGGCCAGTGAGATTCATAACCCTTCCTTCTTTGCCGTAGTCGGGTAAAAATGAAAGCCAATCTCCTTTAAGTAAAATTTCCTATTAAAAGTACTTTCCCTTCATGACCTATTGAAATTAGACACTGTATGTATATTATAGATGGCAATATTCACGACATGGCGAGATCTCTATTTGCCATCTATAATACAAGAGGTTGACAGCTTAGCTTCACAAGATCACTTTCATGCGAACTGTGAGCGCATTCACAGCCTCACTACTCCTTTCGAGAAACAGGCACGTCGGTTATATAATGTTTAATTAGGTACATCAGATATATGCTTACCCATCCTCCTTCATAACGGATTTGTCGCCACAGTCGCAAGCGCCGCCGGCCTGCGACAGGAACATATTGAAGTCGTGCGTCGAGTGGTCGCCGCGGTGGAAGCACTCGCGACAAATCGACATGCACGGCGAAATGCCGCACGTGCGACATCTGTATGCGACGACGCGTGGGATCCAGACTAGGCCGCATTTGTCGTGCTTGTCGTAACTGCGGACTGTGGACAAAGAAGAACAGCTGTTAGCAAATTATGAATTCGACTGAGTTCGCAGTATAGCAATCCTCTGATGCAACAGGCGGCTTACTCCCGATAGCTTCCAAGTTCTGAATAATCGAGTTTTGCCGATTTCATGAGTACGATTTGTCACAAAATCGAATCAAACTGGATTGATTCAGACCTCGAAACTGTCGGGATTATACCCTTGCCCCTCATAAGACCCAGTGTGAGTATTGTCGCGTAAGCCTGAAAAAGTCTACTGCTAACACGGCTTTATTACTTATACTATTATGAATGTTGATACATAAGTTAGTCTAGAGGTCGCAAGCGCAACTGCTGAACGTGAGGTCCTGGGTCCGCTCCCCAGGTCGGGCAAATTGTCATATGATTTTTCCGTCTGGAATTTCTCAGTAGGTTCAGTAACCATCTGGATTTGTTACCAATTAAGGGCAATAGGCTCGCCCCCTATTACACAGGACTTAAACATAACTGCGAAATGAGGGTGTACCATACACCTCTGCCCATCCCTTCGAGGAATACAGGCGTGATGTTACGTTATGATACAAAAAAAACTCGTTACTTTATATCTTAGGTTTAATTTGTTCAGGTAAGTACTTCATATTTGGAATATCCGGAGATACGGAAAATCTGCAGCTTTATTCGGTTAGTATTTAGCGATGACATAAAAAACATGATTGTTATCAATATTCAGTAGAAAAATCTAACGTGTATTACGACAAATCAAGCTTCAACTGCAAGACTCATTTATTCAAAACAGACTAGAATTAAGTACTTAGTTCGTTTTGAACTTCAATGTTACACAAGATAGCCCCCAAACACGCCTACCCTACGTAATTGTATACTTCCTAGCGTTTATGCTGTGAAGAAGAAACGGCGCAACAAACTCCCCAGCAACACAGTTCTGTCTGTCAGTTAGGCGAATAAATTAATTAAAGTCTTCTTTACAATACTTGCACTTTTACTAAAAAACTACCGGATTTCGTGTGAGGAATACATTTGCACCAAAGACTATTCTCTTTGATTTGCACCATACACATTAACCATCATAGTTAAAAACACATTAACGAGATGAATAACCATCTTAAATATACAAGACGGTCAAGATTTGAAAGGTCGCCGCCCTATATTAGTTTACTCAGTAGTTAACAGTCAAACCAAGTATTTTTTGGGTTGCCTCTGTATGGATATGTAATTAGCAAGGGGTTCTTCAATTTCTAAGAAAATGCGTTTGATGGTTCTTGCAATACCAGTTCTTGTCAGAAAACTGAACCCTCAGTCGGTATGTGTAGTTTAGATCTTTCATATTTCTACTAGCTAACGCTCGCAGCTTTGCTCGCGTGATATATCCATAAAAAATATCCTATGTCATTCTCCAGGTTTCAAACTATCTCTGAGCCAAGTTTCATCAAAATTGGTTTAGTAGTTTAGTCGTGAACAAGTAACAGACAGACACATTCATGCATTTATAATATTTGTGTACATTGTGGATAAAGCAAGAATCCAGTCCATCACAAGACAGTTTAGTACCGGCAATGGATTTAGCAGGAAACCTAAATTATGTTTGTTAGGAAAATCTTTCTACTCAGTAAAGCGTCTAACCACGGACGCAAAGCGATTAACCAGTCTCTGAATTGTAATCGATTTTGTTATTTTATTATAGGTATTACTTACTTGTAAATGATGAGTATAATTCTACAATATTATTTTGAAATGTACCTGGTTCAAATTAAAAATTTATTTAGTTAGGTACATACTTATTTTTTTCATCTTTATGAAACCCATATTTTATGCAAATAAAAATATTCTTTTCAATTCTTGATACCTCGGGTTTGACCTAAAAATACCTTTAGGCCATACATGTGTGTGCGAACTTTCCGATTGCTGCACGAAATTCCCAGTCGTCTAGGTAATAAACCTCAAAGTGCTGCATTGCAGTCTTACATCTATTCAGACGGTTCCAAATCGTACATTTAGGAATTCCCATGACCAAATGTACAATCAGGAGTTTCCACGACCACACAAAGATACTTGTATTACATTAATACACTCGGCTCCCATTCCTCAAACGATCTAAAATAATTATTTTAACATCTATCAGAAAAAGTACAACCGACAATTGTTGATCCCACCCTAACATCGAAACAGCGGAGTCATCTCGTATAATTACAATGGAGTCATTAGAGTTTTTGAGACCATAACTAATGTGTCAGTCCCGAGTAGGGTTACCAGACGACAGGAATTTTCCCGACATGTCCGGAATTCTGGATCTGTCAGGGAAACAGAGAAAAACTACTTAATAGTCGGGATTTTTTTAAATTGAAAGAGATAGAAGTAGTAAAAAAAAAAGAAACATTCTGCGTATATTTTGAAAATCTCGCTGCCTTCACATACCTACCACTTACAACGTTCAGACAACAGTCAGGGACATTGTCAGGAAATTTTATTATTTGATCTGGTAACCCTTGTCTCGACTTGATATTAGCGAGATGTAGCGACAGATTTGAACAGTATCTAATAGAAGTCCATTGTAGATTTTGACAGACCCGTAAAAAGACAATTCGATATTACAGAACATCTAACGGATTTCTCTTTCACGGCGGCTTAAGTATGACACGATTCGTTGTAAACGTTTATTTTATTGATAACAATAGAACAAAATTCTTAGTATAGTATAACAATTACCAAAATTGCACGATCTTAAATGGACTTGAAGATTCAAAATATTACAACCCTTTTGCAAAGTTGCATACCAAAATTGTAAGACTTGTCTGTTAAAAACATAGGCTGAACACACATGGGCCACTAAGTTGCTCGAGACACGGTTGATCGCTTTGTTTGCTGTAGTTCTCGAGCTACTTAATGACCGGACCGGTGTGCGGTCAGACTTAAAATCATATTTGCAAGCAATGCCTGACTATGGAAAAAAAAACTAAAAAGCATGTAACAAGACTGAATTCAAATCAAAATGGTGTCCGGGTTGCATGCCACTGTGACTTCGTCCTCTCTCGCGCCTCAGCAGCCGCTAGTTAAGTACTACCTACTACACCTGAAGACCCTGGACTCCTCGTATCGTATTGTCTAAGAACCACGCCCTGTAAACTAGTCTAATTTTGTAACAATTATAAAATACATATATTATTGTATGGTTAAAAGTGTTTTCCTTAATATTCTTATGTAAGTACACTCCTGCTAAACTGCTTCTGCTTCTTGCTAGATTCTGATTTTATGTGCACATGCTCGTTAAGGGTTGACTCCTCAAGCCACCCTTAACCCGCAAAGCGTGACACTGGCGCCAACTTGTAATTACGTTAGTTCCTTTGACGTCATCAACCCTAGGACACTCTCTGGATCAAGACCAATCCAAGGACACCTCATTTGTTGAAATCGGTTCAGTAATTTAGGCTGTGCGAGGACACAAACTTACATACATACAAACATACATAGCCAGTGAGATTCATAACCCTTCCTCTGTGCCGTAGTCGGGTACAAAGGTTCTAAACGCTAATGGATGGACACCTGTATTTCTAAACTGTCTATTTCTAATCTGATAGATTATTTGTCCGCAAGGCGTCAGGGCCAACTTTCCGACAGAGATCTTTGATCTCCAACTAATGGCCCTAATGTCTGAAGGTCAACACAGTGCGTTAACATTGACGGATGCGGTAGCAGAAATAAATCTTAAACTTATCATTCAATCGGAAAATGCACGAGAAATGGACGATCATTCTGAAAGTTTGGCAAACGATCAAGAAGAAATGTCTTCAGCAATTACTAGGTGTGAGAGATATGATCCTAGTCTATTAAAAGAGTGAGACGCCCTAGTACAATAAACAATCTCATCAACATAACATAAAATCACGCCCGTATTCCCCGAAGGATTGGGCAGAGGTGCATAGTAGGAGTGAGGCGTATTTATCGTAACAGCTAAATATAGCAGGTATCATAAAATAACAGACTGCAACTGTGACAAAACAAAAAAAAAAAAAAGAGTGAAAAAACAGTTCCTGTTCCACGAGATACAAAATCCGACATACACGAAAATAACAGTCACATCACAAGCTTTTCTCTATTCATGCTTATAAGAGTTACCGTAGTAAGAATAAGATAAAAAATGTTACGTGTTACATTGTGACACCCTGTTACAGTTGTCACAAGCCCTTTCCTCGCTTAGGTTTAACACCTTGGTTAGAAAGAGAAGTGCCAACGTGTAACGTGTACCATCTAAGAACAGCTGTTACAGTTAACAGGCTAAATGTTTCTATCTGTGGTAACAGAGAACACTCAATAGTTTGTTCCAACATAGTATGAAATAACAGACTGTTATTTTGTAACAGGTTTTTGGTCCTGTTATTTACGTGGAACAGGAGTAACAGATACGAGATTTTACCTGTTCCAACCCACTCCTAGTGCATAGTACACCCTCGTTACGCTGTTATTTTTAAGTCCCATGTAACCAGGATGCGAACCTATTGCTATCAACCGGGCACAAATCCTTACTCCGGGCTGTAAGATATTCCAGACAAAACCCAATAACACTTTGACCAGCAGTCGCTCTTGCGCCCACTAGACCAACGAGGGAGTCATCATCATTATAATCTATTACGTATCTCGTACACTGTAACTCATCTATTAAGTTGTATTTTTTTCTAAGAAGGCACGGTTCTGTAGAATTATACGTTCTAAGAACAGAGTTAGGTTACAACACGATTCTAAATTACAAAAAACATGACTTAGGTTAATGAAGTTCTTATCAATATTGCAAATTATCTATATACTAGTCATATAACATTAGACAAATAACCTAAGTTCGGGGTGCAAAAGAGCCTCCACGAGTGACGATACTTAAGTACGTCCGGCGCACCCTGGGCAGTCAACCCCGCTACCAACCTTGCTGACTGGCTAATCTTTACACCACAGCATGAGCTATTTTCGTATAGCTCGTGCTGACACGAGAGAAGAAGAAGACAAATAACACCCATTTTAGCAAGGAAATGTATAGAATTAAACAACGTGTTTGCTACCAGCAGATTCAACACAGTATAATGCTTCTATGAACCTTAACGATCAATCAAGATGAGTTAAAACTCTAGCTGAAGAAATGGTTCAAATATTCGTGCCATGGTGCGCCACTTTTGTTTGTTATAAGAAATGGACAGGGGTATTGGATATGCACTATCCTAATGTGCTCGCCTCGTTGGTCTAGTGGTTGCAAGCAAGTAGCATTCAGGGCTCTGGATTTGTGCCCGGTTGGTGGCAATAGGCTCGCCTCTTTTACAAGGGACTTAAACATAACTGCGAAATGAGAGTGTATTATACACCTCTGCCCAACCGTTCGGGGAATACAGGCGTGATGTTATCTTAATGTGTAAACTTTGTCTACCGCTTCATTCGAAAATCATTTAGCGTACCTAACATTTAGGCTTCTTGTTCACACACGTTTTTTCGCCATAAAAACCTACGGTTAATTAGCCGTGTATAGGCACGGTCATCAGTGTTGTATGGACTACTATAGAAGTTTGTTGACGGACACGAGGGCCCAACGGCACGCCTGCGCCGCCGTATACACCGTGACTACTCCTCTTTGGCGCACGGTTTCATTTACATTACTGTTGTATGACAGTCTATGAGAGTTTGTTAACGGCACCGGACGTTTTAGCGACGAGCAATTATTGCATGATAGCTTTCCAACGGTGATTTTGTGTTACAAAATGGATATGAATCAGGGGGCCTACTCCCTAAGTCCGTCAACGAAGTAAGTCGCCCGTCCGAAAGTAGCCCGAAACGTAGAAGTGAACAAAACAAGTGTCAAGTTCAACTTTTCGGACGGGCAAAAACACATCGGTAGTAGGGACAACTGTCAAATCGTGTTGTCATTCATTCTTAGTTCGAGCCCCGAAATAATCATATGTCCGTAGGTGATAGGGAGTAGGAAACGCTTGTAACTAAGGTCGAAACCACGGACTTCGTGCTTAGGGAGTAGACCCCTAGTTTCGGCTGGTGGTTTGCCGTGTCGTGTACAAGCTCACACGATTTTTCTACGACGCGGCTAATACGCCGTACGGTTAAGAAACCGTGCCGTGAACAAGAGGCCTTAGGTGACCTCAATTTCCGGACCCAGTTTCAAACGCTGCCAATTTTCCGGCAACATAGCATGCATTTTTAATTAATGTCAGGCGACTAATTTAGGCTTCTTGTTAGAGTTTACAGGCATAATATGTAAATACCACGTATATTAGTTAGGTTATGGGAGCAGGTAACTTGGGTTAACGGTGAATGAAAACATCGTGAGGAAGCCTGTACATCTAAGAGGGCTCCGAAAACTTCTCAATGGTAAGCAGGTAACTTGGGTTAACAGTGAAGGAAAACAGTGAGGAAACCTGTACATCTAAGAGGGCTCCAAAAAGTTCCCTATGGTATGTGTAGTCCGCCAATCCACACCAGTGGGCTAACCTCCGGTTTCTGAATTGAGAATTCGGGATAAGCAAATACTTAAGTGGTATTTGAGTACGGAGTTGTCAAAAAAATGCTTAAAAATCAGTCATTTTTAGGGTTCCGTAACCAAAGGGGACGGTTCATGAGATACAGCCTGGTGACAGACGGACAGACAGACGGCCGAGCCTTAGTAATAGGGTCACGGGACCCTGATACGGGGTCCGTGATAGTTAGACAGTTGAAATTTTCACAGATGATGTATTTCTGTTGCCGCTATAACAACAAATACTAAAAAACAGAATAGAATAAATATTTGGGTGATTCTACGATAAGAGGTAACTTGTGCGGCAATCAGTTTAAAATTGCTTTTTTATTCTAAATGTTGTTTTTTGCAATGAATCATATCGTCTCAATGTAATTTATAAATAATATTACAATTAAATGTCCTAATAAAGCACATATTTCTGAAATTTGAAGCTGAAGCTTAAAAAAGTATCTACCCTGGCCTGTCCTCTTGTCGGTTTTAGTTCAACTTGCAGACAGTACATAGGTTCTTTGTATCAGTTGCTAAACAAAGTATGTTTAACACGAAATTAAATAAATATACTTAAGTAGTATTAAATAAAAAGACAGCAAAAGTTGTTTATTTTCAATAATTTTTAAACTTAATTTTTGTCCCGCTTTTTTTGTGTATCTACCCTGGCAAATTTCGTTCCGTTAATATAAACGTAAATATAAGACGGCCATATTCTGAACTGCGCTCAAGGACATCTAGCGACGTGAAGTTATCAAAACTAAACACGCGAGCCGTTAGAGTGCCGCTATTTTTTAGTTGTTGCGGCATGACAGTGCGGAGTAGTGCTTTCGCAAGGTCATTGTATCTCTCCACTGGTCAGTTATAAAAGTTGTAACATTCATTGAATGTATTTGCATTTACTGCCCTAATTTAATAATACTGTAACAGTTAAAGTGTAATATATAATTAAGCTCAAAAAAACTTACCTCAATTAAAACAATTTAATTTTTCATGAAAACATCTCTCCCCTGTCGTATTTCCCCTGGAAAAAAAACTGCCAGGGGAGAGATTCACTGACCAGGGGAGATAATATATTTGTGCAAACTAACTCAGATGTAGCTAATTTCTATCAACGTGAAAAAATTTGAAGATTGTGGAAGTATATTAACGATCTGGGCTGCAGAAAGCAAAAAAACTAGCAATTTGAAGTCCCAATGTTGTGGAGTCAACCGTCAAATCACGCTATGGACTGTTACTTTTGCCTCACAAAAACTTTAGATTTTAACAACAAAAACAAGAAGCATATACAATACCCTGATATTGCGTCAGTCACAAAACCTGTGTTGTATTCTAACGGACCACCCATCATTGGATTACCTATCATTGCCCAGCAGTTCTAGTAGAGAAAATTAACTAGAGCACAAAAAATATATTTAAAAATGTATTTTAAGGATTGATAGTTGCAAAAATATGTAATAGAGATATAATAAATATTTTAAATCACCTACTACTAATAACGTCCTAATTTTTTTCCACTTCAGTATCCAACTTAGGGTTAATTATTCTACTGATACACATTGGTTTCATCTATGGGCAAAAACCGTTGTTAAGTAGTGTAATTAATATGAAAGTCTGACAAAAATGATAGTCTGATTATAACTGTTAAGCACAATGTTTAATCAAAATCAAAAATCAAAATCAAAAATTTTTTTATTTCACATAAACCAATACAGGCGCTTATGAAAAGTCGAATTTAGGTGCACGGTTCCAATTAGTCGTTTCCCACGGAGAAGAACCGGCAAGAAACTCCATGGTTACTCTTTTAAAAAAAAGGGCATCTTTAACAACTTCAGTAAATACAGTACTATGATTTATGATAGTTAAGAGAGAACAATGTAGTCTACTTGACCACAGACCTGTGAGTAATGTAATTATATAGGTAATGTAATTGAGTACAAAAATTAACCAAAAAGAAAAAAATAACACAATATGAATAATAGAAAATTTACACAATTATATGTATAGGCAAGTCCACGAAGTTCTCACATTTACAAAAGATAAGATAATAAAAGTTGATCTAATTTACTTTATTATTATTTTTTTGCATCAAATTCTCTCCCCTGCCCAATGTATTTACCCTGGCCTTCTAAAAAGTACCAAAATATTTATAAATTGACTTGCCCTTACTTGAAAAGGTACATAAACGGGACAAAAATCGTAATATAAGTATTTAATGAAAAAAATCCCTTTTTGCTCCTTGGCCGTATCCTCTAAGGACTTAAAACCTCTTATCGTAGAATCACCCATTTAAGGGGGCTCCCATACAACAAACGTGATTTTTTTGCTCGTTTTTGCTCGATATTGATGATTTTTTTGCCGTTTCATAGATCCTTCGTGCGCGTGTCAGACTCGCACAAGGCCGGTTTTTTTTTTGACAACTTCGTACTCAAATGTTAGTAACTGCTCATCCTAGAATTCTCAATTCAGAAACTGGAGGTAATTCACGTAATTTCATGACGCGCTGATCAAGTTGCAGTGACTCTGCAATTAAGTTCACGCGAGCATATCTGACAGCGATCACCTATTAAGAGAGTATAAAAAGCGTTGTTTTGATCGAAACTTAACAGCAACTGAACTTCTTTAGTTAGCTGAAGCAGGCCCCAGGCCAGCGTGGAGGACTGAGGCCTATCTAAACCCTTCTCATTCTGAAAATAGGCTCGTTTCCAGCCGGGGATAATAAAGGGGCTATTATGATTATGGAAGCAGGATACTTATTAAACACGTACACACATCAAAAAACGTTTGCGATCACTAGCATAATTATGTATGTGAAGATTCCGAATTCAAAGTTCAACTGAAATCTGATTTATATTAATCTAGATAACTATCAATCTATATTTATCATGATAATTATCGCTTTGAATCCCTATTAGAAAATCCGGCTTCAAAAAGGCTACATAATTTTTCAAAGTGATCGCAAACGTTTTTTGATGTGTGTACTACTGATATTGTTTTTGATTAGTTGATTCATACGTTTGATACTAAAAATAACAGAAAGAAATGATGTTTGTTGAACGCACGATGTTTTGGACAACGAACAAAAAACTTTAATGACCAAAACACATTTATTTCTTTTTGTTTTTCAATGTCTGCGATGAAAACAATACGAAGTCAATAAATTAAATGCAGAACTATTCAAACGGAGACAAACACACACTTGCTAAATTATAATACACCGATGTATTGAAGTATAGGACGATGACAAACAAACAAACACCTAACTCAAACTAGATACCCCATCAACCGTAAAAACACCAACCTATCAAAAAAAAAGAACAAACATGGTCCTCAAACCACATAAAAGCAATTAGTACGACAATATAAAACATTACGCAACATTAGCAGTCAGCAATAAAGCATCGCATCGATAATTACGAGCAGCGTGCGCGTGCGCCGAACTGCCGGTCGTTTGTATCAACGTTCGTTATACACGTATAGGTGGTTATTGCCCTGACCGTGACGGTGCCGACGCTTTGGGCAAACTCTGATGGGTTGACATCATTCCATCTATTATAGAAAAACCAGTGGTATCGACAATAATGGAATTTTTAATAACATGTTACTGACGTAAGATTTAGAAGAAAAAATTGGTATAGCAAATTCTTAGCTTGGTCAAGAACTTATGGAAAATATAAATGTTTAATGAATCACAAGTAAAATGTCAAGTAATTATTGGGAAAACAAAACGTTATTAGCTTATTACCAATCTAACAACAACAATAATAAACTATGATAGAAACAATATAGGCATCGTAATAGGGTTAATCCGAATAAGTACTTATTCATTTGCAAGAACGGAGTTAGGAATTTGTAAACTAGTGTATTTTCCTAAGGAAATAACATGTTCAACCAGGAATTATAGAACATTACGGAAGTGGTATGCACTTCCTTCGTGACATCAAACATAGAAATATTTAATGACGTAATATTTGCCCAGGCGTATAGCAAACTGCAATTTAAAGTTTTCACTGAAAATATTGTTGCAAAAGTTCAATAAAGAGAGATCAATAACTCTGCGGAATTTACAATGACCACGCAAAATATGTGTATTGCATGTTTAATCCAGAAATTAGAGCAGTTAGTCCAGAAACAGAAGCAGTAAATCCAGAACTTAAAGGAGTTAATCCAGAAATTAAGGAAGTAAATCCAGAAACAAAATGAGTTAATTCAGAACTTGAAAGTTAAACCAGGAATTAACGGAGTTAATCCAGAAATTAAAGACGTTAATCCAGAAATAAGGGAAGTTAATCCAGAAGATAATAAAGTTAATCCAGAAACTAGAGTTAATCTAGAAACTAAGGAATTTAATCCAGAAACAAAAGCAAATAGTCTAGAAATTAAGGGAGTTATTCCCGGTATTATTTCTTGGGATTCGTGTCTCGTATATCGCAGAAACAAAGCGGGCGCTTATCTTGAAGCAGGGAGGAACACGGCACGTGTCTGTTGGACCGCGATCAGCTGTTAGACGGGGTCGACGAACGCCACGGCCGGTGAATAACACCGTCCGATATGAAACGCACCAGTGTCAATGCACTTGCTAAGAAAACTGGTGTCGTCTTAAAATGTGCGGGTAAATCAAACTTGCATACGACATACGAGCACCAAAACCGTTGTCAAATTGGTTCGTGAGTCACTCTAAGGCGTGCATGAACGCATATCGATATGCAGTACTTACGTAGTTTAGTTTTTGCGTATCAAAGTTGAGATGGTGTAAGAAAATATAAAATACCATCAAAAACATTCATGTAAATACCATCAAAAAATTCCAACTCTCACGACTCTAGTCGCAAACAATTCTGAGATCTAATGCAGAGCCATGTCTGAAATTTCAATAAAGATATTTTTCGAACTTGGCAATCACGCAGTATAAGGATATACAGGACTAGTTGTTTACGGTGGTACAGATTTGTTTAAAAAATTAACAAGGTATCTTGCATGATTGCCAAGTCCGAAAAATATCTTTATGAGTGAGTGTGTCACGATTTCACGAAATAATGAAACTTTGATGGCAGATATTTTGTAAACTGTTTTAGTTAGAAACTTTTAATTTAGCAATTTAGTTAAAAACACTAAGTACACTCTGTAACATTATTTTCAGGTTTTCGCTCTCATGTGTTAAAGATATAGGGGGCTTAAAAGTGCCTTGAGTTGCTTCGAGAAAAGGGTGTGCAGCCGTGCCTGCTCGACGTTGGCGAGGGCACTTCTGTGCCCCTTGATTGAAACACTGGGTACGAGTAATTGTTTCAATTGGGACCATAAAGTTTATGGCCGTCGTTTGTACCTTTTAGATAAAAAAAGGCTGAGTCATTAGGTCGATATTTGCCATTGGCAACGCGTCCGTCCGACAATTTGCGAACAAACGCTAAATATCTACATTGGCATATTAAAATCCTTTCTTTACTTTACCATTTTTGGATATTCATGTCTGCCTTGCGAATGGTTAAAGTTTACTTAGTAGATACGTGGACCGGTTTAAAGAGGCTAATTAACTTTTGGCATGAAAGATGACAAAATTAACGTCTAAAAACCAGAGTTTATTTCAAGCGGAAACCCCTATTTTCCTTGTAGAACTAGATCTTTTCATAATGGCCGCAATTCTATTTCTAGGAGCATTACGAGGAAAAGTACTAGACAGCCACACTTAAAAAAACTTGTTCTAGCTTTGGTTAGAACAAAAATGTTACAACTCGTACTTTTTTCAAAGGAATTTATATCCTTCCTCCGTTCGTGTGAACCGGAGAGGACCATTTGCGAATATAAAATAAAAAACTGCGTATGAGCAGATATAAAATCTCAAGCCACGTAATCATGACATCGTGACTGAGATTATACCAGCAAGGTGCAATAAAGTTGAATAATATAATATCTTGCCAATTTTTCCTCATGTATCCAAAACAAAATGACGATAGATGCAATATGATTTTATTGGACAGTAACTAGAAGCAAGTACATGACATAAGATTCTATTGTAAAAAGTCCCCAAATGATGCCCTAAAACCCTTTCTTTTCTATTGGACCGCTTGTAGATGGTCCTTGCGAGATCTGAAGGGTCTCCAGCCAATAGGGGGAAGTAAAATACTTAACCTAAGCTCACTTATCACTATGACCACAAGCAACAACAGCACTAAGGGCGACCTCTAGTGGGACTCGGACCTCAGCTTAGGGCGTTGCTGGCGAGAGATTGGGAGGGCGACAGCTTGATGTGGGCTGAATTATCGGTGTGAGCTCTAGATCCCCGTTTATGGACTAAATACATGATCGCACGGGAATAGACGCGTGTAGATTTAACATAACCCAGCACGCTTGGTGGTAGAATCTGTACGGTCCGCTAGACTAGCTACTACCTGAACATTTAAGTCAAACAGTTTTCTGTGTTCCGTCGTGGAGGGGGAGGCAAAAGGGTATAGGGGTATTCTCTATATCTTTGTAACTTCGATTCGTGTGCTCGTTCTTAGACCCTGCCTAGACTATCCAGATTTTTGCGAATAGATGCTGATTAATGTTAAAATCAATTATTCGATGGGACTCTATCAAATAAACGGTTGCATGGTCAAAGCACCATCGGACAGCCTGGCCCTTATGGTAAGTAATGTAAGTATCAATAAGTACACTTATTGAATAGTATTTTGATAAAACTAAATAGTTCAAACTTTATTGTACACACGGCTACAATCAAGCTATTACATTTCCAGTATAAACTAATCTCTCATTGTAGGAAAACTCATACTGGAAATATACATGTAGTTGTAGGTTGATATGCAGCCGTGCATACGTGTTTATGTATGGGTACGGTTTTACTCATGATATTCGGGTATGTTCGACTAGTTTCGGATGTTTACGAAGCCCTTCATGAGTCCCTTACCGTCCCTTACGCGGCAATGTCACGAGCCGAACACTTGTGTTTGTTGGCTGTATTTCAAGTCACAGATAATAAAATAGTGAATAACTAAGAAGGTTTTATGCTATATTCATTGAGTACATCGTAAAACATGCTTATGGCCCATTCTGTTCATGTCAACGGTTAATATTCATTCAATTCCCGGTCATGATGAATAAAAACAGATGCTACACGTTCATCTTGAATTGTCAGTCTTGTACGAATTGGTTAACTGAATAATGTACAGCGAGGTCTTGGTTAAGAGTTAACCACTCTAGAACTTCCTGTGGGTGTGATGAAGGACAACTGAGAGACTCAGAAGATGGATTAGAGTCTCTTCGGGAAGAAATATGACAATATCTAACAAATGTCTGTATAAACTGAGGAGTCATTTTTGATATTTCAACGCGGGTACTATCTCTAGTTAGAAGCAAATCAGCCGATTTTGTGTAACCAATCCTGGAAATTATAGTAAGAGTCGTCAAAAAAGGAAATTAAAGGTAGCTCCTCAATTTCAATTGTCAAAGTCGAAAAAAAAAATTAAATTTGTTACCAACGTTGGACAGCTGATAAAAATATAAAATTTATCAATCAATACCAGCGAATAAAGAGAATAAAGCTTTGATGTTGGCGGAGCCATGAACGCAGACATACTGTGAATTTCACGACACTATTATTTTTAATGAAACTAGTTTCAAAGGTACTGAAAGTAGTGTCATGAAATTAATTTCATCATGCATGAAACTTGTTTCGTAATGTAAATTCGGCTTCATGCAAAACAAGTGTCATTAATTAATTACTTAAACAAGTGTCTTTTACTTACTATTATTAATATAGTAGGTAGTTAAGTACTTTGGAAGGAACGACTTGCGCAACCCGGCGCGGGGCACGCCGCAATAGCGGCGGTAAGACCCGTTATGGAGGAGTGGCTGGAGAGGCGGCATGGCGCCCTCAGCTTCCGGCTGACGCAGGTGCTCTCGGGACATGGATGTTTTGGGAAGTACCAGTGTCGCATAGGCCGGGAGCAGACGCCCGAATGTCACCACTGCGTCGACTGCCCGGAAGACACGGCGCTGCACACGTTGCAGGAGTGCCGTGCTTGGGCGACGCAGCGCCGCGAACTAGTCGCGGCAGTCGGTGGTGACCTCTCGCTTCCAGCCGTGGTTCTGTCCATGGTCGGGAGCGAGAGTGCGTGGGAAGCCATCGCCACCTTTTGCGAGGTGGTGATGGTGACCAAGGAGGAAGCGGAGAGGGAGCGAGAGGCGACGGCCACTCTCCCTTCCCGTGCCAGACGCACCGGGCGCCGCCGGAGGGCGCGCGACGATCTCCGGCCACCCTAGTGTGTGGCCTGCGGGCGACGGGTTAGGGGACCCGTCGCCCGACCAATAACAGGCCCGAGAAGGCGGCGCGCATGTCTTCCGTGCGCGCCTCTCAGGAGGACGTGGGGCAAGGCCCCACAGAAGGAGAGGTCTGCCAGGGGCTGGCGGACCGAGGCCTGCCGGGGTTGCGGCGCATGCAGCTGCGAATCCCGTGACCCTGGCCAAGGGTCAGGAGTAGGAACACCGTGGGTTTTTAGCCGGTAAGAGTCCGGCATAACCCTTCGCCTTCCCGGGGCGAAGGGTATCCATGAGGATTTTCCCACGATAAAAAAAAGGTAGTTAAGTACTTCGATATGATTTTGTTTCGCATATAAATCCAGATATTATTATGTGAGCAAGCGCACGTATGTGTTCTTAGAATTAAACCAGAGTTTATTAAATGCCTAAAGATCTTTGTCATAAAGATGCTGAATCACTCAGAGGAAAATAAGAATCTGTAAGATTACTCACTGTTTGATATAAAATTCTTCGGTTAAAGTTATTTAGGGATCGACAGATCACGGTGATCACTTAATCACTTGCGTGGGAGTCGGTGATTGATTTTATTGCTATGAAGGCGGCATAAGTTGGGTCTACTGCTTATAATAAAAAAAATCTTTATGGTTGGTACGTGAAAAGTTAGATTTATGTTCTTTTGTCTGTGATTCTGTTAACATAGTACGTTTTTTTTTTAGACTTTGATTTAACTTTGCCAGCTAGCCTAACCTGCGCAGCGCGAGAAAATTTTGCCGTCGATTTATCTCGTGCCGAGACGAAATAATGTATGGCTCATCTCGTGTCGACACGAGAAAACGCGTCGACACAATTATCTCACGCTGCGCATGTTAGCCCGGCAGGAAATTGTCTACGACTACGAGTAATTTTTGTAAGGTTTAGCTAAATGTTACCTAGCTTCTGGAATGGGAAAATATCCCAAGACTTCTTTACCGCGTTGCATTCCAATTACAAAATGCAGTTAGATTGCAGATAGCATGCAGTTGACCCAACTGTTTCGTAAGAAATCGTAACTGCAAACTGCAAGGTCTGCAAGCAACCTAACTGTCGAATGGGTGACCCTTTGATCTGTCATACAGTTTTACGAACCCCAAACTGCGTTTTAGGCTGAGCATCCAAAAGAGCTGTGCTAAGCTGCGTAGCGAGGAATGTGTTTTGTAAGCACCAATAGAATCACTTCATTTACCTAGCTTCGCTATGCGCAGCTCTGGTGGATATGGGCTTAGCGGTGCGAGGTTTTTGTTCATACAAAACAAGCAAGAAATGCGAGCGAGGGATGTGTTGCGAGGAATGTGTTGCGAAGAATGTGTTGCGAAAAATGTGTTGCGAAAAATGTGTTGCGAGAAATGTGTTACGAGGAATGTTTTGCTAGGAATGTGTATTATTCTCCCTCATGTTCGAAAAGAGTCCCCTACCTCTCTAACCTATCCTCGCACCGCTCATTTGTACACATTAACACATTAAACATTCCTCGCATATCTCTGGTCGATAGGGTCACACCGTTTCACATTCTCGCTACACATTTTCGCACCGCACATTTTCCTCGCACAACTCTGGTGGATGCTCAGCCTTACAGTTTGATTTAGAGATAATGTGTCTGTATGTTCCGCCTAGCTTTTTTTCCAACTATGTTGGTGTCAGCTTCCAGTCTAACCAGAAGCGGCTGAATATCAGTATTTTAAACGGTGCGACTGCCATTAGACCCCCTCAACCCGACTTACTAAGGTTAGACCGGTTATCAGACTTTCGGGCTTCTGACTACCCGTAACGACTGCCATAGGTATTCGTAAGGCATCCGGGCCCGACGGGTAATGATTTAATGTGTCTGTTTGATAAAGCATTAGAATTCACAAAATATCATTTAAACAATGACTAAGAAAAT
The DNA here is from genome assembly GCA_905220435.1 of Amphipyra tragopoginis. Taxonomy (NCBI): domain Eukaryota; kingdom Metazoa; phylum Arthropoda; class Insecta; order Lepidoptera; family Noctuidae; genus Amphipyra; species Amphipyra tragopoginis. The sequence continues at coordinate 2,673,510 of HG992006.1, forward strand.
TATTTATTCCGTCATTATGAAAATCTGCAATGTCATGTTTTATTGAACAATAGATCAATGGGTACTAAAACATTACAGTAGGCTAATTCGGTATTTATTTAAGCAGGAAACGTGCATATTTCTTTATTAGAACAGTTTTCGTTTACAAATACTGTCAAATTGTTTGACAACAAAAACAAAAGCAAAAGTTTTGATTTCATCGCCAAGACTTTATATTGTGTGTCCAGGAAATCTAGGCAGGCAGCGAAATAAGGAACTTGTAGGTTTATTAGGCGGTAACTACTTTCCATCAGAAGGCCAATTCTCGTAATTAAAAATGTTCAAAATATAGTTTCGACCTAGTCTCAGTCTAGTCTCAATCTCATAAATATGACAAATGGTATTCTTGTTCGTTAACAAACAACGTCAAACGTGAGATTATATTGAAACGTTTCCTGAATTTATCGAATAGTTTTCTGGAAGTTTTAGCTCTTGTGAGGGATTTCGCTTCATAATGTCATCGTAATTTCGTATCAGGCCGAATCCCTGTTTATTTTCGGATTGATCTCCGATGACGTTGCTTCACAACATCATGACGCTACCAAGTTATTATGAACAGTCACGTTTGACGTCACATATCACATTAGTTTAGCATTTATAGCTCTTTGCTTTTATAAAACATGATTATGATATGGTAATTCCACGGGCCTAATAAGTATTTGATTATTTTTGAACGTAAGCAATTTTCGTCAGTTGCTATAACGACAACAAATATTCGATTGATACAACGTTATTATTACTTACAATTTAATAAGTGTTTTTAGGTATGTTAAACATCGACTGCTGTTCAAATATAAACAGCGTAATACCCACATTGAAAAATCGAATTAAAAAAATCACTGATGGAGTATTTGACTACTGTTAAAAATGTACAACAATTTAGTAGTAAATTATTTTATAGAAAGAACATGCGGCTGTCCCATTTCAAAACCTAGTAAGTAAGGGACACTTTTTATAAAAATCGTTTTATTGCATTTGCTAACCTAGAAAGTCTCTACGAAATACAAAAAGACCAGCGTTGAAAACTCACATAATAAGCAGATATATTTAAGCATCGATACCTAGCAAGTGCCATTCACTGCCTCTGATCATTTTAAAACCTAGTAAGTCACTTTAACCACATGGTTTTACCTAACATAAATACTTTTCAAAGGCTGACCGATTTAACGTTTATGCGCTCTCCTGTAAATTTCGTTTTAAGCCCTTACTAGGTTTTGAAATGGGACAGCCGCATGGTATTGATGTAAAAGTAGAGGAGATACACGCTTTCGAGATTTGTTGAGGAGGCATTTTCTGTCCTTGTCACGCGAAACGGGTATTAAACAGAGTGATGTCAAGTCACTATAAAGTTATTAAAGTATGACGTCATACGGTAGTAGTGTTGTCTCTGTCTTGTAAACAATTTTAAATCACTACATAGTATAAAACAAAGTCGCTTCCCGCTGTCTGTCTGTCCCTATTTATGCTTAGATCTTTAAAACTACGCAACGGATTTTGGTGCGGTTTTTTTAAATAGAGTGATTCAAGAGGAAGGTTTATATATAATACATGCATAACATAGTAGAGAAAAACGCGGAATAAGCGATAAACGACATAAACGCGTGCGAAGTTTATAAAGTTTATAATTTGGGCATTTTATTAAATATTTTATTGTTTTTTTTTTACTGTTACTTACTTAGTTATTCATTATTTTTGTAATAGTTTCGGGTTAAATACCCTATTTGAAAGTTCAAACATGTTATGTTCGGTCCTTTGTTTTTCTGTGTCACAGTATAATAACATACATACTTTGTCTGTTATTCTTTCGCCAGTGTATGAAGAGAGCGCGTTACAATGATTATCGTTTATGTTAAGCTGGCATTTAGGTCAAGCAAGTCAGGTGCGTTGACATTGGGGAGACAGGTGGCAAAAACACTGCTTAGTGGCGCCCTCATTAGCTCTAATAATAACTTTACGATGATATATTAAGTACTGTTAGTTCGATTAGATTAACTAAAAATATTTAAGTACTTTATAACTGTCTCGTTGGTTGGTCTAGTGGTAGCAAGCGCGACTACTGAGCTTGAGGTCAGGGGAGGGGAGGATTTGATTCCCGGGAATTATCAATTTCAGCTCAAAATCGTTGTGCAATACAGAACTGCCGCGCTCTGTGCGTGTCTGTGTGAACACGCAATGGTTTCGGAATAAATTAAGTAAGTTGTAAAGCACTAGCTTTTGCCCGCAGTTTCGCTTGCGTGAAATTTTGAACCCGTTAAGTGACGATTTTCCATACAAACTTTCATCCCCTATTTAAGTAACTCCCTTAGGGGTTGAATTTCGAAAAATCCTTCCTTATTCCTTGTCTACATTTATAAAGGGAACCTCTGGGCAAAATTTCAGCTTTCTAGGTCCAAGGGTTTGGGCTGGGCGTTGATAAGTCAGTCAATCAGTCAGTCAGGACTTTTCTTTTTATTTATACATTAGACAAATTGCGTGGTGCAGAACACCTTGATACTGGGTACCACAATGGTTTCTGAATACGCTCCCGGGTCGGGCAAAGTGTTATTGGGTTGTTCCATGTGGAATTTCTCAGCCCGGAGTCTGGATTTGTGCCCGGTTGATAGCAATAGGCTCGCCTTCTATTACATGGGACTTAAACAACGACGAAATGAGGGTGTACTTTACACCTCTGACCAATCCTTCGGGGAATACAGGCGTGATGTTATGTTTATAACTTTGTATAATATTAAACAATAATGGTCTCGTTCAACAAACTTGCGGTTTAAGATTTTTTGCGCGTTAAAATCCCCGTTTAGTTTTTATTTTTATATTGACCACAGTCTCACCTGATGATAAAACATGACGTGGTCTTTTAAACGTTGTTTGTGTTAGTTTTAAGGTCCCTAAAAATTACCATTAAAAGCGAAATCATTTCTATGCAGAAATTGGACGTAGGGAAGTCGGAAACAAAGTAAGTACGGAAAGTTTTGAGATAGTTGCTTTTTTTTTTAGTTTATCTTTGCCCCACCCTAGGATTTCTCCTGTATCGTGGTTGCGTTTACAGACACAAATCTCACATACACAAACGCCCAGACCCGAAACAACTATCTGTAGACCATACAAATGTTTCTTCCGTGTGGAAATCGAACCCACGACCCGTAGCGCAAAAGCCAATCGCTTAGCCACTGCACCAAACGTGTCGTCCTATTCTTTGATGTGACCCAACTGCGCGACAACAAAGACAGGTTATGTTTTTATAACTTGCTTCTCGTTTCCCGTAGGCTATATCACGTAATTTCATGACACGCCAATCAAGTTGCAATGACGCTGCAGATAAGTTCACGCGAGTGTCAGGGTATGTAGAATTGTAATAATTAAAGCTTTTTATATTATGTTCCGTTTATTGTGTTTCTTGTTTCTTTTTACTTTTAAAAGCATTTCTAAACGAACAGACAACCATGGGTCATGATTTCCGAACGAAAGTTATGATCTGTGGCAATGTTTATTCAATACAAAATATTATTTATTTTACAATTAAAAAGAAACAATGCCATTATCATGTATGATGTTTATAATGCTCCTTATATTTTATTTTATTATTTCAACTTACTAATTTGTCATTATAAGATAGATTTAGTAATTAAAGTAAGCTCAGTTGATGTTATGTTTTATGGAATGTTATTTAAAGGTTACAATCTAATGCTTATAAAAATAACGTAATTATCTGACTATGTTTCAAAACAGTTCTGCTAAATTAGATCTTATTATTATTACCAATGTTTAAAGTTATTTAGTTAAAATGTATGACAATCTCTGATTGGTTGAAAATGGCGCCTTATGATTACTTTTGTGCTATTGTTTGATAAAGTTATAAAAAGGGAGGTAATTCTCAAAATAGGTTTACATTAGTCTTGGAACGATTACAGGAAGATACTAAGTTAAGTACTCTGATTGTTATTTTACACTGTTACTATGCTAGTCTGATTATAAATATGTCTATGCTAATTTGATTGTAAATAATTATATATTATTTGCTACGTGTGTTTATGTATATTATTTAGCTTGACATTGCTATGGTCTGACCTATATTATTTTATTATCTGACTAGCTTGTCCTTATTATTTTCTATTCTTGTGAATTATATTGTGTATAACATGTAACTAACAACTAACCCAAATACAAGTACTCTCAGTGGTGGAGAGTCTATGTTGGTTTCATTTACCATACCCGCTTTGCCCCTGATAGGTAGATATTGGTCTTAACTGTAATGCTATGCTCACTATATCCATTTCTATAACCATAACAGCCTACATTATTGCTATTCCTAATATCTAGTACATTGATATTGCTAAATTATTGTTCAAGTGAAATTAGTAATTATTAGTATACTTAGTCAAAGATATTTGTAGTTTTCATAATAAACTATTCATGGTAAATAATTCTGGTTTATATATTATTCTATCTTTCTCTCATTACATTTATACATACCTACAGCTATATTTATATTATTATATGTCTATATGTATAATCCAACATCAGAAGTGGGATCGATCTCTGGCCTCGCATAACAAATTATTAATCAATTTAATTATTTTAAGAATGGATGCTGTCTCAACACCATCTCAAAACGACGATGACATCGCGCTGCCGATCCTTGTTCCCGAGAAGTACGACGACGGAGCTGCGCACTGGTGTACGAGCATTGTGGCCCTTTCGAAGGACTTCACGTGGAGCGGCGCGGCGTCAAGACAGGGGATATAAGCCGATCTTGGATGACATCGCCCTGCCAATCTTTTACCCCTGACAAAAATTGTGAAGAAATTCAAGACTGTGGCTAAAGCCGGTAAGGCCCTCAGGGGCTCTGAACATTGATTTGACTGATGCAAATATTAATGAACCCTCTTGATAAGTTTATTGTATAATTAAAATAAATAAATGCATAACTTGCTTAAATAAATAAATCTATAACAATGAAATTGCAAGTCTGGCCTGATTGATAGATTTGAATATCGAACGTTATCATAATCTCAACTCACTGATCACATCCAGTTGCGTCTTAATCCGTATAAAATTAAAAATCTCTGATAATTATTTAGTAATACCCACATGTTAAAAATATGAAAAAAATATTATTATGAATATTTTTTTACCGTCAATTGTAATTAATTGTATTATTTGAAAATCGTAAAATATTTATTTTTATTTTTAATAAGTCCATGACTTATTGTGTATAGTAACTGGATTGCTTAGTGATTTGTGCTAATGACATGTAGTTGGCCGACAAGAAGTGTGTATTTCTCATGTAAGTGAATGATAATAATATGTAATCTTATAGAAATAAAGTGATAAATATTTCATTAATTAAAAGGAAGTCCGATAGTATTTCGTGCAAAATAAATATGGTATCTATATTTGTTTGTGTAAATAAATGCGTTACAGTTGTATTAGGGTTTGTGGTGAAACGCTGCTTCCCAATCTGGGGGGCCCGAGCCTCGCCTGCAGGCGGCTCTACGTGGGGATCGTGCGATCGATGGCCCTGTACGGGGCCCCGATCTGGGCGGCTGACCTGACGGCCGGCAGCATCGCTGTTCTGCGAAAGCCGCAGAGAGCGCTGGCCGTCAGAGTCATCAGGGGGTATCGCACGATCTCCTACGAGGCGGCTTGCGTACTGGCCGGATCTCCGCCTTGGGACCTCGAGGCGTTAGTACTCGCGTCACTATATCGGTGGCGCGAGGAAGCGAGAACGCGGGGCGAGCGGCCGATGCAGCGACAGTTGGAGCTGCGTCGGTCGCAGCTGCACGAGGCCCTGGTGGCGGAGTGGCGGGACAGGCTTTCACGCCCTACCGCCGGCCTCGCCACCGTCGGGGCGATCCGGCCGGTGCTCGAGCGCTGGCTCGGGAGGAGGCACGGCTCCCTATCGTTTCGGGCGACGCAGGTGCTCTCGGGGCACGGTTGCTTCGGGAAGTACCTGTGTCGCATAAACAGGGAGCCAGACGCCCGGTGTCACCACTGCGGCGATTGCCGGGAGGACACGGCGTGGCACACGCTGGCAGAGTGTGCCGCTTGGGAGGAGCCGCGCCGTGCCCTCATCTCAGGAGTAGGCGGTGACCTGTCGCTGTCGGCCGTGGTCGAGTCCATGGTCGACAGCGAGGAGTCCTGGGACGCGGTGGTGTCCTTCTGCGACACGGTCATGTCGCAGAAGGAGGATGCGGAAAGGGTGAGGGAGATCACCTCCACTCACCCGGCCCGCAGCAGACGCACCGGGCGTCGGCGGAGGGCGGACAACGCCCTCTTCCAGCCCCCCTAAATGGGTCCAGGGGCGACGGACTTGGGGAAGTCTGTCGCCCCCCACACATCAGGACCCGAGGCGGCGGCGCGAAGTGTTCCAAGCGCGCCCCTCTTAGACGGCGCGGGGGGAGTCTAACACCTCACTCCCCCCGCTAACCCGAGGAGGCCCGCTGCGGCGGGCCGGCACCAGCCGGGGGTTGCGGAAGTGTCGTAAGTTCCCGCGACCCTCGGCGCAGGTGTGAGATGGAACACCGGGGTGGTTTTAGTCAGTAAGAGTCTGACAGACCCCTCCGCCCACCCCAGGGCGGAGGACATCCATGAGGATTTCCACCCCGAAAAAAAAAAAAAAAAAAAAAAAAGGGTTTGGGGTGAAATGCAACCAGGGTTGACCTGAGGCAACACCCGGTAAACCGGGGTTGGCCAAAAGGCAACGCCCGGCAAACCAGGGTTGGCCAAAGGCATCGCCTGGAAAAAGTTGAAACCCTAACATGACGAAGCAAATGTTGATAAAGCAGGATCCCAAGCGGGTGATGCTATAAATTGATAAATGAAAAAAAAAACAAAATGTTTTGAAAATATTGATACCTATTTACCTATTAAAAGGGCCTCGCAAAAAAAAAAAAATTGGTACCTATAATATAACTACAAAGGAATCGTAGACAAGATACTATTCTATAATAAAGATTACAAATATTTATTTACATTATTATCCTAAATTGTTTTATTATTTGAAATAGGGACATCTAGTGTTCTAACAGAACTAATTATCGATCATTTGATATGATTATAATAGATGGCGTTGTAATAAATGAACAATCTTAAACTTGATATAAGGGTGAATCAACTATTTTCTGTAACGAATCAACTTTTTGTGTAAAAAATAAACATGGTGTTTTTATTAATTTACCGCTGAATATAGATAGCCTAATCATTGAATTTGATGATTCTATGTAGAGCAGCGGACTTTTTAAAATGTTTCTATTGTTTTTAAGCCAGAGTGTCAGACCCGACTACTTTTAACGTCTCTTGGGTAACGGTTGCAAATTACGATATCTTGTAAGTGAAACAAAACAGAATGGTTAATTAGTATATTAAAATATTAAAACAAATCTAAAGGAATCATTATAGGACATGGAAAATTAACAAATCAGTCTTATTTTTAAAATAATAACCTTCATTGTGTCTCTTGGGTCACTCGTGAAATAATACAGAACAAACTTTTGTAATATTTTTTTTCTAGATATAGTGAGAAAATCAAACTTATACTGTACCTACCACCTTTTATTCATTTATCATAATCTAAAAATAAAATGGGCCTTATATATTTATTTCTATTTAAATGACGAAAAATCCTGCGGAAAATATGGGGACAATATGTCAGCCAGGAGACAAATTCGGTGACCTAGGAGACATAAAAATACCATATTTTTTAGGAGCTTCACTAAAGTAGCAATAATAAAACAAAAAATATATAAATTTTAACATTCAGTCAATAATTCTCTTTTGTAGTCTAAGGGCTGATTTTTCAATCGTCAGATAACTTTAATCTGGGGAATAAGTTTGACTTTTTGACAGCTTTTGTTTAGATAACATGGCAAAAATAAAAATTTACAATTTCAATCAATTTCTATATAGAACAAGTAGATTAGGTACATTGAACATTAAAACAAACGGTAAATATTAAATAAGAAGACTAATTTATTATAATTTGTAACAAAAAAAAGCAAGAAAGTCTTTTGGGTCACTAAAATTGTCTCTTGGGTTACGGTTTTCGTGACTCAGTGGAACCGTGACCTAAGAGAAGTTTTATGGTTTTTAACGTTTTTCTTCAAAACATATACAATAACTAGATGATAACGTATTTAAAAGGAATTTCAGACCTAAAACTCAATCAAACTACATTAAATTAACATAATAAAATATTAGCTTAGTGAAATTTTGACGTCTTCCAGCGGAAGCACAATAAAGACACGCTGCCTCTCTTGGAACCACGGATGAAATGGCCGAGCCAAATTCAGGTTATAATAAACGTAGACACGATCATACGATGTGCAGAACTATTTCCTATTAGTTAAGCTATTAACGTGCTATTTACCTCGCATTTAGGATTGCTTAATGTGTATGACCTAGAGAAAGTGTGATTGACTGGCTATGACATAAACTATAATTTTGATTTTTATACCGAAATCTAAGTTTGCAGAATCATAGAACGAGATGGAGAAAGTAGGTGTGTTGTAGTTAATTTTCGGACCAAAAGTTCATTTCATCCTTAGGAAAAATTTGTGACAGCATCGTTGAATACTAGGCCGACAAGGAACGCTATTTTGTCTGTTGGGTCACGATGTTTTTTTTCGTTCTTTAAAGTTTAATTTAAACTAGATATTAATTGAAGAATAACTATTAAAGATCTGATTTTATAACCATATCAAAAAAAAAAATACCCTAAATCCTCAAAGAAATTATTTTTTAAATTTTATAAGGTCGGGGACACGTTTTAACAAAAAAAGTTGATTCACCCATATTTATTACGAAAATATTGTTGGTCACAATGATGTTCCTAAATAAGTTTGCTTTATGAATTATGATGACTCAATATATAAAGAGTATTGTACATTGAATTGTGCTTGTAAATCTAAGAAAACTTAATAGATAATGATGATGCAATATATAATAAAGAGTGTTATATATTGAATTGTGGTGTAAATCTACGAAAACTTAATAAATAATGATGATGCAATATATAATAAAGAGTATTATACATTGAATTGTAGTGTAAATCAACGAAAACATAATAGATAATGATGATGCAATATACAATAAAGAGTATTATATATTGAATTGTGGTGTAAATTTACGAAAATTTAATCGATAAGACATGAATGATATTCGAAATATATAAACATGACATTATTATGTATATGTATATATGTATGATATTTATGTATATGCTAGAACTGCTGAAGTCTGTTGCTTCACTTCTAACAAGCATGTGCAGCAGGTGTGGGGTTAGAAGAAGAGGAAGCAACTGACCGTTGTCAAAAAGGCAATGCAATTATGTAACTAGAATTAAGAATGTTATTCGAACTATAAACATGACATTATTATGTATATGTAGTATATGTATGATATTTATGTATATGTTAGAACTGCTGAAGTCTTTTGTTTCACTTCTAACAAGCATGTGCAGCAGGTGTGGGGTTAGAAGAAGAGGAAGCAACTGACCGTTGTCAAAAAGGCAATGCATTATTGTAATAGAATTAAGAATGTTATTCGAATTATAAACATAACATTATTATGTATATGTAGTATATGTATGATATTTATGTATATGTTAGAACTGCTGAAGTCTTTTGTTTCACTTCTAACAAGCATGTGCAGCAGGTGTGGGGTTAGAAGAAGAGGAAGCAACTGACCGTTGTCAAAAAGGCAATGCATTATTGTAATAGAATTAAGAATGTTATTCGAATTATAAACATAACATTATTATGTATATGTAGTATATGTATGATATTTATGTATATGTTAGAACTGCTGAAGTCTTTTGTTTCACTTCTAACAAGCATGTGCAGCAGGTGTGGGGTTAGAAGAAGAGGAAGCAACTGACCGTTGTCAAAAAGGCAATGCATTATTGTAATAGAATTAAGAATGTTATTCGAAATATAAACATAACATTATTATGTATATGTAGTATATGTATGATATTTATGTATATGTTAGAACTGCTGAAGTCTGTTGTTTCACTTCTAACAAGCATGTGCAGCAGGTGTGGGGTTAGAAGAAGAGGAAGCAACTGACCGTTGTCAGAAAGACAATGCATTATTGTAATAGGCTAATAGTTATTAGAAATAAATTATAAGTATATTTAGAAGTAAACACTTCAGGGACGAAGTATATATCAGTATGGCCGTGACGGGGTACGAATTGTTATAAATAAATAATGAGTATTTTTTTTAGTAAGCAGGTACTTCGGGGACGAAGTACATGTCAGTATGGCCGTGTCAGGGTATGTAGAATTGTAATAATTAAAGCTTTTTATATTATGTTCCGTTTATTGTGTTTCTTGTTTCTTTTTACTTTTAAAAGCATTTCTAAACGAACAGACAACCATGGGTCATGATTTCCGAACGAAAGTTATGATCTGTGGCAATGTTTATTCAATACAAAATATTATTTATTTTACAATTAAAAAGAAACAATGCCATTATCATGTATGATGTTTATAATGCTCCTTATATTTTATTTTATTATTTCAACTTACTAATTTGTCATTATAAGATAGATTTAGTAATTAAAGTAAGCTCAGTTGATGTTATGTTTTATGGAATGTTATTTAAAGGTTACAATCTAATGCTTATAAAAATAACGTAATTATCTGACTATGTTTCAAAACAGTTCTGCTAAATTAGATCTTATTATTATTACCAATGTTTAAAGTTATTTAGTTAAAATGTATGACAATCTCTGATTGGTTGAAAATGGCGCCTTATGATTACTTTTGTGCTATTGTTTGATAAAGTTATAAAAAGGGAGGTAATTCTCAAAATAGGTTTACATTAGTCTTGGAACGATTACAGGAAGATACTAAGTTAAGTACTCTGATTGTTATTTTACACTGTTACTATGCTAGTCTGATTATAAATATGTCTATGCTAATTTGATTGTAAATAATTATATATTATTTGCTACGTGTGTTTATGTATATTATTTAGCTTGACATTGCTATGGTCTGACCTATATTATTTTATTATCTGACTAGCTTGTCCTTATTATTTTCTATTCTTGTGAATTATATTGTGTATAACATGTAACTAACAACTAACCCAAATACAAGTACTCTCAGTGGTGGAGAGTCTATGTTGGTTTCATTTACCATACCCGCTTTGCCCCTGATAGGTAGATATTGGTCTTAACTGTAATGCTATGCTCACTATATCCATTTCTATAACCATAACAGCCTACATTATTGCTATTCCTAATATCTAGTACATTGATATTGCTAAATTATTGTTCAAGTGAAATTAGTAATTATTAGTATACTTAGTCAAAGATATTTGTAGTTTTCATAATAAACTATTCATGGTAAATAATTCTGGTTTATATATTATTCTATCTTTCTCTCATTACATTTATACATACCTACAGCTATATTTATATTATTATATGTCTATATGTATAATCCAACACGAGCGTATCTGACAGCGATCGCCTATTAAGAGAATACGAAAAGCGTTGTTTTGATCGAAACTAAACTGCAACTATACTGCTACTGAACTTCTTTAGTTAGGTGAATTAGCCTACCGGTTTATAACATCTACCGGGCTTAATTAAAAATGTGAAAATTAAAAAAAAACCGGCCAAGTGCCAGTCGGACTCGCGCCCGTAGGGTTCGATACCATGATCAATAAAAACGGCAAAAAAATCACGTTTGTTGTATGGGAGCCCCTTAAATATTTATTTTATTCTGTTTATAGTATTTGTTGTTATAGCGGCAACAGAAATACATCATCTGTGAAAATTTCAACTGTCTAACTATCATGGTTCATGAGATACAGCCTGGTGACAGACGGACAGACAGACGGCCAGACGGACAGACAGACGGACAGAGGAGACTTAGTAATAGGGTCCCGTTTTACCCTTTGGGTACGGGACCCTAAAAAGATGATGTACTTAGTGACAAAAATTGAAAGGAGTATGCTTATGAGGTTTGGGCATGGAATTTATAAGACGGATGTCAGTGGTAACGCCATTAGAGGAGGCCCAGGACTTACATCGATGTTATTGGTGATGTTCTTAAAAAAGGACAGGTGCGTAGAACTCTCAACCAGCGTGCGTGTATAACAAGATGTAGGAACGTGGAGAAAGTGAATGTAGTATGTTGTGAGGATCGTGGCATGTGGCGTTTTGCAATTTCTGCCTACCCCCATAGGAAAAAGGCGTCAGTCTATGTATGAGTTAATATCTCTAATTTATTACGGAAGCTCCGGGCATCTCAGTCATCTGAACTTCTAACATAAATTAGTGAACACACACATCTCCGAAAACATGACTAACTCGTATGAATCTTTTCAATAAACCTCCGTCTACACTTAAATCATTTAATTGCAGTATTATTAAAGAAGGTCCGATTTCAATGTTGAAGTCCGCCGTCCAATGTCGGCCTTCACGGAGGTGATTCTTGACCCGGCCGAGGTCCGCGCCAAGGTCAAGGTTCCCGCGTCCAAGATTATGCTAAGTAGTTCCCGAAAACGCGTTTTTGCTATAGTTGTTTGAATATCTAATTTTAGCTTAGCTTTAGGACAATTTAGTTAACGCTCAAAGCACCTTGGTGAAATAATAGCGTGGATGATGTTCAAGGCATTTATATTTATGACTAGCTGTACCCGGCATGCGTTGCAATGCACTTTTTCCTACTTACTACCTACCTACTACCTACCTACTACCTACCTACTACCTACCTACTACCTACCTACTACCTACCTACTACCTACCTACTACCTACCTACTACCTACCTACTACCTACCTACTACCTACCTACTACCTACCTACTACCTACCTACTACCTACCTACTACCTACCTACTGATATAACTAGTTTTTTTTTAAATATCAAAATTTTCTTTCATAAGAACCTTCTCCTGACAATTACGAACAAAACAAAAAAAAATGAGCGAAATCGGTCCAGCCGTTCATGCGTGATGCGATGACCAAGGGAAATAGCGATTCATTTTTATATGTATACAGGGCTACTGGTAATTCGACGTATTCCTTGCACCACGGTATAGGGGGGCTAATATGCAACAAATTTAACCCCACATATGTTCTACGAAATTCAATGGATTTCGAGATATTGCAATTTTTATATTATTTTGAATAATACCCAGAATTCCTCCTTAAACATTATTTATCTATAAAATATCAAATTGACCGGCTTTGATTATGATATTAGCTTGTAGCTGATACTTTTACGAAGCTTTCTGCGTATTTAACTGTTCTTAATAACCATCCAATTGAAAGTAATCATTAAAAGTTAAATAAGTGTATTAGAAAATCGTCGAGGTACACGATAAAGAATGATGTTTATCTCAAAAATTTACTATGACACTAAGTGTACAAAATGCAAGACAAACATCTTTATTTAATCAGCTATCCAACGAGGTATAGACGTTCAAAAAATATTTAGAAACTAATGTAAAAATGTCTTATAATATTGACAAAGGCGATTTCTGAAAAATCTCTACAAGCACGCAGGTGGCCCGTTAAGTGCAATTCATTGCATAATCCTCGCGTAGAGATTAAACAGCAGTCTGTCGGGCACCAACTGTCCTCTAAATGTCAGGATTAGATTAGGTCAGGTCGTTAGGTTATGTTTGGTCAGGGTTAGGTAGGTTAGGTTAGGACCTAAGTGTGCGAGGGAACACCGGGGTGGTTTTAGTCAGTAAGAGTCTGACAGACCCCTCTACCCACCCCCAGGACGGTGGACATCCATGAGGATATCCAGAAGGCAGAAAAAAAATGGTCAGGTTAGGTCGTTAGGTTAGTTCACGGTTAGGTTTAGGTTAGGTCACAATTTCGATGCCCTGGGATCTGGAGGCGAGGGCCCTCGCGCTGATATATCGCCAAAGCGAGGAGGCGCTTGAGCGGAGTGGTCTCTGCCAGATCCTAGTGGCTGTGGAGGGAACGACTTGCGCGACCCAGCGCAGGGCACGCCGCAATAGTGGCGGTAAGACCCGTAATGGAGGAGTGGCTGGAGAGGCGGCATGGCAACCTCAGCTTCCAGATGACGCAGGTGCAGATATCTCAGCGCGGGGCCCTTGCCTCTAGATCCCAGGGCATCGAAGTTGTGACCTATCCTAAACCTAACCGTGACCTAACCTAACGACCTAACCTGACCATATTTTTTTTGCCTACTGGATATCCTCATGGATGTTCTCCGTCCTGGGGGCGGGCAGAGGGGTCTGTCAGACTCTTACTGACTAAAACCACCCCGGTGTTCCCTCGCACACTTAGGTCCTAACCTAACCTACCTAACCCTGACCAAACATAACCTAACGACCTGACCTAATCTAATCCTGACATTTAGAGGACAGTTGGTGCCCGACAGACTGCTGTTTAATCTCTACGCGAGGATTATGCAATGAATTGCACTTAACGGGCCACCTGCGTGCTTGTAGAGATTTTTCAGAAATCGCCTTTTTCAATATTATAAGACATTTTTACATTAGTTTCTAAATATTTTTTGAACGTTTATACCTCGTTGGATAGCTGATTAAATAAGGATGTTTGTCTTGCATTTTGTACACTTAGTGTCATAGTAAATTTTTGAGATAAACATCATTCTTTATCGTGTACCTCGACGATTTTCTAATACACTTATTTAACTTTTAATGATTACTTTCAATTGGATGGTCATTAAGAACAGTTAAATACGCAGAAAGCTTCGTAAAAGTATCAGCTACAAGCTAATAACATAATCAAAGCCGATCAATTTGATATTTTATAGATAAATAATGTTTAAGGAGGAATTCTGGGTATTATTCAAAATAATATAAAAATTGCAATATCTCGAAATCCATTGAATTTCGTAGAACATATGTGGGGTTAAATTTGTTGCATATTAGCCCCCCTATACCGTGGTGCAAGGAATACGTCGAATTACCAGTAGCCCTGTATATATAGATTAGTTGCATTTACTCACGTGCATTTTACGGAATTCTCGACTAGTTTCGGACCTAGCCCTTAATCCTGGTGTACACGGGTCGAGTTAACGCTAGAGTAAACTAGCGTAATATTCTGCCAATTACTCTACCAGTTTCAGTAGAGTAACTGTCTACACGTAGATTTATATTTTATTAGTAGAGTAACTAGTGTTTCTTAGAACGCCACGTACGTCGTTCAAATATCGCCCGGGAAACAAAAACGCCATGAACGGGACCCAAGCAGTATGTTTCCTATACGTACATGGGTCGAGTAGGCGATAAAGTGTACGATAGAGTAGAGTGGACGCCGCGGTGGGGGAAGGCAAGTGGTAGAGTAGCTTGCCCGCGGGGCTAGTCACTCTACTCTTTCAAGTTGTAGTACTCTACTCTGCCAATGCTTTCTACATTGGTATAGTTAGTAGCATAGTTAGTATTCTACCGTGATACTATACCGTTCACTCTACCCGTGTATACCAGGCTTATGTCATTAGCTGAACACGCGGCTAGGACGCGAGTCGTTCGATTCGACTAGTCGGGTAATCCCGAAAAATGCACGTGAGTAAACCGTAACTAATCATAAAATATTAATGTGTTTTAAGGGATCCGTTAAGGACTTATAATAGATATAGGTAAAATAAAGATGAATTACACCAGGACCTCACAGAATGCTAATCTATCAACTAAAACCTTCACTACACCAAATAATGTTAACGAATTCTTTTTAGGATCGTTATTTGCGTGTGGCTGAACGCTTTATGCAACGTAAACCAAGACTAGAACGTTTCACCCGAAAAACAAAACGCCTACCACAAACAAATTAGTTTCGTCACGAAGAATGGTGGATGAAAAACATGGCTTCGTCATAGGACTGGATTCAACTTAAACAAGGAAAGATTGAAAACGTACATGAAAACAAATGCTTCCTAATGGCCGATTCTTATAATTTAGGTTATTGGCCGTTATTGATTACAATAAAGACTTATGTCTTTCTTCTTCTTCTATCGTGTCGGCCCGAGCTATACAAGAATAGCTCATGCCGTGGTGAAAAGATTAGCCAGTCAGCAAGGTTGGTAGCGGGGCTGACTGCCCAGGGTGCGCCGGACGTACTTCAGTATCGTCACTCGTGGAGGCTCTTTTCATGCACCCCCAATCTTTACCAATAATGAAACAAAGACCCCATAGCGCTGCATAGCAGAGCCTCTTATGCATACGCTGGTAGCTATCCCAGGCTGAGCAAGGTAAGGTTAGAAGTCTATTTATACACATAATCCAGTTCGGCAATAAAAAATGCTTCCATTGGCAAGTGAAATGATTCGTTTTCGACCATAAGAAACAAGCATAAACTACGAAAAAAATATCACCAGTAGTTGTTTTTATGTAGGTAGGTTTGAAAACCAACCGACGGCCCACCTGATGGAAAATTATTACCGCCACCTAACACTTACAACATAAAGAGGATTTCTGATATGTGACCTTATGGAAAATCTCATGCACCTGTAATTTCCGGCACCGTGTTTCGATTTGAAGGTTTATGACCTTCAAACCGAAACACAGCAATGCTGCGTAGCGGCAGAAATACTTATGGTGGCAAGTAGCACTTTCCCGGACAAGGTTTTTCACAAGGATCTTTACTTACTGAGGCCAAAACATATCCGAGCTAGGTCAACGATGGCGTGTCCTTAAATGCATTTAGCTATGTACGGTCGGGGCCATAAGTGCAGCCCCACCTTACGGGCGACATTAGCTTGCGCGTTTTAGATTAAGCAACGTGTAAGCGTATAAAGCCGAGCAAGTCGCCGCATACGATAATTTCGATGAACTGAGATTGCTCTAATGAACCCGATTTTACATAGATAGGTCCCTAATGCATTCAAGTCTATTTCTCCTCATTGATATGCGAAGTTATAAGCAATATTTACTTACAAAGGAAACTTCACCGTTGCCATTAGGATGTGCGAATGAAGACATACGAGACATATAAGACGACATATAAGAATCAAGACATGAATAGCTCGTAAGCACTAAAAGTCGTTTCAGAGAAGTTCTTTACTATGGTAATTTATGCCTGGATCTAGCACTGCACTTCAACCTTCATTTGTTATTGCTGACAGACGACATAAATATTGCAAATGATGTCAATACTTGAAGCATTGTTGCCGCATGACACGGTAAGCAGTAAGTAGTGATGAATATGTAACATAAAATCAAATGACAAAAATCTATTATACGTAGTTGCAACGGGTTACAATAAGGTGAAGGTCTGTAGTCGATCAAACTAAAATGCAATGTCAATCATTAGTGGACAAATTCGCATTGCGTCTTTAAGTGTAAGACTGAAATGCAATGGGCGACGAATGGCGCGCGACGATCTCCGGCCACCGTAGTTTATCGCCCAACTAGTAACTGGGGGTCTACTCCCTAAGCACGAAGTCCGTGGTTCCGGCCTTAGTTACGAGCGTTTCCTACTCCCTATCACCTACGGACATACGATTATTTCAAGGCCCGAACTAAGAATGAATGACAACACGATTTGATAGTTGTCCCTACTACCGATGTGTTTTTGCCCGTCCGAAAAGTTGAACTTAACACTTGTTTTGTTCACTCCTACGTTTCGGGCTACTTTCGGACGGGCGACTAACTTCGTTGACGGAGTTAGGGAGTAGGCCCTCAGGCCCGCGAAGGCGGTACGTCTTGTCCCCGCGCCCGCCTATCAGGAGGACGTGGGGCAAGGCCCCACCACAGAAGGAGAGGTCCGCTAGGGGCTGGCGGATCGAGGCCTACCGAGGTTGCGGTGCATACAGTTGCGAATCCTGCGACCTTACCATAGGTTAGGAGAAGGAACACCGTGGGTTTTTATTAATTAATTACTATTATTCATATTGTCTTATTTTTTTCTTTTTGGTTAATTTTTGTACTCAAGACTTGGTATTACATTACTCACAGGTCTGTGGTCAAGACTAGATTGTTCTCTCTTAACTATCATAAATCATAGTACTGTATTTACTGAAGTTGTTAAAGATACCTTTTTTTTTAAAAGAGTAACCATGGAGTTTCTTGCCGGTTCTTCTCCATGGGAAACGACTAATTGGAACCGTGCACCTAAATTCGACTTTTCATAAGCGCCTGTATTGGTTTATGTGAAATAAATTATTTTGATTTAACCAGTAAGAGTCCAGAATAATGCTTTGCCTTCCCCGGGCGGAGGGTACACATGAGGATTTTCCCACGATCAAAAAAAAGGTTAATGTTTCTAGTCGATCAAGCTGTAAAATGCAATGTCAGTCAGTAATTGACAAACCCGCATTGCGCCTTGCAGCGTAAGGCTGTGGACTGTTACGAACACCGTAGGTTTCATTGGGCGTGAAGCTGATCGAACCCAGGACCTGTGTTCGATCCCCAGGTCGGGTAAAGTGTCCTTGAGTTTTTCCGTATGTAACTTTTCAGTAGCAGCCCGGAGTCTGGATTTGTGCTCGGTTGATGGCAATAGTGAGATTCATCAATGCCCCCCTTGCATTACTGCGTAATGAGGGTGTACTATACACCTCTGCCCTACCCTTCGGAGAATACAGGCGTGATATTATGTTATACATATATGAACATTACAGTTGAACGTATCACTACACTAAGGTGAATTAAAAGTAGCATCCAGAGACGCAGTGATGGTATTCAGTGAAAACCCAACGTCGAAGTGACCGTAGATGTTGTTGAACTTGGCATATATTGTGGATGATGCAATTAGCCCCTGCGCTTGCCAATGAGCGCACGAACAGTTTCGTTAAGTCGATATTTACAACTTATGCAGGATAAGGCCTTGTTTATGGAGACGCGGTCGCTCTACGTACACACGCTTCATATCAAGCTATACATTGTCAGTGTAAGCTGACCTCTTCTTGTACGGAAATATAGCTTGATACCGTATGTAGCTGTGTGTACATACATTTCAAACAATACGCGCGGAAAAACGGGTCTCCATAAACACGCTAAATGCTATGTTCAGATAATAAAAACATGTATGACGCGCGATTTCAAAGCACGCGCCTAGACATTCTAGTATTTACATAATACCGATCTTATGATCGCGCTTAGAAATTTAAGTAACGCTCGTTTGCTCTTCAGTTGAGCGCGCGTTGACGCGCGTTACATCTGAACGCAGCCTATCACGCGCCGCGCTAAGCTCCTTCTATAAACTAGCCCTAAGACTGCTTCTGCATCTGATAGTATATTATTCTTTTGTTTACCGACGACATACCCTAACCCCTTAACCTAGGTTTTAGAATAGCCCCGTCTCTTTTTGTTATATGACATAAGAAAGTGACGGGTATATTTTAAAGCTGGGTTTACCTTAGGCCGGCCATACAAGGGCAGCTTGAAGCAGTCAGGATCGACTGCTTGAAGCTGCAACTGCGTAGTAAACTACAGCCGTCTACATACGTACATACACGGACAGCTCGAGCTGTTGCAACTGCTTCGGGCGGTTGGCGGCACGGCGTGCGGTCAAGCAGTCCACTGACTGCTCGAGCTGTCCGTGTATGTTTATCACTGGCTAACTGCTCGAGCTGCCCGTGTATGGCCGGCCTTAGTCTTGGTTTATCTTTTGTAATAAGGGGGGTAAAGGTTGGCATTCATGGTTAGGCCATTCGGCGTGGCTCCAAACGACTTATGTCAATGCGATGGATTTTGGCGCGACTGAATATCTAGAGTTTTACATCATGCCAATGGATTTTCACGACATTCACGATCAAAATTTGGCTGTATATAACGCCATTTGACACGATGGCGTGACCGTGAAACCCAGCTTATTTTAAAGCTGGGTTTACCTTAGGCCGGCCATACAAGGGCAGCTTGAAGCAGTCAGGATCGACTGCTTGAAGCTGCAACTGCGTAGTAAACTACAGCCGTCTACATACGTACATACACGGACAGCTCGAGCTGTTGCAACTGCTTCGGGCGGTTGGCGGCACGGCGTGCGGTCAAGCAGTCCACTGACTGCTCGAGCTGTCCGTGTATGTTTATCACTGGCTAACTGCTCGAGCTGCCCGTGTATGGCCGGCCTTAGTCTTGGTTTATCTTTTGTAATAAGGGGGGTAAAGGTTGGCATTCATGGTTAGGCCATTCGGCGTGGCTCCAAACGACTTATGTCAATGCGATGGATTTTGGCGCGACTGAATATCTAGAGTTTTACATCATGCCAATGGATTTTCACGACATTCACGATCAAAATTTGGCTGTATATAACGCCATTTGACACGATGGCGTGACCGTGAATGCCCACCTTAAACAAAAACACTATAATTTATCTATTAAGTAATAATAAACTAGCATTTCCCAACCCTATGACACACAACATAGAGTTCGAAATGTCCCTAACATCTGCATGGAAAAAACCGAGAGTGTAATGAAACTTTAGACGATATTAGTTTTTTTTGGAAGAATTGCCTCTAGCCGTAAACGCCTAAAGGCAAACGTACACGGTTCAGTTGAGCGGAAAGGATCTTATCGCTATTCGATCACGTGCACATCACCTCAAGACCAAATATCATATCAGTCACTGGTAATAAACGTAATTATGTACTCTGTTTACGGAAAGATGAGTTCTGTTGTTCGATCGTGTCGCATACGACCTTCTGTGGGACAAGTCGGGCAGCACGGGTGTGCCGGGGGAATGTATCTCTCTCCTGAGGTATTGGTATGCAAACCAGAAAAACCAAGTGAAGTGGGCAGGGGAGCTGTCGGATGAGTACAGGTTGGAATGTGGCGTTAGGCAAGGTGGTATAAGCTAACCTCTATTATTTAACATAGCGGTCATTTCGCAAATTATAGGCGTTAGGAAACTGCTACCGATATCATCAAAAACCTATTAAAAAATAAATAAAATAGCTGTTATCCTTAGTTTTTTAGGGTTCCGTATCCAAAGGGTAAAACGGGACCCTATTACTAAGACTCCGCTGTCCGTCCATCTGTCATCAGGCCGTATCTCATGAACCGTGATAGTTAGACAGTTGAAATTTTCACAGATGATGTATTTCTGTTGCTGCTATAATAACAAATACTAAAAAACAGAATAAAATAAATATTAAGGGGGCTTCAATACAACAAACGTGATTTTTTGCCGTTTTTATTGATAATGGTACGGAACCCTTCGTGCGCGAGTCCGGCTCGCACTTGGCCGTTTTTTTTTAATAGATATTTAACACTCTCACTGCCACCCATATATAGAATTTTTCAGTGCAGCAGGCCGTGCGGTCCGCCGGCGGCCGCAACTTTGCCTACCCGTGCAGGCCGCGGTGAAAATCTATAACGAGTGAAGCAGGCCGTACGGACCGCTGGCGGGCTCACTGTTTGTTTTTGATAGCTAATAGCCATGCGGTCCGCCACGACCTCGCAATTTCATATTCAATTTGTAGTGCGTGGCCTGCTGCTACAGAAACTGATATCGCTCAGTGCAACATGTAGGTGGCGTGCCTCACTCGAAAAGATACGCCCCGCCGGCGGACCGTATGGCGGTGAGAGTGTTAATATTCTTTGTATGGTAACGTTTTCAAATAGAGTTTTCTTTCGTTCAATATAGAACATGGACGCATCGTCAGCTTGACCTTTTAGACAGCTGAGTATCATTATTTTACATGGAGTAACTGGGACCTGAACTCTAGACCGGCAGACTTCGGGCTACAAATCCCCATAATAAAGGTCATAGATTCTCAAATAACAACTAGGACTGTGTAGAGTACTAGGAATGTACGCCATTGATCCTAAGGTTGCCTGGAAGAAATCGCTGGGTGTGATCAGGCCGCCCATTGTCCCTAATTCCCTATTTGTAACTGTTACTGTACTTGCATTTTTCTTTTGTTGTCAATAAAGAGTTCTTTTCCCAACTATGTTAGGGTCAGCTTTTATTCTAACCAGATCGATACATACATAAACTCACACCTGTATTCCCTGAAGGGTTGGCAGAGGTGATAAGTACACCCACATTTCGCTGTTATGTTTTACGTAATAGGGGGCGAGCCTATTGCCATCGACCGGGCACAAATCCAGACTCTAGGCTGCTACTGAGAAATTTCACACGGAAAAACCCAATAACACTGCCCGACCTGGGGATCGAACCCAGGACCTCACGCTCAGCAGTCGCGCTTGCGACCGCTAGACGAACGAGGCAGTTCTAACCAGATGTGGCTGCGTATCAGTATACGGAGCGGCTGCCATCAGACCTCCGCAACCCAGTTACTGGGCAATGCCGATATCCTAAGGTTAGAACGGTTGCCAGACTTTCGGGCTTCCGACTACGCATAACGACTGTCATAGGCATGCATATGACACCCGGGACCGACGGTTTAACGTGGTCTCCGAGGCACCGCAGCATGCACAGCTTAACCTTATAAATCATATGCGCGGTTGGTAATGTAATGAGCTACGAGCCCGTTTGTTTTCAATAAAGAGTACAAGTGTAGTTTAGTAAATAAAATAAATAGGAACAGCTGCAAATGCTCTTAGGGACGGGGGTCTCCCCCTATGTCACACATCGAAGACATGACCGCGGCAAGGTCGCAAATCTATTGATCTGCACTATACCTATGTACACGTATCTGTTATACTTCAGTGCCAAGGGGAATAAGCGACTATGAATGACTACCTATTATATTAATATCATCTCGAGATTGTTTACAATTTTAATATACCTACACATATGTAGGTAATTATGAATCATATACCTCCAAGGTTTTACAACATCTGTGTGACATTGGACACGCGAAAATGGGCAAAGATGGCGTCTACAGCAGATAAACATACCTACTTGTTTACTGAGGTTACGTATTGATAGCAGTATTGTCTCCCTTTTATGTCAATTTGTATGATTATTTATATCTGATTGATAGTCCAGGCAGTAAAATGTTGTATTTTTTATTTTTATTAATAGACTAGCGACCCGTCCCGGCTTCGGATGGGTACTATAATATGCATGTATTATACATATGAACCTTCCTCTTGAATCACTCTATCTAGAATAAGTTAAATAAAACCGCATCAAAATCCGTTGCGTAGTTTCAAAGATCTAAGCATACATAGGGACAGACAGCGGGAAGCGACTTTGTTTTATACTATGTCGTGGTGTGGTCGGGTCGGGTTTGACTCCAATCGCTCCTGATGGTAAATGCAGATAGAGTCTAAGACAGAGCGTACAAATCTAAGATTCAAGTAACAAAGACATCCAAGTAACAAAGATGTATAGGGATTCCCCACTATCCCCTATATCTCTCTGGCTCTCTCATGCACAGGACAACACACAGTAAACTGCCTGGCGATAAATGACTTTAATGTGAGGGTGATAACTAGCCAGTATAAAGGTAAACAAACATTTGTTCATGAAAAAAAACATTAAGAATCCATTAAACATACACTTCTCATCATGTACATGACAGGTTTGCATTGTTTGAGCAGATGTGATCTACAATCAATTTATATGTAATACCTAAGTAAATGCATTTAGGTACAGTAATATTACCCAGCATTATCCATTCTGAAGTAGGTAGGCAGGTGCGCTATACTTGTAAAACGATAGTTCATCATTGATATTCTAGGTATTAAGATACTTCAAGGCACTCCTTGAAATGGGTTTATCAATCCATTTTAATTTAAAATTTCCTGCAGTCTATATTTTCTTTACACTTTACATAAAGAATTAAGGAGTGGACACTTGATTCCTTTAAATGTTAATGTGTGTCTCAAGTCTCAATGTACTTTTTATAAAACTATATTCCTACCTGAGTGATGAGGTACACCTACTCTGTGCTACAACTACAAATAGATAATTATAAGCAAACATAAATAAATAAATAAACAACTGTATTGGGGTCAGCTTCCAGTATAACCAGATGCGCCTGAATACCAGTATTTTACATGGAGGGACTGCCATTAGAACTCCACAACCCAGTTACTGGGCAATGTTGATATCCTAAGGTTAGACCGATTTGACAGATTTTCGGTGTTCTGGCTACCTGTCTGTCATAGTAAAAAATGGAGAAATGACTATAATTTATTGTAGTATGTACTTCAATAAAAAGTTAGTAAAAACTCGCAAATATTCACAATTTTTTAAACAAATTAAGCAAACCACAAACAAATTCCACTCACATCAGGAGGAAACAAATATCCTAAAATAAAATACATTAAAAAGCATCTAAAAACTGCATATTTGTGTGTTTATCTTGTATCAAAAGTTTTTGTATAGCCAACAATGAGTTGGTGGAAATTATTAAACATTCCTCAACAGTGTAATAGTTATTAACATTCCTCAACCATATCATGAATACGATATCCACACATTTTATATGTGACCATTAGTATTTAACTTTTCTGTGATAAAAATAAAACATGTGTTATCAAGGAGTTATAACTATGAAAGACCTTTAATAGAAGATCCTATATTGATGGAAGATGTATTAGTGTAAAATGAGATGTTTTATTATTTTTACTTAGTAATTACTTGAATCAGCAGAGGTATTCCAATGACATGCTAAATACAGTTTGTTGACACAGTGAGTTGCAAAAAACAGACTATACTACACTATTCCAGTGGAAAAAAACTCTACAAAGAACTGTCTATGATTTTGTCTTAATATTCTTCTCTCACAGAACATCACGCCTATATTCGCCGGAGGGTTGGGCAGAGGTATATAGTACACCCTCATTTTGCTGTTATGTGACCGCCCCGTTACGTAGGAAGGGTCCCCTAGGACCACCTACAGCAGTCAAATAGAAAAAAAAAGCTGTTATGTGTAAGTGCTATGAATTACTTATGGTGGCGAGCCTATTACCATCAAAATTCTAATTAATATCCAGCCATCTAGTCTGCTGCATTGTAATTATCTTTTAAGGGTTTTATTCTTTCTGTGTTTTACTTTAGCGACAGGCCCATATCAGTAGGGCCATAGAATAGAGGGGCCCCAACAATTTAATAAAGGACCTTGATCACTTGCTGCTATAGGGCCCCGGAGCCTCGAGCTATGGCTCTGCTATGCTGCATTGAAGGTGGGTAAAGGTTTCTCTGTATTTAAGAGTTCTTTCCAAACCTGGATTTTGGTTATTCATAGTGAAATGGGTATTAATATGCTGTTGATTTCATTTGAATTTTAATGAAGGAAAGATTCTCAGATATTGTATTTTTTTTAACTGTCTACCATAGTTGTGCTGATGTTGAATAGAATATACTTTATTGTACACCAAAATTGTAAAACAGCTCTTAATTTTAAATGTTTATTAATTTGTAGAACATAATGGTAACCTTTTAAATACTTATAAGTTTTTGGCATTTGTTTTCTAAGCAATTATCCATTATGCATAAACAGTAATGTAATTAAGTCAATGTCTGCCCTAATTAACTTTTATTCAATTATATTTTACCTAAAATCATGTTGCATGTCCAAGCGATGCCAATTCCATTGTTTTCATTTTATAACTGTACTAAATCATTAAAATTAGGGTCAGAAAATGACTGTATTTGTTACATTGAAAGCATCTATCAACAAATATTCAAGATTAAATACTACAAACAATGGAAGGTCAAGTGGCGTTACAGCTTCAATTATTACTCATAAAAACTGCGCAATTGGTGCAATAAAACTGTTATAACTTCGTTCATAACCTACAAACTATCATAGACATATTTTGAAGAGTACAGTTAGATGCTAAAACCCACCTATAGTTGCGAACTCGTCGGGCGTTCTCCCGCCGGCCAGCAGCCACCGGCACCAATCTATGGTCTCCCACTCATCTATAGCCTTGCTAGGGTTCAGCAGTACGTCCAGCAAAGGACCTAAATGCTGTGGGGAACCGTTCTCACAGTCCGCGTGTATGTATGCGGCTGCACCCCTTTTACCCTTCTTCATAAGCACTTGAGCTGTCGAATTCGACATTTTGACACTTTTATCACCACAAAATCGAAACAATTACACTAAACACATAAGTCACCGTATATTTCGGTCACTCACGGAAGAAACACTATTTCAAGTTTTACATAAGGCAATGAACTGCGGTCCGTAACGACGTTGTGGTATATCATTTTTGTAAACCACAAACACAATTTTGGAAGAAACTACACTAACGCGAATACGTTGGGGTTGAAACAATCACCAAATATTGAAAATAGATATAAATAACACCGTTTTATTGAAAATATGCAATGCAGAAACAACTCGGCCATTCGTTTAGTGTTCTCAATGCAAAAATATTTTTTTATTTATGTGTCATGCTGTATTTTTCATACCAGAGCAAAAAAAGGTTTGGATTTATAAATATTTATTTGACATTTCATATTTTACGGATTTCCATTTAGTTATTATTTCAAGGATTTACCTCAGACTCAGTCACACGTTTAGCTCTTTCTCTTTTCTTTACCTTGGAATAAATCAGCGCCCCGGGCGGCCCTAGAAAACTCAGCGCCCTAGTTGAATTACTGAAATAGCGCCTCTTAAAACATACATTTCACAATAAAATAATAATTCTACCTGCTGACTCGCCGCCGGTCCCGTACCCTCGCCATGCCGCCCTCACTAGTCTTGCGGCCTAGGCCGGGGCGCCCAGTTTATGTTTGAACCGGCCCTGAATAAAAATTTGCCCTTAACAAGGTAATAATGCCTTTTTCTCTTCTTCAACCCAATTTCAATTAATGGGGCCGTTAACTGGGATCTTTTCCGACCAATCAACGTCGAAGTTTTGGATCGAAATGTAACAACGACTAACATGGAACTTTTAAATATACGGTTCAAACCAGTTCAAACAAACCACGAACTACTACATACATGTCAATTAATATTTGGGAGTAGTGTGAACAAAAGACAACATGTAATCCGAAAGTCGAAGCATCGTAGTTCTGTTTTCGGAATAGGCACCCTGATGATAAAAGTCAATGGCATGCTAATAGGAAAGCCTGAAAGCCTAATCTAGGAGGGTAAGATTACTGGCTGAAGAAGAAGGCTAAGAAAATAATACAGGGGGGTTACTACGACCTCTTAAGAAAACGTTCAAATGCCAATGCCAGCCAGTCAACTTCCGTTCAAAAGCAGGCCTACTTCTGAATCGCTAAAAATTGTACCATGACAGTACTAAAGGTGAACGACTATTGAACCAAGTTGAACGGTACTTAATGCTTGTTCATGGTACCTACGAAAAGTCTATACAAATAAAAGGTGAACGCAGGCCCCCTCTAATGATGTCATAGTACAAAAAAGCAGGGCAGTTCAACTTCCAGGCAACTTCTGCCCTGCTTTAAGAGGTCATGGTAAGCCCCCTGATGTTGTGTCGTCGACCGCGTAGCTCTAAGCTAATCAGCGTGTCACGTCACGTGCATACGTCGTGTTTCATGACGTGTGATCCGAGCTGTCAACGCGCGCGCCGCACACACAGCTAGGACAAGGGGTCTTTTTTAGGTAGGTTCTTAGAATAAGAGCTTAGGTTGCTTAATTCATTGTTAAGTAAATATAACGAGAATATCAACTGACTAAAAAAATTGTAGAGTGCTTACTGGCAACGTAGTTGTTTTTTTATTCTATGCTGGCAACCTCGAAATTAAAAACTTAATAAACCTTGCAAATGGCGGCGCGTAATTTACACACGTGAAATTTTATTTTTAATTTTTTATTAAACTGAATATGATATTTTTGTACAATTACATAAAACCTATGTGAAGAATATTTTAAATTCCTGTTTTATGTAATACCGAAATATTGCTGAAGTTTTAAGAAAGTATCTTATTCTACGTCGCAAAACATGGGTGACGAAAAAAAGGTTATGTTCCATGAAATGGAACTGGATGATAGGATTTTGAAGGTAAATAGATTGTAGCATTTATCAATAAATACTCCAAATAATGATTCTATCACTAAACCATAAATAGGTCACGTAAAAATCTAAAATTTTGTGACGCATGGTGCATGTTTTTTTTTTAGAAATGCGCCCTTCTTTATCTTTGATGATCTATTTTTGCAGGCCATATCACAGCTTGCGTGGCCAGAGCCCACACTTATCCAAGAAACTGCCATACCACTGTTACTAGAAGGAAAAGATGTATTAATGAGGGCTAGAACAGGATCCGGCAAAACTGCAGCCTTCGCAATACCAGTCATCCAAAAGATATTGAACCTTAAGAACACAAGTACACATCAGTGTATAAGAGCTTTAATATTGTCACCAAGTAAAGAGTTGTGCGGACAGGTGAGTTCTAGAACATATTTTGTTAATTTCTAAGCTGTTGTACCTCATGGTGTAATGTCGGCTGTACACTCACGCCAAGGCAGTCTTAGATGCCGTCCTTTGCTATTTGGTGTTAAACATTAAGGATAGAGTTAGAGCCTCGGGCTATCCCAGCGAGAGTGTACATGTACAGCCAGCGTAACATCACAACACACTGACACTGAGATCTTACCACTTTGTTCCGATATATTAAAAAAAAGTAAATAAGTCCTACAAAAGCTATAAGACCATTTTACTTGTTAATTTTGATGATAAATGGCAAGATCATTCTGATATGCTTGTTTCTCACGGTGCGTGATATCGCGCATCGCGACGAACGAGCTCGCACCAACGCACCATGGGAAGAGACTCGTCCGTGGTAACGCGGACGCGTGTAGAGCTGTGTGCTGTATCCACATCACACACACTCATAATGTAGCTTTCCATGGTGCGTAAATTTACAGATGATACCAGGCACCGTGGGAAGCCAGCTTTAGAGAATAAAATAAATCTTAAAAATATATTCATATTTTATTTTATTAATTATAAATACCTAACAGTACAATATTATTTTCTAGTTCAACATTTCAGATTACCTCCGTAATAGGTGACCTAACAACGAAATGTGCAAGAGAAGTAAAATGCATAGACATATCCTCCAGTGGGGACACACCAACACAGAAAGCGTTACTATCAGATAAACCAGATATTGTTGTGGCAACACCGTCAAGAGCACTAGCACATTTGAAAGCAAATAATATGAGGCTGAAGGAAGATTTGGCAGTACTTATTGTTGACGAGGCCGATTTGGTGTTTTCGTTTGGTTACGAAGATGAAATTAAAGAATTGTTGGGGTAAGTTTATAGATTTTCAAAAGCTCTGCAGTACGATCTGTAATATAATATAATAAAGCTATAGGTACTTCAGATAAAAATATTTGATGATGGACATTGATAACATATCATTTATTTAATATTACAACTTAAGACATCATATCTTGAGGGAAGGGCTTGTGGCTAACTAAAAACGGTCCATTTCCGTCCGAGTCTGCAGATGGGTGACCTTTTGTAATTTTGTTACATATTAAGCACGTTAAGCCATTGGTCCTGGATGTCATATGAATACCTATGATAGTTGTTATGGGTAATCAGAAGCCTGAAAGTCTGACAACTGGTCTAACTTTAGGATATCAGCATTGCCCAGTAACTGGGCTGTGGAGGTATGATGGCGTTCCATGTAAAATACTGGTAGTCAGCCGCATTTGATTAGACTGGAAGCTAACCCCAGTATAGTTGAGAAAAGGATAGTCAAAACAAGACATTACATCTTATGAGGGTATTTCGCTAACCCTAAGTGTCAAAATTATATTTAACCTTATTATCATTTACAGGCATTTACCAAAAATCTATCAAGCAGTACTTGCATCAGCCACATTATCAGATGACGTATTAAGTCTCAAGAAGATTGTTCTCCGTAACCCTGTCACGTTAAAACTGGAGGAACCGGAACTAGCACCGTCAACACAGCTGCAACACTACCATCTGTTTGCTGAAGAGGATGACAAGGCAGCCATATTGTATGCTCTGCTGAAATTGAACCTAATAAGAGGAAAGAGTATAATATTCGTGAGGACAGTTGATAGGTGCTATAAGTGAGTAATATTAGTATTTTAAAATATTCGTAAAATTAAAAATAGTTGTTGAAAATCTCCAAAGTAGTACAAAAAAGACGAGCAACATTGACTGACTTATAAGTATTTAAAAATTATTTACTAGAAAGAGACAACACTAATGTGCGCTCCACTACTCCACACCTCTCAGTACAATGTCCGTTTTGCGTGAACATCCCCTGACACAAAATCCCTTTTCTGTTAACGTCTGCGGAAATATCATCTCCATATAATTTGATCTTTTGCAAGTGAGAATGTTTAACAAAAAGGAATTTTGTCTAGGCCCCAGGATAGATAATGTCCTTAATTTTTTATTTATCTTGTATTTGTCTCCTTTACACAAATATTAAATTATTATAGTTATGTAAAAAAAAAATGTAAAAGTAGCCCGACAAGAGCTATTGGATGGTGATAGTAGTATCTTACCATAAGCCCATAGTTAGTAGGGAGTTGCTTGGAACTTCTCAACAAACTAAACCATTTTCTTATGTGTAAAATACATATTATTGGTTTATCTTGTGGATCCACTCTTAACCTGCATCATCTCTTAGCAGAGAACTAACACATTCACAAACTTGTTTCAGATTAAAACTATACCTAGAACAGTTCAAAATAAGTTCATGTGTTCTAAACTCAGAGCTTCCCGCTGCAGTCAGATGTTTGTCAGTCGACCAGTTTAACAGAGGAAGGTATCAGATCATCATAGCTTCAGATGAAATGGCTTTAGAGAAACCTGATGGCGGTATAGTGCCTATAGAGGAAAGAAAGAGAAAGAAGCAATCATCTAAACGGAAAAAGGATAAAGAGTCTGGAGTGTCACGTGGAATTGATTTTCAACATGTGTCAAATGTTATAAACTTTGATTTTCCACTAGATGTTAATTCATATGTGCACAGAGCAGGGCGAACAGCTAGAGGGAAGAACCAGGTAATTACTCATAAGTAATAACTGATTTTATATGGGTCTTCTCACAGGTGCATAAGGGCGTCTGGCGTCGTTCACCTCAGCTCGGGCTGTCCGCGTCGATAAATGTGGGGAGACCATAATAGTTCTATCTATTGCGCAATAGGATAATATGTTACGTCAAATTAAACATTTGCTGATCCCAGTGGATTATACAAATACATATTACTCTGATGTGATATATTTGCTGTTTGTTTTTCGACATAAAAATAATTAATGATGTGATTTATGTGTGTTTGCCGGAAGTGCCCCTGAGGCATTAATGTACGGCCATACCAATAACCGATTACAATCTAAAATAGTAGATTTTCACATAACTTTTATTAAATATCTAACAAAAATAAAATAAGAAGTTAAAAAAAAACACTTTGTTACAACATAAAAATAAATGTTATTGTGAAAACATACAGAGAACAGTAGCAGAAGTAACCGTGGGCCCCAAACTGGGCACAGCCTGAATCCTGGGACCCCAATTTTGGATTGAGAGACCTGTTATTAGTTTCGGCCGAGTTACAACTCAATAATTATTATCTCACACTTGATAAATAGTATCATTTTTAACTTATCTGTAACTACTAACTATACCCATATAACTATAACTTTATTTATTTACTAGCTTCTGCCTGCTGCTTCGCTTGCGTGAAATTTTTTTCCATACAAAATTTCATCCCCTATTTAAGTCCCTTAGAGCTTGAATTTCGAAAATTCTTCCTTATTCCTTGTCTACATTATAAAGGGAACCTCTGTGCAAAATTTCAGCTTTCTAGGTCCAAGGCTTTGGGCTGGGCGTTGATGAGTCAGTCAATCAGTCATTCAGTCAGTCAGGACTTTTCTTTTATTTATATAGATTGTTTCTGTCTACAGGGATCAGTGTTATCATTTGTGTCAATAAGGGAAAAGCCATTAATGGATGCAGTGGAAGCACATTTAACAAAAGGTTTCAAGACCAAGAAAGTAATACAGTAAGTTTTCTTACATCTATACTAATATTATAAAGAGGTAGAATTTGTTTGTTTGTTTGTTTGTATGTAGGAGGTAATCTCCGGAACTACACATCCGATTTCAAAAATTCTTACACCAATAGGAAGCAACGTTATCCCTGAGTGCTATAGGCTATATTTTGGGATCAAAGAATTATAAATTAACGCGAGCGAAGCCGCGAGCAAAAGCTAGTATTCTATAAAATAATGTTAATTTAGATTCTTCTCTGTGTTGTGACATCCCTTTTTTCTTCGGAAAATCCTCATGGATACCTTTAGCCCGGGGAAGGCGAAGGGTTATGCCGGACTCTTACTGGCTAAAAACCGACGGTGTTCCTTCTCCTGACCCTTGGCCGGGATCTCGGGTTTTGCAGCTGCATGCACCGCGACCCCGACAGACCTCGATCCGTCGTCAGCCCCTGGCGGACCTCTCCTTCTGTGGGGCCTCGCTCGAACACTCGCTCGCACGGAACACTGCGCGCCTTGTTCTCGGGCCTTTAACTGGTCGGGCGACGGGTCCCCTAAACCGCTGCCCGCAGGCCACACACTACGGTGGCCGGAGATCGTCGCGCGCCCTCCGGCGCCCGGTGCGTCTGGCGCGGGAAGGGAGAGTGGCAGCCGCTTCTCTCTCTCCGCTCCCTCTTTGGTCGCCATCACCTCCTCGCAAAAGGAGTCGAGTGTTGGGACATCCCTGATCCAAATATGGGTGTCGTAGACGAAGACCAAGGGATTACATCAAGAGGATAAGCAGCATCCGCTCTGCTAATAACAACAAACTGTGATCACCAATCCATGTACCAAATGTGGTGATTATTGCAATTTTCCTTTTGACCATCGATTGTAGTAGTCATTGGGAAGTCTATGTCCAGCAGTGTAATTTTACTTGCTGATAATAATGATATTCTTTTCAGCTAGCCAAAAGATAGCATAGAAAAAAATTTAGTCATGTAGCTAGGGAGAAACTATATACTATATTCACTTCCAGCCGGACTAACATGCGCAGCGCGATATAATTTTGTCGACGCATTATCTCGTGCCGGGACGAGATAAGCCATACATCATCTTGTTTCGGCACGAGATAGTTTGACGACAAAATTATCTCGCGCTGTGCATGTTAGGCTAGCAGCTGTGGACTTCAATAACCTGAATTGTTTCTTTTTTTTAACGTTTGGTAAAATACAAGGGTGGGGTATTTTTATTGTAATGTGGGTGTATTTATAGACAAAAATCTTGACATGCACAAACGCTCAGACCCAGAACAACTATCCGTATAAATATATGATCAGTGTGGGAACTGAACCCATGAACCGTACTGCAGATAGGTAATCACCAGAGATCGGAATAGGTAGAGTATCTTTACCTAAACTTCGAGGAAGGAAGTAACATAGAGTGGATCCCGGGATTTAAAAATCACGAATTATTTATTGGACTTTATTTATAGTTACAAATTATTGATTTGAAAAATCATTATGACATTTTTTAGGGTTCCGTACTATGTAAAATGTAAAACAATGTATGTAATATGTAAAAAAAAGTTCTTTAATTTAAGGCTTTTAGTACGGTACCCTAAAAATTTTAAAATGATTCTTCAAATAAATAATTTGTAACTATAAAATAAAGTCCAATAAATAATTCGTGATTTCAAATCCCGGGATTAAAACGTCATTATAATTATTCCGGGATTTTAGAGGAGGTATTATCCACTCTATGTTACTTCCTTCCTCGAAGTTTAGGTAGTAAAAAATATACTCTACTAAAGCGTCCACAAATCCAGCACTCCCTGGGCAGTCAGCCCCGCTACCAACCTTGCTGACTGGCTAATCTTTTCGCCACGGCATGAGCTATTCTTGTATAGCTCGAGCCGAAATGAGAGAAGAAGAAGTATTTGTAGATAATAAAAATCTGTGTCCAATCCTCAGAAAGTACGAGTTTGCCCTGGAAGAAGTGGAAGGTTTCCGCTACCGGTCACGAGACGCGTGGCGCGCCGTCACCAGGATAGCGGTCAGGGAGGCTCGGTTGAAGGAGATCAAACAGGAACTGCTCAACTGCAAGAAGTTACAGGTATGGAGGAATACTGCGTTTATTAGATCGAAAATCGGGTTATATTCGTATAGAAGAAGTATAATAGTGCTAAATCGAGGAGAGTCACAAGTAGTGTTGCGAGATCCGTTTTTCCGAATACCAGGATTTAAAGGAAAAAAACAGCGGTACTGGGACGAAAAAAATGGGACATAGAAGAAAAGCATAACAATGGTTCATAATTCAGCCGAAAGATATCCACTCTGGACTTAGGCCTCTCCGAAGCATCGCCTCTATCCATGTTGGGGGGTTTGCCATAATCGCCACGCTTGGCAGGCGGGTAGGCGATCGCAGTATGGTTGTAAAAGTACTCTGAGAACGCTGCTGCCCATCGTCAAATGAATCCCTTAGTCGCCTTTTACGACACCCATAGGAACAGGTGGGGTAGTGCTATTCTTTACGTCCGGCACCACACTGACGTAACTTTGCTTAAAATCATTTAATTCAAATGAAATCCCTAAACAAAATCTTTTTAAATTATGGCGCCAATAGCGGGTGGCGTGACTTGAACGGCGTTGTAGGTAGCCGTAAGCCAGCGGCCGATATTTTAGACTGTTAATTTTGATTTCAATTTTGCCTGGAGTAAATTTGTTTTGGAGTAAGATACGTAAACACTGCAACGGGAACGAAGGGAATAGACGGGGTAGGAGGTACTTACCGGCCGGCGACCGCTGCTCGTTCGTTGAGTTTTTCGCACCACACTCACTCACAACACTTTGTTTATGTTTATTAAGGGTTTAAATGTTCAGGTTAATGGTTTTCAGTTCACTGCAGTGAGTTTAGAGAGGTTTTACACGGTAAATTCGATTTATTTTAATTATTTTTGCGCGCGCGAGTTAATGGCGGCCGAAAAGTTTTTTGTCGCGACGTTGTGTGTAGTGGCGCCTCTAGCGGAAACGCACGGCGGCAAGGATTTGGCGGGAATTTTGAATTGGATGTAGGAATTGGGCGGGAACAAGGAAAGGAGTGTTGCAAGCGTTAACATTCCCCCCCACTTGAAATCACTCCAGGGATTTCAAAAAGTGAAATTGAATTAAATATTGAGAAATTTTGATTTGCCCTATAGTGTGCTTGGTTCAAAGAAATGTTACCTATTTACTAAGTTAATGAAATTAAATTGAATTAATGTATTATTATAAGTTAATGAGCGATAGGTAAAGGACAAATTTTGACCACGGGTCTACGAAGTAGTCCGTTAGCAGTTCGAAGCGTGACGACACGCACTACGCCATCCGAACCGGGATGAAGCTCAATCACCCGGCCAAAACGCCATTCTAAAGGTGGAAGATTTTGTTCAACGATAGTTACGAGGTCACCTATCTGTACATTAGCTTGTCCCTTGAACCACTTGCATCTCTGCTGCAAGGTGTGAAGGTATTCGCTCTGCCAAATCTTCCGAAAGCTTTGAGTAAGTTTTTGCAACATCTGCCATCGCTCCCGAGGCGGTAGGTAAGTATTAGTAAGCGGAGTTTCAGGTAACGATACCAAAGGACCGCCAATGATAAAGTGACCGGGAGTTAACACGTCCACCTCGGTGGGATCACTAGATAGCGCACATAACGGTCGAGAGTTCAAGACGGCTTCGATTTTGTTAAGCACAGTCAACAACTCTTCAAACGTCAGAACCTGTAACCCAACTACTCGTTTAAGGTGGTACTTCATTGATTTAACGCCACTTTCGAAGATTCCGCCGAAATGGCTAGCTGTGGGTGGATTATGTTGCCAAATAATGTTGCGTTTTGCAAACTCCGTATTCAGATCTAATTGTTTTGTTAAAAGGAACTGCTGTACTTCGGATAAGTATCGTTTGGCACCAATAAAGTTGGTACCACAATCTGAAATAATTAATTTACAAAGACCGCGACGAGATACAAATCGGTCCAAAGCCGCAATAAATGCGGGTGTGGACAAGTCAGTAACTAACTCGAGATGTATTGCTTTTACCGCTAGGCATACTATCACGCATACATAGACTTTATACGTGCGGGCATTACGTCTTTTACTTTCCTTTACTACGAAGGGCCCTGCAAAATCTACACCTATTTTTTGAAAACAACGTGTGGGCTGTACTCTTGGAGCGGGCAGATTTCCCATAATGGGTGAAACTGATGTCGGATTCACCTTAAAACAAATGACACATTTAGACAGACGCGATCTTATTAAATTACGTATGCCCAAAATCCAAAACTTTCGCTGAATAATAGATTGGAGAGTGCGAGGGCCGCAATGAAGATGAAGTCGGTGATAGAAGTCTATTATAAGTACGGATAGACGCGAGGTTTTAGGCAGCACCAAGGGATAGATTGCGGAGAGCGGAAGTGAAGAGTTTTCTAAGCGCCCCCCCACTCGCAAGAGTCCTAGCTGGTCGATAAAAGGGTTCAGCTTTTGTATAGGGCGCGAACACGGCTCCTGACACTTAATTGAGTTAATCTCATCAGCGAAGAACATAGTCTGCTCGTGCTGGATCAACAGAGACAGAGATGTTTCCAGCTCTTCAGTGGATAGCCCTTCCGAGGCCTTGGTAAGTTTGCGTGATCGCTTAACATAGCGCAGACACCAAGCTATAATTCGCTGTACCTTAGATAGGGACGAATAATTATTTAACATTTCTGTTACAGGGTCATCTACTACAGGGATCGACTCCGCGGTATGTACTAAAAGAGGTAAGTTTTTCATTTCAGGTATGTTACTCGTATCGGGTGTAAATGGCTCTCTGGAAATTGGCCAAGAGGAAAATTCCAAGGAAAGCCACGGCGGACCTGACCACCAGATTGGAGAGGAGATCAACTGCGAGCACGAAAGACCACGACTACTATGATCCGCAGGATTGTCGTAAGTAACTACATGGTGCCAGTTCTTAGGATCTACATCATCGGAAGCTTTAACTACGCGATGAGATACAAATGTCTTCAGTTTATAAGGCTCAGTGTTCAGCCATGCCAGTACTGTGCTGCTGTCAGTAAACGCAGTTATCCTAAGAAGACTAACATGTGGACAAAGCAAATCAGCCATGTGTTTGAGCACTCGAGCGAGAAGTACTGCACCAAGAAGTTCAAGGCGATTTATAGTCAGCGGCTTGATCGGAGCTACTTTTGACTTCGCAATTAGTAGGTTTACTGACACCCTGTCCTTACACACAGATCTCAAATATACGCAGCATCCATAACCCTTTGATGAACCGTCACAAAAGCCAACGAGTTCACACTCTGTTGAGTCAGAAGGTACAATGTGGCGAGTAATACGAACTTCCTTTAAATTACGCAGTTCGGTGACAAAATCTGTCCACTGGTGAGCAACGCACTCCGGAACTGGATCGTCCCAATTTAATTGAAGTCGCCATAGATCTTGAATAAGCAGTTTTGCCTTGAGGACCATAGGTGTTAACCAGCCCAATGGGTCATAAATACGCGCTACGTTAGATAAAATGGAGCGCTTAGTGTATTTTGAACAAAGCTCGGATTGGGAGTAAGTAAAAATATCTTGCGTGGGGTCCCATTGAAGTCCCAGTATCTTAAGAGTCTGCTGATTGCTGTCATCACAAAACGTCTTAGGCACTTGACAATGTTCAGAAGGAAGCTGTTCAAGGAATTCAGGTGAGTTGCTGCTCCATTTTCTTAACTCAAATTGACCACAATTAAGTAGCTGTACTAATTGATGTTTCAGGTTCAACGCAACCTCAAGAGATGGCGCGCCAGCTGTGATGTCATCCATGAAGGTGTCTTGACGCAGAATCGAAGCAGCTTGAGGCCATTCCGTTCCGTGATCGTTTGCCAGCTGATGTAGCGTCCGGATCGCTAAGTAGGGTGAACTACTTATGCCGTATGTGACGGTGCTGAGTTCGTATTCACGGACCGCTGCTGAAGGTGAGTTACGCCACAAGATGTGCTGATATTGGCGATCCTCTGAGCGTAATTCTATGTTTCGGTACATCTTGGAAATGTCTGCTGTAAAGACAACTTCATGTAACCGAAACTTCGTAATGATGTCCACGATGTCATTTTGAAGTTTTGGACCAGTATGTACAATGTCATTAAGGGACAGCCCATTCGAAGTCTTCGCGCTGGCATCAAAAACGACTCTCAGCTTTGTCGTTGTGCTGTCTGGTCTTAGTACGCAATGATGAGGAATGATGTACCTAAAGTCCTTGTCAGATGGTTCGACGGGATGCATATGGCTCATATCCTCATACTCACGCATGAATTCAGCATAGTCCTGTTTCAGGTTTTCTTGATGATGAAACCGTTTTTCTAAATTATACAGCCTTGATAAAGATGCGCGGAATGAATCTCCTAAATCTTCATGTTCTTCTTTAAGTAGCATAGGTACTACATACCTGCCGTCTTCGTTACGTCGCACAAGGTCAATATACATTTGTTCGCATTTTTCATTTTCAGGATTTATAATATTTGATTTTGGTGGCTCTTCTACCTCCCAAAATCGCTTGACCACATTGTCTAGGGCAAGTGTGGAAGCCAAGAGAGAAGAAGTACAAGCAGGAGGTCGACACTCGGGGTCGAGCTTGCCTGTTATTACCCAGCCAAACACACTGTGTAGAGCGACCGGCAGTCCAGGGCCTACATCTAGCCGTTGACCATCGTAAATATTATGGAAAATTTCTGCGCCTATTAAGAGATCAATGTCAGCTGCTTTGTCAAAATTATTGTCTGCTAAAACTAAATGCTTGAAATTTGCTTTAATCGTTTCTGGTATTTGTTCTGACGGCATTTTATGGGTAATCGTATTCATCACAATTGCTTGTATCTTAAAGGTTGGCTGATCGGAGTATTGTGATTGAACTGTAAATGACGTTACACCCTTTATTTCGTGTATTGTACTTTGACCTATACCGGCTACGGCTATGTTACAGCGACGCAGCGGTAAGCCTAAGCGGTGTGCACATGAAGACGTTATAAAGCAATCTTGCGCGCCACTATCGATAAGTGCGCGGAGTTTAAATACGCCGCTGGGGCCGTGTGCTCGTACAATACACGTACCAAGCAAGACCAGCGAGCGACCATGTTCTAAGTGAGCGCTAGTGTTGGCGGAATTAATAGTGACCACTGAGTCAGCTGAAACAACTGGAACTACAGGAGCAACTGAGGATATCGCGGGACACGCTGCGGTGGTGCCTTGATCGCGATGAAGAAGCGTATGATGACGCCCATTACATTTTGTACAGCAAATTTTTGATATACATTTATCTGCCGTGTGATTAGGCCTTAAGCAATTGAAACAAAGTTGTTTTGATTTAACTTCCGCTTCCCTGTCGCTAAGAAGTTTAGCGTGGAACACCGGACACTTGTAGATCGTGTGGTGCGAATATCCACAACACGCACAATCTGTGTACTTATTATTATAAGTAGCGTATGCATAAGCATTCGAAAAATCAGCGTTATAATAAGGATCGTTTGTGTAATTATTTGATACATTTTCAGAGTTTAAGTACGGCCCTGTGTTTGAGTACGACCCTGTATTAAAACATTGATCATTCGAAAATGCCCCTGTATTAAAGTACGGACCCACATTGGAATTAATTTGTTCGTCTAAATACG
Organism: Amphipyra tragopoginis; assembly: GCA_905220435.1. NCBI lineage: Eukaryota > Metazoa > Arthropoda > Insecta > Lepidoptera > Noctuidae > Amphipyra > Amphipyra tragopoginis. The sequence goes on from HG992006.1 coordinate 2,712,979, forward strand.
GCCCTGCATTAGAGTACGGCCCTGGCTCCGTGTACGTCACTGCGTTTTCGAAGCAATGCGCGGGAAACGACACTGACTTGTGATAGGCATTATTATTTTTTCGAAAAGAAGGTTGCGGTTGAAAATTATTACTATTATTAAATATAACACTCGGTTCACTTGCTTCAAGAACTTTGACATAACTCTGTAAAAATGACAATAAATCGTTGAAAGTAGGTATGGAATGTTTGTTTTGTAACTCGAACCGTTTTCGTGTATCCGAGTCCAACTTACGTGATGATAGGTAGAACAAAATAAATTCACCGAGATTTTCTATCTTTACGGATTTGAGAGCATTGACAGATTCTTGTAAAAGACTTGTAAGTTTACGTAAATCAGTTAGGTTACCTGTTTTTAAAGTTGCATAGCTACAAATTTTCTCTAAATAATTAACCGCTAGGATTCTTTTGTTTTGATAACGATCGATAAGCGCATCAAAAACTATGTGATAGTTGTCTGCGGTCACCGGTATGCCCTTGGCTATAGACAACGCGGGCCCCACGAGACATGACAACAAATAATGAAACTTTTCTATGTTACTAATGTTATTGTTACCATGCACCAGAGATACAAATGTGTCATAGAACGTTTGCCAATGTTCGATATTTCCGTCAAATTTAATAAGTTCGATTTTAGGTAAACGAGCTTGCGAAATAGGCTTGCTATATTGAAACCCGGCCGCGTCCGATGCGGCCCCCCGGCATGGGTTGATGGCGCTTTCATCGAACGGCGGGGGCAGCATAGCCTCCGCGACTTCCATGATGACGTAGTACATGGTGTCAAATGCATCTACTGCTTGCATATCGATAGCTTCTTGAGGATTAATTAAGAGTTTTAATGCATTTATTTCATTCGTAAAATCCAAATACTCGCGACGCAGTTCATCGACCCGTTTGTACCTACATTTGAATGCACCGAGTTTCGTTTTATCGCTTGATAAACTGCGGGATATGTCGTACAGTATTTGAATCTCACGAAAGACATATTCTCGTTTGTTGACGAGAAGTTTCAACTTGGTTTCTTTATCCATTTTAAACTAGCTACAAGTTATTAATATTAATGGAAACTATGTAGGTACTAGTTTTAATAACTACGCGGACTATTTGTTTGGAGTATCTATTTAAGATTTGAACCCAAGCACACCGTAGGTATTTGCGCGGCAAAATCCGGCTCGAAGGACCACTAAAAATGGCGTGACTTGAACGGCGTTGTAGGTAGCCGTAAGCCAGCGGCCGATATTTTAGACTGTTAATTTTGATTTCAATTTTGCCTGGAGTAAATTTGTTTTGGAGTAAGATACGTAAACACTGCAACGGGAACGAAGGGAATAGACGGGGTAGGAGGTACTTACCGGCCGGCGACCGCTGCTCGTTCGTTGAGTTTTTCGCACCACACTCACTCACAACACTTTGTTTATGTTTATTAAGGGTTTAAATGTTCAGGTTAATGGTTTTCAGTTCACTGCAGTGAGTTTAGAGAGGTTTTACACGGTAAATTCGATTTATTTTAATTATTTTTGCGCGCGCGAGTTAATGGCGGCCGAAAAGTTTTTTGTCGCGACGTTGTGTGTAGTGGCGCCTCTAGCGGAAACGCACGGCGGCAAGGATTTGGCGGGAATTTTGAATTGGATGTAGGAATTGGGCGGGAACAAGGAAAGGAGTGTTGCAAGCGTTAACAGCGGGATTTTAGACATGATGCTTTCCATCAAATGAAATATATTTTTTTAGTTAAGAGCCAAACGGCCTTATAACTTCCACATGATGACCACCATAAAACATATCACATTGATGAACGACTAATCTTCTCTCTGATTATCCACCTACTCAACAACTCCAATCCCCACAAAATCTTCGAGACTAACCCAAACCTCTTCCCAGGGCTACTTCGAAGAAAACCCAACAGACTTAGCAGCTTTACGAAGAGACAAAGCCTTACATACAGTGAAAGTTCAGCACCATTTAGCTCACGTACCAGAGTACCTACTGCCTGCTGCATTGAGGAATGAGGAGTCGGTGGAAGATGAGCAGGATGGTGCGGCAGCACCTGCGCCTGCGCCACAGAAGAAGAGGAAGCAGCATGGACAATATGGGAGCGCGAAAAGACATAAATATCAGGTGCGATGTTATACTACTTTTATTTTATTTATTTATTTATTTACTTTAATTAAAACGGTCTTAGACCAATTACAATAATTAAAGATAGTAATAGAAAACGATACATACATACAATACAAGGACAAGAAAATAAAAATTAAAAAATAATTCTAATAAACTCTTTCATAAATCCCTTACTATGCTTCTGACAGTATATTCTTTCACTCGTTCATGATGCATTCCTCTCGCAGTACTCCAGACATTCCGACAAAATCACCCTCCATTCATCCGCAAACATATCAAAATTCGGTCTGGCGTCCAGGAGGGCATTGAGCGCAGTGAGACTTCGCGGTATGGGTGATCGTGAACGAGCCACAGTACGACTTGTCGGAACACCAAACAGTTTATGTAATAGTTTGGCATTCAAGCCGACGGCCCGCCTGATTTAAGTGACTATCGCCGCCTATTTACACCTACAACACCAAGAGGATTGCTGATGCGTTGCCAACCTTAGAGACAATTTTGGAAAGTATCACGTGCCTGTAATTTCATCGACGACACCCATACCCTTCAAACCAGAACACAGCTGGTTAGTGGCCGAAATAGGTATAGAGGTAGTACTTCCCCGGATGAGCTCTACTACACTTTAGGTTGTGGTGGTAGCATGTATTCACTTGTAAACATTGTTTCGGATAAAAGTTACGAGCGGTTTCTACAACATCACCTATAAGTGTTTCTAGAAATAATGTTTTAGAGCTTTTGCCGTCTTTACAGGTCTCTACACACCAAAGCCGCCGGCCCGGCGGCTTCACCCGGCGGGTTATTGCCAGCGGGTTATTGCGATCAACTAAGCGAGCGAACATGACGAAAAACAAGCCTGGCGGACCTCACTGAGGCCGGCGGCTTTGGTGTGTAGAGGCCTTACCATTCATATTATGTATTTCATAAAAATATATTAATTTTAAAGCAAAATGATTCACGATAAATTTTTTTCTTTCTTGTTGTGCTGTAGATGGTCCTTATATTGGCGAGACCTGAAGGGTCTCCAGCCAAGAAAGTATTTTTATTCGTGAATAGAACCTTTTATACAAAACTAGCGACTCGCCCCGGTGTCGCTTGGGCATGTTTTATTGCTTAAAACCTTCCGGAAGAAACTACCTAAATTAAGATGAAAATCGCCTCGAAATCCCTTGAGTAGTTTAAAAGAAGTAAACGGACAAAAAGACGAGTGAAAAGTGACTTCAATTTATGCCATTTAGATAACTATACTACTTATACAAAAATCAACACCCGAAATTGATAAAAAGAATGAGTACTAATCTCGAATCAACTTGTGTGTGTTCCAGGCACGTCAGAGCGATCCCCTGAAGAGTTTGGACGTCAAGAAGAAGGCCACAACCACCGGCGACACGTAGCAGACACTTTGTTAGTATCCGAACGGATAAACTTTTTATATAATGACAAATACATGTTTTTATACCATGGTGATTTTATAAATATTCGTGTTAAGGCTGGAACTACTCTTTGCAGATGTAAAATAAAATACATGAGACGAATATTTTCATTTGTAAGTATTACGCGTGTGCCGTTACGCCACATGGTATCGTATTCGATAGTATCGAGTCTCTTATTTGTTAATATGGGATTAGTTAGGAATTATTGACATTGACCTCGATTCTATTAAGCACCGACTAAGCTTAATTAAAAATATCGCTAGCCTTTACAGTTAAAACAAGAAACACGTGGAAGAATGTTAAAGCTGTTAAGGTTGAACTAAAATTTACAAACAGATTTAGATGACTGTATATGGCGCCTTAAAACACGGTGATAAACCAAGTACAACTGGCGAAGTGCACATAGAATCGATTGCCAAAAAGCAGTATATACCGGTTTAAACCAAGCAAAAGACGCGTCTGCATTCATTCTCACACAAATGCAAAGCTCAGCGCGAGGCCGAGAGGACGGTAAACGAGTTTTGATAGTTCTTAAAATTGATCGTATCTTGTTTACCCTGTTAGTATAAAAGATGGTAATATTTTTAGTTTTAGTCGATGTGCAGCAGAATCTGTACCATACAGAACTAACTGCTAATCTGACACATGGCCAAAAATCGTCCGCGGAGTGCGTGAGTGTAGTATAGTAGCGTGCTAATATAAAGAAAGGTATAAGTCCGAGACGGGCTGCAAACTGCAGATTGCAACCGCAGACCGCAAGTCGCCATCGGAATAGCGCCTTTAAGGTGTGCACTTTAAAGTGGCTATTCCGACAGCGACTGCAAAACTGCAACCGCAGACCGCAGCCGCAGATCGCACCGCAAGTGATACTACTTTTGCAGTTTGCGGTCTGTAGTCCGTCTCGGACTTGTTAATGAGCATGATATTATGTTCGCGCAAGGGTAAAAAGAAAAAAAATACAATTTTTTATATTTGGTTGCGATTTATTTCCTTTTAATTACTGCATTTATACACAAATAAGCTATAAATCTTTATGAATACGCGTTTGTTAGTAAAGCATAGTTCCAGCCTATATCTAACAGCTGTACTTATAACATGGCTAAATAAAGCATGTCTCATTTTGTGTTTTTCTTTCACACAGTTCGCGTTGGTGATCGTCACGAGCTAGTTAATCTTTACCACCAGTTCGGTTAGTACGTTCGTACAGTCAATGTTACAGTGTAGCATTGATCATAATAAATTATGGTTTATTTTCAAATGGTTATTTTTCTTTATTTTTTTATTCGGTGTTGTCTCATCTCTTTCGGAATGTTATAAGAGAAATGGTAAGGGTGCTTCACATTGTGGTTCTCGGTGTGGAAGCACTGGCTGGTTCCTATTTGTTCTATTGGAACATGACGTCAACGGATAAAATGAGTCAATTTTTTATTTATTTGTTCCTTAGAACTGCATACTAGTACTTCATCCGACACTTCAGTGACATCATGGAACAAAATGGGAATCGTAAATATTTCTCAAATTGTTGTACAAGTTTGACACAAAGATCCGACAATTTGTGAGTGATATCTATGTTGCTAAAATAAATAGATATAATAAAAAATAATTAGTCATTTTCCGTAGAATGGGAATTAAAATAATATGTTCTATGGAATAAAACGAGAACAAAATTGTCTCATTGGGCCTTATTACAAAAGATGGTTTAAACCAAGACTAAGGTAAACCACGGTTTAAAATATACCCATCACTTTCATATGTCATATGACAAAAAGAGGTGGGGCTATCTTAAAACCTAGGTTTTTCTTAGACCATCTTTTGTGATAAGGGGGATTATGTCTGATGACGTCATGTTCCATAGAACAAATTGGAACTACTATTATAGAAGTACTCATGTTGTGTGCATGAATTTTATCTGTGGTTAGATTCGGTGCGGTTCATACGGACTATATTCATTTAGCCTTCTTATCATTTTGCCTAAATTTCAATTTGCCTCAGTCCCAGAATGCCTGAAATTCGAAATGACTGAATTTCCCAATGTCTGAAAAAACAAAAGGCGAGTGATGTACAGTTAAATATCATGTGCGTAAGGATTGAGGGCCATAACCGTAAATCGAAAAACTATTGTTATCAAAATATTGTAGAAGTTGTAAAACTATTGAATAATTATATGACTATACTTATTTTGGGAACTGAAAACGGGCGTCAGGGCGCACAGCCGTTGGTTGAACGTGAAACGTGTATGGTCTAGTCTAGAGTAAAAAGAGAAGAAATAAAAAAAATCGCCCTTCGTATTCACTTCCCTATCAGATGCACTAGTTATGTTGTAGCTTACCCCAACTATAGATGGCATACGGCTTGTTATTTTCGCGACACGATGCTCGACGCTAAAGCAACATGGCGGGCTGCTCGGCTAGGACGAAGGGTAAATATCCCGTCTGCATCACTACACGAAGGTTAAGGAGATCGTGGATTACATCAGAGTCAAGACCAAATGGATGAACAATAACATAACATTACTATGCCAAACTTCATGAAGTAGTCATAGTAATTCTCAACTCAACTGTACTCATTTCTGAGGCATTTGTTTTTTCAGCCATTGGGAAATTCAGTCATTTCGAAATTCAGTCATTTCGAAATTCAGTCATTTCGAAATTCAGTAATTTCGAAAGTCAGGCATTCTGGGACTAAGGCAAATTGAGATTTAGGCAAAATGATAAGAATGCAGTGGCGAAGGCTCCATACAACTCGATTCCTATCGGCTTCCCTTTCCTACACTAAACGAGTACCTAGTTACTGGAATTCACGCATCACACTTGAGCAAGGTCAGCATTTTTTAGTCCGGCTTCCCTTTTAAGAAAATTCACCTTTCGCCACTGTAAGAAGGCATAATGAAATTAAGTCCGTATGAACCGCACCCATTAGATTCTCCGGGTTCCCTACGTGACATCGAAACTCAATACATCGAATGTCGCAGCATCGAAAACGGTGCATCGAAGGGTCACATAATCTATGGTACGCTACATCGAATGTCGTGAAATCGAATGGTTACAGTATCGAACGTTCACATAATCGATGGTACGCTACATCGAATGTCGTGAAATCGAATTTTTACAGTATTGAATGGTTATAACATGGACTGGTTACAAAATCGATGGGTTATTGCATCTTAAGATTGTTGTATCCATTAGTTACTGCACCGAATAAAAAAAATAAAACACACAAGAAAACAATATTAATAAAAAAAACACATGTATAACTGTTATGCAATTCGCTGTGATGAGAAATCGATACTGTTACCATTCGATTTAACGACATTCGATGTAGCGTACCATCGATATCGTAAACTTTCGATGTCGAGACTTTCGATGTGGCGTGCCATCGATGTAGAGTACCATCGATTATATGACCCTTCGATGTACCGTTTTCGATGTTGCGACATTCGATGTATTGAGTTTCGATGTCACGTAGGGAACCCAGATTCTCCATCTATCTAAAATTAGGGTCGGCACTCACTATTCGATGCGTGTAGTTTTCGTTAAAATTCTTTCGACGTGATCGTTTGTTAGAAAAAAAAAAAACATACGGCAGACCACGAATGACAAAGCACTATGATAAGAGCACCTAGAGGTGGATCCAGACACGCATGCGTATCCCTACCGACACACGCTGGCTCGCCTCGCACATGCTCAGCCTGTGCGCAGCACATGCCTCGCCACAAACATGAAGACAGACAAACGAAGCATTTGCTTCGCACGCGATGGCTCGACCCGAGCATACGTTGGTATATTTTTTCGACACGCACGCCTCACTCCGAGCCATTCGTTGTGCGCCGTTCGTGGCGCATGCCTCGCAAAGTCTGGATCCACCTTAGCAAATACGATTAGATAACTAGTCGCCGCTCCGGAGCAGTTTACCAGATTCTCAATTCACCAGATTCGCAACTCACCAGATTCTCAACTCACCAGATTCGCAATTAAGCAGAAGTATGATCAAAAACAAATTGAATTTAAATAGTATAACAAAAGAAAAAAAACAAAAATTTTACTCCATTTCTCGTCTGTTAAAAATTTAAGAGTTTAAAGAAGTCAGATGCTTGCAATCAATTACACAATATTTTTTTTCATGTAAGCTATCGGTAATAATGCTATTAATTTTTTTATTTCTTGTGTTTTCTTTACAATGCAATGTATTTTTTTGAATTTTTATGTCCCGGACTTCTGCTTCTTTTTTTAATATTATAATGCATTTAAGCAACGATGGTTTGGAACTTATTTTTGTATTTAGGCGATGGTGCCACCCTTCGCACCGCAAACTTATGTAATTATTAATGTTATCCGACCTCTATTCTCTGTTAAAGACGCAAAATGTGCATATTGTTGTTTATCATAGTGATACGCATTTTCTGTTTGATAGTACAAAATCTGGTTAATTGCGAATCTGGTGAGCTGAGAATCTGGTGAGTTGCGAATCTGGTGAATTGGGAATCTGGTAAACTGCTCCGGAGCGCTAGTCGCGCGTTATAATTAAGATAACTAACAGCTATAGATTGTCAGTTCTCCCTCTCATAGACCAAAAAAAACAGTACAGGTTTCTGCACAGGACTAAACTACAGTACGCGTAGAATAATTTGCCGCTTTGAAACCAGACTTTAAGCGTTCTGTTCTTCATTTCAGAGGGGCAAAGTTATTTGGTACTCGTAAAATAACTTTGCCGCTCTGAAAACAAGCTTTGAGCGTTGTATTCCTCACTTCCGAGTTGTAGTTATTTTACGCAGACTGTAGTAAGACTTCAAAGAACTACACCAAATTAAGCCCAACTCCGACGAGAGCAGTCATCGGCTGTCTGTGTAAATAAAGCGCTTAGAAAATACGTGGTACTTACTTTTAGTTCGCCGTGTGCGTTATGCTTAGAGCATATACCTAGGTATATGCTCTAAGGCGTTATGCGATGCAGTTCTACTAAGTACCTATTACTTCTCAGTGTTTTATTGTCACGGACAAAAAGTGTCTACGCCGAGAACTGTCCCTCGTTTGTGCTGAGCTTTAGGCTGCGTTACCGCGGGACACAAAAAGGAATCAATAAGTCATAGGCACAAAAATAGATGTTCACAATTTTGATACGCCACGCCTAGCTGCCAAGCATGACGGGTACGCAGGCCGTTGAGTGAAGGGCTCAAGGATGACAACGCAACGAGCGGTGAATTTTAAAATTATTGGGCTATTGTAGTCTTCCAAAAACACAAGTACTAAAACATGCATTAGGGTCAATTCATACTAGCGCAGAGTCGAAGCGCATCGAAGCGTTAATATGAAACTTAGCATAGCAAATTCAGTCTTATCTCCACAACGTAATGCACATATTTCTTCTGAGATAAAAAGACGACGGAATTCGCGCGTCTGAGCGCGAACAATGCTGATTGGTGCGCGCGCACCCAAGCGCTTATTAGAGCCGGCGCCCAATGACGGCACGGCATGACATGGCGTGGTAAAGGATTTTTTTCGTAGGCAAATGATTTTCGACCTTGTTTCAATGAGTTTACTGACATTATTTTATTTCAATCGAAACGTCTCGCGTGGTTACGCGACTTACCGCGGCGTGCCGCGGAACGGCACGTCATTCCCCGAGAAACTGCGACACGTCGCGGGATACTACGGCACGTCGTGACATTCCACAAGATGCCATGGCACGCCGCTGTAACACGTGAGACGCATAGCTTACTGGAAAGTGAGTACTAGAGGTGTCTCTCTTCTTCCTCAGCGGCAACTGCTATTAATACTAAGTCCCAATGAATCATTCTAACAAAATATACAACCAATTTTACATTAGCAGAGCAATGAACTGAACGATTGAGCGCCAGATTGTGCTTGCTTTCGAGCCTGCGCCCACTGGCGAGACGGCATGGCAAAGGATTTATTAAATTTAAATAATTTTAAACCTTATTTTAAATAACTTTAGCACTTGCATTTGCTTAGCATACCGCGGATATACCGCTGGATGCTTCGTCGTGCCGCGGAATGCCGAAGCATCCCGCGGTACGGCGTGGTATGCCGCGGGATTCTTCAGTATCCTGCGGGATGCCACAGGATGATTCGGTACGCAAGCGCGCCATGCCACGCTGCGCCGTCAGTGGGCGTCGGCGCTTATGCGAACCAATGCGTCGTCAGTCGGAATCGGAAACTGACCTCTGTCGGATCTGATCACTGGAGCAGTACCATGTAAAAGCGTGCGAATGCGCGCGCATTCGTGCAACATCGCTTTAATTGTGAAGAATTTGACGCTTTGATGCGCTTCGACTGCGCTAGTAGGTACCTATGAATTGACCCATAATGTAAAAGCGTGCGAACGCACGCGTATACGCGCGCATTCGTGCAACTTCGCTTTAATTGTGAAGAATTTGACGCTTCGATGCGCTTCGACTGCGCTAGTAGGTACCTATGAATTGACCCATAATGTAAAAGCGTGCGAACGCACGCGTATACGCGCGCATTCGTACAACTTCGCTTTAATTGTGAAGAATTTGACGCTTCAATGCGCTTCGACTTTGCGCTAGTATGAAATGACCCTAAGTTATCAAAACCACAATATAGAGTGACCTCTCAAATGTCTATTTATTAATACCAACGGGCCTTACAAAGTCAATAACATCCATCAGATAACGAGATTGGTCGAAATCAGATTCGCCGTTTTTCCGTCTACAAAGTTGTTGCAAAATCAAATAACAGTAAGTGAGTGCCGACCCTAATACTTCTATAGAAACTAAACTAATTTTATGCTCTAATAAAAAAGAAACTAATCGCCACATTCGCCACATGCAATGGACCATAGCGTGGAATTTTGTTGCATTATAATTTTTATCTTGTAATCCCAATAATACATGTTAAATGTGAATTTAGTTCAATATTACACTTTTTTGAAAAACCTACCCAATAATACGGTATTGGGATTCCTGAGTGACTTCAACATCTTGGCTTTTGTGCTGACCAGTTTATTAATCCTAAATTATGTCACAATGTGAATTACCAGCGTTGGTATCTACTCTACTTCTTTTTGTTTGTCCTTAAGTGCTTATTACATTTGGCTGAATTAAGACGTCTTAATTCAGTCGTTACTGAATTAAGTCAAGTGTAATCGCAATTAGCAACCTAGGATCCTAAATTCAGTAGCAAGGATGGTTTCTGACTGACTAAATCATTTAGAAGCTTATTTAGAAACGGATTTAGGAACGTGTAAACGCATTTAGTAACTAACTTCCGTCGCTGCGTGAGGTTGTATAGTTTTATTTTGACCAAAGAGTATAGTAATATATGGGAATAGAGAGCCCTCTCGCGAGATTCTTTGTAGATTTTTGCATGGTATTAACACAGTCTACTTAAATCTAACTCCTTACAGTCGGTCAACGTAGAACATTGTCGCAGAGCAATCGTGCGGGGGGTTGCGGGGTAAAGGAGCGAAGGTTATGTCCCGAGACTCCCGAGTAGCCATACTGCATACCTACTCGGGACATAAATTCCAGGGCTCGCACTTTTTGATTTCGAATTTGATTGACATCGTTCATAGAAATTATATTAATTGTATGTATGTTGTACCTATTACGATAATTTTATTATAAAGTCTGTTTACTAATCCAAGATGGCGGCATACATACATTTTCAAATGATTGTTCGTGGGAAGTCATTTCCACGGTTTTCGGGGTCACTGATGCCGAAAATAACGTCAAAATCCAAATCCAAGATGGCGGCCATAACAATTTTCATCTAATCATCATGGGTGTTAATTTCATGGTTTTCGGGGTCACTGATGCCAAAATAACGTCAAAATCCAAATCCAAGATGGCAGCCATGAAAATTAGTAAATTAGTGGTCATGGGTGTCAAATCCATTGTTTCCTAGGGTGCGGATGCCGAAAATGAAGTCAAAATCGAAATCCAAGATGGTGGCAGTAAAAATGTCAAATTAGTCGTCATGGGTGTCATTTCCATGGTTTTCGGGGGTACTGATGTTGAAAATGAGGTCAAAATCCATTTCCAAGATGGCGGCTTTTAAAATTTCAATTTAACCACCATGGGTGTCATTTCCATGGTTTTCGTGGATGCTGATGACGAAAACAAGATCCATTCTCAAACACCAAGATAGGGACCACGTTTTACCTGGCAAATTACATTTAACAGATAATTTTTTTTGACCGCCGTATATGATCGAGGAATACTTAGACTTTATTTCCAGCATCAGCATCCACGAAAACCATAGAAGTAATAACCATGAATAATAAGTAATTTTCTATGGCTCCTTCTTGGATTTGGGAATATTTTATGACTCTTACCTACCCCCGCAAGCGTTAGTCACTGCGACTGTAACCTCGACAAAATTTGTAGTTTTAAATATTGTTAGAAAATTCCAGGATAAGATGGCGAAATTGCTGCTACATACCTTTGCATTATTTTGTCAATCGTCAAAATTACGCATGCGTGGTTTTCTTTTTGCGTGTCACTGTTTCTATAAAACGTTAATTAATTTGGACGTTTGTTTGACAAAGTTTGTGTAATTTGTTTTATGTGACAACCCTATGACAAGTGTTACCAATTTTGACATTTCATAGGACCTGCCAAATGTATGGGCGTTGACCCACTGTATGTAGTAAGTAGGTACACTGTGGTATTAATATGTGATTTTTGTATTTGCGAAAAATGATCGCCTACGTCAAGTACGTCACCCCCCCCCCCCCCCCCTTTGAGTTTCTGTCGATGCGTGAGGACGTATAGTTTTATTTTGTATTCCCAAATAAAAAAGTGTAGTGCGAGTGCGGTGCGCAGCATGGGTACCTACGAAATGACGAAAGAAATAGAAGTTATGCTCAATATTTTAGAGCTGTATAAAGATATGCCCTATCTTTGGGACAAAAATGACAAAAATTTCCTGAACAAAAATGTACGAAATGAGGGCTTCCAAGTGCTACTGAGTTTATTAAAATATAGACGAATCGGCTACAATAAAGGCCAGGGCTGGACAAAGGCCAATTTTTTGGTCTGGATAATACTGGAGCCATCCTCGCACACGACACGTCCGACTCCGTCGCGCTTTAACTGGCAACTGATTCAGTAACTAAAGTGTGGCAAAAAATCTGCCAAAATCTGCCACACTTTGCGCCAAAAATGCCAAAAATGTCTTTAAGGAAACTGAAAAAAATACACAACGAATTCAATGAAATTTCTCCTTCAACTTCAATAAAAATATTTAAGTTTTCTTATGCGTTATTATACTTAAACACTACTTACTCTACGTATCATCCGCATTTGCCTTCAAATTTTCGGTAAACATAGATTTTGACGACATCTTTTTGATCATGTTTTTAGTTGGTTATGTAGGAGACACAGTCGCCGTGTCTTTTGTTGTAATTAAAGCTGACACATGTTGATTTAGGAACCTATTCTTTATTTTTGTTTTGTTTAAATTCACCAGACAAGATTCTTTCGCACAAAGCGTTGGACATCGGCAAACATAATAATGCTTTCGCGAAATTTGTAATATTTGGTTTTGGATATTTTGTAGCCCCATTCGCGTCCAGGATTTTTCCAATCGCTCCCCAAAATTTGTCTACACTCAAAATTGTGCTGGTGGCGCTACTTCCACCTGATTCTAACAAGTCTCTTGGAAACCAAATCAATAAAGAAGTATTCCAGTTTGATTACAGTACATAATCATCTGAAGCACTTGTTTAAATAAGCGGGAAATCCCCTTATAATTTGGCCATGAAACAGAAGTTGCCAGTTCGAAAAAATCATTTGTAATCTCATTATACATATATAAAACCTGATGTACTGTATACTTTTAAAAAAGATAATTCAAATTATGTAATGTGAATTGTCATGAAATCATTTAAATCTGCCGAAATCTGACACTTTTGTGAATCGTCAGCAGGATCTGCCACAGATAAAATTTTGGGGCGAAATCTGCCAAAATGGCAGAAATCTGCCACAAATGGTCACACTGACTAAATTTAGGACAGTGTGATCAGAAGCTTCTAATTTGCCCTTCTGAAATAAGACGTCTTAATTCAGCCAAATGTAATAAGCACTTTAAGACAACAACGTTGCAAAAAGAATGTCTCTTTTTGTTTATTTATCATCAGCTAACATGTTCTTAACCCAGACAATAATAATGTTGTGTTTGTTCCGCTTCTTATTATATCAAAAAATGGTTTCAGAGGTCACCTAAGTTTAATAGAAACTTGGGTAATTTTGTCAAAGCATGGTTATTCATTACAGAATTATCACCCACTCAATTTTTTTACAATTGAATTAAAATTATCTTATTGTCTCAAATAATAAGACTAACGAGTATTGTCACAATGTTTCAACTTCAACGTTGCTAATAAATAACATCATGCGCGAATGACATTAATCATACATAACCTATTCTATTGTTATGTATATTTCTATTGTTGTTTATTATCATGATGGACCGCGCAGAACGCAAGTCCAACTATCAAAAATTACACGTACGACGTACCCCTATTTGAGATAGTCACAGACGGACTACTCCCGGCCGCAGTGCAATGGCCGGAGTCCGCCCGGGGCAACCGCCTTCATGATCACGGTACACCCTACGCAAGGTTAGTATGACGGCCGCCAGTCTTGCACGCGCTTTTATAGGCGCCGCGGAGAATCTTAACACCGACTTTTAATTATTTAGGCATAGTGACATCTATTATTTCTTTTTGGAATCTCTCGGGTTACCCATACCGAAAATTCCTAAGAAAATAAGATTTTTCCAAAAAATATTTGGATTTTTTTTAGATTCAGACTCTTATTTTTAGCAATTACTTTGATCATATTATGAAGCCGTTTATTACATACAAATTTTTCATAAGGGGCATCATCTGGCATAAATGTATTATCGCGGGAAATTAGAATTGTTCTGTCATAATTTTTGTAATATTGTTATTGTTACAAATTGTATATAAATTCGTTTAATTGATACTGATGATAATAAAATGATAATATATTTTTGTTAACTCATTCTTTTATGGAATTTTGGCTGACGGGGAAAAAATATAATAGATAACAATTCCATGTTATGAGTCAAGAGTCAACTAAAGCGCTGAACCCAAAAGCAAATTCAATTGAACATGTAGACTTCTGCAATCGACTTTAACTGAGGACACACCCACAGTACTTACTTACAGACTTGCATAACTTGCTGCAAACTGCCTCTGAAGGTTTTAACAAAACTTACTGTCAATGTGAACAGGTAAGCAAGTATTTGCGCAATTGTATTGTAAATTGTATTGCAAAAGTATTGTGCTTGCTAGTGGATTCAACGCTTTAGTCCCCTACATAAGGTACTCTGTGGCTTTAGTAGCAACTAGCTCAGATAAAGAATTCTTTATCGAGCCAACTAGTGTACAGCGCCTACTCGCGATACAATTTCACACGCAATCTGTTGGAACAATTTGTTGAGAGCCAGCGAATGCCTTTTATGTAGTTATGTTATGTCAAAACTCTTATAGTTCTGGGTTGAAAACAACGAGATGAGTGACTGAAAACTATTTAAAATAATGCTCCTGTGTGCTGAACAAGCAGTTCACTAATAGCCATTTATTAGCAAATTAGAGGTCACTCGTGGTGTCGCCCTCGTGGATGTCGTATAACGCGTATTCCATATTTTTCGGAATAAAAGTAGCCTATGTTCCAGGTTCCAGACTATTTCCGTACCAAGTTTCATCAAAATCGGTTCAGAGAGGTTTAGGCGTGAAAGCGTCACAGACAGACAGAGTTACTCTCACATTTATAATATTAGTAGGGGTAATTATCTACCCTGTGTAAGCAAGCGTTTCGCAAATGTTCCGCCTGGCCTTTTCCCCACTATGTTGAGGACCACCAGTATTTTACACGGAGCGACTGCCATTAGACCTCCGCAACCCTCGCTCGGTCTCAGGTCTCAATGCGTAACAACATTCACCACATACTTCCATCCACAAACTGACCGCTGCAAGTGCAGCTTAACGTTGCAAATCATATGTTCCATGCGGTTGTTAATTAGCCACTTATTTTCAATCAATTGTTTCGCAAATAAGAAAACAAAATAATAGTAACGATTCAACATTTTAATTCTTGCATTAAAATTATAGATTTATTACATTCTCGACTATTACAATTATTGTCGGACTAGACTATAACTTGTCATTCTTAGAAATAAAACTACGTTATACAGATTTTGAACATCTCTTTTTCTTGAGTGGTTCTTTGATGATGATCTTAGACTCGCTGAAGGCTCTCCGGAGGGTGAGGGCCTGTTGTCTGATGGACACGTTGGTGGAAGACTGCAGGGAGGACAGAGGCCGGTTCAGGTAATATCCGTAAGGGCCCATTTCGCGACGTTGCCATGGGCTAGTAGTGATCCTGTGGAATTAGAATGATTATTTGATGTGTGAAGTTGCAAAGGTATTTTGATTAGGAATCACTTTAGAGTACGCCATAGTCTTTTATCCAAACTCATGATTCGCAGCCTTTATCAACCCATCCAGGTGCAAGCCTCCTCCCTTTAACGCCATTCTTCCTAAAATTACCTACTTAATTTTTATTATGTCTTATCATTTTGGTTAAATCTCAATTTATCTTAGTCCTAGAATGCCTGAAATTCGAAATGACTAAATTTCCCGATGTCTAAAAAGATATTAATGTCTCAGAAATGAGTACAGTTGAGTTGAGAGTTAATATGACTACTTTCAGTTTACATAGAAACATGAAGTTCGTCCATTAGGTCGTTAATGGCGCTTACATCTTCCGTACTCTTTTGTGCAGCAACGGCTGTATTTCTTGAATCGGAATCTGTGAAGTAAAACCTACGCCACAAGCAGAGCAGTCTTACAACAAATGGGGCATTCAAAAAATAAATAAAGGAGTAAATATTGGAGCATAGAACCTTTGCCAACGGCTACGAACCATATCATGAGCGGTGGTATTTCAGGCCGCGGCCTCGTTTGGATGTACATGACCAGCGGCGCCGCTCCGCACATCCATATCATCCACTGCTGCAGCATCTTGCGACTCTCTATGTCATCTACCGATAATCTTATTGGATCCTCCTGAAACAAGATTTTTAATACGCTTAGGCCGGGATCTGTTACAAACGCCATAGCGGTCATTCCCAATGGCCCCCACCGTCCTCGTCGACGCCACCACTGGTGACAAACAGTTTTACTTTAAATGACCCAGTTGCCTTCAGTGGTGACAGATGGGAAAATTGAGGGGCAAATACCCCCATTATTGGGCGTAGGTATCTAATGGTGAATATAGAGCGATGTGTTATCAAATATTTATCACGAATGTCATTGAAAATGGATACCATGTATTTTTTATATTTTTGACATTCGTGATGAATATTTGGCATTGCTCCTCGTCCTCCTGAGAGGCACGCGCGGGACACGTTGCGCCGCCTTCGCGGGCCTTTTACTGGTTGGGCGACGGGTCCCCTAACTCGCTGCACGCAGGCCATACAATAGGGTAGCCGTAGAAAGTAGTGCGTGCTCCGGCGCCCAGTGCGTCTGGCACGAGAAGGGAGAGTGATAGTTGCCTTTCTCTCCCTCTCCGCTGCCACCTTGGTGGCTGTCAATTTTTTTTTTTTTTAAAACGTTGCCCCACACTAAGATTTCTCTTGTATCGTGGGTGCGTTTACAGACACAAATCTCACAAACAAACGCCCAGACCCGGAACAACCATCTGTAGGCCATACAAATTTTTGTTCCGTGTGGGAATCGAACCCACGACCCGTAGCGCAGAAGCCAATTGTTTAGCCACTGCACCAAACGTGTCGTCTAAAATTCCTCACAAAAGGAGGCGACGACTTCCCACCCACTCTCGCTCCCGACGAAGACGTTATTAGCCCCCTAGAACAACATCCAAGGAACTCTCAATGTGGTTATTGGGTACCCACTTCTTTTATAATAGTCTACTAGCCTAAAATATTAATTGGCATTTCAACTTACTTCGAAACAATATTCTACAATGGTCTTCACGACCCTGACCAGCATTACCCAGAAGTGTAGACTGTATATCACCATCCATATGAAAAGTAGGTGCTGGAAGGAAAGAAACTGGTACTTGAGTAGTTATTCAGCTTTGAAAACACGAACTAAAAATCCTCTGCGTATTTTCTTAAGGTTCTTTCATCATATCAAGCATGGGACGTGCCGCCCCACGGCGCGGCGGTCGAAACCGATCAGCCCCTTGTTTCAGAACAGTTCAGTCAATTGTCGAACGATTCTGTAAGCTATCTCTTTTTCTCTCATTACGAGAATCGTAGACGTAACTAGATAACAAATCGAATCGGTAGACAACTGCTTATCGAAAAGGTTCTGAATCGGGGGGCAGGTCGAGATTAGGTCTCAAATAATTCTATTAACTTATGAGAGAACTCTCTATCAGTCTGGTTCTTGTGCCCCTAGAAAAAACTCTTTGTCCGCCCTTGCCCCTTACTACTAATTATCATGCATACATCAGCTGAAGATAAGAAGAAGAATACCTGTAAAATGAGTTCCCAGAGCGGCACCCGTCGGAACACGAATCGCCTAAACAGCGCAGCGAGCATCCGCTGCGAAAGCGCCGCCGCACCCGCCGCCCACAGTAGCGTCGGCACCACCGACATCGAGCTCTCCCCGCATTTCACCCATTCGAATAGCTGTAATTTATATATTTTGTAGTTTATATCACCAACGATTTCAGCTCTCCAACGCACTAGTGACATTGCTGGAGGTCAGCTGCCAACTTCCACCCGAGCAAACATAGGTCTGGTGACGATCGGCAAAGCGCGATTGGTCAAAATTGTTTTTTTTTATCCTCGTATATAGTGTCATAGCTAGCGCCATGAGCACCCAGGGCAAAGATCAAATTTTTCGCTCCCGAAAAAACACGCTAAATAAAAAGGCATTTAATTAAGAATTTTGTTGAAAATATGGCAGTAACGTTTTTACTTGATTATTTGTAGCGCTCAATCAACATCATATTTTAACGCAAGATCTGCTGCGATTTTTTTCAGTTATATAATTAGGTATGTACCGAGCGGCCTAATTTGCGCCCCCTAGGTCTTGCGCCCATGGCAGCCGCCCCTATGGCCAGCCCCTAGATACGACACTGCTTTATAAACTATTACACGTGCTTATGAAAATTCATATTTAGGTGCGCGATGGAGGAGAGCCAGCAAGAAACTCTATGGCTACTGTAAGGTCAGGGGCAGACAATTGTTCGCGAATGAGTGGAGTTGATGTCGTCGTCTAGAGTAGAGTTTGTACGGGTTGTAATGGTGATGATCTAGTCTTCACCTAGGTATATGTATAAGACAATATTTATGACATCTAATCTAGATTTTCGGTGAATATGCTACTCTCTCACCATATAAAATAATACTACCAGCCTAAACTGCATCTACAACTGTAGCCTAAACTGTATCCACAAACTGTATCAATAACTATGTCCAGGATAAAGACTCCTCATTCTAAGAAGAGGCATATGCCCAGCAGTGGGTCAGTAATGAGCTCGTTATGCTATTATGCTGTACTGAGTGTATCGATGTCGTGGTGGCCTAGTCCATCTCGCTGGCCTCTTGCGGGTGGCAGACTGCACACACCATCGAGAACTGTTTGGAGCCCTCTCAGGCGTGCAGGTTCACAATATTTTCCTTCACCGTTAACATCAAATTCTGATCCGCCCACGAAAAGTCAGAGGTAGGGCCGGGTTCAAACGTAGACCCTCCTGCATGGAAGGCAAGCGTTCAACCGCTATACTATCACTGATTTTGCTCCTCAGTACATGAGCCAGATATATCTTTCAACAATTTACCTCGTATCCTTCATTTTGCATGTAACTCCATAAAGAGGTATCCCACATTACAATTTTTTATTTCCTAATTATTGATAGCGAAATTTAACATTTGTTTTATAATTTATCAGGCTTTCTTGTTATTTACACAAAAATATTATAATTTCTATGTCACCATGATCGTTATGACATTTTACCACACGTAATTTGACATTTAAAAGTGATTTGACGGATTTGACAGTGTTATTTTTAATATTTATATGTTTTGTCTGGGCTAGAGTAACTTCCTATTGGCCCTAGTCCAAATATAGCTAAGTTTTTTTTATAATATCTCATCCAAATCGACCATTTACAGTCCACCATACTAGGTATCTACTAAAGCCTCTCCTAAGTTACGATTGCACTTATACAATACTTGGTAATTTTTTTAAATTTATTTTTTATCGTTGGAAAATCGTCATGGATACCGGGGAAGGCGAAGGGTTATGCCGGACTCTTATCGGCTAAAAACACACGGTGTTCCTTCTCCTGACCTGTGGCCGGGGTCGCGGGGTTCGCAGCTGCATGCACTGCAACCCCGGTAGGCCTCGGTCTGCCAGCCCCTGGCGGATCTCTCCTTCTATGGGGTCTGGATCCACGTCCTCCTGAGAGGCGCGCGTGGAACACGGTGCGCCACCTTCTCGGGCCTGTCACTGATCAGGCGACGGGTCCCCTTACCTGCCGCCCGCACAATATTTGGTCTATACATGTACATAAACTCACATCTTTTTCCCGTAGGGACATTACTAGGAACCTTACACACAATACTCCATTCGATTTGTCCACTCGTACATCTTGTCATGTTTTGAGTATCTACCTACTACGGTTAGAGCAATATTATTTTCTGTAAGTATCGGTCGTGACGACTCAGCATCTCACCATATCGGTGGCCGCGTTGCTCTATGTCAAAGTGTAACTATACCAAGAGGAACTCTATGTTTTCACCCCATGTTTCAAACTTAGAGCATATGCTCTAAGGTTTCAAAACAACGAAAGTACCGTCGCGAAGATAAATACATTCACGACGATACATTCGTAAATGTAACACCGGCTTTAGCTGCGATTGCATTCTATAGCATGCGTGCTGACGCATGCGAATCTAAATCGATGCAAAAAGGTGAAAGCATGCGTCTGCATGTTCGTACAAAATGCCCATTTTCTATGACTGAAATGGGAATTGATGCCGATACGGCTGTCTTCCCATTAGATACGTGTGAGTTAGCTAAGCGGTAAGCGAGGTTAAAGCGAAAACGAAATTATGTGTCTATTTCCACCAAAGGTAAGTGGTGTAGCGGAGTAACTAATTACGTAGTACGTCGTCTACTCAGCTCTGCTCTGTACTTTCCACAGCTGCACCACTCGCGCATCCCTAGCTCGCATCCCTCACTTCAACTAGTCTGTAAAAAAACTTAGCTTCGTTGAACCCCTTTTCACCGCGTGAGCGATCGCGATCGGTGGCTTTGACACACATCCTTAGCTTAGCATCGTAGAACATCTTTGGTGGAAAGACAGCCTAAAGATGCCTTTTCACTCGAGATGTGCTATGCAGCTATGCTGCGAGAATGTAAATGCTAAGCTACGAAACTATGTTACCGTTTCCACTGATGCTAAGCTATGTAGCGGAGCGAGTAAGATGTGCTATGAAAATGCGCCTCCGCAAGGTAGCTGTGCGAGGAAGATGCGCAGCTCGATCTATGAGACGCATCGACAATAGGGAAGGCACGGTACGGCACTTTCGGTGACAAACGCGCGCCTATTGTTGGTACACTGCTCTGTACATAGCTACACCACTCGCGACCATCTACAGCACGCATCTATAGCTCGCATCCATAGCACGCATCCACTGTCACAGCACGCATCTTTCCATATAAAAACGTAGCTTAGTTGAATCAGTTTCTACCAGTGCTATGCTATGTGGACCAATGAATATGATTGGTGTATATCAAACGCATCCATAGCAACGTTGCATAGCACATCTCTGGTGGAAAGGCACCCTAAGCCTTGTGATAGAAAATTATTTTTCAAAAAAAACCGTCTATTTTATTTTCAAAAAGAAATAACAACAACACTGATAACAATTATTTAATATAATAGAAGCAAAATGTCAAAGTGAATCAAACGGTAGTTTATCTATGCTCCTCCAGGGGCAGTCTTCAGGGCTTTGGTTCTTCGGTAGCACCACAGACGCCGGCGTTCTGTGTAGGGTCGCAGGAACATCTCGTTGCCTGAAGAACAGGAAATACTTGTAAAGAATAAGGTACGTTATACCCTGCCGGCATTACGATTAATAGACTAGCGAATCCCGCGTCCCTCGTCATAGCCCTTGGAGGAACACCGTGGTGGTTTTAGGCGGTAAGAGTCACCTTCATAGGGTGGAGGGTACACATAAGGATTTCCCCACGTATAAAAAACGTAGTTAATCGTTTGAATTTTATTATGACTTCCGTTAACGGTGAAGGGAAACATCGTGAGGAAACCTACACACCTGAGAGGGCTTCAAAAAGTTCTCGATGGTGTGTGTAGTCCGACAACTCAAATTAAAAAAAAAACAAGTGTCTCACCTGTTCCTGACACTATGATCAAAAAAGTCAGAGTTTGTTTAAATACAAGAAAAACATCATAACGCGTAAACTACAAAAAATCGCGGAACGTACAGACACCATCACATCAAGCTACTACAATCTGTAATTTTTTTTAAATAGATTTTTATCTTTATCGCAAGAGTATTAGGTTCAAGGTTGATTGGGAAAATTTGACAGTTTCGGGTAGTTTGATGTGCTGGGGTCTGTACATGGGGGTTGGTCGGGTACCTCTAAGGGTACTGTACCTCTGGACTTCCGCTTGACACAACTTTTTATGGCAACCTGTATGTCTTAAATAATACGTGTCTGCGTGATTCGATCTCAAATATGTAGGTACACATTAGTATTGTGAACAAATATTTATTTTGGTGACTCATGCTAAATTGGCTTGGAAAATCTTAGAGTGTGATTATGACAAAAATTGTTCTACTTCCATACTCACCATGATATATTTTCTGAGGTTCTCAATTGCATCAGCAGAAGTCTCGTTCGGCTGGCGGACAAGTTCGAGTGTAAGCTCCTTCGTCGGCTGTCCGACCGCCGGGGCGACAGTAACTTGTCCGCCATTACAGCATACGACGCCGCTAGAAGCGCGGCTGATATTGGCTGACGACAGTTTGGCAGACGCGATCCCACTCTAGTTAACAACGTTATGTCTAAATATACGACTTCTATCAATCAATATTAAATTAGCCTATTTGGCTGCACAGCTGCTGAGCGTATCTTGCGCGGCTCACGTTTCGTGGCGTAAAACTTTGGCTCTTGATCGGAACGCACAACGCAGCGGTATGGGATAAGCGGTGCCGGACACATAATCGTATAAAAAACGTCTAGAATGGTCTTTTGTTCCATCGCAGTATGCGTCAGCGGTGAGGGGCAAGCGCGGTGAAGTGGGTACTCCGCACAGCGCGGCGTCGTGCCCGTTCATTCGGTGCGATGCGCGTCACATGGATTGTTCATGTTGACACGTCTAGTGGTAGGTAGTTGCGGCAGAATCAACTGACTGCTTCTCCGCAGAGACAGCAACGCTGCATCATGACGGTCGTCAACTTACCGCAGCGTTGCGCATTCTGACCAAGAGACTAAAGCTTAGGTGCAGGCCACATATAAATGGCGTCGAGCGCGGACATGGCACGGGCGGCTTCATATTCCATTCAAATTTCATACAAAATGCATGGAAATAAAGCGCAATACGGACGCCGAAATGGCGTCTCATAACCACGTCCGAGCAACGACATACCGTGTGTCCTAAATTGCGCTTTATTTCCATGCATTTTGTATGAACTTTGAATGGAATACGAAGCCGCCCGTGCCATGTCCGCGCCCGACGCCATTTAAATGTGGCCTGGCCTGCGCCTTATGCTTAGCGCTACGTACAAATTCTCCTGCGCGGTCTCACCACGCGTATTTTACGTCGTTACGCCGAGCGAATACGGCCTAGAAGTTTTGTGCGCGCGCATTACTGTGCAAGATACGCGTCGCAAGATACGCTAAGTGTACTTTGGACCTTAGGATGGACGCAGGCCTCTTCCTTGACTCAAGAAGATAAGTAGGCTAATTTACGTAATTTCATGACGCGCTGATCAAGTTACAGTGACGCTGCAATTAAGTTCACGCGGGCGTATGTGGCAGCGAATACAAAAAGCGGAATATTCCGATCTGTCCCCTGATCTGTCCCCTCGTCGGTAACAGGGGAACAGATCGAAACTTTTTATTTCTATTTGTCCCCCTAAAGAACAGCAGGGGACAGACCAGAAATCATTCGTTTGATCTGTCCGTTCGTCTTGGTGACAGGAGAACAGATCGATTTTTTTATTCCTGATTGGCCCCCCGAAGGGGACAGATCGGAATATTCCCAAAAAGCGTTATTTTGATCGAAACTTAACTGCAACCATACTGCAAATGAACTTCTTTAGTTAGGTGAATCAGGCCGAAGGTCTGCGTAAATCCTACCAACATTTTTGCCAAGCCTACGTCATCAAGGGCGTTTCTCTTTGATGAAGTACAGTACCCAGCAGTAAATCGAGCTTTAGAAAGACATATCGGCTAGCTTCGACTTCGTAGAGGGCCGTCTCTGTCACTCATATCTATATGAGATACCGAACTGTTCGTCCTTCGGGCGACAAAGATGACGCTCTATGAAGCCGAAGGGAGCCGATATATATCTCTTTCTAAAAGCTCCTCCCAGCCCCCGCCAGCAACGCCCTAAGCCGAAGTCCGAGTTCCACTAGGGGGTCGCCCTTAGTGCTGTTGTTGCAGGTAGTCATGATGTTAGTGTAGTGTAAGCAGTTAGCTTAGGTTAAGTATTTTACTTCCCCACCATTGACTGGAGACCCTTCAGGTCTTGCCAATAACTGCCCGGTTACGTAGAAACGGTATGCAAGGAACATCTAAAGAAGACGAAAAGAAAAAAAAAACTCTTTCTGAAGCTCGATGTGTTATATCTGCCGGGTACTGAAGGTAGTCTTGGCAAAAATTTGTAGGTAGGTATTTATCTGATTTGCGCAGGCGTTACCTTCTTGGGTCGTGGCGTCTTCCAAGTTGTGATACGACCGCCGGTTGGGTATGAACTGGGTTGGAAGGTAGTTGTGTTAAAATAATGTTGTTTAATTCGTATAATAATATGCTACATCAAGTATTCTCCTCCCACGATGGCCCAAGATTACGTTACGAATGTAATGATCAGTGTTGCCATTAATTAAAATCTTTAATATGATTAAGGAGATTTTTAATTCGTAATGAATATGAACTAACTAAAGGCTCCTGCAAAGAGGCGCTATATCGCCTAAAAGATTCTGGGGCCAAGGTCGACTGAGCCCCGCCGTGCGGGGCTCCTATTTCTGTCTGCAGGGTTTAAAGTACCTAACCTAACACAAAGGGGATGACGGGGGCTTCGTTCGCTCGCTTTGCTCGTTCACTTTAGCCCCCGTCATCGGCTTCAAACCTAACTTATCCGTGTCGGGGTGCTTGAAAGTACCGAGCTCGCTTAGCTCGCTCTTAATGCGTGTTAACAAACAGCACGCGGGCGATATCGCGCATCTTTGTAGCAGCCTTTAGTTTGTCGAGCGAAAGTTGTGTCGCACTAACGTTCGTCTATCAAAAGTTCCGTCTCTTATGGTTTGTCGAGAAAACAATCAGTCGCGCGGACGTACGTCGAGCTGATGTGCTGTCGCACCACTGATGATGGTCGACATATCGTACTGTCGCCCTAACATTTGTCGTGTATTTGTTTGTCACAACTTTAATATGGGGCCAAAATAAATTGCTTAGGTACTACCTTAACTATTAGCTAACTCGTGTTATTTATGTACAAAATTACTAAGTAGTTCAAAATTGCTTCTATATAGAAGCAAGTAAGTGAAAAATGCATTTTGTTCAGGTAAGGGGATAGAACCTTTGTGGCATGGCCCGCCCGCTGCCATTTTGTTTTTTTTTCCAAGTTGCGGCGCACGATTACACTAACATATGTAGGTAGAGGGCACTTAAACAAACAAAAAATATCAGCGATATATTTAACAGTAACAAAGTGCGCTGCAATCTTGAAAATAAATCTTCCATCAATCCTCCATAATCAAACTCCAAATATCTCGGCAACGTGACACTTTAGGGCACCATATGTCTTAATATTTTTTGTTTGTTTGAGTATCCTCTATTCATATTTACCAGTTACAAAGTGCGCTGCAATCTTGAAAATAAAAGTCCAAATAAGTATCTCGGCAACGTGACACTTTAGGGCACCATCTCTCTGAATATTTTTTGTTTGTTTAAGTGTCCTCTACCCATATTATGTTAGTCAAATCGTGCGCCGCAATCTTGAAAAAAAATGAAAATGGCGGCAGGGGCCTATGCCAGCATCCATAGAAAAATGTTCGAACGCCTTTATTTACTTACTTATAGTGACAGTACCCACAGCCGATAACGTAGTTTTGAGCCAATTTTGTGAACTAGCTGTCCCGGGAAGAAAATATTTGCCGTAGCATATTATTGTACCATGGTTGTTTCTACACTCGGAGTTTTCGTAGATAAAATCAATTTACGTAAAGATTGTCTACGTGGTCCTATTCAGTCAGAAAGGGTAAATTCTACGTTTATTTGAGTTTAGAATGCGTTGGACCCCTGAATAAGGTAAATAGATCACGAAGAACCAAGTATCAATAGTTTGTTTTTGGTAAGACGATGCGGTCCCAAACAAGAAAGAAGATTAGTTACTGGAGGCCTACTCCGAAAATCGAACAACGAAGCTTCAGGTGACGGATCGCACATTTTCCAACCACGTATGTGTTTCGGATCGGATGATCGATTTGATTTTCGTGATTTGACATTTTGTTCACCCTACTCTCAAATGTTAATTGTATACTCTATTCACCGTAAGTTGATTAGTGACGTTTCTCTACAAAACTACCATAGAAAGAATATCTAATATTTAAAAAAAAGCATTGATAATTTAGCTATTTTACGGCTTTTGATGATGTCGTTTACGTTTTTTCGATAGCAGTCTCCTTCTACAGACAGACTACAAAAGGCATGTTGACAGCATCAATAAATTGAAAATCTAATTAGTCCGCCAGTTAGAGTTTTTAAAAATAATGGACACGTATTCTTTTGTTATATCTATGAATATTTGGAAAGATAAAACGTATCAAAACTCGAGAGCGGGGGCTTGTGACGTCAAAAAGCAAGTAAAAATTGTACTTGCTTGTGACGTTTTACCAATTTTAAAAGTGTCGTATCTTCGTCAATTTTGGTTTACGTAACAAAAGCAAAAATACTGGTCAAATATTTTTTGATAATCTAACTGACGGACTAAGTAGATTTTTTGTGTCAAATACTCTAATAGATGACCGAGCTGTCAGGACTCATCCTTAGGTGAACAGAGTATACCTAATAGTTCGTTGTTTGAAAATTCTTTGAACGTAATTATTCATAAGTTCTATGTCAGTCGTTATTACGTTTCGATCCGAAATTTGGACGTTCGTTTTTCGGAGTTAGCCCCTTGTTTATATTAAAAGCATTACGTATGGGTCTCCGTTTCAGGCATTAAGTTGCCGTTCAGTGTCACGGGTGTCGTGGGTGTCGCGAACCTCCGGAGCCGGTGATGGACGGAGCCGACGAAGCTATTGACCTTCTCCATGGTGTTGTTCACCCCCCGCACCGCCCGCTGGTGGAGTTCCGTTTGCCTGCTCCAATCAGAATACATTACTTAAACTAGCGGCGATCACATTGTTTAGCTTCATCTTTATAGCAAAATAAAATAAAAAAAACATTTGATGTGTATATTCCATGCATTTATTTATTTATACTTCTATGCACTATGGTGGTACATAAGGCGGACTTAATGCCATAAGGCATTCTCTACCAGTCAACCTTTGGGTTAAAAAGAAAAGCATCGAAATAGGTACAGCAAAAAAATAAATAAAAATGAGTTGACAATGTTGAACAGAATGTAAACAAATTGGTAAGATATAAATTACATAAAATACACATATACGAATAATAAAATATATAGATATTATAATATATATAAAATACAAAACTGTATTTGCATTTCCTTTTTTTTACACCCTTTTAAGGTATAATATGTATATTTTTTTTTTATTTATTTAGCGATAGGTTCACGTTTTACCACGATCTCGCCCGATGGTAAGCGATGATTTGGTTGACGGTGCATAAAGCACGCTTGCCTAGAAGTAACCAATTCACTCTTGACTTTAAGACCCCAAGGTTGTAGCTATCAGGAAACACAGACTCCGGCAGGAAATTCCACTTCTTAACTGTTAGCTGTGCGAACAATGAAAGTGTTCGCAAAGCGCTTTGTAAGTACGTATAAGTGGGATGTCCACCGTGTACCGAATGGCGCATTGCCGTACGTTTTAAATGTCTGCTAACTAATGGTATTGTATTTATTTATAGGCCTCTTCCTTGATTCAAGAAGATAAGTAGGCTAATTTACGTAATCTCATGACGCGCCGATCAAGTTGCAGAAACGCTGCAGTTAAGTTTACGTGAGCGTACCTATCTGACAGCGATCGCCTATTAAGAGAATACGAAAAGCGTGGTTTTGATCGAAACTTAACTGCTACTACAATGCAACAGAACTTTTTTAGTTAGGTGAATTAGCCTACTGTATATTGCTTCTCGTAGCTATGACGTCAAAAGTTACCGAAGTCTGCTCACCAATCACCAATTTTGATCACCCATGTTATAGTATTATCCATGTTGCCCATATTATATGTTCAGCTTTGCACAGCGTGTCCTCCCACTCACTGGCAAACGTTCACAGGCAAGAGTCTAGTTGTGGCGAGACAAGGCTTCTCTACCCACTCCGTTTGTTGCCCTTTCCGAAGATCTCCCACCTGGGCATGAGTTGCCTTGAGCTGACCCGGAAGTCTCTAAATAGATTTCGGACTCAGGTTGGTCGAAGCAAGGAAAACCTGCTCAGGTGGAGATTTGCGGATAACTCAAACCTGGAGTGTAAATGTGGTGCCGTTCCGCAAACTATGGCGCACTTAATATCATGCCCTGTTACCTGTACGCCACAAGAACTAATGGACGCTGCGGATAGTGCTAAACTCATTGCTGAATTCTGGGCCGACACGGCGTAGATTGTCATTGACACGCTAAGAAGAAGACCCATGTTATATTGAGCACTACAGGCTACCAATACCAATATTATAACTTATACATACATATTTTATTATTATAACTTTCGTGAGACACATTCATATTTATGATTAGTTACGGTTCACTCACATGCATTTTTCGGGATTGCCCGACTAGTTTCGGACCCAATCGGAGTCCTTAATCATGAGCTGATCACGCGGCGAGGTCGCGAGTCGAAGGGTTCGACTCGCAACCTCGCCGCGTCAATCCCGAAAAATGCACGTGAGTAAACCGTAACTAATCATAAATATATACATACATAAACCATACCAACCACTGTTCCAAATATGGCATGTTGAATCTTTGGCAGTAATTCTTCCGGATGTAGTCGGCATAGCAAAGCGAGAGGAACCAGCACATGGTGATGTGGATCTGAGGCTGCTGTTGGCGTAAGAACCTCGTTAGAGGACCTAGTGCCACAATCTCCGGTTTGCCCCCCAGGAGGCCTGCTGTTGTCATCTCTAGCAGCATGTTAGGACTCTGGCGAGGAAATGGTTGAAATCTATAAGTGTACAACTAAAAAATTGTTGCCGCAGTGTCATTGCGATGGATGGAGCAGAGGAGAGGTCCAGAGAGAGTCCAAAGAAAAGATAGATGAATTGTGTGATGGAGGATACGAAGAAAAGGGGAGTAAATGATAAGCTGACGGCTGACTTTACTGATTTTACTTACGCTGAGATTTAAAGCCATCTCCCGAACGGGTGTTAATGACGCCTACCGTTCCCTAATCTACCATATTTTGATAACGTTTAGCAGACAAATTGCTACTTTTATGAGCACTTCGCTCAATGTTACAAGCAGGTTAGGAACCTACGGTATAAAATATGATCTTTTTTGTTTTTGTTTATATTTTGGCAAATAAGTCGACAGCCCACCTGATGGTAAGTGGTTACCGTCACCGGCTATACATAAAACACATTTAAAACCAAGAGGATTGCTGATGCGTTGCCAATCTTAGGGACAAAGTTGAAGATTCTCATGTGTCTGTAATTTCACTGTCACCAATACCTTTCAAACCAGAACACAGCAATGCTACTTAGCGGCATTAATATGGTATGTCTACACCAGTGCGCTTTCATGTTCATCTTGCGCTTTCAACTTTCAATTCTTCTTGCGTCAAGCGCATGCAATATTGATTGCCATAAGACGCATGCAGCTTATCGCCTACACCGGTGCGCCTCGGTCAGTCGTCAGTCGATATACAATAGACGGATTGGCGTGCGTTAGGAGCATGCGCTTTTGTCGAACTAGTGTTAAGGCATGCGCTATGGCGCTTCACGTATGCTTCAGACGAAGCCGCAAGATGAACATGAAAGCGCACTAGTGTAGACATAGCTATAGGTATGGAGGTGTGGCGGCATCTATCCACGCCACATGCGAACTACGCAACACGGCGGTGTAGACGACTACAGCGACATTATCAACAACTCATCATAGATGCCAGTTTCTACATCGCGCTATCATGATTTAACACGCAGATGGTATATATACAACCTCCCAACATCAACCGTAGGGCAGTAGCCCGTCAGGCACAAGACTCCTCCTGGTTGGAGGATCCTCCCTTTGGTTGGAGGAACACCACACCACACCTAATTTCTCCACAGAGGTAGTACTTCGCCGGACGAACTCTTTCAAAAAGAGCTCTACTACTTTTAAAATCTCTGTTGATAGATTCCGTGTATGGCGTGTTTTACGTGCATTTGTTTTGGTACTTACATCCCTAATGAGCGTGTCAAGGTAGTATTGAAAGAAGCGCATGCAGCACACCCACAGGTGGATCATCAGAGCCAGCATGCCTAGCACCATCGTAGACTGCGAAATTAAAATAATAAATAAAAAACCTGAACGCCTCGTTGGTCTAGTGGTCGCAAGCGCGACAGCTGAGCTTGAGGTCTTGGGTTCGATGCCCAGGTCGGGCAAGTGTTATTGAGTTTTTCCATCTGGCATTTCTTAGTAGCAGCCCGGAGTCTGGATTTGTGCCCGGTTAATGGCAATAGGCTCGCCCCCCTATTACATGGAACTTAAACGTAACTCTGCCCAACCCTTCGGGGAACACAGGCGTGATGTTATGCAATTAAAAATGTCAGGGTCAGAAGATAGTAACAGTAGCCTATGTTCTTCTCTAGGTTCCAGACTATCTTTGTACCAAGTTTCATCGAAATCGGTTCAGCGGGTTAGGCGTGAAGCGTCACACACAGATAGAGTTACTTTCGCATTTATAATACTAGTGGGCATTAATTGTAAATACGCGCCCGCAGGGCGCTCAATTTTATTTAGAATGAATAAGACTATTCAAAGTTCTACCTAGTTATTTCTAGTTCCGGGTGGTGCCGTACGTAAAGAATAGCACTATCCCATCTCATCCCATGGGTGTCGTAAAGGGCGACTAAGGGATTCACTAGAGGATGGGCTGCAGCGTTCTCTAGGTACTTTAACAACTACTGCGATCGCCAACCCGCTTGCTAAGCGTGGCGATTATGGCAACCCCCCCCGCCCCCCCCAACATGGCTTGGGGGAGGCCTATGTCCAGTAGTGGACGTCTTTCGGCTGAATGATGATGAATTTTTACCAGAGAAGTTATTTTTTATAATGTATGATAAGTGGCGCCCCCATTTTTTATACTCTTTTTTGCAGAGCTGCAGAGCTACTGTATAAATGACCCTTGTCTTGACCAACTCACAATCAATGTCTTCTCCAGCAAGGACACGTGCGCCTGGTCTCCTGCGATGAACACGGTGGCTTCTAGCTCGTTGTAGAGGAACAAGGCCGCGGCGCTGGCGAACACCGCCGTAGGCCCGACACCCCACACCTCGCCATTGCAACTCAACCATTTCGCAATCGTTTCAAAGGACGAGTCGTAAAGGTTCTGCAAAATCACCTAATTTTTACGTATAGGTTTTGATTAGGTATTGAATTTCTTAAGGGCTGGATACACGCGTTGCAAAAATTCTAATTTGCACATGTAAGTATGTTTGGTTGGTACTGTATACCGTGCAGCAGGGATGTTATGGAACTCCGTTGCCGTAACTGAAACTATCAGATTTGAAATAGAAATATATCCAAAACCGTAACCGAATCTGATAGGTAAATATCCTTCTGATAACATTAAATTTTCGAATGATTTCGGATAGAGGCGGAGTCTAAATGAGAAACGATAAGATAGGTTTTCGCGCTTCCCTTGAATTGTTTGAATAGATTTTATTATTTCTATTGCTATAGCCATACTAGTCAGACATTCATTCTTGTGGGATTACATTTACCTAGAAATAAAGTCCAGTCATTAACTATTTGTATTTTCTTTTTACAATTCATTAAAAATCTAATATCCGTAACTGAAACTATCCGAAACTATCGGATAATCCGAAATAATTTCATATTCGTAATCGCATCAGAAACCGGTATAATATTATTCATATAGGTATTTGTATCCATATCCAAATCCGACGTATCCTTAACATCCCTGCCGTGCAGTGCCCTTGTGCAAACTTTCGCACAAGCTGTTTGCGCATACAAGTCGTTGCATGTAGCCGGACCTTTAGCCATGTGTAATTCATGCCTACTGTGACTAATAAAATAAGTCTACCTACGTTCCATTACCAGTCTGTGAACGCAGCTTACAAGAAGCCTACTATACTATTATGTTGAATAGTGGACTGTACGAAGTTTTGATGTGTCATACCTGCGTGCAAGGTACTTGCACGATGGAAACTAGTTCTAGAGCGTCAGATTTGTAATAAGAACTAAATAATATCTGAATTTGGTGGATAATGGAATAATTATTTCAAGGGTATTGACAGAACAGTGTTTTGAACTAATACAAGACTGCTTCACCCTAATTATCGAAGATCTAATGAAAAATCAAGTGTAAATAAATATCGTTTAAGACGAAGAGTGATTGTAGTGCTGCTTGTAAACGTGCTTTTTAGAAAAAGTGCATTTTAATTTAAGGAACACTTTAAATCCATGGGTATAACCGTATAAGTATACTTTGTACTATTAAAATAAATAATCAATACACAAAAAAACACAAACTTCTGCCTAATGTGCAATTCACACCTTCGAAGCGCGTCGTTCTGCGTGCACTCGGACGCGCTTCGCCATGTGTGCATACTTTAGGTTATAAAATATATAATTTGGCATGCATGTGCACATGCAGTACAACTCACACTTTATCCCATACGATTTAAAGCAGATCTTTAAATTACCAATCCTGCGGTGATGCGCTCTGGAGCCATTTATAACAATGATATGTCTTGGATTTTTTACACCTTACATGTTGCTTGAAAATTTCAATTGTCTTACGAACTGTTTTTAGATTCTGAAAATTAAAGTTTTCATGGTTCTAGCAGAGTATAATCTATAAATAAACATGTTCTGACTGACGGCGTCAAAACCGCTGGGTCTTAGAATCTTGAAAGTTTGCACAGGGATTTCTTACGTATTATAAGCAATCTCTGTGCAAACACATGCACATGTACAAAGAAGAGATTTTCGGAAATTCAACACGCAAGGCGATAAAAAGAGGTCAAAGTTAGTATGGGAGAATCTTATAGCGTGGCCTGATTTAGTCGAAACTTAGTATGAATAATAAATTAAATGTTAAGTAAAGGGTTTTTCGAAATGGGCCTGTACGGGGGTGAAAAGGGGTGATAAAGTGCCCCAGCTGCGAGCTCAGCTAGGATGAAAATAACTAGGATTCGTCATGATTTCTTGAAGGGAACTTGTTTGTACTAGATTTGTTTCAAGATTGTATTTGCTCCGCGATAAAGGAAATAAAGTCGTATGTACTCACGCAATGTGTATTAAAGCTTACAGATTTGGCCGCCATGCAAGCGGTGCGAGGTTTATGCTACAAGTCCCCTCTATACTTAACATCTTCACTTTGCAATTTCATCGATATATTTTTATCACACTTTTGATTTTATACAACTATTTTTTTTGGTTAGGTTTATGCGTTTCGAAGGGAAATTGATCCAAGTTTTTGAAGGATTGAAAATGTGTCAAAATCGAGTTGGCATGCCGCTTTGTTGGTATTAGCTTTGTGTTAAAACCTCCTTGGAAGTCGTTTAAGGCTGGAACTCATGAGGGCGGGTTCGGAACTGCTGCGGGCCGAGTGCGGACCTTAGAGCATATGCTCTAAGGTGCGGACCCGCGGCAGTTGTAATGTATGAAACTATACAACGTGTTACATAATTCCCCTTAAAAAAGAAAATGTTAATCAAGTAGTCTTTTATGGTTGTTGTCATTTACCTTTCAGAGGAAATTAGGTAAGAATGTAAATAACTTTCTGGGTAGTCTACTCTTTACCTTTATGTTTTCAGGGTTGCGTTTCAGTGATGATTTTATTTTATGATGTGTCCAATTTTTTTTTGAGTCCTACTTTTATTTTTTAATATTGCCAATAGACTCTTTACACGAAACCTTCTAATCCCCTTTCGGCTTTAGGGGTATTTTTGTAACACGTTGTATACGAGGTGTTACACTAATTGCCACGACCACTGACTGACTGGAACGCAGCATGTGCGGAACAGGAGGTCTACTCCCTAAGCACGAAGTCCGTAGTTTCGGCCTTAGTTACGAGCGTTTCCTACTCCCTATCACCTACGGACATACGATTATTACGGGGCCCGAACTAAGAATGAATGACAACATAATTTGACAGTTGTCACTACCTACTACCGATGTGTTTTTGTCCGTCCGAAAAGTTGAACTTGGCACTTGTTTTGTTCACTCTTACGTTTCGGGCTACTTTCGGACGGGCGACTAACTTCGTTGACGGACTTAGGGAGTAGGCCCCCCAGCAACGGACCGTCAGCTGCAGTGTGATATCTCGCAAATAGTTTCAGGGCTCAAGGTTAGTGTGTCCACACACGGGCCACTCATCTTAAGCTTCGGACTAACTTTTCCAAACATTTTGCAGGGACTCGCCGCACATGTGTGGGCAGCAGTCCCTCGAA
This sequence comes from Amphipyra tragopoginis, assembly GCA_905220435.1. Classification (NCBI taxonomy): domain Eukaryota; kingdom Metazoa; phylum Arthropoda; class Insecta; order Lepidoptera; family Noctuidae; genus Amphipyra; species Amphipyra tragopoginis. The sequence continues at coordinate 2,747,611 of HG992006.1, forward strand.
AGTTTGTGGCCGGCCACTTGTAGCTGTAGGGAGTTGCCAGTTGCGGTTGGCCTTAAGACATTTATTGTGATGACTGATGAGTAGGGATCGGGGATATTCGGATGCATATTTACCTAAAGTGAATTTTTAGCTGCGAAAGTGTGGAAGCGGCTTCTTAAAATATTTTTTTTTGTAAAAACCCGTCGTTCCAGAAACACTGGGAATGCATAACTAGTCGAGTGTATAGTATGGAAGCGACTTCTTAAAATGATTTACCTATTAAAAAAAAAAACGGGATTTTTGGATCGCACAACTATTTAAAATTGATGTGTAACCCCCGATGCAAATATCTGTTATGTAGTTATGTGTTATGTAGAGTGTTAAGAAGAGAAGTGGGGTGTGTTAGATAAACCAAAAAAAAACATAAATTAAAATAATTGTTCCGGAACCGCAGGATTTTTTCGATACAAAAGCTCATTCCATATTAGCCAACATCAGGCCAACATCGCAAGTTTATGAATGTTTATGAATATGCATCCGAATATCCGATCTCTACTGATGAGGCTCGCCACAAGGTTATTTAAAGGTTACCATCAGAGGATTCAGAGTTTAGACATTCAATAGTACAGAATATCCAGACTTAAGGTTCGATTACATGAAGCGATTGCATGCGCAAGCAGTTTGTGCAAAAGTTTGCGCAAACGGTATTGTCGGTATTAAGGTACTGCGCGGTATACCGTTAATTATAGGTAATTTGTGCAAATAAGATTGAGCGTGTAACCGCAAAATCAGCTGACGCGCTCGTGAATTAATTAATCAGGTGAAGGCTTGGTATAGAGGGGATTTATGGCTACGTGTACTGGATAATAGTAACGCAGTTTGGAAAAGTTATTTCCGTACAGACTTAATGTGTATTTCCAACTCTTACGCGGCATCCTACGTGAGCGATCTAGAAGCGACGCAAAGCGGCGCGGCGCGACGCGAAAACAACAAACAGTCGATACCTATTGAAGTGGCCTACGTGACCAAACGTACGTGAAGTGCGGCACGGCGCGGCGCGAAGCGAAGCGAACGCGATCAGTTGGCTTGATATTTTCGCGAGAACTGGATGCGGTGCCGTACAGTGCTACTGAATGAGGGCGGCGCGCGGCGGGCGTTTCGTAAGCTCGTAGGACAAAGCCGCCGCTTCGCACCGCATCGCATTGAATTCGCGTGTCACCGCATCGGATCGCTTCGCAATTCGCGTCGCTTTGAACCGCCTACGTAAGACGCCGCGTTAGCAACGCGGTCAATGACATCGGTGGTCGCGTTGCTTTAAGAACAAAGATTGTTTACAGAAAGTCTTAAAACAAAAAACGTTTAGATATTTTCAATGCCGTACGATATAGCTTTTTAGATTTTAGCATACGTTTTTCGAAATCTCTGAACAGTTGGCTTAGCACGAATACCTATTGTGACTGATGGTAACGTAAACGTAACGTTAACGCGAGTGAATTTAGAATTGGAAATACTCGTTTCGCACATAATATTTAATCGAATTGAAAACTTTATTCATATCTATGTATGATACAAATTGTGGCTGTCGCATAAATTTAAACTAAAATGCTACAGAATAGTTGTATTTTCGATTCAAAATTCACTCACATTAATGTTACGTTTACGTTACTACACGTCAAAATATTCGTTCTAGGCCTACTGATCTTTTTTTAAAACTATTGACTTCTGGGGGAAGTTGTAAAAAAAGTTATTTGTTATTAATTTAATACCCTTTTCCGATTAATACTTCCTTTCCGAATAACATTGTATAGTTATGAGCATATGCTCAAAAATAGGACTTGAAGGTTTCAATAAAAACACACAATTTTATTGGTTACAAATGGCTAGATGGATCTGTAATGGCTGATACAGGCCCAGTCTACACATTCGTCATTTATTATTCTAAACACATACAACCATCGATTACGTCACTACAACACACACTACACATCAACACTTGAGTACATCTTCAATCAACAAAGAACAAAGGTATAAAAATAAACAACAAATATTGTAAAAAATGACGTAAATATCTCTGTGGGTATATGAACTACTTTTTAAATATATTTTTTATAAAAACACTTAACATTCATTAAGATCCTAAAAACTAATTTGGTATTATATTTGCTAATATATAAACTGGAAGGAGATTAATTTATATGATATATGATTTGAGCTACATTTTCACTAATTCAACTACAGAATAAGGAATGTTTGATTAAATATATATTTTTTATATACTTATGAATTAAAATGTCAGAACAATTCTATATTGTGGGCGAATATCTATACTTGACACCCCTATATTGTACATCTTATTTGCTAACGTGACAATGATTGAAATATATATTTTTCTAAGTATAATACAAGCTATGAAAATAAATAAAATAAATAAATAAATATTTTTGGGACATTGTTACACAGCACCATCTAGTCCCAAACTAAGCAGAGCTTGTACTATGGGTACTAGACGATGGATATAATACTTATATGCTTTTTTTTTTTGTAAATACATACTTATAATACATAAGAAAATGGATTATAAATGCTGGGAAGCAAGCTTCGAAATGGCTTTGTAATATTTTCTAGTTTCTCAATATACTAATATACACACTAAACTCCTCTTCGTTTCATAAAACTACTAAGTATAGTATGATTAAATACAATCTACATATTTCATTCTAGTGAATTCTCAAGCAAAAGCAGTCAGGGTTTATTATTTTTAAAAACTTGCACGAATATAGATATACCTATATTAGACATAAGACCCGACTGAAAGATCGGTGGGTAGGTAATATCGTCACCTTAATGTATAAATATGTTAAAAATATCTTCATTTATGAAATATCTACGACGTAAAGGTACATTTAAAGGTACTGTTTCAAAAACGTTGACTAGATTGAAAACCTATGCATATGATCCCATAAAACTTCATTGTTTTCTAACATTATATACACACGTTAATATTTTTTTATACGTAGTAAAAATATACATCATTTCTGCACTCATTGCCCAGGAATACAGAAATATATATATTTTTGTACATCTAAATATAAAGCATATTTACAATGGGGTTTGCTTAAGCCTACTTAAAAACGATTCAAAAAGAAAACTAACACAAGCGTTTATACACAGTGAAATGAAATATACAATCCGTAAATAAATAAGTAAGTACGTATTTGAAATACGTGTCACAATCATGCTTTACAGATTGTATAAATATTTCTTACATTCACGCAAATATTTTATAGTCTGTCCAGCAACACTTTTATATTATACAAAATACTTTAGTATACGTTATATTAGTGTACGTGTCTAATTTCATTATATACTTAACAGTATTCGTTGTATATTAATATACATAAAACACGACGATTATGTCTAGGTACGTTACTAAATACTATTTTAAATGCAGGCTTTTGTGGTCATGGTTTTCAACTTACAGCTTAGTAACAATCAAATGCTGTTGATAAGACTGTCATTTATTTTTTTCTAGTGGCAACTATTTTTCCAACACTGTGATAAAAACTTTGTACATATTACGAAATTTTTTAACTACGATAAGTATATCATTTTATATTAATCTTAAATATTTATATTTAAAAAGCATAATACGCTTAAAATCTACAACATGACATCGATTTAAATATTTAAAACATATAAATATTATTTGTATTCTATCTTTACATACCGGAGTTTCTTAGCAATCCCAATAAAATTGTTTTCATACAATTCGTGTCTGCAAAACCTCTAATCTATGCAATATAACTTTATATTTGTGGATATAATAATATATACTGGTTGATATTGCAGAGTTTGAGCAGTTTTGCAGAGTTATTATGGTAGTGATGAGTTTTATACAAGCCATTCTATGGCTGGCTTTGTCTGCAGAGGCGCTGAGCTGTAGGTTTGGTCAGGTCACAGGCTGCAGAGAGTTGGGTCCGTTGGCGGTATCGAAATGACCTCAGGTCGCTTTATGGTTTTGATGCGCTAGAGAAAGAAACCATGGTAAGTATGGGGTAAGGAATAAGAGGTTATGGACTAGTATTTGGTATTCATTTCAACTTGATATCTTTAACCGTTCTTGAGAAAAGGGTCTTGATGGACAGACAGACGGACAACAAAGTGATCTTATAAGGGTTCCGTTTTTCATTTTCAGGTAAAGAACACTAAAAGAAATAGCCTCCTGAAAAAATTGGCCAGAGTTCGTTAGTCTTCTAAAAAATTAAGTACACTCCAACGAAGATTTAAATCCCAGCTGGGTAAACTTACAACTAGCAATGAAATTAATACTACCAGAAATTATAACAAATGGCAAGTTCCATGTTCGGAAAACTCTTATTCCAGTTAATTAAACAGTAATACCAAGTTTAATCCAAACACTTAACACAACTCTGATCATTCAATTTCGTCAACCAACATCTCCTATCTAAATTCAAATAAATAACGTTTCCACTTACATGAATAAAGCTGCCAGGTGTGATCGCGAACTTGTACACAATGTACAGAGGAATGCAGGAGACTGTGGTGCCTGTCATGATCCAGCCGACAGTGATGGACCAGGGCGGGTACACGTACTCCCCGCCCAGCATCTCTTGATGAGCCAGCACCGATACCACGAACAGGACCAGCAGGAATACTGGACTGTAGATGGAAGTGAAGAAATATATAATTTAGTACATGAGTGACAAGGATGGTTAAGATAAGGAATGAGTATGTCAGAGGAAGTTTGAAAATAGCGTCTGTGACTGAAAACTTGAAGAGAAATATATTAGCGTGGAATGAACATGTTATGCGGAGGGAAGAAAGTCGTGTTACCAGAAGAGTGTTAAATATGAATGTAGATAAATATACAAGTAGAGGTAGGCCAAAGAAGAGATGGATGGATTTTGTGAAAGATGATATGGGTAAGATAGAAGTGAGTACTGAGATGGCGTCTGATAGAAGAGAATAGAGTGGGATATGGGCAGGGAGATGATGATAAGAATGTGTTTTTTTATGAAGTCTTTAAAGGATTAAAACAGTTGTTTGTCTTGCTGTTCTTTTACGCGTACAATCATATAATTGCTCTGGCACTAAACCTACCTAGGAGGCTATGATTGAGGCCAGAACTCTAAACCAATACAAAGTTTTGACTTCGTACTGAAGACTGTAGCTTCCCTTCGGAGTTTCTCCAGTTCTTCCTCTCAAAGACTAAAAGACAGCCTGCTGTCGTCCAGTTTAACATTTAAAATTATTACGTAGAGTAGGTATTTCTCCAGCCTAACAAATTTTCTTGTCGATTAATAGGGGAAACATCCCGAGAAAATAGAATTCGCTACGAGTCTAGTGTACTAAACGTTTCATTAGCTTCCACTTCCATATTTCGCGTGAGTAGTAGGTACTATACGTATGCAGGCATTTTCTAGATCCCCTTAAGTTAATATATCAAACTACCCTTTCAACTCACCTGATATAAGACCAGCAAGCCCTCCAGAACCAACCAGGCGTGTGTCCAAGCATGGTCTTCACGTCCTCAGAGAACCGGTCCACTCCGTACACCCAGCAGACGCCGGCTGCTTCCGCGAACACCACGAACAGGATCGCTAGACCCGGGCCGTAGACGTTGAGGAGGTCCACCAGGTATACACCGCCCTAGGATACACAATCATATCATCATCTACTGCAAATAAAACGATTTCTCTCAACAGTTTTTTTTAAGAATCGGACTTTATAAATTTTTATTCGTTGTCATTCAAGGTATCCTCGGTGCGAGTGGCCGACTCGCACTTGGCCGGTCATCAAGTCTATGTTGCGTTAAGTTAACCAATAGGGTGCGGTATGCATGAGTTGTGCCATACAATTATTATTGGTAAAATCATTACCTATGCCTATTAAGTATATTTCCTTATTCATTTAAAAGAAAAGGGCAAAAAAAAACATACGGATTTTAACATAACCGTTTTTCTAAAAAAAAGAACCGCCTCCAAAAAACGAACTAAAAAGTAAGAAATAATTTTAGTGTTTAACTTATTTAATTGTCGTCGCCAAACCTCAGTCGATAACGCAATGTGCCACAGCCGCCGACAAAAAAAAAGTAAGTCATTAAAAATAAATAATTTTTACTTTTAGTTCGTTTTTGGAAGGCTATTAAAAAGTTTGCACCCATATAGCCTATTTTATTAAGTCTGAATATAAACGAAATCTTTTAACGTTCCTACTAAACAGTTAACACTCCAGTAATGAAAACAGGGGCGAAATAAAAGCAAAACAAAGCGTTCCCCAGAAGCATGTGAAGTGAATGTAGTGCCAGGTCATCCCGCTGAGTGATGACCATGAATTATGCAACGGAATACATTGCCACAGATAACGTACAGTAATTTATTAGCGATACCTGTGTGTTTAGTTACTTCGCTTTGGTGTGATTTTTCTTTTACGTGTACGGTGTTAAAAGTAACAATAAGGTGGAATTCCGTGGATCGCGGTCGATGCCACTGACGCGCTCCGTACATTTTCATAGGAGCGATGGGTAACTCGTCTATTTTTAACCGACTTCAAAAAAAGGAGGAGGTTCTCAATTCATCGGAATCTTTTTTTTATGTATGTTCCCCGATTACTCAAAGACACTTAGACCGATTTGAAAAATTCTTCTTTTGTTTGAAAGGGTATATTATCCAGGTGGTCCCATTTAAATTTGGTGAAGATCTGATGAAGACCCTCGGAGATTGACAATGGAACTCTACAATGGACAACAGCAAATCACCCTCGATTGCTGTAATTACAAGTTTATGTATTGTTTATGCCACTTAAAATAGAAAAATAAAAGAACTAAAAGAAAAACAGACTTCAAAAAACCTAAAAAGAGTAAAATAATTACCATATTATAAAATTAACAGTTTCAGAAGTCGGTGCCTTCAATTTGGTTCAGCGTGAATTAGCACCGACTTCTGAAACTGTTAATTTTATAATAAAGTAAATTATTTTACTCTTTTTAGATTTTTTGAAGTCGGTTTTCCTTTTATTTAAAAGTAATTTTATAAAGGACTATGAGGGAGGACCTTATTTTACCTCGAGAAGTACTCACGAGGCACCCCTCATTCGAGGAGCGGTCACGTAATTCGCGCGCGTCTTTCGCATCGGTGGTGACCCTCGGAAGTCTAGCTTTAGGCAATGATATTATTAATGAAAAAAAGGCTTAAACACCGTACCTACCGACGTAGGTACGTTACCGCCGCGCAAAAATTAAGCTCACAAAAGGAGCCAATTATCGCCTGTGGCTTTAATCGCTCTCGAATAAGTGAACTATACGTGCGTATCTGTGCCTAACTAGCGTGCGTATCTAGCCTTAAAGGCTTCAAAATGCCTTGCCGTTTTTTGAGCCTTTTTTAAAATCCTCAATACAGTACATGCACTGATAATAGGTATGTTGGCAGCATCAATAAATTGCAAATCTAATTAGTCCGCCAGTTTGAGTTTTGAAAAATAATGGACACGTATTTTTTCTTTTATTAAATCTGTCAATGTTTGGATAGATAAAACGCATCAAAACTCGAGAGTCCGCTTGTGAAGTCAGAAGCAAGTAAAAATTGTAATTGCTTGTGACGTTTTGCCAATTTTAAAAGTGTCGTATCTTCGTCAATTTTGGTTTACGTAAGTAACAAAAGAAAAAATACAGGTTAAATATTTTTTGATAATCTAACTGACGGACTAATTACACTTTTTCAGTCAAATACCCTATTGAATGCTAATTTCATAAAAGTCATTCACTTTTGCTGTTGACCGTACAACAAAGATCTTGGCAAGGTCAATATTATCCGTTTCATGCGGTCATGAGTAACGGGCAACTGCTACCCGCGTATGATGAAGCATTAACATTATCTGCTGACTCGGTCCGTCCGTAATCTTTCACTTAGCTCGCTAAACGTTCTGCCGAATCATTTTACGGACTTTTTATGGCTTTCAATAGTTACTTAGAACAACAAAGTATCTATCTAGATAGGTTCTCTCCGTGTGGGGAAGGGTTAGAATATAAAACTTATTCACTGCACGCCTAATCATCTAATTTAGTCTTCGTCATAATTGCATTTAGATTTTCATTATGTTTTGTATTTGATATATTGTAATATCTATATGTATTCGTTTTGTATTATGTATACTTAGGAGCAAATAAATTGAGCCACTTCTATTTTTCAAGTAGGTATAATTGTTCTTATTTTTGGTACCTATTATCACAGTTTAACATATGATTCTTAAACTGTGCTATTATGGAACAGATCAATTTGAAACATATATCGCCTAAAAGGTTATTTGATAACCTTTATAATGAGGGTAGTTTTTGTCAACTTAGTACATAATCCATGAAACCAAAACTAATTACCAGGACATGTGAAAAAAGCACTGGCTCGATTTATTTGCCCCCAAGTGTATTTCATGTAATTTATATGTTATAAATTCGTAGTATATTCAGTTCAAAATTGTCAACTCATTTTGATTTGATTTTTTTGCTGTACCTATTTCGATGTTTTTCTTTTTATCCCAAAGGTTGACTGGTAGAGAATGCCATATGGCATTAAGTCCGCCTTATGTACCACCATAGTGCATAGAAGTACCTATAAATAAATTAATAGACGCGTTTTGTAAGATTCAACAAAACGCAGTCCGTCTGGCTAGCTACCACTGTTCCGTGTGTATGTGAGATCCAGAGGATTATAGGGGAATCCTTCTATATCTCTATTGGTATATCTACACCCGTGCGCTTTCATGTTCATCTTGCGCTTTCAACTTTCAATTCCTCTTGCGTCAAGCGCATGCAATATTGATTGCTATAAGACGCATGCAGCTTATCGTCTACACCGGTCCGCCTCGGTCAGTCGTCAGCCGACATACAATAGACGGATTAGCGTGGGCTAGGGGCATGCGCTTTTGTCGAACTAGTATTTAGGCATGCGCTATTAATGGTAACTTCTTTATGGAAAGTAACTGACTTTTAACCGACTTCAAAAAGGAGGAGGTCCCCAATTCGTTTTTTTTATAGTTGGTTACCTCAGAGCTCCTTCATTTTTTTTTTTAAATTTATTTCTAGGTCTGCGTTTGGCCGCCATCTCGCCTGATGTTAAGCGATGATGCGGTCTACGATGGAGCACGCTTGCCCAGAAGCCGATTTATGAACCGATTCGAAAAATTCTTGTTTTAGTTGAAAGGGTATATTCCCGTTTGGTCCCGTATTTAGATACCAATACCTAATTTTGTTTTCAATTCATCCAGAATTGTTCTAGGTTTGTTACTTTTGTACTTTGTTTATCATTCTCAATTTTAGTACATAATTTAATTAATGGAATTGATATTACCTTTTTTATTGTGTACATATTGGCTCAATTAATGTATTGTTGTAGTGTTACTAGGGAGTTTGTTGTGCCGTTTCTTCTTCACAGCATAAACACTAGGAAGCAGTGAAAGAAGCGTTTTTGGGGGCTGTTTTTTGTAACATTGATGTTCAAAGAGAACTAAGTAAATCTAGTCTATTTTGAATAAATGAGTTTTGAAGTATGAAGTTTACATTAAAAAACTGTTTTTAAATCGTTTTAAAGTAAAATATCAAAACTGTAAAACGTGACGATGTGTCGGCAAAGTTGAACTAGGTCAAGTTGATAAAAAAATCAAATGAAATCGATTCATTGATTCCTGGTACACTCCTCCACAATATTCTTACGTATTCGCAATAATAAGGTGCAATGTCTTAGAAGGCCTCAGTGGAAAGCCGATTCCTTTTGCTCGATGAAACATACACATCGAATAGAGAATCTACGTTTCGAAGTCGGTCAAAAGAAATAAAATATATGTGTTGAAACACTGCACAACATTATACTGCCGGTGAACTAGTTTGTATCAGGTTACAAAGATCATACTGCATACAATTATGATGGAAACATTAGAAACGAATCTTGGGGTCGGGTCATTGAGTTCCTTTAAATAGGGTTGAGCTACACGATGTCTGTTAGGTCGATTCAAAATGTTCTGGCATTTTCATAAAAAGGCCTGTCCAGACGTCGGTCGGTCTACATGGGTTCCCTACGCCACTGCGAAAACCGTTACTTCGATTTTTATTAGATCGAACACTATATGACGAATCAACGATACTCCTAAACTATATACTTACATTACTTCTAAGTCTTGCGAAACACATTGTATCGAAGAATTTTACACCTATTGCATCTCAGGCCGAATGCTTCTTTCCTCGATAGTACAATATATCGCGCATTTTTTTTTAGTTTTACTTAATTATAGGTTAAAAAAATGATAGAAATGGCATTATCGAATTGTAATTGTATGTTTTTATGCAATTTCTGTCATTTTTTTAAACTATAATTTAGTAAAAGTCAAAAAAAATGCGAGCAGCTATTCTATTCTAAAGCTCGTGATTTCACAAGAGAAGAAGATGAGCTGAAACATTTCTATACTTCGAAACAGACTATAAACCCTGAGTTTATTCGGCGTTTCTTTTCGGATGTAGTCTGAACGGAAGAAACACGGGCGCCATCTTTGATTTGATTTTGATTTGTATATTGAAACAAAAACTTTATTCATTTCTGCATCAAACTCACATAATTTTTTCCATGTAAGATATTGAACAGAACAATTTCATTTCGTTCTCGATCACAATGTATTAGAACTTAACACCCGCACAATTTTTTTTTTTAAATTTCTCTGCTCCTTCCACTGTTCACGGTTCGCAATCAGTGGAAGGTGCTATGGATAATTTTGACAACTTACATAGGTAGTGGTCGGCAGAGCACAGATGTAGATGAACAGCAGGAGTCCTGCCACGAACAGCTCTCGATGTCGTCCCAACACTCGCGGGTACTCGTCACATAGAGCTGTGGTAACAGCTTCTAGACCTGAAGAAGTATTAGATGTTGTATATCTGATAAATAGGAGTGCATTAATAGATTATTATAATAGCCTCCACGAGTGATGATGCCCAACTACGTCCGACGCACCCTGGGCAGTCAGTCCCGCTACTAATCTCGCTGACTGGCCAATCTTTTCACCATGGCATATGCTATTCTTATATAGCTCGTGCCAACACGAGGCATGAAGAAATAATAAATAATAATAATAAATATAAAGACATGGCACACGAGGTTGTCGCCATGTGGGATATTGATTCAGCAGTCATTGTGACGATAGTAGTTACGGTCAATGGCTGTTAAGCCAACAGCCTCGACCAACATCCAAACAGGCTCTCGTTGGGCGGCTGGATCAAGGGCCTGATACAGAATGCGGTAGGTACTTCTCGACACGGCGCGTATTATTAGGAAGTTCCTCTCTCTAAGGCCCTGATCAACGGTAGCTTGAAACCTGTTCCTTATGCTGGTGGGCTACTATTTTTTATATTTTAAATGTTTTTAATGAAATATTAAAAAAAAAACATTTATGAAATTAAAAAACTAAATAATAATAAAATTAATTCAGTTCTTTTAAATCAATTTAAGCAGGGTATCCAATGGTTATGTACCTCCAAAAGTGCTGTCAAGACCCAGCGTGATAAGCATGAGGAAGAATATGATGGCCCAGAAGACGGAGCCGGTCATGGTGGCGATGGCTTCAGGGTACACTATGAAGACCAGTCCCGGGCCCTCCAGTCCAACCTCCTCGATGCTCTTATTCTGGACGTGCGCCATGTACCTATAAAGAGGCATTGTGCTGTAGGAATGTAAAAAACTGGAGAAAGAGAAAGTATTTCTAAAATTCTTATTTAAACCAACTTCAAAAAAGGAAGAGGTCCTGTATTCGACTGTATTTATACGGGGTCCTATTACTAAGCCTATGCCGTCTCTTCGTCCGTTCGTCCGTCCGTCTGTCTGTCACAGGGTTGTATCTTTTTAATCGTAATAGATTTTTTTACAGAATCTGTGTTACTCTGGCCTTTATTATGGAAAATATTAAAAAGTCCAAACCTAAAGGGGTCCTCCATACAAGAAACCACTCCTTTTTTGGTCCTCTTCATTCATCCTTTTTTGTTCCTGCTCTATTTTAAAAACGGTAATACATACAAGTTTGAAACTTGGTACGATTGCAGTGCATACTATACAGTTAAATAACAAATAATCAAAACAATTATTTCAGAGATCTGTGGTGGTATCGAATTCTATGAATTTTACGCAATGTTACCGGCATTCGGACACGGATTATGGATGTTTTTTTTAAAGAGGCATCTCGAATCCTTTTACAACAAAATAGTTTCTGAAATCGGTGCCTTCAATATTAGGTTTAAATTATTCGTTACAGCGTTGCATAGTACCGACTTCAGAAAATGTTTTGTTGTTCTATATTATATGCTATTCAGTTTTTTGAAGACGATTTCTATTTTTTTTAATGTCTGTTTTAACTAACCCCAACACGGAGAATATAACGAAACCCGCCAGGAAGCTGGTGAGGCAGTTGATGGAAGACGTGATGAGGGCATCCCGGTAGCAGTTGTTGTTGAACTTGTTATAGCTGGACAGTGCCAGCAGCGTGCCGAATCCAGGACCAAGCGAGAAGAAGATCTGGGACGCTGCGTCGATCCAAACCTGGTGATAGAGTAGCGTGCTTAACTATTATTATAAGTACAAAGATATTAAAGAAGATATAGAAAGAACACGATATGTGAAAAAAAAAAACGATGAAAATATTAAGGAGCTAACACGTTTTTGAAGATTTTGTAGGGCGTTTTCTGTCATTGTCGCGCGAAACGAACATTGTATGAAGTAACAATGGCGGTAATGTGTCATGACGTCGGCAAACAGTAGTGCTATCTTTGTAATAACATTTTTTAAAACGTTTATAACATAGTTTACGGTTTCTTTTAAATATTTTATTTCCTTTTTCACTGTTGCTTATCTTTTTTTCAATATGTTCGAGTTTTCTAATAAAAATAATAATCAATAACTCTATTGATATGTACGATAGGTAAAGGATTACTTGGTGGATCAGCAGACTGTTGGGACGTAGCTTTGGAGCAAAATTGTCTTCTAATTAAAATATTAAAATGGTAGATTGAATATTTTTTTTTACAATTATTTAGTCATTTTGGATTTCGCAATTATGGCTAGTTTTTTAAAGGCAAGGCTCATTCTGTTCCAAAAGCAGCCAGCCATTTCAGTTCCGATTAAAACATAATTATTATTGATCGTAATTTTGATTTCTTATTGTTTTTTGATTATTAATCTAATTGGGGTGCATGAAAGGGCCTGCACGAGTGATGATACTTAAGTATGTCGGGCGCACCCTGGGCAGTCAGCCCCGCAACCAACCATGCTGACTAGCTAATCTTTTCACCTCGGCATGCGCTATTCTCATTTAGCTCGTGCCGACACGGTAGAAGAAGATTGAAAAACAGGAAATACAAAACACTAGTTTCAATGGCTTACTTTAGAGTTCTGGAGCTTATGCCACTCAGGCGTGAGATAGTATCGGATCCCTTCGGTAGCTCCCGGCAGCGTCACTCCTCGCGCCAGCAGAATCAGCAGTACGGCATAAGGAGCCAACGCTGTTACCCACACCACCTAAATTATAGTTAAATTAAAGGTTTTTGTTCTCGCGTTCTATAATAAGAATGGTTCGGAAGCTGAGATACACGCAGCTTATTTACTTTTTAAAACATCGGCTCCATTTTTCAATCATCAGATAAGTTGAAGTGAGGGATATAAATACAAGGTTAGTCAGAAAGGGGGTACTAATCCGAAAGGGTGTTAAAGTACATATAATAATGAATAACTTTTGTTCTACAACTTTTCCCAAAAGTCAATAGTTTAAGAGAAACAGTTGTTCAAAAATCTCAAAAAAAAAACTCTAAAATCTATCTATCCCCAGTTATGATCAGCTGTGTTTACATTTTAAGTCATATTTGGGGTCATGAATTAGAAGCACCATTTTCTGAATTTGTAACTAAAGCAGGGATGAAGAATTTTTGAAAAAAGTAAAATAAAAATCATTTTATTTGGTTTTTTTTTTATCGAATTTAGACATTTTAACACTTGCTTTCAAACATTCATCAGCGATACTATAAGTGGGCTTCGGATTAGTACCCCCTTTCTGACTAACCTTGTATATTGCGTTTTTGTATTGAATTGAACTGAATTTATTTATTTGCCATAAGTGTTGGTATAATTTAGGTTGTAAATAAATTGGGTATAAACAAATCCTTAACACTTAGTCATATTAGTGACATGCAAACATCTTAAACCATTGATCCATTGACCATTTAATGGTCTAAGGCAAACATTGATATAAATATTATTGAATTTACATTATCTTTGTTACCCTTTGTGTTAAAAATCTGTTAAAACGTCAATTTTAGTAAACAATACATATCATTTAACGAAAACCAAAGATATACTGGGTCTGAGTCGTACACAGTGTTCATCATCATTTTCCTGCCCTTGTCTAACTCTAGGTTTGGTCGGCACATCATGTATTCCTCTTCCATTCTCCTGTATCAGCCGTCATCTCAGTACTCACTCCTTTCTTACCCATATCATCCTTCACACAATCCATCCATCTTTTCTTTGGTCTACCTCTACTTGTATATCCATTCACATTCATATTTAACAGTCTTCTGGTAACATGACTTCCTTCCCTCCGCATAACATGTCCATATACAGTACAATTTAAAATTTGGATCGCTTTATGTATCAAAAATGTTGTAAAAATTCGTCATCTTTATGTGCATTCCAAAGAAAAGATTACGTTTGTGATAAATGAGATATGACAGACTTGACGAAGTGTTAGTAACAATTTTAAAAACTTTGTGAACTTGAAGACTTTTATCAACTTTGAAAACTTTTTTTTGTGACATTGAAGATTCTGTTTCTGAAAATTTTAGGTAGATTTCTATAAGGTGTTAAAAATCAATTCTAAGAATTTTGTGGGGTTACTCGGTATCGAAAATTGAACAACTTTTGTTCTACAACTTTTCGAAATTCACCAATTTTTTATGCCTGTCTATACGAATCAATATTAAATTTTTATATTGATTTGTATGGAAAGTTATAAAAAATACCTTGACCTTGTAATAGTTGAGATGCAAAATGTATCAACTTACTGTGAAAATATTACTTCAAACTTTGATCGCTTTATGCTCCGCCAATAACTTGAAAATCATCATTACTCATGTATGGTGGAATTGATCATGATGATGGTTGGATTTCAGACCCTTTATCACAGCTATTTCTTGTATCTAAGTTAATCAGACCTGTTTATCTGGCTATTTTAATCACTCACCTTGCCCGCACTCCTGACTCCCTTCCAAAGGGAGAAGTAGACGAGGACAAAGACTCCAAACACGCAGAGGGCCAGTGAGGGCTTGATGGGGCCCATGTAGTCCAGACCGTTGGACCTTTGTTGTTCAAGCACGTTGCGTCTATGTGAAGAAATAGTATTTATTTTTATATTATTTGACTTGGACGCGATTGACCCTGGTAGCACCTGATGTAAGCTCAGACAGGATCTAAGATGGAGCACACAAATCCCCTATACCTCTCTGGCTCTCACATGAACTCGGCGGAACACAGTAAAATGCTTGGTTGGCTTGCAGACTTTAATGTGAGGGTGGTAGCTAGCCAGGCAAACCGTATAAATCCTACCTTCAAGCAAATGAGATGAAGCAATGAAGTGCACTGTAGTCCGGTCATTTAAATTATGTATAAAAGCTAAAAAAATCTTTGATCGTAAAACTATAAGAATAAATAATAGGTACTGTTCCGTAGTACGTACGTACGATTATTAGTTATTCTTATGGTACACATTCATTTGGCTTTAAGAATCGTTTAAAAATATAAATGTTTAAACGATTAAATAATTTCAAATAGCCAAAAACTTCTTTTGATATACTGTGTTAGCTTGACAGGTATATAATCAAAAAGAGCCGGTTCTTCTCCATAAGACCGGACCAACTTTTTGGAACCTTACCATCAAAATACTGACCCATTAAAATAGCATGCACGTACAGTCAAATAAAGAAATAAATATACAGGCAACTAATTACATTCCTATTTTAACAGACTTATGCGTGTGTTGAGTGACCACTTTTTTGCCATCAATTGTCTGAGCATGTCTTGAGTATAAAAAGTTATTACGCACACAATTACAAAGACTATTGTCTGCGTAGCGATATCCGTTGTTTGCTTGTTTACTTAACTCTTTTGTTCTTTGTACTAACTATTGTGCCTTGGAAATAAAAATCTTTTGAACTAAAGTGACACACGTACAAATAAAACAGATTTTTAGATTTATAAATCACATTATCTTACTCAAAAAACTCCTTAGCCGGCGTGGAAGCATTGGGATTTGTCTGAGGTGCTGTGACCGGCGAACACAGGGGGGTGTTCCACTCATTATTGCAGCTGGTCCACGGCAGCACCGAGTTGATGGACGAGATGGACGCCACCAGGTAATACACCGCCCAGCCGATGATCGTGTTGTAGTACATGCCCATGTAGATGTCGATCATGCAGATCGCGTAACCGACGCCTGAGGAAGAGAAATTCTAGAATTTTCTGCGTTTAGGAATGACGAAGGGAGGGAGGAGCTCGTGGCTATATATTTACAGCCGCACAGATCGATCTTCCGGGTTAAGCCACGCTTGCCGAGGTTGGTCTGTGGATGGGTGACCATTTACCATAGCGAGTTTCCTCCGTGCTTCGAAAAGCACGTAAAGCCGTTGGTCCCGTCTGTCATTTGTAGATCTTTGACAGTCGTTACTGTTGGTCAGAAGCCAGAAAGTCTGACAACCAGTCTTACCAAGAGTATCGTATTACCCAGTTACTGGGTTGTGGAGGTCTGATAGGCAGTCGCTCCATGTAAAATACTGATATTCAGCTGCATCCGGTTCGACTGGAAGCCGACCCCAACATAGTTGGGAAAAGGCTAGGCAGATGATGATGATGAGGAATGACGAAGGGAAAGACAATATGTCATGTTTAATGTGAGTTTCTAGATAAACTATGTTTATACGATAGCTACGCATGGCTACAGTCCGCGAGGCCTAAGTTGAGCTCTGCATTTGTGTGAGTGCACATAGAATAGATTGCCAAAAAGCAGTAGAAACCGGTATAAACGAAGCAAAGGACGCGTCGCGCTTTAGGCCAACGTCACACCTACACTATCTATGTGCACTCACATAAATGCAAAGCTCAGCTTAGGCCTCGCGGACTGTACTTATCGATGCCTAACAGCCAAATTGGTGTCTCATGACTCTACGACATACTTTTTGTAAGTTAGGCGACATATGTAAATTAAAGTTCTTAGTCTAATTTCTACACCGTAAACAAACTTTAAACCACTCTCCTGTTTGTAAAGTTTGTAAATTGGCAGTTATCCCTTTTTGGTTGGTAGGCATCGATATCATTTCCAGTATGAGCTGATCTCGCATTGTATAAACTTTCGGTACAATGAGAGGTCAGTTCATACTAGGAATGTATACCTTGATATATACCGATTGTACCTACGTCTTGTGCACTCTGGGCAGTCAGCCCCGTTACCAATCCTACTGACTTGCTAATCTTTTCATCACGGCATGAGCTAATCTTTTATAGCTTGAACCAACAGGAGACAAGAAGTTTTTAAAGAGTAGGTATGTGGCGGCATCTATCACGCCACATGCGAACTATTCGATCCTACATCGCGATATCAAGATTTAACACGCAGATAGTTCCTACACAACCGTCCAACATTAACCGTTGGGCAGTACCCCGCCAGGCACAAGACTCCGCCTGGTTGGAGGATCCTGCCTTTATGTTGGAGGAACACCATACCATCATCCTCCACAAGTACAAGTAGATAAAGGAGTTTTTGTCATCGCATCACGGACACCAACCAATTTAAGAATCACAGTCAGCCTATTCGGAAAAGTTGCGAAGTATTAGAGTGGTTTGGATATGTTATGCGAAGGGAAGAAATTCATGTTACTAGAATAGTCTTAATATAAATATGGATGGATAAACAAGTAGAGGTAAGCCAAAGAAAATATGGATGGATTGTTTGAAGGATGATATGGGTAAGAAAGGAGTGAGTACTGAGATGACGGCTGATACAGGAGAATGGAAGAGGAATACATGTTGTGCCGACAACACCCAGAGTGGGATATGATCAGCGAGATGATGATTATGAAAGTAATTTTACGTAGGTAGCTGTTGGTTCTTAGTCGAACAATGTATGACCGCTTAGCAATCTCCTTTGCTGGTCAGAGAGACCCTTCTGTCAGTTGAAATTAGATTCAAGAATTCATCAAGGTACTGGAGCAAACCTCCAAATAATATTTCAAGTTCAAATCTAAGGTAAGTCAAATCGCTTTTCCTATTATAGCCTATTCAGAACGAAGCTTAGGGAAGCTTAGCTCCGGTATCGAAACTATAACTTTGCAGCAGACAGCACTTAACTACCTACTTATTAATAAAATTAAAAACAAAAAGCCTTACAATTTCATTAATACGACAGTTATAATACAGCATCAAAAGCTAACTTAAACGCGATCCCTACCTTTGTTTCAACACAAATTACACCCTTCATCAACTTAATTTAATTCAATGGGCCAACCAATCCCCGTCCCCGCATCTCAGCAAACTGGTAATAAAACAGCATTCGTCCATTTATCATCTCACAATAAATCTTCAAACATTCGGAATCAAATTAATCAGTGCAGCGCGCGTCAATTTTCGCGACGGAAAGTTAGTTGAAGTTCTAGAAATCGAATCAGCGCCATCTGTCGTCGGGGTAATCAAATGATATCGCAACGCCTCCGCTAATTAGTTTATTCGATACGAGATGGCGTTATTCACAATCATAACTCGGATCAGCCGCTGCAACTGTTGAATCGGTTTGTTATACGGCACAGAAATGGGGCAATGTTGTTAGGGAGAAAGGCGGGATCTAATTTTGAATGTCGTGTTTTCCTTGAAGCTTGTTGATCGTGTATATTTTGCTACAGTGAGCAGTCTTGTAAATAACGATTTCGTGTATTGGAGAATCTGTTTTCTATCATTTTTTCACTGCGATATAGGTGAGTCTTATTAGAAAGGCGATGGTTAGAAGTTTATGCCATACAATAGTTTTAATCTTGTGTGTTATATTTTTTATGATGGTTGTAAGGTACACACAGTTGATGCGTCATGCATTGCATGCAGAGGTGGCTTTATAATCTTTGGTTGGTCACAAACAAGTTAGGTGTCTCTACATAAAGTTTAAATAGATAAGTCACTCTTATTAATAAATGCAAATACTTTTATACCTATGTATACTGAAGTGTTTATTAAAACATATAGGAGTCCACTCCACAGTAGCTTTTAATGTACACACGGCTACACATCAAGCTATACATTTCCAGTTTACACTGACCTCTCATAGTAAAGAAATCCTATACAATGCAAGATCAGCTTATACTGGAAATGTATAGCTTGATCTGTAGCCGTGCGTATTCTCTCTTAGTTAGACATAACATACTTCTCCATAAACACATTTTTAGCGAACACCAGAATAATATAGGCAATACAAAAAATACACATTACTCATCATTACAACTTCCTACAAAAAATATAATTCTTCGACTCCTCAACTCGCGTACCGTACAACACCATATTTTGACGCGCAATCAATCTATGAATATTGCCATAAATGCCGTCGGGAGGGCGGAGGAACCCTCTGTTATCGGAGGGACGGCTCTTGCAACGATAGCGGTGATCTACGGGCGTGAATGATAAAACGCAGTCGTAAACTGGTATGATGTGTGAATCTTTTGAATATGAGGTCACTTTTGTTGAGACTTCTAAGGCTGGCTGTTTTGGTTCATAAAAAGCTCTTTACAATGCTAGATTTAAGGTTGAATTAGAGCCCAAATACACGTCCGATACTTGCCTCAGAAAGTCTGTTCTGATAGTCTGATCAGGGGGCCTACTCCCTAAGTCCGTCAACGAAGTTAGTCGCCCGTCCGAAAGTAGGTCGAAACGTATAGGAGTGAACAAAACAAGTGTGAAGTACAACTTTTCGGACGGGCAAAAACACGTCGGTAGTAGGGACAACTGTCAAATCGTGGTGTCATTCATTCTTGATTCGGGCCCCGAAATAATCGTATGTCCGTAGGTGATAGGGAGTAGGAAACGCTCGTAACTAAGGCCGAAACCACGGACATCATGCTTAGGGAGTAGACCCCCAGACTTTCTGAAGGCCTCCGCGTCATACATTTGTTTGAATATGAATTACACGTACGATCACACTATCGAATCGAATGTCAGAATCGTAAGCATCGTCCGGGCGTCGTCGTCGTCCAGAAAAAATCGGACACGAGAATCGTACGTGTATTTCATGAATCCGATCAGATAGTCGGATCCGGCTCCCGGAAGCAACTATCGGACGTGTATTTTGACCCTAAGACGTTAAAGAATGTAGGTGTTGTCTAAATTCTATATTGGAGCAAGCCTACATTCTAGAATAGTGATCTAAATTTAGCATAATGTTAAATGTCATATATCTATTATCGCACCCATCTTAGCTAAACAAGAAAGTATCGATATCAAAGACATATCGGCATTATAACATGAATTAAGCCGTAATTGGGGCGTTTTGGCACGTTGAAGTTAGGTGAGAAAACAAAGATTTTCGAAATGATGCTCAGTTTTAATAAAGAACTACTTATTGGTGTCGATTCTCTAAAATACCGGCCAAGTGCGAGTCGGACTCGCGCTCGAAGGGTTCCGTACCATTATCTATAAAAACGGCAAAAAAAAAACAAGTTTGTTCTACGGGAGTCCCCTTAAATGTTTATTTTATTCTGTTTTTTTAGTATTTATTGTTATAGCGGCAACAGAAATACATCATCTGTGAATATTTTAATTGTCTAACTATCACAGTTCATGAGATACAGCCTGGTGACAGCTGGACAGGCGGACAGACGGACAGCGGAGTCTTAGTAATAGGGTCCCGTTTTACCCTTTGGGTACGGAACACTAAAAAGATGGCTATAGCCAAAATTTATTGTTTATCTACAACAGAATTGGCGCCAATGCTGATTTTAAATCACTCGAACTTAAAAAACAATGTTCAAGAATACATTTTAAGAGGTTTTCCGAAACGCACTTTCCCAAATTCTAGCTTCCCAAAATTAAAAGTTTAAATCTTGTCCAAGACATTTATAATTGCAAAAAGTTCTTTCGAAGTTAGTGAATTTGCAAAAGAAGTGCGAAGTCTCAGCAAGTGCTGTGATTGGTCAAATTATCACTACTGAGGCTTCGGTCGGATCGGAACTTGATGCGGCCAATACGACACGGACGGAAAAACTTGAGGAATTCTTTTAGATAAACTGACGAACTGGGAATGCGTCTTTCTTTTAGTTTGGAAAAAGGTTTGCTTTGATTTTGGAATAGAAAATCTAGTCATCAATCAGGAGACTTCTACTAGTTGTGTCGTATCTAGGTGCTGGCCATAGTGGCGGCTGATATATCTTGTGATTGAAAGTAAAAAATATCAGATAAAATCGATACTGCCTTAATTTTAACCAAAATTCTTATTTAGGGTGTTTTTTGGGGCGCTTTGATTCTTGCCCTGGGCGCTCATGACCCTAGCTACGACACTGTCTTCCAGAACTTACATCAACAGAAGCTAGTCCACAGATGGTCGTAGCCCTCACAGACATCTACGCTATTTACGATTTTAAGGGGGATAGGTATTACACTATCATATACCTATGATCTATGAGTCATAGATATATGACATTGTAATGTAGACATATGAATCATTTCGCCATGCAAAGAAATGACTCTGGAGGTCATATAAGAGATATGATCCCAGATATATGATAGTATGATAGCTCCCTTAGCCATTAACATTCATGTTAGTGTTAGTTAATCCAAGACACCATTGACATACGGTGAAGGAAAACATCGTGAGTAAACCTTAATGAGACTTAATGGTCTGAAATCGCCAACCCGCAGTGAGCAAGCGTGGCGACCAATACCTTGCTCGTTCCTTCTAAACCGTCCATTGGAAACTTCTATTTTTATAATAATGTATCTTGTTTGTTTTGTGTACAATATAGTGTATGGTATTGTAGCTGTAAGCTCTAGGGTGTTAAGATCACAATCTAGATTGAATGTTAGTGTCCCAGACGAAAGCCTTCGAATAGAACCCATAGTGATCTAATACCCCTATTGATAGTTACGGATGACGCAAACACTATTGTTTCGTAGCACTACGCTACGAGCGTAGACTCGTAGCAGAAGACTCGTATTAGTAGACAGAAACACAAATCAAGTTCAAAAATGTTTTTCATAAATCAAACATTTTGAGGCGTCTTTATAGGTGGATTTACATTGAGTCTGTAGCTGGATTCAGCGTACCTGGATTCTGGATTGCTGGATTGGCATTAGACAAATGTAAACACGTTTCAATCCAGTATAGTATCGTCGGATTTGAATAGAATATTCGTCTATTATCAATCCAGGCACTGGATCCAGCTACTAAATCAATGTAATTCCGCCTTCAAAGAAGGCTTGATTGGCGCAATGGTCGAGTGATTAACTTCTGCGCTACGGGTCGCGGGTTCTATACCTGCACGAAACAAAAATTTTATGGCTTACAGATAGTTGTTTCAAGACTGAGTGTTTGTGTACCTATGTAAGGTTTTTATAACATAACATCATAAAATCACTCCTGTATTTTGGTTCTAGTTGGACATAGGTGCAGTACACCCTCATTTCGCCGTTATGTTTAAACCCCATGGGGGCAAGCCTACTGCCATCAACCGGGCACAAATCCAGACTCCAAACTGCTACTGAGAAATTCTGCACGGAAAACCCAATAACACTTTGCCCGACCTGGAGATCGAACCCAGGACGTAATGCTAAGCAGTCGCGCTTGCGACTACTAGACCAATGAGCCAGTCAGGTGAGATTTGTATAGATACAACATATACCCTAGTGGGTGATTTTAAGATCTTTCAAACATATTTCCCTTGAAATCAGTCTATCTAGTCGACGAGGCGACAGACATTAATACCTAGGTTCAGAGATGAATGCAGCGTGATCCGCTTGGCAAATATTTGCGGTACCCTTCATCGGCCCGCTCGGATTCATATGCCAATGTCATCGTAGAAAAATAACCAACTTGTATGCACCGAGAACCGACTCAGGTTTTCTAAGTTTTCTTTGAGGTGGCCTACCTACCTACCTAGCCAATACCTACTTTTTAACCGACTTCAAAAAGGAGGAGGTTATCAATTCGGATGTTTATGTTTTTTTTATGTATTTTCCGGCGTAACTCCTTCATATACAAGGTTAGTCGGAAAGGGGGTACTAATCCGAAGCCCACTTATAGTATCGCTGATGACTGTTTGAAAGCAAGTGTTAAAATTTCAAAATTTCATTTTTTTTTCCAAATAAAATGATTTTTATTTAAGTTTTTAGAAAAATTCTTCATCCCTGCTTTAGTTACAAATTCAGAAAATGGTGATTCTAATTCATGACCCTAAATATGACCTAAAATGTAAACACAGCTGATCATAACTGGGGATAGATAGATTTTAGAGATTTTTTTTTGAGATTTTTGATCAACTGTTTCTCTTAAACTATTGAGTTTTGGGAAAAGTTGTAGAACAAAAGTTAATCATTATTATGTGTACTTTAACACCCTTTCAGATTAGTACCCCCTTTCTCACTGGTTAGTCAAAGTATACAGTATACAAGGTTTTGTATAGACGGATTTGCAATTTTTTTTTTGTTTGAGACGGTATTCTCTTGAGGTGGTCCCATTTAAATTTCTGTAATTGTATGTTTGTGTATTGTTTATGCCACTTAAAATAATAAAAAAAAAACTTTAAAAAAAGTAAAAACCGACTTCAAAAAAAACTAAAAAGAGTAAAATAATTACTATACTATAAAACTAACAGTTTCAGAAGTCGGTGCCTTCAATTTGGTTCAGTGTAAAATTGCACCACTTCTGAAACTGTTAGTTTTATAGTTTAGTAATTATTTTACTCTTTTTAGTTTTTTTTGAAGTCGGTTTTTACTTTTTTTAAAGTTATTTTATTAGGCACCTTGGTCAGAATTAGATCGTGACGTCAGCATTCGTCTATAGTAGGTAACTATTCAGGGAATATAGTTTTGAAGGTTATGTTTGTGTTATAGGTGCAAGGTTAGTCGGAAATGGGGGTACTAAGCCGTGGCCCACTTAAAGTATTACTGATGACTGTTTTAAAGTACTTAAGTGAAAACATGGGGTGCATGAAAATAGCCTCCACAAGTAACGATACTTAAGTACGTCCGGCGCACCCTGGGCTGTCAGCCCCGCTACCAACCTTGCTGACTGGCTTAATCTTTTCACCACAGCATGAGCTATTTTCGTATAGCTCGTGCTGACACGAGAGAAGAAGAAGAAGAAGTGAAAACATAAGTCGATAATTTTTATTTCCACGCAAAACTATTTCTAGTTTAGTTTTTACAAAAATTCTTCATCGCTCCTTTAGTTACGAATTCATAAAAAAACTTCTAATCCGTGACCCCAAATATGGCCTAAAATGGTTTCTATTTTTTTTTTGAAATATTTGAACAGCTATTTCTCTTAAACTATTAGCTTTTGGAGAAATTTGTAAAACTAAAGTTATTGATTATCACGGGTTCTTTAACACTGTTTCGGATTAGTACCCCCTTTCCGACTAACCTTGTATGAGAGATTGTCTAATTTATCAGCAAGGGTACGTCATCATTCAAAAAGACAAGCGTCACATAAATCACCCAAAGACTACGTAATAAACCATCACCACCCACTCAATCAAAAGTCAATCCTTCAACCCAAACAGACCCACGATTGGATCCGTTTCATCCATTTTAACTAGCCATCCACTCGGCCCCACCATTTGTCTGGTGTTAAAAGCATTGCCTCCTGTATATTTATAAGCCGCTAGTAATGTCCGATAGTGGCCGGACACCGGACAGCCGGACACTCAACTTTTACACACGAATGCCAGATTTTAGCTTTATATTGGGTTTGGTGGAAGGAAACAATATGGCTAAGTGGAATAGGTCCTGCAGGCTTTTATTGTTGAGCATATATACATAATAATAGGGTTAAGATTTGTAAAGGGTTATAAAACTAACTGTCGAGTCTAGGGAATAGTTCAGGGCTTATTATGTTTGGTATTTTGTGTTAGGTGAAAAGTTGAAATACAACTTTTTTTTTTTCTAGCCTGTTGACTGTCCCACTGCTGAGCAAAGGCCTCCTCTTTTGTCTTCCAAACATCTCTATTTTGTGCCGTTTCTGACCATGCCAGCCCCGCAAACACGTCTAGATCGTCACGCCACCTACGCCGAGGTCGACCTCGGCGGCGATGTCCTCCTTCAGGCGTCCAGTAAGTAACAGTCTTTGCCCACCTGTCCGGGTGCATTCGAGCGACATGACCGGCCCACTCCCACTTTAGCTTGGCTGTTTTTTCTCCAACATCTGTTACTTGCGTTATGGAACGCAGGGTGGTGTTTCTAACACGATCGGTTAGTTTAATACCCAGTACACTACGCTCCATTGTTCGTTGGCAAATCTTGAGTTTGGACTTTTGTTCTTCAATCAGTGACCAAGTTTGAGCACCGTGGGTTAGAACAACATATACAACTTTTTTCTGCAATAACAAATTGTAATCGGTTTGACCAAAAAGGCACGGCTGGCTGTCCATAATGGTGTGTTAATTACTGACGCTTATGTATGTAAGTGAATGTTGGTCGTGGAAGAAGAATCATGAAAGTAGAATAAACGCCGTGGTTATGCTTTCCTTGCGAAGTTTGTGCGGTGTAACTTTGAATGATAGATTGAAGAATGATGTGATAAGACAAAGTTGCGGTTTAAAAGTTGATATCGTGACAAAAAATGAAAGGAGTCTGCTTAGATGGTTTGGTCATGTTGAAAGAATGAGAGAACGGCGATTAATAAAAGGAATTCATAAGGCAGATGTCAGTAGAAACGCCAGTAGAGGACGCCCATCGGACATACAGACAGATGACATACATCGATGTTATTGGTGATATTCTTAAAAAAGGACCGGCGCATAGTACTCTCAACCCGCGTACGTGTATGACAAGATGTATGAACGTGGACGAAGCGAAAGGAGTATGTAAGGATCGTAGCATGTGGCGTTCTACAGTTTCTGCCATTTTAACCGTTTGGGTGTAACAGTGCCGTGGACAGATGCACTAGATAGACAGACAAAGTCTGTAAAACTATGAAACCTCTCTTTTTGCGTCGGGGGTTAAAAATACACTCGGGATCAATAAATCCGAATCACCAACATAAACCTCGACATCTCAGAAACGTATTTCTTAGACTATTTAATACTACTCAAATAAAATTAATTGAAGATTTTGGTTGCTGCGTAAAGTAAACTTTTTATTTGAACAAGCTAACATTGTTAGTTTCTGAGATAATAAGGTTTATGTTAGTGACCAGCATTCTAATTGCGCAACACACTCGTAATCGCTATGATTTTGACAGGTCAACAATTTCCATGGCAACGTTTGTATTAACAATCCGATTTCTTCACAACTATGTACCACGCAATGAATATTGTTTTTGACACATCAACTGTCATAGTTGATGTTGGTTACGTTACGCAATTGCCCTGCCGGAATTATTGCTCCTTAGTGTATTTAATGAACATTAAAACATTCACTCCATACAGCTCACACTGATCCAGATAGCACTTTTTTTGTCTTTAGGTTGACGAAACGCTGTGTTCATTGTGTAAATTCTTTTATTTTTGACCAGTTAAATTAAAAACCGAACCCAAACGCTGATGGATGTTCAAAATATTCTTTAAATAATACTTTAAAATTCTCAATATTCATTGTTGATCGGTGATGGCCCCTAGGGACTCTGCGGCGAATCTCAACGCCACAGACGACTATTGTTCAGTGGCTATATCTTTGATTGGCGCGATATCAATCACTTTGGCTTTATTGTAATTATGGAGATGTTTTGCATGTTTTTTTTATTTTTGTAGCTGTTCGCACTGTTTGATGTTCGTTTGTCACTTAAAAGTAGGTTCTAATTGAAAACCAGTGTCGAGCACCCGCTGTCCGGCACATGCTGAAATATAACCCTTGGTGCAGTCGCATAGAAAAAGTATAAATTGTTGCTATAATTATATTGTTGTAAAGTACAGCAAACATTGATGTAGAAGCACATGGACCAATGCGAGGATCTAGTACAAAATCCACGGAAGAAGTGTCCTGAGTACACCACCAGAACGCACGCCAAGGCACACCGCCATATAAATGTAGAAATACCAACAAACTAATTTAGATTCCATGTCGTCATCACAAAGCCTAGTTTAGCTTTTCATCATACGAAGATTCGACTGCTTACTGACGTAAATTAGTCTTCATTTTACCACATTCGGTTCGGACATTTTTGAGCGCTGAACCAAGGTCCATGTGTTTCTACGTCAATGAGGATCTTGAGGAATCTTAAGGATGACAAAATGACATGATGATACACGGACTAAGACGAAACAGAATGATCTTCATAATTCAGCCGAAAGACGTCCACTGCTGGACATAGGCCTCCCCCAAAAGGAGGGGGTTTGCCGTAATCGCCACGCTTGGCAAGCGGGTTGGCGATCGCAGTATGGTTGTTAAAGTACCTACTCAGAGAACGCTGCTGCCCATCCTCTAGAGAATCCCTTAGTCGCCTCTTACGACACCCACGAGAAGAGATGGGGTAGTGCTATTCTTTAAGTCCGGCACTACACGAGACGAATGATCTTGAAACTGCTTATTTCTACAGCCTATTTAGCCAAGGCAATCTAGTCTGTAATCCATCGTTCACTGGCATATGTCGTTTAAAATGAAACACTCACCCTTGAGAGCTGGACAGATCCTCTTCCACAGTGTGAGGCACCCACAGCGGTGATACTGACCCAGCGCCAGCTCCATGAAGAACAGCGGCATCCCGCCGAACAGCAGCATCACGCAGTACGGGATTAGGAATGCACCTGGACGAAATGTCTTAATTTAATTTCACGACGCAATTGGAAGTTTTTAGCTAGAAACTTAGTATGAAGACCTCTGTAGAGTCATCGGTATGAAGCAGGTGCAGCTGCTTTCATCAATTTCTTGCTGGCCATTGTAATGACTGTGTGAGGTTAGGGCCGGATTTAGGGGAGGGCAACCGGGGCGACAGCCCCGGGGCCTCCACAGAAGAGGGACCACCACAATAGAGACCTCGGAACAAAGAATATTTCAAATTCCGACCAGTAAACACTAATAAACATCTTTTCCTTTGACATTTTTTTTTCGCTGTTTCCCTTTGCCTACAGTAATTTCTACAAACATGATTATATTGTTCTTAAATATCAACAGGAATCGTTGATCTCTATTTGTCCAGCCCCGCAAACGACAACAGTTGTCGTTTTATCTAGGATATCTTATGTCAAATTTGACGTTTAGAATAGATAAGTTTCTCGAATCGATTCGATAAAAGATGCAGAAGCAGGGGTGACATATTGTTCTAGGGGGCCTCCACTTTTTTGTTGCCCCGAGGCCTCCGAACCTCTAAACCCGGCCCTGTATGAGGTAGACGTATAAACTGTCCCACTGCTGGGCACGGGTCTCTTCATATAATAAAAAGGGTTTAAGCCTTAGTCCTCGAAGCTGGCTTGGTGCGGGTTGGCAGACTTCACACACCATCGAGAACTTTATGGAGCCGTCTCAGGTGTGCAGGTTTCCTCACGATGTTTACCTTCATCGTTGACGCAAGTGATGATCAAATTATTCCGCTAAGAATTTGAAGTCAGAGGTGCGGGCCTGGGAGCCTACTCCCTAAGTCCGTCAACGAAGTTAGTAGCCCGTCCGAAAGTAGCCCGAAACGTAAGTAAACAAAACAAGTGTCAAGTTCAACTTTTCTGACGGGCAAAAACACATCGGTAGTAGGGATAACTGTCAAATCGTGTTGTTATTCATTCTTAGTTCGGGCCCCGAAATGATCGTATGTCCGTAGGTGTTAGGGAGTAGGAAACGCTCGTTACTAAGGCCGAAACCACGGACTTCGTGCTTAGGGAGTAGACCCCCTGTTTCGAACTCATACCCTCCTTCGTATGATACCCGGCTCTCATAAACACAGTACACACGTCAGGACATAGTAAACTGCTTGGGTTGAGCTTTAATGTTCAGATGGTAGCTAGCCAGGCGGGCTGTATAGATCCTATCAGGTCGCGTGCTGGGTTTTGTTGAATCTCACAACACGCGTCTATTCATAGCGTGTGTTGAGGAAGTTTTATATTCTAGCCCGTCCCCAAACGGGGGATCAATTTTCAAAACTTCTACTTACCGCCGCCATTTTGATAGCAGATGTAAGGGAAGCGCCACACGTTGCCCAGGTCGACCGCGAACCCCACCACTGCCAGCAGGAACTCTGCCTTCTTTGCCCATGTTTCTCTCTCCCTGGGCGGGGTCAGGGATACCACTAACGATCGAGCCTTCTGGGGCTGCTGTAAAAAAAGATGACGTTAGAAACTGAAGAAAGAAATATGTAGATAAAAAAAGTACCTTTCTGTTAATTTCGATTAGGATAATTTCTTTATTACTTTAATTCCAAACACCTCGATTGATGGCGTACTAAAATAACGTCATCATTCTGAATCACGGTGTAGAGCAGAGGTTCTCAAACTTATTTCGTCTACCGCCCCCTTTGAGAATCAAATTATTTTCTAGCGCCCCTAAATTTAACTTTTTAACCACCATATCTTAAAAATCACAATCGTAATCATTACTTTTACAGCCCTTTACCGCCCCCCTGTAGGCCTCTAGCACCCACAAGGGGGCGTTATTGCCCTCTTTGAGAAAGACTGGTGTAGAGATTTCCAGAAAACAGCAACAACTAAGCTGACTTTTTTTTATGATTAATTACGGTTTACTCACGTGCATTTTTCGGGATTGCCCGACTAGTTTCGGACCCAAACGGAGCCCTTTTAACCATGAGCTGATCACGCGGCGAGGTCGCGAGTCGAACCGTCCGTTTGGGTCCGAAACTAGTCGGGCAATCCCGAAAAATGCACGTGAGTAAACCGTAATTAATCATAAATATGAATGTGTCTCACGAAAGTTATAATACAAAAACTAAGCTGACTGTTTACAATAACATTCTCTCGTCCAATGCTTGGATGTTTTCTTTTTAAATACCTGGGCTTTCATCCTACGGGCTGTTTTTGGGAATGTGCTGTACACTCTTAATGATATAGGTACCCTTGTTTAGTGGAAGGAGGTGGAAGAGGCGGCGGCGCGTCCGACATACGTATCCACATCTTCCTACTACTACTAAACACTAAACAAGTTTACGTAGTGCTGCTGTTGATGTACTCATATTGTTGGTAAAAGCAGGCAGGTCAGATGGGGACGCGTCGGGTGCGCCGGGGTTCTCAGAGGGCATAACTGCGGTTGATAGTAATGTACTAACGTTTTTAGTAGAGGCAGGTGGGGCGGGCAGCGCATCCAATGCCGGTATCTATGACGTATTCATGTAGTGTTGTTGTTGATGTACTTACGTTGTTGGTGGTGGCGGGCGGATCGGGCGGGGGCGCGGTGGGCGCGGGCGGCGCGTCCGAGGGCGGCATCTCTGACGGCTCGCACTCGCCGTTGCGCCGCTCCGGCCCTGGGCTCTCGCCCTGAAACAAAGTAGGACTTAGAACTGGTTCTTGATTGCCTTCATGAAGTTAGGGTTTACACAAGGTTAGTCGGAAAGGGGATACTAATCCGTAAGCCACTTAGTGTCACTGACGACTGTTTTAAACAAAGTGTTGAAACAAAATTCGTTTTTTTAATTTCCCTACAAAAGTATTTTATTTTAGTTTTTTCAAAAACTCTCTATTTCTGCTTTAGTTAAGAATTCAGAAAATAGAACTTCTAATCCGTTACCCCCAATACAACCCCAATAACCTGAAGATAGACTTTTAGCGTATTTTTATAAAATCTTTGAACAGCTCTTAAACTATTGACTTTTGGGGAAAGTGATAAAACATAAGTTATGGATACTTTAACACCCTTTGGGATTAGTACCCCCTTTCCAACGAACCTTGTTAACTACAGTACTGATTTACAAAACTAGCGATAATTCTCACGAAAATATTAGTCAGTGTTGAAAGTTAATAATATTTACTTTTGTATCTCTTTGTGATCACGGCACATCTTTTGTGCGGAAAATGTTCGGTCCTTGGGAAGGCATACACGTGAACACAGGTCCAACGCGCAGAGGCCCCTTTGAGAACTTCAATCTAAAATGGGGTGGGGCACCAACCGGGGACTATCCACGGCTGCACTATTGGAGTACAGTCATGGACCGTCCCAAGTGGGTGCAAGACTATTGTAAAATATGGTGAAAAATTTCTGGTCTCTGGGAAGGGGTGTTAAGTGGATTGGATAACTTCTATTGCCGGAAGAAAACGGCGTCTGCCTTTCAAATTTAAAATTGAATTGTGTTGGCAAACGGTGACTCGCCAGCTCACTAGCTGGGCCCCCTGAAAAGCCGCCAGTATGTTAGCGAAGGGGGCAACAAACGTGTGAGCGGACATTTACTTTTGTTATTATTAACATTACGGAATAGTTTGAGCAGTTGCCCTTCCTTAATTGGTTATACAGTAGGGTACGGTTATTGTACTAGTTTTTAATTGTGTGAAACGTTGTTGGTCAAAGCAAATCCTCATAAGCCAAGGTACTGGAGCGAACCTCCAAAAAATATTTCAAGTTCAAATCTAAGGCAAGTCAAATCGCTTTTCCTATTATTTACCCTCAAAAAGTATTTCTCAAAATTCTCATTATTTTTGTTTAACGAAAATCAAGACATGGAATTGTAAAGTACGAGTGTTTATGTGTGCGCGAACAATTTGGCGTGTTTGCCGAGACGGCGCGCGCAAACACGCGGCCAGACCAACCAGATTGCTGGGCAAATAAAAATAATGAGAAGTGACCCTTGTTGTTAAAGGCTCTACCGCTGGTGCCTCCAAGAACTCATTATTGACGACGTAATAGAAGATTACGTTTGGTAAATAGGAAGGCTATGTCAGAAAGAAAAATACTGAAGTCTGAAAATGTGGACGATTTTAAACGTGATCAAGTGATTTAGTAGCCTCTTATTTTAAGACTAGCTTCTGCCCGCGACTTCGTACGCGGATCCTGTTGCTTATGCCAGCGACAACGGGGTCGTCAAAATCGAAGATCTGAAACGTCTGATGTTGAATTCTAAGAGCCTGGGGACGGGAAAACAACGGGATGCGCGAGACGATTCGAGACGTTCCAGATCTTTCATTTTTGTAAGTCAACAGGAAATGCCAATCAGACTAAACAACTTTTGCTAAGACGTCATTCCTATATATGTTATAGTGTCGCTGGGCTTTGGAGTTCCACAACAGGTGTCCAGGTCTTCAAATTTATTCTCGCAGCAGAAAATGCTCTTCACGTGGAATAATTTTTGCTATGGCACCATTTTTATATCTCTTATACTTTAGCTGGTCCACATCCGATTCTTCAGATGATATCGACATTCTGTTCAGAGAATGTCGAAGTCGATCAGAATTCAAACGTTCGTTGCGCTCTTTTTCTGTCTCTTCATGCCGTACTCCAGCAATTCTTTCTCTCTCACTTTCTAGCGGATTATGAATATTTTGTTGTGTGCGTGTTCGGGACAATGTAGGATAATCTCGATCAGCAGTTAGTCGCGCATCACGTTCGTCACTCGTTTCAAAAGACCTGTTAGTAGATGTACGAATACGCTGAGAACTCAAGCGTGATTTTGTATTGGTAAACGTTTCCGATTCGCGAGACAATGCATGTCGTTCACGATCAGCAGACAGTCGCGCATCACGTTCCGCACTTGTCTCTAGAGACCTAGAAGCAGATGCGTAGATACACTGAGAACTCAAGCGCAATTCTCTATCCGTGAACGTCTCCGACTCGCGAGACAATGCGTGACGTTCACGATCAGCGGTCAGTCGCGCATCACGTTCCCCACTTGTCTCTAGACACCTAAAAGTCAATGCGTAGATAAGCTTGGAACTCAAGCGCAATTCTCTATCCGTGAACGTCTCCGACTCGCGAGACAATGCGTGACGTTCACGATCAGCGGTCAGTCGCGCATCACGTGCCCCACTTGTCTCTAGAGACCTAGAAGTCGATGCGTAGATATGCTTGGAACTCGAGCGCAATTCTCTATCCGTGAACCTCTCCGACTCGCGAGACAATGCGTGACGTTCACGATCAGCGGTTAGTCGCGCATCACGTTCCGCACTTGTCTCTAGAGACCTAGAGAAGTCGATGTGTAGATACGCTGAGAACTCAAGCGCAATTCTCTATCCGTGAACATTTCCGATTCGCGAGACAATGCGTGACGTTCACGATCAGCGGTCAGTCGCGCATTACGTTCCCCACTTGTCTCGAAGTCGATGCGTAGATACGCTTGGAACTTAAGCGTAATTCTCTGTCCGTGAACGTCTCCGATTCGCGAGACAATGCATGACTTACACGATCAGCGGTCAGTCGCGCATCACGTTCCGCACTTGTCTCTAGAGACCTAGAAGTCGATGCGTAGATCGCTGAGAACTTAAGCGCAATTCTCTATCCGTGAACGTCTCCGACTCGCGAGACAATGCATGACTTGCACGATCAGCGGTCAGTCGCGCATCACGTTCCGCACTTGTCTCTAGAAACCTCGAAGTAGATGTGTATATACGCTGAGAACTAATGCGTAATTCTCTTTCCGTGAACGTCTCCGACTCGCGAGACAATGCATGACGTTCACGATCAGCGGTCAGACGCGCATCATATTCTTCACTGGTCTCTATAGACCTGGATGTAGATGCGTAAATACGCTGAGAACGCAGGCGTGCTTCGCGATCCGAAGAGGTTTCCACGGAGCGAGTTGCAGTTCTCGAACAGCATCAAGTCTCTCCTGACGCTCTCCGGTAGATTCTTGGGATTTTATGATCCTCAATCTTTTACCTCCTTTGAAACATTGGGAAAGATTTGACCTCTTTCTTGGCATGGTTATAGTTTTATTGTGAAGATACCTGATCAATTAAAATCTAAGTGACTGCTCCCCTACGTTACCGGGTAGGCTACCGTGTCACGAAGATAAATGGAAAAGGAAATGAAACACTCAAATAACATAAGCCCGAAGGCATATTTATTCGATAAAAAAATGGGTGTTTTGGCCAGTAGAGTCAAATTTTCAATGATACACCATCGTCATCGAAAATCAGTCCTAAACTGTTACCGCCTTCACCGTGTGGAGATACTCCCAGCTTATGTTATTTTATAATTATACAGTGAAATTAGTGATAGCTTTGATTTCCACATCAGATGTTTCTGATCTTCGATTTTTATAAGACAACAGGAAATGCCCATCAGACCGAACAAATTTTGCTAAGACGTCATTCCTATATATGTTATAGTGTAGCTGGGCGCTTGGAATGCCACAACAGGTGTTCCAGATCTTCGATTTTTATAAGTCAACAGAGAGTGCTCATCAGATTAAACAACTTTTGCTAAAACGTCATTCCTACATATGTTATAGTGTAGCTGTGCGCTTGGAATTCCACAACAGGTGTTCCAGATCTTCAATTTTTATACGTCAACAGAGAGTGCTCATCAAGCTGAACAACTCTTGCTAAGACGTCATTCCTATATATGTTATAGTGTAGCTGAGCTCTTGGAGTTCCACATCAGGTGTTCCAGATCTTCAAATTTATTCTCTCAGCAGAAAATGCTCATCATGTGGAACAATTTTGGCTATGGTACCATCTTTGTATCTCTTATAGTTTAGTTGGTCTGTTACGGTTTTGCATCAGGTGTTCAAGTTTCCAAGATAAATTATAGCCTATATGTTGCCCAGATTTAATACCTATACAACAAAAGAAAAACCATTCAAATCCGTCCAGTAGTTCCGAAGATTAGCGTGTACAAACAAACAGACACACAGACAAACAGACAAACAGACAGATATTTTTTTTTGGATTCGTGCTCTCTTACTGTTTCTAAACCCCCCTCAACTATTGTTTTTTTAATATATTCAATGTACAGACACAGTTTTTTTACTGTTTTATTATATGTATAGAAGTATCGGTAACTAAATTAAATCTGCCTTGTCACAAAATTGTCTTTAATAGTAGTCTTGACTAAACATAGCTAAAACATTAATTTAACCGACTTCCAAAAAAGAGGGGGTTTACAATTAGCATGTTTTTCTTTTTCAATGCATTGATTTCTTAGAGATTTGTGGAACGATTTCAGCAATAATTTTTTTATTTGATGCAAAAACTCTCGATTTTGTCCTTTATTAATTTAATTGACGACAAGTTTGGTGCAGTGGCTGAGCGATTGGCTTCGGCGCTACGGGTCGTGGGTTCGATTCCCGCACGGAACAAAAATTTGTATGGCCTACAGATAGTTGTTCCGGGTCTGGGTGCTTGTGCATGTGAAGATTTGTGTCTGTACACGCACCCACGATACAAAAGAAACCTTAGTGTGGGGCAACGTTGTTTAAAAAAAATAAAAAAATATGAGTAATTAACTTTGTTCAGTAGTTTTTTTATACCTACAATATTATATCTGGTCTGGTATAATATTATACCTATAGTATCTGTTCTTATGGTGAAGAACCGGCAAGAAACTACATGGATACTCATCATCTGCCTAGCCTTTTCCCAACTATGTTGGGGTAGGCTTCCAGTCGAACCGGATGCAGCTGAATATCAGTATTTTACATGGAGCGACTGCCTATCAGACCTCCACAACCCAGTAACTGGGTAATACGATACTCTTGGTAAGACTGGTTGTCAGACTTTCTGGCTTCTGACCAACAGTAACGACTGTCAAAGATCTACAAATGACAGCCGGGATCAACGGCTTTACGTGCTTTCCGAGGCACGGAGGAAACTCGCTATGGTAAATGGTCACCCATCCACAGACCAACCTCGGCAAGCGTGGCTTAACCCGGAAGATCGGTCTATGCGGCTGTAATTATTTAGCCACGAGCTTCTCAAACTCCATGGATACGCTTTTTAAATAATAAATCATGACAATTCCACTACATTAGTGTGCGACAACTAGTATGAGAATAATGCAGGTCTCAGAATACAGAAAGTCTGTATTCTAAGATGCAGGTTAATGTAAGAAATAAACTCATAAGAGTAACAAATAGAAGAATACGCCTTTTAGGCATACCATTGCAGATAAGAATCAATCATCATCATTGGAGAATCAATCCTAACCACAGACAAAACGTATTAAATCAGCAACAAGTCTTTCCCCTACAACATTAACACCAATTCCCGGATCTGCCTATTTTCATTACGTATCGCTCACCATATTAACAGCAAATAGATCTCCCAACGAGTGGCGCCCTCAATCAACCAGCGGATAATTGTCTCAACTAATTAAGAGCGCCCTTATTGCTCGTGAAAGTAATCCAATGTGTAAAACGTTGATTATTTACGCGAGATTGGGTAATTGAGGAGCTTTATTATGGGGAATGTGATTAATTTGTTTATGGTCAAATAGATTTGTGGCAGCAAAATATGGTACAAATACAAAATAAATACAGTGAAAGTACTATTTCAGCAAAAAGACATAATGATAAAATTGGTAATTATTATGTTAAAAAACCAACATGGCAAACTTAGTGTAACATTTTTTTTGTAAAAATCTTTTTGCTTAAATACTAATTGCTCGTGGGGGCTCTTTTAATGCCAGGGCATTAAAAGTGAGTGAAGATAGTCAAATACCTACGTCCAGCGTACTCTGCGCAGTGAGCCCTGCAACTAACTTCGTTGACTGGCTAATCTTTTAATCAGGGCATGAATATCTCATGCCGACACTAGAGAAGAAGCTAAAAAAGCTAAAATTGATGATCTTTATTTATGAAATTGAGGAAACTTGGACTTAATGGTCTCAATTCGCCAACCCGCAGTGAGCAAGCGTGGTGATCAATGCTTGTTGCTTCTCTGTTGAGAAGAGGCTTTTGCCCAGCAGTGGGACAGTTAGGCCTCTTTTTCACACACGTTTTTTCGCCGTAAAAACCTACGGTTAATTAGCCGTGTGTACTACTATCATCAGTGTTGTATGGACTACTATAGAAGTTTGTTGACGGACACGGCGGCCCAACGGCACGCCCGTATGCACCGTGGCTACTCCTCTTTTGCGCACGGTTTGATTTACATTACTGTTGTATGACAGTCTATGAGAGTTTGTTAACAGCACCGGACGTTTTCGCGACGGGCAATTATTGCGTGACAGTTTTCCAGCGCTGATTTTGTGTAACAAAATGGATATAAATCAGTTTCGGCTTGTGGTTTGCAGTGTCGTGTACAATTTCACACGATGTTTCTACGGTGCGGCTAATACGCCGTACGGTTAAGAAACCGTGCCATGAACAAGAGGTCAAACAGGCTAATATTTTATTCAAAATTATAACCAAGCTCCAAAACACATTAAATATCACTGCATATTTTAAAAACATTTATTTTTTATTTATTTATTTGAAACATTTATAATATCTTTACAGGGAATCCTAAAACGATGTTATGAGCTAAAACTACACAATAGGGTTAGAAACTGCACCTTTGCGCTACTACAACATCTTTGTAACCGAAACCAAGATGGCGGCTGCTTGTCACAACAGATAATACATAGTTAAAAATAAAATGCAAAACGTACAAAGGGGCATAAGAGGGCTCTTTATGAGGTATTCTAAGTTTATCGTCAATAAAATGGACGGTAGTTACCATCATTCATTGGTAAAGGCTTGAAAAGCTAGACATTAATCTGTTAATGTGTAATTTGGGTGCTTCGTATGTGAATCTTCTTAGTTTTTATTGGCAATTCGATTTAGAATACGGGCACAATTTAAATGCTCACCAAAATAATTTTTAGACCCTAAGTACGAAGTAAAATATATTAACATCAAATAAAATAAACCCACTTTATAGCGAGTGCCTAAAGAACAACGTTTTAAGTTCCAAAATAAATATACACTCATCAGAATAAATGTAAGTGTTGTATTTATATTCTTTTTGCTTACCAAAATGGATAAATGCTCACCAAATCTTGTTTCCGTGAAATAGTAACATTAATACCGAATTGGAGGCACCCCGACACGGATAGGTTAGGTTCGAAGGGGATGACGGGGGGTAGAGTGAGCGAGCGAAGCGAGCGATTGAAGCCCGTAGTAAAATAGATACATTTCTGGTAGGCGTTTAAACACAAGCCTTAGAATACAAAGGGTTTAGAAGTATTGTGCAAAACCTATCATTTAAACGGTTAGCTTTGAAGTTTTGGTCAGTGAAAATTAATTTATGAGCTAAGTCATTTGTGTTCGATCCTCGTTGGTCTAGTGGTCGCAAGCGCAACTAGTTAGCGTGAGGTCCTAGGTCCG
The DNA here is from genome assembly GCA_905220435.1 of Amphipyra tragopoginis. Lineage (NCBI taxonomy): Eukaryota > Metazoa > Arthropoda > Insecta > Lepidoptera > Noctuidae > Amphipyra > Amphipyra tragopoginis. Next base: position 2,786,032 of record HG992006.1, read on the forward strand.
ATTTCCCAGGTCGGGTATTATTGTTTTTTTTTGTGTTGAATTTCTCAGTAGCAGCCCAGAGTCTTACTTTGTACCCGGTTGATGGCAATAGGCTCGCACCCTATTACATGGGACTTTAATAACGGCGAAATGAGAGTACTATACACCTCTGCTCAACCTTTCGGTGAGAACAGGCGTGATGCAAAGAGATAAAAAAAAAAAAAAAAAACTACTACTATTGAATGTCTTCGTGTGATCGTCAAAAAGCAGTGCAAGCATGGATAGCAAACTGACAAGGCGCCTGCTGCGCCTGGACAGGAGCAGCCTGCGAATGGTGACCGGAACGATAACCGGACACTGCTCACTAAATAAACACTTCCACACGATAGGCATAACGGACAGCCCTCTGTGCAGAGCATGTATGGGGGCCGAAGAGACGGTCGCACACGTGCTCCTGGAATGCACAGGGGTCACCCAAATACGAGAAGCAACCCTTGGCGCACCGAAATCACTCGCAAATGTTCTGAGCGGACTGAGAGCCCTAATCTGCTTCTGGAAGGAGGTGGGCTGGCTGGAATGATGGCCGCCATGGCCCACGTACAATGGTCCACTTAAAGGACTAAGTGCGGAAACCACATCTCCTAACATAGAACATAGAACATAGAAGCAGTGCAAGCCTAGCGGTTGAATGGTTGCTGAAATGCAGGAGGGTCTGATTTGGATTCCGGACCGCTCCTCTGACTTCGACTTTACATGCGGATCATAATTTGATTATCGCTTGCGATAACGGTGAAAGAAAACATCGTGAGGAAACCTGTACAACAACTGAGAGGGTTCCAAACATTTCTCGATGGTGTGGGTACTTAGTCTGCCAACCCGTACCAGGCCAACGTTGAGGATTAAGGCCTAAATCCTTCTTATTCTGAGAAGATGACCTTGCCTAGTGTCGTGGGAAAATAATGGGCATATTTTTCTTGCAGACCAAATATTTATATCGCGAATCATTGATAACTCCTTATTCTGCCAGCGTTTTTCTGACTTGTTACGTTTTTCCGGTTGACAAACAGTACCCCAAGTGTGAGTTTTTTTCACTTATGCGTGGCATCGAAACGTCCAAGAAAAAAAAAAAATTGCAAAAAAAAAACTTTTTTTTTCTGAATCTTTATGAGGTGGGTTAGATAAGAACACTTACCGACATCGCAACAAAAAAAAAAACATCAGACTAATTCCCGCGCGGGGCCAATCTACACCAGTAGCAGATCATGTGATTTTTATTTATCGCATTGTTTTATTTTCAGGAGGAATTATAACGAAGAGTACATTGAAAAATTTAGAGAGTGTCTCTTGAGCCTGAAATGGCAAGATATTTATGATGAAATGGATCCTAATACGGCTTTTAACAACTTTCATGAAACTTTTTGCCTATTATATAAATTAAATTTCCCTTTGCAAAAAATAAAAGTTAACTATCAAACACCTACTTTAAGATGGTTAACTACAGGTATAAAAAAATCTTGCCTCTCTAAAAGATATCTAAAATCAAAATATCATGTGAATAAATCTAAGGAAAATAAATTGGTTTATAATAAATACGCGAAAATATTAAAAAAGTGTATCACCTTATCCAGAAGGCAATCTTCTACCAAATTTATTTTGAAAGCAAAAAACAAATGTAATGCAACATGGAAATTAATTAAAAATAAACCTAAATGTACAAATTCACAATATATACAGGCCATTAAACTGAATGGCGCTACGATAGAAAAACCTGAAGAAATAGCGGAAGCTTTTAATAATCACTTCATTGATACTACAAATATAGACATAACCAATAATAAAAACAATGTAATAAAGAACACTAGCAATGGAAGTAATAGTTTATATCTCGAACCTTGCACGCCCAATGAAATCAATAAAATAATTGCATCACTAAATAATACCAACGCAGTGGGATATGATGACATTTCCACCCACATAATAAAATCATGTGCCCATATATTGTCTCCTATTATAGCTCATCTTGTTAATTTAAGTTTCTGTGAAGAAAAGTACCCAAACAAATTAAAGTTCTCAGTTGTAAAACAATTATATAAAAAAAATAAAAAATATGATTTAAACAATTATCGTCCAGTGACCTTAATACCTATAATTTCAAAAATATACGAAAAAGCGATGTATAATCGAATTGTCTCATTTATATCCAAATACAATATAATAAGTACGGAACAAAATGGTTTTCAAAGAGGAAAGTCAACCGCACTAGCTTGTTATCAACTAATAAAATCGATTACCGAGAATATAGATAAGAAGATACCGGTCACTGCAATATTTTTCGACATGAGCAAAGCATTTGACTTTGTAAAACATGATATACTGTTAAAAAAATGTGAGAGTTACGGGATAAGAGGAAAAGCGTTAAATTGGCTAAAAGATTACCTAAGTAATAGACAACAACGGGTTGAAATCTTAGGCGTTAATAAAGACAGAGAAGTGATAAAGTATAAATCTCAATACAGGACCAATACGTATGGCGTGCCTCAAGGTAGTATTTTGGGGCCATTGCTTTTTCTGCTATACGTAAATGATTTGCCAACAGTGACGACGAATAAGTGTGTGTTGTTTGCAGACGACATCTCATTGATAATAAATAAAGATAATAAAAATGAACAATTTGAGGATAAAATTAATGTTGCCGTAGAAGCTATAATAGAATGGCTTGAACAAAATAATTTATGTGTGAATATTTCCAAAACAAAATATATTAATTTCTCTAATTACAAAATGACAAATGAAGCAATGAAAATTATTGGATGTGATAATAAAATTGAAGAAGTTGACCATACGAAATTTTTAGGCATAGTTATTGATAAAAATTGTAATTGGAAAAAACATATTGAAAATGTATGTAATAGGTTAAACAGCTTTGCATTTGCACTTAGAAATCTCAGGAAAACTGTTGGTCGTAATGCCGCTCTATTGGCTTATCATGGATATGTCTCATCTGTGCTAAGATACGGCTTAATCATATGGGGTAATTCCACTGACAGCAATAAGGCATTTATTGTACAAAAAAAGTGTTTACGAGCTGTATTTGGTGTGGACCCATTAGAATCATGCAGACCTATTTTTAAAAAACATAAATTATTAACATTAGCTTGCTTATACATACTGGAAATGGGAGTATTTGTAAAAAAACATCCTCACCTATTCAGTAAATCCGATAGCGTCAATGTTTATAAGGTGGGCAAAATTTCAAGGGATCCAACAAAATTGGCAATGCCAAGATGTAGAACAGCGTACTGCCATAAAAACACAAGTATAATGGCAATAAAGATATTTAATAATATACCGAAGGTGATTAGAGAACTGCGAACCAGCTTATTTCAAAAGCATCTCAGAGCATGGCTTATCGAAAACTGTTTTTATACTGTTAAGGAATTTATGAATCCCAGGACATATGGGAAAGTTGCATGACATGAAAATTAAATTTGTTATTTTTGTTTTAAGCTATTGACATTTGTAATTTAATTTCTTTGGTTGTCATTTGTAAGTTGATAATTGGAAACAAGTTTTCCAATTCAACTATTTTTTTTATTTGACATTTGTAATTTGATATGTAGACAATTTTTGATTTAGTGCTTTTTTTTGACATTGTAATTTAATTATTTGTTTAAATAGATTTATTTTGTTTAAAATAGAATCATTATTATTGTCACAAAATTTGCATGCCGAATTTAGTAGGCGGAATATGAAGAACTATTGTGTATATGCTTTAAAATCTGTAAAATACCATATTTCAGGCAAATAAATGAATCTATCTATCTATCTTAAGGAATTACACAAATTCGTTAACACCTTGTAGGGTATAATCCCTCTTTAAGGCTTCACTTGGATTCGGGTGCCTACATCTTAGACCCTGTTTGCGCTTACCATCCAGTACAACTAGGGTCAAACGCGAAAAAGTGATTTTTTTGTTTGCGACAATTCCCATTTTTTAAATAAAATAAAAACAAGCAAAACTAGTATTTCGCAGTTAGTTCATCTCATCATGTATCTGTAGGTAATGTTAGTAGTTTCCAACTGATAAAACCAGATAAAACCGATAAAGTCCTGTTTTACGATACACTCAAATACACGACGACGGACTTTTACCATAAGAATTAGCGGACGACCATCTTATCCCCCGCTTACACCTAGTTATAAAATAGTATTTTATTTGAATAAGTAAATAAAATGCTAATTATACAAAGTGGGGATGACGATACAACAATAAATGATACCACGTGTTATATACACCGTGGGCCCGAGGTACCCGGAAGATTTTAACCTTCGATTCCGACGCCTAATGAGAGAAGAAAAGCTATAGGTATATAGTTTGTTGAAAAAAGCTTAATTTTCAAAATATTCATTATTTTATGAAATTCACAAATCGAAAAATATCTATGGTAACAAGTCCCAGGAACGCGGTGTTGCGACTTTTGTCATACCATACCCCTCTCGCCGTATGTCTTTGACGGGGAGGGTTGTGCAGTGAGAAGTTTCTTATCCACTCACACGATAATTTATAAATGTTGCCAGTTCAACCTACGGTATTGTTTACAAGGAAGCACTAAAGTTAATTTATTCAAAAGGAAAAGACAAACAAACAAAAAAATTTTTTTACTTCCCATGGGTGTCGGAAAAGGCGAGTATGGGATTCACTGGAGAATGGGCAGCAGTGTTCTCTGAGTACTTTAACAACCATACTGCGATCGACAACCCGCCTGCCAAGTGTGGCGATTACGGCAAACCCCCCCTTTTGGGGGAGGCCTATGTCCAGCAGTGGACGTCTTTCGGCTGAATGATGAAATAGATAGAAATGTTGATCTTTAAAACACATATTTTATTTTTTCGGTAACTGGTGACCGCCGCCTATACAGGGTGTAAACGAATTCGTGTAATTCCTTCAAACCGCGTGATCCACTGGTGTCATAGATTAACCCTAAATGGGTATTTCAGAATATAAATGAAAAAAAATAGGTTTTCTATTTCTGAGTCATTTAAGAGCCTCGAGTTATCTGACTGCAAAGAGCGATATCGCGTCAGTCGTACTCGCCAGCCGTGTTACCGTGCTTTCATTAATTTATGCGTGGCATCGTAATGTTCACATAGATAAAAAAAAAGATGCAAAAAAAACTTTTTTTTTACTGATTCCTTATTAGGTGGTTTAAATATGATCAATTACGGAAACAGTATGAAAAAAAAATTAATCAATCTAAATCCCGTGCGGGGCCAATCTACACTAGTATTAGATTATGTAGTTTTAAGGAATTACACGATTTCTTTTACAGCCTGTATACACCTATAACACCAAAAGGATTGCTGATGCTAATGTTAAAACTTATATTTATGCTTAGGCTTGTGTTTACCAATATTAATTCTCTGGTTAAACTACCGTTTACTAGAAAAATTTATGCGCTGGTATTTTAGGTAAACAGTTGTTTACCTACCCTAAATTGATTAATCCTTATGTCTTAAAAAAATCATGATCGAATTGAGGTCAATGAATAAATAAATTTAAATATGGATTGATAGTATTTAATTAATAAAACAAAACGTCTTCTGTTTATTTAACGTATCGATATTTAAATCGAGTTTCGTTTGAATTGAGTCACTTTACAAGATTTGCAATCACTTTCGAGTTAGAACAAATTTGTTTTGTGTGATTAAAAATGTAAGATTGTGACCGGAAAGTTTCGAGCCAAAAAAATAATGTATTTTTGTGAATTTGCTTATGGATTTTGTCGTCGTCGATTTCGTTGCGGAAAGAGGAAGTGTTGTATTGTTGTATCATGCATGTATTAAAGACATCAAATTTAATTTTTAATTCAAAAAAAATATAAAGAATCTGCTGCATGTTGTATGGATACTTTTTTTTAACCGACTTCAAAAAGGAGGAGGTGCTCAATTCGGATGTTAAAATTTTTTTTTGTTTTTTTTTTATGTATTTTCGGGCATAACTCCGTCATTTATAGACGGATTTGCAAAATGATTTTTTGTTTGAAAGAGTATTCTCCCGAGGTGGTCCCATTTCAATTTGGTGAAGACCTGATGATGACCCTCGGAAATTGACAATGGAACTCTTCAATGGATAACAGCAAATTACCTGGGATTGCTGTAATTGCATGTTTGTGTATTGTTTATGCCACTTACTCGTAAAATAGAAAAATAAAATAATTACCATATTATAAAACTAACAATTTCAGAAGTCGGTGCCTTCAATTTGGTTCAGTATAGAATTGCACCGACTTCTGAAACTGTTAGTTTTATAATATGGTAATTATTTTACTCTTTTTAGTTTTTGTTTAAGTTGGTTTTTTTTTAAGTTATTTTATTTGCGATGTGTTGGCTTTTGGCTCTTGTCAAGGTCTGAGGCGACAGAGACAAAGTCTACGATGGAGTGAGCTTACCCAGAAAAAGCCTGCTCACTCTCACTTTGAAGAGATTCGGGTTGTAAACGTTCAGGAACGCTTACAACCCTTCAAAAGGCAAGTGATATTCTGTAATATCCTGTGTGTGAGTGACTTTACTGTGACTTAACTTTATCCTGTGTCCTGTATATAGATATCTGTTTTGGCCAAATTAATTAAATAATTTACTATTTTTCATTTCGCAGCACTTATTCATTATCTATGACTCTTATAGTTAAATTAATATTTTATTTCCGCAAAATACACTATAATTTGATGAGCTTTCGTTCATTTCCTGTACCCAACCCTTTCCCTCACATTCCCCTGACCCCTACGGCAGAGAGAGAAAGAAGATGGACTTCGGCTGTCATAGCAAGTGGCGCCATATACGCTTGCGGAAGAAAGCAACAACACAACTTTATATTCTTTACGCGCGTTCGAGCCGGCTCCCACAAAACTTTTATATAACCGCTAAATTACTATTCCCCGCAATTCCCCAATAATATCGAGTGCAGTGTTTATAGACTATAGTGAAGTGCATTACACACAAGGAACCTTCACAGGGCTGGACTTTGATTACTCAAACTTTATACCTACGTACGCTGCCGAAGAAGTGCTTGGTGAGTCCCGCTGCCTTTACCATTCTTACTCTTTCGGCGATTGCTCATCAATTTTATAGTGTACGTAAGCACCGCTCTTAACGGCTCGAAAGCATCCGCTTCGCAACAGTTTATTACGAAATCATTTACGCAAAAAACCCTCCAATATCTGAGTAAAGTAAGTAAAGTATTTGAGGTCGAAGAAGAAACTGTCGGACATGTACCTCAACGTCATTATCCACAACTTGCAAAAGCCTCCTTATTTTATGCCAAAAATAAACTATAACTCAATATTACTGTGTACCATCGTGTGTATGTGAGAGCCAGGGTAATTCCTCTATATCTCTGTTACTTAGATTCACGTGCTCCATCTTAGACCTTGGGGCCAATTCAACTAAAGCTGGCTTCCCACGGTGCGTGGTAGCGTGCAACGGCGGTGCGTGATATCATGCGTAAAATCACGCACCGTGGGAAACCACATTATGAGGGTGTGTGATGTGGATACGACGCACCGCTCTACACGCGTCCGCGTTACCACGGACGAGTCTCTTCTCATGGTGCGTCGGTGCGAGCTCGTGCGTCCCGGTGCGCGCTATCACGAACCGTGGGAAGCCGGTATAACAAAGTTGTTGCCAACGCAAACGAACCACAGCAACCGTCAGTCACTTTTTGTTTACGATACTGTCAAAATGATTCGTTTTGTTTTTTGTGTCAAGCAATTTGACAGCTTTTGAAATTGAACACTGTCAGAATGTACAGTTAGGTTGCGATTTATCAAGGTTTATTTTAGGAGGATAAGGCGTCCTGTCTGCGCTTAAAATCAGGTGCGATTAGCATCAAAGGAGAACAAGAGAAAAAAAAATGCATTCTCAATAAGCAGCACTGGGTGCATACTCATGTCCATGTAAACGGTGCATCGAGCAGTCCCAGCAAAAATCTCAATCACGGTAATGTTCTCAATTAATGTATCGATGGGTCCTATGAGTAATTGCTAATATGGCATTTTTGTCATTTCCAATGTGAACCTACAGTTATAAAGGTCCAAATTAGAAATTACTAAAATGCCACTTTGGCCCTTATACATAGGACCCATCGGTATATTAACATAGATAAAAGTTTTTTTTACTAACAAAATGTGGGCATAATGCCTGAAATAAACATGTTTTATTTATTTTATTTTATTATCTCTCTTCTCGCTTCTGTCTTGCGCCGCTGCCCATCATGTGCAAACATTCGAGGTTGGAGGGGAACTACTCCAGTAGTCTGTCCTCTGGTCTCCATTCTCAGGAATTTGGAGGTAATTGCTTTTTTACTTCGACTAATGTTGGCTGTGTTTCGCTTTTCCACAATACATTCAGTTCGGATACATTGAATGATACGATTTTAAAGCTTGTTTTGTTAATTCATATGATTTTCTTTTAAGCAAATTATGTGCTACGATTATTGACTGCCGCGTTGGTTTAGTGGTAGTAGGCGCAACTGCTGAGCATGAGCTCCTGGGTTCGATCCCAGTATTGTTGGGTTGAATTTCTTAGTAGCAGCCAGGAATCTGGATTTGTGCCCGGTTGATGGCAATAGGCTCGCACCCTACTACATTGGACTTAAGCATAACGGCGAAATGAGGGTGTACTATACAGCTCTGCCAACCCTTCGGAGAATTCAGGCGTGATTTTAATGTTTATAATGTGTAAATAATTTATTTATTATCTTTTTCGCCTGCAACGAGCTAACCTAATCTAATGCGCAGCGCGACGTAATTTTGTCATGCGGAGACGAGATAATGCGACGATAAATTGTCACTCTGCGTGGTCTTCTTGCTCTTATTTGCTGCTTAGTTTACGGGAAGAAAAACATATTATGTCAGCCAGAACGACGCGATCCAGTAACTAACATTCAATCTTCTGGATGTTATTGAATAACGTCTTCAAGCATAATATAGTCAGGGGCCCAATTCTCCTAAAATAAATTGTTGCCAAACGCAATCGAACCACAACCGTCAGTCAATTTTGTTTTCGAAAACTTTCAAAATGATTGATTTTGTTTTTTGTGTCAAACAATTTGATAGCTTTTGAAATTGAGAACTGTCTGAATGAACGGTTCGGCCTTGGTTCGGTTGTGATTTATCAAAATTTATTTTAGGAGAATTAGGCCCCTGATTTCGCCGCCTTCCGTCCATTACTTGTTCCCTAACATGACGTTTATCTCAGTAATGTGAGGCACGGGTCGACAAGGTATGCGACATACCGAGCCGGGACTATGTCGCTTTGTGGCACAGTTCTAATCAACCCAGTTATGCTGCTAACTAGTTTTGATGTTCTTTGCCAAGGACTTAGTTTAAATGGCCTTGAAAAGGGGTTCTCTTTACAACAGCTCTTGTTGAACATAAGAGAGTTTAGTACCTATCGAAGAAGAGAGGTTAATAGGCTCAATGAATTGATTTACTTGACTGAGCAGGGGTGCGAGCACGGATCTTTTTATCGAGTCGATTCGAGAAATTTATCTATTCTAAACGTCAAATTTGACATAAGATATAAATAAAACAACTGCTAAGTATATCTATATACATGGTTACAGGGAAAGTCGTACTGAATATTAAAGGACGTTATTATTCAGGTCATTTCTGTCGGATTTGATTCCGTAATATGGTGTCCGAAACTTAACCGTTTTGGAGATACTGAATTTTAAAGATATTTTTTATGTTGTGTAGTACAACACTTGGGCTTATTCAAATAACATTTTTTTAAGATTTTATGAACAAACCTAGTAGATGTTACACCTTTTTGAATAGCTAAAGAGATGTAGAAGTTTTTAAAATTATTTGCAGAATAAGTTCCATACATTTTTGTATGCTAAAACACTTAGTGAAAATTCTTTAATTTTAACCGTTGTCGAGCAGTCGTTTCAAGCTGTTAGTAGTAGGTTCAGTTTTTGTTAATCATTTTTATTATTTGGCTATTTATTTTTTTGGCTACTAATAGCTTAAAACGACTTGTTATCAAATAAAGTAGTCTTTTGTGATTGTTGTCATTTACCTCTCAGAGGAAATTAGGTAAGAATGTAAATAACTTTCTGGGTAGTCTACTCTTTACTTTTATGTTTTCAGGGTTGCGTTTCAGTGATGATTTTATTTTGTGATATGTCCAAATTTGTTTTTTTGTGTCTTACTTTTATTTTAAAATATTGCCAATAGACTCTTTACAAGGGACCTTTTAATCCTCTTTCGGCTTTAGGGGTATAGTATTTTTGTAACACGTTGTATAGTAATAAATAAATAAATATTTGGAACATTTTTTACACATCACCATCTAGTCCCAAACTAAGCAGAGCTTGTAGGTACTATGGGTACTAGACAATGGATATAATACTTAAATACTTTTTTTTTGTAAATACTTACTTATAATATACATAAGAAACACCCAGACCAACACAAACACTCATGTTCATCACATAAATATTTGTGTCCTGTGGGAATTGAACCCACGACCTCGTGATCAGCAGTCCGAGACTCGAACCAGATAGATACGATCGACGATTAGATATGATCGGTAAAAAAGCCGCATGAAAAGAAAAGATTTTTATTTTTAATCAAGCAAAGTCCCGTGCGGGGCCTGTCTACACCAGTAGCCGATAATGTGGTTTTAAGGAATTACACGAATTCGTTAACACCCTGTATATCTTATGTCAAATTTGACGTTTAGAATAGATACATTTCTCGAATCGACTCGATAAAAAGATTCGTGCTTGCACCGCAGTATTGCTGGGAATTTTGTTGCATCGTTTCTTTTTCACAGGTATTCGTACAACACTCAGGACGACGACTTAACGTGCTCTCCGAGGCATGGAGGGGGACCGTTCGTTACATATCGAGATATGTAACGAACGGTCACCCATCCACGGATTGACCGCGGCAAGCACAGCTTAACCTTGCAAATCCGCGAGGATATTAGCTACGAGCCCTTGGTAAAATAGGCCCTAAATAAAATAAAATTTATAGTACAACGAACTACGAGCACATGTTTTTTTATAAACAACAATAAAATGTTTTTTCTAAGGAAGCCGTATCATAATACGGCTTCCTTAGAGAAACGTTTTATTTGAGAGCTGTTATTTGAGGTCATGACTCGTGAGGAAGTCAAAGCTCCTGATGGCAAGGACCGTCTCCCTTTCAAATCATTTAAGGAAAAGTTTGAGTCGTATAGACTATACAGGGTGTAAACGAATTCGTGTAATTCATTCAAACCATTTGATCTACTGGTGACACTGATTGACCCTACATGGGTTTTTTCAGAATCAACAAAAAAAAGTTTTCATAAAATGAAACATGGTATTCTGTATCTGAGTAATTTTAGTGTCCTGAGTTAACTGACTGCGTGAAGCGATATCGCGCTAGTCGTGCCCGTCAGCTGTGTCGCTGTGCTTTCACTCATTTATGGACGGCATCGAAATTTTATATCACAAAAAAAAAAACCTGTACCTATGGGAAAAAAAAACAATCTAAATCTCGTGCGAGGTTAATCTATAGGTACCATTAATAGATCATGTGTTTTGAAGGAATTACACGAATTCGTTTACACCCTGTATATCAAAACACCATGGGGTGCATGAAAAGAACCTCCACGAGTGACGATACTTAAGTACGTCCGGCGCACCCTGTGCAGACAGCCTCGCTACCAACCTTGCTGACTGGCTAATCTTTTCATCACAGCATGAGCTATTTTCGTATAGCTCGTGCTGACACGAGAGAAGAAGAACAGAACATCACGCCTGTATTCCCTGATGGGAAGAGCAGAGGTGTATGTACACCTTCATTTCACCGTTATGTGTAAATCCCATGTAATAGGGAGCGAGCCTATTGCCATCAACCAGGCACAAATTCAGACTCTACTGCTTCTAAATTCCACACTAAAACACCCAATAACACTTTGCCCTACCTGGGGATCGAACTCAGGAACTCGCGCTTAGTAGTTGCGCTTGCAACCACTAAACCACCGAGGTAGTCGTATAGACTAAAACTTTTTAAACGCTCAATGGTTGGTATGCTTTGTATGATTATGTTTCAAGTTGGAAATATGTTTTGCGTGGAAACCAAAATAGTTGTACTTTCAAGGACTGTGGTTCGAAAAGTTGTCAAAAATAAAATAGTCTCGCAATTTTTTTTATTTGTTTAATAGAAACGTTTTTCATTTACTACGCAACATTAATTCTTAGCCTTCATTATCGTTTTTATTTAAACGAAATACACACAATTAATAAAAAGTTATAATTTTATAATAAAATAGTGATTTAATTACATTTTTTCTTTTTAGATATTTACAAATGTTTTTTTGTTGTAATTTTTTTTATTCTCTAAGTCTTTTATAAGTGTCAAATGTGGTAAGTAAATAAAGTGGTACAGAAATAATTTTGTTTATAAAATTGCCTAGACAAACCGAAAACATTTAAAAACCATAAAATGAAACATAGCATTATTATACATAATATGTATAATAGGAAAATAAGACCACAAAAAATAAATCTATACATATAATAAATCTGTAGACATGGCGTGTCTGTACATAGCAAATATTTTGAAAAAACCTGGTTGGGGTGTTAAACTATATCCAATAGAACCCATTTTTAACATTTTTGGATTTTTTGTCTGTTTGTCTGTTTATCTGTTTGTCTGTTTATCTGTTTATCTGTTTGTTTGTTCAAGCATCACATAAAAACAACTGATCCAATGTTGTTGACTTTTATAAATAAATATTGTGCTTATCTCCAAGTAACATATGTATTTTGTTTCATCGCAATCGGTTCACGCAATCAAAAGTTATGCGAATTTTAAGTTTTCTAAAAGAACTTAGCATGTATTTGTGTATACTTACCATTTCTTTTCAATAGATGGCGTTACGTGTATCAAATCACGTTGTGAGGAAATATAATCAACGAATATATTACTATTCTCAGTGTACGGAAGGTCTATTGAAATGCTATTCGAAGAAGGTACTAACTAAGCTTTTATAAAAAAACGAGGATAATGTTATTTAAAATTTATAAGGTACCTATCTATCTGAATGGCAGTGGAAGAGAAATACATTCAATTTCATAAGCAAGTGTAGGTATTCTAAATTTTTAATTGTGCAAGGCAATACGATAGATTAATTTGAAATACTCATATATTTTATTACTAGCTTCTGCCCGCGACTTCGTACGCGGATCCTGTTGCTTATGCCAGCGACAACGGGGTCGTCAAAATCGAAGATCTGAAACGTCTGATGTTGAATTCTAAGAGCCTGGGGACGGGAAAACAACGGGATGCGCGAGACGATTCGAGACGTTCCAGATCTTTCATTTTTGTAAGTCAACAGGAAATGCCAATCAGACTAAACAACTTTTGCTAAGACGTCATTCCTATATATGTTATAGTGTCGCTGGGCTTTGGAGTTCCACAACAGGTGTCCAGGTCTTCAAATTTATTCTCGCAGCAGAAAATGCTCTTCACGTGGAATAATTTTTGCTATGGCACCATTTTTATATCTCTTATACTTTAGCTGGTCCACATCCGATTCTTCAGATGATATCGACATTCTGTTCAGAGAATGTCGAAGTCGATCAGAATTCAAACGTTCGTTGCGCTCTTTTTCTGTCTCTTCATGCCGTACTCCAGCAATTCTTTCTCTCTCACTTTCTAGCGGATTATGAATATTTTGTTGTGTGCGTGTTCGGGACAATGTAGGATAATCTCGATCAGCAGTTAGTCGCGCATCACGTTCGTCACTCGTTTCAAAAGACCTGTTAGTAGATGTACGAATACGCTGAGAACTCAAGCGTGATTTTGTATTGGTAAACGTTTCCGATTCGCGAGACAATGCATGTCGTTCACGATCAGCAGACAGTCGCGCATCACGTTCCGCACTTGTCTCTAGAGACCTAGAAGCAGATGCGTAGATACACTGAGAACTCAAGCGCAATTCTCTATCCGTGAACGTCTCCGACTCGCGAGACAATGCGTGACGTTCACGATCAGCGGTCAGTCGCGCATCACGTTCCCCACTTGTCTCTAGACACCTAAAAGTCAATGCGTAGATAAGCTTGGAACTCAAGCGCAATTCTCTATCCGTGAACGTCTCCGACTCGCGAGACAATGCGTGACGTTCACGATCAGCGGTCAGTCGCGCATCACGTGCCCCACTTGTCTCTAGAGACCTAGAAGTCGATGCGTAGATATGCTTGGAACTCGAGCGCAATTCTCTATCCGTGAACCTCTCCGACTCGCGAGACAATGCGTGACGTTCACGATCAGCGGTTAGTCGCGCATCACGTTCCGCACTTGTCTCTAGAGACCTAGAGAAGTCGATGTGTAGATACGCTGAGAACTCAAGCGCAATTCTCTATCCGTGAACATTTCCGATTCGCGAGACAATGCGTGACGTTCACGATCAGCGGTCAGTCGCGCATTACGTTCCCCACTTGTCTCGAAGTCGATGCGTAGATACGCTTGGAACTTAAGCGTAATTCTCTGTCCGTGAACGTCTCCGATTCGCGAGACAATGCATGACTTACACGATCAGCGGTCAGTCGCGCATCACGTTCCGCACTTGTCTCTAGAGACCTAGAAGTCGATGCGTAGATCGCTGAGAACTTAAGCGCAATTCTCTATCCGTGAACGTCTCCGACTCGCGAGACAATGCATGACTTGCACGATCAGCGGTCAGTCGCGCATCACGTTCCGCACTTGTCTCTAGAAACCTCGAAGTAGATGTGTATATACGCTGAGAACTAATGCGTAATTCTCTTTCCGTGAACGTCTCCGACTCGCGAGACAATGCATGACGTTCACGATCAGCGGTCAGACGCGCATCATATTCTTCACTGGTCTCTATAGACCTGGATGTAGATGCGTAAATACGCTGAGAACGCAGGCGTGCTTCGCGATCCGAAGAGGTTTCCACGGAGCGAGTTGCAGTTCTCGAACAGCATCAAGTCTCTCCTGACGCTCTCCGGTAGATTCTTGGGATTTTATGATCCTCAATCTTTTACCTCCTTTGAAACATTGGGAAAGATTTGACCTCTTTCTTGGCATGGTTATAGTTTTATTGTGAAGATACCTGATCAATTAAAATCTAAGTGACTGCTCCCCTACGTTACCGGGTAGGCTACCGTGTCACGAAGATAAATGGAAAAGGAAATGAAACACTCAAATAACATAAGCCCGAAGGCATATTTATTCGATAAAAAAATGGGTGTTTTGGCCAGTAGAGTCAAATTTTCAATGATACACCATCGTCATCGAAAATCAGTCCTAAACTGTTACCGCCTTCACCGTGTGGAGATACTCCCAGCTTATGTTATTTTATAATTATACAGTGAAATTAGTGATAGCTTTGATTTCCACATCAGATGTTTCTGATCTTCGATTTTTATAAGACAACAGGAAATGCCCATCAGACCGAACAAATTTTGCTAAGACGTCATTCCTATATATGTTATAGTGTAGCTGGGCGCTTGGAATGCCACAACAGGTGTTCCAGATCTTCGATTTTTATAAGTCAACAGAGAGTGCTCATCAGATTAAACAACTTTTGCTAAAACGTCATTCCTACATATGTTATAGTGTAGCTGTGCGCTTGGAATTCCACAACAGGTGTTCCAGATCTTCAATTTTTATACGTCAACAGAGAGTGCTCATCAAGCTGAACAACTCTTGCTAAGACGTCATTCCTATATATGTTATAGTGTAGCTGAGCTCTTGGAGTTCCACATCAGGTGTTCCAGATCTTCAAATTTATTCTCTCAGCAGAAAATGCTCATCATGTGGAACAATTTTGGCTATGGTACCATCTTTGTATCTCTTATAGTTTAGTTGGTCTGTTACGGTTTTGCATCAGGTGTTCAAGTTTCCAAGATAAATTATAGCCTATATGTTGCCCAGATTTAATACCTATACAACAAAAGAAAAACCATTCAAATCCGTCCAGTAGTTCCGAAGATTAGCGTGTACAAACAAACAGACACACAGACAAACAGACAAACAGACAGATATTTTTTTTTGGATTCGTGCTCTCTTACTGTTTCTAAACCCCCCTCAACTATTGTTTTTTTAATATATTCAATGTACAGACACAGTTTTTTTACTGTTTTATTATATGTATAGATGAATACTTAAATATGTATTTATAAATCTATTTACTATTAATAAAATTCAAAGTGCACTTTGTCTGTAATTAAATATTTTTCCAAAATTTCGATTCGGTGGTACTATACTATCGATAAAGAAACCATATTAACATATTTTTTTAGAATTATTGTGTCTGTTTGTCTTTCCGTCCGGACATCACGTAAAATCCCGTGGATGGATTTTGATGGGACTTTCGCTGATGTGTTGCGTAAAGAGCGACAATTTTGCTGCTACATATATCATCACGCTATTGTTCATAGGAGCCGAGCAGCGGAACATTATTTCCACATAATGCGAAGTATAAGCTTAATATTCGGATCGTAAAATCGCGTGAATCGATTTTGATGGGCCTGCGCTTATGCTGGTATATAAACTATCACGCTATTGCTCACAGATGCCGAGCAACGGAACATTATTTCCATATACTGCGTAGTATAAGCTGTAGACTGAAGTAAGTGCTGCAGTGAACGGTCGCTGGCTCAGTGTCCTGCGTTAAAACCTCACTTTAAAAAAATACACTTTTTGTAATTTTTTTGGAATGTTTTTATGTATTTTATTTTGTTAATTGTTGTCAGAACTATTCAAAGCCTGTCGTCGCCGTTTTACTAAGTTTATTTAAGCCTTAGGTAATGTCCTAAAACACATAACGATGAAGGGAAAGTACTTTAAATATTAAAAATTGCAAATTTCACTCAAAGGTGACTTCATTTCATTTTTAAAAGTAAGAAATATTGCCTTTACTGATTTTTTTGCCTGAACCGGGAATCAAACTGACAAAGCTTTACCATCTGCAAAGGCACCTGTTGAAAATATCTTTATGGTCAATAATCAGGATCAAAACTCTCCAACAAACACACTGTCTTAAATTGAAGGAAGTGGAAAAAATAAGAACTACTTAACAACAATTAATAAGTGCTTGAATTTAAATGTACATAAGTTAGTCAATTTTGGTTTTATGGTCTTCCATCAATTTCAGACACAATGTTTATTGGAGCGATTTGATCCGTATTATTGATCCTATCGATTGGTGAAATAAAAATACAGATGATATTTTTTCGCATTTGGGTTGGTTCGATTTCCAGATCAAACTTTTTGAAATCTTTGAAAGCAGTACCTACCTATTTCTAACTTATTAAAATAAAATGAAGTCTTCTATACCTGAAATTTTTATATATTTAAAGTACTTTCCTATTCCACACCTCGAATGAAATCATTTTATAGACTGCACTGCGTAAAATATTTTGATTTAGTTCGCCGATTGTAATTAGATGGCGTTGTAGCCATTTTTGTATCGCGATAAGGTTTCGTTACATTATCACAATAAATATCAATATTCAATTATAATCCATTTTAGCAAGGAAATGTATGGAAATAAGCACCCCGTTTTTAGTATTATGGTTATATGAACCTTTACGGTCAATCAATAAGAGCTGAAACTCTACCTAAAGAAATGGTAGTGCCTTGGTGGGACACCTTTGTCTATTATTATAATAAATGGAATACATACATATACACTATTTAGTTGCTGCGACACAATGTTGTTTTCCGAGTTCCACGCGGACGGAGTCGCGGGCACAGCTAGTATAAAATAAATATGGCATACTGTGGGTGGTCTCGTATCACTAATTGTTATCTGTGCACTTTATTTATGGACACATTGTATAATAAACGTTGTATTAACTGAAAGGCTACTATTATAGTAATCTTTACAGTTTCCAGCCAATCTTCCAAACTTACTGGAGAGCGATCTATCCGGATCTATGGACAACTTGTTATCTAAACGAGGTTACGAACTGTATCCAAGTTACGATGAGTCTATACAACGCGGTCACCTTCCCAACTCCGGGAGAACGGGGTTGAGAATCACCTTGACCTTGATACAGGTGTTTAGCAGGCGATGGGTTGAATTTAACCTTACAGTTAGTATTGAAAGATGACATGGTTATAATATACTTAGTTGAGATTAATAAATTCTTATTTAATTCTAAAAAATATTTTTTTTATTTCCTTTAAAATCTTTTCAAAATTATTCTGTTTACCCTTTTCCCAACTATGATGTGGTCAGCTTCCAGTCTAGGTAGAGGCTGAGTACCAGTACTTTACACGGAGCGACTGTTATCAGACCTCCGCAACCCAGTTACTGGGCAATGCCGATATCCTAAGGTTAGACCGGTTGTCAGATTTTTATGGGCGTTTGAATACTGATAAATTGCAAGGGCTTCAAAACACTGGTGTATCTTTTGTAGGGCAAAAGGGCAAAGACACTGCTTCGGGGTACAAAGTTCAGGGGTGCCTGGAACCCTGGAAATCTTAAGTAGATTAATAGTTTAGATAAGTCTAAAGCTTCAATAAACGATCCGATACCAAAACTTCCAGAAAATAATCTTGAATGATATACTTTTTGCTTGGTGGTAAGTCGCCAAGCAGATTACTGTGTTCCGTCGTGTGTATGTGAGAGCCAGAGGGTATAGGGGAATGAATCCCTCTATATTTCTGGTACTTGGATTCGTGTACTGCTTAGACCCTGTCTGCGCTTACCATCAAGTGTGATTAAGGTCAAACGCGACCAAGTCAAATAATAGAAAAAAAAACATAATATGAAAGCACCGTACAGTGAACGATTTCTTGTGCCGTGTATTCATATCATAAACATTTAACTCTTAAACAGTGTTTCAAAAACAAGAATCACAAAATCTATCCGTTTCTTACATGTTGCGGTAAATACTACATGTTTATGACGACCGCAAAACCTCCGAAACATTGTTTCTAGAAAAGTTTACGTTGTGTTTCAGAAACTGCTGGTAACTTGTGCTGATAAGTTGCAATCTTCTTACTGTTGATGTGAACAAGAAAAATAAATTACATACATACATACATACATACATAAACTCACGCCTTTTTCCCATGGGGGTAGGCAGAAACTGTAGAACGCCACATGCTACGATCCTTACATACTCCTTTCGCTTCGTCCACGGTCATACATCTTGTCATACACGCACGCCGGTTGAAAGTACTACGCACCTGTCCTTTTTGAAGAACATCACCAATAACATCAATGTATGTCCTTCTAGGGCGTCCTCTACTGGCGTTTCCACTGACATTCGCCTTATAAATTCCTTTTGTTAATCGCCGTTCACTCAATCTTTCAACATGCCCAAACCACCGAAGCATACCCCTTTCAATTTTTGTCACTACATCATCTTTTAAACCGCAACTTTGTCTTATCACATCATTCCTCACTCTATCATTCAAAGTTACACCGCACATACTTCGCAAGGAACGCATTTCCACGGCATTTATTCTACTTTCATGACTCTTCTTCCAAGACCAACATTCACTTCCATACATAAGCGTTGGTACCAGTACACCATTATGGACAGCCAGCCGTGCCTTTTTGGACATCGACTGGTTAGCCACAACCGCATGCATAGCACCATTCACTTTATTTCCCGCATTTGCTCTCCTTTCCACATCTTCATCAATCTTACCATCTCTTGTAAACATACTTCCCAAATAAACAAACTCATTCACCTGTTCAATACTTTCATCTCCAATCTTTACCTTACACCCAGATACATCTGCATCTCTTTCAAAAACCATTACTTTCGTCTTACTTATATTAATTTTCATCCCTTTCCTCTTATATGCTTCGTTCATCACAGTTACCATGTCTTGCAACCCTTCCACTGATGATGCAAGCAGAACTTGATCATCTGCGTAGAGAAGACATTTGACAGGCAACTCATTCATTTTCAATCCACAATCACTCCCTTTTAAATCTGTCAAACAACTATCCATGTATAGGTTGAACAGCCATGGTGACGCTACACAACCCTGTCTAACACCCCTTGAGATGCCAAACCAGTCTGTGAACGCTCCATTTATCCTAATACAAGCACTGGAATCCCTGTACAGCGATTTCAGTGCCCGCACCAAGCGCCAGTCCACCCCATACGTAGATAGTGTTGACCACAATTCTTCCCTCCACACACTATCATAAGCCTTCTCCAAATCAACGAAAGCGCAATACACTTTCTTGTGCTTTGCCAGATGTTTCTCGGCTATGCATCTTAAGGAGAAGATCTGATCCATACACCCCATTCCCTCTCTAAATCCTGCCTGAACATCCCATACTTTCTCGTCTGTTATTCTTATCACTCTATTAATTAAAACTTTCGCATATAGTTTGCCGACTACACTCAAAAGGCTAATGCCGCGGTAGTTTTTACACTCCTGCTGTGAACCCTTTCCCTTATACAGTGGTACGATTACCGCTTTGCACCAATCGCTTGGCACTTGGCCGTATCTCCAACATATATTAAAGATCCGGTACAGCAGGCTTGCTACCACCCCGTCACCTCCCTTAAGCATTTCGACAGACACTCTGTCATACCCAGCTGCTTTTCCAATTTTCATACCTTTCAGCGCTTTTACAATTTCATCCATCTGAATCATAATAATCATCAAATAAATTACAATGCATTGATATACAACGTTATTTTTACTTTATTCGAAAACTGAGACACCCCAACAAGATTTTCATCAGAACTGCCTGAATATGTGTTTTTTTTAGTAAATCTCCAAGTTACACCTTAGTTTATGTCGCGTTAAGTTCCCTAAAGAAGTGTGAAATGCCTGAGATGTGCTATGCAGGGGTTGTCTAATACACGGAAACTGACCGAGCGGACCATTTCAAGCCTCAAGGTGTCTATTCCCGTCAACTGTTATGGGTAGAAACCTACTGAAACAAAATTGAAATTTAAGAAAAAAAAAAGAAAAAAAATGTGGTGTAAAAAATATGTCAATCGATTCTCCTAGTGATTCTGAACAAACTAGTTTCAGGTTTAGTATATACTAAAACTAACCTTGTATACTGTATTTTTCGTTTCTCGCGTTATGGTAAATTCTAATAATCTACGTCACAACTAAAGAATACAGTGAAGGATTTGGTTATGGACTGGGTTGCGAAGGTCTGATGGCAGTTGCTCCGTGTAAAATACTGGTATTTAGTCGCATCTGGTTAGGCTGGAAGCTGACCCCAACATAGTTGGGAAATGGCTAGGCAGAACATTGTTCATCTGCAGTGACGCAGTTTTTTTTTGTAAACGCCATGATATTTGATCAAATCGATCCAGTAATCCGGAGTAGATAGGAGGGTATCTGCTGGGTAAATACAGAAGATATTAAATGATTCGTGATATAAAAATATTTGGTTAGCAATAAAGATCGGCTATTAAATCATCTGAGCACACCGACTTGGTTAAGTTAGGTGGTTATTGTTTTAACAATAGAAAATCTTTTCGAAAATATTCTGTCTAGTCTTTTTCTGTTTAGCTTCCAGCCTTACCAGATGCGACTATATTTTTCCCAATAGTTTTTTTTTGGTTTTGTGTAAGTATAGTGTTTTTTTTTATTTTTGTGCGTCGTGTTGTCTTGAATAAATAATTTTTCTTTTCTTTCTTATAACTGGAAAATATTACAGTACCTATAATAGTCGTGATAGCCTAGCGGTTGATCGCTTGTCTTCCATGTAGGAAAGTCTGAGTTCGAACCCAGTCCGTACTCTGACTTTATTCATGTGCAGATCAGAATTTGATTATTACTTGCGTTAACGGTGAAGCAAAACATCGTGAGAAAACCTGCACACCTGAGAGGGCTCCATAAAGTTCTCGATGTAGAGTGTAGTCCGCCAACCCGCACTACACCGGCGTGGCTTTAACCCATCTCATTCTGAAAAGAGGCCGGTACCCGTAGGTCAGCAAAATGCTGGCATTTTGTGTTTCAAATAAACTTAATGTACAGAACGCCAGCACATCAACTTACTACAATTTGTCAAATTTCTTTAATAGATTTTCATCTTTAACGCGAAAGCATTAGGTTCAAGGTTGATTGGGAAAATTTGACAGTTTCGGGTAGCTTGACCTGCTGGCGTCTGTATATTACATAATATCACGCCTGTATTCCCCGGAGGGTTGGGCAGAGGTGTATAGTACACCCTCATTTCGCCATTATGTTTAAGTCGCATGTAATGTAAGTCTATTGCTATCAACCGGGCACAAATCCTCCGGACAGCTATTGAGAAATTCCTCATGGAAAAGCCCAATAACATTTTGCCCGACTCGGGGATCGAACCTAGGACCACACGTTCAGCAGTCGCGTTTGCGAGCACTAGGCCAACGAGACAGTCATTAGGGTGGGCAGCCTAATGTACAATTTATCAATATTCTATTCTACGCACATTATATTTATTAAATCTCAAAATATGATCTTTATAATGTTACCAGCACAAAAGAAAATAGCCTTCGAGGAATCGACGTCGCTTACAAAATATGATAACGGATCAAGATAATCCTGTTCAATATACTTATTATAGGTATGTACACATAAGTAGATTACAATACAAATGTACCGATGTTGTCAAGAAGAATTAGATTTACAGATGATTGTTACGATTTTTTATTGTCTGTTGCGGTTTGTTCCGTAAGTATTGAAGTACTTACCCACCTACTAATGAGCTGTGTGGAGTGACCAGAATGGATAAGGTCAGAAATGAGTACATTAGAGGAAGTTTGAAAGTAGCGCCAGTGACAGAAAAGTTGATAGGGAACCGTTTGTCTTGGTATGGGCATGTGAAGAGGAGGGATGAAACGCATGTGACCAAAAGAGTTATGAATATAAATGTGGATGGATGGAGAGGAAGAGGGAGGCTAAAGAAAAGATGGATGGATTGTGTGAAGAATGATATGAAAGAGAAGGGAGTTAGTGATATCATGACGGGTGACAGGACGGAATGGAAGAAGAAAACATGTTACGCCGACCCCAAGTAACATGGGATAAGGGCAGGAAGATGATGATGACCCACCTACTAATGAGCTAAAATTAAATTATATTTATTTCTGTAATTAAATCTGTTAAGCTATGTCTACACCAGTGCGCTTTCATGTTCATCTTGCGTCTTCGTCTGATGCATGCGTGAAGCGCCATAGCGCATGCCTTAATACTAGTTCGATAAAAGCGCATGCCCCTAGCGCACGCTAATCCGTCTATTGTATGTCGACTGACGACTGACCGAGGCGCACTGGTGTAGACGATAAGCTGCATGCGTCTTATGGCAATCAATGTTGCATGCGCTTGACGCAAGAGGAATTGAAAGTTGAAAGCGCAAGATGAACATGAAACGCACTGGTGTTGACATACTATTACAGACATTTTTACAAGTCAATGTAATGTTTTTTTAAGACTAGATGGCGCCAGAATTTGCTATCTGACTAGCTCTGAGAAGAAAAGCCGAAACAAACTCAGAGGTCAAGGTCTCTTTTAAAGTCCAGACATTGTGGTATAAAACTATGCGAGTGTAACAATGTAGGGCAACGTCTGGAATGGCCTTTTGAGGAAAAAGCCATAGCAGGTTTGAATTGACCTGTCCCAACTGACGGCACGCATGCATCAGCCATCGTATAGCTCAACCTTATTTTAGGGAGCTCAACGACCCGACGCACGACTCCACCAATCAGCCGGACATTTGCGTAGGTCATAAAAATACTCAAATTACTACTCGATGTGTTATTTTTAATAACTCAGTTTTCAAGAAAAAGTAATTACCGGCCAAATGCGAGTCGGATTCGCGCATCGAAGGTTCTGTACCTTGGAAGGAAACGTATAGAAAGTTGTCTGGTATGATTTCTTAAAAACTGGGCTAGTTATATATACATGGTTTTATTTTTCATGTAATATTTTCATAAAATGTTATCAACTCGATTTATTTCAGAATTTTCGCATTGCAATCTTTGGAGATTCTTTTATGATAGGTCAAAAAATATGCGGCATGAATATATATGAAAATAAAAATACATTTCATAATGTAATAATTTGACGACATGTTTGGTGCAGTGGCTGAGCAATTGGCTGCTGCGCTACGGGTCGTGGGTTCGATTCCCACACGGAACAAAAATTTGTATGGCCTACAAATAGTTTTTTCGGGTCTGGGCGTTTGTGTATATGAGATTTGTGTCTGTAAACCCACGATACAGGAGAAATCCTAGTGAAGGGAAAATATTAAAAAATATATAAAAAATTGCTTGTCAAGCCCTTTCATTGTTACAACTCTTAACTTAATAACCCTATTTAAAAAATTCTACTGGGGAGTAGAAAGGTTTGGGACCACATAGCAATGTTTTTTTTTATTATTTCACTTGCTATTATAGATGGACAAGCATTATCTAAAACTAATCAAAATTGTGAGTCAATAGCTTTAGTAGTTCCTGGAATAAGGATCTGTGACAAACAGACAGACGGACGGACGGACGAAGTCGCACCATAAGCACCATTTTCACCATTTTGGTACGGAACCGTAAAAACAGAAAAACTTTGCAAGGAATAAGTGAAATAATGGAAAAGTTTCCACAATTCTTCCGTCAAGGAGTTTGAAACAGTCAAACGTAGCAAATGCCTTTGGAAAAATCAACTCGAAAGGAAAAAAAAGTACCAATGTAATCATGGTTTAGCTCAATGACCTAAAACAGATCAGCACTTAAAGATCATTGGTTGCGAGGAAGGTAAAGACAAATTCAATAGCTAAGATTTCGAAGTATTTTCATGACAAGGGTCCACGTGATCCGATTTGTTGAAAGGAACTGGTCAAGTGTATTACCTTCCTTCATCTATAATATGTAGAAATACGGACCGGGCACATTTGTCGCGGCAACACGGTATACCAACAGTGTTTTGGACATTGCCTAGAGCCGCGACATGTATCGCAACTTATTACCCGACTACGGTGAAGCCAAAAGGAAGGGTAATGATTTTGGCAGTCTATGTATGTATGTCCCACCGTAGCGCCTAAACTACTGAATCGATTTTAATGAATGAGGTGTCAATATGATGATTCAGCCGAACGACGTCCACTGCTGGAAATAGGGATCCCCCAATAGGGGGGGGGGGGGAGTTGCCATAATCGCCACGCTTGGCAGGCGGGTTGGCGGTCGCAGTATGGTTGTTGAAATACTCAGAGAACGCTGCTGCCCATCCTCTATTGAGGTGTCAATAGATTCGTAATAATGGCCCGGGTAACATAGGCTATATAAATATTATCAAAATTTTATATGACGGAATTTAAACCTAAGATTCTACCCTCAAAAAAATTAAACTGAGATAATCATCACGTGTTTGGTATCAAAAGAATGGCACGGCTAGGGTATATGCCCGATCGGGAAACGGAAAAGTATTAAATAAAAAATAAAGTTAAAAAAAACGAAACAAAAAAAATATTCTAATAGAAATCCAGAAATGCATAGGTACAAAAATTGTCAAGGTAGACTAGTATGATTATGTGGGTGCCAGGAACACCTCCATTAAACAGACATAGTAGTATAGTATACAGTGGGTGCGACCTCGGCTCTACCACAGTCTACCTATATCTTACTCCTTACAGTCGGTCAACGTAGAACATTGTCGCAGAGCAATCGTGCGGCGGGTTGCGGGGTGAAGGAGCGGAGGTTACATCCCGAGTAGCCATACTGCATACTTGGGACATGACCTCTGCCCCTACATAATTTTGACATTTCATAGGACCTGTCAAATGTACGGGCGTTGACCCACTGTATGTTATAAGTAGGTACACTGTGGCTCTACCTTGACCATTTTCGTACCTATGCATTTCTGGATTTCTGTTTGAATTATTTTTTTGTTTCGTTCTTTTCAGACCCCTTTTTTACGTAGTTGGGTTATAGCTTTTTAACTTTTTTAAATGTGTTGTTTTGGCAAACCAGCCGAGAGATAACCTGATGTTAAGTGGGTATCGCCGCCTATATACATTTACAACACCAAAAGGATAGCTGATGCCTTGCGAACATTGGAGACAAAGTTGGAAAGTCTCATGCGACTGTAATTTCACCGGCATACCCTTCAAACATGTACACAGCAACAGTGCTTAACGACAGAAATAGATATGAAAGTTGTACTTGACGGAGGAACTTTTCACAAGAAGCTCAACTATTCGTAAAACTTTAACTTGTAGCCGGTCAAAATGATGCGGCACAATATGTATTGCGACATATCCCTGATACAACTACACGGTAAGGTGTTTCGGCACATATCGCAGAGATTGCCTTGTGCCTGATTGCATCTTGTGCCCGAGTAAAATGTGTGTGCCCGGTGTAGACGAGACGTAATAGCCTCTACTGTCTTCGGACAAGGATAAATTTTGCACCTTTGCGACGCGGATTGTACAGATTGTACCAGTAGGATTGAAGTGCGGTATTATGTCATGTACCGTCCAACATGCAACGCTCTATTACGTTGCGAGTCGGTAAATTCGGGAGCATGAATCCGGGTCATATACAACGTTATTTTTAGTATACAGGGTGTAAAAAGACCCATCACATAGCCGAAATCTACGCACTCTGTACATCAAACTAAACTTCATAGATCAAAAATAACTGCTGGGAAACGACTTTTATTTTTTGGCATAAAAAAACGCTTTTTTTTTGTAGCGCGCAATGGGTGGTTGTGGCGATGCCGCACGTTTGCATGCGTGCAGCGGCCACACAGCTGAGCCAAGGCGGTTGTGTGCGTTTGATATTCATTGCGTTTTTGTACTTCAAATGCGTAATTTTTTAGGAAAAATTGAAATTTTTGATAATGTTTCTTTGGAAGAAAGTTTAGTATTATGACTTGGAATTCGTTTTTGGAAAAAACTAAAAAAAAAGTGCACTTTGACCTTCAATATCTCCAAAACCAATGATTTCCCAGGTATGGTGTCTAGTAGAAAAAAATGATCCCAATGATGGGTAGAATATATGGTTTTCGTTATCGTTAAGGGTCTTTTTACACCCGATATACAAAAACCGAGACAACCCAACAAGATTTTCATCAGAACTGCCTGAATATGTGTTTTTTTTTTAAATCTCAAAGTTACACCGTAGTTTATGTCGCGTTAAGTTCCTTAGTAAATTGTGAAATGCCTGAGGTGTGCTATGCAGGGGTTGTCTAATACACGGAAACTGACCGAACGGACCATCTCAAGCCTCAAAGTGTCTATTCCCGTCAACTGTTGTGGGTAGAAACCTACTGAAACAAAACTGAAAATTATGAAAAAAAAATGTGTTGTAAAAAATATGTCAATCGATTCTCCTAGTGATTCTGAACAAACTAGTTTCAGGTTTAGTATAAACTAAAACTAAGCTTGTATAAACCTTAATATCTCGGAAACTAAGAATGATAACTTATTCGAATAAAAAGTATTTTATAGACTACTTAAAAATAATTAGTAGTTGTATTATGCTCTAAGTATTAAATATACAAGGTTAGTCGGAAAGGAGGTATTAATCCGCAGGCCATTTAAAGTATTATTTATGACTGTTTTAAAGCAAGTGTTATTCAATTTTATTTCCATGGAAATTTATTTTTATTTCAGTTTTTTTTTAATCCTCCCTCCCTGCTTTAGTAACTAATTCAGGAAATGAAGCTTCTAATCCGTGACCCCAAATATGACCTAAAATGTAAACACAGGTGATCATAGCTGTGGATAGATATATATTAGCGATTTTTTTATGCAATCTTCGAACAGATATCTCTCTTAAACTATTTACTTTTGGGGAAAGTTGTAGAACAAAAGTTATTCATTATTATGGGTTCTGTACTGTTTCGGATTAGTACCCCCTTTCCAACTAACCTTGTATAAGCTAGCATTCTTAGTTTCCGAGATAAGGCTTTATGTAGGTGACCCGAATCGAATGCTCCCGACTTTAGTTTTGAAATCTTAGAGAAACTAGACTTTCAGAGTCTTCTAAACTTATCAATACACAGACGAAGCTTTAAGTTACGACTATGTAAACAAGTCAAAGTGACCCAAATCTCTCATTTGACCCTCATTTACTTAGAATCTCAACAATTCAGTGGAAAATCGAACAAAAAGGGCAATGAAACGCAACAAACAGTACCACAGACCAAGGTGTGGGTACAGTTTAGTGAAATTAAGCCAAAAATACTTGGTTTAACAAAAGAACAAAGTGAACAAAGAACTCTGGGTATGGCCGACATTCCCACTTTCAACAAATACTTTTACAATTTTCTTTGTTTTTTTTTGTCACACGAATAACTTTGTGGTCTAAAATGTTAAAGCGTTTGGATTATTTTGATATTTGAATTTGTAGCTTATGAGGTTTGCCGAGTAGTGTGGTCTAGTGGTCATACACCACGCCAATGTCAATGTCATGCCAATAAAGTATAAGTATTGGCAGTTGGTACCGTCCGCGAGGCCTAAGCTGGGGGTCTACTCCCTAAGCACGAAGTCCGTGCTTCGGCCTTAGTTACGAGCGTTTCCTACTCCCTAACACCTACGGACATACGATTATTTCGGGACCCGAACTAAGAATGAATGACAACATGATTTGACAGTTGTCGCTACTACCGATGTGTTTTTGCCCGTCCGAAAAGTTGAACTTGGCACTTGTTTTGTTCACTCCTACGTTTCGGGCTACTTTCGGACGGACAACTAACTTCGTTGACGGACTTAGGGAGTAAGCCCCCTGAGCTTTGCATTTGTGTGAGAATGAATGCAGACGCGTCCTTTGCTTGGTTTAAACCGGTTTATACTGCTTTTTGGCAATCGATTCTATGTGCACTCACACTAATGCAAAGCTCAGCTTACGCCTCGCCAGTTGTAGCTTTAAATGTATGTTCTGCCTAGCCGTTCCCAACTATGTTGGGGTTAGCTTCCAGTTTAACCAGATGCGGCTGAATACCAGTATTTTATATGGAGGAGGATTAGCTTTCTTTTTTATTACTATCGTTACTCTCAAGATATCTTTATCTTATTATACAGTGATTTTCTTTGTAATGTGTTTTGATGACAATTAGCCATGTCATTTGTTTTATATAGTTTAGCGTCCTTTTACATTTTGTAAATGTGAGAGCTTTGTAGACTTGCTAGATGCCTGGATACCTATTTAATTTGTGACCATATTTTTCTTTTTGTTTTTTTGTGTGGTTCCTGCTCTTAAGTCTACTTTGCTCTCTCATAACTATTCTAAGTCATAACTGTACCCACTCAAATTGTTAAAGTTATGGATTTTAAAAGAGTAACCATGGAGTTTCTTGCCGGCTCTTCTCCATCGGAAACGACTAATTGGAACCGTGCACCTAAATTCGACTTTTCATATGCGCCTGTAGTGGTTTATGTGAAATAAAAACATTTGATTTGATTTCATTTGGAGCGTCTATCATCTGACCTGCAACCGCAGTTACTGGGCAATGCCGATATCCTAAGGTAAGACCGGTTGTCAGACTTTCGGGCTTCTGACTACCCGTAACGACTGTCATAGGTATTCGTATGACACCCGGGACCGACGGGCACGGTGGGGTCTCGATATGTAACGAATGGTCACCCATCCACGGACTGACCGCGGCAAGTGCAGTTTAACCTTGCAAGTAGTATCATCCGCCCTGTTGTTAATTATCACCCTCCAGCCCCTTTTACTGGGTACTACTTGGGTACTTGGTAGGAGTGAGTTGTAACAGGTAAAATCTCGTATCTATTACGCCTGTTCCTGTTCCACGTAAATAACAGTTCCAAAAACTTGTTACAAAATAACAGTCTGTTATTTCATTCTATGCGTTCTCTGTTACCACAGATAGAAAGATTCGATTCGACCGCAGTAACAGCCCAAAAAACTCTGCGTCATACACGTTGGTACTTCTCTTTCTAACTAGGTAAGATGTTAAACCTATGCTAGAAAAGGAAAGAGCTTGTGACGACTGTAACAGGGTGTCACAGTGTAACATTTTTTATCTTATTCTAACTAAGGTAATTCTCATAAGCATGAATAGAGAAAAGCTTGTGACTGTCGTATAAGCGATTTTGTTATCTCGTGGAACAGGAACTGTTTTTTCAGTTAGTTTGTCACAGTTACAGTCTGTTATTTTATGATACCTGTTATATTTAGCTGTTACGATAAATACGCCTCACTCCTAGTACTTGGTAGCTTCTGATTTATGTACAGCCGCGGACTTGAAATGTTTATCAGATTTCAAATTCGATTCCTTCTCACACTGCGCAATAAGGTTTCATATCAACTTACATAAGTATTACTTTTTAAAATTGTGAAGCGTCGATTCATCAACTTACATAAGTATTACTTTTTAAAATTGTGAAGCGTTGATTATAGCAAAAAGGCTTTTAACCACTTTTTGATGCTATGAACTTCTTTTTGGATATGTGCGTGTCTAGTCAAAAGTTGTATAGAGCGAAATTTATTGAATTTAAGTACTAAATACTAAATAGATTGATTTATTTTTCTATGTACATTATCCTCTTTAAATGAACCTTTTTAAATATATGTTTGCCCTGTCAATTCTTAACGAGTGACCGAGCGACCTTATGAAAAATTAATGTGCAAGCAATTATAGACCTTAGGGTGTTAAACATTTCCCCCCTTATTACAAAAGATGGTTTAAACCAAGAATAAGGTAAATCCAGGTTTAAAATATACCCATCACTTTCTTATGTCATATAACAAAAAGAGACGAGGCTACTCTAAAACCAGGGTTTTTCTTAGACCATCTTTTGTAATAAGGGGGTTCAAGTCCACGACTGCACTGATAAAATAAAACTGAATTATTTAGTTTCCTATGTTTTGAATACCAGATGGCGATCCTTTCACGGATATACAAGAACGCTCTTTCTTCCTAGAATTCGTGGCTTTTGACCCTAGTCGTACTTGATGGTAAGCGCAGACAGGGATTAAGACGGAACACAAGAATCTACGTAACGGAAATATAGCAGAATTCTCCTATACCCCTCTGGCTCTCACATACACACGACGGAACACAGTAAACTAGTTGGCTTTAATGTTCAGGTGGTAGGAAGCCAGGCGGACCGTATAGATCCTACAACCAACCGTACTGTGTTTTGTATAATCTTAGAACACGCGTCTATTCCCAGCGTGCGGCGAGGAAGTTTTATATTGTAGAAAATAAATGAAAAGAAAAGTCCTGACTCACTGACTGACTGATTGACTGACTCATCAACGCCCAGCCCAAATCCTTGGACCTAGAAAGCTGAAATTTTGCACAGAGGTTTCCTTTATAATGTAGACAAGGAATAAGGACAGATTTTTCGAAATTCAACCCGTAAGGGAGTTAAATAGGGGATGAAAGTTTGTATGGAAAATCGTCACTTAACGGGTTTAAAATTTCACGCAAGCGCAAAGCTAGTTCTGTATAATCCTGTTTGATCTTGAAAAACAGGGGCCTAATTCTCCTAAAATAAATCTTGATAAATCACAACCGAACCAAGGCCGAACCGTTCATTCAGACAGTTCTCAATTTCAAAAGCTATCAAATTGTTTGACACAAAAAACAAAATCAATCATTTTGAAAGTTTTCGAAAACAAAAACTGACTGACGGTTGTAGTTCGATTGCGTTTGGCAACAATTTATTTTAGGAGAATTGGGCCCCTGATCTGATTTTGGATGCCCTCGAAGTTACAAAACCAAGGTTAGGCTAACCTCAGCGATAGATAAAATACTTTGTAGCTACTTAGCGTTAATAAGGACATCGTAGAACTATTTGCCAGAATGTTGAGTTTCAAAGCGTGTTATCATGAAAGATGTATCAAGATGTTTAGCCAGAATTCTTTTCATTACTTTGTTTTAACGTTTACCTTTGAGGAAAAGGGAAGTTGAACTGAACTTGAATCCTTATGGATACAATCGTAGGTATTTATACGGGGATGTTTTTAAAAGCAGACAAAGAAACCACCTGTAGATCTGCCTACCCCACAAGTCATATAACAGAAAAATAAAGAAATTCAGTTCAAATTGACAGCTGAAAGCGCGTTCGCAATCGAGCTATTTGCTCAGCGTCTGTGTCAAGTTGAGCGGCGCTTGAACTTTCAACTTTTTTATTATTTTTAAATGCTTGCTTGCCAAGTGGATGGTGCTAGGCTGTGGATGTACTTTGATAGGTGCTTCTGACAAATCGTTGACGATCTTGACAGTTTTTTATGCTTGGAAATGGGTGGAATTCTTAAGTATCTTAACAAGTGCGATGGATTGAGTCAGAGCGAGAAACAAATGTGCGAAAAATATTAAAAAAAAAGAACTACATATGTATTCGGCGATGCTGGGGAGGCCTATACAGGGTGTTAACGAAATCGTGTAATTCCTTCAAACCTCGTGATCTACTGGTGACACAGATTAACCCTAAATGGGAATTTTCGAAAATCAATGAAAAAACTTTTTTTTAAAAATTTTTCCTTTTCAATTTCTGAGTCTTTTTAGAGCCTTGAGTTATCTGACTGCAAAGAGCGATATCGCGTTAGTCGTGCCTGCCAGCCGTGTCGCCGTGCTTTCATTAATTTATGCGTGGCATCGAAATGTTCACACAAATAAAAATTTTTTTTTGCAAAAAAATAAATTCTTATTTTTTTACTGAATCCTTATTAGGTGGTTTAGATACTATCGGTACCAAAGCCGCATGAAAAAAAAAGAATTTTATTTTTTTATTTTAAATCAAGCTAAATCCCGTGCGGGGCCTGTCTACATCAGTAGTAGATCATGTGGTTTTAAGGAATTACACGAATTCGTTAACACCCTGTATATGCCCAGCAGTGGACGTCTTCTGAATGATGATGTATGTATTAGTCTATCTATAAGATATCTATTATTTTATCTAAGTATATACTTTAATGCGAAGTGACAATAACAGAATAAGACTTAACGGCAACTTAAAATTGAATAGTGTTTCAGAATTTGGCCTTTAGTTGCCCGAAAGCTTATTTTTTTCTTAACATTCTGAGATACACCTTATTATGTTAAGTGACACTGTTTTTTTACTTCAACATTTGTATTTTTCGATTACCCGTGACAAAAAATAAAAAACTATTCTATTCTAAAAAAGCAAATACAAAAAATGTGATGCTACATAATTATGGTATAGAAATCAAGTATGAGCTGATCTCGCATTGTATAGGCTTTCCTTACAATGAGAGGTCAGCTTATACTGGAAATGTATTACTTGATGTAGCGGTGTGTTCCAATTAGGTATATTCTTCTCGTGCATGTCAAAGAAACGATATAGTATTATTTTATGGAAAAAAATCGACTTGTAGATTTGTTTGTATCGCTAAGGGTCAAGTTCTAGGGCAGTCCGAAATATCATGGAGATAGTACCTAATGATTGTATCTCATAAATTTAATTTATGAGCATACGCTGAATGATGACAATAATAATAATGTATTCGCCTATATACCGGCGGCTTTTCAGGAGGCCCAGTTAGTGAGCTGGCGAGTCACCGTCTACCAACACAATTCAATTTCAAACTTGACAGGCAGACGCCGTTTTCTTCAGGCAATAAAAGTTAAATAGTCCATTTAACACCCTTTCCCATAGACCAGGTTTATTTTTACCATATTTCACAATAGTTTTGCACCCTCCTGGGACGGTCCATGACTGTACTCCAATAGTGCTGCCGTGGATAGTCCCCGGTTGGTGCCCCATCCCATTTTAGATTAAAGTTGAAAGAAAGAAAGAAAGAAAATACATTTATTTAGCACAGACTAAAAGTTCTCAAAGGGGCCTCTGCGCGTTGGACCTGTGTCCCCCGTATGCTTTCCAAAGGACCGGACATCTTCCGCATGGAAGATGAGCCGTGAATAAAAAGAGATACAATAATAATGTATGACTTCTTCTTTGGTTTATGCAATATGTTGGCAAACACGACGACACGTTTGGTGCAGTGGCTAAGTGATTGGCTTCTGCGCTACGGGTTGTGGGTTCGATTCCCACACGGAACAACGATTTGTATGGCCTACAGATGATTGTTTCGGGTCTGGGCGTTTGTTTGTGAGATTTGTGTCTGTAAACGCACCCACGATACAAGAGAAATCTTAGTGTGGGGCAAAGTTTTTATAAAAAAAAAAAACAACAAACAAGTCGACGCGGTCCACCTGGGGCCTAATTCTCCTAAAATAAATTGTTGCCAAACGCAATCGAACCACAACCGTCAGTCAGTTTTTGTTTTTGAAAACTTTCAAAATGATTGATTTTGTTTTTTGTGTCAAACAATAAGACAGCTTTTGAAATTGAGAACTGTCTGAATGAACGGTTCGGCCTTGGTTCGATTGTGATTTATCAAGATTTATTTTAGGAGAATTAGGCCCCAGATGTTAAGTGGTTACCGCCGCCTATACACCTACAACACCAAGAGGATTGCTGATGCGTTGTTAGAGACATTGTTGGAACACTGCCTCGGGCGGACTCTTTCACAAGGAACTCTACTACTCTTTCATTATGTCTGTTTGCAAAATAACATACTTTTTTTCAAATTTTATTTTCCTTAAAAAAAATTCGGTGCATTATTTTTCTTTTACAAAAGTTTTACACGCTTTCCGACTGCAATTTTCAGCGTACGTTGAGGTTTACATACGTCAACATGTTTAAAAATAGGCAGTAAAAAAAAAACCTTAATTAGAACTTTACAATTCTATATTCGTCTACCTATTTAACGAGACACGATTGAGTAAAAGGTGTACTGTATTTGCGTTCGTGTTCGAAGCGGTATTTATTCTAAAGATTGCGAGACTAAGTGAATATTGACAGTACACAAATGGCTACAGGTTGTTAGTCAACAAGTCCTTTCCTCATTTTGCTGTTGCTACTTTACGTGAAACGCGTAATTTGCTTTTATTTCCGGAAAAGTAATTATTTTGGAATCGGATGCAGGGTTATTTTTTTGGAGTGTATTGTGATACAGTTTGTCAAAAATGTCAATCTTTCTCAGTGTCAGTAAGTTTTTTATCAAGTGATAAATGTGTTAAATACGTGTACATTGATTTAAGATGAGTAAAATCTATCTAAAGTTCTGCTAAAGCAGTGATTTTTAAAGTTTAAATTTTATAATGACTATGACTAGTGGTGCCTCCAATTTTTCATCTCTTTTTTGACACTTTTTTTTGGTACTTTGTTAGTATCAAGTCTTGCATCTATAGGTATTAAATACTTACATCAACGTTTTACAAGATTCAAGTAATTTCAAGTTATTTTATTCAACTGTTCCGAATAATTTAGTAATTACTAGCGACCCCCCGGCATCGCTCGGGTACATTTTATAGCTTGAAACCTTTAGAAAGAAATTACCTAAATTAAAATGAAAACCGCATCAAAATTCATTAAGTAGTTTAGAAGAAGGAAGTGGACAACCAGACAGACGCGGAAAGCGACTTCAATTTGTACTATTTAGATATTAATTTCGTTAAAGTCAAATGAATAATTATCGTCTCATTTGGCTTGACAGCAAATGAAACCTAGGCGGTTGAAAATTGATTTGCACGAAAATTGTCAAGTTTTTGACTTATTCGAAGTTGCCAAGATTTTGGAAACTTTTCTTCATGATGAAACTGTCAGTAAGTATTTAGAAAGTTATGAAAAAAAATATCTCTTAAAATAATTCACTTACCTTATGTTTCAGTAGTCGTCAGCGCTCCGGCGAGAGGATTCTCATGTCAAACTTCCGGAGGGTCGCCATGACGTGTGTTCCGGTCCGCGTCTCCTCTGCCACTGAAGAAGTCAGCAGCTTTGGCCACGATGGCACGGTGGGCGGGGCGGAACACGCCCACTGCAACAAGTTGCCGCCAACTGGTCCGAGAGAATCGGTGATGCCAACTGTTTTTTTTTAAGATGATGTTTGAGGCAGGTGCACATGAGGTGTAGGGATTTAAAAATAAAAATAATAATATATATCGTTTATTTCCAAATAAGTATTTTTTACAAAATCGTTAAATGATATTTATTTCTGTAAATAAATCTGTTACAGACACTTTTACAAGTCAATTTTATATGTTTTTTTAAGACTAGATGGAGCCGGCATTTCCTATCTGACTAGCTCTGAGAAGAAAAACCGAAACAAACTCAGAGGTCAAGGTTTCTTTTAAAGTCCAGACATTGTAGTATCAAAAACTATGCGAGTGTTTGAACGTTGATCCCCAAACTAGGTTAACCTGTATCTTGGGGACCACCTTCCCTATCTAAGTTATACATATCTTGACATAATTGTTTGGATTGAAATTTGTTCTTTAGATTAAAGGATTCACTTAAGCTTGTTCCAGAGTTTTGAGTAGTAAGCTTTTAAGATATCTAAAGCTGTTTAAGAGTTTTGAACACTTATTATCATTAAGAACAATGTGTGAGGGACTAATTAATAACCGCGAGATTGTATGATTTACAAGATTGCGATTCGTGACCATTCGTTACACATCGAGATCCCTCCGTGTCAGTCCCGGGTGTCGTGTCGTACCTATGATAGTCTTTACGGGTATTCAAAAGTCCGAAAGTCTGACAACCAATCTAACCTTACGTTTTATTTATTTATAGTTAATTAAAACAGTGAACACCAATTACAATAATTAACATAGAAACAAGTAACATGGAACGTAGAAAAATACAGGTATGTAATGTCGACAATTGTGTTATACACAAAATACTAAAGACTAACATGGGATAGTGGACACCAGTGGCGAAGGGTGAATTTTCTTAAAAGGGAAGCCGGACCAAAAAATGCTTACCTTGCTCAAGTGTGATGCGTGAATTCCAGTAACTACTCGTTTCGAAAGGGAAGCCGATAGGAATCGAGTTGTATGGAGCCTTCGCCACTGGTGGACACTCTTGCATACTGTCTCTCACAGAACATCAGACATACACGCACAATTTCACTCCATTTATCCGCGAACACATCACATTCAGGGTTGGCAGCCAGGAGGGCATTGAGTATCCTTAGAGTACGACACACAGGGGATTCAGCTCTGGCGACAGTTCTGGCTGAAGGTTGCGCGAATAGATTGTGCCGACGGCTTTTACGGTGTCCGATGTATTTGTCGGGCACAAATAGTCGACAGAAAAGGCCATGGAGCTCAGGGCAGTCGATACGACCCCTAAGGGTTTTATAGGCTACTATCAGCTGATCATGGCCTCTTCTTACCTCCAACGAGTTGAAGCCCAACATCCCTAAGAGATAGTTGGTGGGGTACATGTAGGGATAGAAAGGATATCGGCATTGGTCAGTAATTGGTTTTGCGAAGGTCTGATGGCAGTCGCTCTGTGTATAATACTGATACTCAGGCGCATCTAGTTAGACTCGAAGCTGATACCATCAACATTAAATATCCTGGCATCTGTTTTTTTGTATTATAACTTTCTTGATTCACATTCATGTTTATGATTGTAAATCGACACAACAACATAATCGTTCAGGGGTGATTCTATCATTACAGTTATAGCTAAAATCGGTATGTCAGGATTGCGAGCAAGGTAAACACAGTAAATAAAACCAACATAGACTCTCCACCACTGAGAATACTTGTATTTGGGTTAGTATTAGTAACATAAACTAGATCACAATATATTACTTTATACAATTATTACAAGATCATAAAATAAGGACAAGCTAGTCAGATATAAAAGGTCAGACTTCTTCAGCTGATCAACACGGAATGCTCCCGCTTCGTCGAATGACCACCGCCTTTATAACCTCGGGTGCGTTGATCCGTATCGATGACTACCTTCTTTTGTCAACATTGCCCAGTGCTACCCGCTACCGATAACATGATTAGTTACGGTTTACTCACGTGCATTTCTCGGGATTGCCCGACTAGTTTCGGACTGAAACGAAGCCTTTATTCATGAGCTGAACACGCGGCGAGGTCGCGAGTCGAACTCAATCTAGTCGAAACTAGTCGGGCAATCCCGAAAAATGCACGTGAGTAAACCGTGACTAATCATAACTATCATCGCATCTACGTCTTTATATGTAAGAAATGTAACTTGAAATCTTTCGAAAGTAATTACAACAGTACAAGTTAAAGAGTAGCTCTGTGATATGTTCCTTCATTTAAGTTTCTTGAGTTGCATCGCAAACTTATAGTTTTACAGTTCAAAACTGAAAATTGTGGACTAAAAACTTAGAAGCAGAGCGTGTAATAAGAACACGTGTATTAGAAACATTTCAACTGGAATCTTTGCTTACAGGATAACCTGGAATCCAAATTAGTACGTCAGAAATACTGCGCTGATTGACAAATATTAGGGGCAGTCGCATAATAGTTTGGTTTTAATCATGGGTTTAATCGGAAACGGTTCTAATCCGAAAGGGTGTTAAAGTACCCATAGTAATGAATATCTTTTGTTCTACAACTTTCCCCAAAAGTCAATAATTTAACAGAAATAGCCGCTCAAAGTTTTTTTTTATCTTTATTGTTTTAAAGGGACTTCCGTTCCACATTTGAACAAGTCAGTCCCGTAGTTCCTCTCTTATAACTGTCTTAATAGTAAAGAAAAATAATAATTACCGCTGCGCAAAAATCTTAAATAAATTTAATGCAGCATTTGATGTGGGATTTGCTAAAACTGAAAACAAAAAGATTTCATAAAAATACTCTAAAATCATCTATCTATCCTCAGCTATGATCAGCTGTGTTCTTATTTGGGGTCACAGAGAAGCTTCATTTTCTGAATTCGTAATTAAAACAGGGCTGAAGAAATAAGAAAAAACTGAAATAAAAATCATTTTGCGTAGAAATATAAAGGATCGAAAGTGGCATGCGGATTAGTACCCCCTTTCCGACTTACCTTGTATTTGTGAGTCTACAAACAATGTTTCAGAGTCTGGATGTTCACGTGTGAAGATTGATTGATATAATGATGTCCAAATAGCTAGTAGTTCGAATAAACGCGGCGACTTTGTATTTAATTACTGGAAAAACAAATCAACTTGTCAACTGACTTAGTTTTTTTCGCTAAGAATCAAGTTTAGATTGCATACTCACTATAAAGAGAAGTGAGATTTTTCCAAAAAATATACTCTTTTACCAGGAGAAATAGTAGCGTGGAAAAAATCTAAGTTTTTTTTACGGTCATCCCGCTTTTATACACCTATATAACACCAAGAGGATTACTAATGCGTTGACAACCTTAAAAACAAAGTTGCAAAGTCTCATGTGCCTTTTATTTCCCCGGCACCCATCATACTCTTCAACCAACGTACTGCTTAGCGGCAGAAATAAGTATGAAGGTAGTATGATGAAGTTTTACTACTCTTAAAACATCTACTGATATGAATAATCGATTGAATGTATCCGATATTGGTAGTAAAGTGCATTTGCTGTCTTGCGGAATCCATCAATCTATATAAATAAAAAGAAAAGTCTTGACTGACTGATTGACTGACTCATCAACGCCCAGCCCAAACCCTTGGACCTAGAAATTTTGCACAGAGGTTCTCTTTATAATGTAGACAAGGAATACAGATGGATTTTTCGAAATTCAACCCCTAAGAGAGGTAAATAGGGGATGAAAGTTTGTATGGAAAATCGTCACTTAACGGGTTCAAAATTTCATGCAAGCGAAGCTGCGGGCAAAAGCTAGTTACCTATAAAATTTTAAGACTTAGAAGTCATAACAGTTTAAGGACTAAAATAGTGCTGTAACTACATTTTGTGGTTTTACAACGTCAGAAACCAGACATTGTTCCAAAACTACAATACTATAATCCGCAACACCATCCTCCACTCATCCTAACATCCGCACAATAGATAAATAAACATCACGCCGCCGTCCCGCCCAACTGTGATCTTCACAGATTTGACCAATCAACCAATGCGATCTAGTGCGCCGTGCCGATTGATCACTATTAGAACTAGCGGATAAGTGAGGCTGATCCATGCTGATCGGGGAATAAAAGAAATGTGTCGGCGGTGAGGGATAAGAAATATACCTACTGTTGTTGCTTAGCTAGCTGGAATATTTAGTGGAAGTTATACGAACAATTGCTATAGATTCTTAGTAAGAAAAAAGAAGAAGAAAGGAAAGAAAATCAATTTATTCAACATGCAAATCGACGGTCAAAATAACTGTATCCATGATATTCTGGACTGCCATCTAAACTTGATCCCTAGCGGAAAAACTAAGTCTGTCCCCTCACTCATTATGTCAACCAATCTTCACACGGGAACATTCAGGCACGGAAATATTGTCTGTAGACCTTACAAACACAAGTTTCGTGTGACGATTAAACCCGCGATCAAACCAATGCTGTTATCCTTTCGCCGGAAGAAATATATCTATCAGCACTTCCGGCGAATTCATAAGCAATCATAGGTTTCTACATTGATCCTTACATTGATATCCATTTTTTAAAAAGAGTAACCATGGAGTTTCTTGCCGGCTCTTCTCCATAGGAAACGACTAATTGGAACCGTGCACCTAAATTCGACTTTTCATAAGCGCTGTATTGGTTTATGTGAAATAACATTTTTTGATTGATTTGATTGATTGATCTGGATTGGAGCTGACCCGACAGATGTTGTCTTGTCATACAAAAATCCCATAGAAAAAATAACTTTCAGTTTTTCCCGAATTTGCCAATTTTCCGGGCTACTTTTCCAATTTTTCTTTCCATAAAAACGTAATTCGGAACATTAAGAACATTAAAAAAAACAAATTTGCCCAGCCATTCTGAAGCGATGCGGTTATCAATGTACAGAATTAATTTTTTATTTATGTAGATAGCTGTTATTATGCAAATAAATTTGTAACCGAACCGTACGAGTACCTACAATACGAGCATGTACGGATTTACCGGCCACAAAACGAAACTCTGTGAGTATGTGTTGTTGATATAAAGGTCTAATAGCGTTTTGCCTTATCTGGGAATCGGACCCAAAAGAAAATTTATTGAAAATAATGCATATTAGTTCAATTAACTCAGTTTTGAATGTATCACAAAGTATGGTGCTCGCACACTGAAGTATAACATGTTCTGCCTAGGCTTTACCCTTGGCTTTATATTGGGGTTAGCTTCCAGTCTAACCAGGGGGCCTACTCCCTAAGTCCGTCAAAGAAGTTAGTCACCCGTCCGAAAGTAGCCCGAAACGTAGGAGTGAACAAAACAAGTGTCAAGTTCAACTTTTCCGACGGGCAAAAACACATCGCGCATCGGTTGGTAGGAACAACTGCCAAATCGTGTTGTCATTCATTCTTAGTTCGGGCTCCGAAATAGTCGTATGTCCGTAGGTGATAGGGAGTAGGTAACGCTCGTAACTAAGGCCGAAACCACAGACTTCGAGCTTAGGGAGTAGACCCCTAGACGCTGCTGAATTTAAGTATTTTACATGGAGCCACAGCCATCAGACCTCCGCAACGCATTACTGGGAAATGCCGATATCCTAAGGTTAGATCGGTTGTCAGACTTTCGGGCTTCTGACTGACTACCCGTAACCGGTTATTCGTGTAATACCCGGTACCGACGGCTTAATGTGCTCTCATATGTACGGAGAGGATTCGATGTGTAACAAACGGTCATCCACGGACTTACAGAAGATATGAGACAACGTGTAACAACAACCCTGAGTTTGTTTGGCCTTTTTTTTCAGAGGTAGTCAGATAGGAAACGCCGAGGACATCTAGCTTTAAAAAACAAATCGAAACGTAAAAGTGATTTTTAAATATCCAATTTTGCAGAATAAACAATATCATTTCATTTCAACAAATAACATTTTATAACACTACTAGCTTTTGCCCGCAGCTTCGCTTGCGTGAAATTTTGAACTCGTTAATTGACGATTTTCCATACAAGCTTTCATCCCCTATTTAACTCCCTTAGGGGTTGAATATCGAAAAATCCTCCCTTATTCCTTGTCTGCATTATAAAGGGAAACTCTATGCAAAATTTCAGCTTTGTAGGTCCAAGGGTTTGGGCTGGGCGTTGATGAATCATGCAGTCAGTCAGTCAGGACTTTTCTTTTTATTTATACATATAGATAGATAACTTTTCGATAACTTTCACACATAGTTTAGGTTTATTGTTTAAATGTTACTTGTTATACCTTATTGTGGTCCAGTAGATACGGGGTTGTATTAGTCGAATCTATACATATAATATCGACAATAAATGCCACCGGCAAACTGTTAACACCATACTAAGACAACGTAGTAACCGTAATCGTTACGAAAGTCGGCAGAAATTGGCCATCTCAAAATTATAAGACGTTGTTATGCTTTTTAATAAGCCTATAAACCCTATAGAACCTAGAACTCTAGCTATGTCGACACCAGTGCGCTTTCACGTTCATCTTGCGTCTTCGTCTGAAGCATGCGTGAAGCGTCATAGCGCATACAATAGCGCATGCCTTAATACTAGTTCGACAAAAGCGCATGCCCCTAGCGCACGCTAATCTGTCTACCTATTTGGTATGTCTACACCAGTGCGCTTTCACGTTCATCTTGCGTCTTCGTCTGAAGCATGCGTGAAGCGCACTAGCGCATGCATAGCGCATGCCTTAA
The DNA here is from genome assembly GCA_905220435.1 of Amphipyra tragopoginis. Classification (NCBI taxonomy): domain Eukaryota; kingdom Metazoa; phylum Arthropoda; class Insecta; order Lepidoptera; family Noctuidae; genus Amphipyra; species Amphipyra tragopoginis. The sequence continues at coordinate 2,828,548 of HG992006.1, forward strand.
TACTAGTTCGAGTCTTATGCAATCAATATTGCATGCGCTTGACGCAAGACGAATTGAAAGCGCATGGGTGGAGACATACCATGACACCCGGGACCGACGGCTTAACGTTCTCTCCGAGGCATGGAGGGATCTCGATGTATAGCGGACGGTCACCCATCCAAGGGGTGACCGCGGCAAGCGTAGCTTAACCATGTAAATCCACGAGCACCTCTTCTTTCTATTAGGGAATACAATATGTATTAATACTATGAAAATTAGGTAGTGGTCACTAGACGCAGTACTCTGTAGATAACTGTCCAGCCCGCATCGCTCCGCCGAGCGCTGTTATCAGATGATACGTCACAAGACATGACCTTACGTCATATGAAATAATAGCTACATAGTCATAGTCCGTTTATTCATTTTAATGCATATTCTTTGTCATTTTAAAATATTTATAAAAACATTTAAGAATCTGGCATCGGGAACAGGGTCTAAGCTGCCGGCGCGGCGGTCAGGGCTCCAGAGAGAGAAACTTCCTCACTATGCGTGCCATGTCAAGGAGTACTGCTTTCTATATCAAGCCCTTGATCCAGCAGTCTAACGAGAGCCTCATAATGTGTTGATTGAATCAAATCAAACAAAAAAATATTCTTAAATGTAACCTACATTTAAGAATATTTTTTTGTTTGATTTGATTATACAATAGGATGTTATAATAAGATGGTCAGTTCGCTACATTTTGAAGCTTTTGGCTATTAGCCCATTCGCGGTAACGACCATCGGGACAATGACTGCTGAGTCCACATTCCACATCCCAAATGCAACAACCTGGTGTGCTAAATAAAGATATTTTTAATTACAGTTTTTATTAAATATGTTCTTTAATATTAAAATTAGAATCTCGATTAAACGTAATGTTTCAAGTAATTCAGCTACAATTTGTGTTTTGTTTTAATTTTGTGTTGTTAAGTTTTGTTTTGCAAGATTCAGCACCCTAAGAGCGATTACGCACTGCATCCGATCCGAATCCGTGAAAATACGGATCTAAAAAACTCGGACCGAATTCGGATATTGCTTTACGCACTGCATCCGATCCGAATCCGTGAAAATACCGATCTAGAGTAAAAATCAAACAACAAAAAAGTTTGGCGTCTACTTCCGTCCGTCAATTGTTCTTCCGAATTAGAAACTCACGGATGACGGATAGAAATCGGATGACGGATGCCAGATGTAGTGCGTAAACTACCATACAAATAGTACTACGGCTACTTCGGTCCGTCAATTGTTCTTCCGAATTAGAAACACACGGATGACGGATAGAAATCGGATGACGGATGCCGGATGCCGGATGTAGTGCGTAAACTACCATACAAATAGTTCTATGGCTACTTCGGAACGTATTTTCACGGATTCGGATCGGATGCAGTGCGTAACCGCTGTAAGGCGATTAACACACGGCACCGCGCACCGCCGCGGTAGGCGGTGAAGCGGATCTCTAGTCGCATTGGTCTCTAAGAAATCCGTTAATAAGTATAATTCCTTTAAATAAACAATGAACAGAAACATGAAACATCGTCACCCAAAATCAAAACAATTTCAATTCAGAACTAAATCGTAATAACTGCTTTGATTACATGTTTGATATACTCGTGTCTGTATGTTAATCGTTTATAGAAACCATAGGGGGACGACACACATAATAACATAATTATATTTGTGTTACAGCCACACTAGCCAACTGACAATTATCGCGGCCGGCGACATGGGTCGACAACAGTTTAGTATTGTTACTTTATTGAACAAACCAGAGGCCTTATTCATTTATAACATATCGCTCATACGCGACAAGAACGTCTTAAGTCGGAAAACCGGATTTTGCAGAAAACGCCTTGAGAAAGTTTTGAATACAACCTTATTTTTACTTTATACGAAAACCGAGACACCCCATCAAGTTTTTCATCAGAACTGCCTGAATATGTGTTTTTTTTTAGTAAATCTCCAAGTTACACCTTAGTTTATGTCGCGTTAAGTTCCCTAAAAAAGTGTGAAATGCCTGAGATGTGCTACGCAGGGGTTGTCTAATACACGGAAACTGACCGAGAGGACCGTCTCAAGGCTCAAGGTGTCTATTCCCGTCAACTGTTATGGGTAGAAAACTACTGAAACAAAACTGAAATAAATGAAAAAAAAAAGTTGTGTAAAAAATATGTCAATCGATTCTCCTAGTGATTCTGAACAAACTAATTTCAGGTTTAGTATATACTAAAACTAACCTTGTATAGACGTTTTCTGAAAAATCCGGTTTTCGGACTTTACCTACACGGTTTTGTCGCATATGAGCGAAATGTATATCAAAACGTAAAACTCAAATAAAATTGTCGCGTTACCATCCGAATGTGCAATGGGATCGGAATAGCTGAGAAATGTATGTCGGAGGAGTGAAGTAAACGGCTTGTTTACGTACTAGTGGCGCCATCTATTTGTGTTTGAGATACTCTAGTCGATTAATCAAATCGATAACAGCTGTCATTGAATCAGTAGTTCTAGCCAAGGTTGTCAAATGAACTGTCACATGTGACGTTTGACATCTGTCAGATGTCGAGGTGAGACTAGTGTGTTAGTGACACGACACATTTGACATCGAGAGCTTGACTGCGCCGGGTGTGCGCACTGATTCTAACCAACCACGTGCAACATGGCGGACACCGATGATATTGTGGATAAATCCCTCTGCATCTCCGACATGTATTTATAGCATCCATAAATTTTTCGAATATAAAATTGTAAACATTTTTTTTATTTTATAATGGTTTTAAATGGAATCATTTATTATTTCATTGAATTCTAAATAAGTTATAATTTGATCTATGAATGATGCGATTGTTTTACAATATTTCCACGAGCGGCAGAGTGAAACATAGTGCACTTACATTCTCATAATTATTGTATCTTTCTGTATTTGTGTCAAATCAATAATTTTGATTTGATTTGTTCGTAAGGTATTAATTTCAAATGTTCTGTATTTTACATCGAGCCCATTCAGGGGCGCAGGGACGATGTTTTCCTTCACCGTGAACGAAACTGATACGCACATGAATTCGATAAGTCTGAACTGCGGGCCGTGGTCGAACTCGAACTTCTGCATGGAAGGCAATCCGTTAAATTGTTAGGCTATCACGGCTTGTGACGAATAACTGCAATAATCGAAAAAAAAAACTGACGAAGTCAACTTTTTACCAGAACGAACTATATGAGAATAGCTTATGCCGTGGTGAAAAGATTAGCCAGTCAGCGAGCTGACTGCTCAGGGTGCACCTCATTCGTGAAGACGTTTTTCATGCACCCCTATAGTCGACTAAAACAATACATTATCCCGCATGTTACACACCACTGCAGCCTGCAATTAAAAATTTAAAGCAAACTGCGTAATTATTTTGATTTGAGCTCTCATATTCCACATACGGCATTCGAGTTCAGTAGTTTAAAGACAAAGGTGTCCAGATTATTTTCAAAATGGGTGTTATCGTAAAAAACGCCACGTTATCAGTGAGCATATCACTGACTGTTCTCAAAATGGTCGGGTTTTGGGCTCCTGAACATCTGACAGGAACACAGAAGCAGCTGTATGGTTGCTTCTCTGCATTTTCTTTTATGTTTTTGTTGGGTTAGTATAATCTGATGATGCCATCATAGCGTGGTAGCGTTGTCTTGATGCAACTTGCGAGATGCCTACACAGGGTCAGTCAGAAAGGGGGTACTAATCCACAGGCCACTTCACTGATGACTTTAGCAAGTGTTAAAATTCCAAAATTCTATAATTTTTATTTCCGAGCTAACCAATGATTATTTTCGGTTTTTTCAAAAATTCTTCGCCCTTGCTTTAGTTATGAATTCAGAAAATGAAGCTTCCAATACGTGACCCCAATGTGATCTAAAATGTAAGCACGGCTGATCATAGCTAAGGATAGATAGGTTTTAGCGTATTTTTATGAAATCTTTGAACAGTTATTTCTCTTAAACTATTTACTTTTACGGGAAGTGGTAGCAGAAAAGTTATTCATTACTATGGGTATTTTAACACCCTTTCGGATAAATAGTCCCTTTCCGACTAACCTTGTATAATGTTTCGTGGAGGCTATAGATTCCTAACTCCAAGACAAAAAGATGACATGCCATATATAAATAAGCATTGTTAATGCCTCAGGGTTCAAATCGGAGTACTTCAATTGCAGCATTGTTTCTATTTGCAAATAGATGTATGATACCTTTACGGCAAAACCTAATAACCGATCCCAATTCAGAATTTTTGTACTGAAGTAGAATTTTGACATTATTTCTATTAAATCTCTGTGAAAAACTTACATGAAGTTAGAGATTCTAGATTGAAATCGGTAATTAGTTTTGGCCGAAAATCGAAACTTAAAACTCCCAAGAGACTTACAGATATTTGTTCCGTATCTGTTTATGCGAGTTTTTGGTTACACAGGACATACATTTACACTTTTCAATGATAGCACCGAGAATTTTGCAGCGTGATGTTCAAAAGCACTTTAAAAATGCAGCTTGACATAGACGCGATACGGAATGCAATACATAGTTTTAAGCTAGCCTTTCCCAGATAGACCCTTTGTTTTTTTTTTATCGTGTGAATAAGATCGGCCAAGGGATATGCCGCACCCTTACCGGCTTAAAACCCACGGTGTTCCTCCTCCTGACCTATGGCCGGGGTCACGGGATTCACAGCTGCATGCACGGCATGCACCACAACCCCGGTAGCTCCCAGATAGATCCTACAACTCCACATAAGCACAATCAACTCATTACTGTCCCACTACTCCAGTACAGGCCAAGCCATTCTCATTCTGAGAAAAGGCCTTCTCAGAATTCTCAGAATGAGAATGGCTTGGCCTTAGTCCACCATGCTGGCCTAGACTCACCATCGAGAACTTCTTCTCTGCATTGTAAGTAACAATTTCTTACAGGCACCTACCTAATCATTCAAGTAGTGGACCTGTTTCTGATCTGGGGTGACATCCCCCTCATGACGGGCACCGCCTTCTTGCTCTTCACCAACATGGCGCAAGCTGCCAAGATAGTGAACATACTGGTAAGGAAGAAGAGGATCCAAGACATTGTCAATGATGCTGACAAAGTCCTGTCAGAAGTTCAGAGTCAGGAGGAACGGGATATTGTCAAGAGGTACTGTATTTAGAAGTTCTTTTTGGTAGGCTATGCTTAAAAGATTTGGTCAAACGTTAATTAACTTTAGTAAACTATTTGGAAAACCGAATTTCCACAATGGAAAAGATCAAATACATACAGGGTGTAAACGAATTCGTGTAATTCCTTCAAACCACATGATCTATTAATGGTATAGATTAACCCCGCATGGGATTTAGATTAAATAAAAATAAACTTTTTTTCCCAAATATTTTTTTATGTGATAGAAAATTTCGACGCCGTGCATAAATGAATGAAGGCACGGCGACACAGCTGACGGGCACGACTAGCGCGATATCGCTCCACGCAGTCAGTTAACTTGGAACGCAAAAATTATGAGTAATTATTGCGTAATCTGAGGATACAGAATACCACAGTTCATTTTTTGAAAACTTTTATTAGTTGATTTCGAAAAAAACCTAGCTATGGTCAATCAGTGTCACCAGTAGATCACGCAGTTTGAAGGAATTCCACTAATTCGTTTACATCTGTATAGCATGATGACTGGTTAGTCGCTCTACATCCGAAAACCATGACCTTTGCTCGTCATTCTGTACGACTTTTACTATGGGACATACCTACATTTTGTTAAGCAGCATTGATTATTTTGTATGGAACAGCATTTTTTTTGCACGAATTTAGCGTTTTTCCCGCTTGAGCCTCCACGAGTGACGATACTTAAGTACCTCCGATGCACCCTGGGCAATCAGCCCCGCTACCAACCTTGCTGACTGGCTAATCTTTTCACCACAGCATGAGTTATTCTCGTATAGCTCGTGCCGACATGATAGAAGAAGAAGCATTTTTCCCATAAACAAAAATTTTAAAGTTGTACAAAATGATGAGCAGCAGAGTTCTTAGTTTTAGGATGTAAAGCGACTAATCAGTCATGTTTAATAATATCAGCTTGTTATTGTCCCACTGCAGGTCAAAAGCCTCGTTTCTTCTCATACGGAGAAGGAACGAGCATTAGTCACCAAGCTTGCTCACTGCGGGTTGGCGTTTTCAGCAGGTTTCCTCACGATGTTTTCGTTCATCGTATGTACTTTGTAAAGGCACATTGAGGTACAATAGAAAGGTTCCTATTTTGAAAGGTTTTTAACTAGTACAGAAATGAAAGTCAAAGTCCGAACGGAGCTATGCGCCACCGCCGTCGGCATGTCGTTCACGGCGCATAGCCCGTAACGAGACAATACAGTTCACGGATTAATCAAGAATACTACACAATAACTGCTCTTGCTGAGACGAAGCAGATTATTTGTCCTGAGGAAGAGTTGATTTGTCAGTCATAGCTTAGCGGTTGAACAATTGCCTTCCAAGCAGGAGGCTCTGTACTCATTTCCGCCCGCAACTTGACTTTTCAAATTCATGTGCGGATCAGAATTTGATAATCACTTGCGTTCTCTCTGTCTCTCTTGTCGTTCATTCATCGCGATAGAAGAAGACTTGCGTTAACTTCGAAGGAAAAACTTTTTTTTTTATTACTTTACTTGGTCGCGTTTGTCCCTCGTCGCACCTGATGGTAAGCGCAGACAGGGTCTCAGATGAAGCACACGAATCCAAGTAACAGAGATATAGAGGGATTCCTCTATACCCCTCTGGCTCTCACATACACACGACGGAACACAGTAAACTACTTGGCGCCGGACTTTAATGTGAGGGTGGTAGCTAGCCAGGCAGACCGTATAGGTCCTACCACCAAGCAAAATTGAAACCTGCACACCTGAGAGGGCTCACAAAAGTAGGTACTCAATAGTATATGTAGTCGACCAACCTGCAGCAGGACAGCGTGGTGGACTAAGGGCTAAATCCTTCTCATTTTGAGAAGAGGTCCGTGCCCAGCAGTAGGACTGAAATAGGCTGATTATGCTTTGCTATGCTATATTAAAACTCATCACGTTTTGTTTTAGTTGTAATCGAGAGATGATAGTCCTGCAAGTGCTGTACTTCTCCCTCACCTTAATAACGACTCTCGGCTGGGCCACCAGCGCTGAGAAGCATCAACTGCCTTTGAGAGCTTGGTTAGTTTTATTACACACCAGCGAGTTTTTTATTTTTTTTCCATGGTATAATCCTCATGGATGCCCTTCGCACGTGGAAGGCGAAGGGGTATGCCGGACTCTTACCGGCAAAAACCCACGGTGTTCCTTCTCCTGACCCTTAGCCGGGGTCGCGGGATTCGCAGCTGCATGCACCGCGACCGCGGCAGGCTTCGGTCCGCCACAGAGTGGCGGACCTCTCCTTCTGTGGGGCTTTGCCCCACGTCCTCCTGAGAGGCGCGCACGGAACACTGCGCGCCGCCTTATCGGGCCTGTTACTCGTCGGACGACGGGCAACCGACTTCAATTTATACTTTTTTGATATTTCAGTCCACAAAAGACTACTGTTTTTGCAAAGGTTTGGCATAGGAAAAGTGGTTGTGAGATAAGGATAAAGACATATATTTGCCATATTACTTAAAAAACAAATTTTGTTTTTTAAGTAATATAATTATTGACAAACTAGCCGACGGGACACCAGAGGGCAATTTCTACTAACAGAAACTTTTATCAATTGCAACTGAATCGTTCATTCAGACAGTTTTCGTTCACAAAAACTGTCAAAATGTTTAGTTTCGTTTTTGTTGTTAAACAATTTGATAGTTTTTGTAAACGAAAACTGTCTGAATTTCGTGCAGCCTGTGGACCAATTATACTCAGCGGACTATTAGCGCCCTGCGGGTCCAATATAATACCTAACGGTTTCAGGATGTTGATGGGGCTGCCCCGTTTCTGTAGTGCATCTGGTATGTTCACGCATGCACACGTCGATGGCTTTCATGCCATCGTCAGACAGAGATCTGCCTCATTGCTCTGCAGAGTGCGGGCCAGCACCAACTCCATCCTGAAGACCATAGCAGGGAGATACGACTCTTCTCTGTTGGATGCCATTCTTCAAAGATGCATGACGAACAATGAACTGGTAACTAAATATTAAGTTTTATTATTTTTTACTTACCTTTAACTTTCTTTGTCTCTTTTTTAATAACCAACTATGGATGTTACTTGTCCTAAATGAAGATTATTTATTTATTTATAATCGATTCAGTTAAAATTGATAAAAGTTTCTTTTAGTAGAATTGTGCTGATGATGAGAAGTGGTTACCGCCGGCGACATACAGCTACAGCACAAAGAGGACTGCTGATGCGTTGCCAACCTTAGAGACGAAGTTGCAAAGTCTCATGTGCCTGAAATCCGGCACGCCATAACCTTCAAACAGTAACCCAGTAATGCTGCTTGGCGGCAGAAATAGATATGATGGTAATACTTTCCCGGACGACACTTTACTTTCACAGAGAGCTCTACCACTACTGATATAGAAGATGTTACATAAAGGAGGATGGGCGAAATGTTTTGGAATTTGGTCTATCCCTCCTCTAGGAATGAGTGATATGTCATTTATAAAGGTATTTTTAAGCAACACATTTGTTACTAGCATAACTAAAATCTATTGTTAGTATTTTCGGAGTTTTAACACCTTTAAAGTGAAAAATCGTTACATCCATACTATCACAATTTCTTCTTTTTTATTACTTATACTTAAGTACCGCTACGTTTATATTATTTGATTTGTGAATTATAGAAGTGAGAAAAAACCGGACTTTTAATATATTTTTTCAATAAAATAAAGTGGAAATTCTAAACATCATAAATTATCACCAATACTTATATTATTAAGAAAGAAGGCAGGAGAATTAAAAGAATTGCGCCTTTTGTAACCCAGGTACCATGTTATGGATATAATAAATGGCAATGGTACATGGATGCACTAAACACCTCTGTCTACCCCCTCGAAGAATACAGGCGTGATGTTATGTGTGTTACTTACTTAAGTAATGAGTATGACAAAGCTACTATGACAAAACGTGTAAAAGAGGTAATAAATAGCAATATTTAAGCGTTAACGTAGTTTTTAAATGGTTACTTTAATGAACTCTAACACCATACATACTAAATTGAAAGTAGCAGTATTACAAAAAAAAAACTACTTAAAATAACCTTTCTATTGATATATCACTCGTTGCTAGAGTACCTAGGGGTAGGCCAAAACGCCTATTCCTTTTGTGCATGGAAAAAGAAGTGAACACAGAATTGTGTTAAGCTCGAAACTTATATAAGTCGCGACTTACACGCAATCGACAGTCTCGACTGATGATCTTCTTTCTTCCTCTTTCTGTTTATATTTACATCAGGTACCCATACGACACTACGAAGTCTCCAGCGTATGAGCTGACGTACATTCATCAAATAGGGGCGCTCCTCATAGCCGCTTACCTGAACGTAGCCAAGGATACATTGGTGGCAGCCCTGATCGCGCAGTGCAGATGTCGGCTGAGACTCCTGGGACATTCATTGAGGACCTTGGTCAGGGGACTGGAGACAGGAGACAAGGTAATTTGGGTATAACTAATATTTTTTAACATGACTTAAACTAGACTTTTTTTTTTGTTATTCGACTTGATCGCGCATTCGCGTAGTCGCACCTGATGGTAGGTACAGATAAGGTCTAAGATGAAGCACACAAATCTAAGTAACACAAATATAGAGGGATTCCCTTATTCCTCTCTGGCTCTCACATACACACGAAGGAACACAGTAAACTGCTCGGCGCCAGAGTTTAATGTTCAAGCGGTGGCTGTACAAGCTTAGTTTTAGTATATACTAAACCTGAAACTAGCTTGTTCAGAATCACTAGGAGAATCGATTGATATATTTTTTACACCAGTTTTTTTTTCATAAACAATTTTGTTTCAGAAGTTTTCTACCCATAACAGTTGACGGGATTAGACTCCTTGAGGCTTGAGACGGTCCTCTCGGTCAGTTTTCGTGTAGGTATTAGACAACCCCTGCATAGCACATCTCAGGCATTTCACTTTTTAGGGAACTTAACGCGACATAAACTAAGGTGTAACTTGGAGATTTATTAAAAAAACACATATTCAGGCAGTTCTAATGAAAATCTTGTTGGGGTGTCTCGGTTTTTGTATAAAGTAAAATTAAGGTTGTATAGTCTGGCAGACCGTATACTAGATCCTACCTCGTCGCGTGCCTGGGTTTTGTTGAATCTTAAACATGCGTCTATTCCCAGTGGTGAGAAAGTTTTATATACTACCCCGTCACGTGACTCGGGGACTATTTTGGTTTCAAATAATCAAGTGAATTTAGTAGGTCAAAATAAACTTTATTTAATCAGCTTTGTCCTAACTCTTAGCACGTTGTAAAAAATTCTTTATTTTTATTGAAAACAACACTAATTGTGTACTGTTAACTGTCATTAGCTGATGTTTAATATTAAACCTCCGCTTTATGGTGGATATTCCATCCATACGCACAAAACTTTTTGGCAACATGTTCATTGTGCATACAGCTAAGGAGTAGAATGCCCTGCCAGTGTCTGTTTCCTGATAGCTATAATGTTGGAGTTTTCAAATCTCGAGTGCATAGGTTACTTGTATCTTCACTGATTCTCAGGTGAGATAGTGGTCTAACATGAGGGTATACTTAATTTAAAAAAAAAAAAGTTCCATGACACGGACAATCCTTCAAACAATCCTTCAATCGAATGAAACATGCCATCTACATCGAAACCCAAACGGCATAATGTACTCGTAATTAGTAGCATATAATTTATTCTACGTTTAAGCTCTTTACCACCCAACCACGTTTTATCAGTGTCATCTATGTTCCTCAGCAGTTAATTTGTTGAACAGTACTTCGGCTACAAGTAGCTTTATTTTCGTAGAATGTCTACGAGTATGCTACACAGAATAAGTCACGGGAATTCCAATGTTAAATAACAGATGGCGCTTATTTCAGTTAGAGTTATTCTTTCGTTTGTTTATTTTGTTAGGTTAGATTCACAGAACTTATAATAATTAGTATGTAATGCGTAAAAGTGTTTTGCTGGATTCAACTAAAAGGTCATACTAATACTACACTACTACTACACATAAAATATTCTTGAGATTTTCCGTTAGTGGAACAGGTCCACTCAAATTGCTCTGGATCTTTCCCCAAAATGCCAGCCCAGGCGTTCCTCTGCATTGTGCTCACACATTTTTTTCCTACAGTAAATATGTCTGAACTTTTAAAGAGACCTTGACCCCTGAGTTTGTTTTGGCCTTTCTTCTCAGTTGTAGTCAAATAGGAAACGTCGACGACAACTAGCTTTAAAAAAAACAAACCGACTTGTAAAAGTGGTTTTTAGAAATCCAATTTGCAGAATAAATAATTTCATTTACTTTGGCAACTTTTTCGTAGCAACACGTAATTCTGTACTGTGCCCGGTAAATGAGAAGTCCTACGCAAAACGAAGGCAAATGACAGTACCACTATAAGTACTCTATAGGTACATATAAGTAGGCAGTACCACTATAAGTACACTATAGGTACTCATCACAACCAATCAGAACGAGTTAAATTGACATTATCAATCAAACACATTTTAACGCTTTAGCTGCCATCACTCATAAAACAATAGATTTTTTATTGTTTTATGCGGAGTTGGCAACGAACCGGTTAACCAATTAAATTGGTTTGATACAACAATGATGGCGCCGTAAGATTCCCATTTTTTTCCCATACCCTTCAAATGGAAACACAGCAATGCTGCTTGGCGGCAGAAATAGTCCTGGTGGTATTTCCCCAGATGAGCTCTTTCACAAGGAGCTCTATTACTCCTATTGACTTACCTCCTTTTAAAACTCAGAGCATATAATAATACAATTCTTATTCCTTGGGAAAAAGCGCTTGCATTTTTTTATTATTACGTTTGGTCGCCTTTGACCCTAGTCGCACCTAGTGGTAAGCGCAGACAAGGTCTAAGATGGAGCACATGAATCCAAGTAGAAGAGATATAGAGGGATTCCTCTATACCCCTCTGGCTCTCACATACACACGACGGAACACAGTAAACAGCTTGCGCCGGACTAATGTAAAGGTAGTGGCTAGCTAGGCGGACCGTATAGATCCTTCCATCAAGCGTGCTGGGTTTTGTTGAATCTTACAACACGCGTCTATTCCTAGCGTGCGTTAAGGAAGTTTTATTTTCTAGCCCAACCAGGGAAACATCATTATTACCATAAACATTTTGTGCATACCGCAGTACATGCTGACGCCTAAGCAAGAAGAGACGGTAAACATTCGTCTAAGGTCTTGCGTCACGCAGCACCAGGAGGCTCTGGAGGCAGCCAAGGAGCTGCAGGTGTGCTTCTCCGAACCGACATTCGCGCAGCTCACTGTTTCGCTCATCATCATTTGCGTAACTGCATTTCAGTTATCTGTGAGTAGCTTTTTTTATTCGTGTTATGGTATCTGGTATTTGATAAGTAGGTATTTAAAGTAATAAGTATACAGTATGACTGTTAAGGAGAGTGCGATGTGTCGGCTTGTGATTTTTTTTTAGAGCTTTTATTCTTTTATGTACAATACGAATTTTAAGATTTAATTTTATTAGTTGCAAATATTGCATTTTTATGTGTGTATTTATTTACCTTATAAAACGTCATACTCATTTTACTGTATTTAAGTCGAACATGATAAAAAGAACTTTTCTTTTGTTCGACTTAAATACAGTAAAATACACTTGGGAGCAAAAAACTCGAGCCTTTTTTCACGTGTCCTGGTTATTCGTTTTGGTTTCATGAATTATATAATTCAAAATACAAAAAACTACCCTCATTGTAAAGGTTATCAAATAACCTTTTAGGCGATATATGTTTAGAATTGATCTGTTCCATAATACCAAAAATAATAACAATAATACCGACGTGAAAAATAGAAGTGGCTCGATTTATTTGCTCCCAAGTATATGTCGTATTATAAGGTAATGTAATAATAGGTATTCGCTATTTATGAAATCAATTCTTGAAGAGGTTCTTAATTAAAAAAAAAAAAAACTACTTCCGTCATTTACTTAACCAGTTCAATTCACTTTACACAACGTGTTTACAACTTGTATCACAACTTGTTTATAGTTGTAAACGAGGGGAAAGCACAACTTTTTTTTTTTTGTTAAATTCTTACAAAGTCTGTAACGTTTAGATGGCGCAATCAGATAACATAGTGCGTCTGATGTCGATGGGCACCTACCTACTGAATATGACGTTCCAAGTGTTCATCTACTGTTACCAAGGCAACCAACTCTCTGAAGAAGTAAGTTCTGTTTTTCTTTAACCGATTTCCAAAAAAGGTGTCCCACGAGGTGGTCCCATTTAAATTTGGTGAAGATCTGTTGAAGACCTTCGGAGATGGACAATAGAACTCTTCAATGGATAACAATAAATCAACCGCCTGAAAAACAAACTGAAGAGCGTAAAATAATTACCACTTAAAAAACTAAGGTTCAGAAGTCGCTGCATTAGCACTGACTTCAGAATTTTATGTTATTTCGAGGTTTTGTTAAATAAATTTCATCCTTTTCTGAAACTATAGAAGACAAGATAGAAGTGAACGTTACTAATTTGTTGATAAAATATCTTATACCTACATGATAAGCTTGGCCTAGTTTAGGAAGATTTTAGCCAAACCGGGCTACAGATAGTTCCTTTTTTCAGTATTACAGCGGTTACGCACTGCATCCAATCCGAATCCGCGAAAATACGTTCCGAAGTAGCAATCCGGCGTTCGTCATCCGATTTCTATCCGTCATCCGTGAGTCTCCAATTCGGAAGAAATGTTGACGGACCGAAGTAGCCGTAGTAATGTTTGTATACCTAACGCTTTCACACTACCTCGGATTCAAATCGGACGCCAAATGGATATGCCAAAGATGGCCCCTGAATTGTTTGAATTTGGATCAGAGACCGGATAAGTGCGTAAGCGATATCCGAATTCGGTCCGAGATTTTTACTCTAGATCGGTATTTTCACGGATTCGGATCGGATGCAGTGCGTAAAGCAATATCCGAATTCTGTCCGAGTTTATTATATCCGTATTTTCACGGATTCGGATCGGATGCAGTGCGTAACCGCTGTTATTGTGTAATTCTAAAGTATAAGTAAGACTATCAATCAAAATTTTCCAGTATAAGCTGACCTCGTATTGTATAAGCTATCCGTACAATGAGAGGTCAGCATATACTGGAAAGTAGGTATAGCTTGATAATAATATAGCCGCGTATACTTCTATTAAAAAAAAATAAAAAAAAAACATTTCATTTTAATATCACCAGAGTACAGAAATCGCAGGTGCAGCGTACGAGTGTCCTTGGTACAAGTTTTCGCTGCGTCTGCGTCGGGCGCTGCTGATCGTGATGGTGCGCACGCGACGCGCCCTCAGACTTACCGCTGGTGGCTTCACCACGCTGTCACTCGCATCGTTCATGGCTGTAAGTGGCAATTGAACGCCGCGCCTTGAGGCGCTACCTAAATTTTCATACATTTATGGCGTGACGCAACTAAAGTAGTTTTTTTTTTTTTTTTTTTTCTTTATTTATTTAGGGACTTTTATAATCGCAATGCGTATGTCAGTCCCATCTTACCCTAAATACACATTGGTCATATCTGGGCCATGAACCTAAACAGACTCTTCGCATCTTCGCCATTTGGTTGAGCCAGGATTTTATGGAATGTGCCTACTTCAAGTCTGTTCAACCTCAAGACCCTAAACAAATCATTTCTTCCAGACTCATATCGAACACAGTCCATCAATAAGTGATGTAAGTCTTCAACAACTCCACATTCCACACAGTTAGGCGAATTCGTTTTCCTCATCATGAACGCAAACTTATTGCATGGAATGTGTCCAGATCTCAGTCTATGAGCCGTAACAACTAATTTTCGACTTAAATTACTATTTACAAACCAGGGCACACGAAAAGGCTGACCCTGCATGGTTTTATACCAGATCCCTTTGTCTAAAGCGCGCTTGTCAAAATATTCCTTCCAATCATCATAACACTTCTTTTTAAATTTAGGTAAAACTTCTGAATAGTCCAAAATTATATTAGTTCCTTTTCCATTTTTAGCTGCATATTTTGCCAGCATGTCAGCCTTTTCATTGCCCTGTATACCAACATGCGATGGAACCCATTGCAATCTCAATGTAACACCTTTATGCATTAATTCATCTATCTTAGATAGAATAACATAAGCTAGCGATACACCTCTGTGGCCAGAGGCGCATCGAGCTAAATGTTGTAAGGAACTTTTGCTGTCTGTGCAAATAACAATATTTTTATGTTGACTAGTATTACAGAACGTAAGTGCTTCAGAGATTGCAATAAGCTCCAACGTCATTATGGATGCATTCTTATCGATTTTAAAGCAATTACTTTGATAATTTATTGGTTCACTAGGCACATAGAAGGCTGCTCCACGACCATCTACACTCTTCGAACTACAGTAGTTAACGAAAAAAACTCACACTTGGGGTACTGTTTTTAATTATTAATTCATTTGATGGATGGTTAATGTTTATATTCTTTTTTGTTTTCAGATCATCAAAGCTTCGTACTCTTTGTTCACTCTGCTGCAACAAGTTAATGAAAACTAATTGTTAATGTTAATGAAAAATATTAAAAGTTTAAATTAAGTATGATACTTTTTGTAGTTGCTTGCGTTTTAGTTGAAATTAGGAATGTAGAATTTAGATGTTAGTAAGCCAGAATTAAAATATTTTATAGAAAATCTTTTAAATATTATTTAAAAACCCTGTATTTGCATCAAAAGATTTTTTTCTGTATAATCGGTGAAGGGGATGCTGATGGTGACACGGATAGAGTCGAGCAGGACTACAAATTTCAATTCCTACATACTAAAAATTCGCGCGATGCATAAAGGCCTATGCACACGGCGTCTTTTCTACGCGCCGTCGACGCGCGTTTCCGTCAAACTCCATACATAAAAAATCACAATGACGTTTTTTAAGTACAAAGTATGACAGAAACGCGCGTCGACGGCGCGTTTAAAGACGTCGTGTGCATAGGCTCTAAGTCCGTTTTCTTCCGCCTATATTTTTGGCCGACAGGAGTTGTGTTCCGTCGCTGCAGGGAAGCGAGACCGAAATCGAATTCCCAACTGTAGTGTTTATTGTTTTAATTATAAATAATGTATGTTTAGGTTAAGGTATATATTATGTGTGTGCCATTGCTGCGTAAAATAAAAAATAAACAAATAAAAAATGTATAGTTTGCAATACATTTCCGTCTTTTTTTATTATTTGACTTGGTCGCGCTTGACCCTAGTCGCACCTGATGGTAAGCGCAGACAGGGTTTAAGATGAAGCACACGAATCCAAGTAACAGAGATATAGACAGATTCCCCTATACCACTCTGGCTCTCACATACACACGACGGAACACAGTAAACTGCTAGTCGCCGGATTTTAATGTGAGGGTGGTAGCTAGCGAGGTGGACCGTATAGATCCTACCACCAAGCGTGCTGGGTTTTGTATAATCTTACAACACGCGTCTATTACCAGCGTGCGGTGAGGAAGTTTTATATTCTAGCCCGTCCCCACAGGGGGACTAAATTTCGGTCACCAATCTTCGTTTCTTGTTAAGAGCAAGACTTATGTAACCTGTATTTAATTTTAGTTTTCTCTGGGCCTTTTGTGTGCTAAGATTTTTAAAGTCGGCGAATGCTGCTACCGTCAGTCAGTCCCTCATAGGTATACATACTTATTCGCAATTAAAAAGCTGAATAATTAGCTATAATTATTATTTGTATTTCTCTTTCTTTTCACGGATCATCTTCCGTGCGGAAGATGTCCGGTCCTTTGGAAGGCATACGGGGGACACAAGTCCAACGTGCAGAGTCCCCTTTGAGAACTTTAATCTAGAATGGGATGGGGCACCAACCGGGGACTATCTACGGCTGCACTATTGGAGTACAGTCATGGACTGTCCTAGGTGCGTGCAAGACTATTGTAAAATATGGTGAAAAATATCTGATCTATGGGAAAGGGTGTTTAATAGGCTGATTAACCTCTACTGCCGGAAGAAAACGGCGTCTGCCTTTCAAATTTAAAATTGAACTGTGGCCCAGCTAACTAGCTGGGCCCCCTGAAAAGCATCCAGTACTTAGGCGAAGGGGGCAACAAACGTGTGAGCGGTAATTATTATAATTTATAGTGAAGAAAACTAAAATCAAAATAATTACAGTTCTAGTGAAACTAAAACTTTATTAAACTGTATTAATGACATGTTTCACGATAATCGTTTATTGAAAACACAGGGTGTCGGTCACCATAATAACATTATTATATTTTGCCGTAACACCAAGCAACCCGATAATTATCGCTTGCAACAAAATGAGTAGACAACTATTTTTGACGCGTGAAAGCTTTTCAGCAGAAAAGCTGCTACAGCAAGCGAAAACTGTAGTCAGTCCGAGGGTGGGTTACAATTCGTTATACATCGAGTCTCCCTCGGAGAGCACGCTAAACCGTCGTTCCCGGCAGGGCCGGCTTAGGCTACCCAGAGGCCTTTGGGCACATAGAATTTGAGGCCCTTTTAGAAAGCCAATAAAACCTGAATGAAAATATCAGAACGTACTTTCATCAGTGACTTTATTGGTTATTAGATTGTCGCCAACTTGTGGTTCAAGTTGTATTCATATTGTAGTAAAAAAATACGAAGCTATTTCTCTTAAATTAAAGGAAATTTCTGCTGAGCTAGCTTATGCTGAGCAACCGTGGCTATCTGAGTGCTTTGTTAACGATGCGTTGAACTAAGTAACCAATGTGTTTTTTTGTAATCTGTATTTTTTTGACGAAAATTACATAGGTACCTAGGCAATGCGTTTCGGCATTTCGAGGCCCCCATCAGGCCCTGGGCCCGTGCCCCATGTGCCCTTATGGTAAAGACGGAACTGGTTCCCGGGTGTCATACGAATACCTGGACAGTCGTTACGGGTAGTCAGAAGCCCGAAGGTCTGACAACCGGTCTAACCTTAGTATATCGGCATTGCCCAGTAACTGGGCTGCGGAGGTCTGATAGCAGTCGCTCCATGTAAAATACTGGTATTCAGCGGCATCTGGTTTCGGAAATATGAACGCGCAAAGATGGATAGGTATCTAATATAGAGCTGTAACAACACTTTAGAATCTTAATTAATTGTTACTTTACATAGAGTTCAAGAAATTAAATATAAGTTATGCAAAATAATTCGATTTTGTTTATATTAGTTACCTGACAAGAATAAAAAACCGGCCATTGCGAGTCGGACTCGCGCACGAAGGGTTCCGTACCATTATCTATAAAAATGGCAAAAATCACGTTTGTTGTATGGGAGCCCCTGAAATATATTTTTTTTTATGTTTTTTAGTATTTGTTGTTATAGCGGCAACAGAAATACATCATCTGTGAAAATTTCAACTGTCTAACTATTACGGTTCATGAGATACAGCCTGGTGACAGATGGACGGACGGACAGCGGAGTTTTAGTAATAGGGTCCCGTTTTACCCTTTGGGAACCCTAAAAAACGGATCGTAATTTAATGAAGCAACGGCAGGTGTTGACATCCCTATGCACTTCCAAATACCGTAACCGCGCGTGATGTCACCTTTAAATCTCGTGAGTGGCTGACGTGGTCGGATAGGTCACTTAATTGGTCGCACAATTCGTACAAATTCAGAAACACGCAGATTGCCGAGGCGCGCAACTTATGTAAATGAACAGTCAAAAAATGGTCAGAACATAATAATCGTTCACACGACGAGATCACAAGCAAAAATATCTGCCAACGAACGGTCGTTGGCAGATATTTTTGCTTGTGACTGCCAGATGTCCCAATTTTGGCAGGACATCCCATTTTCCAGCCATCTCAGGACCCGTCCTGGAAAGCTGGAAGAAAGTCGTATTGGAATTTAAGGATTTTAATCACTGTTATATTTTTCTTCTACGTCCCATTCCGTTTATTTTTTTCATTTAATTCCTGTTATGTGAAAAAACTAATCTGGCATCACTATTTGTGACTGTCCCAGTACCTAATATGTTTGAGTATTTACCTGTAAAAATAAAGGCGCAGCTATTAGAGAGGACTTTTAGTATAAATTGTTTCTGTTTGTAACATTGAATAGAAGTTATAAGTTAATAGGCAGCTTTAACGCAGTTCTAGTTTCAAGTTAAAGTTTTAAATGGCACCTGCGTATGTATAATTGTAGATAACATCCTCAAAATATTGGATTGTTGTACATCAACGTGTTCTAAGTGTTTATTAACTTAATAACTCAATTGAAACACCAACGCTACAATTTTTTCTGCAAAATAGAAAGTCGTATGCTTATGTACGCCCATCGACAGGAGCTGCACACATTTTGTATTGTTAGTAGAGAAAAATAAATTTAGAATTTCCTTTTATTAGTCAACGTTACTTACATTCAATTATTGTAAGGGCAGCAAGCAATTAATACCTAAAAGCAATAAGTAATATAATATTTAACAAATAAATAGATTATGTTGTTTTTTTTTTCTTGGGTTTTTTTGTTTATAATTAAGGGTTGATACCCTTGCTTTGAATACACTTGCTTGCTTTGAATAGTCGAAAATGCACTTATTAGTCTCTCCTCAATAAATGGAACATGGTGGATGACGTCATAATGATAAATGTTTAGACGTAGACAATAAAACGTTATGATTTCTTTATCACTTTTTACAACATTCATAGACTCTAGAAGCGCGCGCGCGCTTTGGAGCGGTGAAGGGTGGACGAATTTGGGGACTGTCTATAGCAATTTTGATGTAAAAGTACAGATTTTCTGTCAAGTTTAAATAAATGAGTTTTGATTTATTTTAAACTTCAGTTCCATAACAATCCAAATGTTATCATCACCTGCCTTACAAAGTACCGTCAACAAAAACACCATCATATTTTTTGTCAGCTCAATTCAACAAACAATACGCCATCATACAGTGGCCTTTGCTCTAATCATGGGAATCTTTGTAAAAAACGTCAACAGCTCGCTGCGATTCTGTCTTACCGTACTGAAAGTTGTTGGGTTTCTGGCACCTCATCAGGCAGGTCAAAATGATGGGTTCTTCTTTTGGGTGTACTGTTTCTCTTGGTTCATGTTTTTGGATGGTAAGTTGGAGCTGAAGTGTACGGTCGTGGACTCGAAATTGTAAAAGACAAAACAACATAATCGTTCAGGGGTGATTCTATCATTACAGTTATAGCTAATATCGGTATGTCAGGATTGCGAGCAAGGTAAATGTAGTAAATAAAACCAACATAGACTCTCCACCGCTGAGAGTACTTGTATTTGTGTTAGTGTTAGTAACATGAACTAGATCACAATATAATACTTTACACAATTATTACAAGATCATAAAATAAGGACAAGCTACTTAGTCAAATAAAAAAGGTCAGACTTCTTCAGCTGTTCAGCACCGAATGCTCCCGCTTCGCCGAATGACCACCGCCTTTATAACATCGGGTGCGTTGATCCATATCGACTACTACCTCCCTTTGTCGACATTGCCCAGCGCTACCCGCTACCGATAACAAAATGTTTATCAGATTTCAAATTCGATTCCTTATCACACTGTGCGCAATAAGGTTTAAGATGTCATATCAACTTATGTCATATCGACCTTATGAAAAAGTAATGTGCAAGCAATTATAGACCTTAGGGTGATAAACATTTCAAGTCCCCGATTGTACACACGTGAGCTATGAATCCGGTTCACCAACATAAAACTTAATATCTCGGAAACTAAGAATGATAGCTGCATGCTTATTCTCAACCATCGGATGAGTTTCCGTATCCGAACGGAAAGTATCCGACGGATTGATTCCCGATCCGATGGATACAAAACTTTATTCACAGTTCCTATCGGAAGGGAGTTCCCGAATCCGATAAATGGTTCTTGGAAGGTGTGTTTACGGTGTATGCTACGCAATGGTGGAAAATAGATAATTGTGGTAGAAAATGTTAACGTAGTAAATATAATATGTAATTTATTACGTATTTCGCAAATAATCTAATGTGCAACTATACAATATACATTAATACATAAATTTTATATTTTTTTTACAAAATAATGTCTAATAAATGTGATCGTTTATTATTTCAAAACATGCTTTGTAAAAGCAATTTTTATCATCTGTGAAACGGAGAAATATACAAATAAACAAATACCTTATTTATTTTTAACTATAATAATTATTAGACATAGGGGCCTCTGCGCGTTGGATCTGTGTCCCCGTGTATGCCTTCCAAAGGACCGGAAATCTTCCGCACGGAAGATGAGCCGTGATTTGAAGAGAGTTAGACATAATCAAAATATCAACCGAAAACTTAGTGTGAAGTTAGTGTCATCACCAGTGATCGGAAAAGGGTGAGCTAATTTACCTAAACTTCAAAGAACAGAGACAAAAACTGGAGACTTCCTTACGACAACATTTTTTTTTCGGGAGAATTTTCTCGGAGATTGTCTTTCATTTGTTTTTAAAAAATAAAAGACAATCTCCTTTTTTGAAAACAATAAACAATCTCTTTTTAAAAACAATGAAAAACGTGTCATCTGGTTTTGTGACAATTTTGGGAAACAAAAATAGGAAACGACTTTAATTGTTTTCTGTACTATTAACATTAATATTAAATGTACTTTAGTGATGTCCCGAAACCCGAAATAATTTTCACGAAAAAAAATGTTGTCGTAAGGAAGTCTCCAGTTTTTGTCTGTGTTCTTTGAAGTTTAGGTAAATTAGCTCACCTTTTTCCGATCACTGGTGATCACCGAACAAAACTCAAGCGTCTGATGGTCCAGGAAAATGAATTGTAAAATTGTTATCAGTGTCGTACCTACATTTCCTTGTTATTTAATTTTTTGACAAATATTTTTAACGTAGTTGAGTATAATTCGATTTTGCATAAATGAGATATCACAAACTCATTATTACCTACGTGTGTCTACGTAACCACCTAAAACTAAATATACTTTGATACATCGAGCATTTAAAAGCGGCGGCTAAAACATTCTTAAAACTTGTTGTAAAACAGGTAAACTTAGTTGAAACATAGCTTATACATTATTAACAGTCATTATATTATTGTTATTAAACAGTTTTTAATTCGTCACAGCAGAAATTGTATTGGTTTACTTAAAATCGAGTGCTTTCCGACAGAAAATAGCTCTCGGATTAGTTTCCGTAAATTGGCGTCTTCATTCCGAATAGAACTGTCAAAAGTTTTCGATTTCGGATTTGTGAATAGCGTTCAGAGGGCACTGTCGGATACTTTCCGATCGGATACGGAAAGGGCAGTTTCCGATGGTTGAGAATAAGTATGCTGATTCAAATGAAAAGTGTTGTATAGACTATTTAATACTCATAATCATCATTATCATCATTTAGCCTAAAGACGACCACTGCTGCACATAGGCCTCTCCCAAGCATCGTCCTAACTACCGCAGTGTCTCAAGACGAATGTCTTTGATCAGTGCGTGTTGCCAGTGATTATCAGTGATCGGAAAAGAGTGAGCCAATGTACCTAAACTTCAAAGAACAGAGACAAAAACTGGAGACTTCCTTACGACAACATTTTTTTTTCGGGAGAATTTTCTCGGAGATTGTCTTTCATTTGTTTTCAAAAAATAATCTCCTTTTTTGAAAACAATAAACAATCTCTTTTTTAAAAACAATGAAAAACGTGTCATCTGGTTTTATGACAATTTCGGGAAACAAAAATAGGAAACGAATTTAATTGTTTCTGTACTATTAACATTAATATTAAACGTACTTTAGTGATGTCCCGAAACCCGGAATAATTTTCACGAAAAAAAATGTTGTCGTAAGGAAGTCTCCAGTTTTTGTCTCTGTTCTTTCAAGTTCAGGTAAATTAGCTCACCTTTTTCCGATCACTGGTGATTACTTACGGCATTGAAACGTGGTCGTTCACAATGGGCCTTATAGAAGTCTCAAGGGCAAAGGAGAGGGCTATGCTCGGAGTTTTCGTGCGTGATCGTATTTAACACTAATCAAATAACATTAATAATGCTTCTTACACAGGCTTTTAAATTAATTAAAACCTTTAGTCCCCAAGGTGGTACACCTACGTTTCGCCTCTGGTATTCAGTTCCATGGAAATGGAGAGCCTATTGCCATTTTCCGGGCACAGTTATGGTGCCAGATTCGTCGTGTCTTTCGGTTCGCTTGCCCGGTGATGAAAAGGAATTATATTCTTAATGTGTCTCCTCAAGACTCGTTTCGAAGGATATATTTATTTATTTACATATTAATGCATCCGTCTCATTTTTTTTAAGTCTTTTTTGTTTTGTTTTTTTGCAATTTTATTCAAAGCCACATAATCTACATATGTGTCAGACGAAAATAATAATGAATATGCACATATTCGTTATTATTTATATTATTAATATTTTATATTATTTAAGTATGCATACACACATTGCAGTATAAAACTGATTTACATCTGTTACCTCAAACTTCAGGTCCAGTTGAAGATCAGCGTCAGGCTCTAGTTGTCTGGCATTTTTGCTGAACTGTGCCTTTTTGGCGCAGCCGTGAGGCACACTTTCCTGCTAATTTTATTTATTTATTTAAAAAAAAACTGCTATTATTTAGTGTGCCTTTTAGTCTGTGCTAAATAAATGTATTTTCTTTCTTTCTTCCAAGGACAAGAAAAAAAAACTTTATAGCCTAGCGGTTGAACGGTTGCCTTCTATGCAGGAGAGTCCGTGCTTAAACTCGGCTCGCACCTCTTACTTTTCGAATTGATGTGCGGATCAGAATTTATTTATTTATTGTTATGGCACTTCAACGACTCATTCACTAAAACACACAAGAATACATTATATTTTTTTTTTTTTTTATTATTATTATTTATTATATAAATTTTTCGACATAGTGAATTTGTCACTTACAGAAGTGCACAGCACTTGTAAAAAAAACTCAAAGATAAAATGATAAAATTTGTTAGTACAGTATTTGTTACGGACTATAACATTAAAAAGCTCAAATTAAAAATACACAAATTAAAATAAACCACAAATAACATAGATTAACATTAACAGCAAACAGAATTAAGAATCTAAAGTTAATAACCCCGGGGAAAAGAAAGAAAAAAAAAACACGATTCCAAATAAAAATTTGATTATCACTTGCGTTAACGGTGAAAAAAACACCGTGAGGAAACCTGCACACCTGAGAAGGCTCTATAAAGTTCTCAATAGTGTGTGAAATCCGCCAACCCGCACCAAGCCAGCGTGGTGGACTAATCCTTAAATTCTTCTCATTCTTCTCTCGTGCCAGCACGAGCTATACAAAAATATCTCATGCTGTGGTGAAAAGATTAGCCAGTCAGCAAGGTTGGTGGCGGGGCTGACTGCCCAGGGTGCGCCGGACGTACTTAAGTATCGTCAGGAGTGGAGGCTCTTTTCATGCACCCCCATCTTCTCATTAAAAGAGGCCTTTCCCCAACATCATCATCATCTGCCTAGCCTTTTCCCAACTACGTTGGGGTCGGCTTCCAGTCGAACCGGATGCAGCTGAATATCAGTATTTTACATGGAGCGACTGCCTATCAGACCTCCACAACCCAGTAACTGGGTAATACGATACTCTTGGTAAGACTGGTTGTCAGACTTTCTGGCTTCTGACCAATAGTAACGACTGTCAAAGATCTACAAATGACAGCCGGGACCAACGGATTTACGTGCTTTCCGAGGCACGGAGGAAACTCGCTATGGTAAATGGTCACCCATCCACAGACCAACCTCGGCAAGCGTGGCTTAACCCGGAAGATCGGTCTATGCGGCTGTAATTATTTAGCCACGAGCTCCCTACGAGAGGCCTTTCCCCAACAGTGGGACAGTAATGAGCTGATGATGTAATTTTGCGTTTCTCAGGTGGTATAATAATCGCGCAAACGGGTGCCATGTTCCAAATATGGGGTGATCTCGCCCTCATGGTCAGTGCATCATTCCTGCTCTTCACCAACCTGGCGTTCGCTATGAAGATCATCAACGTGGTGATTAGGAGACGAGAAATACAGGACATTATTGATGAAGCCGATGAAGAGCTGACAGCTGAAGATAGGGAGAAGGGAATTGTAATTTTGAAAAGGTGGGATGATAAGTAGTATGTTTTCTTTATCTTTATTTGAATCTCCTTCACTCACTATCTGGGGGCACGGCAGTGCCCCGCCAAGTCTCGAGCAAAGCAGGCACGGCCGTACCATTATGCTTTTTCATGTAATGGTTTGGCAAACAAGCTGATGGCCCACCTGATGGTTAAGTGGTTACCGCCTCCTATATACACCTACAACACCAAGAAGACTATTGATGCGTTGCCAACTTTAGAGACGAAGTTGTGTATTCTAAGGCAGTTGTCCCAAAGCCGACGAGGAAGCGACTAACTATCGGCTATTTTCTCGCTCAAGACACGTACAATAGATTTACGTTCCGTGTAAACAAAAGAGATGCGTACATGAATAGTTCATCGCTGACTGTTCACACTACCGGCGAGGACTCGCTCCACTAGTTTGTCGCTAAGCGACAAGAGCTATCAAAGATAATTCTCGCTCAGCGATACTTGCTCAGCGATTTTCGCTTGGCGTTCAGAACTCACGCCGAGAGACCAACCAGCGGTCATTTGCGAGTGATGCGAGTAATCGCCCTACGCACTCGCTTATAGCCCAGCGACAAAACTATCGGATCTATACACACTCTCTTCTTGCTGTTCGCCAACTCGTTTCTAGCTTCTAGCTCTACTCGCTGCTCGCTCATCGTTCGCGGTGGGACTAGTGCCTTATGTGCCTGTAATTTCACCGGCATGTCAAATCAGACCAAACCGCCAAACAGATGTTGTTAAAATTGCTAAAATATAATGTTATTTGGAAATCTATTGGCAAATCACAACTACAAAAATCTAATTGGTTTATATTGTTATTAGTTAGCAGAGGAATGTTGTTGCTTACCTTCCGCGGGCATCAATAGATCAATTTTGCCTTCAAGACAATTTGGGTAGATTGATTTTTAGCTTGGTTTACTGGTTTTAGCCGGTTGTACTTAAAAGTAAATGAGGGCTGGATAACCGTACAATACGATACGATTACTTAAATAGGATTGAAAATGGCAGATAACCTACTATTATATTTGCCTCTCCCTCACAGAGGACGTGCAAGATAGAGATGCAAATAACGACACCAATATAAGGTTAGTCGGAAAGGGGGTACTAATCCGTGGCCTACTTAGTGTCACTGATGACTGTTTTGAAGCAAGTGTTAAAATTTAAAAATACGATTATTTTTATTTCCCTACAAAATTAGTTTTATTTTATTCGTTTCATTAAATCGTTAACCTTGATTTAGTTAACATGGGGTTAATCCATGACCCCAAATATGACCTGAAATGTGAACACAGTTGATGATAGATGAATTTTAGCGTATTTTTTTTTACATCTTTGAACAGCTATTTCTTTAAAACTATGGAGCGGTAGATAGAACAAAAGTTATTCATTATTACGAGTACTTTACTACCCTTTCAGATTAGAACCCCCTTTCCGACTAAAGAGCCATTACGCACTGTCGACTGGTCGCTGGAGACTTGGTCTCTCGGCGACCAAAACATAAGCGTAGTCGCCCGGGCGACCGGCGACCAAGTACGTAAATACCTATTTAAACTATAGAAAGAAGATGAGCCGTGATGTCCAAAGAGATACAATTATAAATGTGAAAGTTTGTTTGTTTGTCACGCTTTCACGTAAAAGTCGTTGGTTAGGGGCCAAAAAGTTACAGTCAAAAAATCTAAATTCAACTAGGATATTACATAATTTTTTCGAACGTCGTTCATGGGAGGCCGAGGGGCCCTTCGAGCTAGGGGACCCTGCCCCGCCTAGCCATACGGTAGCTACGCCACTGGTAATGGCTCTAAGTCTGCGGGCATGAAACTTGCGATGGCCGAGCGATTGTGACAGCGGGGCGATGCGACGTGGGGCGATCAGGCAGCGATATCTCGCGCGGGCACGAAACTAGCTGGCGCGGGCGGTCAGTCGCGCTCGAGCAGTGTTGTGAGAAACATGAGTTTACGTCGAAGAGAACTATTGGAGCCTAGTCTTCTAATGAGGGAATTATTATTAAGTACCTAGAGATGATGTTCATCCAATAAATCAACGAAGACGCAATTTGGGCAATATTCCCAAAATGGCATTTTATTTCTTCCCAACACTTCATTACAACCTTTTTGTTTTTATGGTGTACGTTTTTACTGTCCCATAGAGCAGGTTTTGATAAAATACAAGATATAAATTCCTCATTATCAATTTCCACTACTAAAATAATAATTCAATACAATTCTGTGTACCCGCGCAAGCGACGAAACCGAACTAGTTTGTTCTCGTCGCTTCCGTGTCGCCGTCGCTTCACCGCCGCCCGTGCATCGCTCGATCGCCCGGCTCCGCCGTCGCCCGTTTCGTGCCCGTCGCTATTATACTGTGCAATGCTTTTGGATACATCGCCGTCACCCCGCTGCCGCCATCGCTCGGCCGTCGCAAGTTTCGTGCCCGCAGACTAAGCTCCGTCATTTTGAATCCCATTCTTTATGTAATAGCCATTGTAATAAGTTTATAGCAATTTATTCTTTATTCAAACAGCTGCAACGTCGAAACTACCAGGAGTCTATACTTATACATATTACTGTCTGGCGTGACTGTGTTCGGCTGGGCTGCTAGCGCCGAGAAGAACCAACTGCCCCTCAGAGCTTGGTTAGTAGATACCTATAATTAGCGATGCCCGATACGTATCGATATTTTGGTGTATCGATACAATGGAATGCGATATATCGATATTTTGTATCGATACACGTCCATGCGATATTTGGCTGTACCGTATCGTTTCGCCGGAATATCGCATCAAAAATATCGTATTGTATTGAGTACCTACTTAGAGTAATATTTGGTTTGTGAAATATTAAGATAAAAGTAACAAAGATTACAAAACGAAATGAAATCAAACTTATTCTTCTATTGTAATACCGCCACACTTGTAGGTGCGGGTTTGACTTTTGTATTATGATGCGGATAGGTAAGGTAACGTAAATATTACTTTTGATTTTGTTGATTTTATAATAATGTAGGTACTCTAACAATCTTATTAAACTGTGTATTTGTGTGTTCATTTCATTTTTAGAACTTGATTCATTAGGCTGTCATGGTTCCGTGAGAGTGATATGCTTTTTTTATTGTAAATTATAATAAAAAAGCAAACCTACGTAGGAGATAAAATTTTTGCTTTTTCTTTAATCCAATACGATATTTACAGTACGATATTTACAGTATCGATACAAAGGCATACGATATATATCGTGTATCGATACAATCAGTTGCGATACATTACGATACGATATATCGATACAAAGCGACGTATCGGGCATCGCTACCTATAATTTTATGATCTCTCTTCTCTCGTGTCAGCACAAGCTATACGAAAATAGCTCATGCTGTGGTGAAAAGATTAGCCAGTCAGCAAGGTTGGTAGCGAGGCTGACTGCCCAGGGTGCGCCCGATACTGAACTAGTCACTCGTGGAGGCTCTTTTCATGCATAAAAAATAAAAATGAAATATCCATGGTTCTTTCCCTACACATGTCTGAGTGTTGTTGTCATGAAAAAAAATAAAGCTATTATTACGACCTTTAAAATGACATATACCATATTTCGATACAGCACTGGGGACGCAGCCCATACGAAAGCGCCCATTCTCCTTTGTGAAGAAACTTTTTTTACAACTTTTAACAGTTTACTAGTCGCTGTCATTTCTTCTGATGCTGTATTTTATTTGAAAAAAATATGTATTCTTTTTGTTACTGCCTATACAATAGTATTTAGTCTTAATGTATTAATTTTCCTGACTGCCTCGTTGGTCTAGTGGTCGCAAGCGCGACTGCTGAGCGTGAATTCTTGGGTTCGATCCCTAGGTCGGGCAAAGTGTTATTGGTATTTTCCGTGAGGAATTCCTCAGTAGCAGCCCGGAGTCTGGATTTGTGCCCGGTTGATGGCAATAGGCTCGCCCCCTATTACATGGGACTTTAAACATAACGGCGAAATGTGGGTGTATTATACACCTCTGCCCAACCCTTCGGGGAATACAAGGCGTGATGTTGTGTATTAATTTTCATATCTTTAGGGTGTAAGCGAATTCGTGTAATTCCTTAAAACCACATGATCGTCTACTGGTGTAGATGGGCCCCGCACGGGATTTAGCTTGATTAAAAATAACTTTTTTTTTATTGCGACAGTGGTAAATGATCGTATCTTAATCACCTAAAAACTTTTTTTTAAATTTTTTTACATGGTTTTTTTTTCATTTCGATGCCACTCACAAATGAATGAAAGCACAGCGACACGGCTGGCGGGCACGACTAACGCGATATCGCTCTTTGCAGTCAGTTAACTTGGGACTCTAAAATGACTCAGAAATGGAAAACCAAGTTTTTTTTTAAAATTTTATTTTTGGTTTATTTTCAAAAATACCCATTTAAGTTTAATATGTACCCCAAGTGTGAGTTTTTTTCGTTAACTACAGTAGTTGCGTCACGACAAAAATGTATGAAAATTTAAGCAGCACCTCTAGCGGCGAATAGCGAGACTAAAAAATGCGAGTGCGACTTGTTTGACACTTACTATAGTAATCTATTCGTAAACCTCGAAACTACAGTGGGTGTAGATTACTATCCGTCCTGTAGTTTTGCTGTAGTTTACTTACAGTTTACCAAAAGAACAATGGTCACTTTGGACTAGAAATTGTTCCCGAGATGAAACTGTCACCAATTTATTAGTGCATTGTTAGTGTATTTATTGGATATCTTCGTTTATTTTTAAAAGATGGGGAAATATAGATAATCTTATTTAAAAAACACTATTTTATTTATCAGAACGCTGTATAAAATATCTAACTTCGAACGCATCCGTAATTACTTACGTTACTAGAGAAGTCCATACTTTTTCTAGTCTATTATGATTTTATATCATAAATCGAAATAAAATCCCAGGCAATGTCAACCGTATAAACTCACATCAATATTATACTAAGCTTAGCCAGTAATAGAATTTGATGTTACTTCGTGGTAAATTGTTTTAATAAAGCCATGAATTAGATAAAAAACTAATGATTTTACATCTAAAAATCGATACTGTCATAAACCGATTGATTACGTCCCTCCCTATTCTTGACAAGTAAAAATAAATTGACGGTTTTCTGTAGCTAGCTACTATTAACTAATCTGTGGTTTTCTGCGCTGACCGTGTCCATGGTAACCATGTCGTTGTAGTTTCGGCGACGGCGACGACTGTGTTCTCCTCGCTTATTGTTACAATATTCTTTGGTGTTCTGTGCGATTTTATATTATTTTCCCTTTTTTTTATATTTTTGCATTGCTTACAGATTCCGATTGATCTTCTACTCTTGTTGACTTGGCATTCGTTTAATGGACTTGGAATTGCATCACGTTTTGAATCTGCTAATGGAAGTGGCAAAATATCTTGTCTCTCCCATCTTTTAAAAATATATTGAAGGCTGTACTTATTTATATTTATGTAGGCGAATGAAACGACATTATGTTTCATCAAGTAACGTTTTGTTAGATTTTACTAGTCCAAGCATGTTAGGCGAGTGATCATTGTTCTTTTGCGAGTGTGAGTTGCAAATTTGACATTTCGTATAGTTACAGTACAGCTGTCAACGATACTATAAACACTGTAGTTTGTCAGTCACTTTGATTTCCAAGGTGAAAGGCTTGTTTACTATAATAGTTTTGCAATTTTCATTATTTATTCATAGTTAGTGTCTTATATTATGCCAATGTGTATTTTTTCCTGCTTGGAGCATGTTCGTGGCCTACCAGGCAAAAGAACAAAGTGTTCGGATTCGAACAATTATATTGGAGTTTTCGTGGAGAGTGTCTTGAAAACGTACTATAAAGTAGTCTGAGTAGTCTGAGTAGATTTAACAAGTAAAGACGGATCACGCTCATGATTTCTTCAAACGCTACTAGACAAGCCATTACAAGTAAGTTTTTACATGTTTATTATGTACAGTATCAAATGCACATAGGTACCTACATGTAGTAAAAGTGCAATACAAGCCTACACAATGCGTTTATATCATTCAGGCTATTCGTGATAGTAAATACATGTTATCATGGTACCTGTTTTTCAACCGCTTAACATAGCGGTATTGAGAAGGCTGCCAAAATCATTACTCCCGACAAACGAATTAGTGATTGCAATTATAACCAGCGCTCAAGAGTAGTATGCTGTGCGGCTGTGACCCATCTTTTTGATATTATAACCCTAAGAGCAAGCTCCTACCTACCACTATGACAGTCATATTAGTTAATTATTTTGGTTTTTATATACTTGGGTATAGTTAAAAAGAAAAAATCTTATTAACGTACATGTTTTTATTACTTTTACTTTTAGATCACGGTGAATGTGAATAGCAGTCGACACTACCTATGATAAGAACTAGAAGATCTTCTTGGTTGCAGAGACTCAATCATTTCAAATCGAGAAAGATTCTACCGAGGTGGCTATCAATACAAACATAGCGGCGATATTTTTTTGTAATTTCTTTAATATCAGATTTAAAAAAAACATGTCTTTATGATACAATCAAGTAAATTCTTATTCCCAAATTATTCTAGTTTTATTCCTATAGTTACATCGAAATGTAAAAGATAGGTACAAACAACAATATAAAATAAAAACATTTCTAGGCTGGCTTCAAATGTAACTTAGAGACTATTGAAGTCCACTGCTGGATCTAACAGGTTTCTTAAGTTGCACCACCACACCTAATTCTGCACTCAACATCACTGCGCTCGATTTTGTTACATCTTTACTAGGGACACGGAGATTGCATGTTTCCAGTCCTTCTGGCCGACATTTAAATGCATATGGATCCATCTTCCATTCATCCTGATAGGGCTACCAGTTTGATTTTACGCGCTTTTGCGGAAGAACACCAAAATTGTAAATCAGCCTTCTTCTAAACATTCACCGTTAAAATATACCTCAAGTATTAATGATAAGCTCCAAAAGATCATTGCTTAATAATTACCTTTAAGATTTCATAATTATTATATTAGCATTCTGTGACAGCGAATGACGTATCTGTTTGACAGTAATCTAGAATATTTTTGGTTGAGATTTTTAGGGTTCAGTAGTTAAATATAATAGAAAAACGTCAGATTTCGTCGTTTGTCACAGGTAGATTAGTTTGACTCTTGACTTCTATATTTTTATGTTAGAAAATTATAAATTAATGATTATATAGGAAGACGCCATAGGTACTTCAAGCTGTTACAATGAAGCCAATAATGTTTTGAACATCTTTAATTTAGCATAGAAACATTTATACAGGCTGGAAACGTTAAATGTCAACAGGCAATTAATTTGTTAGTTTTGCAGATATTGCCATACTGTCAGCTAATATTAAAACTAGCTTGCCTACGAAATAAAATGACATAAATATCTTAACGAAATTAAATCGTTAATATGTTCAAAATTTGATTTACAATACGCCCATGCCTTAAGTACGAAAAGCAATCTGTTTGAACGATTATTCCATAATTATACGTAACATCATTAAACTTTGAACTGATATTGGAACTTGGCAACCAAATGAATGAAACATCACCAATGCCTTTATATAACAAAAGAAAATAAAATACTAAAAATATGGGAGTGCGAAAAAATAACATTTATTTGGTGTGAGGTTTTATTTTGAAAAAATATTGATGTCGCTTTATGTTGTAAGCGTGTAATACGTGTTTTTTTAAATAACTTTATTTTGGCCGAATAATCCCATAAAAACCGTATTTTGCGCGTAATGTATGGGCAAAGTAAAAATAAAATTTAGGTCGTATAGCGATTAAATTAAAAAAAAGATTGTAGTGTCATTTTGTTCCTTTGGCAACTTAGATTTGATATTAGCCTTACATTTTTCAATACTTAAATAATCGCCTGGTGTCACTTAAAGTTTCCACCCTGTTCATAATTATTATTTTATTATGTATTGATAGCCGGTACTTCTCATTTCTAACGAAAACTGTACACTGCACAATTGTTATTAATAACGTGTAGTATATTATTTGGGTACTAGGTTGCGAATTAATAAATTACATAATTCTTGGAATTGCTATACGGAATTTCACTTTATACATCGTCACACACTTAACGAAAGGATAAACTATAAACTCCATGGTCTTTCGTGGGAAGAGACAATTTGAATGATGAACTATAGTGTGGCTAAATTAAGTAGCATTCTTTTATGTTTAATATACCTTACCAACGTTGTCTATTTAAATAGGTCGTAGTATAAACTTACGAAAACAGGCCTAGTGATGTCCTTAACGATCGAGGCTGTAGAAAAGGCACAGTAAAGGCAGTGAGGAAACTACACAGTAAACTGTTAAAGTAATGAGACTCGCACTCGCACGTTACGATTCGAAGGATAGTTTATAGTAACCTCGATTGACGGAATAGTTACGAAAACGTGTAGAAAACTACAGAACTCACACTTGGGGTACTGTTCAGCAGTAGATCACGCGGTTTGAAGGAATTACACGAATTCGTTTACACCGTGTATATCTTTTACATTTTTTAAATTTTTATTTAGTTTAGTATTGTAGTATATGTATGCGATATTGCGCGTAGAATTAGCACGCTGAAGTGGAAGTGGGCCGGCCATGTCTGCAGACGAACAGATGGTACCTAGATGGAGCAGACACGTGTTAGAGTGGAGACCGCGTTTGGGCAAACGTAATGTGGGACGCCCTGCGGCACGATGGACCGACGATTTGAAAAAGGTGGCTGGCAGCGGATGGATGCGGGCTGCCCAAGACCGGGATGGTTGGCGATCTCTGGGGGAGGCCTACGTTCAGCAGTGGACGGCAATAGGCTGATATAATGATATGTATAATATTGTATGTATTTTTGTACGCCATTGACTGCTCTATATCTTCTCCGGTTAACTCTATTCCATCCTAAGGTTGCCTGGAAGAAATCGCCGGGTGCCATAAGGCTGCCCATTGTACCTATTTTTAAGACCGTTACTGTACTTGCATTTTTCTTTTGGCGTGCAATAAACATTATTTCCAATTTGTAGGTATCCATACGATGCATCAAAGTCTCCTGCTTACGAATTAACTTACGCCAACCAGGTAAGCTAAAATAGTCTTTATTTCTTTGTCTCCTGAGTTTCATTTAAGTTACTTCTTTCTTGGTCGTTTCTTCCTTTCAGAGCTCGGCAGTGACTATAGCTGCTCTAGTGAACGTCTGCCTGGACACCTTGGTGACGTCACTGATAGCAGTTTGCCGCTGTAGACTGAAGCTTGTAGGGTTGTCATTGAGAACTTTATGTGACGGGATTCAAGTTTCTGAGAAGGTATACCTCGAACATGCTTTACTTTTTTATAATTTGAAGGGTAGAGGCAAAAAACCAGCAGGGCAATTGCGTTATGGTGATATTACACGGTTCAACCAAATTAATTCACTTTGGTTGAAAAGTGAAAAAATGAAAGTATATGATCTATTGATCAATGATATTGAATGATTCACCTTTATGTTTACGTGGTTCAATTTGGTTGCTTCATCCAAATTGAAGGCAGAAGTGAACCGTATAATATCACCATAACGTAACCTACATCAATCATGACAGTTGATGAGTCAAAAACAATATTCTGTTCATAGTTGTGGAGAAGTTGGATTGTTAATACATACTCGTACGTTGCTGCGGAAATTGATGACCTGTCAAAATCAAACCCATAGCAAAAACGAGTGTGTTGCGCAATTAGAATGCAGGATAGTCCGGGTTTTTTTTTTAGAGAAAAATTCATTCATGTATTAGCAAG
Source organism: Amphipyra tragopoginis (assembly GCA_905220435.1). NCBI lineage: Eukaryota > Metazoa > Arthropoda > Insecta > Lepidoptera > Noctuidae > Amphipyra > Amphipyra tragopoginis. Next base: position 2,863,602 of record HG992006.1, read on the forward strand.
TTTGTTATTTTCCAATCCAATATGGCAATTTTGCTGTTATCAAATTTAAATGGGACCACCTCGAGAGAGTACTCTTTCAAACAAAAAAAGAATTTTGCAAATCCGTCTATTTATGACGGAGGTATGAACGAAAAAAAAACGTCCGAATTGAGAACCTTTTTTGAAGTCGGTTAAAAAATCGCGGAACATACATGGGGGTGATTCGGGTACCTCTAAGGCTGCTCTACCTCTGGACTTCCCTGTTGACACTACACTTTTGGAACACCCAGTATATCTTGTACACAGGATCTTATATCACCTGAAGACGATAAAACAGTGTATTCCCGCTTGCAACAATGCGTGATCAAGCACGAAGCTGCTCTGAAGACAGTCAGACAAATCCAGGAGTGTTTCTCATACCCTATATTGGCTCAGTTCACAGTGTCCGTCGTTATCATATGCGTCACGGCTTATCAGCTGAGTATTGTAAGTACATAGTATAGAAAATGTGTTATTTTATATGTATAAAGAAAGGAGATTTTCAATTCTAGGCGCTCATCCTGAGGTGTGGGCGGAAGCGTGTAGCGGAGCGGGTAGCGTTCAAACCAAACATCAGCGTTTACCTACATTTATAAAGGAGACGCTCTTTTGTGTTCTTATGCAGAGCGGAGCAGGTACCTGGACCATCAACACGCTCCCGCTGCCCGCTCCGCTGCACGCTCTCGCCTACACCTTAGTCACATACTAATTCGCCTCACAAAACGCGGGGCGCGAGCGGTGCGTATCGTCGGCGGGTCCGCGTGCTTTGTATTAAGACATTCGAGTCCACTACACTTTTCATAGAGCTTGCCCCATGCCGCCATAAATATGGTTAGTGGATCTTCCAGGAGGGTCATCGGCATTACGTTTGCACAAAGAGAGAACCCTCGAGGAGGGTTCTTGTTTCGTTGTTAGGAGGTCTTGTTGCTTGTTGTATGAGCGTCCGTCCTGAGTGAGTGACGGCGCACTGCGCAGGTAGAATGAACGGCGCATTAAATAAATGTTCGAAACGTTTGGATTTTGATATCGACATTATTAAAACCAAAGTAAAATAAACGAAACACTAAACACGCGCGTACGCGTCAACTTTCCCGCGTGCACTAAGGACAGGTATCGACGGTAAAGCCATGGTAAAGCCGCTCCACAGTCCGCAATACGCCCGTGCGCCGTCACTCAGGACGCACTCTCACGGTGTATTTTCTAAGAAAACCTACATTTAAAATGAGCCCTCCCGGAGGGTACCCGGCACTGAACGTATTAATGGATTACTATGAAGCATGTCAGATCAGAACAGAATTTGATTATCACTTGCGTTAACAGTGAAGGAAAACATCGTGAGGATACAGGCAAAAAGAGACCTTTTTTTTCTGTTTTTTTTTGTATTCACCGTCCCGCATCAAGCCAGTGTGGTAGACTTAGTGCGTATACACATAGAAAACGGGTTGCCGGCGCCGATCTGTTAGCGCTTCTTGGTGCTGGTCCACGCAGTTAGTCGGCGCAGGTAGTCTCTATACTGTGTGGCGAAGCAGCGCCGACAAGCTCCGAACTGCGCCCACAAGTTCTGATCTGCTCCGATCAGCGCTGGTAGACCGTCATTTGTTGCTGTATTTGCAAGGAAATAAGACGTATTTTTGTTAAATGCCTGCCTCTACTTTTACCCGCTTCCTTTATGTAGCGGTTACCTGCACGCACCAGTACCAACAAGCGCTGGCAGGTCGGCGCCGGTTACTCGCTTCCTTTATGTATACACCCTAAGGCTTCTTATTTTGAGAAGAGGGCCGTGCCCAGCAGTTGTACTGTAATGGGCTGATTATGTTATCATACAAAGTTAGTCAGAAAGGGGGTACTAATCCGCAGGCCACTTAAAGTATCACTGATGACGGTTTTAAAGCAAGTGTTAAAATTTCAAAATTCGATAATTTTTATTTTCATTTGAAATAACTTTTACTTTAGTTTTTTCAAAAATTCTTCGTCCCTACATTAGTTACGAATTCAGAAAATGGAGCTTCTAATTCGTGACTTGGGGTCGTGTGACCTAAAATGTAAACACTGCTCATCATAACTGAGGATAGATAGATTTTAGCATATTTTTTTATGTAATTTTTGAACAGCTATTACTCTTAAACTATTGACTTTTGGGGAAAGTGGTAGAACAAAAGTTACTCATTATTATGGGTACTTTAACACCCTTTCGGATTAGTACACCCTTTCTAACTAAACTTGTATATGGTGTCACACCAATTGCGAGCGCGGGCCGTCGACACGACCCGCGTTTTGTGTGGCGAATGCTTAAAATATGTTTGATTAGACTTGTAACGCTCCATGCGTTTAATTAACCTTTGTACGGGAATTTCCAAAAAAACATCGGGCACCTGTCAGTCTTGTTGTTAAGAAACGTGTATATGTATATTTTTTTACAATGCTGTTTTTGTTGACTTGGTAAAATTTCAACTGTTTTCCTCCTTTTTTTTACTTTATTAAAGTACTAAATTACACGTGCGTGACTTCTGACCTCTGATTTGTGGATTTAATTATGGTGTTACATTAAGATGAATACATATTTGTTTCGGTCAGTAAAGGACAATGCCCATATCAACCCCAAAAAGTAAAGAAAATGTACAATTGAAACTTTACGAAATTACTGCATTTATATTAAAATAGAGGTCGATCGCGGCTTCACCCGCGTCGATGTCGTTTACCGCGTATTCCATAGTTTTCGGAATAAAAGCAGCCTATTACCTTCTTCGGATTCCAGACTATCTCTGACAGTACATGTTTTGTTTATTTAATATATCGTGAACGGCAGCTTTTTGTAAATAAAAAATTAAAAGTATTTATTGTATTGGTTATTCTGCACATTTTTATATTTAGATCATTTCTGTACATTTAAAAAAATACTGATCTTGAGTATCAAAGTAAAATGGGCATTGTCATATTTCTTCCGGGTGGATGTTGGTATGCAAAGTGACACGTTGTATAAACTCACTGTGGGTCTAGGGCCTAATTCTCCTAAAATAAATCTTGATAAATTACAACCGAACCAAGGCCGAACCGTTCATTCAGACAGTTCTCAATTTCAAAAGCTATCGAATTGTTTGACACAAAAAACAAAATCAATCATTTTGAAAGTTTTCGAAAACAAAAACTGACTGACGGTTGTGGTTCGATCGCGTTTGGCAACAATTTATTTTAGGTGAATTGGGCCCCTGATCTCCCTGTGGTGGTTAGAACTTCTTACTATTATTATTGTAAATCTTAAGTGCATGAATGTAGGTGTGGCATCGAAAAACACATTGATATGGCAAGAATTTTATGATAACGCATTTTACAAGATACTTACATCAATTTTTTTCTTAATATAAGTACTCATACGGTTTACTGTCATTCTCAAACATCAAGACTCCTTTTCCGTTGTTCCGTTCATACAAATGACCGTAATGTTGCAATAACACTTTGGTATTGCCCGAATTCTGATAAAGTCAAAGTCATTTGGGTAGGGACCCGAATTGGGGCAAACAACTAAGTGTAATTGCGCTCTTAAAGAGGAGTAAATGTTTCGGGACATTTGTCGCCTACGACATCATGAATGTGACGTCAAGAGCTGTCGCTAGAGACCTGACTAGCCGTGCGATCATGTCAAACATGTCATGCGATGTCATCATTGGCGACATGTGTCGTTTTTGTCCTCTAATTAAATCACGATCTAATACACTATCTCTAAAGCAATCGAATCAATTATATTTTACAGGAATTGAATAACAGAAACTGGATGCGATGTATTCCAATGGTGTCATATCTTTTGTGCATGACGCTGCAAGTGTTTCTGTACTGCTATCAAGGGAACCAGCTGTCGGAAGAGGTAATCATTATGAAATAAATGAGCTTGGAGTAATTATTAATAATAAGAACTACAACACGATATTATTAGCGGCTACGATTGGAGTTAATAATATTCTGTTAGTCGTTTTTCAAATAATACCCACTATTAAGTCTCAAAGCGACCAAAATGCTAATAAAACCGCGATAATACGGAATCAAGTTGCAAAATGGTAACAGAAACTTATTTGGTAATCATGGCTACATGTCAAGTTGTACTATCCAGTATAAGCTGACCTCTCACTGTACGAAAAGCCTATAATATGCGAGATCAGCTCATACTGGAAATATAGGTATGACTTAAAGGGGATCCCAGAAATGCGGGGTCCCGCATTTTTTTTTGCGGGATCTAATATGTTGGATTACTCATGCAGGATCGAGCAGGTTTGCGGGATTGAAAAAAAAATGTGAGCTCAGACGACGTTCTGATTATTTTTAAGACCTAGCACAGCTTCATTAATAAGTGATTTAACAACTTTTCTATGGGCCTCGTGCGTCACTTTTCTATAACATTTGTATGGAAAATACTTTAGTTTTCAGTTTTTAACTTACAGCTAAAAAAAATTGAATTTTAATTTTATGTTGTATGAATCCTGTTTCTGAACGGAACGTAATCAATGTCAGTTCAAATACTCAATGACTAGGGATTCCCCTACGGCACGGGGAGTTACCTTTGCGCGTGGTTAATTGTCAGAGAAAGTTATTGCGTCATTTGCTTCTTACTTGTGATGTGAAAAGGTACGATACAACGATACAATTATTTTTTGTTATAAAAGTTTTCATAGCAAGTTTTTTTTTTTAAATAACTATTCAATTGAAAATAATAGGTATTTAAAAAATCTCAATCCCGCAAATCTTGCGGGATCTGCGGGATTGATGACCTCAGTCCCGCAGGCCTGCGGGGTCGCGATTTTGATGCGGGATTGGATTCCCTAGTGAAGTTATGTCAATAAAATTAAGTTCTCTTAAATGTCGTTACAAGTTCGGTAATTCAATACTTACCCAACACTTTATTATAGGCTTTGCGACCCTACTCCAAACGCGATGAGAGAGTGAAAGTTAAATGGATATTTTTTCAAAATTCGGTGCAACCCCGGTGTTGTCTTAGCGTCTGCTAAGATCTAATAAAAAAAGCTTAATTTTGTTAGTAAATCGGATTTTTGAGATCCAATGACGCATTCTCTTTAAAGACCTGATAAAACATGGCCACTGACTTGCCAATCACCATGAGTAATCCGACAGTCAACCCAATTCCACACTGTAATTGAAAATATTGTTCCCCGTAGAGTTCCGAGATAGCGGGTGCAGCGTACGAGTGTCCGTGGTACAAGTGTTCACTGCGCATGCGCCGCGCACTGCTGATCGTGATGGTGCGCACGCGACGTGCACTTATACTGACAGCTGGCGGCTTTACTACACTGTCACTCGCTTGCTTCACATCTGTAAGTTTTACTCAGCCTACAGCGTAATGTTTTGCTGGGCATTATGGAAGGGGGGAGGGGGGATTGCTTAGCTTTGGTTAGTTGTAGTTTTTTTATGCTGGATCCACACGTTTGGCAAACCTCGACAAATCATCACAAATTCAAACGTGTGGATAGAGCGTTTGCCTTGGCTTGTGTAGGCTTGCAAGCGCTTGCGACCGATCCGATCGAGTGTCGGTTTTTTATGTCCAAATCAATGAAGTTTGCGGCAAGCGCTTGGGATCTTTCTACACGTTTGTGCGTTGTTGGTATGGCTTGCGCACTGGTGGCATGTAGACGTGCATGCATCGATATCGAAATATTATTGTTAATTGAATATCTAGTGCTTAGTTTCCAAAATGAGTAACTGGTCAACGAAATCCATTTACGTTATTTTTTTCCTCTTTTCATTTTGCTTCTTTCTATAATAAAAATAGGATAGACCAAATTTGATAGCCGACGAAAGATCGACGTCCGTCATACTTGCTTCTTTAAAACACATTAGCACACTCGCAAGCGTGTGGATAGCGCTCTGTTTGGATCACCTAATTTATCCAAGCATTTGTATAGGTTTGTGGCAAGTGGCAAACGTGTGGATTCAGCATTACGTAGATTTATCGGCACCCATACCCTTTAAAGCAGAACACAGCAATGCTGTTTGGTGCTAGAAATATGGTGGTCGCAGCAGACAGTATTTAACGTAATTGCTGCGTGGTACTTGGTGCTTGTTTGGCTATTAAATGGCGGTACTTCTTTTTACTTTTTTCTTTTGGACTGCTGTTGATGGTCCTTGCGGACCTTTTCTATGTAACCGGGCAGTTATTGGCGAGACCTAAGCTGAGCTTTACATTTGTGTGAGTGCACATAGAATCGATTGCCGAAAAGCAGTATAAACCGATTTAAACCAAGCAAAGAACGCGTCTGCATTCATTCTCACACAAATACAAAGCTCAGCTTAGGCCTCGCCAATTGTAACTATGTACTTATACTACACTAACATCATGAGCAACAACAGCACTAAGAGCGACCTCTAGCGGGACTTGGACCCCGGCTTAGGGCGTTGCTGGCGGGGGATTGGGGGGGAGACAGCTTGATGAGGGCTTAATTGTCTGTGTGAGGTGTTACCTCGCACTGCTAGTGAAATATACGTATGGATACCGCTGATCGATAATGCGCTGTGTGACTTCAAAACACTACCTACCGCACTTGATGAAAAGAAGAGCTTTTTTTCTTAACTCGCAAAAAAAGATATACCATACAAAAAAAAAGCTAGACCCACATTACCTCTAATAAATACAAATAAATAAATAAGTTTTTTTTAAAAGGAGGCATAATTTTTTTGTCTGATTTGTGGCTTTGTTTCAGATCATAAAAGCTTCATACACTTTCTTTACCGTCCTGAATCAAGTGGAAGACAGAAATCCAAAATAAAACAATTGTCAACTGCATCAACCGGTTTGAGGAATTCATAGTTTCCTACATATGTCCTCAACCTTTTTAAAATAATAAAATACGACGACAAACTAGAACTCGTTTTCTTTTTATTTTTATTAGTATTTGGCTCAATCTCCAAAATAATAATTGACCGCCTTAGAGCATAATATAGGTACTTATGACCGCTCTGGTCTCTAAAACTTCAAACCTAAATATTTCCAAAACTGCTTGGTTAAAATCGACGCCAATATAAAAATAGAATTAGGTATGTAGACATCTTATTTTCGAAAAAAAATACAGCACACACTATCAATATATAAAATACACCGGAAAGGTCAACCAAATACATTGACATTGGAGATCATCCCATTTATTACTTTATCATTATTATATAATCGTTGATGCATTTGGTAGTGACGTGTAACTTCTCTAGAACTCGTTTTTTTATACTTTGTGTTAGTATTTATTTAGATACAGGTTTAAATTATAACCGTTGATGCGTCTGATAGTCATCTTGTAACTTCTGACCGACTTGAAGGGTTGAGGTCATATTTACACAATACATCATGACTGGTTATTTTATTTTTATTTCTTTAGGAAAACAAACAATTGCGTAATAATGCTTAATACTACGAAAAATTTATAAAACACTTAAGTAATCACGCAACCAGCTCCGTTATTCACTGAGTAATGGTAATAGTTAAAAAAAAACAAGTTGCAAGCAAACTTTTGCACATAAACTGTCTATTTCTAAGTATTAACTAATAATAGGTAAGTTATGTGATTTAACAAACACTGTGTGAATAAATTGAATATGGTAATTAGGAATACAACTGACGTTATGGCCCGGCGCAGACGACGTACTTTTTGTGCGGCGGACTGCTGCGAACAGGAATTGACGTGGTTGGTATTCTTTACCGGTCGCGAAATTTAACACGGACTCAACGCACACGACGGTAATTTTGCCTGTAGTTGTCGTTAGAACTCTAGTGTCTGCGATGGCAACAACTACCAACTACTTTCATTGTTGTCCGTGGTAGTCCGCCGGACAAAAAGTCCGTCGTCTGCGCCGGGCCTATAGGGAATTAGAGTCAGATTTTTCAGAAATGCAATTTTTGAATCTTTTGAGTGACAAAGCAAATGTAGGTATCGATATCAGCAAAAATATCGTTGTAACTTTTCATTAATCGATGGAAAGGATCTCGTTGTCCTGCGTTGGTCCTGCACCGCTTCGGAGCAAATAGACTGTGAGTGTAAGTATCACGAATACTTTGGGAACGACTATTATAGGTATGCGAAGGTATTTTGGTTTATTAGCTTATTACAATGACAGATCTTTATAGGAATGATTGATCAAGTATCTTGATCAATCAAGTTCATCAGATCAAGTCTCCTTACATTGAGAGTTGACAGAGAAAACTTATCTAGAAGACTATGATATGATGACCACCTGTTCAAAAATGTAAAGTTAAGGAACCGAAGATATTTACGTTGCACTGATTCTAACTGATCACTGTATTTATTATAAAGTGGGTTCCAAACACACGTGGCATATTCCAGTTGGGATCTAGTAAGTGATTTGTATAATAATAAGAATGTAGATGGTTTCTTAAACGAATTGCTGGTCCGTCTTAAGAAGCCAAATAGTTGGAATCCCTTGGCAGTGATGCGATCAATGTGTGCATCACTGCCAAGGGAATGCAACTTTGAGTCAAAGAGTATACCTAAGTCTCTGCATGATTAAGGAAACTTTTTCTAAAGGGGTGTTACAGAGCGGTAGGTATGTACGTTATACGACATTAACTTTTTTGGTAAACGAAATAGATTTACATTTTGATAGACTTAGTTGCAATTTATTAGTGACACAGTAGGCAGAGAATCGATCCAGGTCCTGTTGCAATTTAAGACAGTCTTCAAGTTCTTTAACGGTTTTTATTTTACGAAATACTTTAAGGTCGTCAGCATACAGGAGAAAACAACAGTTTTTAAAACATGTATTTATGTCATTTATAAATAGCACAAAAAGCAATGGACCCAGTACCCAGCCCTGCGGAACACCAGATGTAACGCCGATCACATCAGAAGAAAACCCGTGGAGGTTGTGGTCCACGGATTTTCTTCTCTCATCTTTCATCTGGTGTTCCGCAGGGCTCGATACTGGGTCCATTGCTTTTTTCACATAAGACGTAAACCAACGAAGCAAACTCCCACGCTTGCTTTGTTGTTGTTTGCTTAGTCGCTTTACATCCTAAAACCATGAACACTTACCATGGGACAAAAAACAGAATTTTGTTCACAAATTCAAAGTTTGTCCCATTGTAAAAGTTGTACAGAGTGATGAGTAGAATTCGTGATTTTCGGATGTAAAACGATTAACCAGTCATGGTGTATTTGATGTGTCGAGACGATGGTTCAAAGCTATGCTAGGATCCGATAGGTGGCGCTGTAGTCAAGTTATTTCCGTGTGCACAGCCGCGGGAAAACAGTATTACGTAAACTCATTTAATATGTGACAGACAGATCTGATCTTCACAGCATAAACACCAAAAAGCGGTGAAAGGCGGGCGTTTTTGGGAGCTGTCTCTGTTTTTGACGTTTAGAATGTGATACGTCGAATTAGGGGTAGTAACAACAGAATCCTAAGTATGATCGCTGAAAGACCAGAGTCGGCAGTGTGGGATAGGTTTATCAAACCGCATATTTATGATATTTAATTTGGATTTATAATTCTAATGGAATTGAAAATGGATTATTGTACTATGAAATTAATTTTTGTTACTAACATAGATTTAAGTTCACTGCTACTATCACAATATGGACATACACTGTCTGAAATAAAAATGAAATAAATAAATTGAATAAATGCTATTTTGAATTAACACAAGTATTTTAAAATTTCTGTCTTTTTTGGTAAGTACTCTTACCTTAGTTGCCTTTGATCCTTATAAGAAATGGGACAAAAAGGCGACAAAACATTTGCCTTTTTCTCGAAGACTGTACCACTGTACTGTGACTGTACTGTATGTCATAATCTGTAATTGTCTTTATACTTTCAAAAGTTATGGACAGTCTCGTAAGAAAGTTGTTTGTAGCTGCAACGGTTAAGGTTACTTACTGCCCTTACTGCCTGAGATCTTATTTATATTTTTTAATTAGTATATTTACCAACGTCGGTGATAGCCAACGTGCATCTTTAGGCTTTGGATTGTTTATATTATTTAACATAACATCATCACGCCTGTATTCCCCGAAGGGCTATGCAGAGGTGTATAGTACACCCACATGTAGCCGTTATGTTTAAGTCCCATGTAATAGAGTGCGAGCCTATTGCCATCAACCGGGCACGAATCCAGACTCCGAGCTGCTGCTGAGAAAATCTACACGGATAAACCCAATAACTTTGCCCAACCTGGGGATCGAACCCACAACCTCACACTCAGCAGTCGCACTTGCGGCCACTAAACCAACGAGGCAGTCAGTTAATATAAATAATATAACTAGAATTATAGCTGATATATTTATTATTCACGTGTAGTACTTAGTCACATGCTAGTTACACAATGCAAAATGTTCTTTAGTGATAAATTAATTGTAATAAACGATACGCCCGCGAACGTGTTTTATTATCATTTGTAACCAAATTCTAAAGGTACGCACACATCTGCGGACGCGCGAGTTACATACACGCTACACGCATACCACATGCAAGACAAAAGACTAGCGAGTTCGCTTTAAAGAGAGTTCCTTCGACGCACGAACTATTAGAGATACATTTGTATTCCGTGGTTTCGACATGCTTACGATGAAGAGTTGAGCAGAGCATACATTGTAGCATTACACAGATTGCGTTCTGGTCATTATCCTTCAAAAAGATTTGCATTTTTAATGAAGAAAGTCGATTCCCCTAATTGCGATGTCTGTGGTATGCTGGATGATGTTCAGCACATTCTTGCAGAATGTGTAAAACACCACACGGTGAGAGAATCATTGGTGCAAAAATTTAACATAAATACATATGATCAAGGGGCGTTTTTAAGCATATTAGCAGAACCAACATCTGATGCTGCAAAATTTATAGTTGAAAATATGATTTTGCATCAATGATTCTTTCCCGTTCTTTTAAATAAGTCATGTTTATGTTGAATATTAAGTTTAGGTAACGTTGGGGCTCTTTTATCCTCAGAGACAAATTCCCCTAAATAAATTAAAAAAAAAAAAAAAAAAAAAAAAAAAACGAGGAAGAGGAAAAAACGTAAAAAAAAAAAAATGGATTGAGAATGCTAATATGGTTTGATCACGTTAAGAGAACCTCCAGTTTCTGAATTAATAATTCTAGGATAAGCAGTACATAAGTAACATTTGAGTACGGAGTTGCCAAAAAGTTGCTTTAAAATCCCTACTCAAATATTACATAAGTATTGCTTATCCTCAATTCTCAACCCAGAAACTGTGAACGGCGATTAACAAATGAATTTATAAGACGGATGTTAGTCACAGACATACATCAATGTAATTGGTGATGGTCTTCAAAAAAGACAGGTGCGTAATACTCATTGAGGTTACTACGCACCTGTACCCCAAGTGTGAGTTTTTTACGTTACTACTGTAGTTTCGTCACGCCAAAAACGTCAAACAAATTTTTAATCGCGCTATTCGCCGCTAGAGGCGCTGCCTAAATTTTCAAACATTTTTGGCATGACGCAACTACAGTAGTAACATAAAAAAACTCACACTTGGGTTACTGTCCTCGGCTTGCGTGTATGACAAGATGTATAAACGTGGATGAAGCGCAAGGAGTGTGTAATGATCGTAGCATGTAACGTTCTACAATTTCTGCCTACGTCCATGGGAAAAAGGCGTGAGTTTATGTATGTATGTATTTTTTCCTTAACAACAATATCCATCCTCTCCTTTGAGGTCAATCCCATGCCTTACTATAGCCGGTACGTGACAAACATGTTCTTAAATAATAAACTACATTAAGTTCCCTATACAAACAAGCCGAGAGCCATGAATATGGGGGGCGCTTTTAACCTCTGTTACATATTTCATGTTTGGTTAACAGCCCTTCGGTCACGTCACGCCTTTTGTCACGGTGAATCAGACAAAGCGCCTGACGAATTAATTCCCGTCAAAAAAAACAAAACACTACTTCAAATATAAGGCCTATTGTATAAAATGCCATAAAAAATTGATCCATCCAAATCTCTTTACGATGTACACGTATTTAAACGATCATGCTTAGTCAGAAATTCATGTTTTTTTTATCCTTAATTAAATTAATATACAATTGGTCATAAATTGTTTATTAAACACATGGTTCGGAGGCGTGGACATCATGACATGGATGGGAGGAAGATAATGTCAATTGCATGTATATTGTTACATTAGATTAGATTATAGAAAGATTAGGTGGAAGGCGGTGTGTGAATTGTAAAGGCGCGATATATTGAGATTGGGACGAGCCTACTTTAAAAAAATACTTGTATAATATATTTTATTTATTTATATATTTACACGATTCGTATTGCATCTATCATAACAGGTTTTTTTTAACCTAATGCGATAGTGCAGTTATCTTAATGTTATCGCATAATATTTCGGTATTATTTATTTTAATTATATTCCTGCATATTAATAATGATGTGATTAGCCTGTTGAACTAGAATCTGCGGCAAATTTGAAGGCACGACCTCTCAGTCGTATGTCAATTGCTTAGTGTGATGTTTACTTTTTTGTACAAACTAAAATCCTGCCGTTGCATATTTATACTAGCACTAATATTACTTAGGTTTATACTTATATAAGCAATGACCGACCATGTTGTTGTGTTTGAGATGTTGACCTGAGAACACCATGCGCAAACAATGAAACGTCAGATAAGCTCCGTTACATTGAACTTGTTCTTAATTGAGGGTCAAATAAAGCTAGATTCATCTGCGAAGAGCACTAAAATTAAAGTAGGCCAAACGTCAATCATTATATCCAATACAAAAGTAAAACAAAACCGTTCGATTCTAGAAATAAATTCAAAAATTTTAACGTGGAACTCGATTTCGAATTTGAATTTAGAACATTCTATTAAAAAATTTAAGATACTTTTTAAATAAATTTAAGTTTTTGAATAAATTAAACACTGCATCGTACTCAAATGTGGATGCACCTTTACCTAGTGTAGTACTACCGTAGTGGGGACAATATAGGAAGCTGACGCGTCTTAACGAACACAATCGTACGTCGGCTCCCCGTCGTTAAAGTCGAGATGTACAAGTTACTGTTACTCGTAGTTACCGTGGTTCATGTGAGAGGTTGTTACTGGGGCGCGCACTGCCCTTACCAGCTGTATGGATCGAAGACGCCCTACGACGCCGTCAGAGGCGACATCCGAGACTATGAGACGCCGGCAAGTAAGTTACATTATATTTTAATCATTTATTTATTTATCTGGCACATCAACAACATAAACACAAACATGGACATTTTGACACTGCAGAGGTTAAGGACTAGTGTTTACACCAGTTACAGACGTGCACAACATTTGCTAGTAACACTATTAAATTATAAAAAAATAAATATGAAATAAAATGCAAAAAAAAAGAAATGAGATGCATGCAATTAAAAATATACATTTAAAATTGAAATAAATTATAAATTAGTGCAATTGAACTAACAAATAATGAATTTAATGAAATTAAAAGTATCCAACATTTACAACCTTTTTTTTTTAAAACTATTTATTGACTTTTATTCTTTTTCTCTATAATTTTGTTTCTAAATCGTGTGGGGTGGTCATGAAAAATATCTAGATTCGTCTTTAATACATATACAATATATATTAAGAAAAAAACAGATTTTAAATAAAAAAAAATAGTAGGCCACGGGCATTGCGAACACCGTCCAAGCTATCGGTGTTTAGGGCTCCAGAGAAAGGAATCTAGGACCATTCTATTTATTTTTAAACCTATTCCCCCTTATTACAAAAGATGGTCTAAGAAAAACCTAGGTTTTAAAATAGGACTGTCTCTTTTTGTTATATGACATAAGAAAGTGATGGGTATATTTTAAACCTGGGTTTACCTTAGTCTTGGTTTAAACCATCTTTTGTATTAAGGGGGATAAAGTTAGGTTAGGTTAGTCGGAAAGGGTGTACTAACCCGCAGGCCACTTAAAGTATCACTGATGATGGTTTTAAAGCATGTTGTTAAATTTCAAAATACGATACGTTTATTTCGATTTTAGCTTTATTCAACAAACTATACATATCCTATCTTTTCTTCTCCAATTAGGCATCGGAATCGAAGGTTAAAATCTTTGAGTACCTCGGGCCCACGGTTTATAGAATACGGATTAGAGATTCTAAAGGAGGGCCTGAGATTCAACTCTGTTTAGTTCTGACTTTTCGAATTCATGTGCGAATCAGTATTGATTATGACTTGTGTTCATGGTGAAGGAAAACATCGTGAGGAAACCAACAAAAGCGCGAGGACCCCAAAATTAATTCTTGATTGTGTGTGTGTAGTCCGTCAACCCGTACCAGGCCAGCGTGGAACTAAGGCCTTAAACCCTTCGGCTGTCCCATTTCAAAACCTATTCCCCCTTATTACAAAAGATGGTCTAAGAAAAACCTAGGTTTTAGAATAGCCCCGTTTCTTTTTGTTATATGACATAAGAAAGTAATGGGTATATTTTAAACCTGGGTTTACATTAGTCTTGGTTTAAACCATCTTTTGTAATAAAGCCCAGTAAGTTTATTTATTTATTTATATAATTTTAAAAAAGCTTACAGACTAATACACGTAAATGGTAACGAAAATAACAACTGACAATTGCTAATTACAAGCTTCCACATTTATATTACAATGTTATAAAAAAGATCAAAGAAAAAGATAAAAGGTATGGAAAATAGGAGGTATGCCGTGATAAACCGCAAACATTCACCCATATAAGTACTCCTCACTCAAGATTTTCCTGATCCTTAACGCACTCGTGCAAAATAAATCGATTTCTAAATACGATGGCAGGTTGTTGAAATGATATTGCACTGCGTATACAAAAAGCGTTACGCCTATAATTTAAGGAATGTAAGGACTTAAAACGAAATTTTACAGGAGAGCGCATAAACGTTAAATCGGTAAAACCATGTGGTTAAAGTGACTTACTAGATTTTAAAATGATCAGAGGCAATGAATGGCACTTACTAGGTATCGATGCTTAAATATATCTGCTTATTATGTGAGTTTTCAACGCCGGTGTTTTTTGTATTTGGTAGAGACTTTCTAGGTTAGAAAGATTATGCAATATAATGATTTTTGTAAAAAGTGTCCCTTATTAGGTTTTGTAATAGGACAGCCGTCTTCTTAGTCTGAGCAGAGGCATATGCCCAGCAGTGGGACAGTAATGGGCTAATTATGCTACGATACATTACAAAAAAAAAAAAAACATTTAAATAACTTAAAGGTTTCTTGCTACTTGTTTGTTTATATTTACATTATTATTGCTGAAGACATTAGCAACTGAATAAATATTATCATAAATATTATTGCGTTTTGTACTTAGAGTTCAATTCACGCGTAGTATTTGTCTAACTTATTTATTTATTTATTCTTTTATAACATTTATATTTACAATTTATTCTTTTAACATAACTTATTAAATACATTTTAAAATATTTCTATGAGAAATAAAAAACATTTAAAAAACATTAGTAGCCCATCGGCATCGGGAACAGGGTCCAAGCTGCTGGTGGTCAGGACCTCAGAGAGAGGAACTTCGTAACAATAAGCATCGTGTCGAGAAGTACCGTTTTCTGTATCAGGCCCTTGATCCAACCGCCCAACGAGAGCAGTATTTATTTATTATTATTTATTATACTCTTTATTTTTCACCAAAAGAAAAATGCAAGTATGCTGAGTAACGGTCTTAAAAATAGATACAATGGGCGGCATTTTCACATCCGGCGATTTCTTCCCGGCAATCTTAGGATGGAATAGAGTGAACTAAAGAAGATATAGGGCAATCGCGTACAAAAACTTAAGAACTATAATAGTCCCTAACTTTATTTATTTGTGTAATAATTTATGTACACATAAAACTTCATAAAAGTTAATCAGCGTACAATCTGAATACTTTATGAATTTCCTAATGATTTTTTCTAAAGATAGTGTCGTAACGCAGAAGTTTTTTTTTTAGTTTTTCGAATACTAAACTTATGGTTGTGCTCAAAGATTTCCTCAATCAATTTTGCTATCGATTGATTGCCTGTCAAAGTCATTTGGAAACACCGTACAGTACCTTTTTTTAAATACAAAAAACGGTGCTTGTGAGTAGGCGCGGTAGAAGTGATACTTCGACTGTGGTTGAAAAGAGGTTTTTTTTAAATAATAAAAAAATATTAATTTACTTCGCGTGTTTGACCCTAGTGGCACCTGATGGTAAGCGCAGACAGGGTTTAAGATGGAGCACGGGCACAAATCCAAGTAACAGATATATACAAGGTTAGTCGGAAAGGGGGTACTAATCCGAAGCCCACTTATAGTATCGCTGATGACTGTTTGAAAGCAAGTGTTAAAATTTCAAAATTCGACAAAAAAAAATTCCATATAAATTATTTTTATTTTAGTTTTTTCAAAATTTCTTCATCCCTGTTTTAGTTACAAATTCAGAAAAGGGTGCTTCTAATTCATGACCCCAAATATGACCTAAAATGTAAACACAGCTGATCATAACTGGGGATAGATAGATTTTAGAGATTTTTTTTAGAGATTTTTGAACAACTGTTTCTCTTAAACTATTGAGTTTTGGGAAAACTTGTAGAACAAAAGTTATTCATTATTATGTGTACTTCAACACCCTTTCGGATTAGTACCCCCTTTCTGACTAACCTTGTAGAGGGACATACCACCGTCACTTTGAAGTCCGGCGCCAAGCAGTTTACTGTGTTCCGTCGTGTGTATGTGAGAGTCAGAAGGTATAGGGGAATCCTCTATATCTTTGTTAAGTATTTGGATGCTTGCGCTGACCTATTCTCGTATAGCTCGTGCCGACACGATAGAAGAAGAAGAAGTATTTGGATTCGTGTGCTACAAGTTAGAACTTTTTTTCGACTTTGCTTGTTCCTCTTTGATTCCCTTTGCCCGCGGAAGGCGAAGTTTTGTACCGGGCTCCTACCGACTAAAAATCCACGGTGTTCCTTCTCCTGACGTGGCATGCACCGAAAGCCGCGCAGGTTTCGATCCACCAACCCATCAGGTGCGCCTAAGGACAGACGTGAACATGGCAATAATAAAAAAAAAAATGCGCATTTATGTGTAGGCCATACAAATAATTGTTCCGGGCGGGAATCAAACCCGCTACACTTCGCGCAGAAACCAAGTGTTCAGTCACTGCGCTAACCGTGCTATCAATCTACGATAATTTTAACAATCGCTAGTTAGTGTCGATTGCCTATAAAAAAGATTCCGACGAATTGGGAACCTCCTCCTTTCTTTGAAATCGGTTAAACTTTGAACTTGGTTACAAGGTCACGTCTATGTTAACATTATTTATATTTGCTTCTGTTGTGTGCGTATGGTAAATAAGTTCGGGGAATCCTCATCTACAGTTTCCCCGTAGGTATCATTACATAATAAAATGTTGTATGTGGTTTTAGTTTATTTATATTCATTTTGTTTACTTGTATCTGTTACCGGAAATGTATGGAACCTAAGAATTGTATACAACTCCTAGGAAATGCAAGCAATTATATGTATACAAGGTTAGTCGGAATGGGGGTACTAATCTGTTAAAGTACCTAAAGTAATGATTAACTTTTGTTCTACAAAGTCAATAGTTTAAGAGAAATAGCAGTTCAAATATTCCTAAAAAAAAAAAGCTAAAATCTATCGCAGATCAGCTGTGTTTACATTTTAGGTTATATTTAGTGTCACGGTTTAGAAGCTCCATTTTCTGAATTTGTAACTAAAGCAGAGAAGAAGAATTAAAAAAAAAACTAAAATAAAAATCATATTGCATCGAAATTAAATTTATCGAATTTTGAAATTTTAACACTTGCTTTGAAACAGTCATCAGACTCATCAGTGATATTTTATGTGCCCTGCGGATTAGTACCCCCTTTCCGACTAACATTGTTTAATGACGGATTGCATACATTTCCGAAAACAGTGATAGCCTAGCGGTTGAACGTGCCTTCCATGCACGAGGGTCCGAGTTAGATTCGAGTCCGCACCTCAGACGTATGCGGATCATAATTTCATCATCACTTTCGTTAACTGTGAAGGAAAACATCGTGAGTAAACCTGCACACCTGAAAGGGTTCCAAAAGGTTCCAATTGTGTGTGTTGTCTGTTAACCCGCACAGACAAGCGAGGTGGACCAAGACCTAAGCCCTTTTCATTCTGAGAAGAGGCTCGTGTTCAGCAGTGGAACAGTAATGGTTATGTTAATGAAACGTAAAACTATATCGTCAGTGGAAAGGTAAAAAGACTAAAGCGCCAATATACCTACTTTACAGGAGAAGAGCGTTATAAAGGTTTTTTTTGAAGAAAAAAATCGTTATAATTTTTCTTTATGGGGTATCTTAATGAAACTTACATACCGATGTTATGCAATTTTTTGCTATATTTTGGTCTTAAATAAAGCTTCTATCTCTACTGGTTCGTGAGCTAGATGTCGCTTTAGTCAATATTCTCTCATCATTTCGAATAACTCCGTAAGGCCAAAATACTAATCCACTCTAGATGCTTTTGTACCCACAATCGAAAATTACTAACAAAACATTAAGTACTAAAAGATTACCAAGGAAATACATGCATACCTTTGATTCCACTTTCATTGTGAAAACCGTGAAACAGTGGAATGCGCTGCCCGAGTGGGTGTTCCCCGACAGCTAAAACCTGAGTGTCTTTAAGTTACGAGTGAATCGGTTTCTTCTGGGCAAGCGTGCTCCATCGTAGACCGCATCATCGCTTAACATCAGGCGAGATGGCGGCCAAACGCAGGCCAAGTAACAGATCATCATCATCTGCCTAGCCTTTTCCCAACTAGGTATGTTGGGGTCGGCTTCCAGTCGAACCGGATGCAGCTGAATATTAGTATTTTACATGGAGCGACTGCCTACCAGACCTCCACAACCCAGTAACTGGGTAATACGATACTCTTGGTAAGACTGGTTGTCAGACTTTCTGGCTTCTGACCAACAGTAACGACTGTCAAAGATCTACAAATGACAGCCGGGACCAACGGCTTTACGTGCTTTCCGAGGCACGGAGGAAACTCGCTATGGTAAATGGTCACCCATCCACAGACCAACCTCGGCAAGCGTGGCTTAACCCGGAAGATCGGTCTATGCGGCTGTAATTATTTAGCCACGAGCTCCTCCTACAGATTAACAGATATTTAAAAAAAAAAGTACCTGCCTAGCCTTTTCCCAACTATGTTGGAGTCAGCTTCCAATCTAACCAGATGCGACTGAATACCAGTATTTTACACGGAGCGACTGCCATCAGACCTCCGCAACCCAGTTACTAGGCAATGCCGATATCCTAAGGTTGGATCGATTGACAGATCGGGCTTCTGAGTACCCGTAACGACTGTCATAGGTGTTAGTATGACACCCGGGAACGATGGTGTAATAACGTGCTCTCTGAGGCACGGCATGCATAACCATAGTCACATAAACATAGCATAAGAAAACAATTGCGAAGGTCATAAATAATCATAATGATGCTGATTATATAACGAAATATGGCGGCATTCCCACTATTGTCTGTGAAGATAGGTATTTATATATTTAAATAAAAACATGTGTCCTTAAGCATCGTTCACACCAAGCCACGTTTTTAGTGTGTTTGTCCACGGCAACCGACACATCGCACACTGGTCCCATTTGACAAAATTGTGGACATAGCGATGAAACTTGAAATACTATTTGAGGTTTTTTTTAGATACTCATTCCAAATCACTTCTTTTAATGCGATTTTTTTTGTAGAATCAGAAAATTACACGATTTTTTTTTTTTTTTTGCATCCTTTCCTTCAGTTTAGTTTTTCTCCGAAGGCGGCAGAGATGTCACGATTACTACTTACGATTACTTACTAAGGATCATAGACACTACAATTCTCTACATAACATTTTAAGACACCTACTCAAATCAAATCAAATCAAAAATTTTTATTTCACATAAACCAATACAGGCGCTTATGAAAAGTCGAATTTAGGTGCACGGTTCCAATTAGTCGTTTCCTATGGAGAAGAACCGGCAAGAAACTCCATGGTTACTCTTTTAAAAAAAAGGATATGTTTAACAACTTCAGTAAATACAGTAATATGATTTATGATAGTTAAGAGAGAACAATGTAGTCTTGACCACAGACCTGTGAGTAATGTAATACCAAGTTTTGAGTACAAAAATTAACCAAAAAGATACTTTGTAGCTCTGCCGCTTAAAAAATGGCAGGTGTTTAAATAACTCTATCAAAATTAACAGGTTTATCGTGTATCATTTAACAGGTCGTCGGGCCCATTTGCTCGCAATAGACAACGCGGCTGGACTTATCCGAACGAATACTTATCTTAACGAATATCGTTTATTCGACATTTCGCGCGGCAACAGTGAGGCTAGACTGGGGCCTAATACTCTTAAAATAAATCTTGATAAATCACAACCGAACCAAGGCCGAACCGTTCATTCAGACAGTTCTCAATTTCAAAAGCTGTCGAATTGTTTGACACAAGAAACAAAATCAATCATTTTGAAAGTTTTCGAAAACAAAAACTGACTGACGGTTGTGGTTCGATTGCGTTTGGCAACAATTTATTTTAGGAGAATTGGGCCCCTGGTCTTTCAGGTGAACAGGAACGCAAAGGGAGGGAGGAGGAACATGGATGGGTTTTAGTCAGTAAGAGTCTGACACTCCCTTCCGCTCCGCCCAGAGTGGACGAAGCCATTTGATGATTTCACATACTTAAAAAAAATACTGTCTTCACGGCCAGTTAGAAGATAAATATACGATTACAGCAATCGCGAGTGATTTGCCGTTATCCATTGAAGAGTTCCATTGTCTATCTCCGAAAGTCTTCATCAGATCTTCACCAAACTTAAATGGGCATACACCATAAGGAAAAACTACGAAAAAAATAATTAAAATCGGTTTACAATTGGCGAAGATATGACTGAACAAACACAAAAAAAAACATTTACGCCGAATTGAGAACTTCCTTTTTTAAAAGTCGGTATAATAAGCAAAAGTAGTCAAGTGTTCGTACACTTAACTATTTCGTTGTACCGTCAAAATTATGAGAAGCAAAAACAGTTTTTTTATGCATCAATAAAAAGCTGTTTGTTATAATGTAAAGATTTTTTTTATTTAGGTACTACTTGAATTACCAATTGAATAGGTTTTTTATTTGTGAATAATGGAACATTAGTGTCTATTTATCAATGATGTGTTTTCCCGCGTTACACCCGTCATTCGGTTTCTTTGTGTTTTTCCTAGAGGTCTACTGACTGTGGCAGCCTTTTTTTTCGCTTTGGATAATCCTCCTGGATGGGTATTCCAACTTTATTTGGATTTGGATTTTCGCAAGGGCTTACGAAAGGTTATGACGGACTCTTACCGGCTAAAAACCCACGGTGTTCCTTCTCCTGATCCTTGGCTGGGGTCGCGGGATTCGCAGCTGCATGC
Source organism: Amphipyra tragopoginis (assembly GCA_905220435.1). NCBI lineage: Eukaryota > Metazoa > Arthropoda > Insecta > Lepidoptera > Noctuidae > Amphipyra > Amphipyra tragopoginis. The sequence continues at coordinate 2,885,071 of HG992006.1, forward strand.
ACCGCACTGGCTGTGGCAGCCTAGCGGTTGAACGCTAGCCTGCACGAGATAAGTAATAAATTATCTCGTCTCGGCACGTGATAAGACAATGACATAATTATCTCGCGCTGCGCATGTTAGCCCGGCAGGATCAAACGCTTGATTAGCTGTTCCACACCTCTCATTATTCCAATATATGTGTAGATCAGAATTCGATTATCACTTGCATTAACGGTGAAGAGAAGTAGTTCGCCAACCCGCAACGTGCCAGCGTCGGTTATTCCCAGTTGCCCCCACCGTCGACGTCACTACTGGTGACAAAAGGGTATTTATACAGGTCATCAATGGATGACATGTATTTAAATATTATGATTGTAAATAATGTGATTTATAAAATATTCCAAGTGATGTTTATGAGTTTAATTTTTCTTATGTTTTCAGCGTGTATTTTATAAATAAACAATATATATACGTCATCTATTTTTAATGATATTCGTGATAAATATTTGATATCACATCGTTCTATATTCACCATTAGCTATGCCTATAATGGGGGCAAATGAATTCAATTTTCCCATTTGTCACTACTGGCAACTGGGAACTAAAATAGTGGTAACTGGCTATGCCCGGCGTTCGTTGCAATGCACTTTTTCCTACTTACTACCTACCTACTACTTACCTACTACCAACCTTCAGAAACAAAATCAAAATAGTAACAGAAAGTTAAAATCATTTTCATGATGCGGTAAACAAATGAAGATTAAGGACATACTGAGATAATTTCGTTTATTTTTTAAATATCAAAATTTCCTTTCATAAGAACCTTCACCTGACAATTATAAAAACAACAAAAAAAAAATTTGCGATATTGGTCCAGCCGCTCACGCGTGATACCGTGACCAAGTGAAATAGGGATTCATTTTAATACATAGATATATAGATGATAAAAAAAAATTGTCACCAGTAGTGGCGTCGACAGTGGGGGTAACTGGGAATAACCCGGCCGGCGTGGTGGATGTAGGCTTAAACCCTTCTCATTCTGAAAAGAGGCATGTCCTGTTACTGTACCAGCAGGGGACAGTAAGGGTCTGATTTTGATCTACTGGTTTTACTTAATTTCGATAACTATACCCTTATCATTATGAACGCATTTCCTTCCAGATTGCCAAGCAGTGTCAATTTGGACGATCAACCGCCATGGCAACCGAAACCCTGGCACCAGCGTCACTGTGGGCATGCAGCAGGTTGCCTACATGAAGGATGAGATCATCGCCAGCTATGATGCTGGCACCAGCCGCCTTTGTGCTCAGGTATCTTTATTCTGCATTTTTTAACAGGTTCAGTGCCAGGGGCCCTCTAGGAGGGCACTCTGTAGTCGCATTTGCCATGCCGGGTGTCCTCGTGGAGGGCTCATTTTAAATGCAGGTTTTTCTTGGAAAATTCACCGTCATGAAACAAGCAAACACCTATTTAACGACGTAGTAGCGTATTTTTTACGGTTTAATAATGCCAGGAATCCTTCTCGGGGGTTCACTGTTAGCGCAAACGTAATGCCGAGGACCGTCCTGGAAGGTCCACTAGCAATGTGTATGGCGGGATGGCGAATGAGCTCTATGAAAAGTGTGGTGTACTCGAATGTGTTACAGTAGTAGTAATGACAGTCGGTAAGAGCCTGAGAGCCTTTCCTGCTGATGGTACTCGTAGTAGATACAACTTTTCAATCCTTGGGTTGCCTGGAAGAAATCGTGGTTTGCGATCCACAGCTGAACCACGGCCGTTAGAGCGTTATCTTTATAAGAAAAGTCAAATAGCCGCTGGTTGAGCTGCGGTTGGATTGCATTAAAAATATAACATACTTGCCCTTTAGTACATACGTCTACATATCAAGCTGTACATTTCCAGTATAAGCTGACCTCTCATTGTACGCAAAGCCTATGCAATGCGAGATCAGGCTGCTAATTCACGTAATTTAATAACGCGCCGATCAAGTTACAGTGACGCTGCAGTTCACGTGAGCGTATCTGACAGCGATTGCTTATTAAGAGAATCCAAAAAGCGTTGTCCTGATCGGAAGTAAACTGCAACTGTACCCCAAGTGTGAGTTTTTTACGTTACTACTGTAGTTGCGTCACGCCAAAAATGTATGAAAATTTAGGCGGAGCCTCTAGCGGCGAATAGCGTGACAAAAAATTTGTTTGACATTTTTGGCGTGAGGCAACTATAGTAGTAGGTAACGTTAAAAACTCACACTTGGGGTACTGTTCTTTACTTAGGTGAATCAGGCTCTATACTAGAAATGGTTAGCTTGATAATTATGTAGCCGTGTGTACCTACTCTTTAGTGCTTTTTACCCGAAAAAGGCGAAGCAAAAAGAAGGGTTTTGACCGTATCTGGGTATGTATGTATGTTCATCTGTTCCTTCATAACTACCAAATTACTTCTCATAATGTTACAAATGAGGTATCGTTGGAAGCGTCTTGAGCATCTACTGGTTATAGGCTATGTGCTGTTACATTAAATTGAACATGGCGCCCTCTAGAGGACATAAAGATATGAAAAAAGAACTTATACATATATACAGGGTGTAAACGAATTCGTGTAATTCCTTCAAACCGCGTGATCTACTGGTGACACTGATTGACAAGATGTGATGATGAAAAAAAAGGTTTTCAAAAAATGAACCATGGTATTCTGTATCTGAGTAATTTTAGCGTCCCGAGTTACAGTCAAGTCAAGTCGCAGTCAGTACTGCGTAGAGTGATATTGCGCTAGTCGTGCCCGTCAGCTGTGTCGCCTTCATTCATTTATGAATAGCATCGAAATTTTCTATGACATAAAAATTTTATTTGGATAAAAAAGTTTATTTTTATTTTCAATCAATCTAAATCCCATGCGGGGTTAATCTATACCATTAATTAATAGATCATTTGGTTGGAACGAATTACACGAATTCGTTTACACCTTGTATACTTATTATATATTTTATGTCATTTTATGCCCATCAACAAACAACCCTATTAACGAACCATTATTAATATAAAAATATTCATCTTATCATTCAAGGACATCGAAGACCTAAGAAAATGGACATGGAACACCACCCTCGAACAGTCCCAGTCTTTCCTCACAGGAACTGGGTACGAAGAGCTCTACGACATAGGCAAGAGGATCCGACAGAAGTACCCTCACTTACTCCAGGGTACACCTGATGAGTTCTACTTCAGGCCTACGAGTGAGCAGAGAACCATCACCAGCTGTGCTGCTTTTCTTCATGGTTTCACTGATGGGACTGATCTGAATGTGACGGCTAGCGAGCCAAGGCCGAGGGAAGATATTATTAGGGTAAGTGTGGTTTGATATGATTGTCTTATTGAAAGAGCAATGCTGGAAATGCTGTCTGAGATGAGAGATTCCTGAATCTGTTGTTATGTGAACGGGTGAACGAGGAATTTATTTAGTTTCGTCGGTCTAGTGGTCGCAAGTGCAATTGCTGAGGGTTCGATCCTCAGGTTGGGCGAAGTTAGGAGCGAGGCGTACGAGTATTTATCGTAACAGCTATTTAAAACAGGTATCTTATGATAACAGACTTTAACTGTGACAAACAAACTTTCACAAGCTTTTCTCTATTCATGCTTATGATAGTTACGTTAGTTAGAATGTTAAAAAATGTAACTGTTCCTCTGTGACACCTTTTTCCTTTTCTCGCATAGGTTTAACACCTTAGTTAGAAAGAGAAGTCCTGATGTTACAGTAAACAGGTTAAACGTTGCTATCTGTGATAACAGAGAACACACAATAGTTTGTTCCCACATAGTATGAAATAACAGAGTGTTATTTTGTAACCAGGGCCTAATTCTCCTAAAATAAATTTTGATAAATTACAACCGAACTAAGGCCGAACCGTTCATTCAGACAGTTCTCAATTTCAAAAGCTATCAAATTGTTTGACACAAAAAACAAAATCAATCATTTTGAAAGTTTTCGAAAACAAAAACTGACTGACGGTTGTGGTTCGATTGCGTTTGGCAACAATTTATTTTAGGAGAATTGGGCCCCAGGTTTTTGGAACTGCTATTTACATGTAAAAGGAACAGGCGTAACAGATACGTGATTTTACCTGTTACAACCCACTCCTAGGCGAAGTGTTATTGGGTATGTCCGTGTGGAATGTCTCAGTAGCAGCCCGGAGTCTGGATTTTACCTGTTACAACCCACTCCTAGGCGAAGTGTTATTGGGTATGTCCGTGTGGAATGTCTCAGTAGCAGCCCGGAGTCTGGATTTTACCTGTTACAACCCACTCCTAGGCGAAGTGTTATTGGGTATGTCCGTGTGGAATGTCTCAGTAGCAGCCCGGAGTCTGGATTTTACCTGTTACAACCCACTCCTAGGCGAAGTGTTATTGGGTATGTCCGTGTGGAATGTCTCAGTAGCAGCCCGGAGTCTGGATTTGTTGTGCCCGACTGATGGCGATTGGGTCACTCTCTAATACGTACATGGGACTTAAACATAACGCCGAAATTAAGGTGTACTTAAGAGCCTGTCCACATCTCCACTTCACGACGTCGTCAATGTGGAACGGTGCGGTAACGTGGCACGGTGCGTTGACGTAACGTGCAAAACGTTACCGTATCGTAACACGTTCCGCCTCTAGCCGCAAGCGCACAGATATATGCGCTCCGCCCGCGCTCTCCACGCCCGCGTGTTAGTTGCTGTCTATGTGCTCCGATGCTTTAAAACCATACCTTACTGTTTCTCTAATTAAAATTCAGGATATACATGGTCAACAATGATCCTGACGTGTATTTTTAACCGACTTCAAAAAGGAGGAGGTTCTCAATTCGGCTGTATGTTTTTTTTTTTTTTATGTTTGTTACCTCATATCTCCGTCATTTATGAACCGATTTGAAAAATTCTTTTTTTGTTCGAAAGGGTATACTTCCCGATTGGTCTCATATAAATTTTGTTATGATTAAACCATGAACTTCAGAGATATGGAACGGAACTCCTCATCGGATCAAAGCAAAATTCTCAAATTACTAATATTGCTTTGTTTATATTTGTTGTTGGGAACAGACTACTGGAAAAGAGGAGGGGGTGCGTGTCCCCCCCCCCATTTGGAATGTTTTCATTATATCGTGTAAGGTATCATTTGAAAGGACTTTTTATGCCCGACTACGTCAAAGCCAAAAAGAAGGGTTATGAAGAGGAGGTGGTTAAATTCATGGCACTAAAACGTATTTAATAAAAAATAAAGTTTAAAAAAAGTAAAAACCGACTTCAAAGAAAAACTAAAAGGAGTAAAATAATTACCATAATATAAAATTAACAGTTTCAGAAGTGGGTGCAATTCTACACTGAAACAAATAGAAGCCACCGACTTCTGAAACTGTTAATTTTATATTATGGTAATTATTTTACTCCTTTTAGTTTTTCTTTGAAGTCGGTTTTTACTTTTTTTAAAGTTTATTACGATACGGTAACGTAAATTTGCACGTTACGTCAACGCACCGTGCCACGTCATCGCACCGTTCCACGTTGACGATGTCGTGACGTGAAGATGTGGACAGGCCGATACCCAACTCTTCGGTGAATACAGGCGTGCACTGCCTGCATCTTAACTGCTGCATTTGGCAATTGCATAGTTTGCGACTCTATGTGCCTTCCACTTCTAGTTATGATTACGAATATGAAAAGAAATATGATTCACCTTGACGTTATTAGCCCACCTGATCAAAATCTTGAGTTCGTCAACATTATAGTTCTTCAACACGGTGCGTTGACCTGGGAGGGGTGCCAAACATTTTGTGTTTACTGTACTAATTGTCGCTTATCTGTTTGCAGCCGTATGAGAACTGCGATCGGTATCAGGAGGATGTGAAAGGTGGACAAAATCTGGACTACCAGCTGGAATCGTATTTTAGTTCAGAGAGATACGTTCGTGTAAGTATAATTTACTGCCATTTAATATATAAAAGCTAAATATTGATTTCGAAAATTTAAATAGATATAGATTCCTTAGAACGACTGCTGACCACCAGCCTCTTCTCAGAATGAGATGGGGGGGGGGGGGGGGCTTAGTCCACGACATTGGCCTGTTGCTGGTTGCCGGACTGTAAAGAACTATCGAGAACCTTTTTGAGCCCTCTCAATTGTGCAGGTCCCCTCACAATTTATTCCGTTTCCGTTAAAGCAAGTGATAATCAAGTTCAAATCACATGAATTCAAAAAGCCAGAGGTGCGAGCCGTGATCAAACTCAGACCTTTTCGCATGGAAAGCAAGCATTTAGCGCAACAGCTAGACTTTGACGATCCAGAAGTCATTTGGAGGCATCCAAATGATTCGTGGATACCTAAATTGTAAAGATAATCAAAGTATCTTAAAATAATGACTGCTTTTCATTACTTGGCAATATGACCATAGCATTTGCAAAACTTAATGGTGCAGTTGATAATTCCATAGATCCAAAACGCAGTTCAGGAGCGTCTAGGCATCTCCACCAAGCTGGACGCAGGGAACATCTTCTCTATGTACGAGCTGTGTCGGTTCTACCGGTCGTGGACTCCCAACTTGAAGTCCCCATGGTGTGCAGTCTTCACGGAACAGGACCTCATCGTGCTGGAGTACTACGATGACGTCAGGCATTATCACAGGAATGGATATGGTTCTTGGGTACGGAAGGCTTACCAATTCTGCCGTCATAAGGAAAAAGGATGTAATTACACAAAACGAAGTAACCGATTTCCGACCTTAAGTCATTGTCTTACTACGTTTACTTTCGGTTACTTCGTTTTGTATAATTACGTTCTTTTTTCTTATGACGGCAGAATTGTTTATGTTATGTTCCTATCTCTAGAACTTATTGCGGCGTTCTATTCTTGTGGCGTTCGTGTGGTGCCGAACATAAAGAATAGCACTACCCCATATCTTTCCAGGGGTGTCGTAAAAGGCGACTAAGGGATTTACTAGAGGATGGGCAGCAGCGTTCTCTGAGTATTTTAACAACCATACTGAGATCGCCAATCCACCTGCCAAGTTTGGCGATTATGGCAAAACCCCCAACATGGAGTGGCGATGCTTGGGGGAGGCCTATGTCCAGCAGTGGACGTTTTTTGGCTGAATGATGATGATGATGATCCTTGTAGGATTGATTGAATGGTATAAGGTAATGAAATAGCAGTTATTCTAGTAGTAAAATGAGTTGTAAATGAGTTCCTCCGGAGAAGTACCCATACCTATTTCTGCTGACAAGCAGTATTGCTGTGTCGGATTGAATGGTGTGGGTGCTGGAGAAATGGCTCATGAGACTTTTCAACTTTGTCTCTGGCAATGCATCAGCAATCTTCTTGCTGTTGTAGGTGAATATATATAACCACTTTCAATAAAGTGCGGTGGCGACATGTTTGCTAACTGATTAAATTAAAATAGCAGATATGTTTGATTTTATTTCAAGCTACGTTTGCATAAAAGTTTTGTGTCCTGCTTTGGAAGTCTGAAGTTTTAAATATTCGCCTTTTCTTTACGATAAAGCAACGGTATCCAATGAAGCGTAATTAACAATGTTTTAACTTATCAGGTCAACGAGAACCTCGGCCGCATACCAATGAAGGACCTTTATGAAAAATTTGAGAACTTCGTCCAATGTGGTGGAGGCAGGAAGTTGGTTTCCTACTTCACCCACGACACAATGTTGGAGATGGTCTTCTGTGCCCTGGGGCTGTACAACGAAGACGTTCCTCTGCAGTCCTTAGTCATGGATCCTGAGAGAGTTTGGAGAACCAGTTACATTGGCGCGTTCTCCGTCAATCTAATTGCTGTACTGAACAGGTAAACTTCTAGAAATTGTTGCTGTCCAGCGTTGCATAACAACATAGCTAGTACTGTTCTGCCTAGGCTGAACAAAGATGGGGAAAAACGCTAGCCTTTTCTCAAAACATTGTAGGGTCGGCATCCAGTCTAACCAGATGCGGCTTAATACTAGTATCTTACACGGATTGACTGCTTTTTTGACCTTCGCAACCCAGTTACTGGGCAATGCCGATGTCCTAAGGTTACATCGGTTGTCAGGGGTGCATGAAAAGAGCCTCCACTCCTGACGACACTTAAGTACGTCCGGCGCACCCTGTGCAGTCAGCCCCGCTACCAACCTTGCTGACTGGCTAATCTTTTCACCACGGCATGAGTTATTCTCGTATAGCTCATGCTGACACGATAGAAGAAGAATCGGTTGTCAGACTTTCGAGTTTTTGACTACCCGTAACGACTGCAATAGGTATTCTTATGATACCCGAGGCTGATGGCTTAACGTGCTCTCCGAGGCAAGGATGGGTCTTGATGTGTAACGAACGGTCACCCATCCACGGACTGACCGCAGCAAGCACAGCTTAACCTCGTAGATTGTAAGATCGCCATTCATCCACACAGCCAGTACTCTGGCACCGATGTGACTAATTCTTAATTAATTACTAGTACCTATCTGCTTTTTGATCAATTTCAGCCATTCTAGATCTTTAGATTTTTGGCAGTTATACCGAAATGTGATTTTATTTTTAGAAAAAAGTACCTGAAATATTTTTTTTAACTGTCGTACGTTGACTTTTATTTTGCAAGCAGGTGTATAGACCATTGACCATTTATACCACTTCTAAAAATAGAGGCATCCAAATTGTAGCTTTTCTTAAAGGCACTTTTTATTTCTAATAATTTTCCGGGCAAAAACGTTTTAACTTGGTCGAGTTTGACTCTAGTCGCACCTGATGATAAGCGTGACAGGGTCTAAGATGGATCACGTGAATCCAAGTAGCAAAAATATGGAAAGATCCCCATATTCCCTTCTGGCTCTCACATAATATACACTACAGCAGTAGACGACTTGGTAACGGACTAAGAAGAGGATGGTAACTACACAGGACTGTATAAATCCTACCACGTCGCGTGCTGTGTTTTGTATAATCTTACAACACGCGTCTCGTCGTCGTCAGTTAGATTATCAAAAAATATTTGACCTGTATTATTACTTTTGTTACGTAAACCAAAATTGACCAAAATTGGCAAAACGTCACAAGCAAGTACAATTTTTACTTGCTTCTGACGTCACAAGCCACTCTCGAGTTTTGATACGTTTTACCTTTCCAAATATTCATAGATTTAACAAAAGAAACAATACGTGTCCATTATTTTTCAAAACTCTAACTGGCGGACTAATTATATTTGCAATTTATTGATGCTGTCAACATGCCTATTCCCAGCGTGCGGTGAAAAAGTTTTATACACACTTTTGAGTTAACGATACAGACATTTCAAAAACATGCATTTGCTTGTTTAATAATCATAACTAAACATGGCTATATTCTTCGCTAAATCGACAAAAAATCTCGATGTAGTTCCAAAAACATCGAAAAAGAAAGAATCTTCCATTAGGGCAGAGTAGCTTAATTTTTCATTTTTTTGTTTGCTCAAAAGCTGCTTAAGGTGATATTGCCACCTTTGATTTAACAGTACTCACATATTTGAGCCCATCTCCACACGGGAAATAACAACGGAACTTTGTTCAGCAGGAATTACAATGTAGATTACTCAAGGCATTGTTGTAGGTAATTGATAGGATTATTTGATAGATATCTTTTTATTTATATATTTTGATATCACACAGGAGGCCGTCATTTTTATCTTTTATTACCGTTACATTCCTTTTAATTTTGTTGATATTTTACTTTATTGTAGTATCATCGATCTGGTGAATTATGTCATAAATATCTTTATCCGTATTATCGATTTCTGTAATCCACTCACGCACTTGTCACTCATTCAAGTGTTGATTCAATATTTATTGTGCGTGGTACCTATCTTGCGACCACTTATCTTTTATGAGTACCATCAAAGTCTAAAAATATACCTTCCAAAGTAAATATAATCTCTTGTCATAAACTTTTAAAGGTACAAAATGATTAGGTACTTATAATAGGATTGATAATGGTGGATTTACTACACTACTACTGTTTCCCTAGGAAGCAATGAATCCAATCACCAACATAAACCATAATATCTCGGAAACTAAGAATGATAACGTATTCAAATCTCTTTATATTCACGGCTCATCTTCCGTGCGGAAGATGTTTGGTCCTTTGGAAGGCATACGGGGGACACAGGTCCAACGCGCAGAGGCCACTTTGAGAACTTTAATCTAAAATGGGATGGGGCACCAACCGGGGACTATCCACGACTGCACTATTGGAGTACAGTCATGGACCATCCCAGGTGGGTGCAAACTATTGTAAAATATGGTAAAAAAATATCTGGTCTATGGGAAGGGGTGTTTAGTGGACTAGCCGGAAGAAAACTGCGTATGCCTTTCAAGTTTAAAATTGAAATACATTGGCAGACGGTGACTCACCAGCTCACTAGCCGGGCCTGAACGTTTTTCAAATAAAAAGTATTTTACAGACTAAGTAGTTTTATTAATATTATTTGAGTAGTATTAAATATCATCTTACCTTTTTCAGTTGCAACGAAGGTGGGAGCCAGTCCTACCGCGTCCAGCTCTTCATCAATGAGAAGGAGACACCCATCTGTCCTTTAGAGGGCTGTAGCTGGCAGGAGTTCCGGAACAAGTTCCAGCCCTTCGCCAACGCTAATCTAGACTTCTGCAGTATGGACTATGAACACGATAATGATGAGACTTCCAGCAATAGTGCTTCCCTTACCAGAGCATTCTGGAGCTGGTAACAGTTACGAGACAGTGAAATAAACAATTTAGTGAATGGATGGTAGAATGTGTACATAGAACAGTTATGGTCGTGGAACTTTTAAGCACTGTTTGAATTTAGGCTGTGTTAAGAGCTCGTTAAAAATGCTGCATCACTATTATACAACGCTATCGAAAAGGGGGTATTAATCCGCGGGCCACTTAACAAGTTGGTTAAATATAATAATAACACTTAATAGGTTTTTCATTCGAGCCGTGACCACCACAGTTGGCCGACAACCAATCCTTTCGTTCGGGCCGCGTCGCCTACAGGTGACCGCGCGTCAAAGGACTTTATAAAGCTCTATGGCAAGCAGGACAGAAAATTCGTGCTATATCGTATGAAAAAAGACCCGCACGGCTCTCTAGACCCTCCCATGTTGGTTGGTTTTTGCAAAATTTTGCAAAATCAATGTTTTTAAACTAGCCCCGCGAGAATATCTAGTGTCGCCCACCAGTGACCGTTATGGCGTTGAAAGTGTTAAAGTATCACTGATGACTGTTTAAAGCAAGTGTTTCAATTTCAAAATTTGATAATTTTTATTTCTTACGTAATGATATTTATTATAGTTTTTCAAAAATTCTTCCATTCCTTCATGCCTGCTCCTTCCAGTTACGATTTCAGAAAATGGAGCTTCTAATTCGTAACCCCAAATATGACCTAAAATGTAAACACAGCTGATCATAGCTGAGCATAGAAAGATTTTAACTTACAGCTATTTCTCTTAAACTACTGACTTTTGGGGAAAATCGTAGAGCAAAATGTATTTTTATTGTTATGGGTACTTTAATACTATTGGATTAGTACTCCCTTTCCGATTAACCATATAGGCCGGCGTCCAGTGACGGCACGGCATGGCGTGGCAAAGGATTTTTTTCGTGGACAGATGATTTTCGACCTTATTTCAATGAGTTTAGCACTGACATTATTTTATTTTAATCGAAACGTCTCGCGTGCATGCCGCGGAACGCCACGTCATTCCCCGAGATACTGTGACGCGTCGCGGGATACTACGGCACGTCGTGGCATTCCACAAGATGCCACGGCACGCGCCGCTGCAACACGCGAGACGCATAGGTTACTGTTGTATGTTAAGGAAAGTGAGTGCTAAGGGTGTCTCTCTTTTTCAGCGACAGTGAATTTTAAACCTTATTTTAATAAATTTAGCATTTGTATTTGCTTAGCATACCGCGGGATCCTTCGTCGTGCCGCGGCATGCCGAAGCATCCCGCGGTACGACGTGGTATGCCGTGGGATACTTGAGTATGCTGCGGGATGCCACAGGATGATTCGGTATGCCGAAGCGCGCCGTGTCACTCCATGTCATGCCGTACCGTCAGTTGGCGCTGGCTCTTAATTGCTTAATGCATCGAACTGCTTCTTGCGTTCTGTGTGGCCGAGTCTTTCTCGTCGCTGTCTGAGCGAGCGTGTCTTATATGATTGTGGCAGTGGACTCCGCAGTGCAGTGTATGTTCGTTATTTGTGTATACTTAACTCCTTTGCCGAGTTACAGACAGCCCACTGTGCAGAGCATGCATGGAGGAGGACGAGACGGCAGCCCACGTGCTACTAAACTGCCCTGAGGTCGCCACATACAGGGCCAAGTACTTCGGTAACCCAGGTACTCTCCGAGAGATCACCAGTAACATCAAGGGTGTGCTGGCCTTTTTCGAGGAGTTAGGGTGGATCGAGTAATTATACTTACCACCCATCACGCAAAATACGCGCTTAGACGTGGAGTTGCGGATACCAGCCCGTTATACCTTATACCTTAACTCCTTTGCCATCACCAAATTTTCTGACGGTACCAGTAATTTAGGAGGTGATAAATTGTCTACTAGATTTATGATCTCAATAAGTACTGTTTGTATTACATTAATTTACGTCGTTTGTAAGGCTGTGAGTTCTCATAAACTGACGAAAGACATTACCTCGAGTTGTGTAAATATATGGAAGTTGCTGTTGTTTTTAAGTTATTATTTATGTATTTATATGGAATAAATATTTAAGTATATGTCGAGTATTTTAATCTTCCTCTTAGCCTTTTCTCGAATATGTTGGGGTTCAGCTTCCAATCTAACCAGATGTAGCTGAATACCAGTATTTTAAGGTGGATACAGAGTTTGCGAGGCATGCGCCGCGAACGGCGCACAACGAATGCCACTGCTTGAGGCGTGCGTGCCGAAAAAATATACCAACATAAATATGCTCGGGTTGAGCCATCGCGTGCGAAGCAAATGCCTCGTTTGTCTGTCTTCATGTTTGTGGCGAGGCATGTGCTTCGCACAGGCGCAGTTTCATTTTCTCAGTCGAGGCGTGGGTGGATATAGTACGCGGCGCACACCTCGAACGTGCATGCGTGACTACGTCCACAACTAATGTATTGCTCGCACTGAGGCGCTTTGATCTTGAAGCGTTTGCCGACATACTTTGGCTCGCTCTCGCACGTGCGTAGCACATGTCTCGCCACGAATATGAAGGTACACACCTTGCGAAGCATTCGTTGCGCGCCGTTCGCGGCGCATGGCTCGCAATGTCTGTATCCGCATTTACACGGAGCGACTACTTTCAGACCTCCGCAACCCAGTTACTGGGCAATGCCAATATCTTAAGGCTAGACCGGTTGTCAGACTTTCGGGCTTCTGGCTACCTAGGTACGTACAGCTGTAACGACTGTCACAGGCGTTCGTATGATACCTGGAACCGACTGTTTAATGTGCTCGATGTGTAACGAACGGTCACCCATCCATGGATTCACGCAAATCGTGTGATCCGAGGGGTTGTTAATTAACCACAAGCCTCTTCCGTCTCCCCTATGTGGAGTATTTTAAACCTTCAGTATTTTATAGACTGCCCGTTTTGAAATAGAATAATGTAAAACCCTACTAATACTATTAATGCGAAAGTTTTTGCTTATTTATTACTCAATCACGCTTAAATGGTTGAACGGATTTGGATGGAATTTGGCACACAGATGGACTATGTCCTTGATAAATATAAGAGTGATAAATATACTTTTATCCGGGTATCAAAAGTTGTTCCTCTAAGAACGGAGTGACGCGGCCCATAGCTAGTTATTTATATTATTTTCAGTTTTGAATATTTATGGAACCTACATATTTCGAAAGTCTGATTTAGAACTCCAATGCCACGTTCAGTTTTCGAAAATATGAAACATAGCTCCATTTCATTCGGAGCCGAAACATGCTTAGAGAGCGTGGGCTCTGGAAGACTCTAGGTTCAATCTTCGTGCAGGGCAATACAGCTATAAATATTGACACATAATTTGTGTGAGTTGGAAGATTATCCGACTATTTCGTGTTTCATTTTTAATTCATGGGAATATAAGATTGAATATAATTTATTAGTGCACCGAGGGGCATACCCCTGCTGTTCCACCCTTCGAGAATTATAGGCGTGACAGTTGAAGACGTGTCGAGACTGTCAGTCTTGTGATTATTCCATCAACCTATGTTTTAAGAACATCATTAAAAGCAATTACATTGAACAAAGTGTAAATTTCCTTGAAAGTACCTATTACTCAGTGAAGTGAACTATCAAAGTCTCATGTATGAATTGACTCAGCTCATATTGAATGTGTGATAATGTGTGTAATCTTATCATAGTGTATGGGTTTAGATTATACTAAAAATAAAGATCAGGGATTCAAAGAAATAAAACCTCAAGTAATAGTATTTTATGACAACGATATCGCTTTATTAGATGTCAAAATGAGGTTGGCGAGAGAGGCGCGCGCGCCGGCGGCGGTGCGGGGGTAGAGGGCGTGTCTCAAATGAACAGGCGCACGCGCAGCACGCGCGCTTCTCTCGGAGCCTCGCACTCTCGATACATACTCCACGGTAATAAATAATATAAATAAATATCAACAAGTTACAAAATAGCCTTTCGTAAAAAGATTAGATCACTAAAGTGTATATTTTTTTTTGTTGGCTTACAAAATTTTTTTTTACAGTTTTTCGTTTCACGCATACGTAACTTTCAACTGCTATGTATAAAAAAAAATGAGTTACATTTCAACGAAAAATCTGTACAGTCCGTTTTTGTTTCTGTAGTGGAACGTTTAGAAATCTTCGGGCGCCAGGTCGAACCTAGGTGGGAAGGTACCGAAACCGTCAGCGAAGCCGGGACGTGTGCGCTGGGGCTGCGGATGAAAACAAATATTAATAAATTATTCAACATCACCAGCAAAAATAAACGTCATGCAGGACCTGGATACTCGTACATGCCCGGGAGTCAATGATGCAAGAGAATAATATATTGGGATAACTTTCAGTAGGTTCTACGTCTACAATAAGGGGCTGCACTGCTCATAGTGCTGTAGGTGGCGTGCAACAGATTGCCAACTTACATATTACTCCAGTGCTGATTTAGGGACGCCCTTTAATGGACGCCTGAATCAGAGAACGCTGCTTAGTATCTCAAATTATTGTTGATGATTTGAAGGAAATTAGTGAAGGAAACTCACCGCCGGACTGACTCCTCTTGCGGCGGAACCCGCGCGTCCCTTGCCACGGAATTTGCTGATGGCCTGCTCGGCAAGGTCTGCCCTTTCTTCGGCCTCCTCCAACTCCTGCTGTGCCTTGCGGAACTTAGCCAAGTTGAGGGCGGCGATTTCTTCGGCCTCCTCGATCTGCCTCTTGTAGGTCTTGATCTTCTGTTGCAGTTTGTCGACCAGGTCTTGCATGCGCTCGTGGTTCTTGCGGTCTTCTTCGGCCTGGAAGGTGAGCTCCTTGATGCGCCTCTCGGACTTGCGGAGGTTCTTCTGGGCGTCGGCGTGTCTCCTCTGTTCACCGTCAAGCTCGTTCTCGAGCTCCCTGACTCTCTGTTCGAGCTTCTGGATGGCCTTCTTGCCTCCCTTAAGGGCGTTGGCTTCAGCCTCATCCAGCCTGACTTGCAGTTCCTTGATCTGTTGTTCAAGAGCCTTGCGGAGTTTCTCCTGGGTCTGGGCGTGGTCCTGTTCGGCGCGCAGCTCGTCGGCGAGACGGGCAGCGTCAACCATAGCCTTCTTGGCCTTCTCCTCAGAGTTCTTAGCCTCGTTGAGGAGCTCGTCCAAGTCGGAGTGCAGGGTCTGGAGCTCGGACTCGAGTTTCCTCTTGGCAGCGGACAGGGAGGCGCTCTGGGCGGACAGCTCGTTGAGCTGTTCGTGAGCGTCGCCAAGTTCCTGTTCGGCCTGGCGGCGGGCGCGGTCGGCCTGTTCCAGGAGGGTACGGGACTCCTCGAGCTCGTTCTGGAGGGCGTTGGCGCGGCGCTCTGAGATGCCGAGCTGTTCGCGGGCATCGTCGCGGGCACGCTGTTCCTCTTCCAGGGCGGTCTGGAGGTCCTTGATCTGGGCCTGGTAGCGCTTGATGTTCTTCTGGGCCTCGGCGTTAGCCTTGTTGGCGTGGTCAAGAGCAATCTCAAGCTCGTTGATGTCAGCCTCGAGCTTCTTCTTCATGCGCAGGGCCTCAGCCTTGCCCTTAGCCTCGGCTTCGAGGGAAGCCTGCATGGAGTCGAGGGCACGCTGGTGGTTCTTGCGGGTGTTTTCGAATTCCTCTTCCTTCTCCTGGATGCGCCTGTCGATCTCCTGTCTGACCTGGGACAGCTCGAGTTGAGCGCGCAGGACCTTGTTCTCCTCCTGTTCAAGAGCAGACTCAGCCTCCTCAAGGGCGGCCTGGAGCTCGTCCTTCTCGGCCTCAAGGCGCTTCCTGGCCTTCTCGATCTCGTGGATGTTGCGGCCACCTTCACCGATCTGGTCAAGCAGATCCTTGACTTCGTCGGCGAGGTTCTTGTTCTCGCGGCGGACAGCCTCGAGTTGTTCCTGGCCTTCCTCGTAGGCACCCTTGAGGCGGAACAGTTCGGTGGAGTAGTTGCGGCATTCCTTCTGGCTGGCATCAAGCTCGGCGGCGAGGTCGTCGACCTTGAGCTTCCATTCGCCAATGATCTTGTCGAAGGCCTTCTGCTTCTTCTCGGCAGCGTTGGCGATGGCAGTGGCACGGTCGACCTCGAGTTGCAGGTCCTCGACCTCGGTGGAGAGGCGCTGCTTGGTCTTCTCGAGAGCGACAACCTTCTGGTTGAGGGACTCAATGGTCTCCTCGGCTTCGGCAAGGCGGGCCTGGAGCTTGCGCTTGGCCTCCTCGAGTTCCTCGGAGCGGGCAACGCCCTCGGACTCGTACTTGGAGCGCCAGAGCTGAGCCTCGGCGTTGGCCTTGGAAAGCTGGCGTTGAAGATCAGCCTTGCCTTCGGCCTCCTCCTCGACCTGTTCGCGGATGTTGTCCAGGTCGTGCTCGAGGTTGCGGAACTTGCCAAGAAGTGTGGCGCGTTCCTGTGGATAAAATAATACGATTAGTCCTTGTTCAAATCAAAGTTAGAATAAGGGAAAGATTCTTTAGGATGATTACATACCCTGGCCTCCTCGTCGGCGAGCCTCTTGGTGTCCTCGAGCTGGGTGGTGAGGGACACCTTGATCTTGGAGAGCTGAGACACCTGGGACTCGGCCTCCTCCAGTTGGCGGAGCAGGTCGGAGTTCTCGATGGACAGCTTCTTCTTGGCAGCGTCCAGGTCATTGAGGGTGCGGTTGGCCTCATCAGCCTTACCCTGGACCTCGTTGAGAGAGTGCTGCAGCTGCTTGACGATCTTCTCTTGGGCAGCCTGGACGAAAATTGTGTTTTAGAATCCGTGTATTGATGATGATGCATGTTAATTTAATTCATTTGCAAAAGTAGTGTGTAAACATTTGACTTGAATGATTCTTCTTGGTTATTAATAGAAATTCTTGTTATTATTAAATAAGTGTTTGTTTATGAAAAACCAATTCTAGAATAGGATTAGTAAAATTCAAATTTAAAAAAAAGTGTTAAATAATTTTATTTTATTTTTCAAACTTCGTATATTAATATGATATTAAATTTATATTAGCTTATTATTGCTTTTTTTGGGGATGTTATCATATTATTAGGGATGTCACACAAACGTCGAGGCGGTTTTAGCTTCCATGCTACACCTAATCAAATGATTTAATTAGTTTATTATGATGAGTTTCATTGTCATGGGATGTATTATGTGTTTTGATGTATTGTGTTTCAACATTTTATTCTCCATAGATTTAATAAGCTGCAAAGCGAAGCCCTGTAATGGCGGAGGCCAACAAATTTCTTTTCATCCTTTATACCTTTTCGTTGGACAAGTGGTCGAGTCCGGCGCGAAGGTCATTGACTTCGCTAAAGTACTGAGAGCGCTCTTTCTCAGCCCTGGATAGATAAATAATGACAAAAAATTTTAGTATACCGTCAACAACCGTAGAGCACGGTCGAGGAATGACAATCGACAAAGAATCACAATGATGTGATGTTGTGTAATGTGGGTCGTTCTGGTAAGGTTCCATGCAAGGTACACCCCAGGCGGTACACATGCCTCTACAGATGACATGTTACCTTCTCTCTGGCTACTTGATCGACAGCCGCACGTGTGTTGTTAAGCTCGTTGTAGCAAGACGCGCGGTCATGCTCAGCCCTGGATGTTGCATTATAATTCAGTAAATGTAATCTCTATATTTAATTCGGACATCAATCTATCCCACATGTTTCCGTCGACCGATTTTGATGAGTCACGCGTAGGCGGTAATACATTACTTTTATTTTATTGGCTATACTATTTTTATAGATACTGTAAATATACTTACTTGGCCTTGAGCTTGTTGAGCTGGTCGAGCTGCTCACCCATCTCCGAGACGGCATCGTTGTGCTTCTTGCGGAGGTTGGCGAGGGTAGACTCGTGCTGGATGTTGGCCTCCTCGAGGTCGCGACGCAGCTTGCTGAGCTCAGCCTCGCGCTTCTTGTTAAGCTCGATCTGAGCGGAGGTGGCGCCACCGGCTTCCTCAAGGCGCTCACCCAGCTCCTCGAGCTCGCGGGCAAGGTCGGCACGTTGCTTCTCGGCCTTAGCGCGGGCCTGGCGTTCGGATTCGACCTCCTCCTCGAGCTCTTCGATGCGGGCTTGCAGTTCCTTGATCTGTTTCTGCGACTTGCTGACAAGCGACTGCTCGTCCTCAAGCTTGGCAGTGAGGGACGAGATTTCCTTGTCCTTGCGCTGGATGGTCTGCTCGAGCTCCTTTTTGTTGCGCTCCAAGTCGGAGACGGCCTCCTGCGTGAGCTTGAGGTCGCCTTCAACCTTCCTCCTCTGCTTCTCAACGTCGGCGCGCAGCTTCTTCTCACGCTCAAGAGAGTCCTCAAGCTCGTCGAGGGTCTGCTCGAGCTTCTGCTTAACCTTGTTGAGGTGGTTGACCTTGTCCTCGGCAGCCTGGAGCTCTTCGGCGGTCTTCTGGGTAGACTCACCCTGGAGTTTCTTCTCCTTGTTCAGCTTGTTGATAAGCTCGTCCTGGTGGGCGATCTCGTCGTTCAAGTTGCGGATCTGGTGGTCCTTGGTGGCCTTGTCCTGCTCGGACTTCTGGACGGAGAGTTCCAAGTCCTCAACATCCTTCTTCAGGCCGGAGACTTCCTGTTCCAACTTCTTCTTAGCCTGGAAGAGCTGGTTACGGGCATCCTCTTCCTGGGTGAGGCGGTCCTGGGTGTCCTACAATATAAAGCGTTCGAGTCAGTTTCATGAATCAGCTTTTATTTAAAATAAGTACTACGGTACGCGTCTGCTTTGTTTCAATCAACACGTTTAAGAATAAGGTAATTAAAGTTTCGCAATAAAATCCCGTAGGGTGCAGACGTGCAGTTATTTTAAACACGATCGAACTATTTCCCGTATAAACAAAACTGGAGTTTATTTAAAGAAACGCGTCAAGCAAACTTGTGGTGAGTTCACTCACAACACTGTATACATATATGGTTTGCAACACTATGAGTGATGTTTATCGACCGCAGGAAACTTCACTTATTTTAATTAGTTTAATTAGCTCTAGATTTTCATCGCGTCAACACTTCGCGACCTAAATTCTAATTGCTATTTCAGTTCCAGTAACAAATTCCAGAATATCCACTAGCTTGTTTATCACTGCTTCCAATTTTAATTACCGGTAAGTTCAGTTGACCCTATTAGCTCACTTATTAGTAATATAAAAAGCACAAGTACTCACCCTGAGTTGAGTCTCGAGGTCAGCCTTCTGCGCGTTGAGCTTAGCAGCGCGTTCCTGGACCTCGGAGAGGTTGCCCTCCTTGCCCTCAATGGAGGCAAGCAGAGCGGTCTTCTCCTCGAGGAGCTTGGTGTTGAGAACCTCAAGCTCCTTGCGGAGCTTCTCTTCCTTCTCGAAAGCCTCCTGGGCCTTCTGGGCCTTCTCCTCAAGTTTCTGTAAAAGGTCGGCACCTTTAGTCTCCTCGTTCCATTCCGATAAGTGAACCGCGCCCGCCATTGTTTATTGATTAATAATTAATTAAAACATCAATAAAAAAATAAATAGGAATGCAAATGTGTTCGGTTCGTTCGTAAGTATAGGGTAGGGTAGGTGGTGCGCGCGCCGCCGACCACTCCGCTACTGAGCGCCGCTGGAGTTTTCCAGCGGGTGGAATATCGCCCACGCACTCTAACATTGTAAGTATGGAGAAAAGACGCGCGGAGGGGAGCGGGTTCCAGAAATGGCCGCAGCACCTGCTGCGGTGTCGCGTAACCGACAGGTGGGCGCGGTCCGTTCTATTTATGTTACCCTGAATCATGTGTTCTATATCCGTGTATAGTGGGTCAGAGTGTACGATCAATTTAATAACATGATCGATGATTGATGCTTACCGCGAGCTCATCCTCGACGCGGGTGACGTTGAGGAGGGGCTTGACCTTCTGCCACATCTTCCACCATGGCCAGGTGCGGAGTTGCAGGTACTTGCGCAAGTTGCGCTGGACAACTTGGAGAGCCAACCTTTGTAAATAAAAATAATCATGAAATGTCGTCCATACCCAAATATGGCGCTATGTTCAACTGGCAATGTGAAGTATGCCTACCTCTGTTCCTGCAGCTTCTTGAACTCCTTACGGGACAGGTAACCACGGATGTAGGCCTGGAGCCAAGATACTATCTTGCCCAGCCTGTCGTCACGCAACTCTTCCATCTGACCCAGGACACCGGCGCGGAAGAATACCTGCTCGTACATGGCAAGTGTTAGGGGAGAAGCACATCATGTAGAGGTAAGCAATGTACATGGAATTCATTGAATATCAGTATATTGAAATTTACCTGAAACGGTGCTCGAAACATTTAAAATTGTGAAGTTAATTATAATCGTAATTATACAAAGAAAAGACATTTTAGTGTTAGTCATTTTCACATTTACAAATCATCACCGAAGAATTTTCTAAAACAGTAAAGTGGCACAAAAAAGATAGATCAGAAAGATAGAGTTATTTTAGTTACTGCGTCATGCAATGAGGATAAAGAGGAAAAATTAGTTTTGTGTAGGCTGTGTGTGGCATGCTTGAGTTCTACCTTAGTCTTTCCGAGCCTGAAAGACTCCGAATCCAATCCGGTATGTTCAAGAATTTTCTTGGTAGCAAGCTCAGGTGTAATTGGCTCTTTGATCAGGTTCGGGCACAGAATTTTGTATCTGCGTTATAGGAGTACATACAATATGATAACAGTGTTGATTATGTACGTGTAGGGTAAGGATAAAGGAACACAAACAGGAGCCTTAGTAGCTTGGACTCCGGGGTATAGCATACAGGTATAAGGTCAAATTATGACACCAGTCTCATAAGGTGTTGAATTCGACAAAGCACATTTTTAAGCCTCGCGGTCCGGGTGTTTGGGTGTTTTGGAACGCTCGTCTCAATCTGCTAACTACTTTCAGGGGTATAAAGACATGCCTTGGTGTGACCCAGACGGTAAGACTCCACGTCCAAACCAGTAGCCTCCAGGATGACTTGGGCCATTTTCTTAGGATCGGTTTCCTTTTCCACAGCTTGAGGGGCCAGGATCTTGTAGCTATATTATCAAAATATATGGACACACAATGAGGGAATGTACTGTATATATGTTCATGAGTATACCAATACAAAGATACAATGTCCTTGGTATCTTTAGGGGCAACATGGGCGGATCAAGGGGTAAACCAGAAGTTTCCAAAACAGTGTTAGCGTTCTGGAAAATTCTTAATGTCGAGGATAAAAAAGGATTTATTATGACCAGATGAACACATCTAGATTGAGGTGATGGCTACAGGTGCATACCATTCATGAAAACTAGGTATGATACATACTCGGTAGGAGGCAAACCATGTATGGCAGGATCTAAAACGAATCTATGTACTTATAGATTTTCAAAAAAAATCGGTAAACTATAACATGCTATCGCCATTCTAGGATGGTATCAATCTCTGCCTTGCCTTTGTGTGGCCAATACGATAGCTTTCAGGGTCGAGACCCACTTCCTCCAAACACTTCCTAGCGGCCTCTTTAGGATCTTTTTCTGCTGTCATGGCGACTGGTGCAAGAATCATGTAACTGTTCATTAAATAACAGATGTTATATCAGTTCATCATAATTAAACATGAGTGGCTAAAGTATAAATATCACATCGCACCTTGATCAAAAAATAAAGGTGTGAGTGAGTGGGGAATCATCAAAATAATTTTAGATGTTATTAGTCATGGCTGCACGAATGTCTGATGACGTCAACCGCCAGTCAGCTGCAGTACCAGAATAAAATCGTGTCGAATATACTAGAGTCAAAAGAATGTTGTTTAGACTCGCCAACCAAAATTATGAACATGTCAAAATAAATTTAATCTCATACTCATATGAAAATAAAATATGATTTTTGATGACTTGAGATATCATAAATATTTGCCGAATGGGTACTTAAGGACCGAAATAGATTTAGCTGGAATTCATGAGTTTGGAATCTTACCGGAGCTTGAAGTCGGGGTAGACCATCCTGTTGGGGAAACCTTTACGGCAAATACGGATGCCTTCAAGCACACCGTTACAGGTCAGCTGGTGCATTACAAGGTGAGAGTCGATGAGACCTGCGAGACAAAGTTACATATAGCACTCTAAGTAAAGCTAACATTTTCAGTGCAGAGCGTGGAAGAAATTCTGAGGAGAATAAATGTAAATCGAATTTCGGTGCTGAACATTATTATAATGGACTACATTTTGCAGGAAAAATTGGTTCAAAAGGTGTAGTTTTTTTTAATTATGTTAAGTTACTCACCGGCCTGCTTCAACTCGTTGGGGATGATACAACGTACGAAGTGAGGCTGAGTGGACCTCAGGGTCTGCATCAGGTTGTTAAGTTGTTCCTGTAGATACAACACGTATTAGTCATCATCATACTAGTACTAAGATTTGCACGTACAACGATTTTGCACTCAAAGATTGCGAGATAGAATTTTCTTATCAGCTCAATTAAGATCATTTCTGTAATCAGTACTCAGAAATTATCTTTGAAACATATAGAAGC
This sequence comes from Amphipyra tragopoginis, assembly GCA_905220435.1. Classification (NCBI taxonomy): domain Eukaryota; kingdom Metazoa; phylum Arthropoda; class Insecta; order Lepidoptera; family Noctuidae; genus Amphipyra; species Amphipyra tragopoginis. The sequence goes on from HG992006.1 coordinate 2,908,182, forward strand.
AATACTCAAATGTAACGTGCAATCAGAAGTATATTTTGATGAAAAAGTGCATAAACATAAAGACCACACAATTAGGTTAAAACATAAAAAAACACAAAGAACAGAATTAGTTTAACATTCAGCGGCAAATGTAGCATAGTACGTTTTTAAGAACTACTTTGCAGCAACGAATAAGTTTGGAGACACACTTTAGTAAGTACAGTGCGTCTACAATGAATGATGGTGAAATATACATACCATATATGTACCATACAGTACAATACACATAGGTGTGGTAATGAGGTGATGCTAAATTACCTTTCAGTCAATCCAGGTATCGAACTACAATAAACTCAAAATCCGAAGCAGATCTACACCCAAGTAGTTGCCTCTGCCTCGGTAATGATAAAAAAACAAAAAAAAAAAACAAAAATCAACTAAATAATTTGAAACATTTAAATACCCTGTAAGCGGAGGAGACAGTAGCGAAACCACCACCCTTCTTACCGCGACCGCCTATGGACGTACATTAACAAGCAACTATTAATACCAGGACAATCACAATGACGTCACTTAAGACTCTACAATGCTCGTAGACAATACACCTGTGGGACTGCTGCGACATGAACTGTGTTTATAGACATGGACAGACATGATTAAAGTGAAAGCGTGCAAGGCTGGCCCTACCGCCGTGGAATTTATAATCCAAAATGTGATTAGAAATGCATCTGACAATAGTAATTTCGTTAATCATTCCAAAGAACGGGAGCCAGCCTTAAGCGTGTAGATAGACGAAGACAGTAAAGCCACGTAGGAGTCACAGAAGCAAATCGCGGTGATTGTATATTCCGGTTTACCCTGTAGAGTGATGATACGGTCTGGAAGGCAGAACCCTTAGCGCGTTTGCCACCAGCGCCTATTTCATTGAAAACAAGTGTCAGAATAAAGTAAAAGCTGTAGAACTAACCACTGATGTTTGTAGTCAGCATTAGTTCCAGATAAATGGTGTATGTTGTGAAGAAAGAATGGAATGGACCAAGTAATGAAGTATAATTCTTGGTGTTGGTATTGATGTGAAATTTTGGTGTAATTTGGATGATAAAATTGATATGTTGGAAAGTATGAATGAGCTTATGGTACCTGTCGCCTTCAATACGATTATTGTAATACTGTCTAAAGTAATCATCATTATATTATTAAATTCATATTCTTCATCAACTATTTCAAGTATTGAAATGATACGTACCCTTTCCACCAGCACCACCACCATCACCAGACTGACCAGGGTGGTCAGCAAAGATCTCAATAAGCAGTTTGTTCTGTCCCTTCTTGAACTGGTCAACGACTGTGTCGTTAAGGGGGTCCTTGTTCTTCTCAAGCCATCCAGTGATGTTGTAGCCGACCTGTTCCATGATGAGATGAAGAAGTTAGATCAGAGTAACCAGCAACGGGACACAGTCCCTAAGATTTAAGTGAAAAAGTTGTTTTTGCATATTTTGGATACTTACGTTACCGGCGTAGTGACCAATGGCGAAGTGAGCGGCCTGGCAACCGGGCTTGGGGGGCTTGGGCTTCAGGTAAGGAGCAGACTTGCCCAAGTGGTTGTTGTTCAACTTCTCAACGAAGGTAAGATCGGTGGCTTTGGGGAACATAGACTCTTCCTCAAGGATGGAGAGGATACCCATGGGCTGTAAACGTACCAAATAGTATTAGAACACGAAGGAGGTACGAGTGTCGCGAAAAATGTCTCATATTGCAACTTTAGGGGAAAAGAAAAAGTACATTATTTTTAATATTAGACAAAGTTTTAAAATTACTCTTTGAAATACTTACGAGGAACAAAATTTTCTACATTTATATTTAAACACTATTACAAAATACTCAATTTAGAATGAGACATTATAGCTTAAATAAATTAAACTATAGTAGTAAGCACCATGCAGGTGATAAGAAGAATAGTGTGATTTATAAATTATTTATTTATTATAGTGAAATAGTGTAGAAGTGTATTGTGGTAAAAAGCTCTACCTCAATATATTGGGAAAACAAAATGTGCAGTTTATATTAATACCATAACATAATAGTATACAGGCAATTTTTTTTCCAAAAACTAAGTATATTAGAGTTATTTCAGTTGTTGCATTCATTTTTTAAATAGTATTAAATTAAATTTTAAGTTAACTACTTTTCGCGTGCGATCCTGAGAGCGGTGTATTTAGATATTTACTTAGGGACGCGGTAGCTAGATGCAAATTAAAGTATTTCATAAGTTTTGCAGTAGCTTCGCTTGCATAATTTGCGTGTATGGTACAAGCGGATACTGTCATATCTCTGCCTAGTGATACCGTGGCACGGGGGTACAGCCAGCAGTTTGCACTTGCAGGCGATGATTCAGCTTAAAGCCTTTGCGGCTCTACATCCTCAAGCTATACACTTATAATCTGTAATACCTTCTCTATCAAGTTAATTGTCGCTTGGAGGTCCATACCAAAATCTATGAAGGTCCATTGGATCCCTTCTCTTTCATATTCCTCTTGTTCTAGGACGAACATGAAATGGTTAAAGTACTGTTGCAATTTTTCGTTGGTAAAGTTAACACAGAGCTGATTAAACCCGTTCATCTGGATCGCAGGGCGACATGGAAAAAATGATCGAAAATCTGGTATTAGTTGACTAATTATTGGCAAGAGTAGTGTGTTCGCGAGTTCCTGAATATTTTAGGGATGTATAATTAAAATAAGAAAGACACACAGAAAAAACACAGTAGAAGACACACAGAAACAAAAACACAAAGAAAAAAACAGCATTGAAAGGGTCACTCGAATATCATCAAGGAGGTCTAATTAAATGTTTTGACATTATATGACCAAAAAGGAATTTTGTTGAATTTATTCGAGGATCCACGTGGCGTGAGCAAGCGTTCATTGTTGCGTTTACGCCAACTACCTTTTCAATAAGGTCAATGCAATTTTGCAGATCCATGCCAAAGTCAATGAAAGTCCATTCGATGCCTTCGCGCTGGTACTCTTCTTGCTCCAGAACGAACATGTGATGGTTAAAGAACTGCTGAAGTTTCTCGTTGGTGAAGTTAATGCAGAGTTGTTCAAAACCGTTGAACTGCAGGGAGATAAGTAATGTGGAGGGTTAAGTTTGGGGGTTTGGGTAAATTTGCTACGGATCACATTCCGTAGTTGTTGGTGACCGGATGGTGGAGCCTAAGAGGAGAGAAGAACAGCCAAGCCAGTCTCTGGCTTAGAGTGTTAATGGTAAACGTAATCCCGTCAAGTTGCTTCCTGCGTTGACGGGCGTGACGACGAGACTCTATTGACTATTACCTTTTCGATAAGATCGATACAAGCGAGCAAGTCCATTCCGAAATCGATGAAGGCCCAGTTGATGCCCTCCTTCTTGTACTCTTCTTGTTCGAGTACGAACATGTGGTGGTTAAAGAATTGCTGCAGCTTCTCATTGGTGAAGTTAATGCAGAGTTGCTCGAAACCGTTGTACTTTTGGTAACATCATGAAGGGACTTATTACACACACACACAATATAAGCATTTAATCTATATATATACTAGCGCGCAGGGGACCGAAAAGCTGAAACCTTAGCACATGAAATCTAGCCCAACCGAGGTTGATGCACACTCGGTGTACCTTTTCAATAAGATCTATGCAGGCAAGTAAGTCCATTCCAAAGTCAATGAACTCCCAGTGAATGCCTTCCTTAGTATATTCTTCTTGCTCCAATACAAACATGTGATGGTTGAAGAATTGTTGAAGTTTCTCATTTGTGAAGTTAATGCAAAGTTGTTCAAATCCATTGAACTATAATATAAATCAGCATTAATATCATACGAAGTGATAATTTCGATTTCTCCATCTATTTTACTAAACTACTAAACCTAAAAGTTATTATATTGTACACCGATTTTGTGAAACTTTTTCATACTAGTAGCCTTAGCCTTTGAGGCAGGCTCATGTTGTGATACTTACGTCGAAGATCTCGAAACCAGCAATATCCAGTACACCGATGAAGTGCTGCCTCTTCTGCTTGGTGTCTAGAGTCTCGTTACACTTCTTGACGAGCCACTTGAAGAGACGATCGAACATGCCCTTGCAAAGAGCACCGACGGAGTTGGTGACCTGGTCCTTGTTACGACCCTGGGTGACGAACTCGTTTCCGACCTTGATGCGGGGCTTCAACAAGTTCTTGTACAGGTCAACCATCTCGACTCCGAGGAGCTTGGCAACCTTGTCACCATCCTGTAAAGGGAGAAACGAACATTAGATTGTGTCCACATTTTGGCTAGGTTAAATCAAATATATATTGAATGCTCAAACAAATAGAATGTTTTGGCGATACTGACCTCAGTGCCGTCGGCCTCAGCCTGTTCCTCGCGACCCCTCTGCTTGAACTGCATACGACCCATGTGCATGACAGCGGCGGTGATTTTGTATACGTTGTCCTTCTCCTCTTGGGTGAAACCCAGGACGTCCATGGCTTGCTATATTATAAAATATATATTAGTATTCAGTTTGAAATGGTCCATGATCAGCAGTGGATACAAGCTGATAACAAGGAAGAAACATAGTGCTTGAAAAAGAATAGTACAGAAAAGATAAATTTTGTATTTACAATTAAATTGAAGTGAAGAAAAACTTTTTAAATATATACTATGAAGAAAACCAGAAAATTAAACTTTTAAATTGCTAAAAAAGGGGACGAAAAAAAAGAAAATAGTGATAAAGAACAAAGAAAGCTTAAATTCTAGTAAATACTTACCTACATTAAGGGTTAATAAAGTAAAGGGAAGCGTTAGCAAAATTAGGCATGTAATAATAAAGTTCGTACTATAGGAGTTGGTGCACAGGATTCCGATTTAGAATATTTTCAACGTACATAGGGACGGAAGTACTATACAAATTTTGATTCACGTCATGTGTAGGTTCAAAATGTAGAGCATCGGCGGGATTTACATAAACTAACAATTTGTATGTGGTCGTATAACTACGGAAACCTTCCATTAGCGTCAGTGTTAATGGTTTTGTTTTTTAAATTCTACTCAGTATCATCTTGATACAGATTTCTTTGTGCGTCTCGTGGCTACTTCAATGGGATCACTTTCTTCTCAATTCTAATACCACTTACGTCCGTCAACTGCAATTCTTCTCCATCATCGATGTTGGGGATAGTAATCTTACCCTGGGCGATGGTATTGTAATCGTATACGTCGTTGGACAACTGACACATTTCTGCCAATTAAATCATAAGGTAACTATTAACAATGAGTTATCACCACCAAAATGCTGATATTTGCCTGGAAATGCTGACATCAATCTAACCGTCCCTGTCGTGTCTTTAAACATATTAGTTCGTGTGGTTGTGCTTGTGCTGGATCGGATATGGTGTGACCGTGACAAATAAAAACCTGTGCATAAAGCCCTTTTGAACTCTTGCAGGGAGCGGGCAGCATGTGTATGTCAGAAATTTTTTGACGATGACTGAAAGTCGACTACGCAACGCAAGACACTAAAGAATAATCATGTACTCGGTATTTCCCAAGATTGAACTTCTGATTGACAGCGATGGATACCCATAAGTCTTGAAAGAGCCAGAGAGATGGGCATCCATAGCCAGATCTGTAAATGTATTTTGCCTTTCGTTGTGGAATCGACACGGTCATTAAAAATCGGACCCAATACACGGATATCTGCATCAAGACGCACGCTCCATGCGCAGGTTCGAGACTTACGATCGTCAGATCGCACTCTTCGGCGTCGTTGACCCCAGGTATACGTGTCTTCCCTTGACTTATGAGGGGATAGTCCGAGATGCGGTTGCTTAACATCGTAATTTCTGTAAACACCAAAACACCTGACATACACATGCAACAACCGAGCTTCGACTCAGTAGTAAGCAAAGCAAGCAGCACTGCGATAGATGAAAACGAAAAGAAGAATGAGTTGAGCCAGTAGTCAAGTTCTGGACTCACATCGGTAAGTCTCATTTCCTCGCCGTCATCAACACCAGGAATACTAGTCTTGCCTTGCGACACGATGTTGTAGTCCATGACGTCGTTGGATAGTAAACATATTGCTAAAAATGACACCAATCATAGTCATAAGTGAAAGGTGTCGTCAAACTATAGGTAGGAAGGTTCACTCAACAGTCTTTGTTTGTATGGGAACTTAAACTAAAATCTAAAGGTAGGTATCTCGTGGTAGTAAATACACGAGATACGCCAGCCACCAGTCGGTTATATGCGAGCCAGTGGCTGGTTTTTCACACAGGGCACGCTCTAACGACCTCCTGCTCTACAGAGGCCGGACTTACGTCAGTCAAAGTACACTCCTCGCCATCATCTACGTTGGGGATGGTAGTTTTTCCTTGCGATATGATGTTATAGTCATATACGTCGTTTGTCAGCAAACACATTTCTAAATTTGAAATAACAAATTAATGATCATACATCATTTACAAATAGTATGTACACGTTGTTCAGCCAACGGTTTATATGTCGACATGTGTAATTGTACTTGTGTTGCTGGATCAGGCTTTGCTAAATTGAATAGGGCAATAAAATTAATACATCTTCTATCAAAATCTGGAATAGCATAGTAGAATTACTAATTACAAATCAGAAGTCACAAAATAATTTAAATCCAATTATTACATGATCTGAATCTGACAATAAAATAATAATAATTTTGAATAGATTTAAGTGTTTTTTTCATATTCTTGAATTTTAATGTCATTTAAAGTCATGGAACCTTCCGTTTCAGTTTAATAATAAAATAGTTAATTATTCGATACCGTTTCAAATAGTTATCAATGGAAATCAAAATCTAAGTTGCTAGATCCTTTGATAAATTCAATGTTTAACGAAATAGTTTTTAATCTATCAAAGTTTTGAATGCAAGGGGAAAGTTCCATCACCCTAGCAGACTTTCATTTGTTCCTGAAACAGGAATCCATACGCACCCTTAAGGTTAGGGACGGAGCCAGACATCATCTGGTAGAAGATGTGGTAAGAACGCTCAAGGGTCTGCTGGGAGATGACACGGGCCTTCTCGAGCAGATCTGGCAAAAACAAGAACATTAGTACCAAATTCCAACATGAAGACTGCATCAGAGGACTTAAGTCCTGTATGAGAAGTACTTACAGGTCTCGATATCAGCACCAGCCAGTTTACCGGAGGGTCCGAAGTGGATACGGATGAATTTACCCTGGAGGAGATAGAATAAGGATTTTTAGTGTTTTCAAAAACAAAATGTAATATTGAAAAAGTTATGTGCATCGAAATAGCTCTAGATTTTGTTGACATTAAGTTAAGGAAAATAATAAACTTAAGAAAGTTCATTGTAATGAGAGGCTGGAGTCTATTACACATTAGTTTCTTAATAAAAGATGTAGTGTTTGTAATACTTACGAAACGAGATGAGTTGTCGTTACGGACGGTCTTGGCGTTACCGAAGGCTTCAAGTACAGGGTTAGTTTGTACGACCTGGTCTTCAAGGGAGCCCTTCTTTTCCTGGTTAGGGTCCTTCTTCTGGGAGGCACCGACGGTGGCGAAGTACGCAATTACCTTCTTCGTGTTCTCAGTCTTTCCGGCACCAGACTCTCCGCTGTTGGTGTAAGGGGTTTTCTTTTAGTTTTGGTGGCGAGAGTGACATTTTGTGGTACAGAGTTTAAGTTTACAAAAAACAACGCCCCTGACAAATATCCTGGTTGATGCAATTCGTTTTTTTTATCTTTTTTCTAGTTTTCAGTTTTTTCGTTTTTGTCTTATTTACTTTATTTATTTTTCAAATCGAGCAAACATTTTTTTTCAAATTTCGAAACTGAATCTTTAACGTTATAATTTGAACAAAGCTCAAAATTCTAAATGGACTCAAAACACTGCAACTATAAAATGACAAAATGAACTTACGTAATCAACATAGATTGATTCTCGTGGTTGGTCAACATGTTGACGTAGGCACCGTCGGAAATGGCGAAGATGTGGGGAGGCACCTCCGAACGACGCTTGCCACGGTACAGCCTGGCGCATCGTGTGGTGTACACGGGGAATCTCTTGTAAGGGTTGATAGCCACACAGAAGAGACCCGAGTACGTCTGTGGTGATTATTGCAAGATTAGATACTGGTGATAACGGAGATTGTGGTGATGAGATTGAATTTGGAGCTGAGGAAAATTGGAAAGGATAACAATATTTTCCGATGGAAGCGCTCTTAGAGCTTTTTTGATGTTGTGGAAAAATGGGAAAAACCGTCATAACGGAGTAACGGATAGTAATTCTAAGGGCTTGTTTCACAGTTGTCGGTTAACATTTAACTGAGAGATAAGGTTTGACAGTTTCTCTATAGAAAATCTTCCGAGCCATATCTATTTCCCAGAAAAGAGTTACCAGACATCGTGGAACAGGCCTGTAGTCTAGAGAAAAATGTTCTGATGAACATCAGAACGACAATCATGAATTGACGTTAGGAAATAGGCGAACAATTTTAAGGAACATTGGGTGCGGAGCATCATAACATAAAGGGCGGAACATAAAGGACAGCTTATGACATGATTATATACGAAAAAAAGCTTAATCTAAAGAAAACACCAAAACAGAGACGGGTACCGTACAAGTACTTTACGTCAATGTTCTTAAAAAAACCTTGAAGAATGTAGGATTCTCTATAGATTTCATAATTCAATTTTTGTAAAACACATATGAGTAACACAAAACTTAAGTATCGTTATAGAGAATCCTGCTTATTCTAAAGCTAACACGTTTCGTTAAACGGACGTCACTGAGTCCTGTAATACAAATAACGGAAAAAGTGCAGAGCCGGGGTACAGTAACGATACCTTTTCGCTCTACGTAAAGAAAGATAGAACCAATACTTCCAACGTCATAGACGCGGAAGTTAAAACACAACACAAAACTATTCTAGACACCAATGTTCTCTATTCTAGAAATAGAGACGCTCAAAATGTAGAAAAACAACCAAAAGAAGATCCTCCGGACGCCTTCGAGTCCTTTTGCACCGACTTGCCCATGGCAAGTGCGGCCCAGGAAGTGTTTAGTTACAAAATGGATAGATACGGATTTGTAGACACATTTGCTGCGATAAAGAACTCTATTGAAGATAGGAATAAAGTTTATAAAGCTTTATCGGACGCTGCCGACATTAATTTACAAACAAAACTATTTTGGGAAGCTTCGGCACACTTTTCCTGTAATAATCTTAATATTGTTGTCTCATATGGATGGATTTTTTTTATAATTGGGACCATGTGCGATGATCCGTCACTAAGTTTTAATCATCAATATTGTCATTACTATTGTTTACTGCTAATTATGATGTAAATCATTTATCGGTTGTGAAATTAGCACTTAAGAATTTGGACGCCAAAATAATAACGTCAAACGAGAGAGAAACTTTTCTAACGGGACAGAAATATCCAGATGCTAAATAAATGTACTGAAATAGCAACAGCTGGCATGCCGCTACTGCTATTTATATACCAAATTGAGACATCAATCCAAGATTAATTACGCCGTTCATGGACATCTATCGCACTTTAAAACTTGGTATCAATCCAATACTATCGAGAAATGTGTCTACTGTGATGAAAGATAGGAGAGGTGAGGTGCATGCACACTGCAAGGCCGGAACTCTTGACCGCTCCCTCGACTTACGTAAATAAGTTTATGGTAATATCTCTGCTTCAAGTTATACAAAACAGAAGCGTCGTTGAGGTATGTCAAGTTTGACATGTCCTCGCATTTCTCGTACTTAGGTGGGTTGACTTGAGCAACAAGATCTTTCTTGAAGTCTTTCGTCTGTGGGATAAATGATTACATTAGTATAAAGTAATGGTAAAGGCGTTAGGAACGCCTACTTACATATATGAGTTTCGCATAGTATCGTTGTCGTAGATTGTGGAGTACAGCAGCCTCGTTAAGATAAGTCAAGTCAGCCATGTCCTCGACTTTCTCGAATTTCGGCGGGTTTACTTGTGAGAGGAGTTCCTTTTTTAACGTCTTTTCCTGCTCATTTAATGCAATGTTTAGTTATTAATCATAATTAGAAACAATATTAAAGCCTTCCACTTCCTCAAAGACTTATGTCTGTTTATCTTCAAGGGAATCCCCTTGCGGGAAAAGTTAAAAAAACCATGTTGTTCTTTGCAAAATTCTCTAACTCTACAGTAAAAAAAAACTTTGAAGCCGTTACGTCATCATAGACTTTACAATCGTCAACATGTTTACTTAAAGTTGAATATTGATAACAATTATTATATCTCGACCACTATCCGAGGGATCTAAGTACTGATCCAATATTTTCGAAATTCGCTGATCTGGGTTCCACTTAGAATGCATCAGTTCCATAATATAATTCTAGTTGGATATGCGAAACATAATTACCTCGCCACCAGGCAGGTTGACGGTCACCAGATCACCCTTGGTGGCCTTGATCTCGCCCTGCAAGAAGCCCTCCTTTTCGTCAGGCACCCAGCATGCCTTTTTGCCATCGTACGGCTTGCTTTGGTCGATACGCTTCTGTTCCAGAGAAACGAACAGGTACGGAGTCGGATCGGGGTCCTCGCCCTCTTGGACAATTGGCTTCGGCATTTCGGAGGGCTAACGAGACTTTTGGGCTTGTCGAGACACGAGAACGTTGCCCTGGAGCCTTCCTGCAACACACCCGGCACGTTAGTGAACCGACACAACTTTATCGACGGAGATAAAGCGGCCGAGAGGCGCGTGCGGCTATTTGTGGCTGTAACCCGAGTAGTGGCCGGCGCGGGAACGGTGCCAGCTAGCTAGTTTGCGTAACGCCGACTTTTATGCTCGCGTTTTTATTAGCTTACACCGTACGGCCCTTTGCGGATGTTACGTCATAGAGGTATGCGAGCCTGGAGGCACGCCAACCGATTTATCCGTCAGTGGATTGTTTATTGTCTTTTATGGTGATGGCTGATGGGTCACTGTTCACAACACCTGTTGGATCATTGATATCGATTGCGTTGTTATTATCAGTTATGACATTCGATTGATTGATTGATTGATTTCTGTTTTCAGTTAATCACTTATGTCAATCTCATCGACCCTGTTGTGCGTCAATCAATTATTTATGCAAGATAGCGTTTACATTAATTAGATAATTACTTTCTTTTTAAACTTTTAGGACAAAAAATTGTTTATCCAAATCATTAATTACTTTCAGGACAACAAATTGTTTATAAAAATCATTTAATTAATCACTTGGAACTAAGAATTGTTGAATCTGTTTGCAAATTACTTTCAAAAACTGTTTAAATTCAAATTTTACTCAATAAACTTTTCAAATCAAATCGGTATCATAAAATTCATTTCAAATTACCAATAAATGCACTGAATTTCAATATACCATCAATAATCCAAACGTGTCGAGTGAACCACAAACCAAACACCAACCAAGCACGGCGACCACTGCACAATCAATCCAATGCACGCGATAAATCAGCTGTCGTGCTTCCGCTACGTCACTAGAACCTCCTGTATGCAACACTGCAGGCACTCGCGATGCCACTACGGTTATGCACTCCACTAATAGTCGCACATGTACGCGGCGCGTGCGTCTTTACTCACGTTAGAAGCCGTTCTGACCGGCGGCGGGGTGCTCCGCTGCTTTTTATACGCGCAATACGATACCATCGCGCGCGATCACCCCATTTTAGGCGGATGCCAGGCTGGGCTACGGCTACACATTCAGACGGGCTTAGCTTTCACTTGGGCGGGAACGCGTGCGCGCCGCGCTTCCGAGCCGCTGCCGGCGAATATCGTTTAAAAAATTATCTTATTAATTTCTATATTATTGATTTTTGTTAATGAATGCTATGTTTTATGTTTATTATACAGCGTTCCAGCAGCTGACCGGTGTATGGTTATTGCGGTAATTGAAAACAGAGCTATGGTTAATATTGTGTTTGAGTACCAATTAACATAAACATTGAAGGCATTTATCTGTTTCATAGGGAAGGTAACTGTTTTAATGATTGCGTTCAACGGATTGACATATTTTAATGTTGTTTTAATTAGATTTTGTTCATTGCGAATATTATTCACTTCTGTGTCATTGACTTTTCGGTGGTCTCCCCTGTAGTTATTTATATCATCATAATCATTGTTTATTGGGCGTACGATACCTTCATATTTTAGTACAAAAATATTTCAATTACTGCTATGTTTCATAAAATGATATTCTACTATCACATCAAATAGTTTGCTAGGCTTATTAATTATACAACCAAATTGTTTACAACATGTATCTAAAGATGATGACACATGAGTAGAGAGTTACGAAAAAAAATACCGATGCCTGTATCAGGGACATTAATTATTTTGATTTCTTTTTTCAATATGAAAAATAAATTGTTGAGTGCTGAAATGTATGGAGAAATCTTTAAGCCTTGGTACCAGGATTGCAAAATCCTAAATAGATAGATAGAGAAACAATTATTGTTGTCTTTTATCATTTGGGTACGATCTAAATGAGGATTTCTCATGCCGTGGTGCAAGGATTAGCCAGTCAGCAAGGTTGGTAGCGGGGCTAACTGCCTAGGGTGCGCCGGACGTACTTAAGTATCGTCACTCGTGGAGGTTCTTTTAATGCACCCCATTATTGTCATAGGCATTGTATACGAATGCTGACGCTACGCAGCCGCAGTGATTCGATATCATAGCTGCCAGAGATTAAGATAAATGGACGTTACATACATATTTTTATAATTAATCATCACGATCATTTGATAGTAATTAATGTTTAAAAGTGTATGAATTTGACGTTGTGTGATCTCGTATGTACGAGCACGCTCGACAATTTTATGCTGACGCCCGCGATCACACATACGTTATAAAATAATTGTGCATTACTTGTATTATGAACCAGTACAATAAAGCTGCTCAGTGTATACAGACATCGGTATTTTCTTCCACATTACACATAAGAATTCCCGGTACACAAACACCACAGCAGCTACAGAACCCTACATCTGTTTTGGTCCTTCGAGCCGGATCAGTGGCCTATGAAACTTTATGGTCCTTCGAACTAACTGAGTGAAGTGTAAGTGAAGAGTGTCTTCATTGATAGCGAATCGGCTGGACTGGCCTCCCAGAAGCGGGTCTCCTTGGTCTAGTTGAGAAGTCGCACATATTGTGAAGGATACCTACTTACATGGAACCAACAAAAACATTGGGCTTTACGTCCCCTACATTTACATCAACCAGCACAGCAGCTAAAGAACCCTACATCGTATTAACCCTTTCCCAGTCCTGTAAATCACATATGAACGTCTGCATTGTTTAACTATTGTGTCTGCTATCCGGACAGTAAACCTGTTAAGATTAGGCAACCGTTACTCGTTTCGGGTCAAGGGCTGACTCCTTAAGTCCGTGAACGAAGTAAGTCGCCCGTCCGAATGTAGCCCGAAACGTAGTGGACAAAACAAGTGTCAAGTTCAACTTTTCGGACGGGCAAAAACACATCGGTAGTAGCGACAACTGTCAAATCGTGTCGTCATTCAATCTTAGTTCGGGCCCCGAAATAATCATATGTTTGTTGGTGATAGGGAGTAGGAAACGCTCGTAACTAAGACCGAAACCACGGACTTCGTGCTTAGGGTGTAGACCCTCAGATGTGAATAAAAGGCTGTTCCTAGTGAATGAAGCACTTTTTATTTTAAATTTAAGAGTAGTAGAAGAGAAGAATCCTTGTGAAAGAGTTTGTCCGGAGATGTGTTACCTCCATACATATTTCTGCCGCTAAGCAGCATTGCTGTGTTTGAAGGTAAGGTGTACCGGTGAAATTACAGGCACATGAGACTTTTAAACTTTGTCTCAACCGAACCCGAGTACCTTTGCGCTGCAGCCGAGCGCGTAGCCACTGCTAATTCAACTGCACTGGTTTTTCGGAAATATTTAAACATAACACGCCTAAATTATCGCCAAGTAAAACAATTTATTTTTCTTTTTTTTAGTTTTTGTACTCAAGACTTGGTACTACATTTCTCCAAGGTCTGTGGTCAAGACTACATTGCTCTCTCTTAACTATCCTAAATCAAAAAAAGAGTAAGTAACCATGGAGTTTCTTGCCGGCTCTTCTCCGTAGGAAACGACTAATTGGAACCGTGCACCTAAATTCGACTTTTCATAAGCACCTGTATTGGTTTATGTGAAATAAAAAATAATAATTTGATTTGATTTGAATTGTTACATTACACGCGAATGCTCCCGGTGTGGGAGCGCCTTAATAAGAAAGTTAAATGAATAAAGGATAACAATTGGACTTTTTGCAATAAAAAACATGACCTTTTTCGAAACTGGACCTTTTGTGCCTAAACCGCTCCATCTTCCCGATGCTGGGGACTCGAAAAACCTCGCTGCGTGTTCAGCTCGTGATTAAGGGCTCCGTTTGGGTTCGAACCAAGTCGGGCAGTCCAGAAAAATGCACGTGAGTAAACAGTAAGCAATCATAATATGAATGTGACTAACACGTTGCTCTAGTGGTCGCAAGCGCGACTTCTGAGCGTGATATCCTGGGTTCGATTCCCAGGTCGGGCATTGTTATTGGGTTTTTCAGTGAGGAATTTCTCAGTATCAGCCCGATGTCTGGACTTGTACCCGGTTGATGGCAATATACTCGCCCCCTATTACATGGGACTTTAACATTACGGCGAAATGAGGGTGTACTATACACCTCTGTCCAACCCTTTGCGGAATACAGGAGTGATGTTATGTTATGATAATAATTTAATATTCTGAATATATATAGTGACTAATAATAGTTAGACAATTAAATATTTCGCTGAATAATTAATGGCAGTTCACGTTAAATTTATTGCTTTAAGAATAGTGTTTGTCGCCAAATAGTATAATAAATAGACAAACTTAATATGTGAACAACAATACGTAATTGTTGCTAGCGTCTATATTCAATTTAAAATAACGTTAGACAAATAAAATCTATTTTAACAAGGAAAGGTGTAGACAAATAAATAAAACTATTTTAGCAAGAGAACGTACAGAAATAAGCAACGTGTTTGCTTGCAGCAGGTATTCAACTTAGTAATAAGCTTTTATGAACGTTAACGGTCAATCAAGATGAGCAGAAACTCTACTTGAAGAGAGTTTAAAAGGTATTTTTGTCTAAAGTTCGTTTTTTAATCCCTGAGACTTAATTGACAGGTACGAAACGTCAAATTTAAAAATAACGTTCCTAAATTTTACAAGTTTGTCAGTTGTGCCTGTCAATTTTGTCTCAGAGATTTAAAAACGGACTTTAGGTGCCACGTTTATCTAATGGTATATGAAATGGAGTACAAATAGGTACTTTTATTGTTTTAATTTGTTGAATAATCGTTATGCTATTTGTTGTGTCTGTTAATTATTTCAAAATACCCTGACACACTTAATTTAGTAACGAATTCAGATAATGGCGCTACTAATTTATTCTTTACCTCAAATATCGCCTAAAATATAAACACAGCTGATGCCTTAGCACAACACTCGAGTCGCTAAGCAGTTTACTATGTTCCGACGTGTGTACGTCGGAGCCAGAGAAGGGTATAGGGGAATCCCTTTATATTTATGTTACTTGGATTCGTGTGCTCCATTTTAGACCCTGTCTGCGTTTACTATCAGGTGCGACAAGTGTAAAACGCGATCAAGTCATGGAATTAAAAAAAAACTTTAATTCTACTAATCCTAATCCTATCCTTACTAATATTATAAATGCGAAAGTAAGTTTGTTTGTTTGTTACCTTTTCAAGCCTTAATCATTCAACCAATTATCCTGAAATTTTGCATACTTATACGTTGTCAGGTGTATAGAAATGGACGTAGGGTATCATTCATCCCGAAAAAAAGTACTGTTCCCGAGGAAAACAACAATAACGATAATAGATGGCGCCATGTGTCTTTCGAATCATGATTTAATTATATTATTATAAAAACTGTAGTAGTGTGTTAAGACTTTTTTAACGCGAGCGAAGCCGCGGGCAAAAGCTAGTACTAGATAAATTCAAAGATTTCATAGAAAATACGCTCAAATACAAAACTCATTTATTCAAAATAGACTAGAATTATTTCGTTTTTTTTGAACGTCAGTGTTACAATAGATAGACCCCAAAAAGCCTGCGTTTCACCGCTTCCTAGTGTTTATGCTGTGAAGTACAAACGGCGCAACAAACTCCCCAGCAAAGGCAGCAACACAGTTCTGTCAAGTGAATAAATTAATTGACTCTATACAAAGAAAAACATAATATTATTTACAATAATATAATTATGCAAATTAAGGATAAATAATAGAAAAGTATACAAGGTTAGTCGGAAAGGGAGTACTAATCCTCGAGCCACTTGAAGTGTCACTAATTAATGTTTTAAAGCAAATATGTATTAAAATTTAAGAATTCGATAATTTTTATTTCCATGTAAAATATTACTAATTTTAGTTTTTAGAAAAATTCTGTATCCCAGCTTTAGTTATGAATTAAAAAAATAGAGCTTCTAATTCGTGACCCCAAATATGACTTAAAATGTAAACACAGCTGATCATAGCTGAGTATATTTTATTTTTATTTACAGAAATAAATATCATTTATAGATAGATTTTAGCGTATTTTTAACGTAATTTTTGAACAGCTATTTCTCTTAAAATATTGAATTTTGATGAAAGTGGTAGAACAAAAGTTATTCATTACTATGGGTACTTAAACACCCTTTCGGATTAGTATCCCCTTTCTGACTAACCTTGTACAATAAATAAATACTTTTCTTTCTTCCAAATAATATTGTTTACAGTTCGTAGACCATTATTCTCACACGAGGAATGTCGAACAGCTGATTCTTGTACACTCAGTTTTTTATATTCACAGATGTTATATTTAGATACGTTATCTCGCTATCTGTTACAACAGTTTTAGATGTTTTTATGACACATAACATCACGACTGTATTCCCTGAAAGGATGACCAGAGGTATATATTACATCCTCACTTCGCCGTAAGTTTAAGACCTATGATAATATGATAGATTATACCTATTAAGGGAGCGAGCCTATTGCCACCAACCGGGCACAAATCTAGACTCTGGGCTGCTACTGAGGCAGCCAATAGATAGATTATAGAGAAGTAGGTACTTAGATGTTTTTATTTTACCGCCAAAACGGATTTATATAAAACCCTTAACTGTTACGTTAAGTGGTACTATGAGATATGCAATGTTTCTATATCGAAGTGAAATGAGATTTTGTTTATGTTACAAATAAAAATATTTGTCTTTCCTAATGGGTTATTTGAATTATGTGATAGCAATAATTTATTAATATGAAAATAAATTTCGTAATGTTTTTATACATTAGGATCTAAATATATTTATGTCTGTCTGTTTTAAAACACTGCTTTAATTTGTCTTCCTCTTAGAAGTTACCCAATATCACCCAATATTCCGCCTTATTTATTTTTAACCGACTTCGAAAGCGGAAGCTATGAAGAAGAAGCGAAATATAAAATAAAAAAAAACAATATGAATTACCTATACAGGCTGTAAACGAATTCGAGTAATTCCTACAAACCGCGTGATCTACTGGTGACACAGATTGACCCTGCATAGGTTTTTTCAGAATCAACAAAAAAAGTTTTCAAAAAATGAACCATGGTATTCTGTATCTGAGTAATTTTAGCGCCTCAAGTTAACTAACTGCGTGAAGCGATATCGCGCTAGTCGTTCCCTTTCAGCTGTGTCGCCATGCTTTCATTCATTTATGCATGGCATCGAAATCTATCACATGAAAATTTAAATTGGGAAAAAAAAGTTTTTTATATTTTTACTCAATCTAAATCCCGTGGGGGTTTAGTCTATACCATTGATGGATCATGTGGTTTGTAGGAATTACACGAATTCGTTTACACCCTGTACAGACGACGTTCTAGTTGTAGTAGTAGTCCATAAATTTGTACACTATTGTAGGTATTTGTAATAATTGTAATTTGTGGCACTAAGAAGAATTAAACAAAAAAGTCAAAAAAGTTAAAACAAACGGTGCAACAAAAATCGGTGCCCTTCAATTTGTTTCAGTGTAGAATTGCACCGTCTTCTGAAACTGTTAATTTTGTAATATTACAATTATTTTAATCCATACAGTTTTCATTTTATCACCTATGTCTGAATAGGATACGTTTTTAAAGTCAGTATTTTTCCATCATTCAAATATTTTGACAAAACTAATGAAAATAGAGAGCTAGTTTATTAAATAAACTTTATACCAACTAAAGCATATGAGATGAATCAAGTTTGTTTGTTTGTGTGTCCCAGATTCTAATACCTGCATCCTCCGTCCATTCTACATAGTTTAGTCTAGACGAAATATTTTCTTCTTTAGCACAACATCTATCCTGAGTCACGGGCTAGAATACAAAACTTCCTCACGCTGGGAATAGACGCGTGTTGTAAGATTATACAAAACCTAGCACGCTAGGTGGTGGGATCTATACGGTACGCCTGGCTAGCTACCACCTGAACACTAAGGCAGTTGTCGCACCGCCGATGAGGAAGCGACTAACTATTGGCTAATTTCTCGCTCAAGAAACGTACAATAGATAATACATTCCGTGTAAACAAAAGAGATGCATATATTAATAGTTGATCGCTGACTGTTTACACTGCCGGCAAGGACTCGCTTTACTAGTTTGTCGCTGAGCGACAAGAGCTATCAAAGATGTTGCTCGCTCAGCGATACTTGCTCGGCGATGCTCGCTTGGCGGTCGGAACTCACGTCGAGAGACCAACCAGAGGTCGTTTGCGAGAGGTGCGAGTAATCGCTCGTCGCACTCGCGCACTCGCTTATAGCCCAGCGACAAAACTATCGGACCTACACACTCGTTTCTCGCTGCTCGCCAATTCGTTTCTAGTTTCTAGCTCTACTCGCTTTTCGCTCATCGTCGGCGGTGGGACAAGTGCCTAAAGTCAAGCCAAGCAGTTTGCTGTGTTGCGTCGTGTGAATGTAGAAGCCAGAGGGTTATAGGGGAATTCCTCTATATCTCTGTTACTTAGATTCGTGTGCTCCATCTTAGAACCTGTCTGCGGTTACCATCAGGTGTGACTAGGACTAGGGTCAAAAGTGACTTTGTCAACCGGGCACAAATCAGGATTGCTGGCTGCTAGGGCACGCCGCGATAGCGGCGGTAAGGCCCGTAATGGAGGAGTGGCTGGAGAGGCGTCATGGCGCCCTCAGCTTCCGGCTGACGCAGGTACTCTCGGGACATGGTTGTTTCGGGAAGTACCTGTGTCGCATAGGCCGGGAGCAGACGCCCGGTTGTCACCACTGCGCCGACTGCCCGGAGGACACGGCGCTGCACACGCTGCAGGCGTGTCCTGCGTGGGCGACGCAGCGCCGCGAACTAGTCGCGGCAGTCGGTGGTGACCTCTCGCTCCCGGCCGTGGTTCTGTCCATGGTCGGGGGCGAGAGTGCGTGGGAAGCCGTCGCCTCCTTCTGCGAGGAGGTGATGGCAACCAAAGAGGGAGCGGAGAGGGAGAGAGAGGCAGCTGCCACTCTCCCTTCCCGCGCCAGACGCACCGGGCGCCGGAGGGCGCGCGACGATCTCCGGCCACCGTAGTGTGTGGCCTGCGGTCGGCGGGTTGGGGGACCCGCCGCCCGACCAGTAACAGGCCCGAGAAGGCGGCGCGCAGTGTTCCGTGCGCGCCTCTCAGGAGGACGTGGGGCAAGGCCCCACAGAAGCAGAGGTCCGCCAGGGGTTGGCGGACCGAGGCCTGCGGGGGTCGCGGTGCATGCAGTTGCGAATCCCGCGACCCCAGCCAAGGGTCAGGAGAAGGAACACCGTGGGTTTTTAGCCGGTAAGAGTCCGGCATAGCCCTTCGCTCTCCCCGGGCGAAGGGCATCCATGAGGATTTTCCCACGAAAAAAAAAAAAAAAAAAAAAAAAAAAAAAAAAAAGGATTGCTGGCTGCTACTGAGACACCACACGGAAAAACCCAATAACACCTTGCCCGACCGGGGGATGGAACCCAGGACCTAACTCAATTTATTATGATTGGTATAACATCGACAACCCGAACCAAGTCGCGAGCGCAATTTAGTATGTAAACACCCGTCATTGCCTACAAGTGATTAGTCTTGGTTCCTACCCTGTTAATGTTAGTCGACGCCTCGATGTACGAGTATTATGTCGAATTGTTTCCAACTGGAAAATTCATTGCTGCACTAATAGTTAATGGAATTTTGCAATTCTATGGGTCTAACATAATGGGCCTCCTGATGATTGCCATAATTAATGGTGAAAGAGAATCAGAATTTGAGTATCACTTGCGTTAACTGTGAAAGAAAAATCGTGAGGAACTTGCATACCTGAGAGGGTTCTAAAAGTTTTCGATATTGTGTGTAGTCCGAATATCCATACCAGGCCAGCGTAGTGGACTGAAGCCTTTTCTGTGAATTGGCCCTTGCTCAGCAGTGGGACAATAATGGACTGATTTATTATTATTCTCGTTCTAACGCAAGATTAAAGATACTATTTAAAGTCGCTGCATTTCTAATCATCTAATTTAGTCTTCGTTACAATTGCATTTAGGTTTTCATAATGTTTTGTATAATATAGGGTGACTGGTAATTAGTGACCGATACTTTAACACATGACTGTACTCATGATAACAAACAACTTTCCCAAAGAAACATTATTTATAATACAAAAAAAAAAAAATCCATTTTACGAGCCGCGTCCATTCCGTAACGGTTTATTAATAAATTTTAAATGAAAAAAATAAAATAAAAATAATGTTTCTTTGGGAAAGTCGTTTGTTATCATGAGTACAATCATGTGTTAAAGTATCGGTCACTAATTACCAGTCACCCTATATAAATACACGGTTAGTAGGAAAGGGGGTACTAATCCCCGGGCCAATTAAGGTATCACTGATGATGTATAAAAGAAATTATTAAAATTTCAAAAAATGATAATTTTTATTTCCGTGCAAAATGATTTTGATTTTAGTTTTTGCAAAATACTTCATCCCTGTTTTAGTTACGAATTCTGAAAAAAGAGCTTCTAATCCGTGACCCCAAATATGACCTAAACTGTAATCAAAGCTGATCATACTGAGGCTAGATAGATTTCAGCATATTTTTTATGTAATTTTTGAACAGCTATTTCTCTTATACTATTGACTTTTAAGGAAAGTGGTAGAACAAAAGTTACTCATTATTATGGGTACTTTAACACCCTTTCAGATTAGTACCCCATTTCCGACTAACCCAGTATAGGTGTATCATTAATTGCTGCATGACTTACACAGTTTGGAATATACAGGGTGTAAACGAATTCGTGTAATTCCTTCAAACCGCGTGATCTACTGGTGACACAGATTAACCCTAAATGGGTATTTTTGAAAAAAAACTAAAAAATTTTTTTTTTTTTATTCTTGTTTTCTATTTCTAAGTCATTTTAGAGCCCCGAGTTAACTGACTGCAAAGTGCGATATCGCCTTAGTCGTACTTGCCAGCCGTTTCGCCGTGCTTTCATTCTTTTATGCGTGGCTAGGTGGTTTAGAGACGATCACTTAGGATTAGGACAACAGCATGAAAAAAGTATTTTTTTTTTAATCCTTAATCCCTTGCGGGTCCCGTCTTCACCAGTAGTAGATCATGTGGTTTTAAGGAATTACACGAATTCGTTTACACCCTGTAGGTATTGTGAAGGGATATTATTAAAAATAATATTTATAAAAGGCAACAACAGTGGGACAATAATGTTCTGCGTATGCTATGCTGTGTACATTTGAATTGTATTTTCATCTGAGACAGTTATTTGTCTGTAAACTATATAGGTGTGTCGTGGGCGGAGATTCACTGATAGTCATTAGTTTTAATCGAGCATTGCTATCGAAGTGGCGCATGACATTCTATGTATGTTTATTTTTAATTGGCAACGATTTATGCTGGCTTTTTCTTTTATTCTAATCTTAACTCGAATGGGAATCTGATATACGGTATACCAGCTGATTTTACCGCAACACGCCATACATACGCCATAGCACAGCATTATGCTGAGTGGTCACCTTTTTGTCGCAGTTGACTTTATATTTTAATATCTCTTTGGGAATCACGGCTCATCTTCCGCGCGGAAGATGTCCGGTCCTTTGGAAGGCATACACGGGGACACTGGTCCAACGCGCAGAGGCCCCTTTGAGAACTTTAATCTAAAATGGGGTGGGGCACCAACCGGGGACTATCCACGGCTGCACTATTGGAGTATAGTCATGAACCGTCCGAGGTGGGTGCAGGACTATTGTAAAAAAGGTGAAAAATATTTGGTCTATGGGAAGGGGTGTTAGGTGGACTGGATAACTTCTATTGTCGGAAGAAAACGGCGTCTGCCTTTTAGTCCGGTCAAATTAGACATTTCAAAGTGCAATAATTCGCATAGAGCTGAAAATTGGTGCGAATGTTCGGAATACCATTATAAATCAAATGTAAAAAGTCCCCAGCGATCCCACACTTGCAAAAAAAATATTCAAGGTCAAAGTTCGCAAATATGGGTTTTTTGCGTTTTTTAGCCAAATGGTAAGTTTTATGATAAAAATAGATCAGACAAAAATTGTAGATTATGCAATTCTCTATAAGAATTGTCTACAATTTTTCTCCTAAACGTCACCGTTTCTGAGATATAATGGTTGAAAAAGTTGTATTCTCTATCACTGATATCGTACGAATCCTCTTCTGATGGCAATTAACATGTACCAGTTGTCAAGGTTAGTCGTGCTCCAATGTTGAATCACCAACAGAAGAGGATTGTACAATATCAGTGAGGAGACATCTGATACATCGCTGTTAGACCAATTTACTTACACCCAGCAGGAAGAAGAACAAGCAGAAGAAGAAGTACAAGAAGACGAAGAAGAGGAAGCAGAATTATCAGATGATTATGAATGAGACGGATAATTTGACCTAATTTTTTAGAATTCATACGGCTTTCATCATTTCCAATAGTACCAGTTTTTATATATTTTGAATTAGTATTGAATTAAACAGGATCACAATAGATTGTGGGATAGGCCTATTGGAGAAACCACGTTAAAAAAACGCGCCAAGTACACTACCTTCCAGGTGGCGTGGAAAAGCATATTATAAAGAATACAACTTTTTCAACCATTATATCTCAGAAACAGTGACGTTTAGGAGAAAAATTGTAGACAAATTCTTATAGAGAATTGCATAATCTACAATTTTTGTCTGACCTATTTTTATCATAAAATTTACCGTTTGGCTAAAAAACGCAAAAAACCCATATTTGCGAACTTTGACCTTGAATATTTTTTTTTGCAAGTGTGGGATCGCTGGGGACTTTTTACATTTGATTTATAATGGTGTTCCAAACATTCGTACCAATTTTCAGCTCTATGCGAATTTCTGTTAACCTACCCCTATTTTTTGAGCTAACTTGACCGGACTATTTCAACATTTAAAATTGAAAAGTGTTGGCAGACGGTGACTCGCCAGCTCACTAGCTGGGCCCCTTGAAAATTTAAATATTATTATTATTTTTTACAATAATTATTTGCGTCTCTGTGACAAATAAATATTTTTTCTTTCTTTCAAAAGGTTTATGAGAAAATGTAATAGAAATAAAAAAAACAAAAAACAAGGAACATTGATCAGTAATCAGTCCATTTAAGAGGAGGGGGCATCATCATAACCGCATCATACGATTTGTAAGGTTAAGCTGCACTTGCTGCGGTCAGTCCGTGGATGGGTGACTGTTTGTTACACATCGAGACACCTCCGTGCCTCGAAGAGCACGTTAAGCCGACGGCCCCGGGTGTCATATGTCGAAAGTCAGACAACCGGTCTAACCTAGGATATCGGCATTGCATAGTAACTGGTTGTGGAGGTGTGATAGCAGTCACTACGTGTAAAATACTGGTATTCAGCCGCATCTGGTTAGACAGGAAGTTGACCCCAACATAGTCGGGAAGAGGCTAGGCAGAACGGTATCCCAAGTGTGAGTTGGGTAGTTGACTACACGTTTACGTAACGAATAGTTTACTATGTTAAGTGTCAAACAAATTTTTAGTAACACTATTCGCCGCTAGAGGCTCTGCAAAATTTTCGTAAAGAACAATGGTCACTTTGGACTAGAAAAAAACAGAAATTGTTACCGAGATGAAACTGTCACCAATATGTAGTCCATTGTTAATGCAATTATTGGATATATTCGTATATTTTTAAAATCTGGGGAAATATAGATAATCTTATTTTATAAATACTACTTTATTTATCAGAACGCAGTATAAAATGTCTATCTTCGAATGCATCCGTAATTACTTACGTTACTAGAGAAGTCCATGCTTTTTCTAAAGTCTATGATGATTTTATTTCTTAAATCGAAATCAAATCCCAGGCAATTTCAACCGTCTGTACTCACATAAATTATTATACTAAGCTTAGCCACTAATAGAATTTGATGTTACTTCGTGGTAAATTGTTTTAATAGAGCCATGAATTAGTTAAAAAACTAACGATTTTACATCTAAACTTCACGGTTTTCTACACTGACCGTATCGTTGTAGTTTCGGCGACGACTTTGTTCTCCTCCCATATTGTTACAATATTCTTTGGTGTTCTGTGCGATTTTATATAATTTTCCTGTTTTTTTTTATATTTTTGAATTGCTTACAGACTCCGATTGATCTTCTACTCTTCTTGACTTGGCATTCGTTTAATGGATTTGGAATTGCATCACGTTTTGAATCTGATATTGGAAGTGGCAAAATATCTTGTCTCTCCGACCTTTTAAAAATATATTGAAGGCTGTACTTAGTTATATTTATGTAGGCGAATGAAACGACATATGTTTCATCAAGTTAAGTTTTGTTAGATTTTACTAGTCCAAGTATGTTAGCCGAGTGACCACTGTTCTTTTGGCGTGACGCAACTACAGTACCTATCTTAAATTATCGTATGACTCCTTCCGCTGTGGGCGGAGCGGAAGGGAGTGTCAGACTCTTACTGACTAAAACCCATCCGTGTTCCTCCTAATGCCTTTTGCGTTCCAGGGCCGCGGTAACCCTTTCGAACAATTTCCGCAACCCTGGCAGGCACTGGCCCTAGCGGGCCCCATCTACTAAGCTGACATCTCTTTGAGGCGCGCGTGGAACACAACGCGCTGTGAAAAAGCTCATATTTGGGGTACAATAATCAGCTTGTTTCTTTTCCTTTGCTGCTCACAGGCTTATCCTCAGAACGAGAGAGGTTTAGGCGTTAGTTCACCACGCTTCCACACTGTAACGAAGAATTGAAACTGACTTCAGAAAATGTATTTTTTTATAATTATAACCATAATTTGATGCTTTTCAGTTTTTCTGTAGTCATGACATTCTTTGAAGTTGAATGTAACATACAAAAGTACTAATTTCCTGGCGCTTGTATGCATTTCTACGTCACTACATTCAGTCTTTCCAAACTTCACTGGACAAGCTCGTAAAATCGTAGTTCCTAGCGTACACACGGCTACACATCAAGTTATAAATTCCACTATAAGCTGACCTATAATTGTACAGAAAGCATATACAATGTCAGATCAGCTTATACTGGATTATTATAGTTATGCATATCAGAGTACCACGTGTTCACTATATTTTCATTAGGATCCGGCCTGTCATAACACGTCAGATATCATCGCTTATAATTTAGTTCTGATGTTCCTGTAGTAAACTGTGACAAAAATATGTAACACGTCGGAGGTGGGTCTGATAACGTTACGTACTATGCGCGTATTGCTAAAATCTTGTCTGAAATTGAATAAGTATTGTCTTTGTCAGCCTTTCTCAACCATTTTTAAAGGCAGACCCTTAGAAGATCAACGATTAATGTCATGGACCCCTTGAAAATAAATAAAAGTAAGTTCAAAAACTAATACCCGATTACTAAAAAATTCACGCTCTAAAAAGTAAGAAACAATAAAATATTATCATGTAAAATTGTTATGTGCAAACTATTCAATATTTATCGTCTACTAAATAAACAACTTACACGTAATATATTTTAATGTATTTAATACATATTCATAGTGATGTTCAGAGGATAGCCGTGGTTCGGATATATTAATGTTGTCCATGGACCTCTAGGGTTATGCTCGCGGATCTCAAGAGGTCCACGGACCTCAGATTGGGAATCCCTGGTATAGATAATAGTGCACATTCGTCCTTTTTCTATAATTATGCACCAGTAATTGTTGGTTGCTATGTTTGACTTACAGTATGAAATCTTAGTACTAGTGAATGAGTTCATGCGGTGAAGTACTACCACTATACCTACAAATCCAGACTCCGGGCTGCTACTGAGAAATCCCACACGGAAAAAAACAATAACACTTTGCCCGACCTGGGGCAATCCCCAGGTCGGGCAAAGTGTAAAGGTACAAGTCCGAGTCGGGCTGCAAATTGCAGACTGCAACCGCAGACCGCAAGTCACATTGGTTTGTATGAACTAGTAGTGTTGCTTGTCTGCTGCTGTCATCTGCGGTTGCAGTTTGCGGTCGCCGTTGGAACCGAATAACACCTTTAAGGTGTGCATCTTAAAGGTGTTATTCGGACGGCGAGTTGCGGTCTGCGGATGCAGTCTGCCGTTTGCAGCCCGTCTCGGACCTTTATTGGTTTTTTAAGCGCGACCGTGAGGTCTTGGCTTATTGAACCCAGGACCTCACGGTCAGCAGTTACGCTTGCGACCACTAGACCAACGTTGCAGTGATACCCCAGCATTCTCCATCAAGCTTAGTTGGTCTTCTCACAGAAAGTCGCTAATTAGAAACTATAAAATCATAGCTAGCTACAACTTTGGGTGATAAATTAAGTGTTGACAGACGCATCGCTCGAAATCTGGCAGCAATGAGATATTGACTTCAACTATACGAGATGACGACACACAGTTCATCATCTCTATGTTCACCAAGAACAAAAAAAATGGAACACAGTAAAATAATTACCATATTATAAAATTAACAGTTATAGAAGTAGGTGCTAATCTACGCTGAACCAAGTTGAAGGCACCAACTACTTAACCAAACTTAATGAAATTCTTATGGGACAAATTCGAAAGTATTCCGCACCTAATAAAAAATCTAATCTAAAAAACAAATGAAAAAAAAAACGGTATAAATACATAAAAAATATACGTATTGATAAGATAAGTTCCTCCTTTTCGAAATCAGTTAAAAACAAAGTCAAAAGCCGTAGTTATGCGGTTGGATTTGATTTTAACAATTTAGTTTGTAAAATTTGCCTCCACTGCAAGAGTTTACGAAAATTTAAGGAAGAAAAACAAAATACTTCGTCTTCGTATAAAAGTGCATTCGCTTCAAAACAATCTGTTATTACACAACACTTGCAGCTGTGGTAAGAAATAAAGTATGTGTCATTCACATTATATTCGGCGCTGGTATTTATAACAACATCGTGGAGGGGTCTGGTAAATACTGGAATATTTGAATGAATAATCGCTTACAAGAGTCGTGAGTGACTGAATCTGCCTAGCCTTTGCCAGCTATGTTGGAGTTAGCTTCCAGTCTAACCAGATGCCGCTGAATATCAGCATTCTACACGGAGCGACTGTCTTCAGTCCTCCGCACTCCAATTACTGGGCAATGCCGATCTCCTAAGGTTGTATCGGTTGTCAGACTTTCGAGCTTCTGACTACCCGTACCGACTTTCATAGGTATTCTTATGACACCCGGGACCGACGGTGTAACGTGCTCTCCGTTCCGAGGCACGGAGGGGTGTCGATGTGTAACAAATGGTCACCCATCCACGGACAACTGCCGGCAGGATACACAGTCCACCTGCAATTATGATCACGAATATGAAACGAATTCTGTTTCAGCAAACGCGGCGTTATTAGCCCCACCACACGTTGTAGTAGTAAACGCATTCATTCATTGATTTATTCAATAACAATTTACATTGTGACTGAATTACATTGTTAATATAATAACTTATATGACAAAATAATTAAATACAAAATAATAATCATAGTATAGCATAATCAGCCCATAACTATCCCACGGCTGGGCATGAGCCTCTTCTTAGAATGAGAAGGGTCTTTTTGGAGTCCTCTCAGATGTGCAGGTTGTTGGATAACTTTTTCGTCATCATCCTCTTACGACATTGTCACAAACAAGATTGTCATAGAATTGATACTGGTGTCGTTCACCCCTGCGCTCAGGAATTCTCTTATAGGCCCTCCACCTCTACCTAAACATAATAATTTTCAAAACAGCGACTATAAACGTTTCACGAATGCTGTTTCAACATCAAATTGTAATAACAATTTAATATAACTAAAAAGAAGGTGAAATGTCGTAAGAGAGTGACGATGAAAAAGTTATTTTACAAGGTTTCCTCACGATGTTTTCCTCCACCGTTAACGCAAGTCATAATCAAATTCTAATCCACACATGAATTCGAAAAGTCAGAGGTACTTGCCAGGATTTAACTCAGACCCTCCTGCATAAAAAGCTCGCTATTACTGCTATTATAAATATTATGCTACTCCTGTAAATATTAACAGCTTATTAATAGCTTCAGGAGTGAAATAAACGTGAGTCATGCGGACATAACAGGAGCGATGCATGTGACGTACATGATTGTTAGTTTATCGTGCGAACAGATTTAGTGAGCGTACTTTATCCTTGTAGAGTAATTCGGGTTGAAGACGTCAATGGTGCTGGAATTTATGTTAAGGCGAAATTAGACGGTTCATTTTTGGTTCACTTGTGAGTAAATTAATTTCTCTTTCATTTGAATTTCACGTTAATTTAATTTTGTGTTCGGGCGTTTAATTTCTGAAATCAAATGGTTCACTTTTAGTTAATTTCATTGTCTATCTCAAAAGAGTATTGTCATCATCTCTTGGAATGAAATTTCTAAACATAGATAAAACAAAAGCGTCGAATAACCGATCAAAAAATGTTATTTTTTTCTTTTCTACTGAAAGAAAAGTCGTAGAGAAAGAACGGGTGAGCATTATTTTCTATAGCATTTGGTTTTTATTGTGTAATCGAGAAATGAAATGAAAATGAACCTTCACTCGAGTGAACTTTCTCACTAGTGATCTGCCGGATATCGCCTTTAATGACTCCTCTGAAAAACTTTTCAAAATTAGCGTATTTTGTATTACTTTGCAAACAAATAAAAAAAAAATGTTTTAAAAAAAAGGGTTAATGTTTTAACAGCCATATGTAAATGTAGTGAGGAGAGTTTTGAGTATGAATGTCGATGGCTATAAGAGTAGGGGAAGACCAAAGAAACGATGGATGGAATGTGTGAATGATGATATGGTTAGAAAGGGGGTGACTACCGAGATGACGACTAATAGAGAAGTATGGAAGAAAAAGACATGTTGCGCCGACCCCAAATAAATTGGGATAAGGGCAGGAGAATGATGATCATCAATTTAAGTTTTGAAGATTTCGACCGACTTTGTACGCATCCTTGAAGTAAGCTCTTTTATCGCGATATAGTCAGTATGCAGATAGGTGTTTGCTCCATTCATCACCTACTAGGTATATATCTTTATTCAATCTTCCTCATTACGTCAAACCCGGGTAGAGGTGAATTGAACTATTCATAACCCACACAATATAGAAAGATATAGCTTAAATATAACACTGTAAATAGAACTGCACACGTTATACACGACTGGGAAGTAGAACGAATTGTTAAGCTGTCCTTGAACACGTGTCATATTAATCATTGAGAATAACTGAAGAGATAAGTAGATTACCTTAGCAACAGCTTGGTTACGTAGTGCTAGGAATTTGGTAGAAACTCAGTTTAGCCTAGTAGAAACAACAGTTTTGATGATATGTTGGGGTTAGGTCTTTGAATGCGATCTTTTCGAATTTTAGTGATTAGCCGCTCTGCAAATAGTAGATTCAAGACTAGAAAAAAATCACAAATAATACGCGTCGAATAGAGGAGGAAGAGGAGGTCCTTTTTTTCGAAGTCGGCTAAAAAAAGTAATTTTACCTTTATTGTGATGATCTACAAGGTTAATCGGGTAGGGGGTACTAATCCGTAAGGGTGTTGAAGTACCCATAATAATGAATAACTTTTGTTTTACCGCTAAGTACCACCTAAAAGTCAATCGTTTAAAAGAAATAGCTGTTCAAAGATTTCATAAAAAATACGCTAAAATCTATCTATCCTCAGCTATGATCAGCTGTGTTTACATTTTACTTCATATTTGGAGTCACGAATTAGAAGCTCGTTTTTAGAATATCGTAACTAAAACAAGAATGAAGGATTTACTTATGAAAAAAACTAAAATAAAAATAATTTTGCATTGAAATAAAAATTATCGAATTTTGAAGTTTTAACACTTGCTTTAAAACAATCAGTGATACTATAAGTGGCCTGCGGATTAGTTTTCGACCAACCTTGTTTACTTATTTCAGTTTAGCTTTCCGTATTTAATGATAACTCATTGAGGGATTAGGCAGTTGAAGGATCATTCTTTTTGTTTATTAACGTATACAATACTTAGATAGACAGATATGCTTTATTGTTTACTAAAATAGATTACAAAGATCATAAACAACATCTTGCACAACAGGTTTTACATGTTCTTTTTGTATTTAATATGTGTGTACAATAAAGTATATTGTATTGTATAGGTATGTGCAAAATTGCAGCATGTGAATTGCTTATCATATTCGTAATTTCAATAACTTTCATTTTGATAATACAACAATATTCATTGCGT
Organism: Amphipyra tragopoginis; assembly: GCA_905220435.1. NCBI lineage: Eukaryota > Metazoa > Arthropoda > Insecta > Lepidoptera > Noctuidae > Amphipyra > Amphipyra tragopoginis. The sequence continues at coordinate 2,938,965 of HG992006.1, forward strand.
GGTACATAGTTGTGGAAAGTCGGATTGTTAATACATACGTTGCTATGGAAATTGTTGATCGGTCAAAATCGAATCCATAGCGATTACGAGTGTTTTGCACAATTAGGATGCTGGTCGGGAAAATATTATTGGGTTTTTCTGTGTGGAATTTCACAGTAGTAGTAGAAGTAGAATTTGTGCCCGGTTGATGGCAATAGGCTCGCCTCCTATTACATGGGACTTAAACATAACAGCGAAATGAGGATGTACTATACACCTCTGCCAAACCCTTCAGGGAATTCAGGCGTGATGTTATGTTATGTCCAAAATGGCCACAATAACATTCAGTATCGATATGAGAAGGTATCTTTTTAGTCCTATTGATAGGTTCAAAAGTGCTTACACTCGACCTCGGTCAATCACAAACACACAAATAAAAGAATCACAGACTAGCAAGGTATTCGGCTATTTATGACAAAAACATCATATTTTAATAGTCGAATAAAATAATATATTAAAAAGATCAATGAATGTAGACAAAATGCAAAGATATTCGAGGACGGTCTAAAATTACGTCTCGCTTACGTCAGCAACCTTAATAGCGAACGGACAATTCGTGTTTGACGTTTTGAATTGAGAATATGAATCAGGTACCGATTGTAATCTGGCATGCGAACGTAGGTTCTGGGGTAAATCGGGTCATTCCCAGTTGCCCCGCCACCACTGGTGGCAAATGGGATTTTTGTATACATTTTAATATAAAAATCCCATTTGCCACCAGTGGTGGCGGGGCAACTGGGAATGACCCGGTAAATCGAAACTTCTTTTATGGTAATATTCACTTATGTTAAGATAGCCAAGTAGATAAAGACAGTTGGTGACGTTGTGCATCAGGTCGTTGAGTTCCCTGCAACATGATTGAGCTGAGCGACGCCGATGTATGCGTCATGCTCGTGAACGGGTGCTGTCTTGGGACTGGTCAGCTCGTAACTGCTATGGCAATCGTTTTAAAAGGCTAACTTTCTTATTGGTTTTCATGTTGTTAACTGTATGTACACTAATCTGCATTGTGCTTACATTACTACAATGAAAATTGTCAAACCATTTAGTTTTTTTAAAGAGTGTCCATGGAGTTTCTTGCCGGCTCTTCTCCAAAGGACCTACTTTTTGGAACCGAGCACCTAGTGTTGACCTTTTGAAAGCACCAGTGATCTGGTCTACTTGAAATAAAAACTATTTGACTTTGACTTCGCTCAATAGTGGCAGTACACCCAAACGGCATGCAGGAATACAATGTAATAAAATAGGAGGCAGCGACAAATTTTTGTGTGTCTGTGCTTATAAAAAATACGGCATCGTCTCGCGCTTTACCTGTTTGACTATAAAACAACTTGATGGTTTAATATTTTTAATTATAATTTTTTTATTTTTCGGTCTTGATCCCGCCGAAATAAATCAAATTTCAACTTCCAAACTCGTTTTTAAAAATTGTCTGGAATTACTTAGTTCTTTTTGAACGTCAAATTTACAAAAAACCCGCAAAAACATCCACCCTTCATTGCTTCCTATTGATTACGCTGTGAAGAAGAAACAGCGCAACAAATTCCCCAGCAATTCTACCGAATCGGTAAGATTCATTTCGGTGGTCTCAGGACTTCTTTTATTATTATGATAGCGACCGGCTTCGACGTATTTTTCATCAAACATTTGATTTCTTTGACTTTCTGAACAAAAATCGTAATTACTCAGCCAATATAGCCAACATGTTAATAAATTTTACTCTTAAACCTTCCCTGAGAATTAATTGATCTAATTGTGAGAACCAGAACAAAATTCGTTCAGCAGTTACATAGAAAATCGTGCACAGACAGACTCGGCCGGGCCTTTTTAGGGTTCCGTACCCAAAGGGTAAAACGGGACCCTATTACTAAGGCTCCGCTGTCCGTCTGTCCGTCTGTCACCAGGTTGTATCTCATGAACCGTGATAGTTAGACAGTTGAAATTTTCACAGATGATGTATTTCTGTTGCCGCTATAAAAACAAATACTAAAAAACAGAATAAAATAAATATTTAAGGGGGCTCCCATACAACAAACGTGATTTTTTTGCCGTTTTCATAGATAGTGGTACGGAAGCCTTCGTGCGCGAGTCCGACTCGCACTTGGCCGGTATTTTTTTATAATTATGACAATTATGATTACCTATGACAGTCGTTACGGGTAGTCAGAAGCCTGAAAGTCTGACAACCGATCCAATCTTAGGATATCGGCAATACCCAATAACTGGGTTGCGGAGGTCTGATGGCAGTCGCTCCGTGTAAAATACTGGTATTCAGCCAGCTGTTTAGGCTGGAAGCTGACCCCAATATAGTTGGAAAAAGGCTAGTTGCAGATAGAATGATTCTATCAACACAACACCAGTATCCAAAGTACACAACAATGTTGCCAGTCCAGAATTAACCAGTCGGGAACCAACTTTCTGCCATAAAGTCTAAAATGGTAACTATTATGGAAACCACACTATGGCACGGCACAGGTCATAACATTTCGACTCATTCGCGTATCGTTAAAAACCAAAATAACTCCACATTACTAAAAAAATATGATGCCTAAAATAAATTGATTATTCAATGTAGCTTGAGTTTCCGTCCAGTTCTGCCTGAATGAGGTGACTCAATTGGAATTGGGTGAAGATAAATAAGACTCATTTCAATTTCAATTTCTTTACTGCATTCCATAATGTCAAATACAGATGGTAGGCTTAAGATTATAGGATCAACCATAGACCCTGTCGGGCAAAGCATAGTGTAGTAGAAGAGAGGAAGAGCACTTATTGTTTAATAACAATTTAATATTTTATTCATTGTTTCTAGATAGATATTTAACTGCAATTCGATATTTTATTTATTTAGAGATTATATATTTCCTTTTCATTATTTTGACTAAATATTTTGTTTTTTTTTTTATTTTAGAAACAGCTCCTTTTGAAAGAGCTCGTCCGGAAAAGTACAGTCAAAATAATAGTCATTGTAATTGTGTACGTAATGACTTTTTATGCGCAATACTCGCTCAGACAAGCGATGGCAAAGATTTTGCCGCTCAACACACGCATCTCTGTTAAAATATGAATGTTGTTAGTTGCCTGTATACTTATCGTATCTATACTTGGGAGCAAATAAATCATAACCTAAATAACCTTTACAATTATCAGGGTAGTTTTTTGTATTTTGAATCATATAATTGATGAAACCAAAACTAATAACCAGGACACGTGAGAAAAGAAGTGGCTCGATTTTTTGCTCCCAAGTGTATATTGTTGACTGTACTTACTGGTTTTACCCAGGGGCGGATTTTCCTATAGGCCAGGTAAGCCCGGGCCTTGGGCGGCAAAACGAGGAGGGTTTTTTTTTTCGTGCCTAACTTGAATAACGATTCATTGTTACTAACAAATAGAAATGGTAAGCATCAGTATTTGAAACACTGATTGAGATTTTATCATTTACTAACATTCGTTGTTTTTTATTTTAATGTAATTCCTATGGTTCATTAAATTTTTCGTGATTTACAGCGAGTAGGGGGCGGCAATATTTCACAGGCCTAGGTCAGCCAACATATCAAATCCGCCCCTGTTTCTACCGCCTAGCAGATTTGCTGTTTTCTTGTTTAAGGAGCTGCAATTGTGAAAATACAGGCACTTGAGACTTTTCAACTTGTCTTTAAGGTTAGTAACGCATCAGCAATTTTCTTGGTTTTGTAGGTGTTTATAGGTGGCGGGAACCACCTACTGTGGGCTGTCGGTCTGATTGCCGACCTCGTACTAATTTCGGACTAAAAGACACTCCGTTGCCTTTTATATTTTCTGGCTTTAAAACTAAACTAATTATGAAATATGTAAAACGTCCGTACCTCAAATTTGACACCAAATTATTAGAAAAAACTGACAACAAATTCTATAAGTTTGGCCAATATCAGAAACAATAAATAAAAACATCGATTCATTACCAATAAAACTAATTCCCATCATTCCGCAAATCATAAAAAGCACATCGATTCCAATTTTAATTGAAACATAAAATCTCCAATAACATTAGCAGACATTTAGTCCAATTAATGAGATAGCCCATTAAAGTCTACTCAATCGAGTCGGCGTCCTGTCATTAAGGTGCAAGTTGGCTGGAATTAAATGTTTATTTAACGCCTCATCTGAACGGCATTCGATGAAACACATCACTACGTAGATGAGAATTCTCGACATTATATAATAACTTGTGTATTTACTGAAATGTTTGGGCATAGATTAGTTAATGGGAGTGATTTTACAGATTGTTGTATGATAAAATGACAAATGAGTGTGAATCTGTAGGCGTGCTACGAGGTTTGGTTTGGGCCTCTACGAAGCTACGCCGTAGCTTTCGTAGTCCTTTCAAAAGAACCTCCATTTCGCGCTCTATTTGATGAGAAATGTGGATCGCAAAGACATGGCTAGTAAAAAAAAACTGTTGTAATGGCTGGCCTCGCTTATGGCTTTGAATTGATCACCATTATGATTAACCACCATATCTAAAGGCTAAGCAGAAGTCTGGTGATTATGGCAATAATCTCTCAATAGTATTAGAGCTCCTAGTCAAAGAGTTCGTCCGGGAAAGACCTATTTCTACCGTCAAGCAGCATTGCTGTATTCCGACTTGAAGGGTATGGATGCTGGTGAAATTACAGGTACATGAGACTTTATCACTTTGTTTCTAAGGTTGGCAACGTATCAACAATTGTCTAGGTGTTAGTGACGGTGGTAACCACTTTCCATCAGGAGAGTAGACGGTTTTGCCAACCTATTACATAAAAAATGCTGAAATATTATTTTTGGCGATCTAAGACCGTTAATGAAAAGCAGAGAACACCCATCGGGCACTAGACATTTACAGGCTAATATGAAACAAGCAAGTCTTCTAAAAACATTCACCTAACATGCATGTCCTTTTTCAATTAGTAGTTGTATCTATAACTGTCCCCGCTGTACTGTGTATAACTGTATACGCTTGCCGAGGTTGGTCTGTGGGTGGGTGACCATTTACCATAGCGAGTTTCCTCCGTGCCTCGGAAAGCACGTAAAGCCGTTGGTCCCGGCTGTCATTTGTAGATCTTTGACAGTCGTTACTGTTGGTCAGAAGCCAGAAAGTCTGACAACCAGTCTTACCAAGAGTATCGTATTACCCAGTTACTGGGTTGTGGGGGTCTGATAGGCAGTCGCTCCATGTAAAATACTGATATTCAGCTGCATCCGGTTCGACTGGAAGCCGACCCCAACATAGTTGGAAAAAGGCTAGGCAGATGATCTATAACTGTCCCGGGTGTCATAGGGATACCTATGACAGTTACGGGTATTCAGAAGCCCGAAAGTCTGACAACCGGTCCAAACCTTAGGATATCGGCTTTGCCCAATAACTGGCCATAACTGACCCCCGCAAGGGGGGGTCTAATGGCAGTCGCTCCGAGTAAAATACTGGTAATCAGCCGCATCTACTTAGACTGGAAGCTTACATTGGAACAGTTGTCACAAATTGACGAATCAGTGAGCTCTCGCGTCACGTCACCACACCCCTCCTGCACCGCGCATCTACCTCAGGAATGGTCTCAGATAAGCGGTCAGGCTATAATGCTGCGTACAAGCTAACGAACGCCAACAAAGGCCAACGGGGCTCGGCACTATCTGAATGAAAACGGGTTCGATCTATACCAAGTTTGGTCAAAATAACAAATGACGAACCTTCATTGGCATTTGGTGTCATCCATACATGCATCCTTGACGTCTACTATCTCCGATCAAAACTGACGACTCTATCATCTCTAATCTTTGTTCCTTGCATGACACATCAGTCTGGTGGCTGGCGCGTCGCCAGGCCGTCTCTGGTCCTCAGTTAAGGTTCAGCCGTTATTCGTATTTAATCGACCTGTTTGGAACACTTGAACGCAAACTGTTTGTGCTGGAAATAGTCTGAGAGGATCTCTTCCAGGTGCATTAAGAGGTTTATGGGATATACTAAGTAGTTTTAATATGAATTCGAGAAATGCTGTTATTAATAACTAGCGACCCGCCCCGGCTTCGCACGTGTACGTTTTATAGCTTAGAACCTTCCTCTTGAATCACTATCTATTAAAAAAAACCGCATCAAAATCCTTTGCGTAGTTTTAAAGATCTAAGCATACATAGGGACAGACAGCGAGAAGCGACTTTGTTTTATACTATGTAGTCATTTAATTCCTTCTAATAATTTTAATATAGTTCATTTAATTTTTCGTGATCTACAGCGAGTAGGGGGCGGCAATATTTCATAGGCCTAGGGCAGCCAACGTATCAATTCCGCCCCTGTAAGAGGCGATGAACCTGGCACCATAATTGGGCCTAAAAATGGCAATAGGCTCGCCACTTATTGCATGGGAGAAGAGGCGAAACAAAGGTGTACAGACTCTTGTAATAGGAGAACATCTCTGCTTCCCCTTCGGGAATTATACACGTGAGTATATGAATAAATAAAATAAAAATAAACCTCTCTAAAAGCTCGCCACAAACTGTCATGAAGCAATCTCTTGAGAGAGATTCTGCACTGAAACCGACCCGATCCAAAATTACTTTAAAAAGAACCGTCTTTAAAAAAACTGAAAAGAGTCAATTAACAAAATAAAAAACAATTAACAATTTTAATAATCGTAATCGTCATACGTGTAATATTTTTTTTGCGAGATACTTTTATCACTTTTTTGAGTTTTTGCATGTGAGTTGAGTTTATTGAGTTTGCGTTGGCGGAGAGGTTCAAAGAAGGCGAGACGACAAAAAAAAACCACCATATTTTGCCGCCCTAGGCCCGGCCCTTCCTGGCCTATAAAGAAATCCACCCCTGGCCTCTTACGAGTCACTTGCCCGGCGACAAAGAGGAAATGTATTCTTAATTCGTTCCCTGTGGACGTGTTTATGAGTATTGCATGATTCAACAATTACGTACAAGTATTATTACCAAATGCTTCCAAACTTCGCGATTTCACCACGTAAATAACAAGCATGTTTTGTGACCGCATTACTGAAGGCGTGTCGTTCAAATATCGTATACAATGAAGTTTAGTACTGCTATCAAGCTACATTGTAATTTACTGTCCAGGGGTTGTCACGGCGAAACATGTGGGAAGGATGTAAGGCTAAGCGTATGCTGAGACGCAGGTGACGCAGCGCAGCATAGTACAGATTTTGCTGCGCAGAGCAGGCGAGGCAGACATAGGCCACGACCGCATGCTGCGACGCAGCTCGAAGACACATTCGAGTTTTAACTACTACAAAGAATGGACGCGTTCGAGTTGACGAACATTTTTTTTAATAGTCTGGATGATTAGGGGTATGATTTAAGCTGTCGTCAATTTAATTGGTTTTGAATTTCTTAAATAATAGGGTTTGTCGGCAAAATAGTAGATCTGTCGCCAAAATGTAGTTGCCAAACAATATAAAAACAATTCTATAATAAATCACATATAATCATCGGGATATACAATCAAGTATCAAATAAACAGGTTTCGATTTATTATAATAAGTTTGTCCTGATAACTGTATAAACAATTTATTCAAAACGATCATTAAAAAAATTTTACATAGCACTTCAAAAATTCATAAAAGTCCCAAAAGTAGTAGCATCATATTTGCAAATGAAAAACTTAAGGGGATGTTTGTAAGGTTGTTTGGGTTTCCAAAGCAGAGTCGACGAAGCCGGGGCTCATACTTCTGTCTGCAGGGTTTAAAGTAACCTAACACGAAGGGGATGACGGGGGCTTCGCTCGCTCGCTTTGCTCGCTCACTCCAGCCCCCGTCATCCCCTTCGAACCTAACCTATCCGCGTCGGGGTGTCCCAAATTACCGAGGTCGGAGGCACTTCCTTAAAATAATAATGTCGTAGCGCGCCAACTTGGCTCCGACCCTTTGATAAATTTTTCATTAAATTTATAAACAGAACTATTTAATTAGTAACGAATAGTATTATTTTGATAACTGAACGAAATAAAATGTAACTACTGCACTGGTGACAAAATAACAAATAAAAACAAGTCGCAATCTGGGGATGATCATCGATTTATTTGGCGACAGATATACCATTCTGAGTACGAAGCTATTATTTAAGGGATAAACCTATTATTTTGAGAACAAAATTTTTATCCAAGGAATGAACTACGATTTTATTGATAACCCATCTCATAAGTTAGATACATATTGACATTAATTTGGTAATTCATAACTGGCGACACTTTAATTTATCTGAGAATGAAAATATTTCGTGGCGATAAATCTATTAATTAGATGATGCAAGTTGATGACAAATATAAACTTTGCTGACAAAAAATATAGTTCCCGATGATTAGTATCATACAAATAAGGTTCACAACGCACTTATTCAATTAAATGTTCTGTCATTGAAATAAAATTCGAATTAGCGGTAAAAAACACATGTCGACATGCACGCGTCGCGCAGAAATCTGTGCCGGCACTACAACGAGGCGCAGAGCAGGGCAGACGCATGTCTGCGTCGCACGCGTCTGCGCCGCAGCGTACGCAGCTCTTAGTACGTTCATACATTACAAAATCTGCTCTGCGCTGCGCTGCGTGCACCTGCGTCACCTGCGTCTCAGCATACGCTAAGCCTAATCCTCGTTGATTTGGCAGAATGTCCAATCTCTCCGCTATTTTATACTTACTCCAAAATAATGGTATCGAATATAGATCTGAAATTGTCTAATGGTCCTTGAAGGTATTGGCAGCGGTCTTTCATTTACAGTTAGCGGAAGAAAGTATAGTCTTAGGTCGTGGTCTATTACAAACACCGTAGGTCGCGTTCGGCGGCGTGACGCTGTAAGCGGCCGACGAATGCTTATTATGGATATGCACTGTAGTAGTGGTTTCGTGTAGTGCCGGACTTAAAGAATAGCACTATCCCATCTCTTCCCGTGGGTGTCGTAAAAGGCGACTGAGGGATTCTCTAAAGGATGGGCAGCAGCATTCTCTGAGTACTTCAACAACCATACTGCGATCGGCAACCCGGCTGCCAAGCGCGGCGATTACGGCAACCCGTGGGGGAGGCCTATTTATTTATTTATTTTTGCACTCATGTTGTTTACAAGATGGTCATACATTATCAGATAGGTATCAAACATGACCCTGTTAGGGCACAGCAACAACAATTTTACATTAAATTAAAATCATTTGGTACGGTTATCTTAAACATTAGAATAATTTGATAGGTACTAAATAATTAAACTTGGTCAATAAAATGCTCATAATAATATGTAGTATAATTTATAATTATTATAGTGTATTAAGTATATATTTAGTATAATTTTATTTGTGTAATGTTTGAATTTTATATTGCCTACATAATTTGTTTTTGTTAGATATTATATTATTTTATTCATTTTTCAGTTAGGAATTCTTTCAGACTGTATAGCATAGCATTTTAGTATTAAATATTTTTTTAATTCGTTTTTTAATTTATTCCTATGTCCAGCAGTGGACGTTTTTCGGCTGATTGATGATGATGATGATGACTATAGTAGTCTCTCTCACACGCCTGACGCAGCGTCATATTAAGCAGTTGTCGGCCACGTACAGCGTCGCCCCGGACGAAGCCTACGGCGTTTGTAACAGATCTCGGTCTTAGGCCTAATAATATAAAAAGTGGATATTTTATCAAAAGCAGGAACAGTTTTAGATGGTCGTATCTGAGAATATTGAGGCAGAGAAACTAAATTACACTCAGGGGAACAAAACGCGTACAACGTAAGTTTTTGAAAACTACGTATTACCGTTGTTCAAAAAGTCATGTACACCTCTCTTATAGTGACTTACTTATAAAATATAACTTGCTCTCTTTGAAGTCGAGACGAATCTTTTTAGAAACTATGTTTTTATATGGTCTGTGCAATAATTCGTATGATTGTGTGGATATTTGTAACAAGTTGTTCTATGTAGTCCCTCGAACAATTCAGGGGCGTGGGGTGCGCGCACGACCTGTATTTGCCGTTACTGCTAGTCGTACAAATGCAGGATTGCGAGCACCTCTACGTCGCCTCACAAGCAACTTCAATAAGTTTATCTCTAATTTGGATCTGTTCGCTTTATCAACTGGAAGATTTAGAAACATTTTGCTTAACACAATTAGAAATTTGAGTGAATAATTTTAGTTTTCTCTAGTATTCTTTAACAATAGCTGTTTTTTTTAAACCCTTTTTGCCTTTCATTTAGGTATCAACACTGTCTTTGTCTTATTGTGTATCTGTAGAGAACGTTGTTGGTTGCACATTTGTATAACCCTGTATATTTTTATTTTTTGTAATATTTAATGTGTAACTGTTTGTTTTCCCGAATAAATAAAATAAAAATAAAACCAAATACAAAAACAATTTTTTTAAACTGGACAGATAAATAATACTTTGCAAACCTTAGATTCCCTCAGACAGTCCTCAAATTCGCCCACATTTTACCTGCACCTTTTAGACCAACGGCTGTTGTTTATAAGATAAAAATAAAATACTTGTATTAAATAAAACAAGCTAGTAGAGTGCCCATACAAATTATGAAGATACTATTGTTTGTATTGAAATATAAACATGGTTACACTCTGTAGTTTGCATAATAAATATTTGAAGCTTAAAGTGTATTGTAGTATTAAAAGATATGCTTTGACGATAATTTTATTGTTTAGAGCAAACGCTTAAGTAGGTACATTGTGATTTAATGTTTATCGTAATCGTAAATGAATTGTACTTACTTTGTGTACCTGATTCTGAATCTATGGCAAATATGGAGTGTTTGGAGTATGAATAATTTAACGTTCAAATTGTCCCCTCTTTGGAAATCGATATTCGATTCGAGCAATAGCAATAGCAAAATAGTTCAGCTTATGGGCTACATAAATTATAATATTTTACAGAATATAAAAAAGCCTGACTTTTTCTTCTCTCATATCGGCACGTGCTGTAGGCGAGAATAGCTCATGCTGTGCTGAAAAGATTAGCTAGTCAGCAAGGTTGGTAGCGGGGCTGTCTGGCCAAGGTGCGTCGACGGACTTAAGTACTGTCGTATTCGTGAAGGCTCTTCTTATGCACCCCCAAATGCAGCTTATGGGCTACATCTATACATATAAAAGGAGAAGCTGACTGACTGACTGATCTATCAACGCACAGCCTAAACCGCTGGGGTTACAAAGTTGAAATTTTGACAGTAGGTTCCTTTCGTAACGTAGGCATCCACTAAAAAGGAATTTTTCGAAATTCAATCCCTAAGGGAGTTAAATAGGGGATGAAAGTTTGTATGGAAAATCGTCACTTGACGGCTTCAAAATTTCACGCAAGCGAAGCTGCGGGCGAAAGCTAGTATACTAATATTTTTCAAAATACAAAATAGGTCTATGATTCGGCCATTCTTCGGCTATAATGACGAGTAATTAGTGTGACAAAAATTCCTTCGGAAACTCATACGACAGACGGACGACCACCGTTATCACACCATAAAGTGTTCCATTTTACAATTTTGGCAGCGAATACAAAAATACATTATCCTATATTTTGCACCCTGATCCGGAGATCATCGTCATTAGAATGTCATTAACATTCGTTTTAACAACGTTTGAATGATGATGAGTTTTGTTAGTACTTGCATGCCTGTATTCATATTTGAAACAAGTGCTTGTCGGGCCACGCGCAGTAATAGGGTTCCGTAGTTGCACAATAATGCGGACTAAGAAGAGGACTTAGTAATTTTTCAATGGAATTTATACGAAATGTTTACTGTTCCGGTTGGTCGACTATTACTCGTAAACTAGTAAAGCCTACTTAGCTGTGATAGTTTTCCTTTTAACTTCGTTGTGTATACTACTACCGCGATTTTTTTCACATATCCAAAACTAGCCGTTTAGCTGGCAGGGGGGGGGGGACACTTGACCCTAACAAAAATTAGCACTTTGTTTAATATTTCAGAAACGGATCCCTTAATCGAAAAATTGTTTTCTCAAACTCACAATATTTTTGAAAGATCCATCCAACAACACCCCATGCAATGGGGAAGATGAGAAAAAAAAATCCCCACTGGATGCAGAGGAGGCACCCTCAAAAAATTTTTTTTTCATGATTTTATTTTACTACTTTTTCGGCGTGATTTATATGTATATCTGTGCCAAATTGTAGCTTTCTAGTACTAAGAGTCTCTGAGCTAAGCTGCGGACGGACAGACGGACGGACATGGCGAAACTATAAGGGTTCCTTGTTGACTATGGAACCCTAAAAAGGTAGGTTCTATGCGTAGCGAACTGCACAAAAAGAGTAAAGAAATCTAGAGGCCCAAATAGAAACTAACAAAGGCAACAGATTCTGACCATCACCATTAATAACTTTCTAAGGAGGTTTTGAAATAAATTACAAATTACCCTGTCAAGTGTAATCACGTTTTATTTATTCTTCGCCACCAAAATCAGAATGCAACAAACGACCATCATAACTTAAAGGTACAAGTCCGAGACGGGCTGCAAGACGGAGTGCGATCTGCGGCTGCGGTCTGCGGTTGCAGTTTTGCAGTCGCTGTCGGAATAGCACCTTTAAAATGCACACCTTAAAGGCGCTATTCCGATGGCGACTTGTGTGCAGTCTGCAGTTTGCAACCCGTCTCGGACTTGTACCTTTATAGTAAGTAGTACCTACCTGATCTTAGTATAGATGCTTTTTGCCTATCTACTATTGTTGAGGCGCGGGTTATTATGTAGACAATTAAAACTTCTGATGATGTTACTATATTATTATTTTCCCTTTATTCATTGTAAACACATATAAATTACATTTTTAAATACATATCATAAATAAAAAAAACAATATACATTTAAATATATAAAAAATAGTATCCCATCGGTAACGGGAACGGGGTCCAAGCTGCCGGCAGTCAGGGCTCCACAGAAAGGAACTTCCTCACTATGCGTGCCGTGTCAAGGAGTACTGCCTTCTGTATCAAGCCCTTAATCCAGCCACCCAACGAGAGCCCTTATTATATTTATTATTCAGTACAAAAAACGACTCGCACGCAGCCCGACAACCCAGTCCGACTGGCAAAGCAGTCAGGAATGCAACATCAGCACATTATACTAGTCATTCTACTTATGTACTCATTGTCTAGGAGAGCACGTTAAGCCGTCGGTCCCGAGAGTCATATGAAAACGAATGACAGTCGATATGGGTAGTCAGAAGCCCGAAAGTCTGACAACTGATCTAACTTTAGGATATCGGCATTACCCAGTAACTGGGTTGCGGAGGTCTGATGGCAGTCGCTCCGTGTAAAATTCTGGTATTCAGTCGCATCTAGTTAGACTAGAAACTGACCCTAACCTGTAGTGTCATTCTGTAAGAAACCCACCTCAATATCGACGGTTAGCTCGATATCCATAATGTCACAGTATGGACAATAGAAGAAAATAACACACAGATAATCGACAGTATAATCAATAACGCGTAGTTTTGTTATCCACGCTGTGTCACGACAATAAGTGTCTAATTAATTAATATAACTGAATTGTGATTTATAACCTATACCGTATGTAATCAATCTGCTTAACTATGTGACTTGTAACTGGAACCTTGTGGGTACCTGTTGTTCTAAGGTGGAGGAAGACTATCCGTCCGTGATACAGTTTATACTAGTACGAGGGGATAGGGCGAATCAGTCCAAAGACAACCAAACCATTTGTTCAATCTATCATTTCACACTCTCCAACTGTTGACCTGCCTAAATTTTATTGTCAAAATAACTTTTAACGATTTGTCTATCCTGGGTTTATTATTAAGTTACTCTGTATGGTTGTCTCCTATTCATGAATAAAGTTTTTTTTTTTTAATTGACAGTCTTGATCGAGGTGAGATTCTTACAGAATTGCACTGCTGGTTGGGAAAACTTTAGGCAGAACAAATTGTTTATGCAGTATTTCGTAATACAGTCAACAACAAAAATTATAGTTCATATGATTGACGTACGAATGTTCGCCGTGTATTGAATTCTGTACATCACGCTGCCAAGAATGCAGATAGCCGACTCCACGTTATTTCTGTTTAACGGAAAAAAATAAAATCGTTGTTTGCCAGCTATTTTATTGTTGCTTAGTCGTCACTAATCGTTATTTTGTCCCCAACGGACTTTTATTGGGTTAATAACTTTATTTTTAAGCTCAAATAGTCGTTAAAATGTACGTTGCAATATTTGCGTGCTATAATATATCCTGGTTACTAGAAGTATTTATGTTTTTAGTGTACCTATAGAAAATATTGTGTACGGTATTGTAAATAGAAATTGGTTTTGCTCACGACTGATCCTATATAAGTATTGTGTTTTATTTCTCGTAAGCTCGTATCTTTCTTCTCTTCGCTTTTTTTCAATACCTTGCATTCGTCGCTTTTCTGCAAGAACATCTTCACTGTCTGTTAAATACATTACTTGGCTACATTAAACTCCAGATCCAAGAGTACTCTTGCATTAAAATACATGAAAAGATTTTCCCCGTGTGGGCTAGAATATAAGACTTCACTCTCAACCCAGCACGCTTGGTGGTAGGATCTATACAGTCCGCCTGGCTAGCTACCACCCTCACATTATAGTCCGGCGCCAAGCAGTTTACTGTGTTCCGTCGTGTATATGTGAGAGCCAGTGGGGTATAAGGGAATCCCTCTATATCTCTGTTACTTGGATTCTTGTGCTCCATCTTAGACCTTGTCTGCGTGCCGTCATCGTCAGGGTCAAATTTGACTAAGTAAAATAATAAAAAATAAAATATGTAGAATCAGCAGTGGTTGAATCAAAATATATTTAAAACCTCAAGCATGGTAATTATAGACACAATAGATAAGACAATTTTATTAAGTGTCGTTCTGGGACGACGGGCGGTACGCAACTGGTTAAATTACGTCAGAATGCCTTTTGAACGAAAATAAACAAATATTTTGAATTTACAACATGGAACGTATCAGCTGTTTATCTGACGTCGGTCATAAAAACCTGGAGAACGATGTTACTGCTATTTTAGTAGCTCAATGGGCTAGTAACCCGTCTTTACCTAACACAGTTCAACAACTTTAAACCTATGAATACCAAAAATGGTAACAGAGCTTTTACTGAAAATAATTACTCTACTTCCTCTATTAAAAGGTGATCGATATACTTACGACGAGCTGATATAATAAGCTAATTTATGTTTTACATTAAAAAAAAGCGTCACAAAGAAAGGAAGAAAAACTTTATTTTGACATGCACAGTTTGTATAAAATCACACAAATAAAAATAAATTGACTGTCTCGTTTGTCTAATAGTCGCAAGCGCGACTGCTGAGCTTGAGTTCCTGGGTTCGATTCCCAGGTTGGACAAAGTGGTATTGGGTTTTTCCGTGTGGTGTTTCTCAGTAGCAGCAAGGAGTCTGTATTTGTGCCCCATTGATGGCAATACGCTCGCCCCCAATTACATGGGACTTCAACATAACGGCGGAATGTTGGTGTATTATACACCTCTGTCAACCCTTCGGGGAATACAGGCGTGATGTTATGTTATGTTACAATTACTCTATTAGAAGGCCTATTTCCAGCATCGATATCTACGAGCTGATATAATAAGTTACTTAAACATTTAAAAAAAGCGTCACAAAGTAAAAAAGAAAAACTTTATTTTGACTTGCACAATTTGTATAAAAACACACAGATAAAAATAAATAAGTAACAAAATGTGACCACTAGACCAAAGAAGCTGTAATTCAGTCCTGACGTAGCGATAATTTCGTAAATTGTAGCATTAAGTCAAGAAGACATCGATTAGCTATCGAAATAACGTACACGACATCATCAAAAACCGTAAAATACCTGTATTATCCATGTTTTTCAAAAATATTTGTTATTTTTTATGGTAACGTTTGGACAAAAACGTCAGAACACACGTTACGTTGAGAAGGGTACAATAAAAATGTTCCATAAATGACGCTTCCCAGTTAACGGAAGTCATCACTCAAGGTAACGTATAGGAAGACATCACTCCCATGTAAGCTATTATGGAAGTCGTATGGTAACATATTATTGGTTGAACATAACATAATAGTTACGTCTGAGATTCCTTTAGGATTAGGGAAAGGTCTATAATTCGGTATGTGAAGTTTTTTTTAATATTATTTTTATACAAGGTTAGTCGGAAAGGGGGTACTAATCTTCAGGCCGCTTAAAGTATCACTGATGACGGTTTTAAAACAAGTGTTAAAAGGAGACCTGACACGCTTCATACATTTTTGGACCAAAATCCAAAGTAGCCGGCCAAAGAAAAGTATATACATATTATGATAGTACATGACTACCTAAACATTTTTTATTATGACGTCATTCCTGTATGTCTGATATCTGAGTCACTACATAAGGTTAAAATGTTCGATCTTAGTGAAAGAAGTTAAAGAATTTAAACGTTAAGATCTAACAGTACCTACATAGTATCTTAATGTTTGTGAGTAAAATACATATAACGATACGATAACAAAACTGGACATAAGATAACTGTCCGATGAAACTGAAGTTGCATGGATAATAAAAAGCAGGGTAGCCACGCAGGCATGCGATCTTTCGGACCTCATGGCTACCTGCCTCAGGCTACCTCTAAAACAATAACAAGTAATGTTTGGCACATGTTTTTCAATTAAATTCTTTTTAGTTTTGACTGAAATGGAATATTTTTACCTTATGTAGTGACTCAGATATCAGACTTCGAGGAATGACGTCTTATTAAAAAATGTTTAGGTATTCATGTACTATCATAATATATGCATATTTTTTTTTGGCCAGCTACTTTTGATTTTGGTCCATTTTGTCAGATGTCCTTTCAAAATTCGATAGTTTTTATTTCCATGAAAAAATATTTTTATTTTACTCTTTTCAAAAAATCTTCGTTGTCGCTTTAGTTACGAATTCAGAAAATAGAGCTTCTAATTCGTAACCCTAAATATGACCTAAAATGTAAACACAGCTGATCATAGCTGAGAATAGATAGATTTTAGCGTATTTTTTATGCAATTTTTGAACAACTATTTCTCTTATACTATCGACTTTTGGGGAAAGTGGTAAAACAAAAGTTATTCATTATTATGGGTACTTTAACACCCTTTCGGATTAGTACCCCCTTTCTGACTAACCTTGTATTTTTCGTACTTTGTAACATATGACATTGAAAAAGTCACATTGGTACATGCCTGGGTTTGAACCCGCAACCCGGTGGTTCACAAACGGGTCTGTAACCTCTGAGACTTCAAGAATGGATTGAGATAAATACTGTATTACCACACGTTTGACGTCATGACTGAGCGATTGCTGCTCTGCGCTGCAGGTTGCGGGTTTGATTCCCGTACATAGATGCTCTGTTAATGATGATAGTTGTTCTGGATCTTAGTGAGGGGCAACGTTTCTTTAAAAAGAAAAAAAAGATGTTTATACTTACTAGATTAGATGAAATTTCATAAGAAATTTCATAAGATTGTAATCGTTATGTTCGTCTGCCGGCATGTCTGTCTGCCACAGTTTAATCTTTATATCAGATACGTTAGCTCTGTTAGTGACCTTGTCACTGCTTATTTACAGAAATACTGGAGAATTTGGATTTCTACCAATTTAGTTTGAGGGATGAATTTCATAAATAGAGTTTTGAAGCCGTGTATTTCGTTTTTTTATATAATGGAATGTTATACTTACAAATTCTAAGTATTTTATTAGTGTGAAAATAGTAGGTAAGAGTATCTCTTCTCTAATGGCCGATTTCTATGATTTACCGAGCGTTATTGGTGAAATTAAGATTCTTGTATCTTTAGCAATAATGAAGCAGAGAGTCTTAAGCTATAAAATGTACCCGAGAGACGTAGGGGCGGGTCGCTAGTGATTATTAAAAGAAACAAGTGCATGTAATTTCATTTAAGTATTCACAACAAACAAAATTACATACTTTACTCGGAATAATTAATTATTATCTTAAATGTACAATATAATATGTGTAATAAATACATTCTTCATACCAGACAAACTCCTGTCTTCCTTCTCACTTATAAAAACATGTAACATAACACACGGAACATACAGAAAAATAAATTATAACTAAAATTATTTATTTTATTTCTATGTTCAGCTATTTTCTGACACAAACACATTCAGACACAGATAAAAAAACAAACGTCACCACTTCCACACACCTCACAACACATAAAAAAATCCAAAAATGGAATCTACAATCAAAAACAGGAACTGTTTTAGAACATTCTTAATTCAAAAAATTTAACTGTCATTTGTTTTAATTTATAAAACGTCCGTTAAAATTTCATTCGGCGCTTGAATTATGCAAGGTGTGCACGTGCGGATTGTAGATCGAAAGAAAAAGGTATCTCGACCCACATCGCAGCGCGATCTTTGTCGTTATATTTTTAGAACAGCTGAAATAGCCGTCAGGGCACACGACCGATTTAGATCGCGTTTCGTTTGTTCTACGATTGTCACTAACTGAGGCGCCTTGTCGTTGCTATGATGTTTCAACTATGAATCGGATACGTGTTGCAAAAATTTGTGTAATTTTTTAAGTGTGAACTACGGCTTAGGTTTTTAGGTTAGTCGGTGTTGATATTTGAAAATAGAAATTAAAATTCTTTAGAAAAAAAAAATGATGCCTTTGACCTTTTTGAGGAGTTTAAAATCTGTTCTCTAGTGTTTCACTTTGTACAATCTTCAAATAGTTTTTCAACACAAAAAAGTTTATGGAAGATGGTAACTTTCAAAATGTTAACGTGATGTATTGTATGAAATATTATCTGTTTTATTCAAAAAAACATTTATATTGAAATTACACAAGATTTTGAAAAACTTTGCGAACAGCTGAGATAACGTTCCACAGTCAAAAATAGAGTAATAGACAAACAAAATAATACAGATGAAATTGACAGTGTGCCATTACAAATACTATACTCATTTAAAAGATTCCTAATTTAAATTCAAAATAATAGATTTTTCATGGAATTGAAGAAGAGGAAATATTGCTCTCCAAATAACTAGTGATTTTATTACGACTGACTATCCTGTTTTTAAATGATAAGTGCCATAAAAAATACACAATTAAATACTCAAAAGTACTAAGTGATGTTTTCTTTCCGTATTTTATTTCTTTATAAAACTTACAGCAAGTTCACAATTATCACACAGAGTAATAAAAGATGGCCAAATACAAGTTTTCACGGTTAGGAACGAGAGTAGAACAGGTGGACATAAATATGAAACTTTGAACAGTTATTTACACAGGTACAAAATTATGACCCTGTACTATAAATTCTTCAATGAGCATCAAAGAATGTACATTTAATAGATGGGTATATTTCTTTAAAATTAAATATTATACAGATAAAAAATCGAACTAGTAGTGAAGGTATACAAACAATAACATGGCAACTTTTCAAACACTAAACTGCTCTTCTAAAAAAATACTAATCCTGTAATTAGCACATTCATCTTCTGATTAGCTGGTCTGATGTTGGAGTCGGAAGGTAGTCATAGGCAGTATCTAGGCGCTGGCGATAGGAGCGGCTGCCAGAGGCTTCCTTTTTTCTTTCTTCTTTCTAGATCTTGCGTTAAAATATTATGTTGATTTAAATGCAAATTAAATTACCTCTGTCTGGAGATTGAGAGCTACAAACATCAAATTAAAGCGTTACTGTCTTAATTTTTAACAACATTCTTAATTAAATGCCTTTTATTCATTTAGCGTGCTTTTTGGGGAGCGTAGAATTGAATCCCTGACTTGGGCGCTCATGACCGCTAGGGTCCGACGCTAGGGTACCTACGACACTGGTCATAGGAGCTCAACAGTTTAATAATGACTTCAAGTTTTGGGTTCATTTGATTTGGCTTGATAAGTTATCTGGTCTTAGGCAGTATTTTCCATATATTATACATTGTTAAACCAGATTGTTTGAAAATTACTTTGATTGCCTCTTTTGTCTACTGGTCGTAAACACGACTGCTGTGCGTGAAGTCCTTGGATCGATCTCCAGGTCTGACTTGCGTATTAGGTTTTTCCGTGTGTAATTTCTTAGTAGCAGTCCGGAATCTAGATTTGTGCCCGGTCGATGGCAATAGGGACTTAAAAACACCGGAGGGTGTACTATAGACCTCACCCAATCTTTTGAGGAATACTAATGTGTAACTGTTTGTTAGTCCCAAATAAATAAATAAAATAAATAAAATAAAATAAAATAAATAAAACACAGACGTGAAAATGTTACCTATTGTCTAAAAGTAAAATCCACGTATACAGATAAATCATCAATCTATTTCCATATCTTTCTTTTCCAACTGTATAATTTTTGTGCAAACGTTGGCAGAGTGAACGCGGAAGTTTCAATGTATTGAGGTCGCGTTACAACGTGTTTGGAGCGAGAATACATCAGTTTTTATGTTCCCTTACAACGGAAACGGTTTCGATGTCTCTGAACTGAAGATGGGCTTCCTGGAATGTGTACTTTAGTAGACCAGTTGCCAAGTCGCAAAATGGAGTTTACCTTGAAAGTTCAAAATTTTGGAGATTGATTAATATGTGTGTGCCTATGAAATGTGTTCCCATTAAAAATTCAAATTTTCCACCAAGAGTGACCTCCGCGCGCTTCGCCATCTTGGATTTTTATCAAGCATATCTATAATAATCCCAATGAAACAAGCTTTTAAACAAAAAAAACGCATCGAAATCGGTTCATCCATTTCGGAGCTACGATGACAGATATACAAACAGACAAACAGACAGACAAACGACAATGGAAACGACCTTTTGCAAGGTAAAACTAATTGTCGATTGGGCTATAAAATGTACTCCAGGAGATATTTTTTGTTCACGTAGATTTCAAAATAAAATCACTACATAGCATAAAACAAAGTTACCGCTACCATCCTTGCTGACTGGCTAATCTTTTCACCACGGTATGAGCTATTCTCATATAGTTCGTGCCGACACGATAGAAGAAGAAGAAGACAAAGTTGCTTCCCGCTGTCTGTCCCTATGTATGCTTAGATCTTTAAAACTACGCAACGGATTTTGATGCGGTTTTTTTTAATAGATAGAGTGATTCAAGAGAAAGGTTTATATGTATAATACATTGCACCCGTGCGAAGCAGGGGCGGGTCGATAGTAAAAAAAAAGTGTACAGATAGGCGCAGTAGTAAGTAAGATCTTATAATAATGGTTATATTAATGCCTAAGTTTATAGATGTGTATAACTTATATTAATTACAGGTGTAAGAAAAGTGAAAATAAAATGTGTTGAGAGTGAATTCAATGGAGTCTTACGACCTTTACCAGGTAGTCTGCTCATCAAGGGGATGGGCCATCTAGCCTTCTGTGTAGAGGGAGAGACGAGTCTGAATAAAATGTAATTTTCGGAATATTCCGATCTGTCTGTTCCGGTCTGTGATTTTCCGACAAAAAAAAAAGGTTTTTTTGTCGGAAAATCATCATTGATGCCCTTCGTCCAGGGAAGGCGAAGGGGTATGCCGGACTCTTACTAAAAACGCACGGTGTTCCGTCTCCTGATCCGACAGAATCCTGAAATGACAGACAGAATGATTCAAATAATATCAGAAAAAAAAAACAAAATGTTTAGAGTGACACGACTAACAGCTACCTATAAAGTTTTATTGTTTTATTCACCAAACAATCGATCTTGTACATCTGAGATCAAGTATACACTTTGTTTAAGCTGTACATAATATTCTGCACAGACAACTATTTAAAGAAGATAAAATGTATAAAAACTAGATGTAACTAACTCACAAAATTTCGCGAAACACACATACGATACATTTAGAAATAGATTCTCAAATCATCAGCCCGATTTCCCGTAAATGTATTTACAGATTCACTCCAGATGCTAAGTGTAGAGACACCTTTACACCTGGACTATTTGTCACTTCGACTGGCTCTGCCAACAGTCTGGACTAATAACCGTATTAAAGGCATTATGAAGATAAATTGTACTTATATCTGATATCTTAGTTACTAGAATCGAAGAAGCTATATAAATATGTAATTTATTCTGCCTAGCCTTTTCCCAATTATTTTGGGGTCAGCTTCCAGTCCAACATTAGGATATTCCTAAGGTTAAACCGGTTGTCAGACTTTCGGGCTTTTGTATAAATGTATTAACTGTAAGCGAACCTATATAAATAAATAAATAAAATAATAATAAAATTAGAAAATATATTGTGAAGGACGGCTCTGTTGACATCTGTCGGGCATGCCACTGTCCCGCTGAATCTATTCGACATATTATTATTGTCTCTGGTTGTTCTCATCTTGCTAACGGTGAGTATTTGCACAGGCACAACCTCGTGGCTAGGATTATCCACCAGCAACTTGCTCTGAAATATAATCTTGTGGACGCAGAAGTACCACACTACAAGTATGTGCCCGACTCAGTTCTTGAGAATGGTCTTGACACATTGTACTGGGATCGATCTATCATCACTGACAGGACTATTGTAGCCAATAAGCCTGATATAGTGGTGATAGATTGATTAGAACGCCGCACAATGATTGTTGATATCACTGTCCCGCATGACGAGAATCTCGTGAAAGCCGAAAATGATAAAAAAAAACAAATATCTTGATTTGGCACACGAGGTCGTCGACATGTGGGATGTTGACTCAGCAGTCATTGTGCCGATAGTTGTTACAGCCAATGGCTTAATAGTCAAGAGCCTCGACTAACAACTGATGAGGCTCTCGTTAGGCAGCTGGATCAAGGGTTTGATTCAGAAAGCGGTACTTCTGGACACGGCGCGCATTGTTAGGAAGTTCCTCTCTCTTTAGCCCTGACCGGCCGGCATCTTGGACCTTGTTCCCGATACCGGTAGGCTACTACTTTTTACATTTATAAATGTTTTTATAGAAACATTTAAAAAATGTAGATTGTAAGTTAGAAAAATGAATAAACGAAATTATAAATAATTCTAAAGGTTTATTTTCATCGACTTTATTGCAGCAAAGTCGTTAATAAAAATGGCATATTTGAGACTGTTGGCTATTTCGATGCAATATACGAGGAAAACGTTCCAGAAACCGATTCCAGCATAGTACAGACAGCGCGAGAATGGCTGGTAGCTGGCCGTCCTGTAGTCTTCGCCGCCCGGGTCTAGTGTCCTCTCCTACTAAACAGCTCTTGCATGCACAGGCTGTGTTCTGCAAACTCTGCATTTTGATCTTGCAGATTCATGTGTGCGCAAAATGCACTACCAGACCGTAAAACCCGATACCACGATAGGTAAGTATCAAACTTAAATGGATGATCGCATCACATATCAAGACATTGTTAACAAATAAATAATTCTGATTCTGATGACGAGGAGGTTCTTTTCAAAACTTGACTATTCCACTTTTTGTGTTTTTGCACGATTTGAGAAAATAGTTTTTAAGGTATGTAACTATGTATTTAACCCGAAATTTTGTTGCATTATTATAGACGACAAGATAAATCATAGCTTTGTACAGGATTCAAAAATTTTGCTATAATATATTTTGAATAAATCCAAAATTTAAAATGGAATAATCTAGTTTTGACGCGGCTGATAGGGATAATCAAGTTTTGTTACGAGCACGGTCCACTTGCTCAGTTAACAATGACAATTATTATGACATGACTTTTGTGTCTAAACTGTCACACAAACGCCACGTAGTGTTGTGCAATCGTTCAAAATCAAAAATTCAGCTTGCCATATTAAAAAAGTAAAGCACATTTCTGACTGAATAATGTAGGGATAAAACATGTTTTGTTGCAATTTGGACTAAAATAGTTAATTAACTTATTTGTGATTATTTACGGTTTACTCACGTGCATTTTTCGGGATTGCCCGACTAGTAGTAGTAGTAGTAGTAGTAGTAGTTAATTATCTTCTGGATTAATCATATTTTTTTCCAAAAATGTATATTTGAAATGGGTTATGTCATTTTGAAGTTTAATAATGTACTTTTGACGAAATCATGCCTTTTATTCTTTTTTTTCTGGTGTAACTATCAAGTTTTCGCCCAGTTTTATTTTTGCTGAGTATTGAAAGGTCAGAAATCATAAATAAAAACATTTCTTTCGAAAGTGGAATAGTCAAGTTTTGAAAAGAACCTCCTCAACTATTCTTTTCACACCAGTAACGCTATTTTACGGTATTCAAAAATTGACAAGTTCGATGGTTACATTCAACTGATGGTCGTCACTGAGTCGTCACTCAGCGTCTGTGCAGACGATGCTAGACATTTGAGGAAGCTGGACGCTATGCGCTTTCCCCTGACATCTTTACAATGCATTCAAAACTATGCCCATACGTTTCTTTAGAAAAAATATTTGGCAGTAATATTAACATGTTGACGCTGTGAAGAAACACATGTTTATGAGAATGTGCTTCGAATACGTATGATGGTACGTGGGGAACACGTCAATAGTTTTTTGTTGGGGTTATCGCTCTAAAAATATAGGTAAAACTTGTTTTTCAAATCTGCTACGGTATTTTGATAAATGAGAAATGAATGGGGAACTGAAAACAAAATAAGACATGCATATGTTCTCCGTGTTCTCCCTAGCTTTTTCCAGCTGTATCCAACATAGTTGGAAAGAAATTAGGCAGGTAAAGCTGGAATTTATATATTGAAATAAATAAAGACAAGATATCTTTACTCGTAGATTGGATCAACCTCCAATGCAACCTTTTTTTTCCCGACTGCGCGACATCAAGGACAAGGTTATGTTTTCTATTGGACTGCTTGTACTTAGTCCTTGCGGACCGTTTGTACGTAACCAAGCAGGCAGCCAATGGTATGCAAGTAAAGTACTTTACCTAAGCCAACTAACATCATGACTAATAGCAACAACAGCACTAAGGGCGACCCCTAGTGGGACTCGGATCTCGGCTTTGTGTATTGCTGGCGGGGCTGGGAAGGGGACAGCTTGATGAGGGCTGATTTATCGGTGTGACTGCAGAGTCTGAAGAGACAACCGGCTCTACGACAGGAGAGCTCTGAGTCTGAAGAGACGACCATCTCTTCGACAGGAGAGCTCGAAGTCTGAAGAGACTCTACGACGAGAGAGCTCGGTGGATCGTGACCGGTCCAATGCAACCGGTATCCTATACAATTATATTGTATGAAGAATTTGTATAGTCGATTGCCAAGGAATCTACACGTCAATGACATGTATGGGATAAGCTGTGGAAAAGTGACGTCATCTATAAATGATATTCCCATACAGTAATATTGACATCTCTATTTTTGGGTGATCGGAGATTGTCGTGATGTATATATCTGCCTATCTAGCCCGTGAGCCAGCAACAGTTTTGCCGGACCAATTTCCTCTCAAGCGATAACTCGTGGAATGCTTCAGAGAGTTGTATTATGCAGCATGGTGAACGTCAGCTGCCGCTCCGTGGGTGGGTTGGGCAAAGGCAGCCCCTCAAACACGTAAAAAAAAAATAAGTTTTCAGTCATTTCCTCCCGACTGAAAATTTGTTAAATGATAGTTAACGTAATTATTCGAAGATAAAAAAAAGTCAGCTGGCCGTACCGTGGTGGATTATACGTCAGCTGGTCACATGAACATGCAAAAAAATTTTTTTCGTTCAGTGATTTCCTCTCACTTGAAAATTTGTCAGATGATAGTTTACATGCTATTTTGAATAAATAAAAACGTCAGCTGGCTCTATGTTGGTGGAAAGGTCGTCAGCTGATGCAGTGAAAGGTGGAGCATGGGAACCAGACGTGAGCGCCGATCGCTTATTTAAATACGTCAGCTGACGGGTTTTCCACCAACATAGAGCCAGCTGACGTTTTTATTTATTCAAAATAGCATTTAAACTATCATCTGACACATTTTCAAGTGAGAGGAAATGACATAACTACAGTTATTCGCAATAGCTTCATGCACGCGCCCTTATATGTACCAATCAAATCAATATTCTCATTAATCAATCAATCAGCAATATTTAAATAGACGCACTTTGGATAGAAATCAATCCCGTTAAAATTTATACGCAAGGAAAATCTACCGAAGCACAAAAGAAAAAAAAAGAAACTTGTGAGCCATTCGAAAATAAACCTGAATTTTAATGTATGAAAATGTCCAACGTAACTCCTTTTTGTGTTTTTTGCCAAAAAAACAACTTCAAAGTTGAAAGTATTCTGCGAAGAAAGTTTGAACAAGTGCAGTGAAGTTTTAAATATTCGACAATGTAATAGTAGTAGTATATGTGTTGTGGCCATATCTTAGAATTGATCATTTCATGATGTGGCCGGCCATTTCATGAAATGGTTGTATTTCATGAAATGGCCAGCTAAAACTGACCATATCATTTAAACGTCAACGTTTAGTGATATGTCAATCCACGTTTGGCCATAAATATCATTAATGTAGGGTTTCCATGATATCAAAGGTTTAATAAAAAAACAAATGAAGGAAGCATGTACCATGCAAGCAAAAGCAAGCCAGCATGCAAGTATTTCTGAGTTTGCTCCGCCAGAAGACTCGCTTTGTCGCCCCTTCGCTTCGCTCGCATACTCGACCAGCGCTGCGCTCAGGAGGTCGCCGACTCGCTTCGCTCGCCACCTACGTTGGACATTTTTATACATTAAAATTCAAGTTTATTTTCGAATGGCTCACAAGTTTCTTTTTTTTTTCTTTTGTGTTTCGGTAGATTTTCCTTGCGTATAAATTTTAACGGGATTGATTTCTGTCCAAAGTGCGTCTATTTAAATATTGCTGATTGATTGATTAATGAGAATATTGATTTGATTGGTACATATAAGGGCGCGTGCATGAAGCTATTGCGAATAACTGTAGTTATATCATTTCCTCTCACTTGAAAATGTGTCAGATGATAGTTTAAATGCTATTTTGAATAAATAAAAACGTCAGCTGGCTCTATGTTGGTGGAAAACCCGTCAGCTGACGTATTTAAATAAGCGATCAGCGCTCACGTCTGGTTCCCATGCTCCACCTTTCACTGCATCAGCTGACGACCTTTACACCAACATAGAGCCAGCTGACGTTTTTATTTATTCAAAATAGCATGTAAACTATCATCTGACAAATTTTCAAGTGAGAGGAAATCACTGAACGAAAAAAATTTTTTTGCATGTTCATGTGACCAGCTGACGTATAATCCACCACGGTACGGCCAGCTGACATTTTTTTTATCTTCGAATAATTACGTTAACTATCATTTAACAAATTTTCAGTCGGGAGGAAATGACTGAAAACTTATTTTTTTTTTACGTGTTTGAGGGGCTGCCTTTGCCCAACCCACCCACGGAGCGGCAGCTGACGTTCACCATGCTGCATAATACAACTCTCTGAAGCATTCCACGAGTTATCGCTTGAGAGGAAATGACTGACAAAATATACCCTCTGGCTCACGGGCTAATCCTTTTCACAACTAAGTTGGTCAGCTTCCAGTTTAACCAGATGCGGCTGAATACCAGTATTTTACACGGAGCTACTGCCAACAGACCTCCGCAACCCAGTTCCTGAGCAATGCCGATATCCTACGGAGATCCGCTGTCAGACTTTCTGGTTTCTGACTACCCGTAACGACTGTCACAGGTATTTACGGATCTCACCGATGACAAATTTAAATCTTATGTTAAATCAGTTCTCATTAAAAAGGCATACTATAAGATAAACGACTTTGTTGATGATAGGGACGTGTGGCGCTAGTTCTTTTCTGCACATGAGGCTTCCCTGGAAACCATTAGTTTTTATGTGTTGGTTTATATACGTATCTATATTATTTAGATACGATTTTGATTTATATCAATTCGTACAGAATTGATTATTATACCTACTTACTATTTTAATTTTTACTTTTCCTATAATTGCATAATTTTATTATTGTAAAAATACTATGATTTTCTTTGTATAGAGTCAATTAATTTATTCACTTGACAGACATAATTATCTGTGTTGCTGGGGAGTTTGTTGCGCCGTTTCTTCTTCACAGCATAAACACTAGGAAGCGGTGAAGGGAGGGCTTTTTGGGGGATGTGTATATTGTAAAAGTGACGTTCAAAAAGAACTAAGTAATTTTAGTCTATTTTGAATAAATGAGTTTTGAGTTTGAGTTTGATTCACATGACACCCGGGACCGACGGCTTAACGTGCTTTCCGAGGCCTGGACGGATCTCGATGTGTATTTGACCTGTCTGACCGCGGCAAGCCTTGCAGATCGTACTCTCTGCGCGGTAATTAGCCAGCTTCTCCACTATAGCATGTTGTTATGTAGGTATATTAGACAAGACAACGACTTACAGTAATGCTAGTACCACAATAACACATTTACTGAGAATGTTGGCAGCTTCCACCGCGAAACGGCAAACAGCTGATTTTCTTTTCTTTGAATTTCTTTTTAAAATGGAAAAACATTTTGAACGGCTTTGAAAATGATTAAGTATTATTGGTTTTATTTTTCTGTAGTATCGGCACGAGCTATACGAGAATAGCTCTTGCCGTGGTGAAAAGATTAGCCAGTCAGCAAGGTTGGTAGCGAGGCTGACTGCCCAGGGTGCGCCGAGCGTTCTTATCGTCACTATATTGGTGGTATAACATGTCGTACCCCCGGTGCAACACTGTCACTTCTGCAAAAAAGCATTTTTTCAGGAGAAGCATTTAAAGACTTTAGTCTATATATGTGTTACGGCTAATAGCCGAAGTGCGGCTACACCTAGTTTTAGCCGGGTACAACTAGGTGCAGCCGGCCACATGCGGTTAAACTTAGATGTATCCTATTTATCCTCGGTTAGAACTAGGTTAAGCCTTCATCATAGCGGATAGAACTAGGTGCAGCCGCACACCGGTGATTAAGAGGAACCCCGACACGGATAGGTTAGGTTCGAAGGGGATGACGGGGGCTAGAGTGAGCGAGCGAAGCGAGCGAACGAAGCCCCCGTCATTCCCTTCGTGTTAGGTTACTTTAAACTCTGCAGACAGAAATAGGAGCCCCGCCGTGCGGGGCTCCGTCGACTTAAGCTACACCTAGTTCTAACCAACTGCTACTGGTTGCACCTAGTTGTATCCGGTTAAACCTAGGTGTAACCGCCATTCGGCTTTTAGCCGTAACATATATAAAAGGAGAAGCTGACTGACTGACTGATTTATCAACGCACAGCCTAAACCACTGGGGTTAGAAACTTGAAATTTTCACAGTAGGTTCCTTTTGTAACGTAGGCATCCACTAAGAAAGGATTTTTCGAAATTCAACCCCTAAGGGAGTTAAATAGGGGATGAAAGTTTGTATGGAAAATCGTCACTTAACGGGTTCAAATTATCACGCAAGCGAAGCTGCGGGCGAAAGCTAGTATCGTATAAAATGATGACACTTCCTGATTTTCCACAACGATACTTACGCCAACCAGTTTACCAATCCAGAGACATGATCACACCAAGTGCAGAGGTACTTTAGGCCACATACTAAATACTAAGCTCGTTTTTCGAAATATTGATATAAACATACATAAAATTCACGAAGAGTCTCCTGTGACAGGAGTCTGTAGACCCACGTTTCGCCTCTTGTATTAAGTCCCATGTAATACGTGGAGAGCCTTTTGCTATTTTTCGAGCACAATTTTGGCGCCAGGGTCATCGCTTCTTACGAGTCGATTGCCTGGTGATGGATGAGAATTGTGTTCTTAATCCGCCCGGGAGAATATTTAAAAAACATTAACAAAAATGAAGATCGTCATTATCATCATGCCAAAGTTAAAGATAAGATAGTTTATTTGTCCAAAACATGAGTCTGCTGTACAAACAGGTTTGCAAAGCAAGATGTTATAATAAAAAGACACGTCCTTACATATTTTGCCCATGAGGGCGTACAAAATTCTTTTTTTTTATTTGTTAGGTACTTCCTAATAAAATTAAACAAAAAGAGCTCAGTTGTATGAGGTAGGTATTAATTATTTAAAAATCATATAGATTATAACAACACTTTTAAGAATGCAGATGCTTAAAACTACAATTCATCATCTGCCTAGCCTTTTTCTCAACTATGTTGGGGTCGGCTTCCAGTCGAACCGGATGCAGCTGAATATCAGTATTTTACATGGAGCGACTGCCTACCAGACCTCCACAACCCAGTAACTGGGTAATACGATACTCTTGGTAAGACTGGTTGTCAGACTTTCTGGCTTCTGACCAACAGTAACGACTGTCAAAGATCTACAAATGACAGCCGTGACCAACGGCTTTACGTGCTTTCCGAGGCACGGAGGAAACTGCTTATGGTAAATGGTCACCCATCCACAGACCAACCTCGGCAAGCGTGGCTTAACCCGGAAGATCGGTCTATGCGGCTGTAATTATTTAGCCACGAGCTCCTCAAAACTACAATTATGATAATAAAAAAAATTAAACTATACCACTGCCGTCAATCAATAAGACAAGAATGAAAACAATCTGAAACTACTATAATGTTAACAAATCAAGAGATTAATGATTTATTAAAAAAAAATGTTACGGTAACTCGAATATTCACCCACCCCCCACAGTCCCCAGAGTCCCAGTGTTGGGCAAACGTCTCCCCGTGTGTCCTCCACCGCTCTCGATTTATTAGCCGGTAGTCGCCATTCCTGCATGTAAAAATAAAGTATTGTATTTTAGGAAGACGCGACGGCTCGCTAGCCAACGACTGTTTATTTAAAATCAGCTGATTTCTGATATACACATCGGCATTACCTGGTTACCTTATTTCCTCAAATCATTGAGTTTAACGTTATTCAGAAACATGTGAAGTGACGTCTCTCGTGCCCTGTTCCTGTGGTTAAAAAGATGTCGTTTTTCTTACCAATGGTATTTAATTATTAAACTGGGCATATAAATAGATTCGTAAGCTAATCTTACCCGTGATATAGGATAGATCTATAGCTGATCTATAGCTATCTGTATGGGAGGATCTACCATGCAAAGCGGTTGTGTGGTCTTAGCTTCATTACTGGTAAAAATACAAGAGTCTTAATTTTACTCAGTAACGCTCGGTAAACCTTAAGAATCGGCGGATACTTATTTTACCAGCGTTACCGAGTTTACCGGTTTTACGGCCAGTTTCTTCATCTAAAGTAACAGCCAAAGTCAAAGTAACGTTACCGTTACTTTGACTGTTATTTTTGATGAAACTGGCCGTTAGACATCACATGACACTGAATGTTGATAACCACAGATGGCGATCTGTGGTTATCAACATTCAGTGTATGTGATGTCTTAAGTTCGTTTTTTAATCTCGGAGACTGAATTGACATGCAAGAAATGTCAAACATGAAAATAATGTTCCAAAATTTTACAAGTTTGACATTTATACCTGTCAATTTCATCCCCGAGATTAAAAAACAGACTTTTTATACCGATGAACTCC
The DNA here is from genome assembly GCA_905220435.1 of Amphipyra tragopoginis. Classification (NCBI taxonomy): domain Eukaryota; kingdom Metazoa; phylum Arthropoda; class Insecta; order Lepidoptera; family Noctuidae; genus Amphipyra; species Amphipyra tragopoginis. The sequence continues at coordinate 2,970,413 of HG992006.1, forward strand.
ACAAAATTGACAAATACCAAATCTATAGGGATCAGTATAAAATTAAGCAAAGGTATGTTAGTATCTTTGTGTCTGAGTCTTCAAGGGAATACAATAGTTATTTGTTATACAAGAGTGCAAAGTTGCTTTATGACCGCCTGCTCAATTTTGATGACCGAACAAGCGGAGGATTCTAAAATTGAATCACGAGCGCTGCGAGTGATTCAAAAATTAGAATCCTGAGCGATAGCGAGGGAATCAAAAGAGCACGAGGTGAAAAACCTTTGCACTCGAGTGCAACACGTAACTTTTCATCCCACCTCAGCGAGGAAATGACTTAATGTAAAAAAAATAAACTTCCTCGTCGCTAGAATGACTCATTTTAGGGTTTTCACTTGTTTTCAAGTTTCTTGTTTTTAACCTAAGGTTTTAATAATATGACGTGAAAAGAAAAAAAGCGCGCGTAAAGCAAATAAAAAAAAAGTAATACAACAAAAAGGTTCCGAGTCTGAGTTTTAACAAATTAAAAAAGGTTGTATGATAAATTCGGCACCATGGAGGTAGAAGTAAATAGGTTTAATGAAGTTTTAAATTCACAAACTTGGTGCAAACGATGTTCTAAATTCAATTTACTTTATCCTCGAGCGGATAAAAACGGCTTTTGCACTCAGATATCGAAGAACAAAAATACTCTTTCCGAGATGGGGGGATGAAAAAATATTTATAAAACTTATTTGTCATTTTAGAGCTGTCAAAAACAAGGTAGCGCCCTTCATAATCGTAGAACAAATTATTACTTATTTATAAAATGAATCAAATTATAAGACGTGAATAATATTTCGTCTCCGCCCATATCAATTCAAAACATCTGCCCTAATGACAATAAATTACATTCCGTAGCATTCGCATGATGATCCGCTTTCAGAAGACAGGTCTAGTTAGCTGACTTGTCAACTGGTGACTCAGCTGGTCCACGTCAGAGATCCTATAACCACCTCACAACCTGTTCCCTGCCAATTCTATTCTTAATAACAGGTAACGACAGTGCCAGGCTAATTAAAACCTCAACTCACTACATCTAGAATTCCTTTTTCTTTGGCACTAACTCCAATTTTTTTAGCTTCGGGAATTTGGGTTCTATTTTTTGGTAAGAGGGTCGGAATTTCATTGCAGATGTCTCCTGCATAGTTCTAATCTAATCACGTATCGCCAAACGTCATTTTATAAAGTGTATCGAACGAAATCGAACATTTCTGGAATGTTCTACATTTTGTTTTCGTATAAATTGTCACTAAAATAATGAAGGTCAGTTCCTATAAGAGAATAGAAATAGATACGCGAAAGAAGAGGAACGTGATCTTTTGCTATTTAAATAAACGCAAGCTGTAGGCCGTCAATAGAATGTTTCTGCTGCTGCTTCTAATAGAATACGTCTACGTCATGAACCGGTAAACGTGTCACTACAGACCATTGGCCTTACCTAAGTCACTTTAAATTAGAATGAGTGAGGTGATGAGATACGTAAAATTTCATAAAACAGGCGAATAGTAATGTCTACTTTATTAATCCTTGGACTCGTAAAACGTATAAAACGACGGGGTTATCTTTGTGGAGGAATGAAATGAGGTGATGAAAAGCAACCTCGTAGTCTCAGGTAGTCGTACCGCTTGCCGCATGCTATTTATTGGTCAATCAATATTGCCAGATTTTGATTGGCTGTCAAAAATTAAAAGTACTTTTACATCTTTTGTTTTGTTTATTCATCTTTATACATATTATTTACGTTTTTAAATGTTTCATAAAAAAAATAAAAAAAACATTTAAAAATACAAAAATAGTAGCCCACCGGCATCGGGAACAGGAATTATTATATTTTTATAGTTTATCACAATATGGATTATATCTTGACACATTTTAAAAACACTATTCACATAACTATACAAATAATAAAATATATATTTAAAATTGCCTTCGTCTGTTACTGCAAGGGTATCAACTGAAAATCAGCGCTGGGTGTTTGACGCCCAGCATATGCTGAGTTGGTGACCCTTTCGGCATGGGCATGCTCGATAGCTGAAAATATGTATGATTGATTCTTTTATGTTTTTATTATTTATGCTATTTTAATGTCCTTGGTTGAATATTTTCCTTTTTTTCTTTCTTCAGTTTTAATGGCTGTAAGGATAGCATGATTCTATAGAGTTAATACTGCTACTGCAGTGTTATTAAGAATATGAGTAGTTACCGTGTAGGCTAGTATCATACTCGAATTTCATAACTATTTGTCGATTTTGAGTATTTTTTATGGTACGCAAATGTCCTGTTGATTGGTGGCGTTTTTTCGGGTCGTTGAGCTCCCTTAAAATAAGGTTGAACTAAACGATGGCTGATGTAAGCGTACCGTCAGTTGGGACAGGTCAAGTCAAATTTGTTAAGGCTCTTTCCTCAAAAGGCCATTCCAGATGTTGCCCTACACTCGCATAGTTTTTATAACTCTGAGAGGTCAAGGTCTCTTTTAAAGTCGTCTGGACTTTAAAAGAGACCTTGGTCTCTGAGTTTGTTTCAGCATTTCTTCTCAGAGATAGTCAGATAGGTCATGCCATCTAGTCCTAAAAAAACATACAGATAAAATTGGCTTGTAAAAGTGTCTGTAAATAAAATCATTTGTCAATTACCTGATGTTGATCACTTAGTTGTATAAGGCTATGCTGAACTGCAGCATAGGAGAGACTCATATTAATAAACAGATCTTATTTGAGAGATCCATCGTGTCGTTTGGATTTGACTTGAGATTAAAACCTTTTTATTTGTCAAATAGCAGATGATCCACAACACAACTAAACTCCGCTATCCGGACGTGCATTGCTAATCATTAATTTCCTCAGAATATTTACTAGTTTCTGTACTTTCTAAATGAGTAACGTGCATTATATTTACAGATTAATTAGTATCATTCATGCGTCGTTTGAGCTCATCTACGTGTTTAAAATCATTTGCCAAAGGTGTTTAACTGTCGTCCAAAGTATTTTAGCGCAATGATGATCATTCAATCATCTTGGTATTCGTAATTTTAATGGTACCTTTAACCCTGAGATAATTGTCTTATTCTACTCTGACTTTATTTCAAGTGGTATCAAAACCTAGCGTACCTAGCCTAGCTAGTGCCTTCCGTGCAGTAGAGTCAGAGATGCGGGATGGGGTCAAACTCTTACCAAGTTTGACCCCACCACGCACCCCTGACTTTTCGAATTCATGTTGTATGGAACTTGAACATAACTTTTTTTATTTATTTTTATTTATCGATAGTCTCGCGTATGACCACTATCTTGCCTGGTGGTAAGCGATGATGTGGTCGACGGTGAAGTACGCTTGCCTAGAAGTAAACTATTCAGTCTTGACTTAAAGACCTCAAGGTTGCAGCTATCAGAAAACAGACTCCGGCAGGGAATTCCACTTGCGTTAATGGTGAAGGAAAACATCGTGAGGAAACCTGAACAGCTGAGAGGGATCAAAAGTTGTCGAAGGCGTGTAGTCCGCCAACCTGCACTAGGCCAGAGTGGTGGACTGAGCGAGCTTACACACGAGCGGCATGTTCCCAACGGCAGAGGTAACTGCAGCCATCGACGCGCGTCGGCGGCAACCATCGACGCGTCGACGGCAGCCGTCGACATTTCAACTTCGAAGATCAGCGGCAGCGGCAACAACTGCAAGTGTCGCTATAGGTCGACTGCTGCCGTCGACGCGTCAACTGTTACCGTCGACGCGTTGACGGTTGCCGCCGACGCGCGTCGACGGCTGCACTTACCTCTGCCGTTGGGAACATGCCGCTCGCGTGTAAGAGCTCTAAGGCCTAAATCCATTGTGAGGAGGCCCGTGCCCAGCAGTGGAACTGTAATTGGTTATGATTCTGTTATGCTCTTTGAAGTCTTTGCCAGGATATGATACAAGATCATTTAATTGCCCAAAACATGAATAAACATACAGAGTATGCAAGATGTTAAAATTACACAATAAATATCAGTCATGTTTTGCCTTTACGGCGTACAAATATGAGTGAATTTAATAATAATAATAGGTACATTAATTTTATTGACTATCACGTTTATCATAAAATGGAGAATCTGTCAATTAATTATTTAAAATTGAAATAAATTAATAGTCGAAATTAAATGAGAATGAGGGGGCTGATCTTCACACCTTAGATAAATCAGGTTTTCGTTTTAAATGTTACCAGTAAACAAGGTGCAACTGCCAATCTTTTTAATAGCATTATTATTCTAATCTTTGGCTAAGATTAGCCTAGCCCACCTACCTAATATAATTTAATGACAACTACGGGATGACATCCAAAGCATTTATTTCAATTAGACCATTTATAGGCACTTCTGAATTGTCGAGAGAAAAAAGAAATTACTGCCGCGTTCCAAAGTGTAGAGTCCTATGGAGAAGAACGGGCAATAAACTCCATGTTTACTCTTTTTCATCAGAAATTTACAAAAATTTGGTTACATTGTGAAGAAAATAAATGTGAGAACAATGTAAGATGCTATGCTAATAAGAGTACCTACAATTAATTTGCCGTGGCAGATTAATGATGACCAGTCCCAACTGACGGCGCCCGTTCACGAACATGACGCATGTATCAGCATCGCTCAGCTCAACCATTTTATAGGGAACCGCACGATCCAACACACACGCCACCATCAGCGGGACATTTGAGTGAGCATGAGATGCTCTAATCGCCAGACACTCCGCAATCCAGATACTGGGCATTGCCGATATCCTAAGGTTAGACCGGTAGTCAGACTTTCAGCCTTCTGACTACCCGTAACGACTGTCATTTTTATTTTATGACACCCGGGTCCGATGGTTTAACGTGTTTTCCGAGGCACGGAGGGTTCTCGATGTGTAATGAACGGTCACCTATCCACAGACTGACCGTGGTAAGCGCTGCTTAACCTCGCAAATCGTATGACCTGCAAAGTTGTTAATTAACCACGAGCCCCTCAATTGTGGTAACGTATCTGAACAGATTGAATGAGTAAGAATGAAAGGGAAGTGGAGAATGAAAAGGATAGAGGGACGAATGAATAAATGATGTATGGATTGAAAGATGTTGCTCAGTAAGATATTTGTCTGTACAAGTATATTTTTGCTCAAATTAAAGTCGTTTTTCAAGTAAAAATCTATATTTTTTATCCAGGAATCCTACATTTAAATAGATTTATGAAAGATAGAGCTTTTCTTGATCATGACTAAAAACATTTCAACGTAAGGTGGCGTTTCTCTACAAAACGTTACCGTTCAAATAATTTTTTGCTTGGTGGTAGGATTTACACGGTCCGCCTGGCTAGCTACAACCCTCACATTAAAGTCCGGTACCAAGCAGTTTACTGTGTTCCGTCGTGTGCATGTGAGAGCCAGAGGGGTTTAGGGGAGCCCCTCTATGTCTCTGTTACTTGGATTCGTGTGCTCCATCTTAGACCCTGTCTGCGTTTACCATCAGGTGCGACGAGGGTCAAACGCGACCAAGTCAAGTAATAAAAAAAAAAATATTTTAAAAACAAAACTCTATTTTACGTTTTTGATGATGTCGTTTACGTTTCGATAGTAGGCTATAATTTACGAAATGACCGCTACGTCTGGACTCATCTTTTGTTGAACAGAGTATAGAGATTTCTTCACACTTTTATCGCTGTGTGGTGAGCAGAGTTGATTAATCGGTCGTCAGTCAGGTGAATGTTTGGCGCGCGACATATCGTGTCGCAACTAATTCGCGTCCGACATGATTAGTGGCGCTACCTATCGACTATCTGTAAGCATACCTACCTGCCATATACCTTCTGAGCTATTAGCGACAGCATCAATTTTAAAATCGATTCGGTTTCGCCAAAACGAAGTGAGCAATGTAAACGACACAACAACATAATCGTTCAAGGGTGATTTTATCATTACAGTTATAGCTGATATCGGTATGTCAGGATTGCGAGCAAGGTAAATGTAGCAAATAAAACCAAAAAACTCTCCACCACTGAGAGCATTTGTATTTGGGTTAGTGTTAGTAACATGAACTAGATCACAATGTAATACTTTACACAATTATTACAAGATCATAAAATAAGGACAAGCTAGTCAGATATAAAAGGTTAGACTTCTTCAGCTGATCTACACAGAATGCTCTCGCTTCGTCGACTGACTACCGCCTTTATAACATCGGGTGCGTTGATCCATATCGACGACTACCTTCCTTTGTCAACATTGCCCAGTGCTACCCGCTACCGATAACAGCAATGACTACCAGAGCTGCTTCTCTTTCAAAATCAAACGTTTTTATTTCACATAAACCATTACAGGCGCTTATGAAAAGTCGAGTTTAGGTGCACGGTTCCAATTTGTCGTTTCCTATAGAGAAGACCCGGCAGGAAACTACGTGATTACTCTTTTAAAATATCTTTAACAATTTGAGTGGGTACAGTTATGATTTAGAATAGTTATGAGAGAGCAATGTAGACTTCAGTGCAGAAATAACACAAAATATAATTACGAGAAATATGGTTACAAATTAAATATATACCCAGGCATCTAGCAAGTCTACAAATTTCTCACATTTACAAAAGGACGCTTAACTATATAAAACAACTGACATAGTTCATTGTCATCAAAACACATTCCAAAGAAAATCACTGTATAATAAGATAAAGATAATTATCTTGAGAATAACGATAGTAATAAAAATAAAGCTAATCGTAATGAGGTTAGTTAATAGACATACCTACACATACGTCGTTAATAAGGTTCCAGGAAAGCCACATGTGCAGAGGGAGATGATGCCAAACATCTTTATCGTCAATGTAGTCTTTAGTCTTGTAATATACATGCTTTTTGAATAAGAACACGTTTAATATAGGCTTTGAACTTTCCCTCGGTAAGATCTGTTACAGCTTATAAATGCACGCCATTACCTAGAAATTACTTATTAGTTTTACTTAATCTAAATTTGGGATTCAAAATTGTGTGTTTATTACCTACATGTATTTTTGTTATGAAAATCGCTTCTAACATTAAACATAATTATGCATTTTTTTCCGAACATACATATTTTTTTCAAAGATGTGACTGCAACGTAAGTATATTGATATCTTAGAACACATTTCTAAGGGACTCGCGGGAACCCATATTTTAGATTGCACGGATGCTGCTGAGCCCCACAACAGAATGCCGTAGGAAATAATGCTGTGGAGATATGCAAGCATCAGTCAACTGCCTAATTTTCCCAGCTGCGTATGCAGCAGAACATTCTAGCAGACAGGGCAGTAATGTGAGCACCCCACTGCAATTGTATGAGAAGAGGCCTTTGACCTGCAGTGGCACAGTTACAGGCTGGTATTATTACTACCTTTATTTTATACTTATGTTTGCTATTTCTGTTTGTTTCTCAAATAAAGTAAAATAAAATAATATTTAAGCTCCCCTGTAAGCTCATAAAACTATCAGTTGTTACACTTTCTTTTTTATTTCCTAAACTATCACGAAAAGTAACAAAAAGTCGTCTAAAAATATTTGACATGCTTGCTGTTCGTGGTAAACGACTGACATGATTGACAGAATTCTTAGCTGTTTACATTTATTCCCGAAGTAACAGAAAAACATTAAATTAACAGAAAATTTTGATGGATTAAAAACCTGTGAAAATACTACATGAACGATCCTAAAAATCTTCTCACTCCATATCAATGTGACTTTGTTGTTTATAAGTCGTTTCTTACGATTTTGTTTTTGTTTCAAACTCGAACTTAAAACTCATTTATTCAAAATAGACTAGAATTATTTAGTTCTTTTTGAACGTCAACCTTGCAATAGACAGCCCACAAAAAAGTCCCCCTTTAAATACGTTTTTGAATTCGGTGCCTTCAATTGCACTTATCTTATTTTGTACTACTTTGTACTACATTTCTCCAAGGTCTGTGGTCAAGACTACATTGTTCTCTCTTAACTATCCTAAATCATAGTACTGTATCACTGAAATTGTTAAAGATAGGTATCCTTTTTAAAAACAGTAACCATGGAGTTTCTTGCCGGCTTTTCTCCATAGGAAACGACTAATTGGAACCGTGCACCTAAATTCGACTTTTCATAAGCGCATGTATTAGTTTATGTATATTTCAATATATTTCATATTTATTTGATTTGATTGTTTTCTTATGTTTTCTTGTGTCCCACTGCAGGGCACAGGTAGGCAAAGTTCTACGTTTGCCTTCCTTTCCGTCCTTTCTTTTTTCATTTTTACCGATCTTTTGCAATCTGAGAGACCAATCCTTTAGGTAAAAGTCTAGCTCATCGCGCCATAGCCTTCTGGGTCTACCGCGTTTTCTTTTCCTGCTATTCGGGACCCACTCTAGGGTTATTTTTACCCAAAGCTCATGCGGGAGCTGTGGCCTTTTTTTTATCGTGTGATAATCCTCATAGATACCCTTCGCCCGGGGAAGGCGAAGGGTTATGCCGGTCTCTTACCGGCTAAAAACCCACGGTGTTCCTTCTCCTGACCCTTGGCCGGGGTCGCGGGATTCGCAGCTGTATGCTCGCCCAGTGCCATTTTAATTTGGCTGCTTTATTGCTTACGTCTGGAATTTGTACATTGGAACAAAGTTTAGAGTTCTTTACACGATCAGTAATTTGCAGTTTGGTTTCATTATTCCTTGCTATAGTGTGGCTTAGTACCAACTTCAGAAAATGTGAATTTTACTCTAGGTCATTGTTTTTAGGGCACCTTTTTAAAACACATTTCATTCACATCCTAACTAATATTATAAATGCGAAAGTAAGTTTGTTTGTTTGTTACCTTTTCACGCCTGAACCACTGAACCGATCATCCTGAAATTTTGCATATATGTTGTCAAGTGTACAGAAACGGACATAGAGTACCTTTCATCCCGAAAAAAAGTGCTGTTCCCGAGGAAAACAACATTAACGTTCATAGATGGCGCCACGTGTCTTTCGAATCATGATTGAATTATATTATTATAGAAACTTTAGTGGTGTGTTAAGAGTATTTTTTAGCTTAATTAACGCGAGCGAAGCCGCTGGCAAAAGCTAGTTTTCTATAAACCCTTCTTAATCACTGTCCCCACGTGACATGATCGACTCAAGCGTGATACTACCACGCTTACTATTCTGACAAACACCAAGGCTGTTTATGAATGGTTCACGACTGGAACCGCTCCAAGACTAGTCTCCAGAGCGCGGTATAAATATACCGTGAATACCACATCACCTGTCGATTGTGACGTGTTTTGTGTTGTTATTGGGAATCTTGAAGAAGTTATGTCAAGGTGATAATGAGTATTAATATATAAAAGAGAATTCCTATTCTCTATTGTGGTTCCTAACTAGGGTTACTATTACGAAATTTGAAAAGTCCTGCCAAACAGCTGGACATTTGTCATAAAGTCCCGACATTTTAGTCACGAAATGAATTCATTGTTTTAAGTTGAGTTGGTGAGACTGATTAACTAGTTGTAATATGTAATATAAAGATTGAAAACTGATTTAACACTTAAGTTTTATTTTTAAGTAATAGAATGCGAAAAGTAATGTTAATTCGAAATTTTTCTATAAGTCAAAAATTTGGACAAATTTAAAAAGCCGGATTAAGTTCGGCCGTAAGGCCGAGACTCTGGATATGTTCGGACAAATCCGGACGGATGATAACCCTATTCCTAACAAACGCAATAAATTGACAAACAGTCTGCTAGAGAAACTAAAGTTTTAAGAAGTTTAAACTATATTTATCATACATATATTTATTCGCATTGACGACACGTTTGATCAATTGGCCTTATGCGTTATGGGACGTGCAAATATTTGTATGGTTGTTCTAAGAATGGAATAGACATTTTTTGAAATTTTATCTCATTTAACTGCGTTCCCCCGGACCCTAGGAAAGTCAGTGTGACAAATACCAATGTGTTGGTTCTGGGTTTTTACGTCCATTCTCCTTTGTTTATTGTTTAAAGCTTTCATTATGATACAAATACTTCGTAACATCTCTATATACGAGTAGCAGCATAGCATTTGGAGCATAATTTAGTATCTACGTATAATCATTTGGCATACATACCCTTTTCAATAAATCTAGCAGTATCCATTCATCCAGAGGATAGATTATCACACATAGGTATTTCGTTCTCGCCAATTCTAAAACTCTCCATTCATTGTACCTACTTGTATAGTACTCAGAACTCCGAGTATAACTACAATGAATGCTGTTCAATTGGATTGGACTTCAAACAACAGACTATCTTGCATCGCCAGTACTCAGAATAACTCAAACATACTTGTAGCAGCTATTTGAACAGACACAAATGTTTTAGGAGATAGCATAGACAACGAGGCTATTTAGCCAATCTGTAGACCGAGGCCTTAACTGCTTTATAATTTGGTCATAAAAAACACAAACCATTGTAACGGTTTATGTTTTTTTGCGCTTATAATAAGTCAAATTTACATGCATGGTTCCAATTTATCGTTTCCTATAGAGAAGAGTCGGAAATAAATTCCATGGTTACTCTTTTAAAATCAGTATCTTTAACAATCTGTAAATACAGTATTATGAATTAGGATAGTTATGAGATAACAATGTAGTTTTGGGAACAAGAATTAGCGGAAAAAAAAACACAATATGAATAATAGTAATTTACAAATGTATATAGCTAGGCATCTAGCAAGTCTACGAAGTTCTCACTTTTACAAAAGGTAAAAGGAAGCTAAAACAAAGTCGCTCCCCGCTGTCTGTCCCTATGTATGCTGAGATCTTTAAAACTACGCAACGGATTTTGATGCGGTTTTTTTTAAAAGATATAGTGATTCAAGAGGAAGGTTTAAGTTTTTTTTTCTTTATTTTTAGGGACTTTTGTCGTGTTCCGACAATGTCAGCCCCATAGTTACACCTTTATATTATAACGCGTTACACAGTAAGCTCTAAACATTACAATATAATAACTAAACTGAGGTATACCTACAGATAGGCGCTATACACTAAAATTATTACAGTTACTACTTATAGTAGTACATTTTAGAAGGTTTATATGTATAATACATTGCACCCGACCGAAGTCGAGGCGGGTCGCTAGTTCTGTATAAAACAATAAATTACCATAATTAATTGTCTTCAAAAGTTCAGAGAAAAAATCATTGGTATATCAGTCTGGGGATTTCTATGCTGAAAATGAGCCCATCAATGGGGGCTAATTTGAGGCTGAAATTCCGCCAGGTAGCGCCACTTTAGAGGTGAAAAATGGGCAGAACCGATACTAAAATTTGTATCTACAAATACGCACTATTCATAATACGAAAAATAAATTCTGAAAATAAACACGAAGCCTCCTAAATATATCCTAACTCAGTGATAATAAATATTAATTACGTGATAAATAAAAATTATAAAGGAAATAAAAGCAATAAATAATAATTTTAAAATTAAATAGTATTTACAAAAAACAATTTATAAATCAATAATTATAATTCTTCAATTTAATATTTAACATTCTGCATTAATAATATTATACTTAATAATTAACTAATAATAAACAGGTGCCCTTCCTCCTCTCTCCTACTTGATCTGTGCTGTGCCCGACAGGGTCCATAATTATGACTATCTAATAATTTCCCTACCAACTGTATGTAAACATTATGGTACGCAATAAAGAATTGAGAATTAAAATAAATATTTAGACTGTCAAATGGATCTGTTTTTATTTTTTTGTTATATTCTTTTTGTTGCCTCGATCGTTGGTCTTGTGGTCGCAAGCGCGACTGCTGAGCATGAGGTCCTGGGTTCGATCCCCAGGTCGGGAAAAGTGTTATTGGGATTTTCCGTGTGGAATTTCTTAGTAGCAGCCCGGAGTCTGGATTTGTGTCCAGTTGATGTCAATAGGCTCGCCCAGGTATACGTGTGACTTAAATTTAACGGCGAAATGAGGGTTACTACACACCTCTGCCCAACCCTTCGGTGAATACAGGCGTGATCTTATGTGGCATGTTATGGATATTGTTATCATTATGACGACAAACTGCAAGGAATTTGATAGTTTTGTGATTTTTTCACCCTGCCTAAGGTGGCGCCGCCTGTTGGATTCCTGTTGGACCTCATTAACAAATTTCGTAAGGAATATTGCCATAATTATCACGCTTGGAATGCAGGTTATTTAGTATGCTGTAATATTAGGGTCTAAACTATATTTCGAAAGACAAATTTTCGATTAACGTATGGCCGAAAACATTAAACATTACATCGAATAACAATTTGTGCGAGACGGCTTTATTTTGAAGAACGGTTAATTGAATGAATTATTTAGCGAATAAAAATTTGTTCGAACAGTCTTTCTTCGACGAACGTTTGCAACGACACGTAATTGACTTAGGTAGGTACAGATGTCACTATTTAGGTATAAATGTATGGTCTTCTTGAATCAAATTCGTTTTTCCATTTAATTTTGTTCATTTTTATTGTAAAGGACGCCGAGCACCGAAGATTTACGTAATAAAGATCGCGTATTGTAAACAATGTAATTACGTAATATTAAGTAATTCAAGTAGGATAGTTAGTCGAAATAGCGAAGTCCGATACAAATGTAAGCAGGTCGGAACTTGTCGAGACAGGTTCCGACCTGATCAAGGAACCAAGGCTATTGGGGGCGGGGCTTGCGAGTTTAGAGAAATTTATTGCATAATCAAGCTATTCAATCTCGCATACCTGCGCTACTTGTGCCCCCGTAGCCGACTATAAATATAGGGACGATTTCCACTCAGGATATAGTCCGGATCCAGTTCGCAGTACAAGAAGTAGTCAGCAAGTAAGGTTCTATGTGTTCTCTAGTAATTGTTCTATGTGTTCTCTAATTGTTCTATGTGCTAAAGTTGTAAGTTATTGTGTTATTATTTCTATGTGTTTCTATGTGTTATTGTTTCTATGTGCTATTATTTTTGTGTGTTACTATTGTGTTGTGTGTAATAAAGTTCTGTGTTGTAATATATGTGAAGTATTATTATAAAGTGCCACAGTCAAATAGTCAGCAAGATAAACAATTATAATAGTGAAAGTTTAAGTGAGTTTTATTTGAAGTAGTGAAAGATCCCCGAAAATATACAGTCCACACCCTACAGTTTCTGGTCCTTCGAGCCGGATTAAAGGAAGGAAGAATCCGCGACCACAGAGAACACAGAGTAAGTACAAATAAGGTGTTACCTGCAACTCACCGCCGACTAATTTTGCTAAAGTTACTGTGCACCATCTACCGAACGCGATGGTTGTCACCCGGAGTCAAAGTGACTTAGCAGAATTGGAGGAACAGAAGCGGGCCCTAGAACGAAGGGACGAAGAGTTGTTGCGTCACCGTGAGGCGGAACGCATAGAACGCGAACGACTGCGAAGACTATCAGTGAACCCACCAGCGTCACCTCAGGTTGAAAGTATGATAGGGCCAACCACCGTCGCGGACCGCGCCACTGCAGGACCATCGTCAGAACGGCAACGGACGAGGTCACCGCCGCGGTCAGTGAGGTCAACGACCAGTATAACGACGCGACTACGACTGGTTGAACTTGAGGCGGCCGAGAAGCTGGCGGCCATTCGAAGAAAGGAGCTTGACCTTGAAGCAGAACTGGTCAAGAAAAGGTTGGCTGCCGAGGTCTCCGCGATCCAGGATGACCAGGAGAGCATCCACGAAGATCCACTTCGAGAGGAGCACCAGCACCAGAAGGTGGACCAATGGCTGCGCACCAACCCCCTCAGCTCACGGGGGGAGGGGGGTGTCAGCGCAGAGACCAGGGAAGATCCGAAGCGGCTACGCTTCGACACGACACGCGGCAGATCACCGACGCCAACGAGAGCCAGAAACAGCATCGACCAGTTAGCTGCGACCCTGGAGAAGATGGCCAGACCGCGACTACGGCATACAGACTTGCCGACCTTCTCTGGTGCTATCAACGATTGGTTGCCGTTCAAGGCATCCTTTTACGACACGACGAACATGTACAGCGTGTCACCAGCAGAGAACCTACAGCGTCTAAGAAATTGCCTGAAAGGCGAAGCACGAGAAGCAGTATCAGCTCTTCTACACACGGCCACCGAACCAGAGGCAATTATGAAAACTCTGGAGCAGTGCTTTGGTCGACCGGAAGTAATCATCGATAAAGCACTCGAAGACCTGAAGAAGATGCCGAAACCCAGTTCCTCAGCCAGTGAACTGAACAGCTTCGCTATTAAAATACACAACACGATCTGTGTATTAAAAACAATAGACCGTAGGGGTTACCTCCACAATCCCTTACTGACCCGGGAAGTGCTGGAGAAACTTAGCCCACATCTTCGATCCCGGTGGTGCGACTTCGCCTGCGACAACGAAGGGACGGCAGAGCCAGAACTCGTCATGTTATCTCGCTTCTTGATGCGCGAAGCGGATAGGGCGTTACGATACACGTACGCCCCGCCGACCAGCAACGCGCCCACGAACCAGAAGAAGGAGACCAGGCCTGCCGTGACCTTAAAGAAGAGGCCACCTGCAGTATACACCACGACCGAAGATGCTGAAGAGGAAGGGTGCCCCAGCTGCAAGCAGAACCACGGGTTGACACAGTGCCCGAAGTACAAGGCGATGACCGTTGACCAGCGCTGGGAGTTCGTCAAAGACCAAAAGGTATGCTTCAAGTGTGCCAACAAGAAGCACCGACGCATCACGTGCAAGGCGAAGCTGTGCGGTGTGAACCAGTGCCGCCGGCCTCATCACGCCACGCTGCACCAAGAGAGGAAGGAGTCACCCGAAGTTAAGTCAGTGACTGATAAGAAGACAGAAGAACCGCTCAAGGAGGAGGCCGTCATGTCGGTGGCTACCCGATCAGCCAACGGCCCGAAGACTGTCCTCCTCAAGGTATGCCCCATCGTCATCACCGGTCCACGGGGGGAGGTGAAGACGCACGCGCTCCTAGACGAAGGAGCCACCATCACCCTCATCGATGAAGACCTGGCGGCGAGCATCGGGGCAGAAGGGATGTCGCAACCTCTGCACATCCACGGCGTCAACATGTCATCGCAGGACATGGACAGCAAGATCGTCACGGTGCAAGTGAAAGGGATCGGCGAGGGCAGCGCACCGCACCAGCTTCGGGCCAGAACCATGAAGGGCCTGAGGCTTCACCAGCAGTCAATACCTGACACGCTGCTGGAGTACGAGCACCTGCGCGACCTCCCACGAGAAGAAGTGTGCTACGAACCAGCACGCCCCGGACTCCTGGTGGGGACAGACCACTGGGAATGCATCGTGTCACGCAAGCTTAGGATCGGCGGCCCCAACCAACCAGCTGCATCCCTAACGCAGCTCGGTTGGGTAGTGCACGGGACCGCACCACGCAGAATGGTCATGAATGAAGACAACGTGTTGCACCTGTATGAGCAGCACGACCACCAGCGGCTTCACGACTTAGTGGAAACCCACTTCAAGATAGAAGCACTAGGCGTTGCGCGAGAACCACGCGTAAGCGACGCCGACCAGCGAGCGATGGCCATCGTGGAACAAACGACGAGGAAGATCGACGGTGGCTACGAGGTCGGACTGCCATGGCGACACGACGACGCCACCCGACTCACCGACGCGCCGATCAGCGCGACCGACCGATGGTTCCAGGGGCCTAGCTTCTTGCACCTATCAGAGGAGCAATGGCCCCGGAAAGCGTCGCACGAAGAAGATGAACAAGAGGTCCTACACATCGCCGAGGGCCCACGAGACAGCTGGCTACCTGATCCTGCCCGCTTCTCAAAGTACGAGACACTGGTGAGGGCCGCGGCCAGGGCACTCGCCTTCATCGACATGTGTCGACGCACCGCTACGAGGTTAGAGCACAAGCACATTCAGCGCGCCGAAAAGGAACTCCTGCAACGAGCACAGCAGGAAAGTTTCGGCGAGGAACTGAAGAGGATGCAGTCGGCTCGTCCCATCCCTAGGACAAGCAGGCTATACAAGCTCGACCCAACGCTGGAAGACGGCCTCCTGCGGGTACGAGGTCGCATCGAAGCAGCCACGGCGCCCCAAGAAACAAAGCGGCCAATTATTTTGGACGGCCGCCATCGACTCACGAAGCTCCTGGTGCTTCGGGAACACTGCGCAGCGGGACACGCCAACCGCGAGCGCGTGACCAACGACCTAAGACAGCGGTACTGGGTCATTCACCTGCGACCCACCGTACGTGCGGTAGAGAGAAATTGCGCTCTCTGCCGGAAACTTCGAGCTGCGCCACAGACACCAGCCACGGGAGACCTGCCACGAGCCCGCCTGGACCCGTTCCACCGACCGTTCTCCAATTGCGGCGTGGACTACTTCGGGCCGATGATGGTGAAGGTCGGTCGAAGACGAGAGAAGAGGTGGGGCGCACTATTCACGTGCCTCACATGCCGGGCGGTACACCTGGAACTCGCCGCATCCCTCTCAACCGATTCAGCAATAATGGCGCTGCGACGAATGGCGGCACGCAGAGGATGGCCGCAACTGATGTATTCAGACAACGGCACGAACTTCAGAGGAGCCGATCAAGAGCTCAGGGCAGCCTACAAGGAGTGGCTGCCAGCCCTGAAAGACGTAGGGCAACTGCATCGAATGGAGTGGCGATTCATTCCCCCCGGCGCTCCAAATCAAGGAGGCGCCTGGGAAAGGATGGTGCGGTCAGTGAAGACCGCTCTCAGCGTCACGCTACGGGAGAAGGCGCCGTCCGAAGAAGTTTTGAAGACTCTGCTCGCTGAGGCAGAATTCTCCATCAACGCGCGCCCCTTAACTCACGTTAGCGTGAACCCACATGATCCAGAGGCGCTCACCCCCAACCACTTCCTGTTGGGGTCCTCCATGGGCCTGCCAACGACGGGGCCCTGCGACGAAGCGGACCAAAGAACATGGCGGGCAAGTCAAGCTCTCGCCGACGTATTCTGGGCCCGATGGGTCCGGGAATATCTACCCCTGTTGGTGCCACGCGGCGAGCCACAGAACACAGCGCGACCACTGCAAGACGGCGACATCGTCCTCATAGTGGACGGCACCCTCCCGCGGAACGTCTGGCCGATGGGAGTGGTGGAGCGAACACATCGAGGACCGGACGGAGGCATCAGGGTCGCCGAAGTAAGGACCAAGACGGGGACCTTCCGGCGCCCCGTGAGCAAGCTCGTCGTCATTGTGAAGAAAGAAGAGGCTACGCAAGCTGCGCCGGGGGGAGAGATGTAAAGGACGCCGAGCACCGAAGATTTACGTAATAAAGATCGCGTATTGTAAACAATGTAATTACGTAATATTAAGTAATTCAAGTAGGATAGTTAGTCGAAATAGCGAAGTCCGATACAAATGTAAGCAGGTCGGAACTTGTCGAGACAGGTTCCGACCTGATCAAGGAACCAAGGCTATTGGGGGCGGGGCTTGCGAGTTTAGAGAAATTTATTGCATAATCAAGCTATTCAATCTCGCATACCTGCGCTACTTGTGCCCCCGTAGCCGACTATAAATATAGGGACGATTTCCACTCAGGATATAGTCCGGATCCAGTTCGCAGTACAAGAAGTAGTCAGCAAGTAAGGTTCTATGTGTTCTCTAGTAATTGTTCTATGTGTTCTCTAATTGTTCTATGTGCTAAAGTTGTAAGTTATTGTGTTATTATTTCTATGTGTTTCTATGTGTTATTGTTTCTATGTGCTATTATTTTTGTGTGTTACTATTGTGTTGTGTGTAATAAAGTTCTGTGTTGTAATATATGTGAAGTATTATTATAAAGTGCCACAGTCAAATAGTCAGCAAGATAAACAATTATAATAGTGAAAGTTTAAGTGAGTTTTATTTGAAGTAGTGAAAGATCCCCGAAAATATACAGTCCACACCCTACATTTATTTTGGAAGGCGAGAATAGAAGTGAAGTAAATTGCACCATTTTCCTCAGAAAACTTTTGCTTAAAACATTTAACAGTAAATAAAATAAAGATTAAAAAAAACATTAACCAAAACTGATTTATATACATGAAAATCAGTTTTTCTTTTACACGCTGCTTCAAAATTTTGTTGTTGTAAATCTCTGAAAGATACGTAAGATTTTAAAGATTTTATGTCAAATCCCGACTTGCATAGAGACCTTATTATAATTAAGCCCCATTTTAGTGGGGCAGCTAAAGTGTATTGCTAAAACAATTTATACCTCGCTTCAGTTCTGAGATTCAGCCTGTATTTATTTTTAATGTAACGCCTCGCTCGGCTATATGAGTGTTTGTTTGATATTTTTAGCACTAACGCCAGTAACGCGTTTGAGAATGTATGAAATTATCAGCTCTAGTATTCTCTCTGTAATGTAATGCATATGTATTTAATATGTATGTATGTATTGAACGAACGTGTATTGAGTTATTTTTGATAATATCGGTTTTTGTTGGCAGGTGTTGTTCGTTATTCAATAGGAATTTCATTGTTTTTAATTTATCGTGTGATAGATGAATTTATTGTGTTTTTACCCGACTACGGCAGAGAGGAAGGGTTATGAATCTTACTGGCTATGTATGTCAGTTTGTGTCCTCGTATAGCCTAAACTACTGAACCCATGGAGTTTCAGCCGGCTCTTCTCCAAAGGACTCACTACTTGGAACCGAGTACCTAGTGTTGACCTTTTGAAACCACCAGTGATCTGGTCTACTTGAAATAAAAACTATTTGACTTTGACCCATTTCAACAAATGAGGTGTCCTTGGATTGGTCTTGATTCAAAGAGTGCCCTAGGGTACATGACGTCACAGAAAAACCATGAATTCGTATTTTGTACTACCAGCGCCATCTCGTTGTCGTCATGTAGGTACAAAAAATATATTGTTTCGTCATAGATTGAAAAGAATCATAGAATTTGAGCAATCAACAAATAAACCTACATTTAAAATAAGATACTAATACTTCGTAGATTTAATTAATCCCGTAACTTAGTATCATTGTAATTTATAATTGAGACGAGCCACCAAAACGTAACGATTCAAAAGAAAAGTTATCAAAACTAGAACCCTGTTTTTTTTTGGTCGGGTTGTAGTTTTGTTAACTTTTGTTTTTTAGTAGGTTTTTGGTTGTGGTAAATAAATGCAAGAAACCCTCGATTCCGGCTACACATTCTCGAAGGAACATCGCGATGGTTTTAATCGGTCTTTTTCTCTCGTGCACGAGCTAGACGAGCTCATGCCGTGGTGAAAAGATTACCCAGTCAGCAAGATTGGTCGCGGGGCTGACTACCAAGGGTTCCAGACTTAAGTATCATCACTCGCGGAGATACCATTGGCTGGAGACCCTTCAGGTCTTGCCAATAACTGCCCGGTTACGTAGAAACCGTCCCCTAGGACCACCTAGAGCAGTCAAATAAAATAAATAAACTCGCGGAGACTCTTTTGATGCTTTAGTCATTCCCTTCAAACTGGAACACAGCAGTGCTGCTTAGCAGCAGAAATGGGTATGGAGATAGTACCTTCCAGACTCTTTTACAAGGAGCTCTACTCTCTGACTGCTTGTGTAATGCAACTATTTAGTCTCATCGGATGTTAGGGTCATCATTTTCGGGACAATATCTGCAAACTTTAGCGTCACTAAGGCCCAATTTGTGTACGTATTTATTTAGTTTGCAGCGCCTACTCAGGGTTCTAGTCAGTATTCTGATACGGTTTCTCTGATTTCCACCTTATATGAACGGATTTTCCAGTATAATCATTCTTCTTCTGCTTAACTTAAGTACGTCCGGCGCAACCCTGAGCAATCAGCCCCGTTACCAACCTTGCTGACTGGCAAATCTTTTCACCACAGCATGAGCTATTTCCGTATAGCTCGTTCTGACATGAAAGAAGAAGAAGAAGTGTAATCATTGACTGAAATGGAATGGTTCTCAGCTAACAGGAAGCCTTTAGACATAAATCTGCCAAAACTGTTACCTAACTATGGTACAGTGTGTTCAATACACGAAGACGCGCCCCTCTCCTTTTTGTGAGAAGTAACCGTGTGGTGCGTATACATCTCTTAGTATTATTATCTTATATTAGTGTGCACACATCATCTATTTTATGGCGATAGAACTAACACAATAGCAATTTATAATGCACACTTTTGCACTGTAGTGATTTAGAGAAAGAGTGGGGCGCGTTTTCGTAGATTGAATTATCTGTGTAAGATATTCATCATCATTCAGCCTAAATAAGTCCACTCCTGGACATAAACCTCCTCAAAGCATCGCAACATCAACCCTTCCTGTGCTTCTTAGCACCCCATGCCCCGCCGTTACCTAGGCCGCTACCTTGACCAGGGCTAGCAGAGCCGCCGGGGACTAGGAGTCGTTTCTTCTTTGTGCTATCCATGTTGGAGGGGGTTTGCCATAATCGCCACGCTTGGCAGGCGGGTTGGCGATCGTAAGCGTGGCGTGGCTTGGCGATTGTAAGATATTATACAACGTCAATTGTTGAGCTTACAAGATAGTCTCATTATGAAACAGGCACTTCCTCGTCTTGTTTATTAACTGATGATTCATAAATAATACCAGCTGTTTAACAAGCTGTGCTATTTTTATTTGTATAACGTCTTAAGGTTATCATGATTTTTGTGTACAACAAGAAATGCTTGCTATTTTTTACTAAGGATTACGTTATAAAAAAAACACTGCACAATTGGGTTTGTGATCACAGTACTTAAAGATGTGGTCTAGGGTGCCGATTTTCAACGTTTTCTAAAATATACTTATTATCACTTAACTTAGTAACATGTTTTTTTTTTCAGATTTTTGCCAGAACTGTACCCCAAGTGTGAGTTTTTTTCGTTAACTACTGTAGTTGCGTCACGACAAAAATGTATGAAAATTTAGGCTGTGTCTCTAGGCGCACCGTTCACTAACTACTATTCGCGCGTTAATTGAACGGTGCGCCTAGAGACACAGCCTAAATTTTCATACATTTTTGGCGTGACGCAACTACAGTAGTTAACGAAAAAAACTCACACTTGGGGTACTGGTATAACCTGGCTTCTCGCCCGGTACCCATTTGACGTTGAGTTTCGGGACAACTTGCATGTGACATTATGAAAACGCAGCGGAGATCGCGGCGTATCTCGCGTTTCCATGAAGAAGTCTTACCTGACGGCAAAAATCTCGTCCCTAGATAAATAGAGCTTTACTATCTTTTTGGAGAACTAAAATTATGATCAAAGAATTTTAATCGATTATTAGCCTAGCAATTTACAACTGTATACCTACATGATTTTTCAATTTAATTATATACCTAATCAAAAAATCATAGCTCTTAATAATTACAATTTCTCACGTAAGCGAATTTTTTACAATATTTCATGCAACAGAAACAGGTTGATATACCAATTACCATTGTATGAGTGTATGTGTGTGTATATGTGTAGGGGTGTGTGTGATAGTGGAGCGTGTGTTTGAGCGTACAGAGCATCATATAAATACAGATTTATCTTGTAAGGTCGTTGTAATTAATGATGAAGTAGTAGGAGAAGCTAGCTTCTAGTAGAAGGATCCTGAATTTACCTTTTGTTGTATTAAAATACCTATCTAGAAGAATCTTTTGTTACTATACGACTGATAACTGAATTTTGTGCACAGTTTGTTTCAATCTTCAGTCCACCTTCCAAATCCAGTCTCCCAAGAAACCTCTTTCAATATAAAACCCACAATTATTCCCCCGTGCTACCTTGTAAGGCGCATTCAGAAAAGACATGTAATACTCAAATTCCTGTGCGGGCCGGCCCTCAAGCGTGAGTCAGTGCGGTCTAAAATTACCACCCGTGACGTCACAGCGTGTGCCACTGCCACAAAAACGGATTAGCGGCCACTTGCCAAATTTAGTTGTTATTGCGTTGACCCGTTTCTGGAGGCGGCTGCAGGGATGCCTAATTAGCTGTGGCTGGGGAAAACTTGTAAGGGAACTTGCAGAAGTAAAGGTCTTTTCAGAAGGTGTGCATAACCACAGTAAAACAGGGTTTTGTCGACAGAAGAATAGACAAAATGACTTAATAAATATAAATTAAAATAGTGCAGTAGTACACCACGGAATGCTTGCCAGTCTGGGTTGTCTGGAAGATATCGATAATAGAGGCAAGACCGCCATTGTACTGTTTTAAATTGTTTCTGTTTTTTTGCTATTGTTATGGTGTACAATAAAGTATAATATTCTATCCATATTGTCATTGTGTATACAAGGTTAGTCAGAAAGGGGGTACTAATCCGAAAGGGGGTTAAAGTACCCATGATAATGAATAACTTTTGTTCTACAACTTTTTCCAAAAGTCAAGAGTTTAAGAGAAATAGGTGATCAAAGATCTCAAAAAAAAGCTCTAAAATCTATCTATCCCCAGTTATGATCAGCTGTGTTTACATTTTAGGTCTTATTTGGGGTCATGAATTAGAAGCACCATTTTCTGAATTTGTAACTAAAGCAGGGATGAAGAATTTTTGAAAAAACTAAAATAAAAATAATTTCGCATTGAAAAAAAATTTACCGAATTTTGAAATTTTAACACTTTCTTTGAAACCGTCTCGTGATACTTTAAGTGGCCTGCGGATTAGTACCCCCTTTCCGAGTAACCTTGTATATGTCATTTTGTTTATTCTTCTGTCGATAACACTCTTGTTTACGGTGGTCGTGCTATGCCTCCTGCAAAAATATGAAAATGGAAAGAATAGACGTACTACAGTAATTTAAAGTGAATGCGATAGTCTGCCCGCGTTTTTTATTTCGTATTAATTGCCTATATCTAACATTGCACTGTATAAGTCGCGCGGAGAAGGTTTGTCGACAGCCTCATGACGTCACGCGTCGATGGTCGGTACAATTAGTAGGTAGGCCAGACGAGCGCGGGTAGCGGTCGGTGAAGTGGGAGGGGCAGTCATCGGCAAACCTTCTGCGCGCGACTAGTACGTGTGTTTTTATTTGCCTTTTATAACTACACATTTCACTGTAAGTATTTTTTTTCGACCACGATACAGATTGTTAAAAAAATAACTCTAAGATTTTGTGGTTATGTACTCGGTATCAGAAATTGAACGACTTTCGTAGAACAAATTTTCAAAATTCGCGTAGTTCTAAATAAATACACATATTTATAAATACAGTACAATATTATGTATAGCCAATTAATAAAATAACGTCATAAAGATATTTATTTTATAAAACATAAAAAACTAAAAAAAAACGCCGGCGGACTGATAGATCCGTTTGAATCAAAATGGGAGTGAATACATACGTATTGACGAAATAGTCAATAAAACGAACACGTTTGCGGTCACAGTTGCTCCAGCAAACGTCGGTAAAACTATAAAAACGTTCGTAAATCACACAGGTTTATTGTCTACAGGAAAACAAAGAAAATATTTTATTCACCTTAACATATTTATTCAACTTCATTGTAATGAAGAGAAAGCGAAAAAAATAATGACAATATAAAAAAAAAGTGATATTATGTATCATTTCGATGCCATAATTGGATGAATGTTGAGCGTCACAGCTGGGCACGGCTAGCGCGATATCGCTCTGTGCAGTCAGTTAACTCGGGATGCTAAAATGACTCGTATTAAGAACACCATGGTAAAGGTAGAGCCGTGGTCGCACTTACTGTTATGTATACCTACTATGATTATGTGGGTGCCAGAAACACCTCCATTAAACAGACATGGTATGTATAGTATACAGTGGGTGCGACCACGGCTCTACCTTGACCATTTTTGTACCTATGCATTTCTGGATTTCTATTTAAATTATTTTCTTGTTTCGTCCTTTTTATACCCCTTTTTTAACGTAGTCGGGTTATAGTTTTTTAACTTTTATTTTTTTATTTATTTTTTACGTTGTAATACTCCCATGCAGTTTCAATCTGTGGCACCAGCAGATCATGACGTTTGAAGGAATTACATGAACTCTGATACATCCTGTATGTATTATGTCTATGAGTTTTTTTTTTTGTTTCTTTTATTTTTTATCTACGGTCCTCTCTTGATACCTTGAAGAGAGACAGAAGCTAGCCTTTGTTGCCAGAATGCTAAACTGCCGAAATTTTAATTTTTCCTTTTTCTACAATGCTCTTGTTCTTCATATGCAATACTTTGGCAACAGTAGAGGTAGGCCAAAGAAAAGACGGATGGATTGTTTGAAGGATGATATGGGTAAGAAAGAAGTGAGTACTGAGATGACGGCTGATAGAGGTGAATGGAAGAGGAATACATGTTGTACCGACCACACGTAGACTGGGACAAGGGCAGAGAGATGATGATGATGACTTTAGTAAACAAGCCGACGGTCCAACTGATGATAAGTGGGGGGTACCAATCCGCAGGCCACTTAAAGTATCACTGATGACCGTTTTAAAGCAAGTGTTAAAATTTCAAGATAATATATATACATAAATATATAAACTATATAATATACCTACATAAGTAATATATATTATCGATCATTCAGAGAGGAAATGCTTCCTAAATTCTACTCTTGAAAACGTTAAGAGAAGGGCTGTTGCGTAGTGAGTGTGGGAGTGAGTTCCAAAGATGCACTGCACGAACCATCATAACGACTGGAAGTTTGACGTGGAGTACGGAGCAGTAGAGAAGCAGCCGAGTGACAAGGTTTATCCCTCGGGACAAGGTACTCAAAGCGTTCTCAAAGATGTACAGGAGAGTTAGAATTATGAAGAATAGAGAAAAGAAGAGTTATGAGGTTTATGTGAAATAAAAACTTTTGATTTTGATTGTGTCGATTTGCACGTTGAATGAATTAATTTTCTTTCCTTCTAAAATCACAATATACACCATGACCACAAAATTTCGTCAAACCACAGGTAATCCTTGTTTACAGGTATAATGTACTTTAAATAGTTTGGCGAGACTGTCCGTGAATCACTGCGTAGCTCGTAGATTACGTGTTCGGCACGGCACGGTGCGTGGGATAGCCTCGCCCTTCGAGGGCCGAGGAGTGACCTGTTGCACGATGTGGGACAGAGATGGGATGAAGAGGATGGGGCTATTTTTATTGTTATGTATTTATACTCTTAAGCTCTTGTACACCGAAAGAAAAATAGTTACAGTTATAAAAATAAGTTATGTGTCTCGTAAAGGACACGTGTCTATCGAACTATATATTAGAGCAGAAGTGGGCAAACTTTTTTCAAAAGGGCCAAGAAAAAAGCAATAAATTTTGTAGTGGGCCAGCATTTAAAAAGAACGTTTTGTTCTTCCGAAACTAACATTAGGCTCAAATAATTACGGTTATTACTCTTGCTTTAAAAGGTAGGGTTGGCGGGCCGGATTGAAACGATTCGCGGGCTGGAGCTGGCTCGCGGGCCGTAATTTGCCCACCCATGTTTTAGACCAATAACTAACTGACCTTTTTATAGAAAGACAGGGGGTCGCTGTTGGCCGAAAATGGAATGAGGTACTGCTTAAACAGCAAAAAAATAAGCACAAAAAATAGAATGTAAAAAATTCTCGGTGGAGATCTAAATAGAGATAAATTCTATTCAAATACCTCATAGTCAAGTAAACAAAACTCAAGACAACGTAGGCCACGTTTGAAAAAGTGATCGTATGATGATAATATGCTTACGAGTATCTACGTTTGTAAAAAAGCGTTATAGAAAAACAGGATGCCATTTTATTATAACGTAATTGAGTGACAACATAAATCACGCCTGTATTCCCCGAAGGGGTGGGCAGAGGTGTAGGAGTGATAGAAATTAATACAAAAAATATTGCACCTACTCTATAGACTCTCTTAAAGATGACAAAAGTTATAAAAACATCACAAAATAGCCACAAAGAGAAGACTAAAGTTTAAAATAATATTTAATTAAAAACCGATGTAAACTTCAAGACTCATGTTCGGAATAGACTAGAGTTATTTGGTTCTTTTTGAACGTCAATATTACAAAAGACAGCATAATAGTTATTATTCTAAGGACAGCCCTCCAAAACGCCCGCCCTTCCCCGCTTCCAAGTGTTTATGCAATTTATTAATAACTTAATTCTATTAGCTACTACACAACTTGCTACCATATCGCAATGTCAGTCACTCAACGTGTACGTTACTGTAGCAGATCTCAGTAATTATATGTTATTAGAGTCAGTGATAAAATATTATCCAATCGCTGATTGATCAGTTAAATGAGCTGCCACTAATTTAGAACATTGACACCGTTCGACTGTGAGTAACGCGGGATTCGGGGGCGGACACAGTGAATAGGCGGAGCGATTTTAGGTGAATAGAATTCTTGAGCGATCCTGTTAGCTCTATAAACCTACCTGACTGTCTCGTTGGTCTAGTGGTCGCGACTGCTGAGCGTGAGGTCCTGGGTTCGATTCCCAGGTTGGGCAAAGTGTTATTGAGTTTTTCCGTGTGGAATTTTTAAGTAGCAGCTCGGAGTCTGGATTTGTGCCCAGTTGATGGGAATAGGCAATTTAGTCAGTTTATACAGGTGAATGTTGCTGCCTATCTGTTTTATTTTTCCAATTTGACCACAATTTGACTATTATAAAATGACAAACCGCTTAGCATGTAGGAATGAAGGCTCCGCATGTGACAAAGGATTTGCTTGTCTTTATGTGATACGATATTGAAGAACCAGGGTAACCGACAATGCCCGAAGAATTGCCAAACTTAAAGCGCAATACACACAGAGAGCGGGCGCGGGTCGGGCGCGGATCGGGACTGGAGTACGGCGGATCTAATTCCTTGTATTTATACGAAAGCCATCACGCTGAAAGCGTGTGCCCCGCGCCCGACCCGCACTATATCTTCGATATCGTATCACATAAAGACAAGCAAATCCTTTAGCACATGCGGAGCCTTCATTCCTACATGCTAAGCGGTTTGTCATTTTGTAATAGTCAAATTGGAAAAATAAAATAGATTGACAGCAACATTCAGCTGTATAAACTGACTAAATTGCCTATTGCCATCAACTGGGCACAAATCCAGACTCCGAGCTGCTACTTAGAAATTCCACACTCAATAACACTTTGACCAACCTGGGGATCGAACCCAGGACCTCACGCTCAGCAGTCACGACCACTAGACCAACAAGACAGTCAGATAGGTTTGCGCGGGGTCATTGCTCGCAGAACGGAAGGCCGATGGAGCCGAAAGGTTCTGGAGTGACGACCACATTCCAACCAGAAGGCGCAGCGGGGGTAGGTCACCCACAAGTTGGGCCGATGACCTGGTAAAGGTCGCGGGAATCCGCTGGATGCAATAAGCACAGGACCGGTCGATGTTGCGATGCTTCGTGCGACGTCTTTCGTCTTCATTCCTCATGCACTACACGCTCAGCAGTTGTGCTTGCGACCACTAGATCAACGAGACAGTCACCCTCTATAACAAAGGACTTAAACATAACGGCGATATGAGGATGTATTACACACCTCTGTCCAACCCTTCGTGGAATTCAGGCATGATGTTGTGGAGAAACCAAGTGTGGTGTTCCTCCAACCAAAGCGAGGATCCTCCAACCAGGCGGAGTCTTGTGCCTGGCGGGCTACTGCCCAACGGTTGATGTTGGGAGGTTGTATATATACTATCTGCGTGTTAAATCTTGATTGCGCGATGTAGGATAGTTCGCATGTGGCGAGATAGATGCCGCCACAATGTGATAATGTTATGTGTATCTAATTAGTTCACGAGTGTTTAGTGATGCATACAAAAATTCTAAAGCTTTAATTTCATAGGTATCCCAAAATACTCCTGTAATCGCTCCTCCCACATAACAAAACAGCAGCGCAAGCGCATGCGTCACCTGCAATGCATTTATTGTTCGACATTTGCCAACAGTTTCGATTCTGGTTCAACATGACACTTGTTGCTAACATTAGTTCATACTCCCGGGTTTGCTCGCATTCCATAGTTCCACTCTTGGGACTACATTCCTATAGATACCATTATAAATACCATAATACATTCACGAAACCACACGCTAGAGGTGAATACTACGTACGAACGTATTAAATACTGATTTAGTCGTATTTGGTTGGACTGAATGTCGACCTCATAGTTGGGAAAAGGCTGTACAGAATGAACTCACTAGCTGTTTGAATCACCGCAACTATTATTTTTATCAGTATTTTAATTTTTAATCTACATTATTATTTAAATAGACCGGTGTGATTGTACTAAATAGCTGTAAGTAGTTGGGGTGCATGAAAAGAGCCTCCATGAGTGACGAGGCTTATGAACGTACTCTGGGCTGTCAGCCCCGCTACCAACCTTGCTGACTGGCTAATCTTTACACCACAGCATGAGCTATTGTCATGTAGTTTGTGTCGACACGAGAGAAGAAGAAGCTTTTAATAGTGGAGTTTTAACACTTAATTTTTCAATCGACATTATTTAAATAATTTTCTTTGCGTCGCGACAACGCACGTGTTTATATAGCAAGAACAGTAGTCTGGAACAGCTTAAAAATGTTAGCCCAAGCGACGTATCTTACAGTAAAAAACCAGAGCTATATTTCTTTCTTCACCTTCCTCTAAAGCTCACACAAATATAGCCATTCAAATTCAAACACAAACTCAAATCCCCGTTACGTAGATAATATTACAATGACGTGAAGCACAGAGCTGAAAACATTCAGAGCTGAATGCTGACGTCACCAGCTTAAATCCACGGTTATTGTAATCTCGCAGATCGCAGCGTGTCCAAACAACACGTCTTCACGAATGACAGTAAAATATGTACTGATAGTTGTATTAATCATTTCGGTTGCTATATCGAGTTTGCTAGAATAAGGTAAATACTGGTAAACGTATGTGTTGGATCCAGTAATATTCGCCATACATCTACACTACATTCATCTTACAAACACATCTGAATAATGCCCGTGGCACTTCAAATCTCATTTTCTCTCAGGGCCGCTTTAGACTGAAGCTGAAGAGCAAAGGGCTAGTGCACGACAGCAAGCCAACGATAAGTGTTGTCTGTGCGTGTGTGTGTCTGTGGGTCTATATGTGTATGTGAGATTATCGATAAATACGCATCCAGTTTGCAATCTTAAAAAATTGCAAAAAAAACAGACTTCATAGTAAAATGAAAGGAGTAAAATAATTACCATATTATAAAATTAACAGTTTCAGAAGTCGGTGCCTTCAACTTGGTACAACGTGGATTAACATCGACCCAACGACAACGTTGAGATAATCGTTGAAGAGTTGCATTAATTATCTCCAAAACCCAACATCAGATGTTGACCAAATTAATATGGGGCCACACTGGATGTAGGGCATACTTCCAGTGTGGTCAAACAAAAAAGAATCATCCAATTCGGTTTTATTGCTACACATAAAGAACACATGAACAAAGTGTCTTCGCCTTAATATAGACAATAAGAAAAGTGCTATTGGACACATTCTTAGTAAAATACAATTTAACAGTTTAAGTTATAAACAAATTACTCATTAGCCTAATTATAAGGCTAGATTGTAATAAGATTAGGGCGCATCGTCATGAAGCGCACTAAGAAAGGAAAAAAAAAAAAAAAAAAAAAGAAATGTCGGAGAAATCGGTGATCATCACTACGTAGTACAAAACAAAGTCGCTTCCCGCTGTCTGTCCTGGATAAGAAGGAATCCTCCCATCATGCTTAGATCTTTAAAACTACGCAACGGATTTTGATGCGGTTTTTTTTAATAGATAGAGTGATTCAAGATTGGAGGAGCTCGTGGCTAAATAATTACAGCCACATAGACCGATCTTCCGGGTTAAGCCACGCTTGCCGAGGTTGGTCTGTGGATGGGTGACCATTTACCATAGCGAGTTTCCTCCGTGCCTCGGAAAGCACGTAAAGCCGTTGGTCCCGGCTGTCATTTGTAGATCTTTGACAGTCGTTACTGTTGGTCAGAAGCCAGAAAGTCTGATAACCAGTCTTACCAAGAGTATCGTATTACCCAGTTACTGGGTTGTGGAGGTCTGATAGGCAGTCGCTCCATGTAAAATACTGATATTCAGCTGCATCCGGTTCGACTGGAAGCCGACCCCAACATAGTTGGGAAAAGGCTAGGCAGATAGATAGAGTGATTCAAGAAAGGTTTTACGCTATAAAACGTACCCGTGCGAAGCCGGGGCGGGTCGCTAGTACATAAATAAAAAACTGACCAAGTGCGAGTCGGACTCCGTAAGGTTTCCGTACCATTATCTACATATAAAAACGGCAAAAAAATCACGTTTGTTGTATGGGAGCCCCCTTAAATATTTATTTTATTCTGTTTTTTAGTATTTGTTGTTAAAGCGGCAACAGAAATACATCATCTGTGAAAATTGCAACTGTCTATCTATCACGGTTTATGAGATACAGCCTGGTGACAGACGGACAGACGGCCAGACGGACAGCGGAGCCTTAGTAATAGAGTCCCGTTTTACCCTTTGGGTACGGAACCCTAAAAAACATACAATTAAATTGAGAACCTACTTCTTTTCTTTAAGTCGGTTAAAAATAGATTTTAACATAGTTTAATAGTGGCACGAACTATACGAGAATGGTGGTGCGTGGTGTAAAGTTAAGCCAGTCAGCAAGGTTGGTCGCGAGGCTGACAGCCCGAGGTGCACCGAACGTACTTAAGTATCGTCACTCAATGAGGCATTTTTCATGCAACCCAAGGCTAAGTTAATTGACTATTACTTACTATTATACCTCTAATATCATTAAATTAATTAATGTTATCTAATATTGTTGGCGCTTGCGGCACGTCGCCCGTTGTCATCACTACATGACTGCCGGTCAAAGTGTTGCAATAGCCCACTCAAAGTGTGACTAGATATTAATAGGTATCACTCATCAACTCGTCATATAATGACAGTCGTCACGTGCGGAAGACAAAGTATGACAACTGGTATTTTGTGATAGAGTCCGACATGGCTCGAAATGAACGTGGATGGATCGCTGCTTGTGAAGGAAGATATCAAAAACCTGTGAAATCCATTACATTTCATATTCTACCATTTTCAACGTAAGGTGAGTCAGGACTCACATTAGTTTTGTAAAGAAATGCCAGGGCATTTCACTACAAAACGTTACCATACAAAGAATATCAAATATTTTCACGCTATGCTACGAAAAGCCATGTGCTTCAATTCCAACCGACTCCTTTCGGATCGTCCATTACTCACGTGAGGCTCGAAAAGAGTGGGAGGGGGGAAATATTACAAGGGGGACGGGGGTGTAGTGAGATATCACGAGTATTAATTATTTCGTTGACCAACCACAACCTTATTGTCTGTCTGAGCATTTTTATCACAGTGCTTAATTTGTAAGAATTAAAGTAGGTTTTATTAAAGTAGTATTTTTAAGATACTTTGTACCAAAAAGGGGGGGGGGTAGTGTAAAACCTCACCACGTATCCTCAGGGGGGAGGGGTGGGTTAAAAAATTGCTAGAAAACATCACGTGATTAATGGACAAGCCCTTTCACTTCTACATTTATATCCTTTTCAATGTAAGGTAATTCCTGACGTTTGTCACAAAACGCAACCAAACAAAGAACACGAAACATTAAAAAAAAAACAAAGATATTTAGCAATTTTACGGTTTTTGATCATGTCATTTACGTTTTTTCGGGAGCAGTTTCCTTACGGCTACAATTTATGAAATTACCGCTATGTCAGGACTCAGGATTTCGTTGTACAGAGTATTGTTCTCTGTTTCGCAACATTCATTTAAACCCATGTTAGACGGTACCGGTAGCCCTAGTACTTAAGATGTAAAGACCATGTGGTATTAAACCAAAAGCTGGTATTTACCAACATAATTCTTTTTATTTTAGATAAACGGTTGTTTAACTAAACCCGGGTCTGCAGCGCCAATTTTCTAACATTTTATTGTATTTTTGCGAACAAAACTAGGCCACGCCCCTATTCGGTTAGCAAACAATGTTAAGCCGGGTCCGCAGCGCCAATTTTGCTAACAAAACTGTTAGGCCACGCCCCTATTCGGTTAGCAAGCAATGTTAAGCCGGGTCCGCAGCGCCAATTTTGCTAACAAAACTGTTAGGCCACGCCCCTATTCGGTTAGCAAACAATGTTAAGCCGGGTCCGCAGCGCCAATTTTGCTAACAAAACTGTTAGGCCACGCCTCTATTCGGTTAGCAAGCAATGTTAAGCCGGGTCCGCAGCGCCAATTTTGCTAACAAAACTGTTAGGCCACGCCCCTATTCGGTTAGCAAACAATGTTAAGCCGGGTCCGCAGCGCCAATTTTGCTAACAAAACTGTTAGGCCACGCCTCTATTCGGTTAGCAAACAATGTTAAGCCGGGTCCGCAGCGCCAATTTTGCTAACAAAACTGTTAGGCCATGCCCATATTCGGTTAGCAAACAATGTTATCTTGTTTGCAAACACGAAAACACGGCGCAGCGGACCCGGCTTAAGAATTAATGATGGTGAACTCTCTCAGTTTAAAAAATCTTATTAACCTTGCAGTAAATAAGCTAGTTTTAATATTTAAAGTACTTTCCTTCGCTGAACATGTGTTGTGGGTCATTCGGTACATTTGTACTAAAAGTGTAACAATAATAACATGACATAATACTCAATGCGATTTCATGAGTTACATCTTCCACATGTTTGTACCGAATCACGAGACAACATGTGTCACACACAGAAATATGGTAGAACAAGTGATTCATGGATAGTAAGTATTATCAAGCTTATATTGTCAAGCAAGATGGCCAGAGATTACTTCTATTTGAGGCCGTCAGCGCAAAAGTAGCCTAAGCCACATTTTTTCGTAGGTATGGGAGTTTTGTGCGATAAATGATTTCAAACATGCTAATAAAATAAAAATTAAACAAAACATAATAGGTATGTCAAAATGATTTCAAACATGCTAATAAAATAAAAATAAGTTTTTCTTTTTTTTTGTATAGAAATATTTAAAAATGTAATTTTGTAGGTGTTGTAATTGAATAAACAAAATAAAACATAATATGTCAAACTAGATTTTAGCCATTTTTGACTTAAAATTAGCTTGTTTGATATTTATTTATCGCACAAAACTCTTATACGAGGGAATCTGGATTAGGCCACTTTTGCGCTGACGGCTTCATTTATCAGCATAAATTATTTCTTAGTTCGGTAAAGGAAGAACAAGAAGATTGCGACAGAGACAAGTTGGTGATTTATAGCCGATTCCTATGATTCTAATTATGGGATTAAGGACTCGTGGCTAATTAATCAATCGCGCAGATCATATGATTTGCAAGGTTAAGCTACGCTTGCCGCGGTCAGTCCGTGGATGGGTGACCATTCGTTACACATCGATACCCCTCAGTGTCTCGGAGAGCATGTTAAGCCGTCGGTTCCGGGTGTCATACAAATACCTATGACAGTCGTTACGGGTAAAAAGTCCGAAAATCTGACAACCGGCCTAAACTTAAGATATCGGCATATCCCAGTAACTAGGTTGCGGAGGTCTGATGGCAGTCACTCCGTCTAAAATACTGGTATTCAGCCGCATCTGGTTGAACTGGAATCTGACCCAAACATATGTAGTTGGGAAAACGCTAGGCAGAACGATAGACATTTTACAAATGAAAATAAATTGAAACGACATTTAAATGCTCAGATTATAATAGTAACTACAATTAAACCTATTACTCAGCCGTCATATTCTTCTCGTTCCACTTCTCGATGTACTCTTGTCTGATAGTCTTCACATCGGCCGTAACACCGGAGGTGACACTGCCAGCTGTGATCGACTTCTTGTTACACCTGATGAACGGCTCCACGAACGTGTTCCAAGTCTTGCCAAAGATCTGCATCAGACCTATCACGGAGAGGCCGAGGAGGAAACCCTGGGGAAAAAAGAGTATGATTTTGAAATGAAAACTTTTTCTCATGCTAGGAATACTCCGGTATCGCGGTTGCTTTTACTGACACACCCAGATCCAGAATAACTATCTGTAGTTCATACAAGTTCCTAAGTGCAAGTTTGTAAGTTTGCTTGATGGTAGGATCTATATGGTCCGCCTGGGTAGCTACCACCCTCACATTAAAGCCAAGCAGTTTACTGTGTTCCATCGTGTGTATGCCAGATGGGCATAATGCGAGAGCCAGAGAGGGCATAGGGGAATCTCTCTAATCACTGTTACTTGGATTCGTGTACTCCTGGATCTTAGACCCTGTCTGCGCTTACCATCAGGTGCGACTAGGGTCAAGCGCTACCGAGACAAATAATAAAAAGTGCTTGTTTCGTGTGGAAATTGAACCCGCAACCCGCTGCACAGCAGCCAAATGCTCAACAACTGTCCCAAAAAAGACAAGACAGGTAGTTATAGAGCCATATTATGTATTTTTTTTGTAGATTTTAACTAAATAGCAGCGAGCATGGCGATCATAATGTACTTTAGGTTTGATTCCCGGATCGGACATACGGAGTTATTGGATGTTTCTGTAAGATAATTTCTGAATAGCTTCATTCAGACTTTTTTTTTTATTCCTTGACTTGTGCGCATTTGACCGTCGTTGCACCTGATGGTAAGCGCAGACAGGGTCTAAGATAAAGCACACGAATCCAATTAACAGAGATATAGAGGGTTTACCCTATACCCCTCTGGCTCTCACATAGGTACACACGACGGAACACAATAAACTGCTTGGTGCCGGACTTGAATGTGAGGGTGGTAGCTAGCCAAGCAGATGGTAAAGATCCTACCACCAAGCGAAAGAATGTCACCTGATTGGCACTACCCGGGGACCACGTGTGGGGTTTCGAACTAAGGGTGCCTTCCCACGGACGACTACTACCGACGAATGGCGACATCTTTTCTTTGCTGGGGAGTTTGTTGCGCCGTTTCTTCTTCACAGCATAATCACTAGGAACCGGTGTAGGGCGGGTGTTTTTGGGGGCTGTCTTTGGAAACATAAACCTTAAAAAAAACGAAGTAATTCTCGTCTATTTTGAATGCTTAAATGAGTTTTGAAGTTGAAGACTGACTGTTTTGACTGTATTATTACCTTAACTTTGATTGGACTACCATTTTAACTATTTTGACGCATCCCACCGTGAGTGACGTAGCTCAAAAAAACTCCAAGAAAAATAGCTTCTCCATCAATAAAACAAACAAAATAACACAAGAGGCAAAACTCGGCCTCCAAACTCTAGGATAACTGAATCAAACCGTTATATTACTCATACTTCATTTCAACGACAGAGTTACCTACTCTTTGAAATAGCAACGTGGCACATCGCCAGGAGCGAGCATAATCAATGGCATCATGTTTATCTCACCGCTGGGGTGTACCAGGATGTTTGTGTAACATCTAGATTGGCAGAGCTTAGATTTGGGCTTACTGAAGATGTGGTGCTGTGCTTCCGGGTTCAGGAAGGTATGAATGTCAATCCAAGTGTCTTTGTGGAAGGAGTTTATATTTTGAAACTAGTGTCGTGACGCTACAGCTTGAGAAACTTGACCTTTTTTTTGGAAATCTTCATGGGTCCATCCTTTGGGAGTTTTGGGACCACGGAAGGTTTTGTCAGACTTTTAACAGATTCAAACGAGGTAAGGTTAGGTTTGGGCTTACTGAAGATGTGGTGCAGTGCTTCCGGGTTCAGAAAGATTTGAATGTCAATCCAAGTATCTTTGGAGAGGGCGTTTATATTTCGAAATAAGTGTTGTGACACTACAGCTTGAGAAACTTGACCTTTTTTTTGGAAGTCCTCGTGGATACCCTCCATCATGAGTAGTGTGAGTGATTTGAATATCGATAAAAATATCGACATCAGACAGATTTCGATAATCGAATATACCGCACATTTTTTATGGATGATAACGATATTTTGTGAATTAAGTGTGATATAATTAAGCAGTTTGCTTCTTCTTTAAATAACTATGTACTTTTCTTCTTTTAATTTTACTGCCACAATGTTTAAAATTTTAATGATAAGAGCACGAAGGTAGGTTTTGTCGAACTCTTAACCGATTGAAACGAGGTAAGGTTTACATTGGTCGTGAACAACATTTATTTCTACGAGTAAACATACACACATCAAAAGAAGTTTGCGATCACTTTGAAAAATTATGTAGCCTTTTTGAAGCCTAATTTTCTAATCGGGATTCAAAGCGATAATTATCATGATAAATATAGATTGACAGTTATCTAGATAAATATAAATCAGATTTCAGTTGGACTTTGAATTCGGAATCTTCACAAACATAATTATGCTAGTGATCGCAAACTTTTTTTGATGTGTGTATGTATGTGTGTGGATAGATTCTTAAAGGTTTTTTTTTCTCGATCAACGATCTGTTTACCTTTTTTACAAAACATTAATGGTTGAACTACAAGATTGGGATAAAAAAAAGAAGAGCACCAGCCGATGTATAAGAGCTGTGAATGATGATAATATCATCAGTCATAATATGATTCAAGACTGAATTTCTCTCTTATCACCAAAGATCTGCAATGAGAGTATTTTACCTCGTAAAATACTCTCATTGCAGAGCTATCATCCTGTTTCCCTTCGTTATAATTTGAGAGGCACATAAAAGAATTGTCACACGTATTGAATTCTACTTTACGGAGTCGCCTTTTGGGAGCCAGCTCTCGGCCTGCCATGTTGAGAGTTGTTTATTTAGGACCGAAACGAGCCTCTACTAGCGGCCAGTCAGCTTTACTACCAACCTTGCTGGCTGGCTAATCTTTTCACCACAGCATAAGCAATGTTCATACAGCTCGAGCCAACACGAGACAAGAAGATTAACAGGGTACTTACAACGCTACCTCCAAGGTCTGCCACGAACAGGTTCCAGTCGTAGTTGTATCGCTCTTCGTACACCGACACCATCATGCTGTTGAAGTAGATGTAAAGCTGCAAATTAAAAACAATGGTTTTATTTAATCCTAGCATGCAAAGAAGGATATGGTGAGGACCTTGCTTGCTTTGAAGTAGTTGTGTTGGCTATAAGTAATGGCAGGTTCTTGAGCGCTCGACCAAGGAGGAAGTGGAGATGGAGAGAAGCGACTGCCACTCTGCCCGACGCGTTAGGCGCCGGAGGGCGCGCGACTATCTCCAGCCACCCCAGCTTGTGGCCAACTGGCGGCGGATTAGGGGACCCGTCGCCCGACTAGTAATAGGCCCGAAAAGGCGGCGCACCGTGCTCCGTGTGCACTTCTCAGGAGGACGTGGGGCTAGGCCCCATAGCAGGAGGGGTCCGCTAGGGCCTGGCGGACCGAGGCCTGCCGGGGTTGCGGTGCATGCAGCTGCGAATCCTGCGACCCCGGCCATTGGCCAGGAGGAGTAACACCGTAGGTTTTTAGGTTTCTTGAGCGCTGACTTTGAATGGGTAGATTACATTTTTTAGGTCTTTTTGGCGAGGAGAAGGTGGGCGCGGCCGTGCGTACACGCCAACTGTCTAGCTAGTCAGGCACCTCCGCAACTATCCCTACCACTCGCTGACCACTCAAGATCCGTGCCGTTAGCTGTGTCAAGTAGGTACACAATTGTGAGAAATATGTTTCCTTGGTACACGGCCATAGTTCTGAACATTTCTGGTAAATCTCTTACATGCGTCTGCAGAGCTGCAGCACCACTACTCACAGACCACTGCCTGGTGGCGCTGTCCCAGAAGTAAAACCGTTGCCTGTCCGTCACGAAGCCGTTGTAGAGGAAAGACGAACAGATCCGGGGGCAGGAGTAGCACTTGTGAGACTCGTACGTGCTGAAGAACAAGAATCATCAAAGAAAGAAATAAAATTGACAGCATAAACAATAAAAACATAAAAAGAATAAAACATACACAATTTTTGCTGTCGACCATGCCCATGAAAGCACGGCGGCACTGTTAGCGGGCACTAGCACGATATCGCTCCGCGCAATCAGTTAACTCGGGGTGCTATAACGAATCAGGTTAGGTGCCTATAAGGGTTCCATTGTCACGATAAGAGTACGAATGCCTGGGCAAAAAAAAACATATTTTCTTGTTTAATCTGATACAATCCCCGGCATGGTCGATCTGTGTTATAGGGGATTGACACGGGTCGATTTTCGCCGCACGACGAAAATCGACCGTCTAAATGACAATTCGACTAGGCCGCAAGTATCTAAAATCGCAAGGCCCAAAGATGGGTGCCATCCGACTTAATTTTGCCGTGCGGCGACAAGCCGCATGCGGCGGGTGACTAAAATAAACCGTGTAAATGATCAGTTGCAGGCGATCGCCCACCGCATGAGGTGTGTTTTGCGCTGTGTTGTTCCGCTAGAAATGAACAAGTTGCATGCGATTTTTGTCGACCGGTGTAAATCGGGTGGCGATTCGATTTTTACAAGCGATGCGACTGGTGACTTGCCGCACGGCTAAAATCGACCCATGTAAATCCCCCATTAGCAAATCCACGAGATTTGAAGGAATTACACGAATACATGAACTTGAATTACATTAATTACATGAATTATCATACACCCTGTATGATAATTCATGTAACACACTGTTGATCCTGATAACCAGAAAAGTTTTTTTTTTCTTTAATCTAGAATGTAATAATGAACCATAAACTCACTTTATATAAGAACTGATGAGGTTCCTCATCTTGGTGTAGTTGTCACAGCGGGGCTCGTTGCTCTGCATCCAAGGTCCAGAGCACCCTGCTTCCTTGACAACCTCGTCCCAAACGTACTTTGTGGTACACTAGAGGGGAATAAATAGAATAACTTATCTTTTCCAAAATATCATCGTTTGCCATCATCTTTCTTATTAATGGGCCTAAAGGCATACATACTCTGCTTAACCTTTTCCCAACTATGTTGGTGTCAGCTTTCAGTCTAACCAGATGTGGCTGAATACCAGTATGTTATACGGAGCGACTACCATCAGACCTCCGCAACCCAGTTACTGGGCAATACCGATATCCTAAGGTTTAAGGTACAAGTCCGAGACGGGCTGCAAACTGCAGACTGCAACCGCAGACCGCAAGTCGGCGTCGGAATAGCGCCTTTAAGGTGTGCACTATAAATGTGCTATTCCGTCAGCGACTGCAAATCTGCAACTGCAGACCGCAGCCGCAGATCGCACCGCAAGCGATACTACTTTTGCAGTTTGCAGTCTGCAGCCCGTCTCGGACTTGTATCTTTAACCGGTTGTCAGACTTTCGAGCTTCTGACTACCCTTAAAGACTGTCATAGGTATTCGTATGACATCCGGGACCGACGGTTCAACGTCCTCTCCAAGGCACGGAATTCGATATCGGTCTCGCTTCCCTGTAGAGATGGAACACAACTCCTGCTACGACTTTTTGAAATCAAAGGAGCTAATTGCGAAGCATTGGGTGATGGTTTTATGTTATTTAAAACAATACTTCTAAACTTAGTGCCTCAATTCCAAGTATAGATCCGTGCAGGTTACCATACCGCAGCAACCTCAGTCCCCACGCAAAAGTTGGCAATGGTCATCCCTAAATCTGTATGCCAGAGTTACGTTGGTCAATCCGTTCCTTTATAAATACCATCATGACTATAATTCGACTGGAAATAATTTCGAACTAAATACTCATAGGTGCAATTCTCGATGTATAATTCTGTCTAGATTGCAACGGCCTATCGCCAATTTATAAGCAATAAATTGTAATAATTTGTGATACCTATTAATTTCTGCTGCATGTGTAATCCGGTAATTTATGTACGGACGATTATTTCTAATGTTTTGGATTTATCATCGGCGCAGTAATGTATGGGCATTTCATGGAAATCATCAAGAGGGTCTTCATCGCTTACTACGGTCACGTACGGGCTTTAGATGGGTAATTTCATTCATTTCATTTCTAGCCTGCGTCATCCCACTGCTGGGCAAAGGCCTCTCCCATGACTTCCAATTTCTTTGATCCAGAGCCAAAGTGGACCACTGGTCATTGGTTTTGTCTAGCTCGTCCCGCCATCTTCTTCGAGTTCTGCCGCGACGCCTTCTGGCTGTGTCAGGACTCCATAAAGTGATTATTTTGGCCCACAGCTCATTGGGCATGTGGCACACGTGGCCGGCCCAGGCCCACTTCAGCTTAGTCACTTTTTGAGCAACGTCAGCAATTTATGTGTTTTGGAGAGCAGTGTGGTGTTGCGTACATGGTCCATTAGCTTGACGCCTAGAATGCTGCGCTCCATAGCACGTTGGCAGACCTTGAGTTTGGACTTTTGAATGTTTGTCAAAGAGCAAGTCTGGGATCCATAGGTCAAAATGGGGAGAATGGGTAATAGTTTTGGTAAAATCTAGACTCTCCCGTGCCTCGGAGACATTTGTTGCGGGCCGTGAAAAGCCCGAAAGTCTGAATTACCGCTGTATCTTTGGGATATCTCCTATCCCGTGTAAGGACAGACTAGAATATAAAACTTCCTCACCGCACGCTGGGAATAGACGCGAATTGTTGTAAGATTCGACGAAACCCAGCATGTTTGTTGGTTGGATCTATACGATCCGCTAGGCTAGCTACCACCCTCACAGAAAAGTCCGCGGCGCCAAGCAATTTACTGTGTTCCGTGGGGTGTATGTCAAAACCAGAGGGGTATAGGGCAGTCCCTCTATATCTTTGTTACTTGGATTTATCTTGGAACTTTTCTGGGCTTACCATCAGGTGTGACAAGGATCAAAGCGATTAAGTTAAATAATAAAACTGGGAAAACGCTTGGCCAATGATGATGATGTCTCCGATATCACTGGTTACCTCGTTAGCGCTGTAGTCCACCTTATCACTGCAGGGGCTGTCGCTGCTGCTGATCTTGCGGTACTGGTCGACCTTCAGCTTCACGCTCAAGGTCTCACCCACGTTCACGTAGAAGGAGTCCACCATGCCGCCGTTGTACACCGTTACCTCTAGATTTTCAAAACATTCTATAGGAAGTACCTAATGTATGTATACAGATGTCATTTGTGTTCAACACTATACTCCATTTCATATAACATTAGACAAACATGGACCACCAAGGCACGAATATTTTGAAACACTTCTTGAAATAGAGTTTGGGCTCATCTTGATTGACCGATAGGGTCCATAAAAGCATATTGCTGTTGATTGAATCTCTGCTGCAAGGAAACGTGTTGCTAATTTATACACATTTCCTTGCTAAAATGGGTCTAATGTTACAGTAATAGAGTATGGGTAATTAAAAAACGGTACTAAATGCGGTACGGTACGGTACTAGATGGGTAGCTATTCTAATAACTAGCCAAATAGCGGCTAATCAAAAAATAGCCACGGCTATGATATCCGTCAAAGCGATAACTAGCTATTGACTACTGGCTAGCTAGAGTAGCTAGAATATCCGACAAGATTACGGCACAGCGGGAAGCCACCACAGAGTATAAAACAACTACCTACGTTTAGCTTGCAGCCGCCCCGGTAGCCGATAGCTGATTAGCTGACTAGCCGGAGTAGCCGGACTAACTACGTCCAACTCTAGCCGAAAGCTTGTTTTTTTAGTAAAAACCATACGTTATTCGATAGAAAAAAATTACTTAAAAAAAAAGTATCAATAAAAACGAATTCATAACAATAAACTTATTATTGTCATCTAAACTTATTGCCGCGCTGAGGATCGAACTCGAATCGCCTAGCTAGTTTAGCTACGCCGCCGCTAGCGCTAGTCTTTCTTTCTTTCTTTCTTTTTAAAAAACGTTGCCCCACACTAAGATTTCTCTTGTATCGTGGGTGCGTTTACAGACACAAATCTCACAAACAAACGCCCAGACCCGGAACAACCATCTGTAGGCCATACAAATTTTTGTTCCGTGTGGGAATCGAACCCACGACCCGTAGCGCAGAAGCCAATCGCTTAGCCACTGCACCAAACGTGTAGTCATTTAGTGAGCCATTTATTCAATAGCCAAATAGCTGGATAGCTAGCTGGCTATTTCACCACAAATAGCCGGCTTGTTAAGTCATTGGAATTTCGGCTAGTTACCCATCTCTAACTAGAATGGTTGTTAGTTTACGCTGAACCAGTTGTGTGGCCGTTTTATGGTATCATTTTCCCGAATAATTTTGTTGAAGTAGTCGCAGGTGGATCAAAGAGGCGCAGGGACAGAAAAGTTGAAAGGAAATCATATGTGATAGGGCGGGATGAAACGCATGTGACTAAAAGAATAATTAATGTCGATGGATGAAGGTGGAGAGGGAGACCAAAGAAAAGATGGATGGATTGTATGAGAGAAGAATGTGAAGTAAAACGAAGTAATTGATGAGGTGACGATTGATAGGGAAGAATGGAAGAGAAAACCATATTGTGTCGACCACAAGTAACTTGGGAATAGGACAGGATCATGATGTTGTTGTAAAGAAACCTTGCCTTAAAAAAAATAAAGCTAAAATGCTAAAAAAACAACATGGAACCTCATACAAATATTCTAATACAAATACCTACCAGTAAACGGCTCCCTCATGTAGTGAATATAAACGTGGTATCCAGGAGGGTAGACGCTGACGGTAGTAGCGATGTCTTGAGCGGTGTGCTGCAGCGTCACCGAGTAGCCTAATGCAGCAGTCGCGTGGGAGCTCAGGATCTTAGGCGTCATGGTAAAGCATCGGCCGTGGACGAAGCCTACTGTCGGTGTCAGTTCTACATCTATTGAGTTGGACAAAATATTATAATGTTACCTCATCAAATCTGCTGTACGTTTGTTTTTATTGATAAGGTAGCGAATTTATGGTAAGATAATGCAGGTCCTCAGATTAACGAAGGCACGGCGCAGACGCACTGTGACGAACACTCATACAGCCACAGGTGATGCTTGGAATTTGGGGGCTGAGTCACCCTCGTCCGTGGGAAGGCGCCCTTAGTTCGAAACCCCACACGTGATCCTCGGGTGGTGCCAATCAGGTGACAACCTTTCGCTTGGTGGTAGGATCTTTATGGCCCGCCTGGCTAGCTACCACCCTCACATTAAAGTCCGGCGCCAAGCAGTTTTCTGTGTTCCGTCGTGTGTATGTGAGAGCCAGAGAGGTATAGGGGAATCTCTCTATATCTCTGTTACTTGGATTCGTGTGCTTCATCTTAGACCCTGTCTGCGCTTACCATCAGGTGCGACGAGGGTCAAATGCGACCAAGTAAAGGAATAAAAAAAAAACGAAACACTACGCCTCTGTTTGTGGGTCACTGCAAGGGCACCAACTGAAAATCAGTGCTGGGAGTTTGACGCCTAGCATATGGTGAGCTGGTGACCCTTTCGGCATGGGAATGTTCGACAGCATGCAAAAGGGTGTCGTAAAAGGCGACTAAGGGATTCTTTAGAGGATGGGCAGCAGCGTTCTCTGAGTACTTTAACAACCATACTGCGATCGCCAACCCGCCTGCCAAGCGTTGCGCTTACGGCAAACCCCCTCTTTTGGGGGAGGCCTATGTCCAGCAGTGGACGTCTTTCGGCTGAATGATGATGATGACGTGTCCTTGGAAAAAAAACTATCGTTCTTTCTTTCTCAATTTTGTAAAATAAAATATGATTTAAATTCTTGCACTGAAAAATGGGAACGAAGGGACCATATACATGGTAACTTATAAACAAATTATCTCACTATCCATGTATCCGTTAAGTCCGTACTGCACGAAGAAATCCTTCTCATTATAGGTGATGTTCTCCCACATCTCATCCAGACTGGTGTTTTCAAAGTTGAAGTTTCTCCAGGTGGATGTGTAGCGAGGGTGACCGTATAGACCGTATTCCTGGAAATAAGTTGGTGGATTTTAATGTACCTGACCCTGGACTGCCCGCATGGTTTCCGTCAAAGAAAGGGACACTCTCTCCACAAGAGAGTGTCATGGCGCAACTAATGGATTATACGTAGCGTATGGGCAGAGAGTATGTACGTAGAGTATGCTCTTGTCTATTCTTAATATTTATTTTGGGACAAACAGGCAATCAAAAGCTCGCATATAGGTCTGAATATCGGGAAAATAACAGCGGTGTTCCTCAAGAAACCATACTAGGGCCGCTTTTATTCCTGTTGTATGTAAATGACTTGCCTAGTGTAACTTCCCACAATTGCATTCTTTACGCCGACGATACGACCCTAACCCTTTAACGTATTATAAATGAAAATAAAGACATTGTCGAGTACCAAAATGAGATAAACATGACGTTAAACAAAATCATTACATGGCTTGAACAAAATAATCTTCATATAAATATTAACAAAACTAAAA
This sequence comes from Amphipyra tragopoginis, assembly GCA_905220435.1. Lineage (NCBI taxonomy): Eukaryota > Metazoa > Arthropoda > Insecta > Lepidoptera > Noctuidae > Amphipyra > Amphipyra tragopoginis. Next base: position 3,014,571 of record HG992006.1, read on the forward strand.
TGATACAATTCCAGACATACAAAAGTAATCGCCCACGGCTTAAAATACCATATGGAAATGAGACAGTAGAAGAGGTCGATAATGCAAAATTCTTGGGGATAATAATTGACAAATACTGTAACTGGAAATCTCATATTGAAGATCTATGTAAGAAGATAGATAGATTTGTTTTCGTTCTATATAGACTAACACGTGTGGCTAGTGTTGATGCAGATCTATGTGCATACCATGGCTATGTCTCGTCTGTGTTGCGCTATGGCCTAATAATATGGGGTAATTCGGTTGAATTATTAAGAGTGTTTCGAGCTCAGAAAAAATGTGTACGCTCAATTTGTGGAGCGCACCCACTGGACAGCTGTGTTCCACTATTTAAAAAACTTAAAATACTGCCTCTTCCAGCACTATACATTTTTGAAATCTGTGTCTTTGTCCACCAAAATAGACGTGAATTTGAATTATTTAATGATGTTGTATCTAGACCCAGTCGCAAGGTGCATATGCTTAATGTTCCCAGGCGTAGAATAAAATTGTTTGAGAACAATGCGTACTGCATGTCCATTACTGTTTATAATAAATTACCTGATGTCTTTAAAACTCTCAGCCTCAGAAGATTTAAATTTAAATTATTTAACTTTCTTTTAACCAAATGTTACTACTCAACTGAAGATTTTGTGAAAGAAAAATTTACCTGAATATTTGACATTATTGCCTACAAAACATATGTATCTCCTTGACTAAATTAATTAATGATGTTCAATGTATTTAATTTATTTTTAATTCTTATCTAATTTTAATGTAATGATGACCCATATTATTTTGTAAACCTTATTTTGTACGCCGGAAACGGCAGAATATTATGATCATAATTATTACACATAACAACCTTGTACAATATTCTAACAAATAAATGAATTCTATTCTAAAAAAAAAAACAAAACGCGGGATCGCCAATCCGTCTGCAAAGTGTAATCAATGCAAAATGTTGACAACACGTTTGGTGCAGTGGCTAAGCGATTGGCTTCTGCGCTACGGGTCGTGGGTTCGATTCCCACACGGAACAAAAATTTGTATGGCCTACCGATGGTTGTTGCGGGTCTGGGCGTTTGTGTGTGTGAGATTTGTGTCTGTTAACGCACCCACGATACAAGAGAAATCTTAGTGTGGGGCAACGTATTCAAAGAAAAAAAAAACCAATGACAGGTCATGCTCATGTTCAGCATTGGGCGTTTGAGGGCTGTTGTGAATCTCCTTTTAGTAGATCCCTGAACAGTTATAGGTAGTGCGCACGGCTACAAATCAAACTATACATTTCCAGTATAAGCTGATCTCGCATTGTACAGGCTTTCCTTACAATGAGAGGTCAGTATAAACTGGAAAATTATAGCTTGATGTGTAGCCGTGTGTACCACCTAATATTGGTACATTTTGAAGTACCTACTGCAGTGCGCTAACGACAGTTTCAGATTCCAGGTGAATCGAGGCGAAAGGAACCTCCAGAGAAGAATGATGATGGTTACCAGCTCATAGAAAGTTTCCTCCCTTTTTTCTCAAAACAGGTTTGAATACAGAGTTAGCACTTACCCGCATTTTATCAAATTTGTAAGGTGGTTCTCTGCAGAACGTGACGCTGGGGTAGAGCAAGGTCTTGTTGAAGTCGAAGTGCGTGTACGTAGTGATAGGTATGTCGATCAGTTTTGTTATGCATACTGATATCTGTAAAGGTAAGATTCTTAAAATTTAGTGTTAGCCTATCGGTTGAACGCAGAGCTGGCCCGAGCAAACTGAGCGCCTTAGGCCAGCAGTAAGTAAGGTACTCGTACACCTACAAAATCTGGAAATTTCAGAGGTACGCCATAGGACCGCTGTGTAGTGTAGGTAAGTACGTAGGTAGTTATTATATTTTATAACTTTCTGACAAAACTAACAATTTTTCCGTTGCTCACCAACTAACGACCACGATACACCAGTGTGCCGCGGGCCGCGGCTCACACTTTGTGGAACACTGCCCTAGGCGAACAAATGAATTGGTGCTCCTTGAAACTAAAATTTCGCGACAAAATGAAACACATATGTAATTTTTATTCCATATGTTTTTATACCTGATCGGACTCTGCCCACGCGTCAGTCAGCTAGCGCTGATTCGTTCGTCCCGTACCCTCGCCATGACACCTCCAAGACGAATGCCTAAGGTCAACGTCTAGTTCGCATATATGGTTGGGCCAGCTGGTTGAACGCTTGCCGTGCAGGATGGTTTGAGATCGAACCCGGCCCTCAACTCTGACTTTTTGAATTCATATGCGGATCATGATTATCACTTGCGTTAACGGTGAAAGAAAACATCGTGAGGAAACCTACACACGTGTGGGGTCTCCAAAAATGTATGTGTAGTCCACCAATCCGTAGTACCAGCCCCTAATTCAGAACCATTCGATTAGCCAGTTGTGGAACGATTCGGTAAGCTATCTCTTTTAGTCTCGTTACGAGAATCGTAGACGGAACGAGATAACAAACCGAATCGGTCGACAACTGCTTATCGAACACGGGGGGCAGGCCAGCGTGCTGTACTAAGACGTAAATCCTTCTCGTTCTGAGAAAGGCCCGTGCCCAGCATTGGAACAGTAATTGGCTGATTATATTATGTATAAGTATGTGTTGAATGTACCTGCTGCACTACAACTCCAACACAAACAATTATAACCAATGTTTTAAGCAAATTAGATCCTCTGATACATTCTGCACACTTCTGTCTTATCGTCCATTTTGGGTCCTCCTGAGAAAATAATTGCAAATCTTTAATTGAATGAGTTCTAAGTATGTCAGAAGTGTCTATTGAGAGTCAGGGTAATGAAATGCTCAGTTCGGGAGTCTAAACGATTGTGTGTTTGAAATCGTGACTCTCAACAGTGGTGACCCCGACGTGATCTGTGCGATGAATGTCCACGTCCGCGATATCGACAGCGGCACGTGTGTTGTTGTTGTTGTTTAGAATCCCGAAATTACCCTGACTTTCAACAGTTCCCTCTGCCGGCACGCGCGGCCCGCTGCGGCGTCTTCGGTATGCATTGATGATGTGGCTACATGTCTACACATGACATAAAATAAGAGCCATTACGCACTGTCGACTGGTCGCCGGAGACTTGGTCGACGGCGACTGTGACTTTATATAGTATAAATAGGTGTTTACGCTCTTGGTCGCCGGTCGCCCGGGCGACTATGCTTATGTTTTGGTCGCCGAGAGACCAAGTCTCCGGCGACCATTTAACAGTGCGTAATGGCTCTAAGAGGCCTCGCCCATGGCGACTTTTTGTAGCGATGCTGTTGCGCATGTGTATCGAACTATCGATGCAGCCGCGATGCTGTCGCTGGCTGTGTACCTTCGCCCAGATTCTGTACGCGATAGTAGCGACGCAGAAGCGCGTTTACAAAACGCGCGACAGCGTCGCTACAAAAAGTCACCGTGGGCGAGGGGCCTTAGGGACGGTGATAGTGTAGAGATAGAATTTTCTTTCGTTTATCTAACTTCATCGTCATCTTCATAGCAGTGGAGATCCTTGTGATAAAGCTCGTCCAGGGAAGTACTACCAACATACAGTCCGCGAGGCCTAAGCTGACCTTTGCATTTGTCTGAGTGCACATAGAATCGATTGCCAAAAAGCAGTATAAACCGGTAAATGATGGAATCAGGCGTTACTTTGCGGAAATCCATGACATACAAATATGCAAATAGAATATCAAGCTTTAATTCCGCTGAACAAGATCGCTAGTTTGCATGCAGTATGCAGCACCACCCTCCCGCCCACAAGTATATGTACATGCAGAAAGAGTGAAAAAATAATGCAACATGCAACCAAACCAATACACGACACGTGTTTCGCCCCTGAACGGGGCATCCTCAGGACATGTTGACTCCTCAACCGCTAGGACGCGAAAGACGTCTTTCTCGTCCTAGCCAAGCAAAGGACGCGTCTGCATTCATTCTCACACAAATGCAAAGCTCAGCTTAGGCCTCGCGGACTGTACCTACTTCTGCCGCCAAGCAACATTTCTGTGTTCCAGTTTAAAGGTGCCGGTGAAATTACAAGCACATGAGACTTTTCAAGTTTGTTTCTATAAGATTAGCAACGCATCAGCAACTTCGTGCTGTAGGTGTATGTATACAGGCTGTCCCGAAACTCAACGTTAAGCCGGGAACAAATGATAGGGCAATCAGAGAGACGGGAAAAAATTGTTTATTTCTTTCGAGTTTCAAATTACCACGAATAAAAAAAAACCGGTCAAGTGCGAGTCGGATTCGCGCACGAAGGGTCCGTACCATATTATCTATAAAAAGGGCAAAAAAGTCACGTCTGTTGTTTGGGAGCCCCTTAAATATTTATTTTATTCTATTTTTTAGTGTTTGTTGTTATAGCGGCAACAGAAATACATCATCTGTGAAAATTTCAACTGTCTAACTATCACGTTCATGAGATACAGCCTGGTGACAGACGGACAGACGGACTGATAGCGGAGTCTTAGTAATACGGTCCCGTTTTACTCTTTGGGTACGGAACCCTAAAAAACACCCCTAAAAAAGTGATTTCTAAACTTTCTTATTCTGCCCTATCATTTCATTTTGTTCCCGGGTTGATGTTGTGTTTTGCTTATGGGAGTACCTTGTATAGGCAGCGGTAACCACTTTTCATCAGGTGAGCGTCAGCTTGTTTGCCAACTTCTTCCTTAAAAAATATGTTCCTCAGTATTTCCTATTGGGAACAAATACTACACTAAAAAATAAACTACAAAAAAAGAGTACCTTCTCTTCAATGCTCATCTTCTTCCAACTTTTTATTTATTTCCCATTATATTTTCAGCACGACCGATTTTCCGTCCACTGGAGAGATATATGGTGAAACAATGGAAGTAGCCATGAAACAACACCTAATAGGGTAATTTATAACGCAGTAAATAGCATTATAAATATAGATAGCGCTTATTAGAATTTACTGCAATATCTAATCGTAGGATCAATGTTCGAGTATTGTTTTGCACGTTTATACACTTCCTTAAACGAATTAGGTACACACATATGCCCGTAGAGGTCCTCTGCTAAACATCGGCCTTCTACAATCGATTCGGTGGAGCACAGAGGTTGAAGACTCATAGGTGACGGGGCGCTGGTGGCCAAGCTCCACAACCTAGGACATCGTCGAAACGTTGGTTGCTTCTCGGTCTTATACAGACTGTACTTCGAGCAGTGTGCAAGGGAGCTTCACGAACTGATCCCGCCATCTCCTTTCTACCACCGCAGTTCCAGGTGTACTGCAGGTACGCTCCTTCGCCCTTGGTTGATATCTCGACATGTCGTACTAAGTGATTTTCATCCTTCATTGGTGTAGAACTCCTTGCCAGCGTCAGAATTACCCACTACCCGTTAATCTTTAAAGTAAGAGTGAATAGGCATCCTCTGGGTGCGCTGGTTCTATCGTACATCTTATCTATCGCTTTCCATCAAGCGAGATCGAGGTCAAGAGCGGACACTAATATAAAAAAACCCCAGAATTAATAGTTATAAGGAAATATTGCTGTAATCAATTTTCTTGAAGATTGGATTGGCGATCGGAGCACGGTGATATAAGAGGTTGCTAAATCTCATCCTTCTGATATATACCTTATTCACTTTCTAAAAAATGCTAGGAGCTAGCTAGGTCTGTTAGCTAGGTTCGGGATTGTGGTAAATGTAATAGTAAATCCAGCGACCCCAGCCGTAGATCCTCGGAGGAAAACCGTTGTGGTCGGTTAGTCGGTAAGATTCCGGAATAACTCTCCGCTTTCGCTGAAAGCCAGTGCTGTGGCTATGCTCTGTGCATGTGCCACAGCAATATTCTGAGTGATGGCTGATTTGCTCAAATGTGATGATTTTCCCTAATAAAATTTTTATTTTGCCATTTTTGTTGCTTTCGTTTTTATTTATACTTTTTGTAATTTTTTGGTGATTATGTGCATGACCTCTGTCCTCAATACGCAAATTAATCTGTTTTCTTTTTTCTTCTTGCAATTTCTTCAACGGTGGTGGTGAGAACGAAGATTTTGCCTAAAAGTCGAAAAAAGGTGCTAGCTAGGTTGCTAATTGCCTGAAAAGGTTTCTCAGATGCTAGTAATTAACTCAAGCTTTACCAAATCGGAGACAGTAGATTTGAATTTAGTTGGCATGGAAAATAGGATAAAAAATTAAAGTTAGGTTGAATGGGGTTTGAGGCTAACAAAACATTATCACGGTTGTAAAGCTAGGTCTTTCTATGTTTGCTTGCTAAACAAGCAGCTACAGCAACGTAGCCAAAGGATTTAATTTTATAAGCAGCTAATGAATAACGAATACATTATTTAGTTATTTCTTTTCCTTTCAAGTCAAATCAAATCAAAACATTTATTTTTGGAAAGAAAGTAACAATAGTACCCCAAGTGTGAGTTTTTTCGTTAACTACGACAGTTGCGTCACGCCAAAAACGTATGAAAATTTAGACAGCGCCTCTAGCGGCGAATAGCTTGACTAAAAATTGGTTTGACACTTATCATAGTAAACTATTCGTTACGGAAACGTGTAGTAAACTACCCAACACACACTTGGGATACAGATTCATTCGTTTAGAGTGGAGCAAGTTGCAGTCTACTAGTTAAGACACCAGTGTGAAAATATTTATCTCTTTTAAGTTATAAATTATACATCGACTTGGCTAAAACGATTAATTATTTCTTAACAATGATTATAAATTTCATTTTGTACACTACCTACCTATGTCATTTCGAATTCATGAAAGCATTTATACAGCTTCTAAAAACATTTACTTAGAAGCCATTTATATATTTTATTTTTGAATAATGTTACATGTCTGAAGTTCATAATATTTTTTTATAGCCATAGAGAAGACATTTACGTCCCTAATTCTACAGTTATATTCCTATAACTTTTCTGAAATAATTCTTATAACGATACTTACAGCGCCATCTATCTGTTACATGAGCAATATTCACTCAACAGCTTCGCCTTGATCACTACAGATGTCGGTCTTTGACTATTATTTCGTGATGTGAATCGTTATCATGATAGCCCGTGAGCCAGAGGGTATATTTTGTCAGTCATTTCCTCTCAAGCGATAACTCGTGGAATGCTTCAGAGAGTTGTATTATGCAGCATGGTGAACGTCAGCTGCCGCTCCGTGGGTGGGTTGGGCAAAGGCAGCCCCTCAAACACGTAAAAAAAAAAAAGTTTTCAGTCATTTCCTCCCGACTGAAAATTTGTTAAATAATAGTTAACGCAATTATTCGAAGAAAAAAAAAAGTCAGCTGGTCGTACCGTGGTGGATTATACGTCAGCTGGTCAGATGAACGTGCAAAAAAATTTTTTTCGTTCAGTGATTTCCTCTCACTTGAAAATTTGTCAGATGATAGTTTACATGCTATTTTGAATAAATAAAAACGTCAGCTGGCTCTATGTTGGTGGAAAGGTCGTCAGCTGATGCAGTGAAAGGTGGAGCATGGGAGCCAGACGTGAGCGCCGATCGCTTATTTAAATACGTCAGCTGACGGGTTTTCCACCAACATAGAGCCAGCTGACGTTTTTATTCATTCAAAATAGCATTTAAACTATCATCTGACACATTTTCAAGTGAGAGGAAATGACATAACTACAGTTATTCGCAATAGCTTCATGCACGCGCCCTTATATGTACCAATCAAATCAATATTCTCATTAATCAATCAATCAGCAATATTTAAATAGACGCACTTTGGACAGAAATCAATCCCGTTAAAATTTATACGCAAGGAAAATCTACCGAAGCACAAAAGAAAAAAAAAAAGAAACTTGTGAGCCATTCGAAAATAAACTTGAATTTTAATGTATAAAAATGTGCAACGTAACTCCTTTTTGTGTTTTTTGCCAAAAAAACAACTTCAAAGTTGAAAGTATTCTGAGAAGAAAGTTTGAACAAGTGCAGTGAAGTTTTAAATATTCGAAAATGTAATAGTAGTAGTATATATGTCGTGGCCGTATCTTAGAATTGATCATTTCATGATTTGGCCGGCCATTTCATGAAATGGTTGTATTTCATGAAATGGCCAATACCCGCTGCCCACATCATGATTTGGCCTGGCCAGATCAATGAATAAATTAGCGTTCGACGATATGGTCAGCTAAACGCACGGCTACTTCATGATGTGGTCAAACATTAGTGATCATATCATAAAATTAGTTACATTATCCACTGTTAGAGGCGCTGATATCGTTTTGTTTTTGTGATGCATCGTGGCGGCGGACAATTATTCTGACAAAAAAGGTAATAATATTAAGTAAAGTAGGGTGGCCACGCAACGAAAATTAATGGACTATTATTGGATTTCAAAATATGACTTCATGGCCTCCTGGGCGCAGCGCTGGTCGAGTGTGCGAGCGAAGCGAAGGGGCGACAAAGCGAGTCTTCTGGCGGAGCAAACTCAGAAACACTTGCATGCTGGCTTGCTTTTGCTTGCATGGTACATGCTTCCTTCATTTGTTTTTTTATTAAACCTTTGATATCATGGAAACCCTACATTAATGATATGGCCAAAAGTGGATTGACATATCACTAAACGTTGACGTTTAAATGATATGGTCAGTTTTAGCTGGCCATATCATGAAATACAACCATTTCATGAAATGGCCGGCCACATCATGAAATGATCAATTTTAAGATAGGGCCACGACATATATACTACTACTATTACATTTTCGAATATTTAAAACTTCACTGCACTTGTTCAAACTTTCTTCGCAGAATACTTTCAACTTTGAAGTTGTTTTTTGGCAAAAAACACAAAAAGGAGTTACGTTGGACATTTTATACATTAAAATTCAAGTTTATTTTCGAATGGCTCACAAGTTTCTTTTTTTTTCTTTTGTGCTTCGGTAGATTTTCCTTCCGTATAAATTTTAACGGGATTGATTTCTGTCCAAAGTGCGTCTATTTAAATATTGCTGATTGATTGATTAATGAGAATATTGATTTGATTGGTACATATAAGGGCGCGTGCATGAAGCTATTGCGAATAACTGTAGTTATGTCATTTCCTCTCACTTGAAAATGTGTCAGATGATAGTTTAAATGCTATTTTGAATGAATAAAAACGTCAGCTGGCTCTATGTTGGTGGAAAACCCGTCAGCTGACGTATTTAAATAAGCGATCGGCGCTCACGTCTGGCTCCCATGCTCCACCTTTCACTGCATCAGCTGACGACCTTTCCACCAACATAGAGCCAGCTGACGTTTTTATTTATTCAAAATAGCATGTAAACTATCATCTGACAAATTTTCAAGTGAGAGGAAATCACTGAACGAAAAAAATTTTTTTGCATGTTCATGTGACCAGCTGACGTATAATCCACCACGGTACGGCCAGCTGACTTTTTTTTATCTTCGAATAATTGCGTTAACTATCATTTAACAAATTTTCAGTCGGGAGGAAATGACTGAAAACTTTTATTTTTTTTACATGTTTGATGGGCTGCCTTTGCCCAACCCACCCACGGAGCGGCAGCTGACGTTCACCATGCTGCTTAATATAACTCTCTGAAGCATTCCACGAGTTATCGCTTGAGAGGAAATTGGTCCGGCAAAACTTTTGCTGGCTCACGGGCTATGAGCATGTAATCTCCAATTGAGGCGAAAGTGTACTTTTGTTCGAAGGTAACGGTATTAGGACTCATATAATTGGGGCAAGCCTATTGTCGTTTACCGATATCTATCGTAAACTCTTTTTCCGCCGCATTAGCTATTTTATCAGAAGCATTTAGTAACACTCTTTTATCTCGTAAGTAATCAAACTCAGTACCTCCTAGATAAATAGCCGTGTTAGCAAAGACAACCACAACAAGGCTTTTAGCATTATCCTACTTCCCCCTATTATTCTATCCTACTTCCAACCGATATTATAAACTTGAAAGTTTGGATGTTTGTGTCCCGGCGTACCGTTCTCGCCGGCGAGGCCTTTCGCGACGATCCTCTGAGCTCTCCCACCGTAGAGCTGGTCGTCTCTTCAAACTCCATTGATATTTCTCCCTCCCAATTCCCCGCCAGCAACGCCCTAAGCCGAGATCCGAGTCACGCAAGGTGTCGTCCTTAGTGCTGTTGTTGCTAGTAGCTAATAGTCATGATGTTAGCGTAGTATAAGTAGTTAGCTTAGGTTAAGTAAGTATTTTACTTCCTCCCTATTGGCTTGAGACCCTTCAGGTCTCGCCGAAAATTGGCCGGTTACGTAGAAACGGTCCTTACGGATCATCATATGGAGAAGTCAAAAAAAAAAAAGTTGTTTATGATTTTTTATATGGCTCTACGGATTTGGATGAAATTTTGCAGACAGGTAGATCATGAACTGGATTCGGATATAGAATACTTTTTCACTAGAATGCGAGTGAAACAGCGGACAACAGCTAGAAAAAATGAAGATGCTTTTCTTTTTAACCCAAAGGTTGTCTGGTAAAGAATGTCATATGACACTAAGTCCGCCTTATGTACCACCAAAGTGCACAGAACTATAAACAAATAAATAATAAAATAAAACTCCAGTTCAAGCTTTTAGCATTTTTTATTAAAGTTAATATTTACAAAATACACGTTTCGTGCACTCTTATTCTAGATTAGCTTATATGATATCACGTAAAGGCACAAACTAAGTACGAATAACATTACATACATTATAATAATACGCGATCACAATAAATAAAGCGGTAGGTAACAGACATGTTACTGGCTGCTCATCACAGCTTCTTCGAATCTCCGAGAAAATTAAGCCGTACGTAGACAAGGCGACGCAAGTATCCAATATTCTACGATTTAGGCACTAAACACACTTTTTAGCATCAATTCATTTGTATTAAAGGCTATCACACACGGTGTAGAACTACTCTGTGCATAGAAACTGAGTATCTGAAGCACATAACTGATACGATAATACGAGTATGTATATGAAAACCGGCAGAGTGGTGAATCATATCGTGTCTCGGTTTTGAAGTAGCGGCTCTTGTGATGCGCCTCCATTTGGCTCTACTAACGGCATTGCGAGAACATTCGGTCATGGTGAAGTGTGTGATGGTGATGATGAGGTACGACCATCGCGTCGGAGAGCGACCTCGGGATCTCTTGCCCTCTATCTTGCCTTGAAACCGATACATTCAGCTAGTAAAATAAGTATCTGCAGATATTTCCTAGTTAAATCGAGAGCAATACCGTAAAATATGCGATACAGATGCAGACACAGTATCTGCACCGTTTGTGACATCCTCAATGCGAACGCATGCTTACACTTTTTCGTATCGATTCAGCTTTCGCATGCATTAGCACGCGTACGCATACGTCAGCACGCATTATTCCCTTTAGTGTGCGAATCTCCGAACATCGTTGAATATCGAAGACTTGCGTAGCGTTATCTACGAAGAGGCTTAGGGGACTGTGCTACACTTCAATTAATATTAGCATTAGATACTTTAGAATTAGACTCAATAGTCTGGACTTTGAATATATTAGCCCAAGACAAGTGAAGACTCAAAGCCTGGCTTTAACTAGGCCTTTGGAGTTTTGTCTTGGTCGGATTTTTTACTAAAATGAAGCTTAAAGAATAATCACTGTTGGGTTACAATTTTATTTACTGGATAAAGGAAAAGCACGCTTCAGAGTTCTATTAATTTGGAATTTGCACAGATTTGCAGTGCAACTGGCGCTTGCGGCAGAAAAGTTGAAAGGCAACCGATTATCTTGGTATGATCATGTGATGTGGAGGGACGAAAAGCATGTGACTAAGAGAGTGATGGATATAAATGTTGATGTATGGAAGGGAAGACATAGACCAAAGAAAAGAAGAATGAATTGTTTGAGAGATATTATCTCTGATGAAAAGGGAGTAACGCTCGTGATACGAACGAGATAGCGGGACGACTAATAGGGGAGAATGGAATGTTTTGCCTAGACCCCAAGTAACTTGGGGTAAGGGCAGGCGGAAGCAGAAATCAGATTTGCAGCAGATGACTGTTTCCATGTAGTCTATCCGATCATAAATCAGACCACAGCTTGGCTGCTGAGTACTGTTACTATACTCACACCTTTTCGAATATTTTCAATTATCTTTACACCTTTTAATACAATGTATCTCATAATAAAGTAGGCTATAATACTAACGCTTCCGACTAGCATACGAACTGGGCGTGTCAGTCCCCTGGCACTTCAAAATTTAAGCCACAAGCACTCACATATTCTGGACGCCAGTCATTATTTCTAATTTCACAACCTTAAATTAAGTCCTTAAATATCCTTAATTATATTCTTATTCTTTCCACCTCACAGGGAGGAAAGACTTCAGAGATAGTGTCATTAGTAATGTTTTGCTATAACTGACGTTCAAAACGAAACTTGTTCGTAAAAGCAACGCAAAATTGGAGAGACACCCTAACATCATTTTGTATCAAATACACATTAAACAGTTAAGGTGACAATCCAACTGAGTATAAGTACGCTTATAACCGACAGAGGACTGACAACTACCCCAGAGTTTGACTTTATCTTCGCAACGATAGTATTCGTGGCGTTCTTGATCTTATTCACGAATTTATCCAAAATGTCTGACCTCGGCGTAATATCGCATGCCGTATGACTTATAGCATCCACAACAGGAGCCGAAAAGATCCTAAAGTTGACATCGCTAGGGTTCAAACTTCCGTACATCCAAATTGGCATCCTGTTTGATAAAATCCAAAGGTTTTCATTGTAGTCTACTTTTATATCAGTTGGGTATACCATTGTTTCTTCATTCATGTAGATCCTGCCTTGGTTCTTCATTAAGTACGCTTTGTTCGACGTCTTCCAGCAAGCAACAGCGTTCAAGTTCACCAAAGAATAGAACAGAATACCAGTTTTCGGATCTACAAACGAGGCACTAGATTGAGCGTTCGGCCCTCGACTTCCCAAAACTTTAAAAGCCATGAAATTGTCTTCGGCAAGAGACTGGTTCCTCAAATATTGAGTAGACACAGAAAACTCATCGTAACTGGCCATTGGATGGAAGTAAAGTGTACTGTAGTTGTCAGGATTAGGGGCAGAGAGTCCAAGTCCAAATATCGCATCAGTCCAACTGAAGTTAAATCCTTTGACGCTGAAGTCACAAGCTAAGGGGTCGGGGTGGAAGTAATGGTGGGTTATCCTCCAGGATGAATTATTTTCCCAGGAGTATACTACAATCGCTGGCTTCCCTAAATCCCCTGCGTAAGCAAAAGTGTTCTCGCAATCAGCATCTTCAACAGCGATGTTTGCGAACCCAGAATCTTCTTTAACCTGATCTTCAGGGAACTCGTATTTCCTGATCAGATTATCAGTCTTCAAATCGTAAACGATAATCGAGGGTGGATATTTCGTCGTATTTTTGTCTAAGTTGCCAATTTTCCCGTTATCGAGGACCCAGAGACGTCCGCAGCGGTCAGCTCTGACGCGGAAAGGAGAGATGATCTCCGGAGGTTTCCCATCCGTGCCTATGGAGTGAGCAGCCCAGCTTGGGTACGGGATCAGCTTCGGTGAAGTTGTTGAGTTGTCTGAAATGATAATAGAATAGGTTAAAGGAAGTTTTGTTATTGTTATAGTGTCAGTCACTAGAAATGAAAGTAAACAATCAAAAACAGATCTAAGGAAATTTCCTACAGCGCAATACTCTCAGAGCAGGAAAGAAATTCGGATATAAAAGATAAATCAATTATAGGTGCAGAAAAGACTGTCAGTATTGAAATCATTAGGGTTGCCAATGAAATCAGTCACAATTTCGAAATGGCTAATGTTCCAGCAGTATGAATCAAACTTTTATCGTTAACCCTACAACAATTTAAGAAGTTTGTATAAACGAGTCACACATTGCCAATAAAAAAGAAGAAAGTAATGTGGTTTTTCTAAACGGAAGACTTGACAAGATTACTCATAGAGTGACTCATTCAATATTAAAAGGATCAATAAAATTCTCGTAATCGTTTCAGGTAATAACTTATTTCCATTATGGTAATTCCCGAAACCAAAGCAATTTCTACATGCGTCATGGTGTACACATACAACGTTAATGGACATAAAGTAAAATAATAATACAATAAAAGCAACTAATCTTAATGTTTGATTTTCCATTGTAATATGGAATATGTTTAAAGCATAAATAAGTAATGTAAATAGGACACTTCGTTGTACACTGGAGTTTGCCCTCAACCACACTATCAATCTCTCTCTATCACTCAACAAGTTTGCTGGTAGAAAACTCATTTTTGAGTTAAGCTCGCCTTTGTACATGACTTCACTGATTTGTAATGTTTTTATTGTAATTTTCTTGTGTACAATAAAGAATAAGAATGGAATGAACAAAAATGTAAATATTCAGTTATAGATTAAAATGACAAAACATTTGATGAATCAGCAGCTGGACTAGCTGATACGTTTAAAGAAGCAGAAAACCCAAGGAAACTATTGGACTAACAATTAACTATACCTACATCAGCTGAGACTTTCCTGACCTGCTGACTGAGCCCAGAAAAGCTAAGGTGTAATGTGTTCGCATCTAAAGCAAATAATAACGCTTTAAAAAAAAAGCAAATGAAAACTTTTTTTTTCTTCTACTATTTGATCCCACGCTTATGGCTCATTTACACGGAGATAGTTTATCGAAGCGAGTCTCATGCTATCTCTGTTTTCATCATAGAAAAAGACAAAGACAGAACGAGTCTCGCTTCGAGAAACTATTCTCGTGTAAATGAGCCATTATATGAATGAAAGCACAGCAAAACAGCTGACGGGCACGACTAGCTTGATATCGCTCGGCGGGGTCAATTGACTCGAGGCGCTAAAATTAATGACTCGAAAACAGAAAACCATGTTTTTTTTATCGAATCTGAAAAAATGCCATTCAGAATCAATCTGTGTGTAGGTCACGCGGTTAAAATAAATTACACGTTTTTTTTTACATTGTATGATGATGATAAGGTTAAAGAAATACTTCATTCTAACGTCTTACATTAAAATAACTATTGTGCAAATAACACCTACTAAGTAAATAATTTATTCTCATCTTGTGTCGTGCAAACTTAATTTGCAAGCGTTAATGTGTTTCATTTGCAACTTAGAAGTCATTACTATTGTGTACATGTCCTATCTAAGCAAATTGAATTGCAAGATTATGAAAGATCTAGAAATAACTGTGCATTCGAGATCTTTATTTGTTATTTTCGTAACATTTTCAAAAGTCTACCACTATCTACTAAAGTCTATTACCTACCTATACTATCTACAGTCGGGAGCAATATATTCGGGCCATATACATAAACCTTAACATCTCGGGAACTAAAAATGATAGCTTATTCAAATAAAGTAATTTAGACTATTTAATACCACTCAAATAAAATTAATAAAACTTCTGCCTCGTTCCTATAGCCAAAAACGAGTCGTTTTGCTCACCAATGGTAGCACGTTTTATTGTCAAACTTGCGATACAAATAGACTTTTATGTTAATTTTAAGTGCGGTAACTGCTAACTTATGGGAGGTTCTTCTATGCAAAGCTTTCTTTGCTACATTCTTGTTAAAGATACAAGATTTTTTATTTTAACCAGTAACGCTCGGTAAGTCATATGAATCGGCCATGAGTCTATAAAATGCTTTTTATTTGATAAGCTTGCATTCTTAGTTTCTGAGATATTAAAGGTTTATGTTGGTAATGCGGTTGCATTGCTCCCGAGTGTAGATTTCCAACCTTTTCAAAAATATATGATTGGAAGCTAATTTAGCCAGATGCAGTTGACACGACGAAACTACCGTCTGACCTCAATGACCCCACTATTGCGCATACCGTTAGTTGAAGTAAGAGCACGGAATAAATGCCAAAAAAAAATCTTCATTCTTTCGCACAAATGTAAATAAGCGTGAACGGAAGTGTAAACATTTGCATAATTTATAAAAAACGCATTAAAAACTTATTAAGCTTATTACATTGGTACAGCAACTCCTTTTATTGAAGGAGGTCAAGACCCTAGTAATAATTGACCTTAGCCTAGCTGGCCTAATATAAAAGACCCTAGTAATAATTGACCTTAGACTAGCTGGCCTAATATAAGACAACTCTTATCGATTGACATTTAGAGAGTAAATGGAGTAAAGACAATATGGAATGGAATACAATTCTATAAAATGTTGGTAAAAAAAGGAACCACCTCACAATAACTGAAAATCTCTTGAATGATGACGATGAAGACAGAAGTCTAGCATTATATAAATGTAATAAACATAATATCTTTATTACAGGAGAAGTGGTGAAAGCAAAATAATTATTTTTGAATTAATAGCACATAAAAGTCCATCGCCTCTCTTAACGATCATTTACCGACACTCCGACGATTTCAATAAACCGTAAACTATGTGTTACGTTTTACTTAAGATTGTAAAACAAAGAGTCTGTTGTAATATTTTGGTTCAATCGCTTGTCTCAGGCGAATGTTTATACTATACATTCCTTGCAGTGACAGGAATACGAGAGTCGAAGAAACAATGTAACTTCGTGATTGAATTGTATCTTATAAGCGAAGATATTACTCATGGTCATGGTATAATGTTTAATGGTAAAGTTAGAATAAAACTGAATTTTCCTTTAGGTGTAGCAGTAGTAGAAAGTGATAGAGTATTAGACGATTTCTAAGATTTACCGAGCGTCATTGGTGAAAATTGGAGTCTTGTCTCTTAATCGAAATAATGCTATTTGCTTTTCACAGTAGATCCTTCCATACGTTAGTAGCTAGGTTACTAGTCGATTTAAATTCCCAGTTCGGTAACTAAAACTTCTACCATCGTTAAGCAAAAGTATTCGTTGTTGGTTATAGGAACTGTTTGTTTAATTCGAAGCTACTAAGTGTTGTTATACATTCTGAACTATATCACCAAACCAACAAACTGTACCCATCTATTCAGCCTTCTTCTTTCCACTACTGGATTCACTCCTTCCTTCTACGCCACTTCTAAGTCCTGAAGCAGTCTTATGCATTGTTTTCCTGACTTCATTGAGAACTACTACTACCATCTTTAAATTCTCTAGATACTGCCACCAAAAAATAAAAAAAGACTGTTACCTTTCAAATTGATGTAGCTCAAACTAGCCGGTACTCCAGCCTTCCATCGTGGCACAGTTATGAACAGTCTATCTTCATAGATCTCCAGACCCATAGGGATATTGTTCTCCGGGATAAAACTCTTGGATTTTATCGCCTGATCCCTGGCCTCGTTAGTCGGGTATTCGTAGTCGATCTGCTTCCACTCGTAGACGATGTGGAGCTGGTCCATACAGCCGCAGAAGTACACTAGGTGTAACAGGATCAGGGTCTTGAAACCCCCCATTCTGAAGAGCTGGAATTTGGAGAAAATTTCTGGTTAGTTTTAAAAGCAGTTAAAGTAACTAAGATTGGTTGGTACTGAGCTATTGAAAGGGGATCCTCATTTTGACTTTTGGATTTTGTATACTTTTCCAATTGAAAATAATCAGATGAATAGACTGGATGGGCAGCAAAATCCACTTGCACACTGACAACATAAAGCCGGGTCCGCTGCACCGTGTTTTCGTGTTTGCAAACAGGATAACATTGTTTGCTAACCGAATAGGGGCGTGGCCTAACAGTTTTGCTAGCAAAATTGGCGCTGCGGACCCGGCTTAACATTGTTTGCTAACCGAATAGGGGTGTGGCTTAACAGTTTTGTTCGCAAAAACACAATAACATGTTAGAAAATTGCCCTGGCTTTACACAACATGATCAGCCCATTAATGTCCCACTGCTGGGTGCAGACTTCTCAGGATGAGAAGAGTTCAAGCCTTGGATCACCACGCTGGCCTGGTGCAGGTTGGCGGGCTTCACACAACTTCGAGAACTTTTTTTTGCATTGTGCTGGTTTACTCTCGATGTTTTCCTTCACCGTTAACGCAAGTGATATTCAAATTCTAACATTAATCTACGAAAATGCTTATGCTATAGGTGTAGCGCTTTACTGTGGCAGTGCCTGAGATATGGGAGCGGCACGGGAGGGGTGACATATGACGTGAAATGACGTGTCCGAACTATCTCGCTTTATAGAATAAACTATAAAATACGCTATAAAGAACGGAAACCATCAGTGTGATTGTAAAATCAACGTATTTCACGTTATTTCAGGTATTACCGACCGTAACTTAACTGCTGCGCACATAACTTTCTTATCTCTTCGGTATTGTTAAATGGTACGAGTAATATATTAAACTACTCGTACCTGTATCGATATTGCATTGGATTTATAGTACCTATGCTACGCAGTTTTGAATAAGTAGAGAATACGTTATGGGTTGTTTCGGCTGTCATCGTTATCCTCCTGCCCTTGTTAACCGCCCCCTATAAAACTAACATGAATTTGGACCTTAAGATAGTTCAAATTAGGTGACATTTTATATGCACTACCGGATCGGAATCCTTAATCGATTTTAGACTCAGATATAATGGCATTTAACCAGCGCTGCGAGTTTTTTTTTTAATGTCGCAGCATTATGCTGAGATAGGAATCTTTTTTGGCCTCGTGAAGGAAGTTAATTTTTTTTTGTGTCTTGTTTTTGTTTCTCTGCCTATGTGAGTCCAAAATAAATATTTTTTCTTTCTTTCATTTAATTTATACTACCATAAGGGGCTAATTTTACGGTATTTATAAAGTGGGGTCAGCTATCTTAGGAAACAGACCGTACTTATAATAAAAACAACTTAATTATATCGCATATTAATTACATTATTTTAATTAAACTATATCGCGGTTGTGGACAAATTGAAAGGGGCCGGACCTTGAAGGAGGTCAGAGCATATTTTTCCCGCGACCTTGGCGTATAGGAAGTACACGTATTGGTTGTAAGGTTAACTGATTTATGTAACTAGTGTGAAATTACATTTTTGAAGCTTGTTTGTTTTTGTTATTGATTTTTTTTATATACGATTATTCTTTTAATGTGATCTAGGAGTTGAATAAGATGTAGTTTTGAAGGATAGCAGCATATTCTTGTTATTTATCTGAATGAATTTGTCGACATAATAGAACAAAGTATAAAAGCATCTTATCTAGCTCGGCAGGCTGTTCTGGCGCTGCTGCTGCAGCTTCAGATGCCCTCAAGCGGTGAAAACATAATAACTTTATTAGTAATTATATTTTCGAGCCGTTTGGGGTCGAAAACACTCGTGTCGTGGGGTCCGACTGCCCAACTTCTATGCAGAGATGTTGCTAGGCGACAGTCGACACGTCCCGTGACCCGAAGGCTGGTCTCTACTTTGGTCAAAAGATTTGCATTGCCACACAACGTGGCAATGCTGCCAGCCTTCTAGGCACGTTACCAATCGACAGCGATGCAAAGGAATATTTAATTTGATGCCCTATTTTAGTTTATAGTTTTATTATGATATATTTTTCTTTATTTGTATATACAGTTATTTGTAATTATGTAAATATTGTCTGTGTAATTGATTTCCTTTTATTAAGCAATTAAATTCTATATAGTTGTATAGGTACTTGTAATTTCTACGTTTGCTATTATTAAACCTATAGCTGCAATAAGAGAAGAATGTTAAAAGCTACCCAGACTAATTCATTAACTTTAGAATAGTGCGATTTCAACTCATTGGCCGAGCTTTTTCCGGAAATAACATAATGAGTAATACAAGGTTAGTCGGAAAGGGGGTACTAATCCGCAGACCACTTAAAGGATCACTAATGACGGTTTAAAAGCAAGTGTTAAAATTTCAAAATTCGATCATTTTTATTTCCACGTAAAATAATTTTTATTTTAGTTTTTTCAAAAACGCTTCGTCCCTACTTCAGTTACGAATTCAGAAAATGGAGCTTCTAATTCGTGACCCCAAATATGACCTAAAATGTAAACACAGCTGATCATAGCTGAGAATAGATAAATTTTAGCGTATTTTTTTTGTAATTTTTGAACAGCTATTTCTCTTAGACTATTGACTTTTGGGAAAAGTTGTAGAACAAAAGTTACTCATTATTATGGGTACTTTAACACCCTTTCGGATTAGTACCCCCTTTCTGACTAACCTTGTATAAAGGCTCGAACATACACAAAACATCCCATTATGATCCTTGAAAGATCATTCAAAAAGACGTAAATAATTATTATAAAATGAACTTACGAAGCTATTGACACAATACAGAATCCTATAAACATTAGAATTCAATGCTACCTGCGTGAATAATAAATAACTACCATTGTTGGTATACACAAAGGATTCTGACGTTTATTGCTAAAAGGCTAAAGGGGATAATTGTGTGTGTTCGTAAATGTGTCGCGTTGATTCGTTCCTTCGATAACGAAGGTATTAATATACTTAAATGAACTTCTTTGATCAAGTTTATAAAGTTCCATTGATGTAGGATACGTAGTCCGGTGTTGTTTTGAATTCCTGCTTAAATTCCAACAAGAATCTATGTTGGATTCCAAGTATACCCTATTCAACGCAAGACCCGACATTTCCCTACAAATATTACCATAAAAAGAAAATCAAATATTGAAAAAAAAAAAACAAAATATGGATGCTACAGGACTGCAGGGTGATAACGAATTCGTGTAATTTCTTCAAACCGTGTGATCTACTGGTGACACTGATTGACCCTGGATGGGTTTGTTTCAGAATAAACAAAAAAAAAAGTTTTCAAAAAATGAGCCATGGTATTCTGTTTCTGAGTAATTTTAGCGTCCCAAGTTAACTGACTGCGTGATGCGATATCGCACCAGTCGTGCCCATCAGCTGTGTCGCTGTGCCTTCATTTATTTATGCATGGCATCGAAATTTTCTATCACATAAAAAAATATTTGGGAGAATAAAGTTTATTTTTAATCAATCTAAATCCCGTGCGGGCTTAATCCATTAATAGATCGTGTGGTTTGAAGGAATTACTCGAATTCGATTACAGCCCGTATAGCTATTTTACGTTTTTGGATGATGTCGTTTACGTTTTTTCGATAGCAGTCTCCTTACGGCTACAATTTACGAAATGACCGCGGACTCAAATTTCGTTGAACAGAATATAAACATTTCTTTTTTTACCTCTCCTTCGGCACTGATATTACAGGGATCTCGAATTCGTTACTACTAATACAATCAAATACTAAATGACACAATATTTGAAACGTGATTTTTGTATTCCTTTAGCGAATAAGAAAAAATATCAATCCTGTGCGTGCATTGATGTTTCCGTATGGAATTACTCAAGAGCAGCCGCGTCTGTGCGTACTACACCTCTACCCAACCCTTCGGGGACTACAGGCGGGATGTTATAATATGTTATGGCAGAGTACTGGAAAAACAAGAAACTCGCCAGTTACTAACTCTTGCAGTTATATCTTTCGGAATAAATCTTGATAGAACTGGTAAATGCACTAATTAATTAACGACAGATTTAAAAACTAGAATTAGCCGGAAAACGAGCAAGCAAGTTCGGTAAAAACAAGCAAGCAGTCGATTTAGGTATACGTAGGGTTGCCACCTTTTTTCGGACACTAAAAGTATTTTGTGTTTTGGGATAGCAGAATAATAAATGAGAGAGATGAGTTTTATTTTTTATTTACACTGTATATTTTTCATCGCTCCTAGATAGATTACCTTTAGTAAATAATAGTTTTTCTTGAATATCTCTATTGCATCATTGTTTCATAGTGAAAACTTGTTGCGATCCCAACCAAAGACCATAATACAGAGTACATAATAAAAGTATGCCAAAATTCCAAACTGGACGAGAATCAAGAGAGAATAGTGTAAAGTAAAAAGAGTGGTTCAGCGTACTTTATTACTGTCGTAGATTAAAGTACACCTACGTGAAATAGGGGGCAATACTCTATAATAGACGGGTGACAACCCTAGGTATATCTGTCCCAAAGCGTACTTTTAACCTGTCTTTATATTTTTCCATTTAAACATTTGTTTATCAGACCTTATTAATAAAATCTGCTAAGAATATACGTGTTAAATACTTTACTTTTTGCTTTGTTGTGATGTTGTACAGATATATCTCTCACGATTTTATATTCTAAACATAAACTTATTTATTTAAAGAGGCAATTTCGTGCTCAGCTACTTTTGAACTAGGTACTTTATTTATAAACAGAAAAATATATCATTTACGTCTTATTCATTAGGAATATAATTGTACTATTTTGTAGTTTCATCCAATCACATGATCAGATGGAAAGCTTTTGTGTGATCCGATACAACTAGCAACGATTACGTGATTCGTTGAGAATAACTCAAAAAAACTGTTTTAAATGCAAAAATTCCTAATCATATCAACATGATTAATAAAACACAATCCAGATTCTGCACACAATCACAAACAATCGTTGCATACTGTCCGCGCAGTTCAATTGTTCCAGATTAATTTGCATCAAAAAAAACCCGGTCTATCTACCTGTCTTTGTTTTAGCACCTTAGCTGATGCTGACGTCATCTATAAACACTTATAAGCAATCTGTAGACTTGGCCTGTCTGTACATTAGACATATTTAAAAAAAAATGCGGGATAACCAATAGAATCCACTTCCATATTTTTTGGAATTTTTGTCTGTTTATCTGTTTGTCGGCTTGTTTGTGCACGCATCATGTAAAAAGTATTAAAGTAATTTAATGCGGTCGACTTTTGTAAACAAACATTGTGCGTATCTCGGAGTAACATTTAGTTTTTGTTTCATCGTAATCGGTTCACTCAATGAAAAGATATTAAAACTTAACAAGTTCAGTGCCGGGTCCAGGCGGACATCCTCTAGTCGCATTCGCGATGCCGGGTGCTCTCGTAGAGGGCTCATTTTAAAATAAGTTTTACTTCGAAAATATACCGTCATAAAACAAGCAACAAGACCCCCTGAAAAAACTATTATACCTACTACGTAGTAGCGTGTTTTATGGTTTTTAACCTAATGCCAAGAACCCTCCTCAAGGGTTCAATTTTAGCGCAAACGTGATGCTGAGGACCATCCTGGATGGTCCACTAACGGCAGCATGGCGTATGAGCTCTATGAAATGTGTGGTGGACTCGAATGTGTTAAAGTTAACAAGAAGTTTGCTTAGTTTAGTTATTGCGACACAGTATTTGTTTCCGACTTCCATGCGGACGGACTCGCGGGTACAGCTAGTACCACACAAAATTTCACTGCACGTGGAAAACGGGCAAAGGCCTCGCATGTGAAATTGTTGACAATAGGTAAATAGAAAGAGGTTTGAGGCTTAAGCTGAAGTGTTGGAAACATTGACGAGTTACTTGGAAACTTTATGTGTTTGGTTTAGAAATCGGCTTGCGAGTGTACCTAATGCAAGCCATACATGTTACGGTCTTCTGGAGAGGTTTACCTGTGCAGGCAAACCTACGCAAGTCAACCACATGACGTAGTATGTATAGGACGGTCCGGTCTGCCGGAGAGGTCTTTAGAATTTTACTGTCCGGCATGGCAGTCCGATTTTTTACGGTCTGATATGGCACGCCATAAGTGTTTATACTAGTTTGTGCACTATACGTAATTTTACCGTCCGACATTTTACTTTTCTCCATTCTGGACCGTTTTTCCGGTCCGAGATGACAGTAATGAAAAACGTGTTTATGCTTGTGCACTGCGTCCGCGGTCAGTATTATTCATGAGCGGGCGGGGCGTGTAGTTTCAAAGAGAGCTACCCTAAACTGCGCCGCACCGATTCGAGTAAAGACGGACAAGTGCACAAGCCAATTATCCGTTTTTTTCATGCCACATCGGAAAAATCGGACTGCCGGACAGTGAAATTCCTTGTAGTGCACAAACGCCCGTACGGTGTATTTTGAAAGAATTGATTTTCGATCTTTCGCCGCGCCGGTTCGAAAATCGGCACAGTACTATTCTATACACGCTCCGGTTTACCTGCGCAGGCGCACTTACACAGATAGACAGATGTCTCCCCTGGACTGTAGCGTGTATGGCCGCCACAACATTGGATATTGGGTATCGCATAAATAGGTTATTATTAATCTTAATAGAAAAGGCTGCATCAGGTTTTAGGCAGGAACAGCACTATAAACCCAGCTGTCGACCTGTGTTTGCGATAGACAATCCAGTGTACTGTTCACGTATCCTTTTCCCAACTATGTTGGGATCAGCTTTCAGTCTAACCAGTATTTTACACGGAGCGACTGCCATCAGACATCTGCAACCCAGTTACTGGGCAAGGCCGATATCCTAAAGTTAGACCGGCTGTCGAACTGTCGAACTTCCAGGCTTCTGACTGCCCGTAACGACTGTCATAGGTATTCTTATGGACTCGAGACCGACGGCTCAACGTGACACGAAGGAAGGGGTCTCGACGTGTGACGAACGGTCATAAACGGACTGACCTCGAAAATAGCGGATTTGTAAATACATCTTTAAATAAATCAACATAACACACATATTGTATAACATTCGCAATATACAACATTTTTGTTTACATAATTGGCTAAAAACAAAGAAACAATAATGCGACTGGTGACCTATTACGTGTGGTGACCTCTGGCGGGTGTTGTAATAACGTGATGGCGACTTGTAGTGGCATTGTAAAGATGTTAGTGAGATAGGAAGCTGCACGACATGATGCGTTCAAACTTTTATGCAAATAATACGCGTCACGCTGTATTCCCCCGAAGAGTAAGGTAGATGTTCCTACTGGGATAACCCATAAGGATCGTTCAGTAGTTTCATGCAAAAAGAATATCCAGAGGAAAATACTCAAAAAAACCGTTTGGGTAAAAAATAATCACATTAAAAGGAGTATTGCTATTATAACAAGTCACAAAGGTAGTAACTACTTTGAAAAAAAACTATGTAATAACATTACTCTCTGTTTCCAAATAGGGATGTTTATTCATCTACATTCGAATTTACTTTTATCATCAGCACGTAATATTAAAGCCAAATTCATGATCTTGCTCCTATTTCACAATAGTTTCGCTAATGTATTCAATTACAAAGTTATTAAAGAAAAAGTTTAATTTTTTCATTCATCTCCAGTCCAATTGTCTTGAGGAAAGTAATGATTTCACGGCAGAATGAACCTTATATTATGTTGGCAAACAGGCCTAGGTCCCGCGAGTTGGAAAGTGGTTATCGCTGCCTATAATATACAGCTACAACGCCAAGAGGACTGCTGGTGTGTTGTCAAACTTAGACATAAAACTGAAAAGTTACACGTGGGTGCGTATAATTTAACAGAGCAATGCTTTTGGCGGCAGAAATTGGTATGGTGGTGGTACTTCTCCGGACAAAGTCTTTCACGAGAAGTACTACTTCTACTTTACTATCTCCTTTTTTTATTATAACTTTAGACACATTCATATTTATGGTTAGTTACGGTTTACTCACGTGCATTCTTCGGGATTGCCCGACTAGTTTCGGACACAAACGGAGCCTTTAATCATTAGCTGATCACGCAGCGAGGTAATGTAATGCTGAAGTTTTCAAATTCAGAGTTTGTCCCATAATAAAAGTTGTACAAAGTGATGAGCAGAGTTCGTGGCTTTAGGATGTAAAGCGACTAACTAGCCATGCTGTATAACGCTCTTCAGATTGCGTGGCAATGGAAAATTATGTTATAGACAATGGAATAGATTGCACGATAGCGTAGCAGGATCCCGTTAGTTAACTAAATCTTTAATAGTGGTAAGTACTGTTATTGTTATCGGAATGGCGGGCCGTGGGAATAGATAGCTTGTTCAAATTGTATGAAGAAAGATGCTTTAATCTGGGATGGTGGCTAACATTTCCGCTAAGTCACTAAAAAGGGAACTAAATAATTGTTTAATGAAATTAATATTTGATCAACGAATTAAATATAATTATGGTCAGCGGAATCAATATTTAATCAGCGACAAAAATCAGGAGCCGACTCAGTTAGGTTAGGTCAGAAGTGCAACGAGATCGCGTGGCAAGCTCTATCGAGTTTTTTTTTAAACACACACACATATTCATATATTCTATTTATGATCATGCATTGCTGATCAATTTAATGTTTTTCGTTGACCAGTTATTGTTTTTCGTTGATCAATTATTGTTTTTCACTGATCAATTATTGTTTTTCACGGATCAATTATTGTTTTTTGCTCACCAATTGTTGTTTTACGCTGATCAATTATTGTTTATCACTGATATAATTATTCTTTGCAAATAAAAATTCTTTTAAAAATGCCTGCAATGCATGTGGCGTTACTAATTAGTAGGCGCCAAAGACGTTAGTCATGAGTTGAATAACCACAATTTTGAGCACGATAAGTCACAATCACATAACCGCCAGTGAATTGAATAGCCTTTGGGCTACAGGCTACAGTTTTTTTTTCTGTAGCCTATAGTAACCCAAAGACATCTCTATCAATTACCTACGATTAAAGTAGATTTGTAGGCAGCATTGAGAATATAATCGCCTTCAATTAAATATAATGTCAAACATTAATTTGCAATTTGACATTAGTCACATAATAATTGTAATTGGACATACATAAACTGTGTATAATTCAATGCCAAAAACAGAAGGTTTTTGTATTACACAATATTATAAAAGTTTATAATATTTACCTATCGAAATAGCGGTTGACACCGTTTGACCCCGGCTAAAAATAGAGGAACCCATCTTTTTTCGTTTAGATGTCATAAGATGCTACTTAAATGTCCAGCTGAGGTGGATGTGATTATGTTGTATGGACAATAAACTCTACAATTTAAAACACATTTAAAAAGCAACCCACCGGCATCGGGGACAGGGTCCAAGCTGCCGGCGATCAGGGCTCCAGAGAAAGGAACCTCCTCACTATGCGTGCCGTGTCAAGGAGTACTGCTTTCTGTATCGAGCCCTTGATCCAACCGTCCAACGAAAGCCTCATATGATGTTGATCGAGGCTCTTGGCTATTAGGCCATTGGTCGTAACAACTATCGGAACAGTGACTGCTGTCCACGTCCCACATATCGACAACCTCGTGTGCTAAGTCAAGATACTTAATTTGTTTATCTTTCTCAGCTTTCACGAGATTTCCATCATGCGGGATGGTAACATCAACAATCATTGTGCTGCGTTCTGATCGATCTATCACGACTATATCAGGTTTATTGGCGACAATAGTCCTGTCAGTGATGATAGATCGATCCCAATACAACGTGACAACCGCATGTGCTTAATCAAGATATTTTTACAATAAACATATTGTTAGCACAGTGTACGTACTTACTACATACAGTGGGTCAACGCCCATACATTTGACGGGTCCTATGAAATGTCAAAATTATGTAGGGGCGGAGGTTATGTCCCAAGTATGCAGTATGGCTACTCGGGACATAGGTAACCTCCGCTCCTTCACCCCGCAACCCCCCGCACGATTGCTCTGCGACAATGTTCTACGTTGACCGACTGTAAGATATAGGTAGACTGTGTTGTTAATATTATTCATTTCTCACTTCGAAAATGTGCTGAAATTGTAGAGTTATTGCTTTGGAAAATTAACCAAAACTTGATTACTCTACGAAACCTTATTAGCCATTATAATCAGTGTAACTTAAGACCGAAACCAATAACCGGAGTCAATACAAAATCTAGATTGATGTAGGTTTATGACAAACATTCAATAGAAGTGACGACACGTTTGGCGCAGTGGCTAAACGACTGGCTTTCTGCGCTATGGGTCGCGGGTTTGATACCTGCACGGAACAAATATTTGTATGACCTGCAGATAGTTGTTCCGGGTCTGGGCGTTTGTGCATGACGAGATTTTTGTGCGATAGGTACCTACAGGCAAAGTATTTAGGGAAAAAAATAGTAATGCCAATAATTTACATCAATCCAGAGATTTTGGATTGAGACTGGTTATTAATTTCGGCAGTTAGATTGATTTTTGTATTCTCGTGGAGATTTCTGGAACTTTTTTGTAATTTTGAAATGTGTATGATTTGTTTAGTAAATTAATCATCCAGCTATCGTTCTAACCGGCTTTTAGATCACTTTTATCATCATACACACAGCAGTTAGAGACCACATCTCGGGGCCGTATGTCAATCACTTGCAACACTAATTGAAGGTTTTGGTCTTCAAACCCTAAGGGTCAAAATACACGTCCGATAGTTGCTTCCGGGAGCCGGATCCGACTATCTTTTTCTGGACGACGACAACGCCCGGACGATGCTTACGATTCTGACATCCGATCCGATAGACTGATAGTACGTGTAATACATGTTCAAACAAATGTATGACGCGGAGGCCTTCGGATAGTCTGATCAGACTATCGGAACCGACTATCGGAGGCGAGTATCGGACGTGTATTTGGGCTCTAAAGCACACTGGACGAAAAGATCTTTTGTAGTTTTCTTACGTTGCCAACCTGAATTCTACGATTGACCTCTTTCTCGAATTTGGACCAATCAATTGTCTACATTCCGATTGTTCATAAATGAATTCGAATGTTCAATAACAAGTTTCGCATGCATTGATTAATTTCGTACGGCAAGAGCCGTAACGAAAACCATATTAAAACTATATTTTTCACGCATTTTCGAATAAAAATACCGTTCTATTCATTTTGCATTTCTAATTTTATTAGGGTATTCCCATGACGAATTAAAAGATGGCGCTGACTCATTGCTCATCGACTCATTGTTCTATGGCGGAATCCTATTCGAATTCCGAACGTTTTTTTTTTAATTGTAATTAATCGAACAATGCCATGACGCTCATTCTGACGCAGTCAAGGAAATGCCTTTTAAACGGAATGGTCTTAGCTTATCCGCAAGTAAATCCGCCTTGTACGTAAAAGACATTGATGTATACCTACATATAAGCGTAACATAATTAATTACACTAGCATTAATTACAAATGAGAAAACACGGAACTTAATTATGCGTCTATCCTTTGCAAGCCGCGCGACCAAGGGTTTTCAAGATATTTGAAGAAAAAGCGACTATTACAATACAATTGGGGTGCATTACAAGAGTCGCCACGAGTGGCTATGCTTAAGTACGTCCGGCACACCCTGGGAGCCTACTCCGAAAAACGAACGTCCAAGTTTCGGATTGAAACGAAAAAAAGACGAACATCGATCAAAGTACTATCATAGAACGAACTACTAGATGTCAATTAAAACTTGGGAGTAACAAAATGTCAAATCGCGAAAATGGAATCGATCGTCGGATCCGAAACAGTTTCGTGGTTGGAAAACGTGCGATACTTCAGCCGGAACTTCGTAGCTCGATTTTCGGTGTCTCCCTGGGCAATCCGCTTCGCTACCAACCTTTCGGACATATGACATTTGTATTTTAATCCCGAGAGAACTTGCAAAATGTGGCAAGCGTATTTTAAGGAAGTTTTAAATTTGATTTGTTGCACGCGGAATGAAACGTGAACGTGAAATGAATTTTTTCCCGAGTGAACACAGAATGAATCGTCTAATTCTGCTTTTTACATAGATACATAACAGCGCCTTTTTCCTATCTACTTTATTCTGTTCAAGGAAGCATGAATCCTGGCGTGGGGGTCATTTCATAAATTGTAGCCGTAGCAAGAGACTGTTATTGAAAAAACGTAAACGCAACATTAAAACCCGTAAAACAGCAACAGTATCCACGTTTTTTTTAATACTGCCATTTGATATTCTTTGTATAGGTTTGTATCGTTTTATGGAGAAACGTCAGAGCTCATCTATGCCATCAACACAACGCCATAAAACTGCGATATTTTTTGCTTCTTTCACATTCATGCATATTATTATGCATGCGCGTCGTTTACGAATATATTGAACTTTTTGAAGGACATCTGTTTTTACGTTTTAGATATTCAAATCGATACATAAATAAAAAACAGCAACATCACAAAAGAATACAGGACGAATACATTTGCCTCATTACAAAAAAAAGAAACATTTAAAAATAGAATATCTCTCTACTCTCTATTCTTTTCCCAACTATGTTGGGGTCAGCTTCCAGTCTAACCAGATGCGGCAGAATACCAGTATTTTACACGGAGCGACTGCTATCAGACCTCCGCAACCCAGTTAGTACTGGGCAATGCCGATATCTTAAGGTTAGCCGGTTGTCAGACTTGCGGGCTTCTGACTACCCATAACGACTGTCATAGGCATTGGTATGACAATCGAGACCGACTGTTTAGCGTGCTCTTGGAGTGACCGCGGCTGGCTCAGCTTAACCTTGCAAATCATTTATCATAGGGGTACATGAAAAGAGCCTCCACGAGTGACGATACGTAAGTATGTCCGGCGCACCCTGGGCAGTCAGCCCCGCTACCAACCTTGCTGACTGGCTAATCTTTTCACCACGGCATGAGCTATTCTCGTATAGTTACGACACGATAGAAGATTTATCATATCTTTTTTTTGTTTTAGTTCGGTGTAGATAATTAAAAACTTTTATTTATTTATTTTTTATTTATTTTATTCTTTATGCACAAAAATAGTACAGAGGCGGACTTAATGCCTTAGGCATTTTCTACCAGTCGACCTTAGGGTGATGCAGAGAAAACATGGTAGGTGCACACATTATTATGATACGATAATATGATATCAAAAATAAGCATATGGGTATCTATAAAACTTTTAGAAATACTACATTAAAACACACAATACAAATAAATAATACGGAATACATAATTATAAATATATTCATACAATATAAAAATTATAAATACATACATAAATATATAACAATACATATATAAATAATAGGACAATTCAGCGTTGAGATGATTCTGCCAATTTATTGCGAAGGTGCTCACGTATTTTAACTTTAAAAGAGTACCGACTAGTGGCCATCCTGATTTCCGAGGGGAGCGCATTCCACAGAAGAATAGACTGGATGAAGAAAGAAGAGTGCATGAAGTCAGAACGGTGAGAGGGACATTGTAAGAGACGGTTGTGTGAGGAGCGAAGATTTAGTTCGTGACTGGAACATAAATACTGGAAGTGAGAAGTTAGATAAGTAGGGGAAGTGGGAGAGTCAAGAAAGGAGAAAAGAGTAGTCAACGCCCTTTGCACCCTACGCTGGCGAATAGGCAACCATTTAAGAAGTGATCGATATGCAGACACATGATCATATTTACGTAGATTGAAAACGAATCGAATGCAGTTATTAAGAAACTTTTAGTGCGCATTTGTGATTTCAAACTTAGAATAACCGCTAAGCCGCTCCTTTTAACACCCGGGACCGACGGCTTATTGTGCACTCCGAGACACGGAGGAGACTCGATGTGTATCAACGGTCACCTATCCACGGACTGACCGCGGCAAGCGCAGCTTAACTGTGCTTAACCGTGCGGATAAAGCTTAGCTTTATCCGCACGGTTGCTAATTGGACGTAGTTACACAAAAAGAATCCAATCCAAGTCACTTTAGAGATATTGACGTTTGAAGTTTGGAAGATTTTTAACATGCCATCCATGTGAGTTGGTTCTGAGGTTGATAAAAAGTGATGGACAGTTGTTTTTGCTTGGATATTTTTTACTGGCCGATAGTATTGATATTTAGCATCAGTTTGGTGCACTTAACTCATTTTTGACCATGTTGTGGGTTGAATCCTTTTTGCGTGACTACGTCCAATTAGCCACAAGTCCCTTATAAACGACGACACGTTTGGTGCAGTGGCTAAGCGATTGGCTTCTGCGCTACGGGTCGTGGGTTCGATTCCCACACGGAACAAAAATTTGTATGGCCTGCAGATGGTTGTTCCGGGTCTGGGCGTTTGTTTGTGAGATTTGTGTCTGTAAAAGCACCCACGATACAAGAGAAATCTTAGTGTGGGGCAACGTTTTAAAAAAAAAAAAAAACAAAAAAAAAACCCCCAACATTTAAAAATAGAACGTTAAGTGCATATTACAATTAGAGGTGGCATTTTTGCATAATCCAAACATTTGACAGATGTCAATAGACTTATGAAGAGATAGTAAAGCCGCACCTGTAAGTACTTAGCGGTTGCACAATGCAGCCTAGATGGCGTGCGTAAAAATTCCGTCGGTGACACCGCAAGGTGAACCGGTCGGTTTAGGAGTATTGGGCCAGTGATATACTCGCCAACGCACTCACCCACTGGTTTCTATTGAGATTTGTGTGATAGCTACATCAGCCGGTTGTAGTACTACGTGCAAAGTGAGAGTTGATCAAGTTATCATGAAGATGAGAGTGATAATGAACTGGACTAGTATCCTGTATATGCGGAAAGAGCTTACCCTTAGAAAGCAAGGGTATACTAGAAGTTAGCGTGTCGTGTATGTATGCGTCTTGTGCTACAACTATCTACTTAATTTATTTACCTATGTAGCAATGACCCCAAGGGGCTCGTGGCTAATTAATCACGGATCATACGAGTCAGTCCGTGTCTCGGAGACCGTCGGAAGCCATCGGTCCCGGGTGTTATACAAATACCCATGCCAGTAGTTACGGGTAATCAGAAGCAAAAAAGTCTGACAACCGGTCTAAGTTTAGGATATCAGCATTGCCGAGTTGCGAATCTCTGAGCAGTCGCTCCGTGTAAAATACTGGTATTCAGCCGCATCTGGGTAGATTGGAAGCTGACCCCAACGTATTTGGGAAAAGGCTAGGCAGATAGATAGTAATAAGCCAGGGTTTGGCAGTTTGTACTGTTTCTACTTCCCTCGTTTCGGTACGAGCTTTACGAGAATAGCTCATGCCGTGGTGAAAAGATTAGCCAGTCAACGAAGTTGGTAGCGGGGCTGATTGCTCAGGATGCGCCGGACATATTGAAGCATCGTCATTTGTCGAGGATTAAGGAGCTGTTAGACCATTTTATTTCCACAGCAATACAGAATGAAGTTGGCACAGTTTTTACCAAGGCCAAAAAGTATTCACTTTCCCCTTTATTACAAAAGATGGTCTAAGAAAAACCTAGGTTTTAAAATAGTCCTGTCTCTTTTTGTTTTAGGACATAAGAAAGTGATGGGTATATTTTAAACTCTCAATCACCGTAATTATAGACACAATAGATAAGACAATTAAGTGTCGTCCTGGGACGACGGGCGATACGCAACCGGTTAAACCTGGGTTTACCTTAGTCTTGGTTTAAACCATCTTTTTCAATAAGGGTTTTTTTTAGGTCTAGGCCGGTTCCAATGTTTAACCGAACGCTATAGGTTAAAATAAAGACTTTTGTATCATTACAAATAATGAAGCGAAGACCGAAGCTTTGCATGTTAGACCTACCAATCTATACGTTAGTAGCTATCACAGATAAATTAACTAACGAGTCTATATAAATGACTAGTTTGGCAATCAAAAAGACTATACCGTTGCTAAGGAAGATGTTTTGTTTTAACCATAGGGGCCGGGCATACTTCAATGTTGTGAATTTGAGAACAATAGTAAGTAACTTTAGACCAAACAAGTTCATCTCCATGTTCCCATAAGTGCTACTTAAGTTAGAAACGAACAAAAAAACTCATTTTTTTCTTTACTCAGTTCATTAATTATTTAAAACTCAAAACGGACGGAAGCACCGATTATTCTTAATTGGTTTCCCTTGTTGCGAAACCACTTATTTAACTTAATGATATAATTCATTCAGAAGGTAGTTCTGAATTATTTATAAAGCCAATTGCAGGCAAAAAGGTCATAGGTCGTATGGAAAATTCTGTTGGTTTTAATTTTGACATTTCCTTGTACGGGTGCATCGCGGCCTTTAGGCCCATAACGAGAAAAAAAGCTTGGTTCCAGTGCCTAGTACTTTTATATAAAATTTATAAATATAAGGAGTCAAGAAAAAAAAACAATTGTGATGGTCAGATTAATCTTTTTGTATAACTATCGTGACTTTGTGAGACACATTCATATTTATGATCAGTTACGGTCAACTCACGTGCTTTTTTCGGGATCGGAACAGAGTTCGACTCGCGACCTCTCCGCGGGTTCAGCTCATGATTAAAGCTCCGTTCGGGTCCGAAACTAGTCGGGCAATCCCGAAAAGTGCACGTGAGTAAACCGTAACTAAATCATAAATAGTTATGTAATGTATTTCGAATAAAATATCGGAATTTCCATTAAGTCAGCAGTTTTAGTATTGTGCTGTGATATTACCACAGATTTTGAATTGAATAGACATGGCATGTTTATAAAATTCTAATAAAACAAGCGTGTCACATTTTTTGTTCCAAGTACCTACCTACGTGAAGAGGGCAATTTAGTGCTGGGAAATAAACACTGCGTTCGCGTCTCCCGCGCGTGTTCGCAATGAGAGGTCCGTAAACGCATCTTCCAATCATTCGCGCTTGCGGAAACGGTCAATAGGAACTTAAAAACAGCATAACATGTAGGAGGATTGCTCCTACCTACATGCAAAGTAAGTCAACTTGCGTTTTTATTTGAATACTAGCTGTGCCCGCGACTCCGTCCGCGTGGAAGTCGGACAACAACATTGTGTCGCAGCAACTAAATAATCCATTTATTATAATAATAGACAAAGGTGTCCCACTAAGACACTTATATCTTTTGAACCATTTCTTTATGTAGAGTTTCAGCTCCTCTTGATTGACCGTAAAGATTCATAAAACCGTAATACTAAAAACGTGTTGCTTATTTCTATACATTTCCTTGCTAAAATGGATTATAATTGAATATTGATACTATTATTGAAGATGTAACAAAACCATATCGCGATACAAAAATAGCTACAACGCCGTCTTGTTACAATCTGCGAACTAAATTATGATTTCATTCGAGGTGTGGTAGGTATAGAAAAGAACTTTAAATATTTAAAAAAAAACTTATAGAAGACTTAATTTAATTTTAATAAGTTATAAATAGGTAGGTACTGCTTTCAAAAAGTCTGATCTGGAAATCGAACCAACACAAACGCGAAAAAACATCATCTATATTTTTATTTCACCAATCGATACCTATGATCGCTCCAATAAACATAGTGCCTGAAATTGATGGAAGACCATAAAAACTAACATTAAGTACCTACCTAACTTAGGTACATTTCAATTCAAACACTTATTTGTTGTTACTTCTTATTTCTTGCACTTCCTTCAATTTAAGACAGTGTGTTTGTTGGAGAGATTTGATCCTTATTATTGACCTTATAAATATCTATCAACAGGTGCCATAATAATATTATATAATACATATGGATGGTACATAAAGCTTTGTCAGTTCGATTCCCGGTTCAGGCAAAAAAATCAGTAAAACGCAATATTTCTTACTTTAAAAAAAAGTGAAATGAAGTTTCCTTTGAGTGAAATTTGCTATTTTTAATATTTAAAGTACTTTCCCTCCATGGCCATGTCTTTGGAACATTACCTAAAGCTTAAAAAAACTCAATTAAATAAACTTATTAAAACGACGGCGACAGGCTTTGAATAAATCTGACAATAATGAACAAAATAAAATTAAATATAGAAAAAAAATCCAAAAAGTGCATTGAGTAGATAGAATGATTACGAAATACTAAATTTCAACGAAAGCACTGGGTGAGCGCTTTCCTTGCAAATAATCATGGCCACCGATTTCAATTTGAATTTGGACCTTATTTTCGGCATCAGCATTCCCAAAAAGTATGAACATTCAATGAACAAAAATCTTACTATTAGTCCACATGAAGTCATGAATTCATTTTATTGTGAACAACAATGAGAAATTGACCTAATAAATTCTAAATAACAATATCTTCGTTTTTTTTTTGTAAAAGCTTAGTCCTTTTTCATAAGGATAGAGATCATTAGACCTTTCGTAGACTGAGAATAGATACCAATTCAACAATGAATATTAGGTAATTTGTGGATTTATTCGTAGTAATATAATATTTCCTCACAACATGATTTGATACACGTAACGCCATCTATTGAAAATAAACTAATACATGCTAAGTTCTTCTAGAAAACTTAAAATTCGCATAACTTTTGATTGCGTGAACCGATTGCGATGAAACAAAAAACATATGTTACTTGGAGATAAGCACAACATTTATTTATAAAAGTCAACAACATTGGATCAGTTGTTTTTATGTGATGCTTGAACAAACAAACAGATAAACAGATAAACAGACAAACAGACAAACAGACAAAAAATCCAAAAATGTTAAAAATGGGTTCTATTGGTTATAGTTTAACACCCCAACCAGGTTTTTTCAAAATATTTGCTATGTACAGATACGCAAAAGACTACAGATTTGTAAATGTATAGAAGATATTAATTATTTGCATATCTTTTGAATGCGTGAACCGATTGCGATGAAACAAAAAAAATATGTTACTTGGAGATAAGCACAATATATGTTTATACAAGTCAACAGCATTGGGTCAGCTCTTTTTACGTGATGCTTGCATAAACATGCAAACATATGTTTAATCTTTACTTCCCTAGATGGCGTTGGCGTCGAATTAGATCGCGCTATGGTTTCGTTACCGCGCGATTTATAAGTTCTAGACAAAAATTTCATGGTTACTTCTAAACCACGATTTTATTATATGTATAGATGTTCTGTTAATGATACTTAGTAACCCTGTGAAACACCAGTTAATTTAAAGTAACACTGAAAAAATCAAAACTTGACTTGAAAAACTTGACTTAAAATCAGTACCTTTTAACAGTCAAAATTAAATTGACAGCCCTCAAATTCGCCCACCCTATTTACAAGGTTAGTCGGAAAGGGGGCACTAATCTGAGAGGTTATTAAAGAAACCATAATAATAAATAACTTTTGTTCTACAACTTTCCCCAAAAGTCAATAGTTTAAGAGAAATAACTGCTCAAAGATTTCTTAAAAACACGCTAAAATCTATTTTGTCCTCAGCTATGATCAGTGTCTGTATCACTGCATGCACTGGGGGTGCATGAAAAGAGCCTCCACTCCTGACGATACTTCAGTACGTCCGGCGCACCCTGGGCAGTCAGCCTCGTTACCATCCTTGCTGACTGGCTAATCTTTTCACCACGGCATGAGCTATTCTTGTATACTTAGCTCGTGCCGACACTATAGAAGAAGTGTCTGTAAACAAATGGCAATCGACGATCGCCAGAGAATAAATACGCCAATTAAATATATGGAAATGACATAACAAATCGCTTGACCGGTCGAAAGCTTATGTCAATGCAATATATCTCATTGTCGTTTCTATTCTCCAGCGATCATCGATTACCATTTGTCTACAGACGCAGCTATGTTTACATTTTATTTGTGGTCAAGGATTAGAACATCCGTTTTCTGAATTTGTAACTTAAATCAGGGATGAAGAATTTTTGAAAAAATCTATTTAATCATCATTTTGTTTAGAAACAAAAATTCGTCAGTGAAGTTCTAACAGTGCGGAAGTCAAAAATGGCTACTTTTCAAGAGAGTGAAAAAACTATTTAAAACGAGCGTAACCTACGCTGAACGCAATATTGTTTTTAATTATCTTTACAAATGAACTCTTTAATGATTTATACCTTTGAAAATCCTAATAATCTTTTTCATTTCAAGTAAAATTGTGGCTTTCCCAGTGTTGTCTGTTTTTGTCACAAAATTACTTACACACCGTTAGAACTTCACTGGCGAATTATCGAATTCAAACACTTGCTTTAAAACAGTCATCAGATTTGGCTTTCGGATTAGTACCCCCTTTCCGACTAACCTTGTATATTTTCCCACCCATATCGTGTACTTAATGTCTGATAAACTCGATCGATAAAATAGCAGGCTTGCAACCAAATTTGTGGGTCACGGCGAGCGGGCACAAGTTGACCGGTATGTGCGGAGGAAAAAATTTGCTACATACATGTCCCGTTCATGTGACATGTTTGTAATGTCACTGGTTCATGACACAGCCGTGTTGTCTATTCATTTTATTTTGTAATGTTCAATGCTAATTTCACTGTTTTTGTCAAGGATACAGTAGTTACATTTTGTTTAATGTTGCAGCATTATGCTGAGATAGGGGCCTTTTTTGGCCTCGTGTAGGTTGTTTTTGTTAGGATTCCGTACCCAAAGGGTAAAACGGGACCCTATTACTAAGACTCCACTGTCCGTCCGTCTGTCCGTCTGTCACCAGGCTGTATCTCATGAACTGTGATACCTAGTTAGACTGTTGAAATTTTCACAGATGATGTATTTCTGTTGCCGCTATAACAACAAATACTAAAAAACAGAATAAAATAAATATTTAAGGGGGCTCCCATACAATAAACGTGATTTTTTGCCGTTTTTATAGATAATGGTACGGAACCATTCGTACGCGAGTCCGACTCGCACTTGGCCGGTTTTTTTTGTAATGTAACTTCATGAGCGTTATATCTAGTGCAAATAGAAGGCGTCAAACACCCAGCGCTGATTTTCAGTTGACAACAAGTATCAAGAACTGCATTTAAAGATATAAAATCAATAGCCAGGTATAACAAAACTGTTCCTATTTCGATGAAAATAAAGATTATTATGCCTTAAATAAAATGGTCCTTTCATACGCAAAATCACAACCGTATCCGATTCAATCATTTCAATTAACCAATATAAGGACGCAATACCCCGAACAATTAAACACTCGTAAATTAACAGTTTGACGTGTAATAATTGGTCTATAAATCAATTAGTTCATTAATCCAAGTCTGTATTGTTACCACGTAAAGCACCTGTGTAAATACAGCACAATCTTCATACAAATATGTAATAATCAACATATTATTATTATGACATAATAATGTTTATAGTTAGAAACAATAGAACAAGAGCCAATGTCTATGAAATAACTATGACCTATTTAACATAAACTGATCTACTTAGTTTTTAATACATACCTACATAGGTACTTTTGATCTCATATGTTACTTACTTTCTTTTTAAGTTCTTCATAGTGTGGAGATACTTGGTGTGGTGTTCCTCCAACCAAAGGGAGGATCCTCCAACCAGGCGGAGTCTTGTGCCTGGCGGGCTACTGCCCAACGGTTGATGTTGGGAGGTTGTATATATACTATCTGCGTGTTAAATCTTGATTGCGCGATGTAGGGTAGTTCGATAGTTCGCATGTGGCGAGATAGATGCCGCCACAATAGTAAGGATTCTAAGATATAATTATGATGAACTAGCGATCCGGCCCGTCTTTGCACGTGTACGTTTTATAGCTTAAAACCTTTCTCTTGAATCACTCTATCTATTAAAAAAAACCGCATCTAAATCCGTTGCGTAGTTTTAAAGTTCTAAGCATACATAGGGACAGACTGGGAAGCGACTTTGTTTTATACTATGTAGTGAGTACGGTTTAGGTACTCACGTGCATTTTTCGGGATTGTCCGACTAGTTTCGAAACCAAACGGAACCCTTAATCGTGAGCTGAACACGCGGCGATGTCGCTAGAGACTCACTATGCGCGTGAGTAAACCGTAACTAATTATAAATATGAACGTGTCAATGAAAATTGTAATAACAAAAAATTCTAAAGCATATTCAGATACACAGGGCGCTGGACTATCGAAGCTCGTCTATACGTCATCCACAAAATGTATCGAACAATCAACTCAATCGTAGTCCACTGCTGGATACAAGCCTCTCTCAAGTTGCGTCACAACACTCATTCCTCCACGCATCTAGTCCACCCCAGCTACCTTCTTCAGGTCATAACTCCATCAGACTGGGAGGCGTTCTACGCTACGTTTGCCGATTCGTCTCAACTCGTCTGCTTCAACGGTCATCGGTTGGACAGACAAGGCCAGCCCACTGCCACTTCAACTTGCTGATTTTGCAAACTATGTCGGTCACTCCGGTACTTCTCCGGATAATCTCATCTCTTCATTAAATTCCGAGCATAGCTCGCTCCCTAGGTCGCTGACCCACTTCGAATTTGTGAACTAGTCATACTGTCAGTGTCCACGAAATGTATCAGTAGGAATCAAATCAGAAGGGTTACGAGCACCATCCTGATATGTGTTAATAACAGCGTTTTACAATCACTAGTCTGTTTTTTGGTGGTTATGGCGATCGGTCATGATCATTTGTTGTAGCGGTCATGTGTAGCCTTATGTTCAGCAGTGGATGTTTGTATGCTGATAATGCTGATCATCATCATCTGCCTAGCCTTTTCCCAACTATGTTGGG
Organism: Amphipyra tragopoginis; assembly: GCA_905220435.1. Taxonomy (NCBI): domain Eukaryota; kingdom Metazoa; phylum Arthropoda; class Insecta; order Lepidoptera; family Noctuidae; genus Amphipyra; species Amphipyra tragopoginis. The sequence goes on from HG992006.1 coordinate 3,054,691, forward strand.
GTCGGCTTCCAGTCGAACCGGATGCAGCTGAATATCAGTATTTTACATGGAGCGACTGCCTATCAGACCTCCACAACCCAGTAACTGGGTAATACGATACTCTTGGTAAGACTGGTGGTATGCTGATAATGCTGATATGATTGATATGATTAATAATTAGCAAAGAGCCCCAATAAACATCTCAAAAAGCTCTCGTTAGACGACAGGACCGATCTAAATCGAAAGTCTCTACCAAATACAAAAACACCAGCGTTGAAAACTCAAATAATAAGCAGATATATTTAAGCATCGATACCTAGTAAGTGCCATTCACTGCCTCTGATCATTTTAAAACCTAGTAAGTCACTTTAACCACATGGTTTTACCTAACATAAATACTTTTCAAAGGCTGACCGATTTAACGTTTATGCGCTCTCCTGTAAAATTTCGTTTTAAGCCCTAGGCTTTGAAATGGGACAGCCGAATGGCTTGATACAGAAAACAGTTCTGTTTTACGGCCTGCATTGTGAGGAGGTTCCTTTCTTTAGAGCCCTGATCAACGGTATCTCGGTCTCTGTTCCTGATGCCAGTGGGCTACTATTTTTTAATGTAAAATTATATCTAAAGAAAATGTCCTCACAAGAATATTTCACAATCTTGGTAACTTAAACTCGATTCACTGAACCTGTTTTGATCATGCCCAAACCGAACAAGATTTCCTTGCCATCCTTCACCATATTAACAGTCAAATCTGCTATAATTGATGCGAATTCAACGCAAATTATAACCAGAAGAAGTTATGCAAATATTCATACCAAGGCCAATTTGCCGTTCACGTATGGTTATAAAATAATTAACGCTACATGCTCTGCTAAGTTTTGGTCTACATATTTTTCAGCGAGGAATTAATTAGATCCTAGTGTTAAATTGCTAAATTCACACTGTTTCGGCGGAGGCATCCTTAGATTGCAATGTTCAATTAGTTAACGTAGATAATGTTGCCGATTCTGTTATGCACAATCTTAATTTAGGTTATTGCCATCTGTTAATATTATTTAAATGAGAGCTGTCAAATTTAGTTAAACTAAAATTTACATTCTTTAGAGGACACGTCGACACTAAAAACACGGTGAAGTTCAAGGCGTTAACTAATTTGACATCTCTAACTTAGTTCTTATTTATCACCACAATATCTATCAGTTTCAATTTCGTGCTGCCCCAAATTTGTTAAAATACGTGTATCGAAAGCAATTTAAGAACCTGAAAACGAACCAGGAATACTTTAGGACCAGTCCCCTGATTCAAAACTTTTCGATAAGTCAGCTGTCAACCGATTTGGTTCTTTTCGATAAGTCAGCTGTCAACCGATTTGGTTTGTTATCTCGTTTTCTATAGGGTCTTTCTTTAATAATCCACGATATTTTGCATAGCGTCTAAGTGAATGCTGAAGATAATATAGGTATCACTAAAAATTTAATCAGTTGTATTTTTTTTTGTCAAAATTATTTATTAGTCTTTTATTTCGTTACTGGTTCTCTAAGTTTTTATAACATCCATGCAAGAAAATGGCCCGCGTTGATAGCTAGCGCCGTGCACGCTATTACACCTAAAAATAACCAGTAAATTAATTGATTGATTTATTTATTAAATTATTTTTTTAATATAAAATATATTTATACCATCAGATTTATTTTTTTGTGGTAGATACATCATCTTTAGCAGGCGCTATGCAAAACATCGTGGATTATTAAAGTAAGACCTTATATAATTACGAGAACCGTTCGTCAACTGACTTATGAAATAGTTCCAAGTTCCTGTCTTTGATTCACGACATTTTTTTTCGCTTATCGTCACTGCGTGTTAAGCTCATGATTAGGAGCTCCGTTTGTGTCCGAAACTAATCGGGCAATCCCGAAAAATGCACGTGATAATCAATATTGATTACGATTTACTCTCGTGCACTACTTAACGTTTGCTGCCAGGATATTATAAACCTTGACTTATAAATATTTTTTTTCACTACATTGACCTACCGCAAAACCGGAAGTTTTATGGTAGATTGAAATTAAATCATTCAATTCAAAGAAAATTACGTCAGAAAACACAATTACTATCAAAATAGCCTTTCACGGTAGACATTTTAACAACTTAAGGAAATGTTATAAAAAACTTAAGCTCTATTTATAAACATAAACTAACAAGGTCACTAGTAACACTAAACAGTAAAATAGGTATCAATGAACAAAGTTTTGTAACTTTTTGTACGCTCAACTCGTTGTGGTTAAATAAAATTTTAATCAACTTTTATGGCGCCTGTTGATTGTAGTTTTGAATAAAAAACTTTAAATAAAAGTAAAAACCGACTCAAAAAAAACTAAAAAGAGTGATATTGACAGTTTCAGAAGTCTGTGGCTTTTATTTTTTTCAATGTAGAATTACACCGACTTCTGAAACTGTTAAGTAATTTTATATTATAGTAATTATTTTAACTCTTTTTAGTTTTTTTTAAGTCGGTTTTTAGTTTTTTTTTATTAAACCATAAATTACACGGTTTAAGACTTCAAATTTAAATGAGACGGTTGCGCAATCTTTCCAGCAACTAGGTAGTTTTCTTTTTTAAGAATATAGATATTTTAATGTTTAGTTATCATGACGGCTCCTTACAAATAATACAATCTTCTTTGTTCTTGGCTAAGTTTTCTGTGATGACAGTTAAATAAAATAGAGAAATAGAGATTGAAAGTCCTCATCAAACATCAACTTTTGTTGAAGGGAACCACAAACCAAAACGTGATCTAAGATTTTTTATTGTTTTTGTTGATTTTTTTCAAAAAGCGCTGTATCAATTTTGATAATATTTATATGGGACCACCTCTGAAGTATGGCCTATCAAACAAAAAAAGAATTGTCATAATCCATTCATAATTGGCGCAGATATCACTTAACAAATATACAAAAAAAAACATTCAGCCGAATTGAGAACCTCCTTCTTCTCCTTCTTCTTCTCTTTTGAAGTCGGTTAAAGATTTAAAAATGAAATCAGTTCAACTGGTAACAGGCTAAATAGTCAAATATTCATGGTGTAAACGAATTCGTGTATTCCTTCAAACCGCGTGATCTACTGGTGACACAGATTAACCCGAAATAGGTATTTTTCAAAAAAAAACAAAAAAAAACATGTTTTTTTACTTATTGTTGTATTTGTGAGTAATTTTAGCGCCTCGAGTTCACTGACTGCAAAGAGCGCGATATCGCGCTGGTCGCCCCAACAGCTGTGTCGCCGTGCTTTCATTCATTTATCCGTGGCATCGGAAGGACCAAAGAAATATTTTTAAAAAAGTGCAAAATATTTTTTGCTTCTTTTTTTATTGAAACCTTTTTTGGTGACTTAGATACGATTAATTACCCAAACCGCAACAAAAAAAAAGTTATTTTTATTTATTTCAATATGCATCCTGTGCGCGTTCAATCTACACCAAAATTACACTCTGTATAAAATTGTCGCGTAGTTCCGCTGCCGCGTATTGCATTTATCTCTAAATTTTATTTTGTATTTTGTTTCATTTTATGTTCAGTTTCAGGATCGTTACGATTTTATTATAATTAAGTAAAAATATAAGTGCACCGTGACCCCGAGGTACATGAAAGATTTTAACCACCGGTTCTGATGTCTAATTGGAGTAGAGAAGCTACTGAAGCTAGGATATGGGTTGTCTAATAAAGCTTAATTTTCGATGGAAATATACAAGTCGAAAAATCTCTAGGGTAACAAGCCCTCTGAACACGGCGGGCGTTGCGAATTTTGTCGTACCATACCATACACCATGGGTCCGAGGTGAGAAAAAAAAAAACACATTCATAGAAAACAAAAATAAATTGCAGAAACTTTTTTTAACTCTTAGTTAAGGTTTTCTAAAAACGTGCATGTTTAATGGATTCTTAGAGCACAATGAATGTTACAGGAAAAAGGTTTGTTCATAATAAGTAACCTAGAACAACTCTCCGACTAAAATCGACCACGTTTCTAATGCAAGCTTTTACACAGTAAGTAGGTACTTACACTATTAAAAGTCCAAGGGGTACCGAGTAACGATATGTTATGAGTACCGCTTGTCACGTACAGCATTGGCATTTGAAGGTTGAACATGTTGTAATGACAGGTTACTTGTTTATAGTCTGAACTTGCACACGTTAGTTATAATAGGTACTTGTATGTTGCTGTTTTGACTGTTGGAACTTTTGAACCAATTTAGTTAATGTTTATTTTCGCAACAATAAATTAGGATTGAAAAATTAAAGTTGGTGGGGAAACTTTGTTCCTATTTTACCTCTAGCATAGCTTAGTTAGCCCAATGACTGGGCCACGGCTGGGCATGGGCCTCTTCTCAGATTGAGATGGCGTTATTTCAGCACGCTGGCCTGATGCGTGTTGGCGGACTACATACACCATCAGGAACTTTATGGAGCCCTCTCAGGTGTGCAGGTTTCCTCACGATGTTTTCCTTCACCGTTAACGCAAATAATAATCAAATTCTGATCGGCTCATGAATTCAAAAAGTCAGAGGTACGGGCCATATTTCCCTATTCTCTATTTAATAATCTATCTATCTATGCAAATAAAAAGAAAAGTCCTGACTGACTCATCAACGCCCAGCCCAAACCCTTGGACCTAGAAAGCTGAAATGTTGCACAGACGTTCCCTTTATAATGTAGACAAGGAAAAAGGAAGGATTTTTTGAAATTCAATTCCTAAAGGAGTTAAATAGGGGATGAAAGTTTGTATGAAAAATCGTCACACAACGGGTTCAAAATTTCACGCAAGCAAAGGTGCGGGCAAAAGCTAGTATAATATAATACAAAAATAGTCATTTTAGCAAGGAAATGTATAGAAAATAAGCAACATATTTGCTTCTAGAAGGGATTCAACATAGTATTATGCTTTTATGAACCATAACGGTCATACCAATTAACTGAAACTCCATTTGAAGAAATAGTTCAAAAGATATTCGTGGCTCGGTAGACCACTTTTATCTAATGTTATATGAAATTAACAAGAGATGAGAGCAAAGAAATTGTATTGTCACATTAATAATAATTTAAAAACATTATGAAACATAGTAACGTAAAAACTAATTTTATGGGAGTTCCATTTTAACCATTTCCTCCAATCTCTTAAATAACTCCAGACCACAAGCAACCACAAGATTAAAAATAAAATACAGCAAATGAACTGTGGTCAGCAAGTACTTGTGGTCAGTTTAAATACGATCTTAAACGTACATTATCGTTGTACCGTATCCGATTGCAGATTACTGCAATGCAAGCCACTCGTTGCAAGATCAAGATTTTTCTCAGTACGGCTTTCCTTCCTTATACATTAGGTATTTAGAATAATACTGACACGGATAGAACTACCTTTTAAAATAATGAATAATTTATTGCTAGGAACCGGATAGCTGTTTTTAGTGAGGATTTCGATATGAGTGAGCGTAAAAAAAATGATTTATTCACCTGTGAAAAATAATGAAGTTTTGTGCAATAGACGACGACCGAATAGTATATTACAAACAGTGTTATTAGCAACTTTTAAAGCATTAGTGACAAATACGTTGGTCTCGCGACTTCCTCCGCTCTCTCTCTCTCTTCGTTTGGGTCCGAAACTAGTCGGGCAATTCCGAAAAACGCACGTGAGTAAACCGTAAACAATAATTTATGAATATGACTCACGAAAGTTATAATACAAGAATTTGCTTAACCTACAGGAAAAACATAATATTCGCTAGGAATCTTGTATGTAACCCATTCTTAATAGATTAGAATAAAAAAAGGAAAATGTTAATTCGCGCAGAAATCAAACACAAAAAGACTTCAAAACCAAAAACAAGTGCGAGTCGAACTCGCGCACGAAGGATCCCCATTATCAATAAAAACGGCAAAAAAATTACGGTTGTTGTATGGGAGCCCCTTAAACATTTATTTTATTCTGTTTTTTAGTATTTGTTGTTATAGCGACAACAGAAATACATCTGTGAAAATTTCAACTGTCTAACTATCACGGTTCATGAGATACAGCCTGGTTACAGACGGACAGACGGACGGACAGCGGAGTCTTAGTAACAGGGTCCCGTTTTACTGTTTGGGTACAGAACCCTAAAAAGCTGTTGGGCAATGCGTCACATCGTCGCAAAACGGCCATCGCTCAGCATACCTAATGCTGTGACTCACGTACGAGACAGAGCCACAGCGCTGGTTTTCAGCGAGAGCCAATATGTGTATCTATATGGAAGTTTAGTCAGAATGTATATCTCATAATTATACAGGGTGACTGATAATTCGACCTATACCTTGAAATGGATTAAACTAGAGATCATTGGCAACAAATTAAACCCCATCAAAAACATCAGTCGAAAAAAAAAAGTAAAAACAAAGTCTAGTCCCTGACCTTTTAGTTCTGAGACATTAAGAACTTTGGACATTTGGACACTTTAGGCATTTTTGTCTAAAGCGATTGTTAGTTTAGCTTTTAGAATAGTATCAATTGAGTGCCCAAAAATGTGTAGTTTTTTTTACAAGTCCTTTTTTCTATAAGAATTAAAACCCCGATAACTCGGAAACCGCTCATTTTCAACCCACATTTTTTTTTTCTATTTGACTGCTGTAGGTCGTCCTAGGGGACGGTTTCTACGTAACCGGGCAGTTATTGGCGTGACCTAAAGGGTCTCCAGCCAATGGGGGGGAAGTAAAATACTTAACCTAAGCTAACTACTTGTACTACACTAACATCATGACTACCTGCAACAACAGCACTAAGGGCGACCCCTAGTGGGACTCGGACCTCGGCTTAGGGCGTTGCTAGCGTGGACATAGGGGGGGGAGACAGCTTGATGAGGGCTGAATTATCGGTGTGACTGCGGAGTCTGAAGAGACGACCGGCTCTACGACGGGAGAGCTCGGTGGATCGTGACCGGCGGCGGTGGGACGTCGCGACGGGCCTCGTCGGCGAGGACGATATGCCGGACGGCGGCGGACGTTGTGTATTGTGCTGGTCGATTTACTCGCCTCCTGGAGGAGGGTTATTTCGTCATCGGGTTCTAAAAGTGTGTGCCTGGGGCGGCGAACTTTACTTATGAGAGAGGGACTGTAGTCGGCCGCTGCGGCAACTAGGGGGTTCGGATGAAGAGGGGCAGTGTCGAAGTAACGCTTGGAAATGCGTTTGAGGTATTGCCTGATGGTTGGCATTTTTAGATCGAGGTGGAGTTGGACGTTACGCATGAACCACGGGGCAGCCGCGGCTCTGCGCAACACTCGATTCTGGAGGGTTTGAAAGGATTTGAAACGACAAGGCTTAACGTGTGCAAACACGACGCTAGCGTAAGTCAAGATGGGGCGGATGCACGTCACGTAGATTCTCAGCTTATTTCTAAGTGACAATTTACTGCGTGCTCTAAGGATGGGGTGGAGGCGACCGACAGCGAAAGCGGCGCGAGCGCGCACCGCTTTGATGTGGTCTCGGAAACTCAGATGGTGGTCTAGGATAACCCCCAGGTATTTGGCTTTCATCTCCCAAGGGATCTGTTTGCCGAACATTAGGACGGGACGGATGTGGGTGTGGGAATCACCGTGTCTCTCGAAAAGAACGGCTGCGCTCTTTTCGGGATTCACCTCTATTCTCCATTTCCGGGACCAGACCCCAAGGGCGTCGGCTGCGGTTTGAAGGGTTCGAGAGATGCTATCGAGACTCCTACCGGAATAGTAGATAGCCGTGTCGTCGGCGAAGAGAGCCAACTTGGCCAAGCCACGTTTGGGAATGTCGCTGGTGTACAGCGTGAACAGAAGGGGCGATAGCACGGAGCCCTGAGGGACTCCGGCGCGGATGGGGTGAGGGGACGAGAGGGTGCCTTCTAGGCGATAGCGGAAGGAGCGATCCGACAGAAAGTCTCGAATGATGAGCACGAGACGGTCCGGCACGTTGAATTGGTACAGTTTGTATAATAAACCGTTGTGCCAGACCTTGTCGAAGGCTTTCGCTACGTCGAAGAAGAGCATGCCTGTTTTGTACGAGCGCATAAAACGGGAGCTAATGTGTTCGACAATGCGGTGCAATTGTCGAATGCAACAGTGCTGGGTTCGAAAACCGAACTGTTCGTCCGGGATGAGTTTACGGGAGTCAGCGAAATCCTTTAAACGGATATATTTCAACCCACAGTTGATGGAGATTAATTTATTGCCAGTGATCTCGAGTACTTACAACCTTTTTCAAAGAATAAGTCAAATTACTAGTCACCCTACATCGTCGCTCGGGAGTGAAGACTCGAGAATGCATTTGGCCATTGCACTTGCACGGTTCCTGTTTCACGCGGAATAAGTCGCGGGCATGTTGACGATTTCCATACCATCATGAGGAAAAGAACAGCGTCAATAATGGGTAGGTTGCGCGGGAGCTCCAACGGCATCCTAAAAACATTAATTGATATGGTAGACAACCCTTTTATCAAACGTTGAGTAGGATTGCACATGCCAACATGTGTGTCAGGCCACGTGTATATTAGTTTTGTTTGTTTTTATATCTTGTAAACGTTTACTAACATAGTTTTTAAGTTGTTTTTACTAATACATATAGATCGATATATAATGGTCTGAAATAAAGAATTTATTATTATTATTAAAAGCTAGTCAATTATATTTACTACGGATTTTATATACCCAATAAAGGCTAGTTTCAGTGCCTACAAATTTCACATAGAGCGGCTCTCTTATAAGATATAGTCCCTTCCCTATACGTGTCGTGATAAATAAAAATGACCGAATTGCATTCCCCAGGTTTTCACTCCCGTGCGACGATATGTACCCATGGAATATACGCAATGAGAGGAATTCTACCGACAATACGGTTGAACAGTCGTAAATACCAAGCTTCCTATCAAGATGATGATTTCAGTACAAAGTGCGGGACTTAATGCTAAATTCTTGACATTCCAGTTAAGTTTTATTGCGTAGCGTTTAATTTAACGTACGGTTTACATATGCGGAAAGATTCCAATTCTATGGTTACAATGTCGAGTTCAATTTTACGCGCAATTTCTCATTCTATACGAAACTAGATTTTGCCCGCAGCTCCGCTTGCGTGAAATTTTGAGCCATCGTTAAGCCCCTTGTGAGGTGCAGTTATAAAATCAAAAAAATTATTCATCCACTATTTCACCTCTTAAGGGTAGAGAACTTCCAAAAACCCTCAAACACGTGTATGTTTATTTCTCACCAAGAGCTTACATTTTTAATTCCATGCTTCTTACTTCAAAAGTAACAGATTTCTCATACAAACTTTCAACACTTATTTCACCCCCTTAGGCGTTGAATTTTCAAAAACGCTCAAACACGTTAAGCTTTATTTCTGACCAGAAACCTTATTATTTAATTTCATGCTTCTTACTTCAAAACTGACGGACATACAAACTTAAATGCCCTATTTCACCCCCTTAGAGGTTGAATTTCGAAAAATCCCTTCTTAGTGGATGCGTTACAAAAGAAACCTACTGTAAAAATTTCAAGTTTCTAATCCCAGCAGTTTAGGCTGTGCGTTGATAGATCAATCAGTCAGTCAGCTTCTCTTTTTATTTATAGATAGATGACTTTGGTCATATTAAGGCTTTTAGATAGAAATAGAAAAATTATTATGACATCCAGCAGAACTCCTGGATGTTGAAGGTCGAACAAAATTAGGGAAGCCGATCCTAACACTGCGGTCATGCATTGGACTCAACTTTGAGTCCAATCTTGGCTCCAAGATTAAATGGGAAATTTTGAATCCAACTACTGTTCACATCACTGTCCAATTGTCGTTGGAGACCCATCCACACATTGGTGTATTAGTTCCAAGACATTACATTGCTGCAAATACGGCCAATATGAGGCCGCTGTATAAAGGTTACCAGGGATCTTGTCCCGGATTAGGTCCATTAGATAGACAGATAGATAGAATAAGCTTTAATGTACAACATAATAATAACAAAACCCGCTCACACGTTGTTGCCCCCTTCGCCTATTATACTGGCGGCTTTTCAGGGGGCCCAGCTAGCGAGCTGGCGAGTCACCATCTGCCAAAACTTTTTAATTTTAAACTTGAAAGGCAAGAAAAGAAAAGGACGCCGTTTTCTTCCGGCAATAGAAGTTATCCAGTTCACTTAACACCCCTTCCCATAGACCAGATATTTTTCACCATATTTTACAATAGTCTTGCACCCACTTGGGACGGTCCATGACTGTACTCCAATAGTGCAGCCGTGGATAGTCCCCCCCCGGTTGGTGCCCCACCCCATTTTAGATTAAAGTTCTCAAAGAGGCCTCTGCGCGTTGGACCTGTGTCTCCCGTATGCCTTCCAAAGGACCGGACATCTTCCGCACGGAAGATGAGCCGTGATTCTTAAGAGATACAAAAAGGGAAACAATTCAAAACAAGGGTACAATGATGGTCTTATCGCTAATAGGGATATCTTCCAGACAACTTTTGGGTGAACTAGGAAGACGTGAAAAATAGATCGTAGGCAGCGTAGTTTTAATTTATTAAGAAGATAAATCTCGAATTTGGTTGACTGTATATCGCATAATTATTCAGACAAGAGGCAGAGCCTATACACATGTCTCGATGTGGGAATTGAAGTTTAACAAAAAGAAAAAGACTCCACCTTTTTTATCTGCAATTATTTCGGGCATCACTCACACAATAATTAAACACATTAAAGACTCCTTGAAAGGCAATGATATTTACTGCTCTAGAAAAGATGCATGAATCACTACGATGCACAACACAATTCGTGACCAAAGTATAATCAAACCGAATCGACTTTGTATCTAACCAAATTAATGTGTTTGCTATCCACATAAACATGTATAGATGCAAATTGGAGATATAAATCATGTGTTCATGGCACTTACATAAGATCATTACGTATGTGTGCATGTTTGAAATTGATGTCATATGCTGGTTTCCATGAAACGGGCACAGAATATAAAAACAAGATGTCTGATGTGACTTTAAGATTACGTATAAAATATTTTTCAAGAACTATTACATTTTTCCTTCTTTAGAAGGTTGTCAGGTTGTTGTAGGCTTTTTACAAGGGGATCTACTAAAATTCGTGGTAAATTATATTGAAGGCCTGTAACTTTTCTAAGCGTGGGCCTTCAAAATTATTGACCTGTCACCTTATACAAGGTCAGTCGAAACCCCCTGTACACGCCACTTAAAGTATCACTAATGACGGATTTAAAGTGTTTAAAATTCGATCAATTTGTATTTCCATACAAAATATATATATATTAGTTTTTTCAAAAATTCTTCGTCCCTTCTTTAGTTTCGAAATCATAAAATGGAGCATCTATTCTGTGACCTCAAATATGACCTAAAATGTAAACACAGCTGATCACAACTGGGGATAGATAAATTTTAGCGCTTTTTTTTTGAGATCTTTGATCACCTGTTTCTCTTAAACTTTTGCCTTTTGGAAAAAGTTATAAACCAAAAGTTATTCATTATCATGGGTACTTTAACACCCTTTCTGATCAGTACCCCCCTTTCCGACTAACCTTGTATAACATGTGTGTGATAAACAAATATATTTGACTAGCTTTTGGCCGTGGCTTCGCTCGCGTTAATTAAGCTCAAAAAAACTCTTAACACACTACTAAAGTTTCAATTATAGTATAATGCAATCGTGATTCGAAAAAGACACGTGGCGCCATGTATGAACGTTATTGATGTTTTTCTTGGGAACAGTACTTTTTTCGGGATGAAGGATACCCTACGTCCGTTTCTGTACTCCTGACAACGTATTTACAAAATTTTAGGATGATCGGTTCAGTGGTTTGGTGAAAAGGTAACAAACAAACAAACAAACTTTCGCATTTATAATATTAGTTAGGAAGTTTAATATTATTAGTTAGGATTATGAAGTTAGGATAGTTAGGATGTCGAAATCTTACAAGAAAGGAGTCTACAACTGGAACTCATTGTGACCAGATATAAAACTCTCTTGAAATATGTATAAATTGAACTTGACATGAATGAGCTAACATCCAAATAAGCACCTTCTTTTTGCTCAGACATTGAATAAAAACTAGTTCTAAACACAAGAGATACGCGCAATCAAATACGACTTATGGTAAGTGGTTCCCACGTTGAGGCCAGATTCCTATTAAATAAGAAATATACTCCCGTCCTAAGAATACGTGACAGCACGCATCTCGTCACCGAAGGCAATATTGGCGTAACTGACAACTAGTGCTACAAACTGGTACACATTAGTAATTTATTGGTATCAGTACCATGTTTAGACAAAGATGATTGGAATTCCAATAGATGCTAAAAGAAAGGTGTGAACAACAATTTCCATGTTAAGTGTTAGCACGGTTAAGGGTGCCTTTCCGCCAGAGATGTGCTATGCAACGTTGCTATGGTTGCGTTTGATATCCACCAATCATATTCATTGATCCACATAGCATAGCACTGGTGGAAACTGATTCAACTAAGCTACGTTTTTTATATGGAAGGATGCGTGCTGTGGATGCGTGCTATGGATGGTCGCGAATGATGTAGTTATGTGCACCGCCGCTCCCCGTGCCTTCTCTACAGTCGACACGTCGCATAGCTCGAGCTACACATCCTCCTCACACAGCTACCTAGCGGCGACGCATTTTTATAGCACATCTTACATAGCTTAGCGTCAGTGGAAACGATCACATAGTTTCGTAGCTTAGCTTTTACATTCTCGCAGTATAGCTGCATAGCACATCTCTAGTGGAAAGGCACCCTAAAGCTTCGCCAGCTAAGGTAAAACAAGTACCTTTGAAGATATATTGCTACATTATTACCGTCAACCTCCATTAGTGACGGTACTTAAGTACTTACGTCTGGCGCTCCCTAAGCAGTCAGGGCCACCTTGATGGCCGGTTAAGCTTTTCACCACGGCATGAGCTATTCTCATTTAACTGGTGCCAAAAAGACAGAAGATTGATTGAAAAGGGTAATAGATCGAATCGGCCATGTTATCCTCGGCGTTTTCAAAATTATGTTGGGATCAGCTTCGGATAGGAGGCAGATTTACCATCTTCCGTTAGAGATGTCTAATTCTGTGCTAAAATCTAAAAAATCTAACAGATATGCCCTTTGTCTGACCTCCCACAACACATAACATAACATAACATCACACCTGTATTCCCCGAAGAGTCGGGCAGCGATGTACACCCACATTTCGCAGTTATGTTTAAGTCCCATGTAATAGGAGGTGAGCTTATCGCCATCAATCGGGCACAAATCTAGATTCCGGGCTGTTACTGAGACATTCCACACAGAAATACCCACTAAAACTTTACCCGACCTGAGGACCGAACTCTTAGCAGTCTAGGGCATGCAAACCGATAATCGACTATCGATAATTTACCGATAATCGCTTCATTTTAGCCAACGATAATTATCGAAAATTTTCGATAAAAATACCGATAAACGATAAAAGTAAAAAATATTAAAAAGGATTCAATTAATTTCGTTACGACGCCGCGTGTCGTTCGTTTCGTTCAGATTGTACGCGTGCAACGATTTGCTGCAGCTATATCGCTATGCTGCTACCTCATCCTGTGCTTGCCTATACATAGCATTCCACGCTCGCCCGCCGTTAGGCATGAGTTCGATGTATCAAATCACATCTAAAATCGGTTACCATCCAAATCGGATGACATCTATGTGATGTTTAGAGATAGCGGTTTTCACCACATACTCAACATAATCAAATACGAACAAATCTCGAGTTCACATTCACTAACCAACCGAATAACGAAATCGTAATAAACACACGATATTGGTTTTAGATTCATCTAAGGGCAGATTTTTCAATCGTCAGATAACTTTTATTTGGGGAATAAGTTTGACGTTTTGACAGCTTTTGTATAGAAAATATGTCAAACCGTCATATTTATTCCTTAGATAAAATTTATCTGAGGATTGAAAAATCGGCCCTAAAATATAAAATCTGTAATCCAAACATCAAAACCAACTAGCAACCGAGTTACATATTTGCCTCCTCTCTTTTCAACTTTAAGTAGTCGCGGCCGTGAGAAAGAGATAAAGCGAATATTGCGTTCGTTAATCCGTTGCGCTACGAATGTATCGTTGGCGCTATTCTTTAAAATACCTTTGCTCAGAAAATATTTTAAATATAGATAATGTTGCAGTGAAAAAAAGGTCACATTTTCTTTTTCAAGATATGAAAGTTATTGTTCAAAATTATTTGTAGTTATTAACCAGCATTTGCAATAAATTTACTTCGGCTAAATTATAAATAGTGCCTATCTGAAGTCAGGATCTATTCCATTTACAAAAGAATTATTTTATTATTATCAGCCTGTTGTGTCCCACTGCAGGGCAAAGGCCTCCCTTCCCTCTTTCCATTTTTCCCGGCCTTTTGCAATATCTGGCCAATCCTTTATGTAGAAGTCCAGTTCGTCACGCCATCTCCTTCTGGGTCTACCGCGTCGTCGGTTCCTGTTGTTCGGAACCCAGTCAGTGGTTGCTTTTGCCCAGTTTTGTTGCGACATGCGGCAGATGTGGTCTGCCCGGTTCCACTTTAGTTTGGCGGCTGTGTTACCTACGTCTGCGATTTGAGTTTTGGAACGAAGTATACTGTTCTTTATACGGTCTGTAAGTTTGACTCCAAGAATACTCCGTTCCATTGCTCGCTGGCAAACCCCGAGTGCGGACTTTTGACGTTTCGTTAAAAGTTACAAAAGAATATTATATCGAAATATCTAAATTAATACCATCTAATAACTGGCACCAACCAATCAAACGTATAATTTGTACTTTGTAGTTGTATATCAATGTCTGTAGACATTGACATCTGAAAACCGATGTCGACATCGATGAAAAATCTAAATATCGGATGAACAAGCGTTGCCGAAAAATTCCGATATTACAAATCTCTACCCGCCGCTCATTCATTTCATCGTCATTCAATTTATTTAACTTTAAATTATCGTTTTACGTTTTTAGATTACACTGTAAGAAATAAGAAAATTACTAATTAAGTAATAATCTTATTAGATTCATAATGTTAACGAATAATACAAAATGACAAATTGAAGAAACTTTTATTTTTTATTTTTAAAGTCCTCTTAAAATTAAGTTACTTGGTATAAACATTCACATTTTATTGATCAAAACCTTTTTTTAATGTTTCGGGTATTCATAGAGGTACTACCATCATTTTAATGAGAGAAATACAAGTTTTCATATATTATTATAAAAACCGGTAATTATCGGTATTTATCGGAAAATAGTCCGATAAAAATCTGATTATCGATTATCGAAAACTTTCGATAATTGCATGCCCTATAGCAGTCCTTCGCGCTTGCAACCACTAGATCAGCGAGGCAGACCACAAAATGGGATAGCAAACCGACTCGGTCGTCCACTGACTTATCGATTTTTTTCTAATGGGAGCTAGAAGCAAAAGTTTCAAGGTATGTAGTAACTAGTAACATAATATTATATTAACTCACTCTAATATCAATAACACGAAATGAAAATTATATGTTTAAAGCAAATGAGCTCTCTAACCGTTCAATTAATATAATTAACCTATCAAAACGAATTTCCGTTATTACTTATTACCAAATCCGGCGCATGAGCAATTTAACGATTAGAATCAGACTATTTTAGACTTCGATGAACGAAACTAATGAAATAGCCGGTTATAATGTTGTTAGTTTTTTAGCTTCCGACCCTGAAAGGTTAACATTTGATTGAGATCACAAACGCACTTCAGCTATGTTTCTAGATTTTTGAAAAAGAAATATGCCATATGCAAATAGCACAATTTTTAGCCAAATAGTTCATGTTCCAATGAGGATATCAACTGAACACTAATGGCACAATCTACTTTCAGTTATTTCAAGGCGCTCTTATTTTATTTTTGTCAGTCTAGGCAAAGGCCTCCCCCAAGTTCTTCCATGTACTCTTTTGCGCCACCTCAAACCAGCCTTCGCGGTACGTTTTTAGGTCATCTCGCCACTTCTTTCTGGACCGACTTCGGCGGCGCCATCCGTCTTCAAGCACACATTGTGTGGAGACTTTTGCTCAGCGGTCATTATGCAGCATTATGCATTTGGTAGCAAAGTGTTTGAAATTCTTGGAACAATCGATAGTGGCGCTATTAGTTCCACAGTTGTCATCCCCATTAAGCATGTAACGGACTTCGCCCCCTTCTTCGAAAGAGAAATGGTGAGACTTCGGTGTGCGTCTGTCCGTCTGTCTGTCTTTCTCTATTTTGGATGTCGTCATTGTGCCAATAAATGCATTCGTTTCTTTCTTTCTTATTCGCATTGCATCTCCTATTTACAACTTCGATTCTGTTGACACAGATAAACAACCTCCGACCTTGACTTCTGTTTCATCTCTAGGTTGATAGTATACAGTCTAAATTTAAACCAAAGCAATTTTCAAGTTGATTGCTCTATCTAATTCTGAGTCAGACTTATGAGTCTCCGATCTTTGACCACTAATCATATTGATTATGTCGGTCCAAAAGAAGTGATTACGGTTGAACGCTTGCCTTTCAAACAGGAGGGTCGGAATTTGATCCGGACCACACCTCTGACTTTTCAAATTCATATTTCGATCAGAATTTGATTATGACTTGCGATAACAGTGAAGGAAAACATCGTGAGGAAACCTGCACAGCTGAGAAGGCTTCATAACGTTTTCGGTGGTGTGTTTAGTTCGCCAACCTGCACCAAGACAGCGTGGTGGATTAATGCTTAAACCCTTCTCATTCTGAGTAGAATCTCGTGCCCAGCAGTGGGACTGTAATAGGCTGATTATGCTTAAGCTTCTGTAGGTTATGCTTTTGGGGTTGCGTTGCATTTTTTCTGAATACCTGTGCAGTTGGCACCTTGCACGATTGCACCAAAAAGTTCAATAAATATGTTAAACAATGTCGTGGTGGCCTGGAGGTGACCCGCTTGTTAAGCACCGGGTTCAAACCAAGGCATATACCAATGCGATTCAATGTCATATGTACTTTCTTAGTTAATCAGAGACACCACTAACATAAGGAAAACACCATGAGGAAACCTGGACTTAATGGTCTAAAACAGTGTTCCGCAAAGTGTGTGCCGCAGCGCACTGCCGTACCGTGGTCCTTAGTTGGTGGCCTGCTGAAAAATGGCCGGTTTTGTCAGAAAGATATGAAGATATCTCCTAAATACCTACACTACGCAGCGGTCCTATGGTGTACCTCTAAAATTTTCAGATTTTGAAGGTGTACCTTGAACACAAAGTTTGCGGAACACTAGTCTAAAATCACAACTCGCAGTAAGTAAGCGTGGTGATAAATGCTCGTTCCTTCTGTGTATGAGAAGAGGCCTTTGTCCTTCAGTGAGACAGTTAGGCTGATTTATTTATGATGATTTATTTGTTTAAAACTTAAACATCTTCTCTTATTGGTCTTTAAATTCCCATTAGCCATGTTTTAATTACCATAACATTGACATTGGCCTCACCTTTGGTATCACCATTTAAAATAGTCGGATTTTCTCAACAAATGGGTATCAAGGTACCCACTTAGTCTGCATACAAGACATTGAAACTCAATGGCAATAAACCTTTAGAATTCCCAACATGTCTCATTAACAATACAATGTTAATGTTTTCAAAGAGGTTTTAACAGCTCAATAAAGATACCGGCCAAAAAAAAGGGTTGCCGATGACTCATCGCAGAAACCAGAGTTCGTAAAATTTAGGGGCACGCATGTTTAGGGTCCTGGCTTTATATCCCAAGTCACGCAACCTTTTTGCCGCCAGAGGCTTGTTTTTTTGTCATAAATTGCTAAGTAGGAACTCTTTGGAGGTTTTTGTTATTAATTCTGGTGAATAAATTAAAATCGCAGCTTCTAAAGATATTATTGGAATCTTTTTTTATTAAACAAGAGTAGGGGCCGAAAATTTAATGTTGATTTTGATATGGAAACTGCCATTCTGCCTTTTAAAACAGATAATTTTGCAATACTGATCTCTATACGCCCCATAATGGAAAAAGCGTGGGTGACACTGTTGCACTAATCGCTAAGAACTATATGAGCTCGTTTGCATAAAAACTGGGTTACATACTAATAAGAATCTTATTAGATAATAAGGCACGCAAGACGATCTTATTTTTTTATATCTCCAAATTATGGAAATGCCATGCCAAATTCCTTTTTCAAAAAATTGCAAGGCGGAATTTAAAAAAAGAACTCCATTCGAGTCCCATAAACTTTGAGACTGGACCGTTACGACGCACGCTATAACTTTAATTTTTCGCTTATCAAATTAACTGAAACTAAAAAATCGCACTCACCGAGAAATCTCTCCGATAACACGTATAAAAGTCTATGTAACAAACACCAAGTTACTGTAAGGTCGTATTATTTAATTACGTAAGCTAACACACAACCTGTCGACGGAATAGCGGTACGCGAACTAAAGTTGAACTGAGGTAACAAGCTAAACGGCCTATTGCCTCGCTCGTGGCAGGGATACCAACCACACTCGCAATTCTTCTTTTAAAAATATATCTCGCACCTTTTTTTCCTTATAAAGAAGGAAAGAGAGCGGCTATGTTGTGATTTGATTACGAGAATTGAGTGAGTCATTGCTCCGTAGTAAAGCCGCGATGTAAGTGGTGTACTGTGCCGACACTTTTGGAATTCTTCAAGACAGTTTCTTATTGATGTTATGAATATAACCCGTAATGGTTATGCTCTTTTACATAACAAATGCGGCTCAGGAAGCTATGCTGTCTTGCTAGACTGCGGTATTCTAACCAGTCTGTAGATGGATCTGTTTCCTTTTGTTAACTGATTTCTATGAAAAGAACTTTAAGGAGATCCAGAAACTTCTTATGGCCGGCTCCTATAATTATGATTTACCGAGTGTTATTGATCAAACTCAAACTCAAAACTCATTTATTCAAAGTAGACTAGAATTACTTAGTTCTTTTTGAACGTCATAACAATAGACAGGCCCCCAAAAAAGCCCTCCCTTCACCGCTTCCTAGTGATAGTGTTTATGCTGTGAAGAAGAAACGACGCAACAAACTCCCCAGCAAATTTATTATGATTGAAATTATTATAAATGATTATGAAATTAGTTTTAAAAATAATGGAAAAACCGAAAAAAAATGTTGTTTTTTTGTTTTTATATGATTTTTCAGCGATATTTTTTTTTTGTTTTAAACATTCGCTCTAGGTGGTCCTATTTCCAATTTGATGCAGAATTGACTTTCGATGGGTAACAGCAAATCACTCGCGATTACTGTAATTGCATGTGTATGTATTGTTTAAAAAATCCATTTAAAATAAAATGACTTAAATTAAAAATACAACTTTGCTTATTATTTATATTTTTCTTATTCTAAATTTAAGCAATTTTTTCTAAATGTTTGATGAAAAAGAGGAATTTTCACTTTGGAACGTAACATTAACTTCTTTTTTCGTCAATTCAAGAGTGCCTTTAAGTGATCTAATTGAAATAAATGCTTTGACTTTGACTACCATTATTTATTTACACAAACAATATTTACATAAATACAAAAACAAATAGATACATATACAGGCTGACTGGTAGTTCGATCTATTCATACTAGAGATCATTGGCAACAAATATGGGTCAAAATACACGTCCGATAGTTACTTCCGGGAGCTGGATCCGACTATCTGATCGAATTCATGAAATACACGTACGATTCTCGTGTCCGATTTTTTGGACGACGACGACGCCCGGACGGTGCTTACGATTCTGACATCCGATCCGATAGTCTGATCGTAGGTACGTGTAATTCATGTTCAAACAAATGTATGACGCGGAGGCCTTCAGATAGTCTGATCAGACTATCGGAACCGACTATCAGAGGCAAGTATCGGACGTGTATTTGGGCTCTTAACCCCCAACAAAAG
Organism: Amphipyra tragopoginis; assembly: GCA_905220435.1. Classification (NCBI taxonomy): domain Eukaryota; kingdom Metazoa; phylum Arthropoda; class Insecta; order Lepidoptera; family Noctuidae; genus Amphipyra; species Amphipyra tragopoginis. The sequence goes on from HG992006.1 coordinate 3,074,653, forward strand.
AGGGTTGAAAAAAAAGTGAAAATAGAGAGTCTTTTCACTTAAGACCTTTTATTTCTGCGATATTGAGAATTTTAGGCCAGCATTTTTATCTAAAGTGATTGCTAGTTTACCAGCTTTTAGAAAACTATCAATAGAGTGCCCAGAAATGACTAGTTTTTTTACAAGTCTTTTTTACGATAAAAAGTCAAAAAATTACAAGCCCCATTATCTCGGAAACCACTCATTTTTGACCCACAGTTGATGGAGGTTAAGTTATTGCCAAAGTTCTCGAGTATAACCCCTTTCAAGGGATAACTCGAATTGCCAGTCACCCTGTATACAAATAAAGAAAAATATATTCTAATAACTTTTGACTTTGAATTGACTGCCTCGTTGGTCTAGCGGTCGCAAGCGCGACTGCTGAGCGTGAGGTCCTGGGTTCGATCCCCAGGTCGGGCAAAGTGTCACTGGGTTTTTCCGTGTGGAATTTCTCAGTAGCAGCCCGGAGTCTGGATTTGTGCCCGGTTGATGGCAATAGGCTCGCCCCCTATTACATGGGACGTAAACATAAAACGGCGAAATGTGGGTGTACTATACACCTCTGCCAACCCTTCGGAGAATACAGGCGTGAGTTTATGTTATTATGTATATTCTAATAAAATTATAAACTAAACCATTATTAAATAAAACGATTCGTTTTTCGAAACATCAATCGAATTAATCCTTAAAGTATACATTTACAGTAGGGTCAATGGAAGGTAATAAATGACTTCAATATCACTCGAGTATTGACCTACACAGCCACCTCGCTAAGGTTATCATGCAATTTAATTATAATAGCCAGTTTTTTACCTATTAACTGACTACTAGCTATTATTAAGAAATTAGCTATACTTAATTTGTTTTAATTACCTAATTAGGCATCGATAACTGGTTATGTAATTTGCTTTCAAGACTTCTCTCGCCTCTAAATCTTTTGTTTCTACGCTTACATAACATAAAATAATCCCACTGCTGGGCATGGGCCTCTTCTCAGAATGAGAAGGGTTGGACTTAGTCCATCACGCTGGCCTGAGGGCCTAACTCCCTAAGTCCGTCAACGAAGTTAGTCGCTCGTCCGAAAGTAAACCGAAACGTAGGAGTGAACAAAACAAGTGTCAAGTTCAACTTTTCAGACGGGCAAAAACACATCGATATTAAGGTGATATTACACGGTTCACTTATGCCTTTCAATTTGGATGAAGCAACCAAATTGAACCATGTAAACATAAAGATGAATCATTCAATATCATTGATCAATAGCATAATATGCTTTCATTTTTGCACCTTTCAACCAAAGTGAATCAATTTGATTGAACCGTTTAATATCGCCATAAGGGACAACTGTCAAATCGTGTTGTCATTCATTCTTAGTTCGGGCCCCGAAATAATTGTATGTCCGTAGGTGATAGGGAGTAGGAAACGCTCGTAACTAAGGCCGAAACCACGGACTTCGTGTTTAGGGAGTAGGACCCGCTGGTGCGGGTTGACAGACTACACACATCATCAAGAACTTTATGGTGCCCTCTCAGGTGTACAGGTTTTCTCACGATGAATTCCTTCACATCGGCGTTAAGCCAGTGATAATCAAATCAAAAGATGTGCCTTACACAATCAATAAATGTGACAAAGTAAAAAAAAACATAACTCTCTCTTTCTTTTCTATCGTGTCGGCACGAGCTATACAAATAAAGCTCATGCCGTGGTGAAAAGATTAGCCAGTCAGCAAGGATGGTAGCGAGGCTGACTGCCCAGGGTGCGCCGGACGTACCGAAGTATCGTCACTCGTGGAGGCTCTTTTCATGCACCCCAAACATAACAGTGACAGTAGGATATTTGACTGAAAAAATCTAATTAGTCCGTCAGTTAGATTATCAAAAAATATTTGACCCGTATTTTTTCTTTTGTTACGTAAACCAAAATTGACGAATATACGACACTTTTAAAATTGGCAAAACGTCACAAGCAAGTACAATTTTTACTTGCTTCTGACGTCACAAGCTCTCGAGTTTTGATGCGTTTTATCTTTCCAAATATTCATAGATTCAACAAAAGAAAAAAAACGTGTCCATTATTTTTCAAAACTTTAACTGGCGAACTAATTAGATTTGCAATTTATTGATGATGTCAACATGCCTATTGAAAAGATATTGTCACTCTATAATCCATTTCATATCCTTAACATTAGACAGAAGCGGACCACCAAAGCACGGATATATGGGTACGCTTCGTTTTATATCTTTAAAGCACACCAAAGATGCCAGTAGTTTTCATTTAAGTAGTTAGCTTAGGTTAAGTATTTTACTTCCCCTCCATTGGGACTACCAACAAATCAAATCGATCTACGACAAGATTTTACTTCGACACTACAGAACTACGACATTACGCTACTCCGACAATTATGGAACTTCGACACTGGGGTTTAAAGTAACCTAACACGAAGGGGATGACGGGGGCTTCGTTCGCTCGCTTTGCTCACTCTCTCTAGCCCCCGTCATCCCCTTCGAACCTTTTTTTTTTTTTTTTTTTTTTTTTTTGGGCGAAGAAAATGCCTTTTGCATACCACGTCGTCCGGGGAGACGATGTGGTTATGTGGGGCTTGCACCCACTAAAAACTCCGCCTGTGCACCTACTTTCGCCTTGATGGGTGGGCCGCGAGAACTGCTACGCATGACATTCGCGACCCATCCAGCGTGGCCCACTTCTGGGCTCCCTCTTCTTTGCCCGCCTCCAGGCACCCTCCTCCTTCAGCGATGTCCGGGTGCACTGGGACATCACCACAACTCTAGGGACCATGCAGCGTGAACAATAGATTCCCCGATCTATCGTCCGCTGGCCCCTCTTATGGCGGCATTAAGTCGGCATTTCGCCGCCTGCGCCGTCCTGCCCTCCTGCGACGAATCGGGTCAGCGAGAGAGTCTGCCTCCCTGACCCGCTCCGCCGCTTCCTTCTGCGAGATTACGTCCTCGCAGAAAGACGCAACTACCTCCCATACCCTTTCACTGCCGACCATAGCCCTGACAACGGCCGGCAGCGACAGGTCTTCCCCAATTTCTGCCGCCAAAACACGGCGCTGCGCCTCCCAGGCAGGGCACTGCTCGAGAGTGTGCAGGGCCGTGTCCTGGCTGTACCCACATTATCCCCTTCGAACCTAACCTATCCGTGTCGGGGTGCCCCAAATTAGATGTCGAACTTCCATAATTGTTTAAATAGCGTAATGTCGGAGTTCCATATTGTCGAAGTAAAATTTTGTCGTAGAACGATTTGTCGAAATTCTGTTTGGGAGTGCTCCATTGGCTGAAGACTGTTCAGGTCTCGCCAAAAACTGCCCGGTTACGTAGAAATGGTCCGGAAGGACAATCTACAAGGCAAATAGAAAAAAAAATGCAGTTGTAATTGTTACCAATTGTTGTTGTTGTTATTGTTAATTGTAAACAAGTGAAAAATAGAGGTCTAACCAAGGGTATAAAAAGATGCTGCATTAAAAAACGAACATTATATTTAAAATACCATATCCACAAACATAACAAAAAACAAAATACAAAAAACATATGACGACTACACTCAAATACTGAAAAAATGCATAAACAAGGCTCAGCAGATAAATAGCTTAGACTACATTAATAAAGCCAAAAATGTAAGTAAAGCGGCATGGAACTTGATTAAAACAAACGCAAATAATAATATGACAAGTAACTCGGAGGTTGACGCAATTAATACTAATGGTAAAGAGTATGACAATCCAAACCAAATATGTGACTTATTTAATGACTATTATATATCTCAAACAAAGACGACCAATAATGCTCATAAAAACCTGCAATGTGACATGAAAATAACTACACCTCAAAATCCTAAAAGCATGTTCCTTACACCAGTAGATGAATCAGACATTTATAAAATAATACACAGTCTAAGAAATACCAACTCGACTGGATATGACGACCTGAGCACTAAAGTGTTAAAAGTATGTGCAAGGTGTTTAGTGTATCCCTTAACCTACATTATAAACCTGTCTCTAACAGAAGGAGTATTCCCTACACGTCTAAAAAGGTCTATTGTCAAACCTCTTTATAAGAAAGGTGTAAAAACAGACATGAGCAATTATCGCCCAATAACCTTAATCCCAATCCTATCTAAAATATTTGAGAAAGTTATTTGCATTAAAATAGAGAACTTTTTAACAACTTGTGATATTCTTAAAAAAGAACAATTCGGTTTTAGAAAGGGCAGTTCCACTACTTTAGCTTGTTTTGCGCTGGTAAAATACATAACTGAAAGTCTGAATCAAAAATCTAAGATAAGTTGTGTGTTCCTAGACATGACTAAAGCTTTTGATTTTGTTTGCCATAAAACGCTACTCTCAAAGCTTGAGCATTATGGAATCCGGGGTAAGGCTAACGACTGGATAAAAAGTTATCTTTCAGAAAGAATGCAATGTGTGGAAATAACTAAAACCTGTCAAAGGGAGAAAAAAACCTATAGGTCGGGATGTAAACAAAATAATTATGGCACGCCACAGGGAGGTATTGCATCCCCACTACTTTTTCTAGTTTACATCAACGACATTGCAGAGGCGATAGGTAAAGATTGCATACTATTCGCTGATGACACCACAATAATGATTAAGAGTGACAATAACAAAACCTTAGAAAAGGAAACAGTCCAAGCTCTGGACAATGCAGTAGTATGGCTAGAAAAAAATAACTTAAAAATAAATATGACTAAAACAAACATAATACAATTTCAAACATATAACGCTAACGTAGATAAACTGGACATTCATTATAAAAATTCTCACTTGACCACTGTCGATAATTGTGTATTCTTAGGTATAACGGTAGATAAAAATTGCAATTGGAAAACACATGTAGATAAGATTCTTGCAAAAATAGATCGTTTTATTTATGTCCTGAAACGAATTAGACAAACAGTAAACTGTGAAACGGCAATGCTGGCTTACCATGGTTATGTATCATCCGTACTTAGATACGGCATTGTAATATGGGGCAACTCAGTAGATTTTGACAGAGTTTTTAAAGCCCAAAAAAAATGTATTCGAGCAATTTGTGGAGCTCACTTTTTAGACAGCTGTAAGCCACTATTTCAAAAACTTAAAGTTCTTCCCTTGCCATGTCTATACATTTTTGAAATATGTGTTTTTGTTAGGAGAAACGACAATTTATTTGAATCTAGCACTGACAGACCAAATAGCCGAACACGGCATAAAGATAGACTTCGGCTGCCACCAATAAAATTAAAATTATTTAAGAAAAATGTATACTGCATGTCGATTATTATTTTCAATCATTTACCAAATAGTCTTCAAGACTTTTACCGCTGACAATATTTAAAAAAATACTTTTCAAACTATTATTAATTAAAAGATATTATACCGTTAAGGACTACTTAGAAGACAAGTCAATAGAATCTGTAATTTTAGAAGACATCAAGTCAATAGAATCGTAATTTGTAAGTTAGAATAATTGACATCGCTTATTGTGATTACATTTGCACGCCATGTTATGGCAGGATATGCTGAAACTAATTTACTGTAACACCTTATGTACCATATTCTAGCAAATAAATATTTTTGATTTGATTTGATTTGATTTGATACCAATACCGAATGGTGATATTTAGGAACCGGATATAAGATAAATCAAAATAAATCATAACCAACACAATAAACAAAGGATTATCCTCAAATGTGACGCAATTGACGGTCGTCAATGACTATTCTAGATCTCAAATACAATTGTTAAACCGTCTTCAGTCAATAGATTATCCTAAGAATTCGAAGCCAAAGGTTCTTTCGTCAGAAACCTATTGACTGTGTAAACATTAAACCTGACTTTTTTGTTTTATAACTTTCGTGAGTCACGTTCTTTATGATTGCTTACAGTTTACTCACGCGCATTTTTCGGGATTGTCCGACTTGGTTCGGACTCAAACGGAGCCCTTAATCATGAGCTGAAAATTCATCGGGGTTCCTGGTGTTCCCGGCATAAAAAAAGTTGGAACGGTTTAGGCACAAAAGGTCCAGTTTCGCAAAATATCATACTCGCGAAAGGCCCAAGTCGCAAAAGGGCACATTGTTTAAGTTGGTAGAAAACCAATATAACCGACCGTCTTTCCTAGGGCGGAGGGAATCCATCTAACCTAACATGAACAGCGCGAGATAATTTTTTCGTCCACTTATCTCGTGCAGAGACGAGATAATGTATGGCTTATCAAGTTTCGGAATGAGATAATGCATCGACAAAATTATTTGACGTTGTACATGCGCAAAGAATAGACCTGCTCTAGGCTGACCGCAAATGTCCACTATAAGTTGCTCGAGACACAGTTGATTGCTATTTGTTTGTGGCTGCAGTTACCGTTAGGCCTCATTTACGGAGACGCGGGGCGTCGCGCGTCGCGTTGTGCGGTGCGGCCCGCACTGAATTCAAACATAGGTATGGCGTTGTATGAGAGCGTTTACGGAAAAGCGATTTTACACGCGTTTGCTTGAAATGCAGGCGGAGCCCGCGGATGGCATCGCCGCGTCGCACGCGACTTTTATCGCGTCAGCGCACGCAGCTTTGCGACCAGCTATTCCTGCAATTCTCCATCCACTGTAAAACGTAGCGTCAACCGCGGCGGGGCCCGCGGCGTCGCACGCGCCGCATCTTCATAAACAACATCGTACATTGCCATATATGTTTGTGTTTGCGCGTGTGATGATGCGGGCCGCTGCACGCGCCGCCGCTCCGTAAACAGAAAAATCGTACGACGCGCCGCGAGACGCCACGCCGCACGCGACGCGCGACTCCCCGCATCTCCTTTAATGAGGCCTTAGGTGTATGGCTTGCAGCTAAAAACGGCGATCAACTGTGTCTCGAGCAACTTAATAGCCCATGTGCGCTCAGCCTAGTCAGCAGGTCTACTCTTTTTTTCTTGGGGAAATCCGACATGTCGGGCTAACAAGCGCAGCGCGAGATAATTATGTCGATGTCGATGGCTTGATCTTTCAAACAATATTGACCACCTTTTAATTTTTTTCAAAGAAGTCGTATTCCAAACATATAAAACACATCCTCAAATTCCAGACGATGATGTCACCCTAATTCCTTGTCAATGACTCAGGTGCGTGCAAACTTCCCGCTGCGATCAGCGGCAACCTGGCAATGCCACACCCAGCGCAAGACACCTAGTTATTAAACCCTACAGGCCTAGAACAAATTTATTTGCATTGTAAGACCTAGGTATCCTTACATTCCTCTAGAAAAGGTGACATTAACATGCCCGGGCATGTCGCTAAACACGTGCCGCAACTTTTGACAGGGGTCAATACGACTAAGCGTCGATTTTTCAATCGTCAGATAGCTTATCTGAGGAATAAGTTTGACGTTTTGACAGCTTTTGTATAAAAAATAATGTCAAAACGTCAAATTAATTCTTTAGATAAAAGTTATCTAATGATTGAAAAATCGGCTCTTAGAGCGATTACGCACTGCATCCGATCCGAATCCGTGAAAATACGGATATAAAAAACTCGAATCGAATTCGGATATTGCTTTACGCATTGCATCCGATCCGAATCCGTGAAAATACCGATCTAGAGTAAAAATCTCGGACCGAATTCGGATGTTGCTTATGCACTATTCCGATCTCTGATCCAAATTCAAACAATTTAGGGGCCATCTTTGGCATATCCATTTGGCGTCCGATTTGAATCCGAGGTAGTGCGAAAGCGTTCATACAAACATTACTACGGCTACTTCGGTCCGTCAATATTTCTTCCAAACTAGAGACTCACGGATGACGGATAGAAATCGGATGACGGATGCCGGATGTAGTGCGTAAACTACCATACAAATAGTTCTATGGTTACTTCGGAACGTATTTTCACGGATTCGGATCGGATGCAGTGCGTAATCGCTCTTAGTCGTATTGGGCCCCTGATACAAGTTGAGAAATTAAATAATATGTAAGTAATGTAGAGTAAAATTATGTTATTCGAATTGGGATAAATTTGCAGTGGGACAGTTACAGGCTAAAAAAATATATTTATTTATTATATTAATAACTACGCCATTTCCACAAATCCAATAGAAAATGAATAATTAAGTGCCTATCGAGGTAACTAACTGATCATGAATGGCAAAATCCACAAATTCCACAAGGCAATGTCACATGAACTAGTCTTCAATTAATTAAGGTACGTGTAGACTCGCCGACGGCGACCACCGGGTGACCTGCCCGAAGGTACAATACACGTACTTACAACATCCGCACTCGTGCGCATGTCGCCTTTTAAAGGTCACAACGAAATTCAATTATAAGTGACATTCGGTTTTTTTTTGGTCATTAATCAGTGACTCGGTTGTTGTAAGTTGTGGAGCTTTTTTTGTTTTAATTGATTTAGGGTAATGTGGTGGGCGCCGCGCCGTTTTACGGGGAGATAGATCATTATACAGTACTTAGAAATCGCATCGGAAAACTTCGTAAAGCCGATCCCTTCCGAACTGAGTGAGACTTCTAAACCACGAAGGTTTAATATTATTGCAGTAAAAAATATCCATACACTGATAGAATAATAGATGTGTCAGTGGCGCGAAAATGAGCAACTGCCATTGGTTGTTCGATCAGAATCAGAATCAGAAATCGTTTATTTGATAAAAAGATCATAAAAATAATATTGAGTGCGCTATGCTTTGTCAACAATGACATACAAATAAATTATTAAAAATTAATTAATTATAAAGAAAATATATTAAAAATTGGTAAATTAAATAAGTTACAATATTAAAAAATTAAATTAAGGTAATTAAATTTTTGCAGTTCCGGTTAATTAAAATTGTCATTTAGAAACTCGTCTAATGTGTAATAGCATTTTTTAAGCAGCAGCTGGTGTAGGATAGTTTTGAATTTCTGTACTGGCATACATTTAATTGCGTCAAGTACTTTGTTATAAACTCGAGGAGCAATACCAAAGAAACTTTTCTTCATCAATGATCAGGGGGGTTACCATGATCTGTTAGAGCAGGAATGTTTTAATATTATTACGAGAGTGGGAAAGTGACAGCGCTAGACAGCTAGCTCTCTAGCGCCATCTCTTACCCACTCTCGTAATAATATTAGTACCCCCCAGGTACATCGATTAAACTTAGCTAAGCTCGGAGCTTCCCTGCGTGATCATATCGGAAATTATGAGATCCGCAGGAGAACCAAGGTAACCGACATAGCCCAAAGAATTGCCAAACTTAAGTGGCAGTAGGCGGGGCACATATGCTCGCAGAACAGATGGGCAATGGGGCCAAAAGGTTCTGGAGTGGCGAAACCGCGTACCGGAAGGCGCAGCGTGGGCAGGCCACAAGGTGGACTGGTGACCTGGTGAAGGTCGCGGGAATCCGCTGCATGCAAGAAGCATAGGACTGATCGATGTGGTGATACTTAGGTGAAGCCTATGTCCAGTAGTGGACGACTTTAGGCTGAATGATGATGATGATGACGTACCTATTTGGTGCCTTTTTGTCAATCTAATTACATTGAAATCCTATTGATTTATAAATCCCTACTACTTAATATTATAAATGCGAAAGTAACTCAATCTGTCTGTCTGTTACGCTTTCACGCCTAAACCGCTGAACCGATTTTAATGAAACTTGGTACAGAGATAGATAGTCTAAAACCTGGAAAAGGACATAGACTATTTTTATCCCGAAAAATACGGAATACGCGATAAACGACATCCACGCGGGTGAGGTTGCGATCGACCACTAGTAATATGTATAAATAAACTAGCTTTTGGTAGCGGCTTTGCTAGCGTTAATTTAAAATTTGACAATCAACTCTTATCACATATTATAATTCAATCATGATTCGAAAGACACGTGGCGCCTTCTATTAACGTTATTGCTGTTTTCGTCGGGAACAGGGGCCTAATTCTCCTAAAATAAATCTTGATAGATCACAACCGAACCAAGGCCGAACCGTTCATTCAGACAGTTCTCAATTTCAAAAGCTGTCAAATTGTTTGACACAAAAAACAAAATCAATCATTTTGAAAGTTTTCGAAAACAAAAACTGACTGACGGTTGTGGTTCGATTGCGTTTAGCAACAATTTATTTTAGGAGAATTAGGCCCCTGTACTTTTTTTTGGGATGAAACGTATATGCAAAATTTCAGGATGATCGGTGTAGTGGTTTAGGCGTGTAGGTAAAAGGTAACAATCAAACAAACTTACTTTCGCATTTATAATATTAGTTAGGACGTATGTTATAAAAATGTGAGTGCGTAGTAGATCATTTCTACCCATAATTTACACGGTCTGTGTGAAACACACATTGAAATTTAAATAATTAATACTAAATGAAATTAAAAGACAACCGGCCTAACCTTAGGATATCGGCATTGCTCAGTAACTGGGTTGCGGAGGTCTGATGGCAGTCGCTCCATGTAAAATACGGCCGTGTAATTCAGCCGCATTTGGTTAGACTGGAAGCTAACTCCAAACATAGTTAGGAAAAAGCTAGACAGAACCACTTAAGTTAATTAGATAACAAGATATTTAACTTATACCGCGAAGAGCGCGGACGTAGAAGGTATCTTGTTAGGTATCTAAGTACTTAACTAACGTTCGGTATTTATTCATTTAACATAGGTACCTACTCTTGTATACCTTGAACTAAAGGTACTTTTTAAAAACATAAACACTGAATCACAATCAGTTAATAAGTTATCATAACAAAGTTTAAACATAAAAAGGGAAAACAGCAAAAATATCGGACGACCTCAATGGCGGTTATTTTACTTACTACCCTAGAGCGCATGCGCGTGCCGCTCTTTTTAACCTGTGCTGAAGTGTGCTGTACTTTTTTCCAATGTTGCCAATAATACATTAATTTTTTTAAACTTCTTTAATAAAACAAAAAACATTTAAAAATATAAAAAATAGTAGTACACCGGCATCGGGAACAGGGTCCAAGCTGCCAGTGATTAAGGCCTCAGAAAGAGGAACTTCCCGATAATACACGACATGTCTGGGAGGACCTACCGCTTTCCGTACCAAGCCCTTGATCCAGCTGCCTAACGAGAGCCTCATCAGATGTTGGTCGAGGCTCTTGGCTAATAAGCCATTGGCCGAAACGACTATCAGCACAACGACTGCTGAGTCAATCTCCCACATGTTGACAACCTCGTGTACCAAGTCAAGATATTTAATTTCTATAACCTTGTCGGCTTTCACGAGATTCTCGTCATGCGGGACAGTGATATCAACAATCATTGCGCAGCGCTCTGATCGATCTATTACCACTACATCAGGCTTATTGGCTACAATAGTCCTGTCGATGATGATGATAGATCCGTCCCAGTACAATGTGACATGACCATTCTCGAGAACTGGGTCGGGGACATACTTTTAGTATGGTACTTCTGCGTCAGTATACTTTTTATTATGAATGTTTAATTGAATGTGTTTTTTTATGTAATAGGTTGGCAAACAATCGACCGTCCCACCTCATGTTAAGTGGTTACTGCCGCCTATACACCTACAACATTAAGAGGATTGCTGATGCGTTGCTAATCCTAGAGACAATGTTGTAAAGTCTCATGTGCCTGTAATTTCGCCGGCACCAATACTCTTCAAACTAGAACACAGCAATGCTGCTTTAGAATTATAAATAGGTATACAATGAAGGTAGTACTTCCCCGGACGAACTCTTTCAAAAAAAGCTCTACTATTCTTATACTCTCTGTGTTATAGTAGTAATTCCTAGTAGCCCTGTTTTGCCACTTATTTTGATGTAGGTAAGTCTGTATTAAAGGTAGATAGCAAACTACACAAACGTTATGTTGATCGTGATGACAGCATCACGATCAACATCGTTTTAAGTTCATAAAAATTATTTTCTTTTGAAACAGCTGAAGCTGGTAACTCTCAATAAAGACTAGCTGAAAAAGGCAGGGTAACCAAAAAAGGCAAAGACCCCGAAAAATCAAATCGGGGGGAGAAAGCAAAACCAAAAACAAACCTTGAATAACAGTATTTAAAGTTTCCAAACAAAAATTAACTGTGGAGTGTACACCGCGGACTGCCCCCATGATCTATCTTTCACGTCTTCCTACTCCATCCAAAGGTTGTCTGGAAGATATCGCGATAAGACCGCCATTGTCCCCTGTTTTAAATTGTTTCTGTGTTTACTATTGTTATGGTGTACAGCAATGGTGTAAAGCATATACTCTATCTATCTCTATCTATCTAAACCTAAAACGCTGCTATTATAACTATTGTAGGCGATTTGGTGGTTGTAATAAAAAATAATAAACGTTTAAAAAAACGTAGAATTGACTTCAAAAAACTGAAAAACATGAAATAATGACAATATCTTTATAATAAAATTTTCATATTCTGTAGTCGATGCTAAGCCAGAAGCCAAGCTGTAGGTAACAAAGAATTGTAACCTAAGTGCTAATGCAGGCATCGATTTCAGAAAATGTTAATTTTATCGTCATTAAACCATGTTTTTCAGAATTTTGAAGTCAATTTTAACGTTTTTAAACAATATTATTATTGCAATCACCAAATCGCCTACCAAAGTTATGATAGCAATGTTTTAGGTTTTGCGTTTATTTTCGTTGGAAACTTGAAAGTTAACGTTGAAGTCTAATTTGAATTTTATTGCAAAGCCCAGTAAATGGCTAGTCTGCGAAATGTGAAATGATTATACAACAGGGAAACAGTACCTACACTTCTCTGTCTACTCCTTTGAGGAATCGGGCGTGACGCATGACGTAAATAGGTATTATAATTATGTAACCTCCTTTAAAATAAGCAGTTATTACTCCAAGTACTGGTTAGAATGCATAAAATAAATGAGTAAAAGCCTTTAGCTACGATTAAAAGAAAAAGTGTTTTCTTTTTCATGTTCTAAATGGCATGCCACATGTCTATCTTTCCACCAGTTACAAAAATTAAATGTATTTAGATATGGCAGCATTTGTAAAAATATGTCAGTGTCAAACCATTGTCAAACTGTCAAACTCAAAGTCAACAAAGTATTGATTAGGTACTTTCGCGCACTGACCTATAAAATTACCACTGGACTGGCTGTTCCGTAAGTTTGACAGCTATTTTTTTGTGCCAATTTGAAGCGCCAATAGCGTGCTAGCGTGTGTCCACAGAACTAATTTTGACGTATAATGTAGGGATGTCGGAAGTAAAAAAAAATTGATGTATCGATATTTATTAAATATCAATATCGACTTATACAATATTTGTTATAAAGGAGTAAATATAAGTGAAGTCAGTAATACTAAATTCCTTGGGATCCATATTGACTCAGAACTGAATTGGAAAACGCAGATAGATCACATCAGTACCAAATTAAATCAATTTTCTTACGCACTATACATGCTCAAAAAAATTGTCAACCAGAATGCAGTCCTTAGTGCCTATCATGCTTACGTCGGTTCAGTCCTAAATTTTGGAGTTCTATTTTGGGGGAACTCTACCGATAAAGAAATTGCTTTCAAAGCACAAAAAAGGTGCGTCAGATCTATATCTGGACTTAAACAGACTGATTCGTGTAAACCTTTCTTTCAAAGTTTAAAGATCCTGACCCTCCCTTCGTTATATATTTATGAAGCTGCAATAATAATAAAGAAAAATATTTATAATTATGAAACTCTCACAAGTACTAGGCATAGAAACAAATTACACTTAAAGAAATGTAGAACAACACAGTTCAGTAAAAGTATATTTTGTATGGGAGTTAAAATATATAATAAAGTGCCACAGTATATCAAAGAGTGTAAATCTATCCACAGCTTCAAGACAAAATTAAAAGAATTTCTGGTCAAAAAATCTTACTACACAATAAATGAGTTTCTTAGTGACATCAAAATTGACTAGTTTATGGTAATAATTTACTATTGGATATTATATTGTATTGTTTTATTAGATTTCGTTTAATGGTATTGACATTTTATGATAGTGAATTAATTTTGGTACTGTTTATTTTGTTTAATTATTAATTTCCTCAAGAACTATATTTTGCGAAGTAGTAAGGGTGCAAGTATAAATGTTAACTTATAATAATATGATGCTAATATGATAGAATTAAGTAGTTATAAAAATAAAAATGCATGAATATAATATTGTACACCCAAGGGTATGTTTCAGCGAAAAATTATGTATCACAAGTATAACATCTGTATTCACCTGAGACAAACAATAAATGAATTGAATTGAATTGACTTCGATATCACGAGGAAAAAATATCGATATATCGGTCAAATTTCCAGAGGTTTTAAATAATAATGTATTTAGTTCAGTCTGGCTCAATAATAGGTAATACATAGTATTTTTTCTACAAAATGCACATTATTTTAATGTATGAGAATCTTAATAAAAACGAAGGTAATTCAATCATTATTCCTTTTTCTTAGGCAAAATCGATACTTCAGTATGCTCCCACCTTAATATAATATAGTAAGTAATTATGATACTACGTTTATTTAGTGTAAACACTTATTATCAAGAGTTTTTTTTTTGTATCGATATTTGTTCGCTGATGTCGACATCACTAGTTTTAGTACCACAGACACTCGCTACGTCTAACAGCGCCAAAATGGCGATTATCAAACGGGCACAAAAGCACTTTGACAGCCGCCAGTCCAGTGGTAATTATAGAGGTCAGTGCTTTCGCGTCATAAATTTATCCCTATCTTTGTCTTACTTTGGCAAATTGCTATAACTGTCTCTTTTACCATAAGTCTCTAATACAATTTGTTTATGAACGTTGTCTGGAACGCAGTTCTCATTGATAAACTGTTATTATATTGATTAAGTTTCGCTGTTTCGTATTTTCATTATAAATGAACTAATTTTTTGTATTAAATCTTCAATTAAATGTATAAATCAAGATCTTGTGCTATAATTGTGTAAAGTAACAGTGTAGTAATCCAAAAAACAAGTTGCTGTTCAATAAAAATATAAACATGTATTATTTTACTTTAATTGTTTTGTTATCATGTATCGGCTACATATCGGCCAACGCTTGTGATTTCAACGTGAAAATGAAGCAGGTGCTCAAGAATGAAGGTTTTCACAGGTAGGTTTATCACAAAGAACATTTCCGACAAAGAAAGCTAGAAAAAAATCTCACCTGAGTTTGGTAGGCACTATAATATCAAAAGAGTTTTATTCATATAAGCAATATTTTTGGCAAAAATAAAGTATATTAATATTCTAAAACAGCAACAATGCATCCTAACCAATTTAGGTACCATTTAAGAGATAAAATCTTTAATTTTTAAAGTGTTGAACAAAGGATTTTCATTTATATCAAATCCTAACACCTGAAAATTTAAATTACCATAAAGAAAGCCATAAAAGCAACATTTTTACAACATTGATATTCAAAGATTAAAGCAACGTATTCAATGTGTTGGATGAAAGCTGCTGGCAGTTTCTAAAATACAAAATGTATGTTTCTAAAAATTAAGTTTTGCAGGTTTGCCATCAACATTAGTACTCGCTGTATGACTACAGAGTGCACTAGCGAGTAACATGACATGACACAGACCAGACCTACAATTGTTGTGTATTATACAATACATTTAAATATCCATATTTAAATGTACTGATAGACAATTGGGATGCATATAAAGAGCTTCCACAACTTCTTCTTCTTCCTTTGCCTTGTCCCATTATCTGGGGTTGGCTCTCCTTGTCTGCCTTTTCCATTTATGTCGATCCAGAGCCGTTGTGGTATCTATTTCGCTCTCCTTCAGATCTTTCTGGACTGTTGTCAGCCAGGTGGCGGGGGATCTTCCGCGATTTCGCGTCACTGTCGGCAGATTAAGGGCTACTCGCACCATGTGGTCTTCTGGACGGCATAACACATGTGCAAACCATCGAAGGCGTTGCTCTTTAACTTTCTCAGCAATGGGGGCAATCTTGTAGCTACCTCGGGTGTGTACGTTGCGTACTTTATCCAGAAGTTTGACGCCCGCTGACCATCGTAACATGCGCAGTTCGTTGTGTGTAGTTTTGACAGGTGTTGTTTAGTGGTAGACAATTGGGATGCATATAAAGAGCTTCCACAACTGACAATACTTAATATCTGGCGCACCCTGTGCAGTCAGCCTCGCTATCAACCTTGCTGACTGGCTAATCTATTCACCACGGCATAAGCTATTCTCATATCGCTCATCCAGACACGAGAGAAAAAGAATAGAAAATACAAAACAAATACTGCAGCACATTTAATAATGTGTCTTTGGTCTATGGTGTGCCTTATGTCAATCTTACAGTGAAGCAATGTTGGTATTTTTGTGAATTGACACTGTTTCAGGAACTTAACGTATGGGATAGTAATAATAATAATATAATAAATTATTTATTGTTCCAAAATCATTAATAAGTATATTATGAGGCAGCCCCATTAAGTTATTAATAATACTTGTGTTGGGGCTGACTCGCTACTTTCCCTATTTTACATTTACATAATGGAGACTCATCATCATCTGCCTAGCCTTTTCCCAACTATGTTGGGGTCGGCTTCCAGTCGAACCGGATGCAGCTGAATATCAGTATTTTACATGGAGCGACTGCCTATCAGACCTCCACAACCCAGTGACTGGGTAATACGATACTCTTGGTAAGACTGGTTTTGTCAGACTTTCTGGCTTCTGACCAACAGTAACGACTGTAAAAGATCTACAAATGACAGCCGGGACCAACGGCTTTATGTGCTTTCCGAGGCACGGAGGAAACTCGCTATGGTAAATGGTCACCCATCCACAGACCAACCTCGGCAAGCGTGGCTTATCCCGGAAGATCGGTCTATGCGGCTGTAATTATTTAGCCACGAACTCCTCTTTACATTTACATAATGGAGACTAATAAACTAAAAAGAAATATAAAAGAAAACAGGATGCAAATTAAAAACTATGATATTTAAAAGGTAAATGATACTGTCAAGATAGCAGCTCAAATGTGTATGTATGTGTGTGTGCGTGCGCGCGCCCGCGTGTGCGTTTGTGTGTGAATGTCTGTGCGTGTGTGTGTATGTGTGTGTGTGTGTATGTGGTCTGTTATTATGTATCCTTTTTAGCATGGTCTGGTCAATATTTGTTCAATTTCCTCATATGTTAATGTTGCGGACGGCAGGGGTACGTCCAGTACCCTTTGTCGTCCTGGGACGATCTCCCAATTTCTTGACGCACGCTTCCTTGTTTTCCTCCGCTGGTAACGTACGTCACCACGCACCCCTGTTATGCGTACCGGGTTGGGAACCCCTTACGTAGAGACTAGAGACGACAAAGAAATAGGAGCGGGGGGCGTCGGAGAAAAAATAATACACGATTCTTCCTTGCTGAATTTTCTCCGCAGATTTCGGCTTCGCTTCCTTTTAGTTGTTGCCTCTTCGGTGGCTGTGTTGCGACTGACTGTGCCGGCAAATGGCACGCCTTTTATAGTGGCCTAAGTTACCTTGGCGAGGCCCGCGCGTTTTGCGCGCATTCGCCTCGCCAATTTCGCTTCAGCCGAAATCTTTGGAGCCCCTTTTTATTTATTTTTCCTTTTAATACAATTACAATTTTTATTGTAATACCTTTCTTAACGTAAATATAATCATTAGAAACAAAACCTTACACATATTGCACTAAATAAAATTAATACAGAACAAAAACATCTAAAAAATCTCTTAACTAAATTTCTGTTACACAAATTTCGACATAACTTGAAAACTAGTGGCCCGATTTTCACAATTCAAACTGTATAACTCGTTTTGGGCCTAGCCCTACAATCTAAAACAAGAATAAACAAAATCTAACCATAAACAAAAAATCACATTTTCAAGTTACGTAATTATTAGAACAACAACAAAAATTTCTAATAAATCCTTACAAAAACTATTCTAATCAGATTCATCGCTCAGGAAACATACGAAACTAGCTTGATTAACTTATTTACACATTCTAATAAGAAAATAAGACTAACACAAATAACAAAGATATTTACATAGCAATTTCCTGAGCTCTGATTGGTCGAGCGCTATCGGCACATGGCGAACGTCGCGTACACTGTACCTCGCAGTTTGGACGGGGTCTCGTCGCCGACAGTTAATGTTTTTAACCAGTCAGTTATGATCTTCTTGCATTTATATTGAGGCTCCGGATGGAACTTCAATTTTGAATTAATACTGCAGCACATTTAATAATGTGTCTTTGGTCTATAGTGTGCCTTATGTCAATCTTACAGTCAATGTTGGTATTTTTGTGTATTGACACTCACTGTTTCAGGAACTTAACGTATGGGATAGTGTTCAATAGTGATGAAGATCAATGCTGGCTGTACAAGGACTGCGTCATAGGACTAGACCAGACCCTGCCACATGGAGTGTACGCCAATCCTGACGAGCTGAGTACCTTGAGGAGGATTAATAAGGTATACAGTGCTTTTTATTATTTTTGAGAAATATCTCAAACTTATACTCAAGGCGAAATTCACAGATCACACTTGGATTTTACTTTGCAAAGTAAAGTAAGCGTTTCATACGAATATGAACCTTATTTTATTTATATCGGGTGTAAAAAGACCCTTAACGATAACGAAAACCACGTATTCTACCCATCATTGGGATCATTTTTTCCTTCTAGAGCATACCTGGGAAATCATTGGTTTTGGAGATATTGACGGTCAAAGTACACATTTTTTTTTTAGTTTTTTCCAAAAACGAATTCCAAGACATAATACTAAACTTTCTTCCATACAATCATTATCAAAAATTTCAATTTTTACTGACAAATTACGCATTTGAAGTTACAAAAACGCAATGAATATCAAACGCACACGACCGCCTTGGTTCGGCTGTGTCGCCGATGCACGCATGCAAACGCGCGACATCGCCACAACCATAATTTGCGCGCTATAAAAAAAAGCGTTTTTTTTTTCATGCCAAAAAATAAAAGTCGTTTCCCAGCAATTATTTTTGGTCAATGTAATTTAGTTTGATGTACAGAGTGAGTAGATTTCGGCTATGTGATGGGTCTTTTTACACTCTGTATGTATAAGTGACTGTACATAAGCATTTAATATGAATATGAACATTAACTTTATACAAATAATGTTCATATTTGTATGAAACTCTTATTATTTAGCGAAGTAAAATCGTACATTGTCTAAAAAATAACTAAACGCCATTGACATAGACCTCGGGTCAGCGTTCAAAATATCTGAAACGAATGTACACTAAAACGCGAAAAAGTAGACTAATTTATGTCAATGGGTGTAGTCGAATTCGTATGGTGAAAAGCTAAATTAGGCATTGTGATGACAACATAAGATTTAAATTAGTTTGTTGGTATTTCTAAAGCCTTGTACGGACTAAGCGTTTCAATGTACGCGTAGTCGGTCACGCGTACACAGGAACGCTTAGTCCGTAGCTGCAGCAACGCGTACACAAAGGGGACGTGAACGCTCAATTAGCCTGTACGCGTATTCAACATACCTAGATGACGCATACATTGGAACGCTTAGTCCGTACAAGGCTTTAGTTTATATGGCGGTGTGTCTTGGCGCGCGCTCTGGTGATGTACCTACTCGTATGTAAACTCAAGACACTTTTTTTGAGAATTTTGTACTAGATCTATGGTCCATGTGTTTCTACGTCAATGCTAAATGCTTTTATTTCCACTGAGTGTAAACTCATATCTACTCCATAACTTTTCAGCTAAACGCCGTACCGAAGCACCGCATTAACGTAGAGTTGCCAGCTGAACACTCGTACCCCACCACAACGTACATCATAGAGAAGGTGCAAGACTGCAAGGTGTACATGTGGTTGCCCGTACACGCTCGGTATCATTTAGCTGTGCCCGGTGGTGGGTAAGTAGAATTAATCATAAAATTGTAATTAATAGGGTCACTATTTATAAGTCGCACATTATTGTTCGATTTAAACACATTTATTTCTCTAAAATGAATAGTTGCAGTTCACTTACATTGAGAAGAGTATTCTAATTATGTAATATATCAAAATTATGTTTGTACGTCTGTGCGTCTTCTATGCGTTCGCGCATCATCATACCATGGTGTAGAAACTTTGTACAGTTATTGTTGGCACTTGCGCGAAGCTTTGTAACATACTACCATCAAGGTATAATAGGTGGCGCGCGAGTCGTATCGGATATTTCGTCGCAGTCGTAGAACAAAGACGGATCTGCAAAATAGTAACTTTACAGCGCAGCGGTTTAAAGTTTTGGAACAGGGTTTTATGTCATATTTTGAAAACGGCTAATCCTATCATATTCAAATTCGGAAATGTTTTTGTGTATATGGATTTCTACAATGTGCCCTGAAGAATAAATTCTTAATATGCTTAGATTTCTTAAAAAGTCACATGCGTCATTGTTCTGTGGATACTAATGTGACGAATGTTATGATAGGACGTTATTGTGCGGATTTTCTTTGTATAATACTTGACGTATGATTGTTTTCATCAATGTTTTAGGGAATTTCTATCAAAATCTACTGACGGATTTTAAATTAATGGATAGAAAAATAAAAATAAAACTCACGAAAAGTAATGTATTGAAAATATAGGTACACATAAATGGTTTTTATTAATTAAGTAACTGGTTACTTAGTAAATCTTAAAAAAAAATCTTATTAAAAATATCTATTTAAAAATACTTAATCAAATCAGTCTCAAACATTCAATTACCTATTATCATAACGTTACTAAAATCAAGTTTTTGGAACAATAGTTAGAGATCAATCCTTTTAAAAATTACAACAAAATATCAAAATCAAAACTTATACAATATCAAAACTTAAACATATTTTATCTGCTAAAATAAACAATAAACGATCTCTTCTGTTTACCTATAGTAAACGGTAACTAGGAACATTAAACATTAAATCTTTAGTAATAATTATTATAACAGTCTCAAACGTTACTCTTAAAATATGAATTTTTATATCTGTACCTTTTTAACACAAAAAATATAAGAATCCTGAATCAAATCAATCAAATCAAATCATTTATTTCTTGGCAAATATGGGTAGATGATACATAGATGTTATTTGTCTGATGTCTGACCTGTGATACATACAAAATTAACAATATTGTGTTAATTTTTCTATCTATTATTAATAATAAATCACTCAGAGTCATCATCAGATTCATTTACAACAGCACGACCGTGCGGCAAAGCATTAAAAAAGATACTTAGTTGGTATTATCCCAGTGTCACACAGATTGATGAGATCTTTATTGGTGGTCAAGATTGGTGGTTTCAAGATTGATAAGCGCACACAGATGTTAACATTTCGTCATCGATTACTTTTCTGTGGTGGTTATGACGCCCCCTCATGTCTTGTTCGACAGCTATGCTACCATCGTACTTTTCCCATGCCGTTCTTGTCATACGTTCACTGATACCCAAAGTATTTAGGAACATGGTCTTGCAAACATTAATTTTATCATAAGTGACATTTTCAGCATCTTGTTTGGGTTAATAATATTTATTGGTATATTGTCTATTGTGTTTTAACTCCCGTGTGAATGTCCTGCATTTGTTTTGTTTTTTGGTGTAGTTAGCAACATGCAACCATTGCTTTTCTCGGTCACCAAGTTCCCAAAATTTATTAAAAATCTCAGTTCGCTCCTCTATTGAAATTTTAGTAGCACATTTAAATCTGCAGCGGCACGGTGGGCCTATTGCTTTCGCTTCAACAGTACGCCCTCTCTTTGAACAATACGTTTTACCTTGGTTCTTAAGGATCTTCCTTTTCACATCCCGCCAGCTATCACGGATGCACTGGATGCTGGAGACGGTTGATTAGAGTCTGTTCTGATAGTATCTACTGATGGACAGGCAAACTCATCAGTTTCATGTTGGCAGCAAAACGGGTCATCACACTTGGCATGTCTGTTAACTGGGGAAGCAACTGGCGTGTTTAGTACAGCTGAATGGCCAGGCTCTTCTATATCCTGAGTGACTGGTGACGGCTGATAAGGTAAATCATTGAAAATGGGAGTCAATGGGATCGGGTAATTAGTGTTGTGATGAAATAGAGAATTCACTGACTGCGAGCAATCAATCACGGAAACCGGTGTCATTGCGTCTGTAGGCATATAAGCATATTCCCTAATAGCATCACAGACATCAATCAGTTTGTCAATTTGACAGTCTTCGGTCATACTTACCGATGAGAGGCGGGGATTTACTTCAGTAGATGATGCGACTGAAACTGCTAAGACTGGGGGGCTTACAATAACAGCTGCTGCAAATGATTCCTCTTGGTGGTCTGTAGATGTGACTGCTGCAAAAGACTCTTCATGGCAGTCACTGTCTATAAAGACTTCATTCTATACATCACGCATTTGCTCACATATAGCTTCTGCTCCTGGTGGTAATGGCGACGAACGTTGTTCCAATGCAAAAAAAAAGCACGTTATTATAGTAAAATTAATGAATATTATGATATTTCATCAATAACACAAGCAACTAATGTGAAAATAAAATTAATATTTCGGTTAAAATAAAAAATAAAAATACCAAAAATTACCGAAAATGTCGTATATGAAAATATTTCCGAAGGATAACGTCGGTTGTGTAGACACGACTGCCGCCGATCCGTAAAAGAAAGACGGTTTGTACCATACGTCTACGAGAAGTACATAGAACAGTGTCGCATTTCAGTTTCCGTCACCAATAAAAATTAACTATCATGAGAAGTTCCATCGTAACGGTACAACCTAATAAACTTATTTCAAAAGTATTTACACAAAAACCAAAACATTAAAACTATTTGCGTCTGACTCCGAAGTACAACGACGGATATGACAGACCGTCGTTGTACAGCGACTGAGCCATTAAAAACTAATTTCACATAAAAGAACATTAAAAGCAACAAGTAAAATTTAAATTATTATAATAGTAGATGCATCAAAAACATACGTGATGTGGTAAGATGTTCTTCTGTTTTGTTTCTGCTTGTTTCATCATAAAAACATATTTTATTTGATCTTCATTCTCATTTTGAATATCTTGTTTATTGTTTTTTACTAAAGCTAATATTCGTTTTGACCATTTTAACGCCATAATAAACTTCATTTTTAAAGATATATTACATAAGCAAACACCATCCACAATTTAAACTAGTTAAAAGGAAATGAATCAAGATATTAGTAACTTTCGCGACATCGCCTAGTGCCGCCGCCTAGAACAAGGACGATACTAAACATCCGTTGCGCGGGAGAGGGTCGCGGGGGGTAGGGGTCAGCGCCGTACACCGGCGGAACTATATACACGACATTTTACTACGTTCAAAAATCAAAACCGTCAGTATTCCAACTCAGTATCTAGGTTGTTTTAAATAAAAATTGAAAAAAAGTGTTGTCTGTCGATAAAGTTTGTCATTTTATGTTAGATTATGCCAAAAAACTAAATTTAATAATTATCAGAACCGTCGTTGTTCTACGACTGTGACGATTTTTTCTATCACTATATCTATTCTTCTATTTAACTATAATCTCCTATGCTTTCGTGAGCGGAGCCGCTAAGGCACAGCTAGTAATTAATATAGCATGCATTATTCTGTGAATCTAAAAAATATTTAAAACGAATAGCGACAGTCAGTATTTGGTGTACCAACAGACTATAGTGGCAAGCTCTCTTTCACGTTTCAGCATGGCAAAGAACAGCATAGCCCCGCCGAAACTGTACCTCCGTTGTCCCGACCAGCGTCTGGACATGTGCAACAAGGCTGCATCTCCAGTCAACTTCCTCTGCAACGGCAGCGCCAAGGAAAAATGCAGTTGGAAGGAGATTCCTTACACCTTGGTATGAGAAACTTATTCATAAATCTACAGTCCTCGAGATCTAAAAAGCCACATTTGGCACATACGAAGAACGATAGAAATGTTAATATAAGTTGTGAATATTTTGAATTTGGACTTCACAATTATTGAGAACTAGCTTTCGCCCGCAGCTTCGCTTGCGTGAAATTTTGAACCCGTTAAGTGACGATTTTCCATACAAACTTTCATCCCCTATTTAACTCCCTTAGGGGTTGAATTTCGAAAAATCCCTCCTTAGTGGATGTCTACGTTACAAATGGAACCTACTGTCAAAATTTCAAGTTTCTAACCCCAGCGGTTTAGGCTGTGCGTTGATAGATCAGTCAGTCAGCTTCTCCTTTCATATGTATAGATAGATAGATTAATTAAAATTGTCGAGATAGATAATCAATATCTTTTTGTATTTGCTAAATGACATAAAAAGAGTTAAGTATTACGTCAGTTTATTCTTAAAAAAAGTGATGTTGCCATTAGTATCGTAATAATCGTTTAAAATATTGATACTAAAATTATAAAACCATAGCAATAAATAGTTGTCATTAGTGATGTTCCGACTAGTCGGCAAAGCCGACTATCCGGCCATTTTCGTAGTCGGCGACTATTCGGCAAAGAGCGCCGACTATCCGGCTTCTTACTTTGTATGTATTTCTCAATAAAATGTATATAAGAGGAAATACATTAAACAAAAAACCGGCCAAGTGCGAGTCGGACTCGCGCACGAAGGGTTCCGTACCATTATCTATAAAAACGGCAAAAAAGCACGTTTGTTGTATGGGAGCCCCGTTAAATATTTATTTTATTCAATTTTTTAGTATTTGTTGTTATAGCGGCCTCAGAAATACATCATCTGTGAAAATTTCAACTGTCTAACTATCACGGTTCATGAGATACAGCCTGGTGACGGACGGACGGACGGACAGCGGAGTCTTAGTAATAGGGTCCCGTTTTACCCTTTAGGTACGGAACCCTGGAAAAGAAACAATGCGAAGTAAACAAAAATGTACCGACACACACGCAGGCGGCGGCGGTTGCGACTTGCGGGCGAATAAGCTGTAAACGAAATGTCACGGAAGTTGTCGAACACCCCCGAAACCGTGATCGGCTTGGCCGACTAGTCGGTCGACTATTCGGCCTCTTTACAACCGACTAATCGGCTGGTCGGCTAGTCGGCCAAAGTCATAGTCGGCGCATCTCTAGTTGTCATGTGACTGCTTTGTTGGTCTAGTGGTCACAAACGCGACTGCTGAGCCTGAGGTCCTGGGTTCGATCCCCAGGTCGGGCAAAGTGTTATTTCTCAACACCAGCTCGGAGTCTGGATTTGTGCCCGGTTGATGGCAATTGTCTCGCTCCCTATTACATGGAACTTAAACAAAACGGCGATACAAGGTTAGTTAGAAAGGGGGTACTAATCCGCAGGCCACTTAAAGTATCACTGATGACGGTTTTATAGCAAGTGTTAAAATTTCAAAATTCGATCATTTTTATTTCCATGTTCAATCATTTTTATTTTAGATTTTTCAAAAATTCTTCGTCCCTTCTTTAGTTACGAATTCAGAAAATGTAGCTTCTAATTCGTGACCCCAAATATGACCTAAAATGTAAACACAGGTGATCATAGCTGAGGATAGATAGATTTTAGCATATTTTTTTTCTAATTTTTGAACAGCTGTTTCTCTGAAACTTTTGACTATTGGGAAAAGTGGTAGAACAAAAGTTACTCATTATTATGTGTACTTTAACACCCTTTCGGATTAGTACCCCCTTTCTGACTAACCTTGTATACCTCTGCCCAACCCTACGGGGAATATAGGCGTGATGTTATATTATATAAATAGTTTTAAAAACAATAAAGAAATTTAACCAGAGAACTGAGTGCTGTGACATAACTTGGGAGAGGCCTATCTCCAGCTATGGACGACAATAAGCAGACTTGATTAAACTATATAATAATATATCTATTTTTTCATCCATTCCAGCTAACAGACACCCTCGTGTGGCACATCCCAGTGGGCAACATGGAGCACTACTACAAGATCTCAGTGGGCACGGCTCTGGCCATCTCCGTGGGCTCCCTCTACTTGCTCAAGGCTATTCACGAGCACAAACTAGCCTCAATATCCTTCAACCCGTATAAGACGTCCTATTAATTTATTTGTGTGAAGTCTGCAGCATGCAGGCACTGGAAACGGCAACTATAGGGTGACTAAACAACTTTGAGCTATGCTGCGCTGTGCTATGGTCTAGTTAGTCAATTCACTCCTCTTAGATTATAATGAGGAAACAAACAAAACCTGCTGCGCTGCGTTTTGTTTAAAACATATCAGGGATCACGCAATGTGTGCTGCTCGCTTCCCACCGCACTGCCCACCCGCGCTCGATCTGCCGTCTATGTGGTCAAACAGACTGCACAAGCGGGTGCAGGACGGGCGCGGGCGCTTGTGTCTTGGCGTCTGCGAGTTCACAGTAGTGCCGAACGAGCTATCGTACGACGCTTCGGCGGGTGAATCAATATGATTTAAAACCACACGCGCAGTCACCTAACAGACGCTATATCACTGTGAACGATACGGGCGGACTGAGCCATTAGAAATACCCGCGCCATCCGTGCCCGCCTCATGCAGACGCGCAGCTCGCGGGAGCACTGTAAATGCAACTGGCGTCTACATACATTTTGATTTACACGCGCCCGCGCTAGCACTTGCGCCCGCCGAGACTCTGAAAGAGTACTACCAGTTACTCGCGCAGCTCAATGTTGTTGTAGAAAAACAACATAGCACAAGAAAGCTAGCTAAGCTAAGCACAGGACAGCTTAAGCATAGGACAGCTCTGCATTGCTCAATGTTGATTAATCACCCTTAAGCACTGCCTATTGCGACTGCCACTGCATATTATCGACTATGTTAAAATTTCGGACGCGTGCGCAAAGACTTTCTGCGCACACATTTTGTATTAGACCCGCAGACTATTACATCTGGCAAGTTTCTGATAGTGTGCGAGGTCTAATAAAAAATGTATGAGAAGAGTGCGCGACAAAAACTTTCTCACAGACTTTCTATTATAATGTGCGACCGGGCTCATAGTCTCTCCAGACTCTCACTAAAAAGCTAGAGACGTTGAGAGTCTATCTAAAAGATAGAGACTCTATCTTTTCCTAACATTTGTTAGTGTTAGAAAATGTTTGTAAACATTTTTAACAGCAGTGTGGGAGCACCATATCCTTAACTTTTAACATCACATAGCAGTATTAATACCGGTGTTTGTATAGGATAAAGATAACCAGTTTCCGTACCTGGGGGTCTACTCCCTAAGCACGAAGTCCGTGGTTTCGGCCTTAGTTACGAGCGTTTCCTACTCCTATCACCTACGATTATTTCGGGGCCCGAACTAAAAATGAACGACAACACGATTTGACAGTTATCCCTACTACCGATGTGTTTTTGCCCGTCCGAAAAGTTGAACGTGACACTTATTTTTTTCACTTCTACGTTTCGGGCTACTTTCGGACGGGCGACTAACTTCGTTGACGGACTTAGGGAGTAGGCCCCCTGGTAATGGCGAAGGCAACGCAAAACTAAAGTAGATGACAGCACCTCCATTCCTAATAATTTAACCAATCAGGTTGATATTAGAAATAATTTCAAATACATTCCAACCAATAAGAGCGCATTGGTACAATCGAAAGTAGCGCCATTAATTCCACAGTTACCTACTCCATTAAAAATATACAACAAATACTATCTTCGTTTACTCACGTGCATTTTTCGGGATTGCCCGACTAGTTTCAAATCCAAACGGAGCCCTTAATCATGAGCTGAACTCGCGGCGAGATCACGATTCAAACTTTCTTAGTTCGACTCGCGAACTCGTGCAAATTAATATTTAATCGCTTACATATCACCATATTATTTTTCGCAAACTAAAAATAGCGATTGTAAAAATTTTATCGTAATTTCTCTGCGATAAACAGATATTTTAAAATTATAATAATTGTCTAGTCATATAGAAAATAATAAGTGAATGTCTCATGCACTATTTGTGTAAACATTGTGGACTGAGAGGTTTAAATAAAAAATAAACAATGTTGTAAACACATCTGGGATTTTTATTTAATTTTTATCTAAATTGTTAGTCTTTGAGGAGACGGAATACCGTCCGTCGTCGAGCAACCGAGTCGTAAGTTGCGACGAACCTAGCACCATAATTGTGCCTGGAAAATGGCAATAGGCTCACCACAACATAGTGCTTAATACCAGAGGCGAAACGTGGGTGTACAGACTCCTGTAATAGGAGAAACCTCTGCTTACCCCTTCAGGGATTACAGGCGTTAGTATATGTATGTATGGTTACTGAGGAACCCAATTAAAAATATTGTTCTTATATCGGTTTTTGTGCATTCGATTTTCAGATCGGTATTTATCAGGGGCACCGGTTTTTTGAAAACCCCGTGGATGCTTATGCCTATATGATGGCTCATTTACCGATGACCACACGAACGCGTACATTCGCAATCGTAAGTAAAGCACCCTAAGTAGACATCATGCCGTGCGGCGGGTGAATTTGTAGAGATATCGATTCAAAGCCGATAACTGATCAGTATTCATGTCTTTGGTGGTCCGCACCCACTATTTACCTATCTTGGGTACTTGAGCACCCACGGAGTCGGCGCCCCTGGTATTTATGGTTCGTGCCCAGTAAGCAAGGTGTATATACTAGCTATTACATGATACCTAATGCCACCCATCCGTTAGATACGGCCCTGACGATCACTAACCCTCCCCAGCTTAGTGTCTTCGGACAATAATTATCTCATATTTGCTCAAATGAAAGCTGCTATGGCTCTTTCATCAAAAGGCCATTCCAGACGTTGCCCTACATTGTTACACTCGCATAGTTTTTATACCATAATGTCTGGACTTTAAAAGAGAATGACGTCTGAGTTGGTTTCGGCATTTCTTCTCAGAGATAGTCAGACAGGAAATGCCGGAGTCTTTTGTTCTAAAAAAAAATATACAAAATTTACTTGTGTCTGTAATAGATTTATTTACAGAAATAAAAATCATTTACCATTTGTGAGAAGCCTATGTAGGACAGTGGTCGGTGATAGGAGGTTAATGACGATTTGTGGATTGTCATTCTCAGACTCATTGAATTCAGCAATGAGTTTAGCACTATCCTACCATCCATTAGTTTTTGTGGCGAACAGGGCAGGCGGGGCATGATATTAAGTGCGCTATAGTTTGCGGAACGGAACCACATTCAAACTTCAAACTTCAAAACTCATTTATTCAAAATAGACTAGAATTACTTAGTTCTTTTTGAACGTCAGAATTATATACATCAAAGACAGCCCCAAAAAGCGCCCTCCCTTCACCGCTTCCTAGTGTTTTTGCTGTGAAGAAGAAACGGCGCAACAAACTCCCCAGCAACACATATCTGTCTGTCAAGTGAATAAATTAATTGAGTCTATACAAAGCAAAAGGTAATATTAATTACAATAGTGAAATATGCAAAATGCGGATTATAGAAAAAGTATAAGTAATACAATTCTGGTTGAATTGTAACAAAATTACCTAAAGTTATCTAAACAACATAGATAATTCAACATAATATAGGTACACATAATTGTATACACTCAATATATTTAATTCAATACAATCATATTACAATAATGTGAGAATAATGTAGGTAATTGTCAGAAGTACATGAATAATAATGAAAAAGTGCCTAACAACTGCCATAGTAAGTATGAGCCGACCAGTCCCGACAGACAGCACCCGTTCACGAGCATGACGAGTGCACCAGCGTCGCTTAACTCAACCATATTGTAGGGAACTTGACGACCCGATACACAACGCCACCGTCAGCAGGACATTTTAGTGAGCATGACAGACTCAAGCCACCAGGCAACGGGCAGGTTTATGTAGGAGTAAGCACCTACAGTAAAACGTAGTAAACAATAATGGCTACATGATACTCACATTTTACATTATGTCCATTTTCCATTTGATAATGAGTGGAAGGAGATGGAGTGTAAATTTTACATTTACACTCCAGGTTTGAGTTATCCGCAAATCTCCACCTGAGCAGGTTTTCCTTGCTTCGACCAACCTGAGTTCGAAGTCTATTTAGAGTATTTCAGTATTCCGGGTCAGCCAAGGCAACTCATGCCCACGTGGAAGATCCTCGGAAGGGGCAACAAACGGAGTGGCGTGGTGACTATGATGTGGACCCATTACAAGCCACCAAATGTTTTTAATTGACACAGATGAAGCCTCAAGCCTTCGTCAAGACAAACGTGGATCATGAGCACTGCTCAAGGCGTTATTCTTCGCGGGTGTAGTATTTTCCCAAAGAACTAAATAGGTAGGTATTTGTTTATGATTAGTTGCGCTTTAAGCCTGATTTACACAGGGTAAATAACTGACTCCAAACTCGAGACAAGTCAGTGCTAACCCCATATTTACCTAGTGTAAATGGGGTGCATGAAAAGAACCTTCACGAGTGACGATATTTAAGTATGTCCGGCGCACGCTGGGCAGTCAGCCCCGCTTCCAATCTTGCTGACTGGCTAATCTTTTCACCACAGCATGAGCTATTTTCGTATAGCTCGTGCTGACACGAGAGAAGAACCTAGTGTAAATTGATCGCTACAGCGCTGCACTGACTCCAAATCAATTTACGCTAGGTTAATATCGGGTCAGCATTGACCTGTCTCGAGTTTGGAGTCAGTTACTTACCCTGTTTAAATCAGGCCTCACTCACTTACATTTTTCCGTAACCCTTCACCGTAACTAATCGTAAGTATAAGTCGCGCGGAGAAGGTTTGCCGATGGCCACATGACGTCACGCGTCGATGGTCGGTACGATTCAGACGAGCGCGGGTAGCGGTCGGTGAAGTGGGAGGCGCAGTCATCGGCAAACCTTCTGCGCGCGACTAGTAATTATGAATGCGTCTCACGAAAGTGATACAAAACTAAACACCTAATTCTACGAAAAGTTAGCAGGATACCTAAATCCTTTAAGTACATTTCCAGTCAGCGAGAGGTGATAAATTGAACCCTTCCTTATGCTCGACAGATGCACTTACCATAGTAGTGCTATAACTCCTATTTTGTAACCTGTACATACCTACTCTTGGAAACTGTAGACAAGACCCGATATAGGGAGCTAATAACGCCGAGTTTCGTGAATCATATTTCGTTTCAGATTCGGAATTATAACTGCAAGTGGGCTACACATACAGTCGGCAGTTGTCAGATAGTTGCACTGACTACATCCTAATTGCCTTCAAGCTGCATTTGGGAGTTGGATAGTTTACTGTTGCGACTGGATGTGCAGTCTACATTTCAATTATGATTATGAATATGAAATGAAGTATCGTTTCACAAAATGCGGCGTTATTCCCCCTGGTTTTTCGAACTGAAGCTTATATGACCGGGGACTCGTCGTGTTATGGATACCTGTTATAGGCGCATGAATCTTTCGGCTTATAGGATGATTTGAGGACCTGCAGCAATACCTATTCCATAAAAGGTAGATCGATCGTCTATTAACGGACACTTTTTCTCTCTTCAAGGTGAAATTTTTCAGATCGTTCGTGATCCTATAAGCTACATTCTGTTATTCAGGTCTAATCGTCAGATAGCCAGTCACCGTAATTACAACCACTAAGTAGTTACTGTTGCGTTGTACCTATTGAACCAGGTGAACCTGCTTACGAACAACATTTTGAAAACAACACTACGGTGCACGTACCGCGGTCACAAGAACACTCGGACTCGGACTATAGAGGAGCAGTGTGTCGTGTCTGAGGTCTGTCCATAGGGATGGCTGCCAGGGGCGTAAATGAGGCAGCTTATATATATGTAGTATCTTATATATATGTAGGTATATCTGAAAAATCCGCAGCAGAATCTGGAAATGAGAGCAACAAATATCAGATAAAATCGTTACTCGCATCATTATTAACAACATTTTTAATTAAATGCCTTGTTTTATTTAGTGTCTTTGTTTGCGGGTCGCAAAATTTGATCCTAATCCTTGCCCAGGGTGCTAATGACCCTAGCTACGACGCTGTAGAGGAGTACAGGGAACGCATTACTCATACGCATACTCAAGTTTCCATACTTCAGTAAGTCAGGTACAAATTATGTTGCTAAAGTTAAAGGGTAAGGAACTCCAGAGGAATATCTACATAAAATATGATAGTAAAAACCCCTAAAAGAAACCGAAAGTAACTTTTAAAAAAAATACAGATCTTCCAGTTTAAAAGCTCCATCTACCCTCATTGTATGACAACGTGAACGGTTGCAGTGAGCCGATTTCCGTAGGTATTACAGCAAGTACGTAGCGGCGCAGCGCCCCTGCAAGATGGCACCACTTTCCAGTTGTATTGATCTCGTAGTAACGAGTAGTATCCTCCTTCCTGTAACCGGGTATGAACACGCTTCATCTGACGAATGTTGATGACAGCCTTACTTAATAACGCCCCTTTCATGTCTCAGAGCTACCTACTTCCTGTTTGTCAAATTCATTCTCTACAGAGAATTTATTGAAGTGCGTTTTGTTTTGTTGACAATGTATACGAGACCGAAAGATCGAAACTTTGGGTGTAGTGCCCCCGGAGATATTAGGGTGTTTGCCTAATGCAAGTGCCATGGTTTGGTGGAGATGCAGCGACCGGTGTGTTCCGGTCCGGTGCACGTGCGTGGCGGATGCACGGCCCGGCCGGGGGCGTGCCGTGCGTACTCCGCGCGCCGCAGATATGGATTTAAGATTAACGAGGCCACGTAAACGCGGCGTCGCGGCGGGGGTCGGGGCGCGCGCCGTGTTTACATGCGGGTGCAGGCGGCGGGTGCAGCGGGCGGGCGATCGATCGCTGGGCGGGGCGGGCGCGGGGCGGGAGCGGCGAGCGGCGGGGGGCGGGGCTCGCGCGCGCCGGCCGCCAGTCCGCCTCGGGGCCGCGTCCGCGCGGTCGTCGCCTGATCCCGCGGTGCGGCGCGCCGGAGTGTCTCCGCGGGCGCCCGGCGGCGGCGGCGAGCCTCGCGCCGCCCGCCCCCGCGCCGATGCCGCTGCCGGCCGAAGCCGCAGCGCCCCCCACCCTCCCTGCGCCCCTGCCGCCGGCCGGCGCCGCGCGCGCAGCTTAGCCTGCCGTGACCTAGACGAGAAAGCCCCGCCGCCCGCGCACCCCGCGCCTCGTTTGCGCCCCGTGTTCCTGTGGGCGCGCCAGCGCGACGGCACCGTGCAAGAGGTCCGCTGTGAAGATTACGATCCGCGTAACCGAATCCGTATCGCGCGTACTCCAACCGGTTGGCGTGTCATCCCACGAACTAAAATCTTTGACTCTATCCTTGTGACGAGCGCTCCGGCGCAAGACTCTCCCGAGCTCAACGCTCCCCAAGACCGGCGCCGGCGCCGGCGCTCCGGCAGGCCGCGGCGAAGGCGCACGGACGCGAGAGCGCCCGCGCCCGCCTGGCTCGCGCCCGACCTGGAGTCGCACATCCCGTCGCACACTATCGCGGTGCACCGCGTACCGCACTCGCTGCCTGTGTCGCCCACGCCGCCCTCACTGCCCACGCCGCCCGAGCCGACGCCGCTTGACAATCTACTCGCGGTGGCGGAGCTGGAGTTCAACCAACAGCGCGGCGAGGAGGCGCTGGAGCTGGAATTGCAGGCGGGCGCCGCGCAGTACCCCTTTCTACCGGAGGCGGAGGAGGTCGCGCGAGACGTCATGTCGTTTGAGCTCGGCGAGCCGAAGCCGCCTGACGATATGTTCTTCGAGCAGCGCAAGACGCACGCACCCGAGCGCGCTGCTGAAGAAGACGCTTTTCATAGTGACATGGGCGTGCACAAAGATCTGTTTGAGACGATTAGTGAAGCACACTACCTGCCCGAGCTCGGCGGGCCTCACGACGAAGCTCTGCTCGAGTCGCTCGTGGAGAAAGGCTGTGAGGATAATCAAATTCTAGGCCAGACCCTAGCGCATCTGGTGCATGGTTCCGGAGACTACGCCGAGGAAGAGGACGACATGCTGCTCGGTGGTGCACCCGTCGCGGACATCATTGACCGGCTTGAGCAGTCGCTAGAGTCACCTAGTCGTAGCAGCATGACGGCGGCGCAGGGCCTCCTGCATCTGCATCACATAGGGGACCACCTAGCGCCGCCGGACCAACAACAGACCATCGAGCAGTCCTACATGACGGATGAAGTGTTTGCGCCCGCCGATGCTTCGACCGAGTGTGCTCTCGACACGATATCGGCAGTGTCACAAATGCAAGAAGCTAGTGAAGTTAACCATTTAGAGTATGAACAGAATGCCGAGAAGAGGCTACAGAATGATGTTGGTAATACCAATGTAATGTATACTGAACAAGTACCTGATATCCCTGCACCATTGGAGGAGCAAAAACTCCAACCGTTACCGGATCAAAGCGAAGTAACGTTACCCAGTGAACTACCATCCCAGACTAATGATGACTCCACTGAAAATGACATCGATAATATAAACCTCAAAATAGAAACCGATGAAAATACATGTGATATAAAACAGGAAGGCCCGGACATAGATTTCATGAAAGAATTAGAAGATTCGTCAAACGTGGAGTTAGTGGCCACGGATTTGAGTGTCAAAAATGTTAAAAATAAAAAGCCAAGTCGTGTGGTCGCTAGTATTGCTGAGACCACAAACACCATGGAAGACAATTTATCAGAAAAGAGCGAGGACCAACCTAAAGATTTAAGTGTGCAACGAAAGTTACCCACCCCGCATGCGTCGCCGAGAAGGATAGACATACCGCGAGCGCCGTCGAGGGAGTCGGATGCAATGCAGTCGCCACAGCCGAGTGGAATCCCAGCCGTGCCGTCCTCACCAGAAATATTCACAATGCCACAAACGAAGAGCAAACAATCATTGTTTTTAGAAACTCTGCTGTCATCGCCCTCGCCTAAGATGTACACGTCTGAAGTGACCATTACGAAACAACAATGTGAACCTATAAACTTAGGAAAACATAGAAAATCCGCCAGTCCAACGGTAACGAGCTGTTCAGACGAGATTAGAAAATTAAATAAAGCGTTTGGTGAACCTCAGGAGAAAAAAGGAAGACGGGAATCGATCGAAGACTCGGTTAAAATAAATAAAGTATTCAATAAGTGTGAGCGGGATGAGCAAATAACTGATACTCACTCAAAGATAGGTAAGAAGAGCGATAGAGATGAAAAACTACCGCTAAAACATATTGAGCAAATGAATAAATTGAGTCCAATCGAGCAACTGCAAACTCTAAAAACAAATGCCAGTTACAACATGCCGGACGCTATGTTGATTCCTAAACACAAATTAAACGCTATCGTCGCAGCTCCTGGTTTAGAAATTCCCTTATTATTAGCGAATTATCCTGAATGCAAATTTCCAGACGTGTTTGCTTACCCAAATCTTCTGCAGGATCCGGACATACTTGTGCTATCACTAAAGCAAATAGAAAGCATAATAACAAACACATCCAAAAGGTCGGATTCGCCAAAAAAGGAGCCAAAGCCGGCTACGCCAAAAAGTATATCAAGTAGTGAAAACACGACGACTACGAGTCAGCCCGACCAGACCAATTCAAGTGCTCAACCTAAGCCGATACCGTCGATGGACTCGTTAGCCGGCGATATCGACGCGGCGACAGCAGCCAGCGCAATCAATCAAATGATGTGGTTACCTTATTTACACCAAATCGAGGCAATACAGGCGTGCTCGCAAAATATTGAGTTTGTTAAAGCTTTTAATGCATCCAATTATAACGGGCAGAATTACACGGAGTTACCACAAGTGTTCAACCCAAATTCCCGTTTTGTGGGACCAACGGGTTTCCAAATGGTGCCGTCTATGGATTACGACAATCGGATGCAATTCCTTATGTGGCAGGAAGCTATGAACCAGGCGAACCAACATGCACAGGCTCAGAGACAAAGCCAAAGCAAACCTAACGAGTCTCAGGCGAAGGAAATGCCATCGAAATCATCAGACGTGCAAAATCCTTATGTTCACTCGACAAAGAGTCATCATCAGAATAAATCACACAGTAGTATGTCCTCGCGGACAAGTCCTATGGCTAATTATACCGCCAGCCAGCGAGCTGCCATGCAACACAATTCATTCTTGCAGAACATGTACCCCGGGATGAATCCTAATATAAGGCCGAACATGCCTCTGCCTGGCCTCCAGATACCGTACTTTAATCCTAACTTAATGGGCAGTCAAAGATCGCCGAGGAGCGGTCCTCAAAAGAGCCCAACCTCGCCGTACTTCCCGAACAACAACTATCTGCAATCTATGAAGCATTCTGAAGCTCAGTCGCATCAAAGAAGCAGTTCGACTGGTTCGCAAGAGTCGCCGCGGCCGCGAATCAGCGTTAAATCTTTGCAAAACTTGTTGGAGCCACCTGCGGCGGTGTCGGCATCGTCGTCGTCGCGGCGGGCATCCAACGCGCCGGCGGCGGCGATGGGCCGGCGGCGCGATGAACCCGAGGTTGGCAGCACCACGCCGCTCGGGGAGCCGCCGACGCACATGCCGCCGCATCCCCACGACCCGGCGTCCTTCCATTTGTGGCATCCGCTGTTCGGCAAGTAAGTAACTTTCATGTTTACAATTACAAATATTTGCATATTCTTATAGGAAATCATCGGGGTATTTACTTATTGGAGTTTCTTTGATTTCATAATTACTATGTGCCTAGCGCTGGCGGTCCTTCGATACGTGTGTATTCTAAGAAAACAATTCTAAATATTAGGCAGATACTTAGATGTGTATGTTGTACACATAATTTTCCATTTAAACGCCAACACCTACTGTTACATGTGACTTCGTTTATTTTCATGTAAAATAAAACAAGTATTTCATATTTGCTGCTAGATACATTACATTATTAAAAAAAACACTGGTATTCGTTATCAAAGTGGGGTACTTCATGTAAATAACATAGCATAAACAGAAGAACCTGTTCAGAGTACATTAATATATTGCAAGAAACGTCGCTAGTTAATATAGCACAATAATACTTGGGCAATATTGCATTGTTTATTTATATTGGCCCGTTTATTGGGTCAGGCCGGCGGGCAGAGCTAATTTTGCCAAAATCGATCGACCACTGAAATAGCAGCCGTAGTTGAAGGGTTACTATACTGAGTTTATGGGTCAGCTCGTCTTGGTGTCAACACTAAATTAGATCTGAGATAACCAAAATGTAAGTCTTTATAATTGGAATGGGTCCTTACGAGGGCTAATAACCTAATAAAATATAATAGATTAAATGACCATTGTTATTGTGAATAAGTCATTTTGTCGACAAAACCCTTGTTTACGGTGGTTACGCTACGCCTTCAAGAAAGGCATCAGAGGGGCTAATAACACCGCGTTTATGGGTGAGCTCGTCTAGGTGTAAACGCTAAATTAGATCTGAGATTAACCAAAATGTAAGTCCTTATAATTAGAATCATCATAACTCAAGTGGGCTGCACATCCAGTTGGCAGTTGTCACACAGCACTGACTACATCCTAATTGCCTTCAAGCTGTATTTGGCAGTTGCATAGTTTACAGTGGCGACTGGATGTACAGTCTAGTTGCAGTTATGATTAAGAATATGAAACGAAATATGTTTCACCAAACGTGGCGTTATTAGTCCTTCAGGTATTTCTTGCATGCGTAGCTTGACCGTAGACATGGGTTTTGTCGACAAAATGACTTATTCACAATGACAATTGTCATTTTGTCTATTCTTCTGTCGACAAAACTTTTATCATGCTCTTGGTCATAGTGCGCCTGCAGGTCGTTGTATTCCAGGGAACCTACCATTCTAAGGCACCTGCCTTTTGCTCAAAATAAATTGAAAATGAATAAGGTTTGACGATTGATTTTGGGTTATATGTAATGAAAAGAAGAAAACGCATGTTTAATCTCCATAACAATCTTATTGTGCGGCAAGTTGGCAAACAACTAATTCACATTGCTTTCCTGTTTCTGCGGAATCAGAACGGAAAGTATTTAATGATTGATGTTTTAATAATTTATTAGAACTTCCGTTTAACTAATATCAATTTACTTTAATGAGTTTCGGAAACAAGCAACCATTCGCCTGCTTTGTTCTCAGCGTGTATGAATGTGTTTTTAACAATTTTTATATGAAATCTTTAAACTCGAATGGCCTTTTCAGCTTTCAAGAAAAGCGTAATCATTATCTAGTATTTCTCATCTGGCGAAAAATTTGGTTTATAACTACAAGTTTTAAAAAAACTACCATGAAAAGTTATCGTACCAAAACGTCAACGGAAAGGAAGAAAAAACATTTATTTTCTACGCCCAGGTGGAGGCAAAACGCAAACTTAAGAAAAGCATATTTCTTAAAACTAATGAACACACATACATATACAGGGTGGAAACGTTAAGTGTGAACAGTTGATTATTCCGTCAGTTTAGGAAATATTTTAAGCCTAATATCAAAACTAGGCCACCTAGTAACCAAAATAGTATAAATACTTTTTGCAAAAATAACCCGCATGTATCGAGAATTTTGATTTTATACATTTAGTATGACTTCCGTATACAACGTTATTTTTACTTTATACGAAAAC
This sequence comes from Amphipyra tragopoginis, assembly GCA_905220435.1. Taxonomy (NCBI): domain Eukaryota; kingdom Metazoa; phylum Arthropoda; class Insecta; order Lepidoptera; family Noctuidae; genus Amphipyra; species Amphipyra tragopoginis. Next base: position 3,113,150 of record HG992006.1, read on the forward strand.
CGAGACACCCCAACAAGATTTTCATCAGAACTGCCTGAATATGTGTTTTTTTTTAGTAAATCTCCAAGTTACACCTTAGTTTATGTCGCGTTAAGTTCGCTAAAAAAGTGTGAAATGCCTGAGATGTGCTATGCAGGAGTTGTCTAATACACGGAAACTGACCGAGCGGACCATTTCAAGCCTCAAGGTATCTATTCCCGTCAATTGTTATGGGTAGAAACCTACTGAAACAAAATTGAAAATGATGAAAAAAAAAACAAAAAAAAATGTGGTGTAAAAAATATGTCAATCGATTCTCCTAGTGATTCTGAACAAACTAGTTTCAGGTTTCGCATATACTAAAACTAACCTTGTATAGTGTATAGTCTGTGAGTATGACATTTTCGTTCAAGTGATCATACTAATCATAGTAATCATACCTACGTAAAGGATCCCGGGAGCGAAAGACAACATTTTCGATATCTGGCTTTTCTTTTTCCTGAAGTTATTTATATTATATTACTCTTCATGAAGCCTAATCTTTATATTAGCCTTAACTATTTAAATATCTCGTAGATTAACGAAAAAAGTCAGTTGACACTTAACGTTTCCAGCCTGTTCATTCTAAACATGTATTGAACTTGAATTTAACATGAAATTACCTGGTAACCCTTGCTAAAAACTAAAAAAACTGTGGTCTGTAAATAGTCTACTAGTACACAATTACTGACCATATAGTCACTACTAAAATAGAATAAATTAACTATCTTCACAGTTGTAAACCTGTAAATGACAAATGCATAAATTTTAATTAAATAGAATGTAGGTACTGTGTCCATCTGTCTGTCCGCCAATAAAACAATTGATATAATTAATTAGTAGAGAAGACAAATGATAATACACTAGAAAACAAATGACTATGATAACGTAAATAGAGAAATTGTTTGACAAGTATTTGTTTATGTATTGCTTACTTCAAAACCAGCTTCAGATATTAATGAGTCTGGCTTTACGCTGAACAAAACATTATATTTGTTTTTAGTTACTTAAACACGCATATAGGTAAAAAGTCAAATTAAGATGTGCGGAAGACCGACACACAGCGTACCTTTGTCTTCAAGTTAGGTCAATCCAAATATTTGTGACCGTGGAGGGATGCAATTGACCGGTTATTTCTGCTGTAAAGCGACTATAACTACTCCGTTTTTTAATCCCGGAGACTAAATTGACAGGCACAAATGTCAAACTTGCCAATTTTAGGAACATTATTTTCAAATTTGATCTTTAGTGACTGTCAAATCAGTCGGGATTAAAAAACGAACTTTAGTCCACTCACGACATTAAAAAGACAGATAGAAAACTAACCTTATTGTCACCTCGTTAAGATTCATCGGTCTAGCAAAATAAATGAAAATATGTGGTAAAAAAACTTTTCCTGTACATTTTTTTTTGCACTCTTATAGGAATTTCTATATAGGTATATTCATATAGAACCCTGCATTAATCTCTATTTTCTGAACATTTCTAGTATGATTCATAATGTTTCAAACCTACGAAGAAATGGTAGTCATAATTATTTTACCATCGCAATTTTATTATTTTAGAGTGACGTACTACGCTTATCTTGAAAGGTATGAGTGGGTATTACTGTTCCATTTGCAACTAACAATGGACTTCAGGTCGATCAGGGACTTAAAGATTGATTTGCCACGTGGTCCTTAGGTACGAAAAGATCAAACCACCTGTTATTCATTGGTATTTAAAAGACTAGGCTAGACTAATTTTATTCAATATACCGATAGAAGAACCATCTACTTGTACAGTAAAATTGACAAATTCATTCTAAGAAAAACTTACTATTTTGGAAAGGTCTTTCCAAGTTTAAGTCCAGCTCCAGACTCAAAATAATGAGTTTGAGTCCAGATTCAAAATCATGAGTTTGAGTCCAGACTTAAAATCACGAGACTGAGTCCAGACTCAAAATCATGAGACTGAGTCCAGACTCAAAATCATTTGTTTGAGTCCAGACTGAAATTCGTGATAATTTAAGTTGTCGAACGATTCGGCTGCTTATCTATTTTTCTCTCTTTGCGAGAATCGTAGACGAAACAAGATAACAAACCTATCGATCGACAACTGCTTATTGAAAAGGCTCGAGGGCAATTCCTGTTGCCTTTCAGACTTCAGTGCCATGCATGCAGTATTTAATTTAATGTTGGAGCCACTTTATAATTTTTCTCTGCTTCCTACATTTCCGGCTTTCGGCGGTTAATCAATCGAGATAACCCAGACAAGAAATGTAATCGATTTTTTTCAAAAATTCCCATTTGGATTAAAGTTTGCCAAGGAATATGAGTAACTAAATTAAGTAAAAAACTATTCTGTAAACTCAAAACCTGATTAGTGCGAAGTATCTCGTGTCGTCGCCACTTAAAGTTCTGCTCATCCAGTAAATGGTACTGCCATGAAGATCCAATCAAGCTATTAGAGCAAATCACCCAGAACCTGTGGGGTAACTGACACGAATGATGCACTCCTACGGACACCAGTTTATGCTATAGTGGGTACTTACATACTACGATGACGATATTTTCTGCTCCTGCAGGATAAAAGGAATTATAGTCTAGCCATTTAAATGAAATATAGAGAAAACATAATTGATAAGCTTTGTTTACAAACCTTATCAATTATGTTTTCTATAATGTGTTACAGTACGTGTAAAATAAGTTTGCCTTTCTGAAACCAGGTTTTGGGCGTTCTGTACCTCACTTCAGAGATGCAAAATAGGGTATTTGACTGAGAAAATCTAATTAGACCGTCAATTAGATTTTCAAAAAATATTTGACTCGGATTTTTTCTTTTGTTACATAAACTAAAATTGACGAAGATACGACAGTTTTAAAATTGGCAAAACATCACAAGCAAGTACAATTTTTACTTGCTTCTAACGTCACAAACCCCCACTTTCGAGATTTGATGCGTTTTATCTTTCCAAATATTCATAGATTTAACAAAAGAAAAAATACGTGTCCATTATTTTTCAAAACTCTAACTGGCGGACTAATTAGATTTGCAATTTATAGATGCTGTCAACATGCCTGAAGTTTGGTAGGTACTCGTAAAATAACGTTGCCGCTCTGAAAACAGGCCTTGGGCGTTCTGTTCCTAACTTCAGAGAGGCAAAGTTATTTTATGCATACTGTAACTTATTAATGTTTTTTTTTAAATTCCTTATTTATAGAGGTGATTCGCTAAGGATCAACTTTTAAATAGTCAGTTAACTTTCATTAAGAGGGATGAGTTTGCCATTTTGACAACTTTTATATGAACAATATGTCAAAATGCCAAAATTTCTGACGATTAAAAAATCAGTCCTGAAGCGAATATGAGTCTCTGTAAAACAGAAGTCAAAGTTTTTTATTTCAGGCAGACCAAATTACAGGTGCTTTTAAAACGTCAAAACTAGGTGCAGAACAATACAAATCAACTTAATATAACACTAGTTACTTAAGATTTAGTAAGTAAGTTATCTATTCTTTAAACCACACTTTTAAAGAATACTGAATTATTTTCGTAATGAGATTTGTGACACACTTTCTGAGTTTTATTCATAGTATTTTTCTGAGTTTGAATTGTAGTAGGTTTAAGTGGGGCAATTGCTGAAAATCAAAAGAATATTTGGGTCAGTCTTTAAACTATATTTGAACCTAGGCCGTTATCTAGCTCTTGTCTACGTCTACGCTCTCGATAAAGTTTGGATAACATAGATCTCCTTCCTCAATAAACAACAAAATAAAACTCATCACTAAAGGAGAAACAAAGGGCATTAAAATTCATATTAACGACACCACTCTAAAATCGATACTATTCTACAGTTCCGAAATAAACTAATCGATAACTTAGGGCTACCCCCTTCTACAATTTAACAGTTAAACGGAAACATTCAACCACTCACAATAAAATATTAACTCCGTACATCCCTACCAAGACTTGCAGCAATTACACAACCAACCTAGACTTCAAAGCAGGCAAATCAAACGTTTAAACATTCATAGCGGGAACACACGAGTCGCCAACAAAAATAGACTAGATTATTAGAACGGCAGGAGATCGATAACTTAGGTACAGTCGGCGAAATAATCCTATTACGACCAAGTACTTACTCGGAATTCTGTGAGAGTATTAATATTTTATGTTCAATTTATGTATAACAAAGGAAAGAATATAAAAGTTGTGGAAATTATATTCGTTTTATGAATTATGTACATAATAGATGTTTTATGTGGGTTTAAGCTTAAAAGCAGTCTACATATACGCATCGTACGCGTCGGACGGATTGCATGGTTTTAGTATTCTTTGTATGGCTATTGGCATTGGACGGAACGCACTGATTGGATCGTCGGCAATGCCGTGAGTGCCGATGACGTTATTCGGAGTACCGAATGAAAATGTCAAAAATTCGAATGCTCATCCGTCCGATGTGAACGCGCGGGATTTGTGTCAGGATCGTAGCAACAAACGTAGCATGACCACCGAATATAAGGGTTTTATCGACAGAAGAATAGACAAAATGACGTAAACACAGTAGTAATATGTCATTTTGTCTATTTTTCGGTGACAAAACCCTTGTCTACGGTGGTCATGCTATGCCTGGAAGTGATGTTAAATTGTTTCTGCTTACCTTAGCGGGAAAAAGGCGTGAGCTATGTGTATTGTAATTAGCTCATGGCTTGTTTTCTAGTCCATGAAGCCATGAGCCACTAAACTTCCGACCAAAGTAAATGTATGACATCAAAGGATTTGAATATTCCCATTAACCCTCCGCGTATTTATAAGTTTTATCGACCAGAAGGGTCGGAATAATAGAACGTGTAATACTATCTAGTTTATAAAATAATTTTAACACGACCACGTTCCAGATTTTCATAGGTGTTTCAGCACTTTCCAATTCTGTCGCTACTTTTAACTTAAATAGAAGCGACCTACTTTCGGCTTTTATAACTTCATTCGCTATATTTGACTCTACTCTGAATAGCAGTATTATCTTAGATTTTTTAACGAGAAACTTAATTACATTTAGGGATGCTGCTTTAGACCCAAGCCCAGGCTAGCATGCACTACTGATTTAGATAAATACATGGATAGAATATTGTTCATCGTACCATAAGAGTAGTTTCAAAATATAATGCAAGTAAAGCAGAATCAGCCCATTACTGTCCCACTGCTGCGCACGGGCCTCTTCTGAGAATGAGAAGGGTTTAGGCCTTAGTCAACCAAATTGGCCTAGTGCGGGTTGACAATGCACTTATTCCATACCAGATGACATCAGAAAAAATGTTAGTTGAATTTTGTATGAGAGATCCGAAGAAATTCACGAGACATGTCTTGTCTAAGTAGTCCGTGATAGGCCCGTAGAAAAAAAAAACACTTTAAGCGGAAGCCTATCAGAGAAAAAAACTCCGTTAGTTAATTTTTGACGGAAATTATTACTAGAAAAAATAATAAAAAAATGTTTGCAATTTTTGCCCCAACTGTACTTATTGGAACATGTCCCTCAAGACACGTATTAAGTAATTTACGTATTACCATTTCACGTGACACGTTTCCTTCGGTCCGTTCTTCGATAAATAATAGATTCAGTAATCACTAGCTTTGTCTGTAATGATGCTAGGAAATAATGACTTGGAACTAGGGCGTCTTTGTTCTAGAACTGTCTTTATCAATACTTAGTTGGAAAATTAAGGATTCTTCCTTTGTTTTTGTAATGTCGCGTTTTGATTGAGAAGTAATATCGATTGATGTGTAAAATGTTGAATTGTCTTGTGGCTTTTGGGCATGATGAAGTGTTTACCGCTGATCAGGATTTTAGAGAGTATCAGAAAATAATTGTATCCTAGTAAACTTCTTTAGTAACGAGAAACTTAATTACATTTAGGGATGCTGCTTTAGACCCAAGCCCAGGCTAGCATGCACTACTGATTTAGATAGATACATGGATAGAATATTGTTCATCGTACTGTAAGAGTAGTTTGCAAGTAAAGCAGAATCAGCCCATTACTGTCCCACTGCTGGGCACGGGCCTCTTCTGAGAATGAGAAGGGTTTAGGACTTAGTCAACCAAATTGGCCTAGTTCGGGTTGACAATGCACTTATTCCATACCAGATGACATCAGAAAAAATGTTAGTTGAATTTTGTATGAGAGATCCGAAGAAATTCACGAGACATGTCTCAGTATTCCGTGATAGGCCCGTAGAAAAAAAAATCACTTAAAGCGGAAGCCTATCAGAGAAAAAAACTCCGTTAGTTAATTTTTGACGGAAATTATTACTAGAAAAAATAATAAAAAAATGTTTGCAGTTTTTGCCCCAACTGTACTTATTGGAACATGTCCCTCAAGACACGTATTAAGTAATTTACGTATTACCATTTCACGTGACACGTTTCCTTCGGTCCGTTCTTCGATAAATAATAGATTCAGTAATCACTAGCTTTGTCTGTAATGATGCTAGGAAATAATGACTTGGAACTAGGGCGTCTTTGTTCTAGAACTGTCTTTATCAATACTTAGTTGGAAAATTAAGGATTCTTCCTTTGTTTTTGTAATGTCGCGTTTTGATTGAGAAGTAATATCGATTGATGTGTAAAATGTTGAATTGTCTTGTGGCTTTTGGGCATGATGAAGTGTCTACCGCTGATCAGGATTTTAGAGAGTAAGTATCAGAAAATAATTTTATCCTAGTAAACTTTTCAAACTTTGAAATTACGTCAAAACGAAACTGGTAGATATGAAGAGAAAGTTGAAAATGTTTTCAAAGAGGATTTCGATGCCTAACACCCAAAACGGGATAAGCGCCATTTTTTGCAAAATGGACTCATACATGTATCGTTGGAATCGTCTTTTTTTCTGCGTCAATAATTGGTCTAGTCTCATGACTCTGCGACATATAATACTTTTTGTTGCTTAGGCGTCATGTAAATTAAGGTCGTTACCCTAATTTCTTCATCGTAAACAAATTTTAAACCATTCTCCTGTAAAGTTTTTAAACTGGTGATTATCCCTATTTGGCTGTTAGGCATCGATTTTTATTAATTTATATTCTCACGTTTGACCACTATCTCACCTAGATGGTAATTGAAGATGCAGCCAACGATGGTGCTCGCTTGCCTAGAAGTAACCTATTCATTCGAGATTTGAAAACTCCAAGGCTATCGGAAAACATAAACTCTGGCAGGGAGATACTTAGCTGTACCTACGCACAATGAACGAGATGCCAAAACGTGGCAACACGTTCTTCTCTCGTGTCGGCACAAGCTATACGAAAACAGCCCAAGCCGTGGTGAAACGATTAGCCAGTCAGCAAGGTCGGTAGCGGGGTTAACTGCACAGGGTGCGCCGGACGTAGGTACTTAAGTGACGTCACTCGAGGAGGCTCTTTTAAGAGCTGATAAAGGGATTGTGTAGGAACTAGATGAGCATCTGAGTATTAATAACGCATTGATGCAAAAATCTGTATGCTCTGGGAGTTGTGGAGGATAGATGACAGCACTCTCATATTCACAAAATAAAGAGGCTGTCAAGAGAATGATGAAAAACCTGTTCCTGAGGTGACATCCCTAACTTTCCTTGTAGTCTAAACGTGAACCCAGATCTCGAATTTAATTATCTCTCACATTCAACACTGATTCGTACCTAAACAGATTAAATTCTAGGCTTTTCAGCCCCATTAAGTTTTAGCAGTACTTTCTTGACGTCTTTCCAGACGTTCCTGATTGGCTAATGTCGTCCACACTTACCCGTGATTGGTCGATAAAAGTTTAATCTCGCGCCAGATTGGCTGGTGTTTGTTATGTGTTTTAGTTTATGTGATACAATATTGATTCTTTATTGGGTTGCGGAAATATAGTTACTTGTACTCTCTCTTCTCTTCTTTCTTAGTTAATCTAAGAAGCCACTGACATAAGGTGAAGGAAAACATCATGAGGAATTCTGGACTTTTAATGGTCTGAAATCGCCAACCCGCAGTGAGTAAGCGTGGTGATCAATTCTCGTTCCTACTCTGTATGAGAAGAGACCTTTGCTCTGCAGTGAGACAATTACAGGCCAATATTATATTATTTCTGTATAAATTCAAGAATTTTTTTAAGAAATCTCTGTGGCGGCATCTATCTCGCCACATGCGAACTATCGAACTATCCTACATCGCGCAATCAAGATTTAACACGCAGATAGTATATATACAACCTCCCAACATCAACCGTTGGGCAGTAGCCCGCCAGGCACAAGACTCCGCCTGGTTGGAGGATCCTCCCTTTGGTTGGAGGAACACCACACCAAGTTTCTCCACATTGGTGACCCCGACGTGATCGTCACAGACAGTGTTTCCACACTGGTGACGTCACACACAACATTCGCAGCCTAGGCAGCCACATCATCACTCCCTCAGCAGCTCAGCATTCAATCGAGCAGCAAGCAGCGAGTCCCACAGCCAGCCAGCATCCTCGGCTTCAACGGGTGATGTGACCACTAGCCTGCAGCGAACGCGCAAGCCTGGTCACAACCCTCAGCCCACTCCAGCATCATGGCGCATCATACTGCACTTCGGCCGGTCAACTAGCAGAGGCACTTCTCTCCTGGTCTCGACGCAGTCCACAGCCACCACTCACAGTTTCGACTCAAAGGAACCCTTCACTTTCCCTGGCAAGTTCTCAAGACTCAACGACCGCTGTCTCATCAAGACGATCGACCTCCGGTCTCAGGGGGGGAGTGATGTGGCGGCATCTATCTCGCCACATGCGAACTATCGAACTATCCTACATCGCGCAATCAAGATTTAACACGCAGATAGTATATATACAACCTCCCAACATCAACTGGTGGGCTTGGCTGGAGACCCTTCAGGTCTCGCCAATAACTGCCCGGTTACGTAGAAACCGTCCCCTAGGACGACCTACTGCAGTCCAATAGAAAAAAAAAAAAAAAAAAAAAAAAAAAAAAAAAATCAACTGGTGGGCAGTAGCCCGCCAGGCACAAGACTCCGCCTGGTTGGAGGATCCTCCCTTTGGTTGGAGGAACACCACACCTGGTTTCTCCACATCTCCATTAATATATTTCTGACTATTTAGTAATTTCTTGAATCTTTTCATTGTCAATATCCTTATTAGTTGTGAGTGTAGTTACTTGAATAGTTATCGTCAGAAGTTTGAGACAATTCTTGTACATTTTGGTAATGTAAACACAAGTTAGCATTGTCTGGTGTCTGATTGTCAAAATGAAAAGTGTCTGATCATAAGTGGCAATTAAAATTTTGCAAAAATTTAGTCTTTCTGAATGTAATTTTTAAATCGTATCTTCTGCAATAAAAGTGGCTACTTCTCTATAAAAAATGTCCTTAAAATTTTGAATTTTGGTCAAAGCTATTTACTACAAAAAGTAATACGATTTAGATTTTATGACGTAAATTGCCACTTTTGATCAGACACTCCTCAAATGCTGATATTCAGGCATCTAGTTAAAATGGAAGCCGACCCGAACATATGGGAAAAGGTAGATGATGAATTTGAACACAAACCACTAATTCAACTGAATTAAACTGAATTCTAAACGAATAAACGTGTCCGAGGTTTAGCGAGTAGTTTAGGTTCCTCGTGGCGACTTGTTGCTCCTCATTACTTATGTAACACAACACCCAGCCGAAATACTGCTATTAAAAATCTGTTTGAAGTACGAACTCATACCAGAAAGGGTAAAACGGGAAGCCATATTGATTCAGCAAACAACAATTTTGTGACATTTAAAAGTAATTGCAGGCTTCCAGAAACTACGCCGTGAAATAGCAATATGGCTTATTGCTTTTTCAATTACATTTAGACTTTCTACCCATTTATATTAACGTTCACGTTTATCCGAAGATATTAACTCAACAAAGTCAGAAGAAAGTGGAAGAATGAAAAGACTTTTGATTACTCAATTTTAATTAAAACGAACATTATTGCAGTGTGCAGTAAAATGTGTTATATGTCTCTATAAAATCGGTGGTGTGTTCGTTGTCTTTGTCTTGCTTGTTGGTTGTAGATGTTTCTACCTCGCTCGCACGTACGTCACTGGGCCTGGACAGCCTGCGGCAAGGGGCAAGCTACATTGATTTTATTGTGATTCGGGTATGTTCGATACCCCGATGTTTGGTTATTGGACATGGCGGCTTCGGAACGGCCACTGCTTGTCAGCTTCGGTTCTTAGAAGCTTCGAAGAAAAGCCAGGGTTTTGTATGTCTTCTTTGCTTATTATTTTAGTTTTTGTAAAGGGTGAATCTTTATTTTTATGTAGCGGTTACTACACAATCTGTTTTAAGTAATCTATGGTCAGAGTTAGCATGAACTGATGAGTAATTTGTGTATAAATTGCGATTGATATTTTTACAGACAATTTCCTAAAACTTGGTTAAACTTTAGATTACACTAATTTTAATTCATAGGTACATAATTATTTTATGTACTTTTTTATCCTCAATTTGCATAATTTTATTATTGTAATTATATTGTTTTTTCTTTGTACAGACTCAATTAATATATTCACCTGACAGACAGAACTGTGTTGCTGGGGAGTTTGTTCCGCCGTTTCTTATTCACAGCTTAAACACTAGGAAGCGATGAAGGGCGGGCGTTATTGGGGCCTGTTTTTGCAAAATTGATGTTCAAAAGGAACTAAGTAATTCTAGTCTATTTTGAAAAAATGAGTTTTAAAATTGAAGTTTGAACTTTGGCTTGCGGAGTTTACTTCCATAATTAAGGTGTCCCAATTTCAGCGGGTTGATCTAAACGACTTTCGATTTCGATCGAGCTTCGCAACAATTTCATCTTCCATCTTGAAGATAAGTGTTATTTCCTTTTTCAGATGTCTTCTAAGATCTAGGTGCTGACCTACCTAGCTATTACCTAACCGTACTTGCAATCTTTTTATCGAGTTTTCATTTAATTTCCGCTAGCGTACTCGCCTCGATATTTTCGCAATAACTGAAAGGTTATAAATCAAAACTAGCACGCAGATGGGACCATTTAAATCGACCTTGTCAGATACAAGAACTTAATGAAACCGAAAAAATGTTTTTTTGTTTTGATTGTTTGACGTGGTCGAGATTGACCCTAGTCGTACCTGATGGTAATCGCAGACAGGGTCTAAGATGGAGCACACGAATCCAAGTAACAGAGATATAGGGGGATTCCACTAAACCCCTCAGACTCCCACATACACACGACGGAACACAGTAAACTGCTTGGCGCCGGACTTTAATGTGAGGGTGGTAGATTACCAGGCGGTCCATAAGATCCTACCACCAAGCGTGCTGGGTTTTGTTGAATCTTACAACACGCGTCTATTCCCAGCGTGCGGTGAAGAAATTTTATATTCTAACCCAAAAGACATAAGTCTGCAAAACAGATGGGCCAGAGTCGTCACGCAGTGGGTGCCGGAAGACGGGCGTCGTCGCCGAGGGAGGCCTAGGAAACGCTGGCGTGATGACTTAGAGTCGTTTATGGGAGATTGGCCAGAGAAGGAAATGCATAGAGATGAGTGGAAGGCTATGGGGGAGACCTTAGCCCAGCAGTGGGACAGAACAGGTAGAAATAAGAAACCCAAAAGACCAAAGTGTTTTTATTAAGTCTATGTTCTACACATAGTTGCTGGGTGAGACGAGGTTTAAAGAGATAAAATTAATAACCAGTGAACTCAGGTTATCGCATTCAACTCTCTCACATCACAGGCCCTTCTCCTTGTCTTCACCCTCAGTTCCAAATGCACACACATCTGATATCCTGCACTGTCCAGTGCATCCACATCAAGGTTCACACACAAATCTTCGCTGTCAGTCAATCAGCACGACACTTATCGTTACGTGCACCTATTGGCAAATTGGTTTCTCACATAAATCTCCACGTGACACAACCAACACACTTGTGACCGCTGCATCCTGACCTAGTAGGTTGGCCTATTATCCTATCACGGCTATCTCCCTTACTGGATGCATCCTGTGCAAATCGTTACATCACATCGCTTGCACTGATTCGCTGAATTTTGATGGTTAGATAATAGTTGTGATGAGTGATGTAGTGTGTGTTAAAAGTTGCTAACACCTCATGGTGCCATGGGCGTAGCCACGATGGGGCGGATCATCCGCCAAAGACGTCCACTGCTGGACACATCGACCGGTCCTGTGCTCCTCGCATCCAGGAGATTCCCGCGACCTTCATTAGGTCATCGGTCTACCCACGCTGCGTCTTCCGGTATGCGATCGCCGCTTCAGTACCTTTCGGGCGCCGAACGGTGGGGCAAGCGCCCTAAACGCCGCATATGGGGCGCTAGCCCCACCGTGGAACAGGGAAGATTAGGCAAATAGTGTGTAGATTCAACTCGCCACTCATGTCTACTAAAATACTCAGACCAATGCCCGACAATGACCATTATCGATCTGTCTATCTTCTTGAACTAATTAATGGGCAATTGACACAGCTAATATTTCGTTCCACAAACCCTTTCTCTTAGACTTTCACATCTCTTAGAACGATTAAAATCTGAAACATTCATACCATAGATATAGAGTTAAATACATAATCAAATCAAATCAAATCAAAAAAATTTATTTCACATAAACCAATACAGGCGCTTATGAAAAGTCGAATTTAGGTGCACGGTTCCAATTAGTCGTTTCCTATGGAGAAGAACCGGCAAGAAACTCCATGGTTACTCTTTTAAAAAAAGGATATCTTTAACAACTTCAGTAAATACAGTAATATGATTTATGATAGTTAAGAGAGAACAGTGTAGTCTTGACCACAGACCTGTGAGTAATGTAATACCAAGTCTTGAGTACAAAAATTAACCAAAAAGAAAAAAATAACACAATATGAATAATAGAAAATTTACACAATTATATGTATAGGCAAGTCCACGAAGTTCTCACATTTACAAAAGATAAAATGAAGCTAAACTACACACATCAAAAGTGTCTAGGGATCAAGCATTTTTATGCGGATTTCTTGAGATTGAGATGTGGCTTTGTAATAAATTTATGATTTTATAAATTTATATGGATCCTTTTTGGTGCATTTCATAATTTGAATCAGGAACTGTGAATCAAATTCGAGTAAAAGATGAAAATCAGCTGTCAATATTTTCCCTATAAAAACATACAACGCATTGAAGACATTATTAGTGCTACTGTTTCCCTACTACTGATTAAAACCAACGTTATTATGGAGCGGCGACGTCATTTAAGCAGGGAAGAAATGCTCAGAGCCGTGGGAATGATAGAAGCTGGTTCCCGGCAACGTACTGTGGCTTTAGCTCTGAATACAAGTCAGAGTGTTATCAGTCGACTTTGGACACGTTACCGAAGCACTGGTACCGTGGCTGAGCGCCATGGAGGACGGTATCGCTGCACCACACGGAGACAAGACCGATACATTCAAATCTTAACTCGAAGAGCTCCAACAATAACCGCCATGATGTTAGCCGTGAGGCTTCATCACTCTTCAGGGAACTTAATTAGCGACCAAACAGTCAGAAACCGCTTGCATGAAGTGAACCTTCATTCCCGAAGACCGCTACGGGTACCACCTATAGCAATGCACAATCGTAGGATTCGATATCAATGGGCTCTTGGACACAGAAATTGGGCAGAAGAACAATGGTGTTTCGTGTGCTTTTCTGATGAGTCTCGTTTTGGTATGAGACCGGATACAAGACGTATACGACACTGGAGAACCCCTGGACGCCAACAGCGATTAAAATCCTGCCAGGAAGTCCATCCTTATAGTGGTGGAACCATCATGGTATGGGCGGGTATTTGGATCGGCGGAAGAACTGAGTTGATTTGGATCAGAGGCAACCTCAACGCTCAAATTTATGCTGAGACGATTGTATCAAACGTCATCGTTCCTCTACAAGCGCAAATCGGTCCCTTATTTCAGTTAATGCATGATAATGCACGACCGCACACCGCAAGAGTTGTAAGACAGACTCTCGCCGCAGCTAACATCAATGTCCTGCCCTGGCCTGCTCAGTCGCCAGACTTGAACCCGATTGAGCATGCATGGGATATGCTACAGAGAAGAGCTCTGCCGAATATGGAGGGTATCCAGTCGCAAGAAGACCTTTTTTTGTTGTTGCAACGAACATGGGCGGCCATTCCACAGCGTGATTTGGATGAACTCATTTTGAGTATGCCAAACCGATGTTCTTGTGTTGTTAGTGTTCGCGGTAGAAACACGGATTATTAATTGTTTAAGTTACCCAATAAAATTTCAAAGAAAACTGTTATTTCAGTCTTTTTTTCGAACTTTTGTGTTAGTGGTTCAAATGTCAAAAATCCCTTTATTAGGAAAATGGCAAATTTCTTTATTAATGCAAAGGTGACTTGGTTTATAGTTACTGTGACAAACGAAAACACTTTATTTGATGAATCCTTAAAGAAAATTTTAATTAATATCAATCAGGAGAAAAGTTATTGCAAAAATATATGTTGATCCCTAGACACTTTTGATGTGTGTATATAAAACAATTGACATGATTAAATGTCATCAAAACTTAGAGAAAAAATTATTGTAAGATAAGATAAAAGATATCTTGAGAGTAACGACAGCAATAAAAATAAAAATCATAATTGAGGATAGTTAATAGACATACACATACGTCGTTAATGAGGTACCAGGGAAGCCACATGTGCAGGGACTAATTCCAAACATCCTTGTCGTCAACGTAGTCCTTAGTCTAATAAAACAAGTTGACCTACTTTGCGTGCCATTCGGTAGGAGCAATTCTCCTACACGTTACGTTGCTAAGTCAGTTCTCGACCGTTTCCGTTTCCGCAAAGTTTACTTCCCAGTACTAGCCTCCACGAGTGACGATACTTAAGTACGTCCGGCGCACCCTGGGCAGTCAGCTTCGCTACCAACCTTGCTGACTGGCTAATCTTCTCGTGGAGGCTCTTTTCATGCACCCTATCAGTATAATCTCAACATAGTATAAAACAAAGTCGCTTCCCGCCGTCTGTACGTTTAGATCTTTTAAACTACCCAACGGATTTTGATGCGATTTTCATCAATAGACAGAATGATTCAGGAGGATGATTTGTATGTATGCATTGCACCCGTGCGAAGCCGGGGTGGACCGCTAGTCAAAATATAATTTGACAAACTTGCGGTATCTTATTAACTCAATCACTGTAATTCAAACAATCATCCTTTTATCCAAGATGTCATCTATCTCTCACACTGCATCAACCTATCACACAATCTCGTCTGCAATTTCCGTTGCATCATCAATTTTGACATTATAACCCCTCCGATGCATCCTGAGTTTCGGTTGTAAATAACCTTGCGGGCTCCCGGGCGAGCGGTAAGCGGGTCAAGGCTAGGCTGCAGCGTCAACAGGCTACTTCCTGGAGGAACTGCGTGACTATTGACGTATGCAGTTGTTACTATTCATTATGTTAGTGGCTAATGCCTCGTCTACAAGGCACATGTGTTGCGGAACACGGTATCGCAACAGTGTTTCGGCACATGTTGCAGAGAAAGCTATGTTTTTTTTTTCTGCTTGGGGATAGACCGTTTCTACGTAATGGGCAGTTATTGACGTGACCTGAAAGGTCTCCAGCCAATGGGGGGGAAGAAAAATACTTAACCAAAGCTACTAGCAACAAATCGATCTCAGCTTAGGGCGTTTTTGGCGAGAAATTGGGACGGATACAGCTTGGTGAGAGCTGATTTATCGGTGTAACTGCGGAGTCCGAAGAGACGACCACCTGTACGACGGGAGAGCTCGGTGAATCGTGACACATTACCATGTGCTGGATACAAGAACCGCGACATGTTTCGCGTAATGTATAGCAACTTCTAACTTTCTTTCTTTCTTTCTTTCTTTCTTTCAACTTCTAGCCGAGTAATGTAGCTGCACAATGTATCAAGACAAGACCCTGATACAAGTTGTAGCACACGTATCGAAACATGTGCCTTTGCGGTGTGAACAAGGTATGAGATAGATATGCCTTTCGCTAGCGGAAGATTTGCTTGTAGTTAATTGGAAAATGATGGATGAGTTCTGTTGTGTTCATGGGTGTTGTTTTGTTGTTTGGTTGGTTTGTGGGTTTGTTTTTTATTCTAGTAGTTTCTTGGGCTGTTGCCATTTCGAATGATGCGAACACAGTGGACTCACTACACTTTACCGAGCCATTTGATGCGATTAATCTGATAGGTACCCTGCAGACAGAGCCTCGGCTGCACATTACTGAAATTTTCTGAGGCGTGCCGAAAGGCAGTCTGCTTATAAATTTTGTACTAGACCCCATCGGACCCCATACACTGTCAGAATTTGCCCGATCTGGCAGCCTGTGGGTTCTAGTAAAAAATGTATACGCAGAGGGTCTTCGACTAAACGTCAGACTTTCTGATAGTTTCATGTTATCGATGTTGCCATTCACTTGAAATTATTATTATCTCTCAATCACTTCTTACAACCCACGGAAAGTGACGGGTAAATATTTCAAAACCGAGACCGCACACCGAACCGATTAGAACCATTACTCGTTAGTTTTTCAGAGTAGGTAATTCTTTGAAGATCAGTCGGCCATATTTGAAATAATCGTTCATAACACCGCAGTTTACCGTTCTGTTCCTATTTCGCAAATATCTGAGCAATCTGCAAGGTGCAGTGATTGCGCGAAACGACTGCGTTTGTGTTTCACGTTTTATTGCGAAAATTGTTCGGTTGTAATAAATGGATATAAGTTAATTTGATATTTTATTCCCCGATTCGTACACAGGTTGTTAAAAAATTTGCTCTAAAAATGTTGTGGGGTGAATCGGTATCGGAAATTGAACAACATTCGTGGAACAACTTTTCGAGATTCGCGTACTAACAACAGAAATAAGAAAAAAAAACAACGTAATGAAAAAATACCCGAATTTCAAAGATTCTACGAACGTTGTTTAATTTCCGGTACCAAGTACCTAGACAATTGTTTTATTACTACTTATCTTGATTAGAAACATACCCAAAGTAAACATATTCCATTTCACTGCAGGACAAAACAACTAAAACGCACCGACAAACTCTTAATAATCATAAAATTAATGATGAAAACCTCGTGAAAGCTGAGAAAGACAAACAAATCAAATATCTTGACTTAGCGCACGAGGTTGTCAACATGTGGGATGTGGATTCGGCAACCATTGTGCCGATAGTCGTAACGGCCAATGGCCTAATGGCCAAGAGCCTCGACCAACACCTCAAGAGGCTCTCGTTAGGTGGCTGGATCAAGGGCCTGATACAGAAAGCAGTCCTCCTCGACACGGCGCGTATCGTGAGGAGGTTCCTGTCTCTGGGGCCCTAACTACCGGTAGCTTGGACCCTGCTCCCGATGCCGGTGGACCCCTATTTTTTATATTTTTAAATGTTTTTTTTGTATTTTTATAATGAAATATTTAAAAATGTAATAGATAAGAAGATAAATGAATAAAGGACATAAAGTTAAAACATCATTATCCAGATTTCTAAGAGCAAAGTCAAAACTCTCCTATTAATCGGCAATGATGACTTTACAAAACATAGTATCAATCCCTACTATCCCTACTAATATAAGGGTCTTTTTCCTGTCATGCGGGTTCGTGCCCGCGTGTGTGCGTCACCCGCATGCGTGGCGCTCGCAGTTCACCTTTTCGTGCGTGTTTCACGCATCACAATAAATACATGTACACACGGCTACACTTCAAGCTACGCAAAACCAATTTAAGCTGACCGTTACTTGTGCGAAAAGATTATACAAAGCGACGCCAAGATAAACTGGTTATGTATAGCTTGATGTGTAGCCGTGTGTACCTATTAAAAGGTGAAATTCAGGCGCCACGGTTGCGGGTGACGCACGCATGCGGGCACGAGCCCGCGTCACAGGAAAAATGCCCTAAATGCGAAAGTAACTCTGTCTGTCTGTTACGCTTTCACGCCTAAACCGCTGAACCGATTTTGATGAAACTTGGTACAGAGATAGCCTGAAACCCGAAGAAGGACATAGGCTACTTTTATTTCGAAAACCGCAAAATATCTGCGCGATAAACGACATGTACGCGGGCGAAGCTGCGGGCGAAACTCTAGTAGCTCATAATTCTACAAGAATCATTAGATCCTCTTAAATTAATCATTGCAAATACAATATTTTGTGTGTAGATGTGTTTGTGTACTGTGTAAAGCAAAATACGCACAGGATGCATAACTAACGTGACCTTACGTCCCGCTTTGAGCGGGACAGTCCCGCTTTTGAGCTATGTGTCCCGTTGTCCCCGAAAACACATAAAAGTCTCGCTTTGAAAAAAACGTAATCGATGTCAATGAATTCAATATAACGGGCGCGTATTTATTAATCGCAACAGAAAACGACGACACGTTTGGGGCAGTGGCTAAGCGATTGGCTTTAGCGCTACGGGTCGTGGGTTCGATTCCCACACGGAACAAAAATTTGTATGGCCTACAGATGGTTGTTTCTGGTCTGGGCGTTTGTTTGTGAGATTTACGATACGACACGATACAAGAGAAATCTTAGTGTAGGGCAAGGTTTAAAAAAAAAAACACGAAAAAAAACATTTTGATAACCAAGAATAACATTAACAAGTCTTGCCAGCATATCACTTAATGATGTCTAAAAACCAAACCTGATAGTATTTTAAAGCAAACTGCTCATCCGAAAAATATACTAGAACCAGACTACACAAGATTGGTTTCTAGTTTTCGTTTTTTTTTTTATAAATATACATAAACCTTAAAGATGTGTTTCATTCTTGTAAAAAATATTAAAATTTTCCGGTGTCCCGCTCTGAGGAAAAAAAAAATGGTCACGTTATGCATAACCTACACAATCATCATGCCAGTCAAAATTCTTCCACTGCGCGTGCGCCCCCTAACCGATGCAAATTGCTGCAATCACAACACTTGACACTATTACAGAGCTGGTATGACGTTGGTAGATTTATCAACTAGGTATTATTATACTCTTACGTAGGTAGGTATTGAATGTAGTATATAGGTGTATGTTTGATGTGTGGACTATACCACGAATATATTCTTAGTAGTAAAATTACTTTTACATAACTTCACGCCTGGTTGAGTAGAGGTGTATACCTGTATAGTACACCCTCATATCGCCGTTATTTTGAAGTCCCATGTAATAGGGATCGAGGTTATTACCATCAACCGGACACAAATCCAGACTCCAGGCTGATACTTAGAAATTTCACACGGAAAAACTCGATAACACTTTGCCCGACCTGAGAATCGAACCCAGGACGACACGCTCAAAAGTCGCGTTTGCGACCACTGGACCACCGGAATCTGTATTTGAGCCCGGTTGATGGCAATAGGCTCGCCTCCTTACATGGGACTTGAAAATAACGGTGAAATGAAGGTGTCCTATACACTTCTGCCCAACCCTTCAGGCAATACAAGCGTGAAGTTATGTGTAAACATCGAAGCCAATACAAAACAGAACTCTAAACTTCCACCGAACGGTTACGACGAAGAAGCCCGAATCAAAAGTATTGAAAGAGCAAAACTTACACAATCAACCTTTTACGAAACTTTTTTTAAATAAATCAAACAACATGGCTTCCTAATAAAAAGTTAAAACAAACAGCGGTGGACGTACACGTGCTGAAGAAATAAACTGCGCTTCAGTTAATTCACGTAATCAAAATAGGAGTATGAAAACGTGAGCGCGTTATACGAAGTGTGCCATGTGTAATACAGAAGATCTTTATTAATGTTATTTAAGTTGATTTGATCTTTGATTCGATTTGTCATATATAGAAATAGCTATGACTCGGATAGATGAGATGATATTAGCGATTTTTTTTAAAATCTTTGAGCAGCTATTTGACTTTGGAGGAAAGTTGTAGAACAAAAGCTATTTAATTCCGAAAGTTAAAATGGGCACTTTAAAACCCTTTCGGATCTGTATCCCCTTTCCGACTAACCTTGTATTTCTTTGTAGCTCTCTAAATTATGATCAGCTCACTTAATACATCATCATTATCATTTAGTTTCGACTGATTCTGGTCTCTATGTACTTCTGGCTGCCTAATTGTTTCTTTTATAGACCCTAGTCCAATTTACTCTTTAGCATTTATGACTTCATCTACGCAATACAACAAAGTAGCGTCTTTACGTTAGATTTTTGATCTCTTCTATCATCCAAAATTGAAGTGCTGGCCGTTTGTGTATCGATCTACATCTTTCTCTATCCAAAGCCAATTCCTTCACTTCTCTGTATGTTATCATGTCTTTTCCAACAATTTTTGGTCTGTGTACTTTCTTCTTGGTCTACCTGTACCTGGTTTTTTCTTTACCTCTGATTTACTTACTATGATGTTGGTTGAAAAGCTGTCGTGTTGTATTAAGTGACGAATCTGTTTCCCTTTTCTTCTTTCTATGTGTTCTAAAATTTGCTTTATTTATAGATCTTTGAGAAAAAGCAAAGATCTCTTCTATCGTACGAAAATATATTCAAAGGTAAAACAGGATGTCCAAGCTTAGTACTGTTGGTCATTAAAATAGTTTATCTTTAGTTCAAAGACTTCCTTAATCCGGCTTAGTGTCGAGATCTGCGTTATATATGCAAATCTAGAAGAAGATCTATGTTTATGTACAGCTTCACATCTATACATAATATAATAAAAAGAAGCTAAAGTTTTTTTTTTTATGTTGCTGCTTCTTCTCGAATTTATACTGATGCAAAACAGAAGTTTTTAGAATTTCTGTCTGTTTGTATGTTTGAGCTTCACGCCAAAACTACTGAACAGATTTAGTTGAAATATGGCACTTTCCGTTAAAGAGCGGGTCAGGTTATAGGGTACAAATTATCACGGAGTTAACCTATCCTCTACCCTCTAAAAACAAATCACTAAAACACCACTCACATTAAAGTCCGGCCAAGTGTGTTCCTAATGGATGTGAGAGCCAGAGAGTTATAGAGGAATCCCTCTATATCTCTGTTACTTGGATGCGTGTGCTCCATTTTAGAATCGTCTGCTCTTACCATGAGGTGCGACTGGTTGCGGAATTTGTTCGAAAGAGTTACCGCGGCCCTGGAACGCAAAGGGCACTAGGAGGAACACGGATGGGTTTTAGTCAGTAAGAGTCCGACACTCTCTTCCGCTCCGCCCAGAGAGGAAGAAGTAACTTAATGATATCCCACGCATAAGAAAAAAAAATGGTCATACGACACCAAAGAATAAAAGATCATGTTTTTATTTGGCTTATTTCAAAATCTTTTTGGCCATTATACTTTTGACAACGGGTCTTTTTTTTTGCAAAATCAATTTACCATTCTACTATTTGTTAATATTTAGCCTTTTAACCTTGGTTTTTGCAGTCAAAACTTAACCCCTCACAATGCATCCATCAAATGTAATCCGAACTAACCCGGTAAGGACTGTACACAATACATCATATTACCGAAGTCAAAAGATTATAGTTCCACTTCGAGATTACTGAGCTGTGACTTCGAGGTCACGGGTTCAAATCCCGACAATGGCCGGTTCGTTCACCTCACCTTACATCATTATTTGGGTTACGCACCAAAACTATGAATGGTTGCCAAGGCTTTGAACGTTGACTCCGAACTCGTCGTGTGAAACTTTGCGAGAATTCGGACCTTGGAGTTTGATTTTGTATTATTTTGCTATTGAAGGCTCATGTTCAGTAGTCGCCGGGGGCTTTTACGTGCTGTATGTGCATGTTTGATAATAACTTTACCTAAATAAAAGTAAAAACCGACTTCAAAAAAAACTAAAAAGAGTAAAATGATTACCATATTATGAAATTACTTTAACAACCATACTGCGATTACCAACCCGCCTGCCAAGCGTGGCGATTACGGCAAACCCTTTTGGGGAGGCCTATGTCCAGCAGTGGACGTCTTTCGACTGAATGATGATTATAAAATTAACAGTTTCAGAAGTCGGTGCAACTCCACGCTAAATTTTGAAGGCACCGACCAAAAAACCAAATTGAAGGCACCGACTTCTGAAACTGTGCAGTGAGGAAGTTTTATATATGGTCCAATTAAAATAGGTGGACAAACTTTTACAGATCACAGTACTCATGAATATGAACAATTTTTAATGTGGGACAAACTGTGAAATATAAAAAAAACAGCTGTTCCATACAAAAGTGCTATACCTACACGATTAAAATGTATGGAACGGCTGATATTTTTTTTTTATATTTCTGTGTTAGTCTCATAGTAAACGTTGTTCATATTCATGAGTACTGTGATCTGTAAAAGTTTGTCCACCTATTATGATTGGACCTTATATACAAGGCCGTCCCCACCCAGGTACGTAAGTTTTCTACAAATGTCAGATACTCTGAAACCATGACCATGAAATTATACTCCATCGTTTTATCCCTTACAGGGTACTATGCCATATCGAGTGCTAAATCATCGAATATGAACGGATCGAACACTATACATATATCGAATGTCCATAGTCGAACTTTCATTTCATCGAATGGTAATAAATCGAACATTCAATAAATCGAACACTCAACACATCGAGTGTTCAAAATACGAATGTTGGTTCGATCGTTCTTTGAAATGAACGTTAGATTATTTCGACATTCGATTTGTAGTGTTCGATCAATTCATATTCCATGATTTGGCATTCGATATGGCATAGTACAACCCCCCTACAGGGTTGTTAGACTTTCCAGAAGGTCACTCATATTATCATACACATTTTGTACAACCCAACATTCGTTAAGCAGTAACATGCAACAGTGACGTGGAGTTATACATAAATAATGGCAGATAGTCAGTTTACGAGCAAAAGAAATGGCTGTTTCCGTTATTTAGTGATAAGCTAGGCAGTTTGGTGCGTCACTGTACTTACTGTTTTTGAGTTACAATTTCTAGTAATACTTTAGATCCAAATAGTCGGTGGCCGCGTCGGTCTAGTTTATCTTCCAAAAACGATCTCTAATTATCAGCCTATTGTTAACGTTTGGAAATAATTTTTTGACCCATTCAAGGCTTATTAAAAGTCAGAGATAGGTGCACGGATCCAATTAGTCGTTTCCTATGCAGAAGAGCCGGCAAGAAACTCCATTGTTACTCTTAATCAATATCTTTAACAATTTGGGGAAATACAGTTATGATTTAGTATACTTAGTTATGAGAGAACAATGTTGTCTTGAGTACAGGAATAAATACAATTCTTTTAATGAAACATGGTAATTTACAAGTTCGAAAAGTCAGCAGTGCAATTCTGTAAGAATCTCACCGTCTCACCTCGATCGCGACTGTCAAATAAGACACTTGTCGTGACACAGCGTGGATAACAAAACTACGCGTTATTGATTATACTGTCGATTATCTGTGTGTTATTTGCTTCTATTATCCATACTGTGACATTATGGATATCGAGCTAACCGTCGATATTGAGGTGGGTTTCTTACAGAATGACACTACAGAAGTGCAGGCCAGGATCGAAATCAGACTCTCGGAAACCAAGCATTCAACCGGTCAATCACTGCACAAATTTTGAACACGGCAGCGCAGATCGATAGCCCATGCAGTAGTAATTTATCCATGCGCCTCTCATCCACGACCGCACTCTCCATCATCTACATCATTCTACCCAACACGTACTCGTAAATAAACAGCCAACCTCAAAAGCCTTTTATCTAATTTAGGTCACGCTTTCACGTCAGGTCACTACGAAATTAGGAGCACGCAGTTCCGAATTAGGTAGTTTGCTATCCAATGCGAATGTAGTTGCTGTTTTATTTTAGTAATGCCTCTTTCCTATAGTGAAAAACGAGTCGTTTTAGTTATCAATGGCTATATATACAAGGTTAGTCGGAAAGGGGGTACTAATTAGGGTTTTCGCCCCGGGTACCCGGAACCGGGAATTCCCGGGAATTTGGGGATTTTAGGACCCGGGAATTATTTGGCGGGAATCCCGGGTACCCGGGAATTATTTGAAATGAAGAAATGATGATGAAAAATGAAGGGTCTGCACGCTTCCGAAGATTTTAGAGCATTTTCTGTCTCTCTCGCGTGAAACGGACATTGTACTGCGTGGTGTGAACTTAGAATGGGGTAAATGTATCGTGATGTCAACACACAGTACTGTTGTCTCTATCTAGTAAACAAATTTTGAACGCTTGAATTTTTTCGTAAATGTTTCATTTGTAGAAACTATTCACAATGCTTTTCTTTTGTGTAGTTTTGAGATTTGTAATAAAAATATACAGGGTGTAAACGAATTCGTGTAATTCCTTCACAGGTCACAGATTAACCTTAAATGGTTTTTATTTTAAATACAAAATAGTTAATTTTCAAAAAAAGTTCTGTTTTCGAGCCCTTTTTGCGCCCCGAGTTAACCGACTGCAAAGAACGATTTCGTGCTAGCCAGCTGTGTCACCGTGCTTTCATTAATTGATGAGTGGCGTCGAAATGTTCCAACGAATAAAAATTTTAACTGAGCAATTTTTTTTTTTATATTTGTACCTTATTACTTAGCTGGTTATGTTCGATCACATATCGCTACCGCAAGAAAAAAAACTTTATTTTTATTTTTAATCAAGCTAAATCCCGTGCTCGGTCATTCTACACCAGTAGTAAGATCATGTGGTTTTAAGGTATTACACGAATTTGGTAACAGCCTTTATAGTCATTCACCCTATTGTTATTCCGTAATATTTTCCCATATTATATGAAGAGAACACTTTTTTTCATTAAAGAAAGTCGTGACGTCGCACAATAAATGACTGTAACTGTTCCTAGTTTTTTTTTTTTTTAATAAATGTAAGATTTTTATTTTAATAAGAAAAGTCGATTGATATGTTAGACACTTTATCAATTTATCTTGTTTAAAGTACTTACACTAGTTTAACGTTGAAATATACGAGAAAAACTATATTTATACAAAAAACATGAAAATTCCCGGGTACCCGGGAATTCCCGGGAATTAAGAGAAGAAATTCCCGATTCCCGGGAACTCAAATAGGCCGGGAATGCGAAAACCCTAGTACTAATCCGAAGCCCACTTATAGCATCGCTGATGAATGTTTGAAAGCAAGTGTTAAAATTTCAAAATTCGATATATTTTTTTCCAAATAAATTAATTTTTATTTTCGTTTTTTCAAAAATTCTTCATCCCTGCTTTAGTAACAAATTCAGAAAATGGTGCTTCTAATTCATGACCCCAAATAAAAGACTAAAATGTAAACACAGCTGATCATAACTGGGGATAGATAGATTGTAGAGATTTTTTTTTGAGATTTTTGAACAACTGTTTCTCTTAAACTATTGACTTTTGGGAAAAGTTGTAGAACAAAAGTTATTCATTATTATGTGTACGATTAGTACCCCCTTTCTGACTAACCTTGTATATTGTTTTTATTGCCAATCTGGACACATCTATAAATAGACTCGTAAGCTTATTTTTATCTGTGATAGCTACTAACGTATGGGAGGGTCTACCATGCGAAGCTATGGCGTCCTTGCTTCGTTATTGGTAAAGGTACATACATCTCAATTTCAGCCAATAACGCTTGGTAAATTATAGGAATCGGCCATTAGTAAGGCTTGTTTCACACGTACCATAACTGCACCACAAGTACACCATAACAACAACACGTGGGCGGGCACTAATTTATATGAAAATTAATAGTTTCAATCATACGGACCACATTTTGTCGCCAAAGGTGCAGCGACACTATTCACAGGTAACCACTGCTTGAACACTTTTTGTCGCTGCGATGTTCTTTTCTTTCTTTCTTTTCTTTTCTTTTTTAAAAAAACGTTGCGCCACACTAAGATTTCTCTTGTATCGTGGATGCGTTTACAGACACAAATCTCACAAACAAACGCCCAGACCCGAAACAACCATCTGTAGGTCATACAAATTTTTGTTCCGTGTGGGAATCGAACCCACGACCCGTAGCGCAGAAGCCAATCGCTTAGCCACTGCACCAAACGTGTCGTCGATGTTGTGTGATTGCAGTATGTGTGGATTCTCTCTTAGTGTTTTATTTTAGTAAGAGAATTATGAGGGTTGTGGATGAGGTCAATATTTCTATATTGACTACGTTGCCCTCTATTGTAGGAACTAAAGTAGTTTTGCTTCGTGAGAAGTGAATTAAAAAGGGCCGAAACAAACTCAGGGTGAGTTTGTTTCGGCGCAGCTTCTCAGAGAAAGGGGAGGAAATATGTATAAAAAACCTGCGCCAGAAATAGTTCCTTGTTAAATAGTTAAAAGAGATTATAATTATAGAAAAAATATAATGTTGTTAATATTTTTGTATGATTCGGAAGTTTATTCAGATAGATCGGTAGCAGCATCCATAATGACATGACAGAAGCTGAGAGTAGGCACTCCAGGAAAGATGAAATACTCGACATATCTACTAGAGAAGCTAATCTCCCCAATTAATAGCGGTCCCGAAATCGCCAAAATGTAAAAAGTTTTTATTCCAAAAGTACAATCAAACAATCTGCAACTAGGTGAGTGTTGCCATACTCAACTAAAATGGTGCAACGCCCTTCAATAATGTTACGCCGACCTTTCGCACTGCGATGAATATTTATGAAATGCACAAAAGGGCACTTAAAGCCCCTACATTTAGCTTATTTAACTTACAAAGTGTACCAAACTACCTACTACGATAGACTGGATTGTTTTTAACTTAAATGATAATTTATGAGTGACGTCATTTTAATTTTGATTGCTTTAGTAATTAGCTTTGTTAGGCATTGATACATCTTCTTGGGTTGAATGGTTATGCCCGATTCCTATACTACGAGCCATTATTGGTTAAAACGACGAGTCATGTGTATTTATTTTAATTGATAACGCAACGTAGTCTCTGTTATGTAGAAGACTCATTCGTCCATTAGTAGGTAGCTTAGTTAAAGCTGTCGAGTCAATAATAGTTAACATCGCGCCTATTTTGGTGGCGATCTTTAATACTTGCATCATGGACGGCATTTTTCCCAATTTAATGAAATGCAGTAAAATTGTACTCATTTTTAAAACAGGTTGCCTAAATAACGTATCTAATTATAGGCCAAAATCTGTACTAACCAGCTTCATGCAAAATTTTCGAAAAATTAATTTCAAACATTTTAGTATACTTCAACTTCAGCATCCACGTATAAAATTGGCTTTTTAAAAGGAAAGATTTGGTATTACGGTCATTGAAAATATCATCACTGGTAAATAAAACGATTCGTTTTTGTTGGATATAGGATCACTTCCTAATTCATATGAATGTTAGTTCCGTCACTGACAGTTGTTACCGGCAGCTTGACTCCTGAATATCTTGTCAACCTTGCGACACCGGTATCCCTACTACGTCATAGAGGTCGGATAGCAGTCGTACCATACAAAATCCTTGCTTACAGTCAATCAACTCGGCTGTCCCGTTTCAAAACCTAGTAAGGGCTTAAAACGAAATTTTACAGGATAAACGTTAAATCGGTCAGCCTTTGAAAAGTATTTATGTTAGGTAAAACCATGTGGTTAAAGTGACTTACTAGGTTTTAAAATGATCAGAGGCATCGAATGGCACTTATTAGGTATCGATGCTTAAATATTATCTGCTTATTATGTGAGTTTTTAACGCTGGTTTATTCGGCTGTCCCATTTAAAAACCTAGTAAGGGCTTAAACGAAATTTTACAGGAGAGTGCATAAACGTTAAATCGGTCAGCCTTTGAAAAGTATTTATGTTAGGTAAAACCATGTGGTTGAAGTGACTTACTAGGTTTTAAAATGATCAAAGGCAGGTAATGGCACTTACTAGGTATCGATGCTTAAATATATCTGCTTATTATGTGAGTTTTTAACGCTGGTTTATTCGGCTGTCCCATTTAAAAACCTAGTAAGGGCTTAAACGAAATTTTACAGGAGAGTGCATAAACGTTAAATCGGTCAGCCTTTGAAAAGTATTTATGTTAGGTAAAACCATGTGGTTGAAGTGACTTACTAGGTTTTAAAATGATCAAAGGCAGGTAATGGCACTTACTAGGTATCGATGCTTAAATATATCTGCTTATTATGTGAGTTTTTAACGATGGTGTGTTTGTATTTGGTATAGACTTTCTAGGTTAGCAAGATTATGCAATAAAATGATTTTTGTAAAAAGTGTCTCTTACGGCCTGTCCACATCTCCACGTCACGACGTCGTCAACGTGGAACGGTGCGGTGACGCGGCACGGTGTGTTGACGTAACGTGCAAATTTACGTTACCGTATCGTAACACGTTCCGCCTCTAGCCGCAAGCGCACACGTATATGCGCTCCGCCCGCGCTCTCTACGCCCGCGAGTTAGTCGCCGTCTATGTGCTCTGATGCTTTAAACCTTTACCTTACTGTTTCTCTTATTAAAATTCAGGATCTAATTTGTCAACGATAAATCTAACAATGATCCTGACGTGCATTTTTACGATACGGTAACGTAAATTTGCACGTTACGTCAACGCACCGTGTCACGTTATCGCACCGTTCCACGTTGACGACGCCGTGATGTGGAGATGTGGACACGCTCTTACTAGATTTTGAAATGGGACAGCCGAACTCATAGCTCATTATCAACCGCGTGGATCGTATGATCTCCGAGGGTACTCTGCGCTTGCCGTAGTCAGCCCTTGGATAGATGACCATTCGTGTTCGAGACCCCTCCGTGCCTTGAAAAGCATTTTAAACATCGGTCTCGGGTGTCATACGAACACCTATGACAGTCGTTAAGGGTAGACAGAAGCCTGAAAGTCTGACAACGGGTCTCACCTTAGGATATCGGCATTGCCCAGTAACTGGGTTGAGGGGTTCTACTGGCATTCGCTCCGTGTAAAATACTCGTATACAGCCGCATTTGGTAAGACTGGAAGCTAACATAGTTGGAGAAAAGGCTAGATAGAACAGATTCAGCCAACTGCACATTAAAAGCAACGTTACTGGGAAAAGGCTCGATTGATTCATGGTCTGGGAAATATAGAACAAAGAACAGCTCAAAATTTCCTGGAAATACTAAGACCAGGTGAAAACTGCGCTGAAATACATTATGTAGTGTTCCGAACTGAATATACAGCGAAGTGGTCAGAAACTTTGTTTTATAAAATGAATTTGTTTTTACATTTTAACTGAAATGTGTGGAGATACAGATACCTGTACAAGGAACCATCACCATCACAACATTCCTTCACACAGCATTACTGGTGAGTAACTTTACATGCGAAAACCATGAACTCTACTCATCATTCTGTACAACTTTTACTATGGAAAAAATCAGAATCCGTGAAAAAAATAACAGCTGTCCATACTTTTTGTTAAGCAGCATTGATTATTTTCATATGGAACAACAGTTTTTTCACAAATTCAGAGTTTTTCTCTGAGTAAAAACTGTACAGACTGATGATCAAAATTCATGGTTTTCGGGTGTAAAGTGACCAACCAGTTATGCTGTTTAATAATTATATAATCTTTAGGTTTATAGCTGGAAGTTACAGTATAGTTAGTTACTTAAATAGACTGGAAACTTGTAAGCAACCGCTTGACTAACTCCTAATTGTTAAGTTTAAATCACTTAAGCTGACTTCCGCAACATCGTTAGCCCAGGGTTAATCAAATAAATCCATGTTACAGCCATACAAACTTCACTGGGCTATTTATTTATTTACGAACGCAGCCTAATGAGTTGCAGCTGAATACCAATATTTTACACGGAGCTACTGCCATCAGACCTCCGCAACCCAGTTACTGGGCAATGCTGATATTCTAAGGTTAGACGCGTTGTCAGACTTTCCGGCTTCTGAATACCCGTAACGACTGTCATAGGTATTCGTATGCGACGGTTTATTGTGCTCTTCGAAGCACGGAGGGGTCTTGACGTGTTAGCCACGAGCTTCCTCTGCCTATAACTAGATAAAGAGCATTTGATAGACCTTCATAGGTTTATCTATATACAGGCTTAATTGAAAAAAACCGACAACCTCGTAAGGGGCCTGTAGTGGTTCTGGGGTCACCAGAGGAATAATACTCGAACAACTTGATAATAGGCGTATATTGCAGAGAATTTTACAGTACAGTAGGTAGCCGAAAATTACAAAAATTATATAAAGTAGCGTGCGTTCGCTCTGAGAGGTATCTGCGGACTGCCGTGGAACAAATTTGCACTAAGTGTCCAGTTTTATTAACAAACGTGCAGACACCTCCATTATTTTTATAAACTTATCTAATACAAATTCTTTTTGTTTTGTCCGTATACAAACATAATATTTTTTAGATTTTTAAATTATAACAATAATTACATTACGAGTACAATGCGTCGCTAACAGGGCCATTGTACTCATCATTATGAACAACTTTTACTATGGGACCAAATCTGAAATAGCGAAAAAAAAACAGCTGTTTCCTACATAATTTATGTTCGCATAACTCGTCAAAATGTAGGGAACAGCTGTTTTTTTTCGCGATTTATGATTTGGTCCCATAGTAAAAGTTGTTCAAAGTGATGAGTACAATCTCCCATTTCGGTTTGTCGAGTGTTTACAATTTCACCCTGTATATAAAAATGTATTGCTGTTCGTTAATCTCGCTAAAACTCGAGAACGGCTGGACCGATTTGGCTAATTTCAGTTTTGAAATATTTGTGGAAGTCCAGGGAAAGTTTAAATGGTGAGAATATATGGAAAAATTGCGAGGAAAATAGTAAAAATAACAATTTTATTCTCCCATACAAACTCTTTCTACCTGTCAAACATTCGATGTTCGTCCCGTCGGCGTCGGTACGATAAATTCGGGTCCCCTCAAATCAAACATATTGTGAATCCAAAAGCACTTCAATAAACAGATTTTAAAACTAATTACTTTTTTTCTTTACGTGGCATTGCAACGCATGCCGGGTACCTACAGCTAGTTTATTTATAAATATGTTGAACAAAATAGAGCAATATTTTACAAGTAACAACTTTCATATAACATCATAAAACATACTTGAACACGAAAACGATAGCAGACCGACCTCCATCATGAAATTATAATTTTCCGGCGGCAAAATTTGCATAGTAATATTGTTAGTAGGTAATTGTTACACTAGCTATACTTATAGACTTGACGCCATACTTCGTCCTCTAACTTGCATAAATATTTAGCAAAAAACGCTGAAATATTATTTTAAAAGAGTTTTTTTAATGTTTTTTTTAATTATTTGTCTTTGTCGCGCTTTACCCTTGTCTCACCTGATGGTAAGCACAAACAGGGTCTAAGATGGAGCACACGAATCCAAGTAACAGAGATATAGAGAGATTCCCCTGTACCCCTCTGGCTCTCACATACACACGACGGAACACAGTAAACTGCTTGGCGCCGGACTTTAATGTGAGGGTGGTAGTTAGCCAGGCGGACCGTATAGAACCTACCACGTCGCGTGCTGGGTTTTGTTGAATCTTACAACACGCGTCTATTCCCAGCGTGCAGTGAGGAAGTTTTGCATTCTAGCCCGTCCCCACACGGGAGTAGAATGAACACCCCACCAAACAGTTCTCGATAGTTTGTGCAGTCCACCAACCAGCCAGCTTGGAGGATTCCATTTTGAGAAGAGAACCGTGCTCTTTGCTGAGACCACACAGAACTGGGGGGATAATATCGCCTGTTTGGTGAAACGCTTCCTATTCAAAATTATTACTACAAGCAGTTACACTTGCACTGCAGTTGCACTGACTACATCCTTATTTCCTTCAAGCTGCATTAGGTAGTTCCATGGTTTACAGTTGCCACTGGATGTGCAGTCGCAGTGATTACTATACCCTTTTCATTATAAGTTGATTCCTGACGTTTCTCTACAAATCGTTCCCATGCAAAGAATATCAAGTATTTTAAAAAAACAAAGCATGGATAATATAGCTATTCTACGGCTTTTGATGATGTCGTTTACGTTTTTTCGATAGCAATCTCCTTACAGCTACAATTTACGAAATGACCGAGCTGTCAGGACTCATCTTTGGGTGAAAAGAATATAATATGAAACGAAATATGTTCATCAAACGCGGCATCATTAACCCACCTGGTAGATTGGAAATGATTAATACCCTTACACAAAACAAGCTGAGCCTAATTTCAATTGTTCATTTACATATTCATAACTTCTCATCAATTTCTGCCGCAATACGGTACTGGACCATGAATCAGCCACATTCAGCTCCACGTATTGTTCAGAGCTTTGTATTCCGTTGTCTATCCTCCATTGTTACAATGGAAAGTTACGAGAATAACCCGATATGTATCTTTTGTTACGTTTTTAATACTATGATCCGCTTACGGACGTACTGTAGGCGAAGTTGGCAGTTGTACTGTTCACAACAAAATGCTTCGTACGGCACTCGATACGTTAGCTCCTCCCACTTTTCAGTTTCACCAATTAGGAATTTTCTAAGATGTGGGGAGTGTTCCGTGTGGCTCCCGGGAAAGAATATGCAATCCTTTCCTCATCCGTGGATATCACAAAAGTCGATTGTGCACAAATCCAGTTTATAAACTCTCCTCCTACCGCTGATATCGTACGCTGCGCTGTACAAGCGATTTAAGCATTGTAGGTGGTCGACCGCCAAGTTTGTTGATGTACATTGTACGGAATGATGGAAAATTTTATTTATCTAGCTCAGTGTTGATAGAATCGGATTTATTTTTATAACTGGATTGGAAATAAATTGTACATTGTTTGCGTTTACTGTTTGGTTGGACTGTTTGTCAGTTAGATATGATATGGCATAAGGTTTTGCTGTGTCACCTTTGGTCATAATAAGCAACAACCAGCAGAGCATCTTTGCACATCTTCATTACATAATCATAAGATTAGCCTAGCCTTTGAACGCTTACTTTTCATATAGGAGGGTCTGAGTACGATGCCGGCCCACACCTGGCTTTTCGAATCCATGTACCTACACATCAGAATTTGATTACTACTTGCGTTAACGGTGAAGGAAAACATCGAGAGGAAAGCAGCACATCTGAGAGGTCTACAAAAAGTTCTCAATGTGTAGTCCGCCAACCCGTACCAGGCCTAGGAATAAATAAATAAAAAAAAAACTTTATTTCGGATAAGTAACATGCATAGTTGGTTACTAAAAAAGAGACAAAGAAAGTAACATGTTAGAAAAAAAAAGAAAACTTAATATTTAGTTACCAGTTCATTGTTCGTCATGCATCTTTGAACAATAATGGCATTCAACAAAGAAGAGTCGTATCTCCCTGCTATGGTCTTCAGGATGGAGTTGGAGCTGGCCCGCACTCTGCAGAACAACGAGGCAGATCTCTGCCTGATGATGGCATGAAAGCCATCGACGTGTGCATGCGTGAACATACCAGATGCACTACAGAAACGGGGCAGCCCCATCAACATCCTGAAACCGTTATTATATTGGACCCGCAGGGCGCTCATAGGCCGCTGAGTATAATTGGTCTAAAGCCTTCTCATTCTGAGAAGAGGCCCGTACCCACCACATACCTGTACTCATGCCTGTAATCCCCGTGAAGGGCTCAGTAGAGGTTTTCTCCTATTACAGGAGTCTGCACACCTCTCTAAACGTTTCGCCTCTTGTATCAAGTCCCATGAATAGGTGAAGAGCCTATTGCCATTATTCGGACACAGTTATGATGCAAGTTTGTGCCCTCCTTTGGGACTATAATGCGCTGATAATGCTTATGCCTTAATCACCGATCTTTCTAAGCGATCTATCTCCTCTCCCCGTACAGTCGGTGCCTATCACTGTAGTACCATGATCTAGATAGAATTTTCATATTTATGCTCTCCGCTCCTCCTGTTAAGTTGATCTTAGGAGTGCATCGCTCAGGGGCATGTTAAGATAACATAAACAAGTTAGGCTTGAATTCACACTTAAGTCGATACAACATAGTTTTATTGCTATACAATATTCGTGAAGGATAAATAATAGGGCCGTCATCAGGGATATCTATGAAACTGACGTTATTGATGTATTTAGAAAAAAGTATGGGAGCAAGAACATCATTAGCCAAATTTTTGGGTTCGAGTTTAGTCTTACCAGTAGCAACTGAATTTTAAGTGAAACGGCTGCTGTCATCAAACTTTCAGTTCAATCAATAGGCTTAGATGCCATCACGCGAAGTTAGAGGGGTTTTCAGAAATTTGGGCTCCTGGTTCTTCATACAACATTCTGTGAAGAAGAAGCACAGTGAAGCAAAAACGTCTAAACGGAACAATTTTTTATTTTTCACTGCTACATATAAGTGTAATTCAGTATCCCATACAGCGCACGCTCAAACACAGAATACGTACGCTTCTATTGATTGAAAATGAATAAGACCATCCAAAGTCCTTCCAAAAACGGTTTTTAACTATTATTTTTTTCATCTATGACTAGTGGCACAGCCATTTGGCTGTCCCATTTCAAAGCCTAGTAAGGGACACTTTTTACAAAAGTCGTTTTATTGCATAACCTTGCTAACCTAGAAAGTCTCTACCAAATACAAAAACACCAGCGTTGAAAACTCACATAATAAGCAGATATATTTAAGCATCGATACCTAGTAAGTGCCATTCACTGCCTCTGATCATTTTAAAACCTAGTAAGTCACTTTAACCACATGGTTTTACCTAACATAAAAACTTTTCAGAGGCTGACCGATTTAACGTTTATGCACTCTCCTGTAAAATTTCGTTTTAAGCCCTTTCTAGGTTTTGAAATGGGACAGCCGCATTGTATCACTCTATTTTGGTCAAGCTGTAAACAAAAATCTATATCATCTATTTCTATCTCTTCTCTTCTTTAAATAGTATAAATTGAAGCCGCTTTTCGCGTCCGTCTGTTTGTCCGCTTACTTCTTCTAAACTGCTCAATGGATTTCGATGCGGATTTCATCTTAATATAGGTAATTTCTTCCGGATGGTTTAAGCTATAAAGTGTACCCGAGTGACGCCGGGGCAGGTCGCTAGTCATATTCAAAATACACTCGATGCCAAGTTTTTAACTCTCTCAATCTTCATTCTACAGTTTATGGTTACCATCAATGTCATCTGGCGACAACACCGTGACTTTCGTTTGATATGACAAGCAACTGATGTATGGAGTTCAGTTCAAAGTCAAACACTTATGTTTGATCATTAAAAGCGTCTTTAATTTGAAAGATTAAAATCAAAATGGCTGACGCTACTTCTGTATTTGAAGTGGAAAACAATGTTTTCAGACAGTTTTATATTTATTATTTTGTTTTTAATATTTATTAGTTTATCCTTCAGATCTTCTTCTTGTTCCTAGCCTTTTCCCAACTGTGTTGGAATCAGATTCCTGTCTAACCAGATGCGGCTGAACACCAGCATTTTACACGGAGCGACTACCATCAGACCTCCGCAACACAGTTACTGGGCAATGCCGATATCCTAAGGTTGGACCAGTCGCCAGACTTTCTGACTTCTGACTACCCATAACGTCTGTCCTAGGTATTCGTATGACACCCGCGACCGACGGCTTAATGTCCTCTCCGAGGCACGTAGGGGTCTCCATGTGTATCGAACGGTCACCCATCCCAGGACTGACCGCGGCTAGCGTAGCTTAACCTTACAAATCATATGTACCGCGCGGTAGTTATAATAACTATGAGCCCCTCATTCATCATTAGTTCATCCTCCAGTTGACATTGATGATTTTGCAGCAGAAATAATTTGCATAGACTAGACAATGAAATAGAACATGAATAAAATACAGATTAAAAATAAATTACTGTTAATTATTACCGGCAAGTATGTTTAGGAAACCAATCCAGGTAGTTGAGAAGGCCACAATGCCACACAATCTTCTTTTAAACCGACTCCAAAAAAGTAAGAGGTTTTCAATTCTACGTGTTTCTTTTTTGAGTATTCCTCCGATGTCATCCCATTTTAATTTGGTGAAGATCTGATGAAGACCTTCAGAAAAAGACAATGAAACTCCTCGATGGATAACAGCAAATCACTCGCGATTGCTGTAATCGCATGTTTATGTATGATTAATACACAAAATAGACAAACTAATAAACAAAAACGACTTCAAAAATAACTGAAAGGAGTAAAATAGTAAAATAACTGAAAGGAGTAAATTGTTAACTTTAAAGGAGTAAACCGTTAAAGTTAACAATTTCAGAAGTCGGTGCCTTAGCAAATTATAATTATGGTAATTATTTTACTATTTTCAGGTTTTTTTTAAGTCGGTTTTTCTTTTTCTTTTCACGCGATTCTGTTTTTCTTTTAAAGAAACTTTTTCTCTTTCAGTTCCGTACTCTACAGAATTTTTTTATTCACTTGGCAGATAGATCTGTGTGCGCTGTTTCTTCTTCACAGCATAAACGCTACGTTTTTGGGGCTATCTTTTGTAATATTGACGTTCAAAAAGAACTAAGTAATTCTAGTCTATTTTGAATAAATGAGTTTTGAATTTGAAAGTAAATGTTGGAATAACTATTGGTGTTACCATCAATTAAAAGTTTTACAAGGAAGGTTTCGTGTTTAAACTCCACTTACAAATTCGCCGGCAGAACAAAATAAGATGCAATGAAATGTTTCAATTGAACTATACTAATAGATAAGATCGTAACTGCAAAGCAATTTACCGTAATTATTTCAGTAATTGTGTAGACTTGGTTAAAAAATATCGATACATCAAAATATCGATATTTTTTCAGAAAATAATCGTTAAATATTGTCGATATTTTCAATCACGACACTATCAATACTCGATATTTATTTTCGAATATAATTTTTTAACAAATTCGATAAAAAAAATTAACGTAGTTCTGTGCCTTTCCAATGTCATGCGTAGCCAACAACAAAAGCCATGTAGGTATCCGAACTAACGAACGCTTATTTTAAAGTAATATTAAATTAATAATAAAAAATAATTATAAAATAAAATAAAAAATAATTTGGCGACACGTTTGGTGCAGTGGCTAAGCGATTGGCTTCTGCGCTACGGGTCGTGGGTTCGATTCCCACACGGAACAAAAATTTGTATGGCCTACAGATGGTTGTTTCGGGTCTGGGCGTTTGTTTGTGAGATTTGTGTTTGTAAACGCACCCACGATACAAGAGAAATCTTAGTGTGGGGCAACGTTTTAAAAAAAAAACTTTCTACTTAAAACTTCTACATGTTTTAAATTTTCCGAATTTTACTTGAATATTTTGAGAACATTTTTAGATAAAATATGTTGATATTTTTTTCACGATAAATATCGATAGTGTTTGAAAATATCTGTACGATATTTATCGATATATTTTTTGTACTTCTCCATCCCTAGGAATATCGTACCAAAAAAAAACAATTGAAACTTAATAAAGGAGCTCAGTAAACCAATACAATTAAATTGTATAGGTACTAGCAATTGTTAACAAAAGAAAGCGCGTCTATGTATACAGTTTCGCGCTATTAGTCGGCAATTAACAGGCATTATGTACAATTAAGCAACATTTTAGCAATTATCCAATTTGATACAATTACACCAGTGTTATACTTTTAATTCGTTAAATTATATAGTTTTTGTAACTGTTGTTGGAGCTAATAACATAGGGAAACGATTCGGTAATGAGAAAAGTATAGAGGTGTGAGTTTTAAGAATTAATTAAGCGTTCGTGTACCTTACTGTGAGCCTCCGACAAACAATGAGTATGCGATGAGACTCAACAACTAGGTTCATAGTTGCTATGTAAAATATACTACTACCTACATACATCTCTAACAGGCGATTTTTCAATCGTCAGATAACTTTTATCTGAGAAATAAATATGGCGGTTTGAGATATATTCTATAGGTACAAGAGATGTCAAAACGTCAAAACTATCCATCAGATAAAAGTTAACTGACGTTTCAAAAATAGGCCCATACAGTTCAAATTGTCATGTCATTTAATGTGCCACTTATATTTGTTGTCATTGTTAATGATTGGCACAACATGTTACTACACTTGGGAGCAAAGAAATCGAGCCACTCCTTTTTCACGTGTCCTAGTTATTAGTTGTGGTTTCATGAATTGTGTGTGTAATTCAAAATACAAAAAAACTAAGTACTAAATAACCTTTTAGGCGATATATGTTTAGAATTGATCTGTTGCATAATACCAAAAATAATAACAATTATACCTACGTGAAAAATAGAAGTGGCTCGATTTATTTGCTCCCAAGTATATTTGTTTTCATTTAGATAGATTAAAAAAGTTTGAAAAAAAAAGTGTTTTTTTTTAATATTTTAGAGTACTCTTGAAAAGTGGACCCTGGGTTTTCAATTACTGTCCAACGGCAGGATCACGTTCGTGTATAGCTTTTAAAGTAATTGTTACTAGTGTTGACACTACCCAGACTAACTTGACAGGTGTCAAATCGGGCTTATTAAATTGAAACAACATTAGGTCTTCTTCTATCGTGTCGGCACGAGCTATACGAGAATAGGTCATGCCGTGATGAAAAGATTAGCTAGTCAGCAAGGTTGGTAGCGGGGCTGACTACCCAGGGTGCGCCGGACGTACTTAAGTATCGTCACTCGTGGAGGCTCTTTTCATGCGCCCCAACATTAGGTCTGAGGCTAAGAATTAAAATATTCCCCTTTATTTTAAACTAGGCAACCTAGCTTTTAACGCTAGTTAGTAGTTCTAAAGTAAAAGTTCCATTTTGTTTTAAATTGCAGGTCTGCATGAATGTACAGAGTAATAATATGTGAGTTATCTATACTTATATTATATTCACGCTTTCTAAGTGAGCAAGGCGATCGATATCGTTCATAGTGCTTGATCAACTGCGCACTGGCACATTTAGCGGTTATTCTAAGTTTAAAATCACAAATGCGCACCAAAAGTTTTTAATTACACCGTAGTAAAAGAAAAAATAATATGATATGATTATCAAGGTTAAGCTACGCTTGCCGCGGTCAGTCCGTGGATGGGCGACCATTCGTTACACATCGAGACCCGGAGAGTATGTCAATCAGTCGGTCCCGGATGTCATACAAATACCTATGACAGTTATTACGGGTAGTCATAAGCCTGAAAGTCTGACAACCGGTCCAACCTTAGGATATCGGCATTGCCCAGTAACTGAGTTGCAGAGGTCTGATGGCAATCGCTCCGTGTAAAATGCTGGTATTCAGCCGCATCTGTTTAGACTGCAAGCTGACTCCAGTATACGTTGTGTTTCGTTGTGTTTGTGAATTCGTGTAATTCCTTAAAACCACATGATCTACTACTTGGTGTAGATTGTCTTGCACGGGAATTAGATTTGTTTTTTTTTCATGCGGTTCATTTAACTCATCGTATCGAAACCACTAGGATTCAGTAAAAAAACAAGAAAAAAATTTGTGCAAAAAAAAAAGCTTTTTTTTTCATGGCCTTTTCGATGCCACGCGTAAATGTATGAAATCACGGCGACGCGGCTGGCGGGCACGACTAACGCGATATCACTCTTTGCAGTCAGTTAACTCGGGGCTCTAAATAGACTCAGAAATAGAAAACCAATTTTTTTTTTCTTCCTTTTTTAAAATACCCATTTAGACTTAATCTGTGTCACCAGTAGATCACGCGGTTTGAAGGAATTAAACGAATTCTTTAACAACCTGTAGTTGGGAAAAGGTTATGAGGAAGAAGACATCGGAATTCGGATGTCATTAATAATGACCTCTTGTGAGTACCAGAACAATTAGAAAAAATCATTAGAGAGAATGCAGCTTAAGGACTTAATCCTTCTCATGCCAGGAAGAGGACCGTTCCTTTGCAAATCAGAATTTGATTATCACTTATCGGTGAAGGAAAACATCCTGAGGAAACCTGCACACCTGAGAGGGTGAAAAAGCTCCAAAAAATTCTTAAGGGCTCTTACACACCACGTTTTTTTCAGGCGCTGTTGACGCGCGTCTCACGCAACTATAACGCGCTACAAACGCGATGTTATCGCAATTAATTTACCTATTCACACGTTCATAAAATTGTAGTATGCAGACGACGACTTTTTCGCGAGC
This sequence comes from Amphipyra tragopoginis, assembly GCA_905220435.1. Classification (NCBI taxonomy): domain Eukaryota; kingdom Metazoa; phylum Arthropoda; class Insecta; order Lepidoptera; family Noctuidae; genus Amphipyra; species Amphipyra tragopoginis. Next base: position 3,153,177 of record HG992006.1, read on the forward strand.
TGTCGACGCGCTCGTAGCGCGGAGTTACATCGATATAGACGCGCTGGCACAGCGCGTCTCTTTAGCTGTAAACACATACATACAGCGCGTTTTAATCCAAGGAGAGTTGCTCACGCGCGTCTGTAGCGCGATACACGCTCCTTCGCGCACTTGCTATACGCGTTTTACTTTGCAAGGAGAGTTGCTCACGCGCGTCTGTAGCGCGTTTCTCGTGAGTTTGCAGTGATGCAATCGTAAGTAATCTGCCTATTTCAAGTTTAGTAGCGCCAACAACGCGCGATAGCGAAACGCGCGTCGACGGCGCCTGAAAAAACGTGGTGTGTTTGAGCTCTAATTGTGTGTGTAGTCCCGCACGAAGCCAGCGTGGTGGAGTAAGGCCTACACCAGCCTACACCCTTGTGATTGTGCTTTTGCTTATGTTATGCCATTGTCGTCACTGACGATAGTAGTCTTGATATAATCTGAGTTGAGATCAGTTGATAGCCATAACGAATTTTATTAGTCGCCGGCTAGGAACTGACGTCATGATTGTGTCAGGCTAAGTTTGTTGACGTCATTGTTGCTTCTGTTCGTTAATCTTAATCGTAATTGAATTCTTCTTGTTATTCATAATATCATGTGTTAAAAAAGACTCTCCTTGAGACTCTCCTCGCTATTTTTTTCAATTTAATTGTCTCTTTGGTCAGATGCTAAGAAGGGGTGCGGTTCATAAGGGCTTAATTTCATTAAAGAGTCATGTCTTCTTATGAAATAATTTCAGGAGCAATGAATCCGAGGGTCATCAATATAAACCTTAATATTTCGGAAACTAAGAAATGTTAGCTTATTTAAATAAAAAGTATTTTATAGTCTATTTAATATTAATGAAATAATATTAATTAATAGTATTAAATATTCTTTATTTCAATAAGCTAGCATTATTATGGTGCTGCTAAACGGGCCACATTTTCAGGGCAATATGTGGCTGCAATATTAAAGTTATTTATTTCTAGTTTCCGAGATGTTCGGGTTTAATTTGGTGACCCGGATTCATTGTTCTATATTTTTTTTTTCGGAGAATTATATATACCCGTTGGGAACTCCATATCTTTTCTCGAAGCTGTACCAGCACGTTTCTTTTCAACTAGGTACCTTCCCTCTACTAGTGGGATTACTCTATAAATTGTTCAACATTACATATATTTTATAAGTGTGAATTTATTTTAAAATCTCATAAAGAATTCACGTAAAACTCTTCACGACTTTTCTAATACCTCTGCTTTGCGATACAACTAATTTCTGTAAGTTACAGTACCAATCTAACACCGTAGTATTTTTTGTTTTTATCCAGCACTTACTACGAGCGATTTGGAGTGATGCCAACATTTCGTGAAAGCATCGCTTACAGTTCTACTAACCCTTAAAAAAAAGCAATACAATGAAGGTCAGGTATTTAGCTAAGGCGCCACTTTCAATCTTGCTACTATTCTGTCTTACTATTACCGCATTGAAATCGCTGAGTGCTGGTTTTCATCTTAATTTAGATAATTTCTTTTGGAAGATTTTAAGCTGTAAAACGTACCCGAGCGGCGTCGGGGCTAGGATATATTTCGTTGACCGACTACACATTCAATTGGTATTTAGCCATAACAGTTAAGTGGGTAGCGCTAAAGGATTTCTCAAGGAAACCGTCGATAAAAACGGTAATTAATGCGGCATTCCTACCGCACTTAACAACGATAAAACAAACGTGAAATAAATACATTGATATCAACAGCAAGCGCCACCTGTTACATTACGCATGAACTAACGGCACAATGTGGGTAGACAGAGCACTAGACTCTAAATGGAAGGCCTGTGACTCTCTGACTGAAATAATAATTATTGTTGACGATGGGGTAAAGAAAAACACGTATAAGAGGGAAAAATGGTTAGTGCCAGCAAGCAGAGCCGAAAAATTAGGCGCGCACGATTGGCATTAGCTGTCACAACTGACGTCAAAAAAGGCGGGACCGTTGACATTAGGAAGTGACAACTGACTTTTTGTTGCCATTTTGTAAAATAATCCGCGAAATAGACTGGCTTACTTCGCCGTCAGTCCCGGATGTTAGAGCCCAAATACACGTCCGATACTTGCCTCCGATAGTCTGATCAGACTATCTGAAGGCCTCCGCGTCATATATTTGTTTGAACATGAATTACACGTATGACCAGACTATCGGATCGGATGTCAGAATCGTAAGCATCGTCCGGGCGTCGCTCGTCGTCGTCCAGAAAAATCGGACACGAGAATCGTACGTGTATTTCATTAATCCGATCAGATAGTCGGATCCGGTTCCCGGAAGCAACTATCGGACGTGTATTTTGACATTATACGAATATCTACGACAGTCGTAACGGGTAGTCAGAAGCCTGACAACCGGTCTAGCCTTTGGATATCGGCATTGACTGGTCTGATAGCAGTCGCTCCGTGTAAAATAACCAGTATTTTACACGGAGCGACGGCCATCAGACCATTTAGCCGCGTCTGGTTAGACTAGATGCTGACTCCAACGTAGTTGGGAAAAAGCTAGGTAGATCGACAGACTGGCTAACCAAGAAGGTTTATTTTTTTAAATACGATATTAATTTGCGTCGCATACAACTCTAAGCTTCGGAAATTTAGACTGACTTCAGTGATAGCCAAGCGATACCTATAACGCTCGCCTTCCATTCAGAAGGGTCTACTTCTGTATTTTCGAATTCATTTGCGGATCAGAACTCGGTTAACGTTGAAGGGAACTGTGAGGAAATCTGAGAGGGCTCCATAAAGTTCTCAATGGTGTGTAGTCCACCAAATCGTACGCGTGGACTAAGGCCTGAATCCTTCTTATTCTAAGAAGAGACTCGTGCCCAACAAAGGGGCGGTAATAGGCTGAGTATGAAGTATTTATTTTGTCGCTTTCTATCACTAACAAATATCATCACTGCGGCATCACACAAAGTACCCAGTAGGCACTTTGTGTAACAACGTAACATTATAATCTAATTCAACAACCCACCACTAAAATGCTTCTCGTTTCCAAAATGGAATTGTAATCGGATGGATTTCCATTTTCCAAATGGATTCTAGTCATGCGGTAACCTTTTTTTCTCCAAACTTAGTTTACGTACTTTGAGAGTTTCTGAATATTTTTTTCTATTCACAATGCCTAGAATTTCCCTTTCAAATTTCGTATTATATGGAACTTGCCTAGAATTTGAGCTGAACTTACGTAAGGCAGTAAAAAGATTTAGGGTCTCGTCACATTAGTCAGCATCAATTCGCAAAAAGCTGGATAGTTTTAACACACTTGTGCGCATAAATTACGAACGTGTTCTTTCAGGTGCGTAAGAATGTTTAAGCGTGCTTACGCAGCTCCAGTGACGTGTAGGATGCGATACGTCTGATTTCGATCAACTGCTTAGGTATGTATGCTCGTGTGTGAACCGTAAGTTCACTTGCTCAAACATGTGTTCTGGTGCGTTCAATCCACGAATACGCACCCCATTCTTTTTTGCGACATGTAGCCGTGCGTATGCACGCATCTAACTATTGTGTGGCGATAGAACTAACACAATAGCAATTTATTATGCTCACTTTTGCACTGTAGCGATTTAGAGAAAGAGTGGGGCGCGTCTTCCTGGATTGAACTGTCTGTAGCTTCCGGAACAAGAAGCTAAACTTGTAGGTACACCCATTATCTCACTTTTATGCGAAAGGGTATGTAAATGACAATGACATAGAAAATGGCAATTTTGTATATTCATACAAAATTGCCATTTTCTACGAGCAAGATTGCGAATCGTTGCTGATAAATGTATCTAGTCCCTTATACGTATGAACTTGTTAAAATTGATTGTTTTTTGGGTTTAATATTCGTGTGTTTGTTTTGTTTTAGGGGTAATTTTTCCCAAAATTTTATGCATCAAATTTTTACATAACATTTTCTTATTGTTCAAAGGTAAACTCCAAGGTAAAGCCCAGCAAAGTCCCGCAACTAAAAGTAACTGTAGATAATGACTGTGAAATGTATTTTTAGTAGCTAGGTACCTTTGAAGCGAGGCGAATGGCAAGCAACCTGTAATTACACTAATTAATCACTTAAGAGCAGAATTTTTTGGTCCCGGAGTATCTAGAGTGGAATCAGAAAATCTATCAGTATTATTAATGTTCTATAATTTGTTATTTAAATAGTGATATGTGAGTTGTCTATTACTAACTTAAACAAAATAAATATTTTATTAATTTTTGATCTTATTCAAAATTTTGTTTTATTAGATACGAAATGTTTTTCTTAATTTAATATTAAAATCTTATTAGAATCAATCAATCTATTGAAACTGCAATGGCTGAAAATGAAAATAGTTTTGTGTTCTGCCAAATCACTAGATTTTTTAGTAGTAGAAGATCTGGTAATCAGTTAAAATATTCGACATCATCTGGGATTTCGTGGTATCTTACGGATTTTCCGAAATCCCTGGCTCTGTAATTTCTTTGCGATGTAGGTATAGATGAAAAAACGTTCTTAGACGCACGAGGAAAGTATTTAATTGACAACAAGCTTAAAAATAGAACAAACATTTTACATTTCGTGTATCAAAACTGAAAATTATGTAGATATATTCTGGATTCAACCAGCATCCATATAGATTTTACTACACAACAAACCCGAGCGCAAATTGGACTCCACGAATATTATACCAAAATTGAGTCTAAACTTTTAGCTACAATATAACAGAAGCAATTCTAACAAGAATAGGTACTATAAAATGTACATTTTAACTATACCAGAGACCATTAAAGTCAATACATTATATTTATATATGGTCGGTATTTAATAAATTATGATTAGTAATAAATGTTCCAACCTTAGCCTACTTTGTATTCAGTTCGACGTGATATGCTGGCTCTCCAGTGGGCTAGGCGATGTATGGCGAGTATGAGCGATGTGAGACAGTACTTACTTGCGTAAGGTTTGTTCAAGCTAACATGCTGACTTTTAGTACAACTCCTGAAAGGTATTATTAGCCTGTTTTAATCTGGCTTATTCCCCGCAATGATAAATGATAAGTTAAATATCGTAGCAGAGGGCAGAGGAGCTCGTGGCTAAATAATTACAGCCGCATAGACCGATCTTCCGGGTTAAACCACACTTGCCGAGGTTGGTCTGTGGATGGGTGACCATTTACCATAGCGAGTTTCCTCCGTGCCTCGGAAAGCACGTAAAGCCGTTGGTCCCGGTTGTCATTTGCAGATCGTTGACAGTCGTTACTGTTGGTCAGAAGCCAGAAAGTCTGACAACCAGTCTTACCAAGAGTATCGTATTACCCAATTACTAGGTTGTGGAGGTCTGATAGGCAGTCGCTCCATGTAAAATACTGATATTCAGCTGCATCCGGTTCGACTGGAAGCCGACCCCAACATAGTTGGGAAAAGGCTAGGCAGATGATGATGATGATTAAAAAAAAACATTGCGCCACACTGGAATTTTTCCTATATCGTAACACCTAGGGGTGTCTTCTCGCCAATCTCTTTCATTGTTTCTTCAACTCCTCTTACAAAGAAACACACAGATGATGCAGTTTATTATACTTTTCATTACAAAAAAATAAGACATTTCAAGACATTTTCGTCAGTTTTTTTGTACATCTCAAGCGACATTCGTGCAAAGCGAACAACGCGCGATGCGCCATTCAAATTTAATACAAAGCCTGAAGCCAAAATGTAGTTTTTTAGAAGCAACTCCTCATTAGATTTCAGCTATTTGTAATAAAGTGCTTTTTGCTTATGTCAGTGTATCGATATTAAGAAAATTAAGACACATCAGGGCAAGTAAACTAAATTTTAAATGCGGTTATAAAGCAATACTAATTTCTCAAGCTTAATTTTAACTATTGTATTGTGCTTTTAACTTGAAATTCTAATTGATATCTGAGTTTTCTGCTTATTTCAGTTACACGTTGTATAATCGCAAATAAAATTATCTTCTCGCTGTCACTGGTCAGCCAGCACACGTCTTACAATTGATCGATAGTCATAGGTCTCCGCAGTTTACTGACCTATCAATGCCCCACTTCCAACGTCTCGCTATGAATTTTTCATACTACCGTTTCAATTTTATCGATTGGTTCTATACTCGTATGCTTGAGGCAGGTCGTTTGACATATTAATTTTTAATCGGCTGCACCGTCATTATTGGGTCTAATTGTAGGTAGAATTGAATGTCGTGCATGTGAACTGTCACACCTGTATTTACGCAGTAGAGTTGTATAACTGTAGATAATTGTTTTTCTACTATAATTACAAAGATGTGTACTGACATAGGGGTCATTTCGTAAACTGTAGCCGTAAGGAAACTGCTATCGAAAAAGCGTAAAAGGCATCATCAAAAACCGTAAAATAGCTAGCTACATTAGGAGGAGCTCGTGGCTAAATAATTACAGCCGCATAGACCGATCTTCCGGGTTAAGCCACGCTTGCCGAGGTTGGTCTGTGGATGGGTGACCATTTACCATAGCGAGTTTCCTCCGTGCCTCGGAAAGCACGTAAAGCCGTTGGTCCCGGCTGTCATTTGTAGATCTTTGACAGTCGTTACTGTTGGTCAGAAGCCAGAAAGTCTGACAACCAGTCTTACCAAGATATCGTATTACCCAGTTACTGGGTTGTGGAGGTCTGATAGGCAGTCGCTCCATGTAAAATACTGATATTCAGCTGAATCCGGTTCGACTGGAAGCCGACCCCAACATAGTTGGGAAAAGGCTAGGCAGATGATGATGAGCTAGCTACATTAGACATTTAAAAAAAAAACAATGATGTTCTTTGTATGGTAACGTTTTGCAGGAAAATCCCAGGAATAACCTTACGTTGAAAAGGGTATAGCCGTGTACCCGATGGGAATTCCCATACTTTCAAAATGACGAACTTCTATACAAAGTTTCATCCCCTATTCAAAAGTCCTTTCTTGGTGCTCACCTACGTTATACAAAGTGTCCCAAAAAATAGTGTCAAGTGGAAGACCAGAGGTTGAGCACCCTTAGAGGTACCTAAATCACCCCCATGTATGTTCCGCGATTTTTTGTAGTTTCGAGTTACGATTTCTTTTCTTATTTCAACCAATCTCTGACTTTCGACTGACTGAATGTCATTTTTGATCCGCACACGCATCCTCCATCCATTCGCGCTTGAAACGGAAACAGTCAAGAGGGAACTGAGTTCCTAACATATAGAAGGGTTGCTCGTATTGAATGACAAGCAAAGTAGGTCAACTTGCGTTATCTATTTTACCCTATATATCTGTGGTTCCAACCATAATTTCCATGTATGCACGGCTCCATTTCAAGCTGTAATATTCCAGTATAAGCTAACCTCTCATTGTACGGAAAGCCTATACAATGCGAGATCAGCTCATACTGGATATGTATAGCTTAATATGTAGTACGAGACGTAGTCGCTACACTATTTCTTGAATCGGAAATCGGAGGTAGAGTCGAGTAGGTTTAGTTGCTAATTAACACACGATTAGTCCCTTTGACCCTCTTTGACCAAAAGTTGTTTTGACTACAAATTACACTTTTTGCGATTGACATATAAACTCCTTCGTCCAAGGTCCATATCTAAGCCTTATTTAGACGCAGAAGTTAATTAAATACTTTTTAATCAGCACATTAACAGTTTCTATATCCAAAACGTTATGATAAATGGCAAAATCCTCATGAATTTCCTCCACACTGGGAGAGGCAGGGGATAATGTCGGACTCCTACTGGCTAAAAACCCACGGTGTTCCTCTTTCAGACCTACGGCCGAGGTCAAGGGATTCGCTATGACAAGCACGCCGTAGTAAAAATATTAGCTAGTCAGCAAGGTCGGTATCGGGGCTGACAGACCAGGGTGCGCTGACCATCATCACTCGTGGAAGCTCTGTTAATACCCCTAATCAGATGATATAGGGGGGTATAAACCCCTCGATATCTGGGTTACTTAGATTCGTGTGCTCCATCGACTAGAATCGAACGCGACTAAGACAAATAATAAAAAAAACATTTAAATCAACAATACGCCTGAAGCCTGATGACGATGACCCTGACTACATTTCCTGCACCTAATGGAAATGGCCTAAGAAGTAAAACAGGTCACTTCGGTTATTTTTATGAGCTTGTTGACGACTAACCATAAAATTTTACAATACCTATGTTATTTCAAATATTATGGCCATGTTTAAACCTCAACCGCGCTATTACTGAGTGACCATGTGGTTTAAAGAGTTGGTTTGACCTGGGAAATAACGCCGCGTTTAGTGGAACATATTTCATCATCATTGCAAGTGAGCTTCACATCCAGTTGGCTGGTGTCACAGTTGCACTGACTACATCCTAATTGCCTTCAAACTGCATTTGGCAGTTGCATAGTTTACTGTTGGATGGATGTGAAGTCTTACTTGCAGTTATAATTAAAAATATTAAACCATATGTTTCACCGCGGCGTTATCAGCACCTTTGTTTAGTTGATGTTGCAACCCATGACGTCTTTCTTATGACCCGGTAAACAAATTTAGGGTAGATTCAAGGTAACATCTGAAACCACGTTTTCCAATATTCTGTCTGCATATAGGCTACGACGGTCAACTTACAGCTGTTATATGATCATATTCCTATCGATATGATCATACATCGGAAGATGCTTATAGAAAGCATTTCATCAAACTTAAGGGGATGTTTAGAGAAATGAAAAACTTTTGTAAGGTTGTTCGGCTCAAAATCTAACTCTATATTCCTAGGAAGATGGCGAGACATATAAGTTCTAGTAGTCACCTATCTGGTCACGGAATAGAAAAAACAAGTAGAAGTGCCACGCAGCTATCGAGAGTCACACGATTAGCTACTGTCTGTGACCCTACGTCTCGAACTCGTGCGTAAAATATTTGAATCATGCCGTATTGTGCAATTTAAACGTATAAAAATGATAGTAAGACGAAAAATGTATCTCTCAGAGGTGTATAAAGTATAAAACTTTGATATCTTTCAATATCTCAGTTTAGCGACATTGGTTCCCGTACTAAGGATGTATAGGGGCACTTCCTCCTGGTTTTTCTATTTCGTGTACCTGGTTATTATCCAAGTGCAGTGAGACATACGGCCCTAAGTTTGTTTTTCAGGGCTCTTAAGACCTGGCATAAGAAAATCTTATCTAAGGCACTACTTCGCTTTAAAGATTGTAACAATTCTTTCACCGATGATATGCTTAACATGGGACTAATGTTCCTTGTCCTGTGCTGGGTCACGCAGTATTTAGGTAGGTACATCGTGTTATTCTTTTTAACCTCCATCTCATATAATACCTTTTCTAAACAGAGTTTTTTATCTTTCACTGCTAGGTCAGCGTAGAACCACAAACAATTCATTCCAAAAAGATAAAATAAATAAAAACATTGTTATTATAACTGTCGCTACAAACCTCGTCCATGTTGTGAGATAACATCGCAACATGTAACATTCGAACAATGTTGCAGCACATGTTATGTAACGTGAAACAATGCAACGTTGGTGTAGTCCCTTTCAGAATTTGTTATACAATGTTACCGACTTATTCATGTAAATTGTGACGTATTATGCAACGTATGTCGTTTAAAATCTTTATTCTATATTCTTTATATACAACGTTATTTTTAGTATATACAAAAACCGAGACACCCCAACAAGATTTTCATCAGAACTGCCTGAATATGTGTGTTTTTTTAATAAATCTCCAAGTTACACCGTAGTTTATGTCGCGTTAAGTTCCCTAGTAAAGTGTGAAATGCCTGAGATGTGCTATGCAGGGGTTGTCTAATACACGGAAACTGACCGAGTGGACCATCTGAAGCCTCAAGGTGGCTATTCCCGTCAACTGTTATGGGTAGAAACCTACTGAAACAAAATTGAAAATAAAGAAAAAAAGAAAACTTTGGTTTAAAAAATATGTCAATCGATTCTCCTAGTGATTCTGAACAAACTAGTTTCAGGTTTAGTATATACTAAAACTAAGCTTGTATATTCTATACATATAATAAAATCGTAACGATGCTAAAATTGTATTAAATATTTTTGGAAAGAAATAAGTGCAACGCATCTTAGGAACGATAATGATGACAAAAATGACGTTTTGAGACTTTTTGTATGTTTGAGCTTAACACTAGTGCTACTGGACAAATCCAGATGAAAGGTTTTGATAGCGAACCAAATGGCATGCGACAAAAAATGTAGGCACGACATTCGTTGAGGTCTTAAACGAAATAATTTAAAATGTGTAAGATGTTGCAAAAATTGACTATCATTGTACAATGTGTCCGGTCATGGACTAGCGATATTCTAGGTACTTGTATAACAACTATTCTAGTACACAAATACACTATACACTATTTTTAAGTATTTTGTGCCTCTTAAAGTTTGTTACGCGAGAAGACCCGATTCACTATTTTTATAATGTGTACAAATCGCGAAAGTTTAAAAACAACTATACACTAGGGTCCAATCCACTTCCATTTTTTTGTTGAGAGTTTCTGTACGTGTGTACAAAAAAAGTCATATCTTTCAAAGTTTTGGTCGTCCTGAGATAAAAGTAGGCTTATTCGGAGGGCAACAATACTGTCTATCGTTTACATTACGATACAATGGGTATAATGGGTATAATATAAAGACATACAGTTGTAGAGAATATCTCAACAAAAAAGCAAAATGGCTGCCAAATAGCGGGGAAGTGAATTGAACCCTAGTGTGTAGTGTATTTGTGTACTAGAATAGTTGCTATATAAGTACCTAGAATATCGCTAGTCTATGGCCGGACACACTAGAAATAATCCTTTTCATCTACATCTGAGGTCAAAGTTTATCTTAAACGGTTCATCGGTGCCTGTTTCATTGCTTATTGGCACGTCATGGTCAGATTACCTTACATTTACATTACATTACATTTAAAAAAAATACTCATTCTTTTACTACTCCTAATGCAGACCATCACTTTAAAATCAATTTACTTTGAAAAATCCAAATTAATGATGATGATAACACAAAACAAATTGTCGAGAACCATTAGTACAGAACATACGACAAATCAAAGAATAAATAAATGTAGTTACACAGTATATAATCCGTTTAAAAGCTTCCGATGCCCGTAGGCATTGCATTAGCAGTCTGTCACTTATTGCAATAGTCTTAGCACTCAGCGTGTTATTGCCCCGTCTGATCTTAAGTGGTTCTAACGCCTTCTGTGTTCCTAGTACTTTAAACTGAGATTCTGGGAGAAAAGCATGAGGTACATTCCAAAGAGAGACAAACTACACGCTGAAAAAACTTGTAGTACATACGAAACTCCGTCATGAATCTCGATTTGATTAGAGGTTAGATTCTAATGAAACAAAACTATATTTCAGTAGTTTTTTTTAAGGGACGCAAAGTTACTTTATTGCTCTTAAAATAGGCAAATAATACGAAAGGAAAGACGGAAAATAAAAAATAATAACATCAAAATAATATCTTATTCTGTAAGAAGAATCGTAAGAACCTAAAACATAAATATTATGGAAATTTAATTAGTAAATTAATGATATTAATGCTATGAAAAGGTACGTAAGTTCATTAATTTATTAATTAAATAAATGCATCTAATATAAATAAAGCTCTCGCCTTTCTATTGATAATGATGTGATTCTATTTCTGTTCCCCAAACAAGTCCTTGCGATACCTTTATTTGTACCATTTTAATCTTAATGTCTATTATTCTGTCTTTCAGTCACTGTATTTGAAGAGTACTCTCATGGTAAAGGTCAAAACTCTTCAGAAAATTATGAACAGTTGCGTCAAATAATAAATATTTCATTGAATATCTGGAAAAACACTCGACAGGGAAGCGTATACCGTTTTGTACTGCCCTGTTTCTCGCTAACATTTTTTTTTTCGTCTTTAATTGTCGAGCAAAATATTTTCATACAATATTTAGTCTCTTAAAGAACGTTTTTCTGTAGCTTTAACGTTTAAGGTAGCTGCCGTTACTGCCGTGTATCTGTATTTAACTTATTTAACGCGCCCACATAATATTCTGGAAACAATTTCTTGTTCACTCTCATATAAAATTGACGAAGCACATTCATCTATTGTCAATTTCTCATTACATTTTCGTGGTACTGACATCGAGCGACACGGAAGAGGCGTGTTCCATCTACATCGACACGCGTTCAACCACGTTCAACCCGCTGATGTTTTGAACACATTGAAGTACGGTTGTGTCGGTGTGTGCTGTTGTGTGTTCTACAGGGAGCTAGCGAGGTATTGATTGATCTGTGAAAGGCTTTGGTCTCGCCCCGCTCCTTTGAGTTACTTGGAACGTTGGAACATTCTTATCTTAAAGCAAAACGTTGCAGTTACGTAGGTAGGTTTCCAAGTTTCCTTGCTTCGTGTTCGGAATGTTGAAAAGCTATTACTTCGTTCGGAAGTATGTCTGGGTTGTAAGACTCATTCAAAGGCCGCGTATTGATAAAAAATTTGTTATGACATTGCTTTTAACAAGATTGAATTTTATGATAAAGACATAGGTTAGGATCTAAGGATTCTGTGTCACTGTTTTGAATAACAATATCACGCCTATAGTCCTCGTAGGGTTGTACAGAGATGATAGTATACCCTCATTTCGCCGCGTTTAAAGACGAGCCGATTGTCATCAACCGGGCACAAATTCAGACTCCGGGCTACTACTGAGAAATTCTACACAGAAAAACCTAATAAAACTTTGCCCGACCTGGGGATCGAACCTAGGACTTCACGCTCACAGTAGTTGCGTTTGCGACCTCTAAACCGACGAGCAGTCAACTATTTTGAATATTCACACGAGTTCAAAAATCCGACGCAAGTGAATCAAATGCTTCACGATTCCCAGCTACCTTGACCGCGAAAGGAATTCTGGACCTTGTGCCATTTAAGTAGGTCTCCTAGAAGTCTGTAATGACTCTTTTACCTTCGAATCTATTTCTATCAAAATAGAGGAGTCTGCTCAATTTGCCCTCAAAATCAAAATCTTTTCTTTTTATTTCTCTTATACCATTACAGAAGCTTATGAAAATTCGAATCTGGTGCACGGTTTCAATTTATCGTTTCCTATGAAGAAGAGCCGGCAAAAAACTCCATGGATACTCTTTTAAAATCAATATCTTTAACAATTTCAGTAAATACAGCATTACAATTAAAGGTAGTTTGAGAGAACAATGTAGTCTTGAGCACAGACCAGTAAGTAATGAAGTAGTCTTGAGTACAACAATCAACAAAAATCTTCCAAAAATCCTGTATAGGAAAACCACATTCTAGCCCAAGGATGGCGAACCTTTACTTACCAACGTGCCATTTTTCTAAAGAAATGTTTAATGAGGTCATAGACGTGCCATACTTCACCATTTTTTCATAGTGCATTATGAATTTTGTGATCAGTGAGGTTCTCAAAATATTGTGTCGGGTGCCATTAATGGCACGCGTGCCATTGGTTCGCCATCCCTGTTCTAGCCTAAGCTGGCGTCGATATATTCTCTACTCTGCACTGTCTATAGCTCCTTTTAGCCCCGAATTCTATGCTCTCACAGCTGCAAACAAAAGCCACTAGCCACATTATTCTCCACAACCTGGATTAATATCGTTAGCGTATCAGTGATCATATCACCATAGACATCTAAGCTCCCAGGCCGAACAATGCTAATCCTGAACCCAATCTTTCGTACGTGTGAAAACATCTTCCCGTCATGGCGGTCATTACACCCTGTTGAAGATGGTAATCTAGTTGGTGCTTTTATTACTATCGCTAGTGCTTCTACTTGAGTATTAGAGTAACTAGGTTATATGTAGTGCAGTGCATCTGAGTTCATTCGGTTTATTACGAGTACTTTAAGTACAGTTGTGGTCGTACTTTTAGTTTTATTAACTGTAAAAACAATTACGAGTTGAAGGGTACCTACATCTAAAAGTAATGGAACGTTAGGAACAAACAAGCATATGTTATTCGCATTAATTGCATGTTCAAGACGAGCAAGGACATGCATTGATGTTTCATGAAATAGTAATCTTCTGTACATATAATAAATCTATACAATTGGCGTCTGAATATAGGAAATATTTTAAAAGAAATAGCGTGTGGATTAAAGGAATTTGGGTCTGTTTGCCTTTTTATCTACATAGTATAAAACAAAGTCGCTTAAGTTTGGATATCCATTCGGCCTCTATTATCTCTATTTATCCTCTATTTTTACCTTTTTCCCTCCATTTCTAAAACCCAAGTCCAAAAAGCGAATCCTCCCCATAGTCGTATAAAAAGTATCATCTCTCAATGGCCAGTCATAAAAAAGTTTAATATCAAAATGAAAGAAGGTGAAGATGATGATGAAGGTGATACTACATTACCCCACCGCTGTCTGTCCCTATGTACGCTTAGATCTTTAAAACTACGCAACAGATTTTGATGCGGTTTTCTTTAATGGATAGAGTGATTGAAGAGGAAGATTTTAAGCTATAAAACGTACACGTGTGAAGCCGGGGCGGGTCGCTAGTCACGTATAAAGTACTGACTCAATGCGTTTGACTTTTATAGACAAATACTATAAAAAATATATATTATTATATTAAATCCTAACTTCCTAATCCTAACTAATATTATAAATGCGAAATTAAGTATGTTTGTTACCTTTTCACGCCTAAACCACTGAACCGATCATCCTGAAATTTTGCATATACGGTGTCAGGTGTACAGAAGCGGAATTTAGGGTACCTTTCATCCCGAAAAAAAGTACTGTTCCCGAGGAAAACAACAATAACGTTCATAGATGGCGCCACGTGTCTTTCGAATCTTGATTGAATTAAGCTAGTTTATAATAAAAATATTGTAATAGTATTTCGGGGTACCTAACATTTATTTTTTGTTTCATCGTAATCGGTTCGCTCAATCAAAAGATATTAGAATTTAAAGTTATCAAAAAGAAAGTTCAGTTAATGAGACCCAATATTGGTTTCCTACTTCCACGCGGACAGAGTCGCGGGAACAGCTAGTTCTCTATAAACGAGCAGAAAAGATCTAGCCTTGTTTACTTGCTCCAAACACCTTTACCCAAGTCAATTTGTTCATAGATTAAAACGGTAAACGCCTTTAAAAAACTCACATCTTAATTATGAATTCAATGTACCGTGTATGTAGGTGAGGTACATTAAAAATGCGCTTGTTAAGACCACCTGTGGTTCGTATAACTAGCTACTAAATACGTGTAATACCTTTAGGAGCGCGATACTTAACGCCACCTGTGGTGTTTTACATGAAATAATGGCGTAATATAGCTACGAAGACCGCCTAATATTTGGTGCCGAATATTCACCACACACAATTGACAGTAGTGATTTTCGGCCGAAAAAAGTCACCCCCTTATCTCTCTGAAAAGGATTAGGTCACTGCCCGCAGCATTCTATTGTAAGTAGTACAACTACCAATCTCTTTTGCTAAGGATGATGGAGCTGAAGTTCACCATCACATATTTGCCAAGGATGGTGGTCTCGGTAATGTTTCCTCCCTCACGAATCATGATCGTTGTTTTAAGCAATCGATTAGAAAGGGCATGATCAAGATAGGATATTATACTACGGGCTGATATGACGACCGACATAACATATATTTTATACGAAATAGGCCGAATATTAGTTTGAATATTCGGCAAAGCGACGTTTGATCAGATATCTCACCCCTACTGGGAAATGGGGTGATAGGCGGTTGCAATCGTACATAAAATCACACTCATGATGCTTAATGGGTTGTAACAAAGAACTATTTGATACCATGTTTGGTATTTTCATGGGAACGTAGATAGAGAGCGCCGAATATTCACCGTAATAACGTTTGATCTGATAAGTCAGCCCTACAGGGGAATGGGGTGGTATCTAACAACTACATTACTTGAAATGTTTGCTATTTAAAAGGGTACACACGACTACACATCAAGCTGTACATCCCAATATAAGCTGACCTGTCACTGTACGGAAAGCTTATAAAATACGAGGTCAGTTCATACTAGCAGCTTGGCCTCATCGAATACAGCACGTGTGTGGATCAGGTTTGCCACAACGCATTACGTATTTGTCAAGAACGATGCACACTGAGCAAATTACTATTGACGTGTTTTAATTGCACGTATGACATCTCGTATAAAGTAGTCTCTTGCAAATTAACGTAGCGAAACAGAGAACTAACGTGAAATGTACTGGATTTGACAGGTTTTTTGATATCGTCCTTCACAAGCAGCGCGGCCAGCCACGTTTGTTGAGAACCATGTTGGAATGTAAACAGTTTAAAGGCTGTAACTTACAGACTTACACTGACTGCGTAATGGCAACGGAGCGTCAGCTAGTGTGACACCTCGCATACAGTTTCATACGTTACAATTGCCACGGACCTGCACCCGGCCCGCAGCCGTTCTTCGCCCGCACTGTATGGGTTCCAGACTTAAAACATTACAACCGCTGCTGTAATGCATACGTACTGCATACACGCTGAGTAATTTTGTAATCCAGCCTTTACAACCAATTAGTGACACGGTATTGACCAGTATATAGTCAATGCCGTGTCTAGTATAGTCAATTCCGTGTTAAATTTTGATCTTTGCATCAGTTTTTCACCGGATAGTACTTCGGCATTCGGCATAAATGTAACAGACCAAATGATATTAAGTCCTCCTCCCTAGGGTTACTCGCAGTCAATTTTATAATTGGTATGGGACTAAGGGAAGTGATGTAACATTAATAAATCTTCTTAAGGACGCAATGACCAGGGGACTTCGTTTTAGAAATACGATTTTTTTTTTTTACCGCATAAAATTAGTCTCTCCTGAGAAGGAAGTTATTTAAGGCTATCTTTCTATCGACATAGATAATGATATGCTTTATTGTAGACCAAAAGTAGTAAACATAAAATCCAACTATCTAATTAAGGGTACAAGGGACAAAATTTGGGCTGAACAGGAAAGATGTGAAAAAATGAAAAAGGGGTATATGTAAAATATATTAAGGTTTGATCGGGCAATTCCGGACATGGGGTAAATTCGTTCAATTGAATTTGCCGTAGAATGTGTCGTCAAAATATTTCGACGCGGACTGAAGTGAGTCAGCCCCTCACTTCAGTCCGCGGTAATGGGGTAAAATAATTTAAACGAATTTACCCCATGTCCGGAATTGCCCCACCGCGCTATATATTTTTATTGTTATACTCATAAAACCCTGTCAAAGTCCACTGTTGAACATATACCTCAAGTACAACAAAAGGACCAATTATTTAAAAAAATGTTGCCAAATTGCAAACGAACTACAAACGTCAGTCAGTTTTCGTTTACGAGAACTGTCAAAATGTTTGGTTTTGTTTTTGTTGTCAAAGCCTCGTTATGTGCTATGCAAAACTATCGTGGGTAAAATGCTGCAATAATAATACCTATAGCTCGGGTTGAAGACCATTGAATAATTCGTTACCTAACAGAAATAAAGCCATAATACCGCATTTCAGTAGTCAAAGGTTACAGTGTATTCCCACCCCCTCTTAGAAATCTCTGACGTAAGCACACTGAGGACTTTGACCTCTTACTAGAGTGCACTATTTGGTTCAACAATACCGCTTTCATTCTTTTATTTTCTCGCATTGTTTTCTCGTATCTTTTTATAGCAGAAATGTTTAGCTGTGAGACGTGATAACACGATGAAATGTTTGATTTGCATGGAGATTTGAGAAAATGAGACGTAGAATTTAAACAAACTTAGCGTGATTTTACGCTAGTGTGATGAAACAGGGGTATTTAACTTGTCGTCACATCCACGGCAAAGTAAATGATATTTATTTCTGTAAATAAGTCTGTTGCAGACACTTTTACAGGTCAATTTTATATGTTTTTTTAAGACTAGATGGCGCCCCGGCCGGCGTTTCCTATCTGACTATCTCTGAGAAGAAAAGCCGAAACAAACTCAGAGGTCAAGGTCTCTTTTAAAGTCCAGACATTGTGATATAAAACTATGCGAGTGTAACAATGTAGGGCAACGTCTGGAATGGCCTTTTGAAGAAAGGGCCATAACACTTTGAGTCGACCTGTCAAAGCATTTTAAAGCACAGAAAAATAGACAAAATCTTTCTATTTTTTTTGTATTATTCAATTAACACATATTTGACAAGGGTCAGAAATAAACGCACATTCGTAAATTTACCTCATCATAAGATTCGTAAGTATGCCGTGGACGGGACGATGTATTCTTTAGGTATTATCGCGGCATGCAATAAAAGTGGGAAGAACTAAAGAAGAATATGCGAATCGTATCCATTGATGCAAACAACATAATTACGTGTTCGTGCACGTATGTTTTATTGCACGTTAGGATGTTGCACGTAGATATTTAATATAAAGAAAAGAAACGCGATATAAACCGTAAAGTTGTTTGCAACAACAAGGGTTGTTTCTGTACTAATTATCTAAGATCAACTGCCCTTTATATTTTTCCATCCATTGGTTGTCTGGAAGAAATTGCTGTAAGACCATCTTTTGTAGTTTTATATTATGTGTAGGTATTCCTTCTGTATTTTTTTCTTTAAGTGTACAGTAAATTCCATCTATCTTTAAACATCGATTACTCGTTTTGGTTTGTTTAATAGTTACTGCTGTACGGTACAACCAATGCTACTAAAATGCCAAACAGCAAACGAATCACAACTGTCAGTCGTGAGTGTTTTTTTTGGTTTTGTTTTATTGTCAAACTATTTGACAGTTATTATAAACGAAAACTGTCTGAATGAACGGTTCGGATTCAATTCGGTTGCGATTTATCAACGTTTCTGTTAGCAGTATTGGGTCTGCATTACTATTTTAATTTCTTCATCTGCTCTTTTATCGGCACGTGATATTACGACAAGCTATTTCTTACTGATGAACTTTACTTACGCCAAACGTAATTTCAAGTCGGGTTTCACGACTAATTGTATCCCCGTTAACCTTTGTAATTGAATTGGGCCCCAACTAATTAGGTTTATTGCTAAAGCACGCAATATCGAGGCTAGATAAAAAACGTTCGGAATCCTTGGAAAAATCACCATTTACATAGGATATTTGATTGGTTCTTGATGTGGGCGAGGCTAAGAGGCTAGGCCTTATCTTACCACATGAAAATTAATAGGTACCGTCAAGAACCGTCAAGAACTTTGAGTGTAAAAGCGTGCAGCACTCAGCCCTTCAGCCATTACAAACGTGACGATAATGCCATGTTATTAAACCCTTAACTGCTACGTGGCCCCAAGCGGGACCGAAGTTAACTTTATTACGTTCGGGTCCCCACTCACCCCAACGAAAAAGAGAAAAAATAACAACTAAAATGACGTGTGTATTTATAGCAATATCAACGCGAAATGAAGCCACGTAAGTAGCAATAAGGCATTGTGTGAAGATCGTAATAATGCATAAGTGCCCGTACAGCTAGCAAGAGTAACCCGTTTCGTTTAGTTACTGTGCGGCTTCATAACCTCTATTGATTGAGCAGTTTCGTTCTTCAATTATCTCGGAAATGTTGGACAATTTTGTCCTGTAAATTCTTTAAAAATAATGGTTATTTTTAGGTTACAAGTTTGTTTAGACTGTACACTTAAAGTAACATCTCTAAAAGCTTTCCAAAATAATCCCTAAATCGAGCCTGTCACAATCCTTTTAGCGATATTGTTCCTGACTTAGCGTACACTGACGGATTCTGATCTCGCCAGTCTAGAAAGCTTACCTAACACATCCATATAACAGCAATCGACCGGCTAACCCCGATATGCGAGCCCAACCCTAAGCAACGCACGGAAAATTTCACCACCAAAAAAGGGTATAGTCTAAAAAGGTAACTATTTCAGAAGGTACAATGTTGGGGAAATTGTGCTTTATGTGTGGAGAGGGGAGGGGGCGGTGGTCGGTCGATCGCCTCAGAGACTTGGCTCACCGGGCGAGCGCACGAAACGGCAACACCGCGGCTTTGAGAGCGGGGGCGGCGCGGCAAGCTGGCAACACCGCCCGATCAGCTGTTGGCCGGACCACTTTATAAATTCAAAACAGGCGGCAAAAACGTGACGGTGTTCCGCGCCGGCCCGATGTGGGACAGATCAAAACATTGGAGGGTTACCGAGATACCGACGACGTTATTATTTTACGTTCTCAACAGGTTGGTTGGGCGGACGTTGAGATTTTCCGATAAAAGTTTTCCTATAAGAAAACCTTTGCTTTTCTTATAGTCGGTCGGCGATTGGATCTTATCTGTAGGAAAATTATGAGAAAATATTTTTCTTGCATGTAAAAAAGGAGACTTCTCATTTAATTATAGATTGTTCTGCATTTAGGGTCAACAAACTTTACGTTTACGTATTTTAAATCATTATTTAATTGTAAATAGTGTTTAGCATTGCCTGCATAACATTGCATTATTTATATAAGTAAAGTGTAATGGATAAACATGTAGATTTATGTATTTATTCATCACATTTTAGCTTACGAAGGATCGCTCGGGGCGAGGCGTTGATAACGTCGAAGTTAGAACTTTTGTTGTTACATAAATAATTCCTGTTAGAAAAGTAAATTACATTTACGTTTTAAATTAGAATTGAAATACTGAATAAAAAAATAACATGGATGAATTCATCAAAAACAAATGCTTTCGGGAACCGTCTCGCTCCCTTAAAAAGTGTAAATCTATCGAAAACGAAATCCAGAAAACATAAGCTTAATAAAACTTTAATAAAATGCAATATTAGAAAAACAACAGTGCCTTATTGCCATAATAAAAAACAAATTAGTTTCCTTCAAAATTAGAACAGCGACACCAACCAATAAATTACTAAAATCATAACCTAACGCAATTCGAGGCATCCCGGTGAAACTAAAATCCCGGGCGGGGCACGCGGAAGGAAATGCAGCGGGGGGGAGAAGCGAGGTGGCTCAATAATTTGCGTGCGCGGCAGAGTGGGGGGTTAGCGGGGTAAGGGGAGCTCGTGCAGTGCAATAGCCTGCCCGGGCAGCCGACTAGTCCACAAGGTCACTGCCGATGTTCACGCGACTCCATTCATGATCCACAATTAGGTTCCATTTTTGATTTTTACGTGTTGAGTTTGTGACTGTTCGATGGGTTACGAAATAGGTTTGTTTTGTTGTGTAAGACGGGTATTAGTCCCTCGTAAATACAGTACGGTACGGACGTCTCTTTAGGAGTAAGTTTTTGTAGTAGGATTATTGATAAAGGTTTTGTTTTGGTCCCGTGTAGTACGATATTTATAGAACTATTTATTAGGGACCCTGAGTTAGATTCTAGTATTTTTCTCTCAATATAAATTAGATACAACAAGAATGTCATATATTTATTTTGCAATAAAATAAAATGCATGTAATAAATACACGTACAAGATTTTATCAATGAAATTTAAAAGAAAAACATAAAATAAATGATTAAGTTATCTTTAACAACAATAATTTCTTAATTCCGTTCGCATCGTACGGGTTAATTGAAAGGCTGACACTGACAGTTAATGGCGCCGCTGTTTGGAATCACAAATGTCAAGAGTATGTCAAATTCAGAACATTTCAATTTAGTTCCCTATTTCGCCGCATACCAATATAAACTGAGCGATCTATACATGTGAATTGGTTTCGCCTCGTATGTGAACACCAGCGACGTTTCCTCAATCATTACAAAAAAAAATGGCGTGAATGTAATTACAAATACTTTGCAATGATTAGGTACAATAATTATATTTATCATTTTTTTACACAATGTTTTACAGTTAGACATGGGAAACTTGCCCAATCCGCTATTGTAATGAGTTTATTAAAATTAATTGTTTAATTATTTCTTGCGATACTACAATTTTATAGGTGAATTATTATTATTCCTTATATTATTTTTCAAATACCTCTTTCTTTACTGGTTAGTCACTTTGTATCCGCGAATCATTTATTTATTTATTATATTTTACTTTAATTAAAACGGTCTGGGATCAATTGCAATAAATAAAGTAATTAAAAAATTAAATAACACCACACCTGTATTCCCCGAAGGGTTGGGCAGAGGTGTATAGTACACCCTCATTTCGCCGTTATGTTTAAGTGCCATGTAATAGGGGGCGAGTCTATTGCCATCAACCGGGCACTAATCCAGACTCCGGGATGCTACTGAGAAATTCCACACAGAAGAACCCAATAATACTTTGCCCGACCTAGGGATCGAACCCCGGAACTCACGCTCAGCACCACTAGACCAACGAGGCAGTCAAACATTGATTATTCTGTAGTTACTTAAAATTAATTACAAAATAATCAATGTTGCTAACCGAATATATGATGGAACAGCAGTTTTTTTTTCACAAACTCAGATGTCCCATAGTTAAAACATGTACACACGGCTACACATCAAGCTATACATTTCCAGTTTACACTGACCTCTCATTGTAAAAAATTCTATACAATACGAGATCAGCTTATACTGGAAATGTATAGCTTGATCTGTAGCCGTGCGTTCAGAATGAGGAACAGAGTTCATAGTTTTCGGATGTAAAGAGACTTACCAGTCATGCTGTATATTATGTAGTTATAAATTGACTTGACCACTGTTAAACTGAACGTAAACCCATGTATTCACTCGTAAACGTTTATTTATAAACATTGCCAGAAACAAGAATCTACATGTTTCTGAAGCTTTGATACATGGTGCAGTAAACACCTGACAGTTTTTGATGGCTAAAGTTTCGAAGCATTGTTACTAGAAATATTTCCGTTATGTTTCAGTAACTATCTGCAACTTGTATACGAAACTTTGTTTACTATTGAATAAATTCAATCATCAATTTGTTTCTTTAAGCCATCTTTAAGAAACTAATTGAACTGTCATCTTATCGATCACAATGGCCGCTAAATTATCTGGACAATATAAACTATTGCTAATTAGCTGTAATCTCACCAAATGACCCATCGACAGAGTAATAAACGATTAAAGTAATTAATTACAATACAAGTCTATTATGGTGTAGTGGAAATGTTAAGGTGTGTTCTTATAATTAACATTTGCATGCAACATTGCATGATATAAAACTATTTTGAGCACTGTTCTGTATTTTGTTTATGATTTGTTCTCTTTTTTTCACTTCGATAACGATAACCTGTAGTGCACGTGTGATTATGCTGTCAATTGTTTAGGCTAATTTGAATTTAGAATCTGAATTTCAATTTTTATTTTCTTTATCTGTAGTTTGTACTAAAGTATAGTGCGTTGAGGTAATTCCGAATATGGGGTAAATCCGATCAAATGAACTTACCATAAAATGTGATAATATTTTTAATTGTGGCAAGAATAGAGTGTGACGTCATTTTTCTGCCCGTCACCCTCCGTGTCGTAATATTTTGACGACACATTCTGCGGCAAATTCATTTAAACGAATTTACCCCATAACCGGAATTACCCCAACTAACCTTATGTGTACTTTGCAATATATCATAAAACATCAGCTTTACCATTATACATGTA
This sequence comes from Amphipyra tragopoginis, assembly GCA_905220435.1. Lineage (NCBI taxonomy): Eukaryota > Metazoa > Arthropoda > Insecta > Lepidoptera > Noctuidae > Amphipyra > Amphipyra tragopoginis. Next base: position 3,176,728 of record HG992006.1, read on the forward strand.
CGTTTTGTGTTGTACTACGTAATACATTGTAACTTTCCACCCAGCTTCGAGATGGAAAAGCGTTGTCGGACTTTCTATTGACTATCCGTCTAGCTAACTTTCTTGTGTTTTATTTTCTTACTTATCTACGCTGGAAAAATAATCTCCATGGTTCACTAAAAGTGCTTTCAACGTTACGGAGCGGGAAAAGGTTTTTTTTTCTGCTTTTTTTTTGTAAAACGTGAGGATTAGCAATCTCTTTTTAAATTGTTTTGAGAAAATCTTTTATGAAAGTAGATGGTGAAATTGCTTGGAAGCAGAAATAGTTTGCCCTGAGATTAATTTTATAAACTGAAAAGAAAAGGCTACCTAAAACTTTATCTACATTAGCTGTTAAACTTTAAAGTACAAGAGTTTCCTGACAGAATACCAAAAAAAAAACCTTTTACATCACAAAATTGTTGCCACAGCAAAAAAGCCTAATTGGCTGTATAAAAATGGTCCAACATTCTTTAGTTATAAAGTATTTTACGAAGTATTTCGCTCGCAATTTAAAACATAAAAAACTGCCACGTAGAATATGTAAGGAAGTCAAAGGGAAGCCTTTTTATGAATATGTTATTTCACAAGTTATTTCAACTCCGTTAATTACGCGAAAGCGATAAAACATTTAAAAATGGCGTCGTTTTTTGTCAAAATTATGGCACACCATGAGCGAAATAATTTTGCAGAATAATAACTTGTGGGACAAAGTAATTTTATGAATGCATGTCTAGTTTAACATGAAGAATATATTACAATAATGTATGTATTCCATATACGTTTTATAATAATGTAGTACATCAAGATAAGTGAGTGTAATTCAAAAACGCGTCCATAGATGGCAGAATTACTATACTAGGGTAGTAACTTGGCTGTAGAAGCACTTACTGTCAATGCCTTTCAATAAAAAAAGTAAAAACTCGCCAATTAGGCGCCATTTTTGACAACATTGATCGACATTTAATGGTTTCTATTCACAGTTAGGTACATAAGTTGGCCCCACTTCAGCGTCGGATGATGGATTAGTAGCTACTTTAACGGACCTCTTGAAGACTAATAAAGCGATAGTAGTTTAAATATTACCTATTTGGACAGGAAGACTGGTGATGGTGTACATAAAATTCTAGTTAACTTTTCGATTAAACGGTTGTTTAACCAAAGAATAAATGTTGGTGAACACCAGCTGTATGTGATAGAAACATAAAAATAAAAACTAGCTAAGTAGCCTAAACAGCGTAGTAATTTGAGATGGAGCAGTAAGGGCAGCTACCTTAAACTTTGTAGTTACAGGACAAACGTTCTTAGGAGACTGTCCAATTTTTTTGAGAATATTTCGAACTGCTACCAAAGATATTGAAAAAAAAATATTGGTACAGTCAACTGGAAAAGGGGCAGTTCTCACCAAACAATTTTATGATGCCAATCGATCAATTTTCTTAATCAAAACACTCTTCCGGACCCACTGAGGTTAGAGTACTAGAAATAAAAGTAAGAAATCGCGAAAAAAAATAAAAATCAAAGCTACGATTGGGGTAAAAAAAGAAAAAAACAATCTTTGAATGCTTTTCTGAAATATTTTCAAAAATTATGGGGCCGTTCCCTAAGAACATTTTCCTGTAGCTACAAAGGTTAAGGTAGCTGCACTTACTGCCCCATCTCAAATTACCACCCAGTATATTTTGGACAGTCCTCTTGTTGTATATGTGTAACATGTATTCCTCAAGATATACTTAGCGAACTACTCCCTTTCCTCTTCGGATAATGGCTCGTGCATCGAATGACCCACTTAGGTTACACCTCATCGCTCTTTCCGTAATAAAGATCCATCAGAGGTTGACACTCTTGGCGTATATTGTTTATTACGGACACGAGCCATTCGCACGATCCATCTTCTCAACCTATCGCCGTCTGATGCATCAGTAGAATATCAGTGCCCTTAATAATAACTTGGATGCTGAACTGGACACCAATTTGTCACTACTACATGTAAGGTTTTTGAGACACATGTCGCGCGTTAATCATTGACAATTTATTTACCAAAACTGTTGTTTTCTTCTCTGATTTATCAAAAGGCAAAAGAAATGCTTTAAAAAAAAATTGTTAGGTACTACATATTTTTACATGATCTATTTCGTGTATTGTTCCATCTCTTTGTTATGTATCTCGGTTGCGTCAAATAAACGTATTTTTTTTCTTTTTATGCCAAACATGATTCTTCCACATTTAAACATCTTTTGACAGAAAGCTCTTTTTGAAAAAGATAAAAAGAAATGGTGACCCAATTAATTTAAAATATTCTGTTCCATTCAATGTCAGAAATACCAACAAATTGCTGTACATCTCGTTAAAATTATTAAGCCATAGTGATTGATTCGACATCGGTGACCCATTTACTAAATGGACTTCAATGTCCAGTGATATAACGTCAATATACATTTTAAGAGCTCCTGTTTACAGATTTCAATGATAAGCACACTTTTTTTTTATTTTTAAAATACACCATTAATAAGTCTGTAGACTTGGCGTATATGGGAAATATAAAAAAATAATTGCGGGAGCGTTAAGAGCGTGTACGCCGTACGGCATTTCATACAAATTTTCAAGTCTTTGTTTTTCGTTATGACTAAACCGATTTTGATGAAACTTCACACACATAAGGAAGATAATTAGATCTAAAAAGTTAGTAGAAAACATTTTCGAAATGTCTTACTTAAAAAAAGATAATTGGAAATTTCTGTTTGTATGGAAAATTTAAAATCGGTCTAATTTTATTGTAACACAATTTTTCGAAAATGTTTTCTGCTAACTTTTTAGTCCTATGTATCCTGCTGATGGGTATGAAGTTTCATTAAAATCGGTTCAGTCATATCGAAAAATAAGGACTTGAAAATTTGTATGAAATGCCGAACGGCGTACACGCTCTTAAAGGATAACTAACAAAAACCATTCCAATTATTTTTGGATTTTTTGTCTGTTTGTCGGATTGTTTGTGCTCGTATCACGTAAAAATTACTGACTCAGTGTGGTTAATTTTCATAAAAAAATATTGGGCGTATCTTGGAGTAACATTTAGTTTTTATTTCATCGTAATCGGTTGGCTCAATCAAAAGATATTATAATATAAAGTTATCAAGATTTTTTTTTAATTATTACGACACACTATTGGTTTTCGACTTCCACGCGGACGGAGTCGCAAGCACAGCTAGTTAAGAGACTATAATTATTAGCATTGTCTCATTACAAAGGTGTCGCTGGTTTTATAAGCAATCGATAACACTATTGATGCAAAGTCTGTACACCGCGCGCTGAAAAACATTTTACCTGAATTATTTTTTATCGTTTTTAGAAATCGATAAAAATTTCACGGTGTAATGAGTCAGTACACGGCGTTTGTATAATCACTTCTTGCTTGCTTTTGCTCTATAATTTAAAAGGCTTAATTTTTACTGGCACGTTAAGATATTTGAAGGCTAAATAATTCAATTACCTAGTTCTCAATTCAGTCTCAGGTCTACTAAACTTTTAAGTAATCCGTACAAGTACAGATAACTTAAAAGTTGTAACTACTTAGTTAGTAGAAATACATTAATAATTCAATTTGCCAAAAACAGTAGTCATTTTTTTTATTATTCTTTACTAATGTTGACAAAAATATAACTTCACGCCTGTATTCCCTGAAGGTTTGGGCAGAGGTGTAAAGTTATAGGACACGCTCACTTCTTCGTTATGTTTATGTCCCATGAACCTATTTTAGCGTTCAGAGCGAGTATGTTGCCATCAACCGGGCACAAATCCAGACTCCGGCCTACTACTCAAAAATTCCATACGGAAGAACCCAATAAACACTTCCACCGACTTAGGGATCGAACCTAGAACCAACTAGACTAACTAGACAGTCAAGTAAGATGTAATAAAGATACTAAAAATAACAACTCTTTTTAAGACTTTTCTTTTAAGAAAAGAAAACGGCAGATATCTTTTTACTCACACCGGAGTCTGGAGTCACAATGACTTGCCCCTTTCACCCATATCTTATAAAAGAAACAACTGAATACCTTAACAACTGAAACTTGTTCTTTAATAAAACCGTGTGAACGACCTCGGTAGCCAATAGCTTTTGATATATTGTCATGTCAAATTGATTATGAGTAACCCTTACTTGCCATAGCTGGACAATTTCTTAATATTTACCAATTGGGATACCTGTGTGGCCCAAGGCCTTCTGTTTCCTACAATATGCGTGATTTGGTACCTATATTTCTGGCTGGATCTTGCGTGAGCTGTGGCCGACATTCTGATTTTTTAAGTTTTTTTACACGATATAAAGTTAACTAATTATTACTTATCGATATCGATCGGTCCACGTCTGGGTTGTGTCGTGAGTTACATCCAGAGCAAATGACCGCGAGCGCCGGTTTTCATTAGTATTCACGACGTCTTCTCTTTGGCGTTAGGAACTGGCGAGACAATGGTGCCGATTTTCTTGCTCACCAACAAAACTAATATTATAGAATTGCTATCTTTTACTAACAGACAGCGCGAGAAAAGGACAGCGATAGATAAGAACTAAGTTAGAGATGTCAAACTAGTTTATGCCTTGAACTTCGCCGTGCTTTTAGTCGATTTAAATTTCAGTTCAACTAAATTTGACAGCGCTTATTTACGTCTGTCTGTACCTTATATTATTAAAGTGAAAAGATGGTAATAGCCTAAATTAAGTTTATTTGTGCGTAACAGAATCGGCATTAATGTCTACATTTTCGTTATGATCCGAATATAATGCAACCTCTCAAGTCTCGTATCTTTTTTTTTTGAGACGTTTTCTACACAGCACCATCTTGTCCCAAACTAAGCAGAGCTTGTACTATGGGTACTAGACAATGGATATAATACTTATATACTTTTAGAATTTTAAAGACGTTATACGTCAAAACGGCGTACTCCACCGAATAAGAAAAGATAAGTTTGCCAAACATATGTTCATGTCTTACTGCTGTCAACTGGAGTATTCACAAGTTCACAACAGAGTTCCCTAGACCCCACATGTCCCACACTTTCTCCTTTCACACCTTGTTTCCTCCTGCATTCATATTATTATTATTCATGAATAATAAAACAATGTAAAATATTTTTTACGTCAATTAATTCATAACTTTTAAATTCATCAATTTAAATTCAATATTACCATGTAATTGTGCAATTAACAATTGATGTATTGATCCAATTAAAACTTCACGATTATTTAATACGAATAATTGTTATAATTATGCGATTCGTATAATGCGATAAATGTTTAATGTATTTTAATATAAAATATAGTTACAGAACGTAAAAAAAAATTCCCTTATACCTACACAAAACATTAAATGGTTCGAAGATGTATTTAATTTAATTCGTAACACAGAATTACTTAAACCTAATTAAAAAGATATAATGTCTGTATTACGTGCCTGTGCACGTGTGTTTTATTGCACGTTGGCATGTTGCACGTAGGTATTTAAAATAAAGAAAGGAAATGCGATAATAATCCGTAAAGTTGTTTTGCACAAATTGATTCGCATAAATTTCAGAAAATATTTAAAAACATATCTTTTAAATTATCATTTCACTTCGTTTTGTTTTTAGCATGAAAACAATTGAATTATTTTACTGCTTATTATGCTGTAATTATGGAGTTGCTACAACAATATTTTAGAGTGTTTATCACTAGCAGGTTTTGTTATTTTTTATAAACTTGTACCCGCACTAGGATTTCTCCTGTATCATGGGTGCGTTTACAGACAAACCTCACATGCACAATTTCCCAGACCCAGAACAACTATCTGTAGGCCATACAAATATTTGTTCCGTGCGGGAATCGAAACCCGTAACGTAGAAGCCAATCGCGCAGGCGTTGCACCAAAGGAAAATAAATTGTGTTCTTAAAAATTCCACGTACATCACTTACGAGAGCTTAAAACTTGCCTTTCGCAGCTTGAAAATATGAAAAAACACATTGAAACATTCATATTTATCGCAATTCATGTTCCACCGTCCATGTGCAACCAACATAACTTACCTATCGCACGTCACAGTCTGCTAAAAGCCCGCTATGTTACTCGATACTAATTAATTAATTACTAGAGGAAAGTGCACTATCGAAGCACTGTTTATCTACTTACAGTTAATTGATTTCATTAATAAATACCGTACGGATCTTATTTCTTGACCTCTTTCGTTCAATTGAATGAACGTAATGTTGAGTGAATGAAACTGAGTTGGTAGTTTCTTATTGAGTTTAGAATGAGTTTCTTGCTTGCTTTTCTGAGCTGATATTTATATAGCATGACTGGTTAGTCTTTTAACATCTGGAAAACATTAAATTTCCTCATTATTCTGTACAACTTTTACTACGGGACAAAATCTGAATTCGTGAAAAAAAATCATTTATTTGTTCGATACAAAATAATCAATGTTGTTTAACAAAATACAGGGTGTTAACGAATTCGTGTAATTCCTTCAAACTTCCTGGTATAGATTAACCCCGCGCGGGATTTAGATTGATTAAAAATAAAAAAAAGTTTCTTCTTTCCCATTTTTGTTTGTGGTAGAATATTTCGTTGTCGTGCATAAATTAATGAAAGGTACGGCGACACAACTGACGGGCACGACTAGTCCGATATCGCACCATACAGTCAGTTAACTTGGGACGCTAAAATTACTCAGATACAGAATAACATGGTTCATTTTTTGAAAACTTTTTTTGTTGATTCTGAAAAAAACCTATACAGGGTCAATCAGTGTCACCAGTAGGTCACGCGGTTTGAAGGAATTACACAAATTCGTTAACACCCTGTATATGGAACAGCTGTTTTTTTTTCACGAGTTACAATTTGTCCCTTAATAAAATTGTACAAAAAACGGAGCCGGTTTTTGGATGTAAAGTGACTAACTAGTCATGCTGTATGCTGTATAAGGCTAGAATACCCAAACTTTATGGAGTTTTTCAGAATGTGTATTATACACATTACACATATATAATGATGTTTGCTGTTTAGTATTTGTTTTAATTCTTTTATTAAGGCTGATTTACACGACGCCAGTTTCTTGAAGCAACTCTCATGCTATCTCTGTTTTTCGCAGAGAAAGACAAAGACAGAACGATTCTTGCTTTAAGAAACTGGCATCGTGTAAATCAGCCTTAACTCTTAACACTATTTGCACACAAATGTAGCTGCATACATCAATCGGTTCTCGGAAAGTCATGCATAAAAACAATGACTATCCAAGTTTTATATGTTTCAATTATAAAATATACTAGCATGTTTAACGTACGTCGGTGTAACATCGAGTCGTTCTAATATTACTGAGAATAATATACAACCTTATTTTTACTTTATACGAAAACCGAGACACCCCAACAAGATTTTCATCAGAACTGCCTGAATTTGTCTTTTCTTTAGTAAATCTCCAAGTTACACCTTAATTTATGTCGCGTTAAGTTTCCTAAAAAAGTGTGAAATGCCTGAGATGTGCTATGCAAGGTTTGTCTAATATACGGAAACTGACCGAGCAGACCATCTCAAGCCTCAAGGTGTCTATTCCCGTCAACTGTTATGGGTAGAAAACTACTGAAACAAAATTGAAATTTATGAAAAAAAAATGTGTTGTAAAAATATGTCAATCGATTCTCCTAGTGATTCTGAACAAACTAGTTTCAGGTTTAGTATATACTAAAACTAAGCTTGTATACCTATAAAGATTTGTGTCCTAAAGTGTACCCACGTTATAAAGGAGAAATCGTAGTGTGGGGCAAGGTTTTAAAAGAAAAAAAAACTTAATCATCCTTTTTTTAAATAAGTTTCCTTTCCCTCTTGGTAAAGTTACATTGCATTTAACTTCAAGAGATGTCAATACATTCTTATTACCACTGCAGAGTTCCAATGGCCTAGAAAAATGCAGGTCGCATTGTTCATCTTTATGAATAGGGTGGCTTGACGCGCAGGAGCAGTATAAAAGATAAAAAGATATATTCTTTTCATTTCCGTTTCACTTGCTTTAGCATTCTTATTTCTTAGTTCATAAGAAAATAAGGGGAGATGAGTTACTTTTTTGTTGTGATAAATAAGCCATTGTATAAAAGAAAGGGCTTCAATTCTTTTTTATAGCAAAAGATGCCCACCCTTTGATTTTAATAAGACACACCATCATTCCGAACAAATCTATACATATAATAAAATCGTAACGATGCTGAAACTGTACATTAAATATTTTTGGAAAAAGTAAGTGCAACGCATTCTAGGTACGACACTGATGCCAAAAATGTAGTTTTTAGATTATTTGTTTGTTTGTCCCTTTGTATGTTTGAGCAAAATGATAGGGTAAAAATTATCACGCTATTCAGTGTGGGTGATGAGCAGTAACATTATTCTCATTCTTAGAATAGGTCCGTGCCCAGCAGTGGGATAATAATGCCCACGCTGATCTGATGCGGGTTGAAGGCTGCACATTGTCACACACTATCGAGAACTTCTTGAAGCCCGCGTGAAGGTGTCACTTGCGATGTCTTCTCATCCGCACATGAATTTAAAAAGTCAGAGATGCGGGCCCAAATAGAACTCAAAACCTCCTACAAGGAAGGCAAGCGTTTATCCGCTAAGCTGTCACTGAATACACATATCACGACACAATAGCACTCCTTAGCCATTAAATACAAGAGTCGCAAGCTGCAAAGAGCTACAATATATCATGCTGTATCCCACGGGCCCTGCTCATCCGGTCGGCGTAAAAAGCGCAATAAGACTCGTGACGTAACATCCTCCGCGCTTCCTTTGAAGATGCAACAGAAACGTGCCGAGGAAATTTCGTGCAATATATTGTTGCTTACGTAAATATTGTAACAGCAAGTGCGTTTAAAATGAAAAATATAATAATGTATAATTTATCCATTTCAATCGTGAAACATTTTCTTTGCTTTAAAAATTTATTAAAAATACTCTTTTTTAGAAACATTAACACTAGTTAATGTGATTTGTTTGACTTTTATACAACATTTATACAAGCTTGAGTCGCCAAGGGGGTACTTATCCGCGTATGAAAACAGTTTTAAAATATTAATAATGTTTATTTCCATGCTAAATGATTTTTATTTATATCTTAGTTTTTTCAAAAATTCTACATCCCTGCTTTAATTACGAATTCATAAAATGGAGCTTCTAATCTGTTACCCTAAATATGACCTAAAATGTAAACACAGCTGATCATAGCTGAGGTGAGGATAGATAGATTTTAGCGTATTTTTAATGAAATCTATGAACAGCTATTTCTCTTAAACTATTGACTTTTGGTAAAAGTTGCAGAACAAAAATTATTCGTTATTATGGGTATTCAACACCCTTTCGGAGTAGTACCCCATTTCGACTAACCTTTTACATGGTGGTAGTACTTCCCCACACCAACTCTTTCACAAGAACCTTTACTACTACTAAAAAGCCTACAGGATCTCCGGCTTTCTTTCAGGCGAACTTCAGCATTCAATATAGCTTATTTGAAAGAAAAGAGATCATACATAATTCTCTAAGCATCGATCGGTATTACCCTCTAACCAGCCAATGGGGTAATAGCGACAGACGATAAAAAAACGCATTACCTACACTTTCTTATGCAATTTGTTGCAAAAAATCCTTCGTCCCTCGAGATTACCCTCAGACGATCATTACAGAATAATACAGTTATGTACCGACAGCAAAAACAGCGGACGTTGTTACATTGTGGTTATTTTTGTTGCCAACTGTACTGGCAAAAAGTTTTAACGAGCCAATCTGTTTGTTTCAATACAAATGTGAAACTATGAGTAGTTTTAAACTTTTATGTTTGTTTTGAAATTTTCGTAGATTGAAAATAAGGCTTGCATATTGATTTGTGCCTGTGTAGTAAGTATTTAGTACAGATATTTATCACAGAAAATGAAATATTTAGATTTCTGTTATCTTTACAAAGAAGAATCACATGAACTTTGATTCGCAAGGGTTTAAAGTACCTATAATAATGAATAACTTTTGTTCTACAACTTTCCCCAAAAGTCAATACTTTAAGAGAAATTGCTGCTCAAAAATTTCATAAAAAAATACTCTAAAATCTGTCTATCCTCAGCTAAGATCAGCTGTGTTTACGTTTTAGGTCATATTTGGGGTCGCGGATTAGAAGTTCCATTTTCTACATTCGTAACAAAAGAAGGGAAGAAACATTTAAAAAAAAAAAAAAATAACATCATTTTGTGTGGAAATAAAAATTATCGAATTTTGTAATTTTAACACTTGCTTTAAAACAGTCATCAGTTATACTTTAAGTGGCTCGCGGATTAGTAATAATCGTACTTGTCACAGTGTAAATGGACTTAAATTGCTGAAAATAAGAGAATGCGTTGCATCGACACTTTCCGAAGTCCAATGTACGGTCAGCAACTTCGCACTCTGGCCTATGCTGTTGTTCGGAATTACACTCAAAAATCAACATTTCAGGTGAAATAGACAGCTCAATTTGGATGGGTCAGATTGTGGACGGTACTACTATCACATCTGGATGAAATATCTTGACAGGTTAAGCAGAGAGGCTCTATCCATCACCCACAAAAGTGAATGGCGTCGACGAAGTGGTCCCCTGTGGCGGAGGGCGAGTTTAACGCCATTTTTGGGGATTGAATCCCGGGCTATAACTGGGATTTTTTGAGAGAATAATCCAGTTAGGTACTCCCTTTTGAATGAATTGAATCCCTGTGAATTTAAGTCTGTTTTGCCTATTTGACTAACATAGAGACAATAAGTAGGCATTGACTTGTTGCAAGAATTAACGACGGAAAAATTACATTACATCACGCAGGTAATGAGCAGAGGTGTAGTACATCGAACCCAGGACCTCACACTCGCCAGTCGCGCTTGTGACCATTAGACCAACAAGGCAGTCAGTTCAAATCTAAAAAATAATTACAAACAATACAAAAAAAAATACACAAATCTAAACCTTCACACAAATAGTTAAAAAACCAAAATTAAGCCATTTAACTTCTGACAGAGGAATCCATTAATTTTCATTATCCTATAAAAAATAGAGCGTAACCTAATATTTTACGGCGCCAACCGTAGTGCGACGCGTTTCAAAAGTAGTAGCATTTCATAAAGTCATATTTGACTATAAAATTTTATACACGCTATAGTTTTGCCTATATAAAAATTGCGTAGAGGTAAAGACGCGTGTTCACTATGCGACTAATCGCAGACGAAATTACAGACAGATGAGACTTTACAAATAGTCTCTAGCGGTCCTCTTGGTGCTGGACGTCGGCGAATTAGCCAATCTATTAAAAAAAAAGAGTCGCAATCGTACCCTAAAAATCCAGTGTAGTAAATAAATTAAATACTTATTTCGTGATGACGATTGTCAAGAGTCACCTAGCTAGGTGCTGTGTAGGCCGTGTATGATCCTATTACATACTTACCTCCGGTTTCTGATTGAGATTCGAGATAAGCAATACATATGTAGTATTTGAGTACGGAGTTGTCAAAAAAATGCTTTAAAATCCGTCATTTTTTTGACAATTCCGTACTCAAATGTTACTTAAGTACTGCTTATCCTAGAATTCTCAATTCAGAAACCGGAGGTTATAGTATATATTTCACTTACGCAATATCCAAAACAATGTATTCGAGTTCCGACTCTTATCGTTTTTACATGACAGAGGACCCGTCATGTGTCTTGTCACAGCATGTCACTCAACATAGTTATCATAGCATGGAGTCAGGACTGTCGGGAGATACAACGGGTGGCTGAATTTGAGACAGTTTTGTTATTGCAGGTTAATTTTTGGTCCCGGCGACATTGGCCGATAACGTGGAACAGGTTGCCCACGTTGAGACGATGATCATACTAGCTCACACGTAGCAAATACAAGATATAATGATGTAGAGAATAAAATTACTATCGTTAAAATAAAGTTAATGATAGTAACAGACAGAGATGTCGCTGGGAAATTTATTGCACCGCTTTTTCAAGCCACCAGCAACACAACACCAGCTCGTGGATTTAGAATTTTCAATAAGTCAGCAGCAGTTGTCGAATGATTCGGTTTTCCAGTTTTCTCTCATTACGAGAATCGTAGACAAAACCAGATGATAAACCATACACATCAAATATTTATGCTATCTTTTGTTGTTAGATAAATAATCGAACTTTCTATCTTCCACGTCTCATGTAGCCAAAATCGACAGTGAATACGCTGCCTAACAAACAGTAAAGCATGACACGATAGTTCAAAACTTAGTGTTAACAATCGGAAAACGCGACCATTATATAATTTTGTTTGTAGTTCAAACCAAGGACTTTCTTATCGCTGTTACCTATGTTATTGCGTTGTATTGTATTGTGTTGTATGGTAACTGTTACAAGGGTGAGTTTTATGAAAGAAAAGTTTTTTTTTTTTTACATTTACGTTTTGTGACATTACTCTTCGTTACTAAGAAGTTTAAACCGGTTGTCAGCCTTTCGGACTTCTGACTACCCGTAACGACTGTCAAAGTTATTCGTATGACACCCGGGAGTCCCGGGACCGACGCGCGCGACGCCTTAATACGATTACCCTGCCGAAAGTAGCGCCACTTCAGAAAAAAGCATTATTTCTGTCAACACACAACATTTTTCGTACACTCACGGCTACAGATCAAGCTATAAATTTCCAATATCAGATGATCTCGCATTGTATAGGATTTCGTTACAATGCGAGGTCAGTGTAAACTGGAAATGTATAGCTTGATGTGTAGCCGTGTGTACAACATTTTAGTCAAATGTTGTAGAAATTTTCGGACACCAAAAAACAACACTTGACATTCTAGGTTAGAAGTTTTAGTAATTAATGTTAAAATCGGCCGTTTTTGGTACTTACCGCTAAAACTTCGAATCCAAAAGTTCTTGTGTTGATATTTGGTGTTCGAAAATTTCTACAACACTTGACTAAAATGTTGTAGGTACGTACGAAATTTCAATATGTTGTGTGTTGACAGAAATAATGCTTTTTTTTCTGAAGTGGCGTCACTTTCGGTGGGGGGAGCGTCTTAACGTGCTCACGGAAGCATGGGAGGGTCTGGATGTGTAACGAGCGGTCACCTATCCATGGATTGACTGCAGCCTTGCAAATGTGTGATCCACGCTGTTGATAGTTAGCAATGAGCCCTTCCTCTGACCTATTACTAAAGGGGCCGTCAATTAATCACGTGACGTAGTATTTTTCAACCCCCCCTCCCCCTTGGTGATACGTGGTGAGGTTTAAGACTACCCCCCCCCCCTCCCCCACCCAAAATCACGTGTATTTTTTAGTACATAGAAAGAATCTTGAAATTTTTAGAATATTATCTTTTAGGCATAAAGTATAATCTAATTTTAATCTGAAATTAAGGACCATGATAAAAAGGTCTAGACAGAAAGGTTGTTTTTGACTGGCATAAAAAAAATCACTTTTCGGTTTAGAAAGCGCGCGTTTGACGAAAAAATAAATACACGTGATATCTTACTACACCCCCCTCCCCCTTGTGATATTTCGTGATTTTTTCCAAACCCCCTCCCCCCCCTTTCGAGCCTCACGTGATTAATGGACGGCCCCAAAGTAGTTATTCATATTCTTGTTGACCTTTAGAAAGGAGGTTTTAACCGTTGATATCTACAATTTTATCTTATCAGTGTGTGGGCAGAGGCTGCCCATCCCTTCGACACAATTCCGATATCACATAATACATATAATAAGCCGTACGATTCCCCAAGAATAGGTGTTTTCCCGGGGGTGGCGTAGAGGTGTGAAATGTAATAAAATATAGCGTTTATAGATCGCAATGAAAGATACCGTTGTTATCAACATGTTTATTGCTACACTAGTGAACCCATGGGGATTGGTTCCCCTTGATGTTATGGGTTTATTATATTTGATGTCAATGTGGTAATTCTATAGCTTATCCAATTGCGTAAAGAATCATTGCAGGATTTGTACAAAAAAATTTAGATTTTTAGAGAAGTTGGATTAGTTTTACCATTGATCCTTGCTCCCTAAAGAATATCTTTCAGCATTTAAAATAATTTTAGAACCCCGGAATAAAATATAATACTCCAAACAAAATCTTTTGAAATTGAGTTAATTTCTGAACATGTCATACTAATCACCTGTCAAAATTGCCGCGTTCAGAAATTAGCCCAATGATAAGTTAGGAATCATAAAATAAATTATATTTTTATTGCGGGGTTATAAAAATATTTTAAATACCTGAAGCTACTCTTTAGGCACCAAAGATTAATTATAACGACATTCCAACTTCTCCAAAATTCTTTATTTTTCTGTACAAATCAAAGTATGGGACTCGCCATGATTCTTTATACTAATACCACAGTGTACCTACTTACTACGTACAGTGGGTCAACGCCCATACATTTGACAGGTCCTATGAAATGTCAAAACTATGTAGGGGCGGAGGTTATGTCCCAAGTATGCAGTATGGCTACTCGGGACATAACCTCCGCCCCTTCACCCCGCAACCCCCCGCACGATTGCTCTGCGACAATGTTCTACATTGACCGACTTTACAGTCGGTCAATGTAGAAGGAGGAGTGAGATATAGGTAGACTGTGCTAATACTCTTCTATATTGGAAGGGACTCGTGGCTAATTACGATTTGCGAGGTTAAGCTGCGCTTGCCGCGGTCAGTCCGTGGATGGGTGACCATTCGTTACTCCTCCGTGCCTCAGAGACCACGTTAAAACCGTCGGTCCCGCGTGTCATACGAATACCTATGACAGTAGTCGTGGCGCGATTCCATTAGGCAAGTATTGCATACAAGTATGACGTCACATTTGCGTACAAGTGGCTTACATTGGAAACATGTTTTTGAGAGAGTCCAAATTGCATGCAGGTTTTACTTGCATACAAGTGGAGATGTTCAACAATTGAGTTGGATATCATGGGTGTCAATCACTCGTTCGTAATTCGAAAAGTGCAACTAACGTTTGCGCGTTCAATTTGCACGTCACTTGAATAAAAAAATGTACAAGTTCAAACTACCTCATACAAGTTATAGCTTGTATGCAGGTTTGTTCAAGTTGTATGCAATTTGCAACTTGCATACAAGTAACTTGCCTAATGGAATCGCGCCTTTACGGGTAGTCAGAAGCTCGCAGATCTGACAACCGGTCTAACTTTAGGATATCGGTATTGCCCAGTAATTGGGTTGCGGACGTCTGATGGCATCCGCTCCGTGTAAAATACTACTATTCAGCCGCATTTGGTTACACTGGAAGCTGACCCCAATTGCGAAAGGCTAGGCAGAACCACTATCAAGGAAAAATAAAACTCTTGTTCAGTCTATGT
The DNA here is from genome assembly GCA_905220435.1 of Amphipyra tragopoginis. Lineage (NCBI taxonomy): Eukaryota > Metazoa > Arthropoda > Insecta > Lepidoptera > Noctuidae > Amphipyra > Amphipyra tragopoginis. The sequence goes on from HG992006.1 coordinate 3,192,125, forward strand.
TCCTGTTATTATTAGTAACGAAACGTCGAAATAAAAATTACGGTTTTATCTTTAGCACCTAAAATCCTCTTTTAGTCTTTTTAATAGAATTTCCTTTAAAGCATTTTCGTTTTATGTTTTTATTTTACTAAAGAATTTTTAGTCAAATCCGATGTCGTTGTATTCCTAAAAAAATACATAAGCTTGGCTTAAGTTCACTTCAGCACTTAACAAATTGTTTCTTTGTGAGCAATATATATTTTTAAAAGATAGTACCTATAACGGGAATATTAGAATTTCGTTATTTTGTAGTATGTTTTATAAAATCGGCTTGACTGATCGTCCATCTCCAGCTTAGGTCAAGTCTACCTTGGGGTCCAGAAGCATAACTTAGTCCCCGAAACCGCCCATATCGTACTGAAGATAGCCATCGGGGGGTATTTTATCCCACAATCCGCGGTCGCCTTAGGTCTAGTCTACCTGGGGCTCCGGAAGCATAAACTTAGACCCCGAATCCCCCTCATATCATGCTGAAGATAGCCACTGGGGGGCTATTTTCTCCGGCCATAATTTCACACTTTGCGAACCTCGCAAAAGGCCGCAAACCTAGTCCTCCTTGCCATACCCCTCCTATAATATGACGTTCGTTTTTAAATCTCTCACCCATAAAACTTTCACCCCGTTTATATAAAACCACAAAAGTGTGACAACCATACCTAACCTAAATGTTATTATCTTGGTCCCCGCTGTCACTTAGCCACTGTTATTTCTAGAAGTAGGGCGAATATCATTTATTAATGGTGTCAATCTCATGTCAGTGGTTGACCCAGTTCTTATTTTCGCTTCGTTGTTATCTAAAGTCAACTTTAAAAGCATTGTGGTAATAATTAATGGGGGAATAGAAAAATTGTCTGACTTGCGTCTAGGGACGTAGCTAGTACGGACAAGCTAGTAGGACGTAGTGCTACCCAGAAGATAGGGGCCCGAGCAACTAAATAAAGTGCCCTCGATTTCTTTCTGTCGCGGGGACCAGCTGCCGTCCTATTTCTAAAAGACCGTTAAGTGACCTTTTGTCAAATTTGAGTTTTAAAAACTACGTAAAAGCGCAACATTTTCTCTATTGACCAGTCTAGTCTGTATTTTTCTATCATTTGTGAATCACGAGATCTAGAGACTTTCACAGAGACATTACCATATCGTATCATACCATACCATATTGTAGACAGTCACATTTCAGTACAAAAAAAAGCATGACTAAAAAACAAAAACTTTAATTTTAAAATCAATATTAAACCTGTAACTCATTAAAACAATGAGCTTAATGTAGCCCAATAATTTGGTACAACAAAAAAACATCTGTATGTCTTCACAATTTCTAGGGACAACACTTTCTACGTTTTTACTCTTAACTCAAAATTAGGTTTAGTCACTTAACCGCCTTTTAGTAATAGGACGGCAGACAGGATTTTCTAGCTACGTCCTGTTTGCGTCCTAGGACCCTATTGCTGTGGCAACGCTGTCCCTCCGTCTGTCTGTCAGAAACACATATTAAGTAGGTCTATCTCGGCTGTAATTAAGCAACAAATACTAATAATGGGAAAATAAAGAAGTTATGATTAATACAAGCAAAACTTTCTGTTGCCATTACGTATTTTAGGCTTGGAATATCTACTGTGCGCGAGTCACACTTGTTTTGAATTTCATGACCTCGTAGCGATAGTCAAAATGCGTGCTACGTATCCAAGGCGCCATTTTACAAAATAATAATACTTTATGACGGCAGTGTCTACCTCACATCACATATCGTTGGATCAGTACGGTATATCTTCCATCTCTTCCGTTCATTTTAGATACTCTTTTCGGCCTGCTTGCTGCTGCTAAACCACGATAATCTACAACAATATCCTTCTATATAAACTTCATTAACGTATATATACAAAACATGCCACATCTCTCAAAATAAAGCTCCTAAGTTCATCTAGTTATGTCACAAAACGCCAGCGAGCGGGTTTTACTTCAATTGTTTGTCTCCTAACAAAGGGAGGCTTCCGCGAATGTTTCAAACAATATATATACTTAGTATATGTATGTATGTAGAGATTTTTATATGAAATTCGTAGGGTGACGCGAACAATAGCGAGCTGAAAGGATTTAAAATGTTAGAATGTTTTGGAGAGATATATTCTGTTTGTTTTTTAGTTGATGGAACTAAAAAACGCTTGATGAAAGGGACTCGTACTGTTGGGATAGTTACTGCTTTATTTATATCATGAAATCGAGAGAGTAATCAGGAAGACATATGACGAGTTAGCACTGAGAATAAAGCGATTAAACTGACTTATAACGTTTGTATTATCAGCCCATTACTGTCCTACTACTGGGCGGATGCCTGGGCTCATGTCAGAATGAAAAGGAATTAGGAGTAGTCCACCACGCTACCTTGATACAGGCTACGTTTGCCCGCATGTAGGTATTTCTAATCGTTAAACGAAATCAAAACGCAGTCAGGCTGGCAGCAAACACTAATAAACAAACACAATAATATACGAGTAACGTGGACTGCCTCGTTGGTCTAGTGATCACAAGCGCGACTGCTGAGGTCTTGGGTTCTATCCCCAGGTCGGGCAATGTGTTATTGGGTTTTTCCGTGTGGAATTTCTCAGTAGTAGCTCGGAGTCTGGATTTGTGCCCGGTTGATGACAATAGGCTCGCCCACTATTACATGGGATTTAAAGATGAAGGCGATATGAGGGTGTACGATACACGTCTGCCCATCTCTTCGGGGAATACGGGCGTGATTTTATAAATAGTTTTGTTTACCTTTTGCGCAAAGTCTTAATACCCGGACTATAGGTTCCCAATAGTTTCGACCACTATGTTAAGTGCAGGAATTCACAATATCCTAGCACATCTTAACCTCCCGCGGAGTTTCACACAGAGTAATTCCTTTAGCAACCAATACTGTATGTATTACCCTTAAATATGTATGATCATACATTATTTATTGTTAATTTTTTACCTTCGCCGGTCTAGTAAAACTATAATCATCATTGGCATAACGAAACGTGGATCGAACCATGGGGGGTTAGTACTAATAACACCATGCTTGAGAAGCGGAGAGGCTGTCGCAGTATGATGCCAATAATAGGTTGCTTGCTCTTAAACAATCTTAGCTGACACGTCTTACGTGGAGATTTGGGTAGGTTTTATAAGCTGAAGATCATAATGACTACAGATGTTGCCAGTTTGTCGCGATTTTACATAGGGTGTCCCGAAACTCAACGTCAAGTAGAGAACAGATGAAAGGACGGACAACAGAAAAAAAAGAAAAAAACACATTAAATAGTTAAATTTGTGAGGTAACATTTTATTCATGGTTACTTTGAAATTCGAAAATGTTTTTTTTATATACATATACTGTCATAAACAGCCCTTGATTTGTTTTCGGCTTGACGTTATATTTCGGGACATCCTGTATACATAATTACAAGTTTATTTCAAATTAACTGGCAAAACATCACAGCGTTATTAGGTATCATTAACAAAACACACACACACACATAAAAAAACATAAACATAAAGCCTCGTATCCACTAGGCAACAATTGACGCACTACAAGTTGCTCAACATGTTTATCAACATGTAGCAACACGATGATCGACCACGTGCAACAAACTCATGCGTGCGTCTTTCAGCGTCATGTTCCTCGTCATCTGGCAACGTTGCCGAACATGTTGAACGTCACATGTTTCGCGTCAATTGTTGCCTAGTGGGTTCGTGGCTTTACTTAATTAGCTGACAAAGATTTACAGTTTAGTTCAAATGTCCCATGAACGAAAGTCATGATCTGTTAGTTTTTCGAAGGATCCCCGAAGTTATCAAAGCAATCCCCGATTAATAAAATATACGATGTTATCTTTAAGAAACTATTTAATGTAACAATGACAACAAGGAAAGTTGCCATTGCGTAGGAGTTGAGTAAATAGGATCTCGTTCAAAACAAAAATCTCATTATAACTTTGGTTAACTTTATGTAGGTAATGTTATAAATATAATAAAAAGTTATTTATTTTCAGATCTTCTAGTAGTACCTATGCCTACCTATTTTTATTTTTTGTACACATGTCTCTAAAAGGAAAGAAAGGTTCTCTCCCTCTTTCACTCAAACGAAGGCTCATGGGCATGTGTGTTCTTCCCACCCTCACCTATGGAGCGCAAACTTGGTCGCTTACTAAACGTCAGAAGTCCGCACTTGGAGTCTGCCAACGAGCTATGGAGCGAAGTATACTGGGTGTCAAACTTACGGACCGCATCAGAAACTCCATACTTCGCTCCAAAACACAAATAGCCGATGTTGGCCTCACAGCTGCTATACTAAAGTGGAACTGGGCTGGTAATGTCTGCTGCATGTCGGAGGAGCAATGGGCTAAAATAACCACTAAGTGGATCCCTACTGGCAGAAAACGACCACGCGGCAGGCCCAGAAGAAGATAGCCGGATGAGCTGGACTCATTTTTAAAGGATTCGCCTACTACCGTACTATATCGTGAAAGGTGGAATGAGGGAGGGGAGGCCTTTGCCCTGCAATGGGACAACATGGGCTCATAATAATAATAATAACACATGTCTCAATTTATAAGACTGCCCCTTGGTCTAGCGGTTGCAAGCGCGACTGCTGGGCGTGAGGTCCGGGGTTCGATCCCAGGTCGGGCAAGTGTTATTGGGATTTTCCGTGTGGAATTTCTCAGTAGCAGCCCGGAGTCTGGATTTGTGCCCGGTTGATGGCAATAGGCTCGCCCCCTATTACATGGAACTTAAACATAACGGCGAAATTAGGGTTTACTATAATACACCTCTACCATCCCTTCGGGGAATAAGGCGTGATATTATGTCTCAATTTCTAATTAGCCATAATCCTATATCAATATTGCTTAATACCAAATATTTTTCTATATCTAAATTAAATACGAAAAAAAAACTTCTACATTTTATTTGCAACTCTATATCAGCAAATACTTTAAATTCGTACCCTAAGCCGATAACAGGTGAACACTCCCCAAGTACTATGCACCAAGACCGGAATAACACGACAAGTGTCCCACACTACTGGAGCACTCACCCTATGTGTTTATCAATTAAACCGAGACTCCCCCTTTCATGCACTATAGGAATGCAACGAACCATCCAACACTCAATAAACATACAATATTCAACCTTAAGTGTTAAACATAAGGACTATTTGGACAGCAAACAAAGTTAAGAAACAAAACAAAATTCAATTTATCATCGCGTCAAAGGAATTTAAACGTTACGTCAAGGTGTTAAAGTTTAAATGGGCAGCAATTAATGAGTAATTTGTAGTGTTTTGTAGTAAGGGGGCGCGCGTGTCCATTGTACGCTGCGACGCGTCAAATAGCACTTTCTCGTGACTTCAATGAGCGTGTTTGTCGTGCGATATTGTTATTGTTGCGGAATGACAAAGTTTTTGAATTAGGAATTATTCTAATCGCCTTTTGATAAATTCAAACCGTCATTATGAATATCTCTTTCTAAAAATTACAACAAAAAAAAACTCATTACATATTGAAGGAAGTTAGTACAGCTATTTAAATTCGTAATGACTGTAATCAGACTTTTATTTAAATTCCTTACTTAACGGAACAATTAACTGTTTTAGTTCGTTTTTTTACGATAATTCCCGCTATTCGGAACACAATGAGTAAACGTAAAAACAAAACATTACTGAACTTACTACATTTTTTGTACATTAGCAGTACAACCTTAAAAGCTCTGTGTAAGTACAAAAAAAGAGATGCGTAAGTACAAAAAGTACAAAAAAAAACAACATAATCGGAAATCGCTGATTTTTGATAATGTAAGAGCTTGCCCAAAAATTCGTGGGCCACAGAGCTAACGAAGCTGAGAGGATTAAACTCACAGCTCATTTTTACCAACAGTCATTTGATGACGGCGCATATTTTTTGTTCTGTAATCTCTTTGATGGCGGCAGCGTTAAAAAAAGTTATTTTTACGTACAATAAATGTTCAGTTTGTTGGTTTTAGTGTCTTTGATGTTTTTTTCTTTTTGTTATTGATGAATAAATAATGTTCGTTGGTTTTATGTGTCTTTGTAGCTTGTAGGTAGACATTATACTTAAGAAATTGGTTATGAATTTGTGATACGACTACTTACATAAGTATGGCGCATATTAACTGTACTTATAGCATCGATGTTTTAATTTTATATATTACTAGCGAGCCCTGGCATCGATCAGGCACGATTTGTAGCTCAAATTTTAAGCTTAGCTTTTTTTCGAAGGTTTTTAAGCCTTAGAACCTTCCGTAAATTAAAATGAAAACTACATCAAAAATCATTCAGTAGAGTAGTAGTAGTAGTTTAGAAAAAGTAAGCGGACAAACAGATAGATGCGAAAAGCGGATCCAATTTAGGTACTATTTAGAGTGTAATAATATACATACATACGCTATTTATACAGCTGTATAACTACTTATACATTATTGTACTTATATGGTAGTTACGCTGTTCTCTTAGGAGTGGACTTCTGTACATAATGGCTCGTTTGTTGAACACGTTTCAACATCCATTACCGGACGACTAACTACTTTAATGGGTCTTTTGTTAACAAATGGAGTGATGGACGCTGAAGTGTGTCCAACGTGGCCCATTGTGAAGGCGAACTTTATGGAACAAGCAGCTCTAACATATCCGATTTTAATAATACTGCATACGGAGAAAATTTCTAGCTCTTTTGCTATGAGTACCGTGCTAAATCGTTCACTTTTATCATACAACAACCGGAAACATAACCAGTCTTTCATTCACAAGATCAGCTTAGAATATACTGTGGCCAATTGTTCTAAAATAGCAAAAGTGTAAATAAAATACATTCCGTGTGCTAGCATTTAAATCGAAAATTACGGGCATACTCGTAAGACCTTCCCCATTAATATTAATATAAATGATTTTTTTCTGTACGAGTGCGAGGGAATGAATAAAAACTGTACCTCCGCAGGCGGCAACACTTCTTTATTAAAAGCGTAATGATATATATCGGGAGTTAAATTATTTATGAGGGCAATATTTATTTTACAAATTAAGTTTAAGAATGCGAACTTGTAAAGGTATTGTGTGTATGACAGGCTGTTTAAAATAGTTACGCCTTATTGTGATGGCAGAATAAAAGATAATTAAAAGTAACAAGTTTTTTTTTTCTATTTTTCTGCTACTTTCAGATGTTTTCTACGTAACCGGGCAGTTATTTTTGTTTGTTTTTTTTATAGAAATATTTAAAAATGTAATTACTAAGATGAAAAATTATTAGAGTAAATAATAAATTTTATTTATCTCTCCACAAAGGTTACCTTAATATGAAAAACTTAAGAAAAAAGTTATTGGCGAGATCTAAATAAAGGGTCTCCCCAGCAACGTAACAAGAGAATTAGGTATCAATATTATTACAATTTTTTACTAACATAATTTCACTGTAACATTTTGAAAAAGCGATCCATCAACAAGAACCCTTTTAGATAAAAAGTAATTAAAAACGGGACAGCTGATCTATAAAAAATGGACGACGGACAATTTATTTGTTTGCGAGGCAAAGTGTTCTGTCAATATTTTGAATGTATTCAGCCATATTTTTTCCTTTGCATATCAATTAACAATTTCGCGATGGCCACGGAAAATATTACCGCTTTATTGGAATATTATTATTTTTGTACTTGCACGCCTACATAACAAGCTATTATTTGCAGTATCAGCTGATCTCGCATTATACAGGGTTTTCGTACAATGAGAGGTCAGTTTATACTGGACATGTATCGCTTGATATTATTATGCAACCGCGTGTACTAAATTGCGTGAAAGAACATTAATAAAACCATTTTAACATCATGTTTTACATAGTACATTTGTTACCTTATCTTATCTAAAACTTAACTTATTTTTTATTTATTTTATGAGGGAGCGAGCAATTAGCATATTTGCATTTTTGCATAATTAACCTGGTGCAGTGCAGTCTAATGACGAGAACTAGGATAAAGAAAAAAATAGTTTTACTCGCGCTACTCGTAAATAAAAAAGACTTCAATGATGTCCATCCAATTTAATAAAAAGTAAATAATATGAAAGAGATTTATTTAAAAACAATAAAAAATAGTAACTTTTTTTACTAAAAAATTTACAAATGTAGATAGCAATTGTAAATAAATTTGATTTGATTTTAACAATATAATAACAGTTACAGATAAAAACACTCAAAAAGATCGTTTATATTTCTACTAAATTGGATTGACATCCACTTTAATTTCATTATGTTTGCAAAAACCTTAAAATTAACGTTTTCCTTCAAAATATTTTCTCTCTAACGGCTTTATTTCCTCACGAATCACCATTAGGTATTCTCAAGTCACACTAAACACGAACAATCGATTTATCCGCCATTTTTTATTCCAACTGACATTAAAAGCTCGCTTTTAACTTATCCTTCTTCGCACGATCTTAGTCAAGTCGTCCGAATTCATACATATTTATGTACTTGTGCATTAAGTTCAACGCAACCTCCCAAGGTTGTTAGTTGTTGCTAACTGCGAAGACATTAGCACACGTGGACAGCGACAGGGAGGTATTACGTGTATGACATGTCCAGCAATTTAAAACAGATTTTGCTTATACGCGCTTCGTTACCGTCAGTTTTTGTTTACAGAACCTTTGAAGATAGTATTATAGTGTGTTTATGTGAATAGAGATATATATAGTTAATTTTGTAAAGTGATCTGGGAAATATTGAGTGCGTCGTCTGTTTATTATCTCGTTTAAGTGGCGGCTGCTGGACCAAACGACCCTCTCTGACATTGTCCGTCACTCGATGCGTGTCCGAGAGGTTCGTCAAAGTAGTTAGCAACCAACAGACGTTGAAGTGTGGCTAAAATGGACTATTATATACAGAGGCCATGTGTGTGTATACTCAGGGGACCTATTTAGGTCAGCTACCCGTCATTACTCTGCAAAGTTGTCAAATTATACGGTACAATTTACCGTTTTGTACAACTAAAGTACCTAGACTTTATAGGTAACTACTTGAATTTGAATTTCTGCTCACTGCGTACGAAAAATATTGCCAGAATATAAGCATAAATATATTCAAAGTAATGAGCTCGTTAACGGATATGTCGAAGTGCGTCTTTCCGCCTCGCGTGATTTCCTCAGGCAAATGTGTCTTCATTAAACTCGGGAAACATACTTCAGAGCGACAGATATATAAAACAATATTACAATTATAAACATAAATCGATCTTTGAAATGTACTGCGACCAAGACTGATTGATACACCAAGCTACACATTTATTTCAATGACTTGCGTGGTTTTTCTTACTTCACAATGAAGTTTATATTTAATGATAGTAAAGAAACATTTTCTGAAGACAAAACACTATTTTCTATTTTCCCATTTATCTTTCCTGTCATTTTCTTTTATAGTAAACTCAAACTGGAAACTTTCATTCATTTATCACTGCTGTTACAACACGAGGTCCAAGTCCGAATAAGTGAGTCATCAAAATATATATGTTTCATATAAATATTTTATGGCAGCTCTGTGAAGTATACTGAATATTTTATATATGGCGAGTAACCCAGATAGTGGCGGAGTGATGTTATTAGCTGTAGCTATGGGGTGGCTGAGTAGCTGCAGACATAATATTCCTTGCTTGCATAACGTAAAAGGTCTTTGCTTGATGGTAAAGTTTTTTCGTTTGGTTTCCATTTGTTCGCACGGCACGTTTTATTACTAAAGTTTTGTTTGTTTTATTTGAAAGTTACATAATACTTTAGAATTATTGCTTTCTTTGTGAGATTATATGAAAAACTTAGCAACATAAAATTCTTGTATTAAGCAATAGAATAAAGAAAATATAATTAAAACCGTTACCTCATGTAAATGTCAAATGTACTCTAGTAAACGTAGGCACTAAGGAAAGGGATTCATAAATTTATATTACAGAAAGGAAATGAGACTAATAAATTGAATTTATGGTCTAACTATTAGGTAGAAGTAATTCGTAATCAACAAGATGTTTTATAACTTCTCCAGGGAATAAAATAACAAGCCAAGGTTAGTGGGATAGTTATAAGCTTTTAAGTCTCACAAGTAATAGTTTCTGAGCAATTCCAGTGAATAGTTAGTTTAACTATAACAGCATCTTAACCCATTATCATTTCCATGTACATATCCCGAACAAGATCATAATGTAAAATAATGACAATTTTCAATTGTATTTATTTAAATTGGATGTCGACCACGGTAATAAAATGGCCATAAAACCAATTTATGTTAATAGTTTAGTATGTATCACACGTTTGTATCTTCGTATTGAATTGTAATGCTCACATCTGCACTATTACGGACATTATAATGTTTATTTAGGAACAACTTAATCTCTTTCATTCACCAGATGTGATGACACGATTATAGTATTTTAAAGGCTGAAAGTCGATGCATCTTCCTATTATGTTAAAACAAATCACATGTCACAAATCGTATGACTCAAAACTTGTTGAGGGTTAACAGTATAGGAAAACATTGACTGAAACATGTAGTTGATATAAATGAGGGGTTAGATCAGGAGTGAGCAACCCTTTTTCATCAGGAATCAGAAAATTGCAAGAAATATTGCAGGGGGCCAGAATTCCAAAAAAAAATGCGTTCTTTCTGCCAAAACTATTTTTTTGGCTTACATAACTACGGCTATTTGTTATGGCTATACACTCTAAAGGGAGGATTGGCGGGAGCTGGCCTGCGGGCTATAGTTTCCCCACCTCTGGGCTAGACAGTTAAATAAAAACAACGAAAAGGTCTAAAGTTCAAACATTTAATAGGTACTGTGCATAAACATACTTAACAGTCTCATCATAATTCACATTCCCATAACAACATGTGAAGAAACGCAACAAAGTAATAAAATACGTTTCGGTTTGTCCATAAAACCGATACATACATTGCGTCATCCAAACGCGACCGCAGTTGGCCGGGCGGTGCTGACCGCGCGATGGGTAGCGAGCACCCGTTGTGGTTACAGACAGAAATGTTCCACTAAATAATACACTACCGCGGTGGCGAACACTGTAGTTTATGGGCTATAATCAACATAGTTGTAAAAGGAAGTGAAGCTTCTAAAGTAATGATTTCCAAACTATTTCTGCTACCTTTTAACGTTAAATGGCGTATAATGAGGCCTGTGAAACCACTGGAGCCTTAATAAGTTGATATCTTATTTGTTAAGCCAGTTACACACGTAGCTACAATACAAGATGTCCCAAAAAGTAGTGTCAAGGAAGTTCAGAGGTAAAAATATATATATAAAAGATAACTAATTGACAGGAATCAAAAACTTTAAGACATACTTAGAGCTGTATCTAGCAGATCTAGGTATCTATTAAAGTTTTTTTTTCAAAACGTCTAGTTTTCTAATTAATGCCAAGTTTAAAAACTCTAATGTTCAGCTACTTTTGTTGCTGACCATACCTGAATTTCCTCCAGGTATATTCCGCGATTTTTGTAGTTTTCGAGTTATGATTTCTTTTCATGTTTTAACCAAAACTCTGACTTTAATGACATTTTTGATCTTAGAGACGCGAATAGTTACTTTTTCTAAATTAGATGAATAGAGATTATAATTAAAAAAAAAACAAATATCTTTCTCAACTATTCATCAACTTCTGCTTGACACTACTTTTTGGGACACCTGTATATAATCTTTAAACTTATACTAAAACCACAACATTTTTTTTTTCATAATTATTCTTTTTTTCAATCATTTCATAATCAAGGTACAACTTTTGTACGTTCTTAATTAATAGTGATGGCAAAATTTCATTCAAAGTTTTCATAATAAACTCGTTTATTTTAAGATACCCATGTAATATACGTATATATGTATATATTCATGTATACAATTCATAAACACAATAGGTACGTTCCCTTTCAGAGGAAAACGCTGAAGCCTGCTGGGAATTAATTACCGTAACCTATTTAATTTTATTACCATATACGTAGGAGATTCTCTCTTAATTAGAAAGCATTATTAATAGAGTAGTGTAGAAGTAGCTAAATATATAAATAATTACGAGTTTTTATGTCGCTTAGTATGAAAATATGTATTTGTGACATAGTTTTTAGATCAGAAAATATGTAACTCACATTTACATGTATTTACATAATAGCTTGATTTTATCATAATCAGTACAAAAATGGTTTGCGTATAACCTCCACAGATTATACGAAAACTATTGAGTACAAAAACAAAATGAATTTAACTAAAAAAATCCTATTAAAATATGAAATTAGCTCTATGAATAATAGGAATTTAAAGATGAATTTGAACGAAAAAATTAGTTAAATATACAGTAGATCTATAACAGTTATTTAATTTATCATAGAAAAGATACCAAACCAATTATTAACCAACAAGCTCCAATTTCTTAACAAAACAAACTAACACCACAAACAAAAAGCAAACCCAATATTACGTCACATCCAATTCCGCGAACAACAGTAGACCAACCTAATTTACGCAACAAAAGAGTAAAAAAACACACCTAAACAAAACACGACACGTCATCGCGATTCCGTGTCGTGGAGACGCGCAGTCTCCGAGCGCGGCCGTTGACCCCGTGCGCGCGGCCACAGCCGATTCATCGTACTTAGGAATTCTACATAAGTAATAAACTTTTCGTATTATTATTGTGCGAAACTTCGAAAGACTTCGAAAGACTTCGAAAGCCTCTTATGTGTAGTTTTAAGGGTTTCTTTTGCTTCCGTATTTTGCTTGTGGGCCCTCAGGTCGCTCGTTTGTCTTCCGAGTATTGATTTTCTTCACGAAGGAAGGTGTCGGCTCAACTCGTGTTCGTAAAATGTATTGTTTTAAAACGTAGCTACGTTTCCGTCTTTTTGCTGAGATTTTCGTGAAAATTGTAACCTTGTGTCGTTTAAAAATAGAGTTGTTTTGGGTAAAAAATGTATTTAAATAATCGTTGGTCCATTCATTAAACTTAAATAAAATAAAAGGTTTATTGCTTATTGCAGACACTTGTTTGAATTTTTACAGTAAATCTTACATACCTCCTTTTAAGTAAAAGATACCTATACCTGTGCTAGGAGGCCCCGCTCTTCAATGTTAAATTATAAAATGGGAAAACTGTTGTATGATGAATATACAAGAAATTATAAGAAAAATATAAAATTCAACAAGTTAAGAAAAAAACTTAGAGATATCTAATATCCTAAATTAGTGTGTGGGTGCGTGTGTATACGTATATTATGACTTATAATATAACACATATTTTATAGGAATACTTAGACATTATTTTCTCTTTCCATAAAGCATGGCCATTGGACTATTAATCTCGAAAACTTAATTTAGAATGAACAGTGGCGATTTTGTTTTTGTTTACCTTCTAGTCTGTTTCCTTTCCTTTTTTCTTTACTTAATTCGTGGACAATGGTATGGGTATATGTTTACCAAAAAGATAACGATTGAACATGTCACTGTTTTTTGTCCCTAATAAATAAAATAGAACTTAAAATACGTTTATAAAAGCAGTTTAAACATTTAACTACTTTCATGAATATCTAATGTAAAAACGAATACATAAGTACCAAATATAATTGGAAATGACAATAATTCCCAGCATGCAGCGGCACGCGCTATGAACCCGCGACCCCTAGTTCCGTGAGCGACATGTGAACTACAAAGCCACTAGGTCAAGGGGACTGCACACACGACTGACTTCGCAATTAACTTACGTTTTACTTAAAATATAGTTTATGTATTGGTATCTCCAACTTGTAGGGTTAAGAGGGTCAAATACTAGTTACTACAATGACTGACTTTAAAGGCGCGATTCTATTAGGCAAGTCTTGCATGCAAGTATGACGTCACATTTGCGTACAAGTTGCTTACATTGGAAACATGTTTTCGAGAGTGTACAATTTGCATGCAGGTTTTACTTGCATACAAGTGGAGATGTTCAACGATTGAGTTGGACATCATGGGTGTCAATCACTCGTTAGCAATTCGAAAAGTGCAACTAACGTTTGCGCGTTCAATTTGCCCGTCACTTGAATAAAAAATGTACAAGTTCAAACTACCTCTTACAAGTTGTAGTTTGTATGCAGGTTTGTTCAAGTTATTTGCAATTTGCAGACTTGCATACAAGTAACTTGCCTAATGGAATCGCGCCTATAGGTAAGTACTTACAGTCCGCGAGGCCTAAGCTGAGCTTTGCATTTGTGTGAGAATGAATACAGACGCGTCCTTTGTTTGGTTTAAACCGGTTTATACTGCTTTTCGGCAATCGATTCTATGTGCACTCACACAAAAGCATAGCTCATCTTAGGCCTCGCGGACTGTACCAAGTGCTTTACCAGTATCTGGCAAGCGAAACTGATAAACATAGGACGGCATCATTTTTAGTTTTAGTTCGAAACTATTATCAATTCATCAGACAACAATTGATGCGCAACACGTGATGTTCAACATGTTTGGCAATAAAATATATGAGTATTTGAAATTAATCTATAGTATTGCCTTGCACAATTAAAATTTTAGAATACCCACACTCGCTTATGAAATTGAATGTATTTCTCTTCCACTGCCATTCAGATAGATAGGTATCTAATAAATTTTAAATAACATCATCTTCGTTTTTTTTTTTATAAAAGCTTAGTTAGTACCTTCTTCGGATAGCATTTCAATAGACCTTCCGTAGACTGAGAATAGTAATATATTCGTTGATTATATTTCCTCACAACGTGATTTGATACACGTAACGCCATCTATTGAAAAGAAATGGTATACACAAATACATGCTAAGTTCTTCTAGAAAACTTAAAATTCGCATAACTTTTGATTGCGTGAACCGATTGCGATGAAACAAAAAACATATGTTACTTGGAGATAAGCACAATATTTATTTATAAAAGTCAACAACATTGGATTAGTTGTTTTTACGTGATGCTTTAACAAACAAACAGATAAACAGACAAACAGATAAACAGACAAAAATTCCAAAAATGTTAAAAATGGGTTCTATTGGTTATAGTTTAACATCCTAACCAGGTTTTTTCAAAATATTTGCTATGTACAGACACGCCATGTCTACAGATTTATTATATGTAATAGATGTAGGTAATAATTTCAAGAATAAGACTGCCTAAATTATTATACCTAATTCTTGTGACCTCATTTGATTAACGTTGATTTAGTTAGAATTAATATAAGTCAATACTTAGATAAAATATAATTAACGACATTTGCTCTGAAATCTAGTAAGACTGAATTTAACTGCCTGTTATTGGTGCCGATTTTCTTGTTCACCAACTAAACTAAAATTAGAGAATTGCTATCTTTTACTAACAGATAGCGCGAGAAAAGGACGGTGATAGACAACAACTAAGTTAGAGATGTCAAATTAGTTTACGCCTTGAACTTCACCGTGTTTTTAGTCGACACGTTTTAAATGCCGTCTAAATTTGTATGGAAATTTTAGTTCAACTAAATTCAACAGCTCTTATTTACGTCTGTCTCTTTCTTATTCTGTCAGAGTGAAAAAGATGGCAATAGACTAAATTAAGTTTTGTTTGTGCTTAAGAGAATTGGCACCATTATCTTATTATTACTATCATAAAAATTACAATTTAACTAGTAACACTGCACTAATAAACAGGCCGGATCCGGTCGGATCGAACGGAATCCGGCCGGATCCGGTCGGATCGAACGGAATCCGGCCGGATCCGGTCCGGCACCGGATTGCAATCCCTATTATTGATAGGTTGGTGAAATACCTACATAAGCTTCTGCCTAACCCATTTGAATCACATACTACACGTTGTTATGTAACTAGTATAGACATTTATGTGTATGATAGCTACATCTAGACAGCGCTAACTACCCGCCATATTGCATGTTAGCCTATGACACCGAACAATACGAACCTAATGACATCTCATTTGCCTAATCCAGTCGAGGCCTTAGTCGTACAGGGTTGTCACTCGTGCAGAATGTAAATGAGAATCAGCTGTTGTACACATGCACTTTGCTAATGTTTCTATTTCGTTTGCTAATGCAGGGAATTCGTTGCCAATGCCAGGGAATTCTACTAAAGTTGAAATACCTAGTGCATATTTCTACCGCCAAGCAGTATTGCTGTGTTACGGTATAAAGGACATAGGTCCAAGGTTGGCAATGCATCAGCAATCCTCTTGGGACTGTAGGTAGGCTTGCCAACCGTCCCGCGAGTACCGGGACGTCCCGTTTCTAGAGCTTTAGAGGATGCGTCCCGTAAAAGACGTGTGCGGGACGCCAATTGTCCCGTTTTATAGTAGGTACCTACGACTAAACCTTCGGGCAGAAGTCGGAATTTAGTGAACGCACGTTTTGTTTAACTAGAAGAGTGGAGAGAGATCACGACCGCGAGTCTCGCGTCGAACGAACACCTTATTATATTTCCTAATTTTTTCAACCTTTGCTATGTTGTAACTTGTATGCCAAAGTAAAACATTCAATAAAACTATTTAAAATAATTTCTATTTCTAATTGTATTTTTCGCCTCCCTATACTTTGACAGTTGGGTCCCAGTTTTTTGCCACGTCCCGCATTTTTATTGCCAAAGTCCCGGTAAATTCATGCATTAAGGTTGGCAAGCCTAACTTGTGGCGTGGCGGTAACCAATTTAGAAATCTATTCCGTATTGCTAACCTAATGTACAAAAAAAGAATAAAATAATGTTTTCCGTAGTTGTGGTAGTGTTCGCCTCTTGAGAGATTGCGAAAAGATATACAGCATGACTGTTTAGTCACTTTACATCCAAGAACCCTGAATTCTTCTCATCATTCTGTACAACTTTTAGTATGGCAACAAACACAGAATTCGTGACAAAAAATCTAATGTTCCATACATTTTGTTAAGCATTACACATTATATTTTGCAGGAATTCAGATTTGGTCCTATAGTAAAATTTGTACAAAGTAATGAGCAGGTTTTTGGATGTAAAGTTCTACCAGTCATGCTGTTGTAAATCTAATCGTAAACGAAAAACAAATGCGAATCAGGGGTACCGTGCGCCCACATAACTTCAATGCACCGCATACCTGTAAAAAAATCTTCGGAATTCGCGGCATTTTTTTACGCCAACATTATACTGTTTTTCGCTAGACAACCCTACACCCAGACACGTAAAAAGCATTACTTCCTCTTCTATCCTCCGTAATCGGGTATTAACGATCATAATGCCTCTAATATTCCTTACTTATATTACTTTTGATATCACAATTAATATTAATGACGCCAAAGTTACTTATCATGCCGGAAGCCATGCATAATGTAATAAAGGGAGCTGAGGTCACAAAAAAAATACATTTGCATATACGTACATAAAATTACTATGATCCCTGGGAAATAGAACAGGGGTGTTTCAGTAAACTTCATCGTAATAGGACTTTAAAGTTTAAAGTATGTTTTTCATAAAATGGTGGTATTTGCAAAAAGCGTAGTGAAAAAATAAAATTACGATATGCAGCGTACCTGGGTGATTATTAGAAAAATGTTTGTAAAAATAAGAACGTCATTATCATCATCCCAAAGTTCTAAATGCAGATGTTTCAAACTTCAATTATAATAATGAAAAATCAAACTGTACCACTGCCGTCAACCTACTGGTTTAGTTTCAGGTATAGTTCTAAAAAAACAATCTGAAACTATACCCTTTTCACTGTAAGTCGATTCCTGACGTTTCTCTACAAAACGTTACCATACAAAGAATATCAAATATTTTTAAAAAACAAAACATGGTTAATATAGTTATTTTACGGTTTTTGATGATGTCGTTTACGTTTTTTCGATAGCAGTTTCCTTACGGCTACAATTTACGAAATGACCGAGCTGTCAGGAATCATCTTTTGTTGAACAGAATATAATATTAATGTTAACAACGAAGGAGAACAATGATTTGTTATTTTTTTTTTAAAGAAGTTTCGAGTATTCACCCACCTTTATTTTCAAATTAGGTCAATTCAAATCTTTGTGACCGTGGAGGGATCTATTTGACCGCTTATTTCTGCTATCAAGTGTCTCGAGTGTACTCACGGTGATGGCCGACAATAAAATTACAGATGGAAAATCAACCTTATTTTTACACTTCTTTTAATCTTTCTTTTCTGTGCATATTCCAAACATTTTATTTATTTATTTATTTATACTTCTATGCACTATGGTGGTACATAAGGCGGACTTAATGCCATAAGGCATTCTCTACCAGTCAACCTTTGGGTTAAAAAGTAAAGCATCGAAATAGGTACAGCAAAAAAATAAATAAAAAAAGAGTTGACAATTTTGAACTGAATACTTATAATACGAATTCCTAAGATAAATATAAAATACATATATATAAATAATAAAATATATTGATATTATAATATATATCAAATACAAAATGTTATGGAAATCTAAATGTAATTATGACGAAGACTAATTAGATGATTAGGAGTGCAGCGACATTTTCTTATTTTTATCTCTACCTTTTTAAGGTAAATGTATCTGCTAACTAATGATATTGTATTTATTTATTAAAACACTTAAGTTCTTTAGGATTATGTACCGAAACTCACCCCATTTTCAGTATTTACGTGAGAGGAGGCTACGGAAAATTAATGTTTTCACTACATAGTATAAAACAAAGTCGCTTCCCGCTGTCTGTCCCTATGTATGCTTAGATCTTTAAAACTACGCAACGGATTTTGATGCGGTTTTTTTAATAGATAGAGTGATTCAAGAGGAAGGTTTACATGCTTATTATAGTAGAGAAAAACGCGGAACACGCGATAAACGACATCCACGCAGGCGAAACAGCTGGCAACGTCTAGTTCAATTATAAATCAACAGACTTGAAAATGTTTTTGCACCTATTTTAGGCAAAGAAATAGTACCTATATCTACAGCTTACCATAACGGATTGATCGAAAAATGTACCGAAAAGCAGCTTGCGATATATTTGTAAATACTTCCTTAAAGTTAATAAAATGTACTGTTATCACCAGTGATCGGAAAAAGGTGAGCTAATTTACCTAAACTTCAAAGAACAGAGACAAAAACTGAAGACTTCCTTACGACAACATTTTTTTTCGTGAAAAGTACATTTAATATTAATGTTAATAGTACAGAAAACAATTAAATTCGTTTCCTATTTTTGTTTCCCAAAATTGTCACAAAACAAGATGACACGTTTTTCATTGTTTTTAAAAAGAGATTGTTTATTGTTTTCAAAAAAGGAGATTGTCTTTTATTTTTTGAAAACAAATGAAAGACAATTTCCGAGAAAATTCTCCCGAAAAAAAATGTTGTCGTAAGGAAGTCTCCAGTTTTTGTCTCTGTTCTTTGAAGTTTAGGTAAATTAGCTCACACTTTTTCGATCACTGGTTATCACTAACAGCACCTGATAACAGTCGATTGATATCTGCCATATCATTACATACTTAATAATACACACGTAAACCAAGTTTGTGCTACTATCTTCTTCGAGCGTTCATTTCACAGTAACTGTACATCAGCAGTCAGTTATTATAACTGTAATCATCTCAGCAGTTAACGTACCGACGGACGATTAACAAACAGGGTTACGGAGACAAAACTATCATTGGGCCTCTGGCGCCTTATTCACTATGACACATCGAAACGTAGCACACAATAACAGGGCCATGTCAATCGGAAAAAACCGGTCAATTGCGAGTCGGACTCGCGCACGAAGGATCCCGTACCATTGTCTAGAAAAACGGCAAAAAAATCAAGTTTGTTGTATGGGAGCCCCCTTAAATATTTATTTTATTCTGTTTTATAGTATTTGTTGTTATAGCGGCAACAGAAATACATCATCTGTGAAAATTTCAACTGTCTAACTATCACGGTTCATGAGATACTGCCTGGTGATAGACGGACAGACAGACTGCGGCAAAACAACCACGTTTGTTGTATGGGAGCCCTCTTAAATATTTATTTTATTCTGTTTTTTAATATTTGTTGTTATAGCGGCAACAGAAATACATCATCTGTGAAAATTTCAACTGTCTAACTATCACGGTTCATGAGATACAGCCTGGTGACAGACGGACGGACGGACAGTGGCAAAAAAATCACGTTTGTTGTACGGGAGCCCCCTTAAATATTTATTTTATTCTGTTTTTTAGTATTTGTTGTTATAGCAGCAACAGAAATACATCATCTGTGAAAATTTCAACTGTCTAACTATCACGGTTCATGAGATACTGCCTGGCGACAGACGGACGATGGACGGACGGACAGCGGAGTCTTAGTAATAGGGTCCCGTTTTACCCTTAATCCTAAAAAGGAGTGTTAATTTTAAATGCAGTAGTTGGGACGAAAAGATATTACGTGGCTTCCCGAACGCTGCCCAGCCGAGTCGGATTCGACGATTGACCACAGTCTCTCAAGACGAAAGTGTGTGGCCAGTGCTTGTTGCCAGTGATTACTTACGGCACTGAAACGTGGTCGCTCACAATGGTTCTCATAAGAAGTTTTCCTGCGTGTTCATATCAGAATGGATGAGATCCGCAGGAGAACGAGGGTAACCGACATAGCTCGAAGAATTGCCAAACTTAAGTGGCAGTGGGCGGGGCACATTAATTAATTAATAATAGGGGCCTTAGGCCGGCCATACACAGGCAGCTCGAGCAGTTAGCCAGTGATAAACATACACGGATAGCTCGAGCAGTCAGTGGACTGCTTGACCGCACGCCGTGCCGCCAACCGCCCGAAGCAGTTGCAACAGCTCGAGCTGTCAGTGTATGTACGTACGTAGAAGGCTGTAGTTTACTATACAGTTGCAGCTTCAAGCAATTGATCCTGACTGCTTCAAGCTGCCCGTGTATGGCCGGCTTTGGATGACTAATCGTCGTCATGATAGTGATATTATGACGACCAAACTTAGAAATTCCGGATATTATAGCAAGAAAATCATCAGTTTTTTTCCTAGAAAATCGCTTTCTATACTGGCAATCCCAAAAGAAATGAAAATACTGAATTTAATCCAAACCCTTACAATGTACGCCGTGCAGCAACCACGTGATATTGTAATCCCGTGTCCCGGGCCCCGGGATCCCCCGGGATCGATCGTCCCGGGATAAAAAGGGATAGTTTTCAATTGGCTGGGATCAACCACAATCTGTTGTGTTGTCGTGAAACGTAATTCTATAAAAATTGGATAGAAATAACTACGACGGGTCTTTGTAAGGGTGGGTACGGGTTGCAAAGCAATTTTCTTACTACGATAAAGCTAAAAAGAAACAATGAGTATTCCGTGGACAAAATAGAAAAAAAACAAGTGGAAGTGCCCTTATTCTTCCTTAGTACGGAACCAGTGTCGCCAAACTGACATTCATACTGAAAGATATCAAAGTAATATACTTTATACACCTCCGTG
Source organism: Amphipyra tragopoginis (assembly GCA_905220435.1). Lineage (NCBI taxonomy): Eukaryota > Metazoa > Arthropoda > Insecta > Lepidoptera > Noctuidae > Amphipyra > Amphipyra tragopoginis. The sequence goes on from HG992006.1 coordinate 3,213,612, forward strand.
AGATGCAGTTTTCGTCCTGCTATCATTTTTTAACAGACTTCAAAAAGGAGGAGGTTCTATTGCTTAGGATGTTTATACATTTTTTTTATGTATATTCGGGCATAACTCCGTCATATACAAGGTTAGTCAGAAAGGGGGTACTAATCCGAAAGGGTGTTAAAGTACACTAATAATGAATAACTTTTGTTCTACAACTTTTCCCAAAACTCAAAAGTTAAAGAGAAACAGTTGTTCAAAAATCTCAAAAAAAAAACTTTAAAATCTATATATCCCCAGTTATGATCAGCTATGTTTACATTTTAGGTCATATTTGGGGTCATGAATTAGAAGTACCATTTTCTGAATTTGTAACTAAAGCAGGGATGAAGAGTTTTTGAAAAAACTAAAATAAAAATCATTTTATTTGGAAAAAAAAATATCGAATTTTGAAAAATACTTGCCTTCAAACAGTCATCAGAGATACTATAAGTGGGCTTCGGATTAGTACCCCCTTTCCGACTAACCTTGTATAGACGGATTTGCAAAATTCTTTTTTTTTTTTTGAAAGAGTATTCTCCTAAGGTGATCCCATTTAAATTTGGTGAAGATCTGGTGAAAACCCTCGGAGATTGACAATGGAACTCTTCAACTGATAACAGCAAATTACTCGGGATTGCTGTAATTGCATGTTTGTGTATTGTTTGTGCCACTTAAAATAGAAAAATAAAATAACTTAAAAAAATGTAAAAACCGACTTCAAAAAAAAACTAAAAAGAGTAAAATAATTACCATATTATAAAACTAACAGTTCCAGAAGTCGGTGTTTTCAATTTGGTTCAGTGTAAAATTCCACCGACTTCTGTTTACATGATTCGAGTTACTAAACTTTAGTACTTAGAGCTCTAACACACCACGTTTTTTTCAGGCGCCGTCGACGCGCGTTCGCTTACGCGCGTTGTCGGCGCTGCTAAACTTGAAATAGGCAGATTACTTGCGATTACATCGCTACAAACTCACGAGAAACGCGCTACAGACGCGCGTGAGCAACTCTCCTTGCAAAGTAAAACGCGTGTAGCACGCGCACGAAGGAGCGTGTATCGCGCTACAGACGCGCGTGATCAACTCTCCTTGGATTAAAAGGCGCTGTACATTATGTGTTTGCAGCTAAAGAGACGCGCTGTGCCAGCGTGTCTGTATCGATGTAACTCCGCGCTACGAGTGTTATCGGTAGCGGGTAGCACTGGGCAATGTTGACAAGAGAGGGTAGTCGTCGATATGGATCGGCCCACCCGAGGTTATAAAGGCGGTGGTCATTCGACGAAGCGGGAGCATTCCGTGTTGATCAGCTGAAGAAGTCTGACCTTTTACTATCTGATTAGCTTGTCCTTATTTTATGATCTTGTAATAATTGTGTAAAGTAGTATATTGTGATCTAGTTATGTTACTAATACTAACCCAAATACAAGTACTCTCAGTGGTGGAGAGTCTATGTTGGTTTTATTTACTGTGTTTACCTTGCTCGCAATCCTGACATACCGATATTAGCTAAAACTGTAATGATAGAATCACCCCTGAACGATTATATTGTAGTGTCATTTACACGAGCGCGTCGACAGCTCGCGAAAAAGTCGTCGTCTGCATACTACAATTTTATGAACGTGTGAATAGGTAAATTGGTTGCGATAACATTGCGTTTGCAGCGCGTTATAGTTGCGTGCGACGCGCGTCGACAGCGCCTGAAAAAAACGTGGTGTGTAAGAGCCCTTAGCATTTTACTTAACCGGTCCTGTGCTTCTCGAATCCAGAGGATTCCCGCGACTTGTGCAGCCTACCCACGCTGCGCCTTCCAGTACACGTGAACCTTCCGGTGATGCTTGAGTGAGGCTTATGTTCAGTAGTGGACATCTTTCAGCTGAATGATGATGGTGATTTTACTTGACTGGAGCCATCAAAATCAGCTCATCAACTAAACTCATACTGCTACTTGCTAAATATAAATAATTACCCATCCTAACAATACCTTTTAGCTCTATTTAGCTTGTATATAATAAAAAGCGTAGTACACAAGAGCTCCTTTGTTTTGTTTCAATTAATATGTATATTCTCAGTCTCATGTAGCGAACGCGTTTTTGTATTAGCCTCGGTAATCACGCTAATTACCTTCCATGTCGAACTGGAAAAAGAAAATATGAGCGAAAATATATTTTCTCATTAAAGGTAATGGACATTTTATTTTGTTATTGGTATTGTGCTATTGTTGGTTGATTTTGTCCGTGTATTGGTGAATGAGATCAAATACCTATATAAGGTCCAATCAAAATAGGTGGACAAACTTTTACAGATCACAGTACTCATGAATATGAACAACTTTTACTATGGGACCAACTCTGAAATATAAAAAAAATATCAGCTGTTCTATACAAAAGTGCAATAGGTACCTACACGATCAAAATATAAGGAACAGCTGATATATTTTTTTGGTTCCTAATTCCTCTGCATCACATGCACGTACAAACGTGCATGTGATGCAGAGGAATTAGGAACCATCGTTAGGAATGTTTTGAGTATGAATGTGGATAGTTATAAGAGTAGAGGAAGACCAAAGAAACGATGGATGGATAATGTGAAAGATGATATGATTAGAAAGAGGTTAACTACTGAGATGACCTCTAATAAAGATGTTTGGAAGAAAAAGACATGCTGCGCCAACCATAAATAAGTTGGAATAAGGACAGAAGGATGATGATAATCAAGAGTTTGATTCCATATAATGCTATCATCTTAATGCAACACCGTCAATCAAACAGCATAATCCTTTAATCACCCTTTACGACACCCGCGGGAGAAGGGTTAGTAATCTTTGTAGGGGATCTCGCCACACTAATTGTTGTTCAAAATAACTTGTCAGGACAAAGTCGGCAGAACAAAGTTTTAGTAGTGGTCCTTGTGAAAGAGCTCGTCCGGTGATGTACTGCCAACAAACCTATTACTGCTCCAAGCAGCATTACCGTGTTCCGGTTTGAACGGTGTTGGTGTCGGTGGAATTACAGGCACATGAGATTTTCCAATTTTGTCTCTAAGATTGGCAACGCATCAGAAATACTGTGATATAAGTGTACCTATATGTATAAGGTCCAATCAAAATAGGTGGACAAACTTTTACACATCACAGTACTCATGAATATAAACAACTTTTACTATGGGACCAACTCTGAAATATAAAAAAAAATATCAGCTGTTCCATACATTTTGGTCGTGTAGATATTGCAGTTTTGTATGGAACAGCTGTTTTTTTTATATTGCAGCATTTGTCCCGTAGTAAAAGTTGTTTATATTCATGAGTACTGAGATCTGTAAAAGTTTGTCCACCTATTTTGATTGGACCTTTTATAAGCTGTAACCACTTACCATCAGGTGAGCTTGTTTGCCAACCTGTTGCATAAACATCGTGATTTTTACACTGATCCTGAAACAATAGGTTTCACGCTGTCTAATCTTATGTGGTAGAAACAACATAGAAGGTATGACTTGACTTGGAACAAGGAGCGATATTACCTTATTACCTACCTCTGCAAATTAAAGAAATGTTTAAGATTCTTCCTCTGCACACGGAGGGTTCCATAAGCAACAGATTATAAAAAAAAGATTAAAAACACGATTCAAACACAGAACACGATGCGTATGCCAATAGAGTGTTTCCCAATCATTTCATATCATAGAAAATGTTTAAATTGTCAGTTTTCCAAATAAATCGTTGTTGCGAACAAGTATTTTGTCTGTACTGCAAGGGTTAATTTGACTACGAAACTTTAAAAATTTTCGTATGAAACGTAGGTACACACCTAGGCAACGAACTGGGCTCGACACCGCCAAAAACCGAATACGGTAAAAACCGGATTCGTTCTTTACAAAGTTTGGTCAAATTCAACAAATGACGAACGTTCGTTAGCCTTCTTTGGCTAGGTCTAGGTGTGTCCATTACATTAGAAATTCTAGCCTACAAAATGCCATACAAACTAAATCCTTGTATGACGCACAAGTCATACACTCAACATTGAAGTCACCCACGCTACAAGGTTATATCGTATTAATCTAACAGACGCAGACCACTATGTCCTTATTTAGTTTTAGCCTAGCCTAGATAAACTAATTAACGAGTACATATAAAGTAGATGTTTGCTGTACCTACATAATTAAAGTAGGAAGAACAATAATGTTATTCATGGTCGTTTGTAAAAGCGGTGATAGCCTAGCGGTTGAACACTTCCCTTCCGTGTAGGAGGGTCTAAGTTCGATCCCGGAATTCATGATCCGAATTTGATTATCACTTGCGATAACGGTGAAGAAAAACATCGCAAGGAAATCTGACAACAGTGCCTCTAGACAAATCGATAATCGCCAGAAAATAGATACGCCAAATAAATGTATGGAAATGACATTACGCGGCGTCTTACGTAGGCGGTTCAAAGCGACGCGAATTGCGAAGCGATCCGATGCGGTGACACGCGAATTCAATGCGATGCGGTGCGAAGCGGCGGCTTTGTCCTACGAGCTCGCGATCCGCCCGCCGCGCGCCGCCACCATTCAGTAGCACTGTACGACACCGCATCCAGTGCGCGCGAAAATGCCAACTGATCGCGTTCGCATTGCTTCGCGCCGCGCCGCACCGCGCTCCAAGTGCGTTTGGTCACATGGGCCACTTCAATAGGTATCGACTGTTTGTTGTTTTCGAGTCGCTTCTAGATCGCTCACGTAGGATGCCGCGTAACAGATCGCTTGAACTGTCGAAAGCTTATGTCAATCCAGTACAATCTCAGTGTCGTTTCTATTCTCTAGCGAACATCGATTGCCATTTGTCTTTAGCCACTGAGGGCTTAAAAAGTTCTCGATGGTATGTAGTCTTCCAACCGGCACTAGACCAGCGTGGTGGAGTAAGCCCTAAAATCCCTCCTGATTCTTAGAAGAGGCCCGAAATGAGCGTTTACCTGTCCGCAGCGTATCCGTAAAGTGTAATGCGTCAACTGCGTTCGCAGCATTCGCAATATATGAGCATGCGCCAGATGAGGATGAGCACGCGCGGTAATGCCGGCGATCCGATGCGTGCGTTCCAACCGTAGCCATAGAAAGAATACTAAAATCCGGCTTAAGCGACATGTCCGATACGTACGATGCGGAAATGTAGACTAAAGGTAGAACCGCACTAGGCGGAACTGCACCGCAGCGGAACTGAACTTCACGACGCGTCATTTTATGATAAGCCGCACTTGAACTGCAGCGGCGCTACAAAAATATATTCAGTAGCTAAGCAACCTCTGAGCAAGATGAACGACGAAATGGATTATAATATGATTATTATTTCCTTGTTGTGCGAGGAAGAGGAAAGGATCGAGCAAGAACAGGCAAGAAAAAAGCAAAGAATATGGCTACATGACATATCAAACTCACGATATGAAGAAGACGAGTATTTTACGCTTTTGCCACGACTTAAGAAGGATCCAATAACATTCCATACTTATTTTAGAATGTCTCAATACAAATTCAATGAGTTATTACAAATTATGCAGCCGCGATAGGAGTGGAATGAAGTTTGTCGAACCGCACTCCGCGGCAGCGGAACTACACTTTTGGTTAGTTGTTCAACTTTGGCGCGCAGTTCAGTTGCAGTGCAGTTCCGTTGCCGCGTAGTGCGTGTTGTCTCATATAATTTCATATAAAGAATATTTTGACGCGTCGTGAAGTTCAGTTCCGCTGCGGTGCAGTTCCGCCTAGTGCGGTTCTACCTTTACAGGTTCACTGTCCACAGACCACACGGTCTGTAGAGCAACTTCCACACCAGTCCACAGACCGTATGTGGTCTGTTTGCCGGTACAATTTCTAAGCCATCTGACACTATGGACGTTAGAAGAACGTCTTTAATTTAATGCGGACTTGGCAGGACACATCATAAGGATAAAAACGTAACTGGACTTATGGGCCATTCCCACTCTGGAGCCTGAACAGTGAACCTGCTAAAATACAGAACCATGTAAATCACACTAGGAGTGTTTCTAATTAGCGAGAGTGGATGCAAAACATTACACAGTAGGCTGAGAAAACTTTCGGCCGAAGATTACATAGATATATGTACATACAAATATGAAACAAAGAACATTCATCCCGTGCCAAAACCGACCTACATAATCGAGCAATTAATCATCGAAACATCTTCCTTTAACATATCTCTAACGACATCCGCTTCCCGAATATATTCGTATATACAATATACAATCCGTATATTTAGTATATAAACACAGCTATATGTATCATGCATACTACTAGTGATGTAATGTTGCCATTCGTATTGCGAACATACGTGTTTTCGTATTCGGGTTGACTTGACTTTGAGTTCATTGAGTAGGGTTATGAAAACATGTCTAGTTTGAGGAAAATCCGGCAGGTGACGCCACTTTGGACTGAAGTGAAAAATAGCAGAACTGATGTTGATCACGGCTCTACCTTGACCATTTTTGTACCTATGCATTTCTGGATTTCTATTTGAATTATTTTCTTGTTTCGTCCTTTTTAGACCCCTTTTTATTTACGTAGTCGGGTTATAGTTTTTTAACTTATTTTTTTATGTACTTTATACTACTGACATAGAATTCATTATGCTATGTACAATTTCGTCGCTTCCATTCCGTAAATTGAGCCTTAAGCTTATAAACCGGTATGGAACCCTTAGGACGCGAGTCTTACCCGCATTTCGCAGAGAAGAGTTACTCCGGGGAAGTTCTACCTCCATACCTATTTCTACCGCTAAGGAGCATTGCTGTGTTCTGGTTTGAAGGGTATCGGTGCCGGTGAAATTACAGGCACATGAGACTTCAAAACTTTATCTCTAAGGGTGGCAACCTTGGCGATCTTGGTGTTGTAGGTAGAGTGCGCGCAAGATAAGTCTGCGCGCGGCCGAAATCGGAACTAATCGTGGTCCACCAAAGTGTGTGCCGTTTTATTAATTTTGCATAGAACTACCTGATTGTAGGAATGTTTAACGGGAAAAATGTGTTTGGCGATAAAAAATATAAGCTTAAAAAGCGGTAATTATAACTTTTGCGATGATTGCAACGTTGAGGACGCCCTCAGTCACGCGCAGAGTTATCTTGCGCGCACTCTATACACCGTGTCCCAAAATTCAACGATAAGCGAGCACCAGAGGGTGGACCTGCACATAACTCGAGAAAAAAAGAAAAAAAAACTTTTTTTTTAAGTCCGTTAAAAAAAATTGAAATCCTTCGAATTTTTTTCAAATATTTCTGCTTTTTTTTGTATCGGCAACCTAAGTAGCACTGCTATCCACCACAACCCTTAAAAATCCCAGTATGCCTGTAGTTTTTACACAAAAATCAATCAAACTTATTTTCGTCAATTTTCGAAGGACTTCAAATAGAAAGGTAAAAAAAAATTTTTTTTTCGTTTTTTTTCTCGATTAGTCATGAGCAGGGCCACCCATGCCCGCTTATCGTTGAATTTTGAGACTCGGTGTTGCGGCTGTAACTTCTTACAATCAGGTGGGCCGTTGGCTTGCCAATAAATGCCTTTTCTTTTCACCAACCATATTTACGAGCCAAAATGGTTTGAAGCGATAGCCCGTTAAGCCCAACGGACTAAGGACTAACTGTGCTTACCCCGTTAGTAACCATTACGTGATTTTACGTGCAGTACGCTTATTTAACCATGAGTCAGCATAATAACGACTGGTGAAGTAATTATGAGAGAAAACCAACTAATGGAAAATGTAATTAGCTTGATGTTCATACAGATAGGAGTGTTACTCATTTAAAATAAAAAGAAAAATGAGTAATTCATCTCCTTATCTTTTAGTGCTAATCAAGAGCTTTAATGTAAATATGTAGGTAGTTGCGATCTTCTGACATAGATTATTAACCCACTTGTGTAAATATGTACTGATTTATACAAGGTTAGTCGGAAAGGGGGTACTAATCCGAAACCCACTTATAGTATCGCTGATGACTGTTTGAAAGCAAGTGTTAAAATTTCAAAATTCTATGTATTTTTTTTCCAAATAAAATTATTTTTATTTTAGTTTTTTCAAAAATTCTTCATCCCTTCTTTAGTTACTAATTCAGAAAATGGTGCTTCTAATCCATGACCCCAAATATGACCTAAAATGTAAACACAGCTGATCATTACTGGGGATAGAAAGATTTTAGAGATTTTTTTTGAGATTTTTGAACTACTGTTTCTCTTAATCTATTGACTTTTGGGAAAAGTTGTAGAACAAAAGTTGTTCATTATTATGTGTACTTTAACTCCCTTTCGGATTAGTACCCCCTTTCCGACTAACCTTGTATATTTGTTTTAATTTATCATTGTAATTTTAAATATTTTTATGACGTCATGCAATTTTCTCATTGTTATTAGGGTTACAATCCTACAGGGTACCTAGTAGTTACCTACCAACAAAAATCTATTACTTTTCACCGTAAGATCCTGAAGCTTCTCTACAAAACGTTACCATTCAAACAATAACAAATATAAAAAAAAACAAAACATGAATGATATATCTAGGACTAGCGACCCGCCCCGGCTTCGCACGTGTACGTTTTATAGCTTGAAACCTTCCTCTTAAATCACTCTATCTATTAAAAAAAACCGCATCAAAATCCGTTGCGTAGTTTTAAAGATCTTAAGCATACATAGGGACAGACAGCGGGAAGCGACTTTATTTTATACTATGTAGTGATGCTATATCTTACGGTTTTTGATGAAGTCTTTTACGTTTTTACGAATTGATCGCTGTGTCAGGACTCATCTGACGTTAGACAGAGTATACCTAACCCTTCGCTATTTATCTATCTGTCTGTCACAAGGAACGACTCGGCAGCCATTGCCAGTTAAAATTTTCAGAGATTAAGTAGGTAAGTATACCAGGTGTAAGGGACAGTGCACTGAAAACTGAAACAGTGAATTCAGCCTATTATCATATATTATTCTGAGTTGAAAATAAGTGGAAATTTTGCACGGAATTTTCCGACTTTTCCGATTTTTCTTTTCACTAATTTAACATTTCTCTGCTGCAAAATAAGCAATCCTATAACACAGCACATTGCAAAAATAAAACGTATTTTTTTTTAATCGGAAAATTCGAAAGATTTCGTTGATGTTTTCCACGGATTTTCAATTCAAAATAATGAACTAAATTCGCTGTGTCAATTTTTGACAACCTGTCCTTTACACCCAGTTTATTTACCTGCCAAAACATTTATTAAAATACAATAAAACAAAGGCAAATTAGCAATTTCCAGAAAATTCGGAAAATTCCGAGAAAAAAACCCACTTATTTTCAATTCAGAATAATGAGCCGAATTCTCTGTTTCAGTTTTCGGTACACCTTTCCTTACACCCAGTATATTGTTGTAAAAAACTCTTTGATAGCAAGAAAAAATAAGCCATAAGATAGAATGAAATTGCATCTCAAGTTTTGAAACTAGAGAATGACGCAGGCATTTTCCTCAGTCAAAAGTAAACTTCTGAATCCGGCTCTTGACTGGTAACTATAACAGAACTCAAAAACAAACGAACTGTTTCATGTATTGCTTCCTCCATGTAGTTATAGGATATACAATATTCTACTTAAAATTCGCACATGCTCGCCAAACAACGTCGCATCCCTACGAACGGTCTTATCGATCCCGACAAGATATATAAAATATATACCCACATACATCACTGTAACACCCGAGACATCGGAAAACAATTCCTATGACGAGTGACGTATGATCGCTTTTCGCGTAACACGCTATGACCTACAAAACATGTCGGATTAATTCGCCACAGGGCCGCATTCGGGCGAAACGTTTTTCGGATGACGTGCCCTGACGTCATTAATTTAATAAAGTTAGCGTCAAAGTTGGGAACTGCGTATTTCATATTTGGTAGATTTTCTGTATGTTTTATATGTGCCTATTTATTTATTTATATGTACGGCTTTCGAGCACTTTCCCAGATGTGTACTTTGTTGAATGGAACCTTTTTCCTTATTTAAGGTAAACATTTTTAGATGTCTATTCAATATTTAAGTAAGTATGCTTTTACTGGGAGATATGAAAAGAAGGAAGATGAATGGTGTCAACATAAGGTGCGTGTAGACGGTTGAAAATATAGACAGATCTGAAACAATATTTTACACTGCAGTGCCAAGTTTGTAGCTTGCAAGATTATCAGTAAATACATTTCCCTCCTTTTATTTTGATTTATTAGATAAGGATTGTCAAAGTTCGGTAGTCCTTACACAAATACGGCTGCTTCTTTGTACCTCCTAAACTCCTCAAATCTAACATGTGCAGCGCGAGATAATTTTGCCGTCGAATTATCTCGTGCCGAGACGAGATAATGTTTGGCTTATTTTGGCTAGCAGCAGTGCAATTCTGTAAGAATCTCACCTCAATCGCGACTGTCAATTAGACACTTGTCGTGACACAGTGTGGGTAACAAAACTACGCGTTATTGATTATACTGTCGATTATCTGTGTGTTATTTGCTTCTATTATCCATACTGTGACATTATGGATCCATAAAGTCACAGTAAGTGACAATATGGTGAAAATAATGTTCATTCTGTAAGAAACCCACCTCAATATCGACGGTTAACTCTATAGTTAACCTCTATAGTTGACTCTATAGTTAACCTCTATAGTTAACTCTATAGTTAACCGTCGATATTGAGGTGGGTTTCTTACAGAATGACACTACTGGTCTGTGTCGATTTCCAAATATCATATGCAATAAAGTTCCATAGTTTAAAAAAATCCTTTGATCCCAAGATTCTCTGTTGGATATACCCTGATTCCGTTATGGCTCCTTCTCTTTTTGTAAAAGCAGCATATTGCATTCCAATTCTACAAAAGCAAAGAGCGGTTCTGTGCATTGCAGCAGCAAAATTAATTACATTATAAAGCTGGGCGCGCACTATCCGTTTCCCGGTAGTGCCACCCGTAATCCTGTTAGGTCGGACGTGACGTTGACGTACAAAGGCGTCATTTAGATAGGCCGGCAGACTGTGAGCGCCTAATTCCGTGCGGTTTACACGTCCCTCCGGAATGAAGGGATAGCACTATCATTTGCTTGTCGAACTCGGCTGTCGAACACAGGTAACTGTTCTAGTCACGATTGGTATTTGCGTACAGTGTCGCGCTTCTAATCAATAACCTCTAGTTTATTGCATCTATGTATTAAAGTTTCGAAGCATTTTATTAACAATATTCCCCTTCCCTAAAGAGAACACAATGACGATATTTAACGTGCTTCTTGTTTTGCCTCTAAATATTAAACTAACCTGCTTTCCGAAAGTGTCTTGTGTGCTTATGTCATCCGGCGTTTGACAGCTTAAAAGGCTTGTAGGGAAGGCCGCGGTGCCACTAATATTGGAAAATTGTCAGCACCCGACATTTCTCGGAAATGTTCTAAAGTCTGTGTTTTAGGTTACAGCAACATTATCGACCGAATATGGCGAAAACGGGCGTTGACGATGTATTCCCGTAATTTGACGTGAACGCGAAAATCCGTCGAATTCCTTAATGTGGGCCTAGCATTACTGTTATATTAACACTGAATTATAAGTAGCTATAGAATCGTAATGGCTCTGTAACAATGGAGACATTTAGAAGTCCATAACCGTCACGGCTGTGATCTCAGAGGGAAGGGCAGAGGTGTAGGTACTCTTAGTTCATTGATGCGTTACTAACTACTTTGCTTGAGCTCAAAATTTAAAATATGAAGAACGTTTTATCTCGTCCAACATCCGTTGTTCCTTTCCGATCACACTGCTAATGGTACGTACACACGAAGCCAAAGAACGCCAACAAAGGCCAACGAACGGGTTCGATACAGCTGAAAACCGAATGAAACCGAATTCGTACACACGGCTTCATATCAAACTATAAAAACCAGAATAAGGTGACATTTCACTGTATGAAAAGACGATGCGAGATCAGCTAATACTGGAATTGTGTGCTTTACAAGTTTAGTCAAATCCAACAATTGACGAACGTTCGTTGGCCATCATTGGCTTGGTGTGTCGAAAAAACAATGAAAATGTAAAGAAGCGCTCCTTTCATATATTTTTGTTGTTTAGCGGACCCCATTTCTCTCAATTTGCTGTAATTATGATTAGCAGGCATTAATAATTAAGTGTAAGGGGAAGCTCAACATGCCACTTAAAAGAAAGCGCAGATCAGAAGGGCGATATAGTGTAGGACAACCGAATACCAATTTTTCATATCATGCTCAGGACTTAATTGTATTTCTCCTGCATTGTGGTTTCGGGCATAAATCTCAAATGCATTCAACCCCTTAACCAAGCACAATCATTACCGATTTTTTATACAGGGTGTAAAATAATTCGTGTAATTCCTTAAAACCACATAATCTACTGGTATAGACTAACCCCGCACGAGATTGAGTTTGATTAAAAATAAAAAAACTAAAAAGTCATTTTTTCTTGTTGAAGATTCGTAGAAGTATTCGTATTTAAGCCACCTAATTTATTTATTAAGCAAATAATAAAAAAATGCCACCTAATGAGGATTTAATAAAAAAATAAGTTTTTTTTAAATGTGATAGAACATTTCGATTCCACGCTTAACTGAATAAAAGCACGGCGACACATTTGGCGGGTACGACTATCACAATATCGCTTCGCGCAGTGAGTCAACTCGGGGTGCTAAAATGACTGCGAAAGAGGAAGAAAATGTTTTCTTTTGCATCTGCGAATATCGATTGTAGGGATAATCTGTGTCACCAGTTCATCACGCAGTTTGAAAGAATTGAGAAAAGTCGGTAGCCCAGAGTACAAGTACGAGCATTGTATCTCTTATTAGCAGATTTATAGGCAGATACTTCGATATGTGAAGCAGAAAAGCACACATGTACCGTCAATCTCAGATTCTAATATGAATAACGAAACAAAAATAACTAAACCAGTAAAGACATAATTAATTATACCGCAGCTGCGCGGTTTACACGTAATCCTGTTACTGTGACATTGACGACTGCGCAGGAGGGTATTACGGCATTATATAAGATTTTATATAAACTATATGGAAATTGTGTCAGTCAGTTTGTTTGTCTACTTAGATAGAAATCGACTTCGAAAACATGGCACGGCCCTCCATTGACACTGCAATTAAAAAGGGTGTACTACGCCATATCGAATGCCAAAACATCGAATATCAATTGATCGAACACTATAAATCGAATGTTCAAATAGTCGAACGTTCATTTCATCGAATGGTTAATAAATCGAACATTCAATAAATCGAACACTCAATACATCGAGTGTTCAAAATATCGAATGTTTGTTTGATCGAACGTTCAACGAATCGCATATTCATTATATCGAAATATTAATATACTGACTACTTATTATATTGAATATTAGTATACAAAAATTACGGCTATGTCGAAGAAAAACACTGCGTAGTCTTTTTTTTTTGTCTGTTTGTTAGTTATTAATTAAATTAAATGTCGTGTTGGCCCTGAGGTTGTAGACGCACTTGTTATAAGCACCGGGTTGTGTGTTCAAACCCATGCATGTGTTAATAAGTAATCAGTATGTTAATATTTCGATATAATGAATATGCGATACGATGAACGTTCGATCTAACAAACATTCGATATTTTAAACGTTCGATCAAACAAACATTCGATATTTTGAACATTCGATGTATTGAGTGTTCGATTTATTGAATGTTCGATTTATTAACCATTCGATGAAATGGACGTTCGACTATTTGAACATTCGATTTATAGTGTTCGATCAATTGATATTCGATGTTTTGGCATTCGATATGGCGTAGTACACCCATTAAAAATGTATGAGATAGAATATTTACAACATGTCATTCATTCACTTTAATTATGCACTAGTCGAGCAATAAATCTACTAAATATCAAAAGTCAATAAATTTAGCCAATCGCAGTCTCCTACATAATGGTAACTTTTGTCTTAATTGGAAAAAAACTATCTAGTATGTTTAAGCAGTTAACTTTGGTCTATATCTGCACATATCAGCACACTTATTGAAAACAACTAAGAATTTAAGAGCTGATTTTTCAATCGTGAGATAACTTTTATCGGAGGAATAAATATGGCCGATTGACAGCTTTTGCGTAGATGATATGTCAAACCTCCTTAAACAGGGTTATTGCAAAAACACTAACAACCTCTTAAGTGGTCATTGAACTCATCATTATGAACAACTTCTACTATGGGACAGAACCTGAAATCGCGAATAAAAACAGCTGTTCCCTAAATTTTGACGAGTTATGCGAATATAAATGTCTCATCTCATGTCCCATAGTAAAAGTTGTTCATAATGATGAGTATGACCCCGTAAAAGGTTGTTAGTGTTTTTCCAGTAACCCTGTATATTCCTAAGATAATAGTTATCCGACAATTGAAATGTTAGCCCTTATTAAATTGTTCTGTAGGTATTCATATAAAGCTAATTAAATCAAAAGCTTTAGAGTCTATAGGTATCAATGATATTACTATAACATTATAGGTAACTACTAGGTTAATAACAAAATTGATTAATTTGCGAAATGACGATGTGAGCGCCATCTGTGGCATTAATCTGAAACGCTTTCAACGACTTCGTTAATAATTAATATTAATTAGGTATTAAAATTGGGACACATAATAATTTAATAGAAATAAATAAGTGGCAACGACTTTATTATCTTACTAATGTTATAAGGCGAAAGTTTGTATGTTTGTCCCTGGATTACTTCAATACGACTGAACAGATTTAGATAAAATTGTGTGCAGCGGTAGAACATTTTCCTCTAAAACTTTCCATCTCAGATAATAATTCGTATTCGCGCAGGCGGATCCACGAGCCCGGCTTAGTACGTAATAAATTTTGAGCCTTCCTCTAGAAAAAAAAGCAAGGCAGTAAAAAATATTAAAACAATGCTAAATAATAATACAAAAGGATCAACAGTCACCATCTAAAAAAGGAACGATCCACTTAATAAAAAAACTGGCGAGATTTTTTGTTTATGGCATGCACTAGGAGTAAGGCGGGGTACGCACGGGGTGGTTTCTGGGTCAGTGGGTGGGGCCACCCCGGCTGACACCCCTAGTTAGGGGTAACACCCTGTGCGTGTACCAATTAGGCGGCTTTGGAGCCTAGTTTTTTTTTTAGGGATTCGCTATAATTAGATATTTTAGTCCCTGGACCCACAAGTTTCGTACAATTTGTACTTTTTTTTTGTTTTTCTTTTCACTTGGCGTCTTACTAGGGGTCCTAATTACAAAAAAGGTTGAATACTTGTGGACTTTTTTTGTTTTTAGGGTGTAAATAGGTTGTCTATTGTTTTCTGTTTTTGTAAGTTAGAAAGCTGGGTTCGGCTTTTAACGTCTACAGCATCTTCTCATTCATCTAGATTTGAAACATCGTCATGCGCGATGTCTGTGTTTCCTACATTTATTACGACGTTCTGTACATTCTCTGTTATTAAATTAGTGTCCGACATTTTGTGTCGCAATCGCAATCACAAGATGTTCCACAATGAAACTTATGTTGACTTAGAAGAAAAAATAAACAATTCTATTGTAGTTAATCATTTTCAGAAACAATTTATTCCTAAGCCTAGACGCTCCAGATCTGTCTAGACAATTAAGTTAGCTCCACCACTAATCTAACAAAAGCTAGGTAAAAAAACAAAAATATATGTTTTGCAACGAGACACGTAAAGTCTTCAGCCAAATTGTATTAAGAAGGCAAAAACAACGAGCCTATGTTTGCAGCAAATATTTACCTTTCTTAATTACTGAACGTGCATTACCTCGCTTATTTGAAGTAGGATAAAGTGATTAGAGAAAGACAAACGGTGTACCGTCATAGTCAATATAAAATGTACGTGTATAATATTAGGTACATGTAGGTATAGTAATGTTTTAGGCTGACCGGGTGTGCTACTAGCCTAAATTTTAGTTTGAATATTAGACAGGAAGTTATTATTATTTATTACACTATCTACTACTATAACTTAATAGGTAAAAACAGATAAAACACAGCACGGTTGGGATTTGGGATTATGTGTGATAATCCCAATAGGGTATTTGACTGACAAAATCTAATTAGTCCGTCAGTTAGATTATCAAAAAATAATTGACCCATATTTTTTCTTTTGTTACGTAAATCAAAATTGACGAAGATACGACACTTTTAAAATTGGCAAAATGTCACAAGCAAGTACTTTTTACTTGCTTCTGTCTGACGTCACAAGCCCCCACTCTCGAGTTTTGATGCGTTTTATCTTTCCAAACATTCATAGATTTAACAAAAGAAAAAATACGTGTCCATTATTTTTCAAAACTCTAACTGTCGGATTAATTAGATTTGCAATTTATTGATGTTGTCAACATGCCTATAGTGAACCAATTTTAATTATTCTTTTTTGTTTGAAAGAGTACGGTTTTTCTTTTGTACATAATTATTGTGTGTACATCACTACATAGTATAAAACAAAGTCGCTTCCCGCTGTCTGTCCCTATGTATGCTTAGATCTTTAAAACTACGCAACGGATTTTAATGCGGTTTTTTTTAATAGATAGAGTGATTCAAGAGGAAGGTTTACATGCATAGTATAGTGGAGAAAAACGCGGAATACGCGATAAACGACAACCACGCGGGCGAAGCCACTGGCGACCTGTAGTAAATTATAATATAAATAAATAAATGCACAAAAAGCCGTTTTGCAATTGGCAAAAGTATTAAAAACTTAGCTACATATATTGTCTAGGGATGCTTTTAGATAGCTGTTGGCTGAAAGCCTAGACGACTAATTAGTTTTGTGATCCGTTTCCTGCCAAATGGCTGAAATTCTGCTAAAAGCCGTCTGTGCCTTAGCAGACGATGGCATTGAATATTCGATTCCCATTCTAATTCTGGAATAAGATAAAATCATTTTGAATTAACTTTCTATTCGTCTAATTAGTTTTGTTTAGTCTGAGTTTCTGCCAAATGAACAGACTTTTGTATAAAGAGCTTCCAATTTTAAATACGTATATGTATACAGGGTGTAAAGGAATTCGTGTAATTCCTTAAAACCACGTGATCTATTACTGGTATATACAAAGTGTAACATAAATAAGGGCACAATCTCTTAAGGGGTCACTGCACTCATCATTATGAACAACTTTTACTATGGGACCAAAGCAGAAACCGCAAAAAAAAACAGCTTTTCCGTACATGAATGTTCGCATAACTCGACAAAATGTAGGGAACAGCAATTTTTTTTTCGCGGTTTCATTTTTGGTCCCATAGTAAAAGTTGTTCATAATGATGAGTTTAGTGACCCCTAAATAGGTTGTGCCAGAATTTATGTTTTTTTTTTTAAAACATTGCCCCACACTAAGATTTCTCTTGTATCGTGGGTGCGTTTACAGACACAAATCTCACATACACAAACGCCCAGAGCCGAAACAACCATCTGTAGGCCATACAAATTTTTGTTCCGAGTGGGAATCGAACCCACGACCCGTAGCGCAGAAGCCAATCGCTTAGCCACTGCACCAAACGAGTCGTCCAAGTCGTGTTACACCTTGTATAAGTTAACCTCGCACAGGATTTAACTTGATTAAATATGAAAATAAAAGGTTCTTTTTTTCTTGCGATAGGAGTCGTATCTGAACCACCTGATTAGATCTCAATAAAAAATTTGCAAAAAAAGTTTTGCTTTTATTTTTTTGTGTAGTAGCACATTTGAGGCCAAACATACCTATACGAATGAAAGCACGGCAACACAGCTGGCGGGCACGACTAGGGATGAAAATTGCCGAATGTTTCCGAAACTTACTAGGAAAGTTTCCAATATTCCCGGCAATATTGGTCAATATTGCCGGAAAGTTGCCAAAATTGCCAGATTACATAGGTTTTTTCAAATGCCATTTTTAATGTTTATGCGCTCATGAGGTTTTATGTAATGGTGTAATTATACGTATTACTATTAAGCCTGTATGGTATATTGTTAATTATACTTAATTTCTAATTATCAATGCAAATATGTGAAGATAAAGTTAAACTAGGACACTGGTAACTTCATGATAGCTGAACCCATAGTTTTTTGAGAATTTCACTTATAAATTTTATAAACAAATACAGAGGACATTGATACCGAATGTTCCCCTTGTACCCTTATTTTGATTTACGATAACTTGAATGTTGAATACTACGTTGGTACGTTACCCCAGACTAGTCGCTTAGCCACTTGAAAAATCGTGTCGTTAAAAGAATTTTCTAAATCGGATCAGTAGGTTTTGAGAAAATCGCGGACATAGATCATACGGGTCAAATAAAGAACCTCCTCTTTTGAAGTCAGTTAAAAACATCAACTTGTTGTTGCTGATCAAATCGTCTTGCAAGGTTTGACCCTATTATACATACAGATATGTATACATATAAATGTTATACTTTCTTACATACAAGTGTGGTTTCATATAGAAAGTAGAAAAAAAAAGATCATTTCTCCAAAATAGTTATGGTTTCATCACCAATGAAGTATCGTGGATAGCCTGTTTCTTTTCTTTAGTTTATCAGTAAGAAAATAAATGCAAAAACAAAAATTTTCGGTTGGATAATGTAGGCAAGTATAAAAACTAGCACCCTGCAAACCGCAATTTTATCCTACTATGCAATTATAAAAAGTAAAATACGTTTTCTATTTACACGTTTCTTGCCAATGTTGCCGGCAGGATTGGAAACATTCGCGGCAGTTTTGGCAACTTTCGCAATATTGCCGGCAATTTTCATGCCTAGGCACGACTAGTGTGATATCGCTCCGTGCAGTCAGTTAACTCAGGGCGCTAAAATGACTAAGAAATAGAAAACAAAGAGCATTGATATATTGGGTTTCTTAATATATCAATGACAAAGAGCCTTAAATTCTTTTACTAACTGACATTATACTGTCATATTACTGGGCTCGTATAAACCTGTCTTAAGATCTCACTTAGCCGAGTTTAGTGACAGACGGCCATTAATTAACTGTCTAGTCTGCTAATTAAAGCAAAAAAAAGTTAGGTAAAGTGGTGTAAAGTATTTAGCATAAAATATGGAATGTTTGCTGAATAATTGTGTTAGAGATTTATTACCTTATAGAATACCTACTGCAAATGTATTTGTATTTTGCATGCCAACCAGGCGATATGACGGGTTTTTAATAAAAAAAACACCATGTTTTCATTTCATGCAAATAAACGTTCTTTTTTGTACGTTTGACTTTTGTAGTTTTATAAAGAGCTCCTTATTACTACGCTACTTATACCTGTAGACGTTGGTATTCTATTTCCATTCCAATTTTCTTACTCTTAGCCTTTTCCCAAATATGTTGGGATCAGCTTCCAGTCTAAACAGATGCGGCTGAATACCAGTATTTGATGCCATCAGACCTCCGCAACCCAGTTACTGGTTAATGCCGATATCCTAAGGTTGGACAGGTTGTCAGACTTTCCGGCCTCTGACTGCCCGTAACTACTGTCATAGATATTCTTATGATACCCGGGACCGACGGTTTAATTTGCTCTCCGAGGCACGGAGGGGTCTCGATGTGTAACGAAGGGTTACCTATCAGCGGAATAACCGCGGCAAGCGTCGCTTAACCTCGCAAATCGTATAATTGGTTTGTTAATTATTACCTACGAGCAATTTCCATTCATATTGGAATTAAATAAACACAGTAACTATTCTAATTAGTATTGTTTAGACTTAATTATCTACCAAATGACTGATTGCTGGGTAAAGACTTTGTACAAGGTGTAACATAAATAACGGAAAAACCCTTAGGGGTCACTGTACTCATCATTATGAACAACTTTTACTATGGGACAATATCAGAAATCGCGAAAAAAAAAACAGCTGTTCCCTTCCTTCTTTTCCTACATTTTGACGAGTTATGCGAAAGTAACGTAAATGTAAGGAACAGCTGATTTTTTTTCGCGATTTCTGATTTTGTCCCATAGTAAAAGTTGTTCATAATGATGAGTACAGTGACCCCTAAGGGTTTTTCCGTTATTTATGTTACACCTTGTATACTTTGGGTAGTAATTATTTCGACGATATTTTCTATTGGATAATACTGGATTTCAAATTTAGAATGGTGTTTCCATTCTAAATTTGGAATGTGAGAACATGGGTGTGCATGTCAACTGCCAGTTATTTCTTGAGTTGACAGAAGTTAAATTGAGTAAGTTACCGTCAATGATAGTTTGCAGGAAATAATAGATTAGATTTCTATTCTAAGAATAGGCGTTGGATCTGAAACCCTTTGCATAAGTGAAGGATTGTTTCACATCTTTCTCCTAAGATTTTGCTTGCTATAAGCTGTGCGATCGACTACAAAGCTATATAAATAGGTACACGGGTAACCACCAATAGATAAAGCATTTATGTACAGACATACAGCCAGATGCAATAAGAAGTATTGCAGTATTCAACGGGAAATCAAACAATAAAAAAAAACAATTAAGGGCACTTATAAAATTGTGTTGGAAGATTGTTATCTGTACTAAATAAAAAGATTTCAGTGACTACTTTTTTCAATTCACTTTTTAAATGTACAATCTGAAATCTTGGTTTAGTCCCATCTCTTCCCCTTCCCATCTCTTCCCCTGTGCGTTTATAAGTACAAAAAAATCCCATCTCTAAGAAACGTAATAGGGGAAGAGATGAGAAGGGGAAGTGATGGGTCTAAACCGAAATCTTATTGCAGCTGCCTATACCTACCTACCTTCCTATATGACGTAATACTATAACACACCCAGTTCTAATTACCTTATGCTGCGGTCTCCGATCCGACTGCCAACCGAGGTAATTACAACTACGTCCCTACAGGACCTTTGATTGTTGCGGTCTATGGCGGAAACACATATGTACCTACATGGTACCTAGGTACCTACATACATTTACATACTAATTGACACAATCACAAACTCAATGCTGTATGAAGATGCCCTTATTCTTATCAGCGTCAATCGATACTGACACACAAACATATGAAAACACAGACTCACGCGAACACACACACTTATACACACACACATGAAAAGTGAAGTCAACAATACAATCCACTCGCCTAAAGTTTCGCACGCCCTTCTTCACCCCACTCTAGGGGTGTCTCGCATACTTCTTTGTGTTCTTAACTTTCTCATTAACTTAACTTTGCGTTAACTTTTCAATAAAATTTGTTGTTAAATACAGCTACGCTTTTACTTGGTTCAATGAGATGAGGAGGAATAGAAGAAAAGACAGAGATAAAAAGATACAACAATTGAAAACGCAGACAGTTGCGTTGTCTGCTAATTTGTATTTTTTATCTTTTTGGGGTGCATTAAAAGAGCTTCCACGAGACGATATTTAAGTTCGTTCGTTGCACCCTGGGCAATCAGCCCCGCTACCAACTGTGCTGACTGGCAATCTTTTCATCACGGCATGAGCTGCTCTCGTATAGCTCGTGCCGACACGAGAGAACAGCCCTCTGATTTAGAACGATTCTATTAATCAGTTGTCGAACGCTCCAATAACCTATCTCTTTTTCTCTCTATATGGGAACCGTAGACGAAACGAGATAACAAACAGAATCGATCAACAGCTGCGTATCGAAAAGGTTCAGAATCGGGGGGGGGGGGAGGGAAGGGGAGATCCCTCTTTTACTCAAATATAGTTCATTGACATGATAAATAATTAAATATTATTCACGCTTGCCTGTGTCTACATAGGCACATTTTAAGGAATTTCACGCAATTAAAATTATTTATTTTTGCTAAAATACTTTATTTTATTTACAAAATATTGACACAGTCGACATTTCCTCTCCGATATTTGGATCTTCAGAATGGATAGCGTACATCCAACTTCGTATTCACAAAATGTACAGTACTAATAGTTAATTTATTAAAAGCGCCAGATGGGAGCCCTGCTCCGCCTCCCCATCCATTTTCCGAGCACTCCGGCTAAAGCGAAACTCGGCGCGTTTTTACTTTCCGTAATTTGACGGATTCCGGAGCGGAGTGGGGCAGGGTAGCGGTTTTTTCCGACAGTGACGTTCGTTATTGCGTTGTTAGTGATGTTAAATTTCGTGTTGTGATTCCGTGTTCGGGTGAGTTGGGAAAATAAAAATATGTTGAACGTAAAATGTAGGTATTTTTGTTTCGATGGACTGTTTTTACTTGTTTGTATTCGTACATCACATTCGTACAAACCTACTTTACCCTTTTCAACGTAAGGTGAATCCTGGGGTTTTTCAATAAAACGTTACCATACAAAGATATCAAATACTTATAAAAAAAAAACATGGTTAATACACCTATATTATAGTTTTTGATGATGTCGTTTACGTTTTATCGATAGCAGTCTCGGCTACAATTACGAAATTATCGCCATAATAATATCTAGAAATAATATCATCTGCTGTTAACCGACTACATTTTAACATAAAGAAGTTTAACTCTTATTGAATACTTATAGGAGTAGGTACTTACTTACTTAAACCGTCAAGTATAAATAAACGTATAATTTTATGGTTATATTAAAACATGAATTATTATAGAGATTGTCGAGTGTTGTTGACCATGTGCCTAAGCCCTGAATAATAACCATTAATTAAAATTAATATTAAACCCGCAGATACCTTGTAAAACTAGCAAAGACCGCCAACAGCGTTTACGAAGCTATTGGTGCTCTTTGCTAATTTTAATTTGTCAATCAGAGTCTACTCTGACTTTCTCTAATGTTATAATTCGTCTCATCATAGCTTTAACATATTCTGCTGCTGATACAGGACTCTAACAATATATTGTACGTCAGTTCAACATCACTATAGATAAACCGCCGTAAGCTTGGCCCTCCCGATGGTGTGCGGGACGAGTATTAAGAAACCATTGCGGTATCCAGAACCGGAGCGATCTGTACCACTCAAGGCTTTATAATGTAATTTCTCCCAAAAACATTGCGTGGTACAGGGCTCAGTAGTTCTGTATAGCGCAATGGCAAATGAAATGGCAATCGGCGATTTCAGCCCAAAACCATTGTGCTATACAGAACTGCCGAGCTCTGTACCACGCAATGGTTTCAGGAGAAATTACATTATAAAGTATTGAGTGGCACAGATCGCTCCGGTTCTGGATACATGGTTTGTTAATACGCGTGCGGGACGCGGGGAATGATTCTACCGATTAGCCAGTCCACTGTTATCTATCGCTGATGGTGGTCAACAGACGATTGGCTACTCATTCACCTCCCGTATCCACCAGACCATTGGAAGAACCAAGCTTACGGCGGTTTACCTATAAAACCACTCATTCTGCAGAGCGAAGAGAGTAAATGACATTTTAGCTAGATCACGTGACTATTCCTTACTACGTCATAGCTTACTAACCAATAAGCTTCGGCCTCTGTTGTCAAACTTTATTGTTATTGGTGAGAAAATATGACAAGTAGTGACGTAGATAAGGACATCGTTGGAAGAGAATACAAGGCGGGGGTTATTATTATTATACCATGATTTTATTCAATTCTATGACACTATTGCCTTATTGGGCGTATTTGACATTGCAATAAAACCACAAAATAAATAAAACAAGAAGTTGCATTCCATTGATCTTTAAAAACGCCTTTTATTTACATAAACATCGCGGACCCATGCTAAAATGCAACTCAACGCTGTAATTATTATCTACCAGTGTTGACACTACACAGAGTAATTTGACAGGTGTCAAAAACAACCCCTAGTTCACACTTCAAAACAGATGTTGACAAATTGTGTATGTAAATGTCTTTTTAAAAGTAGTTACATGTTTTTAACACGCAGTGAACATGTACCTATTAAATATTTAAAACAAGTGTTTTAATTAAATACACACATGTTTGCTACTTAGAGTATGTATATGGAACTTTTTTTTAATTTCTTGTTCCTTTATAAATACAGAACGCATAAAATAATATTGCCTTTCTGAAACCAGGCTTTGAGCGTTCTGTTGCTCACTTCAGAGGAGCAAAGTTATTTGGCACGCGTAAAATAACTTTACCACTCTGTAACAGGAAGGAATTCTGCGTTCTGTTCCTCACTTCAGAGAGGCAAAGTTATTTTACGCGTACTGTACATGTCATGTTATATGCCCAGATGTAAAACAAGGGGTTAGATTACGACAACTGTAAGTCACGGTAAGATTCAAAATAAACACTAAAGCTTCCACTATACAAGCATGGAGCCATAAAGGATAACATTCAATAAAATGGCGATAGTTAATAACACGATTGACATTAACTGGCGAGGCGCGGGTCGCCCGCCGACCTCAGGGACCTCAGGGTTGAGGTCCAATTGCCTCCAATTGGCATGGGACCGCCGACCGCCATATTCCGTTTTGTCAAAGTAAATTGTAGGAAATTACTCATTTTTGTAACAGCAATTTGCGACAATTTTGATGGAGGTAACAGATAAAAATTGGTCGTTGGGGAAAGTAATGGTTAGCGGTTGTCGTTTTTTTTGTTTCGCTTCCCGTAGTGTTGAAAAGACTGAAGATAATCACCCTAACTTATAAACGATGGTTAAAGGTTGTTTAATTAATCAATAATCTTGTCATTATCACTACCTATTGAAATGGTAGCGAAATGTAAATGATAGCTATTGAAAAGTTTAGAGACCGAATTAGCTTAATGAAAAGTCAACGCTAAGACGACCCTGATGCACAAAAGTGTGTACTGCATGGCACCAGTCATTTATAACAAAGTACCTAAAAGTTGGAAGGAACTGCCTCAATCTATGTTTAAAAATAGACTTCGTTCTTTTTTGACCGCCAGAGCATATTATAGCGTGACTGAGTTCCTTAATGAAAAAGAATTTGTGTTGACATAATTAAATTTATGTGATTTTGAATAGAATTTAAATTCTGATAATGTAATTTTAATTTCAATTTTGACATTATGATTATTTTTTATGTTCTTTTTTTATTTTTTGCTTTGTTTGCCTAGTGCTACAAATTTTGTACGCCTTAAATGGCAAAACATGTAGCTACCTCATTTAATTATAAGACCTTTATACCATACTCATGTTTTACAAAATAAATATATCTTATCTTATCTAGGTTAGTGAAACACCCTTAAGTTATTTATTTAACAATTTAATATTGGCAACAGTGAAAGTCGAAAGACAGTAAAAAAAGTTTTCTTACTCTGGTCATCACTTTAGAATTTGGTTACAAAATGTTTGAATTCAGAATGACCCGTTTTGTCTGCCATATTTACGAACACACCTATCTATTCGCTATTGACATTCCACCAAAGCCTAATTTATATCTTTAAACCTAACCCATTAACTTTTAGGCCATATTTCTACATAGTTAGCTTCACAAAAGACAAAGAGCTGGCATTTGAGAGCCTCACCCAGACTATGACTTTATTATGACATTCGCGTGAAATACCATCGTACGAGGTAGTAACCCGACCTTACGGTTAACTGTTAAATTATGGGACAGTTTCAATTAACATTATGTTATAATTCGATATTGTAACAATGTTAGGTCTAACGGTTCACGTTACTGAACTTTATGGCTAATTACTGGAGGACTGATGATAACCAGGGCTGGAATTAGGGGGCTACAAAGGCTTTAGTAACGGGGCCTCCACAGTATAAGTTTTTGATAAGAAAATAAAACCCCTTCTGATAAAAAAAGAGAAAAAAATCACATTGACGATGTACTTTTTTAAATCATTTCAACTACTTCGTTGCCCATGGCCTCCAAACTTTTAAATCTGGTCCTGGTGATAACCGTTTTCTATTACAAAACAATAAAGATTATAAAGCTAGTGTACACAAACATACATTTTCTGGTTAAACAACTGTTTACCTAAAATTCATGTAAATTTTTCGTAATGTAAAGTGAAGATAATTTAATGTCTAAGGGTCGATTTTTCAATCGAAAAAAATATATTTACCAAGGAATAAATATGACGGTTTGACATATTTTCTATACAAAAGTTGTCAAAACGTCAAACTTATTCCCCAGATAAAAGTTATTTGACGATTGAAAAATCAGCCCCAAGTCTAAGAAAAATTTAAAACACTTGGAAAACAAGCACACCGCAAGAAAATTAAAAGTTGTAGTAGTAAACACGGCTACTTATCAAGCTATGGAAACATACGGAAACATGTTGATCTGTACCTGCATTATTTTAAGACCCATGTACAGCTAGATGCCAGCAGGTCAAGCTACCCGAAACTGTCAAATTTTCCCAATCAACCTTGAACCTAATACTTTTGCGATAAAGATGAAAATCTATTAAAGAAATTTGACAGATTGTAGTAGCTTTATCTAGCTTGATGTGCTGGCGTCTGTCTGTCAAATTTCTTTAATAGATTTTCATCTTTATCGCAAAAGCATTAGGTTCAAGGTTGATTGGGAAAATTTGACAGTTTCGGGTAGGTTGATGTGCTGGCGTCTGTACCTACCATGTTTCTCGCAAATAAACTATTTCTATGCATTTCCAATATGAGCTGATCTTGCATTGTTTAGATTTTCCGTACAATAAGAGGTCAGCTTATACTGGAACTTATAGCTTGATAAGTATAGTAGACGTACCAATAATTATTTCTGAAATCCTCTCTCGTTGTTTATAATGTGGAAATAATTATTGTAATGTTTCCTAATATCACCTGTTTTACTTTGATAACACGGTTTATTTATTATTTTGTGTTTGTTTTTAAGTGTGCGTTGTGCATCATCTTGGGCGTAGAATTAAATGTTTCTTCTTTGTTTCTTTATTTGCAACTTACAACGACATTGTTGTAATTTTTCCATTATTATAATAACTACTAAAGACATTATTATCTCTACAATATGAACTTGACAGTCGACACAGGTATTTATTGCTTCAATAATCAAGATTGTATTGTAGTTAATATTAATAGCCATTGAGTATTATTACAAGTATATTACATAAAGCCATACACATTGAAAAGTGGTTACATTAGCATGCCACAGTTTGATAATTCTTCAACTATGAATAGAGTAATCGGTTTTCATTACCTCTTTTAAAAACATAAGGTTTGTTTATGGTCGCATCTTTCGCGCCAGTAGTTTTTCTGTATCTATGGTTCTCATCGCCATCTTGTCCTTGTGAAAATTAGTCGTTTTATTTTTAAACCATTTTATGAGTTTATCAAACACCCCCCATGGTTTGCCATTATTTAACTTGGTAAATAGACTACCCGTATTTAAAAAAACATTGATAGCCTAGGTTTAACACTTGCCTTCCAAGCATGAGAGTCTGACTTCGATCCTAGTCCGAGCTTCAGACTTTTCGAATTATTGTGCGGACCTGAATTTGATGTGAACTTTGATGAACTTGCGTTAACTATAAAGGAAAAAATCGTAAGGAAACCTGAACACCTGAGAGGGCTCCAAAAAGTTCTTGATACCTAGTTTGTAGTCCGCCAACCCGCACCAAGCCAAGGTGGGCTAAGGCCCCTGTAATTTTTTTCTCGGAGCTGTATTCAAGCACGAAATAATACAATGTAATCGATTTGTTTCTCAGTCACTCCACTGTTACTTAAACCATTCAACTGTAATAATGATCATTACCTTTCAATATTATTTTCATAACCTTTAAATGTTTTGCCTGTAGTAATAGCACGGATTGACGAAGTACTGCCACTAGGCGATGGCTCACGAAATCTACATTAACCTATATTACAGTCGAATCTTACAGCTTAAAGGCTCCGCCACACCAAACGCTGGGCGCGTGCGGGTCGTGTCGCCCACGGAGGTACTCACGCATTTAGTGTGAAATGCTTCATAGTATTTTTTTTAATATATACTTTCGTGAGACACATTCATATTTATGATTAGTTACGTGCATTTTTCGGGATTGCCCGACTAGTTTCGGACCCAAACTGAGCCCTTATTCATGACGCACACTACGCAATATGATCACGCGGCGAGTTCGACTCGTGACCTCGCCTGAAGCATAGATATGCTTCATAGTAATCCCTTGAATACGACTAACACGGGTCCGTCAAAAACATGTGGCGACATGTTTGAAGGCACATGCAAATTATGCCACGCTGCGGTTGTGTAACAGACTACAGTGATATTAACTACAACTCTTAAACATTACGTCACAGATCCTAGGTACATCGCGGTATCGAAATGTAACACGCAGACTATACCACCGCCCAGCATCAACCGTCTTCGCACCGATAAATCAGGCCTCATCAAGCCGTCTCCCTCCCAATCTCCCGTCAGCAACGCCCTACGCTGAGGCCTGAATCCCACTACGGGTCGCCCTTAGTGATGTTGTTACTAGTAGTCATGATGTTAGTGTAGTATAAGAAGTTAGATTAGGTTATTATTTTACTTCCTATCGGCTGGAGACCCTTCAGGTCATGCTAATAACTGCACATTTACGTAGAAACGGAACGACAAAAAACAACCGTTGAGCAGCAGCCCTCCAGGAATAAAACCGCCTGGTTTTATCCTCCTTTTTCGTCCTCGATCCTCCCTTTTCATTAGACGAAATCTATACCTCGTTCCTCCACAAACACGCCCCGCTTACGAAACGCTCGCGCCACGCGTTTGGTGAGGCGAAACCTTAAGATAACAGACTGATGTATGTGCTTCATGACTACACAACCGTGCAAACTCTAAAAGGAATGATGGATTAACCTCTTACTTTGTACATTGAATTGATAAGTTAATAAATTAATTTAAAATGAGCACGATTTGAAATTCAAACGGACATGGAGCGAGAACTGAACTTATCCAAAGGTTTATTCCATGCTTGCCTTCCATGAGTGACGGTTTAAGAAAGACCGCGGCTCGCAGTTCAGAATTTTCGAATTCATGCGAAAAATTGTGAGGACACCTGCACACCTGGCCGCATAGACAAAATCCCATTTCCTTAAACATAAACAACATTAACAACGCCTATGGAACGATCAAATACTGTTTAAATTACATTTACGCTCGAGCGAATGTCATTTCCACACAATTTGACTGAGCGTAAGCAAATGTCATTTCCATAAAATTTGATCTTTCTGCAGACGTAACATTTAAATGAAATGGGATTTTGTCTAGGAAGGCTGACAGGGCTCCAAAAATCAGCACATCATCACGTAATCATTATTAACGTTCACATACAGTGTACTCCCGACGAATCAAAAGGACATATCTATCCATAAAAATAACATTACACCACATTTACACATTTAGATGCTAAATGCTAGGTTGTTAAAATATAAAATACGCACTAAAGTAGGTATATAGAAAGCTAGTCAATAAACACATTTAATTGACTCGGACATACAGACAACATTTCATAACGGGTTCAAAATTTCACGCAAGCGGAGCTGCGGGCAAAATCTAGTATTTGATATTTCTTGTAACCCCAGGATTCAAAAGGGTATAGTAACTCAAAATTCTAGATACAAATATACAGTTAGGCATAATCACAAATATTAACTACGTTCTAAAACATTTCTTCCAACACAAGTCATATAACCAGCAATTCTTAAATAATTGTTTTTAATAAAAACTGTTTTATCGTCTCAGCTATTAATATTTTATCGGCTGTTGCCGCTACCGTCACCGTATTTATGGATATGACTCAGTCCGCGTAAATACCACAGTAAATGTTATGTCGCACCTTTGACGAATAAAGACGTATGTGCAGATGTGAACTTTAAAGGAGAAAACACGTAGGTATAGCGACAAACGTTTCATTTGTTTTTTGTAGAATTTCGTCCGTTTTTACTATACTTATCAAATTAAAAAACCGGCCAAGTGCGAGTCGGACTCACGCACGAAGGGTTCCGTGCCATTATCTATGTAAAAGGCAAAACAATCACGTTTGTTGTATGAGAGCCCCCTTAAATATTTATTTTATTCTGTTTTTTGGTATTTGTTGTTATAGCGGCAACAGAAATACATCATCTGTGAAAATTTCAACTGTCTAACTATCACGGTTCATGAGATACAGCCTGGTGACAGACGGACGGACAGACAGCGGGCGGAGTCTTAGTAATAGGGTATTTTACCCTTTGGGCACGGAAACCTAAAAATCGTTTACATTTAAATTACAATTTTAATTAGTTATACTCTGTTCAGCAAAAGATGAGTTCTGAAATAGCGTTCACTTCGTAAATTGCAGCCGTAAGGAAACTGCTATCTAAAAAATGTAAATGACATCATCAAAAACCGTAAGAAAAGCTACACTATCCAAGTTTTTTTTTATATTTGATGTTCTTTCTATGGTAACATTTTGTAGAGAAACTTCAGGGCTCGCCTTACGTTGTACAGGGTATAGTGAGATTTGAACGTTAAAAAATAACAGAATACCCCTTAAAACCAACCCTCAAAACGTCCCCCTTTCACCGCCTCCTAGTGTTTAAACTTAGATGAAGAAACAGAGCAACAAACTCTTCAGCAACACAGCTTTGTCTTGTAAATAATAAAAAAATATGAATACAAACAAAATGTGTTCGAACTTCGAAATAGAACCTCGCTCCTGTAATTTCAGGCTATTTAAAGCGGTTTTAGCTCTAGCTCTTCAGCTATCAATTCTGCTCTAATCTAGTGTAATATTACGCGTAATACGTGTTTCTACAACTTTTTCTAGCAAAAGGTTGTGGGAATCTGTTGATGAAAAATTATAACACTTTTGATCTTCATTAACTTTAAGTGTTATAATTTTACTTTTCATTTACGTCCTTATTCTGTCCAGTGTGGAATGTTTGTGTGTGTGTAAGTGACGATTTTCCATACAAACTTTCA
Source organism: Amphipyra tragopoginis (assembly GCA_905220435.1). Taxonomy (NCBI): domain Eukaryota; kingdom Metazoa; phylum Arthropoda; class Insecta; order Lepidoptera; family Noctuidae; genus Amphipyra; species Amphipyra tragopoginis. The sequence goes on from HG992006.1 coordinate 3,244,423, forward strand.
TCCTCTATTTAACTCACTTAGGGGTTGAATTTCAAAAAATCCTTCCTTATTCCTTGTCTACATTATAAAGGGAACCTCTGTGCAAAATTTCAACTTTCCAAGTCCAAGGGTTTGGGCTGGGCGTTGATGAGTCAGTCAGTCAGGACTTTTTTTTATTTGGATAGATTAAAAAAAAACATGGATAATATAGCTATTTTGCGGTCTTTGATAATATAATTGATATGTCGTTTACGTTTTTTCGATAGTTTTCTCCTTAGATAATCATCCTTGGGTAAACAGAGTATAGTTATCGACTTCTTACGGGTTTATTTCGAAAATAAAATTGTCTAGATATTCTGATGAAAACCAATGTTCATGTCTGTGACAAAACTGGTCCACCAATGAACCATTTCTTCGAGTAGTTTCAGATCATCTTGGGTGACCGGTATGGTTCATAAAAGTATAATACTGTGTTTAAACTCTGCTGGAAGCAAACTTGTTGCTTATTTCTGTACATTTCTAATGTCTAATGTTATATGAAATCTAGTATAGCTCATAGCGAATGATTTTTTTGTAATCAGTCCGTACATTTTTGAGATTAATATAGGTAGTACTATAAGTTAAAAGAGTTGACTAACACACAGTATCTATAATATTAGTTGTAAAAGTATATGTGTCTAGCCTTTTCTACAACTTAGTTGGGGTCAACTTCCAGTCTAACCCGATGCGTATATTTTACACGGAGCGACTGCCATCAGCCTGCCTCCGCAGCCCAGTTACTGGGCAACGCCGATATCCTAAGGTTAGACCGGTTGTCAGTCTTTCGGGCTTCTGACTACCCGTAACGACTGTGATAGGTATTCGTATATAGAGATCGACGGCTTAACATGGTTTCCGAGGCACGGATGGGTCTCGATATGTAATGAACGGTCACCCATCCGAAGACTGACCGCGGCAAGAGCAGCTTAACACGAGCCCCTCCATCGAAAATAATTTGTATAGAATGTATTGGCACAGAACACGAGACATTAGATCTTAGCTAGGTACGTGTCTCCGTCCACAATATCGCACTAAATGAAGAGTGAAAGTCTCAATTTCTCTCGGCTCCGCAGCATCCCAGACTAACCCATTTACGTCCCATCACTCAGCACTAATCCGTTCCACACAGCAGATTTTACTCCGCCATGTCACGGTGGCCGTTTATGGGATTACGTCCATCGCTCTATCACTAACGAATTTGAGGAAACTGTCACGTACGAGTGCAGTAATAATGGGTTTCCTTTTAAAGTTGAAAGCCTGGTAAACCTTTGAAGGGTTGTGTGGACGTTGTTTCTCTGCAATTCTGCGATCCACCTCGTTCACAAATTATCTTTCAAAATCTCGCTTGTAGTTTTACAAGCGAGAACCGTTTGGTTGGCGTACTCCGAAAAACGGACATCGAAATCTCGGATCGAAACAAAACAACGAACTTATAAATGTATTGTCAAGGTATATCGGCCTGGTGTCCGCAACTCCACGTCTAAGCGCGTATTTTGCGTAAAGTATTGTCAAACAACGAACTACAATTAACATTTTGGAGAATGGTAAACGAAAGTCAAAATGTCAGATCTCGATAATCGTCGTTCGTCGGATGCGAACACTTTCATGGTTGGGAAACGTGAGATCCTTCAGCCGAAATTTCGTAGTTCGATTTTTGAAGTAGGCCACAGCATCGATATTTTTTTTTTTTACACGTTCCCAACAAGAAGAATTTAAGGATTATTCCGAAGTAATCTATCTATCTGCTTGTGATATCCAAAATAAGTTTTTACTATAAATTCATGGGTAAACAAACAGATAGGTAAAGTAAAACAGGCGCTCATGAAAAGTGAAATTAAGGTTTACGATTCCGATTTGTCTTTTCCTATGAAGAAGAGCCGGCAAGAAGCTCCGTGATTAACTTCAACTTTAAAACTAATTTCTTCAAAATAGAATAGAATTACTCAGTTCTTTTTGAACGTCAATTTTACAAAATGCAGTCCCAAAAAACGCCCACGCTTCGTTAGTCTTTTAAAATATAATAGATATCTTTAAGAAAATTTAATACAATAATGGTTTCATGTAGTTAAGAGGTAAAAATGAAGTCTTGAGTACAGGAAATAACAAAAACAACTATGAAAAATTAGTCTAAGATCCGGCCTAACATCGACCTTCCCTCATCTGTTTTTCTAACGAGAGGTATTTTATTTGAAAGATTTTATATAAATAAACAAATCCCGCATGGGTTGCCTAGTCAAAAGTGGTCCAGGCTACCCTTAATTAAAATTCATAAATAATAAAAAATAATTACTCCTTCCCTCATCTGTTTTTCAAAAAATATTATTACCAATCGAAAGGACAAGATGTAAGTTAACAGAAAAAAATAGGTTGCCTAAAAAAAAGTGGTCCAAAGATAGGGTTGCCGCGATTTAAAGTTTCAATATTTGAGCAGGAAAGTTTAGCGCGAAAAAGAAGCACTACACGTAGTACTCTGTACAATAGAAAGATAACATGGCAGCTGCTAGTGGGCCCATTGCCGAGTAAAAGTGAGCGCGTATGCGCATTTTTCCGTATGTTAGAGAGTGACCACTCTACTCCCCAGAATTTTTTTCGGAGTAAATAATATAAAAGTCGTGGAAAATAAAATATTTTACAGAATAATTAATGTACATGGTGTATCGTATCCGAATTCGTGTATTTCCTTAAAACCCCGTGATCTACTTGTGAGATAGAAACATAAAACAAAAGATACAACGTGAGTCATTTTAACGCCCCCAAACTATCCGCGCAGTCTGTTAGCTCGGAGCGCTAAAATGATGCAAAAACAGAACATCATGTTTTCTACGGGTTTTTTTGTTGCTTCTTAAAGAAAAATGCGCATGCGCGCTCACTTATACTCGGCAATGGGCCCACTAGCAGCTGCCATGTTATCTTTCTATTGTACAGAGTACTACGTGTAGTGCTTCTTTGTCGCGCTGAACTTTCCTGCTCAAATATTGAAACTTTAAATCGCGGCAACCCTATCTCTGGACCACTTTTTTTTAGGCAACCTATTTTTTTCTGTTAACTTACATCTTGTCCTTTCGATTGGTAATAATATTTTGTGAAAAACAGATGAGGGAAGGAGTAATTATTTTTTATTATTTATGAATTTTAATTAAGGGTAGCCTGGACCACTTTTGACTAGGCAACCCATGCGGGATTTGTTTATTTATATAAAATCTTTCAAATAAAATACCTCTCGTTAGAAAAACAGATGAGGGAAGGTCGATGTTAGGCCGGATCTTGTACTAAATAATACATCCCAAATTAATAAAATATCACTGAGGGTAGGTACTGCAAATCGGTGTGATCATTGCCCATCAGTGGACTTCGAATTTCGAATTACGATAAACTGATTAGCTAGTACAGAATCACAATTTATAATCCCAAAAAATAATCCTTTTTTTTTAATCCCATGTTCAAATAAAATTCATCGCATTTTACAACGCTTTCATCGACAAAAAATCCTAATTACAAGCTATTACAATTAAAACAGCAATAAAATAAAGTCGATACTAATAGCGATAAATCGTTTTTCGATGTCGCATGTGAAACGTAATCGTTTACTAATGTCGCACGCCAATACGTTTTTTTTTCCGATTAGTGAAAATCGCGTGCGATACTTATTTCCTCGTGAGTAGAAAGAATGCGATTGTGTATTGACGAGTTTAACTATCTGTTTATTATTTTTTGTGTTGGGAAAGTTTAGCATATCGTCGGTGAAGTTCTAACAGTGCTTAAGTCCTTTTGTGACAAAAACAGACAACACTGCGAAAGTAAGTGACAATATTACTTGAAATGAAAAAGATTATTAGGATTTTCAAAGGTTGAATAAGTCATCAAAGAGTTTATCTGTAATGATAATTAAAAACAATATTGCGTTCAGCGTAGGTTACGCTCGTTTTAAATAGTTTTTTCACTCTCTTGTAAAGTAGCCATTTTTGACTTCCGCACTGTAAGAACTTCACTGATGATGTAGGAATGATTTTTGATTTGAATTTTGATGCCAAATATAAAGGAATTAACTTTATCCCATGAAAAACATTAATGTAAAATACAACGTGTGTTTTTTGATATCCCATAACTCTAGGGTTATATTATTTAAGTAAAAAGAACACAAAATCTCCTAGAATAGGTGGTCCAAAAATGCATAGTTTCGAAGATATAATCAATCATAATTAAATTATAGGTATCTAAGTTTCATTGATAAATAAGAGTAGGTACCTAATTCATTTTTATTCAAACCAATCATTCATATTTAAAGCTAAGAAAATGCGACGTTATCATATTTCACGTAAGGGTGTTTTACATCAATAATCGTGACTGTCGAATTATTTTGTATGAAAAATGAAAACAAAAAAAAATTATGATTGAAGAATAATTCATATGCCAGTTGGTTCTTTGATATGGTGTCAATCATACCCTAGAGTTATGGGATATGAAAAAACCCCTTGTATAGCCACTTCTCGCGACTCTTTTGCCTTGAAAAGTTCTGAGATCTAATGTACAGCTACATTGGGCATTTCATTTACTTATAAAGATATTTTTCGGACTTATCAATCATGCAGCATAAGGATATACTAGACTTCTTGTATACCGTGGTACGAATTTGTTTATAAAATTAACAAGGTATCTTGCATCACTGTAATCTTCACGCTGCGTAATTGCCAACTCTGAAAAATATCTTTATTAATGGAATGCCCGATGTGGCTGTACATTAATCGTCAGAACTTTAAGGAAGTACAGTCCGCGAGGCCTAAGCTGAGTTTTGCATTAGTGCGAGTGCACATAGAATCGATTACCAAAAAGCAGTATAAACCGGTTTAAACCAAGCAAAGGACGCGTCTGCATTCATTCTCACACAAATGTAAAGCTCAGCTTAGGCCTCGCGGACTGTACCTACATATAAATACATGCGTATACAACCAATTTGTTTTTTTTGTAATACTTTTTTCGTTATGGAACGCAATAAAAATTTTTGTATAATAAATAAATAAAAGAAAGTCACAAAGGCTGGTGCTTGACGAGGCTTGTATATAAAAGGATAAAAAGGTATTTCCATATAAATCTCAGTCATTATTTGCACATGTTCCGTGTAAAATTACTTCCTATAGACGGCGTTGCTGATAAATAAGGATGTTTCCTGAATTTCCTCCATCGTAAGTAGGCCAAGGGCTTTAGTAATTACTTATACACGTGGATTTGTTTTGATGTTGAAGAGTGTGGCGTTTGGGTATTACCTACTACCTACCTGCGTCATTCGTGCTATCGTACCTAAAGGTAGTTCTTATTTTAACCAACTTCAAAGAGCAGGTGTTCTATTCTTGAATTCTGGATAGGTATGTAGCGTTTTTGCTCTTAACAAGAACGTTTGGTGTAGAAAGATTGTATAAATAGAAACTGGAGATGTGTTTTAAAGTCAAAAACGTGTTCGAAAATTTCTACAACACTTGACTAAAATGTTGTATCTATCACTTCAGAAATAATGCTTTTTTTCTGAAGTGAAGTCACTTACGGTGGGGGAAGCGCCTCCTAGCAAATCGTACGGTCCGCGCGGTTGTTATTTAGCCACGATCCCAATATAAAAAGATCATTAAAGAAAAGAACATAATATTCGGTGCATAACGTTCTTCTAATAAACTTTTAAATTAGAAGCACCGACGTATATAATTGTATCTAGTTGGGTGGCCATATTATAATAATGTTTGCACCATAGACCGTAACATGTAAAGACGCACGCTATTATAACGATATCGGTAATTAAAAATCGCCGAAGAAAATATGTAGAAAACAAGAGCTAAGCGATATTGACTGTGCGAATTACTTCTTCTTCTTCTCTCGTGTCAGCAAGAGCTATACGAAAACAGCTCATGCTGTGGTGAAAAGATTAGCCAGTCAGCAAGGTTGGTAGCGGGGCTGACTGCCCAGGGTGCGCCGGACGTACTTCAGTATCGTCACTCGTGGAGGCTCTTTTCATGCACCCCAGCGTAATGCGACTTACTAAGGTTCATTGTTAAAAAGTAAGTTCGAATGGAATTGCAGCAGACAAAATGAATTTACCACATACGCGGACTTACTCCAACGAACTCTACGTCCCGCTGCACTTTGGACGCGTTTGTATTCCCGTAAGTATTCGCACTACTCAAATTCTTACGAAAACGCGTCCAAAGTGAGTCGGGCCTATTTCTACTACTATTGTTAAGACTTGCAGACTAGCAGTTGACCGCTCTACCGCCTTTACCGCATGACGTAGGGTTTTCCTATTACATCATTTTCATTTTTCATTTTCTTGGTGATAGGATCTATACGGTCCGCCTGGCTAGCTACCACCTTCACATTAAAGTTCGGCGCCAAGCAGTTTACTGTATTCCGTCGTGTGTATGTGAGAGCCATCAGAGGCGTATTGGGGAATCCTTCTATATCTCTGATACTTGGATTCGTGTTCTCCATCTTAGACCCTGTCTACGCTTACCATCAGGTGCGACGAGGGTCAAACGCGACCAAGTAAATAAATAAAAAAAAAAAATTATAACTAGAATTATTAGCAATGTTTGGTGTTTCACATTACTATAACGTTTAACTAAGTATTGGTGGTGCACCGATTATTTATTTATAGAAATTAAAGTTAAGTTAACTTCAGTTTTAAGCAATCTCAATATAGCCACGACTTACTTCCGGTTTCTGAATTGAGAATTCTAAGATGAGCAGTACTTAAGTAACATTTGAGTACGGAATTGTCAAAAAAATGACGGATTTTAAAGCATTTTTTTGACAACTCCGTACTCAAATATTACTTAAGTATTGCTTAAGTATCTCGAATTCTCAAATCAGAAACCGGAGTTTACTCTTTTCAAAAATCAAATCCAATTTTCAAACTTCAATTTCAAAACTCATTTAATCCAAATAGACTAGAATTACTATGTTCTTTTTGAACGTCGATGTTACAAAAGATAGTCCGCAAAAACGCCCGCCCTTCACCGCTTGCTAGTGTTTATCCTTCATCATCATCATAATCATCATTCAACCGAAAAACGTCCACTGCTGGACACAGGCTTCCCCAAAGCATCGCCACATCCACCTGTCCTGTGCTACATGTTGGGTGGGTTTGCCATAATCGCCACGCTTGGCAGGCGGGTTGGCTATCGCAGTATGGTTGTTAAAGTACTCAGAGGACGCTGCTGCCCATCCTCTAGAGAATCCCTTAGTCGCCTTCTACGACACCCACGGGAAGAGGTGGAGTAGTGCTATTCTTTACATCCGGCACCACATGCCAGTTAACCTTTATTACATCTTAATTAATTACTGCACCATCTTCGTAAAACACAAATCATGAATGAACGAAACTCCCATCACTTGTCCATTGACGCTAATTCTTCTCCACAAATGAATGCAGCGCATCTCCATCACTCAAATAATGATGCGATCAATCAGCCTCGCTTCCTGGAACCCATTTTTTCCCCCGTGGTGGCAGACGGCGTGAAGACATGCGCACGCGCACGAACTTGACCTACTTGTTGGAAGTTATGAATTATTTACCGTATACGTTATTCGCACGCAACGTTTTGTTGGCGATGTTTAAATTCAGTCATTATGCGTAGGGTGGGGTGCCTGTGGTAGCGAGTAGCGGGGTAACATGCGATGCTATGAAGTTACAATGCAACCATATAAAGTGATTTGCCAAAGAAAACATTGAAAGAACGCGTACAGTTCGACCAACATAATAAGTTAGATTTGATGTACGGTATGCATAAAAAAGCAAAAAATTAATGTTTACAGAAGTTGCACGTCTTCGATCTTATAGAAAGTCGCTTTTTTATTTATCTAAAAATAGCACACCAATTCTAAAATGAAACTAAACGCTACGCATTTAATTATTACTATAATAGTATTGACATTAGGTACTCCTAGTAGTTTGACAGGTGTCAAATTCGATTTATTAAATGGCGACAACTGTAGCAAAGTACAAAGTCGTAGATGAAAACCAGCGCCAAATACTTATGCTTGGTGTTAAGCTGAAAGAGGGCTAATAACGCCGCGTTTGGTAAAATATATTTCGTTTCATATTCGTAAACATAACTGCAAGTAGCCCCCCAGATATCAAATGCCAACATGCGTTGCCTGTGTCACCATACAGCACAATCGAATTCTTCTTCTCTCGTGTCAGCACGAGCTATACGAAAATAGCTCATGCTGTGGTGAAAAGATTAGCCAGTCAGCAAGGTTGGTAGCGGGGCTGACTGCCCAGGGTGCGCCGGACGTACTTAAGTATCGTCACTCGAGGAGGCTCTTTTCATGCACCCCACAATCGAATTAATTAGTGCTAAGGCATTTTTGGGATATTTATCTTCAAGTCTGCCTCATTGGTCTAGTGGTGGCAAGCACAACTGCTGAGCGTGAGGTCCTGGGTTCGATTCCTAGGTCGGGCAAAGATGTTATTGGGTTTTTCCGTGTGGTATTTCTCAGCAACAGCCCGGAGTCTGGATTTCGGCCCGGTTTTTATGTTATTACATGGGACTTATGTTTAAGTCCCATGTAATAACGGTAAGGGTGTAGTATACCTACACCTCTGCCAAACCTTCGGGGAATACAGTCGTGATGTTGTGGTAGTATGTTCTCTTCAAGGATGTAAGTACCGAGGTATAAGTAACCTTACTATAGGTCACCTTCTAGGAAAGCCTTGCTTGATAAATTTCCTCCCTGAGCTACCTCATGCACTTTAATTAACGAGATTAATTCAGAAACTGCTGAACAATCATAAAATTTAATTAAAATACTAATCATTTTTACACTTCATTAATATTAATTAAAACATATATTGTACAACTTTCTAATAATTACTTTATTGGAAAGGTGCTTTCACAGATTAATCAACATTAAGCTAAAGTTGCGATTAATTTAATTAAATAGAAACGTTGATAATGAGTTTCTAGCTACCTATGGCTGTTTAATGAATTAATTAGGTATGTTCAAAGTTGGCGATAATATAATTAGTAAGTTATTTAGGAACACTGTTAAGGTAGTCGGAAACAGTTACGTACTACAAAAAGTTAGAATCAATCAATTTTATGAACAACATTTGCGTTAAATGAAATGGTTTCCTCAATACAAGGTGTTAAAAAATCAACTCTACAAGATACAAGATACAAGATCATTTATTTGCCCAAAACATGCGTATACATACAGAGCATGCAAGATGTTAAAATTACAGAATAAGTATCAGTCATGTCTTGCCTTTACGGCGTACAAATATAGGTGAATTTAATAATAATAATAGGTACATTGATTTTATTGACTATCACTATAATAACTATCACTATTAGTGAAGAATCTATCAATGAACAATTTTTGAAATTGAAACAAATCAACAGTCGAAATTAAATGTGAAATATATTATACAAATAACGACAAAAAGTATCATAATAAATAAGCTAATAGAAATGTCAAGTTCGTTTTTAACACAAAAATTAAAATAATCATCTGGATAATAATCTGGATAATAAAATGCCAATGATTCACATAGAACAGTTAGGACGGAGTTATATTTTATCAGTCAGAAATTCATCAATGCTATAATATACTTTTTGTAATAAGAGACTTTTTAACTTATTTCTTAGTTTTACGGTTGTAAATTCCTTCCAATCTTTTGGCATCTTATTATAAATTATCGGAGCCATACAGAATATACTTTTACGTAATAGTGCAGTCCTGGAACTATGAATACAAAGTTTGTTATTGTCCCGTCTATTTCTAATTACTTTATCGGACAATCGGGGAAATAGATTTGGGTTTAATTTAACAAACATGACAGTCTCTAAAATATACATGGATGGAAGAGTTAATATTTTATATTTTTTTAAATAAGGTTTACAGCTGTCAGTAACATGAAGTCCAAACATAGTTCTAAGGCACCTTTTTTGGGTCTTAAAAATTATTTCTTTATTTGTTGAATTGCCCCAAAAGATGACTCCGTATCTTAAGTTAGAGGACACTAAACCGTGATAAGCAGTTAGCAGCGCATTGACATTTAACAGTGGGGCTAATTTATACAGTGCATATGTGGAATTACTTATTTTTTTGCTTAAAGCTTCTGTATGTGATTTCCAGTCTAGTTTACTGTCTATTGTTACTCCAAGAAATTTGGCTGTGTCAACTTTATTGATATTTATATTACGATAGTGCACATTAACGTTTGGAATGGTTGATCTTTGGGTGAAATGCAAAATGTTAGTTTTTTCAAGATTAATCTTTAGGTTGTTGTTTTCCAACCATTTTATCATTGTTGCTATAGAATTATTAATGTCAGCTTCATATGTGTCTCTATTTTTACATGAGATTGTAATGGTACTATCATCGGCAAATAGTGTTATTGGGTGGTCGATTACTTTAGGTAGGTCATTAATGTACAATATAAACAAGAGTGGGCCTAGGACACTACCTTGAGGTACGCCAAATTTAACTATACGTTCTGTTGATTTATAAATTACTTCGTGTTTAGTGCTTTTATTTATTGCCGATATTTCTGTAAACTGTTTTCTGTTGCTTATATATGATTGAATGAGATCTGAGACATTGCCCCTAATGCCATATGCTTCTAGTTTCTCAATTAGGATATCGTGGCGAACATAGTCAAAAGCCTGTGTCATGTCACAGAATATTGTACATACAGGTATATTCGTATCTACTTTTTGTATAACATTATGTAGAAAATCATATATTGCCAAGTTTATAGTTTTACCATTTCTGAACCCTTTTTGTTCGTTAGCTAGTATTTTATGTGTTTCTAGATACGTATACAATTGTTTGTATAAATATTTTTCAAATATTTTTGAGATTATACTAATGAGTGATATTGGTCTATAGAATTGCATTAGCTCTTTATTTTCCTTTTTAAATAATGGTCTAACTGTAGATATTTTGAGTGCTTCTGGGAAAACACCAGTCTCTATGCAAAGATTTATTATATAGCTTAAATGTGTAGATATTTCTCCCGCTACTGATTTTATAACTTTAGTTGATAGACCATCGTATCCTACACTGTTTGTATTTTTTAAGGCGTTAATAATTCTGAACACTTCAACGGGCAAGCATGGGGTCAGAAAAAAAGAGTCTTTTCTGTTTTGTATTATTGAAGGAACTTTTTTCTTAGAAGTTAATATCGGATTAATCTTGTCAATGAAATAGTTATTGAATGAATCTGCTATGCCCTTTGGGTCAGTGATAATGTCATTGTTTACTTGAATTTTGTCAATACAGTTCTTTGGAATGTTAAACTTAGAGCTATTTATTATTTTCCAAGTTGCTTTCGATTTATTATCTGAAGTATTTATTGTGTAGTTATTTTGTGCCCGCTGAGTGAGTTTTACAATTTTTTTAAATAGTTTAGAATACTTGGTCAGTTTCAATTTATTAATTTGATTTGGTTTTAGTCTGAATTGCCATAAAAGATGCCTTTTCTTTTTACTACATAATTTAATGCCATGTGATATCCATTTCGGCTTTTTTATAGTATTAATTACAGTATTTATTTCAGGAAAGCATAATTTATAAAATAATGAAAATATGTCAAGAAAAGATTTATACGCTACATTAGCATCATGTGCTTCGTAAATTTCAGAAAATGATAAATTATTTAAGTAATTTTTAAATTTTGTCATATTTTCATTACAGTAGTCACGTCTTGTTACATGCCAGTATTTAATGCTACATTTTTTTTGTATCGGAAACTTAATTAACTGTGCTGTGTGGTCCGATAGTGCAAGTTCTAGCACTTCTGCCTTACATGTTCTATGAAAATTATGTGCAATATTATCAATACAAGTTTGACTTTTCATACGTGTAGGTTGGTTAACTGCCAATTTTAAATTGTAATTTAATAAAAGACATTCGAATTCAGTAGTTTGAAGGTTCCTTTTTAAGACGTCGACATTGAAATCCCCTGCAATTATAATATTTTGATGGCGTTTTTTAGTGAGCTCTATAAGGAGAATTTTTAATTTATCCATGCATACATTAAAGTTAGTTAACTTGGGAACTCTATACACACATGCAATAACAGTCTTATAGATAGGTAGCTCTATGGCGCAGCATTCAAATACTCCGATTTGTGATATGTTGGCTATCTTCTTCAATTCTATGAACTGGTGTCCATTCTTTACCAGGATACATGCTCCACCTCTCTTGCTACAAATATGGGGTTACTCTGTATCGGAAATTGAACAACTTTTGTTCTACAACTTTTCGAAATTCGCGTATTTTTGTTATAAGTTTCCATACAAATCAAAAAAATATTTAAATTGATTTGTATGGAAAGGTATAAAAATTAGTGAATTTCGAAAAGTTGTAGAACAAAAGTTGTTCAATTTCCGATACTGAGTAAACCCAAAAAATTCTTAGAGTTGATTTTTTAACATATTGTATACTCCATCACAATCACTGGAAATCTGATCTAATCTGGTTGGTTCTTAGCAATGTTCCGCCTAGCCTTTTCTCAACTATGTTGGAGTCAGCTTCCAGTCTAATCAGATGCGGCTGAATACCAGTATTTTACACGGAGCGACTGCCTTCAGACCTCCGCAACCCAGCTACTCGGCAATGCTGATATGCTAAGCTTAGACCAGTTGTCATACTTTCGATATTCTGACTACCGGTTATGTCTGTGACACCTGGTAGCGATGGCTTAATGTGCTCTACGAGTCACGGAGGGATCTCGATTTGTAACGAACGATCACCCATCCACGGACTGACCTCGGCAAGCGCAGCTTATCCTTGCAAATCGTATGATCTGCACGATTGTTAAATATCCATGAGCTGCTCCTGGATTGGTTCTTAGTGATGTTTGATAATAGTTACTACAGCCATTTATAAGTTAGTGTTTCTTAAAATTTTCTATTTAAGTTTTATGTCTATTAAAGACCCCGAGTCATCAATCCAAGAGTCTCCCCCCCCCCCGTTGTATTTTGTATATGATATTGTTTAAGGTGAGATCGTCACCCTCACACCCACCAGATCCGGAAGATATATCGTCACCCTCCCCGCTAACTGTCGTATCTAGCAATTAATAATTTTTCAGAGAATTTATTTCAGTGTGGCGTATCTGCTTCAAATGAATAGAAATAAATAAATAGATACCTTAGGGCTTTAGGGCAACTACTAACTTAAAAGAGTAAGCCAAGAACAATATAAAAAAGTTATTAATTCATTAATAAAGCCACAGCTAACGCAACTAGGTACTGAAAAATTATCAATTGCTAGATACGACAGTTAGCGGGCAGGGTGACGATATAGTCCTTAACATAAGCATGTTATGTTGATTTCGGATTCGGACTATTAGGAAATCGAGATATAATTTCTTACTAAAATCGCTTTCCGCTTGCACTGCAGCCGCACCTTATATTGGCAACACAAATTACATTATGCATCGAACATTCTGTAACGCTCAAAACGAGAAATCTTGCGAGATGACAAGCAAATATGTTCGTAACGGCTTATTGATTCAGATATGTAAATATTTACCTAGCTTTGTTGTGTAGGTACTTATACTACTTATACCTGATTGTTTGAACAACGGTTATCGGAATTATTTGCTATATTATTGATGTTGTTTGATCTTGTTGTGGTAAGAGATGAAGCCTTGACAAAATAAGAGGAATTAATTGAATATTGAGGTTATTTTTTTGCGCATTTGAGCCTAGTCGCACCCGGGGGGCTACTCCCTAAGCACGAAGGCCGTTTCGGCCTTAGTTACGAGCGTTTCCTACTCCACCTACGGATATACGATTATTTCGGGGCCCGAACTAAGAATGAATGACAACACGATTTGACAGTTGTCCCTACTACCGATGTGTTTTTGCCCGTCCGAAAAGTTGAACTTGACACTTGTTTTGTTCACTCCTACGTTTCGGGCTACTTTCGGACGGGTGACTAACCTCGTTGACGGACTTAGGGAGTAGGCCCCCTGATAGTAAGCGCAGACATGGTCTAAGTTGGAGCGCACGAATCCAAGTAACTGAGGTAAAGCGGGATTCCGTTATACCCCTCTGGCTCTCACATACACACGACGGAACACAGTAAACTTTTTGCCTAAATCCTAATTAATAAATAAAAATAAAATAAATAAATATTTGCCTGTAACTATCCCACTGCTGGGCAAAGGCCTCTTCTCATACAGAGAAGGAACGAGCATTGATCACCACGCTTGCTCACTGCTGGTTGGCGATTTCAGAACATTAAGTCCAGGTTTCCTCACGATGTTTTCCTTCACCGTATGTCAGTGGCGTCTTAGATTAACTAAGAAAGTATAAGTCGCGCGGAGAAGGTTTGCCGATAGCCTCATGACGTCACGCGTCGATGGTCGGTACGATTAGTAGGTAGGCCAGACGAGCGCGGGTAGCGGTCGGTGTAGTGGGAGGGGCAGTCATCGGCAAACCTTCTGCGCGCGACTAGTACTTAAGACATTGAAAAAGTCATCCTCAATCCTAATTAGTATTCCTAAATTCATAGTGTATAAAAATATATTTTCTAGTTCATGGCTATTTCTGAGAACCTAAACATACCATGAATATCAGATTTTGTCAATCCTACGTCATACCTTCCTGCTGATAGGCGCCACATTAACAAAACCTATTTTCGCAACATACATATTTTCGAACTTAACTCACAGAAGCATGACGCGTGCTTCCTCACATTACTTCGCATATCAAAAGATCAGGCCCGACTTTTTGTTTGCATTCATTATAATATCAATACTCCTCGTTCAATCTGAAGGCTGATGACGCCGCCTGGTTTTTGTAAGCGTCCGCCACTATGGCCGACTTACCATGCGTGCGATTTGCTCTTATTAGATATCGATTTTTTGTTTTTTTTTTTAGTCTAATTAGTAAGCCAAAATATTAATGGACTGGATGACAAATTCAAAAGAATTCTATACCGTCCCATATCTGTAAATCAAGACGTAAGAGTCGAAGTAGAATAAAAGAAGTAAAATAATTACCAGATTATTAAGTTAACACTTTCAAAAGTCGGTGCTACGCTGAAACCAAACTGAAGGCACTGACTTATTCTTCTTCTTCTGTCATGTCAGCACGAGCTACACGAAAATAGCTCATGCTGTGGTGAAAAGATTAGCCAGTCAGCAAGGTTGCTAGCGGGACTACACGTGTACTCGTGGAGGCTCTTTTCATGCACCCCACTGACTTATTTATTTTACACCATTCAATTATTTTTTGAAGTCGGTTTTTACTCGTTTTTTATTTAGGTAATACTTTTAGTGTCACAAATTACAATTACACAAATTCGTGGACCACTACTACAACTAGAACGTCTTTTTTTTTTAAACAACTAAAAATATTGTATAAAAAAACGATTCAACCAAACTTAATTAAATTCGTATGCGACCAACTCCGCGCGAAATTACCTACTCAAATCAATTCACAAATCACGAAGAAATAAGTGAACATAAAGACTCCTGCTTTTCGAAGTCAGTAAAAAAAAACTGGCAAAGGACATGCCATTAAGTATTTATATTTGCACAAGTAACAAGTACTAACGATGTTTAAACTTCAACCTGACACGTGTCTCACTGTACCACGTTTGACTTCGTGAAACTATGCATGTAAGGGTCAAGGTACACTGTGACAGAACGTCGTCCCTCGTCATTACTGCATGTTTTGAAATCCGTTCGAGGCTTTGAGAGACAACTAAATTGTCGAGACGTTTACCTAAGTGCATGTACTGCGCCCATTCGAAATAGAAAACTCTGGTGTTTCGACTACGGGGTGTATTCATGAATATTGCAGAAGGGATGCAACGGGACACACAATGGTGCTGATTCTCTTGTTCACCAAATAAACTAAAATTATAGAATTGCTATCTTTTACTAACAGATAGCGCGAGAAAAGGACGGTGATAGATAACAACTAAGTTAGAGATGTCAGATTAGTTTACGCCTTGAACTTCGCCGTGTTTTTAGTCGACATGTTTTAGATGTCGTCTAAAGTATGGAAATTTTAGTTGAACTAAATTTGACAGCTCTTATTTACGTCAGTCTCTTTCTTATTATATCAGAGTGAAAAAGATAGCAATAGCCTAAATTAAGTTTAGTTTGTGCATAAGAGAAACGGCACCAATAGTTTATAGTTTTGTCACAGGATACCTTAACTCCTTGAATCTTTGACTTGATACTCTTGATATCCTAGCGGTACCCTCGACTTTTCCTATTCATGTGTAGATCAGAATTGATTAGCGCCTACGTGGACTGGCACACGCAGTCGGCAGTTATTAGTTGCACTGACTACATCCTAATTGCCTTCAAGCTGCATTTGGCAGTTGCATAGTTTACTGTTGCGACTGGATGAGCATACTTGCAGTTATGATTACGAATATGAAACAAAGTTTTACCAAACGCGGCGTTTTTAGCCCTCCTGGTCTCTCTTAACACGTTCAGTGCCGGGTGCCCTCCTGTAGTCGCATTCGTGATGCCGGGTGCCGCTCGTGGAGGGCTCATTTTAATGTAGGTTTTTCTTGGAAAAAGCACCGTCATGAAAGAAGCAAACACCTATTATTTTATGACGTAGTAGCGTATTTTTACTGTTTTTAACCTAATGCCAGGAACGCTCGAGGGTTCACTCTTAGCGCAAACGTAATGCCGTGGACCCTCCTGGAAGGTCCACTAGCAATATGTATGGCGGCATGGCATATGAGCTCTATGAAAAGTGTGGTGGACTCGAATGTGTTAAAGATTTAATCCCCTATAACAATTAGACTTGCCAGCACAGCTAACCATGGGCCTTCTAATAAACGGCGACAATGAACGTTTGTCAAGGAATGTTTTAACTACCGGACTTTTCAATAAATTAACTGATTGGAGATCAAAGTATGATTTTTTAACGTAAGGGAAGATGATACTGCTCATTCAGACATGATCCTGTCATGGAGAGCTAAAAGAATCGTTTAGGAGTGAATCTATCATTACAGTTATAGCTAATGTTAGGTAAATGTGGGCATGGTAAATATAGAAAATAAAACCAACATAGACTCTCCACCACTGAGAATACTTTTATTTGGGTTAGTGGTTAGTAACATGGGTTTGGTCACAATTAATTTACACAAGAACAGAAAAATAATAAGGACGAGCTAGACAGATAAAAAAGGTCATATTTCTTCGACTGATCGACACAGAAAGCAAGCTCCGTTTTTATTTTTTGTTGGACTGTTGTAGATGGTCCTAGGGGACCGTTTCTTCGTAACCTGCCAGTTATTGGCGAGACCTGAAGGGTCTCCAGCCAAGCAAGCTCCGTCGAATGATAATAGCTTTTATAACATATGATGCGTTGCTCCATGAGGGTGATTGCCTTTTTTACCTTCTAAACGTTTCCCAGTGTTGCCAGCTACCGAAAATCCCTTAGTCACCTTATAAGACACCCACGGGATAAGAGGTTTTGGCCTATTCTTTGCCAGGAACCACGCCAATTTTCTCATTTCTAACAAGCATAATGTTAGTATTTGTGCGTGTGAGATTTGTGTATGTAAACTGTAGGTGTGATACAGGAGAATCTCTTAGGTACAATATTTTTTCAGTAGCTGATTTTCTAATTTTCCTTTTTCTGTCTTTCCAGCCAGAAAAGCTACAGCCCATGGTGGACGACGGTGACGGCGACAGGCGACTGACCGAGGGCCCCGCGCGGGCCGCCGCCGCCGCCCGCGCATCCGCAGTGAGCGCGCACGGGGACGGGGAGGGGCGGGCCGGGGGGACGCACCTAATGACACTTAGTTCTAATGAGTTGGACGACCTAAATCACCAGCTGGTACAGTTTAGTTAATGAGTTCAAGTTTAATTGTTTTTAATCAATATCACAACTGACACTTTAGTTGTAATGAAATTGTCGGATCTACATTATATTTAGTAATGTGTTGTAATTTGTCGGACTTATGTCACCATCTGATTCAGTGTACCTACCTAGTTGTAAATTAGTTTTCCACTGTATATATATTGGCAACTTTGTAGTCTTTCAGCAGTATATTGGAAATGCTGTCAATGCTCTTAGCAGCACTGCCAAGATGCCAATGTAAAACCAGTGTTCAACTGTTAATTATAATCACCAACTGATACAATTTATTTCTCTAAGTGTAGTCTTATTGTTGCAGACTTTGGCAGAGATATTCTTGCCATGACCACTAATTCTGTAAAGTTTAGTAATTCGTTCGTTTTACTTTGTCGGACTTCTACTGCGTTATTGTCAGATATTTTATAATATTACTATCAAGAATGGATACTAGATTTTACACTGTCGGATTTTTCTCAAATATATTTTCTGTATCTTCACAAAAAAATAACTGATCATGAGAGTGTATCAAAATCAATTTATTGTTTGTGAGACAGGTGTCAGACTCAAATTGAAAAAGTTGTTAAATATTTTTTAAGAAAATCAGAACCTATCCTACCTAAATCATTATAAGCAAATTGATTGTCGTCGGCTGTTTGTCGCTTTTACGTTTTGTGTGGAAAATATCATCAAAATTAAGTATTATATCAATATTTATGGCTGTTGATAGTTCTAAAGTCATAAGCAATAAACGCAACAGTCTGCTAGTTTATTTATTTTTATTCTTTATGCACAAAATTAGTACAGGGGCGGACTTGATGTTTTAAGCATATTAGCCTGTTGTTGTCATAACTATATTATGGTTATAACAACCACAGGCGGCCTCACTACGTTAACCATTTTGTGATCCGAATGACTCAAGGGCTTTGATCAGCTGCCTCGTGACTTCTGCCTATTACGTTTCTGATATTTCAAGCTTTAAAATCCATATTCACGGTGATAATCGATTTGTTAAACAAACACTCAAGATTAATAATTCTAAGTAAAATTTAAAATACTATTTCACATCTACGGTTGATTGTACATTGTACGCTCTTTTTTATAGTTTGATGATGTTTTTTATAACCGAAACTAATGCCGTGACATGAAGCGTAATAAATACAATTTCACATATATTTTCTATATTTAAACAGACGATGGCCACGACAATTCTAATGTAAAATACTTTTAAAACGGTACACAGTATACAGAGTATGGTAATAATGATTTCTGTAAATAAAAAAACAGTTTATATCCTAAAAAATAGATTTTAAAGTTTAGAAATGTTTTTGCTGCATAAAGTGCTTAATTACTAGCACTAACGTCTTTCTAAGTTTCCTTTAGATGCGACACCTGTATATGTCTGTACAGCGAAAACATTCAATTTCATTCCAATAAGAAAAATGTTTATAAGACACGACAGTGTCGCAATTAAGTTTTTCTTTTAAATCATCTAGCGTTGCTGTTTTTAGTTATAAATTCCCCTCACAACCATGTGGCGACAGCCAGAAGATAGTGAACTTTATGTAAGTGATTTAAGGTGCAATTTCAAGACCCCCAGAGCCCGAATGGTGAACGAATTGATCCGTCCGATGTTGTGAAACCCCCGTGTCGTCGCTCGCTGCGGTAGTCCCGTACCGTGGACTATTTCTAGTAGGCTACGTTACCATTTCACGACGAATCACTCAGTTCCGCGTACATTGACACGTTAATATCTTAATCTTTGATATATCAGTACATAGAGGCGTCGATGTACGTCGAAAATGTGCGATTAGTCGCAAATAGGGAACGCGGCGCAACATAGCCTGTGAACTGATCTGTGTAGAAACTTTCTTATGATGATGCCAAGTAAGGGAACGGTTAGGTCGTTCCGATCATGTATAAAGCTTTAATTTTAGTATTAATGATACGTCCGCACTTTGTTGGGGTTATGTAAAAAATATTTTAAAGATCTCAAACCCTTTTTGCAGTAGGTATGAACAGTTGATTTAAACATCAAACAGAATAGTACATAACTGAAGTACATCTGCATAAATTGGCTCAGCAACGTGGCGGTGACGTTGATGTCATTTAGGTGTCCGCGGCAGGGCCAGGCAATTGAGACCGAGGGCTGAGACCCTCCCCTATATACAACCAAAGCAATTACAACTGAAATATTAATTCCGCTGTCATGAGACGCAATTACTGGACTGTGTTTATGAAAAACTACTTATTTGATGAATATTTTTGAATTAAATATATTTTTGACGCACGCACGCATATGTGTGCATGCGTCACAATTATCTGGCATGCGTGTTATACCTGTCAGTGTAATTGGATAGGCTTTCAGATATCTGGGGGGGTAATAACAGTGGCTTTTATGAAACATATTTCGTTTAATATTCGTAATCACAACTGCAAGTATACTGCACGTCCAGTCGCAACTGTAAACTGTGCAACTGTCAAATGCAGTTGGGATGTAGTCAGTGCAACTGCTTGACAACTGCCTACTTGATGTGCAGCCCAGTTGCAGCTATAATTTCGAATATGTAAAGCCATAAGCACGAACGAACACGAACATCGAACATGAATTACTACGAAGGTGTTCGCCGAACACACTATTCGGTAGTGGTGCGCACGTGCAAACAATGTGTTCGAATTTCGTGTTCGCGATGTTCGTGTTCGCTCGTGCGTACACGACACGAAACATGTTTCGCCGAACGCGGCGTTATTAGCCACCCTGAACGTAAAGGAAATTACTAATATGATAATACCAAAGTGCAGAATGACGCGTTATCTTTTTAAAGGTTGTTGTAACTTATAAGGCTCAATTACAGAGTACGAGTCGCGATCACCTAATAGGCAGTACATTATATACTTAGTTATCATTTTGTATATGCAGATAAGTTCACATAATCTATGCATGTTCACTGGAACGGAATTACGAACCCACCTCTTTAGAGCATCTACAGTTTACGATGAATTGATACATGGATGATGTGATCATTGTTTTGTTTTATGAAAAGGCTGGATGAATTGTTAGTATTTGTATTCTTTCTTAATTTATTATTTGTTATATACAGGGCCAGATTATAAGGTTTGGTGGCGCTGGCGTAAAGAAGTGGAGGCCCCAAACAATTTTTGAAACAAGACGAAAAAAATATTTTCCTCGGTGTTTCAATAATTCATTCGAGATAAACTCGTGAATGTAAACTTTTTTCTCTTTGACGGAACGGGTGTCATTTTTTTCTCATCCAAAAAAAAATAATTAACATATCTCTTGTGGAGGCCCAGAATTTAAGCCTTCCCTAAGTCCGGCCCTGGTTATATTTTTCCACTCACAAATTGAATTATTTTGTTAAACTATACTTCCTTAACAAAAGAGACTTGATTAACTATATCGATTTGCAATCGTGCAACAGTGTAAAAAAAACAATACACAAAAAATAGTTCACTGTTTTTCACGGAGAAAAATTCGGTGCCCTAACGCGACATGTCTGCTGGACGCGTTTCATCAATTAAAAAGTTGGTACCTACATCTATCTGCAGGAACTCCGGCGGCTACCATGACAACCATTTAAACCCGTTAAAGCCGGCGGAGGGCTGTTCACAGTCATCGCACATTACTCCGACACTTGATCAGAATCGATTACCTACACGCGCTCCGCTCATCTCCGCCATTTTCTCATGTGTAAATACGGAAATAGTTTTATAAAATGTTTATTTTTGCCTTTAAAATACCTTCTGCATGAAGATATGCAATAAGTAGATTTTTTTCATATGAATGTTTGTTCTAAGAACTTGGGTACATATACGAAATAGTACATATCTATTTATTAGGTAGACAACACAGCCTTCTATCTTTAAGTACATGTCCTTTCTCCTACAAAATAGCCCCCTTCTGAAAAAAGATGGTTCATACTAAAGTAAGCCCAAATAAAATATACCCATCACTTTCTAACGTCATGTACCTAATAAAAAGAGACAGGGCTATTTTAAATCTTGGACTTTTCTTAAGGGGTGATTCACAGACCGCACTTAGACTTTACTTTGCTAAGTAAAGTAAGCGTTTCATACGAATATGAACATTATTTTAAAACAATAAGGTTTATATTCGTATGCAACCCTTACCTACTTAGAAAAGTAAAGTCGCTTGTGGTCTAAAACCATCTTTTGCAATACTTAAAAGGGAACATGTTTCGTTACTTACGTGTGATGTAAATCATTGACTTTTCTGTTAAGCTTTTTACATTTTGTAATTAAAGTTTTATGTTTGAGTGTGTTGGTGGTACAGTAAATTGTAGATGCTCAACCAACCATATCCGTAAATTATAAGATGGTGCGTCAAATGGGTACAGTTAACAGTACGAATAGAGCATAATGTTTTATTGTTTAGTTGTGATATGTAACAACACACGCCGAGGGGCGGCGTTAGTTCCAAATAAGTGCAATCCATGTCGGACTGTAAATGTATATCGTAGTTAGAAAAGTTAAGCGGAGGTACGAGCGATGCATTTAATTTATGTGTAGGGGTTCGGTGCAGGTCGAATTAATTATTTAAATCATTGTTTAATGTTCTACGCGTCTAATAACCGACGCACTGACGCTTACGGGTGCATTTCTAATCTTTATTAATATTAGAACTTGTATTTTAAGTGAACAATGTTGATTGTTAAAATCACCGCCATCTAGCGGTGAGTAGAAGTACTAAACTTAAATAACAATTCGACCTGCATTAGCTTCATTTATATTATTAGACAGAACTTCAATGTGACTACTGTTAGCATAAAATAATTAGGCTAATAGTAGTCTGCATGGCGTCTAAATCTGGTTAAAATGAGAGTAGGCAAAATACATAAATTCCGTTTATAAACGAGTTGTGTGCAAGGGACGATTTATGTTTGTTGGCTAATATATGAATATTTCAAGATTTGTCATTCGAAAGTGTTATAGTAATTACATTTTGCATAGATTTAAAGTAGACAGTGCCGTAACATGTTTAAATTATTCAGTGTTTATTAGTAATAGTAGAATGCAAATGAGTTCACATAATTTAAGTTTAGGCAACCGCAATGTTCCCTTGATTGCGGGCAAAATAATATAACTATAATTGTATCGAGAATCTTACATGTTGCACATAAACCACAGTTTAGTCAGTGTGGAAATTAACCAGTTGTAGTAACGATTATCTCAGTGTTCGTTTGTGTCAATCGACAATCGGGGATCGAAAATAGTAACCTTCATTTCAGAGAAATACCGGTACTAATACCGGTGTTTATACCTGTACTAATGCCAGTACTGATACCTGTATCATTACCGGTATTAATACCTGTTCTAATACCGATATTGATGCGTAAACTGATTACCTGTACTAATACCGGAACTGATACATGTACCAATACCGGTATTGAGACCTGTTCTAATACTGCTACATATACTGATGATGATGATGATACAGGTACTGATACCGGTACTGATACCCTTACTAATATCGGTATTTCTCTAAATAATGGAATAAAGGTTAATGTTTTCGGTTCCTGGTGTCAATCAATGTGATGTTTTGCTTCAGTGAAGTTCATAATAAAGATTTGCTCCGAATATAATAATTATAATATAAATATCTGTAGTCGTTGAATTATTCTCATTTTAGCCAGCGTAAGTCTGTGTTAGCGTCGTAAATATTGACGTCGATTCGTGTTCTTATGACTTTTAACTTTCACTATTATTGTTTAGAATTAAATCCTTTATATTTTGATTGTAGAATGCATGACCACACAATATTGTTTTTAATATTTATATTATTTTGATGACTTTGTAAAAATAACATAATGGTCGATGAAATTAATCTAATTAGGATTTTTCGATAAGCCCTGTAACTATGTACCTAACTTATATGTTTAAGATTAATAAACAAATTGATATTAGCAGTATGCACTCAACCAGTTAATTTGTTACAACTATTTACTATTTAATTCACAGTGCAATTTATTTTAGTATTTCATTATGTTTGAGAATTGATTGCAAATATGTTATTTCATATTTTTATGCGTTATCTATAAAATAAGCAGTATTCTTACTCAAAAGTTATAAGAACACAAAATCGATGTTAGAAATTATAAAATAATACCTTTTGATTAAAAAAATCTATTTATTTCGTTATTTTTTAAGTTTTCGATGATTTTAATTGTTCTCGTTACTTTCCTTGGGAATCTTTATCAATTTGTAGTAATTAGTAAGTACAATTCTCGCGCAGTATGTAACAACGGGGATCGAAGCCGGTGTCTATGTATAAGAAATTTATTGATATAAAAACTACTTTTCTAATGTACAATTCCATTTTTTCTATTCCGGTGTCACTTATTGTGTGTAAACCGGTATTACCCGGTTCCAGCCGGCGTTGTCCGGTTCCATCCCCGTTAGGAAGACGCAGTGTTGTTGGTTATTCTTGTTCGTGACTACTCACTATTCCAAAAGTTTCCTGATGTAATTTATTGACTTGAATAATGAAATTACGCTTCTAAAGTGTATTACGTATGTAAATATAGGACAAACTAATACCTATTATTGATAGTGAATGTTGTAATTTGTATATAAGTAACGAAAATTAAATTTTAAATACATAGATAACATTGTGCGTATTTATTTCTTTTAATTATCTCCCTTGAAAATGTCCCAGCCTCATGCCACTTCAAGAAATGTAAGAAATTTCTCTAAAGACAAAAACAGTACTCTAAATGTGATTTGGGTAATTTACTACGTTTTCGTAACGAATAGTTTACCATGATAAGTGTCAAACAAATTTTAGTCACTCTATTCGCCACTAGAGGCTCTGCCTAAACTTTCATACATTTTAAGGGTGACGTAACTACACTAGTAACGTAAAAAACTCACACTTGAGGCACAGTAGTTACAATGTCGTAGGTAACTGTGGAACTAATGGCGCCACTTTCGATTGTCCCAATGCGCTCATATTGGTTGCAATATGTTTGACATTATTGCTAATATCAAACTGATGGTTCCAATTGGTTCAAAAACTAAATATGGAGGTGCTGCCATCTGCTTTCGTTTTGTGTTGCCTTCCTCATCAAGTAAGTATAAATACAGGTAATGTACGTAATACGTACTTAGTAGCGTATTAGTATAGTATGATTAATTCAATACCTAGGTACTGAAAATATCACGTACCTAATTACATAAGGCGTTAAAAAATGGGGGTATCTTACAGGGATTAGAATAAAACGATAATTTAAAAATCAATATACATAAAATATAATTATAATAACACATTATTTTACACATTTCGACAGGGTTGTACAATGTTTAACTGGGATCAGAAATGTATAGAATTGAAATAGCTTTGTACAATATGTATACTTACAGTCATATAAATACGTGTGAACATGTATTAAATATTTTGTACACACTTATTACAAAAAAAAAATAAGCATCACTAATTCAATGGACATCGTCAATAGCTTGTTTTGCTACCCACCAAGAGATGGCGCTATAACAAATTTTGAACTACTTAGTTCCAATTGCACGCAAAAGATGGCAGTGTTACAAAATACTACCAAATCTTGTGCAACCCTACGCAATAATACTTTGTTCGTTTATTAAGCTTTTTGATACAATATAATACTACTTGAGATCGAATTGCACTAAATAGCTATTGACGTTAAGGCTGGAAACGCACTAGGTAGGTGGACACGTTAGCGTACCCAATTTCGGAACATCAATAAATTGATGATACGTCAGTACCCATAGTTAAGGTATTCTATCTGACGGAGGTGGGTGAATTATTGCAATTTGAATCTTATATAAAAGACATGAAAGTTACGAAACCCGCCTTCGTGAGATAGAAAGACTATACGAGCCCGCAAATTATGAGAAAGGCAAGTTTCTAAATAATATATTTGTCTCTTTTTCTTGGTACTTTAGCGAGCTCTTTCCGATTGCCGTTTCATAACTTGCCAAATCGTTCTTTGGGAACAGTGTGCTTAGCGTGTTAACAGCCTAGGACCATGCTAAACCAATCAATTTCAGACTACACAAATTACATCACATCTTTGGATACTACAATACAAAATATTCAATACATTATTAAATATAAAAATCACAGCTGAGAAGTAGCGCCAAATATACAACACACGCCCGTTACAGTGGCCTACTGGATATACCTATGTTACAGTGGTAGGAAACTGAAGCTTAATGTTAATTAAACTATTGGGTAATATTTAAGCGCGTATCGTTGTTAAATTGGTACTAGCTGGGCCAAAGAAGCATTCAAGGTCATCATTTTATTTCAGTTGGTCACGTTTGACCCTAGTAGCCTCTTGATTCAGAACGATTCGATTAGTCAGTTGTCAAACGATTCGGTAAGCTAGAGTACGTCTCACGAAAGAAGTCCCTTCGGCGCTATGTTGGCACCACTGACTTTCCATTGTTTCGGACGCTTTTACAATGAAAAATCAGTGGTGCCAACATAGCGCCGAAGGGACTTATTTCGTGAGATGCACTCCTATCTCTTTTGCTCTCGTTACGAGAATCAACAACGGCTTATCGAAGAGGTTCTGAATCGGGGGGCTGGTGGTAAGCATAGAAAGGTTCTTGTGGCGAATCTTGTTCATTGTCCATTCAAGCCTACGTTGGCGTTAACAAAGCTAATGAAACCTAGTCATTAAGCGTTCGCTAGAATAGCCCAATAGGGGTGCATTAAAAGAACCTCCACGAGTAACGATATTATAGTACTTCCGGTGCACCCTCCACAGTTTTGGCTGGAGACCCATCCCCACTTATTACAAAAGATGGTCTAAGAAAAACCTAGGTTTTAAAATAGCCCCGTCTCTTTTTGTTATATGACTTATGAAAGTGATGGGTATATTTTAAACCTGGGTTTACATTAGTCTTGGTTTAAACCATCTTTTGTAATAAGGGGGCTTGGGTCTCGCCATTATCTGCCTTGAAGTTCATTAAAAAAAAGCACCTTTGGCAGTTAGCATACCTCGTGGACTGGCTAGTCTTTTCATCACGTCATGAACTATTATACAGAGTGTTAACGGTTTCGTGTAATTCCTTCAAACCACATGATCTATTAATGGTATAGATTAACCCCGTACGGGATTTAGATTGATTGAAAATAAAAATAAACTTTTTTTTTCCAAATATTTTTTTTATATGATAGAAAATTTCGATGCCATGCATAAATGAATGAAGGCACAGCGACACAGCTGACGGGCAAGACTAGCGCGATATCGCTCCACGCAGCCAGTTAACTTGGGACGCCAAAATTACTCAGATACAGAATACCATGGTTCATTTTTTGAAAACTTTTTTTTTTTCATTCTTAAAAATACCTATGCAGGGTCAATCAGTGTCACCAGTAGATCACGCGGTTTGAAGGAATTACACGAATTCGTGTATTGTAGTGCTCGTGCCGACACGAAAGAAGCTAGCCAATCTGCACCCAGCTATAAATCAACGATTTGTGGAATATTAAATTAATATAGGAGACGGAAGTCCAAAGGATAAGGCTGACCGATATTACCAGTTGGGCTCTGTCTGACGTTCAGAATTCGCAAATCAATATCCTTCCTACCTCATAGCCTTTTCACAACTATGTAGGGTTCAGCTTCTAGTCAAACCAGATGCGAATGAATACCAGTATTTCACACGCAGCGATTGCCATCAGACCTCCGCAACCCGGTTACAATACGGCCGACATGTCTTGGCGAGTCTGATGTTAGCTGATTAAAATTTCGTTTCTAAAAGATTTATTGCGCAGCCAAACAACTAACTTCAAACTCGCCAAGATACGTCGGCCGTATTACAATACACTAGGCAATACAACTGTTCGCAAATCAATCTATTGCACATTTAAAATATTTGATTGGTTTTCAAAAATATTGCAGTCGCCCAAATCATTTATTTAATTACGCGTATTGCGCTTAAATATTACCCCTTATTATTAATGTATTAAACTATTTATTTTCGTGAAGATCAGCACAACTCTAGGTTATCAATAAATATTTGTGATGGTATGAGCTAGGAATTATTTTTACCGGACTGCGGGGAAGCCCAAAAGGAGGGTAATGTTTAATAGATGGAACACTTAGAAACAATAATGCAGAACTGAACTAATGTTGCATGCACTATTGCGGTCACGATCTTGATTGAATGGTTAATCAAAAATATACCAAAATCAAGAAATGGTTGAAAAATTCTAAAGAACATAATATTTGCTTGCACGCTATAACATTAGCAGTTCAAGTTTTTTTATAAAATAAAATACTCAATATGACAACGCTCTAATTTTGTCTTCTTCGTATACTTGGACCCTCAAAGCCATCGTCATAGCCGCAGTAGTCTGTATGATCTGTATTAAGAGAAACTGGTTGAGGATGTTGTGTCCCTTTGGACTTGCGAGAAATGACGCTTGTAATTGCGTTGATACAATTTAACTGATTTATCGAATTGTCATAAATCAGGGGGCCATAGCCGTCTCGCATTTTTATTCGTATCTTTCTATCGTCACATACAGTCCTTTAGGAGCTCGTTATCTACTCAGTAAGTTGAAATGTTTTAAATTTTACTTATAGCAATAATATAAACTTGCTTTCATATGTAACACATCAACAAACAAAATTTAATTTATAGACTAAAGAAACACATCGTATCATTTTATGTAGGTAAATCATTTAAAATTTACCCGACCGTCTCCTCCCACGCTAGGCAAGCGATTCTTAAGAGGCGGCGAACCTAACACCATGATGGCAATAGGCTTGCTTCCATGCCATTGATAGCATGGGACTTAAAAGAGGCGAAACGTGGCTGTACAGACTCCTGTAATAGGTCTACACCTCTGCTTACATTTTCGGGGTTTATAGTGAGTATATGAATGTGTATGAAAATGTATAGTGCATTGGCGAAGAGGTTCGTTTTTGCAGTCAAAATCACGGATATAACAGATATGTTTTCCGATTTTTAGTTTCATAAGTCTGTTTGTAAATCCTAATGTGGAGCATTTACAATAATTAATTAATTACTATGTTACAGATGAAAACAGTCGTTATTATTATTACAATACAATCACAATTCCTTTAGGGTAATAATTCACTCATCCAATACTCAACATAGTGCGAAAATAATATAGCCAAGCAAAAATCAACTTTGAGGGTAAGTTTTAGAAAAGTCAACAGAAAAAATATTTAGTAGGATGTTTTTTGCTTGGCAGTAAGTCACGTTATATTAGAATAGGCTATAAATAATTACAATTAATGTAGTATCACAAAATCTCATAGAATTAAAGAACATATCGGAATCCTGGATCAAGTCTATTTGATGGAAAATATACAAAGCTTAATCCAGAATTTGTTAAATACCAGAGCCGTATTTAAAGGTTTTGAGGCCCAATGAAATGTTTTTATAAAAGCACCTCATCAATGTTTTTTTTTCTCTTGTCAGACGGGGCGTCATTTTTTTTCTTATCCTTACAAACAAAGATTCTTATTGTGGAAGCCCGTTTTTCGTGGGTGCCCTTCTCTTATAGGGGCCCTCTCTTTTGGGGGCCCTCTCTTGTGGGGGCCCCGGGACTAAGGCCCCTATTGCCCACCCCTAAATTCGGCACTGTTAAACACAAATAAGTCCATACTTTTAAAACCTCGCTCTCCTTAACAATTTTTATGAGATTTCGTGAACTTATTTATCAACTATCGACCTTCAAACATTCACAATAAAGGTCATATTCCATCTAACTGCAGGGACATATAGGAATCAATATAGTGTAAAATATAAACATTTATACATTACATAATTATTGCACTGGACACTAACCCTAGGCAAACTATTGCCAGTTCTAGACTTTAAACTATTATAATAGTAATAGTAGGTATAATAATTGAGACAGTACAAATACTTGTTTATTTAATTACAAAGTTATATTTCTGTATCAGAAGTAAGCTACATTTGGGCCAATTTGTGACTTGGGTCTAAATGATAGTATCGGATCTCTCGCTCGCACAAAAATAAAACGGTCACTGAAAGAAACTTCCCTGTATACCCTTAGCTTATATTATAATAAACTTTTAGCTATATCGTAACAGGTAACAAACAATATGCTACGCTATTTGAAGTAGAACTTTTTTTTTATAATTTTGAAAATAACGACAATCTGGGTGAACGGATCTCTTTAATTTCTTTAAATATTTTATCACCCCTCATTCATAAACGTTCTCGTCTTGTTTTATAAATCTGGTATACATTGTGGACTTACCGCGCGTTTAAATGATGACGTCATTTAGAGCTTGTCCAGATAAGGCGTTTAACGCGCGAGTCGACTAGCGCGTATCCAATCTCGCGGTTATGAGATACTAGATGTACATTCAGTTCACATGTAGTCATGCATTTTGCTGCTTGCGTGTGAATCTCGTGCAAGTCGCTAGAACCTCGCACGCGAAAGTGGCGCATGTCCTGCCCGCGAGTCGAGATACTAGGGACGCCATTGCTCCGTCCAGTACTTGGGCGATAGTAGAAGTGAAAGGATGTTTTTACAAAAATGGAACAAAATGGCCCCAAATGTTCGCGTTTATAACGCATCATGTGGATGCAACTAGACGGTTATACGCACGTGAATTGCCTTATCTAGCTAAGCTCTTAGTAGTTCTTAGTAGTACGCGCCATTTGGGCAGCAGCCAACCGTTGACTGTTCATGAATGTTAAGTTTTAATGAATAAGGGGTAAAGTTGTGATGTATGTAATATAACAAGTTAATTTTTATCGATATACATAGGTATTTTTTTTTATAGAAACTTCTCCTGTTCTTTTTCATCGTAATCGTGTTTGACAGTCGTTTAGACTAAACGGGGTGTATGGATTTTACTTTAGACACGGTTTTAACAAATAACTAAACTTAGTAACCCCTAGTTTTATGATTTATGAAGAATTCATCATCGTTTTAAAATACTTGCACCTTTTAAAACTAGTTGAAAACATTGGATAAGTCGTGTATTAGGGGAAAAATCTGAATCCTGGAAACAGTGTTCTGTAGTCAAGTTCAATGCTGAATCTGCATGAGGTTGTCACGGGTGAATATGCGAAAAACATTAACAAAAATTAAGAACGTCATTTTCATCATTATAAAGTTTCATCATTTAAAACTCCAATACGATAATGACAACTCAAACTATTCCACTGCCGCGCCGTCAAGCAATAAAACAAGAACAAAAACTGAAACTACTATAATGTTAATAACAGAGAAGAACAATAATTTGTTAAAAAATGTTAAAGTAATTCGAATATTCACTTTCTCTCTCATCCTAATTTTAAAATAACACCTATGTATATCGATAAATTATTGCACGAATAAGCACAATCCCGACATAGAGGTATATGTATAATTTGGGTACACACGCACAAGAACGATTCACAGATCCATTAATTATCATTGTAAAGAAGTAAAACATAGAAAGTGTTGAGCGTCAACAATTTTGTTGTTTGGTCGACGACATTCAAACGTAGTTTGCGCCACCAAAGTCTCTTGGGCGCTATGTTGGCACCACCGATTGAAAAACCAGTGATGCCAACATAGCGCCCAACTGAGTATACACATCGGTCACAGTAGACATATTACAAGCTAAAGCAGTACTTCAACTGCATACAATGCCCTGAATTGACGCACTCACACAGACACGCACTGTATACTGAGTATAATGCACTCTTTGTATGGGACTGTATTCCGATGATACTTAGAAGTCTTATTGCAGTGCGTGTCTGTGTGAGTGTAAATCAGCCGATTGTAGGTAGTTAAAGTACTGCTTTAGCTTATATATATACACGGTGTAACATAAATAACGCACAACCTCTTAAGGGGTAACTGTACTCATCATTACGAACAACTTTTACTATGGGACAACATACATACATTTTGACGAGTTACGCGAACATAGGTAAATGTAGGGAACAGCTGTTTTTTTTTCGCGATTTCAGGTTTGGTCCCATAGTAAAAGTTGTTCATAATGATGAGTACAGTGATCCCTTAAGAGGTTGTGCGTTATGTTAGGTACACCTTGTATATACTGTGCATCGAACATATTATTAATATTACATTTTTATAGTATAGGTTAGTTTTCACGAACGCACATTAACACAACATTTAATAATATTTATCTTGTTTTTAAACTAACATTAACACCTCAACACTTTCCAAAATATGTACCTAGTTAAACAATTCCTTGGAATACGTAATATAATTAATTATGATTTATAATTACATCTCACTCGTATAGCGATACTAAACAGAAATGTACATTATTACATGCTTGTACATATGGTGTATATTTGTACTCCAAGTTGAACAGAAGTTGAGGGGTATATAATAGTTGTTAACCTTAAAATAATAAAGAAGAAAATCTTAAGGTTCATAGGACGAAGTTGAACGAAAAGCATATATCTTTTTCGTTGATCCACAACATGGTCAAAAATGAGTTAAGTGCACCAAACTGATGCTAAATATCAATACTATCGGTCAGCAAAAAAGATCCAAGCAAAAACAACTGTCTATCACTTTTTATCAACCTCAGAACCAACTCACATGGATGGCACGTCAAATATCTTCCAAACTTCAAACGTCAATCTCTAAACTGACTTTGTGTGGATTGAATAATTTTCGTGTAACTACGTCCCATTGATCAGAACATTTTAGTTGGCAGTACACCGATTACTAAGCCTAAACGTGAAGCCACACTGCTCCGTTGCGTTGCGTTGCGACGTCGCAGCGCTAGATTTGGACCAATGAGACGTCGCAGCGTTACATTTGGAATCTATAGATTGGTCCAAATCTAGCGCTGCGACGTCGCAACGCAACGCAACGGAGCAGTGTGGCTTCACTCTAAGCCGTTTGTCCGTCCGTCCGTCCGTACGTCCGTCCCTCTGTCTGTCTGTCCGTTCGTCTGTCCTTTCGTCCGTCCAACTGTTAGTCACAGGGCTGTATTTTTTTTACCGTAGTAGTTAGCCAGTTGATATTTTACACAATATGTGTATAGCCTCTATTATATTATATTTAAAATAATAAAAGTCTGAACCCTAAGAGGTGTGTATGGGGACAAGAGACCTCCAAATACATTTCTTCAACGTGTTTTGTTCCTGCTCTATCTTAAAGACGGTAATACATACAAGCGTGAAACTTGGTATGATTATAGTGCATACTTTATAGTTAAACAATAAATAATAAAAACTGTTATTTCACAGACATGTGTGGTGGTACGGAGCCCATAGTGCGGAGAGTCCGACTCGCACGGTTCTAAGTCAAGTTCAAACTATGTTCAAACTCATTAAAAATACAAATATACACCTGATATACGCACGACTAAATATCAAGCTTTACATTTCTGAGCTGATCTAACATTGTATAGCCTTTCCGCACAACGAGGGGTGATCTTATACTGGAAATGTATAGCTTGATATGTATGTAATAACATACATTATTATTATTACATAACGATGAATAAATATTCTACAGTCAAAATTCTAAAGGCCGGGTCCTACATAGTAACACAGACCAACAATTAGGAAGACTATGGAATAAATAAACTAAGATTGGCAGTTATAAAATTGATTGATTAGAATAGACTAATATTAAACTGTTTATACAAAATTATACTACTAGTATTTGATAGTTTTTTGTCTCAGTTGCTTGTCTATATTACTATTAATTGAACGTCCCATCCATGATAGAGCTGTAAAGGTGTGTACGGACTAAGCGTTCCAATGTACGCGTAGTCGGTTACGCGTATACAAGAACGCTTAGTAATAGCACAGTCTACCTACTACTTACTACATACAGTGGGTCAACGCCCATACATTTGATAAGTCCTATGAAATGTCAAAATGATGTAGGGGCGGAGGTTATGTCCCAAGTATGCAGTATGGCTACTCGGGACATAACCTCCGCTACTTCACCCCGCAACCCTCCGCACGATTGCTCTGCGACAATGTTCTACGTTGACCGATTGTAAGGAGTAAGATATAGGTAGACTGTGGTACTAGTATGGAGGTGCCTGTCTTAAGCCTTGTACGAACTAAGCGTTCAAGCGTACACGTAACCGACCACGCGTACCAATGTACGCGCTGTCCGTACACACCTTAATAGTCAAATACCCTAGGCGATAGCGCCCACGTTCCGTACTTTTATTTTGATCTTTTACCGGAAGAGAAACGGCGCGTACGCATGTTTTCATACCTAAACCGCGGACGGACACAGGCCTGTTTGTAATAACAATTCATAATAAGCCTTCAGGTCAATCCATCCAACTTAGTTGGATTTAAGTTATACACTTCGTCAGTGAAATTCTAACAGTTGCGTAAGTCATTTTGTGACAAAAACGGACAACACTGGGAAAGCCACAATTTTACTTGAAATGAAAAAGATTATTAGGATTTTCAAAGGTTTAAATCATCAAAGAGTTCATTTGTAATGATAACTAAAAACAATATTGCGTTCAGCGTAGGTTACGCTCGTTTTAAATAGTTTTTCCACTCTCTTGTAAAGTAGCCATTTTTGGCTTCCGCACTGTTAGAACTTCACTGACGTGTTTGTTTGTCTATCATGGACGCGACACAAAACATGGACAGGACCCACCCGTAAAGTATAAATTTTAGCTACTTACTAGAAGTACATTAGGCGTAAGTCTTATTTTGGTTGGACGCTTCATACATACTTTTGTTGAATTGAGATCTGGAAAATAAATTATCATAGCATTAGATTACAAGATCACGCTTGTATTCCCCGAAGGGATGGGCAGAGGTGTACAGTATACGTTGACATCCTAGGTTAGAAATTAATGCTAAAAACGGCCGTTTTTGGTACTTATCGCTAAAACTTCGAATTCAGAAACTCTAGTGTTGATATTTGGTGTTCGAAAATTTCTACAACACTTGACTAAAATGTTGTACGTACGAAATTTCAATATGTTGTGGGTTGACAGAAATAATGCTTTTTTTCTAAAGTGGCGCCACTTTCGCTGGGGGAAGCGCCTTAATTTAGGAATCCTAATTAGGATTTAGGATAGTGTGATATGAGTTAGGACGGTTAGAATCCATATTCCAAACATTTATTTTTTCTTTAAACCTTTTAAAATTAAATAATTATATTTGCTAACTAATGGTATTGTATGTATTTATTAAAACCCTTCAATTCTTCAAGAATATGTACCGAAACTCAGCCCATTTTCGTTATTTTCGTGGAAATAGACCACGGAAAATTAATAGTGTTGAATTAAAAATTAATTTCTACACTTTTTAGACAAAAGAGTTTTTAGATTCATTTTAAATTAACTAATTTATAACACTTTTGTAAATGAATCCTTAATTGAATGTGTGTATAGCAGTGTTGGCATTAATCAATTACTTTTTTAATCAATTAATTAATTTGATTAATTTTAATCAGATTAAATTAATCATGATTAAAATAATCATGATTAGAAAATTAATCTTAATCATGATTACTGGCGTCAATCATTAATCATTAATCGTTAATTGATTAACGTGATTAAACTAATACAAGTAAAACTAAATAATGAAAAATAATGACACAGATTTCTGAAATCATGTTTATTAATTATTCAAAAATACAAAAAAATAAGCTCTCACGTTCAAATACACTTAATTCTTATTTAATATAAAATGATTGCTACTTAATTGCCATTTACAACTATACAAGGTTAGTCGGAAAGGGGGTACTAATCCGAAGCCCACTTATAGTATCGCTGATGACTGTTTGAAAGCACATGTTGAAATTTCAAATTTCGATAAATTTTTTTCCAAATAAAATAATTTTTATTTTAGTTTTTTCAAAAATTCTTCATCCCTGCTTTAGTTACAAATTCAGAAAATGGTGCTTCTAATTCATGACCCCAAATATGACCTAAAATATCAACACAGCTGATCATTACTAGGGATAGATAGATTTTAGAGATTTTTTTTTGAGATTTTTGAACAACTGTTTCTCTTAAACTATTGACTTTTGGGAAAAGTTGTAGAACAAAACTTACTCATTATTATGGGTACTTTAACACCCTTTCAGATTAGTACCCCCTTTCTGACTAACCTTGTATAGATAAGAATATTTGTCATGTAGTTTTTAATTATTCATGTGATACAACTGGCGCCATCTTATTTCGAGTAGTAAAACTATTGTAATTTGTAAATATGCGTCATGGGTATCGTTTCCGCGGTTTTCGGGGGCGCTGATGACGAAAATGAGGTCAAAGTCAAAATGCAAGATGGCGGCTGCGAAATTTTACAAAATATGCGTCATGGGTATCGTGTTCATGGTTTTCGGAGGTGCTGATGCCGAAAAGGAGGTCAACGACAAAACCCAAGATGGCGGCTGTGAAATTTTACAAAATATGCGTCATGGGTATCGTTTCCATAGTTTTCGGGGGTGCTGATGACGAAAACGAGGTCAACGTCAAAATCCAAGATGGCGGCCGCGAAATTTTACAAAATATGCGTCATGGGTATCGTGTTCATGGTTTTCGGGGGTGTTGATGCCGAAAATGAGGTCAACGACAAAATTCAAGATGGCGGCTGTAAAATTTTACAAAATATGCGTCATGGGTATCGTGTTCATGGTTTTCGGGGGTGCTGATGCCGAAAATGAGGTCGAAGTCAAAATCGAAGACACGACACCCATGACGTATATTTTGTAAAATTTCAGAGCCGCCATCTTGGATCTTGACTTTGACCTTATTTTCGTCATCAGCACCCACGAAAACCATGGACACGACACCCATGACGTATATTTTGTAAAATTTCAGAGCCGCCATCTTGGATTTTGACTTTGACCCTATTTTCTTCATCGTCACCCCCGAAAACCATGGCAAATATACCCATGACGCATATTTAGTAAAATTTCGCAGCAGCCATCTTGGATCTTGATTTTGATCTCATCTTCGGCATCAGCGCCCCCGAAAACCGCGGAAATGACACCGAAAACGCGTATTTTGTAAAATTTCACAGCCGCCATCTTAGATTTCGACTTTGACCTTATTTTCGTCATCAGCACCCCCGAAAACCATGGAAAAGATACCCATAACGCATATTTTGTAAAATTTCGCAGCCGCCATCTTGGATTTTGTCGTTGACCTCATTTTCATCATCAGCACCCCGGAAAACCGTGGAAACGAAACCCATGACGCATATTTTGTAAAATTTCGTAGCGGCCATCTTGAATTTTGTCGTTGACCTCATTTTCGTCATCAGCACCCCCGAAAACCGCGGAAACGACACCCATGACGCATATTTTGTAAAATTTCGCAGCCGCCATCTTGGATTTTGATTTTGACCGCGCCCGCCCTCTAAAATTTCGCAGCCGCCATCTTGGATTTTGTCGTTAACCTCATTTTCGTCATCAGCACCCCCGAAAACCGCGGAAAAGACACCGATGACGCATATTTCGTAAAATTTCACAGCCGCCATCTTGGATTTTGATTTTGATTGCCCCCGCCCTTGGAGGGGAAACATGTGAAATGTCTTTCGCAGAAATGTCAATCGTGCGTGTCGGTCGCGCAGGTGAGTTAGCGCAACAGTCTATTCGCGTAAACGGCTAGTCAAGTGTCTAGTCGCGGAAATATCTAGTCGCGCAAAAGTCCATTCGTGCATAATGTCGAGTCGCGCAAAGGGAGTCGCGTGAGTGTCTTTCGCGCAAATGTGCCAGATCCACTTGGGCTAACTCCCGCGCTCGTACAGCGCACCGCTAGCTTCTCTCTCTCTCGCTCTCTATAGAGAGAATAAATAACACATGAAAGTAGACTCTGTGAAATGTGCATAAGGAATGTTTTCTTTTTGATTTAGTTGATTTATTTTACATTTGTTTGGACATAGTTAATCAAATAATCAAATTAACGATTAATGATTACTGATTAATAATCATAATAAAAAAAAATGATTATGATTAATTTAATCTTAATCAAATTTTTTGATTAAGATTATTAATCATTAATTTTTAATCGTTAATCAGATTAACTTTGGGCCAACACTGGTGTATAGTTATAGTAATATGAACTGACCGGTTACTTGTCTAGCAGCGACAGTCGCAGCGCCTCGTCTAGCGCGCGCTGCTCGGCCGCCAGCTGCTGCTCGCGCGAGGCCTGCTCCCGCGCAGACAGCGCCAGCGCCACCTGCAGGTCCGCGTCCGCGTCCACTTCCGCATCCACTATCGGCGCCGCGACGGGCTCTTCCGGCGTCGTTGCGGAGAGGGATATCGTTGCGAGGGACGCCTCTATCGCTCTGCGAATAACTAGCGTGTGAGCAACTAGCCGACTACACTATGTACAGGCAGCATGTGGATCTATTAGCCTAGCAATAAAACCAGTGCTTTATACAGCCTAGATTTTTCTCTACGATTTTTTTGTGTATACAGAGTGTAAACGAATTCGTGTAATTCCTTCAAACCGCATGATCTACTATTACTGGTGACGCAGATTGATCTTGCATTGGTTTTCTTTCAGATTAAGAAAAAAAATGTTCAAATAGAAAACATGATGTTGTTTCTGAGTCATTTTAGCGCCTTGAGTTAACTTACTGCGCGGAGCGATATTGCGCTAGTCATGCCAGTTATGTGTCGCCGTGCTTTCATTCATTTATGTTTGCCAATGAAAGGGAAACAAACGAAGGTTGAGGAGATCGTGGAGTATATCAGGATAAAGACCAAGTGGACCTTGTGAGTGTAAAGGTGCGGTTTCCAACTCAACACTTCATGAAGTGTGCGTCCTGAGTGACGGCGCACCGCGCAGGCGGAATGAACAGCGCATTAAACAAATGTTCGAAACGTTTGAATTTTGATATCGACATTATTAAAACCAAAGTAAAATAAACGAAACACTAAACACGCGCGTACGCGTCAATTTTCCCGCATGCACTAAGGACAGTTATCGACGGTAAATCCGCCCGTGCGCCGTCACTCAGGACGCACACGAAGACATCTTCCTTCGTGAAGATATCTTCATGAAGGAAGACTTTTAGCAGAATGGTGTCGTATACCGACATTTTTGCGGGAAGTTACGTGACACCACGCAGCGCAACACGACGCTGCAGTTATTAGTTTTTTGCGACTGCTTACGTTTCTAGTACTCCAACCTCAGTTGGTCCGAAAGAGTCTTTTGATTTTTATGGGAAATAGGATCGATTGACATTATAAAATGTTTTGTAAAA
The DNA here is from genome assembly GCA_905220435.1 of Amphipyra tragopoginis. Classification (NCBI taxonomy): domain Eukaryota; kingdom Metazoa; phylum Arthropoda; class Insecta; order Lepidoptera; family Noctuidae; genus Amphipyra; species Amphipyra tragopoginis. The sequence goes on from HG992006.1 coordinate 3,283,503, forward strand.
ACTGCCATTTTTCACGCTGACTACATTTTTTTTAAATTTGTGAATGCAGACGGAAATTATTCCAAAAGTTAGAGCGGTTACGCAGTGCATCCGATCCGGATCTGTGAAAATACGGATATAAAAATCTCGGATCGAATTCGGATACTGCTTTTCGCACTGCATCCGATCAGAATTCGTGAAATACGGATTTAGAGTCTAAAAATCTCGGACCGAATTCGTTTATTGCTTACGCACTAATCTGATCTCTGATCCAAATCTGATCTGATCCGAATCTGACGGTGTACCGAAAACTGAAACAGTGAATTCAGCCCATTATTCTGAATTGAAAATAAGTGTTTTTTTCTCGGAATTTTCCGAATTTACTGGATATTGCTAATTTGCCTATATTTTATTGTATTTCAATAAGTGTTTGACAGGTAAATAATCTGGGTGTAAAGGACAGGTTACCAAAAATTGACACAGTGAATTTAGTTCATTATTTTGAATTGAAAATCAGTGGAAAATGTCAACGAAATCTTTCGAATTTTCCGATTTATAAAAAAAATATATTTTATTTTTGCAATGTGCTGTGTCCTAATAGGATTGCTTATTTTACAACAGAAAATGTAAAATTTGTAAAAGAAATTTCGGAAAAGTCGGAAAATTCCGAGCAAAATTTTCACTTAGTTTCAATTCAGAATAATATATGATACCTAATCAGAGAGCGGAATCTCATGGCAAAACAATTGAAAGGTGATAGAGACAGGTCATTATTTTTTATCGAGTATTCATGCTATTGATACTTTTTAGTTATGAACTTTATTGTTAATTAACTTAGCAAATACTTCTAATTTTTATTCTTTACACATAAATAATTAATCTTTAATGACACATAAATAAAAAATTGCCTTATCTATCAAAAAACAATGATAACTACCGCGACGCGGGAAGTTTACCCTATAGACACTATTATAATATTTGTTCTCTTTTGATTACGGTACTACATACAGTAACGAAAATAAAAATTTAATTACATAATATCTATTTCAATTTGACATTTCGTGTTGATCTATTACTTTATGTTTAAAAAATGGCTAACTATGTCTGTCCGCCCGTCTGTATTCTCAGCTGTTAAAAAGTATCGATAGCTTGAATACTCAATAAAAAATAATGACCCGTCTCTATCACCTTTCAATTGTTTTGCCCTAAGATTCCGCTCCCTGATGATAATAGGCTGAATTCACTGTTTCAGTTTTCGGTACACCGTCCCTTACACCTGGGGCCTAATTCTCCTAAAATAAATTGTTGCCAAACGCAATCGAACCACAACCGTCAGTCAGTTTTTGTTTTCGAAAACTTTCAAAATGATTGATTTTGTTTTTTGTGTCAAACAATAAGACAGCTTTTGAAATTGAGAACTGTCTGAATGAACGGTTCGGCCTTGGTTCGGTTGTGATTTTTCAAGATTTATTTTAGGAGAATTGGGCCACTGGTATTATTGTTATATTCAGCTCTTATCGTCCCACTGTTGAGCAAAGGCCTTCCCCTGAGTCCCGAGTCCACCCTTATCTATTGTTGGTTGTTTGTTGCCATTGTTTATTGAAACTGCATTGCCAGTTTGACTTTGTATGTACGCGTGGATAATTAACATGTTTTTGAGCGTTTATATATAAAATTTATAATAAGTTGATTCTTCACGTATTCAACATCCATATTAATGAAATATTTATTATTAAGTGGTATAAATATTTACAATGCAACAATTAACGGTGTGTTGTGTTATAAATAACAGCAGTTCAGTTAGGTTCAGGTGTTTTTATTGTGAGACTACGAAGTTTCACGTAATAACTGAAGCCGTGAGCATACCATAGGCGGGTCATGACCGGAGTGTGAGCGTCGAAGGACCCGCGTAAATTGTAAACAAAGAACTATCACAGTACATGAACACGACACACCAAATGACAGCGCGGATCATGAGCTCACGTAGATCATGGAACAAACGACAGCGCGGGTCTTGAGCTCATGTAGGGCATAGAACACGAACACGATACACCAAATGACACTGAGCACACGTAAATCATAGAAAACGAACATGACACGCCAAATGACAGCGCGGGTCGTGAGCTCACGTAGGTCATAGAACACGAACATGACACGCCAAATGACAGCGCGGGTCGTGAGCTCACGTAGGTCATAGAACACGAACATGACACGCCAAATGACAGCGCGGGTCGTGAGCTCACGTAGGTCATAGAACAGGAACAAGACACGTCTAATGACAGCGCGGGTCGTGAGCTCACGTAAGTCATAGAACACGAACATGACACGCCAAATGACAGCGCGGGTCGTGAGCTCACGTAGATCATAGAACAGGAACAAGACACGCCTAATGACAGCGCGGGTCGTGAGCTCACGTAGGTCATAGAACACGAACATGACACGCCAAATGACAGCACGGGTCGTGAGCTCACGTAGGTCATATAACACGAACTCGACACACCAAATGACAGCGCGGGTCATGACCTCACGTAAGTCCACCGACGAAAAGCACCGATCGCGACCCGCCCTTGATGTAATAGTATACAAAAAAAATTAAACCTTCACCGTGATCAATGCCTATGATAAAAATTATTGTGATATTATGAAACAAATATTTAAATATGAACGTAATATTTATTTTATTTAACATCTGTGTACTGTTTATTTGCTTAGTATTATTATTTATTTAAGATAAATATCGAAACATATATAAAAACGCTCTTATTTTGAAAGCAAGACAGTAGGACTCACATCACTAAATGTGAACCTCAAGAGAACAGCAAAAGAAAAAACCACTTTGTATATTTCAAACCAGCGCAACGGTTTAAGAAAAGATAAAATGATAAGTCGATTTTTTATACCAGTCTTTCTAGTATCCTTACAATATGTAACGGCTGATTTCCCGGGAATAGAAGAACTAGAGTCAGCTATCGCTTCTTGTACCGGAGACTCTGGACTACAATTCTGCGAGCTAGCCACGAAATGCGGCTACCAGTGCGACACATACCACGTGATTACTGCAGACGGGTACAATTTGACCGTATTTAATATCCGTGGAAACAGATCACGACCTGTCTTTTTCCAGCATGGCTTTTTGGATTCTGCGGACACTTGGCTGATTAGACAGTCGTTGTCTTGGGTAGCATTTTTAGCAGGCGAATTCGATCTCTGGTTCGGAAATTCGAGGGGCAACAAGCATTCCAGAAAACATGTGTCCCTTGATCCTGACCACGATCAAGAGTTTTGGGACTTCAGTTTCCACGAGATGGCCGAATACGATGTGCCAGCTACGGTTGACTTCATTTTGGAAACCACAGGACAGACACAACTGCAACTAATCTGCCACTCTCAAGGGACCACTATAGTATTCGTTTTAGGATGTATTAAACCGGAATACATTCCAAAATTTAAGATTGTTATAGTATTGGCTCCTGTAGCGCGTCTGGATCACGCTGAATGGCCGCTATTTTCTCTGATATCATTGGCGGGAGGTCCTTTACTTAGTGGGGCCGTAGGTTTTCTAGGCAAAGGAGAATTATTACGAAATTCGTCTGCAGCAGTGGTTTTACTCCAAGCTGCGTGTACGAAACCACTGATAGGTTACGTGACTTGTGGATTGGGACTCGCGTCTGTACTGTATGGGGCTGACCCTGGACAATTCGAACCAGAGTTTGAACGAAAGGTTTTCTGCTATTACCCTGCCGGTACATCCATGAAGGCAGCGGTGCATTTGCTCCAGATTATACAGACAAAGAAGTTCGCGCCGTACAATTATGGTGTATTGAAGAATTATGAGAAGTACAATAGTGCTGAACCACCGGAATATGACTTAAGTAAGAATACAATGCCTTTTGCCTTATTTGCTGGTAAGAATGACAGACTATCTGATCTTAGAGATGTAGACTGGCTTAAAGCACAGTTGCCTAATGTAGTAGAATACAAAATTATGGAGCCAGACCAGTGGAATCATGTAGACTTCGTTTGGGGGAAGTATATGAAAGAGTACTTCTTGTTTGATGACGTGCTTAATTTACTGAATAAATATAATTAATTATTTATGGTAGTGTCATAATTTTTAGCGTTAAATTTATAATTATGTGTAAAAATATTAAATAGTTATCCTGTGTGAATACGGGGTTGAGATGCATGAAAAGAGCCTTCACGAGTGACGATACATAAGTACATCACCAACCTTGCTGACTGGGTAATCTTCTCACCACGGCATGAGCTATTCTCATATAGCTCGTGCCCACACAAGAAGACGTGTGAATGTAAAATATGATTTAGACGTTTTTATCTTTAATTTCTAATTTAATTAAATAATTGTACTAATACCAAACCTTTTATTTGATATTCCCGTGAATCAGCATGAAACCTTCGTAATTAAATGGTCTATAGCAACCAGATTAAACAGTAGATAGCGAGGCAGTCAGCCCCGCTACCAACCTTGACTTGGTAATCTTTATACCATGGCATAAGCTATCTGCGTATAGCTCGTGTCGCCCCACGGGAGAAGCACCTATGTTATGATTTTTTACCTACTACTACCTACCTAGTTTATGATTTAATTTAGTTTTCCGTATTATAAAAATTCAGCCGTTAAGCTGTTTTTCCACCAGAGATGTGTGCCAAATCCACCAATAGGATCGCTTGATTTTCAAACATGTGTCAAGGTTAGTTAAATAAAGCTATCTTATTGGCTCGTTTGAAACAAATCCGTAGTACAAATCTCTGGTGGAAAAACAGCTTTACTTATATTTTTAACCAACTTCGTAAACGGAGGCGTTTTAGTTAAAGCAATGGTGCGTTATTTCAGTCTGAAATTAGCAACCGGATAACTCTTGGTATTTGAGTTCCTGACGCAATTTGAAAACTTTTTTGTCTAGTACCTCATAACCCCAAAATGGACGGAATCGGACAAAAAGGGTGGGGGTCAAAAAGTAAAAAAAAAATGTTTAGAAACCGAATGGAAAGGCGGTAGCGATTAAAGTACGCGTACTCACTATTGTATAAAAAAAATGTCATCTCAAACGTACAGAGGGAATGCGCGAAGTGAAGGGAGGGATTTTTTGGGGGTCTGTCTTTTGTTAATCTGACGTTCAAAAAGAACTAAGTACCTAATCCTAGTCTATTTTGAATAAATGAGGTTTGAGTTTGAGTACAGAGGAATTGCGCGAAGGGTTTTTTTTTTTTAAATCGGAAAAAAAATCGTATGGCGACCGGTTGCGCCTTTCAGGAAAATTCATGTTTTTGTGTAGAGATGCTATAAAAAAAAATCATCACTTTTCATCATCACACTGTCGACAATTTTTTTAAACAATAGTGGGTAGAATACGCGTACTTTAATGCTACCGCCTTTCCATTAGGTTTCTAAACATATTTTTTTACATTTTGACCCCCACCCTTTTTCTCCGATTCCGTCCATTTTGGGGTTATGAGGTACACACGGCTACACATCAAGCTATACATTTCCAGTTTACACTGATCTCTCATTGTTAGGAAATCCTATACAATGCGAGATCAGCTTATACTTACTGGAAATGAATAGCTTCATCTGTAGCCGTGCGTACTAGACAAAAAAGTTTCCAAATTGCCTCAGGAACTCAAATACCAAGAGTCATCAGGTTGCTAATTTCAGACTGAAATTACGCATCACTGCCTTGAATATTTATCAATTCGATGCATCTTTTTTTATATTTAAGTACACCGATTTCTCTGAGATTTGTGGACCGATTTGAGTAATTATTTTTATTTGGTGCGGTGTATTAGGTATTAGGATTGGTTGAGTAGTTTAAAAATGAATTACCTCAAAAGACTGTGTTCTAGTTGTCATACGACGAATTAGTGGCACTAAAAAGTCTTAAATAAAAAACTTAAATTAAAGTAAAAACCGTTTTCAGAAATAACTGAAAGGAATAAAATAATCACAATATTGTATAATTAATAGTTTCATAAGTTGGGGCCTTCAATTTGTTTCAGCGTAGAATTACACCGATTACTGAAACTCGTTAATAAAATATGGTAATTCAGCAGTACTCCTTGACACGGCACGCATAGTGAGGAGGTTCCTTTCTCTGGAGCCCTGACTGCCGGCAGTTTGGACCCTGTTCCCGATGCCTGTGGGCTACTATTTTTTATATTTTAATATTTTATTTGACTGCCTCGTTGGTCTAGTGGTCGCAAACGCGACTGCTGAGCGTGAGGTCTTGGGTTCGATCCCCAGGTCGGGCAAAATGTTATTGGGTTTTTCCGTGTGGAATTTCTCAGTAGCAGCTCGGAGTCTAGATTTGTGCCCGGTTGATGGCAATAGGCTCGCCCCCTATTACATGGGACTTAAACATAACGGCGAAACGTGGGTGTATTATATTATACACCTCTGCCAACCCTTCGGGGAATAAGGCGTGAAGTTATGTATGTATTTTAGTATGAATATTGTTTTTTTTAAGAGTTATGTGTCTGTTTACAATGAATTAACGATGTTAATTATTTTACAGTGTAAAATTTACACCTTTCAGTTTATGAAGTTGGTTTTTACTTTTTTTTACGTTTTTTTATACATGTGTATTACAACAAAATGCGCAATTAAGCAATGACAAAACACACCTCAGTACATATTTTAATGTTTGTTTATAGAGTAAAGTATCGTGATATTTTTAAACACAGCATAATACAAAATAAAAAATAGTATTAAATAGCACACAAACACTTAGTAAGTCTACCAATTGAACCGCCAACGTCTGAAAACATATTTTTAGTTAGGGAGCTTAGCAACGCTGGGCTGGACACTCGTCACAGATATGAAAGTAGTATGATGGCATTAAGTAGGGCTTGTCCACATCTCCACGTCACGACATCGTCAACGTGGAACGATGCGGTAACGCGACACGGTGCGTTGACATAACGGTTTATTCCACTTTGTTCACCTGGGTAATATCACCTGGGTGAACAAAGTGGAATTTTTAGTGTCTTCAATTCACCTAGGATTTATTTCACCTGACAATATCACCCAGGTGAATTAGTGCGACATATTTGGTCTCCTTTGTTCACCTTGGAATTAAATCACCCAGGTGAACAGTTGCGACTTTTTTATTAATGTTGTGGATCTTATTCACCCACATACAACATGCTAGAAAAATCAAATCAAAGCTAACTTACGACGAACGACAAATTATTTGGAAGGGTGGCACCATGGGCTTAATTCCTCTGTACGTCGTCGTAAAAATAATATTATACATTTATTAGACTATTCGTTGACCAAAGATGCATCATTTTACATGATGCGTTTAAAACAAAGAAGAAATATTAATCTCGGCGAGTATTCGTCCTCATCCAATCTGACCCCTGCAGTAGTTCGCAATAATTTCATAGAAGAGTGTCAAATGGCACTAGTTTCTACTACTCCTTCTGGACGCATTTCGATTGGCCATTTTCTGGAAAAGTTACGATGACCCAGCATTTTAAATAACTTTTTAAATTTGTGTTTAATAATTGACATGCATTATCTTCTTATACTTGAATTTTTCCAACCATTTTTCAAGTTGACAAATTTTTTACACAATTTAATCAACACTAACAATATTTTTTGCATTTTTTTTTTGTTTATTTTTACATGAAACTGATTTAAATATTAATTTGGATTTGATTTGATTTTTTCTAGCATGCTTTAAGTGGGTGAATAAAGTCCACAACATTAATAAAAAAGTCGCAACTGTTCACCTGGGTGATTTAATTCCAAGGTGAACAAAGGAGACCAAATATGTCGCACTAATTCACCTGGGTGATATTGTCAGGTGAAATAAATCCCAGATGAATTAAAGACACTAAAAATTCCACTTTGTTCACCCAGGTGATATCACCCAGGTGAACAAAGTGGAATAAACCGACATAACGTGCAAATTTATGTTACCGTATCGTAAAAATGCACGTCAGGATCATTGTTAGATTTATCGTTGACCATGTAGATCCTGAATTTTAATAAGAGAAACAGTAAGGTATGGTTTTAAAGCATCGGAGCACATAGACGGCGACTAACTCTTGGGCGTGGAGAGCGCGGGCGGAGCGCATATACGTGTGCGCTTGCGGCTAGAGGCGGAACGTGTTACGATACGGTAACGTAAATTTGCACGTTACGTCAACGCACCGTGCCGCGTTACCGCACCGTTCCACGTTGACGACGTCGTGATAAACTTTTCTTCGAAGACAAAGGGTGAAATTCACACACTGACTTTGCTAAGTAAAGCAAGCGTTTCATACGAATATGAAACTTATTTTCATGCAAATAATGTTCATATTTGTATAAGTGAATGTGAAAAAGCGTTTCATGCGAAGGTGAACATTATGTTTATAAGAATAACGCTGTTATACGTATTAAAATTGGTATGTGAATCTCGCCCTGGGTGTTGGGTAACTATCTATAAGCACAGTGTACCTACTTACTACATACAGTGGGTCAGCGCCCATACATTTGACAGGTCCTATGAAATGCCAAAATGATGTAGGGGCGGAGGTTATGTCCCAAGTACGCAGTATGGCTACTCGGGACATAACCTCCGCTCCTTCACCCCGCAACCCCTCGCACGATTGCTCTGCGACAATGTTCTACGTTGACCGACTGTAAGGAGTAAGATATAGGTAGACTGTGGTATAAGTGTACAACAAGTAAGTAGGTACCTCTGCAACTGTCGCTCCTCGTGCGCCAGCAGGTCGGCCGGCGCCGGGGGGTCGCGGGGCGGCGCGGGGGGCACGGGGGGGGCGCCGCGCAGCGCCTCCCATACATCCACCTGGGGGGAAGCACGATTAGGCACAATGCGGGAGGGTTTCAGACGGCCCTACCAGTTCTAAGCTGTATGTCACTGAATGAATTCGCAAGAACAACTTTAAATTATTTGTGCTATAATTTGTAAAAAACAATTTTAGATATGTACCTACCACCCTATCGCATTGGGATATCCTGTAATGATAGAAGTGTTGTGATTATAAATAAATAAATAAATAAATGTCGCCGACTTAGGCCCGGACTCCACCAAAGCGGAGATGTGCGGAGATGTCTCGATCAACCAATAGGATTGCGTTATTTTCAAATCTCTCCGCTTAGCTTCAACTCAAAACGAATTGCTATTGGTTGTTTACGAGACATCTCCGCACATCTCCGCTTTGGTGGAGTCTGGGCCTTAGGGTACCAGCTCTAAGCTGTATGTCACTGACTTCAGGTATTTAGCCTGGCCGCACATTATCAGAAAATTATGATGCCTGCGCGATACCGGCACATACGTTTGGTAGCAAGCTGCCAGATCCAGCAAATTCTGAGTGTGCGGGGGTCTAGTACAAAACGTATTTAAAAACTGCCGTTCTAAAGAGCGCAAATTGCGTTTAAAATTCAGTCTTTTGACTTTGAACTGAGGCTCAATTTTTTTTATCACAATCTTCATGGAGACATGAATAAGCACATTTAAAAAAGTACACATTAAAAATGACTGAAATCGATTCAGTTGTCGATTCTTAACAAACTACTGTCAGGGTTTGCGTTTATTATGTTACACGTCGTATTTAGGTAGGTACTATTTATTATTATCACTCAAGATTGCGCAAGATTGGGTGACGTTAAACTGCGAAAAAGCAAATCGGCAGTGAAGTGCTAACAGTGCGGAAGTCAAAAATGGGTACTTTACAAGAGAATGAGAAAACTATTTAAAACGAACGTAACCTACGCTGAACGCAATATTGTTTTTAATTAAACTTCTTCATAACTTCACGCCTTATTCCTCGAAGGGTTGACAGAGGTGTATAGTACAACACCCACGTTTCGCCGTTATGTTTTAAGTCCCATGTAAGTTGTTTTTAATTATCATTTCAAATAAACTGTTTGTTGATTTAATAAACCTTTGAAAATTCTAATAATCTTTTTCATTTCAAGTAATATTGTGGCTTTCGCAGTGTTGCCTGTTTTTGTCACAAAATGACTTACGCACTGTTAGAACTTCAGTGACAAAATGCTACCATCTAACTGACCTGATCGTCCTGCGTGCCGGTCTCCATGAGGCTCTGCTGTATGGCGTACTGCAGCAGCCCCTCCTCGTCGTCGACGCCGCAGGCCAGCCTGTCGTCAGGAGCGGCAGCGTCTCTGTAGCCGCGCCCTATAGAGAAGCACTGGTCGTCCACGAGGCAGGAGAGGCGATCCCCTTCTTGTATGCAGTCGATGAACGGCACGGGGGTCTCCGTCGCAAATATATTGCCGAAGGTTATGCGCGCGTTTAGCACGTGGAAGAGAGGGATTTCTGGAGATGAAGGCAAAAAAAAATGTAATGAAATACTACTATACTACAATATTAATTACATACTGATTTAATCAAATCTCGAACATAAATTCAATGGGCCTTATTACAAAAGATGATTTAAACCAAGACTAGGCTAAACACAGATTTACAATATACCCATCACTGTCTTATGTCATATAACAAAAAGAGACGGGGCTAGATTAAAACCTAGGTTTTTCTTAGACCATCTTTTGCAATAAGGGGGTTCGAGTTTTTGTGCTATCTTTTGTCTTTTCTTTTCTATTGGATTGCTTGTAGATCCTTTCGGACCATTTCTACGTAACCAGGTAGTTATTGACGAGACCTGAAGAGTCTCCAGCCAATGAGGGAAAAGTAAAATACTTAACCTAAGCTAACTATTTATACTACACTAACATCGTGACTACTAGCAATAACAGCACTAAGGGCGACACTTAGTGGGACTCAGACCTCGGTTTAGAGCGGTGCTGGTGGGAGATTGGGAGGAAGACAGCTTGATGAGAGCTGAATTATCGGTGTGAAAAGTTTTTGTGCACGTGATTCCTGTAATTTCTGACAAATATTCTATACAGGGTTACTGGGAAAGTCGTACTGAATATTAAAGGACGTTATTGTTCAAGTCATTTCTGATGGATTTGATTGTGTAATATGGTGTCCGAAACTTAACCGTTCTGGAGATATTGAATTTTAAAGATATTTTTAAAAAAATCTTTATTTTTTGGCTTTTTTCGGATTAGAGCTAGAGTTCGTTTTTTTTTTTGTATCTTGTTAGAGATGTCAATTAATAAAAATTATTAACAAAAACTGAACCTACTACTAACAGCTTAAAAAGACTGCTCGACAACGGTTAGAATTAAAGAATTTTCACTAAGTGTTTTTAACATACAAAAATGTATGGAACTTATTCTGCAAATAATTTTAAAAACTTCTACGTCTCTTTAGCTATTCAAAAAGGTATAACATCTACTAGGTATGTTCATAAAATCTTAAAAAAATGTTATTTGAATAGGCCCAAGTGTTGGTACTACACAACATAAAAAAATATCTTTAAAATTCAATATCTCCATATCGATTAAGTTTCGGAGGAATCAAATCCATCAGAAATGACCTGAAAAATAACGTCCTTTAATATTCAGTACGACTTTCCCTGTAACCCTGTATAACTCTACCAATACTACTGCGGCTATTTGAACACTTTTTTGTAAAAGTTTTTAAATAAGTTTATAATTTAACATTTATATCTCAAAAGCCATTTAAGTCTGACTCTTGTATATTAAACGAGATGAACGTCTCAAGATACCCTACAATGGACTTCGGACGTTAAAATGATGCTACATGTGAAAATTGTGGAAATGGTTAACTGTTGAGATGGTGTTAGCAAAGATAATATTAAAACAACTACTATAAAACTTACCTATTTTAACAGGGAAGCCAGCAGGGAGCTGCATTTGAACGAAGTCTTTTAGCTTAGCGAAGTGTGGCGACGATATCGCGGCCATTAGGTCCAGGATCGGCATTATTTGTTCTTGTAACTGTACAATAACAAGATATTTTTTCGCAAAACATAAAAAAATTGCGATAACTGAGATGTCGCAAGATGTTACATTAATTTAAAAGTGCGTTAATGTTTTTAGAAATAAAACAATCCTTTTCATACATAGCCAGTAGCCACTAATTTATAAGTCGGGACGCTCAATCAAATGGAAGAATTAAACTATTTAATTGAGCCTTCCACGTTCTTACTCCATAGATACAACCTGACTACCCCCTACCGGCCTGTCATGCGTAGCGCGAGATAATTTGGTCGTCTCATTTGAGATAATCGAGACGAAATAAGCCACACATTATCTCGTCTCGGCACGAGATAATGCGACGAAAGTAACTCACGCTATGCATTTCAGGCTTGCTTGTTGGTCTATTGCTGTCGTTATGTTATTCGCATCTCGCTCACTCACATTCACTATGAGCAAAAAGCAAATCCACCATTTTCAATCAATTTTTTTAAGTAATTGAGTTGTCTATACAAGTATCCATGATACCTGAGGGCTCGGGTAGGCGAGGGTTATATTCCGAACCGCTTATATTTATCCTAGTTGTCTGTCTAATAGTCCTGAGTCATTTAGTTTTAATTTTACCTCTAAAGGATAGTCTTCACACAGCCACAGCGTCGCCCTAAACTTCTGCACTTTAGTAGAGACCTCCCGAGGCCGTCCGATGTCTCTATCCAGTTCCTCGTCTGAGAAGTACTCCTCCCACGTGACCGGGATGTTCGTCAGGTCTTCCCGGGATCTACTGCTGCGGGGGGTGGTGGACTCCTCCTGGAATATTGGGGGAGGAGGAATTAATACCTCTTCTTCAAAAAGGTTTCTTAAATAAGGTTACAACGAGCATTTACTGTTGCACTCTAGACAAATATAGACGCTATGACTGATGCGTGATTAAGCAGCCGTGGTAGCGCAGGGCAACGTTGGCCAGCGCCACAGTAGACATATAAGCTAAAGCAGTACCTCAACTTACTATAATCTCATGAATTGAAACACTCACACAGAGACGCACTGTATACTGAGTAGTTTTTTGTTTTTGTATGGAACTGTATCCCGAAAATACCTTATTTGTCTTGTTGCAGTGTGTGTCTGTGTGAGTGTGTCAAATCGGACGATTGTAGGTAGTTGAAGTACTGCTTATCTTATATGTCTACTGTGCCAGCGCTGTGTTTTGCGGCATTTTGACGATAGCGTAATTAGATTTTGTCTAACTGATAAAGTTGAGGTTTGTTGAGGCACACTATCGCTGGCGGCATCCGGCGGATGTAGTTAGGAATCTTCTTAACTAAAAACACGCCCTTCCACCTTATTTACTCTTACATGCATTTAAAAATAACCGTAAATGCGGTGGAGGCGTCAATATAGTTCCGAAGAACTGCGAATAGTGCAGTCCCGATTCTGATCGCCGAAACTCTATGAACTGACTAATCGCATGGCAAGATAATAATTCTATTAGCTAAGCTAATTTCCAAACAGAGGACGCAGCAGTAGCGTAGCCACTGCGAGAGAGCTGGCTAATGGAGCTAACTTGATGCTAAAAATCCGCCAGGTGGCGCCACTTTAGACCGAGGTCAAAATGACAGGGCCGATATTTGGACTGTAAAATTAGTCTGAAATAAAATTAAGCAAGTAATTTGACAGTTTTGAAATATGCCACTTTGCTCCAAAGTGACGTCGCCTGGTGGATTTTGAGCTTTAAATTAGTCCCCATTCTTCACTAACCCACTTTGCTTGGTATTGACAGGCCTTCCTTTCTTTGTAGAAGCCTAAGACCAGCTCTGGAGAGGTGAGATCATACCTTGTCGCATAACAGGGGTGTAGTAGACTGTACATCGGTATCAGCGAGGGCCAGTAGTCCCGCCAGCGGCGCGCGTGTGGGTGCTCTCCTCTCGCCCTTCGGGACATGCTCGGTCCTGGTCTTGGAGACCAGTTCTACATTGTTAGCACCAAACACTTTACACTCATAGCCGTTCACAGGTTCTGTCTTGTCTTGCCGCCAGCCCCAGATACCGCTTTTATTCCTGCAAAGGGAAAATTATGTTTTAGTGTTCAGCACTGGAAAAGTCTACTCAAATTGTGATCATATGATAAAACTTGCCAAATTCAAATGATATAATTTTAGACCTTAACATTCCGCAAACTATGGCGAACTTCACATCATGCCCCGCCTGCCCTGTCACCTGTACGTCACGCTACGGATAGTGCTAAACTCATTGCCGAGTTCTGTGCCGACACAGTGTAGATTGACATCGACACGCTAAGAAGAAGACCTTAAAACATTTGAAGTTGTGGGACAAGTGTTATGTGTAGAACTTGGATTATATCTATCTGTATAGCGCCTTTTCCCAACTATTTTGGGGTCAGTCAGCTTCCTGTCGAACCAGGTCCAGCTGAAAACTAGTATTTTACACGAAGCGACTGCCATCAGACCTCCGCAACCCAGTTAGGTACTGGGCAACAGCGATATCCTAAGGTTAAATCGGTTGTTAGACTTTCGGGTTTCTGACTACCCGTAACGACTGTGATAGGTAGTCGTATAACACTCCGGACCGACAGCTTAACGTGCTCTCCGAGGCACGGAGAAGTCTCGATGTGTAACGAACGGTCACTCATCCACGAACTGACCGCGGTAAGCGCAGCTTAACCTCGTATGATCCGCGCGGATGATAATTAGCCACGAGCCCCTGCTTTAGAACTTAGATTAATTGGACATTTTGTTAGCCCAAAAATATTATTTCTCAAAAAGAACTTTTCCTGTGTTTTGTTAAATATTTTTAAGAAATATTGTTTTAAATTTTAAGTATCCGTGTGCGTCCGCTTGGGCATAAGAATAAACATTTTTTCTTTCTTTCTTCCTTCTTTTGGCGGGATCCGTCTTACCAAACCTGTCTACATTTCAGGGGTGTCATTATTCTGCCGGGATCGCGGTGCATGCAGCTGCGAATCCCGCGACCCCGGCCAAGGGTCAGGAGAAGGAACACCGTGGATTTTTAGCCGGTAAGAGTCCGGCATAATCCTTCGCCTTCCCCAGGCGAAGGGTATCCATGAGGATATTCAAACGAAAAAAGAAGTGTATCATTATTACACTCACCTCTCAAAGCTGATCTTGTCCGTGTCCAAGTAGTTGATAGCTAGTGGCGCGGCCAGCCGTTGTTCTATGACGTGAGGGGGAGGCGCGGGCCACTCTCGGTCTTCGGTCAGAGGCTCTAAATACTCGCACCATGACGTGCCTAGCTCGTGGTCTAACTCCATCAAGCTGGCTGTTCGGCCTGAAGCAACATTTGACGATACCTTTTATTGTTGGTTAGTGTTATGAGACCGAATTAGTATATGAGCAAGAAAAGGAGAATTAACAAAGTACTGCGCATAATGGGCTACGAAGTAGGAAGGAAGATAAAATTGTTAGTAAATTACAATGGCATTAGCTTTTTAATTAGTTGCTACTCCCACGTTTTGTTTCTATGAGGCAAGTATCAACTAGAACTTAATCCCTCTTATTACGAGAAATGGTTTAACCGGTTGCGTACCGCCCGTCGTCCCAGGACGACACTTAATTGTCTTATCTATTGTGTCTATAATTACCGTGCTTGAGGTTTTAAACAGAGACTATCAATTCATACTAGCGGAAAATCGAAGCGTATTGGATTCATTTTACATAGCATATTGACCCCTGTCTCCACAAAGTAATGCACAAATTTCTGCCGAGACAAAGAAATGACGCGTGCCTCCGCGCTCTTTCAGCAGACTACGCACGTCTGCAGGTGGCCAACACAGTCGCGCATTCGTGCAACTATCGCAGAATTTGATGCTTCGCTTTGACTCGCCTCTGCGCTAGCATGAATCGACCCTAAGTTAAACCCTTAGATTTAAAATATCCACCACTTTTTTAATTAATTTCACAAAAAGAGATCAAAAACCTGGGCTTCACTTAGACCATCTCCCAAATGAGAGGAAATGCATCGAACGATTAGGACTACGTATCAAATATCAACAAAAAGAAATTATTTAGCTTTCAGGATTACAGTCACAACTTCAACTCTGATTAGAAGAACAGTATAGAAAAATCAGATAATTTAGAAAAGGTATTTGTAACTCACCCTGCCCCCTAAATATGTATGTCCTGTCCCCTCTCTGCCAGCGGTTATTGTCAAAGCCAACGAGTGTTGTGTCGACGCGCACGTTGGCGCCGCGTTTGTACACCTTGTATGTGTCGAACGGACACATCCGGGATACTAGTGGCACTGTGGGCAAAATAATGAGCTGATGGTATTTCTACAAATATTAACCCTAAACTAACGACCATGTAGTACTTCAAAAAAGTTTTATGTTGCCTACAGATTTGCTCGCTTTGCAATAGGGTATTTGACTGAAAAAATATAATTAGTCCGTCAGTTAGATTATCAAAAAATATTTGAGCCGTATTTTTTCTTTTGTTACGTAAACCAAAATTGAGGAAGATACGACACTTTTAAAATTGGCAAAACGTCACAAGCGAGTACGCAATTTTTACTTGCTTCTGACGTCGCAATCCCCCACTCTTGAGTTTTGATGCGTTTTATCTTTCCAAATATTCATAGATTTAACAATAGAAAAAATACGTGTCCATTATTTTTCAAAACTCTAACTGGCGGACTAATTACATTTGCAATTTATTGATGCTGTCAACGTGCCTAATGAAAGCATTATTGCTTCTGCAAGACATCCTGCGGGACGTAGGCCTCTCCCAAGCATCGCTACATCGACCGGTCCTGCACTTCTCGCATCCAGCGGATTCCCGCGACCTTCATCAGATCATCGATCCACCCACGCCGCGCCTTCCGGTATGCGATTGTCGCTCCAAAATCTCTCGGCACCATCGGTCATCCGTTCTGCGAGCAATGTGCCCCGCTCTCGGTTTACAGTATAATAATTACCAATAATGACGGCCTGAAGTTAGCACTGCACTCCTTAGAAAATTTTAACTACTATGTAGCATAGGCATTGACTTCTACTATGCTTCAGAGAACTATATGTTGTAGTTAACTTACCCCAACTAGTGAACTCCCACTTCATTTCCACATAAAAGTCTGGAGCGAGACTGAGTCGCCGCAACAGATCAGGTATACCTCCTGACCGGAGCACGTGGCGCTGGTAATCTCTTCTTGATAGCACCAGCGACAGAAGTTCCGGGTTGCCCGTCGCTGTGGCCTCTTGGACCGCTAAAAGTAGAATATTTTGTATAAGTAAAAGCGGGTGTTATGAAAAGAAATGGCGTGATAATGAGTGGACGAAAAACTCAAAAGACATTTGCACAATTATTTTGTTAATTGCGACGACAGACGCTAATGAAGAACGACGCATACGCAACCCCAGCGCCTGTCGAATGACAAATGATTATTTTCTCTTCGCGCACCTCAGTACTTCTTATTGCCGAAATTGGTGACGTTGTTACAACACCATATAGTGACGTTAACCATATAGTGTTATTCGTTTATTTTACGGGTGACCGTTCGTTACACATAGAGACCACTCCTCGGAAAGCACGTTAAACCGTCGGTACCAGATATTATACGAATAGCTATGACAGCCGTTATAGAAAGTCAGAAGCCCGAAGAACTGACAACCGGTTTAACCTTAGGATATCGGCGTAGTACATAATTGGGTTGCGGAGGTCTGATGGCAGTCGCTCCATGTAAAATACTGGTATTCTATTGCATCTGGTTAGACTGGAAGCTGACCCCAACATATTTGGGTAAGGGCTAGGCAGATAGATAGCTATCGCAATTAAAAATCTAACAGATTTGGAGCACTGTGTTATCAGTAGTGCGAGAGACGTATAAGCTCGTTAATATTTTGTTACCATATAAAATGTATTCACAGAAACTTCTATTACCTGTCCAGCCATCCTTCTCGCAGTTGACATCAGCACCGGCTTCTATGAGCACGCGCGACGTTTCTACGTGACCTAGTGTCACTGCTAATAACAGTGGAGTACGCCCTCGACCGTCTTTGGATTCTAGCTCTTCTTTTGTGATCTGAAATCAGAAAGGGAACACGTTTATAATGTTTAGAACTTATAGGAAGTATCACACGAGACCGAGAAAGGTTGGAAGCTTTTGAAATGTGGTGCTGGCATCGGTTGGAAAAAGTGTCATGAATAGGAAAAGTAACCAACATAGAGATTCCAAGTAGAGTCAAAGAGATAAAGCAAATTCTAGAACATTTATAGAAAGAAGAAGGGGGAAAATTTGAGAAAATTGGGGACAATGAATGGTCGCTTACTGTGACACAAACACAACAGCTGTAGGATTTTGGGCCAAAATCCCGCCAAAACCGCCGAATACGTGAGCGAGTAAGTTCGCGACGCCGCCGCGTGCGGCGCTTCAGTCACAACTCCAACGAGCGCGCAACCGCCATGCGCTCCGCGTAAAAAATACAAAAAATCTAAAAAACTACAGCAAGATCCCTAAAACGACAAAATCTAACATATTTGTGCACCCTATCCAAGACCGGACCGTTCAGGACGTGCAGTTTTCAACCTTGGCGCAGAGCTGGTCGAGGAGGCGGTAAGCCCAAGTTAGTTTTCTAGGGGGAAACTTCAAAGTTTAAATTCACTGAGCTATCAGACACAACAACAGCTTTATAACTTACATTATAGAAGGTAAATTAGAGGCAAAAAGAAAAGAAGGTACACCAAGAAGAAAGTACACAGACCAATTGAACGAAAAAATTGAAGTAATAACATACAGAGAAGTGAAGGAACTGGCTCTGGATAGAGAAAGATGGAGATTGCTACACTGATAAGTGCCCTGCACTTAAATTTTGGATCACACTATTAGCCTACGGTGCTTATACGACGCTTGTGCCGTATGCTAGATGAACGCAGCAATAACACGCGCGGTGCTCACACCTCACGAACGCTGACGCTAGCGCTGGACTTGCGGTAGAGGGAAATAACCCTTAATATTAAACTAAAACCTATCTGCTTATTTGTATCTAGCTAAAGTCAAGGCCATAGAATATGAGGAATATTTTGTTTCCACTAATATTTTTGTAAAGTATTCCCCATGATGATACAGTCATCATGTCTAATAGTAGTTTATGTCCACAGCACGGAGTGTATTTCGAAGACAAAAACATCGAAGGTGTCGGTGCGCCACACTTTAACGCAGACACCATGGCTTGTGTGTGTAAAACTATTTTTTTATTTACATCAGTCTCCAAGAAAAGCCTGAGGGGCCGTCTCCACGAGCGAGAGAATCGCGGCGATATTATCGTCGTGCCACCTATTTCTATACACTCTCTTAGAACGTGTCTCCACACGGCGATTTTATCGCGGCGATAGTTAGTATTGAATTTGATGGCACGGCGAGAATATCGCCGCGATTCACTCGCTCGTGGAGATGGTCCCTGAAAGTCTGATAACCGGTCTAACCTTAAGATATAGGCATTGCCCAGTACTGAGTTGCGGAAATCTAATGGCCGTTGCTCCGTGTAAAATACTGGTATTGAGCCGCATCTGGTTAGACTAGAAGCTGACCCCAACATAATGAGGGAAAGGCTAGGAAGATAGATATAAATTAGACTGCAAACATCTAAAGGCAGTCCTCTGAGTTATTGTACAATAAGCAGTTATAGAGTAAGTACAATAGTACAATTATGTTCATTGCTTTTTAGACACCTACAGAGAATGTGTGGCCATTTATGGTGACAAGGTAAGTAATCTAAGATAATTATGCAAATTTTTTTTTCTTTATTTAAATCTCTGCCCCACTCTAAGACTTCTCTTGTATCGGGGGTGCGTTTACAGACACATATCTCACATGCACAAACGCCCAGACCCGAAACAAACATCTGTAGGCCATACAATTTTTTGTTCCGTGTGGAAATCGAACCCACGACCCGTAGCGCAGAAGCCAATCGCTTAGCCACTGCACCAAACGTGTCGTCAAATAAGTAAGTAGTACCTACTACCTAGTGTTACAAATCATCAATTGTACTTGATTGTTTATAAATAACCATAGCAAGCACTGAATGGATTTATCAAGAGGGAAGGTGCAGATACAAGCATCAGATAAGATTAGATATTGTGATTCATTCATGTGTTTCATGATAGCATATCACTGTGACATTCAGAGATACAAAAATGTCATAATTCAATGATAAACTTCTTTTTAGGGTTCCGTACCCAAACGGTAAAACGGGACCCTATTACTATGACTCTGCTGTCCGTCTGTCACCTGGCTGTATCTCATGAACTGTGATAGTTAGACAAATGAAATTTTCACAGATGATGTATTTCTGTTGCCGCTATAACAACAAATACTAAAAAACATAATGAAATAAATATTTAAGGGGGCTCCCATACAAAAAACGTGATTTTTTTACCGTCTTTATAGATAATGGTACGGAACCTTTCGTGCGCGAGTCCGACTCGCACTTGGCCCGTATTTTATAAAATTTATATTTAACTAACTTAAAAAAAAAGAGCATGTTCAACACAGCTGTATGTTTTTTTTTTTAATATTTGTATTCTCACCAATTTCTCTGGTATTTCTCATTTCTCAACCAAATGGAATAATTCTTATTTTATTTGAAAGTGTATTCTTTCAGTTCGGTTCCATATTAATTTGGTCAAGATCTGATGATAGGTTTTAGAGATAATAAATGAACCAAATTAAAGGAACCAACTTCTGAAACTGTTAATTTTATAATATGGTCATTATTTTACTCCTTTCAGTTTTTTTTTAACTTTATTTTTACTTTTGTTTAAAATTTTCATTCTTTAACTTAGTCGCCTTTCACCCTACCGACATACATCCAAGTAGCAGAGATGTTAAAAGATTCCTGTGCTCTGTACCTACGCTTCTGGCTCTCACATATCGTCGCCCGGGAGTGAAAACCTCGGGAATGCATTTGGTTATTGCACGGTTCCTGTGGGCTTTCACACAGAATAAGTCGCGGGCAAAAGCTAGCCAATTATATTTATTACGAATATTATATACCCAATAAAGGCTAGTTCAGTGCCTACAAACTAATTTCACATAGAGCGGCTCTCTTATAAGATATACTCCCAAACCCCCTTATTACAAAAGATGGTTTAAACCAAGACTAAGGTAAACCCAGGTTTAAAATATACCCATCACTTTCTTTTGTCATATAACAAAAAGAGATGGGGCTATTTTAAAACCTAGGTTTTTCTTAGACCATCTTTTGTAATCAGGGGGTAAAGTCGTGATAAAATCAAAATGACCAAATTGCATTCCCGAGGTTTTCACTCCTGAGCGACAATACCTATACACGACGGACAACAAGGAACTGCTTGGCGCCTGACTTTGATGTGAGGGTAGCCAGTTGAAGATCCTACCACCAAGAATGCTGGGTTTTGTTGAATATTACAACACGCATTTATTCCCAGCATGCAATAAGGAAAATTGATATTCTAGCCTGTCCTGACACAGGAAAAAATTTATGCCTTATCTTGAGGATAAATCTATCAACTCAAATAACTAGCTAAAGCAAAGTATTAGCAAAGTGAAGGACGAAATTAGATCCTGTGCTAAAACCTACAAAAAACATCTTCAACATCACACAAATCCACTGGCGGTCCAGCTCACTATTCCCGACTCACTGAACCGCCTAAAGAGATGCAAAATTCTTAACCTGAATAGCCTGCAATGAGCTGCCAACTGCAAAGAGTCAATCCCAGGGGGGAACTGACTACATGACACACAATCTGACAACACATCTTCTCATAGTCTTTGTACAGATTGCATGATAAGAAAAGAAAAAAAAAGTGATTTATGAATGTGAAATATGTTATACATATAGACTATTTAATACTATTCAAATAAAATTAGTAAGTAGTACTAAATAGTCAATAAAACACCTTACATTCTTACTTTTCGAGATATTATGGTTGGTGACCCTGATTCATTGCTCGTGAGGGGTCATTCCCAGTTGCCCCCACCGACAACGCCACCACTGGTGGCAAATGGGATTTTTGTATACATTTTAATATAAAAAATCCCATTTGCCACCAGTGGTGGCGTTGTCGGTGGGGGCAACTGGGAATGACCCCTCGTGAGTGTATCATTAATGAGTAAGACGAAGATACGGTAGAAATATGAAAGTGAGAGAGAGTAAGCATAGGTTAGCTCACTGTTTTCTGCAACTCCATGATAAAGTTTGACGACGCGTTTGGTGCAGTGGCTAAGTGTTTAACTTCTGTGCTACGGGTCATGGGTTCGATTCCCACACGGAACAAAAATTTGTATGGCCTAAAGATGGTTGTTTCGGGTGGGCGTTTGTGCATGTGAGATTTGTGTCTGTAAATGCAACCACGATACAAGAGAAATCTTAGTGTGGGGCAAAGTTTTTCAGAAAAACAAAAAAAGTGTGTTCTATGCGTGTGGGTGGAAATAAATCTATTCACTTCACCCCAACGTATTACTTTAAATGGTGCTGGTGATTTCTCAAATAGAACTTGGTTTACCAAAATACATAGCGAAAGAGAATATTTTGTATGTGATTGCATGAATCATACAGCTTATACAACTAATAAAGTAAGCAAAAAGTATGAAACACCTCTTTTTCATCCTAACTGGAACATAAACATGTTTCATGTAAACATCAAACTTTTAGTACACTGTAACTCTTTAAAAGAAGCTAAAAGTATTTATGACTGTGTAAACATTTTAACTTAGCCAACCTATTTTCAGTCTTATTACAAGGCTTATAAGGTTTAAAACCTTCAAAATCAATGAATTTTTTTTTAAGAATACTTTTTTTTAGCAAGCATGTTATGTTAAAATTTAGATTTTTGTTAGGGAAGTCAATATTGTGTGAAAATCAGTCATTATCTGCTTTCAACCTTCAATTTAGGTTGTAAGGCTTCCCAGTAATGAGATTATTTTTGTCTTGTTTGGCTTCATCTCACCTTGAGAATCCGTTTAGGTAATTTAGGTGTCTTGAAATTAATTTTTAATTAGAATAATTTAATTTTACTGAGCAATGATTATCATACTGCTGGAATAATACACAATTGATGCTTAAAAGATTTGTGTCAGATTTAAAGATGCGATGAGTCACTTTTTAAATTATGAATCATATTATCTGTTATGAATGTTAGAACTTGTTACTGATTTTATGCATAACAATGAGGTTTTCCTTGTTATGTATATGCATTCAAACATTTAATTGTTTCACATAACAATCACATAAGGCATGCAATAACAATAAATGTTTTCTAGTATCATCCTATCTCAAAAGTTCATCTACAGGCAAGAATACAAACAAGCAGGCCATGGCAGGCAAGCCAGTAAAGTACAGACACTAATCAGTGGGGTTCAAAATCAATCAAAATGATTTAAAACACCTACGTAAACGAAACACCACTATAGTTCAATAGCCGGGAGTGAATCCCGGGTATAACCTCAAATGACGCCGATATATAGGAAAATAGTGATTATAAAGCATACTAAAGAGTCGCAGTATATACCTTATTTGCGTCCAACAAAGACTTCAACTCCTCAGACTGGTTATTCCACACTAACCAGTGAATTGGATAGCGTCTCGCAACTTCGTCCTTAGTAAATGCCATAATGTCAGCACATATAACTATCTTATACAAATAAATAGCACACAGTCTACTCTACACACATATCACTGACTAATTACACGTAGTTACACTGAGCGTTAATTAATTGCAATTAAAACACAAAAATACGCTAATTTTACACTCTCCAGCGAAAATGTCAACGGATTAGTGTTGCCCAATTGCCAACTAAAACCAAATGACCATGAAAAATTAACATCGATAAAATGAATATATCGATTATTTCATTAAACACTGGTTTTGCTAATTGTATTCGTAAATGTGTCTAATTTAACACGGTTCACGTTTCACGTAAATTATTATTCTAATATTTACTAACGGATTAAAAATACGATTCGAAACTTATTTATTGTGTGAAATTTAGCGTTTCGTAAAGATGGCTTCAATTTCAAAATTAATTATACTATTTATCGTAAATGCCTATACTTTTGATTTATCGATTTAAAAGAAATGGAAAACAATAATTATTAAAATTATGACCAACATAAACCAAACAAAATGCAAGTTATAAGCTTCTCGGTAAGATTATTATTCCGACACATAATCGCACATGTTTAGATCACATCATGTTGAAAACAAGGTTATTAGCACACTGTTACGTTGCACAAACATCGGTTACAGACCACAACAGTGTTATACTGTTTATAAACCGCATCAAACCTAAAAACCAAACCTCCAAAACAGTTAAACGAATTAATGACGAAGGACTTAAAAAAGACGTTATGAGTATAGATTTTAGTAATATTTATAATATGTCAGACGTTAATGAAGCAACAAATTTTTTTATTGACTCCTTGTGTCAAGCTATAAACAATAATCTTAAACTGGTACAGACTTCTAGACGTAAACAAATTATGAAGCCTTGGATAACACCCGGCCTTCTGAGATGCATGCGTAACCGCGATCAACTACATGTAAAAGCCAAAAAAAACCCTAATAATGAAATAGCACAATGTACTTACAAAAGATACAGGAACTTTTGTAATGATTTATTAAAGAAAGTAAAAATAAATTACGAGAAGGAAATTATAAGAAAGGCAGGAAATAACAATAAAAAATTATGGGAAGCTATTAAAAATATTACTCATACCAATAAAAATAAAGATACGTCCACACAACTTATTTCTATAGACAAACCCACTGAATCCATTAATCTAGTAAACTCATTCTTTGGTAATGTGGGAAAATCATTGGCAGAAAAATTACGTTCACAAAATAATAACTTATCTTATCACACATCTCAGTCAACTAATAATTTTCAAAAGTCCCTTGTTCTTCTTCCTACCGATGAAGATGAAGTTAGATCCTTAATTCTTAACTTGAAGAATGAATGTGCAGTGGGTTTGGATAATATCTCTGGAATTTTCCTAAAGCGATTTGTTGACGTTGTTGTTCCACCACTCACATTTCTATGTAATCTATCCTTTACTACTGGAACATTTCCGCATGCCTTTAAAAAATCTAGAATTGTACCCATATTTAAGACAGGTGACAGATACTGTGTCAACAATTATAGGCCCATATCTATTCTTCCAACATTGTCAAAAATTTTGGAACGGTTAATGAACAACAGACTTGTTAAATTCCTTGAACAGAATCACCTGTTATCTCCATCGCAATTTGGTTTCCGTTCAGGTAGATCAACTGCAGAAGCCGTCCATGAATTAACAGACCATATAGTAAACAAACTAGATAATAAAAAGAAAACTGTTGCTATTTATTTAGATTTAGCAAAGGCCTTTGACACAGTATCTGTTCCTATTCTGATAAAAAAACTAGAAAAAATGGGAGTCAGAGGTTTACAGCTCCAACTTTTTATTGATTATCTGTCTCATAGAACGCAGACCGTTAAAATAGATTGTTGGATTAGTGATGAGCTTTCTTTGGATGGGTATGGTGTTCCACAAGGCAGCATCCTTGGTCCTATCTTATTCTTGATCTATATTAATGATTTGTGTCAAATGAAACTGCCAAATGGAAAAATCATTACATTTGCTGATGATACTGCGTTAGTATTTAATGCTAATACTTGGGACGAGGTACAGCATTATGCTCAAAATGGTTTTGATCTTGTATACAAATGGCTATACGAAAACAAACTCACACTAAACGTTGACAAAACTAAATACATGACATATTCTCTTAGAACACAAGATCAACCATACTTCAACATAGTCGCCCATTCATGTAATATCATAAACAATTGTGATTGTCCTCAATTAGTTAAAACGACCTCTATTAAATATCTTGGTGTCATCATTGACGATCGACTCAGTTTTCAACAACACATCGAAACCTTAGTTAAAAGAACAAGGAAATTAATTTACATATTTAAAACTCTCCGACATATCTCTGATACCACAGTTATTAAATCGGTTTACTTCGCATTATGTCAATCATTGCTTGTGTACTGCATTACCACGTGGGGTGGCGCCTGCAAATCGTATATGATCCACCTAGAGAGAGCGCAAAGAACTATTTTGAAAGTAAGTTGCTTTTTCCCCATTTTATATCCGACTTTTGAGCTTTACCAACATTGTAAAGTTCTGACAATCCGTCAATTATTCATTCTCATGACAGTCCTCAAAAAACACTCAGAACTTCACATAGAAGACAACACTACATTAAACCAAAAAAGAATAGCCAATGTTTGCACAATTGTAAGATCTAACACTAGTTTTTCCCATAAATTCTTCAGCTTTCTTGGAACCTTTCTTTACAATAATATCAATAACAAAATTTCAATTTACACAGAAACTAAAGCTAGTTGTAAAAAAAAGTTATGTACATGGCTACAAAGCCTTAACTACAGTGATACAGAAATATTATTAAAACCTGGGGCAGCAGTCTCGACATGTATCGCTATCACTTATCGACCGAAATCGGTAGTTAAGTGATAGTGATGTATCGAGTCAGTTTAACTATAGATAGGTGATTGTGTCATCGAGTTATAGAATTGAAGTATTCGAATGATAGCAACTCGAGTAAAGATTTCGATTATTCATAGTTGGTACGCGAATACTGAACCGAGTACTTAAATCGCGACCTTATGTTGTTGCCGGGACCCCTCTCTTCCGAAAAATGCAGGTTGTTGTTGTGTACCTGTTTGTTTTTCTTGTGATCACGAGATTTTGTTGATTGTCAAGTTGCGTTTTAAGAATTATTGGTGCTTACTAATCCGAAAGGGTGTTAAAGTACACATAATAATGAATAACTTTTGTTCTACCAATTTCCCTAAAAGTAAATAGCTGTTCAAAAATTTCGCAAAAATACGCTAAAATCTATCTATCCTCAGTTATAACATTCAAATATTGTAAGTCATATTTGGGGTCACCAAATAGAAGCTTCTTTTTCTGATTTCGTAACTGAAGCAGGAATGTTGAATTTTTGAAAAAACTAAAATAAAAATTCATTTCCATGCAAAATGATCGAATTTTGAAATTTTGACACTTGCTTTAAAACCGTCATTAGTGATACTTTATGTGGCTTGCGGATTATAATAATAATAATAATAATAATAATAATCTTTATTGAACAAATAACCTTAAAATTTACTTAATATCTAGGTCTCGTTACAATTTGTGAAAGGTGTCCAAATTTAATAAACCCTGCCTCCTAAACTAGGATACCCTGTGTCTTAGGAGTCAGTGTTCTACTGTCGCTTGGACTTTAGCTTAACCCTTATCAAGTAACAGTACAATAATTCAGTAGATAATAATATAAACAAGGAAAGAAAGAGAGTAAGGAGTACTGTGAGTGTGAGTGCGCGTGTGTGTGTGATTAGTACCCCCTTTCCAACTAACCTTGTATATTAACATTAAAGTGACATTCGTTTCGAAGCGATTGATCTGTTAAGTGTTGGACAGTGGTAATAAGTATCGTAAATTTGCTTTTTAAATAGTTAATTGAATTGATTTAATTTTGGCCCCTAGAAATCAGATAGAGAATTTGTTTATGATTATACAGTATATCAGACAGTAAGAAAATGATTTCTAATTATTTAAAATGTTTACTTTTCTTTTTATTGACTTATTAATAAAACTGATTTGTATTTTATGACCCATATTTTGTATTTTTGCTTGTATTTTTGGAAGTGAGAAACATTAGAGTAGTCGAATCCTATGAAGTACTTGAGTACCTGACGCAGTAATCGCTACTAGATTCGAGTCAGTGACTCGAGTTTTGAATCGATTCTCTTTTTAACGAGTACTAATTTATTCAAATACCATAAATGGCCAACTCGGCACATCACTATTTATGTCATAATGACAATTGTTTTATTGATTTTTGTCGGAAACCTAGCGAATTCAACTGTCAAGTTTACGATTTAACGTCATTTTAGCGAATAACTTTGCGAGCAAATTGGAAAGCCCGCAAAGTATTCATTACGATCGATAAGTTGTGCAAGAGATTTTTGATTTGAAAATAAACGTTTATCTGCTTATAAGGTGTTGTAGTTGTAGCAGTAGTCTCAGGCTTTATCGGGTATCAAAGGAGATGTTTAACAAGCTCGTAAATAAAAAATAAAATAAAGAAATAACGTTTATTAGCAACCAAAATGAACTACGACCATATCTTCAACGATTTTCTACGAAATCACAAGCCAGTGCCTCTGTTTATTTTATTTTATTGAGCCGTTTCAAATATTGTTCAGCTCTGCAGCAACTTCCTTCCACGCCAACTCAAAATTCACCTTTCCTTGATGAACAGTAAATCATCTTCTGGCTAAAAACGGCCGAGCATCTTATTTAGCCAGCAACGCTTCTATATGGTTACTTGAAGGACGTGTTGTACGTCTACGTCTAAAACATGAATACAAACGTAAACATTATTAAGGTACAAAGTGTACAACAAACGAAATTATAGGGCGCTTTAATTAAAAGACGGTTGGTGTCGGACTGCAACCGTGCCGCAGCCAATGATATTTTTTTTGTTTATAATATCATTTGCCGCTGCGGTGCGGATGTCGTGCTGCGGACGGGGGTGGTTGTGTTTTTTTATACAGTTGACGAGACGAGAGAGCAGTGCGTAGTCCGTACTGCCGCCGTGCGTGCACGGTACAGACAACACAAGCCGCCCGACTGCAGTCCGACACCAACACTTTAAATTTAAAGCGCCCTTAGACTCTACAATAGGTGTTGCATTGCAGGTATCTACTTACTTTCTTACATTCTACGACAACGCACCCGTGTGCTGCCGTGAGTCGGAGTGACTATCACCCATTGTCTATTTTGTCTAATAACTGTCTAAACTATAACAATTTTCAATAATTAAAATTCACAAAAAAGAGCACATGACACTTAACAAATAACAACAAAGTGACAATTGACAAATACTGTGACATTTGCTAGTGTTGCAAGGAAAGAAACTTTTATGTCCATTTATAAGGTATTTTGTACTTCAAACGATAAGGGAATATAATTTCAATGTAAAATAGGTGTTGCAATTATAGTTTTATGTAATTTATTTATATTTTTATATTTTTAAATATTTATTAGGATAAAATCATCTTTACCAATCTTCCTTAAAATTTTGGGAGATTTTACAACAGGCATCATTTCCCTTTAAGAATACTGCACTATGAATACCGTTTTTCAGAAGCTTACCGATCGCTATCTCATGTCGAGACTGCAGCCCCAGTATCCTAATCTACAAGTTGCACACTTGACAATTGTTTTAATTTAAATTTATTATTATTATTTATAACTTATTAATTCTCAACAACTGCACGCACACACACACACACACACACACACATATACGCACACACACCCATATATACACACACACGCATATATATACATACACACACGCGCACTCACACTCACAGTACTCCTTACTCTCTTTCTTTCCTTGTTTATATTATTATGTATAATCTACTGAATTATTGTATTGTTACTTGATAAGGGTTAAGCTAACGTCCAAGCGACAGTAGAACACTGACTCCTATGACACAGGGTATCCTAGTTTAGGAGGCAGGGTTTATGAAATTTGGACACCTTTCACAAATTGTAACGAGAGCTAGATATTAAATAATTAAGGTTATTGGTTCAATAAAGATTATTATGTATCTCTATTCACGGCTCATCTTCCGTGTGGAAGATGTCCGGTCTTTTGGAAGGCATACACGGGGACACAGGTCCAACGCGCAGAGGCCCCTTTGAGAACTTTAATCTAAAATGGGGTGGGGCACCAACCGGGGACTATCCACGGCTGCACTATTGAAGTACAGTCATGGACCGTCCCAAGTGGGTGCAAAACTATTGTAAACCATGGTAAAAAAATATCTGGTCTATGGGAGGGGGTGTTTAGTGGATCGGTTAACCTCTATTGCCGGAAGAAAACGGCGTCTGCCTTTCAAGTTTAAATTTGAAATGCGTTGGCAGACGGTGACTCGCCAGCTCACTAGCTGGGCCCCCTGAAAGCCGCCAGTACATAGGCGAAGGGGGCAACAGACGTGTGAGCGGCTAGGGGTGTAGAGAGGTGTGGCCCCGGTTTCGCCGTCGCGGGTCTAATAGACCCGGAGTGGGTTTCCCCGCTATTACGCCTTTAGACACTTCCACCCCCGAGCATATAGCTCTGGCGGCCCCCCTCTGGCCGGCCGATAAAGGCAAGACAGAGTTGAGAATCCTGCGGGCACTCTTGGGGTTCCACTCCAGCCAGCCAATAAAGGCAAACTGGAGACGAGGCCCTGACCGACTCTCTGAGGCAATAAGGTACGCAGTGTCGCCACTCACCAACAGCTCGCCACAAGCTGCCCTGCGGTTTGTAAGCTTTTCAGTAGACCTCATGATACATTTTTTATTATATGATGGGGTTATAGAAAGCTAGTCTAATGTTCCCTCCGGTTTTACGTTAATCTCATGATGAGGTAACGCCTTTCCCAGAGGGGTAGAGATTATTATTATTATTATTATTATTATTATGCTTTAGAAAAAAAAAAAACCCCTGGGGCTGCAGTCTCGACATGAGATAGCGATCGGTAGGCATACGAAAAACGGTATTCATAGTGCAGTATTTTTACAGGGAAATGATGCCTGTTGAAAAATCTCCCAAAATTTTAAGGAAGATTGGTAAAGATGATTTTATCCTAATAAATATTTAAAAATATAAAAATATAAATAAATTACATAAAACTATAATTGCAACACCTATTTTACATTGAAATTATATTCCTTTATCGTTTGAAGTACAAAGTAGGTACCTTATAAATGGACATAAAAGTTTCTTTCCTTGCAACACTAGCAAATGTCACAGTATTTGTCAATTGTCACTTTGTTGTTATTTGTTAAGTGTCATGTGCTCTTTTTTGTGAATTTTAATTATTGAAAATTGTTATAGTTTACATATTAGACAAAACAGATAATGGGTGATAGTCACACCGACTCATATATATAAAATTTCATTTCATTTCACGGCAGCACGCGGGTGCGTTGTCGTAGAATGTAAGAAAGTAAGTAGGTACCTTCAACACCTATTGTAAGAGTCTATGGGCGCTTTAAATTTAAGCTGTTGGTGTCGGACTGCAGTCGTGCGGTGCAGCGGTGCGGATGGGCGGCTTGTGTTGTCTGTACCGTGCACGCACGGCGGCAGTATGGACTACGTACTGCTCTCTCGTCTCATCAACTGTATACAAAAACACAACCACCCGTCCACAGCACGACATCAGCACCGCTGCGGCACGGGGTCAGAGGGTCGTCTTAGGGGCGGACACCAACCGTCTAAATTTAAAGCGCCCTATAATGTCGTTTGTTGTACACTTTTTACCTTAATAATGTTTACGTTTGAATTCATGTTTTAGACGTAGACGTACAACACGTCCTTCAAGTAACCATATAGAAGTGTTGCTGGCTAAATAAGATGCTCGACCGTTTTTAGCCAGAAGATGATTTACTGTTCATCATGGGGCTTCTAAACGGGCAACTTTTTTCTGCAATATGTGGCTGCAACACAGTGGCCGGCAACATTGCAAGCAATACCAGCCAGACTATGCAATATTGCAGTAATGTCCCGGACATATAGCCAAACATGTTTGGTATGGCCACAGATGGCCGACATTGTTTTCATAGGTTGCCGGACGATCGCTGAGCTATCGATATTACTGCAATATTGCCCAGCTAGTTCTATTGTTGTTTCAGTCGCTCTCTATTGTTATGGCATAGTTTATCCTTTTCTACGCGACATGAAGTTTGCTGAGAGCTGAGAGTGACGCCATGATTAATTGCTATATTCTGTGATTTGTTGTGATGTTAGTTGTCATGACATTCTAGTAAAGTTCTTAAATCATTTTTTATCAAGGCTTATTTCTTGACTTAAATTATCTAAAGTTTCACGCCTATTTAAGTAAGGTCGAATCCACAATCTCTTCTTTTTCTTTTTTAATTTTTCTCTTAAAATAATATAAGCCGCTGCGACAAGTTTGATTTCGTCAGCCATTGTTGCCAGTTTGTGTAGCCCGTTTAGGAGTCTGCATCACGGGCCATACTATTGCAGATAATATTGCAACACATCGCCCAGCCATAGATTGCTCAGCCATTAATTGCAATAAAATATTTTTGTGATGGCCGGACATTAGTTGCCAATATTGCAGCCACAAATTGCAGTAAAACATGGCCCGTTTAGACGCACCTTCAAGGAAAGGTGAATTTTGAGTTGGAGTGGAAGAAAGTTGCTGCAGAGCTGAACAATATTTGAAACGGCTCAATAAAATAAAATAAACAGAGGCACTGGCTTGTGATTTCGTGGAAAATCGTTGAAGAGATGGTCGTAGTTCATTTTGGTTGCTAATAAACGTTATTTTTTACAATATTTTTTTATTGATGAGCTTGTTAAGCATCTCTTTTGATACCCGATAAAGCCTGAGACTACTGCTACAACACAACACCTTTTATGCAGATAAACGTTTATTTTCAAATAAAAAATCTCTTGCACAACTTATCGATCGTAATGAATACTTTGCGGGCTTTCCAATTTGCTCGCAAAGTTATTCGCTAAAATGACGTTAAATCGTAAACTTGACAGTTGAATTCGCTACGTTTCCGACAAAAATCAATAAAAAAATTGTCATTATGACTTAAATAGTGATGTGCCGAGATGGCCATTTAAGGTATTTGATTAAATTAGTACTCGTTAAAATAGAATCGATTCAAAACTCGAGTCACTGACTCGAATCTAGATGTGAGTACTGCGTCAGGTACTCAAGTACTTCATAGGATTCGACTACTCTAATGTTTCTCACTTCCAAAAACACAAGCAAAAATGCAAAATATGGGTCATAAAAGGGTCATTATCAGGAGACTCATTATTTGGTTGACTTCGGTGCCATTTTTTAATTTTTAATTTTGGCGTTACTAACATGAAATATCAAATCTAGAGTTAATTTAAAACATATTGGTAGTAGAGGGAATCGTCTAGACCGAATGTACATAAAGAAATTTAATTTTTAAAAAATGGTGTCCACCGAAATCAATATTCTTATCACCGAAATCATATATATATATTTCAAAGACTTTTTTTTATGTATTATTAACTGCCTAAGTACTACTATGAACATATGGCCTGTAAGAAATTGCAGGTTAATTTTACAATAAAACATTTTATTTTATCAAGACTTATGTCCCATTTATTAGGATATAGGAAAATTTACAAAAATCAACTTTGGAAAGAAGCGTGCAGTTATTATATTAAATGTAATTAAAAATAGTAGGTAGTCTTATACTAACAATACGACATAAAAAAATCTGAAGAGAGTTGAGATCTAGCTTAATCACAGACAATTTACTTATTGATAAAAATCACATAAAAATCACTTTAAAAATCAGTCTTTTCAACAACATGAACAATTATAGAAGGCACTTACATAACTAATAATATTTGTATTTTTATTAAAAATATTACTTTGTATGTTATTTTAACACAATTAAACAAGCTTTTAGGTATATTAAGCACCCAGCATTAAATTAACAATGTAATAAAAACTTACAAAAACTTTATATTACAGTTTCCAACCGTTATTTAAAAAATATTATATTCCTCGTCACTGCTTTCTTTGGAATCTACAATTTTGGAGAATACTTCATTCATTACGGTAGGAGCAATATTTTCACAATCTGTCGACACACGCGTCCAGAAGCTGTCACTTTCATGCAATCCAATGTCTGATGTTAAGGTATGGGAAAGGCGCTGCTTGGTTTCATAGAATTCATCAGCAAGATCAACAGAATAGCTACTTCCAGGTTGAATCAGAATATTCGATAAAATTTGAGGTTTATTAGATTTAGCTGCACCGACTCCGCTCCCTTTTTTGGCTTGACTGGACTTTTTAATCAGATTGATCTTGTCGCTCTTGTTCTTGTTGGTTGTATCAGTCAGAATTCTGTTTCTGACAGTTTGTTCGCCTATGATGTATAATCCTACATGATACCCATGTTCACATGACACTGAATTATTTTTACAGTCGCCTTCGGCGCAACTCATTTTTCTCATCGATAGTTGGTTGGGCTCATTGGCGTTCCATACTGCCTGATGAACTTTCATAGTCCCTGCAAATTGCTTGAGATCGGATGGAATCAACAACTCTTTTTCATAAATACCGGAATCGTTAATAGTTTTCGTTATAATACCTTGAACAGATTTCAGATGAGTCATCAATGATGATAAGCTTGTGATATCATTGCCTTGAGCAACTATTCGATCAGCTGTTCTTTTGAGTGTTGCACCGACACCATCTGGGGCTCCTTTTCCATGGCCGCTTTCTGTATAATTCCATGTAATACTAGTCAAACTGGGAAGGTACCAGTGGAGTTTACTGATTATATAAAACATTTTACGGTTTCGGTACTGGCCCGACGGACTATCAGAAATGAAATGTAGTATACGAATATTGAGATTTTCATCTTCTATGAATTTTAAAATCGGAAGTAAATGCTCCCAAATGGCTGGTGCATCATGGCGTAAAGACTCTGATAACGTACATATTGACTGAACTTTCAGAAGTCCATTTTTACGATAGTAAATGACCACGGTGTGTAGTGTTATTTGCTGGCGGTTACCCCCGAAATGAATAGCTTGAATTTCACTAGCGTATTTTGTACTGTAATTTTCACTAAAGTCGCAGTGAATTATGCACTCTTCATCAGTGAGATCGCTTTTCATTTTTTTAATGAACCTGTTCTGTGATATCATAACTCCACAGTGAGTCATGTATGGAGGTAACATTTTTTCAAATTTTAAAATCATGTCTCTAGGGAAAGCATTCACTTTATCTTTCGCTGTGTGAATGGTGGT
This sequence comes from Amphipyra tragopoginis, assembly GCA_905220435.1. NCBI lineage: Eukaryota > Metazoa > Arthropoda > Insecta > Lepidoptera > Noctuidae > Amphipyra > Amphipyra tragopoginis. Next base: position 3,318,239 of record HG992006.1, read on the forward strand.
TTTTGTTACTCCATTCTTGGAATAAGTTCTTTTACTTTTTTGCCAAATCCAGTAAAATAATACTTCAGCGTTATTGAATTCATTATAAATTAAGCTTTTATTTTTGCAGTCATCGCATTTTCTTGTTAAACATGACACATTCGAAGAGTCACAGCACAGTGATGACAAAATATCTTTGGTAGATTTTTCTTGAATTAAGTTATTTTTTTTTAACGTAGTCACCATTAAATCCATATTTTCGTGTTCAATACAAAGACAGGTTTCTCGTTTATTTACAGTAGGTTTCAGTATCCAAAACGGTCGTTTTTTGCAAAAACTGGAGTAACTTATTTTATTTTGGGGATTTGTTTGCTTAAACTTAGTATATAAGTCTTTTAGAGAATCATTTAAGTAGCGTCTTTGTTTTTTATCCTTTTTCTTGGTAATGAACTCCTTCTTTCCAGAACACATACGACTGTTTTCATCCTCTTCAAGAAAAGTTTTAATGTCCTCTTCCACATTATGTTTAATTGTTTTTATAGCGTCTGATTCACTTTGTTGTTGTTTCATATCTTCTGTATTGGTTTTACTTGTAGGTTCATATTTTCTTAATGCAGCACTTTGGTATTTTAATCTATATAACTGTTTTCGTTGTCGTTCGTTGACAGTCTTCAATTCATCAATCTTCTTTTTCTGTAACTGGTACATTTTGTTCATGCGGTATTTAAGTCTACGTATAATAACTTTGGTATTTAGTTTTTTGTTAGCCTTTGGAGTTGGAGGAAACTCCTTTTCAATCACACGAACTGATGATCTGGTACATGGCTTTGAAATTGTACTTACGTCACTAGACGGACTCAATGGTGCTGGTAAGTCTCGATAAGCCTTAAAACGCTGAGGTAAAGGAGATGAAACGACCGATGAACTTGATGGTAGCAAATCAACATAGGACCTTGCTTCAGTTTGAAGTGGTCCTGATCGTTTTGGTTGTAATCGTGAAGTCACCAAAGGATCGTCAGTTTCGTCGGTTACTTCTGGTACGATTATTAAATCCTCTTCAAGACACCTCATCTCTTTGCGCCTTTTTTTCAAATTGTGTTTGTTGGAAGACATTCTACTTCTCTCCCTAAAAATTCGTTGTTGGCGAGGATTTAATTCACTTACAGGCTTTATCTTTCCTTCATTCTTCCTTTTATAATACCGTTGCCTATCTTTTTCCTTGTGCACTGCGTAAAGCTCTGGATCACTCTTGATGCGAGCTTTCCGACGTCGTTCAGCCAATCTCTTTTTAACCAACCGATCTTCTTTTGAATCTGCCATAATTACAATACTGAAACAAGATGACGAAGTGATGAGAAAGTTAAGTAAACGATCATATTTGTAAATAAATGATTTTGATTGATTTCGGTGATTTTAAAATTGATTTCGGTGCACCTTTTTCCACCGAAAACACCGAAATCAATGCCACTGAAATCAAAATAATTAGCAAAATCCTAGATATTTTCAAAAGTAAGCCGATTTTTTTGTATTTATCTATTTTATTGAAATCGAATACATATAACACATACTTTTATTATAATTTAAAAACATTTATTGAAATAGTTGTGGATAAAATCGATTCACCGAAATCAATTTTAAGGGTATACCAAGCCACCGAAAACGATTACGTACCTTAATAAAAGAGTGGCACGGAGACGCACAGACGTGTTGTCCTTACCACCAATGCGGCGCAACTGACAGTTTGTATTACTCGAACAACTACTCTCGCAGTCACTCGATACATCATATATGAACGGATCGGTGCGCGCCACTGATATCAATTCTAAACGTCGGACGTGAAGACAACTAGTTGTAACTTGTCTACTAAGGCCTATTATAACGTGGAAATATTATAAATTGAGTTATTAACTATCTAGTTGTTTGTGAACACATGCAAAATAGCGCCATTTAATGGGGGAAAAAAGATAAAAAATAATTTCCGCCGCAATACGGGGCCGGACGCGGCACCGAGGTCAATATTTTGAAGGTTTTTATTTTTTTAAACTAACTTATATATAATTTATTTAAAAAACAACACAAGCCCCTCCTAATATTTTGATCGCACCTGTTATAGAAAAAAATATCAAATTGTTAGTTATCCATTTCGTACGGGATTTCGACCCGGACACGCGTATTTGAGCCGTCTGAGAATGACCGAAAATTCAAATCAGTTCTATTGATCAGTCAATAAAAATAAAAAAAACGTAAACATTTTAAATATCTACTAAATAATTAGAAATCATATTACTTACTGTCTGATATACTGTATAATCATAAACATATTATTCTCATTTTGTTTTCTAGGGGCCAAAATTAAAAAAAAGCAAATGTACGATATTCATTTCCACTGTCCAACACTTAACAGATCAATCGCTTCAAAACGAATGTCACTTTAATGTTAATATACAAGGTTAGTTGGAAAGGGGGTACCTCTACTAATCCGCACGCCACTTAAAGTATCATTGATGACAGTTTTAAAGCAAGTGTTAAAAATAAAAAATTCGATCATTTTCATTTCCATGCAAAATGATTTTTATTTTAGTTTTTTCAAAAATTCAACATTCCTGCTTCAGTTACGAAATTAGAAAAAGGAGCTTGTATTTGGTGACCCCGAATATGACCTAAGATGTTTCCCTCCCAGCTGACCATAACTGAGAATAGATAGATTTTAGCGTATTTTTATGAAATTTTTGAATAACTATTTATTTACCATTGACTTTTAGGGAAATTGGTAGAACAAAAGTTATTCATTATTATGAGTACTTTAACACCCTTTCGGATTAGTAACCACCAATAATTCTTAAAACGCAACTTGACAATCAAACTCTCGCGATCACAACAACAACCTGTATTTTTCGGAAGAGAGGGGTCCCGACGAATTCACTTTATGAGCAACAACGTAAGGTCGCGATTTAAGTACTCGGTTCAGTATTCGCGTACCTACTATGAATACTCGAAATCTTTACTCGAGTTGCGAGCATTCGAATACTTCAATTCTATAACTCGAGGACACAATCACCTATCTATAGTTTAACTGACTCGATACATCACTATCACTTTACTACCGATTTCGGTCGTTAAGTGATAGCGATACATGTCGAGACTGCAGCCCCTGATATACTTAGCAATACAGACTTCGTAAACAACAAGCATAATTTCAATGTCATTGAACTGAATTTCAGCGACGAGTTGAAAAATGAATTTTGACAGGTTATGATTTGCGCGAAAAAAATAATATTTACGTAACAAAACAAATATGCATACATAACAAAATAAAATGAATAAAGCAGCATTATTAACCTACACTTTAAACCGCCTAGACCACGTAACTCCGTTAACCTATTATCCTGCTTATATAGCCCATAAGAAAATCAATTCGAAGGCAACAGACAAGAAAATCGCAGTAAGTTTTTTATTGTTCTGATTTCAATTACCACCTTCGGCCCATACTTCGTACAAGTACAACTAAATTACTTGATTGAGGCTCTTTTCATCAGTTTCTTTTAAGTGACAGATCTAGATACTCAGGGTCAGACTGGGCCTGAGGGGCCTGGGTGGGATTATGACTGGGCCCGCCGCCCGCCTAAATCAGCGCAGATCATACCACTTTTATGTCAACCAATAAACTACATGACAATAATAATCAAATAGGCAAGCGTTTTTGGAAGTGTTTATTTTCAAAGACATATGTTTATGAAAAAAGTTTTTTATAATATAATAATATAGTGTTGAAGTGATCTCTCATGTTGGGCACAAGCTATATATGAGTATATCTCACGCAGTGATGAAAAGTTTAGCCGGTCAGCAAGGCTGGTGGCAAGGCTGACTGCCCAGCATACCTGCTGGACGTACTAAAGTATTGTCACTCGTAGAGGCCTTGTCATGCACCCTGATGAAGTGATGATGATAAGTAATGTGAAATTCAATGCTACTGTCTAAAAAGCCCTTTAGACTGCTCAAAACCATTTTTTTTCAGGAATGTTACCAAGTTCTACAGATACCGTTAGACTCTAAGCAAGATGCAGTTCACGAAGCCTTCCTTGAGCTTGCCAAGAAGTACCACCCAGACTCCGGGTCACCTGAAGCTGACATAGACAAGTTTGTTGCTGTGGAGAATGCTTTCAGGACCCTGACCAAACACAACACTGGGGTCTGTAATAAGGAAGAGGTGGACAAGATTGTTTATGATATCAAGGTAAGCATTGTTCATATACGTTCATACATTAAAGATCTGTTTTTCTTATTGTATGCACAGTCAAGGAAAGTGATTGTTTAGCAAAATTATTGCTAATGGAAATTGCCTGTAAATTAAAATCAATATTGTCATTTGTTATCAGTCATATGGAATTCCGTGTCTTAATTTGCTAAATAATTTGTTTCCCTGACCCTAAATTTTAAATATAGTTTCAATCAATCAGTAAACTGAGCATATTGCAAGCCACTGCTGGACATAGGTATCTCCCAAGTTGCGCTTACAGCACTCGGTCCTCTGCCTTCTGCATCCAGTCCACACCATAAATAACATTTAGTTTGGTGACACTGTTTCTTTGCTCAAATAATAATTTTTTTGCTTTTCTTTTTCTATTATTATATATAATTTTATTAAGTACCAAGAAGAAGACCAAAGAAATGATGAACGGATAGTGCGAAAGATTAAATGGTTGATGACTGAGATGACGCCTAATAGAGATAGATGTATATAGAAGAAAAAGACATACTGCACCAACCCTAAATAAGTTAGGATAAGGGCAGAAGGATGACGATGATATAATTTTCACGAATCTTGTATACTTCTGGCTTCTGATTGAATGAGAATGGGTTGTGATTTTATATAACTCATTCAAGTCTTGACTCAATCACTTAAAACAGTTAAAGCCTCATAAGTAATGAGATTTATAAGGTAGCATCCAGCCAAGTCTCACAAAACATCCGCTTAAGGGCCAAAACTGCGTTAAGCGGACGCCCGCGCGGTTCCATACAAAAGTGCTCTGTCGCGGGATCCGTCGCGAGGAGGCGGGCCTCGCGCCCGCGCAACGGTTCCCGCCTCCGTGTGGCGGGTGCCCGCGCCGGGGCACGTGCGGATATTCAATAAACGGGCTTACTGGCTGTCGTATTTTTTTGCTAGTCGTCGTTTTGCTGTGTTATTATATATATTAAGTTCTCCATCGACCGACTGTACATGCACACCGTTAAAATTGAAGTAGCGACACTGCGTAATTAAAATAATCCGTTCACCGCGACGGGGACCGTCGCGTTCCCACAGAGCCCATCCGCGTGACCACGCGCGTAGACACGCGATCGGTGCCCATCGCGGACGCCCGCTTAACGCAGTTTTGGCCCTTATATTTCTGATTTAATTACCCACAGATCATAAATATTATAACTAAACACATTTTATCGCTGCAGGCGAGGTCATAATTCGTGCAGCAATCATTTGTTGTTTGTAAATCATGTTCTGTTGTTTGTTTTCTTGATTCTCACACATTTTACTGCTGCAGCTGCAGTGAGAGACTGTGTTTAGTATAATGGTTTTCCTATTATTATGTTAATTAGAAAAATACTAAATTCAGCACACAGCACCCCAACATCGGCAGTATCTAAGCTACGATGGCATGGGCCATGGGACTATCTTCCAACGAGAAAAGCAGTATGCCAAGGCACGCGCCGAGAAGGCCGCCATCAACGTCATGGAATACCGCATAGGAAAAGCTGTTGCTTCCGACAAAGCACTCATGAAAAAGGGACAGTTTGGATTACAACATGATATTAAGACAAAGTACGATTTTGATAGACTTGTTGAAGATTTGATTCAGGAATCCATGTCTAAAGGAGAATTTGAGAACCTGAGTGGCAAAGGAAAGCCTTTGAAGAATCAGAATACTAATCCCTATGTGGATTTTACCACGCATAAGCTGAATGAGGTGAGCTGGTTTAAATTATGTTCCACTTATGATTTAGAGGGATCCCTTTGCAAAGACAAGACAAAATTTAATTTCTTTTGAAAGTTTACCAACCTAACACGTATATTACCTACTGACTGGACAGACGTTGTCCTGTACAAATTTCAATAAATGTGTTTGTGATAGTTTTGTGAATTTTTTGCCAATTTTCCAGGCAAGTTTTCCAATTTTTCGTTCCATAAAAACTTAGAAGGATTACGAAAATTTTAAATAAAAAATTGCCAAATCGGTCCAGCTCAAGTGATGGGCTTAACAACTTTTTTTTTTATAAATTTATTTTAAAATGGGGTCCCTCAAGGCTTGCTACTAGGACCAACAATTCATCATCATATTATTACTCTAATATTTGTCAGGTGACTTTTTGAATGCCTCGTTAGTCTAGTGGTCGCAAGCACGACTGTTGAGCGTGAGATCCTGGGTTCGATCCCAAGGGTGCGAGCCTATTGCCATCAACTGGGCACAGATCCAGACATCCACAGGGAAAAACATAATAACGGCGAGATGAGGGTGGGAAGGACTATACAGTACACCTCTGCCCAACCCTTTGGGAAATACAAGTGTGATGTTATGTTACTTTTCAGATGCTAATAAACAGTGGTTTTTCACCGGAATGGATAACATTGGCCAAAGAAATAGACCAAGAAATTGAACAGTTAAAAAAGGAAATACGCTCAGACCGAATGCCACTCGGTCCTTATCCCTTGAATGCAGAAGATGTTGTAAAATGGGAAAAAATATGCAAAAGTAATAAAGAATTAGCGTCATCAATAAACATGAAAATAAAGAAATTTAATCTTATAGTTCCTTTGTTCAATAAACAGAAGTTTCATGTGCAGTTTGATAAAATAAGCGAAGATATTTTGAAGAACGGAGTTCATTCTGTCACAAAAGACAAGCAAAAAAAAACTTGAATGGAACAAAAACATATGAATACATAACTAACGATGGCGACGACATGTTAGGGATGTTTTTCAAAGCTTTAACTGGTTTGTTAAGTTTCAAGAAAAGGAAATAGATGACTTGAACAATCAAGTATAACACGGTCAAAATGCACCTCGCTGGAATGCAATACCCCTCGCGCTTCCCCTTTCACCTCGCCGCACTCGCCCCGTCACCGTACGAGCGCAGATATATATGACGTCATCAACACCAGGTGCACAGATATTTTGATCGGGTTGTACAAATTAATTGTACGGTGGTAGATAAAATTGGGTTTACTAAATTGAATGTATTTTGTACATTCATAGATACATTTTTGATGATTTTAATTTCATTTTGTCAGTTCTTATTTAAGAGTAAAATTGACATCAAAGATAGTAATGTAGATCACATCATAATGTAGGCATATTTACCATAGCTAATTAAATTAATTAGTTACTCCAGAATTTATATCCATGTAGGGCAATTATTTATTTTATTTATTTATTTATTGTATAAAGTGTAGATGCATATCTGTGATATTACATAGATATTTAAACACCTAAAAGGAAATTAAACACTTGAAATATATACAAAAGTTTTATTTCAAACACGCTGTAAAACTTAACATACCTACTTACATTTTAAATGGCATTTCGTAAACATGCATTTTGTTACAGATTTATAAAAGAATATCGATTTATGTAGTCTATGCAAATGCTAAAGAATACAAAAAAAATAGATTCGATTTGATTTGAAAAGTCATTTCACAACCCTATCGTTAAAACTTCACCAACTTACCTGTGCAGGTGGGCGAAATTGGAACTTAAGCCTCTTGGCAATAAAAGTTATTTTGAAATGTCACGCTCTCCTCTAGCGATGCTGTCACAGATAAGTTGGTCCGCCTATACGTTACTTTGGTGGAAAGACGCATATTTTGACAATACAATATGCGCATTTTATCTTGGCCGGCCTGAACTTGGTGCAAATGGTTTGCAATAGATTTTTTAGATACAAAATGGCTTTTAATTATCATTTAATTAACAGCATCTTAGGATCGACATTAGTTAATTGAAGTTTATTTAATACTTTTTACAGGAACTATTTCATTCTCCATGCGCGAAAGTACGGAGAGCCTGTGTTCAGGGTGTCCAAGATAGAATACGAGTATTGTAAATTTTTTTGGTTTGGGCGACGAACGTCAGAAACGCAAAATGACAGATTAGCGAATTGTCAGAAACGCTTAATGCCAGGTGTCGCAAAATGACAAGATCTGATAATGACAGAATCGCGTGATGACAGATTCGCGTAATGACAGATTCATGTGATGACAGATTCGCGTAATGACAGATTCGCAAAATGACAGATCAATCTCGAATTAAATAAATTTAATGATTATTACAAAATTCTTTATTAGCAACACAAATTTTTAAAGAATCACATCAACAATAACAGATGGTGAGGGTCTCCCTTAAAAAAATTACGTTATCGTCCATACATTATTTCTTGCCTTCTTTACCTTGCAAATTTTTTTTTTATAAATTGTTTTGGGGTAATTTTATTTTGTTTTAATGGTTCAGTGTACTTTCCGAGTTTTTTGTTAAAGGCAATGTCGGAATTACATCGATTTTGCGAACATATTGCGAACCTGTCATTTTGCTAATCTGTCATTTTGCTAATGTCATTTTGCTAATCTGTCTTTTTGTGAACCTGTCATTTTGCTAATCTGTCTTTTTACGATTCTGACCATTTGTGACAAAATACTAACACCTGACAATTCGCTAATCTGTCATTTTGCGTTTCTGACGTTCATCGCCCAAACCATTTTTTTTTCTAAAGGCTAATTCACGTAATTTCATGACGCCCATCAAGTTACAGTGAAGCTGCAGTTAAGTTCACGCGATGTATCTAACAGCAATCGCCTATTAACAGAATACGAAAGCGTTGTTTTGATCGAAACTTAACTGCAACGATACTGCAACTGAACTTCCTTAGTTAGGTGAATCAGGAGCCTGTTATTGAGAACTGCAAATATTTTAGCTTTTTGTGATTTAACTAAGATTATAAACCAAACAAAAAAAAAATATTCAGGATATTTATTTTGCTGATCTTTTAATTAATATAATTTCTATTAGACTTTTTAAACATCTGTTCAACATTCATAACTGTGACTAACAGAACAATATATAACATACTTATCTAATAATGTGATAACGTTATTCTTATATACAAATTAATATCGAATTCCAGACTTATATATTCTTTATATATTTCTTCACTATGCAAAATTGTTTTGTTTTATCAATAAGATGATGTTTGTGACTGAAAAAATCATCTCGCATATTATTTAACTGACTTTTAAACATAAAAGTTTAATAGGAATATTATATTCATATTTCAGTTATAGAATAGGAATGTATAATTGTGTATGTAGATTGACATACACTATAAACGCACTTGGTCCCTTATATTGAGATTAAAAATGTTCGAGCCTATAGTTTCATATACATATTCGAATTATTTGTTAATAGATACCTAAGGATGTTTTACTTACTCTATTATTCCATTTCATAATAGGCAGATGGAAGTAATCTTAGCATAATGCTCGAAATTTAAGATTTAGTTAAATTGTGTACTAAAAATCACTAGCAGATTCATGGTACAAAAATATTCATTATTTACTATAACGAGTGCAGGTGATAGTCACAGTAAAGCCTATCACAGACAAGGGACAGTCTTCGACACAGTCTTTAGTCAGTGAAAATAGAACACTTAGAATTGTACCGCATAACGCACACGACAGATTAAAAGTACCGTGTTATCACGGACAAAAAGTACGCCGTCTTCGGCTGCTCGTCTGCACTGGCCTTTATAGTTTTAGCTAAGTTACTTCCATCTCACCCTGATGATGGTCTGATGCAACAAGAAGAAATTTGAACATCTGTCAAGCTATTCGATGTTTAAGAAGAAAAACATTCGTAATTCAGTATTTAGTGTTGTTTTCTTCTCAGTGCGTCAGACTATTGACATTAGATACCCTACGCGTCCCCTAAGAGTACCACATGAGGGTACCCTGATGGTTGAGCCGCACTCGTCCGGTGGCGACCAGTCTCAGTGCTCGCGGGTACGCGCGGTGTTCCGCCTCGTGTATGCGTTCTGTCAACGTTTCTATGGTATCTTTCTTAAGGACTGGAACGCGTTCTTGGAGGATGATTGGTCCGGTGTCCATGCCCTCCTGTTGTTGGTGAAAATATAGTATAAGCAAAGGAAGGTAAGGAATATTATTTAAAAAAAAGAGATGAAGGCAACTCATCTGTTTACGCATGTGCAATTTTAAAATTATAGAAGTACGGACGGAAATAAGACGAAGCAAAATCCACCAGTTTAATAATAATTCCACTGCAGAATTCTTATTTGATGAAAAATTCGGACGATATTATATCGAGAGCGTGCTAATAATACACTCGGGAGCAATGAATCCGGGTCACAAACATAAACCTTAATATCTGAGAAACTAAAAATGACAGCTTATTCAAATAAAAAGTGTTATAAAGACTATTCAAATAAAATTAATAAAACTTCTTAAATGTGTAGTCTAAATACTTTTTATTTGAATATGTAGTCTAAATACTTTTTATTTGATAAGCATTTGCGTTCTTAATTTCTGAGATATTAAGGTTTATATTGGTGACTCGGATTCATTGCTCCCGACTGTAAGTACGAACTAGCAGATTAGGGATAGTTACCGCGACTTTGCTACAGGCCTAAACAAGTTAAAATCCTTTTAGGCCCCTCGCCCACGGCGACTTTTTGTAGCGATGCAGTCGGGCGTTTAGCAAACGCGCGACAGCATCACTTCTAACGCGTGTTAGTCGCATTTGCAACGCGCTACTGCATCGCGATTGTATCGATACAAACGCGCGACCGCGTCGCGCTACTAACGCGCTACTGCATCGCGATTGTATCGATATAAACGCGCGACCGCGTCGCGCTAATAACGCGCTACTGCATCGCGATTGTATCGATACAAACGCGCGACCGCGTCGCGCTACTAACGCGCTACTGCATCGCGATTGTATCGATACAAACGCGCGACCGCGTCGCGCTACTAACGCGCTACTGCATCGCGATTGTATCGATACAAACGCGCGACCGCGTCGCGCTACTAACGCGCTACTGCATCGCGATTGTATCGATATAAACGCGCGACCGCGTCGTGCTAATAACGCGCTACTGCATCGCGATTGTATCGATACAAACGCGCGACCGCGTCGCGCTACTAACGCGCTACTGCATCGCGATTGTATCGATATAAACGCGTGACCGCGTCGCACTAATAACGCGCTACTGCATCGCGATTGTATCGATACAAACGCGCGACCGCGTCGGACGACATCGGTAGAGAGAACGGAGGGGGGAGGGAGTGTGGCGCGGCGCGTGATTGGAAATCGGCATCAGGCGACCGAATCGCGTTTGCATCGCGACCGAATCGCGTTTGCATCGCGACTGAAGCATTTGCATCGCGACCGAATCGCGTTTGCATCGCGACCGAATCGCGTTTGCATCGCGACTGAATCTGGTCCCGTGGGCGCGGGCACACAGCTAGCGACTGCTTCGCGTCTGTATCGATGCTACACGCGAGAGCATCGCGACTGCATCGCTACAAAAAGTCGCCCGTGGGCGAGGGCCCTTAGTAGTAGTAGAACTCCTCGCAAATGAGCACGTCCAGTGAAATACAACTACCAAACCTATTTCTACCGGCAAGCAGAATTGCTATGTTCTGGTTTCAAAAGTATGGATGCTGTGCTGATGAAATTACAGGCACATGAGACTTCAACTTTGTCTCCAATTTTCTTGGGATTGTAGGTGTAGGCGGCGGTAACCACTTCAGGTAGGCAGTCGGCTTGTTTGCCAGATGATAACATAAAAGTACTTACATCAACGAAATGCACCGTGCAGCCACTTTCCCGGTCCCCAGCGTCGAGGCACTGCTTCTGTGCGTGCAGGCCGGGGTGGCGCGGCAGCAGCGACGGGTGGATGTTCAGGAGCCTACCGTGCCATCTAAATACACACGAAACGTTAACAATCTGCAGTCTTATCAGTTATTTATGATCCAAAATACTACCTTACTTTTTCATTGTTTAAAAATAAAAACTTCGAACTCTGTCAAGTATCTTTAACAGATCATTCAGAGAAAATGCGACCATTAAAGTTTTATATACAAAAGGTAAACAAACTGTTAGTGAAATATTCATTACGCTTTAACAATCCATTAAATATACACATTTTTAGAAACATAGAGACATTTATTTTTCAACAATTCTTAAAGCTAAAGGACTGTTTCACGATCAAAGGTGAACCTTTTATGCAGAATTTTAATGGCTACATACTATAGATTAATTTTCTTCATACCAAGAGTGCAATCCAGTTCGACCCATGAAAACGAAAACTTTTGGAAGTAGGTTTGTCATATTTTTGATAATTATGATGGTCTAAGTAAAAGCCAGGTTTTAAAGTAGCCCCGTCTCTTTCTGACATATGAGGTCAGCAGATAGTAATGAGCGTATTTTAAATGATCTTATCTTAATCCTGGTTTGAACCATTTCTCGTAGTAAGGGGGATGTTTATGTATGTACTAACTTTTTGACAAACTCAGCAGATAAGATTCTCATGTATCCAGCTAGACAGACGATGTCAATTTTGTGTGACTCCAGCGCTTCCGACACCGCGCGGTCAAACTCTTCCCGCGACGCGTAGTCTTTGTGGTTGAATACCTGAATAGGAAAGAAGAATTGAACATCAAAGTCGGCTTATCGATCCCCTTATAGTATTTACCGGGTAAATGGAGTGATTTAGGAACTAATAGGCACGAACATGGCAGAGGAGATTTCTCGACATATCTTTTACAATTTAAATGATTGGAAATACAGGATGTATCCGTGTAAATCCTTAAAACCACATAATTTATTACTACACTACGTGCAGAGAAACAGACACTCACAAAACGATGAAGCGTTAAGTGGACAAAGGTGTTAAGTAGCAAAAATTTCAAATGTAGTAAAGGGCATTTTAAAATAGTAAATTTTAAATCAATTTAGCAACTAAGCTCTAAGTTTTGATGTGCGTTCCTTTTTTTTTATATTTGCTTCTAGGCTTGCGTTTGACCGCCATCTCGTCTGATGTTAAGAGATGATGCGGTCTACGATGGATCGATGATGAAACAAGTTGTAGGAATATTATGAAATAAATGAATTTGTGTTTGTTAATGTTGTTATATGTTACAACGAAGTTTTAATATCTTATTTCTTCCCTTTCTGGGGAACCAGTAAATCTTATCAGAGCGTTTCCTATTTCGGAAGCCAATTATATCAGCGCATATGAAGCACTTGTAGATAGATACAGCAACAAGAGGTTTCTTGCATTTTTATGTTGGGAGCAAATCTGCAATTTAAAACAAATGAACACAGGTTCAGTGCAAAACCTGCGTAACCTTTTAGACACCTTTTCAGAAAATCTTTCTATGTTAAATTCATTGGGTTTGCCCACATCAAATTGGGATTTTGTTTTATTTCATTCTCTTTTAACAAAGTTGGATAAAAAATCTCGCGAAGCTTTTGAACTTTCGTGTAAAGGTTGTGATTTCCCACGGTTTGATCAACTAAAATCATTTTTATTAGAACGATGCAGTGCATTAGAGCGCTCATCTCTTACAAGTATTCAACCTGTAGCCACTACTAATAACAGTAATTTAAATAATTCAAATAGAAATAACAATATCAACAAAAGAGACAATCATTCACCTAATTATAATCCCAACAAGTCATCAACAAATAAAACATCAACCATGCTTTTGGCTCAAACGCCTAGCGCATTAAATTGCATCATTTGTAAAGAAAATCATTCTCTGTTTGCCTGTAACAATTTTCTGTCTAAATCACCTCAAGAGCGTGCTCAAATTGCAAGGCAACATAAACTTTGTTTAAATTGTTTGCGTTCTAATCATAACACAAATCAATGTCTCTCAACATATACATGCAAAACATGTAATCAGCGTCATAACAGTTTGTTACATTTCACTAGGAAAGCCTCATCTAATCAGAACAATCAAAATCAACAAAAACAATCACAAACTCATGTTACTGCCAATTCATCATCAAATCAGGCTAGTGCGACTAGTACTGAAGAACCGGTTATCACACCAATAACTACATTGTCAAACATATCTAGAGGTTTATCTCCCTCTTTTGTTCTTCTTGCCACGGTGCAAGTCGAAGTTAAGGATGGTCGAGATATTTACCAAAAGGTTCGTGCTTTGCTGGATCCAGGAAGTCAAAGTCACATCATTACCAATTCTTGCGCGCGTCGGCTCGGTCTGACCCGTGTCAAGTTTAACACACCAATGTCTGGAGTAGGCGAAGTTCCTGCACAGTCGTCTAGCAAAGTTTTCTTAAAAATTCGTCCTTTAGGTAAATCCGAAACAACATTCACAACAGAGGCAGTAACATTGGATAAAATTTGCGGCGATATGCCTTCACATGCAGTTAATATCAACGATTTTCAACATATAGCAAATCTCAAGCTTGCAGATCCAGATTTTCATAAGTCTCGTCCTATCGATATCTTGATCGGGGGAGAGATCTTTCCGCAAATTTTGTTACCAGGCAAAATTGATGGCGGTAGTCATGTAGCGTCAGCAATCAACACAGTGTTTGGATACATTCTCATGGGTAGGACGAAAGCAGCCTCTCCCAGTGTTGAGTCTATTCCAGTTTCAATCAATCATTTATCAATCGATGCTAGTCTAGACATCGCGGTCCAAAAGTTTTGGGACACAGATATCATACCATCAAAATCAAATCAAGCAGCCTCTGCAGACGACGTTCGTTGCGAGGACATTTATCAATCAACACATCAACGTGATGCTGACGGTCGTTACTCTGTTCAGCTACCATTTCGTGAGTCATCAGCTCCAACATTCAATGATTCTTATTCAATTGCGCTTCGGCGATTCAAGCAGCTTGAGAAACGTCTTCTTCAGAATCCATCATTTGGGGAAGAGTACAAAACACATATCATGGAATATTTATCAAGTGGCCAGATGGAACGCGTTCCATCTGACGAGTGTCAGTCTCCTACTGCGTATTATATACCACATCATGCGGTTATTAAGCCTAGCAGCGTCTCCACTCGACTGAGAGTTGTGTATGACGCCTCGGCGAAAGATAAGGATGGAAAATCACTCAATGACACTCTTTTAACAGGCACTAAGTTGCAAGCAGATATCACCAACGTCCTTTTACGTTTTCGACTCCATGCAGTTGTTTTAACAGCCGACGTACGTCAAATGTACCGGCAAATCATCATCACCAAGGAACATCGGGACTATCAACGTATCTTGTTTAGATCGTCACCCGAAAAACCAATTGAAGAATACAGAATCAATCGCGTCACATTTGGAGTGTCGTCTGCGCCTTTTCTGGCCATCCGTACCATGCATCAACTGGCTCAAGACGAAGAGGAGTCCTTTCCCGCTGCGGCTACAGTGCTGCGCGAGGATCTGTACGTAGATGACGTAGTTACCGGCTGTGAAAATATAGAACAAGCAATTAACATACAACAGCAATTAAATAAAATCATGGCGGCTGGTGGTTTTGAGCTCAGGAAGTGGTCTAGCAATCATGCGGCTGTTCTACAAAACATACCTGAAGAGCACAGGATGGTACCAGATTTCACGTTCGACAGTGACACCAACTTTATCAAAGTTCTCGGGCTCGCCTGGAACGCCAATCAAGATGTTTTTAATTACCAAGTAAATCAGATTCAGCGCGATTGTACCAAACGAACAATGCTATCAGAGCTTGCTCGCATCTATGACCCTATTGGTTTACTTACACCATTAACATTTTTAGCAAAATTTCTCATTCAGCGTCTGTGGTTACTGGGAACGTCGTGGGATGAACCAGTGCCCGACGACATACATCAAACTTGGACGAAGTATACTCATCAATTATCTCACCTATCACAGCTTCGTATTCCGAGGCGTATCACACATAATCATGCTGCAAGTTACCAAATTCATGGTTTCTGCGATGCCAGCGAGGCTGGGTATGCGGCAGTGGTGTATCTTCGTTCCAACTTCAACAAAAATCAATATCAAGTCCGCCTTGTGAGCGCAAGATCACGTGTTGCTCCTACCAAGCGCAGAACGCTACCAAGGCTCGAGCTATGCGGTGCATCATTGCTCGCAGATCTTATGAGCTACATCATTGACACATTTTCAAAAAACATAAACATTGACGGCGTGTTCGCATGGTCAGATTCCATGATAGTTCTTGCATGGATCAAGTCCAATTCAAATAACTTCAAAGCGTATGTGGGTAATCGCATCGCAAACATACAAAGAAAAGTACCAACTGCTACCTGGAAACATGTGCCAGGCAAGCATAATCCAGCTGATTGCGCAAGTCGTGGCTTACTACCAGATGAGCTCATCAGTCACGCCCTCTGGTGGACAGGACCGGAGTGGTTATCATTACATCAAGATCGTTGGCCCAACGAAAAAATACAAACAGAAACGCCATGCGACACTGACGTAACTTGCGAAAAGCGTAAAACAGTATTAAATATTAACGTAACTAACGTTCATCCCATCGATAATCTTATCGACAAGTATTCATCACTTCGTAAAATTCAACGTATTTTAGCATATTGTAACAGATTCATCAATGCCTTACGCAAAAATAAACAAACTGATCATTTTACAGAAATTGAACTTCACAATGCCCTTATGGTACTTGTTAAACACGTGCAACAATTAGAATTCAAGGATGAAATCAAACAATTATCAGCAGGAAAAGTTTTGCCTAAATCGTTTAGGAAACTTAACCCATTTTTGGATCAGTCCGGTGTTTTGCGGGTGGGGGGAAGGCTCTCTCGCTCCGATCTAGATTTCGAAGTCAAGCATCCAGCATTACTGCCTCGCAAACATCGTTTAACTCAACTCATAATTCAATCAGTTCATAACGAAAACTTTCATCCAGGTTTACAAACCTTACAGTTCTTACTGCTTCAAAACTTTTGGATTTTATCGCCTAGGCGAGCAATTCAGCATGTTTTATCAAATTGTTACCGTTGTTTCCGCGTAAAACCAACAACACTTGAGCCTAAAATGGCAGATTTACCAAAATCACGTATCACACAATTAAAAGCATTTCAATCAGTTGGCTGCGACTACGCAGGCCCATTTAACATAACAGTACATAGAAATCGCGGAGCACGTACTACCAAAGCATATTTATGTCTTTTTGTGTGCTTTGCCACAAAAGCACTGCATTTGGAGTTAGCTTCTGATATGTCATCCGAAGCATTTTTAGCTGCGTTGCGCAGATTCATTGCCCGTCGCGGCAGGTGCAATACCATCCACTCCGATTGCGGAACAAATTTTAAAGGTGCTCAGTCACAATTATCAACCATCATGAGGTCAGCCTGTGAGGCTGAGCGTATATCATTTAAATTCAATCCTCCTGGGGCCCCACATTTTGGCGGCCTTTGGGAAGCGGGCGTCAAGTCCGTCAAGACTCATCTTTATCGTGTCATTGGCACCCAAATCTTGACGTACGAGGAACTTAACACATTGCTCGTTCAGGTCGAATCGCTTCTGAATTCGAGGCCATTATGCTCACTAAGCACTGATCCAAATGACTTAGCGGTGCTCACACCTGGACACTTTTTAACATTAGCCCCATTAACATCATTACCAACACCAGATTATACAAGCATAAAAATTAACAGGCTTACTCGTTGGCAACTCTTGCAACGCATGCATCAAGATTTTTGGTCTCGATGGCATAACGAATATCTTACTAGCTTATCACAACGCTTGAAATGGACCAAGTCCTCGCGTGATGTTCGTATAGATCAACTAGTTATTATCAAAGACGAATTGTATTCACCATTGCGATGGCGTTTTGGTAGAATCATTAAATTATATCCAGGTCGCGACGGTATTCCTCGTTCAGCAACGGTTAAAACTGCTCAAGGAATCATTGATCGACCTTTAGTAAAGTTGTGTCCCATCCCAGATGGACAGGACTAATTTTTCATCATTAACAACACTAACATTTTATCATAAACATATTCCATTATAGTCTTTGTATTTGTTATATACTTATTACACATTAAACACAATAAATTCTATAAATTAATCAATCATAGCATAATTTCACACCACACTTGATTTATATGGACAACAGCTTTTTATCATTCTGTACCTTTGAGTACTTCTGTCTCAATAAATTTCGCCATCGGGGGGGAAGAATGTTAAAGTAGGTATGTAAAAAGTATTGAAACGACTGCACAATACACTTCCGCTTCCTTTTCCATTCACCCAATATCCTTCGTACATTCAATCTATCAATCACTCTCACTCTCTCATTCGTTCCAACAACCCAAAAGGGCGGCCTTTTACCGGCTCCGAACTAAAACTCAATAAAACATAGTGAAGTGTCTGTTTTTGAGTGTAATTAACACAGAAAGGGACGTCCCAAGACTGTAGGTGCACCTACTACGAGAGACAACGACGGCAGGAACCGTGAGTACCCTTCCATAACCTGTCCGTTTTTTCCGTATTGTGCATTTACTAAATTCATAGTAAAACCTGTGGTAACAGTCAACACTCGAAGGTTTTAATTCATAACAACCACCAACATTTCTGAATTAAAACCTTCGAGTGTTGACTGTTACCACAGGTTTTACTATGAATTTAGTAAATGCACAATACGGAAAAAACGGACAGGTTATGGTTCGAAATCTAGATCGGAGCGAGAGAGCCTTCCCCCCACCCGCAAAACACCGGACTGATCCAAAAATGGGTTAAGTTTCCTAAACGATTTAGGCAAAACTTTTCCTGCTGATAATTGTTTGATTTCATCCTTGAATTCTAATTGTTGCACGTGTTTAACAAGTACCATAAGGGCATTGTGAAGTTCAATTTCTGTAAAATGATCAGTTTGTTTATTTTTGCGTAAGGCATTGATGAATCTGTTACAATATGCTAAAATACGTTGAATTTTACGAAGTGATGAATACTTGTCGATAAGATTATCGATGGGATGAACGTTAGTTACGTTAATATTTAATACTGTTTTACGCTTTTCGCAAGTTACGTCAGTGTCGCATGGCGTTTCTGTTTGTATTTTTTCGTTGGGCCAACGATCTTGATGTAATGATAACCACTCCGGTCCTGTCCACCAGAGGGCGTGACTGATGAGCTCATCTGGTAGTAAGCCACGACTTGCGCAATCAGCTGGATTATGCTTGCCTGGCACATGTTTCCAGGTAGCAGTTGGTACTTTTCTTTGTATGTTTGCGATGCGATTACCCACATACGCTTTGAAGTTATTTGAATTGGACTTGATCCATGCAAGAACTATCATGGAATCTGACCATGCGAACACGCCGTCAATGTTTATGTTTTTTGAAAATGTGTCAATGATGTAGCTCATAAGATCTGCGAGCAATGATGCACCGCATAGCTCGAGCCTTGGTAGCGTTCTGCGCTTGGTAGGAGCAACACGTGATCTTGCGCTCACAAGGCGGACTTGATATTGATTTTTGTTGAAGTTGGAACGAAGATACACCACTGCCGCATACCCAGCCTCGCTGGCATCGCAGAAACCATGAATTTGGTAACTTGCAGCATGATTATGTGTGATACGCCTCGGAATACGAAGCTGTGATAGGTGAGATAATTGATGAGTATACTTCGTCCAAGTTTGATGTATGTCGTCGGGCACTGGTTCATCCCACGACGTTCCCAGTAACCACAGACGCTGAATGAGAAATTTTGCTAAAAATGTTAATGGTGTAAGTAAACCAATAGGGTCATAGATGCGAGCAAGCTCTGATAGCATTGTTCGTTTGGTACAATCGCGCTGAATCTGATTTACTTGGTAATTAAAAACATCTTGATTGGCGTTCCAGGCGAGCCCGAGAACTTTGATAAAGTTGGTGTCACTGTCGAACGTGAAATCTGGTACCATCCTGTGCTCTTCAGGTATGTTTTGTAGAACAGCCGCATGATTGCTAGACCACTTCCTGAGCTCAAAACCACCAGCCGCCATGATTTTATTTAATTGCTGTTGTATGTTAATTGCTTGTTCTATATTTTCACAGCCGGTAACTACGTCATCTACGTACAGATCCTCGCGCAGCACTGTAGCCGCAGCGGGAAAGGACTCCTCTTCGTCTTGAGCCAGTTGATGCATGGTACGGATGGCCAGAAAAGGCGCAGACGACACTCCAAATGTGACGCGATTGATTCTGTATTCTTCAATTGGTTTTTCGGGTGACGATCTAAACAAGATACGTTGATAGTCCCGATGTTCCTTGGTGATGATGATTTGCCGGTACATTTGACGTACGTCGGCTGTTAAAACAACTGCATGGAGTCGAAAACGTAAAAGGACGTTGGTGATATCTGCTTGCAACTTAGTGCCTGTTAAAAGAGTGTCATTGAGTGATTTTCCATCCTTATCTTTCGCCGAGGCGTCATACACAACTCTCAGTCGAGTGGAGACGCTGCTAGGCTTAATAACCGCATGATGTGGTATATAATACGCAGTAGGAGACTGACACTCGTCAGATGGAACGCGTTCCATCTGGCCACTTGATAAATATTCCATGATATGTGTTTTGTACTCTTCCCCAAATGATGGATTCTGAAGAAGACGTTTCTCAAGCTGCTTGAATCGCCGAAGCGCAATTGAATAAGAATCATTGAATGTTGGAGCTGATGACTCACGAAATGGTAGCTGAACAGAGTAACGACCGTCAGCATCACGTTGATGTGTTGATTGATAAATGTCCTCGCAACGAACGTCGTCTGCAGAGGCTGCTTGATTTGATTTTGATGGTATGATATCTGTGTCCCAAAACTTTTGGACCGCGATGTCTAGACTAGCATCGATTGATAAATGATTGATTGAAACTGGAATAGACTCAACACTGGGAGAGGCTGCTTTCGTCCTACCCATGAGAATGTATCCAAACACTGTGTTGATTGCTGACGCTACATGACTACCGCCATCAATTTTGCCTGGTAACAAAATTTGCGGAAAGATCTCTCCCCCGATCAAGATATCGATAGGACGAGACTTATGAAAATCTGGATCTGCAAGCTTGAGATTTGCTATATGTTGAAAATCGTTGATATTAACTGCATGTGAAGGCATATCGCCGCAAATTTTATCCAATGTTACTGCCTCTGTTGTGAATGTTGTTTCGGATTTACCTAAAGGACGAATTTTTAAGAAAACTTTGCTAGACGACTGTGCAGGAACTTCGCCTACTCCAGACATTGGTGTGTTAAACTTGACACGGGTCAGACCGAGCCGACGCGCGCAAGAATTGGTAATGATGTGACTTTGACTTCCTGGATCCAGCAAAGCACGAACCTTTTGGTAAATATCTCGACCATCCTTAACTTCGACTTGCACCGTGGCAAGAAGAACAAAAGAGGGAGATAAACCTCTAGATATGTTTGACAATGTAGTTATTGGTGTGATAACCGGTTCTTCAGTACTAGTCGCACTAGCCTGATTTGATGATGAATTGGCAGTAACATGAGTTTGTGATTGTTTTTGTTGATTTTGATTGTTCTGATTAGATGAGGCTTTCCTAGTGAAATGTAACAAACTGTTATGACGCTGATTACATGTTTTGCATGTATATGTTGAGAGACATTGATTTGTGTTATGATTAGAACGCAAACAATTTAAACAAAGTTTATGTTGCCTTGCAATTTGAGCACGCTCTTGAGGTGATTTAGACAGAAAATTGTTACAGGCAAACAGAGAATGATTTTCTTTACAAATGATGCAATTTAATGCGCTAGGCGTTTGAGCCAAAAGCATGGTTGATGTTTTATTTGTTGATGACTTGTTGGGATTATAATTAGGTGAATGATTGTCTCTTTTGTTGATATTGTTATTTCTATTTGAATTATTTAAATTACTGTTATTAGTAGTGGCTACAGGTTGAATACTTGTAAGAGATGAGCGCTCTAATGCACTGCATCGTTCTAATAAAAATGATTTTAGTTGATCAAACCGTGGGAAATCACAACCTTTACACGAAAGTTCAAAAGCTTCGCGAGATTTTTTATCCAACTTTGTTAAAAGAGAATGAAATAAAACAAAATCCCAATTTGATGTGGGCAAACCCAATGAATTTAACATAGAAAGATTTTCTGAAAAGGTGTCTAAAAGGTTACGCAGGTTTTGCACTGAACCTGTGTTCATTTGTTTTAAATTGTAGATTTGCTCCCAACATAAGAATGCAAGAAACCTCTTGTTGCTGTATCTATCTACAAGTGCTTCATATGCGCTGATATAATTGGCTTCCGAAATAGGAAAAGCTCTGATAAGATTTACTGGTTCCCCAGAAAGGGAAGAAATAAGATATTGAAACTTCTCAACATTTGATAAATCTGTCCTAACATGAACTAACGTGTTGAACAAATCAATATATCCAGGAAAGTCTTTAAATTGACCTGAGAAACTAGGCAACTTCATCGGTGGAAGTTTGGTACGTTTTATATTTTCAGATGGCGCTGTAGAAGCTTTCATCTCTGCTTTATGTTCAGGTAAGAGTTTACGGTTTCTAAGACTTCAAAGTACATGTCATCTGCTTGCTCTTGGTAATGTGTTTCTTTTAAAATGCATTCTTCACCAAGTTTAAGGTTTTTATATTCACTTAAGAGCTTTACGTGAGCATCGTTGAATGATTCCATAAGGTCTTCTAACCGCGAACACCATGTTTCGAAACGCGGGAGAAGACTTGAATCTTTTGTACATTTACGAGCACAGATAACTGCATCCGATAATCTTTTATAAGCTATGTTACGTTTTGATTCATAGTGAGCTGCCATGGCTTCACTCATGATGACTGATTATGATAAAACACTACCTACAAGAAATAATGAATTTTTTGATTGATATAAAGTAACAATCTCGATTATTACAGCTTGATGTTAATGTTTCTGTGATATAAAACTAATTGGTAGCAAATGTTAATGTTTAAAATATCTTTTGGCAATGCAAAAGAATATTATTAAATTATTTAGTAATGGTAGAAAATGTTCCCCAAATATTACCAATAAATCTACCAAATAGTAGGAATTTTCCTAGGATGGTATTATTTTAGAGCTGTTATCCCTAAAATTGAATGAGTGAAGTGACGTAAACCACAGAAAATAAATGGAATGATAATTTAACGTGAATTGAATGATTATTTGAAGCAAATCGACGTTTGTAGCTTCACTTTACGGGAAAGTACCTACCTATGTCGTATAAATTCTGCAATAATATGATAATAATAATTCGAAGGACCGTATTTGTTTCGATGATGAAACAAGTTGTAGGAATATTATGAAATAAATGAATTGTTTGATGTTTGTTTAATGTTGTTATAAATAATGTTACAACGAAATTATACTATGTTTATAATAATATGAAATAAATGAATTTGTGTTTGTTAATGTTGTTATATGTTACAACGAAGTTTTAATATGTTTATGTTATGCAAATCTAGTGTTTATTTAGCGCTATATGTTACGACTAAATATAAATAAAACAAAAGACTATTATTTGGATCAACTATTGCAACGCTTTATGTTACGTTAACAATGTTAAGATAATGTTTAATAAAAGTGAAAACGTTATATGTTACGCTTAAACTAACTATGATATTATTTTGTGCTAATGATATTATGTCTTAGTGCTGTATGTTACACTTAAAACAATGCTTGAAAATGACCAAACTCATTCAAACTATGATAAAATGTTAAGAATCACCCTGCAATCGGAACACGGGTGTAATGACGCCTGTACCGGACGAACGAAAAATAGGTACTTATGTACTTAATCAAACTGGTAAAAACTTGTTCAAGTTTCAAATTCAAAGTTTGAAAAACTTAGAAGACCATTTTGATATGATGAAATGATGATATAAACTTGTAATTATAAGTAAATATGATGATATTTGTATCGTGTTTCGAGTGTTTTAAATACCTATGATATTTGATAAATATGGACGCCAGACGTATTATGAATAGTAAATTTGAGGTTCATATATAGGAATCCGGCTCGAAGGACCAGAAATGTTGGTGGTTGTTATGAGTTTAAAACCTTCGAATGTTGACTGTTACCACCGGTTTTACTATGAATTAAGTAAATGCACAATACGGAAAAACGGACAGGTTAAGGAAAGGTACTCACGGTTCCCGCTGTCTTGTTAGTCGTAGTAGGTGCACCTACAGTCTTGGGACGTCCCTTTTCTGTGTTAATTACACTCAAAAACAGACACTTCACTATGTTTTATTGAGTTTTAGTTCGGAGCCGGTAAAAGCCGCCCTTTTGGGTTGTTGGAACGAATGAGAGAGTGATTGATGGATTGAATGTGAGAAGGATATTGGATGAATGGAAAAGGAAGCGGAAGTGTATTGTGCAGTCGTTTCAATACTTTTTACATACTTTAACAAGGATGTATCCGTGTAAATCCTTAAAACCACATAATTTATTACTACACTACGTGCAGAGAAACAGACACTCACAAAACGATGAAGCGTTAAGTGGACAAAGGTGTTAAGTAGCAAAAATTTCAAATGTAGTAAAGGGCATTTTAAAATAGTAAATTTTAAATCAATTTAGCAACTAAGCTCTAAGTTTTGATGTGCGTTCCTTTTTTTTTATATTTGCTTCTAGGCTTGCGTTTGACCGCCATCTCGTCTGATGTTAAGAGATGATGCGGTCTACGATGGAGTAGCCCAGAAGAAACCGATTCACTCGTGACTTGAAGACACCCAAATTGTAGTTGTCGGGGAACACCCACTCGGGCAGCGCATTATGAGAGCTTAAGTTGATAAATTGATTTAGTTTTATCATAATCCCCATTACTACATTTGAGTTTTGCTAGTTAAGACCTTTGTCCACTTAACGCTTCGATTAGGATACTATTATTTCCACTATTCCAGTTGAAGAGGTTGGTCTGCTATAGATCCACTTCCAGTTCAACTGGAAGTCAACCCTGACATACACAAAGGATCCCAAGTAAAATAGAAGCCTCAATGCGCGTGAGCATACCACTGAGAACTTTACATTGACATAGCAGAGATGAAACGCAATTTTTGGATCGCTATTCTACTTTAATATACTACTAGCCTAGCAGTTGAACGCCTTGCACCCAAGAGGGTTTAAGTTCGATCACCGCCTGTACCTCTGGCTTTTAGAATTCATGTGCGGATCATAATTTGATTATCACTTGCGTTATCGGTGAAGGAAAACATCGTGAGCTAACCTGAACACCTAAGAGGGCTCCAAATGTGATGAGTCTGCGGTCCAGAAGATTGTACTTGGAAACCATGTTTCTTTATGATATGTGTAATCACAATCACAGATACGACTGCTCAGACATAACTAATAGAGTACACTACATTGTTCCTAGAACTGTCATGAGACGCGAGGTGCGCGCACGCCCACTTTTTGCGGTCTCCTCCTGTCGGACCAACGCTGGAGTCCGCGCACTTTTGCAATGCCGGCTAATAAGTTTCGTAACTGTCTTATTAAATCAATCAAGAGCCTTTAATTATGTTAAATAATTGTTTTCACCTTTAACATTGATTCGTTTTGCTCATAACATAAATATTCTGTTTTGTATTTTGTGGATAACGGTGTGAGTTGCACATTTGTATCACGTATTTGTTTTGTAAGTTAGCTCACAAGATCTAATGTGTAACTGTTTGTTAGTCCCAAATAAATAAATAGTTCTCGATGGTGAGTGTAGTGCGCCAGTCCAGTCCAGCGTTGTGAACTAGGTCTTGAACCCTTCTGATTTTGAGAAGACACCTCTGCCCAGCCGTGGGACCGTAACGAGATGTTTTTTTTTTTTTTAACTTTGCCCCACTCTAGGGTTTCTCCTGTATCGTGGGTGCGTTTACAAACACAAATCACACATACTCAAACGCCCAGATCCGAAACAACTATCTGTAGGCTATACGTTTTTTTTTTCCGTGTGGGAATCGAAACCACGACCCGTAGCGCAGAAGTCAATCGCTCAGCCACTGCAGCAAACGTGTCGTCGATTTGCGATTATGCTATGGTATTCTAGTTAAGGTGAATGTTCCCGTGTAACGTACCAGTGCAGGCACTCCGGCCTTGTCAGCGCGCTGCAGCGCGTACGCGTCGCTCTTGTTGCTGACGACGAGCGAGATGTCGGCGCACATGCACTGCGCCGCCTCGCGCGTCGTGTCCATGAGGGCCTGCAGGTTGCTGCCGTTACCTGATACTAGTACTGCCACCTGACGGATAAAAAACAAAGTAGTTATATTGAGTGTCAAATAAAAAACGTGGACTATCACACAAAAAGATCGAGAAAGGTTGGAAGCTTTTGAAATGTGGTGCTGGCATCGGATGGAAAGAGTGTCATGGACAGAAAAAGTAACCAACGACGATTTAAGTAGAGTCAAAGAGAAAAAATAAATTCTAGAACATAGAGAAAGAAGAAGGGAGAAAATGATTGGTCATTTACTGCGACACGACAAAGGAGATGTCCGCTTTTTGTATGGACGTTGGTTATTTATTCCGAGAAAAATCTAACCAGCAGTAACCCATACATAAAAAAAGCGACAAAAATATGGAACTTGGAACCACCGAAATGTTTTTAGACCCCTCCATTTAAGAGAGAAATGATGTGTTGATACAGATGTTTAATTTATTATTGGCTATCCAAATAAAACCTCCCAAACACTTTCCCCCTTATTACAAAAGATGGTTTAAAACAAAACTAAGGTAAACCCAGGTTTAAAATATACCCATCACTTTCTTATGTCATATAACAAAAAGAGACGGGGCTATTTTAAAACCTAGGTTTTTCTTAGACCATCTTTTGTAATAAGGGGGTGTGACAATATCATAGTTGACAGATGATTCTATTCATCTGTCAAATATGACATAAAGTGATGACTGACAGGTCTCATCCGTCTGATCTATTTAATCCTAGTCGCACCTGATGCTAAGCGCAGACAGGGCCTAAGATGGGGCACACTAATAACAATAACAGAGATATAGAGAGATTTGCCTACACCCCTCTGACTCTCAAGTTACACAGTCAGGAACACTTTAATGTTTAGGCGGTAGCTAGCCAGGCGCACCGTATAGATCCTACTACATTGCGTGCTGGATTTTATATAATCTTACAACACGCGTCTGTTCCCTGCGTGGGGTGAGGAAGTTTTATATTCTAGCCCGTCCCCACACGGGGGCATTGTCGAGGCATTCGTTTCTTGACTTTTCCTTCTAAATAGTGTTGTAAGTAGTTGATACTTTCGGAAGCTGTCTGAAGATTATTTTTGCTCTTTCCATCGTTCCTAAAACCCATTTTTTAATATCCTGTTTATAAAATCTTAGTATTTCCTTACCTTCTTCTTGGGCAAGAGCGGCATTCTCCTAGTGAAGTCCATGGCAGACGCGAAGTTATCGACAAGGACGCGCTGTCCGCCAGTGGGACGCTTCTGTATACTTCCGATCACCATCGCACCGAACGCGCGGGTCGTGTTCATTACCTGCACAAAACAACGTGAAAACAATTATTACTTATTTTGTAAAAAGAAATATTATGCACTAGCTGTGCCCGCGACTCCGTTCGCGTGGAAGTCGGAAACCAATACTGTGTCATAACATCATTCAGCCGAAAGACGTCTACTGCTGGACATAGGCCTCCCCCAAGCATCGCCACTAATGTTGGGGGGGTTTGCTATAATCGCCACGCTTGGCAGGCGGGTTGGCAATCGCAGTATGGTTGTTAAAGTACTCAGAGAACGCTGCTGCCCATCCGAATAGTAAATCGCTTGGTAGCCTTTTACAACACCCATGGGGAGAGATGGGGTAGTGCTATTGTTTATGTCCGGTACCACACGGAACATTGCAACAACGCATTGTGTCACAATAACTAAACAAATTTGTTTTTGATAACTTTAAATTCTAATATCTTTGATAAGCGAACCGATTACAATGAAAGACAAACTAATTGCTACTCCGAGATACGCACAATATCTATACATATAAAAGGAGAAGCTGACTGACTGACTGATCTATAAACGCACAGCCTAAACCGCTGGGGTTAGAAAGTTGAAATTTTGACAGTAGGTTCCTTTTGTAACGTAGGCATCCACTAAGAAGGGATTTTTCGAAATTCAACCCCTAAGGAAGTTAAATAGGGGATGAAAGTTTGTATGGAAAATCGTCACTTAACGGGTTCAAAATTTCACGCAAGCGAAGCTGCGGGCGAAAGCTAGTTTATCTATAAAAGTCAGCCGCATTGAGTTAGTACTTTTTAGGTGATGCGTGCACAAACAAATCTACAAAGCGACAGACAGACATACCTAAACTCCAAAAATAATCGCAATGGATTCTATTTTGTATGTTGTTTAAAACTGAGGGAGTATGTTGCCATGTTTTGAGGCAAAGATTTGTTGATGCATCTCTCGTTGTGGGTTTTGTGAAATGCGAAAACGGTTTTATGTTTATTGAAATGGAAATCCGTGAATCATTTCGTACTGAGCCCACTTTCAAAAGTCTATCGACAAATATTTCATCAAGAGTTTTTCTTTCAAGTTTACAATGACAGTTGTTTCGAATTATTTGATCAAGTGGAAAGTTACAGAAACAAACCCTGAAGAAGACAGTGGCAACGAACACTAACGATTGTAACCGTGAACCAAAGTTTAGCTAAAAAGTTTATAAATATAAAAGTAAAACTCACTTGAGCCTGATCCTCAGGTGACACAACGAGCACCATGCCGATACCGCAGTTGAACGTGCGTAACATCTCCTCGTCTTGTACTGAACCGGCGTCCGCGATCCATGAGAACACCTGCAATTAACAAACAATACTAGTTAATATTGATGATTTATTTGTCATAATTTCAGAGATATAATTTCAAAGATCATTCATACGTCACACCACGTCCAAACTAAAGCAAATTCGTATTAGTACATTGTATTTATCGACACAAGTCTCCGCCGTAACCCATGTCCGAATGATACACAATAAAAAATAGATTAATCTGCTAGCCTAATATGTGCAGCGCAGGGTAATTTTGTCGTCAAATTAATAAATAAATAATATATAATAAATTGTGTCGAGACGAGATAATGTTTGGCTTACTTTGTCTCAGGACGAGATCATCGACAAAATTATCTCTCGCTGCGCATGTTTAGTATAGATACAAAAACCGTGACTTGAACTCTTTTGTGGACAAGAATCTCTTGAATGGTCATCCCTCAAAGTACACGCTTTACAGATTAAGATATAAGGTCCGAAGTGATTTGGGTTGTATATCCGACATGTTGCGCACGTAGACAGTGATGAGTTAGTACAATACATTAGATCCGCTAGGATGCGCCTCACTTCTTTTTGTGTTCGGTAGCCTCGTGGTGTTTATGTACACAACTCTTATTATTATCTTATATTGGTGTGCATATGCACATGTCTAAGTATTGTGTGGCGATAGAATTACCGCATTAGCAATTTATAATGCAAACTTTTACACTTTAGCGATTTAGACAAAGAGTGGGGCGCGTCTTCGTGGATTGAACTACCTCTAAATTATTAGTAAGTATACGTACCGGATGCACGTGCCACCAGTGCGCGTTGAGCCGCGCTCTGACAGCGTCAGGTATGACGCGCGGAATGTTCTCGAGCAGGCCGCCGCCCGTGATGTGCGCCACTGCCTTCACGCGGTTACTGCGCAGTGCGGGGAGCACGCTGCGCACGTAGATACGAGTAGGCTTTATTAGCTCCTCACCTGGAACACAAACGACATGTTTGAGGAAATCTGGGTTGAGTAGCAAAATCGACGTTCGAAAAGAAAGTCGAATCGTTGTAGATAACCGTTGGTTCTTTTCAAAAAGAAACTTTACTTGTGTGGTTATGACAACTTGAATAAGTCAAGTTTGGTTCTCTAAATTCACTTGATTATATTAAATTATTTTACTTTGTATGGATACTATACAGCATGACTGGTTACAAACTTTGCTTTACATTAAAAAACTATGAACTTTGCTCATCATTCTATACAACTTTTACTAAGGGACACATTCCAAATCCATAAAAAACAGCTTTTGCGTAGATTTTGTTAAGCAACAGTGATTATTTTGAATAGAACAGCAGTTTTTTTTTTTTAACTACCACGAATTTAGAATTTGTCCTATAATGAAAGTTGTACAGAATGATGAGCAGAGTTCATGATTTTCGGATGTAAGGCGACTAACCAGACATGCTGTATAATGTGGTATTACTTACAAAAATTCTCAATTTACATTGTAAAATAATGCTGGTTTCACACGAGGGCAGAACAGTTTGGAAGGACAGTGGCGTTCAAATATAGGGCCAAAGAATAGGAGAGTCCGCGAGTGATAGCAATAGCGATGAACAAGTCGGGACGCGCGCGTTCACACTGTCTTACTCTTTGCACTGCACTGCCCTCGCGTTCACACGAGTCCAGCCACAAGACAGACGACCGAGAAAGGTGGTGGGGGGAGCAAACTGGCCCGAAAAAATCGACTGGCAAACTATTAACTGTTTTGCCTTGGTTACTGTCAAGACAGCACTTGTGTTCTGTGTTCTGTCTCAGCGTGTGCGTTCAAACAGTAGCAGAACTGCGCTGTCTACTCCTCTGCCTGACAGCCCTGCCCTCGTGCGAAACCAGCATAAACCGTGCACTGTGTGCACCTTTAAATTATTGTCATACTCATTCAGAAGTCATTCAGTTTCACTTACCCAGCGTCAATCCCTCTTTGCTGAAGGGTGCTTTATCGTTGAGCGTGAGTCCGGTCTTCTTCATCAGTTTGTGAATCAAACTGAATCCGTTGCTGTGCACACCATTGGACGGCAGACCAATGATTATGTCACCCACCTGTTGAAACAAATACGTTTATATTATTTTGTAGTTTTTTTTTTTCTGGCGATTCTCGTTTGGTCATCGTCACAGTCTCCTGTTTCTCGAATGAAAATTCTCATGGTTACCCTCTGTTTGGGGAAGGCAGGGTATGTCCACCCCGGTGACCATCTTCAGTACAAAAGAGGGCTCCGGGATCTGCAATGGAGCGCAACGGTGAACATTTTCACAGCTTACTGCAAGCCATCCTTTTAAGAATTTTCAATAGATAGTGCAGAGTCGGCCCTCTCACTCAATCCGTCATTTGTATACCGTCTAAAGTTGCCAGGCGAAGTGGATCTTTAGTGAAGTCGTCTGTGCGTTTCTTCCTGAAATTCGACCTATACAAATAAGAGGGATATAGATAGTTTAAAACATACCGCAATATCGTTGATCCTGGGCAGTATGTGCGACCTCTCAACTACACCGAGCGCGAAGCCCGCTATGTCGTATACTCCGGGCTCGTACATGCCCGGCATCTCTGCTGTCTCACCGCCTAAACAAAACATCATAATAGTGTTTTTAATCAATCAATAGATTACCTGGGTACCCCACTAACATCAAAGTAAATAATCACAAAGACCCTTTGTCCATATTTAGGTAAATTGTCATGACTATCTACAAAACTAATTGGTCGATCTGTTCCCGCCTCTAAGATGTAGGAGTTTGGACGGCGACTTTAAAAATCGGAAATTGTTTCTATTAATCTACAAGGTGTAACATAAATAAGTGCACAACCTCTTAAGGGGTCACTGTACTCATCATTATGAACAATTTTTACAATGGGACCAACGCTAAAATAAATAGTTGCTCCCTACATTTTGACGAGTTATGCGAACATTAATGTATGGAACAGCTGTTTTTTTTGCGATTTCATGTTTGGTCCCATAGTAAAAGTTGTTCATAATTGTTAACGCACACTGTGCGTCTAAGTACAGCGTCTATCTAAAACAAACCCACTATGCAGTGCAGCGGGGAGCCTGCGGGACGCGAGGGATGAGGCCACGCTACGCATCGCGCCGCCACGCCGCCCGCGCCGCCATTCTGCTCGGGTCACAGAGAGCGCGTATACGTGTACGCGTCACTTTAGAACCATTTTTATTATTAATTTGTTGTTCAGTATTAAACGCTAAAGAGCAGATTCGCCTATTATTTAAATTGTGACCCATAAACGTATATTCTGAACATAATTGTGAGTACACAGTGACCCCTTAAGAGGTTGTGCACTTATTTATGATACACCTAGTTGTATATTATCTATAATTATGCCTTAAATGCTACACTAATTCTAATTTGTACGAGTAAGCATGTACGAAGAACACGACAGAAAAACGGTATACATACTTACCGCACAATGCTATTAACACCGAAAATACCGTTTGTACAAACACTGCATGTCGTTGTACGTAGGCAGACATTAATATAATGTATTCTTACCGATGAGCGCAGCAGAAGCCTGTCTGCACCCCTCAGCTACTCCAGACACAACGTTCCTGGCTACGTTGACATCGAGCGAGCCGCACGCGAAGTAGTCTAGGAAGGTGAGCGGCGCCGCGCCGTTACACAGGATGTCGTTGACGCACATGGCCACCAGGTCGATGCCGATGGTGCTGTGCTGGTTGATCTTCTGGGCTATCTGCAGCTTGGTGCCCACACCATCTGCCGCCAGGACTAGCACTGGATCCTGCAGCATTCAACCAGTCTCAGAGAAAGTTCGGCAATGGGTTTGAGATCAATGTGGCTTTGTTTTTAAGATAAATGAAAATGTTTCAGAGGTTATAAAAGGTTAGCCAGTAAGGGGGTACCGCGGGCCATTTAAAGTATCACTGATGACTGTTTTAAAGCAAATATTAAAATTTCAAAATTCGATCATTTATATTTCCATGCAAAACTATTTTTATTTTAGTTTTTTCAAAAATTCTTCATCCCTGCTTTAGTTACGAATTCAGAAAATGGAGCTTCTAATCCATGAGCATAAATATGACGTAAAATGTAAAAACAACTGATCATACCTAAGGATACATTTTAGCTTATTTTTTACTAACGACCCGCCCCAGCTTTGCACGGGTACTATAATATTCATGTATTATACATACAGGGTGGTAATTTGAAATGGGGCATGAAGGGGAACTACCTTAACCATTGTAGCTACAGGAAAACGTTCTTAGAAGACCACCCCTAACTTTTGAGATAATTTCAATCGGCATTCACAGATTTTGAAAAAAAAGTACAGTCAGCGAGAAAAATGGCTGTTTTAACAAAACTTTTTTATGATGCCAATCGATTCCATTTCCCATAAGGATCAAAAAACTCTTCCGGACCAACTGAGGTTTGAGTACTAGAAACGTCAGAAATAACAAAAAACTATTTGAGATGGGTTAGTTATAAGGGCAGCTACCTTAATCGTTGTCGCTACAGGAAAATTTTGATAGGAGACTGGCCATAGTTTTTGACATTATTTCGAACGGCAAAAAAAGATATTGAAAAAAAAAATTTGGTACAGTCAGCAAAAAAATGGTCAGTTCTTACAAAACTCTTTTATGATGCCAATCGATCCTATTTCCCATAAGGAACAAAATACTCTTCCGGACCTACTGAGGTAAAAGTACTAGAAACGTCAAAAATCACGAAAAACAACATTTTGTTAAAAGTGACGTTAAGGCTGAAAAAATAAAATATTTTCATTTTCAAAATCTGTGAATGCAGTTCGAAATATTTTCAAAAAACATGGATAGTCTCTTAAAAACATTTTCCTCTAGCCATAACGATTAAGGTAGCTGCCCCTATTACTACCCCATCTCAAATAAGTTTTTTGCGATTTCTGACTTTTCTAGTACTCCAACCTCAGTTAGTCCGGAAGAGTCTTTTGATCCTTATGGGAAATGGAATCGATTGGCATCATAAAAAAGTTTTGTGAAAACAGCCCTT
This sequence comes from Amphipyra tragopoginis, assembly GCA_905220435.1. Taxonomy (NCBI): domain Eukaryota; kingdom Metazoa; phylum Arthropoda; class Insecta; order Lepidoptera; family Noctuidae; genus Amphipyra; species Amphipyra tragopoginis. The sequence continues at coordinate 3,352,055 of HG992006.1, forward strand.
TTTCTCGCTGACTGTACTTTTTTTTCAAAATCTGTGAATGCCGATTTAAATTATCCCAAAAGTTAATGGTGGTCTTCTAAGTACGTTTTCCTGTAGCTACAATGGTTAAGGTAGTTGCCCTTCATGCCCCATCTCAAATTACCACCCTGTATAAACCTTCCTCTTGAATCACTCGTATCTATTGAAAATAAACCGCATCAAAATCCGTTGCGTGGTTTTAAAGATCTAAGCATACGTAGGGACAGACAGACCTTTTTTTTTGTCTATTTGACTGCTGTAGGTGGACCATTTCTGCGTAACCGGGCAGTTTATTGGCGAGACCTGAAGGGTCTCCAGCCAATGGGGGGGGGGGGAGTAAAATACTTAACCTAAGCTAACTACTTGTACTACACGTCACATCATGACTACCTGCAACAACAGCACCAAGGGCGACCCCTAGTGGGGGGAGCAAGATGCAAGGGGCGTTTCTGGCGGGGGGTAGGGGGGAAGACAACTTGATGAGGGCTGAATTATCGGTGTGATGACAGACAGACCGGGAAGCGACTTTGTTTTATACTATGTAGTGATGATGATGAAATCTTTAAACAGCTATTTCTCTTAAACTACTGACTTTTGGAGAAAGTTGTAGAACAAAAGTTATTCATTATTATAGGTACTTTAACACCCTTTCGGATTAGTACCCCCTTTCCGACTAACCTTGTATAATGTAAAAGATACAAGATACGATAAAATAGGTGGAATAATAAATGAAATTGGTTACAAAACAACAGAACATTCAATAAACTAGAGAAGTTTTAGCAAAGAGAGACAAAAAGAGAGAAAACAAATGATAATGTACCTTATATTCTTCGCCGATGGCTTTCAGCTGGAAGCAGCCACCGAACCCGCCGAGTCCACCGAGCACACCCGAACGTGACGTTGACCTGCACATTAAACAACATTCTAAAGCAGTCTTTCTCAAAGTGGGCGATAACGCCCCCTTGTGGGCGCTATAGGACTCAATGTGAAGGGCGGTAAAAGTAATGATTTCGATTGTGATTATTAAGATATGGTAAAGTTAAAGAAAATAAGGAGCGCTAAAAAAATATTGATTCTCAAAGTGGGCGGTAGACGAAATAAGTTTGAGAACCACTGTTCTAAAGCAATTATATTATACTAGCGACCTGCCCCGGCGTCGCTTGGGTACACTTTATAAAACGTTTCGGAAGAAATTACCTAAATCAAGATGAAAACCGCATCAAACTCAATTGAGTAGAAAAGAAGAAGTAAGCGTACAAACAGACAGACGCAAAAAGCGACTTCAACTTTTACTATTAAGAGATCAGATCCCAGTGCCTGTAGACAAATGGCAATCGATGATCGCTAGAGAATAGAAAGATGTACTGGATTGAGATAAGCTTTCGACCGGTCAAGCGATCTGTTATGTCATTTCCATACATTTAATTTGCGTTTCTATTCTCTAGCACAGATCAGACATCGTTAGGAAACTTACAAACTTCAGAGAGCTCCATAAAGTTAGTCGTTAGTGTAGTTAGTTAGTAGTAGTTAGTGTAGTTCATCAACTCGAACTAGCTGCCAAGGTGAACTGAGGCCGCTCTTTACATTCTAAGAAGAAGCCCGCGTCCATCAGTTGGACGGTTATGGGCTTATTATGCTACTAACCTAGCCAAAGGCTTGATGAGAGACACGAGAGAGTCTCCAGCCTCAATATCCACTCCACTGTCTTTGTAGGAGAGTGACTTCTGAGGCGACGTGCGGTCGCCGGTCACGTAGGGAGAAGTGAGCGGGTGCATCGCTTCCTTGAAGTTCTCTACCACCACTTGGTGACCACCTGATGAAAGAAAAATAAATAAATAAAACCGGCCATTCATACAGATTACTGTATCAACATATTATAAAAGGATAGAACCGTTTTTTTAGTGTTTGTTGCTTATCCACAGACATTTTTTTTTTTACTTTTTTTTATCATCAAATTACTTCTCCCGCTCTAGACCGAGCGGAAGGGAATGTCAGCCTCTTACTGACTAAAACCCATCCGTGTTCCTCCTAATGCCCTTTGCGTTCCAGTGGGTCTACTCCCTAAGCACGAAGTCCGTGGTTTCGGCCTTAGTTACGAGCGTTTCCTACTCCCTATCACCTACGGTCATACGATTATTTTGGGGCCCGAACTAAGAATGAATGACCACACGATTTGACAGTTGTCCCTACTACCGATGTGTTTTTGCCCGTCCGAAAAGTTGAACTTGACACTTGTTTTGTTCACTCTACGTTTCGGGCTACTTTCGGACGGGCGACTAACTTCATTGACAGACTTAGGAAGGAGGCTCCTAGGGCCGCGGTAACTCTTTCGAACAAATTCCGCAGCCCGAGCAGATCTGTAGACCATGGACTATAATCAAGCTGAATTTAAAAGTCAAATGTATTATTTTTGATTTTTCAATTGATGGTAATAGGCTCGTCCCTATTACATCGGACTTGAATATAACAGCGAAATGAGGGTGTACTATACTGCCGTGCTAACGAAGAATGCAGTAACTCGATTTTGGACGATTTTGAATTGTACACCTAATATACATATACACCCCTAAATTAAATTCACCAGAAAAAATTTAAGGGCATGGTCAGTTACTGTAATAGAACATATAAAGAGAAAAAAAAAAGAAAATTATTTTGTTTGAAAACTGTACTTCAAAAACATCAATAATTGGTAAGAAAGTTTAATCACATTGACAATGATATTCGTACGCGCACGCACACACGCAACCCTTTTATCTATTCATTCAAAAAAAAGCCCGCGCAATACATAGGCTGCGCACGAGACGGACGGCGCCAACTAGTCTGGCTCCCGCGCCACCCTTACCCCACTCCCACGCGCCCACTCCGGCGCGTGCGTCGCAGCCCGCCGCAGTCGGCCGCCCGCAGTAATTAGATCAAGTTGCGTGACGCGCGGTGCAAGCGCAACCTCTCGTTACCGCGTACCCGGTTTTTGTTGTATACGTAATTACATGTTGTGTTGATGAATACTAAATAGGCTTAATATTCGGTAAACTAAGGTCAAAGCAGACTGCATCGCGCCCTCTCCACCGAACCCGTCTCCTCAGAACGCAACAGAGAGGTTATTAAGTTTACGCGAGCGCGCAATCCGTATTACCTGTTAACATCTGTTATTAAATTGATAACTACGATGGCTTCATACGATCATCAGTTCACGTCTCGAGAGTACCCTTTGTGTTAATCTATACTAATATTATAAAGAGGTAGAATTTGTTTGTTTGTTTGTTTGTTTGTTTGTATGTAGGAGGTAATCTCCGAAATTACTCATCCGATTTCAAAAATTCTTTCACCAATAGGAAGCTACGTTATCCCTGAGTGCTATAGGCTATATTTTGGGATCAAAAAATTAGGGATCCGTAAATTAACGGGAGCGAAGCCGCGAGCAAAAGCTAGTACTTCATAAAAGGCCGGCACGCAGGTGAATCTTATCTAGATAGGTCGGAGCGAAAGTACCTAACCGAGGAGTTCGGGAGTCGGTGGACAGGCTGCGGCGGCCTAATTGCTTGGCCCGCGTGCCGCCTGACCTCACACCCATGGATTTTTACATGTGAAGTGAAATCAAACGGAGAGTGTACGTGAGTGAGCCCGATAGTCGCAAACTTTTAAAACAACTCGAAGTAAAAGGGCAAAGTGATGTTCTAATATCATTAAATAACTATCTTTTAAAAAGTGCTCGCTTGTGTGTTGATAACAAAGGGCGGTGGCCATTTTGAAAAATTGCTGAACTGTAAGTTTTTAATAACACTGTAAATTACCACCCTTATCAGCTGATTTCAATCCTTATCAGCTGATCCTAATCACTGTTAGCTAATCCCTTCAAATGCAAATCCCTATTGTCGCAGAACAAATTCTAACTTTTAAATACGTAGAGTGGAGTGAGGGAGAAAGCACTCTGTGTGTGTGTTGCACGGATTTCGCGCTATCGACTCGCTCGCACGCATTACATACCGGTATAGCATGACTCACACAAGCGTATAATGGTGCATGATGTGTGATCATGTGTGTAGCTTACGCGCGGTGGGATGAATTTCATTGATAGTCCGTGTCGTTGACGTAGTATTTCTAGTATTAGAGTATTATGTGCATAAAATTATTCATATTTTCAGGATCAAACAAAAGTAAATAACTTTGTTAGATTTAAATAAATTATATTAATGATTTTACATTTCAATAAGTATACCGCTTCCGTATGTACCCTTAAATTTTTTCTGGTGAATTTAATTTAGGGGTGTATTAAGGTATATAATTCGAAATCGTCCAGGGTCGAGTTACTGCATTCTTCGTTAGCACGGCAGTACCTCTGCCCAACCTTTCGGTGAATACAGGCGTGATGTTATGTTATGTATTATTTTTAAGATAAAGCCGGAATAAAAATCGTGAAAAAAATTGTATGGAGGGAGACTCTTTTGTGATTAGATTTTTTATTATTTACCTAGGATTCATGACACAGCACCATAATCTGTGAAAATTTCAACTAGCTATCTTTTTCGGCTGGCCACATACAGGATGTTAACGAATTCGTGTAATTCCTTCAAACCAGATGATCTATTAATGATATAGATTAACCTCGCACGGGATTTAGATTGATTAAAAATTATTAATAAACCTTTTTTTCAAAATATTTTTTTATGTGATAGAAAATTTCGATGCCATGCATAAATTAATGAAGGCACGGCGACTCAGCTGACAGGCACTACTAACGCGATATCGCTTCACGCTGTCAGTTAACTTGGGACACTAAATTACTCAGATACAGAATACCATGGTTCATTTTTTGAAAACTTTATTTTTGTTGATTCTGAAAAAATCCTATGCAGGGTCAATCAGTGTCACCAGAAGATCACGCGGTTTGAAGGAATTACACGAATTCGTTAACAACCTTTATACCCCTGTGACAGACGGACAGACAGCGAGGGTTAGTTGTAGAGTTCCGTTGGCACCCCTTGGGTACGGAACTCTAGTAAAATATATTTGGGTTTCATGAATACGGTTTGACCGTGAAATGTTCCAAATCCCTTAATAAGGCAAAGGGTAGTATTTTTAAAGCCTCCTTGATGTATTTTTATTTTTAAATCAGGCATTTTTTATACAATTTTCTTTAATCTTTAATAGACAAGAAAAATGATACCAACATTAAAAAAAGTCACTACACATTTTTTGTTTATAAAAAAATCAAAATTGTTTGTTGGTCTGTGATTATGCAATATTAAGGGTTATAGCAGAATTAGAAATACTTTTACAAAGATATTCTTTAAAACGCGATTTTTAATAATCTGTCCAGCTGTCGACATACCTTCCTTACCCATCTGCTCGACAGTGCCGACGATAGCGATCTCCCCGTCCACGAGAGACAGCAGCTCCTTCACGCACACAGGGTCCACTATCACCACCATGCCCACGCCGCAGTTGAACGTGCGGAGCATCTCGAAGTCTGACACCACACCTGCGAAAATAAACATTGTGTGAATGGTTACAGAGCGCAAAATAGATTGAACGTAACTTTGATAGAAGTGTTTTATACTGAAGAATGTGTTGTCGGTGTTTCAGTAATTACAGCGGTTACGCACTGCATCCGATCCGGATCCGTGAAAATAAGAATATAAAAAACTCGGACCGAATTCGGATATTGCTTTTCGGACTGCATCCGATCCGAATTCGTGAAAATACGGATCTAGTGTCTACAAATCTCGGACCGAATTCGGATATTGCTTACGCTCTAATCCGAACTCTGATTCAAATCCAAGCAATTCAATTGGAATTGGAGACTCACGGATGACGGAGAGAAATCGGATAACGGAAGTCGGATCGAGTGCGTAAACTATCATACAAATAGTTCTATGGCTACTTCGGAACGTATTTTCACGGATTCGGATCGGATGCAGTGCGTAACCGCTCTTAGTGTTGTATGTGTGTGTATGTCTTATAATAACCATCTTATGTAATGCCGTGACTCGGAGAACGCGTTAAGCCATCCTTTCCGGGTGTCATACGAATACCTATGAGAGTCGTTACGGGTAGTCAGAATCCCGAAAATCTGACAACCGGTCTAACCTTAGTATATCGGCATTGCCCAGTAACTAGGTTGCGGAGGTCTGATGGCAGTCGCTCCGTATAAAATACTGGTATTCAGCCGCATCTGGTTGGATTGGAAGCTGGACAACATATTTGGGAAAAGGCTATGCGGCAAAATCTCATGTAATGTATGTGGCCACTTTTAATAGCTGCGTTTTGATGACGTAGATGCCTACAAGAGCTCTACGCTCAGCTGGATTCCGACCCTGGACCTGAGCCTATCCAATGAAGCAGCCAGTAATGAGCAAGAGGGTTTGTGACCGTAGTTTTCTCGCACCAGTGATATTACTGCCTATTACCGGCCTGGGGTTATAAACGCCATCTGTTGACCTGTAAGACCAAGTATGGGACAATTCTACCCAAACATCTCACCTTTAGCTTGCAGCCATCCAAATACAGGCTTGATATTAAACTTGGTAGCATCCAGTTTAACCTTGATGCCAGGAGGTAGGATCCGGGGGATGTTCTCCAGTAGTCCACCGCCGGTAATGTGTGCCAGGCCCTTAATCAGCTCCTTCTTGATGGCCGGTAATAGGGCGCGTACGTAGATACCGGTGGGAGCGAGGAACTCCTCGCCGTAGGATTTGTTTGTGGTGCTGAAGGCGGCTGGTTCGTTATATCTGGAAGGTGAAGGGAAGATAAGATAGAATATTAATTGTCAATCACGATAGCCTTATCGGTGTCATGATCACTATGGCAGCTGTGCAAAAGGTCCTGGAGTACGATTTCAACCCTCGATTCAGAACTTCAGAACTAAATCAGTTGTCGAACGCTTCGATTTGTTATCTCGTTCTTTCTATGATTCTCGTAACGAGACAAACCGAATCGTTTGGACACGTTCACACGGCGACCATTCGATTCGATTTTTTCACGTATACGCTTTTACCGTATACGATGCAATCGTTCACACGGCAACCATTCGATTCGATTTTTTCACGTATACGGTAATACTCGAATGGGCGAGTCGTGTGAACTAGACAACATGAACATAAGCGCCACTGTGTCGTATTCGACAAAATCGTTTCGAGGCGCGGCATTCTCCGTGGCAACTTCGCACGGTATACGGTAAAAAATGTATCTCAAATACGAAGTTTTCTCGTATAGACTCCATGTGAACAGTTTGACATATAGTCTACTGCCACTACTATGTTCGATAAAATCTAGTGTACGGTATACAGGAAAAGTATGGCCGTGTGAACGTGGCCTTTGACAACTGATTTATCGAAAAGTTCTGAATCAGAGGGCTGCTTGGAGCAAAATTCGGTTGTGGTGGAACTAGGTGTGGTGTTCCTCCAACCAAAGGGAGGATCCTCAAACCAGGCGGAGTCTTATGCCTGGCGGGCTGCTGCTCTTCTAAATCTGTGGTTGGGCGATTGTATATACACTATATGTATGCATGTCGAATCTTGATATCGCGATGTAGGAACGAATAGTTCGCATGTGGCGTGGTAGATGCCGCTACCCGGCTATTAAATTTCAGTAGCAAATTCGAATTCGAAATTAACATACGTAACATAACATCACGTCTGTATTCCCCGAAGGATTAGACAGAGGTGTATAGTACACCTTCATTTCGCCTTTATGTTTAAATCTCATATAATAGGGGGCGAGTCTATTGCCATTAACCACTAATCAAGACCCCAAGCCGCCACTGAAAAATTCCACACGGGAAAACCCAATAACACTGCCCGACCTAAGGATCGAAACCAGGGCCGCCGCTCTGGCAAGCAAGCGCAACCAGTAGACAACGAAGAGTTTGGAATTCTACCCGGTAAATGCACATGACCAACCTCTACCTAACCCTTCGGAGAATATAAGCGTGGTGTTGTGACCTTTTTAACTCCTTACTTCACTTTTTCTTACCTATGTCCTGTTTCCATCATGATCTTCTGCACTAAACTGTATCCGTTGCTATGCACGCCAGTGGACGGCAGTGCCAGTACTACGTCTCCAGCCCTGATCTCCTTGGATCGTGGCAATTGCTTCAGGTTATCAACAACACCGACGGCGAAGCCAGCGAGATCGTATTTGCCGATCTCGTACATTGAAGGCATTTCAGCTGTTTCGCCACCTATGAGAAAAGAAAAAAGAATTAGGAATATTGTAGTACATGTTCTTTTATCTACACTCATATCGTAAAGTTCTAATTATGAATTCAAAAATAATATTATGGTAATGACATTTTTACAGGAAAGTTTTATTATAGTACAGTTTTCTTATCTAAATAATGTTATAAAATAACGTGTTTCTATTAAAAAAATATTCTAGACCGACTAACCGCCATTTTCAATATCCTATCTATCGGTGGTTTACCTTACTACAGATAGAAATTTGACATTACTTCTATGGAGCTTATGTCAAATTTCTATCTCTAGTAGGCGAAACCGCCGATAGATAGGTTATTGAAAGCGGCCGTAAGGAGTTTTAGCAGCTGCACATAGTGTAAGTCGGCGCGCGCTAGGACGCGATGGGCTATTGGATACGTGTCGCCATAATATTTTATTTGTTTTAATGTTGGTCTTATTAAAATAGGTATCTACATATTGCATGAGTTTAGATAAAGTAGTATATGAAACTGCACTTAACTAGTTATTTAAACCCTAATCGCAAAATGACGATCTAAGACCGGATTTTTTGGTGCGCTACCGTCTTTCGCGTCCAGAAGTAAAACGCCGCGTACATCAGCTTTGTACGACATTCCAAGGAACTGCGACTGACGTCAGCAGAAAATCCAGCCTTAAATCTTTATTTAACGTTTCAATTAAAAATGGATTTTCGGTTGTTGCGCGTTTCTACCCTTCCACGTTTATTTTTTAATATATTATTTCTTTCATACATACCCAACAAAGCACAGCCAGACAATAAACAAGCATCAGCGATCCCCTTAACGATGGTGGTAGCCACGTCAACCTGTAGCCGTCCGCACGCCATGTAGTCCAGGAACGCGAAGGGCTCTGCGCCGGCGCACAGGATGTCGTTCACACACATAGCTACTAAGTCCTGGCCTAACGTGTCGTATTTCTGCATTATTTCGGCTATCTGCAAGGAGAATGCTTTTGTTAGAAGATAGATAATGACAGAAAGAGCGTCATAAGAGTTATAAATAATAACTTATACGCATAACATAACATAAACTCACGGCTGTATTCCCCGAACGGTTGGCAGAGGTGTATAGTACACCCTCATTTCGCCGTTTATGTTTGCGTCCCATGTAATAGGGGGCGAGTCTATTGCCATCGACCGGGCACAAATCCAGACTCCGGGCTGCTACTGACAAATTCACACGGAAAAACCCAGTGACACTTTGCCCGACCTGGGGATCGAACCCAGGACCTCACGCTCAGCAGTCACGCTTGCGACCGCTAGACCAACGAGGCAGTCCGCATAAAATTTATACGCATAAAATATCTTTAAAAATGTGGAGAGAGTCAGTTAGCAATGATATTATGTTAAAGTTATCCAAAACAAAAAGGACCATATCAATTTTCACCTATGAATGTTGGACATACGTAGGAATGCGATGGTATGGTTTCCTTTTTTTGTTCAGCAGAAAATCTTTAGGTTTTGACCGCCCCAGTCGGATATATCCCACAACAATTTCGGGTCAATTTCGCCCACGTCGGATTTACTTAGATATCGGGTATATCCTGGACTGAAGCGGTTAAACCCGGCCGCACAGTAGGGGGGGACTTTAGCCCAGCCGCACAGTAGGGGGGGGGGGGAGGGGGACTCTAGCCCGGCCGCACATTACAAGAAATTTCCGTTTGAAAAATTTTGACATGATCGCGAAGACCCTCTGCGCATTTCTTAGAAATTTTCTGTCAGGCATTTTCTTATAATGTGCGGTCAGGCTTTAAAGTTCCTTCGACTACCTAAAGGAAAGTTTGGGTTGAGACTTTCACTAATTAAAATCCTCTCGCAGACCGTCCTAAGGGAAGAGCTCTGAGATCTCCGATGAAACATTCCGTCTCGCAGAAGACTGAAGCCCCTACACATGGTGGTATAAGAAACCTTCAAAAGACGCCCGGCCTTCGGGGATAAGACCGGGTAGTGTGGGATTCTTACCTCACAAAAACCACCCTCCCTGTCCTTTTAAAGAAACACCCCAGAACCCCCCTTGTGTAACATCCTTGGGGAGACTGTATAGGGATCTCCCCTGAACCTCGTGGTGGTATTACCTACCAGTGGCGTAGGGTGAATTTTCTTAAAAGGGAAGCCGGACCATAAAATGCTTACCTTGCTCAAGTGTGATGCGTGAATTCCATTAACTACTCGTTTTGAAAGGGAAGGCGATAGGAATCGAGTTGTATGGAGCCTTCGCCATTGTTACCTACTATCAGGTGGTAATGGAAATTGTACCTCACCTTAAGCTTAGTGCCGACACCATCAGTTCCCTGCACCAGCACGGGGTCCTTCAGGTTAGGGTCCATGGCTGACAGCTGGAACAGTCCACTGTAACAGCCCAGTCTGCCCAATACCCCTCTTCTATGTGTAGCGGTGGCGATTGGTTCAATCTGACGGACGAGTGTCGCGGCCGCGTCTATGTCCACACCGCTTTGAAGGTACGAGAGGCCGTTGATTCTGGATAAGGAGTAGTATAAATACTTTTGTTACTATTTGTTTTTGAAAATAATTTTTGATATATTTATGCAAAAATACTACGCTACAGTACTCGGTAGTAAATATTACACGTCGAGCTTAAGGCTGCTTTTCCACCGGAGATGTGTGCTACAGATGCGTGTTAAATCCACCAATAGGATCGCTTGATTTTCAAACATGTGTCAAGGTTAGTAAAATAAAGCTATCCTATTGGCTGATTTAAAACACATCCGTAGCACACATCTCTGGTGGAAAAGCAGCCTTAGAAAGAGATATCGGCCAGTTTCAGCTTTATAGCGCGTCACCTCTGTTACTCATACGTATATGATAAATTCCGGACTGTAAGGGTGAGGCCAAACGAGCGTAATTTTTTGGGCTGTGAGTCGCGTAAAATAAGTCAGCGTAATTTTTTGGAAGGATTTTACAGACTCATTTTGCGTAGCCGTGTGAACGAAACTTGAGTTTTGTATGAAACCGAATGTAGCAGAAATTACGCGACTGAAATTCTGCGACTCACAACTCAAAAAATTACGCTCGTCTGGCTTCACCCTTAGTGCTTCGTGTGACACGAGATGATGCTCTATAAAGCCGAAGCTAGCCGATATCTCTTTCTAGCTCGATGTGTAATATTTACTGCCGCGTACTGTATTTCTGTGATATATGCTATATTTTATGCGTATAAAAACGAAGTAATATTGAAAACTAAATAATCTTTATAAAGTTGTGATGTTATGTATGCTACCGTCAGAGCAAAAGTGGCCTAAGCCACATTTTTTCGTTTAAGAGTTATGTGCAGTATACAAGGTTAGTCAGAAAGGGGGTACTAATCCGAAAGGGTGTTAAAGTACACATAATAATGAATAACTTTTGTTCTACAACTTTTCCCAAAAGTCAATAGTTTAAGAGAAACGGTTGTTCAAAAATCTCAAAAAAAAAACTCTAAAATCTATCTGTCCCCAGTTATGATCAGCTGTGTTTACATTTTAGGTCATATTTGGGGTCATGAATTAGAAGCACCATTTTCTGAATTTGTAACTAAAGCAGGGATGAAGAATTTTTGAAAAAACTAAAATAAAAATCAATTTATTTGGAAAAAAAAAATATCGAATTTTGAAATTTTAATACTTGCTTTCAAACAGTCATCAGTGATACTATATGTGGCCTTCGGATTAGTACCCCCTTTCCGACTAACCTTGTATAATATCAAACAAGCTATTAAAACAAAAATACATAAAACAATATTCAAACCACAAACAAATACATTAAGCCATTTTTTTATTATAATTAGCATGTTTGAAATTATTTACCGCACATAACTCTTCTACGAAAAAATGTGGCTTAGGCCACTTTTGCGCTGACGGCCTCAATTGTATGTTGGTGAAATAGGTATGTATACAGCGTGACAAAAATTAATTTAAAAAAAAAACTTTCCGTACATATCAATCCGAATTATTTTTTGATTTGTATGGAAAGTAATAAAAAATAAGTGAATTTCTAGATGTTTTCTACGAAATACGAAAGTTGTTCAATTTCCGATACCGAGTAACGCCACAAAATTCTTGAGAGTGTATTTAGAGGTAATCTACGAAACTATACATCCTATTTCAAAAATTCTTTCACTAATAGGAAGCTACGCTATCCCTGAGTGCTATAGGTTAAATTTTATTGTAAAAAAGTTAGGGACCCATAAGAAAATTACAATAATGTAACCCAAGGTATCAAAAATTTGTTAAAAAGTTATTATTTGGCGTGCGCTGCGAAAACTATTGATGATACATAAAAATAATGTACTACATGTTTATAGTACTCTTCATTATCCACAAAAAAAACCGTGAGGGTATATGTCTATTATAGTATAGTCACATCAACCGTTTTTTGTTCAAATTAGTCGATCAAAACACGGGTAGAAACGAAAGATGAAGACATTCCTATCGTGATATTAATCTTTATCCAAGTAAATAGCTTCATAATCTAGGTTGATTATGTACATGTAAAATGTTCTTTAAATTATTCTAATCGGACTTTTCGTTTAGAAACGAGAAAACTAAAAATTAATGGCGCGTTGTGAGTGAATAGCCCAACTTTCAGTCTATTAGTTAACTACACATTTATTAATCCGCGACTTCGTCTGCATCCGCGATAACCGACATTCACGCGGACGAAGTCGCGGGCAAAAGCTAGTATACTATATTTTTAAATATCAATTAGAAAGTCAGATTAGGTTCAAACTACTGATAACTCAAAGTAAATAAAAATTTGGGGCCACCCCAGAGATGATAGTTTTTACAGCGGCGATCGGCGATTTTGCGGCTGTGTCGCGTTCTATCGCGTTATCATAATCACGTGTTTTAGCCATTTTCCGAAGATGCCAGACCTTTTTTAGTCGCTACGACTGCTCTATCGCGCGTGAAACTATTTTTTTCTTTTGAAACCTATTACTATGTCTTTCCCAAATAGCTTGACGAAAAACATAAAATGATTTGATTGAAAGAAAAAAATGGTTTCACGCTTAATAGAGCGAGTGTGTAAAGTCGGCTATGAATTCACCGATCGCCGATTCTAAAAGTATCGAGTGTGCTAGAGCTAGAGCCGAACATGTGATGGTACAAAACAGGATGAAAAAAAATAAACAAGCAATTTAAAAACGACAAGTTTATTGCCAATATACATTACAAGATGATTGATTAAACAATACAAAATGAGGTTTACGTAAATGATTCTTACCCATGCTATCCCATTTATAAATGCGAGCTAAGATAAATGCAACAGTTAATTAGGAATGTATATTATTTAATGAATAATCGATTTGTTCAAGAATGTAATTATATGACGCGTTCTTTTTCGGAGGAATACATGCTGAAACAAAATACATTTTATTTTTATGCGGTTTTTGTAAACATGCTGTATTTCTCATGAGATGATTTTGATATTTTGTGAAAATTTTATAATACGTGTTAAGTCACATAAGTAATATGATTACTTACTTACTTATTTTAAACATTAAATTATATATTTCATTGTGTATGATGAGCTGATCGTGTGTACAGCGGTGGTTTATTGATAAATTATATAAGGTCCATTGTAAAATCAAAGGTATTAATATTCTGTAATACAATACATATTACTTTGCTTTGAAAAATTAACTTTTTAAATATGAAATGTTATACCGAGTGATATGTATACTCTTTATTGTACATAATACACCGGTAAGAAAAAAAAGGAATACAAACATTTACACAATATGTAGGTACAATTGGTCTTATCGCATAAGGCGATCTCTTCCAGACAACCAAAAAATTATTCAAAGTTATGAAAGTCACGTTAAATTTTCCCGATATAAATAAAAAGCACAAAAAAAAAGTTTTATTAGCCAATGTATAAAATAACATAATCATCAAACGTACTTGGTAAATGCTCTATGCGCGATATCCTTCCTGTAGTGCGCGCCGGGGAAGTCTACGAGCGCGGCGCCCTGTGTGGCGGCGGCAGCAGCAGCACGCAGCGAGGCGGCGCGGGCGCACACGAGCAGCACGCGGCCGCCCCACGTCACCAGCGACCCGTTGGCGCCGCGCGACACGCCGCTGTGGAACACCACCACGCCCGGCGCACTAGCCGCCTGCGACAGACCTGCACGCACCCAACACACGTTAGGGGCCGTCCATTAATCACGTCATGTTTTTTTAGCATTTTAACCCCCCCCCCCCCCCTTGATCATACGTGGTGAAGTTTAAGACTGCCCCCCTCCCCCACGCAAAATCACGTGTATTTTTTAGTACCTAAAAATAATCTTAAATTTTTTAGAATATTATCTTTTAGGCATAAAGTATAATCTAATTTTATTCTGAAATTAAGGGCCATGATAAAAATGTCTAGACAGAAAGGTTGCAGGTTGTTTTTACTGGCATATAAATTTTCACTTTTCAGTTTAGAAATCGCGCGTTTGACGAAAAAATAAATACACGTGATATCTTACTAGACCCCCCCTTGTGATATTTCGTGATTTTTGCCAAACCCCCTCCCCCCCCTTTCGAGCCTCACGTGATTAATGGACGGCCCCTTAGCATCACTAATACATATACTGGGTATAAACTAATTCCTTAAAACCACATGATCTTCTACTGGTGTAGATTGACCCCGCACGGGATTTGGCTTAATTAAAAACAAAAATAAAAAAAACTTTTTTTCCTGGCGTTGGGTTTAGTAGTCGTATCTAAACCAGCCAATAAGGAAGACTAAGATTTTTATCTTTTTTGAGTGGCATTAATGCTCCTTATAAATTATTGAAAGCACAGCGATATAGTTGCCAGGCACAACTAGCGCGATATCCATTGCAGTCAGTTAAATCGGGACCCTAAATAACTAAGAAAAAAAAAGTTTTTTTTTTATTATTTTTAGTTGATTTTCCAAAAAAACCCATTTAGGGTTAATTTGTGTCACCAGTAGGTCACGCAGTGTGAAAGAATTACACAAATTCGTTTACATTCTGTCTAGTACTTAAATACCTACAAAAATATGCTCCACACATGCCATTCGAAATTGAACTTTAGTATTAAATGCGAGAGAGTTCCCGTTACATTGTGTGTTCACGCTCTTATTACATTTCAGTCCACTCACTCACTAACATTTGGTTTAGTTTCTTTTTGTGTGTCACTTCGGAGTTGCAGCAGCGCGTAGGCATGTCTTCATGCCTAAACTAAGAAGCTTCACTACTAGCGTAGGATTCTTACACACCAACTCCACTTTATACGCGTTTTATTATTGAAGTATTTTTATAAACCTAAGAGAAACAATCATAACATTTATCTATAACATACCGCTAATAACGCAGCCCTTTGTGGATGTTTCTGGGTATCCCTTCGAAGCAATGACGACACCTACAGCAGACAGCTTTGTGTTCCATGTCACTTGAATCTGCTTCAATGTGCCTTCCACGCACGCCTAGAAAGAAAGGTTATTAATGTGGTGAAACTATCCATGATGTTTAGTCCATTAATAAAATGTATGAAAATTAAAAAAAACCATTTCCTTATCACTTAAGATTAGTTTGCAGGATTTTGTTTTATAATGTCGTATTATCTATAGATGCAATAATTCAGGGTAGTGTTTTCAGCATAAATATTGCGTTCCAGCTAAACCAGCAGCTTTTTCAGAAATCCAAAAATGCTGTTTTTTCTCCAAAATCAAGCTGACGGTTCCTTGGAGGACTTCTCTCTATTCCTAATAGGTTAGGATTTGGCTTTGCAGCCTTACGTCATAAACTCAAAATAAGTTTCAGATATACAGCCCGAAAACCATGAACTCTGTAACCAATCATGCGGTATTTACAAAATAAAAAAATCTATTTAAGGAATTACACTGTCAGGACCCCGTTGAAATTTGGCTCGCACTTGATGTGTTTTTGCTTAGCTCGTCTACTATCTTAACACTATTCTGAAGACGACAGATAGTGGCGGTGTTAGTCTACGTCGTTATAAGAACGGTTAGCTTACCTTCATAACTTTGTAGAGGTCTGACTCGAGCAGGGTCATGAGTACCTGTGTCTCAGGGTCTCCGAACCGACAGTTGAACTCCAGCGTCATTGGGCCTGACTTTGTCACCATCATGCCAGCGTATAACACACCTAGAAGGAATGAGATAAGTGGTCAGGTAAGTTAATACAAGCTTACAACTGGCGAGGCGTAAGCTGAGCTTTGCATTTGTGTGAGGGCACATAGAATCGATTGCCAAAAAGCAGTATAAACCGGTTTAAACCAAGCAAAGGACGCGTCTGCATTCATTTTCACACAAATGCAAAGCTCAGCTTAGGCCTCGCGGACGGTACAATAATAAAGCCTAAACGCCACATTACAGAGGTTACGCACTGCATCCGATCCGAATCCGTGAAAATAAGTTCCGAAGTAGTCATAGAACTATTTGTATGGTAGTTTACGCACTACATCCGGCCGATCCGTCATCCAATTTCTATCCGTCATCAGTGAGTTTCTAATTCGGAAGAACAATTGACGGACCGAAGTAGCCGTAGTATTGTTTGTATGAACGCTTTCGCATTACCTCGGATTCAAATCAGACGCCAAACGGATATGCCAAAGATGGCCCCTGAATTGTTTGAATTTGAATCAGGGATCGGAATAGTGCGTAAGCAACATCCGAATTCGGTCCGAGATTTTTACTCTAGATCGGTATTTTCACGGATTCGGATCGGATGCAGGGCGTAAACCAATATCCGAATCCGGTCCGAGTTTTTTATATCCGTTTTTTCACGGATTCAGATCGGATGCAGTGCGTAATCGCTCTTAGATACGATCGATACTGTTAGCATCGACGATCGGCGATTTTCCAGTTGCATTGATGCTGCTTCATTTTTTGGCGATTGGAGTATCAAAATCACGTGCTTTAGCACTGAGCCACGTTCCGAAGAGAGCCTCAAACGCTGCGACTAGCATCCGAATGTGTGCTGAGTGAAGTGTTCAGTTACGGCATCTTGGAACCGAAAAGTTAGGCAGCCCGGTTGCACATTATAAGAAATTTCTGTCAGATGCCAGACGCGTGCACGAAGGCTCTCAAAGCATATGCAATAGTGCCCCCAAGCTTATCTGGCAAATTCTGTCAGTATGCGGGGTCTACTACAAAATATATGCGAAGAGTGCCTTCCGGCGCGCGGAAATTTTCTGGCAGACGTTTTCTTATAATGTCTGGCCGACTTTAATCGCCGATCGCTGATACTAAAAGTATCGATTGTGTTAGGGTCTTAAAGCGGGTTGAATATAGGACTAGCTCCAGCATTTTCTAGGCTATTGTAGGAAGACATTCTGGCAATAGAGATACGCTGAGCAAGTAGAATAGTGGCCGTGGAGCCATGTCTTTCTTCCAGAATATGCGTTTGAAAGATCGTTAGAATTTTTGTATTATAACTTTCGTGAGAGACATTCATATTTATGATTATTTACGGTTTACTCACGTGCATTTTCTCGGGATTGCCCAACTAGTTTCGGACCCAAATGAGTCGAACAGTTCGACTCGCGACCTCGCCGCGTGTTCAGCTCATGATTAAGGGCTCCGTTTGGGTCCGAAACTAGTCGGGCAATCCCGAGAAAATGCACGTGAGTAAACCGTAAATAATCGTAAATCGTTAGAATTATTACGTAAAAATTAACAATCAGCGAATATCGCAAAGAAGAAGAGTGATTGATCGGTTTCTGAAAAAATCGTATTACCTAAGTGATCAATTGTAATAAGCAAATAGATCAAAAAAGGTTATCGCAATTTGACAGTTAAGTCTGCTCGCAGCTATCTTTTACGTTGCAGTTTAAAGTAATACGTGATACGAAGACTGCATATTTTAGTTCACCGATTGCTCTACAGAGGCAGCACTGTTGCTAATTTCATATGCCTTGGTTAACGCTGATGCATAATACGATTTAATTGCGCAATATTTGCTATCGCTAGGCTTCTGCAAGATACGCCATAAGCCTACCGGTCTTGGACTCATTGAGAGTTCGAAATCAGATTTCATCGCCGATATAATTTGTTTCTGTATTAGGTAAATTAATTGTTCTTTCTTCTGAATCTCCTGACGGAGCTAATATAGCTTCAGAATTTACGACAACATTTTTTTCTAGGTCTTATCATTTGTCGATAAAGCTTTTGGACACTTCCGAGTCTTCAAAATGCATAGCAAAATGTTTAACGAAAGAATGTTTTGATGGGCATGAAAAATAATTAATTTTATCTTAAATTTCTGTCTGACCTATAACATCAAAAACAAGCATTTCGTGATGTAACAAGAGACTCAATTTTATGGATATAGGTACATATTTTATAAAAAAAAATACGTTACGGAACGCCTTGGCAACTGCAAAACAGGCAAACAAACAAACGCAATACTAAAAAACAATTGCTATCCCTCATTAGCCCAATTAAAAAGCGACTTAATCAGTGTAACAACAGGGTGTATTATCGTGTTAAATTGTAGTTAATTTAGATGAAATCATGTTTATTGAGTATTTATCTAGTGTTAATTGTGCGTCGGTGGTTGTTATAAACAATAACGGGTCAAATGCCATTGACATACGTAATACTACGGTTGGTATGAAGTGACGTAAAATGTATTAAGTTTTAAAGCAGTGTTTGTTTGATGTACTTAAAATGCGGACATATTGGAGTAAAATTTCGTTATGTTGGATTTTAATTACGCACGTATTTTTGTTATGAGTAGGTACATTGTGATATTTGCAGTAGATATATTTAAATTGTGTTGTTTCCATGGTCATAAAACAAAATGATGTTATTATTATTGTAACCTAGAACTAATTAAGGGAAGAAAAATATTTTATACGAAGGAGCAGAATATATTTGGGGTGCATGAAAAGAGCCTCCACGAGTAACGATACTTAAGTATGTCTGGTACACCCTGGGTAGTCAGCCCACTACCAATCTTGCTGACTAGCTAATCTTTTCACCGCAGCATGAGCTATTCTCGTTTAGCTCGTGATAACACGAGAGAAGACCAGAATAAAGTTAAATATAAAACAACTTTTCAAAAATTGTTAAAAGCCTATGTACAAAAATATGTATAATTAGTTTTAAAAAAATGCCTTTCAGTGTACGATGATCAGCATCAGATGTCCCGAAAATCAACGGTAAGCCGGGAACAAATGACAGGGCAGTTTAGATAGTTAAGAAAAAAGAATCGGTTTCTTTGACAACAGCACTTTTTAGGGTTCCGTAGTCAAGTCAACAAGGAACCCTTATAGTTTCGCCATGTCCGTCCGTCCGTCCGTCCGCAGCTTAGCTCAGAGACTCTTAGTACTAGAAAGCTATAATTTGGTACGGATATACATATAAATCACGCCGACAAAGTGGTAAAATAAAATCATGAAAAATATTTTTTTTGTGGATGCTTCTGTACATCTAAAGTGGGGATGTTTTTTTTTTCTCGTCTACCCCATCATGTGGGGTGTTGTTGGATAGGTCTTTCAAAAATATTGTGAGTTTGTAAAAACAACTTTTCGATTAAGGGATCCGTTTCTGAAATTTTAAACTTTAAAGTGCTAATTTTTGTTAGGATCAAGTGTCCCCCCCCCCCGCGCCAGCTAAACGGCTAGTTATTTGAAAACTATCACAGCTAAGTAGGCTTTACAAGTTTACGAGTAATAGTCGACCAACCGGAAAAGTAAAAATTTCGTACAAATTCCATTGAAAAATTACTAAGCCCTCATCTTAGTCCGCATTATTGTGCAACTACGGAACCCTATTACTGCGCGTGGCCCGACACGCACTTGGCCGGTTTTTTTTTCAGACCACGCTCCGCCTGCGCATTGCATTGCGCAAACGTACCGTGTGTGTTACTTGAGATAAAGAAAATTGAACCTTATGTCAGGGCCATTGCTTGACTGAATTTTAGATGCAGTTAACAATGAAAAAGTAACACTTTTTTCTTAAATATACAATATTAAACACATTAAGTTCCATGTGGTGCCGGACGTAAAGACTAGCACTATCCCATCTCATGCCATGGGTGTCGTAAAAGGCGACTAAGGGATTCACTAGAAGACGGGCAGCAGCGTTCTCTGAGTGTTTGAACAACCATACTGCGATCGCCAACCCGCCTGCCAAGCGTGGACATTATGGCAAACCCCCCCTATTAGTGGAGGCCTATGTCCAGCAGTCTTTCGGCTGAATCATCAGACACATTAAAGTAAAATTTCAGTGTATGTATTATGATTTTAACAGAATATTGTAATTGGGATGTTGGAGTATTTGCATTATTCCTGTTACATGTTGTATAAGAAGCCATTGTATGGTCAAACTATAATTATCTTCGGTGACCTTATATTTGTTAGTAAAGTTCGCCGTCAGAGATGATGCAAGCATCAATTATTGGTTTCCTGAATCTTGTATCTAACTTCTTGACTGCCTCAAAGGTATAGGCTCTTGAGGCAGGTACAGAGTATTGATCGAATACTGATAGTTTATTTTATTTTATGAGTACATTTTCCAATTATTCGATGTAAGCTTAGCTTCGCCACTATTGCAGGCTTATTAAAACTTACATCTTTAGTAAGTATTCAGCTATGAATAGGATTTGTAAAAGGAAGGGCGACAGCGAAAAAAAATTCAACGATATTATTTGTTGTTACAAAATCACTTGTACGCGACTACGACTCGCGCTTAACCGATTTTTCTCTTCGTCTACGACTCCGCTAATAGACATGGAACTTAAAAGCAGAGTAACTCAGTGTAGACCTTAAGTAATATCTCCAAATAAAAAGCCTATGTGTAGGGATTAAGTTCCAAAATTGTTTGCTATCGCCCTTTCGGATAACCTATGACTTATGTGTTTAAATATAGGAATTTTCCAACGATACGCTTGTTATTCGTAATATCGATAAAGTTATAGTATAGAAATTCGTGTGTAAAAGAATTTTCATTCGATTGGCGATAAGACGACCGATGTCAATGACGTTATCTACAATAATTACTGTTTTAATAGTAATAAAGTTTTTTTTAAATTATATTGCTACACTATAATCCTACTATTATTATAAATGTGAAAGTTTGTGGATGGATGTTTGTTACCCAATCATGCATTAATGCAGAGGTTCTCAAACTTATTTTATGTACCGCCCAGTGATGGTAATTAATGCGATTTCGCATAAATTTTATAAGCATGCGAATTCGTGAGCCTTAGCATGCTAATTGCTATTGCTATGCTATTTGCTAAAATGAACGAAATAATTACTGAACTAAACTGCTAATAATTTAAACGAACTCAACAATCACACGCATTCATACAATATACGACCCTAAGTACAAGCAATCAAAGATAATAATTGCTTAACATCATTCTTCGCATCACCTGCTAAATTGCTAATAATTTCACTCGCGAACGAAGTCACACGGAATGACGGAACAGATAGATTTAGTATTCCCATGGGTGCGACGGAGATAGCACGCTACCGCTCTATGATAGAAGTATGAAGCGAGCAATGAATTCGCTTCACACTTCACAGAATTTCGCAACTACATTTAATTTGCTAAATGCTAATGAAGTCTTCGCATGCTAACAATTAATGTGAATGCGAATTAATCCATCACTAGTACCGCCCACTGTAAAAATCAATTATTTTCCAGCGCCCCCTAACATTTTTAAGTTTACCACATCTTAATGTGGTAAAGTTAAAGTTGTCCTAATGTTGTTAACTGCATATAAATTAATCTGCATTGTTCTTACATTACTACAATGTAAATTGTCAAACCATTTATTTCTTTAAAAGACTGTCCTTGGAGTTTCTTGCCCGCTCTTCTCCAAAGGATCTACAACTTACTACTTGGAACCGAGCACCTAGAATTGACCTTTTGAAAGCACCGGTGATCTGGTCTACTTGAAATAAAAAATATTTGCCTTTGACTTAATTAACGCAATCGCAATCATTACTTTTACCGCCCCCCTGTGGGCCTCTAGCGCCCACAAGGGGGCGTTATCGTCCACTTTGAGAAAGACTGCATTAATGGCTGAACGGCTTTAGATGAAACGAGATCATTCAACCTCTATACATTTTTCGCCTAAATCTGACACAATAGAACACAAAAAAAAACCCGTTAAAATATGTTATTTTGTTCATTTGTTTGATATGGGACCAAAGCTGTAGGTAGGGTCATTCCCCGCCAAGTTACATAAGATCAAATAATAATGTTTCATACTTTTTAGATAGAGGCATAACAGCGATGTAATAAAGTTAATTGACCTTTATACAGCGAAACATTCTCATGAACATGTTATATTAGGTCTCTGAAGTTTAAGTCCATCATTTAAATGTTTATGGACACCGTGTCCTAAAACTTGTTTACAAAACAACGCGTAAACAAAAATGTTTAAAAAAGCAAAGCTTCTGTCAAAATTTGCCCGAAATGAATGATGTCCTTAGGGACACAGATAGACCATGTCCTGGATTAACATATAGGATACTTTTTTTCTGGATACTCAAAGTAGTTCTCCTAGGAAGAGAGTGAAACCGCGGGCATCAGCTAGTTATAAATAAATGACTTTCACAATAGCATTAGTGTCGTCTGATCTGCGCTATGACTTGACCCCTAAACTCTAATCATGGAAAGGGGAATAATTAATAAGACTGACTGACAATATCTGGAAAACCCTATTACTGATTACGGAGGTCAGATAACAGTCGTTCCGTAGGTACCTAGGTACGTTACTGTAATAAACTTGAGTGTGACACACCGTGCAATTTATTAGCGTTAGCGATGATGGAAAACATCGTGAGGAAACCTGCAAAACTGACACGGCTCCAAAAATAAAAGTTCTCCATGATGTGTGTGGTCCGCCGACCTGCACCAGGCTAGCGTGACCACTAAGTCATGAACCCATCTCATTCTAAGAAGGGTTCGTTCCCAACAGTGAGACGGTAATGGGCTGATGCGTGTCGTATGCGCATGCGTATGAGTGTCGCTACATTAAGAGGGCTATCGCATTTTCTCACCTCTCTCGCTCGCACAGGACCATATTTTTTAAGAATGTTAAATTAAAAGATGCATTTATTAATAATGTATTCAATGGGCTCCCTTTAAAATAATATTAATTCAATAGGTATAATTATTAAAAACATTTTTATTGTGACATTTATTAAACTTATCTCAAAAACGGATCATAATAATTATTGAGCTGAGTTTATTAGGGAACACGATAGTAATGTGTTTTTAATAATTACCTATCAAATTAATATTATTTTAAAGGGAGCCCATTGAATACATTATTAAAAAATGCATCTTTTAATTTAACATTCTTAAAAATATGGTCCTGTGCGAGCGAGGCAGGAGACAAAATGCGATAGCCCTCTTAAGTACTTCTTTTTGTCTTGTATCGTCACGAGCTTTATGAGAATAGCTCACCGTGGTGAAGAGATTAGCCATTCAGCAAGGTTGGTAGCGGGGCTGATTGTCCAGGTTGCGCCGGACGTACTTAAGAAAACGAGGCGTGCATAGGTTTGCGGTGTAGATTTAGATAAGTTATATTTTATATTTCCTCGCCCTCTTAGGCAGGGTTCCCACTACGCCGGACCGGCAGATCTGCCGCGCCGGTAAATCTGCCGGAAGGGCTAGTGGCTGTACAATTTATATGAAGCTATTCACATTATCCCGGGTCCGGCATTTTTGCCGAGCCCGGCATTTTTACCGAGCGTTTTGTCACCACGAAGTGCCGGTAAAACGACCGGACCCGGAGTTATGTGAACGAGTTTGTGCCGGTATCTGTCCCCCGCTCGCCCCGCTCGTGCTCCCCTCGCTCCTACTCTTATGTCTATTGAAAGTCGTCCCAGTAAATCGTCAAAAGTGGTTGCTGTCATTCGAAAATAATTGAAGAACTTTGATTCGTCACTTCTAAGTTCACCCATTAATGTTTCAAATGTTCCAAGTGAAAATCTTTCCCGTAAAATAGGGTGTACCCAATGTTTTCTTTTATTTTGCCTTCTATTAAGATACCACCACAACACAACAATTTCGTCGTCCATTGTGCGCGCAGGTCCAAATTCAACTGAGGTGAGTACTTGACTGTCTGAATTTCTTCCGGGATCCGATGCAATGTGAACACTCTGTCCGGTGTCCGGTTTCCGGCAAATCTGCCGGTCCGGCGTAGTGGGAACCCTGCCTTACTTTTTTATCGATTGAGAGACAATAGATAAATTGCCCGCCATTGCTGAGGAGGTCAAAGAGCAACGCCTTCGATTGTATAGACATGTGGTCCGCCGTCCAGAAGACCCATATAGTGCGAGTAGCCCTTAACCTACTGACGGCGACGCGAAATCGCGAAAGACCCCCGCGACCTAGCTGACTGCCCAGGTTGCGTAGTCAGTATTGGGGAAGCGTTTCATGCACCCCCAATACTGAGTACTAATTATACTGTTAGGAGAGATTGTTTCGCTTAACGTGGACCTACTAATATTCTTAGTTCTGCTACAATAGGCATAAGCACAAGCTTAGCAAACTTCCTTAAACGCCAATAAAACCACTATTATCAGGCAGCTAGCTCTTAACAAACGCCTTGGAATAAAAGCGATACTTAATAACACGCGATGAATCGGCATAGTTTATAAAACATAGATAACAGACTCAAGATGGCAGAGTGCATAGAAGTAGTGCACGAAAGCAGTACGAACTCGTTTCTCGTGGATAGATAAGGGAATGATATGCTATTCTTCGTTTATAGAATAGTGGGCACTTTGTATTCATGCATATATCAGCAGGGCGGAGAGGAGCTCGTGGCTAAATATTTACAGCCGCATAGACCGATCTTCCGGGTTAAGCCACGCTTGCCGAGGTTGGTCTGTGGATGGGTGACCATTTATCATAGCGAGTTTCCTCCGTGCCTCGGAAAGCACGTAAAGCCGTTGGTCCCGGCTGTCATTTGTAGATCTTTGACAGTCGTTACTGCTGGTCAGAAGCCAGAAAGTCTGACAACCAGTCCTACCAAGAGTATCGTATTACCCAGTTACTGGGTTGTGGAGGTCTGATAGGCAGTCGCTCCATGTAAAATACTGATATTCAGCTGCATCCGGTTCGACTGGAAGCCGACCCCAACATAGTTGGGAAAAGGCTAGGCAGATGATGATCAGCAGGGCGTATAAGGAAAGAAAGGCCGTTCAATCTACGAAGGCGCGCCCCACTCCTTTTTGTGGTCGGTAACCGCGTGGTGCGTATGCACACATCGCTGCCCCCATGTTGGCCTGCCCCCGACCTTTTCGATTAGCAGTTGTCGACTGATTCGGTTTGTTATCTCGTTCTGTCTACGATTCTCATATCGAGAGGAAAAGAGATGGTTTACCGAATCGTTCGACAACTGACTAATCGAATCGATCTGAATCAGGGAGCTGATGCGGATTTGCAGACTACACATGACTACCAAACTGAATTTCGACAAATCGTTCTATGACAAGATTTTACTTCGACACTATGGAACTCCGACATTACGCTACTCCGACAATTATGGAACTTCGACACTGGGGTTTAAAGTAACCTAACACGAAGGGGATGAAGGGGGCTTCGTTCGCTCGCTTTTCTCGCTCACTCTAACCTCCGTCATCCCCTTTGAACCTAACCTATCCGTGTCAGGGTGCCCCAAATTAGGTGTCGAAGTTCCATAATTGTCGGAGCAGCGTAATGTCAGAGTTCCATAGTATCGAAGTAAAATCTTGTCGTTGAACGATTTGTCGAAATTCAGTTTGGTAGTGACTACACACATCATTGATAACTTTTTGGAGCTCTCTCAGGTGTGCAGGTTTTAGGCTCTATCTATCCGGGCTAGCCAATCACTGCCCCCAGATCCTATCAGATACAACACATCTTCAAACTCCGGTCTAGAAAAAACTTTTAAAGCGTACTCACCAACATATTTAACGCCCTCAGCCTTCAGTCCATCGACCGCTCTCTGCAGGACTTGTTCCTTCACATCCAACAGCTGATCAGGCGTGATGAGCGGACAGGGACAGTAGGCACCCATGCCGCCGGTATTAGGCCCTGTGTCACCGTCACCGACGCGCTTGTGGTCCTGCGCAGGCGGCATCATAGAGACAGTCTCGCCGTCTGTGAAGGCTAGAACCTGGAAACGGGAAGGGATTTTCATTCCTTGATACTAGTATGTTCTGGTACTCCAGCCAATTAAGAATTAACATGCTCTGGGATTAGGAACCTTAATTCCATTAGACACAGTTCAATTGTATTGAGGGGCTTATGGCTAATTACCAACCGCGCGGATCTGACGATTTTTAAGGTTAAGCTGCGCTTGCCGCGGTCAGTCCGTGGGTGGGTGGCCATTCGTTACACATTAAGCCCCCTCTGTGCCTCGGAGAGCACGTTGTTAGTTAAGCCGTCTCGGGTGTCAGACGAATACCTACAACAGTTGTTACGGGTAGTGAGAAGCTCGAAAGTCTGACAACCGGTCTAACCTTAGGTTATTAGCATTGCCCAGTAACTGGGTTGCGGAGGTCTGATGGCACTCGCTACGTGTAAAATACAGATATTCAGCCGAATCTAGTTAGACTGGTTTTGGACTGGTATTGGGGTCAATATAGTTGGGAATGGGCCCGACAGAACATGGTTCAATTTCTATTGCAACAATTGTATTATCCTCATTTTTAGATAAACAAGGATTACATAATTAAAAACAAATATCATGTGTACTAAAAGTCTTAACGCTTTTGACCTCTAAAAATATCGCCTGACAAACAACTCTGTTTTTTCATCTCATTTCAAAGGTTTATCAATAAGAATACTGACTAATTACAATTGCCACTTAAATCATTCGTTATCAGAACCCCAATGGGTGCTAAAAAAATATGTGATGAATTGACCTCTACTATCAACAGTTGCTGTCTGTTAAGATAATAAATATTTCTGGATAAACAAGTGTTGGTTTCGTTACATCTTGATATAATAAAAATAGTATAATAGTAAATTAACAAAAAAAATAATAATACAGCGGCTCAAACAGATAAATAGTCCTATCTATACTATTTCTTTTTCCATGTCCACCTCACAACGCGTATAGTTCGGCTATTTCTTTTTGAATAAAAGGTAAATATTTTTTGGTAAATTTTGCTACAAAAATAATAGTAAAAAAGGTTTGAAGAATTACACTTTTACTTATAGACGATGGTTAAAGCTTGTTTAACTAAAATAACCTCCGGTTTCTGATTTGAGAATTCGGGATAAGCAAATACTTAAGTAACATTTGAGTATGGAGTTATCAAAAAAATTACGGATTTTAAAGCATTTTTTTGACAACTTTGTACTCAAATATTACTTAAGTATTTGCTTATCCCGAATTCTCAAATCAGAAACCGGAGGTAAGTCTATTGCCATCTCTATTCATTGGCATACAAATGACAAGAACAGGATTAATTTAATTAGTTTTTAAATATGACAATCTTTTATAAGTAAGGGGGTTCATGGCCTAATACTCAAACGCTACTCAACTTTATGTTGCCATTAATTCTCGTGCTGTCACTCTCCCTTTAAGGCGAAGTAATAGTGACAGCACAAAATTAACGGCAACTTAAAATTGAGCAGTGTTTAGGTTTTCTAAAAATAGTGTTTCATGCTTAAACGTTTGTTTACATTTTATAGAAAATTTAAATAGCCGCACTATAGCACAAAGCATCGCTTCACATAATATAATTTTAAACGATCGTCGTGGCCGCATGCGTCCCACGTGCGCTCATCCACGTAATGATATTTTTCTCAGAGGCATAACGCGACCTTTCGAATCACGCCACATCGCAACGCAAAACGGTGTAGAAGCAACAGGCATCGCCCGAAATTGGATTTGATTTCGGGGAAATATTCACATTCGTTTTTCAATTTATTTTATAAACAATTTATGGTGGGTAAATATTCGAAAAACATTAACAAAAATTAAGAACGTCATAACATCATCCCAAAGCGAAGAATGCAGATGTTTAAGACACCAATTATGATAATAAAAACTCAAATATATAGTTTGAGTGTATTCAAGCAATAAGACAATAATAAAAACAATATGAAACTACTATTGTTGAAAACCAGGAGAACAATGAGTTAATCGAATTATAATCGCAATTAAGTGGTTATAATTTCGAAATTGGGTCTGACCGTCCTGTTTTTGATTCAACATAATAGTATGATAAACTCATGGAAATACAAATCAAAAATCTGTTTTAACTCACCGAAACCTCGTCTCCCTCGAGCAGCTCCTCAATAACCACCGTCTGCCCAGCTGCGCCATACTTGGCATCTGTCAGGATCTCGTCAACTGCCTGACAAGCCTCCTCCTTATTCGACGCTACCACCACACCTTTACCGGCAGCGAGACCTGATGCTTTCACAACCAGGGCAGGGTATGGAGCGCTAGAAAGAGAAAAAGGAATATAATTATCTCATGCAAAGTTTCAACAAGGTTTTTATTGAGCAATGATTTATCGATAACTTATATCGATATTAGTCACATCTCTCTACTCCCCTCCAAATCATTGGGGGCCGCGTTGCTCTATGGTTCAAGGTATACAAAATGATAATATTATATTATGCTGATAATATTTTTATGAATAATCTCACCTTGTTACTTATGTGTTTGTGATTAACCTCCGGTTTCTGATTTGAGAATTCGGGATAAGCAAATACTTAAGTAACATTTGAGTACACAACACAACATTGATAAAAAATAATATTTGTAAGGAGCTAGTTTATTAAAATACTATTGCATATCCGACTTGGGTAGACTGTTGAAACAAAAAATGTAATGTTTATTAATAATAACTAATGTACACAGTTATGCAATAAATATATCTTTAGTACGGAGTTGTCAAAAAAATACGGATTTTAAAGCATTTTTTTGACAACTTGGTACTCAAATATTACTAAAGTATTTGCTTGTCCCGAAATCTCAAATCAGAAACCGGAGGTAAGACTATGAAGACCATAAATGTGCCCGGAAAATAACAATAGGCTCGCCAGAGTCGCCATGTATTACATGGGACTTAATGCCAAAGGCGAAACGTTTGTTCAGACTCCTGTAATAGGAGAACACCTCTGCTAACCCTTGGAGATTACATGCGTGAGTATGTTCTGTGATCAAGAAGACAAAGAACTGGATCGGCAAGCTCCTTGCTTATTTAGACCTAATCGAATTTGCCACATCGACCGGAACTGTGTTTCTCGCATTCAGCGGATTCCCGCGACCTTCACCAGGTCATCGGTCCACCTTGAGGGAGGGAGGATTATGTTTAGACGTATTTTGGCTGAATAATGATGAATTTGCCAGTTGTGTTTGTTTATTTAAGTTCTAAGTTTTCTCAGGGAAAAATTGCGATGTAATATGTACTTCGGTTAATTAGAAGATATGGAAAAACTCAGCTCTCTTAGGCCAAACCGCCAATATTGGATCGGCGAGAAATACTAAAGAAATTATATTGGCGAATCAATAACCCGAGCACTCTCCGAGGGATTGTCAGCATTCAATGCTTTCTGGGGTTTTTGGAGGAGTTGGGGTGGATCGAATAGATCCCCCTGCACGCAAAATATACACTTTGTCGTGGAGTTGCATCTTAGCGTAGCAAAATTGTTATCTAAGCCGTTCGTTTTGTCTAGCCTTTTTCCAACTATTTTGAAATGAGCTTTCAGTCTAACCAGATGCAGCTGAATACCAGTAGATACTTAACGGTACGATTGTCATCAGACGTCGGTAACTTAATTACTGCTATTTCACGTAACCGACACCGATTCGTTTATCCAATTCCCCCACAGAAAGCCAATTAATAAGTTTTCTGGTTATTCCGTAATAACATTAAGATAAGCTTATATAAGTCAAAGGACATTATCACAAGGATGTCCAGTGCATATAAACAATATAAAAATAATGTCTCGTCTACCGGCATTGGCCTACTTAGCGCATTTATAGCGACAAAGAAAGATAACACTTTCTTAATTAAGATTGGAACTTGCAGGGTGGTGCTCATATTTCAATATAGCCTTGAGGGGCGACTGGACACTAAATATCAGAATTAAATAACTATACGGCTGAAATAATAAGGGGCCTACCGTCATAGGTACGTAGTCGTTACGGGTAGTCCGAAGCCAGAAAGCCTGACAACCAGTCTAATCTCAGGATATCGGCATTGCCCAGTAACTGTTGCGGAGGTCTGATGGCAGTCGTTCCTTGTAAAGTACTAGAAGCTGAACCCAACAAAGTTGGGATAAAGAGTAGGCAGAACAGAGTGACAGTGTAAACCCGTATACGTACCAGCCATTTGCTTACGAAACGGATGGTTATATCACAGTCTACCTATATCTTACTCCTTACAGTCGGTCAACGTAGAACATTGTCGCAGAGCAATCGTACGGGGGGTTGCGGGGTGAAGGAGCGGAGGTTATGTCCAGAGTAGCCATACTGCATACTGCCTGGGACATAACCTCCGCCTCTACATAATTTTGACATTTCATAGGACCTGTCAAATGTATGGGCGTTGACCCACTGTATGTAGTAAGTAGGTACACTGTGGTTATATTATGAATAGACCTGTCCAGTGTGTCCCAGGATGACCTTACCCAATCCTTGGGGAACGCTCATTAAAAAGTCGATCGACTACGGATACGAGCACGCGGCCGCCGGCCGCAATCCACCGAGCTCTCCCGTTGTAGAGCCGGTCGGTCGTCTCCTCAGACTTCCGCAGTCCCCCCCCCCCCAATCTTACGTCAGCAACGCCCTAAACCGAGGTCCGAGTCCCACTAGGGATCACTTAGTGCTGTTGTTGCTAGTAGTCATGCATGATGTTAATGTAGTAAAGAAGTTAGCTTAGGTTAAGTATTTTACTTTCCCCCCATTGGCTGGAGACCTTCCAAGTCTCGACAATAACTGCCCGGTTACGTAGAAACAGGCCGCAAAGACCATCTACAACCAGTCCAATATAAAAAAGAGTACCAGAACAAACCAGATGCATCTACCTTCCACCTTATCATTCTTAATGTACTTGTATCATAAACATTGATTACAGAAAGCTCTTTGTACTAACTGAATAGCGGATATAATCTTTAGCCACAGGTTAACTCCGTAACCTCAGTTATGTCAGGAGAAATATAATAACAACATTAACAACAGTCTTTATAATAGTAAACAAATGTGGTGGACACGTGTCGTGTTGGGTTTAGAATTATATAAGAATAATCTAGAATTTGAGGGAGTGGCTTGGGGAGCTGCAGCGTAAATATAGACTAGGCTAAGGGTGCCTTTCCACCAGAGATGTGCTATGCAACTATGCTGCGAGAGTGTATAAGCTAAGCTACGAAACTATGTGACCGTTTCGACTGATGCTAAACTATGTAGCAGAGCGAGTCAGATGTGCTATGAAAATGCGCCGCCGCAAGGTAGCTGTGCGAGGAAGACGTGCAGCTCGAGCTATGTGACGTATCGACAATAGGGAAAGCACGGGGAAATAGCTACACCACACGCGACCATCCATATCACGAATCCATAGCTCGCATCCATAGCACGCATCCACAGCACGCATCCTTCCATATAAAAAACGTAGCTTAGTTGAATCAGTTTCCACCAGTGCTATGCGGACCCATGAATATGATTGGTAGATATCAAACGCATCCATAGCAACGTTGCATAGCACATCTCTAGTGGAAAGGCACCCTTACTCATGTCATTTTATGACGCGCCGATCCAGTTGCAGTGACGCTGCAGTTAAGTTCACGAGAGCGTATCTGACAGCGATCGCCGCATAAGAGAATATTTTTTGTTGTTTTAATCGAAACTTATATGCAACTACATTGCAACTGAACTTCTTTAATTAGGTGGATCATGCCCCTGATCCCACGCATGCAATGTATATAATGCATTATGACATCTGGATATAACTTATTACCAGAGATGTGCAAAATAGTTTATTAAAAGTATTTAAATTCAAAATGCAAATGCTTGGTTATTTTTTTATTTCAAATACAATACAAAATGGTTTTCTATGAAAGTATTTAAATACAAAATGCAAAATACGTATTTTCAAAATAGGTTTTTCAAATAAAATACCTTTTTTCACAGATTGTAGCACTAGTACCTATTTGATCAAAGAGTTCCTCTTTCATGTTGAATCTGTGAATCATCATTCATGCTAAGATCAAGTATGCATTCATGCATGAGATATAGCGATTTAAAGATACATATATCTTATCTATCATCTATATATAAACACATACATACATATAAAGAACAAGTCCTAATGTAAGATTCTCGCACAGCCTAACCGCTAAAGGTAGAAACTTGAAATTTGGAGAGTAGTTGTTGTTTATAACGAAAGCGCACCATAAGGGAGTGAAAAGGGGTGATAAAGTTTATTTGAAAAATCTTATTTCCAGTATTTATAAACTTGAAACTTTGCACAAATACTCTTCAAGTAAATAACAAGAATTTAAGAATAAATATATGAAATATGAATTTATTATTATAAAAAAAACCATTTTGCATTTTACAAATATTAAATATTTATATAAGTAAAGTATTTCAAATAAAATAGAAAATACATTTTGAAAAAAAGTATTTCAAATGCAAAATAAAAATAGGTATTTTGCATTTTGTATTTGTATTTGAAATACATGTATTTCAAATAATTCACATCTCTGCTTATTACGCGACAACTTATCGTACGCAACGCAATCATTTGTACAAGTATCTTTCTAAATCATCTGCTTTCATGGAAAATGTTGGCGCTGTTCGTGATCTAGATATTTTATCATCATGTTGCACACGTTGCATGCGTGGATCTGCATGATTCATAAGACACTAGACGATCTCGCAGTTGTTGGATAGCGATCAGATTACAGTCTCTACTTGCAAAGTTAATGTTAATTATTACATCTTGTTATGCCAAGATAGTCTAGCCAGCCTAACATGCAGAGCGACATACTTTTATCATCGCATTATCTCGTACCGGGACGAGATAATGTATGGCTTATCTCGTCGCGGCAGGAGATAATGATTGGTTGGAGACCTTACAGGTCACGCGAATAACTGCCCGGTTACGTAGAAATGGAAAGGACAATATACAAGCTGTACACTTGAAAAAATAATGCAACGACAAAATTATGTCGCGGTGCACATGTCAGTGCGGCTGAAAGGTCTAAGGTGGAATAATATTGATGATATGAACTAGCAGACAACCGTAGAAAATTTATTGTAGCTTCTTATACCTAGTCATATTTATTATATCACGATATTCGATTAAGTTTTATCAGTTATTACTATGACATATTATAGTTTCAAAGTGCGTTTACGACGACGACTCAAGTCTCTATTCTAGGAGGGAACAATCCAGACCTATGTTGACCTAAATAAAATATCATACGACGTTAATTAAGGTCAGATAGATATACATATAAGAAGGTGATGATTTCACAACGGCTGAAGACGGTATCATAAGTTTATTCTTAGTCAACGTTGGATGGGAAGTATCCAGATTTCACTGAGTCAGGGTCAACATTTTAAAGCAGGAGTGGGCAAACTACGGCCCGCGGACCAACTCCGGCCCACGAAGGGTTCTAATCTGGCCCGCCCTATCTGTCTTTTAGAGCAAGAGTGTATGGCCCTTGGAAATAAATTTTTGAAGCCTCATCGACACATTTACAGGTTACACATCGACAGGTTTAAAAATAAATACATAGATAATTATAAAATGGCACAACAAATAGTTATAAGTAGTTACATTTATAGTAAACTAGCTGACCCGGCAAACGTTGTTTTGCCATATAAAATTTTAGGGGTGGACTACCCCTAACATTTAGGGGGATGAAAAATAGATGTTGGCCGATTCTCATAGATACCGGATAAGCACAAAAAATTTCATCAAAATCGGTCAAGCCGTTTCAGAGGAGTATGGCAACGAAAACTGTGACACGAGAATTTTATATATTAGATACATTTAAAACAAAATGTTATTTTTTTGGCCCCTGCAAGATTGTTGCGTTTTTCTGGGCCCTGATGAAAAAAGTTTTCCTACCCCTATTCTAGGGTGTTCTCTCTAGCGATAAAAAAATAAGGGCGAAGAAATATAAAATATCACTTATCTAACTCTACACCGCAACCACAAGAAATTCCCCCCAAACAACAATAAAACTTAGAGTGAATTACAAGAGCCTCCAAGAGTGATGATACTTAAGTACATCCTCATGGTCACTTATGGTCAGTCAGCCCTTTACACTGATGGCGTAGGAAAATTCATCCCAAACAACAATAAAACTTAGGGTGCATTAGATGAGCATCCACGAGTGACGATTCTTAACTCCGTCCGGCGCAACCTGGGCAGTCAGCCCCACTACCAACCTTGCTGACTGCCTAATCTTTTCAAAACGGCATGCGCTACTGTCTAAAAACTCGTGCCGACAAGCGAGAAGAAGAATAAAACTACTTACGTATTTATAAACTCCTTAGCAGCTGCAGCATCGGTGAAGGACTTGTGTCTCGCTGTAGGTATTTGGTACTTGTTCATGAAGGTCTTGGACCAGTCTTTGTCGGCTTCAATCTGAGCTCCAGCCTTCGTGGGTCCGAAGCACTTGATGCCCAAGGGAGTAAGGCCGTCCACGATGCCATTTGCGAGAGGATCCTCTGGACCGATAACCACGATATCTACTTCGTGTTCTTTGCACCATTTTGCTGTTGCCTGCAAATGAAATGTGTATTTAGTGTGTGCTGAGAATTTTGATTTAAACTTGGGTAATAAATAAAACAAATGATGAATGTTGATGTATGGAAGGAAGAGCGAGACTAAAGTAAAGATGGATGGATTGCCTGAGGGAGGATATGAAGGAAAAGGGAGTGAATGATGAAGTGACGGTTAACAAGGGACAATAGAAGAAAAAAACATTGCGCCGATCACAACTAACTTAGGAACAGGGCAGGAAGATTATGATAACAATAACAAAACGGACATGCATTCCGGAAGGAACCCAAAAAATGCTTACTAGACAAAACTTTGGCAATTCACAAATATGGTGACGACTACATAATGGCCGATAACTATGATTTGCAGAACGTTATTGGTTAAAATTAAGACCATTATTATCTTTACCAAGAATTAAATAAAGACCATGGGGTGTTTTGAAGTTAGAATATGTTATCTATATTGTAGATATCACCGGTAAAATTAGCTTACGAGTCTATTCATATGTCTAATCATAAGTATACAAAAATGAATCCCTATTTCCCTTGGTCACGGCATTACGCGTGAGCGGCTGGACCGACTTCGCAATTTTTTTTTTAATTCTTTTCTTAATTGTCGGGATAAGGTTCTTATGAAAGAAACCTATGATATTTAAAAAAAAAAACGAAATTATCTCAGTATGTCCGTAATCTTCATTTTTTTACCGCATGCATGAAAATAGTTTTAACTTTTTGTTACTGTTTTGATTTTGTTTATGAAGGTAGGTAGTAAGTAGGAAAAAGTGCATTGCAACGCATACGCCGGATACAGCTAGTTTGAAAATAAAAATGGTATCATTGATAAACAAAACGATTCGTTTTTGGAAGCGGGCATAATTCTCTAAAGTCTGTGTGTAGCTACATCTTATAAGGTCTTACGATCCATCATTCACCGACTTCTATTCCCAACTAACTGTCATGCATCTCAGTCCATATTCATAGTCATATTCCGCCATGTTTTTTGAACGAACCATTTCGATTGACAAATGAACTTGCCCCGGCAAGTACTGAACTTCACGATATGAAAGGTACGGGGTTATCGCGCATACACGCGCGTCTATTAGAATCTATAAACAGTTGTTTTTGAACCCAAGGTATGTGTTATAATGTAACAAGTACTTAATCAATTTGATTCGTAAAATCATAGTATCTGTTCGATTTGTATTGGTACTTGCTAAAATAGATTTCGTGGTACACTTAGGCTGTTTTTCCGCCAGCGATGTGGGCAACGAATGTTCAAATCCACCAAAAGAATCGCTTGATTTTCAAACATGTGTCAAGGTTACTAAAATAAAGCGATCCTATTGGCTAGTTTGAAACACATTCGTAGCACACATCTCTGGTGGAAAAGCAGCCTTACGGTCCCTATCCGGTCCCTATCCCTATGGTTACCTATCTGTACCCCTAGAACGAGTTCGCAAATACGAAAACGGAAAAATGTGCTTTTTCTCGTGGGTGTGTAAGAGAGATAAGAGTTTAATGAGCTCACGAAAACTATTGCTGTTTTTTTTATTTTCAAACTCGTACATGATTCGGTTCTTAGCAGAACGATAAATACAAAAAGCTGTTTTTCGACGCAGTTGTTGTAACTACAGTACGCGTACCAAATAACTTTGCCCCTCTGAAGAAAGGAACAGAACATCGAAAGCCTGGTTTCAGAACGGCAAAGTTATTTTAGGCGTACAAAATAACTTTGCCACCTTGAAGTGAGGAACAGAACGCCGGAAGCCTGGTTTCAGAACGGCAAAGTTATTTTAGGCGTACAAAATAACTTTGCCACCTTGAAGTTAGGAACAGAACGCCGGAAGCCTGTTTCAGAACGGCAAAGTTATTTTACGCATACCAAACAACTTTGCCACCTTGAAGTGAGAAACAGAACGCCGAAAGCCTGGTTTCAGAACGGCAAAGTTATTTTACGCATACCAAACAACTTTGCCACCTTGAAGTGAGAAACAGAACGCCGAAAGCCTGGTTTCAGAACGGCAAAGTTATTTTACGCATACCAAACAACTTTGCCACCTTGAAGTGAGGAACAGAACGCCGGAAGCCTGTTTCAGAACGGCAAAGTTATTTTACGCATACCAAACAACTTTGCCACCTTGAAGTGAGAAACAGAACGCAGAAAGCCTGGTTACAGAACGGCAAAGTTATTTTAAGCGTACCAAATAACTTTGCCCCTCTGAAGTGAGGAACAGAACGCCGAAAGCCTAGTTACAGAGCGGCAAAGTACTTTAAGAGCGTTTAACACTATTGTTGCGGAGTCTTTATATAAAACCGGACTGAGCTGGTCTTTATAGACGTGAAAAACGAACAGTCAAAACACAGTAATCAAAAAAAGTAGGTACCAAAGATCGTAACCGAAATATCTTATTTTTCAACACAGCGTCGATAACAAAAGAAAAACATATCGTAGCTGCTTATCATTAACGCAATTCGTAACAGTCGACTGTCACTAAAGAGTACTATTGTCACTAACTTATAGGCAATATTGCATGTACGTTCAATTAAAATAATCTATATGAGATAATGTTTACTGATTTTACGTACACTTCGTGTTATTGGCAGTATTCGTCTATCTATATTGACCCAGAAGTGATGTTTTCTCGATATATCGATAATTGAGAAAGACGGAAAGTGCTCTCCCTTTCTTTAAGGATACACAAGTCACGGAAGTGCTAATGAAAATCAGTGCTACATCGCTAACTGCTGTATACAGCGTGTCCCAGAAAGTAGTGTCAAGCGGAAGTCCAGAGGTAGAACATCCTTTGAGGTACCCAAATCACCCCCATGTATGTTCCGCGATTTTTTGTAGTTTTCGAGTTATGAATGTTTTTCATGTTTTTTAATCAAACTCTGACTATAACGACATTTTTGATCATGGTGACGTGAATAGTTGAGATACATGAGTTATTTTTTTTTCTAAATTGGCTGATTAGTGACCCTTTCAAATGCATACACATTTGTGACCATACATGTAACGAATGCGTTACAAAAAAATATTGAATTCTCATAAAGTTAAAATCCTGCATGTTTCCTAAATCTTTGTGGGTGATTTAAAAATAAATCTCCCTAAACTTTTTTCGTCAGATGTATTTTAAAAACTTATCCATTTTATCAGCTATTTACCCTGTAAATTTCATGGAGCTATCTCTACGATATCACAATAAAAATTTCATTCAAATCATACAATATCGAAAATTCCAGTTGTAAAAGGGTGAATGAAAAATTGATTAAAACTAACTAGTAACTTCTTTTTTAGTAACCCTCGACGCAAAAAGAGGGGTGTTATAAGTTTAACGTGTGTGTCTTTGTGTCTGTCTGTGGCATCGTAGCTCCTAAACGGATTTTGATTTAGTTTTTTCTTTTGTTTGAAAGGTGACTTTATCGAAAGTGTTCTTAGCTATGATTCAAGAAAATCTGTTCAGCCGTTTAAAGATCATCAGCTCTTTTCTGGTTGTCGAAGGGATATGAGCAACTTCTACTGGTCTGATCGTTTCGAAATTTACTATCCTGTGACTTCAATGATATTGATGACATGTGACAAGAAGGAGGTCATTACAACTTATCATAAACTTAAAGAATCAATAGGCACACAATACCTTTACTGTAAGTTGGGTATCATGCTGTTTCAGATGATGCTTGAGTATCAGGTCAAGGTTACCATGTTATTGTAATATCATTGAAGTTACAGGATAGTAAATTTCGAATCGATCAGACCAGTAGAAGTTGCTCATATCCCTTCAACAACCAGAAAAGAGCTGATGATCTTCAAACGGCTGAACAAATTTTCTTGAATCATAGCTAAGAACACTCTCAATAAAGTCACCTTTCAAACAAAAGAAATAACTAAATCAAAATCCGTTTAGGAGCTACAATGCCACAGACAGACACAAAGACACACACGTTAAACTTATAACACCCCTCTTTTTGCGTCGAGGGTTACTAAAAAAGAAGTTACTAGTTAGTTTTAATCAATTTTTCATTCACCCTTTTACAACTGGAATTTTCGATATTGTATGATTTGAATGAAATTTTTATTGTGATACCGTAGAGATAGCTCCATGAAATTTACAGGGTAAATAGCTGATAAAATGGATAAGTTTTTAAAATACATCTGACGAAAAAAGTTTAGGGAGATTTATTTTTAAATCACCCACAAAGATTTAGGAAACATGCAGGATTTTAACTTTATGAGAATTCAATATTTTTTTGTAATGCATTCGTTAAGTCTATGGTTACAAATGTTTATGCATTCAAAAGGGTCACTAATCAGATAATTTAGAAAAAAAAATTACTCATGTATCTCAACTATTCACGTCACTATGATCAAAAATGTCGTTATAGTCAGAGTTTGATTAAAAAACATGAAAAACATTCATAACTCGAAAACTACAAAAAATCGCGGAACATACATGGGGGTGATTCGGGTACCTCAAAGGATGTTCTACCTCTGGACTTCCGCTTGACACTACTTTCTGGGACACGCTGTATATCTCAACTCTCAAACTCGTCGCTGTTTTTCGAGTGCAGTGCACACTACACTACAACGTTGTTCTAGATATTGTTCGTTTGAAGGCAGACTCGACTCGGTGCTATCGTAAAATAGTCCATCATATACAAGGTTAGTCGGAACGGGGGTACTAATACGAAAGGGTGTTAAAGTACCCATAATAATGTATAACTTCAGATCTACAACTTTTTCTAAAAGTCAATAATTTAAGAGACATAGGTGGTCAAAGATCTCAAAAAAAAAACGCTAAAATCTATCTATCCCCAGTTATGATCAGCTGTGTTTACCTTTTAGGTCATATTTGGGGTCGTGAATTAGAAGCAGCATTTTCAGAATTTGTAACCAAAGTAGGGATAAAGAATTTTTGAAAAAACTAAAATAAAAATATTTTTGCATGGAAATAAAAATTACCGAATTTTCTAATTTTAACACTTGCTTTAAGACAGTTATCAGTGATACTTTAAGTGGCCTGCGGATTAGTACCCCTTTCCAACTAACCTTGTATAACGTATTATTATGCATCCGTACTTTATTTTTGACTCAGCGCGGACCTGGGGGCCTACTCCAAAAAACGAACATCGAAGTTACGGATCGAAAAGAAACAACAAACTTATAAATAATACGATCAAAATATTGTCAAACAACGAACTACTAAATTACAATTAATATTAGGGAGTAGGGTGAACGAAAGAAAAAATGTCAAATCGACAAAATCTAATCGATCGTCGGATCTGAAATACTTTCGTGGTTGGAAAACGTGCGATCAGTCGGCCGAAACTTTGTCGTTCGATTTTCGGAGCAGGCACCCTGGCACGGTTTAGCATAAATCATCCTTCATGTGAAATTAAAATACTGTTTTTCTTTTATTTTATTAATAGCAAGGTCAGAGGGAAAACAGTACAAGACGGAACGAAGACGGAACGGAGCAGCAACGAAGTCTTGGATTGCGAAACACTGAGAAGGGCATCGCCCGCGTCAATGACCTGATTTGCTAAGCGAGATTCGGGACAACGATAATGGAACGAAATTGACCGAACACGCTCTGTGGCTTTGAAATGCGAAGTTATAAAATCGATGCAAATGGCACCTTACTGAGGGTTGCAATGCTTAAGCGAGGTTATATTGAGAATCTGGTTTTCAGCTGCTGAATAGCTAAAGCAGAACCCCATCGATTTCTTATGGGATTATTTCTAGGAGAATATAAGAGGTATTGGAGTAATAGGGGGTATTCTCCATCTCTCTCTCTCTAGTTGGCACTAGCAATACGAGAATCGCTAATGCCCGTGATGAAAAGAATAGCCAGTCAACGACGTTGGATCGGGGTGACTGTCCAAGGTGCACCGGACGTACTTATCACTCAAGGAGGCTCTCTTAATGCACCCCTAAAGCGGAAGGCGAACCTGGCAACAACTGGAACTATTCAAGCAAGGTATCTAATAGACGTTCTTAAGCGCGACACAAGAAGAAATAACTTCAATTACGAATTAGCCAAGCAATAAATAATATAATAGTAAATAATTTACAATAGTCTTGCGCCCATCTGGGACAGTCCGTGACTGCACTCCAATAGTGCAGCCGTGGATAGTGGTTGGTGCCCCAACCCATTTTAGATTAAAGTTCTCAAAGGGGCCTCTGCGCGTTGGACCTGTGTCCCCCGTATGCCTTCCAAAGGACCGGACATCTTCCGTGATTCTAAAGAAATAAATAAATGGTGATACCAAATTCTAATTATTGTGCATCTATATTGACTACCCTTAATTGCAATTAAACTATTTGAATTTTAATAACTATCACTTTATCTGGCTCCGAGTACCTTGCATAACATCTCCCGACATTTTTATCACAGTAGGTACATAATTCCTGGTTACTAACCGAATAGCAACCGACTGATAAAACTTCATTAAGCGCACATTTCGTACATGTGACAGTAAGGTCATCGACATTATATCTTCACGGCTAGATAGCCGGAGAAGGTTAGGGAGCACAAAAATTAAACTTCATCACTTTTTTACAAGTTGCTTTGTAAGAGAGCATTCACACTTGTTCGTAACGGGATAATAGGCATGTTGACAGCATCAACAATTTGCAAATCTAATTAGTCCGCCAGTTAGAGTTTTGAAAAATAATGGACACGTATTTTTTCTTTTGATAAATCTATGAATATTTGGAAAGATAAAACGCATCAAAACTGGAGAGTGCGGGCTTGTGACGTCAGAAGCAAGTAAAAATTGTACTTGCTTGTGACGTTTTGCCAATTTTAAAAGTGTCGTATCTTCGTCAATTTTGGTTTACGTAACAAAAGAAAAAATACGGGTCAAATATTTTTTGATAATCTAACTGACGGACTAATTAGATTTAGAAAAACAGTCACGACGCGCGTTGACTGTTTTTTTTCTTATTTATTATTTTTGGCACTTTTGTATTAATGTCGATGGCAATTCCATCGTTTCCTTAACTAATAACCTTACAAAAATTAGTTTACAATCCTCCCATTAACTGGAGACCCTTCAGGTTTCGCCAATAACTGCCCGTTCGACGTCGAAATGGTCCAAAACGACCATACACAAAGAGTAAAACGGTAGAAAAAAAAGTATACAATTTTAAGTAAATTCCTTATTTAAATGAAGCCTGTAGTGTATTGACTAAAGTGTTGGTTGTCTCATGCGCCTACGTCACGAGTCAGTCGGCTCCGGCAGTCAAGCCGGGTAGTTGTGGAGTTGTGGAGTGCGATTGTATGCGTGTTGTGGTGTTGGTGAGCCGTAAAATACTCCAAAAGGCAGGACAATACAAAGCCAGATTGATTGATGTTCATTTTAGCCTCTTTGAACAATGTTTTTTGATGGGCCGAAATGTAGAGTGCTGGTGTGTATCCTAAATCGACGCACACGGTATCCTCATAGAACACAAAGAACTTATGTAAAGGTCGGAGCCGCGAGTGGCTAGACTTCAATATGTTTTCAGTAATAGAAAACCTATCAAACCCTAAGGTGGCTTACTTCGTGAATTGAAATTTTGGAAAGATAAGCAAGTTTTGTATTGCTACATTTGTAATATTAATAATATTAATTTCATCACTCACTGACTGGATTAGAATGCCAAAGTAAATAAATGAAATTCCTTTAACACTTGTTTTAAACCACCTGTTATTTTAAAACACAATTTTGAATCAAATTAATTATCTAAATTGATTTTAATTATTAATTTAGACTGTGCAAACCGCATGAATTTTCTTCATCTTTTCTTTTCTCTTTCTTTATATGATAGCAGTTGTCTATGTTGCCAACAGAGGCAACAGACTTGGGACTGATTTTTATTAACATTATTTATTATAATATCAGCCAGGGATCCACCAACAGTGCTATTTCCGAACTGGGGCAGGTCTCTGTCATCATTATAATCAAACTTAGTCTCTATTTTGAAG
The DNA here is from genome assembly GCA_905220435.1 of Amphipyra tragopoginis. NCBI lineage: Eukaryota > Metazoa > Arthropoda > Insecta > Lepidoptera > Noctuidae > Amphipyra > Amphipyra tragopoginis. The sequence goes on from HG992006.1 coordinate 3,394,943, forward strand.
AATAATTTAAAAGAAAAACAAAAAGGAATGTTTTTTTGTTTTTTTTTTCTTACTTGCAGGCTAGGCAATGAATGAAAAAATCATGTATTTCGGACCTAAGCATAAATTCAAGGTGCCTATGTATGAAAATATACGCGATTTTCTTTACTAACAGCTTTTTACAATATCCTAACATTCATAATTGTATAAAAAATATGAATAAGTGTGAACACTCTCTAATAAGTTGTTGATAAGATAAAAAAATTACTGGTTAGATGTTGATCGGTAAGTGGTAGGCAGAACACATCAATACCTTGGGGGTCCATGGGCATAACAGACAGTAACAGTAGTCTCTTACATAGTATGTTTTAACCATGGGGTGGTTTAATGTTCTTTAGTGGATGTCACAGCTGATATGACAATGATCTTACAGCTTATAAAAGCATTTTTATGAGGGTTTTATTGATTTGAGGACCTTCAATAAAAAACTTCTTAGCTGTAGTTTCTCTCCTTAAAAATCACAGAAAATTATTTTATTTCGACTCATTGAAAACCAGTTTCACAGACAAAATAGATATACAATAGATGCCGCTGCTGATTGGTGGCGCTGGGACATTGGCGGTTAAGTAAGTATCTTAAATAGTAACTGATAGTGAAATAATTCAACAGCTACCTTATCTACTTGAACTAAGACACCTACAAATCACACAATAGGAGGAACCACATTAAGGGCCGATTTTTCAATCGTCAGATAAATTTTATCCAACGAATAAATATGACGGTTTGATAGATTTTCTATACAAAAGCTGTCAAAACTTCAAACTTATTCCCCAGATAAAAGTTATCTGACAATTGAAAAATCAGCCCTAAATAAATAAAAATAAAAAGTTCATTTTACAATTTTTCTGGTAACTAAGTAAATTTTAAGGGGGCATAGTAGGTTCAACTTTAGTGAACATGTTCCTTTCGTTTCATAAAGCTATTACAAAAAAAACCCCTCATAAGAGTAACCATGGAGTTTCTTGCCGGCTCTTCTCCATAGGAAACAACTTATTGGAACCGTGCACCTAAATTCGACTTTTCAAGTGCCTTTAATGGTTTATATGAAATAAAAACTTTTGATTTATGATTTTGATTTACCCAATTGAGCAATGTGGTTATCTAACACATATTAAGTTAAAAATGGCTGCCATTCTGGGAGGGTTGGGTGTAGACCCCTCATTTAGAATAACTCTAAATATATATTTATAAAATTCAGCACACACACCATATTAAAATTTTCTTGTAAAAAATATTAATATGATTTTCTTTGTATAGAGTCAATTAATTTATTCACCTGACAGACAGATTTGTGTTGCTGGGGAGTTTGTTGCGCCTTTTCTTCTTCACAGCGTAAATACTAGGAAGCGGTGAAGGGAGGGCTTTTTGTGGGATGAAGTACTTAATTCTAGTCTATTTTGAATAAATGAGTTTTGAGTTTGTTTGTACAAAAGTTTACCAGACATGTATTTTCTATTCTTCATTATAGCCAATTATTTGTTACGCAACTGATAGACACACCTATGATAATCTCATTATTTATTTTAAATAAGCAATTAATGCATGCTCTAATTGTTAAGTCACACAATCAAATGGTTCATTTTTTGTATGAGTTTAATGTAAAATACTTTTGAAACTATGAAAAAAATTATACTGTTAATATAGACACAACTAATTAGAAAATGTGTACCTAACCCATCAATATGAAACTTAAATCAATAATTAATGGCCTGTTAAATTAAGATTACCATGATATAAAAAAAAAAACAAATAGATATTGAAACTAATATTTAATATACTTAGAGACTATTTTGAGTAAATTTAATTCTGGATTACTTATTGTTTTATTTATGAGTGAAAAATGTTATGGACTTGGGCAATCTTAAAACAAAGTTTATAAAAGACTGATAGTTTCATAACTTTCCAGAACATAATTTTCATTGTAACAATCAGGATATAAGTACTTAATAAAGTATAAATTTTTTGAAGAAAATATTTAAAATATGAAGAATGAATAAACATTTATGATGTTTATAGATTTTAGTACTTGACAGTCTATCTGGGTTATTAAACAGGTAGCCTCGAAACTTAACATCAATCGGAGAAATAATGATAGGGGAGTTTATGACTTTAGTGTTGTTTTTTTTTTATTTATTCCTTTTCTTTTATCAAGGTTACTATGAATAAAATTTTACTTCATAAATCTAAAACTGTGTGTTTTAATTACTTAAAGTGTTTTAATTCTTAAAGTAAAAAAAGTAAATAATTTAAAAAAAAAACTGAACAGTTGTAATCTATGTCGCAACAGTGGCCCTATCATTGGTTCCCGGGCTTGACGTTGAGTTTCGGGAGACGTTGCAAGTTACGTTTTATAATATCGAGAGTGCATGAAAAAAAATTCAGTCATAGTTTGATTTTTCTCGTTTTTGGTCCTTTTTTATCATTATTTCGAGAAGAAAAACAGTAAACTTCAAATGACATCGGCTACGTGATGTCTAATAGTTTTCTAATAAGAAACTTACGGGATAATCCTTGATATCGAGCTCGACGCACTCAACTTTGTTAGTGGTCGCGATGCCCACACTGCCAGGCGCACAGTATACTGTTTGCACAAACGGAGAGTCCGCCAGCTTCCAGCACAACGCATGCTCCCGCCCGCCGCCGCCGATCACCAGAACTTTACCACCAGACATTGTTCTACCTTGTTTACTAAAACTTAGCCTATACGTCACGTGTCTAAATTACAAACAAATCAACTAATTAACGAAATTTATAACTACTTTTAATAGTTACAGCTAGAGCTGATTATAGTTTACCGTCTAAAACTAAGACGCAGTTATGTTTAATTAACAAAAATCATTTATTTTATTTATAAACTGCCGTCTCTGACACGCGCAAACTTTTAAATGAATGACGTTGTTGACGTTTCGTTTAGTTGTGATGCGGATACTAGTGATGGACCCTTGGACATATCGATGGCTACCAAATATTTGAGCGCAAATTACAAATTATTTACCAAATATGAATTTGAAGATTTGTAGTATACGCTCAATTTATATGTTCAATTAAATAAATTTTAGCTAATCGTCACTTCGTCTTCTAATTTCATTTCTTTACTGCTTGTTATTCAGACTTTGGCGTAGTAATTTTCTTAATTCTGCATTTCTATTTACTGCACCCTTCTAGTATAATGCATCTCTTATGAGAACAGCCATATACGTGATGAGTTACACACCGAGTCTAGCTGACGGCCATTTTAAAGCTAATCAGGCAAGTCGGTAAACCTTCCAGGAATCGACTTGCTGCGGGTGTGAGTACAGTGAAAGTCGATTGCATAAGTTGACTTGCAAGTGGATTTAGCGCTACAGAGATAAAATCATGGATCACTATCGATATCAGTGAATTATACATCACTAAACTGAAGTACTCTTGCTCACTCTTGCTTGCCACTCGGAAATGTCGCATTCGTATTATTTATCAATATCTTACTCAATTCAAGCAAGTGCAAAATGACAGAGGTCAAACTTTTCTGTACTGTTGATAAAATTACATCATTATGTTGAATCAAAACATGAAATTGAACAACCGGCTTGTCCAGAAAAATATTATTAAGTAGTGCTGTCTTGGCTGGCGAGTTTTGCCAGTGCTTTAGTAATTAACCTGAGGTTGTCAGGGGGCAGTTTTAGAATTCATGTTATCCACTTCGGTTTGCTCCGTGCATTCGCAGATATGCGATAATGCGATATAATATATCGATGCGTATATTCATAGATACTCATATCGGTTTTAATAGCTAATCAGCTGGCCGATTGGATCGTTGATGTTGCTCCAACAGGACTAAGTACCATATTCTCGTTAAGTTTTTGATTACTTGTAGCATAAAAATATTTAGTGCTCCAATATTTCCGGTTAGTGTACAAAATCTGAATTTGTGCGCTAGTACTTCCTGAAATATTCGTTTGAATGAATGGTGTGGTGGCTCAGCAGAACATAGCGCTTTGAAACACGCACAATTTTCCCAATACTTAGGTACGTATAGTAGTGGTACCTACTGTATACCATTGTGCCTCTGGTGCCTAAAAATTATATCGCGCTACAGTTACCACTGAGATATCTTTTGAATGGTGGATCCGAGCTGGATCTACTTGACAAAGCATGCTCGGGAAGATCACCGCATCGAGCACGAACGGCACTAATTAGGTCGCCCTGAGGGTGGGCAAACTATGGCCCGCGGGCTAGCTCCGGCCCGCGTCGGGTTTTAATCCGGCCCGCCAACCGCCAACCTTCCCTTTTAGAGCAAGATTGTATGGGCATAACAAATAGCCGTAATTATTTGAGCCAAATATGATAGTTTGGGCATTGTTGGGCATAACAAAATGCATCTTTTGTATTCTGCCTCCCTGCAAAATTTATTGCGTTTTTCTGACCCCTGAAAAAAAAGGTTTGCCCACCCCTGACCTAGAGCTACCTATACATATACCCTAAATTCCTAACTCAGATAATTTATGTAAACAAAGGGGATAACAGATCAAAAAAATATCTTATTAATGGTAATTCACTAAAAATGCCGGAAAAAAAGGTTAGACACTCTTTTATGTATTGATTTTAGAAATAATAATTTAAAAAAGATCATACCGTAATTATTTTTATAAATTTTCAGTTTTAAACAAAGTTATTAAAAAAAGAAGATTTTCTGGTATAAAGTATTGTATGATACTGGTAACACTGTAGGAGTACCAAACATTTTCAAATTTCGTTTGACAAAATTTCAAAGTTGTTTTCTTAGCGTCATAACAATACATTCGTTTTCTTTTCCCGTTTCCGCTGCGTGTTTGTTAATTTTGTTATTGTGCTATATTATCATCGTGTTATGTTTTTCATTTTGTTGTTGTCATTGTTTCATCTGATTCTGAAAGTGATAGTTATTCAGATTCAGACACAAATCATGAAAAAATATTTCATAATAGTTAATTCTAATCGAAGCTACTGATTTGAAATCAGATCTTGAATCAGATGTTTTATTTAACTACTTACATCTTCAACAACACACATAACTCTCATTCATAGATTAATTTTGTAAGTTTAGCAAGTCTTGCCACATGTTGGATGAAAAGGACTGTAAACTGTTCCAAGTCCGTCCAATTTGGTCCGATTTTGAGAAGTCTAATAATGGACTTAAAAGGACTGATTAAAGTGATTAAAAGGCGCATCTCCGACACACTACACAAGACATTGTTTGGCTACGGTATTTTGTTTGCATTGTTTTTATAATTCACTTTAATTTTTTAAATGATTACTAAGTAAAAATTTAATGATAAAATGTTTTGTACCACTAACCTGTCATTTTGACAATGACATTTCTTTGTTTACATTATCTGAGATATGGAATTAAGACATAGATCATACAATTATTATCTTCTAATCCTTAGTCCTTTAAACTAGAGGTCCTGCATGCTGTGTTTCTTATTACGGTTTTTAATTGATATTTTATTATGGCATAAAAGTAAACTATTTTCTAAGGCCTCTTGTACCAAAAAGAAACAACAATAATTGATATTTTATATCAGTTTGTATCACAGCACAGACAGTTTACACATATCCTTAATAGAGTCTAAGGCGTCGTCCTAACAGAACGTGAATGGGCGATCATCGCGCGAGATAACGATGCGAATATCGCGTGCTCACGCGATGACAAAAACTGGGTGCCCTAATAGAAAGCGAATACGACATCATCGCGCGAATAAACGATGCAAGCGCGAGCAGCAGCAAAGAAAGTAGCGTGCGCTTCGTTGTCTTCAAAAAACATTCCTAAAATGGCGGCCGGCCGGCAAGACGCGCGGGTGTCCTGGGGGCTTACCATGTCGTCTTAAAAGAAACCTAACACGAAGGGGATGACGGGGGCTTCGTTCGCTCGCTACGCTCGCTCACTCTAGCCCCCGTCATCCCCTTCGAACCTAACCTATCCGTGTCTAAGAAAACGTTCAAATGCCAGCCAGTCAATATCCGTTCAAAAGCAGGCCTGCTTCTGAATCGCTAAAAATCGTACCATGACAGTACAAAAGGTGAACGACTATTCAACCAAGTTGAACGGATAAGCTTGTTCATGGTACGAAAAGTCTATACAAAAAAAACAGGTGAACGGATTTCGTAAACGTCAACGTAGCAGGCCTGCGGCAGGCCTGCTTTATCGATGTCATGGTACAAAAAAGCAGGGCAGTTCAACTTCCAGGCAACTTCTGTTCTGCTGAGGTCATAGTAAGCCCCCTGCCCTGCCCCTCATACCGCTCTCGGTGAACGCGACGAGATCATCGCGCGAACGTCAATTATTAGGACACCTATTCGACATCACTATGTTTGATCGCGCGTTTGTACAAATTAAGTTTGTACGAATAATTTTTCAAACATCTTAGTCGTGCGATCGCATAGTGCGAACGTCAGTTAGGATTAGGACACTTCGACATTCGACAGCAATATGTTTGATCGCGCGGTTGTACGAACTAAGTTCGCGCGAACTTGCGATGATCGCGCATTTGCGCTTTACTAGGACGACACCTAACGTCTATCACGAGAGTACTTTATTATTATGTTCTGTCAGTTTTGTACATCCTTGCCGTGACGACTCGACAGGGTCACTCAGCCGCAGCCAGCCGGTACCGCGCTAACCGGCCTGGAGTTCAACGTCGCCATACATTGTTTACAGAAGCAAGAGCTTGTTCAGCTCTGACCCGGTCTCTCAGCCCTAATGATCTTTGCCTGACACGGTACGGATGTGTAGGGATCTCAGAGCAAAAAGGGATAGACCTTTATTTAAAATTTGTTCCATCTTAAAGGTCGTTATTCACTTCAACGATAAAGAACAAAAACGTTCCTTTACACTCAAATTTGCGTTTGAACAATTTAAATACAGTGTTACTCTTTTTACTTATTATCGATTGAAAAATTAATAAAAACCCATAATACATATTTAATACAATTTATTAAGCAATGATTACGATACGAAAATTTTCATATTGCTTATAATTTTTAGAGGTTGGTTATCCAAATTGAACTGAGTGAGTGTATGATGGAACGGTTCTAAAATGGCGAATTTATTCGTTCTTGTCATTTTGCTGTGATGCTTGCTCGCTGTATAAAAACTTGTATTTTGTTGCTATAAAATGGCTGACACCGGACTACGTATGAATTTTGCGGCCCTAAAGAGGGCAGATCCATACGCTAGAGAAATAATCGACAGTGCTACCCACGTTGCGCTTTATACATTCGAAGAGAACGAATGGGAGAAAACTAACATCGAGGGTGCTTTGTTTGTGTACAGTAGAAATGGTGAACCGTACCATAGTTTAGTGATTATGAACAGATTGAGTACGAATAACCTAATCGAACCAGTGTCCAAAGGAATAGAATTACAATTGAAGGAACCTTTTCTATTGTATCGGAACGCCAAGTGTCGCATTTACGGCATATGGTTCTACGATAAAGACGAGTGCGTTAGAGTTGCGACAAAATTAAATTCTTTGATCAAAGAGTCGATGAAGCAAGTTCCTGGCGAGAACATGGCACAGAACGCTGTATACAGTACATCAACGCCTTCAAGTGCCCCCGTCGATATATTCAGCATGTTGAGCAAGGCCCAGGATGACTTCAATTCCAATAAAGGGTTCGTCGCTAACAAATGTGAAACGACACCATCGCGGGCGCCCGACATGACGTCGCAAAGCGTTATGGACTTCTTCGCGAAAGCTGGGAGCGGTGCCGCTGCGCAGATGCCGGCGGTGTCATCGCTGCCGTCGCCGGGTATTTTCGGGCCGCGTCCGACAGACGCGCGGGAGGTGCCGCAGCTTCTTCAGAGGCTCATGAGCAACCCCGCACATTCTGTCGAACATATAGAAAAGCAACAACGCTCTGTGACACCGCAAGAGGCCCAAGGTTCAAATGGCAACATGAACTTAGATTCAGCAATAAGGCAAAACTGTGGGTTCCCGTTAAAGTCCACTCCTATTGATAAACCAAATCAGCAGAGGATACCTGGTATGAAGAAGGGGCAGTTGGATTCAAATGACACCAATGGCATAATACCACTGGAGAGTGAGTTGAATTTGATGCATATATCATCACCAAAGCCGACATCTCCACTGGCCACATACTTGAATCAGTCACAGGACGTCAGCCACACGGTAAGCTCTTATAATGGTAGCAAATTGGAAGAGATTGGAATGTATCCTTTGATTGACTCGGTGTCAACTCAGCAGAAGCCAGCGCTGATGCCACCCACGATGTTCACTGCTAGTACTGGTGGAGATGTCCAGCCTTCACCTGAGCCTCTCAATAGGAACCAGCTACTTCAAGCATTCAATTATCTGCTGAAACATGATGCTGATTTTGTGAACAAATTGCATGAGGCTTATGTTAAATCGTTTTCAGAAAAGGCATTCTCTGTGTCATAAAATTCATTCTTTGATAAGTGACTGCTATCAACAGTCGCTGACATTTAAAGTATAAAATGTACAGCCGTAATTTGATTATAAACTGAAACAGTATAAACTGAATCTTCTTAAAAATGTTGTGTAGACCCTCTAGTTTTGTAGTGACTCATTGTTTGGAGTATTTTTAAATAAGTTTTAAACCTTTGACTGTAACCTGTACAGAGAATGAATTTTAGTGACTAATCTTCTTTTAGTTTGGACAGATGTTGAGAAGGTCCCTTAAGCCGCTATTTGTGATATTTATATTGGCTTCAGCTTAAGGTTTTATTCAAATCCAATATATTCGAACAATAAGTACCTTCAATTTAGGTTTAATGATGAGTTCATTGCAATATTATAAATGTACATTTTGAAAGACAATACTATGACTACTTTGACAAATACGCTTTTCTAAGAGATATTTTTATTGACTTGATGTGCTGCATTAAACTTCCATAATTTCGAAAAAAAAACATCTAATAATGTTATAAGTACTGCAAACATTTGCTATATCTTTACAAGAATTATTCTTATCCATTACAGCATAGGCATCAGATTTTTTAAGTTTTATTGTATGTTAAATATTTTTATTTGATGTAAAATTTTGTCAGTAGCTAATAGTAAGATTTGTCCCTATTCTTTTTATATCAAATTTTTCAGTAAAATTTTAGTATAATATGTATTGAGTGTTATACAAAATACAAGACTTTAATATAAATTAGATACAGGGGAAATCAAATGATAATATTGGTTAAAAATATTTTTCTTTAAAGATTTAAAATTTAGTCACTTGTTTAGGGAGAAAAAATAATTTGGTAAGTTATATTTCTCCTAAGAATCAACTTTCTAAGGATGTAAGGTGTGTTGAACACACTGAAAAATATATAAGTTCAACTACCAGGAAGTGTTCCATACACTTCCAAAGGGGAATTTACCATCTAACCCTTGAAAAGTCGCCATTTCAAACCTGAAATGGAATATGTACTTTGCCAAACTATAGAAAATCACCTTTCAAATATGTATGGTCGAATTAAATCGATGACCATGTGTTTATTATAAATCGTAAAACATGAATAAGACAAAAAAAATGTTAATACTTTAGAAAACATCTTAAAAAAATTAAACCATCTTTGTGCTTGTACATCTAATAATAAATGATGATGTTATAACTGTTACATTAAGAAAATTATAAATTTGGACAGTCATTAATGTTGTGTGGAGATATTTTTGTTATCTAGATGTCCCATTATATTATGGGAGCAAAATGTTTTGACGAAATGTAATTTTGGCCTACATAGCATTGATCCTGTACATAATAATTACTTTGTTTGATTATTAAACTGTAACTTATTGAAATGCTCCCAAATCCTGTCAAATATTTTGGTAACATGTAGTTCTGGCGATAATAGTTTTTGACAATTTTCAGTTAGAATGTTATCATAAAAATAGTCTCAAATTAAAGGGTTCATCGAAGTAAGAACTTAATTTTATTTGATAACCTATCCCCCAACTAAAGGTTTAAGAGGTACTGCCAACTTGCTTATTCACTATGATCTTGCGAAGTTAAGTTTACACGCCAGAACTAGTTCTAAACGAAGGTAGACAAGGTACCTAATATAAGTAATGTCCCATGTTTAGCAAGTGCAATTTTTTTCGAAAATCATCCACCTTATATTGCCAGTTGACTGTCTCGGTGGTCTAGTGGTCGCAAGCGCGACTGCTGAGCGTGTGGTTCTGGGTTTGATCCCTGGGTCGGGTAGTGTTATTGGGATTTTACGTGTGGAATTTCTCATTAGCAGCCAGGAGTCTGGATTTGTGATATTAATGGCAATAGGAATGAGGGTATGCTATACACCTCTGCCCGACCCTTCGAGGAATACAGGCTTGATGTTTGCCATTTGCCCGCTAATGACGTGCGCCTAACCTTTCGATGATCACTAGGTTGGCGTAATATGAAGGATTAGTTTTATTTAGCCGAGATACGAGTACATTTCGTAAAGCTGCCTCAACACCGTAGTAGCTCTGCTATCGGTTGTGAGGTCAGGGTTCGATTCCATCAAGTTGCAGACTAGATTATGAGCTTTATAAAAATGACACTAGGTTATTCGAGAACTGTGTAGTGTCCGTCAGTACCTACATAACACGTTCAATGCCGGGTGCCTTCGTGGAGGGCTTATTTTAAATGTAGGTTTTTCTTAGTAAATAGTCATAAAACAAGCAGCAAGACCCCCTGAAAACACTATTTTACTTTGTAGTAGCGTGTTTTATGGTTTTAAACCTTGACAAGAACCCTCCTCGAGGATTTATTCTTAGCGCAAACGTAATGCCGAGGACCCTCCTGGAATGTCCACTAACCATAATTATGTAAGGCGGCATGGCGTATGAGCTCTATGAAGTGTGGTGGACTCGAATGTGTTAAAGAATGGGATTGAAAATGGTGGACTTAGTATTTGCCTTTCGTTCACAGAAAACGTGTGTGAGCGAGATACAAATAACGACAAGAATAGAAGCGACGCTGCATTTCTGTCGTCCACGCCTGATAAACCAGTACGCAGTTGTGCTGGTATGAATTTCGTTTGGCGACACGTTTGACGCCTCAAGATAAAGAATTTTACATGTTTGTTTGACATAGTGGGTGGCTTTCTGCTCTACGGTTGGCGTTTGTTCGATTTTCTGCACGATATAAATATATGTATGGCCTACAGATAGTTGTTCCAGGTCTGGGTGTTTGTTTGTATCTACATGTGAAGATTTGTGTCGCACCCAGGATACAGGTGAAAATATAGTGTCGAACAAAGTTTTGTAAAAACGTCTTGAAAAAAAAAAAACCGAAACAATCATAAACTGCGTTTTATTATCAATTGTTCCCGTTTTGACGGTGAGTTTTGGGACATCCTGTATATGTGGCTACTAGCATCGCTCCACCCACTAACTGCGAATGCTACAGTTAGGCAAACTCATGGTATAATAATATAAAAACTATAAGTCGCGCGGAGAAGGTTTGCCGATGGCCTCATGACGTCACGCGTCGATGGTCGGTACGATTCAGACGAGCGCGGGTAGCGGTCGGTGAAGTGGGAGGCGCATTCATCGGCAAACCTTCTGCGCGCGACTAGTAATCATGATTGTTGATGTTACTGGCCCGCATGGATACCTCGTGAAATCTGAGAAAGATAAAAAATCAAATAATTATCTTGACTTAGCACACGAGGTTGTCAACGTGTGTGATGTGGATTCGGCAACCACTGAGCCGATGATCGTAACGGCCAATGGTCTAATGCCCAAGAAACTCGACCAAAACCTCATAAGGCTCTCGTTACGTGGCTGGATCAAGGGCCTGATACAGAAAGCAGTCCTCCTCGACACGGCGCGTATTGTGAGGAGTTTCCTGTCTCTGGAGCCCTAACCACCGGTAGCTTGGACCCTGCTCCCGATACCGGTGGACCTCTATTTTTAAATGTAAGTAATTTTTTTTCATGTGTATGCATTTAAAAATGTAGAAATAAGAATGAAAATTAATAAGGGTAAAAACTAATCATATTCAAACAAGTAAAAACATAAGTAAAACATTTTTTTTTGTTGAAATCGATTTAATATTGCTATATTACAAATCGCTTTTGAACTTTGAACAACCAGTTGAGACCGCAATATTACAGTTTTCAATATTTATGTAATCGCCAACATTGGCGTGTCCATGTTTTCTATTTAAACAGTAAACATTTATCAAATTTTATAGCCGTATTTAAATATTATAACCACAATGCAATATAGTACACGTATGCACTTAACCTTTTGATGATACATAATTGAAAGAATATTTTTTTCTGAGATGACAGCTTATGCGAATTCTAGATAGTATTTTTTTCGATATACGTGCATACCAAAATTATGTTTTTTTGTCACAAATTGACCTCTCATTTAATTCTAAATGATGAAAAATACTTAAAGAATACTGTTCGTTTTGATGCATTTTGTAGTCAAAATATTTAAAAACGGTAAAACGGCTTTAGATTCATACCATTACAATTTTACATGGAAATCTATGATTGGTTGTATTTATGTGTCCTTGCCCCTTTGCCATTTCGGTATTTACAAATAAAGGATGATTTGGGAATATTTTTAGAAAAAATAACAGCTAATTTTGCTTGAATTGCATTTGGTACAGTTATAAATTGTGCAATTATAATTTGTGAATACGATATACAGATAGCTTCAATGTTTCAAATGTTTTGTATGAGTCAGTTATTCAGAGTACCTACAGTATGTGCAAATTCTTAATTATATATATATACGTATTAGATTAAAGTAAGTTTCGTAGAGTACAAGTTAGCTACACGTTTGAAAAGTCAAGGTATCATTCGAAATACAGTATAGTTAATTTTTGGCATGGATAAATTTATATTGTGCATTCATAATTACAGATAATTAAGAAAATCCTAATGTTTCATACAAAACATTTGAACTACATCTGAATAATATATCTCTTACGGGGTTATCAACAGAAAATTACTTTTAATCTCACTGTGATAGGAATCACCCTGTGAATTTCTAAATGGAACTATGATATGCTACGGATAAAGTATATGTACATGAAAAAAAAAAAGATTGCATTATATGTCCCCTGTGTTCGGGCACAGTAGTTGTTGAAAACTTAATTAAATATATTAAAGTATCCTGATATACAATAGGTTGGTTGAGAGCAAAATACATGTAGGGGGAAACAAATACAGATTCAACTAATGTATCGACTGTATGTCCGTGTTTCTTGGTCAAACAGCAGTGTTAAGGATGATTGAGCGTAGGTAAGAACGCGACCGACGAATAACGCGTTTTGAGATATGGTCGTTTTAAGGTATTTTGACTTTTATTTTTTATACAATAATATAATGATTGAAAAGTCACATTCTTATGAAATTACAGTAAATATCACTACATAGTATAAAACAAAGTCGCTTCCCGCTGTCTGTCTGTCCCTATGTATGGTTAGATCTTTAAAACTACGCACTTCAAGAGGAAGGTTTTAAGCTATATAATGTACACGTCGCTATTTATTGTATAAAAGAACAGCGAAAATACCTTAAACCGGCTATATCTCAAAACGCATTTATCGTTGATGGTCGCTTTCTGCTTAACTACGCTCATTTATCCTACAACGTGCTCGAGCAGAGTTAAGACTCGACCGGACAACAAAGGACGCATCTCGTCCGACACGCAGTCGGCTCGGTGTAACGTGAACTAGTCCGCATTAAATATACAATGCATTCATGCCTCGGTCCGGCCCTGCCCCTCGATTAGAAACTTTTCGATAAGCAGTTGTCGACTGATTTAGTTTGTTATCTCGTTTCGTCTACGAGAGAGAAAAAGATAGCAAGTCGAATAGCTGAGCAACTGACTAATTGAATCTTTCTGAATCAGGGGGCTGGTAGGATGTAACATAAATAATTCTTTATTGGCCAACTGCCCAGAGAAAGCACATCTAAATGCGTAGTTCGACGAGATAAAGTATAAGACAGTATGACTGGTTGACACTCTCCCTAGCGCTGGCAGGCCCCCGTCGGCAGATCCCATGGCAATTTTTCTATTTACGGCCTTCAACTGTACGAAATATTGGGAGGCCGCCGCGACACCCCTGGCCTGCTGAAGTTTAGAAATTCAATATATTGCTGGCAGAACGAGTGTTAAACGCTTTACATCCGAAAACCATAAACTCTGCTCATCAAACATTTTGTGCAACTTTTACTAAGGAACACACTCTGAATTCGTGAAAAAAAAACATCTGTTCCATGCAAAATAATCAATGTTACTTAACAAATGTATGGAACAGTTGTTTTTTTTCCACGAATTCAAGATTTTGTCCCATAGTAAAATTTGTTCTGAATCAAGAGAGTTCATGGTTTTTGATTGTAAAATAGTGACTACCAGTCATGCTGCGTACTGAAGGCAAATTCTGTAGGTTATCTTTCATTTGCTGTTATTTCATCAACGTTTCTAGAGAAATAGCTTTTTAATATTGTGCATTAGATAGTAAAGGCATTTTTGCAATCAACTAAATATTTGCAAAGTTGAACATGTGTTTACCCCCATACATTACATTCCAGCGCGGAGACCCTACAAAACATCATTACAGCAGTTCTAAAATTACACATTCAATGAAAAAATCAACCTTATAAACTAAATTAAGGTATAACTGAAGATCTTGCAATCATTACAGCGTCCATACGCATCACGATCATCATCTAAATGATAAACTATGACAATTTAGTAAACAGTCCGGTTTCATGGTAGACATGTGATTTTTGCAAAAACGAACCAAAAAAAGTCATAATTTCATTATTTTTTTTGTCTCATCCGATATTGTTTTCTCGTGTATACAATGTGAACCATTTGAATATTTTATTTATTTTTTAATAAAAGTGAAAAATAGTTTTTAATAAATTTTACTAATACATACAAGTTTTTGCAAAAACACCATCAGTAAATGAGTCCTAACAGTTTTTTTTTTTTTTTATTTCTAAAAACTATTTATCTCAACTATTTGGTTTAAAAAAGAACTTTTATTTCTATATAGAAACAATTCAATATAAACTAATCATTATACACGATTTAATGGGATTAAACTAAGAAGACTTGCCGAGTCTCGACGTAGAATTATAACATGTTTTAAAAATCTAACTTTTTGTATTCTATAATCGCTTTACAAATAAAATAATATGCAAAACGCTTAAAATTACGAATATTCCGATTTGAAATCAAAAGGAAATTAACTGCCAATATTTTTTTTGTGTAAATTCTATTGCCATAGTTATTCAAAGGTCTGAAACGGCCATTTTGAATTTTGGACACGTAATAAAGCGTTTATAGAAACAAAATCTAATCGTAACTGATTCGGCATACATTTGTACCTGATAGTTATGTAACGTACACTATCCTATTGTCATTAAGAGAGGCTCACAGCGCGTGTGACTTACAAAAAAGTTAGGACGCGATACACTGTATATAATGCTGATACAATCAGTGTAAACGCACCCTTAGTGATTTGCCGATTTTTAAATTATTGTTAGAAAAAAAGTTTTTCTTAAGATCACTTTTTACGTTTATTTCAGACTTGAAAGCAAAATTGCCAATTACTTCAGTAAAAGTATGCATTGATTTATTCAAAGTTACATTTAAGATGTGTGAACTTTGCTCAAGTCAATAGGGTGTTTGATTATTATTATTTTATTAGAAAACTCGAAATTATTACAAGAATTATAAGCAACAGTGAACAACCACTGAAATATTTAAAAAAATACTCAATTTATAAACGATTTAAGACTGTTCACTAGACAGAGACAACACTACTACTATAATGACGTCACATTTAAATAATATAATATGTTCATACTAACTTGACATCACTCCGTACAATATCCATTTCGCGCGACAAGCACAGAAAATGTGCCACAAACTTCGAAAGCGTGCATGTACAATCGCGGACTTAATGTTTACCAACCTAAGGTCTATAATTGCTTGCACATTACTTTTTCATAAGGAAGGTCGATATGTCATAAGTTAATATGACATCTTAAACCTTATTGCGCAGTGTGATAAGGAATAGAATTTGAAATCTGATAAACATTGCGAGTCCGCGACCGTACAATACGCCTAAATTAACTATACCCCCCTGAAGTGAGGAACAGAACGCTGCAAGCCTGTTTTCACAGCGGCAAAGTTATTTTACGCGAACCAGATAACTTTGCCCCTCTGAAGTGAGCAACAGAACGTTGCAAGCCTGGTTTCAGACCGGCAATCTGATTTTAAGCGTACTGTAACTCCTTCATTTTTTCATCTCTATTTTTTTTAATGTGTTGTTTTTCTACTCTCTTTAAAACATTAAATTACATCTTTAATAGTAGTTAAACACCCTATTAATTATAATAATACCAGAAACATACATTTTGTACATAGTACGCATAGTTACATATCAAACTATAATATCCAGTATGAGCTGATCTCGCATTGAACCAACTTTCCATCAAATAAGAGGTCTGCTTAATGGAATTTTATAGCTTGATATTGTAGCCATACTTTTGACGGCTGAAAATTTAATTCGGCGATTCAAAAGGAGCTTCTAAGAAGCGTAAAACAAAAACTATAACTAAGAGATCAACGTTGCGCGTTCAAAAATAGGCAAATCACGCAAGACTGTCCATTAAAAATTATATTTACATAATATATACTTTATTCCACTGGAAGATTATACGATTATTTGTACCAATTATATTCGATTAGGAATAAAATGGATTCAATCGGATGGGGTAGATTGGATAAGGCGGAGAACCGGGTTTGTGATCAAGCAGTGAACTTTTGTAGGCTTTGTTTTATCGTAATAAGTAATAAAATCAAAATATAACAATCAAATTGCAGTATTAGTAGATTTTTATTAAAATAATCCTTTTAACACGTCGTAAGTAGTTTCATGTTGAGATTGAATTGTAAGGCTGACCACAGATAGTATAGTAGAGGGGTGGGCAAACTACGGCCCGCGAGCCAACTCCGGCCCACGAAAGGTTTTAATCTGGCCCGCCAACCCTCCCTTTTAGAGCAAGAGTGTATTATAGCCATTTCAATTAGCCGTAAAAATATGAGCAAAAATTTTAGTTAGGCAGAAAAAAAGGCATTTTTTTTGGAATTTTGTCCCCCGTTTAGGTATCTTGCGGTTTTTCTGGTACCTGATGAATAAAGTTTGCCCACCCCTGGTATAGTAAGTTGCTCAAACACAGTTGATCGATATTTAGTTTTAGCTGCAGCAACCATTTGTTGTTCGTTATCACGTTCATGATCGCTCGAGCGACTGTCCTGTGGCCTGGTACAGTGTTCCGGTCACTTAATAGGCCGTATACAGTCAGCCTAAATGCTGCAGTATATCATGTGATATGATTCATAAACCGAATAAAATATTGGTACAAATAATTTCGAAAAGCACTGTTTGAGCACACCACCTCACTTTTATTTCAACAAAAACCTGTTATTCTATTGCAAATTTTTAAATCGTTCGACATCAGATTGCCAATTCAACTAACAAGACTGTTGCCAAACCGACAAAAGAACTACAACTGTCAGTCAGTTTCCATCATACGAAAGTTGTCAAAACGTTTGGTATCAAACAATTTGACAGTTTTAGTAAACGAAAACTGTCTAAATGAATAGTACGGGTTCGGTTCGGCTGCGATTGGACTACGTACCTGTTAGTAGAATTGGTACATTTCTGTCCATTCACGGGATGACTTCAGATTGCTCTTTGCCAAATGTCGTCTAGGTAATCCTATTTATAAACAAAAGTGAGGTGTTTAGAAACAAAATGGTTCACAATTGTAAGCTTTGATTTTGGTGGGCATTACATTTTATTAGTTTTAACAGATATGGCCATAATCTATCCGATTTCAAAGTAACATAATTTATATATTACCAGTTACTCAATTCGTGTTCTTCATTATTATGTACATTTTTGCAGTTTATGGTTAGTAACTTAAATACAACAAAATATTGAGCGTACCTATAAGGTAGGTGTATTTAAAATTACATCAACAAGCAGTTCATGTTATTTTAAGGTTTAATGGAACATATAGCAGACCTATACAAATATAGGCCGCATAACGTAATACCTTGTTCAGACCAACCAAACGAAGACGAACGAAAGCGTACGAAGGGCTTTCGCCGATGAATACCGAACGCTCGCTCTCCTTCGCTGTTGTGTCCACACAGAGCGAATCTTTGATGTTCCGAGACGCTGCGGAGCATAACCGAACGCGGGCGAAGGCTTTCGCTCGTCTTCGCTGAACCGTCCACACCCACTCGTTCATTAGCGCTCGTTCGTCTTCATTTGGTTGGTATGTACAAGGCTTAAAAAGAGCGATAACTAACAGTGATTTACAGCAATAGGTGATTTACCATTTTTTTTAAAATATACAAGGTTAGTCAGAAAGGGGGTACTAATCCGAAAGGGTGTTAAAGTAAACATAATAATGAACAACTTTTGTTCTACAACTTTTCCCAAAAGTCAATAGTTTAAGAGAAAGAGTTGTTAAAAAATCTCAAAAAAAAAAACTCTAAAATCTATCTAAGTATTCCCAGTTATGATTAGCGTTTACATTTTAGGTCATATTTGGGGTCATGAATTAGAAGCACCATTTTCTGAATTTGTAACGAAAGCAGGGATGAAGAATTTTTGAAAAAACTAAAAGAAAAATCATTTTATTTGGAAAAAAATATATCGAATTTTGAAATTTTAACACTTGCTTTCAAATAGTCATCAGCGATACTATAAGTGGGCTTCGGATTAGTACCCCTTTCCGACTAACCTTGTATTGTTCGTACAGTTATCATTACTATTACACAAGGCAAGTCCTTTCGTGCGCGACTGTACCTATGCGCAGACGCATCCCCTTCACTGTTGTCCAGCACTCTTTTTACGTAACGCGACCTGTATTGGGAGCCATTGTAGCTTCTAATTTCTGTTTACAAGGGAGTTATGAACCACAAATGTAATCACTCCAGAATGAGATAATGTTTATTATTGTGGACCAACGAAAAAATTATGGCCATATCTATAAATTCATTCAAATAAGTCTTAAAAAGATATGATTTGATATCAGGGCTGTCTAGAAATATGCGGAAACATAATTTAAAGATGTATTTTTGAAGTAGTTTCTGTTTGAAATGTTGTTGTATTGGTTAAAGTACCTTATTTGTTTCAAACTTTTAGGCTCGATGTGGATATTTCGCATATCGTTGTCCTAAACATATTTACTGCTGGTGACGGCTGGTTAAAGCTCAAACAAACGTCAATATCAGTAAACGTGTCTTAAAAAAAATCATTTAAAAATAAACCCAAAATCTTATTTATCAAAATTCACAACACAATTCTTATTACAATAACAGTCATACATGTTAAGAATACTAAACAGTACATGATATAAAATGAACTAACATTCACTTTTCACCAACATAATTTTGTATGTGTAATCATAATTGTTAAGATTTCGAGACAGCCCTAATAAGTGCAACAATGAAGCCTTTGACATTGACAACATCCATCTCACATTTCGCTACACAAACGAAAGAGATAGAACTACAACATCAAATTGAAATGAGGCGCCACTGTAAGCAAAGGACGGGGAAATGTAAATTTATTCTAACTATCCCTGATTTTTGTTTACAATTAAAGGGCGTATACATAAAGGAAGCATGTAACCAGTGCCGACCTACCAGCGCTTATCGGTACTTGTCCGTGCAGGTAACCGCTACATAATGGAAGCGCGTAGAAGTAGGGGCTGGCGTTGTTCCCTTGCAAATACAGTAACAAATGACGGCCTACCAGCGCTGATCGGAGCAGATCGGAACTGGTTGACGAAGTTCGGAGCTTGTCTGCGCTGGTTTGCCACACAGTATAGAGACTACCTGCGCCGACTAACTGCGCGGACCAGCACCGACAAGCGCTGGCAGATCGGCGCCGGCGACCCGCGCCCTTCGTGTGTACGCACAAAGGCAATAGGAATTCTAAGGCAAGTTGGGAAGCTTATGCAGCATGATTGGTGAGTTACTTTACATCCAAAAACCATAAACTCTACTCATCATTCTGTACAACTTTTACTATAGGACAAATGCTGAACTCGTGAACAAAAAAATCTACTGTTCTATACATTTATTAAGCAACGTTGATTATTTTGTATGGATTATAAAAGTATAGATCGGGTCTACTCGCGGAAAAAACTTTAAAGGTACTATTTCGAACCGAGCTACCAACTGCAACCGACTTCATGAAGTCGGCCCCAGCTGCACTACTGGTTTGTATGTATTTATATGAAATGGCTTCCAAGCGCCGCGGCAGCAGCCTGCTGCCGGCAGTTGCAGTTGACAGCTCGGTTCAAAATAGTACCTTTAGAGGCACAAAATACCTTTTATCCGGACGTTTCGGCCGAATTGCACCGGCCGTGGTCACGGGTAGACTGAAGTGGCAGAGCAGTTGTCATCTTCGTGCAACAAGGATATATTCATCTACCCTCACTCGAACATGTTTTTTTTTTTCAAAATTCATATTCTAGTGAGGGTAGATGAAAATATCCTTGCTTCTTTGCGAAACGTTGGGATAAAAGGTAGTTTGTGCCTCTTAAAGTTTTTTACGCGATTAGACCCGATATATGTATACTTTGTGTATAAGTTGCGAAAGTTTAAAAACATTTATTTTGTATGGAACAGCAGATTTCAGAATTTGTCCAATAGTTCTTCTTCTATCGTGTCGGCACGAGCTATACAAGAATAGCTCATGCCGTGGTGAAAAGATTAGCCAGCCAGCAAGGTTGGTAGCGGGGCTGACTGCCCAGGATACGCCGGACGTACTGTATCGTCAGGATTTTATGCTTTTTGATTGTAAAGCGACTAACTAGCCATGCTGTAAAAATAAAGTTCAATTGATAATAAATAAAAAAATAAAAATGAGGTAACATCAATCAAATGGATCTAGGGGATTCAGTAATTATTTTAATTAACTCACGTTATAGAAGGCGGATATAATGAACACATCACAAAAAGATTAGTTACCAATCTTTTTGATAATTTTATGGGACCTAGCTTCAGAATAAATAAATGTCATGGAATAACTCAATGGGGCTGACGGAAAAAACTAGATCGGAGTTCATACTTCTTACTAAAATTTTATTACAATATCTCAATAACAGTCTGAATAACTGTTTCAGAATATATTTCTGTTTAAGGTTAAACATCGGTAAATGACAGGTGAAGGGATAAAGGGCTACATTGAAGCTCAATTTAGGAACATCTAAAACGTATATCCTATAGCTCGCAGTGAGGCCTCATCCAAATCATTCTTGCACTTACAAATATGTTCAAATAACACAAAAAGCAGCGTTTTAAAAACGCTTCCACCCTACTTATGTAGGTAACTTACCAACATACACAATGTGTGTATACATTACACCGGATAATCACTTTTATTTACGTAAAAACAAAACTTAAAAAAAATATTCAACTATATTAAATCTATATGAATAGAAGCTGAACCGCCTAACGAGTGACAAAATAATAAATAAGTTCAGGAGGCCTGTGGCGTCCATCATTTGTACAAAAGCCGGTTTTAATCTGAAAATAATAGAAAAATAAATGTTTTAGTATGTGATTATTTATTTCTGTAAATGAATCTGTTACAGACAATTTTACAAGTCAATGTAATATTTTTTAGACTTGATCGCGCTTTGCTATCTGATTAGCTCTGACAAAAAAAGCCGAAACAAACTCAAGAGGTCAAGGTCTCTTTTAAAATCCAGACGTTGTGGTATAAAACTATGCGAGTGTAACAATGCAGGGCAACGTCTGAAATGGCCTTTTGAGGAAAGAGCCATAGCAGGTTCGAGTTGACCTGTCCCAACTGACGGCATGCGTGCATCAGCCATCGTGTAGCTCACAAGGCAAAAAAATGTTTGGCAGACAAGCCGACGGCCCACCTGATGGTAAGTGATTAATGCCGCTTATACAAGGTGTAACATAAATAACGCACAACCTCTTAAGGAGTCACTGTACTCATCATTATGAACAACTTTTACTATGGAACCAAATCGGAAATCGCGAAAAAAACAGCTGTTCCCTACACTGATGTTCGCATAACTCGTCAAAATGTAGGGAACTGCCGTTTTTTTTTCGCGATTTCATTTTTGGTCCCATAGTAAAAGTTGTTCATAATGATGAGTACAGTGACACCTTAAGAGGTTATGCGTTATTTATGTTACACCTTGTATACACCTACAACACCAAAAGGATTGCTGATCCATTGTCAAGTCAGTTGTAAAGTCTCATGTGCCTGTAATTTCATCGGCACCCATACCCTTCAAACTCGAACACAGCAGAAATAGCTATGGAGGTAGTACTTCGGACGAACTCTTTCTCAAGAAGCTCTACTCTTAAAATGAATATTTGTTAAAGGTTGAAAAAAGATAAAACAAACAAATATTTCTTTTTCATGCAAGTGTATTTTTTTTCAATTATTTTTTTATTTATACTTCTATGCAATATGGTGGTACATAAGGCGGACTTAATGTCATTAGGCATTCTCTACCAGTCAACCTTTAATTATTTAAATTATTCTCTTGTATGTACAAATTGAATTTGTTAACACGGCGCTAATTTGTCGGGACGACAACGAATACCTACTAGACTACTTGTTTACTGTGGTATAGATTTGTTTTAAAAATTAACAAGGCATCTTGCATCACAGTAATCTTCATGCTGTGTGATTGCAGTCCAAAAATATATTTATAAATGAAATGCCAGACATGGATCTACATTCGATTTCAGAACTTTTTACGGCTAGAGTCGCGAAACTTGGGTTTTCATTTACGGGATGTTATATTTCTTTTTGTAGGTGGTTCTATTTCTTGCAGAATGACTACCGATTACTGCAAAGCCTACTATCTATCTTCCGCCTTTGCCGTGTTACAAAACCGAAGCGACTTAATTTTTTTCTACTAACGCCATCGTATTTTAGTAAAAATAATTGAAACTTAAAGATTGACAGACATTAATTCTGAAAAAATCGGTAAAGTGCGAGTGAAACATAGTCGGAAAATAACAATATCATCTACATTAAACATTAATAAGCATAATAAGCAATTGTCTAATAATTATGGAACCGAGAAAATATTTCAAGATTTTATAATTTTTCCTTCCTAAACACTAACCGTATACCAAATATCAAGTTTGTTTATAGGTCTGCTAGAAGTACCTTAGAATTTTGATGATCGGTGAGTGAGTGGGTGACGAAATAACGAAACTTTGATGGCAGATCTTTTGTAGTGTTTTAGTTTACTTGCTATGACAATTTGTTAAATACAGTAAGCTAACCGTAAGTAAGTATAGTAACATGCAACCGAACCAATACGACACGTGTTTCGCCCCTCCACAGGGCATCCTCAGGATATTTATGTTGACTCGTCGACCGAAACACGTGTCGTATTGGTTCGGTTGCATGTTGCATTATTTTTTCACTCGTTCTGCATGTGCATATACTTGTGGGCGAGAGGATGGTGCTGCATACTGCATCCAAACTAACGATCTTGTTTGGCGGAATTAAAGCCAAATATTGTATTTCGTCGCTCGGGAGTGAAAACCTTGGGAGTGAAAACCTCGGGAATGCAATTTGGTCATTTTTATTTATATCACGACTTATAAGGACTATATCTTATAAGAGAGCCGCTCTAAGTGAAATTAGTTTGTGGGCACTGAAACTAGTCTTTATTGGGTATATAAAATTCGTAATAAATATAATTAACTAGCTTTTACCCGCGACTTATTCCGCATGAAAGCCCACAGGAACCTTGCAATGACCAAATGCATTCCCGTGGTTTTCAATCCCCGGCGACGATTTGCATATTTGCACGTCATGGATTTCCGCAAAGTAACGCCTAATTCCCTTATTTATCTGTACCCCAAGTGTGAGTTCCGTAGTTTACTACACGTTTCCATAACGAATAATAGTTTACCATGATAAGTGTCAAACAAATTTTTAGTCACGCTATTCGCCGCTAGCTGTTCACGCTGTTCTGCCAAAATTTTCATACATTTTTGGCGTGACGCAACTACAGTAGGTACGTAAAAAACTCACACTTGGGGTACTGTTATGCTGAATATTAACAAGTTAGTCTGTCTACTCACAAGTATGTAGTGGCTACCACAGACGGTGCAGGTGCAGGTTGCGCGAGAGCACGGAGCGCACGTCGTGCGTGAACCGCAGCGCGTCCAGCACGGGCAGCAGGTTTAGTAGTGCCACGTCCAGCGGGTCAGAGAACCACGACTTTATTGGTATCGCGTTATCTGAGAATGTATACAATACTTATTGAGACAGGATTATAAGATTATTTTTATACTTCGACTTGGTCGCTCGAAGCTCGAAGGGCTACAACCGTGCGGATCGTACGATTCGCAAGGTTAAGCTGCGCTTGCCGCGGGCAGCCCGTAGATGGGTGACCGTGCAGTAACCCCTCCTCCCTTCTTTTCACTTCGTCTCCTGCCCTGGCTGTCATCTACCGGCATGACTAAATGCTACAGCCGGTCTGTTTGCTGCCATCGGTTTCTATCAAATGGCTGTGTGGGCCATCGACGAACGCCGTGACTACAAGAAGGAATTCGCAGACTACCCAAGGGACGTAAAGCTGACCTGCCTCTTATTCTATAAGCATTTTAATATTGTTATGATATGTACTAGGTATTGAATGCTCTACACCATTCTTTACAACTGGTGTAGCAGACGTGCTCTCAGGAGATCCTGGAGCCGTCTGTTACATTACAACAGTTAGTTACACATCGAGACCCCTCCTTGCCTCGGCGAGCACGTTGAACCCTCGGTCCCGGGTGTGACGAATACCTATGACAATCGTTTACGGGTAATCAGAAGCCCGAAATTTCAACCAGTCTAACCTTAAGATATCGGCATTGCTCAGTAGGGTTGCGGCGGTTCAATGGCAGTCGCTCCGTGTAAAATACTGGTATTCAGCCGCATCTGGGTAGACTGGAAGACCCCAACATAGTTGTTAAGGCTAAGAAGAACGATGATGTGATGCAAAATATAGCAGAAATCCCTCTAAACGTTTAATAATATTCATTTTAGGACATGTTTTTTGGATATAGGAACTCGGTATTAGACAAATACTAGTTACAAAGCTAGGTGGAGAATAAAAGTGCGCGAGTTGGCGTTTAAAACAGTTCCTCTGGACCACGGATGAGTAAACAAATGGATTACTGACACCCAATTTGCGAGGCACAATGGACCACTCGACGTTCACGGCGTAAACGTGATTAACAAATTATCCTTACATTTGTTAACAAATCCTTATGGATAACAACATTATTAGCCCATTACTGGCCCACTACTGGGCACGGGCCTCTACTCAGAAGGATTTAGGCCTTAGCTCACCACACTGGCCTGGTACAGGTTGGTGGACTACCCACACCATCAAGAACTGTTTGGCGCCCTCTCAGGTGTGCAGATTTCCTCACGATGTTTTCCTTCACCGTTAATGCAAGTGATGATTAAATTATGATCAGCACATGAACTTATCCATGTAGACGGAAAAAATAGCACTTCCCCATCTCTTCCCGTGGGTGTCGTAAAAGGAGACTAAGGGATTCACTAGAGGACAGGCAGCAGCGTTCTCTGAGTACTTTAACCACCATACTGCGATCGCCAACCCGCCTGACAAGTGTGGCGATTTTGGCAAACCCCCGTTTTGGGGGAAGCCTGTGTCCAGCAGTGGACGTCTTTTGACTGGATGATGATGATGAAGAATTATGAATATGAATGTGGATGGATGGAGAGGAAGAGGGAGACCAAAAAAAGGATGGATTGTGTGAAGAATGATATGAAAGAGAAGGGAGTCAGTGATACCATGACGGGTGACAGGACGGAATGGAGGAAGAAAACGTGTTGCGCCGACCCCAAGTAACATGGGATCAGGGCAGGAAGATGATGATGAACTCGAAAAAGTCGAGTTGCAGGCCGAGATCGAATTTAAACCCTCCTGCACGGAAGCAGTGACGTAGCTACCGTATGGCTAGGCGGGGCAGTGCACTGGGCCCCCAAGCTCGAAGGGCCCCTCGGCCTCCATGAACGACGTTCGAAAAAGTTATATAATATCCTAATTGAATAAAGAATTTTTGCCTTTTACGTGAAAGAGTGACAAACTTTCACATTTGTAATATTATTAGGAATTACGATTAAATAATTATCTGTTGCGATAAACATAATGCTTACTAGTAAATAGCTTTGCTTTATTAAGCCCTGCTGTGGGCGATAAGGACCTGACGATGGAAGTAGTTTTGCACCTTCAAAGTGTTTAGTTTAAATAGGGGCCCTTGGTTACATAGCTACGCCACTATCCTTCGTGTGTTTGTGAGAGCCAGAGGGGTTTAAGGGAATCCCTCTATATCTCTATTACTTGGATTCGTGTGCTCCATCTTAGACCCTGTCTGCGCTTACCATCAGGAGCAACTAGGATCAAACGAGACGGAGAAGGTGCAAACCTTCAAAGTATTTGGTTTAGTTTAAATAGGGCCCCAATTTCATTTTTGCCCCGGGGCCCTTGGTTACATAGCTACGTCACTGCATTGAAGGCAAACGTTCAACCGGTAAGCTATCACTGCTTCAATCTAGATAAAGTAGTAAAATTTTATCTTACCTGGAAAATCCCGGTACGCACCGGGCGAGTTGTCCAATATGAACACTCTGTTGAGGTCGTCACATATAGACGACAAATTCTTTGTGTAGGAACCGTTTTCCGCTGTGCAGTGTTGTCTGTCAACACAAATGAAAAAAAAACATATTACCTAACTAATATTGTATTGTTTTTATTTTAATTTGTTAACATACGATTATGATGGATCGGTATGGTGTGGCTAATCGTTAAGTACTCGGGTCGAACCAGGAAAAAAATCTTGGTATCGTGCTAGGGTATTTGACTATTACTAAAAATGTTGTATTATTCTATAGAAAGTGTAGAAAGAACGCGGAATGTAAAAAAATAAACAAAATCGTTGAAAAAAAGAGGTGAGCGCTTTCGAAGTTAGTTGAGGAGGAATTTTATGCCTTGTCGTGTGAAATGGACATTGTACAGACAGATGTCAAGTCACTATTAAGTTTTAGGAGTGCCGCTGATTGTGATTTTTTGTCACGGTGACTCGGGGAGTCCGCTCACTATGGTGACGTGACATTACGGTGACAAATGTATATCCTCATAGCATTCGACTTGGTAACAAAAAGTAGTAGTGTTGTTTCTGTCTTGTGAACAATTTGAAATAGTTTATAACTTGGGCATTTTATTAAATATTTCATTGGGAAACCACTGTTGCTTATCGTATCGAAATTTTTAACAAAAAAATTGACAAATACCCTATACAGTCGTGCCTACCGCGGCGACCTCGCAATATTTGTGCGGATGTGGAGATTCCACGTTCGCGCGTCCATTATCACTCCATTTTTACACTACTCCTTGATTTTAAGCTAACGGTACACAGTACAGCTCATACGATCGCAAAATCGTGATATTCCCGAACCGTGTCGGTGAGTGAAGCTTATTACAGTTCGCGTGAGATGGTAATTACGACAAATAATACACCCCACGTCGGTTGCATGAAGTAAAGCTAATATTTATGTAGGTACACTTATTATCTTCATGTATCTTTCGTTTGTGCTTTCCAGCAGGTGTAACATGACCGCCGTAGACAAAGGTTTGTCGATGAAGAATAGCCAAAATGACATAATATAGAAATTGTGTTATACATTATTATACCATTTTGTCTATTCTTCTGTCGACAAAACCCTTGCCTACGCCTACTTGTATGTGCCTATCGTATCCAGGTTTTCAAGTAAGGAATATTACTCGTTTCTTTGTCCAATTCAAACAAAACCGAATTCAGGCGACGATGCTTTACATGTAAAGTTAAGTACTGTAACGCCGGAGTCACACTGACGCCTGACGCGATTAATTAAAACATTTACGTTAGAAAAGTTTGTTATGAAAAAGAAAAGTTTGAATACTTGGGACTATGCTCAAAGTTCTATGGACGTTTTTGTAGGTAACGGTCCACGGTGGGCTGAAAATTGCCGTTGAAAGACATAGAGACTTGAATTTTAAAGGGTCTTTTTTTGGCTTGAAATGGATTCTGCTGATCATTACTACACTATAAAATGTCTTATGAAGCAATTGCGTGTACAAATGTAAAGGCGGATACAGACTTGGCGAGGCATGCGCTGCGAACGGCGCACAACGAATGCCTCGCAAGGTGTGTACCTTCATATTCGTGACGAGGCATGTGCTACGCACGTACGAGGGCGAGCAAACGTATGTCGGCAAACGCTTCAAGATCAAAGCGCCGCAGTGCATGCATTACATTAGTTGTGGACGTAGTCGCGCATGCACGTTCGAGGTGTGCGCCGCGTACGATATCCACCCACGCCTCGACTGAGAAAATGAAACTGCGCCTGTGCGTAGCACATGCCTCGCCACAAACATGAAGACAGACAAACGAGGCATTTGCTTCGCACGCGATGGCTCGACCCGAGCATTATGTTGGTATATTTTTTCGACACGCACGCCTCAAGCAGAGGCGTTCGTTGTGTGTCGTTCGCGGCGCATGCCTCGCAAAGTCTGTATCCACCGTAAGAGACAAGATCTTTTGAAGAAAAAAAAAATTGTAAGGCGCTGACATGAAAAATGAGGATATCTCTGGAATCGCATGGCATGGTGATCGCTATTACAGCTGGGAGTCGATTTTATGTTTAACGCTTAATGCTTTAATTAATGGCGTTAGGTTATAAGTGTGCATAAGGATGACAGTAGCTGA
The DNA here is from genome assembly GCA_905220435.1 of Amphipyra tragopoginis. Classification (NCBI taxonomy): domain Eukaryota; kingdom Metazoa; phylum Arthropoda; class Insecta; order Lepidoptera; family Noctuidae; genus Amphipyra; species Amphipyra tragopoginis. The sequence continues at coordinate 3,423,808 of HG992006.1, forward strand.
GGTTCGAAACAAAGATTTTAAGGAAGCGCGGGATCTTCCCTTATTTCAAAATATCTACTAAAGTATTTGCAAAAAATAGCGACCGTCTATGACTCAGTAGCGTTGGCCCGTCGAGCAAGCGTTTTATTCATACGGTGTATTTTTAAATTACTGTGTCGATAGTCTAGTCGACAGTTTATTTATGTATTTAATTTATTTTACCCAAGTAAAATTTTTATTTGATTGTATTAACTTATAACAATGAAATGAATTTTGTATGTTTAATTTCAAACTTAAACTCAAAACTCATTTATTCAAAATAGACTAGAATTACTTAGTTCTTTTTGAACGTCATAAATGAAATTTAAAATGTAACAGGAACAAACACATACACTGAAATTTTATTTTTATGTACTTAAATATTGTTTGTTTAAGAAAATAGTATTACTTTTCATTGTTAACTGCATAAAATTCAGTCTCATAGCCTTGACATAGGGCTCAATTTTATTTATCTGAACGAAAAGACTGATAGGTAAAAAGAAAGTTATTTTTGTTTTACATTTATTAAAAATGTCTGTAATCGATTCAGTAGTCGATTCATAACAAAGTATTTTCAGGGCTTGCGTTTATTATGTTACACGTTATAGTTATTCATAATAAATGACATGTAAGTGATTCTTACGAATAAAGCGCAGTTCAGACTACGCTATTCTATTTCGCTATATGTATAGTAAAGCATATTGCGTCATAAGCTATAACTATACATAGCATGACGTTCAGTTCACACTATACGCTTATCGCAAGCCGGTCTACTACGTATAGCAAGTCATTTGACGGCGATCCCTCGGGCAACGGACGGGGTAGAAGTGAGGCGGGGCGGGACCGGAGAATCGTACAATAAGTACTAAGACCCGCTTAAGTTTATCGCGTACAGCAAGTCAATACTTTATGGCATAGCGTTGTATGAACGTGTCCATATTAAATGTATGCTGAGTAGGGATGCTAGTCGGTAAAGCCGACTATCCGGCCACTTTCATAGTCGGCGACTATTCGGCAAAGAGCGCCGGCTATCCGGCTTCTTACTTTGTATGTATTTCTCAGTAAAATTTATACAAGGTTAGTCGGAAAGGGGGTACTAATCTGCAGGCCACTTGAAAGTATCCCTGATTTAAAGCAAATAAAAATTTCAAAATTTGATTATTTTTTTATTTCATGTAAAATTATTTTTATTTTAGTTTTTCCAAAAATTCTTCATCCCTGCTTTAGTACTTAGTTACGAATTCAGATAACGAAGTTTCTAATTTTTGTCCCCAAATATGACCTAAAATGTGAACACAGCTGATCATAGCTGAAGATAGATAGATTTTAGCATATTTTTTTCTTTACGACCGACTAATCGGCTAGTCGGCCAAAGTCATAGTCGGCACATCTCTAATGCTGAGCGATAGCGTTGTGCTATACAATGTTTGCTATGTGCACTATATTATAGAGTAGTCTCAACTGCGCTTTAATGACTATGTTATTGTATGTTTGTGTGTGTTACCTGTAGAAACGCCGCCGCAGTATTCCCCTGCCGTTGTCAAGTTTGTCGGCGACCGCGGCACCGTATATTTCCATGGACGCTGTGAACACCACCAACTCGTACCATTGTGACACCTGGGAACAACAAACAGTACTTTATTAATACTAGCCAAGTGCTCGTTGACATACCTCCGGTTTCTGAATTGAGAATTTGAGATAAGCAATACTTAAGTAGTATTTGAGTACGAAGTTGTCAAAAAAATGCTTTAAAATCCGTCATTTTTTTGATAAATCCGTACTCAAATGTTACTTAAGTACTGCTTATCTTAGAATTCTCAATTCAGAAACCGGAGGATAGTATTACTGATTGTGCTAAGTTATGGTACTCAGCTTTAGTTTATACAAGGTTAGTCAGAAAGGGGGTACTAATCCGAAAGGGTGTTAAAGTATAAGTACATAATAATGAATAACTTTTGTTCTACAACTTTTCCCAAAAGTCAATAGTTTAAGAGAAACAGATGTTAAAAAATCTCAAAAATCTATCTATCCCCAGTTATGATCAGCTGTGTTTACATTTTAGGTCATATTTGGGGTCATGAATTAGAAGCACCATTTTCTGAATTTGTAACTAAAGCAGGGATGAAGAATTTTTAAAAAACTAAAATAAAAATCATTTTATTTGGAAAAAAATAATATCGAATTTTGAAATTTTAACACTTGCTTTCAAACAGTCATCAGCGATACTATAAGTGGGCTTCGGATTAGTACCCCCTTTCTGACTAACCTTGTATATCTACTGTGTCGTTGATTTAGTGGTCGCAAGCGCGACTGCTGAGCGTGAGGTCTTGGGTTCGATCCCTAAGTCGGGCAAAGTGTTATTGGGTTTTTCCGTGTGGAATTTCTCTGTAGCTGCCCAGTTTTGATTCCTGCCCGATTGATGACAATAAGCCCCCACACTGACTTAAACATAACGGCGAAATGAGGGTGTACTATACACCTCTGCCTAACCCTTCGGGGAATACAGACGTTATGTTATCAAATAAAATCTTTGCATAATATTTACTCAATATTATGTTATGTTACGATATGTGCATGTTTATTCAAGAAATCACGTGCTCACTCCAGTTTCGCGTATCAAGTTAATAACGTAATTATCCGGCGACTTTATCTGATGAAAATAATCAGGAAGTTAGCAATGAAGATAAGTCGCTAGAAATAAGTCGTACAGTGGCTTATCTGTATGTATTATAAAATACGTGTTTCCGTGTATTCGACAGAATAATTTTTAATCCTGAAATAATTTATGATTTACCAACAGGGTTCAAAGCGATAATTAGATCGATAAGATAAATATAGGTTGATAATTATCAAGATAAATATTGACATTGGCTGGAGACCCTTCAGGTCTCGCCAATAACTGCCCGGTTACGTAGAAACGGTCCCTAGGACCATCTACAGCAGTCCAATAGAAAAAAAAAACAATATAAATCAGCTTTAAGTTGGATTTTGAATTCGAAATCTTCACATACACAAACTCACAGACATTCAAACTTTCACATTTGTAGTATTAGTAGGATAGTAAGATTGCCAGCTGCAAATGACAATGAATAACGAATTCATTTTTCCGTTACAAATCCAATAAATACGAGCAAAGCCGCAGGACAAATTAGGCGATTAACATGTGGTCACGATGCGTCACCGGCCGTCACATGTGGTTAGGATTGAATGTGCTTGTTTATATTAACATTAAGTTTATTATAACATATTTATTTATGTTCATGTTCTTCTCCAATACAAAGGAAACTGAATTTTGGACCAATCGAGTTGCATACGATGCAATGAATGTTTAATAGGTACATGCATATTATGACTCATTGATTATACTATTATTGGTAGGTTTCTTGTTCAAATCAACTTTCAGAACTTGATCAACCTTGATGTCTATAAAAACGATTGATAAATGTTTTTATTTTTTTAATTCTTTAACCCTTAATCGGACACAGGGAACTATTTTCCCACCAACTTTTTTGGAATACGTCGCAATGTCTATTTATTATAATTTTATTTTTAAACCTGGCAAAATGTCATTTCTTTACTATTTTCTTGAATAAAAAATAAAAATTAGACGTATAAAAAAACGTTTTTTTCTTCTTTTTGTTGTTTATTAAAAAATGTTTGTTATTTACTTTTCTTAAAACCGCATGACCGATTAAGGGTTAAGTACCTATATCTTTAAATACATACTTAACCGACTTCCAAAAAAAGAGGGAGGTTCTGTCGATCCTCGAGCTGATGTAATATGTAATCGCATGTTCACGTATTATTTATGCGACTAAAAATAGAAAAAGAAAATTAATAAAAAAAACTGAAAAGTTTATTATAAAACTAGCGACCCGGCCCGGCTTCGCACGTGTACGTTTTATAGCTTAAAACCTTCCTCTTGAATCACTCTATCTATTAAAAAAAAACGCATCAAAATCCGTTGCGTAGTTTTAAAGATCTAAGCATACATAGGGACAGACAGCGGGAAGAGACTTTGTTTTATACTATGTAGTGATTCAGAATTCGGTGCTTTCTATTTTGGTCAGCAGGGATTACTAGTAGGTAATTAGTACAGATTTCTGAAACTTTTAATTTTGTAATTATTTTACTCTTTTCAGTTTTTTGAAGCGTTTTTTTCAAAATCAATTATTTAAAAAATAAATAAGACTATACGACGCCGGCATTTCCTATCCGACTATCGAAGAAACGCCGAACCGAACTCAAGAGGTCAAGGTCTCATTTAAAGTCCAGACATCGTGGTACAAAACTATGCGAGTGTAACAATGTAGGAAAACGTCTAGAATGGCCTTTTTAGGAAAGAGCCATACCTTCCGGTTTCTGAATTGAGAATTCTAGGATAAGCAGTACTTAAGTAACATATGAGTACGGAGTTGTCAAAAAAATTACGGATTTAGCATTTTTTTGACAACTCCGTACTCAAATACTACTTAAGTATTGCTTATCCCGAATTCTCAATTCAGAAACCGGAGGATATCAACTTTGAGTTGACCTGGCCCAATTGACGGTAGCTACGCATAAAGTACAAGCCATCGTGTAACTCAAACCTTATTTTAGTGAGTTCAACGGTTGAAGCCATACATATTCCTAACTTGGGATTTAAACGATTTATGGGCGGTTCCTATGGCCGAAAACGTATCGTTTTGCTTACCATTAGTAGCGTTTTTCATTGCCAAACTTGACTTATAAATAGACTCGTAAGCTAATTTTAAGTACGATAGCTACTAACGTATGGGAGGGTCTTCTATGCAAAGCTACGGGGACTGCTTCATTATGGCATGTATTTAACGCGGCGACAAACTAATCTGATTTAGGGTTTAAAAAAAATAAACTTTAAAAAAAAGTAAAAACCGACTTCAAAGAAATACTAAAAGGAGTAAAATAATTACCATAATATAAAATTAACAGTTTCAGAAGTCGGTGGCTTCTATTTGCTTCAGTGAAGAGTTGCACCGACTTCTGAAACTGTTAATTTTATATTATGGTAATTATTTTACTCCTTTTAGTATTTCTTTGAAGTCGGTTTTTACTTTTTTTTAAAGTTTATTTTTTATTGAATACGTTTTAGTGTCATAATTTTAACCCCCTCCTTCATAACCCTTCTTTTTGGCTTTGACGTAGTCGGGCATAAAAAGTCCTTTCAAATGATACCTTACACGATATAATGAAAACATTCCAAAGGGGGGGAGGGGGGGACAAGCACCCCCTCCTCTTTTCAAGTAGTCAGTTTCCAACAACAAATATAAACAAAGCAATATTAGTAATTTGAGAATTTTGCTTTGATCCGATGAGGAGTTCCGTTCCATATCTCTGAAGTTCATGGTCTAATCATAACAAAATTTAAATGGGACCAATCGGGAAGTATACCCTTTCGAACAAAACAAGAATTTTTCAAATCGGTTCATAAATGACGGAGATATGAGGTAACAAACATAAAAAATAAAAAAAAAAATAAAAAAAAAAATACAACCGAATTGAGAACCTCCTCCTTTTTGAAGTCGGTTAAAAATAATTAAAATGGGTAGCAAAAATAATAGGTTGGCAGCTACAGTGAAGTAGCATTTTAAGCAGGCAGGGGGTTTTAAAAATAATTAAAATGGGTAGCAAAAATAATAGGTTGGCAGCTACAGTGAAGGAGCTTAAGTCGACGGAGCCCCGCTGTGCGGGGCTCCTATTTCTGTCTGCAGGGTTTAAAGTAACCTAACACGAAGGGGATGACGGGGGCTAGAGTGAGCGAGCGAAGCGAGCGAACGAACCTAACCTATCCATGTCGGGGTTCCCCTTAACCACCCTGCTAACATTATTAGTCGCCAAGTCATTATATTAGTCGCCAAGTCATTATTTATAGCTCCTCGCCTCATTTTATTAGTTGCAAACACTTAGTCGCCTTTTAAGTTATTAGTCACCTGGAAAATAATAAGCCCTTTATTATTAGTAAAGATACAAGAATCTTAATTTTACCAATAACGCTCGTTAATCATAGGAATCGGTCATTAGCCTATTATTGACTATGTTGGGGTCAATGTACAATTTAACCGCCCCTGCCCAGCCTAATCCAAAAACGGCTATGTGCGAGTCGGACTCGCGCACGAAGGGTTCCGTACCATTATCTACAAAAACGGCAAAAAAATCACGTTTGTAGTATCGGAGCCCCCTTAAATATTTATTTTAATCTGTTTTTTAGTATTTGTTGTTATAGCGGCAACAGAAATATATCATCTGTGAAAATTTCAACTGTATAACTATCACGGTTCATGAGATACAGCCTGGTGACAGACGGACGGACGGACAGCGGAGTCTTAGTAATAGGATCCCGTTTTACCCTTTGGGTAATGAACCCTAAAAATCTAAGTCCCCTGAGATCCCAGTTAACAAGGTTTCACTGTAGCAGTTTTAGTTTGACAGCACTTTGATCGTATATTTATAAAGTTCGATATTCGTCTTGTTTCGTTTCGATCCGAAACTTCGATGTTAGTGTTTCGGAGTGACCCCCTGAACCACGGCCTATCAACCGTTATCTATACCTACAAGAAAAAAAGTGAAACGTTCATGGTTCAACTCCGGTTCGATTGCGATTTTAAATAATTGGCCTCTTGAACCTTTTCGATAATCAGTCGTCGACCGATTGTTTGTTATCTCGTCTCGTACGCTTTTGTGAAAATAAGAGATAACAAGCTATCTATCGACAAGTTACTACAAAAAGGGTTCTGGGGGAAATTGTACTAAAAGAAGCTGATTCGTTCATTGAGACAGTTTTCGTTTACAAAAACTGACAAATTGTTTGACAACGAAAACCGAACGTTTTGACAGTTTTCGTAAACGAAATATGATACCTATGACAGTCGTTACAGGTAGTCAGAAACCCGAAACTCTGAGAACAGGCCTAACCCTAAGGGTATCGGCATTACATAGTAACTGGATTGCGGAGGTCTGATGACAGTCACTCCATGTAAAACACTGGTATTCAGCCACATCTGGTTAGACTGGAAGCTGACCTCAACATAATTAATTAATTAATAAATTGCTTAAATTCTGGCAAATTAGTTTGATATGATTGAACAATTTTTATTTTAATATCTTTTTATTTTACAATAAAAAGACAATACGTACCTACTCTCTAAACTGTAAAGTATGAGAATCATGCAGTAATTAATGATACACCTTTATTCATATCATTATTTTGTAACTGCCTATTGCCAGGTAGTATGAGTTCGTCATGCTCACTAAAATGTCCTGCTGACGGTGGCGTCGTGCATCCGATCGCTGAGTTCCCTGCAACATGGTTGAGCTGAGCGATGCGGATGTGCGCGTCATGCTCGTGAACGGGTGCCGTCTGTCGGGACTGGTCAGCTCTTAACTGCTATGGCAATCCCAAAAGGCGTATTTTTCTATTTCCTAGGTAGGTATTCATATATGAGTTTATCTCTTACATTAACCTGCATTATTCTCATACTCTTTTTCTTACGATACTGTAGTGAAATTGTCATGATCTATTTAAAAAGAGTATCCATGGAGTTTCTTGCCGGTTCTTCTCCATGAGACCCACCTTTTGGAACCGTGCACCTAGTTTTGACGTTTTAAAAGCACCTGTAATTTGGTCTACTTGAAATAAAAAACTTTGACTTTGAATTTGGAAAGGCTAGGCAGAACATACTCGTATCGTCATCCCCGTCCATGTAAACTCAACAGCAAAAACCGATAAAAAAATTAAAATTTCAAAACTTATCTCTGGAGATAACTGTTTATCAAAAGATTTCATACTACTATTTTTTAAAGAATGCTCAACGCTATAGTTGTTAGGAACAATAAATATGAAATTGGTATGTGTTCACTTCGTGCCGTGTGGTGCTGGACGTAAAGAAAAGCACTACCCCATCTCTTCCCATGGGTGTCGTAAAAGTAAAAGGCGACTAAGGGATTCAATAGAGGGGATGGGTGCAGCGTTCTCTGAGTACTTTAACAACCATACTGTGATCGACAACCCGCCTGCCAAGCGTGGCGATTATGGCAAACCCCCCCCAACATGGATAGCACAAAGAAAATCGATGTGTCGATGCTTGGGGGAGGCCTATGTCCAGCAGTGGACGTCTTTCGGCTGAATGATGATGATGATGTTTTCACTCATTAAACATTTTAGAAACTGAGCAATCATCACTTAATTTTGACGCGGCTGTAATCGCCGAAAGGGTAAGCAGAGTTCTCCTATTACAGAGGTCAGTACACCCACATTTTGCCTCTTGAATTGAGTGAGTCCCATATGAATCTGAGGCGAGCCTCTTGCCACTTTTGAGCACAATAATAGGGGAATTACACGGGTCGATTTTCGCCGCAAGGCTAGGAGGCACGGCGAAAATCGATCGTCTAAATGACAATTCGACTAGGCCGCAAGTGACTAAAAAATCGCAAGCCCCAAAGTTGGGTGCCATCCGACTTCTGCCGTGCGACGACAAGCCGCATGCGGCGGGTGACTAAAATCGACCGTGTAAATGGTCAGTTGCAGGCGATCGCCCGCCGCATGAGGTTTTGCGCTGTGTGGTTCCGCTAGAAATGAACAAGTCGCATGCGATGTTTGTCGAAAGGTGTAAATGGGGTGGCGATTCGATTTTTACAAACGATTGCGACTGGTGACTTGCCGTACGGCTAAAATCGACCCGTGTAAATCCCCCATTATAGTGATAAACAGTGGGGAATTGTAATAATCCTTCCACAGACGAATATTATAAATAGGTAGAATAAAAAATTACTTACTACATTCAAAAAGTAATCAACGTGCGGCCTTTTATGTACAAAGAACCGCACAGGATGTTTGTCTATAGTAACTTTGAGGACGAAGTCGGGTGGCGTGCCTGGCTTCACTGTCGGCCTAAGCATTGCGTCGTGGTGTGAATGGATCAGCGTCTCATCTAGATCTAATACCAGCATTTTTCTTTTTACTAGACCTGAAAGATAAAAGATTAGTTTTATTTATTGTGAAAGAAAACTATTATGGACCAAGGAGTAAGGTAGTGGAGTAATAATAATTATACAGGGTGTGTCGTAGATAGTGGTCCAAGTTTAAGGGGTCGATACGCGATATATTCAGCTACTAGCTTTCGCCCGCAGCTTCGCTTGCGTGAAATTTTGAACCCGTGAAGTGACGATTTTCCATACAAACTTTCATGCCCTATTTAACTCCCTTAGGGATTGAATTTCGAAAAATCCCTTCTTAGTGGATGCCTACGTTACAAAAGGAACCTACTGTCAAAATTTCAACTTTCTAACCCCAGCGGTTTAGGCTGTGCGTTGATAGATCAGTCAGTCAGTCAGTCAGTCAGCTTCTCCTTTTATATTATAGAAGATCACATACCACAATAAGTTTTTTTTTTTTCGCAAAAATTTACTAAAAATTACTTGCATATGATAGCACATATATTCAGCAGTTATAAACAAAAAACAAAATAGGAAAATACTGTATTGGGTTGAATTTACAGCTAAATTAGTAAAACGAAGAGTTAATTTTAATAAAAATTAAAAAATAATAATTCTGAGACCTATGGTAAAAAATGGTTCAAATTGTGGTATGTGATAGCTGAATACACGGTGTTTCGACCCCTTAACGTTGGACCACTATTTACGACACACCCTGTATGTAATGAAATCTGCCCAAACACTGTTTACTCGCAGATTATTAGGGCTATAGAGCTGAAATTTAGCATGAGTTTACATATTTATAACGCCTTTATAGTTATGCAATTTTTTTTTTTTTTTTTATAGTTTCTCCCCTACTTATGTATGATGTGTGGGGGGTGTTTTTTTTTGTGTACCATATTAGTGCTGGTTCACATCGAGACGTCGTAAACACTTTCGTTAAAGGGATCCGTTTACAAAATATTAAGCTTTAATGTGGTCATTTTTGTTACTGTAACGATACACGGCGACATATTACACTCGACACTCAGTGTCGACACCGAATGTCGTAGTGTGTACATCGCCGTTACACTGAGTTGCGCATTAGCTCGGGTTTAATTTCAGTGTCGCGATTGTGTCGAATGTCAGTGTCACCGTGTACCCTTACCGTTACACTTATGTTTCCCCACCCCCAGTTACAGGTACTTCGCTGGTTTTTATCCCAATATATTCTCGACTAGAGAACAGTGTCTACTTTAACTATCCTTCATTTTATAATATGATAAATTTCGGATTGCAGACATGCGGTCTACCTAATATCTGACTTATATGTAGAACAAGTTAGACATAGTATTATTATCAGTTGACAGTAGACAGACCGTGTTAAGCTGATTTGATTGATCAATAAGATATGTTGTTGACAGGTGTAACACAACAAGATTTACTATGGAGAAATATGCTGATAACTTTGTTTACACACAAAATAAATGTAGTGTACAAGCGACAACAAGTCAAATTATATTTGCCTATTTTGGTAAATTGAAGATTCAAAGATTTTATTTTAAAAGTTTAGAATTTATTTACATGGTTCAAGATAAGTAAAAAACAGTCACCAACTAGTTTGCTCTATTTGGTATTTATTTAAAAGGTTACAAGTTATTGAGAGGATTATATTGGATTGAAATAGGCTAAGTTGTACAGAGCTTGTTGCCAAATCTGTTTTTCCAAATAACTGGACTTAAATGATAAAAAAACGTGAGATGGGACATAAAAATTCCGTCCCACGCTCAGTTTTTTTTAAATTACGGAGCGTATTTAAACTAGCGAGTGATTCTTATATCAGGCAAAAAAATTACGAATTTAAAAAAACATTCATATTACGTAAATTTGTTTATCTATCGTGTTCTATGTTCAAATACATAAAACATTGTGTATGAGGCACTTTATTCTATTAATTACTTATAGAGTTATAAGCCATTAAAATTTGGCGCTTGAGACGGGAATGAAATTAAACGAGGGGAATGAATAAAATGTTTATTTTAATCGAAAAACTAACCAACAATATTCATAGAGTGACAAATTGCACCTTTATACTACTGTAGACATTTGGTAACAAGATCACAATGATATAAACAATTAAGGTGGGTATCCTTATTATAAATAGTCTTTTGCAACATAAAACTAGTCAAAGTTATTTCTCGAACCAACAATTTTTGCCTTTATTTTTGATAAATCAACATTTATAAGAAAATGATGTATTATGTTATATTTGTAAGGTATAACGGTGGTGTCTGCAACTCCACGTCTAAGCGCGTATTTTGCGTGATGGGTGGTAAGTGTAGTCACTCGATCCACCCTAACTCCTCGAAAAAGGCCAGCACACCCTTGATGTTGCTGGTGATCTCTCGGAGAGTACCTGGGTTTCCGAAGTGCTTGGCCCTGTATGTGGCGACCTCAGGGTAGTTAAGTAGCACGTGGGCTGCCGTCTCGTCCTCCTCCATGCATGCTCTGCACAGTGGGCTGTCTATAACTCCAAACACAAAGAGGTGTTTGTTACAAGAACCATGACCAGTGATGGCTGCTGTGACTGTACGCAGTTGTTGCTTTGACAGCCGGAGAGCTTGTTTAGTGAGACGACCGTCACTGGCGCGAAGCGCCTCCTTGGCCTGCCTGCACTCGCAATGGTTTATCCACGATTCGTTGTGTTGGTCTCTGGTGAGTTTCCTTACCAAGGTGCGTAGGTATTCGAAGGGGAGTGGTACTATGGGTTCGGGAGCCAATGCATCCATGCTCGATCCCCTTCTGGCGAGCTCATCTGCTGCATCGTTGCCTCAGGAACCGCTGTGTCCTTTGATCCATTGAATGGTTATATTATTGAGGTTACCCACCTGGTTCAGAGTTTGGTGACACTCGTGTACCAGCCCAGAATTATCTGTGTAGCTGCTTAGTGCTTGCAGGACGGCCATGCTGTCCGAGAGTATTCGGATTGAGTGGTTTTGAACCTTCCTGGCCATCATGATTGCTGACGCAGCTAGGGAGATACCCAAGCATTCAGCCTGGAAGACCGTGTTGTGGGCCCCCAATGGTGTGGCTATGTGTACGTTAAGGTCTTCTGAGAAGTCCTCGGCACCTGTGCTTGTATACTTGTTTTGGATCCGTCCCTGAAGATCCGCAGCTCCGCAGGGCATAAACCCTCGCGTCGGTGGTCTTCGTACAGTTGAATTTTGTATTTTTATCAAAAATAAATTGTTTAGGTATCCGGTCGTTTATAGCTCTTACAAGAGGGAACTTTGGCGAATTCCTCTAGCAACGAGGTGTGTTGTGTGTTACCTTTGCTCCAGAGGTTCAGTGTTTTTAGGCGTATTGCTGCCACCGCTGCTTCTTGCTGTATAAAGAGGTGCAGCGGTGGCAGCCCCAGCATGGCCTTCAGTGCCGCAGTCGATGTAGTCCTCATGCAGCCTGTAATTGCCATGCAGGCAAGTCTTTGTATGCGCTGTAGTTTGTTTGATGCTGTGCTCAGCTTGGTTCTAGGCCACCAGACCACATTCTCCACTTTAACCTCCTTCACATAAGTTTTTAATGAACCATTATCGTCTAAAAATAAATAAAAATACGTATAGGCAACTATTTTTTAAATGCATAATTTGCAAATTTCATTATAAAAGAAACGAGTAAAAGGAAAACCTTTGTCTTCAGGTGGATTACTTTTGGTTTTATATCAATTTTTGTGGCTAGTTAATATGGATGGTGAATTTACACGACTCATATTTCCTAAGACATTTATTTACTTAGCACATCATTATCAAATATAAATATGTACCTACCTATATTATAATTTAAGGCAATTTTTTAATAAACTTCAGGCTACTAAATTATTTAGTTGAGTTATTTATCATTCCCCTTGATAAATTTTCATTCTCCTCGTAAGTTGAAGTAGAGGAAATGAAACGTAGGGGAATGAGAAATTCACGTAGAATCACGAAACAAGCAATAAAATCGTTTGTATATGGGAGGAAAAAGTAACGTGTTGATAGTTTCTTACTCTTATTTAAATAAAAAAGCAATCATATTATAATCATAAGGTATACTTACCGAGATTTGAAATATTTGAAGAATGAAAAAAACTTGGACAAACGTCGTATAAGGAACAATCACCAGTAATATTTTCTTTAGATAGAGCGCTTGCTCCCGATCTCTGGTGGCAAGCGAAGACTGTTCGAGTAGGCTGAAAATTCGATGCGGGTAACCTTTACGGTGCGAAGCCCCCTTCTGAATTAAAGCCGCGTTACGACATTTGTCGGGGTAATGAGTAAAATGGAATTACAATTTTTCTCTTTGGATTTTTAGCCTTTTGAAGATTTTATAGAATATTAAAATTATTAATACATTATTTAAGCTTTATTAACAACATTAAAACAAGCTAGTTTTGATGTGACTTTTAGAACAAAAGCATTTAATCGTGGAAACAAAAGTATAACTACCTAGAGAAAACTGAGGAGAATGAAAAAAAACACTCATTTTTCCTCAAATAAAACCAAATAGTGAAACATACACACAAATTTCGTAGGTGCCCTTTTAAAACAAAAAATTAGGAATTATATAGGATTTTTGTTTATTTAATTTGTATTCATTTTATCAACTTAAATGGATAAATCAGTTTTTTAATGTGATATAAGAATCACTCTAGCGGGATTTTTATGTCTGGCGTAGGGTTGCCACCCGTACTCTATTATAGAGTATTGTACTTTATTTCACGTAGATGTACTTTATAATCTAAGACAATTATAAAGTACGCTAAAATACTCTTTTTACCCGACACCATTCGCAGTTGATTCTCATACTACTAGTTAGACTTTTTTTGGCGTAGTTTACTAACTCTACGGTCCATGGCTGTTATTGAAACATTCTCACATTTTTGAAAGAATCGCAACATGTTTTCAAGAATCTAGAAGCGATGAAAAATAGGTGTGTAAATATAAATAATAAAAGTACTCTTTTTTTATACATCGTACTTTATTTTTGCTATCCCAAAACACAAATGTACTTTTATTGCTCTAAAAAAAGGTGGCAACCCTAGTCTGGATGACGCGTCCTGAGAGAGCTGAAAAACGGGACGTCCCGCCAAAAGTGGGACATCTGGGAACACTGAGTGCCTAACAAGTAGATAAAGAGCCCACCACTCTCTAATGTCATACATTCGGTTTTTAATATTAACTCACAGTCAGCCTACCCTTTTATCAGTAACTTATTAATTTGTAATTTTATTGTTACAATAGGCTCTCCCCCTATTACATTGGACTTAAACATAACTACGCAATGAGGGTGTACTATAAACTGCCCACCAAAAGTTTGAATATTTAAATTGGGTCTTTAATTTTATTTTTAATGATTGTACACCAGACTTTGTTTATACTAAAGCCAATATGGAAAGAGAATTAAACGTTATTACTAATTATGCAATTATCATCTTTGACAACATGTTTTTAAGTTCATTTTAGAATGACAAAAATTACCTAAAAGGGCTTAAAAGTAATTTGAATGTGATGGAAACTGAACTATTAACCATTGAATTAAGGTTCATAATCCCAAAGCACGTTAATTATCACTTCAAAGTGGCTGATGTATAAGTATAACGGATAAAAATGCTTTTATATTTTCATCTTACTGTTCTCAAATTCATTTAAAAAAAAAACTTATTCTTTCTTGTTGGAATAAAATAACCTCCAAAACTTAAAATAGATAACAATAAGATAAAATTATTTAATGATGATGATTAATATCCAACAAATAATGTAAGCTGGTGAATAGTGATAAATATTTAACTGATAAGACATGACAGATTTGATAACATAACCTACCACACTTGTGAAATTGCAGGCTAAAATGTAAATAAACTTTCATATGATCTTAGTGTGCTTGTATTATATTTGTCATGCCAGAGAGAGATAGAGAGATGGAGAGAGCTGGAGGAAGTCTACGTGTCACAGGACACACCAATGAGTAAGGCCACAGCAGCATTCAATGTGCCACAATAATGACTCATTAAAAATCACGTTATGTTAGTAATAAATAAAGGCTTTTTTTCTTTCCTTTTTTTTAAAAAAAATCGTTGCCCCACACTAAGATTTCTCTTGTATCGTGGGTGCGTTTAGACACAAATCTCACAAACAAACGCCCAGACCCGAAACAACCATCTGTAGGCCGTACAAATTTTTGTTCCGTGTGGGAATCGAACCCACGACCCGTGGCACAGAAGCCAATCGCTTAGCCACTGCACCAAACGTGTCGTCGAAGGCTTTCCCCCTTATTACAAAAGATGGTTTAAACCAACACTAAGGTAAACCCAGGTTTAAAATATATCCATCACTTTCTTGTCATTTAACAAAAAGAGACGGGGCTATTTGAAAACCTAGGTTTTTCTTAGACCATCTTTTGTAATAAGGGGGTTTGAGATTGAAATTAAATTGATGCATAAGCTATAACATATTATTAAAAAAATATTATGAAAGTGAGTGTGTCTGCTATGTTTTCACCACAGATGATAATACGCACATGCGTCCAGCTCACCTTGCACAGTCAGCCCTACTACCGTTGCTGACAGGCTAATCTTTTCATTACAGCATCAGTTATTCTCATATAGCTTACACATAGACTAGAAGAAGACTGATAATTTTGTAAAGCTTGTGAAACAAGACTTAGTTCTGGTTTCTGATTTGAGAATTCGGTATTTAAGCAAATACTTAAGTAATATTTGAGTGTTGTTAAAAAAATGCTTTAAAATACGTAATTTTTTTGACAACTCCATACTCAAATGTTACTTAAGTATTTGCTTATCCCGAATTCTCAAATCAGAAACCGGAGGTTAGAGTTGGTAACTTCACACAAGGTAAGATTTTGATGAATTCTGGCTAAGTGATTACAGTTATTATGGCTGATTTATAAGATGGCAGTGACTGGACCCGCTGACTCCGATTATCAGCGCTAGTCACTGGGTACATGTAGACGGGATCTGTCAATAAGCTAGTTGGAATGGGAGGCTAGTCAGCTGGTCTGGGTTGAAACTTTGGACTTTTGGGTTTGGATGACACGTTTGGTGCAGTGGTTGAGCGATTGGCTTTTGTGCTACGGGTTGTGGGTTTGATTCCCACACAGAAGAAAAATTTGTATGGCCTACAGATGGTGGTTTCCGGTCTGGGCGTGTTATATGAGATTTGTGTCTGTAAATGCAACCACGATACAAGAGAAATCTTAGAGTGTGGCAATACTTCTCAAAAAAAATGTTACTGACAATGTTAATGTGAGTTTATTTACAAGTTAAGTTGAAAAATTATAGAGATCTTTTAGTTTATTTAATGTTCCTACACCCATCACTTCACTCATCTAGCTATATTCGACTAATTCAGTGTAAACTAGCCTTAACTACTATGGTACAATTTTGAATGGAATATGAATGGAATGTTTTACATTTTGTAATATTCATAAAAGACACCTTCTAATCTTGAATATACATCATCCTGAGATTGCTCATTGATATAACATTAAATTTCCAAAACTAAAGAACACTTGTTTACATTTTATTATTAGAAAATTAGTATCTTAGATAAGCGGACGAATGATAATATTTACATAGATGACCAAGACGGCCATAAATCATACGATTTATCGTTTTAATACTAGCGATAAAAAAAAAGATAAATACTCACTCAGCCTGTGTCTAGATACGGGCGAAAGTGGATACATCTCATATTTGACGGATTGATATTGAGCCAACTGAAAACCAAATGCCACGTGAGACTTTCATACTCCTGCGCAAAATGATAATAATATACAATAAAGCACACTTTATTATTTATATTTACCGCTCGATATTGCTTCTTAAACATATAACAAAAACAACTCCATACTTTAGATGCGAGCAGCATGAACGCGCGAAGGCCCATTTGCAACCGTTTCAGCATTTGAATTGCTTATAAAAAGATTACTAATATACAAATAAGCTTATTTTTAAACGACAGCGTTTCAAACGAGATCATTGACGGCGTAATTCAAAACAAATTCAATAAAAATCAACTGCCGAAAACATCTAACCCGCCATGACATAATCGACCCAATTCGCGTACCATAAACTAAACCGAGTTTTCCTTTCAAATTTGTCTATGCCACTAGTGACGTTACTACTTACTAAACACTAAGTCACTAACCGGTTTTTCATGGAATGAAAAATAACTTGATAAATCTAGTTGACGAAATCTTTGATTACAGACAGGATACCGGTTGGGACGGTATTTATGCTCTAAGGTTGGGACTGGTGTCCCAAAATACGTGTTCAGCTTAGGGAAAGTACTTCAACGTGGGTAGTGTTACCTATATTATCTACTAGAGGTCGCTCGCGGCGTGGATGTCGTTTATCCTTAAGTGCTTATTACATTTGGCTGAATTAAGTCGTCTTAATTCAGTCGTTACTGAATTAAGTCAAGTGTAATCGCAATAAGCAACCTAGGATCCTAAATTCAGTAGCAAGGATGGTTTCTGACTGACTAAATCATTTAGAAGCTTATTTAGAAACGCATTTAGGAACGTGTAAACGCATTTAGTTACTAACTTCCGTCCACAGACCGTCGCTGCGTGAGGATGTATAGTTTTATTTTGACCAAAGAGTATAGTAATATATGGGAATAGAGAGCCCTCTCGCGAGATTCTTTGTAGATTTTTGCATGGTATTAACACAGTCTACTTAAATCTAACTCCTTACAGTCGGTCAACGTAGAACATTGTCGCAGAGCAATCGTGCGGGGGGTTGCGGGGTAAAGGAGCGAAGGTTATGTCCTGAGTAGCCATACTGCATACCTACTCGGGACATAAATTCCAGGGCTCGCACTTTTTGATTTCGAATTTGATTGACATCGTTCATAGAAATTATATTAATTGTATGTATGTTGTACCTATTACGATAATTTTATTACAAAGTCTGTTTACTAATCCAAGATGGCGGCATACATACATTTTCAAATGATTGTTCGTGGGAAGTCATTTCCACGGTTTTCGGGGTCACTGATGCCGAAAATAACGTCAAAATCCAAATCCAAGATGGCAGCCATGAAAATTAGTAAATTGGTGGACATGGGTGTCAAATCCATTGTTTCCTGGGGTGCGGATGCTGAAAATGAAGTCAAAATCGAAATCCAAGATGGTGGCAGTAAAAATGTCAAATTAGTCGTCATGGGTGTCATTTCCATGGTTTTCGGGGGTACTGATGTTGAAAATGAGGTCAAAATCCATTTCCAAGATGGCGGCTTTTAAAATTTCAATTTAACCACCATGGGTGTCATTTCCATGGTTTTCGTGGATGCTGATGACGAAAATGAGGTCAAAAACTATATTCAAGATGGCGGACATGAAAATTTTCAAATTAACCGTCATGGGTGTCAAATCCATGATTTTCGGGGACGCTGATTACAAAAACAAGATCCATTCTCAAACACCAAGATAGGGACCACGTTTTACCTGGCAAATTACATTTAACAGATAATTTTTTTTGACCGCCGTATATGATCGAGGAATACTTAGACTTTATTTCCAGCATCAGCATCCACGAAAGCCATAGAAGTAATAACCATGAATAATAAGTAATTTTCTATGGCTCCTTCTTGGATTTGGGAATATTTTATGACTCTTACCTACCCCCGCAAGCGTTAGTCACTGCGACTGTAACCTCGACAAAATTTGTAGTTTTAAATATTGTTAGAAAATTCCAGGATAAGATGGCGAAATTGCTGCTACATACCTTTGCATTATTTTGTCAATCGTCAAAATTACGCATGCGTGGTTTTCTTTTTGCGTGTCACTGTTTCTATAAAACGTTAATTAATTTGGACGTTTGTTTGACAAAGTTTGTGTAATTTGTTTTATGTGACAACCCTATGACAAGTGTTACCAATTTTGACATTTCATAGGACCTGTCAAATGTATGGGTGGGCGTTGACCCACTGTATGTAGTAAGTAGGTACACTGTGGTATTAATATGTGATTTTTGTATTTGCGAAAAATGATCGCCTACGTCAAGTACGTCACCCCCCCCCCCCCCCTTTGAGTTTCTGTCGATGCGTGAGGACGTATGGTTTTATTTTGTATTCCCGAATAAAAAAGTGTAGTGCGAGTGCGGTGCGCAGCGTGGGTACCTACGAAATGACGAAAGAAATAGAAGTTATGCTCAATATTTTAGAGCTGTATAAAGATATGCCCTATCTTTGGGACAAAAATGACAAAAAATTCCTGAACAAAAATGTACGAAATGAGGGCTTCCAATTGCTACTGAGTTTATATAAAATATAGACGAATCGGCTACAATAAAGGCCAGGGCTAGGCAAAGGCCAATTTTTTGTTGTCTGGATAATACTGGAGCCATCCTCGCACACGACACGTCCGACTCCGTCGCGCTTTAACTGGCAACTTATTCAGTAACTAAAGTGTGACCATCTTATAAATGGCGAATCTGCCACAGACTGGGCAAAAAATCTACCAAAATCTGCCACACTTTGCGCCAAAAATGCCAAAAATATGCCTTTAAGGAAACTGAAAAAAATACACAATGAATTCAATGAAATTTCTTTAATCAATAAAAATATTTAAGTTTTCTTATGCGTTATTATACTTAAACACTACTTACTCTACGTATCCGCATTTGCCTTCAAATTTTTGGTATACATAGATTTTGACGACATCTTTTTGATCATGTTTTTAGTTGGTTATGTAGGAGACACAGTCGCCGTGTCTTTTGTTGTAATTAAAGCTGACACAATACATGTTGATTTAGGAACCTATTCTTTATTTTTGTTTTGTTATATTCACCAGACAGAAGATTCTTTCGCACAAAGCGTTGGACATCGGCAAACATAATAACGCTTTCGCGAAATTTGTAATATTTGGATTTGGATATTTTGTAGCCCCATTCGCGTCCAGGATTTTTCCAATCGCCCCCAAAAATTTGTCTACACTCAAAATTGTGCTGGTGGCGCTACTTCCACCTGATTCTAACAAGTCTCTTGGAAACCAAATCAATAAAGAAGTATTCCAGTTTGATTACAGTACATAATCATCTGACGCACTTGTTTAAATAAGCGGGAAATCCCCGTATAATTTGGCCATGAAACAGAAGTTGCCAGTTCGAAAAAATCATTTGTAATCTCATTATACATATATAAAACCTGATGTACTGTATACTTTTAAAAAAGATAATTCAAATTATGTAATGTGAATTGTCATGAAATCATTTAAATCTGCCGAAATCTGCCACTTTTGTGAATCGTCAGCATGATCTGCCACAGATAAAATTTTGGAGCGAAATCTGCCAAAATGGCAGAAATCTGCCACAAATGGTCACACTGACTAAATTTAGGACAGTGTGATCAGAAGCTTCTAATTTGCCCTTCTGAATTAAGACGTCTTAATTCAGCCAAATGTAATAACGGTTTAAGGGCGAGCCCTAGTGGGACTCTGACCTCGGTTTAGGGCTTTGCTGGCGGGGGTTGGGGGGAGACAACTTGATGAGGGCTGAATTATTGGTGTGATTGCGGAGTCTGAAGAGACGACCAGCTCTACGACGGGAAAGCTTGATGGAACGTGACCGGTGTTGGTTAGCTTACCGGCGGCCTCCGGAAAGTATTATCAGTAACCTATTTATTGGCTGTTTGGCCTACTAAAGGTAGAAACTTCATATTACTTGTACGGAGCTTATGTAATTTTTTTATCTCTAGTAGGAGACCGAGAAACCGCCGATAGATAGGTTATTGAAAACGGCCGAGCTTGTCTAAGGCAGCCCTGCAGGGCTGCATTTAGGATTTGTAACCTGTAGACCCCTAGGCTAATTTGTGGTGTTGGCCCTACGTACAGGCGGGGGACGTTTAAATTCGCGAATAGGATAAGATAATAAAATTCACTCACATGCACTCATGCACGCAAAATACACGCGCAAACATTCACACACGCACACACACACGCATACACACACGTACACACTCACTTACGCACACGCAAACGCTCTAACAGTCACGCACCTGCACACGCACTCACGAACACACACACCAGCACACGGATACACAATACTTTTATTTTATACTGATTTTGATTCTGTTTGTTAAAAATAATACTCTATAATACTCTTTGCGTTACATATTTTATTTTATTTTACAGTGGGACACAGTGTACCTGTACCCACTACATGTTTTAATAATTTAATATTTTTGTTTTTGAAGCTAATGTTTGTTTGTTAATTTTACTTACTGGTAAATCCATTTATTGGTACCCAAGATACAGGCTTGCCTAGTTTGGGGCCAATGGTAATAAATATTGTTCATGTGTATTTTTTGAAATAAATTTTATCTTATCTTATCTTATCTTATCTAAATTAAAAGGAAATTAATAAAAAAAACATAAGTAAAACAAAAAAATGAGATTTAAATAAGACTACTTTCAGCAACAAGCAGAAATCAATTAAGATAGTAAATAACATAATTGTAATTTTATACATATTTTATTGATGATGCCTTTGTGTTGAGGACCCCCAGGCTGCAGCCTACGATTAAATACGGCCCAGGGGCCCATACATAGATTATTCAGGTCTCAGGTGGATGACGAATGCTCAATGGTTCTCATAATTAAACTTGTTCTCTAGTTCGACAGTTGATGAGAGTTTATTTTCTTGGTTCTAGCCTAGACATTATAGTTTTTTTTTTCGAAAAATACTAATATTTTAGGAGAAAGACAATTATCGTAAGAGGTAGGAATTTGAACTGCAAGTGAAAAAGGAGTAATAAAATAAACTTGTTCAGCTTTATTTAATCGTATCTTCAAATATTATAAAGAAAAGCAAGAAAATCTAGTTTCCTGTGACACAGAATCCTGGTCCATTAGGAGGTTGAGCGCGTATGCCGCGACGATTCATACGACACACGTGTTCTTCGAGACGACAGCTGACTTCACGCAGAATATCTGCGTTGTAGTAGTACATGCGGAATCGAGCTGGTTCACCACTCCATAATATTTCAGCCACTGCACTAGCACGAGGCCAGACCCTGAAATTAAATAAAAAAAATATACATAAAGTTTTTCTTTTTAATTTTGGAATGAATACAACACAAACGTAATTCCAGCAAAGCCAAAACATATCATCACGCCTGTATTCCCCGAAGGGTCGGGCAGAGGTGTGTAGTACACCCACTTTTCGCTGTTATGTTTCAAGTCCCAGGGCGCGAGCATATTGCCATCAATCGTGCACAAATCCAGACTCCGGGCTGCTAGGAAATTCCACACGGAAAAACACTTTGCCCGACCTGGGGATCGAACCCAGGACCTCACGCTCAGCCTTCGCGCTTGCGACCACTAGACCAACGAGGCAGTCTGGACAGTGGTAGACAGGCAAAGCTAGACAGTGGAGCCGATTCTCTAATCTTGCTCACCAAATAAACTAAAACTAGAGAATTGCTATATTTTACCAACAGACAACGCGAGAGAAGGACGGTGATAGATAAGAACTACGTTAGAGATGTCAAACTAGTTTACGCGTTGAACTTCACCGTGTTTTTAGTCGACACGTTCTGACGTGCCGTCTAAATTTGTATGGATTGTTTCAACTTTTGACAGCTCGTGTTTACGTCAGTCTCTGTCTTATTTTATCACAGTGAAAAAGATGGCAATAGTCTAAATCAAGTTTAGTTTGTGCACACAGACTAGATAGGGATACAATTTTGTGCACGACAGAATCGGGACTATTATCGGTTAATAAGTAAATGTAAATAAGTTTGCCATTATTGCTTACTTAGTGTAGTAGAAATAAGACAAGTTTTTTAGTAGAAATAAGAAGAGTTTCTTTTTTAGTAGAAATAAGGGGAGTTTTTTTAGTAGAAACAGGACAAGTTTTTTTAGTAGAAAGAAGAGGAGTTTTTTTTAGTAGACATAAAAGGAGTATTTTTTGTGGGAATAAGACAAGTTTTTAGTAGAAATAAGAGGAGTATACCTACAATTTGACAAAGGTTTGCATCATCAACTTACCTGCTAATCACATTAGTATCATCGACAACCTCGCCCCACATACAAGCTTCGCCTCCCAGAATGTCGTTCAAGTTCACGTCAGTGTTATATCCGCTGACCTTTTTGCGGGGATCGTTTGAGTAGTACGATTGCCAGTCTCCGCCTCCATGGATTTGATCTAAGTACCACGCAGCTGAATAAATGACTTTATGACCGCCCTTCAGGATCTGTAAACAGATAACGAATTTCAGTTACTATAAAAAAAAAGTGAAAAGGAAAAAAAAAACAAAATTAAGTAATCCCAAATGCTTTTTACCAACAGTCCTGCCCCGAAGACCACTTCAGTAAGTACAAATACGAATAATTACAATGAAAAAAAAAGGTGAAAAAAAATTTTTTTTTACTTTATTCCTTATTTCATACTTTCGCGAAATTAGTGGATAGATCTGGTCAGTAGGATCGCGTAATGAGGCTACCTCTACGTCATATTCCGAATTTTGTGTTTCCAAAACTACGGAGTACGTGATCTTCCGCCGATAGGTACACACGGCTACACTTCAAGCTATGCAAAACCAGTATAAGCTGACCGTTACTTGTGCGAAAAGATTATACAAAGCGACGCCAAGGTAAACTGGTTTTGTATAGCTTGATGTGTAGCCGTGTGTACATAGATACTCGTATAATTATTTTACAATATAAATAACTCACATTGATCATTTCACTGGCTTCTATATTTTTCCACACCTGTACAATAGTGCCGGTTGGCAAAGATACACCCTCATCGAAAACTTCCTGCAAGTAACAATATTTGGAACATTAGTAAGAAAACAACTCTAAGAACAGGGCCGCATTTAGGAA
Source organism: Amphipyra tragopoginis (assembly GCA_905220435.1). Classification (NCBI taxonomy): domain Eukaryota; kingdom Metazoa; phylum Arthropoda; class Insecta; order Lepidoptera; family Noctuidae; genus Amphipyra; species Amphipyra tragopoginis. Next base: position 3,447,637 of record HG992006.1, read on the forward strand.
AGGGCAAAAGGGGCCCTAGTTCTGGGGCCTCCACAATACGAGATTTTGTAATTTTTTTAGACTAGAAAAAAAGACACCCGTTCTCACAAAGACAAAAAGTTTACATTCCCGAGGTACTTTTTTAAAAACATATTAATGGGCTTCCATTATTTTCTTCGTTGCTCTAGGGCCTTTAAACTTTAAAGTCCAGCCCTGTCTAAGAAGGCATGCAAATAAGAGTAAGAAAAATAAATGTAGGCGCAAGTTATAAAAACAATTGCTAATTATTAGTTATATTGGCTCAATTCTTTCGTATATACGAGTACTCATAACCCTCTAAGTGTATTTATGAAAAAAATATCTGCTGCATCCAAAAAATGTGTTGATTTATTATAATTAGCATTCAATAAATATATATACAAGAGAAAGAGGGGCTCGTGGGTAATTATCAACCGCGCGGATCATATGATTTTCAAGGTTAAGCTGCCCTTGCCGTGGTCGGTCAGTGGATGGGTGACAGGTCGTTACTCTTCAAAACCCCACCGTGCTTCGGAGAGCACGTTAAACTGTCGGCCCTGGGTGTCACGAATACCTATGACAGTCGTTACGGGTAGTCTAAAGGCCGAAAGTGACAACCGAAGGTTAGGTATTGTAACTCAGCCGCATCTGGTTAGACTTGAAGGTGACTCCAACATAGTTGGGAAAAGACTAGGCAAAAAGAACATAATTAGAGTCGGATATACGAAAGTAGACACTCGAATTATTTGCAAACTTTTTATACATATGGCAATGTTTTTTCAACAAAAACATATAATTCTAAAGTACCAAATTAGGTTATTTCAAGTATTTCATACTAATTTTGGCGTTGCCATGCTGATATTTTTTATAGCCGCGCTTTTTCAGTCTCTACCTTCGTTTGCTAAGGGCCTGTTTCACGATGTCTGAGTAGCCACTACTCACCGAATAAATTCAAAAATGGAACAGAATTTGTATGAAATTATCTGCCAAGTAATATAACGGGAACTTACTTGGAGGGTGTGAAACAGGCGCCTACTCTAATAGAAAAAACAATTGATTAACAGTTTCTGTTGAGTTGCACATACTTGCCACACGATAGGCTTCGATCTCTCCCCCAGCAGTGGTATTACTCTGCTCATGAAGAGCGAGTGTAGTTCTCTAGCATTTGACATGTTGTGCTCTGCCATGAATTCTAATATCTCAGGATTTGATCGCCTGAAAATGATAACATTTACGGATTACATATTTGATAACTACAGAACTTAATAGTGCTAGGGACTAGTGGCTTTCGCTCGATTCGTATGTCGATAAAAAGTAATCCTATGTCAGTTGTTGGGTTTTAGGCTCATCATCATCATTCAGCCGAAAGACAAGACGTCCACTGCTAGACAAACTTAGGCCTTCCCCAAGCATCGCCACACTGAGTATTACATGGGCATTTGACATGATCTTTTGACCCACTCTTGTAGATGCTCTACTATAAGGTCCTGAGGTCCTCCATGGTCTCAGCCATGATAACTATATCATCGGCAAACCGCAGGTGAATGATGTACTCTCCATTAATATGCCTAGCCCTTTCCAGTCCAGAACCTTGAAAACATCCTCCAATGCAGTGGTGAATCGTTTCGGAGAGATAACGTCTGGGGAGGTAACGCCCTGCCTGCCTGGGTTTCAGGCTATCTCTTGTATAGTCGTAAACACATAATAAACAGACAGAACAGATTTGACAGACAGACTCACTTTTTCATTTATAATATTAGTGAGGATAAGCGGAACTCTTATAAATAAACTAGGCTTCGAAGTGTTCCGTGTGGAGCCGGGCGTAAAGAATAGCGCTACCCACAGACTACTCAACCTAGGTTGAGTAGTCTGTGGCACTACCCCATCTCTTACGATGGGTGTCGTAAAAGGCGACTAAGCGATTCACTAGAAGATGGGCAGCAGCGTTCTCTGAGTACTTTAACAACCATACTGCGATCGCAAACCCGCCTGCCAAGCGTGGCGATTATGGCAAACCTCCCCCAGCATGGGCTTGGGGGAGGCCTATGTCCAGCATCGTAAACGCCCTCGTGGTCGTCTTTCGGCTGAATGATGATCATGAAGCTTCGTAGTTTGTCTCTCCAGATTGCACGAAAGATTCCATCATTGGCTGTTTGGAAGAGAAGTGCTATGTTTGGCGTAACTTTGTGAAGAGTAGCTGAATCATTATTAAGTGAGCACTTACCAGCAGTCCATCTCGACTTCATCACCACCAACATGGAAGTACTTATCAGGGAATCGCTCCTGTACCTCGTGGAATAAGTCGTTAATAAGTTTGTAAGTAAAATTGTTGGTTGGGTCCATTGGCCCCAGACCTATCACTTTGCCGAACCTGTAGCATTTAGTCAGGATATTCGGGTACGCCATGCCCCAGGAACTTGTGTGCCCTGAAAAAAGAAAATCGTTAGAATTTCGCATTGTTCATCATTACAAATTTTTTTTTTCAGCAGCGCTTTTTTTAATATTTGTAAAAGGGTAATTTGTAGCCATTTACTAATAGCGTCATAAAATATTGGGTTCACAAAATAGGGTAGATTATTTAGCTACCCAGATTTATCACTCTACATATCGAAATATGGTACATCACTCTACATATCGAAATATGGTACATCACTCTACATATCGAAATATGGTACGGTACGACACAACTAAGAAGTTACATCGATGTACAATACGGCCGACGTATCTTGTCGAGTTTGGAGTTAGTTGTTTGGTTGCGCAATGAATCTTTTAGAAACGAAATTGTCTACTGCGCAGCTAATCAGCTAACTTCAGACTCGCCAAGATACATCGGCCGTATTGTATTTGATCGAACAACCAATGGCAGTTGCTCATTTTCGCGCCACTCACACTTATTGCGTCAGTGTACAGTTTTTTTTTTATGGCAATACTAAAACATTCGTGGTCTTAAAGTTGGACTCAGTTCGGAAGTGATCGGTTTTACGAAGTTTGCCGATGCAAACTTTTGTTGTAACTAAGTACTTTAGGTAGGGTAGTAAGAGCTACTGTACAGCACTCACAATAGAGGATGTTGTGGGTCTTTTTATACATATAAGTTTTTTAACTTTAATAGAAAAAATACCTGGCACGTCAAATTCTGGTAGAACACGTATGCCTCTATATCTCGCGTAGTTTACAATCTGGGCAATATCCGTTTCACTGTACACCATTGTAGGATCGTAGGCGGCATTACTGCAAATGATGATGTGAAAAAAAAGTAATTATCATTAGTTTGTCTTATATTATAAGATTTTGTAGCACATGCACCTACAACGTATTCTTTACTGAACTTTTTTATTTATTTATACTTTTGCACAAAATTAGTACCTACAGAGGCGGACTTAATGCCTTAGGCATTTTCTACCAGTCAATCTTAGGGTGATGCAGAGAAAACATTTTTCTGTTTTTATTTTTCTATCGGGCTTATTCTTTTACACTGTAGCGATTTTGACAAAGAGTCAAACGAGAGCAAAAGAGATCTTTTGCTCTCGTTATGAGAACCGTAGATAGAACGAGATCAAATACTGAATCGGTCGACAAGTGTATATCGACAAGGTCCTGAATCGGAGGGCTATCCTAAAATCCTCGTGCTGACACGTGAGATGAAAGATATATCGAAACAGTACAGTACCTTAGCTGAGGGAACATCTTGCTCACATAAGGGAAGCTCTGGTCATCCACTATGTGCCAGTGTAAAACATTCATCTTGTTCATTTCCATGGCGTCCAATGTCTTGAGTATTGTTGCTACCGTGAGGTAATGTCTTGAGGTGTCAATAAGAAGACCTCGATGTGTGTATTTCGGGTAATCGACGATTTGTGTCGTATTGATGAGTAGGTCCTGCAAACCAGTGTGTTTTTAGTACTAAGTAACATTTATTTTGTGTCAACGCAAAAACACATTTTTAAATAAGTGCCGTCCGATTTCTAAACGGCCGTTAAGTGAGTAAATCTAATTTTGAGTTATTTATGAGCAAAAACGTAGACAGCGTTGTCACAAGAAATTCTGAAGACATACAGGGGCCTCCTAGGGTTCTCCTAAAATAAATCTTGATAAATCACAACCGAACCAAGGCCGAACCGTTCATTCAACAGTTCTCAATTTCAAAAGCTGTCGGATTGTTTGACACAATCATTTTAAAAGTTTTCGAAAACAAAAACTGACTGACGGTTGTGGTTCGATTGCGTTTGGCAACAATTTATTTTAGGAGAATTAGGCCCCAGATGTTTTGTTACGTATACCAAACAAATTATTGGGCTTCTTTAAAACCATTGTATAACTTTTGAGTTACAGGACTAATATTGTTTTTAACATTAAAGTTTTTGTTTCTTAGTCATGCTTTTCTGTACTGAAATGTGACATTCTATAATATGGTGTGGTATGGTATGATATGGTAATGTCTCTATAAAAGTCTCTGGATCTCGTAACTGACAAATGATAGAAAAATACGGACCAGACTGGTCGATACAGAAAATGTTGAGCTTTTACGTAGTACCTATATGAAACTCAAGACAAAATGTCACTTAACGGTCTTTTAGTAATCGGACGGCAGATTAGTTAATCCAATAAGTATTACTTTAAATCCTTTAGATATATAGACCAGCTGTACGAAGGTCTCCAATCCTCTCAGAACGCCCCATATAGAGTCACTGTTGAGTGTCGATACCGTTGAGACGTTGAGGCTGTCTGAAAATACATAAATCACGTTTTTTTATTATTTGACTTGAGCTCGTTTGCCCCTAGTCGCACCTCATTGTAAACGCAGACAGAGTCTAAGTGTGGCGTCACACCATGCCGAAATTACGCGACCGAACTTCGGCGTCTATGTTTTTTATATAAGTAGGTAAAACGCGACGTAATTTCAGGTTCGACTGGAAGCCGACCCCAACATAGTTGGGAAAAGGCTAGGCAGATGATGATGATTCGAGGGCACGCCGCAATAGCGGCGGTAAGACCCGTTATGGAGGAGTGGCTGGAGAGGCGGCATGGCGCCCTGAGCTTCCGGCTGACGCAGGTGCTCTCGGGACATGGATGTTTCGGGAAGTACCTGTGTCGCATAGGCCGGGAGCAGACGCCCGGATGTCACCACTGCGTCGACTGCCCGGAAGACACGGCGCTGCACACATTGCAGGAGTGCCGTGCGTGGGCGACGCAGCGCCGCGAACTAGTCGCGGCGGTCGGTGGTGACCTCTCGCTTCCAGCCGTGGTTCTGTCCATGGTCGGGAGTATAGTTGTAAAACAGCGGTTGACAACCGATATTTATCCAAAGTAGCCGATAACAACCTATAAACAACGGTTGACTACCGGTCGTTTATCCGACTGCAAGCTAAAAGGGTGGTTATGTTTTGAGCCTAAAATATTTTATATGTAACTTTAAAAATGGTTTTTCCACGATACTGAAAATGTTGTTTGTTGCTTAGAAGGACTCGAATTTTTTTACTGAATTAAAATTAGGAATTATGTTACCTTGTTAGTACTGACTGACACGTACCTACATTAATTCAACCTTGAAAACTCGTTTAAAGTTTTGTATCTATTCACCCGTAGGTCTCTATTTATCCCGTTTTATCCGATAGGTAGATACCTACCTACCTACGTTATACGAAACTCGTAAATAATTAGGTACTCGTACCTACTTAACTACAAACTATTTTGCGCGCGGGTCGTCGCTTGACCGTGAGCGACGTTGCCAGTACTACCCAATTTCTCAATTCGGAAGTAATCATTTCAAAATTAAGGTACGTACGCTAAAAGAAATCTCTCATAAAAGTTACTTTACATTAAAATAAAGAATCTATAATTAATTTTAAAAAAACAATCGAGTCCCTTAAAGTGGGGCTATTTATGCTATCTATTACCTGAAGACAAAAACTGATTCCATTAAAAAAAACAGGTTATTATCCATTTCAAGCCGTCGAAAATGGTAAACAACCGTAGACAACGGTTGTTATCCAAAAATATGGTTGTCAACCGCTCGGTTGACAACGTTGTCAACCGGCTTCGCATCTATAGTCGGGAGTGAAAGTGCGTGGGAAGCCGTCGCCACCTTTTGCGAGGTGGTGATGGCGGCCAAGGAGGGAGCGGAGAGGGAGCGAGAGGCGACTGCCACTCTCCCTTCCCGCGCCAGACGCACCGGGCGCCGCCGGAGGGCGCGCGACTATCTCCGGCCACCCTAGTGTGTGGCCTGCGGGCGACGGGTTAGGGGACCCGTCGCCCGACCAGTAACAGGCCCGAGAAGGCGGCGCGCATGTGTTCCGTACGCGCCTCTCAGGAGGACGTGGGCCAAGGCCCCACAGAAGGAGAGGTCTGCCAGGGGCTGGCGGACCGAGGCCTGCCGGGGTTGCGGTGCATGCAGCTGCGAATCCCGTGACCCTGGCCAAGGGTCAGGAGTAGGAACACCGTGGGTTTTTAGCCGGTAAGAGTCCGGCATAACTCTTCGCCTTCCCGGGGCGAAGGGTATCCATGAGGATTTTCCCACGAAAAAAAAAAAAAAAAAAAAAGGCAGATGATGATGATCGTTTTCTATTACTATCTTTAATTATTGTTATTGGTCTAAGACCGTTTTAATTAAAGTAAATAAATAAATGGATTTTCCTTTACCTATAATTTCAAAAAACCCCGGGCTTTTACTATCTCTGTATTGTTTACAAAACCATATCATATCCGTTATAAACAACTAAGTAAGTTACGTAAGCCTAGACGTTTAGTGTAAAACTGATCTTATGGGGTCACGAAACAATTTCTTATCAACAACAACAACATCTTTAGGTACTTATACACGGTTACTGGTTATTGGTCACGATTCCGCGGCAGGATTGTAGGACATGTTTATCCACTATCTAATAACCCAGTAACGCAACGCATACGCAAAAGCGAAACATTTTCGTCGATATTATTTTGAAGTTGCCAACTTCTGCTTTTAAAAATAATATTTAAAAAAAACCTCAAAAATGGTTCACTTTTGCACAAACTTTTTCTGGGTCGTTAGAAGTGATCGGATAATCGGATGCATATTTACCTATGGTTAATTAACCGACTTCAAAAAGGAGGAGGTTCTCAATTAGGTTGTATTTTTTTTTTTTTTTTTTTTTTTTTATGTTTGTTACCTCATATCTCCGTCATTTATGAACCGATTTGAAAAAATCTTTTTTTGTTCGAAAGGGTATACTTCCCGATTGGTCCCATTTAAATTTTGTTATGATTAGATCATGAACTTCAGAGATATGGAACGAAACTCCTCATCGGATCAAAGCAAAATTCTCAAGTTACTAGTATTGCTTTGTTTATATTTGTTGTTGGGAACTGACTACTTGAAAAGAGGAGGGGGTGCGTGTCCCCCCCTCCCCCCCTTTGGAATGTTTTCATTATATCGTGTAAGGTATCATTTGAAAGGACTTTTTATGCCCGACTACGTCAATGCCAAAAAGAAGGGTTATGAAGGAGGGGGTTAAAATTATGACACTAAAACGTATTAAATAAAAAATAAACTTTAAAAAAAAGTAAAAACCGACTTCAAAGAAATACTAAAAGGAGTAAAATAATTACCATAATATAAAATTAACAGTTTCAGAAGTCGGTGCAACTCTACACTGAAGCAAATAGAAGCCACCGACTTCTGAAACTGTTAATTTTATATTATGGTAATTATTTTACTCCTTTTAGTATTTCTTCTAGATCGACAGGATTGCATAACTAACCGTGATTCTAGGCAACGTGGTGAGGTCATAAAATGGTTTTTTTTCTAATTTTATACTGTGACGGTGCAGCGGTGGCGACTAGCGGGGTGCGCCTATAAAAGGGCCGGTACGCTGTACTTCGTCCTCTCTCGCGCCTCAGCAGCCTCCTAGTTAAGTACTACCTACTACACCTGAAGACCCTGGACTCCTCGTATCTATCGTATTGTCTAAAGAACCACGCCCTGTAAACTAGTCTAATTTTGTAACTATTATTAAAATATATTATTGTATGGTTAAAAGTGTTTTCCTTAATATTCTTATATTCTGATTTTATGTGCACCTGCTCGTTAAGGGTTGACTCCTCAAGCCACCCTTAACCCGCTAAGCGTGACAATACAGATGGACACTCCTTCTGACCTATTTTTAACCGACTTCAAAAAGGAGGAGGTTCTCAATTCGTCTGAATGATTTTTTTTTTGTTTTTTTTTTTTTTTTGTATGTTTGTTACGCGATATCTCCTCCAATTATGAATGGATTTTGATGATTCTTTTTTTGTTTGGTAGATCATACTTCAGAGGTGGTCCCATATAAATTTTATCGAAATAGATTCAGCGCTTTTTGAAATAATAAACAAAAACAAAAAAAAATATACTTAGATGACGTTTTCGTTTGTGGTTCCCTTATGCAAAAGTTTTGATAAGGACTTTCAATCTGTTTTAACTGTGATCACAGCACTAGATCACAGAAACATTAGCCAAGAACAAAGAAGTTTGTATGTGTTTGTAAGGAGCCGTCATGATAATTATACATTAATTCTTAAAGAAAACTACTTAATTGTAGGAAAGATTACGCAATCGTGTCATTTAAATTTGTAGTCTTAAACCGTGTAATTTATGGCACTAAAACGTATATAATAAATAACTTTAAATAAAAGTAAAAACCGACTTCAAAACAAAAACTAAAAAGAGTAAAATAAATACCAAAATTAAAAATTAACAGTTTCAGAAGTCGGTGCAATTCTACACTGAAACAAATAAAAGCCACCGACTTCTGAAACTGTTAATTTTAAATTTTGGTAATTATTTTACTCTTTTTAGTTTTTGTTTTGAAGTCGGTTTTTACTTTTATTTAAAGTTATTTATTATATGAGAAACTACAATTTTTTTCTTACTCTACAACTTTAGGTAGGTAAATAAATTACAATAATAGGGAATATGCATGTAATTCAAAACTCGTTCATTATTTAAATATACATTGTACAGGAGTCAAGAAACAAATTGCATTATTTTTTTCATTTTTTAACTCATTACTTATTTTACAATTCATTGTTTTATGTTACGTTTTTTCCGTGGAACGGAACGCAATCTCGAAACGCGTCGTCTTCGAAAATGCCGGAAGTGACATCAAAATCCATATGACTAAATCTTTAAATAATATTTTTTTAGCAAACTGTTTGATTTCTCACTGCGGTTAAGTTAGTAAGTGCGATTTCTGCTTGAATAAAGGACAAGAAATAATTTAATTTACATGATTTGTGGCTAAAAAAGAGATGTAAACAAAGCAGGATCTTGGATTATGACGTCACATTATGACCGCGACAATAAAGGACGTTTGAAGTGTAGAAGAAAATTGTTGAAGTTGAATAATTGTTTTGAGCAAGAAATAATAGTAACATTTGACTTTTAATACTTTTCTTGGGTTTATATTAATGTGCTTTATTGATTAAGAGCAAAAAAAAGTTACATGCATATTCCCTATTACACCGAAAGGTAAGTAATTGTGGGTAAATAACTAAATATGATGGAATATGAATTTGCCTGGAATCGCGGGACTTTTCCGATACAAAAGTGCATTCCATATTAGCCAACACCTAAACTTTAGGTAAATTTGCATCCGATTATCCGATCTCTAGTTACTAGGTAGAGAATAACATGTCCTACAACCCTACCAAGGGGTCGTGATCAAAAACCGATAAAACTCTTTTTTTAAATAATAGTGTTATTATAAAATTAAATAAAGAAAAACGTGCCCTTTGCAGGTTTCCGTAACAAAACATTAAATACCTCGTCCGAAAGTTTCTCTGCATTTTGATTCTCATTACTTTCGTGGTCTGCCAATAGTATAACGTCTTCTTGGCCCATCTCATACATGATAGAATTATACACAACATGGTTTTTTTTTATTTTTTTTTTACTTTATTTACAGGGCTTTGTCGCTTAGCGACCACATCGCCCAGTGCGGGAAAAAATAATAATTGATAACTTATAAATACGTTACTTATCACTACCACATGGATGATTTTCACTTAAGTATTTGAATGAGGAATTAAAAATTATGAGGAAATGAAATGTTTTTTTTTTTAAATTTATTACTAGACCTGCGTTTGGCCGCCATCTCGCCTGATGTTAAGCGATGATGCGGTCTATAATGGAGCACGCTGGTACATATAAAGTGACAACCATACATTGAGGAAAACGCCGTTGACATACGTTAGTAGGTAACTACTTACAGCAACGGCGTTTACATAATTATGTCGGCGATAAATTGTACAGAGGAATGTAAAACGCTAGCCAATTACAGTCTGTTTAAAAGCGACCACTTTTGCCAGTCCTATTTCTGGAAAACGCACAAAAATTGCCGACTCACTAACTAAAAGTTAATAAACCTAATTGAACCCGAAGGGGGGCTAATAACGCCGCGTTTCGTGAAACATATTTCGTTTCATAAACTGCAAGTAGATTGCACATCCAGTCGCAACTGTAAACTATGCAACTGTCAAGTGCAGTTTCAAGGCAATTAGATTGTAGTCAGTGCAACTGCGTGACTACCTACTGCCCACTGGATGTGATGTGCAGTCCACTTGCAGTTATGATTACGAATGTGATACGAAATATGTTTCATCAAACGCGGCGTTATTAGCCCCCCTAGGTTAGATTCTTTTATCCGAAATTGTTATTGAGTACTAGCTGTACCGTATGCGTTGCAATGCACTTTTTCCTACTACCTTCAGAAACTAAATCAAAATAGTAACAAAAAGTTAACACCGTGCATGCGGTAAACAAATGAAGAATATGGACATACTGAGATAATTTCGTTTTTTTTATAATATCTTATGAACTTATTTATATATATACTTTTTTTATAATATCTTATGAATTATTCTTTCTTAAGAACCTTTTTCTGACAATTAATACAACAAAAAAAGTTTAGCGATATCGGTCCAGCCGCTCACACGTGATGCCAGGACTAAGGGAAATAGGGATTCATATAGATTATACAAGGTTACTCAGAAAGGGGGTACTAATCCGAAAGGGCGTTAAAGAACCTATAACAATGAGTAACTTTTGTTATACCACTTTCCCCAAAAGTCAATAGTTTAAGAGAAATAGCTGTTCAAAAATTACATAAAAAATATGCTAAAAGCGATCTATCCTCAGCTATGATCAGCTGTATTTACATTTTAGGTCATATTTGGGGTCACGAATCAGAAGCTCCATTTTCTGAATTCGCAACTAAAGCAGGGATGAAGAATTTTTGAAAAAACTTACTTAAATAAAAATTATATTAAATGGAAATGAATATTATCGAATTTTGAAATTTTAACACTTGCTTTAAAACCATCATCAGTGATACTATAACAGGCCTGTAGATTAGTACCCCCATTCCGACTAACCTTGTATAGGTAAATCCTTAGAAGCAGTGCAGGGATTTAAAATTCTGTATTAAATGTTATAATGATAATCCAATAAGTATTTTCTTTAAACTTACACTTCTCATCCATATCCAAATGTGGATAAACTTCGCATGGTGCACTCAGATTTATTTGTAGTTCTGTGAGTGTTCCTCTGTTGTCAGAACTTGTATCGGTGTCATTGAGGGGCGTCGAAAGCTTCGTTGCATGTCTATACGTTATAAGTTGCGTATTCTTCAGTAGATTGGTATAACGCTCTATCGCAGCCTTTAAAATGTGGCATGTTTGTCCCTTTTCCTGTTGTATAAAGAAATATTTATTACAATAGATGTTAATAAAAATAAGTTGATAGTAAATCAATAAACTACAATTAACTAAGTGATTATTGATGTTTGTTCGTTAAGTAGTTTTGCCCACAATTCAAATGCCGGGAGTATTTATTATTTATTAGCATAATTATTTCAAACTCGCTGCTATAGTTGAAGATTATACTGTAATATACAGGGTGTTAACGAATTCGTGTAATTCCTTAAAACCACATGATCTACTACTGGTGTAGACAGGCCCCGCACGGGATTTAGCTTGATTAAAAATATAAAATAAAATTCTTTTTTTTTCATGCGCCTTTGTTACCGATCGTATCTAAACCACCTAATAAGGATTCAGTAACAAAATAAGTTTTTTTTTTTTGCAAAAAAATCTTTTTGTTTGTGTGAACATTTCGATGCAACGCATAAGTTAATGAAAGTAAAGGCAACACGGCTAGCAGGAACGACTAACGCGATATCGCTCTTTGCAGTTAGGTAACTCAAGGCTCTAAAAAGATTCAGAAACAGAAAACCAAAAAAAAAAATGTTGTTTTTTTTTTGTTTGGTTTTCGAAAATTCCCATTTAGGGTTAATCTGTGTCACCAGTAGAACACGCGGTTTGAAGGAATTACACGATTTCGTTAACACCCTGTATTCTCAATATTGATTTTATTTTCAAATAAAATTAAAAATGGCAGTAAATATTAAATTAATTTAACATAGGTACTAAGTATTATAAATTAATTTCACAACTTACCGTAATAGTAAAAGTGGCCGGTATCAATTTGAAATAAGTATTCTCTTTTGTCTGCTGGTACGGTTTTGGCCATACTTCTCCCTTTGTCGGCGGGTAAGCAGGGCCAGGATTAATAATTGAGAAACTTGATGCAAAAAAGATGCAAAAAGCGTTAAAAAATATTGCGTGCCGCAACATTTTCGCGACGAAATGTTAATGGTGTTACCCAGTTCAGAGTCTGGCGTAAACTGCTTCCAATAAGTCGTTTTTATCATTAAATAAGTAGGTAAATATTGTCATATTATATTGATAAGAAAATAACAAATGGTTATCGATTTATAATGGCGCAAGTTGGACAAACTTTAACGTTCTTGTCTCAGTTAGGTATAAAAGAGAACTATTTTAATTAAGTTCTCTTGTATGTGTGTCTGTTATTTTATCGAAACTTTTTATATCGGGTGTAAAAAGACCCTTAACGATAACGAAAACCACGTATTCTACCCATCATTGGGATCACTTTTTTCGAACAAACCATGCCTGGGAAATCATTGGTTTTGGAGATATTGAAGGTCAAAGTACACATTTTTTTTTAGTTTTTTCCAAAAACGATTTCCAAGTCATAATACTCAACTTTCTTCCATACAAACATTATCAAAAATTTCTTTTTTTCCTAACAAATTACGCATTTGAAGTTACAAAAACGCAATGAATATCAAACGCACACGACCGCCTTGGCTCGGCTGGCCGCTGCACGCATGCAAACGCGCGGCATCACCACAACCATAATTTGCGCGCTACAAAAAAAAGCGTTTTTTTTCATGCCATTAAATAAAAGTCGTTTCCCAGCAATTATTTTTGGTCAATGTAGTTTAGTTTGATGTACAGGATGCGTAGCTTTCGGCTATGTGATGGGTCTTTTTACACCCTGTATAGAATTTCATGTCGCCGAAGACTTTTTCACGAATATTATTTCTCATATTTTCAGATTCATCATACTTTTTATGTGATCGAACGATGTTTCATTAAAATATCGGTTCGAGTCTCAGTTGTTAGAATAACTACTTATTCATTGAATTCATCGGTCACTCGTCTCCTCAATCGTTGGATCTGTTAGTGAGGGCCAGTAAAGTCGGCCGTGGCATTAAAATTACTAGAAAGACGTCACCAGACCTTTATGTTTCGGGCCACAATAAAGTCAGTCCACCACTCCACACTGATGCATGTGAATCTCAGTAGAACTGTTAAGGCAGATTTTCCCTGACGTTTTGTCAATTCCTAACAATTGTCGTATTCCACCTTTGTCAATACTTATTTAAAATCTTATTACAATGTTTAAGAGGATGTTTTTTTCATATTTTTTACGCTATGTGTCAGTAATTTTTTGAGATAATCATCATTCTTTAAGCCTGGATGAGTTCTTAAACCATTTACTTAATTCACTTTTAATTTTAACTAGTGTCCGACCGAAGGTCCGGTTTCGGTTTCGGTTTCGGCTAGTTTCGGCCAAAAAATCTTGTTTCGGCTACAGTTTCGGTTTTAGCCAAAAATCAGCCGAAAGTTCGGCCGCGCCGAAACTCAGTGTTCGTGAATTGTCACGCGTCTTCCGGCTACCTTCGGCTGAGTTCGGGACTCGTATGTGGTTGCCAGCTGAGTTCGCCGGTCCGCGTGCGGCGTGGGATTTTTGACAAAGTTTACCTTTAGTACAATTTATTGTAATTTTTGTTTATACTATAGATAGATATATATAGATAGTTAGGTAAATAATTCTTGAACTACCAAGTATCAAATACAAGATCGCAATGTCAATAAATAATAAATTAATCTTAACGACATTGAACAGAAATACTGAATTAAGATTAAGAAGTCTGTACTTTACGTTTGTGTTGATTTTTGACAAAAAGTCTAACTTTTTTTTTTGATGTTATATTATTAATTATTAATATAGTATAGGTACCTTAAATGAATAGCTATTTTCGTTACATATTTCCATTATTGTCTTTCATTTAGTTTAACACGAGAAAACTGTCTGGTCTGGGGGCTTACTATGACCTCTTAAAGCAGAACAGAAGTTGCCTGGAAGTTAAACTGCCCTGCTTTTTTGTACTATGACATCGCTAGAGCAGGCTTGCGGGAGGCCTGCTACGTTGACGTTTACGAAATCCGTTCACCTTTTTTTTGTATAGACTTTTCGTACCGTGAGACACATACCCAAGACTTTTTTATTTGCATCACATTTTTTTACCTGTTGTGTCTCTTTGTGCTGTGTCCAAATAAATGATTCTTTATCTTTATCTTATCTTTATCTTTACCATGAACAAGCATAACCGTTCAACTTGGTTCAATAGTCGTTCACCTTTAGTACTGTCATGGTATGGTTTTTCGCGATCCAGAAGCTTTTGAACGGAAGTTGACTGACTGGCATTTGAGCGTTTTCATAAGAGGTCATGGTAAGCCCCCTGTATATGTGTAAAAAAGATACTAGATTTCACTATACAAGGTGGGGCAAAAGTAATCACCCGATGTCATTTTGCTGTAATTTTTTTTGGGAATGAAAATGTTTGGTTCTTCTTGAGGATTATGTTTATTTAATTAATTAGATTTTTTTCCATCAAGTCGAGAAAGTGATATCGGTCAAGTGGCCGTCGTCAGAATTGATGACCGGCTCGACCGGATACTGGCTCGTTTTATGGCATTTTCCATTTTTTTTTTCGAGAACGTCGCTGGCCCTACCATTACTGTGGACGGCGAGCGCTACAGAGCCATGATGAACGACTTTTTCCTTCCTCAGTTGGATGAATTGGGTCTGGAGGACATGTGGTTCCAACAAGACGGAGCAACGGCGCACACTGCACGAGCCACAACCGATATTCCGAAGGAAGCATTTCCGCGGCGTCTAATCTCTCGCTTTGGCGATTTGCACAGGCCGTCAGATCACCCGATTTGACCGCTCCAGACTTTTTTTTGTAGGGTTACTTGAATTCCCGGGTTTATCTAAACAAGACTCTTGAAGTCCTTAAAGAGAATATCTGACGGGAATGCGAGAACCAATCGCCGGAAGTTCTGACACAAGTGATGGAAACTGCCATAAAACGAGCCCGTATGGTATCAATTCTGATGGCGGCCACTCGACCGATATCATTTTCTCGACTTGATGGAAAAAAATCTAATACATTAAATAAACAAAATCCACAAGTAGAACCACATTCATTCCTAAAAAAATTTACAGCAAAACAACATTGGGTGATTACTTTTGCCCCACCTTGTACAATAGAATAGAATTTTTTACATGTCTAAATAAGGTTCGGTTTCGGTTTCGGCCGAAACTGAGACTGGCGCCGAAGATTCGGTTTCGGTTTCTGTTTCGGCTAAAATCCCTGTTTCGGTCGGACACTAATTTTAACTGTTCGGTATTTTTAAACAATCTTAAACCTACGTAGAAAGTTTTGTTAACCGTCAAGTGTCAGCTACAAGTTAATATGGAATTCAAAGCAATTCAATTTGGTACTTTAACTTATCAAGTACTGTAATTATAGACACAATAGATAAACAATGGCACTGACGATCCGGATCGTCCGTCGGGCCGCTAGCGGTTAAAGATAAATAATATACTTAATACCAAATATTGAGTGTTATTCAAAAAAAATATGAATATTTAAATTGTCGAATTCTATTGACTTTCGCCTACAGCTTATTTCTTTCTCAAAGTGGGCGATTGGCGATAACGCCCCCTTGTGGGCGGTAAAGAACGGTAAAAGTAATGATTGCGATTGTGATTTCTAAGATGTGGTAAAGTTAAAAAATATAGGGGGCGCTAGAAAATAATTGATTCTCAAAGTGGACGGTAGACGAAATAAGTTTGAGAACCTCTAGCCTACGGTACATGGAATGCTAATTTTTGCATATAGTACCTACACACTATCACGCTTTAAAGGGAACACGTCGAATAAGAGTTCATCCTAAATAGTATAATAAGACGCACAAGGAGGACATCACACTGTTCCCCATCCTTCAGTTATAATAAATTATGTAGGTATGGAGCGCTTGATTAAGTTACTTCTTTGGCTGCGTCGCGTCGAATGTTAGTCTGTGCCCAGCTTTACCATTTTAGAGATCTTTATTTCAATATTACCGGTTTTATATCTGGAATTAATGGTCCGACACTATCTAGTCACAGATCACAGAGCTCATTTAAGGGTCAAAATACACGTCCGATAGTTGCTTCTGATAGTCGGATCTGATAGTCTGATCAGACTATCTGAAGGCCTCGGCGTCATACATTTGTTTGAAATGTTTGAATATGAATTACACGTACGATCAGACTATCGGATCGGATGTCAGAATCGTAAGCATCGTCCGGGCGTCGTCGTCGTACACACGGCTACACATCAAGATAGACAAAACCAGTTTATCTTGGCGTCGCTTTGTATAATCTTTTCGCACAAGTAACAGTCAGCTTATACTGGTTTTGCATAGCTTGAAGTGTAGCCGTGTGTACAGAAAAAATCGGACCGAGAATCGTACGTGTATTTCATGAATCCGATCAGATAGTCGGATCCGGCTCCCGGAAGCAACTATCGGACGTGTAGTTTGACCCTAAGAGTTGAGATAATTTATTATCTATGCATGCTTATGCTTAATTGACGTTAATTTTAAATGGTGGGAAAATCCTGGAATTTCTTCAGTGTTCACAGCAGATTATTTATTATTTTGTTTGATACGTACAAGATACAATATTAATACGAGATTTAAACAAGTAAATTATATGTACTTTTATAACTGTTTTCATTACATTTTGCAGTACGGGAAGAAAGAAAATGTTGTATGTAGGTACGTGTTACAATTTGTGTGATAAGTGTAAAAAGTGAACACAGAGGCTTCCTCCAACCTTGAACTGTTACGTACGAGCGAAAATATAAAATATCAATCGTTTTCAGACGATTTCGGTATAAAGAGTAAAAAATTATCTGACCTAACCATGGACGTACAAATTGTACGTCCATGGACCTAACTTAATAATATGTTACCAATAATCAGACAGGGTGATATTCATGCCTTTGCCTGTGTGTGGTTCTGTTCTCGTGAAAAAAGATTAAGGCGAAGCTACCTACCGTTGAGTGTTTATTCAATCTTTTTCAAATGAGAACAATGCTTTCCTAGAATAATCTCTATCAGTACGCAGTGTTTGCAAATGCATGTTATATTACGTACGGTATGTACATTATCCTTGTTTACCAATATTACTCACCGTCTGTATTTTCCCTCGTCGCCCGATTCACATCCTTTTCGAGAAGCAGTTGTCCGATTCGGTTTTTCATCTCGTTCCGTCTACGATTCTTGTAACGAAAGAAAAAAAGATACCAAATCGTTAGATAGATAGATAGATATACTTTATTGTACACTAAAAGAAATAAAACAGAAGGAATACAGGTAATCAAGAACAGTACAAATGGCGGTCTTATCGCTTAAAGCGATTTCTTCCAGACAACCATTATATGGAAAGAATTGTTCGACAATAATCAAATCGAATCGACTGATTACAATAATCGAATCGTTCTAAATGAGGAGGCTGATGAGATTGTGGCTAAATGCTCTTAAGCCGCGTTTCCACTAGGCAACAAATTGGCGCGCGACACGTGACGCTCAACATGTACGGCAACGCTGCGCAACAGCGCGGGACGTTGCCAGCTGGCGCGCAACATGTGCGCACGGCTTGTTGTTTGTTTAAAGAGCATCGTTAGTTGAGCATCAATTGTTGTCGAGTGGAGACGTGACGCGCAACAATGTCCAATGTAAAATTATAACCACTGCCGCAGAAATCAACACAAGTTCCTCTGGCGACATGTTGTCGACGGCTGACGAAAAGTAGTAGATGCGTAGACAGACAACGTTGTTCAACAAAAGTTCCGCGCTGACTTTCAACATGTTGGGCAACTTGCTGTGCAAAATGTTGCTCGTCAATTGTTGCCTAGTGGAAACGCGGCTTGACTTTCTGCACGCGGCGTTTTAAGTTGCCTCTTTTGTTGCTTCAAATCGTCGAGCATGTATTGACGCTTTACAGTAGGTATAATATTCGCCAAAGAGATTAAATATGTCGCTACAATCCGCGAGGCCTAAGCTGAGCTTTGCATTTGTGTGAGAATGAATGCAGATGCGTCCTTTGCTTGATTTAAACCGGTTTATACTGATTTTGGCAATTGATTCTATGTATACTCACACAGATGCAAAGCTCAGCTTAAGCCTCGCCAGATGTACTAGATATTGTTGAATGTCTTTGACGCCAAAAGGCGAAAGTGTAGGTTCTGCAACCATGGATATGCATTATACAAGACAACGCGCCGCGCTGCCTAAGGATATCGCGACATGCTTTTGGTTACCACGGCATGTCGAAGCATGCTTATAGCTAGATTCCATCCGTATCCGCGTACACCTAGGGATGCCGAAGAATACCAGGCCGTTCCATGTCGTCAATGAGCGGCAGGTCTCAGACTAACGTACTCAAGAACTACATAATCATTCTTAATTAGTTCAAGCTTTATTTTGTGGCGTTGACGTAGAAACACGAACCATAGTTCATTGTTAATGACACCACCAAATGATACCCCCAGGGGTGTGGTTACCAAAAAGGATTTGTTAAAGACACCACTAATGAATAGTTAGAGGAGCTCGTGGCTAAATAATTACAGCCGCATAGACCGATCTTCCGGGTTAAGCCACGCTTGCCGAGGTTGGTCTGTGGATGGGTGACCATTTACCATAGCGAGTTTCCTCCGTGCCTCGGAAAACACGTAAAGCCGTTGGTCCCGGCTGTCATTTGTAGATCTTTGACAGTCGTTACTGTTGGTCAGAAGCCAGAAAGTCTGACAAAACCAGTCTTACCAAGAGTATCGTATTACCCAGTTACTGGGTTGTGGAGGTCTGATAGGCAGTCGCTCCATGTAAAATACTGATATTCAGCTGCATCCGGTTCGACTGGAAGCCGACCCCAACATAGTTGGGAAAAGGCTAGGCAGATGATGACCACTAATGAATAGTGTTGTTGCCCTTCAGGGCAACTCGTTTAGAGTTTAAGTGAACTAACTCTCATATTACTAAGTAATTGTGGCATCCCAACATTACGGTGGTGGTGGTGTCGTTAACAAATCCTTTTTGGCAACCACACACCTGGGGGTATCATTTGGTGGTGTCATTAACAATGAACGCGAACCATGGGTATAGTACAAAATTCACGAAGTGTCCTGAGACTACACACACCACCAGAGCGCGCGCCTAAGCACACCGCCATATAAACTTAGAAATACCAACAAACTAATTTAAATCCTATGTAGTTATCACAAAGCCTAATTTAGCTTTTCATCATATTAAGATTAGACTGCACCCATTGACGTAAATAATTAGTCTACATCAGGGATGCACAGAATTATTAGGACTTGGGGCCACTTGAGCAGACTATGAGCTAACGGCGGGCCACCACAATAAAAAAATAAAAAAAGTTGACATTAGATATCTTAAAAAATATAAGTATCGTAGTGTGTGGGCTTTTGATAAAATTCAAAAACTTTATTCAGAAGCCATTACTGATAGAATGCACTATTTCCATACAAACGCATAAAAGAGTTTAATTCGCTGGCGGGCCGCATGTACATCGACGGATGGCCGCATGCGGCCCGCGGGCCGCGGTCTGTGCATCCCTGGTCTACATTTTCGCGTAAATAATTACTCTACATTCGATTCGGACCCGAGGTTCATGTGTTTAGCTACGCTTTGAGGTAATAAATAGAGGCATAAATAAAACAGAGTCAATTAAATTATCCATAAATTTAAATTCTAAACATAATAATCTTACGAAAGTAAACGAATCTTAAAGATATACAGATATAACAAATATTCAGATTGTTCCGACGCAGAACCCTGGTCCATTGGGAGGTTGAGCGTGTACTCCGCGTCGGTTCATACGACACGTGTGCTCTTCGAGGCGACGGCTGACCTCGTCGCCAATGAAGCTGTGGTTTTCGTAGCGAGGTTGTTCAGCGCTCCATAGTATTTCAGCTACTGCGCTGGCACGAGGCCATACCCTGGAATCATATTTAACATACCTAACATTAATTTTGTAATTGATAGAAGTCAAATGCTTTTCCTAAGAATGTACTGTATTACCATGCATATACAGAGTGTAAACCACAGGTTCTCAAACTTATTTCGTCTACCGCCCATTTTGAGAATCAATTATTTTCTAGCGCCCCCTAAAATGTTTAACTTTACCACATCTTAAAATCACAATACCAATTCGCAATTATTATTAATATTCTATATATTATAAAAAATTCTATTATTATTAATATTCTATTTGTATCTCTTTGGACATCACGGCTCATCTTCCGTGCGGAAGATGTCCGGTCCTTTGGAAGGCATACACGGGGACACAGGTCCAACGCGCAGAGGCCCCTTTGAGAGCTTTAATCTAAAATGGGGTGGGGCACCAACCCGGGACTATCCACGGCTGCACTATTGGAGTACAGTCATGGACCGTCCCAGGTGGGTGCAAGACTATTGTAAAATGTGGTGAAAAATATCTGGTCTATGGGAAGGGGTGTTAGGTGGACTGATAACTTCTATTGCCGGAAGAAAACGGCGTCTGCCTTTCAACATTTAAAATTGAAGTGTTGGCAGACGGTGACTCGCCAGCTCACTAGCTGGGCCCCCTGAAAAGCCGCCAGTACATAGGCGAAGGGGGCAACAGACGTGTGAGCGGCTAGAGGTGTAGAGAGGTGTGGCCCCGGTTTCGCCGTCGCGGGTCTAAGAGACCCGGAGTGGGTTTCCCCGCTATTACGCCTTTAGACACTTCCACCCCCGAGCATATAGCTCTGGCGGCCCCCCTCTGGCCGGCCGATAAAGGCAAGACAGAGTTGAGAATCCTGCGGGCACTCTTGGGGTTCCACTCCAGCCAGCCAATAAAGGCAAACTGGAGACGAGGCCCTGACCGACTCTCTGAGGCAATAAGGTACGCAGTGTCGCCACTTATTAATATTCTATATTATTAATATTCGCAATATTTTACCGCCCTTTACCGCCCCCCTGTAGGCATCTAGCGCCCACACGGGGGCGTTATCGCCCACTTTGAGAAAGACTGGTGTAAATGAATTCGTGTAATTCCTTCAAACCGCGTGATGTACTGGTGACATTGATTGACCCTGCATAGGTTTTTTTCAGAATCAACAAAAAAAAGTTTTCAATAAATAAACACCATGGTATTCTGTATCTGAGTAATTTTAGCGTCCCAAGTTAACTGACTGCGTGGAGCGATATCGCACTAGTCGTGCCCGTCAGCTGTGTCACCGTGCCTTCATTCATTCATGCATGGCATCAAAACATACAGTCACATAAAAAAAATGGGAAAAAAAAGTTATTTTTATTTTTAATCAATCTAAATCCCGTGCGGGGTTAATCTATACCATTAATAGATCGTGTGGTTTGAAGGAATTACACGAATTCCTTTACACCCTGTATGTATATGCCTAGAATTTATCGTGGAGTGGCAGTCCAGCTAAAAGACTATTTTTTTTAAATTCGCTCTTAGAATAGAGTCCAATGTATCGTTGACTTGGTGGTTCCCTGCTTACCTGCTTATCAAATTTGCATCGTCGACTGATTCGCCCCACATGCAAGCCTCGCCTCCCAGAATGTTGGTCAGGTTCAAGTTTTTGTAACGGCGCGGAATCATTTGTCGAGGGTCATCTGTGTAGAATTTCTCCCAGTCTCCGCCGTTATCCAGGTAGTCCAAATACCACGATGCAGAGTAGATAACTTTGTGATTGGCTGCCAAGATCTGGAACCACCGAAACACATTTTTCATAATAATTATAGGCATTTGTAAGTTTATACAAGGTGTAACTTAAATAACGCACAACCTCTTAAGGGGTCACTGTACTCTTCATTAAGAACAACTTTTACTATGGGACCAAACCCGAAATCGCGAAAAAAAAATCAGCTGTTCCCTACATTAATATTCGCATAACTCGTCAAAATATATATCACATGCCTCGCCAGAAATATGAAGATAGACAAACGAGGCATTCGCTTCGCACGCGATGGCTCGACCCGAGCATATGTTGGTAATTTTTTTCGACACGCTCGCCTCAAGCAGAGGCATTCGTTGTGCGCGGCGCATGCCTCGCAAAGTCTGTATCCACCTTTAAGTGAATAACTGAGACTGGATAAGGATGAAAAAAGGGAAATGATAAAGCAAACCTAAGGGCCCTTTTCGTGCAGGCGTGCAGGTTGCCCGCATCCTATCATTTCATACATGTTTTTCCTATCATGCGAGCAGCACGCGCGCGGAACGCGGATTGGCTGCGGGCGTGCAGCCCGCGTGCGTGCTAACCGGATGCGGGCGGCGTTCTGCTGCCTTCAGTGTTGTTTTTACTGTGACGCGGGTCGCACGCATGGTCATAGTACGCATGATTACTTTTTTAACGTTCATCTTTGTGCACGAGTTTAGTCACTGGCGACACGCACGACACTGCAGCGGTTAACGAAATCTTTGTCCTGCGTGTGGCCAGGAGCGTGCTATCACCTGCATGGCAGGGCCCTAACTTATAAATTATAGTGTGAAGGCCTGCGACTTACTGGAATCATGGCCTTTGGCCCAACAGTTTTCCACACTTGAATGATTGCGTCGCTTGGCAGTTTTACACCTTCATCGAAAACTTCCTGAAACATTATTTATGAAAAAATTAATTTCTAGGAGAAACAATTATATAAGTACAATGAACAATGTTTTTCTCATAAGGACGCTATGTACAAGACTGCTATATAAATTAGCTGTTTTTCGGTAAATTTTCCCATCAATCCGTGAAACTTAGCTAGATGTTGTGGTAAGCTACGGATAGACTACTCTTTTATCTAAAAAGGTAGAGAAAAAAAATTAAAAGACAATTTATAGTTGAATAATATTAGTTTTCCGTAGCCTCCTATCACGAAAATACGGAAAATGGGATGAACTTCGGTACATATTCCTGCTGAGGAATTCAAGGTCTTTTATTGAATTATTTATTTACTAGCTTTTGCTCGCGGCCTCGCTCCCGTTAATTTACGGATCCCTAATTTTTTGATCCCAAAATATAGCTTATAGCACTCAGGGATAACGTAGCTTCCTGTTGGTGAAAGAATTTTTGAAATCGGATGAGTAATTTCGGAGATTACCTCCTACATACAAACAAACAAATTCTACCTCTTTATAATATGTATTAGTATAGATTAATATATATAAAATATATTGAATTATTATTATAATATTATATTATTGAATTAGTGAGCAGATGTATTTACCTTAAAAAGGTGGCGAAAATAAATAAGAAAATGTTTGGTATACAGCATTTTGGTTTCTTTTTCTTGTATTTTGCTAGGCAGATGAACTTTAACTGTGTGGAAATAAGGTTGGTTTTCTATCTGTCATTTTACTGTCGACCATCACCGTGAGTGGACTCGAGTCGCTTGAGAGCAGACAAGCGGTCAAATAGATCCCTCCACGGTCACAAAGATTTGAATTGATCTAATTTGAAGATAAAGGTTCGCTGTGTGAGGGGCCGTCTAGGGGGCCTACTCCCTAAGTCCGTCAACGAAGTTAGTCCCCGTTCGAAAGTAGCCCAAAACGTAGGAGTGAACAAAACAAGTGTCAAGTTCAACTTTTCGGACGGGCAAAAACACATCGGTAGTAGGGACAACTGTCAAATCGTGTTGTCATTCATTCTTAGTTCGGGCCCCGAAATAATCGTATGTCCGTAGGTGATAGGGAGTAGGAAACACTCGTAACTAAGGCCGAAACCACGGACTTCGTGCTTAGGGAGCAGACCCCCAGATATCGTAATTTTACTTTCTACCCAAGCTTTCTACAAATGCGTCCTTAAGGAAAAAACTAAGAAAAAATTGTGTTTGAAAAATTTTGGGTTACATACTTGCCAAACTATAGGTCTGGAGTGGTTCCCCAGCAATGGAATGACCCTGGACATGAAATACGCGTGCAGTTCGCTGGGTTTTTTCATATTATGCTCTTTCATAAATTCTAGCAGTTCAGGATTTGATACCCTGAAAACGGTGAAACAGGATTTTTTGAATATTATAGTTTGTCCGTTTGCCCGATGGGATTTCCCATCGGTAACATCTCAGGAACCATCCGACTTTTCTCAAATTTTAGAGTTTTTGGGTAACTTGCTCTGCCCATGTCCTCTTTTTTAACCTTTGGTCGCGGCGAGGAATAGTTTCGCGTAAGTAAATAAAGGATAAAGAGACAAACTATCTATGTAACCCTGTCTTAAATTAGAAGTAAAACCAAATGTGAATTTACATAATTAGTTTTAAAACTTAAACTATTCCTATTTCCATAATAACTATTTCAATAAACGATTAAGTATAAACTCAGTACTGTGGTTTTTTTTATAAGTACTTAGACTCCGAAAAAAACAGTTTGACAGCTTTTGTGTAGAAAATATGTCAAACCGCCATAATCGTCATATGAAAGTTATCTGACGGTTGAAAAATCGTCCCTTAGTAGAAGATTATTGGATTATGAATTAGAATAGAGGAGTCTCGGGACCCCTCCGTGCCTCGAAGAGCACGTTAAACTGTCGGTACGGGTGTCATCCACTTTTGACAGCCGTTGCGGGTAGTCAGAAGGCCGAAAGTCTAACCTTAGGATATCGGCATTGCCCTGTAACTGGGTTGCGGAGGTCTGATGGCAGTCTGTGTGTGTCTATTAACTAACCTCATTACGATTAGCTTTCTTTTTTATTACTAACGTTACTCTCAAGATATCTTTATCTTATTATAAGTACAGTGATTTTCTTTGTAACGTGTTTTGACGACAATTAACCATGTCAGTTGTTTTATATAGTTTAGCGTCCTTTTACCTTTTGTAAATGTGAGAGCTTTGTAGACTTGCTAGATGCCTGGATACCTAGTTAATTTGTGACCATATATTTCATTTTGTTTTTTGTGTGGTTCCTGCTCTTAAGTCTACTTTGCTCTCTCATAACTATTCTAAGTCATAACTGTACCCACTCAAATTGTTAAAGATATGGATTTTAAAAGAGTAACCATGGAGTTTCTTGCCGGCTCTTCTCCATAGGAAACGACTAATTGGAACCGTGTGTTCGACTTTTCATAAGCGCCTGTAATGGTTTATTTGAAATAAAAACTTTTGATTTGATTTGAGTCGCTCCGTGCAAAATACTGGTATACAGCCGCATCTGGTTAGACTGGAAGCTGACCCCAGTATAGTTGGGAAAAGGCTAGGCAGAATAATCGGAATATTCCGATCTGTCCCCCAATCTGTCTCCTTCGAGGGACAATCAGGAATAAAAAAATCGATCTGTTTCCCTGCCACCACGACGAACGGACAGATCGAACGAATTATTTCTGGTCTGTCCCCTGATGTTCTCTAAGGGGGACAAATAGAAATAAAAAGTTTCGATCTGTCTCCCTGTTACCGACGAGGGGACAGATCGGAATATTCCGAATAATCGAGGGTTTAATTAAGTTGTGTGTTAAAAACAATCCCCCTTATTACAAAAGATGCTCTAAGAAAAACCTAGGTTTTAAAATAGCCCCATCTGTTTTTGTTATATGACATAAGAAAGTGATGGGTATATTTTAAACCTGGGTTTACCTTAGTCTTGGTTTAAACCATCTTTTGTAATAAGGCCCAATGTGTTTAATTCTCACCAGCAATCCATGGCTACCTCGTCACCTCCAAGATGGAAGTATCTGTCACGGAATCGGTCCTGCGCTTCACGGATCAGTTCGCCGATAAGTTTGTACGTAGTGTTGTTCGATGGGTCCATTGGTCCTAAACCTACTATCAATCCCATCGCGTAGCATTTTGTCAGAATTCCTGAGTATGCAATGCCCCAAGAGCTTGTGTGTCCTGTTAAAATAAAGTGCTTTTACATTAGTATTTCTTTTTATTACATCACTTCACGCCTGTTTTCCCCGAAGGGTTATAGGGACACCCTTTATATAATTAAGAAGAAGATAGCTCGATCCCTAGAGAAGGACAAAGGCTAATTTTTAATTCGTGACTTCGTCAGCATCCGCGATAACCGACATTCACGCGGACGAAGTAGCGGGCAAAAACTAGTAATAAATAGTGAGATACAAAAATCGCTCGTGACTCGCGATAGCACGGTCGGGAAATGGGACACAAAGAAATTACGACCTTATACTGCAAGGAATAACGTTTATATTGAAATGTAACCAAGAAAAAATATCAATAAATGAATAATCGTGAACATTTATTGTTTAAATTGTTTCTTAAGGTACTAAACATATTTTGAAGGCATGAATTAAACACTTTTGAAGTAGTTATGTATTTTGGCATTCCAAAAATTACAAATATTTGTGACTTTATAATTCTGCAAAGAAAATCTGTTTAATTTTTAATAATTTATTAACACACATGTTATACTATGCAGAATAAACTGTTGAATTATAGTTATCTATAATTTCTGGTAAGATAAGCCAAAAAATCTGTAACTTACTGAACCTTCTTCATTAATGATAGTCCCGAATGATTTATTAGTTTAATTTAGACGTTTTTTACTGGAATACAAGCGTCATATCTTAATAGAGGTACTTTCACAAAGTTATTTATTATGCGTTTTATTCGTAAGTAGGTACACGAAATCAAAATGTGTTGATAATTTAGTTTTTCATTTTTTTACACTGACGCGGAGCTTTAAAATGTTTACTTCTTTTTATTTTAACTATAACTAACAATACTTTATGTCATAGAAAAAGAAAATTACAGGTAAAGAATTATGTCCAGGTTTAGCTAATTTGATGCGCCTATAACTCGTCAAAATGTAGGGAACAGCTGATTTTTTTTCCCGATTTCCGTTTTGTTTCCATAGTAAAAGTTGTTCATAATGATAAGTACAGTGAAACCCACTCCGGGTCTTTTAGACCCGCGACGGCGAAACCGGGGCCACACCTCTCTACACCTAGGGGTGTAGAGAGGTGTGGCCCCGGTTTCGCCGTTCACACGTTTGTTGCCCCCTTCGCCTATGTACTGGCGGATTTTCAGGGGGCCCAGCTAGTGAGCTGGCGAGTCACCGTTTGCCAACAAAATTCAACCTCAAACTTGAAAGGCAGACGCCGTTTTCTTCCGGCAATAGAAGTTAAACAGTCCATTAAACACCCCCTCCCATAGACCAATTTTATTTTTAGCATATTTTACAATAGTTTTGCACCCACCGGGTACGGTCCATGACTGTATCCATGATCTCAAAGAGTACAGTGACCCCTTTAGAGGTTGTGCGTTATTTATGTTACACCTTGTAGAAGTGCTTGAGTTAATTAGAGCATTATGTAAGTATTTATTTCTTAAGTAATAAGTCAATGCTTTGTTTAAATCTAAATCTAGGACACTCATATGAAAGCATTATCTAATATCTGAAGAGGGTTTACGATGAAGAATGCTTTTAATACAATAGAACAATAGTTAGCATGAGGTAATGAAAGGTGAATAGTACAATAAATGTCCTGTCAATAGGTAACATCTCATTCAATGGGGTATTTGACTGAAAAAATGTAATTAGTCCGTCAGTTATCAATAAACATTTGACACGCATTTTTCTTTTGTTACGTAAACCAAAATTGACGAAGATACGACAGTTTTAAAATTGGCAATACGTCACAAGCAAGTACAATTTTTACTTGCTTCTGACGTCACAAGCCCGCACTTTCGAGTTTTGATGCGTTTTATCTTTCCAAATATTCATAGATTTAACAAAAGAAAAATTACGTGCCCATTATTTTTCAAAATTCTAACTGGCGGACTAATTAGATTTGCAATTTATTGATGCTGTCAACATGCCTATTAGATTATGAGATAATGATTATTAGATAATGAGTAATAAAGGTGTAAGTGTCTAAACACACTATGCCGAAGATACGCGACCGAAGTTCGGCATGATTACGCTTGCAATGCTATTTAAATTACTGACGACACATTATGCCGAAATTACGTTGTGTTATAGCGTACAGCCGAACTTCGGTCGGGCGTTAGTTCAGTGGCAATTCGGCGGCAACGTATTCTGTAGAGCATACATTATACGCGACCGAAGTTCGGTTCGATTGCCGACGAAGATCCGGGGCGGGGAGCAGCGGGAGACAGGCATGCCCGCGACCCGCGTGTCCGCCCACAAGTTTGCGCAACTGGCACTTAGGGTGAGGCCAAACGAGCGTAATTTTTTGAGCTGTGATTCGCGTAAAATAAGTCAGCGTAATTTTTTGGAAGGATTTTAGAGACTCATTTTGCGTCGTCGTGTGAACGAAACAGGAGTTTTGTATGAAACCGAATGTAGCAGAAATTACGCGATCGAAATTCTGCGACTCACAACTCAAAAAATTACGCTCGTCTGGCTTCACCCTTATTATGGTGTCATATCTGCCGAAAACGTCGGAACGTAAAATTACCCGCAGAACTTCGGTCGCGTAATTTCGGCATAGTGTGTTTGGACACTAAGATAGTGTTACTACACTACCTTACACCTTTACTGTAAGTGTCGTATCTAGGGACGGCTGCCAGGGGCGCAAGACCTAGAAGGGCGCAAATAAGCCCGCTCAATACATACAGGGCGTAAACGAATTCGTGTAATTACTTCAAACCGCATGATCTAGGTGATACAGATTGACCTTACATGGGATTTATTAATAAACTGAGGAGGCTCCATTTTTTTTTCGATATTGTGTATTTTCGGAATATTCCGATCTGTCCCCCTGATCTGTCCCTTTCGGGGGGCCAATCAGGAATAAAAAATACGATCTGTACCACTGTCACCAAGACGAACGGACAGATCGAACGAATTATTTCTGGTCTGTCCCCTGCTGTTCTTTAGGGGGACAAATAGAAATAAAAAGTTTCGATCTGTTCCCCTGTTACCGACGAGGGGACAGATCGGAATATTCCGTATTTTCCGCCAACTCGCAGAAGGCCAGCGTGGTGGACTAAGACCGAAACCCTTATGCTTGCAGGCTTGTACCCAGCAGTAGTACAGTAATGAGCTAATGATTCTTATTGGATACTAGCTTTCGCCCGCAGCTTCGCTTGCGTGAAATTTTGAACCCGTTAAGTGACGATTTTCCATACAAACTTTCATCCCCTATTTAACTCCCTTAGGGGTTGAATTTCGAAAAATCCCTTCTTAGTGGATGCCTAAGTTACAAAAGGAACCTACTGTCAAAATTTCAACTTTCTAACCCCAGCGGTTTAGGCTGTGCGTTGATAGATCAGTCAGTCAGTCAGTCAGCTTCTCCTTTTATATGTATAGATTTTGTAAAAGAGATAAGAGTAACCTGGTACGTCGAATTCAGGAAGCACTCGTATGCCCCTGTCTCTTGCGTAGTCTACAATCGTGATGATATTTTTCTTTGTGTACACCAATGAGGGATCGTATGCGCCTTGTTCACTGTAAACAAATTATAGTAATTAAAATAAAAAAAGGATAAGCTGAATTGATTGATTAAATATTATACCTAGAATTTCGTCGTTGAATAAGTAGGTAGGTACCTCGAGACAGCTGTAGGCTAATTCACGTAATTTCATGACGCGATCCAGTTGCAGTGACGCTGATAGGTTCACGCGAGCGTATCTGACAGCGATCGCCTATTAATCGACGTATCTTCCGTCAGATGGGCTTTTGCACATCTGACGGAAGATACGTCGCCGATCTTCCGTCGCGTAATTTAGTAATGCATTTGTAGTAACGCATGTTCGGCCAAATGTGTGCGGTGTGAGATATTTATACGGAATTATGTGCACTGGCGGAAGATCGGCGACGTATCTTCCGTCAGATGTGCAAAAGCCCTATAAAGCTCGGCGCAATTACGTAAAATATGCGTGGCAAGGCCGCGCAGGAGAGAATTTGTATGTAGCGCGATGCATACACGTAACGCGACGAATCATGAGCCGCGCACGATATGCTCAATGTGTCTGCAGCCTAAGGCCTTGTCCGCATAGCGATATTTAACCGCGCGATTTTTTTTCTCGCGTATATAATCCGTGATCCGAATTACACCTAGTACGCACTGCGAATAAAATTTCGTACGATTTTTGTCACTTCGATGCAGTTCCCGGCTGAGACGAACGTATATAACTAAAATAAAGAACAAAAAAAAACCTGATACTACGGCGGCGCACAGTGGGCCCATACTGAAAATTAGTGGACATAGGCAACAAAGTTCCAATATCGATGTGTTTTTTTTTTATATGACGTGTTATGATATTCCTGACAACTTTTGTTCTTGTAATTTCTTCTAAAGTTGATAGTTTGTCCTGAAAAAAATTTATTAGATTTTTTTGTATGGAGCGAATCACGTTTAATTTTTTTTCTTCAATTGTACTAATATGTTGGGTGTGTGGCGTGAGTATATGATAGCTTGGGTCATTCTCTATCCACGATAAAAAAATCAGCGCCGGCCATCTGCGGCAGCGCGAGTAAATCAATCGGTAAAAAAAAATGTTTAGTAAGTTTTTTTTTGCCATTTAAAATAAAT
The DNA here is from genome assembly GCA_905220435.1 of Amphipyra tragopoginis. Classification (NCBI taxonomy): domain Eukaryota; kingdom Metazoa; phylum Arthropoda; class Insecta; order Lepidoptera; family Noctuidae; genus Amphipyra; species Amphipyra tragopoginis. The sequence continues at coordinate 3,478,633 of HG992006.1, forward strand.
TGAAAAGTATATTTTTTGTCTCATTTGGCTGTTTTGACCTTCTTTTTAGTTAAATATATAGTTTTAATAGCGCATAGGTACTTATAGTAGTACTAGTAATTCTGGTAGAGATTTAGTTATTATTGCATGCTATCGGAAGCACCTGCATTGTGATTGATGACTCATTTGTTTGTGCGCTCGGCTAAGCGCATAACTAATGAGTCATCGAAAAATGCTCTTCTCTGATTGGCTGAATAATTTTCACTCACTGTTATGTCCACTACTTGAGTAATTAACACTGACTATAAATATAAAGACATTCATTAGATCCATCTATCACACCGATAATTCAGCCCTCTTCAAGCTGCCCCCCCCTAAGTCCCCGCCAGCAACGCCCTAAGCGGTGGTCCGAGTCCCACTAGGGGTCGCCCTTAGTGCTGTTGTTGCAGGTAGTTATGATGTTAGTGTAGTACAAGTAGTTAGCTTAGGTTAAGTATTTTACTCCCCCCCTCCCGTTGGCTAGAGACCCTTCAGGTCTCGCCAATAACTGCCCGGTTTCGTAGAAATGGTCCCCTAGGACGACCTACAGCAGGCCAATAGAAAAAAAAAGTCCATCTAGTTTCGCTCTTGTCGCTTATATGTGAAAACAGTGAAATATTTTTATTTTTATATTGACATTAGAACTACGGCTGGATTTTGTGCCAAACTAGATCTTTTTGTGAAATTAAGAAGTGGCGGTATATATGAAAGTATCATTTCTGTCTTGACTACCGAAGTTTCTGAAGAAGACAAGAACCGAATCAAGGAGTTCTGTCGACTTTTTTGTGTAAATCTAAATAAAAAATGGATAGAGTCAAGTAGAAATCAAAAAAGTTTTATGAATCGTTTAAGTAATCGCAAGTGGTTGGAAAAAAACATCAACTGGCATGTTTGTGACAGTGTTGCTGTTGACCTGAGAAGTGAGATGGGCTTTTCGGACGCAGCCTTATCTGAGCCTGTGGATATAGATTCCCATGTTCCTACTCTTGCAGTATGTACTGCGGAAGCGGGAACATCTACAGAAAAGGAGCACAGAAAACCATTCGAAGAGTCAAGTAATAAGCAAAAAAAAAGACGTTCTACTTCCAGAGTAGAAGAAAATTCCGAGGAAGAGTTGCAGCACTGGTACATAACAAAATTGAAAGACAACGGCAAAACAAATCTGGCAAAAGTGGTCGAATATCTTTCCAGTAATCCAGATACGCTGTCCGAAGTAGACGAGCGACTATTCAAAAAGCAGAGCTTAAGTACTGTCTCTGAAGATAAGTGTTTAGCTCTTTATACATCAGTTGCGCTCTCGAAATGGAAGTACTTAGCTTTTCGACAATTTCTGAAAGAAAAAACTGTGCTGCCTTTCCATCTTATCTAAAGCTTGTAAATACCAAGAAAAGATGTCACCCACCACAAGAGAGTATGGAGATAACCGAAAAAGGAGCTCACATTAAATTGCAAGCGATATTGGACCACACTGTGGAGAGGATTTTACTAGATATGAATGCGTTTGTAATGCGCTTAGCCGAGCGCACAAACAAATGAGTCATCAATCACAATGCAGGTGCTACCGATGACATGCAATAATAACTAAATCTTTACCAGAATTACTAGTACTACTATAAGTACCAATGCGCTATTAAAACTATGTATTTAACGAAAAAGAAGGTCAAAACAGCTAAATGAGACAAAAAATATACTTTCAATTTATTTTAAATGGCAAAAAAAATCTTACTAAACATTTTTTTTTTACCGAATGATTACTCGCGCTGCCGCAGATGGCCGGCGCTGATTTTTTTATCGTGGATAGAGAATGACCCAAGCTATCATATACTCACGCCACACACCCAACATATTAGTACAATTGAAGAAAAAAAATTAAACGTGATTCGCTCCATACAAAAAAATCTAATAAATTTTTTTCAGGACAAACTATCAACTTTAGAAGAAATTACTAGAACAAAAGTTGTCAGGAATATCATAACACGTCATATAAAAAAAAATCGCATCGATATTGGAACTTTGTTGCCTATGTCCACTAATTTTCAGTATGGGCCCACTGTGCGGCGGCGTGATAGACGTATCAAAAGATTTGTCATGAATTTTATTCCGCAGTGCGGCCATAGCCATAACTACTTCATACTGTACAAAACATTCGCGCGGAAATAAATCCGCTCCGCATCGCGTTCAATTTGCATCAAATCACAGATTTTTTATCCGCGTTAATTTTTAACCGCCGCCAGTGCGGCTACTCCTTTATGATTCAATATGTTACAGAATTGCGAGAAAAAAATCACGCGGTGAAATATCGCAGTGCGGACAAGGCCTAACTTGCAAAAATAGTTAGCTATGCCATAGCTATGACTCTTTAGTAATAATAATAACGCAAGTTCTTACAAATGCTACAAATACCTTAACTGCGGGAAAACATCGCTCTGATACGGGAAGCTCTGGTCATCCACTATGTGCCAGTGTAAAACATTCATCTTATTCATTTCCATGGCGTCCAATGTTTTGAGAATGTTTGGCACAGTGAGGTAATGTCTCGACGTGTCAATAAGGAGTCCTCGATGTTTATATCTGGGGAAGTCGACGATTTGCGTCGTGTTGATGAGCACGTGCTGTAACCAGCGAATGCGGTTATCAATCCAGTGAGTAGAGTATAATGCCTTGTGCAGACCAACCGGATGACGACAAACGGACGTTAACGAACGATCGCGAGCCAGTGGGTGTGGACGGTTCAGCGAATGCGAGCGAGCGCGTACCAAGGCCTTCCCCGCGTTCGGCTGTTCTCTGTGGCTTGTCGGAAGATCAAAAGTTCGCTCTGTGACACAACAGTGAAGGAGAGCGAGCGTTCGGTGTCCATCGGCGAAAGCCATTCGTACGCCATCGTTCGCTTGGTCTGTACAAGACATTAAGTGAATTTATTTTTCATAAATTACATATTACACAAACCCACGCCTGTATTCCCCGAAGGGTTGGCAGAGATGTATAGTACACCCTATCGCCATCGACCGGGCACAAATCCAGACTCCTGCTAAGAAATTTCACACGGAAAAACCCAATAACACTTTGCCCGATCTGGGGATTGAACAGTTCAGAAAAAAGTATATTTATTTTTCAATTGCCTTTTAAATGCAATTTAACAAATAAGTACCTACGCAATAGCCGGGTGTCCTGTATTTATAAATAGTAAACCAGGAACGACGCGACGCAAGTGTTGATTAACCTTTCTCGAAAAACGTTCTGATTGGAGATGCATAGTAGTAATAGAGCTCCTTGTGAAAGAACTCGGCATTCTGCACCCAAGCAGCATTGTTGGGTTCCGGTAATTTCACCGGCGCCAATGCCCTTCAAGGATATTGGCGCCGGTGAAATTATAGGCACATGAGGTTTTCCAATTTTGTCTCTAAGGTTGGCAACGCATCAGCGATCCTCTTGGTATTGTAAGTGTATATGCAGCGGTAGCCACTTTCCAACAGGTGGGCTTGGGCTTGTTTGCCAACAAACTACCTATGTATTTTTTTAAACTGTCCTAATAAAATCTTACCAACAAATTTAAATGATTAATACACTAAGGGCTGATTTTTCAATCGTTGGATAACTTTTATCTGAGGAGTAATTAGGCGGTTTGACATAATTTCATTAATTTCTGTACAAAAGCTGTCAAAAAGTCAAGCTTATTCCTCAGATAAAGATTATCAAACGATTGAAAAATCAGCCCTAAGAAAAATAAATCTTACTCTGTATCCACGAGACATATAGAACAATTGTACGAAAGTCTCCATTCCTCTTAAAATGCCCCATACAGAGTTGCTTTTAAGTTTCGATATTGTAGAAACGTTGAGGCTGTCTGAAAAAAGAAACATTGTCTGTAACGGTTGACAAACGAGTTGGCGGGCCAACTCTGGCCCGCCAACTCTCCCTTTTAGAGCAAGAGTGTATGGCCATAACAAATAGCCGTAATTTGAGCTAAAAGTGTTAGTTTTGGCAGAGGAAAATGCTTTTTTTTATTCTGTCCCGTGCAATAAATTTTGAGTCTTCCTGGCTCCTTATAGCTAGCCGTGTTGAATAACGTATGGCGGCGAATACATTCCGGCGGTTTTTTATTCAGCTGCATTCAATCCGGCTATCGTTGAACCGCCGCATTTCAAAACGGCCCTGTTTTTGATAACGGCTAGCCGTAATGTAATATGGAGGATTATACAATCCGACTGCGACAGATATATATGCTATCCAATATTGGTAGAATTGGACCTGAACCTAAAAACTCCGCATTTAATTGTCTTTAGTTGAGACTTGAGAGCTCCACGTTTATTATGAGGAAATTATTTCATCATTGATGATAATCGAGTAACGTAACTGAATACTTAATCCGTTATCTTTACCTGCCTAACTACGCGGGTATTTCGTGAGTTTATGTAAAACTATGGACATCTCTAAAATTTTGCAGAGTGAGCAATCTGCGCAGTAAGCGTATTGCGTCGTGTGAACACCTGCGCACGCGTATTCCATGAGCGGAAATCGTAACAAAGATGTTTTTTTTTCTTATTTAATTGTGGATAGACAAGATCTGTCATAAAACAATCGATAGGAAACCTACACTTCTCATCCATATCCAAATGTGGGTACACCTCACACAGTGTGCCCAGATTTATTTGCAATTCTCCCAGCGTCCCTTTAAAGTTGGGGTCCGTTTTGCTGGACCGACGAACGGCATGCTTCTTCTTTATCCTTTTTGAACGTCTCCGGGTTATGCGATGCATTCTCGTAATCACAGTAGTATAACGGTCTACTGCTGCTCTTATTATATCGCATGTTACTCCCATTACCTGTTGAAAATATATTTATTTAAAACAGTTATAACAGTCTTTCTCAAAGTGGGCGATAACGCCCTCTTGTGCGCGCTAGAGGCCCCCCTGTAAACGGGCGGTAAAGGGCGGTAAAAGTAATCATAATCCTTTATTTGTGAAACAGGTAAATTTACAAAGGTGTTATATTACATTGAATGTCCACTATGTTCTGTCATGATTGCGATTGTGATTTTTAAAATGTGGTAATGTTAAAAATATTAGGGGTCGCTAGAAAATAATTGATTTTCAAAGTGAGTGGTAGATGAAATAAGTTTGAGAACCTCTGAGTCATAATATCAGAAATACTTGCAGAAACTGCAAACAAAAGGTACCTAACATTTTCCTTGTTGGTTTATTTATTTATTACTAGCTTTCGCCCGCAGCTTCGCTTGCGTGAAATTTTGAACCCGTTAAGTGACGATTTTCCATACAAACTTTCATCCCCTATTTAACTCCCTTAGGGGTTGAATTTCGAAAAATCCCTTCTTAGTGGATGCCTACGTTACAAAAGGAACCTACTGTCAAAATTTCAAGTTTCTAACCCCAGCGGTTTAGGCTGTGCGTTGATAGATCAGTCAGTCAGTCAGTCAGCTTCTCCTTTTATATGTATAGATTTACCTTGTTGCTTTAATTTACAATGTTACAAAACATGATCTAAATACCTAATAACATCCCTACTAATATTATCAATGCGAAAGTAACTCTGTCTGTCTGTGACGCTTTCACGCCTAAACTACTAAACCGATTTTGATGAAACTTGGCACAGAGATAGTCTGGAACCCGAAGAAGGTTAAAGGCTGCTTTTACCCCGAAAAACGCGGAATACACGATTAACGACACGCAACGCGGATGAAGCCGCGAGCGACCCCTAGTACCTAATAACAGCTTTTATAAGTTTCACATTAATTTTAGCACGTATTTTAGTATTGACACCGGTAGTGTTCTTAAAGAACTAGATTACTAGAAGTACTAGTCAACATTATCTATGTATGGAGTGGACTGGCGCTTGGTGCGGGCACTGAAATCGCTGTACATGGATTCCAGTGCTTGTATTAGGATAAATGGGGTGTTCACTGACTGGTTTGGCATTTCAAGGGTTGTTAGACAGGGTTGCGTAGCGTCACCATGGCTGTTAAACCTATACATGGATTGGATAGTTGTTTGACAAATTTAAAAGGGAGTGATTGTGGATTGAAAATGAATGAGTTGCCTGTCAAATGTCTTCTCTACGCAGATGATCAAGTTTTGCTTGCATCATCAGTGGAAGGGTTGCAGGACATGATGGTAACTGTGATGAACGAAGCATATTAAAGGAAAGAGATGAAAATTAATGTAAGCAAGACGAAAGTAATGGTTTTTGAAAGAGATGCAGATGTATCTGGGTGTAAAGTAAAGATTGGAGATGAAAGTATTAAACAGGTGAATGAGTTTGTTTATTTGGGAGGTATGTTTACAAAAGATGGTAAAATTGATGAAGATGTGGAAAGGAGAGCAAATGCGGGAAATAACGTGAATGGTGCTATGCATGCGATTGTGGCTAACCAGGCGATGCCGCGATGTCCAAAAAGGCACGGGGCTGGCTGTCCATAATGGTGTACTGGTACCAACGCTTATGTATGGAAGTGAATGTTGGTCTTGGAAGAAGAGTCATGAAAGTAGAATAAATGCCGTGGAAATGCGTTCCTTGCGAAGTATGTGCGGTGTAACTTTGAATGATAGATTGAAGAATGATGTGATAAGACAAAGTTGCGGTTAAAAAGATGATGTAGTGACAAACATTGAAAGGAGTATGATTCGGTGGTTTGGTCATGTTGAAAGATTGAGTGAACAGCGATTAACAAAAGGAATTTATAAGGCGAATGTCAGTGGAAACGCCAGTAGAAGACGCCCTAGAAGGACGTACATCGTGTTATTGGTGATTTTCTTCAAAAAGGACAGGTGCGTAGTACTTTCAACCGGCGTGCGTGTATGACAAGATGTATGACCGTGGACGAAGCGAAAGGAGTATGTAAGGATCGTAGCATGTGGCGTTCTACAGTTTCTGCCTACCCCCATGAGAAAAAGGCGTGAGTTTATGTATGTAAGTATGATTGGATCAATCAACGGTAGGTAATGGAAAAAAATGGTTCATTAAAGAAGTAGATTACGAAAAAAAAATAAGTGACATGAATGAGCATGAATGTACCATAGAAGTAATTGTACTAGGGAACGTAATGACAATTAAAATTTTAACTGCAATGAACAATAGATTGAATTAGATGACAATAAAACAGATTAAAACTAGGTACCATTGAATGTCTCTGATGACAACCTTTATAGAGCAATGAATAGCCGTTTTTTAAGAGTTCTCATTTCAAGCTAAATAATAAATAAGATATTTGTATTTGGGGAATTATTAATCGGGCGAATAAATAATATGTGGAAGACTGTTAATGAGATACTTTAATACTAAACCGAGCGGCATTAAAATATATTTGCGAAAAATTAACTTAACTGGCGAAAAATTATGAATGATTAAAATTCGTAAAATGAGCTACTAGCAGTGGGAAACAGTTAATCTAAGCTAGCAACTAAAATTCCAAGTGTCCGAATTAAATACTAATTTGGGAGAAAAAAATACTGAGTGGGCGAAAATATACATTTCCTTACCTCGACATGGATAGGTGAGGTTCGAAGGGAATGACGGGGGCTAGAGTGAGCGGGCGAAGCGAGCGAACGAAGCCCCCGTCATCCACTTCGTGTTAGGTTACTTTAAACCCTGCAGACAGAAATAGGAGCCCCGCCCAGCGGGGCTCCGTCGACGCCCCTTTGGAAACCCAAACAACCTTACAAACATACTACAATAATCTGAGTGCGCTTAAGAATTATTATACTTACTGATCGTTCTGAATAACTTGTACCTCAAATTCGTAATTTTAAGCCGCCGTTTTCAATATTTGTGTACGCCCTCAGTCTTTCGTCCACTTAGTATTTCAGTAGGTACGCCATAATCAGTATTCTTCTATCGTGTCGGCACGAGCTATACGAGAATAACTCATGCCGTGGTGAAAAGATTAGCCAGTCAGCAAGGTTGGTAGCGAGGCTAACTGCCCAGGGTGCACCGGACGTCCTGAAGTAACGTCACTCGTGGAGTCTCTTTTCATGCACCCCAAAAAAAACCATATTACGAGCCGCGTCCATTCCGTGACGGTTTATGAATAAATTGTAAATGAAAAAAATAACATTAAAATAATGTTTCTTTGGGAAAGTTGTTTGTTATCTTGAGTACAATCATGTGTTACAGTATCGGTCACTAATTACCAGTCACCCTATACAGCGTGTCCCAGAAAGTAGTGTCAAGCGGAAGTCCAGAGGTAGAACATTCTTTGAGGTACCCAAATCACCCCCATGTATGTTCCGCGATTTTTTGTAGTTTTCGAGTTATGAATGTTTTTCATGTTTTTTAATCAAACTCTGCCTATAACGACATTTTTGATCATAGTGACGTGAATAGTTGAGATACATGAGTAATATTTTTTTATAAATTAGCTGATTAGTGACCCTTTCGAATGCATAAACATTTGTAACCATAGATGTAACGAATGCGTTACAAAAAAATATTGAATTCTCATAAAGTTAAAATCCTGCATGTTTCCTACATCTTTGTGGGTGATTTAAAAATAAATCTCCCTAAACTTTTTTCGTCAGATGTATTTCAAAAACTTATCCATTTTATCAGCTATTTACCCTTTAAGTTTCATCGAGCTATCTCTACGACATCACAATAAAAATTTCATTCAAAGCATACAATATCGAAAATTCCAGTTGTAAAAGGGTGAATGAAAAATTGATTAAAACTAACTAATAACTTCTTTTTTAGTAACCCTCGACACAAAATAAGGGGTGTTATAAGTTTAACGTGTGTGTCTGTGTGTCTGTCTGTGGCATCGTAGCTCCTAAACGGATTTTGATTTAGTTTTTTCTTTTGTTTGAAAGGTGACTTTATCGAGAGTGTTCTTAGCTATGATTCAAGAAAATCTGTTCAGCCGTTTGAAGATCATCAGCTCTTTTCTGCTTGTCGAAGGGATATGAGCAACTTCTACTGGTCTGATCGATTCAAAATTTACTATCCTGTGACTTCAATGATATTACAATAACATGGTTACCTTGACCTGATACTCAAGCATCATCTGAAACAGCATGATACCCAACTTACAGTAGAAGTATTGTGTGCCTATTGATTCTTTAAGTTTATGTTAAGTTGTAATAATGACCTCCTTCTTGTCACATGTCGTCAATATCATTGAAGTCACAGGATAGTAAATTTCGAATCGATCAGACCAGTAGAAGTTGCTCATATCCCTTCGACAAGCAGAAAAGAGCTGATGATCTTCAAACGGCTGAACAGATTTTCTTGAATCATAGTTAAGAACACTCTCGATAAAGTCACCTTTCAAACAAAAGAAAAAACTAAATCAAAATCCGTTTAGGAGCTACGATGCCACAGACAGACACACAGACACACACGTTAAACTTATAACACCCCTTATTTTGCGTCAAGGGTTACTAAAAAAGAAGTTATTAGTTAGTTTTAATCAATTTTTCATTCACCCTTTTACAACTGGAATTTTCGATATTGTATGCTTTGAATGAAATTTTTATTGTGATATCGTAGAGATAGTTCGATGAAACTTAAAGGGTAAATAGCTGATAAAATGGATAAGTTTTTGAAATACATCTGATGAAAAAAGTTTAGGGAGATTTATTTTTAAATCACCCACAAAGATGTAGGAAACATGCAGGATTTTAACTTTATGAGAATTCAATATTTTTTTGTAGCGCATTCTTTACATCTATGGTTACAAATGTTTATGCATTCGAAAGGGTCACTAATCAGCTAATTTATAAAAAAATATTACTCATGTATCTCAACTATTCACGTCACTATGATCAAAAATGTCGTTATAGGCAGAGTTTGATTAAAAAACATGAAAAACATTCATAACTCGAAAACTACAAAAAATCGCGGAACATACATGGGGGTGATTTGGGTACCTCAAAGGATGTTCTACCTCTGGACTTCCGCTTGACACTACTTTCTGGGACACGCTGTATAATTACTTAACTATAATGTTCTCGAGAATTTCTTTCTACCTAAGTAACATTTTTAAATATTTCTATAAAACGAAAAATATTTTTTTTAAATATAAAAAAATAGTACATATCCCACCGGCACGGCATCGGAAACAGGATCTAAGCTGCCGGCAGTCAGGGCTCCAGAGAAAGGAACCTCCTCACTGTGCGTGCTGTGTCTAGGAGTACTGCTTTCTGTATCAAGCCCTTGTTTCAGCCGCCCAACGAGAGCCTCATGAGATGTTGATAGAGGCTCTTGGCTATTAGGCTAGTCGCCGTAACGACTATCGGGACAATGCGGGACTGCTGAGTCCACATCCCATATGCAACCTCGTGTGCTAGATCAAGATATTTTATTCGTTAATCTTTCTCAGCTTTCACAAGGTTCTCGTCATGAGGGATCGTGATGTCAACAATCATTGTGCGGCGCTCTGATCGATCTATTACCACTGTATCAGGCTTATTGGCAACAATAGTCCTGTCAGTGATTATTATGATAATAATAGAACAGGAAATATCTACCAACGTTTACGCTACGCACTCGTAACATGTTTCTATTATTTATTCCTTTCTTAAACAGGGTTACTGGTAATTCGACGTATTCCTTGCACTACGTTATAGGAGGGTTAAGATGCAACAAATTTAACCCCCCATATGTCAATGGATTTCGAGATATTGCAATTTTTGTATTATTTTGAATAATACCCAGAATTCCTTCTTAAACACCATTTATTTCTGAAATATCAAATTGATCGGCTTTGATTATGATATTAGATTGTAGCTGATACTTTTCCAAAGGTTTCTGCGTATTTAACTGTTCTTAATGACCATCCAATTGAAAGTAATCATTAAAAGTTAAATAAGTGTATTAGAAAATCGTCGAGGTACCTACACGATAAAGAATGATGTTTATTATCTCAAAACTTTACTATGACATTAAGTGTACAAAATGCAAGACAAACTACAAACAATATTTAGAAACTAATGTAAAAATGTCTTATCATACTGACTAAGGCGATTTCTGAAAAATCTCTACAAGTACGCAAGCGGCCCGTAAAGTGCAATTGATCGCATAATCCTCGCGTAGAGATTGAAAAGCAGTCTGTCAGGTACCAACTGTTCTCTAAATCTGGGTAACCAAGCGACCGAAATGCTTTTTGAAGCTCCAACTACAGTCCAAGGTGAAGCCATGATATCTTTCACACTCCGGTCATGCACATGACTATCGCGAACCGACAATGTCGTCCGCATAGTAGACCACATTAAAAACCAGAAATAATTATTTTTTTCTGCGCTGCGATGCAGCGACCGCAGTTTGACCCTTGACCCTGCCTTGGAGTTTATCAAAGAGCAATGGAGCGCAGTATTCTACGCGTCAAAAGAACAGACAGAATACGGAACACCACGCTGCTCTACTTCTTCTTCTTCTGTCGCGTCAGCACGAGCAATACAGAAATAGCTCATGCTGTGGTGAAAAGATTAGCCAGTCAGCAAGGTTTGTAGCGGGGCTGACTGCCCAGAGTGCGCCGGACGTACTGAAGTATCGTCACTCGTGGAGTGCTCTCCAAAACGGGGATAATAGACGTAGGCAAAAAGATCAAATGAGATTGGGCGGGTCTCGTCAGCTGCATGCATAACGACCGCTGGGTAAGACTCTCCACACAATGTGTGCCTGAAGATGGGGGTTAGGGGGCAACTCGGCTCACTCCAAAACTGGGCCCACGGACCACTTGCCCCTTATCAACATTGATACTGGTTAGCTGGTCCCACATCTGTTTTGCTTTTGGGACGAGTCTACTCCAAATGATTTACAATGATTTACAAAGAGTTGCCCCCTAACCCGAAGATGGACGGCGCCGCTGGGGTCGGCCCAGAAAGAGGTGGCCTAAACGCGTACCGCGAGCGCAGGAAAAGAGTACATACACGGAAGAACTTGGGGGAGGCCTTTGCCCAACCGTGAGCCCTTGAGATAGTAGGCTGACATAAAAAAAAAAACATAATATTATAAACTATGAAACAGTTTCTAAAGTTCGCGCCATTTTGATTCAGCGTAGCATCGACTTCAGAAACTGTTAATTTGATAATATACATTGTAAAGAGAAATAAATAAATGCGTTACGGGTGAAAAACCATCCAAATCGGTTTAGAAATTATAGTTATTAGTTCCATTCAATGAATTTTATTAGTTACCAATAGGTTTTTTTATTTTTTTCTTTATAAACCTTTCTTCGGTATAGCTTATTTATTTATTTATTAGATTAAAGTCTCAAGTACCTACTGTAATTATAGACACAATAGATAAACAATGGCACTGACGAACCAGTTCGTCAGTCGGGCCGCTAGCGGTTAATGAAAAACGCGTCGAAATATGACCAACGGTTTTCGAGATAATCGCGACCATACTTACATACATACAGTACAGGTCAAACTGAGAACTTACTTTTTTGAAAGCGGATTGTATATAAAAAAAAAAACTTGACCTTACAACTGCTTTGCTTTCTTTCTAAATCAAACTAAGTAAGTCAAACTCTTTGGATAGTAGAGACAGGATACGGAAAAGAATGGAAAGTTCAATGAACCAGTGTGTGATAAAAATCGATAATTTTAACAATAGATAAGTCTCTTAAAAGATTCCTATACAGGTACATAAGTGGGAAAGATTTACAAGTGGTAATCGGTATAAAAATATATTTATACATTAAAATTAATGTACTTTTATTTTTGAACTTACCCTAAATTTAAAAACACAAGGTGTTAGTTTTAGGTAAGTATCTTCTTTTGTCTGCTGTTGAGGTTTTGGCCACACTTTTCCTTCCGTCGCTGGGAATGCTGGGCCAGGATTGATAATCTTCAAACCGGCCACAAAAAATAGGCAGAGTCCGATAAAAATTACTATGCGCCGCAACATTTTCGCGGCAAAATAACAAGTGGACCGATCTGATTGACAGACCGGAGTAAACAAACTAGAAAACTAGAATTAGTACTCTGTGACTAGAGTACCTAAAATTTTATTATGCTTTAAATAGTGTAAATATTTGTTATTTCATAAGGCCATAAATTGATTAAAATAACAAATAAACAATAATTGTCGTTTCATAAGGGAATTAATACAGAAAAGTTGCCGTTCGTGTAAGGAGGATTTATCTATCAAATTCACTTATAAAACTGTAGGTACCTTAGAATATGTACGTAGGTACCTACTCTAACTCAAAAGATAATATATTAATGACAATGGAGATGTAGTAGAGATTAACCTCCGGTTTCTGAATTGAGAATTCGAGTTAAGCAATAGGTACATGTAGTATTTGAGTTGTCAAAAAAATGCTTTAAAATCCGTAATTTCTTTGACAACTCCGTACTCAAATGTTACTTAAGTACTGCTTATCCTAGAATTCTTAATTCAGAAACCGGAGGATAATATAAATAAATACATATGACCTCAGACTTTTTGGTAATCTAATCATAGGTTTCAGTATAGCATAACGTAGCATAATTAAAAGGTAGATACTTGTAATCTACATAATTATACCGAGAAATTCGACATATAAGACTAGAACGAAAACGCCCGGATTCATAAGGTTTTCGTTACATTTTTAAGATAATACATGCAATAAATAAATATTTATTGCATATTAATTTTGCATTTAATATAATGCAAAATTAAATGCGTGACTTTAGTATGTATTGAGAATAACCGAATTTCACCATTATCGGTTTTTAATATTTACTAATGGCACATCACTGGTTGCGGCTAGTGTTGCAGGCCGACATGGTTCTAAATAGTTCTAAATGAACGTGGAAAGCGGCGCTGCTTGTAAAGGAAGATGTCAAAGACCTGTCAAATTCAGTACATTTTCTGTTAGTTCTCTATTTTGCCACGTTCAATTAGATCCAAGTTGGACCGTACTTCCTTACTTGCCAACGAGGATTAACCACTGTGCGTTTTATTACTTGCTTCAGAAAAGAAATATTATCTGTGCATTTTAACTATTGACGTTTCAAGATTAAAAGTACTCTGTGATTTTGGGGGCGGTATCGTTACTATCGCCACTTCACGATTGTAGTGAAATTTAATAAAAAATGAGTTAATTTACGATTTTGCGATAGTTCGAGTATAATAAAATAGTTTTCAAAACTAATGTTACTATCTGCAGTACCGTAGGTGAGTTTTTATCCCTTAAATATTTCCGTATAATCACTATCAAATCGGGTGTTTTATTGGCCGTATCCTGTCTTATTGATTCATAATCAGCCCAATTTCTTCGAGTACTATCTATGCTTACACAGTTGAGATTTGACGTGTAATATGAATCAAGATTTGGGGGTAGATTTGGCAGATCACCAGAGCGAAAAATCATTACGTTGCTTCAGTTCTGTTCTGTGACCAATAAGAGATGATTCAGAGAATATGTAACAGACCCAAGGCTTAAGTTTGTGCAACTGCTTTTCCAGGCCTAATTCAAGATGATTGGGGGCCTGTTCGTGTACAACCACAAGGGCGAAGTCCTAATCTCGCGGGTGTACCGCGACGATATAGGACGGAACGCCGTGGATGCTTTCCGTGTGAACGTAATCCATGCGAGGCAGCAAGTCCGCTCGCCCGTCACTAATATTGCCAGAACTTCCTTCTTCCATATCAAGGTAAGTTTTTAAGGTCCTACATAGAGTAGTTTCATCACTGGTACAATACGGCCGACGTATCTTGGCGAGTCTGCAGTTAGCTGAATAGCTGCACAGTAGACAATTTAGTTTCAAAAAAATTCAATACGCAGCCAAACAACCAACTTCAGACTCACCAAGATACATCGGCCGTATTGTAAAGTAGGCCGGTAAGTACTGTTATTATTTTAGAAATAATTACATTAGCGATATTACATAAAGATGTACACAAGAGTGGGATACCAGAAACAACTGAACATAAACATGTAGGATTTGGAAGCTTTTAATGGTTTGAAAGGGTTAAACATAAGCAACTAACTGATGTAGGTTCCTACTATTCCAACAAGATTCTTGAAAGTAAAATATAATTATGTATCTATAGATTATACATTTGACAAGCAGCTTATTGATTGATGGATGAATGTTGCCACTTACAGTCTGACATGGCTCTAAATGAACATGGGTGGTGGTGCTGCTTGTGAAGGAAGATGTAATAAACCTGACAAATCTAGTACATTACACGTTAGTTCTCTATTTCATCACATACATTTAGATCCATGTCAGACTGTATCTGAGTTTGTATTTACAATAAATGGGTAGAACATATTGTACTCAATTAAAAGCAATCAAGAGGTGATTGTACATCACAACTAATGTTGCCATGAATCTGAAATTGTGTGTGAATGTGCATTCATTTGCAGTTGAGTTTAGTTACTGTGTAATTATAAAAAAAAAAAAAGTTTTTCCCACAAAAAAAAAACTTGAAAATTTGATAGCAGTTATTGCTTTGGCCATGGTGGCACTTTGCTGCAGCGCAACATGTCATGGATTCCTGGTCACGGACCTTCAGATAATAGTTCTGAATGTTTGTGCATTTAAAGATTTATATCTCTAATGGATCATATTACAGTAGTAGTTCTAGAGAGGGGCAACATTTTTAATAAAAAATATCAATCTCATATGGCAGGCAAAGATCTGATGTCTTTTATTTTTTACCTGACTGCTCGACGGTGTAGGCAGGATTTTATTACCAAACTGTGTGACAGCAAAGGCTGGGTTGTGTTTTTTTTAGGTGGATATTTCCCTTCTCAACACTGTAGGGTAAGACTCAATAAATATTGTCACTATTCGGTCCATTTGTTCAATAGATGCACAATTGCACATATCAATGTCAAAAATGTATGGGGAATGCCGTTAGTCAAAGAAAATTCAAACAGAATAGACCGCATATTGTCAATATTTATTGAGTGTCTAAACCCCACCTTTACCGTTAACACTGTGTGACATAGATCAGCAATATTGCTGCTTGTCTGTAATAAAATAATTAAATATTTTCTGTCTATACTTCCATCATCAATTTACATGATACTCCATTCAACAGCGTGCAAACATCTGGCTGGCAGCTGTTACGAAGCAGAATGTGAATGCTGCCATGGTTTTTGAGTTCCTCCTCAAGATCATAGACGTTATGCAGTCCTACTTTGGCAAGATCTCCGAGGAGAACATCAAGAACAACTTTGTACTCATCTACGAGTTGCTTGACGGTGAGGGCCAACACATAAGCTTGATAAACAATTATTATAGCAGGCACTTATTAATATTATGACCTTCTCTCGTGTTGGTAAGAGCTATAGGAGAATAGCTCATGCTGTGGTAAACATATTTGCAAAGTTGAAATTGGGGCTGACTGCGTAAGGTGTGCTGGACGTACTTAAGTATCATCATTCGTGGAGGCTCCAACTACTTGTAACAATTGTGTTTTATATGAGCGTGTTGATTATGTTAAAAACTGGTGTGGCACAAAAGAAAAAAGGTTGAGAACACCTCTAAGCATGGTCACACTCAGAATACCAGAATTTTACAAAGGATAGCTGACATAACATTTTTTAAGATTCATAACACACATTACGAATTCAGTCTTGATTTTTCAAGTTTTTTCAACAACAGTACTTTCAATTTCCGTTTGTCTAACTGCTACATAATTTTCCAGAAATCCTTGATTTCGGCTACCCTCAGAACTCAGACACAGGTGTTCTGAAGACATTCATCACCCAGCAAGGTATCAAGTCCGCCTCCAAAGAAGAACAAGCTCAAATCACTTCCCAAGTAAGTTATTGCACATAATATATTACTATTTTGCCATTTAAAATTGGTTAGCCATTTAAAGACTCCTGTAGTGCCGGACTTAAATAATAGCAGTACTCTACTATCTCTTCTCGTGGTTGTCGTAAAAGGCGACTAAGGGAAGGAATAATAAAGGAAGGGAAGGGATTCTCTAGAAGATGGGCAGCAGCTAGACTTGCCAACCGTCCCGCGAGAGCCGGGACGTCTCGTTTCTAGAGCTTTAGAGGATGCGTCCCGCGAAAGACGTGTGCGGAACGTCAATTGTCCCGTTTTATCGTACCTACGGCTAAACCTTCGGGCAGAAGTCGGAATTTAGTGAACGCACGTCTTGTTTATGTAGAAGAGTGGAAATCGCGACCGCGAATCTCGCGTCGAACGAACGAAAAAAAAAATTCTATTTGTATTTTTCGCCTCCCTATATTTTGACAGTTGGGGTCCCGTTTTTTTTTGCCACGTCCCTCATTTTTTCCATAAATTGGTACATAAAGGTTGGCAAGCCCAGCAGCAGCGTTCTCTGAGTACTTTAACAACCATACTGCGATCGCCAACCCGCCTGCCAAGCGTGGTGATTACGGCAAACCCTCCCTTTTGGGGGAGGCCTTTGTCCAGCCGTGGACGTCTTTCGGCTGAATAAATGATTTAAAGACTGCCTCGTTGCTCGTAAACGCGACTGCTGAGCGTAAAGTCCTGGGCTCAATCCCCCAGGTTGGGCAAAGTCTTATTGGTTTTTTTTTGTGTGAAATTTCTCAGTAGCCTTGAGTCTGGATTTGTGCCTGGTTGTTGGCAATAGGCTCGCCACCGATTATTACATGGGACTTAAACATAACGGCGAAATGTGGATGTACTATACATCTCTGACCATCCCTTTGAGGAATACAGGCGTGATATCATGATGTTGTAATAAATGTGGTTACTTGGTCGTCATTATGACTCATCTGAACGATGGCTACGCTGGCATATGAACCACGGGTATAGATCATATCTATGTATACCTTTCTTTCTTTCTTTATTGTATACTTATGTTTGGTCTTATGCAAAGTAATTTTTGTATAATAAAGAAAATAGCTAACAAGCTAGCCAGAGTTTCATTTATAGATTTTTTGAAATTTTGTTTTTAATTTTTATGAACGTAATTTTATTAACTGCACCACAATTTACAGTATTAAAAACAACTTGTTTAATCATGTTTCAAAGAAATACAGTTAAATATTCCGTTTTAAAAGCACGTAAATACTATACACAATTTTGTATTGCGCATTTTATTAATAAAATTGCATTTTACACAAAAAATAAAAGAAGGCAAAAAAACCCCGACATCTCCGATCCCTACCACTTTAACTACGATTGAATATGCGTTTTTTACATTGTAAAATTTTCTTTGTGCAGGTGACTGGCCAGATCGGATGGCGTCGCGAGGGCATCAAATACAGGCGCAACGAACTATTCCTAGACGTACTGGAGTACGTCAACCTTCTCATGTCACCTCAAGGTAATTATAATTCTAACTTCATCCTCGTCCATTTCATCATAGGTACTTTAACACCCTTTCGGATTAGTACAGTCCGAGAGGCCTAAGCTGAGCTTTGCATTTGTCTGAGAATGAATTCAGATGCGTCCTTTGCTTAGTTTAAACTGGTTTATACTGCTTTTTGGCAATCGATTCTATGTGCACTCACACAAATGCAAAGCTGTAAACTAAACTTAACTGAAACTATTGCTATCTTGATACTATCCAGGTCAGGTGCTCTCCGCTCACGTTGCCGGCAAGGTAGTGATGAAGTCCTATCTATCTGGTATGCCTGAGTGCAAGTTTGGCATCAACGACAAGATCGTCATGGAAGCTAAGGGGAAAGGCAATGGTAACTACTCCTCTCCACAGATATTATTTTTAATATTGCACTATACTCCATTTATTAAAGCATTAGTGGTCCACCAAGGCATGAATATATATTTTGGACCATTTCTTTAAATACAGTTTCAGCTCATCTTAATTGAGTGTTAGGGTCAAAATACACGTTTGATAGTTGCTTCCGGGAGCCGGATCCGACTATCTGATCGGATTCATGAAATACACGTACGATTCTCGTGTCAGATTTTTTCTGGACGCCGACGACGCCCGGACGATGCTTACGATTCTGACATCTGATCCGATATTCTGATCGTACGTGTAATTCATGTTCAAACAAATGTATGACGCAGAGGCCTTCAGATAGTCTGATCAGACTATCGGAACCGACTATCGGAGGCAAGTATCGGACTTGTATTTGAGCTCTTAAGGTTCATAAAATTATAATTCTGTGTTGAACATTTTCTTGTTAAAATATCCTTGATTATTAAATTCTTCCTGTTATCCTTTATATCCTGAACTTCTCCGTGTGTAGTAGCGTATTTCCACATGCATCGAAATATGCTCAAATTATTCCTTTACCCGAAAAATCGAAACCTACTTTACATCACTATAATATTGCATGTATTCTCAAAATCATTTCCTTTATCCAGGAGGGGGAATATCGGGCAACACTGACAGCGATCCGGCGCGCTCGGGCAAGCCCGTCGTAGTGATCGACGATTGTCAGTTCCACCAGTGCGTCAAACTCAGCAAGTTTGAGACGGAACACTCCATCTCATTCATACCTCCTGACGGAGAGTTTGAGCTCATGAGGTAAGTAAAAATTAGGATATAAGTCTCTAGTATGTTTATTCTATTTGCAGTTTACTCATGTACATTTTTCGGGATTGCCCGACTAGTATCGGACCTCGCCGCGTTTTCAGCTCATGATTAAGGACACCGTTTGGGTCGTATACCCTGAAAATTGCACATGAGTAAACAGTTAACATTTTTTATTTATTTTTAATAACGTCGGATTACCAAATAAGCGGACCAACTCAACCCTGTTAATTTTTATTAGACAGGATCGTCCTAACTAAAAAAAAAACTTATAGTTCAATTTTTATTTCCAATTATACATGTGTTATAAGATTCAACAAAACCCAGCACGCTTGGTGGTATTTATTATCTATACAGTCCGCTTGGCTAGCTACCATTCACATTACAGTCCGGCGCCAAGCAGTTTACTGTGTTCCGCCGTGTGTATGTGAGAGCCAGAGGGTCAAAGTGGAATCCCTCTATATCTTTATTACTTGGATTCGTGTGTTCCATCTTAAACCCTGTCTTTACCAACAGGTGCAGCTAGAGACAGAAAAAATGATAAAATAATAATACAATTCTTATTATTTCTTGATACCAGATACCGTACCACAAAGGACATATCCCTACCATTCCGCGTGATCCCACTCGTTCGTGAAGTGGGCCGCACTAAGATGGAAGTTAAAGTTGTCCTCAAGAGCAACTTCAAGCCTTCGCTACTCGGACAGAAGATAGAAGTAAAGATCCCGACTCCGCTCAACACTAGCGGCGTACAACTGATCTGTTTGAAGGGGAAGGCTAAGTACAAGGCTTCGGAGAACGCTATTGTTTGGAAGTAAGTTATACCTTATTTCGAAGTATTATTTGGAATTGTAGTATCATCTTTGAATAGTATAAATTGAAATCCCTTTTCGTGTTGGTGCGGTTGTCCCGTTACTTTTTCTAAACTTGGATGGATGTAGATTTTGATGCGGTTTTCATCTTAATTTAGGTTATTTCTGCCAGAAGGTTTTAAGCTATAAAACATACCCGAGTGACGCTGGGGCAGGTCGCTAGTGGGCATTAACCGGTAAAGCCCCGACCGACGATCCTGATCGTCAGTGCCATTGTTTATCTATTGTGTCTATAATTACAGTGCTTGAGTAATTAATAAGCCATGTCTATAGTCGTGCGCTTTCGCGTTCATCTCGCGACTTCTGACGCATGCGTTAAAATTTGTTGAACGACAGCGCACGTCTCTGACGCATGCAGATCCGGTGCTGGTGGATACGCGCATACGTCATAAGGTGTACAAGTTATACAACTAATACGAAAGCTGAAGCTAAAACCACATGTACATTAATCTGCATTGTTCTTACATTACTACAATGAAAATTGTCAAACCATTTACTTTTCTAAAAAGAGTGTGTATGGAGTTTCTTGCCGGTTCTTCTCCAAAGGACCTACTACTTGGAACCGAGCCCCTAGTGTTGACCTTTTGAAAGCATCAGGGATCGGGTCTACTTGAAATAAAAACTATTTGACTTTGAAAAGTGCGTCAAACAGTGCCATCTATTACTACAATCGAAATTAATACAATAAATAATTATAGTATATCCCGGGCCGCAATAGGACAACTCGGGATATACCTCCGGTTTTTGAGTTAAGAATTCTAGGATAAGTAGTACAGTAACATTTGAGTACGAAGTTGTCAAAAAAATGCTTTAAAATCCCTGCTCAAATATTTCTTAAGTATTGCTTATCCTGAATTTTCAACTCAGAAACTGGAGGATAGACCCTTTTATATCCATCGAAATCATTTCCTCAAAACACGAAGTTATACACTTCTCTTTACTAACTTAAACATGACAATAATTTCACAGGATCAAGCGCATGGCAGGCATGAAAGAGACGCAGTTATCTGCTGAAATCGAACTGCTGGAGACGGACACCAAGAAGAAGTGGACCAGGCCGCCCATCTCCATGGGATTCGAGGTGCCCTTCGCACCTTCCGGATTCAAGGTCAGTTTTAAATCTGAAGTACGAGTGCTAAGGGTATTTAAATAAGGTTCAAATTTATTTTGAATGTCTCGTTGGTCTAGTGGTCGCAAGTGCGACTGCTGAGCGTGAGATCCTGGGTTTGATCCCCAGGTTGGGCAAGGTGTTATTGGGTTTTCCGTGTGGAATTTCTCAGTAGCAGCCCGGAGTCTGGATTTGTGCCCTGTTGATGTGCAATAGGCTGTGGCCCTCTTTAACAAGGGCCTTAAAAATAACGGAAATGAGTGTGTTTTGTTTACTATACACCTCTGTCCAACCATACGGGGAATACAGGCATGATGTTTTGTTATGATAAAATTATTTCAGCTTGACCCTTAATAGGGCAGAAACGAAATTTGTATAGCGCTTATAACCACCCCACTAGTCTGACTTTAATGTTGAATTTATCGAAACTATTGTAAGAATGATCACTAGGGATCGGATATTCGGATGCATATTTACCTAAAGTTAATTTTTAGCTACGAAAGTATGGAAGCGGCTTCTTAAAATATATTTTAGTAAAAAAATCCCGGGTTGCCAGGAACACCGGGAATGGCATAACTAGTCGGGTGTATAATATGGAAGCGATATCTTAAAATGATTTATTAAAAAAAAACTTTAAAATTTATGTTTAACCCCCGATGCAATTATGTGTGTATGTAGAGTGTAAGAAGAAGAATGGTGTGTGTTAGATAAACCAAAAAAAAAAACATAAATTAGAATAATTGTCCCGGAACCGCGGGATTTTTCAATACAAAAGCGCGTTCCATATTAGCCAACATCTCAAGTTTAGGTGAATATGCATCCGAACACCCGATCTCTAGTGATCACGCTTGTGCTAAAAAGGCATCGACCTTCGCATGTGCCTTAATGTAAAATCTGCCCTAAAATACTTTGTTGTACCGTCCTAACTTTTAACGTATAGCTTTAAAACGTGTGTTATCCTTGTAGGTGCGCTACCTCAAAGTGTTCGAGCCTAAGCTGAACTACTCTGACCATGACGTCATTAAATGGGTGCGCTACATCGGACGCTCGGGGCTCTACGAGACGAGATGCTAAACGTTCACCGGTTATCATGTAAGTATATCGAGCACCTTACTTAATGATTTTCATGTGCAAACAGATAAGTACTTAAAGTGCTAGATCCCGCCAATGACTTTCTGTAACGCGAGCGTAGGGTATGATGCATAAAGCCGGTCCATGAAATTCGTTAGATCGTTTTTTAGGGAAAAGAGCTTTATGAAATATGCAGAATATCTGGTATTCTTCTTTTTAAGAGAAACAGACATTTAATCGAAGAAACCAAAGTCATTCTGTTTTTTTTGGATTACTTGAATTAAACGGTTCTCATTTTAATAGAAAAGAAATGTTATACTTCAGGGTATCCTTTGGGTTAGGGTTGACGACACGTTTGGTGCAGTGGCTAAGCGATTGGCTTCTGCGCTACGGGTCGTGGGTTCGATTCCCAAACGGAACAAAAATTTGTATGGCCTACAGATGGTTGTTTCGGGTCTGGGCGTTTGTGTATGTGAGATTTGTGTCTGTAAACGCACCCACGATACAAGAGAAATCATAGTGTGGGGAAACGTTTTTTTTTTTTTAAAGAAAATGAGTAAAGAATATCCTGAAGTATAACATATATTTTTTTATTTTCTCTACTGCGAATGCTGAGAATGACCAATACAAATCCATAGTTAATATCCCTAATTTCTGTTTCCAGGAAATGCTTGGGCAAAGTGGATCAACGGACATAGTAATGGCGTGTTACATAATATATTTTGTATATAATTTCACATTACTCGCACAGAGATTCCTTCAATGAGTTCTATTTTTTTATTTTCCAACTAAGTATAGAATATATTTATGCTCAGCTATGTATGCAGGTGCATACATCAAGTCATTGCAATATTTGATATAAAATATATGAATTATGAAAAAGACATCAATCAAATCATTAAAAATTCATTTTTAGTACATTTTTTAGAAATTTTAGACAGAAGTCTCGAATTCATAAGAAAAGCTGATATTTCCAAAACTAACCTACATCAAATTGTGGTTACGGTTTCCGTCATCTTGTCGTACATTACGGTTGTCAACCCTCCCAGCGAGGCTCGGAAATCGGTTAAATTTCCAAACCGGTAAGACCGTAATTACATATGGAACCTAATACTTCGGTTCCGATCTTGTTAACCGGTAAATTGAGCGATATTCTGGAAGAAAGTTCTCTTTAATTAAAGGTATTTTCGTCCTTGAAATGTCTCTGAAACTTGTTCAGAGCCTTACCTCCCAGAATTCCGGGATATTCCGGTAAAGTTTACCGGTTCTCAGAGTTCTATAACCATCTTCCGGTATTTGAAACGCGTGATAAATCATAGTGAATGCGCCGCCCGATCGAAATAATGGTGGCACAGGTGAACGAATTTCAGACAGAGTTAGGAAATCTATTGTATATCCATGCTATTACTTATTTATTACGAAATCAAAACGTGAATTCCCTCAGTCTAATATTTCTTCAAAACATTAATTTATCGAGTTGTGCGGCCCGATAAAAATAAATTATCTCTAATCGGCTGTATGTTTACAATATTTTTATGTTTGTACATTGTATACTTATCGAATCTCATACGTGTATAACTATAAAGACCGTTTCGCTTGTATAATTCGCTCCTTCGAAAAACCTTTTGCGTATTGATGATAATTATGAGAAAATATCAATATATTAAGAAATTTACGGCCACGGCACTCGAAATCTCTGGGGAGCTTTGACATTTTGTACGCCTACGTCACTACGATTTGAGTATAAAAACAACACGTCGATTTACCGTCGGAGTATCTAGAAGATCTAACAAAAAGCACACAAAAGATAGTGAGTGACCGAATCGTCATATTATTGTATAGCATGAAAAAAAAAACAAGAGAAAACAAGTATAAGCAATATAATGTACGTTTTAGGGCCAAATCACTCGGTATCGTGCGCCGCGTACTGCACAAAACCGCAGAATATTGTTACATTGCGTTAAAAAGCCAGCCAGTGTGCATTCTGAACATACAAACTAGTTTGAGCTTTATTACATAGACTTAAAGGTGGTGTTTTTCTTGCGGCCTTTCTCCATTACGAGGCTTCTAGAGCCTATACGCTCGGCGTAACGACGTATAATACGCATGGTGAGGCCGTACAAGAGAATGCATACGCGTAACGCGACGAATAATGAGCCTCGCGAATGCTCAGTGTGCCGTGTAAAACCAGCGTAGTATGGCGTACCTTGTACTCAAACAAGATTAACTGAGTCCGTTTCCTTTTGCCACACTGCCCAATTTGTAGACATTTTTATATTTATGTGTTTTTTATAAGTTGGCTATAAATGAATTTTCATTCTTATTAAATGATTTCAGTACGCAAAAGGTAACTTACCATTCCTCAACATTTAACGCTTTCGTTTCAACTTATATGTATATTTAGTAAATAATATAATAATATATGTATTCTACATTTAGAATATCACTATAATATGAAGTTATGTAATATTAGGTAATCAATAGTATTAAATGTTAGAATTAGAAAAAGGGATTGTCTATGAATTATGTAATGAAAACTGCTGTTCTGTAGAATAAATAATGAATATGAGGGTCTAGGAAAAAGCGACGAAGTCCCGAATACAAAAAAACGTAATCTGTTTATCCGTTTGGGAACTACGACGCCACAGACATGCGGACAAACAAAGCCTTCAAACTCATAATAACCCTCTTTTTGCATCGGGTGTTTAGCAACCTTCGATTCGACACCGATATTGGTAAATAAATCATATTTATACATTTCTTTTTAAATATTTAATTGTCTGATTTTAACGACAACACTTAAGTTTGGTTGTAACAAAATCAGTTAGATCCATATGAGACTGACCGACTCTGACTGATTTTGAGACCAAACGACTCATTATTTTCGAACATTCCGCCTGCCTCTTTGATCTAGTGGTCGCAAGCGCAACTGCTGAGCGTGAGGTCCTGGGTTCGATTCCCAGATCGGGCAAAATGTTATTAGGTTTTTCCATGCGGAATTTCTCAGTAGCAGCCCGGAGTCTGGATTTGTGCCCGATTGATAGCAATAGGCTCGCCCACTATTACATGGGACGACTTAAAACGTAACAGCGAAATGTGGGTGTATTATACCTCTGCCTAACCCTTCGGGGAATGCAGACGTGATGTTATGTTGATGATGTTATGATGATGTATGATGCCTTCCTTTTTTGGAATATTTACTTAACCGGTTGCGTACCGCCCGTCGTCCCAGGACGACACTTAATTGTCTTATCTAATTACCGTGCTTGAGGTTTTAAACATTCGGCCTATCGAAACCTATGTTCAACTTTGAACAGTAAGGCTAAGTCCATATGAACGCGCGGTACCGCGCGGAACTACTAACCGCGCGGTACAAGATCAAACTAAATAGTGTTTATCGTCTACATTAACGCGCGGCACAGGGGGCCTACTCCCTAAGCACGAAGTTCGTGGTTTCGGCCTTAGTTTCGAGCGATTCCTACTCCCTATCACCTACGGACATACGATTAATTCGGGGCCCGAACTAAGAATGAATGACAACACGATTTGACAGTTGTCCCTACTACCGGTGTGTTTTTGCCCGTCCGAAAAGTTGAACTTGACACTTGTTTTGTTCACTTCTACGTTTCGGGCTACTTTCGGACGGGCGACTAACTTCGTTGACGGACTTAGGGAGTAGGCCCCCAGGGCGGCGCGCTCCGTCCCGTGCGCAAGATCTTGCACTGCGCGGTTAGTAGTTCCGCGCGCTACCGCGCGGTCGTATGAACTTAGCCTAAACATAATGATACCTCAATGTTCCAACTATCAATGTCTCGCTCCGTTAAACGCAGTCTCATTATAATTTGTGGATGATTCCTCATTATTAGATTTTATGAATGAATGGCAAGAATTGGAATTCATAGTTAATATTTCTAAAGCTGGTACATACGTTTCGAAATTGTTCATGTTAGCTTGCGTGCAACGAAATTGTTAATTTGCCATCGGATTATTATTCAAATGTAGATGTTTTTAGCTCAAAAATACTTCATGATCGAAATTCAATTTTATAATTAGAATGTCAGGGAGGTAACGCCGCGTTTGGTGAAACATATTTGTAATGATAAATGCAAGTAGACAGCACATCCGGTCGCAACTGTAAACTATGCGACTGTCAAATGCAGCTTGAAGGCAATTAGGATGCATTCAGTGTAACTGCGTGACAACTACAGAATGTGCAGCCCACTTGCAGTTGAGGAGGTTATGGTGATATTACACGGTTCACTTCTGCCTTTCAATTTGGATGAAGCAACCAAATTGAACCATGTAAACATAAAGGTGAATCATTCAATATCATTGATCAATAGCATTTGCTTTAATTTTTGCACCTTTCAACCAAAGTGAATCAATTTGGTTGAACCGTGTAATATCGCCATTAGGAACAAAGTGTAATTTTCACTTCTCTGTGTTGTTCAGAAATCGAGAAACTCTTTAGGAGTAGGCCTGTTTGCCTTGTAAATGTCACTTTTTGATCAGAATGCGACCTGGAGATGCTATTTTGAAAATTGCACTTTTTGAAACAAATCTATTCAGAAATCGATAAAATCCAAGGCTTTGAGTCCAATGAGAAAAAAGACGCGTCGAGCCAAAAGTGTAAATAGCACTTTTTGATTCTGACCTCACTTATGATAACGAATATGAAACGAAATATATTTCACCAAATGGGACGTTAGCTCTCCAGGTTCCATACAATCATGTCGATTCTCCTTTTACACATACTTATAATAATAAAAATGTACAGATTCAAGATTTTTCGTATAATTATTTTTGTAAATATATGTTCCAGTTTCTTTGCACGCAAGTGATATGCATGCTGTTATAGTGAATGCTTATAATGTATCGTGTTACAAAAACAATGTACAATAAATGGTAAAAAAATATTTATTTGTTTTATTATATTGTTCCCATTTCCACTGTTCCTTTGTAGTAGACACGAGCTGGCTAAAATTGCCACATGTAACGGCTCGTTTCGACAACTGTCCAGTTCTGCAGGAACGGTTTTTTACTGGTTCCCGCAAATCTGACTGGTTCACACGCAGTAGTTTCTGCGCAGCGCGGACACGTTTCGTGATGGACGCCCCCATACCTTAAGCTAAAAATCCCATGCGGGACGCTCGTGTGAATACTTAAAAATATATGTCACTACGACTGGATCCTGCTTTTTATAGGACGGTGGGATCCAGCGTGTGGTGACAAAACCGAATAGTAAAACCCGACTGGATGGGCTTTTTGTAGGATCCCGCAAATAGGATGCTTGTTTGTATTGAAAAACTTCTAAGTATCAAACGGGAACCTGCAAACGACTGTTCCTGCAAAAAACGAGTTGAGGAATGAGCCGAAGTAGACGTTGCCCGACGGGTACGTTTTAATGATGGTGATTTTAATTGTCAGTGACACACCATGCCGAAATTACGCGTCCGCGGAGTGGTTACGCTCGCAATGCTCTGTTTTTACCTACCTGCAGACCCCACAGCTGAGATCATGGCGTCTCGCCGATATACAGGAAATTCATCCGTCACGTAATTTCGCCAGTGTACAGCAATTAACTGCAAGCAACATATTTTTACGACTACTACTAATTACTTTATGAACCCGAAACTAGCCTTAGCCACAGTCCTTAGCCAAGCGTCCACATACGCTGCTATAAAATCGTCAGTTAAAGCCTAGCGCAGACGACCTACTAACATCGGTCTGACAAAAGTCGGTTACATTAGAATAAGAAGACATTTACTTAACATAATGCAAACGTCCCACAAAAAATCCGTGCTACAAAAATCGGAGCAATTATGATCGACGATCACCGACCCGATCCGTTTGTTTGGCTGTATATCGGAGAGAAACATAAAAGCTAGCAGACTAGTGCGTACGTTCTCTGGCACCATAGATGCGGAAATCTGTATCACGACTTTGATTGCGGAAGTGCAGAAAAGACATTAGATAAAGATAAAGATAAAGAATCATTTATTTGGACACAGCACAAAGAGACACAACAGGTAAAAAAGTGATACAAATAAAAAAGTCTTGGGTATGTGTCTCACGGCTGGACCAAAAAGGTGTCCAGATCAGCTTAATGTCAAGCACTTAAGTAATTGACGCTGGTTTTCGTCTGGAACCTTTGTGCTCCACGGATGTCAGTCAGCGGTCATGCCCGTTCACTTAAACTAACATGTGTGTGTGTATATGTGTAGTGTACGTAAAGAAGGAAAATAAATAGATACGCAATAAATAAGGAACAAACTAAAAGTGTATGGAATATAATTATAATATTTAATATGGCAACATTTTGTTACGTCGACATCGTCGCTCACGCAGGCATACGTTATCTGCTACATTATTATATGATCCATCGACAGCTGAGTATGATGACCGTATCCTAAAAAAATAAACCGTCGGCAGGAGTTGGACATGTGCGTTGAGGCGGTTGAAAATCGATCACCAATCATCACCGGCAATAGTCTGCAGTTTATGGACATAAATCGGTGACTGATTAAAAGCAGTCGTCGTGTTCGGCCTTATGACGGATTTGGTGTAACTGTAGGTACACCAAATCCGTCATAAGGCCGAACACGACGACTGCTTTTAATCACAATCACCACTGGGTGATGGCTGCCTTTAAACATTCGCAAGTAGTAGTTAAGCAGAAGGTACTGTAAGAAAGACGCATGTAGGTACTTACTCTAGTAGATTCAGCCGCCAAGCAGTATTGTGTCTTCTCGTGCTGTAAGATTTAACAAAACTCAGCACGCTTGGTGGTAGGATCACCAGGGGTGGCCAAAATTTTTCCTCAGGGGCCAAAGAAACGCAAGAAGTTTTAAGAGCCAGAAAAAAAAAAAGTATTTTGTTCTGCCAAAACTAACATTTTTGGCTCAAATAGTTACGGCTATTTGTTATGGCCATACACTCTTGCTCTAAAAGGGAGGGTTGGCGGGCCGGATTAAAACCCTCCGCGGGCCGGAATTGGCCCGCGGGCTGTAGTTTGCCCACCCCTGATCTATGCGGTCCGATCTATAAGTCCAAGCACTTTATTGTGTTCCGTCGTGTATAGGCATGAGAGAACCAGAGGACGTTCGTAACTTCGATTCGTGTGCTATATCTTAGACCCTGTTTACGCTTACTGTTAGGTGCACCACAGAACAAACGCGACCAAGTCAAATAGTAAAAATTAAAAGCGTTTCGGTTTGAGGAGTATGCTGCCAGTGAAATTACAGGCACATGAGACTTTCCAACTGTTTTAATGTTGGCAACGGTTCCCTATCCATTTGCATAAAATTTTAAGACCTAATATAACTTAGCATAATTTTGTTTGGCATAATTATATTTTCGCATAATATAATTACGCATAACAGCTTACGCATAATTTTTTTAAGCATAATTTCTTGCACCATAATAATGATTAAGCATAAAGTTCTAAAGCATAACTTTTTTAAGCATAATATCTTAAAGCATAAATTTATTTACGCTAAGATTTACGCATAATGATATTAAAACATATTTTTATAGGTATAACAATGAAATAATTTCCGGAGCAAATTTCGAAAGAACAACGTACAAATCAACAAAGTTTAAAATAACGATGGTCATTTGATCAAAAGTTCAGCTGATCAAAGTCTGGAATATCAATGTTTAAATTATTTATTACACTATTGACCAAATCGTTGTTTTTATACACCTTCAAGGCCTCTTCATGAGACGATTATTCGTCACCTACTTTCATTTTCACAATAAAAACTTAAGGGGATGTTTGTAAGGTTGAGGCTCCAAAGCAGAGTCGACGGAGCCCCGCTGCGCGGGGCTCCTATTTCTGTCTGCAGGGTTTAAAGTAACCTGACACGAAGGGGATGACGGGGGCTTCGTTCGCTCGCTTCGCTCGCTCACTCTAGCCCCCATCATCCCCTTCGAACCTAACCTATCCGTGTCGGGGTGCGCCTGCGACTAGATTATTAGACAATGGTAAAAACATTTCTGATTAACATAACTAACATTATGCTAATAGTCATTAGGCCTAATAACGTTATGCGAAACAAATTTATGCCAAAACAAATTAGTCTATAAGATGATTATGCCAACATAAAATGTATGCCTAAAAAATTATGCCGAAGTATTATTATGCCAAAACAAATTGTGCCAAAATCGTTATGCCGAAGTATATTAGGACAAAGAACATTATGAGAAAAGAAGGGATCCCGTTGGCAACACATCAGCAATCCTTTTAGGGTTGTAGGTGTAGATACAAGGTGGGACAAAAGTAATAACACGATGTTGTTTTGCTGTAATTTTTTTTAGCTATGAAAATTTATAGTTCTACTTGTGGATTAATGAATTAGAATTTTTTCCATCAAGTCGAGACATATCGGTCAAGTGGCCGCCGTCAGAATTGATGACCATACGGACTCGTTTTATGGCATTTTCCATCACTTGTGTCAGAACTTCCGGCGATAGGTTCTCGCAATCCTGTCGGATATTCTGTTTAAGGGCTTCAAGAATCTGAGGCTTGTTTACATAAACACGGAACTTCAAGTAACCCCACAAAAAAAGTCTGGAGCGGTCAAATCGGGTGATCTGGCCGGCCAGTGCAAATCTATCAATGAAATGCTTCCTTCAGAATATCGGTTGTAGCTCGTGCAGTGTGCGCCGTTGCTCCGTCCTGTTGGAACCACATGTCCTCCAGTCCCAATTCATCCAATTGAGGAAGGAAAAAGTTGATCATGGCTCTGTAGCGCTCGCCGTCCACGGTAAGTAATCGATAAGCAAACGGCGTTCTCGAAAAAAATGGAAGATGTCTTGGTAATGGGAGATCGTGTTAGGTTACTTTAAACCCTGCAGACAGAAATAGGAGCCCCGCTTAGCGGGGCTCCGTCGACGCTCCTTTGGAAACCCAAACAACCTTACAAACATACAACAATCATGTGAGTGAAATTTGTTCGCTTAAGAATTATTATGCTGATCGTTCTGAATAACTAGTACCTCAAATTCGTAATTTTAAGTCGCCGTTTTCAATATTTTTGTTCGCCCTCAGTCTTTCGCCCACTTAGTATTTCAGTACGCCATAATAATTTATCTTCTAACTTTTTGTATAATCACCAATTTGGCAAACGAATTATTTAGTCATGTGATTGTTATTAAAATAATATTTTAACAGTTTAATTATTTCCCAAGTAAAACATTTGCGAAACCTGTATTATGTCAAATGATTGTTTTTAAAGTAATATGTTTGCGAAATGAAAGTTTGTCAAATGATTAGTTTTTCAAACGTTGTTTGTAAAATAATCTTTTGTCATACGTTTTTTGTAAAACAATAGTAAACCACCTCTTAGATAAAGAGATTTGAAGCACTAACAGAAAACGAGGATTTACTACTTAATTTCAAATCAACTCCAAGCAAACAGTACAAAGTATATACCATCCGTATATAATTTAAACGAAGCAAGAATAAACGTTTGTTTGTGAAGTACAATTAAGAGTTTCCAGTCTCCTGGGCAGGGAGTTGGTTCAAGTTTGATATGAATTAATTACAGGCTCTGTTGCGGCTGTATTTGTTCTAGCTCGTAGTACCATCTAGGGCATAAGATGGAAACTTTGTTTGTATCTTGTTGATTTCCTTGTACGACTTGACTGGAAGGCTTACGATATTAATGAACCTTACTAAAAACTAAGAAAAATGTAAAATAACACTCACATCATCATCATCAGCCTATTACTGTCCCACTGCTGGGCACGGGTCTCTTCTTAGGCCGAACATCCACCAGAGCTGTGCTAAGCTGTGTAGCGAGGAATGTGTTTTGTAAGCATCAATAGAATCACTTTATTTACCTAGCTTCGCTCTGCGCAGCTCTGGTGGATTTGGGCTTAGCGGAGCGAGGTTTTTGTTCATACAAAACAAGCGAGAAATGCGAGCGAGGGATGTGTTGCGAGGAATGTGTTACGAGGAATGTGTTGCTAGGAATGTGTGCGAGGATTTGAAAATATGCGCCTACCAGTCAGTCAATAGATGGTGTTTGGAAGAGCTAGATGATCATTTGAATACATTAACACATTACACATTCCGCGCACAGCTCTGGTGGAAAGGGTCACACCATTTCACATCCTCGCTACACATTTTCGCACCGCACATTTTCCTCGCACAGCTCTGGTGGAAGTCCAGCCTTAGAATGGGAAGGATTTAGTCCTTAGTCCTCCATTATGGTCTCGTGCGGGTTGGCGGCCTACACACACCATCAAGAACTGTTTGGATCCCTCTCAGATGTGCAGGTTTCCTCGCATCATTAAATGATCCGCACATGGAAACAACTGGAAAAAATACAAACCATTTATGTGTTACGCGATAGCCTAGCCAGTTGATGTCTTGCCTTCCATGTCAGAAATAGGTTCAGCCTATTGCTGTCCCACAGCAAGGAACGGGGCTCTTCTTAAAATGAGAAGGGTTTACGCCGTAAGTTCACCACGATGGTCTGATGCGGGTAGGCACACTACACACACCGTTGAGAAGTTTTTCGGCAGTCAGGTGTGGAGGTTTCCTTGCGATGTTTTCCTTCACCGTTAGCGCAAGTGATAATCAAATTCTGATCAGCACATGATTTTGAAAAGTCCGAGGTGTGAACAAGAAACTTAGACGGGTTCCTTGCTTAAAGGTAAGCGTGAAACTGCTAGTCTTTTTCTACCAGAGAAGGGTTCACTGACAAAGGTCTCTCTCACAAATGGAGATAAATATCCGCGAACCCGTATTCAGTTTTTACATCCCCCATTCCGTAAAACTGCTTCAGGTTCCAATGCACCAATTCCAGAGTTTGCAGACTTCTTAATAGGTTCCATGATCGGATAGATATTTGTTGCACTTCACTTCATCAGTTGAAGTGCCAAAGTCCACCAAATAACCGTGTAAACAGCTCATTTGCGCGGAGATTCGTCTATAGCCAATTTTCTTTCGAAATTTTTTTTTTCTAGAACATTAATTTTGGTGTTATTGTTTTTATATGCTGTCTTTACAGCTTCATATTGTACACATAGCTCAGATCATTTTTTGTAATCCTAGTTATGTATTAGTGCAACAATAGTTGGTAAATCAATAAATACCTACCTATAACCACACTAGTAGAGCGTGTGTTTTAAATCAATATTAGTTACGAAACTGCACTCAATCGGTAAATCTAAACACGTAGTGTGTTTCATTGAAAGATCATAGCCATACCTAAACTGCTAGCCCGTACTCGTAAACCCATCAAATCAAAAACATCTAAAAGAAAATTCTTTAAACCGTTCAAACATTCCACTAGCAATCCCAAATCAAAGTAATGAAGTAGGAAAATGAAAATATAAAATCATTTTCGTTTTTGCAAACAAATCTGGAATCGCTCGCCAATGCAATGGAAGATTCGAGATGAATATAGACAAAAAAGCCTGAGGAAATCTTAAGATTTGAGATTCAACTGAATTGTAAATACCGACGGGGGTTCCCTACATGTGAATCTCGGATAACTTATGGTGAATATTGTTCTATGATTTTCTTTACATCTGGGAATAGTAACAGTCTGGTGAAATATTCACATTCGCTTTGTACATTGAGTTCATTTTGTGAATAGATTTTTTCTTTCAGTAGCTACTACGGGGTGTAAACAAATTCGTGTAATTCCTTCAAACCACATTATCTATTAATGGTATAGATTAACCCCGCGAGATTTAGATTGATTAAAAATAAAAATATTTTTTTTTTTCCCAAATATTTTTTTTATGTGATAGAAAATTTCGATGACATGCATAAATGAATGAAGGCACGGCGACACAGCTGATGGGCACGACTAGCGCGATTTCGCTCCACGCAGTCAGTTAACTTGGGACGCTAAAATTACTCAGATACAAAATACCATAGTAAATTTTTTGAAAACTTTTTTTTTGTTGATTCTGAAAAAAACCTATGCTGAGTCAATCAGTGTCACCAGTCGATCACGCGGTTTGAAGGAATTACACGAATTCGTCGTTCACACCCTGTATATTTTGTCTTCTATGTTTAATAAGATTTTTCCTGTAAGATATGAGTATATTATGTCTGTGTTCTGTATAGTTATGACAGTGTTACTCGACTGGTAATAGCAGATCATATTTTAGTAACATATGGTTTCAAGTAGCTGTATTTTGCGAGAGCAGTTTCCGGCTAAAACGGGCCTATTACTTTTGATCTAGATTCGAGTTAGGAGATATGGGTAGGGGCCGAATATGTTAACCTTTATTCTATATGTAGAAATGCTGGTATTTCTCTAGAATATCTATAGGTTACTCTTATCTGTTTCTAGGTAGGGTGGTATTTTAAAGGGAGACATCATTGACAAAGAAACGTGACTAAAACGCGAAAATAAAGACTAATTCACGTCAATTTACGACCGTGGAGCACAAAGGTTCCAGGCAAAAACCAGCGTCAAGTACTTATAGTGTTTGACATTAAACTGATCTGGACACTTTTTTGATCCAGCCGTGAGACACATACCCAAGACTTTTTTATTTACATTGTACTTTTTATCTGTTGTGTCTCTTTGTGCTGTGTCCAAATAAATGTTTTTTTATCTTTATCAATGGGTGCAGTCGAATCTTCGTATGGTGAAAAGCTAAATTATGGATTGTGATGACGACATAGGATTTAAATTAGTTTGTTAGTATTTCTAAGCTTATCTGGCAGTGGCTTTGTGGTTTGAGGGTGTATGTAAACCCAGGACACTTTTTTCGTGAAATTTGTGCTAGATCCGAGGTCCATATGTTTCTATGACGACGGGAGACAGGGAGACAAACACTAGTATTATGATTGTTTCCCACCGCACCGCACCGCGATATCGCGCACCGCGACGCACGAGCTCGCACCGACGCACGCACCATGGGAAGAGATTCGTCCGTGGTAACGCGGACGAGTGCAGAGCGGTGCGTCGTATCCGCTGCGAGTCGGTAACTTCAAAGATGCGGTGCGAGTTCTCTTTCACTTGGTATTTTGGAATAAAAAATAGCTTCGAATTACGCACCTTCATAACGTGGCTTCCCACGATGCGTGATTTACTCACCGTGGGAGGCCAGCTTTACAAAGATATCAGGCTAGTTGATTAGCAGCAGCATTTGACTAGGTATTTAGCTACCTGATCATAATTATAATTATAACATTATACTATAGTAGCTTTCTAACAGTTTTGGAGTAGGTACAACAGTCGCTACGTGTTTAAAGCATAAACATGCACTGACCTTCCAATAATTGGTTGAGCGCAGAGTAAACACCAGTTCATTAAATGGTAAAACATTCTTTGGAAGGAAGGTAATTAGCCGAGAAAGAGATTTAATTCTCAGATAACTATACCGTTTTGAACGTGAGTCCTACATAGGGTTTTTCTAGAAAACGTTGCCATACAAAGAATAGCAAATATTTTTAAAAAACAAAACGGTGGTGTTATAGCTATGTTATATGTTTACACCAGTGCGCTTTCATGTTTATCTTGCGATTTCAACTTTCAATTCCTCTTGCGTCAAGCGCATGCATTAATGATTGCAATAGACGCATGCAGCTTATCGTCTACACCGATGCGCCTCGGTCAGTCGTCAGTCGACATGCAATAGACGGATTAGCGTGCGCTAGAGGCATGCGCTTTTGTCGAACTAGTATGCAGCATGCGCTATTGCATGCGCTATGGCGCTTCACGCATGCCTCAGACGAAGACGCAAGATGAACATGAAAGCGCAGTGGTGTAGATATAGCTATACGGTTTTTGATGGTGTCGTTTACGTTTTATCGATAGCAGTCTTCACACAATTTACTACAATTTACAATTTACGAAATGACCGCTATGTCAGGACTTATGTTTCGTTGAACAGAGTACAATAATTTGTAAAACAAAACATACAGATATAAAAATATCGGGGACCCCTAAAAATAATATGCAATTCGATGTAGCATGATGTTGCAATCTCCACAATAATAGGATCTGTTTTAATCTTCGGTACGAGTCCATCGACATCGGGAGGCTGACGCTGGCGTCTTCGCTTCGAGAGCTAGGCGTGTGCCACGGTAGTATCGATAAACTGAAAAGTTATTTTATGTAGGTAGTTTATAAATTACAGGATTTAATTAGTCAGTATTTAAGTATTAGTTTTGACTGAAAGTTGGAGTCTTGTCGAGAATAAGTGATTGCATAATGTGACAAAGAATCTTGCTAATTTGAAAGGAAACGACTAAAGGTCTCCCCACATTTATTGACGCGGAATCGGCTTAAGCCGAGTGCGTATCACCACACTACTCGAGTAGGGTCTCCTAAGGGAGCATATCAGGTACATAATAGAGTAAGACTAGTAGTATAATATATACAAGGTAAGTCGGAAAGGGGTACTAATTCTAAAGGTGCTGGTGAAATTACAGGCACATGAGACTTTCCAACGTTGTCTCTAAGGTTGGCAACGTATCAGCAATCCTCTTGATACTGTAGGTGTATATAGGCGGCGGTAATCAGGTGGCTTGTTTGGCAACCTATTACATAGAAAAAAATGCCTTCTTTATCAGTATTGAACTATTTATATCGTATCGAATGGAGGTAGTTTGATAGACCAGAAACTTGCTCAATTAGGTCAAAAGTGTGGAGCCACACCATGCCGAAATTACGCGACCGAACTTCGGCGTATGTTTTTTATATAGATAATACGCGACGTAATTTCAGCCTGGTGTGTCGCAGTTAATTTAAAAAGCATTGGAGACGTAATCATGCGTAACTTCGGTCGCGTATCTTCGGCATAGTGTGTTTAGACACCGAGGTCGTGTGATTGTTTCTTTTAGCAGAATGAAACACTAACGTGAAGAAATTGGTTTTTGGTAGCTTTCTTCCAAGCCAAGCTATTCTTTAAATACATAAAACAAATAAAATAAATACATAAATACAAACATCTTTTGAAATTTTGGACTTGCGAGATCGTTAAGGATATATTTAAAAAGTGCCAGGAGATGAATTACAAATCAAGATGAGTCAAGTGAACTGAGCTGTCTTTTATCATGAATTAAGATATAAGACAGTAACCATAAAAATATGAATCTCGTTATCTTATCTTCACAGATCACAGATTCTCTGAATGGGAATGTAAGCGTAAAGATATTTACTTTCCCTCTTTAAAAAAAGTTTGTTGGGTCGAACAATTTTTTAAAGATGGCGGCGATTCAAGAGATTGCCGCCATGATGGGCATAATACGACTGAAGTAAAGGCTACACTATTTACAGCGTACTGTCAGTCGTTCTATACATGCGGTCTGTGGGTCAACTACACGCAGAGGGCATACAGCACCCTGCGCGTACAATACAATAATGCATTCAGGGTGCTGATGGGGTTGCCGCGCTACTGCAGTGCTTCCGATATGTTCGCAGAGGCGAGAATAGATGGCTTTCACGCCATTATGCGCAAGCGTTGCGCTTCCATTATGCGCAGGGAACGCGCCAGCCCCAACAGCATCCTGAAAACTATAGCTGATAAGCGGGACAGCCCCATACGGGACATTGGATACGCCTACATGCCACTGTGGCGTATTAATTAAAAGTTTGTATTGTTTTTCTGGTAGATGTAAGTACTAACACTAGTTTCTAAGTCGCGTGTGTAGTAACCAAATGGACTATTAATTGAGTCTGAAATAAAAGATTTTTATTTTATTATTATTTATAATCAGATGTCCAACTTAGATCTTTCCGCAGCGGGAACACTCAGATGCTTTGGCTTTGTAAGACTGCCACAAGTTTTTGCTCCTATGTTATCCTCATCATCTCTTGTCGCGTTTCGGTCTTGTAATATACGGATAAAGGAATATACCAAGAGGAGATGGGTAGCAGCTTCTTGCTTAACAGCTAATTATCCTGTGATCACCAGTCTATACTCTAAACGTGGTGATTATATTTACCGTCTTACTTATATAGCCATTGTGTATTTTTAATTTTGTACATTTATTGTCTTGAAACTTAACGTCAAATCAGGAACAAATGATAGGGCAGTTTATGACCGCGATATCCTGTATGCCTTAGGCAGAATAAACTTTTTTAAATTACGTTAGAAAGTCAAATGACTTTGTAATATACTTTGGTAAAGTGCAAAAAATGCCACATAAAATCGAAGAAAAACTATGTTTTTACCCAAAACATTACTATAACGAAACACAAACTATCGACACCGTTACACCACTAGAATCGACTAACCAAACTGAAATCGATGATCGAACACCTGTTAAGGGCCCTCCGGCGCTCTCATTGACTTATTTGCACTCGAGTGGGCCCCGCACGTCGGCTGCACTTCTACACAGATTTTATTGAAGAAGATAGGAAACGCTTACCCAGACAGTTTTGTTTGATTGATGAATCGACTATGTGCGGACGAGTTGGAATTGATTTTAATTGAATTGGATAATGGAGAAGAATGGATTAAGGGTGCCTTTCTTCAAATCTACCAGAGATGTGCTATGCAGCTATGCTGCGAGAATGTTAAAGGTAAGCTACGAAACTATGTGACCGTTTCCACTGATGCTAAGCTATGCAGCGGAGTGAGTAAGATGTGCTCGGTGACAAACGCGCGCCTACTGTAGGTACACTGCTCTGCACGTAGCTACACCAGTCGCGACCATCTATAGCACGCATCCATAGCTCGCATTCATAGCATGCATCCACTACACGCATCCTTTCATATAAAAAATGTAGCTTAGTTGAATCAGTTTCCACCAGTGCTATGCTATGTGCACCAATGAATATGATTGGTGGATATCAAACGCATCTACAAGGTTAGTCGGAAAGGGGGTACTAATCCGAAGCCCACTTATAGTATCGCTGATGACTGTTTGAAAGCAAGTGTTAAAATTTCAAAGTTCGATATTTTTTTTTTCCAATTAAATTGATTTTGTTTTAGTTTTTTCAAAAATTCTTCATCCCTGCTTTAGTTAAAAAATCAGAAAATGGTGCTTCTAATTCATGACCCCAAATATGACCTAAAATGTAAACACAGCTGATCTTAACTGGAGATAGATAGATTTTAGATTTTTTTTTTGAGATTTTTGAACAACTGTTTCTCCTTAACTATTGAGTTTTGGGAAAAGTTGTAGAACAAAAGTTATTCATTATTATGTGTACTTTAACACCCTTTCGGATTAGTACCCCCTTTCTGACTAACCTTGTATAGCAACGTTGCATAGCACATCTCTGGTGGAAAGTAGCCTAAGTTTAAAGGAAGAACTGAATGTTTTCGAGCACAGAGCAGAGAAGCATTACACAAAAGGGAGGCCTGTTTCAGCTGTGGGCAATTACACGTGGGCTCGGAATACAAGGCAGGATTTAAATAAACATCTCATATCACATTCGAAAACCTATTTTTGCCTGTCTAGCCTTTTCCCAACTATGTGTGGGTCAGCTTCCAGTCTAACCAGATGCGGCTGAATACCAGTATTTTACACGGAGCGACTACCATCAGCCCTCCGCAACCCAGTTACTGGGCAATGCCGATATCCTAAGGTTAGACCGGTTGTTAGACTTTCGGGCTTCTAACTAACGTAACGACTGTCATTGCGATGGGTCCTACGTATACTAGTATAAGTGCAAAAACCCAACTTTACACGAGAGCGGTTTAAAGGTTCGAAAGCTTTTAAATTTGACATAAATCAATAGAAATATTTGAAATTTTGGAATGGACCATACCACACCATTTGAAACGTTCAAATATTTCTTTTGATTTGCGTCAAATTTCAAATCTCTAGAACTTTTATACCGCTCTCCTGAAAAGTTGGGTTTTTGCACTTGCACTATTATACGTAGGACCCGTCGATTGTATTCGTATGAGACCCGGGACCGACGGTTTATCATAGAAATATTTGAAATATTGGAATGGACCATACCACACCATTTGAAAATTTCAAATATTTCTTTTGATTTGCGTCAAATTTCAAATCTCTAGAACTTTTATACCGCTCTCCTGAAAAGTTGGGTTTTTGCACTTGCACTATTATACGTAGGACCCGTCGATTGTATTCGTATGAGACCCGGGACCGACGGTTTATCATGTTCTCCGAGGGAATGTCTAACGAATGGTTATTCATTCACGGAAGGGCCGCGGCCAGCGCAGCTTAACCTCGGAAATCTATGATCTGCGTATTGTTAATTAGCCACGAGCCGAGTACGAGTATGAGTACGATGCAATCGTTACGGGTAGTCAGTAGCCCGAAACTCTGACAACCGGTCTAACTTTAGGATATCGGCGTTGCCAAGTAACTGGGTTGCGGAGGTCTGATGGCAGTCGCTTCGTGTAAAATACAGGGGCCTAATTCTCCTAAAATAAATCTTGATAAATCACAACCGAACCAAGGCCGAACCGTTCATTCAGACAGTTCTCAATTTCAAAAGCTATCAAATTGTTTGACACAAAAAACAAAATCAATCATTTTGAAAATTTTCGAAAACAAAAACTGACTGACGGTTGTGGTTCGATTGCGTTTGGCAACAATTTATTTTAGGAGAATTGGGTCCCTGATCCCAATATAGTTGGGAAAAGGTTAGGTAGAACATGCTTTTCTCAAAATATGATATTCTTAAAATATGAGAAGTACAGATGAATAACATTTTTAATGTTACAAATAAAAAAGTATTAGGCTGCAGCATCGTCGAGATTACCTGGTTGATTACTAAGAAAATATTAGAAAAATATCTTTGCACCTATACAGTCAGTAATTATGCTGTGGAATCTTGATTTCCCTAAAGACGTCTTTGCTGAAAGAAATAGAACTAAGAAAAGATTCATAGAAACGTAGAATGTTAGGCTGACGAGCTGATATTAATTAATTAAAATCTCAGCCTGTCGTAGTCAGTCATTACATTAAAAGATCATCAAAATAGACTCCAGGAGTGACGATACTTCAGTACGTCCGGCGCTCCCTGGACAGTCAGCCCCGCTACCAACCTAGCTGACTGGGTAATGTGTTCACAGCGGCATGAGCTATTCCCAAAGAGTATCCTTTTTTTACTATTTGTATTGGTCACGTTTGATTTTAGTCGCACCTGATGGTAACCGCAGTCAGGGTCTAAGATGGAGCACACGAACCCAAGTAACAGAGATATAGAGAGATTCCCCAATACCCTCTGGTTCTCACATACACACGACGGCACACAGTAAACTGTTTGGCGCCGGACTGTAAAGTGAGGGTGGTAGCTACTCGTAGCTGGGCGGACCGTATAGATCTTACTATCAAGCGTGCTGGGTTTTGTTGAATCTTATAACACGTGTCTATTCTAAGCGTGCGGTGAGGAAGTTTTATATATTAGCATGTCCTCACACGAAGTAAAAAGAGCAGAAGAAGATAATCCTCTTCTAGGTCACCTGATTCTCTAACTGTTTAGTGACTTTATAACTTCAAACCCTTTTTTTAAGGATGGTATCAAGTGACTTCTGCCTCTTTGGGCGGAGCGGAAGAGAGTGTCAGACTCTTACTGACTAAAACCCATCCGTGTTCCTCCTAGTAGTACCCTTTGCGTTCCAGGGCCACGGTAACTCTTTCGAACAAATTCCGCAACCTTGGCAGGCACTGGCCCTAGCGGGCCCCGTCTACAATGCTGACATCTCTTTGAGGCGCGCGTGGAACACAACGTGCCGTCGACTCGGGCCTGGTTCTGATCGGACGGCGAGCCACCCAACGCTCGCCGTCCGCAGGCCCGCGCCTGCGGTGGCCGGGAATCGCCCTGCGACTCCCGACGCATTACTTCAAACCCTGCATTCTAATTGCGCAACACACTCGTAATCGCTTTGGCTTTGTGTTGACAATACAACAATATTCATTGCGTGGTGCATAGTTGTAGAGAAGTCGGATTGTTAATACATACCCGCTATGGAAATTGTTGACCTGCATTTTCCAAACAGATAATGTGAAAGAAATCAATCTATCGTCAGTGACGTCACAGGAAAACATACGACGAAACATATTGCACTCTCATCTTTGCAGAAGTTTCAATGTTTACTCGATCAAGCGGTAACGGCTGAATGCATTTGGATGAAAGGAGACTGGGCGAAAGTGGTGCATGGACTAATAGCGATACGGTTTTGGTATTTGTGTAGGGATACCTCAACTATACAAGGTTAGTCCGAAAGGGGGTACTAATCCGAAAGGGTGTTAAAGTACCCATAATAATGGACGACTTTTGTTCTACAACTTTCTCCAAAAGTCAATAGTTTAGGAGAAATAGCTGTTCAAAATTTACATAAAAAATAAGCTAAAATCTATCTATCCTCAGCTATGATCAGCTGTGTTTACATTTTAGGTCATATTTGGGGTAACGAATTAGAAGCTCCATTTTCTGAATTCGTAACTAAAGCAGGGATGA
This sequence comes from Amphipyra tragopoginis, assembly GCA_905220435.1. NCBI lineage: Eukaryota > Metazoa > Arthropoda > Insecta > Lepidoptera > Noctuidae > Amphipyra > Amphipyra tragopoginis. The sequence continues at coordinate 3,521,481 of HG992006.1, forward strand.
AGAATTAAAAAAAAAAAACTTACAGGGAAATAAAAATTATCGAATTTAGAAATTTTAACACTTGCTTTAAAACCGTCATCAGTAATACTGTATGTGGACTGCGGATTAGTATCCCCTTTCCGACTAACCTTGTATATGCAAAGGGGTATCAAACTTTGACCAGCAGTTTTGAGAAAAATAATACTTTTAGAGGTGGTAATTTGAGATGTGGTAGTAAGGGCAGCATAACCGTAGTAGCTACAGAAAATCGTTCCTAGGAGACTATCCATATTTTTTGAAAATATTTTGTTTTCCAATTACAGATTTTGAAAAAAAAAAATACATTCAGCGAGACAAAGGGCAGTTTTCACAAAATATTTTTATGATGCTTATCCCTACACAAATACCAAAACCGTATTGCTAATGGTTCATAGTCAACTTCCCATACAGACCAATCTTCTTTGGTATTGAGGTGGAATATACCCTGGATTCTGTCTGTTTTTTAATCTCGGAGACTAAATTGACAGGTACAAATGTCAAAATAGTAAAAGTTTGGAACATTATTTTCAAATTTGACATTTCATGCCTGTCAATTCAATCTCCAAGATTAAAAAAACGAACTTTAGTTCATAGGGTACTTGTCATTGGAAAAAGTAAGAAATATTAGGACGTTCGACTACAGATTATAAATATTTTTTAAAGATAATTTAGCAATTGTCAGGGTGTGTAATTCCGTGCTTTAAACGCTTAAGGGTGGATTTTACCAACGTCAGATAACGTTATTCCAGGAATAAATTAAACTTTTTGACAGATTTTATATAGGTAATCCGTCAAAATGTCAAATTTATTCCGCAGATAACGTTAACTGACGTTGGTAAAATCCACCCTAAGTCATTATTCAGACCTAAAAGGAAAATGAGGGAGTGAATGCTAATTACCTAGTAAGTTAGTAATCTAGGCTTAAGCTAGGTTTTCTATGGGGATTCATTAATCACCGGTAAGGGTGACATTTGGAGCTCTACTCCGCTTCTAAAGCTGAAGGACGGCTCAGAATATGTGCCTAGGTGATTAAAATTAGTTAGTCAGATGTATTATGGAATGTAGATGTATTTGCGGATAGCTAATTGTCTTGTTGGCTTTGTTAATACCCAAAAACCTTTTTTTATGAACTTACAATTAGTTTATTTTGCACGTCAATAAATGAAAATAAAATAAAATGAAAAGTACATTGCAGAAACTCGTTCAAATTTTTACAGTAAATCTTACATAGGGGCCTCCTTTTAAGTAAAAGATATACCTGTGCTAGGAGGCCCTGCTCTTCAATGTTAAATTATAAAGTGTTACAAAATACAGCCCTCAAAAGCAGCACATCACTGCTCATCCCCTTAAAAGATCGTCATTTTTAAACACTGATTAAACAATACCTGTCCTTGTTATTAGTAAGCCAATGAATAGAGATGGCAATAGACTTAAGAGCCATTTTAGATAAACAATCTTTAACTACCGTTTATGAATAAGGATATTAGTTTTTAAACTGGAGTGAAGAAATAACGCAACAATTTTCCCAGCTGTCTGTCAAGTGAAGTAATTAATTGAATCGATTAGATACAAGCAAGGAAAAAGTATCAAGTGATAATTAAATTCTGATTGGCTCATGAGTTCGAAAACTCAGAGATTCAAATACATACCCTCCTGCATGGATAGTAAGCGTTTAACTCCTAAGCTATCACTGCTCTTACTTGATATGACGATGCATAGATGTGAGTCGGGCACTCCCGAAAAATGCACGTGAGTAAACCGTAAATAATCATAATATGAATGTCTCTTATTTTTTATTAATAACTTTGCCCCTCCCTAAGGTTTCTCTTGTATCGTGGATGCGTTTACAGACACAAATCTCACATACACAAACGCCCAGACCCGAAACAACCATCTGTAGGCCATAAAAATGTTTGTTCCGTGTGGGAATCTAACCCACGACCAGTAGCGTAGAAGCCAATCGCTTAGCGCCAAACGGGAATCTGGAGGATGAAGGGATCTCTATCTTTATCAATAATCGTACTAAAAAAAAACGAGTGCCTCATTGATCTAATGGTCGCAAGCGCGGCAGCTGACCGTGACGATTTGATCCTCAGGTCGGGCAAAATGTTATTCGATTTTTCCGTGTGAAATTTCTCAGTACTTAGCAGTCCGTAGTCTGGATTAGTGCTCGGTTGATAGCAATAGGCTCGGCCCCTATTACATGGGACTTAAACATAAAGGCGAAGTGATGTGTACTGTACACCTCTGCCCAACCCTTCGGAGAATACAAGCGTCATGTTACGTTACGCGTCACATCTGAGCATATCGGCTATCGCTCAGCATATTGCTGCGGCACAACGCTGTTTTTCAGCGACTACTTATTATCCGTACACAATGTATCCCATCTTTGTACAAGTTTTATACTAAGAGCACTAAAACTCGTACAGCGTACGTCATCGGTGGCCCGTCATAATGAAAGTTTTCTGCTACACGTGTTGGAGCGACAAAGTTCTAAATGTTACGATTTCGACGTGACCGCGAACTTGAGGCACCGGTTACCAGTTGCAACTTTGTTGAACCAACTATAGCTTTGTGGATTAACTTCGAAAGGTTTGGAATTGGGTAACAGTAATAAGAATTTTATCCCGTGAAGGGATGGGCTGGATATAAAACTTTCTCACCGCACTCTGGGCATAGTTATGTGTTGTAAAGCTGGGTATCGACATTGCGTGGCTGCCTCGCGAGGCAACGTGATCATTGCCGCGCGTGCAGTGCAGTGCGGTGCTCAAAGGGCGCTCAGTATGAGCCGTTCAGTTAATAGTAAAGGTGACTAAAGCGTTCGGAACTATGGTCAAAAGTACAGCACAGCTCGTGTCGGCTGTGTAGACCAGAGGTTATAAATAAGTTTGAGACTTATTTTATCTACCACCCACTTTGAGAATCAATTATTTCTAGCGCCCCCTAAAATTCTTAACTTTACCACATCTTAAAAATTACAATTATTATTGCAATCATTACTTTTACCGCCCCCCAGTAGGCGTCGAGCGCCCACAAGGAGGCGTTATCGCCTACTTTGAGAAAGACTGGTGTAGACGGAACTCTCTCTCTTATCAATGCTCATGTGAGCATTTGATAAGCTTTATAAGCAGCCTCAAGAGCAGCCTCGCAATGTTGATACCCTTTTTTAACCGACTTCAAAAAGGAGGAGGTTCTCAATTCGGTTGTATTTTTTTTTTTTTTTTTTTTTATGTTTGTTACCTCATATCTCCGTCATTTATGAACCGATTTGAAAAATTCTTTCTTTGTTCGAAAGGGTATACTTCCCGATTGGTCCCATATAAATTTTGTTACGATTAGACTATGAACTTCAGAGATATGGAACGGAACTCCTCATCGGATCAAAGCAAAATTCTCAAATTACTAATATTGCTTTGTTTATATTTGTTGTTGGGAACTGACTACTGGAAAAGAGGAGGGGGTGCATGTCCCCCCACTCCCCCTTTGGCATGTTTTCATTATATCGTGTAAGGTATCATTTGAAAGGGCTTTTTATGCCCGACTACGTCAAAGCCAAAAATAAGGGTTATGAAGAGGAGGGGGTTAAGTTTATGGCACTAAAACGTATTTAATAAAAAATAAACTTTAAAAAAAGTAAAAACCGACTTCAAAGAAAAACTAAAAGGAGTGAAATAATTACCATAATATAAAATTAACAGTTTCAGAAGTCGGTGCAACTCTACACTGAAACAAATAGAAGCCACCGACTTCTGAAACTGTTCATTTTATATTACGGTAATTATTTCACTCCTTTTAGTTTTTCTTTGAAGTCGGTTTTTACTTTTTTTAAAGTTTATTTTTTATTTTATTATATTTTATCCTATTAAAATCCTCATGGATGCCCTTCGCCCGGGGAAGGCGAAGGGTTATGCCGGACTCTTACCGGCTAAAAACCCACGGTGTTCCTTCTCCTGACCCTTGGCCGGGGTCACGGGATTCGCAGCTGCGTGCACCGCAACCGCGGCAGGCCTCGGTTCGCCAGCCCCTGGCGGACCTCTCCCTCTGTGGGGCCTTGACCCACGTCCTCCTGAGAGGCGCGCACAGAACACATGCGCGCCGCCTTCTCGGGCCTGTTACTGGTCGGGCGACGGGTCCCCAGCTTAACTGTTGTAAGATTCAACAAAACCCAACACACTTGCTGGTAGGATCTGTACGGTCCACCGAGCTCCTATCACCTGAACAAGTCCGGCGTCAAGCAGTTTACTGTGTTCCGTCGTGTGTATGTGAGAGCAAGAGGAATATAGGTGAGTCCCTATTACTGCTGTCCCTGCTATTTGGATTCGTGTGGTCCATTTTAGACCCTGTTTGCGCTTACCATCAGGTGCGACTAGGCCCAAAGGCGGACATCTCTAAATAGTATAAATTGAATTCACTTTACGCGTGTGCTATTGTCCGCTTGCTTTTTCTAAAGTACTCATTTGGTTTTGATGCAGTTTTTATCTTAATTTAGGTCACATCTTTCGGATGCTTTTAAGCTATAAAACGTAAGTGAAGTAGGGAGCGAAAAATAAAAATGACTGTTCTTCTTATCCTAAGCATTAGATTCTTCCAAAATCCGCTTTCTTTAAAGCATTACAAAATTAAATGTGATTTGATTGCCAAATGGTTTCTGGTGTAGAAGTGATAGTAACCTGATTTTGAATACGATGATTTGAGACGCCCTTAGATTACACTTGTCTTCGCTCATAACAAGCGAAAAGTTAATGTTCTTAATATAATCGGTCTTTTGAGGCGTATCAAAGGACTTGAGACACATTAATCACTAACAAGCTGCCTTCTTACGGGCTTACAGCTGCCATGTTGAATTAAAATATTAGAAAGATAAGTACATCATTTTATCGTTTATAATCTCGTTTATTCATTCAATATACATATCATTTATATTTTGAAACATTTCTATATAAAAAAAAACAAAAATCTTTTCAAAATATAAAAAAAATAGTAGCCCACCGGCATCGGGAACAGGGTCCAAGCTGCCGGCAGTCAGGGCTCCAGAGAAAGGAACCTCCTCACTATGCGTGCCGTGTCAAGGAGTACAGCTCTTTGTATCAAGCCCTTGATCCAGCCGTCCAACGAGAGCCTCTTAAGGTGATCGAGGCTCTTGGCTATTAGACCATTCGCCGTAACGACTATCGTAACAATGACTGCTGAGTCCACATCCCACATGCCGTCGCATGCAACTTCGTGTGCTAAATCAATTATCACTTGTCGTTTATATATTATTACGATAAACCGTCGGCCCCGAGTTTCAAAGGAATACCTATGACTGTCGATACGGGTAGTCAGAAGCCCGAAAGTCTGACAACCGGTCTAACTTTAAGATATCGGCATTGTCTTAACTGGGTCGCGGAGGTCTCATGGCAGTCGCTCCGTGTAAAATACTGGTATTCAGCCGCATCTGGTTAGACTGGAATCTGACCCTAACATATTTGGGAAAAGGCTAGGAGGAAGTCATATTTGTTTTAAATGCTAATCCTTAAATACAATATTACATAAGTTTATGACTTAATTTGCCAATGCTTAAACTGGGACCAAATCAAGGAATAGGTACCCGAAGACCGCTATAGAATGTTCCATGTGAAGACATTTGGTACCTTAATTCCAATACCGTTGCGGGCGGTTAAGAGGCAAACGCAGGCAATAGAACCTTTCTGGCTATAAAACTTTCTACAAAACGAGTTCGCTACCTCCTTTTATATGTGTTCTCGTAAAAGGGCTCCTCTCCGTTTAAAAAGTAAATTTATTTCCTCCGCCCCTACTTGTTAATCTCGTTAAAGTTGTACTCAATAGTTTAGAGGCGCCGCTTTGTAATCCGGTTGCATCTCGGCGGATAGTAATGATTTAGTAATAGAATACTAAAGTACGTGATTAACAAACCAACAGGTGTGAAACACACAACTAATTTTACCGACTGGGCCCCGGCGCGCGGCGCCTCGCGGTCTCCCCCACCTAGACAAAGGTTTGTTTTCGAACGCGAAACAAGACAATGCCGGCCCAGTGACCGAGTGTCGGCGATCGACCGACGCATGCGCGCGCGAGCCGGCTCGTCGCTCGCCGCTCGCCGCCAGTGAGCACCCGCGGCGCGCACTGATCGCGCGCTCCCTCCGCCGACGCCCGCGACTACCCACCGTCACGTCAAACACACACAATACACCGCTAATGCGTTCTGTTTACAATATTGCATTAACACGTGCCCACGGATCTAATGGCCGACAGTAGGGTCACGTGAAACACCCCGTATTGACACACAACAACATCCAATCGAGAGGAACAACAACGTTTCTGGTGCGTATTTTTTACGTTTGTATGTACTTTAATGGTTTCTTATTTGCGATGAGTAGATAAGGGCATTAGGGCCGCTGTCTGTGTGAAAACCTACCTTAATTGAGTAATACGACGATATGGGGATATAACATTGACAATGTTGCTAATGTCAGTGTCATTCCACGTGCCACGTAAAGTAAACGTCAGAAGCTTTGGTATCGTGCGATGAGAACGAACCTAATAGCGTTAGCCTGTACCGATTGTACATGTAACGTAAAAAATAGAAAATGTAGGTGGTTTTACTTACGATTCTGAAAAATTCGCATGTACAATCCATTCAAGTAAATATTCGTTTCGATCAATTTTCATCAAGTAAATGAATTTCAATTCGCTTGATCGATGAAAATGTTGTTTGAATGGAAAATTCGTAATATCTAGACAAATCTAGTGTTTCTACAAGATTAAAGTTATTTCGTTTGCTACTATGTGTTATTTTAACATTACCTTCGTTGTTAGTATCGCACGAGACTTCAACAAATTCGTGTTTAAGTAGGTGATCAATACTTTAACTCTTATTAATTTTGGAATTTTTATCTATCCTTCGATTTTACAGTTAAACAAATAGTTATGTTACGTGTATGTTTATAACTCTCACTTAAAATTTCACATACGATTCTGCGTTGTAACTTAAACATGCTTACGGAACGGATTACGGGCAGATACGATTTTCCCGACACTTTTCCGACTTTGGTTATTTAATAAACGTTGAAGAGAAAAAACCTATGTGTAAAGATGTTTAAAAAGTGAACGAAATAGAAAGTTTAATAAGAATAACGATTAAATAAGGTAAAAAAAACCTAAATGAAAATGTCTTTCACGAGGAAAAAGTACAGAAAAATAACGTAATTCTTAATTTGTTCAGTCTTTAATTGTTATCTATTCAAAAACCCCATTCATCCTACGATAAATGAAATCAAAGAACGGTGGCATTAGATAAACTTAAAAATATCAAAAGATAAATAAATGTAATGCAAATAAAATGTAGTTGCATGTATTCAAATGTAATGCAGCTGTTACAGTATAAATATAGGTTTTGATGATGTTTGGCGAAACACTTGGAAATGCACAGAAAATGTAACTTTCCGCCGAACCATCGCTTCTAGGGACATTTTAATAATATAGCCAACAGGAAAATCTTTGCGTTTAGTTTTCTTTCATGAAACCCGGAATTACTTTTATGAAAATAATATTTAAATTGTGTATTATTGGGAATATTCTTGGGAATGAGGCTGCAAGGATTCTCGATTCGAAATATGTTTTTGTCTTTAGTTGTTATGTAGTGTAAGATACTAAAGTTTTAGGTTCTATTTAAAGTTCAAGTAGCAATTTAGAAATTATGTATGGTGCTAATTTTAGAGGCTGTGACAAAAATATTACTATTCAGAATCGCTATATTAATTTCTATAAAGTTCTTTTTGTAATAATTATATTATTATTTCTGGATCTCTAGTTTTTACGGTTAATTCTCGCGTAAGATAAGCAAAATCCTAATTGTCCAAGGACAAGATGTTTGAAACCTTTACTCTCCACATTTATGAAAGTGAAAACGGAAAATACTTTATTTTTTGTCAAGTGAAAAGCTTGATTGTTTTTATTTAACTCAAGAAACGCTGTTGTACAAAAAATTGCAAACGCCGTTTCTTTTTTCAAAGGATAGAATTTTAAATGCTCTAGTGAATTGGTTAAATATGACATATTGTACTAGCTTTTGCCCGCAGCTTCGCTTGCGTGAAATTATGAACCCGTTAAGTGACGATTTTCCATACAAACTTTCATCCCCTATTTAACTCTCTTAGGGGTTGAATTTCGAAAAATCCTTCCTTATTCCTTGTGTACATTATAACGGGATCCTCAGTGCAAAATTTCAGCTTTCTAGGTCCAAGGGATTGGGCTGGGCGTTGATGAGTCAATCAGTTAGTCAGGACTTTTATTTTTATTTAATATAGATTACAATAAATAAAAAAATTGGCTACAAAAATATACACATGCGAATGTGTCATTTGCCATGTTGGTATTTTTTTGCTTCGATCTAGTTCCTTAATGATAGAATGTATGCATATCTTATGCACATAATGGGCCTATCGTCAGTAAAGTTCTAACAGTGCGTAAGTCATTTTGTGACAAAAACAGACAACACTGCGAAAGCCACAATATTAATTGAAATGAAAAAGATTATTAGAATTTTCAAAGGTTTATTAAATCATCAAAGAGTTTATTTGTAATTATAATTAAAAACATTATTGCGTTCAGCGTAGGTTACGCTCGTTTTAAATCGTTTTTTCACTCTCGTGTAAAGTAGCCATTTTTGACTTCCGCACTGTTAGAAACTTCACTGACATAGCGTAGTCTGTAAATAAAAGATTTTTATTTATTTATCACAATAAAGATCGCGATTGAGTTTAGGCTCAAAACTGAAAAAGCTAAGTAAATCCACCAATGGCTACCTCTTAAAGCTACCGATATACAACCTTATTTTTACTTTATACGAAAACCGAGACACCCCAACAAGATTTTCATCAGAACTGCCTGAATATGTGTTTTTTTAGTAAATCTAAGTTACACTTTAGTTGATGTCGCGTTAAGTTCCCTAAAAAAGTGTGAAATGCCTGAGATGTGCTATGCAGGGGTTGTCTAATACACGGAAACTGACCGAGAGGACCGTCTTAAGCCTCAAGGTGTCTATTTCCGTCAACTGTTATGGGTAGACTACTACTGAAACAAAATTGAAATTTATGAAAAAAAAAAAAGAAAAAAAAGTGGTGTAAAAAATATGTCAATCGATTCTCCTAGTGATTCTGAACAAACTAGTTTCAGGTTTAGTATTTACTAAAACTAAGCTTGTATACCCTTGTGGCAGATGAACAGACAGTGTGGTAGGCTTTGTAATAGGATCTCGTTGGCACTCCGGAACTTTTGATGTAAAATAATAATAGGCCTATAATTTCAGTAATTTTACAAAATTTTAAAGCTACAGTTATGTCTGAAACTAGACCATCTCTGTCATAATTTTTTTGAGGACATAGCATGTCAAGGATTAGGGCCAAACTAACATACTTTACTAGCTACCAAATTTTTATATTGTTACTTTTTACTTGTACGAATTTCATATTTATGATTATTTACGGTTTACTCACGTGTATTTTTCGGGATTGCCCGACTAGTTTCGGACCCAATCGGAGTCCTTAATCAATAATATATATAATAATCCTAGTCGAACAATCCCGAAAAAAAAATACACGTGAGTAAACCGTAAATAATCATAAATATGAATGTGTCTCACGAAAGTTATAATAATAATTGTACGAATTTGATTATCGCTTGCGTTAATGGTAGGGTTACCAGACCAGTGGGCGACGCAGCGCCGTGAACTAGTCGCGGCGATCGGTGGTGACCTCTCGCTTCCGGCCGTGGTTCTGTCCATGGTCGGGAGCGAGAGCGCGTGGGAAGCCGTCACCTCCTTTTGCGAGGTGGTGATGGTGACCAAGGAGGGAGCGGAGAGGGAGAGAGAGGCGACAGCCACTCTCCCTTCCCGCGCCAGACGCACCGGGCGCCGCCGGAGGGCGCGCGACGATCTCCGGCCACCCTAGTGTGTGGCCTGCGGGCGACGGGTTAGGGGACCCGTCGCCCGACCAGTAACAGGCCCGAGAAGGCGGCGCGCATGTGTTCCGTGCGCGCCTCTCAGGAGGACGTGGGGCAAGGCCCCACAGAAGGAGAGGTCCGCCAGGGGATGGCGGACCGAGGCCTGCCGGGGTTGCGGTGCATGCAGCTGCGAATCCCGTGACCCCGGCCAAGGGTCAGGAGTAGGAACACCGTGGGTTTTTAGCCGGTAAGAGTCCGGCATAACCCTTCGCCTTCCCCAGGCGAAGGGTATCCATGAGGATTTTCCCACGAAAAAAAAAAAAAAGGGTTACCAGACCAAATAATGAGATTTCCTGACAATGTCCCTGACTTGACTGACTACCTTACATTTTGTGTGAACGTTGTATATAAGAAAAGGTAAATTAAGGCAGCAAGATTTTCAAAACATGTACAGTTTTCAACTTTATTACTTACTAGCTTTTGCCTGCGGCTTCGCTCGCGTTAATTTATAATAAAAATATTTTTTTAATACTAAAATATAGCTTATAGCACTCAGGGATAACGTAGCTTCCTATTGGTGAAAGAATTTTTGAAATCGGATGAGTAGTTTCGGAGATTACCTCTTACATACAAACAAACAAACAAATTCTACCACTTTATAATATTAGTATAGACTAGCTTTCGCCCGCAACTTCGCTTGCGTGAAATTTTGAACCCGTTAAGTGACGATTTTCCAAATTTGACAAACTTTCATCCCCTATTTAACTCCCTTAGGGGTTGAATTTCGAAAAATCCGTTCTTAGTGGAAGCCTACGTTACAAAAGGAACCTACTGTCAAAATTTCAACTTTCTAACCGCAGCGGTTTAGGCTGTGCGTTGATAGATCACTCAGTCAGTCAGTCAGCTTCTCCTTTTATATGTATAGATTTTACACTTTCAATTTAAAAAATCCTGATCTTTACAGTTTTTCCCTGTTTCCCTGATAGAGGACCAAAATTCCGGACATGTCAGGAAAATTCCTGTCACCCTAGTTAATGGTGAAGGAAAAAATCGTGAGGAAACCTGCACATCTGAGCGGGCTCCATAAGGTTGTGTGTAGTCCGTCAACACGCACCAGGCCAGCGTGATGAACTAAGGCTAAAACCCTTCTCATTCTGAGAAGAGACCCATTCCCAGCAGTGGGACAGTAATAGGCTGATTGTGTAGTTTTTATTATCTTACTGAAATTAAAAATAAGGACATTTTTAAGCCGCAATGATGTTAAAAAACCGGCTAAAACCGTTCCGTACCACCTATACATATAAAAGGAGAAGCTGACTGACTGACTGACTGATCTATCAACGCACAGCCTAAACCGCTGGGGTTAGAAAGTTGAAATTTTGACAGTAGGTTCCTTTTGTAACGTAGGCATCCACTAAGAAGGGATTTTTCGAAATTCAATCCCTAAGGGAGTTCAATAGGGGATGAAAGCTTCTATGGAAAATCGTCACTTAACGGGTTCAAAATTTCACGCAAGCGAAGCTGCGGGCGAAAGCTAGTTTATGATAGTAACAAGTAGTAAGTACAGTTATCTATAAAAACCGCAAAAAAAACACGTTTGTTATATATATACTCCCTTAAATATTTATTTTATTCTGTTTTTTAGTATTTGTTGAAATACATCATCTGTGAAAATTTCAACTGTCTAACTATCACGGTTCATGAGATACAGCCTGGTGACAGACGGACGGACGGACAGCGGAGTCTTAGTAATTGGGTCCCGTTTTACCCTTTGAGTACGGAACCCTAAAAAGCGACCGCTAAGATACGCTTAGAAATTTCCGGAAGAATTATGTTACGAAGAAAAATATTGTCTGTATTTCTTCGTTTGTTTGGTTAGCTACTTGTGCAAGAAGTTTATAATCGCTTCAGTAGGAAACATTCAGCTGACTTCTATATTACTGTGAGGCCAACGTTTGGCAGTTCAAAACTGGAAATAAACAAATTAATCTTTTCTTGGTTAAGGGCCGATTGTCTGTTACAGGGCTCTGTATCTTTTTAACCGTAATACGTAACAAGTTGAGATCTTCACAGAATGTGTGTTACTATAGCTTCCATCATTAGCAAATAATAAAAATAATAAAGAGTCTGAAATCAACTATAAACTCAATGATCAATCGAAATGGGGTACCAAAAAAAACAATAAAAACATTTTTTTTTCAACCTCTTTTTGTTCCTGCTCTATCTTCAAAACGGTAATACACACAAGCGTGAAACTTGGTACGATTGTAGTAAATACTCTATAAATAAAAAACAAATAAAAAAAAAGGAAGACTAAGACAGTTTTGGTAATGAAGTGGTGCTACAGGAGGACCCTTAATTAGTACGCGAGTCCGACTCGCACTTGGTTTTTTTATTTTTTAGAGAGACTCATCATTAGCCTTTTTCTAACTGTATTCGGGACTGTTTCCTGCCTACCCAGCTCTCTGAATCAGAACCTTTTTGATGAGTTTTGTTTACGAGGCAAATGAGATAGCAAAACTTACTTATTGAATGGTTTTGAATTGAGGGGGGAGGGTGGGGGGGGGGGAGATGTGATTGAATATCAGTGTTGTACTGTACAGGTGCTACATAAGTATATTTTGTTATACATAAGGTCTTATTTTAATAATCCAAGATATTTTGCATAGCGTCTTACTAAATGCTTAAGATGATGTACTTAAATCAATCAATTAATTACTGGGTCTTTTAGGTGTAATAACATCCGTGCACGCTACCTAGTGCTTGGCCATTTACTTGCTAGATTCACGGATGTTATTACAATTTAGAGAACCAGTAAGGAATAAAATGATTGATTTATTAAACAATTATGACAAAAAGCAACAACTGATTTCATTTTTAGTTAAACCCACAAGATCTTCAGCATTCACTAAGGCGCTAATGAAAATTTCGTGGACTATTAAAGTAAAATCTTATTTACCTACTGTATTTGACTGGAAACGAATAAAAAAAAGGATAGTTTCGCGAAGCGAGTCTCATGTTGTCTCTGTTTGCACCATCGAGAAAGACAAAGTCGGAATGACTTTCGCTTCGAAAATTTAGCCTCGTGTAAATGAGCCTCAAAGTAGCTTTGATAAAAAATTCTTAAATTGTTGACAGCGTCTACAAGTTCGATCGCTGAGTTTCCAAATTGCCGACGGAAAATAATAATGCGATACCGGCCGGTTAAATATAGGAACCCAGCATATATAAACATTCCTTATATTTATGATTAGTTACGGTTTACTCACGTGCATTTTTCGGGATTGCCCGACTAGTTTCCGACCCAAACGGAGCCCTTAATCACGAGCTCCGTTTGGGTCCGAAACTAGTCGGGCAATCCCGAAAAATGCACGTAAGTAAACCGTAACTAATCAAAATATGAACGTGTCTCACTAAAGTTATAACACATTGCTCATATAGTTACAATATGTCTGTAAAACCGTATGAAACGTTATCGCAATTGATGTAATATAGTTTTTATCACGACTATCGAGTTAATCGTTCTCCTTATCTTATTGACTTATGTATTTGATAACACTTACCTATAAATGTTGTATATAAACACATATGTAGGTATAAATATGTTTGTTGATATCAACGGCTGAATGGAGATTTTCTCGTTGATAACACAGATTTCAGTGAAGTTGTTTCAGTTGATGGAAAGTTGGCCTTGAATCAAAAATAGATCGTTTGTTAGAATATTTACCCGTTTCGGTTATATTTGTAATAGTACGAGTATATATACAGTATGATTGGTTAGTCACTTTACATCCGAAAACCTTGAACTCTGCTCATCAATTTTACTATGTGACAGCTTATAAACTCGTAAAAAAAAATCACACAATACAAAATGTACAAGGTTAGTCGGAAAGGGGGTACTAATCCGAAGGCCACTTATAGTACCACTGGTGACTGTTTTATAACATGTGTTAAAATTTCAAAATTCGATAAGTTTTATTACCATGAAAAATTAATTTTATTTTAGTTTTTTCAAAATTTCTTGATATCTGCTTTAGTTACGAATTCTGAAAATGGAGCTTCTAATCCGTGACCGTAAATATGACCCAAAATGTAAACACAGCTGATCATAACTAGGGATAGATAGATTTTAGAGTTTTTTTTTTTGAGATTTTTGAACAACTGTGTCTCTTAAACTATTGACTTTTGGGAAAAGTTGTAGAACAAAAGTTACTCATTATTATGTATACTTTAACACCCTTTCGGATTAGTACCCCCTTTCTGACTAACCTTGTATATACAGTATGACTGGTTAGTAGCTTCACATCCGAAAACCTTGAACTCTGCTCATCATTCTGTACCATTTTTACTATGGGACAGTTTATAAATTCGTGAAAAAAAATCACACTACAAAATGTATGGAACAGCTGTTTTTTTTCACGAATTCTGAATTTGTCCCATAGTAAAAGTTGTACATGTATAATGTCGTGGTGGCCCGGAGGTTACAGACCCGCTTGTTAAGCACCGGGTTGCAGGTTCAAACCCAGGCATGTACCAATGTGACTTTTTCAATTTCATATGTACTTTCTTAGTTAATCTAAGACGCCACTGACATACTGTGAAGGAAAACATCGTGAGGAAACCTGGACTTTAATGGTCTGAAATCTCCAACCCGCAGTGAGCAAGCGTGGTGATCAATGCTCGTTCCTTCTCTGTTTGAGAAGAGGCCTTTGCCCAGCAGTGGGACAGTTACAGGCTAATATATATTAAAAGTTGTACAGAATGATCGGCAGAGTTCATGGTTTTCGGATGAACAGTGTCTAACCAGTCATGCTGTATGCAATGTAATGATTGATTTTATATTGGTTCGGTTCTTATTCCTAAAGCCAATTTTCTAGTTAACACTACTAACGTAACGAATCCTCTATTACGTTAGTTATGGCAACAACGTAGCTCTTCATCATTGGTATAGATTCAATCTCCGGTATCTGAACGGTTGATCAACTTAATCTTATATCAACAAATGTGATTGGTTGAACAATATTCTACCAACAATCACTTGACATGAGATTTGACAGCTGATTAGTTAATTTTTGTGTTCATAAAGCCTCGTCCCCACTAGGAACATTTGTCGAGCGACATGTGTCCCCGGAGACATCGGGCGATGTCGCCCTACATCGCCCCACGTCGCCCGATGTTACCGGGGACACATGTCGCTCGACAAATGTTCCTAGTGGGGACGAGGCTTAAGCCTTTTAAAAACCGGTAGCTGATATTTTTTACATACTACAGTTACGAAGAAAAGTGTAATCTATTTTCAATTTTGATAACTTGAAATGTTCAGCCTATGCTTTTCACAATTTTGTTGGGGTCAGCTTCCAGTCTAACCAGATGCGGCTTCTTCTTCCTCGTGTTGTTGGCACGACAATCACTATACTTTGTTAGCCCAGAACTTCGCCACTTCCACGGCGCCATCGGTGGCTGCGCAGGGATTACTCTGGCTGCAGGTTGTTGGGCTCAGAGGGCAGGATAGGAGATGGGGCATAGTTTGCAGCGCAGCTCCACATCCACACCCCGCCGCTGTTCGGTTCAGGTAGCCCCAATTGACGAGGTTGGAGTTACATCTTCGGTTGCGGCTGAAAACCGTATTTTACACGGAGCGAACGCCATCAGACCTCCGCAACCCAGTTACAGGGCAATGCCGATATCTTAAGGTTAGACCGGTTGTTAGACTTTCGGGCTTCTGACTACCCGTAACGACTGTTTATCGGTTTTCATGTGACATCCAGGACCGACGACTTAACACTTGACGTTCTCTCCGAGGCACGGAGGGGTTTCGATATGTAACGAATGTCACCCATTTACGGACTGTGTTTTTAATTAGTCACGACCCTTCCCGATAACTTGAGATATGAAAGTATGGGAAAGTGGGGTAGAACCGGGACACCAAGGCAAAAATTCAATAAAACACAAGTTTGAAGAAAATAAAATCAATTTTAATAGGCTATATTTAGTTTAGTTTATAAATTACATCATTGGCACTTGAGATCACTTTATTCTTAATTCTAAATAACAAAAAATAATCGATACATAAAAGCTATGTTTTTACGGTTTTACCACATCCCATGCCCTCTAAGTATGTATAAGAACAGGGGATGGGAACTGCTACTCCTTAACACAGGTTATTGTATAACCTAGCTAAGAGAGCAGTGTCACAACTTCCTGTATAGAGATTACTGTAAAATTCGTCTATATACATTAAGCCTACTTGGTACGTCTGCAATCTCTATTGTGAATGAATAAAGATTATTATTATTATTAAAAGCTATGTTTTTACGGTTTTGCTCCATCCCTTGTTCAAAACCGGGTATACCCAAATTTTATACACGATTTTGCCACTTGACAGTGGTAGCAATGGAACTCATCAAGATCTTCGGGTTCCCAACCGTACAGCCTTCATGGACCCAGTTCTTACATTTAAAACATTGCACCCATGCGTCGTTCCTTCGCGAGTATAATGATACACTTGTTAATTCCAAAGAATATTAGATCAATTGACCGTAAAAGCGTTTTTCTTATTTATTGTTGTCGAGCATGCATCGATGCCATTGAAAGTTTGTTGACAAACTGATCAGGGTGGCCAAAAGCAGTTAGCGAACGCGCGCCTAAATTTGAATCGTGTAAGAGGCTATACTGCTTTGTACCAGTGATACCCCCATACCCGGTTTTGGACTAATCTCCCCTATATCCTTTCTGTTTATTTTTGAAAAAGTTATTTAAGTTAACTGAGAGAAATGAGGCGTTGTGGCCGTGAATGATGTGCAAAGTAGCTTGATTTGTCATTCTGCAAACTTCTTTTAATGATAGTTTTTTGAACTAAACCAAAACGGGAATCACTTGGTACTTGAAGGTTGTTCTAACTTAGTTAAGAGCATAGTTAAGCATACAAACAGTAATAAAGACTGGTGATGCGCATATCATGAAACGAAGTTACAGTCGGATTCTCGAAATAAGGTCGCTGAAAGCTAGGATAGGAAATTTTAGATAGTTCTAATTTTATGGAGGCAGTGCTGAATAACAAAACTAGTCTAGTAGTTTTATATACTCACTTTTTATGGGATATAAATCTCAGTATTTTTTCTTTTATATGATGTCCAAAGTCATTTGGATTATTATCTGTTTGTTGACAACAGCGATGATAAAACTGTTGTTTTACGCGATAAACAATCGTAGTTGCAAATGGCTGAATTATTAGCATACTTTGTAATTAAAATATGTTAATTTGAGCTAAAAGAATATCAAGTAATTGAGAATATCAATTAGACTCGCGACCTCGCTTCGTGTTCAGCTCATGATTAAGGGTTCCGTTTGGGTTAGAAACTAGTCGGGCAATCCCGAAAAATGCACGTGAGTAAACCGTAACTATAATAATCATAAATATAAAAGAACTAGCTTTTGCCCGCAGCTTCGCTTGCGTGCAATTTTGAACCCGTTAAGTGACGATTTTCCATACCAACATTCATCCCCTATTTAACTCCCTTAGGGGTTGAATTTCGAAAAATCCTTCCTTATTCCTTGTCTACATTATAACGGGAACCTCTGTGCAAAATTTCAGCTTTCTAGGTCCAAGGGATTGGGCTGGGCGTTGATGAGTCAGTCAATCAGTCAGGACTTTTCTTTTTATTTATATAGATATGGCATAAATTCTTTTCATGTGTAAATTATCTTCCGGATATTTTTTTATGGGAAAATTCCGTCTTCTTTCTTAAACACTGCAACTCTGTAAGCCAGGATATACATTTTTTGCATTATAACTTTCGTGAGTCACATTCATATTTATGATTGGTTACGGTTTACTCACGTGCAAAAATGCATGGGATGGCTCAAAAATGCACGAACACAACAACAAACAAAACAAAAGGAAAACAGGACCAACTAGAAAAAATACCGGAACAATGAAACTCAGCGTTTCCCGAGAAAATGATGAAACTGTCTTGGAACACGCTAAGAGCTTCTTGCCTCTTCTGGATAAAGTACTCCACTTACTTTATCTATTTAGGACAATTTCTCATTTTATAACATACTAGGATTCCGCTATACCCATCTGGCTCTCTTATACAAACGACGGAACACAGTAAACTGATTGGCGCCAGATTTTAATTTGAGGGTGGTAGCTAGCTAAGCGGATCGTATAGATCCTACCACCAAGCAAATCTCAGCATAAGCTGCCACATTGAAATGTTGTTGTTGTCTCTGGAGTTAATTATTTCTCTATAATCATTACTCTATCGTTTTTGCTTCCAAAAAATTATCATGGCATGTTTTCATTTGTAAAACACTTCTAAAACAGAGCAATCACCACTAACTTCTGACGTTGAATGTACGAACTGTCACAAGCGAGACTGTTGCAAAGATATCCAATGTCCTCTTTGAAGATATAAACACGATACAAGATGAAAGGGAAATCGTTCGTTTTTTTCAGTTCAAGGTGACTTTGGAAAAGTAATAGCGTTGTATTTGAAAGAGTGTAGTGAACATTATGAGCGCCATAAGTCAAGTAGACTAATGGTGATAGGAATGTAATGACATAACATAACGCCTAGTATTCCCCGAAGGGTTGGGCAGAGGTGAAGTACACCCTAAGTGTGCGTTATGAGTGACGGCGCACCGCGCAGGCGGAATGAACGGCGTATTAAATAAATGTTCGAAACGTTTGAATTTTGATATCGACATTATTAAAACCAAAGTAAAATAAACGAAACACTAAACAAGCGCGTACTCGTCAACTTTCCCACGTGTACTAAGGACAGGTATCGACGGTAAAGCCACGGTAAAGCCGCTCCGTAATCCGCAATACGCCCGTGCGCCATCACTCAGGACGCACACTTATTTCGCCGTTATGTTGTAAGTCTCATGTAATAGTGGGCGAGCCTATTGCCATCAATCGGGCACAAATCTAGACACCGGACTGCTACTGAGAAATTCCACACGGCAAAATCCAATAACACGTTGTCCAACCTAGGGATCGAGCCCAGGACCTCACGCTCAGCAGTTGCGCTTGCGACTACTAGACCGACGAGGTAGTAAAATGAGTTACAAGTAAACTAGCTTTTGCCCACGGCTTCGCTTGGGTTAATCAAGCTCGAAAAACTCTTAACACTACTATTAATGTTTCTATAATAATATAATTCAATCGTGGTTCGAAAGACACGTGGCGCCATCTATAAACGTTATTGTTGTTTTCCTCGGAAACAGTACATTTTTTCGGGATGAAAGGTACCCTATGTCCGTTTCTGTACACCTGACAACGTATACGCAAAATTTCAGGATGATCGGTTTAGTGGTTTAGGCGTGAAAAGGTAACAAACAAACAAACTTACTTTCGCATTTATAATACTAGTTAGGATTAGGATGGCTCAATTTCCAAAATAAAAATTGATCACTCTGGTCCCTAACAAACCTAAATATTTGCAAAACTGCTTGGTTAAAATCGAGGCCGATATAAAAATAGGCTCATTTAGACATCTTATTTTCGAAATAAAAATACGGAACACAATTAATAGGTATCAATGCATAAAATGTACCAGAGAGGTCAACCAAATCCGCTGATTTTGGAGATCATCTCAAATATTCAAACTATCTTTCTTCGTTTCACGTATCTTTTTCTAAGTTCTTTTTGATTTTGGCAAAGCTAGTCACCATTTCAGTAGCCAGTAGTAGTAAAGAAAAAAATATTTAATGAAATTCGAAATACTAAAACGAAACACCGATATTTCTTACTACATCCCTATTTCAACCCGCCTCGGTAACTCGTAACCACTCGTAACGCACTTCAAGCAAGCTCTGTACTCGTAACCACCAGTTACGAGTACAATACACTTCCACTCCACGCATTCCCATGGCTACGGCGTAGCGCTACGCAAACGCTACGAGAAACGTAGCAGTAATTACTATGTAGCATAAATTTCATCACACTAAACGCGCGAGTGTATTTATTATTTTTTAATCAAGTTTATTGAAGTTTCTTGTGTGTGTGCAGTGTGGTCTTGGCCTTTCAAGTGATGTTAGTCAATAACTATGTAATTACTCTAATTAATGATAGCACTTTTTGATATGTTTATTTACTTCTGACTTCCTAATTAATGTTTTGCTTAATACTGTGAGCAGTTATGTAGGGGCCGCCTGAAAGCCTCCTCTATTTATTTCTATTATTTTCTGTCTCTATTCCATATTTTTCCTAAAATAAGGTTGAGCTACACGATGGCTGATGCATGTGTGCCGTCAGTTGGGATAGGTCAACTTAAACCTGCTATGGCTCTTTCCTCAAAAGGTCATTCTAGCCGTTGCCCTACATTGTTACACTCGCATAGTTTTTGTAGCACAATGTTTGGACTTTAAAAGAGACCTTGACCTCTGAGTTTATTTTGGCTTTTCTTCTCAGAGATAGTCAGACGGGAAAAGCCGACGCCATTTAGTGTTAAAAAAACATATAAAATTGACATATAAAAGCGTCTGGATAACAGATTTATTTACAGAAATAAAATCATTTATCATTTCATTCCCTGCTGTAGTAGTGCTGTCGTCACTCCATTTCCTATGTGGCCTGATTGATCTGCGTTGCTTGTAAATGGGATACCAGTCATTGGAGCATCTTTTATCTGTTGCTCATTTTCATTTTAAACGTAATACTTTTTGATATACTTGTAATTTATTTTTTTACCATTTTATCGACAGTTGCCTCTTGAGAAAATAATAACAAAATTCTCAATTTTTTAATAGTTTTTCTAAAATTTATTTTGTCAAAATCTACCATGAAAACTTTGAAAATAAATGATCATATTGTACTAAAACTTTTTAACAAAAAATAAAACTGATTTCAAGTCGGTTTTATTTTTGTTAAAAAGTTTTTTTTTCTTTTTACTGTGTCTAACTAAAGTATGGCTAGACCTACTAAAGACGCTGCTCGTAACCCAATCACATTATGTAGTGTGCTGTTCATCATTGAGGAGTTCCATTGTCTATCTCTGAAGGTCTTCATCAAAATCTTCACCAAATTTAAATGGCTTCCATTTAAATTTTATCACCATCTTGGATGAAAAATGTTTCAAACAAAAAAGAATCGCCCAAATTGGTGCATACTGTTGGAATTATTCCGCAAAATAAACAGGAAATACATAAAAAAATACAGACTAATTGAGAACAACTACTCTTTTTTGAAGAAGTTGGTCAAAAATAATTATAAGTTCACCGATATAAAACATCGCACAAACCTCAATAAGATACCACCTTTTGTTTAAAGGCATTATCCATGAAATCCTTTGCGCCTTTAAAAACTAAACTGCACAGATAAACCAAGTCCACAGATTAAAATAAAGCGTTCGAGTATGTGTTACCAGTGATGGTTCATTCGCGTGACAGCCAACACTCACCAGGGGGCGCTGTTCTCGGAAGTCGACAATACCTGGTTTGGGGCTAGAAATCTAGATTAAATATAAACTAGCCTTGATTTTACGTATATTGGATTGAGTTTTTTTTATTAATTCTGTGTTGGAGTGATATTGAGTCGTAAGGAATTAATTGTGAATTAAATTTATTTCAGAGGGCAAGAAGTAAGTTTTAGAGGATATTGTGAATATACAGGGTGGGAAAGTAAAGTGTCAACAGGCGATTACTTTTTTATTTTTACAGATATTGAAAACTGTTGCCTACGGAACAAAATGACATAAATATCTTAACGAAATTAAATCGCCATTATGCTCGAAAATTGATTTACACTGCGTCCATACATTAAGTATGAAAATCAATCTGTTTGGACGATCATTCCATAGTTATACATAGCCTCATAAAATTTTAAACTTATATTGGAACTTGGCAACAAAATGAATAAAACGCCGAAAAATATATTTTAAAAAGTAGGAAAAAAACAATTGCTGTTAAAAAACTTCAGGGTACGGGGATACGTGTAAGGGAGTACGAAATTTTTTAATTTGGAGTCGTGATTCATTTTGAAAAAATATTGATGTCTCTTTATGTAGTAAACAACTAGGTTTCCAAACCAGTTCATTTTTTTAAATAGCTTGTTTATTGACAGAATAATACCATAGAAAAAGTATCTTTTGCATAATGTAGTAATAGTAAAATTTTGGACATAAAGCGATTTCATTTGACAAAAGATTACAGTGTCATTTTGTGCTTTCGGCACCTAGTTTTGATAGTAGCTATAAGTTTTTCAATACCTGTTATATTGACGAAATAATCGCCTGTTGACACTTAACG
Organism: Amphipyra tragopoginis; assembly: GCA_905220435.1. Taxonomy (NCBI): domain Eukaryota; kingdom Metazoa; phylum Arthropoda; class Insecta; order Lepidoptera; family Noctuidae; genus Amphipyra; species Amphipyra tragopoginis. The sequence continues at coordinate 3,543,696 of HG992006.1, forward strand.
TTTCCACCCTGTACATTCAACTTTGAATAATGTTCATTCGACTATTATTAAGATAAACTTAAGATTAACTTAGCTAGCTAAGTTAGACTAGGGATCCCTTTAGAACAAAACGTTATTTTTTAATCTTCATTCCTAACGGAACCTTAGTGGGATCTAATAAAAAAATGTCAATTTTTTCGTTTAACCATCCATCGCTAAGTCTCAATACATAATAAAATAAAATATGTAGGTACCTATGTTTCCTACAATGAAACATCTCACACGAATGAAGGCTCGATAATTTCAAACGTTAGCCACATAATAAATACCATTTCACAACAACCACTATAACACCCTTACAAACATTATAATAAAGTTCAATTTCCTGCAAATTTAAATTATTTCTATTACACTCAATTGACCAGCATAATGAGACCTTTTAACTCAAACATGTGATTGGTTTACGTAGTTCATGTCATAATGGTTACAATTGACCCAGCCCTGACCGCCGAAATAGGTATTTTGCGTGTTTAATTTAATAGTTGTAGTGGTTCGTTTAACTGAGATGCCAGTTTTTATATAATTATAAGGTTTTGTATGTATAGGCGAGTCGCGTGAGGATAATGCAACGCATCGACTTAGAAACACATGGACCAAGGCTTTACTACAAAATTCAAGAAAAAAGTGTTCTGAATTTACATACACCACCAGAGCACACTGCGTTATAAACTATAGCTCTGGTAGTGTATGCAAACTCAGGACATATTTTCGTGAATTTTGCACTGGACCCTTGGTCCATCTGTTCTATGAACTTGTATGGATGTGCGCTCACTACATCAACTCCGTAGCGTCACCGAGTCGCCTCGGGCGTATGCCGTCCATGCGCGGACGACGAGTTGGCCACTCGCTGACAACTCGCTGCTCGCATGCTTGCCTTGCGTTGCTGCGCATTGCCAACGCACAAGTCCCGAGTGAACCGCGCGCTGCCATCGAATAGACCGCGCACATCGGTCCTCTGGTTGCCCACGCGACGTTTACTGGTGATAACGCGGCGTCCACCCGTGAACCACCTGCTGACAACGAGTGGACGCCGAGCGACGAGGCGTTGTGGGTCGGGTGCCGGGTGGCTCTAATGAGCTGTGACCTACATGAAGCAAAGATCACATAACTTTGCAAAGTATTGAGTTCCCATACATTAGTAGCTATCACAAGTAAAATTTAATATTTATATGCCCAGTTTGACAATAAGAAATGCTACCATAGTAAACAAAACGATTAGTTTTTGATCAGAGGAAACGGGCATAACTCACCTCCCGTGTGGGGACGGGCTAGAATATAAAACTTCCTCACCGCACGCTGGGAATAGACGCGAGTTGTAAGATTATACAAAACCCAGCACGCTTGGTGGTAGGATCTATACGGTCCGCCTGGCTAGCTACCACTTGAATATTAAAGTCCGGCGCCAAGCAGTTTACTGTGTTCCATCGTGTGTATGTGAGAGCCAGAGGGGTATAGGGGAATCCCTTTACAGGGTGTAAACGAATTCGTGTAATTCCTTCAAACCGCGTGATCTATTGATGACACAGAGGAACCCTAAATGGGTATTGTTGAAAATCGACAAAAAAAAAACAAAATAACATACTTATTGGTTTTCTATTTGTGAGTCATTTTAGAGCTCCGAGTTAACTGACTGCAAAGAGCGATATCGCATTAGTCGTGCCCGCCAGCCGCGTCGCCTTACTTTCATTCTTTTATGCATCATTTAGGCATCGAAATGTTCAAGGAAATAATTTTTTTTTTGCATACATTTTTTTTCTTATTTTTTACTTAGTCCTTGTTAGGTGGTTTAGATTCGATCACTTAGTCATACCGCATGAAAAAAAGTTTTTTATAATCCGAATATTTCTCATGCGGGAACAATCTACACCACTAGTAGATCATGTGGTTTTAAGGAATTACACGAATTCGTTAAGATCATGTATGTACCTATCTGTTACTTAGATTCGTAAGCTTCATCTTAGAGCTTGTCTGAGCTTACCATCAGGTGCGACGAGGATCAAAGGCGATGAAGACAAGTAATAAAAAAAAAACCTTTCGCGCCTCTTACGTGAAGAAATGAATAAGAATACCATTAAAACCACTTTTATTATATTCCTGAACTATCTTATTTTTCCTTTACCGTGTATGGAAACGTTTCGTGTAAACTCATTGGCGAGTAGTTGTAATACAGCTAAAGTTTGAACCTACTATCCTAGTTTGAAAAGTTTTGATCCCGGCTGTAACACTCAAATAATATTTGATACAGACTTAGCAAGTTTTAGAGTTAGCTTCTTCTAGGATCCGCTGTAAGCTGGACCTATCAACAGGGTGATGTAACATTATACTGGGATTTTTAGGTAGAGGTGAGAAATATTAAATAATAACAACGTGAAACAAAAATGTGTGGTCATGTTTAAGGGGGTTGTTTACTCTTAACCCTACCTTAACTTTACCTTAACTTACCTTAACTGCTATGGCAATCCTCCTAAAAGGCGTGTTTTTCTATTTGTTACTCTCTAAACTGTCTAAATATCACGGTTCATGAGATACAGCCTGGTGACAGACGGACAGCGGAGTCTTAGTAATAGGGTCCCGTTTTACCCTTTGGGTACGGAACCCTAAAAAAACAAACCGACACGTAAAATTTATTTTTAAATATCCGATTTGCAGAATAAATAATTTCATTTCGTTTCATAATTTCATTTCATTTCATAATTTCATTTCAATTCATAATTTCATTTCATTTCCTAGGTGTTCCTACAAAGCCAGGAAATAAGCACACATTTTTCAAAAAAACAATCAACGTGAATAGTGGTGCCCAAAAACCACATCACCTTCTTAAAAGTAGGTTATAAAACAAAGTGCAGCGCGTCGTTTAAACTTCAGCTGTTTAACAGTAAAAATTTGATTTGCCACAGCTTGCACATTGCACTGCACCGTAGATTTTATCGGTCGATTTGCACACTTGCGGTTCCATCGATTTTAGTGTATCTTGACGTGTACAGAATTTAAGTAGTAAAACTGGTCCAAGATTTAGACGGAATACTTTAGTGATCAATTTTGGTTTGATTCAACATGGAACAAATGTCTCTGATTACAATAGTAAACATTTTATAATAATAATAATAACCAATGAACCGCTCACACGTTTGCTGCCCCCTTCGCCTATGTACTGGCGGCTTTTCAGGGGGCCCAGCTAGTGAGCTGGTGAGTCACCGTCTGCCAACACAATTCAATTTTAAACTTGAAAGGCAGACGCCGTTTTCTACCGGCAATAGAAGTTAAACAGTCCATTTAACACCCCCTCCCATACACCAGGTTTATTTTTACCATATTTCACAATAGTTTTGCACCCACCTGAGACGGTCCATGACTGTACTCCAATAGTGCAGCCGTGGATAGTCCCCGGTTGGTGCCCCATCCCATTGTAGATTAAAGTCCTCAAAGGGGCCTCTGCGCGTTGGACCTGTGTCCCCCGTATGTCTTCCAAAGGATCAGACATCTTCCGCACGGGAGATGAGCCGTGACTAAAAAGAGATAACCAAGAAAGCAAAGAGCTAGCTTTGCATTCATTAATAGCGATCACAGATAAAATTAGCTTACGAGTATATTTATATGCCCAGCGTTGCAGTAAAAATACCATTGGTAAGCAAAATTATTCGTTTGTGGTCAGCACAATCTAAATGTAGAAAAATATACAAAAAAAAACATGGGTATCAGCTGTTTTTTTTTGTATTATAACTTTTTTTTTACTTACTTGCATTTTTCAGGATAGATTGCTATGATTTACCGAGCGTTATTGGTCAAAATTAAGACTTTTTTATCTTAATCAATAAATAAAATTTATGCAAATAATTTACATAAGTCCCTTTGTTCGAGTTTATTTATATTATTGCCCAGTTTGGCAATAAAAAAGCTACCATTGGTAAGGAAAAATATTCTTGTCCATAGGAAACGGACTTTATCGTGTCTAGATTCCACTATGTAGCTCAACCTTGTCCCCATAAATCTCAAATACACAATTGATGGTCACTAAAAATCTATCGTCGTAAACGATTGCTATCATAATAACGAAAAATATATTTAGAAGCAATTTCGATTGCGAACAAGAATGTCTGCCCCTTAACATAAATTTTGTGTACAGCTTATGTACTTTGTGTACACCTTTGACGTACGCCTTCCTACCTACGGTTACTTATTTGATGAAAAACGGGTTTATAAAATTACTTACTTAAGTTTTTTTCATTTGCTGGTCGACTGTTTTAATTCTAAAACAACTCGTTCGATTTTTTCATCTAATTTTTTGAGGATCTAGTCCAATCTTGGTTATTAAAGGGCTGACGGGAATCGATAAAAAAATCGAAGATTACACACCGTGGGCCCGAGGTACCCGAAAGATCTTCGATATCGGAGAGACCTTCGATTCCGATGCCTAATTGGAGAAGAAAAGCTAAGTATATTTATGTAGTTTGTTCAAAAAAGCTTAATTTTCGAAATATTCATTATTTACGGCAATTCACAAATGGAAAAATATCTATGGTAACGAGTCCCACGAACGCGGCGTTGCGTTATTAATTTATGACTTTTATTTGAACTGTTACGATCGTGATGTCATTGTGTTAAACATGATAATTTATTTTAATAGCCTCTAAGTGCACATTTTAAACATGATAATTTATTTCAATAGGCTCTAAAGTAAAAGCCCGTTTTAAACCATTTTAAAAGCAGCTAAAATCTATGACAATTTTAGTATAAAATTTCGGTATCAAAAACTGGGCTGTACGAAAAAATATAATGTGAAATTCAAATATTATTTATAGAACGCGATTCTTTTAAAAATAATTGACCTTTAATTTTTCGGTATCAAAAACTGGGGTCTATGTAAAAATATTACGCGAATTTCAAATATTACTCTAGAACTCGATTCTTAAAAAAATAATTGATATTAAATTTTTCTGTATCAAAAACTGGGCTCTACGAAAAAATAACATGTGAAATTCAAATATTATTCCAGAACCCGATTCTTAAAAAAATAATTGACATTTAGTTTTCCGGTATCAAAAACTGGGTTCCACAAAAAAATACCATGTGAATTTCAAATATTATTCTAGAACGCGATTCTTTTAAAAATAATTAACTTGTAAATAAAATCACTTTTGCATAGCGTAACCTCAGGCCGGTTCGCCATTCAGGCTGTACAGTCGGCTTTCGTATTTCGTGTAATGGGAACGCGCACGCTAATGTAATTGAGATTTTTTTGCTAGTTTCCCCTTTTAAAATGAGAGAAACTGTATGTTACTGAGGTTAGGACGGGCGCCGACCGTTTTGCACACTGTACATATTTTGTGAATGTGTTTTTTGTGCCGATTGTACTCGTATATGTTAAAGTGTTTTATGGAGCTATTTGGACCAGATTTAGACTTGAATTTATTTATGGTGTATTGTTTTTGGGTTAATAAGGATTTATGTGGGTGTTGTTTCAATCTGCCTTGGGTGAACCGGGAAATAAGTGTGAATACTCTGGGCATTTATATGTTAATATTGGTTAAGCCCCGCTTGTTAAGCACCGGGTTGCGGGTTCAAATCCAGGCATGTACCAATGTGACTTTTTCAATTTCATATGTACTTTTTTAGTTAATCTAAGACACCACTGACATACGGTGAAGGAAAACATCGTGAGGAAACCTGGATTTATGGTCTGAAATCGCCAACCCGCAATGAGCAAGCGTGGCGATCAATGCTCGTTCCTTCTCTGTATGAGAAGAGGCCTTTGCCCAGCAGTGGGACAGTTACAGGCTAATATTTATTTTTTGTGGGTGACCATTCGTTACACATCGAGACTGAATCAACGCTTTTTCTATTCTCTTAATAGGCGATCGCTATCAGATACGCTCGCGTGAACTTAAATGCAGCGTCATTGCAATCGATCTGCGCGTCATGAAATTACGTGAATTAGTCTACAGTTCTCTAGATCAAAAGCTTAACATATGACTATGATTTTTTACAGATCAAAGCGACTTAAGATAAATAATAGCCAAAATTTCTTCAACACGTATTCACTCATTGAAACCATTTATTTTGCCACACACAAGATGTTATATAAAAACAATAAAAATAAAAATAAACATTTTAAAGATATCATCGGTGGCAAGGAATCCAGCTCATTATTCGCTGTGCAAATAATGAGCTGGATCACAGTACTGATTTTCAGCTGGTGCCTGCCATTTTGTGTATCAACATCAGCCAGGAAGAGTTTAAGCCGAAACTTTTTCATCTAGTTTAATTTTATTACTAGGTATATGAAAGTTGGACGTATTCCACATTGGGCACCCGCTTTTACGGCACCCAAGTTAATGGCACCTGAGGTATTCCATATTCGGCACCTATAGGTATTTTTCGCAGGTGCCATTAGTGGAACAGTTTATTATTTTAAATTTTATTCCACTTTCGGCACCTACGAACCAGTAGGTACTAGTGATGGGACGTTTACTTTTTAAAGGACGTTAAAATTAAAAATTCGATTAAAATCAGTAGAGTTTAATATCATGATAAAAATATAACTTCTTTATATATTTTAATATCACAATCGGTTTCCTTAATCACATATATTGCAAAATCAGCCTTGAGTTACAAGTTTTTTTTTTTTAATGTTTTGAGGCTTTTTATCAAACATGATCATTCCAGCCTTATCGTACACAATAGAATTTAAAAACAAATACTTTTTAGGTTTACATACAATTATTTCTCTTCTTGATTAACTTTGTAATTAAAATTCAACTGTCTTTATTTATTAAAACTACCAGGAAAGCAGAAATGATCTGGAACTAAGTGCTTAAGCGACTTTACTACTTAGCTTAATAATGCTAAAATTATAAGTTTTGAAATTGAATCAATTGTTGTTTTGAAAAGTACCAGGGTGACAGCCTAAACGATGTCACTAAGATGTGCACCAATGATTAAACACAAAAAGGAATATAAAGTATTCCTTATTATTCACTATATCGAAAGAAGTCTTGAAACTGTCCTATATCTTACCCATAACTGTCACTTAGTGATATCGTTTAAGCGCCTATTTTCTGTTCATTTCTGTCGCCCTGGTACTTTTCAAAACAACAAATGATTCAATTTGAAAACCTGTATTTTTACCATTATTGAGCTATGTATGTTAAGTCGCTTAAGCACCTAGTTCCAGTTCATTTCTGCTTTCCTGGTAGTTTTATTAAATAACGACAGATGAATTTTAATTACAAAGTTCATCAAGAAGAGAAATAATTGTATGTAAAAAACCTAAAAAGTATTTATTTGTTTTTAAATTCTATTGTGTACGATGAGGCTGGCATGATCATGTTTGATAAAAAGCCGCAAAACATTAAAAAAAAAAAACTATTGTAACTCAAGGCTGATTTTGCAATATATGTGATTAAGGAAACCGATTGTGATATTAAAATACATAAAGAAGTTATATTTTTATCATGTTATTAAACTCTACTGATTTTAATCGAATTTTTAATTGTAACGTCCTATAAAAAGTAAACGTCCCATCACTAGTACCTACTGGTTCGTAGGTGCCGAAAGTGGAATAAAATTTTAAATAATAAACTGTTCCACTAATGGCACCTGCGAAAAATACCGATAGGTGCCGAATATGGAATACCTCAGGTGCCATTAACTTGGGTGCCGTAAAACCGGGTGCCCAATGTGGAATACGTCGAAAGTTGTTAAGCAAGAAGAGTGAGCAAAAAAAAAATATTTTTTGTCCTTTTTCGGTTTTCTTTTTTTGTTAAGCTTTTTTAATATTATTTTGTTCGTGTAGGCTATATTGTCCATAGAATATGTAGTTATTGTTCTGTTATTTATAAGTGAAGACTTGTAATTGGCTGTCTGTCTGATTTACTGGTACTAGTCTGTTTTTTTAGCTGTAAGTCTTCCATATTAATTTAAATAAATAAATAAACATAATAAATTATATGTGCACTTAACGCAAAACGCAAATTAGATAACAAAAATAAAACATAAAAACAAAAATAAAAAACATAACAATCTCACTAACACAGCAACAATCACAGTGGTACAAAAGAAAAAGTGAATCGATCCACAGTACAGGACACTATGGCCAGATTCAATCAACACAAGAAATAGCACATAAAATGCCTAACAGATACACAAGAGCTTATACTTAGTAACTTTTGAATACACAAGAGATCTCTCGAAATATACGTTTTGAAAGTCATTTGGGGTATAGCCGAGGCTACACGACGGCTATTCGTACAAGTCAATTGAAACAACATTCCCATATCAATCCAACTCAACCATAACTGTGACCCTAATCACACACAACTCACAAAATAGGAAGCAACCACATAATACATGAACAAATTGCTACACAAACTTAGATTGTGTACGCATAACTTAGACGCGTCTGCCACTTATTATATAATGGATGATCCCCTACACCCCCTGCCCCCCTGCCCTGGGGATGATGTCGAAAATATCCGTACATTAGCTGCCAGTTGATAGATAATGGTAGGAGGAAATAACTGATACGTGCTGATGAGGTGGTGTTAGATCTGGGGCTGATTCTAGAACTATGGGAGCGGTGAGGTGAACTAGTTTGTGGATGTGATGTAGCATATTTTGGTCTAGTTTAGTAGAGAATATACAGCATGACTGGTTAGTGGCTTTACATTCGAAAACGATGAATTCTGCTCATCATCACTACATAGTATAAAACAAAGTCGCTTCCCGCTGTCTGTCCCTATGTATGCTTAGATCTATCAAACTACGCAACGGATTTTGATGCGACTTTTTTTAATAGATAGAGTGATTCAAGAGAAAGGTTTATATGTATAATACATGCATATTATAGTAGAAAAAAACGCGGAATACGCGATAAACGACATCCACGCGGGCGAAGCCGCTGGCGACCTCTAGTTCTTAATAACTTTTACTATGGGATAAACTTTGAATTCCAGAAAAAAAGCTGCTCTTCCATATTAGATAATCAATGTTGTTTAACAAAATGTATTCAAGATTCAGAATAAGTTAAAAAAAATATAGTACCTACACTTAAAAAAATATAGTAGGTATTTTATGGAAATACAAAAAAAGACAAAGGTGTTTTGTTATAAATTGTTGTTCATAAATGTTACTTTAAGAACTAAAGATTGATCCATCCAACTGAAATATATATCGTTATTTTGCGTACTATTTCTTCAACTGTATATGTATAGTACGTAGACCCGAAATACAATACAATACTAAATGTACGGTTGGCAACTTTAGGCTTATCCTGAAAAAATCAAAATATAAAATGCTCTTAATCTATTTATAAAATTACAATATTCAGAGTTACTGACAGAACCTTGTCTTGGCATTATAGCTTGTACATATTATGTGTATCTTAGATTAATAGCACTATCCCGGGACTCTCATCCCGAGAGGTTACTTATTGTAAATTAATAATCATCTCCAGATAATTTGTCTCCAATGATTAGATGTAGAGGTAACAGAATATGTAGCGATGCATACATTATTATAAGTGACTACCGATTTAATCTACTTATTGCAAATTATCTAGATAATTATGTTCACTGAAAGTTATCCGATATTTATTCGTTTACTGTCCATTATTTGATGATTAGTAGTATTTAAATATTTTAGAATCCTTTATTTAAAACAAAAAATACTTACTCGACAAAATCAACCAACTTTCGGTTTAAACAACCAATAATAAACAAATTAAAGAAAACAACATTATTTAATGTAGTAAAAAATCACCAAAGCTAATATCTTAATTAAAATTAAAACAAAAAAACAAATCAGAATTGATTAGTGCTGATAATACGCATAATATCACACGTTATAAAACGTTATTATCATTGATAATTATCAATACAACTGATCAACTATCGGAAACATAGACACAATAGATAAACAAAGGAAGAGCCGCCGCAAATACGCGGCGCTGGCCTTGCTTTAACACTGGAAATTGTTGTAATTTTTATTATTCACTAGCTTTTGCCGGCGCCTTCGATCGCGTTAATTAAGCTCAAAAAACTCTTAACACACTACTAAAGTTTCTATAATAATATGATTCAATCGTGATTCGAAAGACACGTCGCGCCATCTACGAACGTTATTGTTGTTTTCCTCGGGAACAGTACTTTTTTTCAGGATGAAAGTTACCCTATGTCCGTTTCTGCACACCTGACAACGTTTATGCAAAATTTCAGGATGATCGGTTCAGTGGTTTAGGCGTGAAAAGGTAACAAACAAACAAACTTACTTTCGCATTTATAATATTAAGTTAGGAGTTAGGATTAGGATTATGAAAGAGGGGAATTAAAACTATACCATTCGAAAGGTACTGTATTAAAGACTTGCACAAAAAAACATGTGTTGCCGTCAAGGCAGGTAAAATAAAGGTCGAATTTCGACCGGTTCTAATAAATATACGGCTGAATCCCCTGAAGGGTTGGGCAGAGGTGTATAGTACACATTAATTTCGCCGTTATGTTTAATTCCCATGTAATAGTGGGCGAGCCTATTACCATAAACCAGGTACAAATCCAGACCCCGGGCTGCTACTGAGAAATTTCACACGGAAAAACCTAGTAACACAGCCCGACCTGGGGATCGAACCCAGGACCTCACGCTCAGCAGTCGCGCTTGCGACCACTAGACCAACGAGGCAGACACATTACAGACCATAGTACAGACGCCAGCACATCAAGCTACTACAATCTGTCTATATTTAATAGATTTTCATCTTTATCGCAAAAGTATTAGGTTCAAGGTTGATTGGGAAAATTTGACAGTTTCGGATGATGTGCTTGTGGGACATTTTAGAGGCTACCTTTCGACAGTTAATATCCCTAAAATAAATCACACCAAACTTCAAAGACTTCAGTAATAGACTTCAGACTTTAATAATATATTAACAAAGTTCCATTTGACGAGACTAATTCATTAATCCATCTAATTTTCCAGCGTTTTATATGTTGAAAGAGCAAAGATCTTGTAATCTCTAATGAGATTTTATAATCCTCCCTTGTCTATCCGGCGGCAAGGGAACTATTATACATAATATAAATGTAATAGGTATATATTATTACACATATACTTATATATTCTCCTTTATACAAGCTAGTCTCGTTAGTAACAGATATTCGACAGGGGATCGCATGTTGTTTTAATAACTAGCTTGTAACAAAAACATTTTGTAATAACTTAACTAACTTTGTTATCGTTAGGTAGATCCAGTGATGTTTTAGATAGTATATTGCTAGTTTAGTTGAGGATTAAATTCTGTGCCTACAGTTGTAGCAATCTAATTACAGAACATAAATACTCTTAGGCTGTTTTTCCACCAGATATGTGTACTACGGATTTGTGTCTAATTCACCAAATGATCGTTTGATTTTCAAACATATGTCAAAGTTACTAAAATAAAGCGATCTTTATAAAAGTATACTACTCGCGTAAAAAAACTTTAAGAGGCACAAAATACCTTTTATCCCGACGTTTCGGCCGAATTGCACCGGCCGTGGTTACGGGTAGACTGAAGTGGCGAAGCAGTTGTCATTTTCGAAGTATCGACGATAACTTAATAAAAAATCAAGATCGAGTGAGGGTAGATGAAAATATCCTTGCTTCACGAAGATGACAACTGCTCCGCGCTACATAATAGGAGACATATTAGGAGAGGTACCTCCTAATGTGTCGACATTAGGGAACTGCTATACAATTCTACAACAGAGGAATCAGTGTCGCTCCCAATGAACCTCCTCCAAAGAAAGCATCAGACATCATCTGACAAATCAGACATCATCTGACAAATCTGCAGGATATGCATCTCTAAGAAAGGTCGACCTTCCCAAAAACACACCCCGAAAACTCATATTGTCACATCCTTATATGACTTAGACTAACGCGAAATATGTCTCCATAAAAATATTGTTTGACTTCAAGAAGTTATTGCTATACAATTTTGAGAAACGCTTTACTGAAGATTTAATGCTTTAAATGCTATTGAGTTCTAGAAGAAAGAGGGATGGGTGGGGGGGGGGGGGGGGCGGGGTCTTCTCAAAAACGCACACTATGAAAACTCATATTGTCACATCCTTACAAACATGACTTAGGCTAACGCGAACTATGTCCCCATAAAAATGTTGTTTACCATCTTTGACTTCATGAAGTTATTGCAATACAATTTTGAGAAACGCTGTACTGAAGATTTAATGCCTTAAATGCTATTGAGTTCTAGAAGAAAGAGGAATGGGGGGAGGGGCGGAAACGTTGGGAGCTGGTCGCTTTAATGGGGGTAATTAAAAGTAACTCTTTAATTCCAGTATGCTAAATGAGAGGAAGGAACTTAACGGTTGAATAGTTTTGTTTATTTCCTGTTAGGGTCTTGTTAGAGAGGCTCGTGGGTAATTAACAACAGCGTGGATCATATGATTTGAGAGGTTAAGCTGCGTTTGCCGCGGTCAGTCCGTCGATGGGTGACCGTTCGTTATACATCGAGACTCCTTCGTGCCTCGAAGAGTAAGTTAAACCGTCGGACCTGGGTGTCATACGAATGATAGTCGTCACGGGTAGTCAGAAGCCCAAAAGTCTGGTAACCGGTCTAACTTTAACAAATTATTGGTTTTGCCTAGTAACTGGGTTGCGTAGGTCTGATGGCAGTCGCTCCGTGTAAAATACTGGTATTCAGCCGCATCTGGTTAGGCAGAATAAATTAAATAAATACGTGGGCAGAACATACAAAATGTTGCTTTTAAAAAAGAGTTATAAAATAAATCTGATACGAGTATACCTACTGATATACCAGCCCTATTTTATGATATTTCATTCAGGTTTTGTAATAGATATTATTTACAGTATATCTAAATACCAAATTATTCTCGTTATAAATACTGTAAAAACAAATTTTATCCTAATAAAATAAATCAAAAGTAAAAAATAACTGCAAATGTACAAAATACCTATGATTATTATGATTAACAGCCATTACGCACTGCATCCGATCTGGCTCCGTGAAAATAAGAATATAAAAACTCGGACCGAATTCGGATATTGCTTTGCACACTGCATCCGATCCGAATTCGTGAAAATACGAATCTAGAGTCTAGAAAACTCTGACCGAATTCGGATATCGCTTATGCACTTATCTGATCTCTGATCCAAATTCAAACAATTCAGGGGCCATCTTTGGCATATGTCCGGTTTGAATACGAGGTAATGCGAAAGCGTTCATACAAACAGTACTACGGCTACTTCGGTCCGTCAATATTTCTTCCGAATTGGAAACTCACGGATCACGGAGATAAATCGGATCGGATGACGGAAGTCGGATCTAGTGCGTAAACTACCATACAAATAGTTCTATGACTACTTCGGAACTAACCTTCTAAAGGAGGCCCCGCTGACGCGTACGCTCCGCACGCTCAACCTCATAGCGAGTGAGACGGACTTATTCTACTGTTCTCTGAGTGAATTCACAAGGAATGCTTTAGTTGTGATTTGTTAAAAGTAAGTTAGGATTAAATAGTTCGCATTTATCGCATTGGGTCATCCTGTAATGGTAAATGTATGTAAATAAATAAATAAACGTATTTTCTCGGATTCGGATCGGATGCAGTGCGTATCCGCTCTAAGGGCCGATATCTCAGATAACTTTCATCTGAGGAATAAATATGGCAGTTTGACGATATTAATAATATTTTCAATACAAAAGCTGTCGAAACATCACAATCATTCCTCAAACAAAAGTTTTCTGGTGATTGAAAAATCGGCGCTTAGTTCAATAAATGGGTAAAGCCACGTCTCCTATTTATTTACATAACATAACATCACGCCTGTATTCCCGAAGGGTTGGGCAGAGGTGTATAGTACACCCACATTTCGCCGTTATTATTTCAAGTCCCATGTAATAGGGGGCGAGCCTATTGACATCAACCGGGCACAAATCCAGACTCCGGGCTGCTACTAAAAAATACCAGACGGAAAAACCCAATAACACTTTGCCCGACCTGGGGATCGAACCAAGAACCTCAAGCTCAGTAGTCGCGCTTGCGATCACTAAAACAACGAGGCAGTCACACAGTACAGTATTTATTTAATAATAGTAAAATGTGAGTGTATAACACAGCTCTGCATACCCTTTCGGGAAATGCTGTCGTGACGTCAGACAACATCATAAGAACGAAACCACGATACATCTTCAAGCTGTATCTTTTGTGTCGAGATTCTCCGAGACTTTGTTTTGTTGGGCGATCTTAATTTGTTGCTCAGTCGTCAAGGGAGCTACATTGTACAGTTTGTTTAAAAATATCGCAAAAAGAGATGTTAAAAATGACCTGTCAGAACCGTAAATCGGGGATACTTTGATTCTTTTTCGAGTTTCATGTACTTCTAACTGAATTAACAGATTTATTGGATGACTTTTTTTACCGTTTGGAAAAAAAATGGGTATAATAGGTGAACGGAGTAGAACCCCATGGCATAGTTTTTAGAGTTCCGTACCCAAAGGGTAAAACGGGACCCTATTACTAAGACTCCGCTGTCCGTCCGTCTGTCAGCAGGCTGTATCTCATGAACCGTGATAGTTAGACAGTTGAAATTTTCACAGATGATGTATTCTGTTGCCGCTATAACAACAAATTCTAAAAAAAACCGAATAGAATAAATGTTTAAGGCCCCTCATACAGCAAACATGATTTTTTTGCCGTTTTTATAGATAATAAAATAATGGTACGGAAGCCTTCGTGCGCGATTCCGACTCGCACTTGGCCGGTTTTTTATATTTTTATAGCTTCTTTATCTATCAATAAATACTACTAATTTGAAGTTTTTCATACCAAATTAATAAAAACTGAAATGTTGAAGTAAATAAAACGATTAAAATAATATCTAAATTCAAGTCATACACATCTGCGTATGATTTGAGGACAAAATCATAAAGGGTAAACAAAAAATATACATAGAGATAGTTTTCAAGAAAAAAACTACAAAATGTTCCTTATCAAAGTCGGACCGTAGGGCTTCCACTATGATGATCCCTGTTTTATCAATTCAGTTTCAAAGTAGCTCCAATTAGAAGTCACATCTTTCACATAATCAGGGGTGTAATTGAGTATTTTTTTACCTTCGCTATGTAGCATCGCGGACACCTCTATACCGAATGGTAAAATAGGAAAACTGTCAATGTTGCCCATACAATTAAATTAAAATACATAAGCTCCATTTTCACAGATCAAATGCAATATTTTCAGTAACCATCAATGTCCCCGGTTTACCGGTACTGACCTTACTTTTTTGCCGGATTTAAAAAAAAAAGTGGCTAAGAGGGATGATTGTTATGATTTCAATTCTGTTCAAACAAACCCGATTGTTTAAGAAGCTTTCTGTTAATTAATTGCCAATTCCTATCGTTATCGAGCGTTATTGGTTAAATTAAGACTATTGTATCTTTAGTAATTAAGAAGCTAAGAACTTATAGTATTGTATATTACGCCCTTGGAATCCTTGGATACGTCAGTAGCTATCACAGGTAAAATTAGACTACGACTTTTTTTTTTACGTTATTCTCTGGGGAACAAGGCGACAGCCAACCGACTTTAAAGAAAAAACTGAAAAGTCTCATCACTACATAGTATAAAACAAAGTCGCTTCCCGCTGTCTGTCCCTATATATGCTTAGATCTTCAAAACTACGCAACGGATTTTGATGCGCTTTTTTTAATAGATAGAGTGATTCAAGAAGAAGGTTTTAAGCTCTAAAACGTACACGTGTGAAGCCGGGGCGGGTCGCTAGTGTTCCTATAATTTCACCGGCACCCGTATTCTTCAAATCAGAACAGAGCAATGCTGCTTGGTGGCTAAAATATATATGGTGGTAGTAATACCCCGGACGAGCTCTTTCACAAGAAGCTCTACTACTCTCAGAGTTTAAAAAATAACTTTAAAATAAATTAAAAACCGACTTCCAAAAAAAACTAAAAAGAGTAAAATAATTACCATATTAAAAAACTAACAGTTTCAGACGTTGGTGCAATTTTACACTGAACCAAATTGAAGGCACCGACTTATGAAAGTGTTAGTTTTTTGATATGGTAATTATTTTACTCATTTTAGTTTTTTTTAAGGCGGGTTTTACTTTTATTTAATTTTTCTATTTTAAGTGGCAGAAACAATACACAAACATGCAGTTACACCAATCGCGGGTAATTTGCTGTTATCCATTGAAGAGTTCCATTGTCAATCTCCGAAGGTCTTCATCAGATCTTCACCAAATTTAAATGGGACCACCTCGGGAGAATACTCTTTCAAACAAAAAAAGAACTTTGCAAATATGATGAAGTAAGAGGAGAACAAAAAAAAAAACGGCCGAATTGCGACCTCCACCTTTTTGAAGTCGGTTAAAAATGCTACCATTTGGTAAGCAAAACGATTCGTTTTTAGCTATATTACAGCACGTTAAAATTCCTTAACTTAATTTCTTGCCTACTAAATCGATATTAATCCTTTAATAAAACGTCAGTACCTTTTCAACAAGTTCATTCATGTTCAATGTAACAGAGGTTACGTAACATGCTCCTCACAGACAAGCCCACGACCATAATGTCATTGCCTGTCTGCGAATATTATTTAAATTAACATCACTCAAACTTGACCGAATTTCCTTTATAAATAAAGGTGAAAATATGCTGCGTTCCCCTTACGGCCACCCATTCCACCCCCTTTTACGAGCCAAGTCGTAAACCGGGTTGCGACGGCGAAATTCTATTTTTGAAGTTTATATAACTCCTAGTGGGGGCCGCGCAGTCGCCCCACGCATTTGAATCTGGAATCCCTTTGTTTAGAAATACGTTAAGCGAAATTAAGTGTTGTTCTTTTTTTGAAGCTTCCGGATTTACAATGGGATGAAATGGATGGTTCTAGGTGGAATAACGTTTTAGTATCAGGTCGTGTAAAGTCATGTTTATGTAATAAATTACGTTAAATTGACGGCAAAAGGCGATGTTTAGGGACCTATTTTTTTGTTTACGTTTATTTAGCTTTGAAAAAAAGATGTAGACATAATGGGGAGAGTTTGCTTGTAACGTGTAAACTTCGAGCGAGTTTTGGGTAGCAAGTTATGAATTTAATTTGCTCGGTTCGTGTGGGTTAGGTATCAACGCAATTTGGTTCTTTTAGCTTCAATAGTATGGTATTATGATGATAGATTTTTATTGAATCAGCGTGATAAATGTTCACGCTACTTTGAACGGGAATTGTGTTTCAAATGAATGAAATTTTCGATTCGCGATTCGATTATCATGGCAAATTAGAAGATATACTTGTAAGTTGTATGAGTTATTGCCTTTAATTAATTGTAGCTTGTCTACCGAAACAATCCGAAACAATCAACGTGCCTTTTTTAATGACACACGTTGGAAAGTGTTATCTAATATAAATAATTAATTTCTTTAGCGGATAATTATTTTCGTCAGCAACCATCGTAAGTATTTACGGCCATTTTTAATAACCTGTCGACGGTATCTCTTCCTATATATAGAAATTTTACATAAGCTAGATAGAGTAATGTCAAGTTTCTATCTCTAGTAAGGAAAATCACCGATATCCAACATGTAACATGAATAATGCAAGCACTCAAACACCCCAATCAGAATATTCAGTTATAATCATAATACATACACTGAACTTTTACTTTTATTATTTAAATATTGTTAATTTAAGAAAATAGTATTACCACAGTCTACCTATATCTTACTCCTTACAGTCGGTCAACGTAGAACATTGTCGCAGGGGCGGAGGTTATGTCCCGAATGGCCATACTGCATACTTGGGACATAACCTCCGCCCCTACATAATTTTGACATTTCATAGGACCTGTCAAATGTATGGGCGTTGACCCACTATATGTAGTAAGTAGGTACACTGTGGTATTTATTACCTTTCATTTTTAACTGTATTTAAAATTTTGTCTTTTGTCCTTGACATAAGCCTCAACTTTCTTTATCTTAACTAAAAGATTGATAGGAAAAAACATGTTTTAAAAAATACACACTAAAAATGGCTCAAATCGATTCAGTTGCCGGTTCTTAATAAATTACTTTCAGGTATTGCGTTTATTATGTTACACGTATAGAAAACAAGTTAAGGCGCTTCCCCTACCGAAGTGGCGCCACTTCAGAAAAAAAGGATCATTTCTGTCAACACACAACGTATTGAAATTTCGTACGTACAACATTTTAGTCAAGTGTTGTAGAAATTTTTGAACACCAAAAAACAACACTTGACATCCTAGGTTAGAAGTTTTAGTAATTAATGCTAAAAACGGCCGTTTT
This sequence comes from Amphipyra tragopoginis, assembly GCA_905220435.1. NCBI lineage: Eukaryota > Metazoa > Arthropoda > Insecta > Lepidoptera > Noctuidae > Amphipyra > Amphipyra tragopoginis. The sequence goes on from HG992006.1 coordinate 3,562,066, forward strand.
TGGTACTTATCGCTAAAACTTCGAATCCAGAAGCTCTAGTGTTGATATTTGGTGTTCGAAAATTTCTAAAACACTTGACTAAAATGTTGTAACGTACGAAATTTCAATATGGTGTGTGTTGACAGAAATTTTCTGAAGTGGCGCCATTTTCGGTGGGAGAAGCGCCTTAATGAGTAGGTGACACACACACATACACACACATTCACGATGTCAAACCTAAAAAGAACACACAGAACATTCAATTTACCAGATAATAAATATTTCCCTCGCTGAGTAGTTTTGCTACTACCTGGAAATATGTCTGATTTATTACTCCACTCTCAAGAATGAAAGAGAGACGTATGTAGTTTTATTTAGCGCAGACAGACAGACTGAACTGTTACGTTTCTTCATATATTCATCATATTGTGAGGAGACCATTCGCCATTTTGGAATTCTTATTAGTCTAGTAATTGCTGAGTCAGTAATGGATGTAGGCGTTGTAAAGATATTCATCGATTTAGGTTGAACGAGATATAAATAAGGTTTCTATAATGTAAAAGTTATATAGTTTTTTTATATACAGGGTGTAAACGAATTCGTGTAATTCCTTCAAACCACATTACATATATTATTCTTACAATTGAAATCGCTAAAAGAGCACGATTGTGCGCCGGCTTGAATAAAAATTAACGACTGTTTTTAAGTTTCAAATCTATTTCAAATCCACAGCACGGTCGTGCAGTTTTGTCGAATTCGTTGACACTAATTCGAATCAAACTCGATCGATTCGAAACTCGAAGCTGTCGGGAGTAACCTCCACTGGTCATGCCCTGGTTAACAAGTGCATAACAAGTTTAAGCAAAGCATATCTTGGCAATGAGCCGGAAAACTCTCAGAAGACTTACACATGAAGACTTATATACACATAAACCACACACACACATAAACAACGGGAGCCCGTGTTTTTGCCGAAGTATTTTATATCGAATTTCATTACACCGACAACGATTCGCCTACGTAATCTTTGCCGAAGAAATTTTTACCCTAATTTGATTTCGCCGAATGATTATTAGCCACCATAATTATTTGACCATAAAATCATTCAGAAATTTTGTTATAGTCGAAAACTTATTTGGCTATTGTTTAATTTGCCAAATAAGTATTCGCACAACATCAGTTTTACACAACGGAATGTAATGTTAATCCGACTCAGTGCACCCCGACTACACGTAGTCAGACTCTGTCATACCCCTGGAGTGTTATTTAAAAGTGTGGAGCTAGAAGCTTGCGAAGGAGGTCCTGAGTGGAACAAGTGCACGAGGCCGGCTAATAATATTTCGATATTCCATCAGAGAACCATAAACAACGCCTGCTATACACTCATACATAAAACACACCCGCTAAACACACACGCACAACATAAAGTTTCATTCTTTTCTGCCTACCCTTTTCCCAATGTTGGGGTCACCTTCCAGTTTAACCAGATGCGGCTGAATACCAGTATTTTAAACGGAGTGACTGCCATCAGACCTCCGCAACCAAGTTACTGGGCAATGACGATATCCTAAGGTTAGACCGGTTGTCAGACTTTCGGGCTTTTGACTACTCGTAACGACTGTCATAGGTTTTTGTATGACACTCGGGACCGACGGCGTAAAATACTCTCCGAGACACGGAGAGGGGTCTCGATGTGTAACGAATAGCCATCCACGGACTGACCGTGGCAAGCGCAGCTTAACGGTTGTTTTACCCAGCAATTAACTTGTCATTTAAATTAGAGCATTAAATCGTGTGTCGTATGATATAATTTCATAATGACAATATGAAAAAGCCAACGGCGAGCAGTCAGCGCGCTTGCCGCTACTATACAACTCAACTCGGAGCCCGCGCGCTGTGAGCGAGCGGACCGCGTGCTTACTGCGCGCTGACTCCGAGTCGCAAGCGAAACAACGTCGTTGTGCCGTCGCCCGCGCTCCTTTCACAAATGCCATATATCTACTGTGTTCGCGGTGACAGCAAGCTTGCACCTCGCGGCCGGCGCGCGGACTGCGAGCTTGCACCTCGCGGACGACGCGTAGTTAGCGCGCTGGCGGCTAGCCGTAGCCTAAATGCGAGGCGACGCCGTGCTGCAGCTGTGCAGTTGCGGTGCCGGTATAATGTGCCATGACCTTTATTCTGTTCAAAGAAAGATGAGTCCTGACATAGCGGCGGTCATTTTGTAAATTGTAGCCGTAAGGAGACTGCTATCGAAAAACGTAAACACCGTCATCATAAACCGTAAAATTGCTATATGATGCATGTTTTGTTTTTTAATAAAATTTGATATTCCTTGTATGGTAATGTTTTGTACAGAAACGTCAGGAATCACGGTGAAAAGGGTATAATTAGCCTAGAATCCCTCTCAAACCTCCTAAACAAAGTTTACACGAAGCCACAAAGTTACATTCCAAGCATCGAAAAATCTAACAACATAAAAAGGTAAACGTATTATAAACAGACCGGGTTTCAATACAAAATGCTCGAGATATAAAACGCCAAAGATATTTTTTCAAAAAATCCCGGACGTAGTACAAAGAACATTTAGACCGGCCGTTTAGAAAATAAAAAGTACTTTTATGCCGGTAGGATGCAACAAACGAGGTGGGCATCTCATCTTTTCATTACCCCGTGCTGCTTCGACTGATTCAAAATGGCCGTCGTTCCCCTTAAATACTCTGTTTGTTTTAATTTTATTGTTTGTTTACGAAAAAATGTAAAGCGTTACGTATTGTAATGTTTTGTCCTTTCCGTGATGGTTAAATTATGTTTTTTTTTGGTTTTAAGTGCGTACTCTTGTGTGTTAAATTAGATTTTTTATTTCTATTTATTCCGAGTTATTGCACGACTAATGTAAATTTTAAATTAGTGTAAATCATAAGCTATATCTACACCAGTGCACTTTCATGTTCATCTTGCGTCTTCGTCTGAAGCATGCGTGAAGCGCCATAGCGCATGCCTTAATACTAGTTCGACAAAAGCGCATGCCCTTAGCGCACGCTAATCCGTCTATTGTATGTCGACTGACGACTGACCGAGGCGCACCGGTGTAGACGATAAGCTGCATGCGTCTTTTTGCAATCAATATTGCATGCGCTTGACGCAAGAGGAATTGAAAGTTGAAAGCGCAAGATGAACATGAAAGATGTAGACATACCAATAGTTTAGAATTTGATTATCACTTGCGTTAACGGCGAAGGAAGACATCGTGAGAAAACAAAGACACGAGAGCTCCAAAAAAAAGTTCTGGTTGGTGTGTGGTCCGTCAACCCGCACCAAGTCAGCGTGGTGAACTAAGTCATTAACCCTTCTGATTCTGAGAAGAGGCCCATGCCCAGCATTGGGACAGTATTGGGCTAATTATGCTTATGCTTGTCATGATTCCTCAGTTTAATAAGAGACGCCATTATTACTCGCACATTTGAATGCAGTACAGACCGCTAAGAAAAAAATCGTGTACTGATATTGTTGGTAACACCAACAGCAATATTTTATAAGTTTATTTTATGTTGCGTATGGTGACACTTTTTTTTTGTTTGTCTAGTTCGAGCTGTTGTACACCTATTATGAAAGTACTGGTTTCTCAGTGATTAAATACTTGAAATAAGAAAAGATTTATCTCTTAAAAAGTGCTCTGCGCCACAAACAACTGAAAACACACAAGCTTAGGTATATACTAAACCTGAAACTAGTTTGTTCAGAATCACTAGGAGAATCGATTGACATATTTTTTACACCACATTTTTTTTTCTTAAATTTCAATTTTGTTTCAGTAGGTTTCTATCCATAACAGTTGACGGGAATAGACACCTTGAGGCTTGAGGCGGTCCGCTCGGTCAGTTTCGTTGTATTAGACAACTCCTGCATAGCACTTATACAAGGTTAGTCAGAAAGGGGGTACTAATCCGAAGCCCACTTATAGTATCGCTGATGACTGTTGGAAAGCAAGTGTTAAAATTTCAAAATTCGATATTATTTTTTTCCAAATAAAATGATTTTTATTTTAGTTTTTTCAAAAATTCTTCATCCCTGCTTTAGTTACAAATTCAAAAAATGGTGCTTCTAATTCATGACCCCAAATATGACCTAAACTGTAAACACAGCTGATCATAACTGGGGATAGATAGATTTTAGAGTTTTTTTTTGAGATTTTTGAACAACTGTTTTTCTTAAACTATTGACTTTTGGGAAAAGTTGTAGAACAAAAGTTACTCATTGTTATGTGTACTTTAACACCCTTTCGGATTAGTACCCCCTTTCTGACTAACCTTGTATATCAAGCATTTCACACTTTACTAGGGAACTTAACACGACATAAACTAAGGTGTAACTTGGAGATTTATTAAAAAAAACACAAATTCAGGCAGTTCTTTGAAAATCTTGTTAGGGTGTCTCGGTTTTTGTATGTTCTAAAAATAATGTTTTAGTCCACCAAACTTCAAACTCGCACAGATATTATTACGTCAAATTCTCTAGTTAACGCGATAATAGAGTGAGAGAGATAGAGGTAGTGGTCGTCGGTAATGCTTCCGACAAATTACAAGCTATCCACGGCTGAATGGAGCAGATATGTGTATAGCTTAATAAGATCGCTCGCCGGCAACTCGATCCCATCCCAGTGAGTGCTAATAAACATGTTTTATTATATTTTTATGTCGCTTGCTATATTTTTTGTCGCTTTTATAGTGAGATTATTGGACGTGGAATTGTAAACGTGGGGTATATGATTTTAGAGCAACTTGGAAACTATTTGGGGTTTGTGTAAGATAAAAATTTATTTAAACATAATTTCTAATATTTACGATTTTCTCTTAAAAGCCAGAAATCATTTTAAAATGTAAGAAAAACCCTGACATGGTTTTTGATGTCTATTAAAGAGAGATAAAAAAAAAAAAACTTTTTAGTAGTTTAATTAAAACAAATACATTATCCACCGGTTTTTGAATTGAGAATTCGGGATACGCAATACTTGAGTAGTATTTGAGTACGGAGTTGTAAAAAAAATGCTTTGAAATTCGTAATTTTTTGACAATTCCGTACTCAAATGTTACTTAAGTAGTTACTGCTTATCCTAGAATTCTCAATTCAGAAACCGGATGTGTGACTGTTTATTTCCTCTACATCCAAAAACCATGAACTCTGCTCATCATTCTGTACAATTTTTACTATGGGACAAACAGTGATTTACTGAAAAAAAACCAGCTGTTCTGTTTACCAACATTGATTATTTTGCATGGAACAGCTATCTTTTTCACGTCAACCAGTCATGATGTGTAAGTGCTCATTCACACGAAGACGATTCGTTTTTTTTTGACGTAGGTATCGTCATTTTTCACGATTCGTTACGTTCGTCAAAAAACACGAATCGTGATTTTTTTTGTGACGGATCCATTGATTTCGATAATTCATCCAAGAGATACCTCCGGTTTCTGATTTGAGAATTTGGGATAAGCAAATACTTAAGTATCATTTGAATATGGAGTTGTCAAAAAAAATGACGTATTTTAAAGCATTTTTTTGACAACTATGTACTCAAATATTATCTAAGTATTTGCTTATCCAACACTTATGCAACGAAAAATAAATCCATTCTAACTCCCAACAAAACCTTCAATCTTTTACTAAAACATTCGTAGGCAAAATCGAGTAAAATCATTCATGTAAGAGACGTTCACAAGTCGTCGATACTCGCTCAAACTTTGACAAGCACGAACAGTTTTAGGACACGTTTACACTGGTAGTATAAATCGTTTTGTGTTGTTCCGTGTGGTGCTGAACGTAAAGAATGGCACTACCCCATCTCTTCAAATGGGTGTTGTAAAAGGCGACTAAGGGATTCACTAGAGGATGGGCAGCAGCGTTCTCTGAGTACTTTAACAACCATACTGCGATTGTCAACCCGCCTGCCAAGCGTGGCGATTATGGCAAACTCTCCCAACATGGATAGGTGGTGATGCTTGGGGGAGGCCTATTGCCAGCAGTGGACGTCTTTGAGCGATGATGATAAATAGTTTAGTACGCGCGATAGAGAATATATGGGTTAAGCTTTTAACTTAGGCTTACAAAGTATGAAATTATATTTTAAAGCAATGCTTAATTAAAAAGCCTAATTTCCGTTTTTATTATAATAACTTTCGTGAGTAACATTCGTGCTTATGGTTTTCCTCATGTGTGTTGTCCGGGTATGCTCGACTAGTTTCGGATTCGACCGGAACCCTTCGAATCCCTTAATCATGAGCTCCTTACTCATGAGCTCCTTACTCCTTGTCACAGCGCGCTATAGAGCGCTGCGCTTACGACGATGGGCAGTCTTTTGTCAGTTGCGTTCCTGAATCTTCGCTCATCATCGACTCCGTACTTTCTAGTGGATATATTCCAATACAAACCAAACTCATTTACATTGGCAGTGTATCACTAACCTATCTTTAGCTTCAGTATTGACGTTTGGGCTAAAAGTGGTTAGGTAACTCTACTGCCGGAGGGCGCATGACGATCTCCGGCCACCGTGTGGCTTGCGGGCGGTGGATTAGGGGTCCCGTCACCCGACCAGTAACAGGCCCGAGAAGACGGCGCGCAGTGTTCCGCGCGCGCCTCTTAGCAGGACGTGGGGGCCAGGCCCCACAGTAGGTGAGGTTCGCCAGGCGCTGGCTGACCAAGGCCTGCCGGGATCGCGGTGCATGCAGCTGCGTAACCCGCGACCCCGAGGCGAAGGGTTATGAAAGGTTACTACTCTACTACCTGCTATACTATACTACTTCCTTTACCCGTACTACTACGATGTCTAAATTCACACCGATAAATTAGCCCTCATCAAGCTGTCTCCCTTCCAATCTCCCGCCAGCAACGCCCTAAGCCTCGTGCTCGTCCCACTAGGGGTCGCCTTTAGTGCTGTTGTTGCAGGTAGTCATGATGTTAGTGTAGTATAAGTAGTTTAGGTTAAGTATTTTACTTCTCCCCCATTGGCTGGAGATCGTTCAAGTCTCGCCAATGACTGCCCGGTTACGTAGAGATGGTTCTTCCATCTACAAGCAGTTTAATAGAAAAAAGAAAAATATGTCTAAATGTAAAGGCACCCTAAGTGTTGGACGCGGTTTGAATCTTTCTAAATAAAGGAGCTTCAACAAAACGAGCGCCATGCAGTCGCCCCTTGCGGGTTGAATTTCATCTCCCTGAGATATTTGGATGTGAGGGAACAATGTCTTAATTTCATGGTTCTAAAAGTTAAGTACCAAAAGCTTGTATGAATAAAAGCTTGTATAAATCCCAGTTTTTAAGGGCCTTATTACAAAAGATGGTCTAAGAAAAACCTAGGTTTTAAAATAGTCCCGTCCCTTTTTATTATATGACATAAGAAAGTGATGGATATATTTTAAACTTGGGTTTACCTTAGTCTTGGTTTAAACCATCTTTTGTAATAAGGGGGTAAGAGTTCTGTTCTGCCTAGCCTTTTCCCAATTATATTGGGGTCAAGTTCCAGTCTAACCAGATGAGGCTTAATACCAGTATTTTACTCGGAGCGACTACTGTCAGACCCCCGTAACTCAGTTATTGGGCAATGTCGAGAATGTCGATTCTAAGGTAAGACCGGTTGTCAGACTTTTGGGCTTCTGAATACCCGTAACGACTGTCATAGGTATTTGTATGACACCCGGGACCGACGGTTTAACGAGTAGTTTTATTAAAGAGTCATACAAGGTTAGTCGAAAAGGGGGTACTAATCCGGGGGCTAATAAGGGGCCACTTAAAGTATCACTGATAACTGTTTTAAAACAAGTGTTAAAATTTCAAAATTCTAGAAAAAGTTTATTGCCATGCTCAATTATATTTATGATAGTTTTAAAAAAAAAACCTGCATCCATCCCATCTTTAGATATGAATTCAGAAAATGGTGCTTCTAGTCCGCGACCCCAAAGATAGATTTTAGCGTATTTTTATGATTTTTACAGCTATTTATATTGAAATTGACTTAAGGGAAAGTTGTAGAACAAAAGTTATTCATTATTTTGGGTACTTTTTAACACCTTTTCGGATTAGTAGGTAACCCTTTTCCGATTAACCTTGTGTATCTCAAACTTAAAACAGTAAGAATACAGCCAATTGTGCCATTAAATAACTCTGTCAACAGTTATAAGACGATTGACATGTTTAGCTACGTTTACAAGTCATCGATGCAACGTTTAAAGTTTGACAAAGCTTGCGAGTTGAACGCGGGTAGAATCTCTCTAAATAGAGGAACTTCGACAAAGCGAGCGCCATGTAGTCGCTTGTGGATTGAATATTTGATCCCTCTCCGATATTTGAATGTAAGAGGGTGTAGTCTGTACCGGGTACTGGATATCGGATATTTTTAATATAAAAAAACAATTATTTATACTTTCCTTCAGTTTTATGACTATAAAATAAATAAAAAAAATTGAGTTAAAAAAAAAAGCGTAAAATAAAAACCATATTTTGAAATGAACAGTTTCAGAAGTCAGTGCTAATCCGTGCTAAACCAAATTGAAGGCACCGATTTCTGAAACTGTGAATTTAAAAAATGTGCTTTTAACTATTTTACGCTTTTCAGCTTTTTTAAAATCGGTTTTTCTTTTTTGATAAAGTAATTTAATTAATCTATTTTGAGTGGCATAAACAATACATAAACATGCGATTATAGCAATCGCGCGTGATTTGAAGAGTTCCATTATCTATCTCCGAAGGTCTTCATCAGATTTTCACCAAATTTTAATGGAGCCACTTCGGCACAAAACTCCTTAAAACAAAAGAATTAAAATCGGTTCACAATCGGCGACAATATCTCTGAAAAAACATACAAAAAAAAATAGGAACGGCGAGTTGAATGAATGAATTTCCAAAAAAGGAGGTGGATCCTCCTTTTTTAGAAATGGGTTAAAAATGTTTAAAACAATCACATAAATCGTTACAGTCGCTTATGTAAAGTCGAATTTAGGTGCACGGTTTCAATTTGTCGTTTCCTATGGAGAAGAAATGGCAGGAATTTTCTTTTAAAATCAAGTTCTCTTAGTTTTGATACCTGCAGATTAGCGTTCGTGGTTCAAATAGTTTGAGAGTAACTTAGTAGGCACTAGTTGTAACAGGTAGGGTTGTAAAATAGGTACCGATTCTGTTATACACAAACTAAACTTAATTTCAGCTATTTGCATCTTTTTCACTCTCATAAAATAAGAAAGAGACGAACGTAAACAAGACCCGTCAAATTTAGTTGAACTAAAATTTCAATACTTATGTATGATTTCCTCCAACCGGGCCACGCAAGAGCGCAGCGCAGCGTGTTGCAGCGGATGCTCGAGCACGCGCCCGTAGCCGACCGTGTCCGCCCGACTGCTACAATCTGCTGGAACCCGGACGCATGCGCGCGCGCTCTCGTGTATCCGCTATTGCAGTCAGTTTCTACCTGCGGTGTGGCCGAGCGGAGCCGACTGGACGCGACAACAGCCGAGCGCCGCCGTCCTTGTACTCGAGCAGCCGACCGGCTGCCGCGGCGTCCGAGCGCAGCCGACCGGCTGCCGCGGCATACGCGCAAATCTAACCGAGTTCCAAGCAGTGTAATTTCCATGCAAACATGAAACTTAGCTATTGTATAGAAGCCTGAATTTCCTTTAGCACAGTGTGAAATGCGCTCCGGCGCGGACCGGCGCGGCCCGTTTGTTGGAAATCGTACGTCAGAAAGTGTCAACTAAAAGCACACACATTAGAGTTTGCTATCTTTTACTAACATACAGCGCGAGAAAACGACGGTGATAGATAAGAACTAAATTAGAGATGTCAAACTAGTTTACGCCTTGTTTGTTAGTAAAAGATAGCAAACTCTAATTTTAGTTTACTTGGTGAACAAGAGGCACCAGTGTCTGTACAAAATGACCAACGTTGGTCCATTTTCGACATACCTACATAAAGTACAAACTACCTCGAAGTTTGTTCCACTAAGTATTAAACATCAAAGGTTGGCCCACTTGGACCACGTGCCAGTCTTAGAAGCTTCCAGAAACTTTTGAACAACAGCGTTACACATCACATCACTTCTCAAGGCAACGTACAAAGAAACATGCTGAGTTCAAAGATTAATAATACCATAAACAACGGGGAAGTAGGTTTTGGCAAGCTCGCCAGTTTTCTCTAATTTTGCGGGAACATCTATAAATTGTTAGTGCATCTCTAGAATATTTCTGCGATAATTTTTACAGTTCTCGAAACAAAAGAAATTCGACGGAGAAATAAACTGTTTGCTTGGTGGGATCTATACGGTCCGCCTGGCTAGCTACCACCCTCACATTAATATCCGACAAGCAGTTTACTGTGTTCCGTCGTGTTTATGTGAGAACCAGAGGGGTATAGAGGAATCCTTCTTTATTTCTGTTACTTGGATTCGTGTGCGTGGCTAATTAACACACGATTTGCAAGGTTAAGCTGCTCTTGTTGCGGTCAGTCAGTGGATGGGTGATCGTTCCTTACACATCGAGACCCCTCCGTGCTTTGGAGGGCACGTTAAGGGTCAAAATACACGTCCGATAGTTGCTTCCGGGAATCGGATCCGACTATCTGAGCGGATTCATGAAATACACGTACGATTCTCGTGTCCGATTTTTTCTGGACGACGACGACGCCCGGACGATGCTTACGACTCTGACATCCGATCCGATAGTCTGATGAAACAAACGTATGACGTGGAGGCCTTCAGATAGTCTGATCAGACTATCGGAACCGACTATCGGAGGCAAGTATAGGACGTGTATTTGGGCTCTAAGCCGTTGGTCCGGAGTGTCAACTGATCTATGACAGTTGTTACGGATAGTTAGAAGCCCGAAAGACTGACAATCAGTCTAACCTTAGGATATTGGCATTGCCCAATAACTGGGTTGCGGAGGTCGGATGTTAGTCGGTCCGTGTAAAAAACTGATATTCAGCTGCATCTTGTTAGACTAGAATCTGACCCCAGTTGGGAAAAGGCTAGGCACACAGAGGACTTGGATTCGTGTGGTCCATTTTAGAGCCTGTCTGCGCTTATCATCAGGTGTGACTAGGGTCAGACGACACACTTGACTGTAACAAAAATTAGCACTTTAAAGCATAATATTTCAGAAACGGATCCCCTAATCGAAAAATTGTAATCACAAACCAGCAATATTTTTGAAAGACTTATCCAACAACACCCCACATCACGGGGACGAGACGAGAAAAAACAACATCTCTGTTCGTGGCGGAAACATAAATAAAATTTTATTAAGGATTTATGAACTCACTTTTATTTGATACGGTCAAACACGTAATTTTATAGTAAGTAAGTAAGCACACGCCTTTCCTTAATCTTAATCTAGCAAATTCTACCAATGTTGCCAGTTATATACACAAAAAATGTAGCCGGCTCAAAAAATAGACTAGAAATTATGTTCGGATACGAACAATCCCAACAAACAACAACAACTTTACGTGTTACATTATCAAATGTAAAATGTGAGTATCATGTAGCCATTATTGTTTACTACGTTTTACTGTAGGTGCTTACTCCTACATAAACCTGCCCGTTGCCTGGTGGCTTGAGTCTGTCATGCTCACTAAAATGTCCTGCTGACGGTGGCGTTGTGTATCGGGTCGTCAAGTTCCCTACAATATGGTTGAGTTAAGCGACGCTGGTGCACTCGTCATGCTCGTGAACGGGTGCTGTCTGTCGGGACTGGTCGGCTCATACTTACTATGGCAGTTGTTAGGCACTTTTTCATTATTATTCATGTACTTCTGACAATTACCTACATTATTCTCACATTATTGTAATATGATTGTATTGAATTAAATATATTGAGTGTATACAATTATGTATACCTATATTATGTTGAATTATCTATGTTGTTTAGATAACTTTAGGTAATTTTGTTACAATTCAACCAGAATTGTATTACTTATACTTTTTCTATAATCCGCATTTTGCATATTTCACTATTGTAATTAATATTACCTTTTGCTTTGTATAGACTCAATTAATTTATTCACTTGACAGACAGATATGTGTTGCTGGGGAGTTTGTTGCGCCGTTTCTTCTTCACAGCAAAAACACTAGGAAGCGGTGAAGGGAGGGCGCTTTTTGGGGCTGTCTTTGATGTATATAATTCTGACGTTCAAAAAGAACTAAGTAATTCTAGTCTATTTTGAATAAATGAGTTTTGAAGTTGAAGTTGAAGTGTACAGGAGAAATTCATTTTTTTTTTCATGATTTTGATATAGGTAGGTACCTCTTTGTCGGCGTGATTAATATGTATATCCATGCCAAATTATACCTTTCTAGTACTAAGAGGCTCTGAACTAAGCTGCGGACGGACGGACAGACAGACGGACGGACATGGCGAAACTATAAGGGTTTCTTGTTGACTACGAATCCCTAAATAAACAGAAAATGTTCTTTAAAAATTGCGAAGAAATTAGATTATTTTCAAAGTAATGTTTCTTAAAGCGTTTTTCAGTAAACAAGGTGTTTTTCAACTTGGAAACTGATCAGATGTGACTGCTCGCTGTTTTTGGCACCGATTCCTTACTGTCTTCTTGTGATAACGACGCTGCATATCCGTCAGGTCGCCGGCGTCGTATTTTCGCTTTCAAATTTATTTAAGACAAATGTTATATGTGATAAAGTCCCATAAATTCTCGCGAATGACAATAAAATATAGCGAGAACAAGAGAGATGGGCAAGCAAATATATACTCAAATAGTTCATCATAGAAAACAGTTAATCTAAAGGCCGCAATGGTTGCTTACCATGCTTATGTAGCATCTGTACTCAGATATGGTCTTATAATTTGGGGAAACTCAGTACACGTGCAAAGAGTCTTTAAAGGACAAAAAAATGTATCTGGGCAATGTGTCGAGCCTACTTTTTAGATAGCTGTAAACCATTATTTCAGAGACTTAAAATACTGTCTTTACCATGTCTTTATGTTTTTGAAACATGCATTTTTGTAAAAAAAATATATAATTTATTCGAAAAAAGCACTTACAAAATAATAATAGAACACGACATAGAGACAAATTGAAATTGCCCCAAATAAAATTAAAGCTATTTAAAAGGAATACCTACTGAATGGCAATTATTACATATAACCATTTGCCAAATAATACTCAAGATTTGCCATTGCCGTTGTTCAAAAGGTTATTGTTCAGAGTATTATTAGAGAAAACTTATTACAGTGTTCAAGTATATTTACAGGATGTCGTTAGTAATATAAGAAAAACAGCCTTTATTATACCACATGCAATAACTACATAATTCATGATTATTACTATAATACAATTTCAATACTTATTAATTAACTATTATAAATTCATATTTTCTTGTCATAATTATTGATAGGTTAGTAATATAAGATTTGTTTGTTTTCATGTAGAAAAATTTGTACGCCATGTTATGGAAGGATTTGCTGGAACCAATATCGTAACATCTACTGTACCATATTCTAACAAATAAACATTTTTGATGTGATTTGATTAGCCTATAGCAATCCACTGCTGGGCATAGGACTCTCTAGGTGGACGCCACTGAGCTCTATCCTCGGCTCCTCTCATCCAGGCTTGCAAAGATTTTCACTTCATCTAGCCTGAGGGCGTCCCACACTACGTTTGCCGAGCCCAATTCGGATTTAGTTTCGGACCCAAACGGAGCCCTTAATCAAGCTGAACACGCGGCGAGGTTGCGAGTCGAACTCATTCAATGTTATATTGAATACCGAAAAGCCAAATTGATAATTACAAAAAAAGAAAATACTTTTGAATACTTTCTTTACCATCTAAGTATTATTTAATCTCAAAAAAGTAAAACTCATTTTAAAACCTTACACATAAACCAACGTAATACGTTTCATAATACACTTTCATTTAGCGTCCTAGAACCCGTGTGAAACGTCTCGTGTAGATATTTTTAGTAGCAGAAAACCTTTTTACCAGGTGGACTAATTCAAGCCAGTGCCGGTAATGGAAACTTTGTCCTTATTCCAGCTATTTGGCTACGTTGGCACTGTGTGCCATGCCAAGGTTTCGAGGTCAGGTCAGGAATCTTGGATAAATCAACTTTTCAGTTCACCTTACGAGCTATGTATTTACTTTGTTGCTTGGAACTTCTATCTATTTATACTTACTTAGTTTTAACTTAACGAAATTTAATGCGTTGTAATGCTAGTTGTTGTTGAAGTAGGGTTCAATTTCATTTAGGCTGCAGACTCACACGACATACAAACTTGCGTGGCCTCACTACGCGTATTATACGTCGTTTCGCGCAGCGTAATAGGGCCTAGCAGTATCGCGCGCGTTCAAATCAAATCAAAAGTTTTTATTTCACATAAATCATTACAAGCGCTTATGAAAAGTCGAATGTAGGGTGCACGGTTCCAATTAGTCGTTTCCTATGGAGAAGAGCCGGCAAGAAACTCAATGGTTACTCTTTTAAAATCCATATCTTTAAAAATTTGAGTGGGTACAGTTTTGACTTAGAATAGTTATGAGAGAGCAATGTAGACGTAAGAGCAGGAACCACACAAAAAAAACAATGAAAAATATGGTCACAAATTAACTAGGTATCCAGGCATCTAGCAAGTCTACAAAGCTCTCACATTTACAAAAGGTAAAAGGACGCTAAACTGTATAAAACAACTGACATGGTTAATTGTCATCAAAACACAATACAAAGAAAATCACTGAATAATAAAGATATCTTGAGAGTAACGATAGTAATAAAAAAGAAAGCTAATAGTAATGAGGTTAGTTAATAGACATACACATACACATTTTGCGTTCGATCAATGTTAAATTAACTATATTCGGCGTATTTTCAGCGGCTACAGCCGTCATTAAACGTATTTTGCGTCGCGTATCTTGCGCCGCGTACTGCGCGGTGAGTGTGTTTTCGGCCCTTAGGGTTCACGTAGTTCACTCATGCCATGGTGAAAAGATTAGCCAGTCAGCAAGGTTGGTGGCAGGGCTGACTGCCAATAGTGAGTGAGATGATAAGATTGAGCGGGTAGCGACTATTATGGGTATTTTAATACTGTTTTCGATTAGTACTCCTTTCAATATAACATTGTATGTATTGTAATGATATATCGTCGCTTAAGTTCTAACATCGCGGAATTCAAAATGTAGTACCTAGTTGTGAGTTAGGCATGTCATTTGAAAATACTTTTTTTTTTTTAGGAAATACGACCTTAAAGCTAACAAACAAAATATTGTTTAAGTCTTGGTAAATAAAGATAAAATATATGAAACAATAATATCATTATGTGACACAGAAAGAGATATATCTTTTGCTGTCCTAATGAGTTAACTGTTTTGAGATACGCGGTGTTAGAACTTAAGCGATGATATAAGCATTTTATAAAGTCAGTGTCAAACCACCATAACGATACATTGCTCAACTTGGGGGTCAAAACCGAAGCCATAAAGGTCGGAAGCTTCACTCGTAACAACTAAAGCAATGTATCTTACACTAGTCTAGTTGTTACAAGCGAGGTTTTCAGTTTAACGTTATTTATCTGAGAATACAAAGCACGTCTGACTGATGACCTAGATAAAACGCGAATCAAATAGCTCGAAACATCCGAATCGAAAAACTAGTGATGTGGAAAGTTCACGTCGCGGCACCGTCGCCGTCGTGGACAAGACGTGCATTGTACGTGAAACTGCGACTTTTTTTGCGGGTTTTGTGTGTTCTAAATATTAGTTTATTTATTAAAATTATTTGGATTATACAGAATGTCGCAAAATTTTACGTCAAGCCGGGAATAAATAATAGGACAGTTTATGAGAGTTCATTTAAATTTTTGTTTAGAAACTCATTTAATAGTCAAATTTATATAATAGTACGATACTTTTTACTGCAGTACTAATAAACATCCGTGGTCTTGAAGTCGCATTCAGTTCGGAAGTGATCGGTTTTACGAAGTTTGCCGATGCGATTTCTTAGTTGAGTCGGACTATCAGAGGCGCCGATTCCGTGAGTGCTCGGGAGCTCCCGACCCCGCACGTGATCAGTAATCGGCTTTGAGCGATATCTCTACAGCCTCATCTACCGCGTGGTAAGACGTCTACTACAATACAGCCGACGTATCTTGGTGAGTCTGAAGTTAGCCAATTAGCTGCGCAGTAGACAATTTCGTTTCTAAAAGATTCATTGCGCAGCCAAACAACTAACTTCAGACTCGTCAAAATAGGTCGGCCGTATTGTACTTGCGTTTACTTTCGCCTGTGACGCGCGGGCACACAAGCAAGCAAACTTTATTGTCCAATCCAACATTTTTTTACCCATCTTTCTTACATTTATAAAATGCAACATCTTTCTGTCCTACTGCTTGAGTGGGTGAGTTCTATTGGACTGATTTAGTTGCGATTTTCACGATTATGTAGGATGTTAATTTATTTCGCGGTTGGAGTGCATTTCAGTTCGCCAGCTCTTTTAAATGAGTTATCAAATGAGCATGCGCACCTGCGAGGTTTTTTAAAAACCCAGCGCCCTTGCGTACATAATATTTCCATCTATCTCTCGATTCTTTAGTTACCCTAATACCTATGGGGTTCTTCATTACTATAAACGGGACTTAACATTGTAATTAAATACCTGCATCAATCTATTTTGATATGTATTCAAAAAGCACTAGTTTCAATAGTTTTTAACACTAAATAGAGAGGTCGCATCGCAACAAAAACTTTTCTAATTTATTTTATGTTTGTGCTGAAGTTGTAATGAGTACCCTAGAGCATGGTAATAAGTTAGTTTATCTGTTTTCGGTAGCCTAGTTTTAATTAATCTCGCTTTGACCTTTCGGAGTTCACGTTGTTTTTTGCTCTAGAAGCATTTTTATCGGGATTATGCGAGATTTTTAAGGTAGGTAAAAGTTTTCGGATTGGAATTGGTTGGAACGATTTTAAGGTCTTTTGAATTGGAATTGGTGGTAATGGGAGAGAACTTAATTAACTACATATTTAGTAAGTTAATCCTTGCAGTTGAGACTTGACAATATAAGGCGTGGAGTTTCTTTTTTTAAACATTGCTCCTCACTTTTATTGCTCGTGTATCGTGAGTGCGTTCACAGATACAAAATCTTCATATGCACAAATGCCCAGACTCAGAACAACTATCCGTAGGCCATACAAATATTTTTTTCGCGTGGGAATCGAAGTCACGACCCGTAGCGCAGAAGTCAATCGGTCAGCCACTGCACCAAGCGTATCGTCCAAAAATCAGCTGTTCCATACAATTTCTCAATCAACATTTAGTTTTTAACAGCTGATTTTTTTCACAAAATATATATTGCCCCATAGTAAACGTATATAATGATGAACACAGTTCATGATTTTCGGATGTAAAGTGACTAATAGCAGTCATACTGTATAAAAAAAAATATAGTAAAAAGTCTTCAAAAATCAACTTATCTTAATTTCCTTAAATAATTATTAATCTGTTTTATACCTTTCAAACAGCCAGATCCTTAATGATATCTCTTGGTTAATAA
This sequence comes from Amphipyra tragopoginis, assembly GCA_905220435.1. Lineage (NCBI taxonomy): Eukaryota > Metazoa > Arthropoda > Insecta > Lepidoptera > Noctuidae > Amphipyra > Amphipyra tragopoginis. The sequence continues at coordinate 3,579,588 of HG992006.1, forward strand.
CAATCTAAAATGCACACAGATAACAATTATAAATACATAGTCAAAGTCATTTGGCGGGTAAAGATAATCCTCACTAATATTATAAATGCGAAAGTAACTCTGTCTGTTTGTGACGTTTTCACGCCTAAACCGCTAAACCGATTTTGATGAAACTTGGTACAGAGATAGTGTGGAACCTAAAGAAGGGTATAGGCTACTTTTATCTCGAAAAAATACGCGATAAACGATATTCACGCGGGCAAAGCCGCGAGTGACCTCTAGTTTTAAATATTTATTTAGATTTGTACTGTCTAGCACTTTTTCCAACTATGTTGGGGTCAACTTCTAGTCTGACCAGATGCGGATGAATACCAGCATTGTACACGGAGCGACTGCTATCAGACTTCCGCAACCCAGTTGCAGGGCAATGCCGATATCAAACTCAAACTCTAAACTCGTTTATTCAAAATAGACTAGTATTACTTAGTTCTTTTTGAACGTCTTTACATAAGACTGCCACCAAAAGCGCCCACCCTTCACAGCTTCCTAGTGTCTATGCTGTGAAGAAGAAACGGCGCAACAAACTCCCCAGCAACACAGTTCAGTCTGTCAAGTGAATATGTAAATTAGTCTTTAAACAAAAAAAGTACAATATTAATTACATTGATTAAATTATGCAAGTTGATGATGATAAACAAAATATTTACCTAGAACAATTCTGGATGAATTGAAAATTATCCTAAGGTTATACCGGTTGTCAGACTTTCAGGCTTCTCACTACCCGTAACGACTGTCAAAGGTATTTTTATGACACCCGGGACCGATGATTTAACGTGCCCTTCAAAGCACGGAGGGGTCTCGATGTGTAATGAATGGTCACCCATCCACAGACTGACCGTGGCAAGCGTAGCTTAACCTTGCAAATCATATGATCCACGCAGTTGACAATTACCCATGAGATATTCGATTAAAAAGAAAAAAAAAGTTTAATTTATATCATACTAGCATGTATTGACGCTATACGGTATAATATACTAGCGACGCGCCCCGGCTTTGTACGTGTACGTTTTATAGCTTCCTCTTATTACTCTATCTATTAAAAAAAACGCATCAAAATCCGTTGCGTAGTTTTACAGATCTAAGCATACATAGGGACAGACAGCTTTTTTTTCTTTCTATTTGACTGCTGTAGGTCGTCCTAGGGGACGGTTTCTACGTAACCGGGCTATTGGCGAGACCTGAAGGGTCTCCAGCCAATGGGACAGACAGCGGGAAGTGGCTTTGTTTTATACTATGTAGTGATTTGGTTTACATTGCCTGTCGAGGAGTCTCCATTTAGGCATAGAAAATGCCTGTAGTTGAAGGTTCCGCACTTCCCATACATTATAAACGTACAAATAGGTATAAAATTACAAGAAAAAATTACGATCAATTGTATGTGTGTGTATGTGTGCGCGCGTGTGAGTGTTAGTGTGTATGTGTGTGTTTGCCCGTGTGTGTTTGCGTGTGTATTGGTATGTCTACACCAGTGCGCTTTCATGTTCATCTTGCGCTTTTGTCTGACTCATGCCTGAAGCGCCATAGCGCACGCAATAGCGCATGCCCTAATACTAGTTCGAGTCATAAGGCAATCAATATTGCATGCGCTTGACGCAAAAGGAATTGAAAGTTGAAAGCGCAAGATGAACATGAAAGCGCACTGGTGTAGACATACCATATGTGTGTGAAGAGAGATTATTAGTGAACAAGTTTTACGACTATAAAATAATAAATAAGTATGTGTAGGTATTGACTCCAAAAAAATATTTTCCAATTTATCAATATCCTTACGAAACCTTTTAAAACGATCAAACTCAGATACAATTACACCATCCATGCTTTATACATTAAAATATTTGCTTCATAGAATATGTTTGTATACTTCATTTACAAAACCATGTCAGGAGGGTTCCGTCGAAAATAAAATTAATTATTCCCATCTTTGTAATGAAAACACGCGTGGATCCTTTGATGTGAAATTTTTTGTGGAACGAGGCTTTTTAAAACATTTTTGTGTATTTTTTTCTTTTTAATAAAAAAAATCTTACTGGTGCTTTGTGTAAAGCGGTTCTTTGTCAAAAACGTGCGAGTTTTATTTATAGTTTTTTAGGGATCATTTTTGAAACCGATTTTTATTTCTTCGCATTAGTGACAGTAATATAGCAAACATTTATTTTATTACGTTTTTTAAACGTAGTTTTTTCTTAAATATTTTGTCAAATGTTTTTTTTTGTAAGATACCTAGTTAGTCATAAAAGAAAAAATAAAATAAACGACGAATTGAAAACTTCTTCCTTTTTGAAGAAGTTAGCTAAAAACCCATAATTTTTAAATACATTTATTTATGATTAGTTACAGTATACTCACGTGCATTTTTCGGGATTGCACGACTTCCTTCGGACCCAAACGGGGACCTTAATTATGAGTTGAACACGCGGAAAGCTGTAATACAAAATAAAAAACAAATAAAAGTATTATTTTTTGATAATACTTCATATATTTCAAAAAATAAACACTGGAATGCTTCTCAAACCATACCCTTATGCAGATGGTGCCCTACACCTACACAGTTTACGTAATGTACGAACTTACCCGAACTTCACCGAAGTCACCCGACCCGCCGATTATCCGGCCAAACGACGCACAATTACATTTTCAACAATATTGGTTCGCCGTGACATGATTATGTTTACTCGTGTTCCGTATCATTTGAATATGGTGTCAATAAAACGGTCCCTTCCTTCAAGTACACATGTTTTTATCCGACTTAAGACAGGAAATCTCCTGTATTTTCTCCATTAGGTCTGCGATTTTCCTTTGAAAATGAACTTTTGTACTTGAATCGTGTTATTCTTGATGGTAAATAACTGTTTTTTGGCTTTGGTTACCCTGTTAGGTAATAATAATATTTTCAAATAAGCGTGAGGAGTCTATAAAAAGAAAAGGCGTTTAGCTAACCAGCACTGGTCACGATCCACCGAGCTCTCCCGTCGTAGAGCCGGTCGTCTCTTCAGACTCCGCAGTTACACTGATAATTCAGACGTCAAGCTGTCTCCCTCCCAATGGCGGGAGCGCCAGCAACGCCCTAAACCGAGGTCCGAGTCCCACTAGGAGTCGTCTTTAGTGCTGTTGTTGCTAGTAGTCAAGATGTTAGTGTAATATAAGTAGTTAGGTATATATTTTACTTCCCTACCATTGGCTGGAGACCTGTCAGGTTACGCCAATAAATGCCCGGTTACTTAGAAACGGTCCGCAAGGACCACGTAAAAGCAGACCAATAGAGAAAATAAAAATAAGGTTTTAGTAAGAGATTTGAAGCTGAGGGAAGTAGCAACAGATAGATAGATATACTTTATTGTACACGTGAAGGAATAAAACAGAAGGAATACGTACACATAATTAAAACATTACAAATGACGATGGCAATAGATACAGTCCGCGAGGCCTAAGCTGAGCTTTGCATTTGTGTGAGTGATCACACAAAAATATGCCAAAAAGCAGTATAAACCGGTTTAAACCAAGCAAAGGACGCGTTGCGCTCTAGGCCGGCGTCACACCTACACTATCTATGTGCATTCACACAAATGCAAAGCTCAGCTTAAGCCTCACGGACTGTAAATAAATATGTATTTGTGCATTTTATCACGGACACCCACTAATTTATTTTATACCTCGCACTTGCTCGAGCAAAATTAATATCAAAAAGCTTTCCTCTAAAATTACTCTAAGTAGCGTATAACCATATCAAAATTCCTTTTAGTAAAATGAGCGAATTGCCAAAAAATACAGACAAGGCCAGAACCTGATTTTACACTACATAGCCATAATAGTTAGTAAGCGTTCTAATAGACCGTTACAAAGAATAGTGACGAAGAAATTGTCATCTTCTTCTCTTTGCCCTCCAGGTGGGCATCCTGTAGTCGCATTCGCCATACCGGAGGGCTCGTGCAGAGCTCATTTTAAATACAGGTTTTTCTTGGAGAAAATACACCGTCATGAAACAAGCAAACACCTATTTTATGACGTAGTAGCGTACCTAATGCCAGGAACCCTCCTCAAGGGTTCACTATTAGCGCAAACGTAATGCCGAGGACCCTCCTGGAAGGTCCACTAGCAATATGTATAGCGGCATGGCGTATGAACTCTATGAAAAGTGAACTTGCATGTGTTAAGAAGCTATGCTACTCTATATGCCCCGAATATTTTCTATTGGTGTATAATAACATTAGCAGCGTCCTCCGTAATGACGTATACAACACACTCATTTCACCGTTATGTTTTAGTACACTATTTAGGCTATTACCATCAACCGCACACAAAGCTTTGAACTGCTAGCAATAATATCAGCCCATAACTGTCCCACTGCTGGGCAAAGGCCTTCTTATACAAAGAAGGAACGAGTATTGATCAACCGCTAGTATAGTATTAAATATTAATAACATAAACATCACGCCTTCCCCAAAGGTTGTATAATACAGGCAGAGGTGTATAGTACATCCTCATTTTACCGTTATGTTTAAGTCCCATGTAATAGGGGGCGACCTTATTGCCATCAAACGTGCACAAATCCAGACTCCAGGCTGCTACTGAGAAATTTCACACGAAAAAACCCAATAACATTTTGCCCGACGTAGGGATCGAATACAGAACCTCACGCTAAGCAGTCGTGCTTGCGACCACTAGACTAACGAGGCAGTCTCCTCCGTAATATTGTATTAATTAACCGTGTTAAAGGGTTTTCTAAAGAACCATAAGAGCGGTTACGCACTGCATCCGATCCGAATCCGAGAAAATACGTTCCGAAGTAGTCATAGAACTATTTGTATGATAGTTTACGCACTAAATCCGAGTTCCATCATCCGATTTCTATCCGTCATCCGTGTGTTTCCAATTCGTAAGAAAAATTGACGGACCGAAGTAGCCGTAGTACTGTTTGTGTAACGCTTTCGCATTACCTCGGATTCAAATCGGACGCCAAATGGATATGCCAAAGATGGCCCCTGAATTGTTTGAATTTGGATCAGAGATCGGATAAGTGCGTAAGCGATATCCGAATTCAGTCCGAGTTTTTTAGACTCTAAATTCGTAATTTCACGTATTCGGATCGGATGCAGTGTGCAAAGCAATATCCGAATTCGGTCCGAGTTTTTTACATTCTTATTTTCACGGATCCGGATCGGATGCAGTGTCGCTGTAATCCTTACCCGTATGGCCATTGTGGCCCCCAAGAAAGAAATCTTTCATCCGCCTTTGGCCGTATTCAAACCCAATACGTCATTGTTATGGCTTTAAAGATACCCATGGATCCGGGGAAGCTCCCTTTATCTTACCCCATTAAGTATAAAAGGGTAAGCGATACATCACCACACTGTTTCACGTTATTTTGATGTTTTTTGACTATTTTGAATGCTGTCAAAAGTTGTTTTACACTCGGGAGCAATGGCATTCTAATTGCGCAACACACTCGTAATAGCTATGGCTTTGATTTTGACAGGTAAACAATATCCATTGCGTAGTACATAGTTGTGGAGACATCGGATTGTTAATATACACCGTGAGCCCGAGGTACCCAAAAGATTTTAACCACGCCTTTCTGATGGTATTATGAGTCAAATGTTATATCAACGAAAGTCCAATTCAGTCTTTTTTTTCATACTTAATAAAAAGATAAAGAATCATTTATTTGGACACAGCACAAAGAGACACAACATGTGAAAAATGTGATATAAATAAAATAAAAAAAAGTCTTGGGTATGTGTCTCACGGCTGGACCAAAAAGGTGTCCAGATCAGCTTAATGTCAAGCACTGTATGTACTTGACGCTGGTTTTCGTCTGGAACCTTTGTGCTCCACGGATGTCAGTCAGCGGTGTGTGTATATGTGTAGTGAATCAATTAACTTTAGTACTTCCTTGTAAACAATACTTTAGGTTGAAATGGCAACATTTATAAATTATCGTGTGAGTGGATACGAAACTTCTCACTTCACAACCCTCCCCGACAAACGAGACATACGGCGGGTGGGGTATGGTATCAAAAAAGTCGCAACGCTGCGTTCACAGGACTTGTTACCATAGAATTTTTTTTTTTCTAGTTGTCAATTTCCGTAAATAATGAATATTTCGAAAATTAAGCTTTAATCAACAAACTATATCCTAGCTTTTCTTCTCCAATTAGGCATCGGAATGGATGGTTAAAATCTTTCGGGTACCTCGGGCACACGATGCTATGGAAATTGTTGACCCATAAAAGCCGCAGCGTTTTTTTTTTTTTTACTAAAAAAATGTTGCCCCACATTAGGATTTCTCTTGTATCGTGGGTGCGTTTACAGACACAAATCTCACATACACAAACGCCCAGACCCGAAACAACCATCTGTAGGCCATACAAATTGTTCCGTGCGGGAATCGAACCCACGACACGCAGCGCAGCAGTCAATCATTTAGCCACTGCACCAAACGTGTCGTCAATTAATTGATTATGAGTGTTTTGCACAATTACAATGCTGGTCACCATCTTAAACCTTAGTGAGGAACTAAGAATGCCATCCTATTCAAATAGAGTATTTTATAGACCTTTTAAGAAGTTTTATTAATTTTATTTGAGTGTTATTAAATAGTCTATGAAGTACTTTTTATTTGATTAAGCTATCATTCTTAGTTTCCGAAATATTAAGGTTTATGTTAGTGACCCGGTTTCGTTGCTTCCGAGTGTAGAATGCTTCAACTTTAATTGTTGTTTAAAAGCATCGATTCCTTCCACCAATAAAGTTATTAAAGTGATTTTGTCGTAATTTCATAATCGTTGTGACCTACTCCATTTTTTTGTCCATGTAATGCCTCGAACATACGCCCTAAGTGAGCAAGATATGCGACACGATGCGATAGCACACGATATTATACAAACAAAAGTTAAATCGCATGGGCATAATGTTGTTTTTTAGGGACCCTATTACTAAGACTCCGCTGTCCGTCCGTTTGTCACCAGGCTGTATTTCATGAACCGTGATAGTTAGATAGTTGAAATTTTCACAAATGATGTATTTCTGTTGCCAGCAAATACAAAAAAATAGAATAAAATAAATATTTAAGAGTGCTCCCATAAAACAGACATGATTTTTTTGCCATTTTTATAGATAATGGTACAGAACCCTTCGTGCACTAGTCCGACTCGCTATTGGCCGGTTTTTTAATTTATTTTATTATTGTTTGACTTGATCGCGTTCGACGCTAGGCGCACCAGTTAATGGGCAATGCAGGTATTCTAAGGTTAGACCGGTTGTCAGGCTTTCGGATTTCTATATTCGTATGACACCCGGGACCGACAGTTTAACGTGCTCTCCGAGGCACGGAGGGGTCAATGTATAACTTGCGGTCACCCTTCCACGGACTGAACCCGACAAACGTAGCTTAACCTTGCCAATCGTACGATCCACGAGCCCCTCGAGCATCCAATTATGTACGATTTCCACCAACCGGGCCACGCAGGAGCGCAGCGCAGAGCATCGCAGCGGATGCTCGAGCATGCGCGCGTAGCCGACCGCGTCCGCCCGACGGCTACAATCTGCTGGAACTCGGGCGCATGCGCACGCGTTTTCGCGTATCCGCTATCGCAGTCAATTTCTACCTGCGGTGTGGCCGAGCGAAGCCGACCGGACGCGATGACAGCCGAGCGCCGCCGTCCACGTACGCGAGCAGCCGACCGGCTGCCGTGGCATACGCGCGGATCTAACCGAGTTCCAAGCAGTGTAAATTCCATGCAAACATGAAACTTAACTATTGTATTGAAGCCTGAATTTCCTTTAGCACAGTGTGAAATGCGCTCCGGCGCGCTCCGGCGCGGCCCTTTTGGTGGAAATCGTACCGTACATTATAGTCTCCATATTTTGAAACATAATGTTTTACATCATGGAGATGAATTTTATTCTACAAACTAGCTTTTGCCCGCGGCTTCACTCGTGTTAATTAAACTCAAAAAAACTCTTAACACACTACTAAAGTTTCTATAATAATATAATTCAATCGTGATTCGAAAGATACGTGGCGCCATCTATGAACGTTATTGTTGTTTTCCACGGGAACAGTACGTTTTTTCGGGATGAACGGTACCCTATGTCCGTTTCTGTACACCTGACAACGTATATGCAAAATTTCAGGATGATCGGTTCAGTGGTTTAGGCGTGAAAAGGTAACAAACAAACTTACTTTCGTATTTATAATATTCTACAAATACAAATATCTACAAAAAAGCTGAATAAAATCTAAAGCGCCCTAGATTTCCTAATTACCTAGACAAAAAAAGGCAGAAATATTTAGCCGCTATTTAAAAGAGACACCTTTCAGCAGATTTATTATGCGTAATCTTATTTCCACAGCATCTCGTGAACAAATAAGCTTAATATGCAAATGAGGGTAACAATTAATTATCTGTTTGTTTGTAAAAAAAAAGTACAGGGAATTGAAACTGAGCCGGTTGGGGTGCGCACACACTGAGGACGTTGTAGGCTAGATTAAATTAAGCGAATTTGAAAGAATGTTACAGCACAGCTTGACTTTGGCCTTAAACAGCTGTAGATTACTATCAGATGAGCTATAAGCACAATAATCTCAATTAGTAAACAATATCGCCGATAATTATCAACTTTTTTTTCAACTCTTTTATTTTTCTTCTACAAAGGTAATTTATGAGATAAGATAAATTATTGGTATTAGTAATAATTACAATTCAAATATATATAAACTATATACAAGGTTAGGCGAAAATGGGTACTTTTCCGCAGGTCACTTAAAGTATCACTGATGACTTTTAAAAATTCAATATTCGATCATTTTTATCTCCACGCAAAATAATATTGAATATTTTATTTATTAAAAAAAAATACTTCTCTTTAGTTCCAAATTCAGAAAATGGAGCTTTCTAATCCGTGACTCCAAATATGACCTAAAATATAAACAGCTGATCATAACTGAAGATACATAGATTTAAGTGTATTTTTATTTTATGAGATTTTTAAGCAGCTATTTTCTCTTAAACTTTTGGGGAAAGTTGTAGAATAAAAATGATTAATTATTATGAGTACTTTAACACCCTTGCTTGCGGATTAGTACCCCCCTTTTTGACTGACCTTGTATAACCGAACAAATCGAATAATATACCTAGGCACATCGTCAATATTTTTTTTTTTTACTTCTTTCCTTTTACTTTTATTCGTGTTCGTGCGCAATGTGTTCAGACCTTTAGGTCCTAAACCCCGGAGCTTTGCCTCCCATTTGTTTAGGTCATTTAAATAAAGAAAACGCAAACTCGTTTTTAAAGATTACGGGTTCAGTATAATTTGGACTTGTTCACTTTTTATTTGGTTTTACCTTTATACGGAACGATATAAACGTTATTCTACGTAATTGGGTCAAATTAGAAAGAAAGGTATTTTTGAATACGTATTGAATACTTGCTTTCCATGAGTCTGGGAGCCTGCTCCGTAGAACGAAAGACGAAATTTCGGATCAAACTTATAATACGATCGAAGTATTATCAGACAACGTATGAATATGTTAAATAGCTCGTGGCTAAATAATTACAGCCGCATAGACCGATCTTCCGGGTTAAGCCACGCTTGCCGAGGTTGGTCTGCGGATGGGTGACCATTTACCATAGCGAGTTTCCTCCGTGCCTCGGAAAGCACGTGAAGCCGTTGGTCCCGGCTGTCATTTGTAGATCTTTGACAGTCGTTACTGTTGGTCAGAAGCCAGAAAGTCTGACAACCAGTCTTACCAAGAGTATCGTATTACCCAGTTACTGGGTTGTGGAGGTCTGATAGGCAGTCGCTCCATGTAAAATACTGATATTCAGCTGCATTCGGTTCGACTGGAAGCCGACCCCAACATAGTTGGGAAAAGGCTAGGCAGATGATGTACGAATATGTTAATTAACATTTGGGAGTAGGGTGAACGAAAGCAAAAATGGCAAATCGCGAAAATCGAATTGATTGCAATGTGGGGCTTACTGGTGTCAAATAATATACGTTTTGTCGGTTGCAACGACTGTAATTAAATACATAATAATATATTTTAGTTATAGTTTTAGTTTAGCTTATTTAGTAGTTAGTAGTAGTATAAATAAAGTTTGTAGTCCGCCAACTCGTTATCAGGCCAGCGTGGTGCCTAAGGCCTTAATCCTTCTTATTCTGAGAAGCTCACGCCCAGCAGTGGGACAGTAATATGCTGATTATATTGAAAATTCAACGGAAACATGAAAAAATATCAAAAATACAGGTCGATCCTTTTTTCTATCGATAGATTTAGTAATAAGGATCAAATCTCTCTAATAAACATTGTGCTTACTTTTTATTCGTGGCCTATAATTTTTTGTTGAGAAGAAGATCTTGGAGTTTCTCTGTACAACATTTCTAGGCCTACAAGTTGTACAATGACAGGCTAAAGTTACGATGTTCCAGAGCCCGTAGGCTTAACTTTTTGATATACAGCGGTGCCTTTGATACTTGCTGGTGTTTAGTATCGTAAGAAATATGAATGGTTCTTTCTTTTATGTTTATATTTAGTACATAACTTTTAACTTTTTATGTTTTGTCGAATGTATTTAGTAGTATTTTTACTATATTTAATTTAATTTACATAATATAATACCACGCCTGTATTTCTCAAAAGGTGTGTAGTACACCCGTTTTGCCGGTATGTTTAAGTCATGTAATTGGGGGCAAGTTTATTGCCACTAATCGGGCAAACCAGATTCCAGGCTGCTACTGAGAAATTCCACTCGGAAAAACCTATTAATACTTTTCCCGATCTAGAGATCGAACCTAGGACGTCACAACGAGGCAATTTAATAACAGGTTCACTGTCCAGATAGCAGACACAACAGTTAAACAATGCAGATTATCATATGTGATTCATGGGACAGGGAAAGAGTTAATTTAATTTATTTATTTTATTATTTATGCAATTACTACATACGACAATATTTACAATAGAAACCGTATACAATTTTGAGTACAAAGGTACTGCGTTTGGTGTAATGATATTTTATTGTTTAAAAATAATCAACCTGTAAACATTACCGAACGCGTAGCTAATAATAACCGACGGTGTGTGTAGCGATCGGTGATCTGCTACGAGAGCGTAGCAGTCATAGCTGTAGCAGTAGCTACATCGTAGCAACTACGTAATACTGTTTCTTTTGATAAAATAATTATCTACGTAATTCTGTTTCTTTTGATAAAATAAGCATCTACATAATCCTGTTTCTTTTGATAAAGTTTCTATCCCTTAAAGCATTAACGTCGTCCACTGTTTAATACTCCGAACTGTCCGACATTGGGTCTGACATAACAGCTTAACACAAAAAGTCCAGCCCGTCAAAACCGTCAACAAAACCAATAAAACTCGGCACCAACTAATCCGCATGTCTTTAAAAAGTCGTAATTCACAAAATAAACTGTTCTTCCCGTTTGTTTGCGAGAAAACATTTTTTATACCTCAGCCGGGAACTCGGGTCATTAATTCGGCCGGCGGGCGCACCTGTCTGTAATGGTTCCGAGATCCGCCGCCCGAGATTTCGATGTAACACCCCACTTTCACTAGTTATCGCGATTTCCCGGGGGATCCGACGGAGAGCTTGAGATTGCGTTCAGCCGCAAAAATGCTCAGAAGATCTAGTTAAAATTCTCACGCACACATAGAAAACGATGGACGAATAAACCTGTTTTTATCTGTGGCGATAGTTTCATAGTAGTAGACGGTTTACCTTTTTTGCAGCTATGTCTGATAGTAATCCAGGATATTTTGCATAATGCCCTATATGCTAAAAATTATGCACCCACCACATAAAAATAAATCTTATGGAATTTCAAACTTGAAAGGCAGACGCCCTTTTTTTCCTGCAATAGAAGTTAAGCAGTCCATTAACACCCCCTCCCATTGACCAGGTTTATTTTCACCATATTTCACAATAGTTTTGCACCCACCTGGGACGGTCCATGACTGTACTCCAATAGTGCAGCTGTGGATAGTCCCCGGTTGGTGCCCCACCCCATTTTAGATTAAAGTTCTCAAAGGGGTCTCTGCGCGTTGGACCTGTGTCCCCCGTATGCCTTCCAAAGGACCGGACATCTTCCGCACGGAAGATAATCCGTGACTAAAGAGAAATCTGATGGTAAAAATACATTTTCTGTTAAAAATATTTTTATGAATCAATCAATTAATTTACTGGTTCTTTTAGATGTAATAACATCAATGCACGCTACCTATCAATGAGTGTGCTATTTTCTTGCTAGATGGACGGATGTTTTTACAACTTAGAGAACCAGTAAGTAATGAAATGAAAGAAATATGAAAAAAAAATACAAAAAAATAAATATACCTGCAACTTTTTAAATTTTTAATGATACCTACATTGTTTTCAGCATTCACTAAGGCACTGCTATGCAAAATATTGTGGACAATTAAAGTAAGACCTTATACAATGTTAGTCGGAAAGGGGGTATTACTCCGAGGGCCACTTAAAGTATCACTGATGACTCTTTTAAAGCAAGTGCTAATATTTCAAAAAATGTTGTTTTTTATTTCCATACAAAATAATTATGAATTTAGTTTTAAAAATTCCTACTGAAGTTACGAATTAAGAAAATGTAGCTTATAATCCGTTAACCCAAATATGACCTATTTAAACACAGCTAATCTTAGGATATATCGATTTTAGCGTCATCATCATCATTCAGGCGAAATATATTTCTGTTGGGGAGTGCCTCCGGTGCCGGCGCCGGCTTCATACACTGTTTTTATACACCTTCAAGGCCTCTTCAAACTTTTCATGAGACGATTATTTGTCACCCTCTTTCATTTTCACAAGAAAAACGAATGAAAAACTTATGAATATTTGTAAGGTTGTTTGGACCTCCAAAGCAGAGCCGACGGAGTCCCGCTGAGCGGGGCTCCTATTTCTGTGTGCAGGGTTTAAAGTAACATAACACGAAGGGGATGACAGCAAACCAAGCCCCCCCCTTCGAACCTAACCTATCCGTGTCCGGGTGCACCAAATTAACAAGCTCGCTTCGCTCGCTCTTGAAATTAGTCAGTTGGTCGACAAGTTACAGTGTTTGCCTCAAAATCTAACCTACCTTTCAACTAACATACCGACCAAACAACTTATTAACGCCGTCGGTGTCCGTTTTGGGTGCCGCAGCCGACGTTTTCAATCTCGGCTGCCGGCAGTAATGTACCGCCGGTTCCCAATGGCGTTATTTTAGGGTGCTGGCGCCGGCAGCGGAGGCACCCGCTTTCTGTTAAGCTATTGGCTTTTGAGGAAAGTTATAGAACAAAAGTTATTCATTATTATGGGTACTTTAACACCCTTTCGGATACGTTACCCTTTTCTGACCAACCTTGTATACACAGACAGAGAATAATATCGCTAGCATTGTATAACTGTCGTTTGAGAGTGTTTTGTTTTACCGTTGGCTGTGTGAGTTTATTTATCAAGCATTTTTATGAGTGGTCCCACTGTATTTTGTTACTCTGTGGCACAGCTTACTTGTACGGATAACGTTTCGGGTATTTGTCATTTTTGTTTTGTTCCTTTTTTGTTTTTATCTTGAACTTCGATGTCTTTGTGTGGTGTTTTGAAATAATATTTGAGTTTTAGAATGCTGACGTTTTGTGTAGTGGATTGTACGAAGCAGAGTTAGATTGTCGGAGTGTAAATATAAGTTTTGATTTATGAAGGAAAAGATGCGTGAAGGATACAATGATAACATAACATCACGCTTTTATTCCCCGAAGGGTAAGGCAGAAGTGTACACCCTCATTTCGCTGTTATGTTTAAAAACATTAATTCGGGGTGATCCTATTGCAATCAACTGGGCACAAATCCAGACTACGTACTGCTACTGTAAAATTCTACACGGAAAAACCCAATAACACTTTGCCCGACCTGGGGATCGAAACCAGGACCTCACAGTCAGCAGTCGTGCTGACGACCACTAGACCGACGAGGTAGTCTATATATTTTACAGTATATGTATATATTTCAGAATAATTTAAATTAAAGCGATGACAAAGGGTAGTTTTGAGAACCCGAGTACTTCCTTACAGTTGTTGACATGTGGGATGTTGACTCAGCAGTCATTGCGCCGATAGTCATTATGGCCAATGGCTTAATACCCAAGAGCCTCGACCAACATCTGATGAGGCTCTCGTTAGGCAGCTGGATCAAGGGTTTGATTCAGAAAGCGGTACTTCTGGACACGGCGCGTATTGTTAGGAATTTCCTCTCTCTGGAGCCCTGACCACCGGTTAGAGAAGTGATTAAAAGTTATAAAAGATTATTTGTTAAAAAGTTATTGTTAATTAAAATTAACTTGTTAAATTAAAAGTTATAAATATAACGGATAAGGTTATCAGTTTCGGTAATGTTTTCATTGAGTTAATTTTATTCTTAGGTTGTAAATATTGAAAGCCTGTTTTTAGTTAAAAGTTAAGTTTTTTTAATATGTTGCCTAGTATAATTTTGAGAACTAACCTTTAGTAAGAAGGTACGCATTTACTTTAATCAAAAATACTTTTTATTTGTAAGTATAAACTAATAACATACCTTTATTATTTTTAAGTATTTACATTTTATTGGCGTTTAAAAACATCAGCTGCGTGACTTAAGTTGTTGTGAGCAGTGTTCGCCTGTCGCTGACTATGTACACAGCTTTTGAAAATGCTCTTTCGCAAGGGACGGAAGTTATCATAACGTTACTTATTCACTTTTAGTTTAAATTACTTTAAATATTAAATTAAAAAACCTATGTAACACTGAAACCGAAAGGGTCAACTCAAATCAACTGTTGAATGAAATTTATTGTTTAGTTTCACCGTTTGTTTACATTATGGCCTTTAAGTTGTTTAACGTATAAACATTAAAAGTTAGTTTTATTTCGCATCAATAACAAAACCTATCCTTAGCGAGATAAGACTCACAGTTCTATGAATTCAGCTCGCGACAAGGTATTAAATGTTATTTTTCTTGTGCCAAGCAATTTAAGTCTTATAATTTGAGCAATCAAAACGTAATAATGATCACTATTGTTTGATCATAAACTCTTACCAAGTGACGCTGAATAAAATAAAACTCTCGACTCGTTTTGTTGTGCCTACGAACTGAGTTATAACTTTTAACGATTATGTCAGAATTACTTATTGATGTTAAAAGTTAAATAAAAATAATGTGTTAAATTAAACGTTTAAACTTTTAATCCTCACCTCTACCACCGGTAGCTTGGACCCTGTTCCCGATGCCGGTGGGCTACTATTTTTCATATTTTTAAATGTTTTTTGTTTTTTAGAGAACTACTTAAAAATGTATTTAATAAGTATTGTAAATGAATAAACGAGATAATAATAATATATCTATGACTCATAGATCTATGAGCCCCCTTACGTAAAATTTACGTTCAAAAAGAACGAAGTACGACTCTTGAGTTTGATATAACTCGAAAGTAAATATTTAATATAACCCAAAAAGTTAAATTGAAATGTTATTAAATCTCTGCACACCCCTCCGGGGAATACAGTCGTGATGTTACGTAATGTTAACAAAACACGTTTTTAATAAACTAAATACTTCATCTAACAACATCGCAAGAATAACCCGTTCTTACAAGCTAATGTTTATTCCTCATTTAGAACCTAACTTTCGCGACTAATTCGCCCCAGTTATTCGGGCCAAACTTTTGAATTATTAAACTATGTAGCTTCATAATAACCTTTTTATAACTGGCATAGTTTGAGGCTAGGGTTAGTAGGCTCGTAAACTGGAGATGTCGCGATGTTGTATGTTTGGTCGACGAAATGTTGTTACGAGAAAACGGTTTCTTGTGACTTTATCGCTTGGATTGTAAATCTATTGTTGATTTTAACCCTATACAACCTTATTTTTACTTTATACGAAAACCGAGACTCCCCAACAAGATTTACATCAGAACTGCCTGAATATGTGTTTTTTTTTAGTAAATTTCCAAGTTACACCTTAGTTTATGTCGCGTTAAGTTCCCTAAAAAAGTGTGAAATGCCTGAGATATGCTATGCAAGGGTTGCCTAATACACGGAAACTGACCGAGAGGACCGTCTCAAGCCTCAAAGTGTCTATTTCCGTCAACTGTTATGGGTAGAAAACTACTGAAACAAAATTGAAATTTATGAAAAAATAAAAAAGTGGTGTAAAAATATGTCAATCGATTCTCCTAGTGATTCTGAACAAACTAGTTTCAGGTTTAGTATATAATAAAACTAAGCTTGTATTGGTCAATTTAGGTCTCGTGTAGTGCTGGAGTCTTGTGTAGTGCCGGACTTAAATAATAGCACTACCCCATCTGTTCCTGTGAGAGTCGTAAAAGGCGACTAAGGGATTCTCTAGGCAGCAGCGTTCTCTGAGTACTTTAACAACCATACTGCGATCGCCAACCCGCCTGCCAAGCGTAGCGATTACGGCAAATCCCCCCTTTTGGGAGAAGCCTATGTCCAGCAGTGGATGTCTTTCGGTTGAATGATGAGGTCAATTTCAATATTTGTCACCAACTATTTTGGGAGATGTCGCGAAAGCCTCTTTGTTACATTTTTATTTTTGAATCTGGCAATATTTTTTTTACAATTTTCTTTAACAGAAAAATAAAAATGACATATAAATTATTATTTTCTTCTTTTATAAAAAAAGTAAAAAGTTGTTTGATATTAACTTTTCCTAAAATTTGATGCCCTATTGCTAAAGGTCACTGCTGATTGGTAGTATTAGCGTGTAAAGGTATTTGTTCAGCATTGCACATTTATACCACCTGAATTAGAGAACGTAAATTTATATAGCATGATTATTGGTCACTTTAAATTCGAAAACCATGAACTCTGTTGATGTGTTGACTCTGTACAACTTTTAATGTGGGACAAACTACAACAAAACAGCTGTTACCTAACAAAATACGTGAAAGAGCATTTTTTTAAAATTCAGGATACATTAAAGGTTACCACAAGTTACCAGGAGGGTACCCAATTTCGCTCCCGGCCGTGGTTCTGTCCATGGTCGGGGGCGAGAGTGCGTGGGAAGCCGTCGCCTCCTTCTGCGAGTAGGTGATGGCGACCAAAGAGGGAGCGGAGAGGGAGAGAGAGGCAGCTGCCACTCTCCCTTCCCGCGCCAGACGCACCGGGCGCCGGAGGGCGCGCGTCGGTCTCCGGCCACAGTAGTGTGTGGCCTGCGGGCGGCGGGTTAGGGGACACGTCGCCCGACCAGTAACAGGCCCGAGAAGGCGGCGCGCAGTGTTCCGTGCGCGTCTCTCAGGAGTACGTGGGGAAAGGCCCCACAGAAGGAGAGGTCCGCCAGGGGCTGGCGGACCGAGGCCTGCCGGGGTTGCGGTGCATGCAGCTGCGAATCCCGCGACCCCGGCCAAGGGTCAGAAGAAGGAACACCGTGGGTTTTTAGCCGGTAAGAGTCTGGCATACCCCTTCGCCTTCCGGGCGAAGGGCATCCATTAGGATTTTCCCACGAAAAAAAAAGGAGGTTACCCAATTGATGCAGCTATCTATTCATACCAACACGTAAGTTCTTACAATCAGTTTTCTGCTTAAGAAACAAGTCTATGAACCCTTCCAGTTGGCATACGCGCTTTAACAGTGTCCGAATAACAACGCACGTCGTCTTATGATTACTTTACAAGTAGCATTTAGTTTAGGAAGTCAGTTGTAAACGCGCGTTAGATATTTGCCGTCTTAACCTATGCTATATTTGTACAGCTGTGGCGAGTGGCGGAGACGTGACGACGACGTGGCGGAGACGTGGCGTAGACACATGTCGCCTCCATAAACTTTAATCGCGTACATTATACACAGGTGACGTGGTGCAGGCACGTCTCACGTCGTCGCTACGTCTCCGCCACTCGCCACAGTTGTATAAACCTTGCCTTACATTCGCAACGCATTAATTCATGTCAAAAGCTTAACGAGTTCACTAGCTAATGAAGTGCGCTTCGATCGGTAGACGGCAATGAATGGTTGCAAATAGGAGAAATCAAATACAAGAACTTATAAGAGAAAGAACACGTTAGAAACAATGTGAATTGCTTTTTCCTAACGATTTTGCCACGTCCACGGCCTCTCATAATAAAAAAGGTTTATACCTATTGACTTGTAGAAACACATGGACCATGGGTCTAGTACAAAATTCATGTAAAAAAGTGTCCTGAGTTTACATACACCACAAGAGCGCGCGACAAGGCAGTACGACATATAAACTAAGAAAATCTAACAAACTAATTTAAATCTGTCGTCATCACAATGCCTAATTTAGCTTTTCACCATGCAAAGATTCGACTGCACCCATTGTTGTAAATAAGTCTTCGTTTTCGCGTTTTAGTCTACATTCGGTTCGGACATTTTAAAGCGCTGGCTTGAGGTCCACATATTTGTACGTCAATGGTTATAGCCATCGTTATCAAGTTTGGAATATGTTAAAAGTTTTTTTTTTTTTTTAATCTTTATTTATTTTAAAGGGCTTTATCACTTAGTGATAATGTCACCCCCATAAAAGAAAACATTCATATACTAAACTATACAATAAGTAATAAACAGTTATTTTTAAGTAGATAACAATAATGTAATGCTATTCCTATTCCTTCTGGTAGATAACCAACAATAGTTGACACAGCATCCTAGCCTCCTCCGACAACGGGGACGCCAAGATGCTGTTACATGAATATGTTAAAAGTTATATCATCATCATCTGCCTAGCCTTTTCCCAACTATGTTGGGGTCGGCTTCCAGTCGAACCGGATGCAGCTGAAAATCAGTATTTTACATGGAGCGACTGCCTATCAGACCTCCACAACCCAGTAACTGGGTAATACGATACTCTTGGTAAGACTGGTTGTCAGACTTTCTGGCTTCTGACCAACAGTAACGACTGTCAAAGATCTACAAATGACAGCCTGGACCAACGGCTTTACGTGCTTTCCGAGGCACGGAGGAAACTCGCTATGGTAAATGGTCACCCATCCACAGACCAACCTCGGCAAGCGTGGCCCAACCCGGAAGATCGGTCTATGCGGCTGTAATTATTTAGCCACGAGCTCCTCCGAATATGTTAAAAGTTATATGAAGATACTTATAATTTTGTTTTCAATTCATCCAGAGTCGTGCTAGGTGCAGGTATACTTTGTTTATCATCCTCAATTTGCACAATTTAATGATTGTAAATAATATCACCTTTTCTTGTGTATAAGTTACCGGCCGAACCCGATTTCAGGCCAAACTCGTTTGTCCTAGGCCAGACTGGTTCATCCTAATCGTGTCAGGATATACTATAACAGTTCAGATCAGAACAATCTAGTTTGGCCTAAATACTAGGCTTAACCAGTTTGGCCTAGGCCAAGTATTTATCGAATCAAAGTTTTCATAAGATGAAGAATTTAGTAACAACACATATTATTTTTTAGTATCTTGACTCTCATTAGTGGTTATGGAGAGAAAAGGTTCCAAACACACTTTTTGCGTCGGATTGGCCTTAAGTTGAGTGAGGTTTCTACACGGAGTACTATTTATTATTCTATGCTTAAGAGAAAGGGTAAATAAAAACCCCTGAACTTGCACTATTGCAATCTGAACATCTACTATATTATGCCTGGATACACGTGGCCTTCCACATGGGACTCACTGCCTTTACGTCGTAAACTTTAAATTGCAACAGTAAAGTAGGTTCTCAACGCGTGGCTTAGAGTATAACCCCGGTACTTTCTACTTCCCATGAGGACTATAGGGTGTATGGGGTTGTGGGAAGTACTCGTGGTTTTTTTATTTGATTCTTCGTTTATTTATTGTAAACTTAAAAATAGTAGCCCACCGGCATTGACAGCAGGGTCCAAGCTGCCGGTAGTCAGGGCTCCAGAGAAAGGAACCTCCTCACTATGCGTGCCGTGTCAAGAAGTACTGCTTTTTGTATCAAGCCGTTGATCTAGCCACCCAACGAGAGTTTCATGAGGTGTTGATCGAAGCTCTTGGCTATTAGGTAAAGTAGGTTCTCAACGCGTGGCTTAGAGTATAACTCCGCTACTTTGTACTTCCCATGAGGACTATAGGGGGTATGGGGTTGCGAGACAAGCTCGTGGCTTTTTTATTTTATTAATTACTAGCTTTGTCCCGGACTTCTGCGTGGAAGTCGAATCCAATATTGTGTCGTTTAGTTACTTCTTGATAACTTCAAATCATTCAGTGGAACGGTGACCGTTCGTAATACATCGAGACCCCTCCGTGCCTCAGGAAGCACGTTATACCGCGGCATCACGTTGGCCGTATTTGCACCTATGTAATGACTTGGAGCAAATACGCCAATGTGTGAACAGGTAGTTGGATTCAAAACTTCCCATTTAATCTTGGAGCCAAGCTTGGGCTCAATGATGAGTCCAATGTGTGGACGCGGAATGAAACCGTTGGTCTCGGGTGTTATACGAATACCTATGACAGTCGTTACGGGTAGTCAGAATGCCGAATGTCTGTCAACTGGTCTAACCTAAGGATATCGGCATTGTCCAGTGGGTTGCGGAGGTCTGATGGCAGTCGCTCCGTATAAAATACTGGTATTCAGCCGCATCTGGTTAGACTAGAAGCTGACCTCAACATAGTTCGGAAAAGGCTAGGTATAACGAACGGGTTTGTGGGATTAGGTGTATTGGTTGGAAAGTAATTGAGAGAGGGAGGAAGCCTAGTTACTCAGCAAATAGTAGAACAAGACTGGTAATGATGATAATGACAGAGATGTAGACATTTTGAATATCAACATCTGTGTGCCACGACACCAAACGCGGGATGTGAGCGAGGCATTTCGTCGCCCGTGTAAGTTGTTTTCAAGGGATTATAATGAAGCATATCACATCAAATGAAAGCGCGGAGCGCGATCGAGTCCTGTCGACGGTGGACCTGCGCATGCAATTGGTCTGATATGATTCATAATAATCCGTTGAATACAACTCACGCGGGCCCACCTCGTTGTGCTTCAAGTTTGAAGTTTAAAAAATGAAAAAATGATTTTTTAATTACTGTAGTAGATATTTACTTTATCTACTTTTAACAGAAACAGTTAATTACTTCTATTTTGGTTAACTTAAATCGTTCGTTCAGAGACAAAAGATTACTAAAATACATTGTGCAGTCGTGTAGTCGGATGCTGTGCTAAGAATCTTGTTGTTTCACCATCTTGACGTGTCCCGGCGTTATCAAGATGGCACCCCACTACCCTGAGACAATCTTTTCGCGATTTTAAAGCTTGCACATTTCTGTTGGTAATCCTATCTTACTAATATTATAAACGTGAAAGTTTGGATGTTTGTGAGTTTGTGAATTTGGATGTTTGTGAGTTTGGATGTTTATGAGTTTGTGAGTTTGGATGTTTGTGAATTTGAATGTTTGTTAATCAATTACGCCTTAACGGCTGAACAGATTTGGATGAAATTTGGAACACAGGTAGACAATGACCTGGATTATGATATAAGATACTTTTTATCCTGGTAAATGGAGTGGTTCCTCTAGGATACGAGTGAAAATGCGGGCAACAGCTAGTATAAAATAAGAAAAATATAAATTTTAGAAAATGTTACTAAATTAATTTTAAATTGTTATTCATAGGTGTTTTAAAGTAAGCGTTCACAGTACTGCATCGGATGGAACATATACAAATAAACAGTAATTCAGCATTTTTGTTAAACATTAATTGTTAAATTATTTTTATGGCTCTTTGTTATTATTATACTTGAGGTCGCTCGCTAGAGGTGAATGTCGTTTATTGCGTCCATATTTTTCGCGATAAAAGTAGCCTATATCCTTCTCCAGGTCCCAGACTGTTTCTGTACCAAGTTTTATCAAAATCGGTTCAGCGGTTTAGGCGTGAAAGCGTAACAGACAGACAGACAGAGTTACTATCGCATTTATAATATTAGTAGGGATTAACTTCCCTTGGTATTGAATTTAATTGTTTAAAGATTTCATGAATGCGACAGAAATTCTAAAAATAGAAAGAAGATTTTAATGTTTTTGGCTGTAGTCACTGGCGTCACGTATTCAGATTGACGTCATCAAGTACCTATCTGTAGACTGTTTAGTCTGTGTTTTGTACACTCGGGAAGTTGATAAAACGTTAACGTTGTGAAACATGCTATACATATTATATATTTATATTTTACATATAGGTATGTACACGGCGTCCTGGGGCCCAATTCTCCTAAAATAAATCTTGATAAATCACAACCGAACCAAGGCCGAACCGTTCATTCAGACAGTTCTCGATTTCAAAAGCTATCAAATTGTTTGACACAAAAAACAAAATCAATCATTTTGAAAGTTTTCAAAAACAAAAACTGACTGACGGTTGTGGTTCGATTGCGTTTGGCAACAATTTGTTTTAGTAGAATTGGGCCCCTGTAATTAAACATTAAGCCGGGAACAAATAATAGAGGAGAACAAGAGGGTTAAAAAAATAATAAGTACACTTTTTTTCAACACATTTCATAGTTTTCTGAGGTTACATTTATTCATTGTAACTTTGAAACTCAAAAACGATTAAGAGTTTTTTTTTCTGAACATTCATAATTTCATGAACTGCCAAATCATTTGTTCCCAGCTCAACGTTGAGTTTACATGCTGTAAATTCACGCTTAGTATTGCCATTCTTCAGGTACAATTATGGTATTATTTATATTTTCTTTTAATACGTAAATGTTAAATATACCTACACTAAACCACATTATTCAATAATATATTAAAATTATTATGTTTTACGTACAAGCATTCACTAACAATTTCAGTCACAAAATTAACGAACAATAAACCACCAAAAATTAACAAAACACAACATTAATAATAACAAAACATTATTCACCAAAACACATACATAAAACACACACATAATGGTTGAATGGCACAAAAGAGGTAATATATTAAACCGATACCTACAGTTTCCGACATAGGATCAAAATACAAACAAATATATCAAGTACCTGCCGACACATTATTATAGGAGGCGCTTTATAGAGGCTATAAGCCATAAATTTGTCTTCTATAGCATTGTTTTATGTAATTTGCGAGTAGGTAGGGCCTGTGTCCCAGCGGGACGGACGCGCGCTATAGTAACCGCTCGGTGACGGTTTAACGTTCTAATTAGGGTTCGTTGATATATGTAGGTCTGTCTGTAAAATAGTTTTTATGAGTATTGAATTTAAGCCCCGTGGACGTTGTAAATTTTGAGAGGGTTTTTGTGGGCGTAGAATTGGATATGTTTTAGTGGCATGGTTTCTCTAGGCCAAAATTAGTTATTTTTGGATATTGTGGTGTGTTTTGCATTTTAAATATCACGCCTGTATTCCCTAAAGGGTTGGGCAGACGTGTATAGTACACACTCATTTCGTCGTTATGCTTAAATCTCATGTTTCCTGGACGAACTCTTTCACAAGAAGCTCTACTACTCTAAATGCCCTGGATATTTTCTATTAGTATATAAAAATAAGCAGCGTGCTTCGTAACAACGTATAGTTAAGTTCAAGTCCCATGTCATAGGGGGCGAGCCTATAGCCATTAACCGGCCTCAAATCCAGACTCCGAGTTGCTACTGAGAAATTCCATACGGAAAAACTTAATATCATTTTGCCCGAACTGGGAATCGAATCCAGGACCTCGTACTCAGTAGTTGCGCTTGCGTCCACTAGAGAATTGAGGCATTCACTTATGGCTAGTGTGTGAAAATTAATAAAGTCCATTTTCTAGACTGCGAACTACCATTTGGGACTGCGTATGATAACGGCCTTATAAACTCGTATGATAAGGGTTTAATAGCATGAATTGGCAATTTTTTTTTTTTTTTTTAAAACGGTGCCCCACACTAAGATTTCTCTTGTATCGTGGGTGCGTTTACAAACACAAATCTCACAAACAAACGCCCAGACCCGAAACAACCATCTGTAGGCCATACAAATTTTTGTTCCGTGTGGGAATCGAACCCACGACCCGTAGCGCAGCAGCCAATCGCACCAAACGTGTAACCACTGCACCAAACGTGGCACAAAGCTGGGGGAACATTCTATTAACAGAAACTTTTATCAATTGCAACTGAATCGTTCATTTTGACAGTTTTCGTTTACGAAAACTGTCAAAACGTTTGGTTTTGTTTTTGTTGTCAAACAATTTGATAGTTTTCGTAAACGAAAACTGTCTGAACGAATGATTCAGTTGCAATTGATAAAAGTTTCTGTTAGTAGAATTTGCCCCCTGGATTGTTTTAGACACGCTTAAGCACAGTTCAGACTGCGCTATAATATATAGCATATGGCAAATGTTGTAAATCACAACAATATCGCTTAACATATACTTATATGGACACGTTCACACAACGCTAGTCTATACTATAAATACTTGCTGTACGCAATAAACTTGAACGATTCGTCGACCTATATCGTACGATACTCCGTTCCCCGCTCCGCCTCACTTCTACCCCGTCCGTCGCCCGACGGATCGCCATCAAATAACTTGCTATACATAGTAGACCGGCTTGCAATATAGCGTATAGAGTGAACGTTATGCTAAATAGTTATAGCTTATAACGCAATATGCTTTACTATACAGAATGACTGGTGAGACACTAACGATCTCTTAAGGAGTCATTGTACTCATCATTATGAACAACTTCTACTATGGGACCAAACCTGAAATCGCGAAAAAAAATCAGTTGTTCCCTACATTTACGTTCGCAGTACGTACTCGTCAAAATGTAGGGAACAGCGATTTTTTTTCTCGATTTCAGGTTTGGTCCCATAGGAAAAGTTGTTCACAATGATAAGTACTACAATGACCCCTTAAGAGATCATTAGTGTCTCACCAGTCATTCTGTACAGCGAAAAAGTATAGTGTAGTCTGAACTGCGCTTTATTTTGAGGCCAGGCCCAGCCAACGACAGTAAAGGACTGATTATTCTATCCTCTTATCAAATAAATTAAGGAACATTCGCAAACATTATCTCCAAACTATAAGATGAAAAGTGCCAACAAATTACAGGGACGAATTATTCTCGAGAACATCTTTGCAAGACGTCTGTCTGTTTTGCTCTATTATACGGACCCAAGATAAGCCTGGGTACGGCGGGCGGCGCACGTTACAAATTGTACGAGAAAGGAGCGCTACAAACGAGGCGAGTGGAGTAGGAAGATGGTTTAGTAAAATAATTAGATACGACTCACTAAAAAGTATGAAAAATGGCGCATACACCATTATGTCATTGAAGTAGAAACACATGAAATCGGGTGAGTGCTCAAAAATATCCGAATCGAATGTAAACTAAAACGCGAAAATGAAGACTAATTTACGTCAATGGGTGCAGTCGAATCTTCGTATGGTTGTAAGCTAAATTAGGCATTGTGATGACGACATAAGATTTGAATTAGTTTGTTGGTATTTCTGAGTTTGTATGGCGGTGTGCCTTGGCGCGCGCTCTGCTGGTGTATGTAAAGTCAGGACACTTATTGGTGACTTGTGTCACCAATAAGTTACCAATAGTTTTTATGTCAATTTTTCTGGTAGAATTTTGGATAGTCTTATTCGTTTTTATCGCCTTATAAAACAATGATTGGGACGGTTCAGACAAATATAAAAATAAGGTCCGTTTGTAGACTATTTTGTCAAGCCGTACGTGTGTAGTTTGTTAGGTTGAAGATGGATTTGTCACTGCTCGCAGAACTCGTGGAATCCGGTGAAAAGGTTAGTTGAATTAAGGTCTAGTCTATCTTTAGGCTATTGATATCAACATGTTGGGTTGTGAATATAAAATGATAGTATTTCCATGTGAAATATTTTTGTAAATATTTTACGAAAATAATACCAAACATAGCCTTTATTGCTCGTTCTTCTCCATTTAAATCTACACCTTGGAACGTGCCTGTAAATGGTCTAATTGAAATAAATAACTTTCAATTTGACTTTATTGTGATTCAGTTGAATTTGATTGAATAAGAAGTTTGCATTAAAATACTTTTGAAATTGGTGTTTCTTTTTAATTTTGACTCTTTCACAGCTTCTAGGCAAAAGTTAAAAATGTTACAAAATGTATTAGCAAGGATCGTTACAAACGAGGCAAGTTGGCTTGCCGTATTACTTACTGCCTTGTTTGCCAAGCGAATAATGGTGGGTGAATTAGACGAGTTTTATTTTAGATTTCTGTAATGTGATTTATTTTGTTATAGTTCTCAGCTAGTCGGTTTTAAATATTAAAATTGTTAACACATCTTTAATATTTAAAACCGACTTGTTATTCGATTTAACTGTAGTAATAAAATTGGAGATCAATATATTATCGCAATAGAATTGGAAATTATCGTGATGATGTTTTTATCGATTTGACAATAAAACCGAGTCATAAGTACACAGAATGTAAAAAAAAATTTGGTATAAGATTTTTTTGGGATTATTCGGTATTCGAAATTCGCGTATTTTTTTTTTTAAGTATTACAGATTCGATTTGTTGAAAGTAATAAAAAAACACAATACATAGAGAATAGATCATCGACAGTTTAGTTAAGTCATGCGCGAAATAGTATTTTAAATCAAATATAAGTTGCGTGCGCAAGCCCTTAGACATAATTTATATACTTGGAGCAACAATACTTGGCACTCCATTTAACAGAAGACGCCCATCTCGGCAGGGCGCATGTGTGAGTAACACACAACTCATAAGGGCGGCGGCTCTGGCTCGAGAAACTGATCACACTCGATCGAGAAAGAAATTGTATGAAAAGAAAGTAATTTGTTACAACAATAGTTTTAGAAAGCAGAGAAATTAATTGTTTCATCTTCTATGATATTAAAAAATAAATTGTGTTGTTTTTACAACATGTAACAAGAATAACGCAAACCCTCCAACACTTCAATTAAAATATTTAGTTATATGCACAATACATAAATTGATATTGTTCATTAAAGAAAATAGTATTACTTTTTCATTGTTAACTGCATTTAAAATTCAGTTTTATGGCCTTGAATTTAGGCTTAATTTTCTTTATCTCAATTTAAAGATGGATTAGCAAAAAGGACGTTTAAAAAAATTACACATATTAAAAATGGATGAAATCGATTCAGTAGGCGATTCTTAACAAACTACTTTCAGGGTTTGCGTCTATCATGTTACACGTTGTATATTCCACAGAAAGGACGAGTTAATGGAATTACACAATAGAAATTAATTCGAAAGACTTATTCCCGATTGGGCTATGAACAACTCGGGTCAGATTTAGAATCGGGTGTAAAATCTGTTACTGTACGTACACATTGGATTTGGAATCACTTTTAAAGTTAACCCACATACAATGTTTTATCAAAGTTTAAAGTATCTCTTAAAGTCAGTTACGCAAAAACTATTGCACGCCAAATGTGTGTTTACCTCAGTTTTATAGCAACTTACCAAAACGATTGTTCAAATACCAGGCGAGTGTTGAATGCAACTGCACCGTGTGTAACCCGCTTTATATTCTTAGACTTGACAAATAGGCACTTGGCTGGGAACATCACGTGCTCTCCACTGCTGCCGACATTAAAGTCATAAGTTTTATTCTACTAAAATTGGACTACGATAAATTCGAAACGGGTCAGCAGTCGCTGCGAGCGCGTCTATTGTAGAATTTTGTTTCAATTTTTATTTTAACGGAGTGGAAAGTTTTGAATTGCTGTAAGTAATATCTAAATGTATAAACGTCATAGGTCAACAGATTTCTATTTTTTTATATTTTTTTTTGGCTTGGTTTCATTTTACCTTACTCGTACTTGGGGGCCTACTCCCTAAGTCTGTCAACGATGTTAGTCACCCGTCCGAAAGTAGCCCGAATCGTAGGAGTGAACAAAACAAGTGTCAAGTTCAACTTTTCGGACGGCCAAAAACACATCGGCAGTAGGGACAACTGTCAAATCGTGTTGTCATTCATTCTTAGTTCGGACCCCGAACTAATCGTATGTCCGTAGGTGATAGGGAGTAGGAAACGCTCGTAACTAAGGCCGAAACCACGGACTTCGTGCTTAGGGGGGTAGACCCCCTGATGGGAAGCGCAGACAGGGTCTAGTAACAGAGATATAGAAGGATACCTCTCTACCCTTCTAATGGTTTAAACAAAAATGTATGCCCTAAAATGTTACTTGTATGACTAAAAACTCGAGTTAACACACTTGTGTGAAATAAAACCACCATGAATCCCTACAAAACAGTAGATATTATTTGCTAGTAAAAGAAAAGTAGATCTTAACTACTTTTGTCTGCCAACAGTAGGTAATAAATCCGAACAATCCCAAGAACAATTTAACTTCTCAACAACGTCAAGATGATCGTAAATCATATCTTTCTTACACCCTATAAAAACCCAGCCAGCGAGAATCCCAGTATCTAAACAGCGATCGCGTAAGAAGATACTAATGATCTCGCATTGCGCGTGACGTGTCGACGGTAAGAAACGCGTGTCGGCAACCTCGTGTCGGGAGCTGTGGAGAGCCACAGTGTGCGTGACCGAGCCGAGACGGAGAATGACGTCACTTGCCCGCCATTATTCAAGACGATGTTTATCTGTTCATTCGTTCAAGAACCAATATGAACCTTGAAGAGTTTATCTTTATGAGGGTGTATTAATTTTGATGGGGGTGGATGGCCGTGCCGGTTTATCGGTTTGTGTCAAACGCTGTCTTGTTCTTCATTCTAGTGAGTTAGTGATCATTGACAGGGTTCATTTAGCTTAACAAGACTTAAGCCCAGTTAGAACTAGGTATTTATGATTAATTACGGTTTACTTACGTGCATTTTTCAGGATTGCCCGGCTAGTTACACAGTTCCGGCATTGTTACGAAAGTTATAATTCAAAAAATACTGTTAAGACTGTCGATAATATGGTAATTTTACATACATAGATTCACGCCTTTTTACCATGGGAGTAGGCAGAAACTGCAGTACGCCACATGCTACGACCCTTACATACTCCTTTCGCTTCGTCCACGTTCATACATCTTGTCATATACGCACGCCGGTTGAGAGTACTACGCACTTGTCCTTTTTGAAGGACATCACCAATAACATCAATGTATGTCCTTCTAGGGCGTCTTTTACCGGTGTTTCCACTGACATCCGACTTATAAATTCCTTTTGTTAATCGCCGTTCAGTTGCTCACAACTTGACCAAATCACCTAAGCATATTCCTTTCAATTTTTGCCACTATATTATTTTTATGGTAATTTTCTAAGTTTATGAAGAGTTATTGCGGTCTGAATCCAGCTTACTCTGTCAAGGTATTGTACAGATGTTGAATAACTGTTTTCTAGTCACGTCTATTACAACACCCACGGGAAAGAAAGAAAGAAATCGATTATTGATTGAACGATGAAGATAGAATATTTAATTTTAAACAACGGGGATATCAACGACTCTAGGAACCAAATGTAGTAACATTGGGATCGATAGCCTCAATCAAGAATTAACATCGCATTTATAGAAGTTTATTTTGATTATAATTAGGTCGCGTTCATGTTTATTTTAATCGATTTACAGTCAAGTTTAGACTGACCGTACCTATTGCTTTCAAATTAGATCGCCGCGGAAATAGTTTAATAGATGATGTTGGCTTCAAATGGAGTCGTGTAATAGTGCGGCCACTTAGTGTATTGAAGGTAAACAAACCTTTGATAGGAAAACATTCACTTTGCTTTAAGAATCCGTTAAAAATACTCATTTTTAGGAAACACAAATAATTGTATATTACATAACATCATGCCTGTATTTCCCAAAGGGTTGGGCAGAGGTATATATACACCCTCATTTCGTTGCTATCTTTAAAGTTCCATGTAAGTAATAGCGGGGCGAGCCTATTGTTATCAACCGGGCACAAGCCCAAACTCCGAGCTGCTGGAGACCCTTCAGGTCACGCCAATAACTGCCCGGTTACGTAGAAATTGTCCGCAAGGACCAACTACAAGCAGTACAAAAGAAAAAAAGTATTATTCAACCTCCATTAGTACATTATCAACAACTTTGATGGTCATATTTAATGAGTTGAGCGAAAGACCAATTACACACGTCTATTCTACACACTACAATTTTTGTGCACGAAAGCGTAGAAAAGATAAACGAAAGAAAAGAAAAAAATGATATTCAGTCTCGCGCATTCAGTTACAGACGTGGAACAAAGATCATTATCTTTCTGCCCTTATCCCACTCTAGGAGTGGTCGGCAGAATATATATTCCTGTTCCATTCTTCTCTACCAGCCGTCATCTCAGTACTTACTCCTTTCTTACCCATATCATCTTTCACACAATAAAGAGAAAATTAAAGAGAGGAGCTCGTGGCTAAATAATTACAGCCGCATAGACCGATCTTCTGGGTTAAGCCACGCTTGCCGAGGTTGGTCTGTGGATGGGTGACCATTTTACCATAGCGAGTTTCCTCCGTGCCTCGGAAAGCACGTAAAGCCGTTGGTCCCGGCTGTCATTTGTAGATCTTTGACAGTCGTTACTGTTGGTCAGAAGCCAGAAAGTCTGACAACCAGTCTTACCAAGAGTATCGTATTACCCAGTTACTGGGTTGTGGAGGTCTGATAGGCAGTCGCTCCATGTAAAATACTGATATTCAGCTGCATCCGATTCGACTGGAAGCCGACCCCAACATAGTTGGGAAAAGGCTAGGCAGATGATGATCATCTTTCACACAATCCAACCATATTTTCTTTGGCTTACCTCTACTTGTATATCCACCCACATTCAGTTTTCACAGTCTTCTGGTAACATGACTTTCTTTCCTCCACATAACACGTACATACCACGTTAACTTATTACTCCTCATTTTTCAATCACTAGCGCTACTTTCTAAACTTACTCTGACATACTCATTCCTTATCTGTATCATGCGAATGTGGTAGAAAAGTACCTACCATACAGAAGTACAAGAATATACAATAAAAAAAGATAAATAAACAACCTGCACGAGTCCAAAAAAGGCTCCTAAATGTGTGTTTAAACGCCTTAATATTGTGCATTGTATACTTAGTCTATCTTACGAAGACTTATGTCTTTGAGAGTAAGGTTCAAATAGTAATAATTCACCCGCCTTCGTCACATAGTACACCTCTAACTCAGTGTCACTGACCCTCGTATTCTAAGACTGTAACCGTTTAATTCGCTCTATGGAATACAAAAAGTACAAAGGCTAACTGAAGGGATTCCGAGCTAAGTCCGTGTGACGTAGTAACACCGAGGCGCTTTGGAACATAATTGTAGTAGAAGGCGGAAGTGAGGCTTCGACCCTGATACAGAAGTGAGTTTGCGTGAGAGAATCGTATTGACTGGGCTCGGTTACATTGAGAATTTGTTTTTGTTGTTGATAGTAAAGCTTTGTATGTTTAGCCTTGAATCGGGTTTTAAGAAAAGTACCCAAATAACAAACAATTTGGTTCTTTTTATAAATAACTAGCTGTGTGTATGCGTTGCAATGCACTTTTTCCTACTTACTACCTACCTGCTACCACCTACCTTCAGAAATAAAAACAAAATAGTAACAAAAAGTTAAAACTATTTTCATGCATGCGGTAAACAAATGTAGAATATGGACATACTGAGATAATTTCGTTTTTTTAAATATAAAAAAAAATCTTTCATGAGAACCTTCTCCTGACAATTACGAACACAACAAAAAAAAATTTGCGAAGTCGGTCCAGCCGCTCACGCGTGATACCGCGACCAAGGAAAAATAATCTTGTCTAAAAAAAACTGTCATTGAGAAAAGAAAAACGTATTTTTCTCATTTTTTTTTCTTTTAAAGGAAATTGTAAACGTAAGAAATATTGCCACGTTTAATAATTAAAATATAATAGAGAGGCTTCCGCGACATCTTTTAAGAAAGTTGGTGGCCAATATATTTCCTTTGTTTTGTTAAGGGTTATTATTATTATACAGTCATGATCATTCCACTGCTGGGCAAAGACAAAAACGTTACGTCACTTTAGGATTTCTCGTGTATCGTGGGTGCGTTTACAGACAAACATCTCACAGACACAAACGCTCAGACACGGAACAACTATGAAAATGGTTCACTTTGGCATTAAGTATTACTGGATTATTTATTAGATACAGAATGTCCTACAACCCTGCCACGGGATCCTGACGAATAACCAGTAACACTGTATACAAGAATTTGCAATTTTCGATTTCCAATTTGCAACATTCCCAAAAACTAATCTTATCGTTCAAATACGGAATGGAGCAGCGATAAAACAATTTGGGAAAACATTTCGGCACATTAACGGAGAGTCGCCCAGAGACTCGTAACGTAATACAACCCAACCTAACGAGTTATCTATGACGTCTGACAGAAAACAATTTCACTCAAGATACACAATATATTCGCTCACAACAGTAGAAGCAGAAAGTCCAGTCTATTTAGAACCAAAAATATCGAGACTAGAGTATAGTTCGAGACTTTCGATGACTATAACTTTAGTGACAAATTCAAAATAAATTCTGCCGCAACTTTAGTATCGAAGTCACTCCCTTTTATTTGCAAAAATACTCCGTTTTTGTAAAAACAAAAATACCAGTAATTTTTTTAATTTTGACAACTTTCACAACAATATTTCAATACCTAAGTCAAAACATGAAAAAAAAACTTTTTTTCTAGATTTTCACAATTTTTTATATATTTTTTTTTTCGTTTTTTCGTAATCTGCCAAAATGTTTTTATATACGTTTCTTAAAATCTTATGCCCGATTAAGGGTTAAAGCAAAATTAACATTTCACAATTAAAAGTTTGTTTATCTTTTATACAAAATTTTAACGACTGTACTGTTCCTATTCCGTTTCACCACCACTCTGTAGAGATTTATGTGAAGTTTCTTATCGTACGTTGTCAGGAGTGGAGCTTCGGTAGCTACTTTGTTCTATTAGTATTGTAGTTCCTATGGGAAATACGAGCTCGTCCGGGCCGTCGACTAAAATATAAGAGATACTTTACATTCTACGGTGTATTTAACTCGGTGCGCTATGGAGCGGACCGGTCATGGTGCCTACGTGCGGAAATATACGAGATGGATTTACGTACGTGCACGCTGCGCTTTAAAAATGTTTTATTGTATGACGTTTGTGTTTGGTCGCTTTGGCTAACAAAATGGTTGCCAAACGCAAACGAACCACAACTGTCAGTCAGTTTTTGTTTATGGGGCTATTACACTATCATAACATCTAGGATCATATACAAGGTGTAACATAATTAAGTGTACAACCTCTTACGGGGTCACTGTACTCATCATTATGAACAACTTTTACTATGGGACCAAAGCTGAAATCGCGAAAAAAAAACCAGCTATTCCCTACATTTATGGTCGCATAATTCGTCAAAATGTAGGGAACAGCTGTTTTTTTTTTCGCGATTTCACTTTGGTCCCATAGTAAAAGTTGTTTATGAGTACAACGACCCCTTTAGAGGTTATTTATGTTACACCTTGTATAGGATCATATCTCTTATATGACCTCTAGAGTCATATCTTTGTATAGCGAAATTATTCATATGTCTTTATTAAATTATCATAATTATATCTATGACTCATAGATCTATGATCATAGATATGATAGTGTCCCCCTACGAAAATTGACAAAATGATTGGTTTTGTTTATTGTGTCAAGTAATTTGACAAGTTTTGAATTTAAAAATTGCCTGAATGAACGGTTCGGCCTTAGTTCGATTGCGGTTTATCAAGATTTATTTTAGGAGAATTGGGCTCCCGGTGGTGTAGTTTATCAACAACTAGCGACCCGCCCCGGCTTCGCACGGGTGCAATGTATTATACATATAAACCTTCCTCTTGAATCACGCAATCTATTAAAAAAAACCGCATCAAAATCCGTTGCGTAGTTTTAAAGATCTAAACATACATAGAGACAGACAGCGGGAAGTGACTTTGTTTTATACTATGTAGTGATAATTTATGGACTAGCTGTGCCCGCGACTCCGTCCGCGTGGAAATCGGAAACCAATATTGTGTCGCAATAACTAAACTTGCTTTGTCAACTTTAAATTCTAATATTTTTTGATTAAGTAAACCAATTACGATGAAACAAAAACTAAATGTTACTCCGAGATACGCACAGTATTTGTCTATAAAAGTCAATGGCATTGAGTCTGTACTTTCTACGTGATGCGTGCACAAACAAACAGATAAACAGAGAAAAAATCCAAAAATGATCGAAATGATAAATGATGATGATAAATTATATTTATTTCTGTAAATAAATCTCGGAAAATGGATTCTGTTGTTTACCTTACAACTTATGTAACCTAACCGTTATTTTTTTTTAATATTTCTATTGTACAGACACGCCGGTTCTACAGATTTATTATATGTAGATGTATAGTTGACGACACGTTTGGTGCAGTGGCTAAGCGATTGGCTTCTGCGCTACGGGTCGTGGGTTCGATTCCCACACGGAACAAAAATTTGTAAGGCCTACATTTGGTTGTTCCGGGTCTGGACGTTTGTTTGTGAGATTTGTGTCTGTAAACGCACCCACAATACAAGAGAAATCTTACTATGGGGCAACGTTTTTTAAAAGAGAGAGAGAGAGAGAGAGATAGATAAGTGTCGCACTACCCAATAACTTATTTGCTTTTCTAATGAATTCTTATTTTAATAAAGCCCTATCTATAAATATCCATACTATCTACCGCAATCCATGCGGTAGGCAGAGTAGGGAATTCTTGATTGTTTAATAACAGTAGAATAATTTTAGGTTATTTTTTACGATTGTTTTGTAGTGGAAGTGACATTAAAATTAATGTTAATGGTTGAAACAGTTAAACTCGTTGACTGAATAGTGTAATTTGTGTTATTTTATTGAAGTTCATAAAGTTTTAACGATTTAATAATACTAAAGGTGCATATGAAATATTAAAATATATGCAAAAATGGAATAAATTTTACATCAAGATTTCGAGGAGATTAACAATATTTTTACATAGTTCAAAATACACGGGACCATTTTACATGGTTTTTAAAAGAAAGAAAATACGTTTATTTGCGGTAAACATGACGCAAAAAGAAAATAAACACAAAAACCAAAAAATAAGAAGATTGAGGGAAACATGCGTCATATCCACGCAAAACGGCTAACACTCAGCATTATGCTGCGACCCTATGCAAGACAGAGCCCCAGCGCTGGTTTTCAGAGACAGCCGGCGCCGACGTAATTACATCTTTCGGTGCAGCAAACAACTATTATTAAAAATAGATTAATAATATAAATATAATAAAATAATATAAAACTCGTTATGTTTACAATATGTACGAGTAGGTATTTAAATACGAGGCCAACTGAAATAAAAATATAATAAGAGCTTCATCCTTGCTTATTTTGTAAGCTGATATTATCCGTAAAAATAACGCGCCAATAAAAGCGACGTCTCCGCCCATAAAAAAGGTCCGTATGTTTTTATAAAGTGGTGCGCGTTTGCGCGGCGACCACACGTTGCTCACTGGAATTCGGGACACCGTAAAAGTCCGGAAGTTTCCGGAATCCAAGCAATTTCGGCACTGAAACAGGAATTTGTTGGAGTCGGCGCTGCAAGCGCGTTTTATTGGTCTATATCGCGTTTGTCACAGAGACAAAGGAAAGTGACTGGATGCCTGAGTTTTTGTGCAGGAAATCGCTCGTTATGTGTTGTTAATGGGTTTGACTGTATGTGAATGATGAACGATTGGTTCTTTGAATTGTAGATTATATTGAAGCGCAACCAGGTTAAATGGTTGCTTGGGTATTTCACCAGCCAATCACGCTATTAGGCAGCTATGCCACCAGAAATTTGTGCTACAGATGTGCGTCAAATCCACCAAATTCAAACTCAAACTTAATTTATTCAGAATACACTAGAATTAATTAGTTCTTTTTGATCGTCAATGTAACAATAGACAGCCCACAAAAACGCCCTCCCTTCACCGCTTCCTAGTGTTTATGCTGTGAAGAAGAAACAGCGCAATAAACTCCCCAGCAACACAGTTCTGTCTGTCAGGTGAATAAATTAATTGAGTCTATACAAAGAAAATCATAATATTATTTACAATAATAAAATTATGCAAATAAAGGAATAGTAAAAAAAAAGAAACAAAGAGATTTGTGTCTGTAAACGCACCCACGATACAAGAGAAATCTTAGTGTGGGGCAACGTTTTTTTAAAAAAAGAAAAAAAAAAAAGAAATAGTAAAAAAAAAGTATATAAATCAATTCTGTACCAATAGAATCGATTGATTTTCAAACATGTGTCAAAGTTATTAAATAAAGCTATCCTATTGGCTAGTTTGAAACACATTCATAGCACACGGCTCTGGTGGAAAAGCAGCCTTAAGGCTGGCACTAATATTTATTCCCGGGTTAAAAAAACGTTTAAAAAATCTAGTAAGTACATTTTCGAGTACGGTGGTATAATAAAAAAAAAATGCGCCAACGTGTCTCACAAAAATAAAATAAAAGTATAAACAAAACCAAAAAGAAACTATTTGGAAAAACATCGTCAAGATAATTTATGTTGGTGTTGGTGAACACCAGCCTTAGTGACGAACCATTGCAATTTAAGGGATTTTAAGTAGTGCGAACTTCCCAAAAATCCTTAAAGGTATGTTTGCACACATTCATGTTGTGACCGAGCCGGAGTTCAACGTCGCCTACAATTTATATTGAAGATAGAGCTCCGTCGCTTTTATGCTGGTCACTGACGCTAGTTGACCAGCGTTAAACGACGGAGCTCTTGCTTCGGTACAAAATGTATGCGACGTTGAGCTCCAGCGTAGTTCCAGCCCAGCCGCTCGTTTCAGAACCTTTTCAATAAGCAGTTGTCGACCGATTCAATTTGTTATCTCGTTTCGTCTACGATTCTTGTAACGAGAGTAAAAGAGATAGCAAACTGTATCATTTGACAACTAATGTATCGAATCATTCTGAAGCAGGGGCTGAGGCTGACACAGCACGGTTATTTGGGGATAGAACCTAATAGTTCGGTAAAGCATAGCCCATATATTGGAAACGGATCAACGTCCGGTAATGATAGCCACTTTTGTTAAGAAAAACATTAAACTGTTTAATTTTGATAGGAACGAGCGCCGCAAAACTAAGTTAATTCTTCCAACACCTAGACTACAAATGTACAAAAATAGCCCAGAATACCGAAGCATACATGTATACAATAAATTACCTGAAAATATACGGTCCACCAAAGCTAGCGCTAAGCAACTGCTTACGAAGTGTCAAAACAGCAAAACTTCAAAGAGAAGGATTTGTAGTATTTCTCCCTTTCTTGCTCGTATAACCATCTCGCTCATTCACTAGGTAGGTAACGTCAAACGTAGGAGTTTAAGTAATTAAGTTGGTGCAGATGAACTTGATATTTAGGATTGACTTAGTTTAAGAATTTCTTAGTTAAGCCCTGACCTAGCAGAGTTTACGCCCCTCGCCCACGGCGACTTTTGTAGGGATGCTGTCGCGCGTTTTGTAAACGCGCTTCTGCATCGCTACTGAATATACTACTATCGGTACAGAATCTGGGCGAGGGTACACAGCCAGCGACAGTATCGCTTCTGTATCGATACACATCCGCGACAGCATCGCTACTACATCGCTACAAAAAGTCGCCATAGGCGAGGCCTCTTAGTGCAGACGGACATAAATCCAAGAACTCATTTTGTTACCGGTTTCTCTTAAATTGTGCCACAATATCCGTGACCCTATATTCAGTATCAAAAGAGTGGCTTAAGGTATAAAGGCTGATAATAAAAAAACAAAAAAATGTCGTTATCGTATCGTTTTTCTGGTCTATCAATTTATCTTAATCGATTTCCAATATAGGTACACCGATACATACTGGTTGACAAAAATAATAAAAAAAGTATTGGTTGAAAATAAAAATTCTTACAATGTATTGGGGGCTTACTATGACCTCTTAAAGCAGGACAGAAGTTGCCTGGAAGTTGAACTGCCCTGCTTTTTTGTACCATGACATCGTTAGAGCAGGCCTGCGGCAGGCCTGCTACGTTGACGTTTACAAAATCCGTTCAACTTTTTTTTTTGTATAGACTTTTCGTACCATGAATAAGCTTATCCGTTCAACTTGGTTCAATAGTCGTTCACTTTAGTACTGTCATGGTACGATTTTTAGCGATACAGAAGCAGGTCTGCTTTTGAACGGAAGTTGACTGGCTGGCATTTGAGCGTTTTCATAAGAGGTCATGATAAGCCCCCTGTTTTGTCGAGGTGTATAGGAAGATTATAATATAGGAAGTTCCTTTTTAACCGACTTCAAAAAGGAGGAGGTTCTCAATTCGGTTGTATTTTATTTTTTATTTTTTATGTTTGTTACCTCATATCTCCGTCATTTATGAACCGATTTGAAAAATTCTTTTTTTGTTCAAAAGGGTATACTTCCCGATTGGTCCCATTTAAATTTTGTTATGATTAGACCATGAACTTCAGAGATATGGAACGGAACTCCTCATCGGATCAAAGCAAAATTCTCAAATTACTAATATTGCTTTGTTTATATTTGTTGTTGGGAACTGACTACTTGAAAAGAGGAGGGGGTGCGTGTGTCCCCCCCCCTCCCCTCCTTTGGACTGTTTTCATTATATCGTGTAAGGTATCATTTGAAAGGACTTTTTATGCCCGACTACGTCAAAGCCAAAAAGAAGGGTTATGAAGGAGGGGCTTAAAATTATGACACTAAAACGTATTCAATAAAAAATAAACTTTAAAAAAGTAAAAACCGACTTCAAAGAAATACTAAAAGGCGTAAATAATTACCATACTATAAAATTAACAGTTTCAGAAGTCGGTGCAACTCTACACTGAAGCAAATAGAAGCCACCGACTTCTGAAACTGTTAATTTTATAGTATGGTAATTATTTACGCCTTTTAGTATTTCTTTGAAGTCGGTTTTTACTTTTTTAAAGTTTATTTTTTAAACCTTTTTTTTTACAAACTATTATTCTCTTGTGTTGTTAACATGATAAGTAGTTACAATTTGTTTTTATTCTTATCTTATTGCTTGACAGCAGAGGTATAGTTTGAGTTTTCATATCGTAATTGCAATTTTAAACATCTACATTCTTAACTTTGGGACGAGGATAATGACGACCATAATTTTTGTTAATGTTTTTCTGATATTCACTGTTTGTAATGCGTCTGTCTGTGGCATCGTAGCTCTTAAACAGATGAATTTTAATAATATTTTTTTTGATAGCTGTGTTTCTACTCCCTAATCACGAAGTCCGTGGTTTCGGCCTTAGTTACGAGCGTTTTCTACTCCCTATCACCTACTTCGGAGCCCGAACTAAGAATGAATGACAACACGATTTGACAGCTGTCCCTACTATCGATGTGTTTTTGCCCATCCGAAGAGTTGAACTTGACACTTGTTTGGTTCACTCCTACGTTTCTGGCTACTTTCGGACGGGCGACTAACTTCGTTGACGGACTTAGGGAGTAGGCTGGTTTAATCGCGAGGGTTATAATTACGCTGTTTGACGGAAATCTGTTCAGCCGTTTCTAATTAAATTAAAATTCATTTATTTCGGACAACAGTGATCCATAATTTATTAGTATTACAAACAGCTTATATTCTAGTATTAGTACTAATGCGTTGTGTTATGCGCCATTATAATTCACGTTTGAAATGTATCCTAGACACAAAAAAACACGATACTTATATGTTTTGTATTATAATTTTCAAGAGACACATTCATTTATTTATTTTTACTTTAATTACTACGGTTGGACAACCCAATTCATATTAATGCACTAATCCGCATTGTTCCCATCTAATTTTAAGCACTACAGTAACTACTACTACTGTAACAACACCAGATTGTACTTGAAATTATTTTAAAAGAGAATCCATTGAGTATCTTGCCGGCTCTTCTCCATAGAACCGACTTTTTGGAACCGTGCAACTAAATTGTTGAGACGTTTCTTAAGTGTTTGTACTATGCCTATTTGAAATGAAACTTTGAATTTTGAATCTAAAATGTTTTATTTTTATTTTTTATAACTTGACTTGGTCGCGTTTGACCCTCGTCGCAGCTGATGGTAAGCGCAGACATGGTCTAAGATGAAGCACACGAATCCAAGTAACAGAGATATATAGGGATTCCCCTACACCCCTCTGGCTCTCACATACACACGACGGAACACAGTAAACTGCTTGGCGCCGGACTTTAATGTGAGGGTGGTAGCTAGCTAGGCGGACCGTATAGATCCTACCACCGAGCAAAAATTAACGAACCAAAACATTTACGGTTTACTCACAAATTGAACTAATTAAACTAGTGGGCAATCACCGTAAGTAATAATAAATACGATGGGCGACGAATCAATAATTTGTGGTCACCGTATCAAATATCCCATCATACGTACCTGAATACGAGTATCTGTTGGCAAAAATTGAAACGGCCAGTGATGTACAGAAATTTAATTTAACGACCAATCCCGTGCATGATTCAATTTTGCTAGCCAAATTATATCGCGGAGTTACTGGGTCAGGCAGATCGATACGTATCGTGTAGTTCTTGGCAGAGTATAGACCATGCTCTCTTCGTATACCGCGACGAAATTTGTTATTTTTTATTGATAGGTTATTAATTTGAGGCGTATCTTTTTTTGTATGATAATTTTTTGTTCGGTACGGAATAAAAAAAAAACGAGAGGATTTGGTCCTTTATGAATTTTATTTTCGGCTGAGTAGTTTTTTTATACAATTTTATTAGTAGTTTGAAAATTAATTACCTATATCGACGAAGTTCTAGTTGCAGTAGTGTTTCACGATTTTGTACGGATTTGTAGGTATACTATTGCAATCGTAATTTGTGGCACTAAAAAGTATTAAATAAAAACATACAAATAAGTAAAAATCGACTTAAAAATAAACTGAAAAGAGTAAAATAGTTACCACATTATAAAATTTTGTTTCAGAAAGGTCATGGCCCATAATCCGACCCGATTCAAAAATGTTTTTGTACAAAAACGAAAATGGTGGTAAATAATGCGGGCATAACTCACTTTTCATTATATGTAAAAAGAAAAAATTAATTCAATGGAGAGATCTTGCAGTAGACCAATAAAAATTGGATAATAATTAGCTGCACCACAGCGGTTTCGCCCGTCTGTAAATTATTTTATCCCATGGAAACATGTCACTGGGATAAAAAGTATACTATGTCCGTCTCCAAATCCAATAGGTATATCTCTACATGGCAATTTAATCAAAATCGGTTCAGTGGTTAAGACTTGAAAATGAAACAAACAGACTTACTTTGCCATTGTTTTGTTAAATAAAAATATCATCATCACAATCATAAAGCAAACTCGTTCGGTCAGGGAATGACACGTATATTGCTGCCTCTGTCTCACCCGAGTTGATAACCAGCTTTGTTGCGCTCGCGCAATAATACAATGCCTTGCCTGGCCCACAGCGGGTAGAAAAACATCGGCAGCGCCTTTCTAACCTCGCTCTTCGCAGTCCTTCGTCATTCGTCGTTGTGATCTGTGCTTTTTCCGAATTTCTATATTATTCCGATACAATTAACTATTTTGGCGTGTTTACTTGAGTGATTGTTTGCTTCTCGATTTGGATTTTGTTGACATGGAACGACTTAATAGCTGTGTAGCGTGTAACCGATCGGAAGTTTTCATACTTTTAATCTACCTAAGATTACATTTTTTTATTATTATTATTTCATGATCCCCATCAGCCACAGTAATGCGCCACTTACCATTGAAAAGTATAATCATTTGTCTTTGATTCTCGCCATGTTTCATTTCTGTACGCCGTAGGTATATTTTTCACACTAAATGGGCCATTACCTTTGTATTTAGCAAATCTTCTGGAGCAGGTGGTAAAATTGTCATGATAGGCTCCAGAAAATCATTTCGCATTGCCCAACCCCATACCTGGGGTTCCAAATCATGCCCTAACCAAGTTTGAACTTGATAATATACACGTTTGAAATGTTGATGAGCAGCTGCACTTGTTGATGGAATATTTGAAAGCTGCACAGGTTTATTAAGTTTTGTAGACTTGACGTAATGCATATAACGAAGATGATCGAGACTTTTCACAGATTTCGGAGCATTATAGACTGCCAATAAGGTTTATGGCGCGTTTTCGACCGGAGGCACCGGTTGACCTGAAGTGATGCTGTGACCGCGCGCTCTCCGCCCTCTATCTCGAAAACGGTTCACCGTATAAAAAAAATTGCTAACCAAAATTTGTAGAGAATTTTGTATTCTACAATATTGGTAGTATATACAAATAGCAAAAAACCCATAGGAAATGAGATATTTACAAAAAAAGCGCTACAAACCCGTTTTTGTGACCTTTTACCTTGAAATTTAATAGTTGCGTACACCCTACCATATGTAGGTTTTGAGACAACTTTTAGGGTGTCAATATACAAGTATTTACAGACTTACAGCTGGGTATCTCGAATTCCGAGGTGAACTTACTATAATGACTGGACTATCCAGGTTCACCAGTGGAACTGATGACGTGAGGTGTGATGTGAAATTACTTCACATAGTTTTAATACTGGGTCAGTGAGGTCGGTCCTGTTAAACTTTTTGGTATAATATTGCGTTCACTGGTAATTTGTTGTCGTTATGTGAGGCATTAGCGCACCTCGTTTCGACGGCATTTTGTAATCATACTGTATTGTTAACATGAAAGTTTTCCTTGTTTTGAGGGTTTATTATGTAGGCTTGTGTATGGGCTTGATGTGTAAGCTTGTTAAATTTCGGTTTAATTGAGAAATACATACAGGGTGTCTCGAAACTTAACGTCAAGCCAAATGCTATGCAATAAAATGCAAATGATAGGGCAGTTTAGGACAGTTCAGAAAAAGAAAGTAATCGTTTTCGTGTTTCAAAGTTATCTTCTTCTATTATATAAAAATGAATTCCTGTTCTTTAGTCTCGCTAAAACTCGAGAACGGCTGGACCGATTTGGCTTATTTTGATTTTGAAATATTTGTGGAAGTTCAGGGAAGGTTTAAGTGGTGAGAATATATGAAAAAATCGCGAGGAAAATAGTAAAAACATCAATTTAATTTTCTCATACAAACTGTTCCTACCTGTCAAACATTCGATTTTCGTCCCATCGGTACGGTAAATTGGGTGTCAAAAAGCACTCCAATAAACAGGTTTTAAAACTAAACACCTTTTTTTACGTGCCGTTGCTGCGCTGCGGGTACAGCTAGTCATGAATAAAATTGTAACTTTAAACACACCTGTTTATAAATCGATGCTTGGGCACGCCAGTTAGAACTCAAGATTTATTTATTTATTTATTCTTTCGCACAAAATTAGTACAGAGGCGGACTTAATGCCATAGGCATTTTCTAACAGTCGACCTTAGGGTGGTGCAGAGAAAACATGGTAGGTGCACTTAATAGTATTAGGTGTGTGATGCGATGGGATTTTTGCTAATAATGTTTACACTTAAAAATGTAAAAATACAAATTAAATAGTCCAATAAATACTAGATAACATATTCACATACATACATAAATATATATTAATAATCATAACCTACATATATATTATAATAATACATAATAATTATATAATACCTACAAAAACATAGAAAATGGTCTTTGCTGAGATGATTCTGCCTTGTGTAGATGTTCACGTAATTTAATTTTGAAGGAATAGCGACTGGTGGCCATCCTGATTTCCAAGGGAAGCGCATTCCAGAGAAGAATAGATTTAATTCTTCCTAAAACAAACTGGTACACTATCTTAAAATAATTAGACGAAACGGAAATTTTCACAATTATCTGTTTTTCCCGTAGACGTCAACCGCATTGCTCTAAGGTTTTTTCAAACTATCCTGCGACATAATAATATTGTGTTATATTTCGTACTTTTGAAAATATTAAATTAAATATACAATATAAAAATAACATGCTAATTCCGTCAGGACGTATAGAGATCGATTTAAAAAAAAAACACAGCGGTTAAAATATTTACTACTCAGTACCTAGTTACAAATTATAACAACAAAAATTATGACCAGTCAGGATGACATATTATTTTAATCGAGCCAATCACTCTTACGGTGTAATTTTGCTGTTGGAAATACCACCTTAGGTGAGTCAAATAAATTAAGAGTTTGCTACTGTAAGTAAAACCATGAACGCACAGCTACATATCAAGCTATACATATCCAGTATAAGCTGACCTCTCATTGTGCGGAAAGCCTATACAATGCGAGATCAACTTATACTGGGAAATTATAACTTGATATATAGATGTTTGTACGTACTAGACATGGCAATTATTTATGAACCAATCAAATCAACTAATAAAAAAACAACTAAGATAACAGTTAAATAAAATCAACGGCAAGGAATAAAAATATCGGTGCCACAGATGGCGCCACACCGCTACGTTTAGAGAGGGAAATCTAAATTAGGTCCTTGATTTTGTCATGGTCATGTATAAATGTATATCCCTAACTAACATACTTTATAGTATTAAGTACT
Organism: Amphipyra tragopoginis; assembly: GCA_905220435.1. NCBI lineage: Eukaryota > Metazoa > Arthropoda > Insecta > Lepidoptera > Noctuidae > Amphipyra > Amphipyra tragopoginis. Next base: position 3,624,203 of record HG992006.1, read on the forward strand.
AACTTATAGAGTCCTGGCCACTTGAATAAATATTTTTCTAGTCTATTCTATTTTGATCCTAACTAATATTATAAATGCGAAAGTAAGTTTCTTTGTTTGTTACCTTTTCATGCCTAAACCACTGAACCGATCATCCTGAAATTTTGCATATACGTTGTCAGGCATACAGAAACGGACATAGGGTACCTTTCATTCCGAAAAACAGTACAGCTCCCGAGGAAAACAAAAATAACGATAATAGGCGCCACGTGTCTTTCGAATTATGATTGAATTATATTATTGTACCTAAAATTCTAAAATAACGCGAGCAAAGCCGCAGGCAAAACCTAGTATCAAATACAATCCAACGGATAAAATAATAACATTAACTAGACAGTTCTAAGCCTGTTAAATAATGAAGGAAATAATGAACTCGATTTGTTGAAAATAACACCTACATTTTCTGTATCAACTTCGTTGTATATCTATATCTTAGTGATCGAATAAAAAAGTTAACACATATTTTCAACCATTAAAATTAACAGTTAAAAAAACAAATTAAGTACTTTCAACTAATAATTAAATTCAACTATTGTCGCCATCTCTACCCATGCATGTATCTACGTAAATATGAAAAAGTTGACACATATTTTCAACCATTAAAATTAACAGTTAAAAATTTAACAAAATTAAACAACTTTCAACTAATAAATAAATTCAATTATTGTCGCCGTCTCTACTCGTGCATGTATCTAAATGTCTAACCAAGGCCATAGAAATCTTAATATTTATTTAAAACTTAATAAGAAGCTAGAGACAGACATTTAAAATATACCTGGTATATTTACCATCCAAATCCTGTTATCTCTGGCATATTTTCAAACATTCGTCATACTTGTGAAATTGTTTAATTATCGTTTATCTGTACAAGGTGATAACACTAACCCAGTATGGTGGTGACAGTATCCAAACGCGCCGACGCCATCTTGACGTTTCGCTTTTTAAATTACGCGCGTTTTTTTAACAACAGATAAAATAGTGGTCACGTGCGTTAAATGTGTACTTAATATTTGTTTATGCATTTATTGTAATAAAATAGGATTGCAGTTTTATCAGCTGATTATATTATTGTGACGTCATAGTAAACAGTGATTCATACAACACAACACAGCTGTAAGTTTTTTCTAGTTAATGCTTAATTTTATGTAATATTGATAATGTTGTAGAAAAGGTAAACAAACCTTTGATCGCGAATCCTTTGCTAAAAGAAAGAAATAAAGAACAATTGTTTATTTTACACTTACACAGGTAGTTACAGAAGTTGTCGATATACAAAAAACCGGCCAAGTGCGAGTCGGGCTCGCGCACGAAGGGTTCCGTACCATCACTACATAGTATAAAACAAAAGTCGCTTCCCGCTGTCTGTCTGTCCCTATGTATGCTTAGATTTTTAAACTACGCAACGGATTTTGATGCGGTTTTTTTAATAGGTAGAGTGATTCAAGAGGAAGGTTTTAAGCTATAAAACGTACACGTGCGAAGCTGGGACGGGTCGCTGGTTATCTATAAAAACGGCAAAAAAATCACATTCGTTGAATGGGAGCCCCCGTAAATATTTATTTTATTCTGTTTTTAGTATTTGTTGTTATAGTGGCAACAGAAATACATCATCTGTGAAAATTTCATCTCCCTGACTATCACGGTTCATGAGATACAGCCTGGTGACAGACAGACAGACGAACGGACAGCGGAGTCTTAGTAATAGGGTCCCGTTTTACCCTTTGGGTACGGAACCCTGAAAAAAGACAACAAAAATTTAAACAACCTGCAGGAGGCCAAAAAAGACTCCTATCTCAGCATAATGCCTCAATTCCACCGTCAATATGATCGGTTTATTTTCAAACATGTTATTAACAGGTTAGTAACCCTGACACATGATTTGGCACACATCTCTGGTGGAAAAGCAGCCTACTGCTGCAAAACACATTTACAGAAATGTGTATTAAAATGGAGCAAAATTAATGTTGCAGGATCAAACGTTTGTTGACCTTGTATACAAAATTGAAATCACTGAACTATAATTATTATCATTCTCATCAAGTCAGTCGTATAAAGTGTACTGTTGAACGTAGGCAAACAGACGGCTCTAAATAGGGTATTCAATCCCGCAAACGCGGGATCCCGCACCTTTTTTGCGCGATCTGAAATGCAAGATTACTCATGCGGGATCCCGCACGTTTGCGGGATTGAAAAAAATATGTATGAGCTTAGACGACGTTCTGATTATTTTTAAGATCCAGCACAGCCTCACTAATAAGTGATTTAACAACTTTTCCATGGAATTGAGTAATTTCCATACAAATGTATGGAAATTACTTTAGTTTTCAGTTTTTAAATAAATAGTAAAAAATATTTTTTTTAAGTTTACTTGTTTTTTTGTTTCTAAAACAAAAAAGAAACAATAAATATGTTCAATTGTCAATACAAATCTAAAAGATGAAAGGTTGAAAATTGTATTATAGCATTTCTTTTTTTTTTACCTCTAAAGCATCATTTAATTCAATTGTTGATTAGTATTATGTAATAACTCTACTTAATAATGATAATAAAACTTAAAATTTTCTTGTCTTTATTTGATTTTTTTTAACTACTTAATACAAAACAATATTTAAAAAAAATATCAATCCCGCAAATCCCGCGAGATCTGCGGGATGGATGACCTCAATCCCGCAGGCCTGCGGGATCGCAATTTTGATGGGATTGAATTCCCTAGTTCTAAAGTTAACCGGCAATAAGAGTACTTGACATCTCTCAGAAGCCTTAACACATGTGTGCCTCCTGGGCCAGGAGGCACACATGTTTTGCTTCAAAACACTATCAGTGTATGTTATATTTCTGAAACCGTTATCATTTGCAGCAGAAACTGATGTAACTTAAAAATATTTGATTACACAGTCAACATGAAAAGTAAGCGATGACTGATCAAAGTTACAAAATAGTTTTATGAATGAAAACTTGCTAATTATTATTTTTGTAAAAATAACATTATAAAGAAGAATTCTTTAAAGTATAGTATTAAGTATGATAAATTAAGACAAACTTTTTACACCAACGATAATTAATTTTGAAATTCCAAAATAGTCATAGACTTTCGCTGTTGATTGTACTTTCGTCAGCTATCTACTATACGAGTATACAATCATCAAATGTCAGCTACCTAATCATTATCAATTTAATACTAGGTATCTTTATAAACATGCACTAATTAGCACCCATAGGATTGCTTCCGTAATCAAAGTAGTAAGTTTGTGATAAGAAATATGGCGTGATGGGTATCTGATTGAAACCAATTGATATCTGAGGGCTAATTCTATTGACAAAACTGTTGCTAAACCGCAAACGAACTACAGCTGTCTGTCAGCTTTCGTTTCACACCGATAATTCAGCCCTCATCAAGCTGTCTCTCCTCCAATCCTCGCCAGCAACGCCCTAAGACGAGGTCCTAGTCCTACTAGGGGTCGCCCTTAGTGCTGTTGTTGCTAGTAGTCATGATTTTAGTGTAGTATAAGTAGTTAGCTTAGAGTTAAGTATATTTTAGATCTAACCACTGGCTGGAGAGCCTTCAGATCCTGCAAATAATTACCCTTTTAATATTGTAATAATTGAAAAGACGATATAAAGCAGTCCAATATAATAAAAACAACTTTTGTTTACAAAAACTGTCAAAATGTTTGACAATAAAACTAAATACAAGTACAAGTTATCCAATATATGACCTTGTCACCTTCATCAAAACTATAATGACAAACAAGCATGCGCAAACAATAGTTTTGTTTACGGAAGCGGCCGCCATCTTGAAACGTTTTCAATTAAACCATAACCTAATTCTCATTACTGACGTCACGGTTCGAAAGGGAGTGTGAATAGTGTTGCCATTAAACAAATTGATTATTACGCAGTGTTGCCCTATTGATGGTAATGAAATGGGTAATTGATTGATTCTATTGATAACTGGCTGTTTACTGAATGTAGATTTTGAAGTGTGAATGTTAATTGTTGGAATTTTATACGTTACATTTTATTTTCTGTAAGTAAGGTTAATCGTACTAACTACATCTGTTAGTTAAATTATAGGTACATTTGCTATAGTTAGATTACATTGACAAAACACTGAAAATAAATATTATTTTTAATGTCCCAACGTCCGCCACTGATGGCCGTTGGGACAAAAAATAATGCACTGATCTAACGGCCACCACTGCTGCCTGTTTTAGTGGTGGCCGTTGGGAGTATACCGCCGCGGGTAACTTAAAGTATCACTAAAAGCTGTTTGACAGCAAGTGTTAAAATTGCAAAAAAAGGTAAAATTTTATTTCCGTATACGAAAATAATTTTGTTGTTTCGGAAAATCGACAACCCTGATTTAGTTACGACTTCAGAAAATGGAGCTACTGTTCTGTGACCCCGAATGTAAACACAGCTGATGATAGGGTTGCCTAAGCGTATTTTTTGTGAAATGTTTGACAAGCTAATTCTCTATATCTGTTGAATTTGTGGAAAGTCGTAGAACAAAAATTATCCATTATGATGTGCACTTTAATACTCTTTCTTCACTTACAAATACAATGTGAGTCTTCATGAAATGCACATACGAAATTGGGTGAAACTAGATATAATACTATCGAGGAGAAAAAAACTAAAAAAAAATAATCATTTCATAGAAAAACTTCGTGAAATATCTACAATTTACCTCAAACAAAATTATCGTCACATACAAATAAGGAAGAATTTTCGGAACATCTGATTTTTTAAGTGTTTTTCCGATAATCGAAATTAAGAAAAACAATAAAAAAAAAGTAAAGTTTGATTTTTATAACTCTTCCCGTATGTGTGCATTTTATGGAGTCTCGCACTGTACATTACTTTCAGTCACAAAATCAGGATACTCACAAAAGACCTGCTAACAAAAATTGAACCTAATCCAAGCTATAATTAGAGCTAGAATCCCTATTGTAATATTATAATTTGTCCGGGACAGCTCGGATTATGCCCTGACACTTGCTCCCTGCCCCTTCAGCCTGGCCATATAGGTCGGACGTGTAGTCTTAATCATTCTTGGCCTAGATACATAGATATATCTAATATATTTACATATATGATATAAGATAAGCTCTTGGACTCATGAATTGTTGATAAATACCAAATATAACCTAAAAAGGTTTGTACAACATGTATGGAATAGGAATAACTCAAACATCCCAATTAGAATATTCAATTATAATCATAATACATACACTGAAATTTTACTTTTATGAGCTTAAATAAATACATACATATAAACATAAACTCACGCCTGTTCCCCGAAGGGTTGGCAGAGGTGTATAGTACACCCACATTTCGCCGTTTATGTTTACGTCCCATGTAACAGGGGGCGAGCCTATTGCCATTGACCGGGCACAAATCCAGACTGGGCTGCTGCAGAGAAATTCTATACGGAAAAACCCGATAACACTTTGTCCGACCTAGGGATCGAACCCAGGACCTCACGCTCAGTAGTCGCGCTTGCGACCGCTAGACCAACGAGGCAGTCTTGAATAAATATTTAAGAAAATAGTATTACTTTTTCATTTGATAACTGCATTTAAAATTCAGTCTTATACCCTTAACATAAGGCTCAATTTTCTTTATCACAATTGAAAGAGAGATTTCAAAAGAGTACGTTTAAAAAACCCACTAAAATAGCTGAAATCGATTCAGTAGCCAATTCTTAACAAACTACTTTCAGCGTTAGCGTTTATTATGTCACACATTGTATAGTTTTCCTCTCAAGTTTAGCTCGAAGTTTCCATTCAACATTTATTGTATAAAACCTTGCGTTCTCTCTACGTATTTCTTGCCACTCCGATCTGTTTGCAATCTGCTTGCGTTCCCAAGTAAACCGTTAACAGAACATAGCCTGTGCCCGCAAGCTATAAGTTAATTATTAAATAATTGAAAATGGTTGACAAAAATAAACCTTAAGGTGGGTTCAGACACGTGTAATGTAATGTAACGCGAAATGTGTGGACGGCACACGAGTTCAACGCGAATTGTGTAGGTGTTTGAGTTGTTCCGCTCGGTTTTAATTTTAACGAACATGGTCGAATAGAAAGGTCGCGATTGCTGGTGCTAATTTAATTTATATGTAAAAGCAAAAACTATTAGTGCGTGTAACCTCCACCCGTTTTATTGCCACCTAATAATTAGGACGGTGTCTATAATAAAATAAAACGAGTGTGTCCAATAAATATTAACGTATAATAAGAAAAAATATATACGCGACTATGCGGAGGCACACAAAATTTGTAAGGTCGTGGGTTTACGGCCGTCTGTTGTCACACCTGCAGTGAAAGGGACTTCCCTGCAGAAATTCGGCAGCAGTCCTCCCAGGCCGGAGATGGTGGGTGGTCGATGATGCACGATGGCGCGGCGAGATTGGCGGGAAGGTGCAGCGGCGACTTGCTCAGCGCGCCACGGATGTTGTTTCTTCGCCGTATGCCGTAATCTTGTACGATGAAGGTTAATTGGGCAGTATTAACCTGGCCGTAGTTCCTGGAAACCACCGTTCCAGTTCATTAATATTTTTATATTAATATTCCGTTCTGGGGTAGGTAGCACCGACGACAACAGGAAAGTACCCAATTTAATGTAGTAGCTTTGTCGCGGTGGTACTTATCAGAACGGAGTTTACATGAATAAAGCGAAGCAAGCTTGAGAAAAAGCAAGCTTGAGAAAAAAAGAAATGAAAGCCGCAAAACATTACCCTCCTTTGGGTTTGCCGCAGTCGGGTAAAAAAACTAAATTTGAAATTTAAGTTAAACATAAGCAACGTTAAGAATTTAAAAATTACTACATTATTAATTATTTTTTATATGAAGGTAGAAGAAAACAAATTGCATGATGAAGCATTATTAGCAACTTCGTAAATTATTGCATCTAAATAGCGGTTCCATACTGAACTGAATGATTTAAATGCTGTTAAAAAAACACAATGTGAACAAATAGAATTACACATAAAAAAACACAGAAAAGTAATTAGTAAACATGAGATGATATTATGTTAGTAATTATTTGTGTGCTATTCAAAACTTACCCAGAATCGGGAATTTAAAACTTTCACTTTTAATTAAGTACTACTTAATATGTACTAATTTAACTTATTACGTCCGTCTCGGCTAGGGCGCTTCAACGGGACGCGATTTAGTGATAATTGATACGTGCACTCAGGTTCAGCTTAGTAGCGACTGCGCCGAGCTGCGCAAACGTATGACCTTATAAGGCTATGAAAAAACTCCCCACACGACTAGATGCGCCGCGCGTTCGGAAATGCATACCTACTATACTCAAAGAACGAACATTAATTTATTGTAAATGTGTTCCTTTATTTTTAAATATTGGTTTAGTTAAAATTGTTATTATTTAGATTTAGTTTTAAGAATAGATTTTAATTAATTAATAGTTTTAAGGTTTTTGAACTACATCAATTAATAAAACATGATTAGTCATGTAACGTTTCGTTACATGCGGCGATGGACAACAGAGTTTATCAATGAGACCTGTAATAACGGTGCAAGATAGTCTGGCTGTGACTTTAAATGTTTTTTATAGTACTGCGGGCCCTTTACCTGTTTAAACTTAGAAGTTCAAGCGATTGTTCTTCACTTCATATCATGAACGTTCACAGGACTACCATTATAAACGTCGTCCAAAAAAGCACTGCGAGCGTCTTTGTGTTCGCGATAAAACCGACACCCGATGGATCAGTGTGAGCGCCAGTAATGCCAGAGCGTAATGTAATGCTCGTAGTACTGTCCACACGAAGAATTTGCGATACATTACATTACACATTAAACGTGTCTGAACCCGCCATAAAAGTTTTTACTTCATTCTATAATTCCAAAATCGATACTCTCAACCTCACGAAACAGACACAAAAAAAAGGCTTCAGAATAGGTGTAATATAAATGATCATAACGATAATTCCAACCAAGATAGGCTTCATAAAGTACCCCAAACTAATACTTGTGCCCCCGGGCCGCCTCACGTACCGTCAGCCAATCACGTGCGGGCAACAAAACACGGTTATCTAATATGCATTTTATTGTCGACTGTACAAGGCGCGCGACGAAAACTGAAGCGGCAAGCTATGAAATTTTCTGGGTAACGATAGCAGAATAAGTTGTTGTTTGTCGCTTGGTATGGAATGTATTAATTGTTGAGTTAATGTCACTGTTTGTATTGTTGACAATTCGTTTTTTTGTATCTAATTTTATAATCTATATATTAAAATACCTAGTGACTAACAGTAAAAGCTTATTTTTATACATTAAAAAAAACGAAGAAGCATACATTAGGAAAAAATACTAACACCTAATGCCACCATTATTCTGACTTTTTTTTGTTGTAATTGTATAAAACCGAATTTTCCATAATATTTTATACTTTTTTCAACATGGAAGTGAATTGTAATGTTCTTTTTTTTGAAAAATAAATGTCTTTTAACAATCATTTGCAGGTATTTTTCAATGCAAATATTGGATTTAATTTCGTAATTCTGTACACAATTACGGAATATATTACAATAATTTATTAAAGTTAAATTACTCGTTCTGTTAATTATGCAAATAACAAAATATTGTTGTCCTGATTTTAACACTTTGATTTTTAAAGCATCTATTGATAATGACAGTGTTTTTATTTTACTGTTCACAAGGCGATTTTGGTACATAATATTTGATAGAAAAAAAAAGTAATTATAGTGACATTATTTATTCATGGAAATACATTTAAAACAACCAAAAATTCAAGACTTAATTTATAAAACATTATTTATGTAGAAACAACAAATATAAAATGCTACTTCAAGCGTAAATAACACCATCCCAAAATACCAGCTTTGTATGCAAACGGTACACAACAAGTGGCGTAGCGGGCGTAGACCACAAGTCGCGTAGCCGCGTAGAGGCCTACGAGCGTGCAACTTTGATGAGAGTCGTAGAGGCCACATGCCACCCAGCTGGGCTTATTTGTTCTTTCAACTTAGCCGCTTCGTACTTAGCGCAGTTTCGCTCTTGTGTCAAGAATATTGTGACAAAGACGGTCAGATGTGATATGGAAGACGAGTGTTCGTTATACGAAGATCTCTATTTCGGATTTGTGTTGTGGTGGATGAGACTTTGTGTCTGTAAGATAGGTCATTTTTGTTTCAAGGAATTTTGTTTCAAAGTGACGTGACATTTTTGGTAAAACAGTTAGGGCCTTTGACAATCGTCGATTAACCGAGAGATAGATAGCGGTTTTACAGTTTCTCTATAAAAAAAATTGTCAAACGAGCATAGGTATTTATTTTCTAGATAAGGTTTAAGTCCGGTGTACCCGAAATCACTTCGTAATGCGTCATTCGCTTGGGTTCTAAATTCGACCTTATTTAACCTGCTTTGACGGCCACATACACACACATTTTTTTATGCACATCTATGGCACCTTTCGATTGATATAAGTTTCTATTTACAATGTATCACTCAAGTAGTGAGCATCATCTAGTGATTTCATGTATATCCGCCTTCATCCAACAGTTGTGAAGTCCCTAATTAATGAAATAACCTGCCTAGTGTATAAAATAGAATAAGGTTAAGCTACACGATGGCTGATGCATGCGTGCCGTCAGTTGGGACAGGTCAACTCAAACATGCTATGACTTTTTCCTCAAAAGGCCATTCCAGACGTTGCCCTACATTGTTACGCTCGCATAGTTTTTATATCACATTGTCTGGACTTTAAGAGAGACCTTGACCTCTGATTTTATTTCGGCTTTTCTTCTCAGAGCTAGTCAGGTAGGAAATGCCGGCGCCATCTAGTCTTAAAAAAACATTACATTGACTTGTGTCTGTTAAGGTACTTAAACACGGTGACACTGACATTCGACACACGGCAATCGCGACACTGAAATTAAAGCCAAACTCATGCGGAACTCAGTGTAACGGCGATGTACACACTACGGCACTCGGTGTCGACACTGAGTGTCGAGTGTAAAGTGTCGCCGTGTATTCTTACCTTAACAGATTTATTTACAGAAATAAAAATCATTTATCATTGTACCACCAATGTACATAATGTCGTCTTAGAGCGAAAAACTCGACAATGTAATTTGGTAATTTTCATTTTATCACGACGTGTAGGTACTATAATTACAAGAGAGCAGCTCTATGCGAAATTATTTTGTAGGTACTGAAATTAAGCCTTTATTGGGTACCTGTACAGGGTGAAATTGTAAACACTCGACAAACCGAAATGGGAGAATATACTCATCACTATGAACAACTTTTACTATGGGACCAAACCTGAAATCGCGAAAAAAAACAGCAATTTCCTCTATTTTGACAAGTTATGCGAACATAAATGTAGGGAACAACTGTTTTTTTGGCGGTTTCAGGTTTGGTCCCATTGTTAAAGTTGTTCATAGTGATGAGTACAATCTCCCATTTCGATTTGTCGAGTGTTTACAATTTGACCTTGTATAAAATTCATAATAAACAAAATTGACTAGATTTAGCCCTCGACTTTGTCCACGAGAAAGCCCGTAGGAAACGTGCAATGATCAAATGCATTCCCGAGGTTTTTACTCCAAGACCAAGATAAAGTTTAAATCAATAAATAACAGTCAGCATTTTTCAGAAGATAACAACTTAATCAACACCTTCTATATACTCTGGTTGTAGCTAATTAAACCCTCTTTGTTTATAACTAAACAGTATTCATTACCGAGAATTTTCAAATAAGATTACATAATCTTATAAGTTTCCCTTCACGAATGTTAAGTATTCCTTGAAGTAATTAATCTTCAAACATCTACCGAATACCTTATTATCTCAAAGAAGCTTCTAAGAAATATGAAATACATCGTAAGATACAAGAAAGAAATGTAGGTACGTTTAAATTAGTACTCCATTAACATTGTGATCCCATCATGGAATTTTAGAAGTACCTTTTATTTTCGGTCGCAATACCTATAACAAGACAAGATACCTTTTCACATAATCCCTAATCCTAATCCTAACTAACATTATAAATGCGAAAGTAAGTTTGTTTGTTTGTTACCTTTTCACGCCTAAACCACTGAACCGATCATCCTGAAATTTTGCATATACGTTGTCAGATGTACAGAAACGGACATAGGGTACCTTTCATCCCGAAAAAAAAGTACTGTTCTCGAGGAAAACAACAATAACGATAATAGATGGCGCCACATGTCTTTCGAATCATGATTGAATTATATTATTATAGAAACTTTAGTAGTGTGTTAAGAGTTGATTGACAAATTCTAAATTAACGCGAGCGAAGCTGCGGGCAAAAGCTAGTAACATTATAAATGCGAAAGTAACTCTGTATATCCGTCTCTTACGCTGTCACGACTAAACCGCTGAACCGATTTTGATGAAAGGTACAGAGATAGTGTGCGTCCTGAGTGACGGCGCACAGCGCAGGCGGGATAAACGGTGCATTAAATAAATGTATGAAACGTTTGATTTTATATCAACATTATTAAAACCAAAGTAAAATAAACGAAACACTAAACACGCGCGTACGCGTCAACTTTCCCGCGTGCGCTAAGGACAGGTATCGACGGTAAAGCCACGGTAAAGCCGCTCCGACACACATAGTCCTTGGAGAAGGACTATTTTTATCCCGAAAAACGTGGAATACGCGATAAACGACATCCACGCGGGCAAAGCTGCGGGCGACCTCTAGTCTATTTTATAACAATAATGTTTGTTTGTGTATTCGTCTTCTATGCGTTCGCGCATCGTTCATCCGATTGAGTTGAAACTTAGTGCAGTTGTTGGCACTTGCGCGAAGGTTTTTGATATAGCAAAAAAAACTCCTTACAACGGCATAGCTAGTTAGGATATATTTTCCTTTAAATACATAATACATAGACTCACGCCTTTTTCCCATGGGGGTAGGCAGAAACTGCAGAACGCCACATGCTACGATCCTAACATACTCCTTTCGCTTCGTCCACGGTCATACATCTTGTCATACACGCACGCCGGTTGAAAGTACTACGTACCTGACCTTGACATACATACATGACATATTCAGCCCATTACTGTCCCAATGTTGGGCATGAGCCTCTTCTCAGAATGAAAAGGTTTTATCTTTTAGTTCACCACCCTTACCTGGTGCAAGTACACACATCACCGAGACCATTTATTTCAGCCATCTCAGATGTGCAGGTTTCCTCAGGATATCCTTCACCGCTAACGCAAGTGATTATCAAATTCTGACCCACAATTATTCGAATAGTCGGAAGCGCGTGGTTGAAGTCAGACTCTCCTACATGGAAGACAAGCGTCAATGCCAACTCAGCACGCTTGGTGGTATGATCTATACGGTCCGCCTGGCTAGCTACCACTTGAACATTAAAGTCCGGCGCCAAGCAGTTTACTGTATTCCGTCGTGTGTATGTGAAAGCCAGAGGGGTAAAGGGGAATCCCTCTATATCTCTGTTACTTGGATTTGTGTGCTCCATCTTAGAACCTGTTCGCGCTTGCCATCAAGTGTGATTGGGGTCAAAAGTGACCGAATCTAATAAAAAAATTCTATGATTTTACTGCTTTGCTATTTTTCAGCTGCAGGGGCTAATTCTCCTAAAATAAATCTTGATGAATCGCAACCGAACCAAGCCCGAACCGTTCATTCAGACAGTTTCCGTATTCAAAAGCTGTCAAATTCTTTGACACAAAAACACGTTGACGACGTCGTTGTTGACGTTGGAGTGACGACACGTTTGGTGCAGTGGCTAAGCGATTGGCTTCTGCGCTACGGGTCGTGGGTTCGATTCCCACGCGGAACAAAAATTTGTATGGCCTACAGATGGTTGTTTCGGGTCTGGGCGTTTGTGTATGTAAGGTTTGTGTCTGTAAACGCACCCACGATACAAGACAAATCTAAGTGAGGTGCAAAGTTTCTTTAAAAAAAAAAAACGCAGTCATTTTGACAGTTTTCGTAAACAAAAACTGACTGACAGTAACAGTTATGGTTCGTTTGCGTTTGTCAACAATTTTGTTAGTTAAATTGGGGAAACAATAGCAATCGTCTGTGTCTCCAGCAACTTGGCTCATATGAAATGGTCCTTCTGCCAATCTATTTAGTATTTGGGCTAGGGATTAGCGGCACGGCTGCGAATCTGACGTGACGAGACTTTTAAGACTTTCATCTTTATGTATTACTTGAAGGCTCAAAAGATAACTTACCTATTCTTTCAACAGCTTTGAAGTGAGGTTTGATATCTTATACATCGTGGGCCCGAGGTACCTACCCGAAAGTACCAAACTTCATTACTTACAAACTGGTCTGTGCTCAAGACTACTCTTTATCTATCCTAAATCATAGTATTTACTGAAATAGTTAAAGATATTGATTTTAAAAACGTAACCATGGAGTTTCTTGCCGGCTCTTCTCCATAGGAAACGACTAATTGGAACCGTGCACCTAAGTTCGACTTTCCATAAGTGCGTGTAATGGTTTATGTGAAATGAAAACTTTTAATTTGATTTGAATTCTAAGATTTTTGTGGGGTTACTCGGTATTTTCGAAATTCGTTAGCTTTTCAAGAAGAAGTCCATCAGAGCAGTAACCAATAGATCGATGAACGTTATTCCTACGTTGGCCGGCCAAAGTCTGTCGACAGTGTTACAGAATGCCTATAAAGACTAAAGTGTTTGTCCCACTTTCACGCTTCAGCTACTTAATCGATTTTGTATACATGCTTTGTCATATGATACTTTTTATCCCAGCCCGTCGAGCAGTTTGAGTAGTTTCGGAAGGTACAATTAAGGAAACGTTTAGAGTTACAGCCCTATAAATAGGGCTGTTCTGAATAGTGCTGAAACTTAGATACTTATGACGGTGAAGTCGTAGAGTTTATTAGATACTTAAATAATAGATATAAAATAATAACGGCAGTAATTAGTAGACCAGTTTAAATGTAAAAATTACTATACTCAATGTGTCATAGAAGAATTACGTTTTAAAATTGCGTATTGACGACGCAGCTGATGTTTGATGTGGTATACGAATATCGTCGCCCGGGAGTAAAAACCTCGGGAATGCAATTTGGTCATGTTTATTTTATCACGACTATAGGTACTATGTCATATAAGAGAGCCACTCTATGTGAAATTAGTTTGTAGGCACTGAAATTAGCCTTTATTGGGTATTTAAAATTCGTAATAAATATACTAGCTTTTGCCCGCGACTACGTCCGAGTGAAAACCCACAGGAACCGTGCAATGATCTTCTTTCATTAATGACGATTATGAGCTAATTTTTATTCAAGGACGATATTTTTATCAAAATATCAGGCGCGAAACGTTCCGTGCTTGAACATGTGCCTAGACCTAGACCAATCGTAGACCAATTAGGAGTAATATAGCTCCTTATGAAAGAGTTAGTCCGGAGAAGTACCTATCATACCTATTTCTGCCGTTAAGCACCGGTTCCGGTTGTTCCGGTTTGAGGGTGAAATTAGAGGTATATGAGATTTTCCAACTTTGTCTCTAAGGTTGGGAACGCATCCGCAATTCCCTTGGTTTTGTAGGTATATAAAGGCGGCGGTAACCACTTACTCGTACCATCAGGTGGGCCGAAGGATTGTTTGCCAACCTACTACATAAAAAAAATCGATCGCTCTAATTACACCATAATCATCTCGCATGGCAAGCGAAGTGGTAATCGCAGTAAGTGGCCCTGGAGTGGCATTGTTATTAGTCATGAGGAGGATTGCCCATTCTCTTAACCTAATTCCTCAGTAGCCTCTACTACAACCATAGAAAATGAAAAGGTTGCATTTTTAAAATACCTTTAATAACGTGTATTTTCTTATCTTTCCAGCTAAGACCGCAGATCGAGCGGTGTGTTTGTGCGCGTGAGCAATCGGAGGGGATGTTCGCGCGCAGCGGGTAGCCGGCCAGCGTGGCGGGGTACGGGCGGTACGCGGGCGGCGCGGGGGCGTACCATGCGCGCGCGCCCGCCGTGCCGCTCAACGCCAGTGAGTACACAAACATACTATACATGATATAGATTTATAAGAATTGTTTTATAAGGATAATATCGTATTTAGTTCAAACACATTGGTGGCGTTTGCTAAAAACCGACAGAGTCATTTGTGTTGTGTTTGTGTTTGGGGTATTTTGGGATAAGACCTAATTCTAGGCTTTAAATTGGTGTCAAACAAAACAGCTTCAAGGTATTAACTGAGCCTATACAGGGTGTTAACGAATTCGTGTAATTTCTTCAAACCACACGATCTATTAATGGCTATAGATTAACCCCGCCCGAGATTTAGATTGATTGAAAATAAAAATAAACTTTTTTTCCCAATTTTTTTTTGTGATAGAAAATTTCGATGCCATGCATAAATGAATGAAGGCACGGCGACACAGCTGACGGGCACGGCTAGCGCGATATCACTCCACGCAGTTAGTTAACTTAGGACGCTAAAATTACTCAGATACAGAGTACCATGGTTCATTTTTTGAAAACTTTTTTTTGTTCATTTAGAAAAAAACCTATGCAGGGTTAATCAGTGTCACCAGTAGATCACGCGGTTTGAAGGAATTACACGAATTCGTTTACACCCTGTAGTTAACCATTCATCGTTCTTCTAATGCCGCAGCATCGCCTTGCCAGTACTCCATTTTATACAATGCTATTTTTAATATACACAAAAACCCCGACACCCCAACAAGATTTTCATCAGAACAGCCTAAACATATATTTTGAAACAAATCTCCAAGTTACACGTTAGATTACGTTGCATGAAGTTACCCAGTCGAGTACAAAATGCGTGAGGTGTGTCATGCAAGAGATTGTCTGATACACCGAAACTTACCACCAAGTTGAAATATGAACTAATTTTTGGAAGAAAAAAAAATACTTTTCAAAACTATACCACCTTCTCCTGGTGATTCTGAACGAACTAGTTTCAGGTTTAGTGTACGTATAGTAAAATTAACATTGTTTAACTTAAGACAAAAGTGGTTCACCAAGCCACGAATATCTTTTGAACCATTTCTTTACTGTTGAATCTCTGCTAGAAGCAAACATGTTGTTTATTTTTAAACATTTCCTTGCTATAGTGGGTCTTCATATATCAGTAGAATTCAAACTCAAACTCAAAACTCATTTATTCAAAACAGACTAGAATTACTTAGTTCTTTTTGAACGTCAAATACAATAGACATCCCCCAAAAACGCCCTCCCTTCACCGCTTCCTAGTATTTATGCTGTGAAGAAGAAACGGCGCAACAAACTCCCCTGCAACAGTTCTGTCTGTCAGCTGAATAAATTAAATTAACTGAGTCTATACAAAGAAAATCATGATATTTTTCACAGTAATAAAATTATGCAAATAAAGTAAAAGTATTAATTACAAATAAAAAAAAATATACATCAATTCTGTATGAATTGAGATACTCATAATCGTATCTAACTAATATAGATAGGTACATACATAAACCTACACATAAAAACTGTTGGTTACCAGGGAAGCCACATATGAAGAAAAGAACTAGCGCCACACGTCCCTATCGTCAACATAGTAGTTTATCTTATAGTATGCCTTTTCAATGAGAACTGATTTAACGTAAGATTTAAATTTGCCATCGGTGAGATCCGTAATTGTTTTGGGAAGCTTGTTATACAATCGAACACAGTTTCCTAGGAATGACTTATTCGTTTTTGATAATCTAAATTTAGGGACTACTAATTTATGTTTGTTCCTAGTATTTATATTACGAACGTCGCTTTTTACATTATACATTGGCAGATTTTTACGTACAAACATGATGTTTTCAAACATATAAAGTAAATTCTAATGATATAATTATATATGACTTAGAGTATAGATGCTACTATACTAGCAACTTAAGCAGCATATACCAAAAGCAATCATCACATCATTCAGCCGAAAGATGTACACTGCTGGACATAGGTCTCTCCCAAGCATCGCCACATCGACCAGTCTTGTGCTTCTTGCATTCAGCGGATATCCGCGACCTTCACCAGGTCATCGATCCATCTTGTGAGGGCCTTACCTACGCTGCGCTTTCTGGTCGGTCGTCACTCCAGAACCTTTCGACTCCGGATTCGTTCTGCGAGCAATGTGCCCCGCCTTCTGACACTTAAGTTTAGCAATTCTTCGAGCTATATCGGTTACGCTGGTTCTCATGCGGATCTCATCATTTCTGATATCATCACGGAGGAAAACTTTGAGCATAGCCCTCTCCATTGCCTTTAACAACGTATCAAAAGCAAGTCTCACAGTATTACATGAAAATCGTTTAATTGCACTCGCTTTCCTATTTCAACAACTACACTGAAAACACGGAACCATAAACGGCACGCTGTATTTTACCTTCATTCATATCAATATGGAAATTATATTTCACGAATTCTAAAGTCGAACTTGCAACAAATAGAATGTGAATCAAAAAAGTAAGTTTAGGTTGCGTTTTTAGAAAGCGCATGCAGCGGCGCGATTTGCGTTGTGCACGCGACGCTCACGGAAACCCGTTATATGAAGCGGCTGCCAATCAAATTCGAGGACAAAAAACACGGCGAAGGCTTCGTGCCGTGATGTGACGTGACGTTTTGACAAGTCTCCTGCTTGAGTCTCTTGTCACTGAAAGCGCACGCCGTAAGCGCTGGTCCTAACAGCTATAACTTCAATCCAATCAGCTTACTTACTTAGATTGTGACGAAACTTAAGTACGTCCGGTGAACCCTGGGCAATCAGCCCTGCTATAGACCGGCCATACGAATTTTGAATAAAAAGTAAGCTAACCTTTGATAGCAAAACATCCATTTTGCTAAATCCATTATCATACACTTTTCTAGAAAACTTTACACTTATTCTGCAATCGTTTAAAAGGGGTAAAACGCAAATCACGCGGCAATCTTAAAGCAAAATGTGAATGTTTCATTCAGAATTGTTTGTTTGTTTACATTGGATACAAAATTTTAATTGTCTCACTAAACTAACCATATTCAATGGTTGATCTTCTCCCACGGTATGAGCTATTCGTTTATAGATAAACCGTCGTAAGTTTAGCCCTCCCGATGGTCTTCGGGACGCGGGAGGTGAATGAGTCGACTAATTCGCCAGTCCGCTGTTACCAGTGTCTGTGCCATCTGTGCCAGACCGGTACGTGTGGAGGCGGCGGAGACCGCCACTGCTGGCCGTGCCTGCTGCCAGAACCAACCTGCTGTCAAAGACACCCCTCACCCGCACAATACGTGTACTAAATGAAGTGCATGAGAGAATTGACATATTTTCGTGCAATATGGGTGAATTCGCAAGAGTCTTATTGAATTTTGTCAGTTATGTTTAAATATTAATATTCTGTGGTAGGTCTGATTTTGTATTTTAGGTTAAGATTTTATAGATAATAATTTTATGGTTTAAAGAGTACGACTTCAAATTGAGTTTATTATAATTGTTGCTGTGTATTTTTAAGATATAAGTAGATTTTTGTGTATTAAGTAACCGTAAGTTGATTTTTCAATTTATTTGGTGTGTGTTTGCAAACCACTATTGTATTGGGGTCATCCTGTAAAAATAGTGTGTGTAAGTTTAATAAATAAATAAATAACCTATCGCTGCTGGCGGCCTACATGCGATTGGCTACTCGTTCCCCTCCCAAGTCTCGCAGACCAGGGAAGGCCAAGCTTACGGCGATCGGCAAATCGAAATATCGTCATGGATACAACTGGCGAGGCGTAAGTTGAGCTTTGCATTTGTATGAGTGCACATAGAATCGATAGCCAAAAAGCAGTATAAACCGGTTCAAACCAAGCAAAGGACGCGTCTGCATTCATTCTCAAACAAATGCAAAGCTCAGCTTAGGCCTCGCGGACGGTACCCTTTGCCCGGGGAAGGCAAAGGGGACTCTTACCGGATAAAAACCCACGGTTTTCCTTCTCTTGACTTTTGGTCGGGATCGCGGAACGCAACCCTGGCAGGCCTCAACCCGAGAGCACCTGGTGGACCTCTCCTTCTGTGGAAGGAGGAGGAGTGCGCGGAACACGGCGCGTCGTCTTCCCCTGCCTGTTACTGTTCGGGCGACGGGTAAGCGTGCAAACCTCACTCAATGCTACCCGCCCCGCTGCCCGCCCGTGTCGTGTAACCGCAACCTTACAGTTAGCATATGTTACGATATTTGTGCCATACGCTGTCACGGCACGGCCGGTTCAATACGGATCGTGACCCGATTTAGAGCGTGACAAAGCTACTAGGTAATAATTAAGGTTAAAATGATTGGGTGTTAGTAATTAGGGTGATTATTGTAAGTTGTGTGTCAACGGGTATGTGGCCTAATACAGTTGTTTGAAGTTGTTATGAATACTGTGTATCGTTTTAACGTGTTTAATTATTAATATGGCCTGGATTAACTCTAGATAGGTTAGCAATAATCGTAGCTTTGGCCTATCAAAAGCGTTAAATCAATTAGCCAGTTTAATTGAAAGAAAGAAAGAAAATACGTTTATTTGCGATAAGAATGACGCAAAAAGAAAATAAAACACAAACCAAAAAATAAGAAGGTTGAGGGAAACATGCGTCACATCCACGCAAAACGGCTATCTCTCAGCATTATGCTGCGACCCTACGCAAGACAGAGCCCCAGCGCTGGTTTTCAGCGACGTTCGGTGCAGCAAACAATTATTATTAAAAATAGATAAATAATATGAATTTACAAGTGATAGAATATACTAAACAAGAATATAAAAAAGGAAGAAAAGGAAATAGACATCCGTACATGCCATGAGAATATCTTCTTCAGTAAACATTTTAACGGTTTATGTAGTGGCAAGTGGCAACATTTCGAAGGGTCATCTTTCTTATTATAATTTAATTAATTTTTATTTTATATTTAATTTAATTTAATTGCACAAGTTGACTTCTGTAACCGACTTTTGCGTGTTGTAAGATTCAATAAAACCCTGCACGCTAGATGGTAGATTACCATATGAACATTAAAGTCCGGCGCCAAGCAGTTTACTGTGTTTCGTCGTGTGTATGTAAGAGCCAGAGGGGTATAGGGGAATCCCTCTATATCTCTGTTACTTGGATTCGTGTGCTCCATATTAGACCCTGTCTGCGCTTACCATCAGGTGTGACTAGGGTCAAAGGTGACCAAGTGAAATCTATACAGCGTGAAATTGTAAACAGTCGACAAACCGAAATGGGAGATTGTACTCATCACTATGAACAACTTTTACTATTTTATCTGCCTAGCCTTTTCCCAACTATGTTGGGGTCGGCTTCCAGTCGAACCGGATGCAGCTGAATATCAGTATTTTACATGTAGCGACTGCCTATCAGACCTCCACAACCCAGTAACTGGGTAATACGATACTCTTGGTAAGACTGGTTGTCAGACTTTCTGGCTTCTGACCAACAGTAACGACTGTCAAAGATCTACAAATGACAGTCGGGACCAACGGCTTTACGTGCTTTCCGAGGCAAGGAGGAAACTCGCTATGATAAATGGTCACCCATCCACAGACCAACCTCGGCAAGCGTGGCTTAACCCGGAAGATCGGTCTATGCGGCTGTAATTATTTAGCCACGAGCTCCTCCTCACAACTTTTACTATGAGAACAAATATGAATTGTGAAAAAAAAATCTGCTGTTCCCTACATTTTGACGAGTTATGCGAACATAAATGTAGGGAACAGCTGTTTTTTTTTCGCGATTTCAGGTTTGGTCCCATTGTAAAAGTTGTTCATAGTGATGAGTACAATCTCCCATTTCGGTTTGTCGACTGTTTACAATTTCACCCTGTATAAATAAAATTAAATGGTGTTCGTTGGTAAGCGCATCACTTGAGAACGGCTACACCGATTTGGCATATTTTTTTAGTATTCGTTTTATTTCGAATGAGGTTTTTATGGAAAGAAAAGTTGGGAAAGTTGCCCGGAAAATTGACAAATTTGTGAAAAATTTAACGTAATTTTTTCTTTGGCTTTTTGTACCTATGTTGAGTTAGCTAGTAATAAAATAAAATTAAAAATTGTATATATTGTATGATATAGTTGTAACTGAATACATCATTTTTAAGTATGAAAAAAAAACACAGTTGACATACCGGTAGAAAGTCGACTTTAGGAAGAATTTTCGACTTGCCTGACTTGTTCTAAAATGTCTGTGAAGGTTTAACCAAAACTTGCGTTCAGTGTAAACAAGCAAGCACTTAAGCACTTGCCTAATTAACTTACGTAATTTAACTTGCTAGTGATATTAACGCTAAAGGATTAATTAATGGGTTAAGTCAACTTAGCGTGGTGAGCTGTGACTCGTTTCTCAGTGTATTAAGACTTACACTCGGTATCGGGAGTGACGAATCCGGGTTACCATACATACACCTTAATATCTCTGAAACTAAGAATGATATAGCTTATTTAACACTTTATAGAGCATAAGGTTTTAGGAAAAGTATAATAACAAACAAATTGTTTTTTTAGGAACAAAAAAAACTGAATTGTAATTTTTTTTAAATTCAAGAATCTAGGATATTTAAAAAAAAAAAACATATGTTTCCAGGATTTAAAATAAAAGTAATAACAAGGAGGCTTTTAAAAAAAGTTGGTGGTAAAAATATTTTCTTTGCCCTATAAAGCGTTAAATAAAAAGTATTTAATACTACAAGAATTAAATTAATAAAACTTCTTGGTTAGTCTATAAAATACTTTTTATATAAGCTATCATTCTTAGTTTTCGAGATATTAAGGTTTATGTTGGTGACCCGGATTCATTGCTTCCGAGTGTATTTGTGACATATTAAAGTTTTGAACCCATATTGCAAGACTGAAAAACTGAATGACAGTATTACCCTGGTCGTTATCTTTATTAAAACCCTATGTAAACATTTGTTTATAACCATTGTGTCAATAACAAAATCTAAGTGTATCTAATATAAAAAAAAAAGTTGCGGTGAACACTATAGTCTTTATTACTATAAACTTTGTGGGGATAGATTAGAAAGACCCATTGTATTGTGCTTTTTCGTTACTAAATACAACTATTCTCCTTAAGTTTTTACTTTTTGCGGTTTAGGCTGTGCGAGAATTTTACATTAGGAGTTGTTCTTTAAATATATATTTTTTTACAATTTTAAATCGGTTTATCTCATAAATTAATATTGAATGAAAAAAATATTGAGACCCTTTTTGAAAAATCCACGAAAACAGAGAAAATTCACTAGATCTTTCATGGACTAGGGCTTCCAGGCGTTTTCAGTACATACATCTAGCAACTTCTTTTTCTTGTCTCGCCTGGAAATAGAACATAATATTCAAAATAAATACCTAAACTTTTCTTAATCAGATACCAAGATACCCATCTTGTTATCAAATTAACTACAGCATAGGTTTATTTATTGATTAAAAGTAACCCTGTATACCACGAAATAGGTTATCATCCAACAAACACACATTAGATTTTTATAAATTCTTTTTTGTATTTTCAAATCATTTATGTGCATAGAATCGTAACAACACCCTCTGACCTAATTACCATGTATCAATTGCGATTGCTAAACAAACGCATCGTATCGCACATTTCACAATGCATTGCGCATTTAGTAAGGGAGGAGGTCGCTCATTGTCGTATTGTAGCCGGAATGTACGGTATTGTGCGAGGCTTTTGCGGCATTTCAAATTATCGGCTTGATGTATGGCGGGGCGTGTGGGGGAGCTATTCATACGGTTATTATAAATGTGTGATGTCTTTTTGTTTATTGTTTTGGAGATAATGTTAATGAAAGTTCAGGCAGGTTTTTGTTTAGAATATTTTAAAAGAGTGCAATGTTAAAATTCCATCCAAAATATTAGTTTGATTGAAGGTTTAGGTATCAAGGTGTAACATAAATAACGCACACTGTACTCATCATTATGAACAACTTTTACTACGAGACCAAAACTGAAATCCTGAAAAAAAATGAGCTGTTCCCTACATTTATGTTCGCATAACTCGTAAAAATGTAGGGAACAGCTGTTTTTTTCTCGCGATTTCAGCTTTGGTCCCATAGTAAAAGTTGTTCATAATGCTGAGTACAGTAACCGCTTAAGAGGTTGTGCGTTCCTTGTATAGTGTGTACGTATAGTCCGGCCATTAAAATGTTGTATAAAAGGTAAACAATTCTTTGATCGTGTTAAACATTCAGTGTTCTTTGAGAATCCAATAAACGTACACATTATTACATACAGTTGGGCAACGCCTACACGGGCGGTTCAAAGGCTCTGATCTTTTCTGAAGGGCTTGTGGCTAATTATCAACTACGCGGATCATATGGTTTGTAGCTTAACCTGGGCTTACCACAGTCAGTCTGTGAATGGGTAACCGTTTTTTACACATCGAGACCACTCCGTGCCTCGGAGAGACATTCGTTACGGATAATCAGGAGCTTGAAAGTCTGACAACCGGTCTAGCCTTAAGATATCGGCATTGCCCAATAACTATTGTGGGGGTCTGATGGCAGTCGCTCCGTGTAAAATACTGGTATTCAGCCGCATCTGGGGGTCTACTCCCTAAGCACGAAGTCCGTGGTTTCGGCCTTAGTTACGAGCGTTTCCTACTCCCTATCACCTACGGACATACGATTATTTCGGGGCCCGAACTAAGAATGAATGACAACACGATTTGACAGTTGTCCCTACTACCGATTTGTTTTTGCCCGTCCGAAAAGTTTAATTTGACACTTGTTTTGTTCACTCCTACGTTTCAGGCTACTGTCGGACGGGCGACTAACTTCGTTGACGGACTTAGGGAGTAGGCCCCCTGGTTAGACTGGAAGCTGACCCCAACATATTTGGGAAAAAGCTTGGTAGAACAACAGCCTGATCTTTCTCCATTATCATCATACTACCCATTTCCTGGTCTGACCGTCCGTTCCCAAGGAAATCGTTTAGCCTGTGACATTTTAGCATAAATTTGCATTGAACCCGTACTGTAGACTGTTCAGTAAATATTTAGTGATTAAACTGAACAAGTCAGCGAGGAATTAATATGCAGCACCTGGTTTAGCGATAGCTTCCGACAGGGCCGCACTTGAAGGTTTGGAGGCCCTGGGGGACGAAGAAGTGGAGGCCCTATGAAATATTTAAAAAAAAAGTACTGTGTCTTTGGTCTGGTGGTTGCAAGCGAAACTGCTGAACGTGCGGTTTTGGTTCGATCCCTAGGTTGGGCAAAATGATATTGGGTTTTTCCGTGTGAAATTTCTTTGTAGCAGCCCGGAGTTTAGATTGGTGTCCGGTTGATGGCAGTAGGCTCGCCTACTATTACATGAGACATTAACATAACTTTGTCCAACTCTTCGGGAAATACATGCGTAGTGTTATAAAAAGTACCTGAATATCAACTTTTTTATCTTCATTAGAACGGGTGTCATTCCAAGCTTCGCAAAAAAATTAAAAAAATCGTTTTGTGGAGGCCCCAGGACTAACGCCCTGTTGCCCTACTCTAAATTCGACCCTGGCTTTTGACTAGACTGGTAGTGGACGTCTTTTATACGTAAACTCGTGTTAGTTTATAATGGTTTAGTGTAGGAAGTTTATGTTTAGACTCTTGCTCTTTTCTTTTACAGTGAGAGTTTGGACATGTATTCACTAGTAAACATTTGTTTACAAACACTATTTCGAAACAAGTTTCTACGTTGATATATTTTGCGACAAACAAGAGTTTACGGCGACGGAAATACCTCAGAAACGTCGTTTGTAGAAACATTTATGTGGTGTTTCAGAAACTGCTTGCAACTTATTTCCAAAGCATTGTTTACTAGTGAATAGAGTTGCTTTATTAAACTCTGGAATAAACCTTATATAGTTTAAAACAATTTTTTTGTTGCTGAGTTTTCGTGGGATGTGTAGTTTTTCTAATATCAGTAGTGTCATTCTGTAAGAAACCCACCTCAATATCGACGTAATAATGTCACAGTATGGATAATAGAAGCAAATAACACACAGATAATCGACAGTATAATCAATAACGCGTAGTTTTGTTATCCACGCTGTGTCACGACAAGTGTCTAATTGACAGTCGCGACCGAGGTGAGACTCTTACAGAATTGCACTGCTGGTCGTGAAATAAGTGGCACATAGTATCATCCAGCCCATTACTATTCTACTGTTGTGTCTCTTCTCAGAATGAGAAGGCAGGCCTTACGCGGCGTCTTACGTAGGCGGTTTAAAGCGACGCGAATTGCGAAGCTATCTGACGCGATGACACGCGAATTCAATGCGATGCGGTGCGAACCGGTGGCTTTGTCCTACGAGCTCGCGTACCGCCCGCCGCGCGCCGTCGTCATTCAGTAGCACTGTACGGCACCGCATCCAGTCCGCGCGAAAATATCAAGCTAACTGATCGCGTTGGCTTCGCGCCGCGCCGCGCCGCACCGCACTCCACGTGCGTTTGGTCATGTAGGCCACTTCAATAGGTATCGACTGTTTTTTGTTTTCGCGTCGCGCCGCGCCACTTCGCGTTGCTTCTAGATCGCTCACGTAAGATGCCGCGTTAGTCATCCTCGCTAGCCTGATGCGGGTTGGCGGACTACACCGATCGAGAACTGTTTGGAGCTCTCTCAGGTGTGCAGGTTTGCTCACGATGTTTTCCTTCACAGTTAACGCAAGTGTTAATCAAATTATGATTCGTACGTGAATTCGAAAAGACAAAGGTATCGAACTCAGATCCTCCTGCTTCAGGCAAGCGTTCAACCGCTATGCTAGGCTAGTAGATTATGTAAGGACGATTTCGTTTTCTTTCTTGTCTATTTTCCTCTAACTTTCTTTGGTCGTTTAAATTCACCGAAACACAATTCAACCGAACACAATTCACCGAAAAACCCGAATTCAACGATTTGTCTGTAGAATACGTAACTGAATGCTGTGCAGTAGAATTAAAACCTAATATACTATTAATTAACGTGTACAGAGCGGATCGTAACATAGACATATTCTTTAACTTCATTGAATTGTTACTGGCTAAACTAAAATCACACCATTACAAAAAACATATAATCATAGGGGGAGACTTCAATATAAACGTGAATGAAAAATCTAAATATTATAATAAACTCATAACGGCCATGCTAGAATACAATTTACACCAAATTGTTGATAAACCAACCAGGGTAACCCCCACGAGTTCGTCATGTATAGACCTAATTTTTACTAATAATAGACATTTCTCAATATCTGCGATAGACCAAGGAATATCCGACCACAGATGTCTTACATACAGCTTTTCACATTACTCACAGACCCTAAAGCCGATCTATAAAACTATACGTCCAATAAATAACCCAAAGTACATTATTCCACTTCAGATTGAACTTAGAAAAATTGATTGGGAAAATATTCTACTACCAAATAATAATGTCAACAACAACTACAACCTATTCGAAGGAACAATAAAAAACATTATAAATAAAATTATACCCATCAAACGCATAAAAATAAATAGTAATAAAAATAATAATAACTGGATAACGAACGGTATAAAAATATCTACTAAACATAAAAGGCTCCTAAAAATTCTAGTTAACCAATCAAAAAGCAAACCATTAAAAAACCATTATAAGCGTTTCTCTAAAATACTAAAACTATGTGTAAAAACATTAAAAAAGAAAAATTACTCACGAGAAATGGAGAAATCAAAAAATAAAACTAAACAAATGTGGCATATCATTAAAAAAGTTACTCAAAAGTGTAGTAAAAATCAAATCAAAAATCTTCAACTAGACATAAACAACTCCTTAATACAATGTCCTAATGCTGTAGCTGACACTTTCAACAATTACTTTGCATCTGTAGGAAAACCGCAAACACAAAACACCAATAGCCATCGCACAACTACCAGTCACTCAGTCATCTCTCCCGCAGTCAATTCCATTTTTCTCGATCCAGTCACCGAAAAAGAAATAAACAACATAATCATAAACATGCCTAACAAAAGCAGCTGCGGCATTGACGAGATACCCCCCTCCTTAGTAAAATCCTGTGCAAATGAACTAACTACTCCTTTAACATACTTAATTAATCAATCAATCTCTGAAAAAACATTCCCATCCCGACTAAAAACTGCAATAATCAAGCCTATATTAAAGAAAGGCGGCAAATCTAAAGATCCTAGTCAATATAGACCTATAGCAATCCTACCAGCATTTTCAAAAATATATGAAAAAGTAATGGCTAACCGCATGTGTAATTTCTTGGAAAAGTTTAATATCCTCGACACTAACCAATTTGGCTTTAGAAAAAACCGATCTACCACCCTAGCAATATACCACTACACACAAGAAATACCTATATCAGAGACAAAAACTACGCAATCGGGCTACTGCTCGATATGACCAAAGCCTACGATAAAGTGTCACATAACATTTTACTAACAAAACTAGAAGGGGTAGGCGTCAGAGGGGATGCAAATGAGTGGATGAAATCATACCTAACGGATCGGCAACAATGTGTACAGATCGAGTACCTAAATAACAACTCAAGCGAGCTCCAAAATGTCCGATCTAACACCCTAACTACAAACTGGTCCATACCACAAGGCAGTGTCATAGGTTGTATTCTCTTCCTCATCTACATCAACGACCTACCTAAAATATGTAATCAACTATGTGTGATGTTTGCTGACGATATTTCCATTCTTTTTAAAACCCCTACGACTAACATAGAAAACAATATCATTATAGAAACCTACAATACAGTAAAACTTTGGTTACACAACCACAATCTCGAAGTAAATAATAAGAAAACAAAAATAATTCAATTTAAACCTTACCAAAAACAAAATATAAATTTAAATATCATAACACAAAACATTAACATAGAAGAAGTAGATCATTTCACTTTATTAGGATTAACTTTGGACACCCACCTAAACTGGAAGAAACATGTAGAAAAAGTAAAATCAAAATTATCACAGTTCCTTTTGATAGAAGTCCTTTTAGCCAGGGCACTGAAATAACACTCAAATACTATTTTCAAACTTTATATTAGATTTAACACCGTATTCGTTAACTAATACAAGACGACTGAGCGTCGAAACAGTTTGTACCACAGTTTTATTAACTCTACAACCTACCCTCAATTATTAATTTGTTTATACAATTTCATAACAAAATTATACTTATTATTTATGAAATAACTTAAACAGTACAGTATTATTCAATAGAACAATATAAAAATACAAACAAACTAAATAATCTATATCGAACTTATAAAACACAATAAATCATTATCCTGTTTAACTTGTAATTTAATTTGACTAATTGACAATCTCATAGCAAGAAATAAACTAATTTAAAACAATACATTCACATACTATTATTAATCACTTAATTCATAAATTATTTAATAAAAGCTAACATTCGCCCATCCTGACAATAAAATCGCGTCCTCGCGATTATACATTTTTAATTATATGTCACGTAACTTTATTATTTACATATACTTTTTCCATCTCATTACACATAATACACACAATACGAAATACATTTTTTTGGACCATTATTATTTTTCCTTTGCTTTCCCAATACCAAAACAAATACTCATTTTCCAATACAATACATTAACCATTTACATTATCCTTAAACATAATCAAGACTAACTATGCTACCTTACTGCCTTACATATACTTTTTCCATCTTATTACACACAATACTCAACACTGCAATACATTTTTGGACCATTATTATTTTCCCTTTGCTTTTCCAATACCAAAACAAATACTCATTTTCCAATACAATAACCATTTACATTATCCTTAAACATTACTATATTGGCTTAACCAATCAAGACTAACTATGCTACCTTACTGCCTTACTACCATACTACCATACTACCATACTACCATACTATTCATATTAATCGACTTTTACTTTATTAGCCAGATGTATTTCTTTCTAACACAAACAATTTATAGATATACTTTTTACGTAATGAACCTTAAATCGATGAAATCAAAAATCATTACCCTAATAATAAAACGAACTACTTGCCAGTACTTGTTCAATCATCACTTTCAACTGAAGAAGACTCTGACTCAAGTGCTTGGTACGTAAGCCACGGATGTATTTTATCTACAGGGTACACACCCTTATAGCTAGTTTTACCTTTCTTTCGAGTGACCGGTGTATCTTCGATTTCATACCTATCGTTTTTCAACACTTTACTGATCCTATAAGGACCGAAACATTTTGGAACCAGTTTTTTACTACCTTTTTGTGCGACATCTCTTTCTACCCTTATTAATTGCCCTAAACCGAATTTCCGTGGCGAACAACGCTTACTATCGAATCGCTCCTTTTGAGCTTTTTGATTTTTATTTATTTTCTCAGCGGCTTCCGATCTTACTAACTCTAGATCTATAGATGCACCGTTTGAACATTGTGCCGGACTGTTTTGCGCAACGCTAACATCTGAACTAACAGTCTGGTCAATGCTAACTGAAGTATCGTACCCCTCTGTATTATCAACTACACCTAAACTTTTTTCCGTCGTAAGTTCTTCACAATCTAAATTCGTGGACAATTTAAGATTACTCTCTGCAACACCAGTCAATCTAATACCGAACAATAGTTCTGCTGGCGTTTTTCCAGTAGCCTTATTGATGGTGTTATTGAGTCCCCATTGTATGTTCACAAGTGCCTGATCCCATAACTTTTCGTCATTTCCGTGTACTGTAGCCGTTAGTGCATCGAGGATGGTGCGGTTGTAACGCTCGACCTGTCCATTAGCTCTCGGTGTAGCTACAGAGTTTAATACATGTTTTACGCCTTTTCCTATTAAAAACTCTTTAAAATTGGAACTAGTGAACGTACTTCCCCTATCCGTGATTAATCTATCCGGAACACCAAATAATGCGAAGTAGTCTGTAAATACTGTTATCGTGGTATTACTTTTAGTGTTTTTAACAGGTTTTATTACAATGAATTTAGTAAAGGCATCGATTATTGCTAAAACATATTTGTTTTTCTTTTTACTTTCATTGAAAGGTCCTAAGTGATCGGCGTGCAGAGTGTGAAACGGCTTTGGTACTTTTTCTATAGGGTGTAAAAAACCCGAACGCTTTCCACTTGGAACCTTTCCATGCGCGCATTGTAAGCACGATTGGCAATACTTTTTCACAAATTTATTAATTTTTGGGAACCAATAATCGGCCTTAACTTTATCAAGCGTCTTTTCATATGAAAAATGACCAATTTGGTCATGGCATGACTGAAGAATTTGCCATCTTACACCTCGCGGTACCAACCATCTGAGTCCATCATTAGTTTTTTTGTAAATTAGTCCACGTTTTAAACAATAATTTTCTTTTATTTGCACTACTACATCAGACTCACTATCCTCTAGGACCCTTTTTATTCTTTGAGCTTCATCATCACCCATTTGGACTGTCATAAGCCAGTCCGTTGTTATATGCATTATTGACGTAACGCCAAGCTCTTTAGTACAGAGTCCTCTATCATCGACTGGGTTCCGACTAAGCGCATCAACATGGCTCATGGCTGTCCCTGGCTTATATTTAATTTCAAAATCAAATTCCTGAATAAAACTCCACCACCGAGCAACACGTGGTATCATATCTCTTTTTGTCAAAGTTGCACGCAATGAATTGCAATCTGTAATTACTGTAAATTTAATGCCAACTAAATATGATCTAAATTTTATAAGAGAACTGACTACTGCCAGGGTTTCTAGCTCATATGAAGAAAAATGTTGCTCGTCTGGTGAAGTCTGTTTACTGTAATAAGCTACTGGTTTCATATTATCATCTCCTTGTTTTTGCATTAGTATACTACCTATTCCAAATTTACTGGCGTCTGTATGAAGTTCTGTATACACTTTAGGATCATACAGTGCTAAAATTGGACGTGAAACAAGTTTTCTTTTAAGATCGCAAAAAGCTTGTTCTTGTTCCGCCCCCCATGACCACGCGATATCATTTTTTAATAGTTTCGACAATGGTTTAGCTATAGAAGCAAAATTTTCAATAAAACGTCGAAAGAAGCTAGCTAATCCCAGAAATTGTCTAATATTATGCACATTCTTAGGTTGAGGAAATTTTTCAACAGCATCTATCTTGCCTTGTCCTGGTCTAATTCCTTGAGCTGAAACCTCAAATCCCAAAAAGTCTATTTTATCGCAAAAGAACCTGCACTTAGACAATTTCAGGGTCAGCCCAGCTGTCCCTACCCTATCTAAAACCTCTTTCAGTTTTTGCAACCCATCCTCAAAAGAAACAGAGGGTAATAAAACATCATCCATATATAGGACTACCTGGTTAAATCTTAGCGTATCCAATACTTTATTAATGGTTCGTTGAAAGACAGCTGGAGCATTTGTTAGACCAAACGGCATCCTATTGAATTCAAATTGACCGTCAGGTGTAACAAATGCAGTCTTCTGTTTAGCGTCTTCTTCTAATTCAATTTGGTAATAGCCTGACGCTAAGTCTAATGTAGTGAATAAGTTATATCCACCCAACCTATCCATCTGGTCTTCAATCCGAGGTAATGGATAGTGTTGTTTAATAGTTTTTCTATTTAACGCTCTATAATCAATGCATAAACGCTGTTCGCCTGACTTTTTACGCACCAAGATTATTGGACTCGCAAACGGCGAACAAGACTCTCTAACTATTCCATACTCCAGAAGCTCACTAATCATCTTTCTAACTTCTTCTCTTTCAGAGTGCGATAACCTGTATGGTCTATATACTACTGGCTGTAGATCTAACAATTCTATTTTCATTTTTTCTACATCAGTTCTTCCCAATTCTTTAAGATTAACAGCAAAACAATACCTATATTCATTTATTAAATCAAGTAACTCTAACTTTTGCTTTTCTGAAATTTTATTGCTAATATTAATATCAGCCAGAGAAAAGGGCATTATTTTGTTATTCGCGCAAGTAATATTATTGATTTCGTTTGATTTTGCAGTGAACACTTTTATTTTTTTAACCCTAATTAAAAGTTCTCCTTCCTTTAACTGTACATCTTGTTCTCCTACATTATTCAAAAGCAAAAATCCTTTCCCTCTATCTAGCTTGAATACTCCTTCTTCTAAATTGTACTCACTAGGTTTGCTTCTAAAGCTTCCATTAACTAATATTGGACCAGTGTATTCGTCTTCGGAATATACCTCAACGAAGCTATATCCAGGTTTGATTGAGCAGTTCTTCATCGCTAACAGTTTTATTTTATTATTTTCATCAAAGTGTTCAGTTATAATCAATGAGTCAGCAGTTTTCATAATATTTACATTTGGTAACTCAGTGAACGTTTGACCCACTAAAACTGGATACTTTAAATATACATCGGGTACTACCTGAATGTCAACCATAGTTTTAACACTTTGTATTTCGAGTTCAACTCTTGAACACCCCAAAGACTGAACAACTGCTCCACCAAAACCTGCCAAGTTAACAGCCTTATTTACGTCCCAATTTCCTATCAATTCTAAAGCATCAGTTTTTCTAATCAGAGAGCAATCGCTACCTAAATCTATAAAACAGTATCTATCGTGACCATTAATTTTAACTTTTTGTACATACTTATTTTGAATACCAGAATCTAAATCAACTACATTCATTACAGTCTTGGATTCATCTTTATTTTTGCGGTAGCAATCACTAGCAACATGACCTATAATAGAGCAATTAGTGCATTTTTTCAACGGCTTCGTACATTTGGCGATGACGTGCCCTTCCTCTTTGCAATTGAAACACCTAATAGGGCCTTTGTGATTATTTCCACTTGATGTAGCCAAAGCCTTCTCTCTATTAGATGAAAACTTTTTATGAACAACGGGTTTATTTAACTCTGGTTTCCTGCTCCTAACATTCCGTAAATACGCAAGCAACTTATCAGGTTGATCAAATTGAGCTGCTTCAGCACCAAGTCTTACGGCCCTATCCTCTATTCCAAAAATTAAACACTCTACAGCCCTTTTTCCTTTTATCTCACATCGATTAAGCAAAGCAGTTTTCTCATAAAAATAGTCTTCTAGCGACTCTCCGAACCTAGCCCTTTTGTCTAGCATATCTGTCAACATTTGTCCGTAGTTTTCATCAGCTGGAAATGCAGACTTCAATTTATTCTGCCATTCAGCCCACGTAAAGTTGACTGTGGTTAACCCCTCGTACCAACGCTTGGCATTTCCTACTAATTTAGGAATTGCATAATGTACAATTTGT
The DNA here is from genome assembly GCA_905220435.1 of Amphipyra tragopoginis. Classification (NCBI taxonomy): domain Eukaryota; kingdom Metazoa; phylum Arthropoda; class Insecta; order Lepidoptera; family Noctuidae; genus Amphipyra; species Amphipyra tragopoginis. The sequence continues at coordinate 3,657,489 of HG992006.1, forward strand.
TTGTCTACCCAACTATATATACTAGCAATTTCATTAACTTTCGACATCCACGTGTTAATATTCTGATTTCTTGATGATGGATCAAATTCTGGCACTACATTTACATTACTGTACCGCTCCTTACTATTATTACAAAACTTTTCTACTAATTTCAGTAGCATTTCACTTGAAACACCTCTTTTACTAGTGCAGTTGCTATTACTACTATTATTACTTTCCTTGCTACTCCTAGTATAACTTCGCCTTATACGTCGTCTTTTATTATTAGAACCACGGGTTCTACTTCGGCCCACTCGTGGTGTCTTAGTGGTACTACACTTTGACCTTTGGCTCCGATGGAAATAATGTCTGGACTTACTTCCTTTTCTGTTGCCTGAAGAACAATCACTGCGGCTGGCAGAGGAGTTTTTTCGCCGCTTGCTCGTTCTTTTGCGCCTGATGATACTCCTTCGCCTTTCTTGCCGCTGCGGCTCTCCGTCATCCCTCATGCGGCTCACAGTGGGAGTGCGGTAGCTACGTCCGCGGCCATCAGTCTTGTGTTCAGGAGGCGTCATTAGACGTCGTTGGCGTGAACTTTGCCCGCTATCACTTGGTAAGGGTGGACTGAAACAATATACAAACGGACATCACTGATCTTTTAAAACCCTAACACATATTCGAAAGAAAAGAACACTGTTTGCAAATACGGATCACACACCCCGCCATAAATGGGTATTATAATGTTAGCCTACCGGGGAGTAGCCCCGATCAAGTACCAACACCACAAAGAGACCACAGTACTAATGTTATCGAGGAGTAGCCCCGACCAAACATCAGTACCACAGTCCACCCACCAGACAAGAAAACAATTCCTTTTAAACTATACTTTGCAATAAATGGGTATTATAATGTTAGACTACCGGGGAGTAGCCCCGATCAAGTACCAACACCACAAAGAGACCACAGCACTAATGCTATCGAGGAGTAGCCCCGACCAAACATTAGTACTACAATCCACCCTCCAGACAAGAAAATAATTCCTTTTAAACTAACTATACTTTGCAATAAATGGGTATTATAATGTTAGACTACCGGGGAGTAGCCCCGATCAAGTACCAACACCACAAAGAGACCACAGCACTAATGCTATCGAGGAGTAGCCCCGACCAAACATTAGTACTACGATCCACCCACCATACAATAAAATAATTCCTTTTAAACTAACTATACTTTGCAATAAATGGGTATTATAATGTTAGACTACCGGGGAGTAGCCCCGATCGAGTACCAACACCACAAAGAGACCACAGCACCAATGTTATCGAAGAGTAGCCCCGATCAAACATCAGTACTACAATCCACCCACCATACAAGAAAGCCATTCTCTTAAAACTACACTTTGCAATAAATGGGTAACATATGATACTCTAAACTATCGGGGAGTAGCCCCGATCAAGTATAAGTACCATACAGAGACCAAAAGTACTGAAGTTATCGAAGAGTAGCCTCGATCAAACCTCAGTACCCAGGCCCACCCACTATCACCGCCGTCCCGACATTTATCAGAGAGTAGCCCTAATTAAATGCCGGCACCGCTGCTGCAGAAACATTGCTACTACAGCCCAAGTATAGACATAATGCCCCAACACAACAATAACACGAAAGACAATCTTCTATACAATATGAAATAAAAAAATATGCGAAGTTACTTACGTGTGGTATCCCACTTCTGACATGATAGAAGTCCTTTTAGCCAGGGCACTGAAATAACACTCAAATACTATTTTCAAACTTTATATTAGATTTAACACCGTATTCGTTAACTAATACAAGACGACTGAGCGTCGAAACAGTTTGTACCACAGTTTTATTAACTCTACAACCTACCCTCAATTATTAATTTGTTTATACAATTTCATAACAAAATTATACTTATTATTTATGAAATAACTTAAACAGTACAGTATTATTCAATAGAACAATATAAAAATACAAACAAACTAAATAATCTATATCGAACTTATAAAACACAATAAATCATTATCCTGTTTAACTTGTAATTTAATTTGACTAATTGACAATCTCATAGCAAGAAATAAACTAATTTAAAACAATACATTCACATACTATTATTAATCACTTAATTCATAAATTATTTAATAAAAGCTAACACTTTATGGGCTCAGTGTTCTCAAAACCAACACTAATATAAAATGTGCCATATCAGTGTATTATGCTTATGCCTATGCATGGTTGCGTTATGGGATCATCATGTGGGGCCATAGTACAGACGCTCACGACTTATTCGTCTCCCAAAAGAAATGCTTACGCATAATATATAACATCCGACCGCGAGAAAGCTGTAAACCTCATTTTATTAAAGAGAAAATTCTTACCCTACCATCTATATACATCTTAGAAATAGCCATATTTGTCAAGAAAAATATTAACGAGTTCAATTTTAACAGTAACAAGCGTCACAAAAATAAATTAATCCTCCCAGTACCCAGAATAGAAATGTTTAGAAATAGCCCAAAGTATCGATCTATCTTAATATTTAATAAATTACCAGATTGTATAAAAAACACAAAAACGATAAACATATTTAAAGTGAAGCTAAAACGCATGTTGTTAGAAAAATGCTATTATACCATTAAAGAATTTATGGAAGATAAATTCTAAAAATACCTACCTACTATGTATGCCAATACTTAAATAAAAAAAAAAAAAACATCGTCTAACTATGTTCCTATGTCTAGAATAATGTTCCTATTACACCTAAGTAATATAATATAATGTGTAATCGCCAATGTAACCTAATTTTAATTTTAATGTGATGTTTATTTTTCTAATAATTTAATAACTTACAAATAAATAGGTACTATTATTGTATGCCTTGCAACACCCTTACAGGGTCTATGTATGTTTGAGATAACTATTCTATAAGTTCTCTGTAAACTACATTGTGCAATAAATAAATAAATAAATAAATTCTAATAAGTCAGTTTTTTGGCTCTCATATTATCATTCACCACATCCAGTCAGTGCCTTTTTTGGCAGCCATGAGGATAGCACCAGGCCTGCGTACAGGGACGACTAGAATAATCGATCATTTGTGGCAGTTTTGCAGATTTTTTATTTAAGTACCGAATTGTGCTCCTAAATGACCAATTCTACTATCTAAATAGTACTGCCTCGTTGGTCTAGAGGTCGCAAGCGCAACTGAGGTCCTGGCTTCGTTCCCCAGGTCAGACAAAGTGTTATTGGGTTGTTCCGTGTAGAATTTCTCAGTAGCAGCTCGGAGTCTGGATTTGTGCCCGGTTGATGGCAATAGCCTCGCCCCTTATTACATGGAACTTAAAAAAACTGCAAAATGAGGGAGTACTATATACACCTCTGCCCAACTATTCGGGGAATATCAGCGCGATGTTATGTTATTTCACTAGTCCTATTTCTTTAAGCAATTTTTAATTAAACAGGGATTAACCCTTCATGCTCCCCCTTGACTGAAGCCAAGTATAAACATATACAGTACTTGTGTTAACCCTAAAGTGGTCCCCGCGACAGACATAACCAGACCCACAGAGCAAATACATTTGAATTTATAATTGTGCGACTAACGAGTGAAGGTTCACTAACCTAGTCGTTTAGGAACATCAAAGGTTTGAATGATACTATGGAATCATAGAGCAAATCTGTTTGAAGCTATAGATATGTGAATTGAATAGTAATTTGATTGTATATTAACACGTATACAAGGTGTTGATCTGTATCTGTGGTATATAGGTGGAGGTGACTATACCACCGATACATATTGAAAAATTACATTTCTGTTTTAAATATTTCTAAACAAACCCCGACAACAATGCCCCCCGTGTGTCGCGCGTGACAAAAAAAACGAAGCGTGCATGACCCTTAAAAAAAAAAAAGGTAGAATTCGACGAGGCGAACGTGTCATTGGTGAGATACTCCCGAAGTCGTTCAGGGCACTTCTGGATTTATTATAAAACCGTCGCTAATGTTTCTAAGTTAAAATTTGGTTATTAAATGATCGTAGAATTGGATAAGTATGTACTTTTAGATGATCAAGCACATTGTTAAACATTTATTCTAGAAATATGGCACGGTTACCGATCAGCACTATGTACAAGACGGGTAAAACCAAAAAAAAAAAAAACTACAGTGCGGAACCGGGGTGATAGTATTTTAGTTCAATAAACTCAGCCCATCCCAGTAGGTACACTGGGCGACATAGGCTTGTCGCAAGTTCAGTCAACTTATAACTCCCAATGTGACTAGGTAGCTTCTCTGATTACGCAAACAGCTGAGGCGAGCCGAGCTACACACTACAGACACACGAGTGCACAATACAAGCAGCAGCTCGTACTGTGTAAACTAGCCATAACACTAGATTATCTATCTTCCGCATCTAGTCCAATGTATCCATCGAAGCTGACTTTTTATGTTGTCGGCCTATCTAACAAAGTCTATTCGTAAAAACGGAACATTCAAATGTAATCTTATTATTAGCGCAGACAAAATATAACATTGTACTGATGTGTGTGTTTTATCTTTTTAAAACGACACATTTTACTGTAATTACGTCAAACATGATCGGTATGTATAAACAACTTTTCTTAAGCAATGTTCCGGTTTTACGTAAAATATAAATTCCCTAAAAAGCGGGATTGAGCGGGCCGACTGATCTCATTCACTTGAAGAACTATCAATCACTAAAATATTCGTTTTCTGACTTATATTGAGGATTTTACCGAAACTTAATCAAGAAAATTTGTTTAAAAAAAACTGTGTGTATCTAATCTAAGTCTGACCGCACACGGGCCACTTTGTGCATGGAGACACAGTTTTGTGCGTCGAAACACACTTAAGTAACTCACACACAGACACAATTCTGTCTTGAGACACGTACAACTGGCGAGGTGTAAGATGAGCTTTGCATTTGTGTGAGTGCACATAGAATCGATTGCCAAAAAGCAGTATAAACCGGTTTAAACCAAGCAATTGACGCGTCTGCATTTATTCTCATACAAATGCAAAGGTCAGCTTAGGCCTCGCGGACGGTAACTGCGTCCAAGCGACCGATGTTTTTGATGCCAAAGGAAAAAAACAGTCGCTCGAGCGATCGGGACGGTGTACCTCGGTGTTCAAGTAGGTGGCTGCATACACCAAACGCTCGCTACAGCTAAAATTAAACAACCATCAACTGTCTGGAGCAACTTAGTGTCCCATCTGCGAACAGCCTTAGCAAACGACAGCTTTCAACCACATCACTCACTCCCCTCTCCCCACCGCAGGCGATAATCATCTAATACACTTTCCACCACGTCGTAATAATCCGGTACATAATCCTAATAAACCAGCTAATCGCAGGACCCATCAATCATCTGCGCTGTGGCCACAAAACATTATATTATTCAGATAGGTCGAATAGCATTGATACTGGCGATCATAAATCAAACTAATACGTGTGTTGTTAATATTTTTGTGTGTGAGTTTAACCCTGGATTTTATAGGGTCCTAGACAGTGCTGGATTTAATGGTTTGGAGGCCCTGGGGCAACAAACAAATGGAGGCCCGTGGAGGCCCGTCGAATGTTTAAAAAAAAGTACCTCGTGAATGTGATTTTTTTTTGTCCTGAAAGGGTGTCATTATTTTTTCGTCTAGAAAGGTTATAATTTTTTTTATTAACTTAAAAAATTCAACTACTCTTTTTATGGAGGCCCCAGGACTAAGGCCCCGGTGGTCCTTCCCTAAATCTGTCTCTGTTCCTCGATTAAGTGGAAATGAAATGAAAAAGCTTATTCTTTTTCTTCCTAAATACACCTTTAGTGCAGACATGAACCAAGCATCATGTCGTGTTCCTCGATTATGTGGAAATGAAATAGCTTATTTGTTTTCTTCTCAAAGACACCCTCAGTAGACATGAACCGCTTGGTAATATCGTACTGCTGTGCACGGGCCTCTTCTCGTAATGAGAAGAGTGTAAGCCTAATAGCCTCAGAGCTGTAATATTCCACTGATAGTGTGAGTTAATTCATTGATCTCAATGTCTCACTTCACCTGTAAGCTCATCCTGCTATCCTGCTGAAAGAAAGTCATAATTTGGATGTTTGTGAATTTGGATTTCAATCATGCCTCAACGGCTGAACGGATTTGGATGAAATTTGGCACACAGGTAGACCTGGATTAGGATATAGAATACTTTTTATCCTGGTAAATGTAGTAGTTCCCCTAGGATGCGAGTGAAACCGAGGGCAACCACTAGTTAATTATAAATGGACTAGCTTTTGCTCCCAGCTTCGCTTGCGTGAAATTTTGAACCCGTTAAGTGACGATTTTCCATACAAACTTTCATCCCTTATTTAACTCCCTTAGGGGTTGAATTTCAAAAAATCCTTCCTTATTCCTTGTCTACATTATAAAGGGAACCTCTGTGCAACATTTCAGCTTTCTAGGTCTAAGGTTTGGGCTGGGCGTAGATGAGTCAGGCAATCAGTCAGTCAGGACTTTTCTTTTTATAGATAAATAAGTAAAATCTTTAGAATCATTGTATCCACCACAAATCTGTGTGTCCACCGTAGTGCATTCAGGTATAGCTTTCCTTTTCATGGAAGCCCATATCCAGCATATCGGATTGCTTAACTGAGTAGTTGAATAGTTTTTTCAATATCAATATACATTCAACCGTCTCGAACTGTTGACAAACATATCGATTTTGAATTAAATCTAAAATTGGAATGTCTGCATGTATATTCGTGTAAGAATTTAAAGTTGAAGTTGACGGGAACGGATTACTACATCTCTTCAGCATATTTGTAGATTTTGAAATTGAACGAACTCTCAACGTTAGCTTTGCATACGTATACATAAGTATTGAGTACTTTGTTGTGTTGCCTTAGATTTCTTGATATATTTACCGTACAAAGATTTCAATTTCGATTCAATGAATAAATATGACTTGTCAAATCTAAGTGTAAGGTTGAGGCTACACTTAGCAGCGACACCTAAGCGTTTGAAAGAAATGTAAAAAACTTTGGATATCTTGGAACACCTTACGATACTTTTTGGGTCAAGATGAATCTTAAGGCACCTCATTTATTATAAAATCCGTTTTTTTTTATTCCTTTTTTTTACGTTTCTTCGGCCATATTGTTTCTTTTTTATAAAAACATTAGCTTTCGCCCGCAGCTTCGCTTGCGTGAAATTTTGAACCCGTTAAGTGACGATTTTCCATACAAACTTTCATCCCCTATTTAACTCCCTTAGGGGTTGAATATCGAAAAATCCCTTCTTGTTGGATGCCTAAGTTACAAAAGGAACCTACTGTCAAAATTTCAACTTTCTAACCCCAGCGGTTTAGGCTGTGCGTTGATAGATCAGTCAGTCAGCTTCATCTTTTATATGTATAGATAGCCCTGTGCCACTTTTACTGTAAAAACGAATCAATCGACACCTCATTTGTCAAATTTGGATCAGTCGTTTTTGAGCTACGATCGAACATCCAAACATGTACACATACCTACATAGACTGTAAAACTCATTACCCTTTCTTTTCCGTAGTCGGGTAAAAATTTAAAAAGCATGAGAGTCAAAGAGATAGCTATCTGTGAAACCTGTCAATTGGCGTGTTGTGTCACTTTTGACGTGCCAATGTCATAATACCTACTTCTTTTTGTTTGAAATATCATTGCTATAGCAAAGCTCGATAAAATCAAAATCGACAAACTTATCGTGTTAACCAAGCCGAGTTAACTAACCTCATATTTTGTTTTCCAAATCCCTCGTATTAAGTAGTGCATGGTTAGAGGACCTTGATCAGTGGAGGACCAATAACAGCCTATTAGTCACGGTCTACCCACGCGACCAAAGTAACAAGTCAAAACCCACTTATTATTAAAACCTTTCAGAAAACAAATCACGACATCACTCAAAAATACACCTTAAACGTCGCTTCGTAAAGTCGGAGATGTATTGTCAATAATAATGTATTTTCATACTCCCATGTTCGAGTGACCAAATATTTTTCTTTTAGCGTTTTTGTTCTGAAAAGAAATGGGACGTGTTTTTCATTCGGCGTTCCAGTTTTATTTAGTGGAACAAGCGCTGAAAGATTTTTATTTATAATAATTTGGAAGGCAATGGTGGAAGTAATGGATTTTGCTTTAGAAATTGACGTCATTATCTGATGGGGATCAATTTGTTTGAATCGGAGTAAACATTAGCGTTTTACTTTTGTATGCGAGCTGAATGAGGGTTGTGTTCCAAAAAAAACGGTCAAGTGCAAGTCATAATCGTGCACGCAGGGTTCTGTATCAAATAAAAGGAAACGTTTTTAAAGTGTATGTCAATCCAATTTGATAAAAACCTAAACAATCTTTTTGGGTCTTTTTATCTGAAACGGCTATCTATACATATAAAAGGAGAAGCTGACTGACTGACTGACTGATCTATCAACGCACAGCCTAAACCGCTGGGGTTAGAAAGTTGAAATTTTGACAGTAGGTTCCTTTTGTAACGTAGGCATCCACTAAGAAGGGATTTTTCGAAATTCAACCCCTAAGGGAGTTAAATAGGGGATGAAAGTTTGTATGGAAAATCGTCACGCAACGGGTTCAAAATTTCACGCAAGCGAAGCTGCGGGCGAAAGCTAGTTAATAATTAAGATTATTGTTTGAATCAAATCAAATTTATTTCCAATACTGTTTGAATTTTTTTAGTTAAACCAAGTGACTATTTTTCAACATTTTTTTTAAATAAGTCACTCTACGATTGTTTATCTTTCTATTAAATTGGATTGCCATACACTACTTTTTATTATACAGGATGACAGTCATTTTACATTCACAAACCATGAACTTTGTTCATCTGTACAACTTTTTACTATGGGACAAATTCTGAATTCGAGAAAAAAAAAACTGCTTTTCATACATTTTGAATATTTCATATGGAGTAGCTGTTTTTTTCACGATTTCAAAGTTTTATCGCATAGAAAAAGTTGTACAGAATTATAGATTTCGGATGTAAAGTTACTAAGTAAGTCAGTCATGCTGTATATCAGTACAGTATGAACTGTAATCAAGCCTTGATAGTCATGATTATCTACTATCATTTTTGTCAACAGCCGGAACAAACTATAGATATTATGCATTTTTAGGTAAAATGCATTATCATTACGTAAATACAGATAACAACAATTGAACAATTGGTATTCCTACATTGTCTTTGTTGTTTTGTGTATTTACAGACATAGCAGTTGCATGCGCTTAAAACCTTGAAAAATAATCCTGTTATACAATACGTAACTTTCATGCCTTTTGTTTCCTATTGGGGTAGGTAGAGATAAAACGTTAAATCAATTATGGAAAGTCCACGCTTGACCAAACATTTTAATAATATGCCAATATTATTTATATTTGATTGCCTGCTTGGTCGCAAGCGCGACTGCTGAGCGTGAGGTCTTGGTTTTCCCAGGTCGGGCAAAGTGTGCCTTTTTCCTGTGACGCGGGCTCGTGCCCGCATAGGTACGTCACGTCACCCGCACCCATGGCGCCTGAATTTCACTTTTTCATACATGTATTAATTGTGATGCGTGAAACACACACGAAAAGGTGAACTGCGAGCGCCACGCATGCGGGTGACGCACGCACGCGGGCACGAACCCGCATGACAGGAAAAAGGCCCTTAGTGGATTTTTGTCTGAGTGGAATTTCTCAGTAGCAGCCCGGAGTCTGGATTTGTGCTCGGTTGATGGCTATAGGCTCGCCCCCTATTACATGGGACTTAAATATATCGGTGCAATGAGAGTGTACTATACACCTTTGCCCAACCCTTCGGGGAATAAAGACGTGATTTTATCTGTTATGAGCAAATATCTTCAGAAAAAGTTATGGGAGTTTCCCCACAGAGTTAGATTTCCCCATTCCCCTATACAGCCCCAGTTAAATAAATCAGTGTATGAGTTCTGCCTAGCCTTTCCCAACTATGTTGGGGTCAGCTTCCAGTCTAACCAGATGCGGCTGCATACCAGTATTTTACACGGAGCGACTGCCATCAGACCTCCGCAACCATTCATTACCTACTTGGCAATGCCGACACCGTCTGTCAGACTTTCGGGCTTCTGACTACCCATAATGACTGTCATAGGTATTCGTATGACACCCGGGACCGATGGTTTAACGTGGTCTCCGAAGGACGGAGGGGTCTCGATGTGTAACGAACGGTCACCCATCTAAAGACTGACCGCGGCAAGCGTAGCTTAACCTTGAAAATCATATGACCCCTGTATATTGTATACAAGGTTAGTCGGAAAGGGGGTACTAATCCGAAGCCCACTTATAGTATCTCTAATGACTGTTTGAAAGCAACTTCAAAATTCGATATTTTTTTTTCCAATTATAATGATTTTTATTTTAGTTTTTTCAAAAATTCTTCATCCCTGCTTTAGTTACAAATTCAGAAAATGGTGCTTCTAATTCATGACCCTAAATGTGACCTAAAATGTAAACAGCTGATCATAACTGGGGATAGATAGATTTTAGAGATTTTTTTTTGAGATTTTTGAACAACTGTTTCTCTTAAACTATTGAGTTTTGGGAAAAGTTGTAGAACAAAAGTTATTCATTATTATGTGTACTTTAACACCCTTTCGGATTAGTACCCCCTTTCTGACTAACCTTGTATAGTTAAATATATTCACAGGAAATTGGTTCCGGGGCTAATCTCCTGATAATCAAACAAAATTTCACATATCATTGAGTCGGTACGTTTATATCCATAAGGTCGTTAGTTGAACGCGTCGAGCCGTAATAATTGAATTACAGTCACGGTTATGCAACTAAGTTACTGCCAAGCGAATCTAGACTGTATGTGTTTAGCAAATTGCATTATTTCGCGTGTCAAGTTCTGGATACGTGCTTCTCGGACGCCAGTGGACGCCTCTGTTATACTTTCATTCGCTTCCTTTATTTTGATGGAAAATCCTCCGTGTTTTTTTTTCTTCCCTACGAAGTATATTCGTTGATATACTCGTAGATACAGTTTGTTTTGTATAAGCAACTTTTTTTTGTACCACTAATGTAAATGAGGAGACATTAAGAAAAATGATTGAAGACTTTTATGCACACAAATCCTAAAGCTGCTTTTCCACCAGAGATGTGCTATGCAACGTTGCTATGGATGCGTTTGATATCCACCAATCATATTCATTGGTCCACATAGCACAGCATTGGTGGAAACTGTTTCAACTAAGCTACGTTTTTTATATGAATGGATGCGTGCTGTGGATGCGTGCTATGGATGCGAGCTATGGATGCGTGCTATGGATTGTCGCGAATGGTGTAGCTATGTGCAGAGCAGTGTACCTACAGTACCTTGCGGCGGCGCATTTTCATAGCACATCTTACTCTTTCCGCTACATAGCTTAGCATCAGTGGAAACGGTCACATAGTTTCGCAGCTTAGCTTTTACGTTCTCGCAGCATAGCTGCATAGCACATCTTTGGTGGAAAAGCACCCTTATAATTATGAAATATGCATACCTACCTAAATAATGATGTCACACGGTAATGATAATAAGTAATTAATTTAATGAACAATTACGTAAACTGTTGTAATTACCTAATTAGTAGCTAATTGCAATTTATAAATACCTACTATAAAAATCGCATGTCTGCTAAAAGTCAAGATAACGACGGAGATACCTATTATTTAATTATTATCTTGTATTAAAAGATTCTGCGATGTCTTTTGAATGGTGGATTTCATAGGACCCAATAAAAAAAATCGATAGCAAAATAGTTCTGCTTAAATATGTTTAGAAGATTATTTACTAAGATTAGTAAGGAAAATACACATTAAAAATCGATTCAGTAGCCGATTCTCAACAAGCTACTCTCAGGATTTGCGTTTACTTTGTTACACGTTGTATACGAAATGCTGGTATACGAAAATATTTTTGTAACGTAAAAGATTCTGCGAGATAACTTGGCAGTATTCGTCAAGTTAGTTTACTTGATCACTCGTTTCTGGGGAGGCCTGTCAAGGTTTAGGGGGAGGGGTCGACCTTCGCTCTCGTCTGACAACGTGTCATGTGAGTGGTTTGGTTACATGTTAAGTTATATAACAAAGTTAGGTCATTCATAAAACGAAACATGAAATCTATCTATTACGGAGCCATTTTTGAACTCGATGGTAATTAAAAGTTGAAGTAATTTAGAGCTTAATGGCACTATCTACAATCTTTTTTAATTTTATTTGTTTTATACAAGGTGTAACATAAATAACGCACAACCTCTTAAGGGGTCACTGTACTCATCATTTCAACTATTACCTACCATGGGATCAAACCTGAAATTGCGAAAAAAAAAATCTGCTGTTTCCTACACTTTGACGAGTTATGCGAACATTAATGTAGGGAACAGCTGATTTTTTTTTCGCAATTTCTGATTTTGTCCCATAGTAAAAGTTGTTCATAATGATGAGTACAGTGACCCTTTAAGAGGTTGTGCCCTTATTTATGTTACACCTTGTATACTCAACTATATATTCGAAAGTATACAGGTGGTAAACAAATTCGTGTAATTCATTAAAACCATGATCTATTACTGGTATAGATTAAATCGGCGGGGAATTGAGCTTGGTTAAAAATAAAATAAAATAAACGTTTTTTTTTCTTGCGGTGGGGTAAGTGATCATAATCACCTCATAAGGTTTCAATAAAGGAAGAAAAACTATTTTTTCTCAAAAAATCATGAATGTGATAGAACGTTTCAATGCCTTTCATTGCATACATAAAGCTAGCATTGAGCTATACGATGGCTGATGCATGCGAGTCGTCAGTTGGGACAGGTCAACTCAAACCTGCTTTGGCTCTTTCCTCAAAAGGTTATTCCAGACGTTGTCCTACATCTGTCGGAGTTGCGGTGCATGCAGCTGCGAATCCCGCGACCTCGGCCAAGGGTCAGGAGAAGGAAAACCGTGGGTTTTTACCCGGTAAGTGTTCGGCATAACCCTTCGCCTTCCTCAGGCGGAGGGTATACATGAAGAATTTAAAAACAACAAAAAAAAAAAACCTATATTGTTACACTGGCATAGTTTTTACTACAATGTCTGGACTTTAAAAGAGACCCTGACCTCTGAGTTTGTTTCGGCTTTTCTTCTCAGAGATAGTCAGAAAGGTAATGATGTCGCCATCTCGTCTTAAATAAAATAGTTTCAGAAGTCGGTGCAATTTTACACTGAACCTAATTGAAGGCACCGACTTCTGAAACTGTTAGTTTTATAATATGGTGATTATTTTACTCTTTTTAGTTTTTTTTGAAGTCGGTTTTTACTTTTTTTTTAAAGTAATTTTATTTTTCTATTTTTAGTGGCATAAAAAATACACAAACATGCAATTACAGCAATCCCGGGTAATTTGCTGTTATCCATTCATCAGATCTTCACCAAATTATAAAGATAATTACATCATCCACTTATCAGTAATCAAAAAAATGCTCACAAAATAAAAAGTACTGAACCAAATTGAATGAAATTTTTATGGGACCAAATGGCAAGTATATTGCATCGAACAAAAAAAGAATTACACTAATCCAACTAGAAACCTCGGAGTAATCGGTGTACATACATAAATAAGTAAAAAAATACCGACCGAATTTAGAACCTCCTCCTTTTTTTGAAGTCGGTTAAAAAAACATTAGGTACACTTGTAAAAGTGTCTATATCTACTTTACTTACAGAAATAAATATAATTTCGACGGGTGCAACGTAAAAAATGGTATCTGCAAACTGGTTGTTTGTAGATGTCATTTTTTACTTTGCACCCGTCGATTTATGAATGAAAGCACGGCGACACAGCTGAGCGGGCATGACTAGCGCGATGTGGCTCTGTGCAGTCCGTTAACTCGGGGCGTTAAAATCACTCAGGTCATTCTATACCAGTAATAGATTATGAGAAATAATAAATCAAGCTACAAATTTATTTATTGGCCACGTGACCAAACTTCTCATTTTATAACTAAGCAACGGGAAAATGAGATAACCTCTAATAAACTAATTCGACTTTTTTACAACGCCAACTAAATTTTTGGGCACCCCGACACGGATAGGTTAGGTTCGAAGGGGATGACGGGGGGTAGAGTGAGCGAGCAAAGCGAGCGAACGAAGCCCCCGTCATCCCCTTCGTGTTAGGTTACTTTAAACCCTGCAGACAGAAATAGGAGCCGCGCGCAGTGGGGCTCCGTCGACTTTTTTTGTTTTTATTGTGAAAATGAAAGTGGGTGACGAACAGTGGCTTATATAGAAGATAACTAGTGGCTAAGATAGTGTCATTCAGACGCTCGTTAATTGCGGCTGACTTAGTAATTTAGAAGCCAATGTAGATTTTTAGAGGCGAATAATGCTGTTAAAAAGAAGTCTGTTTAATTAGCACCCATAGATTATGTGGTTTTAAGGAATTACATGAATTCGCTTACACTCTAAATGTTCTAGGACTTTATTCAGTTTCCTAGATATATTATTGACAGATCAGTGCACATTTCCGATAGGATAATACTAGCCGTTAAATGGTCTTTAAGGCTACAAATCTTTTGTTAATCTTACTGGCTATTTGCCAATTGGGGTAATAAATGGTGAACTATGTACGGACTTGTGCGATTTATGTATGGACTGTTTGGACTAGTGACCTCACAGAACATAGTTTCCGGTTTTTTGTTAACAATGATAATTTATTTTAAGTTATCAATTTGGTCATTACAGTTCGAACAGCGTAGGCCCGATTTGACGTTTTGCATAAAAGCACAAAATAAATGTGTACCTACAGAAGTTGCACGCCTTCGATCTTAAAGAAACTCTTCTTTTTATTTATCTGAACATGGCGCACGCATTATAAAATGAAAGTAAACGCCACGCATTGGAGTTATTATTACTAGTGTTGACACTATTCCTAGTATTTTGACAGGTGTCAAATCGGACCTGTTAGATTGTGACAACTATAGTCGTAATTATGTCCGGTTCCTGTGAACAAAAACGAATCATTTTGCTTACCAATGGTGGCATTTTTTATTGGCAAACTGGGGATGTAAATGGACTTGTAAGCTAATTTTAACTGTAATAGCTACTAACCTACTACGCAAAGCTTATGGTCTTTGCTTTATTATTGGTAAAGATACAAGATTCTTAATTTTAACCAATAACGCTTGGTAAATCATAGGAATCGGCTATTAGACGGATGCCGTAAAACAATTTGTATGAAAAAAAAATACCAAATTCTGCTGCTCTATTTTTTTATTCTCTCTCTTACAAACAAAACAAACGTTACATAAAATCGAATGAACAATAGAAAAGAGTAAAAACAAAAAAAAACAACTTTATACATTTTTATGGAAAGTCAAGCTTGATAAAAAATTTAATTATGCCAATATTGTTTTCATGAAAAATGAGCAAATGTCTACAAAGAAAGTTTTCCTGTAGCACTTTTGGTTTAGGATTTCAAAAAGGCCAAGAAAAAAAAAAGTTTATTTAAAACGGCTGTATGAAAGGCAACACCCCTGTATAATGACGCAGCCTAAAAATACGCTGATACATCCATCATGATAATTAGTTTATCAGCTCTAAAATGTGTCATCTCTTTCTTGTTTTGCTTGTTAAAAAGAGATAGCAATAATTGTAAGTACTTAGTAGGTATACAGCAGAAATCAGAATTGGTGCCACTAAAGGCTATCTGATTAGAACTTATTACGAATCTGATAAGTCCTAACACGTTTTATGTTTACGATGTCGATAAGACTAAAATTGGAATATTAAATTATTTTAGAAATAGGTATTGTGATATTATGTACGAAAAAAGTGCGAAGTTTTTAGTTATTTGTTTGTAAACATAGTTCTTTAATACAGCTTTCGAAGTAGGCTTAGGTTGTATATTAAAACAATTATTAGGTAGGTACTTATATACGGTTTTATCTACTTTAAATATATTACAGGTTTCTTCTAAGAATTAAAATAGACTACACGAGTAGATATTTTTTTTGTTCCATAATATTACCTGTTGAAACAGATTCAAGCTTTTGCAATTACAAATTATACTCATAAATATCTATGATTACAAAAGCATCACAACTGTGAGAAAAGATTATTATCGCTTCCCATGATTGATTAATCCCAGACAGAAACCATTTTAAAAATATCAGCTTCGATTAAACCAAAACATAAATCATTTAACATTAATAAATCAAAATCAAACCAAACCGAAATCAAAAATAATGTCCGGCTTTCGGAAATAAAATATTCGTACATTAATTAATAGTCTTAAAATTGAGAATAGCGCCATCTATTGTTTATATTATTACCATTGCATCTCGAACAGTTTTACCGACTGCAGCGCTCTGCGCATGCGTAGACGTATTCGAGGCCACGGTCACAACTACAATCACTGGTTGATTACGCACACATTGGCGCCCCGGCTCGCTCCGTTGTCAAACGTGTCTGACATTTTATAGTAAATAATGCTGTAATTTACGTGTTTTTTGAGTGTTTGTGATAGTGAAAAGAAACAAATGTAAGTATTACTTAATATTACAATCGATTAACATGAATTTAAGTTCGTATAATGTTGATTTATCATGTACACTT
This sequence comes from Amphipyra tragopoginis, assembly GCA_905220435.1. Classification (NCBI taxonomy): domain Eukaryota; kingdom Metazoa; phylum Arthropoda; class Insecta; order Lepidoptera; family Noctuidae; genus Amphipyra; species Amphipyra tragopoginis. The sequence continues at coordinate 3,674,114 of HG992006.1, forward strand.
TTAATTAGAATAACCTTACAGTTTTCGGCTGCAGTGCGCATGTCACGTTAATAATTCAATGGAGTTATCACTGTGTAACTAAACTGAAGTAGACATTTTAAGGACTTTGTTGTATTTATTTATGTAATTAGCTTTTTCTTTTTGATTTTTCTTTTTATAACTGAGCCGAATAAGAATCAATATTTCACTCGTTAACATGTCATCCGATATGGTCTAGTGGCTAGGATACCTGGCTCTCACCCAGGAGGCTCGGGTTCGATTCCCGGTATTGGAATAACTTTTTTAATTTTTCTTTTCTTTTTTTCAGATTCAATATGAACGCCAAGGCGATGATGGCCCTGGCCATGGTCTTCATAGGATGCTGTACTAACGTAGTGCTCCTAGAATTGGTTGTGAAAGCAGACCCGGGCGCGGGAAATTTAGCGACGTTCCTACAGTTCTTATTCATTGCTATGATTGGTTTTGTTACCGTCGGCAAATTTGGTACAGCTAAAAGAAACATACCTTTCAAGCAGTATTTGCTGTTAGTTGGATTTTTCTGGACAACCAGCGTTGCGAACAACTACGCTTTTGATTTCAACATACCAATGCCTCTACACATGATCTTCAGAGCCGGCTCACTGATGGCAAATATGGCTATGGGCGTCTGGATATTGAAGAAGAAATACCCACCATTGAAATACCTTGCTGTGTTCATGATATCGGCTGGAATCACTCTCTGTACTATAGTGTCCAGTGGAGAAGTAAAAGCACCAAGAGAAACTCATGCAGACGCTGTTGAAGAAGACAGACTGAAGTTTATTGACTGGCTCTGGTGGTGCATGGGGATAGCCATCCTAACCTTCGCATTATTCGTGTCAGCAAGGATGGGAATCTTCCAAGAATCCTTGTACGCAAACTACGGGAAGCATCCTTGGGAAGCATTATACTACACTCATTTACTACCCTTAGTATTCTGGCTACCAACAGCCCCAAATCTGATTGGACATCTAAAAATCGCTGCTGAATCGCCAACGGTCGATTTCTTAGGATTTTCTTTACCAGGACAAGTACTGTTGCTGATACTGTATGTTATAACTCAAGGACTTTGCATCAGTGCTGTCTACGTTATGACGACCGAATGTGCTTCCTTGATAGTAACTATGACCGTGACACTGAGGAAATTCGTGTCGCTAATCTTCTCTATACTGTACTTCAGAAATCCATTCACTGTTTATCACTGGTTTGGTACACTTCTCGTGTTTATTGGTACGTGTATATTCACGGAACTGCTACAGAAGACAGTAGCACTGTTCTTGCCTGCTCCAGAAGGTAAGAAGAAGAAATAATCGGTGCATCATTAGTGTTAGTTTTCGAACAAATGTGTGGGTGATGAACATTTTGATGACTGAGGATTGACTTAGCAAATGTTTTATTCAATTTCAATGCTTACATAATAATTGTTTTTTTGTGCTATGTGTATTACTTGTCCGGTTTTTAAAATATCGTGTACACGGCTACATATCAAGCTCCAGAATAAGCTGACCTCTCGTTGTTCGAAAAGCCTATACAATGCGAGACCAGGTCATACTGGAAGTGTTCAGCTTGATATACACCTATTTATCTATACTATTAATTTATACTATTAATAAAACTCAAAGTGCACTTTGTCTGTACATTAAATATTTTTCCAAAATTTCGATTGGGACTATACTATTCAAAATCAAAACATTTTTTTTTAATTATTGTCTGTCTGTCTTTCTGGCTTATGTCCGGGCATCACGTAAAATCCCGTGGACGGATTTTGATGAGACTTTAGCTGATGTGTTGCGTAAAGAGTGATAATTTTGCTGGTACAATACCATCACGCTACTGTTCGTAGGAGCCGAGCAGCGGAAGATTATTTCCACATACTACGAAGTATAAGCTTATTATTCGGATCGTAAAATTGCGTGAATGAATTTTGATGGGCCTGCGCTTATGCTGGTATACAAACTATCACGCTATTGCTCATAGAAGCCGAGCAGCGGAACATTATTTCCACATACCTACTGCGAAGTACCTATATGCTGTAAACAGAATTAAGTGCTGCAGTGAACGGTCGGTGGCTCAAAGTGTCCTGCGTTTATATCTCACTTTAAAACTTTTTGTATTTTCGGAATGTTTTTACATATTTTATTTTATTTTGTTCATTGTTGTCAGAACTATACAAAGCCAGTCGCTGCCATTTTATTAAGTTTTTTTAAGCTTTAGGTAATTTCCTAAAACACATGGCCGTGAAAGGGAAACTACTTTAAATATTAAAAATAGCAAATTTCACTCAAAGCAAACTTCAATTTTTATTTTTAAAAGTTAAACTGAAGAAGTTTATTTTGAAAAGCCTTAGCTGATTTTCTTGCCTGAACCAGGAATCGAACTGCCAAAACTATAACATCCGGTATTTTAGCCATAAAGCAGGTGCCAACCTGTTGATATCTATAAGGTCAATAATAAGGATTAAATTGGATTTCCGACTACCACACGGACGGAGTCGCGGGCACAGCTAGTATAAAACTTCTAACTATGTAATTAACTATGTAATTTTATATAATTTTATTTATATAATTTATTATAAATATTATAATAAGTATCACTTTTAGTCAAAGAAATTTCTCTCAAATATACAGAATAAGTATTTGCAAGAACATAAAAGTTAATCCTTGTGAAATGTCGCTAGTTAAATATTTTATTATTGTTGAGTTTGCCGCCATTTTTTTTACACACATATTATGTATTTATGACGCTCAAACTGTTTTTACCAAACAGTTATAAAAAATTGTACAATCTACAACTGACTTCATTTACATTTGTATCAATAAACTCGTTTCCATGGAAAAGGTAAAAGAATACCATTTACTGATCCTGTTTTTTTATTTATTGTATTTATTTGTGTTATGCTATTTATTTATATATAGTTATTTTGTTGATTCCCGATTTTTATTAGATTATTATATTTGTACGCTGCAAATTGCCCTTTAAATTTTTATTAACAATTCTTTCCATCCAATGGTTGTCTGGGAAAAATTGCTTTAAGCGATAAGACCGCCATTTGTAGGTACTGTTCTTGATTGCGTGTATTCCTTCTGTTTTATTTATTTTAGTGTACAATACAGTATATCTATCTATTTACTAGAATCAGTTGTAAATTCATAATATTAAGATAAAATAATTTAATACCCCAATAAACTCTCTTAGACTTCTATTAAACAATACGTTACTTGTAAAAGATTGTCATTTTTGAACACTGATTAAATTATACCTGTTCTTGTCATTTGTATGCCAATGAATAGAGATGGCAATAGACTTAAAAGCCATTTTATACACCCTTTTCAACGTAATATGAGTCCTGACGTTTGTCTACAAAACGTTATCATTTTATCATACAAAGAATATTAAATATAAAAAAAAACAAAACATGGATAATACAAGGTGTAACACAAATAACACACAACCTCGTTGAACTCATCATTATGAACAACTTTTACTATGGGACTAAACCAGAAAACGCGAAAAAAAATCAGCTGTTCCCTACATTTATGTTCGCATAACTCGTCAAAATTTTTTTGAACAGCAGATTTTTTTTCGCGATTTCTTTTTTGGTACCATAGTAAAAGTTGTTCATGATGATGAGTACAGTGACCCCTTAAGAGGTTGTGCGTTATTTATGTTACACCTTGTATAGATATTTTACGGTTTTTGATGATGTCGTTTACGTTTTTTCGATAGCAGTCTCCTTCCGGCTCCAATTTACGAAATGACCACTATGTCAGGAGTCATCTTTCGTTGAAGAGAGTAAAACGTCTAATTAATTCTGGCAGCTAATCTAATTAATTCGATACTTCAATACATTCATTAGCACTAGTCATAATATCTTAGGCTGCTATTCAACTTATCAAATATCTTTGTCCAATATCGATGTCCAATATTTGATCAAATTTCTTTGAGGGATGCCCATTCCACTTGTCCAATAATTTTGTCCAAGATTTTGCGTAGTCTGAGAAAATTGATTCCTCCATTCCTCCGTGAAGTGACTTTGTGTGCTGCTATCATCATTAGATTATTATTAAAAAAAAAAAAGCATGGGGTAAAGCCATGGATCGAAAGGAGAAGAGAAAATAGCATTCGTAGTTGTATACACCTCTGAACCTTTTAGTTTTATTTCTGTAATCTTGGTGCCTCGTATTATAAAGACATTCATTGCTTTCATTTATCAGAAAATACGTTATTGAAATTATTCACGAAATCTTAGTTGCAGCCATTTTGATTTAAATGTCATTAATCTTTGGTCAAATATCGGTGATGCTAGTACATTTGATGAAGTCGTCCAATTTATTTGATCATTTTGACATTGGACAAAGATATTTGATATGCAATACCAACCTTACGTCCATTTTTCTAAACTTACAAAAATTATAGAAACAAAATTTCTAAAATTAAACTCATTAGTCTCCTTTTCAAATTCGCTCTGGCCTATATCAATTTTAATATTTCCTAACATTGATATAATTTAGTATACTATACATGTTCGTACAATCAGGTGCAAGTCATTCAATGATAAAATTATCATTTTAGTATCTACAGTTTTTGTCTTGTCATTCTGTTTCTAACAGGCTAGACTAATAACACCGATGTTGTCATAACTAGTCATCGTGATTATACAATATTATAAACAGTATAAGATGCTTGTAATATAAGTCAAGATAAATAGCATTATCACTTTTTATATGTTTTTTTTTTTTCATTTTTGGCTTGGAGCAACACGTCTACTGACGATTCGGCGCATACTGGTCCCATTTGACAAAATTGTGGACATAGCGATCAAACTTGAAATTTTGATCAGTTTTTTTTAGATTCCTTTTGTCTAAAAACGGAAGAGTTACAAACTAGATTCCTAATATGTAATGTAGAACATTGTGGAGTCTATGATTCCTAGTAAGTTTAATCATGATTCTTCGGAGAAAAATTAAAAAACGGCAGTTATAAAGTAGATTCCTTATATGTAATAAGTAATGTAGAACATTGTGGAGTCTTATGATTCCTAGTAAGTTTAATCAGGATTCTTCGGAGAAAAATGGAAGAAAACGAAGAACTCCCTAAAAAAAATACATTTTTTTTTTCTTAGTATTGTCTGATTGTACAAAAAAACATATCAGAAAAAGTGATTTACAAAGAGTCAAGGTATCTAAAAAAACTCAGATCAAAATTTCAAGTTTGATCGCTATGTCCACAATTTAAACAGACGCGTTGCTAAGCATTAATTGATATCAATTCACACTAACAAAAAATTACGAATATTCCGATAATGTTTACTTTTCTATAAGCAAATATATTTTGTTCTCATCTTCGACGTATGAGCAAGGTCATTGGCAATCATCTGTTCATATGACAGAAGTCTGTTGTAATAATGCATACGTTGTTGTTGATCTTTAAATAAATGAGTTGTTTTCACATTATGTGAACAACAACGCCATTTGTATTTCTGTAGATTTAAATGTTGGCAAGAACATAGCGTCAGTGAAGTTCTAACAGTGCGTAAGTCATTTTGTGACAAAAACAGACAACACTGGGAAAGCCACAATTTTACTTGAAATGAAAAAGATTATCAGGATTTTTAAAGGTTTAAATCATCAAAGAGTTCATTTGTAATGATAATTAAAAACAATATTGCGTTCAGCGTAGGTTACGCTAGTTTTAAATAGTTTTTTCACTCTCTTGTAAAGTACCCATTTTTGACTTCCGCACTGTTAGAACTTCACCGACGATAGAAAACAGATATTTCATTGTAGATATGTTTGACTGCCTCGTTGGTCTAGCGGTCGCAAGCGCGACTGCTGAGCGTAAGGTCCTGGGTTCGATCCCCAGGTCGGGCAGTGTTATCGGGTTTTTCGGTATGGAATTTTTCATTAGCAGCCCGGAGTCTGGATTTTTGCCCGGTCGAAGGTGTACTATACATACACTTCTGTCCGTCCCTCCGGGGAATGCTGGCGTGATGTTATGTTTGAGTTGACTTTGACTTGCTCCTGATATACAGGCTGTACACGAATTCGTGTAATTCCTTCAAACCGCGTGATCTACTGGTGATACTGATTAATGATAAATGTTTTTTTTTTTGAAAATCTTTTTTTTTAATCTTGTTTTTCCATTTCCGTGTCATTTTAGAGTTCCGAGTTAACAAAGAGCAAAGAGCGATATCGTGCTAGTCGTGCCCACCAGCTGTGTCGCCGAGCTTTCATTCATTTATGCGTGGCATCGAAAAGAAAACTCGAATATAATAAAAACGAATCGAATATAAAAAATATTTTTTGTAAAAAAATGTTTGTTTATTTTTTATCGAATCCGTAATAAGAGGGTTAGATACGATCATTTAAAAGAACCGCAACAAAAAAAGTTTTTTTTTTTAATCATGCTATGGTTTTAAGGAATTACACGAATTCGCTTACATCCTGTAGATAAGGCCATATAAGACTTAAAGGCGAGATTCACTTTACTTTGCTAAGCAAAGTTCACGTTTCATTCGAATATAAACATTATTCGTACACAGCTAATGTTCATAATCGCATGAAATCCTTATTCACATACATACTAATATGAACATTATTGGTATAAAAATAAGGTTCACATGGAAGGCTTACTTTACTTAGCTAAGTAGTCTAAATGCGATCAGTGAATCCCGCCCCAAGATATTAGTGCCATATAAAACTAAGGCATTACTTAACCGTAAGAAAAGTTGCGCCACTGCGGGCTGACAGTTGCGCCACAGTCGTACCACTTATATAAGCAACAGATTGAAAAAAATATTTTGGACATAATAAAGTAAAAACAAGAAAGACTTGATGAAATGTTGTAAAAGTTGAGTAGGTATTTGTTGTTTTTTTTATTGTTTTGTTATTTATAATGTACATAGGTGATAATGTATTGATATGTAATCGTAAAATACGAGAACATCACGATATAATAGAAATTAATATGCTCAACTGAAATGGCTCTTCTAAAAGAGGATTGAAAATTCTTGTCACTATGTATTAAGGTCTGTCTACACACATCCGTGCCGTGACAGCTCCCTGATTCAGAGCGGTTCGATTAGTCAGTTGTCGAACGGCAAGCTATCTCTTTTTCTCTTGTTGCGAGAATCGTAGACGGAACGAGATAAACAAACCGAATCCATCGACAACTGCTTATCGAAAATGTTCTTAATCGAGGGGCAGGGTCGGAGCTCAACGTCACATACATTATGTATCGAAGCAAGACCTCAGTCGCTCAGTGCTGGTTAGCTAGCGTCTGTGTCCAGTCAGGAAGCGAACGAGCTCTTGCTTTGGTACAAAATATAGGCAACATTGAGCTCTGGTTTGTTCCCGGTTCTAGGGGCTTACTCCGAAAACTGAACTACGAAGTTTCGCCTGACGAATCGCAAGTTTTCTAAGTACGAAAGTGTTTCGTATCCGACAGTTGATTAGATTTTCAATTGACTATTTGTCTATCGTTCACCCTACTCCCAAAATGTTAGGTAATTGACATCTACTATGATATGGTGATATGATGAAGCCATCTAGCCGATTTCGGCCTAGCGACAGCAATTCTATGACTTCCCGTCATGGTGGTTGGGAGTTTTGTCTTTTTCATGTGCTCCCATGTGACTAGCCTACCAAACAACGGACGTCTAGTTTTGTTTGACAATAATTTGATCGTATATTTAAAAGTTCAATGTTGTTCGGTGTTTCGTTTCGATCCGAAAATTCGACGTTCGTTTTTCGGAGTAGGCCGGAGTGTCACGGCTCGGATGTGTATGGATAGGCCTTTATTAGTCTATTTATAACGGGTGTGATGATGAGTGTGATGTCAAACATAGATCATTTTAATATAATATGATTAGATGTAAGTTCTAATTGTGGTAAAATAAAAACTGGTTTTATAAAACATTTTTTTTTATTTTGACCTTTATGTTAACTTGTTTGCGGCCGAGGTCACGACTAATAGTGATCATGTTAACCAATACTGAATGCATATTACATAATAATAAATACTATTATCGCATGTGGTTGAAATTCGACCATTATTTTACCTGCCTTAACGGCAACATATAACTTTTTTTTTGTGAACATTTGGGGCACCGTAACTTTCGAATGATATAAGTTTCATTCACCTACTTTTTAATAAATGCTATTATAAAAGAGTACAACATTTTTGATATGATGATTTAAGGTAGAACAGCACTAGGCGGAACTGCACCGCAGCGGAACTGAGCGACACGACGCGTCAAAATATTCTTTATATGAAATTATATGAGACAACACGCACTAAGCGGCAACGGAACTGCACTGCAACTGAACTGCGCGGCAAAGTTGAGCAACTGACCAAAAGTGTCGCAACCTGTCGCGACGTGTAGTTCCGCTGCCGCGGAGTGCGGTTCGACAAACTTCATTCCACGCCTATCGCTTTTCGGAATAGTGTGTCCATCCTTTGTAGGTATATGCGGCTGCATAATTTGTAATAACTCATTGAATTTGTATTGAGACATTCTAAAATAAGTATGGAATCTTATTGGATCCTCTTAAGTCGTGGCAAAAGCGTAAAATACTCGCCTTCTTCATATCGCGAGTTTGTAATGTCATGTAGCCATATTCTTTGCTTTTTTCTTGCCTGTTCTTGCTCGATCCTTTCCTCTTCCTCGCACAATAAAGAAATAATAATCATATTATTATCCATTTCGTTGTTCATCTTGCTCAGAGGTTGCCTAGCTACTGAATATATTTTTGTAGCGCCGCTGCAGTTCAAGTGCGGCTTACCAAAAAATTACGTGTCGTGACGCTCAGTTCCGCTGCGGTGCAGTTCCGCCTAGTGCGGTCCTACTTTTTGTGTTACTGCCTGGCCACGGGAACCGGCGGCGCGAACGGTGCGGCGCGGCGGTGCGTCTGGCGGGGCGATAAAATATGCGGCACCGTTTGCAGACCAGTGGGAGTAGCGTTCGCCGCCGTGAACTAGTAGGGATAGTAGGAAGTCCCAAAAAGTATCGATATACAGGGTGACTGGATCTGGACCCGCCATAGCAAATTCGCGTATAGCGGAGGTCATTTACTAATTATTGAACCTTACTTTCCCTAGCTAAAGTTTTATAGTTTGGGATATTATGTCAATTTTTAATATAGTGTTATCGGTAGCGGGTAGCACTGGGCAATGTTGATAAGAGAGGGTAGTCGTCGATATGGATCGGCCCACCCGAGGTTATAAAGGCGGTGGTCATTCGACGAAGCGGGGGCATTCCGTGTTGAACAGCTGAAGAAGTCTGACCTTTTATATCTGATTAGCTTGTCCTTATTTTATGATCTTGTAATAATTGTGTAAAGTAATATACTGTGATCTAGTTAATGTTACTAATATTAACCCAAATACAAGTACTCTCAGTGGTGGAGAGTCTATGTTGGTTTTATTTACTGTGTTTACCTTGCTCGCAATCCTGACATACCGATATTAGCTAAAACTGTAATGATAGAATCACCCCTGAACGATTATATTGTTGTGACATTTACATCAGAAGTGGAACAAGAAAAAACCAGTCCACATTATGATTGTATACCCACATATGTAAATATTTTATGATCTTTAAAATCCCCTGTAAAACGGACTGACAAAAACTTGATTTCGACTGATATTACAATGGTGAGAAATGTGAGAACGAGAAAATGTGATAAATCCGGTGAGTCACAACCATTTTATTATGTGTGAAGGAAGTTTGATAAAGGAAATATAATATGAGTGGTTATTTATTCGTGTAAAATAAATATTAAATGATATCTTTGCTTATTCATGTAAAATAAAAGAGATGTTATCTGTATTTATCCGTGTAAAATAAATGAGATGATATCTGTGTTTATTAGTATAAAATAAATATGATGGTATCTGTATTTATTCGTGGAAAATAAATACGGCATCTGTATTTATTCGTGTAGGAAAATACATTGCAAGTCGTATTAGAGTTTGTGGTGAGATGCAACCAGGGTTGATCTTTGGCACCGCCCGGTTTGGCCAGCCGGGGTTGGCCAAAGGCTTCGCCTGGGGAAAACTGAAACTCTAACGTGGCGAAGCAATTGTTATAGGGCTGGAACCAAGGCGGGATATGCCATGATATGGCTAGATCCAAGGCGGGTGATGCCATGTTGATAAAGCAGGATCCCAGGCGGGTGATGCCAAATGAGTTGGCTAAATCCAAGGCGGGTGATGCTATTAATTGATAAATGAAAATGCAGTGAAAATGAGATTCTGTTTTGAATTAATGTTTTGAAAAAGTCTTGAAAATATTCATATTTGTTTTTTATTCGTTTTGTTATAATTCTTGTTGTAGAATGGTACAAAATAGTTTATTGAAATTAAAAAGTAGTTTGTTATTATTACATATGGTTTAAAATGTATTTTTGTAGACGAAAACAGGAAATTGTATTTATTATTGACGATAATTATTATGACGGCTTCCGTTAAAGATTAATTTGTCAAATTCATTTTTAAATAAGAAATAATTTGACTTATTTTCGTTAAAGAAGTGTGTATAATATGTATTGTATTGTTGTAAAAAGGTTGTATTATTAGCGCATTATAGAAATATTATGTTTACAACATCATGTCAGTTTTGTAATATGAGTTTGAAGTGTTTATATGCTGGTACAATGAATTGTGAATAATTGAGATATATAATCATGGAATATTTTAAGTGTTAATGTACTATGAGTTTGTAAATTATTGAGATATTATGTTCTGATTTTGTGAATAATTATGAGATTTTTACGAATGAAATATTTTAAGTGTTTATGTATTATGGCTTTGTGAATCGTTGAAATATTTAACCAAGAAATATTTTAAGTGTTTATGTATTATGAATTTGTGAAAAACTATAATGAGATATTTAGCCCTGAAAAATATTGTAAATGTATTTAAATGATTTTATGAATTTGTGTATAATGAGATTGTGTGTTTATGTACCTATTATGATTTATTGAATAACTAAAATTTGATGTTTAACCAAAGTAGAACTGTCTAATAGGCATCTGAGATAGTATTTTATTGTGAAAATGTTGAAATCTAATGTGGGGATGTTTGTAAGTAAGTAAGTTTGATACGAGAAGTTATGAACGAATATAGAACTAGGTTGATACTGAATGAATATCAACTAGTTTAAGTCATGGGTGATGAGCTTGTTGGCCGTCGATGGGATAACAAGCTCTAATCGATTCAAACATTCTTTGGATGTTTTTCATTTTACTTTGGTCAAAGACATGAGTAACATGACGAGGTCAAAGATGAGTGATCAGGTGTGGCCGAGATGTGTACTGTATTATTTGTTTCTGTTTAAGGTCCGAAGGTGTCACTGAAGTTAGGCCTTGATGCACAATCTTGACGATGGGGTTGATGGTGCGTCAACCACCAACCACCAACACACGAGGACGTGTGTTTTGCAGGAGGGCCGTGTTATCGGTAGCGGGTAGCACTGGGCAATGTTGATAAGAGAGGGTAGTCGTCGATATGGATCGGCCCACCCGAGGTTATAAAGGCGGTGGTCATTCGACGAAGCGGGGGCATTCCGTGTTGAACAGCTGAAGAAGTCTGACCTTTTATATCTGATTAGCTTGTCCTTATTTTATGATCTTGTAATAATTGTGTAAAGTAATATACTGTGATCTAGTTAATGTTACTAATATTAACCCAAATACAAGTACTCTCAGTGGTGGAGAGTCTATGTTGGTTTTATTTACTGTGTTTACCTTGCTCGCAATCCTGACATACCGATATTAGCTAAAACTGTAATGATAGAATCACCCCTGAACGATTATATTGTTGTGTCATTTACAATAGGTCACTGAAAAAAATCCACTGTTCTATAGAAAATAATCAATGTTTCTTAAAGAAATATATGGAATAACTGTTTTTTTTTCACGAATTCATCTTTTGTCCCTTAATAAAAGTTCTGCAGAATGATGAGCAGAGTCCATAGTTTTAGCATATTTATTGTAATTATGACAGGTGGTTTCAGTATTTCATGATCAATTTGAGGTCGAATGACAAAAATAACGTTGTAAGTATACACAGATGTTTAAACATTTTGAATTATTAGTTATATCAATTCCAAATGTATGATGTGGGCTCACTTCCAGTGATAAAGGCCATTGTTCTTGACACATATCTATCTGTCTCTAAAATAGACAGATCATTACGTGAAGATATACGTTAATAGACTGGACAAGGCATCCTACGGCTTTATGACACGCAGAGAAAGTACTTTAAATATTGTAGGATATGTATATGTACTTTTCCTCTGTGTCCCATAGCCGTGGGACACCCTGAATACCATTGTCTTTGCTGTTAAATCAATTTAGCAGCCAATCTAGTGTCATGTTCTCTTTATAATGGATTATTATACGAGGTGTAACATTAACTAATCTCAGTGATAGTCTAGCTCTAGCCGCTAAACTGCACCTACACTGCAATGCAATGCGTTCAATCGATAGGCTCTAGCAGTTGAACGCTTGCATCGCATTGCATTTTTACACTGTCTTCGCTCTTACCTACATTAATTTAATGGCCAATCTAGCCAATCTAGTGTCGTGTTCTCTTCATAGTGGATAATTATACGAGGTGTAACATTAAGTAATCTCAGCGATAGTCTGGCTCTAGCCGCTAAACTGCACCTACACTTCAATGCAATGCGTTCAATCGATAGGCTCTAGCAGTTGAACGCTTGCATCGCATTGCATTTTTACACTGTCTTCGCTCTTAAATATTAGCCTGTAACTGTCCCACTGCTGGGCAAAGGCCTCTTCTCATACAGAGAAGGAACGAGCATTGATCTTCGCTTTTACATCAATTTAATAGCCAATATAGCCAATCTAGTGTCATGTTCTCTTCATAATGGATTATTATACGAGGTGTAACATTAACTAATCACAGTCTAGCCGCTACTCTGCAATGTAATGCAAGCGTTCAACGGATATAATCCACTGGTTGAACGCTTGCATTGCATTACATTTTTAGCTCTCAGTAGTGCAGGTTTCGTTACCATGTTTTCCTTTACCGTTAATTCGAAAAGTTTCGAAGGCTTTGAGTATAGCCCGCACCCCTGGGTGCGGATCGGGATCATACTCAAACCCTTCGTTCGTTCAAATTCTTCTTCTGCGTGGAAGGCAAGCGTTCCATCGCAAAGCTATCACTTGAAATGTATGTTTTTATTAACAAGCGCGTTATATCTTGTCACTGTACACACCTACGTTAAAAATATGCAGATATTATTACATATCCATAATAATCTACTACACGTGGTCAATTTATCTATAGATAATGTTGATATTATCGCTTAGTTTCTACTTCAACAGGCGAGTCACATAAGAGTTAATTACAAAACGAGCACAACATAAAAACAAAATGTTGGAAAATACTATTAATTAATATATAATTAATATTTTCGATCGATTATCTAAGATTCTGTAGCGTCACAAATTCTGAAATAAGGGTGTTTAGCCGTCACATAAAGTGCTCTATTGACCTAGTTAAATGCGAGCTATTTTGAAGATTTGTCCAGCCATCCTGAGTCACATAAACGTTAATACCAAACCAAAGCAATAATATTATATACTGTTTTTTTTTATCTTTTTTATGATGTACAAAAGATGCTTTAGCGTCGACGGAAAAATTAGTTATCTACATGTAAATAGTTTTTTTGCTCTCCTGTAAAATGTATATTTTCAGTTTGTACTTTTTTTCCACTAAGGCTACCATATCGCTTAGTTTCTACTTCAACAGGCGAGTTAAATTCTGACGGGATTCCGCAATCCCGACCATGTCCTCGGAAGCATATCGTGGTGGTTTCAAAGCCTATTTTTATTTTTTGACTTGGTTGCATTTAACCCTAGTTGCACCTGATGAGCACACGAATCCAAGTAACAGAGATATAGAGGGATTCCCCTATACCCCTCTGGCTCAGTAAACTGCTTGGTGCCTGTGTGGTAACTAGCCCGGCGGACCGTATAGATCCAACCACGAAGCGTGCTGGGTTTTGTTGAATTTTACAACACGCGTCTATTCTAAACGTGCGGTGAGGAAGTTTTATATTCTATCCCATTGCCACACGGGGTTAAGGAGTCTGAAGCAGCTAACGTACACTGGCTAACATAATGACGATTCAAGAACTCTCTCTGCACATCGTAACATCCCATAAAGATCCACTGTTGCACAGTCTTCCCAATGACCGCTACAAGGGACGCTCAAATGGGAAACTGCCATAATCATCACGGTCTTTGCAGACGGTTCATCATCATTCAGCCAAAAGACGTCCACTACTGGACGTAGGCTTCCCCCAAGCATCGCCACATCCATGTTGGGGTGGGGAGTTTGCCATAATCGCCACACTTGGCACGCGGAATAGCGATCGCAGTATGGTTGTTAAAGTACTCAGAGAACGCTGCTGCCCATCCTCTAGTGAACCCCTTAGTACCTTAGCCGGGAAGAGAGGTAGTGCTATTCTTTACGTCCGGCACCACACTGACGGTGCAGACGGTTGGTTGATTGGCAAACAAGAGGACAGCCCACCTGATGTGGGTCATTCCCAGTTGCCCCCACCGACAACGCTACCACTGGTGGCAAATGGGTTTTTTTATATTAAAATGTATACAAAAATCCCATTTGCCACCAGTGGTGGCGTTGTCGGTGGGGGCAACTGGGAATGACCCCCTGATGTGATTACCGCCGCCTATACAAGGTGTAAAATAAATAAGTGTACAACCTCTTAAGGGGTCACTGTACACATCATTATGAACAACTTTTACAATGGAACCAAAACTGAAATCGCGAAAATAATCTGCTGTTCCCTACATTTTGACGAGTTATGCGAACATAAATGTAGGGAACAGCTGTTTTTATTTCGCGATTTTTGATTTTATGTTACACCTTGTATACACCTACTACACCAAGAGGATTGCTGATACGTTGCCAATCTTAGAGAAAAAATTGGAAAATTTCATATGGCCTGCATTGACGTAGGTCAGGTTAGCGCTCAAAAATGTTCGGACCGAACGTGGAGCAAAACGCAAAAAAGTTGACTAATGTCACGTCACTCTTTATTTGAGCGAGCGAGCAACTACATGTCAATGTATGCTTGTAATTTCATCGGCTCCTGTCCTCTTCAAACTGGAACACAGTTATGCTGCTTGGTGGCAGAAATAGCTTTTTTTTTTCCTATTGGTCTGCTGCAGGTGGTCCTAGGGGACCCTTCCTACGTAACCGGGCAGTTATTGGCGAGACCTGAAGGGTCTTCAGCCAATGGGGGGGGGGGGGGGGAAGTAAAATACTTCACCTGAGCTAACTACTTGTACTACACTAACATCATGACTACCTGCAACAACAGCACTAAGGGCGACCCCTAGTGGGACTCGGACCTCGGCTTAGGGCCGGGGACTTAGGGGGGGGGAGACAGCTTGATGAGAGCTGAATTATCGGTGTGAAGCAGAAATAGGTATGGAGTTAGTACTTTCCCCGACGAATTATTTCACATGGAGCTAAACTAGGTATTAAAAAAAGTTTGTTTTTATTAGCAGAGAGGAGGATGTTGCTGCCCAGCCTTAAGACGTAATTCTCTAAAAGACTGAAATGAAAAAAGCACGTAAAGAAATACACATTAAAAAATGACCGAAATCAATTCAGTAGCCGATTCTTATCAAACCACAGGGTTTGCGTTTAGTATGTGTGTTGTTAGCTGCGCTACAGTTTGTACTGTTGCAGCTATCATCGTTTTACTTGTTGTACTTAGTCTTGTGTTATTGTTACGTAATAAACTTTTTATTATTTATAGTATGTATTGTACATTGTATATAGAATGACTAGTTAGTCGCTTTACATCCGAAAACCATGAACTTTGCGAATCTCTCTGCAAAACTATTACCAGGGACAAACTTTGAATTCGTGAAATAAATCGGCTGTTCCATTCATTTTGTTAAGCAACAGTCATTATTATATACTCTTTATATTTTTCTTAATAATTCTTTCCATCCTATGGTTGTCTGGAAGAAATTGCTTTTAGCGATAAGACCGCCATTTGTACTGTTCTTGATTGCGTGTATTCCTTCTGTTTTATTTCTTTTAGTGTACAATAAAGTATATCTATCTATCTATTATTCAGCATAAAACATAATCGGCTGTTCCGTAGAACAGCAGTTTTTATTTCACGAATTCAAAATTTGTCCCATATTAAAACTTGTACAGAATGATGAGCATACTTTACGGTTTTAGGATGTAAAGTGTTAACCAGTAATACTGTATATATATAACGAGGGTAGTTCACTCATTGGGGGTACCTCGTCATCAGAGTCCAAGTTCGACTTGGTGTAGGCAGGAAATAATAGTCACAACACTGATTATAGTCCTCTATTTATTCACTCTCGATAACAAAATAATAAAATCTCTAATGATCAAACCGATGGAAATAGATTAAAGTACGGAAACGCGGTAAGTTCGGTGCAGGCTGGCAAAACGACCTCTCGCCTTCGCGTCTCACTACAAAGTGACTTCACTCAAATCAAATGCATCCAATGTCAACAAGAATGACAGCTGACAGCCGACAGCTGACAGCTTGTTGACAACCGTCAAACAAGACATGCCACGCCCCGCACCGACCTCACCCAAGCACACTGCTTGACGTTTCCGACAATAGATGGCGTCCTACTACATTAACAATAATCAATAGTCATTCTAATAGTTGTGCTTCTGTGTTGATTCTGCGACACGGCCATCTTGACAATTCACACGTCCTCGTGTGAAGCATCTGAAACAAGAATTCATGGAAAGTAAAACGTTCTTTGCTCGGCCTTCCTGACCAAGATGTCAGAAGATAAGGTTACACAATTCAAACAACAATTTTATTTTGAACCACATAGGTATTCCCATCAAATCTTATCTCAAAATTTAAATCTCTTCAATAACCACTAATTTTCAAATCAGTTCGTGAAACTTTCAGACTAAATCTAGTATGCAAAACTCTATTGGGACCTCCATCCGGTACCCAACCTCAACACATCACTTTGCCTCCATCCGGCAACCTTGGGACCTCCATCCGGTACCCAACATCAACACATCACATTGCCTCTATCCGGCAACCTTGGGACCTCCATCCGGTACCCAACCTCAACACATCACATTGCCTCTATCCGGCAACCTTGGGACCTCCATCCGGTACCCAACCTCAACACATTGCCTCCATCCGGCTGTATCATCAGCGAGCACCTACATATCCAAGCCAAACGCACGCCACACACCATCGTGGCCGCACTGAGACGGGAAATGAGGCCCGATTTTACACCTACGCCTACGAATGGCATGGACATGTATGCGATCTGAGCGACTTGCATACTACATTTGCATCTTCTATTCTCACACTAAGGTCCAACAATTAACAGTCTTGTTAAAGTCAGAGTCAGAGATAAGCGGTAATGGAAAACGGTCAGGTAAAACTTGGAAAAGAATTTCAAAAATAATTCCATCGATCTCAACAGTAGTCATAATTTGTACAGTCGACCTTACAGAAGTCTGTCCAATACCAGTCATTGTCACAATTTCTTAAAGTCGTTTACGACTAAAACAGGATACAGATTCTTTAACAAGCGAACATTTCGCACCAGTCACAATAAAAATCGAATTGCTCACCAGAGTGCCGTAAGGATCCAGCAGGCGCGTCTACCAGGCGCACATCAACAACTCGCTTTTCCCTGGCGGGATTCAACCGCCGTGCTGCTGCACGTCTCCTTAGCGTTCCTCTTCGGACAGTTGGATGCGTAGTGTCCTTATTCACGACAATTGAAGCAAGTGATCCAGTCGGCGCTCCCTGTTGCCAGCTATGCACGCGAGTCCACATTCCGTTTTTCAGGGTCAAAATCCGAATCCAAAAAGGCGAATATCCACAATCGCAGGAGGTGTTTTCATTGCTTACACGATGGCCATAAAATTGTTGTTTTGCTGCTCTAGCAGAAAACGCCATTTTTCCGTTTCAGTGTCACTTGTAAACATGCGCGCATTGTCTTTACGCTTTTCTTGGCTAGCACTATCACTTACACAACGTGGGGCGTTCGAGTTGCATCCCACTTCTGATAACGAGGGTAGTTCACTCATTGGGGGTACCTCGTCATCAGAGTCCAAGTTCGACTTGGTGTAGGCAGGAAATAATAGTCACAACACTGATTATAGTCCTCTATTTATTCACTCTCGATAACAAAATAATAAAATCTCTAATGATCAAACCGATGGAAATAGATTAAAGTACGGAAACGCGGTAAGTTCGGTGCAGGCTGGCAAAACGACCTCTCGCCTTCGCGTCTCACTACAAAGTGACTTCACTCAAATCAAATGCATCCAATGTCAACAAGAATGACAGCTGACAGCCGACAGCTGACAGCTTGTTGACAACCGTCAAACAAGACATGCCACGCCCCGCACCGACCTCACCCAAGCACACTGCTTGACGTTTCCGACAATAGATGGCGTCCTACTACATTAACAATAATCAATAGTCATTCTAATAGTTGTGCTTCTGTGTTGATTCTGCGACATATATATTATATAAAAATTGTTCTAGTTAGAATTAACCAACAACATTACGACTGCTTTAATTGGGCACCCCAACCGCAACTCTAACAAGCATCATAATTATAAAGTGGTTACATAAATGTGTGCATAGCGCTAAACTTTGCACAATATTTATTGCTGTGAGCTCATTCTATATATTTACGTTTATCAGCTTTCATATCTGCGCCGAAATTGCTAAATAATCGTTTTGATATCAAATTCTACCATACATATGACGTCTTTTAAGTGACCTTGTTAGGTGTAGGATCATCTGTTAAAGCCAGGTACGGTCATTATGAAGACAAGGTTAGTCGGTAAGGGGGTACTAATCCGAAAGAATTTTGAAGTTCTACATAGTATAAAACAAAGTCGCTTCCCGCTGTCTGTCCCTATGTATGATTAGATCTTTAAAACTACGCAACGGATTTTAATGCGGTTTTTTTTAATAGATAGAGTGATTCAGGAGGAAGGTTTTAAGCTATAAAACGTATACGTGCAAAGCCGTGGCGGGTCGCCAGTAATGAATAAATTTTGTTCTACAACTTTCCCCAAAAGTCAATTGTTTGAGGGAAATAGATGATCAAGGATTTAAAAAAATAAGCTAAAACTATCCTTAGTTATGAGCAGCTGTGTTTACATTTTAAGTTATATTTGGAGTCACGGATTAGTAGCACCATTTTCTGAACTTTTAACCAAAGCAGGGGCCTAATTATCCTAAAATAAATTGTTGCCAAACGCAATCGAACTACAACCGTCAGTCAGTTTATGTTTTCGAAAACTTTCAAAATGATTGATTTTGTTTTTTGTGTCAAACAATTCGACAGCTTTTGAAATTGAGAACTGTCTGAATGAACGGTTCGGCCTTGGTTCTGTTGTGATTTATCAAGATTTATTTTAGGAGAATTGGGCCCCAGGGATGTAGATTTTTAAAAATAAACGAAAACGAAAATCATTTTACATGGAAATAAAAACCGGCCAAGTGCGAGTCGGATTCGCGCACGATGAGTTCCGTACCATTATCTATAAAGACGGCAAAAAAACACGTTTGTTGTATTGGAACCCCTTAAATATTTATTTTATTCTGCTTTTTAGTATTTGTTGTCATAGCGGCAACAGAAATACATCATCTGTGAAAATTTCAACTGTCTAACTATCACGGTTCATGAGGTACAGCCTCGTGACAGACGGACAGCGGAGTCTTAGTAATAGGGTCCCGTTTTATCCCTTGGGTACGGAACCCTAAATACATCATTGTTCGCATGCTGGGCAGTCTTATTCAAGATCGTTGTGTAAATTGGTACATACACAAGGAAGCCTTGTGTTCGACAGTGGGAATCTGTGGGCTGATGCTAATTATATGATAATGATATGAACATGTATCTATCCTCCTTAGTCGATATTATTATCATAATTAAAGTGAGTAATCAGAATGATAGGATTCCGTTCATAGCTATATCAAGATAGGAGAAAATGAATCTTATTTGAAAATGACAAGTAAAAAGAAATAAAACGTTATTGTATGATAATCATTTCATGCACTGTCAGTTGTAAGTAGAAGCTTGGGCCGGATTTTCTACTACTCACGACACTACAAAATTTGGTGGCGAGTCCAAGTGATGTTTTTTACTACGGCAACGACACAAGTAGTGTCATGTTGCTCGGTGAGCAAACAGTCATAGTGCGTATACACGTAGAAAGCGGGTTGCCGGCGCCGATCTGTCAGCGATTGTCGGTGCTGGTCCGCGCAGTTAGTCAGCGCAGGTAGCTCCGAACTGCGCCGACAAGTTCCCACCTGCTCCGATCAGCGCTGGTAAGCCGTTACTTGTTGCTGTATTTGCAAGGGAATAAGGCGTATTTTTGTTAAAAAATGCCAACCCCTGCTTCTACCCGCTTCCTTTATGTACTGGTTATCTGTACGGACCAGTACCGATAAGCGCTGGTGGGTCGGCGCTGGTTACCTGCTTCCTTTATGTATTCGCCCGTAAAAAGTATAAGGCGCGCGGAGTCGTCACCGCATTTTGTCGTATGGCGTGAAAGAACGGCCTATGATGATTTCTCTAGTCGTTTTCCAACGATGTTGGGTTCAGCTTCTAGGCTAATCAGATGCGGCTGAATACTAGTATTTTAAACGGAGCGACTGCCATCAGACCTCCGCAACCCAGTTACTAGGCAATGCCGATGTCCTAAGGTGAGACCAGTTGTCAAACTTAAGGCCGATTTACACGAGGATAGTTTCTCGAAGCGAGACTCGTTCTATCGTTGTCTTTCTCTATGATGAAAACAGAGATAGCACGAGACTCGCTTCGAGAAACTATCTCCGTGTAAATGAGCCTTTATGCTTTCTTTCAACCCGTTACGACTGTCATAGGTGACCGTCAGGATGGCTGGACCAAACGAGATATGTACATGAGACCATGTGCACTGTTTTATACCTATTTGCTACTATTTACTACCTATAATGAAATATTTGCTACCTTTTCGTTACGAAATATATCAAAGAAATAAAGTGATCAGCCATTCTGACGTCAGATTGGTTGACCACTTCCAAATTCTCATAGTTTTAGCGTTGTGTTAATCGCGTTGTTAGTGTAAATATTTACTACCTGTTTGCTACCTTAACATGTATTTTTTATACAACTTTAAGAAGCTCCTATAAAAAGTAGCAAATTATATAATTATAGGTAGTAAATAGTAGGAAATAGTTATTAAACAGTGCACATGGTCTCATGTACATATCTCGTTTGGTCCAGCCATCCTGACGGTCACCTGTCATAGGTATTCGTATGACACTCGAGACCGACGGCATATCACACAGTTAGCTAAAGGCTAGCGATTTCACGATGAGTTGCGGTTGGTAACTTCCAAACTAATCCCAATCGAAAACCAATCAGAGAGGATTAAATCTTAACAAACAACAGTGACAGACCCCTTTCAGAGTAATTTAGATAACAGTCACGGCTGTAATCTATCACAATTCTGATTTGCGACTATTCCAGGGAATTCTCATTTATTATTTGACTTGTGGCGTTTGACCCTAGTCACACCTGATGGTACGCAGATAGGGTCTAAAATGGAACATACGGATCCAAGTAACAGAGATATAGAGGGATTCCCCTATACCCCTCTGGCTCTCACATACACACAACGGAACACAGTAAACTGCTTGGCGCCGGACTTTAATTTGAGTGTGGTATCTAGCTACCATCACCAGGCGGATCGTATAGTACCTATCACCAATCGTGCTGGGTTTAGTTGAATCTTACAATACACGTCTAATACCAGCATACGGTCTTCTATACAAAAATAGCTCATGCTGTGGTGAAAAGATTAGCCAGTCAGCAAGGTTGGTAGGGGGCTGACTGCACAGGATGCGCCGGATGTACTTAAGTATCGTCACTCGTGGAGGCTCTTTTCATGCACCCTATAGCATACGGTGAGGAAGTTCTATATTCGAGCCCGTCTTCACACGAGATATTTGGAAGAGAAACAACTGTTGCTAGTTATATTACTGAAAATTGGACTTCTAAAGACCTCGACAATACATGGTTCTGTTCTACCTAGCCTTTTTCCCAATTATGTTGGATTTGAGATTGAGATGACGATTGACGAGATGAGGAGCTTGTGGCTAAATAATTACAGCCGCATAGACCGATCTTCCGGGTTAGGCCACGCTTGCCGAGGTTGGTCTGTGGATGGGTGACCATTTACCATAGCGAGTTTCCTCCGTGTCTCGGAAAGCACGTAAAGCCGTTGGTCCCGGTTGTCATTTGTAGATCTTTGACAGTCGTTACTGTTGGTCAGAAGCCAGAAAGTCTGACAACCAGTCTTACCAAGAGTATCGTATTACCCAGTTACTGGGTTGTGGAGGTCTGATAGGCAGTCGCTCCATGTAAAATACTGATATTCAGCTGCATCCGGTTCGACTGGAAGCCGACCCCAACATAATTGGGAAAAGGCTAGGCAGATGATGATGTTGGATTTGAGATTCGAGTCTAATCAGATGCGGCTGAAACTAGTATTTTACACGAGACGGCTGCT
Source organism: Amphipyra tragopoginis (assembly GCA_905220435.1). NCBI lineage: Eukaryota > Metazoa > Arthropoda > Insecta > Lepidoptera > Noctuidae > Amphipyra > Amphipyra tragopoginis. The sequence continues at coordinate 3,696,755 of HG992006.1, forward strand.
ATCGGACCTCCGCAATCCAGTTACTAGGTATAACCGATATCCTAAGGTTATACCGGTTGTCAGCCTTCTGTATTCTCTCTGACTACCCATAACGACTGTCATAGGTGTATTCGTATGACACCTGGCTGAACGTGCTTTCTGAGGCACGGAGCGTTCTCGATGTGTAACGAACAATCATCGGCCGATCTCTTTGACGTAGGTAACTTTTGTTCTATCACTTTCCCTAAAAGTCAATAGTTTCAGAGAAATAGATGATTAAAGATCTCAAAAAAAAAGTGCTAAATCTATCTATCAGTGGCGAAGGCTCCATACAACTCGATTCCTATTGGCTTTCCTTTCGAAACGAGTAGTTACTGGAATTCACGCATCACACTTGAGCAAGGTAAGCATTTTTTGGTCCGGCTTCCCTTTTAAGAAAATTCACCCTACGCCACTGCTATCTATCCTCGGTTATGATCAGCTGTGTTTACATTTTAGGTCATATTTGGGGTCACGAATTAGAATTAAGTACCTACCATTTTGGATGAAGAATTTTTGTAAAAACTGAAATAAAAAACAGTTTGCCTGGAAAAAAAATACCGTGTTCTGAAATTTTAACACTTGCTTTAGGACAGTCATCAGTGATACTTTAAGTGGCTTACGGATTAGTTCCCCATTTCCTACTAACCTTGTAGAGGAGCATTGAAGTGCAATTTAGAGCGTCGAGTACCAATCTAACAGCCAATTTGCACTCGCTGATTTTATTATTACTACTAGTAGTAACATATTATAGTTTGATAAAGAAATAATTACACGTTGTATATACCCATCACATAGCCGAAATCTACGCACTCTGTACATCAAACTAAATTACATTGACCAAAAATAATTGCTGGGAAACGACTTTTATTTTTAGGCATAAAAAAACGCTGTTTTTTTGTAGCGCGCAATGTAATGCACGTAACCGATTGTGCCTGTGTGTGTTGTGCAGCGGCTATACAGCTGAGCCAAGGCGGTCGTGTGTGTTTGATATTCATTGCGTTTTTGTAACTTCAAATGCGTAATTTGTTAGGAAAAATTGAAAATTTTGATAATGTTTGTTTGGAAGAAAGTTTAGTATTACGAGTATCACGTAGAATTCGTTTTTGGAAAAAACTACAAAAAAATGTATACTTTGACCTTCAATATCTCCAAAACCAATGATTTCCCAGGTAAGGTCTAGAAGAAAAAAATGATACCAATGATGGGTCAAATACGTGGTTTTCGTTATCGTTAAGGGTCTTTTTACACCCGATATACTGTACTCCACAATACATAATAATATGTTTTAATCGCTTATGTCTCACAATTTGCGTCGCTGCTAAATGTAGCCTCGGCTTTATAGTTAGTTTCAGTAATTCTGAAACAACTTTACGGTGAAAAGATACATTTTTAAAATAAAAGAAACACATACTATATACACCTCCATTTTCTTGTAATGTACGAATTCAAGAGAAAAGCTTTAATTACATACATGCAAAGTTGGAAGTTGCTCAAACAGCAATTTCATATACACCCCATCTTGGTTAGTTGTTTTGCGGTTACCGCCGGCAATCTGCCGGGGTCTTACCAAAATTACTTAGAGACGTTAACCGCATCTCAAATACCTTTGACCTTTTACCAAAAAAAACGAGAATTCTGACTAAATAAAAGCAAAGAATGTCGCCCACGTTATACGTTAGCCACGATTGGGTGCGAAATTAGCAAGCACTAGACCAAAAGCTTGGCTAGCGAATTTCCTACATCCTATACGCCCTACCAACTTAAAACTCTCACAACTACAACCAAAAACCAAGCCAAAACGAATCTTATCTCTCTGACATAAAGATCGAATACAGCTCAGGGATGATAAAGTTAAATTTGCAGTCGCTAAAGCGGACGGCGGCGGAATTTCAACAAGTTGGACGATTGCTTCGAAATACATGATTATGAATGCGCTCATTCGGGTCTTTATTGCTGGAGAGATAAGGTTCGGTTTAGAGCGTTCAGGGGGTCGTTTAAAGTGGTTGTTTGGAAGGCAGTGGCCCCGCTAGCAGTGCAGACATTCTTGACGAATGCTGCCAAAAACCGGGCAGTTTTCACCTCGTTCAGGGTACAGTTTATTGTTTTATTTGCGCTTTAGTTCTCGACTGGATTTTTGGGCGGTTTACTTTTGTGGGACATTGTGAAAAATGAAGGGGACGTGTTTTTCAGATTAGTCAGTATTTATTTTAGGGGTGTCAACAACTTTTCCTCTGGGGATTTTTAGCTGTTTATCGCTGCTAGCTGGCTATTGATTTTAGGATGTTTGAGGAGTGTGTTTAGTTTATTTGTTTTCTGGTTCCCGGTAAAGTAGACCACCTCCTATCCTTCCTTTGATGTCGGTTAAGGATTATGTGAGGATGATGAGAAGACAGAATCCAACTGTTCTCTAATTCAACGTACTGCGACCAACACCCCATTTCTTTTTTTTAAATCTTCTTTATACAATCATTAAACAGAGTCTGCCAAACAGCGTAATAGTCTGTTGGAAGATGTTCTTGTTCTACATTATAGGTGTTGCTATTTACCTTAGTGCTAATTAAATTAAACGACGCTACGCGACCTGAAACAGAAAGGTTCTTCATTTTCATTCAAGCGTCTTTATTGTGGCAATATTACCTTGCAAACGTTAGTTGTAGTTGCCAATTTTTAGATAGATTCTAGTACACTCTCATCATCATCATCGTCATTCAGCCGAGAGACGTCCACTGCTGGACATAGGCCTCCCCCAAGCATCGTCACATCGACTGGTCTTGTGCTTCTCTCATCCGGCGGATTTCCTGACCTTCACCAGGTCATCGGTCAACCTTGGACTACCCATACTTCCATGGATTTATTTTAAATACCACATCCGTTCATTAACTTCATTATTTTTATCGACAACTTTATCGATTGGTGATAAAATTGTACGTGTATTTCCTGTCTACGAACTCGACATTTGTTTGCCTCTACGGCAGTTGGCGGAGGACCACCAATTTGGTGGCACCAACAAAATTCGTTCACAATCACCGAGCTCTCTCGTCCTAGAGCCGGTCGTCTCTTCAGACTGCGCCGTCACACCGATAATTCAGCCCTCATCAAGCTGTCTCCCTGATAATCTCTCGCTAGCAACCCCCGAAGTCGAGGTCCGAGTCCCAGTAAAAATCGCTCTTAGTTTGTTGCTAGTAGTCATGGTGTTAGTGTAGTATAGCTTAGGTTAAGTATTTTACTTCCGCCCGATTGGCTGGAGACTCTTCAGTTCTCGCTAATAACTGCTCGGTGACGTAGAAATGATCTGCAAGGACCATCTACAAGTAGCTCATTTAAAACCAACAAAATTCTTCTACAACTACTTACCAACTTGCTTCAATTGCTATGGCAATCCTAAAAGGCATATTCTTCTATTTGTTACTTAAAAGAGTTTATTTCTTACATTAACCTATATTATTCTCATTCTATTTCTCACATTACTGTAATGGAATTGTCATGAACTACTATTTTAAAACGAGTACTCTTGGCTACCATCTCTTACCGGCTCTTCTCCATAGAACCTACCTTTTGGAACCGTGCACCTCGTTTTGATGATTTAAAAGTGCCAGAAATCTAGCCTATTTGAAATAAAAAAACTTTGACCTTGACCGACGATCAAAATCTCAACAGTTCCCTCGTCCATCTTGCGACTAAATAAATTCTCCACTTCCCTACACACTTATCCATCACTTCACTAATGTCGCACTATATAGGGGCTAAGTCGACGGATAGTCCCACAACAAGATTTAGACGTCAATAAATTTGGCCAGCCAGCCGCGGACACAATTTATGCACGTCTGCTGAGAATTTGCCTGAATTTGCACCTCCCCTCAGCATTGTTTGAATACTTCGTACATGTATTGTAATTTGGAGCGTAGTTACTTCTGCAGCCTAGTTCTGGTGGATGTAGTACTTAGGTAGCTTGTAGTTTAAGTTTCAATGTGCTAGATTGTTCATGTGGTTCTCTGCCAAGAATAAACATCTCGTGCGGTATCGTAGGTGTTGTTAAAGGTAAACGTTCACATTGAACGCATCAGACAAATAGATTTCTGATATACTGAGTTAGGAGCCTTAATTGGTCTCGTACGGGTCTTTATAATTTCTTAGTTTTAATTGTTTTTGTGCATGTCGAAATATTATCAACCAAGCCGATCATACGACTTACGACGAAAAGCGAAAAGCACGTTAAACTATCGGTTCCGGGTGTCATGCCTATGAAAGTCGTTAACGGTAGTCAGAAGCTCGAAAGTCTGTCAACTGGTGTAACCTTAGGATACCGACATTGCCCAATAACTCTGATGACAGACTGTCTGATGGCAGTCGCTCCGTGTAAATTGCTGGTATTTAGGGAAAAGGCTACGCAGAACTTTCTTGTGCGTATCCCGAATAAATATTTTTTCTTTCTTTTTTCATTTCCGTATTCTGTATATCTAGACGGACTGCGCGCATCAGATCATGATTAATGTCGCGGATACGATCACGTCACTCGGATTGCCGAATGTCAATGTCAAAAATCCGATTGCTCATAGGTGTAGCGTCGGCATTCCGAATGGTGTGAATACAGTGGATGTACTACACTTTACGGATGCGTTTAATACGTTTCATTCGATGCCCGATGCCCGTTTCATCCGATGGGTTCTACTCTGTTCCCCTGTTACACCCAATTTTTTTTCAGACGGTAAAAGAAGTCACCCGGTATAATCTAAGGAATTGATTCTGATGATTACTGTGTTCAGTCCCTAACTATATGAACAGAATTCCAGTTTCATTACACGGTAGATACCAAACCGGTCGATATCTCATGTTCTATAGAATTGTAACGGGTCACTTCGCTCAGTTAATTCCCTGCGATTTATAGTTACGTGTGTAGCTGGCTTTGTATTGGTCTCGGTTCACTTACTACTTGTGTTGGACATAGGTGATCTAGATGTCTGACGGTGAATAGATCAGGGGGATGACGTCATATTTAGTGAATCAAATTTCGGTCACACCAGAAATGGATTTGTGAGATTTGTGTTACTGGGGAGTTTGTTGCGCCGTTTCTTCTTCACAGCATTAATTCTAGGAAGTGGGGAATGCGGGCGTTTTTCGGGTCTGTTTTTTGTATTGACGTTCAAAAAGAAATAAGTAATTATAACATAACATCACGCCTGTATTCCCTGGAGGGTGGGGCAGAGATCTTTTGTATATAGTACACACCCTCATTTCGCCGTTATGTTTAAGTCCCTTGTAATAGGGGGCGAGCCCATTGTCATCAACCGGGCACAAATCCAGACTCCGGGCTGCTACTGAGGAGTAGCAGCCCGGAGTCTGGATTTGCAGAAAAAGAGGACGGAAAAACTTTGCCTGAACTGGGGATCGAACCCAGGACCACGCGGCCAGCAGTCGCGGTTGCGACCACTAGGTTGACAAGGCAGTCCAGTAATTATAAACAATTTAAAATTGTTTACAAGATAAAGACAACACTACTACCATCTGACGTCATACCTAAAAAACTTCATAGTAACTTGATAATAGTATATTCTATTCTATAATATCACTCTGTACAATATCCGTTTATCGTGACAAGGACAGAAAATGCCTCCTCAACAAACTCCGAAAGCAAACAAAAGAAACTTTCGAAAAAAAAAATACAAGGAGGAAGGAGATACACACCACTCCTCTATTTTATCATCGTTTTTTTTTTTTTTCACATACCGTGTTCTTTCCATACTTTGTATAATATCATACTAAATTAACTAACTAAACTTCCATAAAGAATAGCACTATCCCATCTCTTTCCATGGGTGTCGTAGAAGGCGACTAAGGGATTCACTAGAGGATGGGCAGCAGCGTTAGGTAGTACTTTAACAACCATACTGCGATTGTCAACCCGCCTGCCAAACGTGGCGACTATGGCAAACCCCCCTTCTTGGAGAGGCTTATGTTCAGCAGTGGACGTCTTTCGGCTGAATGATGATGAATACTAAATTGTTGTACATTTTTAATAGTATTCAAATATCCTATTGTAACAAGTTATTAACGTTGGAATTCATTGTTTCAGATGGCGAGCCTATCAAATTGCCAGAGAACTTGGAGAGTCTGCCCAGAGCTGAACACTTCGCAGCTCAGAGGCACAGGTGGAACACCAATGAGGTCAGTGGCTTTATTTAAGAATTTGAACCATTTAACGAATTGTAACTCTAGGTATAGTCCGTTTAATTCACGAAGACGCGCCCCACTCCTTTTTGTGGGGGTAGCCGCATGGTGTATGCACACATCTCTTATTATTATCTTATACCAGTGTGAGTATGCAGACATCTAACTATTGTGTGGTGATAGTTTTTTTTTTCTATTGGGCTGCTGTAGATGTCCAAGGGTACCGTTTCTACGTAACCAGGCAGTTATTGGCGAGACCTGAAGGGTCTTCAGCCAATGGGGGGAAGTAAAATACTTAACCTGAGCTAACTACTTGTACTACACTAGCATCATGACTACCTGCAACAACAGCACTAAGGGCGACCCCTAGTGGGACTCGGACCTCGGCTTAGGGCGTTGCTGGCGGGGACTTAGGGGGGGAGACAGCTTGATGAGGGCTGAATTATCGGTGTGAGTAGCGATAGAACTAACACAATAGCAATTTATACTGCACACTTTGACACTGTAGCGACTTAAGACAAAGAGTGGAGCGCGTCTTAGCGGATTGAAGTCTGTAGAAGATTTAAGGTTAGTTTTTAACATTTAAAATTAAACATTGAATTGATTCCTGAAAAAAGTAGATCCTGTACAGTTTACTTTTGATTATGAAACGGTTTAAAATAAAAGAGATTCGGCGGTTTATTGACAGTTTGTCATGCGTTGTGTTTTTTTACCACTATTTTATAGTTGATGGCGATATAAACTAATTATAAGCATTAAATTAAGTCTCAATTGATTTAATTTAAAAAAAATGGTTCGTTTTTAATAAGTGGCGACAGAAATAAATTAAACAGACTCAGTTGACACCGGTGTTCAAATTATGATGGAAATAGATAAAATCTTTTTGTTGAACTGGATTTAGTTACCTCAATTTCGGTAAACAATATTAAGACACTGAAATATAGTTCTTATCATATAAAAATGTAGGTATAAATTTGTCTTTCATAATACTTACTTATCTATATCAATAATTAGTTGCTCACTAACCTTGGCACATAAAATTTTAAGAAATCTCGACACTGTTATATCTTATCAGTAACATTAACAGCTCCTATTAAAATATTATCATTTGTTTCTAGTCAATTAATGAAAGTACGGAGGCCAACGATAAATTATATCTTTCGCTTTTGTGACTATCGTTTTTGAAGACCTGTCTATGAGACATGTTCTAGTTTAAATAAGTTTCAGAATATGGTGTTTGAAGAAAAAGACAACAAAAAATAATAATTCTAGCTTTATAATAAAAATATGTAGTTATATACTTATTGTTATTCCATAACACAGTAGTACTTTATGTAGCGGTTACCTGCACGGACCATTACCGATAAGCGCTGGTAGGTCGGCGCTGGTTACCTGCTTCACGCAAAGCAACGCGCTGCCCGTCTAAGACGAAGCCTTACTTTAATAGATTGTAAATCAATAAATTTCAATACTGTTAAATACACATCATATAATATATCTCTGATGATCGCTAAAGGGGAATTATTACTAACGCTTCATACATTGACCCTGTTAAGGAAGAACATCGTAAGCGACACACAAGATGAAATCACGATCTTCACTTTTATTTTTAAGCGACAAAAGTGCTCATTATTTAACTCTTTCTGCAATAATTTAATTGATTATACTAGAGCCTTACGTGTTTTGCACTTATGTACAAAAACCGGATATGTCTTATTAACAAGTAAAAAATAACCAATAAAATACCTTTCCTGTAAAATTGTTTGAACGCTTACGATGTTCTTCCATAACAGGCTCGTATACTCGTAACTAATTTATTCTGACCAATTCATAACTAACATATTATACTCCATTAAACTAATTTATATCTAAAACTATGAAATAAAGCAGTTATGTGTACTATCAAACTCCGCCAGCTCTCATAAAGGAAAGGCCTCGCCATATTAACATTAATTATACACTACGTCACAATAACGCTGACGCTGTATCGCGCTATATCGCGCCACATCGCGCTATACCGCGCTATAAATCGCGCTAATTCATGTATTATGCAAACAGACAGAAGGTCTCATATCTCGGTGTAGCAATGTTTTAGTCTACTTAGCTTGCGTAGATTAGGTTTTCAACCCCTACTATTTGTGGTTGATGCGTTTTGGTATTCGAGAGTTTGGAGAATTGAGAACTACAGTTATTTATACGTCGGTTTTTACTTTTTTTAATGTTTTTTTTAATGCCACTAATTTCAATTACAATTGTTTACAAATTAGTCGCCTATACAGGGTGTAAACGAAATCGTGTGATTCCTTCAAACCGCGTGATCTACTGGTGATACTGATTGACCCTGCATAGGTTTTTTCAGAATCAACAAAAAAAGTTTTCAAAAATTGAACCATGGCGATATCGTGCCCGTCAGCTGTGTCACCTTAATTCCGACACCTTAAAACCGAAATTTTCTATCAATAAAAACATTTTTTGGAAAAAATAAAAGTTAATTTGTATTTTTAATCAATCTAAATCCCGTGCGGGCTATTCTATACCATTAATAAATAATGTGGTTTGAAGGAATTACACGAATTCGTTAACAGCCTGTATGGGTAATTTATCTTCAAACTACTAATAATATTGTAATTGTTTAAAAAAACTTACTCAACCAAACTTAATGAAATTCATGTGGCATTAAACTGAAATATTCCGCACCGAATAAAAAAATAATTAACCAAATCGATCCACAAATCTCGGGAGAAATCACTGTACATACATAAAAAAAAAAATACTCATCGAATTGATAACCTCCTCATTTTCGAAGTCGGTCAAATCGGATGAGTGACAGATGACGTCACTTTTGTCGCTACCTACCGATAGTTCGTGATATCCTAGTAGGTGCATCGTTTACATTAGCGACTAATGAAATGCAGTGTCGTGCGTAGGACTGTTGTTATGTTACACTACTAATAAGCTATGGTACCCTGGTAGCTTCAAGTTAAGCAACACTGCGGTGCGAGCACGGATCTTTTATCGAGTCGATTCGAGAAATTTATCTATTCTAAACTTCGAACGTCAAATTTGACATAAGATATAGATAAAACGACAGCAGTTGACGTCAAATTTGACATAAGATATACAAGGTTAGTCGAAAAGGGGGTACTAATCCGCGGGCCACTTAGAGTATCACTGATGACGGTTTTAAAGTGTTAAAATTACAAAATTCGATAATTTTTATTTCCATGCAAAATTATTTTTATTTTAGTTTTTTCAAAAATTCTTCGAATCTCCTTTAGTTAAGAATTCAGAAAATGAAGCTTCTAATTCGTGACCCCAAAATATGACCTAAAATGTAAACACAGCTGATCATAGCTGAGGATAGATGGATTTTAGCATATTTTTATGTGATTTTTGAACAGCTATTTCTCATAAACTCTTGACTTTTGGGGAAAGTGGTAGAACAAAGGTTTGTCACTATTATGGGTACTAACACTCTTTCGGATTAGTACCCCTTTTTTGACTAACCTTGTAGATAAAACGACAGCAGTTGTCGTTTTATCTATATCTTATGTCAAATTTGACGTTTAGAATAGATAATTTCTTGAATCGATTCTATAAAAAGATCTGTGCTCACACCGCTGATTAGTATATGGTATTGGATGGGTCTGTGGAGGCTGTGGAGACTGCATTTAGCTGCGGTAGGAAACACAATCTTGATGCATCATTTCAGCGAGTGATTGAGGCATCATAGAATTGGATGGGAGTTTTTTTTTTCTATTACTGCTGTATGTGGTCCTATATAGGGGATCATTTCCACGTAACCGTGCAGTTATAGGGTCTCCAGCCAATGGGGGGAGGGGGGAAGTAAAATACTTAACCTAAGCTAACTACTTGTACTACACTAACATCATGATTACCTGCAATAACAGCACTAAGGGCGACCCCTAGTGGGACTCGGACCGCGGCTAAGGGCGTTGCTGGCGGGGGCTTAGGGGGGGAGACAGCTTGATGAGGGCTGAATTATCGGTGTGACGGATGGGTGATCGATGAGTTTCACTTTTTTTAGTGCTAATTGTTTGTGATCTCCTAGTTGGCGCATTGCTTGGATTATCGCGATTAATTAAACGCCGTGCATTGTACTGTTATTATCATTACTAATGAGCTATTAATACCCCGGTATACCTACAGGATAAATAGCTTAAAATTGGGAAAATAATTGTTAAAATTAAAGCTAGAAAAAAATACCAACGGGAAAAATAATAAAAAAACCTTGGGTTACTTATAATTATCGAGGAAAACACTTTAAAAATAGTATTTCCTTAAATTCTTCCCTATTTGTAAGTGACGGTAATAGGCAAATGTATTGTGTATTTTATCATAATTGCCTACTAAGAACAATTGTTACCGTTTTTGTTAACACGATAAACCATTTGGTTAAAAAAATACAATAAAAAAACAGAAAAGTTTTTTTTTTCTAACTTTTGCTTTCGATTAAATTATGTCTAGTTTTAATTCCATATGTGCACTTTATAGAGACTTAGAGCAGTTACGAACTGCATCCGATCCGAATCCGTGAAAAAACGTTCCGAAGTAGTCATAGAACTATTTGTATGGTAGTTCACGCACTAGATCCGACTTCCGTCATCCGATTTCTCTCCGTCATCCGTGAGTCTCCAATTCCGAAGAAATATTGACGGACCGAAGTAGCCGTAGTACTGTTTGTATAACCGCTTTCGCATTACCTCGGATTCAAATCGGACAAACGCCAAAGATGGCCTCTGAATTGCTTGGATTTGGATCAGAGATCGGATTAGTGCGTAAGCAATATCCGAATTCAGTCCGAGATTTTTAGACTCTTGGTCCGTATTTTCACGAATTCGGATCGGATGCAGTGCGTAACCGCTGTACACTGTTTGGCCGATCACAAAATAATTTAGAAACTATTCTATTTCGCTACACGACCCATTAATGGGCTTCTAAAACACGCTTGACATTAAGAGCCAACAAGACATCGTTAGTCATAACCCGTTTATGCCCTACATGGGGTCATACATAATACATATTCATGAGAAACATTATGCCTTGAATTCGGCGTCTTTCGATACTAAAGTTATACCTAGGGACAGTTTGACCTTGACTTGTACTTATCGGATATAATCGCAGAAGCAAGGTGTTATGGTGCTGAGCTTGTGTAATGACTATTCATTTTACATATAAGGTCTTACTTTAATAATCCACGATATTTTGCATAGTGACTTAGTAAATACTAAAGATGATGTACCTACCACAAAAAAATAAATCTGATGGTTTAAATATATTTGCTGTTAAAAAATAATTTAATAAATCAATCAATTAATTAATTTACTGGTTGTTTTAGGTGTAATAGCGTGCACGGCGCTAGTTATCAGCGCAGCGTGGGGCTATTTTCTTGCATGGATGTTATGACAACTTAGAGAACCAGTAACGAAATAAATGACTACTAAAACAATTTTGACAAAAAAAATACAACTGATTTCATTTTAAGTGATATCTATATTATCTTCAGCATTCACTTAGATGCTATGCAAAATATCGTGGATTATTAAAGAAAGACCTAATATTAGTGACTTTATTAAGTATTTTTAAAGAACACAAAAAACTCTTCTTCGACTTTGACCCTATTGTTAAGCGCAGACAGGATCTCAGATGGAGCGCACAAATCCAAGTAACAGAGATATAGAGGGACCCCCTATACCCTTCTGGCTCTCACATACACACAAGTCACGACGGAATACAGTAAACAGCTTGGCGCCGGACTTTAATGTTCAGGTGGTAGCTAGCCAGGCGGACCGTATAGATCCTACCACTAAGCGTACTGCGTTTTGTTGAATCTTACTATATGCGTCTAATTCCCAGCGTGCGGTGAGGAAGTTTTATACAACTTTATTTATAGTATATACAAAAACCGAGACACCCCATCAAGATTTTCATCAGAACTGCCTAAATGTTTTTTTTTTAATAAATCTCCAAGTTACACCTTAGTTTATGTCGCGTTAAGTTCCCTAGTAAAGTGTGAAATGCCTGAGATGCGACGATTTACACAAGTGGCGCAAAAATAATCGACTGCCATTGTTTGTTCGATCAAGTACATGGACGTAACTTCTTAGTTGTGTTATATTGTACCGGGGCTATATGCCCAGGGTGCGCCGGATTTGGTTAGACTGCCGCATCATTATAGACGGGGTGCTGACCCCATATTTGGGAAAAGGCTAGGAAGAAGATACCCCTTCTATCCCAAATAGTTGTCTAACATGACATACGCAAATGTAACATGGAATTCATTAAGGGGCCCTTAATTTAATAAAGCCTACCGTTCACTTAATCACTTTGAACTTTGTCTCAGGGGATGCTTGGATATTAACCTACTGGCGTAAATATTGCTATATTATGTACTAACTAATATTACAGGGTGGAAAGTTTTATTTAGGGATTAGTAAGGGGTTCACACATACGGTTTATATAGGAAATTGTGGATAGCTAGCAGTGTTTATTGATCAATTTATTATAAAACTAGCTGTACCTGCGGCTTTGTCTACGGATGTATAAGGTTATTGCTCATTGGATAATGAACAGTAACGTTGTATATCACGCTATTCGCTATAGTGATATACAACGTGTTACAAAAATACCCTTAAAGTCGAAAGGGGATTAAAAAGTCCCTTGTAAAGAGTCTATTGGCAATATTTTAAAATAAAAGTAGGATCCAAAAAAAATATTGGACCAATCATAAAATGTAATCATCACTGAAAGGCAACCCTGAAAACATAAAAGTAAAGAGTAAGTCTATTCTAAATTAGGTAAGAATGTAAATAACTTTCTGGGTAGTCACCCAGAAAGTTATTTACATTCTTACCTAATTTCCTCTTAAAGGTAAATGACAACAACTATAAAATACTACTTGATTAACATTTTCTTTTTTAAGGGGAATTATGTAACACGTTGTATATATAGTGTGTACCTGGAATGACGTGTGCTGTGCACAGACGAGAATGGGATATATTAGAAAATAAATTGTACGAAAAAAAAAACGCTTAATATCGCTTTTTTACCTTTTTAATGTTTTTGTTTCAATAAAAAAAAACTATAATAAAGGCTAAGAATTGGTATTACATAGCAAATAAAAAGCAACGTTTATAAAACAGCCACGAAGATAAAAAATGGTTCATTGAAAAATGAATTGTTTTTTTTTTTGTTTTTTTTGTCACTAAATTATGATCTAGTTTGATTCATGTTCTTCTGTGCACATTATCTAGGTAAACTGTATATCCTACATGGAAGGCAAACATTTAACCGTAAGGTTAATATACTGTCTCAAAAGATTTACCAAACAAATACTTATCATAAACTTTACAAACGTTTTAAACATAAAAAGCAAAAGAAATCCCAACTCTAATACACAATTTTCTTGTAACCCTTCGCATCTAAATCTGCAGTTTACCGTAAGTTTTCTAACGATCGTCACTCGGCCGGTCACTTATACCCGCGTTTCTATTCAATATAACACTCGGCCGGACGTTAAAGGGTTTCAGTACTTTTAGTACTTGTGAGGGTTCACTGTTAGCGATTTTCTTGTAATAAATTGTTGGTTTTCGTGGTTATTCGTGGTTATTCGTGTGAGATAAGTATGAGAAATAGTTGGAGCTGAAAATTATACAATACTAACCTTTGCCCGTAGTTTGCCCACGTAAAATAAATTCTATTAATATGTCTAGGAAAAACATGTTAATAGTTCCTCTATTCACATCTACTTGGATATTAAGAAAATGGCTTACGGCTTTCGTTTTTAGGGTTCTGTACCCAAAAGATAAAACAGGACCCTATTACTAAGACTCCGCTGTCCGTCCGTCTGTCCGTCTGTCACTATGCTGTATCTCATGAACCGTGATAGTTAGACAATTCCACAGATAATGTATTTCTGTTGCCGCTGTAACAACAAATACTAAAAAACAGAATAAAATAAATATTTAAGGGGGCTCCCATACAACAAACGTGATTTTTTTGCAGTTTTTATAGATGATGGTACGGAACCCTTCGTGCGCGAGTTCGACTCGCACTTGGCCGGTTTTATAGTTCCGTACCAAAATGATAAAAAGGGAAACCTTATGATGCGACTTCGTCTGTCCACCCCATCCGTCTGTCCGTCACAGCTGCTTTTTTCAGGAATTCTGGTATTTAATTTTTACTCATTTTCGAATTTTAAACTGATATTGCAACATACACCAATAAACTCACGCCCTTTTCCTATGGGGCTAGGCAGAAAGTATAGAACGCCTATATAAAACCTAATAAAGATAAAGAATCATTTATTTGGACACAGCAAAGAGAGACACAATAAATAAAAAATGTGATATAAATACAAAAGTCTTGGGTTTGTGTCTCACGGTTGGATCAAAAAGGAGTCCAGATCAGCTTAATGTCAAGCACTATAAGTACTTGACGCTGGTTTTCGTATGGAACCTTTGTGCTCCACGGATGTCAGTCAGCGGTCATGCCCGTTCACTTAAACCAACATGTGTGTGTATATGTGTAGTGTATGTAAAGAAAGAATATAAATAAATACGCAATAAATAAGGAACAATCTAAAACTGTATGCAATATAATATTTAAATATGGCAACATTTTGTTGTAATGAACTAAAGAAATCCTAACGTACTCCTTTCGCTTCACCTATGTTCATACATCTTGTCTTACACGCACTTCGATTTAGAGTACTACGCACCTTACTTCATAAATCTAATTATTAAATGTTTTTTTTTAAATATACCTACTACTTATAACGTTCTTTTATATTTTTTTCTGAATAGTCATAAATTGCCCTATCATTTTTCCCGACTTGACGTTATATATAAAAGGTTAGTCGGAAAGGGGGTACTAATCTGAAGCCCACTTATAGTATCGCTGATGAGTGTTTGAAAGCAAGTGTTAAATTTCAAAATTCGATATTTTTTTTCCAAATAAAATGATGTTTATGTTAGTTTTTTCAAAAATTCTTCATTCCTGCTTTAGTTACAAATGCAGAAAATGGTGCTTCTAATTCATGACCCCAAATATGACCTAAAATGTAAACACAGCTGATCATAACTGGGGATAGATAGATTTCAGAGATTTTTTTTTGAGATTTTTGAACAACTTTTTCTCTTAAACTATTGACTTTTGGGAAAAGCTGTAGAACAAAAGTTATTCATTATTATGTGTACTTTAACACCCTTTCGGATTAGTACCCCCTTTCTGACTAACCTTGTATACCGGGTGTCCCAAAACACGTAGAGAGAAAGTACTTTAAATATTACTAACGAAACTGTCATTCGATTCTTTAATTAGTTGCATGTGAGTTGTCTTATTTATGTAAGATTAGCGACCCGCCCCGGCTTTGCACGTGTACGTTTTATAGCTTAAAACCTCTTAAAACCTTCCTCTTGAATCACTCTCTATTCAAAAAAAACCGCATCAAAATCCGTTGCGTAGTTTTAAAGACCTAAGCATAGGACAGACATCGGGAAGCGACTTTGTTTTATACTATGTAGTGATTAAACATATATAATTTATGTCGTATACGCACCGTCTTGAAATAAAAGCAAGAAAAAAATATGTACCATTGAATTCTGTACCTCAATTATAGGTAGGCACTTATATGTATTATAGACGAGGTTAGTAATCAGTTATAACAGACCTTTATTACAGTTCATAAACCTAATGTTATTACTATTGTTCAAGTTGCTCTACTACATAACTATTACCGATAATACAAGGATTTATACCTTAATAGGTAACAATATACAGGGTGTAAATAAATTCCTTCAAACCGCGGGATGTAATGGTGACACAGAACATGGCGTTTAAAATTAGTTCCTGAAATACTTTTAATGGTATCTGTAATGAGTAAGATGAAGATACAGAAGAAGTATATGAGTGAAAGAGACAGCTATCTGCAACTACACAAAATTGGTGTAGTTTCGAATCACCATTTTTGGCGCCTCAATAACATTGTTATTGGGTGTAAAAAGAGTAAATGAAGCGGAGAGCCACCTGTTCTTCTCAGATTTTTATGTATGATAAGTTTTTTTTTGTATTGGACCATACCAAGGGTAAAGCATGATAGTTTATTCAAATAAAAAGTATTTTACAGACTATTTAATACTACTCAAATAAAGTAAATAAAACTTTTTGATCAGTCTATAAAATACTTTTTACTTGAATAAGCTATCATTCTAAGTTTCCGAGATATTAAGGATTTTGTAGGTGACCCAAATTCATTGTTCCCGACTAGTATTAGCGCTAATATGTACAGTTTTACCCGACTCCTGCGATAAGAACTTTAAAGTTAAGGGCTTTAAACTCTGTCACTGAAGCCCCACACCCATCCCTAACCCCCCTCACCCCCTCCTTGTTTACACCTTCCGCTAACACCGTCACCGGCTCCTTTTGGTTACGTATGGAAATTTAACGATCCGGCGAACAGGTGACTGGGGTTATGGGCGAAAAAACCTGACTGTAACGTGCCTTATTTCCTCCCTGTTTTAATGGAAATTAGAATATATTAGGGTTGAAGATATTAGGCCGTCGATAACACGGGGTTAACTTTCCAAACACGGTATGATAAGGGTTTGTTCTGACTTGCGTAGTAAATGTTATTGGTATGGCTTTACTGTGTTTATTTACGATACGAGTAGAGCTCGGAGTAGTAGATATCATAAAATACGTCATCTTTCTTTTTCTTTCTCCTATTAATTCGTCTAGTGTTTCTTTTTACACAAAAAAAATATAATTTTGTTTCTTTTACAATTTCCGTGCTACGAATTCGTGTAATTCTTTAAAACCACATATTACTGGTATAGATTAAACCTGCATAAAAATAAATTAACTAATTAATTATGTGATAGAACATTTCAATGCTATGCATAAATGAATGAAAGCCAGGCGATACAGATATCGCTCTGCAAAGTCGGTTAACTCGGGGCGCGAAACTGATTCACGTAAAGTTTTTTTTTGTTTTGTTTTTTTTTGGGTCAGTCTGTGTCCCTGTTTGATTACGAGGTTTGAAGGAATTAAAAAGTTTTTTAACCAATTAAAACAGTGTACAGTTGAAATCTAACTACGTACAAAAATATAACAATTATTCAACCATTTTGTCAAATTAAATTCAGCTACTTAAGCGATTCATGATAAATTACACTCATGTAGGTGAGTAGGTGTAAAACATTGCTCTCGTTTTGGCATCCCGCTTGTGTAAACAATATTTATGCGATTTCAAACTGCGCTGCTAATGCACTCGCCAGATACTGGCGCCAGCGGCTGTATCAGTGTGAACCAGATATAAATCATTCGCTTGGATAAATTCTTTAACTTAAATATTGAAGTTTAGGATAATAAAAATGTTGGTATGTTTTTTTTGTGGATTTTAGGTCGGAAATACGTTTCCCTTTATTTCTTGTACTAATATTTCTTATTTGATTCTAAAATGCTTTATTTATTTTTATAAAGAAAGTAACGATCCACCCCGATTTCGTATGGGTATCCTTAAGTTAACTGATTCTGGATTTTTTCAACTGCTTTACTATTTTGGCTTTGTTGACAATAATCGTGATATCTCAGCTAATATTAAAAATACGTTAATTAATTCCAAACAAAAACCTTCCCTGAAAATCAATCTATTTAGCCGTGAAAACTGGATCAAAATCCGTCCAATAGTTGCGGAGAAAATCGCGCACAGACAGACGCGACGCACTCTTAAGGTACAAATCCGAGACGGGCTGCAAACTGCAACCGCAGACCGCAAGTCGCCATCGGAATAGCGCCTTTAAGGTGTGGACTTTAAAGGTGCTATTCCGACAGCGACTGTAAAACTGCAACCGCAGACCGCAGCCGCAGATTGCACCGCAAGCGATACTACTTTTGCGGTTTGCAGTCTGCAGCCCGTCTCGGACTTGATGCCGGCAAAACTATGGCCGTAGCTATAGCTATAAGTCATCATCATCGCCTTGCCCTTATCCCACTCTAGGTGTGGTCGGTACAACATGTATTCTTCTTCCATTCACCTCTATCAGCAATAATCTCAGTACTCACTCCTTTCTTGCCCGTATCATCTTTTGGTATGTCTACACCCGTGTGCTTTCATGCTCTTCTTGCGCTTTCAACTTTCAATTCTTCTTGCGTCAAGCGCATGCAATATTAATTGCCGTAAGACGCATGCAGCTTATCGTCTACACCGGTGCGCCTCGGTCAGTCGTCCGTCGACATACAATAGACGGATTAGCGTGCGCTAGGGGCATGCGGTTTTGTCGAACTAGTATTAAGGCATGCGCTATGGCGCTTCACGCATGCTTCAGACGAAGACGCAAGATGAACATGAAAGTGCACTGGTGTAGACATAGCTTTGCACACAATCCATCCATCTTTTCTTTCGCCTACCTCTACTTGTATATCCATTCAAATTCATATTTAGCACTCCTCTGGTAACACGACTTTCTTCCCTCCGATATAACTATAAGTACAACCCAAATTTATTACACAACGCCAACATTAATTCAACAAAAAGTAAAAGAGTCTATCGTAACGTCGCGTGCTTGTCTATGCGTACCATAAAGAATATAGAAGTCTATACTTGGCCAGATTGTTTGTTAAATTCTTTACTGCTATATTGAATCGCTGCTAAGAATATATAGCTGGAGGAACCCGAAAGATTTTTAATCACGCCTTCTAATAGTTATTATGAGTCAATAATGTTATATCAACATAAGTCCAATTCGGTCAATTGAACTATTTTATTTTTGGGAACAAAATTAATCAATAAACTTTAGTACTTCCTTGTAAACAATACCTTAGGTCGAGCTGGCAACGTTTAAATTATCGTTTGGGCGGATAAGAAACTTCTCACTTCACGAACCTCCCCGACAAAACACGACATATGGCGAGTGGTGTATAGTATGACCAAGGTATCACAAAAGTCACAATGCCGCATTCATAGGGCTTGTTACTCTAAAGATTTTTAAACTTGTGAATTTATGTTTTTTTTAATGGAATAGGTAAATAACAAAGGGGATATATTAATCTGGCGAATAAATAATATATGGGAGACTGTTAATGAGATATTTTAATACTAAACCGAGCGGCATTAAAATATATTTGCGAAAAATTAACTTAACTGACGAAAAATTATTAATAATTTTAAATTCGTAAAATGAGCTACTAGCAGTGAGAAACAGTTAATCTAAGCTAGCAACTAAAATTCCAAGTGTCCGAATTAAATACTAATTTGGGCGAAAAAAATACTGAGTGGGCGAAAATATACATTTCCTTACCCCGACACGGATAGGTTAGGTTCGAAGGGGATGACGGGGGCTAGAGTGAGCGAGCGAAGCGAGCGAACGAAGCCCCGTCATCCATTTCGTGTTAGGTTACTTGAAACCCTGCAGACAGAAATAGGAGCCCACAGCGGGGCTCCGTCGACGCTCCTTTGGAAACCCAAACAACCTTAAAAACATACAACAATAATGTGAGTGAAATTTTTTCGCTAAAGAATTATTATACTGATCGTTCTGAATAACTCGTACCTCAAATTCGTAATTTTAAGTCGCCCATTTCAATGTTTGTGTCCGCCCTCAGTCGTTCGCCCACTTAGTATTTCAGTACGCCATAATCAGTATTTTTGACACCCTTACTTTGAATTTATATTCGATCGTTTAAATACTAGCCAATAACAAATATCTCAAAAATTAAGCTTTATTCGACAAACGATATCCTACCTTTTCTTCTCCAATTAGGCATCGGAATCGAGATGGTTAAAATCTTTCGGATACCTTGGACCCACGGTGAATACGCCGACTTTCAAACGTTTTGAATTCAGTTGGAATTCATTTCTCTAAACATCCCCTTTAAGTTTCATGAAATGCTTTTATAATAATAATAATAATACTCTCTCAACTCTGGCTTGCCTTTATCGGCCGTCCAGAGGGGGGCCGCCAGAGCTATTTGCTCGGGGGTGGAAGTGTCTAAAGGCGTAATAGCGGGGAAACCCACTCCGGGTCTTTTAGACCCGCGACGGCGAAACCGGGGCCACACCTCTCTACACCCCTAGCCGCTCACACGTCTGTTGCCCCCTTCGCCTATGTACTGGCGGCTTTTCAGGGGGCCCAGCTAGTGAGCTGGCGAGTCACCGTCTGCCAATAAATTTCAATTTTAAATGTTGAAAGGCAGACGCCGTTTTCTTCCGGCAATAGAGGTTATCAGTCCACCTAACACCCCTTCCCATAGACCAGACATTTTTCACCACATTTTGCAATAGTTTTGCACCCACCTGGGACGGTCCATGACTGTACTCCAATAGTGCAGCCGTGGATAGCCCTCGGTTGGTGCCCCACCCCATTTTAGATTAAAGTTCTCAAAGGGGCCTCTGCGCGTTGGACCTGTGTCCCCGTGTATGCCTTCCAAAGGACCGGACATCTTCCGCAAGGAAGATGAGCCGTGACTGAAAAGAGATACAAAGATAATAATAAAACTTTATTTCAGACCAGGGTCCATACAAAATAAGAATTACAGTTAGAATTAATAAAATCAAATTAAATTAAATCAAAATTAAATCAAAATTAAATCAAAATTAAATCAAAATTAAACCAAAATTAAAAATAAAACTAAATTAAAACATTCCAAATTAAATTAAATTAAAATTATTCAATGAATCAATCTACGTAACTGGATGACGCTCGATGTGTCGTCATCCAGTGCCACATTATTGGGCTGTCCATCCTGCCGGCTATCGTGGACACTAGGCCATTAGAGCTATCGCGTACTCGCCGCATCAAGGATGCTATGCGTGAACGGATAATTGCATAGAAATCTGGCACACCGGCTTCCGCGAACATCCCTGACGCACTGCAAAATCGCGGTAGCCCCAACATGACCCTGAAGGCGTTATTATATTGGATACGCAGAGCATTGAACGAGCTTTTTGTATAACTGACCCATAGGGCACACGTGTACAGAGACTGGCAAAACGCCCTAAAAAGTGTAATTTTTACCTCCTTGGTACAACGTGCAAACCTACGGGCCAGCATGTTACATCTAACCGCCAACGCTCTGCGTTCCCTCTCCAGGTCTACATCATCAGACAGACTATCGGTGACCCAATGTCCCAGGTACTTAAACTTCGTCACTCTGGTAAGCGGAGCGTCCCCTAAGATAACAGGTGGGACCGAGTCATAACATTTGTTCCCCGCTTAAAAAACTAGGAGTTCACTCTTCGTAGCATTGTACCTGAGACCGTGGGCCACCGCATACTCCTCACAAATACGAAGAAGCCTCCTAAGTCCACCGATTGATGGGCTCAGCAACACCATATCATCAGCGTAACTGATGTTGTTAGCACAATGCCCATCAATGAAGCAACCGACATTGGTATTGCTAAGCTCACAGATCAGC
The DNA here is from genome assembly GCA_905220435.1 of Amphipyra tragopoginis. Classification (NCBI taxonomy): domain Eukaryota; kingdom Metazoa; phylum Arthropoda; class Insecta; order Lepidoptera; family Noctuidae; genus Amphipyra; species Amphipyra tragopoginis. The sequence continues at coordinate 3,718,376 of HG992006.1, forward strand.
TGGTTAACATACAGGTTGAAAAGCTTGGGTGAGCTGAGTCCCCCCTGCCTCACCCCGCATTCCAACCTGTATGCATCCGACAGGACACCCTCCCACTTAACATGGTTGTATTGATTGTTATACCAATACTTAAGCACCTCCATGAGATCCCTAGGCAGGCTTGTGGCAGACAGCTTCTTCCACAGGCAGCCATAAGACACCAGGTCGAAAGCCTTGGAGAGGTCCAGGAAACACGCATACACAGGGGTTTTCCTATTAGCATAGTATTGAACACTTTGTTTGAGACAGAGAATAGCTGTTTCCGTGGATAAACGCGGCTTAAAACCAAACTGGGCATCGTGTGATGATATATGCTTATCCAGCTGCCGGTCAATCAAACTGTCCAACACCTTCGCAATAATAGTCGCCAAGGATATAGGTCTGTAATTGCTCATGTCACTCGCATCTCCCGTCTTATTTTTAGCTATGGGTACTACAATAGTTTTAACCAGGTCAGCTGAAAGATAAGAGTGATTCAAACAAAAACTAAATAACATTGCCAGGACCCGCGGCAAGTGCTTACCTGCATAACGTAGATGTTCCACGCTTAAGTTGTCATGACCTGGCGACTTCCCCCTTTTCATGCTATAAGCATCTTCATAATATTTCATGTTATAAGCATCTTCCGATATATGATCATATCACTACGAATATGATCATATAACGGCTGTAACCATGTTACTGCGACATATACACACGTCTGCCCAACCCTTCGGGGAATAGAGTCGTGATGTTATATAGGGCAAAGGTTATTGAGGTGCGTGTAGGTCACACCGTCAAAGCTAACCACTGCATAAGTGATGTGTTAGCGTCGGTTATCTTAATGCCCCTTTTCCTTGTACACTTCTTCAACAAACGGTATTAACATTAAATGTGTCAGTTGAAACTTTTTATGACGACTGTACTGTGGTTTGTGGGGTATACGTTAGATTAAACTAGGTTGTTTGATAAACTTGTTTTTTTTTTTACTTTTATGTGTAAAGAATGCTAGAAATATGTGTTGCGTTATCCTGTTAAACTTTTTAGCTAAGCTAAATAATGGAGGTGTAGCGATAGGCATGTTGACAGCATCAATAAATTGAAAATCTAATTAGTCCGCCAGTTAGAGTTTTGAAAAATAATGGACACGTATTTTTTTTTTGTTAAATCTATGAATATTTAGAAAGATAAAACGCATCAAAACTCGAGAGTGGGAGCTTGTGACGTCAGAAGCAAGTAAAAATTGTACTTGCTTGTGACGTTTTGCCAATTTTAAAAATGTCGTATCTTTGTCAATTTTGGTTTACGTAACAAAAGAAAAAATACGGGTCAAATATTTTTTTATAATCTAACTGACGGACTAATTAGATTTTTTCAGTCAAATACCCTATTCCACAACGAAGCAGTTTTATTGTCAATATAGAATACCGTGTCGTCGCGTTGATATATTTTATTAGTATTTTCGATTATACTTTGCTCAACGAAAGATGAGTCCCTGATACAGCGGTCATTTTAACGATATCATCAAAAACCGTAACCGTTACCCATGTTTTGTTTTAAAAAAATATTTGATACTTGCATTTGTCCCCGGCTTCGCTCGCGTTAATTAAGCTCAAAAACTCTTAACACACTACTTAAGTTTCTATAATATTATAATTCAATCGTGATTCGAAAGATACGTGGTGCCATCTATGAACGTTATTGTTAGCACTAGAGTGCACGCGCCCTTAAATACTCCTTGAGCGCACGCGCGGGCTACAGGCGTAGACCACTTACAGGTCAATTAATTCTCCAAATAAAACAGAAAGTGAATAAAACACAGTTAATTATTACTGTACATCTTTATTTTTACCACAATGGCTCATACAATCAGAAAAATTTCGCTTTTTAATTATAATTTGAAACATAAACAAAAACTTCTTAAAAATTTACTATTTTTGGAAGATTTGCGATCTTATAGGCTTATTTTCATTTAGGAACGTTATTTTTATCATAAAATTGATTTGTAAGTATCTAATTGAACCAATTATCAAAACAATTAGTAATAAATCACTCTGTTGGTATACATTCAGGTCACACGACTGCCTGATGTTCGGTACAAATGCGCCATCGTTTACTGCGGTCGCTAGCCCTGCTGCAAAAAGAACACCAACCAACTCCTCCCCGAATAGGCATATTATGTTCTGGGGTTTGTTTTGCCAGTCCTAGAAGTAGGCTGATTTCAGTTTTATATCTCTGGATATATTTTGATGAGATATACGACGCTCAATAGAAGTTCAAGTGGGATCGAATCCCACTTCTTCTATTTGCGTCTTTTGCTTCACCTATTGGGCTTACTAGACGAACTAAAATGTTGTTATATCTGGTTCTTGAAGTGGGCGGTGGAAACTTACTCCATTTTGTAACATTTCATAATGGTACAATGGACTGGTAGGAAGCGAAAATCGACAAAGGTACGTCTTCATTTTCGCCCTCGTCCCACTCGCCATCTTGTTCCTTATGAGAATGGTGCGGAGATCTAAGCGGGCCACTTTGTTCCTCGAATCCACCTTCTTCCCCACTTTCACTCAAAATGTTGTCGTCTTCGTCATCTTCCAGCTGCCATCTTGGTACCTGTTTACACAAATCGTTCAAGTTATCCGACGTCTAAAAAATTACCGAAACATAATTAAGCTCCATCAAAAATCCATAAATACAAACAACAAATACTTAAAAAAGTAATTTACAGTACGTTTTATAGTGATACTACAGCCAATGCATCATATTTACCTCAATTTCACCAATTGTACAGTAAAAAATTTACTTCCTCCAACGCTCGCGCGGGCTACAGGTGTAGCCCACCAACTTCAAGGAAGATTTGTGAAGAAATCCGTGTGCCGTAGGAGCCGGCACGCTACTGGCGGGAGCGGGTGCTAGTACTTGAGGAATACACTAAACGATTGCACTGTAGTGCGCCAAGTTACGAAAATATACGACAATATTACACGCTGGGTTACATATGTAGCCCGCGCGTGCGCTCTAGTGTTAGTATCCTCGGGAACAATACTTTTTTTCGGAATGCAAGGTACCCTATTTCTGTACACCTGACAATGTATATGCAAAATTCCAGGATAATCGGTTTAGTGGTTTAGGCGTGAAAAGGTAATGTTTGTTACTGTAAACTTACTTTCGCATTTATAATATTAGTTAGGATTAGGATGCGAAAGTGACTCAGTCGGTCGGTAACGCTTTCACGCCTAAACCGCTGAACCGATTTTGATGAAACTTGGTACAGAGATAGTCTGAAACCTGGAGAAGGACATAGACTACTTTTATCCTGAAAAATACGGAATACGCGATACACGACATCCACGCGGACGAAGCCTCGAGCGACCTCTATTATAACCATAATTTGGAATACGCCTTTTATTTTTTGGAGCGACTCGCCCTTTACAGTTCTCTCCAAAGAGACAAAATAAATTGTGAGAAAAAAATTGTCATGTCCATAAAAATCTATTATAAGTTACCCGAAATACTAAAGAATTTAAATAAACATAATATCTTTATCAATAAATTGAAGCTTTTCCTTGTAAGCAAATGTTACGATAGTTTATGCGAATACTTAAATGATAAATTATAAGTAACTCCTTATCAACCTATTTGTATCTAAAAATACCCACTATTAAAGATACGCCTAACTACTAATAATATGATACTTATTTTTTAAAATAAATACTAGGCTTCCTAAAAACATGTAATAAATAAAAATTATAAAGAAAACAAAAATATCAATTTCCGATAATTAAATGGTATTTACAATGTTACTAAAAACAAATGTTTAGATAATTTATAAAACAATAATTATAATTCTTTAATTTTATATTTAATATTCCGTATTAATCAAACATTCTTACTAACCACTTAACTAATAATAAACAGTGCACTTCCTTCTCTCTCCTACTTGATCTGGTCCTTTGAAAGGCATGCACGGGGACACAGGTCCAACGCGCAGAGGCCCCTTTGAGAACTTTAATCTAAAATGGGGTGGAGCACCAACCGGGGACTATCCACGGCTGCACTATTGGAGTACAATCATGGACCGTCCCAAGTGGGTGCAAGACTAAAGTAAAATATGGTGAAAAAATATCTGGTCTATGGGTCCAATCCACTCAATACCCCTTGGTATTGAGTGGATTGGACAACTTCTATTGCCGGAAGAAAACGGCGTCTGTATTTCAAATTTAAAGTTGAATTGTAGAGAGAAACAGTGCCCTTCCTCCTCTCTCCTACTTGATCTGTGCTGTGCCCGACAGGGTCCATAATTGTGACTAATTTAATTATTTCCCTACCAACTGTATGTATACATATAATACATTATGGTACGCAATAAAGAATTAAGAATTGAGACAAGGCACACAGGCAATTTTGCTAAAGCATCTCGTCCACGATAGATTAAAATCACATAGTAATTCTCGGAGACCAATCTACAACGTGTACATAGTAACGAGACTAGTTTAGCAGTCTACATAGTCTACAATAGACACGGTCCGCAATCTCGAAATGCGAGAGAATTTATTGGACTAATCTCCAAGCCCCCTAGCTCTATTGCTCTATCGTGCATGAGGCGCTTAACGTAAGGTAGGTTCTTAAATCTGCTATCCGATTTTTAAAATACTGATAAGAGGAGTAACAGATCAAAGTGTATTAACTCCACCCACCGTAATAATGCTTTAGTACTTATTCTAAGGTAATAAGAATAGTACAAACAGATTTTTTATCTATTTCAAACCTTGTTACTAATGTCAAATTATGACGCACCAAACTGTTTTACTTTTTATTATAAAAAGAACCAAACTGCACATCGTTTCAAACAATATTAAATCCAGGTTGTTTGTTTGTGTGCTCTCTTTAAAGTATTATGGATTATGCCTTTATCTCAAAAGTAATATTGACGGAGTTAATACACTTTGATCTGTTACTCCTCGTGACATTTTGGAAAATTTGAGTTTTATATACTACGTAATAGCGCAGCTTTTTCTCTATCGACCAGTCTGGTCCGTATTTTTCTATTATTTGTCAGTTACGAGATCCAGAGACTTCTGAACATCATCATCATCAGTCAGCCGAAAGACGTCCACTGCTGGATATAGGCCTTCCCCAAGAAGCGGGGGTATGCCATAATCGCCACGCTTGGTTGGTGATCGCAGTATGGTAGTTAACCCGGCGTCATGGGGGTGGAAAAGTGTTACACGGACGTTGGGGTGGGTCTCACCGACCCGTTTATTAATGTCAGAATTATTCCAATACTGTACAAATAATAAAGTTATTATTATTCATGTTAAGTTTTTAGGTATCTAAGTAAATAATTGAAACACAAATATCATATTATATTTATGTTTTAATCACATAAATGAAACTTCAAAAAAATAACGACAAATGTCAACAAAAAATTTCTCTTCTATTTAAATGTAATTACATTATTAATTTAACAATCAGTCTTAATATTTTAATGGCACTTTTTTGTAGAAAACTAAAATAACTTAAGAAAAAAAAACACTTCATATCTTTGGTACAGTCAGCACAAAACTGACTGCGGGGATGGGTCTCACATACCTTATTCAATTTCGTGCACGTGTAACTCCCACTGCGGCTGTGCCACCACTAACATGTTGCTTGAGACGCATAGAACAACTCAACAGTTCCAGCTATTGAGAAGGACGGAAACGTCGCACGCATACTAACCGAACTACAAGCGCAATAAAATGTGACGGGTCGCACAGACCCAACCCCCATGACGCCGGGTTAAAGTACTCAGAGAAAGCTGCTGTCCATCCTCTAGTCGCCTTCTACGACACCAACGGGAAGAGATGAGGTAGTGCTATTCTTTATGTCCGGCACCACACACACACACACACGTTAAAAGACTTTTACAGAGACTGTAATATACCTTTTACAGATACTGTATATTGTTGATGGTCACATTTCTGTACCGAAAAGCATGACTAAAAACAAAAACTTTAATTTTAAAAACAATATTAGTCCTGTAACTCTTTAATGTTATGCAATGAGCTTAAAATTAGCCCAAAAATTTGGTATAACGAAGTTTATTCACTTATCGGCCGTTTAGAAATCGGAAAGCAAAAATAGTGCCACAGAATTAGGTCGAACTTACAATCTCTTTGATCTGTAGTCCGGTACGCAACCGGCTTTTGGGCTATCTCATCATCATCATCATTAGCCCACTACTTTCTTTTCACGAATTCGGAGTTTGTCCCATCATAAAAGTTGTACCTACAGAAATATGCAGAGTTCATAGTTTTCGGAAGTAAATCGACTAACCAATCATGCTGTATTTATAGTTCGTTAGATACACTTCCACCTAAAATATTCCTCTAATCACCTCGTGGTACCGACAAAAGAAGTACAGGATACTATTACTCGAAATACCACATCTTTCCAATTAATCTACAACTACAAAACATAGAAATATATTTTCCTAGAACAATAAATGACCAAATATATCAGAGAATCTAATACTACCTTATTGGCGTCCTCCTCCCCCCCAATGAGCCTAGCAACGGTCCCTCAGATATAATGAACCGCAGCCAATAATAGACGAGTTTACCAAATAAAGGGAACAAAACCAATTGTTGGAACAATAACAGGGATATGGGAAGCTGTATAGAAAGATACGCGATTTGAAGCGATGGAGTGGAGAAATTGTACTATTGAGGGTGTAAGCGGATTCGTGTAATTCCTTCAAACTGCATGATCTACTTGTGACACAGGTTGACCTTGCAAGGGATTTTATTCAGAAAAAAAAAACTTCTTAGCGTTTCGATGACAAACTTATTAAATTAAAAAGACAACATGGTGTTCTGTTTTTGAGTCAGTTTAGCGTTCCGAGTTAACTGACTGCGCGGAGGGATATTGCGCTAGTCGTGCCTATCAGCTATGTCACCGTGCTTTCATTAATTCATGTTCAGGCATCAAACGTTCTTAAAAAAAGGGTTTTTGCAAAAAAAAAACCTTTTTATTTTACCGTCTTTTTATTTTGTTTAGATACAACTACTTACCACCATTGCAAGAGAAAAAGCTTTTTTTTATATTTAATCTATATCTTAATCTATACCAGTATTAAGCCGGGTCCACTGCGCCGTATTTTCGTGTTTGCAAACAGGATAACATTGTTTGATAACCGAATAGGGGCGTGGCCTAACAGTTTTGTTAGCAAAATTGGCGCTGCGGACCCGGCTTAACGTTGTTTGCTAACCGAATAAGAGTGTGGCCTAACAGTTTTGTTCGCAAAACCACAATAACATGTTGAAAATTGGCACTGCGGACCCGGCTTTAGATATGTGGTTTTAAGGAATTACACGAATTCTTGCACCCTGTATTTAGGACTAGATTTGTGTAGTCAAATTAGTCCAGGTTGAAGACCTGCAAATAGTGATAGCCTAGAGGCTGAACGCTTCTTTTCCACGCATTAGGTCTCAGTTCGACTCGGCCCAAACCTCTGACTTTTCGAATTCATACGCGGATCAGAATTTGATTATCACTGCCGTCAGACATCTGCAACCATATTTTACTGCACCTAACTCTTAGGGTGTTACCACACTAATCGATCGATCGTCGATCGATGCCATCGATCGATGGTAGAATGGATTAGTCGACGTCGATCGATAGTTTCTACTACACCAATCGATCGACTAAACGTCGACCGATGTCGTTCGATGGCATCGATCAACGATCGATGGATTGGCGTGATAACACCCTTACGCTACCCTATTTAAGAACAAGAAACAATTGGATTACCTTCAACAACACTTTCCATGTGCAATAAATAACATTATCTTCAGAAATATCCTATTCGGAACAGTAAATAACAAATGTAAAAGTCTTCTCTGAAAGGAAACATGTACTTAATTAATTCTAAGAAAAATCGAATCGTACTCGACAAAGAACGTAGCGATGGCCTCCAAGAAAACATGCTCGCTTATTATAGGCGAAAAACAGGAAAATATAAATCTTTATCGTGTGGTTCATTTAGCTTAACATCTGGCTTTGTTCTTTGGAGAAGATATAATAATTTTTTAAAGAAAAATCTTTATTTATTTGTAAAACTCAATGAAGAAATACAGTTCAAAGCATAACAGTACAAGGTGTAACATAAATAACGCACAACCTCTTAAGAATTTGGCATTTTTTTTATAAAACAATAAAAAAAACAAAAGAAAAAAAATTTTTTAGGTGTTGTCGTATTTTTATTAAAGAAAATAGGAAAAAATAATAATATTGCCAACTTTAAAAATAAAAAACGTAACAAGGAGGCTTTCGAGACATCTTCCAAAATAGTTGGTGGCGGAAATATTGCCACTGCCGTATAAAGGGTTAAGGGGTCACTGTACTCATCATTATGAACAACTTTTACTACAGGACCAAAGCTGAAATCGCGACAAATCAGCTGTTCCCTACATTTATCTTCGCGTAATTCGTCAAAATGTAGGGAACAGCAGATTTTTTTTTCGCGATTTAATTTTTGGTCCCATAGTAAAAGTTGTTCATAATGATGAGTACAGTGAATCCTTAAGAGGTTGTGCGTTATTTAAGTTACACCTTGTATACAGGGTGTAAACAAATTCTTGTTATTCCTTAAAACAATATGATCTACTACTGGTGTAGATTGACCACGCACGGGATTTAGATTGATTTAAAATAAAAAATGAAAAAATATTTTTTTGTTTTGTGTTAGGATTAAGTGATCGTATCTAAACCACCTCATAAGGTTTCAACTATTTTTTATATGTTAGACGATCTCAATGCCACATGGCGCCATAGCTTATGGGCACGATTAGCGCGATATCGCTTTTTGCAGTCAGTTAACTTGAGGCGCTAAAACGACTCAGAACTTATTGACTTTTTGTTTATTAAACTTCTTCTTCTTCTATCATGTCGGCACGAACTATACGAGAATAGCTCATGCTGTGGTGATAAGATTGGCCAGTCAGCAAGGTTGGTAGCGGGGCTGACTGCCCAGGGTGCGCCGGACATACTTAAGTATCCCAACTTATTTACGGGTTAATCTGTGTCACCGGTAGATCTCGCGGTTAGAAAGAATTACACAAATTCGTTTACATCCTTTATATTAAAATGTAACTCTGGACACTTTTGAATTATTTTCGGTGCAGCTGTCAATGTCTTCTCAGAGCCTAGTATTACAGCATAACTGATTAGTCACTTTAAATCTGAGAACCATGAACCCTGCTCGTCATTTTACATCTTTTACTGTGAGAAAAATTAAGAATTCGTGAAAAAAAACAGCTGTTCCCTTCGATCAACAATAGCAACTAGATAAAGGGTTACGTACAAAATCAAGCTCAGTTCTGTCCGCGTGAATAATACTAGTAAAAAAATAACAAACAGAGAAAAATGTTTTATAATAGTTTTAAGTTCAACCTAATAACAACCATGATACCTATTAATAAAGTCAAAATCGTCAAAATATTATCTAATACTTACGACCATTCGTCACAAAAGACGAGCAAAGCATTTTATTACTCCTGTCATGTAGAAATTAAAAGACATAAGTTAAACAATATTTAGTATGAATTCAACCTTAAGTAACAACAAATAAAGATAATTTTTCCGTTATTGTCTTGCGATCTACGTCGTTTTGTTTCGTTTGTGCGTGTGTTGGCGAGCCTTGGCTAAAGGATCCCCAACACACGCACAAACATTTGTGGCGTTGGTTTAAAATTGGTAATTTTGTGTAATTTGATATTATTTACTAGTTTAAGAAGCTTAAAATATTACGTATTCATGTATTTACCGAAAGTAAGACACTACGGCCGTTAAATTGCTTTTTCGGGTATTATTTTTGCAACTTGTAATTACACACTGCAGCATCGTGAGACGTGATTACGTTGGCCGTGTTTCAAGCGTACTAAACAAAACAAGAGCTCACTTCTCAAGCGAGCTCTTATTTGCCGAGACGATTTTCTTGCGCCGACGCCGACCCGATATCTAGTTGCTATTGTTGATCGAAGGCTGTTCCCTGCAAAATAATCAATGATGCTGGAACACCTGTTTTTTTCACGAATGCAGAGTTTATGCCACAGTAAAGTTGTACAGAATGATGAGCCAGACTTCATGATTTTCGGATGTAAGTGACTAACCAGTTACGCTGTATAGTGTAATAATGTAACGTACATTTTTCATGAATTTCCTAAAGTTGTGCCACAAATGTGCGATAATGTCACTACGGCTGAATGCCTGGTTTCAGTCCGAAAAATGTCTTTCAGGCGTCAAGTTTTGGGGTTTCAATGACGTGGCTTTTTAGTTCAGTCTTATCGGGTATATCTGCGACTTTGCTTGTTATTTTGGGTACATTTAACGCCATGTTCTGTGCCCAAAAGGGTGTTAAAGCACCCATAACAGTGAATAACTTTTGTTCTACCACTTTCCCCAAAAGTCAGTAATTTAACAGAAATAGCTGTTCAAAGATTTATAAAAATTACACTAAAATCTAAATCCTCAGCTGTGATTAGCTGTGTTTACATTTTAGGTCATATTTGGAGTCACGAATTTTGAGCTCCATTTTCTGAATTCGTAACTAAAGTAGGGACGGAGAATTTTTGAAAAAACTAAAATTTTTTTTTTTTTTTTAGTGTCGTTTCCTCGCACTAAGCTTTCTCTTGTATCGTGGGTGCGTTTACAGACACAAATCTCACATAAACAAACGCCCAGACACGAAACAATTATCTGTAGGATATACTTACAAATTTTTGTTCCGTGTGGGAATCGAACCCACGACCCGTAGCGCAGAAGCCAATCGTTTAGTCACTGCACTAAACGTGTCGTCTTTCGTCACCAAAATCATCGAAGTTTGATAACACTTGCTTTAAAACTGTCGACAGTTACACTTTAAGTGGTCTGAGGATTAGTAGTTACCCCCCCCTCCCTTCCGACTAACCTTGTCTATCTTAATATTTTTTCCATATATTCTTAGGTACAGTCACCTCCTGTTCATAATATCATAAATAATGAGAAGAATGCCTAACTCCCGCAGACTAATTGAGCCGCCACAGGATATCCTTATCTGATATCCAATTTCCATGCTAAGGGGAATATGTAGATACCTAAATAATATAAATATTTGCCTTTCTGCCTAATAAGCTGGTATCTTGTAGAATATTGTTATAATTAAGTAGGTATATACACCGTGGGCCCGAGGGACCCGAAAGATTTTCACCACGCCTTTCTGATGGTATTAGGAGACAATAATGTTAGGTAGGTATATCAACACAAGTTCAATTCAGTCTATTATTTAACTATTTTGCTTTTCGGAACAAAATAAATCAATGAACTTTAATACTTCCTTGTAAACAATAACTTAGGTCGAGCTAGCAACGTTTAAATTATCGTGTGAGTGGATATTTAAACTTCTCACTCCACGAACCTCCCCTTTCCTCTGCAACCTCCGGGCTACCACAACTCAAGAAAAATTAAGCGATTTAAAAAAAAACCCTGGACCCCTCTCTAGGGTCCCCTGTATCTTGGGAATCAGTCTCTTCCCAAGTAAATATATTCTTAGCGTTTAAATGCATACAGCTTTCTACTATTGAGTTATGTGTGGTATTTATTGGTCTTAAGGATCAAAATCCATAAATTCTTGCGGATTGCCTCACACTAAGATTTCTCTTGTATCGTGGGTGCGTTTACAGACACAAATCTCACATACACAAACGCCCAGACAAGAAACAACCATCTGTAGGCCATACAAATTTTTGTTTCGTGTAGGAATCGAACCCACGACCCGTAGCGCAGAAGCCAATCGCTTAGCCACTGCACCAAACGTGTCGTCAACTTTGATACTTAAGCAGATGTATTCAGAATATCTGTATTTCGATTTTCGGAATAGGTCTCTAGGTATCCGTACTATTGCAATTGAGTCTTGATTAAAAGTGATTCTATGCCAGTCATGTTTGATCGCTGTAAGGCCTCAGAGTTCGGAACACAATCTTGCCATTTTAATCTCAGCATTGCCCTAAAATACTTCATATGTATATTTCATGAATAATGCATAGGTATATTGAGGGGCTAGTAACTTATTAACAACCGAGCGGATCATTCAATTTGCAAGGTTAAGCTGCGCTTGCCACAGTCAGTCCGTGGATGGGTGACCATTCGTTACAAATCGAGATCCCTCCGTGCCTCGGAGAGCACGTTAAAACGTCTGTCCCTGGTGTCACACGAATACCTATGACAGTTGTTACGGGTAGACGGAAGCCCGAAAGTCTGACAACTGGTCCAACCTTAGGATATTGGCATTGCCACTGGGCAATCACGGAGCCACTGCCATCAGACCTCTCAACCCGGTTACTGAACCGGGTTGAGAGGTCTGATGGCAGTGGCTCCGTATAAAATACTGGTTTTCAGCCGCATCTGGTTACATTGGTTGCAAAAGGTTAGGAAAAACTAATACGTAGGTATATTATCAACTTTTTGCCTGACCACAGAAGAGTACTTTAGCTGGATAATATTAAAATTGCATAACGTAGTAAGGAACCCTTATTAATAACACGGAACCTCACTAAAGGTGTCACATTAAGGTTCAAAACAGATTACGTTAAAAGCCGTTTAACAAAAGTTGTTCCAATTCTTCGTTTTTCGCGTGACATCGTTGAATATAATGACACCTATTGAAGGGGACCGTTAAGGATTTAATAAGGAAACAAACTTGAAGGTCACAAGTCAGCGTTCATTGTCACAGCTTTTCATTAAATTCTTTGCGTTTTTTTGTCTGCGGAATTGGCGAATGTCAGAGTCATACTATGTAAGTATGTTTAGTTATAGGCTCGAAAGACCAAAAAAATGTTTTAAAGAACAAAAGGGAAAAACTAAAATAGCTCATTAAATCTTCATCTTTGCGTTTACACGGTTATTTACAAGAGAATTGAATTTTTTTACTCAGACTTGAAGTATGCACATTCCATAAAAACATTCTTTTTTTTTTTTTTTTTCGGGGTGGAAATCCTCATGGATGTCCTCCGCCCTGGGGTGGGCGGAGGGGTCTGTCAGACTCTTACTGACTAAAACCACCCCGGTGTTCCATCTCACACCTGCGCCGAGGGTCGCGGGAACTTACGACACTTCCGCAACATTCCATAAAATCCTGGCTCAACCAAATGGCGAAGATGCGAAGAGTCTGTTTAGGTTCATGGCCCAGATATGACCAATGTGTATTTAGGGTAAGATGGGACTGACATACGCATTGCGATTATAAAAGGCCCTAAATAAATACAGAAAAAAAAAGTGAATTGAATTGAAGAAAAAAAAACCGGCCAAGTGCGAATCGGACTCGCGCACGGAGGGTTCCGTACCATTATCTATAAAAAAACCAAAAAAATCATGTTTGTTGTATGGGAGCCCCCTTAAATATTTATTTTATTCTGTTTTTTAGTATTTGTTGTTATAGCGGCAACAGAAATACATCATCTGTGAAAATTTCAACTGTCTAACACAGTTCATGAGATACAGCCTGGTGACAGACGGACGGACGGATGGACGGACAGCGGAGCCTTAGTAATAGGGTCCCGTTTTACCCTTTGGGTACGGAACCCGGTTTCCAACAGTCCAGAGACGAAGGCTACTCCAGGCTCAATCAAAAACCCCGAAATAGGTATATCGGGGGAAAAGTAAATGTTCCATTCTAAAAAAATAATATAAAAAGCTTCATTTACTTTGATATGACTTTGTCACGATTGGCCATATTCGCACCTGTACCCCAAGTGTGAGTTTTTTTACGTTACTACTGTGGTTGCGTCACGCCAAAAATGTATGAAAATTTAAGCAGATCCTCTAGCGGCGAATAGCGTGACTAAAAATTTGTTTGACATTTAAGCACAGACAGGGTCTTAGAGCACACGAATCCAAGTAACAGAGATAAAGAGGGACTCCTCTATACTCCTCTGGCTCTCACATACACACGACGGAACACAGTAAACTGCTTGGCGCCGGACTTTAATGTGAGGGTGGTAGCTAGCCAGGCGGACCGTATGGATTCTACCACCAAGCAAATAACCTTAAAATTAGAGATGTGCCGACTATGACTTTGGCTGACTAGCCGATTAATCGGTTGTAAAGAGGCCGAATAGTCGGCCGATTCATCGACCAAGCCGATCACGGTTTCGGTGGTATTCGACAATTTCTGTGACGCTTCGTTTACAGCTTATTCGCGCGCAAGTCGCAACCGCCGGCTGTGAGCGTGTCGGAACATGTTTTGTTTACTTTGCATTGTTTCTTTTTTATTTAATGTAATTCCTCCTGTATACATTTTATTGAGAAATACATACAAAGTAAGAAGCTAGGTAGCTAGTCGGCGCTCTTTGCGGAATAGTCGCCGACTACGAAAGTGGCCGGATAAGTCGCCTTTACCGACTATTCGCCGACTAGTTGGAACATCACTACTTAAAATACCTTGTTAGCACAATCTAGCTCACTATGCTATCACCACAAGGACCTCAATTCTCAAACAGCAAACAACCACAGTTCACGTAATAGTTCGCAAATTCGCATATCGAAAACGGGATAACACCACGTTAGCGTGTCTCGTATCAATTAATCGTATTTCAGAGCGCGCCAAAACAAATCCGCCATGTTTGCCGCCCCCGCTCCCCGAAATCCCCGGCACTATATTAATGGCCGCTGTCACGCCAACCGGTTAGAACCGGATTGATGTGCGATGTCATTGTTTGGTTTTGGTCATAGTTCGCGGCATACAATAGGTTGAGTATGCGCTGTCAGTCAAAATATTTGACCACGTTTTTGTTAGCATGTTTAGTTTGGTATTTTCAGACTTTTTTGGGTGGATATTACTGTACTCATATAGAAGTAGAACTAGAGTTGTATCTAGGGTCTAGTCATAGGAGCGGCTGCCAGGGTCATAGGACCTAGGAGGTGCAAATTAGGTTGTTCAAATATAACTGAAAAAATTTGCAGCAGATCTCGCGTTAAGAGTCATTCGTCATTTCGCCCAAGGATTTTACATCCAAAATGGACGAAATGACGAATTGAATAAGAATGTGATTTTGTGTTCTGCGATACGCCCGAACGCCTTTACAGTCAGTTTAATTCATCAAAGTCGCTTTTCTAGCTAACCTTACTTTTATGAATTAAAATGACTATCAAGACGTTCGGACGAATCACAGAACACAAAATTATTATTAAATTCGTCATTTCGGCTGTTTAGGACCTTAGATCATTGGACGAAATGACGAACGACGCCGTGTTAAAATACGATGTTATTTAAATTCAAATTAACTATGTCTGGAGATTGAGAGCTACAAATATCAGACTGCCTTAGTTTTAACAAAATACTTAATTAAATGTTTTTTATTTATTTAGTGTGTTTTTTGGGAGGCACCTTATATGATCCTTGCTCTGGGCGCTCACAACCCTAGCAATGAAACTGAGTAGAACTATCCACATTCTATACCATTAGTAAGTGGCTAGTAGGTACTGTCCCTACGAAACGTCGGCTCCGAATGCCCTTTACCTAGTTATCTACCAAAGCCCCAAGCTTAGTAAGCAAGTATAGTGGTTTTTCAAAAATAACTCCTCCATGCTAATAAATTAGTTTACAAGAAAATTGTGGGATTAAAAATAAGTTCGTTAGACTACGCCGACGATGAGCGAGGAGCGAGTAGAGCTAGAAACTAGAAACGAGTGTGCGAGAAGCGAGTGTGTAGTTCCGATAGTTTTGTCGCTGGGCTATAAGCGAGTGTGCGAGTGCGACGGGCGATTACTCGCACCACTCGCAAATGACCGCTGGTTGGTCTCTCGGCGTGAGTTCTGACCGCCAAGCGAGCATCGCTGAGCAAGTATCGCTGAGCGAGTTTTATCTTTGATAGTTCTTGTCGCTCAGCCACAAACTAGTGGAGCGAGTCCTCGCCGGCAGTGTAAACAGTTAGCAATCGACTACTAATATATACATCTCTTTTGTTTATACGGAATGTATATCTATTGTACGTTTCTTGAGCGAGAAAATAGCCTATAGTTAGTCGCTTCCTCGCGGGCGAAGCGACTAACTATAGGCTATTTTCTCGCGGGCGGTAGGACAACTGCCTAAGGACAACACATGATCTAATTTCTTTTAGTCCTTCCTTAAAAACATAGTTGATTTACTGTTTTATCTTTCACCCTCAAGGCAGTTTTTCCAAACTGGTATCTTTAAAAGATAAGCCGGGCAGTGTTAACACATCTTAAGTTTCGAAAAAAATGTCTTACGTTTAGACTTCGAAAGTTTCTTTTAATGTTTGAAGTTCTACACTGAATTGCTAAGCAGCACCTTCGTGGTTACTGATACCATTTTCAGGAACTTTTGCAATATCCAAGAAAACAGCAGTTGTTAATATTTTGCTTTCATTTTAAGGCAACGTTGTATGGAGTATAATTTTTGTTCATTATTTCATATGAAATGTGTGACTCGCTTTTAGTTTTACGGATTTAACTGTGTACATTTCTTATGCCGTGTTGTTTCTGGTTATAAAACGTCAACTTATCTTTTCTTTTGAGTGCTGTAGGTAATTCACCTTTTTGGTTGAGTTTTATTCGAATGAATCGCCGCCTGAGTGTGAAATGTGATTTAGAGATTGTATCAAATAGATCGCAAGAAAAGTGGTCGCAAGCGCAACTACTGAGCGTGAGGTCCTGGGTTCGATCCCACGGTCGGGCACAGTGTTATTGGGTTTTTCTGTATGGAATTTCTCAGTAGCAGCCCGGAGTCTGAATTTGAGCTCGGTCGACGGCAATAGGCTCGCCCCCTATTACATGGGACTTAAAAATAACGGCGAAATGAGGGTGCTTTATACCTCTGCCTATCCTTTCAGGAAATACAGGCGTGATGTTATGTTATGTTGTCAAATGGTTTGGTTGCAGTATTGACAATTAATTGCGTAATACTGTCAGAAAAAAATAGTAACAGTCAGTTAATTTATGCGATGAGAAACCAGGTACTGTGTTGCCCTAAAAACAAAAAATACGGTCTCGTAAGAAATCGCGTGTGGCTGTGTTCAATTTCTGGTCCTTGTCACCTGTGACTGTAGTCAATCTCCGGTCTAGTGTCTTTTATTTGTAACTTATTTTGTCATTATGACAACAATATTACTTTATCAATGCACTTAAATAGCCGAGGAAATAGTCTATGCCTGTAACAAATTGAAGGCACCGACTTATGAAACTGATAATTTTATAATATTTTGGTAATTATTTTACACTTTTCTGTTGTTTTTGAAATCCGTTTTTATTTTTAAAGTTTTTTGTTTAATTCTTTTTAGTGCCACAAATTAGAATTACAATAGTAAATCGAGGATCACTACTACAACTGGAACGTCGTATATATAGGTAATTCATTTTCAAACTACTAATATTTAGTATTGTATAAAAAACTAGTCAACCGAAATTAATGAAATTCATAAGGGACAAACTCGAGATTATTTCGCACCAAATAAAGAAGAACTCAAACTCAAACTTTTTATTGCATTCATGTGTACATTAGATGTTATATTTATGTAGGTACATATATAGTTTCAACATGAAACCCGGTAAGGGCACAGCAACATACTGTTATTAGGTGCTATACTAATAAAATTATAATAATAAAATTGTAGAATGGTAATAGTAATAACAGTTATTAATAATAATCTACGTGTATCATAATAAGTAACATTTTGATTATATGAATTGTATTGCAATATTATTAATAATGTAGCGCATAGTTGATAATTAATATTTTATGTATTTAATGTAGTGTATTTATTAATGTAATTATAATTGGGATATGTTATTTATTTATTTAAAAAAGAATTACCCAAATTGGTCCACAAATCGGAGTACAAGCAATAAAAAAAAGATACCTGTCGAATTAACAACCTCCTCCTTCTCGGAGTCGGTTAAAAATTAAAAAGTAGTAAAATAAAGGATGTATCAGCCATCAGCTAGGTAGCTAGGTACTCTGTACATTTCCCATTGACATTTCCAACTTGTTTCGCAGCGGTTGTTTTGACTGCGACATCGTTTTTCAAGCAGAATGCCTTGTCGGTTCGTTTGCTAGTATTGTTCCGGTTCCATAGATCAATGCTCTATTGTCCTACATTTGTACGGTTTAGGGTCCCGTCTTGTGAAGAATTATTTCTGGCAACATG
Organism: Amphipyra tragopoginis; assembly: GCA_905220435.1. Lineage (NCBI taxonomy): Eukaryota > Metazoa > Arthropoda > Insecta > Lepidoptera > Noctuidae > Amphipyra > Amphipyra tragopoginis. The sequence goes on from HG992006.1 coordinate 3,736,576, forward strand.
AATTAAATATTTTGAGGATTGTTGGAGAATTGTGCTTCTTTGTGTTTCTTCTTTCTTTCTTATTTCTCCATCGCGTTTTTCTGCTTCATTACCAGTTTCTGATGTACGGTCAGGGAAACGAATTATTTACCGTAATGTGTGGCCTGCGGGCGTCGGGTTAGGGGACCCGTCGCCCAACCAGTAACAGGCCCGAGAAGGCGGCGCGCAGTGTTCCGTGCGCGCCTCTCAGGAGGACGTGGGGAAAGGCCCCACAGAAGGAGAGGTCCGCCAGCCCCTGGCAGACCGAGGCCTGCCGGGGTTGCGGTGCATGCAGCTGCGAATCCCGTGACCCCGACCAAGGGTCAGGAGAAGGAACACCGTGGGTTTTTATCCGGTAAGAGTCCACCCCTTCCTGAGCATACACCTTCGCATGAAAAAAAAAGGGAAACGAATTGTTTGGCAAATGAAGACAGTAAGTATGTCGTATTTATACCCAATCCATACGACTTGTGATTTTTAATATATGGACAATTTATGTTGCCGGTCAATTTGCTAAACAATTCCTTTCCGTGAATTGAAAGGAACTTTCTATAAACTCTGTCTGTTACATTATCACGACTAAAATACTCAACCGATTATGATGAAAATTGGTACAGAGATAGTCTGTACCAAGTGCTACTTTTATTCCAAAAAATACGGAATACGCCACAAACGACATTTACGCGGGCGAAGCCACGGGTGACCTGTAGTATTTGATAAATATTAGATTTTGATACAGCATACACCTGTAGGTGAAATATATGTTAACGAATTCGTGTAATTCCTTCAAACCACATAATCTATTAATGGTATAGATTAACCCCGCACGGGATTTAGATTGATTAAAAATAAAAATAACCTTTTGTTTCCCAAATATTTTTTTTATGGGATAGAAAATTTCGATGCCATGCATAAATTAATGAAGGCACGGCGACACAGCTGACGGGCACAACTAGCGCGATATCACCGCTCCGGAGCAGTTTACCAGATTCTCAATTCACCAGATTCGCAACTCACCAGATTCGCAATTAACCAGATTTTGTACTATCAAACAGAAAATGCGTATCACTATGATAAACAACAATGCACATTTTGCATCTTTAACTTTAATAGAGGTCGGATAACATTAATAATTATAAATACGAAGCTGACTGTTTTAAATTCACTTTTATTTATTGACGTAATATTACCTATTATGTAAATGCATAGTACAGAAAACAAAAGAAACAAAAAAATGCTAGAAAAAAATGAAAAAATAAATAGCATTATTACCGATTGCTTACATGAAAAAGTGTAATTAATTGCATTACATAAGCATCTGGCTTCTTTAACTCTTAAATTTTTAAGGCGAGAAATGGTGTCAAATTTTTATTTAATTAATTCTTTTTTTTTCTATTGGTGCTTAAAAATATACTATTTAAATTCAATTTGTTTTTGATTATACTTCTGGTTAATTGCGACTCTGGTGAGTTGAGAATCTGGTGAGTTGCGAATCTGGTGAATTGAGAATCTGGTAAACTGCTCCGGAGCGACTTTGTTTTGTTCGATTTGATAAAAACCTATATAGGGTCAATCAATGTCACCAGTAGATCACGCAGTTTGAAGGAATTACACGAAATCATTTACACCGTGTGTATCATCTCATAGTTACCCTTTAACGTGCCTTCTTTGCAAAAAATAAAGCAGACTTCTAAGATACTGGCAGGTCTTTTGATATGCTTAGTGAGACAGTGTCTACAGTATCGAACAGGCATTCTAGGACATATTTTTTCGTTTGAGATTGAAAGGATTTTATCCTTATGGATACGTTGTGTCCGTCGTCCGTTGTGATTTTTACCACTTAAAACCGCCTGGTGGTCGTCCTCAGCATGTAAAGAGTGGGGCTCCGGGATCTTCGGTGTAGCGCACTGGTGCTTTTTTTGCGCTACTCCGTTGGCACATCCCTTTAGAGACTAGTTATAGCATGGGCCTGAGACGCGCGTACAGTATGCCGCGTTTTGAGCGTTTCATAAAATTGTTTGGTTCCTATGTAACGGATTACATCAAGCGCTGCCTGAAAATGGATGAACGTGATATCTTCACAGTTGTTTCCTTATTACTATTTTCCCTTGTCATTTTTTCTGCATCAATAATAAAGTTAAAAGAAAAATGTGGACATTTTGTCGCTTCCGAAACGCAGCGTACAGGGTGAGTGGCCGAAACTTAGCGTACTGAGAGCAAGCCACGTACGCCTGTATCTAGTCTCTATTTCTAGCTAAAGGCCATAAGATATAAGCTAACCAACCGTACACAGTTTCTTCCCATTTTGTGCCAGTTTTACAAACCAAACAAGCCAAGTAAAACGTCTTATGAGACAATAACCAGCTGAGGCAATATATTATTCTTTCATTTTGTAATCAGTAGCGGGGGATGTTTTCCGTTGCATTATCTTGAGAATTTGCCAAAAACAGATTTATTTTATTACTTTATTTCGTATGAGATGAAAGCAAAACGTATAGGGTGCTAGTTTTAAAGTTTGTGGGAAAATGGGTATCTAGGTTTACGCCCTGGATTGGCATTTTAAATTTTTTGGCTTGTTGCGATGTTTATCCGATTAACGACGCCCGGTTTTGGCTGTGTGGGCGTGATATACTCTAGACACCATTTTGATTAGTGAAGCTCTTACACTCATACAGATTTTTATCAAATATACTTGGGAGCAAATAAATCGAGCCACTTCTATTTTTCACGTATAATTGTTATTATTTTCCGTACCTATTATGGAACAGATCAATTCGAAACACATATCGCCTAAAAGGTTATTTGATAATGGACCCCACGTTGGGCGCCAGTGTCACGCTTTAGCGGGTTAAGGGTGGCTTGAGGAGTCAACCCTTAACGAGCATGTGCACAAAAAGTCAGAATTTAGCAAGAAGCAGAAACAGTTTAGCAGGAGTGTACTTACATAAGAATATTAAGGAAAACACTTTTAACCATACAATATATATTTTATAATAGTAACAAAATTAGACTAGTTTACAGGGCGTGGTTCTTTAGACAGTACGATACGAGGAGTCCAGGGTCTTCAGGTGTAGTAGGTAGACAGTAGTACTTAACTAGACGGCTGCTGAGGCGCGAGAGAGGACGGAGTTTTTTTTTTTCTTTTTTCTATTTGACTGCTGTAGGTCGTCCTAGGGGACGGTTTCTACGTACCTAACCGGGCAGTTATTGGCGAGACCTGAAGGGTCTCCAGCCAAACCTGAAGGGTCTCCAGCCAAGAGGACGGAGTGCAGCGTGCCGGCCCTTTTATAGGCGCACCCTGCTAGTCGCCACCGCTGCACCGTCACACCTTTACAATGAGAGTACTTTTTTGTCACTTAGTATATAATCCATGAAACCAAAACTAATAACCACGATACGTGAAAAATGGAGTGGCTCGATTTATTTGCTCCCAAGTGTATATCATAATTTCAAATAAAGGATTATGAGAAATTCCTAAGCTTTTTTTTTGTTTTTTTTTTTATTATTCTTTCAGTTGTTAGCGTTTGGTCGTACCTGTTGGACAGTGTAGACAGGGTCTAAGATGGAACACACGAATCTAAGTAACAAAGATATAGAGCTATTCTACACTCTCACATACACACGTCGAAACACCCGCTATCTCGAGTGAGGATGGGTTAGAATATCACACTTCCTCAGCGCACGCTGGGAATAGACGCGTGTTTCAAGATTCAACAAAACCCAGCACGTGACGTGGTAGGATCTATACGGTCCGCCTGGCTAGCTCCCACCCTCATATTAACCGCTAGCGGCCCGACCGACGATCCGGTTCGTCAGTGCCATTGTTTACCTATTGTGTCTATAATTACAGTACTCGATAAGTTAAAGTCCGGCGCCAAGCAGTTTACTGTGTTCCGTCGTGTGTATGTGAGGTCCAGAGGGGTATAAGGGAACCCCTCTATATCTCTGTTACTTGGATTCATATGCTCCATCTTAGACTCTATCTGCTCTTACAATCAAACAAAATAATTAATAAAAAAAAACACAGTGACTTTAACGTAAGAGTGACACTTCTTATTATTTATTTCACGATCCAAAATTAAAGTAGAACATCTTCAACGAACCTTTGTTCCATCCACGATCAACGGAAAAAACTGATCTCCTATCAATAAGTTGCCACTTAACCTTGCTATATTGAATCAACCTTTCCTCTTAAAGAAACAGCCGGAGCTCCAAAAAGGGAAAATAAAAAAAACACTAGTGCTTTTTTTTCTACATGGCTCATTAGGCACGATGGCTTGAGAACCTTTTTGTCAAAGGACAGCAACACACAAAGGAAATCCAACCTTAAAATTGACGGTATAAGGTGGAATTCCCTTTGTCATTGCTCAGTAACCCTGTATACGCGAATTGGGGCGAGAATTTTCGTCGGTAAAGTGTAATAGTGTTTTGTTTGTCGTATCGCGTTTAAAAAATGTAGGTTTTCCCCAAATATGGGGTAGGTATAGTCCGGAAATTGTGAGTTTCAGCTCAGGGGTTGCAATAATAAAAATGTGTGAGAAAACTACAGATTTTGAGAATTTTATTGATTTGACTTTTGAATTCTTGGAATAGTACGAATTTCGTTGTATAGTAGGTATATATGGAGTATTTTTTGTGACTTACGCAAATGTCCGGCTGATTGGTGGCGTCGTGCGTCGGGTCGTTGAGCTATACGATGGCTGATGCATGCGTGCCGTCAGTTGGGACAGGTCAACTCAAACCTTCTATGGCTCTTTCTTCAAAAGGCCATTCCAGACGTTGCCCTACATTGCTACACTCGCATAGTTTTATTCCACAATATCTGGACTTTAAAAAAACCTTGACATCTGAGTTGGTTTCGGCTTTTATTCTCAGAGCTAGTCAGATAAGAAAAATCGGGGAAATCTAGTCTTAAAAAAAACATTACATGGGTTTGTAAAAGTGTCTGTAACACATTTATTTACAGAAATACATATCATTTATGATTTAGTAGAAACACACCAACACAACCCATTTCATTTTTGTAAAAAGGTAAACGAACCTTTGATCGTGAAACATTCATTTTGCTTAAAGAATCCGTTTAACAAAACACATTTTTAGAAATCATTTTTTATTTATTGAATAACTAGCTGTAGGTTCTGCCATACGTTGCAATGCATTTTTTCCTACTTACTACCTACCTACACTACTACAAAAAGTTAAAATCATTTTCATGCATGCGGTAAACAAATGAAGAATACGGGCATACTGAGATAATTTAGTTTTTTTTTTAAATATAAAATTCTCTGTCATAAGAACCTTCTCCTGACAATTACGAAAACAACAAAAAAAAATTAACGATATCGGTCCAGCCGCTCACGCGTGATGCCGTGACCAAGGGAAATAGGGATTCATTTTTATATATGTATATATACTCGTAGATAAGGGGTAACGTTTTTAAAATGTGTGTTTAATGGATTCTTGAAGCAAAATAAATGTTTCACTATCAAAGGTTCCTTTTTCCAACTCTGTTGGGGTCAGCTTCTACTTTAATCAGATGTGGCTAAATACCAGTATTTTACACGGAGCGACTGTCATGAGAACTCCGCAACTAGGCAATGCCGATATTAAGGGTTAGACCCATTGTCAGACTTTCGAGCTTCTAACTACCCGTAACGACTGTCATAGGTATTCGTATGACACCCGGGAATGACGGGTTAACGTGCTTCGACGCACAGAAGGGTCTCGACATGTAATGAACGGTCACCCATCGCAGATCGTATGATCTGCGCAAATAATACTCAGGGTGTTACCAATCGATCGATCGTCGATCGATGCCATCGAACGACACCGGTCGACGTTTAGTCGATCGATTGGTGTAGTAGGTAGAAACTATCGATCGACGTCGACTAATCCATTCTACCATCGATCGACGATCGATCGATTGGTGTGGTAATACCTTTGACCTTAGCCATACGCGCCATCTAAGTAATTCAGGCTGAAATTGTAAACAGTCGAAAAACCGAAATGGGAGATTGTACTCATCACTATGAACAACTTTTACTATGGGACCAAACATGAAATCGTGAAAAAAAAACAGCTGTTCCCTACATTTATGTTCGCATAACTCGTCAAAATGTAGGGAACAGCAGAGTTTTTTTTCGCGATTTCAGGTTTGGTCCCATTGTAAAAGTTGTTCATAGTGATGAGTACAATCTCCCATTTCGGTTTTTCGACTGTTTACAATTTCAACTTGTATACAAGTAAGGTTAATACTATCATGTAGTTTTAACACTGTTCTTTTTTATGACTCTTCAAACCACAAGTAAATGTTTTAAAGCTACAAAAAAGAAAACATTTGCGAAATTATGACTATAATTCCACACAGGTAAATAGGTTAGTTAACAACCCAGAACACCCAAAATTAACTACCTACAAAAACTTAATCACCCAACAATATTCTGACGCTAATCTAAATATTCGCAAAAAATAAAGTTTTCACATTACAAAAGATAAGATTAAAGATAAAAGCAATAAAGGCAACGAAGGCGGAAACTGCATAAAGCAAAAAGAAAACGATTCAGAGTGCAAAGTTTGCATTGAAAGTTCGTACCGGACTTAGCAAAACTAACATAATAATAGGCGGTAATTACGTGTCATAGCAATAAGTGGGATTGCTATGCACTTGCTTAGAAGTTGCCGTCGGAGTTTTTCGTGCTTGTTTGTTTATGGTAAAAGTGTAGTTTTGTTTTGGAAAGCGAGGTTTGCTATGTGACTTTTAATATTATATTTACTTACATAAAGGTACTTTTACATTATAAAAATTGTGTTGAAAATTCGATAATTTTTATATCCAAGGAAAATTGAGAATTAGAAAAATGATTTCAAATATTGTGTGTGCTGATTATGTTATGATTAATTTAGTGATATATGTAAAGATGTAAAGATATCTTTATTGGTCAAGTGGGTCTGGCGCAGTGCACCAAATATAAAAGTAATCGATCATACAGTCACATATAGAATTCCAAATAATTTGGATTTGAAATAATATTTACACGACCCATTCCTGGAAGCACTACAAACCCTGACAAAAGGCCAGAAAAACAGCAGGATTTAAAAATCAGGTCAACGTAAATTATAGTTGACAGACACTACCAATTAATCATTTTCTAAATAAAGCAAGCAAACTGTGAAATCAAGACAACTGTGAGATCCCCTCCTTAAATATCAGAAAAATAGTGGAGAAAAGCCCTGCAACGGCGCGGCTGCGCCAACACGTCGCGGCTGCGCCCTGTGGCTGCACCTAGCAACGTGTCAGTGATTTTGAAAATTTTATTTTGTATGACGTTTATGTAAATATTGTTGTAATATATAGGTAAGGTTAATGTTAGGAAATGATGGTGGTAGCGACGCCGACAGAAGTGCCGGTCAACCTGCCACATCACTGGATATCCTGGTGAGATGTCCACATTGTCCCCAGGTACGCTTTTTTAAAGGTAAGCGGGGCCTGAATGTGCACTTTGGGAAAGTCCATAAGTCCCAAGGTGCACCTTCTAGCCCCATCATCTCATCAAATCCACAATCACCAGCTTTACAACCGTTTTGGCAAACATTAACAAAATTAAAAAACTCAGTTCCCGTTTTAAAGCGGGTTCCCCGCGGCGCTAGACCATCTGTCGCACAACACTTATTACAATGCAATGACGTATTATAAATAGACGCGTCATGCATCAACATCACGGCACTCAAAATCAGCGTAAATACTATCGGTAGCTGGATAGCTACATAAACGTACGAAAAAGGAAAGAAAATTAAATGTCACATAAGGAATTCCTGTTGTTAGAGAGAGATAAATATGTATCTTAGGTTACGTCATTATTTTTTGGTGCATGCTCATTGGTCGAGCGCGTACAAAAAGAGGCATGTGGGGAAAAATTGACACTCAATTTTCTCGTGTTGATATAGGTAGGTAAGGAGTAGATTTTTGGGTAAAATAATATTATTCTCTATCCTTAAAATTATGAATGCAGTATTTAGCAACAGTAATTATTATAGTTATTTAATTAATAAAACAAAATGTAATATAAACATAAAAATCTTTATCTACGAGTATATAATCAAAGAAATCGAGTAAGAATCTCATACGTATGTTAAATGTCTGTGATGACCTCTTTTGCTGAGATAGGTACGATTCGAGTATTGGTCTATTATATTAATCATTAGGTTTAATAAAACATACTATTATATTCAATTAATATAATTAATCGAAATAAAAACAATGTAGGTTTTATAAACACTGATGCAAAGTTGCCGATTTTCCTCGCTAGCCGCCATTATGCTACATCGAAAAAAATTAAATTAAATAAATATTTTTTCTTGATATTTACGCATGAAATGACACTTTTCTATCTTTTACAGTTGCAGTATAATTATTACATATTCTATACACACAGGACGGCATTTTTTTTCGCTAATAGAGGAAGTTATTACACACAAGTTATTTCAATTTCACGTACAGCCGCGGCAACGGTTGCTACGCGACTAAATGGATGTCAGGCAATTACCTTGCATTCATCTAGCCACTACAGAGCGCGGGCAACGTATCTATAGTAGTTTATATTATCATTGTTACAATGTGTACGTCTTGTCGCCCAGGAGAACTCGCAGCGTGCCTGGGAGCAATTACTCACCTTCCCATATAGGATTCTACATGTACAAAAGAATTTGGTAAATAAAAAATCATTAACGGCCCAAATCAAAGAAAATTGTAACGTTTCGACCCAAATTTTCGACCCAAAATTCCCGGCACACAGCAGCTACTCCTCATCAAGAGGAATAGCTCATCATGTAGAATCCAAAATATGTGAAGGTGATATAAGGGGAGCGGCCAGGATACTTTTTAGCAGTGATGTGGTCGCGCCGTACTCATCTGATACCCTTACAGCTTTGGAGAATAAGCACCCCGCGCCAGCGGATGACCTCTCCTTCCCCGATCCGCCTGATCCAGACCTACATAATCTCACAATTTCAGCCCGCCAATTGGTAACGGCCATAGGCTCCTTCCGAAGTGGCTCCGCCGGTGGCCTCGACGGCTTGACACCCCAGCACCTGAAGGATCTGACGTGTCCAGGCGCTGGGGAACCTGGTGAGTCGCTTTTGAAGGAGCTCGTGGCCCTGACCAATCTAATGCTTTCCGGCAATGTGCACGAAGCCGTCATCGATGTTTTGTACGGGGCGAATTTATGTGCCCTGCGCAAGAAGGATGGCGGCATTCGTCCCATTGCCGTAGGGTGCACATATCGACGTATGGCAGCCAAGATTTGCTGCGCCCACTATAGCGAAATCCTGGCCAGCAAATTCCAGCCCCTGCAGCTAGGTTTCGGCTCCAGAGGGGGCTGTGAGGCTGCCGTACACGCGCTATCCACCTACGTCAATAGTAATGAAGGTGAGGTCATCCTTAAGGTTGACTTAAAGAATGCCTTCAATTCTGTAAACAGGGACACCTTGTTGTCAGAAGTCAAAAAGGAAATACCCGAAATTTACAGTTTTCTTTGGCAATGTTACAGACATCCCTCCAAATTACTATATAAGGACAATCTTTTGGAATCTGCAGTTGGCTGCCAACAAGGTGACCCTCTTGGGCCAGTCATTTTTAGTCTAGCCATCCACCCCATCATACAAAAACTAAATTCTAAATTCAACGTGTGGTATTTAGATGATGGAACCCTAGGAGGTGACGTAGACACGGTTCTCAAAGATTTCAATTTTCTAAAACAACAATTTAAATCAATCGGCCTAGACCTTAACCCCTCAAAATGCGAAATTTTTCTTTTTGACAACACCGACAGACAATCGACATTACAAAAATTTAATGCAATAGCCCCAGACATCAAAATTCTGGAAAAAAGTTCTCTAAACCTTCTAGGGTCCCCAATTTTCGAAGAATCTTTTTCATCCTTCATTGAAGAAAAAATTCAAAATTTTTGTGATATTTCGGAAAGACTTTTTAAAATTAACTTACATTCGGCATTTACCTTGATAAAATATTGTTGTTTTGGCCCTAAATTCATATATGTCCTCCGCTCTTCCCACTTATGGAAGCAGTTGCAACTTTTAGAAAGAATAGACCAAATTATACGAAACACCTTAACGTCCATTTTAAATGTGGCCCTGAACGACCGATCTTGGATCCAAGCCACACTACCTATTCGTTTTGGTGGGCTTGGCGTTCGCAAAATTTCCAGTGTAAGTTTACCGGCGTTTCTGTCCTCGGTCCACAGTACAGAAAAGTTAACCAGGAAAATCTTGGCTTCCTCACTGGTTGACTTTGAAGTGCCGTGTTTGACCGATGCTGTAGACGCCTGGAAAATGGCTTGCCCAAATACAGATTTGCCCGTCAACCCGTCTTCCCAGAGACAGTGGGATGAGCCGCTGTGCAGGTTGGTACGAAATAATTTAATTAACACGTCCACCAATACTGCTGAGCGTGCTCGTCTGCTGGCTGTGGGTGAATGGGAGTCGGGACTTTGGCTTCAGGCACTTCCCTCACCCAGCATAGGTACTATGCTGGATGACACCAGCTTTCGGCTCGCTACATGCCTACGCGTAGGTGCTCATTGTGTTGCTCCGCATCGGTGCCACTGCGGCGAAGCTGTCGACGGCCTCGGACACCATGGCCTGTCTTGCTACAAGAGTGCAGGTCGCATAGCACGGCACGCGAACCTAAATGACTTAATCCGTCGCGCTCTTGTCACCGCCGGCGTGCCAGCTGTATTAGAACCTAATGGCTTGGTACGCGACGATGGCAAGAGACCTGACGGTATGTCGTTATTGCCATGGAAGATGGGTAGGCCTCTGGTGTGGGACGCGACTTGTGTCGACACCCTTGCTCCATCCCATCTTCCTAGCTCGGCGGGCTGTGCTGGCGCTGCCGCTGCGGCTGCGGAGACCCTCAAACGGCGCAAATATAGTAACATCATAGGAAATTATGACTTTGAGCCGTTTGGGGTGGAAACGCTCGGGTCATGGGGTCCGAGTGCGCGTCTGCTTTTTAAGGAAATAGGAAGACGACTGGTCGACACTTCACGTGACCAGAGGGCTGGCTTGTTTTTCGGCCAGAGAATTAGCGTTGCCATACAACGTGGCAACGCTGCCAGCCTTCTGGGCACGTTACCAGTGGAGGCCGAGGCGGAGGAATACTTTGATGCAATCTTTTAGTTTATATTGATAGTTTAGTCTACGTTTTTACTTTAGATTTAGTTTAGATTTATATTGTACTAATTTAGGTTAAAAAATGTATATGTTTGTAAATGAAGTGATTATAAAAACGTTTTAAAGCAGAATAATAAATATCTTTTTGTGTATAAAATCTACCCGACTTTGCAAAGCGTTGCATATATCGGACCCTTATAAATAAAACAAACACACTCACAAACTTTCGCCTTTATAATATAAGTGTGATTGTAACTTTCGTACGACACATTCATATTTATGATTAGTTACAGTGTACTCACGTGCATTCCCGAAAAATGCACGTGAGTAAAACGTAAATAACCCTAAATATCATAATCCACTGTGGTCGTTCTCAGTAGGTACATAAGAAGGGCTCCAGGATCTCTAATAAGAATATCTAAATCATTTTCTGTTTTTATTGTCACTAAATGATGCTTTAAGTAGGTACATATTTTTCAAGTGAGTAAAGCCGTTGGCACGACTAGTTACAAATGTAAAGATTGTTAGAAAATTTACTCTAAAAATTTTGTGCGGTTACTCAGTATCGGAATTTGAACAACTTTCCGAAATTCGCGTATTTTTTTATAACAGGAAGAATAAAAACAAAAACAAAAAATAACCCCCTCTGTACAAATAAAGAAAAATATATCCTACTTATAAAACTATAAACGAAAAGACGACATCAAAATACTCCTCCGCATCGCTGTCAACTGGTAACGTGCCCAGAAGACTGGCAGCATTGTGTAAAAGACACAACAATATAATCGTTCAGGGGTGGTTCTATCATTACAGTTATAGCTAATATCGGTATGTCAGGATTGCGAGCAAGGTAAATATAGTAAATAAAACCAACATAGACTCACTACCACTAAGAGTACTTGTATTTGGGTTAGTATTAGTAACAGGAACCAGATCACAATATAATACTTTACACAATTATTACAAGATCATAAAATAAGGACAAGCTAGACAGATATAAAAGGTCAGACTTCTTCAGCTGATCTACACAGAATGCTCCGCTTCATCGAATGACCACCGCCTTTATAACATCGGGTAGGTTGATCCATTTCGACGACTACCTTCCTTTGTCAACATTGCAAAATGCAATTACCGATAACAATTGCAAGCATCTAAATATTGTTTGTGTAAATAGTTATATTATTGGACTTAAACTAAATTATAACATATTATTTCGAATTTTTAGATCTTCAATCGTTACTTAACCAATCGCCCAATCGCCCCGCAGCAGCTGGTATTAAGTGTAGTTGTAAAAATCTGTACTTTTCTTTTCGGAAACTTAAAACTTTTCACGGGCGAAGCCGCGGGCACAGCCAGGATACACATACGAACAACTCATAAGTCGACAAAGCTAAATGGTTTTTGTTGGAAAAGTATTTCGGAAACGCTGGCAAGCTATTACGGAAACTTTTAACTTAACATGTTGGAAGTGTGGTGTTTAGGAGTGTTTTAGCTTTGTTTTATTTGACTCGTTAGACATCAATATTTATACAAGACTTTTGCCCAGCAGTGGGATTAAATTATGCTAAATAAAAGAAGGTTTTAAACGATTCTTTTGTTGATTTTATTTAAAATTTCAAACACTGGTATACTTTCTTTGTTAGCTTTTGCCTCAAATGGTAATTAATTTCGTAACCGAATACGGAAACAATTTCTGTATTGCAAATAAACGTTCTATTCATTTTTAATTGTAATACTAGCTGTTGCCCGCGGTTTCACTCCCGCATCCCAGGGGAACTACTTCATGTAACCAGATAAAAAGTATCCTGTGTCCTATTCTGGTCATGGTCTACCTGTATGGAAAATATCATCTAAATCCGTTCAGCTGTTAAGGCGTGATTAAAAACAAACATCCAAATTCACATAATCACAAACTTTCTCATTTATAATATAAGTAGGATTAGAAACAAAGAAAGAAAGAAAATCAATTTACTCAACATGCAAATCGACATACTACATAACAGAAATGCCAAAAGCTGCAACAGTTACGTAAATAAAAATACTTAAAAAGCACCGTGTTACACCTTAAATTAGGGCCCTTTTCCTGTCATGCGTATTTTCGCCTGCACGCGGATCTGGTCCGCATGCGGATGATAGCACGCTCATGGCCACACGCAGGACAAATACCGCTGCAGTGTCGTGCGTGTCGCCAAAAATGAACGTTAAAAAAGTAATCATGCGTACTATGAGCATGCGTGCGACCCGCGTCACGGTAAAAACAACACTAAAGGCAGAAGAACGCCGCGCGCATTCGGTTAGCACGCACGCGAGTTGCACGCCCGCAGCCAATCCGCGATCCGCGCGCGTACTGCCCGCATGATACGAAAAACATGTATGAAATGATAAGATGCGGGCAGCCTGCACGCGGACCAGATCCGCGCGGAGGCGAAAATACGCATGACAGAAAAAGGGCCCTTAAACTTTTAGTGAAGTAAGATAAAGAAATGCTTTTCACACTCGCATGTGAATGGGTCATCACTCATCATAATGCTACAGTAGGATATATTAATAGCTATTTCTATCAACTGAAAGCAGAAAGCCTCCACAAATATACAACACCAACCTGACTTAGTCCTTGTACCACAGCCAAGAACCATAATTTTTCTTGGCAGTTGCCTCGAAAGGCAATAGAAATAAATCGTGGCCTATGATACATAATCGGGGAGTACAAAGCCGCCCAATTAGGGAGCTCAGCATGTAGGTCATCAGATTAGCATCGTTCGGCCAGATGTATGAGCGTGCTAATGTCCTGCGCACAGGCGAGACTAAACTTAGTACGGCTATTGGTTTAAATGGTGCTCGTCTTCACACGCTGCTTTATTTTAGGCTATTTTGAAGAAAATGTGAGTTGTCTTACTATGAACTTTCCCCATATATTGTTCAGTTCACTATTTACGTCCTAAGGTTGCCTAGAAGAAATCACAGATTATTACCACTATTTTCGGTATGCATATATTTTGATGTAGGTACTACAATAAATGTATATGTTACGGGTAAAAGCCGAATGGCGGTTACACCTAGGTTTAGCCGGGTACAACTAGGTGCAACCAGTAGCAGTTGGTTAGAACTAGGTGTAGCTTAAGTCGACGGAGCCCCGCACAGCGGGGCTCCTATTTCTGTCTGCAGGGTTTAAAGTAACCTAACACGAAGGGGATGACGGGGGCTTCGTTCGCTCGCTTCGCACGCTCACTCTAGCCCCCGTCATCCCCTTCGAACCTAACCTATCTGTGTCGGGGTTCCCCTTAACCACCGGTGTGCGGCTGCACCTAGTTCTACCCGCTATGATGAAGGGTAAACCTAGTTCTACCCGAGGATAAGTAGGATACATCTAAGTTTAACCCCATGTGGCCGGCTGCACCTAGTTGTACCCGGCTAAAACTAGGTGTAGCCACACTTCGGCTATTAGCCGTAACATAAACATCAATAAGTATTTTTTTTGAAAAAATACTATTGTCACCTTGCTTTATCAGACACGTATCATGTCACAGCGCAAACAATAGACAGGGTGGTAATTTGAGATGGGGTATTAAGGTCAGCTACCTTAATCGTTGTAGCTACAGGAAAACTTTCTCAAGAGACTGGCCATATTTTTTGAAAATATATTCATCTGTAAAAAAAAACATCATTGAGAAAAGGGGCAGTATTAACAAAATATTTTTAAGAGCCAATCGATCCTATTTCCCATAAGGATCAAAAAACTTTTCCGGCCAACTGAGGTTGGAGTACTAGAAACGTTAGAAATCGCCAAAAAACTTATTTGAGATGGGGTAGTAATAATACCTTAATCGTTGTGGCTACAGAAAAATGTTCTTAAGAGACTGTCCATAATTTTTGAAATTATTTCGAACTTCATTCACAGATATGGAAAACCTAATAAGCATAACAATAATATATCCGTATCGCTGATGCGAGTCATGATCACTAGTGTAATACGTCTGTACAAACGCTCATCACGCGTACAGACTAGCGATCATGACATACATTGGCGATACGGATACGATAATATCGGATCGGTAAAACGATACATTGAAACCTTTATCCTAATGATGATAACTAAGAATCACTAAATCATTATTTTCATACTCGTATGTGAACATCGAAAATTGTCGTCCTTTTTTTAGCATTTATTATAAAAGGACAAATACAAGTTTCTTATAGCATTTTGGTTTTAATTTTGCGACAAGCACAATTTGTATATAGATGCATAAAGATTTCAATTTAATTAAATATTATGTTTAAAACGAGTATTTCTAATTCAAAATTCACTCGCATAAATACGTTTACGTTACTATATCCACGTCAAAACATTCGGTCTACTGATTGAACTTATATCATTCGAAAGGCACTGAGCAATAGATGAGCACAAAAAAGTGTGTATATTGCCATTAAATCAGGTAAAAAAATGGTCAAATTTCGACCACAAGCGTTACTGGTTCATATAATTATATCCTTTACTCATTTAAAATCTTATTGTTCACATTTTAGATATTTCAATATAAAAAGTCCCCACCGGCATCGGGAATAGGGTCCAAGCTACTGGTGGTAAGGGCTCCAGAGACAGGAACCTCCTCACAATACGCGTCGTGATGACGAGGACTGCTTTTTGTAACAGGTCTTTGATCCAGCCACCTACCGAGAGCTTCATGAGATGTTGGTCGAAGCTCTTGGCCATTGGTTGTTACAACTACCGGCACAATGGTTGCCGAATCCACATCCTACATAATATTATTATTACTGGAACTGTTCAAGAAAGCGCTCATGTTAATACAAGTTTTGTCCAAACGCCACCTTGTGCTCGCGAAAATTGTTTCCTTATACAGTTTTACCGCTAACTTAGATTACGTACGCGATAGTTTTATAACTTATTTATTTCTTGTCTTCATATTACAGTTGTGTCATTTGCGTGAAGATTACGATCTTAAACATTTCTGTGCTAGGTACAACAAGTCTTTCTACCTTGAGTTTGCATCGTTTCAGCTTTGAACTTATAATTGGTGAACTTTCACCTTGTGTGCTTAAATACCTCGAGGAATTATTTTTATAATTACTGTTGTCTTTATAGACAGAGTCTATTTCAGCAGCTGTTTAGATATTCCCCTCTCTTTCTTTACATCCAAAGGTACCTTTTTATGGATTGGAAATCATCATATGACTCCTTCCGCTCTGGGCGGAGCGGAAAGAAGTGTCAGACTCTTACTGACTAAAACCCATCCGTGTTCCTCCTAATGCCCTTTGCGTTCCAGGGCCGCGGTAACGCTTTCGAACAAATTCCGCAACCTGGCAGGCACTGGCCCTAGCGGGCCCCATCTACAATGCTGACATCTCTTTGAGGCGCGCGTGGAACACAACGCGCCGTCGACCCGGGCCTGTTCTGATCCAAGGTACCTGCAATAGCACTGATTTTCAGTGCCTGCCATGGGTGACGCAGTGACGTCATGGAACAACGCTAGCTGTCATGATGTCGATGATGATGATGATTATGACGTTCTTATCTTATCTAAGTAAATGTTATGTTATGTAGCGTACATATTTAGCAAACGAACGTCAACGATCGTTCACCATTTATTGAACTTGACTAAACTTTGTACAGAACTAATCCGGTTTTAGCGGTATTGTTGGTGGTTGTTATGAGTTTAAATTAAGATTGAAACCTTCGATTGTTGACTGTTTGGTGGTAGGATCTATACGGTCCGCGTGGCTAGCTACCACCCTCACATTAAAGTCCGGCGCCAAGCAGTTTACTGTGTTCCGTCGTGTGTATGTGAGAGCCAGAGGGGGTATACGGGAATTTCTCTATAACTCTGTTACTTGGATTCGTGTGCTTCATCTTAGACCCTGTCTCCGCTTACCATCAGGTGCGACTAGGGTCAACACGACCAAGTCAAATAATATTAAAAAATAAAAAATAAAATGTTACCACAATTTAATTTGCTATGAAGTTAGATGCATAATACGGAAAAAACGGACAGGATAGCAATAGAAATGTACTCATGGTTCCTGCGGTCGCTCTTGCTTGAAGTACGCTCACCTATTGTCTTGGGACGTCCTTTAACGCGTTAATTACACTCAAAAACAGACACTTCACCATTTTTTGAGACTTTTTGTTCGGAGACGGTAAAAAGCCGCCCTTTTGGGTTTTTGGCACGAATGAGAGAGTATGAATGATGATTGAATGTTAGAAGGATATTGGGTGAACGACAAAGGAAGCGGAAGAGTATTATGTAGGCGTTTTAATACTTTTTACATACTTTAACAGCTATATGACATGTCTTTCATGTTCATCTTGCGCTTTCAACTTTCTATTCCTCTTGCGTCAAGCGCATGCAATATTGATTGCCATAAGACGCATGCAGCTTATCGTCTACACCGGTGCGCCTCGGTCAGTCGTCAGTCGACATACAATAGATGGATTGGCGTGCGCTAGGGGCATGCGCTTTTGTCGAACTAGTATTAAGGCATGCTCTATGGCGCTTCATGCATGCTTCAGACGAAGACGCAAGATGTAGTGTGTAGACATAGCTATAGAGCCTCTTTCGTTGCCTATGTGTTTACGCAGCATCACTACATAGTATAAAACAAAGTCACTTCTCGCTGTCTGTCCCTATATATGCTTAGATCTTTAAAACTACGCAACGGATTTTGATGCGGATTTTTTTAAGAAAAATAATAAATCAAGCCACAAATTTATTTATTGGCCACGTGACCAAACTTCTCATTTTATAACTAAGCAACGGGAAAATGAGATAACCTCTAATAAACTAATTCGACTTTTTTACAACGCCTAAATTTTTGGGCACCCCGACACGGATAGGTTAGGTTCGAAGGGGATGACGTTGGGTAGAGTGAGCGAGCAAAGCGAGCGAACGAAGCCCCCGTCATCCCCTTCGTGTTAGGTTACTTTAAACCCTGCAGACAGAAATAGGAGCCGCGCGCAGCGGGGCTCCGTCGACTCTTTTTGTTTTTCATTTGTTTTTATTGTGAAAATGAAAGTGGGTGACGAACAGTGGCTTATATAGAAGATAACTAGTGGCTAAGATAGTATCATTCAGACGCTCGTTAATTGTGGCTGACTTAGTAATTTAGAAGCCAATGTAGATTTTTAGAGGCGAATAATGCTATTAAAAAGAAGTCTGTTTAATTAGCACCCTTTTTTAATAGATATGATTCAAGGGGAAGGTTTATATGTATAATACATTGCACCCGTGCGAAGCCGGAGCGGGTCGCTAGTTACGTATAATTTAGTTTTCTTTAACGATGTTACGTAATAAAGCACCTTATTGCTTTAAATTCATAGCAGAGACTTAACGTCGTCAAATGACGTGCACAATTCATAATTGAACGACATTAACACAGTTATTAAGATTCGCGTGTTGTTTCTTATATGTTTGTTGTTGAATTAGTAATATGTGTAATTGTTGTTAATGTTGGTAACAACACGCAAGTACTAAGCGACGCGGACAGGCGATCCAGACATATTGTTTAAGTCTTTGCTAACTTGAACAAAATTATTAACTAAAAGGTTCACGAGGACTCATATAAACAAGTTTAATCGGAAAAGGGGTACTAATATGAAAGGGTGTTAACGAACACATAATAATGAATACCTTTTGTTCTACAACTTTTCCTAAAATTCAAAAGTTAAGGAGAAATACTGCCGCGCTAACGAAGTATACAATAACTCGATTTTGCCGCTTCCGATTAAAACATGCTCAACGCGCTCTACGTTTCGAACTGTTTTAGTTATTCATTCCTGCTTACTGAAAAACCGAGTTCCTGAAGGATTGCAAAAAGTTACTTAGAGAAAGTTAATAGATCTCGATTGGCTGATTCCGAATACATAACTCAAAATCGTCCAAAATCGAGTTATTGCATTCTTCGGTAGCGCGGCAGAATAGCTGTTCAAAGATTTCATAAAAATGCGCTAAAATCTATCTATCCTCAGCTAAGATCCACTGAGTTTAAATTTTAGGTCATACTTGGGGTCAAAGATTAGAAGCTCTATTTTCCGAATTCGTAACTAAATCAGGGTTGAAGATTCCTTAGATAAAAATCATTTATTGTAGTGAAATACAAAATTACAAATCGAATTTTGAAAATTTAACCCTTGCTTTAAAACAGTCATCAATACACTTTAAGTGGCTCACGGAATAGTACCCCCTTTCCAAAATACTTTTTATTTTAATAAGTTATCATTTTTAATTTCCGAGATAATTATTGTGTTTTATAATATTGGTGACCTGTATGCATTGTATTCGCTACGTGTACACATATTGGTGTTAACGACTGTACAAGCTATTAGAAGACCTATCTTTTGCAAAGGAAAAGGCTAGCCTATACTGAAATACAGGGTGTAAACGAAAACGTATAATTCCTTCAAACCGCGTGATCTACTGGTGACACTGATTGACCCTGCATAGGTTTTTTTCAGAATCAACAAATAAAAATTTTCAAAAAATGAACCATAGTATTCTGTATCTGATTAATTTTAGCGTTCTGAGTTAACTGACTGCATGGAACGATATCGCACTAGTCGTACAGCTGTGCCGCCATTCACATACATCGAAATTTTCTATCACATTTTTTTTAAATGGAAAAACCAAGTTTATTTTTATTTTTAATCAATCTAAATCCCGTGTGGGGTTAATCTATACCATTAATAGATCACGTGGTTTGAAGGAATTACACGAATTCGTTTACACCCTGTATATTAGGGTCGGCATCCACTCTGAACATCTTTTGCATGAAGCGACTGTCGTCTAACGACACGACACAAACTAAAAGAACGGAATGTATATTGAAAAGTAATAAAAGGAATAAATAAAAGACAAATGCACGCTGCTTGTTCATTGTCTTTGAGCGCGGTACGTTTCTTTTCTTTTATAGCTACGGAAGTAAAAGAAAAAGTAATAAAGAAATCTTTTTCCGTACGGTTTGGTACATAGCTCTTATTCAATTCGCTTTTTTTAAAAATAATTACTTACAAACTTATTAATCTTATCTTTACGCTGGAACAAATTCTGATAAGCTTTTAAAAATGGTTGAACTGAAAAAGTAAGTGAAGAAGTTTTCAAGTTCAGAAATGAATAATCCTTTATAAACAAGTGTGAGTCGGAGTTATTAAAGTCGCAAGTTATTTGAACTGTTTGAACAATGGAAATAGTACAAAAGTAACACCTACATAAGTAATAGTGTAGGTACTTATTTATAACTAGTTACACCCACGGCTTTGCCAACGGAAACATAAGGTTCCTGCTCATCACCCACACTCAATAGCGTAATAATTTGTACCCTAGGTATAACCTGACCCGCTTATTAACTGATGGGGCTGCCAAATTTCAACTGGATCTATCCTATATCACTGGCGTGAAGCTCAAACATATGTACAAACGGAAGACAAAAATTCTAAAAATGTAATTTTTGGCATCAGTATCGTTTCTAAGATGCGTTGCATATACTTTTTCCAATTTTTTTTTCTCTCCCTTTAATCGTTTCACCACGGCATGACCTATTCTCATATAGCTCTTGCCGACACAAGAAAAGAAGATTAAGCAAATTAAGAGAATGCTTCAAATTTTCTTACTGAGAAACTGCAGGAAGTCGTATTAGTTATGTTTACACCAGTGTGCTTTAACATGCAATAGCGCATGCCTTAATACTAGTTCGACAAAAGCGCATGCCCCTAGCGCACGCTAATCCGTCTATTGTATCGACATCAGTGGCGAAGCCTCCATACAACTCGATTCCTATCGGCTTCCCTTTCGAAACGAGTAGTTACTGGAATTCACGCATCACACTTGAGCAAGGTAAGCATATTTTGGTCGGGCTTCCCTTTCAAAAAAATTCACCCTTCGCCACTGATCGACATACAATAGACGGATTAGCGTGCGCTAGGGGCATAACGACTGACCGAGGCGCACCGGTGTAGACGATAAGCTGCATGCGTCTTGTGGAAATCAATATTGCATGCGCTTGACGTAAGAGGAATTGAAAGTTGAAAGCGCAAGATGAGCATGAAACTGCACTGGTGTAGACATACCAATATTGAATTAGAACGACGTGCGTCGATCTATCTGCCGTCTGCCACGGTTTCACGTCGATTCATTGGCTAAGTTATTCCCTATTACAAGGTTAGTCGGAAAAAGCTTAGGTACTAATTCGCGGGCCACTTAAAGTATCACTGATGACTGTTTCAAAGCAAGTTTTATAGTTTAAAGTTTTAAATTTTTTTATTCATTCATAAAATCGACAACTCTGATTTAGGGACCTACGATTACAGAACTTAAGATTTATTAATCCCTGACCCTAAATATCTCCTAAAATGAGAACATACCTAATGATAGCTAATGATAGATAGATTTTAACGTATTTTTTAAGAATCTTTGAACAGCTGTTTCTCTAAAGCTATGAGCGAAAGTTGTAGAACAAAAGTGAGGAGCTCAGGATCAAAAAGTGCTATTTACACTTTTGGCTCGACGCGTCTTTTTTTTCTCACTGGACTCATAGCCTTGGATTTTAGCAATTTCTGAATAGATTTAGTTTAAAAAGTGCAATTTTCAAAGACAAAATCTCCAAGTTGCATTCTGTTCATAAGTCACAAGGCAAACAACCTACTCGTAAAAAGATTTTCTCGATTTCTGATCAAAACAGAAAAGTGAAAATGATACTTTTACTTAAAGGATAAAGTACGGAAACCACATCTCCTAACATAGAACATAGTAGGTACCCCCTTTCCGTTAACCTTGTATATTGCTTGACAACATCAAAAAAGCACCCCCCCACGAGTGACGATACTTAAGTACGTCTGGCGCACTCTGGGCAGTCAGCCCCGCTACCATTCTTGCTGACTGGCTAATCTTTTCACCACAGCATGACCTATTCTCGTATAGCTCGTGCTGACACGACAGAAGAAGATCAAAAAAGCAGTCGATAAACGACTAATTTTAAATTACAAAACTACAGAACAACTTTATCCTCAAGGCAAAAAAAGCACAATTCCAAATTCCCCTCTTTCAGCTCCAATGCTCCGTCCACTCCAAAAGGCACAAGGAAATCGCCATAACGCCGATATCCCATAAAAGCGTGCCCTTCCAGCGAATATAAATAAAGGTTGGAAGTCCGTGACCCTTGAGGTGAGGTCACACTGCTATATTGGACACATTCCGGGGTAAAATGGAACACCTATTAGGCGCCGGGGTCTGTTCGCGGTACTCGCTCGGGATTCGCTCTTGTTTTTGGATTAGAGGTACAAGCTTTTACTGAAGCTTTTTGAAAGAGTGTTGTGTAACGTTGTTTTTAAAAGGATTTCACCCATTCTGGGTTTTTTTTTGACGGTCTTCAATTATAATTACACATTTTTAAAGCACAAATGTAATGCATTATTTTTTACTATGGCGTCAAACTCGAAAACTATTTGGGTTCGGAGATATCGATATTCGATATCGTTTTTTTTTTTGTAAAAATGACATTGCCCCACACTAAGATTTCTCTTGTATCGTGGTTGCGTTTACAGACACAAATCTAAAATATACAAACACACATATACCAGGTAAGAATTAAAACGACGAAGACGGGAAACAATTTAGGGGTTTTAAGAATTATATTACAGCATTGTCGCCATACAAAGAAATGTTTCTACTCCTCCCACCATTTAAATAAAATATAATTTATTCCTGGCCACCGACTTTTTTATCCCAAATCATCGAACAAAATGGGTGATCTCCTTTGTAATGCTATGGGAATCGTGAAGTTTTTAACGTCCCTAGAAGGCAGGTTTTCAGTCTAAGTATGTAACTGAATCTAAAACTTAATTAAAAAGATAGAACACTCATTTTTTTAAACGAACTTACACACAACTCATACACCCATACACATACACACTTACACACGTAGGCTTACACTCAGAGACCCATTCACACACACCTATTATAACCATTTTATTTTCTTCATGTAACATATAAATTAGATAAAACTATTATGGTTGAAGTCTGCTGAATCCCATGTTGAGTAAATATGTATCAGTAATACATTAAATATGATTTTAAGGAATTAGACTTATTCGTAAGGTAATGGAAATAGTTCGAAACAGTAGTACATAGTACAGCACGTAAACTTAATTTTTTATCACATAAATGCGGTAGAATTATCATTAAGTAGTTTACAGGAAATAAAACCAGCAATTTTTCTAAGTTTCTAAAACAACATCTACTTATTTATTTAAGGAACACAACATAATACAGTCAATACTTTGCATGGGTAAAACAGAGTATTAAAGTTCGGTCTCGTGTAGTGCCGGACATAAAGAATAGCACTACCCTATCTCTTCCCGTAGGTGTCGTAAAAGGCGACTAAGGGATTCACTAGAGGATGGGCAGCAGCGTTCTCTGAGTACTTTAACAATCACACTGCGATCGCCAACCCGCCTGCCAAGCGTGGTGATTACGTCAACCCCCCCCCCCCTTTTGGGGGAGGTCTATGTCCAGCAGTGGACGTCTTTCGGCTGAATGATGATGATGATGAAAGTTCACACAGCATGATTATTAAAAGTAAAAAAAACAGGATTGTAAAAAAAGGTAATGTTAAAGCTACATATAACTAAACTAAACTAAATACATCTAATTGATATGTATCAAAATCTAACATTAACATACGCAAATACACAAATCCTTACTTAACAAACATGAATTTTCACATACAGGACAGTTTGGAAGCAGAACAATATTTTAGTCCGCTCTAGCATACCTTCCTTCGCGAAAACATGCATAAATTAACCATATTTAACTCAGCTAATTAATACAAGACTTATTTCTAGATTTTACTAAAGCATTTACATCATATTTATCGCCACGACACACGCGAACTGGGAATTGGTGAAATAGTTTGCTAAGAGTGAAATCCTTTAAATATTGTTGTTGGTGAAAATTGTGGTTTTATAGTTAAGCTAACTGTTGCCCGCAGTTTCACTCGCAAGTTAGGGGAAAATAGTTTCCCTAGCTTGGACCTGGTTAAAAAAATCATATGTTTTAATAGAAACTTCAACATCAAAACTCGTTTATTTTAAATAGACTAGTATTACTAAGTACTTTTTGAACGTGAGTGTTAACAAAGACAGCCCCCAAAAACGCCCTTCACCGCTTCCTAGTGTTTATGCTGTAAAGAAGAAACGGCGCAATCCATAGCAACACGGTTCTGTCTATCAGGTGAATACTTTATTTGAATCTATACAAAAAAAAAAACGTAATATTAATTACAATACTAAAAATATGCAAATTAAAGATGATACAAAGTATAAAAAAAACTGTATGAATTGAGACAAAATTATAAATCTCTAAATAATCCAGGACATTCATCCATCTTCACAAACTTTCACATTTATAATGAAATAATGATCGTATAATTTTTATCATACTTACAAGTTTTTTTTTTTTATATGACTTGTATTAACACAAAACATGTCCTCAAAACATTATTAAGCTTCGTGTGATACTAACCAACATAATATTCTCAAACTCAAAACAATTCAGTGCCTAAACAATTTCACTCAATGCTCCTAAATCTTAATCTTCAAACTCACAAGCCAACACTTACATCTCTAAATCTCTCACACTCAATAAACAAACACGAAAAAAAAAACGGAAAAAAAGAAAAAATACCAAAAGGCATCTAAATCAGCGACATTGATCGCAGTACCCGTCGCCTACAGGTAGCTAAGCCTTTTTTCATTGAGCACACCTGTTTGTGCTACATAAATAAATAATGTAGCTGTACAATGGTGGTTCCACGATTTAGGGAAAACGGTAGCTTCGAACGTTAGGTTTTATTTGGTTTGCGATACTTTCGGCAGGATTTGCGAGAATATTTGGAGATATTGAGGTGTTATTTACTTAGGAATTTATGCTGGGTGGGTATAATTTGAAATGATGGTATTTAATTTATTGGATGGGTGACTATTTGTTACACTATAGCTATGTCTACACCAGTGCGCTTTCATGTTCATCTTGCGTCTTCGTTTGAAGCATGCGTGAAGCGCCATAGCGCATGCCTTCGGTCCTCGGCCCTCGGTCAGTCGTCAGTCGACATACAATAGACGGATTAGCGTGCGCTAGGGGCATGCGCTTTTGTCGAACTAGTATTAAGGCATGCGCTATGAAAGCGCACTGGTGTAGACATAGCTATAACGATTGTCATTTTTAAACACTAATTTAATTGTACCTTGTCATTTGTATGCCAATGATAGAGTGCAATAAACTTAAAAGCCGTTTTACTAATATTATAAATGCGAAAGTAACTCTGTCTGTCTGTTACGCTTTCACGCCTAAACCTCTAAACCGATTTTGATGAAACTTGGTACAGAGGTAGTCTGAAACCTGGAAAAAGACATAGGCTACTTTTATCCCGAAAATAGAATATGAATATGTGATAAACGACATCCACGCGGGCAAAGCCGCCAGTGACATCTAGTCGTTTATAAGGGTCTGAAAGTTTAAAAGAAAAACTCCGTCCTGTCTTCAAAGTTTTCAATAATAATAAATTGCTTTATACTTCAAATTGAACTACAAACTAACATTAGAGTTCATAGTTCGCCGAATTCCAAGGATACACCAAAATTCTAGCCAAAATGTTTTCAAAACTAAAATATATAATTTATCGCCATTCCACTGAAAATGAATGATAATAAACGCTCCTATTTCCTACCGACAGGGGACTATTAATTTTTTACCTAAAATCGCATGTCCGAAACTAAACAGGCCACGAATTGCGAATTTTGAAATAACAGTGTTTAATACCGCTATTATAATAACCAGGCCTCCGTACCAAGGTATGTTTGAGTTTCATAGTGTTCCGTGCTAAGGCGGGCTTAGAGGCGAATAGTCTGTGAATCAATGCTAGTAACTTGCCATCGTTGGTTGACTCTAATAATGGCGTGTGGCGTGAGAAAGTGACAATCTATATTCTTTTTCTTTACAAATATCATCATCATCATCCAGTCGAAAGACGTCCGCTGCTGGACATGGGCCTCCCCCAAGCATCGTCACAAATATGCAATTACAACATTTAGTTTTAATTCCGCCAAACTAGTTCGCTAGCTTGGTAGCAGTATGCAGCACCTCCCGCAAATATATGCATTTGCAGAAGGAGTGTTTAATATCAGTATGCAACTCAAACCGATACCGGATATTGTAAGTCCCTATTTGTATATCTTGGATTTCCTCAAAGTAACGTCTGATTCTATTATTTTACTTCTTTATTTACATTATTGATCAATATAATTCAAGACCCGTTTTGTGGCTCCATTTTCAGCCTTCAATCTCTGATATCTTTGAAATATGCTAAATTTCCACCGAGAAGCTTAGATGATATCATCTTGTAAGATACATTGTATTTGTGTGTGCACATCCACGAGTTCAGTAACACTCATGGACAGTGACACATATAATATTTGCTTTAAAAACATAGTAAAGAACCCGCAAACCCATCATAATTTAAAACGAGATTTAAATATAAATTAAATCTCATTAATTATAACATTCCCTTGACAATTTCTCCTAAATTACCGCACTCCTTTGTAATATGTGCAAAACCCTACGAGGATCAACACCATTAAAATATCATTAAGCATAATCATGGTGGGTTTAAACATTCATCTGAATATAGGGTAAATACGGATAAGGAGAGTACTTTGACGGTACTTATCTATTTTGCATGAAATAGTAATAACAGTAAGAATAAATTAGATAAACGTTCAAATAAATACCACCTACTGGTACCATTTACTATCTTTAAATAAGCACTCGTATACTGGCATACTGTTAGCGTCTATTCGTGTCTGAGCGCGCCATTATTGACCTAACTCATTATTAATAATACAGAAATTTGCATATAATGAGGCAGGCCGAAATATTCCCGTCGTTGTGTTTCTACGTTTTACGATATGGTCTGAAACCGGGTCTGTTCCCTATAATTGGGTTTTATTTCCTATTTAATTGGTTGTTTGTTTTACGATTTAGAGGTGTGCTGATTTTTCAATGGTTCATCCTGTTAATTGTTGAATTAATGATCCGTTGTTAATGTAGACCTTGTTTTATTTCAATGCCCGGTTCCTATATCTATAAAAACGGATCGTTTTGCTTATCAATAGTAGATATGGTATTACTAAATTGTTTCTATAAAAAATGCAATTTATTTTTACTCTGCGATGTTTCTAGCGGATGAAAGGGTTTTGCTTCGATAGACATTAAGGTATATCTACACCCGTGCGCTTTCATGTTCATCTTGCGCTTTCAACTTTCAATTCCTTTTGCGTCAATTGATTGCATAAGACGCATGCAGCTTATCGTCTACACCGGTGCGCCTCGGTCAGTCGTCAGTCGACATACAAAAGGCTGGTTTTATTGTTACGCGTTTCGGCAGCGCCGTTGGAGCGTGCGCGTTCGGAGATGTATGGTAGTTGCGTTTCAAAGTCGCGCGCTTGAGCAGCGCTGTTCAGTAAACGCGCGCTGTTCGCCGGCGCTGCCGAAGCGCGCGCCGCTCGTGCGCTTCTACGGCCAGTATGCGTTTTAGTGTGACGCCGTGGAGACGCGCCGTAACTGCATTAACGTTCATATTGTACACGAGTGTCTCACAGTAGCGGAACGAGCCAAAGACGGATTAGCGTGCACTAGGGGCATGCGCTATGGCGGTTTACGCATGCTTCAGACGAAGACGCAAGATGAACATGAAAGCGCACTGGTGTAGACATAGCTATAGGAATATATTGCTTTATTCTTCTTCCTAGCTTTTTCTCAACTATATTGTGGTCAGCGTTCAGCCTTACCAGATGCAGCGGAATATTACACGGAGCGACTGCCATCAAACCTCCGCGACCCAGTTACTGGGCAATACCGATATCCTAAGGTTACGGTTGTCAAACTTTCGGGCTTCTAACTACCCGTAACGATTGTCATAGGTATTCTTATGACACCCGGGATCGACGGTTTAACATGCTCTGATAGGTACGGAGAGGTCTCGACGTATAACGAATGGTCTCCCATCTTGGAGACTGCGGCAAGCAAAGTTCTTTGCCTTTATTCTCGCGTAAATGTGGTACGTTTCTGATACAAATAGGGCCATCGCAAACTGGGCGACTTGTCGCCGCGACAAGACACAGCGTTGTCGTTTGCATCTGGCGTCTTGTCGCGACTAGACGCGGATCTGTGGCTTGCGTCGGCGACTAGTCGTTACGACAGACGTCGTGCAGGAAGCGATCATTAGTAGCAGAGTATTCGAGAGAGACGGCCGTGTTGTTTTACAGCGAGACTGACGCTGCGCTGTCGCGCGTTTGTCGTCGTGTGTGCGCGTGCATAGCGCGACTAGGCGCGGCGACAAGTAGCGAGCGCGCGCGACTCCCTTAGCTTGTCGTCGCGACTCCGCGACTCTGACGCCAAGTGTGCGGAGCTTTGAACAAAATATGTGAAAATTGTCGGCCGCAGCCTGTCGTCGCGTCTAGTCGCCGAGCTGTCGCTGTCGCGTGTCGCCCAGTGTGTGCCTAGGCATAAGGCTTTCACGCGTCAAAAACGGTTGTCTACCCATGTTATTGCAAGCGATAGTTATCAGTTTGTTTGGTCTCGATCTGTGCTATTGGTCAAAATACACGACTCGTTACTTTTAACCAGTAACGGTCGATAAAATATAGGAACCCGTTTTTAATGTAAGTAATTTCGAGAGTAGCTATTGAGCCTTGATAGGGGAGGCTTCTGTTTTTCGGAGAGTTTCAAGGCTTGCTGGCAATGTTTACGTTACTGAGGGACTTTGTGCAAATGTTTATCAGGGATATTGATGTGTCAGCGAAACGGGGTCTGTTCTGACGGGTTGTAAAATGTATATTAGTTTATTAGATTTTGGCGACTGTTTTGCTGTAGACATTTCTGTCAAGGATTTCTGCTTCGTCGGTATTTAAACCGTATAAGTATAAAGCAGTGGCAATATTTTCGCCACCAACTTTTATTTGAGATGTCTCGTAAGCCTCCTTGTTTTATAATTATTTTTAAACCTGGCAATATTAAAAATAAACCGTATTTTCTTGATTAAAAAAATTAAAATGTTTTTTTTTTTTTAAATTGCCACTTCTTTTTGTTATTTACTTTTCCTAAAATCTTTTGCCTTTTAAAGGGGTGTACTACGCCATATCGAATGCCAAAACATCGAATATCAATTGATCGAACACTATAAATCGAATGTTCAAATAGTCGAACGTTCATTTCATCGAATGGTTAATAAATCGAACATTCAATAAATCGAACACTCAATACATCGAGTGTTCAAAATATCGAATGTTTGTTTGATCGAACGTTTAAAATATCGAATGTTTGTTTCATTGAACATTCAACGCATCGCATATTCATTATATCGAAATATTAACATTCTGACTACTTATTATATTGAATATTAGTATACCACAATCACAAGAAAACACAGCTTAATCTTTTTTTTTGTTTGTTAGTTATTAATTAAATTAAATGTCGTGTTGGCCCTGAGGTTACAGACCCACTTGTTATATGCACTGGGTTGTGGGTTCAAACCCATGCAAGTGTTTTTAAATATTCAATATAATAAGTAATCAGTATGTTAATATTTCGATATTATGAATATGCGATACGGTGAACGTTCAATGAAACAAAAATTCGATATTTTGAACGTTCGATCAAACAAACATTCGATATTTTGAACACTCGATGTATTGAGTGTTCGATTTATTGAATGTTCGATTAATTAACCATTCGATGAAATGAACGTTCGACTATTTGAACATTCGACTTATAGTGTTCGATCAATTGATATTCGATGTTTTGGCATTCGATATGACGTAGTACACCCCTTATAAAGGGTTCAGTGATCTTACTAATGGCGAGTGTATACTTTATACTCCGTGCACAGTCAATATTTCAAGTGTGTCTGAAAACCATCAGATTTTCAAAAAAATATTACTCCGCTCGAATCAGTGGGGATAATAAAGTTACATTTGATGAATTACACAGCAAGACTGGTTAGTCACTTACATCCGAAAACCATGAGCTCTGCTCATTATTCTGTACAACTTTTACTATAGGACAAATTATGAATTCGTGAAAAAAAAAAACAGTTGTTCCATACATTTTGCTAAGCAACATTGATTATTTCGTGTTAAACTAGTTTGCATTCTCAATATTCGGCGTATTATTAGCCCTAAGTGTGCAGGTATTCCGTCAAAAATTAGTATTTGAAAATTGGAAACCACACTGCAAAAGGCGGAGACTGACTAAATGAAGGGTTAATTAAAGCTTCGTGGATATTAGTGTAAGGTCGAGAAGCTTCCAACACACCTTTGTTTAATAATTCTTTAGGTATTTAGTCATTTGGAAGATAAGAAAGAAAATAAATGTGATTCAGCCAAGGAAACAATGACAGCATAAACAATAAAAGAAAGTGGTTAATACAAGAAAGCTTTTACTCCACTACAATTTTCTTAAAAAATGGTTCTTGCCGCTACTGCGCTTATTAAGAGACAATGGTGCCGATTCTCTTGTTCACCAAACTAAACTAAAATTAGAGAATTGCTATCTTTTACTAACAGATAGCGCGAAAAAAGGACGGTGATAGACAACAACTAAGTTAGAGATTTCAAATTAGTTTACGCCTTGAACTTCACCGTGTTTTTAGTCAACACGTTTTAAATGTCGTCTAAATTTGTATGGAACTTTTAGTTAAACTAAATTTGACAGCTCTTATTTACGTATGTCTCTTTCTTATTTTATTAGAGTGAAAAAGATGGCAATAGCCTAAATTAAGTTTAGTTTGTCCATAACAGAATCGACACCAATGTATCATGCTGTTAGATAAATTATGTAATGTAACGTTTAATTCTATTTTTTTTGAGATTCTAAATTCATTTGACATGTGTACATGTGTAACTTAATTTAATATTTTACATGCCTATATTACTGGTGAAATATGTCTTGGTCTATTTTTTATGTAACAACTTGTGTATCATATTTCAAGCAAATAAATAAATAACAACATAAAAATTATACATTTTATGCCGTCGAGCATGCCCATGTCGAAAGGGTCACCAACTCAGCATATGCTGGGCGTCAAACACCCAGCGCTGATTTTCAGTTGGTACCCTTGCAGTGGTAGGTATACAATTCTTACTCTTTAAAAAAAACATTGGTCCATACTAAGAATACTCCTGTATCATGGCTACTTTTACATACACAAAACGTCACATGCATACCTATCTTCAACTGTGGGACATACAAATACTTGTTCCGTGCGTAAATCGAACCCGCGACCCGCCGCGCAGCAGCCAAGCGCTCAGCCACTGAGTCAATTGCGTCGTCCAATGAAAAACTACACGGTAAAGACATTATCATTTACCATGTATTGTGCTAGGAATGGTCGTAGAATGCAACATAATTATGCCTAAGTCGGCAAAATTTGCTAATTTATGGCAGTTTCAGAGCAAATAGTCGTAATTATGAGTTTTTCTAATTAGCTAAATGCCCTAAGTTTTTAGGGCGTGTAAATGTTTGACGTTAAAATTTTGTTAAAATTTTGTATTATTTTCTAATTGCTCAGTTTTTAACGTTTTCGCAATTAAATTATAATAATTATATTTGTGTTAGTGGAGTGTCTTTTTTTTTGTTAAATAGAAGTGGAGGTATTTGTTTTACTTTAATCTTGAATCTCGTATGTCTTTATTCATTTAAGTAGTTAAAATTTTTTTTGCTACCCCTCGGGCAAGAAGACAAACGAAAATTGCCATGGAATTGACATGTCACCAAAATGCATGGGATTGACATAACATATTAAACTGTCACTTGATCGTCATCCTTACTAATATTATAAATGCTAAAGTAACTCTGTCTGTCAGTTTATTACCTCATCACAACTAAACTACTGACCCTATTTTAATGAAACTTGGTACAGAGAGTTTAGAATCCGGATAAGGATAGGCTACAAAAATACATAAAGTTGCGTAAGAAAATGTATGAAATAGTAATTTTTTTTCACGAATTCAGTGTTTGTCTCATAGTAAAAGTTGTACAAAACTATGAACAGTGCTCATAGTTTTCGGATGTAAAGTGACTAACTAACCAGTCATGCTGTATCTATATGTTTGTATTTTTTCACGTGTTACTAAAATTTTTGTTGAATTGACAAAAAACGACAATATCGTGAAACTTATTTAAGTATTGAAAAAAATACAGTCAACCACTGTTTCAATAATGTCAACGTCACGTACGCCTCGCCACAGATAATTTATACTATCCGTTGAACTCAGATACGTTCAACATTCACTGGCATAACTTTCAGACATCTTCTTTCAGTACATCTTTAGCATTTCATTCCCACATTTCTATATGATGTTTATGTTGTTTGCCGTCCACTAAAAATCTTCTTTTTTCTTTCATAAAATATCTCCATATCCTGGTACCTAACAACAATCCTCAAGGTCTGTCAAGCCACTATCTTGGCTGTAAGTCATCAGTAGTGGAGGGTGCTCCAAGCCCTCGGGCCGGCACTTGATCACGCGCGCTCAAAGAGATCGCCGCCGTTATCTTTCTATTAGTAGGCCTTAACTGACAAAACTCACTGAAGAGCGGACTACTTCTTTATTTTGGGTGTGGTTTGAAGCCTTTTGAGGATGTATTGTGGGTTTTGTGTCAAGATGAATGGCATGCTATGCTTTAAAAACAAAGTGATCACTAGTTTTTTGAGTAACCGTAGTGATCATAACAATTTATATATACAGAGTGTAAAAAGACCCATCACATAGCCGAAATCTACGCACTCTGTACATTGACCAAAAATAATTGCTGGGAAACGACTTTTATTTTTTGGCATAAAAAAAAACGCTTTTTATTGTAGCGCGCAATGTGTGATTGTGGCGATGCTGCGCGTTTGCATGCGTGGAGCGGCCACACAGCTGAGCCAAGGCGGCCGTGTGCGTTTGATATTCATTGCGTTTTTGTTACTTCAAATGCGAAATTTTTGATAATGTTTGTTTAGAAGAAAGTTTAGTATTATAACTTGGAATTCGTTATTGGAAAAAACTAAAAAAATCAAAATGTGTACCTTCAATATCTCCAAAACTAATGATTTCCCAGGTATGGTCTAGTAGGAAAAAAATATCCCAATGATCGGTAAAATATGTGGGTTTCGTTATCGTTATGGGTCTTTTTACACCCGATATGTATCATTTTAATGCTACTGTCAGATGGAATTGATTTTTAACCAACATCAAAACAGGAGGGGTTCTCGGTTCGGTAAGTACAGCCTAAATCCAAACTAAATCAACACTGTACAAAATTTCAAAAGTGTTTAATGAATGTAAACTTGTTTTTTAAATATTATTTATAGACGAATTTCCATTTTTACAAATCAATAAAAGTTTCATTTGATGCGTATTGTACTAGAATGTAGCTTCATACAAATATATACATTCACAGTCTACGTGAGAAGAAGTACAGTTAATAAACAAATAACATTTCTTATTTTACGGATAAGAACGTGCTACGTAAAATGCTACGAGCGCGCTACGTAGTCATTCTAAATCAGCTAAGTACGTGTAAGTGCTACGGAGCTACGCGTGATTTCGCGCTGTGTAGCTATATAATCAACAGATTTATTAAAACATTAGCACATTAGCTATATGTTGTGGTTTTTCATTATACAGGGTTACTGGTAATTCGACGTATTCCTTGCACCACGTTACAGGGGGGCTAATATGCAACAAATTTAACCCCACATATGTTCTACGAAAGTCAATGGATTTCGAGATATTGCAATTTTTAGATTATTTTGAATAATACCCAGAATTCCTTCTTAAACACTATTTATCTCTAAAATGTCAAATTGATCGGCTTTGATTATGATATTAGCTTGTAGCTGATACTTTTACAAAGCTTTCTGCGGATTTAACTGTTTTTAATGACCATCCAATTGGAAGTAATCATTAAAAGTTAAATAAGTGTATTAGAAAATCGTCGAGGTACACGATAAAGAATGATGTTTATCTCAAAAATTTACTATGACACAAAGCGTACAAAATGCAAGACAAACATCTTTATTTAATCAGCTATCCAACGAGGTACAGACGTTCAAAAAACATTTAGAAACGAATATAAAAATGTCTTATAATACTGACAAAGGCGATTTCTGAAAAATCTCTACAAGCACGCAGGTGGGCCGTTAAGTGCAATTGATTGCATAATCCTCGTTTAGAGATTAAACAGCAGGTTGTCGGGCACCAACTGTCCTCTAAATGTCAGGACTAGATTAGGTCAGGTCATTAGGTTATGTTTGGTCAGCGTTAGGTAGGTTAGGTTAGGACCTAAGTGTGCGAGGGAACACCGGGGTGGTTTTAGTCAGTAAGAGTCTGACAGACCCCTCTGCCTACCTCCAGGACGGAGGACATCGTGTGGTACTTCCTGGCCGCGCCACAGTCTCTAATTTGAATGAAAGTGGCCTTAAAAAAATGTACGTAAATTGTACGTTTTTGTACTAGAAGAAAAAAAAAATGTACTATAAAGGATCGCGAGAAATTTAACAAAATTGGTGGCGCGGCCAGGAAGAGTGCTTCCTAGCCGCGCCACCGCGTACACTGCAATAAACAATCTAATAGTGTACACACTCATTGGTAAACAATTGTACGTCTATTGTTCGTTCTATTAATAACGAGAAATACTGAAAAATGTCATGAAGATTATGAAAAAAAAAAAAACGAAAAGCCGCGCCACAGTCTCCCATTTTGAATGAAAGTGGGCTTAAAAAAATGTACGTAAATTGTACGTTTTTGTACTAGAAGAAAAAAAATAGTACTATAAAGGTTCGCGAGAAATTTAACAAAATCGGTGGCGCGGTCAGGAAGTGTGCTTCCTAGCCGCGCCACCGCGTACACTGCAATAAACAGTCTAATAATGTACAAACTCATTGGTAAACAATTGTACGTCTATTGTTCGTTCTATTAATGATGAAAAATACTGCAAAAAGTCATTTTCTCTGTGATAAATTTAATATCGAAAATAAAACTGCGTACACTGCAGGAAATAATGTGCAAACTCATTGGTAAACAATTGTACGTCAATTGTTCGTTCTATTAATGATGAAAAATACAGCAAACAGTCACTTTCTGAGTTATAAATTTAATATCGAAAATAATAATACTACTTCGACTTTGTAATGGCAGAACTGTCAGGCGTTCGTGTCATGGATTTTATTCAGAGGTTATATTAATTTACTCTGTTACTATTTAAGTATTAAAAAACTTAGTACAGTTAAAATCTTCTTCAAAATTCTGTATTATGATGTTATCGTAACAATCTTTATATTGTTTAAGTTTTTCTTTCACTTTTTCACATACTTTCAGGAAGCATTTTATTTCGTAACACGATTGGTTTTCTAATTATTTTTTTCTGAGTATTTCAGGTTTTCTATTCTTTTTCAAAAACACAATCTATTTTAATTGAAGTTCTGATTTTTGTTTTTACTACAGTTACCTCTCCATTCATTCTTTGCAATTGCCCGTACATTTAACATTATAATTATCGCGGACATAATTGTGTATGAAACACCATATGCAACGGTTATTCGTGTACTTCCAAATTAATTTCGATTTTATTTTCGATATTAAATTTATCACAGAGAAAATTACCTACTTTTTGCAGTATTTTTCATCATTAATAGAACGAACAATAGACGTACAATTGTTTACCAATGAGTTTGTACATTATTAGACTGTTTATTGCAGTGTACGCGGTAGCGCGGCTAGGAAGCACACTTCCTGGCCGCGCCACCGATTTTGTTAAATTTCTGGCGAACCTTTATAGTACTATTTTTTTTCTTCTAGTACTAAAACATACAATTTACGTACATTTTTTTAAGCCCACTTTCATTCAAAATGGGAGACTGTGGCGCGGCTTTTCGTTTTTTTTTTTTTTCATAATCTTCATGACATTTTTCAGTATTTCTCGTTATTAATAGAACGAACAATAGACGTACAATTGTTTACCAATGAGTGTGTACATTATTAGATTGTTTATTGCAGTGTACGCGGTGGCGCGGCTAGAAAGCATTCTTCCTGGCCGCGCCACCAATTTTGTTAAATTTCTCGCGATCCTTTACAGTACATTTTTTTTTCTTCTAGTACAAAAACGTACAATTTACGTACATTTTTTTAAGCCCACTTTCATTCAAATTGGAGACTGTGGCGCGGCCAGGAAGTACCACACAGGACATCCATGAGGATTTCCAGTAGGCAAAAAAAATGGTTTGGTTTTGTTGCGGTTAGTTTAGGTCACAACTTCGATGCCCTGGGACCTGGAGGCGAGTGCCCTCGCGCTGAGATATCGCCGGAGCGAGGAGGTGCTTGAGCGGACTGTCTGCCAGATCCTAGTGGCTGTGGAAGGAACGACTTGCGCAACCCAGCGCAGGGCACGCCACAATAGCAGTGGTAAAACCCGTAATGGAGGAGTGGCTGGAGAGGCGACATGGTGCCCTCAGCTTCCGGATGACGCAGGTGCAGATATCTCAGCGCAAGGATCCTCGCCTCCAGATCCCAGGGCATCGAAATTGTGACGTAACCTAAACCTAACCGTGACCTAACCTAACCGCGACCTAACAAAACCATTTTTTTTGCCTACTGGAAATCCTCATGGATGTCCTCCGTCCTAGGGGTGGGCAGAGGGGTCTGTCAGACTCTTACTGACTAAGACCACCCCGGTGTTACCTCGCACACTTAGGTCCTAACCTAACCTACCTAACGCTGACCAAACATAACCTAATGACCTGACCTAATCTAGTCCTGACATTTAGAGGACAGTTGGTGCCCGACAACCTGCTGTTTAATCTCTAAACGAGGATTATGCAATCAATTGCACTTAACGGCCCACCTGCGTGCTTGTAGAGATTTTTCAGAAATCGCCTTTGTCAGTATTATAAGACATTTTTATATTCGTTTCTAAATGTTTTTTGAACGTCTGTACCTCGTTGGATAGCTGATTAAATAAGGATGTTTGTCTTGCATTTTGTACACTTAGTGCCATAGGAAATTTTTGAGACAAACATCATTCTTTGTCGTGTACCTCGACGATTTCCTAATACACTTACTTAACTTTTAATGATTACTTTCAATTGGATGGTCATTAAGAACAGTTAATTACGCAGAAAGCTTTATAAAAGTATCAGCTACAAGCTAATATCATAATCAGAGCCGATCAATTTGATATTTTAGAGATAAATAGTGTTTAAGAAGGAATTCTGGGTATTATTCAAAATAATATAAAAATTGCAATATCTCGAAATCCATTGACTTTCGTAGAACATATGTGGGGTTAAATTTGTTGCATATTAGCCCCCCTGTAACGTGGTGCAAGGAATACGTCGAATTACCAGTAACCCTGTATATCTTTTAGAGAAAGTACAAATATTTCTGCTCTAAATCTATTAATTGACTACCTCGTTGGTCCAGTGGTCGCAAGCGGGTTAGGTTTTTCCGTTTGGTGTTTCTCAGTAGCAGACCGGAGTCTGGATTTGTGCCCGGTTGATGGCAATAGGCTCGCTCCTTATTGCGTGGGACTCAGGGTGCCTTTCCACCAGAGATGTGCTATGCAACGTTGCTGTGGATGCGTTTTATATCCATCAATCATATTCATTGGTCCACATAGCATAGCACTGGTGGAAACTGTGTGGATGTGTGCTATGGATGCGAGCTATGGATGTGTGCTATGTATGGTCGCGAGTGGTGTAGCTATGTGCAGAGCAGTGTACCTAAAGTAGGCGCATT
The DNA here is from genome assembly GCA_905220435.1 of Amphipyra tragopoginis. Taxonomy (NCBI): domain Eukaryota; kingdom Metazoa; phylum Arthropoda; class Insecta; order Lepidoptera; family Noctuidae; genus Amphipyra; species Amphipyra tragopoginis. The sequence continues at coordinate 3,774,620 of HG992006.1, forward strand.
TTCATAGCACATCTTACTCGCTCTGCTACATAGCTTAGCATCAGTGGAAATGGTCACATAGTTTCGTAGCTTAGCTTTTACATTCTCGCAGAATAGCTGCATAGCACATCGCTGGTGGAAAGGTACCTTTAAACATAACGGTGAAATGAAGGTTTACTATACACCTCTGCCAACCTTCCGGGGAATACAGAAATTCAGTCGAAACGTCGGGATGAAAAAGGTATTGTGCCTTCAAATATTCTACGCGATTAGACTCTAGTCAGTATTTCTAAAGTGTGTACAAATCGTGAAAGTTTAAAACCGGCCAAGTACGTGTAGGGCCACGCGCAGTACTAGGGTTTCGTAGTTGCACAATAATGCGGACTAAGAAGAGGGCTTAGTAATTTATCAATGGAATTTGTCCGAAATTTTTACTTTTCCGGTTGGTCGACTATTACTCGTAAACTTGTAAAGCCAACTTAGCTGTGATAGTTTTTGTTTTAACTTCGTTGTATACAACCTTAATTTTACTTTATACGAAAACCGAGACACCCCAACAAGATTTTCATCAGAAGTGCCTGAATATGTGTTTTTTTTTAGTAAATCTCCAAGTTACACCTTAGTTTATTTCGCGTTAAGTTCCTTAAAAAAGTGTGAAATGCCTGAGATGTGCTGTGCAGGGGTTGTCTAATACACGGAAACTGACCGAGAGGACCGTCTCAAGCCTCAAGGTGTCTATTCCCGTCAACTGTTATGGGTAGAAAACGAATGAAACAAAATTGAAATTTATGAAAAAAAAAATGTGGTATAAAAAATATGTCAATCGATTCTCCTAGTTATTCTGAACAAACTAGTTTCAGGTTTAGTATACTATACTAAAACTAACCTTGTATAATACCGTACCGTAACCGTTTAGCTGGCAGGGGGGGGGGGACACTTGACTCTAACAAAAATTTGCACTTATTAGAAACGGTTCCCTTAATCGAAAAATTGCACTAATAAACCCGCAATATTTTTGAAAGACCTATCTAAAAACGCCCCACACCATAGGGTAGACGAGAAAAAAAAACACCCCCACTTTAAGTGTGCAGGAGGAAAACTAAAAAAAATGTTTTTCATTATTTTATTTTACCACTTTTTGGACGTGATTAATATGTATATCCATGCCAAATTGTAGCTTTCTAGTACTAAGAGTCTCCGAGCTAAGCTGCGGACGGATGGACATGGCGAAACTATAAGGGTTGTTGGGCTGTTGACTACGGAACGGAACCTTAAAAACGTTCGTATGATAGCTGTGAACAACAAAATTTAAAATCAAACTACCCAACAAACTAACATAACAACAATATCGTGAAGATATCGCGTCATCGTCCCTTTCAAAGCCTGTTAACTGTTCTCAAAGTCGGTTCGAGTCCCGAGTTGGGAACTTGTCGCAACTTTGCACGGTAGTAAGCTTCAGATAACAAATGCTCAGTTGATTTTATATTATTGTTAGTGTAAAGTTGTAGGCTTTGATGGAGTTTGTTGGTGCGTTTTACAATGTTGCTAGTAATAAAAATTGAGGACGTTTATTTTGAGGTAAAGAATTCGTGTAATTCCTTAAAACCACGTGATTTTATTGGTATAGATGAACCCCCTTTTTTTCTTGAGGATATCCTCATGGATGCCCTTCGGCCGTGGAAGGCGAAGAGGTCTCCCCAGAGGGACCCACGGTGTTCCTTCTCCTGACCCTTGGCCGGGGTCACAGGATTCGCAGCTGCATGCACCGCAACTCCGGCCTCGGTCCGCCAGGCCTCTCCTTCTGTGGGGCCTTGCCCCACGTCCTCCTGAGAGGCGCGCACGGAACTCTGCGCGCCACCTTCTCGGGCCTGTTACTGGTCGGGCGACGGGTCCCCTGACCCGCTGCCCTGTATAGATTAACCCTCCAAGAGTTAAATCTAAATGATAATAAAATAAAATGCAAAAAAAAACATAATCTATACATATAAAAGGAGAAGCTGACTGACTGACTGACTGATCTATCAACGCACAGCCTAAACCGCTGGGGTTAGAAAGTTGAAATTTTGACAGTAGGTTCCTTTTGTAACGTAGGCATCCACTAAGAAGGGATTTTTCGAAATTCAACCCCTAAGGGAGTTAAATAGGGGATGAAAGTTTGTATGGAAAATCGTCACTTAACGGGTTCAAAATTTCACGCAAGCGAAGCTGCGGGCGAAAGCTAGTCTAAAATATACACTACAAGTAGTGTATATTTTAGACTAGCTTTCGCCCGCAGCTTCGCTTGCGAATTTAACAGGGTTAAATGAAAAAAATGCATTTTTTTTTGGCAAAATGTTGTTGTGATAGAACATTTCAATGCTATGCATAAATGAATGGAATCACGGCGATACACTTACGGCTATGACTAGCGTAATATTTCTCACGCAGACAGTTAACTCGGGCGCTCAAATAAATTTAATTAAAAAAAGGAGGTAATTCTATTAGAAAAAATAAAATGTGTTTATTATTATATTATATTTTTATAACTGCCCGGTTTCATAGGATCGGTCCACAGAGATCATCTACAATCATACCAGTACAAAAAAAATGACGATACTTAAATACGTCCGGCGCACTCGAGGCATTCAGCTTCACTACCAATCTAGCTGACTGGCCAACCTTTTCACCACGGCATGAGCTATTATTGAATACTTCGTGCCGCATATTTGCTAAAAAAATACTATTATTTGTGTCAGGTTATGGCTGTTTAAAGAGAATTATATTATAAACGTTTCTAGTTTATAAAGCAAACAGTTATGACCTAGTCCGTAAAGCAACTTGCAGTAAACGTCATAGCATCCTAAGTGCCTATTTCAAACGTGCATTTAATATGTTTCGCTAACATAACATTCGTATAATTTTCATATATATTTTGCTTTAAACGTTGTAGTATTATGTTACGGGTAAAAGCCGAATGGCGGTTACACCTAGGTTTAGCCGGGTACAACTAGGTGCAGCCAGTAGCAGTTGGTTAGAACTAGGTGTAGCTTAAGTCGACGGAGCCCCGCAGAGCGGGGCTCCTATTTCTGTCTGCAGGGTTTAAAGTAACCTAACACGAAGGTGATGACGGGGGCTTCGTTCGCTCGCTTTGCTCGCTCACTCTAGCCCCCGTCATCCCCTTCGAACTTTTTTTTTTTTTTTTTTTTTTCGGGCTGGAAATCCTCATGGATGTCCTCCGCCCTGGGGTGGGCGGAGGGGTCTGTCAGACTCTTACTGACTAAAACCACCCCGGTGTTCCATCTCACACCTGCGCCGAGGGTCGCGGGAACTTACGACACTTCCGCAACCCCCGGCTGGTGCCGGCCCGCCGCAGCGGGCCTCCTCGGGTTAGCGGGGGGAGTGAGGTGTTAGACTCCCCCCGCGCCGTCTAAGAGGGGCGCGCTTGGAACACTTCGCGCCGCCGCCTCGGGTCCTGATGTGTGGGGGGCGACTGACTTCCCCAAGTCCGTCGCCCCTGGACCCATTTAGGGGGGCTGGAAGAGGGCGTTGTCTGCCCTCCGCCGACGCCCGGTGCGTCTGCTGCGGGCCGGGTGAGTGGAGGTGATCTCCCTCACCCTTTCCGCATCCTCCTTCTGCGACATGACCGTGTCGCAGAAGGACACCACCGCGTCCCAGGACTCCTCGCTGTCGACCATGGACTCGACCACGGCCGACAGCGACAGGTCACCGCCTACTCCTGAGATGAGGGCACGGCGCGGCTCCTCCCAAGCGGCACACTCTGCCAGCGTGTGCCACGCCGTGTCCTCCCGGCAATCGCCGCAGTGGTGACACCGGGCGTCTGGCTCCCTGTTTATGCGACACAGGTACTTCCCGAAGCAACCGTGCCCCGAGAGCACCTGCGTCGCCCGAAACGACAGGGAGCCGTGCCTCCTCCCGAGCCAGCGCTCGAGCACCGGCCGGACCGCCCCGACGGTGGCGAGGCCGGCGGTAGGGCGTGAAAGCCTGTCCCGCCACTCCGCCACCAGGGCCTCGTGCAGCTGCGACCGACGCAGCTCCAACTGTCGCTGCATCGGCCGCTCGCCCCGTGTTCTCGCTTCCTCGCGCCACCGATATAGTGACGCGAGTACTAACGCCTCGAGGTCCCAAGGCGGAGATCCGGCCAGTACGCAAGCCGCCTTGTAGGAGACCGTGCGATACCCCCTGAATCCCCTTCGAACCTAACCTATCCGTGTCGGGGTTCCCCTTAACCACCGGTGTGCGGCTGCACCTAGTTCTACCCGCTATGATGAAAGGTAAACCTAGTTCTAACCGAAGATAAGTAGGATGCATCTAAGTTTAACCACATGTGGCCAGCTGCACCTAGTTGTACCCGGCTAAAACTAGGTGTAGCCGCACTTCGGTTATTAGCCGTAACATATATACAACGTGTACCTACCAGGAATATCGCAAACACCCCAATTAGAATAGAATATTCAGTTAGACAAGGTGTAACATAAATAACGCACAACCTCTTAAGGGGTCACTGTACTCATCATTATGAACAACTTTTACTATGGGACCAAACATGAAATCGCGAAAAAAAACAGCTGTTCCCTACATTTATGTTCGCATAACTCGTCAAAATGTAGGGAACAGCAGATTTTTTTTTTCGCGATTTCGTCTTTGGTTCCAGAGTAAAAGTTGTTCATAATGATGAGTACAGTGACCCCTTATGGGGTTGTGCCCTTATTTATGTTACACGTTGTATAATACATACATTGAAATTTTATTTTTAAGGGATAAAAATAATGTTTATTCAAAAAAATGGTTTTATTTTTTCATTGTTATTTAAAATTCAGTCTTATGGCCTTGTTATAAGACTATGTTCTCTATCTCAATTTATGAGGGTGGTTAGTAAAAAGTTGCTTAAAAAAAACATTAAAAATGGCTGAAATCGATTCAGTAGCCGATTCTTAACATACTACTTTCAGGGTTTGCGTTTATTACGTTACGCTGTGTATCTTATGGGGCTTTTATAATAAGTGTGTATATTTAAGGGTCATTCATTAGAATCATAATAAAAATAATTAATAGAAAATTATTGAAATTCCTATTAATTCATTTTTCGAAAAGTTTTTTAATTAAATTGCGTCCAAATGTAATCATACTGTTCTTTCTTCTTTTGCTTCATTTGCTCTCAAGTAGCCAGTAATGGTTTTAATTAAGTAGGATTAAATACGATGTTTTCGAATTTAACAACGCAACTTTTTTTAAATACTCCGGATACTATCAGGGAAGCTTTTAGAATTTCTTCCTTATCGGAATAATTATGATGTACTGTCTTAAAAATATTCGCACCTAATTTAGGTGAAACTAGACAAAATGATGTCAAAGGAAAAAAAAAAACTCTTCTTGGTTTTATTGACGTTAATTTATTTTATTGTAATTTTTGAAGCAAGTCGTCTAACATTTTAAACCTAAAACAGTAACAATTGTAACTAACAGGCAATGACGATGAAATAGAAGCAACCCTAATAGAGATCCGTCAGTTAAAAATACGGGAGAATTTGGGTGAATGGGTGAATATTTGAACTACCTTAAAAAAAAAATTAACATAACATTGTTTTCCTTCGTTGTTTACATTAATATTAGTTTCAGATTGTTTTTATTCTTGTCTTATTGCTTGACGGCAGTGGTACTTATAGTTTGATTTTTCATTATTATAATTGAAGTTCAGAACATCTGCATTTAGAACTTTTGGGATGATGATGATGACGTTCTTATTTTTTACAAACATTTTTCGAACTATCACCCATTTACGGAAAATCTGATTTTTCAAGTATTGTGTAGTGTTTTTTTCGATAATTGCAAACCAAGTTTATTTTTTAGTATATTTTTCTCGTCGATAAAATTATGTCCAGTTTCACCCAATTTCATATGTGCATTTTATGGAGATTCCCACTGTATACCATGTGAAAATATTATGAAGAAGTAGAATCTATGGTTAGATAATATTTGAAATGTTTAATGGTCCTGAAGGCATTGATATGCGGTAGGCGTGAATTAATGTAGTGCAACGCGATTGAAAGTTAGTATTATACCTGGATATAATTTGTATAAATGTTGCTAATATATTAATATACACTATGCTAATATACTACGACCACAATATATAATTAATTATGAAATAATATATGTATAGCGCTGAAAATTCTAACTTAAAACTAGCACTAACATCACGCCTGTATTTACCAAAGGGTTGGGCAGAGGTGTATAGCAGTACACCCTCATTTCGCCCTTATGTTTAAGTCCCATGTAATAGGGGCGAGCCTATTGCCATCAATCGGGTACAAATTCAGACCCATGGCAACAGAGGATTCCGTCCTTTTTTAACCGACTTCAAAAAGGAGGAGGTTCTCAATTCGGTTGTATTTTTTTTTTTTTTTTTTTTTATGTGTGTTACCTCATATCTCCGTCATTTATGAACCGATTTGAAAAATTCTTTTTTTGTTCGAAAGGGTATACTTCCCGATTGGTCCCATTTAAATTTTGTTATGATCAGACCATGAACTTCAGAGATATGGAACGGAACTCCTCATCGGATCAAAACAAAATTCTCAAATTACTAATATTGCTTTGTTTATATTTGCTGTTGGGAACTGACTACTTGAAAAGAGGAGGGGGTGCGTGTCCTCCCCTCCCCCCCTTTGGAATGTTTTCATTATATCGTGTAAGGTATCATTGGAAAGGACTTTTTATGCCCGACTACGTCAAAGCCAAAAAGAAGGGTTATGAAGGAGGGGGTTAAAATTATGACACTAAAACGTATTTAATAAAAAATAAACTTTAAAAAAAAGTAAAAACCGACTTCAAAGAAATACTAAAAGGAGTAAAATAATTACCATAATATAAAATTAACAGTTTCAGAAGTCGGTGCAACTCTACACTGAAGCAAATAGAAGCCACCGACTTCTGAAACTGTTAATTTTATATTATGGTAATTATTTTACTCCTTTTAGTATTTCTTTGAAGTCGGTTTTTACTTTTTTTTATAGTTTATTTTTTGAAATTATTTATTTGAAAATACTTATATACAAGGTTAGTCAGAAAGGGGGTACTAATCCGAAAGGGTGTTAAAGTACCCATAATAATGAGTAACTTTTGTTCTACCACTTTCCCGAAAAAACAATAGTTTAAGAGAAATAGCTGTTCAAAAATTACAAAAAAAAAATATGCTAGAATCTATCTGTCCTCAGCTATGATCAGCTGTATTTACATTTTAGGTCATATTTGGGGTCACGAATTAGAATCTCTATTTTCTGAATTTGTAACTAAAGTAGGGACGAAGAATTTTTGAAAAAACTACAATAAAAATTATTTTACAAGGAAATAAAAATTATCGAATATTGAAATTTTAACACTTGCTTTAAAACCGTCATCAGTGATACTTTACGTGGCCTGCGGATTAGTACCCCCTTTCTGACTAACCTTGTATATATACATAGCACTTGCATGTAGTATAAAGAAATCAAATCTATTGGGTCAGCATATACAAAACTGTTCCCAAAATCCAATTACTCGTAGTTCAGTTACTAACCTAAAATGCAGAGACAGTGGTGCCGATTCTCTTGTGTACAAAGTAAACTTAATTTAAGCTATTGCCATCTTTTTCACTCTGATTGAATAAGAAAAAGACGGACGTAAATAAGAGCTGTCAAAAGTTGAACTAAAATCTCCATACATATTTAGACGACACGTCAGAACGTGTCGACTAAAAACACGGTGAAGTTCAAGGCGTAAACTAATTTGACATCTATAACTTAGTTCTTATCTATCACCGTCCTTTTCTCGCGCTGTCTGTTAGTAAAAGATAGCAACTCTCTAATTTTAGTTTAGTTAGTGAAGAAGAGAATCGGCACCAGTGGCTATAATCACACACACAACACCTACGTACACATCCATTACATTGTCACAATCACATCACCTCACACACTCACTTGCACACGCACTTGATGTGACTAAACTTAACGAAAAACATATTGTAAATTGGCTAAATACAATGTCATAGATAATTTTTCTGAGGGGAGAGCTGTATTCCGAGATACAGGTTTACACCTAGTTCGGATGCAGATGTTCCTAAGTTACAGAGTACCGTTAGCCTAATAATCAGATAACAAAATAAATTTGTCTCCATTAGTGCTTTGTAATGTGTGTAATATTTTTTGTGAAATAAATATTATTATTATTAATCTCCACTAAAATAAAAACTTTAAATTCGAAATACCTATTCGATAACATAAAAAGACAACTGCCAAAGTAACAGCAGATACATAAATAACTAACGTACAATCGACAAATCTCGCATCGACATACCCTCCACTATCTTCCAATTCCCCTAATGCTTGTCGTTGCTTGCCGCCTGACATACGCGATACGACACTACGACTAAATCTTGTAAATATTGATTAAATCCTTACTTATTTACCAACCATCCCGGGACTTACAAAAACTTTTGGCAATGGTAACAATAGGGTCGTACTCTTCTTATTTATGCACAGATTGTTCGAAAATTGTGGTCGAAGCTGCGTGTTGAATCCCGCGGTTTTTCCCGGGGGCGGGATTCAATATTCACGCTAAATGTCCGGGAATGTTCGGACATGTACATAAGAATGACGGGTCAATTGCATTGGGTCATTGTGGGGCGATGTTTCTTAGAAAAACGGCATTGTTTATATATTTAATTTTGTGTTGTTTTCTAGGTAAGGTTTGTTGTAGGTACTTCGAACTGAATATTGATTAGAGTGTTGAAAGATATTTGCCTTCATTTGTTGTTATAGCCAACACAAGTCTGTAGTGAGAGCCTCAGCTAAGAAGATAGCTAGGGATCCATTCCTGTTTGTTAAGTAGGAGAAAGTTTACTTTTGTCGGAATTACCCCGGAACCTCATTAACGAAGTATGTGTATGTCTATTAACTATCCTCAATTATGATTAAGTTTTTTTTTATTGCTATCATTACTCTCAAGATATCTTTTACCTTATTTTACAATGATTATTTGTCTAAGTTTTGATGTCATTTAATTGTGTCATTTGTTTTATACATACCTATAGTTTAGCTTCATTTTATCTTTTGTAAATGTGAGAACTTCGTGGATTTGCCTGTACATAATAATTGTATAAATAACTATTATTCATGTTGTGTTTTTTTTTCTTTTTGGTTAATTTTTGTACTCAAGACTTGGTATTACATTACTTTCAAGTCTGTGGTCAAGACTACATTGTTCTCTCCTAACTATCCTAAATCATAGTACTGTATTTAATAAAGTTGTTAAAGATATCCTTTTTTTAAAAGAATAACCATGGATTTTCTTTCCGGCTCTTCTCCATTGTAAACGACTAATTGGAACCGTGCATCTAAATTCGATTTTTCATAAGTGCGTTGCCACGTTGTATGGCAACGCTAATTCTCTGGCCGAAAAATAAGCCAGCCCTCTGGTCACGTGAAGTGTCGACCAGTCTTCTTCCTATTTCCTTAAAAAGGAGACGCGCACTCGGACCCCATGACCCGAGCGTTTCCACCACAAACGGCTCAAAGTCATAGTTTCCTATGATGTTGGCGAAATTACTGAAAATAGTACATGTAATTTCAATAGTTTTGTCCCTCGCGGCTGTTCTTAGTCCGAAAAAAATCAATCGCAATAAACAAAACTAAGCAAGTCCATGATTTACGTTACTTTAGTAGAACATTAGTCCACATCTGTTACTTGTGGTTCCGTTCTGTTACGTATTATACTTTATGATTTAAGAGCTTATTTTTCTTGTTCATTTGTTTGTTTGGGTACGGCTCCTGAATTTTTAGGCTGTGTTTCTGTGGTGACTAGGTCTGGGCCTGAGTTTTTACGCTGTGTATTTGAAGTAACAAAATATATCGTGACGTCACGTAACGAAATGTGACATTTTCATCGTGATTATGTTGATTTGATTGTTACCGCGATGATAGTGTACCTACATATTTTATTAATAGTCATTATTACTATTCAAATTGATTATTACTTGCGTCAAGGACGTATTTACAAATCTGCTATAATTAAGCTGTTTTCGGTAAATTTTTTGATCATGAAAATAGCCAGATTTTGTTATAAGCTACGGATAGACTATTTCTTTGTCTAAAAAATATGGAAAAAACATTTAAATTTGTAAATTAATTGAATAATATTAAACATCCGTAGCCGATTCCAACGAAAATAAAAAAAAATGGGGTGAGTTTGACAATACTCTTGAAGAGTTTTAAAGGCTTTTAAATAAATACTGCTTGGTTAAGGGTTGCCACCCTTAACCAAGCAGTTCACTGTGCCTAGCCAGGTTTTTTTTTAAATTTTACATCACACGTCATTTCTCAACGCGCGGTGAGAAAGTTTTATATACTAGCCTGTACAACATCGAAGTTTTTACAAGCTTCTATTTAATTTTCAATGTAATATTAACTAAACCAACTAAGTATTAACCAACGCTATATTAAACAAAATATAAATCAGCCAAGTATCTCCTATCTCCGCACGTCAAACATAAACTGTTCGCAACAACACAAACTTGGCGCACTGGGCCAAACTTTCAATCCACGCCGTGATTAATGTAAATTTAATGGCGCATTATTCTAAAGAACATCATCACATTATTTTATTAACGTTTTTGAAACACTACGGGTATTGGAGATGACTTTCAAATATGTTGCCTTGTTTATTGTTTGGTGTATTTTTAGAGGGGTTGTTGAACGGTTTAAGAAAGGTCAAGGCAAGGCAGTGATTATCTTTTGAAAGAAAATGTGATGGCTTATGACTTGACGTAATAAGTAGATAGCTTAGATATTAACTTTTGTAGATAGAAATCCTAATAACAGGCAGCGTTGGCTTTAGGATCGAGCGACCCGGGAGAATAACCAGGGCGGCCGGGCAAAGAGGCGCCGCGCATATTTGCGGCGCCTTAACCCACGAATTAATTAAAATCGTGAACAATTAAAAAAAAAACAGAACGTTGAATTGAAAAAAAGTTGATCAAAACTAGTAATTTTTCCTGCAAAGAGGCGCTGCGTGTATTTGCGGCGCCTTAACACACGAATTAATTAAAATATGTGAACAATTTAAAAAAAAACAGAACTTTGAATTGAAAAAAAGTAGATCAAAACTAGTAATTTTTCCTGCAAAGAGGCGCTGCGTGTATTTACGGCGCCTTAACCCACGAATTAATTAATATGTGAACAATTTAAAAAAAAAACAGAACTTTGAATTGAAAAAAACTTGATCAAAACTAGTATTTTTTCCTGTTAGTCGCGGCAGGATACTAACAAATAAAGGGCGTTACGAGTGCCGAGTGACGATACTTAAGTACGTCCGGCGCATCCTGGACAGTCAGCCCCGCTACCAACCTTGCTGACTGGCTAATCTTTTCACCACAGCATGAGCTATTTTCGTATAGCTCGTGCCATCGTATAGTGAAAGTTGTTCATAGTGATGAGTACTATCTCCCATTTCGGTTTGTCGAGTGTTTACAATTTCACCCTGTATATTGTTTTTTTTTTTCCTTAATCCAACAGTCAAACTTAGACTTTTTACCTACTCTTTACAGTTCGATATCCACCACTAGACAAGCCATAGGTCCAGAAAGCTCTACGTAGTCACGCGAGCCACAATAAAAACGGTATTATTTCATTATATTCATGAATCTCACGTGCAGTGCCTACCGAAACAAACGCTGTTTAACTCGCAGAGAATATATTATATTGCGTTTTATTATTTTTGTAGACATGTGGGGAATTGAGGTTATTATTTTCGTGATACGTGGGGAAAAATGGCGTATTATTTGAGTTTTTGGCTGCTAAAATAACATGGGAGTTGGAAGAAAAAGTGACGGTAGTATTATATTTGGTATTGCGTCATCATTTTTGGCTGTACACACTATATCTCGGCCATTCAAATTTCGTATTAAAGGTAAACAAACAATTGGTTGAAAAATTCATTTTGCTCTAAGAATTCATTAAAAATACACTTTTTTAATCTATACACTTTCTTATTTTTAAACGATTCTTAAAACATAAGTTTTTCACGATCGTAGGTTTACTTGCGTAGTACTACTACTACTACTCTTACTAATTCCTACTTTTCCTATGGCAAGTAAGCGATCACACACAGAACAGCTAGCATTGAATAGAATTGTTTTAGATATGAGTCAGATCAAGAAAAGAAAAGATTTAAATATTTTTTTAGTGTTAAATGATATCGATTTAAAAATTACATTAAAAATGTATAACTCACGCAAAACACTTCCATATAATTTCTTCTATCTCCACATAACGGAAGCAAATCCTCGTGGTGACACTTAAAATAAATTAAGTTACAATATCTAAGTGTCGAAGGAACATCTTCAAGGCAAATTGGGTCATACAAAAGATTATCCAAAGTATCAAATCGGAGCAGACAGGAATAAATTGGTTTAACATTAAGCTATTCAAGTATTAGGGCTGAAGATTACGTCACACTAAATGCTTTAATATGGTTAGTACATGATAATAATATTATGTTCCGTTTGAGCTCACTCCATTTGATGCTATGACTGTAGATAGTTAGGGATAATGGTAATTTTAAATAGTAGTATAAGATTATAATACATTTCTCACGAATCTGCAAAATGATTATTTAATCACTTTTAGTTTGACAATTAATATTAGGTACCGGGGATGACTATCGAAATTAAACCTATAGGGGATTTATACGGTTCAATTTTCGCCACACGGCTAGATCTAAGACCGCACGGCGAAAATCGACCGTCTAAATGACAATTCGACTAGACCGCAAGTGACTAAAATCGCAAGTCCCAAAGTTGGGTGCCATCCGACTTTTGCCGTGCGGCGATAAGCCGCATGCGGCGGGTGACTAAAATCGACCGTGTAAATGGTCAGTTGCAGGCGATCGCCCGCCGCATGAGGTGTGTTTTGCGCTGTGTTGTTCCGCTAGAAATGAACAAGTCGCATGCGATTTGTGTCGACCGGTGTAAATGGGGTGGCGATTCGATTTTTACAAGCGATGCAACTGGTGACTTGCCGCACGGCTAAAACGGACCCGTGTAAATCCCCCATTACAGAAAAAACTTATAGTTTACAGAAAAAAGTTAAAAAGTAATTTTATTTTTATACCTATGGGCAAACTGCGTCGCTTTTCACGTTTGTTTGTTTGTCCGCTTACTACTTCTACACTACTCAATGGATTTTGATGCTGTTTTCATCTAAATTTAGGCAATTTCTTCTGAAAGGTTTTAACTTATAAAATGTATCCGACACTGAGGCTGGTCACTAGTTAGAATATAATCGTAAAGTATAAATAGGTTTAGACTTAGCCACAAATTAAACTTTTAATGAGGTGGTACAATTGACGAGGCCTAAGCTGAGCTTTGCATTTGTGTGAGAATGAATGCAGACGCGTTCTTTGCTTGGTTTAAACCGGTCATACTGATTTTTGGCAATCGATTCTATGTGCACTTACACTAATGCAAAGCTCAGGTTACGCCTCGCCGATTGTAGTAATCTCTCTTTAAAGTCATTTTTTTCTGTAAAGCTTTAAACCAAATATATTTACCAACACAGTTCGTCTTTCAAAACCACATTAACACTGTACACTGCACTAAATGTGCCACAACTTTAATTTCAAATTCACAACTCTAAAACATCGCGAGTAAGATAAATGCTCTATAACGATCGCGTCGCTTTAACTGTGGAACACCGGCTTTACGCAAATCCCTTCGCCGGGTGCAGTTAAAATGGATTACGGTAAGATATTCACGCCGCTCTCGCTATATGTATATTATATGCTAGTATTGTATCTTTTTAGCTTTTAGTTTGCTACAAACTTTATCAAAGTGATCACTTTGAGAATATTATATTAGTGATCTCTTTAACATGTAGTAGGGATGCACGATGCGTTTGTATCGATACTGCGAATCGACCGATCGCAACTATGCGATACGATTCTAGGATCGTATCGAATGGTTTCGATCCGATCCTCGAAATATCGAATCGTACCATACTTAATACTTCTACGAGCAGGGCCATTTTACTCCGCGCTTATGGCAATTTATTTATTATACAACTATAATATATTAAACTCGCTTTTACCCGCAGCTTCACTTGAAATTTTGAATCCTAGGATTAAGTGAGGATTTTCCATACAAAGTTTCATCCCCTATTTAACTCCCTTAGGGGTTGAATTTCGAAAAATCCTTTCTTATTCCTCGTCTACATTATAAGGGGAACCTCTGTGCAAAATTTCAGCTTTCTAGGTCCAAGGGTTTGGGCTGGGCGTTGATGAGTCAGTCAGTCAGGACTTTTATTTTTATTTATATAGATTGACTGATCGTACAATCAACGCAAAATGATACGATCCACTCATTCCGATACAGCTACTTTTGTATCGATCCAATAATGTATCGTGTTCGTTTGTATCGTATCATGTTGTATCGATACTGTAAATTATCGGATCGGATCGTGCATCACTAACATGTAGTAGTTATGAGGTTTAAAGGAAAATATTGGAATTCTGAAGTCATGTTATTTCTTGAGTAGTTTGCGTTATTTGAGACAATATCAATATTGATATACATCGAACATCGTCATCAGCAATATATCTAACTAGCTTTTGCCCGTAGCTTCGCTTGCGTGAAATTTTGAACCGATGAATTTCCATACAATCTTTCATCCCCTATTTAACGCCCAGCCCAAACCCTTGGACCTATCCAAGGGTTTGGGCTGGGCGTTGATGAGTCAGTCAATCAGTCAGGACTTTTCTTTTTATTTATACAAGCTTAGTTTTAGTATAATATACTAAACCTGAAACAAGTTTGTTCAGAATCACTAGGAGAATCGATTGACATATTTTTTACACCATTAATTTCAATTTTGTTTCAGTAGGTTTCTACCCATAACATTTGACGGGAATAGACAGCTTGAGGCTTGAGATGGTCCACTCGGTCAGTTTCCGTGTATAAGACAACCCTTGCATAGCACATCTCAGGCATTTCACACTTTACTAGGGAACTTAACGCGACTTAAACTACGGTGTAACTTGGAGATTTGATAAAAAAAAACACATATTCAGGCGGTTCTTATGAAAATCTTGTTGGGGTGTCTCGGTTTTTGTATTTACTAAAAATAACGTTGTATAGATTTAATCTAATTTAACTGAAAGTCAAAAATGTTACAATAATCGCTGCGTTGTACTCCCACTTATAATATTTAGTGGTTTATCACTACATAGTATAAAACAAAGTCGCTTCCCGCTGTCTGTCCCTATGTATGCTTAGATCTTTAAAACTACGCAACGGATTTTGATGCGGTTCTTTTTAATAGATAGAGTGATTCAAGAGGAAGGTTTTAAGCTATAAAACGTACACGTGCAAAGCCGGGACGGGACGCTAGTTTATTTATAATGTGTGAATTTAATTTACCGAAGTCATTCTCCTTCAATGTATGAGTGTTAGGTATTTAAGGCTGCTAATATCCAGACTTCGCCTAGTCTATTTATCTAGCCTAAAAACTATCCGAACCGAAAAACATTTTTTTCTTACAATTTCTAGGCTAGGATCTAACAAAATGTTTACTCATGTAAGAAGCTGTGAGGAGCAGTGTGATTGATTGTGCTCATTCCTCTTACCCGGCGAGGATATCGATGTATTCCGGTTATTGGGATTAGGGTTACACCCGGCTTTCCGCTCAATTCTAGCATTTTAGGTCAATTGATAAGATAGCTAGTATGGGTACGTGTTTTCGGTAAATGTGATTCAAGGCTAACAGGATCCCTTGTGGGGTGGGGCTAGAATATAAAACTTCCTCATCGCACGTTGGGAGTAGATGTGTGTTGTAAGATTCAATAAAACCCAGCACGCGACGTGGAAGGATCTATACCACAGTATACAGGGTGTTAACGAATTCGTGTAATTCCTTCAAACCGCGTGATCTACTGGTGACACAGATTGACCCTGCACAAGTTATTTTCAGAAGAAACAATTTTTTTTTTCAAAATATGATCTGTCTCATTCTGTATCTGAGTAATTTTAGTGGAGCGATATCGCGCTAGTTGTACCCGTCAGCTGTGTCGCCGTGCCTTCATTAATTTATGCATGGCATCGAAATTTTCAATAAAATAAAAAAAAAATTGAATTTTTTTCTTTTTAATCAATCTAAATCCCGTGTGGGGTTAATCGTATACCATTAATAGATCATGTGGTTTGAAGGAATTACACGAATTTGTTAACACCCTGTATATGCAAGGTGTAACTTAAATAACGCACAACTTCTTAAGGGGTCACTGTACTCATCATTATGAACAACTTTTACTATGGGACCAAACATGAAATCGCGAAAAAAAATCTGCTGTTCCCTACATTTTGACGAGTTATGCAAACATAAATGCAGGGAACAGCTGATTTTACTTGAAAAAATATTAAAGAAAAAAATGATCAGTAGATCTTTGTCGATTTAACGAATTTGTATTGGGAAAAATTTACTAATGTTCTGTTGTAAAATGACAATTTATGAAAGAATTACTTTATGAGATGTAAAGTTTGTGAAACATTTATAAAGGGAATGTTGATTTCTGAAATGATAAATTTGCATTTTGTTGCATGTTGCCGCATTAACTGTCGAACTTTCAAAGGGAAACCGAGACCATTAAGTCCAGGTTTTCTCACGATTTTTTCCTTTACCTACCGTATGTCAGTTTTGTCTGAGATAAACTAAAGGTAGAGACAAACTGATCCCACATATGCAACGTATGCGATGCATTATTTATGACATCTGGGCAGCCTAAACCGCTGGGGTTAGAAAGTTGAAATTTTGACAGTAGGTTCCTTTTGTAACGTAGGCATCCACTAAGAAGGGATTTTTCGAAATTCAACCCCTAAGGGTAACTCCCTTAGGGGTTGAATTTCGAAAAATCGAATTCGAAAAATTTCGGAAAATAGGGGATGAAAGTTTGTATGGAAAATCGTCACTTAACGGGTTCAAAGTTTCACGCAAGCGAAGCTGCGGGCGAAAGCTAGTGAAAGTATATAATTTAAAAACACACTTGTTACACGTTGCATTGCGTCGGACAAGTATGTTTCTAAATCATATACTTTCATAAAAATGTTTGCATTGTCAGTTGCCCAGATGTCATAATGCATCGCATACATTGCGTATGTGGGATCAGTTAGTCTCTACCTTAAGAAAGTACATATGACATTGCAAAAGTCACGTTGGTATATGCCTAGGTTTTAACCTGCAAACCGGTGCTTAACAAGCGGGTCTGTAACCTCAGGGCCACCACGACAATTTAATAATACAGTTTCTTAATAAAACTTTTAGCAATTACGTTTTTACCTAAAACACAGCTTTTCTTGCATCCAAATAAACACGGAAGCAATACAAAAAAGTTTTAAATTTAATTTTTGTACAGCACAACAATTTGTTCAGCGCGAAAATTAATAAAAAAAGTTGCAAGCAAAACAGGTGGCCATGTTGAAACAAGTCAACTCGGTTTAATTTCCGGTCCGTTGCTATGGCAACGGCTCCAATAGCACCGTTTCCGCTTTTTTGCTCAAACCAATTTAATTGCAATCACTATCCGTTGAGTATTAGGTACTTTTATTACGATGGGAAATAGAATTTCCATGTTCTTGAGAAAGGAAATTGGATGTATTTACGAAGTTAATTTTGTAGTAATTATACCTAATGAGGTATTACCCAATAACTGGGTGGCGGAGGTTTGATGGTAGTCGCTCCATGTAATACAAGGATAATACGCGACCGAAGTTCCGCGGCTGATTTTACGTTCCGACGTATTCGGCTGATCTGACACACCATAAGTGCCGAACTTACGCGGCAGAAATTCAGTTGCGCAAGGATACGCGGGGCGCGGGATCTTCGTCGGCAATCGAACCGAACTTCGGTCGCGTATAATGTGTGCTCTATAGAATACGTTGCCGACGAATTGTCGCTGAACTTACGCCCGACCGAATTTTGTCTGTACGCTATAACGCAACGTAATTTCGGCATAATGTGTCGTCAGTAATTCAAATAGCATTCCAGGCGTAATCATGCCGAATTTTGGTCGCGTATCTTCGGCATAGTGTTTTTAGACACTTAAAGTATCATTGATGACTGTTTTAAAGCAAGTGTTAGAATTTCAACATTCGATAAAAAAATTATTTCCGTGAAAAATAATTTTAAAGTTAGTTTTTTTCAAAAAATCTTCAGCTCTGCTTTAGTTACGAATTCAGAAAATGGAGTTTCTAATCCATGACCCCAAATATGACCTAAAATGTTAACACAGCTGATCATAATTGGGGACAGATAGATTTTAGTGTTTTTTTTTTGAGATCTTTGTAAAGCTATTTCTCCTAAACTATTGACTTTTGGGGAAGGTTGTACAACGAAAGTTATTCGTTATTATGGGTACTTTAACATCCTTTCGGATTAGTACCCCCTTTTTGACTAGCCTTGTATAGCTGTACAACAATAATAATAGCGACACTCGGTCCCACAAAACAGCCAACTCCCATTACAACTGTAATCCCAATCTAGGGGCATGCAGAACTTTCAGTACTATTCTATGTAATACATCAACGTCATATGCACCATAGTGTGGTCCGGAATAGCGCTTGACCCTGCCCATTAGTTCGGCAAAGTTGCCCTAACTTCGTGCCCCGTTGTTCGTAGTGTGGACGCCTTTACTTAAGATATGGTTTCTTTTACGCGCTGTTGTTGTTTCGGTAAGGCAGATAAGTTCTAAAGGTCATTTTTAATGAAATAACTCTTTTAACCCGGCGTCATGGGGGTTGGGTCTGTGCGACCCGTCACATTTTATTGCGCTTGTAGTTCGGTTACTATGCGTGCGACGTTGCCGTCCTTCTCAATAGCTGAAACTGTTGAGTTGTTCTATGCGTCTCAAGCAACATGTTAGTGGTGGCACAGCCGCAGTGGGAGTTACACGTGCACGAAATTGAATAAGGTATGTGAGACCCATCCCCGAAGTCAGTTTTGTGCTGACTGGACCAAAGATATGAAGTGTTTTTTTTTTTCTTAAGTGATTTTAGTTTTCTACAAAAAAGTGCCATTAAAATATTAAGAGTGATTGTTAAATTAATAATGTAATTACATTTAAATAGAAGAGAATTTTTTTGTTGACATTTGTCGTTATTTTTTTGAAATTTCATTTATGTGATTAAAACATAAATATAATATGATATTTGTGTTTCATTTATTTACTTAGATACCTAAAAACTTAACATGAATAATAATAACTTTATTATTTGTACAGTATTGGAATAATTCTGACATTAATAAACGGGTCGGTGAGACCCACCCCAACGTCCGTGTAACACTTTTCCACCCCCATGACGCCGGGTTAAACTCACTTTTCACTAGAGGATAGGCAGCAGCGTTCTCTGAGTATATTAACCACCATACTGCGATCGCCAACTCGCCTGCCAAGCGTGGCGATTATGGAAATCTCCTCGTGTTGGGGGAGGCCTATATCCTATCTATATATAAAGATTGCCTCGTTGTATCGACTCGATACAACGATCGACACGTTTCTTCAAAAAGCATGATGTGACTAAGAGAGAGATGAATATAAATGTTGACGGATTGAGGGGAAGAGGGAGACCAAAGAAAAAATGGATGGATTGTGTGAGAGATGATATGAATGAAAAGGGAGTCAATGATAGCGGGATGGATTGTAGGGAAGAATGGAAGAAGAAAATATTTTGTGCCGACCAGAAGTAACTAAGGAGGGAAAGCAGAAGAAGAATAAACTGCCTCGTTGGTTCTAGTGATTGCAATCGTTGCTGAGCGTGATGTCATGGGTTCGATCCCCAGGTAAGGCAAAGTGTTATTGGATTTTGACATATGGAATTCATTAGCAGGCCGAAATCTGGATTTGTGCCCGTTTGATGGAAAAAGGCTAGCGCCCGAAATGACTATACTACATGTACTATACACATACTACAATGACTATACTATATGTACTATACACTTCTGCTCAACTCTTCGGGGCCTATTGGCGTGATGTTTTATTTAAGTATGTATACTTTTATTCTATCTACCCAAAACACTTCCCATGTAACAAAGACAGAACGCGTAAAATAAATTCAAGCCTTAAGATTTAATGTTCTCTTCTGTTAATAGTCTCAGCAATGGAACGGGAAATGTTTACCGACACTTAATTATATGTCCCGAAGTTGTTCACACGAGTACATATCAAGTTATACTAAACCAGTATAAGCTGACCTCTAATTGTACGGAAAGTCTAAACAATGCGAGGTCAGTGTATACTGGACATGTATAGCTTGATACGTGCGTACATTCGTGGCCCTTTGAACTTCGGGAGTTTTGACTTCGGCCCTGGGGCTCTAAAAACTGAATTCTGAATTAGTGTAAGTATTTGTAAGTCGTTTGTAAATTCGGTTTAATTTAATTCTGTGGACTGACCGTTTGAAGTCTGAAGTAGGGTGGGGGATTGTGAGGGACTCGATTCAAGTTCCCTAAGAATAATTTTATTGAGCAAACTACTGAATGTATTATATCGCTTTAAATAGTATGTAGTACATGCTTAAAGCTATTAAAACAACATTTATAAGAATACATATTCGTTATGGTGTCAGCTACGATAAGAAGTTAAAACCAAATCCATAAGAATGAGCAATATTTAAAAAAAAAAAACTTTAAATACATTCGGATCTGGGTGTTTTTCTTATGAAAATATTTAAGAAAAACGCGTTGCTTCAAGTTCAGAACCTTTTTGACAAGCTGTTGTCGACCTATTCAGTTTGTTGTCTCGTCTACGATTCTCGTAACGAGAAAAAAAGAGATAGCTTATCGAATCGTTTGACAACTGAATAGTCGAATCGTTCTGAATCTGGGGGCTGACAACACTACCAGTATAGCAGTGTACTAGCACAGTCTCCCTATATCTTACTCCTTACAGTCGGTCAACGTAGAACATTGCCGCAGAGCAATCGTGCGGGGGGTTGCGGGGTGAAGGAGCGGAGGTTATGTCCCGAGTAGCCATACTGCAGTATGCATACTTGGGACATAACCTCCGCCCCTACATAATTTTGACATTTCACAGGACCTGTCAAATGTATGGGCGTTGACCCACTGTATGTAGTAAGTAGGTACACTGGTACTAGTAACCCTGCACATGATGCATTTGGATAGGTAGGTATTGTAAGAGGCGGAACTAAATTGCAATCACAAAGCCGTTTGTAAAGCAAAGTAATTATGGCACAGTGCGTTCAGGATTATTTATTATAGCGATCTACGTAGGCGAACAATCTTGCGCAGACATTTACGAGGTAGTACCATAGTCCGTTAATAAGTATTCTGTAACAATCTAGTGCTAAACAATGGTGCCGATTCTCGTCTTCACTAACTAAACTAAAATTTGTGAATTGCTATCTTTTACTAACAGACTGCGCGAGAAAAGGACGGTGATAGATAAGAACTAAGTTAGAGACGTCAAATTAGTTTACGCCTTGAACTTCGCCGTGTTTTAGTCGACACCTTCTGACGTGTCGACTAAATATGTATGGAGATTTTAGTTCATCTAAAGACAGCTCTTATTTACGTCCGTCTCTTTCTTATTCTATCAGAGTGAAAAAGATGGCAATAGCCTAAATTAGTATTTAGTTTGTGCACAAGAGAATCAGCAATAATGTGTCCTAAATATGTTCTGCAGTTGGACAAGATGATATTACACAACATCACGCCTGTATTCCTCGAAGAATTGGGCAGAGGTGTACAGTACACCTTCATTTCACCATTATGTTTAAGTCCCATGTAATAGGTGGACTATTGCCATCAATAGGACACAAATCCAGACTCCGAACTGCTATTGAAATACATTATCTAGTTCAGTAGCTACTTAGCAAAAAATGTTAGGAACGCTGCTCTAGAAACCGTAGAGTAATCCTATTGAAGATACTTATTAAATAAGGTGATCTGAATAATACTCGCTATAGGCTAACAGGAATGAATCAAATATTCCAAGATTGATAGATACAACAGGAATAACGCAAACACTCAAATACCCCAATTAGAATACTCAGTTATCTATACATATAAAAGGAGAAGCTGACTGACTGATTGACTGATCTATCAACGCACAGCCTAAACCGCTGGAGTTAGAAAGTTGAAATTTTGACAGTAGGTTCCTTTTGTAACGTAGGCATTCACTAAGAAGGGATTTTTCGAAATTCAACCCCTAAGGGAGTTAAATAGGGGATGAAAGTTTGTATGGAAAATCGTCACTTAACGGGTTCAAAATTTCACGCAAGCGAAGCTGCGGGCGAAAGCTAGTAATTAATAATCATACTTAATACACTGAAATTGTTTATTAAGAAAATAGTATTTCTTTTCATTGTCAAATGCGTTTAAAATTCAGTTTTATCGCCTTGACATAAGGCTCCATTTTCTTTATCTTAATTAAAAGACTGACATGGAAAAATCACGTTTATTTTTTTTTACACGTTCTGAAAATGGCTGAAATCGATTCAGTAGCCGATTCTTCTCAAACTACTTTTAGAGTTCGTGTTTATTATGTTACACGTTGTATACTGGTTATTCTTGTAAAAGCAGTATTTTAAAAGAGTAACCATAGAGTTTATTGCCCGTTCTTCTCCAAAGGAAACGATAAATTGAAACTGTGCACATTAATTTCCTTTTTCATAAGCGCCTGTAATGGTTTACGAGAAATAAAAACTTTTATTGATTAATAAAAGCATGACTGTGGAATTAGTTAAACGATACAAAGCGCGAATACGACTAGTAGGGCAGTCTTATTCGGTTTATCCGAGTGGAATTTCTCAGTAGGAGCCCGGAGTTTAGATTTGTCCCCGGTGGGTGGCAATAGACTCGTCCCCTATTATATGGGACTTAAACATGACAGTGAAATGAGGGTACACTTAGTCGACACCTGCAAGGAATAACATTGCAACTCATTTTTAGTAACTTTACAGGAGAGCGCGTCAAAGATTTTAAAAAATCTTACAGATTTTTTTTAACTCTCACTGCCAACCAACCTTGAAAATTTGAATCAACGAGGGAAGAGCTACAGTTTTACATGTTTATGTTATTAAACAGATATATATTTCATGACTTTTTGTGAGTTACAATGAAATTCCACAAAATATACTTTATAAAATGACATTGTAACTCAGATAATATACAGCGTGTCCCAGAAAGTAGTGTCAAGCGGAAGTCCAGAGGTAGAACATCCTTTGAGGTACCCAAATCACCCCCATGTATGTTCCGCGATTTTTTGTAGTTTTCGAGTTATGAATGTTTTTCATGTTTTTTAATCAAACTCTGACTATAACGACATTTTTGATCATAGTGACGTGAATAGTTGAGATACACGAGTAATTTTTTTTTCCAAATTAGCTGATTAGTGACCCTTTCGAATGCATAAACATTTGTTACCATAGATGTAACGAATGCGTTACAAAAAAATATTGAATTCTCATAAAGTTAAAATCCTGCATGTTTCCTAAATCTTTGTGGGTGATTTAAAAATAAATCTCCCTAAACTTTTTTCGTCAGATGTATTTTAAAAACTTATCCATTTTATCAGCTATTTACCCTGTAAATTTCATCGAGCTATCTCTACGACATCACAATAAAAATTTCATTCAAAGCATACAATATCGAAAATTCCAGTTGTAAAAGGGTGAATGAAAAATTGATTAAAACTAACTAAAAACTTCTTTTTTAGTAACCCTCGACGCAAAAAGAGGGGTGTTATAAGTTTAACGTGTGTGTCTGTGTGTCTGTCTGTGGCATCGTAGCTCCTAAACGGATTTTGATTTAATTTTTTCTTTTGTTTGAAAGGTGACTTTATCGAGAGTGTTCTTAGCTATGATTCAAGAAAATTTGTTCAGCCGTTTGAAGATCATCTCAGCTCTTTTCTGGTTGTTGAAGGGATACGAGCAACTTCTACTGGTCTGATCGATTCGAAATTTACTATCCTGTGACTTCAATGATATTACAATAACATGGTAACCTTGACCTGATACTCAAGCATCATCTGAAACAGCATGATACCCAACTTACAGTAGAGGTATTGTGTGCCTATTGATTCTTTAAGTTTATGATAAGTTGTAATGACCTCCTGCTTGTCACATGTCATCAATATCATTGAAGTCACAGGATAGTAAATTTCGAATCGATCAGACCAGTACAAGTTGCTCGTATCCCTTCGACAACCAGAAAAGAGCTGATGATCTTCAAACGGCTGAACAGATTTTCTTGAATCATAGCTAAGAACACTCTCGATACAGTCACCTTTCAAACAAAAGAAAAAACTAAATCAAAATCCGTTTAGGAGCTACGATGCCGCAGACATACACACAGACACACACGTTAAACTTATAACACCCCTCTTTTTGCATCGAGAGTTACTAAAAAAGACGTTATTACTTAGTTTTAATCAATTTTTCATTCACCCTTTTACAACTGGAATTTTCGATATTGTATGCTTTGAATGAAGTTTTTATTGTGATGTCGTAGAGATAGCTCGATGAAATTTACAGGGTAAATAGCTGATAAAATGGATAACTTTTTGAAATACATCTGACAAAAAAAGTTTAGGGAGATTTATTTTTAAATCACCCATAAAGATTTAGGAAACATGCAGGATTTTAACTTTATGACAAATCAATATTTTTTTTTAACGCATTCGTTACGTCTATGGTTACAAATGTTTATGCATTCGATAGGGTCACTAATCAGCTAATTTAGAAAAAAAAAATACTCATGTATCTCAACTATTCACGTCACTATGATCAAAAATGTCGCTATAGTCAGAGTTTGATTAAAAAACATGAAAAACATTCATAACTCGAAAACTACAAAAAATCGCGGAACATACATGGGGGTGATTTGGGTACCTCAAAGGATGTTCTACCTCTGGACTTCCGCTTGACACTACTTTCTGGGACACGCTGTATACTTACTTCGAAGGTATTTTTATGCGTTTTGGAGTTAACATACAAATAAAATGTAATTAAATTAAACAATGAAACAGTTACAAACACAAAAACAAAATAAAATACTTCAGCTCGCATTCGTAAGTAATGCATCGTAACTAATATAATAATGACGAGCATTAACAATTATGTGTAACTCAATAACAATTTTTTAACTGCAGTTTACTCTCACTTACAATGTTTTTACACTGTAAAAAATCTTAACGCGAAGGAATTTAGACATGGGAGTAAGAGCAAAAAAAAACTGCATTTTTTGTACAACAAGAATATGATTATAACTCAAAATTGCCAAAAAATTAGTTACAATGTTATTCCTTGCAGGTGTCGACTTCTGCCCTACCCTACGAGGAATGCAGGCGTGATGTTACAAAGGTTCCATAAACAAAAGTGTGAACGTATTTACGTTCAAAATTATGAAAATCTTGCATAAAATTAAGTACATAATGACTTTTTAACTACCCCCCTTTGACATCAATACAAAATCGATTAAACAAGCACATACTTCAAGTCTCAATCACTAAAAAAACGTTCATTAACCACTATCGATTATTACGGTCAATAATCGAATGGTACTTA
The DNA here is from genome assembly GCA_905220435.1 of Amphipyra tragopoginis. Classification (NCBI taxonomy): domain Eukaryota; kingdom Metazoa; phylum Arthropoda; class Insecta; order Lepidoptera; family Noctuidae; genus Amphipyra; species Amphipyra tragopoginis. The sequence goes on from HG992006.1 coordinate 3,800,199, forward strand.
TGTTCTGCGACTCGATTTCGCAACGTTTTTTGCGGTTCGCGCAAAGAACTCTCGCCCCTAATTCGTGCGGAATAGTAGTAATAATGGTTTGAGTGGTGATTTGATCAGTCGCGTATTAAGTTGGCGGTTTGTAAATGGGTCGCACAATCGATATTCATGTAATCGGCTACTCGTTCCCGCCTCGATCCTGTAATATCCGATTGTCGACAAATATAGAGCGTTCATGTACTTAAATAGTGTGGGGAATTTTATCGAGGTTTGAATTTAAGTGAAGTACGAGCTCAGGTTAGGAAATTGGTTTTCATTAAGTTGGGAAACGGTAATTGTTATACGGGTATGACAAAACTGAATATGTATTGTATAGTTTGTTTCGACTTAAATACTGTTTGAGGCCTAAGGTTGATCTGTACGGTTGAATGAAACACTGAATAACACTTTTAGAGCTATATTAACGAACTAAACCATTTACACATTGAATTTGCTTATAAAAATGTACTACGCCATGTCCCTTATCGTTATTGTTTTTTCTTTTTGACACACATGACTCGTCATTCAAATTACAAGAATCGAACACACAAAAACCTCTGTTGACCACAAAGGGAAATCTTAAAGAAGGCGTGAACAAATACAATTATCTTTATCGATGCCCAAAATCCAAAAACCGTTTTTCCGAAAAGGACTTACTTCGTTAAAATCGTTTTTTTAGGGTTCCGTACCTAAAGGGTAAAACGGGACCCTATTACTAAGACTCCGCTGTCTGTCCGTCTGTCCGTCCGCCTGTCACCAGGCTGTATCTCATGAACCGTGATAGTTAGATAGTTGAAATTTTCACAGATGATGTATTTCTGTTGCCGCTATAACAAAAAATACTAAAAAATTGAATAAAATAAATGTTTAAGGGGGCTCCCATACAACAATCGTGATTTTTTTGCTGTTTTTATAGATAATGAATGCCGGTGACTTGGCCGGTTTTTTTCTGCGTCAATTGGTCTGAGTCTCATGACTTACTTTTTGTCACTTAGGCAGTATGTAAATTAAGGTCTTTACCCTAATTTCTTCGTCGTAAACGAACTTTAAACTCTCGTGTAAAGTTTGTAAATAGGCGATTATCCCTTTTTCGCTGTTAGGCATCGATATAATAAAATCGTAACACAGCAAAAACAATACGAAAAAAAAAATTGCTACGTTTACTAGGAACGATACTGACGCCGAAACAGAAGTTTTTAGAATTTCTGTCTGTTTTTATGTTAGAGCTTCACAATGTTACTGAACTGATTTAGTTATTTGAGTGGTGTGATGTTACTGTGTTTTTTTTTTTACCTTACCCCGCACTAAGATTTTTCTTGTATCGTGGGTGCGTTTACAGACACAAATCTCACATACACAAACGCCCAGACCTGATACAACCATCTGTAGGCCATACAAACTTTTGTTCCGTGTGGGAATCGAACCCACGATCCGTAGCGCAGAAGTCAATCGCTTAGCCACTGCACCAAACGTGTCGTCAATTTGCTGATCAGGATTTGAATATCACTTGCGTTAATGATGAAGAAAAATATCGTGAGGAAACCTGCACACCTGAGAGGACTCAATAAAGTTCTTGATGAAGTGTGTAGTCCGCAAACCCACACTGGGCCAGCGTGATGGACTAAGTTCTAAACCCTTCTCATTCTGAGAAGAGTACTATGCCTAGCAGTGGGACAGTAATGGGTTGATTATGTTACAGTACTAATTGTGATGTCAACTGTTAAGTATTGTTGTTTAACCTTAAGACCTTTACGATAAAAAGTAACTCTAGTGAAAGCAAGTAAATGGCAATTAGCAATAATAAATCCTAATTGACTTTACCAACAGTTGTTCCCATTCCCACAAGAAATGATATCCGCGAAGGCTTTACAAACTACACAACCGCCCTCGAACCTCCAACTACTTAAATATCAATTAATTGCATCAAATTACATTTTCAATAGTTTGGAACTGTGTAAACTTGGCATAATCAAGCTGTAATTAATATCTGGCGGTTTAAAGGCTAATTGCCTTTAGTTGATATAAGTAAACTGTGCCTTAACCATTAAGAGGGGTGCAAATTTTGTGGTTGTATAATTTTGTAAGAGGAGATTGCAAATTGTGTTTGTGTGTGTGTGTATGTATAAGTGTGTGTGCATGTCTATATAAGTGTGTGTGCATGCGAGGGTTGTGTGTTTGTTTGTTTTGTCTTAATTTGATGTGCTTACAACAAAATATGGTGTTGTATATGCTTTTATAGGAGGATGGATAGTGATACAGAGTTAATAGTAAACATGGGCCTTATTAGGAAATAAGATAGAGGGGAACTACATAGTTATGATCTTCGAAATGTGTTGTATTCAATCAATCAACTCTGCACTTTTGAAACAATCAGATTTTTGACTACATAGGATACACAAACTTTTCCGATGGGAGCAGGCATAAATGAACACTACATGCTACGATCCTGATATACTTCTTTCGTTTCTTCCACGTTCATACATCTTGGTATACATGCTAGCCGGTTGAGATACTCTCGACCGGCTAGCGTGTATTCACCTTTTCGAAGAATATCACCAATAACATCGATGTATGTCCTTCTAGGGCGTCCTATAATGGTGTTTCTACTGACTTCTGCCTTATAATTTTCTTTTGTTAATCGCCGTTCACTCATTCTCTCAACACGTCCAAACCACCTAAGCATACTTCTTAAATTTTTTGTCACTACATCATCTTTTTTATTTGATTTATTTTTGACTAATTTATGATAAATACTCAAAAATAACCTATTAAAAAAGTTATCCGATCATGTATTGTGTGTGTTTAATATTACGAGTATCACAGTGGTTACACATATATAACAAAAAAAACGGCCAGGTGTGAGTCGGACTCGCGCACGAAGGGTTCCGTAACATCTAAATATATAAAAGCGAAAGGTCACTCACTCACTCATCACGAAATATCGAAAACCGCTTGACGTATGAAGATGAAATTTGGCAGGGAGGTAGTTTATAGTTAGTAGACGTCCGCTAAGAAAGGATTTTTGGAAATTCTACCCCTAAGGGGGTGAAATAGGGGATGAAAGTTTGTATGGAAAATCGTCACTTAACGGGTTCAAAATTTCACGCAAGCGAAGCTGCGGGCAAAAGCTAGTTATCTATAAAAAACGACAAAAAAATCATGTCTGTTGTATGGGAGCTCCACATAAATATATATTTTATTCTGTTTTAGTATTTGTTGTTATAGCGGCAACAGAAATACATCATCTGTGAAAATTTCAACTGTCTAACTATCACGATTCATGAGATACAGCCTGGTGACAGACGGACAGACGGACAGCGGAGTCTTAGTAATAGGGTCCCGTTTTACACTTTGGGTACGGAATCCTAAAAAATAAATCCCTGCCATTTATATGTTAGCTTTTTTACAAAAATATCTAGCGTGAGAAGTGACATAAATACTCGTATAAAAATGATAAAATACTCTAACAAAATAAAAAATACTCTATCATTACATTACATCGAGCCTTCAGATCGTTGTTCAGTATTTGATTTGGCCACATAAAATCACCTTATATTTTTATTGGATCATTACCCTGGTCTGCCAGGGCGATGAGGTAATATATATTTACTCTGGTAAATGTATTTGTATGGTATATTAAACCTTTTTGTTATGAAAACAATGATTCGGGAAGGGGTGGGAATTAAATGATATGTAATAAAAAATAATGGGGGTGTGTTTTTGACAGTTGGGTTGTATGGTGTCCATATGCCAGATATTCGTGAAATTCGATTTTTGAATGTTGTAGAATTGTCGTAGGGTGAAGGATATTGCATATACCAGAGATGAGAATGTTGAGGTGGATGTGTAGTGACTAGAATGGATAAAGTTAGAAATTAGTATATTAGAGGAAGTTTGAAAGTGAAGCCTATGACATAAAAGTTAATATGGAACCGAATTGGTATGGGCATGTGATGACGAGGTATGAAAAGCATACCTGATGATGATAGTGATGAATTTAAATGTTGATGGATGGAGGGGAATAGAAAAGAAAAAATGCATCTATTGTGTGAGAGATGAAATTAATGAAAAGGGAGTAAGTAAATGATAGTGAGAAGGCTAATAGGAAAGAATAGTAGAAGAAAACATTTGTGTGTTTTTTTATCATTAAATGGTGATCACACCATTCGACTCAAACTTTTATTTAAAAATACCTATACAACATTACAGTTGAAACCAAAGCGTTGTGACAGTTCAAAATGTATGAACAAAAAAAAACACGTAACATCATAAAACTAGTATTTATGAACATTATAAGTATCTCACTCCTGTCTAATCTGTAGGTTCCTTTCATTAACTCGTTAACAAATATCTAGTCATGGTCGAATTATGAAATTCTGGCCCTCTTGTCAGGCAGCTGCGATGCGTTTGAAAGCATATTTTTTCTTAAGGCTTTTACATAACAAAGCCGCCCGGTGGCTTTACCCGGCGGGCTATGCCGGCGGGTTTTTGCGGCCAACTAACGCGAACTAAGCGAGCGAACATGACGCAAAACAAGCCCGCCGGCATAAACCGCCGCGTAAAGCCGCCAGACTGGAGGCTTTGATGTGTAGAGGCCTTTAGCGGTCAGTTAAAACATCTAAGTACGTTATCTCACTTTGTCATCCCAAACTTGCTGGTCAATAGTGCTATCGCTAAGCAAAACCTTTTAATTTAATACTAACTATGTATAAATAAACGCCAACATTCCTTTTTAAAGATACCAAATATTTCCTTGAAAATAATCGCTAAGAATGTCCCTTGAAACAGTAAAGAAAAACTTCGATGAATGACTCGACAAAATTCTATACCAAACAACCTTGAAAAATCTCATCGAACTTCTGAAAAGTGTGTCCTATAAATGTTTACACAATTAACCCTAATTATGAGGGGGCGGGGCCGACGTCGACGTCGGCGGCACTTTACGACGTCGTTAGCGTTACATCTGACAGGGAGCTTTTAGAGCTATGACAATAAAAGTCCGAATGAACTCTTTGGGCACCCGGGTCGGAGAGGGTGAGAGTGCTGTGAGGAGCGGGAGCGGGTTATAATTATAATATTATCTTTATTGAACAAAAAACCTTACAATTTGCTTAATATCTAGCTTGTGTTACACAATTTGTAAAGGCGTACAAATTTATTAAACCCTGCCTCCTAAAGTAGGATATCCTGTGTCTTAGGAGTCAGTGTTCAGGGTTAGGTTTAATTGTTTTATGGAAAGTAAGTTGTTAGGGTTTGTTATGTTGCTTAAGAGGCCCTGGGACCCTGTGTGTGTATGTGTGTGTGTGTGCGTGTGTGTGTGTGCGTGTGTGTGTGTGTGTGTGTTTGTGTGTGTGAGATTTTTATTTATTTTCTTGCATTGTGATAAGTATTCTTAAAGATTACATTTGGGCGCAATGATCTTTAATATCTCGGAAACTAAGAATAATAAATAGCTCATTAAAATAAAAAGTATTTTATAGACTATTCTAGTCTACTAGTCCGTGTGGTGCCGGATGTAAAGAATAACACTACCCCATCTCTTCCCGTCGGTGTCGTAAAAGGCGACTAAGGGATTCACTAGAGGATGGGCAGCAGCGTTCTCTGAATACTTTAACGACCATACTGCGATCGCCAACACGCCTGCTAAGCGTGGCGATTATGGCAAACCCACCTAACATTGTTTGGGGGAGGCCTATGTCCAGCAGTGGACGTCATTCGGCTGAATAATGATAATATGAGACTATTATAAAATTAATAACAACATACTTTTTATTTGAATAAGCTAGCATTCTTAGTTTCCGAGATATTACGTTTCATGTAGGTCACCCGGATTCATAGCTTCCGAGTGAATTAACATTCGTACCGAATAATGTTGTGTGTTTTTATGTAATGACACACCGTACAGAGTATTGAGATGTGAAAGTTTTTATTATTTATTTTACACGGTCCATTTAACAGCACTCAGCTCAACACGAGCTGTCATATCGCCTACAACATTGTATTTACAAAAGCAAACACTATCTGATTACATGGAGACGATCGTGCGTGAAATTTTTGTTTCTTTTTTTCTTTTATACAAGCTTAGTTTTAGTATACACTAAACCTGAAACAAGTTAGTTCAGAATCAGTACGAGAATCGATTGACATATTTTCTACACCACATTTTTGTATTTTTATTTCATTCATTTTCTATTTTGTTTCAATAGGTTTCTACGCATAACAGTTGACGGGAATAGATACCTTGAGGCTTGAGACGGTCCGCTCGGCCAGTTTTCGTGTATTAGACAGCTCTTGCATAGCACATCTCAGGCATTTCACACTTTACTAGGGAACTTCACGCGATGTAAACTAAGGTATAACTTGGCGATTTATTAAAAAAAAACACATTCAGGCAGTTCTGATAAAAATCTTGTAGGGGTGTCTCGGTTTTTGTATATACTAAAAATAACGTTGTATAAATAAGGTGTTGACACTTTTGAAGGATGCATAGCCGTATTACAAAATTGAAAGACTTATGGGTGTGTCATGTTCACCTGTCTGTCTAAAATCTGCTTGACAAAATATAATGTAATAACTTTAGTGAGTGAAATTCGAAGTCTGTTTAATTTATTCCGAAACTAGTGACCCGCCTTGGCTTTGCACGGGTATAATTTATACATATAAACCTTCCTCTTGAATCACTCTATCTATTAAAAAAAACTGCATCAAAATCTGTTGCGTAGTTTTAAAGATCTAAGCATACATAGGGACAGACAGACAGCGGGAAGCGACTTTCTTTTATACTATGTCGGTAGTGATTATAGCCCGCTCGCTCAAGCACTAAATACCAACCCTTATCGGTTATTGACGGGAGAAAGTGAATCCCACGGGACTTCTAATGACCGCACCCTAATTTTCATTTATTAAAATTTTCGCCCAAAAATTTGTTTTTATAATATCCCACTAATGTTAATAATTGTTTTTCTCTGGTCCTTTGATAACGTTAATGTGATTCGTTTGACGTTTTTGTAGGTTAATGGCTTTGTAAAGAAATTAGAACATTTTTGTTTTTGACGGAAAGTATTTTTTTTATTGTTGGTTTTTTGTTGTGTGTTCAGGCAATCCGCAATTTGCATAATTTCATTAATTTTAATGTGTTCACTTGACCGATTTGTGTTGCTGGGGATTTTGTTGCGCCATTTCTTCTTCATAACATAAACGCTAGGAAGCAGTGAAGGGCGAGCGTTTTGGGGGGCTGTCATTTCTAACATTGACGTTCAAAAAGATCTAAGTACGACACGTTTGGTGCAGTGGCTAAGAGTTAGCAACTACCATGGCGACAGAACTTTAAAAAAACGCGTTCCCTATTTATTGAACATCTTGCCTGCTGACATCAGACAAGAAGATAATAAAGTTAAATTCGCACATAAACTCAAAAAATATTTATTAGATTCTATGTTAGTATAGGTATTGAGTATTTATAGGTTATTGATGTACCTGATATTATGTTTTACTATAAGAGAGACTCAACGATCTCACAGTTAAACTGCGTAAGCAGTTTTGTGGGACAATGTACTTAGCGTTAAGAAATTTTAAGTAAATAAATAAATCAAGCGATTGGCTTCTGTGCTGCGGGTCGTGGGTTCGATTCCCACACGGAACAAGAATTTGTATGGTCTACAGATGGTTGTTTTGGATCTGGGCGTTTGTGTCTGTAAACGCACCCACGAAACAAGAAAAATCTTAGTGAGGAACAACGTATTTAAAAAAATAAGTAACCCTAGTCTGTTTTGAATAAATGAGTTTTGAAGTTTGAAGCCTTTTTTTGTGAAAAGATTGCTTTTTTCAAGTAATCACGCATTTCGAAACTCATTTCCGGTTTGCATCATTCATAGGAGATCTCATTGAAATAGTGACGTTTTCATTATTAAAATAATTAACAATTACAAAAAAAAGAAAGAAGTTACAAGAAAAAAAAAAGAAAGAATATGTACCTACTTACTATTCTCATGAATGTTAATTATTTATTTGTTCTACACAGTAATACAGACAGATAGTATTAAGCTATTTTAAAGTTAAAGCAATTCTTGAAATGCTACCATTTTGCAGCTTATAAGGCATTAAAACTCAAAACTGCCATAGACTATCACTTTTTATTGTAATTGTTGTTATATCAAACAAGGCAGACTCATTATAACGACGAATATTTCAAACATACGGGCTATGTTTAGTAAGGGCCTTTTCCCTGTGACGCGGGTTCGTGCCCGCATGCATGCGTCACCCGCAGCCGTGGCGTCTGAATTTCACAATTTCATACATGTATTTATTGTGATGCGTGAAACATGCACGAAAAGGTGAACTGCGAGCGCCACGCATGCGGGTGACGCACGCATGCGGGCACGAACCCGCATGACAGGAAAAAGGCCCTAAGGTACACACGCGCACATCAAGCTACCCAAAACTGTCAAATTTTCTCAATCAACTTTGAACCTAATGCTTTTGCGATAAAGGTGAAAATCTATTAAAGAAAGGACGATGACCAAAATTGTATGAGACTGTATAAGGTCGGTCTTGGGTGTCATACAAATATCTATGACAGTCGCTATGGGTTACAGAAGCCTGACAGTCTGAAAACCGGTCTAACCTTACGTTATCGATATTGCCCAGTGACTGGGTTGCGGAGGTCTTAAAGCAGTTGCTCCTTGTAAAATACTGGTATTAAGTCGCATCTGGGGGTCTACTACCTAAGCACGAAGTCCGTGGTTTCGGCCTTAGTTACGAGCGCTTCCTACTCCCTATCACCTACGGACATACGATTATTTCGGGGCCCGAACTAAGAATGAATGACAACACGATTTGATAGCTGTCCCTACTACCGATATGTTTTTGCCCGTCCGAAAAGTTGAATTTGACACTTGTTTTGTTCACTCCTACGTTTCGGGCTACTTTGGGACGGGAGACTAACGCGTCATCCTACATGAGCGATCTACAAGTGACGCGAAACGGCGCGGTGCGACGCGAAAACAACAAACAGTCGATACCTATTGAAGTGGCCTACGTGACCAAATGCACGTGGAGTGCGGTGCGGCGCGGCGCTGCGCGAAGCGAACGCAATCAGTTAGCTTGATATTTTCACGCGAACTGGATGCGGTGCCGTACAGTGCTACTGAATGACGGCGGCGCGCGGCGAGCGGTCCGCGAGCTCGTAGGACAAAGCCGCCGCTTCGCACCGCATCGCGTCGCAGTTCGCGTCGCTTTAAACCGCCTACGTAAGACGTCGCGTAACTTCGTTGTCGGACTTAGGGTGTTGGCCCCCAGGTTAGACTGCAAGCTGACCCCAACATAGATGGGAAAAGGCTAGGTAGAACAAATGTGAATAAATTTCTCCGAAACTTATAAAGCGTTGAAACTTTTTATGAATCGATTCTTGTAAACGTACTAGGTACGTAAAATTGCGTTTAATTCTGCGATATGCAATGGCTCCATGTTTTACCAAAAATGCATTCGAAAAGCCTGTCAAGTGCATAAAGTGTGAGAGATTTATAGATTAATCGGCTGTCAAAATGATATTAATCGAATGTTTGTGTCTGGAAAATAAAATACCTACTTTTCAAAAATACCAGAAGCTGTTTCGACTGACGGATATACCGATATTGTAAGGCATCGTAAGTTTGGGCGAATGCTCAGCAAATTTTTTTTTTTGTAATATTTTATGTGTAACTTTATATTCCTAAATAAAAAAACTTAATTTATGAGATAAAATGTGTTGTAAACGGTTTTGAATAAAGAATTTTGTCAATGAAACCCACTGTTAAAGTATCAAAAAGAAAATCTAAATTGATGTGCATGAAAAAATCCTCCATGAATAACGATTAAGTATCGTATCGGTACGTTGGGTGCACACTGGGCAGTCAGCTCCGCTACCAACCTTGCTGACTGGCTAATCTTTTCACCACACGAGAGAAGAAGAATGAATGAGAAAATATGCCATTTCAAACACAACGACCACCCACTATTTAAGACAAAAGGTTCTATACTCTACTACGGAATCCTAAAAACAATAAAATCAGAACTTTACCATACAAAAAGAAATTGTGCCTCAATCAACCAGAGGCGTAACGAACCCGCGTAACATAAAATATGCAATACACGTGTGAGTGAGTAATTTAAACAAACCTGGTATATTATTATCATTCACCTGTTTACCACAAATTGGAGAACAAAGTATATTTGGAGAACAAAATATATTTGGAGAACGAAATATATTTAGGGAAAAAAGTATATATACATGTCAGTACCTGTTTCAGAATATTATTTCTTATTTTATAAAGCATTTGTGCGAGCGATATTTCCTCTGATGGGAAACTGTGCAGATGTTGCCGAAGGAAATTCATTTTATTATTTATTAGTTGACCGCCCTCATAAAAATATGCTGTTCAGTCGTTCTGGTGGGAAAGAAAGTAATGCTGGGATTGCATACATGAATATTATAACTGTTTTTGAATTAAAAGGCTTTTAAGGCCCTGAGCAGACGACGGACTTTTTGTCCGGCGGATTGATGCGGACAGGAATGAACCAGTGGCGTAGCTACGAGTATCGTATGGCTAGGCCTAGTGCACCGGGGCCCCCAAGCTCGAGAGGCCCCTCGGCCTCCATGAACGACGTTCGAAAAAGTTATATCGGGTGTAAAAAGACCCTTAACGATAACGAAAACCACATATTCTACCCATCATTGGGATAATTTTTTTCTACCAGACCATACCTGGGAAACCATTGGTTTTGGAGATATTGAAGGTCAAAGTAAAATTTTTTTTTTTAGTTTTTTCCAAAAACGTATTCTAAGTGATAATACTAAACTTTCTTCCAAACAACCTTATCAAAATTTTCAATTTTTCGTCAAAATTACGCATTTGAAGTTACAAAAACACAACGAATATCAAACGCACACGACCGCCTTGGCTCAGCTATGTGGCCGCTGCATGCATGCAAACGCGCGGCATCGCCACAACCACACATTGCGCGCTACAAAAAAAAGTTTTTTTTTATGCCAAAAAATAAAAGTCGTTTCCCAGCAATTATTTTTGGTCAATGTAGTTTAGTTTGATGTACAGAGTGCGTATATTTCGGCTATGTGATGGGTCTTTTTACACTCTGTATAATATCCTAGTTGAATAAAGAATTTTTGACTGTAACTTTTTGGCCCCTAATCAACGACTTTTACGTGAAAGCGTAACAAACAAACATTCACACTTATAATATTATTAGGAATTACGATTAAATAAATATCTGCTGCATTACACATAATACTTACTAATAAATAGGTTTGCTTTATTATGCCCTGCAGTGGGCGATAAGGAGCTGATGATGAAGTAGTTTTGCACCTTCAAAGTATTTAGTTTAGTTTAAATAGGGCCCCAATTTCATTTTTGCCCTGGGGCCCTTGGTTACATAGCTACGCCACTGGAATGAACGTGTTTATAGTTGTTGCCTGTCGTGAAATTCGGCATGAACTCAACGCACACGACGGTAATTTTGTCCGTAGTTGTCGTTAGAACTGTAGTATCTTCACTGGCAACAACTACCAACCACGTTTATTCTTGCCCGCGGCAGTCCGCCGGGCAAAAAGACCGTCGTCTGCTCAGGGCCTTAAAAATAAATTTTCTAACTATGAACGCCCTAGCCGTCAAATTGCAAACGTCTTCATGGCTTTACGTATATCAATACATTCAGAAAGATTCGGAGTAAGATGATATCTGGCGTATTTAAAATTAGACTGTTTATGGGTTTTTTTTATTTTTTTATTTAGCGATAGGCTCGCGTTTGACCACTATTTCACCTGATGGTAAGCGATGATGTGGTCGACGGTGAAGCACGCTTGCCTAGAAGTAACCTATTCACTCTTGATTTAAAGACCACAAGGTTGTAGCTATCAGGAAACACAGACATTGGCAGGGAATTCCACTCCTTAGCTGTGCGAACAATGAAAGTGTTCGCAAAACGCTTTGTACGTATGAGTACAGATGTAAACGAATTCGTATAATTCTTTAAAACCACATCATCTGTTTACTACTGGTGTAGATGGACCCGCACGGAATTCGAATTACAATTAAAATATCTAGCAACAATAGATAAAATATTGAATGGCTATAAAACAAATAAGTGCTCGTCCTCTCTTCTACTAAACTATGCTGTGCCCGTCAGGGTCCATATTTGATCCCATAGTGTTAAGGCCTACCTACATATATTAAAATTACACTATGGAATGCAATAAACAAATTGAATTGAATTGATTTTAAGGTTTCAATAAACAAGAAGCAAAAAAAAACAGTTATGGAAAATTTCGACGCCACGTATAATTGAATGAAAGCACGGCGACACAGCTGGCGAGCCTGACTAGCGCGATATCGTTCTTTGTAGTCAGTTAACTCGGGGCGCTAAAATGACTTAGAATCAGAAAAAAATTCTATTTGAAAATATGTTTTTTTGTTTAATCGAAACAATTCCATTTACGGTTACTTTGTGTCACCAATAGATCACGCAGTTTGAAGGAATTCGTTTACACCCTGTTTATTTAAAAAATACTATGCAACCTTTTTAATCATGTCATTCCCATATTATTGCACGCAAGTGTAGCAATAAATGCCAGAAAAAAGTTGTCGAAACATTGATCAACATTTTATTGCTGTTTTGCATGTTGTGTCTTCAAAAGTGGGTGTCTAGTGAGTTATAAATTAACGTTATAGTGCAAATTAGCTTTTAAATGTATAATTCTATTTTTGGTAATTTAATTGTGGAAACTCGAAATAAGAAAAGAGTACTTAAACATTTTTTTTTGTAAAACTTTCATTAATTATTATTGAAAAAAAAAATACAAACTTTTGTAAAATGATAAATGATATTTATTTCTGTAAATAAATCTGTTACAGACACTTTTACAAGTCAATTTTATATGTTTTTTTAAGACTAGATGGAGCCGGTTCATTGTATTTTTAATAATTTACTTATTGACAACGTTCTTAAAGGCTTCCGCCATTCTTTATAATCTATGAACATTGATATTTTTTTGATTAGTAGTCGAAGTTCGACTCACGACCTCTCCGCGTGATCAGCTCATGATTTTGGGTTTGGGTTCGAAACTAGTCGAGCAATCCCGAAAAATGCACGTGAGTAAACCGTAACTAATCATAAATATGAATGTGTCTCACAAAAGTTATAATTCAAAAATGGATTATTTTATTTGGCCTCTATCTAAGTTTCTATACATACATGTACAAGTTTAGTTTTAGTATACACTAAACCTGAAACTAGTTTCTTCAGAATCACCAGGAGAATCGATTGACATCGTTTTTTCACCACATTAAATTATTCCTTTTTTTTCATAAATTTCAGTTCTCTTTCGACAGGTTTCTATGTATAACAGTGCACGGGAATAGACACCTTGAGGCTTGAGACGGTCCGCTCGGTCAGTTTCCGTGTATTAGACAACCCCTGCATAGCACATGTCAGGCATTTCACACTTTTCTAGGGAACTTAACGCGACATAAACTAAGGTGTAACTTGGAGATTTATTAAAAAAAACACACATTCAGGCAGTGGTGTCTCGGTTTTTGTATATACTAAAAATAAAGTTGATTAAATTCACACCTTTTCCCCATGGGAAAAAGTTTTACAGTTCCTGCCATGGGAAAAAGGTGTGAGTTTATTTAAGTTCCTGTATTTTGCCTTAAATTGTAAACAAGGATTAATTTGTACACTACACTGCAGTTTATAGTTGTATTTTAAGTTCCCCACTTTTAGCACCGAACACAACTCAACAATTTTACATACACACAACAAACTTGCCGAACAAAAACACAGTAAAAACTACAAAGGAAATAGACTAAAGAAACTCCCCCAATTGTGACCAAAAACGGACACCGACAGATATTTCCGTTACACACTGGAAACAGTTACTTCCCTAACGAATTCAGTCTACTTATGTATGCCATAGCATGCACGGATTATATTTGAAGCTATAAATCTATGGCTGTAAGGTCCCAATGTGTTTATATATTTAGTGCATGTTCTTATTTTTGGGTACCGTCGTTAAATAACGGGGTAATGGTGGTACTTTCGGGGTAATGCATTCGTATTTTGTAGGGAATATGGTGCGGTTTGGGGTTGATTGGCACGGTTGCAAATGTGTGGTGTGTATATTGAAAAGTGGTGTATAAAACGTATATTTCAACCACTTACAGTGCAAGGAATTACCTTAGTCGTTCTTTAAATACAAGACTTAAATAATATTGTAAAGGGGGAATAGTAGTATAAGGCTTGGAATATACATACCACGTAGTAAGGCAAAAGAATGCTACTTTTAAACAGATGCTACTTAGTAGCAAACAATTAGCACGTGTAAACGAATCTAGCATTCTAAAGGCATGCTATAAACGAGCATTCAACCTGGTTGTTTGCTAAGCATGTTTTTTTATTAGTATGTATACTCCAGACCTAAATCATTCTACGAAAGGTTTCGACGACATGTCATTTTTTAGCGAGGAAGTTTCAATAAAACTCAGTGCTATTTGACTTATGAAAATAATTTCAGCAATATACATACTAACATCAACATAACCCCTTGGAAAAGGATTTCGAAACCCCGTACTTCAAAACAATAAACGTTTATTCATGATTGCACCCCAAGGCCAGGCCAGAAGCGGGCCGTATTTGACTCGGAAAATATTTTGTATTCCACAAAGAGTTGGGGTAAACAGACAATGAATTGGGGACAACCGTTTTTTGAAACTCCCCGTACACTTTTGGGGGTATTAAGTCTAATTTCTCTATTTTCATTAAATGTCGTGTTTTTATTCATGTATTTTTTTTTATAAATGTCGAAATAATTAATTATTCTTTCAATAAAAAACATTATTCTCGGTCTGTTAAATGATAAATTAATTTTATTACTTCGGCGGAAGACCGGTACAAAGGAAAAAAAATGTTTCGTTTTCTTCGCTTCATATTAATTCACAAAGGAACAAGATTAATTTTGAGTTTGTTGATAAAAGGTAGCTATTTAACGTAGAAGGCCATTGTGAATTTATTTTTAAATATGAACGACTTCCTACTCGATTCCTTCCGTCTTCTCTCTGAAGCTTTCCGACGATTGTGATCAATCCTTGTCGCGTTTTAGAGAGATTTTTAGCTTGAAATCTTTCTGAATATATCAAGGAGCGGTTGAATAGTATTTTAGTTTATCTAGTGTTGAAGTACATGTATTCTTTCGGCTCTATTGTGGGTTAGACAGAGATACTTTATCTACTTATTTAGCTGCCTTTGGTGTTTTTTCTTCGAGCCCTTGATGTTTATTTTCATTGATTTACAAATGTACACGTCATTTTTTATTCCACATTGTTGCGTTCTTGGATTGAAATACTTGAGAGAAACAGTGTTTTTCAACACGTCGAAGATATATATGCGAACAATTTGGTAGGCTGATTTCATATAATATAATATGATGTATTTTTTGGGCGTAAAAATACTATTCTCAATACTAAGTACCTAAATAAGTACACTGTCTCGTCGGTGTAGTTGTCGCCGTGTCGGGCTACTGAGCGTGAGGTCCTTGATTCGATTCCCAGGTCGGGCAAAGTATTATTGGGTTTTGCCATGTGAAATTTCTCAGTAGCAGCTCGGAGTCTGGATTTGTGCCTGATTGATGGCAATAGGCTCGCCCTCTATTCCATGGGACTTAAACATAATGACGAAATAAGGGTGTACTATACACCTCTGTCCCACCCTTAGGGGAATACAGACATGATGTTATGTATTAAAAGGACTACAAGAGCTGAGTGACCTTGAGTAACGCACGCACACAATTGCACAATAAAGTATAGCATCAGGTCTTGGCCGGCACTGTCGGTACACATGCGTTTACGCACACATGCGTACCTACATATTTTGCTCACAAATAATAATACGCGATTTACAACAAATCTATTTATTGGACTAAAAAATTAAAACACTTTGAAGAATAATTATTTGACAAAAAAACAGTATGGCATGGTTTTTAATCGTTAAAAGAAATGTTTAGAGGTATCTTTGTGATTTTTTTCTATCGTATCAAATTTGTAGCATTACGTTTTCAACACACTATCAAACTAAATACCTATCCTGTAGAATACCATATATATATATATATATATATTTTTACTGCAATGGATCAAATACTTTAAGGCTATATAAAACATGCTATAGCTCCTGTAGTCCCCTTAAGTACCTAAATCTAGGACCAAATTATCAAAAAAAAAACCATCTCTCAGGATATTGGCCAGCAAACAATCTAGAAAATACCACGCAAAGTCGCAGCCAAAAGTCTAGTAATTTAATAACTCCCCATCCCAGTTTACGCCTTCGGGGAGCAAGGCAACTTTACGATTACACTCAAAGCTTATTATTCCGATCTCGTCCCCTGAAAGTGTTTGATTTATTTATTAGAATAACATGTTCCGAATCTTTAGTTTTATTTGCAATTCAAAATGGCGGCCCGTGCTGAGACAGTCGGTAGTCTTGTTTTTATGTGATTGTTAATATGCATGTGTATATCAAGTTGTAAGTTGTATTGGGAATAAATAAACGAGACACTAAGGTTTTTATCATTCTGGGCGAATGTAAAGTTTGTAGGTACTTCCAGGCTGATTTTGCTTTCATTTACTTTTTTTTTTAACGGCCCCCTTGGTTTTTGGAGTATTGCTAATGAGTTGCCAACCTTAGATATAAAGTTGGGAAGTCTCATGTGCCTGTAATTTCGCTGGCACCCATATTCTTCAAATCGGAACAAAGCAATGCTGGTTATCAACGGATATAGGTATGGAGGTAGTACTACCCCGGACGAACTATTTCTCTTTATTTCTTAATATTAGATATTGCGTTAAATAAAAATAAATGACGCAATTTGACTCACTTTACGTGCAATTCAGTAGAATAATAATTCTTTATTTATTTTCTTCAAATTCGTACAATACATAGTCACGGTATAATTACACTTAATAGAGACTGGTGTCTGTTGTAGGTAAAATCTGTATTACAGATCACCAGGCTTACCCTCCATCGAACAATAACGTAACACTTATTGTACAGTAAAACACTATTAAAAACTATTAATTATACAAGAAAAAAATAAAAATATGAAGACTGAAAGTAAAACAAAATATGTAAAAGTATATTTTTTTTCACAAACTTTTTTTTTGCACTCCATCTTTGTAAGATGATAGATTAATAGTTTGTTGTTTATATTATTATATAAATAGGAACCTAACAACGTAATAAGTAGAAACAATGCTCCTACTTGTTGCGCTGCTAAATCGATGTGAGTAAGGAGCTTTACTACTCTCAAATAAGGAGCTCTTACTCCTGCCATTGATAAAATGATATGTTGTCGTTTAAAATGATAATTTTTTTTATAACCCATGCTATCTGTTTCTCACTGTCTATTTTTAAGACCCTGTCACACATCCGGTCATGGCAAGAACCAAAGAAAATTATAACACCAGGCAGAAGACTGTCCGGCAAAGGTCTTCCCATATTCTTCTACACCATCCTGTGCATTGCCGGCTCCAGGCAATCTGTGCTTAAAAACCTGATAAAATATAACGGTTTTTTTTGCTTGTTACAGGAAATCGCGGCAATCCTCATCAGTTTCGACAAACACAGCGAATGGCAGTCAAAAGAGGTCAAAATTCGGTAAGTGGATATTTTTATAAAAAAATTTATGTTTATTTTATCCAGGACAATTTTATTCCGTTTCAACAATGTTCTAACAGGACTAAAATTAAATAGGATGAATTAGTACATTTAAAAAAACTAAAAACCGTGCTTTGAAATGGCTGAATAGATATCAAATAAAAACAAATTAAAACAAAAAAAAAAACACCTAAACCATTACAGGCGCTTATGAAAAGTCTTTAGGTGCACGGTTTCAATTTGTCATTTCCTATGAGGAAGATTCGGCAAGAAACTCCATGGTTACTCTTTTAAAATCAATATCTATAACTTCAAACATAGCTAAAAACCATCCGGAATAAACCAATTGTCGAAAAAAAATCTTTTATTTCGTGTGGGGATGGGTTAGAATATCAAACTTCCCCACCGCACTCTGGAAATAGACGCTTGTTGTAAGATTATACAAAACCCAGCACACTTGGTGATAGGATCTTTACGGTCTGCCTGGCTAGCTACCGCCTGAACATTAAAGTACGGCGATTAGTTTACTGTGTTCCGTCCTGTGTATGTGAGAGCCAGAGGGGTATAGGGGCATCCCTCTGTATATCTGTTATTTGGATTTATGTGCTCCATCTTAGACCCTGCCTGCGCTTATCATCAGCTGTGGTAAAAAGCGATCAAGACATCATCATCATCTTCCTGCCCTTATCCCATGTTACTTGGGGTCGGCGCAACACGTTTTCTTCTTTCATTCCGTCCTGTCTACCATCATGGTGACGTATTCCACATTGGGCACCCGCTTTTACGGCACCCAAGTTAATGGCACCTGAGGTATTCCATATTCGGCACCTATCGGTATTTTTCGCAGGTGCCATTAGTGGAACAGTTTATTATTTAAAAAATTATTCCACTTTCGGCACCTACGAACCAGTAGGTACTAGTGAGCTTAAGCACCTAGTTCCAGTTCATTTCTGCTTTCCTGGTAGTTTTAATAAATAAATTAAATTCTATTGTGTACGATGAGGCTGGCATGATCATGTTTGATAAAAAGCCACAAAACATTAAAAAAAAAAAAAAAAACTATTAACTCTAGGCTCATTTTGCAATATATGTGATTAAGGAAACCGATTGTGATATTAAAATACATAAAGAAGTTATTATTTTATCATGTTATTATTAAACTCTACTAATTTTAATCGAATTTTTAATTTTAACGTCCTATAAAAGTAAACGTCCCATCACTAGTACCTACTGGTTCGTAGGTGCCGAAAGTGGAATAAAATTTTAAATAATAAACTGTTCCACTAATGGCACCTGCGAAAAATACCGATAGGTGCCGAATATGGATTACCTCAGGTGCCATTAACTTGGGTGCCGTAAAAGCGGGTGCCCAATGTGGAATACGTCGTCATGGTATCACTGACTCCCTTCTCTTTCATATCATTCTTCACACCATCCATCCATGTTTTCTTTGGCCTCCTTCTTCCTCTCCATCCATCCACATTTATATTCATAACTCTTTTGGTGTACATGCGTTTCATCCCTCCTCTTCACATGCCCATACCAAGACAAACGGTTCCCTTTCAACTTTTCTGTCACTGGCGCTACTTTCAAACTGGTTACGTATCATAATACCTAAGTTTGTTCCCACTATTTTCAAGATAACTACGGTCAAAAGACCTACCGTTTAAAACACCTAAAGATCGTTTCACCTATTTTTGTAATAACTAATGGACGAAATCCATAATGGAGAATTCATCTACGGTTTATTCGACTACAATTAATTCACTTAGCGTTGATTACTTATTAACTAACGGACGATTCACCTACTGTTGATTTATCTGTGGTCTTGTGTTTGTCTTACTGGTGATTTTGTATATGTGACAACATTTCTGCGAGCAACTTTGAAGTAGCGCTCGCCGGCCGCTACCGCGGCACCGCTCGCTTCGCTCGCTCGGCTCGCGCGCGGTTTGTCACAGTTCTAACCTTTTTTTTTTTTTTTTTTTCGGGGTGGAAATCCTCATGGATGTCCTCCGCCCTGGGGTGGGCGGAGAGGTCTGTCAGACTCTTACTGACTAAAACCACCCCGGTGTTCCATCTCACACTTAGGCCGGGGGCCGCGGGAGCAGTACATTCGTCCGCAGCCCCCAACTAGTGCCGGCCCGCATTTGCAGACCTCAATCGCGGGGGGGAGTGAGACTCCCCCTGTGTCATCTAGGAGGCGCGCGTGGAACACTACGCGCCACCGCCTCTGGTCCATTTGGATGGGGGAGGCGGACGTCCCCAAGTCCGCCGCCCCTGGACCCGTTTACGGGGGTTGGAAGAGGGCGTTATCCGCCCTCCGCCGACGCCCGGTGCGCCTTCTGCGGGCTGGAAGAGTGCTTGCACTCTCCCTCTCCCTTTCCGCAGTCTCCTTCTGCGAGATGACACTTTCGCAGAAGGACATCACCGCGTCCCAGGACTCTGCACTGCCGACCATAGAACGAACCACGGCCGGCAGCGACAGGTCGCTCCCCACCTCAGAAACAAGGGCGCGGCGCGGCTCCTCCCATGCAGTACATTCTGCCAGCGTGTGCCGCGCCGTGTCCTCTCCACAATGGACGCAGTGATGACACCGGGCGTCCGGCTCCCTGCCAATGCGACACAGGTACTTCCCGAAGCAACCGTGCCCCGAGAGCACCTGCGTCGCCCGAAACGTCAGGGAGCCGTGCCTCCTCCCGAGCCAGAGATCGAGCACCGGCCGGATCGCCTCAATGGTGACGAGGCCGGCGGTAGGGCGTGAAAGCCTGTCCCGCCATTCCGCCACTAAGACCTGACGGAGCTCTGACCGACGCAGCGTGATCTGTCGCTGCACCAGTCTTTCACAGTTCTAACCTAACCTAACCTATTTCACCCAGTTCAAAATGACGAATCATACAATCTGCCGCAGAAATGTTTTTACCATTGTCTAATTATATAGTCGCAGGCAGATTGTATGATTCATCATTTTGAACTGAGTGAAATAGGTTAGGTTAGAACTGTGACCAACCGCGCGCGAGCCGAGCGAGCGAAGCGAGCGGTGCCGCGGCAGCGGCCGGCGAGCGCTATTTCCAAGTTGCTCGCAGAAATGTTTTCACCATTGTCTAATTATCCGTTAAAAAGAAAGTTAAGAAAACACAAAAATCTGTGAATCATAGTTTATTTACATATAATTAGGTCATTAAGTTGAACTTAAAACAGGAATTATTAAAGAAAAGTAAAGGTGTTTGTTAAAAGTTAAAGGCGCTCAGTATTAATAAACTGTAGGCGAGTCGTCCATTAGGTATTTCATACATAGTTGAAATATCCAATATCTTAAAAGATCATTAGATTAATCGTTCGTTAGTGCAATTAATTTTAGTTTAATCAAGATTAGGTAAGTTAAACAGTAGTTGAGTCGACCAATATGCATTATGAACATATGTGAATCAACCGTAGTTATCTTGAAAATAGTTATAATAAACTTAGGTATTATGATACGTAACCTTCAAACTTCCTCTAATATACTCATTCCTGACCTTATCCATTCTGGTCACTTCACACATCCATCTCAACATTCTCATCTCCGCTACATGCAATCTTTTTTCATCCGTCTTCTTCACTGCCCAACATTCCGATCCATGCAGTACGACAGGTCTTATCACGGACTTGTAGATAAAAAGCGATCAAGACAAATGATAATAAAAAAACTGCATTGAAATCGGTTATAGGATGCCACTACACAGACAAAACCTTATTTTTTTCGTTGTGAGTTAAAAATATGAGTAAACAACACAATTCACGGAATCGTTTAAAAATTGAAAAGTGTTAATAGGTATAAATGAATACGTGCTGCCTCACTGAGGGGTACACGTAAAGGTTTTCAAGGAACTGGTAATTATTGCTCAGGTGTCGGGTAAATTGAATTGAATGAATGAAGCTTCGCGAGATAGACCGGTAGATATGGGAAAGTGGGGTAGAACCGGGACGCTACGTCAAAAATTTAATAAAACACAAGCTTGAAGAAAATTAAATTAATTTTAATAGGCTATAATATTTAGTTTAGTTTATAAATCACATGTTCAGCACTTGAGATTACTTTATTCTTAATTCTAAATAACAAAAAATAATCAATATGCAATGTGTCCGGTGATGGACTAGCGATATTCTAGGTACTTATATAACACTATTCTAGTACACAAATACACTATACACTAGGGTCCAATCCACTTCCATTTTTTTGTTGAGATATTCTATGCGTGTGTACAAAAAAGTCATATTCTCAAAGTTTTGGTCCTACTGAGATAAAAGTAAGCTTATTCGGAGGGCAATAATATTGTCTATCGTTTACATTACGATACAATTATGGGTTCACATAAAGACATACAGTTGTGGACAATATCTCAACAAAAAAGCAAAATGGCTGCCAAATAGCGGGGAAGTGGATTGGGCCCTAGTGTGTGGTGTATTTGTGTACTAGAATAGTTCCTATATAAGTATCTATAATATCGCTAGTCCATGGCGGGACACACTGTATAAAAGTTATGTTTTGACGGTTTTTCCTTGTCCAAAACCGGGTATACCCAAATTTTATAGGAAGAAAAAAATCTCTCTTAGTCACATGCTTTTTGTCCCTTCTCATCACATTGCCAAACGTTACCGGTTATACCAAGATAATCGGTAACAACCTACATATAGCACTAAATAAAATTTTCATATCAATCCACCTTCCTTTGTTGCGCACACAAACAACCGTTAAATCATCCCATACATCCCCTAGCTTCGTCCAAAACAAACAAAACTTGCCTCTTTATAATATTAGTACCAGAGCCATGGGACTAGCATTTTTTATTATTGAATGGGTCCATAAAAGCCACCTGATGGTGAATGGTCATCGTAACTCATCGATAATGCGCGAATTCAGCGCTTTAAAGAGCTCCCTGACGCATTGCACCGCTGAAACTGATTCCGTTCCCGTTGAGTGCTTTTGAATAAAATAATGTATGTGTTTGGTTTTGTGATTAACACTGGAATGTTTTGAATTGTGTGTGTATTATGCAGGTTTAATAGTTGGAGTATTTTTATAGCATATTTTCGATTGATTCGCTGGTTTAGTGGTTGCGACTGATGAGCATGAGATCTTAGCGGTTAGCATAAGTAATTGATTTTAGACAAATATAGACCCTCGTATATGGTAGGC
Source organism: Amphipyra tragopoginis (assembly GCA_905220435.1). Classification (NCBI taxonomy): domain Eukaryota; kingdom Metazoa; phylum Arthropoda; class Insecta; order Lepidoptera; family Noctuidae; genus Amphipyra; species Amphipyra tragopoginis. The sequence goes on from HG992006.1 coordinate 3,823,102, forward strand.
AAGTGTTCAATCGCTAGGCTATTGCTGCTTTTGGATCCTATTACTAAGACTCCGCTGTCCATCTGTCACCAGGCTTATCTCATAAACCGTTATAGTTAGACATTTGAAATTTTCACAGATGATGAATTTCTGTTGCCGCTATAACAACAAATACTAAAAAATAGAATAAAATAAATATTTAAGGGGGCTCCCATACAAGAAACGTGATTTTTTTGCTCGTTTTTGCTCGATATTGATAACGGCAACAGGTAGACGCTTGAAATATTCACAGAATATTTAGTTATATTATTACTTTACAAAGGGGTGCATGAAAAGAGCCTCCACGAGTGACGATACTTAGTACGTCCGGCGCACTCTGGCCAGTCAGTCCCGCTACCAACCTTGCTGACTGGCTAATGTTTTCACCACAGCATGAGCTATTTTCGTATAGCTCGTGCTGACACGAGAGAAACAAGAATCACTTTAAAAATAAATAATTAAATTCAAATAAAACAAATATTTAAGTGGGGCTCCCATACAACAGACATGATTTTTTTGCCGTTTTTATAGATAATGGTACAGAACCCTTCATGCGCGAGTCCGACTCGAACTTAGCCGGTTTTTTCTTGATATGACGATACATAGATTGAGGAGCTCGTGGCTAAATAATTACAGCTGCATAGACCGATCTTCCGGGTTAAGCCACGCTTGCCGAGGTTGGTCTGTGGATGGGTGACCACTTACCATAGCAAGTTTCCTCCGTGCCTCGGAAAGCACGTAAAGCCGTAGGTCCCGGCTGTCATTTGTAGATCTTTGACAGTCGTTACTGTTGGTCAGAAGCCAGAAAGTCTGACAACCAGTCTTACCAAGAGTATCGTATTACCCAGTTACTGGGTTGTGGAGGTCTGATAGGCAGTCGGTCCATGTAAAATACTGATTTTCAGCTGCATTCGGTTCGACTGGAAGCCGACCCCAACATAGTTGGGAAAAGGCTAGGCAGATGATGATGATGATCACGATACATAGATTATGATGTAAAAACCAAAAATAGGGTACTGTAGTAGGGATCTCTGCTTCGTTGGTCTAATGGCCGCGACTACTGAGTTTGAGGTCGTGGGTTCGATCTCCAGGTCGGGCAAAGTGTTATTGGGTTTTTCGGTGTGTAATTTCTCAGTAGCAGCCAAGAGTCTGGATTTGTACCCGGTTGATGGCAATAGGCTCGGCCTAGGGCAAGGGACTTGAACATTATGGCGAAATGAGGGTGTACACTACATCTCTGCCCAACGCTTTAGGGAATTTAGGCGTGATGTTATGTTGTTTAATTTAAATTGTTCGGTTTTTTATAGTGAACTACGAACAGATAGATTAGATCGTGATATAATTGTGTGCAAAGTTCAAGAAGCTAATTATAAAAGCAGTTTCTTATTCAATTTAAATAAAATTACAGAGCTCCCTTTAAAAGACCGTGAACTATCCAAGAAAGTAACAAAAAAGTTGAAGAATACCGTTTTTTAAAAACTTAAATTACAAACTAATTTCAGAATAGAACACAGAAAAAAAAAACTGTTCGCAAACGAAACGAATTAAACTATCAGTAGAATAACGTGACCGTTACTTTTATACTTTACTCTGTGACTGTACCTAATTTGGCGCCCAACGAGGGACCCGTTCCAACTTGTAACAACTTTAAGCAAATTAAAACTTGAGCCGTGACTACTGCTCTCTCTGTGTGCGCCGTTGAAATATTAACTCTTTATGGGTGCGCAGTGTACAACGGGAGTTGCGGTGCGGCCGCGGATCCGTGTCGTTACATAAAAATTTAATAATGGACTTGATACTGGGAAGTTTTTGTACGTGATCAAGTTAAGTTAGGTTATTTAAGGCTGCACTGAGATTTCCGATGTTTTTTATTCAAAAGTTAGACAAAGTTTGTCACCGAGGCGGTACTAAATTCGGCTTATTGCCATTATGGCTTTAATCAGTATGGGTTTTGATGATAGGACTGCATAATCAGCCCATTTATTGCCCACTGGTGGACTTGGGCCTCTTTTGACAAGAATAGTTTAAGGCCTCAATCTATCACGCTGGCTTAGTGCGGTTTGGTGGACTACATACACTACCGAGAACTTTTAGAAGCCCTCCTAAGCAACATATTGTGCTGGTGTAATGTGCAGGGGCACGTTCAGACGACGCGCGCCCGCTAAGCGCAAGCCACGCGCGTCGTCACCCGCGTCTAACTCACTTTGAAATTTGTTGTAGGTATATAATTTGAGTCTTATGACACATCAATAGATCTCTAATTGCATTTGTCATCCTAGCCGGGAGGGTGGAGGCAGTGCGGGCGCTGCGCGATTGCGACGCGTGTACTACGCGATAGCTGTTCGAGCGCTGAGAGTGCGCGTGTACTTTACATCGATGAAAAATGTACGTTAAGACAAGGGACTAAATATTAAATTCCAAAGTTTCTGAGGAGAGACCGACTCGTACGCGAAAAGCGCGCGATTATGCGCCGAAAAAATCGCGCAAATGTGAACGCAGCCCAAGGCGACATTGCCGATATCTTAAAGTTAGGCCGTTTTTTTTCTTGTTTTTTTTTTTTTGTAAACCTTTCCCCTCACTAAGATTTCTCTTGTATCGTGGGTGCGTTTACAAACACAAAATCTCACGTACACAAACGCCCAGACCCGAAACAACCATCTGTAGGCTATACAAATTTTTGTTTCGTGTGGGAATCGGACCCACGCCCCGTAGCGCAGAAGCCAATCGCTTAGCCACTGCACCAAACGTGTCGTCAAGGTTAGACCGGTAGTCATAGTTTTAGACTTCTGACTACCCGTAACCACTGTCATCATAGGTATTCGTATAACACCCGGGACTGACGGTTCAACGTGCTGTTCGAGGCACGGAGGAGTCTCGATGTGTAACGAATGGTCACCCATCCACGGACTAACCGTGGCAAGCGCAGCTTAACCAAAACAAAAGAGAAATTAACGCCTATCAGGATTAAGATGGCGAGAGAACGTAGCTATAATGCCTTTAAATTGTTTGTAAGTAAGGCGCACTCGGATATATTTCTCGACGATAGCCTGTGGTTGAATAATGTTTCTTTTAGGCGTTTTGTAAATATAAAAAATAAAAGTATAGTCTAAAATAATTACGTGTAACTTAGTCACATTTAATTGTAAAAAACACATCAAAAAAAGTTTGCGATCACTTTGAAAAATTATGTAGCCTTTTTGAAGCCGAATTTTCTAATCGGGATTCAAAGCGATAATTTTCATGATAAATATAGATCGATAGTTATCTAGATAAATATAAATCAGATTTCAGTTGGACTTTGTATTCGGAATCTTCACATACATAATTATGCTAGTATGATGTGTGTACCTATTCCTATATTTTTTTCTATATATAAAAGGAGAAGCTGACTGACTGACTGACTGATCTATCAACGCACAGCCTAAACCGCTTGGCTTAGAAACTTGAAATTTTGACAGTAGGCTCCTTTTGTAACGTAGGCATCCATTAAGAAGGGATTTTTCGAAATTCAACTCCTAAGGGGGTGAAATAGGTAATTTAAGTTTGTATGCGAAATCTGTTACTTTTGAAGTAAGAGGCATGGAATTAAAAATGTAGGCTCTTGGTGAGAAATAAATATACAAGTGCTTGAGGGTTTTTGGAAATTCTACCCTTAAGAGGTGAAATAGAGGATGAAGTTTTTTTGATTTTATAACTACTCCTAACAAGGGGCTTAACGAGGGCTCAAATTTTCACGCAAGCGGAGCTGCGGGCAAAAGCTAGTAAAGGATAAAAGTACAGTCGAAAATAATGACGTATAACTTAGTCACATTTAATTGTAAATAAAAACGTTCGATAGGTTAGTTATTATATAAGTCAACACTATGAGTCTTGTGACTTGAAATAAATGATTATTATTATTTATTTAACCTTAGGAATCATATGATCTCCGTGGTTCTTAACGAGCCCCTCTCTGGTATTGTACAGACACATAAGATAATTTGGTCGTATCTTACAACTGTTCGAAGTAAAAGTTGGTCATAATTTAATTTTTTCAGTAAGTTACCGCCTTCAGAGAGTGAAACACGAACTTGAAAGTGCACGAACTTCTTGTCTTCCCTCAACTTTAAAGAGTCTGAAGTTTGCTTTGTTGCAACTTGTACTGTTGTGAAATATTATAGGTATCTATTGCTTCTTAGAATCATGCTTATTAATACAAGTTTTTGTCAGTCTGTTATTCTTATTATTTCACTCGAGTGAGATAATAAGAATAGCACATGCCATGGTGAGAAGATTAGGCAGTCAGTAAGGTTGGTAGAAAAAAGCAATGATACTTTAGCGGTTGTAAGGTTGCCTTACATGTAGGAGAGTCCGGCCCGCACCTTTGATCATGATCATGTGCAAAATTACCTGTATTTATTAACGGATTATTGCACTTTCTAATTGATTATTTTATTCGTGTGCCACTTGCCTTTGTTTATACAGTAAGTCTTGAGCATCAGCGCGAAGTTGCTAGTCTATCGGTTTTTTATCGGATACATTTCGGAGAGTGTGCTTCAGATCTGCATGATCTAATTCCCCCCTGCCCTTTTTCTATCGGACGGCCAGAAGCACAAAAAAGCGCCATCGGTTCATGTTTGATATACTAAAAACCCGAACGAAGCGCTTTGATTCCACTTTCATTGTGAAAACCGCCAAATAGTGGAATACGCTGCCCGAGTGGGTGTTCCCCGACAGCTACAATTTGGGTGTCTTCGAGTCACGAGTGAGTCGGTTTCTTCTGGGCAAGCGTGCTCCATCGTAGACCGCATCATGGCTTAACATCAGGCGAGATGGCGGTCAAACGCAGGCCTAGAATTAAATATTAAAAAAAAAAAACCTATAAAGTATTTGTCCATCTGTATACAAGGTTAGTCGGAAAGGAGATACTAATCCGAAAGGGTATTAAAGTACCCATAATAATGAATAACTATTGTTCTACAGCTTTCCCCAAATGTCAATAGTTTAAGAAAAATAGCTGTTTGAAGATTCCATAAAAAAAATCGCTAAAATCTATCTATCCTCCGCTACGATCAGCTGTGTTTACATTTTAGGTCATATTTTGGGTCACGAATTAGAAGCTCCATTTTCTGAATTCATAACTGAAGCAGGGATTAAGAATTTTTGAAAACTAAAATACCTAACAATAATTTTATATGGAAAATACAATTATCGATTTTTTTACACTTGCTTTAAAACCGTCATCAATGATACTATAAGTAGCCTGCTGATTAGTACCCCTTTCCGACTAACATTCCCATACCATAATGTAATTGTTTTTATTCCTTTTTATTTATTTACCGTTCCATTGTACTATGTGCCAATAAATTTATCTTACTTTCTATACTTACCTATATTCTTATCTTCAGTGTACAGAGCCTCATTCCAGAAACATAGCAAAACTTTTCCTTCTAGAAAAGGGCGCCCGTGATAAACAAACACACATTTAATTACTTCACTAATTGTATCCACCATATTATCCGGCTTAAACTTTGAACTTCGCAAGTACTAATGAGACCAAAGCCTTGTTTTAACTTAGCTTTAGTGAGTTATATTTATGTACTGTGTAGGTTTGGATCGTATCCATAGGCTACTTTGAAATACTTTGGGTATTGTAAGAGGCCCCGATAGATCTGTAGGATGATTTCCATATGCATAGGGCGAGCGATTTCGTTTATGGTGTGTTAAATTTCATTCAGGATATCGATCTCTTTCTTCTAGCCTTTATTTTATGTTGGGTTCGGCTTCCAGTCTAACCAGATGCGATTGAATACCAGTATTTTATACGGAGCGATTGCCAGCAGACCTCCGCAACCCAATTACAGGGCAAATGCCAATATCCTAAGGTTAAATCAGTTTTCAAATCGTTGTTGAATGTAATAATGTTGTTGAATCTTACAACACGCGTCTATTTTCGGCGTACGGTGAGGAAGTTTTATACTCTAGCCCGTCCCCCAAATTACGAAATATTTTTTACAATTTATTTTCCTTACAATTAAAATTAACAACGAAGAAGACTTGTGCGAGGTCAAAAAGGCTGATATCTGAGCAGGTTAGGCTGCAAATTAACGTCAACACCTGAAAAAAAAGGCTAGAATAATTATCTTCAAAGTTATGACTGATAAACAAAACATTCTACTCCCCCTTTCTAATATAAGCGTAGTTTTAAATCTAGATTTCCAAAAGGAGACCGTATCGAGCGGTACCTATTCTTGAGGTAGCATATAAATCTTCGACTGTCAATGCACAAGAATTTCTCAAGGTAAATCTATTCCGGTGTCAAAAACATAAGCTGTGAATATAAATCATGGATCCCAGTAGTTGTAGTACTTATACCAGAATATACTTATACATATATGTTACCGTGAGAATGCGGAATACTTTAATATGCATATTAACTGGGTAATCTGCAGATTACTAGCGCTGCGAGCATGGATCTTTAATTGAGTCGATCCGAGAAAATTATCTATTCTAAACGTCAAATTTGACATAAGATATAGTTAAAACGACAACTGTTGTTGTTTTATCTATCATCTGTGCTATTATTATTATTAGTGCTCGCACCACAGGTACGAAAGTGCGAAATTATATTAAAAATAGCAGGTATCTGCAATTCACCTAGTTATTGTCCAAATTAACGTATACTACACCGTTAAATCGCGGAAGAGAAGACACACAGAGAGAGAGAGAGAAAGAGAAGAGTCCTGACAGCTCGGTCATTTCGTAAATTGTAGCCGTAAGGAAACTGCTAAGTATCGAAAAACGTAAATGACATCATCGAAAATCGTGAAATAGATATTTTATCCACGTTTTGTTTTTTTTTCTAAATTTTTGACATTCTTTGTATACGTAGTAAGTTAGTAACGTTCTGCAGCGAAACGTCACTAATCAACTTACGGTGAAAAGGGTAAAGTCATCTAATATTTGACATTACATTTGGATACGATAGTTATAAAACCTAACAGAATACACTGGAGACCAATGAATCCGGATCACCAACATAAACATTAATAATCTCGGAAACTAAGAATGCTAACTTATTCAGATAAAAAGTATTAAAAAGACTATTTAAGAGGTTTTATTAATTTTATTCGACTCTGCAGTTTGCAGCCCGTCTCGGACTTGTACCTTTATTTTGGTGATTCGCATTCATTGATCTCGAATGTACACAAGCAAAATGTTCTTCCCGAATGATTAGCATTATCACAGACCTGATTAGAACATTAGCCGGTCGGCTATCGCAATAAATCTAACAAGAGCATTAAATTATCTGTTGTAATAGCTGCGAAATGATCTGTCGAGGCGGCATTGCGTTTGTCGACATATTGAGCTGGGAATAATTCCGAATCGAGTCATACTGAGTACAATTAAAATCAAACTGTTTGAACGAAGTGATTGAGGTAGCGGAATATTGTGATTATTACTCGTTATATTAAACTGTGTTTGGTTTAAAATATGATGTAGTGACAACAATTAAAAGGAGTATAGATATCAGAATGTAAAGTTATCAAGAAGTTTGTTTAGTTATTGCAACACAATATTGGTTTCAGACTTCCGCGCGGACAGAGTCGCGGGCACAGTTAGTATATTAATAAATATGAATATAAATGATGTAATTAGACAAAGTTGTGGTTTAAAAGATGATGTATTTGAAACGAGTATGCTTAGGTGATTTGGTCATGTAAAGAGAATGAGTGAACGGCGATTAACAAAAGGAATTTATAAAGCGGATGTCGATGAACACGCCCCTAGAAGAACATGTTAAATGTTTTTTTTTAAATACGTTGCCCCTCTCTTGGATTTCTCCTGTATTGTGGGTGCGTTTACAACCACAAATCTCACACACACAAACGCCCAGATCCGAAACAACTATCTGTAGGCCATACATATTTTTGTTCCGTGTGAGAATCGATACCCACGACCCGTAGCGATGTCACTGGTGATGTCCTTCAAAAAGGCCAGATCGTTGCTTAACCGGCGTGCTTGTATGACAAGATAAATGAACGTGGACGTAGCGTATGGAGAATGCCAAGATCATGTAGCATGTAGCGTTCTACAGTTTCTGCCTACCTTTTGGAGAAAAGGCGTGAGTTTATGTTTGTATGTACTCGTTATTTTAATGAAACTATGGTTGTGGAGGTACAACTTTCAACAGTAGGTGTCTACAAACTGACAACGGATTTTCCAATTGCGAAATATAGCACCAAACTTTTCCACAAAGTTTCTATATTACCCAAGGTTAAAAACGAAACACGTGATGAATTATTGAAAACTGCGAAACTGCTTGAACAAGCAATCGAAACTTAAAACTACACTGATTATTCTGAATCGGAGAGTTATGCCCCCGTACCACGAACACACTACGCAAAGTATTGTCGTAAATAAATGTTACGACTTTTATGACTGCAATAAAGTTGGGCATGAGAAACATCCAATAACGGCCATCGTCACGATACTTAATAGTTTTTATTTGGGAATTAATAACTGTGGAGAATAATTTACAGAAGGTTCACACAGCGCGCGATAAGCGAGTTACGTAGGGCGAGATTCACTGGTCGCGACTTTACTTTGCTAAGTAAAGTAAGCGTTTCATAGGAATATGAAGCTTATTTTCATACTAATAATGTTTATAGTTCTATATAATGGGGGTGCATGAAAAGAGCCTCCACGAGTGACGATACTTTAGTACGTCCGGCGCACCCTGGGCAGTCAGCTCCGCTACCAACCTTGTTGACTGGCTAATCTTTTCACCACGGCATGACCTATTCTTGTATAATTCGTGCCGACACGATAGAGGAATACTTATAATCGTATAAGCGAATGTGAATAAACGTTTCATACGAATATGAACATTAATTTAATAAAAAGAATGTGAAACGATTAGTTTACTTAACAAAGTAAAGTCTAAAATCTCGCCCTACATGATTTCTAAGGTCCGTTTCAACATGGCAGCCCGGGACTTGGCTCCCTAAAGTGGCATGGCAGCGGCCGTGGAGTAGAATTACATACATTCCCTAACATTTTTTGTTACAATATGTTTAAGTAAATAAACTTTAAAAATACTAGTTCCTAAAAAAAGGCTAAGCTTTAAAATTAATAGTTTGCATTTTAATACATCTAACTTTAAAAATCTTCTTCAAAAATATATTGTTTAACAACTTTTACGTCCAGTTGTACATGCATTATAGCTATACTATTTTCGGCGTCTTCATGCGTAAGCTTGCGTATTGAATGGAGTGGATATTCTGTTTTTTTTTTGTCATAACCTCGTATCGGGTATGAATAATTACTTTATGGGCTGTGCTGTATATTTTTGAATTGTGACTCGGGATGTAGGGAAAGTATTTTATTATTTCCGTTATTAGGTTAAGGGAATGAACGAAAACTCCAAAGGCGTTTGTTTATATTGAATACAAAATCTGTGAAATGGCTAAGTCTAAATGGAGTACTGATGCTTTTTTAAAATAGAAAAAATAGAGAACCACGCTTTCGAAATTTGTTGAGGACGCATTCTCTGTCCTTGTCACGCGAATCGGATAATATACAGAGTAATGTCAAGTCACTATGAAGTTATTAATTAAGGTATTAAGGTATTATTACGTCATATGTGGTATTAGTGTTGTCTTTGTCTTGTGAACAATGTTAAATCGTTTATAACTTGGGCTTTTCACTGTTGCTTATTATTTTTGTAATAGTTTCGAGATTTCTAATAAAAAACAATCCTCAAATGAACATGGGTGCTATATCGCCGGGTTAATTCAAAAACCAATAAAGTCAACGAACTGCCCAAATCATGATTTCGAGTAATGACGTTTTGAAAGTTTGTTTCCTAAAATTTCATATACAATCTTAGATAAGATAGTATACGAAGTTTTAGGACACAAACTTAGATAAGATAGTATATGAAATTTTAGGATACAAACTTTCAAAACGCCATTATTCGAAATTATGATTTCCATATTGAGAAGATTTGAGGGTTTTACAGGGTGAATATGGGTGCTAAAAGTGCGATAAAAAAGTGCTTATCTATTGTTTTCGCTCACATTGTTTTTTTTTTTGCCATATCACCAGCCGTCGTCTTAGTGCTTGCTGTTGGTATATAGGCAGGGTTAACCACTTTCCAGTAATTCAGCCTATATCAAGCTGTCTCCCCCCCTCCCCCCTCCCTAACTCGACGCCAGCAACGCCCTAAGCCGAGGTTCGAGTCCCACTTGGGTCCGCCTTAGTGCTGTTGTTGCAGGTAGTCATGATGTTAGTGTAGTATAAGTAGTTAGCTTAGGTTAAGTATTTTACTCCCCCCATTGGCTGGAGACCCTTCAGGTCTCACCAATAACTGCCCGGTTAGGTAGAAGGGGTCCCCAAGGACCAGATACAGCAGCAGTCCAACAGAAAATAAAAACATGTTGACCGTCGGCTTGTTTGTCCACATGAAAACAACGGTTTTTAATGACTTAATTATGAAATGTTTCCTTAATCTAAGTACTTAAAACTCACGAAATTTTAAGCATCACGCGAGTGATACCGCCATTAAAAATAAAAAATAAACTTGAAATACTTACACAATATACATAACGGTTAAGTTGTTATAATTCTACAAAAAAAGTTAAGCAATTTTACATTTCTTGGGCGGAAACTTTTTATAGAAATTCAAACATGGCGTCGGTTAGGATGATTTATTAAAAAGTCGCGCCGTTCGGGAATTCGCGGTTGAAAAAAGAAAGTTTTGCACAAGTTTGTGACCTAAACGGCTTTCTAAAGAATGTTCCTCGTAAATCTTGGGCCGGATCACTTTTATAGTATGAATGAATTTACCACCGTCGCTGGTTGGCTGTTTATTTATTTATTGAGTTGGTTTAGTTGCAAGGGCAATATAAAAGTTGTTAACGAATTCGTGTTATTCCTTAAAACCACATGATCTATTACTGGTATCGATTAACCAGCACGGGATTTAGACGAATTAAAAATATTTTTTTCTTGCGGTAACGGATGGAGTAGGAGTTATTAGAGGCCTCGTCCACGGCTACTTTTTGTAGCGATGCTGTCGCGCTTGTTTATCGATACAGCCGCGATGCTGTCGCTGGCTACATAGCCACACATAGGTACATACCTTCGCTCAGATTTTGTACGCAATAGTAGCGATGCAGAAGTGCGTTTACAAAACGCGCGACAGCATCGCTATAAAAAGTCGCTGTGGGCGAGGGGCTTTAGTGCGATTAGGAGGACCACGGATGGGTTTTAGTCAGTAAGAGTCTGACACTCCCTTCCACTCCGCCCAGAGCGGAAGAAGTCATTTGATAACGTCACATTCCAAAAAAAAAACAACAAAAAAAGGGGTTTCAGTGGTCGTATATTAACCACCTAATAAAAGGGTTTAAAAAAAACCTGATAGAACGGCGTGATAGATAGGCGATACAGCTAGCAGGTACGAAAAGCAAGATATCGCTTTACGCAGTCAGGTAACAAAGATTGTCTGGAAGAAATCGCCAAGTGCGTTAAGACTGCCCATTGTGCATCTCTATTATATATTTATGTTTCTTGTTTGTTTTGTGTACAATAAAGAGTATTGTATTGTTAACTTGGGGCGCTGAAGCGACGCCAAAACAGAACATGTTTTTTTATGTTGATTCTAAAAAAAAACCATGCAATATCAATCTATGTCAAAAGTAGATCACTTGTAGGAATTATATGAATTCGGATGCACCCTATATAGCACACATTGCAAATAATCCTAATTTAAAACTTTAGCTACATCACGCCTGGAATTAGATTAATGATACCACTATCTATCCGTTTGATTCGCCCCCAGGTTGCTTACTATGTCACCCACGGGACCAGTTAGAGTAAACTTAACTCTTAACCACACGGCAGCAACTAGCCACCTAAGAAACATACAAAGTAATTAAATAAACTTAAAGTTAATTACTCTAAGGAAGTGCGAGGCTCGTGGCTAATTACCAAGCAAGGTTAAGCTGCGCTTGACGCGGTCACTCTGTGGATGGGTGACCATTCGTTATACTTCAAGAACCCTCCTATATATAAGTATGAGTAAAGTATGAGTAAGTGTAAGAATCTTTATTCCTTATAATGCCGGGGCCACACTAACACCTAATCATTAATTCCCTTTTTACCGAAAAGTGATTCCTGAGGTTTCTCTGTACTTATAACCATACAATGAATAATAATTATAAAAAAAGACATGAAAAATATAGCTATTTTACGGTTTTTGATGATGATGTTTACGTTTTTTCGATATGCTACAGTTTACGAAATGACCCCAAGCAATGTCACTTATCCATGGCTGGAAATCCACCAGAGCTATGCGAGGGAAATGTGTGGCGCGAAAATGTGTTGCGAGGATGTGAAACGGTGTGACCCTTTCCACCAGAGCTGTGCGAGGAATGTGTAATGCGTAATGTGTTAATGTGTACAAATGACCTCTTCCAAACACCATCTATTGACTGACTGGTAGGCGCATATTTTTAAATCCTCGCACACATTCCTAGCAACACATTCCTCGTAACACATTTCTCGCAATACATCCCTCACTCGCATTTCTCGCTTGTTTTGTATGAACAAAAACCTCACTCCGCTAAGCCCATATCCACCAGAGCTGCGCAGAGCGAAGCTAGGTAAATGAAGTGATTCTATTGGTGCTTATAAAACACATTCCTCGCTACGCAGCTTAGCACAGCTCTGGTGGATGCTTAGTCTTACGGTGAAAAGAGTATAACGTATTAATTTGCACAAATCCCTTGTATCCTTGTCACTTAATGCACTACTCAATACGTTACGCAGGAGTCGTGTGAAAACTACTCACAAAAGACTTCATAATAAGTTTAAAAAAAAATGCTAGCAAATGGAACTTTGAACACGATATTTATAGAGAAAATCTCACACCCACAAATCGATATTGACCGAATCAACCTAACTCATTTTATCCCCTAATTAGTGCCACATCATTAGCCAACATCAGCCGAAACACGAGTAAATTACATTCAAACGAATAGCCAGCACCAATTAACATGACCGGTGTAATTCTCGATTAAATCACTCGATTCGCGAATCGATACTGGCCCGGTATTTATCGATGCGATTAGTTTGATCGAGATAGAAGACTCGAATTAGTGCTGACGGATGAGTGCGATCCGATTGGCGAGTGTGTGAAGTTCCAGCTATTCTGATAGGTTTGGCGCCATTTATTTGGAGTAACACGGGCGATTTTACTGAGTAATTGGAGCTTTATTGTCTGGAGTGTGGCGCTACTTTATTTATTTGTTCTAGACGGAGGTGGATTGTGAATTTGGTGTTCTCTTTGAAGTTGTTGTTTAGTTCTTGTTTACGTATGTGATGGAGCTTGTGTACCTGAATTGGAGTTGTCAGGGTTCACGTAAAGCCTGGTTACGTTTAGTAATTATCAGGGTGGGATTTAATGATTTGAAGGTCTGGGATAGTGAAGAAGTGGAGGCCCGTTGAAATGTTTTTAAGAAAGTACCTCGTAGTGTCACTTGTGCTGTGTAGTGCCGGACGTAAAGAATAGCACTACCCCATCTCATCCCATTGGTATCGTAAAAGGCGACTAAGGGATTCTCTAGAGGATGGGATGCAGCGTTCTCTGAGTACTTGTCTTGTTATACACGCACGCCGGTTGAGAGTATTACACACACGTCCTTTTTGAAGAACATCACCAATAACATCGATGTATATGTCCTTCTAGGGCTCTTGTCAGTTCCACTGAAATCCACCTTATAAATTCTTTTTGTTAGTCTTTATTTCCTGCATTTGCTCTCCTTTCCACATCTTAGTCCAATAGTTCGTAATAATCCTAAAATGGCTTTGCTTCGCACCTGAAAAACCACTTCCGAAAACCATTAATAAACGATACTAGTCTTTCTCGAATCTATCATTCATCTCCTCATAGAGAGACGGAATAAATCCCCCAGTTGCATTAGTCAGTCAGTATTTTTTAATTGAGACCGGATCGATCCCCGTCCGGATTGCACCAGCTCGACGCCATTTGCTTTTATAATTTTGACACACTTCCAATCCGCGGGAACGATCAGATCTGTCAATTAAAATTTCAATTTCCATGTCGAGAGGGAAGGGTGTTTGCGTGATAATAGTTTTGTTTTAGTTTTGAGTCAATTAAAAACATGTTTAATAGTTTTAGTAAAATAATTTCTTGTACTATTTATTATACAACGTGAAACAGAAATGCGTGGCCATAATTTAAGAGAGTTGTTTGGATTCTAATTCAGAGCAACATTTGATAGGTCAAACAAAAATTTCCTTTTTTGTCGACTCTCCAATCCATATGGCATCATGCCGATTCGTATGGAGAGTCGAAAAATTGTAAGCCGTCTTCTTTTATTTGACTTATCAAATGTTGCTCTGAATATGAGTCCAAACAAAAGTCTTAAATATGGCGACGCATTTCTGTTACACGTTGTATCTAATAAATGGAGAAGTTGCAAAATTAACATAACATATTATCACGCCTGCACTCCCCTAAGAGTTGGGCAGAGTTGTATAGTACACTATTTTGCCGTTACGTTTAAGCTTCATCTAATAGGGGGCGAGCCTATCGCCATCAAACGTAAACAAATCCAGATTCCGGGCTGCTACTGAGAAATTTCACACGGAAAAACCCAATAAAACTTTGATTGACCTGCGGATCGAACCCAGGACCTCACGGTCAACAGTCGCGCTTACGACCACTAGACTACCGAGCCAATAAAAAAATAAGTTTGCAAAATTAAGTTAAAATAATTACACTGTACGGATATAAAATGTTACGGAACCCTTATTGTGCGAGCGGCTTACTCTTACGTATATTTTTCCGTCTTTTATATTTATTATAAGAAAAAACAAACAAAATAAAAAAAAAAACACTTGTCTTACTGTCTTACGTCAAATATTACGTCACTTACAATCACCCCACATCAATATCCTACTCGCATCAACAGTTAACATTACCTTCCCTTAGAAAATAATACCCTTTGTCTCTGTTCATACTAAGCGGAGTCAGCACTCCACTATCAATAAAGCTAGTGTACACGCACTGAAACAAAATATTGTCGTTTACGGGGACGCTATTCAGTATTCGACAAACACTCGATTCCTGACGGCGCGGCGGGGCTGAGCGGATATTTCCCGGGATTAGTCGCGGGATTCCAGATCAAACCGATTTTTAATACCGCCCGCCGTTTCGATAGAATTTATGCTATTGGATAATATTTTTCTAGAAATATCGTTTTGAGAATATAATTTTAGAGTAGTTCAAATTGAAAGTTTACGCATTAGTATAATATATTTTATAAAGCTGAAGCTATGAACTGTATTGAAATTGTATATTAAGTAAAAGATCAACAAAAACGACCAAAATATTAAAAAAAAAAAAAAAACGACCGATAATTTGAGAGATCTCATCAGAATTTTGTATTTACACGTCGTCGTGAACGCTTTATATCGTAATTAAGTCCAAATTGAAGATTTATTTTGTATAAATAATTCTCTGAAATGGAATATTTTTGGACTGTACGGTTTTATCGTTAGACGTCTATCTACGATATATAACAACAATAAATAAAATATTGAATAGCAATTAAACAAATAAGTGCACTTCCTCTCTTCTACTAAACTATGTTGTGCCCGACAGGGTCAATAATTGATCCCATAGTCTTAAACCTATTACCTGTAATAAAGTTACATTAATGGAATGCAATAAAGAAAATGAAATTAAAAATTTAATTGAAAAAAAAACCAAATCCATCTGCTCAATTTATCCACTACCAATTAATGTAAAGCATTAGTGAGGCGGCACAGATCCCGGAATATCCACAAACACAGGACAACACTACCCGAGCCTATAATTTGTAGGGTCATTGAGGCTAGGAGCTGACTGGCGCTGTTTGGCGACGTCACAGCCCTAGATTCGCCCGGCTTATTTGACTAGCTTGATTTATGTAGCGATTCGTTTGCTAAGCGAGCGCTGGATTGGTTTCTATTAGCGATAGTGTTTGGGCTTAGTTCGCATAGAATTGATTCGCTCGGAGTTTGTGTTTGAGGGTTAAAATTTAAAGTGTTTATTGGTGATCTCGTTGCGAGCATGTGATTATAATTGAATCTGTAATCTCATCAATCTCGCGATCTCATTTCTTTCGAGAATAGGTTATGCTGTAGTGATAAAAAAAGTTAATTAAAAAATCAAAAAACCCGCCTGAATAAAAAGCGAACTAAAAAGATGTAAACCAGACGTACTTCTAATCATAACATAACGTCAAACTTACGTAGGTTTTCAAAAAATCATGCTATCAAATCGTCACATGCAGTCGGAGGCTACGTATGTTTTTTTGGTCAGTCAGTTTGTGAATTACATAAGTCTTAGGTAGCCTCCGACAACGAAACATCATATTGATTTTAAAAGCCCTATTCAGCGATATCCCACATAATGTGGTAGGTACATTTTTTTTTTGTTTCTCCCTCCACTTTTCGTATTTTTCGGCCACCATGTTGATTTTATAAAAACAAAACCTAGCCTATAACCATCGCACTGCTTAGACAAATCGATAGACACCTCATTCATTAAAATCCATCCAGTCGTTGGGCTGCTTTTAGGGTATGAAGAATCCAACATACATAGATACATAGATACGCGTGAAAAACATAACCCTGTCCTTGCTGTCGCGCAGTCGGGTAAAAAGATTAGCTAGTCAGCAAGGTTGGTAGTAGGGTTGACTGTCTAGGATGCGCCAGACGTGCTTAAGAGTATCGTCACTCGTGGAAGCTCTTCTAAAGTTATTCTGCCTAGCCTTTTCCCAAATACGTTGGAATCAGCTTCTAGTCTAACCAGATGCGGTTGAATACCAGTATTTTATAAGGAGCGACTGCCATCAGAACTCCACAACCGTAGACCAGTTGTCAGACTTTCGGGCTTCTGAATACCCTTAATTAACCACTGTCATAGGTATTCGTATGACACACGGGACCGACAGATTAACGTGCTCTCCGAGGCCCGACGGGTTCTCGGTGTGTTACGAACGGTCACCCATCTACGGACTGACCGCGGCAAGTGTAGCTTAACCTTGCAAATCACATGATCAGCGCGGCGCGAGTCCCTCTAATGCTTGTTTCCCACGGTGCGTGATATTGCGCACCGCGACGCACGAGCTTGCACCGACGCACCATGGGAAGAGACTCGTCCGTGGTAACGCGGACTCGTGAGCGGTGCGCCGTATCTCCACATCACGCACCCTCATAATGTGGCTTCGCATGGTGCGTGATTTTACGGATGATACCACGCACAGCCGGTGCGCGCTACCACGCACCATGGGAAGCCAGCTTTACGCATCCATAATAATGCATAATCTCTAATAAGAAAATTATAAAGCTACAATGATACATTAAACGTCATTTTTACCCATTTTCTTTCTCTCTTTATTTCATAGTTTTGGTAATAAATGTTTCATATAAGTATTATTTTGCAGACAGTTTGTTTTCTTTATTTGCGTGAAATCGTAAATCACAGTTATTTTGTACTTTTTGCTTGTTACAGCGAGGTGTATTTTTTGTGGTTTCTTTTTCAGACGTAAATAATTTTGCATGTTTAACATCATTAAAATTCGAAGGTTGTACCAAGAGATAGGTAGGGTTGCAACGAAATATCAGTCCAACGATAATATCGAAGCGAAAATATCGATGTTAGAACATTGTCGATACGATACCATCGAAATTGCCGATTTTATTCACTTGAAATAAACTTTAACAAACACGGATTTTGGTGGTGCTCGTCGTGCAACTCGTGCTGACTTACTGTTATCGTAAAAGTTTTAGGCATTGAGATCAACAAAATGAAAAAAAAAATGGAATTATTAAAAAAAAAAGTCAATTGCTAAATTATTTTCCCTTAATTTACAAAATATCGATGTTATCGATAAAAATGTGTGATAGTGTCGATTATCGATAAGTATCTGATGTCAATACAAATATCATTATTCAAATCACCTTACATCACTAGAGTATGTGGAATGTTTTTTGTTTGATACACATATTTTCGAGTTTCCTTTATTTACGAATCTACTCAATGTCGAGTCTTTCTTTTTGCCTGTCAGCCATTATAATTAAAATCATCAAGAATCATCATCGATCCTTTTAGGGCATCCTTTACGTTTCCACTGACATTAGTCTCATGAATTCCTTTTGTTAATCGCCGTTCATTCTCTCGACAAAACCACCTAAACATGCTCCTTTAAATTGTTGTCACTACATCATCTTTTAAACGGCAACTTTGTCCAATGGTGCTATTACACGGTTCACTTCTGCCTTTCAATTTGGATGAAGCAACCAAATTGAACCATGTAAACATAAAGGTGAATCATTCAATATCATTGATCAATAGCATAATGCTTTCATTTTTGCACCTTTCAACCAAAGTGAATCAATTTGATTGAACCGTGTAATATCACCATAATCAAAAACCAATCAATAACTTATCTGCTTCAATGCCTAGTCTCCATTCTAATTGTGGTCTCTCGTCCTTGAACGGATGCTGATATATTTCGCAGAGGACAGAGGTCTCGTCTGTCGCCGCAATTCATGGCGATCTGATTGCGTTGTCGGGTGCCCATAAATTGGTTCGTACCCTCCCTAATAGGTGAGGGTTTCCATTTTGTATTCGTTATGTTGATGAAGAAACTTGTTAGAGCGTGTCCTGTTAGTCATTTGAAGGTATGTTGTAAGTACGATGTAAATGACTTGGCCGCCCTGAATTTCGTGCAGTTGGCTGCGCAATGTTTTGTGTAAAGATTGTGAAATTAATTTATTCACTAGTCTTTTTTGTTTTTGTTGCATTTTTTATTCAAATTCACACTATCTACATAATTATGTACTTATTCGTTATTATTTTTATCTGACAAAATTTATTTTATTTAAGTACTTATACAGACACGTTGCAGTACACTGACTTACATCCTTCACCTCACACTTCAGGTCCAGTTAAAAACCAGCGTCAGGCACTAGTTGTCTGGCATTTTTTGCTGAACTGGGCCTTTTTGGCGCAGCCGTGAGGCACACTTCGATGCTAATTTCTTTTTTTGTTTTTTCTTATGCTTTATTTTATACTGTGTGCCTTTTAGTCTGTGTTAAATAAATGTATTTCTTTCTTTCTTTCAATGTTTTTTTTGGAACTACATCATCCGGCCATTTTTAAGTAAATATTACTAATACCAGTTTTTAAAGTAACTGTTTTTATTGTGTGTCTATCTTCAGGGCGGTCAAGTTGTTTTGGCCGTACTGTACTTAAATCGTTACACCAGGAGGTTTTCTTTTTGACATTTAAACCAGAAATCTATGCAACTGTATTTTCGGTACCCGGTCTTTGAGGAGAACCATGTTTAGTTGAGGTCGATTCAGTTTTTAAGTCGATTTTTCTTTTATTTTAAGTAATTTTATTTTTATATTTTCAGTGGCATAATCATGCGAAAACAGAAATCGCGAGCAATTTGCCATTGAAGAGTTCCATTGTCTATCTCCGAAATTCTTCATCAAATCTACAACAAATTAAAATGCGACCAA
The DNA here is from genome assembly GCA_905220435.1 of Amphipyra tragopoginis. Taxonomy (NCBI): domain Eukaryota; kingdom Metazoa; phylum Arthropoda; class Insecta; order Lepidoptera; family Noctuidae; genus Amphipyra; species Amphipyra tragopoginis. Next base: position 3,842,707 of record HG992006.1, read on the forward strand.
CCTGGGAAAATACTCTACCAAACAAAAAAATAATCATTAAAATCGGTACACAAAAGGCGACGATATCGATAAAAAATACACGTGCATACAAAACCTCCTCCTTTTATTTGAAGTCTGTTAATAAGAACAAACCTCTCAAAATGACTTCTCCGTTGATATTAAAAATCAAATACACATTAAAACCATAAATACCTAATCTCAACCACTGCACCGCAATTCTGACGAACCAAGTAAAACTTCAATAATACCTAATTCAATTCTAGCCTATTGAAATGCAAGGAACGTGGTACACTTAGCTCGTTGCAATTAAATTCTGAGGCGGCTCCCTAATTGATTTGGGATACGACTGGCGAGTACTTTTGTGCACCCTCTAGCGAAACCTTGGGAGTTTATTCCGGAGAATTAAAAAAAAGACTTCGTTTCATTGGAAGATGAAACGAGAGATTGAATTTTGCAGATTAGACTTACAAAACGATTACTAATGCCTGGTTTCTATAACCAAAACGAGTCGTTTTATATACCAATAACAGCCTTATAGCGGTTACGCACTGCATCCGATCCGAATCCGTGAAAATACGTTCCGAAGTAGCCATAGAACTATTTGTATGGTAGTTTACGCACTACATCCGGCATCCGTCATCCGATTTCTATCCGTCATCCGTGAGTTTCTAATTCGGAAGAATAATTGACGGACCGAAGTAGCCATATAACTATTTGTATGGTAGCTTACGCACTACATCCGGCATCCGGCATCCGTCATCCGATTTCTATCCGTCATCCGTGAGTTTCTAATTCGGAAGAACAATTGACGGACCGAAGTAGTCGTAGTACTGTTTGTATGAACGCTTTCGCATTACCTCGGATTCAAATAAGACGCCAAATGGATATGTCAAAGATGGCCCCTGAATTGTTTGAATTTGGATCAGAGATCGGAATAGTACGTAAGCAACATCCGAATTCGGTCCGAGATTTTTACTCTAGATAGGTTGTTAGGATGCAGTGCGTAAAGCAATATCCGAATTCGGTCCGAGTTTTTTATACCCTTAATTTCACGGATTCGGATTGGATGCAGTGCGTAATCGCTCTTAGGGTGCCTTTCCACCAGAGATATGCTATGCAACGTTGCTATGGATGCGTTTGCGTCCACATACCATAGCACTGGTGGAAACTGATTCAACTAATCGGTGAACCAAATTGAAGGCACCGACTTGAAACTTTTAATTTCATAACATCTTTGCCAATTTTTATGGTAATTATTTTACGCTTCTCCGTTTTTTTCTGTCGTTTTTTTATTAAATTATTTTTTTGAAGAACATCACCAAAAAATCATGTTTGAAAAAATTACGTGTTTAATTTATGAAAGACTCAATTACGTGTTTAATTTTTATAAGACTCAATTCTTGTTTTAACTGTATCATAGCTTCATAAACGAAGCGTATGGACTTCTGGTCCCGAGTGTAGATTATTATCGTTTTATAATTGTTCCGTTGCGCGAGAGAAATGACGGTCTACATGAATAGTGCCATTCCTCTCGCGCAACGGAACAATAATAGTTTACACTTCATATAGTTTAATCCATGAAGACGCGCCCCATTACACACTTTTGCAATTATATATTATAAATATTATATTTCATAAATACAGTGCAAAAGTGTGTATTATAAATTGCTATTGTGTTAGTTCTATCTCCATGCAATAGTTATTAGATCACAGAATAAATTGGTTAGATGTGTATACGCACACTCACAATAATAATAAAATTAATTAGCACACGAGGTTGTCAACATGTGGGATGTGGATTCGGCAACCATTGTGCCGATAGTCGTAACGGCCAATGGCCTAATGGCAAAGAGCCTCGACCAACACCTCAAGAGGCTCTCGTTGGGTGGCTGGATCAAGGGCCTGATACAGAAAGCAGTCCTCCTCGATACGGCGCGTATTGTGAGGAGGTTCCTGTCTCTGGAGCCCTAACCACCGGTAGCTTGGACCCTGCTCCCGATGCCGGTGGACCCCTATTTTATATATTTTTTTTATTTTTTATAATGAAATGTTTAAAAATATAATTTATAAGTTTTAAGGATGAATAAAGGAAATTAATAATAAAAGTTGTGTGCATACGCACCACGCGACTACCTCTCACAAAAAGGAGTGAAGCATGTCTTCGTGAATTGAACGCACTGGATCTTAGATTATAGAGAAAAATACAAAAACTTCGGAAACTATTACATAGCTGTAACAATATAAAAATAATGTTGCCATAATAAAGACATGCCATAAAAGTACCACTATGCTGTATCAGGATAAATAAAATAGATTTAATGATTCATAAAATGTATAAATGTTAACATTCTTCTTGAGAGCCTAATAAACTTTTATATGATTATATCAACAAAAAATATTTGCCGATGTAATTATGTTTATAAATGGATTCATCCCCAAAACTCGGAAACCGGTAAAATTTTCAAACCGGTAAGACCATAAGTAAACAAGGAACACAATATTTCGGTTTCGTTCTTGTTAACCGGTAAATTGAGCGTAACAGCGGTTACGCACTGCAGCCGATCCGAATCCGTGAAAATACGTTCCGAAATAGCCATAGAACTATTTGTATGGTAGTTTACGCACTACATCCGGCATCTGTCATCCGATTTCTATCCGTCATCCGTGAGTTTCTAATTCGGAAGAACAATTGACGGACCGAAGTAGCCGTAGTGCTATTTGTATGGTAGTTTACGCACTACATCCGGCATCCGTCATCCGATTTCTCATCCGTGAGTTTCTAATTCGGAAGAACAATTGACGGACCGAAGTAGCCGTAGTACTGTTTGTATGAACGCTTTCGCATTACCTCAGATTCAAATCAGACGCCAAACGGATATGCCAAAGATGGCCCTAGAATTGTTTGAATTGGAATCAGAGATCGGAATAGTGCGTAAGCAGCATCCGAATTCGGTCCGAGATTTTTACTCTAGATCTGTATTTTCACGGATTCGGATCGGACGCAGTGCGTAAAGCAATATCCGAATTTGGTCCGAGTTTTTTTTATCCGTATTTTCACGGATTCGGATCGGATGCAGTGTGTAATCGCTCTTATTCTGAAATAAAGTTCTCTGTAAGGTTAGCGTTCACTAACCGGTATTAATCGGTATTTCGTACTTGAAATGTCTCTGAAACTTGTTATTTACGAGTTGTTATCGCAGATCGAGAGCTATCCGTCACGTTGACTATAACCGGTTAATTTCAGGTATAGGACGAAAAGATTATCAGAATCTGAATGAAAATATTATGCGAAACCGTTTAAACCTTGACTAACCGATATTTTTGCAAACGGTTCCGAGCAATGAACAATTTCACCCCTTTAACTTATATTCATCCTTATAACTTATCGCTTTCAATATCCAATCGACCAATTCACGGCGATATATCACTGTTAACCAACATATAAACGTTTGATCGGTATTTAGCGATGCACCAAAGATCTATGACCACATCTGTATGCATTGCACGAGGGCGGCGGCTCTCTAATTGATATCGCTCGTTGGACTTCAGTGGCTCAGCAGAAATTACTGTTCAAATATTTTTTTGGTAGAATATAAAGGTAATTTCGACTGGCCTTACGTGTATACAAGTGCAAGTGCAAAAACACAACTTTACAGGAGAGCGGTTTCTAGGTTTTAAAGCTTTTAACTTTGACATGAATCAATAAAAATTAGTGATGTTCCGACTAGTCTGCAAAGCCGACTATTCGGCCACTTTTGTAGTCGGCGACTAGTCGGCGACTATTCGGCAAAAAACGCCGCCTATCTGTCTCCTTACTTTGTATGTATCTATACATATAAAAGGAGAAGCTGACTGACTGACTGACTGATCTATCAACGCACAGCCTAAACCGCTAGGGTTAGAAAGTTGACATTTTGACAGTAGGTTCCTTTTGTAACGTAGGCATCCATTAAGAAGGGATTTTTCGAAATTAAACCCCTAAGGGAGTTAAATAGGGGATGAAAGTTTATATGGAAAATCGTCACTTAACGGGTTCAAAATTTCACGCAAGCGAAGCTGCGGGCGAAAGCTAGTTACTCAATAAAATGTGTTAAGGAGGAATTACATTAAATAAAAAAAGAAACAATGCGAAGTAAACAAAACATGTTCCGACACGCTCGCAAGCGGCGGTTGCGACTTGCGCGTGAATAAGCTTTAAACGAAGTGTCTCGGAAATTGTCGAATACCCCCGAAACCGTGATCGGTTGATTAGTCGGCCTCTTTACAACCGACTAATCGGCTAGTCGGCCAGTCATAGTCGGCACATCTCTAATAAAAATATTTGAAATTTTTGTTTGGTCCATTATAAAATGTTAGATTTAAAATACTAAACTATTGATTTATGTCAAAGTTAAAATCTTTAGAACCTTTAAACCGCTCTCCTGTAAAGTTGTGCTTTTGCACTTGCTCTTGTATACGTAGGACCTGTCGATTTGACTACTATTAAAAATGTACAACAATTTAGTATTATTTTATAAAAACTATACTTAAGTAGAAAGAACACGATATGTGAAAAAATAAATAAAATCGATGAAAAAATAAAGGAGATACACGCTTTCAAAGTTTGTTGAGGAGGCATTTTCTGTCACTTGAAACGGATATTGTACAGAGTGATCTCAAGTCACTATGAAGTTATTAAGGTATGATGTGGAGTAGTGTTGTCTCTATCTTGTGAACAATTTGAAATCGTTTATAACTTTGGTATTTTATCAAATACTTTATTGATTCTTTCACTGTTACTTAGTATTTTTGTAACACTTTTGAGAAAAAGAATCAAATGCCCTATGGTCTTTACTACTTACGTAACTTTAACGCGGAACAAAATATGTTTTTATAGCCTACTGATAGGTTACCGACTTATGAGAGATTTGTGTCTGTAAACGGACGCATGATACCTATTATACAGAGCGACGTCAAGTCACTATGAAGTTATGAAGCTATGATGTGGAGTAGTGTTGTCTCTATTTTGTGAACAATTTGAAATCGTTTATAACTTCGGTATTTTATCAAATACTTTATTGATTCTTTCACTGTTACTTAGTATTTTTGTAACACTTTTGAGAAAAAGAATCAAATGCCCTATGGTCTTTACTACTTACGTAACTTTAACGCGGAACAAAATATGTTTTTATAGCCTACTGATAGGTTACCGACGTATAAGAGATTTGTGTCTGTAAACGGACGCATGATACCTACATGGGTAATTTTACCGTGGGCGAGGTTTTTTTGTAAAGAAGTATGTTTCACTGCCTCGTTGCGTTGGTCTAGTGGTCGTAAGCAGTCGCGTTGAGCTGAGCTGAGCTGAGGTTGTGCAAAGTCATCATCATCTGCCTAGCCTTTTCCCAACTATGCTGGGGTCGGCTTCCAGTCGAACCGGATGCAGCTGAATATCAGTATTTTACATGGAGCGACTGCCTATCAGACCTCCACAACCCAGTAACTGGGTAATACGATACTCTTGGTAAGACTGGTTGTCAGACTTTCTGGCTTCTTACCAACAGTAACGACTGTCAAAGATCTACAAATGACAGCCGGGACCAACGGCTTTACGTGCTTTCCGAGGCACGGAGGAAACTCGCTATGGTAAATGGTCACCCATCCACAGACCAACCTCGGCAAGCGTGGCTTAACCCGGAAGATCGGTCTATGCGGCTGTAATTATTTAGCCACGAGCTTCTGAGGTTGTGCAAAGTGTTATTGGGTTTATCCGTGTGGAATTTCTCAGTAGCAGCCCGGAGTCTGGATTTGTGCCCGGTTGATGGCAATAGACTCGCCCTCTTTTACATGGGACTTAAACATAATGGCGAAATGAGGGTGTACTGTACACCTCTGCCCAATCCTTCGGGGAATACAGGCGTGATGTTATTATGTAATGTAATTTTCATATTATTTTTGACAATCACACTCAAAATCCATCCTAGGTTGAAAATCATGAATTCTCGTTCAGTCCCGGAATTAAAACGTTCAAGATACTATTAAAATAGAACAATTTGTCTCAAAATGACGTCATACAACAAAAACTTAACAGTAAAAAGTAGAAATACATTTTTCATAATTAAATCGGAATCGGAACTGAGAAGTTGAGTAATTACACCTTGAATAAAGTGACTGCTAGCTAATGGGCTTTCTTTGACTAATGATCATACTTTTTTAATACAGGTAGTAATTGGAAAGTTAATTTTACCTTTGAGTTGACCGGTAGTTACTTTTATGTGAAGTATTGTTTGGTCTGAAATTTATTGTTTTATTTAAATAGTAGACATACCAGACCAGTAAATATTGTAAATGGGAGTACAATGCAGCCATAAAGGTACGAGTTGGTAGCCGACTGCATACAGCAGCAGCATACGACGTGTCGCTATGACACTACTGGTTTCTATGTATTTCTATGAAATACCTTCCGCAGCTAGCGACGCGTCGCTCGACTACACGTCGTACGACCGCAAACGACGTGTCGTCCGACCGCAGATCAGTAGTGCCATCGACGCTGGAGCGACGACACATCGAATATTTCTCAAAAATGAGTTTTTCCAATTCCGAGGAAGAAAAACTGATAAACCAGGTGGCCCTGTATCCTGCACTGTACGATGCATCTAACAAAAGATACGAAAGTAAATCGCGATCGTTAATCCCAAACAGGTCACACTTCTTGTCTCACGGAACATTCAGAACTAACTGGAATACGACGTGTCATCTGCTGCAGCTATCTGCTGTTGGGTTCGAAATCATAACAGTAGCAGACGACGTGTCGCTACGACGTGTCGTAACGACACGTCGTCTGCTGCTGCTTTATGCAGTCGGCTACGAACTTGTACCTTTATTGTAACCTTCTTGACTTCTTTGAGTTATTATGATGGTGGTAGTCAATTTATCAACCGCGCAGATCTTACGATTTGCGAGGTTAAGCTGCGGTTGCCGCGGTTCGTCGGCGGATGGGTGACCGTTCGTTACACATCGAGACCCTCCATACCACGGAGAGCACATTAAACAGTTGATCCCGGGTGTCATTGTGTATTGTACAGAAAAAATAAAACAATGTATGTAACTAGCATAGTTTTTCAGAAATCAGACAAAATTACTTTTTAACGTTTCCTTCCAAGTACCCCTTGGTGCGCTAATCAGACTCGCACTTGACCGGTTTTTAAGTTTTGTCAACCTGAACATTAAAGTCTTTTTGTCTTTTGTAATATTTGCTAAGCGTGCGCATTACAAGTGAATGCTTAGGTTTATCGGCTGGAGACGACACCTTTACAATCATGCTACGGCGTAGACATTTCGTAGACCCTCGTTCATTATCATTCACGATCATTATTTTAAATACAGTTTTCGTGCACTTTATGTTGAACTGAACAATCAACCTGATATAGTTAAGTATTATCACTTACAATTTTTTTCAAATAATGTTTTTCGAAGTACGTAGTTTATGAGTTCCTTGTTTTTTTTTACCAAGTATAGCAAAACCTCTTATAATTCCAATCTTGTAAAGTAACTAGGAAAACCTTTTTATTTAAATATCTCAAGTTTTACTTACTATTATCGTAATTAAACCAACAGTGTACCTGCCTCTATTTCTCTTGATAAATTACATTAGAGGATGAGTCAGCTGTTAAGGCGTATGTATATAATATTAAAAGTAGATTTTGAGGACACAGAGGCTATTAGGTCATGTATGGAAGAAATACTAAGTTCACACGTAGTACCTTTTAATGAGTGTAGTATTCACTTATCACTACACATAACAACTGTCATACGGTATGTCTACACCAGTGCGCTTTCATGTTCATCTTGCGCTTTCAACTTTCAATTCCTCTTGCGTCAAGCACATGCAACATTGATTGCCATAAGACGCATGCAGTTTATCGTCTACACCGGTGCGCCTCAGTCAGTCGACATACAATAGACGGATTAGCGTGCGCTAGGGGCATGCGCTTTTGTCGAACTAGTATTAAGGCTTGCGCTATTGCATGTGCTATGGCGCTTCACGCATGCCTCAGACGAAGACGCAAGATGAACATGAAAGCGCACTAGTATAGACATAGCTATAGGTATTCGTAGGACATCCGGAATCGACTAGGTCACCCATCCGCGGATTGACCGCAGCAAGCATATCTTAGCTTCACAAAGCGTACGATCCAAGCGGTTGTTAAATAGCCCCGACACACCTAATAAAATACTCAAAACAAAAAAGTCACATAGTACAATTAAGTTCAAGTCTGCATTCTGACGTCATAATTAAGTTGTAACACATTACAGTAACGACGGAGGTTTTATTGCTAAGTAATAGCTTAAGCACGTGCTTGCTTTCAATTATGAGCGATGAGTTCTGTCCACTTGCAGTGGAAAGTAGCGGGAATGTGGGGAATTAAGTCGTACTAATTGGGGAGGAAGGGGTAATTATTAAAATTGGTTTCAGCTGCTCGTTTGTGGAAGATGGAGGAGACGGGTAACTGGGTAGTGATTGTTTTTGAAAGGTGTTATTATGTGCATGTGTAATGTGATTGAATACGCTTGCTTTTACATGGTAATTGGGTTAGGGACGGGGTCGCGGCGGTTTCAATTTAGAGATAAAATCTTTTTTCACTGCTATTGCAGGTAGGACAATGAAAATTTTCATTGCATAAACTAGTGTTTATGCCATGAAAGCCAGTTCAACGGGTGAAGGGCGGGCATTTTGGGGCTGGGTGTTTTTTTTTTTTTTAACTTTTCCCCACTCTGTGATTTCTCCTGTATCGTGGGTGCGTTTACAGACACAAATTTCACATACACAAACGCCCAGACCCGAAACAACTATCTGTAGGCCGTACAAATTTTTGTTCCGTGTGGGAATCGAACCCGCGACCCGTAGCGCAGCAGTCAATCGCTCAGCCACTGCACCAAACGTGTCATCCACATGTGTGTGTTTGTAACTTTGACGTTCAAAAAGCACTGAGTATATCGATATTAGAATAGAATAGAATATACTTTATTGTACACCAAAATTGTAACATAGCTCTTATACAAAATAATTTAGTGAAGGGTACAATGGCGGTCTTATCGCTGATAGCGATATTATATCATATTTTGACTCATAACGATATTATATCGATCTCACGCCTAAGATGAACGGAACAATTCTTTTCTATTTGTCAAGGTCTAAGGTGCACTGTTAAAAAAGTACTGTTCCCGAGGAAAACAACAATAACGTTCCTAGATGGTGCCACGTGTCTTTCGAATCATGATTGAATTATATTATTATAGAAACTTTAGTAGTATGTGAAGAGTTCATTGTCAAATTCTAAATTAACGCGAGCTAAGCCGTGGGTAAAAACTTTTTTTTAAAAATTTTTATTACTTCTCTTGGTCGCGTGTGACCCTCGTCGCACCTGATGGTAAGCGCAGACAGGGTCTAAGATGGAGCACACGAATTCAAGTAACAGAGATATTGAGGAATTCCCCTATACCCCTCTGGCTCTCAAATACACACGACGGAACACAGTAAACTGCTTGGCCGACTTTAATGTGAGGGTGGTAGCTAGCCAGGCGGACCGTATAGATCCTACCACCAAGCAAAAAACTAGTTTTTTAATAAATTATTTTCGAAGTTTGAGGAGCTCGTGGCTAAATAATTACAGCCGCATAGACCGATCTTCCGGGTTAAGCCACGCTTGCCGAGGTTGGTCTGTGGATGGGTGACCATTTACCATAGCGAGTTTCCTCCGTGCCTCGGAAAGCACGTAAAGCCGTTGGTCCCGGCTGTCATTTGTAGATCTTTGACAGTCGTTACTGTTGGTCAGAAGCCAGAAAGTCTGACAACCAGTCTTACCAAGAGTATCGTATTACCCAGTTACTGGGTTGTGGAGGTCTGATAGGCAGTCGCTCCATGTAAAATACTGATATTCAGCTGCATCCGGTTCGACTGGAAGCCGACCCCAACATAGTTGGGAAAAGGCTAGGCAGATGATGATGATGATTTTCGAAGTTTGAAGTTCATTTATTGTTTAATGCTGACGCCATAGGTAATTAAATTTTGACAGCATTGTAATATAACTTTTGTGAGCCACATTAATATTTTTGTTTGTTGACGGTTTACCCACGTGCATATTTCAGGATTTTCCTATTATACCCTTTTCAACGTAAGGTGAGTTCTGACGTTTATCTACAAAACGTTACCATACGAAGAATATCAAATATTTACAAAAAAAAAACATGGATAATATAGCTACTTTACGGTTTTTGATGATGTCGTTTACGTTTTTTGGATAGCAGTGTCCTTACGGCTACAAATTACAAAATGACCGCTATGTCAGAATTCTTCTTACGTTGACACAGACACAGAATATAGGCACAGTAGATATAAAAGATGTAACTTAACGCACAACCTCTTAAGAAGTCACTGTACTCATCATTATGAACAACTTTTACTATGGGACCAAAACAAGAAGTCGCACAAAAAAAAATTGCTGTTCCCTACATTTTGACGCACATAAATGTAGGGAACCGTTGATTTTTAGGGTTCCGTAGTCAACAAGGAACCCTTATAGTTTCGCCATGTCCGTCCGTTTGTACGCGTGTCCGTCCGCAGCTTAGCTCAAAGAATCTTAGTACTAGAAACTTATAATTTGTCATGGGCATACATATTAATCACGCCAACAAAGTGGTACAATAAAACCATGAAAACCATTTTTTATGGTACTTCCTGATCACCTAAAGTGGGGATGTTTTTATTTTTTCTCGTCTACCCCATAGTGTGGGGTGTTGTTGGATAGGTCTTTCAAATATATTACGGGTTTGTTACAACACTTTTTCGATTAAGTGGTCCGTTTCGGAAATATTAAGCTTTAAAGTGCTATTTTTGTTAGGGTTAAGTGTCCCCACCCCCTGCCAGCTAAACGGTTAGTTTTTGATATGTGAAAAAATGCATGGTAGTAGTATATACAACAAAGTTAAAAGGAAAACTATCACAGCTAAGTAGACTTTACAAGTTTACGAGTAATAGTCGACCAACCGGAAAAGTAAAAATTTCTTAGTCCGCATTATTGTGCAACTACGGAACCCTATTACTGCGCGTGGCCCGACACGCACTTGGCCGGTTTTTTTTTTCGCGATTTCTGTTTTGGTCCCATAGTAAAAGTTGATCATAATGATGAGTACAGTGACCCATTAAGAGGTTGTGCGTTATTTTTGTTACACCTTGTATGAGCTAAAGCAGTACCTCAACTACCTATTATCTCTCACTCACACAGACACGCACTGTAACAAGACCTCTAAGTGAGCTTCACAATGCAGTCAGTCACGGCTGTCATAGAGTACATGACAAAGAGTACATTATACTCAATACACGGTGCGTGTCTGTGTGAGTGTGTCAATTCACGCGATTATAGTAAGTTGAGATACTGCTTTCGCTTATAAATCTACTGTGGTATAAGTGATACTAATTAGAAAGTAAAACAATAACATCCGGTTTCCGATTTGAGAATTCTAGGATAAGCAGTACTTAAAAAGTAACATTTGAGTAAGGAGTTGTCAAAAAAAATTACGGATTTTTAAGTATTTTTTTTGACAACTCCATACTCAAATACTACTTAAGTAATGCTTATCCCGAATTCTCAATTCAGAAACCGGAGGTTATTATTCATGGATATTTTTTGAAACTACACTCAAAAATTCACTACAAAACCACAACACAAAATCTCAAAGAAAAACAAAAACAAATGATCTAACAGAACCGAAAAAAACAACACCGAAAAGGCTTCCACAAGAAAATTGGGTTTAACTTGCAATCGCGAGTACCATAACCGTCGAGCGGCTTTTGTTTAGAAAAAAGAAAGCAGTCTCTAATGAACTTTTCAAATCAGCTGTTTTCCGGTTGAATTTTTTTTGTCGACAGACGGATGAGTTGTTTTTCTTTTGGTGTAGTTTAATACCCTTCTTTAGTATACCAAAGTTTTACCAACACAGCAGTTTTATGATAGTAAAAGTGCCGTGCTAGTACCTGAAAGTAATTGTTGAAGTCGTTGTGATTTTCCGGCTTCATTCTTTTTATGCTCTGATAATTTGCAACAATATTTCATTTGAATAAAGAATCATTTATTTGGATACAGCACAAAGATACCACAGATAAAAAAGTGTGATAAAAATAAAAAAGTCTTGGGTATGTGTCTCACAGCTGGACCAAAAAGGTGTCCAGATCAGCTTAATGTCAAGCACTTTATGTACTTGACGCTGGTTTTCGTATGGTTTTCGTCTGGAACCTTTGTGCTCCACGGATGTCAGTCAGCGGTCATGCCCGTTCACTTAAACCAACATGATGTGTGTATATGTGTAGTGTATGTAAAGAAAGAAAATAAATAAATGCGCAATAAATAAGGAACAATCTAAAAATGTACATATGCAATATAATATTTAAATATGGCAACATTTTGTTGCGTCGACATCGAATGAATCTAGGAGGAGCTCTTAGGTAATTATCACACGCACGGATCATATGATTTACAAGGTTAAGCTGCGCTTGCCGCGGTCAATCCGTAGATGGGTGACCGTACGACACATCGAGACCCCTCCGTGCCTCAGAGAGCATGTTAAACCATCGGTTCAGGGTGTCATACGATTACCTATGGCAATCCTTACGGGTAGTCAGAAGCCTGGAAGTCTGATAACTGGTCTAAACTTAGGATATCGGCATTGCCCAGAAACTGGGTTGCGGAGGTCTGATGACAGTTGCTTCGTGTAAAATACTGATCTGGTGAGACTGAAAGCTGACCTCAATATAATTGGGAAAAGGCGAGGCAGACAAGTTACTTTTAGTCACTTTTTTCCCTTGTGGGGACGGGCTAGAATATAAAACTTTCTCTCTGCACGCTAGGAATAGACGCGTGTTGTAAGATTCAACAAAACCCAGCGTGCTTGGTGGTAGGATCTATACGGTCCAACTGGCTAACTACCACTTGAACATTAAAGTCCGGCGCCAAGTAGTTTACTGTGTTCCGTCGTGTGTATGTGAGAGCCAGATGGGTATGGGGGAATCCCTCTATATCTCTGTTACTTGGATTCGTGTGCTCCATCTTAGACCCTGTCTGCTCTTATCATCAGGTGCGACGAGGGTCAAAAGCGATCAATTCAAGTAACAAAAAATAAAGTCAAGTACAGACTTTTACTCGACTATAGATACGAGTGTTAGAGACCATATCGTTTCTTTGGGACAAGAATGTCTTAAGTCCAAAAACCGGGTTACTCAAAAAACACCTCTATTCAAACATTTCGAAGTCGTTTTCTGAAAAAAACGGTTTTCGTACTTAAGACGTTCTTGTCGCAAATGAGCGATATGCGATTGAATATCTAAAGTTTGTACGGAGAGTCTGCTACCCAATCTCCATAAACAGATTTATTGGTACATATAACTTGAAATCCATCTATGAATGGATACGTAAGGCATTGAACCGTAAACGATACAATTGTCATAAGCTTAGTGATCCAACAGTGGATTATAGCAGGCTGGTCTGATTGAATTGAACGCAATGTTGCAGATATATTACTAATTCTACTGTTTATCGCTGTATACAAGCTTAGTTTTAGTATACACTAAACCTGAAACTAATTTGTTCAGAATCACTTGGAGAATCGATTGACATATTTTTTAAATCACTTTTTTTTTCTTTAATTTCAATTTTGTTTCAGTAGTTTTCTACCCTTAACAGATGACGGGAATAGACACCTTGAGGCTTGAGACGGTCCTCTCGGTCAGTTTCCGTGTATTAGACAACCTCTGCATAGCACATCTCAGGCATTTCACACTTTTTTAGGCAACTTAACGCGACATAAACTAAGGTGTAACTTGGAGATTTACTAAAAAAAAACACATATTCAGGCAGTTCTGATGAAAATCTTGTTGGGGTGTCTCGGTTGTCGTATAAAGTAAAAATAAGGTTGTATACAGTGTGTCCGGTCATAGACTAGCGATATTCTAGGTACTTATATAACAACTATTCTAGTACACAAATACACTATACACTAGGGTCCAATCCCCTTCCACTTTTTGTTGTGATATTCTGTACGTGTGTACAAAAAAAGTCATATCTCTCAAAGTTTTGGTCCTACTGGTATAAAAGTAGGCTTATTCGGAGGGCAACAATATTGTCTATCGTTTACATAACGATACAATGGGTTCACATAAAGACATACAGTTGCAGAGAATATCTCAACAAAAAAGCAAAATTGCTGCCAAATAGCGAGGAAGTGTATTGGACCCTAGTGTGTTGTGTATTTGTGTACTAGAATAGTTGCTATACACACTGTATATTGTAATAGTCTCATGTAATAGGGGGCGAGCCTATTGCCAGCAACCAGGCACAAATCTAGACTCCAGGCTGTTACTGAGAGATTCTACATGGAAAAAACCCAATTACACTTTGCCTGGCCTAGAGATCGAACACAGCCCAGGCACTCAAAAGTCGCGCTTGCGAAAACTAGACCAACGAGACAGTTAATTAAGTGTCTCCAAAAGCTCAAATTCCAACTATGTTGGGGTCAACTTCAAGTCTATTCAGATGCGGCTGAATACCAGTATTTTACACGAAGCGAGTGCCATCAAACCTCCGCAACCCAGTTACGGGGCAATGCCGATATCCTAATACTAGACCGGTTGTCAGACTTTCAGGCTTCTAACTACCCGTAACGACTGTCATAAGTATTCGTATGACACCCGAGACCGACGGCTTCTCTGCCGGAAGCTTTTCGAAAGACCTAAACAAAACGCAATATTTCGGTCCGTCCCCCTGATCTGTCACCTTCGGGGGACAATCGGGAATAAAAAATTCGATCTGTTCCCCTAACACCAAGACGAACGGACAGATCGAACGAGTTATTTCTGGTCTGTCTCCTGCTGTGGTTTAGAATAGAATAGAATAGAATATACTTTATTGTACATCAAAATTGTAACACAGCTTTTATACAATATTATTTAGTGAAGGGTACAATGGCGGTCTTATCGCTGATAGCGATATCTACCAGACAACCTTTGGATGAACAGGAAAACAATGAATAAGATAGGGGGGATGATAGTCCGTGGTGTACTGCTGGAAAATATATATATACTAAACACAATACATAGACATAATACTTATATACAAATACTTTAGGGGGACAAATATAAATAAAAAGTTTCGATCTGTCCCCCTGTTACCGACGAGGGGACAGATCGGAATATTTCAAAAATACGGTTTTCTATTCAACTTTTGACTCAAATAAATTCATTAACTTCAGCAATTGAAACACTGTAATATTTTACAACAAAACGACTTTATTACCGCTATCGCATTTGGGGATCAGCAGAAGTATTCGCGCCGTGTGTGTGGCCACATCGCATGACGTTAGAATGCAATTAATGTTCAATATCTCTGTTAAGTTGGTAGTGTCAGGCGAGCGGTGCCGATTCCAGTTCGACCCATTTGTGTTGTTTTTTTTGGTGGTTGGTACAAGTTTTTAACTTTAATTTATAAAGCGGAACTTTTGTGTTTTATTTTTTCATATTTTTTATGGCCTTTTGCTTACTTATTATTCTTTATAAATCTTCTCGTAGAAGATGTTATCGCATCATGCTTATTTTAGCAGTATTTAAATTAAGGAGAATGCAATTAAATTAGATTATTGAACGCAAAACTTTTATTAAGGAACAGTTTCGATGGATCTCTGTACTTGACATGAATTTGATGACAACAATTCAATTGTGTTCTACTGTTCTAAAATAGGATAAAAAATACGTCAAATTGCTTTAAAATTACATAAAAAAATCTGAAAAGAGTGAAATAATTACCATTTTATATCTAAAATGAACAATTTCAGAAGTCTTTGCTAATCCAAACTGGACCACTGTCTTCTGAAACTATTAATTTTATAATATGGTAATTATTTTGCCCTTTCAGCATTTTTTTAAGTCAAGTAGTTTCATTTTTCTATGTTGATTGGCATAAACATACATAAACATGTGATTTTATCAATCACCAGTGATTTACTGTTATCCATTGGAGAGTTCCATTCTCCATCTCCACAGGTCTTCATCAGATCTTCACCAAATGGGACCACTACGGTAGAATAACCTGTCAAACAAAAAAAATAACATTACAATCGGTTCACAATTGGCGACGATATCGTTGAACAAATATACAAGAAAAAAAACATCAAATTGACAACCTCGTCCTCTTTTTTTTGAAATCGGTTTAAAAAGGTACGGTACCACCTTTCTGATCTAGCGAGCTTGACTTGCATGGAGCACTACTGTATCCCCAGATATTCTTAATGAATATTAAACAAAAAAAAACTATTCTAATAAATTAAAATTGCACCAACAGCGAAATAATCTGGTGGGCGCTGCATTTCGTGAGCCGCCCGCATAACTCCTTTCGTTCCAATTGAGTTATTTATTTGCTATTTCACAACTTACGAACGGTTTATAGTTAACCCGTGGTAATTTGAACGTTTTTAAATTATCGGCATCGACCAGAATACGTTGGGAAATTATTCGTAACCCGTGATTTATCGTTCCTATCGGCGTCATGCGATGTGAATGCAGATCCGCGTTGCATTTATTGCTTGTTATGATTTTTGTGAATTTTTATGACCTCATTAGTATACGGACTACAAAGTTTGATCGGAATTTGGTTTAGTTTTGTGGTTGTTGTTCCTTTTTTTGCGGTCGTGTTTGTACTTTGTAGTCATGGTTTTTATTTTGTGCTTTCTGTGGAGTTGTATGAACACGAAGTTTATAGGCTCATAGTTCATTCTAACATAACGTAACATCAAACCTGTATTCCCTGAAGGGTTGGATAGAGGTGTATGTACACCCTCATTTCGTCGTTAGGTTTAGGTCCCACGTATTAGGAAGCGAGCCCTATAGCCATCTTCCGGGCACGAATCCAGACTCCGGGCTGCTACTGAGAAGTTACATACGGAAAAACCTGATAACACTTTTTTTTTTGTATTATAACAACAACAAAGGTCTCGCCGCGTGTTCAGCTCATGATTAAGGACTCCGTTTGGGTCCGAAACTAGTCGGGAAATCCCGAAAAATGCACGTGAGTAAACCGTAACTAAATCATAAATCTGATAACACTTTGCCCGACCTGGGAATCGAACACAGGACGCTCAGCATTCGCGCTTGTGACCATTAAACCAACGAAACAGTCAGTAGTACATTTTAGTAGTTTTGTATAGGTAAATTATTCTCTTTGACTGTCCATTGTGAGTTTGTTAAGAGGCTCACGTTTAGCAGCAGACGTTACACCGATAATTCAGCTCTCATCAAGCTGTCTTCCTTCCAATTTCCCGCCAGCAACGCCGTCCGATTCCCACTTGAGGTCGCCTTCAGTGCTATCGTTACTAGTAATAAATAGTTAGCTTAGGTTATGTATTTTACTTCCCCTTCATTGGCTGGAGGCCTTTCAGGTCGCGCCAATAAATGCCCGGTTACTTAGAAATGGTCTGCAAGGACCACCGACAAGCAGTCTGGAAGAAAAAAAAACAGTAATCGTTGTTCGATATGATGATGTAAAAAGTACTATACTTTTGTAAATAAACTGCGATAATCTTCTTGTTATAATCAAATGCTTATTTTTTTGAGCTTCTTCTGGCTGTTGTAGATAATCAAATAAAACGACAAGCTATAAGTATATTATACAGGGTGTTTATATGTGATATCTTTGAAAATATTACTTATGTATGTTCGGAAAAATTTGCATACGTTTAATGTTAGAAGCGATTTTCATGATAAAAATACACGTAATAAACATAAAATTGTGATTCCAAAATTTAGATTGAGTAAAACTAATAAGTCATTTTTAGGAAATGGCGTGCGTTTTTATAATAAGCTACCGAAATCTGTAACTGATCTTACCGAGGGAAAGTTTAAAGCCCATATTAAACGTGTCCTTATTCAAAAAGCATATTACAAAACTAAGGACTACGTTGACGACAAAGGTGTTTGGAAGTAACTCCTTCTGCACATGTGGCTTCCCTGGTACCTCATTAACGTCGTATGTGTATGTCTATTAACTAACCTCATTACGATTAGCTTTTTTTTTATTACTATCGTTACTCTCAAGATATCTTTATCTTACCTATACAGTGATTTTCTTTGTAAAGTGTTTTGATGACAATTAACCATGTCAGTTGTTTTATATAGTTTAGCGTCCTTTTACCTTTTGTAAATGTGAGAGCTTTGTAGACTTGCTAGATGCCTGGATACCTAGTCAATTTGTGACCATATTTTTCATTTTGTTTTTTAATAGAATAGAATAGAATAGAATTTTATTTGCGTAAAATGTAGGTACATTACAGATGGAGTAAAATATAAAATATAGACCCAAATACATTTTGCCGCAACGCGACATGCAAATTCTTGACAATATTAATAGACTCATCCAACATTATTAGAATTAATATCAATTATTGCAATATTTAAAAGTAATTAATTATTTAGAGTAAAATGTCAAATCAATACATTATAATAAATTTAACACAAACAATATTAATGTTAAAATAATAGAAATCAATAGTTACATTATATAGGTATTAGTTATCAATTTATCATTTAGGTATTACCTGTAAATTCCGATATAGAATAAAACGACTTTTCTATAAGCCAAAGTTTGAGTCTGGTTTTGTGTGGTTCCTGCTCTTAAGTCTACTTTGTTCTCTCATATCTAAGTCATAACTGTACCCACTCAAATTGTTAAAGATATGGATTTTAAAAGAGTAACCATGGAGTTTCTTGCCGGCTCTTCTCCGTAGGAAACGACTAATTGGAACCGTGCACCTAAATTCGACTTTTCATAAGCGCCTGTAATGGTTTATGTGAAATAAAAACTTTTGATTTGATTTGATTTGTTTTTTTTTAACTGGGGATGAATATTGAGATCCGAAAGTACACCTAAGGAATAGCGAAAATATTTATTAAACTTTAACTAATCAATTGTTTGAAATGATGCCCATTGTTTTCAATACAAAGCCGGAATCAGCACATAAAATTGTATTTTCTTAAAAATGAGAACTTTCCTTTAGTTTACCATTTAACATTAATTCCCAGAATGGGATAACACAATAATATAGGGGTTGTTTTTTTTGTCAAAATCAACGGATTCTATTCCGGGCAAAGGAAAATGTTTTTTTCTTAAAATAATCTAAGTGTACAGTTTTCTTTTTTATCAAAATCGGCCCTGAGACTCTTTTGAGCATTTTACGCTGTGCCTTATATTTTTGGATTTGGCCAATCATGCCCAGTTGAATATAAACCTTGTATATGCAAATAATATATTCGTCAGACGTTTTTTTCTTCTTTTCTTACTGTCCTAATGATGATTACAAATCCAAGTTTATCCAAGCGCAATGAGAAAAATGGCCGTGACATATAGATAGACGGATAGACAGACATCGAATATTCATCATAAGGGTTTCGTTTCAACCTTTTCGGCAAGAACCCTAAAACTTATCAATTTCTGCCTAGCCTTTTCCCAACGGTGTTGAATTCAGCATCCAGTCTAACCAGATGCAGCTGAATACTAGTATTTACACGAAGTGACTGCCATTAAACCTCCGCAACCCAGTTACTGGGCAATGCCGATATCCTAAGGTTAGACCGGTTTTCAGACTTTCGGGCTTCTAACTACCGTAACGACTGTCATGGGCATCATATGACACCTGGGACCGATGGTATAAATTGCCCCCTGAGGCATGGAGGGAGCTCGATTTAAATCGAATGGTCACCCATCCATGGAATGACCTTGGCTAGCGTAGCTTAACCTTGCATATCATAAATGATCCGTGCGGTTGTTAATTAGCCACGAGCCCCTTTCGAGTCCTGAAAATTATCAATGTCAAAAATTTTATATTTAATCCACAACAATTCCAAATCCATTGTTTAATCAAAACATCGATTCCGAAACAGCAGAAATTGAACAAAAAACACGGAGCTTAATTTGAAAGCGCATTCAGAAGCAATGGAAGAAGTTAAAAGCTCGTGAAGGGTTAGCGAAAAATTATTTGGAAAATCACGGCTCACGGCTCGCTCTTGACAAATCGCTTGCGGCCGAACCAGGGTTGTCTGCTTCCCGTGGCCCGAATTTTGGGACATGAAAATCTTATGTCAGATTGATTGGACGTAAAATTGCTCGTGCATAGCGTTTTACCGGCTTTTTTGTTCGTTACGGTTAAAAGTGTAATCAATTCTGGTATCCGATGGTGAGTTCAGGTTTTATGCAGAATAACTGACGTTCATCTTTCAAATGTCTATTTGGGTCCAGATTTTGACTATTCACCTGGTATAATTGTAGTGGTTTTGTTTAATGATGGTTATGAGGGCAATATTTTTGGATCCTATGATTATAGGTTTTGATGGATAAGGCTTGCTTATGTTACTTTTATAAAATAAAACAACCCAAATCACTAATCATATTTAGGCCATTACTGTCCCACTGCTGAGCACGGACCTCCTTTCAGAATGAGAAGTATATAGGCCTTAATCCACCACGCTGGCTACTCCAACAATCGAACTACGATGTTTCGGCTGACGGATCGCATGTTTTCTGACCACAAAAGTGTTTCCAAAGTGAAGTAATTTTTGCGATTTGACATTTTGTCTTTCGTTCACACCCACATATTAATCGACATCTAGTAGTTCGTTGTTTGAAAATACTTTTTATAAAAATACAGATTCGGGTCTAGTCGCGTAAAAACTTAAAAAGGCACTAAATACCTTTTTTATTCCGACGTTTCGGCCGAATTACACCGGCCGTGGTCACGGGTAGACTGAAGTTGCGTAGCAGTTGTCATCTTTGTGAAGCAAAAGTATTTTCATCTACCCTCATTCGATCTTGATTTTTATTTTATTTTATTAAGTTATCATCGGTACTTCGACACACTACACTAACGACGTCTTTACACTCGCCTAAACCGTCCCGTCTACGGTAACACTTGCTGATGACCGGATTCCACGATGTTGACAATTTATATCCATCTTCCCGATTGAAATTCTTGTACTTCTTAATTTCAATCGCTTCACGTCTGGGATAATAGTGATGATCGGTGGAGAGGATTTTTGGACAGTGTAGTTCGATCCAGTGATTGGAACCGGACTCCAGAAGGTGCTCGGCTATTGCGGACTTATTGATCTGGCGGTTTTTTACTGCGGCGATATATTCTACGACTAGACCCGAATCTGTATTTTTATAATGTGTACAAATCGCGAAAGTTTAAAATCATGAAAATACTTTGTTCATATATTTCTAAGTTCGATGTGCATCATAGTTTCGACGAAACTTCGACGTTTGTTTGTTAGAGTAAGCCCCCTGGTACGAGTTGACTACACACACCATCGAGAACTATTTGGAGCGAAATCAAAAAAGAAAAAAAAAACGCTACATGCCACCGGGAATGTCCCGATTTGTCCCGACCGCGGCAACCCTATTCTCTTCAGAGCCGGCTATTTGTCTGGTTTACGTAGGTTAAAAAGCGGCGGCCCCGTAATTCCCGGACCGTGTCCCGTATAAATAAATTTCACTGTCTTATCCTCGATTAATTAACGTGTGTTATGCTACATCCCTTACCAGAGTTTATTATTCATATTTTATTTAAAATTTGGCTTGAGCAACGTTTACAAACAAGAAATTAGTGAAGGCGTAACTTTTAAAATTTTGCCTTTTTTCGTGGCTTTGTTTACAAAGCCTGTTATAACTGTAAACAAGGAGGCACACCATAACATAGGCTCAGAGAAAATGGCGCCAAATTACAGTTAAGCATAACCAGCATTCGAATTGCGCAACGCTCTCGTAATCGCTATGGCTTTGATTTTGATAGGTGAACAATCCGACTTCTCCACAATTAGAGCCCAAATACACGTCCGATACTTGCCTCCGATAGTCGGTTCCGATAGTCTGATCAGACTATCTGAAGGCCTCCGTGTCATACATTTGTTTGAACATGAATTACACATACGATAAGACTATCTGATCGGATGTCAGAATCGTAAGCATCGTCCGGGCGTCGTCGTCGTCCAGAAAAAATCGAATACGAGAATCGTACGTGTATTTCATAAATCCGATTAGATAGTCGGATCCGGCTCCCGGAAGCTAGTATCGGACGTGTATTTTGACCCTTATGAACCACGCATTGAATATTGTTTTTGACACATGAACTGTCATCAATGACGTTGGTTACATTACGCAATTGCCCTGCTGAATTTTCATCTATTTTTTATTACTTTTGCCAACGCGTAATCTCTTTAGATTTATTTAATTTTTGCTCCAAAAATCTAACAGCCGTAATTTAGTACCGTCATATAAATTAGAAATAACACAAACCTCAATAGATAACGTACAAAATACGCAAATTTTATTCAAAACTAATCTCCAATCTAACTTTTAACATTCGATAGCTCAGCCCTATTGACGGATAACCGTACAGAAATCGCGAAAAAAAAAACGCAACTAACATAGATCGTTCAGATTTATGCGTTGAATAGCGATTTATTAGTCGGCGTACTCATGAATTTGACGCGAAGCTTGTTTTTGTCGATATAACGTATGGGTGTGACGTCAGACGAAATACGGCGCGCGCTCCCATCGCCGATTTTTATTGCTTAAAATAAATAAAATTGCATCAATGAAATCTGTTTTCGCCGTTATGGATGGGTTAGGTACGGATGTTGTTTATGTACTTTTTGGATGACGCGTTTTGTATGTGACGACAATTGTTAGGGTGGAAAAAGGTCATGGTTTTGAATTGTGATTCAAAAATGGTGTGTCGTTTTTTGTTGAACAGATTTTTATGTACATTCGTGAGCAATGAATCCGGGTCACCAACATGATAAATGATAAATGATATTTATTTCTGTAATAAACTCATAAACTCTAATATCTCGGAAACTAAGAATGGTAGCTTATTTAAATAAAATGTATTTTATAGACTATTTAATTCTACTCAAATAAAATTATTAAAACTTCTTAATAGCTGAATCAGCTAGCATTGTTAGTTTCCGAGATATTAAAGGTACAAGTCCAAGACGGGCTGCAACCTGCAGACTGCATCCGCAGACCGCAACTCGCCGTCCGAATAACACCTTTCAGGTGCACACCTTAAAGGTAGTATTCTAACGGCGACCGCAAACTGCAACCGCAGATGACAGCAGCAGATAAGCGATACTAGTGGTTCATACAAACTAATGTGACTTGCGGTCTGCGGTTGCAGTCTGCAGTTTGCAGCCCGTCTCGGACTTGTACCTTAAGGTTTATGTTGGTGACCAGAATTCATTGTTCCCGAGTGTATTTCTAGTAAAGTACCCCTTGTAGTTTCTGGAAAAAAGGTGAAAGTTTATTATTAAATCCGATTACTTAAGGAATGGGATTGAAAATGGCGAAGCTACTATTGCTGGCGTTATACGCCTCTCGCTCACGCACGTTCTCTGTTTGCGAAACGCAATATTGGATCCACCTTTTCTAATCCTTTTCTTTAAGTAATCGGTTTGTATATTATATAATAAAGGTTCAAACAAAATCGCAGTATAAAAACCAGATAAACGTATATACATTTTTCCAATTTTACAGGAGAGCTAAAAAACTGTGAAAATATCACCTCTTCAAACTTTACAGCCTTATAAAATGAACAGTTACATATTTTTGGTTAAAAAAAGGCATCTAGATACACTCATACTTTATAAGTTAATTTTAAAAGCCAAACAATATAATTTTATTATTATTTGCTATTGTAGAAATAATAAATACTTTTTTTGTAATTCGGTTGACATACGTTAATTTGGTATTTAATTTTTATGTAAAATTACGATGAAATCTGTGAAGTTTTAATTTATTTTTGAAAAAAGTACAATCTAAACTGACATACAATCAAATGGGTTAAAATGCAGAAAAATATTAGACTGAAAAACATTAATTATCCTCGTTACCATTTGTAGTTCCAACTGTTAACCTTTTATAACAGTTGTGGTATTGGGTGGGAAAAGCCTACATCCAACAAAGCACTTCTTTACTAGAAATCTTTTTGCTGCCTTCAATGTTCCGAAATAGAGAACGAAAGGAGACAGTTACAGCCGTTTTGATTTCGAGAATAATACAGTACATGACATAAAACATCACGCCTGCCGTCCCCGAAGCGTTGGGCAGAGGTGTACAGGGTGTAAAAGAATTCATATAATTCCTTCAAACCGCGTGACCTACTGGTACATTGATTGGCACTGCATAGATTTTTTTCAGAATCAACAAAGAAAAGTTTTCAAAAAATGAACCATGTAAACATGTTTTCTGTATCTGAGTTATTTTAGCGTCCCAAGTTAACCGACTGTATGGAGCGATATCGGACTAGTCGTGCCCGTCAGCTGTGTTGCCGTGCCTTCATTCATTTATGCATGGCATCGAAATTTTCTATCACATAAAAAAAAAATTGGGAAAAAGAATTTATTTTTTATTTTTATCAATCTGAATCTCGTGCGGGGTTAATCTATACCATTAATAGATCATGTGGTTTGAAGGAATTACACGAATTCGTTAATACCATGTAGTAAACCCTCATTTCAGCGTTAGGTTTAAATCCCATATAATAGGAGTCTATTGCCAACAAATGGGCACAAATCCAGACTCCAGCCTGCCACTGACAAATTCCACAAGGAAAAACCCAATATTACTTTGCCCCACCTGGGGATAGAATTCAGGACCTCCATCCACTACACCAATGATGCAGTAAATAAAAGATAGTACTTACTTTTTTAATGTCCCGAGTGGTATCATGTAAGTTTAACCCAACCGAAAGCCATAAAATATATTCACTGAGTCTCGATGTAAAAATTACAATCTTTGATGTGTCGCAGCTGAATGTAATTTGAGTTATCCTGTACGCGTCACTTTTCTAATACATTTTTATGCGATTTTATATTTTACGGTTGAACCAAAGTTGTAAAATGTAAAGCTGGGCGCACAAGTTGCGACAATGTGGCGTCACAATGATCAAATTGAACGTTTTATCATATCCTATCCAATATCAATTGCTGAACATGACAGCTCTGTAATAAGCGGTCATTAGGCAATGGATTTTTAGGCCTTATTAACATAATCAAATCGTCTGGCGGATTGATAATTAGATAATTACATTTAGGGCCTGTCCATAAATGTCCACGTTATGACGTCGTCAACGTGGAACGATGTGGTAAAGTGGCACGGTGCGTTGACATAACGTGTTTTACGATACGGAGACATAGTTAGATTTATCGTTGACCATGTAGATCCTGAATTTTAATAAGAGAAACAGTAAGGTATGGTTTTAAAGCATCGGAGCACACAGACGGCGACAAACTCGCGGGCGTGGAGAGCGCGGGCGGTGCGAATATACGTGTGCGCTTGCGGCTAGAGGCGGAACGTGTTACGATACTGTAACGTTACATGTTATGTCAACGCACCGTGCCGCATTACTGCATCGTTCTACATTGACGTCGTTGTGATGTGGAGATGTGGACAGGCCCTTAGGCCGTTTTTTCACAGCATTCGACACGATACGATGAAATATGCTGACGATTCCGATTGTCATTTTTCTATCAGCTGTGCATTCACAGAACGACACGACATCACTAGTATTGTAGTAAATGTTTCATAGAAATGTATGACCTCAGATTTTTGCAGTATCTTCTGTACTGTCCTAAATAAATTAATAGTTCTTATGACTTCTTACATCATTTATTTGCATAATTATAATTATTGTATCCTTTATTCATCTAAATACCTACAAATTACATTATATACATAAATATTTCTGTAATAAAAATTAAAAAAAAAAAACATTTAAAAATAGTAGCCCACCGGCATCGGGAACAGGGTCCAAGCTACCGGAGGTCATGGTCTCAGAGAGAGGAACTTCCTAACAATACGCGCTGTGTCCAGAAGTACTGCTTTCTGTACCAGGTCCTTGATCCAGCTGCATAACGAGAGCCTCTATACACAAAAAAGTGTTTCATATTACTTTTTTGCGATTAATTTATGTACTTGACAGACAGATCTGTGTTGCTAGGGAGTTTGTTGCGCTGTTTCTTCTTCACAGCATAAACATAGGAAGCGGTGAATGCCGGACGTTTTGAGGGCTGTATTTTGTAACGTTGACGTTTTTATTGATTAGTTCCGGTTTACTTTGTAGGATAACTTTTTCATCATCATCTTCATACGTCATTTCATCTTCTTTCTATTTATATTAAACCTTTTTTTTACGGAGGCTCAGCAGTACAGTCCCCTTCAAGTTAACACCAGTCCGCTCACTTTCCTGGTTGCCTCTAGAATGCAAAAGCAACTTTGCTTATTTTTCTTTTTCGAGTGCTTTTAAATTTCGAATATAATAATCAAAAACGATTCGACCTGTGATAAATAAAAAGGTTTAATATAAATAGAAAGAAGATGGAATGACGTACACAACTTACGTATGACAACTTACGTGCATTTTTCGGGATTGTCCGACTAATTAATAATGAGCTGATCACGCGGCGAGGTCGCGAGTCGAACACTCTAAGTTCGAATTGGTTAAGGGCTCCGTTTGGGTCCGAAACTAGTCGGGCATTCCGGAAAAATGCACGTGAGTAAACCGTAATTAATCGTAAACATGAATATGTCTCATGAAAGTTATAATACATTGACGTTTAAAAAGAACTAAGGAATTCAAGTCTATTTTGAACGAACGAGTTTTGAAGTTTACCAAAAGAGATCCATAGCAAAAGCCAGTAGTATTAGCCTGATCATCCATCCACCAGAGCTGTGCGAGGAAAATGTGCGGTGCGAAAATGTGTAGCGAGGATGTGAAACGGTGTAACCCTATCCACCTGAGATGTGCGAGTAATGTGTAATGTTCGTCTCGCGACCTCGCCGCGTGTTCAGTTCATGATTAAGGGCTCCGTTTGAGTCCGAAACTAGTCGGGCAATCCCGAAAAATACACGTGAGTAAACCGTAAATAATCATAAATATGAATGTGTCTCACGGAAGTTATAATACAAAAATGTGTAATGTGTTAATGTGTCCAAATGAGCGGTGCAAGGATAAGTAGCGGACTCTTTTCGAATATGAGGGAGAATAATACACATTCCTAGCAACACATTCCTTGTAACACATTCTTCGCAACACATTCCTCGCAACGCATCCCTCGCTCGCATTTCTTGCTTGTTTTGTATGAACAAAAACCTCGCACCGCTAAGCCCATATCCACCAGAGCTGCGCAGAGCGAAGCTAGGTGAATGAAGTGATTCTATTGGTGCTTACAAAACACATTCCTCGCTACGCAGCTTAGCACAGCTCTGGTGGATGCTCAACCTTAGCAAGGATTTTTTGGCTATAAATATTTTCTTTATTCTAAGTAGGTAGTACCAATAAGGAAAATACAAACAAAATACTTCTTCAGCAATTTCTCGTCGCAAGTGCGCGCGTCACCTTACCAATAACGTGTGATAATTCGTTCATAACGTTGGTCCTTCGTTCATGGGTCGTTTTACAACCCACCAATAAATCTTCGGGCCCGGATTGGTATCCGGGCCCGAAGAGTCCCATAATAATTCAAATTATTCTAGTTAAGCTCATCTTACATGGATATCTATGGGATATATATTTTGATAGGGAAATGATTGGCGAATTGATCAGTCGTAATTCTTCGGAAGCGCAGCAGCGTAATTAGTAAAAAAAAAGAAAAACAACTTAAAAAAAACTAATCTTTTTAGTTTTTTTAAGTCGTTTTTAGGGTTCCGTACCCAAAGGGTAAAACGGGACCCTATTACTAAGGCTCCGTTGTCCGTCTGTCACCAGGCTGTATCTCATGAACCGTGGTAGTTAGACAGTTGAAATTTTCACAGATGATGTATTTCTGTTGCCGCTATAACAACAAATACTAAAAAACAGAATAGAATAAATATTTAAGGGGGCTCCCATACAACAAACGTGATTTTTTTGCTCGGAACCCTTCGTGCGCTAGTTCGACTCGCACTTGGCCGTTTTTTTTGTATTTTATCTTATTTTTCCATTTTGTGTGGCAAAAACAATACACAAACATGCGATTACAGCAATCGTGAGTAATTTCCTGTTATCGGATTGCGTAGGTCTGATGGCATTCGTTTCGTGTAAAATACCGGTATTTAGCCACATCTAGTTAGACTTGAAGCTGAGTCTAACACAGTTGGGAAAAGGCTATGCCGAACGAATGCACAGATAGAAAGATAAAGGCTTTATTGTTCAACAGCTTCAGATACCATATGTTCATATGCTTCAGAGACCGGGTTGCGGGTTCAAACCCAGGCATGTACCAATGTGACTTTTTCAATTTCATATGTACATTCTTAGTTAATCTAAGACGCCACTGACATACGGTGAAGGAAAACATCGTGAGTAAACCTGGACTTATGGTCTGAAATCGCCAAACCGCAGTGAGCAAGCGTGGCGATCAATGCTCGTTCCTTCTCTGTACGAGAAGAGGCCTTTGCCCAGCAGTGGGACAGTTACAGGCTAATATTTATATTATTTTTATTTAGCTTCAGATAATCCGTGAGTGACTTTCTACAAGGCTTCAGGACTAAGCGTTAGCCATATTGTTTCCAATAAATTTAATGTTTGCCCTACGTGCCTTCGAATGCATCCGACGCATGTTTGTCTTGTTCACTTTTAAGGACCATTTTCTGGAATCTTGATATATGAATAATGACGAATAATGTCGGTACTAGCGGGACTAGCAGGTGTAACGGTCAGAATTTGATTATCACTTGAGTTAACGGTGAAGGAAAACATCGTGAGGGAACCTGCACACTTAACTATGTTCCATTCAGGACCTTTAGCCATGTGTGTGAAAATATACAATAAGCTTCCAAATTCAAGTACGAAAATAAATTTAAAAACAGTCTCCAAAAGTACCTTATATTAAAATCGTATTATACTTTAAAAGAATTCTTTGACGATACGTAAATTTTGAAAATGAAACTCATACCTGTACACTATACACACAGCACCTCCAAATTTGACTTACTATGCTATTTTATTTTATGATTATTAGTGTTCACTATTTTTAATTTAATTTTTTATCTTATTTCAATTTATGAATGGAAATGATGACCAATTAATTGTTCTTACCCTATTCTATAATATATAATTATCATGACAGTTACTTATTTAAATAACACATGAAAAACATGTTAAAAATAGTACTTATTTTGTTTATGCACAGTGGTTTGTTTTATTATTGTGATACTGTAGCACTTTATACTTTTATATTGCTGTGCCCTAGCAGGGTTCATGTATGAAACCAAATATATTTGTAACAACTTTTATACTACATGAATGCAATAAATGATTATGATTATGATTATCACACTTGAGAGGGCTCCACAAAATTCTCGATGAAGTATGTAGTTCGCCAACCTGCACCAGGCCAGGGTGGTGGCCTGTTCCCAGCAGTCGAACAGTAATGGGCTGCAATGGAGAATGCGAGTGATAATCAAATTTTGATCATCATCTGCCTAGCCTTTTCCCAACTATGTTGGGGTCGGCTTCCAGTCGAACCGGATGCAGCTGAATATCAGTATTTTACATGGAGCGACTGCCTATCAGACCTCCACAACCCAGTAACTGGTTAATACGATACTCTTGGTAAGACTGGTTGTCAGACTTTCTGGCTTCTGACCAACAGTAACGACTGTCAAAGATCTACAAATGACAGCCGGGACCAACGGCTTTACGTGCTTTCCGAGGCACGGAGGAAACTCGCTATAGTAAATGGTCACCCATCCACAGACCAACCTCGGCAAGCGTGGCTTAACCCGGAAGATCGGTCTATGCGGCTGTAATTATTTAGCCACGAGCTCCTCACGATAATCAAATTTTGATCCGCACATGAATTCGAAAAGTCAGAAGAGCGGCATGGAATCGATCTTTAGCCCTCTTGCTTGGAAGGCAAGCGTTCAACCACTAGACTATCACTGCTTTTACATTAAAAAAAGATAGTAACGTTTGTGCTAATCACTGTTTTAAGTTTTATTCAAACGGTGGAACTCATCTAGAATGATTATTCAAAAATCAAAACAAAAAAAGAAAACATGAACCGTTATAGAGGCGTACGAAAAGTCGAATTTAGGTGCACGGTTCCAATAAGTCTTTTCCTATGGAGAAGAGAAGGCATGATTACTCTTTAACAATTTGATTATATACATGTCGCAGAATCAACACAGAAGCGCAACTATTAGAATGACTATTGATTATTGTTAATGTAGTAGGACGCCATCTATTATCGTTTGTTGGAAACGTCAAGCAGTGTGCTTGGGTGAGGTCGGTGCGGGGCGTGGTATGTCTTGTTTGACGGTTGTCAACAAGCTGTCAGCTGTCGGCTGTCAGCTGTCATTCTTTTTGACATTGGATGCATTTGATTTGAATGAAGTCACTTTGGAGTGAGACACGAGGGCGAGAGGTCGTTTTGCCAGCCTGCACCGAACTTACCGCGTTTCCGTACTTTAATCAGTTTCCATCGGTTTGATCATTAGAGATTTTATTATTTTGTTATCGAGAGTGAATAAATAGAGGACTATAATCAGTGTTGTGACTATTATTTCCTGCCTACACCAAGTCGAACTTGGACTCTGATGACGAGGTCAACGAGTGAACTACCCTCGTTATACAGTTATGATTTAGAATAGTTGTGAGAGAGCAGTTTGGACTTGGTTTAAAGGAATCCTTCAAAATATTCTTGAAAACACCTAACAACGTATTGTTAAAGTGTGTACCCACCCTTAGATATGAACACATAAAATCATCCTCCGGTACAAGATATTACATTACTTGATGTTACAACTTTGGCACTTAAGCCCTTCTGCTATGGGTCTAATGATATCTCTCCTCCCTGTCTAGAAGATTAACAATTTATGTGTACTACAATTTGCCAATTAGTTGCTATGATTAATTGTTGTAATTCATGAGTTAAACAATTAGGAAGTTTGTAATGCAAATTAGATATACACGACGGATTACTGTTTGGTTCTTGATGGATAATTGCGGTTTGAATTGATAGGGTTTGCTACTGTTTAAAATTTACAACAATTTAATATTAATTTTTGGGAAAGTATAGAAAGAACACGGTAGGGATTTTTATTAGATTATAGGTACTATATGAAATTTGTACGCTGCATACTGCCCTTTATATTTTTCTTAACAATTCTTTCCATCCAATGGTTGTCTGGAAGAAATTGCTTTAAGCGATAAGACCGCCACTTGTACTGTTTTTGATTACCTGTTCCTTCTGTTTTATTTCTTTTAGTGTACAATAAAGTATATCAATCTATGCGAAACAATAAAAAAAAAAAAAATTGAGGAGATACACGCTTTCGAACTGTGTTGAGAAACTGAGGTTGTACAGTCAATGATGTCAAGTCAATCTCTCTTGTTAACAATTTTAAAATCGTTTATAACTTGGGTATTTTAGTAAATACTTTTTTTTTTCACTGTTTTGTAATAACAGAGAGATTTCTTATAAAAACAACACTTGATCTCCTAGGTTTGGAATTATTAGTAATGAATGCTAGCAACGGCAACATTTCGAATACATAAGCTCTAGTGTTAATATTTGGTGTTCTAAAATTTCTACAATTACACTTGATTCAATAATTATGCTCTGTATTAACAGAAATAAGGTTTTTTTTTCTAAAGTGGCGATTTTGCTGCTATTAGAGCTTTAAGGACTACAAACCGTTCTGGTCGTTTTTTTTTTCAATGAACATTTTCGGTCTTTGAGCTCAAAAGACACAAAAGATAGCAGTTCATCCAGCTATCTTATAGATCATATAAGAAAGTCGATCAATAAAATTTGTTTTAAAGAAACTTAATATATATCGCGATGTGTTTGAAATTATCTTGATGATGAATTATATCCAGTACCACACAGCTAAATAAACTTATTCCATATTCAAATTGTTTTTTGTTTGTTCCAGGCCAAAAAGCGGCTCAATGCTGCTGTACAGCCGCAAGAAGGTCCGATACCGGCGCGACGGTTACTGCTGGAAGAAGAGAAAAGACGGGAAGACCACCAGAGAAGACCATATGAAGCTCAAGGTCCAGGGGACGGAGGTCAGTCGAATGTTCTTCTTTTTATTTTATCGTATTTGTTTAGTTTTCTACCTAATAGCCGATCAATGAAATGATTTCATGTACCTTACTTTAAAGTTGTCCAATGTTGTTTTATAACTCACTTTAAAAAAGGAGGATGTCTTTCGTAGGAGGTTCCTTGCGCCCCCTATTACTTTCGGCTTAAACGTCGAAATGAGGGTATATTATACACCTCTGCCCTACTCTCCTGGGAGTACAGGCGTGATGTTTTGTTATTTACGAAAATCTAATCTGTATTCGAAACACCATTAATAAAATTCGTTTGTCGGACATGAAGGCTTGAGGTCACGCCAAACAGATAGGCAGTATGAGCGATGGCAAAAAAGGAAATTAAAGAACGCTAAATTGTGGTTCAGTAACGAGTGGTATTTGAAAACTAGATTCTGAAGGCCTTTCAGCCTAGACTGATTTCGGAGCGTCGCTTTCAGTAATGTAGGTTAATTAAAGTGTTTTCAAATGAAGGATTTAATATGCAGGGTGTTAACGAATTCGTCTAATTCATTCAAACCACATGATCTATTAATAGTATAGATCAGAGGTTCCCAAAGTGGTCCAGGTGGACCCCCAGGGGTTCACGGGCGACTCGACGGGGGTCTAAGTTAGTGTGACAAAGATCTAATCTTCACATTTTATATGGTAAAAATGTAGGTGCAGGGGGTCCCCCGGAACCAGGTAAATTTTGAAAGTGGTTCGTGAGAAAAAATGACTGGGAACCGCTGGTATAGATTAACCCCGCAAGGGATTAAGAAGGATTAAAAAAAAAAGTTTTTTTATGTGGTAGAAAATTTTGATGCCTTTCATAAATGAATGAAAGCACGGCGACACAGCTGACGAGCACGACTAGCGCGATATCGCTCCAAGCAGTCAGTTTACTCAGGACGCTAAAATTACTCAGATACAGAATACCATGGTTCGTTTTATGAAAACTTTTTTTGTTGATTCTAAAAAAAACCTATGCAGGGTCAATCAGTATCACCAGTAGATCACGCGGTTTGAAGGAATTACACGAATTCGTTTACAACAATAGTGTTTGTTGCAATTTTGAGTATGGAAGAGAGCTGAAAAAAAAACAGCTGTTCCATACATTTGTTGTATAAAATAGCAGATTTTTTTTTCACGAATTCAGAGTTTGTACCTTAGCAAAAGTTGTACGGAATGATGAGGAGAATTATTTTTTATTTATTGATAGTCTTGGTCATACTAACAATTTACTTTAAGTATTACTAACTTATACAGAAATTCAGCTTTGTCTGACAATGGAAAAGCGAGGATGGACACATGAAGCCTCGTATCCACTAGGCAACAATTGACGCGAAACATGTGACGCTCAACATGTTCGGCAACATTGCCAGATGATGCGGAACATGACGCTGAAAGAATTAGTACGCATGAGTTTGTTGCACGTTGTTGATCATCGTGTTGCTAAATGTTGACCAACTTGTAGCGCGTCAATTGTTGCCTAGTGGATACGAGGCTTGAAGAGATAAAGTGACGTTCTTCTAAGTGGACCACCGTTACCTATGTGCAATTATTATACATTTATCATAAACTAGCTTTTGTCCGCAGCATCCCTTGCGTGAAATTTTGACGATTTTCCATACAAACTTTCATCCCCTATTTAACTCCCTTAAGGGTTGAATTTCGAAAAATCCACCCTTATTCCTTGTCTACATTATAAAGGAAACCTCTGTGCAAAATTTCAGCTTTCTAGGTCCAAGGGTTTGGGCTGGGCGTTGATGAGTCAGTCAGTTAGTCAGGACTTTTCTTTTTATTAACCGACTTCAAAAAGGAG
Organism: Amphipyra tragopoginis; assembly: GCA_905220435.1. Taxonomy (NCBI): domain Eukaryota; kingdom Metazoa; phylum Arthropoda; class Insecta; order Lepidoptera; family Noctuidae; genus Amphipyra; species Amphipyra tragopoginis. The sequence continues at coordinate 3,876,662 of HG992006.1, forward strand.
GAGGTTCTCAATTCGTCTGAATGTTTTTTTTCTTTTTTTTGTGTTTGTTACATGATATCTCCGCCAATTATGAATGGATTTTGATGACTCTTTTTTTGTTTGGTAGGCCATACTTCAGAGGTGGTCCCATGTAAATTTTATTGAAAATGATTCAGCACTTTTTGAAAAAAATCAACAAAAACAAAAAAAAAATACACAAATCGTATGTAGACGACGTTCTAGTTGTAGTGCTGGTTCGAGAATTTATACACTAGGTATAATTGTAATTTGTGGCACTAAAAAGTATAAAATAAAAAAAAACTTTAAAAAAGTAAAAACCGACTTCAAAAAAAACTAAACGGAGTAAAATAATTATCATTTAATAAAACTACCAGTTTCAGAAGTCGGTGTTCTACGCTGAAACAAATTGAACGCACCGACTTCTGAAACTGGTAGTTTTATAATGATGATTATTTTACTCCGTTTAGTTTTTTTTGAAGTCGGTTTTTATTTAAATAGATGGCTCCCGAAGCGATGCTTAGGCATCTAGTGTTTATTATTTCGATTATTCCCAAGAAAAATATTTCTCCGTAAGTCTGAATTGAGGGATAGTGAGAATTATACTTATATCAAAAAAATATAGCGTTGGGTTTTTTATTTCATGCAATTAAAAATAATTAACATTTGACATTATTACGCTATACTGTAAACTTGTACTCATAATATTTCGACTGAAAAGATCAGAATGTGGAAGTAGAACAGTGGACTGTATTTCCCTAATGATAAGGTTCTCTATGCGACTGACAAAAGATCAGAGTACGACTTACCGTTCCTCTGCTGCGGCAGGCCTCCCAACTGTTCGATAGCACAGAGTGCTGTCTTGTCGTCGATTTTTTGTTGCATCCACGGTATTATTGTAGCTCACGGAGCCAGGCGAATGAGAAAACTTTTTTTACTTTTCATTTCTAGTTGCGCTTCCGCCATTTTGAAATAATAGTGAATAGGATTGAAAAAAAATAAATTTTATAAGAATAATTTGGCTCTTAAGGTCCAGATCAATCTTACAAGCCATTTTACGCATTCAAAAAAGGAACAAAAACCCTGATAATTTAATAGTATAAGTACTACAAAAAAATCAGAGCAGTAACTTTAAAAAATCTGTGAATGCAGTTTTTATTAGTATCGAAAATAAAGTCTGCTTTGAATAAAATTACCTATCTTCATTACCTATTTAAGGTAATTTGCAGACGGAGTTATTTTTCAGCCTGTATATTTAGATCTTAAATGATGGAATCAGACGTTACTTTGCGGAAATCAATGACATGCAATACATGACACAATATAAAACATAATATTGTATTTGAATATTTGTATTTAGATCTTGTTATTTGCTAACTCGTACTAAAGGAAAACTCCAGTGCACGTGTGTCTGTCCGTCCATCCCATGCAACTCGTAAGAGTAAACCGAGTGGAACAGGTTAATGACATTAATGAGGTACTGAAGTTCTATCTTCCGTAGCCTCTCTACTATTAGGTATGCAGTTTGATCATCGTTGTTGTTTGAGATAAAGATAAAAAATATACAGCACTAGCTGTACCCGGCACGCGTTGCAATGCACTTTTTCCTACTTACTACCTACCTACTTCTTACGTACTACCTTCAGAAACAAAATCAAAATAGTAACAAAACGTTAAAACCACTTTCATGCACGCGGTAAAGAAATGAAGAATATGGACATACTTACTGAGATAATTTCGTTTTTTTTTTTAATATCAAAATTTTCTTTCATAAGAACCTTCTCCAACCATAATGAACACAACAAAAAAAAATTTGCTATATCGGTCCAGCCGCTCACGCTTGATGCCGTGACCAAGGGAAATAGGGATTCATTTGTATAGATAGATGACTTGTTGTCTGGTTGGTCGCTGTACATCCAAAAACTGCACATCATTCAGTACAGCTTTTACCATGGGACAAACTAAAATTCGTGAAAAAAAAAAAAACAATGTTGCCAAACAAAATATATGGAACAGCTGATATCTTTTCCATGAATTAAGAGTTTGTTTCATAGTTAAAGCTGTTTCTATTTTTTTTAAGTCGGTTTTTTTCAATTTAATTCAAATTCAATTCAAAACATTTATTTCAGACTTTCGGTCCATAAAGTATCTATAAACTGGCCCATAATTTTTTTACTTCTTTCGAAGTTTTTTATTTAATAATTTTTAGTGCCAAAAATTACAATTACAATAGTGTACAAATTCGTGGAGCAGTACTACAACACCGTCTATATAGGTAATTCATTTTCAAACTTCTAATAATATTGTATAAACAAAAAAACTGGCCAAGTGCGAGTCGGAGTCGCGCACGAAGGGTTCCGTACCATTATCTATTCTGTTTTTTAGTATTTGTTGTTATAGCGGCAACAGAAATACATCATCTATGAAAATTTCAACTGTCTAACTATCACGGTTCATGAGATTACAGCCTAGTGACAGACGGACGGACAGCGAAGTCTTAGTAATAGGTTTAACCCTTTGGGTACGGAACCCTAAAAACTACTCAACCATACTTAACAAAATTCATCAAAGACCAACTCAAAACTATTCCGCATCAAACGAAAAACAATTACTCAAATTGGTGCAGAAATATAGGAGAAACAACTATAAAAAAAAACGCATCGAACGGACAACACCCTTCTTTTCGAAGTCGGTTAAAAATACGTGGCATCTTAACATCATAGAAGCCACTAACAATAAACATGGCGCAAAGGGTTGTGAATTGACTAAATGTAGATTTTCGTTCATCCAGAATAAAAATAAAACTAGGTAATCTAGGTATTAGGAACAGCCTAAAACCGACCTAAACGCGAACAGTTTTTATGGCAATTATTTCGCAGCTTTGCTATCAAATCAAACTGAAACCTTGGGGGGTGAAAAATGAATATTGTTAAGTAATTACACCCGTTCCGTGAGCCGCCCTCAATCGCTGTTGAACGGAACAACTTTTGTTGTTTCTACTTGTGTGTGTGTGTGTTTTTCAATTAAGGTTATGAAGTTGTTTTTAGATTTTCTTTGGGTGCTGGGAAATGGTATTTAGGTAAATAGAATGTAATTTATTACTTATAAATATTATATTGACTTGTGGATGGATATACAACGCAATATTTGGTATATACAAAAACTGAGACACCCCGACAAGATTTTCATCAGAACTGCTTGGTGTTTTTAGGGTTCCGTACCCAAAGGGTAAAACGGGACCCTATTACTAAGACTTCGCTGTCCGTCTGTCACCAGGTTGTATCTCATGAACCGTGATAGTTAGACAGTTGAAATTTTCACAGATGTGTTTCTGTTATCGCTGCAACAAATACTAAAAAAACAGAATATATAATGGTACGGAGGGTTCGTGCGCGAATCCGACTCGCAATTGGTCGTTTTTTTTAAAATAAATCTCCTAGTTACACCTTAGTTTATGTCGCGTTAAGTTCCCAAGTAAAGTGTGAAATGCCTGAGATGTGCTATGCAGGGGTTGTTTAATTAAGGAAACTGACCGAGCTTACCGTCTCAAGTTTTAAGGTGTCTATTCTCGTCCACTGTTATGCGTAGAAACCTATTAAAAAAAATTGAAAAAAAAGGGAAAATATATAAGATATAAAAACTATGTCAATCGATTCTCCTAGTGATTCTGAACAAACTACTTTCAGGTTCAGTGTATATTAAAGCTGACCATGTATAAGTGGGACAAAGAAAAGATGTGGATGGATTGTGTGAAAGATGATATGGGTAAGAAAGAAGTGAGTACTGAGATGACGACTGACAGAGGAGAATGGAAGAGAAATACATGTCGAGCCGACCATATAGAGTGGGATAAGAGTAGCGAGATGAAGATGAAACATTACATTGACTTGGGCTAAGGCCCAGAGCAGGCGACGGACTGCCGCGGACAGGAATTGACGTGGTCGGTAGTCTTTGCCAGTCGTGAAATTTAACACGGACTCAACGCACATGACGGTAATTCTGTATGTAGTTGCCGTTTGAACTCTAGTTTCTGCGATGGCAACAACTACCAACTACTATCATTCTTGTCCGTGGTAGTCCGCCGGACGAAAAGTCCGTCGTCTGTTCATATCAGGGCTTTATTGTTATTGATTTAGGCTTGTGATAGCAAGTCCTGATTGAACTTGGAATGATTGAATTTTTCTAAAAAAAAAACATCTATTTCACCACCTAAATATACCGAATGTAAGTTTGGACTGCCTTGTTGGTCTAGAGATCGCAAGTGCAATTGCTCAGCGTGAGGTTCTAGGTTCGATCCCCAGGTCGGGCATAGTGTTATTGGGTTTTACCGTGTGGAATTTCACAGTAGCAGCCCGGAGGCTTGCCCCCTATTACATGGGACTTAAACATAACAGCGAAATAGGGATGTAGTTTACACCTCTGCCTAACCCTTCGAGGATAACACGCGTGATGTTATGTTATTTAAGTTTTTTTTTATTCAAAATGTTTTTTTCACCCACTATTCGAATCTTCCTAATCACATAAGGGCCAAAACACATAGCCGCGTCAAAAATTAACGCCTAAATCCGACCGCCTAACCAAACATGCAGTACCAACCACAATTATAACCAATAGTCCAACGGAAACATCATCTATAAATCCGATCCACAAATACGGAGCCATCCGACGTGGCCTGATGAATAAGTAAATGGATTCGCAGCAATTAAACGCGAAACATGGGAGGAACGGTAATTGCTACGGATAAATGTGGTATACGCCACAATGTGTACTTTGCTTTTTAATTTGGAGCTTCTGATGGCTGGTGTGTAATTTTGTAGTGGGTGATTTTTACATAATCGATTAACGTGGGTTAAATTGTAGGTTTAAAGTACTAGCGAATATCGTCGGCCGCCAGTGAAAAGTTCGTTATTGCCAAGAGCAACATTTTACAGGAGACGGAAAACCAGTTTCTTGACATTTTTTGTAAGGAACTTCACTTTGTTTTTTCTATACTAACATTATAGAGAGGTAGAATTTGTTTGTTTGTATATAGGAGGTAATCTCCGAAACTACTTCTCCGATTTCAAAAATTCTTTCACTAATTGGAAGCTACGCCCTGAGTGCTATAAGCTATATTTTAGGATCAAAAAATTAGGGATCCGTAAATAAATTACAATAATGTAACCTAAGGTATAAAGATTTGGCTTATCTATATCTATACTTCTATACTAATATTATAAAGAGGTAGAATTTGTTTGTTTGTATGTAGGAGGATTTCAAAAATTCTTTCACCAATAGGAAGCTACGTTATCCATGAGTGCTATCCTAATCCTAACTAATATTATAAATGCGAAAGTAAGTTTGTTTGTTACCTTTTCACGCCTAAACCACTGAACCGATCATCCTGAAATTTTTCATATACGTTGATCTTAACCTACTAATCGTGTAATTAGTATTTGAACATGAATTCTCGAAAGATGTCAAATGCGAATTAGGAGGTTTTCTTGGGAAAATAATGGATTCGCAGCAATTAAACGCGAAACATGAGGGGAACGGTAATTGCTACGGATAAATGTGGTATACGCCACAATGTGTGCTTTGCTTTTTAATTTGGAGCTTCTGATAGCTGGTGTGTAATTTTGTAGTGGGTGATTTTTACATAATCGATTAATGTGGGTTAAATTGTAGGTTTAAAGTACTAGCGAATATCGTCGGCTGCCAGTGAAAATTTCGCTATTAAAGAGCAAAATTTTACAGGAGACGGAAAAACCGTTTCTTGATTTTTTTTGTAAGGAACTTCACTGTGTTTTTTTTTTGTTATAAATGATCTTAGCCTACCAATCGTATAGTATTTGAACATGAATCCTTGAAAGATTTCAAATGCAAATTAGGAGGTTTACTTGGAAAAAAAATGGATTCGCAGCAGTTAAACGCAGAACATGAGAGGAACGATAATAGCCACGGATAAATGTGGTATACGCCAGAATGTGTTTTGCCTTTTTAATTTGGAGCTTCTGATAGGTGGGGTGTAATTTTTTAGTGGGTAATTTTTATATAATCGATTAATTTGGGTTATGTTGTAGGTTTAAAATACCTGAGAATATACAAGATGGATAGAGAAAATTTGTCTGATAGCTTGGCCGTGATTCGATGATGAAGTGAGTTAGTATTAACATTTGTCGTAATTTTTTTACAGATTTTTCCGAATTTACTGAAAATTTTTAATTTGCCTATTTTTATTGTATTTCAACTAATGTTTTGAAGGGTTAAACTGCGTGTAAAGCACAGGTTATTGAAAATGGTTACAGTGAATTCAGCTCATTATTTTGAATTGAAAATCCGTGGAAAATATAAAAGAAATTTACCGATTTAATAAAAAAAAATGTATCAGTCTGTTTGTCCTAATTCGATTACCTATTTCACACTAGAGTAATGTAAAATTACTGAAAAGAAAAATCGGAAAAGTCGAAAAATTCCGAGCAAAATTTCCGCTTATTTTCAATTCAGAATAATAGGTTGAATTCACTGTTTCATTTTTCGGTAAACCCGATATAAATAATGTCTCAAGAAGCATCAAAAAGTATAATAAAAAATAAAAGTAAATACTTTCATTTTCCTTGTTGGCATCTACGCTTGAAAACTTGAAACTTCAAGTAGACTAAAGACTCCATCACGCAAAATACGTGCTTAGACGTGGAATTGCGGACACCAGCCTGTTATACCTTACCTTAGACTAAAGTCTAACTTGCCAAATATAACGCGACGGGCTAAATAAACCTACTAATATAGTGTGGCGGGTGACTTATCTAGTTTAGCGTTACAACATAATCTTCAAAGACTAAACTCGTGCCCAGGTACACACAGCGCTGGCCTAGTGCTTTTTGCCCATAAACAAGTGACAGTGTTGCGTGCCTGCTTTCTGTGTGGTGCAAGTAATAGACTGATAGTGATGTTGTGGTATTTATGGAATTGTTGAATGTTGCTCTATTTTGTTGTCGTTCTACGTTTTTTAGAGTGAAATGATATTTTATTACTTTATTATGGGACTTGGTCACAATTATTAAAAGTTTATAAATACAGTGAACATTTAAATTCATTATAGATTAAAGTTTCATTGTATTTTAAAATTCGTTGATGGAAGGTGACATTTATAAATCGTTTCAAAACGTCATGTTTTTTTAAGTTAATGAAAGTTTAAGGATCGAAAAGTAATAACAATGCAATGGTGGTCTGTAGGTCTAGCACGAATGTTGTGACGTATAATAGTAACGTAAACATAACGTTAATGTGAGTTAATTTTGAATTGAAGGGTCCACTGCAATAATGATAAAAGCCCTTTTAACATTGTTTTAAGATAATTGCTTTTTAATTTTATAAGTGGTGAAAGAAAACTCACATTTAAAGATGAACACCTATGTCGCTGAGCGTTCTAGCCGTGTATCCGATTTTTAAAAACTAGTGTATCTCGGGACTGTAAGCGATATTGCTGAGTTTGTAAACGAAATTACGAACTGCTTAAATCAAGTATCCGAATAACATATTTACTTAGAACTAAAGAACCTTTCGACATTTATCATTATTGCAGTGGACCCTTCAATTGGAAATACTCGTTTCGCACACAACATTTTATTAAATTGAAAACTTTATTCAAATCCATGAATAATACAAATTGTGCTTGTCGCATAAATTTAAACCAAAATGCTAAATGATAATTGTATTTTCGATTCAAAATTAATTTAAATTAACGTAACGTTTACGATACTATACCTACGTCAAAATATTCGTGCTAGGCCCACTGCTTTCTTCCGCCTGACGCAGGTACTCTCCGGACACGGTTGTTTCGGAAGCTACCTGTTTCGGATTCGGCGGGAGGACACGCCCGGGTGTTATCACTGTGAGGATCGCCCGGAGGACACGGTGGAGCATACGGTGGAGGTCTGCCCTGCTTGGGCGGAGCACCGCCGTGTCCTCGTAGAGGCGTCCGGCGGCGGCGACCTCTCGCGTCCGGCCCTGGTTCAATCCATGGTCCGGTGCGAGGGCGCATGGGAAGCAGTCACCTCCTTCTGCGAAGCAGTAATGCTAGCGAAGGAGGAGGCGGAACGCGTGAGGGAGAGGCAAACCTCACGCCCCAGCCGCCGCAACAGAAGGAGACGCCCTGGGCGTCGGGAGTCGCAGGGCGATTCCCGGCCACCGTAGGCGCGGGCCTGCGGACGGCGAACGTTGGGTGGTTCGCCGTCCGATCAGAACCAGGCCCGGGTCGACGGCGCGTTGTGTTCCACGCGCGCCTCAAAGAGATGTCAGCATTGTAGACGGGGCCCGCTAGGGCCAGTGCCTGCCAGGGTTGCGGAATTTAATCGAAAGAGTTACCGCGGCCCTGGAACGCAAAGGGCATTAGCAGGAACACGGATGGGTTTTAGTCAGTAAGAGTCTGACACTCCCTTCCGCTCCGCCCAGAGCGGAAGGAGTCATATGATGATTTCCCATCCATAAAAAAAAAAAAAAAAAAAAAAAAAAAGGCCCACTGCTTTGATTCTAGAATTATTCAAACAAAAGAGGCAATGGCATCTTCTGCACAGTCATAAGGTGCATGAATGTACAAGGAGCTTGTAGGAGACGAAGAAGAAGCGTGTAAAAATCATTGCACGTAGCTTCTTTTAGTATCTGCATCTCTTTTTAGTAGTGGAGTTTCATCTAAGATTACAATGACATCGCCGTCACAGCTTACAATCAGCGAGCCAATTCTATAGGTGAACCAACTTATTTGAGAGTTGACAGCGTCGCTAGTGTACAGCGTGCCAATTAAATGACACTGCATAATTACCTTTATTACCAAAGCTTTAGTTCCAATGTTGTCCGCCTAAAGAAAAAAGTTGTAGGAGCTCTATTAAGAAAAAAGTTGTAGGAGCTCTATTAAAAAAAAAGTGAGAAATAGCAATCAAACTACAACCTGGCAACTGACAACACAAGGTTTTACAAAATCTGTCAAATGTTTGGTTTGGTTGCGATTTGCCACGCCAGAGTTTATTTTGGCCCGCAGGTCATACATAGCCAAACACCACATTATTTATTTTTGTTGATGAATTTCCGAGCCTACGAAAGTATTAAATTATCACACCTTAATGCACTATTATTAATGGGAAAAGCGAAAATATACTGCCGTAGCTTGCATGTTTCTTATCAATATATGACTTTATTTACACCTTACAGTGTTGCAAAGAGAAAGCAATAAACAAAAGATAACATAGTTTATTTTTGCACTTTACGAAACTTAAAAAAAGAAACTTTATGACCCAATTATTTCGTCACAACCTCAACTTGGCATTCTTAAATCTCTCAAACTCATATCCAAGAACACGCTTCGAAATAATTTTAACTAGCGAAGTTGACGAGGCCGCCGCTCGCTAATTACTTGGGCCGCCCCACATTGGCACCCGTCCAAGATGGTTGTGGCTACAAAACACTATGCCACGGCGCGAGATATCATTGCAAGAATAAGTCCAGTTTAGCCGTGAATTAGTGTTTATTGGGTTTTAAAAGCGTATGCAAATGAACTATTGTTTAGGTTTCGAGTAACGAAAAGGAAATAGCTTGATAAGTAAATGTATTGGATTTCGGTTTCACCTTTAATTATGTTCTCTGACCTAAATTTAAGGTACAACACAATGTTTCTCCAATTATTCAGTAAAGTCATTTCGCTCAAATAATGGCGGTACACACAAACGGCTGGCAGCAATTTACTGTAGTGAAGACGAAGCAGTTTTTTTTTAAATTTTTGATTGCTTTGTTGTTCTTGTGATCACAAGCGCAACTACTGAGCGTGAGGTTTTGGTTTCGATCCTCAAGTCGGGCTAAGTGTTATTTGGTTTTTCCGTGTGGAATTTGTCAGTAGCAGCCCGGAGTCTGGATTTGTGCCCGGTTGATGGCAATAAGCTTGCCCCCTATTTCATGGGACTTAAATATACGGCGAAATGAGGGTGTCCTTATACGCCTCTGCCTAACCCTTTAGGGACTACAGGCGTGATGTTATTATGTAAAAAAAATGAATGTGGCTTACACAATTATTCATCACTAGAAGTGTTATCGGAACCACCACCTGTGTTTGTAAAAAAAATACAGCAGCGTCTCCCGGCATCACTATTTTATCAAATCATATCAAAAACATTTATTTGCAATATGAAAGAAAAAATAGATACATGGGTTGAGAGTTAAGCAAGTTTCATTCTACTAGTTAGGACACCAGAGTGTACAAATATTTATCTCTTATAATAAGAGGTTAGTCAGAAAGGGGGTACTAATCCGAAGCCCACTTATAGTATCGCTGAAGACTGTTTGAAAGCAAGTGTTAAAATTTCAAAATTCGATATCTTTTTTTCCAAATAAAATGATTTATTATTTTAGTTTTTTGAAAAATTCTTCATCCCTGCTTTAGTTACAAATTCAGAAAATGGTGCTTCTAATTCATGACCCCAAATATGACCTAAAATGTAAACACAGCTGATTATAACTGGTGATAGACAGATTTTAGAGATTTTTTTTTGAGATTTTTGAACAACTGTTTCTCTTAAACTATTGACTTTTCGGGAAAGTTGTTGAACAAAAGTCAAAAGTTATTCATTATTATGGGTACCTACATTAACACCCTTTCGGATTAGTACCCCCTTTCTGACTAACCTTGTATAATACATCGACTCGACAAATGTGTGATTAATTATTCCTTAACAATAATTACTAAATTTCATTGCAAATTAACTTTACAGTAATCTCCTATGATTGATTTGTAATCTGTCACAACTCACTGTTTGATAGATAGATTAGTAATTTCAATTTGATTTTACAAGCACAGACACATTTTGACGATTAGCTTATCGTTATAAAACAAGTACCTATGTGTGTGTTATTATGACAGACACACCGATAATTTTCAGCCCTTATCAAGCTGTCTCCCATCCAACCATCCGCCAGCAACGCCCTAAGCCGAAGTCCGAGTCCCACTAGGGGTCGTCCTTAGTTTTTTTTTTTCTATTGGACTGCTGTAGGTAGTCCTAGGGAACCCTTCCTACGTAACCGGGCAGTTATTGGTGAGACCTTCAGGTCTCACCAATAACCCTTCAGGGTCTCCAGCCAATGGGGAGGGGGGGAGGAAGTAAAATACTTAACCTAAGCTAACTACTTGTACTACACTAACATCATGACTACCTGCAAAAACAGCATTAAGGGCGACCCCTAGTGGGACTCGGACCTCGGCTTAGGGCGTTGCTGGCGGGACTTAGGGGGGGGGAGACAGCTTGATGAGAGCTGAATTATCGGTATGACTGCGGAGTCTGAAGAGACGACCGGCTCTACGACGGGAGAGCTCGGTGGATCGTGACCGGCGGCGGTGGGACGTCGCAACGGGCCTCGTCGGCGAGGACGGTATGCCGGACGGCGGCGGACGTTGTGTAGTGTGCTGGCCGATTTACTCGCCTCCTGGAGGAGGGTAATTTCGTCATCGGGTTCTAAAACTGTGTGCCTGGGACGGCGAACTTTACTTATGAAAGAGGGACTGTAGTCGGCCGCTGCGGCGACTAGGGGGTTCGGATGGACCCCTCCATTAACACTAAGGACGACCTTGGCCCCCCGGCCGAGGTCGTCCTTAGTGCTGTTGTTGCTAGTAGTCATGATGTTAGTGTAGTATAAGTAGTTAACTTGGGTTAAGTATTTTACTTCCTCCCCATTGGCTGGAGACCCTTCAGGTCTCGCCAATAACCATCCTTCACCCCGCAACCCCCCGCACGATTGCTCTGCGACAATATTCTACGTTGACCGACCGTAAGGAGTAAGATATAGGTAGACTGTCCCTATACTATGTTGTTTTAGTTCTAGTACCTAATAATTAAAAATATTATGTATTTAAAATAACAATAGTCAAGAATAAGGAACTATGTACCAAGTAGTCACATAAGTAAATTTATAAATATGTATAGATTCTTTTATCTAATTAGAGCCCTCAAATATTGCAACACCTGGAAAAGTTTGCTAAGCTGTACCTACTCTAGACTTGTATTATTTTACCTTAGTGTGCAAAAAAATAGTTTCCCTCTTATTACAAAAGATGGTTTAAACCAAGACTAAGGTAAACCCAGGTTTAAAATATACCCATCACTCTCTTATGTCATATAACAAAAAGAGACAGGGCTACCCTAAAACCAGGGTTTTTCTTAGACCATCGTTTGTAATAAGGTGGTTAGAGTTTAACTGCCCGGTTACGTAGAAATGGTTCACAAGGACTACACAAGCAGGCAAACAGAAAAAAAAATACGACGTTAGTGTTTATTGGGTTTGAAATCCGTAGGGAATGAGGTAAATAATCTGAAAATGAGAGCATTTCCTGATCTTTTATTAGATTTTGCTCCATAAATATGATCTCTAGGCTTTAGATTTCACACTTTTTAACGAGTGTTTTCTCTTTCTTTGCTTTTTATGACTCCACGCAAGAAATAGATAAACTTAAAACTTTGAAACTCATTTATTCAAAATAGACTAATAATAATCGTTTAAAAATCGTTTATTTCCAAATAAGTGTTTTTACAAAATCGTATGAACGTTGATCCCCAAACTAGGTTAACCTGTATCTTGGGGACCACCTTCCCTATCTAAGTTATACATATCTTGACATAATTGTTTGGATTGACATTAAGTAAGCAATTTATTACATTTGAATGATAATCATGCATTAACATTTATTTAAAAGATTTAAGAGTATTATCATGCAGGTGTGTGGCTGTGAGTATGAGGAGGGGGGGGGGGGGGGAATGGTAGATGCGAAAGTGTGTGTGCGTGTGTGAGGGGTGCGTACGCGTGTATGTTGTGTGTGTGTGGGGGATGTGTGCGTGCGTGTGTAAATGCGTGTGCGAACATGGGAGGTTGCGTACCTATGTGTTTGATGCTAGTTATTTTATTTTAAAATAGTTAAGATATTTTCAGTGTCTTCGTAGTTTAGATAGACTAGAATTACTTAGTTCTTTTTGAACGTCGTTGTTACAATATACAGCCCCCAAAAACGCCCGCCCTTTACCGCTTCTTAGTGTTTATGATGTGAAGAAGAAACGGCGCAACGAATTCGCCATCAACAAAAATCTGTCCGTCAAGTGAATAAACTGATTGGGTCTTTACACAGAAAAAGGTAATATTAATTGCAATAGTGAAATTTTTCAAATTGCGGATGATAAATAAAGTATAAGTATAGAATTTAAAACAAAATTAACTATAAATATCTAAATAATTATTTATCTGGGACCAAATAAATTGAGCCACTTCTATTTTTCACGTAGGTATAATTGTTATTATTGTTGGTATTATGGAACAGATCAATTCTAAACATATATCGCCTGAAAGGTTATTTGATAACCTTTACAATGAGGTTAGTTTTTCTGTATTTTGAATTATAATTCATGAAACCAAAACTAATAACCAGGACACGTGAAAAAATGAGTGGCTCGATTTCTTTGCTTTCAAGTGTAGATAATTCAACATAATATAGGTATAGGTACACATAATATATTTAACTGGGATTACAAGGCAAAACGTTGACTTTGAAATCAATGTGACAGTAACATTCCTCTTTTGTAATCCACAACGTTTTCACACATAAAAATCCACACAAAACTATATCGAAAAATTCAGGAATATTTCATACCAATCGGTATATCCGCTCAAAAATTGTTGCGACAATTTTTATAACAATTTTTGATTCAAAATAAAAAGTGAATGAATGAACAATACTATATTAAAATTAAAATCTGTCGGTCGTTTTATAATGCTTGGACAATTTCGCCGTGTTTCGTTCCGGTTCGTTACTCTGTATAGATGATAATTTGGACGATTTTCCTTAAAAATACTCCCCTCATCGGGTAACAAAGTGGAATTGTGGGCTATTTTGGGCAGTTTTTGTTACTCTTTTTGTAAAACAAGTGGTTTTCTATCGGTGATGTTCATTCAATGTTATTTCATTCAAGATTGGTTGTTGATTTTGTAATCGGTAAAGGTATTAAGTGTGTTTTGTTTGGAATTATAAACAAGTCATTGTCCATTGTTTTCGTGATTATTAATATCGCTGATATGAGTTTAGTTCTTACAGTACTGATGTTTTGTAATACTATTGATAACTGAAGATATAAAGTTAATTAAGGTAACGTACCATGATTGTACGTATTGATTTTGAGTAATTTTTGAGACCTACGCAAATGTCTGGCTGATTGGTGGCGTCGTGCGTCGGGTCGTTGAGGTCCCGTAATTAAGGTTGAGCTACACGACCTGCTATGGCTCTTTCCTCAAAAGGCCATTCCAGACGTTGCCCTACATTGTTATACCCACATACTTTTATACCTACGTGTCTGGACTTTAAAAGAGACCTTGACCTCTAGAGCTAGTAAGATAGGAAAAGCCGGCCATCTAGTCTTAAAAATAAAACATTAGATTGACTTGTAAAAGTCTGTAACAGATTAAAAATCATTTATCATTTATGATAGTAACAAAATTGGATCATCAATAGTGTTGTATCCAGTTTGACAGGACTAAACTCAGGCCAACAAGTGATCCGTTTTTAGACAGTTCAAGATTGTAAACAAAATAAATAAATCTTTAACCAATAGTAGTCACACTTCCTGACTCATAATGCCTAAAAGCTAGTTCAGACATGGCGGAATCCGTCCGGATTGAAACCGCGCCGTTGAGCCGCGCGGAGCTTATTATAATGACATCCTTGCTAGAAGTTCATACTACACCGCGCGCATCATGTATACGTGCGGTAGCCGCCTCTCGACCGCTAGAAAATGAATTCGGCCGGTTCTGTTTACTTGACGTGCCTAGAGTGCGTTCAGTTACTACGTGAAATCCGCGCGTATCGTATGTATGACAATGGATCGCTTTGACACCGAGTTATTCATCCACTAAGTGGAAAAATAAAAAATAAACTTTAAAAAAAAGTAAAAACCGACTTCAAAGAAATACTAAAAGAAGTAAAATAATTACCATAATATAAAATTAACAGTTTCAGAAGTCGGTGGCTTCTATTTGCTTCAGTGTAGAGTTGCACCGACTTCTGAAACTGTTAATTTTATATTATGGTAATTATTTTACTTCTTTTAGTATTTCTTTGAAGTCGGTTTTTACTTTTTTTTAAAGTTTATTTTTTATTAAATACGTTTTAGTGTCATAATTTTAACCCCCTCCTTCATAACCCTTCTTTTTGGCTTTGACGTAGTCGGGCATAAAAAGTCCTTTCCAATGATACCTTACACGATATAATGAAAACATTCCAAAGGGGGGGAGGGGAGGACACGCACCCCCTCCTCTTTTCAAGTAGTCAGTTCCCAACAGCAAATATAAACAAAACAATATTAGTAATTTGAGAATTTTGCTTTGATCCGATGAGGAGTTCCGTTCCATATCTCTGAAGTTCATGGTCTGATCATAACAAAATTTAAATGGGACCAATCGGGAAGTATACCCTTTCGAACAAAAAAAGAATTTTTCAAATCGGTTCATAAATGACGGAGATATGAGGTAACACACATAAAAAATAAAAAAAATAAAAAAAAAAATACAACCGAATTGAGAACCTCCTCCTTTTTGAAGTCGGTTAAAAAACAGCTTTGTGGGACATTCAGTGTGCAGAGTATTCTAATAAAATTACACACATATTGCTTCTTCAACTTCCATTGTTAGAATAAAGCGGCTGTCACCCTACCTCACGCAGCACACAAATTGCGCCTGTCTGAACACTTTCAATCCTCGCGGATTGGAACCACGCGATTTGGATACGCGCGGATTCCGCCATGTCTGAACTTACTCTAAATCTATCCGTATGCCGTCAATGTGATGCTAATTTCTGTTCACACCGATAATTCAGCCCACATCAAGCCGTCTCCCTACCAATCCTCCACCAGCAACGCCCTAAATCGAGGTCTGGGTCCCACCAGGTTTCGCCTTTAGTGCTGTAGTTGCTAGTAGTCATGATGTTAGTATAGTATAAATAGTTAGCTTAGATTAAGTATTTTACTACCCCCCATTGGCTAGAGACCCTTCTGCGGGCCTACTCCCTAAGTCCGTCAACGAAGTTAGTTGCCCGTCTGAAAGTAGCCCGAAACGAAGGAGTGAACAAAACGAGTGTCAAGTTCAACTTTTCGGACGGGCAAAAACACATCGATAGTAGGGACAACTGTCAAATCGTGTTGTCATTCATTCTTAGTTCGGGCCCCGAAATAATCGTATGTCCGTAGGTGATAGGGAGTAGGAAACGCTCGTAACTAAGGCCGAAATCACGGACTTCGTGCTTAGGGAGTAGACCCTAGGCCAATAACTGCCCAGTAACGTAAAGACGGTCATAAGGAAAAAATAAAAATGCTATTTTCTGATTTGTAATTTTATACGTCGTTACAACGTTATGTAAAAGATGTGTCAAAAAAACGGATCACTAGTTGGCCTTACTTGCAGTTGACGTTTCGCCGACACTTCAGCTATTTACCAACCGTTTTTGTAACGAAACAGTTGAGTCGATTATTTCCGCGAGGCCTTAAGATGTCAGCCTTCGTGCCAAGCGCTCGCGATTCATGTCAAACAGGCCAAGTGGCTTTATAAATCCTTTTTTCTATAAAATGTTTAGTTGTTTGTATTAAAATTATTTTCGCGTATTTGCAAAGTACATTAATTTGTATATTTCGTGCCAAGATTAATTAGATTCTTGTATTTTTTCTTCTTACAACATTTTTAACACTCTGACATGAAAAATAAGTGACATTTAAATTTAAAAATTAAAAAGTCTTAAAAGGCCAATGCAAACTATTGGCATGTTTTACTTTTTTCCTTTCGCCAGAAATGAAACCTAGGTTATATGTTAGAGGACAATACGAGAAATCAATAGCAAAAAGAACCAGGTCTATCAACCGTAACCGAACGAAGATAACCAGAGAAGTATTGCTAGTATCTTTTTGTCAGGCGTTACCCGCGTTACCTATTTTTCTTATATTATAATTAAATGAAAATACAATCATACGTGATATTATGAGGTTTCCTCTGATAAAATAGATTAAGTTGATTGTTGCTGTTACATTTTTTTCGCACTGGCAGTTTTTTATCACTAAAACTAGCAAAAAAACTGATAAACGTATCGAATCGATACGCGTTAGTGGGTATACGTAACAGTGAAGCCACACTGCTCCGTTGCGTTGCGTTGCGACGTCGCAGCGCTAGATTTGGACCAATGAGACGTCGCAGGGCAACATTTGGAATCTCTAGGTTGGTCCAAATCTAGCGCTACGACGTCGCAACGCAACGCAACGGAGCAGTGTGGCTTCACGGTTAGGGCGAGGCCCCACTAGCACGTTGCGCTGCGTTGCGACGTCGCAGCGCTAGATTTGGACCAATCTATTTGGACCAATCTATAGATTCCAAATGTAGCGCTGCGACGTCTCATTGGTCCAAATCTAGCGCTGCAACGTCGCAACGCAACGCAACGCACTAGTGGGCCCTCGCCCTTAGTGTTACGATAGCAATTTTTAACGTTGCACGCAATAAGTAAGTATCGCTAACCCAATCACGGGCGTACAGTGGTTGACAGGAGTCGATGATCGCTATTGCAACACTATTTAACGCGTATCCACTATAGGATAGGTCTTCTGGGTTACTTTTCTAAATTGTACTATGGAATATTCTTACAAAAAAGAAATTATAAGTACAACCATGAAAACCGAAACCAAAACTATTTATTAAATAATTAGTAGGTACTTCTGGTTTTACAAAAATCTTTGCTTTACCTTATCATAGAACAATTACATGCAATAAAGTTAATTAATCGTAATCAGTACTCGTCTCTCTTTCCACATCATGTCTTATTATGAAATCCAGAAATTGAGCTGGAGGACCTAAGTTTTGTTGATGTTTACCCCACGACATATACCACAATACAGACATGACGTGGCTACAACAACCATGTGTTCTCTTCCCAGAAATACAGGAACAGTAATGTCCTTTTATTGCTGCTACGCCATCATTAAGCCCTTCTATCAAGAAGATCTAGAAAGAATATTTAAGATAATAATGTGGAAGCGGAGGACGCGGAATGACTCATTAGAGTTGCCGAGTAGGTAGTATTTAACAATGGGAAACTTAAAACATCACACGGAGTATTTTTATTTAAGAAAAATAACGCCTGATAAAAAACAATAGCAATCTACTAAACACTCTCTAACTTGGTTTTGTTACGGTTAGTAGACCTAATTCTTTTTGATATTGATTTGTCATACAGTCCTCTAACATATGACCTAGGTTTCAATTCTGGCGAAAAGAAAAAAAAAAACATGCCAGCTATGTATGGCAAAAGTTGCATAGCCCTTTACATACCAAATATTAACGATTAGATGTGAAAGCATTAATTTAGTAGATTAACAAGGCGAACCCCTTTGCATAATTTCGTATTAACGATCAAAATTTATTTATTGCACCAAACTTTATATTCTGTTTACTTAAGCTTTATTAATTTCAGAATACGGTTTAAAGTTGTGTGTTTAAAATGCAAAAGTAAAGTTGCAAGGCCGCATGCAACGCGCGCCGTTTTACGTATTGTTTATTCGACCACAAGGCCGGGGACAGACATGCAAAACGGCCCATCTGGCCTGGACTGGCCTTTGTATATAGGCCAATATTTCCAGCTAAACTTGTGCGCACGAGATTTTATATTTAAAAAAGGAACATTTTTGTAGATGGTAAATGCTTGGAACAAAGAATGCGGTGCATGCGTTTTCTGTTTAACGTTTTTTTGTATTTAAAAGATCTGGGAAATTGTGTTCTTTGTTTAAGAATACTGAGCTTTAAATTGCACTACATGACAGTCTTCTTTTCAACGAACTTTATACTTTAACTTTTTCGCCGTGTGGGGACGGGCTAGAATATAAAACTTCTTCACCGCACGCTGGGAGTAGAGCGTGTTGTAAGATTCAACAAAACCCAGTACACTTGGTGGTATAATCTATACGGTCCGCCTGGCTAGCTACCATCCTCACCGAAGCAGTTTACTGTGTTCCATCGTGTTTATGTGAGAGACAGAGGGCTATAGGGGAATCCCTCTATATCCCTGTTACTTGGATTCGTGTGCTTCATCTTAGACTGGATCTGCGTATAACATCAGGTACCACCAGGCTCAAACGTGACCAAGTCAAATAATAATAAAAAAATCTTCACTTCTTCTCAATCGTTGCCAGGATCTACAATAGGAGTGGGTCTGGATCTTACATACCAAAATTTTCGAAACGGTTCGTTCTGCATAGACTTTTCCCAACAGCCTAATCGTTACGGGCTGGTTCAATTACTGATCTGTACATGAATTTAAAAAGTCAGAGGTGCGGGCCGGGCTCGAAGTAACCCTCCTGCATGGAATTCAACCGCTAACTAGGCGTCACTTTTCCGATTAACACAAATAACAAATATTTGTATGGCCAACAGATAGCGATCCAAGTCTGGGTGTGTCTATAAACTTATCCCATGACACAGGAGAACCCTGCCTGAACTCTTGTTTATCAATTGTAATTAGTCAATAAATCGTAATTTAAAGACTATATTTATAGATTACTCTTTTAGTTTGGTGCTTCGTAGCCTTTCCCAACTATGTTGGGATCAGCTTCCAGTCTAACCAGATGTGGCTGAATACCAGTTCTTTACACGGAGTGACTGCTATCAGACCTCCACAACCCAGTTACTGGGCAATGCCGATATCCTAAGGTTAGACCGGTTATCAAACTTTCGGGCTTCGGTCTACCCGTAACGACTGTCAAAGGTATTCGTATGATACCCGTGTCCGATGGTTTAACGTGCTCTCCAAGGCTCGGAAAGGTCTCAATGTTTAGCGAACGATCACCCATCCACGTGATCCGTGCGGTTGATAAATTAGCCACGAGCCCCACGTAATTAAGTATATTTATTTTCTTTTTTGGTATTTTCTACAAAGCTGTAATTGTACATACTGCTTCATGCAGCAAAAATGGGCGTACTCAAGCGAAAATTACACACGTAGACGAAATAATTCATAATATGGTCAGTGTATTTCGCGGGAGGGCAAATGCGCGAAATGCATCTCTAGTTCTAAACATAAACGTAATTAGTCGTAATATACCAGGCTAAACTAAGCATAATACTCCATCTAGGCAAAACATTAGAACAAACTGCTTAAAAAATAAAAAACCGGTCAAGAGCGAGTTGGATCGCGCACCGAGGGTTCCGTTTCTTGTGCATGTCTAATTGTAATTTTTTTAGAACCGCACAACTAAATTAGTTGGTAAGGATGTTTGCTGATTTATAAAAAACTGTGCTAGTTGCAAATATTCTTTTATTTTTCCTGTAATATTAACATAAACCTCTATCGACTCGATTTATTCGTGAGTATACATTTGCATCGTAAATCAAAAATTGTGCGGCATAAATAAAAAATGTTTTATAATGTGCAAACGAAGCCACTTCATTTGATATAACAATTGAACTAGTAACCCCATTTTAAAATTTCAATCCCCCTCTTCGTTCCTTAATGGAATGAAAATATAAAAAAAACAATTCTTTCACTTGCAATATAGAGAGACAAGTATCCTAACTAATATTATAAATGCGAAAGTAAGTTTGTTTGTTTGTTACCTTTTCACGCCTAAACCACTGAACCAAATTTTGCATATACGTTGTCAGGTGTACAGAAACGCACATAGGGTACCTTTTATCCCGAAAAAAGCTCCGTTCCCGAGGAAAACAACAATAACGATACTAGATGGCGCCCCGTGTCTTTTGAATCATGATTGAATTATATTATTTTACCTAAAATTCTAAATTAACGCGAACGAAGCCTCGAGCTAAAGCTAGTTATTTATAACTATTCTAAATTTTAAGTCAATAGCATTAGTAGTTCCTGAAATAAGCAGCTGTGACAGACAGGTGTACGGACGGACGGACGGACGGACGAAGTCGCCACTAGGGTTCGCTTTTAGGATTTCCAATTGATCATTTTGGTACGAGAACCCTAAAAAGACCTTACTAACTAAGAATAATTCCACTCATTAGTTCTAAAAGCAGTTGCATGCTGTTTTAATCCTATTTGACGGACGAACTCACATCAATATGTTGAACTTTTTAATTCGTCCAATCTACGAATGCATTCATCCGAAAACGCGCTTGGATAAACTGAACCGCGCCGATCCCCGTCAATTGGTCCAAAACCGGAATTTGCCGGTTCAAGCTAGACGGTTCTGGAACCGTCTAGTTTCCGTTAGTAAAATTTTAAGGCGGGATTTGTCATGATTTATTTTATTTGAAAGTTTTTAATAAAATTTTGTACTAACATACGGAAGTTTTTGATTGAAATATTCGACTTTAAATAGAACATAACATCACGCTTGTATTTCCCGAAGGGTTGGGTAGAGGTGTATAGTACACCCTCATTTTGCCATTATGTTTAACTGAATGCGCTGCCCGAGTAGGTGTTCCCCGACAGCTACAATCTGGGTGTCTTCAAGTCACGAGTGAATCGGTTTCTTCTGGGCAAGCATGCTCTATCGTAGACCGCATCATCGCTTAACATCAGGCGACATGGCAGTCAAACGAAGGACTAGTAAAAAAAGAAAAACATGTTCAACTCTCATGTACCTAATAGCGGGCGAGTCTATTGCCATCAACCGGGCACAAATCCAGACTCCGGATTGCTACTGAGAAACTCCACACGGAAAAACCCAATGACACTTTGCCCGACCTGGGGAGCGAACCCAGGAGCTCACTCTCAGCAGTCACTAGACCAACGAGGCAGTATTTTAACTATTTCAGTAAAAATGTTTTTCAAATTGAAATGTCTCTTCGCTTTAAATGCAACGACATAAAATCTCAGATATTGTAACACTTCCAGCAATCGATTTTATTTGAACCTTTTTACAGTCTATAAAATTTCATTGAAGCGTCAGTCCTTTCAATCAAATCCGCTTCTAATGAAATGCTAGAAATGCGAATAAAATCGTTAGCATAGTATATTTTTAAAGAAACTCATTCTGTAAGCATCCAGTGGAAACGAATTCGTGTGATTCCTTCAAACCTCGTAGTCTGCTGGCAATACAGATTGACACAGCATGGTATATTCGCAGTTCAAAACTTTTTTGTTGAAATACACTTCATTTTATTCTTAATATGAGTCAGTTTAGCAAAATATATTTTACAAACGGTTACGTATCATAATACCTACGTTTATTCTAACTATTTTCAACTTAACTACGGTTGATTCACATAATTATGTTCATAACGCATAATGGTCCACTCAACTACAGTTTAACTTACCTAATCTTGATTAAACTAAAATTACTTGCACTAACGAACGATTAATCTAATGATTTTTTAAGATATTGGATATTTCAACTATTTATGAAATACCTAATGAACGCTTCGACTTAATGATCTGATATAGGTATGTACCTAAATAAACTATGATTCAACGATTTTTGTGTTTTCTTAGGGAGTGCCTCCGCTGCCGGCGCCGGTTGCCATTACGAGTGCCGGCGCCAGTTACCAAACTGGCTGCCGGCGTCGCGCCGACTGCATACACTGTTTTTATACACCTTCAAGGCCTCTTCATGAGACAATTATTTGTCACCTACTTTCATTTTCACAATAAAAACTTAAGGGGATGTTTGTAAGGTTGTTTGAGGTTCCAAAGCAGAGTCGACGGAGCCCCGCTGTGCGGGGCTCCTATTTCTGTCTGCAGGGTTTAAAGTAACCTAACACGAAGGGGATGACGGGGGCTTCGTTCGCTCGCTTCGCTCGCTCACTCTAGCCCCCATCATCCCCTTCGAACCTAACTTATCCGTGTCGAGGTGCGCCTGCGACTAGATTATTAGACAATGGTAAAAACATTTCTGCGGCAGATTGTATGATTCGTCCTTTTGAACTGAGTAAAATAGGTTAGGTTAGGTTAGAACTGTGACCAACCGCGCGCGAGCCGAGCGAGCGAAGCGAGCGGTGCCGCGGCAGCGGCCGGCGAGCGCTACTTCCAAGTTGCTCGCAGAAATGTTTTCACATATATAACATCACCAGTAAATCAAACACAAGACCACAGATAAATCAACAGTAGGTGAATCATCCGTTAGTTTAATCAACCTTAGGTGAATTAATTGTAGTTGAATAAACCGTAGATGAATTGTCCTTTTTGGATTTCGTCCATTAGTTATTACAAAATTCGGTGAAACGATCTTTAGATATTTTAAACGGTAGGTCTTATGACCGTAGTTATCTTGAAAATAGTTAGAATAAACTTAGGTATTATGATACGTAACCTTTACAAACATTTACAACCGACGAGATGAGAGTAGCCGGGATATTTTTTATTTTATACCAGCTGTGCCCGCAACTGCTTCCGTATGGATGTCGGAAACCAATATTGTGTCGCAATAACTAAACAAACTTCTTGATAACTTTAAATTCTGCTATCTTTGATTGAGTAAACCGATTACGATGAAACAAAAACTAAATGTTAATAAGTACTCCGAGATACGCACAACATTTGTCTATAACAGTCAACCGCATTGATTTAGTACTGGGGCCCAATTCTCCTAAAATAAATTGTTGCCAAACGCAATCGAACCGCAACCGTCAGTCAGTTTTTGTTTTCGAAAACTTTCAAAATGATTGATTATGTTTTTGTGTCAAACAATTTGATAGCTTTTGAAATTGAGAACTGTCTGAATGAACGGTTCGGCCTTGGTTCGGTTGTGATTTATCAAGATTTATTTAAGGAGAATTAGGCCCCAGTTACGTGATGCGTGCACAAAAAAACCGACACACAGATACACAGACAAAAATTATTGAAATGGATTCTATTGGATATTTTTAAACGAATATATTAAAAAAAAAAACTATTTACAGACACGCCAAGTCAAGATTTATGATATGTTTAGAAAATGGATATTTTAGACCTAGATCAGCACGACAATGTCCCAGAAAATGTCATAAAATACGTTACGAGGAACCTTACAAGAATAAAACCTACTTCGTACTTCGTGCACCCAGAATTTCAAACAATATAGGTATATTTATGTCCCGACGTTTGTCTGGAGATTTAGATTAGGTATATTACCTTCACGTCGATACCTTCGATATGGCATGGATTCGGCGGCGGCCGTAAAAGTCTAATTCACTCACGAGCAGTTTTCGTGCGGATATTAAGCGGTGGTCTAAGATAGGAGCGCGCGAGTGGTAGCGGAGTGGCGGTAGAATGTCTTCTTATTATTTATTGTACACAAGAATATAACAATTAGAAAGTAAAATTTTGTGAAGTCATGTTTAAAGGCGAGCTTAACTCAAAAATGAGTTTTACTACCAGCACACCTTGCAAATTAGCAAATGTCTTTAAATAGTTAATGAGTTTTCCGTGGAAGCGAATAAATGTTGTCAACTACCTACTGAATATTGGCCACGTTATTTGCGTTTCAGTATTGTTCTGTGATTCTCACACTGTGTATGATAATATTTCATCTTACTGAACGGCCTTTTTTTGTCTATTAATCACGGTTGTTAATTAAATGGCTTAATACGACGATCCTGATTTGAATTTCTTGCTACAATGTGACACATGCATACAATTTTAAATGGAAAACTAGGTTCTTCTTGGGGTATAATACACACAATTGTTTTCTAATCGATGTAATTAACTTATCGTAATTATCCACTTCAACTTTCTTTTGTTGGTCTTTGCCGTAAATGCCTTAAACGAGGTTTTTATGAAAATCGCTTGTCACTCATCCCTGGCACCTCCTTGCCTCGAGTCCGGATATCCCCTCCGAAAAACCCACTACAGAGCCGGTTATTGGCTCGAATAGTCTCGCAAAAATACGATTCGCCAATATGGCCACCGATTTAGATCTGAATGTCCATTCTGTAGGCCCGGCCGCCGCGGCCCGGATATTTGATTGAGGCCACATTGAAGCCGAGTAGCCGATGATGAATTGGTGATGGCGGTGATACCTTATTGTTGGGTTTGACCGCTTTGGGGTATTTGAGTAAATTGTTGGGGTATATTAGAGGATAGGTGTGGGGAGATTTTTTATGGTGTGTGTTATGTAGAACGACTTTTGTGTACGAAAACTAAAGGTTGAGATTCATTTGACAATGTTTGGACCGAGTAACAATGATTTTGTGGCACCATGCTTCAATTTGTAGCTTATTTATTCTAAGACATGTTAGTCCTTAGAAAAAATATTTCGTATTATAGTAGTAATGGTAAAGCGACATCTCTTCCTTTATCTTAGTAAGAACAAGTTAAATTTTTCTTTAGATAATGTATGTCACTTGAGAGCACTAAGTAACTAAATGGTACTTGCTAAAGTACTTTAAGCTGCTTATACAAAAGCGTTCTTAAATAAAGTTTTTCCTACACCAGAAACCAAAAGAAGCTGTTTTAGCGAACAAGTATCTTTCCAGTTAATTTAAGATTTTTGACATCATAAATGTTACTAAAAATTCCACATATATGCAGTAAATATAAGCTAGAATATTCCGAAAATCCGGCCAGGGACTCGTTTTTATATGCCGTAAATAAAAATGGCAGCAACAAGCAAAGGCGTTAGTACAACGACGGCAAGTGATCGCTACGCCACGCGAGTCGCCACGTACGGCGCGCAAGGAATGCTGAATAATACATTTTGCACAACTGTGACCGTTGAGTGGGGCTATCTAGGTGTTAAGAGATGAGCGGTAGCGAGAGCGGGTTTGGTTGATGAAGAATTATTTGGTGAATTAGAGTTTTAACATCAATTGAGATAGGTGTTTAAAGAGAGAATTCAAGTATAATGCGTTGTGTTATAATTTCTACTTTTTCAATACAACCGCTCATAACCGAAATATAGGCATTGCCTAGTTCAGCTATAAATGCTAGCAATATTAGCTAAAAAAAAAACTAATCCATTATTTGTAACATAGCACTAAGTTAAATAAAAAAAAACACTACGGTAATTTTATTGTCCAATGGATATGAAATGTATGAAAAAGAATACTTACTGTATTAATTATTGCCCATAACGTAAATTTTCGACTCGTCGATTCGATTAACAACAATCATTATATTACAGTACAGCAAAACTAGCTATACACGAAAACATTTTTTTTTAGATTTGTTATATTCTGTTTTTTTTAATGCAATTTTGCCCCTCTCTTATATTTCTCTTGTATCGTGGATGCGTTTACAGACACCACAAATCTCACATACACAAACGCCCAGACCCGGAACAACCAACGCAAAGTTATTCTCAGATTTTAAGTGATCTGTAAGAACACTGTAGAGACTTTGGATAAATGACTTTCCCCGCGTCCGCTCATGACTTACACCGCACAAGTGCACAGAGAGGCTTTCCTAGTAAACGAAGTTAGTTCAGGTGCCAATTCTAGGTCGAGCTTGGTTAGGCTTGTTTTACTACGTCGTATGTGCAATGCTTTTTCAGAGTTCACTAACGAAATTTTGAAATATGAAAACGAAGCTTACACTGTTTTGCTGGGTAGTGATTGAATTTTATAAGAAAATATATTTTATATAACACAATATAAAATATAATATATGTATATTTAAATCAGGCAAACAACAGCCTACCCATGTGCCTCCTGTATTTCTCAATGGAACGGCCCTAGAGCAGGTACAAGCTTTTAAATATCTGGGTCACATTGTGACAGGTCACCTCAGGGACGATGAAGACATAGAGCGGGAGCGCAGGGCCCTGGCGGTGAGAGCTAATATGCTCACACACAGGTTCGCACGATGCACGAGAGAAGTGAAGGTTACGCTATTCAAAGCTTAATGCCAGTCCTTCTACTCGAGTGGCCTGTGGGTGAGGTATACGCAGCGAGCCTATAGAGCCCTGCGCACTCAGTACAATAATGCGTTCAGGATCTTGTTGGGTCTGTCGTGGCGGTGCAGCGCGTTTGGGATGTTTGCTGAAGCGCGCACTGGTGGTTTCCAGGCCATCATGCGCAAAAAAGCAGCTTCACTGCTGGCCCGTATACGGGGGAGCAACAACGGCATTCTGAACGCAGTAGCTGTACGTTTTGACTGTCCCTTTCAGAATCAGTGGGTCAAGTCTTGTGTAGGTGTGGCGAGTCATAGCAAATAGAAATGTAAATAAATGTGTACTAGGTTAAGGTTTTTATGGGTCTATGCCACCTGAAGTAAAGTTTATATTATTATTATATTATAATATCACGCTTGCACTCCCCGAAGGACTGGGCATTTCGGCGTTATATTTAAGTCCAATGTAACTGGGGGCGAGCCTATTGCCATCAAACGTGCACTAATCTAGGCTCAGAGCTAATGAGAAATTCCACACGGAAAAATCTAATAATACTTTGCCTGACCTGAGGATCAAACCCAGGACCCAAGGGATCCAAACCTAGGGGATCACGCAGGCAGTCAATGCAAATGTATTTTAAGAAATCTTTTTATAACAATTTAAACGAAGCGATTTAAGTAAAGATAACGGTTGTTTTATGTTTATAACATAGATACTAAAGAGATGGATTGATAATGAGGAACGGTTAATCATGTTTACGCGTCCTTTATATGAAAAAGCGCATTCGGAATTTCCCATAAAGTTTTAAAAGGAAAACAGACAGACTTTCTTTATTTTGATAATGGGGTGCCTAAAGCTTATGACGCACATTTTCCGGGACATTATCGATATCATTATGGGGGTAATTTTCACCCCCGATCATTTGGGGGAGTAAAAGAAAAACAAAGTAAACTAGCTACTAGTGATCTAGTGTCAACCGTAAAAGTTAACCAAATGAAAAGATTAGTAGATGGAAGTGGATGAATAAAGATAGACAAATTAAAGTCAGGCAACATGTGATTGTTCTGCCTAGCCTTTTACTTATATTGGGATCAGTCTCGTGTAGTGCCGGAATTAAAGAATAGCACTACCCCATCTCTTCCCGTAGGAGTCGTAACAGGCGACTAAGGGATTCTCTAGAGGATGGGCAGCAGCGTTCTCTGAGTACTTTAACAACCATACTGCGATCGCCAACCCGCCTGCCAAGCGTGGCGATTGCGGCGAACCCCTCCTTTTGGGGGAAGCCAATGTCCAGCAGTGGACGTCTTTCGGCTGAATGATGATGATGATTGGGATCAGCTCCTAGATTAACCAGATGCGGCTGAATTCTCGGATTTTACACAGAGCAACTGCTATCAGATCTCCGCAACCCAGTTATTATGCAATGCCGGTTTCCTAAGGTGAAACCGATTGTCTGAATTTCGGGCTTTCTGACTACCCGAAAAGACTGTCATAGATATTCGTATGTCTCCTGGGACCGACGGTTTATGGACCAGGGGCCCAATTCTCCTAAAATAAATTGTTGCCAAACGCGATCGAACCACAACCGCCAGTCAGTTTTTGTTTTCGGTAACTTTCAAAATGATTGATTTTGTTTTTTGTGTCAAACAATTCGATAGCTTTTGAAATTAAGAACTGTCTGAATGAACGGTTCGGCCTTAGTTCGGTTGTGATTTATCAAGATTTATTTTAGGAGAATTGGGCCCCTGAGCATGACTGGTTAGTCGCTTTCACCCGAGAACCATGAACTCATCAATCTGCACAATCATCAATCTGCACAACTTTTACTATAATAATCGTTTATTTCAGGTATTGTACCCGTATAAATTATTATAGGTACATAAATTAAATTAAAATTAAATCACATTACATTATTCAAATAAAAATTAAAAATCAATAATTAAAATCAAAATTAAAATCAATCGAAATGAATCAAAATTAAAATTAAAATCACAATTAAAATCAAATAATAACGTTAAAATTAAAGTAATATGTTAACATTTGTCGAACTATGGGAAGAAGTCGGAATTCGTGAAAAAAAATCAGCTGTTTAGTACAAAATAATCAATGTCGCTTAACAAAATGTATAGAACAGCTGATATTTCACGAATTCAGAGTTTTTTCCATAGTAAAAGTTGTACAAAGTGATGTGCAGAGTTCATGGTTTTCAGATGTAAAGTGACTAACCAGAATACATGTGGTGTTTGCCTTTAATTGGTATATACAGAGTGTAAACGAATTCGTGTTCCTTCAAACCGCGTGATCTACTGGTGACATAGATTAATCCTAAATGGGTATTTCTAAAATCGAACTGAAAAAATCAAATAAAAAGAACTTGGTTTTCTATTTCTGAGTCATTTTAGAGCCTCGAGTTATCTGACTGCAAAGAAAGAGCGATATTGCGTTAGTCGTACCCGCCAGCCGCGTCGCCGTACTTTCATTAATTTAGCATCGAAATGTTCACTCAAAAAAAAAATGATTCCTTATTAGGTGGTTTAGATATGATCAATTACCACTACAGCATGAAAAAAAAGATTTTTATTTTATTATTTTTAATCAAGCTAAATCTCATGCGAGCCCAATCTACACCAGTAGTAGATCATGTGGTTTTAAGGAATAACACAAATTCGTTTACACCCTGTATATATTAGCATTACACACTTAGCTCGTAAGTTTTGGCATGTATGTATTAAAAACAGTGTAACAACTATTGGCAATCGAAATAATACATATGTTTCTTTTTTCACAGTGTATCTACGGGTGCTACGTACACTCAGCAATCTTGCCCACATTCCATCGAAGGTGCTACTGGCTTCTACAGGTAAGCATCATCATCACGTTGTTTATTTTATTCGACGGTTTGTCCTACTAGAGATAGAAATCTGTCACAAGCTTCGTAGAAGTAATCTCAAATTTCTATTTTTAGTAGGGCGAATCGCCGATGGATAGGTTATTGAAAATGACTGTTAGACACTTTTAGGGTTACCGTATCAATGGAAAAAGAAAACAATTAAAATGCGTTTATTTATTCTAAAAAGCATGTCAACAAAACCTTGACAAAGGCAAAACAGTTTATAAAAAAAAAAACGTATCCTTTTTTCGTTATCTTTGGCCACCATAGTCATTGTATGCATCGCGAAAAAAAAAACAGCTTTTTCCTACATTTATGTTCGCATAACTCGTCAAAATGTAGGGAACAGTTGATTTTTTTCGCGATTTCTGGTTGGGTCCCTATTTTTTTTTTTTTTTTTTTTATCTTGGGAAAATCCTCATGGATTCCCTTCGCCTGGGGAAGGCGAAGGGTTATAGGGACTCTTACCGGCTAAAAACCCACGGTGTTCCTACTCCTGACCCTTGGCCGGGGTCACGGGATTCGCAGCTGCATGCACCGCAACCCCGGCAGGCCTCGGTCCGCCAGCCCCTGGCGGACCTCTCCTTCTGTGGGGCCTTGCCCCACGTCCTCCTGAGAGGCGCGCACGGAACACATGCGCGCCGCCGTCTCGGGCCTGTTACTGGTCGGGCGACGGGTCCCCTAACCCGTCGCCCGCAGGCCACCTGGTTGGGTCCCTGGTAAAAGTTATTCATAATGATGAGTACAACGACACCTAAAGAGGTTGTTGGTGTTTTAAAAAAAAAAAAAATAACCCTGTACCAGGCATCAAGCAAGTCTACGAAGTTTTCACATTTACAAAAGGTGAAAGGAAATTAAACCATATAAAACAACTGACATAATTTTGTTATCAAAACACAAACCAAAAAAATCATTGCATAATAAGAAAAATATCTTGAGAATAACGATATTAGTAAAATAGAAAGTTCATCGTAATGAGGTTAGTTAATAGACATAAACATACACAGTTAATGAGGTTCCACGGAAGCCACACATGCAGAAGTTAATTCCAAATATCCCTGTCGTCAACGTAGTCTTTAGTCTTGTAATTGTAGCATTATCTGTGGTCAACTGCCAAGTTTGTCGATTTTGTACATATTTAAACCTCTTAATTTGGTCATGGCTTAAATTTATGTCCTATACCCTTTTCACTATAAGTTGATTCCTGACGTTTCTCTACAAAACGTTACCATACAAAGAAAAAGAAATATTTTTTTTAAAACAAAACATGGATATTATAGCAATTTTACGGTATTTGATGATGTCGTTTACGTTTTTTCGATAGCTGTCTCCTTACGGCTACAATTTACGAAATGACCGAGCTGTCAGGACTCATCTTATGGTGAAAAGAATATAGTATTACAATAGGCATGTTGACAGCATCAATAAATTGCAAATCTAATTAGTCCGCCACTTGAGTTTTGAAAAATAATGGGCACGTATTTTTTATTTTGTTAAATCTATGAATATTTGAAAAGATAAAACGCATCAAAACTCGAGAGTGGGGGCTTGTGACGTCAGAAGCGAGTAAAAATTGTACTCGCTTGTGACGTTTTTCAATTTTAAAAGTGTCGTATCTTCCTCAATTTTGGTTAACGTAACAAAAGAAAAAATACGGATCAAATATATTTTGATAATCTAACTGACGGACTAATTAGATTTTTTCAGTCAAATACCCTATTGACGAGAGCCTGATACAGTAAATCAATCTATCTAGATTAAAATGTATACATATAACAAAATCGTAACGAAGCAAAAACTGTACATTAAATATTTTTGGACAAAAATGATTGCTTCGTGTATTAAAAACGATACAGATGCCAAAAAGACAATTTTTTGAATTTCTGTCTTTTTGTATGTCGGAGCTTCACGCAAAAACTACTGAACAGGGGATCCTGCCGTTTTGCCGAAAAGATTTTGCCAAATTTTCATTACCCAAACAAATTTTAGCAACCTTTTTTATACCAATGTAATATTTGGAATAATTTTAGTACGCAGATTTTCATTTGGTCAAATGTTTACTTGGCAGAATATTATCAAGGATAATGTCATTGAGGCATTTGGTCTTTAATCAAATGATTTATTACAGCAAACAATCTTTAGACAATAAACATTTAGTCAAATTATTGTAACACGCATAAATGTTTTTTAAGTCGAAACAGCTAGGTTAGGTTAGGTTAGAACTGTGACCATGCCGCCGGCGAGTGCTAGAAAAATGTTTTTTATTTTGCGTAAAATATGTTATACCAACTGAAATATTTGACTAGATAAAAAATGGTAAAAGTACTAGTTGGTGAACAAGTTATTGTTCAAACGTTCTGTTCTTTATGGCGGCTTGTTAAGGTCGCTATTTGCTTGCAGGGGTAGATACAAGTAAAACAAACGTGCTGTCGGCTCAAAGTGTTTTCTCATACTCTTTATTATAATTCACAGGACCGTCAACATCAATGTACAAAACAAACGTATAGATGAGTATAGATCAGTTCGGATAGTAGTAACATACCGCCCACCAAAAAGGGTATGAACCTCTTTTTAAAATAAAGATAAAACTAAAGTATTGGCAGGTACACGATAAAAATGTCTTCCTATCTATCTAGCTATCTACTCAAAGTTATACAATAACAAATTGGTTAGTACTAATTACTTAATTGGCTTTAAGGTTGAACCGACTAATTATGACTTCAATGATACAATCGTTTAGAAAAGTGAAAATTTTATGTATTAATTAATGTCTTTTGTTGTGGACTGTACTTGTAACTGAAGGTTTTTATAGCTTCTTATTCATTGTATTTTAATAATGGACATAGTTTTGTGATACATCGTTTTGTCACACTTGAACCACTTTTGACACTGTATACGCGTGTTACACCGTCTTGGCCGGGATGTTTCTTCATGATGCGACCGAGTAGCCACTTCCCAGGCGGAAGGTTCGGT
Source organism: Amphipyra tragopoginis (assembly GCA_905220435.1). Classification (NCBI taxonomy): domain Eukaryota; kingdom Metazoa; phylum Arthropoda; class Insecta; order Lepidoptera; family Noctuidae; genus Amphipyra; species Amphipyra tragopoginis. The sequence continues at coordinate 3,909,320 of HG992006.1, forward strand.
TGTTTAATCAAAACAACATCATTGATTTCGAATTCTTCTTCCGGTTTCATCCATTTCGGTCGTTGTTGTAGTCTACTCAAATATTCAACTTGCCATTTGTGCCAAAAGTCATTAAGTAGCTTTTGTGTGAATTTCCATCGTGTTAAATGATTAATATTGACATCTTTTAGGTCCGGAGAAGGAATTGTTATTGGAGCTTCTCCTATCAAAAAATGTCCGGGTGTAAGTGGATCTATGTTTTCTGTATCAGTATCATCTATGGGACTCAAGGGCCGTGAGTTCATGCAGGATTCAATTTGGCAGATTAACGTGGTCATTTCTTCGTACGTTAGATTGTTTGTCATAATTCTCTTCAAGTGGTATTTGAGCGATTTTACACCAGCCTCCCACAAACCACCGAAGTTGGGGCTGTATGCCGGTATAAAGTGCCATTGAGTTCCGTCACGTGACAGAATGTCTGCCACTTCATCCTTGAGTTCCAGTTGAGCTGTCTTCCATGCGTCTGCTAATTCTTTGTTTGCAGCGACAAAATTGCGACCCTGATCGCTGTACATGTGAGAACATCGTCCTCTTCGGGCCACAAATCTTTTAAAGGAACCAACAAATGCCTCGGAGGTGAGGTCTCCTACAAGTTCTAAATGGACTGCCTTAGTGGACATGCAGACAAAAATTGCAACATATGCCTTGTTTGTTTTAGCGCCACGACCTTTTGACATTAGAACATCATACGGTCCGCAGAAGTCCACACCGCTGTGTAGGAACGGTCGTGCCGGTGTCACACGTACTCTTGGAAGGTCACCCATTATCTGCGTTTTCGACTTGGCTGCAATCTTCGTACATACCAGGCATTTTCTATGGTAAGTTTTTATTACATTTTTTGATTTCAGGATCCAGAACCGTGAGCGGAGATGGCATTGGACGAGCTGGACACCGCCATGGAGCGTTCTCTGGTGAGCATCAGCGATGACCAGGTAAGTTAAACTGTTCTTGTTGTGTAGTATTACAGGATGTTTGCTGGACTCACTCATGTTCGCATGACGCAGTCTGCCGCCCACCCTCAGAATATCATCTTCATCAAGGTAAGGATTCAGTGATTTCAGTTTACTGTTTCTTTTAACATGTTTGTATTTTCTTATCGATTCCATCTCTTCTTCAAAATGTTCCTTTTGTGATTTTTTTACACAAATCTTTAATGCCTTATCTAATTCTTGTGTTGTAATTGCTTTTGTTTCAGGTACATTCTTCTTGGAATTTAGAAATCTTATGCTGTAGACTATTATTCTCAGTAATTCATTTAGATTTTCATAATTTTCAAAGTTTAAAAATTCTTCTTTTTTCAGATCATCATGAACGTTTAAGTAAGTCTTTATTGTCTTTCTAATTTCTAAATCTATTTTAATATTTTGAAGTCTTTTTAATTCTATTTCTGTTTCAGATAACCAGTATGGTCCGTGCCACCATAGTTGATTTTCTCTTAGTTGTGCAATTGTTGAGCCTCGTGAAGCTATGTCAGCTGGGTTGTGCTCTGACTTTACGTGGTACCATTGGCTGTTATCAATATTGTCTTGGATCTCGACTACGCGATTGGCGACAAAGGGCTTCCAACGGTGCGGATCTCCTGTGAGCCACGCTATGGTCACGGTCGAATCTGTCCATGCGTAGACATGTGTGGATTGAACTCTCATAGCTTTAGCCACGTGACTTAGTAGTTTTGATAGGAGTACAGCTGCGCACAGCTCGAGTCGTGGTATTGAAATTTGTTTGACAGGAGCCACTTTCGTCCGTGCAGCAACTATTGTTGTTTTGACAGTTCCATTAGCCTGAATTACTCGACAGTAGACCACAGCAGCCATAGCATGCATTGACGCGTCACTAAAGCCGTGCAGTGTAATGTTGTTCTTATCTTTACTGAACGTGTTCAGCCATCTTTGTATTTTTATTGTGTGTACATTATTCAAATCTTGTCTAATTGTATTCCATTCTTTTTCTAGGTCTTTGTTTATTCGGTCGTCCCATCCAGTGCCTTGTAACCATAGTTTTTGTATAAGGATTTTGACCATTACGACAGCTGGAGCGATCCATCCGAGTGGATCGAATAATCGTTGTAAGTCAGCAAGAATTGAACGTTTCGTGCAGAAGGTTGACGATGTTGATAATGTCACCTTGTACTGAAATTCATCATTTTTCAGATTCCACGATAAACCGAGGGCTTTTACTGTGCCATCAATTGTGAGATCTACCGTTGCTTTAGTAGATCTATTACTTGGTTCAATAGATTTCATAAAGTCTACATTGTTGGAACACCATTTCTGTAATTTGAATTTGCCTTTTTCTAGTACTATTTGTAGTTGCCTGCTTGCATCTATTGCTTCATCCACGGTATCAGCACCAGACATTACATCGTCGACGTAGAAGTCTTCACGTATAGTTCTTGCTGCGATAGGATATCTTTCTCCTTCGTCATCTGCAAGTTGTATTAATGTCTTGACAGCGAGATACGGCGCTGACGCTGTGCCAAATGTGACTGTCAACAGCCGGTAATGCTTTATAACATCAGAGATATGCTGTCTCCACATTATTCTCTGAACGTTACTGTCTTCTTTCGTAACAAGGACCATTCGATACATCTTTTCAATGTCACTTGCGAAACATACATTGTGTGTACGCCATCTCATTATGATACTTCTTAGATCTTCTTGTAAAACAGGACCAGTCAATAGCTCGTCGTTAAGTGAAATTCCATTAGAGCCTTTACAAGAAGCATCAAATACGACTCGTGTCTTTGTTGTTTCTTTATCTGAGCGCACAACTGCATGGTGAGGTAAATATACTGATTTGATGGCTAGTTCATTACCTGGAACTTCTTCCATGTGTCCCATCTTTAAATATTCTTCAATTACATCTGTGTATGTCTTCTTAAATTCTGATGATTTTTGTAGTTTTCTTTCTAGTTGTTCCAATCTTTTTAGAGCAACTTCTTGTGTGTTCCCATTAGGTGATTGAATGTTTTGTGTTTTGAATGGTAACTTGACTATATATCTTCCTTCACTGTTTCTGTTGTATGTATTTTTGTATATGTTCTCACATAGCTCTTCATCTTGTGTGTATTTTCTCTTTGTATCGACGTCTATTTCCCACAGTGATTTTAGCATTTCATCTGTTTCTATGTTGTGATGCATTACTAGCATTGATTCTTCTGGTTTTAAATGATCGTCTACTTTTCCGAATAAAATCCAACCCAGTGTTGTCTTTTGTGCACATGGTGAACCGGGTGGACCCTTGATGACATCATTTTGTAAAATTTGAGAATATTCATCAACTCCCAGAAGGATATCAATGGATCCTGGTGTGTAATATCTCGGGTCTGCCAGGATGAGTCCTTTTAGATGAGGCCAGTCGTTAGAAGGAAGTGATTTTGTAGGTATGTGAGTAGTCAGTTGTTTAGATATGATGTAAGCCTTGACGTTCATACTGAACTCTTCATATCTTGACTGTATTTCGACTTGAACTACTTGATTGAGCTTGGATTTTATAGATCCTACTCCTACAATGTTTGCTTGTACTGAGTATCTTTTAGTCTTTAGTGTTTGTGCCGCTCGCTCCGTGATAAAACAACCTTGTGAACCTGGATCTATAAGTGCTCTCAAGACAGTAGTGTGTCCGTTTTCGCCTCTCACTGTAACTACTGCCGTTGCTAGCAAGGTTGTGCCTCTTCTTAATGAGCGTGGCTGTGTGATTGTATTCACCTGAATCTCTTCTGTATCTTCTGCCATATGTAATAACACCTTTGATTGTGATGCCTCTTTTGTAGTCATTTCTGTGGCAGCCTTAGGAGTATGAAGAAGTGTGTGGTGACGTCTGCGACAAATTTGGCATGAGGTAGATAGCCGACAGTGTTTGAGTATATGACCGGGAACAAGGCAATTGTAACAAATGAATTTAGTCTTCACAAACTGTGATCGTTGAGCTGGTTCCATCTTTCCAAAATTCTTACAATGATATAATGCGTGATTCTCATTACAGAGTGGACAAGTTCTCTCAGTGGTGGATATGTGGTAGGTACGTTCCTTTATTACAGGTTTCTCCTTCGATGTGGACGGTGTAATCAATTCAAGGGTGCGAAATCTTGATTGTAAGAAATCCTTCAATGATGATAACTTTGGCAATTCATCTCCTTCTTTAGTAACATATTCCTCCCACTCCTTGTGTGTACTTGGGTCTAACCTCTGTACCACTATGAATATAATCAGGGGGTCCCATGAGTCAATATTGAGGCCCAAGTTCTTCAAACTGTTTAAGCATTCGCACGTAGTGTCATGGAGTAATTTAATGTAATTAGCAGATTGTATGTGTGATTTTCTTTGGTTGAATAACCGCTTCAAGAGAGATGTAACAATAAGTCGTTTGTTGTCATAGCGATTCTTCAGTGTTTGCCAAGCTAATGCATAGTTTTGATCCGTAACTTGTATTGACTTCAATAAAGTTTCAGCTTCTCCAGTAACACTGACTTTCAAGTAGTGGAGTTTTTGTACGTTAGTCAATGCTGAGTTTTTATCCACTAATGAAATGAATAAATCTTGGAAAGTTGGCCATTCCTCGTAATTACCCGAAAATGTTTTTAATTGAATGTTTGGCAATTTGACATGTGCTGGTTGTGTTTGTTGTCCTATTGACGACGGTAACGTGGTAGCTGTACTTGCCGTTCTTGATTCATTATGCTCAGACAGCATGTCCGTTATATCTGCTTTGATTTCCATTATTTTTTCTTCGCACCTCGAATATTCATCGTTGGAAAAATATTCTACGTCTTTACGGTTAGCTTTAGGCACTAAACGCAATAACTGCTGGTTGGCATTACGAAATAAATCCCAATAGTCGTCGAAACATTTCAACTTAACCTCCAAATAACCTTTCGTCAAACGTGCTTTCGGACTTTTCTTAAAGTTTTGTAACGCCTTGTTAATTAGTTGGTAATTATCTTCTAACTCGCTAAGCACTTGTTTGACGGTTTTAGACTGTTCCATGGCTATATCTTCAGTTATTTTCACGTACAGGGTCTTCAGTAAGTTCACACACCGGTATTAGGTACACGTATTTCAATGTCAATAGTCACTTATCACTCCAAACTGTCCAAATTCAGCACTGTATTCTTTGATTCTATAGCAATTCAATGTTATTTTTATGATTCACTATAATTTGCACTTAATATTGTAACTCGTTAGCGAACTACAGGCCGTCTTTTGTTCTCCTTATCGCTGGCTCGGAGGTCCGGTATTCGGCTCGTATTGGACCAATATGTTCTTTATGGCGGCTTGTTAAGGTCGCTATTTGCTTGCAGGGGTAGATACAAGTAAAACAAACGTGCTGTCGGCTCAAAGTGTTTTCTCATACTCTTTATTATAATTCACAGGACCGTCAACATCAATGTACAAAACAAACGTATAGATGAGTATAGATCAGTTCGGATAGTAGTAACACGTTCTCTTGCCAAACATAGGGTTTTCGTAACAATTATTTGTAAAGAGATTTTTTGGTAAGTAATAATTTGGCAAAACAAATTATGCGAAAATTTGTTTGGGAAGTGATAATTTGGCAATTTATTTTCGGTAAAACAAGGGAGACCCACTGAACAGATTTAGTTCGGCAAAAATGTCCGTCAAAGAGCGGGGCGGGTTATAGAGTACAAATTATCACGCTATTGAGAGTGGGTAGTGAGCATAACTTTATTAGTTATAAATGTGATTAGATTTAAAAACCGGCCAAGTGCGAGTCGGACTCGCGCAAGTAGGGTTCCGTACCATTATCGATAAAAACGGCAAAAAAATCACGTTTGTTGTATGGGAGCCCCCTTAAATATTTATTTTATCCTACTTTTAGTATTTGTTATTATAGCGGCAACAGAAATACATAATCTGTGAAAATTTCAACTGTCTAACTATCACGGTTCATGAGATACAGCCTGGTGACAGACGGACAGATAGACGGAAAGACGGACAGACGGCCAGACGGTCAGACGGACAGCGGAGTCTTAGTAATAGGGTCCCGTTTTACCCTTTGGGTACGGAACCCTAAAAATGATTACATAAATACATTGTTTAGTTGTTGCGACATAATGTTGTTTTCCGACTTCCACGCCGACGATGTCGCGGGCACAGCTAGTACAAAATAATATACAAAAAATCAAAGACACAAATACCTACCTCGAATCTTTAAACTTGTATATTTCTCGAGCTTCACCTTCCAAGTCGGATAGAAATTTATACAGGGTAATCTCTCGTTGCTGAAAACATTTTCCAGACTTCGGAATGCATCCAACGCCATCTGAAATATGAGATTTTGAAATACGCGTCTTTGATATCCCTCGCTATTGATGAAACCGCGAATTGGAGGCACCGTTTTCAATATTTGTGAAATATCTTCAGCAGTTTCAATATTAATGGGTTCTCTTTAGGTTATGGATGCGGCTAAAGCCTTAAGGTATTACAGGAATTCCAAGTTGTAAGAAGTTAAGTTGGTTTCACTGTGGTGAAAGATCTATTTCCGTAGTTTGGGAAAGTGATTAGTTTCGTAAAGTAGGTATTTGGTAATTTTTGTTTGTATACTTTGAATTATGATCAAGACTTTTTTGTTCTTTCATAACTATCCTAAATCATAGTACTTACTGTATTTACTATTAAAGATTTTAAAAGAGTTAAGTTCCATGGAGTTTCATGCCGGCTCTTTTCCATAGGGAACGATAAATTGGAACCGTGCACCTAAATTTGACTTTTTATAAGCGCATAAGTGAATGTTTCTTTGTATTTGATTTGTTCCACAAAACGTAAAATAAACTTTGCAACATATAGGGCTATTAATCTGGATAACTCCTACCTGGGAAATAAATATGCCAGTTTAACAGATTTTCTATAACGAAACTGATAACCGCCGTATTTATCTCTCAGTTAAGAGTTAACGATGACTGTTAAATAGTCCCTTATAATATCAAAATTATCCTTATAATATTAAATATATCATTTTATTAATAACAATAAAATTAACATTGAAGACATCCATCCATAACCGGATATTTTCTTCTCTGACTAATAACATCAAATGATCAGCAAAGACATTATTAGAACCCATACAATAGGTGACCTTTCGTTATCAAGCAATCAAGCCCTAGGCTATAACATTATTATCAAAGATGTCGTCTGCTAAAACTTCGTTATAAATGTTCGAACAAAAATCTAATTAGACCTTTCCTGCCCTCAGGCTTCTTGTACATATAAAAAATACACGATCAAAGATAGCCTTGTAGAAAGCAAGCTAAGTACTCTCATGAGAATCTTGTTCATAATGAAATGTTATATTAAATTGAGATTAATAATTAGCTTTAACGTGTCCAGAATACGAAAAGATCTAATTTCGGCATTTTAAAGAATGAAATAACTTAAAGTAAGTAAGCTAAAGTAATGAGGCTTAAAAAACTAAGCAGAGCTATGGTGCGATACTCAAGATTGCCATCTAAACCATATTCATTCCCAAAAAGAAGACATTTACCACTATTCCGTAGATTATGCAAAATATTGCAAGGACGCGATTAACAGCATTTCTCCTATAAAATGTGCATACATTAAAATGTGAGCTAACTTTAAGCGTGCCCATACGTTTGTGTTAGTAACTTCTGAAGCACATAGTCCCACACAATGCGATTCATACGTAATACGTGAATTTCTGAACGTAACTTTAGCAATACCAAAACAACTTGGAGCACCATTTATGGAGTATTGTTCACTTTAATGTTCTATACTTCAGTTCCCAATAGACATATTGTAACAATTCGATATAATTTATCTGCTTCTATATTGAATTCTCAGTGAAAATTTTCGTAACTCATTTTTGATAGTTAGTGAAACAAAAGTGGTAGCAAACAATAAAACTAAAATATTTTATGTGACAACCGATCTAACTGTGGGTGAAGATTGTGAGGAACACGTGAATGACAATCAACGCAATTTAAATCTTGCCAGATCATATATGTTTCATATCGACAAAGATAGTCATTGTGTGTTTGCTGATAATATTAGGGTGAAGGCTTAAGACCATATGCCTCCTCATGAGCGCTACAATGTACGATCAAACGGGAAATTACCATAACCACCAGGCAGGTGGATTGGAGATAGCAGTTTGTGGTTATTAGCCAACAGGAGGGACTGGAACCAAGTCGAGAGAAAATTAATTTCAGACAAAGATGAAGATTAAAATCAGTGCTTGCTTTCCAAGCAGGAGAATCTCCGATCGATCCCGGCCCACACCTCTGACTATTAGAGATCACGTACGGATCATAATTTGATTATCACTTGCGTTAAAGGTGAAGTAAACATGTTGAGGAAACTTGCACACCTGAGAGGGCTCCAAAAAGTTTTTGATGCTTTGTGTAGTTCGTCAACCCGCATGACGTCAGCGTGGTAAACTAAGGCGTAAAACCCTCGCATTCTGCAAAGAGGCCCGTGCCCAGCTGTGGGAAAGGATAGGGCTGATTATACTCATGGTATAGATATCGTTTCTGTAAAGTTTTCTAACCCATGTAACTCTTCATTAGCATTATCTATGCAGTGCAAAGAGTACATCAGGATTGGACTCGGTGGTCGGTACCAAATGAAAATTTAATATTTGATCATCTTAATTCGCGATCCTATAGTGAATATTCAGAGGGTATCGTTAGAAACTCTCTGTTTTAGTATGTGTATTCATTATTTTTAGTTAATTCAATTATACTGTGATATTAAAATCATTATTTCGTTTGCGTTTTGGTACAGATTTATATCACAAAGTTGTTGTTTTTGATACGTACACATCTCGTTGTCAAACTTTTCTATTTGAACTAAATCCTAATGAATTTCATATTGTATAGAATTTAGTATTTGTTTTTTAACTTTAACTAACGAGATTTATATTGACCCATCGTATTTCGTATTTAGATCAATGATGATAATGATGATTCAGCCGAAAGACGTCCACTTGCCATAATCGCCACGCTTGGCAATCGCAATTGGGTTGGCGATCGCAATATGGTAGTTAAAATAAATACTCAGAGAACGCTGCTGCCCATCCTCTAGTGAATACCTTAGTCACCTTTTACGACACCCATGGTAAGAGATGGAGTAGTGCTATTCTTAACATCCGGAACCACACGAAACGGATTTAGACCAATGAATTGACTCAATTGATTAATAAACACAACAGCTTCCTTAACAGTTTCTTTATTAATACCAGTAATGTGACCAACCAGACCATCTTCCAACGCCAAATCATTAACGTAATCTATAAAGGTTTCAAACAATGCCTCAAAACCTCTCAAATTAATTGCCATCTCTTTGTTCGAACACTCCAAGGTGGGTGACATGCTCTAATGAACGTACCGGACGAACAAAACTAATCCTCGAACTGACGATTACAAATTGACATTTTGTAAAATGCCATCAAACCCGCATCGGAAATGTCGGTGGTAATTGAATTTCTGATTGGCCGTAGTTGCACTGTTTGTGTAGTGTAACAGGTGTCAATTTCTATTGACGTATTAGGTGCACGAGCGGTCGAGTATTCGTTGGAATGCGAAGCCCGTGTATAAATAGTTTTATATTTTTGAATTTTATTTTGTTGGAGTCCCTTCTTGTCTCGCTTATAACTGCCAGGTTACGTAGAGGTCCACAAAGACTATCTCCAAGAACGAAAATAGGAAAAAAAACTGCTAGGTGGTTAGAATTATTATGATCTTTGATGGGTGGAGTAGAGTAACGATATTTGTTTTAGATTTAAATCAGTATTACAAAAACTTTTGTCATTTTATTGGTTATAAATTTTATGATTTGCACTTCGTCTAGAAAGAAGAAGGCAAATTTAAAAATTAAACGACGTTGTTTAATAGTACTAATAATCGTCTCCTCTCAATTTTTGCAGCTATTCGCAGCTAGTATGTACCAGATAATAAAATTTCTTTTGATCTCGTGTCATCAAGGAATCCAATCTGCAACTATTTAAATATGCATCACATAGTGTCAACAGATTTACTGTTCTCTATATTATTACAGCAAAAAGGAGTTGTACCTACACTACTATAGGTACAATCTTTACATAGCTAGTTCAATTAGACAAAGTTAATATTTAACGAGACTATTAACTTGATGGAAGGTAATGGTGGAGTCAAACTCTTGAGGGCCTCTGAGGGATGGGAGGTGTAACGAGGGAATTAAGTAAAGATTGTAATAGCCTATTAAAGGACAATAGGCAGGATAACTAGGATAATATTCTTTGCTTTCCCTGCCTTTATGGCAATCTTGGTTTTAATAGGTACAGTGGTAGAGGTTTGCGGTTTTGACCAATTACGTGTTAGATCTGCCCGAGTCTGTGTTTGTAGGCCTGAGAACCAATTATAGCCAAAGGTTCCATTTAGATTATTGAACGTTATTAGTTAAAGTATGTGTTTCTTTATATTGTTTGTTCAGTTCAGTTTTATATTTGAAATTAATGAGTCAAGAGTTTAAAAGAGTAACTGTTGAGTTTCTGTCTAGGTTTTTCACACAACGACAAATTGGAACCGTGCATCTAAATTCTGACGTTTCATAAGTGAATTTGTTTTTGTTACTGATGGCTCATTTAAAATTTTGTTAAAGTCCGACATGGCTCTAACTGAATGTTTATGGCAGCACTGCTTGTTTAGGAAGATGTCAAAACCCTGTACATTTTATGATACTTCTCAATTTCGCCACGTTTATTTCAATCCATGTCAGACTGTAATTTATAATTTTGATACAGAATGAAATTTGGAAGGATAATCCGTTTATTTACATATGGTTGCCATGGCTTTTGAAATACCTAGCCTCCATCCAATTATATTAATTCCCAGACAAACAATACTTAATTTTAATTCTATTGCTTTTTAAAGCATTAATGTTTCCTCCCTCTGTTATAAAACTTTATCCTTTGAAGCGATTATATCTAAATAGTCTCCCATATGTACGTTTTTAAACTGTTTATTATCTGCCCTCGTATGTATTGTATTAAACAGTACATTATCTTTTTATTTCCTGTCGCCAGTCCGACCGTTAGATCGTGCTAAGCTCATAGAACTGCAACTAACTTTCGACTTCGGGGTGTAGAAAAACTAGGGCTGTCAGTAAAAATAGGAAGCATAGAAATTAAACCGGACAATACTTGAAAAAAATTGTAGTGACCAGTTTTTCTTCTTAGATACATACATGATGACATAGTTTACCTTCGCTTTCGTAGAGGAAACGGGAGAAATTTTGTGCATTTAGTGAAATAAGATAAATAATGTAAATGGCTAAAAAGTATTTTAGAGTGTTTGAATCAATATAATTATTTTGAGATTGAGTTTTCATCGGTTTGCTTATACCACGTGAATTTAAGCAATAAACAATAACTCACTGTTTTATTGGGCACTGCCAGTGGTTACAAATATACAAATATTTTTTTCGCTTTCCACTGCTGGCAATACTCATAGATTTATTTACCGCTACGAAAATAAAATTGATCTCTCTAGGCCAATTAAATAAAATCTCTCAACCACAACTGCAACACACAAACAATGATGTACAAATAAAAATCTGAATTTCATGAAACTGTATATTTATTACTACAACTTAAAACGATACTCTGAAGTACTGTTACAACAAATCCACTTTTAACAGCATGTTAATGAAAAACCACAACAATAATAAAGTGCACACGTGTCGAGAGGCAACCCTACGGCGGCGGCCATTACATAAATAATGACGCCATGTTTATTGCCGCCATTTTGAAGACAAATGGTTAGTTATTACGGCGCACTCGGTTTTACATTCGCTAGTCGGGTTGGCAAAATTAAAATATTGTGTATTACTTATTTTTATACCAAGTTTAACTGCGCTGGAGTCGATTTACTGGCAGTTTCGGATGTTGCTTTTTGTTTATGCCCTACTGAGTGCAGTACGTTGTAGTCCGAGTTTTTTTATTCACGTACACTCGTTAGCCCGTCCTTGTACGTGTTTTATATGCCGTTGTAAATTTTCACATATCACTTAACGTTTACAAATGCTTTTGGTTTTATGGCCCTTCTGAGATTTATTTGTTTCAAACTAACTAGAGTAATAGTGGAGGTTTGTATTGTTAAATGTTGTTTGTTGTCCGGTTGAAAATAAAAAACGAGCTTCGTTGTCTCTGTCTGCTATAGTATACGTGGTCACTCTTGATAATTTCTCACTCTGTTAAAACTATTTTTCTTCTAATTCGTCTTTTTATTTTATTTCCGTTTGTAAAGCTAAAACGATACCTATTAATAGTAGTAGAACAAAGCTGTGCAAATACAAAGCAAATATGTTACCGAAAGATAGGTCCATTTGCGTAACAATGTATTCAGACTCAACTAGATTATCTAAAGATTATGTTACACCAGAAAAGCTTGTTTTGTTTTCCATATTTGACCCAAAACTAATTTACGTTGAATTATTTCTATAAATAAATAGTGCAATCACAGATTTTATTATAACGTAACGTGAACGAATAGATAACGACGCGTTTTGAATTATTTTATATACATTAATTAGTCAAACCGATCAATTATGCACATAGATAACATTTTGATTCAAATGCTATAGAATAATTTTGAATCTGTTAGTTTTGTTTACCATTTACTGAATATCATAAAATTGTACCTACCTATTCCATACATGGCTGATGATTTCGATAAAAAATCATGTTGCTTTGATTATACATATATAAATAACACCTTAATATTATTTTTATTTAAAGATTTTACTTGAACATTTTTATGTAAGGTTTAATTTGTTATGTACTTTTATATCTGTTAACATTATAATCTTGAATTTCCTTAATATTGAGTTAAAGAGTCGCCTGCCTATAATTCTACATTCATTGTAATTGTATTTCATTTTTAATAATAGTACAATTCGGTTATATTTAATAGCCTAAAGTTATATATCAGTAATAATATCTTGTTTATTTTTAATTCTGCATTTCCAGAACCCTGACATAGTGTTGGTTCACTATCTGAACGTGCCGTACCCTGACGACAACAAACTGGCGACGGTGGCGCCAAGCCTCGCATTGTGGGCGGACAAGAAAGAGTGGACGAAAGACGAGCTCGTCAGTCAACTGAAGCCCATGTGTAAGTATACGATGAACTTGAAAAGATTAGCAAAAGAAATTAAGATATTTATAGGAATGGAAATAGTAATGGAGCAAACCATAACCCTTGGTGAACTACTTTACGTGTTTTCGTTTAGTGTTAGCACAGGAGTGATCAAACTATATAAACTTGTATCTTTGAATATTGTAAGCAACCTCAAAACTAGCATGGTAATCTGTTAATTTTTTTTTAACATTCATCTATATTTAACATATTCAGATCTTAACAAAATGCAAACTATACTGCGTGAACAAACATCATATTTCTAGAATGTTTTAATAACTATAAGTCATTTAACAAATTCTATCGTAGTAAAACATAGCTCATTTACTGCTATACAAATGGACACCTTATGAATAAAATTATAAGATTTGTAAATGAGAAAGATGCCAGCACCTTCATCTTGACTGTGGATCAACATAAATTTGAATAACTCCACAGATAAGAATATAATCAAAGGTTTTTTGCCACGAAAATGTTCAAAAGTATGAAAGATGTAGTCAGGGTGTTCTGGGTAAAATGAAAAAAATGTTGGGTATTTCAACGTCGAAATGAAACCAATTTTATGGATTAACCAAGTTTTTGCGTAATTTGCTTTTTAAATGGATTTGTTTGCATACAGTTTATTGTTGTTTCGTTAATATAAAGCTAATTTCAATTCTGACTTATTAGATGACCTTTCTGATTAGATGAATTGCTGTAATCAGTTTTTAATTGGGGACTTGTCAAGCACTTCTCAGAATCCTAAACTGTAACAGATATTGCAACTTTCACTTCAGCTGTAAATTACAACAGCATTAGGTACTATGTAACACTTCATGCCGTCAATTAACAACTTTTACAGAAAAAATCGTAAAAATTGACATTCTAACAGAATTCGAGAATTTAAAACACTGGAACTAAATTGAAACGCGGAAAGTTTCTGTTTCGTTGTTGAATATTTATGAAAACGGTGGCAAATATCAATTATGCAGCGTGGTTATTAATCCTATCTGATCGGAATAACGATGCTGCTGTTAATTTAGGGGTTGTTATTGATTTCGGATTGAAAATTAATATTACAAGCGGACAATATTACGGAATTATTTCCGTTTTCATTTGGAAGGGAAATTAGGTTAAGCGGTAATCTGTAAAAATTAGGAAAATAAGCCTTGAGGTGATCGTGCAGCATGCATATTATTAGCATATACAATCACCATGAACGTGCATAAATTACGCGACGCCACTCATCAACTTTGATCGACAAGTAGCGCTGTTTGTTCATAAGCAAAGGAATTTTGAATTTTGAAATAAGATCCTTTCGTCCAATCCGTCGCGACTCGTCGCGTCGCCTTGTTACTTGTTTGTGCGCTATAAGTGTTTTTTTTCTTTTTCAGTCTTCAGTGAAGATGATTCAGACATCAATAATGACCTGGAAATAACGGTGAGCACAAACCAGTGAAATAAAGTTTAGTAATATTAATCACTATAATTAAAAATCAGGGTAAAATGTTTCAGACCTCGGAAACCGTGGAAGTCATCGTGACTCAGCTCATGGAGAAGCAAAGAACGGCAAGAGCTGCAGCTTTAGCGAGGCAACTAGAATGCGGTTGTCCTGATTCTACCTGCAACGACTCGAGAAACTGTGCCCATCCTATGCGCAGGGTTCAGGCGGCAAAACCACCACCTTCCGATCACCAAGTTTCTTCAACCACCGGTCCCTCTCCAAGACCAATGTCCCACCCACCAAGGCAGTATACCAGAGACCACAGACCCACCCAACAATCTGCATCTCCTTTACTTCTATCCTTAGGCCAAATCCAAGGAGGTGGTGGTCTTCTAATACTGAACGGAACGAGCAACGGTAACCAGCAAAATTCTTCACTAGTATCTCCTCTGTCAGTAACGTCATTTGTCTGTGAAGAACCCAGAGATAGGTATAGGCAGCAGTACAAACCCACTTTTGTTTTAAAAAGGGAAATTCCAGACAGTCAGCCAACTTCATGTATCCAAAACACAGATACGAAGTTCGAAATTGAACCTAAGGAAGAGAAAATTGACGTTGACGTTTTTGATAGGAAGATAAAAATAGAGCCAAGAAGTAGGAACCAAGTAATCGCAAGTGCACCGGCAACACCATCAAGATATCCAGATTTAGTAGAAAGATTAGAAAGTAAAGTTTTGACAGATAACTGTGATGATACTTTAGTGCTGCTCGGTACTGACGGCAATTTAGGTTCTAGTGGATTCTTTGATGAAACTCTTGAATTATCGCATGAAGATATTCAGAAGACTTTGTCGGCTAATATGCCTACCTGTGAGCTAGACAGGAATGGTGTGAGGCACACCGACACGGCTAATGTGATGGTGTCCGGAATAGATACGATGGACTTTATAGACAGTTGTGAAGTGGTGGCATCGCCTACTACGGGAGTTGATGATAATGTGTTTGTGAATCTGGACGCTTTTGATATGCTAGGAGATTTTCCTGAATTGGAAGTGCTGGACCCCAGTTCAATTTCAACGAATCCTGTGGTGAGTCGAAAAACATTTGGCAAGGTAAATAAGAATTAAGCAACTGCTACAATTTTTAATTTAAAACGACTGGTAATGAGAAAATATTATCAGAAGTATCATGCTTTGAGAACGTGATGGTGATTGCAGTAGAATAGTCGTATAATAGTATTTTTTTTTGTTGGACAAAAACTGGGTAAATTGGCAGACTTAATCAACACTGAGCAGTCCTTTTTTCTCAATTTTCAGACGTTATGCGACAAACCTTCCCCGGCTGAAACCAACAATGAAAAAATGCAGACAGAAAGCAGTAGCGAGGGTGCGCTGAACATTACTGATTATTCTCCCGAGTGGGCTTACCCTGAAGGTGGGGCAAAGGTGCTGGTGGCAGGTCCTTGGACAGACACGTCCGATCAGTACACTGTGCTGTTCGATAACTTCCCAGTGCCGTCGATACTGGTGCAGAATGGTCTTTTGAGGTGTTACTGTCCAGGTGAGTTTGAATGTATTTGTTAAACCTTCGGTTTCTGAATTAAGAATTCGGGCTAAGCAATACTTAAGTAGTATTTGAGTACGGAGTTGTCAAAAAAATGCTTTAAAATCCGTCATTTTTTTGACAGCTCCGTACTCAAATGTTACTGTACTGCTTGTCCTAGAATTCTCAATTCAGAAACCGGAGGAAAGAATTATGCTACAGTATTTAATTATCGGCTTCATATTGATAATTCAGCCCTTATCAAACTGTCGTCCTCCCAAACTGCCATCATGCAATCCGCCAGCAACGCCCTAAGCCGAGGGCTGAGTCCTACTAGGGGTCACCCTTAGTGCTGTTGTTCCTAGTAGTCATGATGTTAGTAGTAGTTAGCCTAGGTGAAGTATTTTATTTCCGCCCCATTGGCTGGAGACCCTTCAGATCACGCCAATGTCTCATCCGGAACAAATTATAGAAAAAAAAACAAAATAACGTTTTTTGGCTCTTAGTTTGAGGCATCAAAATAAGGTACGGAATAAGTAAATTTAAAAAAAAAAGTATAAGTAGATCCCGAGCACGCCTTACAAACTAATACAAACACCTTATAGTCATCAGCATGGACTAGGATTGAGATGATTGATTGTTTTAATTCTTATGTTTTTATTCTCCATTTCAGCTCACGAAGCGGGTCTAGCAGCTTTACAAGTGGCCCGGGGCGGTCGAGTAGTATCAGACACAGTGGTATTCGAGTACAAGCCAGGCCCTGCACCCACGCCGTCATCGCCTGCGTCCGCTCCACTGCCATCGCTAGATCTAAGAAGGTTTTCGTTACTACAGCGTTTGCAGCGGCTGCAGGGTCGTTTGCAAATGAAGATTGAGCCAGCTGATGATAACAGCCAGGTGAATATTCGCAGACTTCAAACTTTATTCAATATTTCTTCTTCCGTGTCGGTGTAAGCTAAATCTTTCGCACATGAGTAAGCGCAGACAAGGTCTTAGATGAAGCACATAAATCCAAATAACAAAGATATAGCGGAATTCTCCTATATCCCTCTGGCTCTCACATACATACGACGGAACACACTAAACTGCTTGATGCTAGCCAAGCGGCCCGTAGAGATCCTACCACGTCGCGTGCTGGGTTTTGTTGAATCGTACAACACGCGTCTATTTCCAGAATGCGGTGAGGAAGTTATATATTCAAGCCCGTCCCCACACGGGGGAAATATAATAGAACGTATTGGATCCTATACTTCAAAATGGTTGATATATTACTGCTAAATATTTTATTACGCAGATACTTTCAAAAGTTAAGAAGAATATACATGATTAGGTCAGATAAATTTACGTATTTCTTTTAAGTTATTAAACTATTCGACTTTAATTATTTCAGATTGAAGACGTTCAGCTCTACTCCAACCCAAAATTTGAAGAGCGCCTGGTTTCTTTTTGCCGGTCCCTAAGCAACAGGTCTTCGGGCACTTCCGAGGGTTTCACCACGGAACCTAATGAAGATGGCTCGACAATCTTACATTTGGCTGCTGCATTGGGGTATACGAAGTTAACTACTGTGTTGTTGCGGTGGAGGCAAGATGACACCAGTTTGGCGTTGGAAAAGGAAGTCAATTTGGGAGCCAGGGATAGTGATAATTGTACACCTTTGGTGAGTTTCAAGCGTGATCTTTTTCATATTTATAATTAGTTACGGCTTACTTTATGTGCATTATTGTACTGTCACGCCAAAAATGTATGAAAATGTAGGCAGAGCCTCTAGCGGTGAATAGCGTGACTAAAAATTTGTTTGACATTTTTGGCTTTACGAAACTACAATAGTAACGTAAAAAACTCCATAGAAGTAATAAGTAAACTCATACTTGGGGTATAGATCATAAATATGAATGTTTTTTACGAAACTTATGATGCAAAAATAATCTTTTTCCTGGAAAGAGATTTGTTATTAGCAGTTATGCAATCATCATTGTTACTTTATTTTATTTTACTTGCCAATCTAATATGGACACATACAAAGGTTGTCTGGTAGAAATCGCCTAGAGCGATAAGACCGCCCATTGTACATTTCTTTTATGTAAATAATGAATACTCCCTGTTTTTGCATAGAATAAAGAGTATTTTGTATTGAATTCTTTGTATAAAACGAGTTATAATGCAATTTGTTCATTCTTGTAATTCCAGATGGTAGCAAGTGCAGCGGGTCACGTGGAGACAGCAGTGGTGCTGGCTCGCTGGAGCGCGGGCACGCGGCGCGAGGCGGGCGCGCGCGGGG
Source organism: Amphipyra tragopoginis (assembly GCA_905220435.1). Lineage (NCBI taxonomy): Eukaryota > Metazoa > Arthropoda > Insecta > Lepidoptera > Noctuidae > Amphipyra > Amphipyra tragopoginis. Next base: position 3,927,755 of record HG992006.1, read on the forward strand.
CCGCCGCCGCCGCAAGACGCGCCGGGCACGCGCACCTCGCCGCGCTGCTGGACAGGATACACCCGCCTAAGAAAGACGGAGTCTTTCTGAGACCTCATAGGTGAGAACAGCTGATGTTCTAGTTAAAATGTTGTAGTTATTTATCGCTACTGCTGTGTTTGCATTTTCTTATTGTTAGAATAGGAAAAATGCATGTAATTATTATTTTCTCTTAATCAATAAAGCACAGTAATATAAACCCAAGAAAAGCATTAAAAATAAAATGGTACTATTGTTTGTCGCTCAAAACAATTTTTTAACTTCAACAATTTTCTTCTACAGTTCAAACAGCCTTTATTGTCGCGGCCATAATGTGACGTCATAATCCACGATACTGCTTTGTTTACATCTTTTTTTTTAGCTCCAAATGATATAAATTAAATTATTTTTTGTGCTTTATTCAAGCAGAAATCACACTTATTAACTTACCTCAGTGAGAAATCAAACAGTTTGCTAAGAAAAGATTATTTAAAGATTTATTCACATGGATTTTGATGTCACTTCCGGCATTTTCGATGACGACGCGTTTCGAGATTGCGTTCCATTCCACAAAAAAAAACGTAACATAAAATAATGAATTGTTAACTAAGTAATGCGTTAAAAAAATTAAAAATCAATGCAATTTGTTTCTTGACTCCTGTACAGTGTATATGTAAATAATGAAAGAGTTTTGAATTACATGCATATTCCCTATTATTGTAGACACTGAACGGCTACACAATTTACGTTGGTGTACTGATCTTATTGTAGGCTATGTAAAAATTACATAGATACGGCAGATCAGGAGTCCATTTGATGAAACTACTCTGCAAGTCTGCACTCCATATTTTGTTCATACATTTAGCTGAATTATCCCAAAATATGGAGTGCAGACTTGCAGAGTAGTTTAATCAAATGAGCCCTGGACTTATGTAGATATTTATTTATGTATGTTGTGTATGACTGCAACCTGAAATGAAGTAGTTCCGCTGCTGGAAATTACCTGAATTTTCCAAAAACTATTTTAAATTTTTATTAGCACTTTCTTTTATTTGTTTTCTACTACAGTTCTCTCAGTACTTTGAGTGTAGTCTATCACTTCTTATTTAGTAGAAAAATACATAAAATATTTTTTCTGGATTTTCAGCTTATCCCAAAAGAGCCGCGCTGGCAGTTTGGAAAGTAACCTGGTGAAGAGGCCGTCGATAGACTCTGGAATCAACATGGCGGATGCATTCAGATCTAGTTCCGCTATTGATAAGTCTGAAAGCAGTTCTTCTGCTAGGTAATAATCTGTTTCTATTTTGATTCCAAGAAAATTTCAATATAAAGAACTGCATACGACTGTTTTAACATGACGATGGGTTTGGTCATTATCTTTTCCAAATGGCATTAAATATTGAAAAAAAACTTTCTTTTGATTGTCTACTGCCAATGTATTCCTAAATGATGATTCATTATTTAAAAAGTCCGACATAGTTATTTAAAAAAATATTTGAAGTCAGATAAGCTAGATGGAGAATTTCTTACAGTAAATCGATTTTATTATGATTTTTAGTTACTGGAAGGAGCAACGGAAAATACTGTCAATAATTTGCCAAAACCTAACATTTTCAGATGGGAACGAAGCATGTCTCTACCATTAGACTCCGATAATTCAGAAGACAGTCTAGGGGACTCCAAGATCGGCAGGCGCATGGACCTGGCTCTCTGTAAGTCTTTGAACCACTTCGCCTCATTCATAGTCGATTCGTTTTTCATTTGCTGGTTATTTTATATCGGCACGGCTGCTGATGACATTTGAAGGTCCTAACCTTGGTTTTGGGTTTTGGTCTATGTTTCCTTAAATGGTGATGGTTTGTTCGGCGATATAACTGGTCAAACGTGTGAGTTCTACACTGCGATATTGTGACAGTTATCAATTTTCAGAAGAATTCCTAGAGTTCAGTTAAAATCACAATTTGTTTATGAACGTTCCTATAAATTCCAATTATAATGTTGTCCAACTGAATATTATAATATTGAACTAAATGATGTAAATGTTATTCTTGCAATCGCAACTTCTGGTTCAATGAAATTAAGAAATAACTAAATAGATGCCCAGCTAAAAGAGAAAGAAACATTTAGTTCGTAGCTTCCGTTCCTTCTTTTCAGATTACGAGATAAGCATAAGTTTAGACCACGTCCATTTTCAAAACATTTGTATTCGTTCATAAAAGTTATTTGAACGTGAAGACGTCAGTAGGCTCACGTCGTTTGACCGGTAACCGGTAAGGCTCCGTAGCGGCTTAGCGGTATGTTGAGCGCGGTGGTTCCGCAGGCGAGACGGCGCCGCGCCGCGCGGCCAGCCCGCTCATAGACGTGGAGGCGCTGTCCGAGCCCGACGACTGCCGCAGCCCGCCGCACCACGCAGGTCAGTGAGTCTATAGAGTCATAGTGTCTGCAGGAGAAACGGTATAGACCAACGGTATAATACCCTAAAACACTACCTAAATTCGACCGTACAATGATGTAGATTCGCAAAACAGAGTCTCATCTTTCGAAAATGATTAATGAGTATTTGGCATTTCCATTTCGAAATGAATATTTAATTCGACGATTGAAGGTAATCGTTTAAATACAAATCAATTATAATCAATACAAAAAAAAAATGTTTTAATTGTGATTCGACTTTTTGTTTTCATATTCCAAATTATTAAATATGAAAATCACGACAAAATAGATTGTGATCTATCCAATTGGCTTCAAAATTACATTTCTTCAAATATTTATTTGTTTAAATATTTTTATGTATCCTGTCTTCCTATTGGCAATTTTTTACTATCCGTAAACGTTCTATACCATTTCGAGTCGCAGCATCGATAACTCCGCTCGTCCTATCTGTCGATGTTGTGTATGTAGTAGTTGCATTGCCTCCCTCTTCTTCTAACAAAAGTTGTCTATATATCTTTGTCTCCCTCTTTGTCGCCAGTCTGTAGCCCTTGTTCACTGTATGTCGGTAGACCACTTGTAGTTTCTTCTGTACTTTGTGTTCCAATATGAGCGGAGTTTCCCCTTGAGTGTTTGTTGTCTGTAGTATCCTTAACTAAACCGAGTTTTATAAGTAGAAATAATGATGATACTACTGTAAGCCAAAGATTGTTAAAAAATATTATAGAAATTATTTTGGGACGCTATAAAGGAAGAAATTTCTTTATCGTGTCTATGAAGAGCTCTTATTGCTTCGAAAATAGAGTTCGGTTTAGTTTACTCGATGTTGTCCCTCGATGTCGCTTTCAGTGGTTCGTATTGGTCTATCCACTATCACTGTATCACAACCAAATCGATTGGCTTCTACTTCCAACTTCAGTACACAAGACGACGTTGTTCAGTCAGTACACTTGTTTTCAAAAAGACGTGACAATTTATACAACACTGCATGAACGCTATACGCTTGCATGAGTATTTAAACGCTTTTTATGTGTAGATGATTTTACTGTTGCCATTGTCCAAGGTAAGTTCTGTGGTAACAGTTTTATCGTGCACTGTTTTCTCATTACACTCTTTATTGAACGTTCTTTCTATTTCTTTATGTTTGTAATCGTGCATCTATCTCATCTAGCCCATAAGCTTCTATTATTAACATTTTCAGTACACATATCTTTAACAAATTAGACTTAGCCTTGAAATATTATCAAATCTCTGTTAAATCAAATTTCTTTTTGTTTTAGTAACCTAGTCATGTATTATTATTTTATAATAAGATTTTAAGTTGGATTAAAAATATTTACTAAATAGATATTCTCAAGGAGGACGAGAAACCAAGTTACCTGGTTCATTCATGTATCAAATGTTTAGAGTATATGGATGACTTTTTTGTTGTTAAGTCATAAAAAATATCATCTACAATATATGAATATAATTATTATTATTGATCACATATTTTATGTGATTCAATACAATGTTAGTGAATCCTATCGTGTCATCTTTTCTTAGTGTGCGTGGAGTCATTCATTTTGTACTACAACATCATGCATAAATTCATGATGATGTGAGCTAATTACATTACTGTGTGTGTAGATTTATGACATATTTCTTTGTGTTTAGTACTTCTATATCTATCAGTTGTACCCTTCTACCCATAAAATTGCTGCAGTTATACAAGCAATGCAGATCATGACAATAAAATATAATATTCGAATTAAACTATATAGCATGACTGGTTACTTGCTTTACATTTGAAAACGATAAACTCTGGTTATAATTCTGTACAACTTTTACTACGGGACAAAAGGTGAAAAAAAACAGTTGTTGTTTTTGCATTTTGTTAAGCAACATTGATTATTTTGTATGCAAAAGCAGTTTTTTTTTTATGAATTTATAATTTATCCCATAGTAAAAGTTATATACAGAGTGTTAATGAATTCGTGTAATTCCTTAAAACCACATGATCTACTACTGGTGTAGACAAGCCCCGCACGGGATTTAGCATGATTAAAAATAAAAAAATAAAATTCTTTTTTTTTTCATGCGGCTTTGTTACCGATCATATCTAAACCATCTAATAAGGATTTAGTAAAAAAATTTTTTTTTTTTTTTTGCAAAAAAATCATTTTATTTGTGTAAACATTTCGATGCCACGCATAATTTAATGAAAGTACGGCGACACGGCTGGCAGAAACGACTAACGCGATATCGCTCTTTGCAGTCAGATAACTCAAGGCTCTAATAAGACTCAGAAATTGAAAATCAAATATATTTTTTAAATTTTTTTTGTTTTACTTTCGAAAATTCCCATTTAGGGTTAATCTGTGTCACCCGTAGATCACGCGGTTTGAAGGAATTACACGATTTCGTTAACACCCTGTAAAATGATGAGCAGAATTCATGTTTTCGAGTGTAAAGCGACTAACTAGTCATTCTCTATAAGAGTAAAATATTTGAAACATGACATTACCGATAGTAATATTGCAGTTGTTCAATTTGGTATACTTACTGTTGATGACTTAAATAATTGTTAAGTAGCATTTTTATTCTTTATGGTTTTGTTTGTCATGATTTGTCCCCAAACTTATCTTCAAACGACCCACTTGTATTAATATACAATAATACTAAAGACTGTTTAAATGTTGACCCCGCAAATTCGCATCATTAGTTCGTTTGAAGAGAGTGAAGATTGCTACAGTACTTTAATACTAAATTTGAGTTAATATTATAAGGTTCCACTTCACAAAAATATTTTCAGGGGAGCAGGATGACCGGGTGTTCACGCTGGCGGAGCAAATCATAGCCGCCATGCCAGAGAGGATAAAGGTATGACAAGTGTTTTTGATACTTTACTAGTTGTTACCAGCGATTTTACTCGCATCCTACGAGAACTACTTTATATACTCGGATTAAAAGCTTATATCCTATATCCTAATCCAGGTCATGATCTACCTGTTTGCCAAATTTCATCCAAATCCGTTCGGCCGTTAAGGCGTGATTTATTAATATTAGTAGGATAGAATATAATTATTGCAACTTACTCAAAAATAAACTTTAAAAACATGCGAAATAAGTTGATATTTTCACAATCACAACAGCTATTGAAAAATATATAAATCTATTTCAATTTAATAGTAATATAAATATAACTTTAGCTAATGGAATTAAGATTTTTAATGTTAAATCTGAGGTAAATGGTGTTGGGAAAATTAGTCCCAATGCTGCCTTGTGGCACAGCATTATGCTGAGTGATGATGCATTAACATGCGAATGCGATGCATTTCTAATGGATCTTTCACCAGTTATAGATTGAAATGTATTTATACTCGGTGCTAGTTGAGTATTTTTATTTAGGCCAACTATTTACACCTTTGGGCATTATAATATGTATTGTGTCGATTTGCATGCTGGAAAAATTGATTGTCTTACTTCTTTCTAAATTCTAATAATTTGTTACCATATAGAACGAGAGCTCATCACTGCTGTCGGGTTGCGGGCTGGACAGCGGCGGCGGAGGTGGCGAAGACACGCTGATGGTGCCACTGCTCGACGATACTACCACTTTCAACAGCGACTTTAGTTTTGAATTCTGCGATAATACTTATAGGTAAGCGTTTATTTTGATTAGGGAGTGTATTTTAATCACGGTATTCCTTTTTTGTTGTTAATATTCACATCAGATTCAGGTTTGAAACCGGATCGCACCTCTGACTTTTCGAATTCATGTTCGGATCAGAATTTGATTTGCTTGCGTAAATCTATATAATATATATATATATATATATATATACAAGGTTAGTCAGAAAAGGGGTACTAATCCGCGGACCACATATAGTATCATTGATGACGGTTTTAAAGCAAGTGTTAAAATTTCAAAATTCGATAATTTTTATTTCCATGCAAAATGATTTTTATTTTAGTTTTTTCAAAAATTCTTCATCCCTGCTTTAGTTACGAATTCAGAAAACGGTGCTTCTGATTCATGACCTCAAATATGACCTAAAATGTAAACACAGCTGATCATAACTGGGGATAGACAAATTTTAGCGATTTTTTTTTAAATCTTTGTATATCTATTTCTCTTAAACTATCGACTTTTGGGGAAAGTGGTAGAACAAAAATTATTCATTATCATGGGTACTTTAACACCCTTTCGGATTAGTACCCCCTTTCTGACTAACCTTGTATATAATAAATAGCGTATACAGATAAAATGACAACAGTTGTCGTTTTATCTATATCTTATGTCCAATTTGACGTTTAGAATAGATACATTTCTCGAATCGACTCGATAAAAAGATCCGTGCTCGCACCGCAGCTTCCAGTTCTACTGCAACTACCATAGATTAGTAATAATTTTATTATACACAGGTACTTTTCGTTAACTTGACCTTATTTATACACCGATTTTTTTTTGTTATAAGTAACAAAACTTTATGATATTAGTTACTTAAAAAATTACTACATAACTAGTGTAACTAGTAACCAATTCAATAAGCTACTAGTAAACGAGCGATTTGCTAATTATAATACAACTTCGGTTACTAGTTAGCCAATATATAAAATTACTAACCTAGTTTAGGTGTCCATTGTTTTCAGTGTAAATGACCTCTACTTAGGTACTTTTTGTTCCACAGGTACTGCGGCGGCTCCACCCCTTGTTCTTCAGGCTCGGTATCGCCGGGCTCGGCAGCGTTGTCCCCGCCACCACCGTCGCCCCGCTCTGCGCTGTCGCACCCCCCGCTATGTACTACACCTTCTGCCACGTTGCAGGAATTCCTTAACGCTACCACGCATTTCTCTAATCTTACGCTTAACGGTGAGTTTAGTCTAGAATAAGTAGTGAAAATGATAGTACAGATAAAATGGGGACGAACTGGATTATAAATGGTTAAAGGCTTATTAATATGTGCCTTAAGGACGCATGTGCAGAAAACGTAGGTAAAAAGTCAAATTACGATACGCGATATCTTTAAATTAGGTCAATCCAAATCTTTGTGATCGTGGGAGGATCTATTTGACCACTTGTTTCTGCTGTTAAATGACAGCCCACTCACGATGGTGGCCTATAATAAAATTACAGGTTGAAGACCAACCTTAATTTCACACTTTCACATTTATAAAATCGAGCTTAGTTATACGGATTGATCGGAAAATGTACCGAAAAACAGCAAATCATAGCATTTTTGTAAATACGTCCATAAGTCACATTTACTTATAATATGAATAAGTAGTAATATTGAAAGGAGCTTTAAAATGGACTAATCAGAAACATAACTTTGACCACCTTTGACGACACGTTTGATGCAGTGGCTGAGCAATTGGCTTCTGCGCTACGGGTCGCGAGTTCGATTCCCTCACGGAACAAATATTTGTATGGCTTACAGTACGTTGTTCCAAGTCTGGGCGTTTGTGCACGTGATAATTTGTGTATATAAACGCACCTACGATACAGAACTAACACAAGTGTGGAGCAAAGTTTAAAAAACTGCCATTTTTAGATTTATATAAATATCTTGTAACATAAATTTGGTGGGGACTCGGATGAAAAAGTCTCGGGTGACGTAATTTAAATTAACAAAAGTAATTTTAAAATCAAAATTTGTTTTTGAAAGCTCATGTTGTCCTCAGACCGTGAACAACGGGAGCTATACTCCGCGGCCATTACGATTCAGAAGGCGTACCGTCAATACAGGGGCAGGCAGTTGCAGCGAAGAGCTGCAGCCGCTGCCATCACCATACAGAACTGCTATAGGAGATACAAACAGGTACGCACATAGTTGAATAGTTACTGAGCTGCTAATCGAACCTTTGGACTAGTTATAGGCCTGCGTCACTGAAGTACTCCTAACGGCCAGTTTCTTCATCAAAAGTAACAGCCAAAGTATCGTGACAAAGTCAAAGTAACGGTAAAATTTGTTTCTTCACACTTTTAGCCATTGCTTTTAGACTTAAAACGCACTAGCGGCTAGCCGCAATACGGCGTGCCGCTTGCGGTTGGCCGCACATCGATTTTTACATGAAACCGCATGATCTAAACGCACTGATTTCCGGCCAGCCGTCAACCGCTCCGGTTGTTCTGGGGCTGCGGCGAGTCGCGACGGTTGAATGATACGGCGCGCCGCATACCCTACACGCACTCGGCGCGGGTAGCCGCAAGTCGCTAGACACTGTACAGCCGGGGACTTGAAAGTGTTTAAATTCGATTCCTTCTCACTTTTTCGAAGACATTTTCTATGATAGTATAAATAAATAACTGCAGCTAGTTCTTCGACGTCTATCTTGTGCAATATTTCTAGAAGTACTGAAGTTTGCGGCGGACCGCAATAGAACCGAGTCGATACGGTTAGCCAGAATACGGCGTGCCGTTACGGCAGACCGTATATATTGCGGCCAGCCGCAAGCGGCACGCCGCATGCGGCTGGCCGCTAGTGCGTTTTAAGCCTTACCTTTACTGCTCAATAAGCTGCTGTGAAATCTAAATTACACGTAATTTTATCAAGTTGTAGGTTAGACCTTACTATCGGCCAGATTCTTCATTTAAAAGTAACAGCCAAAGTAACGTCACAAAGAACTTTCACTTTGGGGTTTGGCACTACTTGACAGTTTGACAGTAAAATTGCAGTGATGCCATCTGTAAAAAGGCTCGCCACGATTTTGTCGGGAAATTACGATGTTTGTGTTACGGCAGCTCCTTTGACTTTAACTTAAGCTGTTACTTGAATGAAGAGACACATTTGCTGTAGAATCATTAAAGGTCAAGTAAAAGTTAATACTTTAACTAATTACATTAGTTGTTGATGAAGAAACTGGCTGTAAGTCATTGTTTAGTTATGAAAACAAACCTACGCGCCGCTGCAACTCCGGAGTAAAACACTAGAGCTGCGCGTCCACTTGATCGGCATCGGAGATTACGGAACGTCAGGATTTCTTGCTTTGTATTGATTCCTATAAGGTCTCTCTACACTCGCGCGCGAAACACGGCGTGAAATCGCGGCGCAGGTTGCGGTGCGAATCACGGCAAAACTGCCAAGTTCCACATTCGCAGAGGTTCGCGCCAGGTTCACTGTATAGTTCGCGCATAAAAACGCTAGTTCTAGTTGGTTAGACCAATTTGTATTAATTTTCAAAGCTCACATGCGTAATTCACTATCTTGTACTATTACGTAATATTCTGTATAAACAGACAACCGCTCGCTGCATTCGACTGGACGCGACTGAGCCGAATGCGAATGTGGAGCCTAGTCGCTTTCGCGTCAAGTTCGCGTCTTGCGAACCCTTTGTCGCGGGACAAAAAACCGAAAATTTTCAGGAAAGACGCGCGAACACGACGCGAATCTGTAAAAAATATGCGAATCGGATCCACACTCGTGGATCGCGGGTGATTCGCGGCTTCGCGCGCTATTCGCGAGGGAATATGGAGAGGCTTATAGAACTGCGTTCACTAAGATCGGCAAATCCGCGCCGGATGTCGTCATTTTGAACAAGATCTGCCGAAAATGTCATCCGCAGTGAACAGTGTTACCAAACGTGCAATAATTTAGATCTATGATATTTTTGAGTGCCATGCTATAGAAAATAATAGTTTGGTATCGCACGATAATTTATAGAAATTCCGCGTTTTTTTTTTCAATATACGATAATTTTAGATTGTCTATCCTAAGACGAGTTTCTGTAATATTTCCAAAATCGTCTGAAATCAGAATTAATTATCTGTAATATTTTTACCAAAATCCTAACTTCCCAATCCTATTCTAATCCTAACTAATATTATAAATACGAAATTAAGTTTGTTTGTTTGTTACCTTTTCACGCCTAAACCACTGAACTGATCATCCTCAAATTTTGCATATACGTTGTCAGGTGTACAGAAAAGGAAATAGGGTACCTTTCATCCCGAAAAAAAGTACTGTTCCCGAGGAAAACAACAATAACATTCATAGATGGCGCCACGTATCTTTCAAATCACGATTGAATCACATCATTATAGAAACTTTAGTAGTGTGTTAAGAGTTTTTTTGAGCCTAGTATATAATAATAGTCTTCAGTTCTATTTTCAGCCGCTTGATTCAGAACGGATTTCATTTCACTAGAGGATGGGCAGCAGCGTTCTCTGAGTATTTTAACAACCACACTGCGATCGCCAACTCGCCTGCCAAGCGTGACGATTATTGTAAACCCCCCCTTCTTGGAGGAGGCCTATGCCCAGCAGTGGACGTCTTTCGGCTGAGTGATGATAATGATTCGGAACGATTCAATTAGTCAGTTGCCGAATGTTTCGGTGAGCTATCTCTTTCACTCTCGTTACGAGAATCGTAGACGGAACGAGATAATAAACCGAATCGGTTGGCAACTGCTTATCGAAAAGGTTTTGAATTGGGGAGCTGTAAAGTTACTTTTTAATTCATGTTTATTCTTACATTACATTTTGTATGTGCAGTTTGCGTACTTAAAACAAATGCACGCGGCGGCCACAGTGATACAGCGCGGCTACCGTGCTATGCGCGCGCGCCGGATGGCTACCACACCTATCAAGTGAGTACAGGATATAACATATATTTTTTACGTTATCTTTTTCCAAACAAGCCGACGGCTCAAGACGGTAAGATTAAATTTTGTCAAATTAATTACTTAGGGCCTTTTCATTGTCATGCGTGTTTGCGCCCTTGTGCTGGCCAGCTACGCATGCGTGCTGCCCGCAAACTATCGTATCATACATGTTATTATTGTCATACGCGCCACACGCACGCGGCACACGGGCGGATCGCGGGTGGCTCGCACGGATGCGTGCCGCTCGTGTGCGTGTGGCGAACCTTGACAGTCAGTGTTGTGTTTACTGTCAAGCGGGTCGTACGCACGTTGTATGATCAATATGAAAATTCATTCATTCATTTTTACACGAGTTCTCTTCCTGGCGACACGCACAATACTGTGGCGGCGAGGCGAAAATAATCTGCTCAGCGTGCGGCCCGCAACAAGCATGCGTGCCTGGCCTGCACACGGGCGCAAACACGCATGACAATGAAAAGGCCCTTAGTGTTTGTGTTTATAAATACTTATAGTTAACTTAAATGCATTTTTTGAGCTTGCTCGACTAGTTTCATGAATGTGTCTCACGAAAGTTTTAATACTTTTTTTGTTCGTTACGTTTGTTCTGCCTAGGCTTTTTCCAACTATATTAAGGTCAGTTTACAGTCTAACCAGATGCGGCTGAATACCAGTATTTTACACGGAGCGTCTGCCATTCTGACCTCCCCAACCTACTGAATGGGCAATGCCGATATCGTAAGGTTAGACCGGTTGGCAGAGTATCTGGATTCTGACTACCCGTAACTACTGTCATAGGTACATTTATATAGGAAGGGGTAAGCAGAGGTGATTATTCTATTACAAGTGTCTGTACACTCAGGTTTTGCCTCCGATATTAAGTCTGCCTATTGCAATTATTCGGGCACAATTATGGTGTCAGGTTCGTCGCCTCTTTCACCTCGCTTGCCCGGCGACGAATGTAGATAATATTTAAATGATTATTTGTTTATACAGGAGGACATACTCACAAAGGCGACAGAACCAAGCAGCGAGGAAGATTCAACAGTTCATGAGACAGTCGAAGATCAAGTAAGTCGTAGATTTTATTTTAACAATACCCAAACAATTGTTTGGGTATTGCCTATTAATGTGGGAAGTTAACTTCCCACATTAATAGGCATGTTGACAGCATCAATAAATTGCAAAACTAATTAGTCCGCCAGTTAGAGTTTTGAAAAATAATGGAATGGAAATGGAATATTTGGAAAGATAAATCGCATCAAAACTCGAGAGTGGGGGCTTGTGACGTCAGAAGCAAGTAAAAAAATTGTACTTGCTTATGACGTTTTGCCAATTTTAAAAGTGTCGTATCTTCGTCAATTTTGGTTTACGTAACAAAAGAAAAAATACGGGTCAAATATTTTTTGATAATATATCTGACGGACTAATTATTTTTCAGTCAAATACCCTATTACATCAGTAATCTTTGGATAGTGCAGTGATAGCCTAGTGGTTGAATGCTTGCCTTCCATACAGGTCTGAGTTGGATCAGAAGTTGACTACCACTTGTGATAACGGTGAAGGAAAATATCGTAGGGACAACTACATACAGGGCTCCAAAAAATCCTCGATGGTATGTGCAGTCCTCCAACCCACTCCAGGCCAGCGTGGTGGACTTAGGGCTAAACCCTTCTCATTCTGAGAAGATGCCTGGCCTAGCAGTGGGACGATATTGAGTTGTTGTATGCTTAAGTCTTTAGCATAAGGAACGCAATTACGTTACCATGTTATGGCTGGAGTTGTGTGCCAAGGAGCTTCTTTTGACGGACTTTCTTACTTCTAGGAAGAACTCGTTCAAGTGATTTGTATCTCTTATTGGGCTGCGGACTGGAATTTCTTGGTGTCTTATCTTCCTATTGTCAAACTGTTCTTCAATGTTGATTTACTGACACATAAGTTGACTTTCCGATTTAGCGATATTTATTTTAGGTATACTACCACGTGAGCAGCTCATGTAACAGAAGGGCATGTATAATTGGTTTTTAGGATCTATACATTCTGCCTGGCTAGCTAAAACCTGAACATTAAAGTCCGGCGCCAAACAGTTTCCTGTTTTCCGTCGTGTATATCGAGTGTAAAAAGGCCTTAACGATAACGAAAACCACGTATTTTACCCATCATTGGGATCATTTTTTTCTACCAGACCATACCTGGGAAATCATTGGTTCTGGAGATATTGAAGGTCAAAGTATACTTTTTTTTTAGTTTTTTCCAAAAACGAATTCTAAGTGATAATACTAAACTTTCTTCCAAACAAACATTATCAAAATTTTCAATTTTTCTTAACAAATTACGCATTTGAAGTTACAAAAACGCAATGAATATCAAACGCACACGACCGCCTTGGCTCAGCTGTGTAGCCGCTGCACAATACACATTACACACACAGGCACAATCGGTTACGTGCATTATATTACGCGCTACAAAAAACAGCGTTTTTGTTATGCCGAAATAGAATAGTCGTTTCCCAGCAATTATTTTTGGTCAATGTTATTTAGTTTGATGTACAGAGTGCAAAGATTTCGTCTATGTAATGGGTCTTTTTACAACCTGTATGTGCGAGCCAGAAGGGTATTAGGGAAATCACTCTTTGTTTCCGTTACTTGGATTCGTGTGCTCCATCTTAGACCCTGTCTGCGCTTACCCTCAGGTGTGACTAGGGTCAAACATTATCAAGTAAAATAATTTAAAAAAAAACCCTTCCCAGATTGTTTTTCTTTTATTTAATGCGAGTTCAAAAATAACGTAATATTGACTGGGATTCACCAAGCGTCATCATCATCGTGAATGATAGTTAAAAAGTAAATCATTACTTTACCCCACCATTGCTCCCCAATCATTGCTTTAAACCCACATTGGGTTCTAAAATATTTTCAGGATAAAAGGGTGATAGTCATAAAAAAATTAAGAATATCAGTATTATCATCCCAGTGTTAAAAATGCAGATGTTTAAAACTTAAATTATGATAATGAAAACTCAAACTGTACCACATTTCAGCTTTGTAAAAGATTTGTATGGCTGAAAACTATTTTCAAATAAGCATTGCTGCATGTTCAAAAAATACCAACCCATTTCGATAACTCTGTCATACCACATCAAACACGGGGCTAAAATACCGAACAGTTCGGTAAAAAACCATGTCCCTGGCAGCACTGCTTTCGACTTCGATAATTCTGTCATACCGAACATTCTACACGGGGCTAAAATACCGAACAGTTCGGTAAAAAACCATGCACCTGGCAGCACTGCTTCCGACTTCGATAATTCTGTCATAACGAACATTCTACACGGGGCTAAAATACCGAACAGTTCGGTAAAAAACCATGCACCTGGCAGAACTGCTTCCGACTTCGGTAATTCTGTCATACCGAACATTCTATACGGGGCTAAACTACCGAATAGTTCGGTAAGAAACCATGTCCCTGGCAGCACTGCTGTCGACTTCGGTAATTCTGTCATACCGAACATTCAACACGGGGCTAAAATACCGAACAGTTCGGTAAAAAACCATGCACCTGGCAGAACTGCTTCCGACTTCGGTAGTTCTTTCATACCGAACATCGAACACAGGGCTAAAATATCGAACAGTTCGGTAATAAACCATGCACCTGGCAGCACTGCTTCCAAATTCGGTAATTCTGTCATACCGAACATCGAACACAGGGCTAAAATACCGAACAGTTCGGTAAAAACCGAGCACCTGGCAATACTGCTTACGGCTCGCTTACCCGGCGACGGACGGGAATTGTATTCTTTATCTGACCTTCACGGACTGATCTACGCTCCCTAGAACAATTAGTGTTAAAGAATGCTTGGAGACTTAAATTTATTAGAAATCTCTGAAAGGTGACGATCCATCGTGATTCGTTAAATGATAAGGTAATACGTTTCATTGTTGTAATCACATTTCTTTCTAATGAATGTTAATTTCGATTCTTAGAAGGCAAAGCTACTTATTTTTACTTCAAAGAAACAAATTAGTTTAAACATTACTGTGTACTAGATTAGATAATTTCTTTGAACAATTTGAGTTGTTTCATTATTTACGCGTGTAATGTAACAGACGGCCCTAGGATCTCCTGAGCACGTCTGCTACACCAGGTGTAAAGAATGTATAGAGCATTCAATACCTAATACATATACATAACAATAATAAAGTGCTTATAAAGTAAGAGGCAAGATAGCTTAATGTCCCTTGGGTCGGTCAGCGAGTTCCTTCTCGTAGTTACGGCGTTCGCCAATGGCCCACACAGCCATTTGATAGAAACCGGCGGCAGCTAACATACCGGCTGTAGCACATTTAGTCATGCCGGTAGAGATTAGCCAGTCCGATCGCCGATCTGGTAAGTGTAGCAGGAGACGAAGTGTAAAAGAAGGAAGAAGGGGTTACCATCGGGCACCAGAATGCCTCTCACTTTGTTACCATGGGAAAGCAGGTTCTTCAATAAGATGTGGAGGCTCAGGTTGTCCAGCTCACATAAATCCTCCGAGTCCCACGTAGAAGCGCGTATTGCATAGAGCAGTGTACAAGGTATGGATGATGTGATGCCACATAAAATGTAAACAGCCACTTGTAGTTTTTAAATTTATAATATTTATCAAACAGAAAATAATTATATCAAAAATTACTCCTCTCCATTGTAAAACCAAGTCAAAATTAAAATTCGAATCCAAAACCATAGTGGTATAAAAAAAGGTATAATAAAAATATCATGAAGGTGAATGACGATGAAGAAGGTGATACTACACGCGATCAACTGTTCTTTATTACGGAAGTATTTTATTTAAATACGACATTCTTTTATTTGTCTGAAATCTCCAAATATTTGAAAAATAGGTCAGGACAGCCATTTGATTTCCAAATTTTTCATAAGTCAATAAAATTAATTAACACAGCTAGAAAAGGCAAAACACAATACAAAAATAACAATAAAACACAAGGCTTCAAAGTCAAACATTTTCATAAACTCAATAAAAAGCGCGCCAAGCCTACACATTGTATTCAGCCCAAACCAAATAATAAATATTATTTACGAAATTTATTCCGTCTGTATATCCCCTGGGAGCCCTGAATTATTTACCCGGAACTAATATAGAGACTCCATTATGCCGCAACAGAAGGGCTAAAACCTTTTTGAATGGAAAGGGATATAAAAATATGATATATTGTAAGAAAGAACGCCTCCCAATCTTATTTTTATATTTAATAATTCAGCGAATGGAAACGCTTGGAAACTTATCGTATCTGGTTTAATCAGGATTTATCTAGTTTATGCATGGTAAAACGAACAACGTTTTGATGTCTTTTAGTTGGTGATATCGTAAGATCTGTCGATTCTAGATGGGTAAATATTGGAAAAACAATAACAAATATTGAGAACGTTATTATAATCATTGCAAAGTTAAGAATACAGACGTTTCAAACTCCAAATATGATAATGAAAAACTACACCACTTCCGTCAAGCAATAAGACAAGGATAAAAACAATCGTAAACTACTTAAATGTTAAAAACCCAAGACATCCAAATTTGTTAAAAAAATGTTTAGGTGATTCGAATGTTCACCTAGATATAGTTCCTACATTCTTGCAAATTTCGCTGTACTTACTGTTAACGTCTTTTCTGTATTTTTGCTTCTTATAATCTCATAAACAAAATATAATACAGACCTTTGCTAACCTATTTATAATTAGCAAAGAAATGTTTACACACAAACTTTCTTAACTAGGTGGTATAATTGTATTTATTACCCAGATTACCTCGATGATTTCCTTATTTATTCCAAAGTATTTAGCTAAACAGGAACATTGGTATTCTTTATACCCTTCCTATTTAGGTATATTGTTACGTTGATTGCTAACCTTGTTTACCTATTATTGTTCATATTCAGCGAAATTAAAGGAAGTTGGACGAATAAAAAGGCAGAGTCCCTCTAATTCACAACGTTTAGCTAGGTATTTCTCCAACGTTACTCTATTATTTGAACATAAAGGTCCCTCTTTGTGGGTTTTCTCGTGAATCGTAAGTTAATTGTGTTTGTCTTGTTATTTTAGAGGTCTTCCGGGAATTGGGGGGCTCAGAGTTAATTCAGTTCCTGGAAAGTGGTGTTTTATAGATCAGTTTACGTCAAAGGGAGATTTAATTGCCGTTTTTGGCTAACGACACAAGTAATAAAGCTTGGTAGTGTCGTTTTATTTGTATTCGCATTAGTTTGCCCTTGTTTATTCCTTTATTTCCTTGGTGAGCCTTAATCTACGTAGCATCAACGTATATCTCTAAAACAATTACAAGAAACAAATTAATTTTTCCATGGGAACCACAAACATTGCAAGAAAATAAAAACAATGACTATTTATGTCCAAAAACGATAGACCAACCACCTACGAACAATTGGCCTTCCGAAACGTTTTACTTATTTTTTCGTATTCTCAATTTACTGTACATTGAAAATTATCAAGCACGGCCGGATATTTTATCATCGAGCTGTCTTGCAAAATATTATCACTATTTTCATAAATGGTTGTTTAAATCGAACCTCAAGACCTCAGATCAGCAGAATAACAATCGAATCGTAATCATAATATTTCTTCTGTATTCCAGCATCGTTGCATAATGTAGATTTTGGTAAAAAGGTCGAAATGAATATTTAAACGAAAAATATTAACTTTTAATATAAAATTTGAGTCGTACTTTCAAATTGTCGATATGCAAAATATATCTACGTTTATAAGGAACGGGAAAGATCGGAAACTTTGAAAACGGGAAACTTCTTGGAGGTTTTAATAAGAAAGTTAAAGATTTACACAGAGTTCGTTTTGGTTGAATGATATTTATGTACATCTTACGTTAGAATTTAAGAAAAATGACTAAGAAAAATGCCACAAAAGTATATAAAATTACTTATTATATTTGCTCACAGCAATAAACATGTTTAATGGTAACCTTTGTTTAAGATGATACTTAATTATTTCATCACAATCAGGCATAATGAAACTAAAAGTTAATTAATTAAAGAAATTATAGTATCAGAATCGAAAAACTATACTACAAATCTCATCGGTTACCCAACCAGACTCAATCTACTTGAGTATCATAAAAAAATATTAAATTCCCTTCACTTCCAATTTAGCAAACACAAAGGAAAATTCAACGAATATTCCAAAGAATTAAGACCTTTATTCGTTGGCTCCATCCCAGTCAATGCTAAATTAATTTTTGGCCTACTGGCTCGTACCAGATCCCATCCCAAGTAATCTAAGCCCGAATCAGTTCGCTACTTTATGAATGAAACATTTGAGCTTTTCGAAACTTCAGTATCTGTGGCGGATAGATAAATCAACTGTAGCCAAGTTTGTTTCTTGCCTTCGATAAGAGAATCTTTAGAGCATGATTCTGTTAAACTTTTACTTCTTGTTGTTATATTAAATTAAAGGAGGGTTTTTGTTCGGGTTTGTTTATTTGACTTTGGGAATATTTAGGGCTATATAGATTGACAAGTACTCATAGAATCAGTTGCTAGACTGTTTAATGCTTTTATATCTTTGTGTGGTTCCTTTAGGTATTCGTTATAGTCTTGTTCTTTTTGTTCGTTTTGGTCAGCGGCTGCACTTGGGATTTCAACAAGAACAATCTGCATTGTGACTATGTTTTTGTCTTCGATACCATAATTTTATATATTATCTTATCTACAATCAGAGTTTATTTAATTTTCCGAAAACTATTTTCACGCTGCACAGCACATGGGAGGAATATACGACCAACGTAAGTTTTCGTAGCAAAATGTATACTTACATAACAGATTTCACCTTGTAAAGGTAAAAATATATCAATACGTTTTCATAAAGGTACAAAAATGCCACAAATTCAAAGCTAATCTGGGATTTTGGCCTTTTTGATAGGTCATTAAATCCAATTCGATAGGAAATGCTATGTTTTTAATACATTTCTCCTGTTTGTGGCAGGTTGCAGAGCGCACGAGCCGAAAGCGTGAGGGGGGTCCGGCGATCGCCGGATGCCCGCCAAAACTTGTTGCAGCGCATCACCAGTACACCACCCACGCCCAATAGGTAAGCATCAAGATTTTTAAAGGAAGGTACTTGAAAATTTTACGCGAGATCTGTGGTATGCACTTGCTAGATATTTAGTAAATGATGTACAGACGCCAGCACATCAAGCTACTACAATCTGTCAAATTTCTTTAATAGATTTTTATCTTTATCGCGAAAGCAATAGGTTCAAGTTTGACTGGGAAAATTTGACAGTTTCGGGTAGCTTGACCCGCTGGCGTCTGTACAAAACTCAATTAACTTTTTTGAATAGCAGTGTTTACTTATACATATGTATACTTCTTTAACAAATTTTCGTTAATTTAAACACACCTTCCAATTATCTGATTGTAACGTATTCTTAATTTTTTAGGATCGTTGATTACCTTGCACCTGAATCGCCAATGAACGTGGACGAAGACCTTCTACTGGAGCTTCTGTTTAAAATCTGACAACGGCAGTTAATCAACGGACACTATCCCTTTCCAAAACTATCTTCATTTTCATTTCATCCTCAAACAGAGGTTTTCTTTTACCTTTAATTTACAAGTCGAGATTTTATGTTGGATTTGAATGTTGTGATTTTTTTACATCGAGTATTTCAAATTAAGCATTAACACCAACTGCCTTTCACATTATCAAATATACTGTCTGATATTTATTATGTAATTTAGCTACTTTCACGAAACAGGTTTCTTATCGGAGTTGTGAACTAACTCAGGCCTTGTCTATTTGAAATGTTTTAACAATTCTTTTATTTAATCGTATTTGTAGTTGATACTAAAAGTTTTGATTATCACGTTTCGCCTTCTTTAGATTTCCTTTACTAAAATAAATCTTTCACCGTTTTGACTCGGTACTGTTACAGATATTGATGCGACGGAACGGATTTATATGATCTGATAAACATCGATGTATTCGTACCTCTCATGTAAATCTACGCAGTTCCATCTGTGCATAATATTAACGGATTTTAGCAACTCGTGTGACTCTAGGAAGTTATTCTTTTTTCCTTAGAAATGACTTGTTCAGAGTTTAGATTTCGATTTATTCTTTATTTTAAACTCTTCAGGTCATAGACAGGGTTATATTTAGTATAAATTTTATCGTATTTGTATTATATTTTCATAATGTATTTTTGAGATATTTGTTTAGAACATTTATTGGAATCATATTTTTGAAACTCTAAATTGGATGTAAAGTAATTAAACCTAGATCATCAAACGTATTGGCTGAAACATTTTTCGTAAGACTTGACGTAAAATTTTGAAAATTCATAAAATATCTTTATAAATGGACGAGTAATGTTTGGCTTTTGCGATTCACGTCAATTGCAAACGGTTTGATAATGAATTTTAAAGTGAAAACTTCTGTTGGTTACTTTGCTTGAATTTTTAGATCGAGTTAAAACTTGAATTCTATTCTATGAATGATTTCAGCAATGGAGTTTAAAATATGTAGGTTAAGTACAAATTCAAATTATTAAAAAGCCACTGTTCTTATAAAGTAGATGCACTTAGCGTATAATACAATAAACCCGACGAGCTGTGAGTATTTTGAGATTTTATCGTATTTAAGAGAAATAAAAGTAATTACGCAGTTAGTTTCGGTCGAAAGTTTACAATAGGTTTCATTCCAGCCTAAATAGTTTTAATTCTTTTAGTCTATGCAGTGAAGATGAAGCCTTAGATATCATCGAACATGATCTACGATCTTTGAGACTCCCTTAAATTAGATCTAATCTTATGAAAGACCTTCGACCGTTTTTATCAATAGTTAATTTTCTATTAGTTTTTCTTCTTCTTTCGCGACTATATCGTTTAGTTCGTATTCCTCCTCCCCTAGTTCCTATTCCAATAAGTGCGGATCCCTAATATGAATTTTCATCGACTACCTACATCTACTATTAGTTCTTTAGATAGTGAGTTTTGTTTTAGATCCTCGTTATGCTAACGCCATACTTACCTAGCGTTCATGAAGAAATAAGGTTGTGCACCACTTAAATATAGAAAATAAAAACCTAAATATTCCCTTTTTCTGAATTCTCTGATATTTTAACGTAGTAAACATAGTAAAGTTTTATAGAATAAGAAATAATAGAATAATCATAGCTTACGATAAGAAGACGTGCTACAGTCGAGATATTTTCGATTCGTATTTTTATAAAGCAAAAGTTTCGAACGAATAAGGACGCTTTGCTTGAGCAGGGCCCTGGTATTTTAATTTATCAAACTTACTTCAACTATCTTGTTTAACTTTCTTTATTACGATTTGTTTTATGATATTTAGTTAGATTTGAGACTTAGTTTTTTTGAAAATTCTAATATCGTTCTGTAATTTTTAATTTAACTGTTCGTACATTCCGATATATTCCTGTTTATTTAGATTTTGAGAGGCCCAGAGTTGAAAAAAGTAGGTAAAAAAGGTTGGTTGATTCGCAGCAAAAATTTAAATTTTTCGTCGTTCAATGTCGAACGGCTTTTTGTCGAGAATGAACCAATGTTTTTTCGATTAGAGGAAATTAAACACGCGACGAGGATTGAGAAAAACCGTCCAGTTGTGGCGGCTTTTGCACCCTCCGGTAGCGAACGGCAAAAGTCGCAAATATCGCGGGTTTCGAAAACAGCGGTGTGGTGACATCGGCGCGGAGGCTCGCGAGCTCGGAGCGGCCGGGGGCGCACTAATACAACACGTATATTTCATATTTTTGGATCGCTAATTTTAAGATGTTATATTTATATATGTATATGTAGTAATGGCGGGTACGATACCAGTATTTCGAGATGTATTGCGCCAAAAGTTTTGATGTATTAATTTTCCATAAAAGTTATTCTATCATTTCAGACTTAATTTTCGAACAAATAGTTCGTTTAGCTAGTGGTCATGCGTATACCTATATTTTTAGATAGCGTGCACGATTGCTTCTGGAGCGCTGATAATGTTAAATAGCGAAACGGGTGGAAAATTGAAGAAAAGAAATTAAATAAAAAAAATATTTTTCACAGTAACGCAGAACCTCTGAAAGCAATAATATTTTTGTGGTGAATTAAACTCCGATTTGTAAAGAAAGAGTATTTTAATATCCACGCGATCGTCACAATACAGTTGAAATATAGACGCTTCTTAGTGCCACCGATAACCGTGTCCCTTTTATTATCCTAACTTTACCAATTATTTTTTTGAATGCCAAAACTAAACACCAAAAAAAAGATTGATTACTAAAATGTCAATTACAAAAAATAAAAACAAAAAATAAAAATTTTGTTAAAAAGATTAAAAAACAAGGTATCAAAATATTTTAAATTATAATGTTTTTTTAATAGGTGTTTTCTTTTTAAAAAAGAACGAAAGCAATAAAACTTATGAGGGAAATAAAAGTGGCACACTTACGGCGAGGCTTAGTAATTGACCACAGCTAAAAGATAGTGCACTAGAAGTAGATATAGTTAGATAAATTACTATTATATGAAATAATAAAAAAACTTGAAATCTATACATAGAATTTAAAACTAAAAGTTTAACTAATACTTTTTATTATTATATTATAAGAAGCTTGTTCACACATTTTAACTTCATATTTAGTAAGTATTCCTAAGACTAAAAGATAGAAATTGTTACTAACTGGTACTGGAATGAGATATTAGTGAGACTATGGTTGGATTTCTTTTTAATTTTTAGGGTGGGCCGTAACTAGTTGAGCTATATGAATTATTATGCCATAGGCACGTTTCTTTTGACGAAAATGTGATAAAAATTGCAAAAGGCATTGATTTTAGCGTATATGATTTTAGTGTAGTTATAAGTTATTTACGTCTGTTGTTTATGCGATTTCTAATAGTGAATTAATTCGCGGTAGCTTGCGTATACTTTTGTAGAGGCGTATTATTTTAGTTTTAGTCATTTCATATTTAATTTTAAATAAAAAATATATTTTATTTTGAAGAGATTCATAAATTGTTCAAAACGAATGGCTAAAACTAATTTTGATCACCTCTGTGTAAAAATGATTATTTTGTAATCAAAATGAGCCTGCCTAAAGTATATTGCATATCACTTAGATACTTAATTATAACTTTGAACGTTTTTCGACACTCGCGTATGATATTAGTTGTATTTTATTTTATAAAATGCTAGATCACTAGAAATTCATTTAAATAATAATATTTATAGCTGCTAAATCCTTTCATTAGGATTGTAATAATATTTTGAAATACTATTTTTAGTCAAGTACGAGTATTATTCTTTTTTATTACGTAGCTAAAAATTACCAAAAATAAGTACCTATTATTAGGCTCTTTCTGAAATAATTACAAAACGCAATAGTGCCTGATTTAGTCATATAGAAATCAAAGAATAAATGCCATAAATATTTAGTTACTTAAACCCTAGTCATTTTAATGTAGAAAAAAGCATGTTAAAATACAAAAGTAATTTTAATATTTTATTTTTCAAAAATCATTACAATCCTATATTTTTATAGCTAGCTACTAGTATTATTGCTTTATAAACAAATTTATTATATAGATTACGAGCGTTTGATAGCGAATTTTATGATGTTATTTAATTTTTTAATTAATATAATTGTTTATATGCAATCTTAAGCATTGTATGTAAGTTTTTTCTTTAATATTAGCGAATGTAAGAAATTGTTATGTACTGCCAGTTTCAAGGTTTCTAAAACACCAAAATGGAGGGACGAATGAATGATTACTGTCCAGTTGAACAACTTAGAATCTCTTTTTATAGTTCATCTTTCGTAAAAAAAAAGTTGTATGAATTATAATTGGATTTAAAAATTATGTGAACTGTATTTTTGACATCTGTTTTGTATAGGTAACGAACTTGAAAATGAGTTGTAAATAATTTCAGAAAAACATACAAAAATGTCATTTTTGTCACAATTTTATTTTTAGAAAATCAGTGAAACATTTCTTTAGTTAAAATTTTGTAGGTATTTTGTGTGAACTGTAAATAAACAATATTGTTCCTAAGTATTTATAATCGTGATTAATCGTGTACTTATTTCTTATGAATGCATTCGATATCTTAAAATATTTTTGTGAATGAGTATTGATTTTAACTTTTACTATATTATTTTTTATTATTATACGAACTTACGTTTATAAGGAACTTATTTTAGTTTTAGTCCTTTATTCAAAACGTTGTTGTTTTATAATTTTTAAATGTTTTAATTTTAAAATTAATGTCATAATGATAATAAAGTTTAAACGTTTTTAATTACCTATTTATTGTAGAGAACAAAACAGTTGTTTTTTGTTTTATTTTTTTGTAAAGTATTCTGAGATGATGGACATGAGAGTGCTTGACGATGAGCTGTTGGATAAGTGTACTTTGAACAAAAAAATAATCTTCCTTTGTAATTATTATAATCTATAAACACTACAAAATTGTGATTCAAAGCAATTTAAAATATTACTGCTGATTATATTTTGTGTTTTATTTAACCAAACCCTACTAGAACATTACGGGTTTCCTCACGATGATTTTCCTTCTTTTTTAGGGTTCCGTACCCAAACGGTAAAACGGGACCCTATTACTAAGACTCCGCTGTCCGTCCGTCTGTCCTTCTGTCACCAGGCTGTATCTCATAAACTTTTATAGTTAGACAGTTGAAATTTTCACAGATGATGTATTTCTGTTGTCGCTATAACAACAACTGCTAAAAACAGAATAAAATAAATATTTAAGGGGGCTCCCATACAACAAACGTGATTTTTTGCCGTTTTTATAGATAATGGTACGGAACCCTTCGTACGCGAGTCCGACTCGCACTTGGCCGCTTTTTTTCTTTCTCTTTGCGGACCGTTTCTACATAACCGGGCAGTTACTGGCGAGTCCTGAAGGGTCTCCAGCCAATGGTGGCGAAGTAAAATACTTAACCTAAGCTAACTACTTATAGTACACTAACATCATGACTAACTGCAACAACAGCACTAAAGGCGACCCTTAGTGGGACTCAGACTTCGGCTTAGGGCGTTGCCGGCGGGGCATAGAGAGGGAGACATCTTGATGAGGGCTGAATTACGACACGTTTGGTTTCTGCGCCACATGTCGCGGGTTCGATTCCCGCACGGAACAAATATTTGTATGGCCTACAGATAGTTATTCTGGGTCTAGGCGTTTGTGTATGTGAAGATGTGGGTCTGTAAACGCACAAAATATACAAAAAAAAAAAACCGGTGTAAATGTCAGAAGTGCGGGCTGGAACGTGTTTTTTATACTTATCTTGGTCGCATTTGACCCTCGTCGTACTTGGTGGTAAGCGCAGACAGGTTCTAAGATGGAGCACACGAATCCAAGTAACAAAAATATAGTGGGATTCCCCCGTATCCCTCTGGCTCTCACATATACACGACGGAACACAGTAAACTGCTTGGCGCCGGACTTTAATGTGAGGATGGTAGCTAGCCAGGCGGACCGTAAAGATCTTACCACCAAAAAAGTATTACTTTCCGTATTTTGTAGGTCCTCTAAGGAGAGACGCGTTGAGTACGCTTTTCTACTGACATATCGAAGAAATATATGAAGGTGATTGTCTGATTGACCACTATCGGTTAGATACTCGTAGTGGTCAATCAGACTGCACTAGCGGGTAGGGCACGCCGCGACAGCGGCGGTAAGGCCCGTAATGGAGGAGTGGCTGGAGAGGCGCCCTCAGCTTCCGGCTGGCGCAGGTACTCTCGGGACATGGTTGTTTCGGGAAGTACCTGTGTCGCATAGGCCGGGAGCAGACGTCCGGTTGTCCGGCGTGTCCTGCGTGGGCGACGCAACGCCGCGAACTAGTCGCGGCGGTCGGTGGTGACCTCTCGCTTCCGGCCGTGGTTCTGTCCATGGTCGGGAGCGAGAGTGCGTGGGAAGCCGTCGCTTCCTTCTGCGAGGAGGTGATGGCGACCAAGGAGGGAGCGGAGAGGGAGAGAGAGGCAGCTGCCACTCTCCCTTCCCGCGCCAGACGCACCGGGCTCCGGGGGCGCGCGACGATCTCCGGCCTTAGTGTGTGGCCTGCGGGCGGCGGGTTAGGGGACCCGTCGCCCGATCAGTAATAGGCCCGAGAAGGCGGCGCGCAGTGTTCCATGCGCACCTCTCAGTAGGACGTGGGGCAATGCCCCACAGAAGCAGAGGTCCGCCAGGGGTTGGCGGACCGAGGCCTGCGGGGGTCGCGGTGCATGCAGTTGCGAATCTCGCGACCCCAGCCAAGGATCAGGAGAAGGAACACCGTGGGTTTTTAGCCGGTAAGAGTCCGGCATACCCCTTCGCTTTCCCCGGGCGAAGGGAATCCATGAGGATTAACCCAAGAAAAAAAAAAGACTGCACTAGCGGGTGCGGGCGCTTGGGTTTTGGCGTCTGCGTGTTTACAGTAGTGCCAAACGAGCGATAGCTCGATACGATAGTACGACGCTTCGGCGGGAATCAAAATGGTTTAGAACCACACGCGCAGCCACCTAACAGACGCTATATCACTGTGAACGATACGGGCGGACTGAGCCATTAGAAACACCCGCGCCACCGCGCCCGCGCCCGCCTCATGCAGACGCGCGGCTCGCGTTAGCACTATGTGGTCAATCAGAGTGCACTAGCGGGTGCGGGGGCGGGCGCGGGCGCTTCGGTCTTGGCATCTACGTATTCACAGTAGTGCCGAACGAGCTATCGTCCGACACCTCGACGGGTGAATCAAACAGACGCTATATTACTGTGAACGATACGGGCGGACTGAGCTATTAGAAACACCCGCGCCACCGAGCCCGCGCCCGCCTCACGCAGACGCGCGACTCGCGACTCGCGGCGCACTGTGAATGCAACTGGCGTCTACATACATTTGATTTAAACACGCCCGTGCTAGCACCCGCGCCCGCCTCCACTCTGAAAGAGTACTTAGGCTTTAACTGCTTTTTTGATCAGCTAAAGATATACATAGATTTATATGTTAATTCGTTTTAAAAGTTAGCAAGTTATCTCTCTGTAATAATTTAGCAAGGAAAGTCTCTTCAACTTAAAATCCTTATATATTTATTGCGAGGGCAAGATAAGAAGTACAACTAAGTTTTGTAACTGAGTATCTTAAATGTTCTGTCCTCATAACTTTAAGTAAAATACTGAGTTAAGTAAAAAGCGTTAATCTTTAAGTTATTGCTTAGATATTCTGAGAAAAGTTATAGAACTGTTATTTTTTATTTCTCACTTTGTTTGCCGGTTTTCCATGTTGGTCCAGAAAATAAATACTTATTTATGAATATACACTTCAAAGAAATCGAGCCACTGCTTTTTTCACGTGTGCTACTCGTAATTATTAGTTTTCATGAATTATATAATTCAAAGTTGACAAAAAACTACCCTCATTGTAAAGGTTATCAAATAACCTTTTAGGCGATAATTATATGTTTAGAATTGATCTGCAAAAATAATAACAATTACTTATACGTGAAAAATAGAAGTGGCTCGATTTATTTGCTCCCAAGTATATTATTATGAATTACTACCTAGTTTTGTCTAAGAAACAGTTGTCTACTATGTCAAAGTCAATCTCCAGCTTAAGTGCGTATACACGTAGAAAGCGGATTGCCGGTGCCGATCTGCCAGCGTTTGTCGGTGCTGGTCCGCGCAGTTAGTTGGCGCAGGTAGTCTTTATACTGTGTGGCGAACCAGCGTCGACAAGCTCCGAACTTCGCCGACAAGTTCCGACCTGCTCCGATCAGCGCTGGTAAGCCGTCATTTGTTACTGGATTTCTGAGAATCTGTATTTGGAACAAGGCGTATTTTTGTTAAATAATGCCAGTCCCTGCTTGTACCCGCTTCCTTTATGTAGCGGTTACCTGCACGGACCAATACCGATAAGCGCTGGTAGGTCGGCGCCGGTTACCTGCTTCCTTTATGTATACGCCCTAATCAAATGCGGTTATATTCAGCATGACTGGTGTTATCGGTAGCGGGTAGCACTGGGCAATGTTGACAAAAGAAGGTAGTCGTCGATATGGATCAACGCACCCGAGGTTATAAAGGCGGTGGTCATTCGACGAAGCGGGAGCATTCCGTGTTGATCAGCTGAAGAAGTCTGACCTTTTATATCTGACTAGCTTGTCCTTATTTTATGATCTTGTAATAATTATGTCAAGTAATACATTGTGATCTAGTTTAAGTTACTAATACTAACCCAAATACAAGTACTCTCAGTGGTGGAGAGTCTATGTTGGTTTTATTTACTGTGTTTACCTTGCTCGCAATCCTGACATACCGATATTAGCTATAACTGTAATGATAGAATCACCCCTGAACGATTGTTGTTGTGTCATTTACACTGGTTAGTCGCTTCACACCGAAAAACCATGAGCTCTGCCCATCACTCTGTACAACTTTTACTACCTATGAGACCATCTATGAATTCGTGAAAAAAATCATCTGTTCCTTAATATTTTGCTAAGCAACATTGCTGATTCAGATACCTGATCTGAGGACCCAGAGAGAATCAATGATCATGAACCTAGAATCTCACGCTCAGCAGTCGCGCTTGCGACCTGCAGGCTTACTCCCGACAGGATCGAGTTTTGAATCGAGTCGACTTAGTGTCAATTCTTACCTACTCTTGAAATCGACAAAAGCGCACAATTGTGCCACGGCTCGAATAAAAATTAGCGACTGTTTTTGATATTTGTTAGTTTTAAATCAAACCTCAGTACGGTCGTGCAGTTTTGTCGATTTCAAGAGTAAGAATTGACATTAAGTCGACTCGATTCAAAACTCGATCTTGTCCAACGAGGTAGTCAATTTACAAAGAATGATAAATAAATATGACTTGGCTGTATGATCTTACGATCTTTGCCTCCCTGGCGAATATTACAACAAAAATACAAAACGTAGTTTTTATTTTTACGTACTTATAATGAAACGGTTGCTGTCAATCCTACCTATTATTTCCCTTAATATTTTCCGTCTACCCGCAATTGTCGACGATTTAATATACGCGATATATTAGTCGTGCCAGTTCGTTCGCGACCGCTGAGACCAAAGCATCAGCTGCGCTAGTTTTTCGTGTGAAGTGTATCAAAACTGTTTAACGTTTTGTGAATCCGCTTTGTGTGAACTTTTGTAGCCAAAACCTAGATAAAATAGTTTTCAGTGCCGTGAAGTGTTAATCAACGATCGCGATACTGGCCGACATGGATACCGCGTGCTGACAGCACTTGCAGGTTCGTTCTGTGCATTTATATGTAGAAGACTAGCAGTTGCCGCCGGTTTCATTCGCATCTTAAGGGCCCCACTGATTAACAGGTTACATGTTTTCTCTGGTCTTATTGGGCGGCCTGACGTCTAAAGTTATATGTCGGAGGAGTGAAGTAAACGGCTTGTTTCCGTACTAGTGGCGCCATCTATTTGTGTTTGAGATACTCTAGTCGATTAATCAAATCGATAACAGCTGTCATTGCGCCTGTAGTTTAGCAAAATATGAAAAGGAAAAAAAAAAGTTCCCTACGTTTTGACGAGTTATGCAAACATAAATGTAGGGAACAGTTGTTTTTTTTTCGCGATTTCATGTTTGGTCCCATAGTAAAAGTTGTTCATAATGATGAGTACAGTGACCCCTTAAGAAGTTGTGCGTTATTTATGTTACACCTTGTATACTTTGCTGCACGCTTGTAGTACTCCTGTATCGTGTGTGCGTTAACACAAATCTCGAATGCACCAACACACCGACTAGAACTTTATAGAGCCCTCTCTGTTGTGCAGGTTTTCCTAAGTTTTTCCTAAGTTTTTCCTTCACTGTTAACGCAACTGGGGCCCAATTCTCCTAAAATAAATTGTTGCCAAACGCAATCGAACCACAACCGTCAGTCAGGCAGTTTTCGTTTTCGAAAACTTTCAAAATGATTGATTTTGTTTTTTGTGTCAAACAATTTGATAGCTTTTGAAATTGAGAACTGTCTGAATGAACGGTTCGGCTTTGTTTCGGTTGTGATTTATCAAGATTTATTTTAGGAGAATTAGGCCCCTGATAGCTATATTCTGAACCGGTTGCGTACCGCTCGTCGTCCCAGGACGACACTTAATTGTTTTATCTATTGTGTCTATAATTACCGTGCTTGAGGTTTTAAGAAAACATCATGTTAATGAAGTACACCACTTAATTACCAATACACCTCTTTATAGTAGACAAACAATTAAAAATAAGTTTAACAACATCTTAAAGCTAAAATTCTAAAATCCCGCCCTTCGACTAACAGATTGGTCGTATAACTCTCTTTATGGGCCACGTAAAATTTTAATAGCCCCATATTTTATTGGTAGGGTGCTCAGAGCTTTGATTAAAAACCTTTTGGGAATACCCAATCGTTAGAACGTGATTATCTTTCTGTGATCGGAGGGAGGCTCCGTCCAGTAATCAGTAATTGGTCACACGATTGCTAGTATCTGCTAGGTAGTACAACGTGAGAGCAGCTGATTAAACGTTTGCAAAAATTAACGTTCAAACGCAAAGCTAGAGAACACTACTTTAAAATCGCTGCGCTCCTAAGTGCGTATACACGTAGAAAACGGGTTGCCGGCGCTGGTCCGCACAGTTCGTCGGCGCAGGTATTCTCTCTACTGTGTGGCGAACTTAATAAGGCAGCTTAATAAGGGCTGAATTATCGGTGTGACTGCGGAGTCTGAAGAGACGACCGGCTCTACGATGCGACGGGAGAGCTCGATGGATCGTGATCGGTGGCGGTGGGACGTTTCGCCACGGGTCTCGTCGGCGAGGACGGTATGCCGGACGGCGGCGGACGTTGTGTATTGTGCTGGTCGATTTACTCGCCTCCTGGAGGAGGGTTATTTCGTCATCGGGTTCTACCAGCCCCTGCTTCTATCCGCTTCCTTTATGTAGCGGTTACCTGCATGGACCAGTACCGATAAGCGCTGGTAGGTCGGCGCTGGTTACCTGCCTCCTTTATGTATTCACCCTTAGTTGTTAGTTTCTGCGAGTTCACTATCACTGTAGATATTTTTCTGTATTAATTGTTCTATAAGACAATGATATTTCAACGCTTATTTATAAATAAATAATATCTAGAATTGGGAATGTTTGTTAAATAACAACGTTTTCAAGTAAATGGTAATATAGTTAATTGCTTATTAGGGCTTGAAGACGGATCAACAAACTGTTTCTACCTAAATAAATAGAATTTAAAATAACTTATTTTATACGACATGTAACAGGAATAACGCAATCACTCAAACAACCTTGGGGTCTGTAAGTCAAGAGTGAATAAGTTACTTCTAGGCAAGCGTACTTCACCGTCGACCACATCATAGCTTACCATCAGGTGAGATAGTGGTCAAACGCTAGCCAATAGCTAAATAAAAAATAAAAATTATAGCGGTGGTAGTTGCTTTTGGACCTTCTAAACAAAACGACTGCAGTTCTGTTTTAGTACGTTTCATCATCTGCCTAGCCTTTTCCCAACTATGTTGGGGTCGGCTTCCAGTCGAACCGGAATGCAGCTGAATATCAGTATTTTACATGGAGCGACTGCCTATCAGACCTCCACAACCCAGTAACTGGGTAATACGATACTCTTGGTAAGACTGGTTGTCAGACTTTCTGGCTTCTCACCAACAGTAACGACTGTCAAAGATCTACAAATGACAGCCGGGACCAACGGCTTTACGTGCTTTCCGAGGCACGGAGGAAACTCGCTATGGTAAATGGTCACCCATCCACAGACCAACCTCGGCAAGCGTGGCTTAACCCGGAAGATCGGTCTATGCGGCTGTAATTATTTAGCCACGAGCTCCTCAGTTCTGTTTTAGTACGTTTATTACTCAATATACGAAACAACTTAAAACAAAACAAGGCAACGCAGTTGCACGGCAGTTAGATATTAAGATGTCTCTAGAGCGCGGGAGTTGTCGCACTGCGCGCGCGTCTGTCATGTAGTGAGCCCGCTGCTACACTACCGCCACTACTCGCTCTAGCGGACGGCTTGGTAAGTATTCTGTGTTGCCTGCGTACGCCACGCTATAAAATAACTACCTCTGCTCAACCCTTCGAAGAATACAGGCGTGATGCTATGTTAAGAAAATAATAAAGGTAGGAACAGATTTTTATAACACGCCATACCACGTGACGGCAATAGCGTGATGTTATGTAAATTCACAATTTTAAGCAAAAAAGAAAAAAAAACTAAAGGAAAAGAAAACATTGTACCAAGACTTTTTATAAGTCCTTAACCAAACATCGAATATAATCCTGATTTAGTCGGGTACGTGTACAAAACATGATTCCATGATTTTTACCCGGCTACCTCAATTTATATCCAGGCTTACCCAGCCCGGATTAAAACCGACGCTTTTTTGTATTCACATTCAAGAAACATGGGAATTTTAGCTAAGTTTTTTGGGTTCCAAACGAATTACAAGGAAACTTTTTCGTCACTTCTGTCCGTCTGTTCGTCCTGGATATCTGGCCTCTGTACCGTTCCAAAGGTAAATTTTCTAAAATTAAAAATAAAACACATTTCGATATTTTTTCATATTATGTACCATAATCATTTGTTTAAAACTAGACGTAGGTATTTTGACTTCTAAAGTTTTTAAGGTGAAAGATACGGGCTGTTCCCAGCACTTTTCCCGCTAGATGGCGCTGAAATCATTATTTTGAGTTTATTTCGTTTTATGTGAAATCTGAGCATTACAAAGTTGTAGAAGTAGTGTTCGCGACACCTGGTCATTACCTTTTAATGAACTTGATCATAACAATGCCTCAAAATCCACCCAATTTGACACAGAATCCCATAATAACATCTGTCATTGAATTTACACACTTTTACACACACATAGACGTATTCCCTACGTTTACAAAGTTTACCACTAGATGGCGTGCATTTAAAAAAGGGCTAAAATATTTTGTAGAAATACTCTCAATAGGGGTAGGCAGAACGACACCTACGATAAATTAAAACTAGTACTATTTTAGGAAAATAAAAGTTATATTTTAAGGCGTAAAACATTTAATTGATTAATAAAAAAAGGAAATAAATAATGTCAAATATACACAGTAAAATATAGTTTTATTTTATTACCTAAGTTTTTAGTAAAACAAAAATCTAAATCTTTATTGAGTTCAATAAGGTATTATTTCACCTTTTATAGTAAATACAAATTAAAAGCTTTATACAATGATTATGTAGATTCTAAACAAACTACTACAAAAAATTTTCAATTGAACAAAAATTATTTCTTCTTGTCTTGAAACCACTGCTTCACAGGTGCTACAAAGAAAAATAACTTTACTTAGTATATTTGTAAAAAATAACTTTACTTAGTATATTAGTACCAGCGTCACCATCATTGATTTTTAACCGACTTCAAAAAGGAGGAGGTTCTCAATTCGTCTGAATGTTTTTGTTTTTTTTTTTTTTTTTTGAAGTTAGATTTCGGTGAGGTTGGCGGTGTTCGATTTAGCGGCATATTGGGCGTTCAAATGCACCAAAAGCAAAATAAAGCAACAATGAATGCGGATTTTTCTTTAATTAAGCAATGTTGCAGGCAGCAATTTGTGCAAGTATTAATTATAATATTTCAGAAATTTCTCCAATTTTTTCGTAAAAAAATCTCAGATTTTTCTGGTATTTTAGCAGCATAATAAAAAACATTCCAAAAAGTAATGTGTTTTGCGGAGGTTTGAACTTGATACTCACACGATCACGTTCACTTACAGTCCGGCCCATGTGTCATCGGACCAAGTCGTCGTTACTAAGAGAGTTGAAAATAGCGTTCTATTTAATAAAAATAGGTACTGTAGCTGCAGGTGTAAAGCTTGTCCTTGCATTCACTTTCAAGGACACTTGGCCCGGCGCACGCTAACACGATTTTTTATAACAACTTGTCTTGATTTGCTGTTGATAATTTTGATAATATTGTTAATTGTGTGTTGTAATTGTTTCAATATTTTATCACTGAGATGGTAATCACTAATTAATTGATCGTTTCACTGATAGTTTACACAATATTTTGCAATTTAAACAATTTTTTTTGAATTTAAAACACGGAACGTTCAAAAATACGTCTGCTCGCGACGGCGTCTCGGCGGGGGGCTATATGCATACAAAGTATTCTTTACCTGGTAAAAACATACCCCAAGATTGCTTTTTCACGAAATTTAATGTTGTGGTTACTTTGGTGACTTACTGAATAATTTAATTCATGGTTGACCATAAAATATACATAATGACAACATCGACACGTAGGTACGTAGGTAATTAGTATTGTAACGAGATTGCAGCGTCTAAAACCCAACTCACGGGCCAACTTGCTGTTTCTAATACTTACCGTCGAAATATACCTAGGTAATTTTATTTTACAATAAAATTGCGTATTTTGAATAATTAATAAAATTATTTACCTACCAATAATAAATTGCAATAATTATATTCAATTGAAATCAATTACATAAGTACCTACTAGACATATTGCAATTTGAATAAATTAAAATAGCATACAAAATATAACACGCAACAAATTCCGCGCGCAAATCCTAGTGCATCAACATTACGTTCAACAAATTGAAAATGTACATGCATTCGAATCATAGTCAAATTAGCTGGCAACGCAGCCGCCGTCAAGGTTACAGAAGACCGGCAACGCTGCATATTTTAATATCTATTTACAATATCGCCTGCACGCCATCTATCGCTTACAATTTTAAACTATAACAAACATGGCGCTTAGTTTGCTTGTCAAAACAAACCCACACATGTAAAGAAGTGTCAAATTTTGTCTGAATTTCATGATTGTTTTTCTCAGTAATTAGTGTAAGTTATTTCCTAAAGAGTGAATTCGCGAGCACATTTGATTGTAGAAAAGTGATAAAATGATTCGTTTTAAACAAAGAGTGTCTATTTTTAGCGTATAATCCCTACAAACATTGTATGGACGGTCCATCGGTACATGCACCTTAAGAAACAGTACAGTTAGCATCAAATATATCGATACGAACAGACTTGCAAAAGACACAACAACATAATCGTGTAAGGGTGTTTCCATCATTACAGTTAAAGCTAAGCAGAGAAACGCATCATTCCCAGCTTCCCCCAACGGGATAGAGATGAGTCCGATATCATGTCACATGTAAACATCATCGATATTTTAAAATCATTTCATCATGCAATGACAAAGACAAAATCATCAATGCTTAAAAATCATTACAAGAATGACAATGATCGCGAACTTCGGTGATTCGGATCGGACGGCATCGGGCCGTCTCGGGCGCAGCGGGCGGTGTGACTGTGAATTGCGACGTTGCGAGACTGCGCGATCGGCGATACTGGACTGGAACTCACATGTTTCGATAAAATGACCGGGACTGGGCGCACGGAACGGCAACAATGCTTTCACTTGCATTGTTTATGTTTGCGTGCGAAATGCGCGGCAAATCACGAATGCAATTTATCTAGCATTTAGTATTTCGGGAATCATTGTTTTGGATAGACGAGGACGAACAACCACCCTAACTGGAAAAAGCATGAAGGGAAGATTGGAATATTACTTGTTGGGGAGGTGCATATTTACGCGACCAAGTTTTTACGACAAATTGCCATGGTATACTAAATAGTCATATCTTGCAGCAAATATCACTAATGGAAACATATTGATGATTTCCATAAAGATAAATCAATCCCTAAATAACCTGCAATGAATGTCACAAACTAAGAAAATTTAAATTACGCGGCCAACTGACAAACTCGACTCATGCCTACATAAATAACTAATGATAATTTCACTAAGCCGTTCCGCGATCATTCAGTATCTACTCACAAATGAAGTGACGAGATCTAATACTCAAATAAAAATCATTGATGATTTTGTCATTGTTCCCGTCACCGATATTTTTTTGTCATTGTCATGCAGTCACCGATACAGAAAAATCATCACTCAGCCCATCTCTACAACGGGAACCTATAGGAGGTGCACCCTTCTACTGTTCGTGCAGTCTCCAAAAATTAACAGTCCAAAAATCAACATGGCAGTCGCTCCGTGTAAAATAACGCATCTGGTTAGATTGGACGCTGACAACAACTATCACTGAAGTTCTCTGATAATACAGCTCTATTAAAATAAAACATTATAATGTTCTACATACTGTTGTTGCCATAATAATGAAACTAAATTCCCTTTTATTCGCAGTATCACTGAGGAAAATTCTTAGCTTGATTTTTTGAAAAGATTGATCTATTTATAGAAGTGATTTTCCGAGCCACTGGTGTTTACGGTTGTAATGAGATTCAATGTTAATTTGAAAGACGTACCTAGCTCCGAGACGGAGAATTGGATAGAGGAATAAATACTAAAAGATTACCTGGAAATAGGCTAAACATTGTTAGATTATATTAAAGCTACAAGTGAAGTTAATACAGTTTCCTGGACAATGTGCACAGACGAAATTGGGTGAAAATAGACCATAATTTGTCTACAAAAAAATCATCATTATCCTCCTGCACCTGTCGATGAAAAAAGAAGGAAAAAAAAGTAATAATTCAAACAAGAATATGCTTTTTTCTATGGTTCTTTTTTTTCATTAATTCCTGACATCATTATCGTTTTCATTTAAATAAAATACACGCAATTATTGAAAAGTTTTTTTTTTATAATAAAAAATAAAAATCAATTGATAAATAAAAACCATTTTTTTTTCATATTTTTTCCATCGTTTTTGTCGATCAATTTTTGTCTAATTTCACCCTTTTTCGTCTGTACACATTATGTAGAGAAACGCTGTACCTATAATCTTATTAAAATAGGACGTGCCATCCCTTTATGTAAGTTTCTAAAGAGGTTTTTTTATGTTAAATGGTTGTCAAATAACCTGATGGCCCACGACCTGATGGTAAGTGTTTACCGACGCCTATAAAACACATGTGTGATCCCAAAAAGATAGCTGATGCGTGAACCCTAGAAATAAAGTTGAAAAGTCTCATGTGCCTGTAACTTCATTTTCATTTCGGCACCCATACCCTTTAAATATATATCATAGTAGGTGAGTGTAGGGTTGTCTCAGGTTGATAAAGATTCTTCATTCAGTGACGTAAAAACACATGGACCAGGGGTCTAGTACAAATTTCACGACAAAAGTGTCCTGAGTTTACATACACCACCAGAGCGCGCCAAGGCACACTACCATATAAATTTAGAAATATCAAGAAACTTATTTAAATCCTACGTGGAGGACACATATCACATTTTGATGAGATGTGTCCGTAATCAGTCAATGAGAACACAAATTGGTATAAATAACATTAACCTATATAACCCACTATCAAATAAAATAATTCCTATAATAAATATGGTTAAGCTCGCCCTGAAGAACAGACCCGTAACGTAATACAATAGCAAACACCCTATTTAGTTAATTTTCTATGACAATAAGTATTTTATTTTGTACCTACAGAGTGTCATATTCGCAATGGCGAAAAAACTCTTTAAATAAAGATTTAAAAAAAAAAAAAAAAACCTACGTAATCATCATAATGCCTTAATCAGCTTTTCATCATACGAACATTCGACTGCACCTATTGACGTAAATAAGTCTTTCTTTTTTTTTTAAAAAAAAAAAAACCTTGCCCCACACTAACACTAGGATTTCTCCTGTGTCGTGGGTGCGTTTACAGACATAAATCTCACATACACAAACGCCCAGACCCGAAATAACTTTCCGTAGGCCATACAAATTTTTGTTCCGTGTGGGAATAATAAACCCAGGCATGTAGGTACTAATGTGACTTTTTCAATGTCATATGTACTTTCTTAGTCAATCTAAGACGCCACTGACATAATGTCAGTTCGTCGTGAGGAAACCTGAACTTAATGTTCTGAAATCGCCAACCCGCAGTGAGCAAGCGTGGCGATCAATGCTCGTTCCTTCTCTGTATGAGAAGAGGCCTTTGCCCAGCAGTGGGACAGTTACAGGATAATATTTATTTATTATTTATTTATGTGGGAATCGAACCCACGACCCATAGTGCAATAGTGCATAGTGCAAAGAAGACAATCACTCGCCCACTGCACCAAACGTTTTGTCTTCTTCGTTATAATCTACACTCGGTTCAGACATTTTTGAGCGCTGAGGTCAATGATATGTTTCTAAGTCGATGCTTCTATTCTTCTTCATTTCTTTCTTCACTTTTCAGCTTTTAAGTTTATACCAGCATTTCCACAAACCAAATACATTAGAATCTGCCACTACACCAGCAATCAGAACGACCCTATTAGATAAATATTTAAGCAGGCCAAACTCTCGAGGGACAGTAATCGTATTATGGAGGAATCGAAGATGCATTCCTGATCAATTATTAAGAGCTCTTAAGATAACAGGAAGACGGGATAGTTAGTTTGTTCTGGGAAAGTGACTAAATCCCGATTTACACACATTAGTAGTAAGTTTTAAGTATGAATGTGGATGTTTATTAGAGTAGAGGAAGACCAAAGAAACGATGGATGGATAGTATAAAAGACTAGCGGTACCCGGCACGCATTGCATTGCACTTTTTCCTACTTACTACCTACCTACTGGTTACCTACTACCTACCTCCAGAAACAAAATCAGAATAGTAACAAAAAGTTAAAACCATTTTCATGCATGTGGTAAACAAATGAAGAATAATATATGGACATACTGAGATAATTTAGTTTTTTTTTTAAATACCGAAATCGACTCAGCCGCTCACGCGTGATGCCGTGACCAAGGGAAATACGGATTCATTTTTATATACCTACATAGTGAAATAATTTAGTTTTTTTTAAATATCAAAATTTTCTTTCGTAAAAACCTTCCTCGGAAAATAAGGAAAACAACAAAAAAAAATTTTGCGAAATCGGTCCACGCGTGATGCCGTGACCAAGGGAAATAGGGATTAATTTTTATATACATAGACTAGCTGTACCCGGCATGCGTTGCAATGCACTTTTTCCTACTTACTACCTATCTACCTTCAGAAACAAAATACTCAGTAACATAAAGTTAATACTGAGATAAATTCGTTTTTTTTTAAATATCAAAATTTTCTTTCTTATGAACCTTCTACTGACAATTACGAAAACCACAAAAAAAAAATGCGAAATCGGTCCAGCCGCTCACGCGTAGTGCCGTGACCAAGGGAAATAGGGATTCATTTTTATATACATAGATGATATGACTAGAAAGAGGGTGACTACTGAAATGACGGCTCATATAGATGTATGAAAGAAAAACACATGCTGCGCCGACCAATAAGTTGGGAAAAGGGCAGAAGGATGATGATGAAGTAGCGAGTTAACTTCCCGCTTGATTAAAGCCATCTGCAGCGTCCATTTTTTTTTGTTAGAAATGGCCCTGACACGTTGTTGTGGTGTTGGTTTGAGCTGATGGGTCTGTGTTCCAATTTTGGAGAATAAAACCAGCATCCGAACTGTGTATCACATTCGTAATTTTAATAGCTCTCATTTTGACAACAAGCGTGGTTACATACAATAAATCAAATATTCACAAAACAATTTATTAATTTAAAAAAATATATATTACGTCGCTGCATGACATTTCAAAAACATTATTTACATAATAAAGAAAAAAAAGAAATCATAAAAAACACAGTGTCACTTTTGGCAAAATCACTTTTTGGATTGTTTTACTACGACATTGTTTTTCATTTCAAGGAGGAGCTCGTGGCTAAATAATTACAGCCGCATAGACCGATCTTCCGGGTTAAGCCACGCTTGCCGAGGTTGGTCTGTGGATGGGTGACCATTTACCATAGCGAGTTTCCTCCGTGCCTCGGAAAGCACGTAAAGCCGTTGGTCCCGGCTGTCATTTGTAGATCTTTGACAGTCGTTACTGTTGGTCAGAAGCCAGAAAGTCTGACAACCAGTCTTACCACGAGTATCGTATTACCCAGTTACTGAGTTGTGGAGGTCTGATAGGCAGTCGCTCCATGTAAAATACTGATATTCAGCTGCATCTGGTTCGACTGGAAGCCGACCCCAACATAGTTGGGAAAAGGCTAGGCAGATGATGATTATTTTTCATTTCAACCAACAATAGCAAAGTAAAAAGCAGGAAATCATGTGGCTGATACCTTTATTTTCTGGTTTCATTATATTTTTTTCAGTAGACGGTTTTTATCGATTTTCTCATAAAAATGATTTTTACACATAAGAGGTCTTAAAGTCGCAACGACGAAATAATGTAGATTGATATTCTTCTTAATGATAAACCGATCTCAAAGTCGGAACCTGATGCGGCGCGGGCGCATTGTGAGGAATCTTCTTGGTGTAGTGTAAGCGTTCAGTATAGTAGCAGTTCTGCTGTGTTCCGTACACATATTGCGAGAAGCTCATCGGTTTTGGTATGCGAGAAGTTTGGGAAAAATACTTCTCGTGCTTGTCTAGCCAGCGGTTGACCTGAAAATATAAATGTTTTGAAACTTTAAAATTACTAAAAATAACAACAAATAAAAAACCGGCCAATTGCGAGTCGTACTCACGCACGAAGGGTTTCGTACCATTATCTATAAAAATCACGTTTGCTGTATGGGAGCCCCCTTAATTATTTATTTTATTTTGTTTTTTAGTATTTATTGTTATAGAGCAGCAACAGAAATACATCATCTATGAAAATTTCAACTGTCTAACTGTCACGGTTCATGAGATACAGCCTGGTGACAGGCGGACGGACGGACAGACAGCAGCAGAAAAATCACGTTTGTTGTTTGCGAGCTCCCTTATATTTATTATATTCTGTTTTTTAGTATTCGTTGTTATAGCGGCAACAGAAATACATCATCTATGAAAATTTCAACTGCCTAACTATCACGGTTCATGAGATACAGCCTGGTGACAGACGGACGGACAGCGGAGTCTTAGTAATAGGGTCCCATTTTACCCTTTGGGTACGGAACCCTAAAAATGATTAAAGCACACTTCAAAAATACTCAATCACTATAGTCAATCTATACAGGGTGTTAACGAAATCGTGTAATTCCTTCAAACCGCGTGATCTACTGGTGACACAGATTAACCCTAAATGGGAATTTTCGAAAACCAACCAAAAATAAAACTCATTTTTTTTTTTTTGGTTTTCAGTTTCTGAATCTTTTTAGAGCCTTGAGT
Source organism: Amphipyra tragopoginis (assembly GCA_905220435.1). Classification (NCBI taxonomy): domain Eukaryota; kingdom Metazoa; phylum Arthropoda; class Insecta; order Lepidoptera; family Noctuidae; genus Amphipyra; species Amphipyra tragopoginis. Next base: position 3,968,999 of record HG992006.1, read on the forward strand.
TACCTGACTGCAAAGAGCGATATCGCGTTAGTCGTTCCTGCCAGCCGTGTCGCCGTACTTTCATTAATTTATGCGTGGCATCGAAATGTTCACACAATTTTTTTTTTTTTTTGCAAAAAAAAAAACTTATTTTTTTACTTAATCCTTATTAGGTGGTTTAGATACGATCGGTAACAAAGGCGCATGGAAAAAAAAAGTTTTTTTTATTTTTATTTTTAATCAAGCTAAATCCCGTGCGGGGCCTGTCTACACCAGTAGTAGATCATGTGATTTTAAGGAATTACACGAATTCGTTAACACTCTGTATATATCCTTTTTAGGGTTCCGTAGTCAACAAGAAACCCTTATAGTTTCGCCATGTCCGTCCGTCCGTCCGTCCGTCCGCAGCTTAGCTCAGAGACTCTTAGTACTAGAAAGCTATAATTTAGCACGGATATACATATAAATCACGCCAACAAAGTGGTAAAATAAAATCATGAAAAAAATGTTTTTTGAGGGCGCCTCCTGTATATCTAAAGTGGGGATGTTTTTTTTTTTTCGTCTTCCCCATCGTGTGGGGTGTTGTTGGATAGGTCTTTCAAAAATATTGTGAGTTTAAGGAAACTATTTTTCGATTAAGGGATCCATTTCTGAAACATTAAACTTTAAAGTGCTAATTTTTGTTAGGGTCAAGTGTCCCTCCCCCCTTGCCAGCTAAACGGCTAGTTTTGGATATGTGAAAAAATTTACGGTAGTAATATACACAACGAAGTCAAGTTAAAAGGAAAACTATCACAGCTAAGTAGACTTTACAAGTTTACGAGTAATAGTCGACCAACCGGAAAAGTAAAAGTTTCGTACAAATTCCATTGAAAAATTACTAAGCCCTTTTCTTAGTCCGCATTATTGTGCAACTACGGAATCTTATTACTGCGCGTGGTCCGACACGGACTTTGCCGGTTTTTTAATAACGGTTTACTGTACAAACACATTATTATTATTTTTATCCTAATCTGAAATAACATAAACTCACGTCTGTATTCCCCGTAGGGTTGGCAGAGGTGTATAACACATCCACATTTCGCCGTTATTATGTTTACGTCCCATTTAGGAGCGAGCCAATTGCCATCGACCGGGCACAAATCCGGACTCCGGGCTGCTACTGAGAAATTCCACACGGACAAACCCAACAACGCTTTGCCCGACTTGGGAATCGAACCCAAGACCTCGCGCTCAGCAGTCACGCATGCGACCGCTAGACCAACGAGGCAGTCCGGTATCCTAATATAAAATGTCTCCGGTCATGGACTAGCGATATTCTAGGTACTTATATAACAACTATTCTAGTACATAAATACACTATAAAATATACTAGGGTCCAATCCACTTCCACTTTTTAACCGACTTCAAAAAGGAGGAGGTTCACAATTCGTCTGAATTTTTTTTTTGTTTTTTTTTGTGTGTTTGTTACGCGATATCTCCGCCAATTATGAATGGATTTTGATGATTCTTTTTTTGTTTGGTAGGCCATACTTCAGAGGTGGTCCCATATAAATTTATTGAAATTGATTCAGCACTTTTTTGAAAAAATCAATAATAACAAAAAAAAAACACAAATCGTATATAGATGACGTTCTAGTTGTAGTGCTGGTCCGAGAACTTGTACACTATTATAATTGTAATTTGTGGCACTAAAAAGTATAAAATAAAAAAAAACTACTGTTAGTTTTATTAAATAATAATTATTTTACTCCGTTTAGTTTTTTTTTGAAGTCGGTTTTTACTTTTTTAAGTTTTTTTTTATTTGTTGAGATATTCTGTACGTGTGTACAAAAACAGTAATATCTTTCAAAGTTTTGGTCCTACTGAGATAAAAGTAGGCTTATTCAGATGAGAGGGCAACAATATTGTCTATCGTTTACATTACGATACAATGGGTTCACATAAAGACATACAGTAGACAATATTTCAACGAAAAAGAAAAATGGCTGCCAAATAGCGGGGAAGTGGATTGGACCCTAGTGTGTAGTGTATTTGTGTACTAGAATAGTTGCTATATGAGTACCTAGAATATCGCTAGTCCATGACCGGACACACTGTATACAATATAAATCTAAACTAAAGTCCCCGTCGCGAGAAGCTATAAATTTTGTAAACACACATTCAGGGGTTCGCAACCATTGGAACAAATAAAGAAAAACAGTTTTGTAATGATTTTTGTTTTTATATAATGGTTTTTATTTTATTTATATAATAATAAATAATAATCTACGAAAACAACACAAACAAACTGAAACGCATTCAAAACTCAAATGACAGCATTGACAGCGTCAGTGTGAACTTACTTCAAAATGGCGGGCCAAATGTTGACGTTCCATGAGTCAGACACGTTCCGGTACCACAAAACATTAGACGATAGCGCTTTATATCGCTAAACTATAACCCGACTAAGTGAAATTGCTCGTTAGTTTCGTATTACACGTATGTAACTTTGAGTTGATTGAATTTGGGATTATTTGTTGTTGATTGAATTGTCGCCACGTAACTTTGTAGAAGTTCTTTATTTACAAAATTTATAGCTTCTCGTGACGGGGACTTTAGTAACTATTACCTATATTTACAAAATACGTACCTATAAAAAATACAGTTCGAAAATAAAACAAATTAGAAAGTGCGCTTAGGTCCCGAAATATAATAACAATAATTGACGTTTTGTCTGCTTATGTACGGAAAATATGTCAAAAAGTCAAATTCTTCTAAGATAAAATTAATAATGAAATACTTACAAAATCGCACCGACACGTGGGTCCATGATGGTATGTGTTCATGTTGATGGAATGTTTTTTTTTTAACTTTTGTATATAATTATTGTTAAGTACACACACAGTACTGAACTTATATTTCACTACTATCAATACTATAACGTTGTTGCGAATGACAAAATATTTGATCACTCTCGCGTATTTATAAAAAGTCATTAGTTAAATATCGATCATTAGGTTATTACGAAGGTAATGATTAACAAAAATAACTTACTTAGGGCAGGCATTGCTTAATAGCTGTCCATGGATACTAATTTATGATAGTTTTTTTATGGGATGATTAGTTAATGACAATACCAATTTCTTTATCTTTTTATTGACAATTTCAAAATGTGTGTTCTGTTAATAACAAAATCCCATAATACAACTGTTCATTAGTTAATTGAGAAAATTAACTGTTTTGTAATAAATATTAAATGATTATAAATATTAACTTTGTTTACGTATTGTTCGCAGTAAAATTTATAGTTGCTACATCTATAGGCACATGTACGAACCATTTAGCTAGGCCGATGACTTCGCCTTTTAATGGTTTTGCATGACAGCTCTAGGCGCTGAAAAGTCCAGTACCCAGGACGAAGAAAACACCGCTCTCTTTTCAAATAATTTAAATTCAACTGTCACCAGAACTTCTCGCCGCTTGATGTCTGCTTGACGCGCTGTCAGCTCTCCACCATTTTTTTCATTATTATAATCCGCTACTGAGTCTCAGAATTACCAGTGATTCAGGTTTTACCGCTCGCGAGTGCAAAACCTACATCGGGAGGCGCGCCTTTCCCCTCGCGTAAATCGCTCTGTGCTCGTGCAAAGAACTTTCAGTGGACTTACGCCATCAAGAAAAGCTGCCGTCTGCAGCATATAAAGGCGTTGCGTGTTGGCTGGTTTGCTGGTAAGTGCATGTGCTTGCTATTATAAGGCTTCTGTAGCATTTTCTGCGAACACGACCCTTCTCCTTCGCATCCGCACCGCATCATATATTTTCCGTCCGCTTGCTCCACCAAACTTTAGTGTTTGTTTTTTAATATATGCACTTAATTCCTACTCCTAGAAGGAAGTAAACCAACAAACTTTATCATTCATTATAAATAAGAAAGTTTGTTTGTTTATGAAGTTGGAATTTTAGATATTTTTTAATCAATCACACCTGTATGGATTTAGATGAAAATGAACACTGAGGTAGACCATGACCTGGATAAGAACATGGGTTACCTTTTTTCCTGGTACATGAAGAAGTTCCCTTAGGACGCGAGTGAAACTGCGGGCAGCAGTTAGTAGATTACAATTTTGCATGCCTAGTTGGCGAAATGATTAATCCTAACTTCCTAACTAATATTATAAATGCGAAAGTAAGTTTGTTTGTTACCTTTTCACGCTTAAACCACTGAACCAATCATCCTGAAAGAACAATGGTCACTTTGTACTAGGAAAAAACAGAAATTGTTCCCGAGATGAAACTGTCACCAATATATTAGTGCATTGTTAGTGTATTTATTGGATATCTTCGTTTATTTTTCAAAGATGGGGAATTAAAGATAATCTTATTTTAAAAATACTATTTTATTTATCAGAACGCTGTATAAAATATCTAACTTCGAACGCATCCGTAATTACTTACGTTACTAGAAAAGTCCATACTTTTTCTAGTCTATTATGATTTTATTTCATAAATCGAAATAAAATCCCAGGCAATGTCAACCGTATAAAGTCACATCAATATTATACTAAGCTTAGCCACTAATAAAATTTGATGTTACTTCGTGGTAAATTGTTTTAATAAAGCCATGAATTAGATAAAAAACTAATGATTTTACATCTAAAAATCGATACTGTCATAAATCGATTGATTACGTCCCTCCCTATTCTTGACAAGTAAAAATAAATTGACGGTTTTCTGTAGCTAGCTACTATTAACTAATCTGTGGTTTTCAGCGCTGACCGTGTCCATGGTAACCATGTCGTTATAGTTTCGGCGACGACTGTGTTCTCCTCGCTTATTGTTACAATTTACAATATTCTTTGGTGTTCTTTTTTTTTTTTTTTTTCTTTATTTAAAGAGCTGATTCGCTATGGCGAATATGGCGCTCTGTAAAAAACAAAACAATACAAATCAACTTAATATAACACTAGTTACACAATCATTGAGTTAGTAAATTACCTATCCTTTAAACAACATTTAACCATATGTAGAATCATTTTTGATTTATCTGACGTCGGACAAGCCAGATAAGAATTACATAATCCAATGGAACTATCACCAAAAAGTAGTCGTCTCTCCCTCTTATTCCGGACACATTCCATCAAAACATGGTATGCATCCTCATCTCGACCACACGTACTGCATAAAGGAGAACTAACTTTCTGCATAAGGAAAGCAAACCTATTCAATGGAATATGACCGGAACGTAAACGAAACAATAGCACTAGGTCTTCCCTACTTAGTAAACTGTTATCTATCCATGGCGAACTTAATGGCTGCGGTTGAATGGTCTTGAACCAGATACCTTTTTCTATGGAACGCTTATCAAAATACTCTTTCCATAGATCTCGACACGTATTTTTAACTAAGTATAAACAATCATTATAAGTGGGAAGTAGCGGAAAATCGATGCCATCACTAGATGCTTGTTTAGCCAATAAATCGGCAGTGTCATTGCCCCTAATCCCCACATGAGATGGAATCCATTGTAAAATAACAATCTTGGAACGAGAAGAGATATCCAAAATCGATTTTAATATTGCGTAGGCAATCGGTACACCTCGAAAAGTCGAGGTGCAGCGAGCCAGGTGTTGTAATGCACTTTTTGAGTCAGTAAAAATGACAAATTTATCATGATTAATGGATTCCACATACGATAGGGCTTCGGCAATGGCCAAAAGTTCCGCATGCATTATTGACACATTACAATTAATTTTAAGTTTTATATGAAAATTATTCATTTCATCAACGAACGCAGCGCCAATACTATTACTATTTATTTCTTTTGAACCATCTGTATATACTTTACAAAATTCGGTATAATTTAAAATAATCTCATTAAAAATTCTATGTAATTCTATGATACTATAATTGCGTTTAGCCTTAACCAAAGGAGTAACGAGCTGAATAACATTGTGTAAATCGATATTGGTAACCCAGGTATTCAATGAGAACATTTCCAATTGAAGACTAGAATGAATAAGTGTATCTTTTAATTGGTCATGCAGTGTAATAAGTAATGGTAGTTTCTTTCCTCTCCAAAAAATACTATTTTTAAATTCAAATAATTCCTTGATTGCGCCGTTTACAGGGTTTGCATTATATGAACGAGCTTTAAGGCTAAATTTCCCGGCCAAATAATGTCTTCGGATTTCAAGGGGTTGAATATGTAACTCCGCCTCCATAACATGGATCGGAGTCGTTTTTATAAAGCCACCTATAACTCGCATAGCCTGATTCTGGATTTTGTCTATTTTGTACAAATGAGTTTTAGCGCTATTGCCGTATAAGAAACAAGCGTAATCTAACCTACTTCGAATGAGAGAAATATACAGACGCCGCAAATGTTTAGGGTGAACACCCCATCCTGACCCTGACAACACTTTAAATAGATTAAGATGCTTCTCTAATTTATAACACAACTCGTTGATGTGCTTCCCCCACCTCAATGAGCGATCTAGCCACAATCCGAGATACTTAACCGTATCTACAACTTCTAACCGAGTGTTATCTATTTGCAGGTCAATAAGGTGTTCTATACGTTTCCTACCTCTAGTAAACACACAAGCTTTACTTTTGTTCGGAGATACTTCTAAACCGAGATTTTTTAATAATGATGATAGACAGTTCAAACCTGCTTGTAAGTTGCTCATAGTGTCTTCAAGTTTGTTGCCGGTACAAAAGAGTATAAAATCATCTGCATACTGCGAAATATAGACGTTATTTATTTGTTTACAAATATCAATTGTTGCAATATTAAAAAGCAAAGGTGACATTGGACAACCTTGACACAGTCCTTGGCCAGTGTTTCTGCAATAAATCCTATCCTCTATCTTAATATTTAAAGTCCTTTCAATCAAAAAATTCCATATATAATTACATAATTTGTTACCTACGTTTAATTTATCTAAAATTAATATTAATTCTCGAATATTCACGTTATTATAAGCGTTATTAATATCAATAAAGCAACCCAAGGATGGTTGATTTCCAGTGAATCCTAATTGAATCTTACTAACTAAGTAGGTTAGGTTATCCATACAAGATCTAGACTTTCTGAATCCAACAGTATAATCAGAAAAAGCGCATTTACTTTCCAGAAACCATTCCAATCGTTTAGTTACTATCGAGTGGAATACTTTACACAAGCATGACAATAGGGAAATCGGCCTTAGCGATGAAGCAGAACTCGGATCCCGGCCTGGTTTAGGGATAGGTATTATATTTATATTCCGCCACTGTTTTGGGACAAAACCGAACTGTAAAAACTTATTATATAATACACACAATTTATTCTTGCCCTCAACCGGTAAATATTTTATCATTGAGAATGATATATCATCACTTCCTGGTGCTGTATCAGATGACTTAATGCTTTTTTCTATTTCATAAACAGAAATAGGAACTTCCAGTAAGGTATTGGTTGAAGAAAATTCCGGTTTATTGCCCTGGACATATGCTGGGGTTAAACTTTGCAATAACAATTGGATACGGTTTTTATCTATATGCCTATTTTGACTACCAAATCCTTTAAGCCATTTCATACGCTTCCACATCTCACTCGAAGATGACTCATTATCTATTGAAGAACAAAACTTTTGGAAAGATTCGCTTTTAGCTTGACGCATAAGTCTCTGTGCTGTCCTGATTTTGTCCTGAAGGATAATTAGGTTATTAGGCGTAGGCTTCTTTCTAAATGTCTTAAGTGCCAAGCGGCGCTCGGCAACCGCTTTAGATAGTGATATATTCCAATAGGGTTTAGGGACAAAACTACTACAGGGGTTATGGTTAATGTTTAGAAGAGGAATGTAGGCGTCTGCTGCTTTATTGATTTCACCTATAAACCTATCATATGCGGCTTGACAATCATCTATTGAATTTGAATCTGTAAATGTTTTTTCTAAAGATGATTTGTATGCTGACCAGTCAGCCCTTTGAAAATTTCTTTTTTTTGTTGATCTAATATTAGAGACACATTATGTCGAGATTTTAATTATAATGTGATCGCTACCCAAAGACTCGTTTGTAGTTTTCCAGTGAAATTTGACAGCAATATCTGTTGAAATTAAAGACAGATCCGGGGATGATTCCTGCAACCTGCCGTCAACAGATTTAACTCTAGTAGAAGACCCATCGTTTAAAGTTATAAAGTTAAAATTTAGTAAAGAGTCGAATATTTGGATTCCACGTGTGTCTATTCTGTTTGACCAACTTCTATGGTGACCGTTAAAGTCACCAAGCAGGAGAGTTTTACTTTTGTAAAGAGAAAACAATTCGTCCCAATCATTTTGTGATGTTTGTATAGAAGGTGGGCAATAAATTGATAAAATGTTTTCTAGTGAATCACAATTATGAATTTTAACATTTAAAATTTCAATACCCGAATTAGACATAACTGATTGAACTTCTTGAGCTTTAACCGAAAAATGAACTAAAATTGCTACGCCTCCATAACCATCTCCCCTATCTTTACGAAATATATTGTAGCCACTTACTCTTAACTGTGTTTGTTCATCGCACCAAGTCTCATTAAGGGCTGCAATGTGTACTTTTTCCTGTGATAGTAATTGTTCAAACGTTGTAAGTTTATTCTTCAAACTTTGACAGTTCCATTGAATTATGTTTAGCTTATATTTACGTAAATTATGAACCATTATGATCCTAAGAATGTTTTTATGAAAGGCAAGTCAGAAATATGTCTGGTTAAAAATGCAACTAGCCATTTAACACACAACTTCCCTGCCGCTAGTAAAGTGTTTACATATGTATCATTCTCTGTAAAAAATATCTTCTTCATCTTTTCCATAAATTTTTCAAATGACATACATTCTTCTCTGTCTATTTTCTTTTTTTTCAATTTCTCATTACTATTTTCGTCGCTCATTCTTTCGTTACTCTTATCTTTTCTTGTTGTGGTTTCCGCATTATCATTACAATCCGAATCAGAACAACAACATTCCCATTCAAAGTTAAAATCTTCATTTACTTGCTGCTTATGACTCGTTTTCTTCGGCGGCTTCTGATTGATTCTCTTGTTCTTGGGAGATTCTTGAAGTTGTTTACCTTTGCTAGTAGATGGAGTTTTGACGACGGATGCATAAGATGGATTCTTTTGTGGAATATCAGTATTATTCATACTATTCTCTTGGTTTTCTGCGTTTGGGCCCAATCTAGGGTTGTTTAAAATTGGTATAGCAGGTGGTAGCAACGGACTCATCTCTCTTGGTTCCTCAGATCTTGAAGGAGTCATCGCTGGCACATACAAAGTCGCCGCCTTGTGATATGTGCAATTGAACTCGGTCATTAGGCCTCTAATTTTTCGTTCTTTTAAGTAACTAGGACACTTTTTGCTTAGAGCCATGTGATAACCAGTACAATTGACACAGACGAAGGATGTAGTTTCACAGTTTTCATGGTGTTTGCTACACTTAGGACAGGTTGGTTTCTTTCTGGGGCACATTTTTCTCATATGGCCAAACTTCCAACAATTGGAACACTGCGTAACGGGAAAAGTATACGATTCCACTCTCATACAGATTCCGTGTATGTTCACAAATGCAGGGAGGGAAGGTCCCTTAAAACAGATCCTCACACACTCGCTGTCGGTCCACCCTTCTCCGTTATCAGCTCTTCTGGGCAAACGTTTCACTGATAAGATTTCACAGGCCGAAGTAATACTTTCTATAATCTCCTTCTCTTTTAACTCAAGTTCTACATTCCTGATCACGCCATAAGAACTTCCGACCTCTTCTCTTCTGTATACTCTCCAAACCTGTTCCTTAATATACTGGCAAGACAATAATTTTTGTAAACCTAATTCATTCTCAAACTCCACCAAAGTCTTAAATGAGTTAACTCGTTTTATGTTTATAATATTTGGTATATTATTCTCGTTCATTATGCGTGCGAAACGAAAATTTTTCGGCAGTTCAACCCCTGCTGTGACATAAACTTCAAATTTCTCTGATAAACTTCCTCTTCGGGATCTGAATCTTTTCCCATCTCGTCCTACGGTCACCCAATTCTCCTCGTCGTCTACATCCCGTCCACGTTTTCCCGCTGGTGAAGGCCGATTCTCAGTATTCTCCCTTCCTAATTGTGCATTATCTTGCAAATAATTCTCCGCCAAACCTTCCACATTATTCTCTCTTGATAAGTTAGACAACATTAAAATTTCTTCTTCATTCTGAGTTGAGCCTTCCTCCATATTGCATAAGGTGCACTATAGAATGCACCTAACGGCCGCCGGCCGTCTACGAGCGATGTACGTATTACCAATAAAAGTATTTGAAATCTACAGATAACAGTGTTTAGAATCTACTCGCGCACGTGTTAACTCATTAACAGTTACCGAGGTAAATCCTTTGGTGTTCTGTGCGATTTTATATTATTTTCCCTTTTTTTTATATTTTTGCATTGCTTACAGACTCCGATTGATCTTCTACTCTTGTTGACTTGGCATTCGTTTAATGGACTTGGAATTGCATCACGTTTTGAATCTGTTAATGGAAGTGGCAAAATATCTTGTCTCTCCGACCTTTTAAAAATATATTGAAGGCTGTACTTATTTATATTTATGTAGGCGAATGAAACGACATTATGTTTCATCAAGTTACGTTTTGTTAGATTTTACTAGTCCAAGCATGTTAGCCGAGTGATCATTGTTCTTTGCACATACGTTGTCAGGTGTACAGAAATTGACATAGGGTACCTTTCACCCCTAAAAAAAGTACTGTTCCCGAGGAAAACAACAATAACGATAATAGATGGCGCCACGTGTCTTTCGAATCATGATTGAATTATATTATTATAGAAACTTTAGTAGTGTGTTAAGAGTTGTTTTAACACGAGCGAAGCCGCAGGCAAAACCTGGTCACACTACTAATACAATAATTATATCATGCAACCCCTCTGTATCTCATATCATGAAAACACTGGCGAACAAAATAGAGCGGTGCTTATTTAAAAAACCTATCTTACAGTTGACTTTCATCTTGCAGAATATTTCCCGAAAATATTTGCTCTTTCCTAGAAAAGTTATATTATAAAAGGATTTTTGGCATATCAAAGGCTGTGCTGGTCAACTGAACGTGAAAATCTAAAACCATGTTAGGAAGTCATGAAGACGAGTTACCCTCGCGACCCCATATGTTGACTTGGTCCATGGTGTAAGACTTAAGTTTAGGCGTGATAGGATAATCTGGCCATTACTATCCCACTGCTGGCCATGCTTCTTTGAATGAGAAGGGTTTTGGCCTCAGTCTACCACGGTAGCCTATGTGGTAGCGGGGCTGACTGCCCAGGGTACGCCAGACGTAGTTGGGTGTCTTCACACTTGTAGGCTCTCTTAATAAATTCCTGGTAACAGTCAGAACATTTAATAGAATTCAATTTCTTTATTGCATTCCATAATGTAATTTTAATGCAGGGGCCCAATTCTCCTAAAATAAATTGTTGCCAAACGCAATCGAACCACAACCGTCAGTCAGTTTTTGTTTTCGAAAACTTTCAAAATGATTGATTTTGTTTTTTGTGTCAAACAATTTGATAGCTTTTGAAATTGAGAACTGTCTGAATGAACGGTTCGGCCTTGGTTCAGTTGTGATTTATAAAGATTTATTTTAGGAGAATTAGACCCCAGGTGGTAGGTAAGGAAAGGACTATGGGATCAATTATATATCATAGCAAAAGCACTAATAATAGCATAGTTTAGTAGAAGAGAGGAAGAGCACTTATTTGTTTAATAGCAATTCAATTTTTATTTATTGTTGCGAGATATTTTATTTGTAACTAGCGACCCGCCCCGGCTTCGCACGTGTATGTGTTATAACTTAAAACCTTCTTCTTGAATCACTCTATCTATTAAAAAAAACGCATCAATATCCGTGGCGTAGTTTTAAAGATCTAAGCATACATAGGGACACACAGACAGCGGGAAGCGACTTTGTTTTATACTATGTAGTGATTCGATATTTTATTTTTTTATTTTATAATGCATCCCATTTATTCCATAATGCACTCCTGTAACCAGTCAAAACATACCTTAATGTATCCCTGGTAACAATCAAAACATTATTTAATGCATTTAGGGTAACAGTCAAAACATTTCTTTATGCATCCCTGGTAACAGTCAAAATGTTCCTTTATTTTAAACACTTCCTATTCAGTTTTTAAATTGATATAACTTTTCATTTTCCTATAACTTAGGCCAAAGTCAAAAAGCTATCAAGCGAAAAATTTGTCCGAACCCTTTTCAACAGAATCGGCTATTAAAACATGAACTTTATGCATATGGGACCCTGATCTTTTGGACATAGACACGATATATGACCCTGGAATATAAGGATTTTAGATTGGTACTGGCCAAATGGAGCGTTCCACTTCCGAATCAATTTAGTTAGGACCGGATCATTGGAGGCATGAATTTGTTCCTGAATAATGTGAACATACAAAAAGGGATGAAAAATGACTACAAAATATCGATATTTAAAAAAAAAACCTTTATTTATTATTAATGTTGCCATTTCAACGATTAACTGTAAAAAATATTAATTTTTATCAAAATAACATAACATCACGCGTTATTCCCCGAAGGGTTGCCAGAGGTGTATAGTACATCTTCATTTCGCCGTTATGTTTAAGTCCCATGTAATAGGGGCGAGCCTATTGCCATCAACCGGGCACAGGTCCAAACTACGGGCTGCTGCTGAGAAATTCCACACGGAAAAACTCAATAACACTTTGCCGACCTGGGGATCGAACCCCGGACCTCACGCTCAGCAGTCGCGCTTGCGACCACTTGACCAACGAAAAAATCAATATTCTTATTCTGAGTCTTTTATTATTAATTACTAGCTTTTGCCCGCAGCTTCGCTTGCGTGAAATTTTGAACCCGTTAACTTTCATCCCCTATTTATCTCCCTTAGGGGTTTAATTTCGAAAAATCCTTCCTTATTCCTTGTCTGCATTATAAAGAAAACCTCCGTGCAAAATTTCAGCTTTCTAGGTACAAGGGTTTGGGCTGGGCGTTGATGAGTCAGTCAATCAGTCAGGACTTTTCTTTTTATTTATATAGATTGTTGGGGCCGCAAAATCCAGCATCCAGCAGTGTCCAGTGGACATAGGCTTTCTTAAGTTGTGCCACAATAATCGGTCTACATGCATGTAAAAACATAAAATACTATCTACTACCTACTTCAACGCATCCTATTGTCATTGATGTGAAAAGGCTGGATCTGTACGTGCTCATCTACCCTCCACATCCCACCTATCTTATCAGTAGGTGAATCTCTTATTTGGAGCAACCTTTCTCCAGCAATTTAGTGATTAACGGAGTAAAAACAATCATGCTAATAAGCAGAGAGCTACTTCCCCTACACCCTACAAAAAAGACCAGAAAAACCTAAAACTTCTGCTCATTCGACAATTTATATCCAGCGTGAAGTTCATCTACCCCATTTCCGATACAGTATTCATCCGTACAAAGGAATCAATATCACTAGAGATTTTTGTTCGCGAAGCCGTCGGATACGATAAATTTGCGGCGTGTCTCGTCCGACGTTATTTGGAGTGAACGCCTTAACAGCCGGCGGTTGTTCGCGTTGATGTACATGCAGTTGATGCTTGTTCACTATTGAAATATTACCTCCTTTTTCCTCCACGTGATTGCTAAAGTTGCGGTCATTATGATGATGTAGTGACAAAAATTGGAAGGAGTATGCTTAGATGGTTTGGTCATGTTGGAAGAATCTTCTTCTCCTCTCGTGTCAGCATGAAATATACTCGTACAAAAATAGCTCATGCTGTGATGAAAAGATTAGCCAGTCAGCAAGGTTGGTAGCGGGGCTGAGTTCCCAGGGAGAATAAGTGAACAGCGATTAACATTAACAAAAGGAATTTATAATGTCAGTGGAGACGCCAATAGAGGACATCTTAAAAGGACATACTTACCTTGATGTTATTTGTGATGCCTAGGAGCAAGAAGCAAGAATGGTCGTTCTGGACAGTGGTGGATTTGATTTTTTGGTACACATTTGTGATTTTCTTCAAAAAGGACAGGTGCGACGTACTCTCGTACTCAAGTTTATATTCACACCTATCTTTGACTGTAACATATACACTCCATAAATTCTAACAAAATAAAGGGCTAGAAATTTATTATAATACCTGCATGTAAAACATGAAGATAAAGTTATGACGAATTAGAATAAGGGGTTGAAACCATAAACATTAACGGTAATAACCCACGTTCTTACAGCTACGATTGGGAGGTTTAAGAGAGAAAATATCGCCAAACATTTGGATTTGCAAATTGATATAAGAAGAGCCAATAAATATACGTTATTGTGTGTATATAGCTTATTATTTAGAACAAATGTTTAAAGAACGTATTGAGATAAGCCTTTGAATTGCTAATGCCTGCTTATTTTGAAGAATTAGCTTACTTTTTTTATTTATGAGATAGAAAATGTTTTAGTATTTAAATTTTATGTGTAGGTTCTCGAACTCTTTCCCCCTTATTACAAAAGATGGTTTAAACCACGACTTAGGTAAACCCAGGTTTAAAATATACCCATCAATTTCTTATGTCATATAACAAAAAGAGACGGGGCTATTTTAAAACCTAGGTTTTTCTTAGACCATCTTTTGTAATAAGGGGGTTTAAGTTTTGATGACAATTAATTATGAAAGTTGTTTTATATAAGGTCTATCTATTCAGACACGAAATATTTTAAGGGATAGATCTATAGGTTCATTGCTTTATTGACACTAAATACTACGTAGAAACTAGCGTAATGGATGTTGAAAATAGTAATGAGCCAGATTTTGATAAGTGTATCAAGTAAATTTAAATTATTTAATAAAAAAAAAATGTTATACTTAGTTTTTCTTTTTTAATTTATATGGCTTCTTTACCACCTATGGATGTATCCCTTAAAATATTTCGTGTATTAGTAGATAGACCTTACATAGTTTAGCTTCCTTTTATCTTTTGTAAATGTGAGAACTTCGTAGAGTTGCTAGATGCCTATACTTATATAAATTTGAGAAAAAAGAAATATGCTAATTTTTGCGCTCTAGACTACATTGCTCTCTCAGAACATGCTAATTCATTAGGTACTGCATTTACTCAAAATGTAAAAGATAGAAAGAGTTTCCCGCCAGAACCATTTGGCGGGAATCTCGGGAAAAATTCCCGGGAATTCCCGGTTCCAGGTACCCAAGGTGAAAACCCTAATGTTTACATTAGAGAACCACTATACAATTCCACCGGCACGGACTCCCACAACAGGGTCCTTAGACAAAGTAACATCGCTTCGTAGCGAAACGATATCTAAATTCGTCATCGTCTCTATTGTCGCGATCGTTAATAGTTTCAATAACTACAACGTTTTAACATTCGTTTCGTTATCTTTTTTGGCGATCACGATCGAAGCGGAGGCGAACACTGAAAGCGCTGCTTGTCTACGCATTTGTACGGGATAACCACGATAAACAAATCGTTTCTTTATAGTTTCGTTACGAATTATAACATTGTCTACCAACTTGCGATAACGATGACGATTGACCACGTGACTTAACGAAGCTTATGTCAATCCCATACATTTTAGTCTTTTCGAACTTCGTTATCGTTTTTAAATTATTACTTTGTCTAAGCCCCCAGAGGAATCAACGTCGCTCCCAATTCACCTCCAGCAAAAAAAGCATCAGCCGCTCACAAATCTGCATAATATTCGGTCAAGCGTGGTGATTTGGCATCTGTTAATTGCAGTGGTTGTGCAGCAGTGGATGTTTCCGAGCTGATAACTCTGATGAGACCACGATAAGGTTATTTATAAGGACATGACTATTTTCTAAGTATTCGGAAACAAAGTATTTGCATTTCAATAAAATATTTATTAAAATAAGAACAATAATAAGTATACAATAAGAAGAAAATTCAATTCTTAGTGGGTCTTAACACAATTTTGTTTTTGGTCTAGATAGTCATTGGTTAAGACTTATGAAAAACATAGATACATTTAATGGTATGAAAAATTGTGTTAGTAATAAAACAAGTGTAATTGATGATTATTGCAGTACCGCAATGACAAGACCCAATATGCTGCTGCGTCCCGCAATACCCTTGACGCAACTGTACTTGTTCCGTCTTCATCATTCCAAGAAGGTTGAGGAGATTGTGGAGTTCATCCGTATCAAGACCAATTGGGCTTTGAGGGTCGAGAAGTTGGAGACGCGCCATAATATAAATTTTAAATCGTTTATAGTGCGGGTTCTAACTCAACATCTGGAGACCTTCCTAAAAGAAGAATTTTGGTCGAAGGGTGTCGTGTATCGACGTTTCCGCGACACCACGCAGCGCAACACGACGCCGACACTACATATACATTAGTGCGTTATTAAGTTATATTTAATATGTATGAATTTATTTTGATATTAAGTTTACTGAATGAAGACGAAAGACAAAAGTTTTGTTATTATGTTATTTTATAATCTTCTTTAATCAATTCTGATCCTCTTTCTCCAATCATGATGGTTGGGGCTGCGGTGTTACCGCTGATCTGAGTAGGCATCACGCTAGCATCGATCACACGCAGCTTCTTCACCCCATGCACCCTTAACCGACTGTCTACTACTGCTCTATCTAAGTCAGATCCCATCTGGCATGTCCCTACTGGGTGATAAAATAAAGTAACTAAGTTCATACTAATACATTTCCAATAGTCTACACTGTCTAATTCAAAATCATTACATTCAGGCACGTCCAACCTTCCTAAAAATGCGTCAATTGATCTAAAAAATGTGGTGTTCACAATTTTTGACGCCATTTTAATTCCAGTTACAAGAGTTTCCAAGTCTCTGATATCATCGAAGAATTTTGGAAATATGAGAGGGGCATCTGTTGGATTATTTGAATTTAGAGAAATATTTCCTCTTGAATAAGGATGCAGATGAGCAACTATAAAATAATAAAGTGTGTAGTTGTTGTTAATTTTAACCATTGAATCAACAACCGTCTCATTGTATCGCAAAATATTTGTAAGAAAATTTCTAAAAGATGAGGCATTGCTTTTTTGAAAAATCATCAAATGGTTTTGAATATCCGGAAAAGTAGCATTTTCAATTGTAGAATAAAATGCCATCACATCGGTCAATGAAGTTTGTGCTAAAACACCGGAACGGTTACCAAGATATTGTATAATTTCAAGGTTTCTTTCAGTCGTAGTTAATGCCTCTGGTGAATTTCCATAAATTGTAATTGGTACCATACTATGATCTTGAAAATTTTGTCCCACTGTTGGAGAATCAACAAGACACGTAATATTTTTTGATGTTAGATGATCTTTTGGACCAACACCAGATAGCATAAGTAATTGTGGAGAATTGATGGTACCAGCACTTAAAATAACTTCTTTTGATGAATAAAATGTCATATCTTTACCAGCCCAATCCACTTTAACTCCATAAGTAGTTAAATTCCCCTTTATCAAAATTTTTGTAACCAAAGCGTTTTTTATTATTTTTAAATTTATTCTATCCTTTACTGGCGTTAAGTACGCATTTTTAGTACTTTGTCTGACTCCATTAGACTCCGTTCCTACTGTAGTACTACAACCCATAACATTCGCCACATTTAAGTCAGACACCTTTTTTATTCCTATTTCATCCCAAGATTCGATAACCCTTTTGGTGTATTCGCTGAATGTGTTGTTGAATTTATGTATAGTAAGTGGACCGTTTTTTCCGTAATGATCGTTGATTGCGTTATTATTTAACAGTTCCACAGTTTGTAAATTTTCAGCTTTCTTAAAACATTTGCGCACTTTGTCTACACTCCATTCCTTGTTCCCGGCATCATACCAGTTCTGATAGTCGTTATCATTACCTTGTACGTAAAACATATTATTGATACTAGTGCAACCACCCATCATTTTCCCCCTCGTCAAACTTACAGACCCATTAACAGTGGCTTGATCCACTGTTCCATTATTAACTGTTAGATATTGCCAGTCGTATTCTGTGTTAAATAAAGCAGATTGTAGTCCGGGGATCTGAAAATTATATAATTGAAAATTTTGTATGTGGCAGCGTTAGTTTGATGAAGAGTATGGAGTATGGATGCTGGTGAAATTATAGATACAATTTGACCTATTAACATTGTCCCGGTTGGCAACGCATAAAAATCTTCTTGGTGTTGTAGGTGTATATCGTGTATCGGTGTATTTCATAAAAAGCTAATAATATTTACATCGGATTCAGGAGGCTGATCGCCTCCTGCTTCTATTAGTAGTATGTTCCAGTCTTCAACTTCACTCAATCTGCTTGCAACTACACTTCCAGCGGCACCGGCCCCAATTACAATGAAGTCGAAACAGTCATTATCTGTAAGCAATTACCAAAATATTACTTCTAAGTGTTTGGTAACTAAATGGCAACCGCCTGGATCGAACAAACTGTTTGCTGACCAGCTCCATCACCCCCTTCGAACTTAAACTAAATGAATCGGGGTGTTTCTAGTCCCGAACTCACTTCTCAAGCTCTTATTGCAACACAAAAACATAAGAAAGAAAGGAGATACATAACATCACGCCTATATTCCCCGAAGGGTTGAGCATAGGTGTATAGTACACCTTCATTTTGCCATTATGTTTAAGTCCCATGTAATAGGGGGCGAGCCTATTGCCATCAACCAAGCACATATCCAGACTCCAGGCTGTTACTGAGAAATTCTACACAGAAAAACCCAATAACACTTTGCCCGACCTGGGGACCGAACCCAGGACCTCACGCTCAGCAGTCGCGCATCGGACCCTTAGATAAACAAGACAGTTTCTTATTGCAACTTTTCTATTAACGTCTGCAACGTCCGCATGTATCCTAAATCTGCAAAGGTTACCTGCAACTAACGAGATTATGTGAGAAATTAAACGATGTAGTTTTCGCACTTAAACTGCTTTGATAACCTACAAATCGCCTCGATATGCACATTATTGACTCCATTCATAATAGCGGTAACTTAGCGGTACTTTTTATTGTCTTTTAGATAAATAAGACAATTCAAGCTCAGAAGATCGTCCTGGTATTCCGTAGTAGTTTAATTTACGCATGAGCGTATAGTGATCAACGCAGTCAAAAGCCTTGGAATGATCATAGAATATGCCAACAGCATCCTGTGATCGCTCCCAAGCTTCTAAAATATGAGACATTAACATCGCGCCTGCGTCAGTAGTTTACCTACCTTAAGTGAAGCCAAACTGTTGGTCATGATTTTTTTTATTTTTATTAAAATGTGACATCAGCTGATTCAGTACCATTTTTTAAAAGATTTTACTTAATGCAGAAAGAGCAGAAGCTGGTCTATAATTGGATGGATCATTTTTGCATCCGTATTTGAAAATTGCACTTACTTTGCTGTTTCATCAAATCCGGGAATAAGTAAATATAAAATTACATTTTAAAATATTTCTAGAAAAAAAAAGAATTAAAAATATAGTATCGGTTTCCCCGAGATCCCGAAATCGTAGCCAGACGGGACGCTAGAATTATTTGCTATCATTATTAGTTCATTGAAAATATTTGCAAACTATTCGGGATATTTAGGAAGCATTAAAACGATTTTTAGGTTTACGCCACGTCATTACGCTTACGTCAACGGAGTCGCAGGCACCGCTAGTATACAAGGTTAGTCGGAAAGGGGGTACTAATCCGTAGGACAAGTAGTGGGTAGTGGGGAAAGTATCACTGATGACTATTTGAAATCAAATGTTTAAATTTCAAAATTAAATAGTTATTATTTCCATGTAAAATCATTATTATTTTGTTTTTTTCAAAAATTCTTAGTCCCTGCGTTAGTTACGAATTCAGAAAATGAAGCTTATAATCTGTGACTCCAAATAAAACCTAAAATGTAAACACACCTGATCATATTATGCGAGGATAGATAGATTTTAGCGTATTTTTATGTAATATTTGAAGAGTATTTCTCTTAAACTATTGACTTTTAGGGAAAGTTGTAGAACAAAAGTTATTCATTATTATGGGTACTTCAACACCCTTTCAGATGAGTACCCCCTTTCCGACTAACCTTGTATAATATTATAAGGATATTCAAAACCAAAATTTTAGATATTTTTTACTTGTTCGTATACTTACTATGGACATCAGCATCTGGAATTGGGCCGTCTCCAATGAGGCATTGCGCTGCCGCAAAATATTGCAGCGCTGCTGCAAAAGTCTGAGTAGCCGTACCGAGCGTGCCCGAAAGACATGGTGTATTTGCGTAGCTAAAAATGAAAACATGACATAACTGTCCCATAAATTCACAGGTATACTTATGTTACATGATTAATATTGTCTGACCAAAAACAATTTATAAAAAACTAGCTTTTGCCTGCGGCTTCGCTCGCGTTAATTTACGGATCCCTAATTTTTGATCCCAAAATATAGCCTATAGCACTCAGGGATAACGTAGCTTCCTATTGGTGAAAGAATTTTTGAAATCGGATGAGTAATTTCGGAGATTACCTCTTACATACAAACAAACAAACAAACAAATTCTACCTCTTTATAATATTAGTATAGATTAAAAGACAGAAGTTTAAAAAAATTTACGTGTTTTAACAAAAACACTTCAAACATAGAATACAATCAATATTGCAACTGTGGAACTAATTGACGATACTTTCGATTATTCCAGTGCGCTCTTATTGGTTGTAGTGTGTTTGACATAATCATTTATCCGGCTACAACTATGTGCGCCTGGTTGCAGGTGTTTAGAACTAAGTGTCACCAATTGAATGAGGGTTAAGTTTAAACGATTGTGTCAGTTTCTGGGCAATAAGCTTTTCTGCGTTTTTAAAATAGCGATCACTCTTTACTTCTAACCTAATCTAACGGAATCGGGGTGCTCAGACTTCAGGCATATCTTAAGAGGTTGGATCTATTTTAAAAGGCCATATACGAAATTTTGCCGATGTTGCTGATTTACGTGATTTTACAGACGTGGTTTTACAGTTAAAATAATATATTTCCATAAGTTTTAATGCACAACAAGAAAAATCATTGCAATTATGATCTTGAATGAATGAGTTTACTTAAAGCTTGCGTCGAGTATTATAAGTCGAGATTTGGATTGTTTTAAAAGATTATTATAGCCAAATCTTGTTAATATTTTTCATTTTTTCCTTCAGGAAATCTATTGATGTTGAAATGAAGTTTATTTTTGTTGTTTTAATTTTACAAGGAGGATTATTTCTAGCAGTACTATTGCCTGATATGAAGATAAAATTACAAGGAAGCACTTACCACGACATTGCTGTTTACGTACTGATATTCTTTTAAATACACCCGCTTTTATAGGCTTCTTTTTTGTCTTATTTACATACAAAATAATGTATTAAAATATAGTACAAATAACTTCAGTTGCTAAGGAAATTCTCTTTCCTGTATGCACAGCTCGTATCGAAAAATGTTAACCTTTTAGGATTCCGTATAATGACAATAATGGTTTGTGTTTCGTTATGACCGCACGTCTCTTATAAAAGTTGCCCTTCTCTTTTATAACTTTCTTCACTGTTATAATAAATCTTAAAAACACTACTATCACATCAGCAAACTTCGTAAAACCGATCACTTACGAACTGTGTACGAGTTCAAGCCCAGGAATGTTTATTTGTACTGCAGTGAAAAATTATCTTTACTCTGACTCAACGAGAGTGAGTGGCACAAAAATAAGCGACTGCCATTGGTTGTTCAATCAGGTATATCGATTTAATATTATGTCGTACTGCACTCAATGAGATGCTGAATTGAAATTGTTTATAAATCAATTTTGGAGATAGAAAAAAGGTACAAAGATACGCAGCAAGTAACCTGCATGTAAAATGCAAACGACTTTGTTACACTTACCTTCACACCGATAATTCAGCTCTCATCAAGCTGTCTCCCCCCCCAACCCCCCGAGCTATGCCCTAAGCCTAGATCTGAGTCCAATAGGGGTCGCCTTTAGTGCTGTTGTTGCTAGTAGTCATGATGTTAGTGTAGTATAAGTAGTTAGCTTAGGTCAAGTATTTAACTTCCCCACCATTGGCTGAAGACCCTTCAAGTCTCGTCAATAAATGCCCGGTTACGTAGAAACGGTCTGGAAGGATCATCTACAGCAGATCGATAGAAAATAAAAAAATAATAATACACTTTTCTCTTTTTTTCAATTAGGTGTGTGCTATATGACTGGGAGCATTCAAAGATTTGCTCGTTATTTATATAAAAAAACTATTTGGCTACTATCCTTTTTTGTATCCTTCGCTGTTCGTTTCTGGTATGGTCTTCTTCTGCCTAGTCTTTTTCCCAACTATGGTGGGGTCATCTTCCAGTCTAATCAGATGCGGCTGAATACCAGTATTTTACACGGAGCGACTACCATCAGACCTCGGCCCAGTTAGGTACTGGGCAATGCCGATATCCTAAGGTTAGACCGGTTGTCAGACTTTCGGGCTTCCGATTATCCATGACGACTGGCATAGGTATTCATATAGTAACCGGGAGTGACGGCTTAACGTACTCTCCGAGACGTGGAGGGTTTCGATGTGTAACGAATGGTTACCCATCCACGGAATATAACCTTATTTTTTATAATCCTCATGGATGAACTTCGTCCGTAGAACAATAAAAACCCACGGTGTTCCTTCTCCTGACCCTTGGTCGGGGTCATGGAATTCACAGCTGCATGCAACGTGACCCCGGCAGGTCTAAGTCCTCCGGCCCCTGGCAGACCTCTCCTACTGTGGGGCCTAGCCCCACATCCTCTTCAGAGGCGCGCGCGGAACACTGCACGCTGCCTTCTCGGACCTGTTACTAGTAGGGCGACGGGTCCCCAAACCAGCCGCTCGCAGGCCACACACTAGGGTGGCCGGTGCATCTGGCGTGGGAAAGAAGAATGGCAGCTGCCTCTCTCTCCCTCTCCGCTCCCTCTACCTTTTTTTTTTTTTTTTTTTTTTTGCGTGGGGAAATCCTCATGGACTATCCCCCGTCTGGGGAAGACGGGGGGGTGTGCCGGACTCTTACCGGCTAAAACCACCACGATGTTCCATCACTTGACCGTGGGCCGGGGTCGCGGGATTCGCAGCTGCATGCACCGCGACCCCGGCAGGCCTCGGTCCGCCAGCCCCTGGCGGACCTCTCCTTTGTGGGGCCTTGCCCCACGTCCTGCTGAGAGGCGCGCGTGGAACACGTCGCGCCGCCTACTCGGGCCTGTTACTGATCGAGCGGTGGGTCCCCTAACCCAGCGCCCGCAGGCCACACACTAGGGTGGCTGGAGGTCGTCGCGCGGCCTCCGCCGCCCGGTGCGTCTGGCGCGGGAGGGGAGAGTGGCAGCTGCCTCTCTCTCTCTCTCCGCTCCCTCCTTGGTCGCCATCACCTCCTCGCAGAAGGAGGCGACGGCTTCCCACGCAGTCTCGCTCCCGACCATGGACAGAACCACGGCCGGAAGCGAGAGGTCACCACCACCGACCGCCGCGATTAGCTCGCGGCGCTGCGTCGCCCACGCAGGACACGCCTGCAAAGTGTGCAGGGCCGTGTCCTCGGGGCAGTCGACGCAGTGGTGACAACCGGGCGTTTGCTCCCGGCCTATGCGACACAGGTACTTCCCGAAACACCCATGTCCCGAGAGTACCTGCGTCAGCCGGAAGCTGAGGGCGCCATGACGCCTCTCCAGCCACTCTTCCATCACGGGCCTTACCGCCGCTATTGCGGCGTGCCCTGCGCTGGGTTGCGCAAGTCGTTCTCTCCACTCTGCCACTAGGATCTGGCGGAGCTCACTCCGCCCAGGCGCCTCCTCGCGCTGCTGATATCTCAGCGCGAGGGCTCTCGCCTCCAGATCCCAGGGCATTGATCCGGCAAGGAGGCTCGCCGCCTCGAAAGAGATCGTACGGTAGCCCCTTATCACCCTGACGGCCATCGCCCGCTGCGGTCTCCGCAGGATAGCGACGTTGCGGGCCGTCAAGGTGTCCGCCCACACGGGTGACCCGTAAAGGGCCATGGACCGCACGATCCCCCCATAGAGCCTCCGGCAGGAGGTATTGGGCCCCCCCAGATTGGGCAGCAGCCGCGACAGAGCAGCCGCGGTGCCCATCAGTTTTGGCGTTAGCTGCCGAAAGTGAGGCCCAAAGTCCCACCGGCTGTCGAGGACGAGTCCCAGGTACTTCATCGTCGACTCGACACCGATGCGAACCCCTCCCACCACGATATGGAATCCCGAAGGTGGTCCCTTCCGGGGCCCATGGAAACACAGGGCCCCGGACTTTTGCAGGGCCACCTCGAGACCCAGTCGCCGGATCCTCTCGACGACCTGCGCAACCCCAGCTGTGACCAGGATGGCCGCCTGCCGGTGCGTCTTCCCCCGCGCCGTCACCAGCGTGTCGTCGGCGTAGCAAGTAACGCCGACGCCGTGGAGAAACGCACCGCGCAGAACCCAGTCGTAACCGATGTTCCACAGGAGCGGCCCCAAAACCGATCCCTGCGGAACACCGCACGACATCTCTCGCCGACTCCATCCTTCCCGACCCGGGTAGATGACGGCCCTCTCCGTGAGATAGGCCCCGACAATGCGGCGGAGGTAGGTCGGCACCCGATGGTATTCGAGTGCCGCCCTGATGCAACTCCAGGGCAAGGTGTTGAAGGCGTTGGCGATATCGAGAGACACCGCCAAGACGACCTCACCCCGGGCGACTGCTTCCTCCGCTTGAGCCCTCACGCGCATGATTGCGTCCACGGTGGAGCGCCCCCGGCGGAAACCAAACTGGTTATCCGCCAGATCCGGCCCCACCCCAGTCATGTGCGTGACGAGGCGGTCTGCAATTACTCTCTCGAAGAGCTTGCCCACCTCGTCCAGCAACACGATGGGGCGGTACGCAGACGGTGAGTCTGCGGGGCGCCCCTCCTTCCTGAGCAGGACCAGCTTACCGGTTTTCCACCGGAGAGGAAACTGGCCCCGCTCGCAACATGCGCTCAAGAGCCCCCCCAGTCGGGGCCCGAGAGCCCTGAGAGCCAGCCGCTCCCTCTACCTAATATAACCTAACCAAACTTAACCTTGCATATCGTAACTATGATCCTCGTGGTTGTTAATTACCTACGAGCCCCATTATAGTATTTTATGATTATTTAATTAATATAGTAGATTTTAAATATGTATCGAACTACAGCTTGGCTCGCTATTATCTTGTAGGTGTTAAAACAACGATGAATACCTCCAATTCCCTAGTGTATAATTTTTATTCTATTTTTATTTGGACTGTCATAAAATGACTTTGCTATTTTCAATGTCAAACAGAATAGGTACGATATTAAAATGAAATATTAAATTCTCAATTTTCTTATTAGTCATCCACTCAAGGTTACCTTCAATTGTTACTAAATAACATGACATATTTATTTATTTATACTTTCGCACAATTTTTTACAGAGGTGGACTTAATGCCTAAAGGTGCTCACAGCAGTTATATAACGTTATACAACATTGTGTAACACGATAACATTTATTAATTTACACGCTATTAATAAATTTTATCGTGTTACACAATGTTGTATAACGTTATATATCTGCTGTGTGGGAGCACCTTTAAGCATTTTCTCCAAGTCGACCTTAGAGTGATGCAGAGAAATCATGGTAGGTGCACTAAAAACAGCTATGTGGTGTGAGACGCTATTAACACTCTCACCGCCACCCACATATAGAATTTTTCAGTGCAGCAGGCCGTGCGGTCTGCCGACGGCTGCAACTTTGCCTATTCGTGCAGGCCGCGCTGAAAAATCTATAACGAGTGAAGCAGCCCGTAGGGCCGCTGGCGGGCTCACTGTTTGTTTTTGATAATTTCACCAGCACGGACCCCACAACAGAGGAATCAATGTCACTCCCAATGAACTTCCTCCAAAGAAAGCATCAGCCGCTCACAAATCTGCAGAATATCCGATCAAGCGTGGTGATCTGGCATTAGCCCATCGGACCATTAATTGCAGCGGTTGTGCAGTAGTGGATGTTTCCGCTGATAACTCTGATAAGTCTATGATAATTAAGGTTATTTATAAGGACATGACTATTTTCAAAGTATTCGGAAACAAAGTATTTGAATTTCAACAGAATATTTATTAAAATAAGAACAATAATACATACACAATAACAAGAAAATTCAAAGGTTGAGGAGATTGTGGAGTTCATCCGTATCAAGACCAATTGGACTTTGAGGGTCGAGAAGTTGGAGTGGCGCCATAATATATTTTTTTAATCGTTTGCGGTGCTGGTTCCAACTCAACATCTGGAGACCTTCCTAAAAGAAGAATTTTGGCCGAAGGGTGTCGTGTATCGTCATTTCCCCGGAAGGTTACACGACACCATTCAACTCAACACGTTGCCGACACTACGTGTACATTCGTTATGAAGTTCTTTTTAATATGTATGAATTTATTTTGATATTTATAAGTTTATTGAATAAAGAAGAAAGACGTAGAATTTGTATTATTATACTATTTTATAATCTTCTTTAATCAATTCTGATCCTCTTTCTCCAATCATGATGGTTGGTGCTACGGTGTTACCGCTGATCTGAGTAGGCATCATGCTGGCATCGATCACACGCAGCCCTGTCACCCCATGCACCCTTAACCGACTGTCTACTACTGCCGTATCTAAGTCAGATCCCATCCGACATGTTCCGACTGGGTGACTAGATGAAGTACGTATGTTCTTACTAATACATTTCCAATAGTCTTCACTATCTAATTCCAAATCATTACATTCAGGTATGTCCACCCTACCTAAAAATCCGTCAATTGATCTAAAAAATTCAGTGTTCACTATTTTTGAAACCATTTTAATTCCAGCTACAGCGGTTTCCAAGTCTCTGATATCATCGAAGTATTTTGGAAATATGAGAGGGGCATCTGTTGGATTATTTGAATTTAGAGAAATATTTCCTCTTGAATAAGGATGCAGATGAATAAATGTTAATTGATAAAGCGTATAGTTGTTGTTAAGTTTTACAATTGAATCAACAACCGTCTGACTGTATCGGAAAAAATATGAAAGAGAATTTTTAAGCGATGAGGTGTTTTTTCGCAAAATCGTCAAATGGTTTTGACAATTCGGAAAAGTAGCATTTTCAATTGTAGAATAAAATGCTATAACATCTGTCAATGAAGTTTGCGCTAAAAAGCCGGAACGGTTACCAAGATATTCTATAATTTCAAGATTTGTTTCAGTCGTAGTTAATGCCTCTGGTGAATTTCCATAAATTGTAATTGGTACCATATAATGTTCTTGTAAATTTTGTCCCACTGTTGGAGAGTCAACATGACACGTAATATTTTTTGATGTTAGATGATCTTTTGGACCAACACCAGATAGCATAAGTAATTGGGGAGAATTGATGGTACCAGCACTTAAAATAACTTCCTTTAATGAATAAAATGTCATATCTTTACCAGCCCAATTCACTTTAACTCCAAAGGTAGTAAAATTTTCTTTTATCAAAATTTTTGTTACCAAAGCGTTTTTTAATATTTTCAAATTTGTTCTGTCTTTAACTGGCGTTAAGTACGCATTTTTAGTACTTTGTCTGATTCCATTAGACTGCATTCCTACTGTAGTGCTGCAACCCATGACATTCGCCACATTTAAGTCAGACACCTTTTTTATTCCAATTTCATCCCACGATTCGAGAACCTTTTTGGTGTATTCTCTGAATGTGTTGTTAACTTTATTTATAATAACTGGACCGTTTTTTCCGTAATGATCGTTAATTGCGTTATTATTTAACAGTTCCATAGTTTGTAAATTTTCAGCTTTCTTAAAACATTTGCGTACTTTGTCTACACTCCATTCCTTGTTCCCGGCATCATACCAGTTCTGGTAGTCGTTATCATTACCTTGTATGTAAAACATATTATTGATACTACTGCAACCACCCATCATTTTCCCCCTCGTCATACTTACAGACCCATTAATTATGCCTTGATCTACTGTTCCATTACTAACTGTTAAATATTGCCAATCGTATTCTGAGCTAAATAAAACAGATTGTAGTCCGGGGATCTGAAAATATCATTAAAAATTTAGTGTATGACAACGTTAGTTTGATGAATGGTATAGAGTATGGGTGCTGGTGAAATTATAGGCACAATTGAATTAACTATGTCTCGGTTGGCAACGCATCAACAATCTTCTTGGTGTAGTAGGTGTTTATCGTGTATCGGCGTATTTCATAAAAAGTTAATAATATTTACATCGGATTCAGGGGGCTGATCGTCTCCTGCTTCTATTAGTAGTATGTTCCAGTCTTCAACTTCACTCAATCGGCTTGCAACTACACTTCCAGCGGTACCGGCCCCAATTACAATGAAGTCGAAACAGTCGTTATCTGTAAGCAATTACCAAAATATTACTTCCGATTGTTTGGTGGCTAAATGGCAACCGCATGGATCGAACGAACTATTCGCTCACTAGCCTTCGAACTTAAACCAAATGAATCGGGGTGCTCCTAGTACCGAGCTTACTTCACTCGCTCTTATTGTATGTATTTTTCTTACATTAACGTCTGCAGGTATCCTAAATCTGCAAAGGATGTAGGATATCTGCAATGAACTAGATTATGTGAGAAATTAAACTACGTTGTCTTCGCACTTAGGCGGCTTGGTCCAGTCAATTTGCAAATCACCTTACCGACCCCATTTACAATAGCGGTAACATAATATTTAAACATCTAAAGAGACCTGATACAGAAAGCGGTACTTCTGGACACGGCGCATATTGTTAGGAAGTTCCTCTTTCTGAGATCCTGACCACCGGTAGCTTGGACCCTGTTCCCGATGCCGGTGGGCTATTTTTAAATATATTTTTTTGTATAGAAATATTTAAAAATGTGATTGACAAATGTATTTTAAATGAAAAAACCAAATAATAATAAAAATGTAAACTGCGGTTTATTGAAAATGTTTGCGTTTTATTCGGGGGATTAAGAAAGCATTGCAATGATTATTAGATTTGCGACACCACGTCACTAACGCGGACGGAGTAGAACCAATATTTTAGATATTTTTTTACTTGTTCGTATACTTACTATGGACATCAGCATCTGGAATTGGGCCATCTCCAATGAGACATTGCGCTGCCGCAAAATATTGCAGCGCTGCTGCAAAAGTCTGAGTAGCCGTACCGAGCGTGCCCGAAAGACATGTTGTATTTGCGTAGCTAGAAATGAGAATACAACGTATGTAACTTGTCCTACAAACGCCCAAGTAGTAAAACGATTAGTAGACCAATCGTTCAGACATTTATAAAGAAAAAATAAGTTTTAAAAATATGTACGTGTTTTAACAAAAACATATAAAACGTAGAATACAATATGCATGGCAACTGTGGAACTAATGGTGCTACTATCGATAGTTCCAATGCGCTCTGATTGGTTGCAATGTGTTTGACATTGTCATTGCAACCTTAAAGAGCGCATTAGAACAATCGAGAGTAGCGCCATTAGTTTCCAGTTGCCATCCTTATTGTATTCTACGTTTGAATTGTTTTTGTAATTTTTGAGATTTTGTAAAAAATATTAATATCTATCTGTTTTGCTCGATTTATTCACTGATAATATTGTAACGGTATATTTGTTACGGCTAAAAGCCGTAGTGTGGTTACACGTACGTTTAGTTGGCTACAACTAGGTGCTCACGATTGCAGGTGGTTAGAATTACGAATAGATGTAACCTAGAAAGAGGTTTCAGTTTTATAGATTGCATCAGTGTTTCGACAATACGCTGTCCTGCGTTGAAGAAAAAAAAATCAAGAAATGGAAAGTGATTGCTTTCAGTTTCTAACCTAACTGTCCGAAGTCGGAGTGCTCATACTTCAGGCTAATCTAAAGAGGTTAGACCTAGTTTTAGGAAGCAACCGGCTATGTCTAGTTTTAGTCGTCATTAAATAGGTTACACCTAGTTCCTACCACCTGTAACCGAGCGCACATAGGTAGTTGTAGCCGGCTAAACTTAGGTGTAACTGCAATGCGGTTTTTAGCCGTGACGTTCACATAATATGAAAATAAAAACAATAGGTTCATTTATAGCAGTATATAAAGTTAGTCGGAAAGGAGGTACTAATCTGAAAGGGTGTTTAAGTACTCATAATCAATGAATAACTTTTGTTCTACAACTTTCCCCAAAAGTCAATAGTTTAAAAGAAATAGACGACCAAAAATTGCAAAAAAAAATATGCTGTAATCTATCTATCCTCAGCTATGATCAGCTGTGTTTACATATTGGGTCATATTTGTGGTCACGAATTAGAAACTTCATTTTCTGAATTCTTACCTAACCTAGAGATTAAGTTTTTTTTTTTAAACTAAAATTAAAATCATTTATGGAAATAAAAATGATCGAATTTTTCAATTCATTATCATCAGTGATACTTTAAATGACTCGTGGATTAGTACCCCCTTTCTGATCAACCTTGTATACTGCTGTCTGATGTGAGGGTGGGACACTCAACTTCAAAAACCAAAACATCAACAATCAAAATATTGACACCATATAATCAACAGTTTAATTTTTCAATGAATCAGATTAACTTTAGCTTAAAACATAAACGGCTCAAAATGTCAACACTTCAGATGAGCAACGAATCT
Source organism: Amphipyra tragopoginis (assembly GCA_905220435.1). Classification (NCBI taxonomy): domain Eukaryota; kingdom Metazoa; phylum Arthropoda; class Insecta; order Lepidoptera; family Noctuidae; genus Amphipyra; species Amphipyra tragopoginis. Next base: position 3,999,661 of record HG992006.1, read on the forward strand.
GAATGTCACTGATTTATAACGTAAATTGTTCACTTAATCAACACTTTACAAAATCGATGTTTAACAAAATATCGTGAAATATTCAGTCATAACATAATAGTCGTCGCAGACATTGTTAAATGCTGCAATTATAAGCAAATAGTTAAATAGCTGTTTAAACGTCTCTGGAACAAGAAATCATATTTATATTATTATGGGATGCACATACGAGTACAAGGAAATAAACCTATAATATTAATTACCTATTGTTGAATTAGAAATGTAATTTGTGTAATGCAATGCAAAGTGTTGATCAAGTGAACAATTTACGTTATAAATCAGCGACATTCAGATTCGTTGCTCATCTGAAGTGTTGACATTTTGATCCGTTTATGTTTTAAACTAATGTTATTCTGATTCATTGAAAAATTCAACTGTTGATTATATGGTGTTGATATTTTGATTGTTGATGTTTTGGTTTTTGAAGTTGAGTATCCCACCCCTGATGTGAAGATAAAAAATATAAGAAAGCACTTACCACGACATTCTGTCAAACAACTGACAGTTTTTTAAATACACCTGCTTTTATGGACTTTAACATCTTCATTGTATACTGGTTAACATTTTCGATACCTGCTGTGCATACAAAAAGAGAATTTAATTAGCAACTGAAGTTATTTGCACTGTATTTTAATATAAATATTTTATACCTATTTGTAGTGTATTGTGTATGTATACAGGATGTATGCGAATTCGTGTCATCATTCAGCCGAATGACGTCCACAGCTAGACATAGGCCTCCCCCAAACAATGTTGGGGGGGGTTTGCCATAATCGCCACGCTTGGCAGGGGGTTGGCGATCGCAGTATGGTTGTTAAAGTACTCAGAGAACGCTGCTGCCCATCCTCTAGAGAATCCCTTAGTCACCTTTTACGAAGAAAAACGTAACGTCTTCCACGGGAAGAGACGGGGAAGTGCTATTCTTTAAGGTACAATTCCGTGCATCGCGGCCGATCGTAGCCGCGCGCGGTACATCGCGTGCGGCTGACGCGCGTGTTAGATTATATAGACATATAAATATAGCTGTAGGTATGTTTAATGTAATGAGAGAAATATAATATGATATATAAACCAGAATTATTTACCATGAATAGTTTATTATGAAAACTACAAATATCTTTGACTATCGTATACTAATAATTACTTATTTCTCTTGAACAATAGTTTAGCAATATCAATGTACTAGATATTAGGTATAGCAATAATGTCGGCAGACATGGTTATGGAAATAGATAAAGTGAGCATAGCATTACAGTTAAGACCAATATCTACCTATCAGGGGCAAAGCGGGTATGGTAAATGAAACCAACATAGACTCTCCACCACTGAGAGTACTTATATTTGGGTTAGTTGTTCGTTACATGATATTCACAATATATGTAATAATTCATAAGAATAGAAAATAAGAAAGACAAGCTAGTCAGATATTATAGACTAGATCATAGCAATATCAAGCGAAATACACATATTATACATTAAAATATGTATAAAATATTCAGTAGAATATTTACTAAGAAATACACATAAAAACCCATCAACAAGATTGTACTTAACTTAGGTCCGTTCGGTGTGACTACTGCGGAGCGAATGTGCCGAGTACGGCGGAACAACGGCTAATATGACCGGTAGTAAACAAGTGACGTCACATCGTATGATTTTAATACAGATTCATAAAATTATATAAAAATAAAGTAAACATGTTGATATTAATTAGTTACATTACATACTTGGTCTTACAATGGCTTAATTAGTGAGCAAGTCACGTTATTTCTGTGCAAACAGTTAAATATGATATTATACAAAATAGAACACAGTTTAAACTATGTTATAAATGTATTTCGTAATAGTATTGATAAGAAACCGGTGTAATGTTATCTATCACATGTAAACAAGGTTATAATTATAAAAGTAATTTTTAAGTGGTATTAAAAGCAGAACATAAGTTAAATAAGTAAGTATAATGACTTAAATGATTAGGTAGACATTTAAAAAAAAAGAATAAGACGTGAATTAGTGTAATAAACAAAGTTAAATAATTATAATAATCTAACACGCGCGTCTGCCACACGCGACAGACCGCACGCGGCTGCGATCGGCCGCGATGCACGGAACTGTACCTTTACGTCCGGCACTACATGGACTTGGGCTTGGTGGTAGGATCTATACGGTACGCCTGGCTAGCTACCATCCTCACATTAAAGTCCGGCGCCAAGCAGTTTACTGTGTTCCGTCGTGTTTATGTGAGAGCCAGAGGGGTATAGGGAAATCTCTCTATATCTCTGTTACTTGGATTCGTGTGTTCCATCTTAGACCCTGTCTGTGCTTACTATCAGGTTCGACGAAGGTCAAGTGCGAACAAGTCAAATAAGAAACAAAAATCGTACGATTTCGTGTAATTCGTTCAAACCGCGTGATCTGCTGGTGACAAAGATTGACGCTGCATGGGATATTTACTTATTCAACTTTTTTCTTTACAGAGTCATTACCTAGTTTTCTATTTCTGAGTCAGTTTAGCGCCCCGAGTTAACTGACTGCGCAGAGCGGTATCGCGCTAGTCTTGCACACCGACTGTGTCGCCATGCTTTTTTTTTAAAATGTTCTATCATATTTTTTTTTTGTAACCTTATTATGTGTGGTGGAGCGTGTAAATAGCTCCAGCCGATGGAGGGGTTTGGAGACTGAGAAAGCAGTAAAAAACAGTCCTAGTTGATGGCGGTGCGGTGCGGTGCGGCAATGTATAATTTAAATATTAAAAATATGTCAACAGAACACTGAACTCACCAGTCTCCGGAAAACTGCACTCCTGGGTGTCTGTGAAGCACTTTCACAAAAACAAAAGAAAAAATAGGTGCGTTCAAGAGGGCAGTAGTAGGCGTTATATGGATTCAAATTTTTCTTCTCTTGAACTGATGAACTGTTGCACCGACAATTTTGACGATGCATATTACCGACGCGTGCAGCCAATCACAGGGCGCGTGGAAGGTGAAATTGTGAGACTGTGATTTAGCGCCATCAATTGGCATTTTACTGCAACGCCTAAATTCCCCAATAATGGGGTTGTGGAACAGTGTGCGCCGTCGCCGGCAGATGACATAATTATAAAATTAAAACTAAACATTGCGCGCAACCAATGTGGTTAAGATAGGACCACTTAAACATAAACAAAAAAAAAAAAAAAATCAAGCTAAATCGCGTGCGTGGTTAATCTATGTATATCAGTTACTAAAGCATGTTTTGGAATTACACGAATTCGTTTACACCTTGTATATTACTATACTACAAAAATATGGATACCGTATGTAAATTAACAGAGGGCGTTCCCTTAAACGCGTTAATGTACATCATTAATAAAATAATATTTAAGAATAAGCAAAAAAAAATTAGAAAAAAAAATAGAAAACAAAAAAACAATTCGGAACGGCCTGTTTAAAACCAGAATAGAACCATAGATAGGTTATATAATAAGTTGCCGTCTTTTGACAAGTGTGCATATACGCACGGCTACAGATCAAGCTATACATTTCCAGTATAAGCTGATCTAGCATTGTGTAGGATTTCCTTAAACTTAAAGGTCAGTGGAAACTGGAAATGTATAGCTTGATGTGTCGTTTTTGTTTTTTTGTTCTTTTATTATTTTAGTCTTTTTTTTGTCTGTACGTTCGCTATAGTATTGCTGGTTATCAGGAAAGCCTTTCGTTAGTTAACATGCCGTATAAAAATGTAAATATATTAAAACACAGTACATATAACTTCAGTTGTAATATATTCACTTTTTATATGCACAGCAGTTTTCGAAATTTTTTAACCCGCAGATTCCGTAGAATAACAAAAACGTATATTGTTTCGTTATTATGGCCGTACGTCTCTTATAAAACGTGTCCCTGCTCTTTATAACTTTCTTTGCTTTTATACATACATACATAAACTCACAAAAGTGATCTCCTTGCAAACTCAATTACATTACATTTTTATGTTTAATTGGTTGGAGGACTACGTTGACGATAAAGATGTTTAACAGTAACTCCTTCTGCACACGTGGCTTCCCTGGAACCTCATTAACGTCGTACGTGTATGTCTATTAACTAACCTCATTACGATTAGCTTTCTTTTTTATTACTATCGTTACTCTCAAGATATCTTTATCTTATTATACAGTGATTTTCTTTGTAATGTGTTTTGATGACAATTAACCATGTCAGTTGTTTTATATAGTTTAGCGTCCTTTTACCGTTTGTAAATGAGAGAGCTTTGTAGACTTGCTAGATGCCTGGATGCCTATTTAATTTGTGACCATATTTTTTATTTTGTTTTTTTTTGTGTGGTTCCTGCTCTTAAGTTAAGTTGCTCTCTCATAACTATTCTAAGTCATAACTGTACCCACTCAAATTGTTAAAGATACGGATTTTAAAAGAGTAACCATGGAGTTTCTTGCAGGCTCTTCTCCATAGGAAACGACTAATTGGAACCGTGCACCTAAATTCGACTTTTCCTAAGCGCCTGTAATGGTTTATTTATGATTAGTTACGGTTTACTCACGTGCATTTTTCGGGATTGCCCGACTAGTTTCGGACCCAATCGGAGTCCTTAATCATGAGCTGATCACGCGGCGAGGTCGCGAGTCGAACTAGCGCTGCACCGCGCCGCGTAGCGTTGCGCCCGCGACGAGAGGGGCGCGCTCTGTGTCGGTATTGCTCGTGCATCTTCGTCACTTGTCGTGTCCGTGTTGTTGTTATACTGACTGACTGTAATGGTTTATGTGAAATAAAAACACTTGATTTTGTGTAAGTGTGTATTATGGTATGTTTACACTAGTGCGCTTTCATATTCATCTTGCGTTTTCAACTTTCAATTCCTCTTGCGTCAAGCGCATGCAATATTGATTGCCATACAACGCATTCAGCTTATCGTCTACACCGGTGCGCCTCGGTCAGTCGTTAGTCGACATACGAGTGCAAAGACGGATTAGCGTGCTCTAGCGCTTTTGTCGAACTAGTATTAAGGCATGCGCTATTGCATGCGCTATGGCGCTTCACGCATGCTTCAGACGAAGACGCAAGATGAACATGAAAGCGCACCGGTGTAGACATAGCTTTACTGGTGGTAACTTAATTCCTTAGCAAATATTTTATTATATTAATCCCTACTAATATTATAAATGCGAAAGTAACTTTGTCCGTCTGTCTGTTACGCTTTCACGCCTAAACTGCGGAACCGATTTTTATGAAACTTGGTACAGACACAGTCTGGAACCCGGAGAAGGACATAGGCTACTTTTATCCCTAAAAATACGGAATACACGCGGGCGTGGCCGCAAGTGACCTCTAGTGATTAATAATTTAACATCTTTCTAAAAATTACATTATACAGAGCGTAAACGAATTAGTGTTATTCCTTCAAACCGCGTGATCTACTGGCCACACTGATTGACCCTGCATAGGTATATTGCAGAACCAAAAAAAAAAGTTTTCATAAAACGGAACATGGTATTCTGTATCTGAGTAATTTTAGCGTCTCGAGTTAACTGACTGCGTGGAGCGCGTGTACTGCGCTAGTCGTGCCCGTCAACTGTGTCGCCGTGCTTTCATTAATTTATGCATGGCATCGAAATGATCGAACACAAAAAAAAGTTGGGATAAAAAGTTTTATTTTTTATTTTTAATCAATCTAAATCCCGTGCAGGGTTAATCTACTTATATACCATTATTAGATCATGTGATTTGAAGGTATAAATAATCCACTTTTAACACAATATAAAATATAACTTTCTAAAATGAATACTCGCCAATAATTCTAACGCTATCGTTAGTGAACAGCCCCTGAAAGTATTTCAGGAATCTACAGCGAAATTTTGCCCGGAACGAGAAATTATTTCATGTATTTCAGACGTCGGCTTAGCTCGGTGGCGCCATCTACCGATACTTCGATTTCTATTTCACTATCGAACTTGAATAGACTCAACTTTCAGCCCAGTCTGAAAAAAAAGGCGAACATTTTATAAAACATGTTGGATTCTGTACGATTTGAGTTTCGAACGAAAAAGTTCGGTTTTTGCCTGAACGATATTCATAGTTGGGAATGTTTTCATTGTTTGATTTTTTTACTGCTGGCGGCAATATCGGTAGTGTAACTATCCTTGTTTTTTATATTTTATGACCAATTCGTTTTGTGTTGCGCGCACACTTAGCCAACAAAAGCCAACGAACGTTCGCAGTTTGTTGAATTTGATCAAACATTGTATATGTTACCGGCCAAACCCGATTTCAGGATAAACTAGTTTTGCCTAGGCTAAACTAGTTCTTCCTATACGTGATAGGAGTAACTAGTATAGCCTAGTCTAAACTAATTTGGCCCAAGCCCGATAGGATAAACTAGTTTAGGCTAGTCCAAACTAATTTGTCCTAAGCGCGATAGGATAGACCAGTTTAGCCTAGGCCAAACCAGTTGATCCTGATATAAATACGTACACTCTAGGATAAACTGGTATGGCCTGGTCTAAACAAAAAAAAATAGCAGAGTCGAAAGTAATTGAGCAAACACGTCATTTGACGACGGCAAAGGTGATCTCAGAAACATCATTGGAGTTATTCTTCAGAAAAATGACGAAGGTTTTTACAAAGTTGGCACCAAACATGGTGTACTTCGGAAGAAACTATATTGCAGGTTTTATTTTTCTTACTTAATTACTTATCTATCTTTCTGGAGCATTAACAATATTCTAAAGTAGGTAATAAGTTTTTTTTTTCAGATCAGAATTCGGCACTTCTTGCACTGGCATCTTTTCCACAAACAGATGCCAGTGCAAGAAGATACTCTGCAATTCTAAGTGCCACCAAAAAAACCGTAAAAATTGTAAAAATAAAAAACAATTTTAATAATTGAGATATGATTATTGCTTCTATTAAAAAAACACTTATTATTTTTTACGGTATGATTGTTTGTATTACCAATTATCCATAACTTTTAACGACGAATCAGTATGGTTTTAATAAAAAAAAAAAAAACAATTACGGAGTATTTTATTCAGTTTATCTATTTATTTTGACTTTCTAGATATACTATAATGTTTAGACTAGGCCATACCAGTTTATCCTAGAGTGTGCGTATTTATATCAGGATCTACTAGTTTGGCCTAGCCTAAACTGGTCTATCCTATCGGGCTTAGGACAAATTAGTTTGGACTAGCCTAAACTAGTTTATCCTATCAGGCTTGGGCCAAATTAGTTTAGACTAGGCTATACTAGTTGCTCCTACCGCGTATAAGAAGAACTAGTTTAGCCTAGGCAAAACTAGTTTGTCCTGAAATCGGGTTTGGCCGGTAACGTAGAGAACGAATTCGTTTTCATTCGGTTTTAAGCAATAACGAAACCCGTTCGTTTATTGTTGACTCGGTGTGTATAATGCTGGGGCTACATTAGCGGGCGAAGATTCGTGTCGCGTTGGCGCACTAAAACATCGTGTACGGGCATACGCGATGTTCTTGTCTACATTAGGCGGGCGAAGATTCATCGTGCCGGATTGTGTTATTCTCTATTGTACGAGCGAGACGTGGGCTGTAATTCAAAATGGAGGAAGTAGTGGCGTTGCATTATACAGGGTGTAAAAGACCCATCACATAGCCGAAATCTACGCACTCTGTACATCAAACTAAATTACATTGACCAAAAATAATTGGTGGGAAACGACTTTTATTTTTTAGCATGAAAAAAAACGCTTTTTTTGTAGCGCACAAATTATGGTTGTGGCGATGCCGCGCGTTTGCATGCGTGCAGCGGCCATACAGCCGAGCCAAGGCGGTCATGTGCGTTTGATATTCATTGCGTTTTTGTAACTTCAAATGCGTAATTTGCTAGGAAAAATTGAAATTTTTGATAATGTTTGTTTGGAAGAAAGTTTAGTATTATGACTTGGAAATCGATTTTGGAAAAAACTAAAAAAGAAATGTGTACTTTGACCTTCAATATCGCCAAAACCAATGATTTCCCAGGTATGGTTTGTTCGAAAAAAATGATCCCAATAATGGGTAGAATACGTGGTTTTCGTTATCGTTAAGGGTCTTTTTACACCCAATATGTCGGTAAATTATTATTTAATACAATTGTACGACTATCAGTAACAAAGTAATATGAAAAAGAGACGTAGGTGTAGCCACCCAAGCGAATATTGTCGCGACAAATCCCTTTGATGCGCGCCAGTTTACCGACAGTGCCCCGATCGTACATCGTCTTCGCCCGAATACTACGCGTTGCAACGATCTACCCGGCCACACTCATCGCGTTAACACGAATATTCGCCGTAGCCCGCTAATGTAGCCCCAGTATAAAAGAGATATAATAATAATATTTAGATATTGAGGAATTGAACCTGCAATCAAACAAAATTAAAAAAAAAAAAACGTTTTTTTTTTTTTTTAACAAAAACACATACATATACTTACAGTTTTTATTAACGTTTTTAGACAGTATTTTTATTTTCCAACCGCTTATTTCCTTATTCTTTTTTCAGCTGTAGGTACTAACGTATTTAAATTAATTTGTCACTGATGTCATTTCTCGGTTTTCTTAACAATGTTGTTACCTTAGCATAAAATAAACCGCTTGCCACATGTTGAAGACAAAGGAAACCAAATGAGGCAACCACAATAAACCAACATGTTTCTTCCGCGGTAAAGTCAAGACCACGTTTATGAGTCATACGCTCTGTTTTGCATTTGTGTGAGTGCAAACCGATAGTGTACAGAGAAGCGCGGCTTGTGGCGCGGCGCGTCCGACCGCACCGGTTTGTACTGCTTCTGACAACCGGCTTGATGCGCGGCGCGTCCTATACACGCCTTCACCCCGTCACGTTCTTGCCGATGATCACTCACAGAAAAGCAAAGCTGAGATGACAGGAACTGCAATCAGGTAAAAAAAGCGTTTATTTATTAGTTCCTTTAGTTATTAGTGTACAAGTAATTTATTGTGTTAACATCGCAGGTCACTTTTTGCACATAATACTTATTTAGGTCACAAGTCAGTTCGATTTCCAATTAGAGTGCTACTGCGTGTTTCTGTTGTAAAATTCTCAATTGTAGCCTGAAGGTAAAGTTGTACCCGATACCTAATGAAGACTCGTCTCTTATTACGTATACGCTGTTACTCGCGGTTTCACTTGCATTCTAAGGAAGGACTTCATGTCTTCCTCCGAGCTTTTTCCAGTCAAACCAGATGCGGCTAAATACCTTAAATTTTAATTTAATTTAATAATTTTTAATACTTTAAATTTTACACGGAGCGACTGCCATTAGACCTCCGCAACCCATTTACAAGGCAGTGACGATATCAAGGTTAGATCAGTTGTTAGACTTCCGGGCTTCTGACTACCCGTAACGCCTATCAGAGGTATTCTTATGAGACCCGGAACCGACGGCTTAACGTGCTATCCGAGGCAAGGAGTCTCGATGTGTAACGAGCGGTTACCCATCCACGGACTGAACGTGGCAAGTATTGCTTAACCGCGCAAATCGTATGATCGACGCTATACTCGGATAAGATTATCTGATAAAACTACTAGAGACTACTTGATAAAACAGATTATGTTCTATCTGTGTGCCAAATTTCATTCAAATCAGTTCAGCTGTTTATGCTTGATTGAGATACAAACATTCATCTATCTTCACAAACTTACATTCTCTTCCAATAATATGAAGACATAGAATACGTACTTACAGTACGTAGTTGCTATTTATTAGAGCTCATGTAAAGCCTATCTAGTCCACGGAACCCTACAAACAAAATCCACTGCCATTCCGCCAAAACCATTTCAAAATTGGAATTGGCGCACCTCCTAAGCGGATTTTTATGCTGACCACCTTATTCCTGCGTTCAACACCAACTTTATGTCTCGGCAATAAGGTGTATATTTGCTTCTTTTAGGTGATTTGTAAGTGTTGTCTTTTTCGGAGCCGTGCATAGAGAACACAGATTTGAAATAAGGAACTCGCAGCTTATCCTATTGGTTGGTGGAAATTGTAAAGTCTGACCTCTGTATAGTACACCTGTGCTTAATACTCTAGCAAAAGCCTGTGCGGAGTCATCTATATTCATTTTTCAAGCTTATTTATTTCTGCAGTACCTACATCGAAGGAAGGTCTACAGGTCTTCTTTACATATAACTTTGTCGGCATAAACTCATTCCCCCTTATTACAAAAGATGGTCTAAGAAAAACTTAGATTTTAAAATAGCTCCGTCTCTTTTTGTTACATGACATTAAAAAAGTGATGGGTATATTTTAAACCTGGGTTTACCTTATTTTTGGTTTAAACCATTTTTTGTAATAAGGCAGAATGGCATTAAATTTTAACACTGATTGTACGTAATTTAGGTTATCAAACAAACAGAAAAATAAAAAATATAGTTTGTCGAGAAGTCATATTGAATTAAATGTACTTATTTATGTATCATTATTAACAAAACAACTGTTAACATGAACTTCCCATGACTCTTTATACAGGGAGTACCCGAATTCGTGTATTTTTTGCAAAATTCGTGATCTGCTTGCACGAAAGTAATTTAGATTTTAACAAAAAAAAAAAAACAAGATAAAACATGACGTGAGACATTTTCGCGCCCCAACTTAACTGACTACACGGAGCGATGCCACCAGGAGCGTCGCCGTGCGCGCTTATTCATGGCATAGCATGGTGTGGCATTAAATGTTCTATCAAATTGTTATAGATACAATCACTTACCACCAGAACAAATGGTTTAAAGGAATTATACGAATTCGTTTACATCCTGTAGAAGCAAGACTAAATAGTATTATTTATAAAAAAAAAACATGTATAGAGATCGGATATTCGGATGCATATTCACATAAACTTGAGCCCCCTTATTACAAAAGATGGTTTAAACCAAGACTAAGGTAAACCAAGGTTTAAAATATAGGTACCCACCACTTTCTTATGACATATAACAAAAAGAGACGGGGCTACTCTAAAACCAGGGTTTTTCTTAGACCATCTTTTGTAATAAGGGGGGAGATGTTGGCTTGAAAATTCCGCGGTTCCGGGACAATTATTTTGTTTTATGTTTTCTTTTGGTTTATCTAACACACACCACTCCTCTTCTTACATTCTACATACACACATATTTGAATCGGGTGCTAAGCCATTAATTATACTTAAAGCCTCAAGCACGGTAATTATAGATACAATAGATAAGACAATTAAGTGTCGTCCTGGGACGACGGGCGGTACGCAACCGGTTAAATAATTATGCAATCCAAGAATCCGTTTTTTTTAATAAATCATTTTAAGAAGTCGCTTCCATACGATACACCCGACTAGTTATGTATTCCCAGTGTTCCTGGAATACCGGTTTTTTTTTTACAAAAAAAAAAAAAAATTTTAAGAAGCCGCTTCCATGCTTTCAGAGCTAAAAATTCACTTTAGGTAAAAATGCATCCGAATATCCGATCACTAATCATGAAGCTTGCTTTAAAAAAACACGTAAAAAGTACAGACATAAGACCATTACGCTTTTGCTGATGTTATGTAGTTACAACAAGGTTAATCCATTTCCGGGATCGTACGGTCCATGGCCCTATATAGGGCGCCAATATGGGCGGACACCTTGACGGCGCGCAACGTCGCAATCCTGCGCAGACCGCAGCGCGCGATGGCCGTCAGGGTGATAAGGGGGTACCGTACGATCTCCTTCGAGGCGGCGAGCCTCCTAGCCGGATCGATGCCCTGGGATCTGGAGGCGAGGGCCCTCGCGCTGAGATATCGTCAGCGCGAGGAGGCGCCTGAGCGGAGTGAGCTCCGCCAGATCCTAGTGGCCGAGTGGAGAGAACGACTTGCGCAACCCAGCGCAGGGCACGCCGCAATAGCGGCGGTAAGACCCGTTATGGAGGAGTGGCTGGAGAGGCGGCATGGCGCCCTCAGCTTCCGGCTGACGCAGGTGCTTTCGGGACATGGATGTTTCGGGAAGTACCTGTGTCGCATAGGCCGGGAGCAGACGCCCGGATGTCACCACTGCGTCGACTGCCCGGAAGACACGGCGCTGCACACGTTGCAGGAGTGCCGTGCGTGGACGACGCAGCACCGTGAACTAGTCGCGGCGATCGGTGGTGACCTCTCGCTTCCGGCCGTGGTTCTGTCCATGGTCGGGAGCGAGAGTGCGTGGGAAGCCGTCACCTCCTTTTGCGAGGTGGTGATGGCGACCAAGGAGGGAGCGGAGAGGGAGAGAGAGGCGACGGCCACTCTCCCTTCCCGCGCCAGACGCACCGGGCGCCGCCGGAGGGCGCGCGACGATCTCCGGCCACCCTAGTGTGTGGCCTGCGGGCGACGGGTTAGGGGACCCGTCGCCCGACCAGTAACAGGCCCGAGAAGGCGGCGCGCATGTGCTCCGTGCGCGCCTCTCAGGAGGACGTGGGGCAAGGCCCCACAGAAGGAGAGGTCCGCCAGGGGATGGCGGACCGAGGCCTGCCGGGGTTGCGGTGCATGCAGCTGCGAATCCCGTGACCCCGGCCAAGGGTCAGGAGTAGGAACACCGTGGGTTTTTAGCCGGTAAGAGTCCGGCATAACCCTTCGCCTTCCCCAGGCGAAGGGTATCCATGAGGATTTTCCCACGATAAAAAAAAAAAAAAAAAAGGTTAATCCATTTCCAAAAGTACCATGTATAATTATGTAGGTAAAATTCACTAAATAGTAAGTTTACAATAATCCACAGCTTAATACCCCTGTATTTGATGTCTTCGCTTCTCAAATAATAGTCACCTGTAATACCCGACTTACCACTCTAACTTTATATAGATACTCTTCCTTCTTAGTCCTATTCTTTTGTGGAATGCGCTTTCCTTGGAACCCGAGATAAGCACTAATCGCTACTCTTTTAAAACTAAAGTACGCAAACTCCTTCATAAGAAATTGGTAGAATCATCGCAGCGGTATCTTACTCTAAAAAGTAAAAAAAAAGTTTAAAAGGATGTTTACACCGAGTGTAAACGAATTCGTGTAATTCCTTCAAACCACATGATCTACTAATGTTATAGATCAACCCCGCTCGGGACTTAGATTGATTAAAAATAAAAAAAACATTTTTTTTCCAATTTTTTTTTATGTGACTGAAAATTTCGATGCCATGCACAAATGAACGACGACACGGCGTCACAGCTGACGGGCACGACTAGCCCGATATCGCTCCACGCAGTTAGTTAACTTGGGACGCTAAAATTACTCAGATACAGAATACATTGGTTCATTTTTGAAAACTTTTTTTATTTATTCTAAAAAAAACCTATGCAGGGTCAATCAGTGTCACCTGATCACGCGGTTTGAAGGAATTACACGAATTCGTTTACACCCTGTATAATCAAACTTGACATTAAAACCGTAACATAATTACAAAAGTAATTAATGTCGTCCACGTTAGGAACACTTTGTCACAGATAGGTGAGCGTCAGCAAAAAAGGTTATCGTCATTAATCCCTTTATTAATGGCCCGTGAGTTGCCCTTGTTTTTCTGACCCTACATCGTAATGTCGCATCGTGTGTTGTACGTAATAAATTATGCATTCTGGTAGTTATGTTTATGCTGTTATTTTGTGTTAGATCTGCAGAATTTCAGGCAGGTTTTTTGTGTTAGAACCCTTTTTATCTACCTTTGATAGCGTTTATCTGAAGGCGCTTCCTCCTGACTATCTCTGAAAAGGAAGGCCGAAATAAACTCAGGGGTCAAGGGTCAAATGAGTAGTCCACATGCAAACCGCGCTATGTGACAATTTTTGTGATTTTTAAATTCATATACATCAAAAATACAGCGCCAAAATTTGCTATATTTTATTAAACTCGCTATCTTACTTAATTTTCCGGAACGAAGCAATCTTTTTTTTTCAGTTTATGGTTTTTTTTTATTCAAGCACAACGCCGTTTGCAAGTGGACTACTCAAATAATTGCTGGACTACCAAGTACTCCTGCGAGGACGCTGGAGTGTCAGGAAGGCTGAACTGATGAGCGGTTTTCCTCTGACGCATCCCATCCCTAGCGGCTACAGTACAACACTAATCGCCGTCAACCGGTGTGACGGATTTGACATAAGCGCTTCCCGCCGACATGTTTGCAAAAGTATTAATTACAGTTTAATCTGATTTGTAATGTATCATTTGTATGTTCAGTGATTATAATTTCCACCTTAACAGGACACATTTGTTTTATTATTTAAGCCGCCAATATGCGTTGGCCATAGCTCGCCTAGCGAAGGCGAGTACCAACCTCAACCTTCTTGGGGTTACGTTGACATCAACCCTCAACTTTCAACTTTGGTCCATTCATTGAGGCAAAGGTTCAGTTGGCTGCCAAAAAGTTGGGGATCCTTGCAAAGGTGAGACGGTACTTCAGCCCTAAACAGCTGCTCAACTTGTATAAAGCGCAAGTTCGGTCATGCATGGATTACTGCTCTCACCTCTGGGACGGATCTGCCAAATACCAACTCGATGCACTTGTGTCGATCGACAAAAGGGCCAAGAGGCTTATCGGCAACGATGCACTGGTCAACTCAAAGCTCCAGAGCCTTGAACATCGACGCCGAGTTGCCAGCCTGTCGGTTTTTTATCGGTTATACTTCGGGGAGTGTGCGATGGAACTGCATAATTTGATTCCGCCTAGCCCTTTCCATCATCGGACTACCAGACGTACGGCAATGCGCCATCGGTACATGATGGACATCCCACCTACACGTACAAAGCGTTTTGCGAACACATTCATTGTTCGCACAGCACTGCCAGAGTCTGTGTTTCCTGATAGTTACAACCTTGGGGTCTTTAAGCCAAGAGTAAATAGGTTACTTCTAGGCAAGCGTGCTTCACCGTCGACCACATCATCGCTTACCATCAGGCGATATAGTGGTCAAACGCGAAATAAAGGCTAAACAATATATATATATATATAACGAGGGTAGTTCACTCATCGGGGGTACCTCGTCATCAGAGTCCAAGTTTGACTTGGTGTAGGCAGTAAATAATAGTCACAACACTGATTATAATCCTCTATTTATTCACTCTCGATAACAAAATAATAAAATCTCAAATGATCAAACCGATGGAAATAGATTAAAGTACGGAAACGCGGTAAGTTCGGTGCAGGCTGGCAAAACGACCTCTCGCCCTCGTGTCTCACTCCAAAAGTGACTTCACTCAAATCAAATGCATCCAATGTCAAAAAGAATGACAGCTGACAGCTTACTGACAACCGTCAAACAAGACATGCCACGCCCCGCACCGACCTCACCCAAGCACACTGCTTGACGTTTCCGACAATAGATGGCGTCCTACTGCATTAACAATAATCAATAGTCATTCTAATAGTTGTGCTTCTGTGTTGATTCTGCGACATATATATATATACACAGCTCATTTGTCTAGTAGTGTTTGATCGAATGCAGGCAAGCGCCAACGTGTATAAGGTTCGTTTGGTGTGCTTTGCCACTACTCCGTATCACTGGCCACGACTTGTCTCACTTCGGAACAGTGCACAAATCGGTTTCCTGCACAAATCAAACGCGCTTGCCTGCACTTGGCAAGTCGTGTCCACATGTTTGTCGGCCTTGTTTGCATTGGTCTCGTACGAAGTTGACCAACATGTAGACTGTAGCACTCCTCTTGGCCAAGACTTGGCCAACACGTATTGGCTGTGTGGCGCATTATGTAATACAAACTTGTAACTTAACATCGTACAGTACTTTACTCAAACAAGTTACGCCTGTCGTACAAATCACTGACATTAGACCTTCGTAGACTCGAGTGCCTCAGTGTATAGACTAGTTTAGACATTCAAGACACGTGACTTGCGTCTGTAACTAAATCTTTGAGATTCGGCGTAAACAATCATGTAATGCCTTGTACAGACCAACCGAATGCGGGCAAACGACGGCGTACGAATGGTTTTTGTAGTTGGACACCGAACGCTCGTTCTCCTTCGCTGTTGTGTCTACGAATCAAAAGCGAATCTTTGATGTTCCGACACGCTGCGGAACACAGCCGAATGCGGGTGAAGGCTTTTGATACGCGTTCGCTCGCCTTCGCTACACCGTCCACAAACATTCGTTCGCGTTCGTTCATTAGCGCTCGTTCGCCTTCATTCGGTTTGTCTGTACAAGTAATAATGTGATTGCTAACGTCGAATTTGACTCGCGAACACGTCACTGGTTACTTAACCAGTGGCCTACTTAGGCCTAGAATGAATTTTGTGACGTATGATAACGTAAAGTTAATGTTAGTGTGAGTGAGTTTTGAATTGGAAATACTCGTTTCGCCCATAGTATACAAGGTTAGTCAGAAAGGGGTACTAATCCGAAAAGGTGTTAAAGTACTCATAATAATGAATAACTTTTGTTCTACCACTTTCTCCATAAGTTTAAGAGAAACAGCTGTGCAAAAATTACATTAAAAAATACGCTAAGATCTATCTATCCTCAGCTATCATCAGCTGTGTTTACATTTTAGGTCATATTTGTGGTCACAAATAAGAAGCTCCATTTTCTGAATTCGTTACTGAAGCTGGGATGAGGATTTTTTGAAAAAAACTATTTTTTTTACGTGGAAATAAAACTCATCCAATTTTGAAATTTTAACACTTGCTTTAAAACTGTCATCAGTGATACCTTAAGTGGCTTGCAGATTAGTACCTACCCCCTTTCCGACTAACCTTGTATAGTTGATTTTATTCATATCTACGATAAAATTTTGTTGGTCGCATAAATTTAAACCAAAATGTATATAGGATAGTTGTATTTTCGATTCAAAATTCACTGTCATTAAGGTTACGTTTACGTTACTATAAGTCAAAAGATTCGTGCTAGGCTTTATTAAAAGCTCCGTTTGCATTCGAGAGTTTTTGACATAATTTCTATACAAAAGCTGTCAAACGTCAAATTTATCCTCAGACTAAAGTTATCCGACGCGACGTTGGCAAAATCAATCCTTAATATTTTTAAGGCTGCAGATACATTGAGCGTATTATGCGCGGCTCTTTTTGCGTCGCGTTATGCGTATACATCGCGCTATGCGTATACATTGCGCTACATACAATTTTTCCTGCGCAGCCTCACCACGCACGTACAATACGTTATGACGCGTTGGACATAGAACCAAAAATTAAAAAAAGTATTTAATTTAAATAAAAAATATATACAGTTGCATTCCTCTATTGAAAAGCAACAAAAAATGTTACTACGCTTTTTTTATTTGACCAGCACTTTACTAGCAAATCGATGAAAACTGTTATTTTTGTATGGAAACGAACACAAAAGTGTCTGTATCTCATGATTCCCTCCTTGTTTCGATTTGCGGTTTTCATTACTGTTATTTACCTTTTTTATGCCACATTTTCTTCAAGGACACATGGTGCCCCAAGAGGGCCCCTTCCGAAATATTTTGCCTATAGCAACTATCTTTGTTACTATATTACTGATGGAATAGAGGTACATGTCCAACCTCTTGTATGGGGACGATCCACTGTGCGCCGCGCCGAGCGTAATAACGGGCCTAGAAGACTCGCGCTCATCTTGCGTTCGATCGCTGCGGACAGTCGACAGTTTCTGCGTAACGCCGGTACTGCCATCTTATGGAGAAATCAAACGTCACGTCATGATCGGCATATTTTCAGCGGCTACACTTAGATTGCAGACACACTGAGCGTACGTGACGTAAATCCTCTTGCGCGGCCTCATTACGCGTTTTAATACGTGTTACGCGAGCGTAATAAGGCCTAGAAGTTTCGCAAGCAACTTGCGTGAAATCGATGTTAGTTAACTTATATTAGGCATATTTTCAGCGACATTTAAGCGAACTTTGCGTCGCGTATCTTGCGTAGTAGGTACGCGACGCAAACGCTAAGTGTGTTTAACCCTTAGCCTATTGTTAGGCTTGATTATTAAAATTGATACTGCAGTGTCAATTATGCCCGCCGGTTGGGCAGCTGCGTCCTCTTGTTTGCGAATAATAATTATACTGAAATCGCCAATCCATCTGCCAATGGTGGTAAATGTGGCGATATGACCGTGATGATTTATTGTAGCAGTTGTTGGGACGCTCTTAGTTAACAGTAGATAGTAATGGACTAAAAGTACCAATATTGATCAGCTGATAATTTAAATTCTTCTCTCGTATCGGCACGAGCTATATGAGAATAGTTCATGCCGTGATGAAAAGATCAGCCAGTCAGCAAAGTAAAGTCCCCGTCGCGAGAAGCTATAAATTTTGTAAACACACATTCAGGGGTTCGCAACCTTTGGAACAAATAAAAAAAAACAGTTTTGTAATGATTTTTATTTTTATATAATGGTTTTTATTTTATTTATATAATAATAAATAATAATCTACGAAAACAACACAAACAAACTGAAACGCATTCAAAACTCAAATGACAGCATTGACAGCGTCAGTGTGAACTTACTTCAAAATGGCGGGCCAAGTGTTGACGTTCCATGAGTCAGACACGTTCTGGTACCACAAAACATTAGACGATAGCGCTTTAAATCGCTAAAATATAACCCGACTAAGTGAAATTGCTCGTTAGTTTCGTATTACACGTATGTAACTTTGAGTTGATTGAATTTGGGATTATTTATTGTTGATTGAATTGTCGCTACGTAACTTTGTAGAAGTTCTTTATTTACAAAATTTATAGCTTCTCGTGACGGGGACTTTAGGTAGCGAGGCTGACTGCCCAGAAGGCGCCGCACGCACTTAGGGTCGGCGCCCACTGACGGCACGGCGTGGCATGGAGTAGCACGGCGCGCTTCGGCATACCATCAGCCTGTGACATCCCGCGGCATACCACGTCGTACCGCGGGATGCTTCGGCATCCGCGCTAAGCAAATACAAGTGCAAACTTTATTAAAATAAGGTTTAAAATGCATTATCGCTGAGGAAGAAGAGAGAAACCTTAGCACCCTCTTTCCTTAACATACAACAGTAACTTATGCGTCTCACGTGTTGCAGCGGCATGCCGTGGCATCTTGTGGAATGCCACGACGCGGCGATGTGCCGTAGTAGGGTCTACCTTTTATAGCAGAACTTTTAACGTCATAATATTGTTTTGCATAACAACGGATAGCATAAACTTCATTTCGCCGAAAATCATTTCGCATACACTCAGTTGTCATACATTCAAAACTCATAATTTTGTTAGTCAGAATCGTCTTTAGGCATAATGTTTATATCCATAATAATTAAAAAGCAGAAACATCATATCGCAGAAAATTCACAGTCAGCATGCAGCATGCAAGCAGGCATGCAACATGCAGCAGGCATGCAGCATGCAAGCAGGCATGCAACATGCAGCAAGCATTGTTTCTGTCACGGCGCTGCGGGGTTTGGGCGGCGCCACGCGAGCTTATCGTCACAGATGGTTTTAACGCTCACTACCGCAGCTTCGGCTTGCTGGCCGGCTTCGCCGGCCAGCCTCAGCCGCGGTGGCGGGCCTTCAAACCACCTGCTCCTCAGCTCGCGGGCCGCCCTACCCCTCCGCGCCTACGCGGGTTTAAATAACACTCTAGGGGTAGGGCAGACAAGACTGCGTAAAGTCGGTTTCGCAGCGATTCGTTTCTGTCACAAAATTTTGCAGCACAATGTATTGACTTTTTATGACACAAATTTAATTTAATATTGAAAATGCTACCAATACATGCTATATTTCGAACATTCTATAAAATTGTGCATAATATTAATTATGGCAAAGGTAATTATGCGAAACAAAATTCTGCCAAGATAAAAGTATGCCATTGTAAATTCGGACACGTAAATATTCTGCCAAACAAAAGTTATGCTAAATATTTTTTATGCCTTAAAAATATTCGATTAAATAAGATTATGCCATGTGAGTTATGCCAAATAAAAATCGGAGTATCAAGATTCTGCCAAATAGAAGGAACCCGCCGTAGTATCCCGCGACGCGTCACAGTATCTCGTGGAATGACGTTACTTTCCGCGGCATGCCGCGGTAAGTCGCGTCATCACACGAGACGTTTCGATTAAAATAAAATAATGTCAGTGCTAAACTCATTAAAATAAGGTCGGAAATAATTTGGCAACGAAAAAAATCCTTTGTCCCGCCATGCCACGCCGCACCGTGCCGTCACAGGGCGCCGGCTCTTAGTCAGTACTAGTTCTTATCGTCACTCATGGAGGTTCTTTTAATGCACCCCTATAAATTTAAATAAAGAAGATATAAGAATAAAGGCGGGATCGTACACGCCATGCCGCGTGACGTCAATAGAGCGTGCTCACTGCTACCATTTCATCTCGAGAAGCCACGCTTCGTCATTTGGCCAATGAACACGCGTGGGATGTCATCGGGTGTTGCTTGTGTGCT
The DNA here is from genome assembly GCA_905220435.1 of Amphipyra tragopoginis. Taxonomy (NCBI): domain Eukaryota; kingdom Metazoa; phylum Arthropoda; class Insecta; order Lepidoptera; family Noctuidae; genus Amphipyra; species Amphipyra tragopoginis. The sequence continues at coordinate 4,020,052 of HG992006.1, forward strand.
GCCGTAAGATGATTTCCACCTTTTCATAAACTTTATCTGTAATATTGTTGTAAAATTCAGTGGTACCAGTATTGTATTCAACGTTATAAAACTATTTGGTACAAAATTGATTCTTTTAGTAGCACTAATAAATAAAAATGTAAACGAAAACTGCCAAAGTTAAACGTATCGCTTTGTTATATAAAATACACTAGCTATCCGGCCCGGCTTCGCACGGGTGCAATTTATACATATAAACCTTCTCCTTGAATTACTCTATCTATTAAAAAAAACCGCATCAAAATCCGTTGCGTAGTTTTAAAGATCTCAGTAAGTATACATAGGGACAGACAGCGGGAAGCGACTTTGTTTTATACTGTGTAGTGAAGAAACAGATCTCACTACCCGAAAATCTAACAAAAAGATTTCACTTCTCAAAAGCACAGGATTTAAAATAATAACACAAAAAGCATCCGGGGAGTTACTCAGTTGACTCCACAGTAGTATTAAAATAAATGCGGATAAATTTCGCCAGTAATAAATAAATAAAACCTCCGAGTTAGTATGCTCCTTAAATGAAATATGGCGCGAACACGTTCCAACTTTGAATTTTAAACATAAACGAGTAAAATGAATAAGGTTTAAACACACTTCTGCGGCTACGTTGCATTCGAGAGAGTTTTGTTGAAATATATTAACAGTTTAATAATTTTATTCTCTTTGTTTAAAGTATACTGTAATTATTTTGATATGTGTATCATTATTTAACTGATCAGCGATTAAATTGAATTTTAATTGGCATTAAAAATAAGTTGATCAACCAAAAACACATTTTTTTTAAATTGCTCTGCTTTATATGGTCCTAGGGGACCATTTCTACGTAACCGGGCAGTTTATTGACGAGACCTGAGGGGTCTCCAGCCAATGGGGGGAGTAAAATACTTAACCTGAGCTAACTACTTGTACTACACTAACATCTTGACTACCTGCAACAACAGCACTAAGCGCGACCCCTAGTGGGACTCGGACCTCGGCTTAGGGCGTTGCTGGCGCGAGTTTGGGGGGGGGGGGGAGACAGCTTGATCAGGGCTGAATTATCGGTGTGACTGCGGAATCTGAAGAGACGACCGGCTCTACGATGGGAAAAATCACTAATTGATCAGCGGAAAGCTTTTTAACCGACTTCGAAAATGAGGAGGTTACTAATTTGATGTGTATTTCGCAGAGATTTGTGGACTGATTTGAGTTTTTTTTTTTATTTGGTGCCGAATATTCTTGAGTTGGTTCCACATGAATTTCGGTACCTAAGTTTGTTTTAGTACTTTTTTATACAATTTTGTTAGTCGTTTGAAAATGAATTGCTTATATCTATGTACGACGTTCTAGTTGGAATAGTGGTCCAATAGTAATAAACAAAAAAGTAAAAAAAAAAACATGAAAAAACCGATAAAAAAAAACAGGAATCGTATAATTACCATATTATAAAATTTCCAGTTTCGTAAGTCGTTGGCTTCAATTTGGTTCAGCTTGGATAAGCACCGACTTCTGAAACTGTTAATATTATAATTTGGTAATTATTTTACTCCTTCCTGTTGTTTTTTAATTCGGTTTTTTTTTTTTAATTTTCGTCCGTAATTTTACCTGCGTGATTAAAAAAAGTAACCGCAAAGTCCAAAGTGATCATTCCGCGATCATAAAATTCCAACCGGACAATCAATAAGCAATATTTTACCATACATAATTGATTTATCTAATAAAACATACTGTTTTCCTCTCCCTCACCATCAGCGTAAACGCATCAGCATATTAGTTTTATTTGGTGTCATACATTTCCTTGTCGTTTATATTCATTCCCTTCACTGCGAGTTATTCCGATCGTGTATAATGTAATACCGAACTTTTCCTTGTATTTCTGTATTGTTGGCATCGTGGATCATAGAAACAAAAAGGAGGAATGTAGGATTGAATCTATCAAATCTGTCTTTTATTTATTATTAATTTTATCAGTGTTTTTTTATTATTAATTGTATCTTCTATTTTACTTGGAAAACTTTTTGTTAATAGTGTTTTTGTTAATTTTAATATTTTTTCAAATTTAATTGTCCTTGTCGAACTTTATTGTACCTAGACTATAAGTGAACGATGTGGTCTCCTGTAATTGAAGGAGCACACTCGTCATTGTCCCTGTAATTGTTATTTTATATGTAATTGTGTAGCCTCTATTGGAGATCCAAATAAAGAAATAAAAATAATATGACGCAAGCTTTACTATACAAGGTTAGTCAGAAAGGGGGTACTTATTCGAAAGGGTGTTAAAGTACACTTAATGATTAATAACTTTTGTTCTAAAACTTTTCCCAAAACTCAGTAGTTTAAGAGAAACAGTTATTCAAAAATCTCAAAAAAAAAATCTCTAAACTCAAACTCAAAACTCATTTATTCAAAATAGACTAGAATTACTTAGTTCTTTTTGAACGTCAATTTTACAATATAGACATCCCCCAAAAAGTCCTCCCTTCACCGCTTCCTAGTGTTTATGCTGTAAAATCTATATATCCCCAGTTATGATCAGCTGTGTTTACATTTTAGGTCATATTTGGGGTTATAAATTAGAAGCACCATTTTCTGAATTTGTAATTAAGCAGGGATGAAGAATTTTTGAAAAAACTAAAATAAAAATCGATTTATTTGGAAAAAAAAATATCGAATTTTGAAATTTTAACACTTGCTTTCAAACAGTCATCAGCGATACTATAAGTGGGCTTCGGATTAGTACCACCTTTCCGACTAACCTTGTATGGCGAAATAGTCGAAACTGCCTTTTACGTATGGCAATTTTGGCCATACCGAAGCGTCAATTCTATATTATATTCTTATAAGGTTCATATCTCTTCGCTATCGTCATGAATTTGACATTCGACTTACAGATATAATTTTGTTTGTCTTGTTTACTGGCGACATGTGATATATTGATTGAACTATTTGTAGGTCAAGATAGTATGTCGCGCATGTAAATATGGTAACAAATGGGTCAGGTTTTGTTCGTCAGTTTATTGAGTTACTTTGTTCACTGTGTTCATAAAAACTTTGCTTCTTTTTGTTTTGTGATTCATTCGTTTTGTACGTGGTTGACATTAAAATAATTGGGTTTTTGTCTGTTAGTTGGCAAACAAGCCGACTCACGACAGCCCCCCTCATGCTAAGCGGTCACCGCTGCTGATGCGTTGCCAATCTTAATGACAAAGTTGGAAAGTTTCATGTGCCTGTAAAGAACGTTCGTGCGACGAACGTTAGGTCAAAAGAACGCTTGTGCGATGAACGTTACGCGATTTCTGACGTTTCTGGTACCCCAACCTCAGTTGGTCCGGAATAGTCTTTTGATCCCTATAGGAAATAGGATCGATTGGCATTATAAAAATGATTTGTAAAAACTGCCCCTTTTCTCGATGACTGTATTTTTTAAAAATCTCTTATATTATGTCTTCTGTGACTTAGCTCCTGAGCTACGGATAGATTCAACACAAAATAAGAACGCTTTATTGTAGGTAAAATCATTAAGGTAGCCGCCCTTCATGCCCCATCACAAATTACCGCTTTGTATAGTAAAGTTCTCAAAGGGGCCTCTGCGCGTTGGACTTCGCACCAGCAGTAGGTCGAAATACATACAGTTCATGGCATGAAAGTTCTTTCGCACTAACGTTCATCGCACAAGCGTTCTTTCGACCTAACGTTCATCGCATGAAAGTTTTTTCGCACTAACGTTCATCGCACAAGCGTTCTTTCGGCCTAACTTTTATCGCACGAAAGTTCTTTCGCACTAACGTTCATCGCACAAGCGTTCTTTCGCACTAACGTTCATCGTACAAACGTTCTTTCGCACTAACGTTCATCGTACAAACGTTTTTTCGACCTAACGTTCGACGCACCATCGTACTTCGACCTAAGTTACCCACCCCTTAAAGGACGCAATAGAATATTTTTTGTTTCAAAATTGTCTCGCATGTATTTAGAATACATGTTTTATATGGTGTAAACGAGGTGTAAGATGGCCAATAAATATCCTAAATGTGGAACCTTAAATGCCGCCTGAACGCTTTTAATCTTAAGGCGACGTTGACCGACAGGGCTTTGGATGTCCTTTTTAATTGACCATCGCCGTGGCTTGCAGGGGCATATTGAAACATAAAAGAGAACATTTTTTCACTGCCAAGATTAGCTACATAGAAAAGAAAGATAAGAAAAGGATTTAAAAAAAATGGTTTCTGATAATTTGATGTTCGAAAATCCGCGAGCCTTTTAAAAACTACTGATGACTGTTTTAAAACAAGCGTTAAAATGACGAAGTTCAATAATTTTTATTTCCATTCTAAATAATTTCATTTTAGTTTTTCCAAAAAATACTTAATCCGTGTTTTAGTTACGAATTCACAAAATGGGGCTTCTAATCCCCGAGCCCAAATATGAGCTACAGTGTAAACACAGCTGATCACAGGGTAGTTTTATGCGTAAATCTTTCAACGGCTATTTCTCTTAAACTACTGACTTTTGGGGACAGTTGTAGAATGAACGTTATTCATTACTATGGGTGCTTTAACACCCCTTTCGATTCCCATTCCGACTAATCTTGTATACAACGTGTAACAGAATTCCGAAATAATACTATAAGGTTGTATGAGTTACCCTATTAACAATTATTGGGCATAGGCGTTGGAACCGAACCCCTAAAAGTTGAGTAAACCATAGCAATCGTTTTCACCAGAAACATTTCACCTTTCCAACTGAGTTTTAGGCCCGGTATCCACCAAACTGGAGAGGAGAGGAGACGAGAGGAGATGTGTTGCAAAGCTGGCAGGTTATTTCCACCAAAGCAGGGAGGAAATGCGTAACGGAGAGGAGATATGACTGTTGAATATTGTATAGAAGTATGTGCATGTAAGCTACCAAAGCAAAATATAATAATAGTTACCATATACTGGAATAGAAGAGAGGAAGAAATATTTATTAGTCAATTAAAACGAATAATGCAATATATAAATAACAAATATAAAAAAAATAAAGTCATAATAGGAGGAGATTTTAACACAAACATTTTAGATAATAGCGTAAAAACAAACCAATTAATCAATCTCATGTTAGAGTATACGTTTGTACAACATATAAAGGAACCTACGCGTATCACACAAACCTCCTCAACATGCTTAGATTTGATATTCACAAACTTTAACGACAATAATATGTATACAACCGTAGAAGAATTAGGTTTTTCAGACCACAGTGGAACAATTATACATATGATAACAAAACAACAGACTAAACAAGCCATCTGGTTTGTTAATAAAAGAATACTTAACAAAAGTAACATACAAAATTTCAAATCCAAACTGAATACACAAAACTGGACTAATATCATACAGCCGAATAAAACCGTAGATGAAAACTATCAATCGTTCAACAACACACTAACAAATATATTAGATGAATGTATCCCTACACGTAGATTTAAATTAAAAACAAAACATAATAATTATTGGTTAACCGTTGGTATAAAACAATCCTGTAAAAATAAAAGACTATTAAAAATTCTATCCCTAAAAACAAGTAATTCAGTACTTACGAAATACTATAAAAAGTATGAAAAAATCCTAAAAAAATGTGTAATAACTGCAAAAAAATTGCACTACATAAATAAAATGAACAAATCAACAAATAAAGTAAAAACTATGTGGAGTATAGTAAAAGAACGAACAAACAAAAAAAACAAAAATGACAAACAAAATATAATATTACAAACGACAAACCTAGTAACAGAACCTAAACAAGTAGCTAACATATTTAACAACTACTTCGCATCCGTTGGGGAAAATAACACCCAAACACCCGGCTCCAAACCGAGAGTAACATCAGTGATTAACCCCACTGAAAATACCATGTTTCTTAACCCAGTCGAAGGATTCGAAGTAAACAAAATCTTAAAAAACCTAAAAAACAAAAATAGCCACGGCATAGACGAACTCCCATCAACTCTTTTCAGACAGTGCGCTAACGAACTAACCTTACCATTTTATAAATTAATTAATCAATCGTTCCAAGAAGGCATTTTCCCTAATCAACTGAAAAAAGCATTAATAAAACCTATCCATAAAAAGAATGCTAAAACAGACCCTAATAATTATAGACCAATTGCCCTTCTACCTACAGCATCTAAAGTCTTTGAAAAAGCAATGTGTGATCGCGTATATTCTTTTTGTGAAAAATATAAGATATTTGATGACTGCCAAAACGGATTTCGCAAAAACAGATCTACAACGCTAGCCGTTTATAAGTACATCCAAGAGGCTTTAAACATCATAAATAATAAACATTACGCCGTAGGAATACTACTCGATATGACTAAGGCCTATGACAAGGTGCAATTTAAAATTTTGTTAAATAAGCTATATGGGGTAGGAATACGCGGGAAAGCCCATGAATGGTTTGCATCGTATTTAAAGGATAGAGAGCAATTAGTTGAGATCGAATATTACAATCAAACAACTAAAGAAATCCAACTCATAAGATCAGATGTCAAACCAATACATGCTTCAATTCCCCAGGGAAGTGTTATAGGTTGCCTCCTTTTCCTCATATACATAAATGACCTCCCCAAAACCATAGACGGGCCATGTGTTCTGTTTGCGGATGATATCTCTCTCCTCACCTCATGCCAAACAAATACAAACTTAAACGAAGAACTTACCACTACTCTTAATAAAACAATAAACTGGATGAGCGAACATAATCTTGAAATTAATTTTACCAAAACCAAATTAATAACTTTTTTTCCTCGGCAAAAAAGCCGAATAAATATAAACTTTACATTTAATCAACAAAAATTAGAAGTAGTTAACGATTTCACTCTTCTAGGTTTGACAATAGATACACATATAAACTGGAAAACACATATACAGAAAGTTAAATCTAAAGTTTCAAAATTTTCATATGCCCTCCGCGAAATTAAAAAGACTACCAACCTACAAACCTCACTAGTCACATACTATGCGTATGCCCATGCTTGGTTTAGCTATGGCATCATCTTATGGGGAAATAGCACAGACGCTCCCTCCCTATTCACCCTTCAAAAAAAGCTGATACGAATAATAACCAACATAGAACAAACAGATAGTTGCAAGCCTTACTTCCAGAAACACAAAATTCTCACCTTAGTTAGTATCTATATCTTGGAATTATGTAAACTAGTCCGCAAATACCCAGACTCTTACACCACACGGGAAGACATACAAACGAAATATTCGTTGCGTCATAAAACCAGACTAAATTTGCCCCCCTCCCGTCTAAAAATGCACTCTTCCAGTCCTTATGCTATGTCTGTAAAAATATATAATAAATTACCGGAAAACATAAAACAAGAAAACAAAACCAATATATTTTTAAGTAAATTAAAACAATTCTTAATTAATAAAAGCTATTACACAATAGATGAATATCTATCGGATAAATTAAATAATAAATATAATTGTTTACTTGATAAGTGAAATAACAAAAGTAAATAAGTTAATAAATATGAACATGACGGCGCGTCGAGAGAATTGACTTGACGACGCTAAACTTAATTGATTCCTGGACGAATGACATCTACCAGATGACAGCGGTCAATGTCGATTTGACGTAACACCGAGGACTGGGGAGGCGGCCCGCAAAAAGCTAGACGGATAACGTCAGAGCTATCGAGCAAAACCCCGGTGTTGATTATTAATGTTGATCATTATTAAGATAACAAAAGTGATTGGGATTGGATGCATGTGCGCTCGCGCTCCACGTACTCGGTGGAACGTCGTCTATCTTTGTACATCATTTTATTTGTGTTTGTCAAAGTACGACTTGTAATTGATATCAAAGACTTTAATTTTGCTTCTCCTCGCCCGCAAACCCACGCATAGTACGGTGGCTGCTTTTGATAAGGATAACCAAATGCCTTTATCAGAAGTGGGATAGGCTCCATCGCCTATCTTATTTTCTGTGTTGATTTGTAGACAGTATACAAGTTGTTTCTTGATAAATCGCTATTGCTATCCTGAAAAAAAAAAAAACGAGTACCTACCTACGCAGTAAAAAAAAAAAAAAAAATATTTGTGAACGTTCCTCCCGTTTACGAATCTGTCTAATCGTAATTGTTAGTTTAACGGGGTTGAAAGTTGATTCTACGACTCTCAACACGGGACAGAGGATCTGCCGACCTTTTGCAACACGTCAAACGTCGCATGGACTCTTCGGTGGTGCTGCCCAGTGAGACATGATGTGCTACAAATGTGATTGCGTCATGCCACCATGTGTATTGCCGTCAGGTACTGAAGTGCGAGCGAGGTAACGGACAAGCTTATGATTGCAACCAATGTCATAACCCTGGTAAGATTGAACCATTTGTATCTAATTTTTCTGATCCCTCTTATAATGATTTTAACTTGTAGTGAGGTAGATCATGTGTGTAATTTTGATGGATGAGGACGAGATATCATATGATATGTGTGTTCAATATGTGTTTGGCGCGTAAAGGCAATTATTTGAGAGGCTTAATTTCTTGCAAAAGAAATTGAATTCAACTTGGAGCGCACGATCAGTCATGGTCAGGCGAAGCCGAGCGCAAATAAAATGGGAAGCATTTGTCTGTTCAACACTTTGGCCGCGTCGCCCACGGGTGACCTCAAATCAGAAGAGTTTATAGTAATCGATGAAATTTGGCAAAATCAATGTTTTTGTAGTGTCACCACCATTGTCCGTCAGTGTTGAACGTGTTAATGAGCTTACTGATGTTGATGAGCACTAACACATTGGTGCAGAATGACTGAAATAATTGTAAACAGTAGACCACAGGTGAGTTAAAAATTGATCTTATAGACCCATGTAAAACTGTTCAGAGGCGCCCTTATCGGTTATCGCCTGCTGAAAAAGAAATCGTCACAGATAAAGTGCAGACTCTTTTAGATGCTGGCATCATTCGCGAAAGCTCTTCACGCATCGCCAGTCCCATTTTAGATAATTACTCATGATAATAGGAATTGCTAAGCGTTGGTCGAAGGGGCCCAGTGCGCCCGGTCCACACCGCATGGTGAGTTGGTGGTTGGTCGAAGGGGCCCAGTGCGCCCGGTCCACACCGCATGGTGAGTTGGTGGTTGGTCGAAGGGGCCCAGTGCGCCCGGTCCACAGCGCATGGTGAGTTGGTGGTTGGTCGAAGGGGCCCAGTGCGCCCGGTCCACACCGCATGGTGAGTTGGTGGTTGGTCGAAGGGGCCCAGTGCGCCCGGTCCACACCGCATGGTGAGTTGGTGGTTGGTCGAAGGGGCCCAGTACGCCCGGTCCACACCGCATGGTGAGTTGGTGGTTGGTCGAAGGGGCCCAGAGCGCCCGGTCCACACCGCATAGTAAGTTGGATGAAGGGGCCCAGTACGCCCGGTCCACATCGTATGGTGAGACGGTGGCTGGTCGAAGAGGCCCAGTACGCCCGGTCCACGCCGCATGTTGAGATGGTGGCTGGTCGGAAGGGCCCAGTACGCCCGGTCTAGGCCGCATGGTGAGTTAGTGATTGGTCGAAGAGGCCTAGGACGCACGGCCTACATCACACAGTAAGTGGTTGTGGTAATGTTATGAGTCGGTGGCTAGTCGTAGAGGCCTCGAATGCCCGGTCTACGCCGCGCAGTGACTTTGTGGCTGGGCAATGAAACCTAGTACGCCCAGCCCAAACTGAGCTACAATGTAGTGCATCGTGAGGGATCTCTAAATTTTAAACGTTACTCCTGCATGTCAGGAATGGACGAGCTGACTGTAATGAAATGTTGTTTCCTGTGGAACTTCAGGTGAGCAATATCAGGACGACCAAGCGCACGAGGACGTGCGATAGTCAGGGTGGCCGTGACGGCGCGTCGAGAGAATTGACTTGACGACGCTAAACTTAATTGATTCCTGGACGAATGACATCTACCAGATGACAGCGGTCAATGTCGATTTGACGTAACACCGAGGACTGGGGAGGCGGCCCGCAAAAAGCTAGACGGATAACGTCAGAGCTATCGAGCAAAACCCCGGTGTTGATTATTAATGTTGATCATTATTAAGATAACAAAAGTGATTGGGATTGGATGCATGTGCGCTCGCGCTCCACGTACTCGGTGGAACGTCGTCTATCTTTGTACATCATTTTATTTGTGTTTGTCAAAGTACGACTTGTAATTGATATCAAAGACTTTAATTTTGCTTCTCCTCGCCCGCAAACCCACGCATAGTACGGTGGCTGCTTTTGATAAGGATAACCAAATGCCTTTAAACATAATAATTTATAATCTAAATAATTAATACAACAAATATTAAAACTTATTAATTGTAATACATAATTTTACTAAATATACCTATAGGTAGTCAAATATGAACGCGCAAGACTTGTTAAAAAAATATATTTATTTAATTAAAGACACGTGTGCTCCGTATGAGCATTATAGTACAAGAACAAATAATTTTAATTTACATGGGCTTATATACTAGTGGAGGTTTTGTATGTGTGTGTCTGTGACTGGACCTCACAGTGGGCCAGTAACAGTAACAGGAAGCCTCTTGTATGTCAGATCATACTTCTAATTGTTATGGCTATGATTAATTAATAATTGATTGGTAATTTATTCTAAGATGTTTATGGCTACCTGGAACTGATGGGTGGCATGGCGTGATTTTAGTTTATTAATACAGTTCGGGGTAATGGTTGGCTATGCATAACTCCTCCCTCCGTAAGTGCAAAATCACCATCCGAAGGTGCATCGCGAGGTTGATGATTTTGTCCAAGCTTACGCAGTAATAAACTTCTATAGCGGTACAATATAACTAAAATTAATACAAAAAGTAAAATAATGTAGATTACAATAGTTCCTATGCTAATGCTGTGCACATTCACAAAATGACTTTCACTATTTTTCACTTCACTGTTATCCTTTAATGCGTGTGATAGGAACTGTAGATTTTCCAAATCAATCTCATCTAGACTGATAGTTTTACGTAGTGCGATGTCTTTTGGTCTTATAATACTGGGCAGATGTATTGATGGTGAACTGCGGAAGGTAACTTCTCCTGTTTGAAGACGGCGTTTTCTTAATGTGGTTGTCCCAAGTTTTACCTCACAAGCATTGTTAAGGGTTAGGATATATGTGCCCATGATGTCGTGCTGGCTCATATCGTTGTCGCAAATTTCTGTCAGGAATGTAGGAAAACCTGTGAAAATAATCCAAGAGTCCAGATGTATGGATTTAATTTTAACGTTTGTTGCGTTGACGGGAAGAGGCAGGCACGATGTTATCTTCGTAGAAAATGTCATCAAATCTTTGATGCATTCATTTTCTTCTTCTGGAGACACGTTGTTCTCGTAACAAAGGAACTTTCCTTCGTCTATTCCTCTGCAAGGCTGGGAGAGCGATACTACTTTCGACCCTTTCGCAAGGATATGGGAATTTTTAGGGGTAATTAGGAAAGATAGACCAAGGTGGGGATTATACATAGGAAAAGGATGTAGGGTGTAATAATTGTAGACATCTAATTGGACTGTTGGTACCGACATAATAAAAGTTATCTGTTTGTCTTTTACATAAGCTTTGATTTCAATGCAATGTTCAATATTAACTAAGTTTTCATTAGTAACAGGAAAAGCTAACTTATCTGTTTTTTCGATATCTTGAAGAATATTAATCAGTTCAGTAGTATCTAATATAGACTGATGTAATACATTAACTCTACTAAATGCTAATGCTGTCTCCACTTCATCTAAGCGGGTTAATAATATTTGAAAGTTATGGGTTAACATGTTATAAGTATTTAGGACAAGGCTCTTACTCCTTTGGAATTGAGTTTTGTTTAAAATTTCTTCTATTTCCTTAATAGTTTTCTCAAGTATTACAAAGTTGTTTCTAGTTGAGTTAGTGATATTAACGAATGTGTCAACTATTTCGGAAACTAAAGTAACTTTATTCATGATTACATTTTGTTGCAATTGCAGACTTTTTATCCAATTATCATATCTAAGTGCATCATCGTTATCTAAGTTTCCAGTAATAGCTTTGATTATAGATCCAACAGGATTGATAAGTCCCCTTTTTATTCTAATGCTTGGAATTAACTGATTATAACGTTCTATAGTTATGTTCATTATGTATTGGGTTTGCAACTCAGCATCAACAAGACTACCATCTAAAATATACATACCTAATTTATCCTCCATATAGCTGGAAATATCTTTATATTTTTCTATGTTATATTCTAAATTTCTATGAACTAAATTTAAGTCTAGTCTCTTATTTATATGCCAATTATAGAGGCTCAGTGACGCTTGTCCTTCTTTAACGGGAAGGATTCCCGGATTATCTTCAATCCTTTGAAGTTGAAGGCCCAGGCTGAGGGCTGCTTGCATCGTTACCACCAGGACGAACCTGTGAAGGACGCTTAATGTCTTTAACGGGTATTTTCTTAGTTTTACTGGCTTTATTTTGGACAGCTACCGTATTTCTCTTAATTTTATCTATAACTGTCGCTTTTTGGTATCTAGGCTTATCTTTGCTACGTCTGGTATTAACTCCTTTCATATAAATTTGATCTCCTTCTTTAATGTCAAATTGTTTTTCACCGCCGCGTTTTTCTTTGGTTTTTTCTTTGGACTGTATCATTTTATCAGTTAAATAATTATATAGATGTTTAGTACGCTTAACATGGTCCTTTACTAACTGTTGGGTGTAACTCTTATTAAAATCTACTGCAAAGGTACTTGAGGCATCGGTATGTCCGAAGACTACTTCAAACGGTGTTAAACCAGTAGTTGAATGAATAGACTGGTTGTATGACATTATAGCATACATCATGACAGATGCGGCGTCTGTTATTTTCCTCTCGTACTTCGCAAGTCGATAAATTTCTATGATAGTAGAATGGAATCTTTCTACTAGTCCCATAGAGTTTGGGTTATGAGGCGTACCTATGTGTAAATCTATCTTGTAGAATGCTAACATTTCCTTTAATAGATTATTATTAAATTCTGACCCTGGATCTGCACTAATTTTTGATGGCACACCGTATGTGGCGAAATACTTTATTAGTGCCCTTATAACTTCCGGTGTAGATCTATTAGGTACTTCAACTGCTTGGCCTAATTTACTGAATGCGTCTACGATTGTAAGAAAATAGGTTCCTTCTATTGAGAAAATGTCCATGAATAGTTCTTGAAAAGGTTTTGTTTGAGTTTGAGTTAATTGGAGTTCGGGTTTTATTGGTTTTCTATCGTATTTCATTTGCTTACAAAGTTCGCATGAGTTGATAATGCTAGCTACGATATGTTCTAAGTTGTTCCAGTAGTAAGTTCTTTTTAAGTGGGCTACGGTTTCTTTGATACCACGATGGCATGTTTTTCCAACGTGATATTTCAGAACTATTTCCCGTTGTTCGTTTTCGTCTTCAACGTAAACGACTCTTTCGGTGCACTCATATATGCTTATTGCATTCTTTTTAAATACGGTTATAATAATATTTGAAAATTCTTTACGGTGACGTTCATCTTCAAAGTAGATGTAATATTTTATTTTAGGACGAATGTATTCTTTTAAGAATTCTTTTATTAATTCCGGTTTTTCTATTGGCATGTGTACTTCAAACACCTTTTGTTTATCCCTAGATAGGTTTTTAACGCTGCACTCATTTCTATGCCAAGTGTATACGAGAATCTGATTGGGTTTCGTATCTATGGCTTCCTTTAATATTGGGATATCAGAGGAGTCTGTATTTTCTTCTGAATGGACGGTTACTAAAGATGGAGAGTCTGCTCTTTCAGAGGCTGTGATTGTTTCGCTTCCTATTGATGGTATTGAATATGGTGACTTAGGTCTGTTCTTAGAGTCACTGGGTGAAGTACTAATATTATCATCTTCATCTGATGAGATGACAATTGTCTTTGACCTATCGGTATTCACTATCATTGAGGCATCGTCTAAGGCATTTACTTTAATTCTAGACAATGCATCTGCATTGCTGTTTTGTTTACCGGGTTTGTACTTAATTTCGTAATCGTATTCAGAGAGTCTAAGTCTCCATCTAGTGAGTCTACTTCCTGGCTCTTTAATAGAATTTAACCATACCAATGGTCTATGATCGCTTAGTATTGTGAACTTTTTACCATATAAATAAGGTCTGAAATGTTTGCATGCCCAAACAATTGCTAATAGTTCTTTCTCTATGGCGCTGTAACGCGTTTCGGCGTCGTTAAGAGTTTTACTTGCGAAAGCTATTGGTTTGTCACTACCAATTGGACCCTGAGATAAGACTGCTCCTAGCGCAAAGTTAGATGCATCCGTTGTTAGAAGGAAAGGTTTTTCGAAATCTGGGAATTGTAATAATGGTGCATTGGTAAGTAGTTCTTTGCACTTTTCAAATGCGTTTACAAACTCTTGAGTTATGGTGACTTTATTTTTCTTTTTAAGGCAGTTTGTCATAGGTTGCGTTATTTTAGAAAAGTCTTTGATAAATTTACGATAGTATCCTACTAAACCTAGGAAACTCTTAATTTCTGTTGGTGTTCTAGGCAAAGGGAATTGTAACACAGCTTTAATTTTATCATTATTTGGTTTAAGACCGTCTTTGGTTATTGTGTGACCCAAATATAACACTTCTTTCTTAAGAAATTCGCATTTATCAAGGGTTACTTTGAGATTCGTTTGTCTAAGCCTATCGAATACTTTTCTAAGCTTATCTATGTGCTCTTGGAGGCTGGTTGAGTAAACAATAATATCATCTAAATAAACAAGACAATGTATGCCTTGTAGTCCGCGGAGTACGTTATCCATTGCTCGTTGGAAGGTCGCTGGGGCTGTCTTTAAACCAAAAGGCATACGAGTAAATTCGTAATGTCCTGACTGTGTTGTAAATGCGGTTTTCGGTTGGTCCTCTTTTTCTACCTCTAATTGGTGATAACCACTGGCTAGGTCTATCGTAGTGAAATAAGATGCTTTTCCTAGCCTATCGAATAAGTCTGTAATGTTTGGAAGTGGGTATTTATCATCTATCGTTATCTCATTGAGTCGCCTATAGTCTATAACCATCCGAAACTTCTGTTCGCCTGAGGCGTCCATTTTCTTAGGAACTAGGTGTACAGGGGCACTCCAAGGTGAGTGTGATTCTGTAATTACTCTATTTTCTAAAAGTTTATCTACTTGTTTCTGTATTTCCTCATTTTGACTAACGGGGTGTCTATACGGGCGTATGTAAATCGGATCTTCGTTCTTTGTACGAATCTTATGTCTAACTTGGTTAGTAAAAGATAAAGGTACGTGTTCACAATGAAAGATGTCTTTATACTCGGTACATAGGTTAGTTATTAATGATTTTTCTTCTATGTTTAGGTGATCAAGCCGTAATTTGTTTAAGTTTTCATCTAATCGTTTTTCCAAATCAGGGGTGTGGTTTAAATTATGAACAAGGCAATTATCTGCTAAATCCTGTTCTATACCATAAACTTTAAAGGGTTTTTTAAATGTTATAGTCATCTCAGTGTCGGTAGTGTTCTGGATGACAGTTTGAGCTAAAGAGTCTACGCAGTTAACTAAAGCGTCAGGCATACGAACTCCCGGGCAGAATTCTATGTGATTTAAAATTGCATTTCCATTGTCCAACATTGTTGGCACTTTAACACGTGTTTCCGATCTAGGGGGTATTATTATCTGATAAGAGGGGTTATATAAAATGGGAATTTCTGTTGTATTTGTTCTTAAGACCTGGTTTTTCATGTCTATAGTAGCTTCTAGCTCTTTTAATAAATCGGATCCGATAAGGCCGTTATATGCTTTGTCTACGTTATAGATATAAAACTTATGGTGAATATCGGTTTTAAAAGTGTCCGTTAAGGGAATGTATGCGACTTCGCTATGCTTGCTACGTCCATGGGTACTAATTATTTCAAATGGTTCATCACTCTTGTAATGCTTGAAGTACTGGTTGGCTAGTTCGGCGTTAATAAAAGATCGTGTACTACCTGTGTCTATTAAAAAAATTGCTTCCATTTCTGGTAAATAGATGTGCGGTAGCCTAAGACCACTATAATTTAAGTTTATTACTTCTGTTTCTAATGTGGTGGGTCTGTTGTGGAGGCTTCTATCTGAAAATTTACTGGTTCGTTTTCACCTTGCACACAATTAATTTGATTACTATCATCTATCAACACAAGATTCTCGTCGTCTAACAAAAATATCTGTTCGCAGTTAGAGTCGGAGTCAAGTTCAAGTGGCTCTTCAATCATGTTATTGCGAACCGTACGCATCGACACGTCAGTGTTTTGCTTAGGCTGTTGATTGATGATACCAAATCGGAATTGTTGGTTTGGATTGGCTTTAAAGAAACCTGATTGCTTATAATTATTAAATGTACGCGGAATCTGTTGTGGTTGATGAGTTATAGCTTTTTGATTTGTTTGATTATTACTGGTATTTGGTTTAGGTCCTTGCGGTTGATTTACAACTTTTTGGTTGCTATTATTCGGATTCGAAATAAAGTTGGGTTTAAAACCATATACTTGTCTAAAACCTTGATTATTGTTTGCTGGAATACCGAATTTATACTGGATTGGAGCCGTAAAGTTTGGTCTAGGATTGCTTGAATGGTTAAAGTTATTATTAGGTGTTGTCTTAATCTTATTTCGAGCATTGTATCTCGTTTGGAAGTTAACTTCCTCGGTTACGACACTTAACGCGGACTCCAGTGTTACGCATTTATTTAGTCTCACAAACTTGATCATATCCTCTGGTAAATTATAGAGGAAAACGTTTAGAGCTGTATTATTATAAATAATATATTTCGCTGCTTTAATACCTTCGTCGGTGAGGAGGTTTACTTTTGATATAAGTGAGCTCCTAACATTCTGTATTCGGTGGCAGAAGTCTATATATGACTCTCCCTGTTTGATCTTGAGGTTCTCTAATTCGATATTAAGGCAAGCTTCCGATCTCGGATCCCCGAAGTGTTGAACAAAAAGTTCTTTAACGCCTTCCCAGGTGGTGACGTTTTCCCGTTCGCTTATTAAGACGGCAGCTTTACCAACTAATCTGCTCGTAATACAATGGAACAAATAAGTCTGCTGTGCTGGGTTGTTCTCCCCTCTAAAGCTTCTAATTACATACTCGCATTTAGAAATGAAAAGGTTGAGTAACTTATCATCCCCATCGAATTTTGGGATGATGCTTTGAATTTCCTTAGGGATAAGTTGAATATTCATTATTCACAATTAAATTTAATTATAAGGCAAAAATAACGTTGCTGGCGATTTTATTCCAAACAGCGCTTTAAGTTATGCTAGAATGTGTAAATTACTGATGTTTGAGTAAATACCACAAAATAGTAAAGTGGCAATGTGAGTCCAAATTACTAAAAATTAAAAGCAAAAATAGTAAATTGGCGATGCGAGTCCAAATTACTTAAAATAAACTAATATTAAGTCTAGATTCGGCGATTTTTGTCCAAAAAGAGACGTGTTACGTTAAAATTAACTAATATTAAGTCTAGATTCGGCGATTTTTGTCCAAAAATAGACGTGTTACGTTAAAATTAACTAATATTAAGTCTAGATTCGGCGATTTTTGTCCAAAAATAGACGTGTTACGTCAAAGTTAACTAAAATTAAGTCTAGATTTGGCGATTTTTGTCCAAAAATAGACGTGTTACGTTAAATGGCGATGTCTAGTCCAATTAAACGCTATCTAAGGAATAAGACAAGGAATGGAACAATGCGAATAAGGGTCTACTCACAGTATGCTCGATCCCATGCCGTTTCTTGTACTACTGCTGCTACTGCTTCTGCTGCTGCTGCTGCTGCTGCTGCACACGCGACGTTCTTTTGACGTATTTGTTTGAATAGGTTCTTTACAGACTAGAAGTCTATGCGTCTAGGATACGTTACGACCGATTTCTGTGCCTATTAACGATCACTGTTCGCGACTTTGCTAATCCTACCGGCTGCGCCAGTCAAATATGAACGCGCAAGACTTGTTAAAAAAATATATTTATTTAATTAAAGACACGTGTGCTCCGTATGAGCATTATAGTACAAGAACAAATAATTTTAATTTACATGGGCTTATATACTAGTGGAGGTTTTGTATGTGTGTGTCTGTGACTGGACCTCACAGTGGGCCAGTAACAGTAACAGGAAGCCTCTTGTATGTCAGATCATACTTCTAATTGTTATGGCTATGATTAATTAATAATTGATTGGTAATTTATTCTAAGATGTTTATGGCTACCTGGAACTGATGGGTGGCATGGCGTGATTTTAGTTTATTAATACAGTTCGGGGTAATGGTTGGCTATGCATAACTAGGTACTAATTGCAATACTAAATGTTTAAGCAAATAATAAATAAACAATGATAATATATAATTTAATATAGCAAATAAATAAGTAGATAAACTTACAAATATTATATTAAGAGAATACACAAATAAGTGAAAAAATATTTAAAATAACTAAATGTATTACAAATAATTTAAATATTTTAGTAATAAGAAACATTATTAAAGCGCTCTTCCTCTCTCCTACTTATTAAAACTTTTGCTGTGCCCGACAGGGTCCATAATTGTTTCGATATTATAATACTTACCATCTGTATGACTGTGTACATTATGGATGCAATAAAGAATTGAAATTGAGATGTGAGCTGTGCGTTGCGGAGATATGAGCTGTGAGAGCTCGAAATCAGTCAGTTCGGGTGTGCGAGGCGCGGGGAGAATTCATCGGGGAAAGGGGCGCGAGAAAGCGGGCGCCGCCCGGCCGCCCTACTACACACATCTCCACTCTGCCGCGCCGCTTGCTCGCTTTCAGCATAAAAATCTATAGAAAAAAGAGACATCTCCTCTCCTCTCCGTTTGATCCCTTTCCACCGAAGCTAAGCGGAGAGGTGATGTAGAAATAACGAAATTTGATTGGTTATTCATAACACATCTCCTCTCCTTTCCGCTTTGATGAAAACCGGGCGTCAGGGTTATGTTCAATACAGCCCTAAAAATCGGAAAGGTGAATAAACGCAATTAAATTTCGTACAGATAATCATTCAAACAGATAAGTCATTTTATTTTTACATAAACATCTAGTTTCAAACCAATTGTCTTGTGACTATTGTAGTTAGAGTTACTTTTAAAAAAAATGCGCATTCAATATTTTTACAGGTGATTCTCTACTTGATATACAAACACGTCTCAGTATTGTTTCGGACTTTTGTTACACGTTGTACAATTCCCCTACTTATTTTCTTTAAAATTGTTAAAACAATTTAAGCCAAAATTGAAAACGCAAGGTATACTACAACTATTCCGAATACAATATATTTTTGCCGAAATCGCATCAGATTTCCCAGACTCGATTTGTCTTAAAGTAACGATGCATGCAACTCAAGCCAGAAATCTTGGCAATACTCCGTCTGCATCTAAAATAGGTAAAACATAAATATTGCATTACATTTGTCATGTCTTGGCATAATTTCTTCAAGTCCTCTTCTGTCGACCAAAATCATTTCAATATTTTTCAATGCAAAATGTTTTCAGGCGGTTTTTAATTTAATAAGTTGCATATCTTGTAACCTTGCGCCATTCTTCTTTCTAGATCTTGTTGGGTGACGTTGCGAATTCTGGGATGTAATGTTAAAAAGCACACAAAAAACAAGAAAATACAGATTTTTGCCTTTCGGCCCGAATCCTTAAGGCCGCATGTACACGATAAGAAAAGTCCTATGCAAGAATTCATGTCGTTTCTACACACGAACTGTGTACACTACTTCGGCGCTGATCAAGACAAAAATCTTGCCTGCGCTAGACACGACGCCTGAACGTTGCTGCGGTGCGGTGGGGGGCGGGGTAGGGTAAGGTGGTTCAAGTAGTTTTTGTACGTTTCTTTGCGTGGACGTAAACGCACGACTGGCCGAAAACAATCTTAACGTATTCACGTTCCTATTCGTCTTGTCTGCAGTAGACACGAGAAGTTTTCGTGCCTAGATCCGAAAAAAATCTTGTCGTGTACATGATAAATTGGTCCTATCTGCAGTAGACACGGTGAAATTTCTTAGCGTGTACAAGCGGCCTAAAGGCACTTTCAAATTAGACGGTTGTTGTCAGACTGTAGCCGTGCCGCAGCGGTGCGGCTGTCGAGCTGCAAACGGATGGTAATGTTTTTCATATAGTTGACGCGGCCTGAGAGCAGTGCGTCGTCCGTACCGCGCACGCACGGCAGTAGGTCGGGCGTCACACTGCTCTCTCGTCGCGTCAACTGTATGTAAAAACACAACCGCTCGTTTGCAGCTCGACAGCCGCACCGCTGCGGCACGGCTGTAGCTCCACAGCAACGGTCCAATTTGTAAGCGCCCAATACGCGGGTTGCGGAGGTCTGATGGCAATCGCTCTGTGCAAAATCAGTATTTTACACAGAGCGACTGCTATCAGACCTCCAGTATACTGGTGTATTCAGCCGCATCA
Source organism: Amphipyra tragopoginis (assembly GCA_905220435.1). NCBI lineage: Eukaryota > Metazoa > Arthropoda > Insecta > Lepidoptera > Noctuidae > Amphipyra > Amphipyra tragopoginis. The sequence goes on from HG992006.1 coordinate 4,040,546, forward strand.
AAAGGCCAATTCTCGTAATTAAAAATGTTCAAATTAAAGTTTTGATCTAGTCTCAGCCTAGTCTCAATCTCATAAATATGACAAATGGTTCGTTAACAAACAACGTCAAACTTGAGAATATAAATGAGATTGAAAGTTGACTGAAGCCAAAAGTGTATTCTAGTTACATTATGTACTGAGCCATTTTGACAAGTTGGAATTCTCATTTATTTCTAGAAGTTTAGTTACGATTGTTGATATCGGTATGCTATCGGTAGTAGATTTTAAGTTGACTGAACTGACATTATATCGAGATAGATTGAGATGATACTGAAACCGGACCGAACTTTAAGTATCTAAACACACTGTGCCGAAGATACTCGACCGAAGTTCGGTATGAACACGCCTGCAATGCTTTTTAAATTACGCGCGACACACCAAGCTGAAATTACGTCGCGTTTTACCTATATAAAAAACATAGACACCAAAGTTCGGTCGCGTAATTTCGGCATGGTGTGGCACCACACTAAGTGCACCAGAATACCATTTTTTATTCAATTCATAATTTAATCTCAGTTCGGTCAACATTCTTTCCAGTTCGGTCTTACTTCAAATTAATTACGAGAATTGGGCTTTAGAAGTCCACTTTTTAGACTTTAGACTAGAAGATGACCTCAACATACTTGGGAAAAAGCTAGGCAGAACGTTTTAATTCCTTTATCATAGTTTCTAAATAATAAAAATCTTCCAAGGAATCCTAAATATATTCGGCTGTCCCATTTCAAAACCTAGTAAGGGCTTAAAACGAAATTTTACAGTAGAGCGCATAAACGTTAGATCAGTCAGCCTTTGAAAAGTATTTATGTGAGTAAAACCATGTGGTTAAAGTGACTTACTAGGTTTTAAAATGATCTGAGGCAGTGAATGGCACTTACTAGGTATCGATGCTTAAACATATCTGCTTATTATGTGAGTTTTCAACGCTGGTGTTTTTGTATTTGGTTTAGACTTTCTAGGTTAGCAAGATTATGCAATAAAACGATTTTTGTAAAAAGTGTCTCTTACTAGGTTTTGAAATGGGACAGCCGTATTTTATACACTGTCTTATATAAGAGATTTCTTATTTACGTACAGAAGTCCGAAATTGGAGGATCTTGACAGGTAAATATTGGCTCTATGAAATTAATGTTCTGTTTACATACTTTTTCATGTCTACGTATCTACTATTTTTTGATAAATAACGTTTTGATGTATACAGATGGTATACCGAATCGTTATTTATCTATTTATCTTGGAATATCTGTGAACTGTTTTCGTAAATGAAAACCAAACATTGTAATAGTTTTAGTTTACGAAAACTGTAAAAAAAAGGCTCTTAAATTTCGCAAGTAATGTGATGAAGTCTTTTTTTTTAAATCGTTGCCCCTCTCGTTGGTTTATCCTGTATCGTGGGTGCGTTTACAGACACAAATCTCACGTAAACAAACGCCCAGACCCGAAACCACTATCTGTAAGCCGCTGACAGCTAGTCATTTCGTAAATTGTTTAATTGACCTTAAGGTGAGGAGACTGCTATCTAAAAACCTTAAACGACATCATCAAATAAAAAGTAAGTTCAAAAACTAAAACCCAACTACTGAACATTGAATGGAACAAAGAAAATATTATCATCTGAAATTGTTTTGTGCAAACTATTCAATATTTGTCGTCTATTAAATAATCAACTTACACGTAATTTTTAATGTATTTAATACATATGCATAGTGATGTTCAGAGGATAGCCATGGTCCGTGGTAGTATGCCACTTTGCCCCAAAGCTTAAGATTGCATTATACTGCTAGAATGTATTGTTTTGTTAACTTACTTTTTATTTAAATTATTTTGGGGTTATATTATTCATAAATTTGAAATGTGCTAATTAAGTTCTTTCATTTTATACCAAACACGCATTCATTAATCATCATTTGTATTTTGTGGATAACGGTGTGAGTTGCACATTTGTATTGTAAGTTAGCTCATAAGATCTAATGTGTAACTGTTTGTTAGTCCCAAATAAATAAATAAATAAATAAGTTAAAAGAACACTTTTTTACTTCACGACTTTATGTCCTCTAGAGAGCGCCATATTCAATTTAATGTGACGTCACATAGCCTATAACCAGCAGACGATTAAGACGCTTCCAACGATACCTCATTTTTCAAATTATAATAAGCAGTTTGGAAGTTAGTAGGGAACAGATGAAATACTACTACTATTGCCAGGTAGTATGAGTTCGTCATGCTCACTAAAATGTCCTACTGACGGTGGCGTCGTGCATCCGATCGTTGAGTTCCCTGCAACATGGTTGAGCTGAGCGATGCGGATGTGCACGTCATGCTCGTGAACGGATACCGTCTGTCGGGACTGGTCAGCTCTTAACTGCTATGGCAATCCCAAAAGGCGTATTTTTCTATTTGCTAGGTACTATTATACGAGTTTATTTCTTACATTAACCTGCATTATTCTCATACTATTTTTCTCACAATACTGTATTGAAATTGTCATGATCTATTATTTAAAAAGAGTATCCATGGAGTTTCTAGCCGGTTCTTCTCCATGAGACCTACCATTTGGAATCGTGCACCTAGTTTTGACGTTTTAAAAGCACCTGTAATTTGGTCTACTTGAAATAAAAAACTTTGACGTTGACTTTGACTTTGATACATACATACGAGTACCGGTCAAAATCATATACCCCCCTTTTGCTTCACCGTAGTAGGGTAAAAACGTAAAATAAATGTTAAGCAATTTTTGTTTTTAAAAAATATTTCAAATTCTTTGTATGGTAACGTTTTGTAGACAAACTACAGGACTCACGTTACGTTGAAAAGGCTACACTTAAAAATAAATTCTATAGCCTACCCTTAAAGCCGTTTTTAAAGCGCTCTACATCTAAGTTCTTGCTAAAATTTCGTTAAAAGTCCAACCAGGCATTAAGTACGCCTTGATAAATAATGCGTAAAATTAACGTAAATTGAGCATCTGTAGTGCACAGTTCATGCATTTTAAACGCTGAACGGCCGCTTGCTTTTACTTTAAAAAGGGTATTTAAAAAATCAATAGTTGAAGTATTTTTGGAAGCTTTGCTTTTGGTTCTTTGTGTACCGAAGCTTTAAGCGCAGTTCAGACTACGCTATACTATTTAGATATACACCGTGGGCCCGAGGTACCCGAAAGACTTTAACCACGCCTTTCTGATGCTAAATGTTAAATGTTATTATATCAACAAAAGCAGAAAAAAGTAAAAAACATTTTTTTTTTCCTTTTGAATAAGTTAACTTTAGTGCTTCCTTATAAACAATACCTTAGGTTAAACTGGCAACATTTATAAATTATCGTGTGAGTGGATAAGAAACTACTCACTTCAAAACCCTCCCCGTCAAATAAAACATACGGCGAGAGGGGCTTGGTATGACAAAAGTTGCAACACCGCGTTCCTAGGACTTGTTACCATAGATATTTTACGATTTGTGAATTTCATTAAATAATGATTTTTTCGAAATTTAAGCTTTTTTCAACAAACTATATATCGTTTTTCTTCTCCAATTAGGCATCGGAATCGAAGGTTAAAATCTTTCGGGTACCTCGGGCCCACAGTGTATAGTAAAGCATATTACCTCATAAAGTACTGTATAGCATAATGTTCACACTATACACTATATATCGCAAACCGGTCTACTATGTACAGCAAGTTATTTGACGACGATCCGTCGGGCGACGGACGGGGTAGAAGTGAGGCGGGGTGAGGATCGGAGAATCATACGATATATCTCTAAGAATCGCTCAAGTTTATCACGTACAGCAAGCCAATACTTTATAGCATAGAGTTGTGTGAACGTGTCCATATAAAATGTATGCTGAGCGATATCGTAGTGCTATACAATATTTGCTATGTATTATAGCTTAGTTTGAACTGCACTTTGCCGGTATACATAAGGTTTTATTATGCTCTTCAACTGCATAATACTAGCTATAAAATATCTAGGTACTTAAGAGGTTTCCACAATCACGTAAAGTGCACTATAGCCGTCGTGTGTATGTGAGAGCCAGAGGGGTTTAGGGAAATCCCTTTATATCTCTGTTACTTGGATTCGTGTGCTCGATCTTAGACCCTATCTGCGCTTACCATCAAGTGCGACAACGTGACCTTGTCACATAATGAAATTAAAAAAAAAAACCTCTACAAAAAGAGAAAAAAAAAACTGCAGTGGCAAGCATAAACAAGCCGGACAAGAACGACGTTGATCGAAGGGAAAAAAAAAATTGTAGCCTAAGAGCGTTTGTCCACCGCCGCCTACACCGAGAAACGAGATTATTTCGGACCAAGTTCCGAACGATGTGACAACGATCGTGTGTCCACCGCGACCGATCTCGATGGTTCTATACACTAGATAGAAATCCATGCACCGGCGCCGTCAATCTCAGATGTAGTGGACAAGTGCAAAGGTGTTTTGTATTATCGGCATTTCGGTCCGTCACGATCTCGGCCGAGTTCTAGCGGTAGCGCCGATTTACTGACAATCTCCGTGGCCGAGATGATGGCGCTCGGATGACGGACGTGCGGTGGACACGCAGCCATAGTAGTGTATGTATCGATACTTCGGCAACGTCATCTGGTTCTCGGTGACGGCGGCGGTGGACAAACGGCCTTACTAGCTTTGCTAGCCTTACTCCACGAGTAATTTTTTTTTACCCTCTCTTTTTGGAGTGATAATTATTAAGAGTTGATTAGTTACTAAGCCGTACCATAAATTTTAAGGTTTTTAAAGATAAGCTAAAATATTGCCAGGATAATGTACAGCAAATAAAAATGGATATTTTAGCTAAAAATCAGACTGACAAGCAGTTTGGTGCATTTTGGAAGGCAACAAATAAATTGAATCCGCGGTCGAGTTTTCCGGTGAGCGTGGCAGGCGTGCATGAGCCAACAGAAATAGCAAACTTATTTAAGCAGCACTTTAAGGTTGAGTCACCACTTATTAGAACGACACAGGTTGTCGATGCTGAGGCCGTTTCTGGGGACATTAACGTCCGATTTACTGCTAAGGAAGTTGCATCGGTGGTAAAATCAATGAAAAGAGGTAAGTCACCAGGTCACGATGGCCTCAGTATCGAACATCTGAAATACGCCGGTGTGCACTTACCACGCGTACTTGCCATGTTTTTTAATTTGTGTGTCAGTCACTGTTATTTACCAAATAGCTTCATGTTTACAGTTGTGGTGCCTATTATTAAAAATAAAACTGGGAATGTCTCTGATGCCTCAAATTACAGGCCTATATCCTTGGCAACTGTTTCAGCCAAGGTGCTGGACAGTCTGCTTGACGAACAATTGGCTAAGCATTTAATACTGCATGATGCTCAGTTTGGCTTTAGGCCGGGGCTGTCCACTGAAAGCGCTATATTGTGTCTCAAGCAGACTGTGCAGTACTACAAGGATAGAAAAACGCCTGTCTTTGCCTGTTTTTTGGACTTATCGAAGGCGTTCGATCTTGTCAGTTATGATGTTATGTGGAGTAAGTTGTCAGAGGAAACTTCTGTACCAATGGAAGTTATATCAATATTTAAATATTGGTATAGCAACCAACGCAATTGTGTAAGGTGGAACGGATCATTGTCGAGTATGTATCGGTTGGAATGCGGAGTGAGGCAGGGTGGATTAAGCTCACCTCGCTTGTTCAACCTGTACATTAACCGGCTGATTGTTGAGCTCAGCAGCACCAAGGTCGGATGTCATATTGATGGAGTGTGTACCAATAATCTTAGTTACGCAGACGACATGCTGTTGCTGAGTCCATCAATCAGTGCTATGAGAAGGTTAATGTCGATATGTGAATCATATGCGGTGGCTCATGGGCTCAAATATAATGTCGGGAAGAGTGAACTCATGCTCTTTAAAGCCCGTGGTTTTTCTTACCCTACATTTCCCAATGTATCACTGTGTGGCACTCCTTTGTGTAGGGTATCTAAATTTAAATATTTGGGTCACTGGGTCACCGATGATTTAAGTGATAATGTAGATGTAGAAAGGGAACGCAGGTCGCTGGCTGTCCGGTGTAACATGCTGGCCCGCAGGTTTGCACGGTGTACGAATTCGGTTAAAATAACGCTTTTTAAAGCATATTGCCAATCTTTCTACACCTGCAATCTGTGGGTCAATTATTCGCAGCGGGCATACAGCGACCTGCGTGTCCAATATAATAATGCACTCAGGGTACTGTTGGGGCTGCCATGGCGTTGTAGTGCGTCAGGGATGTTTGCTGAGGCGCGGGTTGATGGCTTTGCTGCCATCATCAGGAAAAGATGCGCCTCCCTACTCACTCGCGTTCGTGGCAGTACCAACACTATACTGGGTGTTTTTACTGATCGGTGGGAGTCCCCCATGCTGCAAAGGTGGGTGCGGCTTCATACCGTAATTTAATTATTATTTCCCAATCCTAACATTAGTTTTTTAAGTAAATTGTTACTAACAAAATATGGACCTGGTCTGAATTAAATGATTATTATTATTATTTCGTTTATTCATTTAAATACATATAAATTACATTTTTAAATATTTCATTATAAAAAAAAACATTTAAAAATATAAAAAATTGTAGCCCACCGGCATCGGGAACAGGGTCCAAGCTGCCGGCGGTCAGGGCTCCAGAGAGAGGAACTTCCTAACGATACGCGCCGTGTCCAGAAGTACCGCTTTCTGAATCAAACCCTTGATCCAGCTGCCTAACGAGAGCCTCATCAGATGTTGGTCGAGGCTCTTGGCTATTAAGCCATTGGCTGTAACGACTATCGGCACAATGACTGCTGAGTCAACATCCCACATGTCGACAACCTCGTGTGCCAAATCAAGATATTTGATTTTTTTATCATTTTCGGCTTTCACGAGGTTCTCGTCATGCGGAACAGCGATGTCAACAATCACCGTGCGGCGTTCTAATCGATCTATCACCACGATGTCAGGCTTATTGGCAACAATAGTCCTATCAGTGATGATAGATCGATCCCAATACAGTGTGACATGACCATTCTCGAGAACTGGGTCGGGCACATACTTGTAGTATGGTACTTCTGTGTCCACAAGGTTATATTTCAGAGCAAGTTGCTGGTGGATAATCCTAGCTACGAGGTTGTGCCTGTGCAAATACTCACCGTTAGCAAGACGAGAACAACCAGAGACAATATGTCGGATAGATTCACCGGGACAGTGGCATGCCCGACAGATGTCAACCGTGCCGTCCTTCACAATATATTTTCTGTAGTTGTTCGTCATCATTACCTCGTCCATAATTGCACAAACAAAACCTTCGGTTTCCCCGAAGAGGTCACCGAATCGTAGCCAGGCCACGGACGCTAGGAAATCTACATCGGGCCCATGAAGGGCCCGGTAAAAGCGTCCGTGAAGCTCCTTGCTCCGCCATACCTCCCTGCGGCCATTAGTATCAAGTACTACAGGCTTGCGCCAGTTCTCTTTCGCCAAGGAGAGCGGAGTGAGTCCCTTGTCCACTGCGACTACATCTCGATGCATCCCCACGTCGGCTTGGGAGAAGTACTCCCTGAGATTGCACACCTCACGGTTGTGGAGGGTCTTAACATTTAAAAAGCCTCGACCCCCACACTTCCGCGGGATGTACAGTCTCATTACCGATGAGCGTGGGTGATGCATTCGATATGCAGTCAGCAGCGTACGGACCCTTCTATCCAGGGCGTCAAGTTCGGTCTGAGTCCACCTGAGTATGCCGAAGGAGTACATCAGGACCGGCATGACCCAACCGTTAAAGGCGCGCACCTTGTTACCACCCGACAAAAGACTTTTAAGTACTTTTATCAGGCGGCCAAAGAAACGCTCCTTCAACGATTGCTTCATGTCAGCCTCGTTGATGCCTAACGCCTCCGACATGCCCAGGTATTTGTAGGTCTCGGTTGAGGAGAGGGACCTAAGGTGTATGGCATCCGAGAGTTGGGTTCCCACGGATTCCATAATCCTCCCTCGCTTTACATGCATGACTGCACATTTGTCCACACCAAATTCCATCCTGATGGAATTACTGAAAGTTTCAGTTACCTTCAGTAACTCCACCAGTTGCAAATTGTTGGGGGCAAAGAGTTTCGGATCATCCATGTAAAGGAGGTGGGATATTACCTGACCACCTCTTCTCAACCGATAGCCCAACCCTGACCCCTCGAGCAATGTGCTTAGAGGATTCAAGGCTAGGCAAAACCACAGCGGGCTCAGACTATCGCCCTGGAATATACCCCGCTCAATCCTGATCAGTTCACCGTTCCCTTGAATTTGTCGACATCCTGGATAGTGAAGCACCGTCCTCCATTGCCCCATACATGACATCAGGAAGGTGCGTAGAGTTGCATTTATTTTATACAACTCCAGCACCCTCATGAGCCATGTATGCGGCACCGAGTCATAGGCCTTCTTATAGTCTATCCAACATGTCGACAGATCCTTTCGGGACCGACGAACTTGTTGGCTGATGGCCATGTCGATGAGAAGTAGCTCTTTAGTACCGCGAGACCCATTCCTACATCCATTCTGAGAATCAGACATGATAGCATTATTATCAATATGATTATTAATCTTTGCTCTCAGAATAGATGTAAGAAGTTTATAGACCGTTGGCAAACACGTAATCGGTCTATAATTTTTGGGTTCCGCGGTACTACCTGATTTGAAGAGCAGGTGGGTTACTCCTGTCGTCAAGAACGATGGCAACGACCCAGATTCCAGTGATGACTGGAATTGTGAAGCCAAACGAGCATGCGAACTGCGCAACCATTTTATCCAAAAGTTGTGCAGTCCGTCCGGGCCAGGAGATTTCCAATTCGGCATTGGACGGACTGCACTGGTTACGTCTTGGGGGCCAATAGTTACAGCCCCCATTTCCTGGATTGGTTCGCATGCTCGCTGGACCTCCTGCATCCAGTCACCCTCAGTGTGAGTGACAGGCACCGACCAGATATTGCGCCAAAATGCATTCATGACATCATTATCCGGAAGGTGCGTGTCACTCACACCTTGATCAGGCCGTTCCCACGTTCTATAAACCCACCTTTGATCACTTTGGAAGATGCGGTTTTGGGTATATCGATCCACACGCCGCCTGTACCTACGGATACGGTTCGCCCATGCATAAACCTTCTGCTTCAGGAAGTCGATGCGCTCTGTGACGCGAGATACGTATTCTCCAGGACTGACATCAGTCCCAGAGAACGCTCGCCTCACAAAGCGCATCACTCTCGGCCGTATATTGCCCTCCCTGAAGCAGGTGAGCTTACCGATGAGCACCCTGGCCTCGTCGATACGACGCTCAATCCTGCATTGCCAAGCTGGCACGGTGGATTTTGGTCGTGTAGCTCTGTTATCATTTGGGAATTTGACATGAGCTACACGACACGCCGCAACAGCTGCACAATACAGAATTGAGTGTGTATCGCCGATGTCTTTGCTGCTCTCAAGAACATTTGAAAGCAGCGAATCCAGGGCACACACCAGCGCTCTGTTTTTGTTATGCATAGGCAAACGCGGTAAGCGCGGCCTAAGCTCGGGTGGTGTGGATCGAAATTCCCGGAGCGCATCCTCCAAAGCACTTCTCATTATTTCACTTTATTTATTATTATTATTATTATAAATAGTTTCATGAAATAAGAATGAGGTATTTAAAAAAAAAGTCTCTGTCAAATTCTAGAAATCGTCCACAGGTAACGCACATGCCCCTACAGTACGATGCAATCCTATTGGGGGCTGTGAAGTGAGCTGCGAGCGCACACGCGAGGCGGGAGGCTGCGGGTTTACGGGGGGTGTGTCCCAGCCCGCCAACCCCGACATTCGCTAGTGCAAAGTGACTTGTGTCAACTTCACAGCCGCCAATTAAATTGAATTCCACTGTAACATCAAAATTCGTCACTAATCAGCAAAATCATTCTTGTATATTTTACTCATAAAATCATGACCATGGATTCAAATGAAATTGCAATTTACAAATGAAAGATCAAAAGCAATTTGAGAACCTTTTCTTTCAAAAAAAACATTGCATTCCATGTGGACTAGAATAATTATAAAACTTCCTCACAGCACGCTGAGAATAGACGCGTGTTGTAAGGTTCATAAAACCCAACACGCTTGGTGGTAGGATCTACGGTCCACCTAGCTAGCTACCATATTTAAGTCTCGCCTAGCAGTTTACTGTGTTCCGACCTTTGTATGTGAGATTTCCCTTTACCACTGAATACATACAATGTGTCCGACCATGGACTAGCGATATTCTAGGTACTTTTAAAGCAACTATTCTATTACACATACACTACACACTAGGCTCTAATCCACTTCCCCGCTATTTGGCAGCCATTTTGCTTTTTTGTTGAGATATTCTCTATCACAAAGTTATAAAGATGTGAACCCATTGTATCGTAATGTAAACGATAGTTAATATTGTTGCCCTCCGAATAAGCCTACTTTTATCTCAGTAGGACCAAAACTTTGAGAGATATGACTTTTTTTGTACACATGTACAGAATATCGCAACAAAAAACGGGAAGTGGATTGGACCCTAGTGGATAATGTGTTTGTGTACTAGAATCGTTGTTATATAAGAACCTAGAATATCGCTAGTCCATGACCGGACATACTGTATAAGCTAAAACAGTACTTCAACTACCTACAATCGTCGGAATTGACACACTCACACAGACACGCACTGCAACAAGACTTCTAAGGTAAGTTCGGGATACAGTCACATACAAAAACAAAAAAATACTCAGTATACAATGTGTGCCTGTGTGTTTCAATTCAGGCGATTATAGTTAGTTGAGGTACTGCTTTAACTTATACAGAATGACTGGTGAGACACTAACGATCTCTTAAGCGGTCATTGTACTCATCATTATAAACAACTTTTACTATAGGACGAAATCTGAAATCGCGAAAAAAAAATCAGTTGTTCCCTACATTTATATGTTCGCATTACTCGTCAAAATGTAGGGAACAGCTGTTTTTTTTTCTCGATTTCAGGTTTATACCCATAGTAAAAGTTGTTTATAATGATGAGTACAATGGCCCCTTAAGATATCGTTAGTCTCTCACGAGTCATTCTGTATATCTACTGTGCCTTCACCCCATAGGGCAATCTCTCAATATTTTTGTTACTTGGTTTCATAGTGTCATCTTGTTTGTGTTCATCACTTACCATCAGACTAGCTTCAAACGCGACTACGTCATAGAATAAAATAAAAATACCATCGCATTTATTTAATTAGTCAAACATGTTCTCATAAAGTAATTGTCAGTGGTTTTTACACCTAAATCCAAGTTTTTCTTGTCATTCAATTAATCAACATTCTGAAGCACCAATATTCAGCCGCCTGTAACTTACAACGCAATTTAATTAACTCTGAGATTTTTACTGTAAATTGAAAAAAATGTAACAACATTCTCGTACTTAAAGACGTCATTTGAATGACTAAGGCTCGTTCCGTGAAGGAAATTAAATTTTAATACAAAGAATTTTGAATTTACGCGTTGGATGATTTACGGTTTTTGGCTTTTTTGTCAAGACTAATGGAATTTGTGTGTGTGAATGAAAACAAAAAGTGTCTTGATAACCTTTGTATCATGTCTTTATAAGAAGAATTAGGTGTGGAAAATTACAACACCGAGCTCTCCCGTCGTAGAGCCGGTCATCTCTTCATACTCCACAGTCACACCGATAATTCAGCCCTCATCAAGCTGTCTCCCCCCCCCTATGTCCACGCCAGCAACGCCCTAAGCCGAGGTCCGAATCCCACTAGGGGTCGCCCTTAGTGCTGTTGTTGCAGGTAGTCATGATGTTAGTGTAGTACAAGTAGTTAGCTTAGGTTAAGTATTTTACTTCCCCCCCCCCCCCCCCCCATTGGCTGGAGACCATTCAGGTCTCGCCAATAACTGTCCGGTTACGTAGAAACCGTCCCCTAGGACGATCTACAGCAGTCAAATAGAAAAAAAAGGAAAATTACAGATTGTTCTACCTAGCGTTTCTGAGGTCATCTTCCAGTCTAACCAGATGTGGCTGAAGAAACTGCCATCAGACCCCCGCAATCCAATTATTGGGCAATGCCGATATCCTAAAGTTAGACCGGTTGTCAGTCTTTCAGGTCATAGGTATACTTATGACATCCGGGACCGACCGAAAGTGGCGCCACTTCGGAAAAAAAGCATTATTTCTGTCAAAATTTCGTACGTACGACATTTTAGTCAAGTGTCGTAGAAATTTCCGAACACCAAATATCAACACTAGAGATTCTGGATTCGAAGTTTTAGCAATAAGTACCAAAAACGGCCGTTTTTAGCATTAATTACTAAAACTTCTAACCTAGGATGTCAAGTGTTGTTTTTTGGTGTTCGAAAATTTCTACAACACTTGACTAAAATGTTGTACGTACGAAATTTCAATATGATGTGTGTTGACAGAAATAATGCTTTTTTTCCGAAGTGGCGCCACTTTCGGTGGGGGAAGCGCCTTAACGTGCTCTCCGAGGCACGCAGGCGTCTCGATGTGTAATGAACGGTCCCCATCCACGGACTGACCGCGGCGAGCGCAGCTTAACCTTGCAAATCATATTTATAATCCGCTCGGTTGATAATTAGCCACAAACCTGTCGTGGAAAATTACTGGTATTAAAACTTGTAAATGTATCTCTAACACAATTTATTTATAATACAGTTTAGGTTGATCGCAAATGGGCCACTAAGTTGATCAAGACACAGTTCATCGCCATTTGTTTTCACGGTAGTAACTGCAGCTACAGTTGTCTCAGGAGGAGCTCGTGGCTAAATAATTACAGCCGCATAGACCGATCTTCCGGGTTAAGCCACGCTTGCCGAGGTTAGTCTGTGGATGGGTGACCATTTACCATAGCGAGTTTCCTCCGTGCTTCGGAAAGCACGTAAAGCCGTTGGTCCCGGCAGTTTTTTGTAGATCTTTGACAGTCGTTACTGTTGGTCAGAAGCCAGAAAGTCTGACAACCAAGTCTTACCAAGAGTATCGTATTACCCAGTTACTGGGTTGTGGAGGTCTGATAGGCAGTCGCTCCATGTAAAATACTGATATTCAGCTGCATCCGGTTCGACTAGAAGCCGACCCCAACATAGTTGGGAAAAGGCTAGGCAGATGATGATGATACAGGGTGTAAAAAGACCCATCACATAGCCGAAATCTACGACTTTGTACATCAAACTAAACTACATTGACCAAAAATAATTGCTGGGAAACGACTTTTATTTTTTGGCATGAATAGACGCTTTTTTTTTGTAGCGCGCAATGTGTGATTGTGGCGATGCCGCGCGTTTGCATGCGTGTAGCGGCCACACGGCTGAGCCAGGGCGGTCGTGTGCGTTTGATATTCGTTGCGTTTTTGGTCACAAATTACGCATTTGAAGTTATTCAAATGGGTTATTTGTGAGGAAAAATTGAAAATTTTGATAAGGTTGTTTGGAAGAAAGTTTAGTATTATCACTTAGAATAGGTATTTGGAAAAAACTAAAAAAAATATGTATGCTTTGACCTTCAATATCTCCAAAACCAATGGTTTCCCAGGTATGGTCTGGTAGAAAAAAAATATCCCAATGATGGGTAGAATACGAGTATGTGGTTTTCGTTATCGTTAAGGGTCTTTTTACACCCGATATATTTGCAGCTATAGTTGTGTCAATCTAAGGTCGGTTTTGACAACTGTCAATATACTAGAAATAATGTCAACACTATTAATAATAATTCCAATATATGGCGTTTAGTTTAATTATAACATGCGTGCGCGATGTTTAGGTAAAATAAAAAGACGACTTTCTAAAATCAAAGTCGTACAACTTCTGTACACATTTATTTTGTGCTTATAAGCAAACGTTAAATCTGACCTATTACGTTGGCCGAACTGTACAAACAAACAGCGATGGGTCCGAATCCGAATGTAGAACGTTATATCCGGCTTTTTGAGAGCTTCGTTTGCGATGGATTCCGCGTCCGCAACTACTTCCGCCCAATGGTATCAAAGACCAAAGAACAAGGTTCGTTATTGCTTATATCCGAATCTAACAGAATTTGTTGTTTATTTTAAGAGTAGTAGAACTCTCTCTGAAAGAGTTCGTCTGGGAAAATAGTAGGTATCTCCATTAGCTATTTCGGTCGGGAAGCAGCATTGCTGTGTGTCGGTTTGAAAGGTATGGGTGCCGGTGAAATTACAGGCACATGAGACCTTACAACAATTGAGTCCAATATTTGATCAAATTTATTTTCTTTGAAATTTTTAATTAAAATCATTGAATTTCTTTGATCATACACACAATTTCTTTGATCAAACGAACATTTAACGTAGATATTTGAAAAGTGGAATACCCGCCTAAACGCTCGCAGGGATTTGTTATAACATGTTACATGGGCCCGAGGCACGTGCAAAATACGCTGCGTTTTGGGCGCTTAATAAATTGTATGAGTTTCTATGCAACAGATTACATCAAGCACCGGACGTCCGTCGAGCGGCCGTCGTACGCACGTATATCGCACGCCCCTCCCTTTTTAATATGTTTCCTTGTAGTTTCCTCTGCATCAATAATAAAGTTAAAAGAAACAGCACGAAGCGTGTTGAAGGTTCAAAAGTTACAGCAAAAATGTGGACATTTTATCGCATTTGTCGTTCGTCGGGTGAGTGTACGATCAGAGAAAAAGGCGCGCTAGATGAGCGCCCGAAACGCAGCGTACGGGCGCGTTTTGTTTTGTTTTTCTTTTGGACTACTGTAGATGGTCTTTGCGGACCGTTTTACGTAACCGGGCAGTTATTGGCGAGACCTGAAGGGTCTCTAGCCAATGGTGGAGAAGTAAAATACTTACCCTAAGCTAACTGCTTATACTACACTAACATCATGACTACCTGCAACAACAGCACTAAGGGCAACTCCTAGTGGGACTTGGATCTCGGCTTAGGGCGTTACTGGCGGAGGGGGTTAGGGGGAAGGCAGCTTGGGCTTGATGAGGGCTGAATTATCGGTGTGACTACGGAGTCTGAAGAGATGACCGGCTCTCTATATAGTTCCACCCACGAAGACGCGCCACACTCTTTATCTAAATCCCTACAGCGCAAACGTGTGCATTATAAATTGCTATTGTGTTAGTTCTATCGCCACACAACAGTTAGATGTGTGCATACGAACACTAATAAAAGATGATAATAACCGCTCACACGTTTGTTGCCCCTTCGCCTATGTACTGGCGGCTTTCAGGGGGCCCAGCTAGTGAGCTGGCGAGTCACCGTCTGCCAACGTATTACAAATTTAAACTTGAAAGGCAGACGCCGTTTTCTTCCGGCAATAGAGGTTAACCGATCCACTAAACACCCCTTCCCATATACCAGATATTTTTCACCATATTTTACAATAGTCTTGCACCCATCTGGGACGGTCCATGACTGTACTCCAATAGTGTAGCCGTGGATAGTCCCCGGTTGGTGCCCCACCCCATTTTAGATTAAAGTTCTCAAAGGGGCCTCTGCGCGTTGAACCTGTGTCCTCGTGTATGCCTTCCAAAAGACCGGACATCTTCCGCACGGAAGATGAACCGTGATTTAAAGAGGATGATAATAATACTGTTACCGTGGTATGTATGTATGCATACATACCACGCGGTTACTTCTAGCAAAAAAGAGTGGGGCGCGACTTCGTGGATGGAACGCACTATACGACGGGAGAGCTCGGTGGATCGTGACCGGGTGTAGACGTGCGCCCCGGGCGCTTATTATAACTAGTCCTTTAGCCAATAACTAATTCACAAATACTTAGCTAATTAGTTCT
This sequence comes from Amphipyra tragopoginis, assembly GCA_905220435.1. Lineage (NCBI taxonomy): Eukaryota > Metazoa > Arthropoda > Insecta > Lepidoptera > Noctuidae > Amphipyra > Amphipyra tragopoginis. Next base: position 4,056,388 of record HG992006.1, read on the forward strand.
CGACTATAATACGAGCCTGAAGGTGTCGCTATGAATGATATCAGATGTAAAGGCAATCATGTCGACTAATATGACAGAGAGATAATATCTTACTGCAAGCATTGATAACATCTTAATACATTAACGTCTAGTATCTAGGTAATTACTCAATGGTCTTATTTTCATTATCAAAGTACTATTTTCTACGTTAGGAGATGTGGTTTCCGCACTTAGTCCTTTAAGTCGACCATTGTACGTGGGCCATGGGGGCCATCATTCCAACCAGGCCACCTCCTTCCAGAAGCAGATTAGGGCTCTCAGTCCACTCAGAACATTTTTGAGTGATTTCGGTGCGCCAAGGGTTGTTTCTCGTATTTGGGTGACCCCTGTGCATTCCAGGAGCACGTGTGCGACCGTCTCTTCGGCCCCCATACCTGCTCTGCACAGAGGGCTGCCCGTTATGCTTATCGTGTGGAAGTGTTTGTTTAGTTTAGTACTGCCAAAGTACTGACAGCTATTATGTCAACCATCAGCCACCAGTAAAGGAGACTTGGCGAATTTGTATGGGAAGTAAGTGTAGCGATAAAGTTTTGGTGTTTGTGTACGGATACCTGAACTATACTGAACTGTTTCCGTGTGGTGCGAGACATAAAGAATAGCACTATCCCATCTCTTCCCATGAGTGTCGTAAAAGGCTACTAAAGGATTCACTAGAGTATGGGCAGCAGCGTTCTCAGAGTACTTTAACAACGATACTGCGAGCGCCAACCCGCCTGCCAAGCGTGACGATTATGACAAACGCCCCCAACATGGATAGTGGTGATGCTTGGCTTATGTCCAGCAGTAGACGCCTTTCGGCTGAATGATGATGATGACCTGAACCGTACCCTTGTATAAAAAGGTATCAAAATCTGACCCAGCAGTTATCAGGAAAATAATACTTTGGAGATGTCGTTCGTGGTGGCCAGGAGGTTACAGACCCGCTTGTTAAGCAACGGGTTGCGGGTTCAAACCCAGGCATGTAACAATGTGACTTTTTCAATGTCATACGTACTTTCTTAGGTAATCCAAGACGCCACTTCTTCTGTCGTGTCAGCACGAGCTATACGAAAATAGCTCATGCTGTAGTGAAAAGATTAGCCAGTCAGGTTGGTAGAGGGCTGACTGCCCAGGGTGCGCCGGACGTACTTATGTATCATCACTCGTGGAGGCTCTTTTCATGTACCCTAACCTAATGCATTCCACTGACATACGGTGAAGGAAAACATCGTGAGGAAACCTAAACTTAATGGTCTCAAATCGCCAATTGTAGTGAGCAAGCGTGGTGATCAATGCTCGTTCCTTCTCTGCATGAGAAGAGGCCTTTGCCCAGCAGTGGGACAGTTTCAGGCTAATATTGATTTATTAATTTGAAATGAGACAGCAAGGGTGGCTACCTTGTTCTAAGGAGACTGTCCATATTTTTTGAAAATGTTTTGCTATGCGTTTACAGATTTAAAAAAAAATTGTATAGTCAGCAAGAATATAAGCAGTTTTCACCAAAAAAAAGTAATGGTGTCAATCCTGTAGCTACAACGGTTAAGAAAGCCGCCTTTATTGCTCCATCTCAAATTACCACCAGTATTATTTTTATCAAAACTGCCGAGTCAAATTTTGATACACCTTTGCACAAAGGTATAGTTGAGGTACCCCTAAACATCTACCAAAACCGTATCGTAATTGGTCTATAGACCACTTTCGCCCAGTATTCTTCATGTCAAATGTACTGTTTATTTAATCCTGTATGGGATTTACGCAACCCTGTTCTTTATGTCATAATCATAAGTATTGTTTATTTAATTCCATACAGAGTTACGCAACCCTGACCGTATGCATTTATTCAGTGAAATTATCTTTTATTAAAATCTTATAGTCACTTGCAGACGGGCCGCTTTGCCGGTAAGCGAAGTAAAGCGAGCTATTCAGGTAATTTTTCATGCGACAAATAAGTGGTGAGTTGTTGTAGAATTTCGTATAAAAACTCTTATTAAAGCGGCGAGTTAAAATATATTTTACTAACCATATTAGGGTGATCAAAACGATGTTTGTGTTTAGCCACGCTGAAGGCTGGTAGCGTTATTGACCAACTGTGGCATTCGTTGTGTAATGGATCGCGCCATTCTGTCGAGGATTTACTCTCGCTCCAAAACTCTCTTTCCAGAGAAAGACACGTGCGATAATGATGGCTTTGTCAAGGTGGAGAAGAAGACGAAGCTTTCTTGTTGCAACCAGTGCGGTACTGCACTGAGCGGGCCGTACTTCCTGTTGCGTCCTGATGTACCAGTGACGCCACTGTAGTGTCCCGGTTGCATTACTCTACAAAGGTTGCGGAGATTGTAGAGTACATCAGTATCAAGACCAAGCTTAATCTGAGGGTCGAGCGGTTGGAGTCTCGCCACAGCGTGAATTTCAATTCGTTTGTGGTGAGGGTGCCGACTGAACATCTGTCGACCTTCACGAAGGAAGAATTTTCGCCGAGAGGTGTAGTGTTCCGGTGATTCCGAGGCCGGATACCGGACACCGTGCGACTCACGACGCCGACTTTACGTGTGAAATAGTTTTTAAGATAATTATATGGTTTATGTATAGTATTTTATATTATTGTATTGTAATATGTATTTTCTATGGGCCTTGATGCCTGAATTAAATAAATAAAAAAAAGACTCATTCTTATTTCAAGCAGAACTGCACTTTACCAACGTGGCAGAATTAATACTGCTTGCTGTATTGGCAACTCACGAAATGATTGCCGTGGTCCTCAAGATCCTCGCGAAATTTGCCATTATATTTTATTTCTTCTGGTTTTTTTCTAATATGAATCTTGCGAACCATTTATGAGACTTGAACGGTCTCCAGCCAACGATATTTGTCACCAAATTGACTGAGGCTTAATCAATGTCGCCTGTTGGTATTGGTACACACTGAGTTGTCGGGACCAAGCAAACCCTCTAATGAAAAAAAGAAAGTTGTTAAGATTGTACAAGTGGATTTTGACATTTTAACAACAATTTACTCGAACAATATATCGTAAATAAGTATCCAATTTAGTATTATCTTATTTAAAAACAAAAAAATACCTCGGGCTTATTGGCTAGCCAATAATTACGGACTACAACAGTGCAACAAATCTAAGAAATACCTTTTGACAGATGTCAGGTTTTCAGATTTATTGGACTAGTCATGTCTTCGGTGCAGTGATCGGCCGCCTAATTTGACCACTAGCCAAACGGATTGCTCAGCGAGCTTCCGTTTAGACACCAATGGTCAAATGTGAAACGTCCAAGCATGAGATAGTAACCAACATCTCTAATATTATGTCAATAAAATTATTCATATAACAAAACATAGTAAATTACTTTTGACTTTAATAATCCATAACGAGGAACCCTTCATAAAATAAAGACATTATGATATACGACACGTAACTACAATTTCCCGCGACACGATTGGCAAAAGTATTTGTAACTCGTTACCTCACCCGTCTGGCGGTGAATGCCAAGCCTTGAATGCAGTATGCACTTGACAATGCTGATAATTTTAGATCCGGTGAAGATATTTTGGAATGAATCCAGAAGTTCGTACTTCTATAATTTATTTTCTTTAAGTAAAAGCGTTTGGATTTTTATGCCTTTCGGTGGAATTGTTTTGACAGTTCAGCTTTATAGGGTTGTAATAAATTATTCTGTCAGTTGGCGCATTACAGCGTCCATTGTTTGAATTGACTTTGCTGAATTAATGCGGTGCATCATTCATGATCTATAGTTGTATAGTCCTTTGCTAGACCACACACTCATTTATTATAGCAGTGTTTGTGATAAATAAATAAATAAATTATATAAGGTTAGTCGGAAAGGGGGTACTAATCCGCAGGTCACTTAATGTATCACTAAAGAATTTGTGACCATATTTTTCATTTTGTTTTTTTTTTTGTGTGGTTCCTGCTCTTAAGTATACTTTGCTCTCTCATAACTATTCTAAGTCATAACTGTACCCACTCAAATTGTTAAAGATATGGATTTTAAAAGAGTAACCATGGAGTTTCTTGCCGGTTCTTCTCCATAGGAAACGACTAATTGGAACCGTGCACCTAAATTCGACTTTTCATAAGCGCCTGTAATGGTTTATGTGAAATAAAAACTTTTGATTGATTGATTGACTGTTTTAAGGCCTTTTCACTGTCATGCGGTTTCGTGCCCGCATGCGTGTGTCACCCGCACCCGTGGCGCCTGAATTTCACCTTTTCAAATATGTATTTATTGTGATGCGTGAAACACGCACGAAAAGGTGAACTGCGAGCGCCACGCATGTGGGTGATGCACGCACGCGGGCACGAACCCGCATGACAGTGAAAAGGCCCTTAAAGCAAGTGTTAAAATTTCAAAATTGGAAAATTTTTATTTCCGTAAATACCTAATGAATTTTATTTTAGTTTTATCAAAAATTCTTCATCGCTGCTTAAGTTATGAATTCAGAAAATAGACTTCATAATCCGTGACCCCATATATGACCTAAACTGTAAACACAGCTGATCATAGCTGAGGATAGATAGATATTAGCGTATTTTTAATGAAATCCTTGGACAGTAATTTCTCTGAAAGTATTGACTTTTGGGGAAATTGGTAGAACAAAAGTGACTCATTATTATGGGTACTTTACCACACTCTTTTCGACTAAAATTGTAGAAATGAAAATCGCTAGTTCAGATAGAAAAAAATGTAGTCCAGAAACTAAAATGATAAAATGAACTAAATGAACTGATGTGAGTGAAAATTATATTAAACACACGCGGACCTTGTTGCCTTTACATGAATTTGAGAACGTACGACTTTCTTGATAGCTCAACGCGAACGAACTGAATATTAAATGAAATGCATGTGTCGCATAAAATTGCTGACTTGAGGGATGTACGGTTGCACGTAAAATAGTGGTCGCAGGTACTTCTACCAAGCGTGAATTTCAAGGTTTATTTCTCAGGTTAGAAGTTTTAATAATTAATGATAAAAAACCGTTTTTGGTACTTATCGGCTAAAACTTCGAACCCAGAAGCTCTAGTAGTGTTGATATTTGGTTTTCTTAAATTTCTACAACACGATTAAAATGTTGTACACACACAATTTCAATATGTTGTGTATTGACAGAAATAATATTTTTTTCTGAAGTGGCGCCACTTTTGCAGCTCCAGTCGCCTAAAGTCTTTAGTCGACGAACTAAACGTTAAGAACTTTTTTTGGAGCTCTTTCTTGTATTCAGCTTTCCACACAATGATTTCTTTGGTAATCAAATAAATGGCTAGGTTAGTCCCTTATACCATTAAACTATGAGTTTATGCAATAAAGGGGGTGCATGAAAAGAGCCTCCACGAGTGACGATACCTAAATACGTCCGCCGCACCCTGGGCAGTCAGCCCTGCTACCAACCTTGCTGACTGGCTAATCTTTTCACCACGGCATGAGCTAATCTTGTATAGCTTGTGTCGACATGATAGAAGAAGAAGACTATGAGTTTATTTATTTAAACAAGGCACACCAACGACATATTTACAAAGGTAATAACAATAGGTAACACAAGTCTTCGATTCTGTGTAAATACATCACTTATAGGCATGCACAACCTTCTCATTAAAAGGTGATTAGCTATTCAAGTTACTTTGCAAAGAACAATGATCATTCGGCTAACATGCTTGGACTAGTAAAATCTAACAAAACGTAACTTGATGAAACATAATGTCGTTTCATTCGCCTACATAAATATAAATAAGTACAGCCTTCAATATATTTTTAAAAGGTCGGAGAGACAAGATATTTTGCCACTTCCATTAACACATTCAAAACGTGATGCAATTCCAAGTCCATTAAACGAATGCCAAGTCAACAAGAGTAGAAGATCAATCGGAGTCTGTAAGCAATGCAAAAATATAAAAAAAGGGAAAATAATATAAAATCGCACAGAACACCAAAGAATATTGTAACTAAGCGAGGAGAACACAGTCGTCGCCGAAACTATAACGACATGGTTACCATGGACACGGTCAGCGCAGAAAACCACAGATTAGTTAATAGTAGCTAGCTACAGAAAACCGTCAATTTATTTTTACTTGTCAAGAATAGGGAGGGACGTAATCAATCGATTTATGACAGTATCGATTTTTAGATGTAAAATCATTAGTTTTTTATCTAATTCATGGCTTTATTAAAACAATTTACCACGAAGTAACATCAAATTCTATTAGTGGCTAAGCTTCGTATAATATTGATGTGAGTTTATACGGTTGACATTGCCTGGGATTTTATTTCGATTTATAAAATAAAATCGTAATAGACTAGAAAAAGTATGGACTTCTCTAGTAACGTAAGTAATTACGGATGCGTTCGAAGTTAGATATTTTATACAGCGTTCTGATAAATAAAATAGTAAGTATTTTTAAAATAAGATTATCTAAATTACCCCATCTTTTAAAAATAAACGAAGATATCCAATAAATACACTAACAATGCACTTACATATTGGTGACAGTTTCATCTCGGGAACAATTTCTGTTTTTTCCTAGTACAAAGTGACCATTTGATTGTTCTTTCAGCTTTTGAAAACCATCTGGCAAGAATTACTGACAATCAAATTAAAGAGAAAATAATAAAGTACTCTAAAAATATGATACATAGTGGTCCAAATAGAGATTAATAAATGACCTGTCAGTCTCTCAGTGAATGGTTGGCACTGATCTCGAACCACGACGAGTCGTTCATATATCTCTGTTACGCCTCGTTAACAGTAGTTTATAATGTTGTCATAAGTGTAGGAAGACACCGTATTCGGAAAATTTAATAATATTAACGTCTTCATCATAGATCATGGAAATATTGTTGACGTTGGCTAGTTTCTGAACGGAAACGCACCTGTTTGAAGAAGATTACATTGACGTATACAGCATGACTGATTAATCATTTTAAATCCGAAAACCATGTACTCCGTTCGTCATTCTACACAACTTTTACTACCTATGGGACAAACACTGAATTCGAGAAAAAAAACTGTTGTTCCATACTAAAATCAATATTATCATTAGAACTTAAAACGGGATATTTACCATGTTATGTATGTTGTACTCTTGAAAGAGTTCATCCGTGATCATGGCGCTTGTAATTACTTATGCCGAAATATCGGAAACTCACAACAAATAATAAACATGGTAAATATCCCGTTTTAAGTTCTAATGATAGTGTTAGTGACAAAGTCAGTTTAAAAAAAAAACAATATTTGCTTAGCAAAATGTATTTTATATAGAATATTTTGTCCCAAGCTGATGACTGATAAAAGGAGTTAAGCTGCGCTTGTCACGGCAATCTGTGGATGGGTGACCACCTATGACAGTCGTTACGGGTAGTCAGCAAAGCCTGACAACCGGTCTTACCTTAGGACATCTGCATTGTCCAGTAACTCGGTTGCGGAGGTCAGTCGCTACTTGTTAAATACTGGTATTCAAGTGGATCTGGTTAGACTGGAAGCTGACCCCAACAAAGTTGGGAAAAGGCTTGTTAATGACACAACAACATAATCGTTCAGGGGTGATTCTATCATTACAGTTATAGGTAATATCGGTATGTCAGGATTGCGAGCAAGGTAAATGTAGTAAATAAAACCAACATAGACTCTCCACCCCTGAGAGTACTTATATTTGGGTTAGTATTAGTAACATAAACTAGATCACAATAAATATTACTTTACACAATTATTACAAGATCATAAAATAAGGACAAGCTAGTCAGATATAAAAGGTCAGACTTCTTCAGCTGATCAACACGGAATGCTCCCGCTTCGTCGAATGACCACCGCATTTATAACCTCTGGTGCGTTGATCCATATCGACGACTACCTTCTTTTGTCAACTTTGCCCAGTGCTACCCGCTACCGATAACAGGCTAGACAGAATAGTACCAAACTGATAAAGAAATGCATTAAAATTAAATACGTCATTTGGTACTCTAAAGAACGTTCAATTTCTTTTTACTTTTAACTATATTATCACTACATAGTATAAAACAAAGTCGCTTTCCGCTGTCGGTGCCTATGTATGCTTAGATCTTTAAAACTACGCAACGGATTTTGATTGTTTTTTTAATAGATAGAGTGATTCAAGAGGAACGTTTAAGTTCTAAAACGTATACGTGCGAAGCCGGGGCGCGTCGCTAGTAAGTAATAAACAGCTAACAGTTTCATAAACATAATAACATCACGCCTGTATTCCCCGAAGGGTTGGGCAGAGATGTATAATACACCCACATTTCCCCGTTATGTTTAAGTCCCATGTAATAGGGGGCGAGCCTATTGCCATCAACCGAGCACAAATCCGGGACTCCGGGCTGCTACTGAGAAATTCCACACAGAAAAACCCAACAACACTTTGTTCGACCTGGAGATCGAACTCAGGACCTCAGTTTGCGACCACTAAATCAACGAGGCAGCTAACAGTTTCGTTACAACAAAATAGCAACACGTAACTTTCATTCGGCCATTATAAAAAGAGACTGCACGACGTAGCTTTGACACAGCGTCCACTTTTTATCACACGCTCGCCAAGCCAACGGATTTATGTCTCAATTTCCTAAAGCTTATAAATCGTCCTCATTTCAAAGATACTTTATTCGGTTGGAAAGTTGTGCTGTGAAAAACGTTCATGTTAAGGATATTTTTTCTTAAAATTTACGCCTTGGGGTTTATTTATGTGGATCATTTAGAAAGATGTAGTGCTAAACGACTATTTGGTCATAATCATAAATCTTGGTGGATGTAATTTATGGAGACTGCAATTTTCAGGTATATGCACCTGGGACTGCAGAACGGCAATCAATAAAATGGGCTGATTTATTCATAACCAAGAATTTGGCCCTTGCCGTAATCATTCAAGTGGCTCTCTGTTGGAATACCTAAACATGTTTAGCCGATTTTTATTTGACCGAAAATCTTTCGCCACTTTTCATTTCGCCGAATAATTAAAACGCCGAACGATTAAAGTCCCTAATTTCATTTTGTAAAGTTTTGTTACGCCGACGAATCTGCCGGCCACTGTTTTATTAGTCAACTGAAATTATTGGCCTCTTTACACTTATTATATCTTGTTATATGGCTCATTTTACCATCATACAAGCAGCATCCAAGTGTTTCTGTGTTTGCTCCGCCAGAAGACTCGCTTTGTCACCCCTTCGCTTCGCTCGCACACTTGACCAGCGTTCGGCCGCGTTAACGAAGAATACAATAACTCGATTTTGGACGATTTTGAGTTATATATTTATTCGGAATCAGCTAATCGAGATCTATTAACTCTCTAAGTAACTTTTAGGAAACCTTCAGGAACTCAGTTTTTCAGTAAGCAAGAATACCATAACTAAAACAGTTCAAAACTTAGAGCGCGTTGAGCGCGTTTTTTTGCGGAAGCGGCAAAATCGAATTATTGTAGTCTTCGTTAGCGCGGTAGTTAGTGGTTTAGTATTCGACTAAAACAAAACTTGTGAATGATTTTTTGGCCAACCAATCATTGTGGCTCATAATAGCAAAATGAAATTAGGGAAAACATTTCTTCGGCAAATATTAGTTCGGCGAATTGTTGTCGGCATAATGAAATTCGATATAAAATACTTCGGTTAAACAAAGGGCACCCCGGTTCGGTTAAAGGGAGCCTGCCGTTTTGCCAAAATTATTTTGACCAAATTTCATTACCCAAACGCATTTTAGCAACCTTTTCTTCTACCAATGCAACATTTTGTAATGATTTTAGTACGCACGTTTTCATTTGATCAAATTTTTACTCGGCAGAATATTATCAAGTATAATATCATTAGGCATTTGGTCTTTAACCAAATGATTTATTACAGCAAACAATCTTTAGACAATAAACATTTAGTCAAATTATTGTAACACGCTTATATTTTTTTTAAATCGAAACAGCTAGGTTAGGTTAGAACTGTAACCAAACGTTAACGCTAGAAACATATTTTTAGTTTGCGTAAAATATGTTATACCAACTGAAATATTTGACTTCATTAAAATTGGTAAAAGTACTAGTTAGTAAGCAAGTTAATGTTTAAACGTTCACTTGTCAAACATTAGGTTAGCGTTACAGTTTATTTGTGAAGAATTTATTTGCTAAGTAGTAATTTGGCAAATGAAATTATGCGGAAACTTGTTTGGGAAGTGAAAATTTGGCAATTTTTTTTCGATGAAACAAGTGTAACACTCGGTTAAACAATAGCACTTATAAATACTTACACCAATTATTGAGCAAGCATATACATAATGACTGGTTAGTTACTTTACATCAGAAAAGCATGGACTCTGCTCATCATTCACATTCACACACTGATTATTAAGCAACATTGATTATTTTGTATGAAGGAGCTGTTTTTTTTTACGAATTCAGAGTTTGTCCCATAGTAAAAGTTGTACAGAATCATAGCAAATTTCATGGTTTTCCGAAAAGCGACTAAACAGGCATGCTGCATGATCAATCGTTAAAACTAACACTCCGTCGCCAAGGAGAGATAGGTCAAAATTGCAACGCCGCTGCCAAAAGTGCTAGGAAAAATTCTATGATTATTTTCCAACGACCACGAGAAAATATACCGAGAAAAAATAACCCAAGAGCACTAAAAGTCACACTTAGGCATTGTAAATTTGTTTCAATTGCGTCGAAAAGTATATAAATATGCCTCAAACAGCGGCCCTCGTTGGGGGTCAAATAACCCTCTCGTGATAGATTTATGGTCACCCTGTCGCCGATAGGGTGCGTAATTCCACGCGTTCCCTCGGACAGATTCATGTACAATAGTGATGTATTTATTTTAGATTGAAATAACGTTGTTTAAGATAGGTTTTTTTGCTTTTTCTGAGGCGCTGTTGTAAATCTAGCAGAGAAATTAGTTGTTGTGTGGGTCTCATGGATCAGAATTTAAGTATCACTTGCGTTAATGGTGAAGGAAAACATCGTGAGGGAACCTGCACACCTAAGAGGGCTCCATAAAGTTCTCGATGGTGTGTGTAGTCCGCCAACTCGCACCAGGCCAGCGTGGTGGACTAAGGCCTAAACCCTACCCATACTGAGAAGCGACCCATGCCCAACAGTGAGACAGTAATGGGCTGATTATGTTTGTATGTAGGTAAGTCTCATATACTTTTAAAACGTTGCAGTTTAAATTTACACAATTTCTTATACTTACATGCTGTAACACATTAAAACGCTTAGTGGTAAGATCTATACGGTCCGATTGGCTAGCTACCAGCCTTACATTAAGGTCAAACCAAGCAGTTTTCATCGTGTGTATGTGAGAGTTAGAGGGGTAAAGGATACGCTGTATACCTTTTCTGAGAGGATTCGTGTGCCCCATTTTAGAACCTGCCTGGGCTTACTATATGGTGCGATTAAAGTCGAACGCGACCGAAATAACAAATAAATATTCTGGTAAGCGTAGACAGGGTCTAAGATGTAGCACACGAATTCAAGTAGGTAACAAAGATATAGAAGGATTACCCTATACCCTTCTGGCTCTCACATACACACGACGGAACGCGGTAAACCGCTTGACTTTAGTGTGAGTGTGGTAGCTAGCTAGTCGAACCGTATAGATCCTACCACCAAGCGTGCTGGATTTTATTGAATCACAACACGCGTCTATTCCCAGCGTGCGGTGAGGAAGTTTTATATTCTAGCCCATCCCCAAACGGGTTATAAGTTTATCAGCCATACCTTACATCAGGGTTAAGCCGGCTCGGATGGACGAGATTATCCGAGATCGATCCAATTTAAATTTGCGGCGTAACTAATAATTAAATTCACAGCGGTTCGGATCCAACGGCTTTGCATAGCTACTGTTCTGTGATTGAAAAAAAATTACGGTCCAATTTTTTTTTAATCGGGTTATATCGCTCTCCTGGGTACCACTCTAATTCTTCTAGAATTTGCGATAAATAAGAAAAAAAGAAACATTTTTTAGGACATAAGTCTCAAAACGATACAATCTCATTAATTTATGTACAACATCATATACCTGTACCTACATTCAAAGCAAATAAAGATCTGATTCTGATTCTGAAAATCACGCGAGCACAAAGAAAAGTTAAAAGAGTAATAAATAAATAAAAAATAGCATATAGCAAACTTAATTACAAGTGGAAGACGCACACTTGGACAAGCACACACTTGACGTTAAGGGCCAAAACACACTTAGCGTACTGCATAATATACGCCACACAAAATACGCTTAAGTGTGGCTGTAGCCGCTGAAAATACGCCGAATATATTTAACATCGATAGAACGCAAGATGCGCGCGAAACATCGGGGACTTATCACGCACAGCGTAACGACGTATAATAAGCGTGTATAGTTAAGGTGAATGCGATCAGTCGCTCGCGAAATTGAATTATTTTAGAGTTACTACATAAATTAAAATAAAGCTCAATAAAAAAATTAAATTCGCCGAATTATATTCGGCGTATTTTAAGCGGCTACAGCCACACTTAAGCGTATCTGGCGCAGTACGCGGCGCAAAATACGCTAAGTGTACTTTGCTCCTTAGTTTCATAGTTCATACCTAAATAATAAAAATCCAACCAAACTCATAGTCCCTCTTCATACACACTTTGTTCAAACTTGGCTACGCAAAATTATATAACCCTGCATATTCCGGTCAAGTGCTCAGCTTAGCTGCTAAAGCTAAAGTTTGAAGAAGTACTTACCCAAGGTAGTACTGTTCAGAACGGAGATAGCTTGGAGTAGATCGCTAGTTTGAGTTTACCGTATGCCTTGCATGCACGATTAAGTAGTGCTTAGATAGATAAACGATTTTATATGCTGTACGTCTCTGTAACTGGTTTTTCATTCGCATTCTAGGGGAACTTTTTCGCGTATCCAGATAAAAGAACCAGCTAAGCGAAGAACGAAGGATTCCGCACCATTATCTATAAAAACGACAAAAAAAACACGATTGTTGTATGGGAGCCCCCTTAAATATTTATTTTATTCTGTTTTTTAGTATTTGTTGTTATAGCGGCTACAAAAATACATCATCTGTGAAAATTTCAACTGTCTAACTATAACGGTTCATGAGATACACAGCCTGGTAACAGACGGACGGAATGACAGCAGCAAAAAAATCACGTTTGTTGTATGGGAGCCCCCCAAAATTTTTATTTTATTCTATTTTTTAGTATTAATGTTATAGCGGCAACAGAAATATATCATCTGTGAAAATTTCAACTGTCTAACTATGACGGTTCTTGAGATACAGCCTGGTGACAGACGGACGGACGGACAGCGGAGTCTTAGTAATAGGGTCCCGTTTTACCCTTTGGGTACGGAACCCTAAAAAGTATCCTATATCCTAATTTAGGTCATGGTCTTCCTGTGTGCCAAAATTCATCTAAATCCTTTTTTCCGTTAAGGCGTGATTGATTAATAAACATTCAAAATTAATAGGATTTTAAGATTACGTAAAAATAATCTCAAAGTTTTTTTTTCTATGCTTACTTATACAAACGGCCACCCAGCCGTCTTATTGGCGGTTTTTTTTTGTAGTACTTTGCCCCACACTAATATTTCTCTTGTATCGTGGATGCGTTTACAGACACAAATCTCACATACACAAACGCCCAGACCCGAAACAACCATCTGTAGGCCACAGAAATTTTTGTTTCGTGTGGGAATCGAACCCACGACCCGTAGCGCAGAAGCCAATCGCTTAGCCACTGCACCAAACGTGTCGTCATCAACGATGTCGTCAACACGATAACATTAAGTTACAAAAAAAAAAACTATTAATCTGTTTTTGCCCAAAGAGTTACAAAAAATAAGTTTAGTGTGAACGCACCTTACGGATTCAATAATAAAATTAATGAGTCCTCATTGACTTAGAATCGACATAAAAAATACCTACCTATAGAATTCGGGTCACATACATATTCACGATTAGGGTCAAACTCATTATGTAGGGTTCAGTTTAACCAGATTCGGTTTAAATTAAATATAGCATAATTTACATGGATCGACTCACCTAAAATCAGGAATAAAATGTATCGTTTTTAAATAAAACTTATTTTGCAATAAAACCATCTCATGCGCTGTAGGGTTGTCGCATACCCGTGTAATTAATTTTCTGTTTATCGTTTAACCCTATGACCACCGGCCGCGGACCCAATGTACCGGTTTGTATAATGTCCGGTATTACCGCAAGTAAAAATGTTTAAAGTATCGTCAATACGTAATTATTGTGAGAGAGTTGGTTATTTTTTTAATGTTGTCGTTTAATGTTCCATGTCACAGAATTACTCAAAAGTTTTATTAAATTAGTACTTTAAAAAAACGGTAATCAGTCGGTATTAAGCTCTCATTTGATCAGACAGGTTAGACTGATGCCACTTAAAAGGCACAATTTAAGCCAGTTTTACAGAAAAATCCAATTACCTGTATGTGTAGCAAAATTGCCTCTTGTCCAAGATCTTGATTAAACTAAACATAATGTTTCTGCTGTTAAACAGCTTTAATGTACTCCGGTTTCATGGACAACACATGAAATACAATCATGCCACACAAAGTCTGTAAACACGTGAAACTTTTCAACTATTTGTTTTAGGTCGACAATGAATTGAGTTTCCATAGGCATCGTTAACCACTTTTCATCAGGTGGGCCGTGTTGACCTGTAACAAATAAAAGACTCAACGTTGAATTAAAATAAAAAAAAACAACAAAAAGTGCCAAACTGCCCTAAAAAATCGATAACAATAACCGAAAACTCCATAAATCAACATTCCAACCAACACAATACGGTTACAATACAAGTAAAGTTGCCATACAATTTGATAGCAAGTTCATTCCCTAGGGCACGACTCAATTTCGTTCTACTCGGTACAACGTTAGCTGTTTTATTTGTTTCATACTCATCCCCCCAATGAGTTTATGTTCGTGTGTTTTGTCTGAAGAATTTAGGGTTAATTTGTAGATGGTGGGTTGAGCCATTTTGTCGGCTGGCTTTGTCACAATTGTCATTTATAGGCAAATTATGTTTGAAGCTAACGCTGATTAGATTCGAGACGTGCCTTTGAATTTTGAAGTCACAGTAGTATCCAAGTACGAACTCGTCTACATTTTGTCGTGTCATGTGCCTTAAAAAAATAGGCCGGTGTGTAGTATTTTGATTATTCGTTTGAGTATTTCTCTTTCATATAATAATAGCCACGGTCTCTTGAAACCATAGAAAACAAACAAAGGTTTTCTGTCGTCGCAGAATACCAAAAGTTCTTTGAAAACGGATCGTGTTTGCAACGCTACGCAACGCACTAGCGTGTAATATTTTGTGCTATAAGACTTGCTTGTGCATTTGGCGCTAAATAACTTCTACATTTTCCATCGGATAGTCCATAGATTTGGAGACAGAACTCTTTAACAGCATTATGCTGTGATAGGAACCCTTTTTTGGCATCGTGCAGGTTAAAATTGAATTTTTATTTTATTTTTCAACTTCTGTAAATCCCCGTACAATACGGCCGACGTATCTTGGCGAGTCTGAAGTTAGCTGATTAGCTGCGCAGTAGACAATTTTGTTTCTAAAAGATTCATTGCGCAGCCAAACTATCTTCAGACTCGCCAAGATAGATAGATAAGACATTTATTTGGTACAAAGAAAACACAACACACAAAAGCACAATTACATAAAACGTAATACTAGCAAATACAAATATTAAAATAAAAACACAATAAAAATGAACAAATACGTCGGCCGTATTGTAAGTCTAAAGATTTTTTTTTCCCTTTTTTATTTTATTTTCTTTCATTTTCTTTCTTTTCTAGCTAACCAAGCAACCCGTTCCCTATTTCTAATTCAATTTTAAAATAACACCTACTAATTGAATCTTCCTCACTTCGACGTGCAATACACGTTGTCTATACCACCGGCCTCCTCAGTGCATTCGATCGTTAAAAACGGTCAAGTCAGAAAAGCCTTTACAGCATTAGGGTTAATGTAGACAGGCAGGCTTTTAACTCTTCCGTCTTTTATTTTTAAGCGTCACTTGTTTCGTGTATGGCGGAAATCTATTTAAGCCTTACCTATTTATAAAGAGGGTGAGCTTAAGAGATTTTTGTTCAAAAAAGAACAAAGCGTTTTGTGTCTTCGTTTATTGCCATACTATGTCGAAATTACGCGACTGAATTTCGGAGCCTATGTTTTATATCGGCAAAACGCAACGCAGGTAATATTAGCCTGGTGTGTTATGGATAATTTAAAGAAAGCTATCGAAATTCCAGAAAATAAACTAAAAATGTAAGTGGAATAAGTTTGAATCTAATGGCTTCAACACACATGCCATCGGCTTTGCCGCCTGCTTATTGCCGCGCGGGTGTAAGTCAATAGGCGTTATACGCGGCGGCCTGGTTAAACACCCGCCGGCAAGCCGCGCGGCAATGTCGGCGGCAAAGCCGGCGGTATTATGTGTAGGAGCCTTAAGAGATCAATCAGATCTTTACGGCCTGTCCACATCTCCACGTCACGAGATCGTCAACGTGGAACGGTGCGGTGACGTGGCACGGTGCGTTGACGTAACGTGCAAATTTTACCGTATAAGCTCATGGGGGCCCAATGACTCTCAGTACATTGCCAACCACACTACTCTTATATTTTACCTTACAGTGTGATAGTTAATACTGTTGTGGTTATCTTATTGTTTTTGTTGACTATACTTTTTCTGATAAGCGAACAATTCGTTTTGAGTAATTCATCAACGTGCCACTTCTTCCCGTATTTTATTCTTGCATGTATAAATATAACTATTATGATTCATTCCAACACACACAAACACACACCTGATACTGACACACACACAAACATACTCTATTCTACAAAATTAATCCAGCACTCTAATCACTTAAGTATGCGTAGTAACTGTCTCAACACATTTGTACGTTACATCTCTTTTAACTATACTGTGGCAAAATCTATTCAGTCTATAACTAACACAAATGGGTGACACCCTTCAAACTCTTGATGAGATTGACCATATCGAAGTTGCGCGTACATTCCAATGTGCCTGCACGGAGCTACACGATCATATTAAAATCGGTAAACACGATTTCACCATTATTTCTCAGAACATAAGGAGCATTTTCCGCAACTTTGATGATTTCTCACTTTTATTGTCGACATTTAAGTTTGAAACGGACATCATAATTTTAACCGAATGTAGGTTACACCCGAATAAACCTATACCTCAACTTAATAAATATCTCTGTTTCTCTACTACTCGTCAATTAAATCAAAATGACGGTGTAGTAGTTTACGTAAAAGAAACTTTAAAACCCAAAGTGAAAGAAATACATCTGACTCATGCATCGTGTATTCAGTTGGAAGTACTTAATAATATTCTTCTATGCGTGTACCGATCCCCATCTAACACAAACACAGATATGTTTATAGATTCTCTTAGTACTCACCTCAATACTTTAACTTCTCATAAAAGTATCATCATAGCGGGGGATATTAACATCAATCTCAAAACCAAAGACACCGAGCCACCGCATGAATACAGAAATAGGGTAGCCTACTTAAATATGTTATCACTATACGGAATATTACCTGAACATACTTTACCTACACGCGAATCCAACTGTTTAGACCATTTTATGATTAAAATAAACAAAAAGAAAGTATCTGCTGCTATTGCTATATTACACACCTCCATCACCGACCACTTCAATACTTTTCTATCGTTATCTAAGCTAAAAACCAAACCAACTGCTAAAAAAACTAACTCATCTGTTGATTTCGAACAGGCCCTAAACCAACTTAGAGAAAATAAAATTGGAGACCTATTGTTTTGCAATGACCCGGACCAACTAACTGACCTACTATTATACAAACTAACTGATTCTATTAATCATAGTACTATTACCAAAACAATTCCCAACAGCAAGCGAATCGTTAAGCCGTGGATAACTGCCGGTTTACTAAGATGCATTAAGAACCGCAACAAACTCCAAAAAAAAGCCCGTAATGATCCATTTGATAATATTCTAAAAATAACCTACCGACGATATCGCAACTACTGTAATAACCTAATAAAAAAATTAAAAAGAAAATTTGAAAGGGAGCTACTTGCTAATTCCGTCACAAATAATAAATTATTATGGCAAAACATTAAAACTTTAACTTACACAAATAATTCAAAGAGTCAAAACACTGAATTACTACATATGAGACCAAATTCAACTGACTCTGTTAATTTCATTAACGACTACTTCGCAAATATTGGTAAAGAGCTAGCCCAAAAAATTAAACCTTTAGCACACAACTTAAATTCTTTTCGTTCGGAGGCACTGTCGACACAGGTGAACTCGTTTGCTCTTTTGGATACCGATCCCGAAGAAGTAAACAGGATTTTGATGAGTCTAAAATCAGACAGTGCACCTGGCTGGGACAACGTATCCACGAGATTTTTGAAATACATTAGACAAGTTAAGCAATCTATTATCACTCCTGTTCACAAGGGTGGGGACAGAGACGATGTCAACAATTACAGACCCATATCCATTTTGCCAGCCATATCGAAAATTATTGAAAAACTAATAAACAACAGGCTCTTAAAATTTCTACACAAATTTAATATCTTAAGTAACTCACAATTTGGATTTAGGCCGGGATTAAGCAATCTATTATCACTCCTGTTCACAAGGGTGGGGACAGAGACGATGTCAACAATTACAGACCCATATCCATTTTGCCAGCCATATCGAAAATTATTGAAAAACTAATAAACAACAGGCTCTTAAAATTTCTACACAAATTTAATATCTTAAGTAACTCACAATTTGGATTTAGGCCGGGATTATCAACCGAGGATGCAGTTACTGCCCTCAGTTCCCTAGTGGCTGGTAATCTGGATAGCGGTAATAAATGTCTGACTGTCTTTCTTGACTTAAAAAAGGCGTTTGACACTGTCTCTGTTCCTATCCTCATAAACAAATTGGAAGCATCAGGTGTGAGAGGAATTCCACTCAAAATGTTTGTTGACTACCTCTCGAACAGGAAACAAAGAGTTAAGGTGGGAGAATACGTCAGTAATGATGCAAAAGTCACTTTCGGTGTGCCTCAGGGAAGTGTGCTGGGCCCTACGTTATTCCTACTTTACATCAACGACCTCTGTAACCTCAAAATCAATAATGCTAGAGTTTTTTCCTATGCCGACGATACTGCAGTAGTTTTTTCTGGGAATTCTTGGGACGATGTCGCCAGAAGTGCTGAAGCTGGTATGACTCAAATTGCTGAATGGCTCTCAAATAACTTACTCACACTTAACACGGGCAAAACTAATTACATATGCTTCAGCATATCACACAGAACACAACCCAACACCGATTTTAATATAAAAGTACATACGTGTGATGATCCAGATAACTGCCTATGTCCAATACTAATCAAAGTGTCTCAAACTAAATATCTTGGTGTTATTATTGACCAAAGACTATCTTGGTACTCTCATCTTGAACAGGTCACCAATAGAATTAGAAAGCTGAGCTGGATTTTCAAAACATTGAGGCATATTGTGCCAAAAAAAATCACAACCAACACGAATACTCCCAAAAATCTACTTAACGAAATATACATAGCTATAGTACAGTCTGTCTTAGTATATTGCATCCCCATTTGGGGTGGTGCGGCTAAGACTAAATTTATAGACCTTGAGCGGGGACAGAGGGCTCTAATAAAACTAATGTATTTCAAAAACCGAAGGTACCCTACACAGAGTCTTTATCAAATAAGTAATTTACTCTCGGTTCGTAAACTGTATACAGCGTGTCCCAGAAAGTAGTGTCAAGCGGAAGTCCAGAGGTAGAACATCCTTTGAGGTATCCAAATCACCCACATGTATGTTCCGCGATTTTTTGTAGTTTTCGAGTTATGAATGTTTTTCATGTTTTTTAATCAAACTCTGACTTTAACGACATTTTTGATCATAGTGACGTGAATAGTTGAGATACATGAGTATTTTTTTTTTCTAAATTAGCTGATTAGTGACCCTGTCGAATGCATAAACATTTGTAACCATAGATGTAACGGATGCGTTACAAAAAAATATTGAGTTGTCATAAAGTTAAATTCCTGCATGTTTCCTAAATCTTTGTGGGTGATTTAAAAATAAATCTCCCTAAACTTTTTTTGTCAGATGTATTTTAAAAACTTATCCATTTTATCAGCTATTTACCCTGTAAATTTCATCGAGCTATCTTTACGACATCACAATAAAAATTTCATTCAAAGCATACAATATCGAAAATTCCAGTTGTAAAAGGGTTAATGAAAAAATTATTAAACTAACTAATAACGTCTTTTTTAGTAACCCTCGACGCAAAAAGAGGGGTGTTATAAGTTTAACGTGTGTGTCTGTGTGTCTGTCAGTGGCATCGTAGCTCCTAAACGGATTTTGATTTAGTTTTTTCTTTTGTTTGAAAGGTGACTTTATCGAGAATATTCTTAGCTATGATTCAAGAAAATCTGTTCAGCCGTTTGAAAATCATCAGCTCTTTTCTGGTTGTTGAAGGGATATGAGCAACTTCTACTGATCTGATCGTTTCGAAATTTACTATCCTGTGACTTCAATGATATTGATGACATGTGACAAGAAGGAGGTCATTACAACTTATCATAAACTTAAAGAATCAATAGGCACACAATACCTCTACTGTAAGTTGGGTATCATGCTGTTTCAGATGATGCTTGAGTATCAGGTCAAGGTTACCATGTTATTGTAATATCATTGAAGTCACAGGATAGTAAATTTCGAATCGATCAGACCAGTAGAGGGTGCTCATATCCCTTCAACAACCAGAAAAGAGCTGATGATCTTCAAACGGCTGAACAGATTTTCTTGAATCATAGCTAAGAACACTCTCGATAAAGTCACCTTTCAAACAAAAGAAAAAACTAAATCAAAGTCCGTTTAGGAGCAACGATGCCACAGACTGGCACACAGACACACACGTTAAACTTATAACACACCTCTTTTTGCGTCAAAGGTTACTAAAAAGACGTTATTAATTAGTTTTAATCAATTTTTTATTCACCCTTTTACAACTGGAATTTTCGATATTGTATGCTTTGAATGAAATTTTTACTGTGATGTCGTAAAGATAGCTCGATGAAATTTACAGGGTAAATAGCTGATAAAATGGATAAGTTTTTAAAATACATCTCACAAAAAAAGTTTAGGGAGTTTTATTTTTAAATCACCCACAAAGATTTAGGAAACATGCAGGAATTTAACTTTATGACAATTCAATATTTTTTTGTAACGCATCCGTTACATCTATGGTTACAAATGTTTATGCATTCGACAGGGTCACTAATCAGCTAATTTAGAAAACAAAATTACTCATGTATCTTAACTATTCACGTCACTATGATCAAAAATGTCGTTGTAGTCAGAGTTTCATTAAAAAACATGAAAAATATTCATAACTCGAAAACTACAAAAAATCGCGGAACATACATGGGGGTGATTTGGGTACCTCAAAGGATGTTCTACCTCTGGACTTCCGCTTGACACTACTTTCTGGGACACGCTGTATAGTTAAAACTGTTCTCAAGAAACATAAAACTCTTCATTTTGACCCCAGCTTAATATTGAAAAGAAGAAAGGATATAATAGTTGAAGTACCACAAACTAAAACCAAGCTCGCTCGTACTCAATACAAAAAACGCTCAGCTCAGCTTTACAATCGAGTAAACAAAGATATTTACATATATAATAAGAAATTAACTGACTGTAAAAAACTACTAACTAATTGGATAAAACCACTTACATATGATGACATTGAGACGCTGCTGGATTAAAATAAAACGCTACTCATCCTTACGTATACACTCTGATTCATTCATAGTCACACTCACACACTCTTTTGCTAACTCTCACAAACCCTCACACTAACATCAAAATTTCACTCACACTCTCGTTCACACTCACACATCTTCATATTCACATACTCACACACTCACATTTATTTTCACACAGCTTCTCATCCCCATTCACACACCCTCACTCTCACTTACACACTAGCATGCCTACATGCATGCTGCTTGTTTTAGCGTTAATTTTCTATTTATAATGTCATTTCCTTTAGAAATAGGAACATACATTTGTTTAAAACAAGTAAATTATGGTTATTTAAGTTATGGAAGAGCGGAGTCTCCTAACACAGGCTTATTTGCTTAAAAGGAGGCTTCTATCACTAGTTGCTAAGGTTTACTTGTTAAAATTAATAAAACGTTTTTCATTTATTTTTTTTTCACACGTTACCGCACCGTTCCACGTTGACGACGTCGTGACGTGGAGATGTGGACAGGCTCTTACTTTGGCCAAAGGATTAGCATTGCCATACAACGTGGCAATACTGCCATTCCTCTAGGCACGTTACCAGTTGACAGCGATGCGAAGGAATATTTTGATGCTCTTTTTTAAATTATAGTTTTATAATGAGAAATAGTTAATATTTTCGAATGAAAACATTTTAGAGACTGCACTGCGTGAAATATATCGATTTTGTTCGCTTATTTTAACTAGATGGCATTGTAGCCATTTTTTAATCGCGACAAGGATTCTTTACATCTAAATTGTTTAGTTCTTGTGATCGCGACACAGTGTTGTTTTCCGACTTCTATACGGACGGAGTTGCGGGCACAGCTAGTTATGAAAATATAAAAAGCTATCGAATAAAACTTTCTTACTTCAATACGAACAATTTTGCGACACAATTTTTTATTCTAACTCCAAAACCACTTCCTACGTGAAAACTCATTTACCCGTCTTATTTTTATGCAAAAAAATCCCATAAACGGACTCCCATATCCCAGTGGCTCTATAAAAGGGTTTGCGCCAAGGAAGTTATCACTGCATCATATTGTTGGAAACGTGACTGGAGTACTCTGCCGTGCAGGCCCTAAAACGCAGTAACAGGTTTTTTCACGTTTTTGAGTTGAATATTGAACCTTGACGGTCACGCTATAAGGAACACAGTGATATTGCCGGTTTTTAGTTGGGATATTCTAAACGGTTAAAAAGACGAATTATTGAAAGCAGTAACTTACTTTTGCAGGTCTAAATATGTCATAAGACTAACTAAAATACAGTAATCGCTGTTACGTCTACCACGACTCGTCACTTTACCTATTTAAATGCAGTAAATATCTTTATTACCACTAAAAATCTGTATTCTACACTCAAACAAGTATTGACGCATATAAATTAAAACGCAGTAAGTAGTTTTTGATCACGTTCGAGTATGAATGCTACTGTTTAAATTGCAGTATGATCATTATTTACTGCAGTATAGTCGGTATTATTTTAAAGGTGAAAATAACTTAATGCTAATTAAATAGCAGTATGAGTAGCTGTTACTGCATTATAATTGGTAACTTGAACAATGCTACTTCATTCCACTGCAATCGAGACCATATTTTACTGCGTTCTAGTTAGGATCTGTCGCTCTCTCTCTCGGTCAATCAGTCGTGTCGAACGCTGCCGCGGAAGAAAGACGTTTGTGTCCGCGTCGTACCGGTGGTGTAGGTAGTGAATACTGCCGTGCGGGCCCTAAAGCGCAGTATGAGAGAAAAAGCGGTTTCGAGTAAATCGCGAAAAACTTTTTAACGCTGTTTTTTTATGTTATTCATTTGTATGGTGGATATTTTTATTGCCACGAGGACTACCTGAGAACAAAGATTATGTCTACGAATAGAAATATGAATTTAGTTTATTAAATTCTAAATAAAATGATTTTTTCCAAAATCATGGCAGTTACTGCACGCAAAAAGGTACACGTATGCAGATTAAAATGCGGTAAAAATACTTGATACTGCAAAATCTTTGATTTATTTGCTACTTTGCAGAGTAATTTGCAGCATAATACCTTTTTTACTGCATTTCAATTTGTATCTTGAACTAATTGCACGTGTAGTATGTAACAAATTTTCCAACTTACGAATTATGTCCTAGGTAGGAATTTACAGAATAAAACAATTTTATGTATGTAATAAGAATAACGTTTATTTTTTAACAATTTCTGCTAATATTGTTACTTATCTTTAGGCGTTTCGAGCACATGCGGCTATAAATATACTTAAGAAACAATATTAAATAGTAAGAAACTGTTTGCTTTCGCAAGAAACATGAGATCTTTTACTTAAATGGCACATGGTTTATACCGATCTAAAAATAAATCACAAAAACTTAGGTATCAAAATAACATAAAATAAATGCTCAATATTCGGTTCATGTTTACAAGGCATGCATAATCATAAAAATAATAAAATAGGGTATATGATACGCGTATCATTTACTCGGTATTATTAGGTAGGTAGGTACCAAAAACAAAAGATATAAGTAAATAACAAAACACGAATATATAAAAAAAAAACATAAGTCCTCAACATTACCCGTTTTATAAGACGGGTATTTAGTCTGAACGGCCCAAAGCGAATGGAACGCGGGCCATTCGACCGTAAACAAAAATCGTCTGCGTTTCAAAGGACCGGGTGATAAAAAGTACATCAAGTACCTACATTCGGGTGCAAAAGTTAAAATAAAGGGTCATTGTTAAGTCGTGCCAACCGGTTATGAAGATAATGAAAATTCAAAATCATTTTATCACCGGTCCTTTGGAACGTGGACGATTTTTGGTTACGGTCGAATGGCCCGCGGTCCATTCGCTTTGGGCCGTTCCAACTAAATACCCGTCTTATAAAACGGGTAATGTTGAGGACTTATGTTTTTTTTTATATATTCGTGTTTTGTTATTTACTTATATCTTTTGTTTTTGGTACCTACCTACCTAATAATACCGAGTAAATGATACGCGTATCATATACCCTATTTTATTATTTTTATGATTATGCATGCCTTGTATACATGAACCGAATGTTGAACATTTATTTTATGTTATTTCGGTACCTAAGATTTTTGTGATTTATTTTTAGATCGGTATAAACCATGTGCCATTTAAGTAAAAGATCTCATGTTTCTTGCGAAAGCAAACAGTTTCTAACTATTTAATATTGTTTCTTAAGTATATTTATAGCCGCATGTGCTCGAAACGCCTAAAGATAAGTAACAATATTAGCAGAAATTGTTAAAAAATAAACGTTATTCTTATTACATACATAAAATTGTTTTATTCTGTAAATTCCTACCTAGGACATAATTCGTAAGTTGGAAAATTTGTTACATACTACACGTGCAATTAGTTCAAGATACAAATTGAAATGCAGTAAAAAAGGTATTATGCTGCAAATTACTCTGCAAAGTAGCAAATAAATCAAAGATTTTGCAGTATCAAGTATTTTTACCGCATTTTAATCTGCATACGTGTACCTTTTTGCGTGCAGTAACTGCCATGATTTTGGAAAAAATCATTTTATTTAGAACTTAATAAACTAAATTCATATTTCTATTCGTAGACATAATCTTTGTTCTCAGGTAGTCCTCGTGGCAATAAAAATATCCACCATACAAATGAATAACATAAGAAAAAACAGCGTTAAAAAGTTTTTCGCGATTTACTCGAAACCGCTTTTTCTCTCATACTGCACTTTAGGGCCTGCACGGCAGTACTTGAAGGCTTTAAGATCGTGTATTCATGTTCCTTAGCCTTATTCTGTTCTTGTTTACAGTGGCTTTAGAGGAAGACGATGGTTATATATTGTGGTTGTATTATAAGTTTAAACAAATATCCAAATACAATATCTATCTTTAATTCCCCTGAACAAGATCGCTAGTTTGGATGGGCTCCATTCGCGTCCTAGGGGTCGAGGATTCAACATATCCTGAGGATGCCTCGTGCAGGGGTGAACACGTGTCGTGTATTGGTTTGGTTGCATGTTGCATTATTTTTTCCCTCTTTCTGCATGTGCATATACTTGTGGGCGAGAGGGTGGTGCTGCATACTGCATCCAAACTAGCGATCTTGTTCAGCGGAATTAAAGCTAGATATTGTATTTGTATGTCATGGATTTCCGCAAAGTAACGCCTGATTCCATCATTTATCTTTAGACAAACAGTTAACTTTTGACATAATTTGGAAATCATTCTGCCTAGCCTTTTCCTAATGTTGGAGTCAGCTTTCAGTCTAACCAGATGCGGCTGAATACCAGTATTTTAACGAGACTGCCTTTGGACCTCCGCAACCCAGTTACTGGGCAATGCCGATTCAAAGGTTAGACCGGTTGTCAGACTTTCGGGATTTTGACTACCCGTAACGACTGCAATAGGTATTCTTATGACGGTTTAACGTACTCACCCAGGCGTTGATGGGTCTCGATGTGTAACAAATAGTCACCCATCCACGGACTGACCGCAGTAAGCGCAGCTTAACTTTGCAAATCATACGATCGGCGCGTATATTAATTAGCAAGAAGCCCCTTGATATAATTTCATGAAAGATAAATCCAAAGAAGGTAGTTTAAAATAAATCTTGTTAGCGAACTAGCCAGGAAGTGACGGGTCGTCCGCACGTGACATTTTCTTTACTCTCTAAAAGTTAGAAAAACTTTTATGAAAGTCTATCGGGTAAAATGGAACGTCCACGTCCATTTTTCCCAGTTCTATATTTGAATTTTGATACGGTGGAGTTTCCGTGGTTTTTCCGTGTTGCCAGTTACACTGGTTTTTTTTATTGGCCGAGTATTTTGAATATCGAGATAAAGTCAACATGCATTGTGGCTGTATGCAATAGGTATATTTTTGGACTAAAGAGTTCTGATACTTTTTGGTCTTTTGATACGCATCGACGATTAAGGGCATATTGCGGATTTAACTCCGTAGTACTTGTATAAGCGCTGAAATAGAAGACTAAATAGCTCATTAGGCGTTAGGATGTAGAGTGCGCGCAAGATAACTCTGCGCGCGACTGAGGGCGTGCTAAACGTTGCCATGATCGCAAAAGTTCAAATTACCGCTATTTAAGCTTAACTTTTTTTTCGCTAAACATAATTTTCCCGTTAAATATTCCTACAATCAGGTAGTTCTACTATCAAAATTGATAAAACGGCACACACTTTGGTGGACCGTGATTAGTTCCGATTTCGGCCGCGCGCAGACTTATCTTGCGCGCACTCTACCTTTCTGTGTGAGTGATTTTTCCACAATTGTACAATAACAATACGTAATATTAGGGTAGTTTTAATTTTCAACCTGATATTATGGTCTGATCTCATTTATCTTTTGCAATAGGTACGGAACCTTATCTAACAATTATATTTTATACTGTATTATACATATACGTTCATAGAAAAGGCATTAAAAATTCGATTCGACAGAATTTCTAACGAATAAGATGAAGATATAGATGAAGTACAAAAGTGAAAGAGATAGGTAGATGGTTATCTTTTCCGCTATCTTGCAGATGCAATATATATATATACTAACGGCCAAACCAAAACTCTATCTATCGATAGTTTGCTGAACTAGAGGTAAAAATTTGATATCACTTCTAAGGGGCTTATGTCAAGTTTCTATCTTTAGTAGGAAAAACCGCCGATGGATAGGTTGTTGGTTTGGCCTTTATTGGGGTGATTTTAATCGCCACTTTGGGCACGTCACCGCTATAACTACTTATTTTTGTATATTATAATATCATTGGTATTAATAAATTCTTTGGGCTGATTCCAGGCGATTTTCCGGTGCCGGAGATCACTTAAGCCATTATTTACGCGAGTCATCTTGCAACTTCATTTGTCCTTGCATTTGAACTTATGAACTTTTGTAGGGTTAATAAAAACTGCAGGTCATGTCATATAACTATTATAACAAAACCATTGTCTTTAAAGCTAAAGTTAGATTGCACTTGAAAACAGAACAATCATTATCCTAACATTAATCCAAACTCAATTAAAATTCTCATTAATATTTTTCAATAGTTGTACTCCTAGACTAGAACTAAAAAGAACACTTGGATGAAAAATATAGTATTTTTCGTGTTTATAATTGCTTCGACTGTACCGTAGGTACGACAGATGTTTTTTGGGGTAAGTACATAGTGTGCAAGCGAAGCGATTAGTCATACAGCGATTAAGTAAGTTTTATTCCGGGCTAGGTTATAAATCTTCCCGACCGCACGCTGAGTATAGACGCGTGTTGTAAAATTCATCAAAACTCAGCACGCTTGGTGGTAGGATCTATACAATCCGCCTGGCTAGCTATCACCCTCCCATTCAAATGCGTCGCCCAGCAGTTTACTGTGTTCCGTCAGAGGGGTGTAGGGAGATCCCTCTCGGAAGGCCAGCATGGGTAGGCTCCCCACTAGGTGGACCGATGACCTGGTGAAGGTCGTGAGAACTCGCTGGATGCGAGAAGCACAGAACTGGTCGATGTGGCGATACTTGGGGAAGGCCTATTTTCAGCAGTGGACCTCTTTCGGCTGAATGAATAACTGCTCAACAAGCTAAATTTTAAGAAAGAAAGAAAGGAAATACATTTATTTAGCACAGACTAGAAAGACACACAATGTAAAACAAAGAAGAAAAAAAACAAAAAAAAAAGAAATTATCAGAAAAGTGTGCCTCACGGCTGCGCCAAAAAGGCCCAGTTCAGCAAAAATGCCAGACAACTAGTGCCTGACGCTGGTTTTCAACTGGACCTTAAGAGCATAGAAACCCCTAGACTAAGGCGAACAAATCTCCAAGTATTACCAATACCACTTCTAGCCAGTGGCCGCAGTTTATACAGTTTGTCGAGAGGCTTGAATTATGTATGAGTCCAAGCTTTTTCCTAACAGGATGAGCAGAGCCGTAAGCGGTAACACCACTAATTAAGCGGCGGTTCGCCACTTCAACTACTAGAGTGCTGAATTATTTATAAGGCTCAGTTTTTTCATTAAGGTTGGGGCGGTTTGAAATAGAGTAGAGTTTCGCTTTTAGTTTCAAGTTGTAGATTAATGTTTTGGTATTCTACAGCATTGATAGCCTTTTCTACATAACATCACGCCTGTATTCCCCTAAAGGTTGAGCAGAAGTGTATAGTACACCCTCATTTTGCCGTTATGGTTAAGTCTCATGTAACAGGGGGCGAGCCTATTACCATCAACTGGGCACAAATCCAGACATTGGGTTGCTAGTGTGAAATTACATATGGAAAACCCAATAACACTTTGCCCGACCTGGGGATCGAACCCAGGATCTTACACTCAGCAGACGACCACTAGACAAACGAGGCATTTTTTTAATTGCGGAAGTAATCTTCCTCAATCCTCATTTATGCCCTCTGCTCTGGGGAAGGCAAAGGGTTATCAAAGTCAAAGTTTTTTTTTATTTCAAATAGACCAGATTACAGGCACTTTTGAAACGTCAAAACTAGGTGCACGGTTCCAAAAGGTAGGTTCTATGGAGAAGAGCCGGCAAGAAACTCCATGAATACTCTTTTTTTTAAAAGTAGATCATGACCATTCATGACAATTCCATTACAGTGGCGTGCGACATAGAATGAGAATAATGCAGGTCGACGTAACAAATAAACTCACATAAGAGTAACAAATAGAAAAATATGCCTTCTAGGATTGCCGTAGCAGTTAAGAGCTGACCAGTCCCGATAGACAGCACCCGTTCAAGAGTATGACGTGCACATCCGCTTCGCTTAGCTCAACCATATTGTAGGGAACCCAACGACCGGATATACAACGCCACCATCAGTAGGACATTTATGTGAGCATGACAGACTCATACTGCCAGACAATAAGTATTATGTCGGACTTTTACCTGCAAAAACCTCAAGGTGTTCCTCCTAGGATCCATGGCTAGGGTTGCGGGTTCGCTACAGTATGCAATGCAACCCTGACAAGTATTGACAGCCTAGTGGCTGAACGTTTGCCTTTCAAACAGGTGGATCTGGGTTGGATACCAGCTCGCACCTCTAACTTTTACTAATTACCAAAGATCATTATCGACGATTATTATCGCTTCGAACTTGCCTATGGCAGAGGCGGCCCTGCATCAGAGCGAATGGACATACCTTATTCTTTTTTCAAAAATTGGTTTCTTTTTGTAATAATTAACGCCTAAAAAAATTTACAGTGATTCAAAAATCATCCAACGTATTTCCGTCGGCTTTATTACAGTTTAATATAACAGACGATCCAATTATTTAACAGAATACTAGCTAAATTTAGCTTTCACACATAACATTTAATATTATTCCAGAGGCGTATAAAACAAGATTTATATCTTAACTAGACGTTCCACGCGGCTTTGTTCAAGTTAGATAAAATTATTAATCCGTTGAGACGGGAATTAAATTATTTCTCTGTTACAAGTAACTAAGTTATCTTCGCTCCTGAAGTGACGAAAGAAATTATATTTCACTCTGTATGTCGGGGCCTAATAAATTCAATGTATACGGATTTCATTAAAATGTACGCTTAAGCGGGATTAAGACAGATTTCTTGTTAATTTCGGCATTAAATGGATATTAATAAGTATTCATGTTTATTCGCGCGTGTTCCTATCTTTTGCCGTGTTGCTTAAAGTTTTGTATTCATTTTAAGATCGTAAATAATGAAAATGTGTGTGTAAAATATTTAATTCCGGTGTTTGCATGGAGTGAATCTCCTTTGATCTCCTGTCTGTTAAGAAAATCTGCTTTTAAGCCGTATGTTTTGTGTAAGTTTGGGTACGTCATCTCGCTTCAGGGTGAATATTCGAATTCCTAAAAAAAATATAACAAATCATTGTTCTCCTTCGTTGTTTATATTAATATTAGTTTCAGATTGTTTTTATTCTTGTCTTATTGCTTGACGGTAGTGGTATAGTTTGATTTTTCATTATTATAATTTAAGTTTTAAACATCTGCATTTAAGAACTTCGGGATGATGATAATGACGTTTTTATTTTTTGTTAACATTTTTCGAATAATCACCCTTCAACTTTGGTACGTGTACTGGACAGAGCAAGTGCGTCCCTAGTATCTCTCGCATGGAACGTGCGCCAATTGCGCGAGTCGACTTTCTGGCGACGCGGGAGCGACTGCATGTGGACGGAATGTTTGAACCTAATCGCGCGATTCGACTTGCGTGGAAAACGCCGCAAGCGACAAGCTCTAGTGAAAGAAATGAAAACCAAATCGAATGTTAGTGAGTGACGGAACTAAAATGTAACAAAAGCATGAACGCACAGTGGTATGGGAATTCTCTAACGCTCAAAATCGCATGCGCAGATATCATTTTTCCAGGTACCTATTTGACGTTTTAGTTAGGGAGTGAGGTTGTTGTATGTAGTAATATATATTACTAGCTGTACACGCGGTTTCGTTTACGGAAACATGAGGTTACTGCTCATCATCTACACTTAACAGTGTGATAATTTGCACCCTATAACCTGATTTTTTTTAACGGAAGTGGCTGCCAAATTTCAACGGGATCTGTTTAATAGCACTGGCGTGAAGCTGTAACATACAAACGGACAAACAGACAAAAATCCCAAAAAACTTCATTTTTACCATCAGTATCATTCCTGAGATGCGCAACATATTTATACTTTCATACGTTCTTAATTAAAAAAAAAATATACAGCTTTAACATCTACCTATTCGATTTTATATTGATTCTTTGCTACACGCTGTGTTGATTGAAACAATGAAGTAGCACATTCTTAGGCTAGGGGCTACATATTTGCGACTCTTTTTTAGTATGAGGTGCAAATCGCTTCAGCTATGTTCGTGTGTCCGCTACCTTACCACTTAGACCACAACAAACTACTAATTCAAAAACCACGAAAAAGTATTTTATTTCTTTTTTTCGTGAATTAAGTACTAACAATTTGTTTTCCTCGGAATTTTATTTTGTAATTAATTTCAAGTTAAAACCACTTTTGTCTTTACGTTTTTAGGGTTCCGTAGGGACCAAACTGGTAAAAAGGAACCCTTACAGCGGTTACGCACTGCATCCGATCCGAATCCGTGAAAATACGTTCCGAAG
This sequence comes from Amphipyra tragopoginis, assembly GCA_905220435.1. Classification (NCBI taxonomy): domain Eukaryota; kingdom Metazoa; phylum Arthropoda; class Insecta; order Lepidoptera; family Noctuidae; genus Amphipyra; species Amphipyra tragopoginis. The sequence goes on from HG992006.1 coordinate 4,088,389, forward strand.
TAGCCATAGAACTATTTGTATAGTAGTTTACGCGATACATCCCGGCATCCGTCATCCGATTTCTATCCGTCATCCGTCAGTCTCCAATTCGGAAGAAATATTGACGGACCGAAGTAGCCGTAGTAATGTTTGTATGAACGCTTTCGCACTACCTCGGATTCAAATCGGACGCCAAATGGATATGCCAAAGATGGCCCCTGAATTGTTTGAATTTGGATCAGAGATCGGAATAGTGCGTAAGCAACATCCGAATTCGGTCCGAGATTTTTACTCTAGATCGGTATTTTCACGGATTCGGATCGGATGCAGTGCATAAAGTAATACCCGAATTCGGTCCGAGTTTTTTTTATCCGTATTTTCACGGATTCGAATCGGATGCAGTGCGTAATCGCTCTTATGGTTTGACTATATCCGTTCAACAGTCTGTCTGTCACAATTGCTTATTTCTTGTCCAATCTTTAATGCAGGTGAAAGAATTGAAAAAATATTATTAACTAGCTTTTGCCCGCGGCTTCGCTCATGTTAATTTAGAATTTGTCAATCAACTCTTAACACAGTACTAAAGTTTCTATAATAATATAATTCAATCATGATTGGTAAGACACGTGGCGCCAATTATCGTTATTGTTCTTTTCCTCGGGAACAGTACTTTTTTTTGGAATGAAAGGTAGCCTATGTCCGTTTCTGTACACCTGACAATGTATATGGAAAATTTCAGGATGATCGGTTCAGTGGTTTAGGCGTGAAAAGGTAACAAACAAACAAACTTACCTACTTGCGCATTTATAATATTAAGTTAGGAAGTTAGGATTTAATTGCAACAGGGACCGAAGTGGAGGGTTGAATTTTTTAAATGGGTTCTAGTTTAAATGTAGTATCATGTAAAAGGGCTATATTTGCACATTTCTAATTACATTTTCATTTATACTGCATACTTTTTAACTTATGATGCAAAATGGTCTGTAAAAATCTCATTACGTGTCATATCAATCGAACAATGGATAATTAAACTGACATAAACGCAGGTGTCAATAATGCCACCTCAGGGACGGCCACCAACAATTAACTCTAAGAGTTCAGACATGGTGAAATCCGCGCGAATTGAAACCGCGCGGAGCTTATTATAATGACATCCTTGCTAGACATCACACTACACCGCGCGGATCATGTATACGTGCGGTAGCCGCCTCTCGACCGCTAGAAAATGAATTCGCGCGGACACCGCGCGGATCTATTTACTTGACGTGCCTAGAGTGCGTTCTGTGAAATCCGCGCGTATCGGACGTGTGACAATGGATCGCTTCGACACCGAGTTATTTATCCAATAAGTAGAAAAAAGGCCAGCTTTTTGGGGCATCCAGTGTGCAGAGTATTCTAATAAATAAGCACACATATTGCTTCTTCGATTTCCATTGTTGGAATGAAGCGGCTGTCACCCTACCTCACTCCGCACACACATCGCGCCTGTCTGAACACTTTCAATCCTCGCGGATTGGATCCACGCGTATCCAACGCGCGGATTCCGCCATGTCTGAACTTACTCTAAGTGTCTATGAGATTTATATACAGGGTGTAAAAAGACCCATCACATAGCCGAAATTTACGCACTCTGTACACCAAACTAAACTATGTACAGTAGCGACCAAAAGTCCATAGGCAATCTCACAAAGCAATTGCTTGACGTTTAGTTTGACTTACGACCTTCTATTTTTAAGAGACACATGCATTATCGTTGTAGTTCATAATTTCAACTTTCATGTATAAGTTAAGATGGCTTAGTGGTTAAGCGTGTCCGAAAACATGCCTAGTTCATGGAGACGTGCGTTCAAATCTCACGCAGTGCAGACTTTTTGTAAGTTTTTACTCGATTGTTTGTTGATTTGTAAGTAATGAGACAGATATAATATTCAATTATCTTTTTCGCTTTGTTCACACATTTCGTAACGTTAGGGAGGTAGATCATAAAAAACTAAATAAAGAATTTAGATTTTTGTGGGGTAGATAGACATGAGTTTTATGAATATTTAACTTGATCGGAACGAACGTTGTCGATTGGTTGTAAATGTTAGTTAGTGACGTGGGGTTTAATAGATAGCGGGATTGTATTTATTCTCAAAATGCAGGCAAATAATAATATTGAGACGAGGGCGACTATTATTGCGCTGCATAAAAGTGGTCTTAAATAGAACACAAATATCTTATGAAACCGGACTGAATGTGAGTATTACATAATAATATATATAATTCATAACTTGATCTTTTACTTCAAATTTATAATCACCTAAGATTGTTTGGCCATGTCACCAAATTCTTTTTTAAATCCGCCATCATGGGGCCTAAAAGATAAATAATTAGTGTTTATTATTGGATTTAAAATACAGTGTTATAATATTACATTGTTATATTAAATAAATATTATTATATTATGAAAATTAAGTCACTTCAGTATTTTGATATAGCCGCCTAATGTTACTTTTTTTTTGTTTTAGGGGAATACTGTAAGTCTTTGGATCAAAAGATATGAGGAAGAGGGAAGCCTTGCTAGTCGATAGCGAAGTGGAAGGCCGTCGCTTATTGGCGAGGCGCAGCGACAACATATTATTATGGTGGACGAGTATGATATGAAACAATTGGTTTCACACCTACGAGACACTTTGCGGAATTATTTGACACCTCGCTGTAAACTGTTCGCCGTGCCCTCCACGCTGAAGGATTGCATCACAGAAGACCCGCTAAAAAGCCCTTCTTGACAGAAAGACATAAACAAGAACAATTACGTTTCGCACGGGATTACTTAGATTTTGACTGGAATACTTCCATATTGTCAGATGAAAAGACGTTTAAATCTAGTCAAAAGGGTAGGCTTCACCTATGGCGCAGGAATAACACTCGCTTGTGTTATAAAAACTTAATCCCTAATACAGACAGGTGTGGGAAAATTTAAGAGGAACCGAAGTATGTGGTAGTATTGTAGGGTCCATGCGCAAACGTCTACTTGACTGCATTGAAATTGAAAATAATTGGGGATACACAAAATATTAACACCCAGTAGGTAGATGTTTTGGTTTTAATAATTAGACGGTGTAACTAAATATTTAGTAATATTAACATATCCGTAATTATTTAATGATCTTAAATTGAGGTTTAGTTTCAATCTTCTTTTCGTCAAGAAAATGAACACTTAAGCTATAACCTCAATACATTCATTGTGACGTTACATAAAAAACATGTTTATAAAGTCTAAATCATTATACATTAGTTTTCAATAAACTCTGCTGAATACCGATACGTATAATAAGTGGGTGTCAACAATTATACTATACTCTTTTCACCCAAAGATGATTCCTGACAGCTCGGACATTCCGTAAATTGTAGCTGTAAGGAGACTGCTATCGAAAAAACGTAAACGACATCATCAAAAGCCGTAGAATGGCTATATTATAGATGTTTTGTTTTTTAAAAATATTAGATATTATTTGTATGGTAATGATTTGTAGAGAAACGTCAGGAATCAACTTATAGTGAAAAGGGTATAGTGTCATTAGAATATCCCTTCCTTGTTATGTTATTATGAATTGACTAAGTAGGTATACAACAAAAAATCTTATGAACGGTTACAAGAGAACTTCTTTTATCTAGGTAGGAATGTGACGTCACAATTCTCATAAAAATTTGTTAGTATATAAGTAAATAACACGAATAAACATTTTTGTTATCATTTAGCACGACTTTTTTATTTCCACCTTCCTACACCAAAAAAAAATTAATACATAATCACATAAATAATGAAATAATAACACAATAACTAACATTATAAATAAACATCAATAATATTTTTTTGCTTAAAATACAGAAATAAATATAAGTTTCAAAGAAACAAAAAGTAGCAACGCATTGTAAGAATCGAACTCAGACATCATTGGTCGGGAACCCGATGCATAGCTCAAACAGCTATCAGGACATGTAAGATTAACGCGAATTTTAGCAATGCAATGTTAAGAACAGGTAACCACTGTGACGCATATTCTAAATGAAACCGAAATATAATGTTATTTCGCGTAGTGCGACGACAGTTCATTAGTGTGTGTTATCTGTGGAATGTTGAGACATCACTCGTACACGCACATGCATACGCATTGGCTGTATCGTGCGCGAGTTTAAAGCAATGTAGTCCTTAGCGTGCCTATGGACTTTTAAGCGTTTACTGTACATTGACCAAAAATAATTGCTGGGAAACGACTTTTATTTTTTGGCATGAAAAAAAATGTGTTTTTTTTTTGTAGCACGCTATGTGTGGTTGTGGCGATGCCGCGCGTTTGCATGCGTGCAGCGGCCACACAGCTGAGCTAGGGCGGTCGTGTGCGTTCGATGTTCGTTGCGTGTTTGTAACTTTAAATGCGTAATTTGTGAGGAAAAATTGAATGTTTTGATAAGGTTGTTTGGAAGAAAGTTTATTATTATAACATAGAATACGTTTTTGGCAAAAACTAAAAACAATGTATACTTTGACCTTCAATATCTCCAAAACCAATGGTTTCCCAGGTATGGTCTGGTAGAAAAAAATGATCCCAATGATGGGTAGAATATGACGAATATATGAAGATACATGGTGGAATTTGACGACACGTTTGGTGCAGTGGCTAAGCGATTGGAGTCTGCGCTACAGGTCGTGGGTTCGATTCCCACACGGAACAAAAATTTGTATAGCCTACAGATGGTTGTTTCGGGTCTGGGCGTTTGTGTTTGTGAGATTTGTGTCTGTAAACGCACCCACAATACAAGAGAAATCTTAGTGTGGGGCAAGATTAAAAAAAAAAAAATGTGGTTTTCATTATCGTTAAGGGTCTTTTTACACCCGATATATTAACACCTAGGATGCAAAGCATCTCAGCGTCATAAGTACGGTTGCGTTTTAGAAACAATAACTCATTATAATATTGCCCCGTGTGTGGACGGGCTAGAATATAAATCTTCCTCACCGCACGCTGGGAATACACGCATGTTGTAAGACTTAACAAAACTCAGCACGCTTAGTGGTAGGATCTATACCAGGGATGGGCAAACATTTCTCACCAAGGGCCAAAAAGAGCAGAGTCAATCTAATGGAGGCCAAAATTTTCATGACTATCTATGTAGTTTTCATAGTAATAAATATTGTTTTATGCCAATTTATCTGTACATTAATTTATGTCGACGCATGTGACGAAAAGAGTTATGAATATAAATGTGGATGGATGGAGAGGAAGAGGGAGGCCAAAGAAAAGATGGATGGATGGTGTGAAGAATGATATGAAAGAGAAGGGTGTCAGTGATATCATGACGGTTGACAGGACGGAATGGAAGAAGAAAACGTGTTGGGCCGACCCCAAGTAAAATGGGATAAGGGCAGGAAGAAGAAGAAGAAGAATTTATGTCGACTCAAAACAAACTCTTTATTTTCGAGACTATTCGTAAGGTTCCTACGACTACGGTTGTTGGCGGGCCGGATCAAACCGGTTCGCGGGCCGGAGCTGGCCCACGGGCCTTACTTTGCCCATCACTGATCTATACCATCCACCTGGCTAGATACCCTCACATTAAAGTGCGGCGTAAAGCAGCTTACAGTGAAAGTCAGAAGGGTATAGAGGAATACCTCTTAACCTGACTACCCGTAACGACTGTCATAGGTATTCGTATGACACCCGGGACCGATGGTTTAACATGCTCTCCGAGGCGCGGAGTGGCCTCGATGTGTAACGAATGGTCACCCATCCATGGACTGACCGCGGCAAGCGCAGCTTAACCTTGCAAATCATATGATCCACGTAGTTGTTAATTAGCCACGAGCCCCTCCCATCTATAATTCTACCAATTCTAATTAAAAAGACTATACAGGGTATTAACGAATTCGTGTAATTCCTTAAAACCACATGATCTACTATTGATGTATACAGGCCCCGCACGGGATTTAGCTTGATTAAAATTAAAAAATTAAATTATTATTTTTTCATACGGCTTTGTTACCGATCGTATCTAAACCTCCTAATAAGGACTCAGTAAAAAAAAAAAAAAATTTTTTCCAAAAATATTGTTTTATTTGTGTGAACATTTAGATGCCACGCATAAATGAATGAAAGTACAGCGACACGGCTGGCAGGCACGACTAACGCGATATCGCTCTTTGCAGTCAGATAACTCAAGGCTCTAAAATGACTCAGAAATAGAAAATCGAATTTTTTTATGAATCTTTTTTTTGTTTATTTTTAAAAATTCCCATTTAGGGTTAATTTGTGTCACCAGTAGATCACGTGGTTTGAAGGAATTACACGAATTCGTTAACACCCTATATAATTTTACCAATAAAGACTATTTTGTTTGTTTGTTTGGTCTATTTAATTTTACTTACAAAGTAACTGAAAGAAGGCTTAAGCATAGAAGTTTCCTCACCCTTTAAATCCTACAAAATAAAATAGCCGCGACATTTAATTAAATACCCTTTCTAACACAAAGGAACGGAACGCATTTCCAATTTAGCTGGTTTATACCGCAGTATCAAGGCTCATATATCCAGAGGAATTACACAGGATTACACATTGAACGTGTGGATTACATTACGTATTTGTGGTGCAGATAAACTATATATTATAGTTACGGGAAACTGTATATTATGTGGAATAGGTATTGATATATAAAAGGGGAATTAAGGTCATGGCACACTATACCGGTATCGCAACGGCACCGCTCCAACCCAGCAATTAACTTGTCATTCAAATTAAAGCATTAAATCGTGTGTCGTATAATATATTTCATAATGTCAATATGAAAAATGCATGGGTTCGTTCCGGTGCATATTGTAGAAATGTTTTTTTTTTCTTAAATCACTTTATCAGTCGCAATCCGGCAAGTAAAGTGAAATTAAAATGTCAATTTATTGAAGTTTAGATGGAGTATAATAATATAAAAGCACTTAACTGTAAACGACACGCTAGAGATATTACCGACTTTATTTACTTGTATCTCATTGTAAGTGAACCATGTTCTTATGAGAAATAAATTCTTTAAACCCAAAGAGCCAATGGCGGGCAGTCAGCGCGCTTGCCGCTACCATACAACTCGACTTGCAGCCCGCTTTCTGCAAGCGAGCGGACCGCGTTCTTACTGCGCGCCGACTCCGAGTCGCCAGCGAAACAACGTCGTTGCGCCGTCGCCCGCGCTCCTTTTAATTTCCTGTTTTTCGTCGAGAGCAATAGCGAATATTGTGTTCGCGGTGACAGCAAGCTTGCACCTCGCAGCCAGCGCGCGGACTGCGAGCTTACACCTCGCGGACGACGCGTAGTTAACGTGCTGGCGGCTAGCCGTAGCCTAAATCCGTGCAGCAGTTGTGCAGTTGCGGTGCCGGTATAACATGCCACGACCTTTATAATAAACGAAGCTTTGCTTGTAGTATGTACGTTGAAATTAAAATAATAGGTATTGTGAATGTGATGAAAAAGAGGCGAAAGAGGGTTTTTTTATATTACAGATTGGCAAACAAGGCGAGGGGCTCGTGGCTTAACAATCGCGCAGATCATGTGATTTGCAAGGTTAAGCTGCGCTTGTCGCGGTCAGTCCATTGATGGGTGACCATTTGGTACACGTCGAGAGCACTCCGCGCCTTGGACAGCACATTGAAGGTCACAGCTCATTAGAGCCACCCGGCATCCGACCCGCAACGCCTCGCCTCGTGCGGTTAGTATTCTTAATATGAACTTGTGTGGACGTGCGCTTACTACATCAACTCCGTAGCGTCACCGGATCACCTCGGGCGTATGCCATCCACACGCGGACAACGAGTTGACCACTCGGTGACAACTCGCTGCTCGCCTGCTCGCCTTGCGTTGCTGCGCATTGCCAACGCACAAGTCCCGAGTGAACCGCGCGCTGCCATCGAGTGGACTACTCCGACGAATCCTCTGGTTGACCACGCAACGTTTACTAGTGATAACGCGGCGTCCAACCATGAACCACCTGCTGATAACGAGTGGACGCCGAGCGACGAGGCGACGCGGGTCGGGTGCCGGGTGGCTCTAATGAGCTGTGACCTTAAACCGTCGGTCCGGGGAGTTAAATGAATACCTATGACAGTCGTTACGGGTAGTCAGAAACCCGAAAGTTTGACAAACAGTCTAACCTTATGATATCAGCATTGCCTAGTAACTGGGTTGTGGAGGTCTGTTGGCAGTTGTTCTGGGTATATACTGGTATTCAGTCGCATCTGGTTAAACTAAAAGTTGACCCCAACATAGTTGAGACAAGGCATTAACGCTTTGACTCCCATTATCATTACATCACTACATAGTATAAAACAAAGTCGCTTCCCGCTGTCTGTCCCTATGTATGCTTAGATCTTTAAAACTATGCAACGGATTTTGATGCGGTTTTTTTAATAGATAGAGTGATTCAAGAGGAATGTTCATATGTATAATACATGCATAATATAGTAGAGAAAAACGCGGAATACGCGATAAACGACATCCACGCGGGCGTAGCCACTGGCGACCTCTAGTAACTCATAACAGAATAGATTTTTATTTGTTTTATGCGGAGTTGGCAACGAACCGGTTAAAGGCACTCCATTTTATATGACAATAGACTAACGTGGCCCATCAAGAGACGAATATCCTTTCAACTATTTCTTCATATAGAATTTTAACTCATCTTGAATGACCGTTAAGGTTCATAAAAGCATAATAATTGTGTTGAATCTTTGTGAAAGCAAACATATTTGCTTATTTATTACATACATTTGTTTGCTAAAATGGGTCATATTTGTCCAATGTTAAATAGAGCAGGGGTTCCCAAACTTTCAGTAGTCACACCCCCTAATTTTCTTCGTAATAAACGCTGCCCCGTCACTTTTAAGGAAATATCTATAAAACTGTTTCGGGCTACTTTATAAAGGCACTAAATTCATACATAAGTTTTCTCCAAGAGTTCCGCCCTAAGTGAAGGATTGACATTATGGGACCGAAATAGTTGCAAGCGCAACATGGTAGATCTACCTTGCAGGCGAGGCACGGCGTATTGAGAACCAATGTACAGGAATTTGTACGTTCGGCCTGATGGCACTAATGTAAAAGCACAGAATGGCGTTGTGGGAACCGCTGTAAAGAGAACAATTCGAGCTGACGTGTGCGACGTATCTAAACGTGCATAGTGACTGCGTTGTGTTGACATATCGATTAATCTTTGGCTTCCTGGAAGTCAATGCACAGCAGAGATCATTTCAATGTGGAGTCTCTTTCTTTGTTTTTTATTTTCGAAGGTACCGCGGCCCCCCTTAGGTCACTGCACGCCCCCTTTGGGTCACTTCACGACCTTTTAGGTTGGGTGAGCCCCACCAGATGAGAAACCATGAAATAGAGCATCAATAGTCTGACCCTTAGGGCGCGTGCCCCCTTGGGTCACTTCACACCCCCCTCGGGTCACTTCCCGGCCCCCTCGTGTCACGTCATGATCACCTCGGGTTACTTTACGCCCCCCTTGGGTCACTTCACTCCCCTTCTTTGGGTCACTTCACGCCCCCCTAGGTTTGGCGCGCTCCACCAGTTGGGAAACCATGAAATAGAACATAAATAGTCTGACTCTAATCACAGTTGAATTCTAGAATTTAAAGTTTAAGATAAGAACGTTTTAATTTATTTTCTAAGTTTCGTCCTTACTTACAAGATAAGAGAAACTGATAAAATTTTCACTTTGAATTAAATTAAAAATTATGACATAGTAGCCTAGTAGACCTCTTTGTGGAAGAGCTTGTCCAGGGTAGTTTTCCTCCATATCTATTTCTGTCGCCAAGCAGCATCGCTATGTTCTGGTTTGAAGGGTATGGGTGCCGGTGAAATTACCGGCACATTAGACTTTATAGCTTTGCCTCTAAGGTTGGAAATGCAGCAGCAATCCTCTTGGTGTTGTAGGTGTATGTAGATGGTAGTAACCACTTTAAGGTAGGCCGTTGGCTTGTTCCTATTTACCTTCTTTGTAATTACTAACAAAAAAAAAAAAGAAAAACCGGTTTCAAAAACAACTGAACAGAGTAAAGTAACAGAACATAATGGCACGCCTGTATTCCCCGAAGGGTAGGGCAAAGATGTCTAATGCACCCTCATTTCCCCGTTATATTTAAGTCCCAGGTGGCGAACCTATTGCCCTCAACCGCGCACAAATCCAGAATCTGGACTGTTACTGAGAAATTCCATATGGAAATACTCAATTACTTTGCTCGATCTCCGGATCGAACCCCGACCACTAGACCAACGAGGCAGTCAAGATCAAAATAATTACCATCATCTGCCTAGCCTTTTCCCAACTATGTTGGGGTTGGCTTCCAGTCAAACCGGATGCAGCTGAATATCAGTATTTTACATGGAGCGACTGCCTATCAGACCTCCACAACCCAGTAACTGGGTAATACGATACTCTTGGTAAGACTGGTTGTCAGACTTTCTGGCTTCTGACCAACAGTAACGACTGTCAAAGATCTACAAATGACAGCCGGGACCAACGGTTTTACGTGCTTTCTGAGGCACGGAGGAAACTCGCTATGGTAAATGGTCACCCATCCACAGACCAACCTCGGCAAGCGTGGCTTAACCCGGAAGATCGGTCTATGCGGCTGTAATTATTTAGCCACGAGCTCCTCAATTACCATATTATAATAAAACATGAACATTATTAAAACAGTTTCAGAAGTCGATGTTTAATACACGCTGAACCAAATTGAATGCACAGACTTCTGAAACTTTTAATTTTATATATTATGGAGATAATTATACGCATACAAGTTTAAAAAAAACACTTCTCTTTGAAAATCTCCTGCTTTTTTTTGAAGTCGGTTAAAGAAAGAAAAGGTTGTTGATTTTCCATACAGTTTTTTTTTTGGTTTTGTTAATATTTTAATATTATTTTTGTACGTGATATCGGAACAAATAAATATATTTTCTTTCCTTCTTCTTTCTCTACTCTCTACACTACAACGTTAACAACAATCTTTTTCTTAGCATTATACAGTTTTACAGATTGTATCTATTTGCGACAAGTGGATATTTCCATTCCTTTTGCATTTCTAAGACACTGACACCCTTTTTATATCTGCAAACGATATTGAACTGCACGTCACTGATAATAGAGTCCAATTTTATTTGAATCTTTTTCACATCCTAAGACGTTTCCACCTTACACAAAAATCAACTCAAGCATTTCAGAATAGGGTACAATTTCGTTTGTTATAGAGTTTTAAAAGAGTATTTCTTGATGTAACGTGATGTGTATAAGGCAGGGCATTATTCAGTGAGGGTTTCAGAGGAATCCATTTCCTGGCGTCTTGACTACAACGGATGCGAGTTGGTGAGAATGGACGCTGTATGTTGGGTGGCCTACATACAGTCCTTGCTATTATTGGTATTTGTATTTGCATTATTATTTAGATTATGCGATTAGCACTCGATAAGCATCGAAAGTAGGGATTGCAATCCCGCAAAACGGGATCACACATTCCCGTGGGATCCAGCAGCTTTTATTAATCTGCTCGATCCCGCGCTTGCAAAGCGCGGATCTGCGGATCCCGCAAATTGAAAATTTGGCGCTAAAACTTTCGCGTAAATCGCGAGTAGCACGAGCGCCATTTGCTTCTTAAGAACGTATTTTCAAAAGTTATCACCTTAAGTTGATATCATAGTAATATCATCTAAGAGAAAGTTGAGATTTGATTATTAGTCATTATATGAATAAGACTGAATCTAAAATATAAAACTGTTGTTAGGAGTAAGGGTAAAATTAAACAAAACTATTAAACTATACCAAACATTTAAAGATGAATCTAAGAAAACAGATTACTTATACTTAATTAATAGAAAAGAAATAATTTCTGTTGTTGTAAGAAATGTTAAAAAAGTTGATTTTTACACAAAAATCTGTAGCTTCAATTTGATTTTATAACATAATTTCAAAGATGCGGGATCCCGCGTGATCCCGCGTGGGATTGAGTAATCTCGCATATCAATCCCGCGGGATTGAATGAGCTGCGGGATTGCAAACCCTAATCGATAGCCAAGTAGTTGAACGCTTGCCTTCTATGCAGAAGGATCTAACTTCGATTCCGGCCCGCATCTCTGATAGAGGAATCAGGCGTTACTTTGCGGAAATCCATGACACACAAACATAATATTTAATTTTAAAAATACAATATTTAATTCCGCCTAACCAGATCGCTAGTTTGGATGCAGTATGCAACACCACCCTCCCGCCCACAAATACAAGGTTAGTCGGACAGGGAGTACTAATCCGCAGGCCACTTAAAGTATCACTGATGACGGTTTTCATGCAAGTGTTAAAATTAGAAAATTCGAGAATTTTTATTTCCATGTAAAAATATTTTATTTTGGCTTTTTCAAAAATTCTTCATCCCTGCTTTAGTTACGAATTCAGAAAATAGAGATTCTAATTCGTGACCCCAAATATGACCTAAAATGTAAGCACAGCTGATCAAAGATTAGGTTAGATAGATTTTAGCGTATTTTTTTTGTAATTTTTGAACAGCTATTTCTCTTAAACTATTGACTTTTGGGGAAAGTGGTAGAACAAAAGTTACTCATTATTATGGGTACTTTAACACCCTTTCGGATTAGTACTCCTTTCTGTCTAACCTTGTATATGCACATACGGAAGGAGTGAAACAATAATGCATCATCAAACCGAACCAACATGACACGAGTTTCACCCCTTTACGCCCATATAGATGCCTTTACGGGGCATCCTCAGGAGATATTCATGAATTCATATGCGGATCATAATTTGATTATCACTTGCGTTAACGGTGAAGGAAAACATCGTGAGGAAACCTGCACACCTGAGAGGGCTTCAAACAGTTCTAAGGCTAAGCGTATGCTGAGACGCAGGTGACGCAGGTGCACGCAGCGCAGCGCAGAGCAGATTTTGTAATGCATGAACATACTAAGAGCTGCGTACGCTGCGGCGCAGACGCCTGCGACGCAGACATGCCTCTTCCCTGCTCTGCGCCTCGTTGTAGTGCCGGCACAGATATCTGCGCGACGCGTGCATGTCGACATGTGTTTTTTACCGCTAATTCAAATTTTATTGCAATGACAGAACATTAAATTGAATTAGTGCGTTGTGAACCTTGTTTGTATGATACTAATCATACAGACTATTAAAAAAAATGTTCGTCAACTCGAACGCGTCTATTCTTTGTACTAGTTAAAACTCGAATGTGTCTACGAACTGCGTCGCAGCATGCGGTCGTGGCCTATGTCTGCCTCGCCTGCCCTGCGCGGCAAAATCTGTACTGTGCTGCGCTGCGTCACCTGCGTCTCAGCATACGCTTAGCCTAAATGTTGTGTGTAGTCTGCTAACCTGCACCGGGCCAGCATGGAGGACTGAGCATCCTTCTTATTTTGAAAAGAAGCCTTTGTCCAGCAGTATGACAGTAATGAGCCGATGCTGTAAGGAAAGACTTTACAGCAATAAGCTGTGAACAGCTCCTAAAACATTCATAAGTTCAAACTAAAAAATACAAAACCGGCCAAGTGCGTGTCGGGCCACGCGCAGTAATAGGGTTGCGTAGTTACACAATAATGCGGACTAAGAAGAGGGCTTAGTAATTTTTCAATGGAATTTGTACGAAATTTTTACTTTTCCGGTTGGTCGACTATTACTCGTAAACTTGTAAAGCCTACTTAGCTGTGATAGTTTTTCTTTTAACTTCGTTGTGTATACTACTATCGTGAATTTTTTCACATAGCCAAAACTAGCCGTTTAGCTGGCAGGGAGGGACACTTGACCCTAACAAAAATTAGCACTTTAAAGTTTCATATTTCAGAAACGGATCTCTTAATCAAAAAATTGTTGTGACAAACTCACAATATTTTTGAAAGACCTATCCAACAACATCCCACACGATGGGGTAGACGAGAAAAAAAAAACATACCCACTTTAGATGTACAGGACGCAACCTCAAAAAAAATATTTTTGTTGGTTTTATTTTACCGCTTTGTCGGCGTGATTTATATGTATATCCGTGCCAAATTATAGCTTTCTAGTACTAAGAGTCTCTGAGCTAAGCTGCGGACGGACGGACGGACGGATATGGCGAAACTATCATGGAACCCTAAAAAATCACAGATTTATCCATTTTACTAAAAATAAACTATGTCTCTAAACAGACAAATCCCAAAACTAGACCTAGCATCTAAGGATCTAAAATCCCTTAGTTCAAATAATGCCTATTTATTTCTATTTATAGACTGCTAAGTCCCAAGACGGGTATAAGCAGGGATTGAGTTTCGATCTCTCGGTACCTAGACAGATTCTCTGAACGGATTTTAGACGTAAACTCTAAAGGGTCTGAAAGGGATGCTCGCTTGATGGTCGTAACGAGTGAAGCGTATCGCTCTTGTAGTTTTTAAGCTTTTTTACGAGAAATGTGATTTTAGATTACCAGGTATTTTATTCAAAAACATGTTTATATTTTCTTAAACGGTACACATTTATTTTTATTTGACTTGTTCGCGTTTTTTCCTAGTCGCACCAGGGGGCCTACTCTCTAAGTCCGTCAACGAAGTTAATCGCCCGTCCGAAAGTAGCCCGAAACGTAGGAATGAACAAAACAAGTGTCAATTTCAACTTTTCGGACGGGCAACAACACATCGGTAAAGGACAACTGTCAAATCGTGTTGTCATTCATTCTTAGTGTGCGTCCTGAGTGACGGCGCACCGCGCAGGCGGGATGAACGACGCATTAAATAAATGTTCGAAACGTTTCAATTTTGATATCGACATTATTAAAACCAAAGTAAAATAAACGAAAAACTAAACACGCGCGTACGCGTCAACTTTCCCGCGTGCACTAAGGACAGGTATCGACGGTAAAGCCACGGTAAAGCCGCTCCGCAATCCGCAATACGTCCGTGCGCCGTCACTCAGGACGCACACTTAGTTCGGGCCCCGAAATAATCGTACGTCCGTAGGTGATAGGGAGTAGGAAACGCTCGTAACTAAGGCCGAAACCACGGACTTCGTGCTTAGGGAGTAGACCCCCAGATGTTAAGCACAGGCAGTGTCTAAGATGGAGTACACGAATTCAAGTCACAGAGATATTGTGTCCGGCTATGGACTAGCGATATTCTAGGTACTTATAAAGCAACTATTCTAGTACACAAATACACTAAACACTAGGGTCCAATTTACTTCCCCGCTATTTGACAGCCATTTTGCTTTTTTGTTGAGATATTCTCTATCTTAAAGTTATGAAAATGTGAACCAATTGTTTGTTAATGTAAACGATAGACAATATTGTTGCCCTCCGAATAAGCCCACTTTTATCTTGGTAGGACCAAAACTTTGAGAGATATGGGTTTTTTGTACACACGTACAGAATATCTCAACAAAAAAATGGAAGTGAATAGGACCCTAGTGTATAGTGTATTTGAGTACTAGAATAGTTGTTATATAAGTACCTACCTAGAATATCGCTAGTCCATGACCGGACACATTGTAGAGGGATTGCCCTATACCTAGACCACCAACCGCGATCATGTGATTTGCAAGGTTAAGCTGCACTTGCCGCGGTTATTCCGCGAATGGGTGACCATTCATTACACATAGAGACCCCTCCGTCCTCGGAAAGCACGTTAAACCGTCGGTCCCGGATGTCATACGAATACCTGATACCTAATGTCCAGCTGACTGGTAACGTCGTGCGTCGGGTCGTTGACATCGTCGGGTTATAATAAGGTTGAGCTACACGATTTCTAATGCATGCGTGCCGTCAGTTGGGACAGGTCAACTCAAACCCGCTGTGGCTCTTTCCTCGAAAGGCCATTCCAGACGTTGCCCTACATTGTTACACTCGCATAGTTTTATACCACAATGTCTGGACTTTAAAAGAGACCTTGACCTCTGAGTTTGTTTCGGCTTTTCTTCTCAGAGCTAGCCAGATACGAAATGCTGGCGCCATCTAGTCTTAAAAAAACACTACATTGACTTGTAAAAGTGTCCGTAACAGATTTATTTACAGAAATAAATAAATATCACATAGGACAGTCGTTACGGGTAGTCAATATCCCGAAAGTCTAAACCAGTCTAGACTTTGGATCGGCATTGCCCAGTAATTGGGTTGCGGCGTGCTGATGGCAGTGGCTCCGTGGAAAATGCTGCATCTGCGGTGCGAGCACGGATCTTTTTATCGAATCGATTCGAGAAATGTATCTATTCTAAACGTCAAATTTGACATAAGATATAGATAAAATGACAGCAGATGTCGTTTTATCTATATCTTATGTCAAATTTGACGTTTAGAATAGATAAATTTCTCGAATCAATTCGATAAAAGATCCGTGCTCGCACTGCTGGTTAGACTGGAGGCTGACCGCTACATAGCTGGCTAGGCAGAGGCTTAGGCCCGGACTCCACCAAAGCGGATATGTGCGGAGATGTCTCGTAAACAACCAATAGGAATTCGTTTTGAGTTGAAGCTAAGCGGAGAGATTTGAAAATAAAGCAATCCTATTGGTAGATCGAGACATCTCCGCACATCTCCGCTTTGGTGGAGTCCGGGCCTTATTCCTATTTTTACCACCCTAAGGTCAATAATTGCTTGCACAATACATTTTCATAAGGTCGCTCTGTCACTCGCAAAGAATTGACAGGGTAAAGTTTTTTTTTTTTCTTAATTGATCTAAAAAGGTTAATTCAAAGAGGCTATATACTAGGCAGCATAGAAAAAGAAATCAACCTATTTAGTAAGTTCAATCAAGTTCGCTCTAAGGGTCAAAATACACGTCCGATAGTTGCTTCCAGGAGCCGGATCCGACGGTCGGATTCATGAAATACACGTACGATTCTCGTGTCCGATTTTTTTTGTACGACGACGACGCCCCGACGATGCTTACGATTCTGACATCCAATCCGATAGTCTGATCGTACGTGTAATTCATGTTCAAACAAATACATATATGACGCGGAGGCCTTCAGATAGTCTGATCAGACTATCGGAATCGACTATCGGAGGCAAGTATCGGACGTGTATCTGGGCTCTAAAGATACAACTTTTGCCTAGACACGTACCTAAAAAGGAGTTCCAAACATCAAAAAGTGGTAAACAACCTTTTTGCTAGAATCGACGCTTCACAATTTTAAAAACGAATACATAAGTAAGTTGATATGACATCTTAAACCTTATTGCGCGCAGGATAAGGAATCAAATTTGAAATCTGATAAACAATTCGAGTCCGCGGCTTTAGATGCCCATTTTATGTCGTGATATTAGTTTGCATATTGATCGCAAGGAGGCAGGGGATGGTCAACGACGGATATTAAACGACACGGCTCGATGAGCACGCTCTCTAAGCTACATTCTTGAATGGAGTTACGAACAATCCTAGTGTTTGGATACGGTATTATCTGGCCTCGTTATCTAGGATGGAATTCTAAGTTAGTAACTATGTTAGTCGAAATTGCAGATCAAGTTTGAAAGGTAGTTTTGAGAGCTTAGCTATGTGAAATATTGTTTTTAAGATATTTTTAGGATTCCTCACCAAAATGGTAAAAAAAACCTTACGGAGCGACTTCGTCCGTCCGGATATCGGACTGTCACAGCTGATTATTTCAGGAACTACTAATGCTATCGAATTGAAACTTGGAATAGTTTTTAATAATGCTTGTCTTGCAAGTGAAATAATTGAAAAAATAGGCACCGAAATGGAGGTGTGAAATTTTAAAATAGGGTTACTAGGTTATCGTGAAAAACGGCTTCATTTGCACATTATAAAATATATTTTTGGTTTCATTTATGCCGCATAGTCGCAATTATGATGAAAAATGTTTGTAAAAATACCATTTCCCTGACCTTACCTCTGAAATTTGCAAAGCTGTAAATGTGAAGACAAACGAGTTGATAGAGATTTATGTAAATAATAAAGAAAAAGAATAGCAGAAGAAGCAGTGAGGTGCCAAAAAAAAAAAATTACCTTTCCAAGGTACGGACCCGCGGTGCGCGTGTCCCACGCACACTTATCTTGCATGGCTCTTAAATTATATCCAAAATAATGACAAGGCCAGATACGTAATTTGGAAGATTTGTAATGCCAACTTAATTGTGAGTAGAACACAAAGGATACTCTTTATCCCAGTAATGATGCTCTTTCCACAATAGTATATAATAGTCCCTTTAGTTTGGAACTTTGTCAGTAGATGGCGTTTTCTTAACCTTTTGACCGCCACTGACGTCTATGGACGTCAAACTTTTTAACTGTAAATAAGTGGTGTTTTTGACGTGCCATGCCATCGAAGGCATCGTGAGCACGTTTTAATTTGACGTCCATAGACGTCCGTTGCAGTCAAAGCGTAAAAATCTGAAGTTCACTTATACAGAGTTGCTGGAGTCACGAGAAAATAGTGAGTCAATTTAATCAATAACTGTCGGTAAGTTACAGGAACTAGACACAATGCCAAACAATGGACACTATCTCACAACGAAGGAACGGAACATTTGTACCAAGCTTGCAACCATTGTCAAGCTGCACCAATAGACAATACACAGTTCTATTGTATGAGATACAATAAAACATTTTTACTTTAATTAAGGTACAATCTTGAATATCTCTATGTAATGACTTTTCGTCCCAACTACCGCAGTGTTTCAAGACGAAAGTCTTTGACCAGTGCGTGTTGCCAGTGATTACATACGGCACCGAATCGTGGTCGCTCACAATGGGCTTCATAAGAAGACTCAGGTCACCCAAAGGGCAATGGAGAGGGCTACGCTCGGAGTTACCCTGCGTGATCATATCAGAAATGATGAGATCCGCAGGAGAACCAAGGTAACCGACATAGTTCGAAGAATTGCCAAACTTAAGTGGCAGTGGGCGGGGCATATTGCTTGCAGAGCGGATGGCCGATGGGGCCGAAAGGTTCTAGAGTGGCGACCGCGTACCGGAAGACGCAGCGTGGGTAGGCCTTCCACAAGGTGGACCGATGATCTGGTGAAGGTCACGGGAATCGGCTGGATGCGAGAAGCACAGGATCAGTCGATGTGGCGATGCTTGGGGGAGGCCTATGTCCAGCAGTGGACGTCTTTTAGCTGAATGATGTTGATGATAATCTCGAAACTATTACAAAAATAGTTAGCAACATCGAAAAAACGTGTCCCACGTCCTGTACCGACCAAATTTGGTACGCGGATTTAAACAATATGAAATAAGTGTACGGATGCGTACCTTCGCGTACCTTGATTTTCAAAAGCGTACCTCTTACCATTTGCGTGAAAATGCCAATTTAATTTGGTCCGTACAGAACGAGCACGTTCTGTACGGACCATAATGATTTAATGATGATTGGTCTTTTGTTATGATATAAAACGGATGTACCTAGGATGTACTCCACATAACTGCAATCGATATTTAATAACTATTTATAAAACGTGTTGAAATATGCATTTGAAGTTGGCGCGTACAGGACGAGTTTCGGGTACAAAGCAAACCATGTGATACATAACAGAAATTGAGATGGAGGCTGAATGTACCTTTAATGTACTCCTCGAATCGTAGCTTTTCATGCCTGATAACTGTAAAATTTCCATAATAAAGATATTTAATTGAAAATTTAGTTGAAAATATAGACTTCAGAAAGCCTAGAATTGGCATATCTTATTAGAGTTTCGTAGTCAAACTAGGAACCCTTATGGTTTTTCCATGTCCGTCTGTACTGCCTGGTTATTATATATTATGGCTTTTAAAATCTCCAAAGAACGTCTTAGTTTTTGTTGGTTAAGTTACATGTATTAATAATACCTTTCCGGATTAGTATCCCCTTCCGACTAACCTTGTACCTATGCCACCAAATTTACATGTTTACAAGTGTATCTTTTTGTTTCAAGAATATACAAAATATCATAGCTAGGTATAGTCATCATAATTTATAAAATAAATAATTTCATGCTTCTTTTAACTATGTGTTTTATTTTTCATCATAAAAAACAATGAATACATAAAAATCGTTTTCTTTGAGATGAAATTCTAAATTTCATTTATTAAGTACTGTTATCGGTTTATTTATCATACCGCATCACTACTTTTTGCGTTTGTTTGATATTGCAGTGAATACTTTTTGCACTAAAATAATTTATTTCATTGTATTTAAAAACAATACTATGTACTGTAAACTGTCATGTATTGATATTTAACAATATTTCGGCACAGTCAGCTACAAAAGCCGGTTACTACACTGTTACTTTTACAAAACATCTAAATTGACACAATTTCATGTAATAGTCAAGAATTTGTACTATTTAAATGAAACATCTGTTCTGATTTTTATTCATTATTATTGTGTTCAGTTATTGTTTAAAAAAGAGTACCATTTAACTGATCAGTTATTAAATTGAATTTTCATTGGCGTTAAAAATAACTTGATCAGCGAAAAATACTAATTGATCAGCGACATATCATCGGAGAGTGCTTAGACAAATAAATCATACTGGGTGTTTAAAAAAAATAACTACAAGTGATTCTAAACCTAACCGAGTCGGTGTCGCTGACCAAATATTAATTTCACTGACCAATTAATTAGTTCCCGTTAAAAACAGAAGTGTTAACAACACCGGTTACATACTTTTGTCGCTGACTGTACTAGCGACGACAAGCAAATAATATTACTCATTCATTCAACTCATATATTATAATTATTAGTTATTTTTCCGTTTCATAATGAACAAACAAGGAAGAAAGCGTGCAAAAGTTCCATCTGTGAGTGTTAAAGAACAGGCAGAATTCTTCAATGAATACAAGGAACAGTTTCTAGATAGAAACAATTTGCCTGCTTCAACGAATAAAGTAATTGAGATAAGTAAAAAAATGACACATAGAATGTCTTGCAAGGCTTAATATTTGTCAGCCAAGAGACACTTTGATTTTTTCTATAAGAAACCAGCCAACCTTTCTCACATTGATGTTTATGAAAATATGCAGCACCCGGTCAAATTCTGTTCTGAGTCTGACACCAGTGGCAGTAAAATGGAAATTTCTCAATTTAAAGTCTTTGGCAAAGATAATGAAGCTGAATGGGAGAAAAACACTTTTCAAGTCCAACTAGAAAAATGGAAAAAAATGGATCTAACACTTCAAGTATCTGTAAGGAACGATCCTAAATTACCCAACTACAAAACCCATATCAGGCACACTTTACCACCGCGTCAGTGGACTTCCATTTTGAGGTATATATTATATGAAAATGTAAAATCTGATTGCTTGTGGATTTTTCAACATCATTCTGTAGACTTTGAAGGAAATTTTAAATGTGATGGGTGTTGCAAGCAATGTGGTGCAAAGATTATTATTCGATCTTTGAGCAAGTCAGACAAAATCATTATATTGGAAAGTCAAATACTTAATAAAGACAAATCGTTTATACAAGTACTTAATTACAGTACAGTAATTTTTTTTAGCGTTTTGTTTTCCTATAAGTTTTTATGGTTTCCTTAAAATAAGTTTCCTTTTGTTTTTCTTTTTTTTTCTTGGACGTCGTCTCTGATTATAAGATATTTTTATAACATTTTATTTTGTTTCATTACTAAATTATAGATTTATTAAATAATATAACCTCTCATATCTTTATTCTACCAACTTTTACAAGTCCACTATTTATTTATTTTTTAATCTTATTTTATTCTACAGCTATTAATCATTTTCTATAATACACGCTATCGAAAAGACTGAGTTCCGAATAACATGAAATCTCGCCATCTTTTTTACGACATGCCACTTCTGCGACTTTTATAACTCTGTATCTAGAAGAAAAATATAAATTATTATTTATATCTGTTATCATACATTTATCAGGCATGAAAAGTTACGATTCGGGGAGTACATTAAAGGTACATACAGCCTCCATCTCAATTTCTGTTATGTATCACATGGTTTGCTTTGTACCCGAAACTCGTCCTGTACGCGCCAACTTCAAATGCATATTTCAACACATTTTATAAATAGTTATTAAATATCGATTGCAGTTATGTGGAGTACATCCTAGGTACATCCGTTTTATATCATAACAAAAGACCAATCATCATTAAATCATTATGGTCCGTACAGAACGTGCTCGTTCTGTACGGACCAAATTAAATTGGCATTTTCACGCAAATGGTAAGAGGTACGCTTTTGAAAATCAAGGTACGCGAAGGTACGCATCCGTACACTTATTTCATATTGTTTAAATCCGCGTACCAAATTTGGTCGGTACAGGACGTGGGACACGAAAAAACCAATGAAATATTGAATAAAATGCCCAAGTTATAAACGATTTTAAATTGTTCACAAGACAGAGATAAAACTACTACCATATGACGTCATTCCTTATAAACTTCATAGTGACTTGACATCAGTCTGTACAATATCCTTTTCGCGTGACAAGCACAGAAAATAACCAACAAACTTCGAAAGCATGTATCTCCTCTATTTTTTCATCGATTTTATTATTATTTTCAACCGAAGGGGCCGTGTGTCCTTTTATATTGTCAGAGCCGTCTTTACCCGGGGGTGCAAGGGGTGCAGGACGCCCGGACACCTAATAACGGGCGCCTTAGCCTGTTAAGGCGGGTGCTGAGGTTTTGAGGGCGCTGAGGCCCCAGAAATTATTATACTAAGCAATCAGCTCAAACTTACCTACATTCATCATTGTACCTACCTATATCTTTAAGAAACACTTATTTTCGAACATTAAACAATGACTGCCTTGTTGATCTAGTGGTAGCAAGCGCGACTGCTGAGCGTGAAAGTGATATTAAATCCCGTGTGGAATTTCTCAGTAACCCGAAGCCTGGATTTGAGCTCGATTGATGGCAATAGGCTCACCTCCTGTTACATGGGTTACATGGAACTTAAATATAACGTCGAAATGAAGGTGTAACAATATACACTAGGGAGACTATACACCTCTGCTCAACCTTCCGGGGAATACAGGTGTGATCTTGTTGTGTTTAAACATTGTAAATTTTTATTGAGTAACAACCCTTCCTCCTCCATATAGCTGCTTCACACAGCGACTGATTCTGGTGGGGGGGCATTCTGAAAAGGCTAGGGGGCGCCCGAGCTGGAGCCGGAAAACCTAAAGACGGCCTTGCATACTACCTACAAAACAATACTAAATTGTTGTACATTTCTAATAGTACTTAAATACCCTATTGTTCTTCCTTAGAAATAGCCAGACAAATCAAAATAACACGCTTGATTTGCCACATCCTCCAGTACACTGGCACAATGCCGCTATTGTCATAGTCCGAAGCTTGCATCGACCGATGAATAACAGGAACATGGCGCTTGGTACAATGCATAGCCGCTAGTTCTCGAGATAGAAGCGTATTACGTGAAATCAATTGAGCCTATTTGATATTTAGTGTCGAGGGGCTCGTGGCTACTTAACAACCGCACAAATCATATGATTTGCAAGGTTAAGCTGACCTTGCCGCGGTCAGTTTGTGGATGGGTGACCGGGACCATCGAGACTCCTCCTTGCTTTGGAGAGCACGATATACCGACAGTCGGTTAGTCAGAAGCCCGAAAGTCTTACAACCGGTCTAACCTTAGAATATCGGCATTGCCCAGTAACTGGGTTGCGGGGTTCTGATTGCAGTCGCTCCGTGTAAAATACTTGTATTCAGCCGCATCTGGTTAGACTGACACCTGACCCCAACTTTTGGGAAAAGACTAGGCAGATATTTAGTGCGCAGCAGAGATAACAACTTAAATAGATAACGTAGGTTGACCTACTTTGTCCGGCCTTGGTTCAATCTATGGTCCGGAACGAGGGGGCATGGGAAGCAGTCACCACCTTCTGCGAAGCAGTAATGCTTGCGAAGGAGGAGGCGGAACGCGTGAGGGAGAGACAAACCTCACGCCCCAGCTGCCGCAACAGAAGGAGACACCCCGGGCGTCGGGAGTCGCAGGGTGATTCCCGGCCACCGTAGGTGCGGGCCTGCGGACGGCGAGCGTTGGGTGGCTTGCCGTCCGATCAGAACCAGGTCCGGGTCGACGCGCGTTCCACGCGCGCCTCAAAGAGACATCAGCATTGTAGACGGGGCCCGCTAGGGCCAGTGCCTGCCAGGGTTGCGGAATTTATTCGAAAGAGTTACCGCGGCCCTGGAACGCAAAGGGCACTAGGAGGAACACGGATGGGTTTTAGTCAGTAAGAGTCTCGACACTCTCTTCCGCTCCACCCAGAGAGGAAAAAGTCACTCGACGATATCGAAAACTAAAAAAAAAAATTTGGCCTCCTTTGCGTGCCATATGGTAAGAGCAACCCTCCTATTTGTCAAGCTGCTAAGTCAGTTTTATCTCGACTGTTTCCGCGTATGCAAGCGCAAAAGGTTGCAGGATGTACCAGCAATCTGTGAGGGTATATCTGCCACCTACGCGTGGTTCTCAGCGATTGTAAAGATGATACTCTATGTGTGAATAAATAAAACACTCTAACCAGTTCAATGGTTTATCCAAAAGTCACAAGGCCCGCTATCATCACAACGGGTTGCTACACGAAATTCAAATACATTTATTTTCATAAATTACAACCGCTCTAAAGAGTTCGTATTACTCACACGCCCCCTTAATTTATGCCCAAAATATTGAATAACTATCACACAACAATGATTATCAGAATGAATACTACTGACTTAAAAACTGTCGAGACCTAAGCCTACCATACACTTATAGTGTGCTTGTTTCGGTAAAGGTTTGGTCAAGACATCTGCCAACATTTCTTTCGTGGAAACATATTTCACCTCAATGTCTTTGTTATTTCTCAGTACACTTCTGATAAAATGAAATTTAATATCAATGTGCTTGCACCGGGAATGGAAAACTGGATCACCAGCCAGGGATATTGCACCTTGATTATCTGCATGCAACGAAATCTTTACATACCTGTGTAACCCGATTTCAGTGAGTAAACTATGCAAATATATCGCTTCTTTCATTGCCTGTGAAAGACTCACATATTCCGCCTCACACGTTGAAGTTGCTACGCATCTTTGTTTTTGTGATTTCCATGAAATGCACGCACCGCCTAGAATGAAAGCATAACCGGAAATAGAACACCTATCAGTTGTACAGTTCCCCCAATCCGCATCACAGTAACCGATAACTGACTTACCAGTTTTCGTGAAAACAAGTCCATACCCTTGCGTTCTTTTCAAATAACGTAATACGCGTTTAGCCGCCTTCCAGCACGTTTCATTAGGAGCATTTGAAAATTGCGCCAACTTTACCACACTATTGGAGATATCAGGTCTGGTTCCGATGGACAAATACATCAGACTACCGATCAACTCTCGATATGTCCTTGCTGTATTATCTTTACAATCTTCCGTTTTATTTGCAAACTTCTGTCCAACCTCCATTGGAGTTGAAACAGTTTCTTTACAATTCTCCATATCAAATTTCTTCAATAAATCTTTAACAAACTTCTGTTGTGACAACTTTATTGAATTTTCACTTTTGACAATGTCAATTCCTAAAACATAACTGGCCAACCCAAAATCTTTTAATTCGAACTCCTTGGCTAATTCAGTTTTAAATTTATCTATGCAGACTCTTTGGTTACATGCAACCAAAATATCGTCAACGTAGACCACAACAAACATTTTTGTTCCATGTTCATCGATGTCCTTGAAATAAAGACATGGTTCATTTACAGTAGGTTTCAAATTCATTTTTCTCAGCTTTTCGTCCAACAATATGTTCCATTGACGTCCAGCTTGCTTCAAACCATACAATGATTTTTTCAATCGACAAACATCAGCTCCTGATTCCAGATCACTTAGCATCTTTTTAGCTTTAATCCTAACACCAGGATCTTCAGACTCTGTAGATTCAAGTTTCTGCAGGCAGTATTTCAGCAACTGTGGTATTTTCATGTAAATCTCTTCCTCTAAAATACCATTTAAATAAGCTGTATTTATATCCAGTTGATGAATTTCCATGTCCAATTCAACTGCAATTGCACTCAATAATCGGACAGTATCAAGTCTCGCAACTGGAGAAAAAGTTTTACGGTAGTCAATGCCATATCGCTGACTAAAACCTTGAGCTACCAATCTTGCTTTCTTCTTCTCAGTTTTATCTACACACACCTTTGTCGTCAAAACGTAACGACAACCTATTACGTTTCGATGTGCAGGTTTCTTCACAACTTCCCAAGTTTCGTTCTTCAGTAAACTTCGAACTTCAGATAAAATGGCCTGTTCCCATCCATATCTTTCATTACCTGAGAGAACTTGCTTTAAATTTTCTTCTGCTGCACCAATGAAATCTTGACAGTCTGTAAAATCATCCAAAACTTGATCAGTTTCTTCCTCTGCTTCAATATCCGGTTCTATCTCTATCGTACGATAGATTTTCCTTGGACGGCCAACACCACTTCTTTCGAGGCGTGGTCTACCAGGTGCTCGCTTCAATATAGGCTCTCGATTCACGTCTTCGTGCTCTCGATTCACGTCTTCATGCTCTCGATTCACGTCTTCATGCTCTCGATCCTCTATAATGGATTGAACGTCCATATCACCAGGAAGCTGCCTCGAAATGACTTCTATTTCAACGGCTTTGGATTCGTCGCCGGAGTTAGGTTCATCACTCTTCACTGCTGACTCCAGTTGATCAATTTTAAATGGATCTGTTTCATTATTCATAACCGTCGAAGGCTTATTTTCGTGGAACTTTACATCTCGCGATATTACAATCTTTCTGTATTGAGGAATCCAAACTCTGTAACCTTTGACATCTCTTGGATAACCAACGAAGACACCTTCAATACTTCGAGAAGCAAACTTTCCCTTACACTTTTCTTTGTCCACTACATGTACCTTGGTACCGAACTTCCGTAAGTAATGTAGCTTCACAAATGTTCCGAACCACTTCTCATATGGTATTTCTCCTCCCAGAGTACTTGATGGACAACGGTTTCTGACGTGACAAGCTGTCACTATAGCATCAGCCCAAAAACCTGGTGAAAGGCCGGATGATATTAGCATGCATCTCGCCATTTCGACTAACGTCCTGTTCATCCTTTCTGCTACTCCGTTTTGCTGAGGAGTTCGAGGGACTGTCAATCTTCTTTGTATACCCTCTTCCTTCAAAAAATCGTCAAAATCACTGTTACAATATTCACCACCGTTATCGGTTTGTAAATATTTAATTTTCTTCCCCGTTAAATTCTCGACAAAACTTTTATACATTTTAAAAACCGTAAAAACACTACTCTTTTTACTCAACAAGTACACTTCACACCAACGTGTACAGTCGTCAATAAAAGTAACAAAATATTTTGCGCCGCCTAATGCTTCTGTTTGCATAGGTCCTACAACGTCAGAATAAACAATTCTTAAAATCTCGTCACACGGCCCACTGCTTCTCGAAAATGGTAACGTACTCATTTTCCCTTTCGCACAAATGTCACAATCGTGAAGTTCACGAATTTCTACCGACTTTGTTTTTATTCCAGTATGGGCTAATACTTTTGATAAATCTCTCGCATTAAGATGACCTAAACGTTCATGCCACAACCACGAGTCACTATCAGATGCTACGGAGACTGACTCATTTCCCTTTTTTAAGTAATACAAATCACCTCTTCGTACCCCTGTCAATAGAACTTTACCGTGCTTAGTAATTACAGCCCTATCCTTGGTAAAAGTAACCTCCGAACCTTTATCTGTAATTTTAGCCACTGAAATCAGGTTACTTCGCAAATCAGGGACAAATAACGCGTCTGACAGTGTAACAACTACATTTGAATCATCCTTACATGCAGACAATGTAACAATACCCTTACCTTGAACATCTGTTGTAGTGTTCGAGGCTAGATTCAACAAACCTCTAGCAGGCAACATGCCATCCAAGAATTTACTTGCATCATTACAAAGGTGTGATGTGCATCCGCTGTCTATGATCCAGTTTTCCATTTCCATGTTCATTACAGCCCTACAGTCTGAAACACAATGAAAACTTTGAAAACTATCTAAAATAGACACATTCGTGTCACTACCACTTCTATTACTATGTGACACACACTTCACAGCTTCTTTTTCTTTCTTTTTCGGGCATTCAGATGATTTGTGTCCGAGTTCATGGCATCTAAAACATTTAAACTTATACCCCTTCTGGAAAGATTTTCCACCTTTCTGCTTCTGTTCTGGCTTACGACGAGAAGAATTTGCCATCATAGCTTTGTCTCCTACTTTTGCTTGAGGTCTAGAACATTCTTCCTCTAAAATTTTGATCTTTAGTGTTTCCGGATCAGGAATTTCATCACGTGATTCGATTGCACACCTAAAGTTATCAAATCCCGTCGGCAAGCTATACAAAAGCATGATCGAGAATAGATCATCGTGGATTTCTACTTCCATAGCATTTAATTTATCCTTTATATCGAACATTTTCAAAATATGCTCTTGGACATCATCGTTCTCCGACATTTTTGTCATTGTCAGTTGTTTTAGGAGAGTTGCCTTCTTAGCCGGCCCCTTTGAAGCATACACAGATTTTAATTTCTCCCAAATCTCTTTGGAGGTCTCGCACCCTTTTACGTGCCTCAACTCACTCGGAGAAATTGATAAAATTAAATCTGCCTTCGCCTTGGCGTCCTTTTCACTCCACTGACGAGCTAACTCTGCGCTCTCTGGTTTAGGAATACTCCCACTTGCGTATCCCCATGCATCAGCCTTTACTAGGAGAGCCTCTGCATGCATACGCCAGCTGTCGTAATTTTCTTTAGTTAAGAAATTTATACGTACATTCGAAGTATTCATCATCGTGATATTCTATTCACTCGTACCTTTTACAGTCCTGGGCCCATAACCAATGTGAGGGTATATCTGCCACCTACGCATGGTTCTCAGCGATTGTAAAGATGATACTCTATGTGTGAATAAATAAAACACTCTAACCAGTTCAATGGTTTATCCAAAAGTCACAAGGCCCGCTATCATCACAACGGGTTGCTACACGAAATTCAAATACATTTATTTTCATAAATTACAACCGCTCTAAAGAGTTCGTATTACTCACACAATCCTCTTGGTGTTGTAGTTTTATAAGCGGTAACCTCTTTCTATCGGGCCCCCGTTTGCCAATTTTGATAGACCATTCCTATAATATTGCAAATAATATGAAAATCAAGTAGATTTATGTACCTTTTATATTTTGACATTTAATGTCAACTTTTATTTTATTCAATTAATAATATATGAACACACAACCTTAGTAAAACACTTTTATTGATTTAAATTGTATTAATATTTGCACACCGTAATTGGTAGTCTTTATTTATTTAAATTATTAAGATCTCCATGGTTAATATTTCGCAAATAAATTAAATTGAATTCAATTCAATTAATAATAAAAAAATGCTTTCAATTTATATTGAGTCTAAAGAACATACATACCCATTGACTAAAATACATGTACGATGTATTTGTTTTATTTACTTGCAAATATCAAATCAAAAACATTTAAACCCCTGCTACCCCAATCAGACAAACAAGACACCCCCCAATAAAACGGCTTCATACCCCGATAAAAACTTACGGCCTCTAAGTGGGGTATCAAAAACTAAAACAATATAAAGCTGGGGTAATCCCCCGCGATTTAACTTAAGGCCGAGCTATTCCGCCGCGATTTATTACGCTGAATTACGCAACTGCGTAAGTTTATTAAGTGTAGTGTATAAATGTTCAGTTGGTGAACTTGTTTTGCCGGAGCTTGTTATGGAGACTTGTTGAATGCGATGCGTTTACATGGCATTTAAATAAAAATGGCTGCATAAGCATAACATTATACTATGTATATATTTTAGTTATAGATCTCCACCATAATAGTCTGTTTTTGACCTGTTTCTTGTTTTACACTGCTGTCTACATTTTGATTTTTTTTTCCTTTCGCTGGCATATATAAACATTACTTTTGTACTAAATATTAAATTATTGGTCTCGTGTAGTGCCGGACTTAAAGAATAGCATCTCTTCCCATGGGTGTCGTAAAAGGCGACTAAAGGGTTCTCTAGAGGATGGGCTGCAGCGTTCTCTGAGTACCTTAACAACCATACTGTGATCGCCAATCCGCCTGCTAAGCGAGGGGATGACGGCAAATCGCTTTTTGGGGGAGGCCTATGTCCAGCACTGGACGTCTTTCGGCTGAATGATGATGATGATGAAATATTATAAACATTGTTTCTCTTTAACTGATATTGTTTGTTGATAAATAATAATAAAAAAAAACCAGAATTTGAGTAGTCAGAAAACACCAAATCAGACTCTCCTACATGAAAAGCAAAGCGTTCAATCGCTAGACTATCGCTGTTTTACAATAAAATACAATACTCTTTATTGTACACAAAACAAACAAGAAACATTAATATAAAACAGGGATGTACAATGGGCGGCCTTATCGCACTAGGCGATTTCTTCCAGACAACCTTTGGACGGATATGATTTGCAAAACTTACTTTAGATTTAATTTAGATTGTATTAATTTAGGTTAAAAAATATTAAAACTGTATTTATTCTATTAAATAAACAACTAATTGTCAAAAAATTTGCTAAATAAAAAGTGAGGGGTAGTTCTCGGTGTAACAATAAATAAGGAGACATTAAATTAAGTACTATTAATAAACCCAAAAACACGTACAAACAAATATTAAATACAATAAAAATATGGTTTTACCACCTCATTACTAGAAATTAATTACCTACAAACTTCCTACAAAATTATTTACTCGTCAATTGATTCTGATAAACACTGTTATACAACTTAAAGCTTTGTAAGCGTCAGGGATCAGTAGGTGAAAACTTAACTGTACTTGGAGGCAGTTTACAAGTTAAACTGTTGTTCAGGATAGTTAGCGAGTGTAATTGGGTAAGTTAATTTACTTAGATCTTCCGATTAGCTTAGGTCAAGTACAGTAGGTTAAGTTAGGTGTGGTTTTATTAATTGTACGTCACTAATGATACACTTTGGAGAAACTGATCCGAGTCAGCAACTCTGATTAATATCTCGTAAACTAAGAATGATAGCTTATTCGAATAAAAAGTATTTAATAGACTATTTAATACTAATACTAGATGTAGATTGAACTAATTTATTAATGGTTGTCAATCAACATTTTGGAGTAGTGTAAACGAAAGACTTCTTCATATCTCGTGTCAGCATGAGCTATACGAAAATAGCTCATGCTGTGGTGAAAAGATTAGCCAGTCAGCAAGGTTGATAGCGGGGATGACTGCCCAGGGTGCGCCGGACATACTGAAGTATTGACACTCGTGGAGGCTCTTTTCATGCATCCGTACATTGACCTTAAAGATAACGATCAAAGTATTGTCAAACAATGAACTACTAGATGTCAATTACCATTTGGGAATAGGATGAACGAAAGACAAAATGACAAATCGCAAAAATCGAATCAATCGTCGGATCGTGCGATCCGTCTAACGAAACATCGTAAAAACGTCGATTTTCGGAGAAGAAATACAGTAACGTTCGTTGGCTTGGCGTGTTGGTACCTACCCTTTTGTAGGAACTTAATGAGACCATTGGCTAGTCTTCCATGACAAAATTCCTTAAACCTTCAGGGTCTTTCTGATGTCCATTCAATTTTCAAGCCTCATGAGTTTCAAATTCACCTATTTTTCTTATCGGACGACTTCCTGACAGAATTCTATGGCTTCATTTCTCCATAGCAATATTGGTGACATGAGAATTTATGGTTATTAGGGTTACGGGACAAAGAGGGGACAGCCATTACTTTGAATTGAGGTGCATCAATAGAACTAACACATGAGCCCATAGTACCCAGTATATTATGAAGTTACAGAAGTTACATCGATTGAGTAAGTACCTGAGGCCTGATTGACCTAAATAAAGAAGTTCAGTTGCAGTGTAGTTGATATCAGCCTATTGCCGTCCACTGTTGAACGTAGGCCTCCCCCAGAGATCGCCAACTATCCCGGTCTTGGGCAGCCTGCATCCATCCGCTGCCAGCCACTTTTTTCAAATCGTCGGTCCATCGTGCCGCAGGGCGTCCCACACTACGTTTGCCCAAACGCGGTCTCCACTCTAACACGTGTCTGCTCCATCTACCATCTGTTCGTCTGCAGACATGGCCGGCCCACTTACACTTCAGAATGATAATTCTATGCGCAATGTCGGTGGCTTTAGTTCTCTGGCAAATGACTTCATTGCGAATTCTATCCACCAGAGAAACCCCGAGCATCGCTCTCTCCATAGCATACTGAGCAACCTTTTTGTAGACCAGGCCCACGGACATAGGCCTTCCCCAAGCATCGCCACATCGACCGATCCTGTACTTCTCGCATCTAGTGGATTCCCGTGACCTTCACCAGATCATCGGTCCACCTTGTGGGAGCCCTACCCACGCTGCGCCTTCCAGTACGCAGTCGCCACTTCAGAACCTTTCGGCAACCTTTGTACTCTTTCGGGGTAGAGGCGCGTGCTAGCGCGGGCGCGTGTAAACCAAAATGTATGTAGACGCCAGTTGCATTCACAGTGCTCCCGCGAGCCGCGCGTCTGCATGAGGCGGGCGCGGGCGCGGGTGGCGCGGGTGTTTCTAATGGCTCAGTCCGCCCGTATCGTTCACAGTGATATAGCGTCTGTTAGGTAGCTGCGCGTGTGGTTCTAAACCATTTTGATTCACCCGCCGAAGCGTCGTACGATAGCTCGTTTGGCACTACTGTGAACACGCAGACACCAAGAACCAAGCGCCCGCGCCCGCCCCCTCACCCGCTAGTGCAGTCTGATTGACCACTTTGTCAGATACACTCGCGTGAACTTAACTGCAGCGTTACTGCAACTTGAGCAGTGTTTCGTGATATAAAAAATACTGCAATACTAATAAAAATTCGTGGTCTTGAAAGCGCATTCGGTTCGGATGTGATCGGTTTTACGAAGTAAGCCGATGCAATTTATAAGCTGTGTCGAACTGTACCACTTACGTAATCCTTTCTGTACCATATAAAACTTATTACAGCATAGTAGGTATGCTACTAGTATTTCGCAAAGCTACAGAAATGTGGCTGCGTGCTTTTGTGAGAAAGTTATGGCTTACTTTGTTCCTGTAGCTAATGTAAGCTTCCGAAGACTCGTGTAGAAGTTATTGTGCATTCTTAAAGTATACAAAAGCATTACTATACACTTTGGAGCAATAAATCCGAGTCACCAACATAAACCTTAATATCACAGAAACTAAGCACGATAGCTTATTCAAATAAAAAGAATTTTATAGAATATTTAATACTACTCAAACGAAATTAAGAAAACTACTTAAATACCTACTAATACTATAAACACGAAAGTAACTCTGTCTGTCTGTCTGTTACGCGTGCACGCCTTAACCGCTGAATCGATTTTAATGAAACATGGTACGGAGATAGTCTGGAAACCGAAGAAGGATATAGGCTTCTTTTATCCCGAAAACCAAGAAATATCTACGCGATAAACGACCTCTAGTAGTCTATAAAATATATAACATCACATCACGTCTGTAATCTCCGATGGGTAGGGTAGAGGTATAAGTGTGCGTCCTGAGTGACGGCGCACGGGCGTATTGCGGATTGCGGAGCGGCTTTACCGTCGATACCTGTCCTTAGTGCATGCGGGAAAGTTGACGCGTACGCGCGTGTTTAGTGTTTCGTGAATTTTACTTTGGTTTTAATAATGTCGATATCAAAATTAAAACGTTTCGAACATTTATTTAATGCGCCGTTCATTCTGCCTGCGCGTTGCACCGTCTCTCAGGACGCACACTAATAATAGTACACCCTCATTTCGCCGTTATGTTTAAGTCCCATGTAACATGGGGCGAGCCTATTGCCATCAACCGGGCAAAACTCCAGATTCCGGGCTGCTTCTTAGAAATTCCACACGAAAAAACCCAATAACACTTTGCCCGACCTGGGGATCGAACAAAGATCCTCACGCTTAGCAGTCGCGCTTACGACCACTGGACGAACGAGACAAAAATGTATACTATTTGGTGAACATAAAAAAAAAGAATACATAAATAAATGAAAACCAACCTATTTATATTGCGTTGCTTATAACGGTTATATTATTATATACTTGGGAGCAAATAAATCGAGCCACTCCTATTTTTCACTTAAAATTGTTATTATTTTTGATACCTATTATGGAACAAATCAATTCGAAACATATATCGCCTAAAAGGTTATTTGATAACCTTTACAATGAGGGTAGTTTTTTGTCAACTTAGTATATAATCCATGGAATCAAAACTTATAACCAGGACACGTGAAAAAAGGAGTAGCTCGATTTATTTGCCCCCAAGTGTATATTCTGTTAATTATTGCAAAAATGTTAGGTATATCTAGTCAAATACACAGCGTAATTTTGTGCTTCATATTCCACGTAATATACAAAAAAGTGCTATGACGATGTTCACAGCACTTAAAGTCCTCGAAAGATCTAATAAAATTAAATGTCTAGGACACTAGGTCTTATCTCATCAAGATAAGACCCCACGCGAATAATAAAGGTTCCCTCACAAAAGAGTGCTTGTCCTAATGGTAGGTAGCGTCACATGGTCTTAAATGGCCAACCATTACGGAGGTCCCTCGAGGTCTCAGCAGATTGGTACCCATCTTTAGGATCTTTATTGGCCCTCGTGATCCGTAGTTGAGATTATGAAGATCTGAAAAATGAGGCGATTTTTAACCTCCCTCCTCTTTTTAACCTCTTTAAAAGTAGTTTTTCTTATACCTAACGGTCTAGAGTCTAGATTCTAAAGGAATGAATATGCAAATACTATAGAAGAATTAGTGCAATGACTGAGCCATTGACTTTTGTGCTACGAGTAGTGGGTTCGATTCCCGTACGGAACAAAATATTTCCATGGCCTACAGATTCAGATTAAGGGAGATTTCTTTTCGAAATAAGCAGTGCCTTTGTACGCTGTGCTCCTGATGAACTTATCTTTTATTAAGTGTTGTGTTGAATATGAATTATTAAATAAATAAATAGTTTTTCCGGATCTGGATGTTTGTGTACGTGAAAATTTGTGCCTGTAAACGTACCTACGATACACGAGAAATTCCCTTGTGTGGGGCAACGTTTGTAATTAAATATATATATATATGTTACGGCTAATAGCCGAAGTGCGGCTACACCTAGTTTTAGCCGGGTACAACTAGGTGCAGCCGGCCACATGCGGTTAAACTTAAATCTATCCTACTTATCTTCGGTTAGAACTAGGTTTAGCCTTCATCATAGCGGCTAGAACTACCGCACACCGATGGTTAAGGGTAACCCCGACACGGATAGGTTAGGTTCGAAGGGGATGACGGGGGCTAGAGTGAGCGAGCGAAGCGAGCAAACGAAGCCCCCGTCATCCCCTTCGTGTTAGGTTAAACCCTTTTAACCCTTTTAACCGTGTTAACTTTAAACCCTGCAGACAGAAATAGGAGCCCCGCACAGCGGGGCTCCGTCGACTTAAGCTCCACCTAGTTCTAACCAACTGCTACTGGTTGTACCTAGTTGTACCCGGCTAAACCTAGGTGTAACCGCCATTCGGCTTTTAACCGTAACATATATACATACTAGCTATTGTCCACGGTTT
Source organism: Amphipyra tragopoginis (assembly GCA_905220435.1). Lineage (NCBI taxonomy): Eukaryota > Metazoa > Arthropoda > Insecta > Lepidoptera > Noctuidae > Amphipyra > Amphipyra tragopoginis. The sequence continues at coordinate 4,124,047 of HG992006.1, forward strand.
CACTCGCATTCTAGAGTAAATACTTCACGTACCCAGATAAAAAGTATTCTATATCCTAATACAGGTCATGGTCTGCCTGTGTATCAAATTTCATACAAATCGGTTTAGCCGTTACGGCGTGATTGAACAAACATCCAAACTTTCACGTTTTTAATATTAATCGGATAGGATTAGTAGGATTGTATTCTAGATTTAAATTTTTATTTTGTTAAAACACGTGACTATTTTTAATTACATTAGTTTTATAAGTGACTAAAACTTTGTTTACTTTTTTATAAAATTGGATTAATTGGGCCAGTTTATAGTTATTTTATTTATAACTAGCTTTTGCCGGCGGTTTTGAACGCATTAATTTGTAATAAAAAAAAACTCTTAAGTCACTATAAGTTTCTATAATAATAATTCAATCATGATTCGAAAGACACGTGGCGCCATCTATTATCGTTATTGTTGTTTTCCTCGGGAACAGTACTTTTATTCGGGATGAAAGGTATCATATGTCCGTTTCTGTACACCTGACAACGTATATGCAAAATTTCAGGATGATCGGTTCAATGGTTTAGGTGTGAAAAGGTAACAAACAAACAAACTTACTTTCGCATTTATAACATTAGTTAGGAAGTTAGGATATAGTATTTTTTGTTAGTTGTAAGTTTTATATTGTATTGTATTATTGTATTTTCTTAATGTGTTTAAGTAGTAGTTTCACCTAGCATCCACGACACAGGGAATCCTAGCGTGGAAGCTAGTGCCAAATTTAATGTAAGTTTATTTGTACAATAAAGATAAACACGACCAAGTCGAGAAACAAAAACAAAAGTTAAATTAAAATTACTTCCTACTTACAAGTCTTGTCGCTTCAATTTAAAGGCGAAAAACTTGAATGACATCATACGATGTTCAAATTTTCTCTCGCAAACTTTACAGTACTTAACAAAATGACTTTACTTCCCAAATTAAGTTACACTGCAGTACCAACGCAACAGCACTTAGGGAACTTCATCTCACATTCGTTTACCAACCAATTTTCATAATTACTTAAGCAAAGGTGACCGGAGGGTCTCGCATAAGCAGGCCCTTAATTACGAAGACTGACGGGCCCTACTCTGCAGGCCATTAAATCAGAATCAGGATTACAATATAAGGCCTGATTTACACACACGTAGTTAAGTAGCGAGTCAACTTGCTGATTTCTCTCTCTGTATATTTTATAATTGTATTGTTTTGTACAGTTTTATTTATTACCTTAGGAATTTGTAGTCTATTTAGTACATTTTTTTTTGTACCTTTTCGATGCTTTTCTTTTGAAGTCAAAGGTTGACTGGTAGAGAATGCCTTATGGCGTTAAGTCTGTCTTATGTGCCACCACAGTGCATTGAAGTGTAAATAAATAAATTAAGTTTATTGAAAACGTAGTACTTGTACTGTCCAAACATACCTTCATGCGAGTTTAGTTGATAGTTTCATTCTAAATTGCGCGTCGTTAAAAAACAATAATAATTTAAAAAGAGTATCCATGGAGTTTCTTGCCGGTTCTTGTCCATGAAACCTACCTTTTGGAACCGTGCACCTAGTTTTGACGTTTTAAAAGCACCTGTAATTTGGTCTATTTGACTTTGACTTTGAATAAAATTTACGACGTCTTGCTAGCTTGTGCATGTACTATCCTAGTTCGGACTGTCGTTTAAACGCACAGGGAGTTAGTTCGTTACGTGCGGGAGACACAAGTGGGGAAACCTTCGCACTTAACTCGCCGAAAAAGAGGATGGCAGTCTATTTAGCATAGCTGGTTGCCTGGCAAGTAAGCTGAAAACCTCATTTGAAAGTATACAATATGAACGGTTGTTCGCTTTATATCTTTATTTTTACTACAGGTTAAAATACGAATTTGTGAAAAAAAATCTGCTCCGAGGTTGAGGTTTTCAACTCAGTCGCCTAATCGTCAAGTCAACTCGCAACTTAACTTACGTGTGTGTATCAGGCTTAAGGCTCGGCCGAAAGTTGGGGCGATTCTACTGATGACTTCCCATTTTCGAGGCTATTGGGTAGATGAAAACACCGACCGTTTTGTTTCCGACGCGCAAGAACGGTTATGCCAAATGAGATTTTTTGCTCGATGCTTTTGGATTTTCTAGAAAAATCAAGGTAGATGTTCGATTATACGGCATTCCATTTTCATGTTTTGGTAATAGAAGGATAGATAATTTATAATAAGATTTTGTAGATAGGGTAGTATACGAATAGCTATAACAGTCGTTACGGGTACTCACGAGCCCGAAAGTCTGACAGCCGGTCTAACTATAGGATATCGGCATTGCCTAGTAACTGGGTGTTGGGGGTGCATGAAAAGAGCCTCCACGAGTGACGATACTTATGTACGTCCGGCGCACCCTGGGCAGTCAGCGCCGCTACCAACCTTGCTGACTGGCTAATCTTTTCACCACAGCATGAGCTATTTTCGTAAAGCTCGTGCGGACACGAGAGAAGAAGTAATTGGGTTGCGGAGCTCTGATGACAGTCGCTCGTTGTAAATTACTGTTATTCAGCCGCATCTGGTTTGACTAAAAGCTCACCCCAACTTTGTTCGGAAAAGGCTAGGCAGAACAGAAGGATAGGTAATTTGAGGTGATTCAGATCAGATCATCTGATCGGATTTTCGATAATGTGACACTATCACTGCTTCTCATCTATGATATAAGAGAAATCATACTACTATATCGCACACCTAGATCTAAATAGAGACAACTCAAAAAAATGAAATTCTTACAGCAAATTTTTTTTTTCTTGTCTTTTTCGCATTTTACCCTCGTCGCACCTGATGGTAAGAGTAGACAGGGTCGAAGATGGAGCACACGAATCCAAGTAACAGAGATATAGAGAGATTCCCCTATACCTCTCTGGCTGTCACAAACACACGACGGAACACAGTAAACTGCTTGGCGCCGGACTTAAATGTGGGGGTGGTAGCTAGCCAGACGGACCATAAAGATCCTACCACCAAGCGAAAGGTTGTCACCTGATTGGCACCATCCGGGGACCACGTGTGGGGTTTCGAACTAAGGGTGCCTTCCCACGGACGAACCCTCGTCACCCGACTCAGCCCCCAAAATCATTCAAAATCATGCAGATAAACGTTTTTTCCATCTCCTGAAAAATGTTTTGTTTTTGAGTTGTCTCTGTTTAGATCTAGGTGTGCAATATGTAGTATCTGTTTTAACTAATAAGAAGTATAGCCCCTATCTATATAAAACTTCATCACAGCACGCTGGGAATAGACGCGTGTTGTAAGACTCAACAAAACCCAGCACACTTGGTGTTAGGATCTATACGAACCGCCTGGGTAGCTACCACACTCACATTAAATAATATAATAATATAATAATTCCATTTATTTCAGACTAAAAGATCCATATATTTGTTAGTAAGTACTTAAGAGCTATGTTAGTGACAAAAACTTAATTAAACATACTTTTATTTACATAATTTGGCAACGTGAAGCGATATCCAATGCCTCAAAATTGGACAGTCAAGCTTGTCCGCCAGTACCTTTAGGATGCTGTTGGTGCTTGTTCTGACACGGTGTAGAATTGATGCAGCTCTCTTTCTCATGATGGCATGAAAACCATCCGTGCGTGCCTCCGCAAACATGCCGGATGCACTGCAAAACCTTGGCAAACCCAACAGCATCCTAAATACATTATTGTATTGAACACGGAGCATGTTGAGTGCTCCCTGGGTACAGCTGACCCATAGGCTGCATGTATAAAATGATTGGCAGTATGCCTTGAATAGAGTCACTTTTACCTTTTACTTTTTTTTATTAAAGTCCGGCGCCAAGTAGTTTACTGTGTTTTGTCGTGTGTTTGTGAGTGGCAGACGGTTATAGGGAAGTCCTTCTTTATCTCTGTTACTTGGATTTGTGTGCTCCATCTTAGACCCTGTATACGCTTACCATCAGGTGTGACTTGGATCAAATGCGAACAAGCCAATATAAAAAAAAAAACATAATTATGCTAAATAAAACTTTGATTGCCCCGTTGATCTTATGATCGCAAGCGTGAGGTCTAGGGTTCCATCCCCAGGTCGGGTAAAGTGCAATTGGATTTTTTCGTGTGGTATTTCCCGGAGTCTGGATTTGTGCCCTGTTGATGGCAGTAGGCTCACCCCCTATTACATGGGACTTAAACGTAACGGTGATATGCATTTCTGTCCAACCCGTGGAGGAATACAGACATGATGTTATATGCAAATAAATCTCCGTAAAACAAATTACAACGTTTCAAAAATAATACGTACCTACTAATGCAATATTAAAAGATTTTGTAATTCTCGTAACGTTATTACGAGAACATACGTCATGCCGGTGTTCTTGGCAGTTATTCATGTCTCACCTGTTGCCACGTAGGTGTCAGCAATGATATTTACGTTACTGTTTAATGGTATAACATTACTGCTAAATTACGAAATGTTTCCGAATTTGAAATGAGATTTTTTATATACGATTTTGAGAGGAGCCGTGTTTGAGGGTAGAATGTAAATGGTGGATGGTTTTTGTGTGTTTTAAATCAAGTGAAAGTTGTACGAGTATATATACAAAGATAGTCGGAAAGGGGGTACTAAGTAATAACTTTTGTTCTACAACTTTCCCCAAAAGTCAATAGTTTAAGAGAAATATCCATTAAAAAATTTCATGAAAAATATGCTAAAATCTATCTATCTTCAGCTATGAGCAGCTGTGTTTATATTTTAAGTCATATTTGAGTTCACGAAATAGACGCTCTATTTTCTGATTATGTAACTAAAGCAGGGACGAAGAATTATGCAAAAAACTAAATTAAATACAATTTCGCATTTCCACAAAATGATTCAATTTTGAAATTTTAACACTTGCTTCATCAACAGTCATTAGTCACTAGTGTTACTGTAAGTGGCCTTCGGATTAGTACCCGTTTTCCGACTAACCTTGTATACACATCAAAAGTGTCTAGAGATCAAGCACGTTTTTTGGACTACTCATAGTCTCCTAGCATACTCGTATCTCCTCATAATTTAAAAAAGCGAATAGTTTATGAATTTCTATTAAGGACTCGTTCACACAGAACATCCGTATTTCCAGGATCATTTTTAACGGATTCGTCGCTACTGGAGTTGATGTTCACACTGCATTTACAGTACCGTTCTTCCGTGCCACGCCCCGCGTGGCTTCGATCAGATAAAACGGATTAGGCTAAGCGTATGCTGAGACGCAAGTGACGCAGGTGCACGCAGCGCAGCGCAGAGCAGATTTTGTAATGTATGAACGTACAAAGAGCTGCGTACGCTGCGGAGCAGGCGCATGCGACACAGACATGCGTCTGCCCTGCTCTGCGCCTTGTTGTAGTACCGGCACAGATTTCTGCGTGACGCGTGCATGTTGACATGTGTTTTTTACCGCTTATTCGAATTTTAATTGAATTAGTGCGTTGTGAACCTTGTTTGTATAATACTAAGCATCCAGACTATTAAAAAAAACGTTCGTCAACTCGAACGCGTCTATTCTTTGTACTAATTAAAACTGGAATGTGTCTTAGAGCTGCGTCGCAGCATGCGGTCGTGGCCTATGTCTGCTTCGCCTGCCCTGCGCGGCAAAATCTGTACTGTGCTGCGCTGCGTCACCTGCGTCTCAGTATATACTTAGCCTAAGACCTGCGTACGCTGCGGCGCAGAAACGTGCGACGCAGACATGCGTCTGCCCTGCTCTGCGCCGCGTTGTAGTGGCGGCACAGATTTCTGCGCGACGCGTGCATGTTGACACGTGTTTTTACCGCTAATTCGAATTTTATTGCAATGACAGAACATTTAATTGAATTAGTGCGTTGTGAACCTTGTTTGTATAATACTAAGCATCCGGACTATAAAAAAAAAAACGTTCGTCAACTCGAACGCGTCTATTCTTTGTACTAGTTAAAACTCGAATGTGTCTTCGACCTGCGTCGCAGCATGCGGTCGTGGCCGATGTCTGCCTCGCCTGCCCTGCGCGGCAAAGTCTGTACTGTACTGCGCTGCGTCACCTGCGTCTCAGCACGTATGCTTAGCCTTAGTATTTTAATACTGTGCGTGCATTTGCTCATACAACTACATACGGCATTGCCGAATCAAAACGTACACGATAAAACGGACCTGTAAAACAGACTGTTGTATTTATGATTAATTACGGTTTACTCACGTGTATTTTTCGGGATTGCCCGACTAGTTTCGGACCCAAACGGAGCCCTTAATCATGAGCTGATCACGCGGCGAGGTCGCGAGTCGAACTGGAACTAGTCGGGCAATCCCGAAAAATGCACGTGAGTAAACCGTAATTAATCATAAATATGAATATGTCTCACGAAAGTTATAATACAGACTGCTGTATATTTTGTCGGATCGGTATTTTCTACTGGATCTGGAATACAGTCATGTGTGTGAAGCTGCTCATACCACTACATACGTAATCGCCAAATAAAAACGTATACGATAAAGCGGACCTGTAAAACGGACCTCTGTGTGAACGAGCACTAAAGCTGAAAATCTTCTGTCAAGTCGTATTCCTATAAAATCCTACAACGGGTTTGAGACAAAATCAGTGCCATTTCTACCACATTTCTGAGTCGAATCAATACAACATATATACGTGTCGTATCAGTTTTGGTAGCATGTTGCATTTTAATAGGACGGTGCTGCATACTGCATCCAAGCTAGCGATGTAGTTTAGCGAAAATAAATCTAAATATTGTAAATCACTATCTTTATTCATACGTACGTAAAAATTGCTTGGAACGGTCAAAGACCACTATAACAGTCTCAATCTATCTTTTATTGAGACCATCTGAAAAAAGAGAAACGTCTTTTTGTTAAATATCATTCCTTGATTCTTTGACAAAATGAAAAAGACTCGTTTCTATTTAATTTTAGAGTTTAAGCTGAAATTATGTCTTTGGACGGTGGCTTCCTTACAAAATATATTTCTAAGACCAGTCTCTTAATCGGTGTATTTTATCTTCCGTAACACAGTTTCAGGGCATAGACTAGACTCTCGGAAGCTTAGTTCTATTACTTGTACTTAGAATTTGGACGATTCTGAGTTTTAAGGATGTATTTATAATATAGAGGAATAGATAATGTGTTTTTTTTTATACAAGGTTAGTCAGAAAAGGGATGCTAATCCATGACGTTGCCATAAATTGTTACACTCACATAGTTTTATACTACAATGTCTGGACTTTAAAAGAGACCTTGACCTCTGGGTTTGTTTCGGCTTTTCTTCTCAGAGCTAGTCAGATAGGAAATGCCGCTGCCGGTGCCATCTAGTCTTAAAAAACATTACATTGACTTGTAAAAGTATCTGTAACAGATTTATTTACAGAAATAAATATAATTTCGTCAACATTTAATTTCATCCAAAAGGGTATTAAACCATAATAATGGAATAACTTTTGATCTAGAACTTTCCCCAAAAGTTCATAGTTTAAGAGAAACAGCAGTTCAAAGATTTGATAAAAATACGCTAAAATCTATCTATCGTCAGCTATGATAAGCTGTTTACATTTTAGGTTATATCTGGGGTCACGGATTATAAGCTCCATTATTTAAATTCGTGAATAATGAAAGGATAAAGATATACGACATAAAAAAGAATTAAAGAATTTGACGACACGTTTGATGCAGCGTCTGAGCGATTAGCTTCTGCGCTACGGGCCGTGGGTTTGATTCCCACACGGAACAAAAATTTGTATGGCCTACAGATGGTTGTTTCAGATCTGGGCGTTTGTGTTTGTGAGATTTGTGTCTGTAAACGCACCCACGATACAAGAGAAATCTTAGTGTGGGGCAAAGAAAAAAAATAATAATTTTTGCTTGAATATCAAAAATATCTAATTTTATTTCATCACTTGCTTTAAAACAGTCATCAGTGATATTTTAAGTGGCCCGCGGATTAGTACTCTCTTTCCAACTTGAATAAAAAGTTCCTAATTATATTTTGGTACACGAAGGAAAAATATACAGCTTGTCTTATAAAAACAAAAACTTTTCGTCAACACATTTACTTAAAAAAAATATCTTTATCTACGACGCTGTTCACTTTCACTTTTTTCAACAACTTTTCACGAAAATGTGGCACATTTTTTCAGTGAAAAAGAATGCCTTCAAGTTACATAAGATGTGAAAGGGACGCTGAAACTTTTTTCACTTCACGACACATTTAGCAAAGAAAAATGCCTAATTTCAACGAGGGCCGTAATTGAACTCTGTAGACATAGGTAAGGTAATGCACGTTCAGGCACGTTTCGGGTAGTCGAGGAGCCCGAGTGCTTTAGATTTCGGTCATGTTTTCCGCTAATCCAAATTTTGTTGGGACAATTCTGCTTTGTTAAGTTCGTTTGTTGTGTTGTTTTGTTGCTTTTCTCTCCATAATAATAGGGATGTATTTAAAAACACTTTATAATTAATGAAAATAACAACATAAAATGTTTAGGACATACTGAAGAAAAATATACGTTATACAACGTTATTTTTAGTATATACAAAAACCGAGACACCCCAACAAGATTTTTATCAGAAATGCCTGAATATGTGTTTTTTTTAATAAATCTCCAAGTTACACCGTAGTTTATGTCGCGTTAAGTTCCCTAGTAAGTAAAGTGTGAAACGCCTGAGATGTGCTATGCAGGGGTTGTCTAATACACGGAAACTGACCGAGCGGACCATCTCAAGCCTCAAGGTGTCCATTCCCGTCAACTGATATGGGTAGAAAACTACTGAAACAAAATTGAAATTAAAGAAAAAAAATTGTTGTAAAAAATGTGTCAATCGATTCTCCTAGTGATTCTGAACAAACTAGTCTCAGGTTTAGTATATACTAAAACTAAGCTTGTATATTTGCGAGTTACGGGTACATTGTTATCATCTTCTTCCCAAAATAAACCTTAATCGCCTTTAAAGACCCTCGCAGAAAAACACTTAGCCTATTGTAGACCACAACTATAGACACAACAATAGTTTCTTATACCTATTTATAGCCTGCCTATCAGCTTATCCTAAGCCAAATAGTACACCGTTTAGCAAAACGCATCTTTGATTTTTATTTTAACGAATAAGGGCCAAAACACACTTAACAAAATGCGATTAAGTGTGGCTGTAGCCGCTGAAAATACTTTTTTTCTTCTATTGGGCTGCTGTAGATGGTCCTAGGGGACCATTTCTACGTAACCGGGCAGTTATTTGCGAGACCTGAAGGGTCTCCAGCCAATGCGGGGGAGGGGAGTAAAATACTTAACCTAAGCTAACTACAAGTAGTTACAAGTACTACACTAACATCATGACTACCTGCAACAACAGCACTAAGGGCGACCCCTAATGAGACTCGGACCTCGGCTTAGAGCATTGCTGGCGGGGGCTTAGGGGGGGAGACAGCTTGATGAGGGCTGAATTACCGGCTCTTCGACGGGAGAGCTCGGTGGATCGTGACTGGCGGCGGTGGGACGTGGGACGTGGTGGTCGGCGAGGACGGTATGCCGGACGGCGGCGGACGTTCTGTAGTGTGCTGACGCTGAAAATACGCCAAAAATAGTTAACTTAACATGCGCGTGAAACTTCTAGGCTCTATTACGGTGGCGTAACGACGTATAATACGCGTGGTGAGGCCGCGCAGGAGAATTTGTACGTAGCGCGTGCATACGCGTAACGCGACGAAAATAAACCGCGCAAGATACGCTCAGTGTGTCTGGATCCAAAGTCCTTTGAGTTACCTTACACATAAATTACCCTACGAGTATTTAAGAACATTTATTACATCGAATAACCCGAAACAGCAGGGTGGCCTGTTCTTCGTTACACATAATTTCTAAAATGTATTAAAAGAATAACTCTTTTAACAAAAACTTTAAAGCCTACATATAAATCAGTCAAAGTGTTTTGTCCCTAACTTAATTTTAGCACCCGTTTTTTCAGAAATATTTTATAAAGATTATTGTTATATTACACTTGTGTCATATAATCTTTTAATCTCGTATGATTCGCACCTTTACAGCCACAAAATGAATATTTTTTTCTAAATAAATGAGCTTACCAGGTATATAATGATAAATTACATTCGTCATCATCTGCCTAGCCTTTTTCCCAACTATGTTGGGGTCGGCTTCCAGTCGAACCGGATGCAGCTGAACATTAGTATTTTACATGGAGCGACTGCCTATCAGACCTCCACAACCCAGTAACTGGGTAATACGATACTCTTGGTAAGACTGGTTGTCAGACTTTCTGGCTTCTGACCAACAGTAACGACTGTCAAAGATCTACAAATGACAGCCGGGACCAACGGCTTTACGTGCTTTCCGAGGCACGGAGGAAACTCGCTATGGTAAATGTTCACCCATCCACAGACCAACCTCGGCAAGCGTGGCTTAACCCGGAAGATCGGTCTATGCGGCTGTAATTATTTAGCCACGAGCTCCTGATAAATTACATTATCGGGATCAAAACTCCTTGAGAAAATATGTACTTTATAAAGCCTAAGGTTTTAATATTACACTTGTGTCGCTATTGCATCGCAATTCGCACCTTTACAGCCACAAATTGAGTTATTTTTCCTAAATAAATGAGTTATGATGATGGAATTGCATTGTCAGGACCAGAACTCCTTGACAAATGCAAAATTAGTTCCCGCCGATATATTTTTAAGATATAACCTTTAAAAAAGTGTTAGATTCTAAGGCTCCAACTCCTGTTCAGGTTCGGCTGTAAAAACACTGAATTGGAGCCAGCGACCATATTTGTTTACTTATAGAAAAAAAAATACATCTTTAATAATGTCTATGTAGATGAAATTGTATTTTCGGAACCAGAGCTCCTCGATCATTGTGACCTTTGTTCTCCCTCCCAAGAAAGGAGGTAGCAGGTAAATTGAAGTATAGCGACAGCGTTCTGATTGACCATATTTTTTAATAGAAAAAAAACCGTGTTTAATAATTTCTATGTAGATGAAGTTGTATTTTCGGAACCAGAGCTCCTCAACCATTGTGACCTTTGTTCTCCCAGGTCAAAGAAGGCGGGAACAGGTAAATTGAAGTACACGGCGGCAGACTGTTAAAGCACTGCCTCTCTCAAGCAGCTGTTTATTTGTTCAGATTAAAATGAACTCGCGCGATAAGCTTGAGAGATTCTTGTGTAGTTACTTGAAAATTGGTGGGACATTTGAACAAAGTTTTTGGTGGATTTTGTGTTATTTGGTACGCTTTTTTAGAATACCTAATGTAGAATAATAATATATTTTGTAGAATAAGAATGTATAAAATGATGGAATCAGGCGTTACTTTGTGAAAATCCGTGACATCCGTAGGAAGGCGCGTAAAAGCTGGCTTCCCACGGTGCGTGGTAGTGCGCACCGGCTGTGCGTGGTATCATCCGTAAAATCACGCACCGTGGGAAGCCACATAATGCGAGTGCGTTATGTGGATACGGCGCACCGCTCCGCACGAGTCCGCGTTACCACGAACGAGTCTCTTCCCATGGTGCGTCGGTGCGAGCTCGTGCGTCGCGGTGCGCGATATGACGCACCGTGGGGAACAAGTATAACACGAGTCGTATGAGTTTGGTTGCATGTTGCATTTTTTTCGGTGTTTAACTGTGGAATTTGGTATTGGGAAATTGTTGGGGTGCATGAAAAGAGCTTCCACGAGTGATGATACTTAAGTACGTCCAGCGCACTCTGGGCAGTCAGCCCCGCTACCAACCTTGCTGACTAGCCAATCTTTTCACCACGGCGTGAACTTCTCTCATATTATAACTTGTCGAGAGAACAAGACAAAGTGACAATTACATAACATCACGCCTGTATTCCCCTAAGGGCTGGGCAGAGTTGTGTAGCACACCCATCATTTCTCCGTTATGTGTAAGTCCCATATTATAGGGTGCAAGCCTATTGCCATCAACCGGGCACGAATCCAGATTCCGGGCTGCTACTAAGAAATACCACACGGAAAACCCAATGACATTACACTTTACTCTACCTTTTTTTTGCCTCTGTAAATCCTCATGGATGCCCTTCGCCCGGAGAAGACGAAGGGGTATGCCGGACTCTTATCGGCTAAAAACCCGCGGTGTTCCTTCTCCTGACCCTTGGCCGGGATCGCGGGATTCGCAGCTGCATGCACCGCGACCCCGTCAAGCCTCGGTCTTCCAGCCCCTGGCGGACCCCTTTTACTGTGGGGCCTAGCCCCACGTCCTCCTGAGAGGCGCGCAGTGAACACTGCACGCCGCCTTCTCGGGCCTGTTACTGATCGGGCGACGGGCCACACACTACGGTGGCTGGAGATCATCGGTGCGTCTGGCGCGGGAAGGGAGAGTGGCAGCTGCCTATCTCCCTCTTCGCTCCCTCTTTGGTCGCCATCACCTATTCGCAGAAGGAGGCGACGGCTTCCCATGCACTCTCGCTCCCGGCCATGGACAGAACCACGGCCGGAAGCGAGAGGTCACCACCAACCGCCGCGGCTAGTTCGCGGCGCTACGTCGCCCACGCAGGACACGCCTGCAGCGTGTGCAGCGCCGTGTCCTCGGGGCAGTCGACGCAGTGGTGACAACCGGACACTTTACCCTACCTGGAAATTGGACCCAGGACCTCACACTCAATATTCGCAGCGTGTCCACCAGACCAACGAAGCATTTACAATTATCTTTGTTTGAAAACCAACAGAGAACCGACACGTATCCCTATTAACAATCAGACCCGGTGACATTTACATACAAATTATTTAACTAAAACAGTAATTAGTAGCCGAAGTACAACACCAGTTTCAAACTTACCGTCTGCGATAATTCTCAAAGGAACTCTAATATTGAATTTCAGGGTTGATTAATAAATAAGTTTATGTTTGGGTAAGGCAGTGTGTTTAAGGTTGTTTAATTTCTGTATTGTAATTTCAGTTAGGTTAAAGTTTTGGTTCTTCCTGAAAATACCTTCGTTGGTTATCTTCAGTCTTTGAAGATTTAAAAATACAAGACGGAAAGGGGGTACTAATCCGCAGGCCACTGAAAGGTGTAGGCTCCGCTCGCCCCTTGGATCTTGCCCCTGATTGCGTAAGTGTATCTACTCGCCCCCTTGAATATTAGATACCCCAAATCGCCCCCGATTGTTAGTAAGTTAAAAGTACAGTCAGCACTCGTAAGTTTTTAAGTATTAATATTTTTTATTAATATTTGTATAAATATTTTTTTCTTAAAACTTCAATAGTGTCTTCTTGGGATTTAATGAAGAAGATTGAAATAAAACTGCACATGTAGTTAAAAAAGTGTAATTTGGAATCTAATCACGTAGGTATATACTTACTCTTTTCAATGTTTAACACTGTTTGGTTTATATACGGATAATTAAATAAAAATCACAGATCAAAGTTATGGAATCAACACTTACATGACTAAAAAAACTGTACAAAATAATCAAAGATTTTCTAATTAAAGACTACGGTTTTGTACAAAAACTATTTATCACCAGAAACTAAAAAGCTATAAAATGTATCACTCCAGAATTTCATTATGTTAAAAGCCGATTTTTCAATCGTCAGATAACTTCTAGCTGAGGATTACAATTAAAGGAAATGCCGTAAATTGTTCATCCCTAACTTTGAAACAGCTCTGCATGTATGTCAGTTTGTAAAATTCACAAAATAATTGCAACAAGTTAAATTTATTTAAAATGCACCAATTATGACAAAATGAAGCAAAATTCAGTAATGACAGATATTATGAAAGTGCAGTAGGTAGGTACACACAAGTAAAAAAAAAGGCTTCGACATAAGCGTCACTAATGAGAAATTATTGACGCTTATGTCGACGCCATTTTGTTAGATTTAGATTAGATAGTTACATTACGATGATACCTTTGAAAAAATAGATACAGATATCTATCTTTTTAAAAGTATCATCGTAATCTAATGATTAAAATGATGCTACTTATAATTCTAGAGTCGGCAGACTATGGTTTAGTCTGCCGAATCTAGAATTTGTTTTACGAGTACTCAAAAACTCAAATTGTATTTGTGAATAAAGGTAAGAGTAGCAAAATTGTTTTATATAATATTTTAGCGATGTAATAAAACTGATACCATACAGAAGTAGTAGCCAAAAACAATTATTAGAATATAAGGCGTTAGCTTAATATCTAATTTAACAAAAAATGGAAATTCAAGTGTAATAAAAACTTACCTTAACTTCCAATCAGGAGTTACACTCACAATACACAGGAATATTTCACCTACTTAGTTACACATGGAGATAGTACTAAATTAATTAGCAAATATCGCAAAACGCATCCCTTCCACATTATAATACGAACATAGAAAGAGAAAGCATTATATTATACAGGGTGGAATCGTTAAGTGTCAACAGACGATTTTTTCGTCAATTTAAGAGATATTTAAAAAGTTAAGGCTATTATCAAAACTAGGCTACATGGAGAGTATAAATAACTTCAGGAAAAAAAAAGCCAGACGTTGAAAATTTTATCATCTTTCGCTCCCTTCATACATTTAGTATGAGAATTTCTTTCAACTGTTCATACCAATCATACCTACGTAACCTCTCTCTTCTTTTCTGTTAATATGGCGGCGGAGTTAGCTTTACTCGACTTCGATCTATTTTAGTCATCTCTGTAATAAAGCTTCATATCACCAGTTTCCTGAGCACTACCTAAATCTAACCCAGGATTTCGAACAGAAAACAAACAGATTTTGTAGGTTCAGATTGCCTTCGTAATGCAATAGCCTATTATTTTCATGTCTACTACATAATAATAATATTGCAAGTAGTTTGTTTAACTAATAAAATAGCTAAATACCGTCATGACGAACTGAATGAACGTCATGAGGCTGCATGTATAAAAGAACTCCTCTACCTACCTACGCTTTAAGGGAATAGGCATTAGGTGTATTTTTTATTAATTAAAAAAAACCAAGAGAACAACTTTTTTTTGAATTTGAAACTCTGAGCTTACTCGGTAGTTTTTTTTTTAGTAACTTGTTATTTTTCAGTTTCAGCCAGTTCAATTGATTAAAAGTTAAAAAAAAAATTGTGACTTTGTCAATTACAAGAAAGAAATATTAGCAATTTTTTTCATTGAGTTATTATAAATTCATAAACAATTTAGGTCGAAAATTAAATGCAAAAAAAATATAAGCTTCCTGAATATCTCATGAACAAGAATGTCATACTAAATGTACAGAAGTAGGTAAAATCAAAATTCTCGACTAATGGCGATTTTTTTCTAAAGATATTTATGTCATTTTAGTAATTAGGCAGCCTAGTTTTTATATTAGCCATAAGTTCTGAAATATTTCATAAACTGACGGAATAATCGGTATAAAGCATATTATAGCCTAAATCAGTACATCGAAGATAAAGATGTCTGGCATACGATTCCCTCCTGCACACTGCGACCCTCTGGTACCGTCTAAGAGAACAAACGGACATTATTCAAATGCTTACTTATTGTAATTATTTTTTATTTTATTGACTCAATAAGTATGTCATTTTATCTTATTTTTTATTCTAATGTTCCCAATTTTGATTGTTTTTTTTTCTTTGAGTTTTCATTTAATTTATTTATTGCTAATATTTGCCTATATTAGTTTGACATTGAATTGCAATTATTAATTATCAATTATTAATATTATTCTGTTAATAATACCTACGCAAGGCTGTAAAATGTGAGGACCATGCAGCATTCAGTGTTACACTTTCATTCTTAATATTTGACTGCCTTATGTCTATCGGTATGAGTCTGTCATGCTCACTGAAATGTCCTGCTGATGGTGGCGTTGTGCATCGGGTCGTTAAGTTTCCTGCAACATGGTTGAGCTGAGCGACGCCGATGTATGCGTCATGCTCGTGAACGGGTGCTGTCTATTGGGACTGGCGAGCTCGTAACTGCTATGGCAATCGCTTTAAAAGGCTAATTTTCTCATTGCTTTTCATGTTGTTAACTGTATTTACTCTAATCTGCATTGTTCTTACAGAACTACAATGAAAATTGTCAAATCATTTACTTTTTTAAAAGAGTGTCTACGGAGTTTCTTGCCGGCTCTTCTCCAAAGGACCTACTTCTTGGAACCGAGCACCTAGTGTTGACCTTTTGAAAGCACCAGTGATCTGGTCTACATGAAATAAAAACTATTTGACTTTGACTTTAATCGCCTGTTGACACTTAACGTTTCCACCCTGTATACGAATTTCTCAACGGGTACCAATTAAAAAAAAAACGTTTGTTTATTGGACCTATAAAAAAGTTTCCTTTGTTATAATAGGTAAGCCAGGAAGTAAAAACTATCACAAGTGTCACGAGTTGGTGAAGATTACAGTTAGAGTTAGTAATCAAACATGGCGTTATTCATAATGTGTGCATTTTTCTGTCCAACTGTACCTTTTTTGGTTAAATTTCAAAGGAAATGCCGCAAGGGGCGACTCGATACACCAAAATAATTATTTAAATGTCTATTTTCCACTCGCCCCTTCGTAAGGGGCGAATCACTACATCAAAAAAATAAAATACGGGGCGAGTTGAACATTTTAATCGAAAGGGGCAAGATCTAAGGGGCGAGCGGAGCCTAAACCCACTGAAAGTATCAATGATGACGGTTTTAAATCAAGTGTTGAAATTTCAAAATTCGATAGTTTTTATTTCCATGTTAAAATCATTTTTATTTTAGTTCTTTCAAAAATACGTGCTCGTTCTTAAACTTAGCATTTAAGTAAGGAAAACATCGTGAGGATACCTGCACACCTGAGAGGTGTCCAAAAACTTTTCCATAGTATGTGCGCCAACCAGCACCAGGTCAGCATGGTGGGTTAAGGCCCTAAACCCTTCTCATTTTGAGAAGAGCCACAATAGTGGGACAGTAATGTGTAGATATATTCTAACCATCTTCCTGACATGTTCCCTTACTCACCTGTTATGAAACAGGAAGAGGTACGGTTCAATTCTATGCCAATAACTTTGCTGGCGGTTCATAATTACAAACGGATCGCAAACTCCCGATAACCTACATTTCTAACCAACTGAACCGCAGATTTACCTCTATTGAACTAATAATACAAATGCGAGCGTCTGTTTGTTACTTAATCACGTCTTGGAGGAGACGAGCTCGATCCATCCTCGATTTGAACTAATTGCGACTGTGCAACTCTGTCGTTATATAGATATGTATTATGTGGAGGCTGTGGTTTAAATCGTAGATGTAGGATCAGAGATATTGAGATAGATTTATCCCACGAGTTTGACAAATTTTATATAAATAAGCATGCCATTTTTTGTTCCAATACTGTATTTGTCTACTATTAAAAATGTAGAACAATTATTTTATAGAAAGTATAGAAAGGACGCGGTTTGTGAAAATGTGGATGAAAAAATAGAGGAGATACACGCTTTCGAAGTTTGAAGTTGAGGAGACTCCGGTTCTTGTGGCTTCTTATAAGAATTTATTGAGATTATTAATCCGTCTGGTAGACAGGCAGTCAAGCAAATCATGATAGTGACCGTTGACCTTGAGGTCCAAGGAAATGGGTTTTGCTTGACCGCGAGTAGACATTAAGGGAATTATGATGATAAGGCACTGCACAGATGGCGGTCATTTTGTTGATAAAAGTGACAGCAATCAATCTGATCGTGACTTTCTAATGAGGATTACATCGCTAAGTAGCGCGCGAAGCGGACTATAATGACCGCCATCTGCGTTAGTGGGTATAAACCAGTACCTTTTGATTCAACGGGCAGCCACGGTCCGTCCTGTCCGTCCGTGACCGCCAGGCACCTACGGCATTTTGAGCGGCGGTCGTTTTGTCATAAGTGTGGGTTGTTGCATAGGATTCAATAAGCTTTATAAGTGACCCGGCCCGCCGGCGCCGCTGCCCGCCGTCTGCCCAGTGCCTAATGATTACGATGAGGTGTTTTCTTTTAAATATTGAGACTCGAGTCTTTTTTTTTCTTTTTATAATCCTCATAGATGCCCTTCGCCCCTGGAAGGCGAAGGGGTATGCCGGACTCTAACCGGCTAAAAACCCACGGTTTTCCTTCTCCTGCATGCACCGCGACCCCGGCAGGCCAGGACCTCTCCTACTGTGGGGTCTAGCCCCACGTCCTCCTGAGAGACGCGCGTGGAACACAGCATGCCGCTTTCGCGGGCCTGTTACTGGTCGGGCGACAGGTCTCCTAAACCACCGCCCGCAGGCCACACACTATGGTGGCCGGAGATAGTCGTGCGTCCTCCGGCGCCCGGTGCGTCTGGCGCGGGAAAGAAGAGTGGCAGCTGCCTCTCTCTCTCCCTCTCCGCTCCCTCTTTGGTCGCCATCACCTCCTCGCAGAAGGAGGCGACGGCTTCCCACGCACTCTCGCTGCCGACCATGGACAGGAGACTCCAGTCTGGCCTAGCCTATACCAAGCTATGTTACTCGGCTTCCTGCCCAAACCACCTACGGCTGGATCAGCTAGTACGAACTAGTACAGCAACTGCCATTTTTCACAACGTTTTTGATTCATATGTTGTGGGAGTCTGAGCCGGTGGAATTGTACTTATAATGGTTTCGTGATGCCGACATATTATAAGACTAGCTTTTGCCCGCGGCTTCGCTCGCGTTAATTTATAATTTAAAAAAAAACTCTTAACCCAAAGCTTCTATAATAATAATTCAATCATGATTCGAAAGACACGTGGCGCCATCTGAGACCGTTATTGTTGTTTTCCTCGGGAACAGTACTTTTTTTCGGGATGAAAGGTACCCTATGTCCGTTTCTATACACCGGACAACGTATATGCAAAATTTCAGGATGATCGGTTCAGTGGTTTAGGCGTGAAAAGGTAACAAACAAACAAACTTACTTTCGCATTTATAATATTTGTTAGGAAGTTAGGATACTTACGAGGCTTCTATACTCAAAAAAAGTAAAATCAAAGACTCAAAAGGAAAAACCAAAAAAAAAAACATACTTTTCAGAAATTCTCTGCGAAAAACTAAGTAAAAACAGACAAGTTAGCAAAATGTTTAAATATTGTTAGTAACTTAAGTTCGTTGTGTCACCCACCGCATCATTAGTGTTTCTTTAAAGTGGTTCCAATGTAATTCGGAATAACCCTAAAATTTGCAGCTGCCAAACTTAACTAAACCTTAAAGCTTTATGTAAAGGTTGGATTTTGATTGCTCGTTTGTAAGATATGAGCTGTTTTTGTTTAGTGAGAGTGTGGAAGTTCCAAATGTAGTGTGTGAAATGTTTTGAAGGAAACTGAATTAGGTCTGAATGCTGTTTATTTTTGGTTACGCTTTTAGTGGCTGGAATTTTTGGATTTCCATCTTCTGAGAGTGCTGGATTTAGTCGTATCACACCAGCAAATAATTTTGATAAGAATTCCGTTCCAAACGTTTTCGGATATTTATTGGTTATTTTCTCTTCGTCACTTGGGTAAAATCGCTTAAAAAATTGAGGGATATCATATTAATAAATACGGTTTTAATATTTTTTAACCTAAATTAAGACAATGTAAATCCTAAACTAAATGAAAAGTTATATCCTAGACTAAACTACCAACATAAACTAAAACATTGCATCAAAATATTCCTCCGCATCGCTGTCCACTGGAAACGTGCCCAGAAGGCTGGCAGCGTTGCCACGTTGTATGGCAACGCTAATTCTCTGGCCGAAAAACAAGCCAGCCCTCTGGTCACGTGAAGTGTCGACCAGTCTTCTTCCTGTCCTGTCCTGTTCTTGATGTCATATTATCAATCCACTTATCTAATGAGGCTTACACATGCATCGCCGTGCATCGTGGGTGATGCCGTCGTCATCGTTCTCACATTGGTGCCAGCGCCGATGTGCGAAAGTTTCTGTCTCTGTAGCCGCGAATGGTTGCAGAATACGTGTATACGAAGTGTGCGTGTATGGAAGTAACGCTTCGCAGATAAAGGACGCTTCACTACGAAGAAGCGTTACTTCCCAGCACTTGTTACGTAAATATTTGAAGTAAAAAAAAAACGACCAAGTGCGAGACAGACTCGCGCACGAAGGGTTCCGTACCATTATCTATAAAAACGGCAAAAAATCATGTCTATTGTATGAGAGCCCCCTTAAGTATTTATTTTATTCTGTTTTTTAGTATTTGTTGTTATAGCGGCAACAGAAATACATCATCTGTGAAAATTTCAACTGTCTAACTATCACGGTTCATGAGATAGAGCCTGGTGACAGACGGACAGACAGACGGACAGCGGAGCCTTAGTAATAGGCTCCCGTTTTACCTTTTGGGCACGCTTAATAATACCTAATTTGCTGTACTTAGATTACACTATATCTGTGATCGCGAGCCCGTCAAACAATATGAATATCTACGCGTATATTTTATGCACGAATAGTTTTTTTAAGCCAAACAGGATTCAAAAAAGTTTCTCTTTCCCTCAAATTCCAGTGCCCAAATCGAAAGCGAGAAGATTGGTCAAGCCTAAACCACTGGTCACTGGCGGACTCATTATCGGCCAGTATAGAACAGTTTCGAGCGAGTACGGACTCTCTAATCAACTGTCTCGCGCTCGGCTCTGCGACTGATTAAAAGGAATTTTACAATTTCCGACGCGAGAACCGAGAATTTGGTTCCTGATACTTACTTAAATACTTTGTTTTGTAAAAAATAGCCTTGTGGACTGACAGGTATTTTAACATAATGGTTTAGGATTTTATATGGTTTATTCACGTGACTTTTTTCGGGATTGTCTGACTAGTTTTTGAATACCCGGCAAAGTTGCGGGGTAAACTCACCTCCCGGTCTCGCCGCGTTTTCATCACATGCTTAAGGGCCCTATTTGGGTAAGAAAATAGTCGGGCAATCCTGAAATAATGCACTCGAATAAACCGTAAACAATCTTAAATGTGTCTCACGAAAGTAGCATCGAAAGAAAACTTTGAGGTGATGCACATACACTCCAAAAATTTAAAAAACAAAACAAAAAAAAATAGATCAATTTAGACGTGTCAAGATCTGGCGTTCCAAACTATCTCCGTGATCATAATTTTGATATATATTCAAATACCGACTAGTCTATCTATTGTGTAGATTATTTATTATTTGTTAGGCTTAAACTAGGCTACAGTTCCAATCGACTGAGATTCTCTAATCAACTACGTTCTGCTTGAAGGAACGGTCAAATAGGCTTTTAGAATTCACGACTATTCAGAACTAAAACATATCGTCACTGTGGTGACGCCGGCGACTGTCGCTGAAAACCAGCTCTGGAGCTATGCTCTGTGCATGTGCTTTAGCAATATGCACATATATATTTAGATATTTTGCCCTATTTCATTTTTATTTTGTTATTTTTTTGTTAATTTTTAGTTGTTATGTGCGTCACGTTATGGTGCTTTTTTCTCATGTTTGAATCAATAAAAAATTGTTTTAACTACTGTAAGACGATAATAAAATGTAACAAAATTCTTTAACAAGGCTGTTAATGAAACTTACTATATTATTAGGTTGTATTCATCGTTGTATAGAAAGAAATAAAAGAAAGAAAAAATATTTATTCTGGACACACAGGCAGTTACAGAAACAAAAACTATATCCAAAAAAAAAAACATAAAAATTTAAACCACCTGCACGAGGCCAAAAAAGGCTCCTACCTTAGAGTAATGCTGCGACATTTAAAAAAAAGACAAAATGTCGCACCGCTGGTTTTCAGATAGGTCCATTGATATTTCACCACAACGACACGACCGTCGTATCGTACCATCTAAACGTCACCAAACCGAACGGCCCAGGTTTAATCGAAGTTTATCTAGGAGTTTGAAATACGGTGACCAGAAGGCGATGGCAGATAGATACCTATGTGGTGAGCCTGAGTTATTGCCTACCGATAGCCTTCCACCTATTGAAGTTAGGAAGCGATAAAATCTAGAATGCAAATTGAACCGAAGTTAGTGGACAGCTTGAAAGCTGAAGTGGAAATGGGCCAACCGCCAGACTTCGAGAACGGATACTCGAAGCCCTTGAAGTTTGGAGTTGCCAGGTATTTGTCGTCTTTCTAACGGAATTGTAATAGTCAATCCTACTAACCTACTAGTATAATAAATGTGAAAGTTTGGATGTTTGTGAGTTTGCGAATTAAGGTGTTTGTTTGTCAATCACGCCTTTTCGGATCAAAGGATTTGGATGATTTTTTGCACGCAAGTAGACTATGATCTGGATTAGGACATAGGATACTTTTTATCCGAGTAGTGCATTCCCTTGGGATAATTGTTCGTACTAAACTAAACTTTGGCAATAGATGGGTACGTGGGGCGACGGAGGTGGCCGCCGCTGTTGTGGGTGCCGCCCGCTCGCACCAACCTGCTGCAGCACGCGCCACTGACACGCGCTCTGCAGGCACTCAATATAGTGTCACAACAGATTGCTTCAATTGTACTCTGAGTGAATTCACAAGGGCCGCAATTTGTAAAATTACTCTTGGTTGTTCGTAATAATAATTTGTGAGTCTAATCCTCTCTAACCTAGTATAAACTACACTATTGTATTAGGTAAGCCGGTGATGATAGCTGTATGTATTTTTTAAATAAATAAATAAAATTGCAATGTGATGTGATTTGATGAAGTGCGGATTGGTTCCAGTTCAGCTTCAATTCAGTTCATCACATATAATTGAGTTAAGATCGAGCAACGACCACAATCAAACGTTTATTGAAACAGAACCGCTTGTTAAACGTTGTAAATTAGCGGAATTAGTGAATTTACTAAAATAGCACATAAAAAACGCCTTGAAGCCTAAAATCAATGTTTACACATTACACCAATGAAATCCAGACCCGTATAGTAAGGTAAACAGGTCACGCATGGCTTGAATTATGGGTGAAGGGTTGAATTACATGCGAATACTGAATATCAATGTTCTGAGGTTTACCTGTTTGGCGACATTCACGATACGTGTCGTTTCAAGGTCAAATGACAACCCAAAAGCAATGAAAATCCCGCTTGAGTTTATTATTATTCCCTCTTTTATTTATTTCCAATCTTATTATTTACAAATATAAATATTTCAAAACACGGCGTCCACCAGCATCGGGAGCAGGGTCCAAGCTATCGGTAGCTAGAGTTCCAGGGAAAGGAACCTCCTCACAGTGCGCGCTGTGTCGAGAAGCACTGCTTTCTGTATCAGGCCCTTGATCCAGCTACCTAACAGGAGTCTCATGAGGTGTTGGTCGAGGTTCTTGGCCATTAGGCCATTGGCCAACACGCGTCAATTCCCCATTGAGGAAGTTTTATATTCTAGTCTTCTCCCACCCGGGGTAAACCCGGTCCGGCACAGGCCGAGTTCGACCTCAGACCTTCTATACTCCAAAAATAAACCTACCAAACAAAACTAAATAATCTCCTAACCATCAACTCCATTTTTAATGCACATCCAAAGCTTTAAGCAAGCTAGTATGTAATTTGTATTTAAAATTTAATATTCTAAAATTCCCCTTCCGTTTTGTTGCAACACAGTATTTCTGGTGCGGGATTTTGCGAGCAATTAGACGGTAGTAAACGCTCACTCGACGCGACTGTTGAGGGTTAAAAACGGGTATAAAACGGAATTTCGCTGCCTTACACCTTAATGGAACAGGTCCTATGGTGGGAAAGGAAATAGAGGCTGCTGTGTTTTCGTGTTAATGATTAATGGTAATAGAGAAATTCTGCGTAGGCTTTTTTCAACTATGGGGACGGTCTCCAGTCCAACGAGATGTGGACAAACACAATATCCCAACCGCACAATTTTTTTATCGGTTTGATCAAGCTAAATCCCATGCGGGGTTAATCTATACCAGTAATAGATCATGCGGTTTTAAGGAATTACACGAATTATTGAACCCGAGTTATTGAAATAAATCCTAATCCAAACTAATGTTATAAATGCGAAAGTAAGTTTGTTTGTCACCTTTTCACGCCTAAACCTGGGTACCTTTCATCCCGAAAAAAAGTACTGTTCCCGAGGAAAACAATAATAGCGATAATAGATGGCGCTACATGTCTTTCAAATCATGATTGAATTATATTATTATAGAAACTTTAGTAGTGTATTAAGAGTTTTTTAGCGCGAGCGAAGCCGCGGGCAAAAGCTAGTTGAAAATAAATAAAATCATATTTAATTTAAACCGCACTTTAGTTATTTTCATGGTAATTCAAATAAAAAAAAAACTCAAAAAGATTGTTTGTCTTTTTATCAAATTGTTTCAGGCCAGACTTTACACAAACAACATCAAAGTCACAATACATCTACATACAAAATTGACAACGTAAACTGTGAGCCGTATACTCGTATACGTGTAAAATAAGTATCAATGGTAATTTATTTCATTTAGCAAAGTGAAGACCAGACATTGTTGAATAATGCAACGAATTCTTTACGCGAACCTTTCCTCGACCACTTGTTTTATTGACTGTACTGGTTTAAGGTCGCCGTGTTGAAATGTGGGAAGTTGAAGTTTGTTACTTTGAAAGCTGACATTTGTAAGCAATTGATTTAAATTGTTATGATTGAGGGATTGAGGCTCCATTTTATCAACGTCGAATAGCGTTTGTCTAAGAAATAAGTTAGAAGTTTTAACATATTTTTATCAAAGGACATCTGATAAAATGGACCAAAAAGTAAAGTAGCCGGCCAAAGAAAATTGTGCATATATTATGATAGTACATGAATACCTAAACATTTTTTAATATGACGTCATTCCTCTAAGTCTGATATCTGAGTCACTACATACGGTTAAAATATTCCATTTCAGTCAAAACTAAAACAGAATTTGTAAGTGAAAAACATGTGCCAAACGTTACTTGTTATTGTTTTAGAGGCAGGTAGCCATAAAGGCAAAAGAAAGATCGTATGCCTGCGTGACTACCCTGCTTTTTAATTATCCATGCAACTTCAGTTTCATCGGACGGCTATCCTATCTCCAGTGTTGTTATCGTATCGTCGTATCTTAATACGCTATATGTATAGCGTATTAGTTTATAATATGTATTTTACTTACAAACATTAAGATACCTACTATGTACTGTTAGTTAATACATAGCGCTTAAATTCTTTTCACTAAGATCGAACATTTTAACTTTATGTAGTGACTCAGATATCAGACCTAGAGGAATGACGTAATAATAAAAAATGTTTAGGTAGTCGTGTATGTACTATGGCCGGCTACTTTGGATTTTGGTCCAAAAATGTATGAAAATTGTCATTGCTTGGATAAGGCTGGAGATACATTGAGCGTATCTTTTGCGCGGATCATGTCTCGTCACGTTACGCGTATGCATCGCGCTACATACAAATTCGACTGCGCGGCCTCACCAACGCGTATTATACGTCGTTACGTCGAGCATAATCCAACGCGTATTATACGTCGTTACGTCGAGCATAATAGGGTCTAGAAGTCTTGCGCGTATCTTGCACTCGATCGATGAGGCCAGTCATCAGTCTCTGCGTAACGCTGGTTATCTGGTTTAAGACAGTTATTTGTCAAAAGAATTACAATGCATTTACCTGAGCAACACTGGTTGACTTATTGTTGGGTTATAAAACTAACACGCGTCGGAACAAAACGTATTCTAGTTATAATATAGATACACAATAGGCAATTAATTTATGAATGTCGGTACTAGAAAAAGTTTTAGTAAACTCATAGTAATTGCACCGTCAAAACTTGTTATAGTGGCGGTACGCGATTTAAACATTATTATGTGTATTTTTTGGGCCTACTGTCACACTTAAGCGTATTTTGCGTCGCGTGTCTTGTGCAGTACCCGGCGCATGATACGTTAAGTGTGTTTTGGCACTTAGGGCCGATTTTTTATTCATCAGATAAGTTTTATCTGAGGTGTTTTTTTTTTCATTTGGACATATTTTTTATACAAAAGCTGTCAAAACGTCTTTTATACGGGCGCAGTGAATCCGGGTAATTTAAGAAGTTCTATTAATTTTATGTGAGTTGTATTAAATCCTAATCCTAACTAATATTATAAATGCGAAAGTAAGTTTGTTTGTTACCTTTTCACGCCTAAACCACTGAACCGAACATCCTGAAATTTAGCATATATGTATACGTTGTCAGGTGTACAGAAACGGACATAAAGTACATATTTTATCCCGAAAAAAAATGCTGTTCCCAAGGAAAACAACAATAACGTTCTTATGATAATAGATGGCGCCATGTGTCTTTCGAATCATTATTGAATTATATTATTATAGAAAACTTAGTAGTGTGTTAAGAGTAGAACGCCAAATTCTAAATTAACGCGAGGGAAGTCGCGGGCAAAAGCTAGTACTCGTATTCTATAAAATACTTTTTATTTGAATAATTCTTGCATTCTTAGTTTCCGAGATATTAAGGTTTATATTGGTGACCCGGATTCATTGCTTCCGAGTGTAGTTTTTAGTTAAATATTTCTTTGTTAAAAAACTAGACATAAAAAGATTGCAATAGATGAAAAGTTCATGAAATCTAAATAACTCAAAAGAAACTTACATCTGTATCTTTTGAAAGAAAATATAAAGATTCCAATGCTTGTTATCGTACAAAAGTTGTGTCTTGGAAGATTCGACTGAGAGAAATGTATATAATAGAAAACTTTTACATTACATGATAAGCTTTGTTGAAAATATGCTGGAAGCGACTCGCATATTATTAGGATTCCGTACTTAAAAGATAAAACGGAACACTCATTGTGAGACTTCTGTATTTGTTTATAATGTCAAGGCCATTTTGATCAGTCAAAATCTTTTTTATTATTTCACTAGTCACATCTAATGGCAAGCGTAGACAGGGTCTAAGGTGGAGCACATGAATCCAAGTAACAGAGATGTAGAGGGATTTCCCTACACCAACCTTTTTTTTTTCGTGGGACAATCTTCATGAATGCCCTTCGCCTGGGGAAGACTAAGGGGTATGCCGGACTCTTACCGGCTAAAAACGCACGGTGTTATTTCTCCTGACCCTTAACCGGGGTCGCAGGATTCACAGCTGCATGCACCGCGACGCCGGCAGGCCTCGGTCCGCCAGCCACTGGCAGACCTCTCCTTCTATGGGGCCTTGCCCCATGTCCTCTTGAGAGGCGCGCACGGGACACTGCGTGCCGCCTTCTTGGGCCTGTTACTGATCGGGCGACGGATCCCCTAACCCGCTGCCCGCAGGCCACTTCCCTATACCACCTTGGCTCTCACATACCTACACACAAGGGAACACTATCAACTGCTTGACGCGGCTTTAATGTTCAGGTGGTAGCTAGCCAGGTGGACCGTATAGATCCTACCACCAAGCGTGCTGGGTTTTGTGTAAATATTTTACAACACGCATCTATTCCCAGCATGTGGAGAGAGGTTTTGTATTATAGCCCATCCCCACTCGAGAGCAAAATTTGAAGGCATAGATGCAAAAATAATTTGCCTGCTACTACCTATATTTGTCTTGATAGAATTTCAGATTTTTAGTAACATTAAATATGATAATTTCAATCATAATTTAGGGCGCTTTCAATTTAGATAGTTGGTGTCGGACTGTAGCCGTGCAGCAGCCAGCGGCTGTCGTGCTACGGACGGACAGTTATGTTGTACATACCTACAGTTAAAGCAACGAGACAGCAGTGCGAAGCCGGTACCACGCAACTCGTCTCGCGCTCTCTCATCCCGTCAACTGTAGGTATAAAAAACCGGCCAAGTGCGAGTAGGACTCGCGCACGAGTATGGTACGAAATGGAGCCCCCTTAATTATTTATTTTATTCTATTTTTAATTATTTGTTGTTATAGCGGCAACAGAAATACATCATCCGTGAAAATTTCAACTATCTAACTATCACGGTTCATGAGTTACAGCCTGATGACAGACGGACAGACAGATAGACGGACAGACGGACGAACAGCGGAGTCTTAGTAATAGGGTCCCGTTTTACCCTTTGGGTACGAAACCATAAAAACACAACCCACGCACAGCACGACAGCCGTGCGGCTACTACGCTACGGTCTACGAAAGCTACGCTACGCTACGGAATTAACACTACGCTACACAGTCTAAGCTGCGCTACGGAGATTACGCTACGCTTCAGAGATGCTGCGGCACGGCTGTAGCTCGACAGCAACCGTCTAATTTGAAAGCGCCCTTCGTATTAATTAACTTATGTATTTTACACAACAATATAATTTATTTACAACATTAATACAACATCCGCGTATATTCTAAAATCGTTACACAACCAGAAACTGTAGTTACCAAACTAACCTTAATTACAAAGTGGTTACAACAGGATACAAACAAACTTATACACAATGTTACAGGTAAATATTTATCTAAACGTTTGTGTATTCAGTTTGTGTCTATTGTGGGCTGATACCGGCTGGCGTAGTGTTGGACTATTCATATGCAGATCTGTAGGGATAGCGTAGTGTGGGTGTTTAGTTTAATAATCTTGGATGGAAGGAAAACAGAGATGTTGTAAATGTAAATAGGAATTGATGTGTAGATTTACTGTATAACATCTCGTAAATTTGAAAGTGAATGTCCTGTTTGGATATTATACAGTAGACGTAGTACAAGATTGCTTACTACAAAAACGGAAATAGTTTTAGTGATTGAAAAATACACAACGTGACTGGTGCATGAAAAGAGCCTCCAATAGTGACGACACTTAAGTACGTCCGGCCTACCCTAGGCAGTCAGCTCCGCTACCAACCTTGCTGACTGGCTAGTCTTTTCACCACAGCATGAACTATTCTTGCATAGCTCGTGCCGACACGATAGAATAAGAACTGGCTAGACTTGGTATATGGTTGGATGTTAACATCCAAAAACTATGAACTATGCTTATGATTTTATACAACTTTGACTATGGAATAAACCTTAAATTCGGAAAAAAATAGTGCTGTTCAATACAAAATAATCAATGTTACTTAAAAAAATACATGAAACAGCAGATTTCTTTTACAAATACAGATTTTGTTCCATAGTAAAAATTGTACAAAATGATGAGCAGAGGTCATGGTTTTCGGAAGTAAAGTGACTAGCTAGTCACGCTGTATATTTGTTTATTTTTTTTGCAAGTGTGTAAGAGAAATTCAAATTTAGCAAGCTCACGAAATCGCTTAGTTTAAACTACTATTTGTATCTGTACTAACAACGAAGTGAAGTTTCGTAGTATGGCGTAGCATAGACAAGGAGTCTCGTAGCGTTCCGTAGCCCTCTCGTCATGGTGTAGCGTAGTCTCTTTTGCGTAGCGTAGTGTCTTTTTTGAAGCGTAGCATCTGTAGCGCAGCTTAACCTCTACTGCATATATACCTATATAGCAGCATCTCCGTAGAAAAGTGTAGACTCTATAGTGTAGCGCGTCTCCTTTGCGTAGCATCCTCCATTTTGATAGTAGTGTTCGCAGGTATAAAAGATATTAGGTGAATTGTGTTTGAAAAATAATTTGCGAAGCATTTTTCGGGATTACCCGACTAGTTTCGGATCCAATCGGCGCCCAAGCGGCGCGGTGCAGCGCTAGTTTGACTGGCAACCTCGCCGCGTGATCAACTCAAGATTAAGGACTCCGATTGGGTCCGAAACTAGTCGGGAAATCCCGAAAAATGCACGTGAGTAAACCGTAACTAATCATAAATATGAATGTATCTAACGAAAGTTATAATAATAAAATTTGCTAAGCGTTTGTGTATTCAGTTTGTGTCTTTTGTTGGCTAATACCGGCTGCAGAAGTGTTGTACTATTCATGTGCTAATCTGTGGGATTCTAGCGTAGTGTGGAGGTTTAATTTATTAATCTTGAATGGAATGTGGCAAACAATGCCCGATTCCTAAATCTAGTACAAAGTTAATGGTTTAAAGTCGTATCTGTACCGATAATTAAGTATTAGTTCCGTAGTTTCGTAGGGCTCTTATCATAGCTCACTGTAGTCTGTGTTGCGTAGCGTAGTGTCTTTGTTGTAGCATATTATCTGTAGCGTAGTAGTCTTTGCTGTAGCGTAGTCTCTAAAGCGCAGCGTTATCTCTGTAGCGTAATCTCCGTAGCGTACTGTTTACTCCGTAGCGTGGCGGTTACTCCGTAGCGTAGCGTTAACTTCGTAGCGTAGCATTAAATCTGTAGCGTAGCGTAGCTTTCGTAGGCCGCAGTATAGTGTAGAATCCTTAGCGTAGTACGTCCCTTTCGATAATAGCGTTTGCATTAAATTATTATGACGTTACTCAAAAAATACATAATATCACGCCTGTATTCCTCGAGAGGTTGGGTAGAGGTATACATATAGCACACCCTCATTTCGCCATTATGTTTAAGTCCTATGTAAAGGGGGCGAGCCTTTTGCCATCAACCAGGTATAAATCTGGACTCCGTGTTGCTACTGAAAAATTACTTCACAACACTCAAAGAAAAGTAGGTACGGTTATTGATTGGTTTATTTACACCTAATTTGAATCAAAGTAGATCCATAAATCATAATGAACATGCTCATTGTAAGTCGTTCTGCAACCTAAACAATAGTATTTAACTAGCATAGTTATATCAACAAACCTCCATTTCAACCCATTATGTCTGTATGCGCTTTTAAGCAATGCTTACACACATACTCTGTATTCCATTTAGATCTCCCGTTTGCTCGAAAGTGAAGAGATCTTGGAATAATGTAAGTTAAGGTAAATGTAGAATGTTTGTTGCTACTCTTTGAGATTCAAAGGAAGATAACTATTTAGGAATTTATTTGAAAAAGTCATTTGATGTATTATTTAGTCTAGGGCCGATGTTTCAATCGTCAGATAACTTTTATCTGAGGAATAAATATGGCGGTTTGGAATATTAAATCATAGTACTGTATTCCCGTGAATACAGTACGATATCCGTATATCGTTATAGATATTCTTTTGAAAGAGTAACCATGGAGTTTCTTGCCGACTCTTCTCCTGAAGTGAGAGTATGCCCTTATATAATAATCGAGTTTGTATACCCCCTTAAGTTAAGTATCATTGTATCAAGTGCTTAGTAAGTAGTTTACACGAATGGATTCCATTATTGTATTTTTAGTCATTAAACAACTTTTAATCTAACTGGTTGTATGATTCGTAACATTTCACTCCATAGGAAACGACTAATTGGAACCGTGCACCTAAATTCGACTTTTATTAAGCGCTTGTATTGGTTAACGGGAAATAAAAAAAAATATTTTGATTTTTGACCTTTGCCCAACTCATCGGGGATAAAGGCGTTATGTTATTATATGAAACTAAAAATAACACTTAAGCTTTGTAACGACCAAACTTCAGATTAATATCTCTCCCAGCTAGCTAAACAAAACACATTTTACGGATATTAAACTGCACGACACATTGGCAGCTGCAGCTATCTTTTATCTTTGCTGCCAAAACACAGATGACCTATTAATATGCCAACGCAAAATATTGCTGTATTGTTCCTGTTTCTGTTAGTTTCTATGTCTATTTGAATATAACTGTTTAGACAAACCACATTTACATAGTTACAAATACAGCATAAAACCAATTCTACTAACAGAAACTTTTATCAATCGCAACTGAATTGTTTACTCATACAGTTTTCGTTTAAAAATACTATCAAATTGTTTAACAACAAAAATAAAACCGAACATTTTGACAGTTTTCTACACAGTGAAGGAGTGCCTTTACTGGCCCAAATTTTCATCCTGAATAACCAACACTGCTTAGGAGCCTTCATGGAAATCTGCCTACACATTTAGTACAATACCTAGTCAGCTCTGTGTTCTATTTCCAACCGGAAATCAAACAGAAATACGCACTAATATGCGTAACAATACGGAAAGGCAATCCATCTAAACATCGAGCTCAAGTGTACGTGCTAAGCTTGACAGAGCTTAGGCTAAGGCACAGTAGACATATAAGCTAAAGCAGTACCTCAACTTACTATAATCTCAAGAATTGGAACACTCACACAGACAAGCACTGTATACTGAGTAGTTTTTGTTTTTGTATGGAACTGCATCCCGAAAATACCTTATTTGTCTTGTTGCAGTGCGTGTCTGTGTGAGTGTGTCAAATCGGACGATTGTAGGTAGTTGAAGTACTGCTTTAGCTTATATGTATACTGTGGCTAAGGTCACACGATGTGTTTCTGTGCGTTACGATGCCGCACCACAATTATTTCGACACACTGAGGGCCACACGGAGAATGTGGTATCGCAATGGAACGCCGCGTAGTACGTTATAGTTTGAACGACAATGGAGCGAAATAAACGTGTGTCCTGCGCTGCGATGCCGTTCCGGTGTCGCATCGCATCATCCCTCCACGCTTTGTCTCTCCGGTCCCCTTGTCCGTTGCGTCGCCGCACGATGTCGCAACGCACCGTGTGTCATGACGTCACTTTGATTTATAATTATGAAGAATGACACAGCGTCACCGCTCAGGCATCGCACCGCACGGGCGTTTGGCTTCGCCCTAAGGCCACATGATGTGTTGCCGGTGCGTTGAGTTGCCGCACCGCAACGATTTCGACAAGCTGGCTGCCACACTAGCGGTGTGCGTTTATTTTATCCCATAACGCAGGTCTACATTAAACTAAGGAGGCAAGGAAATCCACGTCAATATTATCAGTAGGTACTCATTCTAAGATATGAAAAATATTATTAAGTAGCGCAAAACTATTCCCTTTCGATGTACACATAGCACTGCGTTGACGCTCCGGTGTCAACGCATATGGCAACGCATTAGCAATCTTGTTGGAGTTATAGGGGTATACAGGTGGCGGTAACCACTTACCATCAGGTGGGGCGAGACGGCTTCTTTGCCAACAAAATATTAAAAAAAAAGAATTTGATGAGATACATAAAATATTAAGTTGTGATAGCACTATATGAGGTTCTCTGTTGGAATATCGAAATATTACTAGCCGATTCTTATCTAGTCGATAACCTTTCGCCACTTTTCACTAAGCCGAATAATTAAAACGCCGAATGATTAAAGTCCCTAATTATGTTTTGTAATTTTTTGTTACGCCGTCTAGTCTACTGGCCACTGTTTCATTAGTCAACTGTATTATTGGCCACTTTAAACTTGTTACATGGCTCATTTTCCCACCATGCAAGCAAGAAAGCAAGCAAGCATGCAAGTGTTTCTGGGTTTGCTCCGCCAGAAGACTCGCTTTGTCGCCCCTTCGCTTCGCTTGCACACTCGACCAGCGCTACGCTTCAGTCTTGTGCACTTGTTCCACTCAGGACCTCCTTCGCGAGCTTCTGACTCCACGCTTTTAAATAATACTCTAGGGGTAGGACAGAGTCTGACCACGTGTAGTCGGGGTGCGCTGACTCGGATTAACATTACATTCCGGTGTGTAAAAATAATGTTGTGCGAATACTTATTTGGCAAATATTCGACTAAAACAAAATTTCTGAATGATTTTTTGGCCAAATAATTATGGTGGCTAATAATCATTCCGCGAAATCAAATTAGGGTAAAAATTGCTTCGGCAAAGATAACGTCGGTGAATCGTTGTCGGCGTAATGAAATTCGATATGAAATACTTCGGCAAAAAAGCGGGCATCGACTACATCGACCCATCCTAGACTACGTACTCACACAACATGAATATATGTATTATTATACAAGGTTAGTCGGAAAGGGGGTACTAATCCGAAGCCCACTTATAGTATCGCTGATGACCGTTTGAAGGCAAGTATTAAAATTTCAAAATTCGATATTTTTTTTCCTAATAAATAAATAAAAAATAAAATAATGTTTATTTCAGATAAGTATCATCCATATGTGTTAGTAAACAAGAAACTTACACCTATGTTAGTAAATTTAATATAATATTTATATCTATTTCATAACAAGGTTGTTGTTCTTGATGCATCTTTGAACTAATAAAATGATTTTTTATTTTAGTTTTTTTAAAAATTCTTCATCCCTACTTTAGTTACAAATTCAGAAAATGGTGCTTCTAATTCATGACCCCAAATATGACCTAAAATGTAAACACAGCTGATCATAACTGGGGATAGATAGATTTTAGAGATTTTTTTTTCAGATTTTTGAACAACTTTTTCTCTTTAACTATTGACTTTTGGGAAAAGTTGTGGAACAAAAGTTATTCATTATTATGTGTACTTTAACACCCTTTCGGATTAGTACCCCCTTTCTGACTAACCTTGTATATATACCAAATCCTCTACCTCCTGGGGAGTACTATTGTCCTAGTCAATAAACCGTAATGTTATTGTTCACTATCAAGATATTATGCAAATTGTTTAGCAAACGGCCTATCGGTAATCTTTGGGGTCCATTTTGTGAATATAATATCAGTTTGGGGTCGAAATTTCAATAATGGGTGAATCTCAAATTCACGTAATTTAAACCGCTGTGGAAGATGGGCTTTGTGTATTGTGGTGAGTTTGTGGTGGGTCAATAATGAGAGATTTTGTTACGGTTGTTTAGTGTTGACGTAAGGGGCAACTGGGGAATAATATTAAGAATGTAAATAATAGTTACCAACTATTATAGAAACTGTTATTCTGCTTAAAATTAAAATGAACAGACATCAACTCTCAACGTTTCTGCTAGTATACTAAACAAAGGATTCCAGTGTTTTTTTTCAACATGGGACATCGTTCAGAGCATGAATTTAAATACACTTTAAAAGTAGTGGTTTGCACTATCAATCAAAAAACTATTCGTTTCTGAATGCACCCGTAAAACGAAGGTGGAAAGTGATCGGTGAAGCTAGTCATTTCTGCCACTCATCGGCCGCTTCCGCGACACCGGTAATTTCGTTTGCTCACCTCGTGCGTTGGGGCGTAGGTATACCTACATAAAGAAAGCAGGTAACCAGCGCCGACCTATCAGCGCTTATTGGTACTTGTCCGTG
The DNA here is from genome assembly GCA_905220435.1 of Amphipyra tragopoginis. Classification (NCBI taxonomy): domain Eukaryota; kingdom Metazoa; phylum Arthropoda; class Insecta; order Lepidoptera; family Noctuidae; genus Amphipyra; species Amphipyra tragopoginis. The sequence continues at coordinate 4,158,943 of HG992006.1, forward strand.
CAGGTAACCGCTACATAAAGGAAGCGGATAGAAGCAGGGGCTGGCATTTTTTAACAAAAATACGCCTTATTCCCTTGCAAATACAGCAGACGGCCTACCAGCGCTGAGCGGAGCCGGTCGGAACTTGTCGGCGCAGTTCGGAGCTTGTCGGCGCTGGTTCGCCACATAGTATATAGACTACCTGCGCCGACTAACTGCGTGGACCAGTACCGACAAGCGCTGACAGACCGGCGCCGGCAACTCGCTTTCTACGTGTATACGCACTTAAGTAGTCACAGTTCCAACATAACCTAACCTACCTTTCTGCTATCTGTTTGTCATTTTATTTCTTATTGCGGAGAACTTTATTTAAAGTCAGAAGTATCAATATTATAATGCAAACTATTAATTTTAAAGCTAAGCCTTTTTGAAATGGGAACTATTATTTTTAAAGTGCATTTTAATTTATCCCATAAAAAAATTGTGTCCAATTTCCAGGTTTATCTGCTATGATTGGCAAAATGTCCTGCTCACTAAATTTGAACCTCATCAATCAGTCTCCTTACTCTATCTTCCCATGTTTTTTCAGTAGGTACTGTCAAATATACTCGTTGAAATGTTTTCTGAGCAGCTTTGCTTTGAGCGGCGATGGTCGATTTTCCTACTTCTTGTTAATATTTGGTAGTGCATCACCTCAAGACGCGAATAAATCTGTTTAATTTTTTACTTTCTCCAAAAATTGTTCAACCACAATCCCAGAATCAGATGTCGCGACACAAATTACCGCTTATACCAACTAATAAGCGAGGTACGATTAGAATCGTACAGGCAGAAAATTGCCATGCGTCTGGTTCATTCAATTACGTGAATACCGTCTGTGGCGCGCCGGCACATGAGTTAGATGGGTTGTACACTAGGGGTTCAATATTTATTCGAATTTAGAAGAAATCGAATTAAACAGAGATCAACTGGACTTCCATGCTGTCTACCTCCTCATCATTATCATCAGAGCAGCAGTGCACTGCTGGACATAGCACGTCACCGAACTCGATCTTCAGCCTTTCTCATCCAACTTCTCAGCCAACTTGCGAAGATCGTCACTCCACCTAGCCTTAGGGCGTTCCACACTACTTTTGCTGATTCGCGGTTGACTCTGCCTCGGAGAGCACGATAAACCGTCCCGGTTGTCATACAAATATCCATGACACGTCGTTTCGGGTATTCAGAAGCCCGAGAGCCTGACAACTGGTCTTATCTTAGTATTGCAAAGTATCTAAGTATTAAAAGTGGGTTCCCGGAGTCTGATGGCAGCTGCTCGGTGTATAATACTGATATTCAGACTGGTCCCTTCTAAGGAAGAAGGCTAGACATCTATGTCGAATGGTAAATAACAGATGGATAAGACGAAAAGAGGTAGAAGACGATAATGGATGAAGGGCTATGCTCGAAATTTCCCTACGTGATCATACCAGAAATAAATGATGAGATCCGCTAGAGAACCAGTGAAACCGATATAGCCCGAAGAATTGCCAAACTTAAGTGGCAGTTGGTATGGCACATTACTTGCAGAACGGATGGCCGATGTGGGCGAAAAGTTCTGGAGTGGCGACCGCTTACCAGAAGGCGCAGCGTGAGTAGGTAGACAAGGTGGACCGATGACCTGGTGAAGGTCTCTGGAATCCACTGGATGCGAGAAGCACAGGACCGGTCGATGTGGCGATGCTTGGGCAAGTCTATGTCCAGTAGTAGACGTCTTTCGGCTGATTGATGATGATAAATGGATTTATAATATCACCTAGAGAAGGGAACTTAGTCGAAAATGTTGGGTCTTTCATACGATGGGACACTTTGCTTACTTTGTCACTCTATGCAAGAGAGTTATCAAAGTAATTAGACTGAGCTTGTCGTGTTGTGTCGGACACTAACCTTTGTACACAGAAGCTGTTTGATACCGTTGTAGCGTTGTATCAAGTCTTGTATGCAAAGGTCAGCGCTTTTGAAACATGCCACATACACGGTGTTTCAAATTGGATAATGTAACGTTATGTAAATTACTTATGTATGTATATGGCTGGGCAGAACAATGTATTTGTGAACTTAATAATTGGGAATTGGTTGCTTAATAAATAAATAATTCTATCAGTTCACTCAATGTACCATTCCCTTAACATCTAAATAGAAGACGTCAAGCTGAAGTATTTAATAACACACGTGAGATGGCAGAACTAGAATCAGAGCGCCGAAGCAATTACGTGGAAGTGTGTTGACCTGATGATATACGATTGAATTCAGTGTCACGCCCTCTTCCTTTTTAATGTTTTTTTTTTATTTTATACACCGTGGGCACCCAAAAGATTTTAACCACGCCGTTCTGATGGTATTATGAGTCAAATTTTATATCAACGAAAGTCCAATTCAGTAATTTTTATTTTGTTTTTTTTTTCGATTCTTAAATCAATTAACTTTAGTACTTCCTTATAAACAATACCTTAGCTTCAACTGGCAACATTTGTAAATTATCGTGTGAGTGGATAAGAAACTTCTCATTTCACAACCCTCCCCGACAAATAAGACATACGGCGAGAGGGGTATGATATGACAAAAGTCGCAACGCCACATTCATAAGACTTGTTAAAATAGATATTTTTCGATTTGTGAATTTCCGGAAATAATGAATATCTCGAAAATTAAGCTTTATACAACAAACTATATTCTAGCTTTTTTTCTCCAATTAGGCATCGGAATCGAAGAGTTAAATCTTTCGGGTACCTCGAGCCCACTGTGTATAATCATATTTTCATTTTCCTTTTTATCTGTATTTCATGTTTAATTTTCTTTTCTTTAATTTGTAGTCAATGCAATGGAGAAATATGCTCGGAGTTTCCTGCGTGATTATATCAGAAATGATGAGATCCGTAGGAGAACCAAGGTAACCGATATAACCTTACCCTTAACCTTAAGTGGCAGTGGGCGGGACACATAGCTCGCAGAACGGATGGCCGACGGGGCCGAAAGGTTCAGGGGGCCTACTCCCTAAGTCCGACAACGAAGTTAGTCGCCCGTCCGAAAGTAGCCCGAAACATAGGAGTGAACAAAACAAGTGTCAAGTTCTACTTTTCGGACGGGCAAAAACACATCGGTAGTAGGGACAACTGTCAAATCGTGTTGTCATTCATTCTTAGTCCGGGCCCCGAAATAATCGTATGTCCGTAGGTGATACGGAGTAGGAAACGCTCGTAAGTAAGGCCGAAAACACGGACTTCGTGCTTAGGGAGTAGACCCCTGGAGTAAAGACCGCGTACCGTGTGCCGCGTAGATGCAGCCTGGGTAGGTTAAGTTCGCAGGAATCCGCTGGATGCGAGAAGGACAGGATCAGTCGATGTGGCGACGCTTAGGGTAGGCCTACTTATGTCCAGCAGTGGACGTCTTTCGGCCGAATGATGATGGTGATGACGAATTTGTTTTCTATCTATGCTATTGTAATTTATGTCTTTTGTTGCATTGAATAAAGGTTTTATCTATCTATCTAAGGACATTCAGTTAGTTTTTTTAAGAATTTAAAAACTATAAATGACAGTCTCAGAAACGCTTATTACTTATTCACCGTCTTCCAGTGTTTAAATTGTGTAGAAGCAACCGCGGAACAAACTCCCCAGCAACACACTATTTCATAAAACAGTCTTAAATTTGTATTTTATCTTCTTCAACTAATTAAAACTCAAACACTGACTGACTGAGAGACAACGCACATCTTAAACCGTTGCGTCTAGAAGCATGAAATTTTGCACAGGAGTTCCATAAGTAATGCAGTTGAGCACAAAGAAAGGATTTCTGAAAATTGTTCCTCTGAGGGAATTAATTTTATTAGGAAATTAAACTTTTTATGGAAGTTCGTCATTTTTGAAGTATGAGAAATCTCATGGAGCATACGGCTCGTTCAAAATAAAATCGCATCTTGCAACTCTGTGGTCAAAATTTCAAACGCCAACAAGCGCTGCATCAACCGAGTTCGAAACCACAGCTAGCCAGCGAAGCGTTCTTCCCCAAATTCTAGTGCTGTAATATTAAAAGTTTCACAGATACAAAATCGGCGTAGCTACAAAATTTATTCGCAGTTTCCTGCATTGAATTTAGTTTTTATATCCGACTGTTGTTTTAGGCTATGCAACAATCATTTGTGATGCAAATGTTGATGATTTATGAGCTAAGCTTTGTCTAAATAACATTGTTATTTTAGTAAATATTATTAATTAAAATCATTTTATTTCGGACAACTAAGTTAGTAACTTAATCTAAAGACGAATGAATGCGAAGACCACCCAACAGCTAGACACCCAGCAACTATGGAACAAGTCTTCGCACAAATTTCCTTGTTATGACAGAGGAAGCATCTGTCGCCACAGCCTTCAGGATGCTATTAAAGCTGCCTTTTATTCTGCTCAGGAGTGAGGCCGTTTTTTTGCGGATGATGGCATGAAATCCATCGGTATGGGTTACCGCGAACATTTCTGAGGCACTGCAAAAACGAGGTAGTCGCAACAGCATCCTAAAAATATTAGGCATGTATTTAACGCGGCGACAAACTAATCTGATTTAGGGTTTTAAAAATAATTAAAATGGGTAGCAAAAATAATAGGTTGGCAGCTACAGTGAAGTAGCATTTTAAGCAGGCAGGGGGTTTTAAAAATAATTAAAATGGGTAGCAAAAATAATAGGTTGGCAGCTACAGTGAAGTAGCATTTTAAGCAGGCAGGGGGTTTTAAAAATAATTAAAATGGGTAGCAAAAATAATAGGTTGGCAGCTACAGTGAAGGAGCTTAAGTCGACGGAGCCCCGCTGTGCGGGGCTCCTATTTCTGTCTGCAGGGTTTAAAGTTACCTAACACGAAGGGGATGACGGGGGCTTCGTTCGCTCGCTCACTTTAGCCCCCGTCATCCCCTTCGAACCTAACCTATCCATGTCGGGATTCCCCTTAACCACCCTGCTAACATTATTAGTCGCCAAGTCATTATATTAGTCGCCAAGTCATTATTTATAGCTCCTCGCCTCATTTTATTAGTTGCAAACACTTAGTCGCCTTTTAAGTTATTAGTCACCTGGAAAATAATAAGCCAAAATATTATTATATTTGACGCGTAGAACGTCCAGCGACCTTTTCGAGTAGTTGACTCAAAGATTACCGGTGTAAAAACTCTGACAATGAGCTTTAAAAAGCGTAATGTTTATTTGGTCAGTGCTCGGTCAGTATTTGTCTTACTTATAATAATTTCAATATTAATATTGTACATGGTATAATTAGCGGTTGAACGCTTAGAAGGGGGCTTGTGGCTAATTAACAGCGACATTTAGGTACGCTTGCCGCGGTCAGTCCGTGGATGACCGTTCGTTACACATGGACACCCCTGCGTGCTTCAGAGAGCAAGTTAAACCATCGATCCTAGTTGTCATACGAATACCTATGACAGCCGTTACGGATAGTCAAAAATCTGACAACCGGTCTAACCTTAGGATATCGGCATTGACCAGGGCCTGTGTTGCGGAGGTCTGATGGCTGTCGCTCCGTGTAAAATACTGGTATTCAGCCGCATCTGATTAGACTGGAAGGTGACCCCAAAATAGCAAAGAGCTAGGAGGAAAACTAGTGGTTGAACGCTTGCCTTCCATGCAGAAGCCTGTGAGACCAAACCAGGTCCGCACCTCGGAGTTTTCAAATTCATGTGCAGATCAAAATTTGATTATCACTTGTGCTAACGGTGAAGGAAACCATCTCCAGATAACCTGCATAACTGAGAGAGCTCCATAAAGTTCTGATGGTGTGTGCAGTCCGTCACGCACCAGGACAGCGTTGTGGACTAAGGCTAAAACGCTTCTTATTCTGAGAAGAGTTCTATGTCCAGCAGAGAGGCAGTCATCATCTGCCTAGCCTTTTCCCAACTATGTTGGGGTCGGCTTCCAGTCGAACCGGATGCAGCTGAATATCAGTATTTTACATGGAGCGACTGCCTATCAGAACTCCACAACCCAGTAACTGGGTAATAACTCTTGGTAAGACTGGTTGTCAGATTTTCTGGCTTCTGACCAACAGCGTTACTCTGTCAAAGATCTACAAATGACAACAGGGACCAACGGCTTTACGTGCTTTCCGAAGCACGGAGGAAACTCGCTATGGTAAATGGTCACCCATCCACAGACCAACCTCGGCAAGCGTGGCTTAACCCGGAAGATCGGTCTATGCGGCTGTAATTATTTAGCCACGAGCTCCTCCAGCAGAGAGGCAGTAATGGTCGGAATATGCCCTTGGGACAAGAGTAACGATAGTAATAAGGATATTTTCAATTTTGAAGACAAATTGTATATTTCACGGACGCGCTGCAGTATTCATAATATGATAATTTGATGGGGCGGTTGCGCTGTTGGCTGTGGCATAAATTGAAAGCACTATACAACATAACATAACACCACGCCTGTATTTCCCGAAGGGGTGAGCAGAGATGTGTAGTAAAAATGGGCGTAAAAACTTCTGGGCGTGAGGCCCTGGACTAGGTCGAGCTGTGTTATTGGGTTTTTCCGTGTGGAATTTCTCAGTAGCAGCCTGGAGTGTGAATTTGTGCCTGGTTGATGGCTTGCCCGCTGTTACATGGGACTCAAACGTAACAGCACTCTTGGGACTGGAAATGCCCACTTCACGGATTGTTACTAAAATATATTGTCAGTCAGTGATACCAGCTCTGTTGCACACCAACTAAACTTAGCTAGGAATATTGCTATCTTTGCAATGCAGTTTGCAATTGCTTTGTGAATGCTTATGTTTAGTACTGCCCCCCGTTTCAAAACCTTTTTGATAAGCAGTTATCGATCGATTCGTTTTGTGATCTCGTTTTGTCTACGACTCTTGTAACGAGAGAAAAAAAGATAGCAAAAAAACATTTTCCCAATATAATCCTTAATTGCCTGTGAGTGTCTACTCACAGAAATACACTCAGTACATCGTCAACCACAGCAGTGGATGTAGACTTAAATCTGTGGCGTACGGAAAGATAGTCTCTGGTATCTATTTCTAGCTTATCCTAAGTCAAACAGTACACCGCTTACTAAAATGTACCTTTGATTTTTTATTGTAACAAATAAGAGCACTCAGCGTATCTTGCGTTGCGTACTGCGCAAGAGACACGACGCAAAATACGCTTAACTTTGACTATAGCCTCTGAAAATACGCCAAATTCAGTTAATTTAACATCGATCAAATGCAAGATGCGCGCGTGTCTTCTAGGGCCTATTACGCTCGGCGAAACGACTTAAAATACGCGTGGTGAAGCCGCGCAGTAGAATTTGTATGTAGCGCGATTGACGCGTAACATGAGCCGCGCAAGATACGCTCAGTGTATCTGCAACCTAAACGTGTTAGGACACGTTCGGACGGAGACGGACCACACTCAACATTGTAATCCGCACTTCATGTAACAAATCTATAGACATAGATTCAATTTAAATTTAGAACGAGACAACACGCTCGAAGCCCACTATTCATTCATTGAATTCAAATGTAGAATAAGATCACAGAATATAAATAAGCTAAAGCAGTACTTCAACTACCTACAATCGTCCAAATTGACACACTCACACAGACACACACTGCAACAAGACTTCTAAAGGCGGATACAGATTTTGCGAGGCATGCGCCACTAACGGCGCACAACGAATGCACAGAGTGAGGCGTGCGTGTCGAAAAAATATACCAACGTATGTTCGGGTTGAGCCATCGCGTGCGAAGCAAATGCTTCGTTTGTCTGTCTTCATGTTTGTGGCGAGGCATGTGCTGCGCATAGGCTGAGCATGTGCGAGGCGAGCCAGCGTGAGTCGGTAGGGATACACATGCGTTGTGTGCCGTTCGCGGCGCATGCCTCGCAATGTCTGGATCCACCTTAACGTAAGTTATACAGTCACATACAAAAACAAAAAACTACTCAGTATACAGTGCGTGTCTGTGTGAGCGTTTCAATTCGGCGATTATAGTAAGTTGAGATACTGCTTTAGCTTATATCTATATATCTACTGTGCCCACACTATTCATTCATTGAATTCAAATAGTAGTAGAATAAGATGTTAATCGCCTTAGTTAAATTCAATCCATTTAAACGGACGGACAGAGAAAACCGTCGACCTTCTATTGGAACAAAAAAAATCTGATTAAAACCCGGTGGTCTAATTAAGGCGATACCCTGACCAAAACCTTGCGAGAGTGCGTTTTTCTTCGTTATTCAGAGACTATTAACTAATTAGTTAAGAGTAATAAACTAAATCTAAAAGCACATTATTAATGTTCGATATCTTATCATCACATTCCACGTTCTACTTTGTTTTTATGTGTTATAAATACATTTAAAATCTACTTTTAAAAAGTGACTAAAATTATTGATTACATGCATCTGTTGCTAAAGGCAACGCTCTAATAATTTGAGGATTACACTAATGGATAGAGAATTAAAAAATCTATAAATTTCACGTTTTATTTAATTTGGAAAGATCGCTATTCTTTTTTAATTAAATTAATTCCGAAAATTGTGTGAGTTCTACGTTTGAAGGGGCGTGCGCAGGGTGCGGGCGGCAGTACGCTGCGTGCTTTCGTACGAGGAGGCCGTGTCGCTCTCGTTGTCGTCCTTCCCGCCGCAAATATTTATTTAGTTTAATTTTAGGATAAATAAACCTAGTGATAAGAAATTAATTTTGTGTAATTTGAAAATGCCTAAATTCAAGAAGAATAAACGTCAAAGATGTCAAAATGCTCTAGAGATGAATGAAATTCTGTAAGTAATTTTTGATGCATTATGCAAAGTTTACCAACCTGCTTTTATTCCGATAAATACCTACATGTAATTACATGGTATCTTTTTATTTTAGGAAGAGAAGAAAAATACCGGAATGCGCATTTGACAACGAAAATAATTATTCAACTTTACCAATAATTGAAAATGATATTGGGTAATCAGATGCACTTTTGAGTCCATAGAGTTATGAAATTACAGACAAAACTTATGAAAAATGTGATATTTTTTTGTGGTTACCATGAAAATAATATGAACCTTTTCAAATGTACAGCTAAAATATGTATCTAAATGATTTATTACAAGTAATTCAGTTTTGTTTTCATGCAAGATCTAATATAATGAATTCTTTATTGAAGGCTAAACAGAAACACTGACGATACGCCAGTAAACGACTTGAGTCAAGAAACCATAGAATTAGAGGATACGTGTCTTGATTCAACTGAAATGGTTGAAGATGTAGAGGTTTGTTTATTTATTTTTTTGGTTTGTAGATATTATTGTGCACAAATACATAGTTGTGCTTGTGATTAGGTAAAAGATATCTAAATAGGTACTAGTACTAAGTAGATATTAGTACTAAGTAGATGAGTAGGTACTAATGCCTACCCAGTATAATCTAATCACAATACCTTGGTAGGTATTGTAGTTAGGTATAAATAAGTAGATACTAAGTAGGTAGGTATAAATACCTCTTTATCTACATCTATTTTTAGGAGCCTTTATTTAATCTGAATATACGTAACACTATATTGCTGATTTATTTAACTATGCATAGTTTTTTTTTTGCAGTAAGAAATATCTTGTGAGGCTGAATAAAGCAATAATGAAAAAATAATAAGAAGAAGAATAATTGATGTCAGCCACTTCTTTTCGGAATTAATAAAAATTTCCAATCATGGTCCATTGGGTTGCAGCGTCACCGAACTACAACTTATCGGAGAAACACAAAAGGGCTTAGAGTCGAAATTTACGTTTAAATGCCAATTATGCAACGAAATTTTTTTAATAGTAAATGATAATTGCAGTGAAAATTATTTATCAATAAATAAATGCGCAGTCGCAGGTACTATTGCAATAGGCGCGGGAAATTCGCAACTAAACGAGCTATTGTCATCAATAAATCTTCCTTCTTTGTCCGAAAAAATATATTCAACAAACCACGAATTAATTAGTAAAAAATGGGAAAGTGTTTCCATAGAATCGATGAAGCATGCTGCAGAAGAGGAAAGAGAGTTTGCACTTGCCTTTTTATTATTGACAATACAAGTGCTGTGCAAAATCAAAATCAAAAGTTTTTATTTCACATAAACCATTACAGGCGCTTATGAAAAGTCGAATTTAGGTGCACGGTTCCAATTAGTCGTCTCCTATGGAGAAGAGCCGGCAAGAAACTCCATGGATACTCTTTTAAAATCCATATCTTTAACAATTTGAGTGGGTACAGTTATGACTTAGAATTAATAGTTCTCTTTTGTAAAATAAAAACAGAATCTACGTTAGCTGCTGAGCCAACAGAATGCCGTAGGACATAATGCTGTGGAAATATGCGGAGTATACTAACCTAGTTGTAGCTACATCAGTCAGCTGCCTAATTTTACTAACTGCGTAGCAGCAGAACTTAACCTAGCCGACATGGTAGTAAAATGCGCACCGCACTGCAATTTTGAATCGAGAGTTATACCTAAAAATACGGTGTCATTAATTGTATTAAGATTATTGCCTTCAAGCATTAAATTTAAACCTACTTGGGGAACATTTGGTAGTGAAAACTTAAGGCATTTTGTTTTGTATGCATTAAGTAACATGTTATTGGCTGTAAACCATTTAGAAAGAACAGTAAGGCTCTCGTTAACATGTAAAACGTCCCTATCTTTTCTATCTATTTTGAAAATAAGGGAAGTGTCGTCGGCAAATAAAATTATGTCTGATAAGTCGGTCATCATATAGGGTAGATCATTTATATAGGTTAGAAACAATAAAGGTCCAAGAATTGAGCCTTGAGGCACGCCCATCTTAACTAGAGACCCCGTAGATATCGCACCGTTAGCACCAACTTTTTGCTGTCTATTAGATAAATAGGAGAAAACAAGGTCAGCAGCTCAGCCACGAATTCCGTAGTGGTGTAATTTACAGATGAGGGTGTTGTAGTCAACGCAGTCAAAAGCCTTGGAGAGATCACAGAAGATGCCAATAGCATCCTGATAGCTCTCCCAGGATTCCAAAATATGAGTACTCTGTGTACGATTATGCCTTTTTGTCACGTGATTTTCCGAAAGGCTAGGCAGGCATCTTATATTACCAGTCCTATACAATATTAGGGAACGCTTATTGCCGTCTACTGGCCTCATTTAATCATTGCTTTCACAATTATGTATAAATAAATATAATTGTGTACAAATAAAAAAAGTATGTGGATAAAAATCAACGTGTTTTTTTTTTCGTTTAACCCCATCAATCAGTTGGACAAGGATGATGTCAGCGTAAGACTATTCTGTGGCGTAAGTAACAAGAAGGCGTAAGTAATAAGCATAAACTGAAGAGAGAATTGAGTGATTATTAATTTGAACTGACGTAAATATATGTATAACATGTAGGTACTCGTTCGTTCGTAAACTAACCGCCCAACATTAACCTTTGGGCAGTAGCCCGCCAGGCACAAAACTCCGCCTGGTTGGAGGATCCTCCCTTTGGTTGGAGGAACACCAACTCTCGTTCCTCCATAATATCTAAACACAACAAAATGAAAAGTTTTTTTGCCTGTTAGTAATGATATTGTTTGTGTTTTTTTACTTGAAGTGCGAGTTGATAAAATCTATTAGGGTACGTTCACATGACAAGCGTTCAACGCGCGTTTTGCTAACGCGCGTTTATAACTACATACATTTTATTCAGGCCGTACACATGCTAACGCGCGTTTTAATAAAGCGCGCGTTGAACGCTGCGCCAGCGCTCGACTGTTGTCAGCGCGCGTCAACGCGCGCTTTGAGATCATTGATTTTCTATGTTACCGTTCAGATGAGCGCGCGCTTTCGACGTGTATAAACGTATTTTAGGGTTCGTTCGGTTCTTCCAGAAATCGTCCGAAATGGAAACGGAAGCTTTTAATACCGAATTATTTATAGTTGAAATAAAGTTTAGACTTTAGCGTTTTTATCTGCTACGAGTTCATCGTTTATGAGCCAGTAAGTCATCAAATGACTTGATGGACATTCTGAAGTAGTTAAAAAATTTGATTCCGAGTTACTTTAACATAGGATACAAAGTGAAGTACTGGCTTTCAGTCAGCCTGTATGAAGAAATTGGATGGACCCAATATCTTCTGTCGCGTCGTTTTTGCCGTCGGTATAAAATCACCGTTAAAACTGTTTCTCCGTTCATCTTCGACAAACCGCACCTTTAGAATTAAAGAGACCTATTCGAAATTTTAAGATTTCAACTTTTACTCATAGACTGACCCATCTTCATCGACTCTTAATAAAACAGAGGCGTATGGTGGCGTAAAAATGTAATGCAACAGAATAATCTCCCGTTTCTACAAAATTTATAAACATACGAAACTTTATTCAACGTTTTCCAAAACCTTAGTTTTTAGATAGGTCTGTTTAATTCTAAAGGAGCGAAATGTAGAACTCACTCTGTAGAAAATGAACTATGGCCGCCACGGCAACGCGCGTTCAATGCCTGACAAGCACGCTCCATGTGAACATTATACAAAAATTTTACGCGCGTTCACCGCACGTTGAACGCTTGTCATGTGAACGTACCCTTATACAGTGTTGAGATATCGATACCCATTACGTCTGTGAAGTTTACACAAAAAGAAAGTAATTTTTAAACTAATATTTTAAGTGACTTCACACTATTGACGATTGATGACCCCAAAAAAAACATCATCAAATAAATATCTTTTTTAACGTCTGCAGAGTTTCACTAGCTAATTTAATTTGACCCTGTATAGGTACAGTAAACGCTCAAAACTCCATAGGCATGCTAAGGACTACATTGCTATAAACCCGAGCACGATACAGCCAATGCGTGTGCATGTGCGTGTATAAGTGATGTCTCAACATTCCACAGATAACACACACTAATATATTGTCGTCGCAATACGCGAAAAACGTTCCTTTCTTTATAAGATTTTTTTATTGAATGCCGTGTCTGTGCATTCGAAGGTCTGTGATTTTCACTTATATTCCTAAGTTGTTCGCCAGTTGGCGTTAGTAGTACTCACGAAGTATTGTAGAGGGGGGGTGCGGCAAAGAGGGAACAAATGCTCAAGGTCATTTGGTCAGGGAAACGCCTTAAAACCCGGTGGAGGGATGAAGCTATTTGTGCGCATTCACAGTTGTTTTTTTACGTGTATTTTTTAAATGCCTTTTGTGAAGTGACAAAGGTGGTATTTCGAAGTAGGGCAATTAATTATTTATTTTTTTAGTTGTATTGTTTTGTTCAAGAATTTAGATGGTTTATTTGTAGGTATTTCAATTTGTATACAGATTTTGAAAGGATTTTTTTGTTAGGAAATGTTATTGTTTTTAGAGTTTCATACCAAAATGGTGAACAAGGAACCCGAAGGGGCGACTTCGTCTGTCCGTCCATACGTCCGTCTATCTGTCACAGCTCTTAATGTCAGGAACTACTTATGTTATCGTTTTCAGGAATAGTTTTAAATAATGCTTGTCCACCTATACTGGAACTGAAAGAATAGAAATTTTTTTTTTTAATTTTTGATTTCAATAGGGTCCGAAGCGGGGAATTGAAATTTTAAAATGGGGTACTAGGTCAAATGTATTATCATATAAAAGGGCTTTATTTCCACAATGTGAAAAATATTTTTATTTTAATTCATGCCACATAGTTTGAGTTGATAGAATTTTATCTCAACATTATAGTACAAATAGAACTATGTCTGGAACTAGCACAGTTTTTTAGAAATCAGAAAAAATCCTTTACAAACAAACTTAGTTGTGCGGTTCCAAAAAAATGAACATTAAACTTTCTAAGGTATAAAACCTTTGGTGCGCGAGTCCGAATCGGACTTCCCCAGGTTTTTTTATTAATGTGTCTCGCCCAAGTGTACCGAAAACGGTACGGCCGCCATTGTTTATCTATTGTGTCTATAATTACAGTACTACACAGGTTAATAAATACCTACACTCTTAAAACATCATAATTATATTTTAATCCGCCATACCTGTGACGTAGCTAGGTATAATATACAAGCCATGTTAAAATTTAACATGACAACTTAAAATCATGCCTGTATAATTATAATGTATAGTACAGTTATGCTTAAGTACCGCTGTTTATGTTTAACCCGCTGCCCGCAGGCCACTTCCCTATACCACCTTGGCTCTCACATACCTACACACAACGGAACACTATCAACTGCTTGACGCGGCTTTAATGTTCAGGTGGTAGCTAGCCAGGTGGACCGTATAGATCCTACCACCAAGCGTGCTGGGTTTTGTATCATTTTACAACACGTATCTATTCCCAGCGTGCGGTGAGAAGTTTTGTTTTATAGCCCATCCCCACTCGGGACCAAAACTTGAAGGCATAGGTGCAAAAGTAATTTGCCTGCTACTACCTATATTTGTCTTGATAGAATTTCAGATTTTTTAGTAACATTATATAATAGGTTTTGTATCATTTTACAACACGTATCTATTCCCAGCGTGCGGTGAGAAGTTTTGTTTTATAGCCCATCCCCACTCGAGACCAAAACTTGAAGGCGCAGTTGCAGAAGTGATTTGCCTGCTACTATTCGTCTTGATAGAATTTCAGATTTTTTAGTAACATCTAATATGATGATTTCAATCATAATTTAGGGCGCTTTCAATTTAGATAGTTGGTGTCGGACTGTAGCCGTGCAGCAGCCAGCGGCTGTCGTGCTGCGGACGGACGGTTGTGTTGTACATACCTACAATTAAAGCAACGAGAGAGCAGTGCGAAGCCGGTACCACGCAACTCGTCTCGCGCTCACTCGTCCCGTCAACTGTATAAAAAACCGGCCAAGTGCGAGTTGGACTCGCGCACGTAGGATTCCGTATCATTATCTATAAAAATGTTTTTTTTTTTAAATGGAGCCTCCTTAATTATTTATTTTATTCTATTTTTATTATTTGTTGTTATAGCGGCAACAGAAATACATCATCCGTGAAAATTTCAACTATCTAACTATCACGGTTCATGAGTTACAGCCTGATGACAGACGGACAGACAGATAGACGGACAGACAGATAGACGGACAGACGGACGAACAGCGGAGTCTTAGTAATAGGGTCCCGTTTTACCCTTTGGGTACGAAACCATAAAAACACAACCCACGCACAGCACGACAGCCGTGCGGCTACTACGCTACGGTCTACGAAAGCTACGCTACGCTACGGAATTAACACTACGCTACACAGTCTAAGCTACGCTACGGGGATAACGCTACGCTTCAGAGACGCTGCGGCACGGCTACAGCTCGACAACAACCTTCCAATTTAAAAGCGCCCTTAGCTTGTTAATTTATTTATGTGTTTTACACAACAATATCATTTATTTACAACATTAATACAACATCCGCGTACATTCTAAAACCGTTACACAACCAGAAACTGTAGTTACCAAACTAACCTTAATTACAAAGTGGTTACAACAGGATACAAACAAACTTATACACAATGTTACAGGTAAATATTTATCTAAACGTTTGTGTATTCAGTTTGTGTCTATTGTGGGCTGATACCGGGTGGCGTGGTGTTGGACTATTCATATGCAGATCTGTAGGGATAGCGTAGTGTGGGTGTTTAGTTTAATAATCTTGGATGGAAGGAAAACAGAGATGTTGTAAATGTAAATAGGAATTGATGTGTAGATTTACTGTATAACATCTCGTAAATTTGAAAGTGAATGTTCTGTTCGGATATTATACAGTAGACGTAGTACAAGATTGCTTATTACAAAAACGGCAATAGTTTTAGTGAATTAACTAAACTGAAAAATATACAACATGACTGGTTAGACTTAACATCCAAAAACTATGAACTATGCTTATGATTTTGTACAACTTTGACTATGGAATAAACTCAAAATTCGGAAAAAAATTGTGCTGTTTAAACTATCAATCACCGTAATTATAGACACAATAGATAAGACAGTTAAGTGTCGTCCTGGGACGACGGGCGGTACGCAACCGGTTAATACAAAATAATTAATGTCGCTTTACAAAATACATGAAACAGCAGTTTTTTTTTACAAATATAGATTATGTCCCATAGTAAAAGTTGTACAAAATGATGAACAGAGGTCATGGTTTTCGGAAGTAAAGTGACTAGCTAGTCACGCTGTATATTTGTTTGTTTTTTTTGCAAGTGTGTAAGAGAAATTTGAATTTAGCAAGCTCACAAAATCGCTATTAGTTTAAACTACTATTTGTATCTGTACTAACAATGAAGTGAAGTTTCGTAGTATAGCGTAGCATAGACAAAGAGTTTCGTAGCGTTCCGTAGCCCTCTCGTCGTGGTGTAGCGTAGTCTCTTTTACGTAGCGTAGTGTCTTTTCTGAAGCGTAGTATCTGTAGCGTAGCTTAACCTCTACTGCATATATACCTATATAGCATCATCTCCGTAAAAAAGTGTAGACTCTATAGTGTAGCGCGTCTCCTTTGCGTAGCATCCTCCTTTGCGATAGTAGTGTTCGCAGGTATAAAAGATATTAGGTGAATTGTGTTTGAAAAATAATTTGCAAAGCATTTTTCGGGATTACCCGACTAGTTTCGGACCCAATCGGCGGCCCAAGCGGCGCGGTGCAGCGCTAGTTCGACTTGCGACCTCGCCGCGTGATCAGCTCATGATTAAGGACTCCGATTGGGTTCGAAACTAGTCGGGCAATCCCGAAAAACGCACGTGAGTAAACCGTAACTAATCATAAATATGAATGTGTCTCACGAAAGTTATAATAATAAAATTTGATAAGCGTTTGTGTATTCAGTTTGTGTCTATTTTTGGCTGATACCGGCTGCAGAAGTGTTGTTATATTCATGTAATTAACTGTGGAATTCTAGCGTAGTGTGGAGGTTTAATTTAACAATCTTGAATGGAATGTGGCAAACAATGCCCGATTCCTAAATCTAGTACAACGTTAATGGTTTAAAGTCGTATCTGTACCGATATGAAGTATAAGTTCCGTAGTTTCGTAGGGCTCTTATCATAGCTCACTGTAGTCTGTGTTGCGTAGCGTAATGTCTTTGTTGTAGCGTATTATCTGTAGCGTAGTAGTCTCTACTGTAGCGTAGTCTCTAAAGCGCAGCGTTATCTCTGTAGCGTAATCTCCGCAGCGTAGTCTTTACTCCGTAGCGTGGCGGTTACTCCGTAGCGTAGCGTTAACTCCGTGGCGTAGCGTTAAATCCGTAGCGTACCGTAGCTTTCGTAGACCGCAGTATAGTGTAGAATCCCTAGCGTAGTACTTCCTTTTCGTTAATAGCGTTTGCAGTTTTTTGCATTAAGTTATTATATAGGACGTCACTCAAAAAATACATAACATCACGCCTGTATTCCTCGAGAAGTTGGGCAGAGGTGTATTAGTAGACCCTCATTTCTCCCATAGACCCATAGTACAAGCTCTGCTTAGTTTGGGACTAGATGATGCTGTGTAAAAAATGTCCAAATGTCCAAAAAATATTTCGCCGTTATGTTTAAGTCCTATGTAAAAAGGGCGAGCCTATTGCCATCAACCGGGTATAAATCTAGATTCCGTGTTGCTACTGAGAAATTACTACACAACACTCAAAGAAAAGTACGGTTATTGATTGGTTTATTTACACCTAATTTGAATCAAAGTAGATCCATAAATAGTGATGACTGCATGGTAAGTCATTCTGCAACCTGACAAGTGATATTTAACTAGCATAGTTATATCAACAAACCTCCATTTCACCCCATTATGTCTGTATGCGCTTTTAAGCAATGCTTACACACATACTCTGTATTCCATTTAGATCTCCCGTTTGCTCGAAAGTGAAGAGATCTTGGAATAATGTAAGTTAAGGTAAATGTAGAATGTTTGTTCCTACGCTTTGAGATTCAAAGGAACTACTATTTAGGAATTTATTTTAAAAAGTCATTTGATGTATTATTTAGTTTAGGGCCGATGTTTCAATCGTCAGATAACTTTTATCTCAGGAATAAATATGGCGATTTGGAATATTAAATCATAGTACTGTATTCCCGTGAATACAGTACGATATACAGCATGTAAGGGTAAACACCGTTATCACTCAAACCATGGGTAGTTGACTTAAATATAAAAATATAGGACCGAGTAAAAAATAAATAAAAAAAATATACGCGCGAGAAATGAGCGGCGCGGCGTAAACACACTCGCTAACGAGACAGCTGACTGACTGGGGTAGCAAACTGTGCGGGGCCGTGCGTCGGGCCATGCGACGATTTCCTCCCGTAGCTTTTTGCCCTCGCGCATAGGATGAAATGCTTTTGAAGAAAAATGAAAATTTAATAAAAAAAAAGGTTGTTATTTTTCATTGGTTTTACGTTCTATAAATGAAACCAAACTACTGGTTTCAAGGATAACGGTGTTTACCCTTACAGCCTGTATATCGTCAAAGATATTCTTTTGAAAGAGTAACCATGGAGTTTCTTGCCGACTCTTCTCCGTAGGAAACGACTAATTGGCACCGTGCACCTAAATTTGACTTTTGATAAGCGCCTATACCTATTGGTTAATGTGAAATAAAAAAAAAGATTTTGACTTTTGACCTTTGCCCAACTCTTCGGGGAATAAAGGCGTTATGTTATAATATGAAACTAAAAATTACACTTACACTTTGTAACGACCAAACTTCAGATTAATATCTCTCCCAGCTAGCTAAACAAAACACATTTTACGGATATTAAACTGCACGACACATTGGCAGCTGCAGCTATCTTTTATCTTTGCTGCCAAAACACAGATGACCTATTAATATGCCAACGCAAAACGTTGCTGTATTGTTCCCGTTTCTGTTCGTTTCTATGTCTATTTGAATATAACTGTTTAGACAAACCATATTTACATAGTTACAAATACAGCACAAAGCCAATTCTACTAATAGAAACTTTTATCAAATGCAACTGAATCGTTCATACAGACAGATTTTGTTGACGAAAACTGTCAAAATGTTTCGTTTTGTTTTTGTTGTCAAACAATTTGATAGTTTATCAATTGCAACCGAATCGTTCATTCGGACAGTTTTCGTTTACAAAAACTATCAAATTGTTTGACAATAAAAACAAAACCAAACATTTTGACAGTTTTCGTTTACGAATCTGAATAAACGAGTCACTTGCAATTGATAAAAGTTTCCGTTAGTAGAATTGGCACCAGTCGCTTTACATCCGAAAACCATGAGCACTGCTCATCATTCCCTACAACTTTTATTATAGGGCAAACGAAGAATTCACAAAAATAATCAATAATCAAAATAATCAATGATGCTAAAAAAAATTAAGAGGATTCAAGTTCGAACCACCCACCAGCACCTCTGACTTTTCGAATTCATGTGCAGATCAGAATTTTATTATCACTTGCGTTAACAGTGATGTTTTTCATCGTGAGGAAACCTACACACCTGAGAGGGCTCCATAAAGTTCTCGATGGTGTGTGTAGTTCGCCAACCTGCACCAGGCCACCGTGATGAACTAAGCTTAAACCCTTCTCATTCTGATAAGAGGCCCATGCCTAGCAGTGGGACAGTAATGGGCTGATTGCGTTATGGTATACGTATCTAAGCAATCTGTAAGAACTTCGGGGAGTGTGCGATGGAGCTGCACAATTTGATTCCGCCTGGTTCTTTCCATTATCAGACTATAAGACGTACGGCAATGCGCCATCGGTACATGGTGGACATCCCACTCATAGGTACAAAGTGTTTTGCGAACGCATTCATTGCTCGCACAGCTATGGAGTAGAATTCCCTGCCGGAGTCTGTGTTTCCTGATAGCTACAACCTCGGGGTCTTTAAGTCAAGAGTGAATAGGTTACTTCTAGGCAAGCGTGCTTCACCGTCGACCACATCATCGATTACCATCAGGCGAGATAGAGGTCAAAGGCGAGCCTACCGCTAAATAAAAAAAAATGTATAAACTTGGGAACTCACCGCGTGTTCAGATCATGGTTAAGTGCTCCGTTGGGTCCGAAACTAGTCGCGCAATCCCGAAAAATGCACATCAGTAAACCGTAAGTAATCATAAGTATCTAAGAACGTTTCCCTGTAGCTACATCAGTGAAGGGTTGCCTTTACTACCCCACTTCAAAATTTCACCCAGAATAACCAACACTGCTTAGGAGCTTTCGTGGAAATCTGCCTACACATTTAATACAATACCTAGTCCGCTCTGTGTTCTATTTCCAACCGGAAATCAAACGGAAATACGCACTAATATGCATAACAATACGGAAAGGCAATCCATCTAAACATCGAGCTCAAGTGTACGTGTTAAGCTTGACAGAGCTTAAGCTAAGGTCACACGATGTGTTGCTATGCGTTGTGATGCCGCACCGCAATTATTTCAATGCACTGAAGGCCACACGGACAATGCGGTATCGCAATGGAACGCCGCCTAGTACGTTATAGTTTGAACGGCAATGGAGCGAAATTAAGGTGCGTGCTGCACTACGATGCCGTTCCGCTGTCGCACCGCATCATCCCTCCACGCTTTGTCTATCTGGTCCCCTTGTCCGTTGCGTCGCCGCACGATGTCGCAACGCACCGTGTGGCATGTCACTTTGATTTATAATTATGAAGAATGACACAGCATCACCGCTCAGGCATCGCACCGCAAGGGCGTGTGGCTTCGCTCTAAGACCACATCATGTGTTGCCGGTGCGTTGCCTTGCCGCACCGCAACGATTTCGACAAACTGGGTGCCACACTGGCGGTGTGTTTATTTTATCCCATAAAGCAGGTCTACATTAAACTAAGGAGGTAAGGAAATCCACCTCAATATCATTAGTACTCATTCTAAAATATGAAAAATATTATTAAGTAGCGCAAAACTATTCCCTTTCGATGTACAAATAGCACTGCGTTGTCGCTCCGGAGTCAACGTATATGGCAACGCATTAGCAATCTTGTTGGAGTTATAGGGGTATACAGATGGCGGTAACCACTTACCATCAGGTGGGGCGACGGCTTCTTTGCCAACAAAATATTTAAAAAAAAGAATTTGGTGAGATACATAAAATATTAAGTTGTGATAGCACTATATGAGGTTCTCTGTTGGAATATCGAAATATTACTAGCCGATTCTTATCTAGCCGATAATCTTTCGCCTCTTTTCATTTCGACGAATAATTAAAACGCCGAATGATTAAAGTCCCTAATTATGTTTTGTAATTTTTTGTTACGCCGACTAGTCTGCTGGCCACTGTTTCATTAGTCAACTGTATTATTGGCCACTTTACACTTGTTAGATGGCTCATTTTCCCATCATGCAAGCAAGAAAGCAAGCAAGCATGCAAGTGTTTCTGGGTTTGCTCCGCCAGAAGACTCGCTTTGTCGCCCCTTCGCTTCGCTCGCACACTCGACCAGCGCTACGCTTCAGTCTCGTGCACTCGTTCCACTCAGGACCTCCTTCGCGAGCTTCTGGCTCCACGTTTTTAAATAACACTCTAAGGGTAGGACAGAGTCTGACCACGTGTAGTCGGGGTGTGCTGAGTCGGATTAACATTACATTCCGGTGTGTAAAAATAATGTTGTGCGAATACTTATTGGGCAAATATTCGACTAAAACAAAATTTCTGAATGATTTTTTGGCCAAATAATTATGGTGGCTAATAATCATTCGGCGAAATCAAATTAGGGTAAACATTGATTCGGCAAAGATTACGTCAGCGAATCGTTGTCGGCGTAATGAAATTCGATATAAAATACTTCGGCAAAAAAGCGGGCATCGACTATAATAATATGACCCATCCTAGACTCACACAACATGAATATATATATATATATTATTATATATATACTAAATCCTCTACCTCCTGGGGAGTACTATTGTCCTAGTCAATAAACCGTAATGTTATTGTTCACTATCAGGATATTATGCAAATTGTTTAGCAAACGGCCTATCGGTAATCTTTGGGGTCCATTTTGTGAATATAATATCAGTTTGGGGTCGAAATTTCAATAATGGGTGAATATCAAATTCACGTAATTTAAACCGCTGTGGAAGATGGGCTTTGTGTATTGTGGTGAGTTTGTGGTGGGTCAATAATGAGAGATTTTGTTACGGTTGTTTAGTGTTGACGTAAGAATCAACTGGGGAATAATATTAAGTATGTAAATAATAGTTACCAACTATTATAGGAACTGATAATCTGCTTAAAATTAAAATGAACAGACATTAACTCTCAGCGTTTCTGCTAGTATACTAAACAAAGGATTCCAGTGTTTTTTTTTCAACATAGGACATCGTTCAGAACATGTATTTAAATACACTTTAAAATTAGTGGTTTGCACTATCAATCAAAAAACCATTCGTTTCTGAATGCACCCGTAAAACGAAGGCGGAAAGTGATCGGTGAAGCTAATCATTTCTACCACTCACCGGCCGCTTCCGCGACACCGGTAATTTTGTTCGCTCAGCTCGTGCGTTTAGTCACAGTTAATAAATAAATAAAAAAATAAAATTAAAAGGTTTTTATTTCAGTAAATGTTTACAAGTAAGTTGCCGGGGCTTCCCAGAAAGTAATCAAATGATACTTGTGTTGGGAAAACCTCGCTCTTCCTGTGTAAACATAAATTTAGACTTACATGACTAACAATCTTGCTGTATATGTAAGTACCTTTACAATTAATAAAAGAAAAAAAAGAAAGATAAAGTTAGTTTTCAAGTGGTTGTGTCCGCAAGGGGCAAGTAGCTAGCAAGTGTGAAGTGCGTGCATGCATGTGTTTGTGTGTGCGCGTGGGTGTGTTTGTTGTGTTTGTGTGTGTGTTTGCGTGTGTGTGTTTACGCATGAGCGCGCGTGTGAACGTGTGTGTATGTTTGTGTGTGGGTGGTTGTTTGAATGGGCCACATATCCCTATTAGTTTATTGTGTGTCTGTGTGAACACATAAAGCATGTATCAAATTCAAGCTAATGTAAGCAGGATGTCTTCCACGTCTTCATAATTAAGAGTAAGATGGGGTATATATTACGGATACGATTAATCTATATATATAAAAGAAAGTCGTGTTAGTTACTTCACTTATAACTCAAGAACGGCTGAACCGATTTAGCTGAAAATTGGCAGGGAGGTAGTTTAGAGCCAGGAGAAGGACATAGGATACTTTTTATCCCGTTCGACATCATGTAGGTAGGTAGTAGGTAGGTAGTAGGTAGGTAGTAGGTAGGTAGTAGGTAGGTAGTAGGTAGGTAGTAGGTAGGTAGTAGGTAGGTAGTAGGTAGGTAGTAGGTAGGTAGTAGGTAGGTAGTAGGTAGGTAGTAGGTAGGTAGTAGGTAGGTAGTAGGTAGGTAGTAGGTAGGTAGTAGGTAGGTAGTAGGTAGGTAGTAGGTAGGTAGTAGGTAGGTAGTAGGTAGGTAGTAGGTAGGTAGTAGGTAGGTAGTAGGTAGGTAGTAGGTAGGTAGTAGGTAGGTAGTAGGTAGGTAGTAGGTAGGTAGTAGGTAGGTAGTAGGTAGGTAGTAGGTAGGTAGTAGGTAGGTAGTAGGTAGGTAGTAGGTAGGTAGTAGGTAGGTAGTAGGTAGGTAGTAGGTAGGTAGTAGGTAGGTAGTAGGTAGGTAGTAGGTAGGTAGTAGGTAGGTAGTAGGTAGGTAGTAGGTAGGTAGTAGGTAGGTAGTAGGTAGGTAGTAGGTAGGTAGTAGGTAGGTAGTAGGTAGGTAGTAGGTAGGTAGTAGGTAGGTAGTAGGTAGGTAGTAGGTAGGTAGTAGGTAGGTAGTAGGTAGGTAGTAGGTAGGTAGTAGGTAGGTAGTAGGTAGGTAGTAGGTAGGTAGTAGGTAGGTAGTAGGTAGGTAGTAGGTAGGTAGTAGGTAGGTAGTAGGTAGGTAGTAGGTAGGTAGTAGGTAGGTAGTAGGTAGGTAGTAGGTAGGTAGTAGGTAGGTAGTAGGTAGGTAGTAGGTAGGTAGTAGGTAGGTAGTAGGTAGGTAGTAGGTAGGTAGTAGGTAGGTAGTAGGTAGGTAGTAGGTAGGTAGTAGGTAGGTAGTAGGTAGGTAGTAAGTAGGAAAAAGTGCATTGCAACGCATGCGGGTACAGCTAGTTTTATTATAAACGCCCCCCGCGCCTGAGTTACATTTTGCCGACTAGCAAAGACTGTACGAGCGGTGTATGTAGGGGCTACTATATCGCACCGTCTTTTTCTAAGTTTGTCATGGTCGTAAGGTAACGCTTTGTGATATCTAAGTATCATATGTAGGATATAAAGTTTTCTAACGGAGAGAAGCTTAGAAATAAGCATATAAGAATTCAGTAGAAAACCTAAAAGGCTTACAGTACATAACTTTAATCAATTAACGGTTCTAACATAACCTAACCCTAAGATCAAGTATGTAACTAGATGGAACATTTTTAAAATGAAAAATTTGCTCTAGTTCATCTCTTCACTCTAATGAGAATTGATCCGAGGGAAAAAGAGACGAACTTGCTGTCATGAGTGCACACGTCAAACGAAATGAAGCTTATATGAGTTGAAGATCCTGAATGCATTTATATATATGATTAGAGATGAGGCAAAATAATCTAGGGACGGTATCGATACATTAAATATTTATTTCCTTAAAATTGAATAATTAATGACTTTCGAATTTGAAACGTTTTTGCAGCGACGTGACTATTCAAAAACGCCTTTCAAAATGTAAAAAATCCTTTCATAAAATACGTAATTAATTTAACTAAAGAACCACTCAAACTAAATACAGTTTACAATAGAACTAAGAATGCACACGACGTGAATGATGATAATTGACCAACGGCGTATCGTAGTTGACTATCGTTTTAACGCTTAGCAGACTGGAGCAGTGGTGGTCCAGAAGTAACGGCGCCAGCGCCACGGTTACCATGGAGTTTCTTGTCGGCTCATCTCCATAGGACTTACTTTTTGGAACCGTGCAACTAAATTGTCGAGACATTTCCTAAATGCATGTACTCTGCTTATTAGAAGAAAAAAAAACGTTGAATTTGAATTTACCGAGTTGTAGGTCGCGGGTTCGAACCCAGGCAGGCACGCACTGTGTAATTTGTTTTGTCACTGCTCTTAAAACTGTAAAGGAAAACGGCATGTCCAAGATCCAAAAAATCGAATACATGTGTCATCCATCAATCCACATTGGGGCTGCGCAGTGTATTACAGCCCAATCCCCTCTTTCTAGAGAGGAGGCCTGTGTCCCCGCAGTGTTGTGCTTATGCTTAGAAGACGTGTGACGTAACACTTAAGCTCACATTTTGATGTTGCTTATGTGCGGGTTACATACCACTGGAATTTGCTATATGCATAGGTAGGTATCTACTTACTCAATCACTCTTCTATATTTAGAGGACTGGGGTATAACAAAGGTGAGTACAAATTAAAACAGATAGCATTTGATCAAACACGTTTATTCCAAAATAATAAGAAACATTTTAAAATATAAAAATTAGATTACAATGAGCAATCTTCAACTTCAAGGAACCCGTGCCTAGGAGAGCATGTAAGGGCCAAAACATACTTAGCGTATCTTGCGCCATGTACTGCGCGAGATACGCGACGCAAAATACGCTTAGCGTTAGCCGCTAAATCTGCTCCCAACATAGTTGGGAAAGGCAGAATTGAACGTCAAATTCAAGGAATAATATTGTAGTCACAATGGTCAAATACTTGAATAACCCTATCATTATGTAGTGGTTGTCCATGCAATTCAAATATTCGAGTATTCGCCTCATTTTACTGTTCTAATAGTAAGAGCTAAGGTATTCGAATTTTTTAAGTAATGGTTTGCCATGTAATATTCGAACGCAAGAACGCTTTAAGACACGCGCCTACGCGTATCCAATCACTCGGCGGGGGATGCTAACTAAACTAATTTATCCTCATTTTAACGGACTGCAACCTACTCCGACAGATCGGTTAGGTAAAGTTAGAATTATGACGACTCGGCTGTCGGCGGTGGCTGGCGAGCGGTAGTTTCGACCTGGTCGTAGATTACTTATGTAAGGCACCCCGACCGAATCGGTTAGATTAGGTTAAAACAAACGCGTCACACAAACGCGCGCGAGTTTAACTATGCCCTTTTTACTGGGAGAGCTAAAGCATGGGGCAGCAGCGTCGTCGTTCTCTTCTTCAAGAAGAGCGAAGACTTTATTGAAGAATTATAAATTTCGCTTCTGAGCCATGTCTAAAAGTTGTTTTCGAGAATTGTTATAAATCGTTTCGCGCAAAGATTCGATGAATTTCAACCACCGAAGCAGGTCGGGTTGGGAAAAAGATATGGCACCATAGACCACCGCTTTCATCTGTCATCATCAATAAGTACGTCTGTCTCCTGTTTGTAAATTCATCACGCAAAATCTAAAGATCACCATTTACAAAACAATACAAAACAAAAATCCATGATTTTGTTAATGTTGGTACTTAATAACATTAATATTGTAGTCTTATACCTTTGTTTTGTTAGAAATAATTTCAAAACTTTTATTACGTATTTACAATTTACGGCTTTTACACTGTTTTTAAAAAACTATTTGATTTTTGATTTTGGCCTCCAATAACTAGCTGATCCTAACTGATTAATTAACTAAATTATACAAATCATTCTACCAACTTAGAAATCTTAGGGCCAAAACATACTCAGCGTATCTTGCGCAGTAGCGCCGCGCGCAAGATACGCGACGCACGCGTAAGTGTGGCTGTAGCCGCTGAAAATACGCCGAACCTGGTTAACTTTACATCGCTCGAAACTTTACTCGTTCTAGGCCCCATTAGGCTCGGCTTATCAACGTACAACGCGTGAAAGAATTTATATGTATACGCGTTATGCGACGAATCATGAGCTGCGCCAGATACGTTCAGTGTGTCTGCAGCCTTATAACTATTTTGTTAAATTGAAGTTAAAACTTAAGATATTGATATAATTGAATCATTCTACAACCTTAAACCTAATAAATAATAACATAGCTTACAAAACAAAATGTACATACATACTTATACATTTAAATATTAATTGAATTCCATGTAAAATAAACGTATGATCACTATAATTATGTACCATTGATATTGATTGTTCTGGAAATATAGTGGGTACGGCATCACTACGTAGAGTTCTTTTTTTGTAACCTTCACGGAAGCAATCCACTCTAAAATGGAGTGAACATAATTTTGAGTACTGTGAAGGAGTCCAATTTTGTCTTCCAAGATTACGTACCCACTTATATCTGATTTTTGGTTCCAAAGGAAATCTAAAAAAAAACATTATATAATTACATTATAAATTATATAAATGTTGTATAATGATGTTCGCACTTATACCTAACTATATTTCTACTATTATCTTAAGCATTCACTTATAAATAGAAATATTTAAAGTGAACATATAAAGCGACTGAGAAAAATATCGATATTGTGGAGCTTCCCTACTTGTGCGAGTAAAGGTAGATGATCTGCCAAAAACTCTTTGTAAAATACAACAATGTTATTTCTTGAATAAACTACGTTGTATATATGCTTACTGAAACTTGATAAAACTTTTAGTGATTACTAATACTAAACCTAATTGGCTTAAAACGGCATTTGGGAATAGTCTTTTCGTAAAAATGAGTGTCGATAACTTACCTATGGAAAGATAACTTGCTATTATTTTCACTTAAAACACTCATACGGCTCTTACAGCCGACTGCAACACAAGCCATATTTAATGGGGCAAGCAATGAACACACTCACTCAGGTCACAATGGCACCAAAAGAAGAATAATTCGATGAAAACTATGTAAGAGCTTGGTATAGTGCATTATACCAAGCTGACTCGCAATTGTAAATTTTGACGTTTAAGACGGAGTCAAAATTTTATGGTTATCTCTTTTTTCTTAATTCATAATTGTCATCTGAACAAAAGAGACAAAAAGTAGAATGACATTCATTTTAAAAAGGTTCTGTCTAGTTCACATACTTTGTCTAAGACCTAACCCATCTTTCAGCTATCTGTTTGTCATTTTATTTCTTATTGCGGAGAACTTTAAAGTTAGAAGCATCAACATTAAAGTGTAAACTACACTTGGGGGCAAATAAATCGAGCCACTCCTTTTTTCACGTGTTCTGGTTATTTAGTATCAAATTATTCTAATGTTTAAGATAACCGTACCAAATGATTTTAATTTAATTTAATGTAAAATTGTTGTTGCTGTGCCCTAACAGGGTCATGTTTGATACCTATCTGATAATGTATGACCATCTTGTAAACAACATGTGTGCAAAAATAAATAAATTAGTTTTGGTTTCATGGGTATATACTAAGTTGACAAAAACTACCCTCATTGTAAAGTTTATGAAATAACCTTTTAGGCGGTATATGTTTAAAATTGATCTGTTCCATAATAGGTACCAAAAATAATAACAATTATAAGTGAAAAAAAGAAGTGGCTCGATTTATTTGCTCCCAAAAATATTAATTTTAAAGCTAAGCGTTTTTGAAATGGGAACTATTATTTTTAAAGTGCATTTTAATTTATCCCAAAAAAAAATTGTGTCCAATTTCCAGGTTTATCTGCTATGATTGGCAAAATGTCCTGCTCACTAAATTTGAACATCACCAATCGGTCTCCTTACTCTTCCCTTGTTTTTTCAGTGGGTATTCTCAAATATACTCGTAGAAATGTTATGAGCAGCTTTGCTTTGAGCGGCGATGGTCGATATTCCTACTTTTTGTTAATATTTGGTAGTGCATCAGCTCAAGACACAAATATATCTGTTTAATTTTTTACTTTCCCCAAAAACAGTTCAACCACAATCCCAGAATCAGATGTCGCGACACAAATTACCGCTTATACCAACTAATAAGCGAGGTACGATTAGAATCGTACAGGCAGAAAATTGCCATGCGTCTGGTTCATTCAATTACGTGAATACCGTCTGTGGCGCGCCGGCACATGAGTTAGATGGGTTGTACACTAGGGGTTCAATATTAAAAGCATTTTATTTTCGAATTAAATGGAGATCAGCTGAACATATATGCCGTGCCTCCTCCTCATCATCATCATCAGCCGATAGCAGAGCACTGGTGAACATAGACCTCTCCATGCATGCTAATGAACTCGATCCTTGGCCTCTCTCATCCGGCTGCTACCAGCTACCTTGCGAAGATTGTCACTCCACCTAGCCTTAGGGCGTCCGACACTATGTTTGCCGATTCCCGGTTGACTCTGCCTCGGAGAGCACGATAAACCGTCCCGGTTTTCATTCAAATATCCATGATACGTCGTTACGGGTATTCAGAAGCCCGAGAGCCTGACAACTGGTCTTATCTTAGTATTGCAAAGTATCTAAGTACTAAAAGTGGGTGCCCGAAGTCTGATGGCAGTTGCTCGGTGTAAAATACTGATATTCAGACTGGTCCCTTCTAGGGAAGAAGGCTAGACATCTATGTCGAATGGTAGATGATAGATGGATAATAAAGAATAGAGAAGGACAAAGCGAGGTAGAAGACGATAATGGATGAAGGGCTATGCTCGAAATTTCCCTACGTGATCATATCAGAAATTAATGATGAGATCCGCCAGAGAACCAGGGAAACAGATATAGCCCGAAGAATTGCCAAACTTAAGTGGCAGTTGGTGTGGCACATTATGTAGGTACCTACTTGCAGAACGGATGGCTGATGGAGGCGAAAGGTTCTGGAGTGGCGACCGCGTACCAGAAGGTGCAGCGTGAGTAGGCCCCCCACAAGGTGGACCGATGACCTGGTGCAGGTCGTGGGATGTGGCGATGGTTGATGAGCGACTGAATGATAATGATGAATAAATTTATAATATCACCTAGTAAAGGGAACTTAGTTGAAAATGTTGGATCTTTCATACGATGGGACACTTTGCTTACTTTGTCACTCTATGCAAGAGAGTTATCAAAGTAATTAGACTGAGCTTGTCGTGTTGTGTCGGACACTAACCTTTGTACACAGAAGCTGTTTGATACCGTTGTAGCGTTGTATGAAGTCTTGTATGCAAAGGTCAGCGCTTTTGAAACATGCCACATACACGGTGTTTCAAATTGGATAATGTAAAGTTACGTAAATTACTTATGTATGTGTATGGCTGGGCAGAACAATGTATTTGTGAACTTAATAATTGGGAATTGGTTCCTTAGTAAATAAATCATTCTATCAGTCCACTCAATGTACCATTCCCTTAACATCTAAATAGAAGACGTCAAGCTGAAGTATTTAATAACACACGTGAGATGGCAGAACTAGAATCAGAGCGCCGAAGCAATTACGTGGAAGTGTGTTGACCTGATGATGTAAGATTGAATTCACAGTGTCACGCCCTCTTCCTTTTTAATGTTTTTTTTTATTTAATACACCGTGGGCACCCGAAAGATTTTAAGCACGCCTTTCTGATGGTATTATGAGTCAAATTTTATATCAACGAAAGTCCAATACAGTAATTTTTATTTTGTTTTTTTTTACGATTCTTAAGTCAATTATCTTTAGAAAGAAAGAAAAAATATTTAGTACTTCCTTGTAAACAATAACTTAGGTTGAACTGGCAACATTTATAAATTTTCGTGTGAGTTAATAAGAAACTTCTCACTTCACAACCCTCCCCGACAAATAAGACATACGGCGAGAGGGGTATGATATGACAAAAGTCGCAACGCCACGTTCGTAGGTCTTGTTACCATAGATATTTTTCGATTTGTGAATTTCCGTTATTAATGAATATCTCGAAAATTAAGCTTTACTCAACAAACTATATCCTAGCTTTTCTTCTCCAATTAGGCATCGGAATCGAAGGATAAAATCTTTCGGGTACCTCGGGCCCACGAAATCATATTTTCATTTTCGTTTTTACCTGTATTTTATGTTTCAAGTCTGAAGTACTGTAATTATAGACACAATAGATAAACAATGGCACTGACGAACCTGTTCGTCGGTCGGGACGCTAGCGGTTAATTTTCTTTTCGTTAATTTGTTGTCAATGCAATGGAGAAAGATGCTCGGAGTTTCCTGCGTGATCATATAAGAAATGATGAGATCCGCAGGAGAACCAAGGTAACCGATATAACCCAAAGAATTGCCAAACTTAAGTGGCAGTGGGCGGGACACATTACTCGCAGAACGGATGGCCGACGGGGCCGAAAGGATATGGAGTGAAGACCGCGTACCGCGTGCCGCGTAGGCGCAGCGTGAGTAGGTTAAGGTCGCAGGAATCCGGTGGATGCGAGGAGGACAGGATCGGTCGATGTGGCGATGCTTAGGGTAGGCCTATGTCCAGCAGTGGACGGCTTTCGGCTGAATGATGATGGTGATAACGAATTTGTTTTCTATCTATGCTATTATATTTTGTGTCTTTTGTTGCACTAAATAAAGGTTGGATCTGTCTACCCAAGGACATTCAGCTAGTTTTTTAGGGTTCCGTACCCAAAGGGTAAAACGGAACCCTGTTACGAGTACTAACACTCCGCTGTCCGTCCGTCCGTATGTCACCAGGCTGTATCTCATGAACCGTGATAGTTAGACAGTTGAAATTTTCACAGATGATATATATTACCGCTGTAACAACAAATATTAAAAAACACTACAAAATAAAATAAATGTTTAAGGGGTCTTCCATACAACAAACGTGTTTTTTTTTTGCCGTTTTTATAGATAATGACAGCCTCAGAAACGCTTGCTAGTGTTTAAGCTGTGTAGAAGCAACCGCGAAACAAACTCCCCAACAACACACGATTTCATAAAATAGTCTTAAATTCATTTCCAATCTTCTTCAACTTAATAAAACTCTAACACTGACTGACTGAGAGACAACGCACAGCTTAAACTGGTGTGTCTAGAAACATAAAATTTTGCACAGGAGTTCCATAAATAATGCAGTTGAGCACAAAGAAAGGATTTCTGAAAATAGTTCCCATGAGGGAATTAATTAGGAAATTAAACTTTTTTATGGAAGTTCGTCATTTTTGAAGTATGGGAAATCCCATGGAGTATACGGCTAGTTCAAAATAAAACCGTATCTTGCAACTCTGTGGTCAAAATTCCAAACGCCAACAAGCGCCGCATCAACCGAGTTCGAACCACAGCTAGCCAGCGAAGCGCTCTTTCCCGAATTCTAGTGCTGTAATATTAAAAGTTTCACGGATACAAAATCGGCGTAACTACAAAATTTATTCACAGTTTCCTGCATTGGATTTAGTTTTTATATCCGACTGTTGTTTTAGGCTATGCAACAATCATTTGTGATGCAAATGTTGATGATTTGTGAGCTGAGCTTAGTCTAAAAAACATTGTATTTAAATAAATAAAATCATGTTATTTTGGACAACTACGAGATCCATAAAATATTAGTAACAGTTTTGCACTTAAAATACTGTTGTTAGTAAGTTAAACTAAAGACGAATGAATGCGAAGACCACCCAACAGCTAGACACCCAGAAACTATGGAACAAGTCTTCGCACAAATTGCCTTATTATGACAGAGGAAGCATCTGTTGCCACAGCCTTCAGGATGCTATTATAGCTGCCTTTTATTCTGCTCAGTAGTGAGGCCGTTTTTTTCCGGATGATGGCATGAAATCCATCGGTATGGGTTACCGCGAACATTTCTGAGGCACTGCAAAAACGAGGTAGTCGCAACAGCATCCTAAATATATTATTATATTGGACGCGTAGAACACCCAGCGACCTTTTCGAGTAGTTGACTCATAGATTACCGGTGTAAAAAGTCTGACAGTAAGCTTTAAAAAGCGAAATATTTACTCACGGCCAGTTTTTTCATGAAGAGTAACAGAAAAAGTCAAAGTAACTTTTACCGTTACTTTGACTTTGGCTGTTACTTTAGATGAAGAAACTGGTCGTTAGTCAGTACTCGATCAGTATTTCAATATTATTATTTTACATGGTATAATTAGCGCTTAAACGCTTAGCGGGGGGCTCGTGGCTAATTAACAATAAAATTAAGCTGCGCTTGCCGCGATCAGTCCGTGGATGATCGTTCGTTACACATCGAGACCCCTCCATGCCTAGGAGAGCACGTTAAACAGTCGTTCCCGGATGTCATATGAATACCTAAATAGATAGATAAGACATTTATTTGGTACATAAAAGAAAACACAACACACAAAAGCACAATGACATAAAACATAATACAAGAAAATACGATTATTAAAATAAAAACACAATAAAAGTAAAAAACAGAATAGGGTATTTGACTACCATCAAAAATGTACAACATATTGGTATTATTTTAAAGAAAGTATAGAAAGAGCACGGTACGTGAAAAAATAATAAAAACGATGAAAAAATAGAGGAGATACACGCTTTCGAAGTTTGTGGAGCACTTTCTGTCCTTGTCACACGAAACGGAATAATTTATAGAGCGATGTTAAGTCACTATGAATTTTATAAGGTATGACGTCAGTTTTAAGAACCTGACACCTATACCTATGACAGTCGTTACGGGTAGTCAGAGGCTGAAAGTCTAACAACCTTAAGATATAATCTAACAACCGTAACCTTAAGATATCGGTATTGCCCAGGAACTGTGTTGCGGAGGTCCAATGGCAGTCGCTCTGCGTAAAATACTGGTATTTATCCACATCTGGTTAGACTAGAAGGTGACCCCAACATAGTTAGCAAAGAGCTAGGAGGAAAACTAGTGGTTGTACGCTTGCCTTCGATGTAAGAACGTATCAGTTCCAAAAAGGCTCTCTGACTGAACCTCTAACTTTTCAAATTCACATGCAGATCAGAATTTGATTTTCCCAACTATGTTGGGGTCGGCTTCCAGTCGAACCGGATGCAGCTGAATATCAGTATTTTACATGAAGCGACTGCCTATCAGACCTCCACAACCCAGTAACTGGGTAATACGATACTCTTGGTAATACTGGTTGTCAGACTTTCTGGCTTCTGACCAACAGTAACGACTGTCAAAGATCTACAAATGACAGCCGGGACCAACGGCTTTACGTGCTTTCCGAAGCACGAAGGAAACTCGCTATGGTAAATGGTCACCCATCCACAGACCAACCTCGGCAAGCATGGCTTAACCCGGAAGATCGGTCTGTCTATGCGGCTGTAATTATTTAGCCACGAGCTCCTCCAGCAGAGAGGCAGTAATGGTCGGAATATGCCCTTGGGACAAGAGTAACGATAGTAATAAGGATGTTTTCAATTTTGAAGATAAATTGTATATTTCACGGACGCGCTGCAGTATTCATAATATGATAATTTGATGGGGCGGTTGCGCTGTTGGCTGTGGCATAAATTGAAAGCACTATACAACATAACATAACACCACGCCTGTATTTCCCGAAGGGGTGGGCAGAGATGTGTAGTAAAAATGGGCGTAAAAACTTCTGGGCGTGAGGCCCTGGACTCCAGGTCGAGCAGTGTTATTGGGTTTTTCCATGTGGAATTTCTCAGTAGCAGCCCGGAGTATGAATTTGTGCCTGGTTGATGGCTCGCCCGCTG
Organism: Amphipyra tragopoginis; assembly: GCA_905220435.1. Classification (NCBI taxonomy): domain Eukaryota; kingdom Metazoa; phylum Arthropoda; class Insecta; order Lepidoptera; family Noctuidae; genus Amphipyra; species Amphipyra tragopoginis. Next base: position 4,193,379 of record HG992006.1, read on the forward strand.
TTACATGGGACTCAAACATAACAGCACTCTTGGGACTGGAAATGCCCACTTCACGGATTGTTATTAAAATATATTGTCAGTCAGTGATGCCAGCTCTGTTGCACACCAACTAAACTTCGCTAGGAATATTGCTATCTTTGCAATGCAGTTTGCAATTGCTTTGTGAATGCTTATGTTTAGTACTGCCCCCCGTTTCAAAACCTTTTACATAAGCAGTTATCGATCGATTCGTTTTGTGATCTCGTTTTGTCTGCGACTCTTGTAACGAGAGAAAAAATGATAGCAAAAAAACATTTTCTCAATATAATCCTTAATTGCCTGTGAGTGTCTACTCACAGAAATACACTCAGTACATCGTCAACCACAGCAGTGGATGTAGACTTAAATCTGTGCCGTACGGAAAGATAGTCTCTGATATCTATTTCTAGCTTATCCTAAGTCAAACAGTACACCGCTTAATAAAATGTACCTTTGATTTTTTATTGTAACAAATAAGAGCACTCAGCGTATCTTGCGTTGCGTACTGCTCAGTTGCAGCTCAGTGCGAGCATTACATTAGTTGTGGACGTAATCGCGCATACACGTTCGAGGTGTGCGCCACGTACGATATCCATCCACGCCTCGACTGAGAAAATGAAACTGTGCCTGTGCGTAGCACATGCCTCGCTACAAACATGAAGACAGACAAACGAGGCATTTGCTTCGTACGCAATGGCTCGACCCGAGCATATGTTGGTATATTTTTTCGACACGCACGCTTCAAGCAGAGGCATTCATTGTGCGCCATTCGCGCCGCATGCCTCGCAAAGTTTGTATCCACCTTAAGGTAAGTTCGGAATAGTCACATACAAAAACAAAAAACTACTCAGTATACAGTGCGTGTCTGTGTGAGTGTTTCAATTGAGGCGATTATAGTAAGTTGAGGTACTGCTTTAGCTTATATATCTACTGCGCCCCCACTATTCATTCATTGAATTCAAATGTAGAATAAGATGTTAATCGCCTTAGTTAAATTCAATCCATTTAAACGGACGGACAGAGAAAACCCTTCAAACCCCCCAACCTTCTATTGGAATAAAAAAAAATCTGATTAAAACCCGGTGGTCTAATTAAAACCCGGTGGAGGGACGAAGCTATTTGTTCGCATTCACAGTTGTTTTTTACGTGTATTTTTAAATGCTGTACCTTTTGTGAGGTGACAAAGGCGTTACGTATTTCGAAGTAGGGCAATTAATTATATTATTTCTTAAGTTGTATTGTTTTGTTTAAGAAGTTCAAAAAGTTCACTTGTAGATATTTTAATTTTCATACAGATTTTGAAAGGATTTTTTTGTTAGGAAATGTTACTGTTATCACTACGTAGTATAAAACAAAGTCGCTTCCCGCTGTATTTCTGTCCCTATGTACGTTTAGATCTTTAAAACTACGCAACGGATTATGATGCGGTTTTTTTTAATAGATAGAGTGATTCAAGAGGAAGGTTTATATGTATAATACATGCATAATATAACAGAGAAAAATGCGGCATACGCGATAAACAACATACATGCCGGCGAAGCCGCTGGTGACCTCTAGTTAATAATAATTGTTAGTGAGTGATGAGTAGTTACAATTTAAAGCCCCATTTATATTAATAAATGACTACACTCTTAGAACTTCCTAATTATATTTTAACCCGCCATATCTCTGACGTAGCTAGTTAAAATATACAGCCATGTTAAAATGTTACATGACATAACATAACATCATGCCTGTAAATATTATGTACAGTACACCCTCATTTTGCCGTTATGTTCAAGTCCCATGTAATAGGTGGCGAGTCTATTGCCATCAACCGGGTACAAATCCAGACTCTGGGCTGCTACTAGTAAATTCCACGCGGAAAAACCCAATAACTTTGCCCAACCTGGGGATCGAACTCAAGACCTCACGCTCACCAGTCGCGCTTGAAACCACAGGAGTTGGTCCTGTGGTTTCAAGCGCGACTGGTGAGCGTAAAGGTAGTAAACATTGCTAAAATGAAATCTCTGAACACAAACTGAATTAGGATCCTCTTCAGTCATTGTACTATTACGTCAAATATAAAAAATAATACAATTACAAACTGTTGTGGTGCCCCCCGGGGCACACGGGGGGTGTAATTGTAACCTCCGGGTTACAGACTCGCTTGTTAAGCACCGGGTTATGGTTACAAACCCAGGCACGTGCCAATATGACTTTTACAATGTCATATTGTACTTTCTTAGTTAATCTAAAGCCGGGTCGGCAATTTTCTAACATGTTATTGTGTTTTTGCGAAGAAAACTGTTAGGCCACGCCCCTATTCGGTTAGCAAACAATGTTGAGCCGGGTCCGCAGCACCAATTTTGCTAACAAAACTGTTAGGCCACGCCCCTATTCGGTTAGCAAACAATGTTATCCTGTTTGTAAACACGAAAACACGGCGCAGCGGACCTGGCTTAAGACACCGCTGGTATACGGTGAAGGAAAACATCGTGAGGAAACTTGGACTTGGTTTCAAATCGCCAACCCGCAGTGAGCAAGCATGGTGAGCAATGCTCTTTCCTTCTCTGTATGGGAAGAGGCCTTTGCTCTGCAGTGGGATATTACAGGGTGATAGTTAGTAGATAGTAACACAAGTGAGAATAATTCAGAATTAGAAAAAGTACTTTGCTAGAAACACAATCTTTATAATTTTCTTTTAGTTTTAGTTTAAATCTAAAAAATAATTAGAGAAAAACACTTGTGAAAGTACTTTTCAAGTCTGTTATGACCAAACTAAGATTACTTTGAGAATAACACGAAAAAACTGTTTGTTTTTAGGTTAATTTTATTTTTAATTTAATTTTAGGAGTAGGAGTACGTTCAAATATGAATTTTTACATTCTCCTTGGAGAACACATTGAACTGTCGGTCCCGGGTGGCACACAAATACCAATGACAGTTATTACGGCTAGTCAGAAGCCCGAAAGTCTGACAACCGCTCTAACCTTAGCATATCGGCATTGCCCAGTAACTAGGTTGCGGAGGTCTGATGGCAGTCGCTCCGTGTAAAATACTGGTATACAGCCGCATCTGGTTAGACTGAAAGCTGACCCCAATAGTTGAGAAAAGGCTAGACAGTACATATCCATTCCCTTGCATGTAACAGTGTACCCTCTGACGAAGATCCAAAAAAAATAAATGAAAAAGGAAACTGTAGTCCGGTTCTACTAAAAAAATTGTTACCGTACCGAAAACGAACTACAACCGTCAGTCAGTTTTACTTTACAAAAACTGACAAAAGGTTTGGTTTTGATTTTGTTGTAAAAAAATTATGTCCGTTTGGATTGAGGAGCCACTTCACGATTTTAAAAGGAAACTCACCCCTTTATTTAGTAGGAACGCAGATAATTTTGTAGGCCAAATTCTGAAATTTGTAGTAAAATATATCCAAAGTTATATCAATGTAAAAGTGGCTCCTCAATCCAAACGTCTGAATTGAGGAGCCACCTGGAACACGGAAAGATTTAATGAATATTTTTGAAAAAGTTGTATCATTTAGTAGTAATTGTGTATAGTGCCTACTAAAAATCTCAGTTCAGTACTGTTGATATTCAAGAATATACAAGACTTTTAATGTGGCTCCTCAATCTATACATAAGAGCGTGAATTTCCATGAAAACAATTGGTCTATTTATATTCCACTCCAAAAAACATTTAGTAGTAAGTGTGTTCGAATTTGTAGCATATAAAGAAAGTAGTAAAACTGAGTGAATTTAGTAAATAAACGCATTTTATTTGGCTCCTCAGTCCTGACGTTCTGCACGATAAATAATTGATTGTATCTGTCTGAGATCACAATGGAATCAATAACCAGAGACACTAACATTTAGTATAAATGTCTACTAAATACATATGTACAAATCAACATTGTATATATTCGGTATCTGAAAAACAAATTACTTTTCGATATTCATTAGGAATTCGCTATTAAGAGTGACCATGTTGTGTGTGTACCTGGGACAAACAGTCAAACTAGGTAAGTCCAACTTCGTTCAGTTAGGGAACCTACGGAAAATCTTCTCGTCCAAAATACCGCAGTGTCTCGAAACAAAAGTCTTTGACCAGTGTGTGGTGCCAGTTATGACTTACGGCACTGAGACGTGGCGTTTTACAACGGGCCTCATAAGAAAGCTCAAGGTGACCCAAAGGCCAATGAAGAGGGCTATGCTCGGAGTTTCTCAGCGAGATCGAGTTAAGAATGAGGGGGAACTTTGGGGGAGGTCCAGCAGTGGACGTTTTTCGGCTGAAATAATGATGATGATCATTAGAACTTAAAACAGGATATTTACAATGTTTATTATTTGTTGTGAGTTTTCGATATTTCGGCACCGTTACAAGCGCCATGATCACGGGTGAACTGAAGTAATTGCAGGTGGATGTATAGACATCCACCCGCAATTACTTCAGTTCACCCTCATATCATCAGTGCTCATAGGAGCAGACGAAACGGTCTACCCTCTTTCTTGTTCGTTTTTTGCGTTCGACGCCACTACCACTGTCTCTTATATCACTCAAAACACGGTTCTTACCCTAGATTTATGTTTCTATAAGCCACGAAACGAAGATTTTCTTTTTAAATAATGTATTCATGGTCACCCTTCAAAATAATTTCATAGGAAATTATAGAATAGCTAATAACTTCGTAGATATGTACTTTTTTATGGCAGGATTATACGTACATTTAGTAGAAATTTATACAAAATGTAGGTGTTTTTTGTTCCAAATTTCGTGACAAGTATAAGTAGATTAGAGGCAAGTCTATTTACCGAAGCATCTCAATTGAGGAGCCACATTAAATGTGCTATATCTACCAATTCATTCATTTTTGATTACTGACTCTTATCCTACAAATCTAATAAACTTACTACTAAATGATGAAGAAATTGCGCATTAATTGAACTACTGCTTCTTTGAAAAATGACGAGTAGTATGTGTATGGTCTGAGGAGCCACATATAATATATGGTAACTTTTTTAATTTTAACACTACCAAGCTCAGATTTTGTCTACTAACTACTCTGAAATACTACTAAATCATACCAAATTATGATATATACAAGGTTAGTCGGAAAGGGGGTACTAATCCGAAGCCCACTTATAGTATCACTGATGACTATTTGAAAGCAAGTGTTAAAATTTTAAAATTCGATATATATTTTTTCCAAATAAAATGATTTTTATTTTAGGTTTTTCAAAAATTCTTCATCCCTTCTTTAGTTACAAGTTTTGAAAATGGTGCTTCTAATTCATGATCCCAAATATGACCTAAAATGTAAACACAGCTGATCATAACTGGGGATAGATAGATTTTAGAGATTTTTTTTTGAGATTTTTGAACAACTGTTTCTCTTAAACTATTGACTTTTGGGAAAAGTTGTAGAACAAAAGTTACTCATTATTATGTGTACTTTAACACCCTTTCGGATTAGTACCCCCTTTCCGACTAACCTTGTATACATCCATGATGTTCCTAGTTCTGACGTGGCTACTCAATCCAAACATTTAGATTGAGGTGCCACCTTTATGTTCATATAACTATTGAAGTATTATACTACAAAATCGAGGATCGAACCTACAATTTTTTTTAACTTACTACTGAATAAGTATTTAATTTCATTAAGATACGAAATGTGGCACCTCAATCCTTACGGACATAAAAAATTAATACTTTTTGTAAATGAGAACTGTCTGAATAAACAGCTCTGCTTCGGTTCTGTTGCGATTAATCAACAATCAGTAGAAAACGAAGACTATTTCTACTATGATAATGATGGGGTGCATGAAAAGAGCCTCCACGAATGACGATACCGTACTTAAGTACGTCCGGCGCACCCTGGGCAGTCAGCCCCGCTACCAACCTTGCTGACTGGCTAATCTTTTCACCACAGCACGAGCTATTTTCGTATAGCTCGTGCTGACACGAGAGAAGATGACTAAGATAATATCACAAAAAACTAAACTACAAAAATAGAACCAGCATAATGCAACAAAATTTGTTTAAAAATATCTTCAAGCGGCGATGCGCATTTTCTAAAAATACCCTCTCAGTGTAAGATGTAAATAGAAATCTAAATTCGGTCCACAATCCTGTTTGTGTATTCCATAGAATGTTCAAACGTAAATTTTGTTCGTACAAGCTTTATATTTGTTCTGCTATCTGTAGGAATTGATGTGATAATAGAAAATAGAGGTAAAGGAAAAAATCTACCTTTAGACCTCGCTTATGGAGCCTAGCGATGGGCGATTGTTACTAAAATTAATCGAATGTTACGTTTATTCGAATGCAAACAGATATACATACATAGACTCAGAGCGATTACGCACTGCATCCGATTCGGATCTGTGAAAATAAGATTGTAAAAAACTCGAACCGAATTCGGATATTGCTTTGCGCACTGCATCCGTAGGCCTAGCACGAATATTTTGACGTATAGTTACGTAAACGTAAGGTTAATGTCAGTGAATTTTAAATCGAAAATACAATTATTCTATATATAAGTTTTTAAACTGACATGGTCACTAACACAATCTTTAGAGGTTAAAACGGGATATTTACCATGTTTATTATTTGGTGTGAGTTTCCGATATTTCGGCACCGTTCCAAGCGCCATGGTCACGGATGAACTAAGGAATGGTAAATATCCCGTTTTAACCTCTAAAGATTGAATTATTCTATAGCATTTTAGTTTAAATTATGAGACAAGCTGGGAGACCTCTTGCCAAAGTGACGCCAACTAGTGGCGTAAATTTTCGTAAAAACCCGCATTCATTTCAATGACAACCAAAATCATTCGAATTTTGGTCGATTGTTATAAAGCGCTTTGCGCGCGCCGGTAGGTTTTACTAATATTAGCAATGAACGATATCGCAGCGCAAACAGCGCACAGCCGCGAGCGCCCGGAGCGTTTACGTCGATTGTCGATTTTAATTCAACGCTGATTTTTATTCGAATGTTTTCTCGTGAAGAGGAATGAATCGACAATCGAATGTGTGTAATTACAATTATCGATTCATTCGAATGTATTTTTTGCAACAATCACCAATCGCTAATGGAAACGCGGAGCTAGCGCGACGAGACATGGCGAATGAATGATGCCGAATGCCGAAATCCAACATCATTGGATATTATCTAAAGGTGCGTACAGACTAAGTAACTTGTTGTGTAACTTGTGTTATATAACACGTCCACAACATGTAACATTGTTTTTTAACATTGCAACATATAACAATACTGTACACATTAGAATAACAATGCAATTTAACCATGTTATATAACATTGTCGTTTGTCGTTCTGCAGTGCTGTTCACAATGTCGACACGAGAGGACGTTTTGCTAGCTGCTGCAGCGACTGTTGTACTTATAAATAACAAAAGAAAAAACGTAGATGCTGGGTTCGTCTTAGTATATTCACATTGTAGTAAATATTAATAACATGTTAAATAACACGTTTGTTAATATAACATATTTTATAACATTCAGTCTCCACATTACTGAAACATGTTATATAACAACGTTTTATAACATGTTATGTTCTATAATATGTACGCACCTTTATGAATATATCCGTCACTTTTAATTCGTTTTGTGTTCAGGTGTTTCAATTCGAGTGAAAATTGTGTATGAAAGACAGAAATGAACAAAAAGTGAACCGTTAACCGCTTCAATTCAGAATTAGAAGGTTAATTTTTCCTTCACTTTGGAAAATTTCAACGAGTGTTCCTTTTTCGCCTTCACTTTTGTTTTATTTTATGTTCAGACGTTGCATTTCAACTGAAAGAATGAAAACAAAATGAAAACTGGAAATGAACTAAGAATGAACCGTCTAATTCTACATTTATAGGAACGCGTTCTTCCGCGCGTATTGTTTGAGTTGTATTTGTATGTATGGCAGTACGCGGCGAAAAACGCGGCGGAGTACGCAGCGATTCCCCATCGCTGTAAACCAGGCCTTACGCAAAATTTTGTATTTCAGTAATGTCGTGTTCAACTGCGGCACAGTAGACATATAAGCTAAAACCTCAACTTACTATAATCTCATGAATTGAAACACTCACACAGACACGCTCTGTATACTGAGTAGTTTTTTGTTTTTGTATGGAACTGTATCCCGAAAATATCTTATTTGTCTTGTTGCAGTGCGTGTCTGTGTGAGTGTGTCAAATCGGACGATTGTGGGTAGTTGAAGTACTGCTTTAGCTTATATGTCTACTGTGACTGCGGTGTTGTTCAGAAAATGTATGGAACTTCATATTTTGACTACTCAAATAGACCATCTATTCTACATTGTGCTTACTCTTCAAACAAGTTCCTATCTGTAGATTTTCAATACTTCACGCAAATACAAGCTCAAAAGTTAAGTCGTCGTTTCGATGCGACGTTTTGACTAAAGTCAGTTCGCTCAAATAGTAGCGATACACCCAAACGGCATGCAGGGATTTAATGTAATAAAATAGAAGGTAGTTTTTGTTATTTAAATTAATCTTAATATCTGACATACGATGAAGGAAAACATCGTGAGGAAACCTGGACTTAATGTTCTGAAATCGCCAACACGCAGTGAGCAAGCGTGGCGATCAATGCTCATTCCTTCTTGTATGAGAAGAGGCCTTTGCCCAGCAGTGGGACAGTTACAGGCTAATATTTATTTATTATTTTTATAATCTTAATATGGCTTACACTATCCTTCCTTGTGTGACACTCAGAAGGGAAAAGGGCAAAAATCAAACAGGAAACACTTTTACTGATTGATGAGGTTATTACGGCTAGATATCACAAATTCACAATAATCAAAATCAATTAGTTACGTGGTTGCTCGCTTAACGATGGATGCTCGACTGACTGATATTTTCCCGTGACGTCTCATTGACGTCTCTCGGATCTCCATCAGATATCGATAAATGATTCGAAAATTTGAATGTCTAATAATCGATATAGTTATTATGAATATGTTTAAAATAGGTAGTGATGTGTATTGTAGTATTTTAATATAACAGTTAGTGATGTGCGTTACACTTGGTTGCTATCACCTCCTCGCAAAAGGAGGCACCGGATTCCCACTCACCTTATATTTGTTGGCGAATAGACCTTTTATTTGTTGGCGACTTATAAAAAAACCGGCCAAGTGCGAGTCGGACTCGCGCACGAAGGGTTCCGTACCATTATCTATAAAAACGGCAAAAAATCACGTTTGTTGTATGGGAGCCCCCTTAAATATTTATTTTATTCTGTTTTTTTTAGTATTTGTTGTTATAGCGGCAACAGAAATACACCATCTGTGAAAATTTCAACTGTCTAACTATCACGGTTCATGAGATACAGCCTGGTGACAGACGGACGGACGGACAGCGGAGTCTTAGTAATAGGGTCCCGTTTTACCCTTTGGGTACGGAACATTAAAAAACGAGTTAACCCTAGAACATAGAGAAGCCTACACGAAGAACGCAGAGTGGGATATAGTACGCTTAAAATATCATCAAAATAATGCATTAAAATATTCACTAAGTAAGAAATATACTATGCATTATTTAATACTTATTGTTAGTAAGTAAAATTTATGAGTCGTTACCAATAAATTTCAGTTACCATTAATTTAAACTACATCAATTATAACTTTAGAGGCTGACCTCGTTGAACTGTGAACCCATTGTTAATGCAAGCAAATTATCGAGAGGTTTGCGAAGGTTATTTAAACATTAAATATGGCAATGTTTATAGATATACAGGGCGTCCCACAACTTTGCCACATGGAGGGGAAGTACCTTAAATACTGTAGATAGAAAAAAATACTGAATGAAGACTTCATTTTTATTTTAAAAACAATACGATCTGCATTCAAAGAATTTTAAACAATCACCTGTTTGAACCGGGAATCGAACCCGCTAAATGTGAAAACAAAAAAACTGTAATTTGATTGTACTAATCGAAAGGCTCGATCAGATACATTTATTTCTTCTAAATAACATAGCATCTAAAATAAAAGGAAGACCGTGAAATTTAACATTTAATTTGAAATATTGTTCAGAATAATGAATAGCATTTTTCTATGTCGTGCTTATAACAGCTGACTTTATGTACTACTTTCTGCTCTAATACTATTTCGAAGTATTATTTCAAATATTCACGATTCATGAAAAAATTAATAAATCAACGGTAAGCGAGATTATTAAAAGAGTTACAATTTGTATACAATAAGAAGAGACACATTTTGAGCATTTAATCAATTGAATTGTTTGTAAGTTGCACAGTTAAACGTGTCTTATTATTTCAAATAAATGTTAAATTTCATGGTGTTCCTTTTATTTTAGATGCCATGTTATTTAGAAGAAATACATGTATCTGATCGAGCCTTTCGATCAGTACAATAAAATTACATTTTTTTTTTGTTTTCATATTTGGCGGGTTCGATTCCCGGTTGAGACAGGTGATTATTTAAAATTCTTTGAATGCAGTTCGTATTGTTTTTAAAATAAAAATGAAGTCTTCATTCAGTAAATTTTTCTATGTGCAGTATTTAAGGTACTTTCCCTCCATGTGGCAAAGTCGTGGGACGCCCTGTATAGAATAAAGAATGCTGTAAACTTAAGTTATTTTTTTTAAGTTTTAGTAGGTAAGTATTTAATTATTTTTACACGACTATTAGGAAAAGGAAAAGAAAAACAATAATTAGTTACAAGTCACTCAATCTCAATGTGGCGATGCGCTGGGGAGAGCTATATCCAGCAGTGGACGTCTTTCGGCTGAATGATGATGATGATGATGATGATGACAACTGTACTTAACTATAACTTTAATATAATACTTTGATTCTAGTACTATTGCTTTTCACTGTCTCGCAGAAGGTATGAAAAATAGAGTATTCTCCTCAAGGACAAAGGTGTCTTCGTCCTTGGACGAGCTTGAAACCCTCGCTGCACTCAGGATTCTAGTCTTAACCCTCGTTGGGAGTTTATTCTAGGATCCTTCATTACGCTCGGGATTCAATATGGCGCCCGTGACGTAAGACACTGCTTTATCCCCTTGGTGAATAATCTACTATAATCTGTCCCCCCAGGGAATTAAAATAATTTCATTTTAGTCTCAATTATTTAGGTTAGATTTTTCTCAATCCGAGATTTATTCGAAATTAAAACGACATTTAATTTGTAGGAACCTACAAAAAATTGAGACTGTTTCTGAAACTAAGCGAAAATTTGGACGTCATTAAAATAACTTAAAAGCCGAGGGAAATCAAGTATGGAAACTTCTTTATACAGTAATGAATTTCTGTAGAGCATAATCCCCGAAGACTAGAGAAAGTCAGGCAGGTAGACTTTTGTTATATATCTTGTATATTTTTCTACATAAACTATTTTTAGTCGGTCGGATGAAGGTTGTATAGTGAAAACTTAAAATTGCGGTCTTGCTGTTGTTTGTCAAATATGATAGGTGATTACGGCGATCGTTAGGCAGCTTGTACACGCTAAGAAATTTCACCGTGTCTGCTGCAGATAGGACCAATTTATCAGGTGTGTAATATATGGTATAAATACATTTAAACTAACAATCAGGTGATATAATTTCATTTCTTATAATTTTTTTTTAATATAGTCATCAGATAATATAACATTTTAATGTTATAATTTATATGCTCTAATTTCATTTCATATAATTTTCAATTAATATAACATACATTTCAACTAGTTATTAAATACTATAATGTTCATTTTGCATAACATTTATATATGATCTAATCAACATTTAACATAATTTACTCTAAAATTTAAATGGCATAAAACGTAATGAAAAGACATGAAACGAACTTTTTATAAGCTTTGTAAGGTTGTTTGGGTTTCTAAAGCAGAGTCGACGGAGCCCCGCTGAGCGGGGCTCCTATTTCCATGTGCAGGGTTTAAAGTAACCTAACACGAAGGGGATGGCAGGGGCTTCGTTCGCTCGCTTTGCTCGCTCACTTTAGCCTCCGTCATCCCCTTCGAACCTAACCTATCCGTGTCGGGGTGCCCCGAATTCCCGAGCTCGCTTCGCTCGCTCCTGAAATTAGTCAGTTGGAAAACAAGTAATAGTGTTTGGCTAAAAATACTTTAGCCGAACATTTTATGCCTTTTGACATTAGGACTTCAGATGTTATGCGAATCAAGGGGATACCACCTTTGGTATACCTTTAACAGAAAGTACATAGGCAAGCAAGCATGCAAGTGTTTCTGAGCATGCTCCGCCAGAAGACTCGCTTTGACGCCCCTTCGCTTCGCTCGCACACTCAACCAGCGCTACGCTCGGGAGGTCGCCGACTCGCTTCGCTCGCCACCTCCCCCCAGTAGTTACGCTTCGACCTCGTGCACTCGTTCCGCTCAGGATCTCCTTCGCGAGCTTCTGGGTCCACGTTTTTAAATAACACTCTAGAGGTAGGACAGAGTCTGACCACGTGCAGTCGAGGTGCGTTGAGTCGGATTAACGTTAAATTCGACCTATTTTAATTAATTCCGTCACCTCAGTACTCACTCCTTTCTTACCCATATCTATCATCCTTTACTCAATCCATCCATCTTTTCTTTGGCCTACCTCTATTTGTACATCCATCCACATTGATATTCAACACTCTTCAACTAGAAAAACGTTACATCAAATAAAAATTAGATGAAGTTTTAGTGTATGAAATGATAAGTATATAAAAAGAGCGTTATACAAAATGACAATTAAATTAAATGAACGTTAGACAAAATGTTATTATGCGAAGTGTTTATTATAAAAACTGAACGTTATATTAAATGAAAATTATGTGAAGTAACGATCGTACTACATTATTTTGTCAGTGTGGCTTCACATGAATTTTAAAGTCCCTTTTTTTCCCATCACTATTGCCATGTAAACACAATTATCCGATATACTTAATGTCGCACGTCGTTCTGATGTCGGCTTTTAACGTAATAGCCTCCATACCTAATACTGTATTTTTCTTGACTACGAACAAATGCAACGGTTAATTATTGAATAAGATTCCTTTTAAAACTTATGAACCTTAATATAATAATTAAGTGCCGTACGTACGTCCGGGTAATAAAAGGAGTTTTAATTATTTCTTATTTTCAGAGTGTATAAAACTCTTAGACTTGACTAAAAACCAAGCAAGTGCATCGGCAGCTAAAAGCCCCTTTTAATGAGCGTAAGACCCCCTGCTTTAATTAGAGTACTCACTTAAAGGTGTATCAAGTGAGTAAGTTGACACGAGCCTGCAGCGAGCCGCTCGTCGCCGCGTCGGTGGAGCGCAGCGTGCTTGCAGTGTCCCGTTGATTGGCGGTTTTTGTGAGAACATAAAGGCGCTCGCGGAGGATCGTAGCTGGATACGCTGTGACAATGGACGAGGCGGATTCACTTGTAGGTTAATATATATAATGATGCACCTCTAAGTGAGTACTCCGCTAGGAAAAAGACCAGGCATGATACTTTAAATTGTCCTCTGGGCGTTCCAGAGCGTAACAGAGAACGTAATGGTCATAGATAATACATTAAAGTACGACTTAAGCCTGCGTGAGCGACGATGTCGATGCAACAAAACGTTGCCATATTTAAAAATATTATATTTCAGTCTATTTTTTTTTCTTGTATTTAATTTATTTGTATTGCTGTATTGCTGCACAGGTGGACGTCATCACGTCAACGCCGGTTTTCGCTGTGCACCAGCGCTGTGGCTCCGTCTCGCACGAGTCATACATAGCATTATGCTGAGCGATGGCCGTTTTGCGTAGATGTGACGCATATTTTTCCCAAGTTTCATTGTGGTTTTGCTTATAGTTTTTATTTTGTGTGTCATGTCGGCGCAAATAAATATTTTTTCTTTCTTTTTCTTTCTTCTTTCCAAGACGTAGAAATAAAGAGTTCATAATTCTCAAATCAGAAGCCCGAAAGTCTGACAACTAGTCTAATCTTAAAATATCTTCATTGCCCAGTAACTGGGTTGCAGAGGTCTCATGGCAATCACTCCGTGTAAAATACTGGTATTCAGCCGCATCAGGGGGTCTACTCCTAAGGCACGAAGTCCGTGGTTTCGGCCTTAGTTACGAGCATTTCCTAATCCCTATCACCTACGGACATACGATTATTTAGGGGCCCGAACTAAGAATGAATGATAACACGATTTGATAGTTGTCCCTACTACCGATGTGTTTTTGCCCGTCCGAAAATATGAACTTGACATTTGTTTTGTTCACTCCTACGTTTCGGGCTACTTTCGGACGGGCAACTAACTTCGTTGACGGACTTAGGGAGTAGGCCCCCTGGTTAGACAGGGTGCCGACCTTAACATAGACGCGAAAAAAGGCTAGATAGACACTTTATTTCTTTATCACAAGTCATCATCTGCCTGGCCTTTTCCCAACTATGTTGGGGTCGGCTTCCAGTCGAACCGGATGCAGCTGGATATCAGTATTTTACATGGAGCGACTGCCTATCAGACCTCCACAACCCAGTAACTGGGTAATACGATACTCTTGGTTAGACTGGTTGTCAGACTTTCTGGCTTCTGACCAACAGTAACGACTGTCAAAGATCTACAAATGACAGCCGGGACCAACGGCTTTACGTGCTTTCCGAGACACGGAGGAAACTCGCTATGGTAAATGGTCACCCATCCACAGACCAACCTCGGCAAGCGTGGCTTAACCCGGAAGATCGGTCTATGCGGCTGTAATTATTTAGCCACAAGCTCTATTTCTTTATCACAAGTCTGTACATAAATATTGTTCCTAATTAGCAACAAAAACAAGCGGCAGTTGTTTCTACAGTGACAAACTGTAATTAGCAAGAACTGTGTCAATTATTTCGAAGACAATGGATAATTAGCAGCCGATTCAACGCCGGTTTTGTCCAACGCCACCCCTTTCAGGAAGTTTGTTTCTTTCAATGTTGCTTTTGTTATTTGTAGACTTTAAATATTATCATTTAGGAAGATTTTTAAGTACACTTCAAACCTTCATATCTCGGAAACTAAGAATTACAGTTTGTTCAAATAAAAAGTATTTCATTTCAGACTACTTAATACTACATAGAGCCGATTTTTTAATCGTCAGATAAGTTTCTTTTTTGAGGAATAAGTTTGATTTCAACAGGTTTTGTATGGACAAAATGTCAAAATGTATTCCATAAGCCGGGTCCGCAGCGCCAATTTTCTAACATGTTATTGTGTTTTTGCGAACGAAACTGTTAGGCCACGCCCCTATTCGGTTAGCAAACAATGTTAAGCCGGGTCCACAGCGCCAATTTTGCTAACAAAACTCTTAGGCAACGCTCAATAACGATCATTGAGAAACGATTGTGACAGTAGAATACCGAAAGTGTATAAAGCGGCCATTTTGCGACTATGCCATTGTCATTTTGAAGCGATTGGTTTAGTAGAATTGGGGCCCTGTACAGCTGCAGCACGGCGTCGTCTCGAACTTAGGCTACGGCTAGCCGCCAGCACACTAACTACGCGCCGGCCGCGAGGTGCAAGCTCGCAGTGCGCGCACTTGCCGCGAGGTGCAATCTTGCTGTCGCCGCGAACACAGTAGTTACCTATATGGCATTTTTGATTGAACGCCTACACTTACACACGCCTAGGACTTGCACGTTTTCATAACGACGTTGTTTCGCTGGCGACTCGGAGTCGGCGCGCAGTAAGCACGCGGACCGCTTGCTTGTAGAGCGCAAGCTGCAATTCGAGTTGTATGGTAGCGGCAAGCGCCCGCGTACTGCCCGCCGTTGGCTTATTGACATTATGAAACATATTATACGACCCACAATTTAATGCTCTTATTTGAATGAAAAGTTAATTGCTGGGTTGGAGCGGAGCCGTTGCGGTGTCGGTATAGTGTGCCATGAGCCTTACAGTAAAGCTAAAGCAGTACCTCAACTACCTAAAATCGCTTGAATTATCACATTCACACATACACGCACTGTATACTGAACATAATTTATTCTTTGTAATTTACTCTATGACAACCGTGACACTGCATTATAAAGCTCACCTAGAGGTCTTGTTACAGTGCGTGTCTGTGTGAGTTTGTCAATTCAGGCGATTATAGGTAGTTGAGGTACTGCTTTAGGGCTGACGTCCACTGACGGCACGGCGTGGCATGAAGTAGCACGGCGTGCTTCGGCATTACCGAATCATCCTGTGGCAACCCGCGGCATACCCGTCGTACCGCGGGATGCTTCGGCATGCCTCGGCATGACGAAGCATCCCGCGGTATATCCGCGGTATGCTAACCAAATACTGATTTTATTAAAATAAGGTTTAAAATGCATTGTCGCTGAGGAAGAAGAGAGACACCCACTTTCTTTAAAATACAACAGTAACCTATGCGTCTCACGTGTTGCAGCGGGCGGCGTGCCGTGGCATCTCGTGGAATGCCACAACGTGCCGTAGTATCCCGCGACGCGTCACAGTATCTCGTGGAGTGACGCGACGTTCTGCGGCATGCCGCGGTAAGTCGCACCATCACGAGAGACGTTTCGATTAAAATAAAATAATATCAGTGCTCAACTCATTGAAATAATGTCGAAAATCATTTGTCCACGAAAACAATCCTTTGCCGCGCCATGCCATGCCGTGCCGTCACTGGGCGCCGGCCCTTAAATTATATCTATTGTGTTACAATCCAATATGGCTCTAAATGAACATGGATGGCAGAGCTGCTTGCGAAGGAACATGTCAAAAACGTGTATGTCTGTCTATCTGGCAGGCCCCAATCAGATTTCCTGCCCATACAAGATAACCTGTCATACCGATGACGTATGTCAATGTCGGCCCGCTGGCTGGACACTTTTTTAATTTACGGATACATTGATATGTATAGCACTTGAAAAGTTGCAATTCAGGATTTGTAAGGTACATAATAGGTAAAAAATCGGTTCTCTGTTGGAATATCGAAATATTATTAACCGATTCTTATCTGGCCGACAACCTTTCGCCACTTTACATTTCGCCGAATGTTTAAAGTCCCTAATTATGTTTTGTAATTTTTTGTTACGCCGAATAGTCTGCTGGCCACTGTTTCATTATTCAACTGTATTATTGGCCACTTTACACTTGTTAGATAGCTAATTTTCCCATCATGCAAGCAAGAAAGCAAGCAAGCATGCAAGTGTTTCTGGGTTTGCTCCGCCAGAAGACTCGCTTTGTCGCCTCTTCGCTCGCACACTCGACCAGCTCCGGCCTCGTGCACTTGTTCCACTCAGGACCTTATTTGGTAAATTAAACAATAGCCAAATAAGTATTCGACTAAAACAACATTTCTGAATGATTTTTGTGGCCAAATAATTATGGTGGCTAATAATCATTCGGCGAAATCCAATTAGGGTAAAAATTGCTTCGGCAAAGATTACGTCGGCGAATCGTTGTCGGCGTAATGAAATTCGATATAAAATATTTTGGCAAAAACACTGGCACCCCAGTTTATGACTGTTCAAAACAATATTAAAAAAAAAAACGTATTCTAGTTTCAAAGTTTCCATCATAAACTAAGTATTCAAATTATGTGTTTTTACAAAAAAGTATACTTTTTTTTCTCATCCTTATTGATCTGCCCTATCATTTGTTCCCGGCTTAACGTTGTGTTCTAGACATCCTGTATAACATTAACTTCCGTTATTCTTTTACACAACGGTAAATAAGAGCTTAAGTTTCAATATATTTTTCCGTTATTCTTATATACAACGCTACATAAGAGCTTGAGGCACTATCAGAAAGTGTAACCTATAAAGTGCGCGTCACACAAAAGGCAGGGGAAAGCCGGACCGGGGAGGATTATCTATCGGACCACTCCGGCCCCTGGCGGTGTCCTGTATAACATGTTGCATAGAAACTCGAGGACAATAGCAAAAACACAGTCTATGTTCGCTTCCGCTCCGCTTTTACTGTGATGCAAGTGCAGAGGAGCGGGTTTAAGAGCGGTAAGGCACAAGCTATTCTAAAATTTCTAGACTAAGCTATAAAATAAATGGTAGTTGTTTTGTAGTATCACCTTCTTCATCATAATTTCACCTACTGGCTATCATCTACCGTCATGACTAAATGCGCTCCAGCCGGTCTGTTTGCTGCCGCCGATTTCTACCAAATGGCTGTGTGGGCTTTTGACGAACACCAGAACCACAAGAAGGAACTCGCTGACTACCCCAAGGGACGTAAAGCTATCCTGGCTCTTATTCTATAAGCATTCTATTATTGTTACATATATGTACTAGGTATTGAATGCTCTACAACATTATTTGTAACTGGTGTAGCAGACGTGCTCAGGAGATCCTAGAGCCGTCTGTTACATTACAGTATCAGGCTGCAATAATACTTTTTTTTTTTTGATTATTTGTTTTGGTCGCATTTGGCCCTCGTCGCATCTGATGGTAAGCGCAGATAAGGTCTAAGATGGAGCACAAGAATCCAAGTAACAGAGATATAGAGGGACTCCCCTATACTCCTCTGGCTCTCACATACACACGACGGAACTCAGTAAACTGCTTGGCGCCGGACATTAATGTGAGGGTGGTAGCTAGCCAGGCGGATCATACAGATCCTACCACCAAGCGTTTTATTTTGTTGTATCTTACAACTGTATGTTCCTAGCGTGCGGTGAGGAAGTTTTATATTGTTGTAATGTAACAGACGGCCCCAGGATCTCCTGAGAGCACGTCTGCCACACCAGTTGTAAGGAATGTGACGTTATCAGTGAATCCTACCTATCTATCCCTAGTCGGGCAAATAAGGAAACACTTAACACACAACAATTTTATAATACGATAATAAAGAAACAGTCAGTAAATCCGGGAGTCACACGTAAATGAACTGTAACTGTTGGAACACACAATCAAGTTTACAAGTTGGTAATGCGAGCACAAAAAAATTAGGTGAAGGGGGTGAATACGTAGCCCGTCGACCAGACGGAGTGCCTGTAGCGCAGCAGCGCCTCAGCGCCGGAGGCCCAGCAATGGCCCACTCGGCGGGGAGCTGGTAGTTCAGCAAGCAGCATAGAAGAGGCAGAGGTCCGGTAATCGTCCACTCGGCGGAGTCCTATCAATTCCGCCGTCCGGCAGACCGTCCGCACCCTTTCGTTGTTCCTTTTCCAGTCCTTCCAAAAACAGCTTGCATTTTACTTTTCGCATTTTTAAAATTTGAACGAGTGTGTTCCAAATAAGTGGCCTGTGATAGAGAAAGAGGTTTAATTGTAAAAGGTAAAAAGGAGGTGAAATGTGTGAAGTGAATGATGATGATAAAGGTGTGATCCTACATTGTAACCCATCCACACATAGGGATAATGATAATAGATACAGTATGCAACACCACCCTCCCGTCTGCAAATATATGCACATGCAGAAGGTGTAATTAAAATATAACATGCAACCCAAACCGATACGACACGTGTCGACGTACGTACGACGCCTTTCCACGGGGCATCCTCAGAAGATGATGACTTGACGACCACCCGGAGGCGTAGTATTTACCGTATCTTCTGCATGTGCGTATATTTGCGGGCGGGAGGGTGGTGCTGTATACTGCATCCAAGCTTAATCAACTAGTTTGGGAGAATTAAAACTAAATAATGTAATTGCATATTTGTATAGACTAAGGTATAGTTACTTCTTTGAACTTGATTAAAAAAAAAACACTTTTTTGTAGTTTTTACTTACACAAACAATAATAACAAAATTATAAATAAAAGTACAAATAAAGAAAAAAAATATCCTAATAAAACCAAAAACTAAAATAGGGCATCAAAATATTCCTCCGCATCGCTGTCGACTGGTAACGTGCCAAGAACACTGGCAGTATTGCCACGTTGTATGGCAATACCTTTGACCAAAGTAGAGGTCAGCTTTCGGCTGAAAACTATCTTAAAATTAAAATAAAGTATCATGGCTTTCCTCATAGACTTTACCTACATGTAGTGGAATATAAAATAAAGCAAACATGCTCTAAACAAACTTTACGTAGCCGAAACGAACTTTTATACATTATTCTATTTATCTACTTACACGTACAATGTTATTACAAAATTTAGCATGAAAATTATAATTTGAAACTTTACTAAAAGTTAACGGGGCAATTTCGTCGGGCCGCGTTGCCTAATCCGGAACAAAATGGCGACGAAATTGTATCCGCCAGCCGGCACAGTCCGGTATTTACCGGATAAAATCTGTTTTAAATCGCATGAATCCGGTTCTAGGCGGAATGGCTAGAGCTACGAGGATTTTGCATTTGCGCCATTTCATTCTATACTGAAATGTAGTCTAAAAATTTTAGTTCAGTCGTATTTTATTTCGATCGAAGACTGATCTGCTTTTAGATGCGAGTTGTTTATCGACAGAATGTTGCAAAGTTGCTAAGGTGAAGGATAAGGGTACACTCACACACGGAAGCCTGCCGTTTTGCCAAAATTATTTTGACCTAATTTCATTACCCAAACGCATTTTAGCAACCTTTTTTATACCAATGCAATATTTGGAATGATTTTAGTACGCACATTTTCATTTCGTCAAATTTTTACTTGGCAGAATATTACCAAGGATAATATCATTAAGGCATTTGGTCTTTAATCAAATGATTGATGACAGCAAACAATCTTTGGACAATAAACATTTAGTCAAATTATTGTAACACGCTTATATCTTTTTTAAATCGAAACAGCTAGGTTAGGTTAGGTTAGAACTGTGCCCACACAACGCAGAAACGTATTTTTATTTTGCGTAAAATTTGTTATACCAACTGAAATGTTTGACTACATTAAAATTGGTAAAAGTACTAGTTGGTAAGCAAGTTATTGTTTAAACGTTCACTTGCCAAACATTAGGTTTGCGTTACAGTTATTTGTGAAGAGTTCATTTGCCAAGTAGTAATTTGGCAAATGAAATTATGCGGAAACTTGTTTGGGAAGTGCTAATTTGGCAGTTTTTTTCGATGAAACGAAGGTAACCCCTCACACACATCAGTTACGTCGACGTCAAGTCACTGATCAGTGACGTCAATATTACGAAACGTGTATGTGAATAGTTGTCAGGCATAGCAACGTTCTATGTCCGTGTTAATTCGCGACCGTAAGCGTTTGACGTGCTGTTGAGTCCGGTGACGCGAGGTTGACTGAGACGAGCCGTGACAGTGACTGACGTGTGGGGCTGACGTCCTACAACTTCTACAGAGCTACAGGGTTTATCCGAATTCGAGTAATTCCTTCTGTAGGGGTAAAGTAAATTGCAGGATTACTCAATGAAGATCACATGTTGGGATAAACAAGGTGAGTCGGAAAGGGGTACTAATTCGAAAGGGTGTTAAAGTACCCATAATAATGAATAATAATTGTTCTACAACTTTCCCCAAAAGTCAATAGTTTAAGAGAAAAATCTGTTCAAAGATTTCATAAAAAATACATTAAAATCTATCTATCCTCAATTATAATCAGCTGTATTTACATTTTAGGTCATATTTGGGGTCACGGATTAGAAGCCAAATTTTCTGGATTCGTAACTAAAGCAGGGATAAAAATGTTTGCAAAACTAGAATAAAAATCATTTTAAAAAGAAATTATAATTTTCGAATTTTGAAATTTTAACACTTTCTCTCGAACAGTCAATAGTCATACTTTAAGTATCAGTGATACTTTAAGTGGCCCGCGGATTAGTACTCCCTTTCCAAAACCTTGTATATCATTACGGGTACACACGGCTACAGATCAAGCTGTACATTTCCAGTATCAGCTGATCTCGCATTGTATAGGATTTCCTTACAATGAGAGGTCAGTGTAAACTGGAAATTATAGCTTGATGTGTAGCCGTGTGTACAAGTGTCTAAAAACATGATTGACTATAAACTACATACTACTTTTATGGACCTAACTGTATGACTGCGAGGAGACGACTGCTGCGCCACGCTAATACAATGGTGCGCCTGAGTATACAAACTAATGCGTCAGTAGTGTCCCTCACCTTCAAATGCCGTGAACTACACAGATTGACAATACATGGGATTACCAAAGAGTTAACAAAACAAAAAGTTTCAAAAAGAAAACTTGGTGTTCCTAACTTGAATCATTTTAGCGCCCCAAGATAACTGACTGAGCAGAGCGATATCACGATAATTGTACCCGCCAGCTGTGTTGCCGTGCCTTCATTCATTTTTCCTATGACAAATGCCCAACAAAAATCTTATTTTATTCCTTCCCAGAACACAAAAAAAAAATATTTTTTATTTTTAATCAGTCTACATGCCGTGCGGGATTAATGTATAGTAATTGATACGAATTCGTTTAAACCTTGTATATTTTTTACGTGACTGACGTGTGTGGTTATACCTCAAGTTTACTATCAGTATGGGTTTAGTTTTGCAACCTCAGTCGTCTATTTGGCTATCTCTGCATCCGTTTTGCTTTCGACGTTGTTTAGGAAAACGTATTGTGGAGAATGAACGGTATTGCTTTGTACTTTCTTATCTGTGGACTGTGTTTTATTTAATAACTGCGTTGTAGGCAGCAGTAATATTAAAGATAGCTTTTGCCCACGGCTTCGCTCGCGTTAATTTAGAACTTGACTGTCAACTCTTAACACACTACTAAAATTTCTATAATAATGTAATTCAATCATAATTCGAAAGACACGTGGCGCCATCTATGAACATTATTGTTGTTTTCCTCGGGAACAGTACTTTTCGGGATAAAATGTACGCTATGTCCATTTCTGTATACTTGACAACGTATAAACAAGATTTCTGTTTGATCGGTTCAGTGGTTTAGCCGTGAAAAGGTAACAAACAATCAAACTTACTTTTGCATTTATAATATTAGTTAGGATAGTTAGGATTAAATTAACAGAGAGTTTGTATGCTATATCCGTGGAATTTATGAACTAGTTTTTTGTCAAATAGCCTTTCCCTGGAAGTGCCGTAAGAAAATATGCAACGCTATTTTACATCATCATCACCATCAGCCCATTACTGTCCCACTGCTGGGCACGGGCCTCTTCTCAGAATGAGAAGGATTTAGGCCCTAGGGTGCTTTTCCACAAGAGGTGTGCTATGCAACGTTGCTATGGATGCTTTTGATATCCACCAATCATATTCATTGGTCTACATAGCATAGCACTGGTGGAAACTGATTCAACTAAGCTACGTTTTTTTATATGGAAGGATGTGTGATGTGGATGCGAGCTATGGATGCGTGCTATGGATGGTCGCGAGTGGTGTAGCTATGCCCGCCGCTCCTCGTGCTTTCCCTATTGTCGATACGTCGCATTGCTCGAGATGCACATCTTCCTTGCACAGCTACATAGCTTAGCATCAGTGGAAACGGTCACATAGTTTCGTGGCTTAGCTTTTACACTATCGCAGCATAGCTGCATAGCACATCCCTGGTGGAAAGGCACCCTTAGTCCTTCACACTGGCCTGGTGGGCTTGGCAGACTACCCACACTATCGAAAACTTCATGGAGCCTTCTCTGGTGTGCAGGTTCCCTCACGATGTTTTCCTTCATCGTAGAAGCAAGTGGTCTCGTGTAGTGCCGGACTTAAAGAATAGCACTACCTCATCTCTTTCCGTGGGTTTTGTAAAAGGCGACTAAGGGATTCTCTAGAGGATGGGCAGCAGCGTTCTCTGAGGCCACAGTCGTTTTCACCCGCTCCCCGCGGCGGACGGCGGCTGTAGCCGAACGACGCCCGCGGCGCGGCGGGGGTGAAGGCGACGAGCCATGTCTTCAGTATGCTTTGGTAGCGATCAGTGTCAACACGTGTTTACGAAATGAAGAGAGCTCTAACAATATTATTGCTACAAGAAGAAGAGGATGATGAAATTTCAGTTAGACGGAAATTGAAACTAAGACAGAATAAACACTTTATGTTTTAAAACATTATTCTTGAAGTTTTTATCGCTACTATCGTAAAGAAAAGAATTGCATTTGACGAATTCAAATAAAAGTTCATCCTTTTCTTTGTTAAATTTGTCCATGATGTTTTAAAAACCGATCGCGACTACCCGCCGTGATGCCTCGAAACAACTAAAGACGTCGCGGGTGGCAGGCGCGGGCAGCGGGTGTACGTCGCACGCGGCGGACGAGAACGACCATACCCGAACATTCTGAAACAGAGCATTAGACGCCGCGGGCGACGGACCGCCATCCAAATCAGGGAGCGGGTGAAAACAACCGTGGCCTGAGTACTTTAACAACTATACTGCGATCGCCAACCCGCCTGCTAAGCGTGGCTATTACGCCAACCCCCCTCCCGCATTTTGCGGGAGGCCTATGTCCAGCAGTGGACATCTTTCGACTGAATGATGAAAAGCAAGTGATAATCAAATTCTGATCCGCACAAAAATCTTTACTCCGCAACAAATATAACGTGGGAAAAAGAACTACATCAATTGATACTGAACAAACTAGTGTCGGGTTTAGTGAATAGTAAAAGTTATATTCCTTTAGTTGAATAAGCACCTATTTACCGAGCAAGTAAAACTTGTTTACGCTGTATTTGGAAGTATATTTAAAACAAACTATTGCTTGATACTTTGTAAGACTGAAAGAAAAAAACCACTTCGGAGTTATCTTATCTCAATGCTGTTAAAGTTCCGTTAAACTGAAAAGACTTCGAGCTTTTAAGTTAGTTAAGAACGAAAAAGATCTAGTCTGAGCTATCTTCATTTAGAACTCCCGGTTAACTTTCTTGGGCGCTAAATAGTCAGTTTTTAAGGAAAATACAAAGTTCCTTTAAAGTCTGCATGCATTGCTTCCGACTTTTTATACTTACTTACCTTTTTGGAAAGTTCAATAAAATCTAACTTTAGAGGTAAAAGGAACGAAGCTTCGAGGTAGCAGAGCTGACTGCTGTGGCTTTGAAGTTAGGCACATTTGAAAGATTTTTGTGGTAAGCGAATATGAAAATAATTTAGAAATTAGTTTTATTGCTTCTAAGTCCTTGTTTAGCAGTCAAGCATAGAACAAAGTATAGTCACGTATAATAATATAGGTACACATATATATACGCATCAAAAAAAGTTTGCGATCACTTTGAAAAATTATGTAGCCTTTTTGAAGCCGAATTTTCTAATCGGGATTCAAAGCGATAATTATCATGATAAAATAAATATAGATTAATAGTTATCTAGATAAATATAAATCAGATTTCAGTTGGACTTTGAATTCGTAATCTTAACATACATAATTATGCTAGTGATCGCAAACGTTTTGATGTGTGTATATCGTCGCAGTTCTAACACCGCGTAATGTGTGTAGGTACACACACATAAGTATAGCGCAATTCAAAAGTGATTTTCTTCTAAAATATTCATTACAATTATGAAATATTGCACACATCATTTTAATATAAATTATGGTTTCCAATATTTCTTAATTAAAATCTAGTCTCTAAAAGAAATTCGATTTTTAAGTTCGCTATAGGTACCTGTATAATTATGTAACTGTAAATGTCCGAATATTAGTAAATCTTAGGTTTTAGGTACTCCTAAATCTTAGGATTTATCAACATGAGTTGGTAAATGTAAGGTTTGATATAATAAGACATTTTTTCGGGCTTTTACCAGTAGTGTTTGGCACAAGCTAGGTTTTATCAATGACAAGTAGTAAATGTTGGTTTTGGAAATAAAACAATAACATAAACTTCACGCCTTATTCCCCGAAGGGTTGGCAGAGGTGTATAGTATACACCCACGTTTCGCCGTTATGTTTAGGTCCCATGTAATAGGGGGCGAGCCTATTGCCATCAACCGGGCACAAATCCAGACTCCGAGCTGCTACTGAGAAATTCCACACGGAAAAACCCAATAACACTTTGCCCGACCTGGGGATCGAACCCAAGACCTCACGCTTAGCAGTCGCGCTTGCGATCACTAGACCAACGAGGCAGTCAGTCAAATAAAACAACATTATTAGAAAGTATATTAAAGATATAATTAAAAGTCAATAGCTGCAGGTAAGTCACCCACATTATTTTAAAACATAATCAAAATGCTTTTTGTGAAGTAAAAAATCAAAAAGCTTGTAATAGACAAAAACATTTTTTTCTTCTCACAAACATAATACCTACGTTGGCTAAGCTTGTGCGAAAAAGATGTGTGGCCTGTGATAAAAAAGAAAGGTTTAATACAAATTTAATACAAAGAAGGTGAAATGACGTATGAAGATGATGATGAAAAAAGTTATCCTACATACATAAAATAAACAAAATGTTCTGAAGTCCATTGCTTTCCCACTGTAACTTTGATCTCAAAGAGTCTTTATAAAGAGCGCAATGGAATTCCAAACGGAAGCGGACTGCTTGAGAGAAGTCTCGTGTCCATGCAAGACTATTGTTTGTCTTGGACCAACTTGCTCTTTACAGTCTGAATTACATGGAGATAAGGACTTTCTGTGGTTTCGTATTAAGCTGATTTTACACATATTTTTGAAAAGTAATGTATGTACGTCGTAGCTATTCTAACGTTTGAACGCACCTCTAATATTATAATCGCAAGTGATAATTTGATTATCACTTGCGTTAAACAAGGTTAGTTTGAAAAGGGGTACTAATCCGAAAGGATGTTAAAGTACCCATAATAATGAATAACTTTTATTCTACAACTTTCCCCAAAAGTCGATAGTATAATGGAAATAGCTGATCAAAGATTTCATTTAAAGTACACTAAAATCTATCCTCAGCTATGATCAGATGTGTTTACATTTTGAGTTCATATTTGGGGTCACGGATTAGAAGTATCAGTTTTTGAATTTGTAACTAAAGAAGGGAAGAAGAAAGAAGAAAAAAAATGATTGCTTGGAAAATAAATGAATTGAATTTTGCAATTTTAACACTAATGTAGGGCCAATTTAAACGATCACATTTGACATCTGTCAGTTTTAGCTTCATAGTGTGACCTGCTTAAAAACATCGATTAGAGTGAATGAATCGATACGAACTTCAAACATATGTAAATCGAATTCAGGACATAATCATTGCATTCGAATCTACTTATCAACTTTCGATTTTTTTGGGTAACATCCCTAGTGTTTAAAAAGAAAAAGGGTTCACTGATGCTACATTGTAACGACGTTCACTTTTCTGTAGAACAGAAATTGTTTATTATCTTTAGAATGGTTTATTAGTAAAAGTAAACCGTAAAATTACATTCTTTTGTCATTATTACAATAAATATGTAATCGTAATTGAAAAAAATTCAGCAATTGTGCAGTTCTAACTTCGAAAAAATAAATAATATTTTATGCCCGCCGTTCCAAGGTTACGTTGTTAAATTTTGACGAAGTGTCAAATGTGATATATTAATTTGGCCCTACAGTAGCTTTAAAACAGCCGTCAGTGTTACTTTAATTGGCCCGCGGATTAGCACCTCCTTTCCGACTAACCTTGTATACATCGTAGTGTAGTATAGCGGTTGAACGCACCTCTGACTCTCGAATTCATGTGCGGATCATCATTTGATTATCAGTTGCGCTATGTAATGTACGATTTCCACGCAGGGGTGCAGCGCAGCGCGTCGCAGCGGATGCGCGAGCACGCGCCAGTAGCCGACCGCGTCCGCCCGATGGCTACAATCTGCTGGAACCCGGGCGCTTGCGCGAGCGTTCTCGCGTATCCGCTAGCATGCTCTCAGTGACTAGTGATGCTTTCGTGTCGCAGTCCGCGAGTGGCCGAGCGGAGCTGACCGGACGCGACGACGGCCGAGCGCCGCCGTCCACGTACGCGAGGAATCGACCGGTTGACGTGTCATACGCGCGGATCTAACTGAGTTCCAAGCAGTGTAAATTCCATGCAAACATGAAATTTAACTATTGTATAGAAGCCTGATTTTCCTTTAGCACAGTGTGAAATGCAGTCCGGCGCGCCCCTTTTGGTGGAAATCGTACATAAGGCTGCAAACACACTGAGCATATCTTGCGTGATTCATGTTTCGTCTCCTTACGCGTATGCATCATGCTACATACAAATTCTCCTGTGCAGCCTCATCACGCGTTTTATACGTCGTTACGCCGAGCATAATGTGGCCTAGAGGTAAAGGCGCGCATCTTATTTATTTATTACGGCTCTCCAACGACTTATTCACTAATAAACATACAATAATCAATTTTGGGGATTTTGGATTATAGTGAACTCGTCACTTACAGGAGTGCACAGCACTTGCAATATTATAGCTTACTAGCTTTCGCCCGCAGCTTCGCTTGCGTGAAATTTTGAACCCGTTAAGTGACAATTTTTCATACAAACTTTCATCCCCTGTTTAAATCCCTTAGGGGTTGAATTTCGGAAAATCCCGTTTTAGTGGATGCCTACGTTACAAAAGGAACCTACTGTCAAAATTTCAACTTTCTAAACCCAGTGGTTTAGGCTGTGCGTTGATAGATCAGTCAGTCAGCTTCTCCTTTTATATATATGGATAGAAGATAGATAAATAGACAGCAATACAATATGATTAACAAAATTAACATCTTGCGTTATATTCGGAGTATTTTAAGCGGATACAGCCACACGTAAGTATATTTTGCTTCGCGTATCTTGCGCAGTACGTGGCTCAAGATATGTTAAGTGTATTTGGAGGGGGATTCGAACAGTTATCGAGTATGTGTTTTGTCCGCAAACCCGGATTAGGCCAGCGTGGCCAAGGCCTAACCCCTCTCCCTCTGAGAAGAGGCCTGTGTCCAACAGCGGGACATTAATAGGCTACTTATTATGCTAGTCGAGTAGGTACTTTGGTCAACTATTCTCACCAACCAATTTTTATAGCTTTAAAAAAAGTTAGCTACAAGTTATTTTCATCTCTAAATCAAAGGGCGAATTTGCACTCAATATAAAATTTGATAGTTCGAATGCGTACTAGAAAATGTAACAAAAAAAAGTACACAGTCGCCACAATGTGTATGAAACATGTATTGAATACTTAAACCGTTCACAGCTCGATTGATTCGCGCTTTTGTTCCGATTTTCGAATTTTACGGCATCCAAAAACCGAGGAACGAACATTGGAAATAGTTGGTGTTTTATTTGTTGGCTAACACTTTTGAGGTGGAATATAAAGATAGAAAGAAAAGATTAGTGATGATAAGAATGAACGTTTGTGGTCCAATTATTTATGATATGTTTAGAAATTCTAAAATTATTATTAATAAAGGTGATAAACTCCAGTCTGCAGACTGATTCAAATTTACAAAACTACTGGGGCCTAATTCTCCTAAAATAAATCTTGAAAAATCACAACCGAACCAAGGCCGAACCGTTCATTCAGACAGTTCTCAATTTCAAAAGCTGTCTTATTGTTTGACACAAAAAACAAAATCAATCATTTTGAAAGTTTTCGAAAACAAAAACTGACTGACGGTTGTGGTTCGATTGCGTTTGGCAACAATTTATTTTAGGAGAATTAGGCCCCTGAGCGCTAAAAATGACCATCAATCTCAAACTAGAGTACAAAATAAGGTTGTCAAGGTAGTCGTGGTGTGTGTTTTACACCCTTATCGATTTCGATAACTGCGACCCTAAAAGCCCTAATAATATTAATGCTCATGCTAGGAAGCGAGCCGTATGCAGGCTCGCTAGACTGAAATTAGTTTTAAACACCCGATCACAAGAGCCGTGTGGTGTCGGATGTAAAGAATAGCACTACCCCATCTCTTCCAATGAGTGTCGTAAAAGGCGACTAAGCGATTCACTAGAGGATGGGCAGCAGCGTTCTCTGAGTACTTTAACAACCATACGGCGATCGTCAACCCGCCTGCCAAGCGTGGCGATTATGGCAAACCGCCCCCCAACATGGAGCACAGGACCGGTGGATGTGGCGATGCTTGAGGGAGGCCTATGTCCAGCAGTGGACGTCTTTCGGCTGAATGATGATGGCGATGATAATGATGATGATGACGATGATGATGACGATGATGATGATGATGACGATGATGATGACGATGATGATGATCACAAGAGCTGCAAAAAAGTTGACCTGTGTGTTGTATTCAACGACTGACTGCTGACTGTATACTTAATTAAAGGGCAGTAAAAAAAACTTAATAAGTTTATTAAGGTACACCTGAGAGCACTGAAAATTGCAATTTTCTTGGAAACAATATTATAAGAAATTTTCAAGTCCTATTTTAAGTGTAAAAATTCAATAACTTGAAAATGTTGAGTTGTGATAAATCGATTCTAGCTGACAATCTAAGTCTAGCTAGGGAAGCAAAATAACTAAAGTCGCCTTACCCTCAAGTTTACAGCTAAACGATTAATCATACACACTTTAGTGAACACAAGATAGTGTTAAAACTGAACATTTTCTGAAGACATAATATTCAATTTCTTAATCTTTTGTCACAACTTGCTAAAACTTTATTATAATCCTACAATAGCTAATAATCAGCCTCGAAAGTGTATTCTTATCATGAAAATAATAAGCGGAACACAAATCATAACCATATTTGATTGACGCTTTCACAATGTAATTTTAAATGGACAGATGAAGAACAGACCAATGCTTGTTCTTTTACAGAACATAATATCATTAATTTATAGGCCCTTGAGACAGAAATTATAAAGGAGTTCCACTAGGCACTATCTTGGGGCTCATGTAATACAATGTTTGGTGGGGTTCATGAATAGAGTCTCCACGAGTGACGATAGGCGTTAGGCGTTCTCTGGGCAGTCAGCCCCGCTACTAACCTTGCTGACAGTAAAGGGAAATATCGCGAGGGAACATGCGGAACTAAGAGGCCTTAAAATAAAAACAGTTCACAATGGTGTTCGTCGACCACCATCTTGCAACCAGCGTGGTGGACTGAGACTGAAACCCTTGTTATTCTGAGAAGAGGCTCGAGCCCAGTAGTGGGACAGTAGTGGGCTGATAATGATACTCATTATGAAAATCACAGGTAAATTGAAGAGTTTACTTTACGCTTGATACTGAGAGAAGTGGAAACTAATTTCCTTTCGTCTGATTAATTTCGTTGCGGGTTCCAAGACAGTTCAATCATTTCCCTGGGACGCGCTGAGTTTTATTGGTTCGGAGTTTTTTCTTGTTGGTCGTCATTGTAGATCCTAACTTACAGGAGTTGCAGTGGTAGGAAATGTGTGGCGGGCTTATCCCTATAAAAAAGAAGAAAGTTTACTTTTATTGATAATACTTGAGGTCTCTCTAGGGCAGCTTGTGGCGAACAGTTGGTGAGTGGCGACACTACGTACCTTATTGCCTCAGAGAGTCGGTCAGGGCCTCGTCTCCAGTTTGCTTTTATTGACTGGCTGGAGTGGAACTCCAAGAATCCGCAAGACTCTCAATTCTGCCTTTATCGGCTGGCCAGAGGGGGGCCGCCAGAGCTATATGCTCGGGAGTGGAAGTGTCTAATGGCGTAATAGCGGGGAAACCCACTCCGAGTCTTTTAGACCCGCGACGGTGAAACCGGGGCCACACCTCTCTACACCTCTAGCCGCCCACACATTTGTTGCCCTCTTCGCCTATATACTGGCGGCTTTTCAGGGGGCCCAGCTAGTGAGCTAGCGAGTCACCGTCTGCCAACACTTTTCAATTTTAAATGTTGAAAGGCAGTCGCCGTTTTCTTCCGGCAGTAGAAGTTATCCAGTCCACCTAACACCCCTTCCCATAGACCAGATATTTTTCACCATATTTTACAATAGTCTTGCACCCACCTGAGACGGTTTACTTTTATTGATATTACTTGAGGTCTTATTCTTAAAGGATAAAAAGCGGGCACCATTAGCAAATATCAATCACCGTTACCATCCATTAGACAGTTAGGAACCCGGAAAAAGATAAAGATTTCGATGAGGAAAACTAAAGCATTTAACTGAACCAGTGTTTAGTTAATAGCATCATTAGGTTGAGTGAACGCGGTTTGGATTTTGGAAAGAACTGAACTAACATTATCTTTTTTTCGTGTTAGTACGAGCTATACGACAATAGCTCATGCAGTGAAGAAAAGATTAGTCAGTCACCAAGGTTGGTGGCGGGGCTAACTGCTATAAGCCTGCCGGATATACTTAAGCATACTTCGTGGAGCCTATTTTATAAAGCTCTAGTAACGAGCTAATAATTATGTTGATGCAAACATTTTTCAACGTACTAAGTGTATGTTCCAGGCTGCAGGCGACAGCGTGTAGCGAGGCGAGCAGCGGGAGCGTGTTGGTGGCCCAGGTGCCTTGCCCGCTCCGCTCTGTATCTGGACACAAAAGAACGTCTTCTTTAGAAACGCTTCGATAAACTTTAGTCATTTGAAAGTACGACTAAAAATACTCACAGAAACGGTTCTGTTTACACGGGTAAATCCGAAATCAGTAGGTAGACAGCCAGTTACCGGTCTCCGGAAAAGAGTATTCAAGCTATGTCCGGGATTGCTATGATGCCGTCCAAACATCCGGACGTGCCAGGTGCAATAACATTTTATATATAAATTGCTCACTTTTAGACGGAGCTGAAACAAAATGTTATAACGCTGGTGCAATTTGTAGTAGTTCACTCTATAAAACTAAATTAATTCGTTGTTTTTTATTCGTTTTTAGATTTCCAATTGATTTTATTCATTGGATTTAATTTATAATTTATTGCCAGTTTATTCATTAATTAGATTTAATTCTTCATTTTTTGCCAAACGATTCATTCATTTGATTTTATTTCATCAATTATTGCTAATTGATTCATCCATTGGATTTCATTTCATCATTCATCATCATCATTTCATTGATTGATTTTGGACGGTAAATTTATCATAAAATAAAACTTTGTCATTACAACTTTCTATCACACTTAGCTATTGCAACAAAAATTGGGTTGTTTTTATATCTTATTTTATACTATAGATCTTTTAGTATAATAATGCATGGCATTTAAAATTCGATCGTATATTATTTTCCCTAGTATCTGTAATAAACAAGACGAAAAGAGATAGCTATCTCCAAACTACACCATTTTTTGGTATAGTTTTGAATTTTTGGGCGTCAATGACTTATTTACTTCTTTTTGTATGAGATAGTAACTTTGACTAATGTAATTGAGATTTTATTGGAAGGGTCATCATTCAAGATGAGAAGACAGCTTATTATTAATAAAAAAAAACTTGATATATTTTTTAACATGTTTAAATCTCAACACCTCACTCATAAAATTCAAAAACATGAGATAAACTTTTCTCTATAAAGCTATTTTTGTAATTTGTTTACACTTTCTGAGCTATTTCGGGGGTTATATAGAGAGCGCTTTAAACATTCGGTCATCGTAGGTGAAGCTAAATTGGGTAACGAATACCTGATCTTTTTATTACATTACCTATTCAGAGTAGGGGCAAAATAATACCACGTATTCTATGATGCGTTCTAGAACCTTCTTCTGCTTATCCTTATCCCAAGTTACTTGGGGTCAGTGCATAGTGCTTTCTTCTTCCATTCTCCGCTATTAGCTAACCCGCTATCATTTATTTACCACCCATCTTTTCTTTGGTCTTCCCCTCAAAGAATCACCAAAAAAAAAAAATTTGCACTCTCTTAGTCACATGCTTTTCGTTCCTCCTCATCACATACCAAGATATTCGGTTCCCTTTCAACTTTTCTGAATGACTCTGTTCTAGGTTGGTTCACAAGAAAAAAACTACAAGCATTTTTATCGCATGATTTTCAAATCTCATAAGGCGATGACATCACTTCTAAAGTGAAGGCATGTCAAAGTAGAAAATTATGTCCGTTATATCTGTCCTTTAAAACCTATTACATGATTTCGAGGAGAAATGTTGATATTATGTGTAAAATGATTAAATCCTAAAGCCGGCAATAGATGTTGGCCAAACCTCAGCCAACGCGAGCGTAGGTAAATTGATACAAGGCGAGTGTTACAGTCTACATGTTACATCAGGTTCAACGAGGCCAACGCCAAAAAGACCGATAACCACGTGGACAAACTTTCCAAGTGCTGGCGACCCGTCTTTGATTTGTGCAGAAAAACCGACACTGTTCCAAAGAGAGATACTTAAATCGTGGCGAGCGATCCCGAGTGGTGGCAAGGCATTCGAAACCAACCGTATTCACGTTAGAGCTCGCTTGCACTCGGCCAACTAGGCGAGCGACGACGGGCAATGGTGAGGCTAGACACATGGGCTGTCTATACGTTGGAACTCGCCTTCGCTCGGCGAGCTATGGCCAACATGTATTGCCGGCTTAACACATTCGAGTCCACCGCACTTTTCATAGACCTCATACGCCACCCCGCCATACATATTGCTAGTGGACCTGCCAGGAGGGTCCTCGGTATTACGTTTGAGCTAAAAGTGAACCCTCGAGGAGGGTTCCTGGCATTAAGTTAACCCTTTGACCGCCACGAACGTCTATGGACGTCAAACTTTTAAACTGTAAAAAGTGGTGTTTTCGACGTGCCCTGCCGTCGGAGGCGTCGTGAGCACGTTTGAACTTGACGTCCATAGACGTCTGTGGCGGTAAAAGGATTAAAAACTGTGAAAAATATGCTACTACGTCGTAAAATAGGTTTTTGCTTGTTTCATGATAGTGAATTTTCCAAGAAAAACCTGCATTTAAAATGAGCCCTCCACGAGGGCATCAGGTAGGTATGGCGAATGCGACTACAGGTTGTCCTATTGGAGGGCACCCGGCTCTGAACGTGTTAAGGAACTTCCTGTGACTGAACTAATGACCGTATTAAATCGATATTTTGTATATTGTCGTAAAACAAATCATAAAGTATATGGTATCATTTTAATGTCATTTTGTCGTCTCCACTTTGGATATTTATTATTGTCTTAAACAAGTCTAGAACTAAAGTTATTATCTCTATTAAGTCCAAACTTTTACGTATTTGAATGCAGAATTTCATTATTTTCTTTGATAGTAGACTTTTCTTCAAACTAATCTTACCACAGTACATCTTAATTAAAAGCCACTCAATTAAAATATTTTACAGATTACTAAAACTTAACTGAACTGAAATTGATCCGAAATTCACAAAATTATGGAAAAAGAGGAGCATTTAATAATGTTGATTTTTAAAATTTATTTAGTGTTCATTTCTATGAATAATGTATTTCAAAAATTCTGCATTCAGAGCAGTTTTTGCCTAAGAAAATGGATGGTCGATTAAACTCTGTTTTAAAATCGGATGAAATAGAATTTCTCCGGACCCGTAAAAAGGTCTGAATAGCGATTTGTCTAGCACTCTATCTTTTTACATCAAATTCAAGTTCAACTTTTTTATTTCACATACAATTGGATATAATTAGAAATGATTGTGTAAGAGGAAGTCTGATATGGCGGCGGTAACTGAGAAATTGTATGGAAACCGGTTGTCATGGTATAGGTATGTGATGCGGAGGAATCAGGAACATCTAATGATGAAAGTTTTGAGTATGAATGTGTATAGTTATAAGACTAGAGGAAGACCAAAGAAACGATGGATGAATAGTGTGAAAGATGATATGGTTAGAACAGGAGTGACTACTGACGGCTAATAGAGATGTACAGAAGAATAAGTCATGCTGCACTGAATTCCAAATAAGTCGCGAAAAGGGCAGGAGGATGATAATGATGATGATGATAACTACCAAACTGAATTTCGACAAATCGTTCTACGACAAGATTTTACTTCGACAATTATGGAACTTCGACACTGGGGTTTAAAATAACCTAACACGAAGGGGATGACGGGGGCTTCGTTCGCTCGCTTTGTTCGCTCACTCTAGCCCCCGTCAGGTTACAGTTCCCTTCGAACCTAACCTATCCGTGTCGGGGTGCCCCAAATTAGGTGCCGAAGTTCCATAATTGTCGGAGTAGTGTAATGTCGGAGTTCCATAGTGTCGAAATAAAATCTAGTCGTAGAACGATTTGTCGAAATTCAGTTTGGGAGTGGATGAAGATGATGATAAACCATTACAGGCGCTTACGAATAGTCGAATTTAGGTGCACGATTCCTGTTCGCGCCGTATTGTTTGCAGTAAAATTTATAGTTGCTACCTCTATGGGCACATGTACGAATCATTGAGCTAGGCCGATAACTTCGCCTTTTAAGTACCCAGGACGAAGAAAACAACGCTCTCTTTTCAAATAATTTAAATTCAACTGTCACCAGAACTTCTCTCCGCTTGATGTCGGCTTGACGCGCTGTCAGCTCTCCATCATTTTTTCTTATTGTAATCCGCTACTGAGTCTCAGAATTACCAGTGATTCAGGTATTACCGCTCGCGAGTGCAAAACTACATCGGGAGGCGCGC
The DNA here is from genome assembly GCA_905220435.1 of Amphipyra tragopoginis. Lineage (NCBI taxonomy): Eukaryota > Metazoa > Arthropoda > Insecta > Lepidoptera > Noctuidae > Amphipyra > Amphipyra tragopoginis. The sequence continues at coordinate 4,229,628 of HG992006.1, forward strand.
CTTTCCCATCGCGTAAAACGCTCTGTGCGCGTGCAAAGAACTTTCAGTGAAAAGACTTTCGCCATCAAGAAAAGCTGCCGTCTGTAGCATATAAAGGCGTTGCGAGTTGGCTGGTTTGCTGGTAAGTGCATGTGGTTGCTATTATAAGGCTTCTGTAGCATTTACTGCGAACACGGCCCTTCTCCTTTGCATCCGCGCCGCATAATATATTTTCCGTCCGCTTGCTCCACCAATTCCAGTTATTAGTCGTTTCCTATGGAAAAGACCTGGCCAGAAAAGAACCGCCAATGAATTCCATGGTTACTCTTTTAAAATCAACATTTCGATAGATACAATGATTAGAGTGTTATATAATACCAATGTAGTCCTAGATACAACAGTTGTGTAAATAAAAATAATCGTTAAAAAATAATTGATGTGCCTTGTCTATTCTAAGCAACTGGCAAGTCTAAGAAGTTCTCACATTTGCAACATTGAACACTTTAATAGAAATATTTATTATTTCCTTTCTTCCACATCATTTAGCTTATTTTATGTGAGATATTATTAAAATTTATTCAGAAATCTAGACACATAAAATGCAGAAGATTCCCATAAAATCTGGTAGATCGCTTTAAAGTTTGCCATAACGAAATAAAAACATTTGAGACGGTGTTGCTGTAATAAAAATGGAATAGTTGAATTTATTTATTCTGTAGCATCACTGAGAACGATAAAAGACAGGGTGAAACCTTTTTGTTTTTTTGCTTTATTCGTATCAATTCAATTAAAATTTTGAGGATTTTTTACGAAGTAATAAAATGGTGTGTAACACTTTGTGTTCTCGTTCTGAGGTCAGAAAATTATGAAAGAAACAAATAAATATTTATTGGTCATTAAAATATTAAATCTCACAACACAAATTATACAACGGAACATTTTAAAGTAAAAAAATAACTATAGTATGAAGACAACGGTACGCGGCATGCGTTATGGATGTGTGCTGAAAATTTGAGTATGATGTCTTCTGTTTTTTTTTTTGATATCGTAGTTCTAGTGAAAGATTTTTTCAGAGTACCTACTACCCATAGTGCTTATTACAATATTTTGATCGAAAGTACTTTAAAAAATCCTCTTCATGATACTAACTAGTCATTCTGTATAGTGCAATAGACTATCTAGAAATCTGGCTTGCAGAAGAGAATGCTCTTCAAAAACACCTACTAAAGTTCTACAAAACACACAAACAACAACTCCTTACCATTGAACATAAACATATTTTTAACACGCCAATAAAATTCCCGTCTCACAAACCGCTAACCGTACACAATCCCGATTTAATTCCATACATAATATTTCCAAACCGAAAGTAAAACAGTGTTAATTTCACCGCGAACAAACATAAAAGTGTTCGTGCTTGTTTGTAGTGAAAATATTAATTCTGTGGGGAACGTGTGAGCTCTAAACATCTGAAAGTAAGCACGCTCGTTGCTCGCTGCATCCGGAATTTCCTTTGTAAATTCGCTGACTTAGTGTAATGGGGCTTGCACACTTGCGGAAAGTATATTTGTTACGGGAAATTAGCCTGGCCTCGAAATAAATGTAGAATAAAATGTTCAGATAAATGCTGACTTTTCTTTTTTAAACATCAAATAGATCTGTAAAGTCGGGATGCTCTTGCAACGCATTTAAAAGAGTTGAGTGTGTTTATACACTCTGAAGCAATGGATCCGGATTACCAACATAAAACTTAGTATCTCGGAAACTAAGCATGTTAGCTTATTCAAATAAAAAGTATTTTGTAGACTTTTTTTAAGTTTATTAATTTATTATTTTCAGATTTATTATTTTATTTGAGTAGTATTCTATAAAATACTTTTTTATCGCTCAATCAAGAGTGACATTTTACGGTATGCAAGCTTATACGAGTATTCATAAGGATAATAACTTATACTTACCTACATGAATTTATACAAAAAATCCAGTATGAATTAACTGAATCGGAGGTTGCTGCTGATTTTCAAAATAATCAAACCTTTTTCTCACTTTTAACAGTTTTTACGGGATCCACGGGAACAATTTAGCATGCTTACCTATAAGCACGTTTGTTTATTGCAGCATGTTTTTATGGTACCTCGTCGCTTCACAGCTGAAAATAAACTTTTATTTCATGGTATCGGTAATAGTACCGCCCAAATGTATTATAAACAAGTGTGCAAGCACTTTTACGGTTCTATTTTCCGTAAGCACGTTGAAAATTCGTTTGATTCTCGTACCTCGTCGAATATCTATGCGGGGTAATACTTTGTGATTTTTATGTAAATCACCAATTTTAATACTTGTATTATGTCGCGGACTTTATGGAGGAAATTCTTATCTTCAGTCAAATGCTGAATTTATATTATACTAGCAGTACTCATGCGTTGCAATGCCACGTAAAGAAAAAATGTGTTTAGTTTTAAAATCTGTTTATTGAAGTGCTTTTGGATACACAATATTTTTGGTTTTTCCGTCGTACACGAATAAGTCAGACGGTTTTCCGACACGTGAGCAAGCCACATACAGTTGTCCATGTGAGAAGCATGGATTTTCCAAATTTGGTCCACACATATGTAGTGATTGTTTTGCTTTGTTTTTGAATTTCCAAAAAAAACTTAACACATGTATGTTTATTCCTCACCAGAAGGCTAAATATTTAATTCCGTGCTTCTTACTTCAAAATTACCAGATTTCTCATACAAACTTTCAACCATTATTATTTCACACCTTTCGGGGTTGAATTCACAAAAACATTCAAATACAGGGTGTTAACGAATTCGTGTAATTCCTCAAAACCACATGATCTACTACTGGTGTAGACAGGCCCCGCATGGGACTTAGACTGATTAAAAATTATTTTTTTTTTTCTTTCGGCTTTTTTAACGATCGTATCTAAACCACCTAATAAGGATTCAGTAAAAAAATAAGTTTTTTTTTGCAAAAAAAAAATATATTTTTGTGAACATTTCGATGCCACGCATAAATTAATGAAAATACGGCGACATGGCTGGCAGGAACGACTAACGCGATATCGCTCTTTGCAGTCAGATAACTCAAGGCTCTAAAAATAGGTACTCAGAAATTGAAAATCAAAAAATATTTTTTTTGCTTGTTTTTCGAAAATTTCTATTTACGGTTAATCTGTGTCACCAGTAGATCACGCAGTTTGAAGGAATTACACGATTTCGTTAACACCCTGTATACTTGCTATTTGTTTCTAACCAGAAACCCTATTATTTGATTTCATACTTCTAAGTTCAAAAAAACTTTCATCTCCTATTTCACCCTCTAGGAGTAGAATGTCCAAAAACCCTCAAAAACTTGTAAATTTATTTCAGTCAGTCAGTCTTTTGTCCAGGAACTTTTTACTGACGAAATAATATAGAAAATATAGTCGGCAAAATGATACATAAATTAATAAGTAGACCCAACTTTTACAAAAAAGTAAAGCGTTTTTTTTTTTATTTTTAAATAAATTAACATCTAGTATTTTAAACGCTAGGATACATCAGTAGACAGTGAAAAAATATTAAAATGTTAGTCTCGCAAATACTCATTTAATAGTACAGTACAACACGGTTACAAAATAATACTGGAGCCGCCATTTTAAATTCCATTCTTTAAGCAATAGGGTTGTATACTCAGTGTCGTATCTAGGGTCTAGGCCATAAGGGTGGCTGCTAGGGCGCAGCACCTAGGGGGGCGCAAATTAGGCCCCCCTTAATTTTCATCAATATTTTTTAATTAAATGCCATTTTATATGTCGTATTTTTTTTGAGCACCAAATTTTATGGTCTTCGCCTGCGCTCATGACCCTACGACACCGAACATTTACACATAAGTACCTACACCATACCTGAAATTACAGCTCCACTTTTAAAACACATTACCTGAAGTTCTTGAACATCAAAACCGCGTACGCCACCAATACACTCAATATTTTCCCCCCTAAGTGCCTTTAGCACCTTCACTCTAAACTTTTCAAGTATTAAAACCATTACTACTGCAAACATCTAACGTGCAGGGTAAGGCTCCATCGACATTTCGATAGCCAATTCGAAGCCAGAGTGGCATGTACACACATTACCTGTGCCAGCGAAGGTACAAATATTGGTTTTCCAACATGGAAATTGGTCCTTTCCTTGGAGGATTCGAAGTTCGAACTTTTTGTGTTTTTGAAACTTTTTTAAGATACCCTTCTTTGTTTTTATACTTTTTTAGTGAAGGTAATGTTAGTTTTTTGCTTCCTTATTTGAAAAATAAGACGGTTAGGGCGACCACACATGGGCTACTAAGGGTCATGGCACACTATACCGGCACCGCAACGGCACCGCTCCAACCCAGCAATTAACTTGTCATTCAAATTAGAGCATTAAATCGTGGGTCGTATAATATATTTTATAATGTCAATATGAAAAAGCCAAAGGCGGGGAGTCAGCGCGCTTGCCGCTACCATACAACTCCACTCGCAGCCTGCGCTCTGCAAGCGAGCGGACCGCGTGCTTACTGCGCGCCGACTCCGAGTCGCCAGCGAAACAACGTCGTTATGAAAACGAGCAAGTCCTAGGCATGTGATGTGTAGAATCTCACCGTGTTATGATTAGAATACGACTAGATTAAGGTTTATGCAATTTAAAATAATAAAGAAAATTAACAATAATCATAAACGACCTGAGTATTCAATAGTAGAAAAAATAAGAATAATCTCAGCGCTGATTTGTTCTATTATTTATTTTAAATATTTATGTATGCATAAGTTTTATTTTGTACGAAACGGTTTTTGCCTAAAAATAGATTCTAAGGCCTGAATTACATAGAAACGGCATAAAGCGCAGGCACGGCGCAGGCGCGTCACTTTCATACATTTTTCGTGCCGCTTCAATTTTTTATCACACAAAATGTATGAGAGCGACGCGCCTGCGCCGTGCCTGTGCCTTATGCCGTTTCTATGTAATTCACGCTTAATATTAAACACTCAGAGACAACCAGAAGACCTAATAAATGCTGCAATCTCAAAGGTTAAAAAAGCAGACTACGTTTCAAAGAAATCCTCCAAAAATCCAGTGGCAATATATACATTTTCCTTCATCAAACCCTTGAAATTTAATCCGAACGGTGACCTGGCCCATTTTTAATTCGACAGCTACACAACTAACCTATTTTTGGTTGCAAATACGTTCCTTTATAACCCTCCGTGAAAAGGTGTCGGGTCTTTTTGATCGCGGACGTCTATGCAAACTTTTCTCGAGAAAATTGACCCTTTTTTAGAAAAATAATGTGATTATATTAGATAGAGATGTTGTATAAAATTGGTTTTGCTGATAGCGGTCGGGTTGAGGGAAAATTGTGTGTTGCGATATGTTTTTATATAGACTGGTTTAATATAGGTTAGTCAGAAAGGGGTTTTTAATCGTTTGTCTTGGTATGTGAAGAGCAGGGATAAAATGCATGTGACCAAAATAGTTAGGTATTAATATAAATGTAGATGGATGGGAGACCAAAGAAAATATGGATGGATTGTGTGAAGAGAATGATATGAAAGAGAAGGGAGTCAGTGATATTATTATAATGACGGTTGACAAGACGGAATGGAAGAAGAAAACGTGTTGCGCCGACACCAAGTAACATGGGCTATGGGATGGAAGGAAGATGAAAAGGGGGTACTAATCCGAGAGTATTAAAGTCCATACTCATAGTAATGAATAACTTTTGTTCTTGTATTATAACTGTACGAGCTACGCTGTACATTGACCTTTGAAGTAGTTTGTTTGTCGTACTCACATAATAATTATTCATATCGATATTGTTTAGGTATGCACTTCTGTAACATACATAACATGTAATTTTATAATTATATTTTAGTAGCAATAAATCCATCAAGGGAACCATTCGTCTACTCATTTTACATTAACATAATAGACCTTACAAGTCGACATAACATTTAAGTAACAATCAACACTGTTGGGCATCATACCCCAACAATAACTTTCGTGAGACACATTTATATTTATGATTAGTTCCGGTTTACTCACGTGCATTTTTCGGGATTGCATTGTTCGACTCGCGACCTCATCACGTGTTTAGCTCATGATTAAGGGCCTTATCACAGAGACGATTTGCAAGCGATTTCAAAGCGAGGCGAGAACGTAGCGGGTTCGCCGCGATTTCTTTAATACGACTGAAGTAGGGCGGGACGGGCTGTCTGTCGTACGAGGGTGTACAACATGGCGTCCACGGTGCTATTCGCGGCGTGTTCGCTGGGCGCTTGCTGTGCACGCGCTACACGCTCGCTGCGAATTCGTGGCAAGGCCGGTGAGTTTCACGCCTCGCTTTGAACTCGCTAACAAATCGCCGCTGTTAGATCCTTAGAGCTCCGTTTGGGTCCGACACTAGTCGGGTAATTCCGAAAAATGCACGTAACTAATCGTTAAATTAAATTGTAAAAACTAATTTTTAAATGCTCAGATAACTTTTATTTGCAGAATAAACTTGACGTTTTGACAGCTTTTGTATAGGAAATATGTCAAAATGACAAATTCATTTCTCAGATAAAAGTTATCTGATGTCTTGTGTTTGTTTATCAACATAATGTATTATCCTTTTTCAGCATGCTCATCGGATTTCAACGCTACAAACACCGGTCAATAGTTTTTGTTTATTGTAATACACTACGTACTTATCACAGTGTATACAGGGGGTGCATGAAAAGAGCCTCCACGAGTGACGATACTTAATTACGTCCGGCGCACCCTGGGCAGTCAGCCCCACTACCAGCCTTGCTGACTGGCTAATCTTTTCACCACTGCATGAGCTATTTTCGTATAGCTCGTGCTGACACGAGAGAAGAAGACAGTATATTTTTCATACTTGACGTTGGCAGAATCATCGAATAACGAGGAAGCCATAAAAATTGAATTGAAAGCTATCTGACGATTGAACAACCAGTCCTTAAAGTTCGTTTTTTAGTCCCTGAAACTGAAACGTCAAATTTGAAAAAAAAAAATCCTCAAACTTACAAGTTTCGCATTTGCGCCTGTCAATTTTGTCTCCGAGATTAAAAAACGGACTTTAGAGAAAAGCTATTCAAAAATCTCGTAAAAAAATACGCTTAGCGGACGAATATAACACCAAAATCAACCTTTTAATTCCGAACAAAACCACCGACTGCTTAATTAACATGAACTTATTAAAACTTCTAATACGTTTTCCATACAGCGAGTAACATGCACTCACATTAGTAATGGTACATTAACCAGAGATCAACTTTTTGACGAAAACAACTTCACGTTGCGATGATTGATGGCCTCGAAGGAGATCAAATACGATAACCGTAATGGGAATATAGATATTCGTTTTAACTTTATACAGGGTGTGAATGAATTCGTGTAAATTTAAAACTGCGTGATCTTTTACTAGTATAGATTATCCCAGCACGGGATTCAGCTTGATTAATTGTTAAAAAAACAGCTCTTTTTTATTGCTTTAGGTATAAGTGATCTTATATTAACTATAAAATAATGTTTCGATAAAAAAATAAGCAAACAATATTTTTACAATTTTTTTTTGTTTTCGAAAATTTCGGTGCCACGCATAAATCAATGCAAGAACGGCAACACAGCACTGACGGGCACGACAACCGCGATATCGCTCTGTGCAGTCAGTTAACTTGAGGCGCTAAAATGACTCATAAACAGAAAACTAGCTTTATTTTTTATTTCATTTTTGCTGAATCTAAAAAAAAACAGTGCTTGGTCAATCTGTGTCACCGGTAGATCATGCGGTTTGAAGGAATCACACGAATTCGTTTACACCCTGTAGATATTCGTTTTAACTTTACATGGGGTGATAATTTTGACAATGTAATTTGAGTTTGTAATGTATTTTCGGTGATATGGGTTAAAAATTTGAAGTCGTTTATCATTGCTGGTTTTTGTGTGGTATATATCCAATCATAGATTAAATCTAGCCCTTTTGTTTCACTTGTATAATAATGCCATAGAAAAAAATCGTTTGGGTACAATGATATTATAAACTATAGATAACGCATCTATAGATTATAATATAGAAGGTCTATCTATTCATACACGAAATATTTTAAGGGATACTTCTATAGGTGGTAAAGAAGCCATATAAATTAAAAAAAAGAAAAACTAAGTAATTTTTTTTTATTAAATAATTTTAAATTACTTTATACACGTATCAAACACTGGCTCATTACTATTTTCAACATCCATTACGCTAGTTTCTACGTAGTATTTATTGTCAATGAAGCGGGCACTTTTTTTTCAAATTTATGCAAAAGTTTCAATCATTATTTCAATTATAATAATTATGTAAAATAAAGCCGCTCACACGTCTGTTGCCCCCTTCGCCTATGTACTGGCGGCTTTTCAGGGGGCCCAGCTAGCTGGCGAGTCACCGTCTGCCAATATATTTCAAATTTAAGGTTGAAAGGCAGACGCCGTTTTCTTCCGGCAATAGAAGTTATCCAGTCCATTTAACACCCCCTCCCATAGACCACTTTTATTTTTACCATATTTCACAATAGTTTTGCGCCCACCTGGGACGGTCCATGACTGTACTCCAATAGTGCAGCCGTGGATATTCCCGGGTTGGTGCCCCACCCCATTTTAGATTAAAGCTCTCAAAAGGGCCTCTGCGCGTTGGACCTGTGTCCCCGTGTATGCCTTCCAAAGGACCGGACATCTTCCGCACGGAAGATGAGCCGTGATGTCCAAAGAGATGTAAAATAATAAACTTAAAAAAAAAACTTTTCTTTTTCTTCTTGACCACCGATAGATGCATCCCTTAAAATATTTCGTGTATGAATAGATAGACCTTATTATACAGGTTGAAATTGTAAACACTCGACAAACCGAAATGGGAGACTGTACTCGTCACTACCTACCTATGAAAAACTTTTACTAGTATGGGACAAAAAAAAAACACGGAAATCGCGAAAAAAAAAACACTACATTTTGACGAATTATGCGAACATAAATGTAAGCGTGAGACCCATAGATAAGGAGTTATTTAAAAAAAAAACATTTTTGGGGTCTTTAAATCAAAATGGCGAAGCGCGCTGAGTTCACTCAAGATCGAAAACTTTATATTTTCATAAGTACGCCTAAACATACCACATATCCAAAATTAGGACTGACGGACCTTTTGCAAGTGAAAACTACCTGGCGACTGGGCTATAAATAAATCAAACCGTTTTATGATAATAAATAGAAATTGGGTCCAATTTATGACCACACTCTCTTAACTGTTTATTTATTAGCGACACAACTACTAAAAAGCCAATAAAAATCTATATTACATGTATGTACTGTCACGTTTGTTTAGTGGTTGCAAGCGGGACTGCTGGGTTGGGTTTTTCCGTGTAGAATTTCTCAGGAGCAGCCCGGAATCTGAATTTGTAACCGGTCGATGGATAGTCTCTCCCTCTATTACATGGGATTTAAACAAAACGGCGAAATCAGGGTGTACGAATGTTAACGAAATCATGTAATTCCTTCAAACCGAGTAATCTACTGGTGACACCGATTAACCCTAAATGGGACTTTTCAAAAAGCAACCAAAAAAAAAATTAAAAAAAAAATGTTGGTTTTCAATTTCTGAGTCTTTTTAGAGCCTTGAGTTATTTCACTGCAAAGAGCGATATCGCGTTAGTCGTTCCTGCCAGCCGTGTCGCCGTCCTTTCATTAGTTTATGCGTGGCATCGAAATGTTCGCAGTAATAAAATATTTTTTTTGCAAAAAAAAAATTCTTATTTTTTTGCTGAATCCTTATTAGGTGGTTTAGATACGATCGGTAACAAAGCCGCATGAAAAAATAATAATTTAATTTTTTTATTTTTAATCAAGCTAAATCCCGTGCGAGGCCTGTATACATCAGTAGTAGATCATGTGGTTTTAAGGAATTACACGAATTCGTTAACAGCCTGTATACACCTCTGCCCCGTTTGGGGAATACAGGCGTGATGATATGCTGTTATTTCGTATACTCTTTCATAAATAAAAAGAATCGCATTCTCCAAATAGGTCGTACGAGAATGTTGCAAGATATAAAAATAATGCACCACTGACATTGCAACGCACGTGTTTGCACTGGCAACCCACGCCGAAGATCACCCACGTAGCACGTTATTCACCGATGATTATGATTTCAAGTGTTTATGGTTCGCTAAAAATAGAGTGTTGAAAATTAAACGCTTATGAATTTGATTCTGAAAATAATTTTGTAACATGATGAGCTTATTATTAAAGTAAATTGTGCTATCTTAGTCCACTGCTAGGTATGGATTTTTCTTGAATATTGCACTTCAATTTCAAAAAACGTAGGTTTCTAGTTCGACGTAGTTTATTCGCGACATATGTGACTAGTACGAGACTTTGATGTTTGGACACGCGAAAGGCAGCTTCAGGAGTGCGCGGCATGTGTTTATCATTTTATTTTAGTTTAGCTATATCTTCGCCAATTGTGAACCGATTCTATTTTTTTCCCTGTCTGTTTTCGCTTCATGACGATGCGCCCTAATCTTATTACAATCTAGCCTTATAATTACGCTAATGAGTAATCCTAACTAATATAATAAATGCGAAAGTAAGTTTGTTTGTTTGTTACCTTTTCACGCCTAAAGCACTGAACCGATCATCCTGAAATTTTGCATATACGTTGTTACCTAGTTGTACAAAAAAGTATTGTTCCCGAGGAAAACAACAATAACGTTAATAGATGCCGCCATGTGTCTTTCGAACCATGATTGAATTATGATATTATAGAAACTTTAGTAGTGTGTTAAGAGTTGACTGTCCAATTCTAGCTAAAAGCTAGTTTAATTAAAACTTAAACTGTTAAATTGTATTTTACTAAGAATGTGTTCAATAGCACTTTGTTCCTGTGTTCTTTATGTGTAGCACTTGTACTACATTAAACTTATTCACTATCACTAAACACTAGCTCGAACGATTTTGTTCTTTTGAGTCTTCTCACTATGTTCGTGTGATCGAGAAGCTGGATTGCCTCGACGTTCACATGCCTATAAAGCCTACGTTCGTGAGCTTCTCCGAATCGATTTTAATGATTTTGTTTTGTTTGAAAGATATCTCTCCCGTGGCCATTCATATTTTGTGAAGATCTGATGAAGACCTTTGGAGATAGACAATGGAACTCTTCTATGGATAATAGCAATCACTTATTCTTTAGCCTATCGCTATGAGAAGGGTTTAGGCTTTATTACACCGTGCTTTTGCTAGGTGCGGGTTGGCGGGCTACACAATAGAGAGACGTTTTTGGAGACCAGTATCTGTAGACAAATGGCGTTCGATGATCGCCGGAGAGTAAAAATCAATAAAAAAATATTGTTTCATCAATCTGTTACAATATTAAGATGTGACACTGGATCCTGCACTAGGATACCCTGTGTCGCAGAATCCAGTCTCTCTCGTCAAATATGGTTTACTAGCTTTCGCCCGCAGCTTCGCTTGCGTGAAATTTTGAACCCGTTAAGTGACGATTTTCCATACAAACTTTCATCCCCTATTTAACTCCCTTAGGGGTTGAATTTCGAAAAATCCCTTCTTAGTGGATGCTTACGTTACAAAAGGAACCTACTGTCAAAATTTCAACTTTCTAACCCCAGCGGTTTAGGCTGTGCGTTGATAGATCAGTCAGTCAGTCAGTCAGCTTCTCCTTTTATATGTATAGATTGTTCAGATACATCAAATGCAACGGTTCCAATCATAAAGACATAACTAAAACTAAAAGGTAACTAAAGGTGTGTAGAATAGATACGCCGATTAAATGTATGTCAATCCAGAACATCTCACTGTCGTTTCTATTCTCTAGCGATCATCGATTGCCATTTGTCTACAGACGCTGGTGTGCAGGTTTCGTCGCGTCACGATGTTTTTGTTTAACGTCATCGCAAGTGATCAAATTCTGATCCGCACATAAATTCGAAAAGTCAGAGGTGCGGGCAGGGTTCGAACTCAATTTCTAGTGATTTCCTTCTTCTCACGCTGACTGCAGACCAATATAAAGGTGAGCACACAACACATAAATCAAGTCCAGATTCCAGCGACACGACACTTCCCAATAAAGACGTCGGGCGCCCTTAACCCGATCATCGCTGGCCACAAATAGATGCTGGAAGCGATCGCTTGCCAACACTCCGCCTTACGTGGGCCAGGATGTTTGGCATTTTTGCTAGTTAACGGGATATTGGGAAATAGGTAATATTGTGATTGGAGAGATGGATGTGCTGCTCTCATGGTTACGTCACGTGTTGTGTTTGGAAAGAATGCATCACTGTAACGAACAATTATTTTGGGAAATACGAACAAAGGTCACAGCTCATTAGAGTCACCCGGCACCCGACCCGCATCGCCTCGTCGCTCGGCGTCCACTCGTTGTGAGCAGGTGGTTCACGGGTGGACGCCGTGTTATCACTAGTAAACTTCGCGTGGTCAACCAGAGGAGTCGTTGAAGGAGTCCACTCGATGGCAGCGCGTGGTTCACTCGGGTCTTGTGCGTTGGCAATGCACAGCAACGCAAGGCAAGCATGCGAGCAGCGAGTTGTCACCGAGTGGTCAACTTGTCGTTCGCGCGTGGACGGCATACGCCCGAGGCGATCCGGTGACGCTACGGAGTTGATGTAGTGGGCGCACATCCATACAAGTTCGTAATTATAAAGAATACTAACCGCACGAGGCGAGGAGATGCGGGTCGGATCGGCGGGCTCTAATGAGCTGTGACCTTAACTGTCCCAGTTTTTAGTCGACACGTCAGAACGTATCAAACTTAAAGTCATTCTCAAAACTCATTTATTCAAAATAGACTAGAATAACTTAGTACTTTTTGAACATCAATGTTACAATAGACAGCCCATAAAAAAGCCCTCCTTTCACCAGCTTCCTAGTGTTTATGCTGTGAAGAAGAAATGGCCCAAACTCCCCACCGACACAGTTCTGTCTAGTGTCAGGCAAATAAATAAATTAAGTCTATACAAAGAAAATCATAGGTAATATTATTTACAATAATATGCAAATTAAGGAAAAGTAAAAAAAACTATTTAAAACAATTCTGTATGAGTTAAGACAAAGTCATAATCGTATCTAAATAAAATAGATAGATACATTAGAGGTCTCGCCTACGGCGACTTTTTGTAGCGATGCTGTCGCGCATGTGTATCGATACAGCCGCGATGATGTCGCTGGCTGTGTACCTTCGCCCAGATTCTATACGCGATAGTTGCGATGCAGAAGCGCGTTTACAAAACGCGCGACAGCATCGCTACAAACAGTCACCGTGGGCGATGGGCCTAAACCTACACATAAAAATGATTGGTTTCCAGGGAAGCCACATGTATAGACAAGGAGAGAGGAAGAAAGAAGGAGGAAGAAGTCTGAGAGAGGTATCGACTAAAACACGGTGAAGTACAAGGCGTAAACTAGTTTGACATCTCTAACTTAGTTCTTATCTATCACCGTCCTTTTCTCGCGCTGTCTGTTAGTAAAAGATAGCAATTCTCTAATTTTAGTTTAGTTGCCGAACAAGACTTTACTATAGGTCTAGCGCATAACTGAGTCAGTGCCTGAGGTAGCTGCGCGGTGCGGGAGGGGTGTGGTGACGCGACGCGAGAGCTCACTGATTCGTCAACTTGTGACAAATGTCACCTCTCCCGCACCGTGCAGCTACCTCAAGTAGTGACTCAGTTATGCGCTAGACCTATAGAACAATGGACGTTCCTGGACCTGAAGTCGATTATTCTAGAACTAAACAATAACTATCAAAGTCAAATAGATGCGACGCCATGATGGATAGATAGGATGATTTAGTATTAGGTAGCAAATAGAAAACTGATTTATCGGTAATGAAATAAGACATCAGTATGAGTAATTGAGTGAGATCACTTAATGTTTGGAACGTTTGGAGGAATTCCAAAGTATCCATGATGGTGTAATTATGTACCATTCACATGCTACATACACGTGTATCATCATTTATAATCTTAATAACGTTATCGGTAGCGGGTAGCGCTGGGCAATATTGACAAAAGAGGGTGGTCGTCGATATGGATGAACCTACCCGATGTTATAAAGGCGGTGGTCTTTTGACGAAGCAGGAGCATTCGGTGTTGATCAGCTGAAGAAGTCTGACCTTTTATATCTGACTAGCTTGCCCTTATTTTATGATCTTGTAATAATTGTGTAAAGTATTATATTGTGATCTAGTTCATGTTACTAACACTAACCCAAATACAAGTACTCTCAGTGGTGGAGAGTCTATGTTGGTTTTATTTACTACATTTACCTTGCTCGTAATCCTGATACACTGATATTAGCTGTAACTGTAATGATAGAATCACCCCTGAACGATTATTTTGTGTTGTGTCTTTTACAATAATGCATTGTAATTGGGATTTATCAAGAAGTTGTGATACTCTAGCGGTAGAACGCTTGCCTTTCATGCATAAGGGTCTGAGTTTGAGCTGTCAAAAGTAAACGACATCACAATTTCACACATTTTAATTTAGCAAATATACATCACAAGTGAAATCAAATCGACTTACGGTGTGTCCTACGTAAGCGACAAACGTGATGCGACGCGATGCTGCGAAGCCGACAATCGCGATCAAAACAACAGCATTTTCTGGTGGCGGCCTAAGTAGCAGTCTGCAGTGAGACGCGACGTAACGTGTACTTTTTTGTCGCCTGTCCTAACTGACCAGTGCGTTACGTTGCGTCGCGTTGAGCAGTGCAGTGCGTGATAAAACAGTACGTTTCGTTGTAGTTGAATTGTCCTAGCTGCTGTGTTGCCACAGTCAAACCGCTCAATACAAACTATACGCGCCGTTGTTATATGTACTGTTCACGTAAGCCACAAGCATAGAAGTTATAATGTTTGTTATCTTTGTGACGCAAGGCGTTGCCCAGCAAGGACAAAGGGTATCTCGATACGCGGCAGCTCTCAGATAGGACCTTTTATTAACACTAGCTTTAAAGTTTTGGAAGTATGTGACGAAATTGAGTGTCAAGATTGAAACAATACGCATTGCATAGATTTCGGAGCCAATTATCCCAATTGTTATGACATTATGAAATACCGCTGTCTGCCAACACGGATACACAACTTAAAACTATTTATAAACTAGTCACCCACTTAATGTTCGTGCACTGGTAATGAAAACTGGTCTTTAAACTGCAAGAAGTGCCACTTACGGGATATCTTCCGTGATTATTTATTTGTTTGAGTTCCCGATATCGAAAATATCGGGAACTCAAACAAATAAATAATCACGGAAGATATCCCGTAAGTGACATTTTAAATTTAGAGACAAACCGTGAAAGCTTAAAACAGTGCAAGAAGTGCTTCTGTATTTTTGGCAAAGAAACCAACGATAGCCCACCTGATGGAAAGTAGTTACTACCGCGTATACAATATGACGTTCTACACGTTACAATATGTCGAAAGTTCTGGAGTGGCAACCGCGTACCGGAAGGTGCAACGTGGGTAGACCTCCCACAAGATGGACCGATGACCTGATGATAGTCGCGGAAATCCGCTGGATGAGAAAAACATAGGACAGGTCGATGTGGAGATGCTTGGGGAGGCCTATGTCCAGCAGTGGACGTCTTTCGGCTGAATGAAGATGATGATGATGATACAGCATGACTGGTTTACAGTCGCCTTACATCCGAAAACCCTGTACTCTGCTCATCATTCGGTATTACTTTTACCATGGTACAGACACCGAATTCGTGAAAAAATATCAGCTGTTCCATAGATTTTGTTATCAACATTGATTATTTTATAAATGGAACAGTGGTTTTTTTTTTAGTAACGGTCGTCCGTGATCTTCTACCACCATACCTACACAGATGACTGATTAGTACTAACTACTAGTAGTTCCCTGGACGATCTCTTTCACATGGAGCTTTAATACTACTCGTGCATTCGGTTGTGATGTGATATTCATTCTAAAGGCTCGTTTAATGTCTTAAGTCTTCAGTAGAGTGACTGTGTTATTAAAAATCTAATGGTTGCTTACACGTTTTGAGGAACAATATTTTCACTCATAAACCTAACCTAACGTAACACATAGGTATTTATATAAATTCAAGTTCCTAGGGACTTGAAAAATTAGGTTAGGTATATTGTCAATTCTTTCATTCCATGTCAAAAAAGTTAATTCATTTACTTGGATTATCCTTTTAACACTAAATAGGAATCAAAAAAGGAAAATGGCGTCACATCTGAACAAATTAAGTATGTAAAGATGGTGCGGGTCCGTACCTTTATTTCTGCCTAATTCCATAGCAAATAACTTGTTATTCCGTAATTTGATCACATCTTAATCAAAATACGTATATTTATAATAATTTACAGAAATATTTCGACATGTGTACAAAAACTCAGCTGCACCAATAACCTATTTACAATGACACAATATCATAGAAGTCAAGATCTAAAAAGAAACTAGACGTACTGACACCAACCATTAAAAAAACTACAATGTCGTCCCGATATGTATTCCCGCACTCCACACGAATGAGTGGCCCTTCTTTTTTTAGAATTTAGCGAACGAAACACGGTGGGCTGAATAGAAGCAGTATCTTTGCGTTAGGCGCGCGCACTACAGTAAGTTTCCAATAAAAAGTTTGCATTAAAAAAATAAATGCAATACAGATTAACGAAAATATTTCCCGCCAAATATGTCGATCTGTCAAAAAGTTTATAATAATTATTTTTAAATTAAAAACCCGTTCGTGCGTATTCGATTTTGCGTCTATTTTTTTAATGAATTAGTGTTTATTGTTATTGTTAATATTAAGTGTTAGTGACAAAGTGACGATTAGTGGCAATTAATATGTGTGACAAGTTCTTTTTTTTTTGTTGCTGTGTGTGAAATTGGAGAGTGCCCAGGCGCGACATATCTATTTTAAGATTGTTCTTTCTAACATTTTATTTAGATATATTTAACTAACACGACTGCTAACTATTGGAAAAGTACTCTGATGTTTTAAAACATCATCCTTGTTACTGCTTACAGAGCGTAGTTGTAGACTTATAAAAAATTGGTTTTCACATTGACATTATAATTTGGTAGACCTTTTCGAAATGTCTAATGACACCTTAAAGTCAATTTAAGGACGATATATAATTAACTTTATTGAACTTTCTGGTAAAAAAAAAGACTTTGACATCGAAGGTCGTGATAGTGTAAAAACCATCACAATTAATTTAACTTTTCCAACACAAGCTATACTTTATAACAAAAGAGCGGAATCTCACGGCAAAACAATTGAAAGGTGATAGAGAAGGGTCATTATTTTTTAACGAGTATTAAAACTATCGATACTTTTTAGTTTTGATCTTTATTGGTTAATTAACTCAACAAATACTGTTAATTTTTATTCTTTAAACATAAATAAAATGACAAATAAATAAAACATTGTCTTATCTATCCAAAAAATCTAATAACTACCGCGACTCGGGAAGTTTACCCTATAGAACAATGGTCGTCAAAAAGCGGCCCGCGGGCCGCATGCGGCTCCCGGCAGATATTTGTGCGGCCCGTAGATATGAAACAATTTTAGTAGACAATGACTATCAAAACTTGCCATACAAAATCAAAGGGGCAATCGCGTTTTGATAGCTCATAAAAAATATGTCAATTGATTGGTTGTGTCAACTACCCAATCCATTAATGTGCGGCCCGCAGTGATACCTCACATAATTCTACGTGACCCTTGACCAAAAAAGTGTGACGACCACTGCTATAGACACTATTATGATATCTGATCTATTTTGATTATGGCACTATAGTACGGTAATCTGTCCGTCCGTTTGTATTCTCAGCTATTAAAAAGTATCGATAGGTTGAATACTCGATAAAAATTATGACCCGTCTCTATCACCTTTCAATTGTTTTGCCATCCGCTCTCTGTTTATAACACTCAAACATATTAATTAAGCGTTTTTAGAAACATATTTTTCAAACATCGGTGATAAAGTTTAATGAGTGCCATAAAACACTATCATAAAAAGAAACCTAAAGTTGAGGAAAATGCACTTAACTGATACGAAATATTTAGTAAAGCGGGCTACTCACACACCTGCCGCAGGGGCAATCTAGGGTGTAAAAGTGGGGATGACCCTTAATATTGCCACCTTAATTGTGATGTGTATAGGCAAGCAGGGGCAATTTCAATGTGTGTAGAGACAATTCCGATATTGCCGCGACCGCCGTGCGCCCTAAATTGCCCCTGTGGCAGGTGTGTGAGTAGCCCGCTTAATGTGTCACCTGATTTCCTTATTTTACCTGCCGCGGTCAATCCTGAGGAGCTCGTGGCTAAATAATTACAGCTGCATAGACCGATCTTCCGGGTTAAGCCACGCTTGCCGAGGTTGGTCTGTGGATGGGTGACCATTTACCATAGCGAGTTTCCTCCGTGCCTCGGAAAGCACGTAAAGCCGTTGGTCCCGGCTGTCATTTGTAGATCTTTGACAGTCGTTACTGTTGGTCAGAAGCCAGAAAGTCTGACAACCAGTCTTACCAAGAGTATCGTATTACCCAGTTACTGGGTTGTGGAGGTTTGATAGGCAATCGCTCCATGTAAAATACTGATATTCAGCTGCATCCGGTTCGACTGGAAGCCGACCCCAATATAGTTGGGAAAAGGCTAGGCAGATGATGACCTGCCGCGGTCAATCCGTGGATGGGTGACCGTTTGTTACACATCGAGACCCCTCCGTGCCTCAGAAAGTACATTAAACAATTGGTCCCGGGTGTCATACGAATACATATGACAGTTGTTACGGGTAGTCACCAGCCCGAAAGTCTGACAACCGGTCTAACCTTAGGATATAAGCATTGCCCAGTAACTGGGATGCGGAGGTCTGATGGCAGTCGCTCCTTATAAAATACTAGTATTCAGCGGCATCTGGTTATAATCGAAGTTGACCCCTAAATGTATAGTTGGGAAAAAGCTAGGCTGGACGAAAACCTTATGAAAAGATATACCTCTGGTTTCTGAATTGAAAATTCTAGGATAAGCATTACATAAATAACATTTGAGTACGGAGTTGTCAAAAAAATGGCGGATTTCAAAGCATTTTTTTGACGACTCCGTACTCAAATACTACTTAAGTATTGCTTATCCCGAATTCTCAATTCAGAAACCGGAGGATAGAGAAACAGAAATCGTTACCCCTGCAAATTATTAAATCATTAAGTAGCTATTGTCACTAATAATTTTCCGCTCTCCAAAACATACGCTTTCTAAAAACTCTAAACATTTGACGTCGTGGAAAGAATGTCATTTTTGTGGGTCAAGGGATTTAGACTAGGCGATGATTCAACACACTACTATTCTGAATAATACTATTGTTTAACAGTCGAATAGCTCAAATATTTGCGTTGGAGTTCGCTCGTATAGTTAGAAGTTTCTTCTTTTACGAAACAATCCAGACATACATTATTGCGGTGCTTCCTACTCACTGTTAACTTACTACCACAGTGTACCTACTTACTACTAGTGACAGGTCCTAGAAATGTCAAAATTATGTAGGGTGGAGGTTATGTCCCAAGTATGCAGTATGGCTACTCGGGACATAACCTCCGCTCCTTCACCCCGCAACCCCCCGCACGATTGCTCTGCAACAATATTCTACGTTGACCGACTGTAAGGAGTAAGATATAGGTAGACTGTTTTACTACTGTATAACAATAACTTTAAAGCTCAATTTACATTTCACTTCTACAAGGATTCTTGGAAAGGGGGTACCTACTAATCCACGAGCCACTTAAAGTATCACAGATTGTACATTTTGTATACACCGTGGGCCCGTGGTACTCGAAAGATTTTAACCACGCCTTTGTGATGGACTCCTTCATCCAACGCAGTCTATTTTTTTCTTTTTTTTTCGGTACCATGTAATGTGTTAAAAAATCAACTCTAAGAATTTTGTGGGGTTACTCGGTATTGAAAATTGAACAACTTTCGTTCTACAACTTTTCGAAATTCGTTAATTTTTTTATGGTTGTCCATACAAATCAATTAAAATATTTTTTTGATTTGTATTTAAAGTTATAAAAAAAATACGCCAATTTCGAAAAGTTGTAGAACAAAAGTTGTTCAATTTCCGATACCGAGTAACCCCATAAAATTCGAGTTGATTTTTTAACACCTTGTATAAATCAATTAACTTTAGTGTCCTTGTAAACAATACCTTAGGTCGAACTGGCAACATTTATAAATTATCACGTGAGTAGATAAGAAACTTCTCACTTCACAACCCTCTCCGATAAATAAGACATACGGAAGTGTTGATTGATATTACTGGTTCGCACTCCTGAGTATAGATTGAAAACTATTTTTTTCATTCAACCACCCCAACTCAAACCCTCAAAGATAGAAAGTTTTTCATGAACTCATGGAACGGTACGACACTACTAATGCCGTAGTAAACGTTTAAATAATATCTTTACGGCACTTACGAGTCCTCACCATATTTTGTCGTGTCGCGAACCGTGGAAAAATGGCCTTACCCGTATTTTGTAATATCTGCAATTTAACATAACCACACACTAGTATTTCCCAAAAGGTTAGGCAGAGGTGTAAAGCACACCCTCATTTCATCGTTATGTTTAAGTACCATGTAATAGAGGGCGAGCCTATTGCCATCAACCGCGCACAAATTCAGACTCCGGGCCGCTTCTGAGTAATTCCACACGGAAAAACTCAATAACACTTTGTCCGACCTGCACGACGCACCAACGAAGCAGTCAAAATTAATCTGCTATTTAATTAATATCATATGTAAACCTATTTTACAACGAAGTTAGTTGAGTAATCAAAATACCTCTACTCCAAATCAGAAACCACGGAAACAGCTCCAACAAGACTAATCACAATTTCTATTCACAAACATAAGACGTACTTACGAACTTCCAAATTCCGTATCACGCATAGAATTTGTACGTACACTACTAAAATAGTAACTTCTAATAATACAATAACTGTAATTAATAACATTAATTCCTGAACACTTAAACGCGAAATAGCTTCAAGCACGTCGTTATAAATTGCAGTGTTTTTACGTTTACATAGACGTGGGACTTGTGAACATTTTATGGGACCGTTTGTCGTGTGTGAATAGTAATAAAATGTGTGGTTTGGATGCCTGTGTTTTTCGCGGTTGAAAGGCCGTATTTTATGGCTATAAAGATTAGAATGTACAAACAATTGCCACTACAGTGTAGGAGTTTAGCCAGAAACGGCTAGAAATATTTATGATATTTCGGTAGGCTAGTTCAAGTAGGTATTTTTTTGAGGTAGGAAACGTACAGGTTTTTTTTATCGTACACACAAATAAAACCAAACATTTTGACACTATTTGGTTTTGTTTTTGATGCCAATCAATTCGACAGTTAAATAGGTACTCAAGTCTAATCGTGTAGATTATTTTTTATGGTTCTATTTCAGCTTTATTATCCCGACATTTCGACCGAATTATACCGGCCGTGGTCACGGGTAGACGGTAGTCAAAAAGAGAAGACCGCAAATTCGAAGGCGATTAGACCCGAGTCAGTATTGTTATAAGGTGTAAAATAGCGAAAGATTAATAAAAAATAAAAATAAACAGTTTTTTGAAAACTAAAACTACACTATTAAAGAAACCTCCTGTAGTACCCTTATAAATATTTTTAAACTTTCGCGATTTGTACACAATATAAAAATATAGAATAGGGTCTAGTTGCGTAAAAAACTTTGAGAGGCACAAAATATCTTTTATCCCAACGTTTTCTGGTAGACTGAATTGGCGGAGCAGTTGTCATCTTCGTGAAGCAAGAGCATCTACCCTCACTCGATCTTGATTTTTTATGAAGTTGTCGTCGGTACTTCGGTGCTATTCGGCCGAAACGTCGGGATAAAAGGTATTTTGTGCCTTTTAATGTTTTTTACGCGACTAGACCCGATTCTAAATTTTTATAATCTGTATCCTTATTGCCTACGGGCTGCGTTTCTGGCAAAATTCGTTTCTCTTTTAATTTACTTAACAAAAGTAAAGAAAGTGAAAATGAAGAAACAGGTCTAACTACTAACTCATTCAACTTACAAATATTAACAGAGGAAATCATTTATCACTATCGTAATTTTTCATACATATTTTTTTTTGCGTTTTACCTATTTTGTTGAATGTAGGTCAAGAACTTTGTCAACAAATACCTGACAACTAAATGACACCTGTTCAATCAACATCAGTTTCCCAATGACTGTCTGTTGAGAACCCAATGACAAACAGTCACTTTGAAGTCTGTCATGAAAAGTAAATCTGTTCTATAAATTTAATATTCTATGTAGGTATCATGCATTAGCGTTATACAAAGGTGTAAACGAATTCGTGTAATTCCTTCAAACCACATGATCTATAACTGGTATAGATTAAACTAGAATTGAAAAAAACATTGATTAAAAAAAAAACTTTTTTTCTTGCTTTAGTGGTAAGTATACCTATGTAAACCATGCACCTAATTAAATTTCCATAAAAACAGCAAAAAAAAATTTTGAAAAACTTTTATTTTATTTTTTGGAACATTTCCATTTCACGCATGAAAGTATGGTGACACAGCTGGCAGGCACGACTAATGCGATATCACTCCGCGCAGTTAGTTATCTCGTGGCGCTAAAATGCCTCGGAAAAAGAAAAGCATGTTTTATTTATGACTTTTTTTTGTTGAATCTTAAAATATCGCGTTCAGTGTTAATCTATACCACTACTAGATCACGTGGTTTGAAAGAATTAAGTAAAGTACACGAACTTATTTACACTCTGTAGAAACTAACTTAACTAAACAATTTTCTTAAACTTTTATCGTATTAGCTTTTGACCGCGGCTTCGCTCGCGCTAATTTAGAATTAGACAATCAACTCTTAACACACTACTAAAGTTTCTATAATAATATAATTCAATCGTGATTCGAGAGACACGTGGCGCCATCTATGAACGTTATTGTTTTTTTCTTCGAGACAATAGGTACTTTTTTCGGAATGAAAGGTACCCTATGTCCGTTTCTGTACACCTGACAACGTATATGCAAAATTTCAGGATGATCGGTTCAGTGGTTAAGGCGGGAAAAGGTAACATACAAACTTACTTTCGCATTTATAATATTAGTTCGGAAGTTAGGATAGGATTATCGTTCTCTTCACTTCAAGCTGACATAATTTTTATAAAATTTCTTACCGAAATATGAAAAGTAAAGATTTAATTAACTCCACTGACACTTTAACACTGTTTTAACACCTCTTTGACGTCTCGACACCTGGTTGACAGCTTACTGACAACCCATTTCTAAGTTACTCAAGTTGATAATGCAATATTAGTTCGGAAATGTCCTCTATTATTATATTTGGCACAACACACTACACAGTATTTTAACTTGATTTCATACACTGTTCGGTAATATACGATAGTAAAATACTCACGGTTCACGGTTCTTTCTGGTGCTTTCATAAGCGTCACTCGAACGAAGGTTGTTGCTGAAAATCAGCGCTGTTGGCATTAGGTTCGTCCGAAGTCACAGCATAATGCTGAGCAACGAGCTAAATTTTGATGCACTAATTTAACAATAACAAATTCAATGTATAAATGTTTTTAGTGATAATATGTAGATTAGATTTAGATGCCTAGGTAACCCGTACACCATTGTGTCCATAGCATAGACTATAAAATATAAATATTAACAATAGTGTCCATTCCATAGATTGTCGCTGTTTTTTTTTTTTTTTTAGTTGTGTTCTGTTATCCAGCTTATTACTTATTTTTGTTATATAGTAATAAGTTTTTAGGGGAGCTCGTGGCTAAATAATTACAGCCGCATAGACCGATCTTCCGGGTTAAGCCACGCTTGCCGAGGTTGGTCTGTGGATGGGTGACCATTTACCATAGCGAGTTTCCTCCGTGCCTCGGAAAGCACGTAAAGCCGTTGGTCCCGGCTGTCATTTGTAGATCTTTGACAGTCGTTACTGTTGGTCAGAAGCCAGAAAGTCTGACAACCAGTCTTACCAAGAGTATCGTATTACCCAGTTACTGGGTTGTGGAGGTCTGATAGGCAGTCGCTCCATGTAAAATACTGATATTCAGCTGCATCCCGTTCGACTGGAAGCCGACCCCAACATAGTTGGGAAAAGGCTAGGCAGATGATGAGTAATAAGTTTTTAATTTGGAATTTTGTATTTCTTATTTTAAGCGTGTGCGTCCATTTGGGGCGGAAAAATAAATACTTTTTCTTTCTTCTTTCTCTACTGACTATGACCCTCTTCGTTCTGCCTAGCGTGTTCCCAACTATGTCGTTGCCAGCTTCCTTCTGACCAGGACCTGTAGACAAATGGCAATCGATGATCGCCAGAGAATAGATACGCCAATTAAATGTATGGAAATGACATAACAGATCGCTTGACCTGTCGAAAGGTTATGTCAATCCAGTACATCTCATTGTCGTTTCTATTTTCTAGCGATCATCGATTGCCCTTTTTCTACAGGCACAGGTGTGGCTGAATACCAGTATTTAACACAGAGCAACCGCCATCAGACCTCCGCAACCCACTTACTGAGTAATGTGTGTGTTCCGGATTGAAGGGTCGGCTTTTGGGTCTACCACGACGTCATCTAACGTTGTGTGGGCTCCACTCATTGGTGAGTGTAGCCCATACGTCGTCCGATATGCGGCAGATGTTACCAGTCCAGTTCCACTTTAAGCTTGCGGCTGTCTGACCAACGTCGGCTATCTGAGTTTTGGAATACACTATTCCTTATACGATCTGATAACCGGAACCAAACCTAATCTATATAAATAAAAAGAAAAGTCCTGACTGACCTGACTGACTGATTGACTGACTCATCAACGCCCAGCCCAAACCCTTGGAACTAGAAAGCTGAAATTTTGCTCAGAGGTTCCCTTTATAATGTAGACAAGGAATAAGGATGGATTTTTCGAAATTCAATCCCTAAGGGAGTTAAATAGGGTATGAAAGTTTGTATGGAAAATCGACACATAACGGGTTCAAAATTTCATGCAAGCGAAGCTGCGGGAAAAAGTTAGTAAATAACAAAAAACCTTTTCTATTTACTTTTTGATATATATATATATATATTTTTTTATACTTTTCCCCACACTAAGATTCCTTAATTATCCTTAACAAAATCCTCACGAAGGACGGATAGAAAATTATTCTTTCTTTGCCCAACTTACCAAGTTCAAAGTCACTTAAGTTAAACACACATTAAGCAATTCTCGTTAATCTATCTAAGCCGTCGTCGTTTACCTATTAGATGCTATACATAAATTAATTTACGAAACTTTGACTCAACAAAAGGGAAGATTAATCGTTTTATTAACATAAAGGGAAACGTTTGTACACAAAATATACCAAACCAGAAGCTTTAAGACATTTTGCGCAGTTTTAGCATATACAATGTGTCCGGTCATGGACTAGCGTTATTCTAGGTACTTATATAACAACTATTCTAGTACACTCAGTATTTAACACAAGCGACTGTCATTTTACTTCCCCCCCCCCATTGGCTGGAGACCCTTCAGGTCTCGCCAATTAACTGCCCAGTTACGTTGGAAGGGTTCCCTAGGACCAACTACAGCAATCCAAGAGAAGAAAAAAAAAAAAAAAACAACAAAGCTTTTCGCGAGATTTGCATATTTTATAGGAAACATTTTCTTTCATAGAATTACTTTAATAAGTATGTCAAGCAAGACTAGTTAATACACAGGTAAATCTCACGACAAGCTTTTATATCATTTAATAAATTTTGTAATACATGTACTAAATTGATTAGTTTGATTTAATTTAATGTTTATTTTCTTCTTTTTAGGGCAATTAAATAAAAGCTTGTTTTTACCATTAATTTATTTCTTGTGTTTGGCACTTGTCCCACCGCGAACGATGAGCGAGCAGCGAGTAGAGCTAGAAGCTAGAAACGAGTTGGCGAGCAGCGAGAAGCGAGTATGTAGTTCCGATAGTTTTGTCACTGGGCTATAAGCAAGTGTGCGAGTGCGACGGGCGATTACTCGCACCACTCGCAAATGACCGCTGGTTGGTCTCTCGTGAGTTCTGACTGCCAAGCGAGCATCGCTGAGCAAGTATCGCTGAGCGAGTATTATCTTTGATAGCTCTTGTCGCTCAGCGACAAACTAGTGGAGCGAGTCCTCGCCGGCAGTGTGAACAGTCAGCGATCAGCTATATGCATCTCTTTTGTTTACACGGAATGTGTATCTATTGTACGTTTCTTGAGCGAGAAAATAGCCGATAGTTAGTCAGCTCCTCGCCGGCGGTGGGACATCTGCCTTAACCTGGTGTAATGAGCAATAAAGAGTATATAAATAATAAATAGCTTTGAACCTCGAAAACCATTACTTAAACTTTTTTTTTCTGACGTTTCCTGCTCTGCCCTCATCATTTGTTCCCAGCTTGATGTTGAGTTTCGGGACATTCTGTATGTAGAGGTGACGTTATTCTTGCGTATGCCACTTGCATTACGGAAACGCGCGGGTTTTCGCGCGTTGATAGAACTGGTCCTTCGGTACTTCCTTATTTAGTGTTCCAAACATGTTGAGTTAATATTTAAGGGATTTGCCTGATTGGAAATTAATATTGAGGTAATTTGCTTAGAAACAGAGGTGAAGTTGTTAATTAAAGTTAGTTCTGCCAATTCATTGACGACTTCCGTTCGATGTTGTTCTGTGTACTTGGTGGGTATACAAGGCTATTCGGAAAAGGGGGTACTAATCCGAAAGTGTGTTAAATTACCAATAATAATGAATAACTTTTGTTCTACAACATTCTCTAAAAGTCAATAGTTTATTATGAGAAATAGCTGTTTAAATATTTCATAAAAATACGTTAAAATCTATCTATGCTGCTATGATCAGCTGCGTTTACATTTTAGGTCATATTTGGGGTCACAGGTTGGAAGCTCCATTATTTAAAGTCGTAACTATACAGGGTGTAAACGAATTCTTGTTATTCCTTCAAACCACGTGATCTACTGGTGACACTGATTGACTCTGCATAGATTTTTTTCAGAATCAACAAAAAAAAGTTTTCAAAAAATGAACCATGGTATTCTGTATCTGAGTAATTTTGGCGTCCCAAGTTAACTGACTGCGTATAGAGATATCGCGCTAGTTGTGCCCGTCAGCTGTTTCGCTATGCCTTCATTCATTTATGCACGGCATCGAAATTTTCTATACATAAAAAAATATATTTGGGAAAAGAAAATCATGTAATTTACACCATTAATAGATCATGTAGTTTGAAGGAATTACACGAATTGGTTTACAACCTTTATTTTCTGAATTCATAAGTAAAGAAGAGAACAAGAATAAAAAAATACTAAGACAACAATCAATTTGCTTGGAAATAAAAATGATTGAATTTTGAAATGTTAACACTTGCTTTAAGACACTCATCAGATAAGTACGAGTACTAACCTTGTAATATAGGCTAGTGGCGGATACACGTATATGGTCAGTACGTCAATAACGTTCTCGGAGATCTTCACATTGGTTGACGATTGAAAAATCGGAAAAATCTATTTGATCAAGTCCAAGTTTAGTTTCACCTAATTAAATCATTTAATGAAGAAAGTTTCACTTTAAAAAGCGCTGCATAAAATGAAACAAAATCCTTGAACAAACCGCAATCTTACGTTTAATCTATCATTTTTAATCTCCCTCCACGGAAGTGACACAAAGTCATGGAAGTGACGAATGAATACAATATCAGTGAAATATATCTTAATACCTCCATATTCAAGTAAAGCCTTAATTTAAGCTAGACGTTAGTAGTCTTCAGAGTATTACGCTCGTTTACGTTAGGATATTAGCTATAATTTTCCGAGGTCATGTTTAATTTAGATTTGTATGAGAATAAACGCAATAAACACCCCGCTTGTATTTCCCGAAGGGGTGAGCAGAGGAGCATAGTACACCCTCATTTCGCCGTAAAGGTACAAATCCGAGACGGGCTGCAAACTGCAGACTGCAACCGCAGACCGCAAGTCGCCATCGGAATAGCGCCTTTAAGGTGTGCACTTTAAAGGTGCTATTCCGACAGCGACTGCAAAACTACAACCGCAGACCGCAGCCGCAGATCGCACCGCAAGCGATACTACTTTTGTAGTTTGCGGTCTGCAGCCCGTCTCGGACTTGTACCTTTATGTTTAAGTCCCAGCATTTAGTTTTTGTGAACGAAAAACTAAATGTTAAATAAAAATTTTCGTTTACAAAAACTGTCAAATTTTTTGACAACAAAACCAAAGCCAATTATTTTGACAAGCTTCGTAAGCGAAAACTGAATTCCGGCTGTGATTTTCCTTGTATATTTTCATGTGTATTTTTTGTTCGATATGTTATGTATAAATTGGTTTTTATTTATGATTATTCACGGTTTACTCACGTGCATTTTTCGGGATTGCCTGACTAGTTTCGGACCCAAACGGAGCCCTTAATCATGAGCTGAACACGCGGCGAGGTCGCGAGACGAACTCAGTTTTACCAAATTTTCACCTGGGCATGCTTTAATTTCTACTAGGTATTAAAATTAACTTATAGAGTACCTATTGTGATCTTTGAATGACTATGGTTTACTGACTAATGGTAGTTCAAAAATATACCAAAATTATGTAGCAAGTTATAAGTCGCGCGGAGAAGGTTTGCCGATAGCGTCATGACGTCACGCGTCTATGGTCGGTACGATTAGTAGGCAGGCTAGACGAGCGCGGGTAGCGGTCGGTGAAGTGGGAGGGGCAGTCATCGGCAAACCTTCTGCGCGCGACTAGTAACGCCATAGACCGCTTTGTACAGTCAGGTGTAATAATAATGTGTACACATACCGAAATTCAAAAGCGGTTTTCTTATAAAATATCCCTTACAATTATGAAATATTACACACATGGTTTCTACCTATACATTCGATTTGTGGTATCAAATATTTATTAATTACAAACGAGAATGCCGCTTTTTAATTTTGCTACGTGCATACATTGTTTTATTATTACTCGTGACTGTATCATCCGAAGTTATACAGGGTGGTAATTTGAGATGAGGCATGAAGGGCAGCTACCTTAACCATTGTAGTTACAGGAAAACGTTCTTAAAAGACCACCGCTAACTTTTAGAATAATTTCAATCGGCATTCACAGATTTAAAATAAAAAATAAACTTTAAAAAAAAGTAAAAACCGACTTCAAAGAAAAACTAAAAGAAGTAAAATAATTACCATAATATAAAATTAACAGTTTCAGAAGTCGGTGACTTCTATTTGTTTCAGTGTAGAGTTGCACCGACTTCTGAAACTGTTAATTTTATATTATGGTAATTATTTTACTTCTTTTAGTTTTTCTTTGAAGTCGGTTTTTACTTTTTTTTAAAGTTTATTTTTTATTAAATACTTTTTAGTGTCATAAATTTAACCCCCTCCTCTTCATAACCCTTCTTTTTAGCCTTGACGTAGTCGGGCATAAAAAGCCCTTTCAAATGATACCTTACACGATATAATGAAAACATTCCAAAGGGGGGGGGGACACGCACCCCCTCCTCTTTTCCAGTAGTCAGTTCCCAACAACAAATATAAACAAAGCAATATTAGTAATTTGAGAATTTTGCTTTCATCCGATGAGGAGTTCCGTTCCATATCTCTGAAGTTCATGATCTAATCGTAACAAAATTTATATGGGACCAATCGGGAAGTATACCCTTTCGAACAAAGAAAGAATTTTTCAAATCGGTTTATAAATGACGGAGATATGAGGTAACACACATAAAAAATAAAAATAAAAATACAACCGAATTGAGAACCTCCTCCTTTTTGAAGTCGGTTAAAAAAAAGTAATGTCAGCGAGAAAAAGGGCTGTTTTCACAAAAGTTTTTTATGATGCCAATCGATCCTATTTCTCATAAGGATCAAAAGACTCTTCCGAACCAACTGAGGTTGGAGTACTAGAAAAGCCAGAAATCGCAAAAAATATATTTGATATGGGGTAGTAATAAGGGCAGCTACCTTAATCGGAACCTGACTATTCTCCTTACTAAGCGCGGAACAAGGTTATAGAGAATAACGTTATTTTAAGATTAACTAAGCTTGTCAACTTTATTCGACGTTGATTTACGTTCAAAAACATTTTCACAAACACAACTCTTTTTTGTTCAGGTGCGCGGCCATTGTGACGCAAATATAGCTGTGGACGTGAGGATAGACAACATGTTGCTACTTTTTCCGTCGAGAGGTAAGATTTATTGCATTTTTCCACTATTTTCCGCCTTTATCTTCGAGTGTTCCTTTCATTACATATTTGTGGCGCGAAATTTAGGTTTTATGTAGCGGAATTCACTTGAGTTATTGAGACCTTTTTGCAATATCCGTTCTATACGTTTATAGTGCTAGAAAATTTTACAATATTTTTTCAATATACAAGGTTAGTCGGAAAGGGGGTACTAATCCGAAAGTATGTTAAAGAACCCATAATAATGAATAACTTTTGTTCTACAACTTTCCCCAAAAGTTAATAGTTTAAGAGAAATAGCTGTTCAAAGATTGCAAAAAAAAATCGCTCAAATGTTTCTATTCTCAGCTATGATCAGCTGTGTTTACATTTTAGGTCATGTTTGGGGTCTGAGATTAGAAAGTTAAACTGAATTAGTAACTAAAGCAGGGACTAAGATTTTTTGAAAAAACCAAAATAAGAATCACTTTTTACGGAAAAAAAATTGCTAATTTTGAAATTTTAAAATTTGCTTTAAAACCGTCATACTGACATAGTGATACCGACTAACCTTGTATATGTGTATTTAATACTTACACATTATTTATACACATTATTTATACACATTATTTATACACATTACTTACATCGCTTTTAAAAACTGTTCAGAATCAGAACAGTTTATTTGTCAAATATAGATAGGTTTACATTTAAAGTCTTGAGTAGATGACACAGTTAATACTTTGCTGTGTTTTGCCCTAAAGACAGAATTATAATTATGTATACATATGAATACCAAAAAATAAAGAAGAATTTATATTTATTAAAAAAACTGGAATATACAGGATGGTAAAATTTTGTTGGTACTAATTAGTCAAACAGTGAACATTGTATAATCACAGTTGTTTTTTATCTAATAATTTATGTATACACTTTTAAATATAAGTAGGGTCATATTTATAACTACAACTGGTATTTTATTATAAATTCGTACCTTCGCACGTACGTACCTTCGTATGTACACACGGCTACACATCAAGCCATACAAAACCAGTTTACCTTGGCGTCGCTTTGTATAATCTTTTCGCACAAGTAACGGTCAGCTTATACTGGTTTTGCATAGCTTGAAGTGTAGCTGTGTGTACGTACGTACGTTCGTACTTTAAAATATAATGTAGCTTTAATGTTTTCTTAATATCCCTTAATCACGCGGTCTACGCTATCGTAACGTACTACAGGTACGTTGTGTAATGGCTAATTTTGTTCGTATCACGTTTCATAATAGGTATTAGCTACTTTTACTTGCTCTAATGTTGTGATTATGACCTTATGGCTAAAAGTTAGCGACTGATAGAGCTGACGACTCTGAGGTTTGCTATCTCTATTTACATGGAAGTGTTCATGTACAAATTGCGTTTTTTACGCTCATAGCGAGATTTTATACAGAGCGTAAACGAATTCGTGTAATTCCTTAAAACTACGTGACCTATTACTTGTAGCTTAACCCCGCACAGGATTTAGCCCTACCTACCTAGTTGATAACCCTATGAAACGCGGTTGATACCCCTATGAAACTCGGTTGATACCCCTATGAAACTCGGTTGATACCCGTATAAAACGCCGTTGATCCATTGCTGCATAGTAGGTATTGAACAGACCGTTTTTTGCGGTACCTGACACGTTCTTATTATAATTACGGTCCTAATACGATGTGCGTAGTGAGCAGACGCATTTATCTCACACGATCATTCATCGCAGCGATCTAATAGTGCACGTGGGCGCGCTAATCGATGGAATGAGACTATTTGGCAATTCTTCCCTGTTTAGATGACCTTATAGGCCCTCATTGGACTGCGAATATATTGAGACAAAATAGGAAAGTAATCATATCTATAATTATAATCAGCTGTGTTGTTTCTCAAGGCTGGGCAAGGTTAGGCAAGGTACTTTTTTATCGTGTCGGCTCGGTCTGTGCGATAGTAAATCATGCCGTGGGGAAAAGATTAGCTAGTCAGCATGGTAGCAGGACTGACTGCCCAGGATGCGCCGGACGTACTGAAGTATCGTCACTCGTGGAGGCTCTTTTCATGCACCCCAAAATTAATCCACTAAGCTGG
Source organism: Amphipyra tragopoginis (assembly GCA_905220435.1). NCBI lineage: Eukaryota > Metazoa > Arthropoda > Insecta > Lepidoptera > Noctuidae > Amphipyra > Amphipyra tragopoginis. Next base: position 4,262,054 of record HG992006.1, read on the forward strand.
CGTGATGTGAGTTGGCGGAGGACACGTACGATTGGGAACTTCTTTTTTTAGAATCTCTTTATTTGCATGATACCTCAAAATGTTTTCCTTCACTGCTAACGCAAGTGATAACCAAATTCTGTTTGGCACATTAATGAATTTAAAAAGTCATAAATGTGGGCTATAAAGCAGTGATAGCCTAGTGGTTGAACGCTTGCCTTTTATGCGTTCGATCCCTGCCCGCACCTTTGACTTTTTGAGTTCACGGTGAAGGAAAACATCGTGAGGAAACCTGCACACCTTAGAGGGATCCAAACGGTTTTCGATGGTGTGTGTAGTTCGCCAACTTGCAGCAGGCCAACGTGAAGGACTGAGGGCTAAATCCTTCCCATTCTGAAAAGAAGCCCGTGCTTAGCAGTGTAACAGTAATGGGATGACGATGATGAAGTGCGGGCTGCAAAGCTTACGATTGACTGCTCTGTTGTGGGAGTCCGTAACGGTGTAATTGTATTGTGAGCTAACCCGACGGATATTTAATAAAATAACAGAATTTACAAATAGGATTAATAGCTTTTTAGCTTTCTGGGGCGTTATTTATTAAAAACAGGATGTGGATGGGGGACCATTTACCATAGCGAGTTTCCTCCGTGCCTCGGAAAGCACGTAAAGCCGTTGGTCCCGTACATATGAACCTTTATCACGATCAGTTATCATTCCAATGAAGGAATATCAAACACAGACATAATTACAATCTTTAAACAAATCAACTATTATAACAATTGTGAACGTCCGTCCGACCCAAAGGTCGCAGCAAAAGTACCGTACCGCATACTCTTGTAAAGACCGTTTTGACAGTTCGTGAAGTAAATATGTCGGACTACCGCCATGACGTTATTTACGTCATGAAATGTCTAACAGTGTAGTAATTCCCTAATGTCGACATATTAGGAGGTACTTATGAGGCTTTCATGGTCAAGATAAGTGTAGTGCCTCGAAAAAAATAGAAAAACATATAATTGAGATATAACCCGAGTATGTCAGTCCTATCTTTCATTTTAAGACCTTTGCAGCTATCAAGTCGACATATTTAGAGATGAGGCTTTCATAGTCACGAAAAGTGAAATAACGCCTCGAAAAAAAAACAGAAAAAAAAATAATTGAGATGTTTGTATCCCCAGTGTCAGCCCTATCTTTAATTTCGAGTGACCTTTGCAGCTATCAGGTGAGCCAATGACTCAGCTTGTATTCAGCGCTGGCACCCAATACTTCCTAGATTCACCTGCGCGCAATTCGTGCGTTTCATCATGTCGATATAAATGGAATGCTATTTTTAGTCACTGCTATTTATGGCGACTTGATACAGCGTGTATTAGTGGGTGATTTGACGTAAGTTTAATAGATGATACTTAGTCATTAGGAATACACTAGAAAAACACGGAATTTCAACAAAATAACGTATCAATTTTTTTTTCTTTTTTTTTCGGACTATCCCGACATTCATAATAGTGATTGGATGCCTCTCCAGTTAAAGGGGAAAATATACAAGTCCGTGATAAGACCTGTCGTACTGTATGGATCGAAATTTTTGGCTGTAAAGAAGACGGATGAAAAAAGATTGCATGTAGCGGAGATGAGAATGTTGAGATGGATGTGTGGAGTGACCAGAATGGATAAGGTCAGGAATGAGTATATTAGAGGAAGTTTGAAAGTAGAGCCAGTGACAGAAAAGTTGAAAGGGAACCGTTTGTCTTGGTATGGACATGTGAAAAGGAGGGATGAAACACCAAAACCAAAAGAGTTATGAATATTAATGTAGATGGATGGAGAGGAAGAGGGAGGCCAAAGATAAGATGGATGGATTGTGTGAAGAATGATATGAAAGAGAAGGGAGTCAGTGATAGCATGACGGTTGACAGGACGGAATGGAAGAAGAAAACGTGTTGCGCCGACCCCAAGTAACATAGGATAAGGGCAGGATAAAGAAGAAGAAGAAGAATGTAGATTTTACAAGATATGTAGCCACAAATATTGTAAGCCAGGTTCTACAATTGAGACAGGAAAACGGTGAAACAATGAAGCTCGGTGTGACCCGTGGAGTTGCTTATGTAGATAGAGCGCTTAGTTCAGGGGTGGTGGGCATACTTTTCCTCTCAAGGGCCAATAACACCGAGTCAATGTTAGGGAGCCAGAATTTCTCTAGATTGATTGTATCGCGAAACAAACACAATGCAGCTATCTACATTTCCTATCGAGACTGTTCAAAAGGTTCCTACCACTACAGTTGTTGGCGAGCCGGATCAACACTACATTGCCATCATCGAAAAGTTCCTTTGGAGACCTTCCGGCTCCATCATCAAACCCTGGATTTTACCTAGGGCACTTGTCAAGACAAATCCAACGAGCAACACGACGGGGCTACCTTATTTAGTTGAGGAGTTTTTATGGCCACCTTCCGGCTTCATCACCAGACTGTAGTACCACTATTACATAGTACAGATACCAGCAAGTGCTTGAAAAATAGATCACAAATTTTGAACCGTAAACATACTAACGAAGCAAGCTTGTAAAAACAATATCCTAATTAAATACGAACCATTTCACAAATATCTAATACTGTATCACTGATGATAGATTTAGCGCCTCTCGTGAGTTGGCAGCCACAACCAATACGATTAGAATATACAACTACACTATTCACGTGCCAAGCAATCATCTCAATATTATCGAGCGACTGTCATTTGTTCTTAGGTACTTCCTTTATTGACAGTCGGTCAACTCTGCTATAGAACGTTGACTGCGAAGGAAGTGATAGCCTCACGGCTTGCCTTTTATGCAGGAGGGCATTGATGTGAAACACCAAGGGTTTAGTGCAAAATTCACGAAAAAAGTGTTCTGAGTTTACATACGTCATCAAAACGCGCGCCGAGGCACACCGCCATAAAAACTTAAAAATACCAACAAACTAATTTAAATCCTATGTCGTCATCACAATACTTAATTTAGCTTGCAACCAGTTTTATCATATGAGGATTCGACTGCATCGAGTTAACCGGTCACATTTTTTTGTCTCTCCAAATTCACGTCCAAATCAATTTAGCTTATCGAAATACGTTTGTACACTTGGAAGCAACGAATCCGGGTCACCAACATAATATCTCGGAAACTAAGAATGATAGCTTATTCAAATAAAAAGTATTTCATAGAAAATTTAATACTACTCAAATAAAATTTATATTTTTTTTTTTGGTTAGCCTAAATACTTTTCATTTGAATAAGCTAGCATACTTAGTTTCCGAGATATTAAGGTTTAAGTTGGTAACCCGGATTCGTTGCTCCAGAGAGTATCCTCCAGTTTCTAATTTGAGAATTTGGGATAAGCAAATAATTAAGTAACATTTGACTATAGAGTTGGTTTTAAAACATTTTTTTGACAACTTTGTACTCAAATATTACTTAAGTATTTGCTTATCCCTAATTCTCAAATCCGAAACCGGAGGTATCTCCCGCATAATCAGAAACATACGACAATCACTTTCCTCTTACTCAATAGCTTCATAATCGTGACTAAATTATTCTATACCTCACTTTTATTCCTGGGAGCTTGCCAACGGCGATTAACAATTGACATACAACCGGCCTTACCCAGTTGACAGTTCGTAAAAATTTGACATTTACACTGTACTCCGGAATAATGTTGGCAATAAAACAGATTAGTGTAAGTAAATACGGGAATAATTTGTTATAGTAGCTGTTGTAACGTGGGTTTGCCCGTGATTTTTTGAATGCGTAGGTTTGCAAATTAGCCAACGGCCCACCTAATGGAAAGTGGTTACCACCGCCCGTATACAGGTATATACGGGCGATGGTAGGTACCAAGAATATTGCTGATGCATTGCCAACCTTAGAGACAAAGATGGCATCTGATGTGCCTATTATTTCGCCGGCACCCATACGGTGCATTCACCAAAATAAGTCCCTTCGGCGTTATGTTGGTACGATATGATTTTCATTATTAAAGCGTTCAAAACAACGAAATGTCAGTGGTGTCAACATAGCGCAGAAGGAATTTTTTTCGGTGAACGTACTGTACCTTACCACAGTAATGGTATGTCTACACCAGTGCGCTTTCGCGTTCATCTTGCGCTTTCAACTTTCAATTCCTCTTGCGTCAAGCGCATGCAATATTGATTGTCATTAACGCATGCAGCTTATCGTCTACACCGGAACGTTGCACGCGAACCCACCAGTGACGGATTATTATTAGGGGCATGCGCTTTTGTGGAACTAGTATTAAGGCATGTGCTATGGCGCTTCAGGCATGCGTCAGACGAAGACGCAAGATGAACATGAAAGCGCACTGGTGTGGACATAGCTTAATGCTGCTTGGAGGCAAAAATAGGTATGGCGGACTTTCGCCACCATCGAGAACTTTTTGGAGCCCGCTCCGGTGTGCAGGTTTAAACCCTCACGATATTTCCCTACACCGATAACGCAAGTCATAATCAAACTCTCAAAAATATACACTGAAAAACAATTTTGTTTTAAGTAACAGAATGTTACGATATTAGCTAGCCATACACGTACAGATTTGCCCGCCGAGCGGGACTCAGATCGGATCCGTGATTAGTGTGAGACTGAGACGCAATTCGATGGGCACATCCGTCGCTACGCACACACGCACAGTTGGTACTCGAATCTGCCTTAGCCCGTACCCGATCCGGTCGTTTTGAGCACAGGCAGCGGGCAGGCATCCGGCGCGGGCATATCCGTGTCTGTTCTCACCATACACACACGGATCTGCCCGACAGGCACGTCTGTTCGGCAGATCTGGCGGGCATATCCGTGCGTGTACTCGTATGGCTAGCTATTAGTCAAATAAAAAAGTGACTGCATAATTTGTGCTACTCGTAACTAAATCAACAAGCTACCAGTAGGTAAATAAACGGTTTGCTAGTAATAAACAAACGGTTTGCTAGGTAAATTCAAATTTTGTTTGCTAGTAAGCACAATTTGGCTACATATAAAATTACTAAACTAGTTTTGTTGTCTATTTTATTCAGTATAATGTATACGTACATAATATTCCAACGACGACATCGCAGGTATAATTATGTATCAGCGAAGCTAATATTAGGCGTTTTATTTTTACAAAATGTGTGTTAGCCGGACATGCCAATTTCAAGAACATCTAGCTATTTAGCTCTTAGCTAATATCCGTGGGTGGTGTAAAAATGTTAATATCTAGTTCAATGAAATAAACTAGACTTAATGGCGTGTTGGATTAGGATTTTAAAAAGTATTACGTAAAATAGAATATGTACTGTTTCATTCTAATGTTTTTCTGCTTTATAATATACTAGCTGTACCCGCATGCGTTGCAATGCACTTTTTCCTACTTACTACCTACCTACTACCTACCTACTACCTACCTACTACCTACCTACTACCTACCTACTACCTACCTACTACCTACCTACTACCTACCTACTACCTACCTACTACCTACCTACTACCTACCTACTACCTACCTACTACCTACCTACTACCTACCTACTACCTACCTACTACCTACCTACTACCTACCTACTACCTACCTACTACCTACCTACTACCTACCTACTACCTACCTACTACCTACCTACTACCTACCTACTACCTACCTACTACCTACCTACTACCTACCTACTACCTACCTACTACCTACCTACTACCTACCTACTACCTACCTACTACCTACCTACTACCTACCTACTACCTACCTACTACCTACCTACTACCTACCTACTACCTACCTACTACCTACCTACTACCTACCTACTACCTACCTACTACCTACCTACTACCTACCTACTACCTACCTACTACCTACCTACTACCTACCTACTACCTACCTACTACCTACCTACTACCTACCTACTACCTACCTACTACCTACCTACTACCTACCTACTACCTACCTACTACCTACCTACTACCTACCTACTACCTACCTACTACCTACCTACTACCTACCTACTACCTACCTACTACCTACCTACTACCTACCTACTACCTACCTACTACCTACCTACTACCTACCTACTACCTACCTACTACCTACCTACTACCTACCTACTACCTACCTACTACCTACCTACTACCTACCTACTACCTACCTACTACCTACCTACTACCTACCTACTACCTACCTACTACCTACCTACTACCTACCTACTACCTACCTACTACCTACCTACTACCTACCTACTACCTACCTACTACCTACCTACTACCTACCTACTACCTACCTACTACCTACCTACTACCTACCTACTACCTACCTACTACCTACCTACTACCTACCTACTACCTACCTACATGATGTCGAACGGGATAAAAAGTATCCTATGTCCTTCTCCTGGCTCTAAACTACCTCCCTGCCAATTTTCAGCTAAATCGGTTCAGCCGTTCTTGAGTTATAAGTGAAGTAACTAACACGACTTTCTTTTATATATATAGATTTTATCTTGTAACTAACTGTTGCCTGCGGTTTCACACGTATTTTAAGGGAACTACTTCATTTACCCAGATAAAAAGTATTCTATGTCCTAACTCAGGTCATCGTCTACCTATGTGCAAAATTTCATCCAAATTCGTGAAGCCGTTAAGGCGTAATTGATTAACAAACATCTAAATTCACAAACTCGCAAACATCCAAACTTTGACATTTGTAATAAAATATTATGTAAGTATTAGTAGGATAGGATAGGAGAAGATTTATCCATCTTTGCCCACAGGCAATTAACCCTTCTCCCTTACAGCACCTCCTTTAGATACCTATTATACCATATTTCAATTTCTACTAAGAACGTTGCTTATAGAAATAAAAATTATTTCATGGACTATTTAAGAAATTTTATTTATTTATTTGAGTAGAATTAAATAATCTATGAAATACTTTTTATTTGAATAAGCTGTCATTCTTAGTTTCCGAGATATAAAGGTTTATATTAGCGACTTGCTCCCAAGTGTATTTACAACAAAAACATCCAAAAAACCAACCGCCGAAATACAAACTTTATAAATACCTTCTCTGTACTACTAAAAAAGTTACAAGAAAAAACGTAATATCAAGTTAAAACCCTACCCAGTCGAATTAAGTGAAACGTATCGCGGATCAAGTTACCATCTGCCGCCTTTGAGCATTTAACTTGCAACTAAGTTTGCGAGAGGTAATTGTATTATTGTCTTGTAGGGTGACCATGTTGAAGTAGAACTTGGTAATTGAACTTAGATTGTAACGTAAGTTGTCTACGTTTCGATGTGGACGATCTTACTCGCGTATGTTCTTCGGATATGCCCGACAAGTTCTACGGTGCGACAGACGTTGGATGAAGCGGTACCTACTGTAGATGTTGACGGGGGGAAGTGGTGCAGCGAGGAAGGGAAACGGGCGCGCTGCAACACAAGTTACTAGGTGCTACCGCGTCCCCGAGCTTCTGCCGCTACGGAGGATGGTCGGACACGAACTTGTCAGACTATAGTTTCGGACTCGACTGGAGCCCTTACGCGGCGATGTCGCGAGCTGAACTCTTCCAGTTTAGCCTCATGATCAAGGGCTACGATCGAATCTGAAACTATTCCGACATACCCGATCAACATACAATACGGCCGACGTATCTTGGCAGGTCTGAAGCTAGTTGTTTGACTGCGCAATAAATCTTGTAGATACGAAATTGTCTACTGCGCAGCTAATCAGCTAACTTCAGACTCGCCAAGATACATCGGCCGTATTGTACTTGAGTACTGAGCAGCTAATCAGCTAACTTCAGACTCGCCAAGATACGTCGGCCGTATTGTACTTGAGTACTGAGCAGCTAATCAGCTAACTTCAGACTCGCCAAGATACATCGACCGTATTGTACTTGAGTACTGAGCAGCTAATCAGCTAACTTCAGACTCGCCAAGATACATCGACCGTATTGTACTTGAGTACTGAGCAGCTAATCAGCTAACTTTAGACTCGCCAAGATACATCGGCCGTGTTGTACTTGAGTACTGAGCAGCTAATCAGCTAACTTCAGACTCGCCAAGATACATCGGCCGTGTTGTACTTGAGTACTGAGCAGCTAATCAGCTAACTTCAGACTCGCCAAGATACATCGGCCGTGTTGTACTTGAGTACTGAGCAGCTAATCAGCTAACTTCAGACTCGCCAAGATACATCGGCCGTATTGTACTTGAGTACTGAGCAGCTAATCAGCTAACTTCAGACTCGCCAAGATACATCGGCCGTGTTGTACTTGAGTACTGAGCAGCTAATCAGCTAACTTCAGACTCGCCAAGATACATCGGCCGTGTTGTACTTGAGTACTGAGCAGCTAATCAGCTAACTTTAGACTCGCCAAGATACATCGGCCGTGTTGTACTTGAGTACTGAGCAGCTAATCAGCTAACTTCAGACTCGCCAAGATACATCGGCCGTGTTGTACTTGAGTACTGAGCAGCTAATCAGCTAACTTCAGACTCGCCAAGATACATCGACCGTATTGTACTCGAGTAAATCCATCTACATCCATAATCTTGAAGCATCATCATCAGCCGATTACTGTCCCACTACTGAGCACGGGCCTCTTCTCAGAATAAGAAGGGTCTAGGCCTTAGTCTCCACGCTAGCTTGGTGCGGGTTGGCGGACTATACACACCATCGAGAACTGTTTGCAGCCCTCTCAGTTAGCAGTTTTCCTCACGATGGTTTTCCTTCACCGTAACGTAAGTAATCATTAATTATGTTTCGCATATGAACTTAAAAAGTTAGCCTTCTGCATAGAAGGCTAGCGTTCAATTACTAGGCTATCAGTATAGGCTATTCATCATTAATCATGAATATCACTCACGAATATAATAATGTGTTTTCCAAGTTTTGTTCTTTTTAAATTAACATATTTATTTTGTTGATTGCTTCACATAACTTAATGATATCAAAGAAATGTTGAATTACTTACTATTTAAATGTTTTTTTCTCATTTCCTGATTCAAATGTTTCCGTTTGTGATCAACACGCCTAGAATCCCTCAAGGGCTAGCTTTTAGCGCAAAATGAAATATGTTTTTGATCCCGTGTAATTACATTGCAAATTCAAAACTCTATTCCTAAGGTGAAATTGAATATTATTCCATAAATGTTTTTAAACTTTCGCGATTTGTATACATTATAAAAATACAGATTCGGGTCTAGTCGCGTAAAAACTTAAAAAGGCACTAAATACCTTTTTTATCCCTACGTTTCGGCCGAATTACACCGGCCGTGGTCACGGGTAGACTGAAGTTGCGGAGCAGTTGTCATCTTCGTGAAGCAAAAGTATTTTCATCTACCTTCACTCGATCTTGATTTTTATTTTATTTTATTAAGTTATCGTCGGTACCTACTTCGACACACTACACTAACGACGTCTTTACACTCGCCTAAACCGTCCCGTCTACGGTAACACTTGCTGATGACCGGATTCCACGATGTTGACAATTTTTATCCATCTTCCCGATTGAAATTCTTGTACTTCTTAATTTCAATTGCTTCACGTACGATTCTGGGATAATAGTGACGATCGATGGAGAGGATTTTTGATTGATATTTTTATATTATTCCATTACCACAAAATATGTAATAAAGTAAATTGACCCCTATTTGTAATTATAAAATAAAAATCTAGCAGTCATGCCTTCTGCTAGCCGGCTTGTTAGATCAATATCCCAGATAGCATAGCAATTTTCCAAGTCGAGCAATTTTCCAACCACCTCAAGGCCCAGCATGTCGTATACTATTAAGCAAGATCACCTCAAGCTACGTAATTGCCAAGTCCGAAAAGTAGGTATATTTCTTTATGAGATCTCAGAACTTTTCCCGACAAAAAAGTCACGAGACTTTCACATGAATGTTTTTATATTTATGGTTATTTACGGTTTATTCGCGTGCATTTTTCGGGATTGCCCGACTAGTTTTGGACCCAAAGAGAGCCTTTAATCATGAGCTGAACACGCGGTGAGATCGCGAGTCGAACTGAATGTTTTTGTTGGGATTAATATTACACAAGCAAGCGCAAGAGCAAATGCGGGAAATAAAGTGAATGATGCTATGCATGCGGTTGTGGCTAACCAGTCGATGTCCAAAAAGGCACGGCTGGCTGTCCATAATGGTGTACTGGTACCAACGCTTATGTATGGAAGTGAATGTTGGTTTTGGAAGAAGAGTCATGAAAGTAGAATAAATGCTGTGGAAATGCGTTCCTTGCGAAGTATGTGCGGTGTAACTTTGCATGATAGATTGAGGAATGATGTGATAAGACAAAGTTGCGGTTTAAAAGATGATGTAGTGACAAAAATTGAAAGGAGTATGCTTCGGTGGTTTGGGCATGTTGAAAGATTGAGTGAACGGCGATTAACAAAAGGAATTTATAAGGCGAATGTCAGTGGAAACGTCAGTAGTGCGTAGTGCTTTCAACCGGCGTGCGTGTATGACAAGATGTTGTATGACCGTAGACGAAGCGAAAGGAGTATGTAAGGATCGTAGTATGTGGCGTTCTACAGTTTCTGCCTACCCCCATGGGAAAAAGGCGTGAGTTTATGTATGTATGTAATATTACACAATAAAATCTCCGTTCTCAAATACTACAGTCACCCTACACTCAAGTGTGTGAAAGCAATAGTTTCCCTGTTGGATCCTATTTTATGTATGGCTCACTTCTCTGTAACAACTTTCTTCTCAGATCCGACACAACAACCGCACTTAAAAATACAATTTGTATTTCCCAAGTTCTGTTAATATTATTTTGTTTGTTAAAACCGTAGGCTTGGGAGCGTTTTCGCTTTTTTATTATTGTTTCTTTGTTTTCTAGGCGAAATTGTTATGTCTCAAGGTTTGTTCGACAATTATTGTAATAACGAGCGTAAGTAGGTATTATCTGAAGAAAAGACAATTGTTTTCGCACTGTTTGTGTTATTAATGAAATTAGACAAGGGAGCCAGGCAACCGCCCTGTTTAATATCAGAAACTCTTCATAGTACGAACACCTCGTCCTTGAGGGCTTAAGCTGCTGGGTAATATTTGAATTAGCAAAATTATTTTTCTTACATTTCGAATTAGCTACTTTTTAGGGTTCCGCACCTAAAATATAAAACGGGACCCTATTACTAAGACTCCGCTGTCCGTCCGTCTGATTGTTATCAGGCTGTATCTCACGAACCGTGATTGTCAGACAGTTGAAATTTTCACAGATGATGTATTTCTGTTGCCGCTATAACAACAAATACTAAAAACAGAATAAAATAAATATTTAAGGGGGGCTCCCGTACAACAAACGTGATTTTTTTGCCGTTTTTATAGATGATGGTACGAAACACATGGACTGCCTCGTTGGTCTACCGGTCGCAAGCACGACTGCTGAGCGTGAGGTCCTGGGTTCGATCCCAGGTCGGGAAAAGTGTTATTGGGTTTTTCCGTGTGTAATTTCTCAGTAGCAGCCCGGAGTCTGGATTTGTGCCCGGTCGTTGGCAATATGCTCGCGCCCTATTACATGGGACGTAAAACATAACGGTGAAATGTGGGTGTATGTACTTTATACAATTTTTTTTTTTTTTGGGTTGGAAATCCTTATGGATGTCCTCCGCCCTGGGGTGGGCGGAGGGGTCTGTCAGACTCTTACTGACTAAAACCACCCCGGTGTTCCATCTCACACCTGCGCCGAGAGTCGCGGGAACTTATGATACTTCCGCAACCCCCGGTTGATGTACTATACACCTATGCCAAACCTTCGGGGAATACAGGCGTGAGTTTATGTTACAGTACGGAACCCTTCGTGGGCGAGTCCGACTCGCACTTGGCTGGTTTTTTATCACGTCTAGTTTCTTTTTGACGTAATATCATACAATTTATACCTGCGGAGTGCAAGTGTGAATTGATTGTCCCAATTCTTGCCTCCGCTTGGAACCTGTCGTTGTAGATGTTAAACTGTCATACTTCTTTATTATTATTCGACTTGGTCGCATCTAATGGTAAGGGCAGACAGAATCTAAGATGGAGCACATGAATCCAAATGACGGAAATATAGAGGGATTCCTCTATAGATCGTCGGACTTTAATGTGAGGGTGGTAGATAGCCAGGCGGACCGTATAGATCTTACTACCAAGAGTGCTGGGTTTTGTTGAATCTTACAACACGCGTCTATTCCCAGTGTGCGATGATGAAGTTTTATTTTCAGGCCTGTCACCAAGCGGGATAATTACTAACCTGAGTAACCCCTTTAAGGCGCTTCCCCCACCGAAAGTGGCGCCACTTCAGAAAAAAACATTATTTCTGTCACACAACATATTGAAATTTCGTACGTACAACATTTTAGTCAAGTGTTGTAGAAATTTTCGAACACTAATAAACAACACTTGACATCCTTGGTTAGAAGTTTTAGTAATTAATGCTAAAAACGACCGTTTTTGGTACTAATCGCTAAAACTTCGAATCCAGAAGCTCTAGTGTTGATATTTGGTGTTCGAAAATTTTTACAACACTTGATTAAAATGTTGTACCTACGTACGAAATTTCAATATGTTGTGTGTTGGCAGAAATAATGCTTTTTTTCTGAAGTGGCGCCACTAAGCGCCTTAGTGAGCTAGCTTAGATTAAGCTTTTAAACTGTCATGTTGGAGTTACCATGTGTTTTATTTCTTTTGAGTTTCCGATATTTCCTTACTGACAAACTGTTTATTTATTTGAAACATTGTTTATGTGTTTAAAACATGGTAAATACCGCGTTTTAAGTGCTTAACGTAGGTACTAGCTTAGTTTGCTTACCTCACTTCAACAATCTATTACAATGATGAAATCATAAAACTCATTACTCGCAGTATATTTAACCAACTAAACAGAACTTATCTCGCAAAACATTAAAACGTGGTTATATAAAAAGTACCTATCGCAAGTCTCATAAAACTAGTTTATAGTTTTAAACTCTTTAAACTGAACTTTGTTTCTTACTACAGTACTTTGTCATTCTAGACGAGGATTAAAAGACCTTCACGACTATTCTCGCATCAGGGTGAGCCAGACGTACTAGTATCGTGACTTTGGAGGCTCTTTTAAAGCACGACGAGACTTGTTATTATTATTTATTCGACTTGATTGCGTTTGACCACTAGGGTCAAGGTCTAAGATGGAGCACACGAATACAAGTAACAGAGATTGTTCCGGCGTCGTATCCACACAACACGACACGGCACGAGAGTGCGCGCGCGCCTCTGTACCACAGACTACTACTCGTACTTTATACATCGCGTCGCGCAGCCCCGCTCCATGCCGGCTGAACGGCTCACCAGTTGCCCGTGCGCATATAGTACTCTGTGCCCGTGCGCCTTAGCGAACATCAGTCGCACGCACGGTGTAGCTCATCACACAGATCAGATTTTATCAGACTCCAAAAACTTACTCTTTATCACATGTACCCTATTGTTTTAATTAGAATTATATTCGTTTATTCATTTAACAATCTTATCTTTTAAATTTTTAAATATTTCAATACAAGTATAAAAAAAACATTTAAAAATATAAAAAATAGTAGCCCACCGGCCGAATTATATTAATTGTTAACCAGCAAACTTAGTTCATTATTATCGAAGCCTACACAGCCGTAACAGAGTTATTATAGAGGGATTGAACCCCTATACTCCTCTGGCTCTCACATACACACGATGGAACACAGTAAACTGCTTGGTGTCGGAGTTTACTGTGAGAGTGGTAGCTAGCCAGGAGGACCGTATAGATCCTATCAGTAACAACACGCGTCTATTCACAGCATGCGGTGAGGAAGATTTATTCAGGGTGTTAACGAATTCGTGTAATTCCTTAAAACTACATGATCTACTACTGGTGTAGATTGCCCCCGCATGGGAATTAGATTGATTAAAAATGAAAAAATAAAATTCTTTTTTTTTTCATGCGGTAGGGGTCGTAGTGCGGTAGGCGTGTAGGGTAGTCGTTGCTAAACATCCTAACATGGACGCAGTAAAAAAAACAAAAAATTTAGCACACGCAATATTTTATGTGAGTTAACATTTCGATGCCACGCATAAATTAATGAAAGCACGGCGACGCGGCTGGCGGGCACGACTAACGCGATATCGCTCTTTACAGTCAGCTAACTCGGGGCTCTAAATTGACTCAGGAATAGAAATCCATGATTTTAATTTGAATTTTTTTTACTTGATTTTTCAGAAATACCCTTTTAGGGTTAATCTGTGTCACCAGTAGATCACGCGGTTTGAAGGAATTACACGTTTACACTCTGTATCGTCGGCGCTCTTCGTTCTCGCGTTCTCTCTCTCACGTCTTGCGCTCTCGGGGCAGTCAGCCCCGCTACCAACCTTGCTGACTTTTACTAGATAAACCCATTTATTTATTTTAAAGTTTTCCTTAACAATACCACGTACTTACATCGAAATTAGTTTAGGGGTTTTGAAGCTATCCTTATCCTTACTTAAATGCGAAATTAAGTTTGTTTGTTTGTTACCTTTTCACGCCTAAACCACTGAACCAATCATCCTGAAATTTTGTATACAGGCTGTAAGGGTAAACACCGTTAAGTGGTTTGGTTTCATTTATAGAACGTAAAATCAATGAAAAATAACTTCTTTATTTTTTTGTAAAATTTTCATTTTTCCTCAAAAGCATTTCACTCTATGCGCGGGGGCAACAAGCTACGGGAGGGGGCGCGAGGAACTCGCCGCGTGGCCCGACGCACGGCCCCGCACAGTTTGTAACCCCAGTCAGTCAGCTGTCTCGTTAGCGAGTGTGTACGCCGCATCGTAGCGCCGCCGCGCCGCTCATTTCTCACGCGGATATTTTTTTTTTTTTTTTTTTACTCGGTCCTATATTTTTATGTTTAAGTCAACTACCCATGGTTTGAGTGATAACGGTGTTTACCCTTACATGCTGTATGCTGTATACCTTGTCAGGTGTACAGAAACGGACTTAAGGTACCTTTCATCCCGAAAAAAAGTACTGTTCCCGAGGAAAACAACAATAACGATAATAGATGGCGCCACGTGTGTTTCGAATCATGATTGAATTATATTATTATAGTAACTTTAGTAGTGAGTTGAGTTTTTTTAACGCGAGCGAAGCCGCTGGCAAAAGCTAGTGGTTGATTAAAGAAACACACACATACCTACATACATTAAGCCTGAAAAAACAGCTCTCCTTTTTTGGGCAGTGGTGTAATAAGGAATCATCCAAATAATGAAATTTACTCATCTGGGTGATTCTGGAGCCGTAGGTATTCCAGTATTCAATTATATTTGCCTTTTATTTTCCTTTGCTTGGCTCAATATTGACATTCATTGTTGCAATATTCTTCAACATCGCTTAATTTGCAGAAATGTTTAATTATATTTATTAATTGATGCACAATTTCGAGTTGTTCACGAATTTTCATTGAGTCATTGAGTAAACGGGACGGTCAATTGACTATAAAGGCTGTCTCGAAATACTCCGTCATATAAAAATACAAGTTGATCATTTGTCGCGTTCGTTTTGGTAATGACGGGCTAAGGCAAGACTTTAAAAAAAAACAGTGAACGCAATAATTCTTACTTTTAAAAATAATATGAACTCTTCTATAAGTAACGTTTGCTATTTTTAATATTTAAAGTACTTTGCCTTCGTGACCGTTTTGGGACAATCAGGTTTGTCCATTAGCTGAATTATTTTGACTTTTTATCTGATTTTGAAGGACGCCCAGAAAGTTTATTTTATTTTCAATTGAACTGCTTGTAGATTATGTGGAAATAGTAGCTTGCAGACCATTTCCACGTAACCAGACAGTTAGAGCCATTACGCACTGTCGACTGGTCGCCGAAGACTTGGTCTCTCGGCGACCAAAACATAAGCATAATCGCCCGAGCGACCGCCGGCCAAGTGCGTAAACGCCTATTTAAACTATAGAAAGTCACAGTCGCCGTCGGCCAAGTCTCCGGCGACCAGTCGACAGTGCCTAATGGCTCTTAGTGGCGTGACCTGAACGGTCTCCAGGCAATGAGGGGAAGTAAAATACTTAACCTAAGCTAGCCATGTTTCATCATGTTTCATTTTATTTCATTTCATTTCTTTTCATTTTATTTGACCCTTCATTTAGTTATTTTTTATCGTAATTTCTTTAAGTATATGTGAGTTTGTTGTTTTCAATTTTAAGTTTAATGTGTGTTTTAGTTTGTATTTTTTTTTTTTGGGTATTATTTAAACGATCGAATATAAATTCAAAGTAAGGGTGTCAAAAATACTGATTATGGCGTACTGAAATACTAAGTGGGCGAAAGACTGAGGGCGAACAAAAATATTGAAAACGGCGACTTAAAATTACGATTTTGAGGTACACACGGCTACACATCAAGCTATACATTTCCAGTTTACACTGCCCTCTCATTGTAAGGAAGTCCTATACAATGCGAGATCAGCTTATACTGGAAATGTATAGCTTGATCTGTAGCCGTGCGTACTAGTTATTCAGAACGATCAGTATAATAATTTTTAAGCGAACAAATTTCACTCTCATTATTGTTGTATGTTTGTAAGGTTGTTTGGGTTTCCAAAGGAGCGTCGACGGAGACCCGCTGCGCGGGGCTCCTATTTCTGTCTGCAGGGTTTAAAGTAACCTAACACGAAGTGGATGACGGGGGCTTCGTTCGCTCGCTTCGCTCGCTCACTCTAGCCTCGCTCATTTTACGAATTTTAATCATTCATAATTTTTCGCGAGTTAAGTTAATTTTTCGCAAATATTTTAATGCCGCTCGGTTTAGTATTAAAGTATCTCATTAACAGTCTTCCATATATTATTTATTCGCCCGATTAATAATTCCCCTTTTTTTTTGTTGAATTTCGTGTGCGCTTACAATTTATAATGTTATTTTAAATGTCAGGGGCCAGCTGAAAATCAGAGCTATGTACTAGCATAGCGAATACTGAGTTGGACCCCTTGTTACACTTTGTAATCCGTTAATATTATATGTATTATGTAACTTGTGTATGTGTAACAAAAATAAATGGTATAAATGGTTTTAAATGGTCTAACTACTGATACAACTTCCAGAAAGAGGAAGTCCTACAGTGAGTTCTGAGTCCGATTGAATTTTTATTATTTTTGGATGGATGGACAAATCCAGGTGCAAAAATCTCCAAGACAACACAATAGCATTCAAAATTGCTGCAAAATCAATGTTGATAGAACCAAAGTTCCGTATACCAATAGAAATCTGAATTCGGCTTCCCAGTAAGATCTGACTGTCTAATTAGACACAGGATATGCCGGAACTATCAAAATACTACCTCAAGCTACCTGTTTCACGAATAAGGCTGGCTCTCCAATGGTTACGGAAACGCACAAACTTCATTTCCCTGCGGCATGTGCATATGAACAGTGGCAGGGACGGATCGTGTTACCGGTAATGGGAATTTCCCGGAGATCCATCTTGTGGTAACTGTGGTTCGTTTTGGTGAGAGAATTTATCTTTATGTAAGCTGTGAAATTGGATTGCAATATGAAGTATCGTTTTAAAATTAATGTGGTTTTGATTTTACCAACGTCGGATTTTTTTTATTTTAGGACTGTTGATGCTTGTCACTACGATGCGCCACGACGCTGATACTAGTCACAGATGGAACCTGCGACTACCAAATTGAATTTCGACAAATCGTTTTACGACAAGATTTTACTTCGATACTATGGAACTTCGACACTGGGGTTTAAAGTAACCTAACACGAAGGGATGACGGTGGCTTCGTTCGCTCGGTTTGCTCGCTGACTCTAGCCCCCGTCATCCCCTTCGAACCTAACCTATCCGTGTCGGGGTGCCCCAAATTAGGTGTCAAAGTTCCATAATTTTCGGAGTTCCATATTGTCGAAGTATAATCTTGTAGAACGATTTGTCGAAATTCAGTTTGGGAGTGGGAAACTGCATGGGACTTTATTTTTTACAAATCCGCAAAAATCACCCAAATTTTGGAATTTATCCATTTGGACAATTTTAGAGCTGTATTCCACCATTAAATTATATTTCCTCTTATTTTCAGTTTGCTTGGCTCAATATTGATATTTGTTATTTATTGGTGCAATATTCTTTGATACAGCGCTGAATTCGCCGAAATGTTTAATTAGTTTACCTATTAATCGATGCGCAATTTGGAGTCGTTCACGAATTTTTATTGACTCATTGAGTAAATGGGACGGTTAATAATTGACTATACGGAGCGTCCAAAAACAAAATAAAATAAAAACGAAACTTGTTATTCTTAACCTTCTTTTTAACTGACTGCGCGGAGCGATAAAGCTTTAGTCGTGCCCACTAGCTGTGTCGACGTGCTTTCATTCATATATGCGTGGCATCGAAACTAATGTTTGAACTCAAATTGAAACATTCGTCTGAATATTTATTTAATTATACTTTCGCACAAAATTCGTACAGAGACGGACTTCATAATTATCGTTCTTGATTAACCATGTTAAGGTTTCTTAAAATTCAAGATTCAATCTACAAATTAAGCGAAGTATTCTTAACATTAAGGGTTCAGATTAAACGCGTATTAAACAAATTAATTAAATTGTACTTAGGCGTATAAGAGTAAGCTTAGTCTGAACTAAGTTAGGGGTGGCGAGCACTTATGTCCTAAACTACTTAGAAACTACTAAAATTAGTTGAGTCGCTTAAAATATTTCAAGATTAAGCTGCCAAAATAAGTAATAAAAACTTTGAAATGAATGGGTGCGCAACACGCGACAACACATTCATCAAACTTTTATTTTATATAATAAAAATGGCGCCTCTAATTCTCTCTAAGCCCGTTGTCCCTTACATTAGTAGTTCGTCGATGATGGTATAAGGTCAGATGTAATAGAAAGCGACCCAATTACCATTAATCGGACACAATTCCAAACTACAACACCGAATTTCTAAACAGACCCCAATAACACTTAGTACAACTTCAAAAGTCCGCCGTCATTTCGTTTAGTATTTTTATCAACACATTCTCCTACAATACTGCAACCTCGCTTTCCACTGTGTAATTTTCTTCAATTTTTCGTAGCGTTTCTCAGTGGAACGGCGTAGGCGTCAACAATTGAAGTCCGACCCTGGCGGACGACTGTTTAAAGTAAACTGTGCGGTGTTTCATGCCAGTTTTCAATGAGAATAATGAACTTCACAATTCCCGGCACGGTCGACTGCAATTGACTTGGTATGGGAGTTGTCTAGTTTTCGATGCGGTATACTGTGTGTGTGCACAGTTGAAATGTGTTTCTGTAAGTCTAGCACGAATTTTGTGACGTAAACGTGACGGTAAAGTGAGTAAATTTTGAGTCGAAAATACAGCTATCCTATAGCATTTTGCTTTTGAGACAAGAACAATTTGTATCATACATATTAAATGAATTAAGTTTTTAATTTAATTAAATGAGTCAAAGTCGGTGCTAATCCATGCCAAACCAAATTGAAGGCACCGACTTCTAAAACTGTTATTTTTATAATATTGTAATTATTTTATTATTCTCCGATTTTTTTTAAGCCGATTCTCTTTTTTTGTAATTTTATTTTTCTATTTTGAGCTTACAATACATAAACTTGCAATTACAGCAATCGCGAGTGATTTGCAGTTTTATTAAGTGCTATTTTATTTTAATTAATTTAACTGAAACAAAAATGCCACTCCTAGAATACAATTACCAAAAAAATTATATCAAAACGTGAAACACTTCAAAACCACATCCGCAACTTCTCAAGTCCCAGTTCCCGTCTTCCTTCCCAAATTGCATTATCTTAGTTAAAGCCAAACGTAACATTATATTCAGGAACAAAACTCAGCCGGGCTCCGAATAAACTCGATTATTCATGATGATTCAATACAAATACTGAATTTCGTCTTTCAGAGTTAACTGTGAGTAATAAAAACAAGATGGCATCCCGTAGAAATCTAAATAAGGTTATAGAAATGGTATTGAGAAGATTTTGTATCGATGGGCTAATTAACAACCGCACGAATTATGATATGATTTGAAAGGTTAAGCTGTGCTAGCCGCGGTCAGTCCGTAGATGGGTGACCGTTCGTTAATAATAAGGGCCTTAGGGTGCCTTTCCACCAGAGATATGCTATGCAACGTTGCTATGGATGCGTTTGATGTCCACCAATCATATTCATTGGTCCACATAGCATAGCACTGGTGGAAACTGATTTAATTATGCTACGTTTTTTATATGGAAGAATGCGTGCTGTGGATGCGTGCTTTGGATGCGTTGTGAGTGGTGTAGCTATGTGCAGAGTACCGCGCCGCCGCTTCCCGTGCCTTCCCTATTGTCGATACGTCGCAAAGCTCGAACTGCGCATCTTCCTCGTACAGCTACCATGCGGCGGCGCATTTTCATAGCACATCTTACTCTCTCCGCTACATAGCTTAGCATCAGTGGAAACGGTCACATAGTTTCGTAGCTTAGCTTTTAGTGTGCGTCCTGAGTGACGGCGCACGAGCGTATTGCGGATTGCGGAGCGGCTTTACCGTGGGCTTTACCTCGATACCTGTCCTTAGTGCACGCGGAAAAGTTGACGCGTACGCGCGTGTTTAGTGTTTCGTTTATTTTACTTTGGTTTTAATAATGTCGATATCAAAATTCAAACTTTTCGAACAGTTATTTAATGCGCTGAACGGCGCATCCGCCTGCGCGGTGCGCCATTACTCAGGACGCACACTTACATTCTCGCAGCATAGCTGCATAGCACATCTTTGGTGGAAAGGCATCCTTAATCGTTGTGGCTACACGAAAACGTTCTTAGGAGACTGCCTATAATTTTTGAATATATTTTGAACTGCATTCACAGATATTGCAAATGTAGTGCGAAGTATTTTCAAAAATTATGGACAGTCTTAAAAACAATGTTTTTCTCTTTTTGATAAGAGACTAACAACAATTATTTTACAAAATAATCCTAACTTAAGGTTGACTGAAGAAGAAGCTTATTTTTCAAACAAATCCTTCAAAAGTTAAAATCCACGATTGACTGATTTTCTTACAAATACCTACTTAATTTTGTTGTCTATTGTCTACGCTGTTCTCTATAAAGTCCTGTTATCTTTCAAAAACAGACTAGTCTAACAATATTAAATGTTATTCTACCTCTATAAAACATTTAAAATTTTAGCTTAGTAAAAGTCAATCTATTTTAAAGCGAATCACTAGGTATTTCAGATTTGAAATTCGAATGCACGTAAAATATCGATAAATCGTTTCAATATGGCGGCGAACAAACAACAGTCAAAATGTTTTTGTTCGCTGTTTATTATTAATCTATGGTATAAATTACAAAGGCAATTGTGATTTGATCGTAAAATGCCACAAACAATAAAATATTAAACGCTTGTTGAACCCGCTGTTATTGTTACGAAACGATTTGATGTCAAATCAATACCGATTTGTGGTAATATTGATTCGGTATTCTCTTTCAATAATTTGTCTATGCTTCTAAGATATTCATGACAAAGAAAGAACTCAAACCTTCGGTACATTTTTAGTAACATATTTTGTACAGCATAATCTATCGATACATACATATCTCAAATCTGTAGACTTGGCCAGTTTTTTTTTTAACCTATTCTGTCCCACTGCTGGGCAAAGGCCTCCCCCGAGTCCTTCCATGTACTCTTTTCCTGCGCTACCTCAAACCAGCCCTCGCAGTACGCGTCTAGGTCATCTCGCCACCTCTTTCTGGGCCGACCGCAGCGGCGCCGTCCCCCTTCAGGCACCCATTGTGTGGAGACTCTTGCCCAGCGGTCATTTGACTGACGTGACCCGCCCAATCCCATTTGAGCTTGGCAGCCTTTTTGCCTACATCTATTATCCCTGTTTTGGAGCGCAGTGTGCTGTTCGGTATTCTGTCTGTTCTTTTGACGTATAGAATACTGCGCTCCATTGCTCTTTGGCAAATCCCAAGGCGGGACTTTTGCAACTCGGTGAGCGACCAAGTCTGAGCACCGTAGGTTAGGATGGGCAGGATACACATGTCGACGAGTTTGCGCTTGAGGGAGATTGGCAGATCTCCCTTCAGTAGCGTCTTCATGGACCAGTAGCTTTTCCAAACGTTTTCGATTCGGCGATCCAGTTCTCTTTTCTGCCTGTTTTACAAAAGAAACTAACTGGCCCAAGTAGATGTACTCATCGAGTTTGCATAAAGGAAATATTCAAAAAAAATAACGGGGTCATTAAAAGATTACATTTGACATAACATATAGATAAAACGACAACTGCTGTCGTTTTATCTATACCGTATGTCAAATTTGACGTTTAGAATAGATACATTTTTCGAATCGACTCGATAAAAAATCCGTGCTCGCACTGCTGTTACTGGTCGGGCGACGGGCTAGTCAATTACCCTATGGTTGACAATCCCTGACGTTACCATACATAAGGAAAATCCCATAAAAAATGGAATAAACAGGAAAAACGGTGAATTACATCAAAATGATACCGTTGCTATCTTCAGTCGATCTGTGACGATAAATTGGAAACACAATAGTTACTTCAGCGTAGCTTTACGATCGTTTTTATAGGGGCTACACTTAAAACTTGTATTCCGATAAGAAATTATTGCGTTCCATTATTTTATTTTCTTTTTTGTAATACGTCTGCTACTTAAAATTTGGTTGGTAGTTAAAGATACAAATCCGAAACGGGCTGCAGAGCGCAAACTGCAACAGTAGTATCGATTGCGGTGCGATCTGCGGCTGCGGTTGCAGTTTTGCAGTCGCTGTCGGAATTGCACCTTTAAAGTGCACACCTTAAAGGCGCTATTCCGATGGCGACTTGCGGTCTGCGGTTGCAGTCTTCAGTTTGTAGCCCGTCTCGGACTTGTACCTTATTAGTTTTTAGCTTTTGCTGTCATCTCTTTGTAATGTCTGCCTAGCTTTTTTCTAACTTCGGGGTCAGATTTCAGTCTAACCAGATGCCAATAGGTACTAATATTTTACATGGAGCGACTGCCATCAGACATCCGCAACTCGCTGGTGGGGCAATACCGATAACCTAAAGTTAGACCGGTTATTATACCGGAACATTGGTTTGTAACACGCACAACACCCGCTCGATGGCCACCGGCAGCTACGTGGTACCTAGAGTATTTAATTATTTTGGTGATAGAACATTAAAAAAACGTTTACCATATCTGTTAAACAGCCTGCCGGAGGAAATTCGACGCGAAGATATTAAACGCATTTTTAAGCGTAAGCTTAAAAAATATTACCTAACTATTTGTTAGCTGTGAGTTAGTTATTTTATAGTTTGATTAATGTACGGAGACTCGATCCCACAGTCAAACTGATAACACGGTTTTGTGGGGCAAATGGATGTAATCTAAGCTATGCTATCTTAGATTCATTTTTATATATCTATATATATAAAAATGAATCGCTATTTCCCTTGGTCATCGCATCACGCGTGAACGGCTGGACTGATTTCGCTATTTTTTTTTTTGTTTTGTTCGTAATTGTCAGGAGAAGGTTCTTATGAAAGAAAATTTTGATATTTAAAAAAAAACTAATTATATAGGCAGTAGGTAGGCAGTAGGTAGGCAGTAGGTAGGTAGTTGGTAGGTAGTAGGAAAAAGTGCATTGCAACGCATGCCGGGTACAGCTAGTCTATACTAATATTATAAAGAGGTAGAATTTGTTTGTTTGTTTGTTTGTTTGTTTGTATGTAGGAGGTAATCTCCGAAATTACTCATCCGATTTCAAAAATTCTTTCACCAATAGGAAGCTACGTTATCCCTGAGTGCTATAGGCTATATTTTGGGATCAAAAAATTAGGGATCCGTAAATTAACGGGAGCGAAGCTGCGAGCAAAAGCTAGTTGAATAATAAATAAAACAGACTTTCGGGCTTCTGGACGACTGTCATTGGTATTCGTATAACACCCGGGACCGTGTAGTGCTGGACTTAAAGAATAGCACTACCCCATCTCTGCCCGTGGCTGTCGTAAAAGGCGACTAAGGGATTCACTAGAGGATGGGCAGCAGCGTCCTCTGAGTACTTTAACAACCATACTGCGATCGCCAACCCGCCTGCCAAGCGTGACGATTATGGCAAGCTCCCCTTAATGGGGGAGGCCTATATCCAGCAGTGGACGTCTTTTGGCTGAATGATGATGAAGACCGACGTTTTTAACGGATTCAGTAGCAGATCATATTTTTAATGTTTGTTGTGCTCTGAAGAATTTGATAAGCGAGCGATGACACTAAAAGAAAGGTATTCAATAAATAATAATTTGACGACACGTTTGATGCAGTGGCTAAGCGATTGGCTTCTGCGCTACGGGTCGTGGGTTCGATTCCCACACGGAACAAAAATTTGTATGGCCTACAGATGGCTGTTTCGGGTCTGGGCGTTTGTTTGTGAGATTTGTGTCTGTAAACGCACCCACGATACAAGAGAAATCTTAGTGTGAGGCAAGGTTTTTTTTTAAAAAAAAAGCACGTCTGCTCATTCATCGCTAGTTAGCAACTAATAAATTAAACCAAAAACTTAAAAAATAAGATGTGTTGAACTTTACAGTATAACACAGCAAATTCTGTATGTATCTGAAGTTCTGGTGCAGTCGGAGGACCCAAAAATTATATTTTCCAAAAAGACTGTCCCCGACTGCGTCTGCAATATTTTTTTTGAGTTGAAAAGAGGTTATTCTTTTGGAGGCTATTGTAAACGAGCATTCTACTTAATAATCCTAGTCTAAAAAGCATACATGCATTCGCCAAAAGCCTGTGTACACCAATAACTTTCTTTTACAAATATATTTGCACAAACCCGAAATATACGCTGCAGACGGTTAGCCGCTAACAAAATATTTGTTAAAACTTAACTAAGCGAGTAAGAGGCAGTTACTCAACAATGCTGTCTGTTTAAAAACTAGCGCTTGCTGCCAAGATTCACGTTTTGTTGGGAGGCTTGAACGTAGTCATGCATTTTGGAACGGAAATCGCTGTAAAATAATTTTAGTACAGTCAACAAATTACTTTACCCAGCAGTTAATATTACACATCGCGCTTTGGAAAGAGATATCGGCTAGCTTCGGCTTCGTAGAGCGTCGTGGCTGTCACGCAAACCTATGTGAACTTGTACAACGACTGATAAGTCAGTGACAAAACGTCATACCTATGTATGGTAAGGAATGAGTGACAGAGACGACGTTCTACAAAGCCGAAGCTAGCTGTTATCTGTTTCTAAAGCTCAATGTGTAATATTTACTGCCAGGTACTGTAGTTAGGTATACAGACAAACAACGGATACTACTACGGTGCCCTACGCAGGAAATTGTTGTTGTAATTGTGTGCATAATACCTTTATAAACATAAGGCTCGCTCAGACAAGCGATTGCAAAAACTTGGCTACTTAACACAAGCATTACTCTGTTAAAATAGGAATGTAATTACTTGCCCGAATACTTATCTCTTTCGTTGACTGTACAAGCAGAATTTTGAAAGAAGAATTTTTTAGGCAAAGTTTTAGCAAGAATATATTCGATATCATTAAATTAATACACACATCAAAAGTGTCTAGGGATCAAGCATTTTTATGCGGATTTCTTGAGATTGAGATGTGGCTTTGTAATAAATTTATGATTTTATAAATTTATATGGATCCTTTTTGGTGCATTTCATAATTTGAATCAGGAACTGTGAATCAAATTCGAGTAAAAGATGAAAATCAGCTGTCAATATTTTCCCTATAAAAACATACAACGCATTGAAGACATTATTAGTGCTACTGTTTCCCTACTACTGATTAAAACCAACGTTATTATGGAGCGGCGACGTCATTTAAGCAGGGAAGAAATGCTCAGAGCCGTGGGAATGATAGAAGCTGGTTCCCGGCAACGTACTGTGGCTTTAGCTCTGAATACAAGTCAGAGTGTTATCAGTCGACTTTGGACACGTTACCGAAGCACTGGTACCGTGTCAAGGTGTGATCAAGGTTCACCTTTTGAAAGAATATAATTATATATTTTCCTATTCGCAATAATAATATTTTATAATATTAGTATCATTTTAGTTTCCGACACATTTCTATAGGTACATTATCTTTTACGGGATTAGAGAGAATTGTTCTTATAATCTGTTCAACAAAAGATGAGTCCTGACATAGCGGTCATTTCGTTAATTTATTTGTAGCCGTATTATGGTGACAGCTATCGAAAAAACTGTAAAATAGCTAATATTATCCACGTTTTTTTTAAATACTTGTTATTTTTTATATGGTAACATTTTGTAGAAAAACTCCAGGACTCACTTCGAAAAGGGTTTGTTAGCGTTTTTTTCCTGAATAGGTGGCGTTTTTGAAATCAATCAACAACGGAACTTTGATGCGGCTAGCAATAGCAAATAACATAAATTATACTTAGGTACTGTGGTATAATGTGTACACCTGTCGGACGGTATCGCTGCACCACACGGAGACAAGACCGATACATTCAAATCTTAACTCGAAGAGCTCCAACAATAACCGCCATGATGTTAGCCGTGAGGCTTCATCACTCTTCAGGGAACTTAATTAGCGACCAAACAGTCAGAAACCGCTTGCATGAAGTGAACCTTCATTCCCGAAGACCGCTACGGGTACCACCTATAGCAATGCACAATCGTAGGATTCGATATCAATGGGCTCTTGGACACAGAAATTGGGCAGAAGAACAATGGCGTTTCGTGTGCTTTTCTGATGAGTCTCGTTTTGGTATGAGACCGGATACAAGACGTATACGACACTGGAGAACCCCTGAACGCCAACAGCGATTAAAATCCTGCCAGGAAGTCCATCCTTATAGTGGTGGAACCATCATGGTATGGGCGGGTATTTGGATCGGCGGAAGAACTGAGTTGATTTGGATCAGAGGCAACCTCAACGCTCAAATTTATGCTGAGACGATTGTATCAGACGTCATCGTTCCTCTACAAGCGCAAATCGGTCCCTTATTTCAGTTAATGCATGATAATGCACGACCGCACACCGCAAGAGTTGTAAGACAGACTCTCGCCGCAGCTAACATCAATGTCCTGCCCTGGCCTGCTCAGTCGCCAGACTTGAACCCGAGTGAGCATGCATGGGATATGCTACAGAGAAGAGCTCTGCCGAATATGGAGGGTATCCAGTCGCAAGAAGACCTTTTTTTGTTGTTGCAACGAACATGGGCGGCCATTCCACAGCGTGATTTGGATGAACTCATTTTGAGTATGCCAAACCGATGTTCTTGTGTTGTTAGTGTTCGCGGTAGAAACACGGATTATTAATTGTTTAAGTTACCCAATAAAATTTTAAAGAAAACTGTTATTTCAGTCTTTTTTTCGAACTTTTGTGTTAGTGGTTCAAATGTCAAAAATCCCTTTATTAGGAAAATGGCAAATTTCTTTATTAATGCAAAGGTGACTTGGTTTATCGTTACTGTGACAAACGAAAACACTTTATTTGATGAATCCTTAAAGAAAATTTTAATTAATATCAATCAGGAGAAAAGTTATTGCAAAAATATATGTTGATCCCTAGACACTTTTGATGTGTGTATTTTACAATAAGTTCCTCCTTTTCCGGTGGTATTTTATGTAAACCGCCGTAAGTATGTTTGTCTGTATACCTAACTCTTTTGTGGACTGTACATGAATGTTTCCTTTTGATCATAAATATCCACTTTCATAATAATATTTTATCTCAAATAATCTAATACACCAATTCTCGAATAAATGTAACAATAAAACTGCGTACAAAAACGTGTTTTTAAACTGTCGTGTAGAGTTCAAAGCGATAAACTTTCAGTGGAGCAGAAATGAGGAGCACCTTGCTCGTTAGAAGCTCCTACTTCCGGCTGAGTGTGCGTTAGTGTAGCGAGGACACTAGCACCTTTAAGTACGTATGAGTAAAAATGGCAAAAAAAGTTTAAAAAAAACATTTATCGACGGGTCCTACGTATACTAGTACAAGTGCAAAAACCCAACTTTTCAGGAGAGCGGTATAAAAATTCTACAGATTTTAAATTTGACGTAAATCAAAAGAAATATTTGAAATTTTCAAATGGTGTGGTATGGTCCATTCCAAAATATCAAATACTTCTATTGATTTATGTCAAATTTAAAAGCTTTCGAACTTTTAAACTGCTCTCCGGTAAAGTTGGGTTTTTGCACTTATACTAGTATACGTAGGACCCGTCGTTATTCGAATAGTAAGAAGTGTTGGCAAAAATCATTCAAAAGATGAGAAAAGGTGAAGTGATTGTTTGATTATTGATACTATACAGAGTGTAAACAAATTCGCGTAATTCCTTCAAACCATATGATCTATTAATGGTAGGTATAGATTAACACCGCACGGGATTTAGACTGAATAAAAATTTTAAAAAAACTTTTTTTCCAAATTTTTTTTTTATGTCGTAGTTAATTTCGATGCCATGCATAAATAAGTGAAGGCACAGCGACGCAGCTGACGGGCACGACTAGCGCGATATCGCTCCACGCAGTCAATTAACTTGGGACGCTAAAATTACTCAGATACAGAATACCGCGGTTCATTTTTTGAAAACTTTTTTTTGTTGATTCAGGAAAAAACTTATGCAGCGTCAATCAGTGTCACCAGTAGATCACGCGATTTGAAGGAATT
The DNA here is from genome assembly GCA_905220435.1 of Amphipyra tragopoginis. NCBI lineage: Eukaryota > Metazoa > Arthropoda > Insecta > Lepidoptera > Noctuidae > Amphipyra > Amphipyra tragopoginis. The sequence goes on from HG992006.1 coordinate 4,290,715, forward strand.
ACATGAATTCGTTAATAACCTTTATATTATAATGAACACTGACTATAATCATTAGTATTAATAGTTGAGCAATATTTCATTGACGAATTGAATTAAATTGACGGCCGGTATCTGAGACTTATCCGTGTTGATTATTAAGATAGTTTTAGATTTACCAAATAAAAAACCATCGCGTCCCTATTTCAATTCAATTTGAAGGTGATGTTTTTATCGTTCAAACGCATTCAAATTCAAAAGTCAAGATTTTTATTTCAAACTAGCTGTACTCGGCATGTATGTATGCGTTGCAATGCATTTTTTTCTACTTACTACCTACCTACTACTTACCTACTTCCTTACCTTCAGAAATAAAATCAAAACAGTAACAAAAAGTTAAAACCATTTTCATGCATGCGGTAAACAAATAAAGAACATGGACATTCTGAAACAATTTAGTTTTTTTTTTTTAAATATCAAAATTTTCTTTCGTTAGACCTTCTCCTAACAATTACGGACACAACAAAAAAAATAGCAAAATCGGTCCAGCCGCTCACGCGTGATACCGTGACCAAGGGAAATAGGGATTCATTTTTGTATACATAGATAGATATTTCAGGCACTTTTAAAATGTCAAAACTAGGTGCACGGTTCCAAAAGGTATGTTCTATGGATAAGAGCCGGCAAGAAATTCCATGAACACTCTTTTTAAAATCCTCAGTAGTAGGTACATGATAATCCTATTATAGTAGTTTTAGAAATACGATGAAGATAAAGATACAAGTCCGAGATGGGCTGCAAACTGCAGACCGTAACTCGTCGTCCGAATAACACCTTTAAGGTGCACACCTTATTACCGTACTTATTACGTACCGTACACCGTAGTATTCCAACGGAGACCGCAAACTGCAACCGCAGATGACAGCAGCAGACAAGCGACACTACTGGTTCATACAAACCAATGTGACTTTCGGTCTGCGGTTGCAGTCTGCATTTTGCAGTCCGTCTCGGACTTGTACCTTAATGCAGGTTAATGTAGGAAATAAACTCACATAAGAGTAACAAATAGGAAAATAACGCGTCATCCCACGTGAGCGATCTACAAGCGACGCGAAGCGGCGTGGCGCGACGCGAAAACAACAAACAGTCGATACCTATTGAAGTGGCCTACGTGACCAAACGCACGTGGAGTGCGGTACGGCGCAAAGCGAACGCTGTCAGTTGGCTTGATATTTTCACGCGAACTGCATGCGGTGTCGTACAGTGCTACTGAATGACGGCGGCGCGCGGCGAGCGGTCCGCGAGCTCGTAGGACAAAGCCGCCGCTTCGCACCGCATCGCGTGTCACCGTATCGCATCGCTTCGCAATTCCCGTAGCTTTAAACCGCCTACGTAAGACGTCGCGTATGCCTTTTAGGATTTCCATAGCAGTTAAGGGCTGACAAATCCCAACACAGCACACAGCACAGATAGACAACACCCGATCTCGAGCCGAATCATTAAAATGTCCATACAGAACAATTCTCTGAATTCTTCCTAAATACATTTATGTTTCTGTTAGCAGATGATACTGAGAATTCTAAAAACGTATTGGCTTTTTTTCCTTCCTTTCATCTCTCTCTATAGTAATAACACCACGCCTGAAAATCCAATTTCGCACACGCACACATATAAAACTACGCAACAAAAAATAAAACACAGAGAGGTGTTGCCAGCACACTGCACATGGCGTCACAAAGTAGCGTAATTAGCGCAGTCATGCGTTGACCGCCGACGACAGCGGAAGTCCGTACCCGCGCCTCTCAAGTGTTCACACTACGTATGTAGTTGTTTATTGTACCATTGTTTTATATTGTTATTCAAGTTTTCTCGAGAGTATTGTGGCACGATTTATTGTAGGTTGTTTCATAACTAGAGCATCTTCTTTTATTTGGTATGCAAAGTCTATTCATTATTTAAAGTAATAAAAAGAGTTTTCAATAAAAAAATTACGTGCTGTAGTAGATACAAATACAACATTTTCTTAGCTATTCAAGCGCCAAGGAGGCCATGGTACCCGAAAAAAAACGAGTTGTTTGTCTCCGGGTGCTAAGGACCCCGCACGACATCGTTGTAAAACATGCCCTCTAGTATCGAATAACAGCACTTGTCGTTCGAGATTTGTATGAAATAACATGGAAATAAAACTGTATTTATTGTTAATATTAGGCAGAGTCGATGTAATCTTAAAGCCGCGTATTACAACATACATTACTCGATGTTGCCATGTATGTCCCGCGATGTAATACGTGTCACGGGACATTTGTCTCCTAAGGCTGCAAACACACTGGGCGTACCTTACACGGCTCATTTTTCGTCTCGTTACGCCTATGCATTGCGCGGCTCTTATGCGGCCTCATCACGCGTATTATATGTCGTTAAACTGAGCGTAATGGGGCCTGGAAGCCTCACGCCCATCCTGCGTTGGATTGATGCGGCCAGTTATCAGTCTCTGCATCACGCCAGAACTGGCGTCATACGGAGAAAGGCCTAACTTTTGTGTCCAAAAAGAGTTAAATACAGATTCGAAATCAGCAAGAAAAATGTTACCGTTTATTTACTTTTACGTTATGTAATAAAGCTCAAACTAGTTTGTATTCTCAGAATACACATTGGCGGGTATGTTTAAGCAACGTAATAATATTCGGCGTATATTCAGCGTGCGTATCTTGCGTGGAACGCTATGCAAGATAGTGTGTTTTAGCCCTAAGGAATACGCAAATAAAATCAACTTCCAACACAAAAAACTTTATACAATCTTTAACCATTTCATTTTGTACTCCATCAAATAAGTAAAACATAGTAACATTTAACTGTATCTTATTCCCACAATAATAATAATGTAATACGAAATTGATAGCGGGAGGACTTATCGACAATAGAATATAAACTTGTATCATAACGTTAGTGTATTGTCAATCAATCCGATAGTAGATCGCGATAGGAGTCGCTGCCAGTGCCGTTATTTGGAAGTGTATTGTGTACTGGCGGCGAAAATAGTATTACAATGGTAATATTATATTATTGGTTATGGGTATGTTATTGTGTGTGGTAAAAAAGGGTTAGGTAAATATACGAATTGGATAGTTGGCTACGTGGTTCGTGTTTATTTATTTATACTTCTATGCACTATGGTGGTACATAAGGCGGACTTAACGCCATAAGGCATTCTCTACCAGTCAACCTTTGGGTTAAAAAGAAAAGCATCGAAATAGGTACAGCAAAAAAATAAATAAAAAAGAGTTGACAATTTTGAACTGAATACTTATAATACGAATTCCTAAGATAAATATAAATTACATAAAATACATAAACAAGGTTAGTCAGAAAGGGGGTACTAATCTGCAGGATACTTAAAGTATCACTGATAGTTGTCTTAAAGCAAGTGTTAAAATTTCAAAATTCGATAATTTTTATTTTCATCCAAAATGATTTTTATTTTAGTTTTTTCAAAAAATCTTTATCCCTGCTTTAGTTACTAATTCACAAAATGGTGCTTCTGATTCATGACCCTAAATATGACCTAAAATGTAAACACAGCTGATCATAACTGGGGATATTTTTTATATCTTTGAACAGCTATTTCTCCTTAACTATTGACTTTTGGGAAAAGTTGTAGAACAAAAGTTATCCATTATTATGGGTACTTTAACACCCTTTCAGATTAGTACCCCCTTTCCGACTAACCTTGTATATAAATAATAAAATATATAGATATTATAATATATATTTCGTGTTCTGGCTAGCCTTTTCCGAACTATGTTGGGATCAGCTTTCAGTCTAACGAAATGCGGCTGAATACCATACACGAAACTACTGCTATCAGACTTCCGCAACCCAATTACTGGGCCATGCTGATATCCTAAGGTCGGATCGGTAGAGCGCCGGCACACCTTTTTATTGTCATGCGGGTTCGTGCCCGCGTGCGTGCGTAACCCGCATGCGTGGCGCTCGCAGTTCACCTATTCGTGTGTGTTTCACGCATCACAATAAATATTAATATACAACCTTATGTTTACTTTATACGAAAACCGAGACACCTCAACAAGATTTTCATCAGAACTGCCTGAATATGTGTTTTTTTTTAGTAAATCTCCAAGTTACACCTTAGTTTATGTCGCGTTAAGTTCCCTAAAAAAGTGTGAAATGCCTGATATGTGCTATGCAGGGGTTGTCTAATACACGGAAACTGACCGAGAGGACCGTCTCAAGCCTCAAGGTGTCTATTCCCGTCAACTGTTATAGGTAAAAACCTACTGAAACAAAATTGAAATTTATGAAAAAAAAAAAAAGTGGCGAAAGAAATATGTCAATCGATTCTCCTAGTGATTCTGAACAAACTAGTTTCAGGTTTGGTATATACTAAAACTAAGGTTGTATATACACATAAATACATTTATGGAAAAGTGAAATTCAGGCGTCACGGGTGCGGGTGACTCACGCATGCGGGCACGAGCCCGCGTCACAGTAAAAAGGCCCTAAATGTAATGCTCGGAGTGCCGTCCACACGAAGAATTCGCGATACATTACACTACGAGGGCGCTGCTGCAGCTGCCTCGGTTCTGTAGAGCGTCGGTAATGTTAGCGAGTGTCTACATTGACTGTTTTTATGCCAGCATGCACAAGAGAGCGACCTCGATAGCGAGTAGAGTGCGGGGCAGCGGCAACAGTCTTCTTACCGCTGTTGCCAAAAGGTTGGACGGGCCTTTCATGCAGCACTGGCCTTACATGCACCCGTATATCGGTCTTAGGACGGGTAAAAAATTTGTAAAATAATTACCATACAATGTGACGAGTGAGGAATGTAATTATGTAAGTACACTCCTGCTAAACTGCTTTTGCTTCTTGCTAGATTCTGATTTTATGTGCACATGCTCGTTAAGGGTTGACTCCTCAAGTCACCCTTAACCCGCTAAGCGTGACACAATTTAAAATAGTTTATAATTTAAATGTATGAGTTTAAAAATATGGACTAGAATTATGTATGAAACAAATAAATTATTATTATAACATATTAAACGTGACTAGACCCTCCATTAGGATGTAAACTGAAACGAACCCCGTTCGTTAGCCTTCGTTGGCTTGATGTGTACCTACATAATATCATTATTTTCTTATTTGCAAATGAAAATAAACAAAACAAAATAATTTATTTACGTAGCTTCTCGTTAGTTAGCACAAAATAATTAATCAGTATTATCCTAACACAAAAAAAAAACACCTTAGAAACAATTCCAACACCCAACCTTTTCCATCAAAACAAACCCACACAAATTCTCACCAACCGAAAATATGACAACACACTCTACACAACTGTACCCATCGCTCGAACAAATCAATATTCAATGTCTGTCATACCCCTTTCATAATCAAAGCCAATTCTGTTCTGTTCTATTGTCAGTGTACTGTTTACACATGAACACCCTGTGTCGTCTATAGCTGTCAATGTGACGGCGTGTCGACTATGGACGTTTTTGTAGGTTATGAATGGTACAATAGTTGAATGGGGACAGAGTTTGATTTAGTGGTTTTGTTATTGTAATGTGAATATTGTGGTATTGAGTGGCGCGTGGTTAATTAACGACCGTGCGGATCATATCGTCACCTTCCACGCTAACGCGTCATCCTACGTGAGCGATCTACAAGGGACGCGAAGCGGCGCGGCGCGACGCGAAAACAACAAACAGTCGATACCTATTGAAGTGGCTTACGTGACCAAACGCACGTGGAGTGCGGTGCGGCGCGGCGCGACGCGAAACGAACGCTGTCAGTTGGCTTGATATTTTCACGCGAACTGGATGCGGTGCCGTACAGTGCTACTGAATGACGGCGGCGCGCGGCGAGCGGTCCGCGAGCTCGTAAGACAAAGTCGCTGCTTCGCACCGCATCGCGTGTCACCGCATCGCATCGCTTCGCAATTCGCGTCGCTTTAAACCGCCTACGTAAGACGTCGCGTAACTGTCGTAACTATATGTATAGCAATTGATATTTTTTCAGAGAAATTCTCAGAGAGTGACGTATCTGCTTCAATTGAATAGAAATAAATAAATAGCTACCTTAGGGCTTTAGGGCAACTATTAACCAAGCCAAGAGTAAGCCAAGAGCAATATAAAAAAGTTATTAATTCATTAATAAAGCCACAGCTAACGCAACTACTGAAAAATTATCAAATGCTAGATACGACAGTTAGCGCGGAGGGTGACGATATGCGCCCGTGTGATGCCGGGCATAAAGAATAGCACTACCTCGTCTCTTCCCATGGGTGTCGTAAAAGGCAACTAAGGGATTCACTAGAGGATGGGCAGCAGCGTTCTCTGAGTACTTTAACTACCATACTGCGATCGCCAACCCGCTTGCCAAGCGTGTCGATTATGGCAAACCCTAGCATGGCTTGGGGAGGCCTATTTCCAACAATGGACGTCTTTCGGCTGAATGATGATGATGGATCGTATAATTTGCCTTCTAGTCTCAGTAGTTCGGTTGTTTTGTTCGGGGCCGGACTACTGAGACTAATTTTATGTCTCATTAGTTCGGTTATGACGTCATACCGAACTGTTGAGACTTGTATTCTGTAGTTCGGTTAATGATTTCAGTATTCTCCGGTCAGTATTCTTATGAAAGTGACTATTAATTAATAACTACCAAACTATGATTTCGGAGAATATGTTTGATTCTTTTATTTATAACTGGTATCTTCTTAGTATCAACAGTTCAGTTTGACGTCATAACCGAACTAATGAGACAAAATTAGTCTCAGTAGTCCGGTTCCGAACAAAACAATCGAGCTACTGAGACTAGAAGTGTTAAAATAAAAAAAAAAGGTCAAGGTTAAAATGCGCTTGCGCGCTTGCCGCGGTCAGTCTGTGGATGCGTGACCGTTAATTAAACATCGAGACCCCTCCGTGCCTTAAAGAACACGTTAAGCCGTCGATCCTGGGTGTCATATGAATACCTATGACAGTCGTTACGGATAGTCAGAAACCCGAGAATCTGACAACCGGTCTAACGTTAGGATATAGGCATTGCCTAATAACTAGGTTGCGGAGGTCTGATGGCAGTCGCTCCGTGTAAAATACTGGTATTCAGCCGCATCTCGTTAGGTTGGAAGCTGATCCTAATATTGTTGAGAAAAGGCTGGGGGATAGGCTCACCCCCTATTACATGGAACTTAAACATAACTGCGAAATGAGAGTGTATTATACAGAATGACTGGTGAGACACTAACGATCTCTTAAGGGGTGATTGTACTCATAATTATGAAAAACTTTTACTATGGGACATGGGGTAAAAAGAGCCTCCACGAGTGACGATACTTAAGTACGTCCGGCGCTCCCTGGGCAGTCAGCCCCGCTACCAACCTTGCTGACTGGCTAATCTTTTCACCACTGCATGAGCTATTTTCGTATAGCTCGTGCTGACACGAGAGAAGAAGACTATGGGACAAAACCTGAAATCGCGAAAAAAAAACAGCTTTTCCCTAGATTTATGTTCGCATTACTCGTCAAAATGTAGGGAACAGCAGATTTTTTTACTCGATTTCTCGTTTTGTCCCATAGTAAAAGTTGTTCATAATGATGAGTACAATGACCTCTTAAGATATCGTTAGTGTCTCACCAGTCATTCTGTTTATACAGGGTTAGTCAGAAAGGGGGTACTAATCCGAAAGGGTGTTAAAGTACACATAATAATGAATAACTTTTGTTCTACGACTTTTCCCAAAAGTCAATAGTTTAAGAGAAACAGTTGTTCAAAAATCTAAAAAAAAAACTCTAAAATCTCTCTATCCCCAGTTATGATCAGCTGTGTTTACATTTTAGGTCATATTTGGGGACATGAATTAGAAGCAACATTTTCTGAATTTGTAACTAAAGCAGGGATGAAGAATTTTCGAAAAAACCATTAAGTATAAACATCATTTTATTTGGGTTTTTTTTAATCGAATTTTGAAATTTTAACACTTGCTTTCAAACAGTCATCAGCGATACTATAAGTGGGCTTCGGATTAGTACCCCCTTTCTGACTAACCTTGTATACATTTCTGCTCAACCCTTCAGTGAATACACGCTTGATCTTATGTTTATTAACTGTTGTGTGTACATAAATTATTAAATAAATGATAAAAACATTTTTGCATTACACTTTACATGTTACTATAATGATTATTGTAAAATTTTTGCAACATTCCATCTACACAAAGGCATTCATAGCTATCCGGTATACTGTAAAATTCTCATAACAGGAAAAATAAAATTTCAAAATGGCCGCTATGCTTACAATGTGTAGTGTTATTGCCTATTACGTATATTCTGGCCGCCATTTTATATTATAAAAGTACTAAATTGTACAATACTGTCGATGGCCCCACCGAATAAACGTGTAAGAGAAAAATGACAACTTTTCAGGAAAAAATAAAAACGTTTAAACTTCAATAACGCTCATTCCATTGTAAATAGGTATAAATAATGTATTATCGAATTATAGGTAAAAAAATAAACTGTAGACTTGTGTATTTACTTTTTTCTAAATATCAACGAGTTTCAGGAAATTCATGAAAAACTATTTAATGTTAATACTCTTGTGAAATTTGCATGACTAGGTCACAGCAATATATCATTACACGTTTATTCGTGTAATAGTACACAACGAATAAAATGTACTGTAATGTTACACTATTATTCTCCGTAATTCAAGTTTATTTTGAACCCAGCTATAACTATTTACACGCTTGTTTACAGTACATTGTTCTGCTTCTATATGATTGGAAAGATCGTATGCATTTATATTAGTGTTAATAAAATCAGTTTTAATTTATGTAATACATCTTTGTTAATGCAAGGTATAATAATATAAATAATTTCGTAAAACCAAAAGTATTAAATTCTCCACCTCAAATGTTCATTAATTCAAATGTGAAACTTGACGGGAAAGCGTTAGATCCGGTTCCCTCAACTGTCTTCCTGGGCATCACAGTAGACTCTAAATTGCAATGGGGACCTCATATAGAGGCACTTGCAGGCAAACTGAGTTCTGCTGCATTTGCCGTCAGGAAAATTAGGCAGTTGACTGATGTAGCTTCAGCTAGGTTGGTGTACTTTGCATACTTTCACAGTATTATGTCTTATAGCACATTACTGTGGGGTTCGGCTGCTGATGTTGGTACTATTTTCATATTACAAAAAAGAGCAGTCCGAGCTATTTATAATCTAGGCTGCCGTGAATCGCTTCGCGAATTATTTAAGGAAATAAATATACTTACCCTACCATCTTTGTATATACCTTGTAACACTATGTACATTCGAAAAAATATTGCCCAGTATAACAAGAAAAGTGACGTCCACAACATACATACTCGCAATAAACACAAGCTAACAGTACCTGGTTTTAGACTAAGACAAACCAGCAAGACGTTTATGGGGAACAGTGTTAGGTTCTACAATAAATCATTTATTAAGAGCATTTTAAATAATTTCTTAAGAGCATTTTGATATCTAAAGCTTATTAAAACATAAATCATTATATCGAAGATAAAGATGCCTGGCGTACAACTCCGTCCTGCATATTGCAATCCTCTGGCCCTGTCTAACTGGTTGGTTGTATGACCTAACATTATTTTTAATGTTTACTTCTAGTATTCTTCATTTTATTGACTTAAAATAACCTGTACATTATTTGATCAATTTTCATTTTTTTTGTTATTCAAATACTGAAATTTTTATATTCCCATTATAATTTTATTATTTAATGTATAATACTCTGCCTAAATAGTCTGATATTGTATAATTATAATTTTCATAATATCATTTTCCAATCTGTAAAGTTTGAGCATCATGCAGCAAATAATGATACACCTATAATCATATCACATTACTGCCCATTGTATGAGTAGTATGAGTCTGTCATGCTCACTTAAATGTCCTGCTTATGGTGGCGTTGTATATCCTGTCATTGGGTTCCCTGCAATATGGTTGAGCTAAGCGATGCGGATGTGCACGTCATGCTCGTGAACGGTTGCTGTCTGTCGGGACTGGTTAGCCCTTAGCTGCTATGGCAATCTCAGAAGGCATATTTTTCTATTTGTTACTCTTATGTGAGTTTATTTCTTACATTAACCTGCATTATTCTCATTCTATTTCTCACACTACTGTAATGGAATTGTCATGAACTACTATTTTGAAAAGAGTATTCTTGGAGTTTTGAGCTCTTCTCCATGCAACCTACCTTTTGGAACCGTGCACCTAGTTTTGACGTTTTAAAAGTGCCTGTAATCTAGTCTATTTGAAATAAAAAACTTTGACTTTGACTTCGAAAGGATGAAATAAAATACAGATAATCGTATTATAAAGAATAAAGAAAATATAATTATGTATTTGTCCACGTGAACAGAAAGTACAGTTACAGTTACTAAGAAAGTAAATTTCTTGATTAAAAAATACGAATTCCGATATTAGAAACACTAATCCTCCTCCTCACTGTCATTGGAGACCGAGATGGAGTTTTCCAATGGCAGTAGATTTATAATATTTATAATTGAATGTAATTGCGCGAAACAAAATTATGTAATAGCGCGCATAGAATCACAACAAGACTGTCCTTCCGAGCTAGTCACCTTTTATTTTTTATTTTTTCGAGGGAAAATCCTCATGGATGCCCTTCGCCCGGGGAAGGCAAAGGGGTATGCCGGACTCTTACCGGCTAAAAACCCACGGTGTTCCTTCTCCTGACCCTTGGCCGGGGTCGCGGGATTTGCAGCTGCCTCGGCCTTGGTCCACCAGCCCCTGGCGGACCTCTCCTTCTGTGGGGCCTGGCCCCACGTCCTTCCTCCTGAGAGGCGCGCACGGAACACTGCGCACCGCCTTCTCGGGCATGTTACTGGTCGCAGGCCAGTACTAGTACTACCCGCAGGCCACACACTATGGTGGCCGGAGATCGGCACGCGCCCTCCAGCGCCCGGTGCGTCTGGCGCGGGAAGGGAGAGTGGCAGCTGTCTCTCTCCCCCTCTCCGCTCCCTCTTTGGTCGCCATCACCTCCTCGCAGAAGGAGGCAACGGCTTCCCACGCACTCTCTCTCCCGACCATGAACAGAATCACACGGCCGGAAGCGAGAGGTCACCACTGACTCCAAGCTAGTCACCTTATTTTACTCGCATCTTACCCCCCGTACCCGTTTCTAACGTTACGTACGATTACAATAGAATTTATCGCGTAAACATTTGTTTATTTACCGTTACTAGGTATAAACTTAAATTAATATGCAATTAATGCACTTAATGTTTGAATCTTTAACACAATTGTTAGAAAAAAATAATTATAGTAAGAGATAATGCAATACTTTAATTTTAATAACCTATTTATATTCAAACTTCCATTTTGTGGAATGAAACATTGGTAATAAAATTTGCATACATTTCTACACGAATAAACGTGTAAGAAGACATTACCCAAATTCGGAAACAATCACAAATCTTCTCAAACGTCTGTAGGTTTTAACATGTTTATTCTTGTGTACTAGGCGACTCAAAAAGCATGTATTAATAGCATAAACTATTATTCGTATAATTTTAAAATTAATTATTTCCCTAGAATAAAGAAATTCACTATTATAATAGGCGTATTTTGAGTCTAAAATTCATAAAAAAAATTAAGTAGGTGCTGGATAGGCAAAAGAAACGAAAAATGAAATAAAAAAAAATTCGTGTAAGAACTCTTGCACGTTTATTCGGTGGGGCCATCGCTGTGTTGACGTTTTTAAATTGTTCATTTTGAAATGAAATTGGTTTTCGTTACTGCTTAACGGTAACTTGAACGTGTAGCTTTGTTTCTGTTGCAAATGGGCTTACAATCTATTCTTGTTGGTGCATGAAACAGGCGAGTAAAGGAGCCTACAGAATTGCTCGATTTTCGTGATCGAGAATCGATTTATAATAGTGAAATTTGTTGTGCACAAACTTCATTTAGGCTATTACCATCTTTTTCACTCTCTATGAGAAAGAGACGGACGTATACAGAGTGAAAACAAATTCGTGTAATTCCTTCAATCCGCGTGATCGACTGGTAACACTGATTGACCCTGAATAGGTTTTTTTCAGAAACAACAAAAAAAAGTTATCAAGAAATGAACCATGGTATTCTGTATCTGAGCAATTTTAGCGTCCCAAGTTAACTGACTGCGTGGAGTGATATCGCGCTAGTCGTGCCCGTCAGCTGTGTCGCCGTGCCTTCATTTATTTTTGCAAGACATTTTCTATCACATAAAAAAAATATTTGGGAAGAAAATTTTTTTTTTATTTTTAGTCACTCTGAATCCCGTGCGGGGTTAATCTATACCATTAATAGATCATGTGGTTTGACACGAATTCGTTTACACCCTGTATGAAGCCGTAAAATTTTGTTGAACTTAAATTTCCATACAAAGACGACACGTCACAACGTGTTGACGGCGTAGTTTGACATCTCTAACTAACTTCTTATCTATCACTGTCCTTTTCTAGCGCTGTCTATCAGTACAAGATAGAAATTCTCTAAGAGTGATTACGCACTGCATCCAATCCGAATTCGTGAAAATACGAATATAAAAAAACTCGGACCGAATTCGGATATTGCTTTACGCACTGCATCCGATCCGAATCCGTGAAAATACCGATCTAGAGTAAAAATCTCGGACCGAATTTGGATGTTGCTTACGCACTATTCCGATCTCTGATCCAAATTCAAACAATTCAGGAGCCATTTTGGCATATCCGTTTGGCGTCCGATTTGAATCCGAGGTAGTGCGAAAGCGTTCATACAAATATTACCACGGCTACTTCGGTCCGTCAATATTTCTTCCGAATTGGAGACTCAAGGATGACGGATAGAAATCGGATGCCGGATGTAGTGCGTAAACTACCATACAAATAGTTCTATGGCTACTTCGGAACGTATTTTCACGGATTCGGATCGGATGCAGTGCGTAACCGCTATAATTTTAGTTTAGTTGGTGAACAAGAGAAGCGGCCCCCAACCCACTGCCACAAAGTATGTTGTCGATATCCTGTAATACCTATCTGGAAGTCTCTTAAACGAATGCGGGCTCAGATTTGCCGCTGCAGTAATGAAAACTAATATAGGGTACTTTAAACTGGGTAATCTATGAGGATTAATTTTATAGATGTAGCATGGAAAACAAGAAAGTTTTTATTGCGATATGACATTACAATGGTGACAGGAAGTAAGTATCAAATTACATTATTTTCACCGTGAGTCGTGACGTTTCTCTACAAAAGGTTACCATACAAAGAATAACAAATATTTTTTGAAAATAAATCATGGATAATACAAGGTTAGTCGGAAAGGGGGTACTAATCCGCAGATCACTTATAGGATCAGTGATGACTGTTTAAAAGCAAGTATTAAAATTTCAAAATTCGATAATTGTTATTTCCATGTAAAATAATTTTTATTTTAGTTTTTTCAAAAATTCTTCATCCCTACTTCAGTTACGAATTCAGAAAATGGATCTTCTAATTCGTGACCCCAAATATGACCTACAATGTAAACAGCAGGTCATAGGTGAGGATAGATAGATTATAGCGTATTTTTTTTTTGTAATTTTTGAACAGCTATTTCTCTTAAATTATCGACTTTTGGAGAAAGTTGTAGAACAAAAGTTACTCATTATTATGGGTACTTTAACACGCTTTCGGATTAGTACCCCCTTTCTGACTAACCTTGTATAGCTATTTTACGGTTTTTCATGATGTCGTTTACGTTTTTTTGATAGCAGTCTCCTTACGGCTACAATATACGAAATGACCGATATGTCAGGATTCATTTTTTGTTGAACAGAGTATAACAGAAAATAATGAATGCGTTCATCCAGTATAATAATACACGAGTAAGGTTGCGTTCATTTCATCATGACTGCGCTTAATGCTCTCCTGGATTCAAACCCAGACCTTGATATGTTTGGGGATGCATGGAAGACGATTCTGTCGGAATGTATGAAGTATTGTGAGAGGAATGTATGAATGTGTTATTTGTTTGTAGTTTGCAATAGATAGTTATCTTTAAGTAGTATAATTGGTTTCGACCGTTCTATTTAAAGTAAAAATAAATAAATCATGTGGAAACAATCTGGACAAATGGAGTACTTATAGACTAATCTCAGGCACAGTATGGGATCCCTTGACAGGATATGTCACACTGTCTTTTCTGGATGTCATGCATGACCACTTGCACTGTGCAGGAATTTATTGAGTCAAACGACAGAGCCGTCCAAGTCGCTACTACATGTTGGATGAAAAAACTTTGAGATCAATTTTAACGATAAGAAGAATAAGAATGTGCATTCAGAGCATACAAAGGACCCTGTAGGGTACGGTCGGGAGCAATGATTCTGGGTCATCAACTTAAACCACAGAACATTTATCTGTTCTGTGACTTAAACCTTAATAAATCGGAAACTAAGAATGATAAAAAAATATTTTACAGATTATACAAGCTTAGTTTTAGTATATACTAAACCTGAAACTAGTTTGTTCAGAATCACCAGGACAATCGATTGACATTTTTTTTCACCACATTTATTTTTTTCATTAATTTCAATTTTGTTTCAGTAGGTTTTTACCAATAACAGTTGAAGGGAATAGACACCTTGAGGCTTGAGATGGTCCGCTTGGTCAGTTTCCGTGTATTAGACAACCCCTGCATAGCACATCTCAGGCATTTCACACTTTACTAGGGAACTTAACGCGACACAAACTACGGTGTAACTTGGAGATTTATTAAAAAAAACGCATATCAGGCAGTTCTGATGAAGAAAATCTTGTTGGGGTGTCTCTGTTTTTGTATATACTAAAAATAACGTTGTATAATACTGATCGAAAAGAAAACTTCTTAAATAATCTATGAAATAATTTTTATTTGAATAAGCTAGCATTCTTAATTTCCGAGTTATTAAGGTTGATGTTGGTGACCCGGATTCATTACTCGCTAATGTATTTTCCCCGTATCTCTACATTTCGCTTAGATGTGTCGGGCAATCTCGTTAAAAGGCACGCGTCCTTCAGTTGCAGTCCTTCATTGTCCTTCCAGTTTTATGTCGTTCCAAGGAAAGTCTTTAAGAAAAGGAACTTAACCTCAAAATACTTCTTTTGTATTCCAGACTATATTCACATCAGTCTTTATGCCACTAATGTTAAATTGTGTGAATACAACAGACTGCCACGCAGCCATTTTTATATATCAATGCACGCAGTTACACTTCGTCCCAGGTTTTTTAGAGTTCCGTACACGAAGGGTACTAGCGGAAACCTTTTTTTTTTCTCTCTTATGTCCTCGTGGATACCCTTCCCTACCCTTGGCGAAGGGTTATGTCGGACTCTTACCCCCTAAAAACCCACGGTATTCCTTCTCCTGACCCTTGGCCGGGGTCGCAGGATTCGCAGCTGTATGCACCGCAACCCCGGCAGGCCTCGGTCCGCCAGTCCCTGGCGGACCTCTCCTTCTGTGGGGCCTTGCCCCACGTTCTCCTGGGAGGCGCGCACGGAACACATGCGCGCCGCCTTCTCGGGCCTGTTAGTGGTCGGGCGACGGGTCGTGCTAGCGGAACCCTATTATTAAGCAGTCTATCTTATAGGTTATAAGTAAGTAGTTAAGTATAACATTATTTTATAGTTGTTGTTGTTCATGGTTCGTATTAATAAGTTAGCAGAATGCATAGCATTCCGGTCAAACCTCAGTGATTTTTGGCCTGCTGTACTAAATAAAAACTGTTCGTTTGCCAGAAGGGTATAATCTCGCCAGCCATAAGAGGAATAACCATTTGAAATTTTCACAGATTGTGGCACAAATCTGGTCAAATAATAAAAAGAAGCAATAAACCCAGAAAGGGCGGCTAAATACAAGAGTTCTCAAAAAATTGGCAATTTTTCAACAATTTTTGTTCCGATAATATCTCAAAAATTATAATACTTTAAAATATGGTTATCTTTTACTTAAACACAACAACCACAAAACAGCGTATCCATCTTTCTATTTGTCGGTATGAAACCCCGTGTGCGCGAGTATGACTCACACAGGTCCGGGTAATTAACTTATCGAGTACTGTAACTATAGACACAATAGATAAACAATGGCATTGACGAACCGGATCGTCGGTCGGGCCGCTAGCAGTTAACCGACTTCAAAAAGGAGGAGGTTCTCAACTCGGTGTTTTTTTTTACCTCATTTCTCCTTCTTTTATGAACTGATTTGAAAAATTCTTGTTTTGTTTGAGAGTGCATGATTCCCGTTTGGTCCCATATCAATTTTACCGAAATTTTATAAGCGCTTTTTGAAAAAAATCAACAAAAACTAAAAAAATATACACAAATCTTATATAGACGACGTTGTAGTTGTAGTAGTGCTCCGAGAATTTGTTCACTATTGTAATTGTAATTTGTAGCACTAAAAAGTATTAAATAAAATAACTTTAAAAAAAGTCAAAACCGACTTCAAAAAAAAACTAAACGGAGTAAAATAATTGTCATATAATAAATTATCAGTTTCAAAAGTCGGTGTAATTCCACGCAGAAACAAATTGAATGTTTACTTATGAAACAGATAATTTTATTATATGATAATTATTTTACTTCGTTTAGTTTTTTTTTTGAAGTTGGTATTTACTTTTTTTAAAGTTACTTAACTCATTGTTGCTGTATTCGTTACTTTAAATATGGGTCATCTTTTACTTAAACACAACAAACACAAAACAAGCGCCATCTTTCTATTTGTTGGTATGGAACCCTGTGTGCACAAGTATGACTCACACATGTCCAGTTTTTTTGACTCATTATTGCTCTATTCGTTCGCACTTACTTTTTCTTCGCAACTTAAGCCCAATGGCCCATGACATTTCCCGTTTGAAAACCGTCCGTAGAAAATTTCATATCTCGGGATAATATTATAATCTCTTTCATGCCTCCGTCCGAAGGCTTTATCTCGTTTATAAAACGGTATAAACCCGAAATAATGCCGAGACCTCTCTGGCGGTGGAAATATACGGGAACTTTGGTATGGGCGGGTACGAGCGGGTATTAAGTGAACGTGTAATTGATTAATATTAAAAATGTACAACAATTTACTAATATTAAATAGAAAGTTTAGAAAGAATTAATAAAATCGATTAAAAACAGAGGAGACAAGCTATGTGTACACCAGTGCGTTTTCATGTTCATCTTGCGTCTTCGTCTGAGGCATGCGTGAAGCGCCATAGCGCATGCCCCTAGCGCACGCTAATCCGTCTATTGTATGTCGACTGCCGACTGACCGAGGCGCACCGGTGTAGACGATAAGCTGCATGCGTTTTATGGCAATCAATATTGCATGCGCTTGACGCAAGAGGAATTGAATGTTGAAAGCGCAAGATGAACATGAAAGCGCACTGGTGTAGACATACCAATACACGCTTTTGAAGTTTGTTGAGGAGTTATTTTCTGTCAGTGTCACGCGAAACGGATATTGTATACAGTGATGTCAAGTCACTATGAAGTGTTGAAGGTATGACGTCATATGGTAGTAGTGTTGTCTCGGTTTTGTGGACAGTTTTAAATCGTTTATAACCTGGGCATTTTATTAAATATCTAGCTTTGCCCTCGCGGTTCAGCCCGCGTAAGAAGTTTTTCTCCATATAAATTTTGAGTTGAATAAAAAATCCCATAGACAAAAGAGCATTCAGTTCTTCCCGAATTTGCTAATTTTCCGGGCAACTTTTCCTATTTTTCTTTTCATCAAAAGCTAATTTGAACTAAAAAAAATTGCCATAGCCATAACATTCTCAAATGATGCGCTTACCAACGAACAGCAATTAATTTTTATGTATAAACATAGATAGATTTCATTGTTTTTTTTCACTGTTGTTTATTACTTTTGTAATTGTTTCAGGATTTCTAATGAGAAAATAATAGTTTAATACCCAATTATACTTACCTGCTACGCTCCTGCTTCAACTATACCCCCGTATCCCCCGTTTGGTCGTGGTTACGCCGGCACAGAGTCAGCGCATTGTGAAGATTTGCGTACGTGGCCCCGGGGAGTTTTTGTGATAAAAGTATTCTTATGGGGATATTGTCGATACCTTTTGTTACCAAGCTGCGATTTTTCGTCATAGCCCGTGTTGTTTTTATGAGGTTTTTTTATGGTATTGCATATAGGATTTGACCCCAAGGAGTTGAGGTGTTTGAAATTGGGTATGGGAACAACGGGGGTAATCTTTTGAAGTATGTGGTGAGTTGAAATTGAAACTGTATGGTTTTTGCAGAAATTATAATGTTTTTTTTGGTAGTTTTTTTCAGTCGTGTGCTACGTCACCTGTCTAGTGGCCGCGCTTGCGACTGCTGAGCGTGAGGTGTTACGTTCGATCCCCAGGTTGGGCAAAGTGTTATTCGGTTTTTCCGTGTGGAATTTTTCAGTAGTCTGATGTCTGGATTTGTGTCAGCTTGATGGCAGTAGGCTCGCCCCCTATTCCGTGGGACTTAAACATAACGGTGAAATGGGGGTGTACTATACACCTCTGCACAACCCTTTGAATAATGCAGGACGTGATGTTATATTAGTTATTTCTCTCTTTTGCTTGCGATGGAGGCAAGTAAAAACTGCTTTTTATTCAGATCAACAAAATCAAGCATTTTAAATGTTGCAAATAATTATTTTCAACTCTTATTTTTATTTTTTAGTTCCAAGATAATTAATTTATTAATTGGGTTTTTTTTTCAACATTGCCTTCCTCTCGTCTTCTCTCCTGTATCGATGGCTACAGACTCAAATATTCACATACACAAACACCCAGACCCGAACAACTATCTAATAGGCTATACAAAATATTTGTTTCGTGTAGGAGTCGAACTCGTGACCCGCGCAGCGCAGAAACAATCGCTCAGCCATTGCGCCAAAAGTCTTGTCGAGGTTGTTTGTTATTTTTGTTATTGTATATTCTGGTTAGCAGAAGTTTAAATGAAAGAAGTGTGTATAGACCAGGAACCGAAAACCTTTATAAAAACCGTACCTCTATAGCATAATAAGAGGTTACCTTAACGGTATTTACCTTTACTCTGGTAACCGAACCAAAGAATAAAATAACTATTAATTTTGGTAACCAATTAATTTGTTACCGTATCGGTTATCTTTATCTGGGGTAACCCATAAAATTTAATGGTTACCGGTAAAATTTCGGTTACCGCTTTGCTTTACCTATAAAAACGCGACTGACGGCGCGGGCAGTTTGCGGCTCGTGGTTTCGTGCACAACCGAAATGTAAGCAGGTAGACAATGGCGCCGCATTGTGTACCTACGATAGTGCTTACTATGCGAGGCATGACACGAGTAACATTAAGTTATTTTTATTACGGTTACTGGTCATATTCTTAATTTGCATCATTTTGTTTTTTTTATTACTTATTACTTGACTTGGTCGCATTTGTCCCTCGTTGAATCTGATGGTAAGCGCAGACAGGGTCTAAGATGAAGCACACAAATCCAAGTAACAGAGATATAAAGGGATTCCCCTATACCCTTCTGGCTCTCACATACAGACGATGGAACACAGTAAACTGCTTGGCGCCGGACTTTAGTGTGTGGGTGGTAGCTAGCCAGGTGGACCGTAAATATCCTACCCACCAAGCAAAGTTATAATATTATAGGTAATTATGTTTTTCTTTGTATAGACTCAATTAATATATTCGCTTGACACACAGAACTTTTGCTGGGGAGTTTGTTGCGCCATTTCTTCTTCACAGCATAAACACTAGGAAGCGGTGAAGGGAGGTCTTTTTTGTGGGCTGTCTATTATAACATTGACGTTCAAAAAGAACTAAGTAAGTCGATTTTGACTATATGACTTTTGAGTTTGAGTTGGGTATACCAATTTCGAGAAATACATTTTTTTAGATTATTTTTATGATTACCGGTAAAATAAAAAGGAGCTGTAACCAATACCGGTATGAAAAACACCTGAATTTTTATACCGGTTCTGGTCCCTGGTTTTGTCGAATCAAATAAAAAGTCAATAGAAAACCAACTTCCTTTTATATTCACTCAACTGTTCCATCACAAAGAAGTAATCAAATTCATGAAGGATTCAACTTAGACTAATCTTTGTATATCAAACAGCCTCTTCAGAATTTATCTTAATTGATTCATACCGTTAGCGACATTATAAATATCAAACCGAGGGTAAAGTAAATAGTACGATATCGCGCCCCCCAGCCCTGGAGATTACCGTCCGAGTTGCTTGAATACTTTCGTAGGGTTGGCAACGAAGAAAGAAAAATAAAGAAAAATATTTGTTATGGTAAAATTAGACTAGAAATCAATTTAGTGTTTTTGATCAACATTTTACAAGATAATTGTTTTTTTTTTGTGATTACAATGCTTTTAACCTTAATTTTAAAACATCTAAACAAACATTTTAATAAACAATACAAAATTATAGAAAAAAACATTATTTTGTGTGCCGCTAATTATGTGTGTGTATAAATAAGTTCAGTGCCACTGGCAATTTCACTATGTGTTATCAAATAAATAATATCAGCACTCTTTTATTCTGTATTTATTATGTTAGTTTTTTTGAACCGAATAAACATTTTATTATTATTATATTATAGTTATGTTTATCTAATTCAAGTTACAATTGTTTTTTTAAATTCCATATTAGATTTAAATTATATACAGAAACGATATTTACATAATTACAAATAAAAATATATACAAATAACGAAAACTATATCCTAATAAAACTATAAACTAAAATACGGCATCAAAATATTCCTCCGCATCGCTGTCCACTGGTAACGTGCCCAGAAGGCTGGCAGCATTGCCACGTTGTATGGCAATGCTAATCCTTTGGCCAAAGTAGAGACCAGCCTTCGGGTCACGGGAAGCGTCGACCAGCCGCCTCGCAACCTCTCTATATAGGAGTTGGGCACTCGGACCCCACGACCCGAGTGTTTCGACCCCAAACGGCTCGAAAATATAATTACTGATAAAGTTATTATATTTTCGCCGCTTGAGGGCCTCCGCAGCTGCAGCAGCAGCGCCAGCACAGCCTGCCGAGCTAGGAAGATGGGATGGCGCAAGGGTATCGACGCACGTTGCGTCCCATACCAGAGGCCTACCCATCTTCCATGGTACCAATGACATGCCATCTGGTCTCTTACCATCGTCACGTGCCAAGCCATTGGGTTCTAATACAGCTGGAACGCCGGCGGTGACAAGAGCACGACGGATAATATCATTTAAGTTGGCATGCCGTGCTATACGACCTGCACTCCTGCTGCAAGACAAGCCGTGGTGTCCGAGGCCGTCGACGGCTTCACCGCAGTGGCAGCGATGCGGAGCACCACAAGGAGCACCCAAACGAAGGCATGTAGCGATCCGGAAAGTAGTGTCGTCCAACATAGTGCCTATGTTGGGCGACGGGAGTGCCTGAAGCCATAGGCCCGAAATTCCATTGATAAATAAAAAAATGGTGTCTACATTTCGTAAAATTTTCACACGTATCGTAACGTGTAAACAAAACAGGATCTTTATAAAAAAATGTATCAGCCCTAAAGCCATCCGAATTTATTTACAATTTTCCTTATGAAATACTTTGAAGCATTTCAACAAAATTTATAGCGAAACTTTCCCAAGTAATTCCGACTTTCGTCGACTTTGATGTCTGAACTCGCTGCGTTTGCGAACGGATTTTGATACGATCCAATGCGATATTTAAACTCTTTAAGTGGCTATTCACCCGAATCGTCGGTGGAATCGGGGAACAAATGTTTCGGATACAAGTTTACGAACACAAAATCTTTTAAGAAGTGTATTTCTATGTTATTTGGGGCATTCCATTTAGCGCACCATTTTGAATGACATCAATAGTACCTAATCCTATTACTGTTGATGTAATTTGAATTGATGCTATTCAAATTGGTGCGCTAAATGGAATACCTTTTAATTTCAGTGTGAAAAATAATGTTCTGTTTTCATTTGTTTTTCTGCAGAAGATATTCCTTACTAATATTGTAAATGCGAAAGTAACTCTGTCTTTCACCTCTTCCCAACAAAACTATTGAACCGATTGTGATGAAACTTGGTACAGAGATAGTCTGGAACCTGGAGAAGGATATAGGCTACGTTTACCCCGAAAAACAGACCTCCACGCGGGCGGAGCCGCGAGCTACCCCTAGTATAAATATGGAGTAAAGGAGTGGTTCTCAGGCTTTAAGGTGACCAGCTTCCTTCTACATTAATACGGCGTGATACATTTACTTACCGTTCATAATATTTATACAAAGTGAATCAGAAAGAGGGAACTTTAAGTCCCATGTAACTAGGGCGAGCCTATTGCCATCAACCGGCCACAAATCCAGACTCCTGGCTGCTACTGAAAAAATCCACACGGAAAAACTCAAAAACACTTTGCTCGATCTGGGAATCGAACCCGAGAACTCACGCTCAGCAGTCGCACTTGCGACAACTTAACCAACGAGGCAGTCATTTAATAAATATTCTTACTTTTTTTTTAATATTAATAACAAAGAATCGACAACCCTGATTTAGTTATGAATTCAGAAAATGGAGCTTCATATCCGTAACTCCAAATATGACTTAAAACGTAAACACAGCTGATGATGATTAAAATTTGTTTTAGAGATGAACAGCTATTTCATTTTCTGTAAAACTATTGATTTTAGCGGAAAGTTTTAGAAGAAAAGCTATTCATTATTATGGGTACTTTAACCCTCAATTCACTACCTACCAATGTATAATGTAAATCACTAGTATGAGTGCAATGGACTCATGGTTTTAGCAGTTGGTTTTGAAATGAAAAACGTACGTATTATTTTGAAAAAAAAAATGTTGTTGTTATAATTTACTATGTAATCAATACAGCCGTAACAGATACGTATGAAAAATCTTAAATTATTTTAATAAATGTAATCTTCCTAAAACATAGCGAAAACAGCTTTGACAATACCTTACAAAAAGAATTACAACAAAAATAATAAACCTTCAGAAGCAATTTATGATTAGTTACGGTTTACTCACGTGCATTTTTTCGGGATTGCCCGACTAGTCTACAAGACTAGCCCGGCAGTTCGACTCGCGACCTCGCCGCGTGATCAGCTCATGATTAAGGCCTCCGTTTGGGTCCGGAAATAGTCGGACAATCCCGAAAAAATGCACGAGAGTAAACCGTAACTAATCATGAACATGAATGTGTCTCACGAAAGATATAATACAAAAAAAACTCCAGAAACAACTTGAAGGCAATATTTTATGTCTCTAATAACTACAATCAACGAGAAAAACCCATAAAATAACACATTTGCTAATAAAACAAATTAACGTGCTGTGGTTCAAGTCACTACTTGGTATAATCGTTTTTAACACAACAAACATATGGGTCTTATGCAGTTAGACCATAAGCAGGCAGTCTTTGTTCTTTTCTTGTAATGACATGAATAGCAATTCTTCCTTTCATTTCTGGAAAGTTTATCAATCTCGTTGCTACTGGTAATGTCAAGGATTTATTCTCCACGTCACTTCTTTCTTCTCTCAGCTATTTTTCCACTCTATTGGAAGTACCATCACCATTTATGTTCACCACACTTGGCCCAGGTCTACTTTCATCCATATTTAGTAGTTAAGTAAAAAAAAAAAAACTTCTGACTAACCTTATTTACTAAACTACTGTTAGGAGTTTATTGCCCGTTCTTCTCCATAGGAATCTACTACTACACTTTGGAACGAGGCAGTAACTTCTTTTTTTTTTCTCGACAGTTCTTAAGTGCCTGGAAATGGTCAAATTGAAATAAATGCTTTGACTTTTGGTTCGTTTCCAACACCTATGCCCAATTATTGTTTATAGGGTACCTCATATGCCCTTAAAGTATTATTTCGAACTTCTGTTACACGTTGTGTATCTGCGATCAAGTCAGAGGCTACATAGTTACATAACTAACCCCACCACACCAAATATTCCCTAAGTAATACTTTACAACAAAAAGCTTCATAATACTACAGATTTTATTTTACTACCCTCCGGATAGTCGTAATAAAATACCAGAGTGGACGGAACGAGACACTAAAGTTACACTACGCTTATATGATGGTACTAATAACCGTTACATATTGTGTAGAATTATTTATTAGGGAAAATAAATTTTATTAACTTGCTAATTTGTTGTTGAAGAAAGTGTCAATGGTGACGAGGGCTCGTGGCTAATTATGAACCACGTGTATCATATGATTTGCAAGTTTAATCTGCCCTTAAGGTTGATCCACACAGACCTGTGGCATGAGCCAGCCTAGCCGCCGGCTTTGACAGCGGCAGTTGCAACAAAGCCGCCGGCCATGTTGCCGCCGAGGCCGCCGGCAGCGGGGACACAGTTCGTTCGCGGCTTTCAATTAGTGCTCCGCCGTCATAAGAAAAAAGGACGTATTACACAAAACGAAGTACCTAACCGGTTTCCGACCTTAAGTTATTATCTTACTTCGTTCGGTTCCGTTACTTCGTTTTGTGTAATTACGTCCTTTTTCTTCTGACGGCAGTGCTAGTGTCGTTTGTTTTTGATAACTGCGAATTAATTCAGAGACGCGCTTGCCGGCGGCTTTTTTCTGGCGGCTTATGGTCAAACCGCCGGTAGTGCCGCCGGACTGTGTGGATCCACCATTAGGTTTGTTATTCTTCTTCTTCTCTCGTGTCAGCACGAGCTATACGAAAATAGCTCATGTTGTGGTGAAAAGATCATGATTGAGCAAGGTTGGTAGCAGGACTGACTACCCAGGTTGCGCCGGACGTACTGAAGTATCGTCACTCGTGGAGGCTATTTTCATGCAACCCAGGTTTATTATTAAAAATAGTGATGTAACATTAGAATCATTATAATCATAAATACGTTGTAATCAATTAAATAAGAATTAAAAAATTATAGCACACAGTTTTTTAATGATTATTTTATGAATCGATTATTGCGGTTACCGATTTGTATGGTTCACATTCCTAGTTTAGTATAATCATAGCTGTCAAATGTGTGTGTGCAGCTTTTTGAATCTCGAAGACTATAATCATAAAATTTTGTAAATGACTGCTGTCTCGATAAAAAGAGGGTACCATGAAGGAAGTTATTCCAATAATCTCGGAATAAATCCACACATTCGTTTTATTGGGCCGAAAGAAGGCGATAGCTCGTATTACACCCTAGTCCCGATATAAAAATACCGCAACCCCACTTTTGTTATCAAAATACCGCGCATAGGATATTTCAAGTAAATTTTTATGCGGCAATTTTGTGGCCCAGTGAAATGGGTTCATGTTTTTACGTTTCCTTGTGGACTTTTTTTTCAATATGGTTGTAATTTTTTCGTAATGTAAAGTACAGATTGCCTGCGTCGCTCTGGATAGGCCCGTTTACCTAAAGTGCCTGCTACATGGTTTTAAACCAGCTTTTGACACAGGTGACCTTGGTCGGCCAACGGTCGAATCTGATTCAACTACACAGTCGCCAATAAGGCATTCCGTCTGAATTATCAACGTTCGAGGATAATAACTTACTTACCTTTTTAGCCTCTCTTTTGTTGGAAGATTTTGAATTATTCATCATCATCATTCTCCTGCCCTTATCCCAATTTATTTGGGGTCGGCGCAACATGTCTTTTTCTTCCATACTTCTCTATTAGTCGTCATCTCGGTAGTCACCCCCTTTCTAACCATATCATCATTCACACATTCCATCCATCGTTTCTTTGGTCTTCCCCTACTCTTATAGCCATCGACATTCATACTCAAAACTCTCCTTACTACATTTTCCTCATTTCTCCGTAACACGTGCCCATACCATGACAACCGATTTCCACACAACTTTTCAGTTATCGATGTCACTTTCAAACTTCCTCTTATGTACTCATTTCTTATTTTATCCATTCGTGTAACACCACACATTCCTCTTAGCATTCTCATCTCTGCTGCATGCAATTGCCTTTCATTCATCCCTTTTGTGGCCCAACATTCTGATCCATACAAGACAGCAGGTCTAATCATGCTTTTGTATATCTTCCCCTTAAGTTTAAGGGGAATGCGGGAGTCGCAGATTGTTCCCGTGACCTGCCGCCATTTCATCCATCCAGTGTTAATTCTGTGCTTAACCGTCCGATCTACTTCACCATCGCTTTGCACAAGTGAACCGAGATACCGAAAGTCGGAGCAGACTGGGAGAAGTCCGCCATCAAGCGCTATGGCTTCAGAACTCGAGAGACCGCCGAAATCGCAGAACATATATTCCGTTTTGGTTCTGCTGATTTTCAAGCCAACATTCTCCAGCTTCTGTTGCCATTTCTCCAATCTGCTCTGGATCTCAGGTCCATCTTCACCGACAAGGACAATGTCATCGGCAAACAACATGCACCAGGGTGCCTCCTCCTGGATGTCCCACGTAAGAGCGTCCATAATCAACAGGAAGAGGTAAGGACTTAAAGCCGAACCCTGGTGCAAGCCTACAGCCACACTGAACTCGTCGGTATTGCCAGCAGCCGACCGGACGTAGGTACGAGATTGACTGTACATAGCACGAATTAACTCTACATACTTCCCGGGCAAACCTTTCTCTTTCAAGGCCCACCACAATACATCCCGAGGTACCCTATCATACGCTTTCTCCAGATCAATGAACACCATGTGCAAGTTCTTGTGTGCACGTCTGTACTTCTCGCACAATTGGCGGAGTGCAAAAGTGGCGTCCATTGTTCCTCGACCTGGCATAAACCCAAACTGGTTTGGGGTAATCTCACTCTCCTCTCGCAATCTTTTCTCTATTACTTTCTCCCATACCTTCATACTATGTGACATGAGCTTTATCCCTCGATAGTTGTTGCAGTCCTGTACATCACCTTTATTCTTGAAGATGGGCACTAGCGAACTATTGCACCATTCTTGTGGGATCCCTCCTTCATGCAACAACTTATTGAAGAATAAAGTCAGCCACATACATCCATCTTCTTTTAAACACTTCCATACTTCTACTGGTATATCATCTGGGCCCATAGCCTTTCCATTTTTCATATTTTGGACTGCCTTTCTTACTTCATCCATGCTAATTTCCCTCACCAAACCCACATTTACTTGTACCTCTTTGAGCACACCGTTCCATTTGTTCTCTTCGTTCATTAATTTTCAAAATAAACCTTCCATCGTTCTTTTATTTCGTCATCTTTGGACAGAACCTTACCAGCGTCGTCTTTCATACACTTAATGTGAATTATATCTCTCGTTATCCTTTCTCTTGCTTTTGTTATCCGGTAGAGCTCCTTCTGGCCTCTAGGGCTGTCCAGTGAGTCGTACAACTTCTCCTGCGCCTTAGCCCTCGAAACTGCTACCGCCTTTTTTGCCTTTCTCTTCCATTCTTTATAAATTTTCTTCTTATCTTCTTTCAAACTATCATACCCGTTTTCTACACCCTGCCATTCTTTAAACGCAATTTTCTTTTCTTTAAGCATTTTTTGCACGTCTTCATTCCACCACCATGTATCTTTTTCTATCATACCTTTCCCTTTCGATTCTCCAAACACATCTTTTGCTACTCTCCTTATACAATCCGCCATCTCTTTCCAACATTCATTCACAGATTTTCCTTCCATATCCTTCATTTCAATCATTTTATCTACCACTTGATTCTTAAACATACCGGCACATTCCTCTTTTTCTATCATGCGCCATCTGCTTTTGGGCGGGGGCCGTTCCTTGTTCCTACTGGACGAGACACTGATTTTTACCTCCATTATCAATAGTCTATGTTGTGAGACTAAGTCTTCACCTGGGACCACTTTACAATTTTTGATACTTTTAAGGTTGTTTCGTCTTACTAGGAAGTAATCGATTTGTGTCGCGTGGCGGCCACTTTTATAACTTATCAGATGTTCATTTCGTTTTTCGAACCACGTATTTGTTATTGCCAGGTCGAAGGCCGTGGCAGCTTGCAGCAGTGCCTCGCCATCAGTGTTACGGTCTCCGTATCCCCAACCGCCATGCACTCTTTCATACCCATCCTTCTGTCTTCCTACATGCCCGTTAAAATCACCCCCCACATACACTTCTTCACTATCTTGCACATCCATCATCACACAATCAAAGTCCTTCCAGAACTTCTCTTTTACACTATCCTCACACCCTGACTGGGGTGCGTACACACTAACTATATTAATCACCAAACTCTCCACAATCACTTTAACAGCTATCACTCTATCACTCACTCTTTTAACATCCACCACACATTCTTTCAACTGACTATCCAGAACTATACCCACACCATTTCGCTTGCCATCGCTTCCACAGTAATAAAACTTATATCCTTCTCCTATTTCTCTAGCCTTTGCACCTTTCCACTTCGTTTCTTGCAGACACGCAATGTTCAGTCGTCGCCTTTTTAAAACATCTGCTAGTTCCCTTCCTCTTCCAGTCATCGTACCTACATTCCAGCTAGCATATCTCAGTCTAACTTCCTTCACACTCCGAGCTTGCGTCTTACGTCGCACCCGCCCGTTCTGGTGCGACAACCCTTGTCCATTTCCCACAGAGACCGGGTGCTGCCCCTGCGCGTCGCCTGTGGGGTACGCCCTAGCCCTATCGCGCATCATATCCTTTCTATCCATGTTGCTTTATGGTTTTGGCAAAGTTTAACAGCCGGCCGCCAGCCTGACACCAACCCTCCTTGGGAATGCTTGTGTTGGTGGTTTACCCGCCACCGCGCGGAATTAAATGGAAATCCCGCCATTTGTCGGTCTTCAGAGCCTCGTTGGTAGGAGCAGGGTGCACCGCGTGCAGGTGAGGTTGACGTTTGGGGAGTCTGGTTGTTGTGCGCTCCCCCTTACACCCCCAGATTTTGAATTATTATCATATTTATTTACTTACACCAATACTTTTGGATCAATTTCTTTCCATTTGGAAACCAAAACAAACCAAAACTTACGCTTTTGTGATTATTGTCCTTGTATTCTTTGCTGCTGATATCCCAGAGACATGGTAAGTATTTTTAAAGAGTGAGTTTTCATTAAATCATTCAAACTCTGTGGTGCCGACATAGCGTCGAAGGGACTTCTTTCGTGAAACGCACTCTAATTTCATTATTTTTGTCAAAACTTTCCTTTCCTTTAATTTGCTCCGCCATCTTGCACACATGCGTTTCCGACGGTGGTTGACAGTGACTGCGCTAGTCACTGCCGTCTACACGGTCGACCCCTAACCCAACGTCTTCTATTCTCCCTTTGTCGCTAAAGCAACTCTCTAAGCCAAGGTTGTTGGAAGGTTACTTGACATTTTGGTTGCAAACTACCGTCACCTTTATCGAAAGCCGGTTTAAAACTGCGGAGAAACGAGGTGTGGTGTTCCTCCAACCAAAGGGAGGATCCTCCAACCAGGCGGAGTCTTGTGCCTGGCGGACTACTGCCCGACGGTTGATGTTGGGAAGTTGTATATATACTATCTGCGTGTTAAATCTTGATTGCGCGATGTAGGATAGTTCGTATGTGGCGAGATAGATGCCGCCACAAAACCATGTACCAGACACTTTATTTTGCCGTCCATCACCGACGTCCGCGCAGGTCCTCAGCGACTCACTGTTTTCGCCCAAAACAATTTTGCTAGTACAATTGGCCTCAAGATGCGATGCAACTAAACTATCACAAAAGTATCAATCTGTAGCGAGAAATTTATTTCGTCCATTTTCTACTTCAACAATAGTATCTCTCCAATTAACATTTTTATTTCTGTTTTCCGAACAGAAAGAGCCAGTTCGCGATCGTCCAATAACTAACTTAAGACTGTTATTGTTATTTCGCTGCCAGGTATTTAAATACTTTGCGAAAGTTTCTGAGGAAACAATAGACTTAGGGTCTCCCCACACTTATTGATGCGGAATCGGCTACCTATGTGAAGTTGGCAACAGAGTAGGTTTGCAATAATTATTTTTTATGACTTCCGTTCGATTATACTGTTTGTACCGGATTGTACCGCTTTTTAAATCGTTTGTACCTTAAGGGGGTAAGAAATATAGAGGTTGGTAACTGGGTACCTATTCAATATTGGCAACTGGGTATACAATAATGATCATTTATGAGGTCCACTCGAATGTACCATCGTAATGTAAATCGTTTGTACCTTATAAACAGGGTGTGTCGTAAATAGTGGTCCAACGTTAAGGGGTCGATAGGTAACATATTCAGCTATCACATACATTTTTTTTTTTTAGAATTTGATTTGTTTTCTAGATAATTAACTAAAAATTACTTGCATATGATAGCACATGTATTCGGCAGTTATAAACAAAAAACAAAATAGGAAAATAATGTATTGGGTTGAAATTACAGCTAAATTAGTAAAACGAAGAGTTAATCTTAATAAAAATAAAAATTCTGACACCTATGGTAAAAAATGGTTCAAATTGTGGTATGTGATAGCTGAAATACACGGTGTATCGACTCCTTAACGTTGGACCACTACTTACGACATAGCCTGTATATATACCTTATGTATAAGATAGGTACATAAAGTCCCCGTCGCGAGAAGCTATAAATTTTGTAAACACACATTTAGGGGTTCGCAACCTTTGGAACAAATAAAAAAAAACAGTTTTGTAATGATTTTTATTTTTATATAATGGTTTTTATTTTATTTATATAATAATAAATAATAATCTACGAAAACAACACAAACAAACTGAAACGCATTCAAAACTCAAATGACAGCATTGACAGCGTCAGTGTGAACTTACTTCAAAATGGCGGGCCAAATGTTGACGTTCCATGAGTCAGACACGTTCCGGTACCACAAAACATTAGACGATAGCGCTATAGATCGCTAAAATATAACCCGACTACGTGAAATTGCTCGTTAGTTTCGTATTACACGTATGTAACTTTGAGTTGATTGAATTTGGGATTATTTGTTGTTGACACTGTTTTAAGCTTTCACATTTTCTTTTTCATTTTCTTCATTTTTCATTGACTGAGTCAACCCGCGATCATGGCGCTTGCAACAGCGTCGAAATATCGGGAACTCAAACCAATAAATAATCACGGAAGATATCCCGTAAGTGACATTTTATATTTGTTGTTGATTGAATTGTCGCTACGTAACTTTGTAGAAGTTCTTTATTTACAAAATTTATAGCTTCTCGTGACGGGGACTTTAGGGGGTGGTAACTGGGTATTCTATATTGGCAACTGGATATACAATAATTAATGTTTATTATAATTAATTACAGTATACTCAGTTGCCAACTTCACATAGGTGAATCCATCTGAGCCGAGGCGAACGACGTCAATGCCCGTAGATATAAAGCTTTTTCCGACCGCGGCCTAAGCTGATTCCTCCTCGATAAGAGACCCTTACTAATAAAGGCTGACCACGAAAACAAAGTTATTCGATAGTTCTGCAGTAACATTAATGTTATAGCATTTATAGTAACAGTTAAATAAATGATAAGTACCTGTTTGTATGTCTTTTGATGATGATTAGGGAGTAAGTAAGTACATACAATGTTGATGGCACAGTGACATTAAATCATACGTATTTTACACTGGCGAGCATGAATCCGGGTCACCAAAATAAACATTTATATCTCGGAAACATAGAATGCTAGCTTAGGGAGTTTTTCCTATCAAGCGGGTTCGTGCCCGCCTCCGTGCTGCACCCGCAACCGTGGCACCTGAATTTCACTTTTTCATACATGTATTTATTGTGATGTGTGAAACACGCACGAAAAGGTGAACTGTGAGCGCCACGTATGCGGGTGACGCACGCACGCGGGCACGAACCCGCATGACAGGAAAAATGCCCTTATTCAAATAAAATAATTTTGTATACTATTTATAATATTAAAATACTATTTATAATATTAAATTGTAAGCATTACCCAAGGGGTGGAGACCTGGTGGGGTGGGCTGGGGTGTCCTGAAATACAGACCTCACGTCTAGTTTAGGCACCAGTCTCCCACAGTATAATTATTGCTGTTATGTATTCTTGTATTAATACCTCTCTAATGTACCTATATTTTGGGGAGAAATAAATCATTATTATTATTATTTAAGAAGTTTTGTTTATTTTATTTGAGTATAAAATAATAATATCAACTATTTTTATAAAGCCACATAGATTATTTTGTATGGAACAGCTGATATTCTTTTCGTGAATTTAGAGTTTGTCCCATAACAAAAGTTGCAAAGTATGATCAGCAGAGTTCATGGTTTTCGGTTAAATAGCGTTTCCAGTCATGCTGTATATCCACCACTTACAATCTTAACCTTTAACTGTGGACGTACGTTTTTTGTCACACTTACATGGACGCGCGGTCTCACGGACCGCTGTATTTGAAGGTCAATTTAATAAAGAAATTCTATTTTTTTAAATGATTATTACTTTTTTTGTTATCTATAGGTATCAGACTTAAAGACTTTATATGTATTTAATCAAACATATTTATTTTCTTAAACATTTTAATCAAATTAACATTACTAGGCACTTTTGGTCTTAAATTTACTTGAGACCACATAAACGAACAAAACACATTGAACTGTAAAGTATTTTGAGAAATCAACTAAAATATATTTAAATCTAAGGTATAACAATAATAAAAAACGAAAAATCTACTTCTCAAAATAAAACACAAAAAAACTGACAAAGGTCCAAAATATAGTAAATTTTTGGTAACTTTTGCATAAGGGCTTTTCGAAGTTAGGATCTTCAACTCGCAAAATTTTGCTTGGACGCTGTTGCAGTGGTGATTTTTGTGGTCATTTTGATCTGTCACTATTTTTTTGGTTATTTTGTCACATTTCAAACTAAAATAAACGAAGACAAAAAAAAAAAACTAAGTGTTTTTTTTGTATTGGAATTATGGACGCGCGGTCTCACAGACCGCGGACGAAGTTTGAAGCCCAATAACTTATTTAATTTGCAGCCAACGACGCAACTTCCCGTTTCAACTATCGTTTCGTGACTAAAAGCGAAGCTACTGAGCGCATCAGTAGTGATGGGGGCGGGGAAGTGGGTAAACACGAAAATTAGAAACTGCGAGCGGTCTGTGAGACCGCGCGTCCACAGTTAAAGGTTAACTGAAGAAAGCTCTGATATACGGTCGCGGATTTGAAATGTTTACCACCCTAAAGTCTAAAATTGCTTGCACATCACTTTTTCATAAGGTCGACATGACATATTTTTTTAAAATTATTGCGCACAATGTGAGAAGGAATCGACTTCGAAATCTGATAAACATTTCAAGTCTGCGACCATACATAATACATTCCTAGCGCCAGCTGTAGCTCTACTGAGTAATGGAGCGTCCATACGAAGCTAACGAATGTCAACGAACGTTCATCATTAAAATTTCGGCACCCTCCGCGCTAACTGTCTTAACTAGCAATTGATAACTTTTCAGAGAAATTCTCACGGAGTGACGTATCTGCTTCAAATGAATAGAAATAAATAAATAGATACCGTAGGGCTTTAGGGCAACTACTAGGGGAAGAGCGGGCAAGATGGTTCACTTAACTTGAATAATTAATAAAAAAAAAATCTTAATAGAATACTAAGTAACCTTTAATTTCTCAAAATCAAATATAATTAAACTTTCATAATAATCAAAGAAATGACTCTAATTTTTATCACAATTGTTACACGAGATCAATATATGAAATATAAGGTTTGATTCATCTTGCCCTATACTATCGGGTAAGATGGTTCTAGCGATCGGGCAAGATGATTCAAGATGAGACAATGCTCAATTATCTTGACAGTCATCACAAAAGTATGTTCCTCTTCCAAGATAAGCTGAACAGGCTTCGTGAGTCCAGTCCTTACACTGGGAGCATTGTATCCAGTCTTCAGCTGGAGGATGTACAAATTGTTCCTTGCATACTGTGCAATAATAATCACACACAGTTTTGGCAGCACCCTGCACCGATTTTTTTTGTTTCATTCTTGATGTGGAAGGTGTCTGATAGTTTGTGGATGATAATAGATTCTCCTTGCCCAAATTTTCCTTGCCCGAATATGCCTATATTCATTTTGCCCGCCAGGCTACTTTACGAATGAAACATAACCTAAAAATGTAATGAGAATACTGTTGAAAAAAACTTTAAAAATACATTTATTTACAATAAATAAACTAACTAAAACAATCAAAATATATTACATAGATGATTAATTCCGTTAGAAATCTCAAAACTTACCGTAGTCAAATATTTTAGTGTCGAGAGTTCGTATTGTTTTTTGTCGCTGACGTGCGTACTCACGCGCTGGCAGTCCGGTTCGTAGTGGTTTGCGAGCCCCTGCCTCACCGCGCGTCTACTTGCGCTATGGACGTGTATACACTGATTCGATAGAGCAAATTATAAGAATGATTCATGTTGCCCGCTATATTCATCTTGCCCTCCCTTCCCCTAACCAAGCCAAGAGCAATATAAAAAGTTATTAATTCATTAATAAAGCCACAGCTAACGCAACTACTGAAAAATTATCAAATGCTAGATACGACAGTTAGCGCGAAAAATGACGATTTATTTTGATTTTGCTAGATGGCTAGTTGTGACTCTCTATTACGCTGCGTTTACAATAATTAGCTATAACCACATACGTATTCAAACTGTTACGTGGTAAGACATTAATTCCGGTGTTTTGAAAGGGATTTATCTGAATGTGCCAGACAATTACGTATCGCGGCGCCGGAAGCCACGGTTACTAGCAGTGCCACGCGCACGAACCAACTTGCTCAGCAAAGCGCCACTGACGCGCGCCTTGCACGCACTGAATGACACGGCTGACAAAATCGATTTATTTTCCTGCTCTCTGAATGAATTCACAAAAACAATGTCGTATGTGTTATGTTATTTAAGATAGTTTAATTAAGGACCACGCTACCGCATTAGGAATTTCCTGGTAGCAGTGTTTGTGATAAAGAAATAAATAAAATAAATAAATTACAAGCCAACGAACGGGGCTCATGAAAAGAGCCTCCAACGAGTGACGATACATAAGTATGTCCGGCGCACCCTGGGCAGTCAGCTTCGCTACCAACCTTGCTGACTGGCTAATCTTTTCACCACAGTATGAGCTATTTTCGTATATTTTATTATTATAACTTTCGTGAGACACATTCATATTTATGATTAGTTACGGTTTACTCACGTGCATATTTCGGGATTGCCCGACTAGTTTCGGACCCAATCGGAGTCCTTAATCATGAGCTGATCACGCGGCGAGGTCGCGAGTTCGACTCGGTCCGAAACTAGTCGGGCAATCCCGAAAAATGCACGTGAGTAAACCGTAACTAATCATAAATATTTTCGTATAGCTCGTGCTGACACGAGAGAAGAAGAAGAAAGGGGCTCGCCGCTTAAACCCGGCCGCACATTTAAAGATTTTTTCTGTCTAAACTTTCTAACGCACGCCGGAAGGCACTCTGCGTATGCATTTTGTACAAGAAATTACACACTGTCAGAATTTGCTGAATCCGGCAATCAGCGGGCTAAGTATAAAATGTCTGCGCAGAGAGCCTTCGCGCATGTGTCAGAAAATGTCTGACATTTTCATATAATATGCGGCCTGCCTCTAAATGAAACCGGAGTTGTTCTTTAAATAAAAAAAACTTTACGTAAAAGTAAAAACCGACTTCAAACAAACTAAAAAAAGATTGAAATAATTAGCATGATACTAAATTAACAGTTTCAGAAGTCGGTGGCTTTTATTTGTTTCAGCGTAGAATTGCACCCACTTCTGAAACTTAATTTTCTAAATACGTTTTAGTGCCATAAATTACACGGTTTAAGACTACAAATTTAAATGACACGGCAAGGTAGTTTTCTTTAAGAATAGGTATTAATGTATAATCATCACGACGGCTACTTACACAACACATATAATCATCTTTGTTCTTGCCTAATGTTTCTGTTATTACAGTTAAAACAGAGATTGAAAGTCCTCATCAAAACTTTTGCGGAAGGGAACAAAGCAAAACGTCATCTAAGTATATGTTTTTGTTGATTTTTTAAAAAGCGTTAAATCGATTTCGATAAAAATTATAAGGGACCACTTCTAAAGTATGACCTACCGAACAAAAAAAACATCATCAAAATCCATTCATAATTGGCGGAGATACCGTGTCACAAATAACAAAAAAAAAAACAGACGTATTGAGAACCTCCTTCTTTTTGAAGTCGGTTAATTTGTTCATATTCAAGAAATGACAAACGTTTATTGGCGTTCATTGGCCTTCGTATGCTTTGTATAGACGTTCTATAAGAGGATTGATAAAGTAACGGGTAGTTATATCCATCAGTGTAGACGGTCATTAGTGGACCTTTAACTAGAAAAAGAATTCGTAAAAAATAGAAGTGTGCAGTTAACACTAATGATCTATTGGACTTCAAACATCTCGTGTGAAATGTGTGTAGTGGCGAGCAAAAAATATGACTCCACAAATTCTTCGTTAAAATTAATGTTCTTTGGAAAAGTAAAAAAGAAACTCGAAGCGGGAAGGATTTGTGTTTCTGGCTCACTTTATCTATTTACTTTATGAAAAGGTTGTTTCTTTCTAAACAAAACCTACTACACAAGGAATATCATAACACTAAAAACCTTAAGACAAATGTCGCGAAAAAAACTTTATCCTCAAACATCACAAATCAACAACACACTGCAAACTAAAGTAAAACTGGTAAAGCAGTTTAGTTTTACTGTTATAACCGACCCAACAATTGAACGTTCCGCGTTACGGAGGATCGTCGAGTCTCTTTACGGAACATTTGCATCGTATTCTGGCAGATAAAGCTGTACCGAGTTATTGTTAGTGCCTGTATTATAGGTGAAACAAATAAGGAGATCCAGGTGTTTTATTCTTTGCTAGTATTATAATATCATACAGTTTTTACTATATGTACGTGTGTTTATTATTGTTGTGTGGTTTTTGGTAGTGAGTTACTAATTGTGCACTAAAGTGTAATGAATGAAAATTTTCTTTTTGTGCTATTTCTCGTAAAGACTGGCTGAAACTTGGTAAATTTGCTGGCTGGCTAAAAAACTTAGCTAAATAGACAAATTTTCAGTATAGCGGCATGTATCCAGCGTTAACGACGTCATTCGTGTCCTTATTCAAAAAGCATATTACAAGACTAAGGACTACGTTGACGACAAAGGTGTTTGGAAGTAACTCCTTCTGCACATGTGGCTTCCCTGGTACCTCATTAACGTCGTATGTCTATGTCTATTAACTAACCTCATTACGATTAGCTTTTTTTTTTATTACTATCGTTACTCTCAAGATATCTTTATCTTACTATACAGTGATTTTCTTTGTAATGTGTTTTGATGACAATTAACCATGTCAGTTGTTTTATATAGTTTAGCGTCCTTTTACCTTTTGTAAATGTGAGAGCTTTGTAGACTTGCTAGATGCCTGGATACCTAGTTAATTTGTGACCATATTTTTCATTTTGTTTTTTGTGTGGTTCCTGCTCCTAAGTCTACTTTGTTCTCTCATATCTAAGTCATAACTGTACCCACTCAAATTGTTAAAGATATGGATTTTAAAAGAGTAACCATGGAGTTTCTTGCCGGCTCTTCTCCATAGGAAACGACTAATTGGAACCGTGCACCTAAATTCGACTTTTCATAAGCGCCTGTAATGGTTTATGTGAAATAAAAACATTTGATTTGATTTGATTCTTAGTTTTCGAAAAATTGCAGAATACATAACATTTACAAGATATCACAAATCATGGTTATAATAAAAAAGCTTTTTATTAAAGCATAGTTTTTTTTTAAGCGAAATATTACTTTAGGGGTGCGTCAAAAGGGCCTCTACTATTGACGAAACTTAAGTTTTCCGGTCCAGTCAGCCCCGCTACCAACCTTGCTGATTAGCTAGCCATACACGAACGGATATGCCCGCCGGATCTGCCGAACAGACGTGCCTGGCGGCCAGATCCGTGCGTGTATGGTGAGAACAGACACGGATATGCCCGCCGAATGCTTGCCCGCTGCCCGTGCTCAAAACGACCGGATCGGGTACGGGGAAGGCAGATCCGAGTACCAACTGTGCGTGTGTGCGTAGCGACGGATTTGTCCGCCGAAATGCGCTTCAGTCGCGCACTAATGCTTTGGTAGTGTACACGAAATCACGGATCCGATCTGAGTCGCGCTCGGCGGGCGAATCTGTACGTGTGTGGCGAAATCACGGATCGGATCAGAGATGCGCCTGTCGGTCAAATCCGTGCGTGTATGACTAGCTTTTGGCTAATCAGTACACAATGACAAAAAAAAAGAAAAAAAAATGCACCATTTTGCGTTACATACGCGTTACATAATAATATAATCAATATAATTCTTTATTTCACAAAGCCAACACATACAAGATCCATTAAACTAAAAATTTGTTACAAGCCTTATTGCTAGGTCACAAAAATTAGATACTCTGACTCCTAAACTAGGTGTAGGTGCCTGTGACTTAGGAGTCAGTGATTCTCCGTAAACAAACAAAGCCATGACATGACATTCACATTTTGCGCTTACTACATTGACTAAGTATACTATACAGTGTATCCTTGGATAATGTGCATAAACGAAAATGAGTGTAACTAGACCAAAATTAATAGAAAAAAAAAGTTTTACAATTTTATATTTTTTTTTATAAAATAATGTATGATTATGTGTATGATTAGTTGCGTGTCATCATCATCTGCCTAGCCTTTTCCCAACTATGTTGGGGTCGGCTTCCAGTCGAACCGGATGCAGCTGAATATCAGTATTTTACATGGAGCGACTGCCTATCAGACCTCCACAACCCAGTAACTGGGTAATATGATACTCTTGGTAAGACTGGTTGTCAGACTTTCTGGCTTCTGACCAACAGTAATGACTGTCAAAGATCTACAAATGACAGCCGGGACCAACGGCTTTACGTGCTTTCCGAGGCACGGAGGAAACGCGCTATGGTAAATGGTCAGCCATCCACAGACCAACCTCGGCGTGGCTTAACCCGGAAGATCGGTCTATGCGGCTGTAATTATTTAGCCACGAGCTCCTCGAGCGTGTATTTGTTTAAATAAAACGAGAAAAAGTTTAAAAAAACACGTTTCTTTTATTTTTTTCAATACTTTGTGATCTCGTTGCACCCATTTTTGTCAGTGCATATTATCCAGGAACACACTGTATTACCACGAATACTTCACGTGTAATAACTCAATCAAAAGCCAAACGTCAAGAAACAGAAAACACAGATAATCTCCTTTCCTCAAACAGACAATTCATTTTAAAATCTCGCCCATCAGAACACAACCGTATCAACTACTCGACTGTTCATCTCACAAAGCCCTTACGAATGAAAAAGCGTCGGGTGGTTATCTCGAGTCTGAGAAGGCCACATACCATTTTCCGAGCCGATAAACATCTACAGCGGTGATAAACTGGTTTCCGTCGTATATATCACTTGTAAAGGTTTTAGGGTTCTGCTTGTAGCTCTATGATTGAAAAAAGAATTTGTTAAAAAGAATATATTGGTTGTAAGACAGCTGTAAGTCTGTTTAAGGTTGTATGGGATTTGGTTTGGTGTAGAATAATGTACGATTTTCACCAACCGGGCCGCGTAGGAGCGCAGCGAAGCGCGTCGCAGCGGATTCTCGAGCACGCGCCCGTAGCCGACCACGTCCGTCCAACGCGGCGACGAAACAAATAAACGAACACGAAACTTTAGTTTCGATAGCAATAATTGATTTTCAGTGCCTTGATAACGACGGAAATCTCACTTGGACTTAAACTTCCTAAATTCCCAGTTCTCCATGATCTCTTGCATAATAGCAATCGATTGAATTAAATATCTTATACGCCATGTTGATCCCGAGTAAACTGTTATACGTAATTAATTATTTAATCATTGTGGCAATACTCATTAGCAATTAACACTCGCGATCCGCATTGCGCCGAGAGTTTGTAGACAAAGTTGGTAGCATAGTACAT
Source organism: Amphipyra tragopoginis (assembly GCA_905220435.1). NCBI lineage: Eukaryota > Metazoa > Arthropoda > Insecta > Lepidoptera > Noctuidae > Amphipyra > Amphipyra tragopoginis. The sequence goes on from HG992006.1 coordinate 4,330,730, forward strand.
ATACAGGGTGGTAATTTGAGATGGGGTAATAAGGGCCCATAATAAACCCTAATGTACGATTTTCAACTAACGGGCTGCGTCGGAGCGCATTTCACACTGTGCTAAAGAAAATTTAGGCTTCTATACAATAGTTAAGTTTCATGTTTGCATGGAAATTACACTGCTTGGAACTCGGTTAGATCCGCGCGTATGCCGCGGCAGCCGGTCGGCTGCTCGAGTACGTGAACGACGGCGCTCGGCTGTCGGTCGTCGCGTCCGGTCGGCTCTGCTCGGCCACACCGCACGTAGAAACTGACTGCGATAGCGGATATAGGAGCATGCGCGCGCATGCGCCCGGGTTCCAGCAGATTGTAGCCGTCGGGCGGACGCGGTCGGCTTCGGACGCGTGCTCGAGCATCCGCTGCGACGCGCTGCGCTGCGATCCTGCGTGAAAATGATTTTAGTAGACGGGCCATATTTTTTTTAAATATTTTGCGACGTAAGAAAAGTTTTTGCAAAAAAAACAGTAAACGAGAAAAAGAGTAGTTTTATAAAACATTATTATGATACCAAACGATCCTATTTCCCTTAAGGATCAAAAGACTCTTCCGGACCAACTAAGGTTGGAGTACCTACTAGAAACGTCATATATCGCAAAAGTTTATTTGAGGTGGGTATTTGAAGGGCATCTACTTTAACCGTTGTGGCTACAGGAAAATGTTCTTAGGCTACTGTCCATAGTTTTTGAAAATATTTCGAACTTCATTCAGAGATATTGAAAAATTTGTGCAGGATGGCCGACTACAAACATCATCGAGAACTTTTAGAAGTTCTCTGAAGTGTGCAGGTTTCCTCACGATGTTTTATTTAACCGATAACGTTATTACTTGAATAATCGACTTTTGATGTACACATACAGGGTGTTAACGAATTCGTGTAATTCCTTAAAACCACATGATCTATTACTGATGTAGACAGGCCCCGCACGGGATTTAGCTTGATTAAAAATAAAAAAATAAAATTACTATTTTTTCATGCGGCTTTGTTAATGATCGTATCTAAACCACCTAATAAGGATTCAGTAAAAAAATAAGATTTTTTTTTTGCAAAAAAAAAGTTTTATTTTTGTGAACATTTCGATGCCACGCATAAATTAATGAAAGCACGGCGACACGGCTGGCAGGCACGACTAACGCGATATCGCTCTTTGCAGTCAGATAACCCAAGACTCTAAAATGTCTCAGAAATAGAAAACAAAGATTTTTTTTTGAAAATTTTTTTTAGTTGCTTTTCAAAAATTGCCATTTAGGGTTAATGTATGTCATCAGTAGATCACGTGGTTTGAAGGAATTACACAAATTCGTTAACACCCTGTATATTTGTATTCTCTTGTTTTTTATTTAGCCTTTGTCTCGCATTTGACCTCTATCTCGCCTGATGGTAAGCGATGATGTGGTCGACGGTGAAGCGCGCTTGCCTAGAAGTAACCTATTCACTCTTGACTTAAAGACCCCAAGGTTGTAGTTATCAGGAAACACAGACTCCGGCAAGGAATTCCACTCCTTAGCTGTGCGAACAATGAATGTACTTATTCGCAAAACGCTTTGCACGTATGAGCGGGATGTACACCATGTACCGATGGCGCATTGTTGTACGTCTTGTAGCCAGATGATGGAAAGGGCCAGGCGGAGCCAAATTGTGCAGTTCCATCGCACACTCCCCGAAGTGTAACCGATAAAAAACCGACAGTTTCCGACCGTTCGCTTTCTTTATGGAAAGCGAACGGTCAATTGCTAGAGTATCTCTACGATAATCATTTAGTAGAAGAAGTGGATTATGCATGGTTAGTCGGTAAGAGGGTACTAATCCGCAGGCCACTTAAGTATCACTAATTACTGTTTTAAAGCAAGAGTTATTATTTCTACGTAAAATGACTTTTATTTTAGTTTTATCAAAAACTTCATCCCTGCCTTAGTTACGAATTCAGAAAATGGAATTTATAATTCGTGACCCCAACTATGACCTAAAATGTAAACAGTTAATCATAGCTGAGTATACACAGGGTGTCCCTGGAAGTATGGATCAAATCAAATAGGGGCGTGGGCAATGTCATTTCCAAACTTTTTAACCCTGAGAATGTCGGTGCAATTTTTTACGGTTCAAAAGTTATGACCAATTTTGTTTTTTTTTTCAATCACTTTGCATAGAAAAAAACTATAAAAAACTATCAGAGCTATCTTTTTTTTCAGGACTTTGGCGAACTGTAGGCTTTTCTTGTGGTAGTACTTTTACGCAGTTAGAAAACATGTGTTCAATAAGAAAAAAACATTTACTGCAAACGCTTTTTTGGTCTGGCAAAAATTTTACTTAAGTTTTTACTACTATAAGGTTTGAAATGACCTTGCCCACGCCACTATTCGATTTGATCCATACTTCCATGGACACCCTGTTTAGTGTATTTTTAACCGACTTCAAAAAGGAGGAGGTTCTCAATTCGATTGAATGTTTTTGTTTTTTTTTTTTTGTATGTTTGTTACGCGATATCTCCGCCAATTATGAATGGATTTTGATGATTCTTTTTTTGTTTGGTAGCCCATACTTCAGAGGTGGTCCCATATAAATTGTATTGTAATTGGTTCAGCACTTTTTGAAAAAATCAACAAAAACAAAAAAAAAGTACACAAATCGTATGTAGACGACGTTCTAGTTGTAGAGCTGGTCCGAGAATTTGTACACTATTGTAATTTTAATTTGTAGCACTAAAAAGTATAAAATAAAAAAACTTTAAAAAAGTAAAAACCGACTTCAAAAAAAACTAAACGGAGTAAAATAATTATCATTTAATAAAAGTACCAGTTTCAGAAGTCGGTGCATTCAATTTGTTTCAGCGTAGAACACCGACTTCTGAAACTGGTACTTTTATTAAATGATAATTATTTTACTCCGTTTAGTTTTTTTTGAAGTCGGTTTTTACTTTTTTAAAGTTTTTTTATTCATAATGAAATCTTTGAACAGCTTTTTTTCTAAAACTTTAGACTTTTAGGAAAAGTTGTAGAACAATACTTATTCATTATTATGGGTAGGTACCTTAACACCCTTTCCGATTAGTACGCCCTTTTCGACTAACTTTGTATAAGTAACTTTTTCCATCAAGAAAAGCTTACAACATTAAGCCAAAGAATAAAACAAAACAATTCATTCGTCAAACACAAAGCTTATTTACCCCAAAACTCTAAACGAAGGCCAAACAGCACACACTTTTGTTCTAGATAAACAATAACAAACTTTTGTTCAAACCTTTATAGTAATAAAATTTTAATCTGTTCTCTAAACGGAACGAACCGTGGCGGTTTTTACTCAGAATAACAAAACTTCCGAACGTGAAATTTCAAACTTTCCCAACTATATCATAGTTTTTAAACTACTGGCCGTTTGGGTGGTGCAGATTATTTTTGTTGGTTTTTCGTATTACGTTACTATGAATATTTAGAATTTTTTGGAAGTGAAAAATTCTCGGAACAAAATATACAACGTTATTTTTAGTTTAAACAAAAACTGAGACACCCCAATAACATTTTCACCAGAACTGCCTGAATGTGTGTTTTATTTTAAATAAATCTCCAAGTTACACCGTAGTTTATGTCGCGTTAAGTTCCCTAGTAAAGTGCGCAATGCCTGAGATGTGCTATGCAGGGGTTGTCTAATACAACGAAACTGACCGAGCGGACCATCTCAAGCCTCAAGGTGTCTATTCCCGTCAACAGTTATGGGTAGAAACCTATTGAAAAAAATTGAAATGTATGAAAAAAAAATGTGGTAAAAAATATGTCAATCGATTCTCCTAGTGATTCTGAACAAACTAGTTTCAGGTTTAGTATTTACTAAAACTAAGATTGTAGTGGTACATAGATACCAGTTTGTGCTTCCATGCTTTTGAATATGGAAATCTTAATTAACGGACAAGACCAACACAAACACTCTATGTTTAAAAACTTATTAATTCCTCTCCATATTTATGAAAGTCATTTTTCATATCGCTAGTTGATAGTAAAATCAAAGATCAAGTAAAGATAAAGAATCATTCATTTGGACACAGCACAAAGCGACACAACAGATAAAAAGTGTGATGTAAATAAAAAAAGTCTTGGGTATGTGTCTCACGGCTGGACTAAACAAGTGTCCAGATCAGCTTAATGTCAAGCACTATAAGTACTTGACGCTGGTTTTCGTCTGGAACCTTTGTGCCCCACGGATGTCAGTCAGCGGTCATGCCCGTTCACTTAAACCAACATGTGTGTGTGTATGGATAGTGTATGTAAAGAAAGAAAATAAGTAAATACGCAATAAACAAGGAACAATCTAAATTATGCAATAAAATATTTTAATATGGCAACATTTTGTTGCGTCGACATCGTCGCTCAAATCGAAGAAACGTGTTTCAAAGACCTTTAAAAATTGTCTCAAGTTATACAAGGTGAAATTGTAAACAGTTGACAAACCGAAATGGGAGATTGTACTCATCACTATGAACAACTTTTACTATGAGAATAAAATAGAAATCGCGAAAAAAAATCTGCTGTTCCCTACGTTTTGATGAGTTACGCGAACATAAATGTAGAGGACAGAAAAAGTTGTTCATAGTGATGAGCACAATCTCCCGTTTCGGTGTGTCGACTGTTTACAATTTCACCCTGTATTATGTTATGAAATCAATAATATAATATGTTATATATAGAAGAAGTTTTATACAATTTAAATTCAAAATAAGATTTAATGCTATAGAAATTTGCGCTCAACAGTCGCACTTGCCACCACTAGACCACCGGCATCTCTTTATAATCTCACAACATTTTCATATAATATGATAAAAAACGTACCCATTTCATCTAAAGCACCTCTTTTCGCTTCATTCGCTCCCTCTCATACGGTTTTATTATTTCGACGACCATTGCACGGCGGATTGGGCGCAAAATGAGCTACATTGTAATTTTGACATTATCCATTTTCACGCGTTCCTCGTGATTTATTTGAGAGATTTTTTTCTGCTTTAGTCAGCTTAATCTCTGTTGTATGGCTTTGTATTTTAATATATTACGAGGTGACTGAGGGAATGGGAAATTTTGTTTTGATGGATTTCGTGGAATAATAACCATAGAACGGGTTAGCTGATAACTAGTGATCAGTATTGATAACGTAGTAGTTGAACACTTGCCTTTTAGCAGGAGGGTCTGAGTTCGATACAAGCCCACATCTATGACTTTTAAAGATCACATGCGGATCATTATTTCATTATCACTTTCGTTAATTGTGAAGAAAAACACAGTAAGGAAGCTTGCTCACCTGAAGTGCCTGGTTCTCGATGGTGTGTATACCGACCTCTACGTAGACCTGATGCAGGTTGGCGGCCTACGGCCAACCCGCTTCAGGTCAATGTTGAGCACTAAGATTTCCAAACTCTTTTCATTCTGAGAAGAGGTCCGTGCCCAACAGAAGACAGTAACAGCATCACTATCGGGGAATTCAAAGTATGTTTGTGTACTTCGTACCTTTTGAATAATATCAGAACACGTTTCTACTTCGGGTGCTCTCGACTTCAGCTATTGCATCTATCATTAATATGACGTCAAGGCTGACGTGGAAAAACTCGGTACGTGACGAACTTTCACTAATAACCAATACTAGTAACCAATATACCTTTCTTACCAATGTAAATAAAAGACATCGTGGCTAATTATAAACCGTGTGGATTATATGATTTGCAAGCTTGAGCTGTAATAACTGGGTTGCGGGGATTTGATGGCAGTCGCTCCTTATAAAAAACTGGTATTCAGCTGCATCTGGTTGGATTGGAATCTGACTCCAACATATCTGGGAAAAAGCTAGGCAGTAGATTAGGTTAAAAACAATATTCAAAGCATTATATTTTGCAATAACAGTCGCAGAAGGCGTTCCTATATATATCTTTATGCTGAAAAAAATCGCAAAAAGGCTCTCTCCGGGGAAATATGAGAATGACAATGGTTGCACCCTTGACGGCTAACGGTCAGGTTCCGAAGACGTGTGAAAAATGGAACTTAAGCCTTGAAAAGTGGTTTTTTGGTTAGAGCCCTTACACACGGTCACTTTTTACCGCGCTGCAAATGTGATTTTATAAAGAGATTTAAAAAAAAAAAATGCAAAACAATCGGTGGCAGTCTACTTTTGCAAACGTGCGCTCTGGCAACTTTAAGAAGTAATACAATCGCGTTGCATTCGATATGCAGCAGCAATTCAAAGCAACAGCGATACCGAATATATTTGAATATTTGTCAGTCACATTATCAACTATTTTGTTTGCTATGTTTGTGTATTTGCATTTATTCATTCGTGCGGTTGAATTTCAAACGCGTGTTAGCATCGATGTAGTTGCAAACAATAGGGTATTTGACTAACACTAACAATGTACAACAAATTAGTTTATAGAAAGAATAGAAAGAACGGTATATGGTATCGATGAACAATGCACTTTCGGAGTTTGTAAAGAAGGCATTTTATTTACTTGTCACGCGAAACGGATATTTTACAAAGTGATGTCAAGTCACTATGAAGTTTTTAAGATATTGATGTCATATGGTAGTAGTGTTGCATTTATCCCCTGAACAATTTCAAATCGTTTGTGTCACGATGAAGCCGCGCGTATGTATAGCTGCAAAAAAACGCCGTGAGAAAGGGCCTTTACTGTAAGCGGTTCTCAGATTGGATTGAAAGCTAAATAAGGTTGTACTGTAGGACGTGTTTGCGTCGAAAAGGGTTTAATAGTGTTAGGGTTTCTGCGAATTTTTCTAGATTGATGTGTTAGAGATTTTAGGAAAAGAAACTACGTAGATTTCTTGCGAAAATTATTCTGTAAACGTTTTCGTTTCCATTTCGTGATAAAAAAACCTTTTTGAATGTACTTAGCAAGTATTTGGTTCAGTTTAAGGTCGCATCTCGGCTGTTTTAGATTCCGATTGTATATAAACCGTCGTCATCTAACTAACCCCCTGACAAGATTAATTGTTATTGAAGTTTCTTCAATGAAATCGATGGGAATTAAATAAATAGGTCACGATACTGTTTGACAGCTACAGTATAACACAACTAAAGTTGGGTTTAGACCAAACGAGCGAGTGCTCTTTCTATTCCCACTGCATCTAATTATTTTGGTGTAAACAGAGACAGTTCATTCATTCGTCGTTCTATCTTGTTTGCGGAGATTCTATGGAATGTTCTAAGAATGCTCGCTTGCTTAATGTTTGAGCCCTTACGCACTGTCGATTGGTCGCCGGAGATTTAGTCGACGGCGACTGTGACTTTCTATAGTTTAAATAGGTGTTTACGCACTTGGTCGTCGGTCACCCGGGCGACACGCCGTGTAGTGGCGATGCACAAGCGACTGCTGGTCGCCGGCGACTAATAGAAGCACGGGTTCAAATGGAAGCATTCACACTGCGAGCAACTGTCGAGACGACCGGACGTCGCGCACAATAATGGCTCAGGCTTTCGATACAGAGAAATTAATATTGGTAATACAATTCCGAAAAGCTATTGGAGATTTATCTAGTGACCAATACTCCAGTCGGGATACCCAATACTCTCTTGAATTTCTTTTCTATTTTTTCTCTTTATAGGTAATTAGTAATTTGTAACGATACTATTGCAGGTTCCTCGACGTCCATTGTGCACGAATGTACAAGAAATGCTCGGCTTGGTCTCCTGGGTCCTTAGACAAAGTAATATCGCTTTGTAGCGAAACGATATCTAAGTTCGTCATCGTCTCTGAGATACCGATAAACATTTCCTAGCCAATGTAACACGATTGTCGCGATCGTTGTGTCGAATTGTTAATTCGTTAAAAACAAAAATATTGGTTATGGTATCGAAAATGTAGCTGTCAGTATCAGTCAAGAAGTGTCAAATCTGATCAAAACCGCGAATTTTGAATTGTGTAGTTTTAGAGTTATTAATTAATAAAACATGGAATCCAGATTGCGAGCAAGTCCAGAACAATTTTCAACGCTGCTTGAATATATGGAAACGTAAGTAAATCCAAGTTTTATTCATGAGTATGTAGTGTAAACAATGACGCGATCTTATCAATGAAATACTTATATTGAATCTTTGTTTGTTAATGTTACAGTCATGGTGATCTGGCGAGGCCTCTTGCTGGATCACAAGGTCGGGTAAGGTCAGACCGACTATGGGCTGAGCTTACCAACATTTTGAATGCTGTTGGTGGTGGTGTCAGCAAGACTGCAGACAAGTGGAAAAAAGTAAGGACCTAATGAACATTTTTGGAAAGACTGGTATGATGGAAGAGAGGCTAGCGATCCTAGCTATGTTTTCAAGGGTTTGATTCCCAGCCGAGAAAATCATTCATCTGATTAATGTTTGTTCATGTGTGTTGGTTTTGTCTGGACAAGTGGACACACTCTTGCGGTAATGAAGGTTGGCTTATAATCGCTTCTCTGTAATAACAGACTCTCTCTCTAGTAATAACTAGACTGGGGATTTTCGATATGATGATGATGATCAGTCTCTGACACCCATAGTACAAGCTATGCTTTGGGGTCCGATGGACATATGAGAAGATGCCCCGAATGTTTATTTATTTTTCAATTTATTTCAAAAGTACTTACCTAAATTTTTGGCTTTTTAACTTCTTTTACACTTATAACATACTTATGACTATGACTGATATTAATTCAATAAAGGTGTGGGCAGATTGGAAGTCGAAAACAAAAAAAAAGGCATTGACCATATGGAATCATGCAAGAAGGACTGGAGGTGGGCCAGCAAGCAGCCAAACCTTGTCACCTAGTGAAGAAAGAGTGCTGGCTATAATGGGTGCTTTAGCAGTGGAAGGACAAGCCTCTGTAAAAGAGCTAGGATTTAATGTAAGTATTACACATCTTCAAGGCACCTGCTCAATAATGAGCTAATTTTCTCTAGTAGGTAGATGTTTCATAAAATATTCAAATTTCTATTAACAATGGTCAACAATTCATACATAAAAATAAATGATGTTAGTTAATGGCAACAAAAGTTACTTAATTAACATGAAAGACACCAGTCCAGTGGTTAAAGTGGTTATTAATTAGTATTTGTAAATATTATTTAAATATAACTGAAAAAATGTTGTCATAATTATTACATAAGTACATAGTTACTAAGAATAAATACATTTTTTCAGTAATAAATAATTTCATTACTTTATATACCTAACCTATACATTATTATAATAAATCTACCACTACCAATCTTTTCCAGAGACCTCAATATTCTGCACAAGATGATCCCGTCGCCCAAGATGATACAGCATATTTGGAAATTATAGATGGTAGACAAAATATCATAATATTTTTATAGTGAATTTGATATGTATATGTAAAATATAAATTCTCTAAAATTACCTAGGGAACCTCAGTTTTGCTATTTATATTCTATATCTGTGTGCCAATTTTCATCGAAATTCGTTCAGCCGTTTTTGCGTGATTGAGTAAGAAACAAACAAACATCCAAACCTTCACATTTTACAATATTAGCAGGATTTGATTTAAGAAAACATTTTCAACAAACAAAGCAGGTATCCGTAAATTGTCCAAAGTAATACTCATTTTCTTTTGCAGAAACTCCACAATTGACTTCTTCACCACAACCTTCCACTTCACAGCCTTCAAATATTTGGCTTCTGCCTTCCACATCCCAGATGCAAACACCACCACCCCTCCCGCTCGAGCTCAGTCCGCCTTCGGCTCAAGGACGGCAGCCTGCTGCGCCATTCCCACCAGCCCCGGCAGCGCCATCCCCGCCAGCCCCGGCAGTGCAATCCCCGCCAGCCCCTGCAGCGCCCACTACTCCGAGGCGAAGGCGGCCACCTGCCCCCCGCCCGTCTGCTACTTCTCCATCTGCCAGGCGTCGTCCGCGGTTGAGGTCGCCAGCGACATCGCAGTCTGCTGCCTCCCCCGACCGCCCTCGTTTGCGCGCCCGCCGTAGACAGGCACCGACCCCCTTCGAGAGAGCGGCAAGCGAGTTTACGGCCGTGGAATTACGACGCCTGGAGCTGGAGGAAACCCGGACTAGACTACAACACGAGCGCGACTTGCGAGCGTTGGAGGTTGAGCACGAACGGAACCAAGTTTTTAGGTCATTAATAGACGTCGCTCAAGCTTGGCTTGACTATTACCGCAGTAGGGACAACACAGAACCGCTGAACACTGAGTAGTTCGGGTTTGAGATGTCGGTTTTTAGTATTTATGTCTGAAGAGGCGTTCTGCATCTCAGACTTTTGCGAGCATCCCAAGTTTATTTTAACATATTAGAATCCTTTGCTTTGGGCGAAAGAAGTGACTTCGTTAAATTACCTAATATGTTGCCTCTTTTACTGCTCAATTTTAAGACTGCAACAAAAGACTCTATGACAATGTTATTCAACTGTAACTGTGAGATAGATTCTTGATTTTGCGTTTTTAAGTTTTGCTAATATTTACCTAAGGGAATAGTATAAAAATAACTTTAAAAAAAAGTAAAAACCGACTTCAAAGAAATACTAAAAGGAGTAAAATAATTACCATAATATAAAATTAACAGTTTCAGAAGTCGGTGGCTTCTATTTGCTTCAGTGTAGAGTTGCACCGACTTCTAAAACTGTTAATTTTATATTATGGTAATTATTTCTTTGAAGTCGGTTTTTACTTTTTTTTAAAGTTATTTTTATTAAATACGTTTTAGTGTCATAATTTTAACCCCCTCATTCATAACCCTTCTTTTTGGCTTTGACGTAGTCGGGCATAAAAAGACCTTTCAAATGATACCTTACACGATATAGGTAATGAAAACATTTCAAAGGGGGGGAGGGGGGGACACGCACCCCCTCCTCTTTTCAAGTAGTCAGTTCCCAACAACAAATATAAACAAAGCAATATTAGTAATTTGAAAATTTTGCTTTGAGTCGATGAGGAGTTCCGTTCCATATCTCTGAAGTTCATGGTCTGATCATAACAAAATTTAAATGGGACCAATCGGGAAGTATACGCTTTCGAACAAAAAAAGATTTTTTCAAATCGGTTCATAAATGACGGAGATATGAGGTAACAAATAAAAAAAAACATTAAAAAAAATACAACCGAATTGAGAACCTCCTCCTTTTTGAAGTCGGTTAAAAAAGAAGCCTTTCTGACCCGTGGAACACCAAAGTAGTTCACCTAGGTGTTCCACGGCTAACTTTCTGTACCCCTGGTTCATATGTTTATAGACAGTGTGTCACACACATTGGCATTTATTATAAAGTTTTATCTCAATAAAAGTTAACAGAGATTTATTATCCATTAGATCTAGCTTGTATGTTGAATTATGGCCTATTGAGGTGAGGCTTGTTTTGTGCCCAGCAGTTGACGTGTAAAGGCTAATTAATATAATTATTATGTTTAGTAGAGATACAAATTATATAAGGTTAACATTTTATGGAGTTTATCAAGTGAGTTAATAAAAATATCAAAATATTTAATAGTCATTTTATTTATTTACCTATATTACATCCTACAAACTAAGCGATTGCGCATAGCCCTGCCTCGGATTAATTCGTTTTGGTTATCATTGGTGGAGGTGCTATGTTGTACAGCATGATCTTCACTACCTTCTAGACCCCCGGCTGGCATATCATTTGGAATTGGAATTCTAGCATATAATGCAATGTTATGCAGCACACAACATGCATTAGTGATTTTGCTAGCGATGTAAGGGTGATAATGAAGAACTCTGTGTCGAAGCATACACCTCCAACGAGCCTTCAATAAACCGAAACAGCGCTCAATGCGAGACCTGGCTTGGACATGAAGTCGTGTGTACACCTCTTCCTGGGATCCTGGTTCAGCGTTTAATATAGGCGTCATCAACCAGGGCCGCTGTGGATAACCAGAATCTCCTAAAAAAAGGAAATATATTTTTGTTAATAGACTACTCCAGTTGTAATAAAGGATTGTATAATCGTTGTTAATTTGTAGTCATGCTCACTTAAATATAGTGCAATTACTACTTGGAGTATAGGGCTATTTCAGATGTCTCACTATTTACAATATAAGGAACAACTTACCTAATAACCAAACATGTTCACCACTTTGGTGAAGCCCTTGCATGTATGTGCCCACGTGACTCGCAGACCATATGTGGGAGTCATGTGTAGCTCCACCAAATTTTGAATTGACATTTATTATGCGTAAGTCATAATCACATATCTGAAAATAAAATGAAATAAAAATAAAACTTTAGGTATTGTTTGGTTTCCACAAAAAACCAAAATGCAAAGAAGGGAAGGGATTTAATTAAGCGCTGATAAATAAAGTTACATAATCTGATATATCTTATACTTATTTCTTTACATAAGATATGACATAAATAATAATAACAACCCTTAATTCGAATTAAGGTACCTACCTACCTACGAAACATTTATAAGACATTTTATAGATTTTACAATACCCCTTTACAATGTCCCTTTATTTCGCTGTGCCGCTTGGCATAGGCTTCCTCTAACATTCTCCATCAAGTTCATATCATAAATAAGGGATATTTTATTTATAAATACATTATAAATACCAACATAGTTTCGATGAAGTTTGTTGACCACATAGTTTTATATTATGATCAGAATTTATCCAGCGGCTTACCATTTGAACATTTAAGGAATGATATCCTTTTCTATTAAAAAACGTATGTTCTTCCTCAACCGGTCTTGTGATAGCAATATGGGTACAGTCAATGCACCCTATCACACCAGGCAAATTATGTCTCCTTTGAAATCTGTAAATTTTATAACAATTTTACAACAAATACCTACCAAAAAGTAACTATTTAGGTATGTAGGAACCTAAGAAAGTTTTTAATTAGGTATTACCTTTTTAAAAAAAAAAAAACATTCTTCTCTTTGATTAAGGATCTCTCGTGTGGCGTTTGTGGAAACACTATCCACCTGCTGAGCATCCAATTGTGATTAAGGGCGTTCACAACCTCCCTGATGCAGCGACTTGTTGTCCGCTGCGTCAAATGCTGGCCCACACCCACAATTTTTTGGTACGACCCTGTAGCTAAAAAGCTAAGAGCACACAGCACCTGAAAAATATAATAATACATAGTAGTACCTAGTTGGGTTGATGTGGTTTTATTTTAAATTACAGCTGTTAATAAAGTATTGTGTGGTACACACGGCTACACATCAAGCTATACAAAACCAGTTTATCTTGGCGTCGCTTTGTATAGTCTTTTCGCACAAGTAACGGTCAGCTTATACTGGTTTTGCATAGCTTGAAGTGTAGCCGTGTGTACCAGAATATTATTGTTGTTTAGTATAAACTAAGAAGACGAAGATGCTTTAACTCATGTTATAAAGTGCAACAACCAACAACATAAGTACCTAGTTGCCTGCATGACCTATAATTAAATTGCTTTATTAATGTAAAATATCTTACCTTTATTTCCAGGGGAATTTCAAGGGAACCTTTTAATCCGGCATGACCTTTTAGGTCGTTACATAATTTCCTAAATGTTTTTTTATTAATCCTGAAATGTTGGATAAACAACAATTCTGGCATATCCTCAATTGTTTCCAATTGCCGTCGCTGTCTTAATCGCCTTTGGCGCCTCTCCCAGGTGTTCTCATTGTGTGCAGCCCACAATAAACGTAAAGAAAGCATTTTAATCGATCTGCAATAATGCCTCTAGCACAGAATAAATACCTAAGATGATGTAATCAGTCAGTGTCAAAAATCTGCTGCTGAATGAAATCCGACCATATAGTTTCAATAACTACAACGTTTTAACATTCGTTTCGCTATCTTTTTTGGCGATCACGATCGAAGCGAAGGCGAACACTGAAAGCGCTGCTTGTCTACGCATTTGTATGGAATAACCACGATAAACAAATCGTTACTTTATGGTTTCGTTTCGAATTATGACATTGTCTACCAACTTGCGATAACGATGACGATTGACCACGTGACTTAACGCGGCTTATGTCATTCCCATACATTTTAGTCTTTTCTAACTTCGTTATCGTTTTGAAATTGTTACTTTGTCTAAGCCCCCTGGCCTTAGTCGCCTATGTTTTGGTCACCGAGAGACCAAGTTTCCGGCGATCAGTCGACAGTGCGTAGTGGCTCTAAACGGCGCACGAGCGTGTGAACAGTTGCTTAGAGCGTTCTTTTGTGTTCGGACGTGCTCGTTCCTTGACGAATGAGCAATGAGCACTTGTTCGCTTGATCCAAACACCTCTAGATCATGTGCAAGAATTCCAAGTTCTTATTTGTTGTCATTCTATCTCGTTTGTATTCTTTTGATGTAAATAATGAAAACGAATTATCGTTTACACCAAAAAAACAACAAACAACGACGCTCTGTGTTCTTGTTCTAGCTCCAGCTCTATATTCATTTGGTCTAAACCCACCTTTAGAAGTCGCATCGGCAAACTTCGTAAAACCATTTACTTCTGAACTGAGACTTCAAAACCACGAATGTTAGTACCTGCAGTAAAAAATGATCTTTATGCTGACACAATAAGTGTGAGTGGCGCGGAAATGAGCAACTACCATTGGTTGTTCAATCAGGTACACACGCCTATATTATATCAAGCTATATTTTCCAGTATAAGCTGATCGGGCATTGTATAGGCATTCCGTACAATGAGAGTTCAGGTTATACTGGAAATGTCATTGATATGTAGCCGTTTGAACATCGTTATGACTTCTTAGTCGTGTCGTACTTGTACCAATCCTCTACATTTCTCTGAAGTTACTATTTCTTAACGATATAAGATTGTCATTTTGACACGTAGGAACTTATACTCCTATATTCATGCTATCGTCAGACAGAAATCTGCCTCGTTACTCCGCAGAGTGTAGGCCAGCTTCAACTCCTTCCTGAAGACCATAGCAGGGAGATACGGCTCTTCTTTGTTGAATGCTTGTTGTTGAAAGATGCATGATGAACAATATACTGGTCACTAAATATTAAGTTTTGACCAACGTAGGTATAAGATCTTTCTTTCTTTTGATACTTATCCGTTTCTTTTAATGTGAGTTGTGTGCTTCGGGTCTGTTAACGATACCCACACACAACAAAGATATCATTATAAAACTTACTTAAAGCCCAAAAAAGTTAAGCTTAAATAAGTTGGGCTGGTCTTAAATCAAATACCATTGCCCCACAAAGTGGCGTAAAGGCATTAGCGAGTAAAGCCGGGCATAAAACTTAGTTATCCGCCGCTGGTGAGTGCCAAGCCGATTGTACGTGACCGGAATTGAACTTTGGCCCTTCCTCGGTCGAGTTTCGATTCGCTTCGACGTTTCCGATAGATCAATTAATGTGATTTTGTTCGATATTCAAAGTTAGGTAGGATACCTGACCTGTTTATGTAATTTTGGGGTTAACAATTTGTAAGGCTTTGTTTTGGATAAGAATCTCCTAAAACTAGTGATTGAGATTCGTATTAATGTACCCATTTCAACATGGCGGCCTAAGGATGTTACTACACAAATCGATCGATTGTTGATCGATGCCAATGATCGACGTCGACTAATCCATTTTATATCGATTTTCTACTATCGATATACTACTATCGATATTCTACTATCGATATTTTACTATCGATCGATTGGTGTGGTAACACCCTAAGAACTAATACCGTCGCTGATTCAACACGCTTTCGAAGACTCATACAGTCAAGAATCAAGTCAAAAAAGTGTTCAGTTCAACTGCACACTATTTTGTAAAACCTCCCCCAGCGCCACTTAATCACAAAGGCGTACCCAGTTGACGCGAATTGAACACGGGCTAGTAGAATTCCGTAGTAACACAGAAGCGTGCGGATTTCACGAGACCGGTGTCGCCAGGTGGATACGGAAATAGAAATACGCAAGCGGGTCAGAGTGCGATGCATGCACTCCAGCACTCCGCAAGTGAAAAGAAAGTCCGACTCAGCAGTCCGGATCATGATTAGACAGCAGGACCTATATGGGTTCGACGGACAAGGGTGCTAGATGTAGATCTTTAAAGCTGCATGCACATCCGGACTCGACTCTGAACTAAATAAAAAATAAAAAGAACTATCGTCAGTCCTACCCATCTCAACTGCGTATAATTATGTAGAACTCTCCATACAGTATTTTTCTTTTAAATACGGTAATGCCCCCGCTTTACGCAACCTCGAATTGCGCTACGGGTTCGTATTAGCTAATGCAATCACGCCAATCAACGCGCAAATGGACTAATCAATACATCCACGTAAAACGAGGCAATTAAGCGCGAAATTTAAAAATCGCATTATAACGATTTCGCGCAATTCGTGGTTCCGTAAAGCGGGGTATTACTGTAGCTGGGTGAATATTCGAATTTCCTTAAAAAAAATTGCAAATCATTGTTCTCCTTCGTTGTTAACATTAATATTACTTTCAGATTGTTTTTATTCTTGTCTTATTGCTTGACGGCAGTGGTATAGGTTGATTTTTCATTATTATAATTGAAGTTTGAAACATCTGCGTTAAGAACTTTGGGATGATGATAATGACGTTCTTATTTTTTGCTAACATTTTTCGAATAATCACCCAGCTATTGCGTGACCTCTGCAAACCATAGCGAGAACTTTTGCAATTTGATTTCACTCGAATACAGAATCTACGATCCATTTATCTTTTAACAATCCATTAGTCACTTTTACGATAAAAACATTTATTTTTACTGTCACAACATAATAAGGAAATACATGGCAGCGAACGAAAGCATTAACCAAACAAAACATACCCCTCATCAGAAAAACAAGATAATGGTGCCAATACTGTTGTATATAAACTAAACTTAATTTAGGCTATAGCCATCTTTTTCACTCTTATAAAAACAGAAAGAGACGGACGTAAATAAGAGCTGTCAAATTTAGTTGAACAAAAACCATAAGCATAAAAGCACTAGGACCAGGTTTATGTATCACAAGTCGAACATGATTGTTTGTTAAGTACTTTGTTACCCTGTATTTCTTATACCCCAATGATTTCAGCGATGCTCCTTCAGTGGGATGAATTGTGTGTTATAAGGAATCTATTGGTATATAGTTTATTCAAATCGATTCTGGGTTTTTGGTCCATACATTTTGGACCATCTATCTCCTTTCGACGACACGTCAGAACGTGTTGACACGGTGAAGTTCAAGGCGTAAACTAGTTTGACATCTATAACTTAGTTCTAATCTATCGACGTCCTTTTCTCGCGCTATCTGTTATTAAAACGAACTAATTCTCCTTTATTCATTGAATACACATTATATAAATTACATTTTTAAATATTTCTATAAAAAAACAAAAAATATTTAAAAATACAATAAAATAGGTAGTAGCCCACCGGCATCGGGAACAGGGTCCAAGTTGCCAGCAGTCAGGGCTCCAGAGCAAGGAACCTCCTCACTATCTGTGCCGTGTCAAGGAGTACTGATTTTTGTATGAAGTCCTTGATCCAGCCGCCCAACTAGAGCGTCATGAGGTGTTGATCGAGGCTCTTGTCAATTAGGCCAGTCACCGTAACGACCAACGACTATCGGAACAATGATTGCAGAGTCCACATCCCACATGCCGACAACCTCGTGTGCTAGATCAAGATATTTTATTTGTGTATCTTTCTATAGTAATTCTATTATTAGTTTAATTGGTGAACAATTTTCATTACTAACACACGTATGACGATAACGGAATATAAGAGCTACTTAAAAATATCTCAGAGAAGCAACATTTTCTAATTTTACCCGCTTCACAACCCCTGGCATTTCTTACCCTCACGGAGGCCTATTAAACGTCAATTCTTGTGAATACACTTAACGTTAGGACTTTCGTAATTGGAAATTCTTTAAGATTTTTCACGGTCCTACGATTATACACGTAAAGTCCTTTGGAATTAATTTAGTCAACCAGCTCGGCAAATTAAGTTTATAAAGACAATCTAAATTAATTGGAGTCTGTTTCGTTTAGCAACTTAACAGTGGTATTTTAAGTTCAAGGTCATCAAGGTACATCAATTTTTTTTGTGAGTTTTTTCTTTTGTACCCTTCGCCCGAGGAAGGCGAAGGGTTATGCTGGACTCTTACCGGCTGAAAACCCACGGTGTTCCTACTCCTGACCTTTTGCTGGGATCGCGGGATTCGCATTTGCATGCACCGCGACCCCGGCAGGCCTCGGCTAGCGGACCTCTCCTGTGGGGCCTTGCTCCACGTCCTTCTATGAGGCGCGCGCGGAACACGGCGCGTTGCCTTCTCGGGCCTGGGGTCCACTCCCTAAGCACGAAGTCCGTGGTTTCGGCCTTTGTTACGAGTGTTTCCTACTTCCTACCACCTGCGGACATACGATTATTTCGAGGCCTGAACTAAGAATCAATGACAACACGATTTGACAGTTGTTCCTACTACCGATGTGTTTTTGCCCGTCCGAAAAGTTGAACTAGACACTTGTTTTGTTCACTCCTACGTTTCGGGCTACTTCCGGGGCGACTAACTTCGTTGATGGACTCAGGGAGTAGGCCCCCTGTTACTACTGGTCGGGCGATGGGTCCCCTAACCCGCCGCCCGCAGGCCATACACTACGGTGGCCGAAGAACGTCGCACGCCCTCCGGCGCCCGGAAGTTAAATCAAGCAACGTTTTCCCAATTATGTTTGGGTTAGCTCCGAGTCTCCTTATTCAGCTGAATACCAGTATTATTTCCCACGGACCGACTGCTATCTAAGCGGTACAATCAAGTTTATGATTGGATGACTCCTATTCTTACCATTAGAATTGTGTGTGCTAGAACAGGTTGTTGTAGGTTTCTAACAGACAGTAACAACTACCAGAAACACCACTCGTCCTCGTTCCTCCACCGTCTTAAGTTGCGTTTTCATTAGGGGACAAATGTCCCACAACACGTGTCGTCAGTTATGTTCAGTATCATCAAGCGGTGTGGACATACATCTGTTTCCACGACATTTTCGTGCTAACTAGTCATAGCACAAAAATGTCAAAAGGGACATTTGTCCCCTAATGAATACGCAGTTGCTAGCCGTAAGAATCTTAACTGAGCGATGATTTGATAGGACATTATGCTTTTCAATCTTTTAACATCACGACAACAGCTTGTAGTCGTTTTATTATTTAAATCTTTATAATAAATTAAATATACATTTGCCTGTAAAACTGTCCCATTGCTGGGCAAAAGCGTCTTGTCATTCAGACAAAGAACGGGCAGTAATCGCCACATGCCCACTGCGTGTTGGCGATTTAAGACCATTAAGTCCAGGTTTCCTCACGATGTTTTCCTTCACCGCAGGTCAGTGGCTTCTTAGATTAACTAAGAAAGTACATATGACATTGGATTATGTCATATTAGAACCCGCAACCCGGTGCTTAACAAGACCTCCGGGCCACTACGGCATTTATATTTATAACATATAACTACGCAAACTACCTACACAATCGATCGATAGAGAAGTGTAATGCCAACACTATTTAGCACTATCTGCTCGGCCTGTTCATTAATGAGGCAATATTAATGCTGCGGACAGGCCGCAACACGCCACACCGCGTCCGGTTGGGTACAGCCATTATTGCGCACATATATACCTTTAATAGTTAGAACTTACCTGTACCTTGGTTGTTACCTCTCGTCGTTACGAATTTGACCTTAAAAGTAATTGGGGTAAGTTTGGAAAGTGTTGGTTTCTGTGTTTAGTTAAGAGTAAAATTTTAATGTGTACATGTATGCGTGAAATAGAAGCTCGCGAATGTGATCCATATAATACGACGTTGACATGTTTGGCGCAATGGCTAAGCGATTGATTTTATAAACTACGGGTAACGGGTTCGATTCCATTGATGCAGGTCCCGCACGGAACATCTTATTGTATGACCTACAGATAGTTGTTTTGATTTGATTGTTCCAATTTGTAGTTCTGCCTAGCCTTTTTCCCAACTATGTTGGGGTCAGCTTTCAGTCTAACCAGATGCGGCTGAATACCAATATTTTACAGCGGGAGCGACTGCCATCAGACCTCCGCAAGCCAGTTACTGGGCAATGCCGATAATCTAAGGTTACCGGTAACGACTGTCATAGGTTGTATGACACCCAGGACTGACGGCTTAATGTGCTCTCCAAAGAACGGAGGGTTTTCAATGTGTAACGATTGGTCACCCATCCAAGGACTGACCGTGGCAAGGGTAGCTTATCCATGCAAATCATATAATCCGCGCAGTTGCTAATTAGCCACGACCCCCTTAAAAGTCTGGGTGAGAAATACTAGAAGGATAATGTTTAAAAAAAACACCTACCTAAAACTCATTAGCTATGTCTAGACCAGTGCGCTTTCATGTTCATCTTGCGTCTTCGTCTGAAGCATGCGTGAAGCGCCATAGCGCATGACTTAGTACTAGTTCGACAAAAGCGCATGCCCCTAGCACACGCTAATCCGTCTATTGTATGCCGACTGATGAATGACCGAGATGCACCGGTGTAGACGATAAGCTGCATGCGTCTTATGGCAATCAATATTGCATGCGCATGACGCAAGAGGAATTGAAAGTTGAAAGCGCAAGATGAACATGAAAGCGCTCTGGTGTAGATATACTAAACATGTAGGTAGGTACCAATTACATAACAAGGAATGGCGAAACCTACATGCCTCTCACAAAATACACCATCCTTATACCATAAAAATGCGTTATTGGCGGCTCAAACAAAGAAAATGCAATTAACACAGACCTTCCTAATTGTAGCGAAAGGTAAAAAGTGCCCGTTTTTAGACATTCCTCCTGACACGCGTTAGATTGACGTGCACGAAAATTTGGGCTTTTTACAGGTAAACGATGTGTTCAACCTTCATTCTAGTAATTTAGGGTGCCACCTTGGGGCAAACGACTTTGCGTCCAAGGCCTTTTAAAAACATTCTAGGCTAAGTACACACACTATTTGCGGTCACTCCAAACGAATTGCATGCTGAGACACAGAGCTATATTTAGCATGGCAACCTTAAGACACACTTTTTTATTATTAACATTTGACACTTAGTTGCACCAATTGGTGAGCGCAGATAAGTTCTAAGATGGAGCACACGAATCAAATCAACAAAGATATCAGAGGGATTCCTCTATACCCCTTAAGCTCATCACTCGCGATGGCTGTAATCGGATGTTTATGTATTGTTTATGCCACACAAAGTAGAAAAAAAAGTGACTGAAAAAACTGAAAAGAGTAAAATACTTACCATAATATTATAAAATTAAGTTTCAGAAGTCGGTGCCTTCAATTCAGTTTAGCGTGGATTAGCACCGACTTCTAAAACTGTTAATTTTATAATAATTATGGCATTTTTTTTAATTTTCTGTTTTTTTTTGTTTTCTTATTTTATAGATTTATATTTAAAAATGTAATGATAAGAATGCTAATGAATAAAGGTGATATAAATCTTAATTATTTTACTATTTCCAGTTTTTTCTTTTTGAAGTAGGTAGTGTTTTTTTTTGTATTTTTTGTTTGACGCTTGACACGATTTTAACGAGTGTCTAAACTTCTTTATTACAACCCAAACACTTTCACTTTCTTTTACTTTCATTATAAAATTGACGATGGTGCTTTTCATATTTTCCTTTTAGCTATTTTAAGATTCACAGGAAGCAAAGTAGTTTGTTGTTAATGAGTACATTATGAAGTCCGTTTGAATCTTGCTTTTCTTTGTCGACTAAAGAGCGTTGAAATTAATTATTTTTATGCTATAGAAGTGACAAAGAGATCTTATTAAAATAAGAGAGTGAAAATTACTTTTATATCAGAAAATTGGTAATTACGTAAATAAAAAGTACTAGTTGTTGCCCAATGCCCACGGTTTCACTGGCCTCCAAGGGGAACTACTCCATGTACCCGGTACTTTAAATGATAAATGATATTTATTCCTGTAAATAAATCTGTTACAGACACTTTACAAGTTAATGTAATGCTTTTTAATGACCAGACGGCTCCGGCAGTTCCTATTTTACTAGCTCTGAGAAGAAAATCCGAAACAAACTCAGATGTCAAGGTCTCTTTTAAAGTCCAGACATTGTAGGATAAAACTATGCAAGTGTAAAAATGTAGAGCAACGTCTGGAATAGCCTTTTGAGGAAAGAGCCATAGCAGGTTTGAGTTGACCTTCCTCAACTGACGGCAAGCATACATCAGCCATCGTCAGTTTTAGGGAGCTCAACCCGAACTCGAGCTCGACCCAACGCACGATGCCACCAATCAGCCGGATATTTGCGTAGGTTACAAAAAATACTCAAAACCGCCAAACAGTTTTACGAAATTCGTGTAAAAAGCTAGCCTACACAGTACTCACATTCACAATTTAATGAATAAAAACAAACGATATTTTAATAATAATTATCGCAAAAATTAAAAACAAGTGTTATAAGTGCTCATTCGTGGGCATGGTCTAACTGTGCGCCAAATTTATCCAAATTTGGTCAGCCGTTTAGGCGTGATTGAGTAACAAACAAACATCCATCCATTTTCACAAAGTTTCAAAGGAAAACAAAAACACAAAACAGGGACATTGTTACCTTCACAGAACACACAAGTTTTTTCTGGAACTGCAACAGTAAATTACTACAATCTGAATAGTCTTACTGAAATATCTATCAAAGAAACAAAACTTTCTGCATTGTGAAAGATCGAGAAGGAACGCTGGTACATCGTATATAATTTTTATATCCCTGACTTACAACCGCAGTTAGTTTCAACAAAAATGAAAAACTACTTTTATAGCCACGTAATGACTCATAGCTACATTCCAGCAAGAAAATGCTTCTACATTTTTTTTTAAATACAACATATAAATTCTTAACTTTTGTGGGTTTTTGTCCTTATAAAGATAATGTGGCGTTTTAATTATAACTCTATTAAAACTCACAACTTTTCTGTATTTTTGTTTGGACTAATCTTTTGAACTATGAAAGAAGTTTTTGAGATTAAGGGATTTACAAACAAAGGGAATGGCAAAGCTCTGCTATTCAAACGAAAAAGTAATTTTGGATAAGATGTTTTGTCTCATGAGTTAAAGCCGCGTATTCATTAGGGGACAAATGTCGCCCGACACGTTTGGCCAACGATTGCCTTTGACATCGCGTGAAGTTCCCGGACTTCGCGTAAAATGTACCAAGTACTCATACACAGCACGAAAATGTCGCGGAAGCTAATGTCTTTCGAAGTCGAGTAATGTTTGTCGACGTTTCGTGATGTCGTAGGTGACAAATGTCTCATGACATTTATTATTTTGTCCCCTAGTGAAAATGCGGCTTAATTATGGCATAAGCATGACACGCAATATCTGGCACCCTCGCGCAATGTGGCTGCACTTCTCCGGACATCGCAGTTGACACGTGTCGCGAGACATTTGTCCCTTAATGAATACGCAGCTCAACTTATTATAGACAATTTAGTATGTATTTGGCTCTGCGTTCGAACCCTGGCTGAGCACGTAGAACAAAATTAAATGATTATCATGTTAGAAGAAAAAAGTATATTGATTTATAATAAATGAGAGCTTCAACCTTTTTATCCAGTTTCTCACTATAAAAGACGGTTTAAGAAAAACCTGGGTTTTTAAATAGTCCCCGTCTCTTCTTGTAATATGAGGTTAGAAAGTGATTGGTACATTATTATATTTGGGTTAGCTTACTTCTGGGTTGAGTTGGTGGGATAAGAGGGAGTTAGTTCAATTAATTAATGATAAGGAGAGAATAATTGGCGTACATTGAAATAGATATCTAAATAGTATAAATTGAAGTCGCTTTTCGCGTCTGTCTGTTTGTCCGCTTACTTCTTTTAAACTACTCAATGGATTTCGATGTGATTTCTATCTTTATTTAGGTAATTTCTTCCCAAAGGTTTTAAGCTATAAAATGTACCCGACCGATGCTGGGGCGGGTCGCTAGTATCTTTTTAATGTTAGGACCTACGTTTAACTTTAAATCGAAACTATAAAGACAGTGTTAATTCCAGATAGTGTAGATTTCTAAACAGCTCAAATAGCTTACAAAAGGTCACATACAAGCTTCAGTGGGTGTTTGGCTTGAAGCCAGCTGGGTAGCCTGCCATGCACTTCTATAAAAACTTTGATATTGTTTCTTATGGCTTATTATGGAAGCTTTTGTAGTCAATGCTCAATAGGATTCGTTCTTATTTTAAACTTAGAAGTAAGTTAAATAAGATTTGTGGGAAGACGTGTATGCCAAACTACGTGTTTGAAAGAGTTTGGAAACTATAGAGAATATTTACGATGTATTGAAATCTAAAAATTTTGTTTTAAACGCAGGGAAAACAATTACTTCTGTATTTTAACCACTTTAGATCACAAGAAAGTTTCTAAAATACAAAAACATAATTATTAAGTTTTAAGGAAATGTACACTCTTGAGTGTAATTAAAACAAGATTCACAGCATTATAACATTTTAATAGTATACAATAATGCATATTATTATTATTTGTAGTATATTCTTTTGCGTGAATTGAGACTTATTGTTAGGTGTTGTTTATCTTGCTTATATCTACAGGGTGTTAACCAATTCATGTAATTCCTTAAAACCGCATGATCTACTACTGGTGTGGATAGGCGCCACACGGGATTTAGCTTGATTCAAATTTTTTTTTTTTTCATGCGGTTGCGGTAATTGATCATATCTAAACCACCTAATAAGGAACCAGTAAAAATAAGAAAAAAAAAAGCATTTCATTATTTTTTTGTACTTTTCGATGTAACTCATAAATTAACGAAAGCACGGCGACACGGCTGGCGGTATGACTAATGCGATATCGCTCTTTGCAGTCAGTTAACTAGGGGCTCTAAAATGACACAGAAATAGAAAATCAAGCATTTTTTTTATTTTATTTTCTTTCACTTGTTTTTCGGAAATACCCATTTAGGGTTAATCTGTGTCACCAGTAGATCACGCGGTTTGAAGGAATTACACGAATTCGTTTAAACCCTGTATAATAACAACAACAAATAATAAATTACATCGATTGTATCTGATCGCATAACCTATGACAGTTGCTCATTTTCGCGCCACTCACACTTATTACGTCAGCGTACGGATATTTTTTTACTGCAGTAGGCACTCGTAAACATTCGTGGTCTTAAAGTCGCACTCAGTTCGGAAGTGATCAGTTTTACGAAGACCAATGCGAGTTAGCTGTGTGGTACTATACAAAATTTTAATGACAGGTCAATTTATAACTACGCGGACAAGCAATGGACAAACGTGTCCACGCCAATTTGATGTCCGTTGTCCACATATCGTCTTCAGGAATTTTGCCTACGGGAGTCCAACATTCTAATTGCGCAACACAGTCGTAATCGCTATGGCTTTAATTTGGACAGGTCAAAAATTTCCATAGTAACGTATGTATTAACAATCCGACTTCTATTTATGTACCACACAATGAATATTGTTGTATTTTCAGAATGAAAGCCATAGTGATGACGAGTGTGTTGTGCAATTAGAATGCTGTTTTTTTTCGTACTAAAACTAAGCCAAGTATGTCATCCTTATAAAATATACAGGGGGAAATTATAAACAGTCGACAAACCGAAATGGGAAATTGTACTCATCACTATGAACAACTTTTACTATGGGACCAAACCTGAAATCGCCAAAAAAAAACAGCTGTTCTCTACATTTATGTTCGCATAACTCGTCAAAATTTAGGGAAAAGCAGATTTTTTTTTCGCGATTTCCTTTCACAAGTCACAGATGGCGATGAAACCAAAAAATAAACATCGCGGTATGTGGGCCATCCGCCATTTCAGCCCTCCGCGTAATTCACACGCGAACTAATATAATACTAATATTAACTTAAAATGAATACAGGACTCACAAGTTTAAGAGAGATAGCGACAAGAATTGAATTAAGCTTATTTGGATAACTTCTACGAGAACATCGGTCCGCGTAATGTTTTTTTTTTTATTCTCGTAACCTTTATATGTTTATTCATTTACAAACATATACATTTTTTAACCTAAATTAGTACAATATAAATCTAAACTAAATCTAAAGTAAAAACGTAGACTAAACTATCAATATAAACTAAAAGATTGCATCAAAGTATTCCTCCGCCTCGCCGTCCACTGGTAACGTGCCCAGAAGGCTGGCAGCGTTGCCACGTTGTATGGCAACGCTAATTCTCTGGCCGAAAAACAAGCCAGCCCTCTGGTCACGTGAAGTGTCGACCAGTCTTCTTCCTATTTCCTTAAAAAGAAGACGCGCACTTGGACCCCATGACCCGAGCGTTTCCACCCCAAACGGCTCAAAGTCATAATTTCCTATGATGTTACTATATTTGCGCCGTTTGAGGGTCTCCGCAGCCGCAGCGGCAGCGCCAGCACAGCCCGCCGAGCTAGGAAGATGGGATGGAGCAAGGGTGTCGACACAAGTCGCGTCCCACACCAGAGGCCTACCCATCTTCCATGGCAATAACGACATACCGTCAGGTCTCTTGCCATCGTCGCGTGCCAAGCCATTAGGTTCTAATACAGCTGGCACGCCGGCGGTGACAAGAGCGCGACGGATTAAGTCATTTAGGTTCGCGTGCCGTGCTATGCGACCTGCACTCCTGCAGCAAGACAGGCCATGGTGTCCGAGGCCATCGACAGCTTCGCCGCAGTGGCACCGATGCGGAGCAACACAATGAGCACCTACGCGTAGGCATGTAGCGAGCCGAAAGCTGGTGTCATCCAGCATAGTATCTATGCTGGGTGAGGGAAGTGCCTGAAGCCAAAGTCCCGACTCCCATTCACCCACAGCCAGCAGACGAGCACGCTCAGCAGTATTGGTGGACGTGTTAATTAAATTATTCCGTACCAACCTGCACAGCGGCTCATCCCACTGTCTCTGGGAAGATGGGTTGACGGGCAAATCTGTATTTGGGCAAGCCATTTTCCAGGCGTCTACAGCATCGGTCAAACACGGCACTTCAAAGTCAACCAGTGAGGAAGCCAAGATTTTCCTGGTTAACTTTTCTGTACTGTGGACCGAGGACAGAAACGCCGGTAAACTTACACTGGAAATTTTGCGAACGCCAAGCCCACCAAAACGAATAGGTAGTGTGGCTTGGATCCAAGATCGGTCGTTCAGGGCCACATTTAAAATGGACGTTAAGGTGTTTCGTATAATTTGGTCTATTCTTTCTAAAAGTTGCAACTGCTTCCATAAGTGGGAAGAGCGGAGGACATATATGAATTTTGGGCCAAAACAACAATATTTTATCAAGGTGAATGCCGAATGTAAGTTAATTTTAAAAAGTCTTTCCGAAATATCACAAAAATTTTGAATTTTTTCTTCAATGAAGGATGGAAAAGATTCTTCGAAAATTGGGGACCCTAGGAGGTTTAGAGAACTTTTTTCCAGAATTTTGATGTCTGGGGCTATTGCATTAAATTTTTGTAATGTCGATTGTCTGTCGGTGTTGTCAAAAAGAAAAATTTCGCATTTTGAGGGGTTAAAGTCCAGGCCGATTGATTTAAATTGTTGTTTTAGAAAATTGAAATCTTTGAGAACCGTGTCTACGTCACCTCCTAGGGTTCCATCATCTAAATACCACACGTTGAATTTAGAATTTAGTTTTTGTATGATGGGGTGGATGGCTAGGCTAAAAATGACTGGCCCAAGAGGGTCACCTTGTTGGCAGCCAACTGCAGATTCCAAAAGATTGTCCTTATATAGTAATTTGGAGGGATGTCTGTAACATTGCCAAAGAAAACTGTAAATTTCGGGTATTTCCTTTTTGACTTCTGACAACAAGGTGTCCCTGTTTACAGAATTGAAGGCATTCTTTAAGTCAACCTTAAGGATGACCTCACCTTCATTACTATTGACGTAGGTGGATAGCGCGTGTACGGCAGCCTCACAGCCCCCTCTGGAGCCGAAACCTAGCTGCAGGGGCTGGAATTTGCTGGCCAGGGTTTCGCTATAGTGGGCGCAGCAAATTTTGGCTGCCATACGTCGATATGTGCACCCTACGGCAATGGGACGAATGCCGCCATCCTTTTTGCGCAGGGCACATAAATTCGCCCCGTACAAAACATCGATGACGGCTTCGTGCACATTGCCGGAAAGCATTAGATTGGTCAGGGCCACGAGCCCCTTCAAAAGCGACTCACCAGGTTCCCCGGCGCCTGGACACGTCAGATCCTTCAGGTGCTGGGGTGTCAAGCCGTCGAGGCCACCGGCGGAGCCACTTCGGAAGGAGCCTATGGCCGTTACCAATTGGCGGGCTGAAATTTTGAGATTATGTAGGTCTGGATCAGGCGGATCGGGGAAGGAGAGGTCATCCGCTGGAGCGGGGTGCTTATTCTCCAGAGCTGCAAGGGTATCAGATGAGTACGGCGCGACCACATCACTGCTAAAAAGTATCCTGGCCGCTCCCCTTATATCACCTTCACATAATTTGGATTCTACATGATGAGCTATTCCTCTTGATGAGGAGTAGCTGCTGTGTGCCGGGAATTTTGGGTCGAAAATTTGGGTCGAAACGTTACAATTTTCTTTGATTTGGGCCGTTAATGATTTTTTATTTACCAAATTCTTTTGTACATGTAGAATCCTATATGGGAAGGTGAGTAATTGTTCCCAGGCACGCTGCGAGTTCTCCTGGGCGACAAGACGTACACATTGTGCTAAGTGTTGTGCGGCAGATGGTCTAGCGCCGCGGGGAACCCGCTTTAAAACGGGAACTGAGTTTTTTAATTTTGTTAATGTTTGCCAAAACGGTTGTAATGCTGGTGATTGTGGATTTGATGAGATGATGGGGCTAGAAGGTGCACCTTGGGACTTATGTACTTTCCCAAAGTGCACATTCAGGCCCCGCTTACCTTTAAAAAAGCGTACCTGGGGACAATGTGGACATCTCACCAGGATATCCAGCGATGTGGCAGGTTGACCGGCACTTCTGTCGGCGTCGCTACCACCATCATTTCCTAACATTAACCTTACCTATATATTACAACAATATTTACATAAACGTCATACAAAATAAAATTTTCAAAATCACTGACACGTTGCTAGGCGCAGCCACAGGGCGCAGCCGCGACGTGTTGGCGCAGCCGCGCCGTTGCAGGGCTTTTCTCCACTATTTTTCTGATATTTAAGGAGGGGATCTCACAGTTGTCTTGATTTCACAGTTTGCTTGCTTTATTTAGAAAATGATTAATTGGTAGGTATCTGTCAACTATAATTTACGTTGACCTGATTTTTAAATCCTGCTGTTTTTCTGGCCTTTTGTCAGGGTTTTTAGTACTTCCAGGAATGGGTCGTGTAAATATTATTTCAAATCCAAATTATTTGGAATTCTATAATTATGTGGCTGTATGATCGATTACTTTTATATTTGGTGCACTGCGCCAGACCCACTTGACCAATAAAGATATCTTTACATCTTTACATATATCACTAAATTAATCATAACATAATCAGCGCACACAATATTTGATATCATTTTTCTAATTCTCAATTTTCCTTGGATGTAAAAATTATCGAATTTTCTTTCTCATGACATTTTTTTCAAACAATTTAATTGAATGAAGGCACGGCGACGAGAGACGAAGAGTTCGACTCGCGACCTCGCCGCGTGATCAGCTCATGATTAAGGACTCCGATTGGGTCCGAAACTAGTCGGGCAATCCCGAAAAATGCACGTGAGTAAACCGTAACTAATCATAAAAATTTTTCCTCTAAAACAACAAAGTAAAACGTAAAACTCATACAAAAAATCACAAATCATAATTTGCACATTACTATCCTACTGATAGGTACGGGCCGGGCCGGACCTCTTCTCAGAATGAAAAGGGTTTTGGCTTTATTCCACCACACTGGCTTAATGCGTGTTGACGGACCACTTTAGGGCTCGTTCAGGTGTACAGGTTTCTCGAAGTTTTCCTTCATCGGTAACGCAAGCGATAATGAAGTTGTGGAGAAACTTGGTGTGGTGTTCCTCCAACCAAAGGGAGGATCTTCCAACCAGTCGGAGTCTTGTGCCTGGCGGGCTACTGCCCAACGGTTGTTGTTGGGAGGTTGTATATATACTATCTGCGTGTTAAATCTTGACTGCGCGATGTAGGATAGTTCGCTAGTTCGCATGTGGCGAGATAGATGCCGCCACATCACTCCCCCCCTGAGACCGGAGGTCGATCGTCTTGATGAGTCAGCGCTTGTTGAGTCTTGAGAACTTGCCAGGGCCAGTGAAGGGTTCCTTTGAGTCGAAACTGTGAGTGGTGGCTGTGGACTGCGTCGACCAGGAGAGAAGTGCCTCTGCTAGTTGACCGGCCGAAGTGCAGTATGATGCGCCATGATGCTGGAGTGGGCTGAGGGTCGTGACCAGGCCTGCACGTTCGCTGTAGGCTAGTGGTCACATCACCCGTTGAAGCTGAGGATGCTGGCTGGCTGTGAGACTCGCTGCTTGCTGCTCGATTGAATGCTGAGCTGCTGAGGGAGTGATGATGTGGCTGCCGAGGCTGCGAAGGTTGTGTGTGACGTCACCAGTGTGGAAACACTGTCTGTGACGATCACGTCGGAGTCACCAATGTGGAGAAACTTGGTGTGGTATTCCTCCAACCAAAGGGAGGATTCTCCAACCAAAGGGAGGATCCTCCAACCAGGCGGAGTCTTGTGCCTGGCGGGCTACTGCCCAACGGTTGTTGTTGGGAGGTTGTATATATACTATCTGCGTGTTAAATCTTGATTGCGCGATGTAGGATAGTTCGCTAGTTCGCATGTGGCGAGATAGATGCCGCCACAAAGTTCTTATCCGCACACAAAGGACAATGCTCATGAATGTATGGAGTCCCGTACCATGCTGCATTAAAGTCAAACTTTGTTCTTTATGACTAAACTTATCATAATTAATTATTAACACCTACAAAAGTTATTTTTGTAAACAAAACGCGAGTTTCGGAGATTTTAGAAGTAATCTAAATAACCTGACAATGCGGACATGTCATACACGATTTAATAATGCTCTAAAAAACAGTAATCCGCATCATTGCATTCTACATCTCTATGATCGGCCGTGAACGGCCAATTAAACATAGATAAAAAAATGATAATCGTTTAAATAAAAAATCTAATCTATTCTAGTTGTTTTTAATTAATGTAGAATCGGCAAAATATATTTTTTACATGTTTTTTGAAAGATGTGATCATGCCACTTTCAAAATTCAAAGTTATAGTAATGATAAATCATGTGAAACGGAACGTCATGTAAAGGGAATAAAACAAAATCAACACTTTTATACTTTAAATTAAATTCCCTGTTCAAAAATTGATTTTTGAACAGGGAATCCCCAACGTGTAATGTCGCAAAAAATTATGAAAATAATTACTATAATATTTTGATCTTGATGCATGAGACTTTTTGGTACCACTTTTGGTCATTCTCCTTTGAAAAGAGTGAGGAGTCGCGATCAAACTCAGAGCCTCCTGAATGGACGGCAAGCGTTCAACCGTTATACTATCACTGCTACGATAACCACAAAATTAAGCCTGATTTTTTACAAGACCTCGCAAAAACTCCAAACCTCACATTTTAAAAATTCCTCTTGACCATTACCACATGTCGCGAGCCAAGCGTAATTGGCTTAGCTTAATTCGCTCCTGCTTACAACTTAAGCTGTAATATTTGGCTGGCGTTTTGCCAGTCGCCACAGCCTGCGGAAGCTGAGATAGACGACAAAAGAAATAAAGCGAGACACTCGTGGTAGTGGGACTAGGTGAGAGGTGTTTCTGGGGATATTACATTTTCTGTGGTTTTGGAGACAATGTTATCTATTGAGCCAGGAATATCCAGTATGTAGACTATGTAGGGACACGGGATAAAATATACAAGTCGAAATAATGCCTTAAGTATCTACCAGTCTACTTTAGGTGATGCAGAGACAAAACATTTTAGGTGTACTGAACAACATTGTTGTTCATACGATACATTTACCCCCTTGGCTTTAGATTTTTTTTTTGTATTTTTTATTATTTGTCAAGATTCATGGCACAACAATACGAAACCTGTAAAAAATCAATTGGCCAAGTCTTACAGGTCACATGGTACTATACCCTTGACAGATAGTGTAAGCTTAGTTCTTCTTCTATCGTGTCGGCACGAGTTAAAGGAGAATAGCTCATGCCGTGGTGAAAACATTTGCCAGTCAGCAAGGTTGGTAGCGGGGCTGCCTGCCCAGGGTGCGCCGGACGTACTGAAGTATCGTCACTCGTGAAGGCTCTTTTCATGAACCCTTTTTAGGCTTAGTAGTAAGGCCTTGTCTCGTGTGGGGACGGGCTAGAATGTAAAACTTCCTCTGGAAGCTGGGAATAGACACGTGGTGTACTAAACAAAACCCAGTACGCTTTGTGGTAAGATCTGTGTGGTCCGCCTGGCTAGCTACTTCTGAACATTAAAGCCAAGCAGTTTACTGTGTTCCGTCGTGTATATGTGAGAGCCAGAGGGGTATAGGGGAATCTTTCTATATCTTTGTTACTTGAATTTGTGAGCTCCATCTCAAACCCTGTCTGGGTTTACCATCAGGTGCTACTAGGAGCAAACGCGACCAAAAAGAAAACAAAATGTGGAATAATCAGCTCATTACAGTCCCACTGGTAAACAGAGACCCCTTCTTAGTATGAGAAGGATTTACGCCTAAGTCAACCACGCTGGCCAGCCCCCTGATTGATTGACTGATCTGACGAACGATTAGGCTTGCTATCTCTTTTTTCTCGTTACGAAAATCGTAGGCGAAACGAGATAACAAATCGGATCTTTCAAAAACGGCTAATATAAAAGGTTCTGAATACTCTGAAGGCTCTGGTACGGATTGGTGAACTACAAGTCGAGAAGAACGGAATTGAGCTTTTGTTTGCCGGAAACCACATAGAACTAATCCCAATGGCTCAACAAATGTTTCTTAGTATTTTTAACCGACTTTCAAAAGGAGGAGGTTATCAATAAGGTTGTATTTTTTTTATGTTTGTTACCTCAGAACTCCGTCATTATGAACTGTTTGAAAAATTGAGTTCATGTATTTCCCGTTTGGTCCCATATAAATGTTGTTATGATCAGATCATGACCTTCAGAGATATGGAACGGAAAAAGGAACTCCTCATCGGATCAAAGCAAAATTCTCAAATAACTAATATTGCTTTGTATATAATAATGTGTTGTTGATAACTGACTACCTACTGGAAAAGAGGTGGGGGTGCGTCAAACCCCCTCCCCACTTTCCCGAATGTTTGAATTATATCGTCGTAAGGTATCGTATGAAAGGGCTTATTATACCCGACTACGGAAAAGCCAAAAAGAAGGGTTACGAAGAGGAGGGGGTTTAATTTATGGCACTAAAACGTATTTAATAAAATATAATTCAACTCTACACTACACAAAATAGCAATTCTACACTGAAACAAATAGTAGCTAGCCACTGACTTCTGAAACTGTTAATTTTACGTAACGGTTATTATTTTACTCGTTTTATTTTTTATTTTTTTGAAGTCGGTTTTTACTTTTTTTAAGTTTATTTTTTATAACTCTCCTAGTTTTGTCCTATGAAATCTAAATACCTGGCGACCGCATCCCACACAAGAGTGGCTTTCCGCGAACGTTACACAGTTGTGAAATGCTTGTTTTAGATCATTTAGTTAGGTCTTCTGTTCTTTTTCGTTCTGTGTGCACTTTGCGGTTACGTTGAATATTTTTACTTGTTACTTTTTTGTTTTGCAATTTTTTGGTTCGTTTTTTGTTGGGTTTTGATTAAACGTGAAGGAAATGGAATTTTTATGATGTTTTGTATAGGTATCGAGTTTTTTTTTACTGTGGACTAGTTTTCGAACTTTACCTTTTACAAGAAGCTATAAAATAAAGAACTTTAGGCTATGACGATTTAGTCTATGATTTATAGACGCGTCATACCAACATCGTTGTACTACAAAACAGCGTTAATTTTTCGATAGCCACATTTTATTGTACAGTAGCTATAGTTCGTACAGCGTCTCTAAACACAAGATGGCATATTTTTTCGCAAATTGTTGCAAGAGTATCATTTTATAGGTACGTATAGCTGCAACACTGTTTGGTGCGTGACTAAGTGAACGCCAATATTAAAGCAAGGGCAGGCAACGCATCTAAAGTTTATAATATTATTGAGTTTAGATCATAACATTTGGCAGGTTCATTATAATCGCAGTAGGATACTATTACATTATCGATGAATGAGGCTACTCATCTATCAGATAACAATTATTTAGAAGCTTATTATGAAACTTAAATTAATAAGAATATTGAGTAAACAGTATTATTTTTAATTTTATAAAAAAATATTTTTAGTATAGTATTGTATCATGCAAGTTGTATTTAACCGACTTCAAAAAGGAGGAGGTTCTCAATTCGTCTGAATGTTTTTTTAGTGTTATAAGTATATTAAGTAAATTATTGTAAACTTGTTTGTAGACGCTTTGGGTGTACCTGTTATGTCTACAAATTATGAATAAATAAATAAATAAATTTTCTGTACTATACCATCACACCTGTATTCATCTAGGGCTTGGGCAGAGGTGTACAGTAAACCCAAATTTTGCCGTTATGTTTAAGCCCCATGTAATAGGAGGCGAGCCTATTGCCACACGGAAAACCCCTGCCTCCCTGCCTCACGCTCAGTAGTCACGCTTGCGATCACTAGACCAACGACACAGTCACTTTTAATTATAATACGAGTAACTAATCGAATCAATTTAACTTGTTATATATTAATTTTATATCATTTCTCAATTCCAGGTGCCGCAACCGCCTTCTAGGAGGGGCTCGACAGAAGGAGTCCAGGTGGGCCCGCCGGTTGGTGTGGCCCACCATTGCAGCAAGTTTTATTTATTGTAAGTGTTTGTTATCTATTATTCTTCTTAAACCGTTTCTTACTATTAAATCCACTACACATCAAAACAGAAACTATAGGGCCAATAAACTCTAAAAACAAATAAAAAACAATTAATCGTTGCTCTTCACACGGTTTTTTTCCTGTATCGGCTTACAGACACAAATCTTTACATGCACAGATACACAGAACTACTATCTGTAGAAAATACTTTTTTTTTGTTCGGGATGCTCTCCTACTACACCAACGTTCAAGAACCAACACCATCACCGTTTATAACGGAACACTAACATTAATAATGGATCGATTTTTTTAAAAGTATTTTTATTAATAATGCCTTTGCCAGCATATAGCTCCCGTCTGCGTCGCGTTGCCGTTCCACCGGTTCCTATAGCGCACGACATTAAAATTTAAAACATCGTATAAGATATGCCGCAAGCATAAACATAGGTAATATACAAATAGGTTAACGTGCTAGTCATAATGTCTCGTCCACATCTGGCACCTACCGCGAAACATGTGCCGCAACTTGTATCAGGACATGTTCCGACACAAGTACCCCAACATTTTACTCCGGCTAAAGTTATACACGTGAGGCGCATCACAGACCACATCGAAAAATGTTGTGCATCATTCCATATTAAATGTCAATGCAAGTACACCATACGAACACCATAGATACATCATTTAATATGATGAAATTGTATGACACACAAAACTAATTGTAGTTTTATGGTTAGTTACGGTTTACTCACGTGCATTTTTTCGGGATTGCCCGACTTGTTTCGGACCCAAACGAACTAGCCGCGTGGTCAGCTCATGATTAAGGGCTCCGTTTGGGTCCGAAACTAGTCGGGCAATCTCGAAAAAATGCACGTGAGTAAACCGTAACTAATCATAAATATGAATATGTCTCACGAAAATTATATTTGTAGTTTTAGTCTGAACGAAACATGTTGAATCACTTGTTGCCAGCAGATATCAACTTCTGCAACATGTGCCGAAACACTATTGCGTTACCGTGTATATAAGATTCATAAGAACATCCCTAGCACCACCGTAAACCCACTGCTCCCATATAAAACAATCCCCATATAAAGTGTCTTTTGTCGTATAAACTAATACGACAATAAAGACACATTTGTCCCCATATAAAGCAGGCTTAAAGTTTATTTTTACAAAGCGAATAGTCTTTAAATGCTTCACGGTCAATCTGTCTAACAATAAATAAATCCTTTGAGTAAAGTCTAGTAAATACAAAAAATTCTTCTACACCTAATTTCGTGAGATTGAAAATATATCTTTTGTTAGTAAATCTTTTATGTCAAAGACGACAGGTTTTACTTTTGATTATTGGTCCAGAGCAGTTTTTAGTTTAGTGTGTTCAATTCTTTCTATTAAAGTTCTCAATTACCAGCCCAAACTTTTAAGGGCTGTCCAGAATGTGGAAATAGTTATGTCTGTTACAGTAGGATTCAATTTAATTGGCGGCTGTGAAGTTGACACAAGTCGGGTGTCAGCGGGGCGTCACGGGGTTGGCGGGCCGGGGTACACCCGCCCGACAGCCGCCCGCAACCTGCGGTCTCCATCTCGCGGTGTGGGAGTGTGCGCGCTCGCAGCTCACTTCACAGCCGCCAATAAGATTGCATCAAATTGTACAAAATACTCACGCCTGTAATCTCCAAAAGGATAAACAGAGGTGTTATACCCACGTTTCGTCTCTTGTATTAAGTCCAATGTAAAAAGGTGGCGACCTTATTGAATTTTTTTGGGCGCAAGTATTGTAAAAGTTTTCTCGCCTCATACGACTCGCTTACCTGGCGAAGGAGGGGAATTGTATACTTAACCCGTCCAATCACAAATGTCTGTTAATAAAAAAACTGTAGCGTCTAAACTCTCTTCTTTCCTCGTGTTAGTGTGAGGAGAATAGCTGATGCCGTGGTGAAAAAATTAGCCAGTCAGCAAGGTTGGTAGCGAGGCTGACTGCCCAATGTGCGCCGGACGTACGTATCGTATCGTCATTCTCTGAGGCTCTTTAAATGCACCCCAGGTGTCTGATAAGCCAATAAATAAACAGACTCGTTTAGTTTCAAACGCACTGATTCCTCA
The DNA here is from genome assembly GCA_905220435.1 of Amphipyra tragopoginis. Classification (NCBI taxonomy): domain Eukaryota; kingdom Metazoa; phylum Arthropoda; class Insecta; order Lepidoptera; family Noctuidae; genus Amphipyra; species Amphipyra tragopoginis. The sequence goes on from HG992006.1 coordinate 4,367,763, forward strand.
TTTAAGCCATATTTAAAAGTGGCGCAAAGCTTTTTTTAAGTAATGATTAAACTACGTTTGACAAACGAATTAGCGATCGCAGAGTGTTGCTATTGATGGAACGTAAGACAAGCCAATGAACGGCAACGAAGGCTAACAAAGGCCAAGGAAGGCCAACGAACGAGGTTCGTTAACGCTTGAATCCAAATGAAATTGGATTCGTTATAAAGTTTGGTGAAATTCAACAAATGACGTTTGATCGTTCGTTGGCCATCTTTGACCTTCATGGGACGTCGAAGGCTTGATGTCGATGGTTCTTGATAGTAGATAGGATGTCGTTGTCAATCCATATCTATCCTCTAGTGACATTCGTAGTTATCAAAAGCGATTGCTTGAATATCTACTCACACTACTGTAGTAGAATTATCATGATCTATGTATATAAAAATGAATCCCTATTTTCTTTGGTCACGGCATCACGCGTAAGCGGCTGGACCGATTTGGCTACTATTTTTTTGTTGTGTTCGTAATTGTCAAGAGAAGGTTCTTGTGAAAGAAAATTTTGATATTTAAAAAAAAACTAAATTATCTCAGTACGTCCATACTATTTGTTTACCGCATGCATGAAAATGGTTTTAACTTTTTGTTACTATTTTGATTTTGTTTCTGAAGGTAGGTAGTAAGTAGGAAAAAGTGCATTGCAACGCACATGGTACAGCTCATTATTTTAAAAAGAGTTTCTATCGTGTTTTCTGCCAGTTCTCCTCCATAAGACCTAGGTACCTTTAGTACCCGTGCTACTAATTTTGACGTTTTAAAAGCACCTGTAATCTGGTCTACTTAAAATAAAAAACGTTAATTTTGACTTTGAATCCGAACGAGATCGAAAATCGCAAAATAAAAACAGATCAATATAATATATAGGTACTTTATTTCATTAGCATTATCACTACATAGTATAAAACAAAGTCGCTTCCCGCTGTCTGTCCCTATGTATACTTAGATCATTAAAACTACGCAACGGATTTTGATGCGGTTTTTTTAATAGATAGAGTGATTCAAGAGGAATGTATAATACATTGCACCCGTGCGAAACCGGGGCGGGTCGCTAGTTCCGATCTATAAAATTAACTTTAAAAGTTTTTAGTATAATGAAAGTGGTTTCATTTATAACCACAAAACACAAACAATAGCAAAAGGTAACGAGAGGTGAACGGTGAAAACTTTTATAACCTGAAACACAGGAATTTTAGTAGAAAACATGTTTTCGTCAGTTTTAGAAGCTCTACTTATAATATTATTTTGAGGCGCGTTCTGGTTGGCCATATTTAATACTATAGGTTGCTCACGGTCACGCCCGCGTGGATGTCATTTATCTCGTAGATATTTCAAGGTTTTCGGAATAAAAGTAGCCTATGTCCTTCTCTAGGTTCCAGACTATCTCTGTCATCATCTGCCTAGCCTTTTCCCTTCTATGTTGGGGTCGGCTTCCAGTCGAACCGGATGCAGCTGAATATCAGTATTTTACATGGAGCGACTGCCTATCAGACCTCCACAACCCAGTAACTGGGTAATACGATACTCTTGGTAAGACTGGTTGTCAGACTTTCTGGCTTCTGACCAACAGTAACGACTGTCAAAAATCTACAAATGACAGCCGGGACCAACGGCTTTACGTGCTTTCCGAGGCACGAAGGAAACTCGCTATGGTAAATGGTCACCCATCCACAGACCAACCTCGGCAAGCGTGGCTTAACCCGGAAGATCGGTCTATGCGGCTGTAATTATTTAGCCACGAGCTCCTCCAGACTATCTCTGTACCAAGTTTCATTAAAATCGGTTCAGCGGTTTAGGCGTGAAAGCGTCACAGACAGACAGAGTTACTTTCGCATTTATAATATTAACGAGGGTTATTTTTATAGAACCTTAAATATTTTATTCCGAGGAACTGGTTTTATAGAAAGAATAAATGTTTACTAGCGTTTTATGTGACGTATTTTAAAATACATTAGGGAGCAATGAAGGTCATTAATATAAACCTTAATATCTTGGAAACTAAGAATGATAGCTTATTCAAATAACAAATATTTTATGGACTATTTTAAGAAGTTTTATTAATTTTATTTGGTTGTACGTTGTTTTATAGCTAATAGTTTTATAGAATTTTGTTTCACATAAAGTTTAATGTTAGAATAATCATATCATAAAATAACAAATCAAATATTCTTCATCCTTATGTTGTTTATTTAATATAAAACTTATTACCAAGAATAACATTTTATCAAGTGGCAGATTAAATCACACATGCAGTAAAAAATTTAAACACTGAGTATTTTATTATTTAATTATATATTTCTTAAATGTTTAGTTAAGTTAGTAAATATTTATAAGATATTTATTTATAAAATTATGGATAGCAGCGCAACGCATCGGGGCTCCTATTTCTGTCTGCAGGGTTTAAAGTAACCTAACACGAAGGGGATGACGGGGGCTTCGTTCGCTCGGATTTTTTTCTAGGCATTCGAAGACTTCATTAATATGAAAAAAAAAAACTATAGGTTTACTCACTCTGATGCAGGGCCGGCCCTACCATAGGGCGAACGGGAGCGAATCAGTGTGCTCAGTTTGTTCAACCACAGTCCAAGGCAGTTTAAATGTTAGAAGAGCTCCTTTCTCTCATTCAGTGCATGTATGTACACACGGCTACACATCAAGCTATACAAAACCAGTTTATCTTGGCGTCGCTTTGTATAATCTTTTCGCACAAGCAACGGTCAGCTTATACTGGTTTTGCATAGCTTGAAGTGTAGCCGTGTGTACAACAAGCGTACCATTTAACGTTTGACTTAGTAAACACGCTGAATTGATCATTCTTTTGGAAAAAATATTTTACTGTGTAAAACTATCTACATTTGGTTCAAAAATGGAATATTTGAATGAAACCTAGAAAAAATTTGAACGGTGGTTAAAAAAACATTCTGTGTTTCAGTTTCCTTACTGACGCACAATAATCTTTCTTCTTTTTATTTTTATTGTACCTTTCCAACTAGAGAAGGTTACCAGGTCACCGAAAGCTCTTATTTTTGGTCATATAAATCCATACTCATTATATTTCCAGCTCGCAATTCCTGTCCAGCCCTTGATGTTATCCATCCACAACTTTTGATAAAATATCTTTCGTCTAGAAACCTACTCATTTTAAATCGCGCTGCGTCCTTAATTTTCCACCTCAGTGCACGTACCTTTCCCTCTTTATTAAGCAAATTGATAGTGTTTGCTGATTCACGTACCAGTTATACGGAGCGTAAAAACCTCTGTTTTACTCTATAGAAAGTCTTTTGAGCCTTTTTTGTTGAATTCAAAGAAAATCTTGGAAAAAGCGACTCATCTTGTAAGTATTTGAAGTGTTTCCGCTTAAATAATTTCTGTAGGGTCTTCAAAGAAGTTCGTAAAAAACATTATGAAGAAAATGTGTTATTTTTACAGTTGTTGAGTACAAAAACTATCACTTAGCACTTAGTATTTTAATGTGCACTCAACTGTAACAGTTTTTTTATATGCAAATGTAGACTTGATTTTATTTAGTTTCAATTCATGTTCTTAGAATAAAGTGTTGATTTTTTTATATAGTTTTACGTATACACTTAAACATATTTGTTTCATGTTTTCTGTATTAGCTTTTGGAACAAGTCTTTTTGAAACCGGAAAATTCTAACTGGCCTATATTATAATGTATTTCAAATAAATTTTTGAAAGGTAAATAGGTAATATGCGTGTAAAGGGCAGGTTACCAAAATTAACACAGTGAATTCAGCTCATTATTTTGATTTGAAATTCCGTGGAAAATATCCGGAATTAGCGATAAAAAAAAACATTTTATTTTTGCAACATGCTGTGTGTCCTTATATAATTAGTTTTTATTAGAGATAGGATATTCGGATGCCTATTTACCTACCACCTACCTATATCCGATTCTATAATCAGAACACGAAATCGCGGGATTTTTTCGATACAAAAGTGCATTCCATAACGCCGGGTCCGCTGCGCCGTGTTTTCGTGTTTGCAAACAGGATAACATTGTTTGCTAACCGAATAGTGGCGTGGCCTAATAGTTTTGTTAGCAAAATTGGCGCTGCGAACCCTGCTTAACGTTGTTTGCTAACCGAATAGGGGCGTGGCCTAACAGTTTTGTTCGCAAAAACACCTCAATTTTAGTTGAATATGCATCCGATTATCCTATCTCTAGTTATTATACACCAGTAAAATATAAAATTAGTAAAAGGAAAACTCGGAAAATTCCAAGTTTCCTCTTATTTTAAATTTCGAATAAGAGCGTTTGTGCACGACAAGGAATTTTACTGTCTGGCAGTCCGATTTTTTACGGTCCGATGTGGCATGAAAAATACGGATGGTTGGCTTGTGCACTTGTCCGTCTTTACTCGGATCGGTGCGGCGCAGTTTAGGTTAGCTCTCTTTGAGAAAGCGTCGTGGGCGCAGGTCGTCGTGGAGGCGAGGGAGGGGCCAACGCAGCGTCCTGTGCGTGCGACATACGCGCCTCCCTTCCCCCGCCGCCCACCCCACGAGCACTGCATCCGCGATCAGTATATTCATGGAAGGCCCATGAATATACTGATCGCGGACGCAGTGTACAAGCATAAACACGTTTCTCATTACTGTCATCTCGGACCGGAAAAAACGGCCCGGAATGGGGAAAAGTAAAATATCGGACGGTAAAATTACGTATAGTGCACAAACTAGTATACATTATGGCGTGCCATATCGGACCGTAAAAAATCGGATTGCAGGTCAGTGAAATTCCTTGTTTCGCCTTTTTCGCGCAGCAGTGAGGCACACTTTCCTACCAATTTCTTTTTTTTTGTCTCTGCTTTATGTTTTGTATGCCTTTTTGTCTGTGCTAAATAAATGTATTTTCTTTCTTTCTTTGTAGTGCACAAACACGCTAAAGGTTAAATTCACTGCTTCAGTCATCGGTAAACACCCGGTATATACATCCAACTTTAGAATAGCGTCATTTCGTCTCAACTTTGTACGAACCGTCAAAATTGTCACCAAAACATGATACGTAACAATAACAAAATGACAAAGTTAGGGCTTCTAAAATATGTTTGCATCAGAGTTATTGCAAGATATGAAAACCACACATTAATAATTTTATTCTCGCTATATTTCTCGTGCTCGGTTATTAGGATAATACCACAAAGGCGAGCAGACAAGACAACTTTAAGTTGCGCGTTAGTTGGATGATTGTTGCGCTGTATTTTTCTTACCGTTTTTTATTATGGTGAGATAATCCTCATGGATTCCTTCCGCCATGGGGATTGAGAAGGGATGTGCCGGACGTTTACCGGCTAAAAACCTACGGTGTTCCTTTGTCCTATGGCCAGGGTCACGAGATTCGCTGTAGCCTGCATCGCAACCCCGTGTAGTAAAATCTTCCTGTTATCAAAGTTGCAAAAATTATCAATTAATTTTGCACAATTTATGAGTTTATCTCTTTTGTATTTGCATAATAATCACATAACATAAATCATGCCTGTTTTCTCCGAAGGATTAGGTGGAGGTATAATTATAACACTCTCATTTCACCGTTATGTTTAAGTTCCATGTAATTGAGGGCAAGCCTATTGCGATCAACCGGGCAAAAATTCACGCTCCATACTGCTACTGAGAAATCCCACACGGAAAAACCCAATTACCTACACTTTGCCTGACCGATCGCACCGAGGGATCTCGTGTATAATAATCACGTCACACATTAAACAATGTTGCAGCGTATGCACTAAAGCCATAATTTAGTGACGTGTGATTAAAAATAAGACCAAACTACTTTGAGTTCAGGCATCCTACACTGCTTTATTAGCAACTGTTTTTTTCCCGTGTGGGAACAGGCTAGAATATAAAATTTCTTAACCACACACTGGGCATAAATGCGTGTTGTAAGATTCAACAAAACCCATTACGCTTATTGGTAGGATCTATACAGTCCGCCTAGCTAGCTACCACCATCACATTAAAGCCCGGCGCCAAGCAGTTTACTGTGTTCCGTCAGTGTCTATCGGTATGAGTCTGTCATGCTCACTGAAATGTCCTGCTGATTGTGGCGTTGTGCATCGGATCGTTGAGTTCCCTGCAACATAGTTCAGCTGAGCGACGCCGATGTATGCGTCATGCTCGTTAACGGGTGCTGTCTGTTGGGACTGGTCAGCTCGTAACTGCTATGGCAATCATTTTAAAAGGCTAACTTTCTCATTGCTTTTCATGTTGTTAACTGTATGTACACTAATCTACATTGTTTTTACATTACTACAACGAAAATTGTCAAACCATTTACTTTAAAAAAAAAGTGTCTGTGGAGTTTCTTGCTGACTCTTCTCTAAAGGAAAGAAAGCACTTTTGAAAGCACCAGTAATCTGGTCTACTTGAAATAAAAACTATTTGACTTTGACTTTGATTTGTACCTATTTAAGAGTCAGATGGGTATAGGGTAATCCCTCTATATCTTTGTGACTCGGATTCGTGTGCTCCATCTTACATTCTGTGTGCGCTCACCATCAGGTGCAATTATTAGGATCAAATCAAATAGTTTATTGGTTCAAATCATTTGTCAAGTTTTGGACACTGTCACCTAAACTAGGAAGTCCTGTGTTTTAGGTAACAGTTATAACATAATATCACCTTCTAGTATTGCACAAAAAATCTGGTTTATTATTATACTAGCTTTTGCCTGCAGCTCCGCTTGCGTGTAATTTTGAGCCTTCGTTAAGCCCCTTGTTAAGTGTAGTCATAAAATTAAAAAAAAAACATCCCCTATTTCACCTCTTACGGGTAGAATTTCCAAAAACCCTCAAACATGTGTATATTTATTTCTTACCAAGAGCCTACATTTTTAATTCCACGCTTCTTACTTCAAAAGTAACAGATTTCTCATGCAAACTTTCAACACTTATTTCACCCCCTTAGTCGTTGAATTTTCAAAAACGCTCAAACACGTGAAGCTTTATTTCTAACCAGAAACCTTAATATTAAATTTCATGCTTCTTACTTCAAAAATGACGGACTTACATACAAACTTAAATCCCCTATTACACCCCTTTAGGGGTTGAATTTCGAAAAATCCCTTCTTAGTGGATGCCTACATCACAAAAGGAACCTACTGTGAAAATTTCAAGTTTCTAACCCCAGCGGTTTAGGCTATGCGTTGATAGATCAGTCAGTCAGTCAGTCAGTCAGCTTCTCCTTTTATGTATATAGAAGAAGAAGATGATCATTAAACTCTCAATCACCGTAATTATAGACACAATAGATAAGACAATTAAGTGTCGTCCTGGAACGACGGGCGTTACGCAATTAAGAATGAAAACTTTAGGACTAACTATAACTATACTATCTATAGTAACTATTATATTAGTAATATTATCGAAAATAAATTAATCTTTATAATATAATAAAATAAAAAATAAAATGTCTTTAACTATAGTATATCTAGTGTGAAATAATTTAAATTAAAACAATTGTCAAGTGTGTAAATTGTGGATTAGGATACAGGTTTTAATAATATTTCTGTATCACTGTAGTTAAGGCTTTGTAGCCACGTACATAACTTTTGGATGAAACGCAATAAAGTAAAGCAATAAAAAGAAAGTCTTAAAAACTCAATCGTCAATCACTTTGCAATGCCTGAATAACTTGCAACATTTTCTGCATCTCGTCTGCTACAATGTTCCTAATAGTCAAGACCGGGAAGCTGACATCACACGACAATATAAACTTTGAACAATAACCATCAATCCTTTGAAAGTTGTTGTGTACCAAGTTATTAATTAGAATAGAGGATGGTATCGTCGCATTATGGATGCAAGGGTGGTTTAAATTATGTTAAATAAGCAAGTATGATATAGTGGGTTCGAATTTACCTTTTGAGTGTTGCTTCTAGGTTCAATTCCTGGGTCGGAGAAAATGTTTTTCTTTTCTCTTAGGAACTGGAAATGGTCATAGTGTGATATTGTATTGCAATAAAGAGACAATTTTTATTTTTTATTTATTTAATGGCTTATCTACAATTATTACACTGTTTATCCTAATAATACAAGAAATATGATACAAGCATAGTGTACAATATGATGCGATATAAGCGAATATATGAAGTAAGTGATGGTTTCATAAATTTTTGACTTTTGCTGTTGACTGTATAAAAGCACATTTATACTTACTGCGTATAAAAACTTATCCCATTTTGGACCCACAGTAATAAATGTAGTTCCGTATTCTGCCTAAAATAAAATCAGTTTTCAACCAATTGCAATTTTTTTTAACTGCCCTCTCTGTCCTGTTTCCTGGGTGGGTTTACAGACACAAATCTCACATATACAAACGCTCAGATCCGAAACAACGATCTGTAGGCCATACAAATTTTTGTTCCGTGTGGGAATGGAACCCTCGACCCGTAGCGCAGAAGTCAATTGCTCAGCCACTGCACTAAACGTATCGTCATTGATTATTGTTTTTTGTACAAACGGGCTTATTATTCGCTGGCGAATCTTCTGTTCTTTTTTGTTATGTGATATCAGCTCTTTACACTGCCTCTAAACCTTTATTAACCTCTAGTTATGTAATAAAGAACTCGTTACTGTTGTGATGCCATAATCCAAACTTTAAACAACACTATTTATGTTTACAATGTTTCATCTGGTAACTTTTAAATTATGACGAGCGGAACAAAATAGTTGAGTGAATATTTAGGTTTAATGAATTTTATTACTCATAAAAAACACAGTTTACTTACAATGAGCTTAAGTTACTAATTTATAACTAATATAATTAATAGCTATTACAATGCTTATTTATTACAGAGATCGATCGGTTCTAAAAGATGGTGTCATAAATATGTTTTTTCAATCGAGTTTTGAACACAGAAATTGATTGACTGTCCTTGATATTCTTTGGTAGGTTATTATTATATTTCGAATTGTTTTGTTGACTACGAGAAAAGGGTCCTCAATGTAACAGTGTTACAGCGGTTACGCACTGCATCCGATCCGAATCCGTGAAAATACGTTCCGAAGTAGCCATAGAACTATTTGTATGGTAGATTACGCACTACATCCGGCATCCGTCATCCGATTTCTATCCGTCATCCGTGAGTTTCTAATTCGGAAGAACAATTGACGGACCGAAGTAGCCGTAGTACTATTTGTATGGTAGTTTATGCACTACATCCAGCATCCCTCATCCGATTTCTATCCGTCATCCGTGAGTTTCTAATTCGGAAGAACAATTGACGGACCGAAGTAGCCTGAATTGTTTGAATTTGAATCAGAGATCGGGATAGTGCGTAAGCAACATCCGAATTCGGTCCGAGATTTTCACGGATTCGGATCGGATGCAGTGCGTAAAGCAATATCCGAAATTCGGTCCGAGTTTTTTACATCCGTATTTTCACGGATTCGGATCGGATGCAGTGCGTAATCGCTCTTAGTCTATATCTTAATAAATTGCGCTCTGTGCAAGTCAAGTAAAATTGTTCTTCCGAAAAAGTGAGTATTTATAGATAAATATTTAATTTTTGTTATTTAAAATCTTATGGTCTCGTATTTTATTTAATATTTTTTGTAAAGTAGAGTAAGAGTAAGTTCGGGGGGATTTTCGGCAACTTTGAATAATGTACAAGGTTAGTCAGAAAGGGGGTACTAATCCGCAGGCCACTTAAAGTATTTGCTTCCGGCCGTGGTTCTGTCCATGGTCGGGAACGAGAGTGCGTGGGAAGCCGTCGCCTCCTTCTGCGAGGAAGTGATGGCGACCAAGGAGGGAGCGGAGAAAGAGAGAGAGACAGCTGCTACTCTCCCTTCCCGCGCCAGACGCACCGGGCGGCGGAGGCCGCGCGACGACCTCCAGCCACCCTAGTGTGTGGCCTGCGGGCACTGGGTTAGGGGACCCACCGCCCGATCAGTAACAGGCCCGAGTAGGTGGCGCGACGTGTTCCACGCGCGCCTCTCAACAGGACGTGGGGCTAGGCCCCACAAAGGAGAGGTCCGCCAGCTCCTGGCAGACCCAGGCCTGCCGGGGTCGCGGTGCATGCAGCTGCGAATCCCGCGACCCCGGCCCACGGTCAAGTGATGGAACATCGTGGTGGTTTTAGCCGGTAAGAGTCCGGCACACCCCCCGTCCTCCCCAGACGGGGGATAGTCCATGAGGATTTCCCCACGCAAAAAAAAGGCTTCTTAAAGTATCACTGATGACGGTTTTAAAGCAAGTGTTATCGTATTCATATTTGTTGCTCTATTTTTTGAGGGGTTCGTGGCTAATTTGCAAGGTTAAACTGCGCTGACCGCAGTCAATCCGTAGATGGGTGACCATTCATAACACGACCTCTCCGTGCCTTCGAGAGATCATTAAACCGTCGGTCCCGGGTGTCATACGAATACCTATGGCAGTCATTATGGGTAGTCAGAAGCCTGAAAGTCTGACAACCGGCCTAAACTTAGGATATCGGTATTGCAAAGTAACTGTCTGATGGCAGACTATTCGAATAAAATAAAAAAAATAAAAACTGTATTTTCAGAACATTATCCATTCGCTTACAACTTGATTTGAGTATCTAAGAACAATGAGAAAAGTAAATTGTCAGACGGTTCGAGTAGCCGCTGATACCCAAGCTAAGATTCAACTTGTGTTACGGGTGTCAGGGTTCTCTCTCTAAAGACAGTAAATGGCATTCAGCCGCATCTAGTTAGATTTGAAGCTGACCCCAACAGGCCAACTTCTGAAGAGGCTAGGCAGATAGATACAGGCATCTGAATAACTCATAAAATCTCTGTTTTCACCACCCTAATCATTAACAACAAACAAATCCATTAAAATTAATTTTACAATTCATTTTCATATCCAAAACATTAAGCAAACTCTATCGTCCATTTACGCGCGTAACGACTAAAGGTTTTTGCGAAAAAAATGCGCTAATTTTCGAAGTACCCCAATTATGGACCCTTATAACAACTAACGAGCCTTTCTAAGTACCCAAGATGTACCTTCACATGATTTCGACTTTATTAATGCAAATTGAGATCCGAATGATTAAAACTGCAAGCTCCTGAAACGTAATTGGATTTTTCGATAAAAAATACATGCAATAAATATTTTTGCTGGACAGCGAAAATTTTAACCCAATTTGGTTTATGGAATCATGTTAGCTAGATTTTTACTGTGGATTTTTCAGTGGCAATTTTTTTTGAGAATATTATTATTTTCTAGTGTAAAAAACACAACAACATAATCGTTCAGGGGTGTTTCTATCATTACAGTTATAGCTAATATCAGTATATCAGGATTGCGAGCAAGGTAAATGTAGTAAATAAAACCAACATAGACTCTCCACCACTGAGAGTACTTGTATTTGGGTTAGTATTAGTAACATAAACTAGATCACAATATATTACTTTACACAATTATTACAAGATCATTAAATAAGGACAAGCTAGTCAGATATCAAAGGTTAGACTTCTTCAGCTGATGAACACAGAATGCCCCGCTTCTTCGAATGACCACCGCCTTTATTTATTATTTATTCGGTTGTGTTGATAAATATCGACGGCTACCATTCTTTGTCAACATTGCCCAGTGCTACCCGCTACCGATAACACTAGAACATCGGTCTAAGCTGGTCTTCACCATCAACAGAGTTAATTGAATGTAACGACATTCGATCGTTCTTCCTAACCTAAATATACAAGGTTAGTCAGAAAGGGGGTACTAATCCGAAAGGGTGTTAAAGTACCCATAATAATGAGTAACTTTTATTCAACAACTTTCCCCAAAAAACAATAGTTTAAGAGAAATAGGTGTTCAAAAATTACAAAAAAATAAGCTAAAATCTATGTATCGTAAGCTATGATCAGCTGTGTTTACATCTTAGGTCATATTATAGGTCACGAATAAGAAGCTCTATTTTCTGAATTCGTAACTAAAGCAGGAAAGTAGATTTAAAAAAAAAACTAAAATTAACATCATCTTTTATTGAAATAAAAATTATCGAATTTTGAAATTTTAAGTGATGCTATAAGTGGCCTGCGGATTAGTACCCCCTTTCCGACTAACCTTGTATTGGGGTCAGTTTTCAGTCACACCAGATGCGGCTGAATACCAGTATTTTACACGGAGCGACTGCCATCAGACCTCCGCAACATAGTTACTGGGCAATGCCGATATCCTAAGCTTAGACCGGTTGTCAGACTTTCGGGCTTCTGACTATCCGTAACGACTGTTATAGGTATTCCGTATGACCCTTTAACGTGCTCTTCGAGGCATAGAGGATTCTCAATGTGTAATGAATGGGCACGCATCCACTAACTGATCGCAACAAGCGCAGCTTAACCTTGCAAATCTTATGATAAGAGCGATTGATAATTAGCCATAACATAATTAGCCATACCATAATTAAATGCCTCCATACAACATTATTCTACTCAAAAATCCTAACTCAAACTCTCAATCACCGTAATTATAGACACAATAGATAAGACAATTAAGTGTCGTCCTGGGACGACGGGCGGTACGCAACCGGTTAATATTATAAATGCGAAAGTAAGTTTGTTTGTTTGTTACCTTTTCACGCCTAAACCACTGAACCGATCATCCTGAAATTTTGCATATATAACGTCGTAAAGTGTACAGAAACGGACATAGGGTACCTTTCATCTCGAAAAAAAGTATTGTTCCCGAGGAAAACAACAATAACGTTCATAGATGGCGCCACGTGTCTTTCGAATCACGATTGAAATATATTATTATAGAAACTTTAGTAGTGTGTTAAGAGTTTTTTTAGCTTAATTAATGCGAGCGAAGCTGCGGGCAAAAGCTAGTTTATCATAAAATGTGATAGTAGCACGAAAAGCTTGATTTTGACTGCCTCGTTGGTTTAGCGGTCGTAAGCGCGACTGCTGAGCGTGAGGCCTGGATTCGTTTTGTGTCCGGTCGATGGCAATAGACTAGCCCCCATTTCATGGGACGTAAAACATAACGGCGAAATGTGAGTGAACATACACCAGACCTCTCCTTTGTGGGGCCTAGCCCCACGTACTGCTGAGAGGCGCGGGTGGAACACGTCGCGCCGCCTACTCGGGCCTCTTACTGATCGGGCGGTGGGTCCCCTAATCCAGCGCCTGCAGGCCACACACTAGGGTGGCTGGAGGGCGTCGCGCGGCCTCCGGCGCCCGGTGCGTCTGTCGCGGGAAGGGAGAGTGGCAGCTGCCTCTCTCTCCCTCTCCGCTCCCTCCTTGGTCACCATCACCTCCTCGCAGCAGCAGGCGGCGACGGCTTCCCACGCAGTCTCGCTCCCGACCATGGACAGAACCACGGCCAGAATGTACTATACACCTCTGCCAACCCTTCGGAAAATACAGGCGTGAGTTATACAGGCATGAGTAGCACGGAGAAAATTATAAAAGCTACATAAACCAGCATCAAAATATTCCTTGAACATCCGATATTTTAGTACAAAAACATTTGTGGAAAAGAAAACTTGGTTGCGAGAGGCGGGGAAAAACTGTGTTATGTTCAGATAATTACATTACTTGATAAAGTTGTAAGAGGTTGGGTAGATGGCTTAATAATGTGATGGTGGCACAGATATACAGTTAAATAGATAACGCAAGACGACATACCAATTGTAATGGACGGAGTACCGAAAACTGAAATTTTGCTCAGAATATTTCCGACTTCTCCGACTTTTCTTTTCACTCATTTTACATTTCTCTGGTATAAAATAACTTACTGTAGTACACACAATATTTTGCATTCTGCAGATTTTTTTGATATTTTCTACGGACTTTGCATGGGGGGGAGTGATGTGGCGGCATCTGTCCCCGCCACATGCGAACTATTCAAGCCTGCATCGCGCAATCAAGATTTAACACGCAGATAGTATATATACAACCTCCCAACATCAACCGTTGGGCAGTAGCCCGCCAGGCACAAGACTCCGCCTGGTTGGAGGATCCTCCCTTTGGTTGGAGGAACACCACACCAAGTTTCTCCACAGGCTGAATTCGGTAGGACAGTTTTCGGTACACCAATCGTTCGGCACACCCGGCATTTTGCGTGCCATTCGGTAGGAGCAATGCTTCAATGGTTTACTAATCAATTTTAGTGCATTTCTGCAAGCGTGAATGATTGCAGGATTCGTGTGTATTCTATCACTGAAAGACGCGTGTGAGGCATGCGACATAAATATTTATTTCTCTGTCACTGATGTAGAAAAACATAAACCAATGGTAGAACATAATTTACGGAAACCGCGCCACGTCCGCGTCGTGATTACAATGCCTAAATTAAAAGGTACGACTGTACTCAATGACGTAAATTAGTCTATTTTTCGCGTTTTATTCTACACTCGGTTTGGATACCATTAAAGAATTTATGGAAGATAAATTCTAAAAATACCTACCTACTTCCTATGTATGCCAATAAATAAATAAAAAAAAAAAAAAAAAACATCGTCTATGTTCCTAATTCCTATGTATAAAATAATGTTCCTATTACACATAAGTAATATAATGTGTAATCGCCAATGTAACCTAATTTTAATGTGATGTTTATTTTTCTAATAATTTAATAACTTACAAATAAGTAGGTACTATTATTGTATGCCTTGCAACACCCTTACAGGGTCTATGTATGTTTGAGATAACTATTCTATAAGTTCTCTGTAAACTACATACAATAATACATACATACTACAATAAATAAATAAAATATTAAATAATTTTTGGGCGCTGACACATGGATCTCGGTCCACAGTTTCCACGTCAATGTTCCCAGCGCTAAATTACCTGTGTTAGGAAAAAGAAAGGAACGAAAAAATTTTTATTCTGGACTCACACAGGCAGTTACAGAAACAAAAACAATAAACAAAAAAAAGGATAATAAATTAAACTACCTGCACGAGGCCGAAAAATGCTCCTATCTCAGCATAATGCTGCGACGTTTAAAAAAAATAACCAAATCTCGTAACGCTGATATTCTGATAGGACCATTATGATGCCATGGGCAATAACGACACAAATAAATAAATAGATAAATTACGTACAATATTAAAATTAAAATACTACTAAATAAAAGCAATAAATAGTTTATTATAAGCTTGTGCGTTACGTGTGTGTGTGGTGATAATAGTGTGTAGTAATTAATAGTCAATAAAATAAACATAGTTAAGTAGGTAAAAAACAATGCAACACGCTTGTTTCAATACAATTTGACAAACTTGCGGTATCTATTTAACTGAATATCTGTGTATAGTAACAATAATAGGCACTCCGTGTCGTAATTGAGTAGAACATTGTGGTAATTGGTGGACTGTGATTATTTTTGCCAGTAACAGGTGTGATTTCTACGTCTTTTCTGGATCTTTTTCGTAAGTGGTCGCACATTTACGTGTAACCAATTCTACTGATAGAAACGTTGATCAATCGCAACTGAGCCGAACCCGAACCGATTATTCAGACAGTTTTCGTTTACAAAAACCATCAAATTGTTTGACAACAAAAATAAAACCAAACATTTTGACAGCTTTCGTAAACGAAAATTGACTGACGGTTGAGATTCGTTAGCCAATAATTTTATTGGTTGAATTGACCCTCTGGGGCCTAATTCTCCTAAAATAAATATTGATAAATTACAACCGAACCAAGGCCGAACCGTGCATTCAGACAGTTCTCAATTTCAAAGGCTATCAAATTGTTTGACACAAAAAACAAAATCAATCATTTTGAAAGTTTTCGAAAACAAAAACTGACTGACGGTTGTGGTTCGATTGCGTTTGGCAACAATTCATTTTAGGAGATTTGGGCCCCTGATTACATAAAGAGAAGGACTGAAGTGTCGGTGCTTCTATTGTTCTCGTTATTTGCATCTCACTCGCGCACTTTTTTTGTGAGAGATAGGCTACTAAATTCACTTGACAGAAATGAATCCGGGTCACCAACATAAACCTTAATATCTCGAAAACTAAGAATGCTAGCTTATTCAAATAAAATGTAGACTATTTATAGACAATTTCAGAAGTTTTATGATTTTATTTGAGTAGTATTAAATATACATATAGCGTATGGCGATATGAGAGTGTATTAAATGCATTGCATGGGCCCAATTCTACTAACAAAATTGCTGTCGAACCGCATACAAACTACAACCGTTAGTAATTATTTGTTTACAGAAACTGCCAAAATGTTTAGTTATGTTTTTGTTGTCAAATAATTAGACAGTTTTTGTAAACGAGAACAGTTGAATGAACGAACGCTTTAATGATTCAGCTTCGCCTCGATTGCAATTGACCGAACTACAACCGTTAGTAAGTATTCGTTTACAGAGCCTGCCAAAATGTTGTCTTGTTTTTGTTGTCAAATAATTTGACAGTTTTTGTAAACGAAAACTGTTGAATAAACGAACGAATTAACGGTTAATCTTCGACTCGATTGCGATTGACTAACATTTTTGTAAGGAGAATTGACCTGCATATTTCTTTAATATTACATTTTTTATTTACAAAACAACAAAAAACAAAACCAAACATTTTGACAGTAAACTGTACTATTAAAGAAAAACAAGCTTCCTGCTCGTTTCCTGCTTCAAAAAGATACCTCAATTAGCCATGTAGCCTACTGGAGCGCGTCCCACTTTACTTTTGGCGGTTCGCGGTCTCTTTTCAAGTATTGTTCTTTGTAAAGCGCATTCCGACATAAACACACACTAGGCATGCAAAACACGTCTCACAGAATTTAAAATCTCAGTTGCTTAGAACTACTATAGTACTAGGTATGTCTTTCAGTTATATTTGTTTTTTTTTTACTCTTACTGACATGTTCGTATTTGAACCTAGTCACACCTGATGATGAACGCATACACGGTCTATAATGGGGCACACGAAACCAAGTAACAGAGGTATAGAGGGACTTTCTATACCCCTCTGGCTCTCACATACACACGATGGAACGAGGGGCGGATTTGATACGTTGGCTGCCCAAGGTCTATGAAATATTGCCGCCCCCTACTCGCTACTAAATCACGCAAAATTGAATGAACTTAGGAACTAAGGAATTAAATTAAAATAAAAACGTATTGAGTTTGAATTGGCGGACAGGATCACAGAAGGCGCGAATACAAAAAAAAAATCCTCCATATTTTGCCGCTCCCTGAAGTTTTGCCGCCTAGGCCCCGGCCTACCTGGCCTATAGGGAAATCCACCCCTGGACGGAACACAGGAAACCGTTTGGCGCCGGAATTTAATGTCAGGGCGGTAGCTAGCCAGGCGGACCGTATAGATCCTACCACCAAACGTGCTGGGTTTTGTTGAATCCTACCGCACGCGTCTACTTTCGCGTGCGGTAAGAAAGTTTTATATTCTAGCCCACATTACATTACATGAATTTTGGCAAATGTTATTGAATTTTATTAGTCAAATGCAGCCAACGAATAAAAACAAAACCTAAACGTTCCAATCTGAACACACGATGTATCAAATAAACCCCAAAGGCAGGTATTATGCAGTACATACAAACAATAATAATAAAAACTTACGGTTATTACTAAACGCTGTGAGCAATATCACTTTTGGCAACATCTTGTGTTATGCAGTCCACAGAGTAAATGGGATTCTCTTAATAACAAAACTGTGTACAATACTAGAAAATAAACAATGCGCCTCGACTCGGGTTTCCGAATTTTTACGAATTACGACCAATTAGTGTTGGGTAACTCGTCTATTTGAAACGAGTATGAGGAAGAACCTCATTTTACCTCCTGAGGTATGGATGAGGCACCCCTCATTTGAGGAGAGGACAGGTGAGAGAGACTGGTGTGTGGCGGGCTCACTTGCGCGCTACCGCATGCCGCTTTGCTGCGTGAGGGAAGTAGAGAGAAAGGGCGCCAAGTGCGCAAAGGAACAGCCAGCAGCAGAAGTAGATGAGCAACTCAGTTGTCCAAATAATTGCGCGAAATGCGCGTATGCAAAAACGAGCATAAAACGCCAAGGTCTATATCCGCCCTAAAACGGCTAGGTCTGTAACAGGCCTTAGTATTACTGAGAAATGGTTATTATTTATGTTTTTGAACACTTTGGTTGCTTAGTTATATATAATTACCTCAGCTGACAAGATGATTTGTTTGCATAGAAATATTTGATAAGTGAGTGTTCAAATGATATTGATACATTGGATGCTGACAATAATTTGAACGCCATTGTTGTGCAGATGTAATTGTATTTTTTGAGAGTGCAGAATTATTTGTGTACCTAACCTGCTTCTATATATCTGCTGTTGACTGAACAAACACTCCTCATCAAATTGTTGCATCCCTATCCTATATCACTTAGTGTAAGTGTACTCACTCGTTCATCAGTTAGATACACACTCGCGCTTATACAAAAAATAAGTTGAGGAATGACATAATGTGGTTCAAAGTTGAAATACTACAACTCCCTCATTTTTCATTTTGAGGAATTCAAACGAGGTAAATCATGAGTGACGGCACATCACTACGAGCAATTAGGTGACTCATCAAAGTTAAAGTGACACTGATGTTGTAACAGCTCTGATATACCATCTTCGCGCGTTCGTATTTCCGAAGATAGACGAAGATTGCCGAGGCGCATAAATTATGTAGTAGCTACACAAGTGTGTTTCTACATTAATGTACATTAATTATTATGTACATTAAACATCAACATTATTGAGAGAAAACAAGGATTTACAAGCTGTTTGATCAGCATCCAATATTAACTTCCTTAGATCTCTACAGATCGCTCCAACAAATAGTTTGGGGTAAACTCCTGAATATTTTAACCAAGCAGTTTTGATACGATTAAATATCCGGTTGGATTAGTGGCTGAACTAATTTAAGACAATACAGGTTGATGTGTGGTACGAGTATTCTCTCAAAATTAACTTTTTTTTTATATTTGGCTTGGTCACGATTGATCCTAGTCACCCCTGATGGCAAGCGCAGACAGGGTCTAAGATGGAGCACACGAATCCAAGTAACAGAGATAAAAAGGGATTCCTCTATACCCCTCCGGTTTTCACATACACACGATGGAATACAGTAAACTGCTTGGCGCCGGACTTTAACGTGAAGGTGGTAGCTAGCCAGGCGGACCGTATAGACCCTACCACCAAGCGTGCTGGCTTTGTTGAATCTTAGAACACGCGTCTTTTCCCAGCGTGCGGTGAGGAAGTTTTATATTTTAGCCCGTCCCCACGCGGGTGCTGTCCGCCATATAGGGTGCATCGTCTTGTGTAGATGTAGTATAGAGATAGAGGTATACATATAGAGAACTCTGACTGTATAATAGGTAAATATAGGCAAGTAAACCGGTACAAGCCAGAGACACACTTTAGTAACTCTAGAGACAGTGTTGTACCTTGAGACACACTTTAGTAACTCCAGAAACAGCTTTGTGCCTTGAAAAACACTTTACTAACTCCAAACACAGGTCTGTGCCTCGAGATACACTTTAGTAACTCCAGAGAGTGTTGTGCCTCGTGACACACATAAATAACGCCAGTGAAAGTGTTGTACCTTGAGACACACTTTAGTAACTCCAGACACAGTGCTGTGCCTCGAGACACATTTTAATAACTCCAGACTCAATGCTGTGCCTCGAACATACTTTAGTCACTCCAGACACAGTTTTGTGCCTTGATACACACATAAATAACGCCAGTGAAAGTGTTGTACCTTGAGACACACTTTAGTAACTCCAGATACAGTTTCGTGCCTCAAAACACACTTTAATAACTCCAGACTCAATGCTGTGCCTCGAACATACTTTAGTCACTCCAGACACAGTTTTGTGCCTTGAGACACACATAAATAACGCCAGTGAAAGTGTTGTACCTTGAGACACACTTTAGTAACTCCAGACACAGTGCTGTGCCTCGAGACACATTTTAGTAACTCCAGACACAGTGTTGTGCCTCGAGACACACTTTAGTAACTCCAGATACAGTTTCGTGCCTCGAGACACACTTTAATAACTCCAGACACAGTGTTGTGCCTCAAGACACACTTTAATAACTCCAGACTCAATGCTGTGCCTCGGACATACTTTAGTCACTCCAGACACAATTGTGTGCGTCGAGACACTCTTTAGTAATTCCACACACAGTGTTTTGCCTTGAGACGCACTTTAGTAACTCCAGATACAGTTTCGTGCCTCTAGACACACTTTAATAACTCCAGATACAGTTTCGTGCCTCTAGACACACTTTAATAACTCCAGACACAGTTTTGTGCCTCGAGACACACTTTAGTAACTCCAGACATAGTTTTGTGCCTTGAAACAAACTAGTAACTCCAGACACAGTTTTGTGCCTCGAAACATACTTTAGTAACTCCAGACATAGTCTTATGCCTCGAAACACACTTTAGTAACTCCAGACACAGTGTTGTGTCTCAAGACACACTTTAGTAACTCCAGACATAGTTGTGTGCCTTGAAACAAACTAGTAACTCCCGACACAGTTTTGTGCCTCGAGACATACTTTAGTAACTCCAGACATAGTCTTATGCCTCGAAACACACTTTAGTAACTCCAGACACAGTGTTGTGTCTCAAGACACACTTTAGTAACTCCAGACATAGTTTTGTGCCTTGAAACAAACTAGTAACTCCAGACACAGTTTTGTGCGTCGAGACGCACTTTAGTAACTCCAGATACAGTTTTGTGCCTCACGACATATATATAAATAACTCCAGTGAAAGTGTTGTACCTTGAGACACAATTTAGTAACTTCAAACACAGTTTTGTGTCACGAGACACTAAACTGTTTCCTCAGCGACCGAAGTTTCCGATCCCAGGGGAAGAAGCGGACGCTTGAGCGATCAAGACAGTGTGTCATTAAGCTCTTGGACGATTTAGCCCGGTTGCGTATTATTTTCTCAGCACATCCTGCAGAGTAGCGTCCAGAAATGAGCGCATTTAGAACAAGGATACAACGAGCAATCATCATTTGTTTCAACGCGGAAGACGGGCGGGTCGCCAGAAATTAATCCTCGTACAAAAGCTTTAAATGCAGACAATTCCGCATATTATAGAAATGTTGCCAAAATTGCTTTTCATTCTCAAGCGTGGGTTTATTTTTTTGTCGTATAATAGGGTATCTACGCTTTTATACAACAAACCGATAAATATAGCTCAATCTTTATTTATTATCGAATGTGAACGGCATTAAAGAGATGTTGCCAAAAGATATGATACGGTATGGATGGTATACAAAACAAGATAAAATGGAGATTACAAAGATTACCACTGTATCTTTTCATCTTAAGTTTAAAAACGGAATAACACATAAATTACGATTACAGGAGAACGTTGTGTTGTTAAGAAAGAAAAAAAAAACAAAAATAAATGCAACGCAGTTTATTATGACCACTCTATACGGGTCAGAAAAAGATGATAAATTGAGTATATAAACAAAAAAAGATATATCAGCCGATGACGTCCACTGCTGGACATAGGCCTCCCCCAAGCAAGGGGGGGGGGGGGTGCCATGATCGCCACGCTTGGCAGGCGGGTTGGCGATCGCAGTATGGTTGTAGCGCTATTCTTTACACACGGACGATAATTTGTTAATGAGATTAATCAAACATTAAGATTTTAGTATTTGGCAATACAGTGGTGTGATAGATAGATAGAATTACTTTATTGTACACTAAAAGAAATAAAACAGTAGGAATATACATGATTAAGAATAGTACAAATGGCGGTCTTATCGCTTGAAGCGATTTCTTCCAGACAACCATTGGATGGAAAGAATTGCTAAGAAAAATGTTAAGGCAGTTTGCAGCGTACAAATAATAATAAAAAAAATATATTAGCCTCTAACTGTCCCACTGCTGAGCAAAGGCTTCTTCTCGTACAGAGAAGGAACGAGCATTGATCGCCACGCTTGCTCATTGCGGGTTGGCGATTTCAGACCATTAAAGTCCAGGTTTCCTCACGATGTTTTTCTTCACCGTATGTCAGTGGCGTCTTAGATTAACTAAGAAAGTACATAGGAAATTGAAAAAGTCACATTGGTACATGCCTGGGTTTGAACCCGCAACCCGGTGCTTAACAAGCGGGTCTGAACTGAAACATCCGGGCCACCACGACATTGTACAAATATATACCCTAATAAAAATCGAGTGAGGTCTGCACGTCTTTCTAGGATTAATGACGACACGTTTGGTGCAGTGGCTAAGCGATTGGCTTCTGCGCTACGGGTCGTGGGTTCGATTCCCACACGGAACAAAAATTTGTATGGCCTACAGATGGTTGTTCCGGGTCTGGGCGTTTGTTTGTGAGATTTGTGTCTGTAAACGCACCCACGATACAAGAGAAATCTTAGTGTGGGGCAACGTTTTTTAAAAAAAAAAAAAAAAAAATGACATGCCGAAATTACGCAGACGAACTCCAGCGTAATTACGCATGCAAAATTATTTATGTAACGCTACACACTAAGCCGAAATTACGCCGCGTCTTGTCGCGCAGCTAAACGTCGGTTGGCGGAAGTACGGCAGCAACGCATTCTGAATAGGAAGAAGCACATAATTACGCTACTAAATCCTTGACTGAATCGAAATATCTTGAGGTCCATTCCGCGAACTGAAGCGTATTTTACGTTAGGCGTAATTTTAGCCTTAGTATGTCATTGTAACCAATAACGTCGACTCGTGAGATCAGCCACCGAACTTCGCGTAAGTTCGACATGGTGTTTCGGTATACTTAAAAATCCTGCCCAAAAATGTACAGAGGACTAAATGGGCCAATTCTGCTAACAAAAACGTTGATCAATCGCAATCTAACCGAAGCTGAGCCGTTCATTCACTCGTTCATCAACAGTTTTTGTTTACAAAAACTGTCAAATTATTTGATAACAAAAACAAAATGAAACATTTTGATGGTTTCCGTAAACAAAAACTGACTGACGGTTGTAGTTCGTTTGCAATTCAGCAACAATTTTGTTAGTAGAATAACGCTCCTTTACATACCAACATTAAAGTCGTCTTGCTACTTCACTCCTTTTCTATACGTAATTCTAGCCTATTCGAGGTACATAGCAGTTAAAAGCCTCGAGTGTGGAACCACAATGAAAACTAATCGTTATTACTGTTTGCATATTTGCGCTAATGTAGGCCTTTACGACTCTCGTACGAACTACGTGGTAGTAGTACCTACGAATTTTTTCAAGGGTACTTTCAAAAACTTACTTGTTTTCTCTATTATTGGAGAATATTTCGCTAGGAGTATAATCATTATAAAATTTTCTTAGTTTTTTTTCAAGCTTCGAGACTAATTTATTCAAAATAGACTAGAATTACTCAGTTCTTTTTGAATGTCAATGTTACAAAATATAGCTCAAAAACCTTCCATTTTCCAGTCTTTCACTTCGTTCGTGTCGTGGAGTTGTGATAAAAGTAGAATAGTACCTAAGTACTCGGACTTTCGAGAATACAAAAAGATCAGAATAGCTAAACAACCCTGCGTCAGTTATTCATTTTCAAAATACGATGTTCTCTAAAAAAATCTCAGAAGATACCTAGTTGCTCACTGATATAAAAAAGTAGAATAATGAAAAGTTCGTTTCGTTTCGTTACGATGTTTTTGGACTGATCCACATTGCCAGTCAATGCAAGTGTAGGTACTAATGAAGTACCTTCCTCATAATTATTAATATGAGCAATTAATTTGGCAGTCTCCAACTACTATTTTAGGCTACAGAAACACTGAGCGTATCTTACACGGCTCATATTTCGTCGCGTTACGTGCATGCATCGTGCTACATATTATTCTCCTGCGCGGCCTTGCCACGCGATCACTATCCACCGAGCTTTTCCGTCGTAGAGCCGGTTGTCTCTTTAAACTCAGCAGTCACACTGATAACTGAGCCCTCATCAAGTTGTCTGCCCCTCAAACCCCCGGCAGCAATGCTCTAAGCCGAGGCCAGAATCCTACTAGGCGTCGCGTCGCCCTTAGTGCTGTTGTTGGTAG
Organism: Amphipyra tragopoginis; assembly: GCA_905220435.1. Taxonomy (NCBI): domain Eukaryota; kingdom Metazoa; phylum Arthropoda; class Insecta; order Lepidoptera; family Noctuidae; genus Amphipyra; species Amphipyra tragopoginis. The sequence continues at coordinate 4,391,782 of HG992006.1, forward strand.
CACTCATGATGTTGGTGTAGTATGAGTAGTAGCTTAGGGCCCTTCAGGTCTCGCCAATCGCCAGGATACGTGGACACAGTCCGCAAGGACAATCTACAGAAGAAGCCTTGAAATTTTGCGTGCATCTTGCTTCGATCGATGTTATGGCAACTACATTTGGCGTATTATTAGCGGCTACAGTCACACTTTAAGTGTGCATCCTGAGTGACGTCGCACCGCGCAGGCGAAATTAATGTTCGAAACGTTTGAATTTTGATATCGAAATTATTAAAATCAAAGTAAAATTAACGAAACACTACAACACGCGTGTACGCGTCAACTTTCCCGCGTGCACTAAGGACAAGTATCGATGGTAAAGCAGCTCCGCAATCCGCAATACGCCCGTGCGCCGTCACTCAGGACGCACATGAAGCGTATTTTGCGTCACGTATCTCACGCAGTACATAACGCAAGATACGCTAAGTGTATTTCGGCCCTTAGTTCTTTGGTATAATTTTGTTGCAACTCTTCCTCGTGTATTATAAACATTTGGTAATGAAAGTAGATACCCACATTTTTATATCTCCCCAACCAGTTCATTTGATGAAAAATAAATAGTTTATAGGGTCATAACAGAAAATGAGCTTCACGATAAATTCCAATATGGATCGCGATGTAAAATAAAACGAAGTAGTAAAAACTTGCTGTAAAAGGTGACCTAAAAACTCTTCCTTCCTCCAAAGAGTTTATTGGGTGCACTATCTTGGAACGCATGTGGGACATCAATATCCATTTTAACCTCGTAGCTTTTATTTCTTCAAGTGACTCAATAGTTATGACATAACATAGCATCACGCCTGTATTCTCCAAAGGGCTGAACAGAGGTGTTTAGAAGACCCTCATTTCGCCGTTAAGTCCCATGTAATAGAGGGCTAGCCTATTGCCGTCAATCGGGCATAAATACAAAATCCGGGCTGCTACTGAGAAATTCCTCACGGGAAATCACAATAACACTTTGCCCGAGCTGGGGATTGAACCCAACGAGGAAGTCAAATACATTGTACGAGCCACTCGTACATTTTTATATGCTCAGCAAATTTCTATACTCGTGTTACCTAAATTAAATAACTTATAATATTGATGACTATGCGGTCCGTTCATACTTAGCAACAAACATTGTCATTTTCATAGAATTTAATAAATCATATATTTTTAGTGTATCAAGCGCACTCAAGCAGCATGGTTGTTTTATTCTATCACATCAGTTAGTTAGAACGCCATGCATATCATCAGGCACCAGCAGCCTAACCTAGCAGGCATCAGCAGCCGCTAGCTCATATCAAGCATTTCGGTGGTTTTAATAGCAAGAGTTAAAACACCGATCTTATCATAATCACATCATTCATAATGCAGGAAAGCATTCCTACATTTTTGGTCCTTCGAGCCGGCTCGAAGGACCAAAAATGTAGGAATGTTTTCCTGCATTGTGAATGATATGTTGATAAGATCGGTGTTTTAACTCTTGTTATTAAAACAACCGAAATGCTTGATATGTGCTAGCGGCTGCTGATGCCTGCTAGGTTAGGCTGCTGGTGCCTGATGATGTGCATGGCGTTCTAACTAACTGATGTGATAGAATAAAACAACCATGCTGCTTGAGTGCGCTTGATACACTAAAAATATATGATTTATTAAAATGCTTTGAAAATGACAATGTTTGTTGCTACGTATGTAAGGACCGCCTAGTCATCAATATTATAAGTTATAATTTAATTTGTGTTATACGAGTTTACAAATTTGCTGAGCATATAAAAATGTACGAGTGGCTCGTACATACATCCTCTGTTACATGTTACTATAATGCATATTTATGATTAGTTACTCACGTGCATTTTTCGAGATTGCCCAACTAGCGACCTCGCCGCGTATTCAACTCATGATTAAGGGCTCCTAGTCGGGCAATCCCGAAAAATGCACGTGAGTAAACCGTAAATAATCATAAATATTAAGGGCTCCGTTTGGGAACCAGAAATAATCTTTTTTTTTTATTTGTTCCTGTAACAGACAACATGATCCACTGACATTAACACAACATACAATTCTACAATGTTAGTAAAACAATGTAACTTATAAACTATGTTAGTACTTATATTCTACTACAGACAACGTGGTTTTTATAAGATGCCCCACAATGGGGCTTATGAATGCGTATCAAGACAGTTATAATACACAAATTATTATACACAAGCATTTTTTTTTAACATGTGCCTAGGCCGACAACAACCTTCAAATATCTTATAATGTGAGTATTTAAAACGTGATGAATAAGATAACTGGTAATTACTGTCAAATACTTAAACACATGTTTGTAATCATGATAACATACAACTTGCCCAAAGAACCAATTTTTGTAAAACAAAACTAAATTCTCTGCACTAAGATGTAAATGCGAACCGCGCGTTGTATTAGCGGAAAAACACTGTCCCCCCCCCTCCCGCGCCGTGTGCTCTTGTGAAGAACAACACAAATAGCCTAGCCGCTAGTTAGTCATTCCCGGAAGCGCGTCGTATGTGCACGTTGTACGTATGTGTAGCGGTTATTTAATGTAAAATAAAAAAATCGTTTATTTAGGAAAGTTCTTTGTTATCATAAGTACAATCATGTATTTAAGTAATTTTGATACTTACTAATTATAAGTCCTCCTTTATACACAAAAACATTTATTTTGCCTTTGTAACAAAACTTCTTCAACTGTTACTATCTTGTTATTTAGTAAATGAGAATTTTTATCAAAGTAAATCTATTGTAAATAGAGATACTTATTTAAAGTGGGTACTTCATTCCAAGTAATTTCGGGAATGACTTAAAAGTTAACAAGGGCCTGGATAAAAATACATTCAATAAGAACTAAGAAAGCTTTTTAGCTGGTACCATCTTATTGTATCCTTTGAGAAGTAAACAAAGATGTTAATTAATTAAAATTATATAATTGGGCCTACAACTTCGTAAAATAGACAGTGTTATACTCAAATTTCAAAACAATATCAAATTCGTTTTGGTCCCAAATTGGGTGCCAATAAACTTGTTGGCGCCCAACATGGGGCTATAATTTATCTACTAAACAACCAATCAAGTGAAATTTGATAATATCCTTTGAGAAATAAAAGAAGATGTGTAATTAATTAAAATAATAATATTTTAAAGATAACTGAGTAAGGTGGACAACTTTACAGCCATTATGCAAAAAAGACTAATAATATTGCCAAAATTTGATTTGACCCATGTTGGGTGCCAATCAACTTGTTGACACCCAACATGGGGTCATAATTTTTCCACTTAACAAACACATCGAACCGTATTATGTCCCCTGAAAGGTAAACGGGAACTTGTAATTAATTTAAATTATATTTTTGTACCAACAATGGTTAAACATACAACTTTACAGCCACAATACTGATTGGCGCCCAACATGGGACTATCATTTTCAACAAAATAAAATATTCAAATACTGTCAAACAAGTAAAATAATTCTGCAAACTTACCAAAAAGGAATTACAAGAACTAAAATTCAAGATGTTCCTTCAACCGTCTTTAGAACGTAACCGATCTGTAATAAGAGGGTGGCAAATGCAAATTACAAACTCTATAAAGTTGAGAGAGCCTCGCCGGAGTTGTACGGCGGCGTGGAAGGTCATTTCGTCGTTCGAGACGTCTGATCCTATTAAATTACATAGTCAGACTTTTATTGGATTCCTCGCGTTTTTGATGTTGACTCTTTGATGTGAGATGGGTGTAGTGTAATTGATGACTTGACCATTCTTATATATTGTAATGGATAGAATTTAAAATGAAAAAAGCGAATTTTGGAATGAGGGACGTTTTTGAACCCATTAAAGTTAGTGTCAACCGTTTAAGACATTTTTATATAATGTATATCATAAAAAATATACCAAGTGGTAAACCAGCCAGAGTGGCTCGAATCAAAAAGGGGTTGGCGAGTACTGAATAAAAACGTAAGGAAAAATGTAATATTGTTAAAAAACCAGTATGAATGGGGTCCACGATTTTTTTTCTGCCACCACGGCGGCGCTACTGAGATCTGAGATAAAATAATGTCAAAACTGTCAAATTTCTTGCGGTTTGCTCTCATAATAAAAACAATTTACGAATCTTGTGAAAGTAGAGAACAATAAAGAAATTAAATATCAAGACTTGACAAACGAGGTTGTCACCATGTGCGACGTTGATTCAGCAGTCATTGTGCTGATAGTAGTTACGGCCAATGGCTTAATAGCCAAGATCCTCGACCAACATCTGATGACGCTCTGAAAACGGCGCGTATTGTCAGGAAGTTCCTCTGTCTGAAACCCTGACCGCTGGCAGCTTGGACCCTGTTCCCGATGCCGGTGGGCTACTATTTTTTATATTTTTAAATGTGTTCTTTTTCCATAAAATAATATTTAAAAATGTAGATGATAAGAATTTAAATGAATGACTAAGAATTTTGTAATAAATTTTATTTCGGACCACTTCTACAGTCTAAATATCTGTTATAATAACTGTTTTGCAATTATTACCTCGGTTTACAGTGGCGCTACCTACCGGTTATTCAGCCAAATTAGTCCCCATTATTTTTTTGAAATATAGGTCAAACGACCTTACGAAATCATTTTGTATACATTTTATACTACCTTCATTTAGAGGACAGCATTACAATAAAAGTGATTTCAACACTTGAGAAGTTAATGAAAATTCAGAGTTTGATTGCGAGTTATAGAAATCCTTCTGTATAGAAGATTAGAATTAGGTGATTCAAATAGCTAGAGCTATTGACATTACGGGCTAGTCCGTGATGAGATAATAAGCTGTCATAGCCACCGTATTGGATATTTTATGCTCAGTGAACTATTCGATATTAAAGTACACCAATACAAATATTTTGTGGGTATAGTGTGGGTTTATAATTACTGTATAATCAAGCTGTCATGCCTCATGTCATTAAAACGTTTTTCTAATTATATCACTAACATGTCGGTAATAGGTATCATTGTGAACTATACGGACAATCCCAGTATTGATGTGCCAATCACTCGTGACTTACAACCGTTTGAGTTCCTCAAAATTACAAATGAGGGATTACTAGAATTTCAACTTCGAACCGTTTCATGTAATTTCTCAATTTATTATTTGTATACGCGCGAATGTGTATCTGACTGATGAACGAGTGAGTATGTAAGTGATAGGGAAACAAATATTCGATGAGGAGATTTCGTTCGTGCGCTTGGCGCACTTTCTCTCTCCTTTCCTCACCTAGCGAAGCGGCAAGGGACCCGCCACTCACTAGTTTCTCTCACCTGTCCTCACCACAAATGAGGGGTGCTTCATGAGAGCTCAACTAGTAAAAAGGATGTTCCTTGTACTCGTTTAAAAGAGACGAGTTTTCAATTATTAAATCCTAGTAAATAGTAAGAAATAGGTTTTCGAATCATGACTGATACAGTTTGATTATTGGATCAGACAATCGGGCCAGCAAATCGAAAAATATTGCTATAGGTATTTGACAATTCGATAAATTGGAATTGGACCAATCACATGCTCGTTAATGGTAATGCGTAAGCACACAATGATAATTTATGCGCGTAAGTGTATCTTAAACCATCCAGATTTTTGCAAATTGATGCTTTGATGTGTAGGCCCTTATCGTTTACAACATCCAGCCATAGCATATTCGGTAGTCACAAGATCTTATCATCATCATCATTCAACCGAAAGACGTCCAATGCTGGTCACAGACCTTTCCCAAGCATCGCCACATCGACCGATCTTGGGCTTCTCGCATCCAGCGAATTCCCGCGACCTTCACCAGATCATCGGTCTACCTTGTGGGAAGCCTAGCCACGCTACGTCTTCCGGTACGCGGTTGCCACTCCAGAACCTTTCGGTCCCATCGGCCGTCTGTTCTGCGTGCAATGTGCCCCGCCTACTGCCACTTAAGTTTGGAATTTCTTCGAGCTATGTCGATTACTTTGGTTCTCCTGCGGATCTCATAATTTCTGATAAGATCACGCAGGGAAATTTACAAGATCTAGTAGTAGTAATATCAAGCTGAAATTCCAGTTTGAGCTGATCTCGCAATGTGTGCAAATTCCGCACAATAAGAGGTCAGCTTAAACTGGAAATGTATAGCTTGATTTGTAGCCGTACGTACATGTGTGGTTTAGGCCACTAGATTCCAATTACCTAGCAAATATAACTGAAATTAATTTAACACTAAAATTAATCCAGTCATCACGCACGAACCTGAAACTCGAATTCAAATGATTATTTCATTTGTGGGAAACATGTTTGGATTAAACGAAAATGGAAGTGAAACTGTTCAATTGTGTATCTCTAATTTTGTTTGATGACTAGCGTGGGATTGTTTACAGTCATATATCTATATTGATTGGACATTTGAAATTACGTAACCTATTCGTGATCATTAGTGTAATTTGGGCACATTATTTTTTGTGACAAATTCCTGGATGGGTATTATTACCTCTACACTGTATATTTTTACTGCAGGGCGAATGCCTCTTCTCATACAGAAAAGAAACGAGCATTGATCACCACGCTTGTTCACTGCGTGTTGGCGATTTGAGACAATTAAAGTCTAGGTTTCTTCACAATGTTTTCTTTCATAGTATATCAGTGGCGTCTTAGATTAACTAAGAAAGTACATATGACATTGAAAAAGTCACATTGATATTGCCTTGAACCCGCAACCTGGTGCTTAACAAGCAGGTTTGTAACCTCCGTGTCACCAAGACATTTTAAACTGACCTAAATTGGTTTTAGCTGTTTTTGCTGTACTTTTTATTGCAGTATGAACAAGAATGTAATCAGTCTTATTATGAAGAGCTTCGAAACTGTTTAAAGCTATTTCTGCTTTTAAATCAAAGTCGAGTGAATAATCATAAATTGTTTAATGCACTTGTAAGTGTACAGTTTTTTTTTAAGTGGGTATGGAATTATGGATGACCATATCCGAAAGTATAGGACTATCGAAAAATGCTTCATGGAGTCTCGGAATTTATTTTGAAAAAAACTCAAACTGTATTCATAAATTTAAAAAGAAAACAAACATTTTGCATCACAACAAAGCATCACAATCTGGGAAGTAATGTTAAATGGCAACTAAAAGAAACGTCTAATCTTTAAGAAAATACTATTTTATTCGTCTTACATTAATTTATTCAACTTTAACTAATCAATTGTTCAAAATGATGCCCATTGTTTTCAATACATAGTCAGACTCGACGTCTCAAAGATTCGGATCGAAATTCAAGGATCTGTATTTTCTAAATACAGAAACATTTCAGTCAGAAAATTCAGCCTGTATATTAATCCCAGACCGTTCAAGGAGATACTACGACAACTTACAATCAAACTGAAAACTCATTTATTCTAAATAGACTAGAATTACTTCGTTCTTTTTGAACGTCAATAAGACAATAGACAGCCCACAAAAAAGCCCTCCCTTCACCGCTTCTTAGTGTATATGCTGTGAAGAAGAAACGGCGCAACAAACTCCCCATTCAACTCCAAATCAGTATTTTTTTTGCATTTTGCATCACCAATATTATAGGATCCATGGTGTAGTGCATTCAAACTACGAAGACGCGCTCCACTACTTTGTTTGTTTGTGAGAGGTAGCCGCGTGGTGTATGCACACATCTCTTATTATTATCTTACATTAGTGTGTGTATGCAGACACCTAACTATTGTATCCAACCAGCCTACAACGCATAGTGCGATACTTCGGCTACATTGCTCGCAGAGGTGCCGATAACCTGGAACGTTTAATGGTAACAGGAAAAATAGAGGGCAAAAGACCTAGAGGCCAAAGCCCAAAACGGTGCGCGATGGTCAGATCAGATATCCAAACAACTCGCAATACCTATAAGCGACGCAATTCACCAGGCAACTGATCGCAACAGATGGAGACAGACCGTGGACAGGTTGAAATGGAATCACGATCCTCAGTAGTGAGGAAACGATTCAGAAGAAGAAGAACTATTGTGTGGCGATAGAACTAACACAATAGCAATTTAAAATGCACACTTTTGCACTGTAGCGATTTAGACAAATAAAGGACGTCTTCGTAGATTGAACGTGCTACACAATCAAAGAGTGCCACACCCTAAAATTAACACCAAAGTTTCTAACCTCACAATCATCATCATCATCATCATCATTCAGCCGAAAGACGTCCACTGCTGGACATAGGCCTCCCCCAAGCCATGTTGAGGGGGTTTGCCGTAATCGTCACACTTGGCAGGCGGGTTGGCGATCGCAATAAGGTTGTTAAAGTACTCAGAGAACGCTGCTGCCCATCCTCTAGTGAATTCCTTAGTCGCCTTTTACGACACCCATGGGTAGAGATGGGGTAGTGCTATTCTTTACATCTGGCACCACATGAACGATTTTTATTTTTGATTTTTACAAGCTTTTATTTAGCTGCCTTCGTTCGTATGTTTCCGGTTCAAAATTTGTGATCTATACAAATAAAAAGAAAAGTCCTGACTGACTGACTGACTCATCAATACCCAGCCCAAACCCTTGGACCTAGAAAGCTGAAATTTTGCACAGAGGTTCCTTTTATAATGTAAACGAGGAATAAGGAAGGATTTTTCGAAATTCAACCCCTAAGGAAGTTAAATAGGGGATGAAAGTTTGTATGGAAGCATCACCACATCGACCGGTCCTGTGTTTTTTGCATCCAGCGGATTCCTGCGACCTTCACCAGATCATCGGTCCTCCTTGTGACAGGCCTAACCACGCTGCGCCTTCCAGTACGCGGTCGCCACTCCAGAACTTTTCGGCCCATCGACCATCCGTTTACACTGCCTCTTAAGTTTGGCACTTCTTCAAGCTATGTCGGTTACCTTGGTTCTCCAACCTCACAACGATCCAAGTAATCTATTTAATCCGTATTCTCAAACCGTCTCCTTTGTGAAAACGTTCTGTTATCGCCCTCAACTGCACGTATGATATTTGTTCTCGGTAACGAACAAACACGCGTTTTGTTAGTTAGTGTGCTGTATTTAGTACAAATATTTGTTTTGTACTGCGGTGTACCGTGTACGTATTGGTTGTCTCAAATTAGATTTGCGTACATCGGATTAGTTTGTCTAGCAATAGTGTAAATTATTGTGATGATTTACTTGATTCTGAGATAAAAATCACGGGTACTGTTTGATTTTGTATTTTCTTATTGTTTTTGCGTTATGATTTTTATCGACAATGAAGATAAAAAAAGTTAATAATTCTATAAAAATAAAATTGCCCAGTCGCATATAAATCACAACCAGACCGAGCATTCGGACAGTTTTCTTTAACGATAAACTGACAAAAATTTTGATAACAAAAAGGAAAACAATTTTTTTTATAGTTTTTGTAAAGAAAACTGACTGACGTTTGTGGTTCTACCCTTTTACGTGGAAGGCAACTTCAACCACTAGGCTTTCCCTATAATTAAATATACTTTTTATGTAAAAGAAAATTTCGATGCCATGCATAAATTAATGAAGGGATGGCGACACACCTGACGGGCACGACTAGCGCTATATCGCTCCACGCAGTCAGTTAACTGGGGACGCTAAAATTACTCCGATACAGAATACCATGGTTCATTTTTTGAATACATTTTTTTGTTGATTCTGAAAAAAACCTATGCAGGGTCAATCAGTGTCACCAGTAGATCACGCGGTTTGAAGAAATTACACGAATTCGTTTACACCCTTTATAGTAAGCTAGTATGGTCACATCTGATGGCAAGCGCAGACAGGGCACACGAATCCAAATAACGGAGATGTAGAGGAATTCTGCAATACCCCTCTGTCCCTCACATACACTCAACGGAACCCAGTAAACTGCTTGGCGCCGGACTTTAATGTGACGGTGGTAGATAGACAGGCAGATCGTATTGATCCAACCAAACCAAGCGTGCTGAGTTTTATTGAATCTTACAACACGCGTCTATTACTAGCGTGCGATGTCGAAAAAAATCAGCTGTTCCATACATTTTGATCGTGTAGGTATTGCACTTTTGTATGGAACAGCTGATTTTTTTTTTTATATTTCAGCGTTGGTCCCATAGTAAAAGTTGTTCATATTCATGAGTACTGTGATCTGTAAAAGTTTGTCCAACTATTTTGATTGGACCTTATATATTCAAACCCGACCGCAAACGAGATATACAAGGTATAACATAAATAAGGGCACAACCTCTTAAGGGGTCACTGTACTCACCATTATGAACAACTTTTACTATGGGACCAAACATGAAATCGCAAAAGAAAATCAGCTGTTCCCTACATTAATGTTCGCATAACTCGTCAAAATGTTGGGAACAGCTGTTTTTTTTTTCGCGATTTCAAATTTGGTCCCATAGTAAAAGTTGTTCATAATGATAAGCACAGTGACCCCTTAAGAGGTTGTGCCCTTTATATTACACCGTTTATATGCAAACCAGTGCTACTACAGTACACGACAAATTATTATTCAATGCCATGGGATTGACTACAAAATAGAACCTCCAACATAATAAACAACTATATACAGTCAGTTGTCGGCTGAGCCCTTAAATAAACCAACATCACTTTGTCACTCCTCCAATGTTGACTAACATAACAACAATGTTATTAACAATTGACAACGATATTGATGGGAACATTTGCATCTGTGTAAATAAATACGAGATAAAATGTTGTAAATGGGAATTACTGCCTGGAGTATGTTCTTGTAATGTTCCTACTTTCCTAGTAATGGTAAATGTAATTAATTTCGAATTAACAACATACACACATCAAAAAAAGTTTGCGATCACTTTGAAAAATTATGTAGCCTTTTTGAAGCCGAATTTTCTAATCAGGATTCAAAGCGATAATCATCATGATAAATATAGATTGATAGTTAATCTAGATAAATATAAATCAGATTTCAGTTGGACTTTAAATTCGGAATCTTCACATACATATGCTAGTGATCGCAAACATTTTTTGATGTGTGTATACATTGTTTTAAGGGTTCCATACCCAAAGGGTAAAACGGGACCCTATTACTAAGACTCCGCTGTCCGTCCGTCTGTCACCAGGCTGTATCTCATGAACCGTGATAGATAGACAGTTGAAAATTTCACAGATGATGTATTTCTGTTGCCGCTATAACAACAAATACTAAAAAACCGAATAAAATAAATATTTATGGGGGCTCCCATAAAAAAACGTTATATTTTCTGCCGCTGTCCGTCCGTCCGTCTGTCACCAGGCTGTATCTCATGAACCGTGATAGTTAGACACTTGAAATTTTCACAGATGATGTATTTCTGTTGCCGCTATAACAACAGATACTAAAAAACAGAATAAAGTAATTATTTTAGAGGGCTCCCATACAACAAAAGTGATTTTTTTGCCGTTTTTATACATAGATAACCCGCACGACGCTACCAATCAGCCGGACATTTGCGTAGGTCACAAAAAATATTCAAACCTGGCCAAACAATTATATAAAACATGAGAGTTAGAGAATGCTAAATGGCTCTGTGTGCCACCTATAGAACAGAATAGAAATATTTATTTGCGTAGAATAAGGTGTTAGCAAATGGTTGATTCGTTGGTCTAGTGGTCACAAGGTGCGACTGCCGAGTATGAGGTCCTGGGTTCGATCCCCGGTCGGTCAAAGTGTTATTGGGTCTTCCCGTGTAGAATTTCTCAGCAGCCCTGAATCTGGATTTGTGCCCGGTTTATGGCAATAGACTCGCCCCATTTTACATAGGACTTAAACATACCTGTGAAATCCGGTCACGATCCACCGAGCTCTCCCGTCGTAGATCCGGTCGTCTCTTCAGACTCCGCAGTCACACCGATAATTCAGCCCTCATCAAGCTGTCTCCTCCTCCCAATCCCCCGTTAGCAACGCCTGAAGCCGAGGTCCGAGTCCCACTAGGGGTCGCCCTTAGTGCTGTTGTTGCAGGTAGTGATGATGTTAATGTAGTACAAGTAGTTAGCTTAGGTTAAGTATTTTACTTCCCCTTCATTAGCTGGAGACCCTTCAAGTCTCGCCAATAACTGCCCGCTTTAGGAGTAGCCCCAAGGACCATCTAAAGAAATCCAATAGAAAAAAAAAGGTGAAGTGAGGGTGTTTGTGTGTGATATAATGTTATGTTATTCAAAATCAAAACGATTGGTCTTTAAAGACACATTTTAGAATTTCTCTTTCCAACACATGTTTATAACGTCATCTACTAGCTACACCCTTACATATTATGTGAAATCTCATTATTTCAGGGTTGCCAAGTTATTAAAGGCACTTACACACGATTTTATTACGCTATAAAATCGCTTCATGGCTTTTATTACTGCCTGGTAATTGTTAAAGTCGTTTAACGTTCGGATAAAGTCACTGAGTCGATTATGATTAAATCGGATGAAAATCGATTATCGGAACGAGATTTTGGGATGTAAGATAATAGATAATAACGCAGTAGTTATATGCTGACAATATTTTGCTGTCATGTTTTAGTGATTTACACCACACCTAATACATTAGTATTCGGAAAGTGCGGTGGTCGGTTTTATTCAAGAGTGATATCATACTACTTATCGCCAGTGAAGTTCTAACAATGCGTAAGTCATTTTGTGACAAAAACGGACAACACTGCGAAAGCCACAATATTACTTGAAATGAAAAAGATTATTAGGATTTTCAAAGGTTTATTAAATCATCAAAGAGTTTATTTGTAATGATAATTTAAAACAATATTGCGTTCAGCGTAGGTTACGCTCGTTTTAAATAGTTTTTTCACTCTCTTGTAAAGTAGCCATTTTTGACTTCCGCACTTTTAGAACTTCACTAACCTTATGCTAGTTCATTACATTCAATTCATCATTTCATTAATTACATTTACTCACCTCAGTAATGATCTGTGATTTACCTACCTCAGAAAAGATTTTTATTATAATAGTAAGAGTTTTTGAAGGGTGGGCGCTTTTGGGGGCAGTCTTATGTAAAATTGACGTTCAAAAAACACCAAGTAATTTTAGTATACTTTGAATAAACGAGCTTTGAGTTTGAGTTTAATCATCGTATTTTAAAATTTAATAGGTATTCGTTAAAAGAAGCCAAATTCTATTTTGAAAGAAATGTTATTGGATGCATTGTATCTTTGAAATGTTAGCCTGTAAGAAAGTAGTTAATGGTTTTAAATGTTTTACAACATTTAGTTTTTTGTGCACAAACAGGGTTAAATGATATTTATTTCTGTAAATAAATCTGTTACAGACACTTTTACAAGTCAATGTAACGTTTTTTTAAGACTAAATGGCGCCGATATTTCCTATCTGACTAGCTCTGAGAAGAAAAGCCGAAACAAACTCAGAGGTCAAGGTCTCTTTTAAAGTCCAGACATTGTGGTATAAAACTATGCGAGTGTAACAATGTAGGGCAACGTTTGGAATGGCCTTTTGAGGAAAGAGCCATAGCAGGTTTGAGTTGACCTGTCCCAACTGACGGCACGCATGCATCAGCCATCGTGTAGCTCAACCTTATTATCGGGAGCTCAACGACCCGACGCACGACGCTACTAATCAGCCGGACATTTGCGTAGGTCACAAAAAAAATACTCAAACCGCCAAACAGTTCTACGAAATTTATGTAAGCTAGCCTACATAGTAGGGTTGATAATGATACCTATTAATTTTAATTTTGGTGGTTATTAATTAGTGACGATCGCCTACATTGTCTATTAAAATGTACATCAACAATATAACAATTTCCAATTTTTTCAGGACACAAATAAATTAATACGGTCCACCGGACTGTATTACTGAACTTCGAAGTTTAAAATACCGATGTACTGTATTCATAAAGTTTAAAATTACGAATTACGTGAGTTAGAAAGTACGCTATTACGAATTACTTTATTCAGAATGTTCATCATTCCGATGTACGTTACTCCGAAAGTTTACTATTACGAATTACGTTCTTGAGAATGTTCATCATTCCGATGTACGGGACTCCGAAAGTTTACTATTACGAATTACGTCATTAAGAATGTTCATCATCGCGATGTACGGAACTCCGAAAGCTTACTATTACGAATTACTAAATTTCGAATGTTCATCATGGACATTCTGAGAAAGTATTTAGGTACGTTGGCATATTTAAAATTTATTAAACTACTATTACCTATTTAGAATGAGATTTTTAATTTCTGTAGCCATACACTGTTATAGTTCATTTGTAAAATTATAAAATTGTATACTTATATAGCTTTACTTTTTTTTAACGTTGTTAAATCATGAATTGACTTCTTACGGAAGGAGCGGAAGGGAGTGTCAGACTCTTACTGACTAAAACCCATCCGTATTCCTCTTAATGCCCTTTGCGTTCCAAGGCCGCGGTAACTTTCGAACAAAGTCCGCAACCCTGGCAAGTTATTACCTAGCTAGTTACACAAAATTAACATGAACTGAACTTAACATTTAATACATTTTAATTAAGTTATCTTTACATCTATACATATATAAGTACATAAAAGCGAAATACTCTCTCAGAATCTCGATGTTGAACATTCGAAATTTAGTAATTCGCAATAGTAAGCTTTCGGAGTTCCGTACATCGCGATGATGAACATTCTTAATGACGTAATTCGTAATAGTAAACTTTCGGAGTCCCGTACATCGGAATGATGAACATTCTCAAGAACGTAATTCGTAATAGTAAACTTTCGGAGTAACGTACATCGGAATGATGAACATTCTGAATAAAGTAATTCGTAATAGCGTACTTTCTAACTCACGTAATTCGTAATTTTAAACTTTATGAATACAGTACATCGGTATTTTAAACTTCGAAGTTCAGTAATACAGTCGGTCCACCGAACACCGCAGGTAGCGGCAATAAAAAACCTGTAACGTCAACAAAAAAATCAATTGCTCTTGAAGGAAATCACTCGCAATAACGTCGAGTTCTGAAGTTTTTATAAGTCATAAAGTATACTTTTTTTAGAGTTCCGTACCCAAAGGGTAAAGCGGGACCCTATTACCACAGTCTACCTATATTTTACTCCTTACAGTCGGTCAACGTAGAACATTGTCGCAGAGCAATCGTGCGGGGGGTTTCGGGGTGAAGGAGCGGAGATTATGTCCCGAGTAGCCATACTGCATACTTGGGACATAACCTCAGCCCCTACATCATTTTGACATTTCATAGGACCAGTCAAATGTATGGGCGTTGACCCACTGTATGTAGTAAATAGGTACACTGTGCTATTACTAAGACTCCGCTGTCCGTCTGTCTGTCCGTCTGTCACTAGGCTGTATCTCATGAACCGTGATAGTTAGACAGTTGAAATTTTCACAGGTGATGTATTTCTGTTGCCGCTAAGGACAGGTATCGACGGTAAAGCCACGGTAAAGTCGCCGTCACTCAGGACGCACACTTAGGGTTGTCATATATTGTGTTAAAAATTATTCTGTGGAGTCACTCGGTATCGGAAACAACTTTTGTAGAACAACTTTTCAAAATTCGCGTGTTTTTTTATTCCTTTCCTTACAAACCAAAAAAATTACATATACATTTGATTAGTGATCTATTTTAGTTTATAATCTGTTTAAAAAACCTTGTTTTATTTATAATTCTCTTAAAATAGAAACGTCTGTTAAAAATTCAAAATAAAAGATATGTAAGATGTTTTGAAATATAATTTAGAAAGATAAAAAAATGCTAGCCGCAGACACTCGTATTTTTCTTTTAAATTTATATGCGCGGGACGACAAGCTTTCGTTTTCTTTCTTATCTGTATAAAAATTAAATAACAAGATGAAAAATGGTGAAAAAAAAAGTTTGGAATAAAAATGTTTTAGGTAATATTCTTTCTAACAATTTCTTTCATAATTTAGCTTGAGAACAAGCTGCTTAGAAACACAGCCTTATCTATCTAGGTATCTAGGACTGTCACGTTGCTCTAGTGGTCGTAAGCGCGACTACTAAGCGTGAGGTACTGGGTTCAATCTCCAGGTCGGGCAGTGACATTCGGTTTTTCCGTGTGAAATTTCCCAGTAGCAGCCCGGAGTATTGATTTGTGCGCGGTTGATGGCAATAGGCTCGCCTCCTATTACTTGGGACTTAAACATAACGATGAAATGAGGGTGTACTATACACCTCTGCCCAATCCTTCGGGGAATACAGGCGTGATGTTATGTTATACAGGGTGAAATTGTAAACATTCGACAAACCGAAATAGGAGATGGAAGAAAAAAAAACACCCTGTTCCCTACATTTATGTTCGCATAACTCGTCAAAATGTAGGGAACAGCTGTTTTTTTTCGCGATTTCATGTTTGGTCCCATAGTAAAAGTTGTTCATAGTGATGAGTACAATCTCCCATTTCAGTTTGTCGAGTGTTTACAATTTCACCCTGTATATCTAGGTAATTCATGTAGTTCTTGACTAAGAAGAACAACATTTTTCGATTGGCCATAGCTTTATATTTTTTAGTCGGCGAAGTACAACCACTATTTCTACCACCAAGCAGCGTTGTTGTGTTCAGTTTGAATGTTATGGGTGCCGGTGAAATTACAGGTACATGAGACTTTCTTACTTTGTCTCTAAAGTTGTCAACGCATAAGCAATCTTCTTATCAAGAAAACTCTTTGTAACCACTTCTTTGACAACCTAACATAGCCTTTGATTTGTACACCTACGTAAATTAAATCCGCGAACTAACCACTGTCTACTACTTAGTACCTACTTAAATCGTTTGTTTACTAAACATAACTATTTGTGAAAACTTGTAATTGGCCATATTCATGTTATTAACAAATTATCTACTGTGTTTGCCAGCTGTAAATTTTCCGAAAATTATAAAATAAAATAAATTTATAGGCGACGGTAACCTCTATCTTTCCACCAGGCCAGCCTTGTTTACTTGAATTTACAAGAAAATTACGTAAAACGTTGCTTAACCAGATAATGTTAAATCACTAGCCTAAGACAGGCTACTTGTATAGTCAGCGACAAAAGTAGCTGAACATTTGAATATCTAAACTTGGCATTTATTGGAAAACTAAAAAAAAACTTACAATTATACTTAGAGTTATATCTAGTCTTTTAAAATTTAAATCTACTTTTCGTGAGACACATTAATATTTATGATTAGTTACAGTTAATCACGTGCATTTTTCGGGATTGCCCGACTAGTTTCGGATCCAAACGGAGCTCTTAAACATGAGCTGAATACGCGGCGAGGTCGCGAGTCGAACTAGCGCTGCACCGCGCCGCGTAGCGTTGCGCCCGCGACGAGAGGGGCGCGCTCTATGTCGGTATTGCTCGTGCATCTTCGTCACTTGTCGTGTCTAACTAATCATAAATATGAATTTAAAACTATGTTATACTTTTACTTTTTTTATAATGTCGATTTAGCCGAGATTAATTTACCCCTATCTACTTATTTACTAACTTATGTGGCTGACTGTACTCGTTTTCATACCAAAGTTTGTTTTGGTCTTCCTGTAAAAAATATTATTTCATATCAGTCGTTTATTCTTTGACAGGGCGCGACTTTTCCATAAACGTGGCTTTTCCGTAACCACCAACAGGGCTAGCAAACCCATCGAATATAAAACGCATCATAACGTACATAAAGTGGCATTAAACCCTTCACCTTCGTTTTGCGTGCTCATATCTTCCGAGTTTTTACATATTTGGTATGTTGCTGTTAGGTTAGAACGGCGGGACAATTTTGATAAAGTCGGATTCAATTTAGTTGCGATGTGAAGCTGACACAAGTTGGGTGTCAGCGGGGAGCCACGGGGTTGGCGGGCCGGGGCACACCCGCCCGCAACCCGTGGAATTGGCCTCGTGGTGAGGCAGTGTGAGTGTGTGTGCTCGCAGCTGACTTCATAGCTGCCAAGAAGATATTATCGAACTGAAGTGATCGTGTGAATTACCATAGTGATGTAAATAAATGTTATATGTATAAAAACGATATGTATGTAGTACTACAAATGTATACGACATTATTTGTATACCTATAATGTTCATATTCGTTTGAAATGCTTAATCAAATTCGCTTATAAAGTGCGGTCTGTGAATCTCGCCCTTAGTGCTCATTAAAAACCGTGGTGGTTATTTAGTGCGTTAAAACTTTTCAAAACCACATTATGTAGACTGAAGTTTACAGTTTTTCTCTTGAAATGTACATCTTGACCTTTCGAGTCAAACAGCATTTATGAATATCAATACAACTTTCCTTTATCGTGCAAAACAGTGAAGAAATTTCTCAAGAAATTTCTCAAGTGATATTTGAAATTTGAATTACATGGATCTAACACTAAAATTGTCTCTATTGATACACGATTTTAATTATTAAGATACAGTTATTTTTACCTTATCCAATTATATACCATTATTTGCGAAAAATAAAATATTATTAAATAATTTACTTTTTTACATACAATCTATTTTTTTAGACGTTTTCTACTTTACCTAACAACGCATTATGCCTGCAACATCCAGGTGTCATAACCATCATATGCTGCGACATGGCTTCTAAAATTGCAAAGGGGATGGATCTCAAATATTGTGACGCGAGACGTGCTGAAAATATCTTTAAAGGAAAAATTTCTTCACTTATGATTATATTAACATTTTGTTAAAACTAGTGGTAGCCGCAGTGTTATTCTTAGAACTAGATAGGTTGAGGTTATTTATAGCTGTTCTAGGAAATACAGAACATAATAATTGGACGATACTATGCAAGAATAGACGAAAAGGGAGTGTTAATCCGCGGGCCACTTAAAGTATCAGTGATGACTTTTAAAAGCAAGTAGACCCACACGGAAAAAGCAACTTCATAAAGTAGTTTTCGTCGTCTTAGAGTGAAAACCTTGGGAATGCAATTCGGTCATTTTAGGGTTCCGTACCCAAAGGGTAAACGGGACCTTATTACTAAGACTGCGCTGTCCGTCCGTCCGTCTGTCACCAGGCTGTATCTCATGAACCGTGATAGTTAGACAGTTGAAATTTTCACAGATGATGAACTTCTGATACCGCTATAACAATAAATACTAAAAAACAGAATAAAATAAATATTTAGGGGGCTCCCATACAACAAACGTGATTTTTTTGCCGTTTTTATAGATAATGGCAATGCGCGAGTCCGACTCGCACTTGGCCGGTTTTATTATTATTTTACTACGACGTATACAGCATGTAAGGGTAAACACCGTTATCACTCAAACCATGGGTAGTTGACTTAAACATAAAAATACAGGAGAGCGTAAAAAAAAATATATATACGCGCGAGAAATGAGCGGCGCGGCGGCGCTACGACGCGGCGCAGCGTACAAACACTCGCTAACGAGACAGCTGACTGACTGGGGTAGCAAACTGTGCGGGGCCGTGCGTCGGGCCACGCGGCGAGTTCCCCGCGCCCCCTCCCGTAGCTTGTTGCTCCCGCGCATAGGGTGAAATGCTTTTGATCAAAATTGGAAATTTTATAAAAAAAAAATTTGTTATTTTTCACTGATTTTACGATCTATAAATGAAACCAAACCACTGGTTTCAAGGATAACGGTATTTACCCTTACAGCCTGTAGTTACTATAATTATAAGAGAGCCGCTCTATGCAAAATTATGGTGTACTGAAATTAAGCCTTTATAGGGTATATAACATTCGTAATGAATATGATTGACTAGCTTTGCCCCGCGACTGCGTCCGCGTGAAAGCCCACAGGAACCGTGCAATGACTAAATGCATTCCCGAGGTTTTCACTCTAAGGCAACGTTATCAAATTGCTTTCAGATCAAGATCCAGTAACATTATAAACTGAAAATTAAACAAATTTGTCTGAGCCACAGCTTGGGACCCAGTCTCGCCTTGACTGTAGCATATTCAATGAATAGTTCAAACACTAAGTTGATGCCAGTCTTCATTACTCAGTCTAGGTCAATATGCAGTTTCAATTTAAGTCAGTTAACTGTCTAAGTAATACCGACATCGACTTCAGAATCTTACATTTTAATCAGTACTCTATGGAGAATTGAAACCTTCCTTAAAAAATGTTCTTCTTGGTAATGTTTACAGTGTTCCGTCGTGTGTTTGTGAGAGCTAGAAGGGTATAGGAGAATCCCTCTATATCTCTGTTACTTGGATACATTTGCTTGATCTTTGACCTTGACTGTGCTTACCATAAGGAGAGATAAGGGCAAAAAGATAAAAAAAGGGTGTTTTACTTTCATAACTTGATCACCACGGTTTAAATACGAATTGTTATGTATATAGTAAAGAGGCATTTACGAATTCGTGTACGTCCTTAAAACCACTTTATTTATTACTAGTATAGATTAACCCAGCACATATTAAATATACAGCATAAAAAATTAACTTGCAGTACGCTTAAGCTATCGTGTCTAAACCATGAAAAAATAAGCAAAAAACATATTTATCAAAAACATTTTTTAAATTATAAACGAAAGCACGACGACTAACATGATATCGCTCCACGCAGTCAATTAACTCTGTGCGCTAAATGACTCAGAAACAGAACACTAGATTATTTTTGATTTTCTTAAAAAAAACCATACATCTTCAATCGGTGTCACAGTAGATCGAACTTTGAAGGAATAACACGAATTCGGATACTGTATATCTAGATACAATATGATGATACTTATGCCTCTTTACTATAAACATAACATCTTGATAACAATTTGTAGGTACAGTGGACCCCCGGTAATCCGGTCCCTGTCTAATCCGGCACCCCCTGTAATCCGAACATGTCTATTTTTATTGAATATTTTTTTGACAATCTACGCTAATGTAGATAATGCATGATTGAACAAGTTACAATTTGTACGCGCCACCTCTATTGTGCTCGACGCATAAATATTGTTTTGATTCTGATTGCTAATTTACTAAAGGTCATTGGGCATTTTTGACCCGGTACCTCAAAAGTACGCGTCCATTATTGAAATGTGGTTTGTTTTGAAGGTTTAGTGTTAACATTTCACGGAATGTATTTATTTTAATCCAAATGTATGGGGGAAGTTATGTGGTTCAAGAATCTGCGGGGAATAAGATAGAAAAGCTCCTAAACATTCTTGTACCTTTTTAGGAAGATCTTTGTGCATTTTTGCGAGCATTTTATATATTTAGAAGGACACACGAAAATCCTTTTTTTTACATTAATTATTATTTTTCTAAAAAAAAAAACATACTTTTGAGGAATGCGACTCATCTCATTGGGTAGTATTCATGGTCTTTAACATACTCTGACTAGTTTTGTTTGTGGTCGCTGGTGGGTCACAGGTCCGAACAAAATGCCCATTTACCTTTGACATTCATAATGAATTATGATTTGTACTTCAGAGTATAACATATAGAATCTTATCATTGGATCTGTAATTTGTCGGATTACAAGGTACTCTTTTGTAAGAAAATCCGGACTATAGGGGGTCTTAGGTAGTAGGTACTCTATAATCCGACAAATTCGATAGTTCGACATTGCCCTGCAAAACGTTTTGTCGGATTGCCGGGGGTCCACTGTATTTCAACCAAAAATCTATGTCACAACCACGAGGCTTAAAGGTACAATTCCGTGCTCGCGGCCGATCGCAGCCGCGCGCGATCTATCGCGTGCGTCTGACGCGCGCGGCTAATGTGTCAATAGTCGTGTCTATAATATACTGACTAATCTATCGTTAGCCGCACGCGTCTGTCGCAGACTTCGGAAGCGGTGCCATACATTTTCATACTCTGACTGTTGACGCATTGGCCGCGTGCATCAGCCACACGCGATAGACCGCGCGCGGCTGCAATCGGCCGCGATACACGGAATTGTACCTTAAAGGAATAATAGGAATTCGTTTACGCCCCGTGTAAAGAATATCGATACAGCAGATAAGACTATAGATTAACTTGTGCCTATAAAAACAGCAATGAATAAAAATATATAAGATCTCGACAAAGTCAGAAACACAGAGACTTTCTATTGGCAGCTGTCGTTACTTCCCGTCTTTACGACACATGTTATGTGCAACAGCGTGTAAATGTTAAATGGTCTTAGGTTCTTTACACACGAGACAACGGTAACGCAACCTAAAGTTGTTGGCAATTTCTTAGTACCACTGTCGCCAAGGTCACATACAATGATATTGCAAGATATTAAAACTTTATACTTTAAACACCTTTGTGAGATGCATTTTTTGGCTTGTTATCATTTTAACATGTTACAATTGCAAAATAAGGCACGTCGTGAGTGCGAGACGTCGTGTCATAGCAAGTAGCTAATCACGTGAGCCAGTGTTGCGGATCTCCATAATAGGGGATTTACACGGGTCGATTTTACCGTTTAAACGACAATTCGACTAGGCCGCAAGTGACTAAAATCGCAAGCCCCAAAGTTGGGTGCCATTCGACTTTTGCCGTGCGGCGGGTGACTAAAATCAACCGTGTAAATGGTCAGTTGCAGGCGATTGCCCGCCGCGTGAGGTGTGTTTTGAGCTGTGTTGTTCCGCTAGAAATGAACAAATCGCATGCGATTTTTGTCGACCGGTGTAAATGGGGTGACGATTCGACTTTTACAAGCGATGCGACTGGTGACTTGCCGCACGGCTGAAATCGACCCGTGTAAATCTCCTATAATTGTGAAATACGCGCGATAGCTGCGTGACACTTCCACTTTTTTTTTATATTCCATGGCAACGGGCGTTGCCAGCTTCCAGTAGGCTAATTCACGTAACATCATGATGCGCCAATCAAATTGCAACGAGTTAAGTTCACGCGACCGTATCTGACAGCGATCGCCAATTAAGAGAATACGAAAAGCGTTGTTTTGATCGAAACTTAACTGCAACTACACTGCAACTTAGCTTTTTTGTACTCTTTCAGAGTGGAGGCGGGCGCGGGTACTAGCGCGGGCGCGTGTAAATTAAAATGTATGTAGACGCCAGTTGCATTCACAGTGCTCCCGCGAGCTGCGCGTCTGCATAAAGAGGGCGCGGGCGCGGGTGGCGCGGGTGTTTCTAATGGCTCAGTCCGCCCGTATCGTTCACAGTGATATAGCGTCTGTTAGGTGACTGCTGCGTGTGGTTCTAAACCATTTTGATTCACCCGCCAAAGCGTCATACAATAGCTCGTTCGGTACTACTGTGAACACGCAGACGCCAAGACCCAAGCGCCCCCGCCCGCCCCTGCACCCGCTAGTGCAGTGTGATTGACCACTTAAGAGACATAATTTACATGTGTGCGGTGAGCGATGCCGCGAGATATGACTGAAGTTGTTAAAAGTTGAGATGCACCATGTGAGAACTTGGGCCTGATTCACCTAACTAAAGTGGTCAATCAGACTGCACTAGCGGTTGCGGGGGCGGGCGCTTGGCTCTTAGCGTTTGCGTGTTTACAGTAGTGCCGAGCGAGCTATCGTACGACGCTTCGGCGGGTGAATCAAAATGGTCTAGAATCACACGCGCAGTCACCTAACAGACGCTATATCACTGTGAACGATACGGGCGGACTGAGCCATTGGAAACACCCGCGCCACTCGCGCCCGCGCCCGCCTCATGCTCGGCTCGCGGGAGCACTGTGAATGCAACTGGCGTTTACATACATTTTGATTTACACGTGCCCGCGCTAGTACCCGCGCCCGCCTCCACTCTGAAAGAGTATTAACTGCTTGGATTTGGTTTTCAACCTCCTGGAGGTTTTTTTTAATATTTATTTGCTCTGACATTAAAAAAGCGGTAATATCACGTAAAATTGCGTTGTCAACGCGCTGCAGTGGATCGCGTGTTGAAAACTGGTTTTCCGCAAGTTGTGCTCTGTGTATAGACAGCCATTGAAATGTATGTGCCAACGCGATTGGTTGGGTCGGCATTTAATTGTTTTTTTTAGTTGCTTCGTGTGTAAATGGGCTTATTACAGAAGGTCCTAACTTTTCGCACTTTGCCAATAGAACTGACGATAGAAATTAATATACAGATGTGTTCATGTAAAAATAAGAAATAGAAAATATGTTTGGAAGGAATGAGCATACAAAAATAGAATTGCGTTGGAGACACAGAGTAAGGTTTTATTTATTTAAACTTCATGTATATTGTACTAACTTAACGTAACTTCATGTATAAATAATTTTACACATTTGCTAAATTGCCTTGGCATTGTATACATTTCCTAGGAATTATATACAACTCCTAGGTTTCATACATTTCCTGTAACAAATAGAAAATTACCTATTCACAAAAAAAAAACAAAGATTTTCAAGTTTTTTGGTGAATCTATGAAAGAACCTTAAGTCCAGCATTTTTCACTAGCAAAAGTACTTTTAACATATGTACCAACACACAAAGAAATGTGCACTAAATGTGGACATCGCAGTTACTAGGAACACGTCAAAAAGAAGCGTCGCTCAGCTCAAAGCTACTATTAGCATTGCAGCACTGATTTTCAAAGCGTCAGAACGTAAAAAGCTTTTTAACCAGACACCGACACATGTAGGTACCAATAGGTAATGACGTTTTTAAAAAGACGCGTCATACACCAACTTAAAGCACTACAAAACAGCGAAAATTTTACGATAGCTACGTACCAGTATTATACAGTATAATTTGCACATCGTCTGTAAACACAATTTGGTTTTTTTTTCGCAAAATGTTATAAGAGTTACACTTTAAAGGGACGTATAATCACGTCACTGGTTGGTCGTCACTAAGTGAATGCCGGGCAATTAACTTGCACCTTACTTTATATTGCTAATATTGAGCGAGGGCAACCGAAACATTTAAAATTTAGAAACGCAGAAAAGTAGTCAAAGGTATATTTTTGAAAAAGCTGGGAGGTGTTTTTGAACGCAACGTGTTTGTATAAAAACAATTAAACCAACTGATATGTAACATAACATCACGCATGTATTCCCCGAAAGGTAAGTCAGAGGTGTATAGTACATCCTCATTTCGCCGTTATGATTAGGTAAGTCCCTGTACCTAATAGGGGGCGAACCTATTGCTATCAACTGGGCACAAATCCAGACTCTAGGTGGCTTCCTAAATATTTCACATGGATAAACCCAATAACACTTTGCCCGACCTGAGGATCAAACCTATCCTCAGGTCGAGTCAGGTGAGGATCGAACCTAGGACTTCACGCTCACCAGCAATTGATATGTAATTTTGCCAATAAGGAACAAATTCTGCAAAGGAATATTACGTAGCAAATCAAAGGGAAAGAAGTTAGAATTTATGGTCGATTGAGGACAAAATGATCTAATCATTATTTTTTTTGTACCTATTTCGATGCTTTTCTTTTTAACCCAAAGGTTGGCTGGTAGAGAATGCCTTATGGCATTAATTCTGCTTCATGTACTACCATAGTGCATAAAATTATAAATAAATGAAAGCAAGTTAAGACATTTATACTCGTAATATGCGAATCATAACTTAAGTACACGTGGCATATTCACGTAATGCTTTTAAAACGCAAATTCATTTCTGCGTGGTCTGTGTAACGTAGTTAAATCTTCATTAAAATGTGGACCTAGGGGCTGAGGTAGCTCACTGACGCCTAAGTTTCAAACTTTGTATTGAACTGTAAGTCTTAAGCGACTAGCGAGTAAGGCATTATAACTATAAGTACTTTTTTTATCGTGGGAAAAGCATGGATTCCCGCTACCCGGGGAATGCGAAAGGTTATTTCATTTCATTTATTCATTCAGATAACAAAGATCCATTGGGTTAGTAACAACAGTCTTAACCTATGTTAGTACATAACTGAAGGGTCCTCTGCAATAATGGTGAATGTCCAAAGTTTTTTTAATTCTAAGTAAATATGTCATTCGGACACTTGATATATGCAGTTCGTAATCTCGTTTATAAACTCAGCAATATCGGTTACAATCCCGAGATAAATACGTTTTTAAAAATCGGATACACGGCTAGAACGCTGTTTTTAAAAACGGTGTTTGTCTTTAAATCTGTTTTTTCTTTCACCGTGTATAAGCTTAAAAAGCAAATATCTTAAAACAAAGTAAAAAGGACATTCAGCATTATTGCAGTGGACTAATAACAAAGACAATGTACAGGTGACAAGTGATCTCACCAAAAGACTGGCATGTCTCCCGGCTATAGCGCTTAGAATGTTGCTGGGGCTGCCACGGAGTCTGTTTAGCAGCGAGGCTGCTTTCTTACGCCGCGCCGTACAGCATTGAAGCAGTCGGTACGTGCCTCAGCGAACATAGATGACGCGCTACAGAACCGAGGCAGACGCAACAGCACCCTAAATGCGTTGTTATACTGGATCCGCAGAGCATTGTAGGCCTTTTGGGTGTAGCTGAACCACAGGCTTCTCGAGTACAGTGACATGCAATATGCTTTAAACAGTGTTATATTGACCGCCGCTCGACATCGAAAGAACCGGCATGCAGTATGCAGGACAACTCTTACCGGCTAAAAATCCAGGGTGTTGCTTCTCCTGACCTTTGGCCAGGGTCGCGGGATTCGCTGATGCATGCACCACAACCCCGAGAGGCCTCGAAAGAGAGGTCCGCCAGGGGACGGCGGACCTCTCCTTCCATCCGGATCATAAAGTCAGGAGAGTGGGCTTTTAGCCGGTAAGAGCCCGGCATAACCCTTCGCCTTTTCGAGTGAAGAGTATCCATGAGGATTTTTCCACGAAAAAAAGGACGTACAACTACACACTAGCTACTAAAGATGTTTACGCTGCACAACTAGCTTAAGCCATAATACTTTAGAACAATCTATAAATGTATATTCAATTATTCTACTAATATGATAAACTTGAATGTTTGTGAGTTTGTGAATTTGGATAATATTTGAAATCAATCACGCCTCAATGACTAACCGGATTTAGATGAAATTTCGCATATAGCTAGACAATGACCTGAATTTGGAAATAGAATACTTTTTATCCGGGTACATGAAGTAGTTCTCCTAGGGTGCGAGTGAAACCGAGGCAACAGCTAGTATCTTATAACATGAACCACACACCATAAACTTGAGCTGTACTTGAAGTAACAGTAGTTCAACTTGAGAACTCGTGTCCTAGTAGGTCGTTCTAAATGGTGTCAAATCAACACTTTGGGGAACATTTAGGTTCAGCTTACACGTTATAAGTGAATTGACGAACAGAATATTCTAGTCATGTGTCAATTTAATTTGATGGGCTTCTACTATCCTGATATAAAAATAAGATGGGTGGTCGTTTAGTAGGGTTTTTGTAATTAAAAACCCTACTAAACGACCATATTAATATATTTTATGGCCAAAATACTCAGTAATGGCGTACGTTTTTATAACAAGCTGCCGAAATCTGTAACAGATCTTACCGAGGGAAAATTCAAAACCCATATTAAACGTGTCCTCACTCAAAAAGCATACTACAAGACTAAGGACTACGTTGACGACAGGAATGTTTGGCATTAGTTCCTGCACATGTGGCTTCCCTGGTACCTCATTAACGACGTATGTGTATGTCTTTTAACTATCCCCAATTATGATTTTTATTTTTTTATTTTTATTGCTATCGTTACTCTCAAGATATCTTTTATCTTATCTTACAATATTTTTTTCTCTAAGTTTTGATGACATTTAATCATGTCAATTGTTTTATATAGTTTAGCTTCATTTCATCTTTGTAAATGTGAGAACTTCGTGGACTTGCCTATACATATAATTGTGTAAATTACTATTATTCATATTGTTTTTTTTTTTCTTTTTGTTTAATTTTTGTACTCAAGGCTTGGTATTACATTACTCACAGGTCTGTGGTCAAGACTACATTGTTCTCTCTTAACTACACACATCAAAAGTGTCTAGGGATCAACATATATTTTTGCAATAACTTTTCTCCTGATTGATATTAATTAAAATTTTCTTCAAGGATTCATCAAATAAAGTGTTTTCGTTTGTCACAGTAACGATAAACCAAGTCACCTTTGCATTAATAAAGAAATTTGCCATTTTCCTAATAAAGGGATTTTTGACATTTGAACCACTAACACAAAAGTTCGAAAAAAAGACTGAAATAACAGTTTTCTTTAAAATTTTATTGGGTAACTTAAACAATTAATAATCCGTGTTTCTACCGCGAACACTAACAACACAAGAACATCGGTTTGGCATACTCAAAATGAGTTCATCCAAATCACGCTGTGGAATGGCCGCCCATGTTCGTTGCAACAACAAAAAAAGGTCTTCTTGCGACTGGATACCCTCCATATTCGGCAGAGCTCTTCTCTGTAGCATATCCCATGCATGCTCAATCGGGTTCAAGTCTGGCGACTGAGCAGGCCAGGGCAGGACATTGATGTTAGCTGCGGCGAGAGTCTGTCTTACAACTCTTGCGGTGTGCGGTCGTGCATTATCATGCATTAACTGAAATAAGGGACCGATTTGCGCTTGTAGAGGAACGATGACGTCTGATACAATCGTCTCAGCATAAATTTGAGCGTTGAGGTTGCCTCTGATCCAAATCAACTCAGTTCTTCCGCCGATCCAAATACCCGCCCATACCATGATGGTTCCGCCACTATAAGGATGGACTTCCTGGCAGGATTTTAATCGCTGTTGGCGTCCAGGGGTTCTCCAGTGTCGTATACGTCTTGTATCCGGTCTCATACCAAAACGAGACTCATCAGAAAAGCACACGAAACGCCATTGTTCTTCTGCCCAATTTCTGTGTCCAAGAGCCCATTGATATCGAATCCTACGATTGTGCATTGCTATAGGTGGTACCCGTAGCGGTCTTCGGGAATGAAGGTTCACTTCATGCAAGCGGTTTCTGACTGTTTGGTCGCTAATTAAGTTCCCTGAAGAGTGATGAAGCCTCACGGCTAACATCATGGCGGTTATTGTTGGAGCTCTTCGAGTTAAGATTTGAATGTATCGGTCTTGTCTCCGTGTGGTGCAGCGATACCGTCCTCCATGGCGCTCAGCCACGGTACCAGTGCTTCGGTAACGTGTCCAAAGTCGACTGATAACACTCTGACTTGTATTCAGAGCTAAAGCCACAGTACGTTGCCGGGAACCAGCTTCTATCATTCCCACGGCTCTGAGCATTTCTTCCCTGCTTAAATGACGTCGCCGCTCCATAATAACGTTGGTTTTAATCAGTAGTAGGGAAACAGTAGCACTAATAATGTCTTCAATGCGTTGTATGTTTTTATAGGGAAAATATTGACAGCTGATTTTCATCTTTTACTCGAATTTGATTCACAGTTCCTGATTCAAATTATGAAATGCACCAAAAAGGATCCATATAAATTTATAAAATCATAAATTTATTACAAAGCCACATCTCAATCTCAAGAAATCCGCATAAAAATGCTTGATCCCTAGACACTTTTGATGTGTGTATCATAAATCATAGTACTGTATTACTGAAGTTGTTAAAGATATCCATTTTTTTAAAAGAGTAACCATGGAGTTTCTTGCCGGTTCTTCTCCATAGGAAACGACTAATTGGAACCGTGCACCTAAATTCGACTTTTCATAAGCGCCTGTATTGGTTTATGTGAAATAAATTTTTTTGATTTGATTTGATTTGAGTATCTTGCGCAGTGACAATAGCACGCGCACGAAACTTCTAGGCCCTATTCCGATCGGCGTAACGACATGCATACGCATGGTGACGCTGCGCAGGAGAATTTTTATGTAGCGCGATGCGTACGCGTAACGTGATAAAACATGAGCCGCGCAAGATACGCTCAATGTGTCTGCAGTGATACGAAATACGCTTAATTGTGGCTGTAGCCGTTAAAAATACGCCGATACCATCGGTCGAACGTAAGATGCGCGCGAAACTGCTAAGCTCTATTACGCACAGCGTAACGACGTACGCGTGAATATGTTTATAGCGCGATACACGCTAGCTACGAAACATGAGCCGCGCAAGATTCCGTCTATGAGCAAAGACTTCATAAAAATTATTAAACAAAAATAAGAAAAGAAAAAGATGTTATTTATAATTAAAATTGCTTTATCGTTTAAGCTTGCGACCTCATTTTTATTTTATTTATGCAAAAGAACGTTTCCAGTTACACGTGGTGCATCTCGCCTTTGACCGTCTTTAGAGAAATCTTTAACAGGTGCCAGTATCCACCTATAGATACAATACAACCTTGTATAAGTCCCCATACCATGGCATACCACATCAACTATCCCCTGTACACTGCTCCATGCAACACCTATTCTATTGAAGAACCTGCGCTCCTCTGGTACCAAAGTGAGACGCATTCCGGTGCCCGTAGGCAACCCCTTCTTTTCAACTTCGTCTCCTGCCCTAACTACAATTACGAGTTCGGATCCTGGCTATTTTTTACCGTCATGACTAAATGCGCTCCAGCCGGACTGTTTGCTGCCGCCGGTTTCTATCAAATGGCTGTGTGGGCCATCGGCAAACACAGTAACTACAAGAAGGAATTCACTGACTACCGCAAGGGACGTAAAGCTATCTTGCCTCTTATTCTATAAGTATTTATTATTGTTATGTATATGTATTAGGTATTGAATGCTCAATGCGATTCTTTGTAACTGGTGTAACAGACGTGACCCGTTCTGCAGGACATTCTGGGGCCGTCTGCTACATTACAATACTCATAAATTATATTAGTTAATGTCCAATTTCTATGATTTACGGAGCGGTTTAAAATTAAGACTTGTATATTTACCAATAATGAAGCAAAGACCCTATAGTTTTGCACAGTAGACCCTCAGATACGTTACTTTCACTGGTAAAAGCTCATCATCATCATCATTCAGCCGAATGACGTCCACTGCTGGACATAGGCCTCCCCCAAGCATGTTGGGAGTGTTTGTCATAATCGCCACGCTTAGCAGGCGGGTTGGCGATCGCAGTATGGTTGTTGAAGTACTCAGAGAACGTTGCTGCCCGTCCTCTAGAGAATCCCTTAGTCGCCTTTTACGACACCCATGAGAAGAGATGGGGTAGTTCTATTCTTTACGTCCGGCACCACATGGACTGGAATCTATTTACATGCTTAGTTGGGTAATAAAAAACGATATTATTAATAATCAAAACGATCCCTTTTGGGCCATAGGAACCGAGCATATACAATGTGTCCGGTCATGGACTAGCGATATTCTAGGTACTTATATAGCAACTATTCTAGTACACAAATACAATACACACTAGGGTCCAATCCACTTCTCCGCCATTTGATAGCCGTTTTGATTTTTTGTTGAGATATTATGTATCTTAAAGTTGTGAAAATGTGAGCCCATTGTATCGCAATGTAAACGATAGATAATATTGTTGCCCTCCGAATAAGCCTACTTTTATCTCAGTAGGACCAAAACTTTGAGAGGTATGACTTTTTTTGTACATACGTACAGAATATCTTAACAAAAAAATGAAAGTGGATTGGAGAGTGTGTAGTGTATTTGTATACTACAATAGTTGTTATATAAGTACCTAGAATATCACTAGTCTATGACCGGACACACTGTATACAGGGTTACAGGGAAAGTCGTGCTGAATATTAAAGGACGTTATTTTTCAGGTCATTTCTGATGGATTTGATTCCGTAATATGGTATCCGAAACTTAACCGTTATGGAGATATTGAGTTTTAAAGATATTTGTTATGTTGTGTAGTACAACACTTGGGCCTATTCAAATTACATTTTTTAAAGATTTTATGAACTTACCTAGTAGATGTTATACCTTTTGGAATAGCTAAAGAGACGTAAAAGATTTTAAAATTATTTGCAGAATAAGTACCATAATTTTTTTAAAAAAAAAGCTCATCTAAGTATTTTAAAAACACTTAGTTCTTTAATTCGAACCGTAATTGTCGAGCAGTCTTTTTACGCTGTTAGTAGTAGGTTCAGTTTGTGTTAATATTTTTTAATTAATTGTCATCTTTAACAAAATATATAAAAAATGAAACCTAGGAGTTCAAAAAATAAAGGATTTTTTAAAAATATTTTAAAATTCAATATTTTCGTAACGGTTAGGTTTCGGACACCATGTTACAGAATCGAATCCAACAGAAATGACCTGAATAATAACGCCCTTTAATATTCAGTACGACTTTCCCTGTAACCCTGTATACACATTTTAGCGGAAACAGTTGGGACAACCGATAAAACAAAATTCATCAACCTAAATGAGCATCAAACTAAAAATATAATCATCTACCCTTATCATGGTTACGCTTCATCGCCTGTTAATCACAGCACTGAAATAGCTCCATTAATGCATGTATTTACGATAATTTATGACCGACATGACAGTCGAGTATCCATCGCTGTAGGCTACGTGGTTAGAATTTAGCTATTTACGGGATTATGAAAGCTCTTGTTGTATTATAATTACATTATTATGATGCATTTCGTATTATGTCGCTTAAATCACAATTATTTAGATGTTGTTAATGGTTGTCAATGCAATACCAATGGTTGGAATCGTGGCTTCGACGTATTTTATTAATATGTATTGTTCTAAACGTAATCGAGGTGTAAACGAATTTTTATAATTATCTAAAACCACATTATCTATTACTGGTATAGATTAATGCAACACGGGATTTAGCTTGCTTAAAAATTAAATGTTTTTTTTCTTGCGTGATCGGATTTAAACCACCTATCAAAGTTTCAATAAAATGCAAAAAAATAGGTTATATTATGATGGAACATTTTGATACCATAAAATTATGAATGAAAGCTGTAGTGTATGACATAACGTCACGCATATGAACGTGTTAGATAAGGTCTTTTAGATGTAGAGTTAGCACTATCTATTTATATAAAAAGAAACGCTGACTGACTGACTGATCTATCAACGCACAGCCTAAACCGCTGGGGATAGAAACTTGAAATTTTGACAGTAGGTTCCTTTTGTGATATATATATATATCCACTAAGAAGGGATTTCTCGAAATTCAACCCCTAAGGGAGTTAAATAGGGGATGAAAGTTTGTATGGAAAATCGTCACTTAACGGGATCAAAATTTCACGCAAGCGAAGCTGTGGGCAAAAGCTAGTTTATCATACCTAGACTAACACGTTCACACGTCCCTTCATTGTATATATAGGTAGGATAATTGAATAAAGAGAGATAATCATTCAGTGTGTACTTGAAGCTTGTTATTATATTACTCCCTCGTCCCCACATTACAAAGCACAGCAACATAGCTGGCGGGCGCAGCTGGCTCGGTATCGCTCCGTGCAGTCAGTTACCTCGAGGCGCTAAAATGACGGAGGACCAGAACGTTTTTTTTTCTCTTTTGATTATTCGGAGCAGTGTCACCAGTAGATCACGTGGTTTGAAGGAATTAAATGAATTCGGATACATCTTGTATATCTCTAAAACATTCCAAAGATGGACTGTCAAAAAACATACTTGCAATATTTTTAGACGAATCTTTTTTTTATATTCCTCCCAATATAAAGTTAGTTCGCTCTAATAGTGGCAATACGGTGGGCCAAATAAGTGGTTTACCAGTTTTGACAACAGTTCCTATCAAATGAAAATATCGCTAAGGTTGTTGTCAGATCATTTTTGCTAGTGAAAATCGACCTTATTGTTTTATGACGTGCAAACGAATTTCAATCTAACCTAAACGGCATGCAAAAGTGTAATGTAATAAATAGGATTAGATTCTTTTAATAAAAATAAATTAAAATGGCTAACACTATTCTTGAAGACTAGAAGTGTCCTCGGAATCAGCATCTGTGTTTGTAATAAAAGATTCAGCAATGTCTCGCAGCGCCAATACTTTAGCGAACGAACTTTAGTTCACTTCCACCATAATTTCCAACCAATATAACCTTACCCGTACAATCTAAAGGGTAAATACACCAAAAAATTACACGATATAAACATACAATTTCCCCCCAATCTGCCCTGAACATTTCTATCAACAGAAACCAATTTATCATAACACGAAAGGGGGAGTAAACCGTTTCGGTTCGAAATAACCCCTTACTGTTCACGTTTCATAAAACCTCAAACGTAGCGTGTAAAGCTTCCCTTATACCGACATCTATACATATAATAAAACAGTAAAAAAACTGTGTCTGTACATTGAATATATTTAAAAAAAAAATATTGAGGGGGGTTTAGAAACAATAAGAGAGCACGAATCCAAAAAAAAAATTCTGTCTGTTTGTCTGTGTGTCTGTTTGTTTGTACACGCTAATCTTCGGAACTACTGGACGGATTTGAATGATATTTTTTTTGTTGTATAGGTATTTAGTCTGGGCAACATATAGGCTATAATTTATCTTGGAAACTTGAACACCTGATGCAGAACCTCAACAGACCAGCTAAACTATAAGAGATACAAAAATGGTACCATAGCAAAAATTGTTTCACGTGATGAGCATTTTCTGCTGAGAGAATAAATTTGAAGATCTGGAACACCTGATGTGGAACTGTGGAGCCCAGCTACACTATAACATATATAGGAATGACGTCTTAGCAAGAGTTGTTCAACCTGATGAGCACTCTCTGCTGACGTATAAAAATTGAAGATCTGGAACACCTGTTGTGGAATTCCAAGCGCCCAGCTACACTATAACATATATAGGAATGACGTTTTAGCAAAAGTTGTTCAATCTGATGAGCACTCTCTGTTGACTTATAAAAATCGAAGATCTGGAACACCTGTTGTGGAATTCCAAGAGCTCAGCTACACCATAACACAATATAAGAATGACGTCTTAGCAAAAGTTGTTCGGTCTGATGGGCATTTCCTGTTGACTTATAAAAATCGAAGATCAGAAACATCTGATGTGGAAATCAAAGCTATCACTAATTTCACTGTATAATTATAAAATAACATAAGATGGGAGTACCTCCACGCGGTGAAGGCGGTAACAGTTTAGGACTGATTTTCGATGGCGATGGTATATCATTGAAAAATTGACTCTACTGGCCAAAACTCACATTTATTTTTTTATTTTATCTGGATGTACCAGGTCTCTAGAGACCAGTGAAGAATATGATGCGCGACTGACCGCTGATCGTGAACGTCACGCATTGTCTCGCGAGTCGGAGACGTTCACGGATAGAGAATTGCACTTGAGTTCTCAGCGTATATACACATCGACTTCGAGGTCTCTAGAGACAAGTGCGGAACGTGATGCGCGACTGACCGCTGATCATGCAAGTCATGCATTGTCTCGCGAGTCGGAGATGTTCACGGATAGAGAATTACGCTTGAGTTCCAGGCGTATCTACGCATCGACTTCTAGGTCTCTAAAGAAAAGTGGGGAACGTGATGCGCGACTGACCGCTGGTCGTGAACGTCACGCATTGTCTCGCGAGTCGGAGACGTTCACGGATAGAGAATTGCACTTGAGTTCTCAGCGTATATACACATCGACTTCGAGGTCTCTAGAGACAAGTGCGGAACGTGATGCGCGACTGACCGCTGATCGTGAACATCACGCATTGTCTCGCGAGTCGGAGACGTTCACGGATAAAGAATTGCACTTGAGTTCTCAGCGTATCTACGCATCTGCTTCTAGGTCTCTAGAGACATCAGACGTTTCAGATCTTCGATTTTGACGACCCCCTTGTCGCTGGCATAAGCAACAGGATCCGCGTACGAAGTCGCGGGCAGAAGCTAGTTAGGAATAAGTGGCGTTACGGTGTCTTGGAAGTGTGTAGAGATGCCCTTAGTATGCCACCTTGGCGGAGCATGGTACCTAAAATAAATGAATATTCTATTGTTTTCAACCGACTTCAAAAAGAAGAAGTTCTCAATTCGTCTGGAGGAAACCTCAACCTCAATCTAAGAGGGCTCGCATTATCTCGGGTGGAGACGAGATAAGCTGTACATTATCTCGTCTCAGCATGAGATAATACGACGACTAAATTATGTCGCGCTGCTCATGTTAGGCTTGCTGGTAGCGGTAGAACTTTTATCTATATCTCTAAACACTTTTTATTTTATTATTTAAAGGCTATTTAATACTACTCAAATGAAATTAATAAAACTTCTTAAATAGTCTATAAAACATTTTTTATTTGAATAAGCTATCATTCTTAATTTTCTAGATAGTATGGTTTATGTATATGATGACCCGGACTAATTTTTACCGAGTGTAGTTACTTAATTTATTGACATTCGAACAATAGTTAGCCACTATGAAGCTACATAAAAAAACTTATATATAAGTACAATGTGTCCGGTTATGGACCAGCGATATTCTAGGTACCTATAATGTAATTGTGTACTACAATAGTTGCTATATAAGTACTTATATAGCAACTATTGTAGTACACAATTACATTACCTATACACTAGGGTCCAATTCACTTCCACTTTTTTTTGAGATATTCTGTACGTGTGTACAAAAAAAGTCATATCTCTCAAAGTTTTGGCACTACTGAGATAAAAGTAGGCTTATTCGGAGGGCAACAATATTGTCTATCGTTTACATTACGATAATTGGGTTCACATTTTCATAACTTTAAGATAGAGTATATCTGAACAAAAAAGCAAAATGGCTGCCAAATAGCGGGGAAGTGGATTGGACCCTAGTGTGTAGTGTATTTGTGTACTAGAATAGTTGCTATATAAGTACCTAGAATATCGCTAGTCCATAACCGGACACATTGTATATACGCAAATAAAATACTTTGTACCTAGCCTAGATAGAAAACACAAGAGTCCCGACTCTTGACGCCAAAAGGCGTTAAGCGAACTTTTGCCTAGACACATTATAATTCCTTACACAGTTGGATCTGAATCCACAATGTAGATCCCTGTGTACTTGAGCCGAACACTTAACGTCAAGCCCAGCTATGTGGTTTTAAACCAAGATTAAGGAGCTCAGGGTCGCGATTTTGTCACTATACGTTACTCTGTCTCCATTTATGTTATTTATGCAGTAGTTTAACATCCATGAGGATTTTATGTTGATGTGATGTTCCGTGTGGTGCCGGACGTAAAGAATAGAACTACCCCTAATACTATGGCAACCCCCCCCCCCCCCCCCCCAACATGGCTTATGTCCAGCAGTGGACGTCTTTGGGCTGAATGATGATGATGATGAGGATGTTACAAAGTCAAGTCAAAGTCAAATAGTTTTTATTTCAAGTAGACCAGATCACTGGTGCTTTCAAAAGGTCAACACTAGGTGCTCGGTTCCAAGTAGTAGGTCCTTTGGAGAAGAACCGGCAAGAAACTCCATAGACACTCTTTTGAAAAAGTTTGACTTTTCAAACGATTGCCATAGCAGTTACGAGCTGACCAGTCCCAACAGACAGCAACCGTTCACGAGCATGACGCATACATCGGCGTCGCTCAGCTCAACCATGTTGCAAGGAACTCAACGACCCGATGCACAACGCCACCATCAGCAGGACATTTCAGTGAGCATGACAGACTCATACCGATAGACAAGTACCTACAGTAAAATATATACAACTTATAATTTGAAAAGAATAATTGGTTTTGATTTTATGAGTCTGATGATTGGTTTACCTACAATTGTTTCACTAATAATAGAAATACAAGCAATGATCTGAGCTATGAGTACAATATTAAGAGAGAGAGGAGAAAGCATTAAAAAAATACACAAAAAAGGAAAACCTTTGCAGAAAGACAATTGGTCAAAAAACAATCACTATCGAATGAGAAATAAATTCAAATAACTCCCAGTTGTTAACCAGCTCTAAACTATAAAAGCACTAAATCAAGTGCAAAAACTAAACTTGTTCTCACTTTTACAATCAGAATGCATTGCGATTTAAAACATAAATAATAAAAAAAAAAAACAAAAGCCAATAAATCTCTCACTCCTAAGAACATTCTGTCTTCATTCTTCTACCTTCAGAATTCCGAACGTAGTTCAGGGAGAAAATAAATAGAAACAAGTATACGATCTCAGTGGGTGGTGGGTTATAGCGGGCAATGAGAAAGTCAATTTACTGACTATAAATCTTTTCTTCTGTCCGCTTAGTTTTCTTAACAATGTTATTTAGTAAATACAACAATGCTGCCGTTCCTAGGAAACGTCCTGTTAAGTTTGTCTAGACATCTTCATGGGAATATTAGTTTGAAACGAATTAGGAAAAATACAGGCTATAAGGGTAAACACCGTTATCCTTAAAACCAGTGGTTTGGTTTCATTTATAGAACGTAAAATCAATGAAAAATAACAAACTTTTTTTAAGAAATTTTCATTTTTCCTCAAAAGCATTTCACCCTATGCGCGGGGGCAACAAGCTACGGGAGAGGGCGCGGGGAAGTCGCCGCGTGGCCCGACGCACGGCCCTGCACAGTTTGCTACCCCAGTCAGTCAGCTGTCTTGTTAGCGAGTGTTTGTACGCCGCGTCGTATCGCCGCCGCGCCGCTCATTTCTCGCGCATGTATTTTTTTATTTATTTTTTACTCGGTCCTGTATTTTTATGTTTAAGTCAACTACCCATGGTTTGAGTGATAACGTTGTTTACCCTTACATGCTGTATAAGGTGTTCCAACTAATGAACCCTGTCCTACTAAAATGAAAGTTTGGATGTTTGTGTTATCGGTAGCGGGTAGCAGTGGGCAATGTTGACAAAGGAAGGTAGTCGTCGATATGGATCAACCTACCCGATGTTATAAAGGCGGTGGTCATTCGACGAAGCGGAGCATTCTGTGTAGACCAGCAGAAGAAGTCTGACCTTTTGTATCTGTCTAGCTTGTCCTTATTTTATGATCTTGTAATAATTGTGGAAAGTATTATATTGTGATCTGGTTCATGTTGCTAATACTAATCCAAACACAAGTACTCTCAGTAGTGGAGAGTCTATGTTGGTTTTATTTCCTTCATTTACCTTGCTCGCAATCCTGACATACCGATATTAGCTATAACTGTAATGACAGAATCACCCCTGAACGATTACGTTGTTTGTAGCAGAGTTCATGTTTTTCGAATGTAAAATGACTAATCAGTCATACTGTATAATAATTGTAGGTATACCAATAATGAGGCAGCCAAGTTCTCAGACAAGGCCCATAGACACTTATTAATTCCTCAGGCTTTCTACTGAAGGGTTAGTGTTATCCGTAATAATAGTCAAATCACGTTGCTAAGCAAAAACACATTCGGCCTGCCATAAACTGTCTCTGGCATTCAAATTAATAAATTGAACCAAGTTGGAGAATCTATGTTCGTTTGTTAGTAAGGGGTTACTTATACAAGGTTAGTCAGAAAGGGGATACTAATCCGAAAGGGTGTAGAAGTACCCTTAATAATGAGTAACTTTTGTTCTACAACTTTCCCCAAAAGTCAATAGTTTAAAAGAAATTGTTCAAAGATTGCATAAAAAACGCCAAAATCTATCTATCTTCAGTTATGATCAGCTGTGTTTACATTTTAGGTCATATTTGGGATCACAATTTAGAAGCTTCATTTTCTGTATTAGTAACTAAAGCAGGCAAGAAGATTTTTTGGAAAAACTAAAATAAAAATCAATTTCCACGGAAATAAAAATTATCAAATTTTGAAATTTTAACACTTGCTTTAAAACCGTCATCAGTGATACTATAAGTGGGCTGCGGATTAGTACCCCCTTTCCGACTAACCTTGTATATAACTTCAAGTTAACTCAACTAATTATAGAATTAGTTTATTATAAAATCGGCCTTCTTAGTGGTATGTGGTTACCGTCTACTATAATACTTAAAACTCCAAGATGATTGTAAATGCATTGCCAACCCTAGAAACAAAGATGAAAACTCTTGTGCCTGTAATTTCACCGGAATACAAAAGAAGGTATAGTGAACCAAAAAGTTTTACAATTAAATTTGAGTATTATAAAATACAGTATAAAATACTTTTTATTTAAATAAGCTATTATTCTTAGTTTTCGAGATATTAAGGTTTATGTTGGTGACCCGGATTCATTGCTTTCGAGTGTATAAGCTATGGTCTGTATGATTTTATTTATATTTATGTTATTTCCCACATTACACGGAATTTAATATTCAGCTAAACTATTGCTATATTAGTGACCTTTGCCTTCTTGGATCACAATCACAAATTTGGCGGTTTTGTATGAATTATGTAGGTACCTATGCATTAATAACTACCCACTCATCATTCTGTCGCGGGATTCCGTTTTAATAGCTAATGGTACACCTCGAATTAATGCTAGTCAAATATCTGCTCACGCCTGAAGCCAGATAAAGGTAAATCAACCCGAGATAAACTCGTACGTAATACGGTATTTGACTGAGATTAAAAATGTACAACGATTTAGTATTATTTTATAGAATTAACACGGTATGTGAAAAAATGACTATAATCGATAAAAAAAATACATGGCTTTGGAGTTTGTTGAGGAGGCATTTTCTGTTCTTGTTACGTGAATCGGATATTGTAGAGAGTGATGTCAAGTCACTATGAAGTTTTTAAGGTGTGACCTCATTGGTAATTGTGTTTTGGCTGGAGACCCTAGCCCCCTTATTACAAAAGATGGTCTAAGAAAAACCTAGGTTTTAAAATAGCCCCGTCTCTTTTTGTTATATGAAATAAGAAAGTGATGGGTATATTTTAAACCTGGGTTTAACTTAGTCTTGGTTTAAACGGGGTAACTTGGTTTATAAGGGGGTTTAGGTCTCGCCAATAACTGCCCAGATACGTAGAAACGGTCCGCAAGGACAATCCGTTGTGTTGTCCCTGTCTTGTGAACAATTAGGTATAAATCATTTATAAGTTGAGCACTTTATAAAATATTTTTTTGGTGTTTTCTCTGTTCCGTATTATTTTTGTAATATGTACGCACCGGGACTTACAGCTTAGTGCGGCCGTTATTCCAACTGCGTACAGTGTGCCTATGTTTGTGACAATTGAGCTTGGTACCTATTAGTTACCGAAGACCCTACTGACTATGCCTAGCCCTACAACAATGACCTAGCACCCTAGTAAGCCTAACGCCCTAACCTACCATACCATACAAACCATACAATACAAACCACACCAAACGTAAGTTACGTTGGTTTTACGTGCGGGAAGTCTGTTACTGGGAGACCTACGG
The DNA here is from genome assembly GCA_905220435.1 of Amphipyra tragopoginis. Classification (NCBI taxonomy): domain Eukaryota; kingdom Metazoa; phylum Arthropoda; class Insecta; order Lepidoptera; family Noctuidae; genus Amphipyra; species Amphipyra tragopoginis. Next base: position 4,432,816 of record HG992006.1, read on the forward strand.
TAACAGACGGAATTTGGGTAGGAACAATTAATATTTATAATTAAATTAATAATTTTAGTAAGTGTAAGATTGACGTGTTAGAGTTTGCACTGTCCGATCATACAGCACAGCTGCTTCAATGTCCAGTCCAAAAAATATGTTCTATTAACTATTGGTATACTGCTAGAAGGGATGGAACATTATGAAGTTTAAAAACTATATAAATAATCTATCTTTTACAGAGATCTATGACACAGATGACCCGAATGTAGCCTATAGTGAATTTATTGATACATTTAAGTTGATATACGATCTGTGTTTTCCAATTAGATTTTTCAAAACAGATATAATAAAAAAACCTAAATGGTTATTTATCTAAAGGAGTTAAATTATGTAGTCGAAAAAAAAGAAAACTTTTGTGGCAGTTTAGATTAAACCCTAACAGAATCAATAAAACTTCTTTTTCTAACTATGCTCTACTAGGTACATAAAAAAATTATTCACTTGACACAAAAGGCACAAAATAATCGCAAAATAAAAGCATCAAAAAATAAGTCTAAAACTACATGGCAAATCATTAATCGCGCTAAATATAACTTACCTAGACATAATATTAATAAAATTAAAGCAAGTAATCACACCCTATCAAATCCCAGGAGCATTGCTGAAGCATTTAATAATTTTTTTTATTGATAAGATTCAGGCGAAACTTGATCTCAACAGCAAACCTAAACCTTGTTTAATAAACACTAGCAATAAATCAATGTTCATGGCACCTATAGCCCGTGAGCTAGCAACAGTTTTGCCGGACCAATTTCCTCTCAAGCGATAACTCGTGGAATGCTTCAGAGAGTTATATTATGCAGCATGGTGAACGTCAGCTGCCGCTCCGTGGGTGGGTTGGGTAAAGGCAGCCCATCAAACATGTAAAAAAAAAAAAAGATTTCAGTCATTTCCTCCCGACTGAAAATTTGTTAAATGATAGTTAACGCAATTATTCGAAGATAAAAAAAAGTCAGCTGGCACTACCGTGGTGGATTATACGTCAGCTGGTCACATGAACATGCAAAAAAAATATTTTCGTTCAGTGATTTCCTCTCACTTGAAAATTTGTCAGATGATAGTTTACATGCTATTTTGAATAAATAAAAACGTCAGCTGGCTCTATGTTGGTGGAAAGGTCGTCAGCTGATGCAGTGAAAGGTGGAGCATGGGAGCCAGACATGAGCGCCGATCGCTTATTTAAATACGTCAGCTGACGGGTTTTCCACCAACATAGAGCCAGCTGACGTTTTATTTATTCAAAATAGCATTTAAACTATCATCTGACAAATTTTCAAGTGAGAGGAAATCACTGAACGAAAATATTTTTTTTGCATGTTCATGTGACCAGCTGACGTATAATCCACCACGGTAGTGCCAGCTGACTTTTTTTTATCTTCGAATAATTGCGTTAACTATCATTTAACAAATTTTCAGTCGGGAGGAAATGACTGAAAACTTTTTTTTTTTTACATGTTTGTTGGGCTGCCTTTGCCCAACCCACCCACGGAGCGGCAGCTGACGTTCACCATGCTGCATAATACAACTCTCTGAAGCATTCCACGAGTTATCGCTTGAGAGGAAATGACTGACAAAATATACCCTCTGGCTCACGGGCTACTAGTGTACCATACGATATACAAAAAATTATAATGTCATTAAATAATACAAATAGCGTGGGATACGATGGTATCACTACAAAAATACTAAAGCATGTATCAATGGAGATATGTGGCCATCTAAGTCACATAATTAACCTCAGTATTAGCGCCGGTGTCTATCCTGATGCTTTAAAAACATCCATTATAAAGCCACTATTTAAGAAAGAAAATAGAGAACTAATGGAATATTATAGGCCTATTTCATTAATTCCTGTAATATCAAAAATATTTGAGAAATACATTTATAAGGAACTATACGCATTTATTGAAAAAAACAATATTCTGTGTGAGGAACAGAAAGGATTTAGACTCCGTAGGACAATTAATATGGCCATATATGACTTTTTATACAATGTTATTAATAATGTTGATAAACGAACACTTGTCTGTAGCATATATTGCGATATGACCCAGGCATTTGATTATGTACATTATGCTACTCTCTTAAATAAGCTTGAAGCCTACGGCATTAGAGGAAATGTTATCAACCTACTTGAATCTTATCTAAATAACAGAAAGCAAATAACTGAAATCAACCAAATTAATACAAAAAATAAGCATGAAGAGATATTTCGATCATCAGAGCGTAAATTTTCATTTGGTGTACCGCAAGGAAGCGTACTGGGTCCTCTTTTATTTATCTTATACATTAATGACATACGGAAATGCGTTGAACACCCATTAACACTATTTTCTGATGATAGCACCATGACTATATCTTGTAACAATGTAGAAACATATGAAAGTAATATTAATAATTCTTTAAATTTAGTTATAAAGTGGTTAGATGATAATAATCTAAAAATCAACTTAAATAAAACAAAAATAATGCATTTTAGTCAACGTGTCCCTGGTATGAGCCAGCTTAAGGTACACTACAATAATGAGGTCGTAGAAGAAGTAAAATGTACAAAATTTTTAGGGCTCGAAATAGATACAAAACTAAACTGGAAATCACAAATTGAAATTCTGTGTAAGAAACTTAGTAAATCTGCATACGCTTTACATACATTATCGTCAGTTATATATACGGATGCACTTCTTACTGCTTACTATGGTATAGTAGAATCCCACTTACGATATGTTGTTATATTTTTGGGGAACTCAACCGAAAAAGAAACAGCTTTTAAGGCTCAAAAAAGATGCATACGGTCGATGTTTAAGCTTAAAACTACAGATAGCTGCATGCCTTACTTTAGACAGCATAAGATATTAACATTGCTTTGTCTGTACATTCTAGAAGTAGCTGTGTTTGTAAAGTCTAATCCAAATCGGTTTAAACGTCTAGCCGATGTTGTTCCACGTAATAGACGGGATAATAGTAGACTGTGTCTTCACACAGCTAATACAACACTCATGCGCAAAAGTGTTTTCTGCATGGCTCCGTTTGTATATAATAAATTACCTAAGTGTTGGAAAGAATTGCCTCTACCTTTATTTAAAAAAAGACTTCGTAACTTTTTAGCAGACAAAGCATACTATAGCATAAGCGAGTTCTTATCTGAAAAAGAATTGATGATTTAATGTAAAGTTTCTGTTTTTTGTTGTTTTTATTATGTTAGATAGTTTTAATTAGAATCTTTTAGTGTAATTTTGCATGCCTACGGGTAAAATATGGCCGAACCTATTTTTTTTTTCTTTATGACCATTCACTGTACCCATGTTTGCAAAATAAAATATCTTTTATCTTTATCTTTTATCTAACAGGGGTTTGTGTACGTCGTGTAACGTACACAGGAAATGGTTTTCTCAGTGCCAATCCCACAGACTCATAGGACCGATGATGGCTAAAGGTGTCTTGGCCACAGTGAGAGGAGTATAAATCACACTCGACTCCAGCTTGATGAATAATTTATTAAAATAGTTAAGTTTATTATATACAAATAATGGTATCAATACACATTGATACCTATTTACATGTGTGTTGTATGTGTAAATGCTGTTGCTGGCGCGTCTAACTATTGCATGTTCAAGGTTGAACATATAATAGTTTCGAGATTTCACGAGATTATTATCACGAAGCCACAAAGTCTTAAATCATTTAAGTTACTAGCAAGATTACTTTATATTAATAATTATATAAGATTGATTTGATATATTGATTTTAAAAGGTAATCCATTCAGTTTCTTGTCGGTTCTTTTCTACAGAAAACTATTTAAAACCGTGCACCTAAATTCAACTTTTTATTAGCTTCAGTGATAGATTATGTAAAATAAAAATTGTGTAATTATTAAGTAAACCACCGACTTAAAAAAAGGAAGGAGGTTCTCAATTTGAAGATAATATAAATATGTTTTAAAGATTTCATTCAACAAAATGATTTTCCTGGAATATGTTTTCGTTCCATTTTCACACGAACAGAAATCTATCGAGCCTATATCATATTATTCTCATTACTTATCGTAATTAACAATTAGTAGGCGATAACATTAATTTCAAATACATTTCGTTTAGCTAAGATAACTAGACATGTGACAAATTAGGGGTTTTCTGGAAAAGACAAATTACTACCTAACTTTCGTATATCAATATCTCCGAATAAATTACTTTTGTTAACAAAAACACTTAGAGACATACTTTTTTATTCCTTTCGGAAATTTCCTCAGGGAACTGTTCAGTTCCATTCTGATTTTTCCTTGTTTGTTTGTTGCTAAATGCTTTGTATCTAGAGCTCGAGTACCTTCAATCAGAAGATTAAACGGTTCTTTTAGGTAAGGGTAAATTTTTACATTAAATGCTTAAGCATAATCAGCCTATTAAATTCCCACTGCAAGCACGGGCTTAAAATTTGCGGGACGTGCGTTTTTGAGAAGATTGGCCCTTCTTAGAGACGCTTATCTGCAAATTTGTGAGCGGCTGATGCTTCTTTGCAGGATGTTGATTGAGTGCGTAATTGATTCCGTGCCAGTAGAATTATTTAGCAGTTCCACGATGTCGACACTAGGAGGTACCTACGAAGCTTTTAGATTAAAGAAAAACAAAAGCACGTGCGTCTACATGGAATAGGAACGGTTTAGGCTTTGATTCGCAATGATGGCGTGGTGCAGGTTGTAGTATCACCTTCTTCATCGTCATTCACCTTCATAATGTTTTTATTATACTTTTTTTATATGACTATGCATTTTGAGATTCGAATTTTGAATTTGTACTTGGCTTTTGGAATTGTAATGTGATGGAAGTGTAATTTTGAGAAAAGTGATTTATAATTATTTTCTGAGACATAAATAATATTGAAATCTAAATCAACTGGCTGTTTAATTATGTGAAATGCTACATAAACCATCCTCTGTACACTGCTTCATGCAACACCCGCTATTTACGTGAGGCTCCGAGGTTTTATCTTATGTGAGCTGGACAACCTGAGCCTCCACATTCTATTAAAGAAGCTGCGCCCCGATGGTAACCCCTTCTCCCTTCTTTTCAACTTCGTCTCCTGCCCTAACTACACTTACGAGATCGGCGATCGGACTGGCTGTCATCTACTATGGATGACTAAATGTGCTACAGCCGGTCTATTTGCTGCCGCCGGTTTCTATCAAATGACTGTGTGGGCTATCGACGAACGCCGTAACTATAAGAAGGAACTCGCTGATTACCCCAAGGGACGTGAAGCTATCCTACCTCTTATTCTACTCTTATAAGCACTTTATTATTGTTATGTATATGTATTAGGTATTGAATGCTCTACACATTCTTTACAACTGGTGTAGCAGACGTGCTCAGGAGATCCTGGGGCCGTCTGTTACATTTGTTTGGTTGGCACAAACCATCAATAACTTTTTGGAGCCCTTTCAGATATGTAAGCTTCCTCTCGATAATTTTTCTTCACCGTTAATGCAAGTGATAATCAGATTCTGATCCGGACATGAATTTGAACAATCAGAGGTGCGTGGCAGGATTGAACTCAGAATTACTCACTTTATGGTAGACTGGTTAAAGCAATATTCCCTCACAACTACTCATTATAGCGGTCTATGAGAAATCCCACCAACCCGTTTACGGGCCAATAAAAAAACGGTCATAATAAATATGTTCATTGGTTTCTAAATGATGTTTTCCCCAAACGCCACTCTTATTTAATTGCAGTTTCGTCTAAACAGCCGGAAATGTTAGTGGCAATGCAATTAATATAAAACTGTTTACGTTTAGACGATGCCGGAAAAACCGGACACGGACGGTGATTTTGTTAGTGAGAAGTGCCAGAGAATTCCCAGTCCAGTATTTAGTTTCTTTCTTATTATGTCCAACTGTTTCGCTGGTGTCCGGACAGATGTGGTTAGAGTTATATTGTTTATTTGTAAACTTTTCTAGAATTTTCTCTAGCGTGGACTGGTATTGCGTAGATTTGTTTTATCTTCTTTAGCATTTTTTTATGACTTTATTTTATATCAGACTTTCAAATTCGTCAATTTTTGTTCAACTTTCTATTCTTTTTATGTTAATTCCATCGCATCTAAAGCATTTTTTATATTTTTGAAGTGATGAGTTTTTCTTTGCGCAATGCAAATCTCGCTTAAATCTAACTCAACCTATCTACCGTCTATCTATCTCAACCGTCTACCGTTGGACATATTAGTACCTGATTCTCTTGTTCACCAACTAAACTAAAATTAGAGAATTGCTATTTTTTACTAACTCACCCTAAGCTTAACCTGGAGATTAACCTAAGCTCGAGGAAATGACGGTGATAGATAAAAACTAAGTTAGAGATATCAAACTAGTTTACGCCTTAAACTTCACCGTGTTTTAATTTGACACGTTCTGACATGTCATCTAGTATGGACATTTTATTTCAACTAAAGAAAGCTCTTATATAAGTTCTTCTCTTTGTTGTTTTGTCAGAGTAAAAAAGATGGCAATAGTCTAAATTAGGTTTAATTTGTGCACAACAATCTCAACACCATTGTCTCTCCCGCGACATTTGGTTCTTCTTCTTCCGCACTCAGTATCGTCTTGAAAGTTGTGAAATTCCCCGATCAATAACCGCACGTTGCATTATAAATAAACAGGTGCATCTGCAGAATTCCCGTCGTTTAAATTTCCTCTTTCATTTTCTTCACCTCTGATATTTCTTAATGCGAGCCGCTGAACACTCGGCGTCTGGGGCTTAATATTTTACTGAATATGACAGTCTTGATATAAGGAGTAATTTAGTTTTCATTGCTTAGTTTCGTTGTGCAATAGTTTACGGTGCAGTTGGTATCTGATATGTAGTTGTTTGAAAAGAAAAGATAATCTCTTGTTGGTGTATTACACGAATCTGACGCTAATATCTGGAATTTAAACTGCTATTTATTTTGTTTCTTTAACTCTACCATTCAGATATTTTCTTTCCTCTTTTTCCTCCATATTCGGATCGGCATCAATATCGGAACTTTTTGGTTTATCTCTTTTAATGAATTTACAAGCTGAGTTACTACAAATCTAAATATTTTACACTATACATATTATAAATTAAATTCTATATTTATATTTATTATTACCTATCCAGTGATTTTATATCACAGTCACACTTGCAGGATAGCGAATGAATATGTAGTAACTGAATAAACGGCAAGCCTGATGTAATGCAACGTACCACATAAATGTTTACAGATTTCTTAAGATTTACATTCTACTAGAGAACCTGCGATCTTCTTTGCCACTATTTATTTTAAAACCTTTTAAAACATTAAATGCTGCAAGTAATTGGTTTATGCGCCGCTCATTTTGAAGGCTGCTTCCATCTTTATTTATGAATGAAAGGCTATTCATTTTGCACTAATTTTAAAACTGTATTCAGGGAAATTTCTGCACATTTTCTAGGAACCTTGTTCTTCCTGCTACTACTTATTGATTCGGCTTTGAACTTTCACTAGTAACTGATAAAACCTTGAGCACATAAAAGTTAGACAAGGAAGTAGATAGCTCGTAAGGTACTTATTCAACTTCGTCTCCAAGTATAGTTGTTTCTGACTCTGAATTGTAATGAGCCTAGTTCGAACAAGTTATAAATATGAAGCTATTGTAATTTACTTTTCGTACTTGGATGATTTTATTATTCCACTCAAGTTCGTGATCTAGTTCTGATGTAATTAGTTTTCATGGCACTGCGAAAGTTTATTAAAAATGTGTTGTCTACCATTCTAGAAATATTAAAAAGATAATGAATCTTGCAATTATAAAATGGTCCACAAATAAGATCAAATATTCATTTTTCGAAGGTCTTGTAATTGACAAAAATAATATAACACATGACAACTTAGGTCAATCTGCCACTTACAAACAACATCATACCGCAAAAACCTGATCCCTCTTATTGCTAAGTTTAATGCCAATAACTCTGCATTAAACCTAGAACCCGTCATAGCACAAATAAAGGAGCCACGGCCTTTATGTAAAACTGCCTTTGCCTGCCGGCTAGAATGCAATTACGAAGAAGTGCTAATAAGATAGCTAAGAATTTTGTATTTCTTAAGCAATATAGAACTTTGACCTGAATTTACTTAAGGATCTGTAAGCTGTACCGTGTTGTTCTTAGAAGAATAAACCATTCATTGTACTGCAGGTATAGTAAAAGGCGATATGGGGATTAATCTAGGAGGATGGGTAGCAGCGTCCTCTGTTCTACTAATTCAAACTGCTATCGCCAATCCTTTACCCAATCGTGGTGATTATGACAATATCTCATCTGACCGTTGTTGCATGTTGTAGCAGTCAATGGGAGACCAAAGTTCAGTTGTAGACGTTGATGGGATGATACGATGATCTGTAAGGCAAAAGTGAACCGCCGTAAGCTTGACCCTCCTGATCGTCTGCGGGACGCGGGGGGGGGATGATTCGACCAATTAGCGAGTCCGCTGTTATCAATCGCTGCCGGCAGCCAACAGGCGATTGGCTACTCGTTCTCCTCCCACCCCCCATCCGGAGGGTCAACCTATAGTTACCTTGTAAACAGCAACTGATAAATCATAACATCTAATCCAATTATTTGCTTACTTTGCAGAATTGCTACTTCTTCACCGTTTTATTTAAACAACAAATTAACATTTATAATACGAATCCGTTACTCACCAATTAAAAAGTAATTATGTTATTTTACACTGACAAACTTTTTTTCACCTGATCGAACCATTACTTTACCAATATGAACTTTATCACCATTAAAATAAAGGAGACAAAGTTTTCTTTTGCAGTTCATAGGGGATCAAGAATAAAGTTGTCGGTTGGTACGTGTTTGGTAATTACCATATATCGCGAAGCCTTTGTGCTTCGAACATGAGTTTTGTACAAAGTTCGCGCTTCGGTAATAAGTTGTCTGAAGAAACATAACGCGAATTATTCATTCTGCTATCGTATGCTTCCGTTGAATTCTCCAGTTGATTCGTTCTGGGTTTGATTGAATTTGTCTGCCATCCCAATTATTTCCCGTGGGGTAACATTTTCTGGTACACACAAAGAGACTGCTAAAGCAATTACTATTATGTGTTTGGTTCCATAGTGCATAATGCAATTTGAACAAACGTGTGAAGGGAATGTGTAATATTACCGTACCAAGGTTGTCTTCATCTTCGCCTCCCAGAAGTATCATAAAAGGCAACGGATGGATTATATCAAGTAGACAACCAGCAAGCTTTATTGCTAACATAGTATAAACATCTAGTAATGAAATTAGATTTATGCAACATGTGTTGTAACCAGTGTTCTAACATTGTTCTATAAATAAGGTAGTATACACGATCAGAAATGTATTGTATTGTCTTGTAAACATTCAAGCTACACGTTATAGATGTTCGATTACAATCTTAATAAGAATTTGGGTATATTACTTGTTGCAACGCTGGGTTCGAGAAGCACATGATCGGTCGATGTGTCGATGCTTGGGGGAGGCCTATGTCCAGGGGGCCTACTCCCTAAGTCCGTCAACGAAGTTAGTCGCCCGTCCGAAAGTAGCCCGAAACGTAGGAGTGAACAAAACAAGTGTCAAGTTCAAATTTTCGGACGGCCAATAACACATTGGTAGTAGGGACAACTGTCAAATCGTGTTCGTCATTCATTCTTAGTTCGGGCCCCGAAATAATCGTATGTCCATAGGTGATAGGGAGTAGGAAACGCTCGTAACTAAGGCCGAAACCACGGACTTCGTGCTTAGGGAGTAGACCCCCTAATGTGGACGTCTTTTGACTGAATGATGATGATGGCATGTTGCAAAAGTACCTAGAGTACAAAGATGGAAAGGCCAGACGGTTGTCGCTTGAATTTCAAAATTTTAATAATTTACATCTTATTCCATACATACATACATAAACTCACGCCTTTTTCCCATGGAGGTAGGCAGAAACTGTAGAACGCCACATGCTACGATCCTTACATACTCCTTTCGCTTCGTCCACGGTCATACATCTTGTCATACACGCACGCCGGTTGAAAGTACTACGCACCTGTCCTTTTTGAAGAACATCACCAATAACATCAATGTATGTCCTTCTAGGGCGTCCTCTACTGGCGTTTCCACTGACATTCGCCTTATAAATTCCTTTTGTTAATCGCCGTTCACTCAATTTTTCAACATGCCCAAACCACCGAAGCATACCTCTTTCAATTTTTGTCACTACATCATCTTTTAAACCGCAACTTTGTCTTACACACATTCCTCAATGTGTCTTTGTCTTCACATCATTCCTCAATCTATCATTCAAAGTTACACCGCACATACTTCGCAAGGAACGCATTTCCACGGCATTTATTCTACTTTCATGACTCTTCTTCCAAGACCAACATTCACTTCCATACATAAGCGTTGGTACCAGTACACCATTATGGACAGCCAGCCATGCCTTTTTGGACATCGACTGGTTAGCCACAACATCTTAATCCATTTATCGTTATTTATTTCAATTGGGCTCGTAATTTTGGATTCCTTCGTCTTTGAATGCCCAGAGTCATTAAAGCACAGTGCAACTACTCCTTTATTTAGTTGTTAATTATAGTGTGTCGACTGCAATATTTCTTGTCGTATTACAGTGCCCGGGGACAGTGCAGCTAGTTATTACATTTAATTTGCAGTTTGTTTCGCTTTTAACTTCGCACCAGTGAGTTTTGCGACTACGTCGAAATGTTTTTGTTTACCTTTTTCTAATAAATATTTCTGCAGCATAAATTCGCAAAACAGTGCACATGTCAGATTGTGTTATATTGATGTATCACACGTGTTTTTTTTAGATCTGTTTCCGCCATCTTTCGTCTTGCTTTAGGTATCGAATGTTAAACCAATAGGGTTATATTGGCTAGGTCAATACTTATACAGACTCTAAAAGCCAATCCTCGTAATTAAAAATGTTCAAAATACAGTTTCGATCTAGTCTCAATCTCTTAAATATGACAAATGGTATTCTTGTTCGTTAACAAACAACGTCAAACGTGAGATTATACTGAAATGAGATTGAAAGTTGACTGAAACCAAAATGGTATTCTGGTTACATTATGTACTGAGCCATTTTGACAATTCGGAATTCTTATTTATTTCTAGAATTTCAGTCTATGACTGTTGATATCGGTATGCTATCGGTAATGGATTTTAAGTTGGCTGAATTGACATTATATCGAGATAGACTGAGATGATATTGAAACCGTACCTAACTTTAAGTGTACCAGAATACCATTTTTTATTCAATTCATAATTTAATCTCAGTTCGGTCAAGCTTTAGTCTTATTTCAAATTAAATACGAGAATTGGGCTTCTGATCTCTGGCAGACAGTTGAATGTTTTCAAAAACTGTTTTTTAAATACATCACTGTATATAATGCTTGCAGAAATAGATTCCAGAAATAGATTCCAACATATTTTCTTAACTTTACATTGAAACCTTTTTAGGGACTTTTTACCAATTATACTAACAGAAACTCATTTCAATTTCAGTTCATTCAGGCAGTTTTCGTTTAGAAAAAGTGTCAAATTGTATGACAACAAAAAAGAAACCAATCATTTTGAAAGTTTTTGTAAATGAAAACGTGACTGACGGTTGTGGTGTGACAAGGAACAATTTTGTTAGTAGAATATAGGCTGTCAGGCTTCAGCCTACTTAAATTATATCATTATAAAATTTTATTTTTAAAGGTTTATTCCACTGACCGAACAAATTAATTTCAAAAGGCGCTTTTCTCAGAAAGCTGTTTGTTTTCCGCAACAGTATAAGCTTCAAAAATAAATAATATTACTTTGACTAATTTTCCTCAGGTTCAGCGTATAAAGGCACGCCCACAACCTACTGGTTGTACGCAAATGTTCGCTTTTTGATGAATTTGACCAAACTCTATACAGATCGAATCTGGTTTCACTTGGATGTAAGTGGTATCGAACCCCTTTCGTTGGCCATCGTCGGCATTTGATGACTTGGTGTGGACGATTCACAACCTAAAGGCTATAAACTGCGTGGCGTGTGGATATAGCTGGAACAAACTCCAAAAAAATCATTACTTATGTTATGGTATGTCTACACCCGTGCGCTTTCACGTTCATCTTGTGTCTTCGTCTGAAGCATGCGTGAAGCGCCATAGCGCATGCCTTAATACTAGTTCGAGTCTTATGGCAATCAGTATTGCATGCGCTTGACGCAAGAGGAATTGAAAGTTGAAAGCGCAAGATGAACATGAAAGCGCACGAGTGTATACATATCATTAAAGCAACATAGACTGCACCACTGAGAGCACTTTTATTTAGGTTGTCGGTTAGTAACATGAGCTAGGTCACAATACATTAATGTACACAAGAACAGCTTAATAATAAAGACAAGCTAGTCAGATAATAAAGGTCAGACTGCTTCAGCTGATCTACACAGAATGCTCCGCTTCGTTTTTTTTTTTCTATTTGACTGCTGTAAGTCGTCCTAGGGGACGGTTTCTACGTAACCGGGCAGTTATTGGCGTGACCTGAAGGGTCTCCAGCCAATGGGAGGGAAGTGAAATACTTAACCTAAGCTAACTACTTATACTACACTAACATCATGACTACCTGCAACAACAGCACTAAGGGCGACCCCTAGTGGGACTCGGACCTCGGCTTAGGGCGTTGCTGGCGTAGGCTTGGGGGCGGGGAGACAGCTTGATGAGGGCTGAATTATCGGTGTGAAGCAAGCTCCGTCGAATGACAACAGTTTTTCTAACGTCGGGTGCGTTGATCCATGACGACGACTACTCTTCTTTATCTTGTAAACTTTGCCCAGTGTTGACAGCTACCGACAATCAGTCCATAAATCCTCAGTTCTTACAAACCCTACACCTTAGTTATGGCCATATCCTTAGTGAAGTGAAACCATAGCACGCCATGTCTTCACTCCACGTCGCATGAAACGCGTGCCTAGTGTCAAGGTCACGCGGTAAATATTTGATGAGAGAGAAATAAAGAAAGTACAGAAGGCTAACAATGAACAATAAATGAGTTATACGACTATATGTGCGTCTTTTAGTATATTCTACACTTGGACGCAATGAATACAGGTCATCAACGTAAACCTTAATATCTTGGAAACTAAGAATGATACATAATTCAAATATATCATTTTCAAAAGTATTTTATATACTACACTTGGGAGCAAATAAATCGAGCCACTCCTTTTTTCACGTGTCCTGGTTATTAGTTTTGGTTTCATGGATTATATACTAAGTTGACAAAAAACTACCCTCATTGTAACGGTTATCAAATAACCTTTTAGGTGATATGTGTTTCGAGTTGATCTGTTCCATAATAGGTACGAAAAATTATAACAATTATACGTGAAAAATAGAAGTGGCTCGATTTATTTGCTCCCAAGTATATTTAATACTACTTCGACAAAACCCCGTTTCAATAACACTTCGTGAGGAATAGGAGGATATTGCCTCAGAAACTTGGTGTACAGCATGCCGAATTGCAGGCATCTGTATTGACAGCACGCAAAGATCAAGTACTAAAATGTAAAAATGGATACATCTGTAACAAAAGGTGGTTATTTTCAATTTTTGTTTTGTGATAGAATTCACGCATTTTTAATTTATGTATTTTTAATAAACAATAACTAAGAATTTTTATTAATTTTGTTTGAGTGGTACTTAATAAAGTTATTTCTTAGATTTGGTTGACTGTAGTTTCCTAGATATTAAGGTTTACATTGATGACTTACATTCATTGCTCATGAGTGTATCGAGTGGAAATTCTGTTTTCATTTTTATTTGGTTGGGTGCCCATTTTTTTCGAGATCGCCTGTTTATTTTTTATTTGGGTCTTGTTTGTTTTTTATTAGGCTACTGATTCACCCGGCGCCGTCTGTAATTTTAGATTAAGGACTATATCACTGGTGACGGATCTTGTATGTTGTTATGTATTATAGTAACTGTGTTTACGATTTTCATAATATTAAGGAACTAAGTTCCGAGCCAAGTGGAAAAGACTAATAAAAAACTCAACCAAGATGAAGTTTCCATAAACTTTTTTTTAATTATTTCACTTGGTTGCTTTTGAGCCTAGTTGCATCTGATGGTAAGCGCAGACAGGGTCTAAGATAGAGCACACGAATCCAAGTAACAGAGATATAGATGGATTCTTCTATACTCCTTTGACTCTCACATACAAACGACGTAAACAGTAAACTGCTTGGCGCTGGACTTTAATCTGAGGGTGGTAATATACAGGCTGTAAACGAATTCGTGTAATTCCTTCAAACTGCGTTATCTACTGGTGACACTGATTGATCCTGCATAGGTTTTTTTAAAAATGAACAAAAAAAAGTTTTCAATAAATGAACCATGGTATTCTGTATCTGAGTAATTTTAGCGTCTCAAGTTAACTGAATGCGTGGAGCGATATTGCGCTAGTCGTGCCCGTCAGCTGTGTTGCCGTGCCTTCATTGATTCATGCGTGGCATTGAAATTTTCCATCATATAAAAATATTATTTGAGAAATAAAAGTTTATTTTTAATCAATCTAAATCCCGTGCGGGGTTAATCTATACCATTAATAGATCATGTAGTTTAAAGGCATTACACGAATTCGTTTACACCCTGTAGATGTATTTCTCTATACTCTTTTGAATCTCACATACAGACGACGTAAGAGTAAACTGCTTGGCGCCGGACTTTAATGTGAGGGTGGTAATTAATTTATAACAGGAGGCGAGCCTATTGAAATCAACCGGGCACAAATCCATACCCCGCAGTTGCTACTGAGAAATTCCATACGGAAATACCCAATAACACTTTGTCCAACCTGAGGATCGAACCCAGGACCTCACGCACAGCAGTCGCGCTTACGAATACTAGACCAACGAGGCAGTCTCATCACATCATTACAAAATATTCCCTTTCTTCTTCACAACATGTAAAAAGCCGTATCCACCCAATTCAACCCTCCGCATAAAAATAACGTATTCTCCCTCCGAAAAAATACCTGACGTCACAAAACTTACATAAAACACCCAGAATTACTTACAGTGACAATATCGCAATGAACTTTGGCATTCAGGATTCCTGTTTCATCCGTTTTTTATACGCACGGTGATAGATGGCTGAGTTTCGTTCAGAAACATTTCATACACGTCACGTGATTTTATTCCGGTTCGTGTTGGATTCATCGTTCTGTTTTTCATGCCTGTATCAAAATAAAGGACGGAGGAGTGTATATGTTACAGTCAAAACTCTTATCTAGTCAAAAGGTCTTTAAACTGCAAAAAAGAGACAAAAGTATTTTTGACTACAGACGCTAGGCTAAAATATGTTTAACCAAAATATTGGTCAAGACTATTTTTGGCTAAAACCTGCAGTCAAAAGTGGTTTTGACCTGTTAGTAGTTCAGGCAATCAAAAATAAAAAAAAGGCAGATCAAAAATTTTAAAAAGTTAAGGAGGTTAGTTAAAATTAATTACCAAATAAGTCAATACTTAAAATTTCTCCGCAATTAGAATAAAATGATAAACAGATAGCTGAAGGATAGGTAAGGTTATGTTACAACTGCGATCACTATGTTTGTGAGCGATGCTGCGGCAGCGGCCAGCGATTACCAGAAACGAATCGCTTCCCGATCACTTTCCGCCGTTAATTTAATTGGTGCGTTCAGAAACAAATAGTTTTTGATTGATTATAGTGCGAACCATTAATTTTGTGGTGGAAAGCGTTATTTTTGAAGTGTGTCAAACATTTTTGTTTGTTATTTTTAATAATTTTGAATTGATTTTCAATTCATCCCAGTTAAAATTGCATAGCGGTGCTCCGAAGTATTATCGTGTATTGACCACTGTTTTGTTGAAAGGTTATAAATAAATAAACACATACATTTACTACTACTAGGTCCTAAGTACTTGTCACATTAATCATTTCTTTGTCCTTTTTCAGGTAAGTTCGTGATCATCTACTGAATTAAACGGCATTACGGTCATCTATGTCAAACAGTCAGTATATTCTCCTCCTTAGTTGTATTTAATTGTGTACTATTAATAAAATAGCATGGACGTACAAAAAAGATCGGACGGAACTCCCGCTAAGATAAAACTGTGTCCCGTAATGGCGGCGACTATCTAAGTGTGAATGAATTTAGGGTTGTCATGTTAGCCAAATTTACCCATTTTATTTTTAGACAAATACAGGTTGGCAGACAAATTTCTTGGAAATGTCGGCAGAATTATACCGTGCCATTTGAAAAGGTTAATGGTAAGAACCAAATCTCCCTATGAAAATATCTGCAAAATAAATGCCTTTTTTTTTTGCCTGTTTTGAGGTACTGCATATGTAACAACACACCGGAGTCCTCCTTTAGTTACATTATATAGCTCGTTAGCTTCAAAATGTAGACTGCAAATGACACTGTATTTGTTTGGAATTCAATCGTTTTCACCGTTACAATTTCTCATTTTTTTAATCCAATCATTTCTCCATACTTCGTTTTCTTTAGGAAATCTAGTAAAAAAATATATAAATAAAATACCTAGTAATAAATAAATTGAATTGAACAAAAAACCATAAATTTCCCACATTTAGGGTAATTTGCACACGTGAATATTTGACAACACTGGCCTTGTGACGGATTCTTTTCTTCTGGTGAATACATTGATTTTATTGTATACAATTGGGAATTAAGTGATTGAATTATTCATTGACCTATAAAACGTGATTCCTGGATTTTTTTTCTTCCGATCACTACGGTTTTTACACCATTTCACCACACAAGACATGCTATATTTTAATTTTTTTTGCCGCTTTTTGTATCGACTCTGTTGACGTTTACGCGTGGAATGACTGACATTTTGTGAATGTGTGCGTGCCAGCCTGTACGTACAGCAAACTGACTGACTCTGAGTGACACAGTTTTTTGTTAGCGAAAATCTGTCCGATCTTTTTTGTATGTCCATGTAAAATAGATATCATTTTTGCATTTGCTGCACAATTCGGTATTTAAAGTTTTTTTTTGGCATTTTATAAAATATTTTTTTCTTATAGATTAGGCTATTTTAAGAAACAAGTTTGAATATTTTTGTTTACTACGTGGTAGTTATTTTTTAATTCTTTTTTAAACTTTTGCTAGTGACCCTACTCTGTGGCATCACTGAATGGTTTTGATGTAGATTTTTTTTCAACATTTAATTAGAGAGTTAGTTTTTAGCTTTAAGGTTAAACAGTTGATACATTGACTAAAATTGATATTCAGAAACTTGTTTTTATATTGAAGACTCTGAACCGAACGTAATTAACCCATTCCACTGTATCTGTGACGAAGTTTAGAGGTCAAGCTTAATCGTATATTTATGTAAAAATAAGCACCATCTTATAATTTCAAGAGCTGGAAATAGCAAAATAAGGTTTAGAAAACTAAAGTTTAGAAAAGGTTTTGGAATCAGCATAGGTTAACTTTTACTTTACATACCGAATTGTTTGCAATCTCTAAACGAAAAAATAAAACAAACACCTCATTTAAAGATAAAAGATAAAGAATCATTTATTTGGACACAGCACAAAGAGACACAACATGTGAAAAATGTGATATAAATAAAATAAAATAAAAAGTCTTGGGTATGTGTCTCACGGCTGAACCAAAAAGGTGTCCAGATCAGCTTAATGCCAAGCACTTTATGTACTTGACGCTGGTTTTCGTCTGGAACCTTTGTGCTCCACGGATGTCAGTCAGCGGTCATGCCCGTTCACTTAAACCAACATGTGTATGTATATGTGTAGTGTGTGTAAAGAAAGAAAATAAATAAACACGTAATAAATAAGGAACAATCTAAAAGTCAAATCATTTACTTTTTAGAATAGTTTTTTAAAAAGGGTTACCTAGTAGTTTTATGTTTAGAATTAAGTTTATTACACGATTTAAATATGTACGAAGATTAGTTTAAAAAAAAAGATTAGGTATATTTAAGTGTGCGTTGTGCATCAGCTGGGGCATATAATTAAACGGTTTTTCTTTCTTTAATTTAATAGTTATCAGCATCATAAACAAATGGTTTTACAGACAATTTAGAGGGCGGTTTAAGATAACGGGCACATTTTCTTCTCGGTCCTAAATAATTTTCCAAAAACTTTTTTACATACTCAAGGTCAAAAGTGATTTTTCAATTCAATTTCAATCTTTATTGTGGATCATAGGTAGGTACATAGGTCTTAAATAAATTAATGGTTTTATCTAACAGTCTTGGTCAAAACTACTTTGAAACGATATTTTTTAGACAAAAGCACTATTAACCAAGATTGTTTAGTTAAATCTATCTTTGACCAACGTCTTTTGTCGAAAGCAATATTGAATGTTTTTGCAGTCATAAGTACTTTTGGCCGGTTTAAAGTTTTGACTCTAACATAAATATATTTTGGAATATTTTATGATATTGCGGGAAAATATTTCCCAGTCATTTGTGTGGAAATAACAGAGTGTTTCTCGGAAATCAATTGATGTAGTGCTACAGCAGAGTCTGCATAGAAGTAATATATAATGTACTACGTACAACGTCTGTCACTGGATGACGTATTATGCTTTCATGTTATGACCTTCGTGTGGCCTTGTTCTTGACAACGTAGCTGTAAATTGTTTTGTACATTGTATTTTTTACTCAATTTCGTATGCCCTAGAGTTTATTTATGCAAATTTTAATAGGAACCTCATTGGGTCAATTTTGATAATCGAAACAGGCATTCGCATTGAGAGAAACGTTCATGAACTCATATTAAAATGAAAAAACCGGACAAGTGCGAGTCGGAATCTATAAAAACGACAAAAAATCACGTTTGTTGTATGGGAGCCCCCCCCTTTTTTTTTTTTTTTTAAAAAAAAAACGTTGCCCCACACTAAGATTTCTCTTGTATCGTGGGTGCGTTTACAGACACAAATCTCACAAACAAACGCCCAGACCCGAAACAACCATCTGTAGGCCATACAAATTTTTGTTCCGTGTGGGAATCGAACCCACGACCCGTAGCGCAGAAGCCAATCGCTTAGCCACTGCACCAAACGTGTCGCCTTTAATATTTGTTTTATTTTAATTTAATAATTTATTTTTAAAGTGAATATACAACTAAGTATTCTGTGAATATTTCAAGCGTCTATCTGTTGCCGTTATCAATATCGAGCTAAAACGAGCAAAAAAATCACGTTTGTTGTATGGGAGCCCCCTTCAATATTTATTTTATTCTGTTTTTTAGTATTTTTTGTTATAGTGGCAACAGAAATACATCATCTGTGAAAATTTCAACTGTCTAACTGTCACGGTTCAGGAGATACAGCCTGGTGACAGACGTACAGACAGACGGACAGCGGAGCCTTAGTAATAGGGTCCCGTTTTACCCTTTGGGTACGGAACCCTAAAAACACGACACACTTTCCAAGCCAAGATATACACTCTCACCGGAAAGTAGGGACCAAAAACCCGACCAATTATGATACCGGTAAGGCATAATTAAGAGTTTCCCTTAACTCTGGTAACCGATCCAAAATATAAGAGTAACCTTTAATTTTGGTAACCACATAAATTGTTACCGTTTAATACATCGGTTACCTATATCTGGGGAAACCTATAAAATTTAATGGTTACCGGTAAAATTTCGGTTACCGCTTTGTAACCGATAAAAACGCGACTGACGGCGCGGGAAATTTGCGGCTCGTGGCTTCGTGCACAACCGAAATATAGGCAGGAGGACAATGGCGCCGCATCGCGTACGTACGACAGTCCTAACTTCGCGAGCCACGGCACGAGTAACATGTAGGTTATTTTTATTACGGTTACCGGTATAATATCGGTATCGTAGTTTTTTTTTTTAAGGTTACCGTTATGATTACCCGTAAATTAAAAAGGGATTGTAACCAAAAAATACCATTAATTTTTATAACTGACGACACGTTTGGTGCAGTGGCTACGCGATTGGCGCTCGATTCCCGCACGGAACAACAAAAAATTGTATGGCCTACAGATAGTTGTTCCAGGTCTGGGCGTTTGTGCATGTGAAAATTTGTGTCTGTAAACGCACCCACGATATAACTAAACAATAGAAAAAACTACACGATAGAAATGCAAGAGTGGGCCAATGTTTAAAAAAAAAAAGAAATACCGGTTACGGTCCCTGTCTGAAAGACTGACATCCGGTTTAGCCATAGGATATAGGCATTGCCCAGTAACTAGATTGCGGAGGTCTGATGGCAGTAGCTCCTTGTATTCAGCCGTACAAACCGCCGACCTGCGCAAAGTTGAGCAAAAAATTGGCAGAACATCAACACATCATTAAACTGACTTCTCCTCTCGGGTCGGTACGAGCTATATGTAGGGTTGCCATCCGTCCGGGTTTCCCCGGATTTGTCCTAGTTTAGAGGGCATCCGGGGAGCGTCCGGACGGGGCTTCATATGTAGTCCGGGTTTAAAAATTTAAAGTTTTGGGCCGCCCGCGACACACGCACTGACCGACGAACCGACTCGCTAAACAACTGTTTTTTATTACACTGACTATGTTTAAAAAACCTGTTGTCATGTCCGGGTTCTGGGCTCTAAAATCCGGTGTTTTCACGCGTCTTGTCCTGGTTGCCAAATTTTAGAGATGGCAACCCTAGCTATATGAGAATAGGTCGAGCTGTGGTGAAACGATTAGCCAGTCAGCAGGATTCGTAGGGAGCTGACTGCCCAGGATTCGCCAGACGTGCTTAAGTGTCGTCACTCGTGGATGCTCTTTTAACGTGCCTCTTAAATTCAACGCACGACGCGTTTGGTGCAGTGGCTAAGCGATTGGCTTCTGCGCTACGGGTCGTGAGTTCAATTCCTGCACGGAACAAATGAGTCGTATAGAATCAAAGTCGGCAATCTCACTTTTTGGCAATTTTGAGTTAACGATGCAGACAATTCAAAAATATTGAAAATAAACTGCTTGTTTGACATAATTATCATAACCAAACATGACCATATTCTTTACTTAATCAACACAAAATCTTGATTTAGTTCCAAAGACGGCGGCAATCTTCCATTAGGACAGAGTTGCTTAATTTTGAATTTTTTCGTTTACTCAAAAGTTGCTAAAGGTCAGTTTTTTTTCTATTGCACTGCTGTAGATCGTTCTAAGGGACTTTTTACGTAACCGGACAGTTATTGGCGAGACCTGAAGGGTCTCCAGCCAATGGGGGGGAAGTAAAATAATTAACCTAAGCTAACTACTTGTACTACACTAACATCATGACTACCTGCAACAACAGCACTAAGGGCGACCCCTAGTAGGACTCGGACCTCGGTTTAGGGCGTTGCTAGCGGGGACTTAGGGGGGGGGGGGGGGGAGACACAGCTTGATGAGGGCTGAATTATCGGTGTGAACTAAAAGTGAAATTGCCACCTTTGATTTTATACGGCTCGACTATTTGTATGGACTCAATTTATCTCTGTTAATTAACGCAACGACTATACAGGAGACTGTGTATCTACACTACTGTGGGGTAACGTGTTTTTCTAATAAGAGAAAAATGTACTGTACCTACTTCATAGACTGAGATGTAGCAGTACCACGTTTAAAGCAGGTTTACTTACTCAAATTAAAAGAAATAACGTTTTTAAAACAAACCAGAACTGACTAAAAATGTTTTTCATTACCGCCAGCAAAACCACTAAACGAAGTACGTCAAGTACTTTGAAGTCTAAAAAAGCGTCTACTCTCATCTTCCGAATGCAGACAACTCCGCCGTTGCCTCATTTACAAACCTTAGCGGCAATTCCATTTTCTCACAAGAATTGAACAAAGAGCCCGCTTGGGTCTCTTTCCAATTCGCAATTTACCATTTGCCCCGTTTTTTTCTAATAAGAAAAAATCAGAAACGTTTCTTTTTAAATTGAAAGATGTCAATGCATAAGAATGGAAGGATTTTTTCGCGTGTTTTTTATTTTCTGTTTTGTCTCCGAAGGGTAAACGTTTGAGCTGTAATAAAACAGAGGTCTTGAGTAAACGTTGCGATGCTTAAAGTAATAAATTCAGTTTGTGTAAAAAGTTTTATGCTGTATTATTCGAGAGGTTTTCGCTATAAAAATACAATTATTCATTCAGCTAAACCGCTTTAGTAGCGTTGACATTCTAAAAACAATAAAATAAATAAAAGCAGTTTTTTTTATTGTTTTAACCGCGATTATTGTTTTTAATATTAATTTCACTATGCACAACACAAAAAAGATATATACTGCAAATATTTTAATAACCATCATATTGTGTGATTTTGCGAATTATTAGGTATTTTATATTTTGATACCAAAAAATTGAGATTATTTTACAATATTATAATGCACCGCGCCCAAATAGTAATGAACCGAAATAGGAACAAACCGTACACCTTAATGTTAGGGGTGGCAAAAACTGAGGGAGGTGGCGTAAGAAAAATTAATTTCTTCAACTGCTCCCCATCCAGCCGTTGTTTATGAAAATCCCTACGTCTGTTCCTCTAATTCGGAATGTTTGTCTGTATTTTGGTTTCAAAAAGTCTCATAATAGCCCATAAAATGTTTTTTTTATGGCCACAAATTAACATTATTTGTTGCTATTAAAAGAAAGTATTAGAAGTGTTTCTATAATACGCCATCTTTATCAAAAGATATGACTTTTCAGAGGGTTTGAGAATACATTGAGAATGATTTTTCGTGGTGATTGCGAACTTACTTAAATACTACGTACGGTTTTACTTAAATATTTTATCCCGTGTGGAGACGGGTTAGAATATAAATCTTCCTCACCGCTCGCTGGTAATAGACGCGTGTGATAGATTCAACAAAACCCAGCACGCAACGTGGCAGGATCTATACGGTCCGCCTGGCTAGCTACCACCCTCACATTAAAGTCCAGTGCGAAGCAGTTTACTGTGTTCCGTCGTGTATGTGTGAGTCAGAGGAGTATAGGAGAATCCCTCTATATATCTGTTACTTGGATTCGGTGGGTCGTAAGGCTCTACATCATCATCATCATTCAGCCGAGTGACGTCCACTGCTGGACATAGGCCTCCCCCAAACAATGTTGGGGGGGTTTGCTATAATCGCCACGCTTGGCGGGGTTGGCGATCGCAGTATGTTTGATAAAGTGCTCAGAAAACGCTGCTGCCCATCTTCTAGTGAATCCCTTAGTCGCCTTTTACGACACCAACCCGGAAGAGATGGGGTAGTGCTATTCTTTACATCCGGCACCACACGAACGCGTGTGGCTCTACAATGCACCACAATGAACAAGGAACTATTATGGAACACGGCACACCAAATGACACCGCGGGCCGTCAGCGGTGCGTGTCGTTGGCGGGCTTTGGATGTCATTATGTCAGGCGAGCCTCCTGATGAAATCCATCGCTCACAACCCACGTTAAGTGTACCGAAGGCTTAAGTTAAACTAAACATAAACAAGTACCATTCACCGCCATTAAAAAACAAAACAATTTATTCTCAAATCCTCCAAAAGATTTATTTTAAGTATAATGCTATAAAAAACTCAATCGTTTATGCAGGAGCATAACTATATAATAAATTACCAAAGGATATTAAAGACATCAATCCACTGTTTTTATTTAAAAAAAACACTAAAAACTAAATTTTTAAAGGATTTTTTATCAAGTAACTTCAATTTAAAGTAATTCAAATGCTGTGTACATGTTTTATAGTTTACGTTCTTATTTAATTTATAAACAGCATTTGTTTTATCAATAAGAGAATGTATTTCTTCTGAGAAATAAATTTCTTAAACCATAAAATATTAGAAACATTTATAATACTTTCTTCTAATGATAACAAATAATGTTATATGAGGCCTAAAAAACATATTAAGGGATATTATGAAACTTTTTGAATTATGAGACTTCAAGAGGTCGTACGGTAAAAATCATTCCCGTTTCAAAACTTTTATTCCTATAATTATCATGACTCTAGATAAGGAAAGTTGATTTCAGTTCGAAAACAAGTGTTTCCAATATACCTAATACCACGTATTTTTTACGAGACAAACTAATTTCATGCGACGGGTGTCGTCAAGTTTGTCCGGAGATCACGCGACGTCGCCAAACATATTCCTCCTTATTACAAACGATGGTCTAAGAAAAACCCAGGTTTTAAAATAGCCCCGTCTCTTTTTGTTATATTATGTTAGAAAGTGATGGGTATACTTTAAATCTAGGTTTATCTTAGTCTCGGTTTAAACCAATTTTTATAATAAGGTCCTATATGTTTCGCGACGTCTCCGTATCTTTTTATTTATTGTTTATTTAATTATAATTGACAATAACTAATTTCTTATACATATTTTTTGTGTGATTTGAATTAATTAAACTGCCAACGTCTGTAATAGGGGATTAGCACTGGTCGATTTTAGCCGCACGGCGAAAATCGACCGTATAAATGACAATTTGATTAAGTCGCAAGTGACTAAAATCGCAAGCCCCAAAGTTGGGTGCCATCCGACTTTTGCCGTTCGGCGACAAGCGCATGCGGCGGGTGACTAAAATCGACCGTGTAAATGGTCAGTTGCAGGCGATCGCCCGCCGCATGAGGTGTGTTTTGCGCTGTGTTGTTCCGCTAGAAATGAACAAGTCGCATACGATTTTTGTCGACCGGTGTAAATGGGGTGGGGATTCGATCTTTACAAGCGATGCGACTGGTGACTTGCCGTACGGCTAAAATCGACCCGTGTAAATCCCCCATAAGTGACGTGCTATTCTCCTAATGAATACGCAGGCTTACAATGAATTAATTCATTCTGCTATTTCCGTCACAATTCATTCGGTCCGAATCGTAAAATATGAGTTGCTGTATTTTCAGCCAGGACATACTTGGTTATTTCAGGAACCAAATCGTTGCCGTTGCGTTGAATATGTATTGTATAGTAGCATTGCAACAAAGTCTAAACCAACCTCGGTTACTGGGTAATAAGAGCCAGACCTAGATTCCAGCTTATACTATCGACAGTTTACACTCCTACTGTTCAGTCTAGATAGAAAACAGATGGCCTCATTCAAAACAGTCTACCGATCAACATACAGTACATCAATATTCATTTAAATTCTCAACATGCCACGATGACTTTAAATGTTTGCCAAAAATTTTAACGCTTACGACTTATAGTATTGAAAATAAATCTTCGTTTAGATATTGAATTAAAAATAGATATGTCAACTGTATAATATCGTCACGTCCATTTTGAAAATTTAATCCCAACTAATATTATAAATGCGAAAGTAAGCTTGTTTGTTTGTTACCTTTTCACGCCTAAACCTCTGAACCGATCATCCTGAAATTTTGCATATACTTAGTCAGGTGTACAGAAACGAACATAGGGTACCTTTCATCCCGAAAAAAAGTACTGTTCCCGAGGAAAACAACAATAATGAAAATAGATGGCGCCACGTGTCTTGCGAATCATGATTGAATTATAATTATTATAGAAACTTTAGTAGTGTGTTACATGTACACACGGCTACGCATCAAGCTATACAAATCCAGTTTACACTGACCTCTCATTGTAAGGAAATCCTGTACAATGCGAGATCAGCTTATACTGGAAATGTATAGCTTGATCTGTAGCCGTGTGTACATTTCTCTTCTCTATCTGCATCATTTTGAGATACCACGAATTATCTTCGTCATTGCTACGAAAATTCGAATCCAGAATAACACAGTTCAACGTATTCAGTGTTCAGTGACTTTGCAAAATGTGCAACATCTGTCTCAAGCTATTCATAAATTTCAGGTGCGCTTGAATATAGCATCGAAAAATTTCATTAAAATTTATTGTCGAAATTTTTCCTTGAAAGATTTTAAGTTGGTAGAGTCGTGTGATTCAGTCTGCGTTATAAATAGAATTTCTTCACTTTTGAGAGCGATATAAGTCTGTATGGCACATGGCACTGTACTAGAACAATAAAACATAGCGGTGAAGAAAAAAAATAGTAAGGAAACGAATAGCTAGAATAAAAATCTTCCTCACCACACGCTAGGAATAGACGTATATTGTAAGATCCAATAAAACCCAGCACGCTTGGTGGTAGGATCTATACGGTCCGCCTGGCTAGCTACCACCCTCACGTTGAAGTCCGGCAAGCAGTTTACTGTGTTCCATCGTGTATATATGAGACCCAGAAGGGTTTAGGAGGATAGAGGGCTATATCTCTATTACTTGGATTCGTGTGCTGCTTTCTTACACCCTGCCTGCACTTACCATCATCAGACGTGACTATGGTCAAACGCGACCAAGCCAAATAATAATAAAAAAGAAACCTGCACACCTCAGAGGACTCCAAAAATTCTAGACATTGTGTTGTCTGCCAACCCGAAAACCCTTCTCATTCTGAGAAGAGGCCCACGCCCAACAGTGGGACAGTAATGTACTGATTATATTTGATTGATAAACGCTTTTGGTGCAACCTCAAGACACACACCGCACGTTCCTTGTTTAAATTCAGTGACACCGTCTTCCTTTTTTAAGGTTTTTTTTTAATCATATTTTTATTTTCGATTCGTAACTGTTTCACTTTATTTTTTCTTTAATTTGTTTTGTATTACTATTGTGTTTTGAGTATGTTATTGCACTAGGTAATGGTTTTTATCTTTCTAACTATACTGCCAGAATAGTCTGTTGCAGTAAACTTTGAGGCAGGAAGAGCCCTTAGTTAGTCACTCTGGGCCCCCTATATCACTTCACACTTTAATTCTGTACGCTAACATCAAAGTGTTAAATACCACTGCACGTATATTTGGCACCACCAGCCTCTATTTATAATGAAGTCATTGGCATTTGTAGCGAAAAGGACAGATAGATAGTTGATAAGCCTATTTATAGATCAGAAAATTGTTTGGGCGTTACGGTGGCGGCTCGCGTGACAATAATTCGGAGACCGAGACAAGAGACAGACACAGGAGACCGATACCTATACTTGTTGTACTGTTTTCAGTGTCACGATCTTCTGTCTAGGTCTCGCTTGCTAACTTAATTGTAGTAGAAATTTTAGAACAAGTACAATTGTTGCGTACCCGATTTTAAATGTTGTGCTGTCCACAACATATGGGTCAATCCGCTTGAGTGCTGAGTTATTGCCGATCGCCGTATTAGCTGGCCGACGGACGAACTCGCTTAGCACCCCAAACCAATCGGAATACAATGCGCTGATCTCACTTTCCCTCGCTTGGTCCGATAGGAGCCGACGATGTTGCTGGTCACCGCCGCCGTTACACCATATGTGTTCTTCGATTAGGTATTTGTTTTATTCAATTTGGAAGAGAAGACGATGACGATGTGACAACTTTAAACGTAACGAAATGATAGTCGCAACCGACTAGTGGCGCCAGCGAGCGAGACGATCGCCGGCGTCCGTATTCGAAGCCGAAAGTGGGAGCGAGACAATGCATCGTATTTCCAAAAGGAAATACGTTCTGATTGGCTTAAGACGCCGTGACGTGAACACACATCAACCAGCCACAGGCGTCCAGCAATTAACCCAGCATTCGGCGCGCGATTTAAATTTATAATTTAAATCGAGTACGAAACAACAATATACTAGAGCTTCTGGATTTGAAGTTTTATCTATAGGTACCAAAATGGCTGTTTTTAGCATTATTTAAACATGTTGGGTCTTAGTAGAAATATTGTTTTTTTCTAAAGTGGCGCCACTTTTGCGGCTACACGCGCCTTAGGCTAAGCGTATGCTGAGACGCAGGTGACGCAGGTGCACGCAGCGCAGGGCAGAGCAGATTTTGTAATGAATGAACGTACTAAGAGCTGCGTACGCTGCAGCGCAGACGCGTGCGACGCAGACAGACTAAGCGTATGCTGAGGCGCAGGTGACACAGGTGCACGCAGCGCAGGGCAGAGCAGATTTTGTAATGCATGAACGTACTAAGAGCTGCGTACGCTGCGGCGCAGAAGCGTGCGACGCAGACATGCGTCTGCCGTGCTCTATGCCTCGTTGTAGTGCCGGCACAAATTTCTGCGCGATGCGTGCATGTCGACACGTGTTTTTTACCGCTAATTCGATTTTTATTGCAATGATACAAATGTAATTGAATTAGTGCCTTGTGAACCTTGTTTGTATGATACTAATCATCCAGACTATTAAAAAAAAAGTGCATGAACTCAAACACGTCTATTCTTTGTACTAGTTAAAACACGAATGTGTCTTCGAGCTGCGTCGCAGCATACGGTTGTGGCCTATGTCTGCCTCGGCTGCCCTGCCTTGCAAAATCTGTACTGTGCTGTGCTGCTTCACCTGCATCCTAGCATAAGCTTAGCCTTAAGCAGCGGTTTTGGTCTCCTAGGGGACCAAGACCCAGAAGATACAGACACAGAAGAGACACAGAAGATAGACACTGGCGACAGACACAGCTGTATCTGTCTCCAGTGTCTATCTTCTGTGTCTGTCTCATGTTTCTGTCTCGTGTCTCGGTGTCTATTCTCGGTCGATCCGGCGATCATTTAAGTCTTGCCTGACTTGGTGAGATTTTTGGTACCTACCTAATGGACTTTTCTTACGATGTGTAATAATAATGTAATTTATGTGCGTACATTACCCACGTACATAAATTATTATTAAACATAAGTAATGGACAATTTCTAAGCCCGCTCATATTTTATTCTATCATAACATCATGCCTGTATTCCCCGAAGGTTTGGGCAAAGGTGTATAGTACACCCTCGTGTCGCTGTTGTTTAAGTCTCATGTAATAGGGGGCGTGCCTATTGCCATCAAACAGTCACAAATCCAGGCTCCGGGCTGCTACCATAGAATATGTAAACTAAAGCAGTACTTCAACTAACTACAATCATCCGAATTGACACACTCACACAGACACGCATTGCAACAAGACTTCTAAGTTCGGGATACAGTCACATACAAAAACAAAAAACTACTCAGTATACAGTGCGCGTCTATGTGAGTGTTTCAATTCAGGCGATTATAGTTAGTTGAGTTACTGCTTTAGCTTAATAACTACTGTGCTGCTACTGAGAAATTCCACATAGAAAAACCCAAAAACTATTTTTTGTTGAGTTCTGCAGTGGCGCTTGCAACTACCAACGAGACAGTCAAAATTCTTTAAAAGTTTTTTATTGACACACTTATTATTTGATGTATAATAATTTTACCATACGGAAGTACCTACTCCATTTGTTTTTAATAGCAACTAAATTAACTTTATGGCATGTTTTTCTTTTATTGTTTACATGGTGTTTCCCGTCGTATTAAGGTTTACCACGCTCGTAAAATTAAACACCATGTTTGCGTTTTCAAAAGTCCGTCGTCAAAAGATTGCCAGATTATAAATCGTTATATCTTTCTCAACCTCGTATCTGAAAAATGTTGTAAACTCGTAATTGTTAATTAACTAAAATTCTTAGTATTCATCATTGTTTAGGTAAAGAAAAATTTACATTATATTCTTTCAAGCATTATTTAAGTAATATAATAATTATTTTCTTCACGTACATATAATATATAAAATAAATATGACATAAAACATTTTTTTAACGTTCCTGTTAAACTAAGATTTTACAAATACGAGGTTGAGAGAGAAATGTAACAAAATATTAGAATCTGAGAAGAATAACACCAGTAGTGGTACCACAGAAGGTACGGGAATGTAAGAAAAATAGAGAGACAGCACTGTGTGAGTGAGAGAGCATGACAAGCAAGAGGGAGAGAGAAGAAGAAGATGAAAGGCAAGTAAAAAACGTGCGGTTAGAGGTAGTCTCTTAATAAAATGTTGTTATTCACTACAATCACACATAAATTATACACATAAACCTTCCCCGAGAATCAGTCTATCTAATTGCAGAAACCGGAATAAAATCCATTTAGTAGTTACAGAAAGAAACGCAAACAGACTTACAGACACACAGACGGAGTGGGCGAGGGAGTTTGTTTTTACCCGACTGCGGGTTATAACAGCGGACTAATAGGGTATTTGACTGTACAAAAATTTTGTATCATTTAGTAGAAAGTATAAAAAGGACATGGTATTTGAAAAAATTAAAAATCCCGTCGTAGAGCCGGTCGTCTCTTCAGACTCCGCAGTCACACCGATAATTCAGCTCTCATCAAGCTGTCTCCCCCCTCTAAGTCCCCGCCAGCAACGCCCTAAGCTGAGGTCCGAGTCCCACTAGGGGTCGCCCTTAGTGCTGTTGTTGCAGGTAGTCATGATGTTAGTGTAGTACAGTAGTTAGCTTAGGTTAAGTATTTTACTTCCCACCCCATTGGCTGGAGACCCTTCAGGTCTCGCCAATAACTGCCCGGTTACGTAGGAAGGGTCCCCTAGGACCATCTACAGCAGACCAATAGAAAAAAATAATTTAATTATAAAGTCGATGAAAAAATAGAGGGGATACACGCTTTCGATGTTTGTTGAGCAGGCATTTTCTGTCAGTGTTCAGTTTTGAGATTGTACAGAGTGATGTCAAATCACTATTTTAAGGTGAGACATCTTGGTCATGTGAACCGTTTTAAATCGTTCATAACTTGGGCATTTTATGAAGTATTTTATTGGTTTTTAATGTTCCGTACCCAAAGGGTAAAACGGGACTCTATTACTAAGACTCCGCTGTCCGCGTGTCACCAGGCTGTATCTCATGAACCGTGATAGTTAGACAGTTGAAATTTTTACAGATTATGTATTTCTGTTGCCGCTATAAGAACAAATACTAAAAAACACAATAAAAAAAAATGTTTAAGGGGGCTTCCATACAACAAACGTGATTTTTTTGCTCGTTTTTGCTCGATATTTATAGCGGCAACAAGTAGACGCTTGAAATATTCACAGAATATTTAGTTATATTATTCACTTTAAAATAAATAATTAAATTAAAATAAAACTAATATTTAAGGGGGGCTCCCATACAACAGACATAGTTTTTTTACCGTTTTTATAGATATACGTGCGCGAGTGCGACTCGCACTTGGCCGGTTTTATTTACCCTATTGATTAATTTCAAGTACATACTAGATCAGAACTTAAATTTTATTTCTATTGTGTTCAGAATTATTTAGAATCAGATTTATACAGACCCTATTCATGCTTTCAAGTTCCAATAAACGCCTTCAAATAAAGCCTTATTTAATTAAATAAGTACACACGTCTATTGTAAGGCGACACGCGTCGATTCACACGAAAATATTGACTTACATGAATTCAATAGACAATCAATTCAAGGTTTAATGACCTAGGTTTAAGCGCAGTTCAGACTTACCTATAATATATAGCATTGTAGCAAATATTGTTTAGCACATCAATATCGCTCAGCATACATACCTAATAATTAATAATTGTTTGGAGGTTCCTCTCTCTAAGGCCTTGACCACTGGTAGCTTGGACCTTGTTCCCGATGCCGGTGGAACACTATTTTTTATATTTTAAAATGTTTTTTTTGTTATTTTTATTCTGAAATATTTTAAAATGTAATTTATATGTTTAAAAATGAATAAAGACACAACGCTACGCTATAAAGTATTGGCTTGTTGTACGCGATAAACATGAGCGATTCTCAGAGCTATGTCGTACAATTCTCCGGTCCCCGCCCCGCTTCACTTCTACCCCGTCTGTCGCCCGATAGATCGCCGGCAAATAACTTGCTATACATAGTAAACTGGCTAGCGATATAGCATATAGTGTGAACGTCATGCCATATAGTTATAGCTTAGGACGCAATATGTTTTTTTTTTCTCTTTCTTACTATCATTACAGTTTCACCCAATGCGATAAATATGCTTTACTATATAGCGAAATAGTATAACGTAGTCTGAAGTGCCCTTGACTCGGTCATTCCTCGGTTATCTTCAAAGTCATAATTAATGGTTCTTACTCATCATAATTCTATTATTCGAGGTGAGAACTGAAGCGAATATCAGTCATTTAAGATTAGACATAAATTGCCATTACCATTACAGACCATTATCTTCTATACGTCTAATAAATCTGTAAACTTAGTGTGTCTGTACATTAGAAAATATTACAAAAAAAATGATGGCGGGGGTTAAAGACCAATACATAAAATCCGTTTCGATCATTTTTGGAACTTTTGTCTGGTTATCTGCTTGTCGGTCTGTCAGTTTTGTTTGTACACGTATTACGTAAAAAGTATTAGCTCAATGCGGTTGACTTTTATAAACAAACTAGCTGTACCCGGTATGCGTTGCAATCCACTTTTTCCTACTTACTACCTACCTACTACCTACTTACCTACCTACCTTCAGAAACAAAATCAAAATAGTAACAAAAAGTTAAAATCATTTTCATGCATGCGGTAAACAAATGAAGAATATGGACATACTGAGACAATTTCGTTTTTTTTTTAAAACAAAACTTTCTTTCATTAGAAACTTCTCCTGAAAATTAAAAACACTACAAAAAAAATTTTGCGAAATCGGTCCAGCCGCTCACGCGTGATGCCGTGACCAAGGGAAATACGGATTCATTATGATGTATATAGATATTGTACGTATCTTGGAGTAACATTTAGTTTTTGTTTCATCGTAATCGGTGAGCTCAATCAAAAGATATTAGAATTTAAATTTATTAAGAAAGTTTAGTTATTCCGACACAATATTGGTTTCCGACTTCCACGCGGACAGAGTCGCGGGCACAGCTAGTAAGTTATATGGCTGAAAGGGCATTATCAAAAAAGATTTGTAGTGCGTATACAATACTATTTTTAGTAAACACAAAAGCCAGATGCCTCAAAAAGATACACGCTGCGTTAGCATATTTTATACAGACATTATTATATTGAAAGGTATAATGCGGTTTTGTCATGTTGAGAGAACGGCGATTAACAAAAGGAATTTATAAAGCGGATGTTAGTGGAAGGACATAAATCGATGTTATTGGTGATCTTCTTCAAAAAGAACAGTGCCTGTAGACAAATGGCAAACGATGATTGCTAGAGAATAGAAACGTCAATTAAATGTATGGAAATGACATAACAGATCGCTTGACCGGTCGAAAGCTTATGTCAATCCAGTACATCTTTCTATTCTCTAGCGATCATCGATTGTCATTTGTCTACAGGCACAGGTATGTAGTACTCGCAAACGGCGTGCGTGTATGACAAGATATATGAACGTGGACGAAGCGAAAAGAGTATGTAAGGATCGTAGCTCTGTAGGATGGCGTTCTACAGTTTCTGCCTACCCCTATGTGAAGAAGGCGTGAGTTTATGTTTGTATGTAGGTATTATTATATTCTCAAAATTGAGGAACCAATAAAAGAAAAATAAATGATAATCTATGCACAAAAACCGTTATTTATTTTCTGCTGAAAAAACAAAGATAGGAAACGATAATTATGTTTCGGAGCTTTGAGCTAATGATGCTTTTAGATCAAGATGACTTCATTGCACGCCATTCGTTACAATCACACCTAATTCCAGTACGACACAACTAAAGATACAAGTCCGAGACGGGCTGTAGACCGCAAACTGCAAAAGTAGTATCGCTTGCGGTTCGATCTGCGGTTGCAGTTTTGCAGTCGCTGTCGGAATAGCACCTTTAAAGTGCACACCTTAAAGGCGCTATTCCGATGGCGACTTGCGGTCTGCGGTTGCAGTCTGCAGTTTGCAGCCCGTCTGGGACTTGTACCTTAAGAAATCACATCGCTGAACCTGATCGAGCTATCAATGGCAGTTGCTCATAATCGCTACTCATCATCTGCCTAGCCTTTTCCCAACTATGTTGGGGTCGGATTCCAGTCGAACCGGATGCAGCTGAATATCAGTAATTTACATGGAGCGACTGCCTATCAGACCTCCACAACCCAGTAACTGGGTAATATGATACTCTTGGTAAGACTGGTTGTCAGACTTTCTGGCTTCTGACCAACAGTAACGACTGTCAAAGATCTACAAATGACAGCCGGGACCAACGGCTTTACGTGCTTTCCGAGGCACGGAGGAAACTCGCTATGGTAAATGGTCACCCATCCACAGACCAACCTCGGCAAACGTGGCTTAACCCGGAAGATCGGTCTATGCGGCTGTAATTATTTAGCCACGAGCTCCTCTCATCGAGCCTCGAGCTCATAATCGCTACTAATAAACGTTAATAGTCTTGAAGTCGCACTCAGTTCTGAAGTGATCGGTTTAACGATGTTTGCCGATGAAACTTCGCCTTCATGTCATATTATCCCTCGATATTATAACCATTGAAATAATGCACCTGACTGCGTCTACCTGTCTTTTATCCAGGCTAGTTTCAAAGAGTAACACCTGCAGATTTCAGAATTAGCCGAGCGAAATCCACCTTTTCAAAACGATTTGCAATATCATTGAGAGTGAATTTCGAATAAAAGTTTGGCGTACAAAGTTGCTAGTGGGTCGCTCAATTTTGTAGAAGTATATTATGTCGATAGACTTCCTTGAAGCCTTGCTGTAACTATCGATTTGTTAGGTAGTTTTATGGCCGATTCCTATGATTTACCAAGCGTTATTTGTTACAATAAAGACACTTACATAATTATCTTTGCCAAAAATGAAAGAAAAACCCCATAGCATTGCATAGTGCCTTTCCATAGGTAAGCAAGTCACAGGTACAATTAACTTACGACTCTATTTATATGTCCAGTTTGGCAATTAAAAATGCTACCATTGGTAGGCAAAACGTGTTGATTTGGGCCATAGTAACTAATTTATTATTTTTATTTGACACAACCTCTAATTGCATTTCTACCTGTCTTCTCAGAGATCAAACTCTTTTGATGATTCAGCCGAAAGACGTCCACTGATAGACATAGGCCTCCCCCAATAATCAATAATAAGCAATAATGCTTTGCCATAATCGCCACGCTTGGCAGGCGGGTTGGCGATCGCAGTATGGTTGTTAAAATACTCAGAGAACCCAGCTGCCCATCCTCTAGTGAATCCCTTAGTCGCCTGTTACGACACCCATGGTAAGAGATGATAGTGCTATTCTTTACGTCCGTTTCGGAGTTCCGTGTGGTTCCACACGGAATTCCGAAAATCGGAACTCAAACTCATTTATCACGATCAATTATTAATTAGGCTTTCATTACTTATTTTAAGGACGCCAACGAAAGTACGGTCAAAGTATTGTCAAACAACGAACTACTACATATCAATTAACATTTGGGAGCCAAAAGACAAAATATCAAATTGCAAAAACCGAATCGATCTTCGGATCCAAAACACTCTCGTGGTTGGATAGCTTACGATCCGTCAGCCAAAACTTCATAGTTCAATTTTCAGTGTAGGCCCCAAGACCCTTCTCCGTATTCCACTAATTCCATATTCGTTTATTGGAAATTCTCGCATTTCTTTGCAGAAAAATGATCCTATACAAGTTTTGTCGTTTTAAAGGTAAGTACTAATCCGCAGGCCACTTAGAATCTCACTGATGACTGTTTTAAAGCATGTGTTTTAACAAACACATGCTTTAAAACAATTCGATCATTTTTATTTCGATATTAAAATATTTTCATTTTAGTTTTTTCAAAAATTCCTACCCTGCTGTAGTTGCGAATTCAGAAAATGGAGCTTTTACTCCGTGACCTCAAATATGACCTAAAATGTAAATGATCACAGCTGAGGATAGACAGATTTCAGCATATTTTTATAAAATCTTTGAACAGCTATTTCTCTTAAACTACTGACTTTTTGGGTAAAGTTGTAGAAAAAAAAGTTATTCATTATTATGGGTACTTTAACACCCTTTCGGATTAGTACCCCGTTCCGACTGACCCTGTATTTACAAAAAAAAAACACAAAGGTCGCAAAACAAGCTAATCACGACAGCGGTCACACAAAAAAGGCCATGATACTGCGCTTTGTTTACAGAAATAAAACGCGCACGTCTTAAAATAAAACGTTGTGTGTAAACACGGCGGAGAAAGGACGAATTAAATCAAATCACTCGTTTGGATCGCTTTGTGCATGACGTGTGTGTTTCATCAGGTTATGAAGGAAATGTGTTTTATGGACGTCGTGTGCAACGGTATCTTACACGTGTAACAAAGTACTTTCTATGAGCATAAATCAGTTCATTATTGGCCCAGTGTTGGGCATGGGCCTCCTCTTAGAATGAGAATGGTTATGCTTTTGTGCACCACACAATCGAGGACTGTTTTTATTATGTAGCCCTTTCTGGTGTGCTGGTTTTCTCACGATGTTTTCCTTCGCCGTTAACGAGTGATAGTAGTTGAAAAGTGCGACTCTTACCCTACTTTCATGGAAGGTAAACTTTTAACCGCTAGGCTAGCACTGCTTCTGTGTTTTATTAGTACAATACGGCCAACGTATCTTGGCGACTCTGAAGTTAGTTGTTTGGCTGCGCAAAGAATCTTTTAGAAACGAAATTGTCTACTGCGCAGCTAATCAGCTAACTTCAGACTCGCCAAGATACGTCGGCCGTATTGTATGCATGTGAATCTTATAATTATTTTATTCTATGTAGCCTGATAATTATATCCGAGTTAACTGACCATCAAAGCATATTGTTTGAATCGATAAGTTGATGACGTGTGTGTTTCATCACGATGGAAATGTGTGTTTTATGGATGGCGTGTGCAGCAGACATCATGCACATGCACACAGAACGTAGTACGTTCTGTGTGCATGTGAATCTAATCATGATAAATTGTTGTCAGATACAAACGTGTGCGCGGATCAGCGGTCAGACAAAGCACGTATTTGAATCGCTTTGTTGATGACGTGTGTGTTTCATCACGTTATGAAATAAATGTGTACCTATTACTGAGTGTCGTAGTAGACGGTTCATAGAAATACAGCACGACTTGTTAGTCGGTTTACATCCGAAAACCAAAAACTCTGGTCACCATTCTGTACAACTTTGACATTGGGAAAAACTAAAATTCGTGAAAAAAAAAACTATCGGTCCACACACTTTGTTAAGCAATCTTGATTATTTTGAGTGGAACTATTTTTTTTTTCACGAATTTCGATTACTTATGTTCCTTTTTTTTAAGGATAAGTATTCATCATAAATGACTTCTTTCGCTGTGGGCGGAGCGAATGGGAGTGTCAGACTCTTACTGACTAAAACCCATCCGTGTTCCTCCTAATGCCCTTTGCGTTTCAGGGCCGCGGTAACTCTTTCGAACAAATTCCGCAACAGGCCCTAGCGGGCCCCGTCTACTATGCTGACATCTTTTTGAGGCACGCGTGGAACACAATGCGCCGTCGACCCGGGTCTGATTCTGATCAAAAGATGAACCACCTAACGCTCGCCGTCCGCAGGCCCGTCGATTATGTCCCTAATACTAGTAAAAGTTGTACAGAATGATGACCAGAATTCATGGTTTTCGAATGTAAAGCAACTAAACAGTCATACTGTATACGGCTCTCGGTGTGGTCACCACTTTTTATCGTATCGTGTGCAAATCGTGTGTGATGGAAATATGCCCAATTAGAGGAAGCACGGTGGCGTGATGATGCTACATTTAATACGTTTTACTGCGAACCAAAATATTAGAAAAACATACGTCCGGCTACATTCATGGAAGGTCAGGAGTCCAGTATAAGCTGATCTGGAATTGTTTAGGCTTTCCGTACAATGTGAGGTCAGCTTATACTGGTATAATAGCTTGATATTTAGCCGTGTCGGTCAAGTGCGAGTCTTGTTTACATACTACTGTCCTCATTGCGTGGATACGTGAAAAAGATTAAGAAGATTCAAATTTATTTAAAAGGTTTTTTTTTCTTTAAATGCATTTTAATGAAGTATTATTTGATTGTTTTTTAAATTTATATTGTAACAGCCTACTCATTGTCTCTAAGCGATTGTTTGTATAGTCTCTATTTAAATATGAGAATGAAATATCTGTTTCTATCCTTGTCCTAAACAAGCAATTAAATTATATAAAGTTAGTCGGAAAAGGGTTCTAATCTGAAAGGGTGTTAAAGTACCTACAATAATGAATAATTTTTGTTCTACAACTTTCCCTAAAAGTCAATAGGTAGTTTAAGGGTAAAAGCTGTTCAAAGATTTTGTGAAAAATACTCTAAAATCTATCTATCCTCAACTACGATCAGCTGACATTTTAGCTCATACTTACGGTCACAGATTAGACGCTTCATTTTCCGAATTCGTAACTAAAGCAGTAATGAAGAGTTTTGGAAAAAATATAATAAATGTAGGTAGTGTTAGCCAATAAAAATCTATTTTATTTAATTAACTTCTTTTATTCTGAATAATTATAAAATAATTTTTCCAATTCACTTCCTACGTTCTTACATCGTCGTCCGCCATTAATGATGATGATTATCTCTCTTTCATTCCCTTACTCATTCTCACCTTCATTCCATTCTTACTCACTCTCACCTTCATTCTCTTACTCACTCTCACCTTCACTTACGTTTCGTTCTTCCCAGTATTCATTCCCTCATAAAAATCATTTATTTATGATTAGTTACGGTTTATTCACGTGCATTTCTCGGAATTGCTCGACTAGTTTCGGAGCCATACGGAGCCCTTAATCATGAGCTGATCACGCGGCGAGGTCGCGAGTCGAACCGTAACTAATAATATACAAGGTGTAACATAAATAACGCACAACCTCTTAAGGGGTCACTGTACTCATCAGTATGAACAACTTTTACTATGGAACCAAAGCTGAAATCACAAAAAAAAAAACTGCTTTTCCCTACATTTATGTTCGCATAATTACTCGTCAAAATGTAGGGAACAGCTGATATTTTTTCACGATTTCAGGTTTGGTCCCATAGTAAAAGTTGTTCATAATGATGAGTACAGTGATCCCTTAAGAGGTTGTGCATTATTTTTATTACACCTTGTATATGAATGTGTCTCACGAAATTTATAATATACCTAAACCAAAATACAAAACATTTTGCATGGAAATAAAAATCATCGAATTTTTAAATGTTAACCCTTGCTTTAAAACAATCATCAGTGATAGTTTAAAAGACTTAGTTTACCTGATCTGTCTACTGGATATGATAGCGATAAGGAAGACTTGAAGAATGAATTGTTACAGCTTAGAAACGAACTAGAAAGCGCACATTTAGAAATAGCAAAACTTAGTGAAGAGAACTTGTCGTTGAAAGACGCTCTAAACAAACAAAAACTTAAATCACAAACTCTACATAGAATTTGTTCAGAACCCAGGACGAGAGCATTAACGCCAAGGAAGAGAATGTCAAAAAACTTGAGGCTGACATTCGATGATGAAGACAACACAAGTTTGATCGATCTTGGACATAATACGTTAACCAGCGACCCGGCAATAGATGGCGCCACCACTCCATCAACTGACACTTTACAGGAAAATGGTAATTGTGGCACATCTTCTTATGTAAAACCCAAATTGGGAAACAACGTTCCACAACCGGAAGTACCCACACACTCCCCATTTAATCCCGGTCAGATACGAGATTTAAATTGCCCAACTCAAAAACTTTGTATTATTAGTAGTAACAAAGTAAATAATATTCTCACCTTGGCGCTGAATACGTTTCCGTGTTATGATGTATGCCATTATATTTCAACAAACTGTGGGATTAAACAACTACTCGATAATGTTAACAAAAAGCTTGTTAACTTCAATAAACAAGATTACTGTTTGATTTTTGTAGGAGAACATGATTTTAAGACAACTGAAAATTATTATGATCTAGTTATAAGTATACGCGAAACTTTAATGTCAATTAGCCACACTAACCTAGTATTGTGTTTGCCTACCTATAAATGTAATGGTTATAACAACATTTTCAACTCAAGAGTTGAGATTTTTAATACCTTATTATACCAAGACATCTGTAAATATAACTATGCAATATTATTTGATTCCAATTTAAATCTAAAATGCGACAACACAATGTTTTATACGCGAAGTGGAGTACTAAATAGACATGGCATGAAAAACATTTTTAATAGCTTAAAGCACTACATTTTCCAAGACTCCAAGAGTTTTTCCACTACGGATTTGCCATCTAAACTTAAACCTCGGAAAGGCACAATACCCTTTTATTTCTCAGCGGTCACAAATAATGGTTTTTCCGTAAATAATTCTTCCGTAGTAGCTAATAAGGACAAAGATCAGTTTTTTCGTAAGTAAGCGCAATAGTACCTCATTGTGCAGTATTATGCACCAAAATATCGCAGGTGCATTAAATAAA
This sequence comes from Amphipyra tragopoginis, assembly GCA_905220435.1. NCBI lineage: Eukaryota > Metazoa > Arthropoda > Insecta > Lepidoptera > Noctuidae > Amphipyra > Amphipyra tragopoginis. The sequence continues at coordinate 4,473,061 of HG992006.1, forward strand.
ATAGATGATTTAGACTTAGCCCTCATTGAACTACATGAATCAAATAAACGTGTTATCGCAGTATGTCTCACTGAACATTTTATAATTAAAGGTGAGGAGCAATTTTTAAGACTAAATAATTTTCACGTGTCAACCATTTTTTCCCGGCAATTGCAACGGAGAGGAGGTTCTTGTATTTTATTACGAAATGACTTCAAAGGCGTGGAACTGCATGATATTAATAAACTGTGTATTGAAAAATGTTTTGAAATCTGTGGCCTAGAAATTCCTCAAATAAAACTAATTATTATATGTATTTATAGAACTCCTGACTCCAATATAAATGTATTTTTTAACAAAATGAATGAAACGCTATCTAAACTACGTCACAAACAACGTAAATTAATTATTTGCGGCGATTTTAATATTAATATACTGGCTCACGATAGTGCAAGTACTCAATTCCTAGAACTTATATCCAATTACGGACTCCAGTGTCATATCCAGGAACCAACACGAATAAATAAATGTATCGACAACATCCTTAGTAATATCTCAACAGCAGTAGGTATGACGCACAACTTCTGCCTTTCGGATCACGACACAGCACAAACAATTGAATTTGAAACCAAACAAATGGAAAAAATATCGAAACATTACTTCACAACTACACGTGACTACAGCAAAAATAATCTAATGAAATTTGTAGAGTGCATTAGTAGTATAACTTTTTCTGAAATATTTAATAGGTTAGATACAAATGAGGCTTTCAATGAATTTCACTAAGAATTAACATTAATCTTTAATCTTTGTTTTCCCATAATAAGACGAAGAAATAGTTTTAGAGCCGGCAGAATTGCTTGGATAACAAAAGGTCTTAAAAACAGTTGTAGAACCAAAAGAACGCTAAGATACAAATACTACTTAAATAGAAGCAATAATAATAAATTAGCGTATATAAAATATTCCAAATTGTTAAGGAAATGTATAAACAGCACTCAGTCGCTTTGTAACCAAAGATACATAACCAACTCGCACAATAAAGGTAAAGCAACTTGGGACGTAGTGAAACGCTATGTTAATGGTACTGTACCTAGGAATAGCACATTCATTGATAATATTGTCGACAACGGAAGTACAATTACATATGGATCTGATATAGCAAACATATTTAATAATTTTTTCATTGATGTAGTTCAAAATTCTACTAGTTCTGCTTCTGTCAATAATGAGATTGAGCATCGCACATCAAATTTAAAAACTAACGATTCTAGTATTTTTATAAAACCCACGGATGCAAATGAAGTCTTCAACACAATAATTTCATTGAAAAATTCAAAGTCGGCAGGGTATGATGAAATTAATTCCGAGTTATTGAAACGTATTGCCCTTTTTATATCGGAACCTTTGGCTCACATTATAAATCTATCTCTGGAACAAGGATGTTTTCCAGACAAACTTAAGTTGTCGATAATAAAGCCACTACATAAGAAAGGGTCAAAATCAGACAAAAATAATTATAGGCCTATTGCTTTAACTCCGGTCCTATCTAAGATCTTTGAAAAAATTATGCTCAAAAGAATAGTAAACTTCCTAGACAAATATGACATTTTGGCACCGGAACAATTTGGTTTCAGGAAATATCGGTCAACGCAATTAGCTACCTTCACTTTAATAAACAGCATTATTAATAATATCAACCATAAAATCCCAACATCAGCTCTACTGTTAGACCTCAGTAAAGCATTCGATTTCGTTGATCATTCGATGCTTATCTCGAAACTTGACAGGTGTGGAATAAGGGGATCTTCTTTGTTATGGTTTCAGTCATATTTGCAAAACAGGAAACAATTCTCTAGGATTACAAAGTTTGATACTGGAACAAATAATGTAGTTAAGTTTGACTCGAAACAGAGGATTAATTGTTCTGGAGTGCCACAAGGCAGCATCTTAGGGCCCCTATTATTTCTTATTTACGTCAATGACCTTCCACGTGCACTCACTCACGATTGTGTCTTGTTTGCAGACGACACAACTATCATTATGGACTGTAAAAATATAGATACATATGAGACGGAAATATACAAAACGTTAGAAGATGTTATTCACTGGTTAGACATAAACAAATTAAAAATAAACATTGAGAAAACGAAACTAATTAACTTCAAAACATATAAAAGTAAAAACATCAAATTAAATATTAGTTATAATAATTCACTTATACAACAGATAAACAGTGCAAAATTCTTAGGCATTATTCTCGATACACATCTTTCATGGAAAGCACATATTAATAGTTTATGCATAAAAATAAACAAGTTTGTTTTTGCACTTCGAAAGGTAAAAGACGTGACGAGCAGACATACCTCTATTATTGTATATCATGCTTATGTATGCTCCATTATACGGTATGGCATAGTTGTCTGGGGAAATTCCTGTGACATCATGAGGGTGTTCATAGCACAAAAGAAATGCATTCGGGCACTGTACGGCATGGATTGGTCGGAATCATGTAAACCGATCTTTAAATCCAAAAATCTACTAACTGTTCCCTGTATATACATTTACGAAGTAGCTAAATTTGTTAAATACCACAGTCACCTTTTTACCACCAACGACAATACATTTAAACGTAAAATTAACCACCTGCCCTTAAAGATGCCTGTGCCTAAGCTAGAACTGTTTAGAAATAACTGTGCCTATATGGCACCTCTAATATATAACTCTTTGCCCAAAGGAATGACTGACCTGCCATATAAAAGGTTCTGTTGTGCCTTGCGAAAATGGTTGATCCAGGAGAGTTTCTATACCCTCAAAGATTTTTTGAATAAAAGCACATGTCGATTTGGTGCCCACTAAGATTTTCCTTTTATTTCCTGTGACCTAGTCTATAATAATATTTAAATAATTTAAGTAACTGTAATCACTGCAAATAATTTTAATTTTAATGATTGTAATAATTATAATTCAAATGGTTCTAATAATTGTAATGTTACTCAAATAATTGTTGTAAATTAACTACAATTTTGCATGCCCGTAATGAGGGTGAAATATGTCCTGTGCTATAACTTAATTTAAGATCTCGTGTACCCACCATATTTCAGGCAAATAAATGATTTTATTTATTTTTTAAATGGTCTACGGACTAGTACCCCCTTTTAAAATAACCTTGTATTTCTGTTTACGTAAACAAACCAATTTCTTAGTAAATATTTATTCAAAATGTTGATAAAAGAATCCATTCATTCTCAACGCAGTAGCTTCATCTGCTTTTTATAGAGATTAAGCAATCGTATCGCACTACATAACACTTTTCCGTTGCAGTATCTAGGTTGATACTGAAATAGCGTCAATCAACATTCTTTTAATTTAAAATTCTCTGTCCTTCTAGAAGAACTGACAGAGCAAGCCTTGACATAGTTTTTTCGCAAAAAATTAAAAATAACAAAACATACATCGCATCTGTATTCGGCAGAAGGTTGGGTACTCAGACCAAATAAAAAAATAAGACATAGCGCTGCGAACAACAGAGTGAAGCATGCGCAAAACTACGCCTTGCTCTGTACATACACGTTCAAACGCACACATTTACATCAAAATACAACGAAAGTACGCCTCACGACACTCACACATGTTTATGAAACCGGCCTCACTTCACTGGTTGGGTAGAGGTATATAGTATACCCTCATTTCCTCGTTATGTTTAAGTACCATGTGATAGAGGGCAACCGTAACGCCATCAACCGGGCAGAAATCCAGACTCCGGGCTGCTCCTGAGAAATTCCTTACCCAATCACACTTTGCTCAAACTTGACTAACGTAAAATGAACCACTATTTTTGTTTGTCTTATGGACTAAGTTTTTGGTAAGTCGTCGATTTCGTGGTCAAGCATTTGCTAAGCACGCACTCGGATGGGATTCGGAGATTGAAAATATCGCACGGGATTCGAAGATTGAAAATATCGACTTTGATTTAATCCGAATGTAAAGTCTGAGCAACTTAGACTTTGCTTTATAGATCACAGCCTTAGACTGTTATTTATTGTTTAATAGACTTTATGGTATGTTTATATTAGATTAAAACGTCAATACACTCATTAGCAATAAAAAGCTTATGTATCCGGGAAACAATATTACTTGTTGACTAAAACTTTTTTAAATACCAAAACAATTTCTACTCAATACACACGTCATCATGTTCCTAAAAATTCTACTTAATTAACGACCTACCATTAACAATACACAACAAATAATTCAAACATATGTTAGTAAGTGAAAACAATCAACCTCAACCTGTCCAATGACCTTTCGAAGACCAAAAGTAAACTGTGACGGGAAGAAAATAAATCTCGACGGCGCACGCGCACCGAACGTCCCAAAATAAAGTCAGGCGCACGAGGTATCGAGTTCCCCTCAGTTTCAACTAGTGTGTGCTAGAGAGCACACCCCAAGCCTGTGATAAAACTCTAGTCGTATACACCCTCCATAGTGCCTCACGCCGCTACAATATGACAAGTAAAGTGTTGTAAACCTATTGCATTACCCCAATAACCCCCTTGTGTGATTGGATTACCCCAGTGTTTTTTATGTGGCTATAATTAAGCTGTAAGTATCCGCTTTGTTTTTTTATTAAACGTTTAATACACGCTTTACACTGACACTTTACTGTGACAAAGACAGTAACAAAGAATCTGCCAATCACTGCGCAGGTTAATTTTAGTACTATCCGAAGCCGTTGGTTTGTTTTAAAATAATACACATAACTTTCTGATTACTGAATGGCACACAGTTTTATGACCAGCACTGAATTTCTTTTAAAAATACCTAATATTGTAACAACAAGGTTTTATTCTCACATTACCCTAAAAAGGTTCTATTTACCCAACCTACTCCGTTACCCTTTTTTCACCTGTCGCTAAGTCATTGTTCAGAATAAGCGGGTTTCCTGCATGACGTCACAAAACGAGACGTTTAGCACGTGTTAAAACTGCGTCATTTTGAGCATTGTTTAACAAACTAAGATTATCATAAGACTATTTAAGACTATCTTCGTTCCCTATTAATAGGTTCGTTTAGTTTATGGCATAATTCACTGTAGAAGGCGGATAGTTGTTTAACTAATCATTGTTCCGTGAGTGGGTAACCAATCGTAAAATCTATAATAGAATGCGTTACAAGTCTAATTGTTTATTAAAGCTGTCTATTTTGACCTTGAAATTAAAAAAGCTTTGAGAAACAATTTTATAAACAAAAACAAACGTCAAATAAGATAAATATTCGTCGAAAATTAAAGGGAAACTTATACTTTTACAGCTGAATCACTCAGTATAGAGAGAAAGGAAGCCGTGTAGCCAGTCCAACGCGTTATTTTTACTTAGTTAGCTGGAATCGATACTGTTTTGTCTGACACCGATTAGAACTCCTCCCACAGAATAAGATATTTGATTACAGGGTATTGAAAGTATAGAAAGAACCGAGTAAGGGGTAACAGGGTACAGGGGTAACGTAAAAAAGACGATGAAAAAATAGACAATAGCTTTCGAAGTTTGTTGAGGAGACATTTTCTGTCCTTGTCACGCGAAACAGATATTGTACAGAAGGATGTCAATTCACTATAAAGTTTTTAAGGTATGACGTCATATGGTAGTAGTGTTGTCTCTGTCTTGTGAACAAATTTAAATCGTTTATAACTTGGGCATTTTATTAAATATTTGATTCGTTTTTTCACCGTTGCTTATTAATTTTGTATTAATTTGGAAAAAAATATACAAAAATTTACCACACAATTGGCGCAGTGTCTGTGCGCTTGGTTTAGGCGCAAAGTTTTTTTTATGTACAAACTCACAAACAGATTCCATAATTGATGTAGAAACACATAGACCAAATCTAGTACAAAATTTACGATAAAAGTGTCCATAGTTTACATACATCGAAAACCCTCTGTGTCTCAGAGAGCACGTTAAGCTATTGGTCCCGGGTATCATACAAATACCTATGACAGTCGCTACGGGTAGCCAGAAGCCCGACAGTCTGACAACCTGCCTAATCTTAGGATGTCGGCATTGCCCAGTAACTGGGTTGCAGAGGTCTGATAGCAGTCGCTCCATCTAAAATGCTGATGTTCAGCCACATCTGGTTAGACTGGAAGCTGAACCCCAACATAGTTGGGATAAGAGTAGGCAAATAGATTTTAACAAAGGTATTAAATAAAAGTTTACTTCGCACAAACTTTAGAAATTTTGAAATAGATTAACAAGAAGATATTTTCATTTCCAAACAGATTTCTAAGACCCTGTGATTTCTAAATTACGAAACATTTATTAATTTAGGATTTCTTAAAACTTTATATGAAGAAACAGCGTCTGTTCTTGCTTGTATTTACTTTGAGAACTTGAGAGTGTCTGGTGTACAACAACTATTATAACAAGTAGCAGAAGATTTGTTTTGTAAACAGTTTTGTTGGTTACAATTAATTGTTACATCTTAATGAAGCTTCTGATAGCTACATTTAACAACCAAATTAATTATTGAGGAGTCTCTGATTACAATTCGCTATTTAAATTATCCGAAAAAACGTCCAATATAAATGTATAAAGCATGACTGGTTAGTTGCTTTACAGCCAACAACTTTTACTATGGGACCAACATTGATACCGTGGAAAAAACAACTGCTGGTCCATACAAAACAATCAATGTTGCTCAACATTTTTGTTTTCACGATTTCATTATTAGTCCCATTAGTCCCATTAGTCCCATAGTAAAAGTTGTACAGAATGATTAACAGACTTCATAGTCTTCGGCTGTAGGACGATGAAAAAGTCTCAGCGTATAAGTTGCAATTCATTTACTGTTTTTCCCACTTACCCTTTATTATTCAAAAAGGTATGTTAATCTGACCCAAACACCGGGAGTGTTCCGTCAAAGCATGTCTTCCCTAAAAGCTTCACGTGTGATATTTCAAAACGTCAACAATAATATAAAAGATTTCATTATTTACACTGTACTCTCGGCTAACATTATTCCGATGTACTGTCACCGCGATATGATAGATTTCCGCAAAATAATATATTATTCAGTACAACACGTACTTTAGCGTCCTTTTGTATGTTTTTTCAGGCTTTTATGTAAACATACATCATCAAATATTAAAATGAGAACTTAGCTGGATTAGGTTTTGTAGATATCCATTTATCTGACATCTACATAACATCATGCTTTATTCCCCGAAGAGTTGGGCAGAGATGATGAGATGAGTTAAGACCCATGTACTAGGAGGCAAGCCTACTGACAACAATCGGGCACAAATCCAGACTCCGGGTTGCTACTGAGAAATTCCACACAGAAAAACCCAATAAAACTTTGCCCGACCCAGGACCTCACTCTGAGCAGTCACGCTTGCGACTATTAGACCAATGAGGCAGGCAATTAAATAAAATAAAATTCATAAATTATTATCTGACATCTCCTGAAGACTATTCAATCCAATATATCAGACAGAGACTAGATGCAATTGTTCTAGATGAAACAAACATAGATGAGGATCCATTGTCGCGCATGGCCAAGCTACGCACGTTATTCAACTTCGCGTTGTATGAAAATGTATGGGAAAGTATCCACTGATGCGCACGACCACGCTACGCACGAATTCGCGGGTTTATGACGTCACAAACAAAAGCATGGCCAGGTCAAATGCATCGCCCACAGCCACGCGTGGTGCCGCTGAGGTGCGCGGGAGTAGGGGAAAGATACCTGAGTACTTAATTTTCATTATATACCATTTCTTCACTAGAAATTCGAGCACTAAACTTCGGTCTTTTTTGCTTGTGTCGGCACAAGCTAGGTATATGAGAATAGTTCGTGTCGTAGTGAAAAGGTTATCGAAAGCAAAATTGGCTGCAAAGCTGACTGCCTAATGTGTGCCGGGCGTACTTAAGTATCGTCACATGTGGAGACTCATTTCACCGAGAAAGTTAGTTTCCATATTTAAAAAGTTAAAAACAAAATGGAAAAATGTTATAGTCTTTGAAAACACTCATTCAACAGTGATTTTACAAGGACATTGAATGCTAATATTAAAAAATATGTATTATTAGTTAATTACCCCGGAATTAAGAAAACAACGCTTTGTACTGGTTTTCATGAAAAACTTGAAACAACGCAAAAAAGCTTCCTTTGTGTACAAGCCAAATACGTAGAAAAGTGATTCAAACTGTTCAATGAAAAGTGAAAAAATAATAAACTGTCTGCCAAAACGACTAAAAATAGATATGACGTTTCCATTACGCGCCTACAAGGGAAGCGGTGAAACGTATTTATAACAACCCACGCGATGAAAATGAATATATTAACGCTGGAAGCAAAACATTGAAGTTTGGATTTTATAATGATGTGAATGTTTTGTTTATCTAAAGTATATTAATAGGTGTGGCGGAATAACTGTATGAAAACAGTGTGGAATTCAGAGTATTATTTACTAAGAATTTATATAAATAGTTCCCGGAAAAGAATACAAGTAGAAAGTGACAAATTTTCGATGATTTACCAACCGTTAGTAGTTTAAATGAAGTATCTTTAGACCCTGAGCAAACGACGGACTTTTTGTTATAGTATTAACGTAGTTGGCAGTTGTTGCTAATGATGGCACTAGAGTTCTAACAACAACTACGGACAAAATGATCGTCGTGTGCGTTGAACCAGGCGACGGGCAACAACTACCAACCACGGTCATTCTTGTCCACGGCAGTCTGCTAAACAAAAAGTCCGTCGTCTGTTAAGGCCTCATCAATAAGGAAGCAAAGACCACATAGCTTTTCATGGTAGACCCTCCCACGTTAGTAGATATCACAGGTAAAATTAGTTAACGTGCCTATTCACATGCCCAGTTTGGCAGTAAAATGCTTCTATTGCTAAGCAAAACGATCCGTTTTGACCAGAGGAACTAGGCATTAAGGAATATGTCAAAATGCAGTAGAATCCTCCTGTGCGCTAAAAAGATAATAAAATAAAATAATAATACAAAGTTTATTGGTCAAAAAAAACAGCAGTAATATTATAAAAGCATGGCTAGATCGAATGCGTCGCCCACTGCCACGCGTGGTGTCGCTGAGGTGCGCGGGAGTAGGGGAAAGATACCTGAGATAAAAGTGGAAGACAAATAAGATGTTCAGAATGTTAAGCACTGACTCCTAAACTAGGAGGTAACTCTTTATTTTGGGGGAGTTTTCTGGCCATGACTTATCAGGTTGGACAAAATGTAATTCCCAATACATTTTAAAATCAAAGTAAATAAATGGCAACACTTTTTCACGATTGTTCATTGTAGTTTTTCATAAAGTAGTTTTAAAATACAAACTTTATGTAAACAAAAATTTACAAAAAAAAAACTTTGGACTTGAATATTAGTTGCTTTGCAATAACAGCTTTCAAAAAGTGAAGAGTTTTCAAGAATGCTTTTTCGTCTAGTACAATACAATATAATAGCTTTGAATCTATAAAACTGAATGTTTTCAAATCTTAAAGTAATTTTTAAAAGAATAAAGAAAATATTCAATGCAATCAATCAGCAATTTCGCTGACAAAATCATATTGAGGGACAGAAAAATATTTTCTCACTCAATCAAACAATCGCATCTATTATTCTTTGAAGATTTGACTTTCAAAAACAAGAAAATGAAGAAGCTAACAATCTGTCTTCAGAAATATAGACAGTACACGAAGTTAGATAAGATCTTAAACATTCTGTTTTGGTCCATGATGTAGTCTTGTACGTCAGAACTGAGTTCTATTTGTCTTGTGACGTAGAATATGACGCGGTTTATTCTAAATATATTGTCTTCGTCACAGTAGAAACAGGACCTAGTTCAGTAAAGATAGCGGTGACTGTAGTACTGAGGGTTATGACGGATGAGTGGTGTGATGTTGGACAATTTTTTAATAAAACGTGACATGAAAAGCTTGGAACTTCGAAAATAACATGTTTATGAATGAGAAATAATGGCTGCAATCTTAAATTGGCTTGTGATATCGCTCTAAAACTAAATACCAAATCAACACAAAGCACATTACAGTCGCTTATGAAAAGTCGAATTTAGGTGCACGGTTTCAATTGGTCATTTTCTATGGAGAAGAATTGGCAAGAAACTCCATGGCTACTCTTTGAAAATTAATATATCATCAACAATTTGAGTAAATACAGTACTATGATTTAGGATAGTTATGAGAGAATAATATTGTCTTGAGAACAGGCCAGTAAGTAATGAAGTATCAACATAACAAATAATTTGAAAATAAAAAGTTAAATATTTAGTTATGAGCGAGGACGTATCAAAACCGAAGCAACATTTATTAGTTACCTTGAGGTCAGGATCAAAAACTTACATATCCACTTTTGGCACTTTCGTTTTTTATAATTTTACAGTAGGATTTATGATTTATGGTGGTTTTGAACGAAACTCTTGATATAGTTTGCGCTTCACTGAGGGATACGTGATGTTTTGATCAAAAATGTTTAGCAAAATCGTTAATTTCGTCACCCTCCGCGCTAACTGTCGTATCTAGCAATTGATAATTTTTCAGTATTTGCGTTAGCTGTGGCTTTATTAATGAATTAATCATTTTTTTATATTGTTCTTGGCTTGGTTAGTAGTTGCCCTAAAGCCCTAAGGTATCTATTTATTTATTTCTATTCATTTGAAGCAAATACGTTACTGTGTGAGAATTTCTCTGAAAAATTATCAATTGCATAGTCGAATAAGAACAAAAAAAACGAAAGTGTTAAAAGTGGATATGTGAGTTTTTGTTCCTGACCTCCTCAACTGATAATTATAAAAAAACTTCTTTTGGAAACGTGATTTCAAACTCGTAAAAGCATACACACGCATTTTTTGAAGTAAAAAATCCTCTAAAAAAAACACTAAAACTAAATATGACTATCAGGTCATTATTCACAAATAACCCAGTTCCCTATTGAGTAACGACACCTGACAATGACTCAGGCACTAACCAAGCCAAGCCAGCTCACCCATCGACACATTCACACTAATCATTATCTAACACTCCAACACGTTGTCTTAGAAACAAAAGTTTCTAAAATAATTACCTATTTTTACCTGTGATGTTATTTCTGTTATTATTCTGTTGTCTTTTTCTGTTGGTTGACTGTGTTTTATTAATAACTTAAGTGTAAACACATTTAAGACTATTTCCTGGAACAACTCTTTTAAGATCCATTGCCTGGAATCAGTTTGAATAGGCACAAAAACATGTTATGATCCACAATGACACGTCATCAGAGTACAAATTGTAATCATACCTAAAAAACAATATTTTTAAAACAACATTTTCACACCCTAAAATGCATAGAAAAGTTTCAGAACTACAAATAGGCCGTTTTAAAATTCTATAAATTCGAAACTTTCATCGTTTACTGAAACTTTCTTAATCTTAATTTCAACTCTATTTTTGTGTCACAAAAGTTTAATATTACGTGCCGCTTGATGCAAAGGAAGAAGCGTTAAAATAAGTTTTGACTTCACAAACACTCTTGTAAATTATACTTTATGACTCGTGTCACAAGTATCAGAATGGCTAGTTGTGCACTTGACCACTTTTGTAAGAAATTGCTAAAATGATCTGACAAATTTTTATCGTTTGCAATGTCCACGTTAAGTCTGAAACCATAAGATTTAAAGTCACAATTGTCGCTGATATCTCCTGACTCCTGATGTAACCGCCAAAATATCAAATCTCTTACCCCTTGCAATATCTGCTGTATTTCTTGAACTCCAAGATTCAAAATCATTCGACAGAGCAGATACTTAACGTTCAGTCAAACAGGCGCGTGAAATACCAAACGCTTCTATTTATAACACCAGCCGGATCTCAGAGGATGTGCCTTGTGCGAACACCAAATTTAACTTCGAAGCTTCGTCCATATCTATAACTACGTATTTGACGCCATAAAATTCTATATTAGTGAAGGTCGTTGTGAAAAGGTTGTTTTCATAAGATAAAAATCTTGGCAAAACATTGCATAATATTATTATAGTTGAGTCGACATCTCTATTTCTATTGCTTCCTCCTTAATAGAGTCTTCCTTATAGCCCTTTGTGTATTCCGAGTATTCAATGTCAAAAGTCTTGTCGTCTGAATTTTAAATTCAGAAGGCTGAAGGAATACTACTTTGATCAATATTGAATCTCTGTCTTCGTCCCGAAATCGTATATTAATGTAAATCAGATCGAAATCTTTTCTGCTTGTGATTTCAGTTTTAGATTTTGATCTGGGTTTTATGGAGTGCGGGAGTCGACGGGAAATGGACAGTAATTTAAGAAAATTAATCGATTTCCTGTGTATTTGCTTAAAAATAGACTAATACATCACTTGTGTGTAAGAGGCAACTGATAGGAGGGCGGACTTCAACTCTCATGTGTATAGATACTAATAGCATCATAATAACTACCGCTTATAATAGAGACCCAAATGCAGCCGACATCATTTACTGTTTAATATTGCAACCTGTTCTGCCTTTTCCCAACTATGTTGGGGTCAGCTTCCAGTCTAACCATATGCGGCTGAATACCAGTATATTACACAGAGCGACTGCCATCAAACCTCCGCAACCCAGTTTCTGGGTAATGCCGATATCCTAAGGTTAGACCGGTTGGCAGAATTTCGGGCTTCTAAGTCCCCGTAACGACCGTCACAGGTATTCGTATGACACCCAGGACGGACGGCTTATCGTGATCTCAGAAGTACATAGGGATCTCGATGGGTAACGAACGGTCACCTACCCATGAACTGACCGCGGCAAGCACAGCTTAACCTTGCAAATCACATGATCCGCCCGGTTTATAATTAGCCACTCATATTGCAAGCTAAAAACCAAAATCAATGAAATGTGCCAATTATTGCTTTTCACGTGTAATGACCTTACATTATTAATACCAATTGATAATATCTATAAAATCTCAGTCAGTAGTTCACTCTCTGCCACCATTTTCAAAGCATTACGCACCTTACCGATACATTAGATTCCATTATGAACGTGTAGGTTTTCTCACGATGTTTTTCCCTCATCCTCGGAAGCCATTGATAAATGATATAGGTATAGATATTTCAAAAACACATTACCAGTCGTTTAGGTTTTCAATATCTCGATATCGAGTTTCTGTCCTGTTAGTATCGCAATATGTTTTATGTCATATTCTTTGTACTGTATTGCTCATAATATTGAGGATGGCTAATATTGTGTAGAAAAAAATGTTTGCTTTTGACACAAAAAAAGCTTCTTTCGATGGATGAAACCTTCACTATAGGTATTCATGTTGATGAATTTGGTATTTGATCCTTTCGTGTGTCGTCCTAAGTAGTTTCTTTACCCAAATATCCTAAGCCCTCAATTTATAGCCAATTTATTTATTTATACCATTTCACCCAAAATTCAGTTTCCTTTTTCATCAATATCTTATATATCTTATGTATTATAAGTATGTATTTACAAAAAAAAAAAAAGTATATAAGTATTATATCCATTGTCTAGTACCCATAGTACAAGCTCTGCTTAGTTTGGGACTAGATGGAGCTGTGTAGAAAAATGTCCCAAAAATAATCTAATAATCATTCCTAATTTTATTTTTTCTTCGCCAGGTACGTAAACAGCGCTGAGCAACTATGGAGCAGTTTGAGTCATTGCTGACGTGCTGCGTCTGTCTCGACCGGTACCGGAATCCGAAGCTGTTGCCATGCCAGCACAGCTTTTGCATGGAGCCGTGTATGGACGGCCTCGTCGACTACGTCAGGCGACAGGTACGGGTCATTTTCTTTTATATTTCGGTTCTTAACTCAATGGGATGTACTTTTCATCTCAGTTTTGTTGGAAAAACATATGAATATAAAAAGAATTAACTATCTTGTTGTACGTAAAGATGACTAAATTGCCACTTTTTTGTACAAAAACGGAACCCAAAGGAGAACAAATTTAAAGGTAAAAATAATTAAGTGATTTGTAAATAAGCATGCATTTTTTTAGAATAGAAAATAGTTAATTTAAAATCATGAAACTCCAATCTCATATAACATTCCTTTGCAGGTAAAATGTCCAGAATGCCGTGCCGAGCACCGAATCCCATACCAAGGAGTCCAGGGATTCCCAACAAATGTAACACTCCAGCGATTTTTGGAGCTTCACGCAAATATCGCTGGAGAACTCCCAGACCCCACTGCTGGACAGGTCATGGAAAGATGCAATGTATGCTCAGAAAAGGCATACTGTGCACCATGCGCCCATTGCGACAAAAAAGTCTGCGAAGACTGTAAGTCTGCACACATGGAGGTTTTACGTAGAGAAATTTCAAGAATCAACAATCAGATACGCCGTGGCCTTAACAGGCTTCAAGACATCCTTGGAGTAGTTGAACGTAATACAACGAATCTTCAGACAAACTGCGGAGCAGTGGCCGGAGAAGTCGATGAAATACACAAAAGACTAGCAAAGGCATTGAAAGATAGAACCGATTTCTTAAGAAACGAAGTCGACCGCTACCTAGCAACTGAACTTAGAAACCTCACTAATCTGAAAGATAACCTAGAGTTAGAATTAGGTAATATACAAAGTAATTGTGATCTCGCCGATAAATATATAAACGACGACGTAGAATGGGATGATACTGAGTTAGTAGATACTAAAGAAATTTTCCTCAAAACGGTCGAGTTCCTTAGAAACTTCGATTACGAAGCCGGTGATTATAACCGTAGGGTACGGTTTATTATGACACATGACCCCAACCAACTGGTCATGCATGTCGCTAGTTATGGTGAGCTAAATATCACTCAGCCTAACGCCTACTCTTCAGGAATGCAGCAGAATCAAGGCCTGACAAGATCTAAGAGTGATCATCGCTTAGCTACACAGTTCCGCACACAAGAAGAAGCAAAGGGTTGGCAAGAAAACGATGAGCCAATATTAGGCGGTCGCAAATTTGGTGAAAAACGTCCTCCGCCACCTGAAAAGCATACGAGAGACTACGGCGCTACTGATGACTACAGTGGCTATGAGTCTGAACACAGACCAACTAGAGCTAGGTTCCGTTCTCGTTTCGTCAAGAGTCACATGGATAACGACTCTGATTCAGAACAAACCACTCGCGCTACCAAAGCTGAAGAAAAGCAGAAGGAGAAAGAAAAGGTCACTGACACAGAAGATGCCACACGCGGACCTCTTAGTGGTATATTCCGACTGAGTGACTGTCCGCGTGTTATGCAAAGAATATTAGATGTTGACAGCGGCAAGAAGAAAGAAAAAAAAGAACCTCCACCTCCTCCTAAACCTGTTCAGCCCGCACCTCAACCGCGTCGCCCTCCTCCTGCACAAAGGCAACAAAGCGAGGATGACGAGATATCCCGTCTCAAAAGACAAAACAAAGGCGCAGCTTCATCTCAAGAACCTGAACGCGCGCCTGTACGTCCAGCAGAAGAAGAACGCAACTCAATTAACCGTAAACCACCCACACCGGCGCGGGAGGTGAGTTGGGAAGAAGATGTAGAGTGAAAATAAAGCCAGCAGTACAACGTAGATTTTAGGGAAATCATCGATACTAACAAGAAAAATGCAACAACTAACGGCATTCCATAAAATACACTCCGTACACATTTAACTCATTTATATACACATACACAAACACAATACAACAACAAAAAAAATACCTACCGTTTTGGTGTCCATACCGATTTACATGTAATTTCTCAGGCGTCCAGTGATGGTGAATCCGATGAATCTGTTGGATCTCTTCAGCGAAACCAGCGTAAAAATGCACCTGTAGTACCAAAACCAGCAACGACGGCAAGAAGACCTTCAGCCACTGAAGCACCAGCACCACACCGTCCAGCCGCTCGTGCACCTAGCACGGAATCAAGCGCTTCAACTGAAAGCTCCGGCTCGGCGGTGAAACACACAGGTGCCATTTTAAGCATCGCTGAATTAAAAGCAAAGTACAGCCCTGGCGCGCCTACATCAAATTCTGGATCTCGTTTCTCTTCCGCAGGCAACGAGAGAACGACGCCGGCGGCGACGAACGGTACAGCTGGCGGCGCACAGCGGGTCCAAAGCCGCTTTGTCGGCGCTCAGCGACCCACACCCGCACCGGCACCCGCCGAGCCGGCTCACGTAGACACCGACACGAGCTCCGAGGAAGAAACCGACTCGTCGGAGGAGAGTGACGAGGAGCCTGTAACGCAAAGAAAGCCCGAGAGCCAGGCGATGGCTCGAAGTGACATCGGCCCACTTCTCGCGCGTAGCACGAACGCTCGTAACGACGCCGTTGACAACAAGACGAAAGAAACGCCCGCACAGTCGCGATACGCGCGCACGAGACAGTCGTCACAGACAGAGGAGGAGCCCGCACCTAGGTACAGCGCCGGATCTTCGTTCAGTAACCGATACGGAAGCAAGCCAAGAGAGGAAGAACCACCATCGTCTTTAGACGATGAGACGAAATATCCCACGGCTAGATCGAGATACCTCGCCCTGAAAGAGCGCCGTAACCGTCTCGCCAGGAGTAAAAGCAGCCATACCGGGTTTGGTGGAGGAGACGACGATGATCAAGATGAACCCGTGTCACCCACGACAGCGTCACCCTCAGCGTACCTTGCAGCTCGATACGGCACCGGCACTGGTGGTTCGGAATTATCTCGAAGTCGGTCTTCGCACGCACTAAAGTCAAGAGAAACCTCGCCAGAGCGGCCTGCCCCCGGTGGTGAAAAAGACGGAGCGGCCCTCAGCTCTTGGGCGAGATATTTAAAGAGCAAATACGGATCGCGGGGCAAAGATCGCGATCCTACGAGTACAACGTCGAGCACGTCACGTCGCCTGTCTCTCGGGCTACCTTTACGCTCGGCAAACGAGCTTGCCAGTTCTGATGACGATTCAAAAAACGCGGCAGGCTCCCCCATCTCCCCTACGGCGGCTACAGCAGCGGTAGCAGGTTAGAGATAAAGAAGTGGCGTGTACATAGATTGTGTGCTTAGGTTTGACAGGTGTTTTGTTTTTCCTGGTAATGTTTTTGAATGCTAATCGATTTTTCTGATACTAGGTTTCGCAGCAGCCGGTTCCTCCCCTAGGAGCCAGTACATGCAGAAACGCCGTTTACAATTCAGCGTGGGGAGTCGGGGGAGCGAACCCGGATGTTTTACATGGCCTCGTGGTATCGCTGTAGGTCCCGACAACACAATGGTCGTGGCCGATTCATCTAACCACAGAGTGCAGGTGAGAATTTAAAATCAATGATTCTATTGTATCACATATCAACTGTCATAATGCATGGTTTATACAATGGCAGTACAGTAACCCAGTCCAGCGCTGACTTGCCACTGGACTCGTGTGGACTCTAGTTTCAACCCAATCCAGAGCTGACTTCGCGCTCGTAAGTTGGTCCAGCTGACTAGCTCCCTGTTCTATTTTTTGCACCCAGTAGCTTCCTTTGCCACGCGCCAATATTAAATTTGCCCGACAATTGACTAACAGATGACGTGTAAATGTACCCAGTGACTGGTGCCGAAAATCCGAACTGGGTTCAGTCACTGCCATCGTATAAACCAGCCATAAATAATCGAATACAGTAATAGTCGCGAAACTAAACAAGAAACATTGCTTGTTTTGCTATTTTAAAAAACTTTAGCAATACTCTAAGCAGCATCGATTTAGTAGAAGTAATTGTAACACCAAGACTTGGACTTCGAATTTAAATTTAATTCTAAGCAATCGCCTAAGTACCCACTTTTATTGTACCAAGTCTCTGGAAGAATTTACGCTGGAAGCAGCCAATAAAGTCTACTTCACAATTCCTTTCCACTTCAAAATTAACATAAAGATGCAAATTCGAAGTATTTATTATTATTTACTCTAAAATTCAAGACCCAATTTCGTACAATCATGTTTTCCACTGAATTTGTCGTTCGAAAATCTGCATTCATTTCAAATTTCGATGCAGTAAAGAAAGTATCATAACTTCTCGTTATAAATGGTTCTCGATGACCGTTGTTCCAAATATAAATGATGAAGTGATGTTGTACGCATGCCCGCATTTTGGCACAAGGTCGAAACAAACTTTCGAACTATTTCAATATTAATGGGGACGTAAGCATAGCTGGTTAATTGCAATGATATTTTGGGCTCCTGGATTAAAAGTACAGGCAACAGCAAAGGGCAATGAGTATTGTTGTCATTTAAAATTTATTATCGTAGAAATCAAACGCCTAAGCGCGGTTTTCGTATAGTTTATTTTTGTATTAAATTTATGTTTCTACCTATTTGTAATTACGTGTGATGTTACCTAATTGTAGTATGTATACAGGGTGTAAACGAATTCATGTAATTAAAACTGATCTACATTAACACTACACGGGATTTTGCTTGACTAAAAAAATCTTTAATAGTTCAAAGTGGTAGTATTTACTAAACCAACTGATGGGGTATAAAATCAAATTGAGCAAAAAAATATTAATAAATGATAAAACATTTCGATCACACAACATCTTTATAGTATTATCGACTTTATAATTACTTTTAAAATACCTAGTACAAGTACCTAGGTATCATTCATTAAATACTTCTGAGACTTTGAACAAAAATCACTTATTTTTGCGGTTGACTGTGCTGTGGAAGAGCTAAAATTATATCCATATTAAAACATACTTTCAACACAAAGAATTTATAATATAGATGATACAAATACTCATAAACAGAGTACAATATTCTCCTTAAAGTACTTTCAACCGATGCTTATAAAACGTGCAATAATGCAGCCTGAAGGTCATTGCAATAAAAACAAGAGCAAGTTTCCATTTTTTCTTTTAATTTCCCGTTAGGCTTTACCAATACTTGTTGTTTATTTATGTTGGAAGAGCATTATTTTTTTATATAAACGCGGAAAATAATAAAGATTCTAGTTTCTTTATTAATGTAATCGTATGCTACAACCACAGTGTACCTACTTACAACATACAGTGGGTCAACGCCCATACATTTGACAGGTCCTATGAAATGTCAAAATTATGTAGTGGCGGAGATTATGTCCCAAGTATGCAGTATACTCGGGACATAACCTCCGCCCCTTCACCCCCCGCACGATTGCTCTGCAACAATGTTCTACGTTGACCGACTGTAAGGAGTAAGATATAGGTAGATTGTGCTACAACTATGACTTGTTAGCCCACAGTGGTCAGATTATTTGACCGCCGCCATCTAAGACCAGTTGTTACTCATATAAAATGGACAATAAATATATACAGGGTGTGCTGAAACTCAACATCAAGCCGGGAACAAATGATAGGACAAAATAAAAAAGAATAGAAACAAAAAAAAAAACTTTTTCTCATTTCACATTTGCTCTGAATAAAATTTTACCTCATAAATCTAACTGTAAAATGTGTTTTTGATGATTTTAAAATATATAACTTAAGAAAAAAAACAGTTCCGTTCTAAACAGCCCTATCATTTATTTGTTCCCGGCCATCCTGTATATTTTATATATTCTATTCACCAACACCCGGGACACACGTGTAAGTAATTGAAAGGTAATCTCCTCCGAACGCGAACAACTCTACTATTAACATTTTACTATACACGTATTACTGAGGTCCTAAAAACAATACTAACGATCTTTTTCACATGAGTTGGTCCTAATGGTCCTTTTTTTCGCAGGTGTTCGATTCCAACGGAATATTCGTGAAAGAGTTCGGTCAGTACGGCAGCGGTGAAGGCGAGTTTGACTGCCTCGCCGGGGTCTCCGTCAACAGGATCGGACAATACATCATAGCAGATAGATATAATCATCGTATACAAGTGAGTTTTACTTTTTTGTTTCATTTTTCTACTTTTTAGCGTGTACAGACAACCAAAGAGATAGATATACATGCAACTAATTCAATACAAATTATTTTATTTTCTCTTCACAAACAAAATGATCACTTGAAATTGTTGTAAAAATGACGTATTTATTTAGTTTGTGAGAGACTGGTATCAATAACAGATCTGAATAACAGATCGCCAGGGCCCTACATATAAGCATGTTTAAATTCAATGTCAAGGAACAAGGCATAACATTAAATGGTAAAAGATAAACAATCGCAAAATAATAAAATGAGTGGGTGTTGTGTGTATTGTAAGTGAAAAAGTGTGTGATAGTGTAGCGTATGTGGACGGTTTATTTTGGATGAGTGACTAATTACCAGTGATCGGAAAAGGGTGAGCTAATTTACCTAAACTTCAAAGAACACAGACAAAAACTAGAGACTTCCTTACGACAGCATTTTTTTTCGGGAGAATTTTCTCGGAGATATTCTTTCATTTGTTTCCAAAAAATAAAAGATAATCTCCTTTTTTGAAAACAATAAACAATCTCTTTTTTAAAAACAATGAAAAACGTGTCATCTGGTATTGTGACAATTTTGGGAAGCAAAAATAGGAAACGAATTTAATTGTTTTCTGTTCTATTAACATTAATATTAAATGTACTTTAGTGATGTCCAGAAACCCGGAATAATTTTCACGACAAAAAAATGTTTTCGTAAGGAAGTCTCCAGTTTTTGTCTCTGTTCTTTGAAGTTTAGGCAAATTAGCTCACCTTTTTCCGATCACTGCTAATTACATTCGTATTATGTGTCGAATGGGCAGTTTTATGCCATCGTTCGCTTGAGCATGTCTTGCATATGAAAAGTTATTACGCACACAATGACAATGGCGTCTATGTCATCCATGGCCTGCGTAGTGCATTGATATCCGTTATTTGCCTGTATACATAATTATTTTTTTGACTGTACTATGAAAATGTTCCGCGACATTTGTCTCCTAGTGAAGACGAAGACTTTAATGTCACTATAATCTATTTTCAACCCTGAGACCAAAACTTGATTATCAATACATACAACAAATAGTTAAACCCTCAACAATTAATATTCAACACGAATTACCGATACTCATTAATAACAGTTTCAAAATAGCAGCTGCTATTATTTATCTGTTAAAAGCTTACACTAAAGCCAAACTACAGCTCCGTAAAATATATCGGTTTGATAAGTTTGCCACATCAGCACGTCAGTGTGGAATGAACGGGCGCTCTTTTTCACAGTGAAATATTATTGGCTGTCTGTAATAATTCTGTTGGTTTGGACTATGCGGTATGCAGCTATAGAATTTAAAATGGTCGAAATAAAATGGAATGGACTTCCCACGCTTGTTTAATTATTTATGTTTGAACAAAGAAATATTACTGTATACATGATTGTTGTAGCCATAACTTTGGTTATAACATTAACGTGAAACGCAATGTATCTTAGACATATTTATTAAGCTAATTATAAGACTACATTGTTTTAAGATTAAGGTGCATCCCTATGAAGCGTTCTAAGATAAAGAAAAAAAACCTTAGACTTACTTACTTATGCAAGTATTATGTCTATCAGTAGCGAGGGGTGAATTTTCTTAAAAGGGAAGCCGGACCAAAAAATGCTTACCTTGCTCAAGTGTGATTAGTGAATTCCAGTAACTGTACTCGTTTCGAAAGGGAAGCCGATAGGAATCGAGTTGTATGGAGCCTTCGCCACTGATGTCTATGTATTGTATGTAGTATGTATTTTGCAGCGGTATACCTAGACTACCCCCTATATCTTATTCATTGTCTTCCTGTTCATCCAAAGATTGTCTGGTAGATATCGCTATCAGCGATATGACCGCCATTGTACCCTTCAATATATGATATTGTATAAGAGCTGTGTTAAAATTTTGGTGTACAATAAAGTATATTCTATTCTATTCTTAGACATATCCGACTTGTCTAAAGTCGTAAACGGGTGAATATTCGAGAAACCTGGACCATCAAGGCAACGGTTGAAAGAAGAGTACATGCTGTGGAGATGCAAATGTTCAGATGAATATGTGGAATGACAAGAATGGATAAGGTTAGGAATGAGTATGTCAGAGGAAGTTTGAATGTAGCGCCAGTGACTGAAAAGCTGAGGAGTAATAAATTAGCGTGGTATGGACATGTTATGCGGAGGGTAGAAAGTCATGTTACTAGGAAAATGTTAAATATGAATTTGGATGGATATACAAGTAGATGTAGGCCAACGAAAAGATGGATGGATTGTGTGAAGTATGATATCGATGAGGAAGGAGTGAGTACTTAGATGACGGCTGATAGAGGAGAATGAAAAAGGAATACAGGTTGTGCCGACCCCAACTAGTGTGGGATAAGAGCAGGTAGATGATGATGATGATGATGATCGATCAAAAGACAAAACAGTAATGAAAAAAATAAGACTTGAATATGAAACACAGACACAATTCCAAGAACCCAAATTTTATTACAACAAAAACGAAAACAAACAATATATTTACGAGACAGATCATTTTGCATACGTAAATATGGAAACTTATTTCCCAAATCATATTACAATCTTATCCTGTACTTCAGGATAAAGGTTTTATGAAAATGTTCCGTGTTTCCCAAATGGAGGATTTATTTCAATAAATATATATTTTTCGTGTAAACTAGATGAAACGGAACAAAAGAACCAAATTTTAAATATACATGTACTTACGCCTGTAATCACAGGTGTTCTCCTATTAAAGAAGTCTGTACACCCACGTTGGCTTCTTGTATTTAGTCCCATGTAATAGGTGGCGAGCCTATCGCCATTTTCCGGGCACAATTATGCCAGGCTCGTCGCCTCTTACGGCTCGCTTGCCCGGCGACGGAGGGGAATCGTATTTTTAATCCATCAACCCACGGACTTTTTAATGTAAATAATTTTGATTTCTGTCTAAATATACGGTCGGTCATTTAGTATAATATAAAATCAAAGGGGGCTTTTAATTATTGAAGTTCCGACTATATCGTAAAAGACAAATATAATACAATAATAAAAATTAATATACACTAAGGTAGGGATGAAATTGGTCTTCAATTGGTCCTTGTATAATAAAATGCATTCCTGTACAAGAAATAAACAGACAACTCATCTTAGTAACTGCTGCAACAAACAAAATTCCTATTCTGAAATAATTTTGACAAGTCTTAACATATTTGTCAAAGTGCCAATTATTTCCATTCTCAAATATGCACCACTTCCGAATGCTAACGCGAATCATTGCAACCATTTCTATAGAACAAAAGAGAATGAACAAGTACTCGACAAAGTGCTAGCTTGCAAATATGAATACTATTAAAATTTAAAATTCAAAGTAGCTCTGATTATACATTCACAATACGAAGACGGTGAATCTTGTTAATGTTATGCATACTTAAAATAACAAAGGTGAAATTCTAAAACACTTTGACTTTAGAGGAGAACAAATACCTATCTACGTGTTTAATCATCGCGATCAGAGTCATTAAATAAATGACGAATGAGAAATATTCAAAACTATATTGGATAAATTTGAGAATTCCAGATCATAAAGTGATTTTTAGTCTTCCAAAAATACCTAAAAACTTTATATCTTATAAACTCCAGGCTGTGAATTGTAGCCATAAATTAAACTGACGCAGTGCTTAAAGTATTCAGAGTATCTGCACTTGAACTAAAAAGAATTTTGGCAGTCATCTGCGGTGCATCCAGAGCACTTTAAATAAAAAAGAAAGCAAGGTCAACATCTTAATCCAATTCTTATTGATAAAGAAATGAATATTTAGATTTGGAAACTTGTTTTTCATCTCGTTTCATTGCAAAAACATCATAAACACACTTTGAGTGTAAAATGCCTTAACCAATCGCATCTCTTGCGAATTATTGATCGCAGTAGCAGTGAGATGTGCCGACGGTATTGTAAACATCGCGTTTCGAACTTGCCCCCTGATTCAGAACGATTTGATAAGTCAATTGTCGAACGATTCAGCTTGCCATCTCTTTTTCTCTCGTTAGTTACTAGAATCGTAGACGAAACGAGATAGTAAACCGAATCGGTCGACAACTGCTTATCGAAAAGATTCTGAATCGGAGGGCTGGATGCGATTGGCACAGAAACGAGGTGAATAGTATAGTTCAAGAAAGGTCTTAGTAGTGAGATATTGAAAGTTGTGGATGATGAGATGGTTGAAAAAAAATTGCAATTAATGCAAAAGCGAATCCCGTGACCGTAACGTGTCTTCGGTGGAACGCAGCGGTGGTTTTTAGTTAATAAGAGTCCAACATAATCTTCCGCCTTCCTCGGGGTTGAGGGGAAATCAAAAAAAGGAATCAAAAACATCTACATGAAGAAAAATGTAATACCTACTACTTTATGCCTACGATATTACTGAGGTAGAAATCACATTTGCCCTATCGCGTATCGTCAATATATTCTTCGTAGTCACATATTTCTTGCCATGATCTCAAAACTAAAACAGATTTGCAACTCCGAAATTGTGTTTCGCGAACTTTCTTCCACCTTCCTATTCTCTGCGAGTAAGAATTCCAATTCCATTCGTCTTTTTGTTCGCGCCGTAAACCATTAATGTCAACATATTTTTGCCACACTTGGCTTCAAAAAACAGAGGACCATTTGGGACATGTTTACCTTAACAAATATAGGCGGCTTATGTGTATACGTCATTATTCTCATTTTGTGAGAAGATGTATGTTTTATTTTTCTTGAGAAAAAATACAAGAGCAGATTTAGATGCTAACATTTTTTCTCATCGTCTAATATTACAGGTTGTTCGTTCTCTAAAAAATCTCGCTTTATAGGTAATTTTTCCTAGGAACAAAGCTTTCAAAGCAATTATGAATGCTTTCTAATTTATTGGTCCTCCATTTAATAATGTTTAATAACTCAACGTATCAACTATGTGAAGTAGATAGCGCCCAGATATTTTTTCTTGGACAACGTTGTCAATAACGTTACTTGCTTCAAACAGTACGCATTTATAATCACTTGGGACCCTGCTGTAAAGGTAGACACGCTTGGAGCTGCGTTCGAAACCGAACAACTCTAACTGGAGTGATCCCATCTCACCATATTTCCCGGGAGACCTGAATTTGTATTCCATTCGTCTATTTGTCCTGGCCGTAATTCATTAGTGTCAGTCAGATTGCTGACCGTCTCGGAGGACCCAAATAGTGGTTAGGACGTGAGCTAGCGGAAATCAGAATTGGATGGTGAAGACAAATTGAACTTTTTTTGGATACCATCTATTTTTATTTGGCCATAAGAATAATTTGACGACGGTTTTTGCTGATATCATTTATAGGCGGCGAGAAATATGATATTACTGCTTTAGTAGGTGGCTTTGTACACGTGGTATACGTGTTTGTGTATCACTAAGGAACTATTTGGTCTATCGAAGCTATCTTTTGTTTTCTATCAACATTACATTGTAGGTATTTACTCTTATTAGCGTAGCATATCTTACTGCGTTCTCACGTTTATTTTTCTTATTTACAATGTAACCAATTTTCCTTAAATATTTGATGAAAAAGAGTAACCATGGAGTTTATCGCCCGTTCTTCTCCATAGGAATCTATACTTTGGAACGTGGCAGTAACTCCTTTTTTTCCGACTATTCAAAAGTGCATATATGGTGTAATTGAAATAAATGCTTTGACTTTGACATGCCAAAATATTCTTGGTCTTTAGAGTCGTGAACGTGGAACAAACTCACTTTTGCATTCATAATTTTAGGGAGCATTTGCCGCTGGCAGGTAGTTTAGCTGAAATAATTACAAGGAACAGCCGTGAGGATATTTTGACAATCTTTGTCTCACGGGTTGGCTGAGATCCAAGTACTAACACGTGTTTAGTGCACGTAAAACTATGTAGTGCAACAGTGTTCTAGGTTTAAAGAACTTTTAAGTGCATAGGTGACAGGTCGATTACTTCTATGACCGGCTGTTGCCTGGCACGTTTGTGTAGCAGTTCAACCTTCATACATAGACTTCTGAGTATTTTTATTATGTCGTGATCATACTACACAAACTCACGTCTTTTTCTCATGGTGGTAGGTGAAAACTACAGATCGCCACATGCTCCGATCCTTACATACTCATTTCGCTTCGCCCACGTTCAGACATCATGTCATACACGTGTGCTGTTTGCGAGTACTACGCACCTGTCTTTTAAATCGTGAAATGAACCCAAAATCTGTAACTGCTGTACTATTATCATGCCAGCAGCGCAATTGCTGAGCCTGAGTTCTAGTTCAAAACCATGCCACCAGCCACTATCAATGGACAGAAAAACACGAAAAAAGATGCATCGAACAACAAAAAAGTATATAAGTATTATCATATCCATTGTCTAGTACCCATAGTACAAGCTCTGCTTAGTTTGGGACTAGATGGTGCTGTGTGAAAAATGTCCCAAATTATGGCTGAACAAGACTTTAGTATAAACACATAATTATCAGCCTATTAGTGTCCCACTGCTGGGCACGAGCCTCTTCTTAGAATGACAAGGGTTTAAACTTTAGTCCACCACGCTGACTTGTTTGGTAGACTACACATTCCATCGAGAACTATTTGAAGTCCTCGATTATCGATATTAGAAGCGTTCAATCGCTAGGCTATCATCTACTAGGCTATAACTACCTTTGAATAAGTCTTTACCTTTGCGTATTCCTTCAGGAATAATACACTCGAGGGCAATGAATCCGGGTCACCAACCAGGGATAATACACCTGGGAGCAATAAATCCAGGTCACTAACCAGGGATAATACACCTGGGAGCAATAAATCCGGGTCACCAACTAGGGATAATGCAATATAAACCTTAATATCTCGGAAACTTAAAATACTAGCTTATTCAAATAAAAAGTATTTTATGAATTAACCAAGAAGATTTATGAATTTTATTTGAAAACTATAAAATAATCTGTAAAATACTTTTTATTGGAATAACCTATCATTCCAGGATTCATTGCTCCCGAGTGTAGGTATATCTATAATTAAGTAGAAGCGGCAAATCTCACAGCACTAAATGTAATTAACATCCAATTTCTTGTCCTAGGTATTTGACCCTCAAGGCCGGTTCCTCAGGGCGTTCGGTAGTCAAGGCACCGGCGACGGCAAGTTCAACTACCCGTGGGGCATAACTACGGACGCGCTCGGATTTATATACGTCTGTGACAAGGAAAACCATAGAGTACAGGTTTGTGTTGTATTTATATCTTAGTAGAGGTCGTCCGCAGCTTCACCCGCGTGGACGTCGTTTATCGCGTAAATGCTTCGCGATTTTCGGAATAAAAGTAGTCTATGTCCTTTTTCGGGTTCCAGACTATCTCTGTACCAAGTTTCATCAAAATCCGTACAGCGGTTTAAGCTTGAAAGAGTAAGAGACAGACAGAGTTACTTTTGCATTTATTCCAGCAGGGATTAGTTCCAATTTTAAATATTAAAAAAAAAAACAAAAAAATTAGGTGACCTCCGGCTTTGGAAACAGGGCTGCTGGTTTGGGCTACCGGTGGTTAGGGCTTCAGAGACAGGAACCTTCTCACAATAAGCGCCGCATCGAGGAGGACTGCTCTCTGTATCACGCCCTTGATCCAGCCGCCCAACGAGGAGAGCCTCTGTAGGTGTTGGACGAGGCAATCCTTATAAGCGACACTATGGGGTCGCGTAAAATAAAGGGTGTGTTTTTTTTAAAAATCAACGGGTTCGATACCCAACTAGGAAAATTGTTTTTTTTTAATCTATGTATTTAGTTTTATTTTTTATCAAAATCGGCCCCGAGACTCCTTTGAGCATTTTTCGCTATTCGCTATACTTTCAGATTTGGCCATCCACGTCCAGTTGAAAAATTCACCCTGTATTTTAAGTAGAATTGGATAGTGAGATAAGAATTCTCAACTTAGGAACAGGCTATAAGATATTGAAGTGCAAAAAATGCAGCTAAACTCTTAACATATTTTACCTTCAAAGTAAAGCACTAAAATACCTTAACTCCTCAGGTGTTCCAATCCGACGGCACGTTTGTCGGCAAGTTCGGGTCCTTCGGATCCAAACTTGGCCAGCTAGAACACCCCCACTACATTGCCGTGTCCAGCACCAACCGAGTCCTAGTGTCAGACTCCAACAACCATAGGATCCAGGTCTTCGATGTCAATGGAAGAGTCCTCTCGTCATTCGGCGAAGAAGGATCTGAAGATGGACAGTTTAAGTTCCCAAGGTAAGAAAATGCAACTATTTAAGTACATATTTTGCGAATATAATAACGACAGTTGGATATAAGGAAAACAAAAGTGAAGGTTTTATGTATCTGTGGATGAGAACAGACATCCGTTACAAAACTTTTTTCTTTTAATTTTTCACTCGGAATCAATGAATCCGGGTCACCAACATAAACTTTTATATCTCGGAAATGCTAGCTTATTTAAATAAAAGTATTTATTTATCATTTAAGAAGATATGTTACTTTTATTTAAGTAGTATTAAATATTTTTGTATTATAACTTTCGTAAGACATATTCATATTTATGATTAACTAGCGACCCGCCCAGTCTTCGCCCGGGTGCAATGTATTATACATATAAATCTTCCTCTTGAATCATTCTATCTATTTAAAAAATCGCATTAAAATCCGTTGCGTAGTTTTAAAGATCTAAGCATACATAGGGACGGACAGCGGGAAGCAACTTTGTTTTATACCATGTAGTGATTACGGTTTACTCACGTGCATTTTTCGGGATTGCCCGACTAGTTTCTGACCCAAACGGAGGCCTTAATCATGAGCTGATCACGCGGCGAGGTCGCGAGTTGAACTTTTCGCCTTAATTATAAGCCGCGTGATCAGCTCATGATTAAGGGCTCCGTTTGGGTCCGGAACTAGTCGGGCAATCCCGAAAAATGCATGTGAGTAAACCGTAATTAATCATAAATAGTATTAAATAGTGTATAAAATAGTTTTTATTTGAATAAGCTATCAATATTAGTTTCCGAGATACTATGGTTTATGTTAGTGACCCGGATTTATTGCTTCCGAATGTATGTGCAAGACAAACGAGATAATAAACCAAATCGGTCATCAACTGACATATTAAAAAGGTGCTAAATCAAGGGGCAGGTCAGGTAGTGGACCTCATGTGATAGTGAGGATTACTTTTACCTTTTGAGAACAATATAAAGCGAATCCCATTCGCTTTCAGAATCGAGACAAAAAATGGCTGAGCGAAGCTAGATCCGTATGAATCCATTGGAAATTATTTTTGTATTTAACCCGGTACTGTAGACATAGTTTAACACTTAAAGATGTAAACGGTTTACTCACGTGCATATAGTTTCGGACTCCACCGAAGGCCTTATTCACAAGTTTCTTACGCGGTGATGTTTCGAACCGAACCGAAATATGCACGTAAGTTAAACGGGCAGCGCAGAGCATTGCATAACGTGAAGTATCGCATCGCGATATAACAAGCGATATGCTTTCTATTCTGGTAGCCTACGTAAGCAGTGTAGATAGATAGATAGAATATACTTTACTGTACACCAAATTGTAACACAGCTCATAAACAATAACATACATTGAAGGGTACAATGGTGGTCTTATCGCTGATAGCGATATCTACCAGACAACGTAACAGACCAAAGCGTATAGTTTCTTTCAGCGGTTGTTGGCTGCAGAAATTTGAATTTAGCCTTACTCATCAAATATTATAAAGACTGATGATAACACAGCTGATCGGACACGTCAACTGCGCCGTAACGCGCTGCACTGTCCAATGCAATGCAACGTGAGACCAAGCTAGGACGAAGCTTTAAAAATGAATATGACTCACGAAAGTTATTATACAAGGTTAATCAGAAAGGGGGCACTAATCCGAAAGGGTGTTGAAGTACCCATAATAGTGAGTAACTTTTGTTTTACCACTTTCCCCAAAAGTTGATAGTTAAAGAGAAATAGCTGTTTAAAAATTACATAAAAATATGCTAAAATCTATCTATCCTCAGCTATGATCAGCTGTGTTTACATTTTAGGTCATATTCGGGATCGCGAATTAGAAGCTACATTTTCTGAATTCGTAACTGAAGTACGGATGAATTATTTAAAAAATAAAACTAAAATAACAATGATTTTATATGGAAATAAAAATTATCGAATTTTGAAATTTTAACACTTGCTTTAAAACCGTTATCAGTGATCCTTTAAGTGATCTGCGGATTAGTACCCCCTTTTTGACTAACCTTTTATAAAAAGACATATTTCCACACTAAGATAGGATGGGCAAGTTCACTACTTAAAACTCAGAGCAAAATCTTAATTATTCAATTTCCTGGCCAAAACCACAACAAAACAAAGTTGTTTACTCAGCTAATTTCTCCCAAAATTAGCTCATAAACCTTACTTCCTTTATACCAGCTTTTGAAAGCCGCCGATTCAGTCTTAACGTGTGTTTTCAATGGCCCTATAAAGTGCGGTCGGTTGGTCTTCTAATTTAGCTTTACGGGCGCTTAAATCCTGAACTTGGACCAAATATTTACGTTAAGACCTATTCGAAGTCCATAAGTGCTGAGTTGTTTGGTACAACTATCAGCTCGTGGATAGTTTAAAGACTTTGGTGAAGATATCTATATTAAACTTTATCGGTTCATTGTTGGAGGTAAACTATTTCCTCTAAGATATTATGATTAAACCAGAGTCTGAAGTAGGGTTGTAGCTTGATATTAGGTATGGATAATCGAATATACCTATTTAACAAGTAATGTTAAATCTGCTTAAAGATCTTTTTAAAACGTTGCCCTACACTAGAATGTAGGAAATACAATGACAATAAAAAGGTCTGTGGACACATTTTCCCTGTGACTTTTTTTATTATTTCACTCGGTTGCATTCTACCCTAGTTGTGCCTAATGATAAGCGCAGATAGGGTCTAAGATGGAGCACACAAATCCAAGTAGCAGAGATATAGAGGGATTGTCCTATACCCTTCTGGCTCTCACATAAACACGACGGAACACAGTAAACTGCTTGGCGCTGGCGCTGAGGGTTGTAGCTAGCCAGGCGGACTGTATAGATCCTACCATCAAGCGTGCTGGGTTTTGTTGAATCTTACAACACGCGTTTATTCCCAGAAGTTTTATATTCTAGCCCGTCCCCACACGGTATAACTGACTCATAACTAACGGGGTGACTGGTTACCGTAACGTTTTTTTCTGTGATTCAAACTCCTCATCAAGAAAAAATGTTGTTTACCGTTTCTTAACTGCACGAACAGTATGACTAACATTTACACAGAAATAAAATTTTGTCTCACAAAAATAGCACTTTGCTCAACGAAAAATCTTGACAGCGCTGACAAGACCTTGTCTAAAATCGCGGTCACAATCAAGACTGCGTCAACAAACCCGGATAGCCTTGTCTGTTGCCTAGTCTATGTCAGACACATGTCGCGAAATATGTGTCGCAAATTGAGTCTGCGACATAGCGCAATAAATATACCGCAACAATATTTACTCGGGCATATGTTGCGCAAAATAGAGCGTTTTGGAAGACAAAAAGGAGAAACATTTGCTCAGCGGTGGGACATTGAACGCATTGATGATAGTAAAAAAAAACGCACTACATGTACTACATGTATATTAGTGACATGGAAATGAAATAAAAGTCCTGTGTTTTCTCAAAAGAAAATTCACTAAATGAGATTACAATAATTAAATCCAAATCCAGTGAACGTTACCAACAATAATTGAAAAAACATAAACAGAAATAATTTTAATACAATTAAAAAAACCAAACAAAAACATAATGAAATTCTTAAAAGACAAACTCAAGAGTATTCCGAACAAAATAAAAAAAAAATACTCAAATCGGTCCACAAATATTGGAGAAATCGATGGACATACATTAAAAAAAGAAGCGCGTCGTATTGATAATACCCTATTCGAAGTCGCTTAAAAACACCCTTTCAATTCCCTCCAACGTCGCTCCAACAAATAAAAGTCATTGCCAACCTTCGTTACAATGATGCTAATATTCCCGACCCAAGTCCAGACGTACCTTGACCGACTTCTCGTCACAATAATAAAATATGACCAGAATACGTGGTTGACCCGACATGTTTTACAGCTTTCGTTTCAAGAACAAAATGTGAACATTATTGCTATTTTTATGTGCAAACCCAATTGTAAGTTCAGAGTTTTATGTTGGAAAAGTTGTGTGTGATGATGGTATTAATTCTATAGCGGACACTGAATGTGTGTGACATTTACTAGCTAGTGAAATATGACGTTTTTTGGTTTTGTGTCACTGAATTTTTTTTGGGAATTAAACTGCAGCAACTATCCATTTATAGTATAGTAGTTATACGTTGTCCATTGTATACATTTTTCTGTAATAGTTTCTATATAGGTACCTATTAGAATAGAATTGATAATCAAATGGCTACTCCTTAGTAGTGCCCTTCCACAGAGTTATCTAGACATCACTATTACCTTTTATCTACAGTTATACCTTGTCCATTGTATACATTTTTCTATGATAGTTTCTATATGAGTACTTACTAGAATAGAATTGATAATCAAATGGCTACTCCTTAGTAGTGCCCTTGCACAGAGTTATCTAGACATCACTATTACCTTTTATCTACAGTTATACCTTGTCCATTGTATACATTTTTCTGTAATAGTTTCTATATAGGTACCTATTAGAATAGAATTGATAATCAAATGGCTACTCCTTAGTAGTGCCCTTGCACAGAGTTATGTAGACATCACTATTACCTTTTATCTACAGTTATACCTTGTCCATTATACATATACATTTTTCTGTGATAGTTTCTATATGGGTACCTACTTATTAGAATAGAATTGATAATCAAATTGCTACTCCTTAGTAGTGCCCTTGCACAGAGTTATCTAAACATCATCATTATCTTTTATCTATAGTTAGATTGTCCATTGTATACATTTGTCTATGATAGTTTCTATATGAGTACTTACTAGAATAGAACTGATAATCGAATTGCTACTCCTTAGTATTGTTCTTGCACAGAGTTATCTAGACATCACTATTACCTTTTACCTACAGTTATACTCGTACGGTCCGCGAGGTGTAAGCTGAGCTTTGTATTTGTGTGAATGCACATAGAATCGATTGCCAAAAAGCAGTATAAACCGATTTAAACCAAGCAAAGGACGCGTCTGCATTCATTCTCACACAAATGCAAAGCTCAGCTTAGGTTTCGCGGACTGTACCTTGTCCATTGTATACATTGTTCTGTGATAGTTTTATAGGTTCCTACTAGAACAAAATCGATAATCGATTGCTAATAAAGGCACAGTGTAATCTAGACATCACTATAGCGATCTGTCGCACAGAAATTTGAACAATGCACAATGTGTAGGACATGATATTGATACTTTAGATACATGCTTTACATTGTATATCAACAATAGTTTAACTCTCGTGTGGGCTAGAATATAAAACTTCCTCATCGCACGATGTGAATAGACGCGTGTTGTAAGATTTAAAAAAACTCATTAAGCTTGGTGGTAGGATCTATACGCCTGGCTAGCTACCTGTGTTCCGTCGTGTATATGTGACAGCCAGAGGGGTATAGGGGAATCTCTGTATGTCTGTTACTTGGATTCTTGTGTTTCATCTTAGACCCGGCCGCGAACGTTTTTTACTGACGAAACGATACGACACTATCCGTTACACGTCTTATATGCTTGTTTCCGACGGTGCGTGATATCGCCCACCGCGACACACGAGTTTGCACCAACGCACCATGGGAAGAGACTCGTTTGTGGTAACGCGGATGCATGCAGAGCGGTGCGCCGTATCCACATCACGCACACTCATAATGTAGCTTCCCACGCACGGTGCGTGATTTTACGGATGATACCACGCATAGCCGGTGCGCGCTACCACACACCGTGGGAAGCCAGCTTTAAAAATGTGAGGAGTTGGGAGTGGTCGACACGTTTTGTCGTGTCGTGTCGGTATTAGAACAATAACCTTACCCTTCATCTTAGCTACGCAGTGCTGTGCATTGCATTGCGTTGAGCATCGCGTCGCATAAATAACAAGCAATATGCCTTCTATATTAGTGGCTTAAGTGAGCAGTGTATCTAACAGCAGCGCGTATAGTTTGTTTTTAGCGGTTAGACTGCGGTAGAAATTTTAATTTTGCCTTTCTAATCAAATACTATAAAGACTGCATAACGACGCAGCTGCTAGGACACGTCGACTGCGTCGTAATACGCTGCACTGTCAAATGCAACGCACTGCTAGAACGAAGTCTAAGGCAGTTGATCTACAGTTTGGTCCAGTATGATATGGCAGATCTCATGATACCTAATGGGGTTAAATATAATGACCACCATAAAATGCTTTGATACCCTTAGTTCTTTTACCAAAAATATATACTTGACAGCAGAAAAATAAAGTTTAAAATTACAATAGTACCAGCTATTTTAGTCACAACTGCACTTCAAATTGTATTGGAACACCAAATGTAGTAAATGATCACCAAATCTTAGCACCCCCGTGGCACCTCGACACGGATAGGTTAGGTTCGAAGAGGATGACGGGGGCTAGAGTGAGCGAGCGAAGTGAGCGAACGAAGCCCTCGTCATTCCCTTCGTGTTAGGTTACTTTAAACCCTGCAGACAGAAATAGGAGCCCCGCCCTGCGGGGCTCCGTCGACTCTACTTTGGAAACCCAAACAAGTGACAATTTGGTGTTCATTAACTACAACATTTACTACTTTTGGATTATCAATGATTTATTTGGAGTCGTTTTGCTTTAATAGGATAGCGATATGTTAAAAAACTTTGGTTGTAATTTTATATTAAAATGCGGGTTTAATTTTGGTCATTTACTATTTTTGTCTGTTATATGTTATATCTGGTGGTAAGTTAGACATAAGCCATACCTAATCACTCATCTATTCGTTTTTTTCTCCAGGGGTGTAGCAGTAGATGACCAAGGCTACATCGTGGTCGCGGACTCTGGTAACAACCGCATCCAGATCTTCCATCCTGACGGCAACTTCCTCAGGGCCTTTGGTTCGTGGGGATCAGGTGATGGAGAGTTCAAGGGTCTTGAAGGCATTGCTGTCATGTCTGGAGGCAATATTATAGTATGCGACCGAGAAAATCACAGGGTCCAAGTGTTTTAAGGTGAGAATTTAATAATGTTGTAAACGACGATAAAAATCTATGTAATAGGGGGCGAGGCTATTGACATCAACCGGGCACAAATCCAAACTCCAAGCTGCTACTGAGAAATTCCAGACGGAAAAACGCAATAACACTTTGCCCGATCTAGGGATCGAACCTAGAACTCAACAAGGCAGTCAATTTAAAGACTTAAAGTAAAATATTATTACTTGGAAGAATTTGAAAAAAAAGTATATTTTTTTCATTAAATATTTGATCGATCTATACAAATTGATAACTTCAATTAAAGTATATTATGTTGTTATTATTTAAAATCTCTTTATATTCATTTATTTATTGAGAATAAAATTAAAGTAGTAACTTCAAAGATCTAGCAAAAAATATTTTTTCAATCATGTAATGGCACTAATAAATTGTTTTTTTTTTATATTTTCAGATCAACAGCATTATCAACAAAAAGAATTAAATACGATGATTATTTTCTAAAACGAAAATACTCTTTTTATACTAAAATATGATGTTATCTTCACAAAATATTTCAAAAATGTAAATTCATATTTTTATTTAAAAATAAACAAGCTTTCTTCTAAATTGCAAGTTTCAATTGTTTGGAATTTCGAACAACAATGTTAACGAAAATATTTAAAATTGCTAACATAAAAAAAAACATTCACTAAAAATAAACTTCAAATCAAATATTAAAAATAAAAACGAGCTTTAAATTAAAGAAAAATGTAAACATACTATTCTTCTTATCAGATTGATTGATAGATTGACAAATAATTTAAAAGCAACAGTCGGATTGATTGAAACGATTCTTTCCATTTGATCCAAATCTTAAATATCGAAAGGTTTCTATTCGATCAGTGTCCCAACTGTTATCACTTAAAGACAGATGGTCTATCGATGGACGCAGTGATTTCCCCTAGGCCCACCGATTGCCTCCAATTGGTGGAGAGGTCACAAAATATTGTGGACGTCGACAATAATAATCAGACCATCCTTTCTGATTGAATCTCGAAGTGTAAGGGGACAATCGATTGGAATGCCAATTCTTTTTTATTTAAGTTGGTAACTTTGAAGACATCGATAAAGAGACTATTGTTTTTGACATAATTCTGAATCAAATAATTCTGATAAATTCGTTTCCTTTCTATGTTGAATTTCGAGAAAAATCGCTTGAAACATTTAACACTGAGTTTATCCGGCCAACATTTCTTTTGAAGGAAAGAAAATATCTCAAAAAGCGAGTTATTGAGCCGCAGCGCTTCACTCAAAGTGATCAAGTAACAGAGCGTGGTTATTCTCATTTTATGTTTCCAGGCCATCTGGAAGAATCTGGAATAATAATAAAAAGTTATCCCTTTCTTTTCAATCCATTACGTTTTTGCTACAAAATGTTTTACGAATTTATATATCAATCTTAAATGAAAATGAAGCTCAAAAGTTTTAAATGAAAATAAACAATTAAAAAGCATTTAATATAATTGTTTTATTAAAATATGAATTCTTAAATTAAATATACTTAAGCATTTATGAGATTGAGTTGAATCGTAATGTTTTATTCAAATAAGTTAATAAAGTTTTTTAATAAATATGATTTATTCAAATAAAACATAAAGGAATGTAAATATACAATAATTATTATACTCGATACGAACTGAACGGTAGGTAATATAAAATAAACCAAAAAAATGTTGCCATATTCATTATACGTAGCTTTTAGTCAATTGTTTGCTTACAACTCTTCCTAGTCGATTTCAAGTAAATGAATTGTAATTGTCTTATTAATTTAATGTAATAATAGCCTTTTATGTGACTATGAGTCATAATTATTCACAATATATATTTGAAATAAACAAAATTATAATTCGATTTAAATAAAATAAACACAACGATTTATATATCTGAAATAAAATTTATAATATATAATTTAATATAACTTATTTTATTGTAGACAGATTCTTGTAATAAAGTAGTAGGTATATACTATAAGAATATCTGAATAGTTACCTACATCTAGTCCTAGCCGTAATAATTTTCCTACGAAATGTAATGCTTACGAAATAAGGTAGTCCAAAATATATTCGTGCCAAAAAATAAGTGTTTTATAGGAAAGGGACATAGTGATAGCAGGCGCGATTCGCGATTGTAAGGGATGTATCAAGTCCCCTTATGTTTAACGCTCGACAGTAAATGCTATCTGTTTTAACCACAGTATTATACCCAAAATACAGCCGAGAAAATTAGATATGGCGTTTTCGCTGTTAGTTTATAAAAATATTAGATTCTTGATAGTTGAAAACGAGAAATAATTACAAATCAATATCTATGTCACCTCTATAATTTAATAGTAAGTAAATATAGCATGACTGTTTAGTCACTTTACACCCGAAAACCATGAAGTCTGTTCATCATTCTGTACAATTTTTACTTTAACTTTTTTAAATAATCAATGTTCCTTAGAAAAATATTTGGAACAGCTGTTTTTTTTGACGATTTCATAATTTGTCCCATAGTAAAAGTTGTACAAAATGATGATTAGACTTCATGGTTTACGGATGTAAATTGACTACCTAAGTAGTCAAGCTGTATAAAATATACACCATCATTTCAATTCACTGTTTGTAATCCTTGTCATTTCTTGCCGGCTATTCATGTACTAAAGTTAAATCGCTCCCGCTTTTAATATGTCCCCGCCCATATTATTCCGTGCCGATATGAGAAAATGAAACGCTACTATGTATTCAACGAGATATATTTTCTACATTTGTCATAAGTTTCTGTCACTAAGAATACTCAGACTGTCGGTCTTTGATTGACTTGTGTCAAAAAAATTATCGTCTAGCGATTCTTGGTTTAGTTTTACATGAACACGATCTGAGTTAGAGTGCTTTTAATTTCGGCGACAAATAGTGGCGCGACAATCGCGCAACGACCGCGCTACAAACGTGCCGCGAAATTATATGGAATTATATTTTGATGCAGCGTCATGCAGTTGCCATGCTACCATTAATCGCCGAAGTAGACAGCACTTTTGGGGCTCACACGCGACCAATTGTTGTTGAGTTGTTGCTGTTTCTGGTAAATAAGGTCTTGCGCTCACAGTCGACTAGATGGTAATGTTTAGTCGATAGTCGGTGCGGGCCCTAAGTGACTATCTCAAATACATACAAAAATGTAACAGAGAATTTTAAATGTACTTCCAATGTTCATATAAAATAAACTACAGGCACGGAATAATTCAATAAAAATTAACTTTATTTATCATAAAAAATATTATATTATTAAAATGAAATTGTAATTAACAATCGCACAGCTTTGCTTATAATGTTTTAATAAATACAAATAAATAAATAATTTGTGTACATACTACATGTACTTGATAGTTTTAAGAACAACTTAATGTTGATAATGAGAACATTTTGTATGGTTTTGAAGTTTAAATAAACATGATTTGTTACTGAATTGTTGTTTTATTTTTCTACGAATACAACAACCCTTTCCTTTGGGCTCAGGAAACAACAAACACATTCTGTCACCCCCATTCTTCATGGGAAATTATACTTACCCTATAATACCTAAATAATAGTGCAGGAGCGTCAGCATCTTGTAAAGACATTATCGCTTCAGGTTTGATTCCCGCATTAGTAAATATTGTGCAGTTTAAGGCTGATCGTACATGGGCCACTGAGTTGCCCGAGATCAGGATCGCTATTTGGTTAGTTATGGTCAACAGCTAAAAACAAATGGCGATCAACTGTCTTGAACAGTTAAGGGCCAAAAGAGAAGTACGTATTGACGTCGTAGATACGCGACACGAAATACGCTTGAGTGTGGCTGTAGCCGCTGAAAATAAGTCGAAAATTATATCGTCGCAAAAAAGTCCAGCCAGTGTACATTTTGAAAATACAAACTATTTAGTTGGAGCATTATTAGATAGACTAGAATGAAGCGTTTTTCTTGCTGATTCCATTGAAAAAATGTAAGTTACTTTTCTCAATAAGACGGCCGTTCGTTCCGACGTTATGCAGAGCGACTGGCCGCATAGATCTTCGATCTAATGAAACAACAATATTGCACCCAATGTCATACTTTGAGTTATAAAATTATTCTGCTACACAATAATTAATTTCTATATTCAATTAGGTATTTATCCACACAAACGGTTCAATCAAACTCTCTTTCCCAGTGAATCGAGCCATTATAATAAGTAGAGTGGGTATATAATTATAATTAATTCTTCGAAACACTTTGATGGTAAATGAAGATTAATTTAAGTAAGATAAGCCTTTGTGAGTGTCAAAAAAACTTGTGAAGGCTTTCGAGTCTTAATAAAGTTCGAGCGTCAACCTCTATTATGATAAGCTAGTCAAATGCAAAGCTTTTGAAAGGAATTTTTCTAATTAAATTATTTTAAACATTTTTTGTTTGTTATTTTGAAAGATTGTGATTATTTTAAATATTCAAAATAACATCACTCCTGCATTCCCCGAAGGGTTGGGCAGAGGTGTATACTATACACCTCTGCCCAACCCTTACACTGTACGTACGTACTATACACTGTATAGTACACCTTCATGTCGTCGTTATGTTTAAGTCCCATGTAATAGATGGCGAGCCTATTGCCATCAACCAGGTACAAATCTAGACTCCAGGATGCTACTGAGAAATTCTACACGGAAAAACCCAATAACACTTTGCCCGACCTGGGGATCGAACCTGGACCTCACTGCACCAAACGTGTCAAAGATTGCGTCAAAGATGAGCTGAAACTCCACTTGAAGAAATAGTTCATAAGATATTCATGCCTTGGTGGGATAAGTTGATAGTCTAGTCAGTCAGCCCCGCTATCAACCTTGCTGACTAGCTAATCTTTTCATTATACGGGAGAAGAAAATTATTTAAATTAATTTTCGCATTTGAGCCTAGTCACACTTGATGGTAAGCTCAGATA
Organism: Amphipyra tragopoginis; assembly: GCA_905220435.1. Lineage (NCBI taxonomy): Eukaryota > Metazoa > Arthropoda > Insecta > Lepidoptera > Noctuidae > Amphipyra > Amphipyra tragopoginis. Next base: position 4,513,085 of record HG992006.1, read on the forward strand.
GGATCTAAGATAGAACACACGAATGCAAGTAACAGAAACAAAGAGGGATTCCGCTATACCTCTTTGGTTCTCACGTAAACACGACGGAACACTGTAAACTGCTGGATTTTAATGTGAGGGTGGTAGCAAGCCAGATGGACTGTATAGATCCTACCACCAAGCATGCTGGGTTTCGTTGAATCTTACACACTTTTGACACTAGTCTATTGCCAGCGTGCGGTGAGGAAGTTTTATATTCTAGCGCCCACAAAGAAAAAAAAAACATCAATAGTAACATCTAGAATTCCACTACTTACCATAGAATCGTACCAAAACCATCCCAGATTGGTAAATAACAAAGGACCAATAAATTTCAATAGCAAACGAAAACCAAAAGCATAACTTATGGCTAATAAATTAGTATAAATTTGCTATATACGACACATAATGGTTGCACGGCGGTTGCAATGACGTATGGGGTTGTAAGAGGTTAAGTAATGGCCCTCTGTCCTCATGATGATAAATGAAGGCTCTGTATTATGACAAAGGAGGGATGAAAATAACTCTTCGCGGATATTAGGAATGTTTTAGGCGCTTTTTTTAATATTGCATTCAAGTGTAGGCCCGGAAAAGAATAAGGAACTAATCACATTAATCAGCATCATAAAGATAATTACTATCCCATTGCTGGGCACGAGCATCTTTTCAGAAGGAGGCCTTATATTCCAATTAATTAAATTTTATATACAGGGTGTAAACGAATTCATGTAATTCCTTCAGACCGCGTGATCTACTGGTGACACAGATTAACCCTAAATGGGTATTTATGAAAATAAAGATTAAAAAAAAAAAAAGATTTTCTATTCATGACTCATTTTAGAGCCCCGAGTTATTAATCAATCACGCCTTAACGGATTTGAATGTGATGTGAATTTGAATTTGATGAAGCCTCCAAGAGGCTACTTGATAACGGATTATACGATTTGTAACCTGGTGAAGGTGGGTTGCTACACATCGAGACCCCTCCGTGTCGCGGAGACCACATTAAGCCGTCGTTCACATGGTGTCAAACGAATACCTATGACAGTCGATACGAGTAGTCAGAAGCCCGAAAGTCTCAATATCAGCATTGCCTCGTGCCTGGCAGTCGCTTCTGTCGAAGCTGGCTCCAACATTGTTGGAAAAAAGCTTAGGCAGAACATTTCCAAGACTACAGAACCAACCCCTTTTGAAGACCCTGGAGCCCGTCATCGGCTTTGACCAACAAAGCTGCATTCACGGTTGAGGAGATCTCAGAACAGAATACCACATGCGTAGAATATAGGTAAATACATTTCCTCATTTAATAACATTTAAATTTTCGTTCAACATCCAGGTAACATAGGAGCTCAAAACATTTTAACTAGCCACTTTTGAATGTAACTCCAAAACTAATGTCACCACATTTGTCCGAATCGGTTTAGAAGTTTCGTTTCGAAACTCTTAATTGGTTCCCACTTTCACTAGTTAGCCAACAGCCTAATCAGTACCCTTTTACCGACATTACAAGAAGATTATACCTTTAGTACGTCCAGCCGTACCCTGGACTCGTGGGGTCACGGCTAATTAACAATCGTGCGGAACATGATTTGAAAGGTTAAGTTGCGCTTGTCGCAGTTATTCCGTAGATGGGTGACGTTCGTTGCACTCCAAGATCTCTCGGTGCCTCAGAAAGTACGTTAAACCGTCGGTCCCGGGTGTCGTACCAATACCTATGACAGTCGTTACCGGCAGTTAGAAGCTCGAGAGTCTGACAACAGGTCCAACCTTAGGATATCGGCATTGCCCATTATCTAGGTTGCGGAGGTCTGGCAGTTGTGACGGTGGCAGTGGTGGCGACTAGCGGCGTGCACCTATAAAAGGGCCGGCACGCTGCACTTCGTCCTCTCTCGCGCCTCAGCAGCCGCTAGTTAAGTACTACACCTACACCTGAAGACTCTGGACTCCTCGTGTCGTATTGTCTAAAGAACCACGCTCTGTAAACTAGTCCAATTTTGTAGCTATTATAAAATATATTATTGTATGGTTAAAAGTGTTTTCCTTAATATTCTTATGTAAGTACACTCCTGCTAAACTGCTTCTGCTTCTTGCTAGATTCTGATTTTATGTGCACATGCTCGTTAAGGGTTGACTCCTCAAGCCACCCTTAACCCGTAAAGCGTGACACAGTCGTTTCGTGTAAAAAGCTGGTATTCAGCCGCATCTGGTTAGACTGGAAGCTGATCCCAATAGTTGGGAAAAGCCTAGGCAGAACAGACCAACTGACGCACTCTGGACAGTTAGCCCCGCTACCAACCTTGCTGATTGGCTAATCTTTTCACCACAGTATGAGCTATTCTCGTATAGGTCATGCTGACATGAGAGAGGGAGAAGATTCTTTGGACGATGATTTATAGACTTTGAGACCAAATGGATGTATCGAATAGGTAAACCTCAGCATCTGCCTGTACACAATGTTATTTATTCGGAAAGGGGGTACTAATCCGGAAAGAGGTTAACCGGTAACGCCCCGCTAACGCCCCGCCGTCGTCCCAAGACGGTTACCGGTTAAAGTACCAATAGTAAAAAATAATTTTTGTTCTACAATTTTCCCCAAAATTCAATAGTTTCAGAGAAATTGCTGTTCAAAGATTTCATTAAAAATACGCTATAATCATCAGTTAACGTCAGCTGTGTTTACATTTTAGGTCATATTTGGGGTCACAGATTAGTAGCTCCATTTTCTGAATTCGTAATTAATAGATTATAAAAACTTAACTATAGGTTACCAAGAATGAAGTTTTAATAACCCTGTATTACTCAAAAATTGTGTAGCACTGAAGATCTTCTGTAAAATACAGGGTGACTGATAAATTGGACCTATTCCTTGAAATGGGCTATAATAGAGATCATTGGCAACAAATTAATCCCCATCAAATATGGGTCGAAAATAAAAAGTCTTGTCCCATAAGACCTTTTATTTCTGAGACATTGAGAATTTTTATTTACAGTGATTGTTAGTTTACCAGCTTTTACAAACGTATCAATTAAGTGCCCAGAAATGAGAAGTTTTTTACAAGTTCTTTTTTCAATAAGAATAATTATAACCCCGATATCTTGGAAACCGCTCATTTTCGACGCACAGTTGATATGGAGGTTATTTTTTTGCCAATGATCTCTAGTATAACCCCTTTCAAGGAATAGGTCGAATAACTAATCACCCTGTATACTGTCAATAATGAACACGTCTTGTAAACTTTCAAAGTAAATAATCTACTTACTTGAACTTGTTCAAATTGTTGCCTACAAAATTATAACTTGCAACAAATCCAAAAACACTAACAAAAATGTCCCGGTTATATTTCACATGTATGATGAACCACCCATCCATAATCATACAGCTATATTTCATGCAGATCATTAATACAATGTAACGCGCAGCTGAGCGTATAACGCAACCATTGTCCAGAAAAATGAACGAACCGTATTGCAATTGATAAATGATGCCCATATTTTTGGGATTGGATTCCAAGATGTTTTTCTTGTTTCATAACTTAGTTATTTTCATGCTCTGGTTCTTTTAGTTTTGGAGCTTTCCGAATAATATCTGGGCTATTTTTAGGGTTCCCAAAATGTTAAAAAGGAACACTATGGTTCAACTTCCTCCGTCCATCCGTGAGTCTGTCTGTCTATCTGTCACAGCTGCTTATTTCCGGAACTATTAATGTTATCGACTTGACATTTGGAAAATGACTTAAAAATTCGTGTAATTCCTTAAAACCACATGATCTACTACTGTTATAGATTGGCTCCGCACGGAAATTAGATTGATTAAAAATAAAACAGTAAAATTCTTATTTTTTCATGCGGTAGGGTTGAGTGATCGTATCTACACCACATAGGATTAAGTAATAAAAAAAGAAAAATATTTTTGCAAAAAAAAATAATCTGTGTCAACATGTTGACGCCACGTATAAATGAATGAAAGCACGGCGATGCGGCTGGCGGGCACGACTAACTCGATATCGCTCTTTGCAGTCAGTTAAAACATCCAATTTTTTACATTCATAATATTATATTAGGATAGTAGGATAGGTTAATTGCCACGAAATAAAATCGATATCAGAACGATACAGCAATCTATTGAATTAAATCTCAGTATCCATCCCAAATCTATTTGCTTCCCAGATTCCGATAAAAATAAACACACTATCAAAACACATCCGAAGTTTGTACTCTATCCCGATACTGAAACATTTACTTAATTCAACTTTCCTCGATAACATCTCGTAAACAGTTCCCATTCTTTCGAGTACGGCTCACATTTGATCAAAGCCTTTTTGTATGTTAAGGTTCTAAAGACAATCACACTTCAGCACAAAGCTAAATGTAGGGTTCAATTCCGAAGCCCATTGTCATAATCGTTGGGCCTGATATATTAGGGCATTTAAACTACGCTATTGAGGACCAACGGTCCTAAATGTCCGATCGAAAAATTGGTTGATTTCCTATTAAAGTGAGGTGCTTTTTAAGGCTATTTGAACAACGAGTCGTTTTCAAAAAAAACCTTGATTTTACAGCTCGATGCCTAACAGCCAAAAAGGGATAACCGCCAATTTAGAAACTTTACATGAGAATGGTTTAAAGTTCGTTTACGGCGAAGAAATTTGGCTAAGGATCTTAGTTTACATACCGCCCAAGTGACAAAAAGTATGTCGTAGAGTCATGAGACAGGTCACGGCACATTATACCGGCACCGCAACTGCACAGCTGCAGCACGGCGTCGCCTTGAATTTAGGCTACGGCTAGCCGCCAGCGCGCTAACTACGCGTCATCCACGAGGTGCAAGCTCGCAGGTCGCGCGCTGGCCGCGAGGTGCAAGCTCGCAGGTCACGCGCTGGCCGCGAGGTGCAAGCTTGCTGTCACCGCGAACACAGTAGTTATGTGGCATTTGTGATTGAACGCCTACACTTACACACGCCTAGGACTTGCATGTTTTCATAATGTCTCGGTTTACATTGCGTGAACTAGCAATAATCGCTATTGCTCTCGACGAAGAACAGGAAAATAAAAGGAGCGCGGGCGAATCGGAGTCGGTGCGCAGTGAGCACGCGGTCCGCTTGCTTGCAGAGCGTGGGCTGCGAGTCAAGTTGTGTGGTAGCGGTAAGCGCGCTGACTGCCTGCCGTTGGGTTTTTCATATTGACATTATGAAATATATTATACGACACACGATTTAATGCTCTAATTTAAATGACAAGTAAATAGCTGGGTTGGAGCGGTGCCGGTATAGTGTGCCATGACCTTTAAACTAATCGACGCAAAAAAAAGACGATTCCAACGATATAATATATTTAGTCCATTTCGCAAAAAATTACCGCTCATCCCTTTTTGGCTGTTACACATCGAGCTGTATTCTGTAGAATAGTCCTCCAATCCGCATCAACGTGGTGGACTGAGGCCTGGACCCTTCTCATTCTGAAAAGAGGTTCGTCCCGGTGTTTGAAAAAAAAAACAAATATTTCAGGACAATTGTGTAACGTAACCAACATCAATCATGACAGTTGAAGTGTCAAAAACTATATTCATTGCGTAGTACTTAGTTGTGTAGAAGTCGTATTGTTAATACATACGTTTCCATGGAAATTGTTGACCGGTCAAAATCACAGCCACCGCAATGACGAGTGTGCTGCGCAATTAGAATGCTGATCACAAATACCTACACAGATAGTCCTGCATATTCTAAAGCCGGCAATACAATGTTGGCCTGTTGGCCATAGCTCGCATAGCGAAGGCGAGTACCAACGTATAGACAGCCCATTTGTCTAGCCTCGCCATTGCCCGTCGTCGCTCGCCTAGCTGGCCGAGTGCAGGCGAGCGCCAACGTGTATACGGTACGTTTGGCGTGGTTTGCCGCCACTCGGGATCGCTCAGCACGACTCATCTCACTTCGGAACGGTGTCGGTTATTCTGCCCAAACCAAAGGCGGCTCGCCTGCACTCGGCATGTCCACATGTTTGTCGGCTATGTGTGCATTGGTCTCATTCGAACCTGACCAACATGAAGACTCGCACTCGCCTTGTATCAATTTGCCAACGCTCACGCTGGCTGAGGCTTGGTTGAGGTAGCAAATAACTGCGTTTCCTAACAGTCTTGTTTTGGATAGTGCAGTGCCAGAGCGTTTGAGTTCGATACTGGCCCGTAGCTCTGACCTTTTGAATTCATGTGCGGATCAGAACATGCTTGCGTTAGCGGTGAAGGAAAACATCGTGAGGAAACCTGAACACCTGAGAGGGCTCCAAATAGTTCTCGGTGGTGTCCACCAACCCCTTTCTCATTCTGAGAGGCGGCTCGCGCCCCTTAGTGGAACAGTAATGGGCTAGACTCTAGAATGTAGAGTCTTGTATCGGGTTACCATTGTTTCATCGAAAAAAAAATGCCAAATTTTCACTTCCCAAACAAGTTTCCGCATAATTTCATTTGCCAAATTACTACTTAGAAAATAAACTCTTCACAAATAAATTGTAACGCAAACCTAATGTTTGGCAAGTGAACGTTTAAACAATAATTTGCTTACCAACTAGTACTTTTACCAATTTTAATGTCGTCAAATATTTCAGTTGGTATAACATATTTTATGCAAAATAAAAGCACTCGCCGGCTGCTCGTGCTTTTTTTTTTTTTTTTTTTTTTCTATTGGACTGCTGTAGGTCGTCCTAGGGGACGGTTTCTACGTAACCGGGCAGTTATTGGCGAGACCTGAAGGGTCTCCAGCCAATGGGGGGGAAGTAAAATACTTAACCTAAGCTAACTACTTGTACTACACTAACATCATGACTACCTGCAACAACAGCACTAAGGGCGACCCCTAGTGGGACTCGGACCTCGGCTTAGGGCGTTGCTGGCGTGGACATAGGGGGGGGAGACAGCTTGATGAGGGCTGAATTATCGGTGTGACTGCGGAGTCTGAAGAGACGACCGGCTCTACGACGGGAGAGCTCGGTGGATCGTGACCGGCGGCGGTGGGACGTCGCGACGGGCCTCGTCGGCGAGGACGGTATGCCGGACGGCGGCGGACGTTGTGTAGTGTGCTGGTCGATTTACTCGCCTCCTGGAGGAGGGTTATTTCGTCGTCGGGTTCTAAAAGTGTGTGCCTGGGACGGCGAACTTTACTTATGAGAGAGGGACTGTAGTCGGCCGCTGCGGCGACTAGGGGGTTCGGATGGCGGGGGGCATTGTCGAAGTAACGCTTGGAAATGCGTTTGAGGTATTGCCTGATGGTTGGCATTTTTAGATCGAGATGGAGTTGGACGTTACGCATGAACCACGGGGCAGCCGCGGCTCTGCGCAACACTCGATTCTGGAGGGTTTGGAAGGAATTGAAGCGACAAGGCTTAACGTGTGCGAACACGACGCTAGCGTAAGTCAAGATGGGGCGGATGCACGTCACGTAGATTCTCAGCTTATTTCTAAGTGACAATTTACTGCGCGCTCTAAGGATGGGGTGGAGGCGACCGACAGCGAAAGCGGCGCGAGCGCGCACCGCTTTGATATGGTCTCGGAAACTCAGATGGTGGTCGAGGATAACCCCCAGGTATTTGGCTTTCATCTCCCAAGGGATCTGTTTGCCGAACATGAGGACAGGACGGATGTGGGTGTGGGAATCACCGTGTCTCTCGAAAAGAACGGCTGCGCTCTTTTCGGGATTCACCTCTATTCTCCATTTCCGGAACCAGACCCCGAGGGTGTTGGCTGCGGTTTGAAGGGTTCGAGAGATGCTATCGAGACTCCTACCGGAATAGTAGATAGCCGTGTCGTCGGCGAAGAGAGCCAACTTGGCCAAGCCACGTTTGGGAATGTCGCTGGTGTACAGCGTGAACAGAAGGGGCGATAGCACGGAGCCCTGAGGGACGCCGGCGCGAATGGGGTGAGGGGACGAGAGGGTGCCTTCTAGGCGATAGCGGAAGGAGCGATCCGACAGAAAGTCTCGAATGATGAGCACGAGACGGTCCGGCACGTTGAATTGGTACAGTTTGTATAATAAACCGTTGTGCCAGACCTTGTCGAAGGCTTTCGCTACGTCGAAGAAGAGCATGCCCGTTTTGTACGAGCGCATAAAACGGGAGCTAATGTGTTCGACAATGCGGTGCAATTGTCGAATGCAACAGTGCTGGGTTCGAAAACCGAACTGTTCGTCGGGGATGAGTTTACGGGAGTCAGCGAAATCTTTTAAACGGATATAAATGAGACGCTCATAGATTTTCCCAAATACATTGAGAAGGCTGATGGGGCGGTAACTAGTGGGCTCACTCTTGGGTTTGCCGGGTTTGGGGATACCGATAACGGTGGCTTGTTTCCAAGCTTGCGGAAAGATGTTATTACTCAGAGCGCCATTGAAGATGGCGGTCATGAGGACTATGAGCGGGGCGGAAAAGTGTTTGATCACCTTATTGGTGATACCGTCTGAGCCGGGGGCTTTCCTAGGTTTGAGATTCCTCACTATCGTGTGGACCTCGTCTACGGTGATGGGGGGTAAGGGATCGTCGGGGTCTTCATCGGGAGGGAGGGAGGCCCTACGTTCGACCTCGCGATCCACCTTGGAAAGATGGACCGGGTCTGCGGGTTGGGTGCTGGGAGTACATTGGGCTTCTAGACTGTCGGCTAGACATTCGGACTTTTCGTCATCTTCAAAGGCCGGCCTTTGGTTCGGACGATTGAGAGGGGGAGTTGAAGCTACACAATCGGATTTTAGATTTCGTTGTAATTGCCAGAAGGCCAGATGGGATGGCTCTAAGTCGCTCAACATCTTGTCCCAGCGGGCTTCCCGAACCTCCCGTACACGTTTCTTTACAGCACGCTGTAGAGAACGCATATGGGCGCGGTTAGCTTCGCAGGGAAAAGTGTCATAGGCACGGATGGATGCGTTCTTCTCCGTCAGCAGTTCACGCACATCGTCCGGCAGCTTCCAGCGGTGTTCGTCCACCGCTGGAACCTGCCGTGAACACTCGTTCACCACGGACTGTACGTGACTGGTAAGGGAGTCGATCGCGCCCAGCGTGTCGGCAATCGTAACGATATCGTCGGGGATGGAATCTAAGTGAACGGACGAGGAAGACTTGAGGCGCTCCTCTAGTTTACCCCAGTCCGTGACAGTTTTGGTCGGGGCGGGTTGTCCAGGATCCGGGGGACCACCCCGGGGACCTAGGTGAAGGACTACGGGGCGGTGATCGGAGTCTAGCTCTTCATGCGTCTCTATAGAGCGTAGACCGAGGTTTACGTTCTTTAGAAGCGCTATGTCAAGGACATCGGGCTGATGGTCAGGGTTATGGGGGTAGTGAGTTGGACACATCGGGGCGATAACGTCGAATTCGAGCTCCGGGCTCAACTCTTCGAGGTTACGACCCGCGTGATTGTTGGAGTTGCAGCTCCACGAGAAATGTTTGGCATTGAGGTCGCCCGCTATGATAACGGAACCTCCGCCGAGGTCAAAGAGGGCTTTAAGATCGCTCCGGAGTTGGATCTTATTACTGGAGGGAGGATTATACACCGAGACGATTGTGATCGGCTGGTGTCCTGTCATGCCTAGTCTGCATATGGAAGTTTCCAGGAATTGGAGACCAGGGGGAGGGTCTAAGGGAGTGCAGTACAGGGAACGTTTGTAGTAGATGAGAGTACCACCGCCCCTACTACGGGTCCTGTCGTTGCGAACTAATTTATAGTTTGCAATTCCAGGGTTCCTGTTGTGGGGCTTGAGAAACGTTTCCTGCACTAGGAAGATGTCAATTTGATGATCACGCAAAAAGATTGCGATCTCATCTCGTTGACCGTTAACGCTGTTAGCGTTGAAGAAGCCTAATTTAAGGGATCGGGGCTTAATTCTACAGCTTTCTGTATCCATTGGAATTTATTGGATGAGGAAAATGACTATGTCATCTAGTTCGCAGAGGACATTGATGCGAGCGATTGGATCGCCTTGAGAGGCGTTCCAAGCGGAGACTATGTTGATCGCCCACTGCGTATTGCAGGAGGAGAGGGTTTGGATAAGGCTGGGGATCGTGTCCCTAAGGAGCACTTTAGTGGACGAGAGGGAAGTGGAGGGAGCAACCGCTGTCGGCGCTGGCCTGGGAGCGAGTGCGGGGGCGGGTGCGGGGGTGTGTGCGGGGGCAGCCTGTGATGTTGGGGGACTACGTGCAGCCTGTGAAGCAGCTGGCACTATAGTGGGAGCGGGGATAGTGGAGCTCATCAGGGCGGGGATAGCCGGGATTGGGGGTCTTGTGGTTTGTTGCTGTTGCTGGGGCAACTGGGTAGTGGGCCTTAAGGCGGTGAACGCCTGCTGATGGTTCAGCGCGTTCCATGGGGACGGCCTTTGGGGACTGAGGCGGGCGGGGAGTTGGGAAGAAAGAGGGGGAGCCGTGGAGGGACTCTCTCTTTGGTGACGGTCGGCTGAGCGTTTAGCCAGCTTAGGGTTGCGCTGTTTAGGCGCTTTAGCGCACCCGCGATAATTCGCAGGGTGACCAGACTCGCCGCATAAAACGCAGCTGGGAGGCTCGAGACATAGGGACCTATCTTTAGGACGTTCACAGTCGCTAGTGCCGTGGTCGCCCAGGCACTTGACGCACCTGGGTTTCGCGTAACAATTACGCTGTGAATGGCCATAAAGCTGGCAACGGTGACATTGACCAGGCGGACCGGACTTATTGGGGCGCTCGACGCTTATGCCAGACAGGTGGCACAAGGTCTTAATATTATAGACGGTCTTAGACTCGTCTGAAGGCTCGCATACTGCGAGGACCATGTCGTAGGGGGTGCCACCGCGGCCGCGGTGCATGCGGTGGACTTCCAAGGCGGGGATGTTTTGCGACTTAAGGTCGCTGAGGATAGCGTCGGAGTCAATCTCCTTGGGGATGCCGCGGATAACGACTCTGATAAGTCGCTCATCGGGAAGGGCAAAGGTGTGGAATGACACGCTTTTTTCCCTTAACATACGCGTGAGATCGCGGAAGTCTTTTGACGTGGGGACCATGACTTTAATGCCCTGTTGGGTGGTGCGGGCACTAAGATAGTTGATCTTGCGATCAACACACATCTTGGACACATCGGTCCACTTCGCCTTGTCCTGAATGTACAGAGGCGGAGGAGAGGGCTCTTTCCTCGGAGTCGAGGTTTTCGAGCCGGTGACGGGGCGGGGGGAGGAAGGACGACTGGCCTGCGGGGAGGTATCCGGGACGGGACTAAGGGAAGCAGCCGACGCGGGGGTCGCAACGTTTGTCTTGGGGGTTTTAGCCGGGACTTGGCTGGAGGAGGTCGCCTTATTTTTGCGGGCACGCTTTTTCCCCTTACCGACTACGGTAGTGTAGCCTTCTGAGGAAGAGGAAGCCGACGAATAGGATTCGGACTCAATATCGGAATCGGGGACTAAGGGCTCTGACGTGTCCATTGATGACGTCATCTCTGGAGCATGTCGGAGGGACGGGGAAGGGGTGTTTAAATTAGCGGAAGGCGCGGCTGCGGAGTGCAGGTGCGAAATTTCCATTGTTTCCGGAGACAATGGACCGGGAGAGAAAGGCGGAAGCGATAAAAGGCTTGGAATGCCATTGTTCTCGTCGAACAATGGCTCTCCTTCGCCGAAATAATCAAAGTCGGTATCGCAGGTGGGCGATAACGGATTAGTAGTGTGCCTTATGGGCCCACTACTAGGAATACGAGCGCCATATTTAGCGAGAAATTCGGGGTCCTTTAAAAGTTCCCGGAAGAACGCTAATAACACAGCGTCAGACATCTCGGAAAAGATGCCTGAGCCGTGTGTAAAAAATGGGAATTAGGCTTAATAAAAACGCGGCGCGCACAAGTACGCGACTATTTTTAGTAACGGCCTATAAGTCCTAACAATTTAATTTTTTTTTAAAAACGCGATTCCCCGGGTGGATGAGCCCGGGGGTGTGTGAAAACCCTCCCTGTCGGGTATAGACAGGGAGGTTGAGTGCCTATTGGTGAGCCCTAAGCTTGTAATCCCGTCGCCAGTCTTATTGTGCGAACGGGTTCCTAAGTCTCTAGTGAGGTGCAATACTAGAGAGTGCTAGATGGGAGAGAACGGGGTTAGAGCTAGCGTCGACTAGGAGACCCCCCAAGGCCGGTGGTACTAGCTCCTTCCAATTTTCGCCTTGCCCTGAAGGGGCGCAGCTGGTGTATTGGGTCAACACCCGCTCGGTTTCGTTAACACTGCAAAGTATCAGCCGAGGACCACGAAACTGTGGATTTTCCCTGAAGGGGCACACGCGTTTAACAAAGAAATAGGCGTTCAGCCACCGCCTTGAAAAAGGCAGCTTTTGAACTTATAGTCGTGAAGTGGAGAACACTACGGCGGGGCGTAGCGATATTCGTGAGCGAGCACGTCGAGAAAGTACGCAGCGCGAGTTGCGGCACGTCCGTCCTCAGCGAGCGTCGGAGCGCGAATGGCTGCTCGTGCGTTGTGTGGTCACAGTTCTAACCTAACCTAACCTAGCTGTTTCGATTTAAAAAAAGATATAAGCGTGTTACAATAATTTGACTAAATGTTTATTGTCTAAAGATTGTTTGCTGTAATAAATCATTTGATTAAAGACCAAATGCCTTAATGATATTATCCTTGATAATATTCTGCCGAGTAAAAATTTGACCAAATGAAAATGTGCGTACTAAAATCATTCCAAAATGTTGCATTGGTATAAAAAAAGGTTGCTAAAATGCGTTTGGGTAATGAAAATTGGTCAAAATCATTTTGGCAAAGCGGCAGGCTCCCGTCTTGTATCAATGTGGCCAAAATGTATTGCCGACTTTATACGATGTTTTAGTAGCTTTGGCCACCAAAAATGATGGGTTTGTTGGCAAAACTACAGCAATAATTTGTAAGACCACTTCGCAACGCAAGGTCCATCGTAATCGTAATCGTTTGGCTTTATTAACGTTTAATCTTCCCAGAATGGCTTCCCACGACTTAAGACTTACGACGCAATAATTTTAGTCAAGATGAGGCACAATTTACTGCGATAGAGAGGTAGATAGTGTCTTTAGTGTGTATTATGCGTGATATATGGGCACTGGAGTGGGCCCAGTGACGGCGGGGCGTTAATTTTGATTAACTTTAAGGCGAGACGCGTGTATCGACCGCTTTATAAAAAGGTCGGTGTTTTTAATGTGTTCTCGCCTTTTTATTTTCTTGAGTAGGGTCTTAATGTGTTTGTTTGAGAAAATATGGCTTGTCTTCTTAGTAATGCTAGAGCGCGTTCATACAAGAATAATGTTTTAATTTTATTATTTCTCTATTCTGACGTTTATAACGTTTTTACTGAAATTACAAGAACAGTAAAGCCCGACTATGAGCGTTATTAATTAAATTTAATATTAAAATCTTGTATCTTTACCAATAATGAAGCAAAAATCAAAGAAAAAGCAAAATAGACCCTCCCAAGCGTTAGTAGCTGTTGTTCTGCCTTTTTTTTTTCGTGGAAAATTCCTCATGTGTGCCCTTTGCCTTGGGAAGGCGAAGGGGTATGCTGGACTCTTACCGGCTAAAAACCCACGGTGTTCCTTCTCCTGACCCTTAGCCGAGGTCGCGGGATTCGCAGCTGCATGCACCGCAACCCCGGCAGGCCTCGGTCCGCCAGCCCCTGGCGGACCTCTCCTTCTGTGGGGCCTTGCGCCACGTCCTCCTGAGAGGTACGCGTGGAACACTACGCGCCGCCTTCTCGGGCCTGTTACTGGTCGGGCAAATGGTTCCCCTATCCCGCCGCTTGCAGGCCACACACTACGGTAGCCGGAGATCGTCGCGCGCCCTCCGGCGCCCGGTTTGTCTGGCGCGGGAAGAGAGTGTGGCAGCTGCCTCTCTCTCCCTCTCCACTCCCTCTTTGGTCGCCATCACCTCCTCGCAGAAGGAGGCAATGGCTTCCCACGCACTCTCTCTCCATGGGCAGAACTACGGCCGGAAGCGAGAGGTCACCACCGAATGCCGCGACTAGTTCGCGGCGCTGCGTCGCCCACGCAGGACACGCCTGCAGCGTGTGCAGTGCCATGTCCTCGGGAGTTGTTGTTCTGTCTAGCCTATAATATTTATTATCTCTGTATCTCTTTTCAGTCACGGCTCATCTTCCTTGCGGAAGATGTCCGGTCCTTTGGAAGGCATACACGGGGACACAGGTCCAACGCGCAGAGGCCCCTTTGAGAACTTTAATCTAAAATGGGGTGGGGCACCAACCGGGGACTATCCACGGCTGCACTATTGGAGTACAGTCATGGACCGTCCCAGGTGGGTGCAAGACTATTGCAAAATGTGGTGAAAAATGTCTGGTCTATGGGAAGGGGTGTTAGGTGGACTGGATAACTTCTATTGCCGGAAGAAAACGGCGTCTGCCTTTCAACATTTAAAATTGAAAAGTGTTGGCAGACGGTGACTCGCCAGCTCACTAGCTGGGCCCCCTGAAAAGCCGCCAGTACATAGGCGAAGGGGGCAACAGACGTGTGAGCGGCTAGGGGTGTAGAGAGGTGTGGCCCCGGTTTCGCCGTCGCGGGTCTAAAAAAAGACCCGGAGTGGGTTTCCCCGCTATTACGCCTTTAGACACTTCCACCCCCGAGCATATAGCTCTGGCGACCCCCCTCTGGACGGCCGATAAAGGCAAGCCAGAGTTGAGAGTCCTGCGGGCACTCTTGGGGTTCCACTCCAGCCAGCCAATAAAGGCAAACTGGAGACGAGGCCCTGACCGACTCTCTGAGGCAATAAGGTACGCAGTGTCGCCACTCACCAACAGCTCGCCACAAGCTGCCCTGCGGTTTGTAAGCTTTTCAGTAGACCTCATGATACATTTTTTATTATATGATGGGGTTGTAGAAAGCTAGTCTAATGTTCCCTCCGGTTTTACGTTAATCTCATGGTGAGGTAACGCCTTTCCCAGAGGGTATATATATTTATTATTATTATTATCAGACTTTCGCCTCCTAACTGCCGGCAACGACTGTCATAGGATGCGTACGATACCCGGGATCGACGGCTTTACGTGCTCTCCGAAGCATGGAGAAGTCTTGATTTGTAACGAATCACCTTCACCATCTTGACCTTACAAATTGTATGATCCGCGCAGTTATTAATTAGCCACGAGTCCCCCGAACCCACGATTCTGTAGGCCTGGAGGGGTAGTCCCGGAGTCCTGCTCTCCTTGGCTAAAGAGAACTGGCGCAAGCCTATAGAACTTGATACTAACGGCCACAGGAAGATATGGCGGAGCAAGTAGCTTCACGGACTCTCGTCTCGCTGTTTAAGGAATGGTCACCCATTTACACACTGACCGCGGAAAGTGCAGCTTAACCTTGCAAATCATATGATGTGCACGGTTGTGAATTAGCCACGAGCGCTTGTGGTCTGAATTCCGTGTATTTTTTTTACTTATTTGCAATTCAGAATAACAGGCTCAATTCAGTTTCAGTTTTCTGAATTCACTATTCAGGTATAACAGGAAAGTTCATGAGTTTGAATTTCCTTGACATTTTTGTCTTGGCCTTGAAAACCGTGGATCTTGTCGCGTAGAGTCTTTATTAAATGTTACCAAGGTGAATATTTTAACTCAGAACTACCGTTTTTCATATCTCTTACCTAGCAGGTGACAGGCGCGCCATCTGCCGACATCATTCATATAATAAAACACACACTTATGAGTTATTATGAAGTGTGGAAAAGGGGAAAGTTTTTGAAGTAACGTTATTGTATATTTCTTTATACGTAGTTAAGGACGTATTTGCGGAAAGTGTAGGTAAACAGTTAAATTATGATACGCGGACGGCACACATACACAAATTAGGTTAATTGAAATCTTTGTGACTGTAGAGGGATCTATTTGACCGCTTATTTCTGCTGTTAAGCGACTTGGATCCACCCATGTCGACAGTGCAATTACAGTTAAAACCAACCTTATTTTCACATTGATAAGGTTCATCTATCTAGCAAAATAAATTAAAAATTAAAAAAAGCTATTTTTCTTTTCCTGTGAACATTTTGCTATTTTTCTCTCCACCTTGTTAATTTAAATAATTATGTTTGCTAACTAATCGTATTTTATTTAGTTAATAGGTAAAACCCTTGAATTCTTCAGGAATATGTACCGAAACTCACCCCATTTGCTATAGGTAATTTCGTGGGAGGAGGCTACGGAAAAGTAATGTTATTCAATTAAAAATTGTCAAAAACAATGTTTTCTCCACCTTGTTTTAGATAAAGGAGGAGTTTATCTCTACAATTTACCATAAAAATTAGCTAAGTTTCACGGATTGATCGGAAAATGTACCGATACACAGTTTACTTATAGCAGTTTCGTAAACACGTCCGTAATGATTGCGTTCCTTTTTATTTTAATATATTTTTTTTATTGAAACGTATTCTGGTGTATCTACACCCGTGCGCTTTCATGTTTATCTTGCACTTTCAACTTTCAATTCCTCTTGCGTCAAGCGCATGCAATACTGATTGCCATAAGACTCGAACTAGTATTAGGGCATGCGCTGTGGCGCTTCAGGCATGCGTCAGACGTAAGCGCAAGATGAACACGAAAGCGCACAGGTGTAGACATATCGTTCCCTATCTATTTATGATTAGTTACAAATTACTCACATGCATTTTTGGGGATTTCCCGACTAGTTTTTCATCCAAACAGAGTCCTAAATCATGAGCTGAACACGCGGTGAGGTCGCGAGTCGAACTCCGCGAGTAAACCGTAACTATCTACTCATAAATATGAAAGTCGTCTCACGAAAGTTATAATATAAAATGGTATTCTCTGTCTGTTCCTATAGTCTATCAGTTTGGCATTGTTGAAAGATATTGCTATTACTGGTATGAGCATCCTAGATAGTTTAATCTCTGCTCTGGTTCTGGTCATAGAATAGGTTGTCCCATTCTATTAGTGAAACTTCACGAACGTTCACCAATTCGGTGAATGGCAGCATCATACAATGCAGAATTCGAGCACGTAGACATATTTACATGCTCAGTGCAAAAGTTTCTAAGCCTTTTGTTTGAGACACTTAAGCTCTTGGATTAATTAATTAATGTTCTTAGCTTAGTAGGCATAGTACTTTATTTCTTCTCTTTTTGTTTTTGTAATTTGTTTTAACTGCATGAACAGCTTATTTCCTAGCAATTTAAAGTTTAGTTATTAATGGGAATCTGTGAACAGCGAGGTGGGCTACATTATTGTTTAAGTTATTTATGTTATCATGTTGTAATATCCCATAAATGTAGCTGTTTGTTGTTCCTATTTGATAAAAAAAAAAACTGAGCTTAAATAAGCCAGAACTTATTTTCGCCCAGAAGACTTCTTCTGCCTTTACATACACCTGAAAAACTCTCGTATTAGTAGCCATAGAAAACCCGAGGAGCGTACGTTAAAAAAAAGGTTTTCGATTGATTCATAGTGCAAACCATTAATTTTGTACTGAAAAGCATTATTTTTGAAGTGTGTCCAAAATTTTTTTTTGTTTTTATTTTCATTAATTTGAAGGTGTTTTTAAATACATCCCTTTTTCTAAATCGCTATGAGCTCCAAACCACTCCGAAATGAACCAGAACCTTCCACTATCCGCTTAACACTTGCACCACAACATTATTACTTGAACCGAAATTCCGCTGGTGAACCACACAGCGCATTTCTCAGCACGCATGATATAGTTCATTCACTCCGCCCAACTAACTTAGACCTCCCAACTTCAATACCCCACCCCCTTTTACCTCCAACCTTGTATAGCAAACAGCGGGTGGAGAGGTCATGATAATTTGGTGGTTTCCACTATAGATGCGGTGAGCGACAAGGCAGTTCTTACCCCTTCTTGTTTTTACTTTATTAAGGGCATGATTAAATTATTTGATATAAGTGTTTAAGGCCATGTTTAATGTTTATGAGGAGAGTTATGAGCTTCGTTTAATGTATAATGTGGGTTTACCTACTTGTATGTACGTGTTGTGTATTATAATTTGGTTTTTTGATACGAGTGAAGGTTGGTCTGTTATTATTTTAAATATATTATTTGTATTAAATATGGAATACCCCGTTGGTTTAGTTGTCGCAAGCTTGACTGCAAAGGATTTGTTCCTGGCAAACGGAGCCGTTTGGCTGCACGAGCGCGACACATCACGTCAATGGAGGCAGCCAATCGACTCTTCTTATTGTTTTACACTGAGCGCGTTAGAACGGCTCTTAAGCATTCTCATTTAAATAAGGAGTGAAATAAAAAAATCAACCTTATTTCAACGATTATAAACTAAATGATATTTATTTCTGTAAATAAATCTGTTACAGACACTTTTACAAGTCAATGTAAGTTTTTTTTAAGACTAGATGGCGCCGGCTTTTTCTGTCTGACTAGCTCTGAGAAGAAAAGCTGAAACAAACTCAGAGGTCAACGTCTCTTTTAAAGTCCAGACATTGTGGTATAAAACTATGCAAGTGTAACAATGTAGGGCAACGTTTGGAATGGCCTTTTGAGGAAAGAGCCATAGCAGGTTTGAGTTGACCTGTCCCAACTGACGGCACGCATGCATCAGCCATCGTGTAGCTCAACCTTATTTTAGGGAGCTCAACGAACCGACGCACGACGATACCAATCAGCCGGACATTTGCGTAGGTCACAAAAAAAAAATACTCAAACCGCCAAACAGTTCTAGGAAATTTATGTATAAAGCTAGCCTACACTCACATTCACAATTTAATAAAATAATATAAAAACAAACGACATATTAATAATAATAGTCGACAAACTGTCCAGGTAAAAAAAATAATAATTCAATAATAATAGATTATTAACAACTATTTTTTAAACGCGATAAAAATGTACTATCCTCTCCGAGCCGGTCTGTGTGAACGGGCACTTTAACATAACGGCGAAATGATGTACCATACACCTCTAGCCAACCCTTCGGGGAATACAGGCGTGATGTTGTGTTATACATATTGGTTTCAAAAATTCGAAACCAGCCCGTTTCTTTGACTTTTCAAATTCATGTGCGGATCAGAATTTGACCTTTAAGGTCACAGCTCATTAGAGCCACCCGGCACCCGACCCGCATCGCCTCGTCGCTCGGCGTCCACTCGTTGTCAGCAGGTGGTTCACGGATGGACGCCGCGTTACCACCAGTAAACGTCGCATGGTCAACCAGAGGAGTTGTTGGAGGGGTTCACTCGATGGCGGCGCGTGGCAATGCGCAGCAACACAAGGCAAGCATGCGAGCAGCGAGTTGTCACCGAGTGGTCAACTCGTCGTCCGCGCGTGGAAGGCATACGTCCGAGGCGATCCGGTGACGCTACGGAGTTGATGTAGTGAGCGCACATCCATACAAGTTAACCGCACAAGGCGAGGCGATGCGGGTCGGATGCCGGGTGGCTCTAATGAGCTGTGACCTTTATACCCCTCCGGCTCTCACATACACACGACGGAACACAGTAAACTGATTGCCGCCAGACTCCAATTTTCAGGTGATAGCTAGCCAGGCGGACCATATAGATCCTACCACCAAGCATGCTGGGTTTTGTTGAATCTTATACTACCAAACTGAATTTCGACAAATCGTTCAACGACAAGATTTTACTTCAACACTATAGAACTCCGACATAACGCTTCTCCGACAATTATGGAACTTCGACACCTAATTTGGGGCACCCCGACACGGATAGGTTAGATTCGAAGGGGATGACGGGGGCTAGAGTGAGCGAGTAAAGCGAGCGAACGAAGCCCCCGTCATCGTCATAGAGATATGAGATAAAACCTTGTCGTAGAATGATTTGTCGAAATTCAGTTTGGTAGTCTGAACGTTAAAATATTAATTAACGTCTGACATACCCTTAAGTTAGTTAAGTGGTAGTTTATAAACGCCTCAGGGATAGCTTAACCGCAGTACACAAACAGTGAATGCGCTTAAATTAAAACTTCTTTCAGGCTTAATGTAATTTATGCATTTTAGGATGCATAAGTTTTGCTAACTTTTCGTTAATATCCCTAGATTACCGTGGTCTCATGAAGGATGTGTTAATTAAAAGTTTAAGCTGTGGATTTGAAAATAGATGAGTGGCAATAGCTGTGGTAGACTCGCGTTTGAACTGCCTTTCACGCAGAAGGATACGATTTCACGCTTAGCGGAATAAGGGTGGCTTGAGGAGTCAATCCTTAACGAGCATGTGCACATAAAATCAGAAAACTACTAAGAAATTTAGAAGGAGTATACTTGTGGTAGAATAATGAAAACACTTTTAACTATACAATAAGTATGAATTGTTACAAATTAAGATACATGGCGTGGTTCTGGAAGATACGATACGAGGTGTCCAGGGTCTTCAGGTGTAGGTTGACTTAACTGCTGAGGCGCGAGAGAGGACGAAGTGCAGCGTGCTGTCCCTTCTATAGGCGCACCCCGCTAGTCGCCGCCACCTCCACCGACACTCCGAGTTGGATGCCGGCCCGCACCTCTGACTTGTTGGTTTCATATGCAGATTACAAAATCATCATAACACATCATAGCTTCCTCGTATGGGGACGGGCTAGGATATAAAACTTTTTCACGGCACGCTGAGAATAGAACCGTGTTTTAAGATTTTAAAAAACCAAACACCCATTTTTCGGGTTCCGTAGTCAAAAAGAAACCTTTATAGTTTCGCCATGACCGTCCGTCTGTCCGTCTGTCCGTCCGTAGCTTAGCTCATAGACTCTTAGTACTAGAAAGCTATAATTTGGCATGGATATACATAATATATTAATCACGCCGACAAAGTGGTAAAACAAAATCATGAAAAAAAAAATATGGTGCATCCTTTACATTTAAAGTGAGGATATTTTTTTCTCGTCTACCCCATGGCGTGGGGTGTTGTTGGATAGGTCTTTCAAAAATATTGCGGGGTTGTGAAAACAACTTTTAGATTAAGGGATCCGTTTCTGAAATATTAAGTTTTAAAGTGCTATTTTTCTTAGAGTTAAGTGTTCTCCCTCCCTGCCAGCTAAACGGTTAGTTATGGATATGCGAAAAATTTTACAATAGTAGTAAATACAACGAAGTTAAAAGAAAAACTATCACAGATATGTAGGCTTTACACATTTATGAGTAATAGTCGACCAACCGCAAAAGTAAAAATTTCGTGCAATGTCCATTGAAAAATTACTAAGCCCTCTTCGTAGTCCGTATTATTGTGCAACTACGGAACCCTATCACAGCGCGTTGCCCGACACGCACTTGACCGGTTTTTTGTAGGATCTGTATGGACCGTTTGGCTAGCTACCACCCTCCCGTTAAAGTCGGATCCAAGCAGTTTAATGTGTTCCATCATGTGTTTGTGAAAGCCAAACGAGTATAGAATGCCTTTATATCTCTTTTACTTGGATTCGTGTGATCCATCTTAGACCCTGTCTGCGCTTATTATCAGGTGCGGCTAGAGATCAAGGCAACAAAACAAAATAATAAAAAAAATATATGATTACCAATTGCAATGGGCTCCATAAAGTTCTCAATAGTTTTTGATCAGCAACTTTTCAATTATGAGAGTTGATCGGCTGAAAACAAGCACTGAAAGAAAACATGGCGGAATGGGACAAATCAGAAAAAAAAATACAATTGAAATAAGACACAAATCTTTCACCTTATCTTAATTTATAAATTCCACATAAAACCCAAAAATGTAGACCTTAAAACGACAAAACAAGACATTTAATTTCCGATCCGAATAATTATGGTCATCAGCTGAAAGCCCAGATAACTAGCTAGCAAACATTTTGTTAATTACTTGTAAATTAAAACAAATTCTTCAGAGTGGCGGCGGCGACAATTTATGCGCAGCCCTTCCTTTTAAGAAGTTTAGCTTTCGGAGGAAAATTTGGTTATATAAAGTATAGTTTTTTTTGATAAATCCTTCAGGGTACTAATTACAGCATTTATCCTTCCATTTAATGTGTTGGGAGCTAATTTGACTAACGAAATGAATACATAGAGGGTGTTAACGAATTCATGTAATTCCTTCAAACCGCATAATCTATTGGTGACACTGATTGACCCTGCATAGGTTTTTTTCAGAATCAACAAAAAAAAGTTTTCAAAAAATGAACCATGGTATTCTGTATCTGAGTAATTTTAGCGTCCCAAGTTGACTTTGGTTGACCCAAGTTGACAAGTTGAAGAGACTGCGTGAAGCGATATCGCGCTAGTCGTGCCCGTCAGCTGTGTCGCCGTGCCTTCATTCATTTAAGTATACATGACATCGAAATTTACTGAAAAAAAAAGTTGGGAAAGAAAAGTTTTTTTAAATTTTTAATCAATCTGAATCCCATGCGGGGTTAATCTATACCATTAATAGATCATGTGGTTTGAAGGAATTATGCCAATTCGTTAACAGCCGGTATAAGCTAAAGCAGTACTTCAACTACCTACGATCGTCCGTATTAGTGTTGAGTAGGACATACAAGAGGCAGTACATTTGTCCCGTACATGACGTCAAAATGTAAGAGCGGCTCAACATTTAAAAGTGTACTACTTCAACTTTTATGTCGCGGTAGTCGCATTACTCGTTACTCTCGGTAAGTAAACTGTAGGGTGAGACAGAGAGCGAACGAGGCACATGCTACAATAGCACGTCATTGTCAGTGTGTCAGTGTCAGTGGACATTACGCGACCGCGACTCGACTCGCCGCAGTAACGTCAAATGTCATATTCGTACTCTTTACTTCAATCGTATCACCGAGCTTCAGTACGCCTCGCCTCATTTGAAGTAGTACATTGTACTGGCTCAGAGCAAAAAAGAGGCTACTCTTACAAACTCTTTTTCAAGTCGTGTCCTACCCAACACTAGTCCGTATTGATACACTCACACAAACAAGCACTGCAACAAGACTTCTGAAGTAAGGGTCAGTTCACACCGAGACGCGACGTGACGCGACGCTGCGCGCACATTTTAATAGAGCGACTCAAAATATAACTTTATTTACTAAACGAAAAGATACACATTTCATTGTGAGAATTCAGAATCCGTTGCACCATGCAGCGCTGCGCCTCGAGATGCCTCGCGGCGTAGAGTGATGCATCGCGACGCAGCGGTGCATCGCCGGTACGCGCGGCGTGCAAGAGCGGCGCCACGCCTCGCGAAGCCGCGCGACGCCGCGAGGCGCAGCCTGGGGCCGCCGTTCATGCGCTTGTAAATAATAAACTGCGGGTAGATGCGGCGGGGCAGGGGCACGCGGCGAATGTAGACACATTCCGCTGCGCCGCGCGGCGTCGTGCTGCCAACGATTTTACGATGCGTCTCGCGAGGTTGCGATGCGTCTCGCGGCGGCGCGCGGTGCAGCGCGAAATCACTGGCCTCTTCCAGTATCGTCGCGTCACATTGCGTCTCGGTGTGAACTGACCCTAAGTTCAGAATACAGTCACATTCAAAAACAAAAAACTACTCAGTAAACAGTGCGTGTCTGTGTGTTTCAATTCAGGCGATTATAGTAAGTTGCGGTACTGCTTTAGCTTACATATGTACGTACTGTGCAACAAAAGTTTTTGTTAACGAAAACTGTTGAAATGATTGGTTTTGTTTTTTGTGTCAAACAATTTGATAGCTTTTGAAATTGAGAACTGTCTCCATGAACGATTCGGCCTTCATTTGGTTGCGATTTATCAATATTTCTTATTAGGCCCCTGGGCACTTGTCGGTGTAGCAATCTCCATCTTTCTCTATCCAGATCAAATTCCTTCACTTCTTCATGTTATTACTTCCGTGTTTTCCTTCAATTGGTATGTGTACTTTCTTCTTGGTCTCGCTATTAGGATTTGTGCCCGGTTGATGGCAATAGGCTCGCCCCCTATTACATGGGACTTGAAACATAACGGCGAAATGTGGGTGTACTGTACAGCTCTTCCCAACCCTTACTCATACAGTCGTGATGTTGTGTTTCTAAAAACATTCTTTCTGGTATGTAGTTAGTACCCCTTTTCCGACTAACATTCTACAACTCTTCGTTCCGTCTGTTACCATTATTATCCACAACCCTCACAAGATACCTATTATGCTTCTTAAGCCCCCCATCCATTAGTGTGAGCTACATTGCAGTCATTATTCAGGTGTACTGACGATCATTAACGTTGGCCATTTGTATTAATGTGTTTAGCTTTAGTCAGAATTGACTACGTTTATACTTACTAAAGTCTTTATGTAACATTACTTATTTTTATGTAATTACTTATGTATCTAAAAGGACGGTCGTGGCTAATAAACGACGGCGCGGATCAAACGATTTTCAAAGTTAAGCTGCGGTTGCCACGGTCAGCTCCAAATGGCCGAGTGGAGAGAACGACTTGCGCAACCCAGCGCAGGGCACGCCGCCAGAGCGGCGGTAAGACCCGTTATGGAGGAGTGGCTGGAGAGGCGGCATGGCGCCCTCAGCTTCCGGCTGACGTAGGTGCTCTCCGGACATGGATGTTTCGGGAAGCACCTGTGTCGCATAGGGCGGGAGCAGACGCCCGGAAGACACCGCGCTGCACACGTTGCAGGAGTGCCGTGCGTGGGCGACGCAGCGCTGTGAACTAGTCGCGGCGGTCGGTGGTGACCTCTCGCTTCCAGCCGTGGTTCTGTCCATGGTCGGGAGCGACATTGCGTGGGAAGCCGTCACCTTGTTTTTCGAGGAGGTGATGGTGACCAAGGAGGGAGCGAAGAGGGACAGAGAGGCGACGGCCGCTCTCCATTCCCGCGCCCAACGCACCGGACGCCGCCGGAGGGCGCGCGACAGCCTCCGGCCACCCTAGTGTTAGTGTGTGGCCTGCGGGCGATGATTTAGGGCACCCGTCGCCCGACCAGTAACAGACCCGAGAAGGCGGCGCGCCTTGTTCTACGCGCGCCTCTCAGGAAGACGTGGGGCGAGGCCCCACAGAAGGAGAGGTCCACCAGGGCCTCTCGGACCGAGGCCTGCCGGGGTTGCAGTGCATGCAGCTGCGAATCCCGCAACCCCGGCCAAAGGTCAGGAGAAGGAACACCGTGGGTTTTTAGCCGGTAAGAGTCCGGCAACCGGAACCGGAACCCTTCGCCTTCCCCGGGCGAAGGGTTTCCACGAGGAATTTCCAAAGATAAAAAAAAATTAATAGACGAATAGTCGTTGTTGTTTGTTTGTATATAAAACGTCATTTATCGCACATATACTTTTACTTTTTCTGTACCTACTTGGCGTAGACAAGGAATTGGTTTCTTTGACTATCGTACCTGGCAAAGGAATTGAACTCTTACTCCTATCGCGTGACGTCATCACTAGAAAAACTTTAAAAATGTATTAAAAAATAACAACCGCCTAGAAAACAAATATATTCAAATTAGTTTCTTAAAATAGCCTAATATTTAATAAAAAAATACCAAAAAAAAAAACTTTACATACCGAATCGACTGAAATACAAAGACATTTGAAATGTATGTTTAGCGCTAAATATATTTAGCGAGTCGTTGTGCAAGCGGGCCTTAATATAATAAAAATTATCTTTTAAACAGCTATTAATTCTAACTCAAACTTAATATTTTTTGAAAAAACAAACATTGTTTTCCATAAATATAAAGTAAATAAATTATATTACGCACATATTTTATGTAAATGACACTTTCCAAACAGTTTACTTTCAATTTAGTTTTAGTTACTAGCTAAATTAAAACGCTATATTAAATAGTAAATCACGACTCTTAAAAGATTTAACTCGATAAAAGTGTCTTTTTAAAATTAGCTTGACTAGAAATTATGGACTTGTAATTTCGACGATAATTTTGTTCTTAGGTAGTGCGAAGGGGATGCAAGAAGGGATCTTTGCTGAAGTTTGTTGTAGGTGTGGTAGATGAAACAACACGAAGCGTCTTAGAAATATTTTTTATATGTGTTTCGCAGCAATAGAACACGAAATGACCGTTACACGTTATTTTATACGATGTTTGGAAGAGCTTAACTGCAAATTACTTTCGCATTTATAATACAGGGTGTTAACAAATTCGTGTAATTCCTTAAAACCACATGATCTACTACTGATGTAGACAGGCCCCGCACGGGATTTGATTTGATTAAAAATAAAAAAATAAAATTATTATTTTTTCATGCGGCTTTATTACCGATCGTATCTAAACCACCTAATAAAGATTCAGTAAAAAAATAAGAATTTATTTTTTTGCAAAAAAAATGTTTTATTTGTGTGTACATTTCGATGCCACGCATAAATTAATGAAAGCACGGCGACACGGCTGGCAGGCACGAATAACGCGATATCATTCTTTGCAGTCAGATAACTCAAGGCTCTAAAATGAC
Organism: Amphipyra tragopoginis; assembly: GCA_905220435.1. Lineage (NCBI taxonomy): Eukaryota > Metazoa > Arthropoda > Insecta > Lepidoptera > Noctuidae > Amphipyra > Amphipyra tragopoginis. The sequence continues at coordinate 4,539,381 of HG992006.1, forward strand.
TCAGAAATAGAAAATCAAGATTTATTTTTGAATATTTTTTTTAGTTGGTTTTCAAAAATTCCCATTTAGGGTTAATGTATGTCACCAGTAGATCACGTGGTTTGAAGGAATTACACGAATTCGTTAACACCCTGTATAGTAGGGATTTATTCATACTTCTATGCACTATGCCAGATTCATTAATATGTGACTGCTTTTTCTCAGTCTTGTGCCTTTGGCTATACATGTTACTGAAAAAAAGCAGTCACATACTATTGAATTTTAATCTTGACCACAATTTATTGATGCTTAGAGTTGTCACAATATTATGAACTTTTTTAACGTTCATATATTTTTGAAGCCTGGAAGGGCCAATATATTAATGAACTCGACTGTACATAAGGATGCGGCTTAGTACCAGTATTTTACACGGAGTGACTGACTTCAGACCTCCGCAACCAAATTATCGGGCAATGCCGATATCCTAAGGTTAGACCGGTTCTCAGACTTTCGGGCTTTTGACTACCCATTACGAATGTCATGGGTATGGCATGACATGGGATATGACATTCTGGACCGACGGTTTAACGTGCTCTTCAAATCACGAAGCGGTCTCGAAGTGTAACGAATGGTCACCCATCCACGGACTGGCAGCGGCAAGCGCAGCTTAACCTTGCAAATCATTTGATCTGCGTGGTTGTAAATTAGCCACGAGATTAATCCCTGAGATTTTACCAGAAGCAATAAAGCTTTTGTAGCAAAAATATACATAATTATTTTAAAATCTACCGCTCTAATTACTTTGGAATGTTAATTAAGTGAAAAAAGTTGAATATTTATCAACGAAATTAGGCAAAAGTATTAAGAGGTTTTCATCCATTTTGTTAAGTGGATGCTTTGGGTTCAGGGTTACTTAGCTTTTATTTACTTTCATTTTCTTTTTGAAGAATTTAGCTTTCTGGTGAATAAGAATGTCAATTCTTCTCTCGTGTTACGAGCTATACGGAGTGTCCCGTCAAGCTGGGAACAAATAATGAGGCAGTTTATGACTGTTCAGCAAGAAAATTAAAGTTATATATTATTTTTTTAAACACATTTAGTATGAGTAATTAGATTTAGGCCCGGCGCAGACGACGGGCTTTTTGTCCGGACTGCATCGGAGAGGAATTGACGTGGTTGGTAGTCTTTGCCAATCGCGAAATTTAACACGGACTCAACGCACACGACGGTAATTTTGTCTGTAGTTGTCGTTAGAACTCTAGTGTCTGCGATGGCAACAACTACCAACTACTTTCATTCTTGGGCGTGGTAGTTCGCCCGACAAAAAGGGCCGTCGTCTCCGCTGGGCTTTATGGAGTAAAATTTTATTCATGGAAAATTAGAAATAAAAAAAAACTACGAAATTTAACAAAAAATCTTTTGTCTTACATGGACACCTAAACATGGCTAAATAGACAACTAAACTCTGTTCAAGGAAAGATGAATCATAACGGTTATTTCGTAAATTACAGCCAAGACTGCTATCGAAAAAACCTAAACAACATCATCAAAAACCGTAAAATAGCCAAGTTTATTTTTTCTGTTCTTGTTTTGTTGAGGAACGTCAGGAGTTACGGTGAATACCATACGGTATAAATGTACTGAATTTCACAGGTTTTTCATATATCCCGTCACAAACAGCGCTGTTCATTTAGAGCCATGTCTGACTTTTAATTTCCATTTCATTTAAAAAAGCCATTTAATATCAAAACAAGACAGCCCCCGGTGCAACACTGTCACTTTTGCAACATTTGCACTTGGTGCGATAATGTCCCTGGTTTGGTACGTATAGTTTTCGTATGAAATCATTTTTATTTGCAATATAGGTATGTACAAAATGTTGTTACAGAATGAGGTTAGTAGGTTTCTCTATATTTTGCTACAACAAGGCGTGCAAATATTTAATACGATGTTAAAATATAATATAATTCAGTGGAAAATGTCAATAAAATTATTCATGTCGATCTTATCTATTAGGAAATCATTAATTGTATATATGAACATTTTTCAACCAAAAACTTATTCATATATTTTTTTATAATTGCGTTATATTTAATTTTTTAATGTCATCTGGTAATTTTTTCAAGATTTTTTGTGCCATGCAAAGAAAACTCTCACTCAGCAGTGCTGTGTGTCATCATTTTATACGACACTAAAATCTTTAAATGCTTCTCCTGATAAAATGCTTTTTTTGCAAAAGTGCCAGTGTTGCACTGGGAGTGCGAAGATGCAGCAATGTAATCTACATCTAACATTTACATTTGACCTAATGCAGTTTTCAAAAGATAAATTGAAGCACATTAATAAAGGCCGAAGCACTCCAATACTCCAACTACATCGGCGAATCTCAGTAAATAGGGGTGCGCCATGTCACACGTATCTTCTATAAGGAGTACTAGAGACGTGACACGATTATCCAATGTAGTTGCGTATCGAAGTGCCGACGATTACTTTCAGGATACGGTTGGACGTGATATGCAAGGATTGGGATCATTGGATTTAGGTAAAGCTGTATGTTTCTACAGTATGTTAGGTATTACACTACCGCAAATTTAACATAACCTGGGGCCTAATTCTCCTAAAATAAATTGTCGCCAAACGCAATCGAACCACAACCGTCAGTCAGTTTTTGTTTTCGAAAACTTTAAAAATGATTGATTTTGTTTTTAGTGTCAAACAATTTTATAGCTTTTGAAATTGAGAACTGTCTGAATGAACGGTTCAGCCTTGGTTCGGTTGTGATTTATCAAGATTTATTTTAGGAGAATTGGGCCCCGGTATGGATATACTGGGTCTAAGGGACGGTGTACCGAAAACTGAAACAGTGAATTAAGCCCATTATTCTGGATCGAAAATAAGCGGGTTTTTTTCTCGGAATTTTCCGAATTTACTGGAAATTGCTAATTTGCCTATGTTTTATTGTTTTTCAATAAGTGTTTTGACAGGTAAATAAACTGGGTGTAAAGGACAGGATACCAAAAATTGACACAGTGAATTTAGTTCATTATTTTGAATTGAAAATTCGTGGAAAATATCGACGAAATGTTTCGAATTTTCCGATTGATAAAAAAATACATTTATTTTTGCAACGTGCTGTGTGTTCTAATAGGATTGCTTATTTTACAGCTGAGATATGTAAAATTTGTGAAAAGAAAAATCGAAAAAGTCGGAAAATTCCGAGCAAAATGTCCACTTATTTTCAACCCAGAATAACATATGATAATAGGCTGAATTCACTGTTTCAGTTTTTGGTACACCGTCTCTTACACCTGGTATTAATCACGCCAACAAAGTAGTAAAATAAAACATGAAATTTCGAAATTCGGTATATTTTTTTGCAATGCGCAATGATTTTTATTTTAGTTTTTTCAAAAATTCTTCATCCCTGCTTTAGTTATAAATTTAGAAAATGGTGCTTCTAATTCATGACCCCAAATATGACCTAAAATGTAAACACAGTTGATCATAACTGGGGATAGATAGATTTTAGAGTTTTTTTTTGAGATCTTTGATCACCTATTTCTCTTAAACTACTTATTGACTTTTGGAAAAAGTTGTAGAACAAAAGTTATTCATTATCATGGGTACTTTAACTCCCTTCCGGATTAGTACCCTCTTTCTGACTAACCTTGTATACAACGAAGTTAAAAGGAAAACTATCACAGCTAAGTAGGCTTTACAAGTTCACGAGTAATAGTCGACCAACTTATGAAATGTACTTGGAAAAGTAAAAATTTCGTACAATTTCCATTGAAAAATTACTAAGACCTCTTATTAGTCCGCATTGTTGTGCAATTACGGAACCCTATTACTGCATTCCTGCGCGTGGACAGACACGCCCTTGGGCGGTTTTGTAAATAAATATATTTTCCCTCTTTATTTCTTTCATAATACTCATAGTTGTTGAACCAAAAATCAATCTGAAGCCCTAACAACATTAACAACCTACCATTTGTCAAGAAAGTCGAACAAAGTGACGAATTAGCGCCGACTGTCCGACGCCTGCCTAACTTAATCTTCCAATTTAAAATCAATCGGGGTTTAAGAAAGAAGTGATTTTTTATGCGAATTTCAGCAAATCTTCACTTTGAATTAGAGTTGTTCTCTCTCTTAGTAAGTATAGCCATGTTGAAATTACGTAACCGGACTTTTTTTTTTACTGTCTATTATTTAACTTGCTATGTTTATATGTGTGTATGTTAAGCTCAGACCAAATAAAAAACCAAGACAGAACGCTGCGAACAATACAGTGAAGCATGCCAAAACTACACCTCCGCTCTGTGCATACACGCACACACGCACACATTTACAACATTTTTCAATTAACCTACAATCAAACTACACCTCAATATGTGCACACAATGTTTACGAAACCGGCCTCACGTCACTATGGTCAGCGCTCTGTCTTGGTTTTTTATTTGGTCTGAGTTGTTAAGTAAGTAGTTTTTTTAGGTCAAATCTTGCAACTGAATTTTAGGACAGTTATCCGCAACCGATTGAGCTGAACATTTGCATACTCGTTTAGTTTGGATGACAAAGCATGTTTAGCTAAGTGACGTCTTTTCAAATCCATGGCGGACTCCCAAACATGGCGGACTAGTTATTTCTTATACGCCCCCATGAAACGGGTATAAACTAAAAGGAGTGCTAAGAAAAATAAGAAAAAAAAATTACGTCACACTAAATTCAACATGGCGGTCGCCCCAAGATGGAGGACAACGTTTTCTTATCTACTAATCTGATAAATATGGGTATCAAATGAAAGAGTTTGCTGAGAAGATTACGAAAAAAAAAATAGTATAAAAAAACATTCTTCTTCTCTCGTGTCAGCACGAGCTATACGAAAACAGCTCATACTGTGGTGAAAAGATTAGCCAGCCAGCAAGGTTGGTAGCGGGGCTAACTGCCCCGGGAGCGCCGGACGTAGGTACTTAAGTATCGTCACTCGTGGAGGCTCTTTTCATGCACCCCCAAAAAAACATTAATATATTATAATATATAATTAAAAACAAAAAAAATAAAAAAAAACCAAACCCCAATTTATTACATTATACAATTCATATGATATAAAAGCTTGTCGCGAGATTTACCTGCGTAAGTAAACAATAATACAATCTAAATTGATCTTGACAAAAGTAATTCTAAAAAAAAAATTATATCCCAACTAATATTATAAATACCAAAGTAAGTTTGTTACCTTTTCATGCCTAAACCACTGAACCGATCATCTTGAAATGCATTTACGTTTTCAGGTGTACAAAAAGGGACATAGGGTGCCTTTCATCCCGAAAAAACGTACTATTTTCGATGAAAACAACTATAACGTTCATAGATGGCGCCATGTGTCTTTCGAATCGCGATTGAATTATATTATTATAGAAACTTTAGTAGTGTGTTAAGAGTTTTTTGAGCTTAATTAACGCGAGCAAAGCTGCGGCCAAAAGCTAGTAAAATACATAAAATACAATAATTTATAAATTACTATAAAATTATATATAACATACCTACCCAACCAAAATAGTCAATGTTGCTTGAACAGCTGTTTTTTTTCTAGAATTCAGATTTTGTCCTATAGTAAAAGTTGTACATGAATGATAAGCAGAGTTCATGGTTTGCGGATATAGAGTGACTAACCAGTCATATTTGTACCTTAGTTTAAAGAAATTTGTTTATTTTTAAGTGTGCGTTGTGCGTCAGTTTGGGCGTAGAATTAAATGCTTTTTATTTATTTCTTTCTTTAATGCCCAGATCAATTTTTCAAGGTATTTGACACAATATGGAATGAGATTTTTGCACATATTTATTTATTTATTTAAACTTTATGCAACAAAAAACGTATAAAGGCGGACTTAATGCGTTAGGCATTCTCTACCAGTCAACCAAAAGTGGTGACGAGATAACATGGCAGGTGCAAAATAACAAGAAAATTTCATTGGAGATAATTAAAAACACATACTATTTATTATTCTATTAGATCGTTGTGTAGCAACGTCCTTATAATAGCGATTCTCAATCCCCTTTAATTAAGGTCCATTTTTCTTATTTACCGGCTTAAGCCCTGCGCACTCGGCGCTCGCAATATTTTTCTTTCGCTGTAAATTATAATAAACGATGCTTCCCATCATCGTTACGCAACCATTAAAGAGAGAATTACAGAAAGTTTACTCAATGGAATATGCAGTAGCAAGCCTACAGTTCGCGAGGCCTAAGCTGAGCTTTGCATTTGTGTGAGTGCACATAGAATCGATTGCCAAAAAGCAGTATAAACCGGTTTAAACCAAGCAAAGGACGCGTCTGCATTCATTCTCACACTAATGCAAAGCTCAGTTTAGGCCTCGCGGACTGTACACACAATCAAACGTATAATCAACCAAATTGATACGTATTCAGGCAACTAATAACTAAAACTCGTGTTTAATAGAGTTATGCATGTCGTCATGCACGACAAACTTACGAATATTATGTTGAGGTAAAATTACGAATGTGCGTTTATTTCTGATCCTTGTAAAATTACAAGGCTATTGAAAGGTCACATTTTGAAAACGAAATATACCACAATACCGAAAAACCAATCACAATATTTTTTGTTGTTTCCTTTCTTCTCATCGGTCCTCTGTAAAATTCACCTTTTACAGATTCGCAAGTTTGCCGTGGATGTGACGATGTGTTTAGTGGCTGCGTCTTTGATATTGCTTGTCTGAACATGCCTTGCGTATAAAAAGTTATAACGCACACAATAGGCATATTGACAGCATCAATAAATTGCAAATCTAATTAGTCCGCCAGTGAGAGTTTTGAAAAACAATGGACACGTATTTTTTCTTTTGTTAAATCTATGAAAATTTGGAACGATAAAACGCATCTAAACTCGAGAGTGGGGGATTGTGACGTCAGAAGCAAGTAATAATTGTACTTGCTTGTGACGTTTTGCTAATTTTAAAAGTATCGTATCTTCGTCAATTTTGGTTTACGTAAAAAAAGAAAAAATACGTGTCAAATATTTTTTGATAATCTAACTGACGGACTAATTATTTTTTTTCAGTCAAATACCCTATTACAACGAAAGTTACCTGCGTAACACACTGATATCCGTTGTTTGCCTGAATATCTAACTCTTTTTTTAACTGTACCCACACACATTTTTATATTTTCCACATCTTTCCTGTCCAACCCAAAGGATGTCTGCAAGATATTGTTATTCGTGATAAGACCGGCAATGTACCCTGAATTAGACAATCTGATTATATTTTTACTCTTATGGTGTACAACAAAGCTTTTATCTATCTGTCTAAATACAGAAATAAACAAATCAACACCGGAAATTTCAATTGGCGTAAAGGACAACAGCTTTCTTGTCGCTTACGCCAATTGAAATTTCCGGTGTTAAAATGTTTCGCTTAACGTGCGCTATCTGCAATGCCAATGTTTTAGACCAGTGCCTTTAAATACCTCTGCTGACTTTTGCAAATACAAAAAAGATGAGTAATATTGACAGGGTATCCTGAAACTGACTCACGCAGAATCGGTAAAAAAAAAAATGTCAGGGAGATGATTAGAACGAGCCGCGGACGAAGTCGTTTAGAATCGATTTCACAGGTTTTGCTGATAAAATGTTTCTTAAACCATCCAGCATTTTTGCACATCCATGCTGATTAATATAATATAATTAGTCCTTTACGCTCATGTCAAACTCTTGCCGTAAAGGTTTTTTCACCAGTTTAAACCAGTTTCACGGCGATCAGCTTGGGGACACATTGTACATGGTAGAAATTTCAAATGGGGCTGTAAAAGCTGCAACCATAGCGGTTAAAGCTACAAGAAAACGTTGTTAGGAGACTGTCCAACATCTTTTTTAAATATTTCGAACTTCCTCGAGAAATTGTGCAGAAAATTATTTCTTTTTTTATAAACCTAAATTTAAACTGATTTTTGGACAACAGTTAAGGTTACTACAATTGGCGAGGCCGAAGCTGAGCTTTGCATTTGTGTGAGTGCACATAGAATCGATTGCCAAAAAGCAGTATAAACCGGTTTAAACCAAAGCAAAGCAAAGCTCAGCTTAGACCTCGCCAATTGTAGGTACCCAACTAACCCATCTCAGGTTTTCAACCTGTATACCTACAAGTCATGTCGCACTACTAGTGTTTGTCATTATACTTATGAGTATTTAAGACTAAATTCTTTCTCGCGAGTAATTAAAAGTGGACCTTCTGCAGTTTCATATTTTGTGTCAACTCGCTATCCGTTTAGGGACCTCTCAACAAGTTAATTGGGCCGTCTCGTATTTTTGAACAGTCTTAGATTAGAAGAAGCGATTGGCTTGCTTTGGTTTTTGGTGTCAGAAGACGTGATGATGCGTGTTTGATTTTGAAAGTGGTTTATTTTTAGAGGCTTTGAGATTCATTATGTCGATAATATTAATTGGAAAACGTACCGTAGGAAACCCCTCAGCCAGATAAACTGGCGTGAACTAATTGCAGCTGAACAGAACTGATCGCACCAGCGGAGTCCGTTGCGCAAGTTGAAATGTCGTTTACGTCTACTATCTATGTTTACGTCTTTTCATCTCACGAAGACGCGTTATGTGACATTTATGGCAAAGATATAAGGTTCATATTGCAATGACCTACGAGTCTTCGTGAAATAAACAGACTATAACCGAACGTAGATAATAGACGTAAGCGACATTTCAATTTTCCGGTTTCTAAAAGTCTGAGCAACGCAAAAATTAACTAAGCACCTGTCATTTCTCGTGTCAAATGATGCGATTGGTTGTTAGTATTTTGATCAACAGCAGTTGACAAGATGCTTAAAAACAGATTAAATAAATTTTTGGAATTTGATGATCTGCGGTTATCAGTTTTTTTTAACGATTAAAGAAAACTTTGTGAGGGATCCAGCACCCCTGAGAGAGAATCAATTTAGTTTTGGATATTATGTCTACTTCGCTAACCTGCATCAGGCTAGCGCCAGCGTGGTGGACTATGTCCTAAATCCTTCTCATTCTGAGAAGAGACCTGGCTTAGCAATGGGATAGTAATGGGCTAATTATGCTATGCTATACCATGCTGTGGTTATACTTCTCACTTCTTGATGGGCTCGTGGCTAAGTACCAGCTGCGCGGATCGATAGTTCTGCGAGATTAGCTTGCCGCGGTCAGTAACCAGTATGGGTGCCCGTTTTCTGAACATGTAGAGAGCCCCTTCGTGCCTTGGAAAGTACGTACAGCCGTTGGGTCCTGCGCGTGATCTCTCTCTCCTCGGTCGTGTCGGATTGCCGTGCCATCGGACTATGAGAGTGAGGGAATAGAGAGTGCACCAGTGTCTGCAGACACACTTGTGCACTATAATGTCTCCTGTATAGTTGGCTAGTCTCCGTTGAGAAATTGGACGCCGTGACAACTTCCGTCTGAAGTACATTATACTTCTCGAGGGTGGGAGAGGCGCTCGTGGCTAATTATCAACCACGCAGATCATATGACTTGCAAGGTTAAACTGTACTTGCTGCGGTCATTCCGTGGATAGGTGACCGTTTGTTACTCATCGAAATCCCTCCGTGGCTTGGAGAGCACGTTAAGTCGACAATCTGACAAACCTTAGGATATCGGTATTGCCCACTGGGTTTCGGGGTTCTGATAGCAGTCACTCCGTGTGAAATACTGGTATTCAGCCGCATCTGGTTAGACTGGAAGCTGACCTCAACATAGTTGGGAAAAGCCTAGACAGAATAGAACAGTACATTATACTTCTTGCACTAATAAAATTGAGTGGAACCCAATTTACAGTTTACTCCTATACGAATTTCTCAACAAATCTCTACAAGAATGAGCACTTTTCTCCAAGACTTTCCTGCCCTTGACTTGTCCTATTGATTATCGTTCGCGCCCTCATCCCTTAGATACGGAGATTAGTTCAGGCAGTAATCCGTTCATATCTTCACGATGAATGCTTATGGGATCAACTTGATCAGGGTTTTTGCTTTCGCTGTTATCTCTAATTATAAGGAAATTAATGTTTCGTGATAGTGGACAATTTAATTTATTTGCCGAAAGATCCGAAGGGCAATTGCGTAACGTAACCAATATCAATCATGGCAGTTGAGTTGAGTGTCAAAAACAATATTCGTTCCGTGGTAAATACTTGTGGAGAAGTCGGATTGTTAATACGTATGTTGCTATGAAAATTGTTGACCTGTCCAAATCAAAGCCATAGCAATTACGAGTCACGTAATTGCTATGATAGAAGAAAACGTGTTGCGCCGACCTCAAGTAACATGGGTGTTCCTTGGGGTCGGCGCAAGACGTTTTCTTCTTCCATTCCGTCCTGTCACCCGTCATGATATCACTGACTCCCTTCTCTTTCATATCATTCTTCACACAATCCATCCATCTTTTCTTTGGCTTCCCTCTTCCTCTCCATCTATCCACATTTATATTCGTTACTCTTTTGGTCGCATGCGTTTCATCCCTCCTCTTCACATGCCCATACCAAGACAAACGGTTCCCTTTCAACTTTTCTGTCACTGGCGCTACTTTCAAACTTCCTCTAATATGCTCATTCCTGACCTTATCCATTCTGGTCACTCCACACATCCATCTCAACATTCTCATCTCCGCTACATGCAATCTTTTTTCATCCGTATTCTTCACGGCCCAACATTCCGATCCATAGCAATTACGAGTGTGTTGCGCAATTAGAATGCCGGTTACTCCTTAGAAAGTCAGAAATGGTCCATTTTATTGATAAGAGAGCTGCTTAAGCGTATACAGGGCTACTGGTAATTCGACGTATTCCTTGCACCACGTTATAGGGGGGCTAATAAGCAACAAATTTGACCCCACATATTTTCTACGAAATTCAATGGATTTCGAGATATTGCAATTTTTATATTGTTTTTAATAATACCCAGAATTCCTCCTTAAACATTATTTATTTATAAAATATCAAATTGATCGGCTTTGATTATGATATTAGCTTGTAGCTGATACTTTTACGAAGCTTTCTGCGTATTTAAATGTTCTTAATGACCATCCAATTGAAAGTAATCATTAAAAGTTAAATACGTGTATTAGAAAATCATCGAGGTACACGATAAAGAATGATGTTTATCTCAAAAATTTACTATGACACTAAGTGTACAAAATGCAAAACAAACATCCTTATTTAATCAGCTATCCAACGAGGTATAGAAGTTCAAAAAATATTTAGAAACTAATGTAAAAATGTCATAAAATACTGACAAAGGCGATTTCTGAAAAATCTCTACAAGCACGCAGGTGGCCCGTTAAGTGCAATTCATTGCATAATCCTCGCGTAGAGATTAAACAGCAGTCTGTCGGACACCAACTGTCCTCTAAATGTCAGGATTAGATTAGGTCAGGTCGTTAGGTTATGTTTGGTCAGGGTTAGGTAGGTTCGGTTAGGACCTAAGTGTGCGAGGGAACACCGGGGTGGTTTTAGTCAGTAAGAGTCTGACAGACCCCTCTGCCCACCGCCAGGACGGAGGACATCCATGAGGATATTCAGTAGGCAAAAAAAATATGGTCAGGTTAGGTCGTTAGGTTAGGTCACGGTTAGGCTTAGGTTAGGTCACAACTTCGATGCCCTGGGATCTAGGGGCAAGGGCCCCCGCGCTGAGATATCTGCACCTGCATCATCTGGAATCTGAGGTTGCCATGCCGCCTCTCCAGCCACACCTCCATTACGGGTCTTGCCGCCACTAATGCGGCGTGCCCTGCGTTGGGTTGCGCAAGTCGTTCCCTCCACAGCCACTAGAATCTGGCGGAGACCACTCCGCTCAAGCGCCTCCTCGCTTTGGCGATATCTCAGCGCGAGGGCCCTCGCCTCCAGATCCCAGGGCATCGAAGTTGTGACCAAACCTAAACCTAACCGTGACCTAACCTAACGACGTAACCTTACCATATTTTTGTTTTGCCTTCTTGATATCCTCATGGATGTCCTCCATCCTGGGGATGGGCCGAGGGGTCTGTCAGACTTTTACTGACTAAAACCACCCCGGTGTTCCCTCGCATACTTAGGTCCTAACCTAACCTACCTAACCCTGACCAAACATAACCTAACGACCTGACCTAATCTAATCCTGACATTTAGAGGACAGTTGGTGCCCGACAGACTGCTGTTTAATCTCTACGCGAGGATTATGCAATGAATTGCGCTTAACGGGCCACCTGCGTGCTTGTAGAGATTTTTCAGAAATCGCCTTTGTCAGTATTTTATGACATTTTACATTAGTTTCTAAATATTTTTTCAACGTCTATACCTCGTTGGATAGCTGATGAAATAAGGATGTTTGTCTTGCATTTTGTACACTTAGTGTCATAGTAAATTTTTGAGATAAACATCATTCTTTATCGTGTACCTCGATGATTTTCTAATACACTTATTTAACTTTTAATGATTACTTGCAATTGGATGGTCATTAAGAACATTTAAATACGCAGAAAGCTTCGTAAAAGTATCAGCTACAAGCTAATATCATAATCAAAGCCGATCAATTTGATATTTTATAAATAAATAATGTTTAAGGAGGAATTCTGGGTATTATTAAAAATAATATAAAAATTGCAATATCTCGAAATCCATTGAATTTCGTGGAACATATGTGGGGTTAAATTTGTTGCTTATTAGCCCCCCTATAACGTGGTGCAAGGAATACGTCGAATTACCAGTAGCCCTGTATAAGCAGCTCATTACTGTCCCACTGTTGGGCATGATCCTCTTCTCAGAATAAGAAGGGTTTTAGGCCTTAGTCTACCACGCTTGGCTGGTGTGGCTTGGCAGACTACACACACTATTTGGTATGTCTACAACAGTGCGCTTTCATGTTCATCTTGCGCTTTCCACTTTCAATTCCTCTTGCGTTAAGCGCAGGCAATATTGATTGCCATAAGACGCATGCAGCTTATCTTCTACACCGGTGCGCCTCGGTCAGTCGTCAATCGACATACAATAGACGGACTAGCGTGCGCTAGGAGCATGCGCTTTTGTCAAACTAGTATTAAGGCATGCGCTAATTGTACACGCTATGGCGCTTCATGCATGCTTCAGACGCAGATGCAAGATGAACATGAAAGCGCAGTGGTGTAGGCATAGCTTAACGAGAACTTTTTTTAATGTTTTTTTTTAACGGAGCTGGCAGCATCTGAATTTGCACGTCTTACAGCCACGTCGTCTACAGCTAGTTTTAAAAAAGTGGTTCCTGCTAAAATTCAAAAGAAACCATGGAATTAAACTGAAAATACCAACAGTATAATACAACTAATACATTACATCTATGTACCTGATCGAACAGCCAATGGCAGTCGCTCATTTTTGCGGCACTCACACTTATTGCGACAGCTTCAAGATATTTTTTACTGGAGTAGTAATAAACGTTCGTGGTCTTGCAGTCGCACTCAGTTCGGAAATGATCAGTGTCACGAAGTTTGTCGATACGGCTTGATAGTTGTATCGCACTGAATTACGTTTCCAATTAAAAAAAACAATACAGAAAAAAAAACTTAAATTGTTCAGATCAATACCCATTACTCCAGCAATTACAAAAAGATACCGCTGACACACCCAACCCAATATAAACACAATTAATTTAAAACGAATTCTGACAATACACAAAAAGGGCTACACACGAAAAACGACAGTATACAAATACAATTAACATGGGAATGGCAATAAAACAAAATTGCCGGTTCCCGGAACATTTTCAATACGTAAAAGGGATATTTTTCAACAATATTGCGAGCTTAGGGTATTGCAATGGTAAATCCGAAGTCACTCGAAGTCATTTGTAAGAAGCGTCTCAGATCGTAACGCTTTGCACCTCCCATGTTTGAGGCGTAAGTCACAAGAGTCGCGATGGACGTAAAATAAAAGGATTATTTTTTGTGAGAATTTTAATAGCAGTTTGGAGGAAAAATGTTGTATGTAGAATATTAAATTAAGCTTTAATCTTTACAAGTTAACTCTACGCGTTCTCTGTACATAATTATACTGATTATTCACTTTGTCGCATTTGATGTCGTCCGATCTACCGTCTCACCTGATGATAAGCGCAAACAGGGTCTAAGATGGAGCACACGAATCCAAGTAACAGAGATCTAGAGAGATTCCCTTATACCCCTGGTATATCCCATAGGTGTCCCTTTCAACAGCGTCCGAGTTTCATTAAAAATGACCTCACTACGTCAACGGAGAATTATGCATAGCCTTATGTTCCTTTACAAGCTGGTGAACGTCCATATAGACTCTAGTGAACTGCTATCGCGCATTTTATTTGATTGTACTTAACTTAAGTTAGCAACTAAGCGCTAATCTGGCGTCTCTTTTGGAAATGTTGTGTTTACCTGCAATTGGCATATAGAATGTAACCTTAAAATTTATTGTGTGTTTGTGTATATATGTGCTGTGGGTGAACCTTAGTAAATAATTAAATAAATACCCCTCTGGCTCTCACATACACACGACGGAACAGAGTAAACTGCTTGGCGCCGGACTTTTAGGTGAGGGTGGTAGCTAGCCAGGCGGACCGTAAAGATCTTACCACCAAGCAAAGATGCGGCTGAATACCAGTATTTTACATGAAACGACTGCTATCAGACCTCCGCAACCCAGTAACTGGACAATGCCGATATCCTAAAGTTAGAACGGTTGTCAGACTTACGGACTTCTGGCTACCCATAACAACTGCCATAGGTATTCGTATGACTCCCGGACCGACGGCTTAACGTGGTCTCCGAGGCACGGAGGGATCTCGAGGTGCCCCGCGGTAGGCGCTTAACCTTGCAAATCGTAAAATCTGCGCGATTGTTAATTAGCTAAGCTCGCTAAACATAATTACGTAACCTCAATATCTTTGTCTCATGCCTAAATATCGAGGCTGTCACGTATTACCGTATCGCCCTGTTTCCACCAAAGCGGAGAAGAGAGGAAACGAGGGGAGATGTGTTTTGAATAAGCAATCAGGTTTCATTATTTCCACATCTCCTCTCCTCTTAGCTTCGGTGGAAATGGATCAAGCGGAGAAGAGAGGAGATGTCTCATTTTTCTATAGAATTTTGTGCCGTTCGCGATCAAGCGGCGCAGCAGAGCGGAGATGTGTGTAGTCAAGCGGCCGGGCAGAGCCCGCACACTGCTGCCTTCTTCTCGCGCCTCGCACACTCGAACTGACTGATTTCGAGCTCTCACAGCTCGCATCTCCGCTACACACAGCTCACATCTCCTCTCCGCTACGCATCTCCTCTCCGCTTTGGCGGAAATAGCCTGCCAGCTTCGCAGCACATCTCCTCTCGTCTCCTCTTCTCACCGTTTTGGTGGATACCGGGCCTATAGCATTTCATTCAGGCAGCTTTTGTTCTTTAACCCACTTCATCACAAAATCTTTTATGACTTGTACCAATCAGGCCGGCGTAACCCCTAAGGGGAGTCATTCCTCAGTCGTTTATTTTATCTCTAATACAAGCGTTTTATCTCAAGACGACTTGACTGACAAGCAGGCTTGAAGGCGCTACATTGTGCGTACGGTTTCACATCAAGCCGAAAATGAGATTGGTAAATATGCAAAGGGTTTGTTCTTCGCAAAGATTGTTTTAACTTTTGAGGGTTGGGTGAGTATAATACTTCATCTCTTTGCGTGTATTGTTAAGAGATACTTAGGAATCAAGAAGCTGTATCATTTTAATAACGCTTATTAAATGTATCAACTGTACAAATTGTACTTATGAATTGTAAAATGTTTTACTTTTATTTTGACTTGGTCATTTTTGACCCTCAGTCGCACCTGATGATAAGCGCAGACTGGATCTAAGATGGAACACACGAATTCAAGTAACAGTAGTAAAGAGGGATTTCCCTATACCTCTCTGGCTCTCAAATACACACAACGGAACTCAGTAAACTGCTTGGCGCCGGACTTTAATGTGAGGGTGGTAGCTAGCCATGCGGACCGTATAGATCTTACCATCAAGCGTGCGGTGAGGAAGTTTTATATTCTAGCCCGTCCTCACAAGGGATAGATTGTTCGACATTAAAATAACACTTCTAATAAGTTTCAAAGATCAAACTATATGCTATAGATTGATGAACAAGCTGATGGTCCACCTGTTGATGGTGAGTGGTTACCACCGCTTATTTCACCTGCAAGCTCAAGAGGATTACTGATGCGTTGCCAACGCTGAGACATGGTTGCAAAGTCTCGTGTGGGGTGTGCCGGTAATTTCACCGGCACACTTACCCATCAAACCGGGACAGAGCAATGCTGCTTGGCGGTAGAAATAGCTATGGAGGTAATATTTCTTCGGACGAACTCATCCACAAGGAGCTTTACCACTAAAAACATATTCGTACCTACGAAAATTACCTACTCATTTTATTAAATAGGCATTTAGAAGAAGATTATTCCTGCATTAGTTTCGACTTTTCCTTGCCAATATTTGGTGTCTATAAAATAATAATATTAAAAAGTTAGTTGGAAATGTCAAAGTGAACCACTTAAAGTATCACTGATGACTGTATAAAGCAAGTGTTAATATTTGATCATTTTTATTTCACTTCGAAATTATTTTTGTTCAGTTTTTTCAAAAAATCTTTTTGCTGTTTTAGTTACGGATTAAAAAAATAGAGCTTTTATTTCCGTGCAATATGTTTTTAATTAAGTTTTTTTGAAAAATTCGACTTCCCTGTTTCAGCTACGAATTCAGAAAATGGAGCTTCTTATTTATGACCCCAAAAATGACCTAAAATGTAAACACAGCTGACAACATAACACACATTTATGATTGTATCATAGATGTAGACTGTTTAATTGATGTATTTCGAATAAAATCTTTGATCAGCTACTCTTAAACTATTAACTTTTGGGAAAGGTTTTAGAACAAAAGTTATTCACTATTATGGGTTCTTTAACACCCATTCAAACTAGTGCCCCTTTCCAACTAACCTTGTATATGTCCTTTTCAACTGATAGAATAAGAAAAAGTTAACTTTCATAATAATACCATTAACAAAATCCCTTATGCAATAAGTCAACCAACAAAAACAAAAATCAAGCTCTATTTTCTTTACGAATAAAGGCGTAATTGGGGAGGATCGGGAAGCGTTAGAAAAACAATGGGGATGTTGGGTAGGATCGCATTAATTTCCTTTTTTACTCGGAATCGAATTCCAGGAGCGCCTTCCAAGGGGGCCCTTCCGAGGGGCCTTATTTGTTTGCTTATCTCTTCTTATTAACTGCCGTAATAGGACTGCGCCTTAAGCCCCTTGAGAGTCACTTTGTTTGCGCGGCGTAAAGTTTCATGTAAAGGGATTTAAGGTGAACTACTATTTGCATTTAAGCATTATCTTGGAAGGTGGAAGGTATTTTTTATGGGTGTACAAGTTTTTGTGAGAATTTATATTTTTTTTGGTCCTTCGGTACGTTTCTTTGTTAATCATATTTTTTCCATAACCAGGATGGGTCAAAAATCGTGGATCAAACGAAACAGGGCGATAGTTGGGGTTATTTGCAGTAAAAAATATCTGTGTGGCAGAGCCCTAATTTGATCTCCTTAAAATTTATGACAATTTGAGTGTTTTAATAAAATACCAAAATTTGTAATAAAAGGCAATTAGAGTAAAATGGGTACCTATTTTAAAACAACAAGTGGTGTTTAGTTGCTTGAAAGTGCTTTTATGACAGTGGGTATCATGATTTATGAGTATTGGCACTTTTTTCAATATCTTTTAAGTCTCACGAAAAATTATTTGTAACAAAAAAAAATGTACTACCAAAAAATGCTGCAAATAACCCCAACTATCACCCTGTTTCGTTTGATCCACGATTTTCTACCCACCCTGTATATACAAGGTAAGTCCGAAAGGGGCTATTAATCCGCGGGCCACTTAAAATATCACTGATGACTATTATAAAGCAAGTGTTAATATTTTAAAATTCGATTATTATTAAAATCATTTTTATTTGAATTATTCCAAAAATCCTTTATCCCTACTTTAGTAACGAAATGATAAAATGGAGCTTCCAATCCGTGACCCCGAATATGATTTAAAATATAAACACAGCTGAATATAACCGAGGACAAGTACATTTTAGCGTATTTTTCGTGAAATCTTTGAAAAGCATTTTCTCTTAAACTACTGACTTTTGAGGAAAGTTCTAGAACAAAAGTTATTCATTATTATAGGTAACCGACTCAGCTTATATGTTCAGCAGCTCTCTGTACTATCACAATTTAGCAGAAACATTATTGTAAGTGTTTCTAAGCGACCATTAACGAACTCTTTCTCATAGACGATGACATGGCACTTATAAAAACCTTTCCCAGTTTCTTCTTCAAAGAATTTCCTTCGAGCAAAGAAAATGTTATTTTATACCTGAAGACGACGGCGTTGCAATTTGTGTCTACCTTTTTCTAAAACTAAACATTTTAGCTACACGGTGCATCAAGATTTATATAAGGTGAACGTCCACTCATTTATTTATGCTTACGGTAAAATGTTCACTAAAAATGGCAAGTCCTCCTCTTCCCACAGAAACTAAGTATGTAGTAGTGTGTAGCGATCTATGTGTGGCTTAAAAACTACCGAAACTTGTGCACTCCATTTTAAATCTTTAAAATTACTTACTATACCAGCTATGTACATCTACGAGACTACTTTGTTTGTTAAAATTAATTTACACCTTTTTCAAAAATGATCCGATTTAGAAAAGATTCCAATGCGTTTTCAATACATAAATCAATTATGCGACATAAAATGCAGAACCACTTTGATGAAAAAGAGTTTTTTTGAAATGGCTTCAAAAATTTATAGTAAAATACCCGGTAGCATGAAAAATATGCACATATCAAAGTTTAAGAAAGCTCTCACCTCACTATTAATTGAAAAATGTTACAATACTATTCCAGATTTTATAAATGATAATTTTTAATATTTTTTAGTTTATTTGGATTTGTTTTACCATTTGTTTATTTAGTTTTTAAGTATTTTAGTTTTAATTACATTTAACTTAATATTTGTACGCTTTCACGGCAAAACATAGCGCCCAAATATGTTACCTGTGCTAACACCTTTATGTAAATGCCTATGTTTTACAAATAAATATTCTGATTCTGATTCTAGTAGAGAAACCTTGTCTCTTGTTTGTTGCCCCTACCTGACCATGAGTTGCCTTGGCTGACCTGGAAGTCTCTAAATATCTTACTCAGGTTCAGGTATAATACGACTCAGGTTGGTCGAAGCAAGGAAAACCTGCTCAAGTGGAGATTTACGGATAAATCAAGCCTGGAGTGTAAATGTATTTTTTTTTCTGTTGGGCTTCTGTAGATTGTCCTTGGGGACTCCTTCTACGTAACCGGGCAGTTATTAGCGAGACCTGGAGGGTCTCCAGCCAATGGTGGGGAAGTAAAATACTTAACCTAAGCTAACTACTTGTACTACACTAACATCATGACTACCTGCAACATCAACACTAAGGGCGACCCCTACTGGGACTCGGACCTCGGTTTAGGGTATTGCTGACGGGGGCTTCGTGAGGGCTGAATTATCGGTGTGATTGCGGAGTCTGAGGAGACGACCGGCTCTACAACGGGAGAGCTTGGTGGATCGTGACCGGCGGCGGTGTGACGTCGCGACGTGTCTCGTCGGCGAGGACGGTAAGCCGGACGGCGCGCAGTGGACTTTGTGTAAATGTGGTGCCGTTCCGAAAACTATGGCGCACTTAATATCATGCCCCGCCTGCCCTGTTACCTGTACGCCACAAGAACTAGTCGATGCTACGAATAGTGCTAAACTCGTTGCTGAGTTCTGAGCTGACACGATGTAGATTGTCATCGAGACGCTAAGAAGAAGAAGAAGAAGTATTAGTAGAACTCCTTATGAAAGAGCTTCCCCGGGGAACTACTACCTACCCAGCGCCAGCTGTAGCTATTTAGGCGCCCCGGGAGAGATATTTTTGGCGCCCTTTTATTTACTATTCGTTAGTATTTTACTGCGACTAAAAGCCCAAATTCCTGTTTTTCATAAAGTTTGTTTCAATTCAAAGTTCTGATATTTTTTTAAATTGTTCACCGATGTTCTAGTGAAGTTATTCCTGGCACCCCGGGCAATCGCCCGGGTCACAAGCCTCTAAAGCCGTCACTGCCCAAATCTACTTCTGCCGCCAAGTAGTATTTCTGTATTTCGGTTTGAAGGGTAAACTACGATAAACTTTAACTTATACATTCAAAAGGTGGAGTCTAAAGTCAATAATTAAAGCACCACAATGCTAAAGCCAAACTTAAGCGTCTGAAAGAAAGTGTTTAAGTTAGTGCAAGCCAGTCCATAGTAGGGTATTTTACTATTATTTTTTTATTAGAAATATCGAATCTATTACAAAAATAATAAGAAATAGTGAAGACATCCCTGTTGCTTTTATAAATGAAATATTTAATAAAATGCTCAAGTTATAAACGATTTTAAAATGGTTGCCAAGACAGAGACAACATTACTACAATATCGACAAGACTTACGTATACTAGTGTAAATCCAAAAACACAACTTTACAGGAGAGCGGTTTAAATGTTCTAAAAGCATTTAACTTTCACATACTCGTAAATCAATAGAAATATTTGAAATTTTGAAATGGTATTGCATGGTCCATTTTACAATATTTCTCCACTGTTCTGTGAAGTTGTGTTTTTGCTCTTGCACTTGTATACGTACGACCCATCATCATCATCATCATCATTCAGCCGAAAGACGTCCATTGCTGGACATACACCTCTCTCAAGCATCGCCACATCGACCGGCCCTGTGCTTCGCGTACAGCGGATTGCCGCGACCTCCACCAGATCATCGGTCCACCTTGTGGGAGGCCTACCCACGCTGCGTCTTCCGGTACGCGGTCGCCACTCCAGAATCTTCCGGCCCCATTGGCCATCCGTTCTGCGAGCAATGTGCTTTGTGCTATCCATGTTGAGGGAGTTTGCCACGCTTAGCAGGCGGGTTGGCGATCGCAGTATGGTTGTTAAAGTACTCAGAGAACGCTGCTGCCCATCCTCTAGTGAATGGGGCTTAGTCGCCTTCTACGACACCCATGGGAAGAGATGGGGTAGTGATATTCTTTACGTCAGGCACCATACAGCCCATCAATATGACGTTAAACCTTAAAAACTTCATAGTAATTTGACATCACTCTGTACAATATACATTTCGCGTGACAAGGACAGAAAATGCCTCCTCAACAAACTTGGAAAGCGTGTATCTCCTCTATTTTTTCTTACTTTTTTTGCCTACCCTTTTCTTTCTATAAAATTTTACTAAATTGTTGTACATTTTTAAAAGTAGTCAAATACCTTATTGAGTAACTTTTAGTGCAATTGACCTTAGCACTTACTGCGTTCAGCTTTATTTATTTATTATTGATAGAAATAAGTTTGAAGTACTACGTACAATTATTATTATGTTATTGATATTTTACATTAGTACCACTTTAGTAAAGTGACTTTTCGTGTTGTGTGCAACATTTACGTTTGAATCTGAAATTTAAATGATTAGAACTGCTGCTTTGCGTGTTTTAACACTCATTAAAGCCCTTGAGCCTGTAGAAAATTTCACTTGAATATGACGACACGTTTGGTGCAGTGGCTAAGCGATTGGCTTCTGCGCTACGGGTCGTGGGTTCGATTCCCACACGGAACAAAAATTTGTATGGCCTACAGATGGTTGTTTCGGGTCTGGGCGTTTGTTTGTGAGATTTGTGTCTGTAAACGCACCCACGATACAAGAGAAATCTTAGTGTGGGGCAACGTTTTTTAAAAAAAAAAAAAAAAAAATGAAAGAAAGAATGCGTGTGTCAACATATACCGTGTGTAAGGGAAGGTGTACCGAAAACTGAATCAGAAAATTCAATTAATTATGCTGAATTGAAAATCAGTGTAATTTTTTTATGTAAAATTGTTGTTCTGGTCATCGTCACCATAATTCAGGCAAAGACATCCACTGCTGGACATAGGCCTCACCGAAGCATCGCCACATCGACCGGTCCTGAGTTTCTCTCTCAAACCATGGGTAGTTGACTTAAATATAAATATAGGACGGACTAAAAAAAAAATATACTCGCGAGAAATGAGCGGCGCGGTGGCGCTATGACGTGGCCTACACACACTCGCTAACGAGACAACTGACTGACGGGTAGCAAACTGTGCGGGGCCGTGCGTCAGGCCACGCGGTGATTTCCCCGCGCCCCCTCCCGTAGCTTGTTGCCCCCGCGCATTGGGTGAAACGGTTTTGAGGATAAATTAAAATTTTATAAAAAAAAAGTTTGTTATTTTTCATTGATTTTACGTTCTATAAATGAAACCAAACCACTGGTTTCAAGGATAACGGTGTTTACCCTTACAGCCTGTATAAGTGGTAAGATTTTGTAAATAAATCAGATTTTAATTTTATATTCTTGTCTCATTAACCCTTACTGTGGCCAAGACACCTGTAGCCATCTCTGATCAGTCTCGTGAGTCTGCGGGATTGGCAGTGAGTGTGTCCTTCCCGAACCTGGAAATCCTGTCTCTATCCGTCTGTAACCTTAGGTCGCATGATGCAGACTTCCTGAACTTATTTATATATTCATTTATTTCATACTAGTTATATGATACTCGTAGGCTGTAGGGCTTAGGGTCGTAAGGACTGTTAGGCTTCTAAATTTTAGTAGGTTCCTGTAACTTTTCATATATTTTCATGTACCATCACACCCGTAACAGTGCTGCGGCTTTACGTGACGTTTGTTAAAGGTGGATGTACAGATATTGACTTCCAAAAAGAACTAATTACTTCTATTTTGAATAAACGAGTTTGAGTCTCTGTCAGATTGCGAAGTTGTTACACAAACAATTATAAATCGCATAATTTCATTGCCTTTCTGTCACAAAACTATTACCAAAAATCAGGAAGACCCCAAAGGTCAGGATAATGGCTAGCCCACATACAAGTCACTGAGATATCAGCAGGTTGATAGCTCCGACAATACGAGTAATGACGCCGCCACTTGTAGCGACAGCAAAAAAAACGATAATGATGTTGACATTTTATGTGACAAACTGAATCCGGATCAAACTGGCTTCGGCAGGATATGACGGGGTATATTTGATTCAGTGATTTATTTTTGGAAGAATAAATGAGCGGGTTTTTAGTGGAAAATTTATATTTTGTTATATGTTTATTCGTTAACCTTAAAAAATTAACTTTTTTTTTTCTCTAAAAACGTAGCTTGTAGCTTTGGCTTTAAAATTGGTGACAAAAAATGTAAACAAAATATTTTTACAACACACTGGCCTTGGTTTTGATAATTATAGGAAGAAAAACAACATGAAAACATAAAACCCGAAAAGCCGCTCGATCTTCATAATTCAGCTGAAATAAACCTAATTCAGAAAAAAATGCTCAGAACTCTTATATTATATAATTTAATTTGTTTCTGTGGTGATTAATTAACACCTGACTATGACGGCTGTATTTTTTTATGGGATGTATTTAAAATTACTTGAAAATTAATTAAAATAACAAAAAATGTTTAAGGTATTCTTCAAAATTAATGCTTTTCACAATAAAATGTTTGTGTGTGTTTGCTCTACAATCAATCAAAAACCATTTGTTTCTGAATGGTGGAAAGTGATCGGTGAAACGAATAGGTTCTGCCGGCTCGTGCTCGTGGTCATAGTTCCTAACCTACCTTACCTAAATAAACCTACGTTAGGTTATGTTAGAACTTTCAGCTATCTGTTTGTGATTTTATTTCTCATTTCGGGATACTTTGAAGTTAGAAGCACTAAAATGATAGTGCAAACTATAATTTTAATCTATATATATATATATAAAAATGAAACCTTATTTCCCTTGGTCACGGCATCCCGCGTGAGCAGCTGGACCGACGTCGCAATTTTTTTTTGTTGTGTTCGTAATTGTCTGGAGATGGGTTTTATGAAAGAAAATTTTGATATTTAAAAAAAAAACCAAATTATCTCAGAATGTCCATATTCTTTATTTCTTTACCGAATGCATAAAAATGGTTTTAACTTTTTTACTATTTTAATTTTGTTTCTGAAGGTAGGTAAGTAGTAGATAGGTAGTAAGTAGGAAAAAGTGCATTGCAACGCATGCCGGGTACAGCTAGTATCTTATAATTATAAATTATAAGATATTCTTATAATTATAAATTATAAAATTCTCTAAGTTTTTTTCTTAACTTGTTTAATTTGATAGTTTTCTTATGATTTCTTGTTGAAATTCATCATACACCAGTTCTGCCATTTTATAATTTAACATTGAAGAGCGGGGCCTCCTAGCACAGGTATATATTATACTTAAAAGGAGGCCCCTATGTAAGATTTACTGTAAAAATTCAAACAAGTTTCTGCAATAAACCTTTTATTAATTTATTTAAAGTAAGCTGTTAAAGCCAAGCCTTTTTACACGACTGCGATAAAGTCAAAAACCGGCCAAGTGCATGTCGAGCCACGCGCAGTAATAGGGT
Organism: Amphipyra tragopoginis; assembly: GCA_905220435.1. Lineage (NCBI taxonomy): Eukaryota > Metazoa > Arthropoda > Insecta > Lepidoptera > Noctuidae > Amphipyra > Amphipyra tragopoginis. The sequence continues at coordinate 4,563,912 of HG992006.1, forward strand.
TCCTTAGTTGCACAATAATGCGGACTAAGAAGAGGGCTTAGTAATTTTTCAATGGAATTTGTACGAAATTTTTAGTTTTCAGAATACATTTTATAAGTTAGTCGACTATTACTCGTAAATTTGTAAAGCCTACTTAGCTGTGATAGTTTTCCTTTTAACTTCGTTGTATATGTTACGGCTAATAGCCGAAGTGCGGCTACACCTAGTTTTAGCCGGGTACAACTAGGTGCAGCCGGCCACATGCGGTTAAACTTAAATCTATCCTACTTATCTTCGGTTAGAACTAGGTTTAGCCTTCATCATAGCGGCTAGAACTAGGTGCAGCCGCACACCGATGGTTAAGGGTAACCCCGACACGGATAGGTTAGGTTCGAAGGGGATGACGGGGGCTAGAGTGAGCGAGCGAAGCGAGCGAACGAAGCCCCCGTCATCCCCTTCGTGTTAGGTTACTTTAAACCCTGCAGACAGAAATTGGAACCCCGCACAGCGGGGCTCCGTCGACTTAAGCTACACCTAGTTCTAACCAACTGCTACTGGTTGCACCTAGTTGTACCCGGCTAAAACTAGGTGTAGCCGCACTTCGGCTATTAGCCGTAACATATATACTACTACCGTGAATTTTTTCACATATCCAAAACTAACCGTTTAGCTGGCAGGTGGGGGCACTTGACTCTAACAAAAATTAGCGATTAATCGAAAAATTGTACACACAAACCCGCAATATTTTTAAAAGACCTGTCCAACGACATCCCACACAATGGGGTAGACGAGAAAAGAAAAAAACATCCCCACTTTACGTGTACAGGAGGTACATTTTTTATTTTAATTATTTTATTTCACCACTTTATCGGCATGATTAATATGTATATCCATGCCAAATTATAGTTTTCTAGTACTAAGAGTCTTTGTGCTAAGCTGCGGACGGACGGACGGACGGACATGGCGAAACTATAAACGGAACCCTAAAAAGGAGGGTATGTTTTTTACAGCGGGCACTACTATTTTTAGAGTACTTTAATAAATGTGCCCTTTTTTAATATGGACAGTTTTCACGGTCTATGTATTTAAACATGCATACGTGCAGTTACAACTGTAGAGTGAAAACAAAAGAAAACCAAACTGAATTTTAATAAGTGTCCGAACCGAAATGTAAAGCTGGCAATACACGTTGGCCACAGCTCGCCGAGCGAAAGCGAGTCCCAACGTATAGACAGCCCATTTGTCTAGCCTCGCCATTGCTCGTCGTCACTCGCCTAGCTGGCCGAGTACGGCCAGCGCCAACGTGTATACGGTTCATTTGATGTGCCAAATTTTAACTGGATTTGTCCTTTAGCACTCGGTAATAGTAACACAGTCAAAAATTCTAAAAATGATTTTTTTATCATCTGTATCATTATAATCTTTTCACCCTAATACGAGTTCTAACAGCTCGGTCATTTATAAGGCTGCGTTCACACCATGTGATTTTTTCATTTTTTCATTTGATTTTTTCGGCGCGAAAGCGCGCGCTCTTCTCTTTCGAGTCACTCCCTCCTCAGAAACTATGGAATTTAATAGTCTTAACGTACATTTTTTTATCGATGTAAAGTACACGCGCACGCTCAGCGCCAGAATAGCTATTGCGTAGCGCCCGCGCCGCCTTCACCCTCTTGGCTAGGATGGCAAATGTAATTTGAGATCTATTGATGTGTCATAAGACTCATATTATACAAGGTGTTAAAAAATCAACTCTAAGAATTTTATGGGGTAACTCGGTATCAGAAATTGAACAACTATTGTTCTACTACTTTTCGAAATTAGAGTATTTTTTTTTTATAAGTTTCCGTACAAATCAAAAAAAATATTTAAATTGATTTGTATTAAGGCACTTTTTTGTTTTTTTGGAGTCGGTTTTTACTTTTATTTAAAGTTTTTTTTCCCATAAATGTTTAACGTAATTTTTACCACCGTCCTAATTTTATGATATGTATGGAATCGACGATATTCATTATTTATTCTTTGGCTTATATATTATTCAAAATTTAATTTTGTTGTCATTCATAATTATGTTAGTATCATCAACCTAATCCACTGAAATTGATTTAATTAATCCACTGCAGTGCACTATAAACAAAAGCTTTTCCATCTAAATTGTCATTCGTGAGGTTAATTTAAATAAATTCAATATCACTGATAATAAAGTTGCTTGAAATAAGAATTTGGTGTTGACACCTTATAACGAGGGTCTTTCGAGACCCCGATCGATTATACCAATTAGAGGGTTAAGTTTTGTAAAAATACAAATCCAAGAGCGGTAATTATAGCGGTAAGCCTGAGAGACCGTAATGAAGCAGAAATGATTTTTATTCAAATAAATAAAAAATACTTTTTATTTATACAGGCTGGGTCAAAAATGGTGGATCAAACGAAACAGGGCGATAGTTGGGGTTATTTGCAGTAAAAAACATCTGTGTGGCAGAGCCCTAATTGAATCTCCTTAAAAGTTATGACATAAATGATAAATGATATTTATTTCTGTAAATAAATCTGTTACAGACACTTTTACAAGTCAATTTTATATGTTTTTTTTTTAAGACTAGATGGAGCCGGCATTTCCTATCTGACTCGCTCTGAGAAGAAAAGCCGAAACAAACTCAGAGGTCAACGTCTCTTTTAAAGTCCAGACATTGTAGTATCAAAAACTATGCGAGTGTAACAATGTAGGACAACGTCTGGAATGGCCTTTTGAGGAAAGAGCCTTAACAGCTTTGAGTCGACCTGTCTAAACTGACGGTACGCATGCATCAGCCATCGTGTAGCTCAACCTTATTTTAGGGAGCTCAACGACCCGACGCACGACGCCACCAATCAGCAAGACATTTGCGTAGGTCACAAAAAACACTCAAAACCGCCAAACACTTATGAAATTCGAGTAGGATACTAGCCTACACTGTACTCACATTCACAATAAAAAATAAAATTAAATTAAAATAATATCAACATATTAATAATTGAATAATTATTCATCAAAATGTCAAAGTAAAAAAAAAAAAAAATATTCAACAATAATAATAATCAATCATGCAAAATGTCAAAATAAGAGTTACAAAAGAATTACAATGATTTTTCTGTGATGAGAGCGAGCAGCTTAATTCCAAGCATCTTTATCGTCCATATAATCTTTAACTTTATAGAAAGCTTTATTGCAAAGTTTCTGCTTTACATAGGACTTAAATTTATTAAGACTTAGTTCTTGAATATTGCTTGGAATTTTGTTGTAGAAACGTATACTTTGGCACCTAAATGAATTACTAATTTTTTGGAGCCTAGTCATTGGCAGTATAAGTTTATTTTTATTTCTAGTATTGAGGCTATGAATGTCGCTGTTCTTAGAGAACAAACTAATATTTTTCTTAACATACATCAAATTTTCATAAATGTATTGAGATGCGACCGTCATTATATTAATTTCTTTAAATTTATCCCTCAGTGAATGCCTAAAGCTTAGGTTATAAATTGCTCGAATAGCTCTCTTCTGCAAGACAAAGATCGTTTGAATGTCGGCGGCATTTCCCCACAACAAAAAGCCGTACGACATAACACTATGGAAGTAACTAAAATATACCAATCTGGCTGTCTCTACATCAGTTAGCTGGCGTATCTTATAGACCGCGTAAGCTGCAGAACTGAGTCTTTTCGACAATTTATTTATATGTGGGCCCCACTGCAGTTTCGAATCTAAAGTTATACCCAAGAACGTAGTGGTGTCCACAAGATCCAATTCGGCTCCATTTATTACTACACTGGTTTTCACCTGCTTGACATTAGGTGTCAAAAATCTAATACATTTAGTTTTCTTCTCGTTCAAAAGTAAGTTATTAACATTAAACCAGTGCACTATTTCAGAGAGAGCGTTATTTACATCGTTGGTAACCGGCTGTTGCCGTTTGAGTTTGAATAATAGTGATGTATCATCTGCAAATAACACAATCTCCTGATTATCTTGTATGAGATAAGGTAAGTCATTAATATAAACGAGAAACAGGAACGGGCCAAGAATTGAGCCCTGCGGAACACCCATTGTCACCACAGACCCCGGAGATCTCTTCCCATTAACGTCCACTCTCTGGATCCTATTACCCAAATACGAAATAAGAAGATCCAGTGCGGTATTCCTAACTCCATAGTGATGTAGTTTCCTGACCAATGTCTCGTGAAAAACGCAATCAAATGCCTTGGACAAGTCACAAAAGATGCCTAAGGCATCATGTGAATCCTCCCAGGCGTTAAATATATTATCTAAAAGCTCAACACCAGCGTCAGTTGTTGAGCGACCTCTTGTGAAACCAAATTGTTTCCTATGTAATAAATTATTTTTATTAAAGTGGCTTTGTAGCTGATTAAGTATTAGTTTTTCAAATATTTTACTAAAAGTGGGTAGCACAGAAATAGGCCTAAAGTTGGTTGGGTCAGATGTGCTACCTGATTTAAATAATGGTATAATCTTACTATTTTTCATTAAGTCAGGAAATACACCACAATCAATACATTTATTGTAAATTAAAGCTAATTCAGGTGCTACTGTGCTGATAATAGATTTTGTAACCTCAACGGAGTTACCCCAAAGATCGGCGGTCTTTTTAACATTTAGGGAATTGAAAGTTTTTACAATATCTTTGCCGGTTACATAATGAAAATTTAATTCATTGTTGCATATATTAACATTTTTTTTCAATAGAGATTCAGCAGCAGTGGGGGATGACTTCAAGGATTTTGTGGTTGAGACTGGATTGTCCGTGAAGAAGTGTTCGAATGCTGTAGCAACTTCTAAGTCTGATTTCACTGTTTTGTTATCAATTTTAAGGCTATAGTCACTACATCGATTCTTGACTCTTCCAATCTCATTGTTAATTATATCCCAAGTCATTTTAATTTTGTTACTACTATTCCTTATTTTTAAACTTAAGTAACGAATTTTGGCTAAAAGACAAATTCTTTTAAATAATTTTGAATAATTTCTAACATACTGTAAAAATTCTGGACTATTATTATAGTTTTTTTCTTCATACAACTCATACAGTCTTTTCCTACTTTTATATATACCTGTAGTCGCCCATTCACTGAAGGTTGCAGTACCTTTAACTGAGATCTTCTTGGGAATAAAAATGGAGTTAAATTCTGTACAAAACATGTTAAAAAATGTATTGTATAGGTCGTTAGGATCATCACTATAACTTAGATAAGGCAATTTTCTAATGAGTTTATTTTTAAATCCTTCCAAGCGACCCACAGTTTTAGGCACTACAGTTATCTCCTTTTTTACAAATTTCTTGTCTTCCTGAAGAAATGTAATCAACTGTCCACAATGATCAGAGTTAAGTTGATTTATTATTTGTTTAGTAGTAGGTACAATATTTGTAAATATATTGTCCAAACAAGTAGCTGTAGTGGCAGTTATCCTCGTAGGCTCCAAAAATAGATTTTCAAGATTATATGATTTAAATAGATTTTTAATTTTAAGGCACATTGAAGAATCTTCCAACAAATTCACATTGAAATCGCCACATACAAACACGTTTTTATTTAATTTGCAAATTTTCTGTAACACTTGATCCATAACATTCTCAAAGCAATCATATAATGCTGACAATTTGAGTGTTTTTAAGAAAATATAAAAAATTGTAATAAGTAGGCAATTAGAGTAAAATGAGTACCTATTTTAAAACAATAAATAGTGTTTAGTTGCTTGAAAGTGCTTTTGTGACAGTGAGTACCATGATTTATGAGTATTGGCATTTTTCAATATATTTTAAGTCTCACGAAAAAATATTAGTAACTTAAAAAATTTACTTTAAAAAAATGCTGCAAATAACCCCAACTATCGCCCTGTTTCGTTTGATCCACGATTTTTTTTTCACCCTCTATACAAAATACGTATTTGAAATTTATGATTACGTCCATGTTACGGCTTACTCACGTTCATTTTTCGGGATCGCCCGACTATTTTTCGACTCGCGACTTAGCCACGTGTTCAGCTCATGATTAAGGGCTCCGTTTGGGTGCGAAACTAGTCGGGCAATCCCGAAAAATGCACGTGAGTAAACTGTAACTTGTCATAAATGTGAATGTGTTTCACAAAAGTTATAATATTTGAAATTACAGCAGTATTTTTTGAGAAGCTCGTGGCTAATACTACCCTTCAGATTATATGATTTGCAAGGTAAAGCTGCGCTTGCCGCAGTCAGTTCGTGGATGGGTGAGCATTCGTTACACATCGAGACCCCTCCGTGCCTCGGAGAGCACGTTATCATCGATCCCGGGTGTCATTAGAATACCTATGACAGTCGTTACGGGTAGTCAGAAGCCCGAAAGCCTGACAACCGATCTAACCTTAGGATATCGACATTGCCCAGTAACTGGGTTGCAGAGGTCTGACGGCAGGTGTTTCGTGTTAAATACTGGTATTCAGCTGCATCTGGTAAGAATGGCAGCTGACTCCAACATAGTGGAAAAGGTTAGGCAGATTTTTTTTTAAGGATAAAAAAAATTGATGTTGCTCGTCTTCATTTACTCCAAAGAATGCAAGAGTTCTAAGAGATATCATTAAAAGTTATTTTTTTCAATCATTACCGCGACAATCTTGGTGACCCACATCATAGTAAAAGATACCCAAGTCCCCAAAAAGATGAAAACTCTTCTATTTGCATAATCACGGCTCAAACTTGCCATAACTTCAACCATAATGTAGGAACCATGTCGCCCTGAAAAGGCTGACACCTCCACATTATTCATAAATAAACTCTATGGCACCGAATATTTTTAATTTATTTACATCTGGGAAGCCATTAAAACTGTACCGCCCAAAGGGTGGCTGGTCCTCGGAGGTCGATTTGTGTAAATTAAAACACATTTTCCTTGCTAACGACCGCCACAGATACCTTTAGAGCTAAAACTTTTTGGTCCTATCGTCCGCGTGGGACTTACGATCGTTGTAGTTAATAATGACTGGTAGGACGCCCTAGTTTAATTTATATGGAAGGTCAGAAAACATTAACCATTGAGTGATGAGTGGCACTTGCTTGAAGTTTGGACCGCTGAATACTAATACGGCTTGATGAACGTGGTAGGACCCAACATTTTACGAGCGTGTGAAGGTGAAGCGCTGACAAACCTCTAATTAACACCTTGGTATTTAAATTAATAGAAAAAGTTTTGAACAACCGGATTAATAGCTTTACTTTTGGCGCTACAGTTCAAACATTAGGTGTTTCTATACTGGTAGATATCTGGTTACCTACTCTGAAATTGAACTACGAAGTTTCGGCTAACGGATCTAGTAGGGAACCCAACGACCGGATATACAACGCCACCATTAGCAGGTCATTTAAGTGAGCATGATAGACTCATACTACCAGACAATTATCGAAAAGGTTCTGAATCGGGAGGCTGTAACGAGTGTTAGGCCCAGGATTGTTAGGGCACCTACCATCCTCTTTTGGATCAAAAGTTGAAGCCATAATACAAATGACCTCGCACTTGACCGAATATTTTACTATTGTAGGTTATCGTACCATTATTATTCGCTATAAAACAGAAATATTATGCTCATGGGAAATGTAAAATAATGTTCATGGTCCCAAAACAATTACGGCCTCATTAATGGCTGCGCCTAAATCCATAAAACGGTAATTGGTTAAACACTAGCAAACTTTACTTAAGTGATTATTTATATCAGTTCTTAAACTATTTCTTTTTATTATTTGACTTGGTCCGTTTGACCCTAGTCACACCTGATGGTAATCGCAGGCAGGATCTAAGATAGATCACACGAAACCAAGTAAGGGGGTTTACACGAGTCGATTTTAGCCGTGCGGCAAATCACCAGTCGCATCGCTTGTAAAAATCGAATCGCCGCTCCATTTACACCGGTCGACAAAAATTGCATGCGACTTGTTCATTTCTAGCAGAACAACACAGCGCAAAACACATCTCATGCGGCGGGCGATCGCCTGCAACTGACCATTTGCATTGTCAATTTGAGTCACCCGCAGCATGCGGCTTGTCACCGCACGGCAAAAGTTGGAATAAGTTGGATAAAAAAGTTGGATGGCACCCAACTTTGGGGCTTGCGATTTTAGTCACTTGCGGCCTAGTCGAAAGTCATTTAGACGGTCCGTGTAAATCCCCTATAACGGAGATATAGAGGGATTCTCCTATATCCTCTGGCTTTTACATAAACACGACGGAACACAGTAAACTGCTTGGTGCCGGGACTTTAATGAGGGTCGGTACGGTTAGTCCGAAAGTCTGACAATCCGCCTAATCATAGGATATCGGCATTGCCCAGTAACTGAGTTGCGGCGGTCTGATGGCAGTCACTTCGTGTAAAATACTAGTATTCAGCCGCATCTGGTTAGACTAGAAGCTGACCCCAACATATTTGAGAAAAGGCTAGGCAGAAAAAACGCTCGTCCAAAAGAGAATCTAGACTAATCTATTGACTCTCTCGTTTAAACAGGGTGTCCCTGGAAGTATGGATTAAATCAAATAGGGGCGTGGGCAAGGTCATTTTAAAACTTGTAGTAGTTAAAACTTGAGTAAAATTTTTACCAGACTAAAAAAGCCTTTGCAGTAAATGTTTTTTTTATTGAACACATGTTTTCTAGTTGCGTAAAAGATTTACCACAAGAACGGCCTACTATCCGCCAAAGTCCTGAAAAAAAAATGATAGCTCTGATAGTTTTTTTTACGATTTTTTTCGATGCTAAGTGATTGAAAAAAAAAACAATAATTGATCTTAACTTTTGAACCGTAAAAAATTGCACCGACATTCTCAGGGTTAAAAAGTTTGGAAACGACATTGCCCACGCCCCTATTTGATTTGATCCATACTTCCAGGGACACTCTCTTTTTTTTTCTTGCACTTCACGTCCATCCAAAGGTTGTCTGGAAGAAATCGCCTAGTGCGATAAGACCGCCCATTTTACATCTCTATTTTATAATAATGTTTCTTGTTTGTTTTGTGTACATTAAAGAGTACTGTATTGTATTCTCAGAAAAAAAACGTTTTTTTTAAGGCAGTTCTCCAAACTTCCGTTTAAGATGCAAACACAGAGGCCATCATTTCTCTTACATGATTTAAAACAGTTTAAAACGCAAAAAAGAAGTAAATTCTTTTAACAGTATTTTAATTTCAGCGCTTAATACACTGACACTGTAATTAGTAATTATTAATTAGTAGCATGAAAATTTCAAAACCTCATTACAATATTGTGTTAGTTAAATTAACTAAATAACAGTGAAAACTATTATAACATGCTCATTTTATGACAAAGCCCTTTAGAGCTCGTAAAATAATAATTGCATTTACAATTTTCATTAGGTCATCACACAGAGGTGTCACAACCCGTGTTGACAGCAATATATGCAGGTAAATGAACATAAGTTTGTTTTACGACAGTTTTAGACTCAATGTAGTGGGATGTTTGATGATGTAGTATAATTTTAGGCGAGTAGTGACCCGGTTTTGGAGTTGTGACTGTTTTCTAGCGACGGTTTTCGGATTGTGACTGTTTTATAACGGTTTTTTATTAAATTCACTTATTAATTCATCGTTCTGGACCGGCTTTGATGCCAAGAGTTAGTTGTAGGTGGGATGGAACTTCCATTCCACCTGTTCTTTTCAAATATGTGAACGAAAAAAAACACTATTTCATTACTCATACTCGGAAAGTAGGTCTGAAGTTGAATGAGGAGCGGATTGAAAGTAAAACTTTTCAGCCCTAGGGAGAACCGTTTTCAAATGACAGCTGTCAAATTGTTAAAAAAAACTAGTTCTATTTTCACATTTCTATTGAACCATGTTCCAACTTTCTATACCGCCACTCAATTACAGCGTGATGTAAAATTGTAATAACATAAAGATAAGTATTCATTAAAGAATATTTTTTTTAAATAACTTTATTATAATTTAGTTTCAACTAGGTATTTCTTTAAAATAACATAGATTTGGGCAAAATAATTACCATTTTTTCAATGATGAAAATGAAAAATAATGGGTGAATAGTTGGCCGGCCACAGAAAAAAAAAACAAATCCCGTCTCGGCACTAAATAAGTTACTTTCACCCTTAAGGTAACAATGTACTATTCCTTCTTTAACTGTGTCTGCAATTCATACCTACTGATATTTTGCAACTTTATTTTGATTAAAGCAAATCCCTAGTAAAATGCGAAAGTAAATCTGTCTGGTCTGTTACGCTTTCACACCTAAATCAATGAACCAATTTTGATGAAACTTAGTACAGATATAGTCTGGAACGTGAAGAAGGACATAGGCTACTTTTAACCCAAAAAATACGGAATCTATGTATATGAAAATGAATCCCTATTTCTCTTGGTCACGGCATTACGCGTGAGCGGCTGGACCGATTTCGCAATTTTTTTGTTGTTGTATTCGTTATTGTCAGGAGAAGGATCTTATGAAAGAAAATTTGGTTATTTAAAAAAACGAAATTATCTCAGTATATCCATATTTTTCATTTGTTTACCGCATGCATGAAAATGGTTTTAACTTTTTGTTACTATTTTGATTTTGTTTCTGAAGGTATGTAGTAGGTAAGTATTAGGTAGGTAGTAAGTAGGAAAAAGTGAATTGCAACGCATGCCGGGTACAGCTAGTACACGATAAACGATATCCATGTGGGCGAGGCCACGAGCTATCTCTAGTACATAATATATCCTCCTAATGCATGTTTGTTTTGCTGTCTCTACACTATCAAGTAGCTAGTGCGAGTGCAGGTCAGGTGCGTCACACGCGCGGCTTTTAGCGCGATTGCTCGAGTGATGCCTACAGACTAGCCTGACATTGCAACTATTATGGAACTAATATGACACTGTTTTTTAAAGCAACTTTGGAAAGACTAACCTGACATTCAAACTAGTCTATTTTGGTTATGTTTGTTTATGAGGATTCCGTACCATAATGGTGAAAAAGGAACCCTTAGTACCTACGTTTTCGTTCGTTTGTCCGTCTGTCTGTCTGTCAGAACTGCTTATTTCAGGACTCACTAATGCTTTCGACTAGTAGGGACTGAAATTTTAAATTGGTGTTATCATGTCAAATTTGGTATGATATTATGAAAGTGCTTCATTTACACATCATAAAATATATTTAAATTTTCATTTATGCCACATATTGCCATATACAGGGTGTTAACGAATTCGTGTAATTCCTTCAAACCACGTGATCCATTGGTGACACAGATTAACCCTAAATGGGAAATTTTGAAAATCAAATAAAAAAAAACTTGGTTTTCTATATCTGAGTCATTTTAGAGCCTTGAGTTATCTGACTGCAAAGAGCGATATCGCGTTAGTCGTGCCTGCCAGTCGTGTCGCCGTACTTTAATCAGTTTATGCATGGCATCGAAATGTTCAAACAAATAAAATATTTTTTTTTTCAAAAAAAAAAAATTCTTTTTTTACTGAATCCTTATAAGGTGGTTTAGATACGATCGGTAACAAAGCCGCATGAAAAAAAAAGATTTTCAATCAAGCTAAATCCCGTACAGGGCCTGTCTACCAGTAGCCGATCGTGTGGTTTTAAGGAATTACACGAATTCGTTAACACCCTGTATAAGGGTTCTGTACCATAATAGGTAGTGAAAAAGGAACCCTTATGGTGGGATTCGTCCGTCCGTCCGTCCGTCTGTCTGTCTGTCACAACTGCTTATTTTAAAAGGACTATTCTCGTAATTAAAAATGTTCAAAATATAGTTTCGATCTAGTCTCAGTCTAGTCTCAATCTCATAAATATGACAAATGGTATTCTTGTTCGTTAACAAACGTTTGACGACACGTTTGGAGCAGTGGCTAACCGATTGGCTTCTGCGCCACGGGTCGTGGGTTCGATTCCCACACGAAACAAAAAACCATTCAAATTCAAAAATTCCTTTGGGACATAAATGTAAGGTCATGACCAAAAAAAAATTCGCGAAGTGTGAGTTTGGTCACGACGTGACCAATTTAGGCGCGTCGTGTTCCTTACCAAATTTGGCATAGTAAAGTTGTGTTTGACACGCTAAAATTTTTTCGGATGCAACTAGAATATCAGGCAATATAAAAAGCCCATGTGTCAAAGCTTTAAAATGTACGGTTGACAAGTAATAAGAAAAATAAAAAAGGTGCCGCGTTAGTCCGCCATTTTGCTCGCGCGCTGTAAGGTCGTGTCGTGTTGTTTTGTGTTGTGTTAATGCATTATTCGTGTTTCTGCGTGTATCTTTGTGCTAAAATGTGCCTGAATAAGTGCTGATTGTGTATCAATAATTATATTGTGAATGTGATAAGGATTTCTATGCGAAATCTCAAAATGAACGGCGCTGGAGGTCATGTTTTGGCGCGAAACGCGGCGCATGACGAAACATTATCGGTAAGTTTTTTTATTAAAATATGTTAATAACCAATTATAACAATGTTTATATGTATCGTCATATTGTTAGATAGGCATTATACTGTATTTTTTTCAAAAAATCAAAAAGTCACATTTTTTTATTATCAAGAGGCCCCCAAGGGGTGGAATTTTTCGTAAAATTGATCATTTTGATTGTTGATTATCTTTACGTATTTGTTAGGCAGCATACCTTTTTTTGTGCTTAATCAATTCGTAAATATCTTCAAAATGTAGAATGTAACTTTGTATTTTCCATTTAGTCAACATAATTTGATCTGTGACCCATTGTTTGAGAGAGTGTTTTGCGCTCCTCGTGTTCCCGTGTTTGTTTTGGTTAGTCGTTACTAATTAACTAAACAATTATAACAGCCGAGACTGTTGTTTACGATAAGTATATGGACCACCCATTAGTATAAACAAAAAACCCAAGCCACTTCGCATAAACACTTCTCCAAATACAAGTCGTAAGCCGACCTTTTTTTTTGTTTACAACGGCCCACCCACAGCTGTCGGCACTTAACTGATAAGCTTGTAGTATCATAAATATTTGTTTCGAGTACTGTTCTTTTGTTTTATTAGTGTGGAATAAGGTGTATTTATGCAAATAAAACAATAGGTTTGTTAAATAATAGTTTAGTTTTATTATGAAAAATATAATTTTCGCAAAAAAATGCGAAAATTTCCCTAAACGGAAAAATACACGAAAATTGCTAATACATTGTAAGTCTAATTATACTAATACATATATCATCGGATAGGTAATTGAATAACGATTCCAACGACGTAACTTGTAGAGAGCTAGCTATCGTAGCATAAGAGATATCGACGTTTTAATTACGCGAATTAATCCGCGAATCAAACCGCGAATTAAAATCACGCACGCGGGGCACCGCGCATTTTGACAGCCACAACTTAAGGGAGATACAAGTGTATCAATACGGGTTCCTTCCTTTGACGCTATCGTGCCAACATTGCACGTACAGTTTCACTATGATAAATGGTTGATTGAAGCGTAATTTACAATGCATTTAAACCAGAGTTTCTCAAACTTATTTTATCTACCGCCCACTTTGGATATCAATTAATTTTCAGCGCCCCCCATTTTTTTTTTTCTTTACCACATCTTGCAAACCACATTGACATTCATTACTTTCATTTAATTATAGTGTGCTATATTAGTCTGATATGGAGTTTAAACTTACATTCTAAACGAGACTTTTTTTACCAGTGAGAGCAATTCAAACGAAACATTATGATCAATCAATCGTACTGAGCAAGTAAGAACAAGTATCGATGAACCAGCCGATTGATACAGGATTGCACAAATCGCGTTATTTAACAAAAACTTGTTAAAACTTTCACGCAAGCGAAGCCGCGGGCAAAAGCTAATATGATCCAAATAATCGATGTTGTGTAGTAGGTAGGTTTTGATTTCAGTGAATTTTAAAATATTAAGTAGATGAAATTAAAAAACAGCCATCGCCCCCCTAAACCACTTCAACGCCCCCAAATTTTTTCTGGGTCCCTTACCTCTACCCTCTAGACCTCCAGCGCCCACAAGGGGGCGTTATCGCCCACTTTGAGAAAGACTGATTTAAACCATTTATTTTGTCACAGATACACAAGTTACATACACATAATTATAACATTAAACAAATCAGAATGTGTAACAAGGGGTCTGGCTCAGTATTCGCTGTGCTGCACAGCACTGATTTTCAACTGGCCCTTGACATTTAACATAACATTGTAAACTAAATTATACAAAGTGTCCCTGGAAGTATGGATCAAATCGAATAGGGGCGTGGGCATTTCCAAACTTTTTAACCCTGAGAATGTCGGTACAATTTTTTGCGGTTCAAAAGCTATGTTATGATATATTATTGTTTTTTTTTCAATCACTTCCCATAGAAAAAAAAACTAAAAAAAAAACCTATTAGAGTTACCATTTTTTTTTAGGACTTTGGCGAACAGCAGGCCTTTCTTGTGGTAATACTTTTATGCAACTAGACAACATACGTTCAGTAAGAAAAAACATTTACTGCAAAGGCTTTTGTGGTCTGGCAAAAATTTTACTTAAGTTTTTACTACTACAAGTTTTGAAATGACCTTGCCCACGCCCCTATTCGATTTGATCCGTACTTCCAGGGACACCCTGTATATTATGCAATGCAAAAAGAATTGATCCCATTGAAATAAAAATATAAAGCGTATAGCACGGCACGTTATCCGTCGTACTCTTGTCACCATTCCAGCTGTATTAGAACCAAAGAGATTGAGAGAATTCAATAGAGATTGACGCGTGTAGACAGATGTTACTGAACTCGTTCCTGGGACAGTTATAATTGCTGATGTGCCCACAGTAATATATTTATGCTCATGACTGTACGCATTTCGTACGTAAAACGATTTATTTTTGGACATAGATTTAAACAAGTCGCCTCTTACTACTAAGGAGACCTATTTTAAGACAGGAACAATACAGCACAATCCATTACGTCCTAATCGTGTCGTATTCTCTAAAAGTCCAGTAAAGTTAATTCCGCAGACCTCATTCTCTGGAGTCCCAGCTATTTGCACAATGAAAGGAATATTATTCCTCTCATTAGGATTAAGTACTTCCTCATTAAGGATCTAATGTAACGTAGAGGTCAGAAGGTCGTTTGTTTTCTTGAGTTTTTATTTTATAGGAATGGAATCAAACCTGTCTTTTAATCCGATTATTATCTTGGTAGAAACAAATCTAAAATCTTTTAAAAAAGAATAAGAGAAAAAATAAGTTAACTTGTTTTTTTTATTCTCTTACAAAACCATAACATAATATCACGCTTGTGTTCCCCAAAGGGGTGATCAGAGGTGTATAGGACACCTTCATTTCACCATTGTTTCAATCCCATGTAATATGAGGCGAGCCTATTGCCATCAATAATCAAATTAATGTAATGCAACACACATCCCACACCGATACGACACCACATGATACACGAACACGACACTAAAACGACACGACACAACGTAACACGAGTCCCGTACGGTATATAGAATTACTCTTGAAGGATGTAATTGTCTACAGAAAGCATGGTTCACCGTTGAATTGTAATACGAATAAAATAACTTAAAAAAAAAGTAAAAACCGACTTAAAAAAAAACCAAAAAGAGTAAAATAATTACCATACCTATTATAAAACTAACAGTTTCAGAAGTCGGTGCAATTTTACACTAAACCGAACGAAATTGAAGTCACCGACTTCGGAAACTGTTAGTTTTATAATATGGTAATTATTTTACTCTTTTTAGTTTTTTTGAAGTCTGTTATTACTTTTTTTTTAAGTTATTTTATTGTTCTATTTTTAGTGGCATAAACACTACACAAACATGCAATTACAGCAATCCCGGGTAATTTGTTGCTATCCATTGAAGAGTTCCATTATCAATCTCCGAGGGTCTTCATCAGATCTTCACCAAAAATGGGACCATTTCGGGATAATATTCTTTCAAACAAAAAAATAATTTTGCAAATCTGTCGACGTATGACGGAGAATATGCCCGAAAAAAATGGTTTTTTTTTTTTAAATATATATATGTTACGGCTAAAAGCCGAATGGCGGTTACACCTAGGTTTAGCCGGGTACAACTAGGTGCAACCAGTAGCAGTTGGTTAGAACTAGGTGTAGCTTAAGTCGACGGAGCCCCGCTGCGCGGGGCACCTATTTCTGTCTGCAGGGTTTAAAGTAACCTAACACGAAGGGAATGACGATGAATGTCATCCCCTTCGAACCTAACCTATCCGTGTCGGGGTTACCCTTAACCATCGGTGTGCGGCTGCACCTAGTTCTAGCCGCTATGATGAAGGCTAAACCTAGTTCTAACCGAAGATAAGTAGGATAGATTTAAGTTTAACCGCATGTGGCCGGCTGCACCTAGTTGTACCCGGCTAAAACTAGGTGTAGCCGCACTTCGGCTATTAGCCGTAACATACAGTGGTGGACATATAATTAGAAACACTTAGTGTGACTTTTATTTTTAGTACAATTTAACGTGATAATTAATATTTTACGTATCATAGAGAGCTCATACCTATTTATCTATAATGTATCCACATCATGAAGTATTACTATGTCAGTTTTGGAAATATCATACAACCGTTTATGTAAAAACTGGTATACTTTATAAAATAAAATGAAGCAGCACAACGTACTAAGATGGACAACTAATTAGAAACAGAAAAAAAACTTTAGCATAAATATGAACAAAGGTAAAAAAACAATAAATAATGAAGTTAAATGGTAAAAACGTTTTAAAATAAACAATTAATGTTTGGTTGGGAAGCCTCTGCTGTCGATTACAGCTCTACAACCACGTGGCATTGATTCTATCAATGTTTCATACATATCCTTGGAATTTTTCTCCAAGCTTCTACAAATGCGTCATAAAGTTGTTGTAGTATGATACTAGTAGTAGTATGATATTAGTGACATGTTTATTGGACAATGTTTTCTTTACAATGTACCACAAACTTAGATTTGATTAAAATCTGCATTATTTGCAGACCACTCTAACACCGACACTAATTAGTCTCTTAGAAATGCTTTAACGTTGTTTGAGTTTTGTTTGAGTGGTCTGCAAATAGTCCAGATTTTAATCAAATCTAAGTTTGTGGTACATTGTAAAGAAAACATTGTCCAATAAACATGTCACTAATATCGTACTACTACTAGTATCATACTACAACAACTTTATGACGCATTTGTAGAAGCTTGGAGAAATATTCCAAGGAAATGTATGAAACATTGATAGAATCAATGCCACGTGGTTGTAGAGCTGTAATCGACAGCAGAGGCTTCCCAACCAAACATTAATTGTTGATTTTAAAACGTTTTTACCATTTAACTTCATTATTTATTGTTTTGTTACCTTTGTTCATATTTATGCTAATGTTTTTTTTCTGTTTCTAATTAGTTGTCCATCTTAGTACGTTGTGCTGCTTCATTTTATTTTATAAAGTATACCAGTTTTTACATAAAAGGTTATATGATATTTCCAAAACTGACATAGTAATACTTCATGATGTGGATACATTATATATAAATAGGTATAAGCCCTCTATGATACGTAAAACATTAATTATCAAGTTAAATTGTACCAAATATAAAAGTCACACTTGGTGTTTCTAATTATATGTCCACCACTGTATATACAAACATCCGAATTGAGAACCTCCTCCTTTTTGAAGTTAGTTAAAAAACTATTAGTCGATACTGTTATTTACAGACGGCACATTTCGCCGAAAAACGCTACAAAGAATGAATAATTGGTCGATACTAAGATTTGCCGATGTCATGGTTCGCCGGAACACGCTTGAACTTCAACACGCGTGAACAGGCGTCGAATAAATTGCATTAACTTCTATTAACTAAATATTATAATTGCATATTTGTCAAAAACCAAACCAATAATACACTCAGTTAACCCTAAAATACCGCTCCAAAATAAATCCCCAAACATGTTAACACCTCACCAAAAATAATACATTAAAAAACAAAATTAACAGCGACAGGTTAAGGTAAGCTTTTATCTACTTTATAAGTATTTAATTTACCTTCAACTTAATCCTTTGACTCACAATATGGAGTCATAACACAAACGTACAAACAAATATGAACCTCTAAATATGTTCTACGTGTGCTCCGAGTAAAGGTTTTACGGGTAGATTTCGTTTCAGAACCGCAAGGTGAGGTTATGTTGGTATAAGCGGAGCGGAAAGAAATTTTGGCAAATTAAAGTGATACTCAGTTCAACTGTGCGTATTGATGTTCGCTGCTGTAGATACTTTTTTTTTGTTGAAAATCGCGAAATTATCAAAAAAAAAAGCAACGAAAGATTTAAATAAAGACCCAAGTTATAAACGATTACTAACAAATTACATCATACTTTAAAAACTTCACAGTGACTTGACATAGCTGTGCAATATCCGTTTCGCTTGACAAGGTCAGAAAATACCTCCTAAACAAACTTCGAAAGCGTGTATCTCCTCAATTTTTCATCTTTTAATTAATTTTTTCACAGACCTTGTGCTTTCTAGACTTTCTATAAAATAATACTAAATTGTTGTACATTTTTAATAGTAGTCAAATATACTATTTACTTGTTTGTAGGTATAGTCCGTCCATTTAAAGTTTGTATAAAAGGTAAGTTTTAAAAACGATTCAACATTCACATTTTTAGAAAACCACTTCAAACGTAAAAAAATTAAAAAATACTGTTTCACTGTTTATAAAATAAGATTGCAAATGCTTGCATGGCTTACAGATGCTGATACATACGTTATTGTAATCTAAAAGTTAAAACAAAAACACAAAAAAAATGGACATTTACCGTAACAAGTTCGTTGGAAATTGTTTCGCAAAATATTAATTATACAGCATGACTGTTTAGTTGCTTTATGTCCAAAAACCATGAACTCTGTTCATCATTCTGTATAACTTTTTCTATGGGACAAACACTAAACGCGTGAAATCAGCAGTTCCATCAAAAATTATTCCCGAGTGGGTGTTCCCCGACAGCTACAATCTGTCTTCAAGTCACAATTGAATTGGTTTCTCCTGGGCAAGCGTGTTCCATCGTAGACCGCATCATCGCTTAACATCAGGCGAGATGGCGGTCAAACGAAGGCCTAGGTTTAGTATCAAAAAAAAAATTTTGCTTAACAAAATAGGGTATTTGACTGAAAAAATCTAATAAGTCCGTCAGTTAGATTATCAAAAAATATTTGGCCCGTATTTTTTCTTTTGTTACGCAAACCAAAATTGACGAAGATACGACACTTTTAAAATTGGCAAAATGTCACAAGCAAGTACAATTTTTACTTGCTTGTGACGTCACAAGCCCCCACTCTCGAGTTTTGATGCGTTTTATCTTTCCAAATTTTCATAGATTTAACAAAAGAAAAAATACGTGTCCATTATTTTTCAAAACTCTAACTAGCGGACTAATTAGATTTGCAATTTATTGATGCTGTCAATATGCCTATTGTAAATGAAACAGCAGATGTTTTTTTCACGAATTCAGGATTTGTCCCATAAAAAAAGTTCTGCAGAAAGATGAGCAGGTTTCATGGTGTTCGGATGTAAAGTGACTAACCAGTTATGCTGTATTACCTGCACACTGCTATTATCGCTACGCTAAAGCTTATACTAACAGCACTACCTTAAGGGCAGATTTCATTGTACACCCGCCTAAGGGCCGTGAATAATTCATTCCAAGCGAGCTCTTTGCTGAATAAACATTAACCATTCAAGACTATACTTAAATAGGGAATTTATTTTTACCTTTCTCTATGTAATAGCCGCTGACATATCAACGTGGCTTTTTAGGGTTTCGATTTATTAAATACTTACTGAATTTATGTATGTTTCTTAGTTTTTTCTCTCTTGAACTAAACCACGTAGAAAATTTTGAAAGGCACAATGCACATTTTTTTTATCCCGACGTTTCGCCCAAATTAAATCAGCCGTGGTCACAGGTAGACTGAAGTGGCGGAGCAGTTGTCATCTTCGTGAAGCAAGGGTATCTTCATCTAACCCCACTTGATCTCAATTTTTTATTATGTTAACTAGTCGTGTGCCCGATGGGATTTCCCATGGTTCAAAAATGACGAACTTTCAAACAAACTTTGTTCAGGGGAACAGGGGTTTAAGGGATAAAATTTCAAAAATCGTTTCTTAGTGGCCACCTACGGTGAAGTACTCCTGTATAAAATTTCATGCTTCTAGACGTACCGGTTTCAGCGTTGCATTACCTGTCAGTTACTGTTAGAGTTTAATTAAGTAGATATTTTCTTTTTTCGACTTAAGTTGAAATAAGATCCAATAAAAAAAAAATGACATGTAGCAGAAGGATATATTTAGTTCACTTCCCAAACTCAGACTTCCCTGCATGGTAAGTAAAAGTTCAACCGCCAGGCTCAAACCAGAGTGAAGCATGCGCAAAACTACGCCTCGGTCTGCTGTACATACACGTTCATACGCACATGTTTACACCAAACTACAACTAAAGTACGCCTCACGACACTCACACATGTTTATGAAACTGGCCTCACTTCACTGTTAACAACGCTATGTCTTAGTTTTTTATTTGGTCTGAGCCGCCAGGCTATCATCACACACAAAATAAAACTAAAATAGTAACCCTTGATTCATTAAGAGATTAAAGCATTTCATCATCATTCCAGCATTCTAATTTCGCAAGACACTCGTAATCGCTACGGCTTTGATTTTGACAGGTCAACTATTTCCATAGCAACGTATGTATTAACAATCCGACTTCTCCACAACTGTGCACCAAGCAATGAATATTGTTTTTGACACATCAACTGTCATGATTGATGTTGGTTACCTACGTTACACAATTGCTCTGCAAGTCTTGCAACAGAACACAAAGCCCTTGTTTATACGTTAGGGCCTGTCCGCATCTCCACGTCACCACGTCGTCAACGTGAAACGGTGCGGTAACGCGGCGCGGTGCGTTGACTTATCGTGCAAATTTGTGTTACCGTATCGTAAAAATGCACTTCAGGATCATTGTTAGATTTATCGTTGAACATCTAGATCCTGAATTTTAATACGAGAAACATTAAGGTATAGTTTTAAAGCATCGGAGCACATAGACGGCGACTAACTCGCGGGCATGGAGAGCGCTGGCGGAGCGCATATACGTGTGCGCTTGCGGCTAGAGGCGGAACGTGTTACGATACGGTAACGTAAATTTGCACGTTATTTCAACGCACCGTGACGCGTTACCGCACCGTTCCACGTTGACGACGTCATGACGTGGAGATGTGGACAGGCCTTTGCTCTTTCCTGTTTTACGTCTATTTTGCCATCGAGCCTCTCTCGATCACGATCCGTCAGGGATCAATGAATCTGAAGTATTCAATAGACAATGGTCGATGTCATTGTGTCGACGCCGGCTGTCGCTAAAAACCAGCGCTGTGGCTATGCTCTATGCATGTGGCACAGCTATACCTATGCTGAGCGATGGCCGATTTATTCGGATGTGATGCATATTTTCGCATAAATTTTATATTTGCGAATTTGTGTGAATTAGTGTTAATATTTTATTGTTTATGTAAAGTATTTTTGTTAGTTTTGTAAGTTTTATATTGTACTGAATTTTGTTAATATGTATATTTTATGTAGTGGTTTTGCCTAGCTTCCACAGGGAATGCTAGTGTGGAAGCTAGTGCCAAATGTAAGTTTATTTGTACAATTAAGATTTAAAAGATGTATTATTTACTTTTTTTTACTGCCTCGTTGGTTTAGTGGTCGCAAGCGCGACTACTGAACGTGAGGTCCTCGGTTCGATCTCCAGGTCGGGCAAAGTGTTATTAGGTTTTTTCGAGTGGAATATCTTAATAGCAGCCCGGAGTCTGTATTTGTGCCCGGTTGATGGCAATAGGCTCGCCCCCTATTACATGGGACTTGAAACATAACGGCGAAATGTGGGTGTGCTGTACAGCTCTGCCCAACCCTTCGGGGAATACAAGCGTGACGTTTTGTTGTGTTAATTTTTATTTTGTTATGTTGCTTTTATTTTTACTTTTTGTTATTGTTAATTTGTTGTGCGTCACGTCTAGACGTAGGTAAATATAGGAAAATGGGTACAAGCGTACCCAGACACTAAGTAATTGTAGCATTATGAACTATGTCGGTCTTTGTTGCCCTCATGGAGTAGTTTAATTAATCCTAAGACAGCATGGCTGAATGAATTCACTTCGAGAAAAAGATATACAGGGCGGTAATTGGAGATGGGGCATGAATGGCAGCTAACTTAACCATTGTAGCTACAGGAAAACGTTCTTAGAACGTTTCGTATTATGTAACGTCTACCCTAACTTGAGGAATAATTTCTAACTGCATTCACAGATTTTGAAAAAAGTGTACAGTTAGCAAGAAAAAGGTCAGTTTTCTCAAAACATTTTTACTATACCTACCAAACGATCCCATTTCTCGTAAGGACCAAAAGACTTCCGGACCAACCGAGGTTGGAGTACTACAAACGTCAGAAATCGCGAAAAACTAAATTCTATTAAAAGATCTGTTGATACCGAAAAAAAAACAGTTTTTTTTAATTATCTGTGAATGACGTTAGAAACGTTTTTAAAAAATATGGATTGCCTCTTAAAAACATTTTGCCATAGCCGCAACGATTAAGGTAGCTGCCCTTATAACTAACTCATCACTAGTGAGTTTTTTTTGCGATTTTTGACGTTTCTAGTACTCCACAGTTGGTCCGAAAGGGTCTTTTGATTCTTATGGGAAATATGATCGATTGGCATCATAAACAAAATCTGTGTATGCAGATAGAAATTATTCTTCAAGTTAGGAGTCTTCTAAGAACGTTTTCTTGTAGCTACAATGGTTAAAGTAGCTGTCTTTTATGCCCCATCTCAAATTACTATCCTGTATATCTTTTTTCTCAGAGTGAATTTAGGCATGCTGTCTTAGGATTAATTAAACTACTCCATGAGGGCAACAAAGACCGACTTAGTTCATAATGGTAGTCATTTTTTTTTTAGTACCGGTCCCATACCTTATTACCCAATGTCCTTTGTTTTCTGTCTTATACAAATTCTCCAATTATCATTTTCGAATTTCAAAAGATCCTGAAATAAATATCAGACGAAAAAAAAGGCGATGATCGAAAACCATTTCGACTATACGTATTCCTGTCGCGCATCGTACTCTATAAAAACGGAACCATTATGTTTAGTGCGCTGCCGCCATAAAATCATTATGTACTGTAAATCATTTGAGTTCATCCTGTGAATGCTAAGCTGAGCAATTGATAGAAAAAAGTCGGTTTGTCTTACAATAGTACCGGTTCTCTTTTTCACCATTTAAACCATTACCCCCTTATTACAAAAGATGGTCTAAGAAAAACCCTGGTTTTAGGGTAGCCCCGTCTCTTTTTGTTATATGACATAAGAAAGTGATGGGTATATTTTAAACCTGGGTTTACCTTAGTCTTGGTTTAAACCATGTTTTGTAATAAGGGGCTTAGTGTCTAAACATACTATGCCGAAGATACGCGACCGAAGTTTGGCATGATAACGCCTGCAATGCTATTCGAATTAATGACGACACTTATGCCGAAATTACGTCGCGTTATAGCGTACAGCCGAACTTTGGTCGGGCGTAAATTCAGCGACAATTCGGCGGCAACGTATTCTGTAGAGCAAACATACGCGACCGAAGTTCAGTTAGATTGCCGACGAAGATCCGGGGCGGGTAGCAGCGGGAGGCAGGCATGCCCGCGCCCCGCGTGTCCGCCCACAAGTTTGCGCAATTGAATTTCTGCCGCGTAAGTTCGGCACTTATGGTGTGTCATATCAGCCGAATACGTCGGGACATAAAATCAGCCGCGGAACTTCGGTCGCGTATCTTCGGCATAGTGTGTTTGGACACTTAAATTATAGAAATAGGATTTAAAGGATGGTAATAGATAAGAACTAAGTTAGAAATGTCAAATTAGTTTACGACCCGAACTTCACCGATTTTTTAGTCGACACGTTCTGACGGGTCATCTAAAAGAAATAAAAAGAAATCAAAAGTATCATAAAGACTATTTAAGAAGTTTTATTAATTTTATTTGAGAAGTAATAAACTTTCCATAAAATATTTTTTATTGGAATAAGCTATCATTCTTACTTTCCGAGATATTAAGGTTTGTGTTGATGACCCGGGCTCATCGCTACCGAGTTTATTAGATGAGCAATGTGGTATTTTAAGCATAACAATATGCTTAAACATACAGAACGTAAACAAATTCGTGTAATTCCTTAAAACCACATGATCTACTACTGGTGTAGATTGGCCCCGCACGGGCATTAGCCTAATGAAAAAAAATTCTAAGGATTCCGTAAATAATAACTAAATAACTTTTTTTTGCGACATAATAATTTTATGAGATTGAACATTTCGATGCCACGCATAAATGAATGAAAGCACGGCGACGCGGCTGGCGGGCACGACTAACGCGATATCGCTCTTTGCAGTAAGTTAACTCGGGGCTCTAAAATGACTCAGAAATAGAAAACTAAGATTTAATTTTTATTTTATTTTTCAGTTGGTTTTCGAATATTACCTTTTAGGGTTAATCAGTGTCACCAGTAGATCACGCGGTTTGAAGGAATTACACGAATTCGTTTACACCCTGTATATTTATCAATATTATGACGCCCACAGCAGAAATGGAATCGCATGAAATCTTAATTAAACTCCAACATTGCAGCAAGCGACGCCAGGTACCAAAACTTAACGTAACAATAAATCCTAAATTCGGAACGCACCCGGACGATCATAATGTCATTACAATATCTCAAATCGTAGCGCCTATAAAATCATTACGACCAATCATCTGGCGCAAACAAGAATACGAAATCATTCAGAGTTAGGGAATGTGACACAAGGGAAGAATTTTATTGTCACGTTCTCATGGTTTATGCCTAGAATGCCTGGGTAGCTACCACCCTCACATTAAAGTCCGGCGCCAAACAGTTTACTGTGTTCTGTCGTGTGTATGTGACAATAATGGGCTGAATATGGTTGACAGAAAATTCTTAGTTATAGGGTTTTTTTTTCAGGGTTTCGTACTCAAAGGGAACGGAACGTTTTTGACGTTTGGCAACACTGGCAACAAGTCGTGAAAAAAACGACTTCTTAGTTAAATTAATTTGGAATATTTATTTAATTGTGTTTAATCAGTGTTTGCTTGATTAATATCATTAAAACTAGTAATTAAATGATGTACCCAGTAGTGTTGTTTTGTTTTTATCGCAAGATCATCGTGTAATCAAGAAAACTTGTAAGGTGTACCGGCTGTCAAACGGACTGATTTGAAATCTTCAATCCCAGGGAGTATTTTGTTATAATAATTCAATAAGTATCGTAGAAAGTATACTAACGACACACTACGCAACACCCACAATTACTGCTCATTTCTATGAGCTACGTCCATTACACACCGGCACGGTTTATGTCTCCTTTTGCTTGACAATTTGTGGAAGCAAAATCGAAGACGAAAACATTCGCCTCAGACAAAAAACATTACAAACTTTACTTTACTAAACTATATTAACCCGTTCTTAACAGGCTGAGATTCACCTGAAACTATAGATCTTCTATTAAATGTATTACTTGCAACTTTCTATATTTTTAAGTCTGTTGTCAATAACAATTATTCCGGTGTATTTTAAACTAATACTTTATTATTGCTAATGCCACCTGTTACCCTTGTCTTGTTTTTAGTCTTTTTTACATACTACAATTAACCATTTGCTCAAAAATTCTGCTCCTCTAAACTTTATCTAATAAATAACTAATTTACCCTCAATCATTTTTTCATAATTTTTGTATTTTTTTTTTTTTTTTTCTTTCTCTTGTAAACTTTGTTTTCTGTTTATACCACTTTGTTAACTATATCTCACCTTATTACTTCCCTCTGTATAAGATTTCGCCATTAAGCCATTAAGTTGTATACTTTTCACATTCCAGGGGACTGTAACATATCAAGTGGAAAAATGATGACCCGCAGATCAACTGTCAAAGATATGGAGGTCAAACTGAGGGCTACCCTGAAGGAACTGGAGTCTTCAAAAACCCTTTGCTGCCAGCTTCTACAGGAAAGAGATGACAGTGAGGTGGAAGTGAAAATTATTGTCGATAAAAACACCACACTCAAAAATGAACTGGCTGAGCTTCATATTCAACATATGGACTTACTCGACCAACATAACCACCTACAACAAATTGTGTCTTCGTTCGATCAGTGCAGTGACACACACGAACTGGCTTTGCAACGTATAGCCAAGCTTGAATTAGATTTAAGAGAAGCACATAGGAATATATCTCTATACGAGTCAATTAAGGCTAATGAGCAGGCCACCGAGACCCAGAGCCTGTTCAATAAGTTAGTAGGTAGTACGTCGAACCCTATTTGCAAGTCAGCTGTAACTATTGATTTAACTGGTGATGATACCCTAACAAAGTGTCCTTTAGTAATGAGTAATAAGAAGTTTAAAAAGTATATAAAAATAAAGAAATTAATTAGGAAGTCTCGCAAAGCATTAAAAAATCAAAACCAATTTAAAATTAATGTTAACCTTCGCAGACACCGTATTAACTTAGTTAAGCAATTAGACAATTGTTCTACTGAATTAGAGAAAAGTAGGATCACATATGACTTAGATGTACAATGCTTACAGGACCAGCTGATATATAAAGAAAATTTACTAGCTGATATTTTTAAGAAATATGAAACATCACAAAGTAATTTAAGTAAGCGCATGCTGGAGGCCAGTGAGCTAATAGACTTAGTTAAATACAATGCTGAGAGATATGAGTCTCTGACAAATAATCTTTCATGCAACTGTGTCCACCCTTCTCCGTCTTCTGTACTCCAGCATGTTACACCATTGCCCGAGTCAACTCAACCTTTGAGGAATAATGATAGCAAGATGTGCAATCATACTGTAGTATTCACTGACAAATTGGGTGTAGGATTAGGGACTTCTCTTCAAAATTGTTTATCCCATTCTGTCACCAACCATTGTTACCCTAATTTACACTTTAACTTTATAATAGAAAAAATTGTAAATTCTCATTATGATAGTCAAACTACTGTTGTATTGTTAATAGGAAATAGTATTGGAGTAAGGAAAAGGGACATTGTTAATGGTGTTGGCACCTTATTAAATTTAAAGAATATAGGGAAAATTATGTTGTGTGCTCTGCCTTATTCAGACTTGTTATCAGTTCAAGATAATAATTATATTCATCACTTGAACAACATAATGTATATGTTGACATGCCGTCATAGTGACAAATTATTGTATTTTGACACTAACAAGTTTGTTAGTGGTTTTAAATTGTCCCAGGAAGCAATGTTTCTTCCTAGTAAATGCAGGCATCTGATTGCTACATTGATAGCGTATAATATTAACTCTGTTATAGCAAATATAACACAGACTAGGTTAAGTAGCGACTCAGTATTGTCCAGTTTTTCTAACAATACTGCGATAGATTGTTTAAACTTTTAGAGCCGACAATAGAGAAGCATAACGATGATGTTCTGCTATACCACCAGAATATTAATCGTTTCTCTAGCAAGATATTAGATATAGAATTATTAGTAGACAGATATTGCATTGATATTTTATGTTTTTGTGAAACATGGCTGAAGCCAGATCAAATGCATTTTAATGTAAATAACTTTTTGGTTGCCAGTGCGTTCAATAGACTATCCGCTGTGGGAGGTGGTACTTTAATTTTATGTAATAATAGTTTAAAATTTAAAGAGCGAAAAGACATTACTTCATTATCTATTGATCGCTTATGTGAGGTAGCATGTGCGGAAATAGAAAATCGTGTTGTAATATGTGTGTACAGACCGCCGGGCTCAAACTTTTCTTCTTTTTTAATTGCTATGGAAGAGATTTTAGGAAAAGCTTTTAGGAACAATAAATTAATTTTTGTTTGTGGTGATTTTAATGTTGATATTTTAGTGGACTCACCCGACAAGAGTAAACTCTTAGCATTATTTAATTCTTTTAATTTAAAACATATTATAAATCAACCCACTAGAATTACTGCCGCTACCAGTACATGTATAGATAATATTTTTACAAATAGTGTAGTAAACAACACATCCGTGATTAGTGGCGTTAGATCTGACCACATGGGTCAAATTGTTAACTTTAAAATAAATAAACAGTTATTATCAACCAAAAATATTAAAATTAGATTAATGACTAAAAATAAATTGCAATCATTGCAGGATAATATTGAAACTCAATTGTGTCTTACTCGTTTTACATCAGATGACCCTGACCAAAATTATAATAAGTTATTTCATATAATATGCCAAGAATTTAATAAATCGTGCCCTTTAAAGAATATTAAATTTAACAATAAATGTAGCTTTAATGAATGGGCCACAAAAGGTATAAGAAAAAGTAGAGATGTGCTTTATGACTTATATTATGAAAAGTCTTTTAATTCTGATAAATCTTTTCATGATTATGTCAGAAACTATTCAAAATTATTTAAGAAGGTATGTAATTTTGCAAAATCAAAATTAATCAGTAGTAAAATAAGTAAATCTAAAAATAAAATAAAAGCGGTATGGAAAGTTATAAACACTGAAACTGGTCAAATGAATCCTAGGGATCCTGAAATATCTTTGAAAATTGAAAATAAAACTTTATCGGAAAAGGTAGAAGTTGCTAATGCATTTGAATTATTTTTTTCAAATATCCCAATCGAAGTCACGAAGTCACTTGACTCGTCACCATCAGCAGCAGAATCGTTGTTGAAACAATTTTTTTCTAAAGATATTCCAAATTTCGAGTTTAAACATGTTACACCATTTGCAGTTGTAAAAACTTTTAAAAGCTTAAATGTTAAAAACACTGAAGACCTGTGGGGTATCTCTATTAAGGTACTTGAATCCATTATTGGTTGTATAGCCCCGACTCTTGCAAAAATATTTAATCTTAGTATAGATAGCGGTAATTTCCCTGATCTGATGAAACACAGCAAAGTTATCCCAATTTTTAAATCAGGCTGCAAGCATAATCCCTCTAATTATAGACCTGTTTCAGTGCTTCCATCATTAAGTAAGATTTTTGAAAAAATTATGCTTGAACAGATGTTGTCTCATTTTAATAAAAATAGGATTTTACACGATCGACAGTTTGGCTTCACGAAAGGTAGATCGACGACAGATGCGGGTGCGAAATTAGTCACTCATATCTTGGAGGCTTGGGAAGGGTCGCAGGATGCTGTCGGCATCTTCTGTGATCTTTCCAAGGCTTTTGATTGCGTGGATCATAAAACGCTCATTTGTAAGTTAAGTCACTACGGGATTCGTGGACGTCCTCTGGAACTGGTGTTATCCTATCTTTCCAAAAGACAGCAAAAAGTAGGCATATCTGGCATAACTTCTTCAGGGTCTCTAGTAAAAATGGGCGTGCCACAGGGCTCGATTCTGGGCCCCTTTCTATTCCTTGCTTATATTAATGATCTTCCTTACATGATGTCGGCACTATCTGACATAATTTTGTTCGCGGACGACACTTCCCTTATTTTTAAAATCAATAGGAAAGACATAGATCTTTTAAATGTAAATAGTAGTTTATCCGCTCTATCGAAATGGTTTGCGGCAAATAATCTTTTATTAAATGCGACTAAAACGAAATGTCTGAAGTTCTCATTGCCAAACGTTCCCCATGTAGGAGTAAACATAACGCTTGACGGCAGTAAACTGGATATAGTAGATCAAACTGTATTTCTAGGCATAACAATAGATTCCAAATTACAGTGGGGAGCTCATATAACTGCCCTTTCTAGTAGGTTAAGTTCTGCTGCTTTTGCAGTCAGAAGAATTAGACAGCTAACTGACATACCTACTGCCCGACTTGTTTATTTTGCGTACTTCCACAGCATTATGTCTTATGGTATTCTGCTGTGGGGGGCAGCGGCCGATCGCGACTCGATATTTATATTACAGAAGAGGGCAATCCGCGCGATCTATAATATGGGCCCTCGGGAGTCCCTTAGAGATTTCTTTAAAGAGATTAATATTCTGACGATGCCTTCCCTTTACATTTTTGAAAACATTATGTTTGTACGTAAAAATCTGCCAATGTATAGTGTAAAAAGCGACGTTCATAATATAAATACTAGGAACAAACATAAATTAGTAGTCCCTAAATTTAGATTATCCAAAACGAATAAGTCATTCCTAGGAAACTGTGTTCGATTTTATAACAAGCTTCCCAAATCAATTACGGATCTCACTGAGGGCAAATTTAAATCTCACGTTAAATCAGTTCTCATTAAAAAGGCATACTATAAGATAAACGACTATGTTGACGATAGGGACGTGTGGCGCTAGTTCTTTTCTGCACATGTGGCTTCCCTGGTAACCAATAGTTTTTAGATGTAGGTTTATGATGTATCTATATTAGTTAGATACGATTATGATTTAACACAATTCATACAGAATTGATTTATATACTTTATTTTTAATTGGTTTTTACCTGTACTTGCATAATTTTATTATTGGAAAAAATATGATGATTTTTGTTGTATAGAGTCAATCAATTTATTCACTTGACAGACATATCTGTGTTGCTGGGGAGTTTGTTGCGCCGTTTCTTCTTCACAGCAAAAACACTAGGAAGCGGTGAAGGGAGGGCTTTTTGTGGGATGTCTATAATATTGTAAAACTAACGTTCAAAAAGAACTAAGTAATTCTAGTCTATTTTGAATAAATGAGTTTTGAGTTTGAGTTTGAGTTTGAACCCTATTACTAAGACTCCGCTGTCCGTTCGTCCGACCGTCTGTCACCAGGCTGTATCTCATGAACCGTGATAGTTAGACAGTTGAAATTTTCACAGATGATGTATTTCTGTTGCCGCTATAACAAAAAAACTAAAAAATAAAATAAAATGAGTATTTAAGTGGGCTCCGATACAACAAACGTGATTTTTTTGCCGTTTTTATAGATAACTAGCTTTTGCCCGCGGCTTCGCTTGCGTTAATTTAGAATTTGAGAATGAATTCGGGTTGTATTAGGTACAATATTAAAATTCAATCATGATTCGAAAGACACGACGCGCCATCTATGAACGCTATTGTTGTTTTCCTCGGGAACAGTACTTTTTTCGGGATGAAAGGTACCCTATGTCTGTTTCTGTACACCTGACAACGTATATGCAAAATTTCAGGATGATCGGTTCAGTGGTTTAGGCGTGAAATGGTAACAAACAAACCAAATTACTTTCGCATTTATAATATTAGTTAGGATGGTACGGAACCCGTCGTGCGCGAGTCCAACTCGTACTTGGGCGGTTTTTTGTATTATAGCTTTCTTAATACACATTCATAGTTACAATTATGATTAGTTACGGTTTACTCACGTGCATTTTTCGGCATTGCCTGACTAGTTTCGTCTTGCGACCTCGCCGCGTGTTCAGCTAAGGGCTCCGTTTGTGTCCGAAACTAGTCGGGCAATCCCGAAAAATGCACGCGAGTAAACCGTAACTAATTATGAATACTGATTAAAACATACAGAAATTTTTTAGTTATTAACATGTCCGACGCCGTAACGGACACTGGTGGGCGACACCCCATACTCTCGCGGCGCCAGTTGAAAAACATTGATTTTGCCAAATTACATCTATGTTTTTTGCAAAAACCAACCAGTATAGGGTAGTGTAGAGGGCCGTGCGGGTCCCTTTTCATACGATATGGCACGAATTTTCTGTCGGTCGCTTTGCCATAAATTTTTATAAACTGACGCGCGGTCACCTGTGGGCGACGCGGCACGAACGGAAGAGTTGGTTGTCGGCCAACTGTGGTCGTCGCGGCTCGAATGGAAAACCTATGTTTTACTGTCGGTAGTCAACGTGTTAAGGTTGAAGTGGGAATTGTGTCTGGTCAAGCACTTGTCGGTTTACACCACAGATCTGTTCTGTGGTTTACACAGCAGTGTCGCAGCAGCTGCCGGCGAGTGGCAGAAACGATTTTCTTCACCGATCACTTTCTACTATTCGTTTAATGGATGCGTTTAGAAACAAATGGTTCTTGATTGATTATAGTGCCAACCATCAATTTTATAGTGCAAACATTAATTTTGTTGTGGAAAGCATTAATTTTAAAGTGTGCCTTAAGTAAATATTTTTTGATATTTTTATTAATTTTAAAGCGCTTTAAAATACTTCCTCTGACCTGCCGCCCCTTCCTCACATCGCACGAATTCTATGATTTATAGGTTTCGGTTAATCTTAAGTTTAACCGGTTAAAGATGAATTTATTCGCAAAAGGACATTGTATCAAACATTAGCCAACCATCAAATCTAAACTTAATATTAACCGGCTAATCTTGAGTTTATATTCACACCTATCGTTAACCGTAACATATAGCAAACACCAAAGAAATTATCAATTTAGAAAAAGAACAGACCCTCCATCGAAGTTTTCGTGGCGTGGGTTCAAACATATCTTGTGTAATAAAAATATATTCTGAGTATTACTTTTCCTTATCTTTGTGGCTCAAAATAGGAATTTGATAGCCAAAAATATACTGTTGGCTAACCCGAACGATAGCTAATAAAATAACAGAATTTACTAATAGGATTAATAGCGTTTTAGCTTTCTGGGGCGTTATTTATTAAAAACAGGATGGTACATCAGAACTGAATACTTTAATACGATCAGTTATTATTACAATGCAGGAATATCAAACACAGTCATAATTACAAATCTTTAAACAAAATAAAGCAACTAAATAACAATTGTGAACGTTCGTACAAACCAAAGATCGCAGCCAAATTAGGGCGAGTACCGCACCGCATACTGTTTTATAGACCGTTTTGACAGGTCATGAAGTAAATGTCCCAGACTACTGCCACGACAAGGCGACTTCATTAAATCCCTAACAATACATATAACTTTTAGGTAGTTATCTATTTTTAGCGAAAAAGGCACTCCGCCTTTCATTCTTACAAATTGTATATTGTATAGGGTAGTCGAACTTTTCGTCAAAAAGGTAGCAAGTCACTATAACATGGTGACACATTTCACTTATAACCCGTGTAGATCTACGTAAAAGATATTGAACATTTTCATCTATTCCTATGACGAATAATTTTGGGGGGATGAAGAAAGAACGAAAGAAACATGTTTATTTTTTATAATAGCAACACCAGACAATACACAAAACATTAAAAAAAACTTTTTGCACCAGACTAAAAAAAATACTGTAATCTTAGTAGGTAATAATTAATTGATAGATAAAAAATATGTCGAATAAATTCGTAAAAATCTCGAAAAATTCTATGGAAATGGTACTTATATTCAATTCATTTTTGGGTACACCACAGTCCCTTACAAACGGTATTACAATTAAAATTACAAAAGCATTGTTATCAAATGTGTGCTGGGTAAACAAAAAAACCATAAAATGTTTACTTTCCCTAAAGGATCTCTCCATAAACTTTGACTTTTACACAAACAAATATAAAACTCTGAACCCTTCTTTCGGATATCGGTCAGCAGAACGGACCTTAATTTGGAAGGAAAATCCCCATGGTTGTAACACAAAGTCAATATTGTTTAGGGTAAAAAACCCAACACGTTTGGGCACGAGACGTGAAGAGAAACAATTAAATGGGGGTAGCTTTTGAGTGGCTGGCTTCCAGATGTGCCATGGTTACGAAGTAGTTAAGACGGGATTTTTATTCGGATGTATGGAAGAGCACTATACACGCTGGCATTTAATTGGTTGTTACAAACGTTGTTCAGACCATGGCCTACCACCATTCCACAGCATCAAATAAAAAAAACGTGGTTGGTTTAAAAAAAACACAAAAAAAAAACATACACCTCAGAGGGGACTTGCGCAGTCGGCACCATGATGGTTCAAGTTATTTGCCGGGAACTTTACCGCGATTGACGCGATGTGTACTGTAATGTTACGGTTAATGTTTAAACACGTTTGAGCAACATAAGACTTTTTATAAAGCCTAGTTTTTTTTTATGCTTTGTAATGGTATTACACCATAGACCAATAAGCGTCGCAATCCACCAGGCAAATGATTGCAATAGATGGAGACAGACAGCGGACGGATTGAAATGGAGTCACGACCCTCAGTAGTTAGGAAACGATTAAGAAGAGTACGTAGTATGTACGTATACGTACGTGTAAGAGCACTTTAAAATAATGAAAATAATAAGAAAAAATGTTTAAGGCACACTTCAGAAATAATGCTTTCCCTAACAAAATTAATGATTTGCAGTATAATCTATCAAAAACCACTTGTTTCTGAACGCACTTATTAAACGAATGGTGGAAAGTGATCGGCAAATCGTTTCTGCCGCCCGCTGGGCAGCACTGCTCGCTCGGCTCGTGCATTGAGTCGTCACAGTTCCAACATAACCCAGTATCAAAAACCACTTGTTTCTGAACGCACCTATTAAACGAATGGTGGAAAGTGATCGGCGAATCGTGTCTGGCACTCGCCGGCCGCTTCCGGGGCAACGATCGCTTTGCTCGCTTGCCCCATGCGTTGAGTAGTTCACACAGTTCTAACATAACTAAACCTACCTTTCAGCTATCTGTTTTTCATTTTATTTCTTATTACGGAGAGGAAATTTTTAGTTAGAAGCATTATTAAACTCCTCCTTTTTGGAAATCAGTTAAAAATATAGTGCAAACGTTGAGTAAAAAAGAGTAAAATTGCGCGTCAGAAATTTTCTAACAGACATTTTTGATAATGTGCGACCAGGCTAAAAGTGTCAAAACTCAAGTGCAAACTATCCATTTTAATCTATTAAACGTCGCCTTTGATACCCTAAAAGCGCGTAAATTCCCGCCATATTTGTTTAAATGTGTCATGCCCACACGTGGAGCCCAACACTTATGAACACCCGTGTGTGCGTCCGACATTTCAGAGAACTATTCTTTTATAGTTCATTTAAATATAACCCATTTTTATTTGTTCTAGTTTTCTGTGATAAAAAACTAATAAAGTACAAGGACATAAAAGTAAACAAGTATCTAAGAGCCTTGACAGTTCTCACCTGATGGCAGGAGCTCTACGTATCTAGCTAGAGAAGAAGATTTAGTTTTTACGACTGGGAAACATGGGGAACAGGGGACGGGGGGACATCAATCAATGGTGAAACAATGGCTGGAGACCCTTCAGGTTCCGCTGCCCGGGCCGTAAAAACGGTCCACAAGGATCATCGAAAAGCAGAACAAGAGAAAAAAAAAAGATTTTAATTTTCCATCTTATCAACCTCAAAAGTAGCAGAAATATTATGTAGATAACCAACGTTGCAATTACTTGTGTGGCTATTCCCCAAACACAAAACAATAAGATTACAAACTCATTAAGTGAGAATTGTATCTAAATTCCCACAGAGGAGCGCTAGAATAGTTCGCAGCAACTCGCTGTGACGTCACACCTTCTAGAAAGATTCACCTTCACGAAGAGAATTAAAGAGATTCCCTACAGGGCATTTGACTACTATTAAAAATGTACAACAATTTAGTATTGTAGAAAGAACACGGTGTATGAAAAAATAAATTAAATCGATGAGAAAATAGTGGAGATACACGATTTCGAGGATTGTTGAGGAGGCATTTTCTGTCCTTGTCACGCGAAACGGATATTTTACAGAGTGATGTCAAGTCACTATGAAGTTTTTAAGGTATGACGTGGCAGTAGTGTTGTCTCTGTTTTGTGAACAATTTTAAATCGTTTATATCTTGGTCGGTTTATTAAATATTTCATTGGTTTTTTCACTGTTGCTTGTTATTATTTTTGTAATAGTTTTGAGAATACTAACTTCGTGTTGCAGTAGTGTATATCTTCACATTCACACCCAACCCCGGTACAATTATCTGCCATAAAAATACTTCTACCGTAAGAGACTTATTTAAAAATATACATATACAGGGCGTCCCACGACTTTTTCACATGGAAGGAAAGTACCTTAAATACTATAATAAATAATAGGAGAAATAAATGTATCTGATCGAGCCTTTCGATTAGTACAATAAAATTACAGTTTTTTTTGTTTTCACATTTAGCGGGTTCGATTCCCGGTTCAGACAGGTGATTGTTTAAAAATCTTTGAATGCAGTTCGTATTGTTTTTAAAATAAAAATGAAGTTTTCATTTAGTATTTTTTTCTATCTACAGTATTTAGGTTACTTCCCCTTCATGTGGCAAAGTCGTGGGACGGCCTGTATATATTTTCAGGCAGTTCTGATAAAAATCTTGTTGGTGTGTCTCGATTTTTGTATATACTAAAAATAGCGATGTATATAATTTCTATGTATAATGCTGATTGTTGTCTACTCCCTAGAATACGAAACAATAAGATTACAAACTCATTAAGTGAGGATTGTATCCAAATTCCCGCTGCGGGGCGTTAGAATAGTTCACGCCAACTCGCTGTGGGCGAGAGGCGCGCGGTCCTCGCATAGTGACGTCATACCTTCTAGAAAGGTATGCAGACCGACCTTGCAGTTAATAGTGCCATATTTTATTCAGATTGCTCACGAAATAATCTTAAATATCGCTGACGGTGTGTTAGAGACTAGATTAGTTGTAAAAAGCGCCCGAGACGCGCGCCCAGTACGCTACGTTTTGGGTATGTATGTATTTTTTCAAACTTTAACTCAAAAATTGTTTATTCAAAATATACTAGAATTACTTAGGCCTCGTTTACGGAGACGCGGGGCGTCGCGCTTCGCGTGCTGCGTGGCGTCTCGTGGCGCGTCATACGTGTTTTCAGTTTAAAGACAGGCGGCGCGTGCAGCGGCCCGCATCATCACACGCGCAAACACAAACATATCGCAATGTACGATGTTGTTTATGAAGATGCGGGGCGTGCAAAGCCGCGGGCCCCGCCGCGGGTTTCGCTACGTTTTACAGTGAACGGAGAATTGCAGGAATAGCTGGTCGCAACGCTGCGTGCGCCGCCGAGATAAATGTTGCGTGCGACGCGGCGGTGATATCCGCGGGCTCCGCCTGCAATTCAAGCAAACGCGTGTAAAATCGCTTCTCCGTAAACGCTCTCATACAACGCCATATGTTTTAATGCGACGCGCGATGCCCCGCTCATAAACGTGGCCTTAGTTCTTTTTGAACGCCAATTTTACATAAGACAGCCCCCGAAAACGCCAACCCTTCACCGCTTCCGTGTGTATGCTGTGAAGAAGAAACGGCGCAACAAACTCCCCAGCAACACAGTTATGTCTGTCAATTGAATTAATTAAATTAGTCTATACACAAAAAAGGTAGTATTAAGTATATTGATTAAATTATGTAAGTTGAGGATGATAAACAAAATGTGTGATGGCATAATAATGTGATGTAGGATGGGAAAGTAGGGTAGAACCCTACTTTCCCATTTTGCTAAGGCAAAAATTCTATAAAACACAAGTTTGAAGAAAATTAAATCAATTTTAATAGGCTTTATTTAGTTTAGTTTATAAATCACATATTTAGCACTTGAGATCAATTTATTCTTAATTCTAAATAACAAATATATTCAATATGTAAAAGTTATGTTGTTACGGTTTTGCTCCATCCATTATCCAAAACCGGGTATACCCAAATATACCCGATTTTACCACTTAACACTGTTAGCAATGTGTGTTAGCAATTATATCGGCGAAACGACAATATCGATGATATAACATTGCCGGTACTTTTGGTCATTAAAGTGATACATAAGTACTTTTTTCTTTAAAAGATTTCGTTATTGCCGATATGATGAGATTTAAGCGATTTTTTAAAATGTTCCTTGATAAACATGAATTTATTTGGTGCCCGTTGTACTACTCGTGGTAACACACTCTTTATCATAAAAGTTTTAAGCATTGTGATCAACTAAATGAAAAGAAGCAAAGTATAGAGTTATTTTGAGCCTATGAAGTAACACAATTTTTTTTTTATCCCAATCTGTAAACACGATGTTTTGCTAGAGTTTTGAATTTTTAGATTTTTCTTAAATAAGTTTTATAAAAATCTAAATGAAGTTATCATTAAAATAGTCCGTTTCCTGAAAAGTTGATAAAATCCACATATGGGTTATGGCAAGCGCACCGACGATATATCGATACGTTTATCGATATTCAAATCTCCTTTCATCACTAAGGACCATCGTGTGGATGCTTGCGCAATGATCGTAGCAATGATGGCCCGTCATGGGCGATTGAAAGACGAGTCATAAGAATCATATTTCCAACACAAACAACACACATCCTTCCCGATCGGAACCATCGCCGCAACCCATTACTTCTATTAGCGCTATTTTTATCCCATAGAGAGATAACCGAAGATATTTCAGACCCCCTAATGTCCCCATAACGGCTCTGCATGAAAAACGACGACGTTAACTGGATAATAGGGAAACTTTCTCCACCGCTAATAAATTAGGCGGGCGGTATTTTGGCGAGATCGCAACGCGTTGTGGCGAGGGATTAATGTATTAAGAGTAAAGGATAGCTTGATTGTATTAATTAAATTCTCGTTTATTTATCTATAATACATACTTATACAGGGTGAAATTGTAAACAGTCGTCAAACCGAAATGGGAGATTGTACTCATCACTATGAACAACTTTTACTATAAGAAAAAACATGAAATCGCGAAAAAAAAATCTGCTGTTCCCTACATTTTGACGAGTTATGCGAACATACCTAAATGTAGGGAACAGCTGTTTTTTTCGCGATTTCAGGTTTGGTCCCATAGTAAAAGTTGTTCATAGTGATGAGTACAATCTCCCATTTCGGTTTGTCGACTGTTTACAATTTCACCCTGTATATTTATTACAATTTACATTTAGGGGGTTTGGGGTGCATGAAAAGTGCCTCCACGAGTGACGTATACTTCAGTACGTCCGGCGCACCCTGGGCAGTCAGCCCCGCTACCAATCTTGCTGACTGGCAAATCTTTTTACCACAGCATGAGCTATTTTGTATAGCTCGTACTAATTCGAAATGATGTTAAAGTACCTATAATAATGAATAACTTTTGTTCTACAACTCTTCCCAAAAGTCAATGGTTTAAGAGAAATAGCTGGTCAAAGATTTCATAAAAAATATTCAACTGTGATCAGCTGTGTTTACATTTTAGGTCATATTTGGGGTCAAACTGAAAAAAATGGACAGCAAAACTTGTTTAGTTAATTCATATGTAGCCAAATTGTGCTTACTAGCAAACAAAGTTTGATTACAACTAGCAAACCGCTAGTTTACTAATAGTTTATTGATTTGTTTACTAGTAGCATAAGTTGTGTAGTCACTTTTTTATGTAACTAATATTGTAATTGTGTGACAGAAAAACAGTTTTTTTCTGTGCACGGATTAGAAGTACTATTTAAAGAAGAGTTGAAGAAAAAAAAATTATGCTATGTGATGTTTGTATAATACTAGCGACACGCTCCGGCTTTGCACGTGTACGTTTTATAGCTTAAAATCTTCCTCTTGAATCACTCTATCTATTAAAAAAACCGCATCAAAATCCGTTGCGTGGTTTTAAAGATGTAAACATACATAGGAACAGACAGACAGTGTGAAGCGACTTTGTTTTATACTATGTAGTGACTAAAGATTTTACATGTGCCTAGGCAAAAAATCGAAGTAACACATACAGCCTTCGTTAACGCCCGTACACGAATTGAAGGTCCCCCTCTAAAACCCTTTGGAAGACAGACTGCTTAAAGTAGGTTACCAAAGAAACTGCTAAAAGATAAACAACACCAATCCAAGAACAAAACATAAACGTGACTTGCTAGTCTAGTCATGACCTAAAACATAGTCTAAACAATAGTCCACCCAGACCGCTTAGACCTAAAGCCTAAAACTTTCATAGGCACGTTAAGTCCAAACATGTCCTAACAAAACTAACACTCTCTAAAAACACAGTCTAAAAGCGTTTGTCCACTGCCGCCGCCGTCACCGAGGAACGAGATTATTTCGGAACGAGTACGGAACAACGTGACGGCTATCGTGTGTCCACCGCGATCAATCTCAGTGGTTATTAACACAAGACAAAATTGCGTGCACCAGCACCGGCAATCTCGGATGTAAGGCTAAGCGTATGCTAAGACGCAGGTGACGCAGCGCAGCACAGTACAGATTTTGCCGCGCAGGGCAGGCGAGGCAGACATAGGCCACGACCGCATGCTGCGACGCAGCTCGAAGACACATTCGAGTTTTAACTAGTACAAAGAATAGACGCGTTCGAGTTGACGAACGTTTTTTTTAATAGTCTGGATGATTAGTATCATACAAACAAGGTTCACAACGCACTAATTCAATTAAATGTTCTGTCATTGCAATAAAATTCAAATTAGCGGTAAAAAGCACGTGTTGACATGCACGTGTCGCGCAGAAATCTGTGCCGGCACTACAACGAGGCGCAGAGCAGGGCAGACGCATGTCTGCGTCGCACGCGTCTGCGCCGCAGCGTACGCAGCTCTTCGTACGTTCATACATTAAAAAATCTGCTCTGCCCTGCACTGCGTGCACCTGCGTCACCTGCGTCTCAGCATACGCTTAGCTTAATGGACAAGTGCAGACGTGTTTTGTATTGCAGTCATTTCGGTCCATCACGATCTCGGCCGAGTTCTAGCGGTAGCGCCGAACTACTCACAACCTCGGCGTTCGGATGACGGACGTGCGGTGGAAACGCAGTCATAGTAATGTATGTATCGCTACTTCGGCAACGTCATCTCGTTCTCAGTGACGGTTGCGGTGGACAAACGCCCTAACGAGACAACACTAAAGTATCAATTGTTGACCAGTATAAACTGAACGCTGGAAGCTCCCCGCAGCGATGATAATGTATTGTTTTTAGTTTAGATTTGAAGAGAGGGGGAGATCTTCTATTAATGGGTATTAAGTATCTATAATGGCACGAGGAAGATTATGATTTGTTGGTGCAAGGTGGGAGAGGCAGCGATATACACTCAATATGCATAGCATCACGCCTGTATTCCCCGAAGGGTTAAATAGAGATGTACAGTACACCCTCATTTCGCCGTTATGTTTAAGTGTCATGTAATAGAGGGCGAGCCTATTGTCATTAACCGAGCACAAATCCAGACTCCAGGCTGCTACTGACGACAAATGACGACACGTTTGGTGCAGTGGCTAAGCGATTGGCTTATGCGCTACGGGTCGTGGGTTCGATTCCCACACGAAACAAAAATTTGTATGGCCTACAGATGGTTGTTTCGGGTACGGGCGTTTGTGTATGTGAGATTTGTGTCTGTAAACGCACCCACGATACAAGAGAAATCTTCGTGTGGGATAACGTTTCTTAAAAAAACAAAAAAAAAAACAAATTCCAAGTGAAAAACTCAATATTAAATTGCTTGACCTAGGGATTGAACCCAGGACTTCACACTTAGCAGTAGCGTTTACGACCACTAGACCAACAAGGCAGTCAGTTAAAATATGTATTAAGATAAATATGGAAAACTTAATGAAAAAATTGTACAAAAGCTGCTCTGATTCATTGATGGAATCTACTGTTATGATAACTCTTCATTCACTACACTCCTTGACACTTAAATCAAGCCATCCTGCATTTTCTGCAAAAATATGTCAAGTATTTTATATAGTTTAGCTGCCCTCAAGCGGCAAAAATATAATAACTTTATTTGTAACATTTTCGAGCCGTTTGGGGTCGAAACACTCGCCGTGGGGTCCAAGTGGCCAACTCCTATTCAGAGATATAGCAAAGCGGCTAGTCGATACTTCCCGTGACCCGAAGGCTGGCCTCTACTTTGGTCAAAGGATGAGCATTGCCATACAACGTGGCAATGTTGCCAGCCTTCTGGGCACGTTACCAGTCGACAACGATGCGGAGGAGTATTTTAGTTTATAGTTTTATTAAAATATATTTTTCTTTATTTGTATATACTTTTATTTGTAATTATGTAAATATTGTTTGTGCAAATATTGTTAGATTAATAGTTCTGATTAATAAAATTGTAGTTCTCTCATAACTATCCTAAATCATAGTAGGTGCTGTATTGATTGAAATTGTAAACGATGTTCTGTTTAAAAGAGTAACCATGTAGTTTCTTTAATGCTCTTCTCCATAGAAAATGGCTGATTGGAACCGTGCACCAAAAATTCAACTTTTCATAACCGCCTGTATCGGTATATTTGCTCATTTCCGACAAGAACGTCTTAAGTACGAAAACCGTTCTTTTTCAGAAAACGACTTCGAAAGGTTTGAATAAAGGCGTTTTTTGATTATCCGGTTTTGGGACTTAAGACGTTCCTGTCCCAAATGAACGATATGTGAAAAAAAACGATTTGATTTTGATTGAATAGGTGATAGTATTTTCCCGGATGAACTTTCACAAGGAGCTCTACTACTATACCCTCTCTTATACATTAGACCACAACCAAGATACTTCAAAACAAACCAACTTTGAGACAAGTTGGACACTTGCGCCATTCTGCTTTTAATTATTCAACTCTTCAGTACCTTCGGAAGCTCAAAATTCTCAGTTCCAATAAATTGTTCGCGATTCGCGGTTGATATTTAACAAAACTTCAAACAATACTGTTATTTATTTTATTCAAAGGATTTTATGTAAAACAATATAATATTTTGGTAGATTTTATATTTGCCTTTATGATTGTGAGTTTGTTATTATTTGGACGTTTGAGAACGAAATAAGCCGCTTTTCTTGTGGTTTCAATAAAAGGGGTAATGAATCAAAAATGTTTTAGACAAATAAAGGATTATATTAGGCAGTATTCATTGGAGCAATATTTAATTTTGCTCTATTGTTCTGTGAGCCCTTTCTCAACAATGTTGGGGTCAGCTTCCAGCCTTACCAGTGGGTCTACTCCCTAAGCACGAAGTTTGTGGTTTCATTTTCTATATTAACCATGTCCACAATCATCATCATCATCATTTAGCCGAAAGACATTCACTGCTGGACATATGCCAGCGTCATCACCAAGCATTGCTCACTCTATATCTTAGAAAATATTTTTTATGTACGAAAAAAATTGCATTTGTTTAATGTTAGGAGCGATTTTCATGATAAAAATACACGGGATAAACATAAAATTGTGATACCCAAATTTAAATTAAGCAAGAGTCATTTCTAGGTAATGGCGTACGTTTTTGTAACAAGCTTCCGAAATCTGTAACAGATCTTACCGAGGGAAAATTTAAAACACATATTAAACGTGTCCTCACTCAA
Source organism: Amphipyra tragopoginis (assembly GCA_905220435.1). NCBI lineage: Eukaryota > Metazoa > Arthropoda > Insecta > Lepidoptera > Noctuidae > Amphipyra > Amphipyra tragopoginis. Next base: position 4,607,159 of record HG992006.1, read on the forward strand.
AAAGCATAATACAAGACATTGGGTCCTGCACATGTGGCTTCCCTGGCAGGAACCTCATTAACGACGTATGTGTATGTCTATAATTATTGTCCTCAATTATGTTTTTTTCTTTGTTGCTTTTCATTACTCTCTTTTATCCTATTTTACAATTATTTTTTCTCTAAGTTTGGATGACATTTAAGTATGTAAATTGTGTTATATAGTTTAGCTTCATTTTATCTTTTGTAAATGTGAGAACTTGATGGACTTGCCTATAAATATAATTGTGTAAATTACTATTATTCGTACTGTTTTTTTTTTCCTTTTTGGTAAATTTTTATACTCAAGACTTGGTACTAAATTTCTCCAAGGTCTGTGGTCAAGACTACATTGTTCTTTTAAAGATAAAGACAGTTTATTTGTGAAAACATGAGTGTACAGTACAAATTAGATTTGCAATGTAAGATGTTGGGTTTTTGTATATCGACCTAACATGTTTTGCCACATTATGGCGTAAAAATTAAAGTAAAGCTTACGAAGCTTACTAAAAAAAAAAGGTTGCTACATAATTGCTAATTAAAATTGAGCTACATATTACATAATTGCAAGATAGAACTAATATCTATACATATAATAAAATCGTGTTTCTGGAACAACTAATTTTTTTTGTCTAGAACTTATAAATTGTGCGGTAACGAAACCATAGCGCGATCTAATTCGACGCCAACGCCATCTAGGGAAGTAAAGATTAAACATATGTTTGCATTTTTGTGAAAGCATCACGTATAAAGAGCTGACCCAATGCTGTTGATTTTTATAAACATATATTGTGCTTATCTCCAAGTAACATATTTTTTTGTTTCATTGCAATCGGTTCACGCAATCAAAAGATATGCAAATAATCAATATGTTCTACATATTAGACTTGGCGTGTCTGTACATAGCAAATATTTTGAAAAAACATTGTTGGGGTGTTAAAAGATAACCAAAAGAACCCATTTTTAATATTTTTGGATTTGTTTTCTGATTGTCTGTTTATCTGTTTGTCTGTTTATCTGTTTGTTTGTGCAAGCATCACGTAAAAAGAACTGACCCAATGCTGTTGAATTTTATAAACATATATTGTGCTTATCTCCAAGTAACATATGTTTTTTGTTTCATCGCAATCGGTTCACGCAATCAAAAGTAATGCCAATTTTAAGTTTTCTAGAAGAACTTAGCATGTATTAGTTTATTTTCAATAGATGGCGTTACGTGTATCAAATCATGTTGTGAGGAAATATATTACTACGAATAAATCCACAAATTACCTAATACTCATTGTTGAATTGGTACCTATTCTCAGTCTACGAAAGGTCTAATGAAATGCTATCCTTATGAAGAAGGAACTAAGCTTTTACAAAAAAAAAACGAAGATATTGTTATTTAGAATTTATTAGGTCAATTTCTTATTGTTGTTCACAATAAAATGAATTCATGATGTGGACTAATAGTAGGATTTTTATTCATTGAATGTTCGTACTTTTTGGGAATGCTGATGCCGAAAATAAGGTCCAAATTCAAATTTAAGTCGGTGGCCATGATTATTTGCAAGGAAAGCACTCACCCAGAGTGCTTTCGTCGAAATTTAGTATTTCGTAATCATTCTATCTACTTAATGCACTTTTTGGAATGTTTTTCTACATTTTATTTTATTTTGTTCATTATTGTCAGAACTATTCAAAGTCTGTCGCCGCCGTTTTATTAAGTTTATGTGTTTAGGTAATGTTCCAAAGACATGGCCATGGAGGGAAAATACTTTAAATATTAAAAATAGCAAATTTCACTCAAAGGAAACTTCATATTACTTTTTTTTAAAGTAATAACTATTGCCTTTACTGATTTTTTTTGCCTAAACCGGGAATCGAACTGACAAAGCTTTATGTACAATCCGGTATTATAAATTATGGCACCTGTTGATAGATATCTATAAGGTCAATAATAAGGATCAAATCTCTCCAACAAACACACTGTCTTAAATTGAAGGAAGTGCAAGAAATAAGAAGTAACAACAATAAGTGTTTGAATTGAAATGTACCTAAGTTAGGTAGGTACTTAATGTTAGTTTTTATGGTCTTCCATCAATTTCAGGCACTATGTTTATTGGAGCGATTTGATCCGTATTATTGATCATATCGATTGATGAAATAAAAATATAGATGATGTTTTTTCGCGTTTGTGTTGGTTCGATTTCCAGATCAGACTTTTTGAAAGCAGTACCTACCTATTTATAACTTATTAAAATTAAATGAAGTCTTCTATAAGTATTTTTAACTGAAACTCTACATAAAAAAATGGTTCAAAAGATATAAGTGCCTTAATGGGACACCTTTGTCTATTATTATTATAAATGGAATACAACATTATTTAGTTGCTGCGAGACAATGTTGTTTTCCGACTTCCACGCGGACGGAGTCGCGGGCACAGCTAGTTATCACATAAAATCGCAATCATTCAAAAATTCAGTCAAACTATAATAACATTTTTCGGTCAGGTTTTTTTTAGCTGTTGTTTAAATTTTTTTATTCGTAATTGTTTAACCGATTTCGGTATTTTGTTTAAAATTATTGGTGCCAAACATAAAATACTTTTGTGCATTAGTGCCGTGCCCGATTTCACTATGCATAATCTGTTATTATCCCTACGGTTACGCGTAACTACATCAGAGTAATTTCGGATTTGTTTTCACGAAAACAGCTGCCTCGTAAATAAATAACTCTCTCAACTATCCTAAATCATAGTACTGTATTCACTGAAATTGTTGAAGAAATCCTTTTTTAAAAAGAGTAACCATGGAGTTTCTTGCCGGCTCTTCTCCATAGGAAACGACTTATTGGAACCGTGCATCTAAATTCGACTTTTCATAACCGGATGTATTGGTTTATGTGACTTTTTTTTTAATATACCTGATAAACAAATAATTAGCTATAACTGTTATGATAGATTAACTGCTACACGATTCTGTTAGCTTTCACTGACATTAATTAAACTGACTAGTTTAAATTAAGGTTTTAGTTGCTCCAAAACCTAAAACTCATTATAATTAGAGAAAGCATACCCGAAATATAATTAACGTAAACAACGTAAAATGAGTACCGACAGAAACTACAGGTTCTAGGAAATAATATACATTTGTTTACAAAACAGTTGTTTCATTAGAGAGTTGATTGTGACAGACGATATCGGATCCTAAGACTCATTGCTTAAAAGGACCAATTAACCTTTTAGTATTGATGAAACGCAAGTAATCCGATTGAAAATACTAGTTTTAATCCATGAAAATTATTGTCTCAATAAACAATTACTTGAACTTTTCAATGGTATTAAGAGGCGTTCAAAGTACCTATACAGGGTGTTAACGAATTTGTGTAATTCCTTAAAACCACATGATCTACTACTGGTGTAGATTGGCCCCGTACAAGATTTAGCTTGATAAAAAATAAAAAATAAAATTTCGTGGGTGTGCAGTTTTTTTTTTATTTTAAAAATTTATTTAAATAGGCATGTAAACCACATAATAAGGAAAAAGTAAAAAGATGTTTTTTTTGCAATAAACATTTTTTATTTGAATGAAAATTTCGATGCCACGCATAAATTAATGAAAGCACGGCGACACAGCTGGCGACTACAACTAACGCGATATCGCTCTTTGCAGTCAGATAACTCGAGGCTCTAAAATGACTCAGAAATAGAAAAACAAGTTTTTTTTTTACCTTTTTATTTCAGAAATTTAGGGTTAATCTATGTCACCAGTAGATCACGCGGTTTGAAGGAATTACACGAATTCGTTTACACCCTGTATAATATTCGATTCTTGCTTTTAGCTAATATTTAAACAGCGTAGCAGTCATTCGTCTACTGTAAGAGTTAAATTAGAAATCACAAACCCTCATTCTCATTGTGAGCAGAAGCTTGTGCTCAGCAGTGGAACAGTTATGGGTTGATTATGGCATATACTCGAAAAAGGAGTAGTAATCAGAAAAGGTGTTAAAGTACCCATAATAATGAATAACTTTTGTTCTAACACTTTCCCCAAAAGTCTACAGTGTATGTGAAATGGCTATCCAAAGATTTCATAAAAAATACGCTAAAATCTAACTATGATCAGCTGTGTTAACATTTTAGGTCATATTTGGGGTCACGGAATTGAAGCTTCATTGCCTGAATTCGTACCTAAAGCAGATAAAGAGTTTTTGAAAAAAACTGAAATGAAACACTATGCACGAAAATAAAATGATGGAAGAAAGAATGGATTTTGGAATTTTAACACTTGCTTTAAAATAGTGATCGGTGATACTTGAAGTGGCTCTCGGATTAGTACCCTCTTTCCGACTAACCTTGTATAATGGCTCTCTAAAAGACCGGCTACACGCTCCGTCTTGCCTGCGCTGTCCAAAACTGCGCAGTCAAGACTGTACAAAAAGACGAAATACCGTACAGTGGCCACACGTGCAGGTATGATTGTGCAAACTGGACTGTACAAACCTCATAGTGTTTTGATAGCTCGTCACGATGTGCAACTACCTACCAGTGGCGTAGGGTGAATTTTCTTAAAAGGGAAGCTGGACCAAAAAATGCTTGCCTTGCTCAAGTGTGATGCGTGAATTCCAGTAACTACTCGTTTTGAAAGGGAAGCCGATAGGAATCGAGTTGTATGGGGCCTTCACCACTGCTACCTACATCACTCATTGTGTCGTCGAAAATAATTTTAGCGGACCGAAACGCGGCTTGAATGACCGACCACATGCTGCAAACCAAAACTGCGCAGTCCAAGACTGTGCAGTTCAATCTTCAGCATGTCAACGATTGCACAAGCCACGCTTTCGGGCCTGCGCGAGCTACCGTCTTGCCGTCCACACGTGCGATCTTACCTGCGCAAACTGGTTTGTGCAGACATGCTCGCAGGCAAGACGGAGCGTGTAGCCGGACCATATGAGCTATTTGCATTTAATTCCAAACATTCACAAAAATCAATGTTTTTAAACTTTCGCGATTTGTACACATTATAAAAATACAGATTCGGGTCTAATCGCGTAAAAGTAATCGCGTTTCGGCCGAAACGTCGGGATAAAAAAGGTATTTAGTGCCTTTTTAAGTTTTTACGCGATTAGACCCGAATCTGTATTTTTATAATTCACAAAAATCTTCCAGTAAATCTAGAATTAGAATGTATTTGCATTGAACAGAAACATATTCCATCACGTTCCCATATTGAACTAAGTTCAAAGTAGGTGTCGCAGTTAGTCTCCGAGTTCAAGTCATCTGGCCGATTCCTAACAATAGCCAAAGATTTGTGTTCCTAACAACTTTCTTCATTTGTCAAGTTTCATTCGATATTTCAATAGAAACCGTTGCTATCATCACAAACTTACTCGTACAGTTTCAAAATTATATTTTGGTCCTTACATCCGTGGACATAAAGACGAAAGTACACTTTAATAATGGTAGAATTGATTTGTTTTGGTGACGTAATACTTCCACACCACCTGAGAGTAATCTCAATATGGGATAAGATATTATTTTCGATACAATGCTCTTGCTGACACAAAGGTTTTAAGGAATAAGGTGTTGTTTTTTTATTTCCTGAGTCAGTGTATGATAATTTTTGGAGCACTGGAATTAGGGCTACCCGAAACTGTCAAATTTTCCCAATCAACCTTGAACCTAAAGCTTTTGCGATAAAGATGAAAATCTATTATAGAAATTTGACAGATTATTGTAGCTTTATGTGCTGACGTCTGTACTTATCAGATGTAAAAAAAAACTTATTATTTTACTTGGTCCCTTTTGACACTAGTCGCACCTGTTGGTAAGTGCAGACAGGGCCTAAGATGGAGAACATGAATCCAAATAATGGAGATATAGAGGGATTCCTGTATACGCATCTGGCTTTCACATACACACGACGGAAGACAGTAAACTGCAACATACAACCCAAACCTATACGACACGTGTTTCGACCCTCCACGGAGCATCCTCAGGAGATGTTGACTCGTCAACCGCTTGGAGGCGAATTATCATCATCATCATCATTCAGCCGAAAAACATCCACTGCTGGACATATGCAGGCCTCCCCCAAGCATCGCCACATCGACCTGTCCCTGCTTCTCGCATCCAGTGGATTCCCGCGACCTTCACCAGATCATCGGTCCACTTTGTGGGAGGCCTACCCACGCTGCGTCTTCCGGTACGCGGTTGCCACTCCAGAACCTTTCGGCCTCGTCGGCCATCCGTTCTGCGAGCAATGTGCCCCGCCCACTGCCACTTAAGTTTGGCAATTCTTTGAGCTATGTCGGTTACTTTGGTTCTCCTGCGGATCTCATCATTTCTGATAATTGGAGGCGAATAATGTCAATAAAAAGGACGTCAAAAAAAAAATTACTACTTATAAAACACAGCTACATTTTTAAAGATAAGCCTAGGGATTCGTGATGGATGCCTGTATTATTATAATTTATAAACGAATTAAAACGATAAACACGCAATCACAGATAAGATGTAAGATTCCACTAGGGAACGCTTCAAACGATCTCCCAAAGAAAACCTTAGCTATACAAGAATTTTCATATTTTATTTCAAAGAGATTTTTTTTTCAAATAAGGCGGTGTATCTACTTTTATTACCTGGTGGAAAAAAAAGTGATTCTATTTTTTGTTTTAATCACTGCACAAAGGTTTAAGGAAAACTTTCATAATACAGCATGATTGGTAAGGGTCTCCCCACATTTATCGACGCGGAATCGGCTAACACCGGTCAAAAAAGCCTTTATGTCTACGTAATAAGGGTGTTACTAATACCATTCGCATCGGCTCGGCTCGGACGCCACGTCGCGACGCCGGCCGACGGCGAAACGAGCCGTTTGTATAGATAAGTCGAGTAGTCTGGTGATACGCATTCGTCTTAAGCCGATTCCGCGTCGGTAAATGTGGGAAGACCCTTAGTCGCTTTACATCCGAAAACGTTGAACTTGAGTCGCCTAGAATCAAAGGTAGCAATCTCACTTTTTATCACTTTTGAGTATACGATGCAGAAAATTCAAAAATATTCAAAAAAACACTGCTTGTTTGACATATCATAACTGAACATGGCCATATTCTTTGCTAAATCGATACGAAATCTCGTTAGTTCCAAAGACGGCATTTTTTCGTTTGCTCGAAACTTGCTAAAACTGAGATTGCCATATTTAATTTTACACGACTCACTTTTGCTATGGAATAAACTCAAAATTCTAGAAAAAAAATCAGCTTTTGAATAATAATTTTTGTTCTATAGTAAAAGTTGTACAGAATTATGAACAGAGTTCATGGTTTTTGGATGTTAAGCAGCTAACCAGTCATGCTGTATTAATTACACCCCGTTTTTCATAGGATTTACCTCAAGATCTTCAAGGCCTTGTAGCTCTTATTCCTGACCCAAATGTAAGCTATATTTTCCATAATATAGAAAAAGGACCAATTTACAAACAAGTTTGGTCCTTAGCAACTTAGAACTATTTTAGATATCGCGACATTTTCAAAATAGCAAATGTATTACCAATTTTATCTGTCTAAATATCTATCGCTCTTCTGGGAAACATTTCAGCAAGGTCGTTCGACATTCAAACGTAATACTACTCTGAATTATACAATTGGGAGTTTTAGAATACCGTTGAACTATGGCACCTATGTTAGGTACATACATAATGAATTACAGACTGTAAACATCGCCTGAACGTAAACCTCGAACGTAAAGTAAAACGTAAAGATGCAACACACGAACAATTAATTATTCAAGGTTGTCGGAAAGGAGGCACTTAAAGTATCACTGATGACAGTTTTAAATCAAGTGTTAAAATTTCAAAATTCAATATTTTTATTTCCATGAAAAATGTATTTTATTTCAGTTTTTTCAAAAATTCGTCGTCCCTGCTTTAGTTGCAAATTCAGAAAATGGAGGTTCTAATTCGAGACCCCAAATATGACCTAAAAAATGTAAACACAGCTGATCATAGCTGACGACAGATAGATTTTATCGTATTGTTTATGAAATCTTTGAACAGCTATTTCTCTTAAACTATTGACTTTTGGGGAAAGTTATGCAACAAAAGTTATTCATTATTATGGGTACTTTAATACCCTTTCGGATTAGTAGGACCCCCTTTCCGACTAACCTTGTAGTTATCATGTTTTGCGGATGGACTTATGAAAATGATGACCTATAATCGAATAGCTAAATTCATACGATAGATTACAAAAACGTCATTACTAAGAGGAGTCTGTGATTGGATGAGAATTTTATACATGAAAAATAAAAGTAGCAAAAAAAGTAATGTTCGTTCTGCCTAGCCTTTTCCCAACTATGGGTCGGTTTCCAGTCTGACTAGATGCGGCTGAATACCAGTAATTCACACATAGCGACTGCCATCAAATCTCCGCAACCCAGTTACTGGACAATGCCGATATCTTAAGGTTAGATCAGTTGTCAGACTTTCGGGCTTCTAACTACCCGTAACGACTGTCATAGGTATTTGTATCACACCGGGGACCGACAGTTTAACGTGCTCTCCGAGGCAAGGAGGGGTTTCGATGTGTAACGCATGGTCACCCATCCACGGACTGACCGCGGCAAGCGCAGCTTAACCTTGCAAATCGTATGATCCGCGCGGTTGTCCACGAGCCCCTCAGACTCTGTTGTGTGTACATAAATAATAAAAAAAAAGTATTGGATAAAATAATAGAGGTAATTGTAACATACATGGTTATTGGTAAAACACTAACAACCTCTTAAGAAGTCATTGTACTCATCATTATAAACAACTTTTACTACGGGACCAAACTCGTAATCGCGAAAAAAAACAGCTATTCCCTACATTTTGACGAGTTATGCGAACATAAATGTAAGGAACTGCTGTTTTTTTTTTCACGAGCATATTTATTTAAATGTTTTTGTATTGTGTATGATGTGTTTATGATTATTTACGGTTTACTCACGTGCATTTTTCGGGATTGCCCGACTAGTTTCGGACCCAAACGAAGCCCTTAATCATGAGCTGAACGCGCGGCAAGGTCGTGACTCGAACTGGCGCTGCACCGAGCCGCGTAGCGTTACTATAGTACGGTAATCAAAATGAAAAATTAATTAGTCATATCTATTTCAAATTGACATTTCGTGTTGATCTATTACTGTGTTTCTAAAAAATTACTAATATGTTTGTCCGCCCTTCTGTATTCTCAGCTATTTAAAAGTATCGATAGCTTGAATACTCGATAAAAAATAATGACCTGTCTCTATCACCTTTCAATTGTTTTGCCATAAGATTCCGCTCCCTGATGATTACCAATAAACATTATTCTTTCTCTCTTTCTTTAAACCTTCTATTGTCAAACCTCGTTTTTCGTAACCAACTTTCCCTACACAGCCTGCATCACAATCGAGAAAACCCTTAGCTTTTACGATCACCGTCAATGAAATATTTACTATCAACTGATCGGAGTGGCAGGCGCAGTTAAATTGATTTCCCCCGGGAACTGTTACTTTTCCGAGATATTACGTCAACTAATTTTATTGGTGTAATTTTCGATAGTGAATCTTTAAAATTAGCTTCCTGAAATTACTATGTTTGTCTTTGGGAATGGTTATATCATTTAGCGAAATTGTTACTGTTAGACTGTATCATCCCACAGCTGAGCAAAGGCCTCCCCTTTGTCTTCCAAACTTCTCTATTTTGTGCCGTTTCTGACCATGCTAGCCCTGTACACGTCTAGATCGTCATGCCACCTACGCCGACGTCGACTTTGACGGCGATGTCCTCCTTCAGGCGTCCAGTAAGTAACTGTCTTTGCCCACCTGTCCGGGTGCATTCGAGCGACATGACCGGCTCACTCCCACTTTAGCCTGGCTGTTTTTTCTCCAACATCTGTTACTTGCGTTATGGAGCGCAGGTTGGTGTTTCTAACATGATTGTTTAGTTTAATACCCAGTACACTACGCTCTATTGCTCGTTGGCAAAACTTGAGTTTAGACTTTTGTTCTTCAGTCAGTGACCAAGTTTGAGAATCGTAGGTTAGAACGGGCAAGATGCACATATCGATGAGTTTACGCTTCAGGGTTTCCGGAAGATTTCCCTTCATGCGTTTTCAATTCGTCTTTCGACTTCTTTCTCTTGCCGGTTCTTAAACGAGACCATCTGGCCTAAGTACATATCGTCAGTGAAGTTCTAACAGTGCGGAAGTCTAAAATGGCTACTTCACAAGAGAGTGAAAAAACTATTTAAAACGAGCGTAACCAGCGCTGAACGCAATATTGTTCTTGTGTTTATCATTACAAATGAACTCTTTGATGATTTAAACCTTTGAAAATCCTAATAATCTTTTTCATTTCAAGTAACACTGTGCATTTCGCAGCATTGTCGGTTTTGTCACAAAATGACTTACGAACTGTTAGAACTTCACTGACGATATACTCATCGACTTCATGCAATACCTACGTTTGAAATAGTTATAGGCTAATATTTATTTATTATATTTTATTAGGTTGTTAGACTATAACTAAAGACGAACTCCCTTTTTATAGCATCAAGCCCAGTTAATAAAAAACTCGACTTCAACACTTAACGAGCTTCCGAAAACAAAAGTTCGGTAACTCGAGCTAAACAAAGCGTCGCTTGTTATCACTTTGACACCTGACAGATTTAAAAGAGTCTTCGATTACTGTACCGTGTACGAAAAAGTTCGTACAAAAAAGTTCGTACTAAAGAGAGAAGTTTTAATAAAGTGTGTGTTATGGGGTTTATTATTGGATACGTTGACTTTTTTGCTGACTGTCTTGCTTTTATTTTAACCCGTGAGAAGGCGCGCCTCAGTTTGTTACACGGAGAGGCGCGCGCGAGCAAATTGCTCACATTACTTTAGATGCTCATATTTCCACTTTTATAGTACTTATTGGCTTATAATGGATTTATATGAATAAAATAATGTTTAATAAGTAAGAAAATAAGTGTTTTAATTAACACTATGAAACATAAATGTAACTTCTAAAGCAAATAACAAATCAACTTATTTTTATTTTCTAATTTTGACAGTCTTCATATGAATCACAATAAAAAATCTTATGTAACAAAAACTTTAAAAAATTACCCTTTCATGAGATCTAGGCGAGTGTGCCTCTCGAAACACATTGAACACATACATGTGATCTGTTCGGTGCAGAGTAATTGCTTGCACAAAGTACAAGCTTTTTTTGACCGTCTATTCTTACGTCTAGGACATAATATTGAACAGAATCCGCTTGGTCTAGGCTCTGCAATAGGTCTAGGAGCCGACACAAATCGCTTCATTAGAAACTTGAGATCTGACGATATGTTCTCCATGCAAATCATCAGAATCCCCTTCCAGCCACGAACAAATTTGTGCTTGACATCGATTACCCATTTTACATGTGTGTTGTAGCTAAAAACAAAAAATATTATTATAAAAATATTACTTTAGAGTATTTACGTAATAATTACCCAATTTAATATAAATAAATTAAATAATGTATTCTAGAAAATACAATAATACTTTTTTACTAGAAAAATAAATACTTACACGGATGGGCGCGTGATGAGCAAATTGCCGCACGATGGTACGCAGCCTCCAGAAACACTTCGCTGCGGGGTCGCAACAGATCTGACCGGCGTAAGAGTTGTGTCAGGGAGAAGGGGATGAATAGTTAGGAAGGTACCTAGGCGCTTGAGACGTTAGGGCGTCAGTTTCACCAAAATTTTTTACTTTTAATTTTAAAACTATTTTAAATTAAAGACCAACATAGCCACAGCCTAGCGCGCGCTATAATAGACAAAGAGCAGCCACTAAAAATTTAATAGAATATCCTTGGTCGGTCCAAAGTGTTTTTTATTAGAAAAAAAGTTATTTTATCTTATGTGTACCATAATAAAACTTTTAACTTATTTTATTAGAGTTTACTACTTTAGAATTCATAATTAAGTAGACCTTTGCTTTACTTTGATGTTGTTTACATCATGTACCTATTACCATTTATTATTTCCGTCTGTTAAAATATTTTCTCCTCAGAAAACATATAGGCAAGCTCAATTTTCAGGCACGTGACCAAGCAGTTTCTTTGTAATAATAAAAAATCAAAGGGTAGCTGCAGTATCAAACAAATAGGTATGTCCGACAAAATATTGAAAAAAACGTTTCATAAAGATCGTATCGTCGACGTCATAACCATTGACAATTTCTATTAAGTACCTTAAAAAACAAAGTGCACGATAAAAAATATTGAGCCACTAAGAAAACGGGTCCCTCGTGGACAATGTTCTGAGATAGAATAAAATACACTAACGCTATCTTTTCTTGAAGAATTTTGGAATTATTTTCTTAAGAAAATAGGTGTACCTAGAGATAAAAGATTTGAAGGTCTGTCTCCATCCCCCCTTATTACATAAGATGGTTTAAACCAAGACTAAGGTAAACCCAGATTTAAAATAAACCCATCATTTTCTTATGGCATGTAACAAAAAGAGACGGGGCTATTTTAAAACCTAGGTTTTGCTTAGACCATCTTTTGTAATAAGGGCGATTATGTTTCACACATTCACACGCTCACGAATCCCACAACACCACCAGTACAGCATGGACGGGGAGCCGCTGCAGCGTGTCATGGAGGTTAAGGATTTAGGCATTCAGTTTACCAGTGATCTGCAGTTTCGCAAACATGTGGTACACGTTTGTAAAAAGGCGTACAGGAATCTGGGATTTGTGCTGCGTCAGGCAAATGACTTCACAAACATCGGTACATTGAGGGCTTTGTATGAGGCTCTTGTGAGGAGTCATCTAGAATATAATGCGGCCATCTGGAGCCCGAGTGAATTAAAATACAAAAATATGCTCGAACGGATACAGAACAAATTCGTCAGATTTATTTATTTAAAGCTGTATGGGAGATACCCGGGATACCCGTTACTGTATCCTACCCTATTCTGTCTCGGTATGGTGGGCTACTACAAATTAGAAATTAGACGTGAAGTGACACTGGCAACGTATCTTTTCAAAGTTTTAAGAGGTAGTATACAAAACTCAGGTATACTATCAGAAATAGGGTTTAATATACCGGATAGATACGTGGAGCGGCGGCGCAAGCCGCAGCTGCTGGTGGTGCCGAGGGCGCGCACTAACCTGCTGGGGCGCGCACCGCTGACTCGTGCGCTGCGCACTCTCAACACGGTGGCGGATGCCATAGACATATTCACCTGTACACTGGGTGAGTTCACAAGGGCCACGTACTGTTTAGCATGTAAGGTATAAGTTAAGTATATTTTAAGTTTTTAAGTTACCTTGTCGCATTAGATTTACTATCTGTAATGGCAAGGGAAACATGTGAAATAAATAAATAAATAAATAAATGTTTAGTTGCAGTAAGAGAAGATGTGCATATTGAAGTTTTGTAGGCTAATTGCATTTTGAAGCAAGAAACGTGCAGAATTATTATTTTCTGCTTTCTGTGGTTACTGCGGTCCGTTTCTAAGTAACCGGGAGGGTTATTAGCGAGACTAGGGTCTCCAGCCAAAGGTTGGGAAGTAAAATACTTAACCTAAGCTAACTACTTACACTACACCAACATCATGACTACTAGCACCAACAGCACTAAGAGCAATCCCTAGTGGGACTCGAATCTCGACTTAGGGCGTTGCTGGCGGGGTGTTGGGGGAGGAGACAGCTTGATGAGGGCAGAATTATCGGTGTGTACAATACTGATGCCAAAAATTTTGTCTATGTGTATGTTTGAGCTTTACGCCAGTGCTGTTAAACAGATCCAGTTGAAATTTGGCAGCAACGTCTGCCAAAGAGTGGGTCAAGTTACACGGTACAAATTATAACTCTAATGAGTATAGGTGATAAGCAGTAACCTTATACAGGTTGAAATTGTAAACACTCGACAAATCGAAATGGGAGATTATACTCATCACTATGAACAACTTTTACTATACTACCAAATCTGTAATCGCGAAAAAAAAAACAGCAGTTCCCTACATCTTGACGAGTTATGCGAACATAAATGTAGGAAACAGCAGTTTTTTTTTTCGCGATTTCTTGTTTTGTCCAATAGTAAAAGTTGTTTGATGAGTCCAGTGACCCCTTAGAGGTTGTGCATTATTTTTGTACAACCCCTAAGGCCCTTGTATATCCGTAGGCAAAACCATGGATACAGCTTTTTATTATATTAATAACTATCTTATCTTAGCGCGTATACACGTAGAAAGCGAGTTGCCGGCGCCGATCTGCCAGCGCTTGTCGGAGCTGGACCGCGCAGTTAGTCGGCGCAGGTAGTCTCTATACTGCGTGGCGAACCAGCGCCGACAAGCTCCGAACGTCGCTGACAAGTTCCGACCTGCTCCGATCAGCGCTGGTAAGCCGTTATTGCAAGGGAACCACGCCTATTTTTGTTAAAAAATGCCAGCCCCTGCTTCTACCCGCTTCCTTTATGTAGCGGTTACCTGCACGGACCAGTACCGACAAGCGCGGACAGGTCGGCGCTGATTACCTGATTCCTTTGTGTATACGCCCTAACACTTAAATTTGTATCATAAGTAAAGACACGAACTACAGGCTCAGGAACATTTATCGATGGGTTATACATTTATAAATACAGCATGTAAGGGTAAACACCGTTATCACTCAAACCATGGCTAGTTGACTTAAACATAAAAATATAGGACCGAGTAAAAAAAATAGTAAAAATATACGCGTGAGAAATGAGCAGCGCGGCGGCGCTACGACGCGGCGTACACACACTCGCTAACGAGACAGCTGACTGACTGGGGTAGCAAACTGTGCGGGGCCGTGCGTCGGGCCACGCAGCGATTTCCCCGCGCCCCCTCCCGTAGCTTGTAGCCCCCGCGCATAGGGTGAAATGCTTTTGAGGAAAAATGAAAATTTTATATAAAAAAAAAGTTTGTTGTTTTTCATTGGTTTTACGTTCAATAAATGAAACCAAACCAATGGTATCAAGGATAACGGTGTTTACCCTTACAGCCTGTATAGGTACCGTGAGTTCGCGCCCTTTTCATTGTGCGGCAGTCGTTGTCCAGTGCAGTCGAGTTCGCACGCGGCTACCGAAGATCGGAGTGAAGAAACGACGGCGGGGTGTCTCCCGTGACAACAATAGTTTCTTCAGAACTGTCTACTTCTTTCTTTGTTTCTTGTGAGATATCGTCAACTTGTTGTGATGAGTGGTGGCTACAGATACATGTGGTATGGTAAGCGGTTGTGAAGGAGGTAAAGTAAAGTGATTTGTGAACTATGTCACTACACATTGTTTGTTTCGATAGCCTTAAAGTTCGGGCACATCAGAAACTTAACCAAACTCCTAACGACTTAGACCACCAATTAGGGTCTACCAACAGTCTAGTTGAAAAGGCACTAGGTACAGGCACAAACTAGTCGCCGCACAGATACGTCAAGTGTGTCGCGTTTGCAGCGGTAATTACTGCGCAACATTTCTGCCTAAGCCGTGCGGTTAGCAGTCACAAGTTGCTATTCATTATGTGAACCACTAGAAGCATACTGGCAGATTATGTAGGCAGATAGTTCAAAATTTTGGTTCTCTGTTGGAATATCAAAATATTATTAGCCGATTCTTATCCGGCCGAAAACCTTTCGCCACTTTTAATTTCGCCGAATAATTAAAATACCGAATGATTAAAGTCCCTAATTATGTGTTGTAACTTTTTGTTACGCCGACTAGTCTGCTGGCTACTGTTTCATTGGTCAACTGTATTATTGGTAGATGGCTCATTTTCCCATCATGCAAGCAAGAAAGCAAGCAAGCATGCAAATGTTTCTGGGTATATACCATGGAAATTTGTATGTATTACGCCGCAGCGGCACCGCTCAGGCGCCGCGCCGGAGCCGCACCGCATCATGGGACTTCTCCCTGCGCTGCGCTTGCCGTGGTCTCTCCGTGGAGTCTCGTGGATGGGTGACCATTCACTACCTGTCGTGCTTTGGTAAAAACCGTCGGTCCCGATTGTCATAAGAATATCTATGGCCGTGGTCTGCTCATAACGCTGTACGCCGCATCCACCGTGAAGCTGCGTTCACACGTACGCAATTTTTTTCGGCGCAAAAGCGCGAAATCACGCTCTTCTCGTTCAGGTCGCTCCCTCCTCAGAAACTTTGGTGAATTTAATAGTTAGTCCTTTGTCTTAACGTACATTTTTTATCGAAGTAATGTACACGCGCACGCTCTGCGCCCGAATAGCAATAGAATGCTCCCGCTAATTTTGTTTTAGTCGAATAACGATTTGGCTATTGTTTAATTTGCCAAGTAAGTATTCGCACAACATTATTTTCACACAGCGGAATGTAATGTTAATCCGACTTAGTGCACCCCGACTACACGTGGTCAGACTCTGTCCTACTCCTAGAGTGTCATTTAAAAGCGTGGAGCCAGAAGCGGCGACCTCTCGAGCGTAGCGCTAGTCGAGTGCGCGAGCGAAGCGAAGGGGCGACAAAGCGAGTCTTCTGGCGGAGCAAACACAGAAACACTTGCATGCTTTCTTGCTTGCATGATGGGAAAATGAGCCATCTAAGAAGTGTAAAGTGCCCAATAATTCAGTTGACTAATGAAACAATGTCCAGCAGACTAGTCGGCGTAACAAAATGTTACAAAACATATTTAGGGACTTTAATTTATTCGGCGAAATGTAAAGTGGCGAAAGGTTCTCGGCCAGATATAAGAATCGGCTAATAATATTTCGATATTCTAACAGAAAACCCAATAGTATCGCCCCCTATTAACGGCGAAATAAGGATGTATACACCTCTGCCCAAAACTTCGGAGACTATATGCGTGATGTTATGTTTTTATGCAGGACTAAAAGAATTTTGCAACATAATGGAGAGTTTAAATTGTTTAAAATAAATCTGCTTTATACTGCGAGCCATAAAACTGCAATATAGATGCAGACTTCAAGACAAGCCGGGCCGGCTCTAATTAAGCACTGCTGCGCCACGTTGGGGGTACAACGGGTACAAATAATGTGTCAGGTGGAGTTATTTATTATTTTTGCTCTTCCATGATTCGTACAATATGTTTATGATTAGTTACGGTGTACACACGTGCATTTTTCGGGATTGCCCGACTAGTTTCACGCTGTTGCTGACCTTGCATGATCAACTCATGAATAAGGGCTCCGTTTGGGTCTGAAACTAGTCGGGCAATCCCGGAAAAATGCACGTGAGTAAACCGTAACTAATCATAAATATGAATGTGTCTCACGAAAGTTATAATACAAAAATGTACAACATGTTCCGTCTAACCTTTTTAACCGACTTCAAAAAGAAGGAGGTTCTCAATTCGTCTGAACGTTTTTTATTATATTTGTATGTTTGTTACGCGAGTTCTACGCCAATTTATTATTGGATTTTGATGGTTCTTTTGTTGTTTGGTAGGCAACAGGTAAATAGGTAGGTTTACAATGGTCTTACCATTGTAAAATATGATACCATTTTTATCTCTTCAGAATCACGGCTCATCCTCCATGCTGAAGATATCCGGTCCTTTGGAAGGCATACGGGGGACACAGGTCAAACGCACAGAGGCCCCTTTCAGAACTTTAATCTAAAATGGGGTGGGGCACCAACCGGGGACTATCCACGGCTGCACTATTGGAGTACAGTCATGGACCGTCCCAGGTGGGTGCAAAACTATTGTGAAATATGGTAAAAATAAAACTGGTCTATGGGAGGGAGTGTTAAATGGACTATTTAACTTCTATTGCCGGAAGAAAACGGCGTCTGCCTTTCAAGTTTGAAATTGAATTGTGTTGGCAGACGGTAACTCACCAGCTCACTAGCTGGGCCCCCTGAAAAGCCGCCAGTACATAGGCGAAGGAGGAAACAAACGTGTGAGCGGCTAGGGGTGTAAAGAGTTATTTATTATTATTATTTAACTTGCTCTCAGTATACCACTAAGGCTGGGGGCATACAACCGGCCGCTCACCGTGAACGCTCGCAACTCATTATGTGCAACAAACTTAGACGCGCGCCAAATGTGACAAATGAAATATTAACGGTAGCTTGTTTTTTGTACGACTTTTATATGGCGATAAAATAGCTAAAAATAACACTTTGTTATTCATGTATACGAAAACACACTTAACAAAAATAGAGAACATCTTTGTCATCTTCTTCCTCCTAGCCTATTCCCAACTATGTTTTTATTTTATCTACATATATAATATGTCTATTATAGGTATACAAGTTTAGTCGGAAAGAGGGTACTAATCGGCAGGTCACTTAAAATATCACGGATGACGGTTTTAAAGCAACGGTTAAAAATTCAAAATTCGATAATTTTTATTTCCATAAAATAATATTATTTCGTTTATTCATTTCCATTACTTATTAAATACATTTTTAAATATTTCTATAAAAATAATTTAAAAATATAAAAAATAGTAGCCCACCGGCATCGGGAACATGCCGGTGGGCATGGCCATTATTATTTTATTATTATCAAAATTTCTTCATCTCTTCTTTAGTTACAAATTCAGAAAATGGAGCATCAAACAACTAATTAAAACTGACGATAGATAGATTTTAGCGATTTTTTTATGAAGTCTTTGAACAGCTATTTCTCTTAAACTATTGACTTTTGAGAAAAGTTGTAGAACAAAAGTTATTTATTTTATGAGTACTTTAACTCCCTTTTGGATTAGTACCCCCTTTCCGACTAACCTTGTATAACATTTATTTGTGTTTTAGGTTTATTTATAGTACTTCATTTAATGTCTCTTTATTTATTGTTACTCTGCAAACTACCCCTCTCTTTTTTTTTGCAAATCATGTCCATCCAAAGGTTGTCTGGCAGTTTTATAGTAACATTTCTTGTTTGTTTTTTGTACAATAAAGAGTATAAGTACTGTATTATATTGGTATCAGCTTCCAGTCTAATTAGATGCTTAACCACTTTAAAAGGTAGTAATTTGTTAAAAAAAGGTAATTTTATATTCATCCCCGTCCGTATAAATATCTCCATCAATCATCCCCACTATAGCTAGTATAGTTTTAAAATTCGTAATCATCAATAAAAGTGAGTATTTTGTTTACCTATTTATTCAGCTGGAAAATCGCCATAGTTTTTTTTGTGGTATTTCATTTCCAATTCCAATAGCGTCCTCGAGTGACGATACTTCAGTACGTCCGGCGCACCCTGGGCAGTCAGCCCCGCTACCAACCTTGCTGACTGGCTAATCTTTTCACCACAGCATGAGCTATTTTCGTATAGCTCGTGCTGACACGAGAGAAGAAGAAGAATTCCCAATTCGACACATTGATTATAAATTATATCTATGCCTGTTTATTACATACAAGGCTTACATACAAAGTTCACAGAGTTACTAGGTATCATTAATACATTAAAATATAAACAACATTTAAATAAATATCGGACAAGTGCGGACAAGTCGGCAAGTCGGACTCGCGCAACGAGGGTTCCGTGCCTTGGAAGGTTCAATTATCCTTTTTTTGGAACCGCTCAACAAACTTTTAAGGAGTTTTGCTGATTTCTAAAAGAAACTGTGCTACTTACAGACACGTTTTAATTTTCTGTAATATTAACTTAAACCTCTATTAACAGGATTTACTCCAGATTTCTCGCTTTGCAATCCGCGGAGAAAAAGGAAAGAAAAAAAAGATAACAGAAAGGGAAAAGGGGGAATGGTATTTTTACAGACATTTTTCATTATAATCAAAAACTATGCAGCGTAAATGAAAATAATGCTCTCACCTCTCGAACGGATCTGCCAAATACCAACTCAATGCACTTGGCTTATCGGCAACGATGCACTGGTCAACTCAAAGCTAGAGCCTTGAACATCGACGCCAAGTTGCCAGCCTGTCGGTTTTTTATCGGTTACACTTCGGGGAGTGTGCGATGGAACTGCACAATTTGATTCCGTCTGGCCCTTTCCATCATCGGACTACAAGACGTACGGCAATGCGCCATCGGTACATGGTGGACATCTCACCCATACGTACGAAGCGTTTTGCGAACACATTCATTGTTCGCACAGTTAAGGAGTGGAATTCCCTGCCGGAGTCTGGGTTTCCTGATAGTTACAACCGGGTCTTTAAGACAGTCAAGAGTATTTAGGTTACTTCTAGGCAAGCGTGCTTCACTGTTGACCACATCATCGCTTACCATCAGGCGAGATAGTGGTCAAACGCAAGTCTATCGCTAAATAAAAACATACATATATATTTTATAATGTGAAAACTAAGCCCTTTTATGTGATATCACACTTGATCTAGTAACCCCATTCAAAAATTTCAATCCCTCACTTCGGTCCCTATTGCAATGAAATAAAAATATTTTCCCAACTTTCACTTGCAATATAATGTATGATGCGATGGACGAGCATTCTTTAAAACTTTTCCAAATTTCAATTCGATAGCATTACCTCCGGTTTCTGATTTGAGAATTCGGGATAAGCAAATAATTAAGTAGGTAATAAATGAGTATGGAGTTGTCAAAAAAATTACGGATTTTAAAGCATTTTTTTGACAACTTTGTTATTTTATTTTATTTTATTTTATTTTCTTTATTTTTGGAAGGCTTACAGACTAATAACATTATAATAATAATAATATGTAACTAAATTGCTAATTACAAGCCTCCACAGATATATACAAAAATTGTTACCAAAGTTACACCTTATCTATTTAGTTATTTTCTCAAACAATTCGGACAACAAACGATTCAAGTGCAGGCCTCTTGTGCAAAAAATGGCTTTGCTAAGAATTTTCTTAGTGTGTTTGCATTAGTGCAGAAAAGGTCAATGCCCTCCTCACAACAAATTTCGTTAAAACTGCAACTAGCTCTCAGGAAGTATGCATTACGCCTATAATTAGTGTTTGCATAAGGTACATGTAGAAGTGGTCGCTGTCGCAGCCCCATCTGATTAGTGCGCATCTTCAATTTTGCAACAAGTTCAGGACAGTCAATTGAACCATTTGCGATATTAGACAAGTAGCATATATCATTAATATGACGTCTACGGTCAAGCGGCAGAAAATGGTACCTTTTGCATCGATGAGTGTAATCAACAGATATTTGTTTCGCCCTATAATCTAGGTATTTAAGAAATTTTCTTTGAATGCCCTCAATACGAGACTTATAGATCCCGTACTGAGGGTTCCATACTTGTGATGCATACTCAAGGTGGCTGCGTACGAACGAACAATACAATACTTTGATCGGTTTTAGTGATCGAAAACATGCTGAGGTTCTCATTATGAAACCAAGTGCTCTCGACGCCTTATTTACTATGCTGTCAATATGCTGATCGAAGAGTAGCTTGCTGTCTTGTATAACCCCAAGATCCCTAATACTATTGACTTTGTCTATATTGATATTGTTCAGTTTGTAAGTGGAATCAATTGTAGACTTCCGGCGAGTAAAAATCATGTGAAAACATTTTGAAACATTCAACTCAAGCCTGTTACGTCTACAGTATTCTTCAAATCTAATCAAATCCGCTTGTAACAGGTGTGTATCAGATATGTTTCGGATAGTTTTATGAACCTTCATATCGTCAGCATAAAGTAAAATATAACAATTTTTAAAACAATGCTTCACGTCTGCAATAAAGAGAGTAAATAATAGGGACCCTAAAATAGAACCCTGAGGAACTCCAGAGGGGACAGAATACCATCCAGATGTGTACCCCTGAAGCACCACAGCCTGCGTTCTGTTATCAATATAAGAGGAGAACCAACGATACAAATCTCCATGTATTCCGGCCTTTAATAGCTTCTCCAAGAGCAGTCCATGGTCAATACGATCAAAGCATTTACTATAATCAGTATAGATAACATCAACTTGTGCACACTGTCCCATACCCTCGGATATAAATTCATGGGACAATATTAAATTAGATGTAGTGGAACGCTTCCTGAGAAAGCCGTGCTGCTCATCACCAAAGTTGCACTTCATAGCATCGTATACATCAGTAAACACAATGCGTTCGAGGATTTTGGAAAACAGACATATCTTAGATATTGGTCGATAATTAGAGATATCCGACTTATTACCTTTTTTGAAAACTGGAGTAACAAAGGCCGATTTCCAAATTTTCGGAACTATGCCTTCCAAAAGTGACCGCCTGAATAAAATACACAGTGGCATAACTAAGCTGTCGGCACAATTTACAATAAATACTGGAGGTATAAGATCAGGACCGCCAGATTTGGAAAGGTCCAAGGTCTTTAAAAACTTTAAAACTTGAGAATGAGACACATCAATCGAGCCGATGCCTGACACACTATGTTCAACGCTAGTACCACCAGAAGTAGTGGGCACAGGATCGGGCTCATGAAAAGTTGAACGGAAATAGGTTGCGAACAAATTGCTGATCTCCTCACCTGTACTCACGGTTACATCACTATAATGCATTACCTTTGGGAAAGTACCGGAATTTCTTTTGCTCTTAACATACGACCAAAAAGATTTTGGGTTCTCAATGATCGACGATTCAATTTTGTCCATATATGTATTGAAACAAGTTTTCTCCAGGTTAATTGCTCTATTCCGTAAAACAGAAAAAGAGTGAAAGTCTGACATATTACCGTACGTTTTGAACTTGCGATGATATTTATATTTCTCTTTCAGTACTTTGATCAAAGCCGAATTATACCAAGGCGGATACGATGATTTTCTAACCGATCTAATAGGGATATACATACCTCTAAGCTCATACAATTTATTATAAAAGCGTTCAACAGCACTATCCAACGAATCAGCAAGTAAAAACTCATTCCAATTGATTTGGTCGAGTTCAGATTTAATAGCCGCATAGTCATCCCTAGAACATACATACTTCGTAGCCAATTTATCAGTCAACTTGTGAATCTCAACAAACTCGGCAGTAATCGTTAATGGTTTATGATGTAGGTCCACAGGCAATGCTAAAGGATCGTGGCATTCAGTAACAATGACAGAGTCGTTGGAAAAGACCAAGTCTAACAATCTACCATTGCTGTTTCTTTCACCGCTATATTGGGACAGGTTAGAAGTGAGAACTCCATCAAAAAACTCTCTCAAGTGATGACACGATACATTTTGCGGGATCAGTTCAGTACCGTCAGAATGTATTCAAATATTACTTAAGTATTTGCTTATCCCGAATTCTCAAATCAGAAACCGGAGGTTAGTTTCTGAAATAAAACAGCTGTAACAACAAAAGACAAACGGATGGACGAAGTCGCACCATAAGGGTTTTTACCATTTTGGCACGGAACCCTTAAAAATATCTAAACCCTGTACAGTTTCGCCAGTTAATTTAAAGCGACCTTATATTTACTAGCCGACACGTCCAACATAAAATGTCTTCTGACTTATAAAAATCTAAAATACTTTAGTTTTCCGTCGCAGTATCGTAATTCACGCCCCCGCGATACCATCTGCACGGTGCACACAATTTTGCATAAATATCCTTGAAAGAAGCCATTCCAGCTAGCTCTGAACTTGGTGCACGTGTGCAACTTTAAATTGACTTCCTGAAGACATGCTGCAGAATTTATTATGTGCAGGTTGTTTTAAGGTATTTTAGAATAATGTATTCTCCTCACCAGACGCAGTGAGAGTTCAAGAGATTACTATGAAAAATTTGACGCCAAATACGAGCGCAAGGCGTCTGCAGTTCGTGTAGACGGCAGTCACGAAAACCCGCTGATGACACGCCCCACTTGCGTTTGGTGTGGCGAGTGCTTTAAGTTCTTGGTTTTTAATAATTTATATTAAGCGAGTAGAGTGAGATGTTGTTTGTTTCGTGTTTTATGATAAGTCAGTGTGTTAGTGTATTGTGATAAGCTCAATTAGTTTTTTTTTTTAAGTTTTACTTACACATTTGCTAATGCATTTTTTCATTATAACACATTTGCTGCCCGTTGGTTTAGGAAGTTTAACATCCACATGTGTATCTACTGGTTATATAATACGTGGATATTATATTCAACAAATCATGATTTTTTTTATATTCACCTAACTCACTTTCTAGGTATGGACATTGACGTAGAAACACAAACACACACGTGTGTTTATATGTCAAGGAGTACAGACGGTGCTTTGGGTTATCAGAGGACGCTGACAACTATTTTCCCGAAGACCTCTTTTCACTCCACAAGAAACACAACCGTAAACTTAATTTATAAATTACAACGCATAATATAGAGAGATAAATATGCTTTTTAGAGATATAGATGTATACAATAGAAGAAGAAAACTGAAAATATACGTGGAACCCATTTCTACAAACTGAAACGTTGATCAATCGCAACCGAACCGTTCAGTCAGACAGTTTTCGTTTAAAAAAACTGTCAAACAAAAACAATACCAAATATCTCAACAGTTTTCGTAAACGAAAACTGATTGACGATTGAGGTTTATTTGCTGTTTGGCAACAATTTTGTTAGTAAAGTTGGCCCTCTGTTTCCTCTCAAAAGCGCAACTCAAAACGTACCTAAATACACTTGGGAGTATGGAATTCGGGTCAACAAAATAAACCTTAATACCTCGAAAACTCAGAATGATATTTTATTAAAATAAAAACTATTTTATAGACTACTTAATTTTGATCAAATAAAATTAATAAACTTCTTAAATAGTCTATAAAATATTTTTTTATTTTAATATGATAGCATTCTATCCCTAAAATAAGGTTAAGCTAAACGATGGCTGATGCATGCGTGTCGTTTGTTGGGAAAGGTCAACTCAAACCTGCTACAGCTCCTTCCATAAAAAGCCATTCCAGACGTTGCCCTACATTGTTACACTGTCATCGTTTTTATAACACAATGTCTGGACTTGAAAATAGACCTTGACCTATGAGTTAGTTTCAGCTTTTCTTCTCAAAGCTAGTCAGATAGGAAATGCCAGCGCCATTACTCTTAAAGAAGCATTACATTGACTCGTAAAAGTGTCTGTAACAGATTTATTTACAGAATTAAAAATCATTCGGTTTAAAGAAATTTATTTTTATAAAAACTTTACAATTCATTTACAATAAGAATTAAGTAATTACATCTCATAATAAAAAAAAAAAAATTGCCCCAGGCACAATAATGCTATGACATTCATTATAATTTAAATTTACTTTTAGAAACATAACAATTAGACTAAATAAAAATTTATAACAAATAGGAAATTAATAATTTATAATAAATATCAGCAATTTTATACATTCCAATAAAAATATTATTTCTACATTCATCATTTATTCTTAGTTTCCGAGATATTAAGGTTTATGTTGGTGACCCTGATTCTTTGCTCTCGAGTGTACATTGAAAATGTGGGGAAAATATATAAGTTGCGGTATACATGCCCAAAAAACGGAGTGTTGATGATTTATGGACGGCAGAACTAACATCTGGGCTCGGGAAAAAAGAAAAATGTGTAAAAGTATATTAATTATGGGGTCTGTTCATGGTAAGCATAAATAGATGCAAAAGTTTAGGGTGGAGTTTCGAAGTATGGTAAAATTTGTTTTGTATTTTTAAGTAACAGGCTGTTTCGAAAATATACTTGATCTTTCTGGAACACTTCATCAATCTTCTCTTTCATTATTTTTTATTTAAAATGGGCTTGCGTTTGACCGCCATCTCACCTGATGTTAAGTGATGAAGCGGTCTACGACGGAACACGCTTGCCCAGAAGAAACCGATTCACTCGTGACTTGAAGACACCCAGATTGTAGCTGTCGGGGTACACCCACTCAGGCAGCGCATTCCATTGTTTGGCGGTTTTCACAATGAAAGTGGAATCAAAGCGCTTCGTTCGGGTTTTTGGTATATCAACCATGAACCGATGGCGCTTTTTCGTGCTTCTAGACATCCGATAGAAAAAAGGGCAGGGGGAACTAGATCATGCAGATCTGAAGCACACTCTCCAAAATGTATCCGATAAAAAACCGATAGACTAGCAACTTTGCGCCGATGCTCAAGACTTTGGAGCTTGGTCTGAACAAGGGAGTCGTTGCTGATGAGCTTCTTGATACGCTTCTCAATGGACTCCAACGCCTCAAGCTGGTATTTGGCTAAGCCATCCCAAAGGTGCGAGCAGTACTCCATGCACGAACGAACCTGTGCTTTGTACAATTATTACATTTATTAACATAATGCTATTTTGAGCCTACTTTCATGATTCTGGCTTGTGCGTCAGATCGTTGAGCTCCCTAATATAGGGTTGACTATACGATGGCTGATGTATGCGTGCCATCTGTTGGGACAGGTCCACTCACACTACTCTGGAACTTTCCTCAGAAGGCAAGTTGCTCTGTATTGTCCTCACACATATTTTTGCTACAGGTCATATGTCTTGACTTTAAAAGAGACTTCGACCCCTGAATTTTTGCGGTTTTTCTTCTCAGAGGTAGTCAGATAGAAAACGAACTGACTTGTAAAAATGTTTTTAAATATCCAATTGGCAGAATAAATAATTTCATTTGAGTTGTAGGGACAATGCATGAAGCTAAATTTGTAAATTAAACTGTTTAAGTATAATATAAATATTATGATAAAACTGGTCAAGTGCGAGTAGAAATCACGCACCGAGGGTTTCGAACCGAGAATAGTTAAACAAAGAAGTTTTCTTGTAGTAGTCACATCTTCTTTACCATCCCATATTTTACTGTTATTAGTTAGAATAATAAGAACAATATTTGGAGTTAATTTAAAAATAGTGAGAAAAAAAAATAGACATGGTAATAAAATATTTCTGACAGCAAAACTTTCGTTTGATGGATTTAAAAAAAAAAATCGAAAACAATACTTATGCCAATATTGTTTTCGTTATGTTCAAGCGTGACTTTCGTTCGGTCATGTGTGTTCTTTGCACTTGCTTGAAATAGTATAATAAATCACACTGTATAGTTCCGCTCGAATGTTTTGAATACGGAACCCCAAAAACATTATTGAAGTCGTTTCATCCGTTTGGAAGCAACCATGCCACAGACAGAAAGACAGAAAAAAAAACTGATTGATACACGTAACATTACATCACGCATGTATTCTCAGGGTTGGACAGAGGGGTTGGATATAGGACAACCTCATTTCGCCATTATGCTTAATGGCCGATTTACACGAGGAGAGTTTCTCGAAGCGAGACTCGTCCTGTCGTTGTCTTTCTCTACGATGAAAACAGTGATAGCATGAGACTCGCTTCGAGAAACTATCTCCGTGTAAATGAGCCTTAAGTCCCTTGTAATAGGGGGCGAGCATATTTCCATCAACCAGGCACAAATCCAGAGAGCAGTCGCGTGAGTATGTGAAATTTGTGTCTGTAAACGCACCCACGATACAAGAGAAATCTTAGTGTAAAGAAAAGATTAAAAACAAAAAAAAAAACATTCGTTTTCCGATATTTTATTAGTTATTCTGCTATTCAAGACGGAGACGAATCCAAAAAATTAAAGATCTTTAAAATAGGGCTTATGTTTAACTTACCACCAGATATAGTAACATAAAACAGACAAAAATAGTAAATGATCACCAAAATTAAACCCGCATTTTAATATAAAATGACAACCAAAGTTTTAACATCTCGCTATCCTATTAAAGCAAAACGACTCCAAATAAATCATTGTTAATCCAAAAGTAGTAAATGTTGTAGTTAATGAACACCAAATTGTCACTTGTTTGGATTTCCAAAGTAGAGTCGACATAGCCCCCTGCGCAGGTCTCCTATTTCTGTCTGCAGGGTTTAAAGGAACCTAACCGATCCGTGTCGGGGTGCCACGGGGGTGCTAAGATTTGGTGATCATTTACTACATTTGGTGTTAAAATACAATTTGAAGTGCAGTTGTGACTAAAATAGCTAGTACTATTGTAATTTTAGACTTTATTTTTCTGGTGTCAAGTATATATTTTTGGTAAAAGAACTAAGGGTATCAAAGCATTTTATGGTGGTCATTATATTTAACCCCATAAAATAGGTCCAACCGTTCTTGAGTTATAAATGGTGTAACTAACCCGACTTTATTTTATATATTTAGATAAGAACAACACAGCAAGGTAAGTGTCTTTTAATTTCCTAGGTAACGTTTTCAAAATTTATCCCAAAGAATTCAGGAGCAAATGTTCCATGATAACATTTTCGTAAGCCGTCAACGGCCGACATGATTCGTCACTTTCCGAACTTTCACGAACTTTGCCGAACATTCTACAAACTTGACTGACTTTGCAAAGTAATTATGTGGTTCAATGACCAATGTCGTGAACTGATATAGATTTTTTACGTATAAACCTTATCGTTAGGTGATAGGGTTGATAATTGAATGACTGATGTATGAAAAATAAATATAAAAAGTTGTATTGGCAAAATGATTAATTAATTCGATTTAAGCGGTAGTAGTTGAGACGCTAGGGTTGTCGGAAATAAATTATAAATAAATAATAGCGTACCCTTAGAGGTGGATCCAGACATTGCGAGGCACTGGCTTGCCTCGCACATGCTCAGCCTGTGCGTAGCACATGCCTCGCCACAAACATGAAGACAGACAAACGAAGCATTTGCTTCGCACACGATGGCTCGACCCAAGCATACGTTGGTATATTTTTTCGACATGCACGCCTCACTCCGAGGCATTCGTTGTGCGCCGTTCGTAGCGCATGCCTCGCAGAGTCTGGATCCACCTTATGAGTGCTGTGACAACGTTTGGTAAAAAAAAAATCGTAATTTTTTCACGTATGATTCTTTAAAATGTATTTGTCTTATCAATTTCTTTTATGTACTTGTCAATTTCAATGTACTCTTAAACAGTCTGTTAAAATGTTTAACAAGACATTAATAACTAACAGAGTATGGTGAAATTGGGTCTAAAGGTCCTATAGGATAATGATAATGAAAATTCGTTTAAAGGTCCGGTTACATGCAGTGAATTTCATGCACAAATGACTTGTGCAAATGTTTGAGCAGAGTCATTGTTAATGTCAGTATTAATGGCATTGCACGGTAAACTGTTTGAGCGTCTTAAAGTACTTCCATGCTTACTTGTGCAAATTAGAATTTGTACAACACAGCAAACATACAATTACCATTCGATATGACATCTTATTTTAAAAGCAGAAGTTATTAAAACTCCACCAAAAAAAAAGGGAAAAGAATCGCCAATGCCATCCCAAGAGTTGTCGAAAATCGTGACAAAATAGAAATTTTACCTTTTCTAAGAGCCAATCAATTGAATTGTAATTTTATGTTTTTTAATCAATTTCTGTCATTTTTTTAACCTATAAAAGTAAAAGTAAACAAAAAATGCGCGAGATATTGTACCATCGAGGAAAGAAGCGTTCGGCCTAAGTATAGATGTAAAATTCTTCGATACAATGTGTTTCGCACTAACGTTGCATCGCACTAATAAGGCTTAGAAGTAATGTAGTTTAGGAGTATCGTTGATTCGTCATAAAGTGTTCGATGTAATTAAAATCAAAGCAACGGTTTTCGCAATGGCGCAGGGAACCCAACATTTCGATGGCACACATAAATGAATGAAAGCACGGGATACAGCTGGCAGGAACGACTAGCGCGATATCGCTCCGCGCAGTTAGTTAACTCGGGGTGCTAAAATGATTGAGACACATAACCTCATGCTAAGTTTACATTTTTCTTGTTTCTGAAAAAAAAACCATGCTTGGTCAAACTGAGCCACCAGTAAAATCACGCGGTTTGCAGAAATTACTCGAAATTAGATACACCGTGTATATTTCAAACTAATTTACATAGAATGTGTGCGTGCATGACCCGCTTCAAAGTAGTGTTCAACCTTATTGATTGTCCTTAAGCTGCGTCTACGCTATGCGAGCCGAGCATGAGCGAAGCCGATCTGTTCGCGGTGTCAAGTATGGACGTACAACGAGCTTACAACAAACAAATTCCTTTGCTCGACGCAAATTCCTTTGTGTTCGTCAAAAAACCGACAATTGGCGGAGCGCGGTCGAGCGCGAGCCAAACGCTCGAGGCGTGCTCGTTCGAGGCTCCGAATCCCGTCTATGTTACGCGAATTCGTGCTCCGTTTGTGCTCTGCTCGTGCTCGGCTCGCCTAACGTAGACGCAGCTTTATAGTGCACAAAAAATACAAAATATTTATTTAACAAATAGCACAATAAGTAGCACACTGAACCTAACAACTTATCAAGCAAATTGAGTTTCTATTTTATTTGCCTCAAAGTTGATAACGAAACGAAATACACACTCATATCCAATATCGAATAACTGAGCTGATTAATGTAAGCAAAACGAAAGTTCTGGAAGTTTCTATACGGTTCAGTTGCTCAGTCCATAATATGCCTTGTTCAATACACAAACTCCATAAACTATTTAACAGCAAAAATGTTTGAAATTCGCATGGAATAGTCTTGGATGGAAAATAAATAGTACAAAGCTATTTGTAGGCCTGCATTTTTCATGTTCTACTTTTTATCTTTAATACACACGGAATAGGTAGGTTTTTTTTAATGTAATAAGTTGGCAAAGAGGCGGACGGCTCTGATGGGAAGTGATTACGCCCACAACCCGAAAGAAGATTGCTGTTGCGTTAAGCTCCTACACACAATGCCACTGGCATTGCCGGTGGGTGTTTAACCACGCCGCCGGGTATAACGTCTATTGACTTACACCCGCGAGGCAATAAGCCGGCGGCAAGGCCGGCGGCATTATGTTTAGGAGCATTTACTAAGCAATGCTAAGGTTAGACCGGTTGTTCGGGCGCCTTCGAGGATCTTCGGCCGGCGCGGCGGCGAGGCATCGGCGGGAGACGGTACCAGGCGCGGGCGCGCGGGTCGTGGGGTCAAGGAGCCCACCATTTCACTATCTATCTCCATCGACGACACGCGCGCGCATTCACACTTTACTCAATATTGTACCTATTTATCATTATTATAACTCAGTACTTACAGTTCACTGTTTAATTTAAACTTCTTAGATGGGTCCCTAACACCGGTTGTCAGACTTTTGGGCTTCTGACTACCCGTAACGATTGTCACAGGTATTCGTATGACGTTCGACGGTTTAACGTGCTCTCCGAGGCACGGAGAGGTCTCGACGAGTAACGAACGGTCACCCATCCACGGACTGACCGCGGCAAGCGCACCTTAACCTTGCAAATCATATGAACCGCGCTGTTGTTGATTAGTCACGCACGACTCCCTCTTTCACAAAGTAGTCAACTACTACTTAACTAACGTTATGAAACTGGACGTATCCTAGACTGCTACAATGAAATAAATACTATCAAAATAACTAACAAGAAGGAATGGTGCCCAGGGGTCTCACTTGTTTCATCGAAAAAAATTGACAAATTATCACTTCTCAAACAAGTTTCCGCATTCATTTGCCAAATTACTACTTAGCAAATAAACTCTTCACAAATAATTGTAACGCAAACCTAATGTTTGGCAAGTGAACGTTTAAACAATAACTTGCTTACCGACTAGTACTTTTACCAATTTTAATGTAGTCTCAAGTATATCAGTTGGTATACCTAACATATTTTACGCAAAATAAAATAAGCCAAATATTTAGTATCGTCTTAACTATTCTGGTAGTAGTTTCTGGTTTTACATTCAAAAATGTTTCTGGCACTTGCCGATCGCTGCCGGGGCACGCTCGCTTCGCTCGCTCGGCTCGTGCGATATGTGATCACAGTTCTAACCTAACCTAGCTGTTTCGATTTAAAAAATATATAAGCGTGTAACAGTAATTTGACTAAATGTTTATTGTCTAAAGATTGTTTGCTGTAATAAATCAATTGATTAAAGACCAAATGCCTTAATGATATTATCCTTGGTAATATTCTGCCGAGTAAAAATTTTACCAAATAAAAATGTGCGTACTAAAATCATTCCAAATAATATTGCATTGGTATAAAAAAGGGTTGCTAAAATGCGTTTGGGTAATGAAATTTTGACAAAATAATTTTGGCCAAACGGCAGGCTCCCGGTGCCCAGATATCCAGCTCCGATTTCATTCATTTTATGATATGTTGCAAAGCATTGAAAAATAACCGATACTTTTTTTTTATCGGCCCATATTCATCTTCATTGGGGGAACCCCTTTCCCCCAATAAAGTACACGTTCTGCCCTTCAAAGTTCTCGAATGTATGGATATAGTAAAATTCACTCATCCGAATTGATTTGATAAGCTGCAGAGCATTAAAAAATAACCAACCCGTATTTTTTGATACCGCCCAAATTCATATTTAGAGAGGGAAATTGCCCTTCCAGATAATACTATTTTATCGAGCGTCTGTTTGTGAAATTCACTGCATATTGTCCAAGTGTGAACGGCACAGATAATTAAGTGTCAGACTATACACATGTAGTCTATACACACCTTAACAGACGTGGCCAATTAACATTGCCTGATTTTAATTGGCTGTCACAAATTAAAAGTACTTTTATCTTTTATTTTTCATTATATTTTTGTAGTTTATCTCAATAAGCATTATTTATTGACACAGTTTAAAAACATTAATCCACACAAATAAATAAATAATAAAATATATGTTTAAAATTACCTCCGCCAGTGTGTCACCGCAACTGTAAATCAGCGCTGGTTGTTTGATACCCAGTATAGCTGAGTTGGTGACCCTTTTGGCATGGGCATGCTCGACAACATTAAATATGTATGTTTTATTATTTTAATGTTTTATTGTTAATGCTGTCATTGTGTCCTTGGCTGGATAGTATTTTTTTTATTATTATTGTTACGGACGTAGGTGTTAAATCTCGTAACCAAATTCACAGGCTGGCGGGACTTACAGTAATGCCAAACAAAAAGCTTCCAAATTCTCCAATGCTCTTTATTCTTCAATGTATACTGCTTGATTCCAAATTAAAACTTGCTTACTCAATGCTAAGTTACAATTCACTGTTCGCTTTACTATTCACAAGTACTATCAAAAATCATGCGGCGGCGTCGCTAACACTCATTTAGTTTTTTCTTTCCTATCCGTTTTCTATCCCAGTGCTGTGAAAAGGCCTCCCCTTTTGCCTGCCAAAAATCTCTATTTTGTGTCATTTCTGACCATGCCAGTTCTGCAAATAAGTCTAGATCATCACGGCACCTACGCCGCGGTCGACCTCGACGACGATGTCCTCCTTCAGGCGTCTAGTAAGTAACGATCTTTGATGACCGGCCCACTCCCACTTCAGCCTGGCTGTTTTAGATAGACTTTTCTATTTAATTAGTCTTCAGCACTTCAACATTGAGTTCATATGTACACAGCTACAGAATAAATTGAATCGAATTATGCTAATGTCGACCTTTTGTTGTACATTATAATAGTTTCAAAGCCAATGTAAAATGTACGAGTCCATTTATATTCTAATGGGGTTTCTAAAATAGTTTGAAAGTGATAGTATCTAACAGCATTATATAATGAGGGTACAAATTAATTTTTAGATTGTATTAGTATTTGTACCTTAAGCAAATTAAATATTTTTGACTTAGTTTCGTTTGACTCTTGTCGTACTTGATGGTGGTTACCAAACAGGGTCTAAGATGGAGCACACGAATCCAAGTAGAAAGATATAGAGGGATTCCCCTATACCCCTCTAGCTCTCACATATACTCGACGGAACACAGTAAACTGCTTGGCGCCGGGCTTTAATGTGAGAGTGACAGCTAGCTAGGCGGACCGTATACAGTGTGTTCGGCCATGGACTAGCGATATTCTAGGTACTTATATAGCAACTATTCTAGTACACAAATACACTAGGTACACACTAGGGTCCAATCCACTTCCCCGCTATTTGGCAGCCATTTTACTTTTTTGTTGAGATATTGTCTACAACTATATGTCTGTTATGTGAACCCATTGTATCGTAATGTAAACGATAGACAATATTGTTGCCCTCCGAATAAGCCTACTTTTATCTCAGTATCTAAGTGGATTGGACCCTAGTGTGTAGTGTATTTGTGTACTAGAATAGTTGTTATATAATTACCTAGAATATCGCTAGTCCATGACCGGACACATTGTAGATACTATCACCAAACGTACTGGGTTTTGTTGAATCTTACAACACGCGTCTATTCCCAGCGTGCGGTGAGAAAAGTATAAAAATGTAGTGAAAAGATACCGGCAGCAAATTTGGTAGCGAGGCTGACTGACAGTGATTCAGATTAATTCAATTAGATGAATAATGAAATATTCCTACATCTGCGACCTGCATCTTCTGATCAGGCAGAAGAGCCTCGAAGACTACCCACTGCCCATACATCGCTTGAACCAGAAAGATACACTCGGAAGTAATGAATTCAAAACTAAGAATGATGCTACTAGAGGTCGTCCGCAGCTTCGTCTGCGTGGATGTCGTTATTGAATAGATATTTTGCAGTTTTTGGGATAAAAGTAGCCTATGTCCGTCTGCGGGTTCTAGACTATCTCTGTACCAAGTTTCATCAAAATCGGTTCAGCGGTTTAGGCGTAAAAACAAACAGAGAGACAGAGTTACTTTCGCATTTTAAATATTAATAGGGATTTAATACCTATGTACTCTTCAAATAAAATTAATAAAACTTCCTAAATAGGCAGTAAAATACTTTTTATTTGAATGATAAATGATATTTATTTCTGTAAATAAATCTGTTACAGACACTTTTACAAGTCAATGTAATGTTTTTTTTAAGACTAGATGGCGCCGGAATTTCCTATCTGACTAGCTCTGAGAAGAAAAGCCGAAACAAACTCAGAGGTCAACGTCTCTTTTAAAGTCCAGACATTGTGGTATAAAACTATGCGAGTGTAACAGTGTAGGGCAACGTTTGGAATGGCCTTTTGAGGAAAGAGCCATAGCAGGTTTGAGTTGACCTGTCCCAACTGACGGCACGCATGCATCAGTCATCGTGTAGCTCAACCTTATTTTAGGGAGCTCAACGACCCGACGCACGACGACGCCAATCAGCCGGACATTTGCGTAGGTCAAAAAAAAATACTCAAACCCCCAAACAGTTTTACGAAACGTATATAAAGCTAGCCTACATTGTAGGGGCATGTGCTCAACCTGTGGACGATTTCCAGAATTCGACAAAAAACTATTTTTTAAAAAAAAACCTCATTCTTTTATCATGAAATTATTTATCGTACGGCTTAGTAACTAATCAACTCTTAATAATTATCAGTCTCAAATGCGATAGCAAAAACAGTTGCTTAGAAAATTAAAGATTTTCAAAAACCCTTATTTTGTCCCTAGGTACAACGTACCAATGTACGTATGGACAGCACAAATGTACTTATGGACGATAATGTACCTGTAGACAAGCATTTGGTATTGCAAAAAAAAATAGGTTTTCGTAGCGATAATTTTGGAAAACGTTGTCGATAACATCGAAACCATCCTATACCAGCTATTTTGTATTGATGCCAGCTTTTAAGAGTATTTTATTTATTTTTTGCACAGAAAACTGGTAGACAAGTTCCAGGACTTGTTTGGAATCTAGACTCATATGCATGCAGGCTGCCTTTTCTAAATATTCACGTAACATAATTTCTTTATGCTCTTTAAACACCTTTTTTAAGTCATTCTTCAATAATACAACAATAAATCTATCTAATTATTAATATATAGATTTTTCATTGAGATCATTATTTATTTGTTGAGTTGAAAATGTTTAAAAATCGTATATTTTGGTATTTTGTGTTTTTCAGACACCTTACGAACTAAACATCCACTTTTGACCTCTATAACTGCTTCGGAAAGAGTGTCTGGACATATTTTATCCTGTTTCTCTCCGGTTTTATTACGTGGCACTGAAAAAAAAAACAAAAGAAATGTAGTAATTTGTCTGTGTAAATTACTGTCCACAGGTACAACCGATATTATGTACCTATGGACAGTCCACAGGTACATTCATTCCCCCGTCCACAGGTACAAATATTAAGACAAAACCTAGAAAGGGTTAAATCTTTTTACAGAGCATTAACAAAAACGCAGAATAATCATTATTTCAATGAAAAACAACAAAGTTCTGTAAATAATCTACAGTCGTACTTCTAGTTTAAGTTATTTCACAGAAAAACACCATGAAAATGTACAAAAAAACTTACTTTTTGAAATAAAAATCTTCAACAGCATATCACAACAGATTTATCACTGACAGCATAATGACAGTTAGTCAGTGTTGCCATTGGTCAAAAAAAGTTTACGAATGTGTTCTAACTATGAATTTACGCCGTTTGGTTTTTGAAATATTGGTAGTGTCCATAGGTAAAGCCGTCCATAGGTACAACACTTGACCCTACTCACATTCACAATTTAATAAAATAAAAACAAACGAATTAATAATAATAGTCGACAAAATGTCAAGGTAAAAAAAATCAATAATAATAATTCAATAATAATAATTATCAATAAATCATCATGCAGAATGTCAAAAATGAGAAAAAAAAATGAAATAACTTCAATGATTTCAATGATGTCTCTGTGATAAGAGCGAGCGGCTCAATTCCAAGCATTTTTATCGTCCATAAAATCTTTAACTTTATAGAAACCCTTATTACAAAGTTTCTGTTTTACGAAGGACTTAAATTTATTGAGACTTAGTTCTTGAATATTGCTTGGAATCTTGTTGTAGAAACGTATACTTTGGCACCTAAATGAATTACTAATTTTTTGGAGCCTAGTCATTGGAATAAGCTAGCATTCTTAGTTTCCGAGATATTCAAATCTAAGTTGGTGTCCCACATTCACTGTTTCCGAGTGTTATGCGAAGTCAAAGAAAACATGAGAACTTAAATAAGAAGCAATTCACCCACAGAATTGAATTTCTAGATAGAAATTCAACTTCAATTCTTGCCGCCTCTAAAATTAAAACGCCAAACTTAGGCACCCTATCGTCCATTCCGTACGTGCTCAAAAATCTATTTTCAAAAAAACGGAATCCATTAATCCCCAGTGCATAGTAAGTGATCGGATATAGTCGTCCGAGTGCAACGGAACGCACCCGTTGCGATTAAACTCAAAAAATGGAGCTGTAAACGGCGACAAAGTGCAAAACTTTGTGCAGAAGGTCAGTCACAGCCTAAAGTGGGACAAGTTCTTGCGCGACAGTCCTACGGGGTGACAGAAGTTGGGGGGACGCAGTGCTCTAGATGTAAATAGAGGCGGTTGGTGCAGCGGGGAAGGAAGCGCGCGCGTTGCACCAGTATAATTACTAAAATAATAGTAACTAGGTGCTACCGCGTCCCCCCAAGGATGCGGTAGTACCTAGGAGGGGGGTCTGAGTTCGACCCTAGCCTGCTAATTTGACTTTCCGGTTTCAAATTCAGAATGTGATTAAACTGGTGTTAACGGCGAAGGAAAACATCGTGAGGAATTCTGCATGAGAGAACTAAAAACAAAAAGTTCTCGATGGTGTATGTAGTTTCCCGACCACCAGGCTGAGTGATGGACTAAGGCTTAAACCCTTATTCATGTGCTCCATCTTAGACCTTGTCTGCACTTACCATCAGGTGCGACTAGGGTCAAACGCGATTGGGCGACGCAGCGCCGCAAACTAGTCGCGGCGGTCGGTGGTGACCTCTCGCTTCCGGTCGTGGTTCTGTCTATGGTCTGGAGCGAGAGTGCGTGGGAAGCCGTCGCCTCCTTCTGCAAGGAGGTGATGGCGACCAAGAAGGGAGCGGAGAGGGAGAGAGAGGCAGCTGCCACTCTCCCTTCCCGCGCCAGACGCACCGGGCGCTGGAGTGCGCGAGACGATCTCCGGCCACCGCAGTGTGTAGCCTGCGGGCGGCGGGTTAGTGGACCCGTCGCCCGACCGTTATTGAATTATTATCTTAACAATATACACGCTGACATTTAATTAGTTGTTTTACTAGAACAAACATTGTTCAGACAATGGTCTACGAAGATTCTAAAGAAAAAAAAATACTAGACTTTCTTAAAAAGTTTTAATTTTCTTTCTTTCTTAAAAGTTAAGTGTTGAGCGTCACATGTTGAGCGTCACATGTTTCGCTTTAAATGTTGCCTAGTGGATACGAGGCTTAATATTTGTCGAGAAAGAACATTTCAGGGGAAACATACAATTTTAGTTACTAAAGGACTTCGATAAGGAATAATTTGATTGGCCTTGTGTCTAACGCGCGAACTGGCCTCGTGTCCGGAAGCTAATTAAGTTCCTCATTCCGTTGTTAGGAGTGGATCCTCTTCACTTTCTTGTTTGTGGCCACAGCGAGTGAAACTGAGTGGTGTTGATTGGGCTAGTTGCCTCGCTTTTCTAGTTTTGACTTTTTAGTAATTGGTTATTTTTATGCCTTTGAGTTCATGTTTGTGATTTATGTTCCATTCGTTCATTTTTGTAAAAGGAAATACCGATCGATCAATCGTTTTTATTTCAACTATATTTTGCACTACGTGGGCCATACTGAATTTTTCTGGAACTGGCCACTTGTGTTAAATACATTTAAAAAGTAATTCCTATTTTTGAAACTTGAACTCTGGACAGCCAATTTTACTAACAAAAACATTTATCAATTGCAACTGAATCGTTTATTCAGACAGTTAACAAAAACTATCAAATTGTTTGACAACAAAAAATTGGCCCCCAGAATACATTTTTGATTTTTTCACTGTGGTGACAATTTGAAAATTGCGTGTATTAACGATCCATTTAAGTTGAGAAAATCGAAGCATGTTTTTTTTTTTTAATTTTATTGTGGTTCAAATCAACAAGAAAGTTGTCAAAGACATGAGCTTAGTGCAATATTATTTTGCACGTACACCTTGAACGTTTGGAAGCTTTGTTCGAGATGGATACCACATGAGTTAACAGGAGTTCAAAAACGACAGCGAGTAGAGTGGTGTGATAAAATTTTTCCCAATGGTGTCAAAGAATGAAAAAGTGTAGGTATACATTGTCAGGGAGAATACTTTGAAAAACAGTGAATACAATATAAACATTATAAGTGTTTTACTTTATCAGAATCTAGAAACTTTCAGTATGCTCTAAGTGTAATAAAATAATAGGAAAGTTAAAGTATGTAACTACATTGTATATTCTTATTGTAGAAGCTTGTGCTTGATTAAAGTAACTTTCAAAATTTCGAGTAGAGATATTTTCTTTGCTTTTGACATAAATGTGAATTTGGCTCAAAACAATAACAAACCTCTTTGCATGTTTATTTGGTTTTTAATCTGCAGCGGGTATCAGCTATCTTTAGTTCTTATTCTAAGGCTATAAGTTAGGTCGATCTAAGCGCCAATTTTTATCGTTAGATTATGTTTATCTATAAATGATTAAGTTTGACGTTACACCTCTGACAGCTTTGATATAGAAAAACTGTCAAAATGTCAAAATTATTTCTTATTACACAGCGTCCCGGACCAAATGGTCCAAAGGAAAATATGAAATAGGAGGCCATATTACCACTTCAGTCGTAGGTATATGATCCTTAGCTGAACCTTTTTATACGTGTTTTATGACCTTCTGTTCCACATATTTTTTTGGACCCATCGGTCCGCGACACTTGGCATAGGGAATTTTGACATTTTGACAAATCTTCTAAGCAAAATCTGTCAAAATATCAAACTTATGCCTCAGACATAAAAAAAAATATATCGACCTTATAGATACCTTGTTGATCGCCGCTGCAGATTAATATTAAAAATAATCCGCCTTAGCACTGTTAGACAACTGTTATTAGAAAAACAATCACCCAACACCCACCTCTTAATCCATAGCCCAACCTATTCTAGTATAGACATAGCCAGCTCTACCTAACTAACAATTACAGCAAACCAGTTAGCAGTTTCAGCGCTGTAGACAAAGAAACTCTCAAGTTGGCTATTACATTTCATTTGATAGCCTCCGTAATGGACCCAAATGGACCCGGGGCGAGTTATAGAAACATTCAAAACGAACATTTGCAGAAATGTTGCGTTCTTAGAAGATAGTGATTTTGAAGTACTAGTTATTAGGAGAAAACACCTTCTTTTCTGAGATTTAAATACACCGTGGGCCCGAGGTACGAGTACCCGAAAGATTTTAACCTTCGATACCGATGCCTAATTGGGGAAGAAAAGCTATTGTAGTTTGTTGAAAAAAGCTTAATTTTCGAAATATTCATTATTTAATGAAATTCACAAATCGAAAAATATATATAGGGTGACTGGTAATTGACAACATTTCATATTTTTAACCTGCATGTATTATTACGTTATGTAAAAGTAAATCCAAATCTAGGGCACCCGTATTTTTCTGTTTTTCGAAATTATGTACTTTTCATTCATAATTTTAACTTTGAAATTCGGCGTATTCTAAAAAGACGTAAGCGCCAAATGACGTCATACAAACGGTGGAATGGCGATTTATCCTTTGCTTTACTGTGACCCGTCAAAAAAACTGTTAGTTATATGTCACTGTCATACAGATAAACTTCATAAGTGACATTGACATGACTTTTTTGACATTAATATTTTCACTTAAAACATTGGAATGCATAGGCAAAGGTAACTACCTCATTCCACAGTATATGTGACGTCATCACATGATTTTTGATTTTCATTTTTTTTCTCAGCAAATAAGAATTTAAAAAAAATATAAAAAATATGTATTTGAACTCAGGATACGAAAATAAAGAAACGGTATTTTTGTTTTAAGGTCGTGTCAGTTTTGAAATGTTGTCAATTTATTGACCGATCCTTTAACACATGATTATTTTATTTTTTTCATTTAAAAGGACATGGAACAAAACGTACCCACCTTGTAGCAAATTGAGACTAGTACCATTAGAAAGGTCTTTAAAACTACATAAATATTTTGTATGGCGACAACTCTGTATCTCACGGGAGAAAAAAGTTATTCGACGTTGAAATATGCAGAAAAGCCCTTGTGAATTCACCCCGCGCGCAGTCAATCATATCCCTTGAACTAGCCCAATATTCTGCTATAGGTACCTACATATACGTAGGTGTATCTATACACCCTCGTATGCACCTAAACATCTATGCGTATATATTTTACTATAGAGTAGGTTTTCTAATGGGAATTGGGAATGCAAGCATGAATGAAGTTACCGGATGGAAAACTAAACAGGAAGACGGGAGGAAGAATACGCTCAACTCTACCGCACTTTCTGAAGTTTAAAGGTTCGCGCATATTATGACGGGCCGCAGCAGGTCGGGTCGCAGCGCAGCGCAAAAATCCGCTCAAATTGCTCGTATGTATTTTATATGAACTATCGCACACTATGCCGGGGCGAAGCGGGTCGCATATTCCGCCGCGGATTTTGGTTGCGTTCAATGCGGCCCGCCCCACCCCGCTGCGCCCCGACACAGTATACTATAGTAAGCGGATTGGAGTGCATGTGCGCACGTGTTCATTTTACGATAT
Source organism: Amphipyra tragopoginis (assembly GCA_905220435.1). NCBI lineage: Eukaryota > Metazoa > Arthropoda > Insecta > Lepidoptera > Noctuidae > Amphipyra > Amphipyra tragopoginis. Next base: position 4,648,542 of record HG992006.1, read on the forward strand.
TTGCATATTTTTTTTGGTATTTGCGTGCTCCTGTGGTGTTCACTAGAATGGATGAAGAGCTTTTGATTAATTTTGTTTATGGATACAAAGAGCTATAAGATTTGCAAGTCTGGCAGGGCAGTACACTGTAACTACTCAAAATCCGTCAATGCGCTGCGACCCGGCCCGTCACTAATGTGCTAAGTAAGCATTTTGCGGTGCGCTGCGACCCACTCCGCCCCGCTGCAACCCGACATAATGTGCGCGAACCTTAACACAACCGAAAATCCACATTAAACACACACAGCGGAAGAGAACAAACATGTGCATACGCCGAATGTAGGAGTCATTTTAAATAAAAATATTGATATTATTGCAAAACTTAAAAAAACATATAAGGTATTCTATGAATAACTAAATAAAGATTATTTTAATAACTAGGCGGTGCTTAAATGATATTAATTTAAAAAAAAAACACTTTTTACTTAGTTTTTAATAAAATTCGAAAAAATAAACTTCGTTGGCCCGGCAAATGCTTGGGATGAAATAATCATTGAGAGCAACAATACCATTTAGTGATGATGTTTATTTTGTGTACCTTAATAAATAAACAAACTGTGCTTAATTGAATTGATGGCGTTTTAATTAATATTTTCCGTAGCAAAAAGTAAACCTTAGGAAGCTGGGTCAGTCTCTCTCTATGAAACAGAACGACTGATTATTCATTGGGCCTATAAAACAATTATTATAACACTACTTTAATGATTGAAAATGTAAAATAGAAGTGATCATAACTTCGGTCTCCCATTCATTCATTCATTCGTTCATTCATTTTTGAGTTATTCACTTATGCCTCTTCTAAATGACACCTAGTCTAAAATGCTACAAGGTGGGTACGGGTTCCAAACAAAATTACCCATTGTTCTTTATTAGTAAATCGTTACGGAATGGACGCAGCTCGTAATGTTTTTTTTGTTTTGTTTTATAAATAATGTTTCTTTGGGAAAGTTGTTTGTTATCATGAGTAGAATCATGTGTTAAAGGATCGGTCACTAATTACCAGTCACCCTATATGGTAACAAGTCCCAGGAACGCGGTGTTGTGACTTTTGTAATACCATACCCCTCTCGCCGTGTATCTTATTTGACGGGAAGGGTTGTGAAGTGATAAGTTTCTTATTCACTCACACGATAATTTATAAATGTTGCCAGTTCAACCTAAGGTATTGTTTACAAGGAAGCACTAAAGATAATTTATGCACAAGGAAAAAAGAACTAAAAAAAAAATTTTTTTTTTCTTTTTTTGATACTTTTTTTGAACATTTGAGTCTTAATAGCATCAGAAAAGCGTGGTTAAAATCTTTCGGGTACCTTGGGCCCACGGTGTACATTCATTTAACCGCTAGCGGCCCGCCCGACGATCCGGATCGTCAGTGCCATTGTTTATCTATTGTGTCTATAATTACAGTATCTTCTTGATAAGTTAAAGTTGTGCTTGGTGCTAAACATGGGTACTAAAAAACCATAGACAGACGATGTGGAAGCGTCTACCGGTTGGCTCGTCCGTAATGTATAAATTGTACCTGCTTTTCATTACTTTTCTGGTCGGCATTTAATTAAAATGATTTATTATTTGAAGATTATTTTATACACACGTAACGTAGGTATAACTCATAATCAACTATTTGTTGATTTGGTTTCATTTAATAGTATTAAAAAATTGTGCATAATCTATATTATTAATTGGTGTTGTTATTGCCTGTGGCATCACAACTGTCCTATCTATAAGTCGCGCGGAGAAGGTTTGCCGATAGCCTCATGACGTCACGCGTCGATGGTCGGTACGATTAGTAGGTAGGCCAGACGAGCGCGGGTAGCGGTCGGTGAAGTGGGAGGGGCAGTCATCGGCAAACCTTCTGCGCGCGACTAGTAGGCTTGCCAACCTTTATGTACGAATTTACCGGTACTTTGGCAGTCACAATGCGGGACGTGGCAAAAAAAAAAGCGGTACCCAACTGTCAAAGTATAGGGAGGCGAAAAATACAATTAGAAATTATCTCTTCGTTCGTTCGACGCGAGACTTGCGGTCGCGATCACCACTCTTCTAGCTAAACAAAACGTGCGTTCACTAAATTCCGACTTCTGCCCGAAGGTTTAGCCGTAGATACGATAAAACGGGACAATTGGCGTCCCGCACACGTCTTTTGCGGGACGCATCGTCTAAAGCTCTAGAAACGGGACGTTCCGGCTCTCGCGGGACGGTTGGCAAGCCTAGTCTTATCTGAAAACCAGCGCTGCACCATTTTGTTTTTTTTTAATGTCGCAGCATTATTCTGAGACAGGAGCCTTTTCTGGCCTCGTGCAGGTTGTTTATTGTTGTCTTTGTTGTGCATTGTCAACTTCTGTAACGGCCTGTGCGAGACTATATTAAATTAAAACCTATCTTTAATTCTTTTAAAGATCGTAAAATTAATGACCAAGCCATTGTTCCCATAATATTACCCCAGATGTAAATAAAAACCTAAATATGACTAACAAACTGAATTTCGACAAATCGTTCTACGACTAGATTTTACTTCGACACTATGAAACTCCGACATTACGCTACTCCGACAATTATGGAACTTCGACACTGGAGTTTATAGTAACCTAACACGAAGGGGATAGGGGACTAGAGTGAGCGAGCGAACGAAGCCCCCGTCGTCCCCTTCGAACCTAACCTATCCATGTCGGAGTGCCCCTTAGGCAATGATGTTATATAGGACTAGATCAGCAGTGTACAGCACCAACGCGTTACTACTTCGTATATGTCCACAGGCATATCTGACTTCAGTTGTCAGCTTGACGTCAAGTGAGTGATTGCTTAGCGATAAAAATATCAAAATGGTGAAATGTGAAGTTAAAATTTGCATGTCACGATCTGAAAAGATTAATAAAGCACTTGGTGCTAATTTTCCATAAGATTATCCAAAAAAAACATTACGAAACCAAATAAATTTAACAAACATTGTTTTTGCCGTCAGTGTTACCAGTAAAAACGATTTTGATTTTGCCAGATTGTTGGGAGTTTAGTGAATGACCAATGTATGTTCCTTTAAGTCTAAATTATTGAAATATAATTTGTTCGGTTCGCGACCTAAGTGGTATTGACTATTGGATTGATTACTAAAACGCTGTATTTAACTTGCCAAAAACCATTTATTTTATAACGAATAAAAGGCTACGCTAAAATGATGGCTAATGAAAATGCTGGCGAATGCACCCGGTTGCTGTCCGAATATGCACTGACTTCGGCGCGCACTCAACGCGGCCTAAATCCTAATTGATTCGCTAGATCAGCAAAAGGGTGTTCGAATAACATTGAACATAATTAATAAAAAATAAATATTACATTTACGCTGACGCATTATTTTTTTCTTCCATAATGTACATAATTCGACCTTTCATAGTAATTGATTTAATTAACATCTTCATTCATTCTGGGGAATTTATGTAGATCATTGGCAACTCTGGCCGTTTTTCCGATAACATGTCTTGTCTCATTCCAACATAATTAGTTTGACGGAAGAAGAAATGAGACAAATATAGTATTTTGACAGATTGACATAATTTATGTATCCGTTTCAAAGCTACCACTTTAAACTCGTAAGTGGTTACGTTTTTCTGAATTTGGTATAAGGACGCTGCTCCTCTAGTATTATATAAGCTCATTGCCCTTAGGTGTCGAAGTTGGATTCGCGCTCCGACGCTCGCTGAGGACGGACGTGCCGCAACTCGCGCTGCGTACTTTCTCGACGTGCTCGCTCACGAATATCGCTACGCCCCGCCGTAGTGTTCTCCACTTCACGACTATAAGTTCAAAAGCTGCCTTTTTCAAGGCGGTGGCTGAACGCCTATTTCTTTGACAAACGCGTGTGCCCCTTCAGGGAAAATCCACAGTTTCGTGGTCCTCGGCTGATACTTTGCAGTGTTAACGAAACCGAGAGGGTGTTGACCCAATACACCAGCTGCGCCCCTTCAGGGCAAGGCGAAAATTGGAAGGAGCTAGTACCACCGGCCTTGGGGGGTCTCCTAGTCGACGCTAGCTCTAACCCCGTTCTCTCCCATCTAGCACTCTCTAGTATTGCACCTCACTAGAGACTTAGGAACCCGTTCGCACAATAAGACTGGCGACGGGATTACTAGCTTAGGGCTCACCAATAGGCACTCAACCTCCCTGTCTATACCCGACAGGGAGGGTTTTCACACACCCCCGGGCCCATCCACCCGGGGATTCGCGTTTTTAAAATTAAATTGTTAGGACGTATAGGCCGATACTAAAAATAGTCGCGTACATGTGCGCGCCGCGTTTTTAATTAAGCTTATCCTCCATTTTACACACGGCTCAGGCATCTTTTCCGAGATGTCTGACGCTGTGTTATTAGCGTTCTTCCGGGAACTTTTAAAAGACCCCGAATTTCTTGCCCAATACGGCGCTCGAATTCCTAGTAGTGGGCCCATAAGGCACACTACTAATCCCCTGTCACCCACCTGTGATAACGAAACCGATCATTTCGGCGAAGGAGAGCCATTGTTCGACGAGAACAATGGCATTCCGAGCCTTATGTCGCTACCGCCTTTCTCTCCCGGTCCATTGTCTACGGAAACAATGGAAATTTCGCACCTGCACTCCGCAGCTACGCCTTCCACGAATTTTCACACCCCTTCCCCGTCCCTCCGACATGCTCCAGAGATGACGTCATCAATGGACACGTCAGAGCCCCTAGTCCCCGATTCCGACATTGAGTCCGAATCATATTCGTCAGCTTCTTCATCCTCTGAAGGCTATACTACCGTAGTCGGAAAGGGAAAGAAGCGTGCCCGCAAAAATAAGGCGGCTTCCTCCAGCCAAGTCCCGGCCAAAACCCCCAAGACAACCGTTGCGACCCCCGCATCGGTTGCCTGCCATAGTCCCGTCCCGACTACCTCCCCGCAGGCCAGTCGTCCTTCCTCCCCCCGCCCCGTCACCGGCTCGAAAACCTCGGCTCCGAGGAAAGAGCCCGCTCCTCCGCCTCTGTACATTCAGGACAAGGCGAGGTGGACCGATGTGTCCAAGTTGTGTGTTGATCGCAAGATCAACTACCTTAGCGCCCGCACCACCCAACAGGGCATCAAAGTCTTAGTCCCCACCTCAAAAGACTTCCGCGATCTCACGCGCATGCTAAGGGAAAAAAGTGTGTCATTCCACACCTTTGCCCTTCCCGATGAGCGACTTATCAGAGTCGTTATCCGCGGCATCCCCAAGGAGATTGACTCCGACGCCATCCTCAGCGACCTTAAGTCGCAAAACATCCCCGCCTTGGAAGTCCACCGCATGCACCGCGGCCGCGGTGGCACCCCCTACGACATGGTCCTCGCAGTATGCGAACCTTCAGACGAGTCTAAGGCCGTCTATAATATTAAGACCTTATGCCACCTGTCTGGCATAAGCGTCGAGCGCCCCAATAAGTCCGGTCCCCCTGGTCAATGTCACCGTTGCCAGCTTTATGGCCACTCGCAGCGTAACTGCTATGCGAAACCCAGGTGCGTCAAGTGCCTGGGTGACCACGGCACTAGCGATTGCGAACGCCCGAAAGATAGGTCCCTATGCCTTGAGCCCCCTAGTTGCGTTCTATGCGGCGAGTCTGGTCACCCGGCGAATTATCGCGGGTGTGCCAAAGCGCCAAAACAGCGCAACCCCAAGCTGGCTAAACGTTCAGCCGCCCGTCACCAAAGAGAGAGTCCCTCCACGGCTCCCCCCCCTCTCTCATCCCAACCCCCCGCCCAACTCAGTCCCCAAAGGCCGTCCCCATGGAATGCGCTGAACCATCAGCAGGCGTTCCCCGCCTTAAGGCCCACTACCCAGTTGCCCCAGCAACAGCAACCAACCACAAGACCCCCAATCCCGGCTATCCCCGCCCTGATGAGCTCCACCATCCCCGCTCCCACTATAGTGCTAGCTGCTTCACAGCCTGCACGTAGTCCCACAACATCACAGGCTCCCCCCGCACCTACCCCCGCACTCGCTCCCAGGCCAGCGCCGACAGCGGTTGCTCCCTCCACTTCCCTCTCGTCCACTAAAGTGCTCCTTAGGGACACGATCCCCAGCCTCATCCAAACCCTCTCCTCCTGCAATACGCAGTGGGCGAAAAACATAGTCTCCGCTTGGAACGCCTCTCAAGGCGATCCAATCGCTCGCATCAATGTCCTCTGCGAACTAGATGACATAGTCATTTTCCTCATCCAATAAATTCCAATGGATACAGAAAGCTGTAAAATTAAGCCCCGATCCCTTAAATTAGGCTTCTTCAACGCTAACAGCGTTAACGGTCAACGAGATGAGATCGCAATCTTTTTGCGTGATCATCAAATTGACATCTTCCTAGTGCAGGAAACGTTTCTCAAGCCCCACAACAGGAACCCTGGAATTGCAAACTATAAATTAGTTCGCAACGACAGGACCCGTAGTAGGGGCGGTGGTACTCTCATCTACTACAAACGTTCCCTGTACTGCACTCCCTTAGACCCTCCCCCTGGTCTCCAATTCCTGGAAACTTCCATATGCAGACTAGGCATGACAGGACACCAGCCGATCACAATCGTCTCGGTGTATAATCCTCCCTCCAGTAATAAGATCCAACTCCGGAGCGATCTTAAAGCCCTCTTTGACCTCGGCGGAGGTTCCGTTATCATAGCGGGCGACCTCAATGCCAAACATCTCTCGTGGAGCTGCAACTCCAACAACCACGCGGGTCGTAACCTCGAAGAGTTGAGCCCGGAGCTCGAATTCGACGTTATCGCTCCGATGTGTCCCACTCACTACCCCCATAACCCTGACCATCAGCCCGATGTCCTTGACATAGTGCTTCTAAAGAACGTAAACCTCGGTCTACGCTCTATAGAGACGCATGAAGAGCTAGACTCCGATCACCGCCCCGTAGTCCTTCACCTAGGTCCCCGGGGTGGTCCCCCGGATCCTGGACAACCCGCCCCGACCAAAACTGTCACGGACTGGGGAAAACTAGAGGAGCGCCTCAAGTCTTCCTCATCCGTTCACTTAGATTCCATCCCCGACGATATCGTTACGATTGCCGACACGCTGGGCGCGATCGACTCCCTCACCAGTCACGTACAGTCCGTGGTGAACGAATGTTCAAGGCAGGTTCCAGCGGTGGACGAACACCGCTGGAAGCTGCCGGACGATGTGCGCGAACTGCTGACGGAGAAGAACGCGTCCATCCGTGCCTATGACTCTTTTCCCTGTGAAGCTAACCGCGCCCATATGCGTTCTCTACAGCGTGCTGTAAAGAAACGTGTACGGGAGGTTCGGGAAGCCCGCTGGGACAAGATGTTGAGCGACTTAGAGCCATCCCATCTGGCCTTCTGGCAATTACAACGAAATCTAAAATCCGATTGTGTAGCTTCAACTCCCCCTCTCAATCGTCCGAACCAAAGGCCGGCCTTTGAAGATGACGAAAAGTCCGAATGTCTAGCCGACAGTCTAGAAGCCCAATGTACTCCCAGCACCCAACCCGCAGACCCGGTCCATCTTTCCAAGGTGGATCGCGAGGTCGAACGTAGGGCCTCCCTCCCTCCCGATGAAGACCCCGACGATCCCTTACCCCCCATCACCGTAGACGAGGTCCACACGATAGTGAGGAATCTCAAACCTAGGAAAGCCCCCGGCTCAGACGGTATCACCAATAAGGTGATCAAACACTTTTCCGCCCCGCTCATAGTTCTCATGACCGCCATCTTCAATGGCGCTCTGAGTAATAACATCTTTCCGCAAGCTTGGAAACAAGCCACCGTTATCGGTATCCCCAAACCCGGCAAACCCAAGAGTGAGCCCACTAGTTATCGCCCCATTAGTCTTCTCAATGTATTTGGGAAAATCTATGAGCGTCTCATTTATATCCGTTTAAAGGATTTCGCTGACTCCCGTAAACTCATCCCCGACGAACAGTTCGGTTTTCGAACCCAGCACTGTTGCATTCGACAATTGCACCGCATAGTCGAACACATTAGCTCCCGTTTTATGCGCTCGTACAAAACGGGCATGCTCTTCTTCGACGTAGCGAAAGCCTTCGACAAGGTCTGGCACAACGGTTTATTATACAAACTGTACCAATTCAACGTGCCGGACCGTCTCGTGCTCATCATTCGAGACTTTCTGTCGGATCGCTCCTTCCGCTATCGCCTAGAAGGCACCCTCTCGTCCCCTCATCCCATCCGCGCCGGAGTCCCTCAGGGCTCCGTGCTATCGCCCCTTCTGTTCACGCTGTACACCAGCGACATTCCCAAACGTGGCTTGGCCAAGTTGGCTCTCTTCGCCGACGACACGGCTATCTACTATTCCGGTAGGAGTCTCGATAACATCTCTCGAACCCTTCAAACCGCAGCCGACGCCCTCGGGGTCTGGTTCCGGAAATGGAGAATAGAGGTGAATCCCGAAAAGAGCGCAGCCGTTCTTTTCGAGAGACACGGTGATTCCCACACCCACATCCGTCCCGTCCTCATGTTCGGCAAACAGATCCCTTGGGAGATGAAAGCCAGATACCTGGGGGTTATCCTCGACCACCATCTGAGTTTCCGAGACCACATCAAAGCGGTGCGCGCTCGCGCCGCTTTCGCTGTCGGTCGCCTCCACCCCATCCTTAGAACGCGCAGTAAATTGTCACTTAGAAATAAGCTGAGAATCTACGTGACGTGCATCCGCCCCATCTTGACTTACGCTAGCGTCGTGTTCGCACACGTTAAGCCTTGTCGCTTTAAATCCTTCCAAACCCTCCAGAATCGAGTGTTGCGCAGAGCCGCGGCTGCCCCGTGGTTCATGCGTAACGTCCAACTCCATCTCGATCTAAAAATGCCAACCATCAGGCAATACCTCAAACGCATTTCCAAGCGTTACTTCGACTCTGCCCCCCGCCATCCGAACCCCCTAGTCGCCGCAGCGGCCGACTACAGTCCCTCTCTCATAAGTAAAGTTCGCCGTCCCAGGCACACACTTTTAGAACCCGATGACGAAATTACCCTCCTCCAGGAGGCGAGTAAATCGACCAGCACACTACACAACAAACGCCGCCGCCCGGCATACCGTCCTCGCCGACGAGGCCCGTCGCGACGCCCCACCGCCGCCGGTCACGATCCACCGAGCTCTCCCGTCGTAGAGCCGGTCGTCTCTTCAGACTCCGCAGTCAACCCGATAATTCAGCCCTCATCAAGCTGTCTCCCCCCCCCTATGTCCACGCCAGCAACGCCCTAAGCCGAGGTCCGAGTCCCACTAGGGGTCGCCCTTAGTGCTGTTGTTGCAGGTAGTCATGATGTTAGTGTAGTACAAGTAGTTAGCTTAGGTTAAGTATTTTACTTCCCCCCATTGGCTGGAGACCCTTCAGGTCTCGCCAATAACTGCCCGGTTACGTAGAAACCGTCCCCTAGGACGACCTACTGCAGTCCAATAGAAAAAAAAAAAAAAAAAAAAAAAAGGTGTCGAAGTTCCATAATTGTCGGAGCAGCGTAATGTCGGAGTTCCATAGTGTCGAAGTAAAATCTTGTCGTAGAACGATTTGTCGAAATTTAGTTTGGGAGTGATTTGCAACGAACAAAAAAAAATTTACAATAATCACAGCTCAACAAACTAAATTGGACACAATTAGTGACAATTGCTGTAAATTAGTGACAATTGCTGTAAAATTAACAATGCAAACATTAATTATGCCTCAGGTATTAAGTTCTTCCGTACAATTTAGTATTAAAATATAAACAAATACTTTATCTAGTAGTCGACGAGGCACTCAAAGTATTTGTTTATATTTTAATTATTAATTAAATAATTATGGTAACATAGATTTGCACGTGATGTCAACGCACTATGCTGCGTTACCGCACCGTTCCACGTTGACGACATCGTGACGTGGAGACGTGGACAGGACCATACACCTCTGCTCAACCCTTCGGAGAAAAAAGGCGTGATGTTACGTTATATAAACAAACAAATATTTCAGTACAGCTTAGAACTTTCCTTACTCCATAAAAAAACATCGCAAATAAAAATAAAACAAGAAACAACTTGGTATTTTCAGCGATCAACAAAAAGCTGAAACATTTTTTTATTTTATTTACACTGAGCGGACTGAGAGGTCTTTCAATGGCCGAGCTTAACATTTAAGACCTCCGGCCTGGCTTACTTTAAATATTTAATAACAATTTGTTATACTTAGAATACGCTATGATTGTGATTTCGAGGGGTAAGCAGAAAACACCTGCCGTCATCGGCAAACAGCGTGACTGTTTGCCGATGACGGCTTGAAGCAGAGATTACTAAAACCACGTATTCATTTCATTGACATTATACACTTGGGAGCAAAGAAATCAAGCCACTTTTTTTGACGTGTTATTAGTTTTGGTTTTATGAATTATATAGGTAATTCAAAATACAAAAAACTACCCTCATTGTAAAGGTTATCAAATAACCTTTTAGGCGATATATAATATGTTTAGAATTGATCTGTTCCATAATACAAAAAATAATAACAATTATACCTACGTGAAAAATAGAAGTGGCTCGATTTATTTGCTCCCAAGTATATTTTACCATTATATGATGACAAGGTTAAGCTGCGCTTACCGCTGTCAGTTCAGGGATGGGTGACCGTTCGATACGCATCGAGACCCCTCCGAGCCTCAGAGAGCTCTATAAAGCTGGCTTTCCACGGTGCGTGGTATCGCGCACCGGCTGTGCGTGGTATCATCCGTAAAATCACGCACCGTGGGAAGCCACATTATGAGGGTGCGTGATGAGGATACGGCGCACCGCTCCGCACGCGTCCGCGTTACCACGGACGAGTCTCTTCCCACGGTGCGCTGGTGTGAGCTCGTGCGTCGCGGTGCGCGATATCACGCATCGTGGGAAACAAGCATAAGCCCTCTGTTCCAGTTGTCAGCTTATGCCAGTCAGAAGCCCGAAAGTCTGACAATCGATCTTATCTAAGGATATCGGTATTACCCAGTAGCTGGGTTGCAAAGGTCTGATGGCAGTCGCTCCGTCCATCACGCAGGGCTGGTACGAGTTGGCGAACTACACAAAACATTAAGAACTTTATAGAGCCTTCTCAGGTGTCCAGATTTCCTTACGATGTTTTCCTTCACCGTTAACGGAAGTTATAACCAAATTCTGATTCGCACATGTATTCGAAAAGTCAGAGATGCAATTTTTTCGAACTCAGATGCTTCTCCATGGAAGTCAAGCTTTCAACCACTACGGTATGACCGATAGCAATAATTTTTTTTTTGGTGTAACTTATTCTGTCCCACTTCTGGGCAAAGGCCTCCTCAAGTTCTTCCATGTACTCTTGTCCTGCGCCACCTCAAACTAGACCTCGCGGTACGCGTCTACATCATCTCGCCACCTCTTTCTGGGCCGACCACGGCGGCGCCGTTCATCTTCAGGCACTCCTGCCTAGCGATCATTATGCATGCGACTGACGTGACCCGCCTAATCCCATTTGAGCTTGGCAGCCTTTTTGATAAACGTAAAATCTATACTAATATTATAAAGAGGTAGAATTTGTTTGTTTGTTTGTTTGTTTGTATGTAGGAGGTAATCTCCGAAACTACACATCCGATTTCAAAAATTCTTTCACCAGTAGGAAGCTACGTTATCCCTGAGTGCTATAGGCTATATTTTGGGATAAAAAAATTAGGGATCCATAAGTTAACGCGAGCGAAGCCGCAGGCAAAAGCTAGTAAAATATAAGCCTGTAACTGTCCCACTCCAAGGCAAAACTTGCTTGTCAAAAGAGCGAGCAATGATCGCCACACTTGCTTACTGCGGGTTGGCGATTTCAGACCATTAAGTCCAGATTTCCTCACGATGTTTTCCTCTACCGTATGTCAGTGGCGTCAAAAGAAAGTACACTATGATATTGAAAAGGTCCGCAACCCGGTACTCAACAAGCGGGTCTGTAAACTCAGGGCCACCACGACATTACGCTGAAAAATAATATATTAAACAAAAAAAGTTTTGGGACCATTAAACTCAATCAAACTATTACCCAACAACATACAACCTCCCTCAGAAGTTCCAAAATTAAGTGTTTGCATAGTTCTACCACAAAACCATATCGCAAAGCCTGATTATAATTCACACACATAATTATTATGTACATAACACGCCGAGAGGGTCCTCGGTCCTTGAATAAATTACAAGTAATGTTTGAGCTTTGGGCCCCAACGTTTTGTCAATGTAATAATGTAAATAGGGGCCCAGGAATGTTTTAAACGTATTTGTATTGGGTAATGAGATATCTAACGCTGTGTGTGTTAGTTCGTGATAAGTGGTGAGGAATGTTTTGATGGTTGTGGATGGGGATGATTTATCTAAAGTGGTTTGCAATAGCTACGTAAACTTACGTGCCGTATGCTGTCGGACGTAAAGAATAGCACTACCCCATCTCTCTAGAAGGCGACTAAGGGATTCACTAGCGGATTGGGCAGCAGCGTTCTCTGAGTACTTTAACTCACATACTGCGATCGCCGACCCGCCTGCCAAGCGTGGCGATTATGGCAAACTCCCCCTTAAGAGTTGGAGGAGGCCTATGTCCAGCAGTGGACGTCTTTCGGCTGAATGACGACGATGATGACGTAAACTTATAAAGACAAAGTTTTGCTACAAAAAATATGTCTGGACTTTAAAAAAGACTTTGCCCCCTGAATTTGTTTAGGCTTTTCTTCTCACAGTTAGTCAGATAGGAAACACCGGCGACATTTATAGCTGTAAAAAAAACAAACCGACGTATATAAAAGTGACCTTTAAATAACCAACGAGCAGAAAAAAAAAACAGAATTACGTTGTGTAGCATTTGGGGTTTTTTCAAATATTTAAAGCTGAGAAATACAGCCCATGTGGAAGAAAGAAAATAAATTGTTTTAAGTCAAAGACAATGACAGCATGAACAATAAAACATTAAAAAAAACATACACACTTTATGCTGTCGAGCATACCCATGCCTAAAAGCTCACCAACTTAGCATAATTATGCTGGGCGTCAAACACCCAGCGCTGATTTTCAGTTGATACCCTTGAACGGACGGAGGTAATTTAAAATATATATTTTAGTATATGTTTGTGTCGTACCGTAAATAATGCATATTGAAATAAACCACAAAAATATAATAAAAAATAAGTTAAAAAGTACTTTTAATTTATAACACCCAATTAAAATCTGGCAATGTTAATTGACCAACAGCAGGCGGCGCCGTGGCGCGGCGGTATCCACTTCCTGTCGAGTTGAAGCGTTGTCATTTTGTTATCATTTCATATGCTAATAAACGATATAAATATATAAGTGTATATTAGGTCTATCAGAGTACATAACAGAAGCACATACATATTTTAGTCGCTAAAAATTGGCTCCGTGGCACAATGAAACTGCTATTCACAATTATTTTAATAGTTTCAAGCTAACTGTTACCACAGAATAATAAGTTATACTAGGTCCCTTAAGAAGTAGTTGAAAATCAAATTCTAAACAAACTCACTTATTCTATTCAATTCAATCTACCCTATAAGAGTCGTCAAATATAAACACAGTAAAGCTCTCATGAAAACCTAATAACATCACGCCAATGCAAATTTTAAAAGAACCAAACCACAGACATTAGAAGTAATAGATATCGCAAGTTTTAGAGGGGCTCGTGGCTAGTTGAATTAAATTGCGTTTATTTCTTAGTATATGGTACATTGAGGTCTTACAGTAAAAATTGATTCACTTATACTACCATTGCTGGTGTAGAAACGTTAAATATCAAACTATGCATGCAAATCACAAGTAGATACATTGCCAGAATAAATGTTAGCCCATTATATCATAGAAGCCCTTATTTATAAAATATGATTATAACAAAATTTATGAACGAATATAATAACCACTCAACACTATTTTATGTGGAATAAAGAATAAATTAATTAATTCAACAAGTAGGAGGATTGCTCCTACACAACGGCACTCAAAGTAAGTCAACTTGCAATCTATTTATTTCTATATCTGTGGTCCAATCCAACTAAATCTTGTACACTGCCCGACCTAAGACAATTTGTATAAACAATGTTTACTAAATCCAGAGACACTCGTAATACGCATAGGCTAAAAATTCTCATCGTCTTAAATGTCCTAGGAAAATGGAAATTCTCAGTGTCCGGTTTCATCCTCGGAATGGGGAGGAATTTTTGGATAAAAGGAAATGAAAATAGGACGGTCCGACGGAATTCGCGCTCTCAATTTATTTAGACCTAGGTTTTCTGTAGCGGAAACGAAATGACTCGCCTGGAACTAATGTGGTTTAAGATACAATATTAAAATGTTGAGAAAACATATCAGTGTGTGCTTATGAATTAATGTTAAAAGTTTCATAAACATTTTTAAGTATGGTATCTTAATGGAAAACGTAACAATCTGCATTTAATTTGATAGGCAATAAAAACGTTTATTACTAAAACAATAATAAATGTATGATTACTTACGGTTTACTAGTTCGACTCACGACCTCGCCGCGTGTTTAGCTCATGTTTAAAGGCTCCGTTTGGGTCTGAAACTAGTCAGGCATTCCTGAAAAATGCACATGAGTAAACCGTTAATAATCATAAATATACATGTCTCACCAAAGATAAAATACAAAAATTAATTAATCATTTAATATTAAAAAACAGAATGAATTGTAACGTGATATTTTTTATTTTATTGCAAAAAGGACACATTATTTTTAAGGATAGAATTTTCATTAAAAAAACGGTTATAAAAAGAACTTTCTTTAACGAAAACTATAAATCGCCGGGTTAATTCAAAAACCAACTAACAGCCCAAATCATGATTTCAATTATATGGCTTTTTGAAAGTGTGTGTCCTTAAATTTCATATACTATCTTAGATAAGATAGTATACGAGATTTTAGGACACAAATTTAGATAAGATAGTATATTAAATTTTAGGAGACAAACTTTCAAGCCGCCACTACCCGAAATCGTGGTTGGGGCAGTTAGTTGATTTTTTAATTAACCCGGCAAAATAGTCGCATCTCATCTAATATATTATAATAATTAAAAATTAAATATTACTACCAGTGTTTAAAAAGTTAGTGAAGGAGCATTACTTGTCTCTTTGATTTGCAATTTCTTGATTATTGCTCATATTTCATCTACTTTCTTATTTAAAATATATTTATTTATTAGTTTGTTTAATACGTGTATATAACGTCTTCTTTTTATTTATATGTGTAATTATTGATATGTATTTTATGTTATTATATCTAAGTATATTATGTACGATACGTACTTATACACCAGGACTGCCCGTTATCTCTTTCCGTTCTTTCAGTCCATCCTAAGGTTGTCTGGAAGAGATCGCCTTGTGCGATAAGACCGCCCATTGTACATATTGTGTAAATATTTGTATTCCTTTTTTTTGTTTCCGGTGTATTATGTACAATAAAGAGTATATAAATAAATAAATAAATAAATAAATATTAATATTATAAGGTGTAAGTATAATTAAACTCTATAAACGTGTAGTAACTGTTACTATTAATTTAAGTTGGTTTTTGAAATAAATAAATAAATATCTCCACAGATCAGGAAAGTAGGTACCAACAAGTGCGCCA
Source organism: Amphipyra tragopoginis (assembly GCA_905220435.1). Taxonomy (NCBI): domain Eukaryota; kingdom Metazoa; phylum Arthropoda; class Insecta; order Lepidoptera; family Noctuidae; genus Amphipyra; species Amphipyra tragopoginis. The sequence goes on from HG992006.1 coordinate 4,664,191, forward strand.
CATACTCTCATATTAAATGTCTTATCATTCAAGTCTTACTACCAAGATTACTAAGGCTAGCATAGAAAAGTGACTTTTTATACCCAACTAATAATCACAGATTACCAATACTTTCTCATTTACAAACACTTCACCCAGCTTCAGACCAGATATTCCAGATAGTTTCCCGTCGTCCGCAGTCAAGCTATTTTCTTGTATTCAGAGCTCAAACACAATCATAACGCGGAAACTTCTTATTCTTGGGTTTTGCGGCTAAATAAAAAAGCCGGCCGCCATATTGCTTGTCCGTGACAATGGGCCATCGCAACGGTCTGTATTGTTGTTTACTTGGAATTGTTGAAGTTGGATAAAACCTTCGTGTTTTTAAATATACTTGGGAACAAATAAATCGAGCCACTTCTATTGTTCACGTATAATTGTTATTATTTTTGGTACCTATTATGGGACAGATCAATTCGAAACTTATATCGCCTAAAAGGTTATTTGATAACCGTTACAATGAGGGTAGTTTTTTGTCAACTTAGAGCTAAATTTTCAATCGTCAGATATCTTTTATCTGGGGAATAAGTTTGACGTTTTGACAGCGTTTGTATAGAAAATGTGTCAAACCGTCATATTTATTCCTTGGATAAAATTTATCTGACGATTGAAAAATCGGCCCTTAGTATAATAATCCATGAAACCAAAACGAATAACCAGGACACGTGAAAAAAGGAGTGGCTCGATTTATTTGCTCCCAAGTATGTTGGTACCGTATATCCCCATACTTTAGTTTTTGCGCTTAATGTGTTTGTGCCTTATTTATTTTTGCTTTTAGCTGCTACCACAAAAATCTTTTATCTAAACTTAATTAACAGATATAACACCATGTAACATGAAGAGCATACCATCTCAAATTATTTAGGTCCCATAAAAAAACCACGTTCGTATACTCAATAGTTAGCTACAATTTATTACGAAGTTTAGTCTAAAATCGAATTTTTATTCAAATTACATAAAAAAATATTTACTTTTGAACTACTGAATATCGCGGAACATGCATAGGGGTTAAATCAATACGTATTGAGGTCCCCCATCGTTCTGCTTCCGATGATCCGCCCCTCATACCGTGTACTTATATAAAATCACAAAGACTAAATAAAAAAAAACAGAGCCTAGTTTTCGAGAAAAAAAGGACAAATATTCGTTATCAAAGACGGACCGGCTTCCACTTTGATAATCCTTGTTTTATCATTCAGTTTCAAAGTAGGTCCAATTAGGAGTCGAATTTCTTAAATATAATCGAATTTCTTAATCAGGGGTGTAATTTAATACTTTTTATCGTAACTCTATACCAAATGATAAAATGGGAAATCTGTCAATGTTGCCTCTCCATAATTGAATCAAAATGCGCAAGTTCCGTTTCCACAGAAATATTTGGCCAAATGCAATATTTTTATAACTACCAATGTCGCCCCTGAATTTGAAAATAACCCCGGTTTACCGGTACCTTTAGATGAAAGATAAAGCGAAACAGAAAATCTATGGTCGAAGCTTTTATTTATTAGGAGACTTATACAGGGTGTAAAAAGACCCATCACATAGCCGAAATCTACGCACTCTGTACATCAAACTAAACTACATTGACCAAAAATAATTGCTGGGAAACGACTTTTATTTTTTGGCATAAAAAAAACGCTTTTTTTGTAGCGCTCATTGTGTGGTTGTGGCGATGCCGCGTGTTTGCATGCGTACAGCGGCCACACAGCTAAGCCAAGGCGTGTGCGTTTGATATTCGTTGCGTTTTTGTAACTTCAAATGCGTAAATTGTGAGGAAAAATTGAAAATTTTGATAAGGTTGTTTGGATGAAAGTTTAGTATTATCACTTAGAATACGTTTATGAAAAAAACTAAAAAAAAATGTACACTTTGACCTTCAATGTCTCCAAAACCAATGGTTTCCCAGGTATGGTCTGGTAGAAAAAAATGATCCCAATGATGGGTAGAATATGTGGTTTTCGTTATCGTTAAGGGTCTTTTTACACCCGATATAGGAATGCTGACTTGATGAAAATAAAAATTCTAGATGTAATCTCAGACCAAATAAAAAACCAAGACAGAGCGCTGTCAACAGTGACGTGAGGCCGGTTTCGTAAACATGTGTGCACTTAGTGAGGTGTAGTTTGATTATAGGTTGATTGAAAAATGTTGTAAATGTATGCGTGTATGCGTGTAGGTATGCACAGAGCGGAGGTGTAGTTTTGGCATGCTTCACTGTATTGTTCGCAGCGTTCTGTCTTGGTCTTTTATGTGGTCTGAGAATGTAATAATATCAGTCACTTGCCTTCATAGCGTCTGCTTACGACTTTAAATTATATCTTATACAATATCTATTCAAACATTCTCAGATAAAATGATGTTTCAGATAAATTCACGAGAAGTCCATTCCGACTTCTGAAAACGATATGATCACAATAAATCACAACCAAACTCTAAATCGGGGAACCGTCAATCATTGAAAACGGCGATAGGCCGTCACTGTCTGTCAAGCTGGGTTCAAACTAGCGGAGCGGAGTGAATCGAGTGCCAAGTTTTCACTTCTAGTGATTGGCGGTCCGTTAATGTCTTTGCTTACTGATTTTCGCCCTAGAGATCCAAAATTTGCAACTTTTAGACCGTTTAATTGATCAAGTAAAAAACGTTGATTTTCCATCAAGTCTACACTTAAAGGTACAAGTCCGAGACGGGCTGCAAACTGTAGACCGCAAGTCGCCATCGGAATAGCGCCTTTAAGCTGTGCACCTTAAAGGTGCTATTCCGACAGCGACTGCAAAACTGCAACCGCAGACCGCAGCCGCAGATCGCACCGCAAGCGATACTACTTTTGCAGTTTGCGTTTTGATCCCACTGAGATAAAAGTAAGCTTATTCGGAGGGCAACAATATTTTCTATCGTTTACATTACGATACAATGGGTTCACATAAAGACATATAGTTGTAGACAATATCTCAACAAAAAAGCAATATGGATGCCAAATAGCGAGGAAGTGGCTTGGACCCTAGTGTGTAGTGTATTTGTGTACTAGAATTTTTGCTATATAAGTACCTGGAATATCGCTAGTCCGTGACCAGACACACTGTATAGTACACCCTCAACCTGCACAAATCCAGAAGGCTCCGAACTGCTACTGAGAAATTACACGCAGAAAATCCCAAAAACACTTTGCCCGACTTGGAGATGCTCAGCAGTCACAACAGAAATATTTATTTTATTAATTTAGCAACCTACCATATCCTGCACACACCAATCCAGCCTTCTTCATACAAGTGTTTTTACCAGATTTTTTTTATCTATACCGACCGAATTCTTTTATTTCGCCGACTCCCTCGTCCTTTTTTGACTGAACTTAGAGGCTTTGAGATAAGCTTGCTTTTACGATATTGTTGTCCAATTTAAATCTGTACAATGGTTCACAATGGGAGATTAAAATAATGGACGTGATGGTACTCATTTAGAGAGGTGTGAATGATAAGAAAGATGTCTTTGCCGTAAATGGTGGATTTTTTTGATCTTAGGAGTTCAGTGAACAAATAATAGAATCTGAATACGCTAAAAATAAAATTATTGTGACGCCTCTTTTTATTTGAGGTGAATTTAAAAGCACTTTTAAATTAATGAAAAAAAAATGTAGAAAGCATTACTTTTGAAGTGTGCCTCAAACATTTTCCCCCTTATTACAAAATATGGATTAAACCAAGAGTAAGGTAAACCCAGGTATAAAATATACCCATAACTTTCTTATGTCAAATAACAAAAAGAGACGGGGCTATTTTAAAACCTAGGTTTTTCTTAGACCATCTTTTGTAATAAGGGGGAAAATGTTTGAGGCATACTTCAAAAACAATGCTTTCTACTACAAAATTAATGGCTTACACTATATTCAATCAAAAACCATTTGTTTCTGGTCGCACCCATTAAACGAATGATGGAAAGTGATCCGTGAAGCTAATCGTTCCGGCGCTCGCTGGTCGCTGCCGTGGTACCGCTCGTTTCGCTCGCTCGGCTCGTGCGTTGAGTGGTCACAGTTTTAACATAACCTAACCTACTATTCAGCTATCTAATAATAATAATAATCCCACACGTTTGTTGCCCTCTTCGCCTATGTACTGGCGGCTTTTCAGGGGGCCCAGCTAGTGGGCTGGCGAGTCACCGTCTGCCAACAAATTTCAAATTTAAACTTGAAAGGCAGACGCCGTTTTCTTCCGGCAATAGAGGTTAACCGATCCACAAAACACCCCTTTTCATAGACCGGATATTTTTTTACCATATTTTACAATAGTTTTGCACCCACTTAGGACGGTCCATGACTGTACTCCAATAGTGCAGCCGTGGATAGTCACCGGTTGGTGCCCCACCCCATTTTAGATTAAAGTTCTCAAAGGGGCCTCTGCGCGTTGGACCTGTGTCCCCGTGTATGCCTTCCAAAGGACCGGACATCTTCCACATGGAGGATGAGCCGTGATTTAAAGAGAGATAATAATTTATTTCATCAAAAACAACAATGTTAACATATACATACGAACATTTGTAGGTACACTTGACTAAATGCTAGTTAACAAAACAGGAAGGTGTTGCAACCAGAACCCTTGCTAAGTTATGAAAATAACTTGTATTAAGGGCGCTGGTTCAAGCCCTTGACATAAATTGGATGATCAAAAAAATTGCAGACAGAACAAGCGTGAGTTTAAGTAAAGTTAACATCAACATATTTGCAAAGACCGAAGTAAGAATTTATTTGTTTTGTTGTTTGTTGTCATCTTATTTTTGGTGCAAACTATTAATTTTAAAGTTAAGCCTTTTTAAAGAGGGAACTATAAATTATAGTTCATCTATATAAATATATTCCCTTTTCATTTCAGGTGGTTGACATTTAACATTGTATTGTTGGCTGAAGTTTGTATCACAATTACTTCGTCTGTTCTATTGTGATGAAGACTTTAAACTTCAAAACTCATTTATTCAAAATAGACTAGAATTACTTCGATGGTTCGTATAACAACTATTTCTATTAATTACATAAATATGTTCGTCACTATTTGGCAAATGTACAGCAGTGACAGCCCAGCGGTTGAACGCTTGCTTTTCATGCGACAGGGTTCGAGTTCGGACCAAGCTTGCAGCCCTGAATTTTCGAATTTATTTGCAGATCATTATATTGTCACTTGTATTAAAGGTGAAGGAAAACATTTTTAACCGACTTCAAAAGGAAGGAGGTTTTCAATTCGACTGAAAGTTTTTTTTTTTTTGTTTTTTACGCGATATGTCCTCCAATTATGAATGGATTTTGATTAATCTTTTTTTTTGGTAGGTCGTACTACAGAGGTCCCTTATAAATTTTATCGAAATTGATTCAGCGCTTTTTGAAAAAATCGACAAAACAAAAAAAAATAACTTGTAGTACGAGTAGTTGCGTCACGCCAAAAATGTATGAAGATTTAGGCAGAGCCTCTAGCGGCAAATAGCGTGACTTAAAATTTGTTTGAAATTTTCAGCGTGACGCAACTACCTACAGTAGTACCTAACGTAAAAACTCACACTTGGGGTATTGAACACGCGACAGAGTCGCGAGTCGAACTCGACTCGCCGCGTGTGAAATATGAAGGAAAACATCGTGAAGAAACCTGATACTTATACACTAACGTTCTACATAGCCTCTTGCCAACTATGTTGTACTCCTTTTTCATTCACATAATCTCTCACACAATACATCCATGTTTTCTTTGGTCTCCCTCTTTCACTTCATCCATCAACATTGATATTCATCCATCTCTTAGTCACATGCTTTTCGTCCCTCCTGATCACATGCCCATACAATAATCGGTTCCCTTTCAACTTTTTTGTCACAGGCGCCACTTTCAAACTTCCTCTAATATACCTACTCATTTCTAATTTTATCTAATAGAGTCACTCCACACATCCGCCATGTTCCAATCTATGTATATAAAATGAATCCCTATTTCCCTAGATCACGGCATCACGCGTGAGTGGCTTGACCGATTTCGCTAAAATTTTTTTGTTGTGTTCGTAATTGTCGTGAACAAATTTTGATATTTAAAAAAAAACGAAATTGTCTCGGTATGTCCATATTCTTCACTAGCTTTCGCCCGCAGCTTCGCTTGCGTGAAATTTTGAACCCGTTAAGTGACGATTTTATATACAAACTTTCATCCCCTATTTAACTCCCTTAGGGGTTGAATTTCGAAAAATCCCTTCTTAGTGGATGCCTACGTTACAAAAGGAACCTACTGTCAAAATTTCAAGTTTCTAACCACAGCGGTTTAGGCTGTGCGTTGATAGATCAGTCAGTCAGTCAGTCAGCTTCTCCTTTTATATATATATAGATTTGTGTACCGCATGCATGAAAATGGTTTTAAGTTTTTGTTACTATAATGATTTTGTTTCTGAAGTTAGGTACGAGTAGTAGGTAGGTAGTAAGTAGGAAAAAGTGCATTGCAACGAATGCCGGGTACGGCTAGTATTGTAATAAATGTTGGAACACACACACGCACTAACGGTATTACAAGTTGTCTATATGTATCATAGACAACTTGTAATACCGTTAGTGCGTGTGTGTGTTCCAACATTTATTACAATACTAAACCTCATTAAGATATTCCATGAGACCTTACATAAAAAGCACTTTATCAAAGTATTATCGCATCGCTCTGATTCCTTTGTTAGGTTCCACTCGCAAGCCTAAACTGAATGAGCTTTCAGCGTCTACAAGGCCTATCATAGACACTAAAGGGAGAATAATTAAAAGGTTCCCGGGATCTCAGTATCTTTACGAAAAGCCTAAATTTATTTTCAGCCCTAAAACTGTGATTAATTAACATCTTTTAAAATTGAGATGGGCAATGTAACGATAAAGTTTTTATGTTAAATTGGGTAATTATTGTTTTTGGAGTTTTTTATTATATTTATCAGAAGTTGATAGAAATTTATCTTTACTTCATTAATAAAATTAATTTATTTTTGGTACGCATTCTTTTTACTAACCCCCGACTGTCTGTGTGTCTGTCTGTCTATGACACCATAGCTCTTAAACCTTGAACCGATTTAGGTGCGGTTTTTTTTATTTAAAAGCTGTTTTTTTAGCGGTGATTCTTAGACATGTTTTATCAAAATCGGTCCAGCTCATACAGGGTAATCAGCTCTTTTGTTATTTGCGTTGGGGGTTTTTAACATTTTTAATTTATATTTTATTAAAATACTGCCTTGTTAGTGGTCGCAAGGGCGACTGCTGAGCGTCAGGTCCTGGGTACGATCTCTAGGTCAGGCAAAGTGTTATTGGGTTTTTCCAAATTTCTCAGTAGCAGCCCGGAGTATGGATTTGAGCCCGGTTGATGGTAATAGGCGAGCCTCCTATTAAATGAGACTTAAACATAACATCGAAATGAATGTGTACTATACACCTCCGCCCAACCCGGAATACAGGCGTGATGTTTTGTTTTGTTAATTAATGTCAAAATCCTACATAATTTTAGATTGAGATCGGTTATTGGTTTCAGTTGTAAGTTACAGTAATAATAATAGATATTAAAGATTATAAGGAATTAATAGCTCCTAAGATTGAAGAAATTCCAGCTAATTGTAAAGAAAATATAGCTAGATCTACAGATCTTCCTCCATGGGCAATATTAGATGAAAGTAGGGGATAAATTGTTCATCCTGTTCCTGCTCCATTTTCTACAATTCTTCTTGAAATTAATAATGTTAAAGACGGGGGTAAAATTCAAAAACTTATATTATTTATTCGGGGGAAGGTTATAATTATAGATTCTTCTCTCGTGTAGCACGAGCTATACAAAAATAGCTCATGCTGTGGTGAAAAGATTAGCCAGTCAGCAAGGTTGGTAGCGGGGTTGACTGCCCAGGGTACGCTGGACGTACTTAAATATCGTCACCCGTGAAGGCTCTTTTCATGCACCCCAAAACGAAAATAATCGCAATGAACAAGCGGTGGATTCAAATATCCGGTGTTTGAGCGAATATAATGAAAGAATAACGTTATCTTTGTGCCAATGATCATGAAACTGTTACATAATACAATATGATACAGTTACCGATAAAGCCTGAAGATCTTGTATGGCATATTAAAATAAGTGATGGAATCAGGCGTTACTTTGCGGAAATCTGTGACATACTAATATGCAAATAGAATATCTAGCTTTAATTTCGCTCAACAAGATCGCTAGCTTGGATGCAGTAGGTATGCAGCACCACCCTCCCACCCACAAGTATATGCACATGCAGAAAGAGTGAAAAAATAATGCAACATGCAACCAAACCAATACACGACACGTGCTTCGCCCCTGCACGGGGCCAATATATCCTGGGGATGCCTCGTGCAGGGGCGAAACACGTGTCGCATATTGGTTTGGTTGCATGTTGCATTATTTTTTCACTCTTTTTGCCTATGCATATATACTTGTGGGCGGGAGGGTGGTGCTGCATACTGCATCGAAACTAGCGATCTTGTTCAGCGGAATTAAAGCTAGATATTATATTTGCATATTTGTATGTCATATTAAAGTCTGTACCTATATAAAAAAACAGACAATGACATTTGAGGAGTTATTCCCAACGAATCATGATCCGTTACAACAATTTTTAAGTATTTTTTCCAAAACAAACAGACTTCTACCATAGGATCGCCTTTCGCCATTTATCGGTTACTATTTCTATCGACATAACTGGCAAAATTCTTGTGGAATGGAAAGGTGTATATTTCCTGGCCTACGATTGTACCCGGTACTACCAGCTGATAGGTTGCTTAATTAAAAATAGACGAAGATAGTTTATTTTGTTTGTGTTAAATGGAAGCTAATAGTTTTATTTATTAATTAAATTAAATATTAAATATCATTTATTTCAGGCAATTATTAAACCCGTACCATACATACACATACTCTTAAATACCATAGATATAACAAGATAGAATATTAAAATACAAAAATTAAAAATATAAATTAAAAGTCTTTTGCCTCTCTTGCAAGATGGACGACACGGTACACAGCTTTTACCATGTCAATCCTACTCAGGGTTAACCTTGTGTAGAATGACACTCTGAGCTTACTTAGCAGCGCGGAAAAGCCAGCAACCTTGCGAATATAATATTTATTGTACATACACCAGATAAACAAAAACAAGGAAAGACAATTGAAATTAAAAAATGCACCGTGGTCCTATTGCGCAAGTCGGTTTTTCCCAGACAACCATTGGATGAACTAGAGGAATGGAAAGAGAAAAACTGGCAATCTAGGTGTAATTTTACACCTGGTTTCTATTACATAATTATAACAAAATCGTAACGAAGCAAAAACTGAACATTGAATATTATTGAAAATAAAAATTTCTAGCGTATCGGAACGATACTGATGCCGTAACAGAAGTTTTTAGAATTTCTGTCTGTTTGTTTGTTTGAGCTTCACGCCAATACTACTGAACGAATTTAGTTGTAATTTGGCGAAAATGTCCATTAAAGAGCGAGTCAAGTTATAGGTTACAAATTATCACGCTATTGAATGTAAGTGATGAGCAGTAACCTTATTTATGCCAGCGTTAGGTATATTTGCCTAGCACATGCTGAGTTGGACTCCCATTTGGTGCAACTTGGAGACACACCGCACTTTGATTTTTTTTTTCATATCACTGGTTTTTATGTCGGTAGGTAGTTTGACACTACTGCCATAGATTGCCATAATGGGGTGTATGACTGTTTTTTTTTTTATTATAATAATATTCAGCACTCCACAAACCACTTTCTTTAAAATAATACCAAATTGTTGTACATTTTTAATAGTAGTTAGATACCCTATTCTGTCTTTTAATTTTAACGTGTTTTTTTTTTATATTTCTATGTTCTAGTATTATGTTTTATGTAATTGTGCTTTTGTGTATTGTGTTTTCTGTATGTGCCAAATAAATGTCTTATCTATCTATCTATCTTATGTATCTGTAGGCAAAGCCGCGGGTACAGTTTCTTACATAAAAACCAATTCTATCCAAACCGGACCCAAGAACCGATGCCAGTTCCTCAAAACCAGCATCAGCGTTCACTACGACTAAACCAGGAAGGAAGACAAAAAAAACGCAGCGAATAAACGGCGAGGTTTAATATCCGGCACTTGAGCGAATAAAATGAAAAAATAATAGGCAAACACGAATCGTTTCCTACTGGGTTCTGCAGCCGCTGGCCGTGACGTGAAATCGATTCGTGTGATTAAGACTTTAAATTGGACGAGAAATGTGGTAGCTATGTGGTGTTGTAACTATCTACATTGAAATAGTAGTATTAAAATAGCAGAAGTTAGAGATCAACTAAGATATGGCACACTCTTAGAGCGGTCCTGCACTGTATCTTATCCGAATCCGAGAAAATACATTCCAAAGTAGTCATAGAACTATTTATTTTGTATGGTAGTTTACGCACTAAATCCGACTTCCGTCATCCGATTTCTCTCCGTGATCCGTGATTTTCCAATTCGGAATAAATATTGACGGACCGAAGTAGCCGTAGTACTGTTTGTATGAACGCTTTCGCATTACCTCCTAACTCGCCTAATGGATATGCCAGAGATGGCCCCTGAATTGTTTGAATTTGGATCAGAGATCGGATAAGTGTGTTAGCGATATATATAGACGACACGTTTGGTGCAGTGGCTATGCGATTGGCTTCTGCGCTACGGGTCGTGGGTTCGATTCCCACACGGAACAAAAATTTGTATGGCCTACAGATGGTTGTTTCGGGTCTGGGCGTTTGTTTGTGAGATTTGTGTCTGTAAACGCACCCACGATACAAGAGAAATCTTAGTGTGGGTCAACGTTTTTTTAAAAAACAAAAACAAAAGATATCTGAATTCGGTCCGAGTTTTTTAGACTTTAAATTCGTATTTGCACGTATTCGGATCGGATGCAGTGCGCAAAGCAATATCTGAATTCGGTCCGAGATTTTTATATTCTTATTTTCACGGATCCGGATCGGATGCAGTGCGTAATCGCTGTTATAACATCTGTCTTCAATGTGTGTGTGCATATACTAACGAGTGACCACGTTTGTGTTTGACAGTACTTGACATGTATGATATTTAGAGGATTTATTGCTCGACTAATGCATAATTAAAGTGACCGCTCGACAAGGCGCACGTGTATTATTCATCATTATAAACCTCCAAACGGTACTATACTGTTAATTAACTATGTCAAATCATTCGAGCGACTGATCCATGTTTTTGTAGAAGTGTCGTGGGTGCATTTACAGAAACAAATCTCACATACACACACGCCGAGACCCGAAACAATTATCGGTAGGCCATACAAATGCACCAAAGGTGTCGTCAAAGTTTGGCCTGCAGTTGCAGAATGCATACGTCTGCGTTGAATGAATGGCGCGTTGTAAATATTCTTTCTCACAGATTTTTACTTGCCGTGTCAATGGAAGGGCTTGCTTTGTTATCGTGATTGATCTCTAGTGTATGCAGTCTATTAAATGGTCTGCTTTTAACGTACTTATCTAACTGACGGCTCACTGCAATAGCAGATCGCTTGGCGGGTTTATATGGGGATGAGTTTAACAGCACTTAAAAATTATTAAAAATAACAAAAAATAATGTTTAGCACATTTCAAAAATAGTGCTTTCCACTACAAAATTAATGGTTCGCACTATAAGCAATCAAAAACCATTTTTATTTTTGAACGCATCCATAAAACAAATGCTAGAAAGTGACCGGAGTAGCAATTCGTTTTCTGGTACTCGCCGGAAAATGAATCGCTTCATCCATCTACATTCATATTTAACACTCTTTAGTAACATGACTTTCTTTCCTCCAGATAACATGTTCATACCTCGCTAACCTATTGCTCCTCAACTTTTCAGTCACTGGCACTAAGTACTTTCAAACTTCCTCTGACATACTCATTGCTTATATGTTATTCGTTCTTGTCACTCCACACATCACAGAACTTATAATAAGAGAATAGAAATGGTATCAATTGTTTTTCCTTCGGGAACCGATGTCGCCGCTTTTTTACCTCTAACTCATACATAGAAAAAACTAGAACCATAACTACGCAATTACGCACACAATCACTTGTACATTTACTACTTACAATTATGAACCTTAAGACTAAGAAATAGCGTTGAATAAACACCTACCGCATATTATTACTCACACATATATAATTATTTTACATTTACGCTAGTACTTGACGTAAGATAAAATGTTATCGATTGTTACAATTTGCAGATGCAGTCGCTAGGGGATTTCTAATATTAAAGGATTTATTTTAAGTATTTGTAGTGGATGGAAATTAGTCCATGAAGAAGGTTGATACATAATTATAATTAGTGACGACCTACATCATAGTCCAATAGTATTAGAATGTGACATGTTTGGCTGTGTCTATGGAATTGCGTGTGTTGAAGAATGATGTAAGATGTGTGTATGTGTATCTGTAGAATGTGTTAGATATCCTTTACGAAAATCAGTATTATAAGTTTCAATTGTACTGTGTATTATCTTGCACTGTGTGTTAATTTATTTTGTGTTCTTTGATGAAAGATATATTTAAAAAAACGTTTTAATTTTATTTTTAATATTATTTACATTTTTTTCAACTTATGTTGTCCCACTTCTGGGCAAAGGTCTCCCCCATAGCCTTCCACTCATCTCTATGCATTGCCTTCTCTGGCCAATCTAACATAAACGACTAAATCATCACGCCAGCGTTTCCCAGGCCTCCCTCGGCGACGACGCCCGTCTTCCGGCACCCACTGGTTATATTAAAAATAAAGTTATAGAAGTCTTGATTAACAAATCACAAAATTATTTACAAAAATTGTCAAAATAACTAGAGTTGCTTACTAAAAATAATGCTTTAATATCTATTTGCTGTTTTGGGTTGCTTAAAAATACTTATTATCCTGTGAAGTGAAGGAATTTGTTTAAAAGTTGCCTTTTTAATATTTTTGGCGTTGAATTTTTCATAAGGTAATGTAGGCGGATATCTATACAACGTGTTACATAATTCCGCTTAAAAAAGAAAATGTTAATCAAGTAGTCTTTTATGGTTGTTGTCATTTACCTTTCGGGGTGCATGAAAAGAGCCTCCACGAGTGACGATACTTAAGTACGTCCGGCACACCCTGGGCAGTCAGCCTCGCTACCAACTTTGCTGCCTGGCTAATCTTTACACCACAGCATGAGCTATTTATTTATTTATTTATCTGGCACATCAACAACATAAACACAAACACGGAAATTTTGACATTGCAGAGGTTAAGGACTAGTGTTTACACCAATTACAGACGTGCACAACATTTGATAGTAACAGTATTAAATTATAAATATTAAAATATGAAATAAAATGCAAAAAAAGAAATGAGATGCATGCAATTAAAAGTATACATTTAAAATTGAAATAAATTGTAAATTAGTGCAATTGAAATATAAATAATGAATTTAATGAAGTTAAAAGTATGCAACATTTACATATTTTTTTTAAAAACTGCTTTTTGACTTTTATTCTTTTTCTCTATAATTTTGTTCCTAAATCGTGTGGGGTGGTCATGAAAAATATCTAGACCGAGTAGTTTATGCCAACTGTTGTATGCTGAAGTCAGTCTCACGATTGGGGAATTCAAGCCGAGATTTGTTCTACATCGAGCAATATTAAAAAAGGAGCCGCATCTTCTCCGAGCACTTAGTTTGGGTACGCATATTTCAATGCGTTCCAAGAGCCCATCGCACGAAGTGGAACTTGTCACAACTTTCTGTAAGAAGAGTAAATCTAACATACGCCTGCGTTGCTGCAAGGAGCACAAGCCAAAAAAGGTTAGTCTTTCTTCGTATGAACATCTAATGGTAATGCCCGAATTGATAAACGCAAGGTGCCTCGTAAATGATTTCTGAAGGGATTCAATACGTTCAGAATGGACTACGTAATATGGATTCCAGATGACGCTGCCGAATTCAAGCACGCTGCGTACTAAGGCATTGAATAACACTATCTTAGAGGCAGCATGCTTGAAGGCTTTCGTGTTGCGTTTAATAAAACCCAACATTTTAGCACCCTTATTCACCAAGTTGTCATAGTGTGGGATGAAGCTTAACTTGGAGTCGAGGAGCACGCCTAAGTCCCGAACTTGTGTTACAACAGTGATTTTCTCATTGTTGATGTGAAAACTTGTCTCGATTACCTTTCTCTTTCTCGTAAATCGAATATGCTGGCATTTTGAGGCGTTTAGCTTCATTTTGTTAGCACAACACCATACATGGATTCGGTCCAAATCGGCTTGCATCAGGTCGACGTCTGCCACTGAGTCGATTTGCCGCGAGATTTTCATATCGTCAGCAAACAGGGAGCAATGACAGTATCGAATCCGACAAGCTATATCGTTTATGAACTATAAGAATAATATTGGGCCTAAATGAGAACCCTGCGGTACCCCAGAAGACGCGATACATTTCTCGGACTCGTGACCGCCAAGAACCACCACCTGTTCACGATTTTTCAGATAAGATGCAAACCAGTTTAGCATTGTATCGCATACTGCATATTGGTTTTGGAGCTTACCAATGAGTATTTTGTGATCCACGCGATCAAATGCACTAGCGAATTCAGTGTAGACCGAATCCAGCTGTTTGTTCTTATCTATTCCTTTCATAATAGGCGTTATGTATGAGACAAGATTAGTCAGAACTGATTTATTCTCCTGAAAACCGTGCTGTTCCACTCGTATCTGGGATCTAGTATGTCTTGTCAAAACTGGACTGACAAGGCTTTCAAAGATTTTAGAAAAGCATGATAAAATCGATATCGGTCTGTAGTTTATTACATTATCGTTGTCTCCTTTCTTTAAAATCGGAACAATCCGAGCTCGTTTCCATTCACTGGGAAAGATACCGCTTACAAGAGAGAGCTATACGAAAATAGCTATACATAATATATATAAATAGAGAAGAAGATTTACCTCTCAGAGGAAATTAGGTAAGAATGTAAATAAATTTCTGGGTAGTCTACTCTTTATTTTTATGTTTTCAGGATAGCTTTTCGGTGATGATTTTATTTTATGATTCGTCATTTTTTTTTTTTTGCGTCTTGCTTTTCTTTTAAAATATTGCCAATAGATTCTTTACAAAGGACCTTTTAATCCCCTTTCGGCTTTAGGGGTATTTTTGTAACACGTAGTATACCATTCCATTACACATTTTGTTAATAGAATTACATGATTGTCCATCCATGGGCACTTGGTCAAATTGGTGAAAATAAATTTCTTTAAAAATGTTGATACCTACGAAATGATACTAAGCTTTAGCTGACACATGATTTTTATTTTTTTCTAAATTTCTTCCTATTTGCGCATCATCATTCTGCCGAATGACGTCCACTGCTGGACATAGGCGTCTCCCAAACAATGTTGGGGGGGGGGGGGGGGGTTCATAATCGCCACGCTTGGCAGGCTGGTTAGCGATCGCAGTATGGTTGTTAAAGTATTCAGAGAACGCTGCTACCCATCCTCTAGTGAATCCCTTAGTCGCCTTTTACGACACCCACGGGAAGAGATGGGGTAGTGCTATTCTTTACGCCCGTTACCACACGGACGTAAAGAATAGAATAGTTTGGGCATCAATTGTAGTATTTTTAAATCCATTTAATTTTTTTGACTTGACTTGTTGACTTTAGATTTGGATTAAAATAAATTATGAAATAAAATGACACCAAAAACGGAATAAGAAAATAAAATAATGTTATCAGTGGAATTTATTTAACAAATTAAAATTTCTTGACTACTGTGAATATATCGATAACTGGGAAACACTGATATCACAGCACTAACTCACGTCTGCCAACAGCGGCCGTACTATGGCATAGTTGTGGGTGAGAAAATATCGTTTATTGTTTTAATCCATTGCGGTGTCTCAATCGTAGCTTACTTTGTGTTCCGAACTTAAACAAGCAATGTATATCGAATTACTTGGTAGTAACAACATTCGGTGCTGTTTTTAAATTTGTCCGCAAAATTGTTGTTTTTATTAATATTATGTTATTTTTTAAATTACGGTATTCACCAGTGGAATGTAATCCTTTTAGAAGCACAGCCACCCTTTCCTGAACAATTTCCACAGTTGGATACGCTACAATAACCCATTTTATTGAACAGTTGTCATGACGACGGTTCGTTTCAGACTGAGCCCGGTAAACATTGACTTAGAATTATGGACAACGAGTGTAGTACAAAATTCACGATAAAAGTGTCCTGAATTGACATAATATAAACGTAGAAATACCAACCAGCTCATTTACGACGGACGAAATCCTATGTCGTTATCATAATGCCTAATTTAGCTTGCAACAATTTTTACCATACGAAAACATGACAGCACTGCTCAATTTTTCAAATTTCGAAACTTCATCTAATGTTAAACGAAAATTTGGAGAACATAGGAGTAATAGAGCAATCTTAATTTTTAAAAGATTTTATTATTAGATAAATTTATTGTGATTGCTAAATATTTAATCCAACTGAAAGAGCATATAACATTTCTTGCAAAATTACAACATCGTCATTTTCGAAAACGCGATTTCGCTTCCTTTGCTGAAGTATCACGATCAGCATCAGCATCATCTAATTAATCTCGAGGAAAACTGAAATTAAATCAGAGGCATATTACCTATTATTTTTCAGAAAACAATCTTTTGTCATGTGTATTTAAAAGAGTTCATGATAACTAAACAAACGAGCCCAAACGTCACGTGTCCACTATTTGTCATTAGGAAGTTCCAGAGCCCGTTTTCCGGCTCTACCATCGGACCTACGTCATTATTTATATAATAAAAAGTGCATATAATGACAAAATACATGAGCTGAAACTCGACGAGCCTACCATTTGTTCCTGTGCTTGCCTAATCTTCGGCTCCATCATCAAATTAGTTCAATGACATTTTAATGATCTAGTACGCACATACCTACCTGCAAAATTTCAGCTCGATCGGAAACTTGGTAGTGACCGAAAAACCAATACAATTTTGAAACGGAAGGACAACATACATATTTTTGTACATAATATGTTTGCATACAATGCAAGTTTAAAAATAACTTGTTAAATGAATAGAACAAAACAAATTGCAATTGGTTCAAAATCGCAATACAAAAAAACATCGCGTAAAAATAACGACTCTTTGGAATCTTTGTTCTAAATTCTGTCAAATATGTCAAGTTTCTTATGGTAATCCAACCAAATGAAGTTGACATAATTGGTCAAACAAAGAAAGGAAAATAAGATACTTTTTATTTAGTTGGATTATTGTGTGTTTTGCTCTCGCATTTAATTCAATTTTAAGTAAAATACAATGTTCCTTAACAAAATAATACTTAAAAATTGTAAAACAATAATATACCTACTGAAAATATGATACACCATCAACTTTTTTCACTTTTTTGAGTAGTTTTTACACGATCTCACTACACAGAACGGCATTGTTGACATGTGACATTGAGGTGTAGCTGCTTGTTCGGCCAAATGAAGAATGACGCGCGCAATTGTAGCTCTTTTCAAATTTCTTGTGTTTTAACACTCATTCGGTTCGGACATTTTTGAGCGATGACCCGAGGTCCATACTTATTCTAAGTCAATGCCGGTAAATCAAACATCTGGCTTTTCAACCAGATAGGCGCCTCGCGCTTTTAGCTGAAGTAACATTTCTATTCCTCTTATTATAAGTTCTGTGCCACACATCCATCTCAACATTCACATCTCCGCTGCAAGCACTCTCCTTTCATCCATCCCCTTGATGGCCTAACATTCAATCCATACAATATGAGGTCTTATGATCGCATTGTAAGTTTTCCCCTTAAGTTTAAGAGGCATTCGCGAATCGCACGCTGTTCCTGAAGTATATCACCATTTCATTCTTCGTTTATTCTATTCTTCACGTTCGTATTCGCGTTATTATTTCCATAAAATATTTGGCTGATAAAATATTTTTAACTAAAAAGAAAAACCGACTCCACAAAAACAGAAAAGAGTTGCTAATCCACGTTGAAATAAAAAGGCATCAATTCAAACTCAAACTATTTATTTGCACACTAAGGTTAAATAATACAGGTCTTATTATAATATAAAGTAGGTACAGCTTAGCAACCTTTTCCAGGTATTGCAATATTTGAGGGCTCTAATTAGATAAAAGTATACTTAATTATAAAACTTATGTGTCTACTTGGGTGAATATTTGAATTCGTGCATACTATGATGTTTTTTAAGAAAGGTCAAATATTGTGCATAATTATGTTCTTTATTAAATATGTTTTTATGAAACTTCTGAAAAAAAGAAAGAAGAAAATTTCTGAAACTGTTAATTTTATAGTAGGTATGGCAATAATTTTTTCACTCTTTTCAGGTTTTTATTTAGTTGCTTTTTTTTCATTGTTAAAGTAAATTCATCACAGGAATCGCGAGTGATTTGCTGCTATCCATTGAAGAGTTCCGCTGTCTATCTCAGAAGGTTTTTATCAGATTTTCACCAATTTTTTATCGAACTTGGGTTAATGAGGTCATTTCGATTACCAAAAAACATCGAAATCGGTTCACGTGGTAATGATTGCTGAACATACATTAAAAAAATCTCCTCCTTTTTTTGAAGTCGGTTCAAAATAACATGAAAAGTGATTAGAAATAACAAAGTTTTATCCGTCAAGTGGTCGTCTTTAATGGGAGTTTAGTAAACCGCTTACGGAACCAGAATTTATTATCGGTTGAACAAAGGGTGTATCAGGAAGTCGTTTCCTAAATCAAAAGCCATTCATCTGCAGGGTGAAGTTTTTAATCGAGAGAAAGTATTAATCGTTTTATGAAAGTGTTTTCCGTTTCAGGTGGAAACTGTTTTCGTGAAAGGGTGAAAGCCTGTATTCCCGTTGAGGAAGGAAATGCTTTTGAATGGGTTTAATGAAATTAAATTGTTTAAAATCTGAATAAAATCATCCATGTGGAAATTTAAAAGGAATTGAAAAAGAAATCTGAATTTTTCACAAAGGTTAGGTACCAGCATTGATGGAAATTTTTTTGGTAGTTGACGTTACTTTTTCTGTGCTCGTTCTGTACTGTCACCCTTCGCTTACACCTATACAGCATGACTGTTTAGTCGCTTTACATCCGAAAACTACGAATTCTGCTCATCATGCTGAATAACCATCTTGCTGCATCAGCTGAATCTTTTCCATACATTTTGTTAAGCAACATTAATTATTTTGTAAGGAACAGCAGATTTTTTTTTCAGTCTTTAAGCTACTTTAGGCTATTTGGTGAATGCAGCAACCATCTTGATTGCGATCAACGAGCATCATGTACCTTAGTACACCGTCTTGATCGCTCAAGCAACCGTACTGTAGCTTGGTACATAGTCTTGATCGCACAAGCGACCGTTATGTGGCTGGATACACCGCCTTGATCACTCGAGCGACCGTCCCGTGGCTTGGTACACCGTCTTGATCGCTCGAGCGACCATCCTGCGGCTTGGTGTACCGTCTTGATCGCTCAAGCAATCGTTCCGTGGCTTGGCACACCGTCTTGATCGCTCGAGCGGCCGCTTTCTCAGCTAAGTTATCAAAGTATACCTGGAACCACAAAACTGTAACTCAAAACATAAAATGTCCCAGCCAGAACGGCTCGTGTGTGATCAGCCTAAAACCATTAGAAATCGACCATCATTATTCTTCGTGTAGATCTTCAAAGTCACGTACAATAGCATTGAAACGCATAAATAAACTGCGTTCAACTAACCAAACAATGCAACCAAATATCGATGTAGCTGAGCCCTCTTTGATATCAGAAATAATACTACGTCGTAGTCTACGGCGTAGCCCCAAGCTACAATTGCTACGGCGTAGCTAAGCTCACTGGGAACGATTGGGATCGTTCCTTTGATTGAACAATCGATGCTATGCGCCGTGAAAAGTTTGCTTTCTCTTTGTAATGTAAATAAAATATGGCTTTATTTTTTCTCAGAGTTTCCTTGCACTGTGGTTAGTATTTTATAAGAAGTCAATACCGTTCAAAAAGCAAATAATGAGTAATATTTTTTCAAAATATTTCGGGAATGAGATACGAGAAAAAAATACTATTCGTTTGGGTAGAGCTTAAAGATGTTAAAGATCCAATAATCATGAATTACTTTTGTTCTACAAGTTTCCCCAAAAGTCAATATTTTGAGAGAAATAGCTGTTCGAAGATTTCATAAAAAAATACGCAAAATTCTATCTATTCTCGGCTGTTTACATTTTAGTCATATTTGGCTTCATGGATTAGAAGGTCCATTTTCTGAATTTGTAACACAAGCAGGGATGACGAATTTTTGTAAAAACTAAAATAACTCTTTTGCGTGGAAATAAAAATTATTGAATTTTGAAATGCATTAGCATTTGCTTCAAACAGTCATCAGTGATACTTTAAATGGCACGTGGATAGTACGGTTCTATGATGTTTTACACACAATTTATTAGCAAATTATCATTTCACAAGCAACACTTGGCAACGTTTCATTTCACAAACTATTGCTTTACCAATAACATCAAAACACAAACATTCATATGACAAGCAGCCATCTTGCATGCAGCAAATGCATTATTTCATTTATTTTTAAAAGATAAACTGACATTTCAACATTTCACAGAACGCAAAAATAATGTTTTACAAATAATTAATTAGACCAAAATACAATATATATTTTCTTTTTTAGTTAAATTTATATTAGCTTTTTTTTAAATAAATGTAATTCTTTTTTAAATATAGTAATTTTACTAATTTGTTTCACACACATTATGCTTCCTTAGGTGTATCTTTAACAGAAAGTGCACAGACAAGCAAGCATGTATCATGTAAGCAAGCAAGAAAGAAAGCAAGCAAGCATGCATGTGTTTCTGAGCATGCTCCGCCAGAAGACTCACTTTGTCGCCCCTTCGCTTCTCTCGCACACTCGACCAAGCTACGCTCGGGAGGTCGCCGACTTGCTTCGCTCGCCACCTCCCCCCACTCACTACCCTTTGGCCTCGTGCACTCGTTCCACTCAGGACCTCCTTCACGAGCTTCTGGGTCCATGCTTTTAAATAACACTCTAGGGGTAGGACAGAGTGTGACCACGTGCAGGTGCACTGAGTCGGATGCACGTTAAATTCGACCTATTTTAAATAATGCCGTCATCTCAGTACTCAGTGCTTTCCCACCCATATCTATCATCCTTCACACAATCCATCCATCATTTCTTTGACCTACCAATACAGAAAAAAATAAAAAAAATACTATGCCTAGGTCAAATTGCCTAATATCCATGTAATCAAAATATGAAAGAAAAAATTATCAATAGATCTGTGTCGATTTAACGTATTTATGTTAGGAAAAAAATACTATTGTTCTGTTGTAAAATAACAATATATGAAAGAATTACTTTATGAGATGTAAAGTCTGTGAAACATTTTTATATGGAATGTTGATTTGTGAAATGATTAATTTGCGTTTCGTTGCTTGTTGCCTGATTTGTTTAATAATTGTCGAACTTTCGAAGGGAAACCGGATAGTACGCCCTTTCAAACTAACCTTGCATAAAATAAAATAAACAATCAATTTGTTTACAATTTCTAAACTTCAATACGTATTTCTCCAATTCCCAACCCAACATGAATATTAACTAATAATACCTACTCTAACATAAACTTAATTAAATATTCACCAACAAACTTTTATACAAGCAACAAACAACCGAAACAAGGCCTCGTGTAACTAAAATTAGATTTCGTAGCCGCTACGATAGTCGTAGCAAGTCGCTACGAATCCGGGCGTAGCAAAAGCCTAATTAGATTGTACGTCTATGAAACTGAGATCAGAGGGAAGCTGTCGAATAAAGTCAACAGTCGATGTAGCTTGACTTTGTTATTTCCATGTATTCTGCCTTTGTAAGTTATTTATGTCGCGTTTTACTTACAAATTGTTTGTATGTTTTTTTGTACGATATTAAAGCAGTTGCTTTATTAAAAGTGTGATCGCAAGTACGAAATACGACTTATATCCCACATGTGTTAGATAGGTACTGTACAAATTAGATCCTGTGCGAGTTAGATCCCGGAAAAGTTAGATCTCATACGAGTTAAATCCCGTACAAGTTGGTTCCCGTACAAGTTAGATCTCGTACTGTTTAGGTTAGATAAAGTGCATATTAGGATTTTTTGCTGTGCCTTAGGTCTGGCTGCCGTTGTGTCCGCTCGTCTGCCTCAGAATCCGCACCAGCATGCGCTAAAGCACATGTAATTAACGAACCTTCCCATTTTAGACGGTTGTAGTGGCAGCAATCGTCATGATCGCTCGAACAACCGTCTTGCAGCTTAGTACATGGTCTTGATCGCTCGAACAACCGTCTTGTAACGTGGTACACCCCGTCTTGATCGCACGAGCGACCGTCTTATAGCTTGGTACACGGCACCATCTTAATCGGTCGAAGGATCGTCCTGTAGCTTGGTAACCGTCTTGATCGCCCAAATGAACATCTTGTAGCTTGGTACAATGTCTTAGTCACTCGAGCGACCGTTCTGTGTCTTGGTACACAGTCTTGATTGCTCGAGCGATCGCCTTGTGGCTTGGTACACCATCTTGATCGCTCAAGCGACCGTTCTGTGACTTGGTATACCGTCTTGATCGCTCGAGCGACCGTCTTGTAGCATGGTACATCATCTTGATCGCTCGAGCGATCATCCTGTAGCTTGGTACATTGCCTTGATCGCTCGAGAGACCGTCTTGTGGCTTGGTACAACGTCTTGATCGCTTGAGAGAATGTCCTGTGGCTTGGTATACTATATTGATACAAAGTTTATCCCAAAAAACACGTCTAGCACGTTCGAAGTTGTGGCTATAAGGAAGAGAATACTCAAAAACAAAGAATAATACATTGTGCGAAAAGTCAACAAAAAGTTAAATAAACCCTCTGAATATCCAATTATTTCTTAACAATAATACCGAGAAATATACTTAAAGAATACCAGGAAACATGGCTCCCCAATTGTTTTCGTAACAAATGTTAACGTCACTTTTAATTTCGAACTTTCAGAATTCAGATCGCTCTCTGTAGTTTTTTCTGAACTTAATCATTCGTACATTGTTCCTGAAGCCGCAGTATTTTTTGCGAACGAGATACGATCAATAGATTAAGTAGAGTGTATCTAATTATTCAGCCAGTAATGTATTGTTTTTGGGAAGAATGTGCGGTTTTTTGTTCCGTTTTGGGTTCCGTACCTCAGAATGACAAAACAGGACCCTTACAGGATTACTTTGTTATCCTCATGACGTGATTTCTGAGTCGCCTTTTACGACACCCATTAAGGGATGGCCTATTCTTCCAGGAACCAAACGGAATATTTTAATTCTATACAAGTTTTGTTTTAGTATACACTAAACCTGAAACTAGTTTGTTCAGAATCACTAGGAGAATCGATTAGCATAGTTTTTATACCACGTTAAATCTTGCATTTTTTTTTCATAAATTTCTCTTTTTTTCAATAGGTTTCTTTGCATAACAGTGGACGGAAATAGACACCTGGAGGCTTGAGACGGTCCGCTCGGTCAGTTTCCGTGTATTAGACAACCCCTGCGTAGCACATCTCACACATTTCATACTCTACTGGGGAACTTAACGTTACATAAACTAAGGTGAAACATGGAGATTAATTAAAAAAATATACGTACTCCGGTAATTCTGGTTAAAATCTTGTTGGGGTGTCTCGGTTTTTGTGTATACTAAAAATAGTGTTGTTGTGAATTATACGCAGATTTGATCAAAACTATTTATTTATTTCGGGTAGTATAATATTACATATTTATTCATGTACCGACATATACACAATAAGTGTTGTACATGATTAGTTATAGTTTTCTCACGTGCATTCTTCGGAATTGTCTGTCTAGTTTTGGACCCAAACGGAACTCTTAATCATGAGCTGAACATGCGGCAAGGTTCACCAGCTTAGCGATGGCAGAACAACTCGCCGAGCTAAGTAGATGGGATGGACTAAGGGTGTCGACAGAAGTTGCATCCCACACTAGAGGCTTACCCATCTCCCATGGCAATAACATCATGTCGTCTGGTCTCTTACCAACCTGGCATACCAAGCCATTAGGTTCCAATACAGGTGGCAAGAGCGCGACGGCTTAGTATTTAGTATTCAGATTCAATGTTATTACTTAGGACCACCTACAATCCGATCACTTGAATACTGGGATTCAAAATGACGGCGCTACTATTATTGTCGTTATTTGCCTCTCACTCACACACTTTCTCTGGGAGCGAAAGGTGAATACATAACTTATGATTTTATAGTCTTCTGAGAAAAATCTTGTTTTTTTTGTTCCTATTTAGATGCTTTCCTTTTTAACCCAAAGGTTGACTGGTAGAAAATGCCTTACGGCATTAAGTCCGCCTTATGTACCACCATAGTGCATAGAAGTATAAATAAATACTGGACCCGCCATATCAAAGCCGTTCTGTAAGTAATTAGTACTAGTAACATGAAATGTTAGCAATTAGAAATCTAGCTCTCACTTGCCTCTCAGCCTTTCCCGACTATTTTGGAGTCAGCTTCCAGTCTAACTAG
Source organism: Amphipyra tragopoginis (assembly GCA_905220435.1). Taxonomy (NCBI): domain Eukaryota; kingdom Metazoa; phylum Arthropoda; class Insecta; order Lepidoptera; family Noctuidae; genus Amphipyra; species Amphipyra tragopoginis. The sequence continues at coordinate 4,688,862 of HG992006.1, forward strand.
ATGTGGCTGAGTACCAATGTTTTACACGGAACGACTGCCATCAGATCTCCGCAACACAGTTACTAGGCAATGCCGGTATCCTAAGGTTGTCAGACTTTCGGGATTCTTATGACACCCGGGACCGACTGTTTATCCTGCTCTCCGAGGCACGGAGGGGTCTCGATGCATAACGAATGGTCACCCATCCACGGAGTGACTGCGGCAAGCGTTGCTTAACCTCACAAATTGACGCGGTTGTTAATTAGCCAGGAGCCTAGCCTAATCAAATGTCCATAAAGCTATTACTCAACTAGCCTTAAATGACCGTAAAGCTATTACTCAACTAGCCTCAAATGACCCGGAATATCCAACGCAACAAGCACATACCTGCACGAGGGTATTATGCAAAGATGTATAATTCTATTCATTTGTATGTAAATCCCTCGGTGCGGCCTGCACGGTTGCATGACAAATTTCAGCTGTAACCGAATTTGACCGAAGCTAACTAAGTATTAGAATATTTATCGCGCGGCGCAGATTCAGTGAATTTTACGTGTCGTTCCCGGAATGATAGCGGAATTATTTGACGTGTGAAACTATGAATGGGTTAATAAAATACCTTTTTTGGGAATGCATGCTCCATTTAACCGATTTTAAAAGGAAATGAATGAATGATTTTTTTCGCACTCGTTGCTCCGCAATAGTTCAACATTGCAATCGTTAAATCAATTGAACTTTGATTTCACGTGCAATTTGACCAGGCTATACATAGTCAATTTGCACATGACTATATATTTATCATTAAGTCCATCAATATTTACAAGGTGAAAACCTTAAAAATATTTTCATTGGCAAATCCTAATCCTATCCTAACTTTTATTATAATAATGCGAAAGTGAGTTTGTTTGTTTGTTACCTTTTCACGCCTAAACCACTGAATCGACCATCCTGAAATTTTGCATATACGTTGTCAGGTGTACAGAAACGGACACAGAGTACCTTTCATCCCTAAAAAAGATACTGTTCCCGAAGAAAACAACAATAACGTTAATAGATGGCACCACGTGTCTTTTGAATCATGATTGAATTATATTATCCCGAAAAATACGACACCCACGCGGGCTAAGCCGCAGGCGGCCTAAAGTATGTACCTATATATAAATATTTGGTAATACTCAATAAGATGTGTTTAAAAGCACTTTAAAATTAATGAAAATAACAATGAAAAACGATTAGGTAAGGCACACTTCAAAAATAATGCTTTCCACTACAAAATTAATGGTTCGCACTATAATCAATCAAAAAGCATTTGTTTCTGAACGCACCCTTTAAACGAATAGTGGAAACTGATCGACGAAGCGAATCATTTCTGGCGTTGAATGGTCACAGTTCTAATATAACCTAACCTACCTTTCAGCTATCTGTGCGTCATTTTAATTCTTATTAGCTTTTTTTTTTTTAATAACGTTGCCCCTCTCTAAGATTTCTCTTGTATCGTGGGTGGGTTTACAGACACAAATCTCACAAACAACCGCCCAGACCCGAAACAACCATCTGTAGGCCAAATAGTACAATTTTTAGTACAAATTTTTGTGCCGTGTGGGAATCGAACCCACGATCCGTAGCGCAGAAGCCAATCGCTTAATCACTGCACCAAACGTGTCGTCGTTTTGCCCGCCGCTTCGCTTGCATTAATTTAGATTTTTTAAAAAAACTCTTAGCACACTACTAAAGTTTTAATAATAATATAATTCAATCCTGATTCAAAAGACACATGGTGCCATCTATGAACTTTATTGTTGTTTTCCTCGGGAACAGTACTTTTTTTCGGGATGAAAGGTACGGTATGTCCGTTTCTGTACACCTGAAAACGTAAATGTAAAATTTCAGGATGATCGATTCAGTGGTTTAGGCGTGAAAAGTTAACAAACAAACTTACTTTTGCATTTATCATATTAGTTAGGACTAGTATCATATTAGGTAGGATAGTATTGCGGGTGACTTCACTACATAGTATAAAACAAAGTCGTTTCCCGCTGTCTGTCCGTATGTATCCTTAGATCTTTAAAACTACGCAACGGATTTTGATGCGATTTTTTTTAATAGATAGACTGATTCAAAAGGAAGGTTTTAAGCTATAAAACGTACACGTGCAAAGCAGGGGCGGGTTTCTAGTAATTGATAATTTCCTTCTTCTTTGGAAGTCGGTTAATAAAACACCACGATTCTTCGCAGCTTAAATAAAATTCCATTCTACAATATCTCTCCGAAAGTTATTTCTGTGAAAACATCTTCAATACAAGTACGGTTTTGTAAACAATGTAAACATAGCGCCTTGTTGTCTCATGGGATGCTGATATTATGTATGAGTTGGTTATGGGTATGTGACGTCACGACTTTCCTATAAGGTTTGAGCAGATGTCCCTGTTTCTGATTGAATGTTTTTGGAAACAAAATATGCGCAGGTTTTTTTTTGGTTCAACCTTTGTCGATCAGTATTAAAGTCGTAATAGAAAGTACGAGACAGAGTAAATGGGACATAATTTGTTGTTACTAACTCATTATCCTTCTGCCCTTACCTCAACTTATTTGGGGTCGGCGGAGCATGTATTTTTCTTCCATACATCTCAAAATTTAAAATGTCACTTACGGGATATCTTCCGTGATTATTTATTTGTTTGAGTTCCCGATATTTCGACGTTGTTGCAAGCGCCATGATCGCGGGTTGACTGGAGATTGCGGGTGGATGAAAATAAATTGTTAGGAGCAGACAAATCTGTCTACCCTCTTTCTTTGTCTCTTGCTACGCGCACTACTGGAACTCGACACTAAGTCACGACAAAACACACTCACAGTATCAACAAGTTTTATGGGGTCTTTGTAATGATGCCGGCTGCCATTTATGAGCATGTTCATAACTGGATTCCACGTACTTGACAATTTGAAGCCATCCTCTCGATTGAAATTCTTGTGTTTTCTTATTTCAATTGCTTCTCTTGTCAGCCTTGGTATGTAATGTTTGTCCATGGACAAAATAAATCCCGTAAGTGACATTTTAAATTTAGAGACAAACCGTGAAAGCTTAAAACAGTCCATACATCTCTTTTAGCCGTCATCTCAGCAGTCACCCTCTTTCTAGTCATATCATCCAGTAACATTATATCTTCTTGTTACTAACTACTAACCCAAATACCTATACAGTGGTGGCCATATAATTAGAAACACAAAGTGTTACTTTTATTTTTAGTACAAATTAACTTGATAATTAATGTTTTACGTATCAAAGCGGGCTACACTACTTAGTCTCTTAGAAATGCTTTAACGTTGTTTCTTTGGTTTGGATTATTGTAGTGGCGGTGTTAGAGTAGTCTGCAAATAGTCCAGATTTGAATCAAATCTAAGTTTGTGGTACATTGGAAAGAAAACATTGTCCAATAAACATATCACTAATATCGTACTACTACTAGTATCATACTACAACAACTTTAAGACGCAATTGTAGAAGCTTGGGGAAAAACTCCCTAGAAATGTATGAAACATTGATAGAATCAATGCCACGTCGTTATAGAGCTGTAATCGATAGCAGAGGCTTCCCAACCAAACATTAATTGTTTATTATAAAACGTGTGTACCATTTAACTTCATTATTTATTGTTTCGATACCTTTGTTTATATTTATGCTAATGTTATTTTTTCTGTTTCTAATTAGTTGTCCAGCTTAGTACGTTGTGCTGCTTCATTTTATTTTATGAAGTATATCAGTTTTTACATAAACGGTTGTATGAATTTTCCAAAACTGACATAGTTATAATTCATGATGTGGATACATTATAGATAAATAGGTATAAGCCCTCTATGATACATAAAACATTAATTATCAAGTTAAATTGGACTAAAAATAAAAGTCACACAGTGTTTCTAATTATACGTCCACCACTGTAAGTACTTTCAGTTGTGGAGAGTCTGTATTGGTTTTATTTACTATATTTACCATGCTCGCTAGCCTGACAGAAATTAGCCATAATTGTAATGATAGATTTACTCTTAAACGAATCTGTTGCCTTGTCTTTTACATAACCTTGTACATTTGAGTGAAGTAACTACTTTAAAAAAACCGTTTCAGCTTACACAGCAGAAAGCTATTGCAATAACAATTTCAATTTGGTTTTAAATGTAACAATAACAACAATTACTGTTTCCAAGTCTGTTCAATTACAGTGAGAAATATAGCATTAAAGTAATTAAGAAGAATAGAATTCTCTTTAAAAATTGCCAGCTCCCGCAGATATAGTTACCGTAGTACAAATTAATTAATAAAACCTGTGTTGTATCCACACTTGTGCTCATGCAGCGTACGCTCGTGACACGCATTCTATGAGCAAGAGTGAACGCATTCGCGAGCTGTCTGCGAGCAGGGGGCCAGTACTCTGCCAGGGTTTTGGTGCGCATGCTATAGTGAATCCCGTGATCCCGGCCATTGGTCAAACCGTGGGTTTTTAGCCGGTAAGAGTCCGGCATAACCCTTCGCCTTCCCCAGTGCAGAGGGTTTTCTCATGATAAAAAAATGAAGGCTAATTAATACCACTAACAGAAACGTTGATTAATCGCAAACGAACCGCGAAACCGTTCATTCACACAGTATGATGATTCATTATCATCTTCCTGCCCTTATTCCACGTTACTTGGAGTCGGCGCAACACGTTTTCTTCTTCACCTGTCAACCGTCATGATATCACTGACTCCCTTCTCTTTCATATCATTCTTCACAGAATCCATCCATCTTTTCTTTGGCTTCCCTCTACCTCTCCATCCATCCACATTTGACAGTATTCGTTTACAAAAGCTGTCAAATTGTTTGACAACACAAACAAATCCAAACAGTTTTCGTAAATGAAAACTGGTCGACGGTTGTTAATTGTTTGCAGTTTGGCAACTTCTTTTCAGTGGTATTGTTGAACCAATGCGTGAACAATGTTTATATTTGGCACGCAAACTATTTACTAACTGCTCGCGAACAACTCGTAGTATATTTGCTTCGTGCAAATGCGCTAACGGAAAGTGACGCGGCCACAGTGGTTTGTTGCGACTTTAACTCATAGGAAACCAGTTTCAGAGACACAACAGATAAACAATAGCTGCAGCCGCTGATCGCGGTTAATGCACGCTTGGCGCAAATGTGGATATGTCATCATACGAGCACCTCTGTCGTTATTAGCTGTATTCCTTAACTAGCTTTTGCTCGCGGCTTCGCTCGCGTTATATTATAATTTTTCGATCCCAAAATATAGCCTATAGCACTCAGGGATAACGTTGCTTCCTATTGGTGAAAGAATTTTTGAAATCGGATGTGTAGTTCCGGAGATTACCTCCTACATACAAACAAACAAACAAACAAATTCTACCTCTTTATAATATTAGTATAGATATAGATTTTGTGTTAAAAGGAGTTAGTTGAATTGATGCTGCTTTCCTGACAATTCTACTAAGTTTTGCTACTACCTGTCAGTTGCCTGTGTCATCAGTAAAAGAAAAGGTACACTGTGTGAAAGTAAGATTGACATGCAGATAGACATAGACTCATTTCTTCTAAAAGATAGTTGTTAACGCTAATATTACTGATGGCGAAGGAAAATATCGTGAGGAAACCAGCACAGCTGAGGACACAAAAAGAATGTTCTCGATCGTGTGTCCAGTTAGCCAAACTTCACCGAGGAGTCTACTTCGAAAATCGAACTACGAAGTTTCGGCTGATGGATCGCACGTTTTCTAACCCCGATAGTGCTTTGGATCCGACGGTCGATTAGATTTTCGCGATTTGACATTTTGTGTTTCATTCACCGTACTCCCAATTTTAATGGACATCTAGTAATTCGTTGTTTCATAATACTTTGATCGTACATTTATGCGTTCGATGTTCGTCGTTGTTTCGTTTTGATCCGAAACTTCGACCCAGGCCAGCAAAGTGGACCCTTCTCATTCAGAGAAGAGGCTCTTGTCCAGAAGTGAGATAGCTATAGGCTAATTATGTTAATATTATTTACAAAGGAAATGAACACTTAGTATTGGCACAGTGTACCTACTTACTACATACAGTGGGTCAACGCCCATACATTTGACAGGTCCTATGAAATGTCAAAATTGGTAACACTTGTCATAGGGTTGTCACATAAAACAAATTACACAAACTTTGTCAAACAGACGTCCAAATTAATTAACGTTTTATAGAAACAGTGACACGCAAAAAGAAAACCACGCATGCGTAATTTTGAGGATTGACAAAATAATGCAAAGGTATGTAGCAGCAATTTTGCCATCTTATCCTGGAATATTCTAACAATATTTAAAACTACAAATTTTGTCGAGGTTACAGTTGCAGTGGCTAACGCTTGGGGGGTAGGTAAGAGTCATAAATTATTTCCAAATCGAAGAAGGAGCCATAGAAAATTACTTATTATTCATGATATTACTTCTATGGTTTTCGTGGGTGCTGATGCTGGAAATAAAGCCTAAGTATTCCTCGATCATATAGGGCGGTCAAAAAAATTATATTTACCAGTTAAATGTAAATTGCCAGGTAAAACGTGGTCCCTATCTTAGTTTTTGAGAATGGATTTTGTTTTTGTAATCAGCGTCCCCGAAAATCATGAATTTGACACCCATCACGGCTAATTTGAAAATTTTCATGGCCGCCATCTTGAATATAGATTTTGACCTCATTTTCGGCATCAGCGTCCCCGAAAACCATGGAGATGACACCCATGATGGTTAAATTGAAATTTTAAAAGCCGCCATCTTGGAAATGGATTTTGACCTCATTTTCGGCATCAGTACCCCCGAAAACCATGGAAATGACACCCATGACGACTAATTTGACATTTTTATTGCCGCCATCTTGAATTTCGATTTTGACCTCATTTTCGGCATCCGCACCCCAGAAAACCATGGATTTGACACCCATGACGACTAATTTACTAATTTTCATGGCTGCCATCTTGGATTTGAATTTTGACGTTATTTTCGGCATCAGTGACCCCGAAAACCTTGAAATTAACACCCATGATGAATAGATGAAAATTTTCATGGCCGCCATCTTAGATTTGGATTTTGACGTTATTTTCGGCACCAGTGACCCTGAAAACCATGGAAATGACTTCCCACGAACAATCATTTGAAAATGTATGTGTGCCGCCATCTTGGATTAGTAAACAGACTTTATAATAAAATTCTCGTAATAGGTTCATACAACATACATACTATTAATAAATTAATATAATTTCTATGAACGATATCAATGATGTTCGAAATCAAAAAGTGCGAGCCCTGGAATTTATGTCCCGAGTACGCAGTATGGCTACTCGGGACATAACCTCCGCTCCTTCACCCCGCAACCCCCCGCACGATTGCTCTGCGACAATGTTCTACGTTGACCGACTGTAAGGAGTAAGATATACGTAGACTGTGGTATTGGTGTCAAAGTGTGTAAAAGTTAATCTTTTCCTTTATAAGGTAACGAGCGTGAACAAAAACGTGTTAGGAAGGTCGCAGGTCGCTTGCAAATTTGCCCAGAAGACGTTTTCATTATTCTACGCAGTGTCACTTGATATATGAGAGCGTACGCAGCGGCGTCATCAAGTCCCGTTTGAATGAGTCCAGTACTTGAGCTAGTTGTTTGAAGTTATCACGCACTGGCAAAAGCAGAGCTTAGGCGAATCTCACACTACCACGCGCCACGCCGGAGTGCGCGGGGCTGCGTTTTTTAACGTTGACCGTAAGTAGGGGAGATTAGTCCAAAATCGGGTGTGGGGATAAAACCGGGACAAGGCAGTATAGTCTCTTACACGTTTCAAATTTAGGCGCGCGTTCGCTAGCTGTTTTTGGCCACCCCGATTAGTATGTCAACAAACTTTCAATGGCGTCAGTGCGTGCTCGACAACAATAAATATGAAAAACGCTTTTATGGTCAATTGATCTAATACGAGTATTCTTTGGAATTAACAAGTGTATCATTATACTCGCGAAGGAGCGATGCATGACTGCACTGTCATACCTGTAAGAACTGGGCCTATGAAGCCTGTACGGGTTGGGAACCCGAAGATCTTAATGAATTCCGTTGCTACCACTGTTAAGTAGCAAAATCGGGTATAAAATTTGGGTATACCCGGTTTTCGACAAAGGATGGGGCAAAACCGTAAAAACGTAACTTTTATATATTGATTATTTTTTGTTATTTAGAATTAAGAATAAAGTGATATCAAGTGCTAAATATGTGATTTATAAACTAAACTAAATATAGCCTATTAAAATTGATTTAATTTTCTTCAAACTTGTGTTTTATTGAAGTTTTGCCTTAGCGTCCCGGTCCTACCCTACTTTTCCATACTTCAGTTTGTATACAAGGTAAAAAGACCCATCACATAGCCAAAATCTACGCACTCTGTACATCAAACTAAACTACATTGACCAAAAATAATTGCTGGGAAACGACTTTTATTTTTTGGCATTAAAAAAACGCTTTTTTTGTAGCGCGCCATGTGTGGTTGTGGCGATGCCGCGCGTTTGCATGCGTAGCCACACAGCTGAGCCAAGGCGGTCGTGTGCATTTGATATCCGTTGCGTTTTTGTAACTTCAAATGCGTAATTTGTGAGGAAAAATAGATTTTTTTATAAAGTTGTTTGGAAGAAAGTTTAGTATTATCACTTAGAATACGTTTTTGGAAAAACTTTAAAAAAAGTAAAAACCGACTTCAAAGAAATACTAAAAGAAGTAAAATAATTACCATAATATAAAATTAACAGTTTCAGAAGTCGGTGGCTTCTATTTGCTTCAGTGTAGAGTTGCACCGACTTCTGAAACTGTTAATTTTATATTATGGTAATTATTTTACTCCTTTTAGTATTTCTTTGAAGTCGGTTTTTACTTTTTTTAAAGTTTATTTTTTATTAAATACGTTTTAGTGTCTTAATTTTGACCCCCTCCTTCATAACCCTTCTTTTTGGCTTTGACGTAGTCGGGCATAAAAAGTCCTTTCAAATGATACCTTACACGATATAATGAAAACATTCCAAAGGGCGGGAGGGGGGACACGCACCCCCTCCTCTTTTCCAGTAGTCAGTTCCCAACAACAAATATAAACGAAGCAATTTTAGTAATTTAAGAATTTTGCTTTGATCCGATGAGGAGTTCCGTTCCATATCTCTGAAGTTCATGGTCTAATCTTAACAAAATTTAAATGGGACCAATCGGGAAGTATACCCTTTCGAACAAAAAAAGAATTTTTCAAATCGGTTCATAAATGGCGGAGATATGAGGTAACAAACATAAAAAATAAAAAAAAAAAAAAAAAAATACAACCGAATTGAGAACCTCCTCCTTTTTGAAGTCGGTTAAAAACCAAAAAAAATATGTATACTTTGACCTTCAATATCTCCAAAACCAATGGTTTCCCAGGTATGGTCTGGTAGAAAAAAATGATCCCAATGATGGGTAGAATATGTGGTTTCCGTAATCGTTAAGGGTCTTTTTACACCCGATATAAAACACGCATAGAACAATACACTGACAACACATCGACACGCGTGGTTGCAGACCGCACGCAGATCACACGATAACGCGCGGGGTCGCGTGGTGTCCCGCAAGGTATGGCACACTGGGATCTGCAAGAACGCACAGATTTTAGCGAATAATGGACGAAATAAACTTTGTTTCTGCGGTTCAGCACGGAGACGCAGATAAAACCGCATGATGATGCAGATCTGCGCCTCTGTGACCGCGCGCTTAGATGCGTCGCTTGCGCACCGGAGCGTGGCACGTGGTAGTGTGAGATCCGCCTTACCTGCAGACTGTATCTAAAAAAAGTAATGCTTTTTGTTTACGCGATGACGGGCTACCGCCACGGGGCGGCGAAACAAGGGGTGCGGAACGTGAAAATCAATGACACGGCCCATGGGAGCAATGCTACCTCTTCAAATCTTACCACCGGCGAAGACGTGTTTGCGATTGGGCACCGTAGACGTATCATTATTATTATTGATCTATTCATATCCAAGTAGGATCGTAAACACTTTTTTTATTCTTCGCACCTAATGGTAAGCGTAGACAAGGCCTAAGATGGAGCACACAAATCCAAGCAACAAACATAATATTGAAGAATTCCCCTATACCCTTCTAGCTCTCACATTTAAGCACGATGGAACACAGTAAACTGCTTGGCGCCGGATTTGAATATGCAGCTTGTAGCTATTCTGGCAGACTGTATAAATCCTACAACCAAGCAAGCTCGTGGTCATACGTACCTATGCGGGTTAATTACTGCAAAGTTCAGCCCTTACACAATTGACAATGTTTTCAAACACATACTTGACAACTGACACTCTATACAGGTGGTTAGGAGACAGCGATCTTAATCATGCCAACTTCAAAGTTCAAACTATGTATTAACTATAACTCTATGTATATAATGTGTACACATAGTATACATATCTGCTACGCATGCACCTAAAAGTTTGGCCAAATAAGGCAATACACGCGCATATACGCGCCTTTTGGACCCTGTTCCATTTTTGTAGAACACTACGTCATCTTGCTTCAGCTATCACGTGTGTACTGGACGGAGAAATGGCGTCCCTGGTATTTCAACCCGCGCGCAAAACGCGCACCATACGCGTGAGTGAAGGTTCTGGCGAAGCAGCAAAACGCGCGACTGCATTTGGACAGAATGTGTGAACCTCTAGCATATCACAATCGCGCGATCGGCTACACTCGACTCGACTCGCGCGTAAAACACGTCATTTGACACGTCAAGTAGCGAGGTAATTTTTCAAAAAATCACGGAAGAAATGAAATCAAAATCTCCTACATAGGCTTTAGTATATTCTCACGTAGTAACAAGGCATCAAAAGGCGAGTAGCCCATCTTTAAACCAAACGCTCCTCATAACGGATGGCTCGAATAATTTAATAATTCACTGCTCCCGTTGGTTGGAAATATTATCAGCATATCTTAAGCTCTATTATTATATTCATAGTGATTATTTTCCTTTGAACACAATATTATGAACGTATTCTTTATATTCGTAATATTTGACATAGCTATTGTTATTCTATGAACGTGTTCGTATTTTTACATGTAACGCTTCCATACATTATGTATGAGCGAACTGATTAATTTTTGAAAGGTATTTTTTGGGGAACGGGCACGTGTTGATTTTGTTTGGTAGCTGTTAGCAGATGGTACAATAGGCTGTATGTAGCTGTGTTCTTTTGTGACTGTTTTAATATTTTAATACACCGAGTTCATACTTGAGCCGCATCTCTGACTTTTCAAATTCATTTGGGTTGACGGTGAAGAAAAACATCGTGAGGAAACACTATGTCTGCACTAGTGCGCTTTTATGTCCATCTTGCGTCATGCGTGAAGCGCCATAGCGCATGCCTTAATACTAGTTCGACAAAACCGCATGCCCCTAGCGCACGCTAATCCGTCTATTGTGGTCGACTGACTGAGGCGCACCGGTGTAGACGATAAGCTGCATGCGTCTTATGGCAATCAATATTGCATGCGCTTGACGCAAGAGGAATTGAAAGTTGAAAGCGCAAGATGAACATGAAAACGCACTGGTGTAGACATACCATTAAAGTTGTCATTAGTGCGTGTTGGTGGACATGATGGACTAAATCCTAAACTCTATTTGTTCTGAGAAGAAACACGTGCCCAGCAGTGGGATAGTAATGGGATGATTATTATGCTTTATTTTAATACACATATTAAATTGTAAAGGAACTTGTTTAAAAACATATTTAGAAGATATGCGTAACGTAATATACGAGTAACCTAGTGAAAACAAGCAACAGCATCTCTATTCAAATGGAAACTATAACTGTTTTTTACTTGTCTTGTTCGCTTTTTACCCTAATCGCACCTTTCACAAGGAGATAAAGCTCGTTCTGCTTCCATATCATAACATCATGCCTGTATTCCCGGAAGGATCGGGCAGAGGTGCATAGTCCACCCTCATTTTGCCGTTATGTTTAAGTCCCATGTAATAGGTTTGTGTGGCCATCAACCGGGCAAAAATCCAGACTCTGGGCAGCTACTGAGAAATTCTACACAGAAAAACTTAATAAAACTGCCTGACCTGAGGATGGAACCCAGGGCATCACGCTAAGCAGTCGCGCTTGCGAGCACTAGACCAACAAGGTTTTCATATCATATAACTTTATTACAAATTACTTTAAACCTCTGTTTTCTCAACCAACGTGTCCCAATTAAATTCTTACCACCTAAAATTACAATTCAACATCCAACCAAACTACCCGATAATCGATTCCACCGAGAATCGAATGTTCAGACAATCGATACTCACAGTGTTCATCAATCCTCCTCGTCTTTGTGGAGATCCAATAAAGAGACCGCTCGACCATTGTTTGCGTTAACTCAATTTATGAAAAGAATCGAATATGAATAATTTATCCGATCGGTATCGGTATCACTTGGATTCGTTCGCCACTTCGGAAGTATTAAAATAACATTTACATTAATTTCTTTGAGTTTTGTCTTTTATGTCAATGTTCTTTTTCGCAGATATTGTTATTAATGAATATTTTATTTCACAAAAATCAAAAACCGGCCAAGTGCGAGGCGGGCCACGCGCAGGAATAGGGTTCCATAGTTACACAATAATGCAGACTAAGAAGAGGGCTTAGTAATATTTCAATGGAATTTGTACAAAATTTTTACTTTTCCGGTTGGTCGACTATTACTCGTTTTGTAAAGCCTACTCAGCTGTTATAGTTTTCCTTTTTAACTTCATTGTATATACTACTACCGTGATTTTTTTCGCATATCCAAAACTAACCGTGTCAATCTCAAATTAAACGTCCGTTAATGTCAAATTAAACGTGTCCTTATTCAAAAAGCATATTACAAGTCTAAGGACTACGTTGACGATAAAGATGCTTGGCAATAACTCCTTCTGCACATGTATTGTGGCTTCCCTGGTACCTCATTAACGTCGCATGTGTATGTCTATTAACTAACCTCATTACGTTTAGCTTTTTTTTTATTACTAACGTTACTCTCAAGATATCTTTATTTTATTATACAGTGGTTTTCTTTGTAATGTGTTTTGATGACAATTAACCATCAGTTGTTTTATATAGTTTAGCGTCCTTTTACCTTTTGTAAATGTGAGAGCTTTGTAGACTTGCTAGATGCCTGGATGCCTAGTTAATTTGTGACCATATTTTTCATTTTGTTTTTTTTTGTGTGGTTCCTGCTCTTAAGTCTACTTTGCTCTCTCATAACTATTCTAAGTCATAACTGTACCCACTCAAATTGTTAAAGATATGGATTTTAAAAGAGTAACCATGGAGTTTCTTGCCGGCTCTTCTCCATCGGAAACGACTTATTAGAACCGTGCACCTAAATTCGACTTTTCATAAGCGCCTGTAATGGTTTATGTGAAATAAAAACTTTTGATTTTGAAGCGTTTTGCTGGCAGGGGGGGGGGAACACTTGACTCTAACAAAAATTAGCACTTTAAAGCTTAATATTTCAGAAACGGATCCCTTAATCGAAAAATTAAGTTAACAAACCCATAATATTTTTGAAAAACCTATCCAACAACACCCCACATCGAGTGATAGACGAGAAAAAAAAAGATCTCCATTTTAAGTGTACAGGAGTTGTCACAAAAAAAATCTTTTTCGTGATTTTATTTTACCACTTTGTCGGCGTGATTAGTATGTATATCCATGCCAAATTATAGCTTTCTAGTACTAAGAGTCTCTGAGCTAAGCTGTAACTATAAGAGTTCCTTGTTGACTACGCAACCCTCAAAAAGAGTATTTGCCGCGGTCTTTTTTTGGATGGGTGACCGTTCATTATACATCGAGACCCCCCCGTGCCTTGAAGAGCACGTTAAGCCGTCGATCCCGGGAGTCAGAAGCCCGAAAATCTGACAGCCGGTCTAAGCTTAGGATATAGACATTGCCCAGTAACTATGTTGCGGAGGTCTGATGGCAATCGCTCCGTGTAAAATACTGGCATTCAGCCGGATCTGGTTGGACTGGAAGCTGACTCCAAAATAGTTGGGAAAAGGTTAGGCAGAACAACCCTATACAACGTTATTTTTAGTATATACAAAAACCGAGACACCCCAACAAGATTTTCATCAGAACAGCATGAATATGTGTTTTTTTTTCAATAAATCTCCAAGTTGTACCGTAGTTTTGTAGTATCACCTTCATGATCGTCATCTTCACCGACTGGCCATTTTTTAGTATCACCTTCATGATCGTCATCTTCACCGACTGGCCATTTTTATATTTAAAAAAAAAAAAAAAAAATGGCTAGTCGGTGAAGATGACGATCATGAAGGTGATACTACAGTTTATGTCGCGTTAAGTTCCCTAGTAAAGTGTGAAATGCCTGAGATGTGCTATGCAGGGGTTGTCTAATACACGGAAACTGACCGAGCGGACCATCTCAAGCCTCAAGGTGTCTATTCCCGTCAACTGTTATGGGTAGAAAGAAACCTACTGAAACAAAATTGAAATTTATGAAGAAATAAAAAAAAAAAAACAATGTGGTGTAAAAAATATGTCAATCGATTCTCATAGCGATTCTGAACAAACTACATAGTTTCAGGTTTAATATTACTAAAACTAAGCTTGTATAAGGTGTTAAAAATCAACTCTAAGAATTTTGTGGGGCTACTTGGTATCGAAAATTGAACAACTTTTATTCTACAACTTTTCGAAATTCGCCAATTTTTTTTATGCCTGTCCATACAAATCAATTGAAATATTTTTTTGATTTGTATGGAAAGTTATAAAAATAATACGCGAATTTCGAAAAGTTGTAAAGTTCGTTTCAAAATCCCTAAGACAAAATTGACAGGCGCAAATGTGAAACTTGTTAATTTTAGGTTTTTTTTTTAAATTTGACGTTTCTTGCATGTCAATTCAGTCTCAGGGATTTTGAAACGAACTTTGGACCAAAAGTTGTTTAATTTCCGATATCGAGTAAACCCATAAAATTCCTAGAGTTGATTTTTTAACATAACAGTAAAATCCATTACTAAAGTGGCGATTGTCACCTAAAATTACTAAATATTTTAATCATGACTCCGGTGAGAACTCCACCATTTGTGCAATAATAAACGTATTAAAAGCAAATTCTATTGTGTGCTTTATTTTACGTCCAATTTTTGGTTACTGAAATATTAGTGTAAATATTTGAGAGTAGCTATTAAGTATTAACTACGAATGGAGTGTTGATTATTTTAACTTAGTGATGTGATTTTACGTTTCATTAATTTGGCTGGTCTAGCTTGAGCAGTAAAAGCAATCAAACTAGTTAGTTACACATAAAATGTAATGACGGCTCTGAGCGCTTTATACGTTGAATTTTTCAACTGGGCAGGGATGGCCGGATTTCGGATTTGGAAAGTATAGGGAATTGCGAAAAATGCTCAAAGGAGTATCGGAGCCGATTTTGATAAAACTAAAACTGTGTACTAAAATTTAAAAAAAACCTTGCCGGGAATCGAACCCGTTGATTTTCAAAAGAAAAAACACGTGCTGTATTTATTGCTCCATAATGTTTTCGATTGTGTGTAGTCCGTCAACTCGCAGCAGGCCAGCGTGATTGACTAAGGCCCTCACCCTTCTCGTTCTGAGAAGAGGCCCAACAGTGGGACATTAATGGGATTATGGCGGCATCTATCACGCCACATGCGAACTACGCAACACACCGGTAGACGACTACAGCAACAATATCGACAACTCTCATAGATGACAGTTCCTACATCGCGCTATCATGATTTAACACGTAGATAGTATATATACAACCTCCCAACATTAACCGTTGGGCAATAGCCCGCCAGGCATAAGACTCCGCCTGGTTGGAGGATCCTCCCTTTACTTGGAGGAACACCACACCTCGTTCTTCCACAGGATAATTATGTATGTAATATTGCGCCATCCCATAGTGTCGCTTATAGGATCAAATTCTGGGAAGTTATGTTAAATGGCAAACTATAGGAAACGTCTAATTTTTAAGAAACGCAGGAAACATGCCTGATGCCTGCGTGTTTTCGTTTACAAAAACTCTAATTGTTTGACAACAATAACAAAACTATACACTATGACATTTTTTGTAAACGATAACTGTTATGTAGGTACCTACAATTAAAGAAACCAGCAAGAAACCAGAAACTTTGCTGCTTCAAAAAAATACCTGAAATTGCTTTCGTTTACGAAAACGGCCAAAATGTTTTATTTCATTTTACTGTCAAACAATTTGCCAGTTTTTGTAAACGAAAACCTGAACAAACCGGCACGGTACCTGCTTCAAAAAAATACCTGAATTAGCCTACCATTCATACAAACACTAGTTCCATACGCGAACTAAACTCGAAAGCCAGTAAGCCATCGCTTACCGCGTTAATCAGTACATCATTAAATACTAAATTCAATTTAAACCCCGTTCGGATACTACTCATTAGTGCATATCCAAACAGATACAGTCGTTGGTCGCGCCTGTTCTAGTAATGACCGGGCACGGACTAGCAAACAACAATACTATGAATTAAATGTCCGCAACAGCGGATAGCCGCTGATTGGAGGACGCGGTAATGAAAGATGGTGGCATGCTTTTATAAAAAATGAGTTCCTTTTTTAAATAATTTAATTGTGTATTTATTTTTGTATTATAAGTTTTGTGAAACACATTCATATTTATGACTAGTTTTTGCCCGCAGCTTCGCTTCCGTGAAATTTTGAACCCGTTAAGTGACGATTTTCCGTACTAACTTTCATCCCCTATTTAACTATCTTAGGGGTTGAATTTCAAAAAATCTTTCCTTATTCCTAGTCTAAATTATAAAGGGTGCGTCTGTGCAAAATTTTAGCATTCTAGGTCCAAGGGTTTGGGCTGGGCGTTGATGAGTCAGTCAATCAGTCAGTCAGGACTTTAATTTTTATTTGTATACTAGCTGTACCCGCATGCGTTGCAATGCACTTTTTCCTACTTACTACCTACCTACTACCTACCTACTACCTACCTACTACCTACCTACTACCTACCTACTACCTACCTACTACCTACCTACTACCTACCTACTACCTACCTACTACCTACCTACTACCTACCTACTACCTACCTACTACCTACCTACTACCTACCTACTACCTACCTACTACCTACCTACTACCTACCTACTACCTACCTACTACCTACCTACTACCTACCTACTACCTACCTACTACCTACCTACTACCTACCTACTACCTACCTACTACCTACCTACTACCTACCTACTACCTACCTACTACCTACCTACTACCTACCTACTACCTACCTACTACCTACCTACTACCTACCTACTACCTACCTACTACCTACCTACTACCTACCTACTACCTACCTACTACCTACCTACTACCTACCTACTACCTACCTACTACCTACCTACTACCTACCTACTACCTACCTACTACCTACCTACTACCTACCTACTACCTACCTACTACCTACCTACTACCTACCTACTACCTACCTACTACCTACCTACTACCTACCTACTACCTACCTACTACCTACCTACTACCTACCTACTACCTACCTACTACCTACCTACTACCTACCTACTACCTACCTACTACCTACCTACTACCTACCTACTACCTACCTACTACCTACCTACTACCTACCTACTACCTACCTACTACCTACCTACTACCTACCTACTACCTACCTACTACCTACCTACTACCTACCTACTACCTACCTACTACCTACCTACTACCTACCTACTACCTACCTACTACCTACCTACTACCTACCTACTACCTACCTACTACCTACCTACTACCTACCTACTACCTACCTACTACCTACCTACTACCTACCTACTACCTACCTACTACCTACCTACTACCTACCTACTACCTACCTACTACCTACCTACTACCTACCTACTACCTACCTACTACCTACCTACTACCTACCTACTACCTACCTACTACCTACCTACTACCTACCTACTACCTACCTACTACCTACCTACTACCTACCTACTACCTACCTACTACCTACCTACTACCTACCTACTACCTACCTACTACCTACCTACTACCTACCTACTACCTACCTACATGATGTCGAACGGGATAAAAAGTATCCTATGTCCTTCTCCTGGCTCTAAACTACCTCCCTGCCAATTTTCAGCTAAATCGGTTCAGCCGTTCTTGAGTTATAAGTGAAGTAACTAACACGACTTTCTTTTATATATATAGATTAGTTACGGTATAGCGACGAGGTCTCGAGTCGAACTGTTCAACTCGCGACCTCGTCGCGTGATCAGCTCATGATTAAGGGCTCTGTTTGGGTCCGAAACTAGTCGAGCAATCCCGAAAAATGCACGTGAGTAAACCGTAACTAATCATAAAGAGTATTTACTTATTTATTTATCTGGCACATCAAAAACATAAAAACAAATATTAAAAAACATACACTCTGGAGCAATGAATCCGGATCACCAACATACACCTTAATTATCTCGGAATTGATACTACTGAATTATTATAAATTAACATACTTAATTGGCAAAAGCCTCCAATAAATGTATACCTATTTGTACGCCAAATGGCAAAACACAGACAAACTATAATAAAACAATAGGCGTGTTGACAGCATCAATAAATTGCAAATCTAATTAGACCGCCAGAAGAGTTTTGAAAAATAGTGGACACGTATTTTTTCTTTTGTTAAATCTATGAATATTTGGACAGATAAAACGCATCAAAACTCGAGAGTGGGGGCTTGTGACGTCAGAAGCAAGTAAAAATTGCACTTGCTTGTGACGTTTTGCCAATTTTAAAAGTGTCAGATATTCGTCAATTTTGGTTTACGTCACAAAAGAAAAAATACGGGTCAAATATTTTTTAATAATCTAACTGACAGACTAATTAGTTTTTTTCAGTCAAATACTCTTATTGTAAGATCTTGCACACTGTTGGAACTTGTTTACAAATAAAGACTATTGATTGATTGAAACTAAGAATGCTAGCGTATTCAAATAAGAAGTATTTTATGGACTATTTAAGAAGTTTTATTAATTTTATTTCAGTAGTAGGTATTACCCTTCTTCTTCTATCATATAAATAGCTAGGTCATGGCGTGGTGAATAGATTAGCCAGTCAGCAAGTTTGGTAGCGGGGCTGCAGCCAGTTAACTCGGGGCGCTAAAATGACTCAAAAACATAATATCATGTTTATTTTTGTTGATTCTATAAAAAATCCTTACTGGGTCGATCTGTGTCACCAGTAGATCACGCGGGTTGAAGGAATTACACGAATTCGTTTACACCCTGTAGAGAGATTATCTTACCTATAAAGCCGTTTGTCCACCGCCGCCGTCACCGAGAACGAGATGACGTTGCCGAAGTAGCGATACATACATTACTATGACCGCGTGTCCACCGCACGTCCGACATCCGAGCGACGTCATCTCGCCCACCGAGATTGTCAGTTAATCGGCGTTACCGCTAGAACTCTGCCGAGATCGTGACGGACCGAAATGACGGCAATACAAAACGCGTCTGCTCTTGTCCACTACATCCGAGATTGACGGCGCCGGTGCACGGATTTTTGTCTTATGTTGGGAACCACCGAGATCGGTCGCGGTGGACACACTTCACACACTATCGCCGTCACGTTGTTCCGAACTCGGTCCAAATAATCTGGTTGCTCGGTGACAGCAACGGAGAACAAACTCTCTAACAGTTTAAAATATATCAAAAGATGAATAAGTAGCTATTAAGATTGTAAATATCATCTTTCACTTAAATTACTTTTCGGTTCTTTTGCAAAACACCATTGCATGTGGTGTTAACCTATAATTAATGTGCAGTGTTGCTTAGATCATAAATTATAATAAACTTTTTCCATATATCGTTGTAACAGCTGCTGGTAAATCATAAATAAATAAAAAAAATGATCCCAGTTCAGCCAAACAAAATAAAATTCTAGTTTTTGACGTAAAATTCATTGCTATAACAAATCTTTTGATGCTCCACGTGATATATCGTTAGTAATACCAGACGTCAAAAATAAATCTAAAAATAAAATTGTATGAAGAGCATGCATTGAATATGTTTTGAAATGGTACGGAAGATTTCATTGTTTGGTGTAGGAATATTGAATTTCGTTGTTTCTGAGATTCAATATAATAAATAAAAGAATTTTGGAATGTGAAATAATTGGAATATTCCGATCTGTCCCCCTGATCTGTCCCCTCGTCGGTAACAGGGGAACAGATCAAAACTTTTTATTTCTATTTGTCCCCCTAAACAACAGCAGGAGACAGACCAGAAATAATTCGTTCGACCTGTCCGTTCGTCTTAGTGATAGGGGAACAGATTGATTTTTTTATTCCTGATTGTCCCCCGAAGATCATGGGGACTGACCGGAATATTCCAAATAATTGTGTAAATTGATATATTTGTAGTCTTTTTGACATGTTGTTGTTCTACTGAGCTTTTTCCCAACTATGTTGGGGTCAGCTTGCAGTCTAATCAGGGGGTCTACTCCCTAAGCACGAAGTCCGTGGTTTCGGCCTTAGTTACGAGCGTTTCCTACTCCCTACCACCTACGGACATACGATTATTTCGGGGCCCGAACTAAGAATGAATGACAACACGATTTGACGGCTGTCCCTACCGATGTGTTTTTGCCCGTCCGAAAAGTTGAACTTTGACCGTGACAAGACACTTGTTTTGTTCACTCCTACGTTTCGGGCTGCTTTCGGACGGGCGACTAACTTCGTTGACGGACTTAGGGAGTAGGCCCCCAGATGCGCCTGAATATTTAACATGGCAACCCAGCTACTGGTCAATGCCGATATCCTAAGTTTAGACCGGTTTTCAAGCCTTCGGGCTTCTGACTACCCGTAACGACTGTCACTGGTATTCGTATGACACCCGGTACCGACGGCTTAACATGTTCTCCGAGACACGGAGGAGTCTGGTCATTCATCCACAGACTGACCGCGGATGATCCGCGCGGTTGTTACTCGTAATAAGCCACAAGACCATATCTTTATAAATAAAAAGAAAAGTCCTGACTGACTGACTCATCAACGCCCAGCCCAAACCCTTGGACTTGGAAAGCTGAAATTTTGCACAGAGGTTTCCTTTATAATGTAGACAAGGTGTAAGGAAGGATTTTTAGAAATTAAACCCACAAGGGAGTTAAATAGGGGATGAAAGTTTGTATGGAAAATCGTCACATACCGGGTTAAAAATTTCAGGCAAGCCAAGCTTCGGGCAAAAGCTAGTATACCATATATATAAACACAAGTCAATATATTTCAGGATATAGTATTATGGCAGAATATTATAGCGTAGTCTGAAATCCGCTTAATGGGAAAGCCGTACTGTAATTAAGTCCTTAATTACATAACGGCCGTTCCATATTTTTCTTGTCTATGAATCTGAAGCGTAAACATGGAAACTATATTAACATAACATATCAAAAATACCGCACGGTCAGAATGAAAGTGACACAAGTATTTCCAGGATAAAAGTGACACTTTTTTGGAAGGTGTTTTTGGTAACTAATTACTATATTCATTTAATTATGTTTTGAATCAACAAACATTTGATGCCGTATTTTAGTTTATAGTTTTATTAGGATATATTTTTCGTTATTTGTATATACTTTTATTTGTAATTATGTAAATATCGTTTGTGTAAATAAAAATACTTGAAAGAACTTATATTACTGCCGCGTTGCAAAGTGTGGATTACTATACAGAAGAGCAGGCAATAAACTCCTTTTTATCGGTTGATGGTATCCTAAAGAACATTTCAAAAGTTTAATTCCATAAATAGCTCTTTATTTCTGAAACTTATGCCACATAATATTGTTTTTTATTTCCCTAAATTCATGAATTTTGTATTGAGTCACTTTTATTCCCAGCGTGCGATACGTTAACTATGTATTGATAAAAAAATACGTTTTTATGAACATCACTATGTATTTTTTATAGAGGAAAACGTATCTTTTTTATGTAAATTGTGACCCATATTTAAATAAATCTACTGATCGGAGATAGGGTGGGGATTTTACGATATCGCTGCCGGAACCGATTTTCTGTTCGTAAATTACGGTAAAATTCCGGTTATTTTTAGGCGAGCGACATTTAGTATAATATCCTGTTAATGGGATACCCAAGCGATTATGTTCTTTATTCTTGTAGGGTTAGAGTTAAGAATCGTGTGGTGTATTTTGTATAATATTGTAATACTTTTAGGATGTATGCATGATTCTACTTTATGTCGGCGTAGTGTTTGGTTTTGTAGTTTGGTTGAGTAATTAAATTAAATCACATATTTTTTTCCTGCCTAGCCTTCTCCCAACTATTTTGGGGTGTCTTCCAGACTAACCAGATGCGGCTTGTTGTCGGTAGCGGGTAGCACTGGGCAATGTTGACAAAGGAAGGTAGTCGTCGATATGGATCAACCTACCCGACGTTATAAAGGTGATCGTCATTCGACGAAGCAAGAGCATTCGGTGCTGAACAGCTGAAGAAGTCTGACCTCTTATATCTGACTAGCTTGTCCTATTTTATGATCTTGTAATAATTGTGTAAAGTATTATATTGTGATCTAGTTCATGTTACTAACACTAACCCAAATACAAGTACTCTCAGTGGTGGAGAGTCTATGTTGGTTTTATTTACTTCATTTACCTTGCTCGCAATCCTGACATACTGTTAACTATAACTGTAATGATAGAATCAACCCTGAATGATAATGTTGTGTCGTTTACAGGTTGAATAGCAGTATTTTACATGGAGCGACTGCCATCAGACCTCTGCAACCCAGTTACTGGGCAATGCCGATATCCTAAGGTTAGACCGGACTAAATTGATTAACGAATCTGAGAATTACAATAAAATTACATAGTATGAAAAGAATTGCCTAATTATTTTCTTCTTCGTAGATTCAGTATTGTCACATCCCACACGAATGAAGAAGGTATTATAACAATTATTCTCTTGATCAATAATCTTAAGCCGGCAATACATGAGGGGCATAGATCGCTGAGCGAAGGCGAGTACCAGCGTATAGACAGCTCATTCGTCTAGCCTCGCCATTGCTCGTTGTCGCTCGCCTAGCTAGCCGAGTGCAGACGTGAGCCCACGTGTGTTGGTATGTCTACACCCGTGTGATTTCATGTTCATCTTGCGCTTTCAACTTTCAATTCCTCTTGCGTCAAGCGTATGCAATATTGATTACCATAAGACGCATGCAGGTCTACACCGGTGCACCTCGGTCAGTCGTCAGTCGACATACTCGTACAATAGACGGATTAGCGTGCGCTAGGGGCATGCGCTTTTGTCGAACTAGTATTAAGGCATGCGCTATGGAGCTTCACGCATGCTTCAGACGAAGACGCAAGATGAACATGAAAGTGCATTGGTGTAGACGTAGCTTACACGGTTCATTTGATGAGCCTACCACCACTCAGGATCGCTCATAGACTCGTCTCACCTCGGAACAGTATCGGTTTTTCCGCACAAATCTTGCTTGCACTCAATAAGTCGTGTCCACATGTTTATCGGCCTTGTTGGCATGGCTCTCGTTTGAGCCTGACCAACATGTAGACTGTAGAACTCACCTTGTATCAATTTGCATACGCTCGCGTTGGCTGAGGCTTGGCCAACATGTACTGCAGGCAGCCCAAGCCCCGGACGGCAAATTCAGAGGGCGGCCATTCCATTTATGTATAGTTGGAAAAGAGAGGCATAACAGAGAAAGAGCTGCGCTAGACCGATCGTTGCGGCGTTCTTTGAGGGAGGCCTATAGCCATCAGTGGGCGTCTGATGGCTGAAATGATGATGATGATGATAAAGGTAAAAATATTGGCGGGCGGGGTGGCATATTTTTAGTTCTTGCCCCACCTCAAAAAAATCAAGATCCGGGGCTAACTGCAGGCTTCAAAAGTTATGACGTTTCCAGAATATAAATATGTGTAAATAAAATAATGCAGAACCTCGGACACCCCCACTGATTTTTACTGTAATCCACGATATTTGTATTTTTTGTTCACTTGAATATTCTGATTCAGTGATTGTGATCTGAATATTTTGGTCGGACGACTTCCTCCGCCTCACAGTACCTACTGACCCTTAATTACCTATGTAATGAATTTTAATGTAGATAAACGGTGCGTTGAATTTTAAAGTAGATTATTTAGAGATGACATTGTATCCAACAATTCATTTGAAAAAATATAACCATCATTAAAAAAACCGGCCAAGTGTGTGTCGGGTTACGCACAGTATTAGGGTTCCGTAGTTTCACAATAATGCGGACTAACCTGTTTTACACAGCTAACAACGTTATGATTAGGTATGTAAAAGTATTTTTTCAATGGAATTTGTACGATTTTTTTTAGTTTAAAACATCAACACTATAAATTCCTAAAATTGATTTTATTTTACCACTTTGTCGCCGTGATTAATATGTATATCCATGCCAAATTATAGCTTTCTAGTACTAAGAGTCTCTGAGCTAAGCTGCGGACGGATGGACTGACGGACGGACGGACGGACATGGCAAAACTATAAAGGTTCCTTGTTGACTACGGAACCCTTTTTTTTTTCTTTTTTTTTTTTTTTTATCGTGGGAAAATCCTCGTGGATACCCTTCGCCCCGGGAAGGCGAAGGGTTATGCCGGACTCTTACCGGCTAAAAACCCACGGTGTTCTTACTCCTGACCCTTGGCCAGGGCCACGGGATTCGCAGCTGCATGCGCCGCAACCCCGGCAGGCCTCGGTCCGCCAGCCCCTGGCAGACCTCTCCTTCTGTGGGGCCTTGCCCCACGTCCTCCTGAGAGGCGCGCATGGAACACATGCGCGCCGCCTTCTCGGGCCTGTTACTGGTCGGGCGACGGGTTTGACTACGGAACCCTAAAAATTGGTGAATCGATTCTGGTCAAACAACTTTCAGGTTTTTCGTTATATTATTAACATGTTGTATGAATAAGTAATGCCATTTTCTCTCTTTCCGAGGGTTTTACAAACAGTGACCCAAAGATTATGACAACATACTATTATTTCACTTGGTCCCATTTGACCCTAGTCGCACCTGTTTGTAAGTGCAGACAGGGTCTAAGACGGAGCTCACGAATCCAAGTAACTGAGATATGGAGGGATTCCCCTATACCATATACAACCTTATTTTTACTTTATACGAAAACAGAGACACCCCAGTAAGATTTTCATCAGAACTGCCTGAATATGTGTTTTTTTTTTTTAGTAAATCTCCAAGTTACACCTCAGTTTATGTCGCTTTAAGTTCCCTAAAAAAGTGTGAAATGCCTGAGACCGAGAGGACCGTCTCAAGCCTCAAGGTGTCTATTCCCGTCAACTGTTATGGGTAGAAAACTACTGACACAAAATTGAAACTTATGAAAAAAAAAAGTGCTGTAAAAAATATGTCAATCGATTCTCCTAGTGATTCTGAACAAACTAGTTTTAGGTTTAGTATATACTAAAACTAAGCTTGTATACACAACGGAACATAGTAAACTGCTTGGCGCCGCACTTTAATGTGCGGGTGATACCTAAACAGATGGACCTTAAATATCTTTACAACAAGCGTGCTGGGTTTTGTTGAATCTTACAACATGCGTCTATTCCTAGCGTGCGGCTAAGAAGTTTTATATTCTAACCCGAACCCACACAGGGGAAAACCCCGAAATAGTCTGGGCAGTACCCTAACTTGTTTAACAAGCTTAATTATTATAGCAACACTTCCTTGGAATAGTTAATATAAGGTCTACAAATAGATCCATGTTTAACAATACCACACTGATAATACCCCTGTAGGGTTTATCTGGGGGCACGGTAGTGCCCCTGCCAAATCTCGAGCAAAGCAGGCACGGTCGTACCATCCTTTTCTCGAAGCCATTCGCGGCCCTTTCACCCCTCCTATACCTTCGCTGTGGATAAAGCTAGCAGTTTGAACTTTCGGTAACCAAGAGTAATCACTATAACTAGCTAAACTTCCAAATTACATGATAGGTGAACTTATAGTTGCCAAGTCACTATAATTATAATAGAAATAAAACTATTGATACAGTCACTAGATAGATAACTAACTACAAAATAAACTGAATAGGATTTGGCTTCTATGAGATCTCAAAACATTTTAAAGTGGAAAGTTTGCATAGAGAGACTTGACATTTTTTTTACATTTCATGTTTTTGGTGGGATGTATGTTTTTAATATCTATTCTATATGTTTTCTGTCATACTACATTGTGCAATAAATAAATATGATTCTTTAAAATTTCGTAAAACCCCAGTCACTGTAAAATACATTAATATCAGAACAAAATTAATAAAATTCTAAAACAGTACTGTAGCAAGTAATAAAGCAAATGTTTAATTAACAAACTAATTGAGAGTGACAGCGAGGGTAATTGAAAGAATGCTATAGCTTACGCATATTAGTACAACGGAAGAGGAAACCTTTTTAATTGAAAAATGTATAAATTATTCACTTCTCGCCATCCTGACTTCCTGACTAATATTATAAATGCGAAAGTACGTTTGTTTGTTTGTCACCTTTTCACACCTAAACCACTGAACCGAACATGCTGAAATTTTTCATACACGTTGTCAGGTGTACAGAAACGGACATATGGTACGTTTCATGACGAAAAATAATACCTTTCCCAAGGAAAACCACAATAACGTTCATAGATGGCGCCACGTGTATTTCGGATCATGATTGAATTATAAAAAAAACTTTAGTAGTGTGATATAAGATTTTTTTATTATAAATTAACGCGAGCAAAGCCACCGGCAAAAACTAGTTTTTTATAATGGAAGCAAGGATAATAAATTAACGTGCTAAGTCAACAATACTTACCCGAAGTTTAGGCGTCCACAAGCCAGACCTGTGAGCCAATTCGACAAACAATTGTTGCCAAACGCAAACGAACCACAACCGTCAGTCAGTTTTTGTTTACGAAAACTGTCAAAACGATTGGTTTTGTATTTTGTGTCAAACAATTTGACAGCTTCTGTAATTGAAAACTGTCTGAATGAAACGTTCGCCCTTTGTTCGGTTGCGATTTCTTTTAGTAGATTCAAGATTTATTTCAGGAGATTCAAGATTTATTTTTGGAGATTCAAGATTTATTTTAAGAGATTCAAGATTTGTTTTAGGAGATTCATGAATTGTTTTAGGAGATTCAAGATTTTTTTTAGGAGATTCAAGATTTCTTTTAGGAAAATTGGGCCCCAGGGGGACTATTAACGCTGCGTTTGGTAAAATTCATTTCGTTTTATATTTGAAATCATAGCTGGAAGTGGGCTGCACATCCAGTCAGCATTTATGTGTGGCATCGAAATGTTCCATCCCATTTTTTTCAACTTTTATTTTCAGTTAGTTTTTTTATTGTACCTCAGTACTTTGGTGGTTTGGTTAAAATCACTGAACTCGACCGTAAAAGTTTTTTTTAATCATATCCATTTCCTGTCTCATACTGTGTAGTCTAAGAAAAATCCACCTTAAATTCTTAATTTTGACCTCTTTGGTAATTTCTGAAAAATAGTTTATGACGTAAATAGCCACTTTTGATGAGACACTCCTCAATTTGAAGTCAGAGATGCTTCCCGGAGTCGAAGTCAGTCCCTCCTGCGCGGAGGGCAAGCGTTCTGATTGCTAACCACATATCAAAGCTATTGAGGGCAAAATAGTCAGTCAGTTAAAACTCGCCATTTTAAAATTCCAATTTTCCAACTCAATTCGTGACTATTGCGGGCGTTTCCGCAACCGTGGACGGTACAAAATTATCCTGAAGTTCAAGTCATAAGCTGAAGCGGTTATAACTATAAAGGTTGTGTAATTTCATTAAAACCGCGTGATCTACTGGCACAGTTTGACCCTGAATGGAATTATTAAGACTCAAAAAAAAAAAAAAAAAAACTTTGTGTTCCGTTTCCGAGTCATTTTAGCGCCCCGAGTTCACTGACTGCTCAGAGCGATATCACGCTAGTCGTGACGCCCGCTATATTGCCGTGCTTTCATTCATATATTATTTTTATGTGTCACCTAATAGTAAAATAAAAGTAATACTTACAAATATTACGAACAAGGTTCAAGATTTTAATATGGACGACTATTGTATTGTAATGATTGGCGAAAAGGACTTTAAAGATAATGAAGACTCCATCGAACTTGTTAGACTAATTAGAGAATTCTTGGAACAAATAACTCATACAAATGTTATTGTATGCTCTCCGTCATACATAAGGGGAGCACTTATCCATAATTATCGAGTCGAATTGTTTAATACTTTACTTTACATGGACATACAAAACTATAATTATGCACATTTCTTTGATACGAATCGTGACGTCTCATTGGAAATGTTCTCATATAATACAGGCAAACTTAATAAACTAGGTATTAAATGTATATTTGGAAGTATTTTCAGTCGCATACTCGTTGATATAAAAAATTACCCAGTTGATTTTGAACATAAATATTCCCCAAGACCGCTGACGAGTAAAGCTCATGTACATAATAAGTTTTTTCGTACCACCCTTTAACAACAATGCCAGTAATGAAAAACAACAACTTACATTGTTACATCAAAATATAGCTGGAATACTCAATAAGTTGGATCTCTTTGAAGTAACAATTACTGAGTTGAAGAAAGAGATGGGTGTTATAGACTTTATATGTTTTAGCGAAACTTTTGTACAATCTGGTCATGAATGTAATCTGAGAATTACAAACTATAAGTTGGCTGCGAATTACTCAAGAGTCAATAAAAAACGGGGCGGTACTTGCATATTGGTCAAAAAAGATTTAACTTTTAGCCCATTAAAAATAATAAATGAAATCGCTAGCGATTATTGTTTCGAATGCTGCGGCATAGAAGTTCCAAGTTATAATTTAATACTAGTATGTGTTTATAGAATCCCCAACTCCGATACAAGTATATTTTTTTAAAAAATGGAAGTTTTGTTACACAAATTAACTCATAAAACTAGGAATCGTATCATAATAAGCGGAGACTGGAATATTGATATGTTAAAAGACACTACACAAACAAGAGAATTAATATCTATTTTAAATAATTTCAACTTATTGACACATATTACAATGCCCACTAGGTAAAAAAGCTGCATAGACCAAATAGCCAGTAATATATCGACCTTAGACACGAAAAGTAGTTTACGTAACTTAGCCCTCTCAGATCATGATACTGGGCAAACATTAACGTTCTTTCTTCCTAGAGCGAATGATACGTCGAAGAAGACAAACTTTTTTTATGAGGTGAAAAGAGATTTCAACAAAGATAATATTAAAAAATTTATTGATTGTATAACAGCTTTAAGCTTTAATGAAATATATGAAGAAACAGATTGCAACAACGCATTTAACATATTTCATGACTTATTCATTCTATTCTACAAACTCTGTTTTCCCGAAATAACAATAAAAAAATATAATAAACCAATAAAAAACAAATGGATTAGTAAAGGCATAAGAATATCGTGCATAAAAAAAAGAACTTTATATTATAATTACCAACACGATGCCCTAAGCAAAAAATATCATAAAAAAAGATATCTGACCTATTCTAAAATTTTGAAAGCATGTATATCAAATTCACAATTAATAAATAACAAAAAACATATATATAATTCTAAAAATAAATGCAAAGCGACATGGTCTATTATAAAAAATAATATAAATAATGATGATAATTATAAACATGATATCAAAGAAGTAATAATAAATGATAAGATAATTAATGATTCTAATGATATATGTAATCAATTCAATAACTATTTTATAAAAATTACCCACATGTTTAACCGTAACAATAATAATAATGCCAGTAACATCGACATTACCAATAACACGGACAGTATCTTTTTGACTCCAGTAAATGAGCAAGACATTATTAAAATTATCAACTGTTTAAATGATACTAACGCCACTGGATATGATGAAATAACCACAAAAATAATAAAATTAAGCAGTAAAAGCATATCAGCACCTATAACCTATATAATTAATCTGTCATTTGAGACAGGAATATTTCCTACTAGATTAAAACAATCTATAGTTAAACCACTATACAAAAAAGGTAACCGCACGGATATGTCCAATTATAGACCCATTACATTGATACCTATCATATCAAAGATTTTTGAAAAGGCAATGTACGGAAAAATTATCAGCTTTTTAAATAAAAACAACATACTCACTGAGAACCAATTTGGTTTTAGGAAGAATAGTTCAACTTCACTTGCTTGTTTTACTTTGGTCAAAACGATATCTGAAGCCCTGAATAACAAAATGTCTGCATTGTCCGTATTTTTAGATATGAGCAAAGCATTTGATTTTGTCCCACATACTCGCTTACTCTGCAAATTGGAGAGATACGGCATAAGAGGCAAGGCACATGACTGGCTTAAGAGTTATTTATCGAGTCGCCAGCAAAGGACAGTAGTGTCAAAAATTTACATTAACACTAAAAAAACATACAGTTCAGAGTTAAAAATAAATTGTTGTGGTGTTCCTCAGGGAAGCGTATTAGGGCCTCTATTATTTATAGTATATATAAATGACCTTTGCAAGAGCCTAAAACATAATTGTACACTATTTGCTGATGACACTACTCTGACAATAAAATCTACAAATAGGAATGACCTAGAAACTGACACTAACAATGAAATAGTAAAAGCGATGAAATGGCTAGAATCTAATAATTTGCGTGTAAATATTGAAAAAACAAAGTTAATACAATTCCAAACATACAATTCGTTAGTAAAACCACCTCAAATACAATACAATCACTCAATTTTGGAGCCAGTACCATCCACCTTATTCTTGGGAATTGTTATTGACGAAAAATTAAATTGGAAAGACCAAATAAAAAAAGTTTGCACTAAACTCGACAAATTTGTGTTCGCTCTTCGAAAATTGAGAAGAATAGCCAGTAAAGAAACAGCCCTTAATGCATATCATGGTTATGTTTCATCAGTGCTACGTTATGGCCTCGTGATATCCTAATTCGGTAGAGGTGAACAGAGCATTCATTGCACAAAAAAAGTGTGTCAGAGCTGTGTATGGAGCAGAATATTTAGAGCATTGTAAGCCATTATTTAAAGCACTAAAAATACTTCCACTACCTTGCCTTTTTCATTTTTGAAATTTGTATGTTTGTAAAAAGGTATCCGCACATGTTCACATTGTATGAGCACATTTCTAAAAGAGTTGAAAGTAGAAACCCAAACAAATTACTTGCACCTAGCCAGAGACTACATTTATATAGCAGGAATTGTAATTGCATGGCAATCAAAATCTATAATAATTTACCCCCACGCATCAGAGTGTTGCCTATTAATAAATTCAGAAAAACAATATTTGCCTGGCTTTTAGACAACTGTTTCTACTCAGTGAACGAATTTTTAAATTATAAATTTTGAGTTGACATTTTATCAATACCTTATGTGTGTGTACCTATATTGAATTTTATTTTGTATGTTTTTATTTTTTATTTTATGCATTTGACATTATACATATTTAATTAGTAACGTCATTTTGATATGTCATTCATAAATAATTTAAAGAAATTGTACATTAATAAGTTAACCTTGATATTAATGGCACAAAAATTTTCTATTTTGTAATTAAAAATTTATAATTATATTAATTGGGATATTGTACATTCCTTCACAAATTTTAATATTTCTACACCGGCAACGGTAGTATAAGTGAAACTGTTTTATTTTAAGATCTCAATGTACCTTATACTCAGAAATAAATTATTATTATTATTGTATCTCATGAATCGTGATAGTTAGACAGTTGAAATTTTCACAAATGATGTATTTCTGTTGCCGCTATAACAACAACTACTAAAAAACAGAATAAAATAAATATTTAAGGGGCTCCCATACAACAAACGTGATTTTTTTGCCGTTTTTATAGATAAGGGTACGGAACTCTTCGTGTGCGAGTCCGACTCGCACTTGGCCAGTTTTTTTTTCTTTTTTATTCTTTGCCCCACACTGAGATTTCTCTTGTATCGTGGGTGCGTTTACAGACACAAATCTCAAACAAACGCCCAGACCCGAAACAACCATCTGTAGGACATACAAATTTTTGTTCCGTGTGGGAATCGAACCCACGACCCGTAGCGTAGAAGCCAATCTCTTAGCCACTGCACCAAACGAGCCATTATTGAAACCTTATTACCACTTATATTACTCATGAAGGCTATTTGTCACACAAAAGAAGAATATGAAACATTTGTAGCAGTTTTCAATATTTGCCCTGGCAATCTATGGAGTACAAGCATCCTGAGTTGGCTTCTACAGGGCGTAAACGAATTCGTATAATTCCTTGAAACCACATAATCTATTACTCGTATAGATTAACGCCACAAAGAGAGATAAAAAAAATGTCTTGTGGGAGGGCTAGGTTATCCTACCTAAACCACTTTCTAAAGATGAAAATTTGAAAAATCAAAAATAATTTTGCTATGTTTTTTTTTATTCATGATTTCGATACCACGCATACATGAATGAAAGCACGGCAACACAGCTAGCGGGAACGACTAGCACGATCTCTCCACGCCTCCACGCAGTCAGATAAGTCGGGGCTCTAAAATATCTCAGAGACAGAAAAACACGTTTTATTTTTGAGCGTTTTTTTTTTCTGTATCTTATATTATAATCCCATGCAGAGTCAATCTATGTGGCCAGTAGATCACGTGGTTTGAAGGAATTACATGAATTCATGTATAAATGACCTCAGCAACATGTGCCGAAACATTGTTGCGATACCATGTACGGTACCATGACTAATGTGCCCGCGCGGTGTGGACGACGTAACAGGATGACAAAGACTTCATTTCTTTTCAAAAATCACCTGGAAATCGATTCAATGGTTTAATTTATTCAACAATTTTATCAGATCTTTGGCAGCTTCGCTAACAAAAACATCAATTTCAGCACTACTGGCAACAATATAATCATTTAGTTTGTGGTTTCCGTTCTAAAGGTCAAGGGTTTATTAAACACCCATGTACAACAGTTTTGGCGAACACTACTCTGTACAAGCTTACTACTTAAATTGAAGTGCTTGACATTTTAAATACACTTTTAATGTTTTTTTATTATTTGTAGTTATTGCGTTAATCATAACGTTAATGATATACAAGGTTAGTTTTAGTATATGCGAAACCTGAAACTAGTTTGTTCAGAATCACTAGGAGAATCGATTGACATATTTTTTACACCATTTTTTTTTTTTTTTTTCATAAATTTCAATTTTGTTTCAGTAGGTTTCTACCCATAACAATTGACGGGAATAGACACCTTGAGGCTTGAAATGGTCCGCTCGGTCAGTTTCCGTGTATTAGACAACCCCTTGCATAGCACATCTCAGGCATTTCACACTTTTTTAGCGAACTTAACGCGACATAAACTAAGGTGTAACTTGGAGATTTACTAAAAAAAAAAACACATATTCAGGCAGTTCTGATGAAAATCTTGTTGGGGTGTCTCGGTTTTCGCACAAGGTAAAAATAACATTGTATTATAGTTACAATGTTGTTGTTCCTAGCCTTTTCCCAACTACACTCGGGAGCAATAAATCCGGGTCACCAACATAAACCTCAATATCTCGAAAACTAAGAATGATATCATACGAGTATCTTATTTAAATAAACATATTATTTTTACAGACTATTTAATACTACTCAAATAAAATTAATAAACTTCTCAAATAGTTCTCAACTCTTTTTAGCTTCGCATTTGTGTGAGAATTAATGCAGACGCGTCCTTTGCTTGGTTTAATCCGGTTCATACTGCTTTTTAGCAGTCGATTCTATGTGTAGGTAGACCAATCCTCTACTCTCATAACCATCCACATTCATACTCAAAACTTTCTTCACGAGATGTTCCTCATTCCTCCGCATCACATGATCATACCATGATAACCGGTTCCCACACAATTATAATAAAGGTACGAGTTCGTAGCCGACTGCAGACAGCAGCAGACGACGTGACGACGTGACAGCAACGTCGTATTCCAGTTAGTTCTGAATGTTCCGTGAGGCAAGATGCTCGTTTGGGATTAGCAATCGCGATTTACTTTTGTATCTTTTGTTTTTGTGAGATGCATCGTACAGTGCAGGATATTAGGCCACCTGGTTAATCAATTTTTAATCGACTTCAAAAAGGAGGAGGTTCTCAATTCGGTTGTAATTTTTTTTTTAATGTTTGTTACCTCATATCTACGTCATTTATGAACCGATTTGAAAAATTCTTTTTTTGTTTGAAAGGGTATACTTCCCGATTGGTCCCATATAAATTTTGTTATGATTAAACTATGAACTTCAGAGATATGGAACGGAACTCTTCATCGGATCAAAGCAAAATTCTCAAATTACTAATATTGCTTTGTTTATATTTGTTGTTGGGAACTGACTACTGGAAAAGAGGAGGGGGTGCGTATCCCCCCCTCCCCCCCTTTGGAATGTTTTCATTATATCGTGTAAGGTATCATTTGAAAGGAATTTTTATGCCCGACTACGTCAAAGCCAAAAAGAAGGGTTATGAAGGAGGGGGTTAAAATGATGACACTAAAACGTATTTAATAAAAAATAAACTTAAAAAAAAAGTAAAAACCGACTTCAAAGAAATACTAAAAGGAGTAAAATAATTACCATTACTTATATAAAATTAACAGTTTCAGAAGTCGGTGCAACTCTACACTGAAGCAAATAGAAGCCACCGACTTCTGGAACTGTTAATTTTATATTATGGTAATTATTTTACTCCTTTTAGGATTTCTTTGAAGTCGGTTTTTACTTTTTTTTTAAGTTTATTTTTTCTTCCTCGGAAATGGAAAAACTCATTTTTTGAGAAAGATTCAACGTGTTGTCGGTCCAGCGTTCTGCGATCAGGCGACACGTCGTCTGCGGTCGTGCGACGTGTAGTCCGGCCACGTGTCGCCAGCTGCGGAACGTATTTCATAAAAATACACAGAAACCAGTAGTGTCGCAGCTACACGTCGTCTGCTGCTGCTGTATGCAGTCGGCTACGAACTCGAACCTTTAATGTTCACCCATCGTGCATTTTTTCAAGTAGCTATTTCTATGATTGACGCTACTAAATCTTGCTGCCTCATCTCTTTTTATGAGTGGAAAAGCATCCTTTCTTTGCTAACTTGTTCCACAAATTGCTTATGACAGGCTGAAGCAATGAAACCAACTGGAAAAAGTGGTCATAATTACGAGTAAAAAGCATTCATTTAGCTCCCGTACATATACAGTATGTTAACTAGCAAAAAGCGTTCCCGTTAACCAGCAATATTATAGCGTACGTACATATATATATATATATATTCAGATACAAAACAAAAAATAAAAAAATCACAAAGAATTAAAAAAATGGTACTTGAAAGCAACGCTTACTGTACATGCGCACCTGTCTATGAATTTGTAAAACACAGCAACTGTAACATCACGTTTAACTTATCTAAGCTACTATTTTGGTCTTAAACAGGCCGTTCCGAATAGTATAACTTATTTTTCGGATTTCTTTTTTGCTTGTTTTTGTATTTTGTTATTTTAATTTCAATGTATTGATGTAGATTAATGGGTTTAAGGTAACGCCCCCTGTTATTTAACATGATGTATGTTATCAGCTAGTTATGTTGGGAACCATTTGTTAGTGTGTGTTTGATTTGTATTGTTTTTTTTACGTCTTTTTATCCTCCTTTATACACTCCACCCTGCGGAAAGCGGGGAGTTATATTGGATTCTTACCGACTAAAGCCATAACGGTGTTTCTCCGACGGTTATTGAATTTTTTTGTACGTTTTTATGAACTCATATTCCTCGTTACCGCTATTTTACTGCTGAAAACTATTAGATAGCTAGATATTTAATTTGATATTTTATTTATAAGTATAAAATTAAATATCAGTTTCCGCGAGACAGCCGTGAACTCGTGTGGAAGCAACAGTTAATATTTTCTTATAAGCAATTTATTGTATCAAACATCAATACCTATGTTCGATATAAGGAATTTGTTTTAGAAATCTTTTTTGGTAAATCAATTTTTTATTCTTACTCACCAGAAATCTGGCAGTGACTTATGATACATTGAAGACTACCTCACCTACTCTCTCTCACCAATAACATTTTTTACTTTTTTTAATTTTTTGTCTCTACAATTATCAGACATGGAGGGAAGCCCTAGATCCCGCACTAGGGTTTTCATGTGATGTAGGTTCTACTAATTCGAAAGACACGTGGCGCCATCTATTATCATTATTGTTTTTATCCTCGGGAACAGTACCTTTTTTTGGGATGAAAATGTCCGTTTCTGTACATCTGACAACGTATATGCAAAAATTCAGGATGATCGGTTCAGTGGTTTAGGCGTGAAAAGGTAACAAACTTACTTTCGCATTTATTATATTAGTTAGGAAGTTAGGATACTTAGTTTCCGAGATATTAAGGTTTATATTGGTGACCCGGATTCATTGCAGCAGATTCTCCCGCTGCTCTGAGGAAGTTAAAACTACACTTTTTAAGGCATTTTGTCAGAGCTTTTACACGGGAAGTCTGTGGGTCAGTCACACCAAAAGATCGCTGGATGTTCTGCGCATCCAATATAACAATATCTTCAGGATGATGTTGGGGCTGCC
Source organism: Amphipyra tragopoginis (assembly GCA_905220435.1). Lineage (NCBI taxonomy): Eukaryota > Metazoa > Arthropoda > Insecta > Lepidoptera > Noctuidae > Amphipyra > Amphipyra tragopoginis. Next base: position 4,725,616 of record HG992006.1, read on the forward strand.
ACGATTCTGTAGTGCATCGGGGATGTTCGCGCTATATCGCACTGACGGGTTTCACGCCGTTATTCGCAAAAAGACGGTATCCCTGATCTGCAGATTGCGTGGCAGCCGGAACAAAATCCTGGAGACTGTAGCGGACAGGATCTCATCCCCACTCTGGAGATCATTTGTGAGGAGGGTAATTTAGTAGTTTTAATATTTAATAATTTGATAATTAATGTATTTTTGACAGGGTATTATTGATTATTATTTTATTGTCGATTAATTATTATTTTATTTTAATCTAATTGTAATTGTATTTTAATTTAATTGTAATCTTATTTTATTTCATTGTAATTTTTATATGGGTTATTTTTTGCCTGAAATAAATGATATTTTATATTTTATTTTATTGCTCCCGAGTGAATCCAGCCTCAGGCACTTTACAAGTCAAAACGCTATCACACTCAAGCAATGCCATATGAAATAATATCAGGCTGATGAGAATAATAATGATCCACATCACCAATCTCTCCACCAATACCAGTCCACCACTCATCACTTACCCCACTCCTGTTGTGACATGTGTGCACAGAAGCCGGCAGCCGCCTTTGTCCGAGTCTAACCAGTAATAGCTGGTAATAACCGGTTATAATTACTCTGTAGCTCGATGTACCGCTTTTGATCGGCAGGCGTGAAATGCTTTAGGTATATGCAGATACGCGGACGCATATTGGTATCTAGGTATATGTTGCGAGTAATGTGTGGGATGGCAATTTGCGAAATGACTAGGTATGTTAAAAAATCAGGGATCGTTAAAAAGTTATAATAAAATAATAAATTCATTTATTTTCAGGCAACTTTGGCTCATAGATACATACCTTACAAACTAACATATATACGTTAAATAATACAGTTTATATTAGTAATAAAACTTAAGCCTATGTTAGTAAAAACACTTCACTTGCGCACTATGTCATCCGCTGTGCGATCGTGTGGCACTTGTCCGCGGAAGCGACGGAACACCACTCCCTGCGGCCAAAAGTCCTCTTCCATGACAAGGTGCAGAAGACAAGTTGGTACTCGCACCACGAATGCCCTGAAGTTGGCATTGCGGCGCGATTCCAGCAGCTGCACTCTCGCCGTGTACTTTTTTATATATTTTTGTTATAGTTTTTTTTTTTGTTATAGCCTAACGGTTGAACGCTACGCAAGAGGGTCTAAGTTTGACCACAACCTGCACGTCTAACTTTTTAATTTCATGTGCGGATCAGAACGACACGTTTGGTGCAGTGGCTAAGCGATTGGCTTCTGCGCTACGGGTCGTGGATTCGATTCCCACACGGAACAAAAATTTCTATGGCCTACAGATGGTTGTTTCGCGTCTGGGCGTTTGTGTATGTAAGATTTGTGTCTGTAAACGCACCCACGATACAAGAGAAATCTTAAATTGGGGCAAAGCATTTTATAAAGAAAAAAAAAACTCGGCTATCATATGTGTTAACGATGAAAGAAAACATCGTGATATGTATATTTTTTTAGTATTTGTTGGTATAGCGGCAACAGAAATACATCATCTGTGAAAATCTCAACTGTCTAACTATCACGGTTCATGAGATAAAGCCTGGTGACAGACGGACAGATGGACGGACAGCAGAGTCTTAGTAATAGGTTCCCGTTTTACCCTATGAGTACGGAACCCTAAAAAGCACTTCAAGCATTGCATTTTAAGTCGAAATCGTAAATTTTCCTTACTGAGTCACTGACATTGCATCGAAATGCATTTGTCTCCGCTACGCTTGTACTCCCTGGAGTACTATCATATTCTTTCGGATATACGTAACAGTATTTGGATCTCAATGTAATAGATTGGAAAACATTCTGGAGGATTAAGGAAGTTGTATTGATAACAGAAAGAGTTAAACTAGACTAACTAGAAACTAAACTAACCGATCGTGTTAGAAACACCACCCTGCGCTCCATAACGCAAGTAACAGATGTTGGAGAAAAAACAGCTAAGCTAAAGTGGGAGTGGGCCGGTCATGTCGCTCGAATGCACCCAGACAGGTGGGCAAAGACCGTTACGTACTGGACGCCTGAAGGAGGACATCGCCGTCGAGGTCGACCTCGGCGTAGGGGGCATGACGATCTAGACGTGTTTACGGGGCTAGCGTGGTCAGAAACGGCACAAAATAGAGATGTTTGGAAGACAAAAGGGAAGGCCTTTGCTCAGCAGTGGGACAGTCAAAAGGCTTATAAAACAAAAAAAATAGAAAGAGGCTTTTAAACTACCGCGCAGACCATACGATTTACAAGGGTAAGCTGAGCTTGCTCCGTGTGGTGCCGTACGTAAAGAATAGCGCTACCCCATCTCTTCCCATGGGTGTCGTAAAAGGCGACTAAGCGATTCACTAGAGGATGGGCAGCAGCGTTCTCTGAGTACATTAACAACCATTTTGCGATCGCCAGCCCGCCTGCCAAGCGCGGTGATTATGGCAACCCCCCCCCTCCCCCCAACATGGCTTGGGAGAGGTTATTTGTCCAGCAGTGGACGTCTGCGTGATGAAGCTGAGCTTGGCGCGGTCAATCCATGGATGGGTGGACGTCGAGACCCCTCCGTGCCTCAGAGAGCAAGTCTTAATAGTAATAGGGCGGGACCCTATTACTATTAAAACTCCGCCTTCCGTCCGTCTTTTACCCTTTGGGTACGGAACCCTAAAAATAAACCAAAAAGAAACAGTTGGGAAAAATTTGCGCCACATCCGCGCAAAACGGCCATCACTCAGCATAATGCTGTGACACACGTGCGAGACGGAACCACCAGCGCAGTGGTTTTAGACTAAGATATTACATAAAATGTCTAATTACACAACTGCTACAGTAACATAATATGCAATACGCGTAAATAATAGCCTTCCGGCCACGCATATACATGAACGAGCTATTTAACACTACGGGAAGTCAAAGTTTGAATTTAATCCCGATGAACTGTTTGGCATAACTAACAGTTAACGAAGAGGGTTTAATTGAAATTGTAGAACATATTTCAATGAAACTGTAGGGTTAAACGTCGTAACTCACAATAACTTTGGTACAGATTGAAATACATTTCATAGCGATCAATCAACGTAACCTACAGCATTCTCGGTAGGAAATTGGGAATATACAAGGTTAGTTGCAAAGGGGGTTACTTATCGGCCAGTCTTAAAGTATCCATAATAATGAATAACTTTTGTTCTATAACTTTCCTCAAAAGTGAATAGTTTAAGAGAAATAGCTGTTAAAAGATTTCATAATAAATAAACTTAGATAGATTAGTCCAAAACCGGGTCATCGTCTGCCTAGCCTTTTCCCAACTATGTTGGGGTCGGCTTCCAGTCGAACCAGATGCAGCTGAATATCAGTATTTTACATGGAGCGACTGCCTATCAGACCTCCACAACCCAGTAACTGGGTAATACGATACTCTTGGTAAGACTGGTTGTCAGACTTTCTGGCTTCTGACCAACAGTAACGACTGTCAAAGATCTACAAATGACAGCCGGGACCAACGGCTTTACGTGCTTTCCGAGGCACGGAGGAAACTCGCTATGGTAAATGGTCACCCATCCACAGACCAACCTCGGCAAGCGTGGCTTAACCCGGAAGATCGGTCTATGCGGCTGTAATTATTTAGCCACGAGCTCCAAAACCGGGTATGGGGGTAAAACTGGGACAGGGCAGTATAGCCTCTTACACATTTCAAAAGGCGCTCGTTCGTTCGCTGGGTTTGTCCACCCTGATCAGTTTGTCAACAAACTTTCAATGGCGTTGGTGCGTGCTTGTTACGCGTTGCTACCTGAAGGGAATCGTCGACTCAGCTCTATCACCATATTGTGGAAATATTAAGCAATATTAAAATGACACCGATCGACCAGCGGAAATGGCAAGCTGATGTTGCATTTTGTGACGCATGTTGTTTTCGCGTTTTAATTAGGTTTTATTAATTTTATGTCACTTCATATTCATACTTCGAATAGGAGCTTAGGTTAATTATTAATAAATTGTAATAGTTTTATTTTATTAAATTAGTTAAAACAATTTTGGTTTTTTTTCGATCCTTCGGCTGTAGCCTACGTAATTGGCGCAGTCGGTAGGATATTCGCGGGCCGGTTCGCGAGCTATAGGGATCTCTTATATTGACATCCGCGTTCGCGAGTCACCCGGGTGGCTATCCAGCCCCGTCACCGAATATCCAGAATCTACGTACCAGCTGCAGACCAGAGGGAGAATCCAGACATTGATTCACGAGAGAACCAGAAATGAAATATACGTAAGTACACTTGAATTGTTCTTGTGTTGCTTCCTTTTATTCCTAAGTACTTTCCTTTTTCAAGATTTTTCATCCGAAAGATCCTAAACCCCAGGAGTCTACATCTCGGAAGGCTCGCTGGAATACTATAGATTTAAATAGAGAATTAAGTAGTGATAGTTCAGTTAGCTTAGAAAATATGGCTATCAGCCCGGACTCAATTTATAAGGCCCTTCGTATGGTCCCGGAGTTCGATGGCAATCCAAATGTGTTAACTAGATTTATTAAGATCTGCGATCAAATAGTTATTCAATATTTAAGTAATACTCAAGGTAGTGAGTTAGCAAATCAGTGCTTATTAAATGGAATTTTAAATAAGATAACCGGATCTGCCTCTTGCACTATCAACTCAAACGGCATTCCCGAAAATTGGTCAGGGATTAGAACAGCATTAATAAATAATTTCTCCGATCAACGAGACGAAACTGCATTGTATAGGGATTTATCGTTAGCTACGCAGGGTAATAAGAATCCTCAAGAATTCTACGAACAGTGCCAAACTTTGTTCAGTACGATAATGACTTATGTAACTTTGCATGAATCAATTCAAACAACTATAGACTCTAAGCGTGACTTATATAAAAAGGTTACTATGCAGGCTTTTGTAAGAGGATTAAGAGAACCTTTAGGGTCCCGTATTAGATGCATGCGTCCTGAAACCATGGAAAAAGCCCTTGAATACGTGCAGGAAGAGGCTAACGTCATGTATTTACAGGAACGCAGCGATTTCCCGAAATCCTCAAATAATCATAAAATGTCCTATACTAATCCACAGCATCCATCGTCATCGCGACCCCAGTATTTTACACCCCCAATTCCTAACTGGCCAGCTCCCGTAGGAATGAAACCTTCACTACCACCTCAACCCTTTAAATTCAACCCTCAACCTAATCAACCCCCTCAAAATCGCATGCCTACTCGCACACAGCAAATGTTTCGCGCTTTACCTCAATCTTATAATCCCAATAGTAATGTGTTCCGTTTACAGTCTAGGAATAATCCGCCACAGCATCTAGGTCCTAAACCTATGAGCGGAGTGCAGCATTTTACTCCTAAACCTATGATATCAGGTCATGATTGGCGTAGATCAGGCAATCCACCGCCAAATAATTATTTTAAAAGTCGCGAAATGAACGTAAACGAGTGCGCGGCAAATGACGACTCATATTACACCTCCGACTATTGTTACGAGCCCGAGTACTATTATAATGATTATTCAGATTATAGTCCATACACTTACATTAGATTGCGATCCTGAAACAATTTATTACGATGCGACTGAAGAAAATACTTTTGTAGAGGAGATTCAATCTCAACATTCTCAACCCAGTACGAGTCATTCTGTTAAGGATTTTCAGGAGCGTCAGATATCAAAAAGGCCAAAATAGAAGTTAATCTTCAGACTCAGAGGCAGTTACCGTATATTTTAATCGCGGATCCACCATTGAAACTTCTCATAGATACAGGTGCAAATTCATCTTTTATCAGCCCGGAAATAGTAGAACGATATTTTTATAACTTTCCTCTCAGCTTTGACCCCTTCGAAGTTGCAAACGTACACGCTGTTAGTAGAGATAATTATTCTATAACGTTACCGTGTTTCCCGGAATTTCAAGAATCAGATAGTATTAAATTATTTGTATACCGTTTTCACGATTATTTCGACGGATTAATAGGTTTGGACTTGTTAACTAAATGGGAATCTAAAATAGATTTAAAACATCAGAAATTAATTACGCGTTCTTCATCAAACCCAATTAGGATGTACAACTCTTGCAATGTAAATCTTTATGAAAACATAATTCCCGCCGAGTCTTCAAAGTTAGTTAGAATACCTATTGATGCCCCGGACGGCGCAGCCTTAGTTAGCGAACAGACTATATGCAATTGTATTATCCGTGAATGCTTAACGAACGTAGTGAATAATCGAGGTTATTTAGAAGTTGAAAATACGACTCCTAATGACATTATATTATCACTTGACCGGCCAGCGCGCGCAACTTTATTCAATATCGAGTGCACGCGCACTGAACAACATAGTTACAGTAGTACAAGAGTGCAAGACGTAATATCGCGATTGCGTACGAACCATTTAAATGACGAAGAGAAGGCTAATCTTGTGGCTCTTTGTTCGAAATACTCAGACGTATTTTATTTAGAAGACGAAGCGTTAACTTTCACTAATAGAATAAAACATCGGATTAAAACTACAGATGAAGTCCCCGTCTATACCAAAAGTTACCGATACCCGTTTGTTCATCGTCAGGAAGTTAGGGATCAGATTGCAAAAATGTTAGATCAGGGAATAATTAAACCTTCCGATTCAGCATGGAGTTCACCGATTTGGGTGGTTCCTAAGAAACTAGATGCTTCCGGCAAACAGAAATGGCGATTAGTTATTGACTTTAGGAAGTTAAACGAAAAAACAGTTGATGACAAGTACCCGATCCCAAATATAACAGATGTACTTGACAAATTAGGTAGGTGTCAATATTTTACGACCCTTGACCTCGCCAGTGGCTTCTACCAGGTCGAAATGGACCCCCAGGATATTCAAAAAACGGCATTTAATGTTGAACATGGCCATTTTGAGTTTCTTAGAATGCCAATGGGACTTAAAAATTCTCCATCCACGTTTCAGCGTGTTATGGATAATGTTCTTAGAGGTCTTCAGAATGAAATATGCTTAATTTATTTAGATTACATCATCGTTTTCAGTACTAGCTTACAGGAACATATAATTAATCTAGAAAAAGTTCTTCAAAGACTTCGAGAGTCAAACTTCAAAATTCAAATGGACAAGTCAGAATTTCTAAAGCTTGAAACTGCTTATCTCGGACATATTATTAGTAGAGAAGGTATTAAACCAAACCCCGATAAGATTCACGCTATTGAAAAATATCCCATTCCAAAGACACCCAAAGAAATTAAGCAATTTTTAGGCCTTATAGGCTATTATCGCAAATTTATCCCGGACTTCGCTAAAATAACGAAACCCCTCACTCAGTGTTTAAAGAAAGGTAAAAAGATAGTTTTAGATGCCGAATACGTTAATAGTTTTGAAAAGTGCAAAACTCTCTTAACAAATGACCCCATATTACAGTACCCAGATTTTAGCAGAGATTTTATATTAACAACCGATGCTTCGAACGTTGCCATTGGAGCCATTTTATCCCAAGGAACAGTACGCTCTGATAAACCTGTGTGTTTTGCATCCCGAACTTTGAACAGTAGTGAACTCAACTATAGCACCATAGAAAAAGAACTTCTCGCTATAGTTTGGGCGACAAAGTATTTTAGACCTTACTTATTCGGTCGTAAATTTAAAGTTTTAACTGATCACAAACCCCTTCAGTGGATGTTAAATTTAAAAGAACCAAATTCACGTTTAACTAGATGGCGTTTAAAGCTTAGCGAATACAATTTTGAAGTAATTTATAAAAAAGGCATACACAATACTAACGCCGATGCCTTATCTCGTGTCGAAATTCACAACGAAGACACTACCACTTTAATAGATGAACTATGTTCTATAATGCCCAATCCTTCAGAAAATCCACCGTCTATGGCTAATTCGTCCACTGCAACTGTTCATACCAGTCTAGAAAATCCCTTATTAGAAGTACCGATCACTGATGATCCTCTCAATAAGTTTCATAGACAGATATGCTTCACCGTTGTTGAAGATGTTAAACGTAAACCGATAGTTACAAAACCGTTTGGAACGCATACACGTATAGCTATTCAAGTATCTTCATCTAATTTAGAAAGTGATGTAGTTAATTCCATCAAAGAATACGTAAATCCGAAAGTAAAAACTGCTATCATAATAAATCCGCCTCTAGCAATGTATTCTATTGTACCGATAATACAGGAAAAGTTCATCAATGAACCTTGTCTTAACTAAAATAGAACTAGAAAACGTCAAGGATTATCTCAGGCAACAGGAGATAATTCAGCACTATCATGACGGTAAAACTAATCACCGCGGGATTACCGAATGTTACTTAGCTCTTTCAAAAAGGTATTACTGGCCTAAGATGAAAGATCAGATAACCAAATTCATTAATGAGTGCATAATTTGTGGACAGGCTAAATATGACAGAAATCCTATAAGACCTAAGTTTAATATAGTACCTCCTGCATCAAAACCATTCGAAATAGTTCACATGGATTTATTCACAGTACAAAATGAAAAATATATCACATTCGTAGACGTTTTTACTAAATATGGCCAAGCATATCATCTTCGAGATGGCACCGCTGTAAGCGTATTGCAATCTTTATTAATATTCTGTACCCACCATGGAGTTCCTTTAACGTTAATTACAGATAACGGGACGGAGTTTACCAATCAGTTATTTTCAGAGTTTATACGTCTTCATAAGATAAATCATCATAGAGTCTTACCACATTCTCCGAATGATAACGGCAATATTGAACGACTTCATTCAACTATTCTGGAACACCTTCGAATTTTAAAGTTACAGCACAAAGATGAACCTATAGTAAATCTCATGCCTTATGCAATAATTGGTTATAACAGTTCTATACACAGTTTTACTAGGTGTAGACCTTTTGATTTGTTAACAGGACACTTCGATCCTAGAGATATATTAGACGTAGATTTCACTCAACAATGTTTGCAACAGTATGTTCAAAATCATAGGTCACAGATGAAACAAGTATATCAAATTATAAATGATTCATCTTTGGCAAATCGTACAGCTCTCATAGAAAATAGGAATAAAGACCGCGAAGCTGAAACAGAATATGAACCTCAGCAGCAAGTGTTTATTAAAAACCCTTCTGCTACTCGTCAGAAAACTGCACCACGATATACTCAAGATACGGTTCTTGCAGACTTACCTATACACATTTACACGTCCAAAAAACGTGGACCCGTAGCCAAATCTAGGTTAAAAAGAGGTCATAAAGATCCTAAATTGTTACAGGATTCTACTATTACTGATCCTTCACCAGGCGTGGTCACAGGAGATAAAACTTGAAAGCCTCGCTGATGGACCAGGATTACTACCGTACAAACTTGGACCGACAAGAATGACTACTCATCATCATACTTTTCTACAGTACGTAAATCTTAAAGACATCGAAGATCAAATTCAACAGTTACAGAATCAACTTCAAAATTACAAAAATCAGCTTAGCAATAATACCTATATATTGTACGAATTTCAAATTGATTATCTTACTGACAAAATTGGCAAAGTATGGAAACAGTTCCAATCTCTAGAACCCAATCGTGTTAAAAGAGGTTTAGTAGATAGTCTTGGATCTGTAGTTAAAAGCATAACCGGAAATTTAGATTACGCAGACGCATTAAAATATAATCATGCTATTAAAATATTACAAAATAATCAGAATAAATTAGTCAACGAATTTAACGATCAAATTAGTCTTAATAAAGATTGGATGAGTAAATCAAACAATGTATTAACGCAGTTAGTTGAGAATCAAGTTAAAATTAACGAAACTTTGAAATTACTGCTAAATGAAACAGATAGAACCGATGGTTTGATTAAATATACAAAATTCGGTCAAATCCTTGCTATTCTTAGTAATAATGTAGAGGATTTAATGTTAGAGTTAACTAGGATAGAAAATACGTTAGCTTTTATTCGTGCATCGAGCACACACCATTCTAGTTTAGACATAGATACACTTAAGAGCATGGTAAATAGGTTAGAAAAGATTTACAGTAAAGATGAAATATTAAGATTAGAATTAAGAGAATATTATAATGTTATAAGTCCTGGATCATATTTTAATGAACAGCAAATAGTAATCATATTCAGATTTCCTATAGTATCTAAAGATATATTTGATTTATACAGATTGTCTATAGTACCCAATAAAAACCGACAGGCCCTTATCCCGACCTATCCCTTTATAGCAACCAATGACAAATCGTTTGTGTACATAGAAGCAGAATGCTCGAAGTACAATAACTGGTATCTCTGTGAAAAAGAAGTCACACATCAAATACGCACCAAGTCAGATTGCATTCAAGAGCTCATCTCAAATCAAGCCCTTAAAGAATCCTGCCAGTTTACAACTGTGTTCCTGTCAAAAGAAGCTATGGAGAAGCTGGACGACCAACACTATATCCTGTCGTTCCCAATTCCAACGAAGATTCAACTCGTATGCAGAAGAGAAGATTTCATCTCACTGCAAGGCAGCTACCTCGTCACCATACCTACGAGATGTTACCTGCGCACCACAGAACTTACATTAGTCAATGATAACGACGAAATACAAGGCCAGCCGTTGAAACTTATGAATATTCCATACGATGCCCAGAAACAAGATGCTGTATCAAATCACATTCATCTCAACTCTATCAATCTCAGAGGACTTCACAATATTCAGAGCAAAATCATGGTCAGACAGCCAATACAACTGGAGAACACACAATCAGATGTGTTATATCATACGACTATACCCTTTTATGTCGTAATGTTAAGTGCAACTGTACTTATTATAGCCCTACTGAGTTATCGCTACAAATGTCTTTTCTGCAAGGGCACTACTAAGTCCACCACTAAAGACCACATCTACGCGGTTCCAGAGAAGAAGGAAGATCGTATGTCCAAGGACAAAGTTCCAGCAACATTTGCTCTCAAAGTTCTCAAATAGTTGCTGATCTGAGGGTGGAGATGTTACGCGTTGCTACCTGAAGGGAATCGTCGACTCAGCTCTATCACCATATTGTGGAAATATTAAGCAATATTAAAATGACACCGATCGACCAGCGGAAATGGCAAGCTGATGTTGCATTTTGTGACGCATGTTGTTTTCGCGTTTTAATTAGGTTTTATTAATTTTATGTCACTTCATATTCATACTTCGAATAGGAGCTTAGGTTAATTATTAATAAATTGTAATAGTTTTATTTTATTAAATTAGTTAAAACAATTTTGGTTTTTTTTCGATCCTTCGGCTGTAGCCTACGTAATTTGCTCGACAACAATAAATAAAAAAAAAGTTTTTTTCTACATTGATCTAATATTCTTTGGAATTATTGATTACGCTTTTTAATATCTAAATATTCAAGCATTGGCAAAGTTAGTTGTTTTTTTTTTATTAAAAGACCTGCATTCAAAAAGTTACTTAATCTGTTCAAGCAAAGAGTCTTGCCCTATACATTGGCTTGAGCAGCTTAACTTTTTAAATGCCGGTTATAAAAAAAACTCAACTCAAGACACACCAAATATTTAGATATTAAAAAGCGTAGTCAATAAATATCAATATACACACAACACCACGCCTATATTCTCCGAAAGTTTGGGCAGAGGTGTAATAAGTACACCCTCATTTCACCGTGATATTTAAGTCCCATAGGGGGCGAGCCTAATAGAATATCTAGCTTTAATTCCGCTGAACAAGATCGCTAGTTTGGATGCAGTATGCAGCACCACCCTACCTCCCACAAGTACTTATATGCACATGCAGAAAGAGTGAAAAAATAATGCAACATGCAACCAAACCAATAATACACGACACGTGTTTCGCCCCTGCACGGGGCATCCTCAGGATATGTTGACTCCTCGACCGCTAGGACGCGAATATTATTAATATTTCGTCTACAAGTATAATGTGTGTACTTGTGGGCGGGGGGGTGGTGCTGCATACTGCATCCAAACTAGCGATCTTGTTCAGCGGAATTAAAGCGAGATATTCTATTTGCATTTTTGTACGTCATGGATTTCCGCAAAGTAACGCCTGATTCCATCATTTAAAAACAAAGTAATTCACAAAAAATCCCATAATCGTCAATGCATTATTAATTAAACATCATATAGCTACAGCTATCAGGATTGTTCCTAATTAACATCCCTTGATCTCCTGTCGACATCTCTTTCATGTCATTTTCCAGCTAATCCAGGGGATGAATATGTGCGTTATAAAACGGGTAGAGTTACCGCAAAATATCTTTCTGAATTTCTAAACGATTCGTGTAGTCAGTGTGTTGTGTGTTGGCTTAAAGTGTTTTTTTTTTTTTCATAATATGATGGTCTTTTTTTAATTTTGTATTATAAGTTTCGTGAGACACATTCATAATTATATTATGCTTGATATCGGGCCTAAACGGAGCTCTTATCACAAGCTCAACATGCGACGAGGTCGTGAGTCAAACTCTCGGTCGAGAAATCCCGAAAAATGCATGTGAGTAAAATGTAACTAATCACTACATAGTATAAACAAAGTCGCTTCCCGCTGTCTGTCCCTATGCATGCTTAGATCTTTAAAACTACGCATCGGATTTTGATGCGGGTTTTTTAATAGATAGAATGATTCAAGAGGAAGGTTTATATGTATAATACATGCATATTATAGTAGAGAATAACGCGTAATACGCGATAAACGACATCCACGCGGGCAAAGCTGCTGGCGACCTCTAGTCATAAATATGATTTTTTCTATTCGCAATTTCTTCCAATGAAAATTACAGTATTCATTTTTTCATTACCTAATATCTTTTTAATATATGTTATATTCTATTTATACGTTAATTGCTTAATTAAGATATATGATATCAACACACTGGTGCTTGTTTATTCTAAACAACTATTTCAGGATTATGTTACATGGAATACTTATACTTGTTTAAAGTATACAAGACAATTCCAGTATAAGCTGACCTCTCATTGCACTTAAAACCTATGCAAAACGAGATCAACTTATACTGGTATTATTTAGCTTGACATGTAGCCGTGCATACAATGTGACTTTACTCGCTTGCATTTTTAGAGTTCCGTACTCAAAGGGTAAAACGGGACTCTATTACTAACACTCCGCTGTCCGTCCGTCTGTCACCAGGCTGTATCTTATGAACCGTGATAGTTAGACATCTGCAATTTTCACAGACGATGTGTTTCTGTTGCCGCTATAACAAAAAATACAAAAAAACAGAATAAAATAAATATTTAAGGGGGCTCCCATACAACAAACGTGTTTTTTTTGCTGTTTTTATAGATAATGGTACGGAACCCTTCGTGCGCGAAACCAACTCGCGCTTGGCCGGTTTTATTTAATTTCAAAAACATGAAAGTCATTCAAAAAAGTTATGCAAAAAAAAAAACATCAAAACAATTATCATTCACATGTCATTCTTGATATTATATTTCGCAGTGGCCAATTCGCATAGCCCTCACTACTTGACCCATATACTTTCACACACTTCCGCATAACAAACAAAACTTAATTTTCGCGTCTGAACGTCGACGTCCCCTTTTTGTCCGTGTCGTAACGTGCAGTAATAGAGTGTTCTTATTGTTGGTCATTGTTTGTTTTTGATTGCATCCTATTGTGGGAACTTTGTAATTTTATATGATAACGCGTGTGTCTTTTTGAGAAAAATAAAGAGTCAGCTTCATTTTGTTCAGTATCAGAGTTTCAAACTCAAAACTCGTTTATTCAAAATAGACTAGTATTACTTAGTTCTTTTTTAACGTCAGATTTACAAGACTGCCCCCAAAAGTGCCCTCCCTTCACCGCTTCCTAGTGTTTATGCTGTGAAGAAGAAACAGCGCAGCAAACTCCCCAGCAACACAGTTCTGTCCGTCAAGTGAATAAATAAATGAGTCTATACACAAAAAAAGTAAAATACTAATTACATTGATTAAATTATGCAAGTTGATTATGATAAGCAAAATATTTACCTAGAACAATTCTGGATGAATTGAAAACAAAAGTAAAAGTATCTAAATATAGATAATTCAACATAATATAAACACACAATTATATACCTACACTCAATATAATTAGTCTCTATTATACGAGTATGTCAATACAATAATATTACTAAAAGTAATGTGAGTACAATGTAGGTTCAAGCTCTTAGAATTTTAAAAGCGTAGAGTTTTTGACGACACGTTTGTTGCAGTGGCTGACCGATTGCCTTCTGCGCTACAGGTCGTGGGTTCAATTTCCCCACGGAACAAATATTTGCATGACCTACAGATAGTTGTTCAGGGTCATTTCATTTGTGCATATGAGATTTGTGTCTGTTAACGTACTCACGATACAGGAAAAACCAAAGCGTGGGGAAAAGTGCAATTTAAAAAAAATATGAAGGAAAAGGGGGCTCGTGGCTAATTAACAACCGCGCGGATCATTTCATTTGTGCATGTGAGATTTGTGTCTGTAAACGCATCACGATACAGGGGAAATCAAAGCGTGGGGAAAAGTGCAATTTAAAAAAAAAGTATGAAGAAAAAGAGGGCTCGTGGCTAATTAACAACCGCGCGGATCATTTCATTTGTGCATATGAGATTTGTGTCTGTAAACGCACTCACGATACAGGAAAAATCAAAGCGTGTGGAAAAAGGCAATTAAAAAAAATATGAAGAAAAAGGGGGCTCATGGCTAATTAACAACCGCGCGGATCATTTCATTTGTGCATGTGAGATTTGTGTCTGTTAACGTACCCACGATACAGGAAAAATCAAAGCGAGGGGACAATGGCAATTAAAAAAAAATATGAAGGAAAAGGGGGCTCATGGCTAATTAACAACCGCGCGAATCATTTCATTTGCAAGGTTAAGCTGCACTTGCCGCGGTCAGACCGTGGATGGGTGACCATTCGTTACACATCGAAACCCCTCCGTGTCCCGAAGAGCACGTTAAACTGTTGGTCCCGTGTGATATACGAACACCTCTGACAGTCGTTACAGGTAGTCTGACAACCGGTCTAACTTAAGAATATCGGTATTGCTCAGTAACTGGGTTGCAGAAGTCTGATGGCATGTCACTCCGTGTAAAATACTGGTATTCAGTCGCATTTGGGGGCCTACTCCCTAAGAGCGGTTACGTACTGCCTCCGATCCGAATCCGAGAAAATACGTTCCGAAGTAGTCATAGAACTATTTGTATGGTAGTTTACGCACTAGATCCGACTTCCGTCATTCGATTTCTCTCCGTAATCCGTGAATTTCTAATTCGGAAGAACTATTGATGGACCGAAGTAGCCGTACTACTGTTTGTATGAACGCTTTTGCATTACCTCGGATTCAAATCAGACGCCAAATGGATATGCCAAAGATGGCCCCTGAATTGTTTGAATTTGGATCAGAGATCGGATAAGTGCGTAAGCGATATCCGAATTCGGTCCGCATTTTTTAGACCCTAGATTCGTATTTTTACGTATTCGGATCAGATGCAGTGCGCAAAGCAATATCCGAATTCGGTCCGAGTTTTTTATATTCTTATTTTCACGGATCCGGATCAGATGCAGTGCGTAATCGCTGTAAGTCCGTCAACGAAGATAGTCGCCCATCTGAAAGTAGCCCGAAACGTAGGAGTGAACAAAACAAGTGTCAAGTTCGACTTTTCCGACGGGCAAAAGCACACGGTAGTAGGGACAACTGTCAAAACGTGTTTCCATTCATTCTTAGTTCGGGCCCCGAAATAATCGTTTATTCGTAGGTGATAGGGAAAGAAAGGAAGAAAGAAAGAAAATACATTTATTTAGCACAGACTAAAAAGGCACACAATAAAAAATAAAGCAGAAAAAAAAACAAATGAAATTAGCAGGAGAGTGTAACGGCTGCGCCAAAAAGGCCCAGTTCAGCAAAAATGCCAGACAACTAGTGCCTGACGCTGGTTTTCAACTGGACCTGAGTAAAAAACGCTCGTAACCACGGACTTCGTGCTTAGACCCCCTGGTTAGACTGAAAGTTGACCCCAACATAGGAAAAGGATAGGCAGAAATAACTTCTGCAGGGTAAACAACAGTTTTTACCGCGTATTTCCATCAGTTTTATGTTCTGTAGAAACAATAGCTCAGATTTCAATACGATACAACAGTAGCGAACGATCAGGCTAAAAGATTACATTTAATTGTTTTCTTAGAACAACTTTCTATTGTCACTGTTGAAAAAAAACTATTGATACTTTTAATTGTGATTGTCGTTCCGAGAATCGGATGCTTTTGTTTTTGCTGCGTAGATTTCAGATCAAGTTTTGCTAGTAGTTCTGATATTGGTTTTGTCAAACGGTAAATTTTCCTTGTAGTAATTTTATTGCTTTAAAATTAAGTGTGTTAAATCTGGAGCCCAATTAGATTGGAATTCAACGGAATATTCCGATCTGTCCCCATGATCTGTCCCCTTGTCGGTAACAGGGGGACAGATCGAAACTTTTTCATTTCTATTTGTCCCCCTAAAGAACAGCAGGGGACAGACCAGAAATAATTCGTTCGATCTGTCCGTTCGTCTTGATGACAGGGAAACAGATCGATTTTTTTATTCCTGATTGTCCCTCGGAGGGGACAGATCAGGGGGACAGATCGGAATATTCTAATATAACCACAACATAGTTCGGAAGAGGCTAGACGAAAGATTTATCCCGTTTAGGGACTAGTTAGAATATACAAAACTTCTTCTCCACACGCTGTGAATACCACTGGCTGAAGACCCTTCACTATTGGCTGGAGACCCTTCAGGTCTCGCCAATGACTATTCAATTACGTAGAAATGGACCACAAGGATTTTCAAGAGCAGTTCAACAGAAAAAAAACGCTGTGAATAGACGTGTGTTGTAAGATTCATCAAAACCCAGCACGCTTGGTGGTAATATCTTTAATGTCCAACTGGTTAGCTACCACACTCACATTATAGTCAAGCAGTTTACTGTGTTCCGTCGTGTTTATGTGAGAGCCAGAGGGGTATAGGGGAATTCGTCTTTATCTCTGTTACTTGGATTCTTGTGCACCATCTTAGACCCTGTCTGCGCTTACCATCAGGGGCGACTAGGGTCATATGCGAAATAGACAAATGAAAAAAAAAATGGACTTGATCATTACCTAGGTATATTAGGTAACTAAACTTTAAAAGTAAATGCTAATAAAGAAAAATAAGTATATCCTAATAAAACTATAAACTAAAATAGTGCATCAAAATATTCCTCCGCATCGCTGTCGACTGGTAACGTGCCCAGAAGGCTGGCAGCATTGCCACGTTCTATAACAATGCTAATCCTTTGACCAAAGTAGAGGCCAGCCTTCAGGTCACGGGAAGTGACGACTAGCCGCTTTGCAATCTCTCTGAATAGGAGTTGGGCACTCGAACCTCACGGCCTGAGTGTTTCGACCCCAAACGGCTCAAAAATGTAGTTACTAATAAAGTTATTATATTACCTAGGTTAGATAAAATTAGCAGGTCATTTGGTGTCATTGTCACACCTGAGAACCGTATCCAAAAAAAAAACTCCGGGTTTCCATTCGCAACAAAAGAGGCAGATTGAAATATCAATTTCAACTATTTATCATCTCAAATATCAATGGTCGGGCAGAATGTTGCGAGTAAACTGGGTGCTGAGTCAATTAAAATACTTTGCATATATAGCTACAACGAAATGAAATATTTTTCGTATTGCACACGAAAATAATAGTGAAATAACATTTTCAGCTTTCTATGACTTGAATAATAAGAAGATAATCGATTACGGATGTCATAATTTCTGATATGTAACTCCGAGCATAGCCCTCTCCATTGCTCTTTGGGTGACCTTGAGCCTTCATAAGAGGCCTATTGTGAGCGACCACATTTCAGTGCCATAAGTAATCACTGGCAACACGCACTGGTCAAAGACTTTCGTCTTGATACACTGCGATGGTTGGGACGAAAAGATATTACGTAGCTTCCCGATCGCTGATGTGGCGATGCTTGGGGGAGGCCTATGCCCAGCTGTGGAAATCTTTCGGCTGAATGATGATGAATCTATGACGTAAGTGGGGCTCGTGGCTAATTATTAACTGCGTGGATCATACGATTTGTAAGGTTAAGCAGAGCTTGCCGCGGTCAGTCGGTGACCGTACGTTACACATCAAGACCCCTCCGTGCATCGGAGAGCACGTTAAGCCGTTGGTCCCGGGTGACATACGAATACAACGAGAGTCGTTACAGGTAGTCAGAAGCCCGAAAGTCTGGCAACCGATCTAACCTTAGGATATCAGCATTGCTTAGTAGCTTTCGAGTTGCAAGTGGGTTGTGGAGGTCTAATGGCAGTCGCTCCGTGTAAAATACTGGTATTCAGCCGCATATGGATAAATCGGAAGCTGATACATAGTTGGGAAAAGGCTAGGCAGATAAACAATCGATTACGTATCTAAGCTCCTTAGTAAAACATCTACTCCTCTGATTAAAGCGTGTTTTCTGCGATGCGATATGTGTGTTTTCTATGCAGACAGATACTTGCAAACATCATAATAACACGTACTCCCGCGCTACGCTGCGTGATGCGGTGCAGTGTGCGAATAGCCTTACTCATCACACTTTTTTTTCGATTCCGAGAATTGCTGGTGAATATTACAAGCTAGTATTACAAGGACGGTAACATGCAAAAAGAAAATTACTATTAGATTATACTTAAAGGGCACATCGATACTTTAGTATCGACTCCTCCCTGTTCAATGCGAGTGCAACCTTCGATACTAGAAATATCTTTAACAACGGCAATCATATCGATTCTTCAAGTTCAAATCATAGTAATCATAAGTTTGTTAAAGAATCTATTTCGATACTTATTTAAAGGATAAAACTTTTAAAGGCAGAAGTATTAAAATTCAAGTTCAAACCGTACATCGAAAGTTCAGCCTTTTTAAGCCAGGTTCAGCTTTAAAATTAATAGTTTGCTCTATGATTTGAATGCTTCTAACTTCAATCCCTCGCAATAATAATTAAAATGAGAAACAGATAGCTGAAATGTAGGTTAAGCCGAGTACTCATTATCGAACCGTAACTGTAATCGTTGCACGATACTGTAACCAAAAATCATAGTGTGTACGTGGTTCGCGAACTTGCCGCGAGCTGAACATAGGTTCGCAGTGTAACCAACGCTGCGAGCCAACAATTGTCGGTTTTTGCCGCGAAACAGGGCGCTCGCAGTGCGCTCGTGGACGTTGAGACGTATGGCCGTTGCATGCTGCGAATCTACAGATTCATGATTTGTTGATTTTTAAATCAAGAAGTAGCTTATTTCTTTCTTGATACATAATTATGATGAATCCACCATCTTCATGGTCGTTTATAATTATCGAGTAATCAGTATATTAATATGTACGCTGCTGCAGTGATAGATAGTTCGTCTGACATCGCGGAGTTCCAAACGAACACTGCGGATAGGCCGGCTCGCTGTTATAGTTACAGTAAACGTGGACATCACGTACATACTAGAACCTCGTTACTGTAACTGCATGGTTACAGTTCGCTAGTGAGTACCCGGCTTTAGGTTATGTTAGAACTGCAACCAGTCAATGCACGAGCCGAGCGAGCGAAATAAGCGATGCCGCAACAGCAGCCGGCGAGTAGCACAAACGATTCGTTTTGCCGGTCATTCATTTAATGAATGACCGGCAAAACGAACGTTCAGAAACGCGGTTTCGGAAATGGAACCGGTCGAAAAGGACTTGATTTACTAGCGTAACAAGTAGGAGCATTGCTCCTACCGAATAGCACGCTAAGTTTGTTAACTTGCGTAATTTATTTTGTAACTCTGTATCTGTTTTACTAACAGAAAATAATTGATGGCGAAATACAATCTAATAACGAGACGTAATTTGATTATTTGTTCAACAGTAGTACGGTGTTTTATCAAACTCTATTTAAACAACACTAAACAAACATTTTTCCTTCAAACCCAAACAATACGGGAGCTGTCTTCGTCCGACTAGGGACTAATTAACTAAGCAATTATTAGCCTATCATTAAGAAAGTTAAGTTTTTTGTTATAATAATTATAATGGTTTGATGTTTTGTCGTCTGGTTTCCTTTGTTAATAGGACGTTCATTTCATACCATAGATACTTTTTTAATGGTAATATAATTTTAAAAATATTTACAGGGTGTAAACGAATTCGTGTGATTCCTTCAAACCGTATGATCTACTGGTGACACTGATTGACCCTGCATAGGTTTTTTCAGAATCAACAAAAAAAGTTTTCAAAATATGAACCATGGAATACCATGGTAAATGATAAAATTACTCAGATACAGAATACTGTATCTGAGTCATTTTAGCATCCTAAATTAACTGACTACGTGGAGCGATATCGAGCTAGTCGTGCCCGGCAGCTGTGTCGCCGTGCCTTCGTTCTGCTTCATTCATTTACGCACGATATCAAAATTTTCTATCATACAAAAATTGTAAGAGAAGAAAAAAATGTTTTTATAAATTTTTAATCAATCTGAGTCCCGTGCGAGAATAATCTATACCTTTAATAGATCATGTGGTTTGAAGGAATTACACTAATTCGTTTACACCCTGTGTATGTAAATTATCTAAGCATGAATTCAGAGGTGCGAGCCGGGGTCATAGTCAAATATTTTTTATTTCAAGTAGACCAGATTACTGGCGTTTTTAAAAGGTCAACACTAGATGCTCGGTTCCAAGTAGTAGGTCCTATGAAGAAGAGCAGGCAAGAAATAAAAAGGAAACACTTTAAAAAATGGTTTGACAATACAATCATTCATTGGAGTAACGTAAGAAAAATGCAGATTAATGCGTACAGTACGAGAATAAAAAGGTTCGTCATTTTTTAAATTGATTCATTTAAGGTTTCGCGAGCACATGTTATCTTTTCAAACTGTTGAACGGAACAGTCCGATGCATGGAAACTTATGTTTAATTGTTTGGTAGAAAAGATCAAAATTGCCCACCTGTTGCCTCTATGACGTAGTAGTGTCATGTGATGTGATGTCTTTGATTTGATTTATGGGTCTTACCCACAGAACAGATAAAAGACGACCTCTTTATCTGTTCTGTGGTCTTACCTAAGGAATTTTGTTGTAAAACCATGACATCTATCAAACTGACTTGTTATTTTAAATGTCACGGGCCAGCTGAAAATCAGTGCTGTGCATTAGAACAGCGAATACTGAGCTGGACCCCTTGTTACACTTTCTAATCCGTTAATGTTAGGTATATGTATTATGTAACTTGTGTATGTGTAACAAAAATAAATGGTTTAAATGGTTTAATGGTTTAAATCGATGATTAAATAAATTGTCATTACTAGTGTCTGTCACCAAGTCATCATTATAATTAAATTTCTTTCATATTTTATTTAGATACGAATAGATACGAATAACTAATAAAAAGGTGGACTTATGCAGTTAACAACATAAAAAGTAATGAGTAAATTAGTCTTTTAAAACGATTGCCATAGCAGTTACGAGCTGACAAGTCCCGACAGACAACACCCGTTCACGATGCATGATGCATGGTTGAACTCGAACCCTCGTACAAGTACATGAACTAACCTCTTAACAATGACCTAGGTCCATTATTCTCATCTTAAATTACCTATTATATTGAATGAAATATATTGAGTGTATATAGTTATGTGTACCTATATTGTGTTGAATTATCTATACTATTTAGATAACTATAGGTACCTAATTTTGTTTTCAATAGGCATGTTGACAGCATCAATAAATTGCAAATCTAATTAGTCCGCCAGTTAGAGTTTTGAAAAATAATGGACACGTATTTTTCTTTTGTTAAATCCTGTTAAATCTATGAATATTTGTAAAGATAAAACGCATAAAAACTCGAGAGTGGGGGCTTGTGACGTCAGAAGCAAGTAAAAATTGTACTTGCTTGTGACGTTTTGTCAATTTTAAAAGTGTCGTATCTTTGTCAATTTTGGTTTACGTAACAAAAGAAAAAATACAGGTCAAATATGTTTTGATACTCTAACTGACGGAATAATTAGATTTTTTCAGTCAAATACCATATTCATCCAGAATTGTCTTTGTCTTATACACTGTGTCTTGTACCTACTTATACTTTATTTATCATCCGCATTTTGTATAATTTCGTTATTGTAATTAATTTAACCTTTTGCTGTGTATAGACTCAATTAATTTGTTCACTTGACAGACATGTCATGTGTTGCTGGGGAGTTTGTTGCGCCGTTTGTTCTTCAAAGCAAAAACACTAGGAAGCGGTGAAGGGTGGGCGCTTTTGTGGGGTGTCTTATATGTAATTTTGACGTTCAAAAAGAAGAAAGTGACTGTATTACTGAACTTCGAAGTTTAAAATACCGATGTACTGTATTCATAAAGTTTAAAAGTACGAATTACGTGAGTTAGAATGTACGCTATTACGAATTACTTTATTGAGAATGTTCATGATGCCGAAGAGAGTATTTAGCTAATTTGGCGTATTTGAAATTTATGAAAATACCATTAACTATTTAGATTAATATTTTTAAATTCTGTAGTCATTCACTGTTATAGCTCATTTGTAATCATAAAATCGTACGCATAAATGCTTTACTTTTTTTTACGTTGCTAAATCTCCAATTGACTTCTTCCGACTACGTTAGACTCTTACTGACTAAAATCCATCCCTGTTCCTCCTAATGCCCTTTGCGTTCCAGGGCGCGGTAACTCTTTCGAACAAAGTCCGTAACCCTGGCAAATTAGTACCTAGCTAGTTACACAAAATTGACATGAACTGAATTTAATATTTGACAAATTTTAATTAAGTTATCATTACATCTGTACACATACAAGCGAAAAGAAAGTATTTCTCTGCCAGAATATCGATGATGAACATTCGAAATTTAGTAATTCGTAATAGTAAGTTTTCGAAGTTCCGTACGTCGCGATGATGAACATTCTTAATGACGTAATTCATAATAGTAAACTTTCGGAGTCCCGTACATCGGGATCATGAACATTCTCAATAAAGTAATTCGTAATAGCGTACATTCTAACTCAATGATTCGTACTTTTAAATTTTATGAATACAGTACATCGGTATTTTAAACTTCGAAGTTCAGTAATACAGTCGAAGTAAGTAATTCTAGTCTATTTTGAATAAATGAGTTTTGAAGTTTGAAAAGCAAGTGTGCAACCGCAAGCCTATCACAGCTGTTTTACACCGAAAAAACTAAACCATTCTAAACTTAACCATAGCTATTTTTGTCGTACAATAAAAGCAAACCCTTATTTTTTCTTTCAACCCTTTATAAGGTGACTGACACTTTAACCCTCTCAATGGCAACAAGTGCTCGTTGGATACTAATTAACTTAAGCCTAAATTAATGAAGCTAGACATAAATCTGACTTAAGTAATATTGAGACTTAGGGCATAATCATCTTAGATGTCTAATTTTAAATGAATTTTGATAGCTTTAACTTTTGAAAGCCTCGTTGAGCAAAGTGTTATTGGGTTTTTCTGTGTGGAATTTCTTAGTAGCGTAGAGTCTGGATTTGTGCCCGGTTGATGGCAATAGGCTCGCCACCTATTCCGTGGGACTTAAACATAACGGTAAAATAAGGGTGTACTATTTATTAGTACTATTATACACCTCTGCCCAACCCTCCAGAGTATACAGGGTGTTAACGAATTCGTGTAATTCCTTAAAACTATATGATCTACCACTGGTGTAGAATGGCCCCGCACGGGATTTAGATTGATTAAAATAAAAATCTTTTTTTTTCATGCGGTAGCGGTAATTGGTCATATCTAAACCACCTAATAGGGAATCAGTAAAAAAAAAGTTTTTTTTTTGGCAGTTTTTTTTTTATTTGGGTGAACATTTCGATGCCACGCATAAATTAATGAAAGCACGGCGACACGGCTGGCGGGTACGACTAACGCGATATCGCTCTTTGCAGTGAGATAACTCGAGGCTCTAAAATGACTCAGAAATAGAAAACCAAGTTTTCTTTTTATTTATTTTTTCAGTTGAATATCAGAAATACCTATTTAGGGTTAATCTATGTCACCAGTAGATCACGCGGTTTGAAGGAAATACACGAATTCGTTAACACCCTGTATAGGCGTGATGTAATAACACAAGAAATAAATTGTGGTATCAGACTACGTGGTTTCAGTTAATGTCCTTACTATTTTTTTGTTAAATCTGTCTTATCCAATTAATGCTTTGATTACTATTAAAAATATAAATTATCACTTTAATAATCCACGATATTTTGCATAGTGCCTTAGTAAATGCTAAAGATGATGTAACTATCACAAAAAAATCAATCTGATGGAATAAATACATTTTCTGTTAAAAAATTATGTAATAAATCAGTCAATTAATTAATTTACTGGTTCTTTTAGATGTATTAGCATGCACGGCGCTAGCTACAGCGCTGAGCCATTTTCTTGCATGGATGTTATAACAACTTAGAGAACCAGTAACGAAATAAATGACTTCTAAAATAATTTTGACAAATAAAAAATACAGCTGATTTCGTTTTCAGTGATACCTATATTATCTTCAGCACTCACTAAGACGCGATTATTAAAGAAAGACCTTATATAGATTTCGTGGGTTTTTTCACTGTTGCTTATTATTTTCGTAACAGTTACTTACGAGGTTTCTAATAAAAAAACATAGTCAAATACTTTATTAGCCGGCTTCACCTCAACCACAACTGGGAAAATTACGAGAAGATTGTATTAATATTATTTCTGTTTGTTAACTCATCGCTAAGG
This sequence comes from Amphipyra tragopoginis, assembly GCA_905220435.1. Lineage (NCBI taxonomy): Eukaryota > Metazoa > Arthropoda > Insecta > Lepidoptera > Noctuidae > Amphipyra > Amphipyra tragopoginis. The sequence goes on from HG992006.1 coordinate 4,750,424, forward strand.
TACTAACAATACGGTACACTCAATCAAAACACCTTTGACAGGTAATCCATTCACTTTCGGCATAAAATCAGCGTTGAGGTAACTGTATTTATAAACATATTTGTGGAGAGAGAAAATTATTATCATACAGTGAGTTTGGTGTTGCGCTATCATAAAAACAACATGTCAAACACTAAATTCTATTGACAAAAATAACCTTTTGTAACCCCAACTCCTCTCCGAACAGGAGGAATTTTATTCTTTCTCCTGGCCATTAATCCATTTCGTTAAAATAGGTTTGTATTATAACATTCGTGGGACACATTCATATTTATGATTAGTTACGGTTTACTCACGATAAACCGTAACTAATCATAAATATGAATGTGTCTCACCAGGGGCGGATTTCCCTATAGGCCAGGTAAGACCAAGCCTAGGGCGGCAAAATCTGGTGGGTTTTTTTTTTTTAGTAGTCGCGCCTTTTTTGAACCTATCCTCCAACTCAAACTCAATAAAACACAATTTGTGTATAACGATTCATTGTTACTTACAAATAGAAATGGTAAGCATCAGTATTTGAAACGCGCGCTGATTGAGATAATTTTGTCATTTACCTACTGACTTACGTTGTTTTTTATTTTAATTTAATTCCTATAGATCATTTAATTTTTCGTGATTTACAGAGAGTTCGGCACGCATGTGTTCTGTGCGCGCCTCTCAGAAGGACGTGGGGCAAGACCCCACAGAAGGAGAGGTCCGCCAGGGGCTGGCGGACCGAGGCCTGCCGGGGTTGCGGTGCATGCAGCTGCGAATCCCGCGACCCCGGCCAAGGGTCAGGAGAAGAAACACCGTGGGTTTTTAGCCGGTAAGAGTGCGGCATAACCCTTCGCCATCTCGGGGCGAAGGGTATCCATAAGGATTTAACAACGAAAAAAAAAAACAATCCGGCTATATTTCATAGGCCTAGGGCAGCCAACGTATCATATCCGCCCCTGTGCCTCACGAAAAGTATAAATAAATATCATACGTAAACATAAATATCATAGGTAAAATAGGTGTTCATTAAAAATGATAATGTCTGTGGATCTAGGAGTACTAAACACTTCAACGTTTTTTTGTTTGCAAGCTAACAAGCCATCCCATCTCTTCCCATGGGTGTCGTAAAAGGCAACTAAGGGATTGTCTAGAGGATGGGCAGCAGCGTTCTCTGAGTACTTTAACAAACATACTGCGATCGCCAATCCGCCTTGCCAAGCGTGGCGATTACGGTAATCGTCCTTTTTGGGGAAGGCCTATGTCCAGCAGTGGACATCTTTCGGCTGAATTATGATGATGATGATGATGAAATTCTTGTATGTAATATTCACATTACAAAATTAAATATTATTGTGTTTTGAATAACTTTGTAACTGTGAGAGCTGGTACTGCGGTTAAGATTTCTTAACCGCAGTATGAAACTGTATATGAAATGTGTCATAAGATTATTGATCATACCTTTAACCTGGCTAAGTACTTAGCTGTCAATTCAATCTGTTTTTTTCTACCGTTACCCCAAACTACGACTCTTGTGCACATCTGGGTGTAAATAGCCATTAAGTCCGCCACTGTACGAATTTTGTGCTTAAAGAATAATTAAATAAAAATATTATATACTGGGTGTAAGGGACTGTGTACCGAAAACTGAAACAGTGAATTCAGCCCATTATTCTGAATCGAAAATAAGTGAGTTTTTTTTTCGGAATTTTCCAAATTTACTGGAAATTGCTAATTTGACTTTGTTTTAGTGTATTTCAATAAGTGTTTTGGCAGGTAAATAAACTGAGTGTAAAGGACAGGCTACCAAAAATTGACACAGTGAATTTAGTTCATTATTTTGAATTCAAAATCCGTGGAAAATATCATCGAAATCTTTCGAATTTTCCGATTTATAAAAAAATACATTTTATTTTTGCAACGTGCTGTGTGTCCTGATAGAATTGCTTATTTTACAGCAGAGAAATGTAAAATTTGTGAAAAGAAAAATCGGAAAAGTCGGAAAATTCCGAGCAAAATTTCCACTTTCATTCAATTCAGAATAATTTATGATAATAGGCTGAATTCACTGTTTCAGTTTTCGGTACACCGTCCCTTACACCTGGTATAACCTGATGTGGCTGAATACGAGTGTATTACACGGAGCGACTACCATCAGACCTCTGAAAACCAGTTACTGGGCAATGCCATTACACGAATTCATTAACACCCTGTATAAAAAAAAAACACATTTTGACTTCGCCACGATTTCGCCGAAACTGCACAATTCTCAAAATCGATCGCAAACTCAAACGTCAGTTCGAAATTCGAAACGTTCAGAGCTACATTTAAATAAAATTCAATACTCGTCTAAATTTCTATCGTCAGAACCAAACGAGTATCGCTTCTATACATCGAGTATCGAATTGTGCTGCAATTTTAGTTCGTGCCAGGCTTTGATTTGACTACTTAGAGACGAGGGAGTTAGACTAAGCGGGTGATGCTCTGATCTCCGGCAGACACGTTTGTATCATTTCGCTTTTTATTCCTTCGAGGCGGGCAAAAATATCGACGGGTTTTAAGGTGAGATATTTTTATAACAGGTACTGTTATTTTGGGAATTGTTGAGAAATAGGTGATTTTTGGAAAACTGGTCCGTAATTATCTAGCTTAACAGGGCGAATGAGTGTTAAAATTATACAAAGATAATTTAGAATAAATATATGATACTTGATAAACGATGCACAAACGCCTAGAAAACGAACACACAAACATATTTTTTTAGAAGAGTATGGCGCTTGGGTTTGCGCCCAGATTTGCTTCTAATGAAAGACGGAGTACAAGATACTTCGTTTAATAAAAAGATGAAAATGTAAGTAATCATGTGACCTCAAAATATGAATACGGTAAAATTTCTAAGTTATAATTTATTAAAATATCGGTCCACGAAAGAATCACAAATTTTATCAACTATCAGCTTAAGGAATTAGTTCCACATTAAATAAGAAGTATCCTTTGTAATATTTTACGACTGTATTTAACGATCCTCACCGTAACCCGCAGATGATAAGGAGGCACCTCTCTCTTTTCCTTTATTTAAAACTAGTATATAAGGAAGCATATTTCATGGTCAAGATCATTCCTAGTTCCGTCGTCTCAAGTATTGTTATACCTAGCATAATTCAGTAAAAGTTTCATTCATTTCTAGCCTGCGTCATCTCACTGCTGGGCAAAGGCCTCTCCCCATGACTTCCAAGTTCTTCGATCCAGAGCCAAAGTGGACAGTAAAAGTTTATTAAATAATTTTATTAATCTTGCTCTTCGTTATCATTTTCGTCATCACGATACCATCCTACAACATCACTCTCGACGATTGGTCATCTATACCACAGCCGCAGAAACTTAACTATGTAGATACATTAAACTGTGAAGCGATGATTAAAACTTATGATATATGAAAGTAGTACAGTAACAGGAACAGAATGAGTGCTTGAATGTGTATTGTGCGTATGAGCCGTGCGAGTTCAAACTTGCTCTGACCATTGAGAAACATAGAGTATGTCAGAGAGAATTACGTCATTACTGTTGGCTAACAATTAGTGTTGTCATCCTAAAACTGTTAGTTCAACCACAGATAAAACATACATTATTATAAAGGTGGTTCGCCACAAGAGATAGTACACCAATGCTAGAAGACCATTAGTACAATTCGGCAAAAAAAATACAAATAAAAACAAAACCTTCAGAAGAAAGAACAAATTCATCATCATCTGCCTAGCCTTTTCCCAACTATGTTGGGGTCGGCTTCCAGTCGAACCGGATGCAGCTGAATATCAGTATTTTACATGGAGCGACTGCCTATCAGACCTCCACAACCCAGTAACTGGGTAATACGATACTCTTGGTAAGACTGGTTGTCAGACTTTCGGGCTTCTGACCAACAGTAACGACTGTCAAAGATCTACAAATGACAGCCGGGACCAACGGCTTTACGTGCTTTCCGAGGCACGGAGGAAACTCGCTATGGTAAATGGTCACCCATCCACAGACCAACCTCGGCAAGCGTGGCTTAACCCGGAAGATCGGTCTATGCGGCTGTAATTATTTAGCCACGAGCTCCTCCCCAGAAAGAACAAATTTCATATATAGAAAAAAAAAAAAAAATTGTTGATAGATCAGTATGTAGCCAAATATTTCCTACATTCAGGGTTTCTGCAACGCCATCCTGTCGAAAAAATAAAGGACCGACCTCAAAACATTGTACAGTTGAAACTGCATCCGATTTCGTGAAAAGTCAGGTAAAGGAAATTGAATATTCATATAATAAATATATATGGACAAGGAAAAGCTTAATAATGATGCACAATCCATAGACTGGTCCAATATTCTCGAAGCGCCTACAGTGGATGACAAAGTTGCTCTTTTGAATAAATCTGTGTTACATCTTATAAATACACATGCCCCACTTAAGGCTGTTAGAGTTAAGCGTCCACCGGCTCCCTGGATTACCCCTGGAGTCTGTATGGCAATGAGACGACGTGACAGGGCTTTCCGAAGATATAGAAGGGATCGCAGTGAGGAGAACTGGTGCCTGTATAAGTTAGCAAGAAATCGGTGTAACCAGATGGTGAGAGTGTCTAAACGCCGATACATTTGTGAAAATGTTCTTAGCTCTTCACCGGCTGATATATGGAAGTTCCTTAAATCACTTGGCATATCTAAGTCATCAACCAATATTTTACCTTCGAATTTGACATTAAATGATTTAAACCAACATTTTTCTACATCAGGCACTCTTACAGATGATGTGAGAAGAAATACTATTCTTGACATTAATTCCATGCCGATACTATCTCCCAATTCTTTCACGTTTTCCCCCGTGACTGACCTCGAAATCCACAAAATCTTTACATCACTAAAGTCTAAAGCTGTCGGCTGTGACGGAGTGAGCAGGAGGATGTTAACGCTCATCCTTAGCACCATACTTCCTGTTTTAACACATATCATAAATTTTTCTCTTTATACTGGGGTTTATCCTTCAATCTGGCGTAAGGCTTTCATCATCCCTCTTCCAAAAATATCTAACCCCAGCTTAATTAGTCACTTCAGGCCAATTTCAATTCTCCCATTCCTTTCGAAGATCCTTGAAGCTGTTACCCACAAACAAATTTCCGCTTTTATCTACAAAAATAACTTGCTATCCCAATTCCAATCCGGTTTTCGACCTGGTCACAGTACCTCCACTGCTCTCCTCAAAGTTACAGAAGATGTTAGGTCCGGTATGGAGAATTCGAAGATAACGGTATTAATTTTAATAGACTTTTCCAACGCTTTTAACACCGTTGATCACGATATTCTCCTGGCCCTCCTGATGCAAATTGGGATCTCGTCGTTGTCACGGGAATGGTTCTCATCCTATCTTCGTGGACGCCAGCAAGCAGTACGAGTTGATCACGAATGTTCTGACTGGTTCAACTTGGCAACTGGCGTACCACAAGGCGGTATACTCTCTCCTTTATTATTCTCTTTATTTATAAATTCCGTTACTAACATCCTCAAATGCTCTTACCATCTGTATGCTGATGACTTGCAACTTTACGCTCACACTGATGTCGGCAGTATAGATGGTTGTATTTCCAACCTGAATGCTGACCTTCATATGATAAGAGACTGGTCCAGGAAATTTGGAATTTCCGTTAACGTCAGCAAATGCCAAGCAATGCTGATTGGCAGCTCGTTCCATCTACAAAACCTAAACACTCTACACTTAATGCCGATTAGATTTAATAATTTAGTTATTCCGTTGTCAAACAACTTGAAGGATTTAGGTTTGCATATAGACAATAGGCTAAGTTGGAACAAGCAAGTCAATCAGGTCAGCCAGAGCGTCACATCCACACTGCGATCTCTCTATAGATTTAAACACTTTCTCCCATCTAGTACTAAATTACTGCTGGTCCAGTCTCTTGTGCTTCCCATAATTGATTATGCTGATGTTTGTTACTCTGATGTATCCCAAGAACTTCTAAACAAATTGGATCGACTTCTCAACAATTGTATTCGTTTTGTTTACGGACTTCGTAAATATGACCACATTTCCTTTTATCGTTCTCAGCTTAAATGGCTGCCTATTCGTCAGAGAAGATCCCTCAGATCTCTCTGTTTGCTTTTTTCTATTTTAAATGATCCTTGTGCTCCTGGGTATCTGAAAAGTTGTTTTCAAGTTTTAGGTAGTTCTCACAATCGTAACCTTCGTGCTTCTGAAAATTTGCTCCTTCAGATTCCTTCTCACCGTACGGGTTTCATTTCCAATTCCTTCGCTGTCTCAGCAATCAAACTCTGGAATGTGCTTCCCCTGGATATTAAAAAGGCTCCCAACAAAATTTTGTTTAAACGCAAAGTCCGGGAATACTACCTGAAATCGCTGCCTCCCTAGTTTGACATTTACAGTTTTCGTCATAATTATACTTATGTTCATACACAATAATATCGTATATATATATATTTATGTACATATTTATGTATTTATTTACATTTTATTTTATTATCTATGTCCTATATTTTTAATTGTTTTGTTATGTATAGTTAATTAAGTCGCAAATATCCTTTTTTTATTTTTATTTTTGTACCTCTTTTCGATGCTTTTCTCTTTGACCCAAAGGTTGACTGGTAGAGAATGCCTTGTGGCATTAAGTCCGCCTTATGTACCACCATTGTGCATTGAAGTATTAAATAAATAAATAAATAAATAAATATTCACCTAGTTACAAAAATCTTGATAGAAAAACGCCAGAAGTGTGTAGTAGATATTTTATACAAGGTAAGACGGAAAGGGGGTACTAATCCGAAAGGGTGTTAAAGTACCCATAATAATGAATAACTTTTGTTCTACAACTTTCCCCAAAAGTCAATAGTCTAAGAGAAATAGCTGTTCAAAGATTTCATAAAAAATACGCTAATGTCTATCTATCCTAAGCTGTCATCAGCTGTCATCACATTTTAGGTCATGTTAGGAGTCACGAATTGGAAGCTCCATTTTCTGAATTCGTAACTAAAGCAGGGATGAAACTTTGAAAAAAACTAAAAGAAAAATGATTTTACATGGAAATCAAAATTATCGATATTTGAAATTTTAACAATTGCTTACACTCTCACTGCCATGAGATCCGCTGGCGGGCCCCAAGTTTTCGAGTGCAAAGGGCCAGTCTTTTTTTAAAAGAAACATTAACAGCAGGCCGTGGGGTCCGCCAGCAGCTAGTTAAGAATGCTTTGAGCACGCCGTGGTATCCGCTGTGACCCCCTAAATTCAAACAGATTTTTGTACTACTGGCCTGCTAATAAGGAAAAAATATGTCTATTGGCAAGCGCATACAGTGAGCTACTTACATGTTGAGAAAAAAATCAAGTCGAGTCAATTTCATTTTGAGTGATGGCCTACCGCAGCGGAATCGTTGAGACCCACCGGCGGACTTGGCGGCTTGCTGAACTGGAACCATGCTATATATTACTGGCAGTAAGAGTGTTAAAACAGGCATCAGTGATACTTTAAGTGGCCCGTGGATTAGTACCCCCTTTCCGACTAACCTTGTATAAGAATTATTTCCATACTTACATACTTCCATAGATAATTTAGCAAATATTCATCATATCAGCCGAAGGACGTCCAATGGTTTAAAAACGTCTCCTCTTTATAACATACTAGCTGTGCCGCGTGCGTTGCAATGCACTTTTTCCTACTGACTACCTACCTACTACTTACCTACTACCTACCTTCAGAAACAAAATCAAAATGGTAACAAAATGTTAAAACCATTTTCATGCATGCGGTAAACAAATGAAGAATACAGGGTGTTAACGAAATCGTGTAATTCCCTCAATCCACGTGATCTACTGGTGACACAGATTAACCCTAAATAGGAATTTTCGAAAATCAACGAAAAAAAATCGAAATTTTTTTTTTTGGTTTTCAGTTTCTGACTCTTTTTAAAGTCTTGAGTTATCTGACTGCTAAGAGCGATATCGCGATAGTCATTCCTGCCAGCCGTGTCACCGTACTTTCATTAATTTATGCGTGGCATCGAAATGTTCACAAAAACAAAATTTTTTTTTTCAAAAAAAAAAATTTTTTTTTACTGAATCCTTATTAGGTGGTTTAGATACGATCGATAACAAAGCCGCATGAAAAAAAAAGAATTTTATTTTTTTATTTTTAATCAAGCTAAATCCCGTGCGGGGCCTGTCTACACCAGTAGTAGATCATGAAGTTTTAAGGAATTACACGAATTCGTTAAGAATGAAAGTATGGACAAACTGAGATAATTTTGTTTTTTTTTTAAACATCATAATTTTCTTTCATAAGAACCCTCTCCTGACAATTAGGAAAAGCACAAAAAAAAATTTTGCGAAATCGGTCCAGCCACTCACGCGTGATACCGTGACCAAGGGAAATAAGGATTCCTTTTTACAGTGGTGGACATATAATTAGAAACACCAAGTGTGACTTTTATTTTTGATACAATTTAACTTGATAATTATTTTTTTACGTATCATAGAGGGCTTATACCTATTTATCTATAATGTATCCACATCATGAAGTATTACTATGTCAGTTTTGGAAATATCATACAGCCGTTTATGTAAAAACTGGTATACTTATAAAATAAAATGAAGCAGCACAACGTATTAAGGTGGACAACAAATTAGAAACAGAAAAAAAATAATAGCATAAATATGAACAAAAGTAACGAAACAATAAATAATGAAGTTAAATGGTACAAACGTTTTATAATAAACAATTAATGTTTGGATGGGAAGCCTCTGCTGTCGATTACAGCTCTACAACCACGTGGCATTGATTCTATCAATGTTTCATACATTTCCATGGAATTTTTCTCCAAGCTTCTACAAATGCGTCATAAAGTTGTTGTAGTATGATACTAGTAGTAGTACGATATTAGTAACATGTTTATTGGACAATGTTTTCTTTACAATGTACCACAAACTTAGATTTGATTAAAATCTGGACTATTTGCAGACCACTCAAACAAAACTCAAACAACGTTAAAACATTTCTAAGAGACTAATTAGTGTCGGTGTTAGAGTGGTCTGAAAGTAATCCAGATTTTAATCAAATCTAAGTTTGTGGTACATTGTAAAGAAAACATTGTCCAATAAACATGTCACTAATATCGTACTACTACTAGTATCATACTACAACAACTTTATGACGCATTTGTAGAAGCTTGGAGAAAAATTCCAAGGAAATGTATGAAACATTGATAGAATCAATGCCACGTCGTTGTGGAGCTGTAATCGACAACAGAGGCTTCCCAACCAAACATTAATTGTTTATTTTAAAACGTTTTTACCATTTAACTTTATTATTTATTGTTTTGTTACTTTTGTTTATATTTATGCTAATGTTTTTTTTCTGTTTCTAATTAGTTGTCCACCTTAGTACGTTGTGCTGCTTCATTTTATTTTATAAAGCATACCGGTTTTTACATAAACGGTTGTATGATATTTCCAAAACTGACATAGTAATACTTCATGATGTGGATACATTATAGATAAATAGGTATAAGCCCTCTATGATACGTAAAACATTAATTATCAAGTTAAATTGTACCAAAAATAAGAGTCACACTTGGTGTTTCTAATTATATGTCCACCACTGTATGTATACAGGGTGGTAATTTGAGATGGGGCATGAAGGGCAACTACCTTAACCATTGTAGTTACAGGAAAATGTTTTTAGAAGACCACCCCTAACTTTTGGAATAAATTCAATCGGCATTCACAGATTTTGAAAAAAAAGTACAGTCAGCGAGAAAAAGGGCTGTTTTCACAAAAAAAAATTATGATGCCAATCGATCCCATTTCCCATAAGGATCAAAATACTCTTCCGGACCAACTGAGGTTTGAGTACTAGAAACGTCAGAAATAACAAAAAACGATTTGAGATAGGTCAGTTATTAGGGCAGCTACCTTAATCGTTGTCGCTACAGGAAAATGTTGATAGGAGACTGCCCATAATTTTTGACATTATTTCGAACTGCATAAAAAGAAATTGAAAAAAAAAATTGGTACAGTCAGCAGAAAAAATGGTCAGTTCTCACAAAACTTTTTTATGATGCCAATCGATCCTATTTCCCTTAAGGATCAAAATACTCTTCTGGACCTATTGAGGTTAGACTACTAGAAACGTCAGAAATCACGAAAAACAACATTTTGTTAAAATTTAAGCCGATGCCGCAAAAAAAATTATTTTATTTTCAAAATCTGTGAATGCAGTTCGAAATATTTACAAAAAATATGGACAGTCTCTTAAGAACATTTTCCTCTAGCCACAACGATTAAGGTAGCTGCCCTTGTTACTACCTCATCTCAAATAAGTTTTTTGCGATTTCTGACTTTTCTAGTACTCCAACCTCAGTTGGTCCGGAGGAGTCTTTTGACCCTTATGGGAAATGGGATCGATTGGCATCATAAAAAAGTTTTGTGAAAACAGCCCTTTTTCTCGCTGACTGTACTTTTTTTTCAAAATCTGTGAATTCCGATTGAATTTATTCCAAAAGTTAGGGGTAGTCTTCTAAGAACGTTTTCCTGTAGTTACAATGGTTAAGGTAGTTGCCCTTCATGCCCCATCTCAAATTACCACCCTGTATATAGGAATAACGCAAACACTCAAACACCCCAATTAGAATATTCAATTGTAGTTATAAAACATATTTTAAATACATTGCTGTGCTTAAATATTGTTTAATTAAGAAAATAGTATCACTTTACATTGTTAACTGCATTTAAAAATGCAGTCTTAAGAAAAGTAAAAAGCGGGTTTAAAAAAAAACAATAAAAATGGCAGAAATCTATTCAGTAGCAGATTCTTAACAAACTTCTTTCAGGGTTTGCATTTATTACGTTACACATTTTTTATAGGTACTGCCACGTGCCGCCTGCATTCAACGACTCCCTGCGACCTTCACTAGGTCATCAGTACCCCAAGTGTGAGTTTTTTTCGTTAACTACTGTAGTTGCGTCACGCCAAAAATGTATGAAAATTTAGGCTGTATCTCTGGGCGCACCGTTCAATACTAATATTCGCGCGTTAATTGAACGGTGCGCCCAGAGCCACAGCCTAAATTTTCATACATTTTTGGCGTGACGCAACTACAGTAGTTAACGAAAAAAACTCACACTTGGGGTACTGTTTAGCTGGAGGCCGTCCCAGGCTGCGTTTTCCGGTAACACCGTAGAAATAGCAAATAATAAGATTACAATATTATTACAGTCAAAGGACAATGCTCATGGATGTATGGAGTCACGTACCATGCTGCATCAATGTTAAACTTTGTTTTTAAACACTACACTTATCATATTAACTCCGACAAAAGTTTTTTTTGTAAACAAAACGCGAGTTTCGGAGATTTTAGAAATAGTCTAAATAATCTGACAATGTGGACATGTCATGCTCGATTTATTATTGCTCTAAAAAACAGTAATTCGCATCTATTGCATTCTACATCTCTATGACCGGCTGTGAATGGTCAATTAACCATAGATAAAAAATGATAATCGTTTAAATAAAAATTCTAATCTATTCTAGTTGTTTTTAATTAATGTAGAATCGGCAAAATATAATTTTTTACATGTTTTTTGAAAGACGTGATCATGACACTTTCAAAATTCAAGGTTATAGTAATCATAAATCATGTGAAACGGAACGTCATGTAAAGGGAATAAAACAATATCAACACTTTTTTACTTTAAATTAAATTTCCTGTTCAAAAATCTACTCCATCGGGGAGTAATGTCGTAAAGAAATAATTACTATAATATTTTGATCTTGATGCATGAGATTTTTTGGTACCACTTTTGGTCATTCTCCTTTACCAAAGTACTCAACGGGGTGTAAGGGGGAACGCGCAAAATCTAGCGTCCCCAATCAACCTCACATGTGGAAACAGAAAGATAGCCGAAAAAAATCTAACATGACAAACCTAATACTATCTAGACCCGCCAAAGGCAACGACTCTACCTAAAACTAGATAGCTGTTCCGCCCTCACATAATGAGAGCAAAGGGTTTCGAATAAACTTCAAATAAACAACAAACATGTTATATTTACTCTAATATACATTATTTAATCACTAACGACCCGCCCCAGCTTCGCACGAGTACTATAAAGCATGTATCATACATATAAACCTTCCTCTTGAATCACTCTATCTATTAAAAAAACCGCATCAAAATCCGTTGCGTAGTTTTAAAGATCTAAGCATACATAGGGACAGACAGCGGGAAGCGACTTTGTTTTATACTATGTAGTGATTTTGATTAACAAAATCTATAGAAATATATTTGAAAATAGAAAACACAACTTCATCAACAGTTACAATAATTTGAAAAAAGAACAACTAAGAGCGAGTGCAGTACCCAATTTTATAAAAAAAAAGAACTCGCGAGACTGGTCCAGTGACGGATTCAACAGTTTTGCGCGCGCCTCAACCCACCCCCTCAGTATACTCTGTGCTGGCGGGCCGCACGCACGTCCCTACCCAAACTCATCTTCACCGATGTTCTAAATTCAAGAAAAAAAGCGCGTTCCATATTTGAAAATTGAATTGAACTGATTTTTTTATAAATATTTTTGAGTGTCGTGTGCGAGTGTTTGCGCGTATAATGTGTTACATTTCAGAAATAGGGTAGCAGAAATGTCATCGTTCCGATGATAAAATGATTGAAGAAATTAGGATTTGAACGTGTTACTGCCAGGTAACGTACAATTTTTATTACTCTTTAAGTACGCAATTTCAATGGAAACATTAGTATCAAAAACAATATTACATAAAAGCTTTAAAAAATATACTGACTTTTTCAGTCAGTAATATTAGCCGTACCTAATCCTCACACAAAAATATACAAGCACACATTTCAGGATTAAAAATTAACACTTACTTTCCATTAAAATAATTACTTAACCTTTCAAAAGTGAAACATAACAAACCTCTTCTTTTATAAAAAGAAAAGCAATTTTATAAAATAAACTTTGCAAATTATAAAGATACTTTTAGGAATAATTTAATTCTCCATCATTCTTTTACTGCCTTATTCGTTAATGCTCTCAGGCACATCAAGTTATCTTTAGTAACTTATGCGACACTTATAAGAGGTGTCATACTGTGTACATATGGCCCTATAACAGCTAATAAATTAGCTTACGCGCTTTTCTCCGTATAAAAGGAAGAAATTATTATTTAAACATCGAACGACGCACGGATTTGAAAATTGAAATATATTTTTTTTAGAATCCCTTCTCTATTTGGGCTGGTGTTTCCCAACAATAATTAACTGGTTAAACAACCGTTTACCTAAGTACTAAAAAAAAATACTGGAATAGGTAAATGATTGTTCAATTTGAACTAGACCTGTCCCCTGATTCAGAACAATTTAATTAGACCGAATCGATCGTCAACTGTTTATCGAAAATATTTTGAATCGGAGGCTGTTTGGCACAGCTGCTAGGTACACAGAACTACCATTTTTTGTATTTTTTTAACAGTTTTTTTATTGTGTATATGTTTCTACCTCTTGTGCCAAATAAAAATAAATGTTTTTTCTTTCGTCTTTCTTAATCAATGAGTTAATTAATGTTGATGAACACGAAGCTTAATCGTAGGAAAGATTGAAGCAAAAAGATTAAAGAAAAAAATATAATTTTCGATGGAGTTTTTCCCGACACAGTTCTCAGCTTTTCCTTAGGCATGATGATTAATGATTAAGGGATTATACACAGTGGGTGAGCAGTAGCATCCTGGCGTATCCTGATAATAATAATATTATTGTACGAAAAGTTTATTTTCCCTGAGGATTGAGAGATAAAACCTACCATAGAACTGTTTATCTGAAAAATGTATTAACATTTTAGGTAAACAGTTGTTTATGCAGAGAATTAATGATGGTGGACACCACCCGTAGTAAACATAAGTGATATTACTTATTATGGATTGAACTGGGTACAAATAAACAAAACCTTTTTGTTGGTATTTTGTTACACGTTGTATAAGTACAATAAATATTTTTATTATTTATAATATGTACCTATGCGAGTAGGCCTCCTACAAGGTAGACCGATGATCTGGTGAAGGTCGCGGGAATCTGCTGGATGCGAAGCTCAGGACCGGTCGATGTGACGATGCTTGGGGGAGGCCTATGTCCAGCAGTGGATGTATTTCGGCTGAATGATGATTATATACCTATGTTAAGCATTTATTTTATGTTAAAATATATTATTTTGAATAATTTTTAGTTATCATTCCAATATTTGTTTTTTGTACCACTTTAGAAGTGTTTAATTTTTGACCCAAAGATTGACTGGTAGAGAAAGTCAATGGCATTAAGTCTGTCTTGTGTACCACCAATGAATATGAAGTTTAAATAAAAAAAAACCTTTTTCAATGATAAAAAGTACATTTTTTTATAAAAAAATTTTTGTTATTCCTTCGTGTATCCTTTAATGGATTTTAAATAATACCTGCGAACTCAAACACAGCTCAAACGACTTACAAAAAGTTAATTTTTCAACAGACTGCTTCCACCCTTTTCATCTAGCAATTTTGTTAATGTTATTAAATCTCACTCAGGCCTTATACATATTTAAACATTTTAGACGCAAAAGCGAAGAGTTAAATTTTGGTCCTTCGATACGTGTGGGTTCAATTTCTGCATAATATTATTTTATGTTATTACTTTTGTTGTGTTTATTTATATTGTCTTTGAATATCTCGTTATACGCGTTTTTACGATTATGATACATATTTTATAAATTAAAACGAGTACTTAATATTCTCGAGACTAAATAATATTCTCGTAGGGCACCTACCATGTTTTCTCTGCATCACCTTAAAGTTGGCCGAAGAAAATGCCTAATGCGTTAAGTCCGCCTCTGTACAAATTTTGTGCGAAAGTACATAAATAAATAAAATATATTCAAAAAATCAACGGATATAAAAAGATTGCATGTAGCGGAGATGAGAATTTTGAGATGGATGTGTGGAGTGACCAGAACGGATAACGTCAGGACTGAGTAGGTATATTAAAGGAAGTTTGAAAGTAGCGCTAGTGACTGAAAAGTTGAAAGGGAACCGTTTGTCTTGGTATTAGAATATGAAGAGGAGGGATGAAACGCATGTGACCAAAATATTTATGAATATAAATGTGGATGGACAGGAAGAGGGAGGCCAAAGAAAATATGGATGGATTGTGTGAAGAATGATATAAAAGAGAAGGGAGTCAGTGATATCATGACGGTTGACAGGACGGAATGGAAGAAGAAAACGTGTTGCGCCGACCCCAAGTAACATGGGATAAAGGTAGAAAGATGATGATTCTAAAGAATATTGCAACGTTTTGACTTTTGATACAGGCCTGTTGTCAGGAACATTTTTTTTCCATGCTGTATAGCGTAGCGAGCGAACAAAGCCCCCGTCATCCCCTTCGTGTTAGGTTACTTTAAACCCTGCAGACAGAAATAGGAGCCTCGCTCAGCGGGACCTGGGAAATCATTGGTTTTGGAGATATTGAAGGTCAAAGTACACTTTTTTTTTTTTAGTTTTTTCCAAAAACGAATTCCGAGTCATATTACTAAACTTTCTTCCATACAAACATTATCAAAAATTTAAATTTTTCCTAACAAATTACGCATTTGAAGTTACAAAAACGCAATGAATATCAAACGCACACGACCGCCTCGGCTCGGCTGTGTGGCCGTTGCACGCATGCAAACGCGTGGCATCGCCACAACCATAATAATTTGCAAGCTACCAAAAAAAAAATTTTTTTTCAAAATTTTTTTTGCCCAAAGATAAAAGTCGTTTCCCAGCAATGATGTTTGGTCAATGTAATTTAGTTTGATGTACAGAGTGCGTAGATTTTGGCTATGTGATGGGTCTTTTTACACCCTGTATAGTACGCGCGCGGAATTTCAGTCCTTTTAGCATAGTAGCCTTTATGAAAACCTTTTATACTGCAGTTTATCATCCCACGTACGTCATAACAGTTGACAGTTTTATATACGTATAGGTACAACAAAGGCATAACTTGATTTTAAAAATATTTTTTATCTATCGTAGAGATCGAATATTCGGATGCATATTCACCTAAACTTGAGCCCCCCCCCCCCCCCCCTTATTACAAAAGATGGCCTAAGCAAAACCTAGGTTTTAAAATAGCCCCGTCTCTTTTTGTCATATGACATAAGAAAGTGATGGGTATATTTTAAACCCGGGTTTACCTTAGTCTTGATTTAAACCAGTTTTTGTAATAAGGGGGGAGATGTTTGCTAATATGGAACGCGCTTTTGTATCGACAAATCCCGCGGTTCTGGGACAATTATTTTAATTTATGTTTTTTTTTTGGTTTATCTAACACACACCATTCTTTTTCTTACACACATATTTGCATCGGGGTTAAACATTAATTTTAAATAATTATGCAATCCAAGAATCCCGGAGTTTTTTTTTTTAATAAATCTTTTTAAGATGTCGCTTCCATATTATTCACCCGACTAGCTATGCAGTCCCGGTGTTCCTGACATCCCGGGTTTTTCTTACAAAAAATATATTTTAAGAAGTCGCTTCCATACTTTCGATCCCTAGTCATATCAGTTGACAGTTTTATATACGTATAGGTACAACAAAGGAATAACTTGGTTTTAAAAATATTTTACCTATTAATAGCTATTATTTTAACAAGTCCTGCTTTGATATTATTCGGTATTCGGCTTTGGACCGATTTTTCAATCGTCCATAAATAACTTTTAACTGAGGATTGAACTGATGTGTTGACCGGTTTCCTATACCTACAAAAACTGTCAAAGTCTCAAATTCCGCAGACAAAACTTTTGCTTGGTGGTAGGATCTATACGGTCCGCCTGGCTAGCTACCACCCTCACATTAAAGTCCGGCGCCAAGCAGTTTACTGTGTACCGTCGTGTGTATGTGAGAGCCAGAGAGGTATAGTGGAATCCCTTTACATCTCTGTTACTTGGATTCGTGTGCTCCATCTTAGACCCTGTCTGCTCTTACCATCAGGTGCAACGAGGGTCAAACGCGAACAACAAAAGTAAAAAAAAAAAAGTTCTCTAACGATTAAAAATCGGTCCTTAATATTTTGTCAGAGGTTTTTTCGTGAAATTTACAAGTTAATTATAATGTTTACCTAACTTTGTGTGTAGATATTAT
This sequence comes from Amphipyra tragopoginis, assembly GCA_905220435.1. Taxonomy (NCBI): domain Eukaryota; kingdom Metazoa; phylum Arthropoda; class Insecta; order Lepidoptera; family Noctuidae; genus Amphipyra; species Amphipyra tragopoginis. The sequence goes on from HG992006.1 coordinate 4,767,654, forward strand.
AAAGGTACCCTTACATAATAATTATCATGTGAACTAAATAAGGAATAAAAGTTCCTATAATATTTTATTTGGATAATTACAGACAGAAAATAAACGCTCGATAAGTGCGAAGAACACAATATTTAAAAAAAGCACCGTTGAAAGTAGATTCCTTTGTTTTTGACAATTTAAGAGTAAATGAAGCAACGAGGAAGAATGTACCAAAAAACATATTTTTCGTCGGAATTATTTATTTAGTCAAGACACTAATAGCGAGGTAGACAAATCTTTCCTCGGGAAAAAAAAATACAGAAACGATTGTAATTTTTTTGTAAGTTTTATTAGTACCTATAAAGCCGGGTCCTCAGCGCCAATTTTCTAACATGTTATTGTGTTTTTGCTAACAGAACTGTTAGGCCACGCCCCTATTCGGTTAGCAAACAATGTTAACCCGGGTCCGCTGCGCCAATTTTGCTAACAAAACTGTTAGGCCACGCCCCTATTCGGTTAGCAAAATTATGTTATCCTGTTTGCAAACACGAAAACACGGTGCAGCGGACCCGGCTTAATAATGTAATCCTATTGTTAGCGACGCATTGTAATGTAATCAATCGATTATTATAGTTATAATTTAAAAAGTTATAAATATTATGTTTGTTTAGGGACAAAACAAAAAGAATTTGTTTTAGATAAGTTTATAAAAATAATGGAGGTGTCTGCACATCTAAATATATAAAAGCGAAAGGTCACTCACTCATCACGAAATATTAAAAACCGCTTGACGTATGAAGATGAAATTTGGCAGGGAGGTAGTTTATAGTTAGTAGACGTCCGCTAAGAAAGGATTTTTGGAAATTTTATCCCTAAGGGGGTGAAATAGGGGATGAAAGTTTGTATGGAAAATCGTCACTTAGGGTTCAAAATTTCACGCAAGCGAAGCTGCGCGCAAAAGCTAGTTTGTTAATAAAACTGGATACTTAGTGCAAATTTGTTCCACGGCAGTCCGCACATACTTCTCAGAGCGAACGCACGCTACTTTATATAATTTTTGTAATTTTCGGCTACCTACTGTACTGGACTATTCTCTGCAATATACGCCTATTAAAAAGTTGTTCTAGTATTATTCCTCTGGTGACCACTATACCTATTAATATTAAATGTGAAAGTTTGCATGTTTGTTAATCAATCACACCTTAACGTTTGAACGGATTTGGGTGAAAGGAGAATGACCAAAAGTGGTACCAAAAAGTCTCGTGCATCAAGATCAAAATATTATAGTAATTATTTTCATAATTTTTTACGACATTACGCGTCGGGGACATGCTTTTTGAACAGGGAATTTAATTTAAACTAAATAAGTGTTGATATTGTTTTATTCCCTTGACATGACGTTCCGTTTCACACGATTTATGATTACTATAAACCTTGAATTTTGAAAGTGTCATTATGACAGCTTTCAAAAACATGTAAAAAAATATACTTTGCCGATTCTACATTAATTAAATACAACTAGAATAGATAAAAAAAATATAGACACGATGATCATTTTTTTATCTATGGTTAGTTGGCCGTTCACAGCCGGTCATAGAGATGTAGAATGCAATAGATACGGATTATTGTTTTTTAGAGCAATAATAAATCGTGTATGACATAACCACACTGTCAGGTTATTTAGATTATTTCTAAAATCTCTGAAACTCGCGTTTTCTTTACAAAAAGAACTTTTGTAGGAGTTAATATGATAAGTGTAGTCTATAAAAAACGTTTGATTTTGATGCAGCATGGTACGGGACTCCATGCATCCATGAGCATTGTCCTTTGGTACACAGGTATACAATAACCTAAATTAGGATATAGGATACTTTATATCCGCGTATATGAAGTGTGTGTGAAGTAAAACCGCGAGCAACGTCTACTAAAATAATACATAATTTACTCAACAAACATATAATATTTCCTTAATATACAGAATGTTAAATTCCGCCTTGTATAATGTAATTTCATCGTTTGTCGTATACGTCTGGTAAATAAATAATTTTCGTGTTTTCGTTCACTCTCTGAGGAAAACTTAGTACAAATATTTATCAGTTGGTTGTCATCCCACGTAACTTGGTAACGGAGAGAATATTGTCTGGCGTTTGTTTTACACAAAAAGTGACATCCTACTTATGTATTAATATTATAAAAGTTGGGATGATTCGATGTTCGGTTTGTTACTCAACCACATCGTTTGGCTGAAGAGATTCGGATGAAAGTTGACATCAAGATATAATTTACTGTATTGCAGTGTAATTTCAGGAAAAAATAAAATTACTTAAAAAAAAAAGAAAAACCTACTTCAGTATTATAAATTTAACAATTTCAGAAGTCGGTGCGCGGAACCAAATTGGAGGCACCAACTTCTGAAACTTAATTTTATATTATCAAAATATTTAATATTCTTTGTATGGTAACGTTTTGTAGAGAAACTTCAGAATCAACTTACGGTGAAATGGGTAATAATCAATCAATAATCAAAAGTTTTTATTTCACATAAACCATTACAGGCGCTTATGAAAAGTCGAATTTAGGTGCACGGTTCCAATTAGTCGTTTCCTATGGAGAAGAGCCGGCAAGAAACTACATGGTTACTTTTTTAAAATCCATATCTTTAACAATTTGAGTGGGTACAGTTATGGCTTAAAATAGTTATGAGAGAGCAAAGTAGACTTAAGAGCAGGAACCACACAAAAAACAAAATTAAAAATATGGTCACTAATTAAAAGGTATCCAGGCATCTAGCAAGTCTACAAAGCTCTCACTTTTACAAAAGATAAAAGGGCGCTAAACTATATAAAACAACTGACATGGTTAATTGTCATCAAAACACATTACAAAGAAAATCACTGTTTAATAAGATAAAGACATCTTGAGTAAAGAGAGTAAAAAACAAAAGCTAAACGTAATGAGGTTAGATAATAGACATACACATACGACGTTAATGAGGTTCCAGGGAAGCCACATGTGCAGGAGTTTTGTATTGCCATAGTATATGGTATGGTATGGTATGGTATAGTGATAGGGTCCCATTGAAATATCGACTCTCTCTCTCTCTCGGGTCGGTCCCTCATGTCTGAGGATCATGGTCAGCACTAAGGTTGCATCTGGAGCGGATGATCTGCCTCCACCGGTTTCTATCCAGCGCGTCTCTTCCAATCGTGTAGTATTTGGATGACGACGAATCTTTTATTTGATCGGTCCATCTTGTTAGTGAACGACCGCGCGATCTTTTGCCTTCGGTGTTCCCATCACATTTTGGCTAAGGAACCCTAAAAATAATAAAATAGTGATGTAGTAACAAATTGGTAAACTATTATCGTGTACAGGAATTATTCTTTTCCGCCTATTATATTACATAACCTTGTGTGACCTTCGATATGTAATGGAGCCTTCAGGCGTAATAACGTTGGGAACTTACCTCGTGAGAGAAAATAAACATGATTATTTCACTACAGAAGCGTAATAATATGAATGTATATTGAAGATATACAGTGTAAAGGGACCTGTACGAACCACTCATACATTTTTATATGCTCAGCAAAGGAGAATCGGAAATGTATGGAAGCTGGTCTAGAAATCTATTTTTCTTCTTCTTTTCGAATCGATAGAAATCCTTATTTTTAGAGTACTTTGGCCCAGTAGGTAGCCACGTTTATGTCGGAATCAGTGGCACTTTCCATGTCATCCAAAGTGCAGGTGTAGGGAAACTTTGGGCACTGAAGTAAATGGGCCATCGTCTGGTCAGGGGCACCGCACTGGCACTGGTTGTCGGAGGAATCTATGATCCCCCATTTTGCTACATTATGTTTGCAGCGGCCTCCTTGAGTGCGCAGTTTATCCTATAGACACTATTATCATATTTGATCTCTTTTGATTACGGTGCTCAAAATACGGTACGGTAATCAAAATAAAAAATTTATCACGTCATATCTATTTCAATTTGACAGTTCGTGTTGATCTATTATTTTGTGTTTCTAAAAAATGGCTAATATGTCTGTCCGTCTGTTTGTATTCTCAGCTGTTAAAAAGTATCGATGGATTAAATACTCGATAAAAAATAATATCCCGTGTCTATCACCTTTTAATTGTTTTGTCATTAAATTCCGCTGCCCTGCTTATAATATTGATGACTAGGCGGTCCTTACACACGTAGCAACAAACATTGTCATATTCATAGCATTTAATACGGTAAATCATTATATTTTTAGTGTATCAAGCGCACTCAAGCAGCGTGGTTGTTTTATTCTATCACATCAGTTAGAACGCTATGCATATCATCAGGTACCAGCAGCTCAATCTAGCAGGCATCAGCAGCCGCTAGCTCATATCAAGCATTTCGGTTGTTTTAATAGCAACAGTTAAAACACCGATCTTATAAAACATATCGCTCACAAATGCAGAAAAACATTTCTGCATTTTTGTAATGTAAAAATGTACGAGTGACACGTACAAGACTGACACAATATGTTGAGGGATTGAGGAGGTCATTGGCTAGGTTAAGTTAAATTAAAAATAGTTATTTATAATGAACTAGCTTTTGCCCGCGGCTTCGACCGCGTGGTTGTCGGAAAATATCCATACAAAGTTTCATCCCCTATTTAACTCCTTTAGGGATTGAATTTAGAAAAATCCTTCCTTATGCCTTGTCTACATTATAAAGAGAACCTCTGTGCAAAATTTCAGCTTTAGGTTCAAGGGTTTGGGCTGGGCGTTGATGAGTCAGTCAGGACTTTTCGTTTTATTTATACAGATTTATAATTTGACATATTTTCATGTCATACTTTTTTAATTTTTGTTGCTGCCTCTTTGTTCTAATGGTCGCAAGCGCAACTGCGTAACGTGAGGTCCTGGGTTTTTCCGTGTGCATTTTCTCAGTAGCAGCCCGGGGGCTTTTGTGCTCGCTTGATGGTAATAGGCTCGTCGTCTATTACATGGGACTTAAACATAACTGCGAAATGAGGGTGTACGGGTGTACTATACACCTACTCTGCGACTCTTCTCCATAGAACCTACCTTTAGACACCGTTAGTTTTGACGTTTTAAAAGTACCAGAAATCTGGTCTACTATATACCTAAATAAAGAAAGGTCCTGACTGACTGACTCATCAACGCCCAGCCCAAACCCTTGGACCTAGAACGCTGAAATTTTGCACAGAGGTTCCCTTTATAATGTAGACAAGGAATACAGGAAGGATTTTTCGAAATTTAACCCCTAAGGGAGTTAAAATTTTGTATGGAAAATCGTTCAAAATTTCACGCAAGCGAAGCTGCGGGCAAAAGCTAGTTTGAAATAAAAAAACGTTGACATTGACTTTGACCTCTGTTCAACTCTTCGGGGCATACAGACGTGATTATGTCATAGCAATAACCGTTAACTCCAGCCTTGACATTAAAATACAGAATTTAAGATAATTTTCATCAAATCACAAACACTCCTAAAATCTGTATTCCAGTTAGAAACAAAACTTGATGAGGCAGCCTTTATTTAGGTTCATAATTACCGTTTACTCTGTAATTTAGTAGGATAATAATTACACGGCAAACCACCCTTGGAAGTTGGCTAAATTGGCTCCCCCCCCCACTAAATAATTATTGGCATCCCGGACTGAAAGACCTGACTTAGACAGTAATTAATTTGAGCAAGATTTTAAGTTCATTGGATTTTGAGAGATTGAGAAAATGGCTTCTTAGAAGTTGCGCTAATTCGCATTCATAATACATATACCGTGGCTCGGAGAGCACGTTAAGCCATCAGTCCCGGAGGTCATACGAATACCTATGATAGTCGTTACGGGTAGTCAGAAGACCGAAAGTCTGACGCAGGATATCGGCATTGCCCAGTAACTGGATTGCGGAGGTCTGATGGCAGTCGCTCCGTGTAAAATACTGGTATTCAGCCGCATCTGGTTAGAGTGGATGCTGACCCCAACATGGTTGGGAAAAGGCTAGGTAGAACAAATACACATAGATACATAAACTCACACCTTTTTCCCATGGGAGTAGGCAGATACTGTGGATCACCACATTCTACGATCCTTACATACTCCTTTCGCTTCGTCCACGTTCATACATATTGTCATACACGCACGCTGGTTAAAAGTCAGACACACTATACCGGCACCGCTCCAACCCAGCAATTAACTTGCCATTCAAATTAGAACATTAAATCGTGTGTCGTATAATATATTTCATAATGTCAATATGAAAAAGCAAACGGCGGACAGTCAGCGCGCTTGCCGCTACCATACAACTTGACTCGCAGACAGCGCGCTGCAAGCGAGCGGACCGGGTGCTTAGAGCGCGCCGACTGCGTGCTTACGGCGCGTCGACTTCGAGTCGCCAGCGAAATAACGTTGTGAAACAACATTATGAAAATGTGCAAGTCCTAGGCGCGTTCAATCACAAACACCATATAACAATTGTGTTCGCGGTGACAACAAGCTTGCGCCTCGCGGCTGGCACGCGTGCTGCGAGCTTGCACCTCGCGGCCGGCGCGCGGACTGCGGGCTTGCACCTCGCGGCCTGCGCGCGGTCTTCGAGTCGTCAGCGCGCTGGCGGCTAGCCGTCGCCTAAATTCGAGGCGACGCCGTGCTGCTGCTGTGCAGTTGCTGTGCCGGTCTACTGTGCCATGACCATAAGAGTGCTACGCACCTGTCCTTTTTGAAGAACATCACCAATAACATCGACGTCGTTCTAGGGTGTCCTCTACCGACGTTTCCACGGTCATCCGCCTTATAAATTTCTTTTGTTAATCGCCGTTCACTCATTCCCTCAATATGATCAAACCACCTAAGCACACTCTTTTAAATTTTTGTCACTATATGTATAAAGCATGTACTTCCCTAAATGTAAAGAGAAAGCAGAAATGTGGTGTTTTTCTATTGTTTAATTTGGTCGCATTTGACCCTAGTAGCACCAGATTGATAAGCAGCCAGGATCAAAGATCACACGAATCCAAATAGCAAAGATATACAATCTCCCCTACACCCCTCTGGCTCTCACATACACACGACGGAACACAATAAACTGCTTGAAACCGGACTTTAATATGAGTGTTTATTTATTTTTTATTTATTTATTGATTTACACGGCTTCAGAAACCAATTACATAAATCAAAGTTTATAATAAGTACAAACATAAAACACAAACTTATAACAACAATTAAGTACTATTATTCTCACAAAAATGTAGGCACGTAGCCACTAAATTGGCGAATTTGTTAACGAATAGATCGCAGTCCGGGTTGGATTCCACGAGCTTATTTAGTGCGGCCAACACGCGCGGTACGGGAGACGCAGCACGGGCTGCAGTCAGACACGAAGGCACGTCTAGCAGTCGATGTTTTCTGCTACGGAGATAATTATTCGGTGTGTAGAGTCGAATCAGCTCATTATGTATGTCAGGAGCGTCCGTCATACCATCACATATTTTGAACATAACGCCTACCTGGTCACATGCGCTTCTGGTCTCCAACATAAATATGATATCCCAGACATCCTAAAAGGAACTTGGTAGGATAGAGGTAGGGATAGTAACCGAGGGTTCTTCTGTAAAGAAACCGCAGGAATGCTTTTTGCACTTTTTCTAGAAGAAGTGCATACTTTGCCTCGTGCGGATTCCATACAAAAGAAATATGAGAAGGATGAGAACATGAGGATGGTAGCTCGCCAGGTGGACCGCATAGATCCTACCGCCAAGTGCCGAACGTGCAGTGAGGAAGTTTTATATTGTAGCCCGTACCTACCTACACGGGGTAATAATTACATTTTACCGACATAATTAAACGCAGGCGCGGCACAAAAACATTTTTTCTTGCCTTAACTTATTCCTAAGACGTTAATTAATCATTTTAAATCAGGTCAAACTAATCAGATCAAAGTATTCCTTGAAAATAAATAAACAGACCGTATTACATGTTACTATGTTATTTAGAAATCAATAATTCAATGGTTGGAACTCGCTGTAATTACCGAAAATTGGGACGTTCACCCATGTGACATTGAACAAATAATAAATTAAGAAATTGTCTGTATTTGTTAGAATTTCTACCACCATAAAATGCTCAAATCATATATTAAGTCAATACAAAGTCAGAGAACGTGAAACATTGTATATTTTATCAATCAATCAAAATAAAAAAACACATAAACTGTTACAGGCGCTTACGGAGAGTCGAATTTAGGTGCACGTTTCCAATTTGTCGTTTCCTATGGAGAAGAGCCGGCAAGAAACTACATGGTTACTCTTTTAAAATCAATATCTTTGTATAAACAATGTAGTCTGAAATCAAACAATGTAGTCTTGAGCACAGTCCAGTAAGCAATTAAGTAGGTACCAAGTCTAAAAAAAAACACTACAGGGTGTTAACGAAATCGTGTAATTCCTTCAAACCACGTGATCTACTGGTGACACAGATTAACCCTAAATGGGAATTTTCGAAAATCACGCAAAAAAAAAATAAAAAAAAAATTGGTTTTCAATTTCTGAGTATTTTTAGAGCCTTGAGTTATCTGACTGCAAAGAGCGATATCGCGTTAGTCGTTCCTGCAAGCCGTGTCGCCGTTCTTTCTTTAATTTATGCGTGGCATCGAAATGTTCCAAGAGCATGATTTTTTTTTTTTTTTGCAGAAAAAACTTGTTTTTTTTACTGAATCCTTATTAGGTGGTTTAGATACGATCACTTACCGCATGAAAAAAAAAAGGTTTTTATTTTTTGATTTTTATCAAGCTAATTCCCGTGCGGGGCCTTTCTACACCAGTAGTAGATCATGTGGTTTTAAGGAATTACACGAATTCGTTAACACCCTGTATAAATGGATTATAGTAATTTACAAATTAACGCAGCTAGGCATCTAGCGAGTCTACGATGTTCTCTTATTAAAGTATACATAGTTACATAGTATACTCACGCCTGTAACCCTCGAAGTCGTAAACATAGAAGTTCTTCTATTACACGAAAAGTCCTGTAACACCTACATTTCGCCTCTTAGAGCGCTTTCAAATTGGATGGTTGCCGTCGAGCTCCAGCCGTGCCGCAGCAGTGCAGCTGTCGAGCTGCAATCGCGCGGTTGTGTTTTTACACACAGTTAACGCGACGAGAGAGCAGTGTGACGCTCGACTTGCTGCCGTGCGTGCACGGTACGGACGACGCACTGCTCTCAGGCCACGTCAACTATATGAAAAAACACAACCACACGTTTGCAGCTCGACAGCCGCACCGCTGCAGCACGGATACAGTTCCACAACAACCGTCTAATTTGAAAGCACTCTTACATTAAGTCACATATAATAGGTAAAGAATAAAGGTAAAGATAAAGAATCATTTATTTAGACACAGCACAAAGAGACACAACAGTTAAAAAATGTGATACAAATAAAAAAGTCTTGGGTATGTGTCTCACGGCTGGACCAAAAAGGTGTCCAGATCAGCTCAATGTCAAGCACTTTATGTACTTGACGCTGGTTTTCGTCTGGAACCTTTGTGCTCCACGGATGTCAGTCAGCGGTCATGCCCGTTCACTTAAGCCAACATGTGTGTATATATGTGTAGTGTATGTAAAGAAAGAAGATACATAAGAGCGGTTACGCACTGCATCCGATCCGAATCCGAGAAAATACGTTCCGAAGTAGTCATAGAACTATTTGTACGGTAGTTTACGCACTAGATCCGACTTCCGTCATCCGATTTCTCTCCGTGATCCGTGAGTTTCCAATTAGGAAGAAATATTGACGGACCGGACCGAAGTAGCCGTAGTACTGTTTGTATGAACGCTTTCGCATTACCACGGATTCAAATCGGACGCCAAATGGATATGCCAAAGATGGCCCCTGAAATGTTTGAATTTGGATCAGAGATCGGATAAGTGCGTAAGCGATATCCGAATTCGCGAATTCGGTCCGAGTTTTTTAGACTCTAGATTCGTATTTTCACGTATTCGGATCGGATGCAGTGCGTAATCGCTGTAAAGGTGGCGAGCCTATTGCCATGTTTCGGGCACAACGATTGTGCCAGGTTCGTTGCCTTTTACGACTCGCTTGCCCGGCAACATAAAATATTTAGGTATAATAACTTTGGTTTCGAGCAACGGAGTGCACTATTCTATGCTCCAAAAGAACAGAGAGAATATGAAACACGCTGCGCTCCAAAACGGGGATATAATAGACATAATGTAAAAAGGCTGCTAGGCTCAAATTGGATTGGGCGGTTCATTTCAGCCTCATGCATAAAGCTATGTCCACACCAGTGCGCTTTCATGTTCATTTTTCGTCTTCGTCTGAAGCATGCGTGAAGCAATAGCGCATGCCTTAATACTAGTTCGACAAAAACTCATGCCTCTAGCGCACGCTAATCCGTCTATTGTATGTCGACTGACGACTGACCGAGGCGCACTGGTGTAGACGATAAGCTGCATGCGTCTTATGGCAATCAATATTGCATGCGCTTGACGCAAGAGGAATTGAAAGTTGAAAGCGCAAGATAAGCATGAAAGCGCACTGGTGTAGATATACCATAATGACCGCTGGGCAGAAGTCTCCACACAATGGGTGCCTGAAGATGGATGGCGCCGCCGAGGTCAGCCCAGAAAGAGACCTAGATGCGCACCACGAGGACTCGTTTGAGATGGCGTAGGTAAAAAGTATATGGAAGAACTTAGAGGAGGCCTTTGCCCAGCAGAGGGTCAGTAAAAGCTGACGAAAAAAAAAACGTTGGTTTAGTTACGTCGAAGATGTATTAAAACTAGCCTCCACGAGTGACGATACTTCAGTACATCGGGCGCACCTGGACAGTCAGTCCCGCTACCAACCTTACTGGCTAATCTTTTCACCACGTCATGAGTTATTCATACAGCTCGTGTTGACCCGAGAAAAGAAAGAAAAACTGAAAATGCAATTTTTGTATGTCCACAATTATTATCCTAATTTCCTAACTTTTAATACTATATAGGTAAATGCGAAAGTATGTTTGTTTGTTTGTTACCTTTTCACGCCTAAAACACTGAACCGATCATCCTGAAATTTTGCATACACGTTGTCAGGTGTACAGGAACGGACATAGAGTACCTTTCGTCCCTAAAAAAAGTATTGTTCCCGAGGAAAACAACAATAACGTAGATATATGCCGCCACGTGTCTTTCGAATCACGATTGAATTAAATTATAGAAACTTGAGTAGTGTATTAAGAGTTTTTTGAACTTAATTAACGCGAGCGAATCCGGGAGCAAAAGCTAGTAATAAATAGTCAATCCCTTTTTTTATTATGTCTCGGTGGCCTGAAAGTTACGGAGCAGCTTATCGAGCACCAGATTGCGGGTTCAAAAGCAGGCATGTACCGATGTAACTTTTTCAATGTCAAAAGACATTTTTGACATTCAGCAAAGGAAAACATCTTTTACCATAGAAGAGAGGGGCTCGTGGCTAATTAACAACGGCACGGGTCATATGATTTGCAAGGTTAAGCTGTGCTTGCTGCGGTCAGTCCATGGATGGGTGACCGTTCGTTACACATCGAGATCCCTCCGTGCCTCTGACAGCACATTAAACCGTCGATCCCGTGTGTCATACGAATACCTATGACAGTCATTACGGGTAGTCAGAAACCCAAAAGTCTGGCAACCGGTCTAATATTAGGATATCGGCATTGCCCAGTAACTGGGTTGCGGAGGTCTGATGGCGGTCGCTCCGTATAAAATACTGGTATTCAGCCGCATCAGGGAGTCTACTCCCTAAGCACGATGTCCGTGGTTTCGGCCTTAGTTACGAGCGTTTCCTACTCCCTATCACCTACGGACAAACGATTATTTCGGGGCCCTAACTAAGAACGAGTGACAACACGATTTAACAGTTGTCCCTACTATCTATGTGTTTTTGCCCTTTCGAAAAGTTGGACTTGACACTTGTTTTGTTCACTTATACGTTTCGGGCTACTTTCGGACGGGAGACTAACTTCGTTGACGGATTTAGGGAGTAGGCTCCCTGGTTAGACTGGAACCTGACGCCAACATGGTTGGGAAAACGCAGAAAGGTCATAAATCGTTTTGCGTTACACAATAATGAAAAGGATACTTAGTAAAACGCTCACATTCAAAATAATCTGTAATTAGTATAATGTCCTCACAAAGAGATAGGTCGTGTCACCCCTGACATTGAACGCAACCTTCGGATCCACCCCGAATATAATATGAACGAGCAAACGATATTCCTTTTTTAAAAAACGGATGCGTTCATAAAATATACGTTGAAATTAGGCTCAATTCATTCTAAAGTATCGATATCGCTCGAATATTGTTTGCGTTCTCAATTTGAAAAATATTGGAATAAAATAAATATTTGAATATTCATAGTATCGATACAATCATTATTATGGGCGCTACTCTTTTTTAACTTCACTACATAGCTACAGCCAATAAAGTTTAAACAGCTTTTTTTGTAGCGGCGGCTTTTGCTGCACATTTTTTTTATATTTTTTGGGATGAAAAATATCGTAATGTTATTTTTCGGTTTTGACAGTTCCTTTTTTAAAATGTTTTTTTGTTAACGATCCACCTGACCCGCATCGCCTCGTCGTTCGGCGTCCACTCGTTTTCAGCAGGTCGTTCACGGGTGGACGCCGCGTTATCACCAGTAAACGTCGCGTGGTCAACTAGAGGAGTCGTCGGAGGAGTCCATTCAATGGCAGCGCACGGTTCTCTCGGGACTTGTGCGTTGGCAATGCGCAGCAACGCAAGGCAAGCATGCGAGCAGCGAGTTGTCTCCGAGTGGTCAACTCGTCGTCCGCGCGTGGACGGCATACGCCCGAGGTGATCCGGTGACGTTACGGAGTTGATGTAGTGAGCGCACATCCATACAAGTTCATATAAAGAATACTAACCGCACGAGGCGAGGCGATGCGGGTCGGATACTGGGTGGCTCTAGCCTATGAGCTGTGACCTTTCAACACAAATCTTTCATGGACAAACATCACCCCTTACTATCGAACTGCTAGCCACGTTCCTCTTCTTAGAATGAGAAAGATTTTGGCCTCTACGCTGGCGTGGTTATCGCACTACACACATCATCGTTTTTTTTTGTAGCCCTCTCTATTTCTCATTCTCCGTTAACGCAAATTATAATCAAATTCTGATCCGCATGTGAATTCGAAAAATTAGAAGTTTATTACAGAACTTAGAACCTCCTACATGGGAGACAAGCGTTCATTCGTTATGCTATCACGTATGGTACCTATATAATTTAAAAATAAAATCAACGGGGTGTAGCATTCCCCAGACGAGACAGTCTATGTCTACTCCGCAAGGTTAGCACGATTTTATTAGCATTTCCTAATTAATTGGATTGTTTTCGTAACGTCCGTCATTCGCGCTCCGACGCTCGCTGAGGACGGACGTGCCGCAACTCGCGCTGCGTACTTTCTCGACGTGCTCGCTCACGAATATCGCTACGCCCCGCCGTAGTGTTCTCCACTTCACGACTATAAGTTCAAAAGCTGCCTTTTTCAAGGCGGTGGCTGAACGCCTATTTCTTTGTTAAACGCGTGTGCCCCTTCAGGGAAAATCCACAGTTTCGTGGTCCTCGGCTGATACTTTGCAGTGTTAACGAAACCGAGCGGGTGTTGACCCAATACACCAGCTGCGCCCCTTCAGGGCAAGGCGAAAATTGGAAGGAGCTAGTACCACCGGCCTTGGGGGGTCTCCTAGTCGACGCTAGCTCTAACCCCGTTCTCTCCCATCTAGCACTCTCTAGTATTGCACCTCACTAGAGACTTAGGAACCCGTTCGCACAATAAGACTGGCGACGGGATTACAAGCTTAGGGCTCACCAATAGGCACTCAACCTCCCTGTCTATACCCGACAGGGAGGGTTTTCACACACCCCCGGGCTCATCCACCCGGGGAATCGCGTTTTTTTAAAAATTAAATTGTTAGGACTTATAGGCCGTTACTAAAAATAGTCGCGTACTTGTGCGCGCCGCGTTTTTATTAAGCCTAATTCCCATTTTTTACACACGGCTCAGGCATCTTTTCCGAGATGTCTGACGCTGTGTTGTTAGCGTTCTTCCGGGAACTTTTAAAGGACCCCGAATTTCTCGCTAAATATGGCGCTCGTATTCCTAGTAGTGGGCCCATAAGGCACACTACTAATCCGTTATCGCCCACCTGCGATACCGACTTTGATTATTTCGGCGAAGGAGAGCCATTGTTCGACGAGAACAATGGCATTCCAAGCCTTTTATCGCTTCCGCCTTTCTCTCCCGGTCCATTGTCTCCGGAAACAATGGAAATTTCGCACCTGCACTCCGCAGCCGCGCCTTCCGCTAATTTAAACACCCCTTCCCCGTCCCTCCGACATGCTCCAGAGATGACGTCATCAATGGACACGTCAGAGCCCTTAGTCCCCGATTCCGATATTGAGTCCGAATCCTATTCGTCGGCTTCCTCTTCCTCAGAAGGCTACACTACCGTAGTCGGTAAGGGGAAAAAGCGTGCCCGCAAAAATAAGGCGACCTCCTCCAGCCAAGTCCCGGCTAAAACCCCCAAGACAAACGTTGCGACCCCCGCATCGGCTGCTTCCCTTAGTCCCGTCCCGGCTACCTCCCCGCAGGCCAGTCGTCCTTCCTCCCCCCGCCCCGTCACCGGCTCGAAAACCTCGGCTCCGAGGAAAGAGCCCTCTCCTCCGCCTCTGTACATTCAGGACAAGGCGAAGTGGACCGATGTGTCCAAGATGTGTGTTGATCGCAAGATCAACTATCTAAGTGCCCGCACCACCCAACAGGGCATTAAAGTCATGGTCCCCACGTCAAAAGACTTCCGCGATCTCACGCGTATGTTAAGGGAAAAAAGCGTGTCATTCCACACCTTTGCCCTTCCCGATGAGCGACTTATCAGAGTCGTTATCCGCGGCATCCCCAAGGAGATTGACTCCGACGCTATCCTCAGCGACCTTAAGTCGCAAAACATCCCCGCCTTGGAAGTCCACCGCATGCACCGCGGCCGCGGTGGCACCCCCTACGACATGGTCCTCGCAGTATGCGAGCCTTCAGACGAGTCTAAGACCGTCTATAATATTAAGACCTTGTGCCACCTGTCTGGCATAAGCGTCGAGCGCCCCAATAAGTCCGGTCCGCCTGGTCAATGTCACCGTTGCCAGCTTTATGGCCATTCACAGCGTAATTGTTACGCGAAACCCAGGTGCGTCAAGTGCCTGGGCGACCACGGCACTAGCGACTGTGAACGTCCTAAAGATAGGTCCCTATGTCTCGAGCCTCCCAGCTGCGTTTTATGCGGCGAGTCTGGTCACCCGGCGAATTATCGCGGGTGTGCCAAAGCGCCAAAACAGCGCAACCCCAAGCTGGCTAAACGTTCAGCCGCCCGTCACGAAAGAGAGAGTCCCTCCACGGCTCCCCCCCCTCTCTCATCCCAACCCCCCGCCCGACTCAGTCCCCAAAGGCCGTCCCCATGGAATGCGCTGAACCATCAGCAGGCGTTCCCCGCCTTAAGGCCCACTACCCAGTTGCCCCAGCAACAGCAACCAACCACAAGACCCCCAATCCCGGCTATCCCCGCCCTGATGAGCTCCACCATCCCCGCTCCCACTATAGTGCTAGCTGCTTCACAGCCTGCACGTAGTCCCACAACATCACAGGCTCCCCCCGCACCCACCCCCGCACCCGCCCCCGCACTCGCTCCCAGGCCAGCGCCGACAGCGGTTGCTCCCTCCACTTCCCTCTCGTCCACTAAAGTGCTCCTTAGGGACACGATCCCCAGCCTTATCCAAACCCTCTCCTCCTGCAATACGCAGTGGGCGATCAACATAGTCTCCGCTTGGAACGCCTCTCAAGGCGATCCAATCGCTCGCATCAATGTCCTCTGCGAACTAGATGACATAGTCATTTTCCTCATCCAATAAATTCCAATGGATACAGAAAGCTGTAGAATTAAGCCCCGATCCCTTAAATTAGGCTTCTTCAACGCTAACAGCGTTAACGGTCAACGAGATGAGATCGCAATCTTTTTGCGTGATCATCAAATTGACATCTTCTTAGTGCAGGAAACGTTTCTCAAGCCCCACAACAGGAACCCTGGAATTGCTAACTATAAATTAGTTCGCAACGACAGGACCCGTAGTAGGGGCGGTGGTACTCTCATCTACTACAAACGTTCCCTGTACTGCACTCCCTTAGACCCTCCTCCTGGTCTCCAATTCCTGGAAACTTCCATATGCAGACTAGGCATGACAGGACACCAGCCGATCACAATCGTCTCGGTGTATAATCCTCCCTCCAGTAATAAGATCCAACTCCGGAGCGATCTTAAAGCCCTCTTTGACCTCGGCGGAGGTTCCGTTATCATAGCGGGCGACCTCAATGCCAAACATCTCTCGTGGAGCTGCAACTCCAACAACCACGCGGGTCGTAACCTCGAAGAGTTGAGCCCGGAGCTCGAATTCGACGTTATCGCCCCGATGTGTCCCACTCACTACCCCCATAACCCTGACCATCAGCCCGATATCCTTGACATAGCGCTCCTAAAGAACGTAAACCTCGGTCTACGCTCTATAGAGACGCATGAAGAGCTAGACTCCGATCACCGCCCCGTAGTCCTTCACCTAGGTCCCCGGGGTGGTCCCCCGGATCCTGGTCAACCCGCCCCGACCAAAACTGTCACGGACTGGGGAAAACTAGAGGAGCGCCTCAAGTCTTCCTCATCCGTTCACTTAGATTCCATCCCCGACGATATCGTTACGATTGCCGACACGCTGGGCGCGATCGACTCCCTTACCAGTCACGTACAGTCCGTGGTGAACGAGTGTTCACGGCAAGTTCCAGCGGTGGACGAACACCGCTGGAAGCTGCCGGACGATGTGCGTGAACTGCTGACGGAGAAGAACGCATCCATCCGTGCCTATGACACTTTTCCCTGCGAAGCTAACCGCGCCCATATGCGTTCTCTACAGCGTGCTGTAAAGAAACGTGTACGGGAGGTTCGGGATGCCCGCTGGGACAAGATGTTGAGCGACTTAGAGCCATCCCATCTGGCCTTCTGGCAATTGCAACGTAATCTGAAATCCGATTGTGTAGCTTCAACTCCCCCTCTCAATCGTCCGAACCAAAGGCCGGCCTTTGAAGATGACGAAAAGTCCGAATGTCTAGCCGACAGTCTAGAAGCCCAATGTACTCCCAGCACCCAACCCGCAGACCCGGTCCATCTTTCCAAGGTGGATCGCGAGGTCGAACGTAGGGCCTCCCTCCCTCCCGATGAAGACCCCGACGATCCCTTACCCCCCATCACCGTAGACGAGGTCCACACGATAGTGAGGAATCTCAAACCTAGGAAAGCCCCCGGCTCAGACGGTATCACCAATAAGGTGATCAAACACTTTTCCGCCCCGCTCATAGTTCTCATGGCCGCCATCTTCAATGGCGCTCTGAGTAATAACATCTTTCCGCAAGCTTGGAAACAAGCCACCGTTATCGGTATCCCCAAACCCGGCAAACCCAAGAGTGAGCCCACTAGTTATCGCCCCATTAGTCTTCTCAATGTAATTGGGAAAATCTATGAGCGTCTCATTTATATCCGTTTAAAGGATTTCGCTGACTCCCGTAAACTCATACCCGACGAACAGTTCGGTTTTCGAACCCAGCACTGTTGCATTCGACAATTGCACCGCATTGTCGAACACATTAGCTCCCGTTTTATGCGCTCGTACAAAACGGGCATGCTCTTCTTCGACGTAGCGAAAGCCTTCGACAAGGTCTGGCACAACGGTTTATTATACAAACTGTACCAATTCAACGTGCCGGACCGTCTCGTGCTCATCATTCGAGACTTTCTGTCGGATCGCTCCTTCCGCTATCGCCTAGAAGGCACCCTCTCGTCCCCTCACCCCATTCGCGCAGGAGTCCCTCAGGGCTCCGTGCTATCGCCCCTTCTGTTCACGCTGTACACCAGCGACATTCCCAAACGTGGCTTGGCCAAGTTGGCTCTCTTCGCCGACGACACGGCTATCTACTATTCCGGTAGGAGTCTCGATAGCATCTCTCGAACCCTTCAAACCGCAGCCGACGCCCTCGGGGTCTGGTTCCGGAAATGGAGAATAGAGGTGAATCCCGAAAAGAGCGCAGCCGTTCTTTTCGAGAGACACGGTGATTCCCACACCCACATCCGTCCTGTCCTCATGTTCGGCAAACAGATCCCTTGGGAGATGAAAGCCAAATACCTGGGGGTTATCCTCGACCACCATCTGAGTTTCCGAGACCATATCAAAGCGGTGCGCGCTCGCGCCGCTTTCGCTGTCGGTCGCCTCCACCCCATCCTTAGAACGCGCAGTAAATTGTCACTTAGAAATAAGCTGAGAATCTACGTGACGTGCATCCGCCCCATCTTGACTTACGCTAGCGTCGTGTTCGCACACGTTAAGCCTTGTCGCTTTAAATCCTTCCAAACCCTCCAGAATCGAGTGTTGCGCAGAGCCGCGGCTGCCCCGTGGTTCATGCGTAACGTCCAACTCCATCTCGATCTAAAAATGCCAACCATCAGGCAATACCTCAAACGCATTTCCAAGCGTTACTTCGACTCTGCCCCCCGCCATCCGAACCCCCTAGTCGCCGCAGCGGCCGACTACAGTCCCTCTCTCATAAGTAAAGTTCGCCGTCCCAGGCACACACTTTTAGAACCCGATGACGAAATTACCCTCCTCCAGGAGGCGAGTAAATCGACCAGCACACTACACAATAAACGCCGCCGCCCGGCATACCGTCCTCGCCGACGAGGCCCGTCGCGACGCCCCACCGCCGCCGGTCACGATCCACCGAGCTCTCCCGTCGTAGAGCCGGTCGTCTCTTCAGACTCCGCAGTCACCCCGATAATTCAGCCCTCATCAAGCTGTCTCCCCCCCCCCTATGTCCACGCCAGCAACGCCCTAAGCCGAGGTCCGAGTCCCACTAGGGGTCGCCCTTAGTGCTGTTGTTGCAGGTAGTCATGATGTTAGTGTAGTACAAGTAGTTAGCTTAGGTTAAGTATTTTACTTCCCCCCATTGGCTGGAGACCCTTCAGGTCTCGCCAATAACTGCCCGGTTACGTAGAAACCGTCCCCTAGGACGACCTACTGCAGTCCAATAGAAAAAAAAAAAAAAAAAAAAAAAGTAACGTCCGTCGTTTTTTTTTTCAATTAATTTCGTTTTTTCCCTCAATCGACTTTCACAATTTATTTGATAACTATTCTCTTTGATCTAAAAAACTTTTTGTCGACATAAAGCTACTCTTTTTATCATCATAGATTTTAGTCATGATACCAGAGAGTCTACTTTATTTAAACAAACAGGGAGCCAATTCTAGTAACAGAAACGTTGAACAACTGCAATTGAACCGAAACCGAACCGTTAATTTAGACAATTTTCACTTACAAAAACTGTCAAAAAGGTCGACAACACGAACCACACATTTTGACAGGTTTCGTAAAACAAAACTGTTGGACGTTTTTTTAGTAGAGTTGTCTAGCTGGTCATGTACCTGCCTAGCTAATCTAGCCTAGCCAGATATCCAGATATTAATAGGCCACTTCCATCTTGACCAACGTCAAGTACTTATAGTGCTTGACATTAAGCTGATCTGGACACCTTTTTGGTCCAGCCGTGAGACACATACCTACCCAAAACTTTTTTTATGTGAATCACACTTTTCATTTATTGTCTCTTTGTGCTATGTCCAAATAAATGATTCTTTATCTTTATCTTGTACCAGCTGTTTTGGAACAGGCAATGCTGTTTTTGCATTGGCTGCAGCAGGAGTTTAAGAGCATATGCCTAAGGATTTGATCATATTATATCATCTACCAGCAGTCACCCAATTTTCTCCATAGTAACATCACTGCTTCGTTGGTCTAGTGGTCGTAAGTATGACTGCTGAGTGTGACTGGGTTCGATCCCCGGGGCGAGCAAAATGTTATTGGGTTTTTCTGTGTGGAATTTCTTAGTAGCAGCCCGGAGTCTGGATTTGTGCCTGGTCGATGGCAATAGACTTGCCCCCTATTACATGGGACCTATGTATACATAAGGGCGAATTGAAGGTGTACTTTACACCTCTGCCTACCCCTTCTGGGAATACAGGCGTAATGTTACTTTAAAATCTTTGACAAAAGAATGCAGAATTGCTTTGAAGCAAATCAAGCGTCAAATGTAGTTAGATCCTACTCCATCAGAAATATTGACACTTTGATTTTCCTAATGAAAACGGCGCGAACGATACATGCTGATCAAAAGATTCCTTTCTAAACTGACATGTGCATTATTACTGTTTTGAAGTTCACAAGAAAAAAACAGGTGACTGCACCTTAAACGATCGACGTGCTTTGATCTAAAAGAGCTTCCCTTTAAAGAACTTTGTCATATATTTGCTGAGTGGAATATGTAAAATAATAGACTTTCACATGTGATTTGATTTGACTAATGCCTCACCAATGTAAACTTAGGTGGTAAACTTAAATCAAAACCGGCCAAGTGTGAGTCGGAGTCGCGCACGAAGGGTTCCGTACCATCTATACATATAAAAGGAGAAGCTGACTGACTGACTGACTGATCTATCAACGCACAGCCTAAACCGCTGGGGTTAGAAAGTTGAAATTTTGACAGTAGGTTCCTTTTGTAACGTAGGCATCCACTAAGAAGGGATTTTTCGAAATTTAACCCCTAAGGGAGTTAAATAAGGGATGAAAGTTTGTATGGAAAATCGTCACTTAACGGGTTCAAAATTTCACGCAAGCGAAGCTGCGGGCAAAAGCTAGTTATCTATAAAAACGGCAAAAAAATGACGTTTGTTGTATGGGAGCTCCCTTAAATATTTATTTTATTCTGTTTTTAGTATTTTTTGTTTTAGCGGCAATAGAAATACATCATCTGTGAAAATTTCAACTGTCTAACTGTCACGGTTCATGAGATACAGCCTGGTGACAGACGGGCAGACGGGCGGATATCGGAGTCTTAGTAATAGAGTCCCGTTTTACCCTTTGGGTACGGAACCCTAAGAATATGAGAATGCTCATTTATAGTAGATATAATATCATTAACTTATTAATACGAGCACCTAGTGTTGACCTTTTGAAAGCACCAGTAATCTGGTTTACTTGAAATAAAAACATTATGACTTTCAATAAATGGTTTAATTTTTTTAGAAGTAGGTATATTCATCTTATTTAATTTTTTATTAATTCGGTAATCAGTATTTTTAAAAACGTAGGGACTTTTAGTATGCATTTTTAGCCGTTAAGTTGGTAGATTTAATCTAGATTCGTGTCTTAGTCTGTAGCTTAATTGTTTATCTTCTCGATTTGCATAGAAATCTTCATGTTTTCGGACAAATATGCATGTTGCTAATATGTACGTCTACAATGTTAGTCAGAAAGGGGGTACTAATCCCAAAGAGTGTTAAAGTACCCATTATAATGAGTAACTTTTGTTTTACCACTATCCCCAAAAGTCAATAGTTTAAGTGAAATAGCTGTTCAAAAATTACAAAAAAAATATGCTAAAATCTATCTATCCTCAGCTATGATCAGTACCCCAAGTGTGAGTTTTTTTCGTTAACTACTGTAGTTGCGTCACGCCAAAAATGTATGAAAATTTAGGCTGTGTAGAGACACACCTAGACACACATAGAGGCGCCTAGAGAGGCGCACCGTTCAATTAACGCGCGAATTGTAGTTAGCGAACGGTGCGCCTAGAGACGCAGCCTAAATTTTCATACATTTTTGGCGTGACGCAACTACAGTAGTTAACGAGAAAAACCCACACTTAGGGTACAGATGTGTTTACATTTTAGGTCATATTTGGGGTCACAAATTAGAAACTCCATTTTCTGAATTTTTAACTAAAGTAGGGAAGAAGAATTATTGAAAAAACTAAAATAACAATTATTTTACATGGAAATGCAAATTATCGAATTTTGAAATTTTAACACTTGCTTTAAAACAGTCATCAGTGATACTTTAAGTGGCCTGCGGATTAGTATCCCCTTTCCGACTAATCTTGCATATTGGGCAGGGTTAAAATGTTATGTTCTCTGAAATAGTGCCCGGTGTAGACAAGGCCAATACAAGTGTCAGAGAAATGTCGTTATAAAAGTGTATTGTAACATTTCCGTGACATGAGTTGCGACACATATATATCTTGCGACTTGTGCCCCGTGTAGACGAGGCCAGTACAATACGTGCCCGATTAAAATGTTGTGAGAGATCCACAACACTGGCTCACGCTATTAGCTACTTGCTGTGACCCAACGTGCCTTGTTGCTTTGATATCTTTCAGTATAATTGTTATGTGAGTTTTACGACACTGGTTATTTCCATACTAAGTACGGATACACGTATGGCGCGGATTGCCGGTGCCGATCTGCCAGCGCTTTTCGTTGCTGCTGCGTCTGTAGACAAATGGCAATCGATGATCGCTAGAGAATAAAAATGACACTGAGATGTAGAGAGCTTTCGACCGGTCAAGCGATCTGTTTAATATCATTTCCATACATTTAATTGGCGTATCTATTCTCTGGCGATCATCGATTGCCATTTGTCTACAGGTCCTGGTCCGCGCAGTAAGTCGGCGCAGGTAGTCTCTATATTGATGGCTAACCAGCGCCAACAAGTTTCGACCTGCTCCGATCAGCGCTGGTAAGCCGTCATTTGTTGCTTTATTTGCAAGGGAACAAGGCGTATTTTTGTTTAAAAATACCAGCCCCTGCTTCTAACCCGCTTCCTTTATGTAGCGGTTACCAGCTGCACGGACCAGTACCGACAAGCGCTGGCAGGTCGACGCCGGTTACCCCGCTTCCTTTATGTATACGCTCTAAGGAAGTAAAAGGACACTTTCCCTTGGTTTTAGGGTTCCGTACCCAAAGGGTAAAACGGGACCCTATTACTAAGACTCCACTGTCCATCCGTCTGTCACCAGGCTGTATCTCATGAACCGCGATAGTTAGACAGTTAAAATTTTCACAGATAATGTATTTCTGTTGCCGATATAACAACAAGTACTAAAAAACAGAATAGGTACAATGAATATTTAAGGGGCTCCCATACAACAGACGTGGTTTTTTTTGCCGTTTTATAGATAATCGTCCGTCCGTCTGTCACCAGGATTTATCTCATGAACCGTGATAGTTAGACAGTTGTCACAGATGATAGATAGATAGAATATACTTTATTGTACACTAAAATTGTAATACAGCTCTTATACAATAACATACATTGAAAGGTACAATGGCGGTCTTATCGCTGAAAGCGATGATGTATTTGTGTTGCTGCTATAATAAAATAAATATTTAAAGGGGCTCCATAATGGTACGGAACCTTTCGTGCGCGAGTCCGACTCGCATTTGGCCGGTTTTTAACCGACTTCAAAAAGGAGGAGGTTCTCAATTCGTCTGAATGTTTTTTTTTTTTTTGTATGTTTGTTACGCGATATCTCCGCCAATTACGAATGGATTTTGATGATTCTTTTTTTGTTTAGTAGGCCATACTTCAGAGGTGGTCCCATATAAATTTTATTGAAATGGATTCAGCACTTTTTGAAAAAATCAACAAAAACAAAAAAAAATACACAAATCGTATGTAGACGACGTTCTAGTTGTAGTGCTGGTCCGAGAAATTGTACACTATTGTAATTGTAATTTGTGGCACTAAAAAGTATATAATAAAAAAACTTTAAAAAAGTAAAAACCGACTTCAAAAAAAACTAAACGGAGTAAAATAATTATCATTTAATAAAACTACCAGTTTCAGAAGTCGGTGTTCTACGCTGAATCAAATTGAATTCACCGACTTCTGAAACTGGTAGTTTTATTAAATGATAATTATTTTACTTCGTTTAGTTTTTTTTGAAGTCGGTTTTTACTTTTTTAAAGTTTTTTCTATTTCGTAGTTGCGGCATATACACTTCTCATCAAAAAAATCGAAACACTTCCGAAATTATCTTTGTGGCGATAATTAAACAAAAAACAAGCATTAATTCATTATAGAAAAAACATAATTTAGTAGCTGGAAGTTTGGCCTTTACAATGGTGTACGAAACTTCCAAAAATTAGTTTTTTTTTTTCAATTTTTATTATTTAAATGAATGGAACATTGTTTTGAGATAAACGTGTGTTTAGAGTTGGAGTACATGGTGTTGTGCAAAAAACGCAAAATAACGCATTACTTTAAAAATTTCTGTTTGTAATTTATTGATTAGGCTCTGTGACGTCTGATAAAAAGTTTTTTTCTAACACACATGCATACTTCACCCGCAGCAGCCGCCCAAGTAGTGGCATTGCTGGATTCTGGGACTAGTCAGCGTGTTGTGGCTGCAAGATTGCATCTAAGCCACTTGTCTGTTCAAAGAGTGTACCAAAGCTATCGGGAGACTGGTTTATTTACGCGCCATCCAGGATCTGGGAGGAATCGGGTCACTTTTGAGTGAGACGGCCGATTTATTGCAACCGTTTGTTTGCAAAATCGACGCCTTCGCGCTTTTCAACTGCAGCAGCAGTTCCGAGTAGTTAGAGGGGTGACTGTAAGTGACTCTACGATTTGAAGAAGATTGAAGGAACGTAGACTGGTACCACAAAAGCCAGCTAATGGGCCGAAATTAACAACAGACTATCGAAGAGCGCGCCTTAACTTTGCACTTGTGCACTTAAATTGTTCAAACCTACAAATGAGCAAGGTTCTCTTTTCTGACGAGAGTAAAATTATGGAACATCAATATAAGGAATTCTAAACCTTATGCTACCTACTATTAAATGACATTTAGTATTTATTTAAAGAAAAAAACATGTTTTTCTAATAATCCATTCAAAACAAAAACTTGCGAGGTTTTCGATTTTTTTTGGTGAGCTCTTCGATGGTCTGTTGTTAATTTTGACCCATTCGCTGGCTTGTGTGGTACCAGTCTACGTTCCTTCAATCTTCTTCAAATCGTAGAGCCACTTACAGTCACCCTTCGAACAACAAGGAGCTACTGCTGCAGTTGAAAAGCGCGAAGGCGTCGATTTTGCAAACAAACGGTTGCAATAAATCGGCCGTCTCACTCAAAAGTGACCCGATTCCTCCCAGATCCTGGATGGCGCGTAAATAAACCAGTCTCCCGATAGCTTTGGTACACTCTTTGAACAGACAAGTGGCTTAGATGCAATCTTGCAGCCACAACACGCTGACTAGTCCCAGAATCCAGCAATGCCACTACTTGGGCGGCTGCTGCGGGTGAAGTATGCATGTGTGTTAGAAAAAAAACTTTTTATCAGACGTCACAGAGCCTAATCAATAAATTACAAACAGAAATTTTTAAAGTAATGCGTTATTTTGCGTTTTTTGCACAACACCATGTACTCCAACTCTAAACACACGTTTATCTCAAAACAATGTTCCATTCATTTAAATAATAAAAATTGAAAAAAAAAAACTAATTTTTGGAAGTTTCGTACACCATTGTAAAGGCCAAACTTCCAGCTACTAAATTATGTTTTTTCTATAGTGAATTATTAGCTTGTTTTTTGTTTAATTGTCGCCACAAAGATAATTTCGGAAGTGTTTCGATTTTTTTGATGAGAAGTGTATATGTATATCTCGATGTCCCTCATACAAGTTGCAGCACATTTCTCACGATTCGTGCCCGGAGTGGACTAGACAAAAGGGATTATTTCGGGACGCTGAAACCAGTATCCAACCATGAATTGGGTGGTTATAAATGCGAATCGAATTCGAGCAGCCTCGACAAAGCCAAGCTAACTTGAAGCTTCGTATCTGCACGGAATTTATAACTACAAAATTTGCATGGATACAGACGATATTGTTTCTAATCTAGTACACCACGGACTATCCCCTCTACCTTATTCATTGTTTTCCTGTTCATCCAAAGGTTGTCTGGTAGATATCGGTATCAGCGATAAGACCGCCATTGTATCCTTCAATATTATATGATATTGTATAAGAGTTGTGTTACAATTTTGATGTACAATAAAGTATATTCTATTCTGGGTGTTTGTGTTTAAAGAACTTGTGCTTTACAAGGTATTTTAATTTTTCTGCCTAGCCTTTTCCCAACTATGTAGGGGTCAGCTTTCAGTCTAGCCTAGTATTTTACACAGAGCGACTGCCATCAGACCTCTGCAACCCAGTTACTAGATAATGCCGATATCCTAAGGTTAAACCGGTTGTCAGACTTTCGGGCTTCTGTTTACCCATAACGATTGTCATAGGTATTCGTGAGACACCCTGGACCGACTGTTTAACGTGCTCTCTGAGTCATGGAGGGGTTTTGATGAGTAACAAACGGCCATGCATCCACGGACTGACTGTGGCAAGCGCAGCTTACCTCGCAGCCCGCCTGTTAATCAGGCATGAGCCCCTCCAATTACAAGGTATTTTAATGGTATTTATAATGGAAATTGCAGAAAAGGGGCTTGGCGAGGTTGTCGATTCGATCTTCCGGTTGCGCGGTCGGGTGGTCAACAAACGGCAATATTCTAACATAATACTATCATTATTAATGCTGTACAATATACTATTGCAGTTGTATAAGTCCACAGCGATAAACTATAAAACAGTGAATCGCGGCTTGTGGCGCGGTGCGTCCACCCGCACTGTAAAAACCAGTTTGCACTGCTTTTGACAACCGGCTTGATGCGCGGCACGCATCCTCCCTGCTACGCACTTTCCACATTTCATGATTCTTTTATGATAGCACAAGTGCAAAGCTGAGCTTACGGCTCGCGATATGTACGACACAATATCTGCTTCAGATAGTTCTATTCACAAAGACGCGAACCTGTAAAAGTGTGCATTATATAATTATTATTGTGTTTTGGAGCACAATATTGTGTTTTCGAACACGATCTGTTAATATAACACCAAGAATTCTACGCACCTTCTCCTTTTGGCAAACCTTGAGTTTAGACTTCTGAATGTTGGTCAAAGACCAAGTCTGTGTCCCATACTATGGGTAGAATGCACATGTCACACGCCACACCATGCGAACTACGCAACAAAGCGGTGATGTAGCAAACTACAGCGACAAAGACTACTACTCTCAAAATTAACGCCATGACAGATTCTACATCGCGATATCAAATAAGTTTAGTTTTAGTATACACTAAACCTGAAACTAGTTTGTTCAGAATCACCAGGAGAATCGATTGATATAGTTTTTAAACCACATAATATTTTTCCTTTTTTTTTTCATGAATTTTAATTCTGTTTCAATAGGTTTCTACGCATAACAGTGGACGGGAATAGACATCTTGAGGCTTGAGACGGTTCGCTCGGTCAGTTTCCGTGTATTAGACAACCTCTGCATAGCACATCTCAGGCATTTCACACTTTACTATGGAAATTAACGCCACATAAACTAAGGTGTAACTTGGAGATTTATTATAAAAACACACATTTAGGCAGTTTTGATGAAAATCTTGTTGGGGTGTCTCGGTTTTTGTATATACTAAAAGTAAAGTTGTTGAAACCGATGGACAGTAGCCCGCCAGGCATCAGACCCGCCTGGTTGGAGAATTCTCCCTTATCTTTGAAGGAACACATCATACCTCGTTCCTCCACATGTCCATGAGCCTGCGTTTTAGTGACACAGATGTGACTGTTATTTGATAACAGTGTAATAATAACAGACAGAACGGTGACCGCATTACGGACTGCGGTTACTCACTAGCCAGGCTAATAGGCAACTGTAGGCTTGTTTTTAATTAAACCCGTGAGCCATCTGCGCTGGCCATTATTCGGGAGCCAGTCAAAGCGGGCACTAACTGGAAACCCCTCACCAGAGGTAAGCTTAGTGATTATGGTTTCACGCCCTGCACTGTAAGATGTGTCGTTCTCTGAAACCATGGTGAGCTGTACTTGTAGGCTGGTTACATGCGTAATCAATGCTAAGTGTACGAACATCGCTACATCTATACTAATATTATAAAGAGGTAGAATTTGTTTGTTTGTTTGTTTGTTTGTATGTAGGAGGTAATCTCCGAAATTACTCATCCGATTTCAAAAATTCTTTCACCAATAGGAAGCTACGTTATCCCTGAGTGCTATAGGCTATATTTTGGGATCAAAAAATTAGGGATCCGTAAATTAACGGGAGCGAAGCCGCGAGCAAAAGCTAGTGAATTATATTGTTTAACTTATTACGTTTACGTTAAGCCGTCGGCCTCGGGGTTTAGGGTGCCTTTCCACCGGAGATGTGCTATGCAACGTTGCTATGGATGCGTTTGATATCCATCAATCATATTCATTAGTCCACATACCACTGGTGAAAACTGATTCAACTAAGCCACGTTTTTTATATGGAAGGATGCGTGCTGTGGATGCGTGCTATGGATGGTCGCGAGTGGTGTAGCTATGTGCAGAGCAGTGTACCTACAGTAGGCGCACGTTTGTCACCGAGCACATCTTACTCGTTACATAGCTTAGCATCAGTGGAAACGGTCATCTAGTTTCGTAGCTTAGCTTTTACATTCTCGCAGGACAGCTGCATAGCACATCTCTGGTGGAAAGACACCCTTATACGCATACCTATGATAATCGTTACGGGTAATCAGAAGCCCGAAAGTCTGTCAACTGGTCTTACCTTAAGATATCCGCATTGCCCAGTAACTTACTGGGTTGCGGAAGTCTGATGGCAATCGCTCCGTATAAAATACTGGTATTCAGCTGCACCTGGTTAGACTGGAAGCTAATCCTAACGTAGTTGGGAAAAGGCTAGGCAGACAGGTCGGCTAAGCGTATGCTGTGACGCAGGTGACGCAGCGCAGCACAGTACAGATTTTGCCGCGCAGGGCAGGCGAGGCAGACATAGGCCACGACCGCATGCTGCGACGCAGCTCGAAGACACATTCGAGTTTTAACTAGTACAAAGAATAGACGCGTTCGAATTGACGAATGTTATTTTTTTAATATTCTGGATTATTAGTATCATACAAACAAGGTTCACAACGCACTAATTCAATTAAATGTTCTGTCATTGCAATAAAATTCGAATTAGCAGTAAAAAACACATGTCGACATGCACGCGTCGCGCAGAAATCTGTGCCGGCACTACAACGCGGCGCAGAGCAGGGCAGACGCATGTCTGCGTCGCACGCGTCTGCGCCGCAGCGTACGCAGCTCTTAGTACGTTCATGCATTACAAAATCTGCTCTGCGCTGCGTGCACCTGCGTCTCAGCATACGCTTAGCCTAAATCGCTTCACGCTAAATAATAATGAACAGGATACTGAGTAAAATGCTCACATTCAAAATAATCTGGTATAGTACTGGTATTCAGCCGTATCTGGTTAGACTGGAAGCTGACCCCAACATAGTTGGGAAAAGGCTAGGCAGATAGACTTTTTAATTTCTGAGTAAGCAAATGCATCGTACTTTAATCTGTGTTCAATAAAAGCTCTCAACAAAGACAGTGATTTTATTTCTGTGAACATCGCGTCCTCAACATTTCAATGTACACACAAACTGCTCGTACACTAAGCATGAGTAAGTGTACCTATGTGCTTGGCGTTGTAATCATTGATGTAGTGGTTCTTCAATGTTATATCCCGTGTATCACTATTGGATTTTACAAAACATTGTGTGTGTGTTGGTTTGCAATAGAACACAAGTTCAATCGTTTCTCTTCCTCCTAGCCTTTCCCCAACTACGTTCAGCACTCCGCAACACAGTTGCTGAGAAAATGCCGACATAGATAGATAGATAGATTCATTTATTTGCATAGAATGTAGGTAATTAATACAATTAGGTGTTACAATATTTCTGAATCCTTATACATTCTGCCTCATGACATGCAAAAATTTTATTAGCTTGGACTACAATAATATTCTATTTACTTAAAGCTATTTAATTACTTATTATATTATGAACACTGTATTATTGTCTTGTCATAAAAAAATCTGACACAGAGTAATAGCATTTTTCGACTAGTAATTTTTAAGGTACTTTTTAAATCTTCTTAAAGGTTGCTCTTTAATCATTTTTGTTACGCATATGGTTATAAATAAGCGGTAAGTATAAGCGATAAGTTCACATTAAGGTTAAACCGGTTATCAGATCTTCGAGCCTCTGACTACCCATAACGACTGTCAATATATTCGTATAAAACACGGGTGACGGTTGAAGATGCTTTCCGCGGCCCAGAAGGGTATCGATGTGTAAAGAATAGTCATAGACTGATCGCAGAGCAGCTTAACCTCGCAAATCATATGATCCATGCGGTTGTAAGCCACGACATCAACGTTTCAGCATAATTTATATCGGATAAACTCAAAACAAATAAAAATACGACGTCAATCAAACTAATACAACGTTTACAAAGGTACTTTCATTTGAAATACCTTTGCCCGAAATAAATAAAAAGTGCTTATTGTTCTTATAAAATATTCAGCAGTGTTGTCGCATATCGCTGTCGTGTGTTGACAAGCTTCGGTCTAGTGAAATGAAAATACACAAGATCTCATGTTCTGTGCATTTTAAATACTTGACAGATGTTTAAAAGGTTGGCATTCTGACGAGCCGAGTATAATAATTCGTGTATTTAATTTTTAACGGTTTAACTGCTCCGGGTTCATCCGACAAATTTATTAACCTGTATATGAACAGAAACGGACATATCTACAAATATCAGACGTGAGTGAAGTTGAGACGAAAACTTTTGTCGGGTTTACCCGACGACGCGACGGTAGTAAAAGGGTTAATAAGTTTTCATTTTTGATGGCCCTATATTCTTTACGGAACAACAATTAATTTTATGGCCTGCAGAATTTTTTCTCAAGGGTTTAATTTTGTCTGTCTTGAGCAATATAGGGCTTTTACAGACGAGCGGCACTTTGCCAATGGTAAGGGTAAATGCAGCCGTCACCGTTTGTCAACGGCTGCCGTTACCCCTGCCGTACACGCCAGGGGCTAAGATCTACTGCGGATCGCCAACGCTGGCGTATCGACGGTAATCATCTTGTGATGCAAAGTTCTTATATTAATTACGTCACCGTACATGAAATGACAGTAGTTGCGCGAGCGGCTAAAGAAGATGGTGACGCCCCGCAATATAATGTTGCCGTTTATTTTTATTTATTTATTTTTGCAAGCCTGTAGATAGATAGATATATAGAAATACTTTATTGTACACTAAAAGAAATAAAACAGAAGGAATACACTTAATTAATACAGTACAAATGGTGGTCTTATCGCTTAAAGCAATTTCTTCCAGATAACCATAGAATGGAAAGAATTGTTAAGAAAAATTAAAGGGCAGTTTTCATCGTACAAATAGATAACCTTATAAAAATCAGGAATCTACTAAATAACTAGGTATAAATTCATATTATAATTACGTCCCACTTCTCGGCAAAGGCCTCTCCTACGTTCTGCCAGGTACTCTTCTCCTGCGCCACCTCAAACCTGTTCTCGCGGTATGCATCTAGGTCATCTCATCACCTCTTTCTGGGCCGAGCTCGGCGGCGCCATCCATCTTCAGGCTCCCAATGTGTGGAGACCCATTGACATCATCATCATAATCATCATTCAGCCGAAAGACGTCCACTGCTGGACATAGGCCTCCCCCAATGAGACCCATTGTGTGGTATGATAATTATGTAGCGTCAACTTTTTATAGAAGACTTATTTGTAGGTTAATGTTATTCTAGTTATTTTAATTAGAGAAATAATAAATCAAGCCACAAATTTATTTATTGGCCACGTGACCAAACTTCTCATTTTATAACTAAGCAACGGGAAAATGAGATAACCTCTAATAAACTAATTCGACTTTTTTACAACGCCCACTAAATTTTTGGGCACCCCGACACGGATAGGTTAGGTTCGAAGGGGATGACGGGGGGTAGAGTGAGCGAGCAAAGCGAGCGAACGAAGCCCCCGTCATCCCCTTCGTGTTAGGTTACTTTAAACCCTGCAGACAGAAATAGGAGCCGCGCGCAGCGGAGCTCCGTCGACTCTTTTTGTTTTTCATTTGTTTTTATTGTGAAAATGAAAGTGGGTGACGAACAGTGGCTTATATAGAAGATAACTAGTGGCTAAGATAGTATCATGCAGACGCTCGTTAATTGTGGCTGACTTAGTAATTTAGAAGCCAATGTAGATTTTTAGAGGCGAATAATGCTATTAAAAAGAAGTCTGTTTAATTAGCACCCTTTTAATTATAATTATCTTTTGTATTGTCGGCCGCACTGATCGATGTCATTGTGATGACGCCGGCTGTCACTGAAAACCTGCGCTGTGGCTATGCTCCGTGAAAATGCCACAGCAATATACTGAGCGATGGTCGATTTGCTCGGATGTGACGCATATTTTATACTAGCCTTTGCCCACAGCTTTGCTTGTATGAAATTTTGAACCCGTTAAGTGACGATTTTCTATTTAAACGTTCATCCCATATTTAACTCCCTTAGGGGTTGAATTTCGATGTCGGGTTTAGGCTGGGCGTTGATGAGTCAGTCAATCAGTCAGTCAGTCAGTCAGGACTTTTCTTTTATAGATTTATTTTGTTCATTTCGTTTTAATTTTACTTTTTGTATGTTTTCGTTGTTATGTCCGTCACGACAAGACGCAAATAGATTTGTTTTCTTTCTTTTGTTTCAATCGCCGCCACGCCGGCGCGTGTCGTCTACTGTTATACCTGTCATCGGCCAAAGTGCCGCTCGATTGAAAAAGCACTTAGTGTCTCATGTGTGGTTAGCCTAAAATGTAAGTACACACATCAAAAGTGTCTAGGGATCAACATATATTTTTGCAATAACTTTTCTCCTGATTGATATTAATTAAAATTTTCTTTAAGGATTCATCAAATAAAGTGTTTTCGTTTGTCACAGTAACGATAAACCAAGTCACCTTTGCATTAATAAAGAAATTTGCCATTTTCCTAATAAAGGGATTTTTGACATTTGAACCACTAACACAAAAGTTCGAAAAAAAGACTGAAATAACAGTTTTCTTTAAAATTTTATTGGGTAACTTAAACAATTAATAATCCGTGTTTCTACCGCGAACACTAACAACACAAGAACATCGGTTTGGCATACTCAAAATGAGTTCATCCAAATCACGCTGTGGAATGGCCGCCCATGTTCGTTGCAACAACAAAAAAAGGTCTTCTTGCGACTGGATACCCTCCATATTCGGCAGAGCTCTTCTCTGTAGCATATCCCATGCATGCTCAATCGGGTTCAAGTCTGGCGACTGAGCAGGCCAGGGCAGGACATTGATGTTAGCTGCGGCGAGAGTCTGTCTTACAACTCTTGCGGTGTGCGGTCGTGCATTATCATGCATTAACTGAAATAAGGGACCGATTTGCGCTTGTAGAGGAACGATGACGTCTGATACAATCGTCTCAGCATAAATTTGAGCGTTGAGGTTGCCTCTGATCCAAATCAACTCAGTTCTTCCGCCGATCCAAATACCCGCCCATACCATGATGGTTCCACCACTATAAGGATGGACTTCCTGGCAGGATTTTAATCGCTGTTGGCGTCCAGGGGTTCTCCAGTGTTGTATACGTCTTGTATCCGGTCTCATACCAAAACGAGACTCATCAGAAAAGCACACGAAACGCCGTTGTTCTTCTGCCCAATTTCTGTGTCCAAGAGCCCATTGATATCGAATCCTACGATTGTGCATTGCTATAGGTGGTACCCGTAGCGGTCTTCGGGAATGAAGGTTCACTTCATGCAAGCGGTTTCTGACTGTTTGGTCGCTAATTAAGTTCCCTGAAGAGTGATGAAGCCTCACGGCTAACATCATGGCGGTTATTGTTGGAGCTCTTCGAGTTAAGATTTGAATGTATCGGTCTTGTCTCCGTGTGGTGCAGCGATACCGTCCTCCATGGCGCTCAGCCACGGTACCAGTGCTTCGGTAACGTGTCCAAAGTCGACTGATAACACTTTGACTTGTATTCAGAGCTAAAGCCACAGTACGTTGCCGGGAACCAGCTTCTATCATTCCCACGGCTCTGAGCATTTCTTCCCTGCTTAAATGACGTCGCCGCTCCATAATAACGTTGGTTTTAATCAGTAGTAGGGAAACAGTAGCACTAATAATGTCTTCAATGCGTTGTATGTTTTTATAGGGAAAATATTGACAGCTGATTTTCATCTTTTACTCGAATTTGATTCACAGTTCCTGATTCAAATTATGAAATGCACCAAAAAGGATCCATATAAATTTATAAAATCATAAATTTATTACAAAGCCACATCTCAATCTCAAGAAATCCGCATAAAAATGCTTGATCCCTAGACACTTTTGATGTGTGTATGTATGTACAAAGTATTCAGTATCTCGTCATATCTTTGTTTATAAAGTTTGTCCGTCTTGTGAAATGAAAACAAATACGACAGAACTTAAGTTCGAATGCAGTTAAAGTGCTTAACAGTTTTTAAGGGCTTTTAAGTGGAGTTTCTTGAGTTGAGGATTGTTTTAATAACTGAATTAAAATATGCCTTAAGGCAACGCTGCTGTAATAATTGTAGAAATAAATCAAAATAAAAAAACACTTTTCTTATAAAATAATAATGACGTGGGAATGACGTAATGATATTAAATAATACCACATATTTTGTGATGCGTCCTACGGCCGTACTTAAAAAAATAATCAAGTACTTTTAATAGTTTAGTCATAGGAATTTTCTTAGGTTTTTTTTTTTTTTTCTTATTGGTTTGGTCACATTTGACTCCAGTCAGACCTGATGGAAAGCGCAGACAGGGTCTAAAATGGAGCACACGAACCCAAGCAACAAAGATGTAATGGAATTCCTCTACCCACTGGTTCCACATACACATGACGGAACACAGTAAACTGCGTAGCATCGGACATTAATGTGAGGGTGGTAGCTAGCCAGGCGGATCGTATAGATCCTACCACCAAGCGTGCTGGGTTTTGTTGAATTTTGCAACACGCGTCTATTTCCAGTCTGCGATGAGTAAGTTGATTATTCTAGCCCGTCCATAAACGGAGAAAATGCTAACATAATCCTAACTTTAATATTATAAATCCGAAAGTAAGTTTGTTTGTTTGTTACCTTTCCACGCCTAAACCACTGAACTGAACCTGAAATCCTGAAAGAACAACGGCAAATTCCCAAACAAACTATTGTTGAAATAACCTTTTGCGTCTGCTTTTGAAACATATGTAAAAGTATAGAGCTTGAATTCCTGAACAGATTTGTCTTCAGGCTTACTATTAAAGAGACTCTCGAATTCAAGATATTCTAGTTTGAAGTTTTGCTTAACTAGAAATAGAAAGAGCAATGGCGAACTTTGATACATCACTTTATCTGTATAAATAAATTGACGTCTTCGTGTCATCGTAGGCTTTGTGTATTCGCAATTAATTTTTTAATTCATAATGAAACTGAGCCATTTCTGATGAAATGAGCGATTCGCCACTTATCCCTAGGATTTGAGAAAATAGCTCATAAAGTATATTTAGGTTACAATATTTATGATTATACGAAACAAATTATATTTTATATTAAGTAGGTAATTTCATTCTATCTTTCATCAGTGCAGCAGATCTCTCTGTTAAAAATCCCATGAATATCACTTTGATAGTCTAGCCGCCTAGCATTATGCCTGATGCCCTAACCAACGAAACATCATTCTAAAAAATGTTGTGAATTCAATGAAATCCATACAAACACCCTAGCCTATGCAATAATTTGTGAGCACATCCCTCGGTTATAGTTCTGTATGAACATAGGTGTACGAGTACAGTAAAAATTAAAAAATCTACTTGTAAGATGTAGGGTATAAATAAAAGATTTCGTGTTATTACATTTATTTGTCTTTTGATCTTCTTAATGAGTAACACAACAATTCTGCTGGTGCTGCTTTATTTCTTTGATGCCTTGGTTCCTTTGTAACACACCAATGTCATGACAATGAACATTTTAGTAAGTTACTTCCTCCATGATGACACGTACCATGATTTTATTCTCCCTCTTACTAAAGAATTATTTCCTCTGAGACTATACCTACTCAGAAAAATTCACTTGGTCAATCACTACACAGAAAAATCCACAAAATCCATGTGCCACTTTTCACTTCTCAACTCCAAATCGAGGAGTGAAATCGTAGTCCTTTAATGAGTAGTACAACGTAACATTAACGCAACGTAGAAGTTTTAAATATTTGTCAGAAACCGTAGCACTATCACCGAATATAATATAATTATAATAATTATGTCCGACGACAAAGCGTAGCCGTGTAGGCAGTAAAGTTAGGCCCCTTGCTGACAACACTGTTTTTAGGACCGTGGCTACCGGCTACGCACAGTTTCAAACCAAAGTAAGTCTGGATGTCGGATATGTATGGGACAGTATGGAGCTATTTTGACGACACCGCTGCTAACGATGGCCCAGCTTGCCGCCGTGATCGGTTACGACGTGGCTACCCTGTGCTCAAACTGGTACGGTGGCCTATGTGCACTCCTTGCGGAGGCCGGTTGTACGCACGGCGCATCCTATATAAGTGGCACTTAAGCCGGCTAGCTAGCGGGTACAAAACATATCGTCTACGAGTTTGGCCGGGATTCACCCGGCGCCTCGATCTCGTCTACTAGGGGCCTAATAATATACTGATATTTGACAACTTTAGGATTGACAGTGACAGTTTTTGAAAGAAAGCATTGTCATGTCTGTGTTGCTGTACTTATTTTTTCATATACTTCTATTAGATGAACAGGATTATAGAAAATCTATTTCTTTCCTAATATACACCAAGCTTTGCTGTCTTTATTTTGGTATTTGTTTCACGAATTATTGAATAATAATTCATAAATCGAAATAAAACATCTTATAAAATAATTAAGCATTAAATGTATTAACGTAGCTGGTAAAAAAACTTCGAAATTAATTATAAGGGCATCTCTCAAAGTGTTGCAAAATTAAAGAAGCATGGAGAGCAAATAAAAATTATTCGAATTAACGGGAATATCAGTAAAACTTTGAAATGTAATTAATTTTTTCAGAGAGTTCGTTTTTAAATGTTAAAGCTACAAGAATAACTAGAAAAAAATTAGGCTTTTTTTAATATACCTTTTACCATTAGACGCTTATTTAAATCTCAGCAATGATTTTGCCATTGTTCTTTTGCATATATGTTGTCAGGTGTACAGAAACAGACATAGGATACCTTTCATCCCGAAAAAAAGTACTGTTCCTGAGGAAAACAACAATAACGTTCATAGATGGCGCCACGTGTCTTTCGAATCATGATTGAATTATATTTTATAGAATCTTTAGTAGTGTGTTAAGAGTTTTTTTTAGTATAAATTAACGCGAGCGAAGCCGCGGGCAAAAGCTAGTAATCTATATAAATAAAAAGAAAAGTCCTGACGGACTGACTGACTCATCAACGCCCAGCCCAAACCATTGGACCTAAAAAGCTGAAATATTGCACAGAAGTTCCTTTTATAATGTAGACAAGGAGTAAGGAAGAATTTGTCGAAATTCAACCCCTAAGGGAGTTAAATAGGGGATGAAAGTTTTGTATGGAAAATCGTCACTTTAACGGGTTCAAAATTTCACGCAAGCGAAGCTGCGGGCAAAAGCTAGTCTTTCATATAACTAACAAAACATTAACCCGTATTATAAATGCATAGAATCACAACCACATTTACCGGTCATTAGCCGCCCATCTACACAGATGAGTGCCTCCATTCCCCTAGAAATATGACCTCTACCTATTACACACGACTTTATATACCTACATATATATAGGGCGAGGGAACTCCGCTGTGACTAGGGTTAAAACATCGACCTTTATAAAAATATAGGTTTTAAAAACATAAAAACTTTTTAAGTGTCGAACTCGAGTTAAATGACATGTCGTTAATATGATGTCATATGGGACATTTTTTGGTATTGTCCGCGGCGTTGTGTAGGCGGTATGTTTTTGATTGTGTCGACAATCTGTGAATGTTGACCAGCAGTATGTTCGTTAACCACCGTGCCCAGTAAGAGCGGGAGCACACGATTCGTTGCGGCGGCGGTACGGCGCCGGAGCGGTGTCGCTGCGTCGTCTTACATAGAAATATCTGTGGGATGTCACACGATGCGCTCCGGCGCCGCACCGGACTTGCAACCACCAAGACGAGGCGGGGAGGGGTGAATGCGACACGACGTCGGAGCGGCACCGCTCAGTTGTTTATGCGTCACAAGGAAGGACACACGCTCGCTCGTTTCGATTTTTATGCTACGGCGCCGCTGCGACATATCAACGTTGCGGCGCCGCACCGCTCGTGTGCCCGCTGATACGGTGAAATCTTTGCGGTGCGGCGCCGCAACGCATCGTGTGCCCCCGCTCTAAGGAAGAAGCCACACGATGCGATGCGGCGCGCGCCTTAGCGGTGCCGCTGCGGCGTAATACATAAAAATTTCCATGGTATACCACACGGTGTGGTGCGGCGCCGCGCTGCACGCTTGCCGGACCAAGACGAGGGGGGCGGGAGGATGTATGCGCCGGAGCGGCACCGCTCTGGCGTCGTAGACCGCAGATGTGTCAACGGAGAGCTGTTCCATACTTTCGGCACCGCGTACTACGTGTGCACGCTGATGCGGCAAAATCGTCGCCGTGCGGCGGCGCACCGCACCGCACCGCACCGTATGGCTTCTCCCTAACTGGGTTGAGGAGGTCTGATGTCTGTCGCTCCGTTTAATGTACTGGTATTCAGCCACATCTGGTTAGACTGGAAGCTAAGTGGGTTACCTAATTTAATTGGGAAAAGGCTAGGCAGAACAATTTAAATTAGTTGGGGTGTCTGAGATTTTGCGTTATTTAAATGATGATGATCTTTCCGACCATTTTCGGCCATGGCGACCACTTCGACTCCTAGTCAGTCGGGCGCTTTTGCACCCGAAGATGGCTTATGTAGCCGATCTTTGCAGCGAACTCCCGTGCACAATGAGGGCACGTGAGTACGCCGCTTACATAATTGTAGTTGATGGCGGCGGGTGGACGGGCCTTTAGCTCATCGCGCTTAGCATCGAGGTCAGCTTTACGCTGCTCCTCGAACTCGCGGACTGCCTCTTCACAATCCCGCGCCATTCCGGGCGCTGTGCTGCAAAACCTTCCCATCCCGAGGGCTCGATGTTGCATCTTTTCATGTGTCGATTATTTAAAAATTAAATTATTTAAATAACACGTATACTTAAAAGTGCTTCAACACCGGTGTTCACAAAATTTGGAAACAGTTTCAAACAGTTTTGTATTGTAACTTTCGTCAGACACATTATTTGTGATTAGTTACGGTTTACTCACGTGCATTTTTCACTTCGACTCGCGACTTTGCCACGTGTTCAGCTCATGATTAAATGCTCCGTTTGGGTCCGAAACTAGTCGGGCAATCCCGAAAAATGCACTTGAGTAAATCGTTATTACAAATAAACTATTGTTTTGTTTTGTAGCAAAAGGTTACTTGTTTTGTTGAGAAATATTCACAATCATTTGTTACTGTTTACAGTTACTGTTTGAAACTGCTAAAGATTGTTTCTGAAATATTGTTAGAAAGAAAGAAAGAAAGAAAGAAAAAATATTTATTGTGGACTCACACAGGCAGTTACAGAACTAAAACAGTATACAAAAGGAAAAATGATAAAAATTTAAAACTACCTGCACGAGGCCAAAAAAGGCTCCTATCTCAGCATAATGCTGCGACATTTAAAAAAAACAAAATGTCGCAACGCTGGTTTTCTGACAGGACCTTGGTGATGCCACGGGCAATAACGAAACAAATAGATAAATTATTGTAAATATTATAATACTAATAGATAAAAACAATAAATAGTTTATCATCAACATATGTGTTCCGTGTGTGTGTAGTAATATTCAATAATATTAAACAAAATAAATAAATAAACGTTAGCCAGAAAAATAAATAATCTAATTTACGGACGAATCCATCGCTCGGCGCATCCACATCATTTGTCTATGGGTTGTCTATGAATCCATAGACAAACGAACGACAATGGAATCGGCGCAGACGCCGACCGGTTGTCACTTGATTACACAAGACAAGAATAAATATCAAAATGGCCGAAAGCAACAACAGAACTAAAAGTTTGTTAGATGCATTGACTTAGAATAAGTATGGACTTCGGGTCATCGCTCAAAAATGTCCGAACCGAAAGACTGTTAAAACACAAGAAATTTGAAAAGAGCTACAATTGCGCGCGTCATTCTTCATTTGGCCGAACAAGCAGCTACACCTCAATGTCACATGTCAACAATGCAGTATAATGTAGTGAGATCGTGTAAAAACTACTCAAAAAAGTGAAAAAAGTTGATGGTGTATCACATTTTCAGTAGGTATATTATTGTTTTAAAATTTTTAAGTATTATTTTGTTAAGGAACCTTGTATTTTACTTAAAATTGAATTAATTGCAAGAGCAAAACACACAATAATCCAACTAAATAAAAAGTATCTTATTTTCCTTCCTTTGTTTGACCAATCATGTCAACTTCATTTGGTTGGATTACCATAAGAAACTTGACATATTAGACAGAATTTAGAACAAAGATTCCAAAGAGTCGTTATTTTTACGCGATGTTTTTTTGTATTGCGATTTTGAACCAATTGCAATTTGTTTTGTTCTATTCATTTAAACAAGTTATTTTTAAACTTGCATTGTATGCAAACATATTATGTACGAAAATATGTATGTTGTCCTTCCATTTCAAAATTGTATTGGTTTTTCGGTCACTACCAAGTTTCCGATCGAGCTGAAATTTTGCAGGTAGGTATGTGCATATTAGATCATTAAAATGTCATTGATCTAATTTGATGATGGAGCCAAAGATTAGGCAAGCACAGGAACAAATGGTAGGCTCGTCGAGTTTCAGCTCATGTACTTTGTCATTATAAGCACTTTTCATCACATAAATAATGACGTAGGTCCGATGGTAGAGCCGGAAAACGGGCTCTGCAACTTCCTAATGGCAAATAGTGGACACGTGACGTTTGGGCTCGTTTGTTTAGTTATCATGAACTCTTTTAAATACACATGACAAAAGATTGTTTTCTGAAAAATAATAATATGCCTCTGATTTAATTTCAGTTTTCCTCGAGATTAATTAGATGATGCTGATGCTGATCGTGATACTTCAGCAAAGGAAGCGAAGTCGCGTTTTTGAAAATGACGATGTTGTAATTTTGCAAGAAATGTTCTATGCTCTTTCAGTTGGATTAAATATTTAGCAATCACAATAAATATAACTAATAATAAAATCTTTTAAAAATTAAGGTTGCTCTATTACTCCTATGTTCTCCAAATTTTCGTTTAATGTTAGATGAAGTTTCGAAATTTGAAAAATTGAGCAGTGCTGTCATGTTTTCGTATGGTAAAAATTGTTGCAAGCTAAATTAGGCATTATGATAACGACATAGGATTTCGTCCGTCGTAAATGAGCTTGTTGGTATTTCTATGTTTACATTATGTCAATTCAGGACACTTTTATCGTGAATTTTGTACTACACTCGTTGTCCATACTTATTCTAAGTCAATGGTTAGATGTATCGAAACGTGTAGTAACTTTTCAATACATTTTTTTCAACTGCTTCCACACCGGATGGTTCTAGATGTTGACAAATGTAGTAAACACTGGTTTTAAAACATCTAATATATAAAATGAATTCCTGTTTCCCTTGGTCACGGCATCACGCGTGAGCGGCTGGACCGATTTCGCAATTTTTTTTTGTGTTCTTTATTGTCAGAAGGTTCATATGAAAGAAAATTTTGATATTTAAAAAAAAACGAAATTAATATCTCGGTACCCATATCCATATTCTTCATTTGTTTACCGCATGCATGAAACTGGTATTAACTTTTTGTTACTATTTTGATTTTGTTTCTGAAGGTAGGTAGTAGGTAAGTAGTAGGTAGGTTGTAAGTAGGAAAAAGTGAATTGCAACGCATCAGCTACAGCTAGTTTTAAAATAAATATAGCTTGGAAATGCGGTCTTATAAACTATTACGTAGCTGTAAATAACAAATAACGTCTGTTTCAAGTTTCAAAGCGGTCTGTCGACAAGTGCATCTTATATCAAGCATCGCGTTTTGAGACTTAAGGCGGGCTTAACGCGTACTTATGATAAAACGTACTTAGAATGCACTCGCGAGGAACGCTGCAGCGATAATAAAGGGATTTATAAGAACAAACGCTCTTAGTTCAAGCGTTTTAGGTTTTAATGGATCTGTTAACATGTTTGTTAGTGATGTAGAACACATTGCTTACATCCTTTATTTATTTTATTTTATTTAAGTATACAGACACAAGACAAGTGTCGTGGTGGCCCGGAGGTTACAGACCCGCTTCTTAGGCACCGGGTTGCGGGTTCAAACCCAGGCATGTACCAATGTGACTTTTTCAATGTCATATGTACTTTCTTAGTTAATCTAAGACGCCACTGACATACGGTGAAGGAAAACATCGTGAGGAAACCTGGACTTAATGGTCTGAAATCGCCAACCCGCAGTGAGCCAGCGTGGCGATCAATGCTCGTTCCTTCTCTGTATGAGAAGAGGCCTTTGCCCAGCAGTGGGACAGTTACAGGCTAATATTTATTTATACAGACACACGTTGCAGTACACTGACTTACATCCGTCACCTCACACTTCGGGTATAGTTGAAAACCGGCGTCAGGAACTAGTTGTCTGGCATTTTTTACTGAACTGGGCCTTTTTAGCGCAGCCGTGAGGCACACTTCTCTGCTAATTTCTTTTTTTTTTTCTTATGCTTTATTTTATACTGTGTGCATTTTAGTCTATGTTAAATAAATGTATTTCTTTCTTTCTTTCTTTAACAAAATATTTTTATAAAATATGTTAAATGAGAAAAAGATATTAAATCGTTCTGCCTCACATTTTGTCAACTATATTGGGGTCCGTTTCCAGACTAACCAGTGGGCCTACTCCCTAAGCCCGTCAACGAAGTTAGTCACCCGTCCGAAAGTAGCCCGAAACGTAGGAGTGAACAAAACAAGTGTCAAGTTCAACTTTTCGGACGGGCAAAAACACATCGGTAGTAGAAACAACTGTCAAATCGTTTTTTCATTCATTCTTAGTTCGGGCCCCGAAATAATCGTATGTCGGTAGGTGATAGGGAGTAGGAAACGCTCGTAACTAAGGCCGAAACCACGGACTTCGTGCTAAGGGAGTAGACCCCCAGATGTATACCAGGCTGAATCCCAGTATTT
The DNA here is from genome assembly GCA_905220435.1 of Amphipyra tragopoginis. Lineage (NCBI taxonomy): Eukaryota > Metazoa > Arthropoda > Insecta > Lepidoptera > Noctuidae > Amphipyra > Amphipyra tragopoginis. The sequence continues at coordinate 4,810,883 of HG992006.1, forward strand.
TACACGGAGCGACTGCCATCAGTCCTCCGGAACTCAGTTACTGGGCAATGTCAATATCCTAAGGTTAGACCGGTTGTCAAACTTTCAGGCTACCAGTAACGACTGTCATAGGGAACTGTCAGGGACTTTCATTGGAATGACAACCGAGACCGACGGTTTAACATGCTTTCCGAGGCACTGAGGAGTCTCGACGTGTAACGGACGAACACCCATCCACGAACTAACCCTGGCAAGTGCAGCTGAACGTTGCAAATCAATAATCCACTCCGTTGACAAATAGCAAAGAGGCCCTCTAATTGAAAAATATACAGAGTGTAAAAAGACCCATCATATAGCCGAAATCTACGCACTCTGTACATCAAACTAAATTACATGGACCAAAAATAATTGCTGGGAAACGACTTTTATTTTTTGGTATTAAAAAAAACGGTTTTTTGTAGCGCGCAATGTGTGGCTGTGGCGATGCCGCGCGTTTGCAAACGTGCAGTGGCCACACACACAGCTGAGCCAAGGCGGTCGTGTGCGTTTGATATTCGTTGCGTTTTTGTAACTTCAAATGCGTAATTTGTGAGGAAAAATTGAAAATTTTGATAAGGTCATTTGGAAGAAAGTTTAGTATTATCACTTAGAATACGTTTTTGGAAAAAACTAAAAAAAAATGTATACTTTGACCTTCAATATCTCCAAAATCAACGGTTTCCCAGGTATGGTCTAGTAGAAAAAAAATGATCCCAATAATGGGTAGAATATGTGGTTTTCGTTATCGTTAAGGGTCTTTTTACACCCGATATTTTAAATAAGACTAAATAATATATCTATGGTTTACAAAATACATGCATAATTTTATTCCATTAATCCGCAAACACATCACATTCAGGATTGGCAGTCAGGAGGGCATTGAGCATATTTAGAGTACGACACACTGGGGACTCGGATCTGGCACAGTAGACATATAAGCTAAAGCAGTACTTCAACTACCTACAATCGTCCGATTTGACACACTCACACAGACACGCACTGCAACAAGACAAATAAGGTATTTTCGGGATACAGTTCCATACAAAAACAAAAAACTACTCAGTATACAGAGCGTGTCTGTGTGAGTGTTTCAATTCATGACAGTATAGTAAGTTGAGGTACTGCTTTAGCTTATATGTCTACTGTGGCTCTGGCATCAGTTTTGGATGACAGCTGCGCGAACAGATTGTGCCGGCGGCACTGACGGTGTCCGATGTATTTGTCGGGCACAAATACACACATCAAAAGTGTCTAGGGATCAAGCATTTTTATGCGGATTTCTTGAGATTGAGATGTGGCTTTGTAATAAATTTATGATTTTATAAATTTATATGGATCCTTTTTGGTGCATTTCATAATTTGAATCAGGAACTGTGAATCAAATTCGAGTAAAAGATGAAAATCAGCTGTCAATATTTTCCCTATAAAAACATACAACGCATTGAAGACATTATTAGTGCTACTGTTTCCCTACTACTGATTAAAACCAACGTTATTATGGAGCGGCGACGTCATTTAAGCAGGGAAGAAATGCTCAGAGCCGTGGGAATGATAGAAGCTGGTTCCCGGCAACGTACTGTGGCTTTAGCTCTGAATACAAGTCAGAGTGTTATCAGTCGACTTTGGACACGTTACCGAAGCACTGGTACCGTGGCTGAGCGCCATGGAGGACGGTATCGCTGCACCACACGGAAACAAGACCGATACATTCAAATCTTAACTCGAAGAGCTCCAACAATAACCGCCATGATGTTACCCGTGAGGCTTCATCACTCTTCAGGGAACTTAATTAGCGACCAAACAGTCAGAAACCGCTTGCATGAAGTGAACCTTCATTCCCGAAGACCGCTACGGGTACCACCTATAGCAATGCACAATCGTAGGATTCGATATCAATGGGCTCTTGGACACAGAAATTGGGCAGAAGAACAATGGCGTTTCGTGTGCTTTTCTGATGAGTCTCGTTTTGGTATGAGACCGGATACAAGACGTATACGACACTGGAGAACCCCTGGACGCCAACAGCGATTAAAATCCTGCCAGGAAGTCCATCCTTATAGTGGTGGAACCATCATGGTATGGGCGGGTATTTGGATCGGCGGAAGAACTGAGTTGATTTGGATCAGAGGCAACCTCAACGCTCAAATTTATGCTGAGACGATTGTATCAGACGTCATCGTTCCTCTACAAGCGCAAATCGGTCCCTTATTTCAGTTAATGCATGATAATGCACGACCGCACACCGCAAGAGTTGTAAGACAGACTCTCGCCGCAGCTAACATCAATGTCCTGCCCTGGCCTGCTCAGTCGCCAGACTTGAACCCGATTGAGCATGCATGGGATATGCTACAGAGAAGAGCTCTGCCGAATATGGAGGGTATCCAGTCGCAAGAAGACCTTTTTTTGTTGTTGCAACGAACATGGGCGGCCATTCCACAGCGTGATTTGGATGAACTCATTTTGAGTATGCCAAACCGATGTTCTCGTGTTGTTAGTGTTCGCGGTAGAAACACGGATTATTAATTGTTTAAGTTACCCAATAAAATTTTAAAGAAAACTGTTATTTCAGTCTTTTTTTCGAACTTTTGTGTTAGTGGTTCAAATGTCAAAAATCCCTTTATTAGGAAAATGGCAAATTTCTTTATTAATGCAAAGGTGACTTGGTTTATCGTTACTGTGACAAACGAAAACACTTTATTTGATGAATCCTTAAAGAAAATTTTAATTAATATCAATCAGGAGAAAAGTTATTGCAAAAATATATGTTGATCCCTAGACACTTTTGATGTGTGTAGTCAACAGTGTCGACATAACCGCTTCTAACGACTATGCACCAAAACACTCTTGTTTCTATCAGAATAAATTATGTCTACGTAGCCTTAGAGCGTTTGTCCACCGCCGCCGTCACCGAGAAACGAGATTATTTCGGACCGAGTTCGAAACTACGTGACGGCGATCGTGTGTCCACCGCGACCGATCTGGTGGTTCCCAACATAAGACGAAAATCCGTGCACCGGCGCCGTCAATATCGGATGTAGTGGACAAGAGCAGACGCGTCTTGTATTGCCGGCATTACGGTCCGTCGCGATCTCGGCGGAGTTCTAGAGGTAGCGCCGATTTACTGACAATCTCGGTGGCCAAGATGACGGCGCTCGGATGACGGACGTGCGGTGAACACGCGGTCATAGTAATGTATGTATCGCTACTTCGGCAACGTCATCTCGTTCTCGGTGACGGTAGACAAACGACCTAAAACGTCAAGAATGTTACTTTAATATAAAACGCGTATACGTCAACACAAACATAATTCATCTGTAAAAGTATTTCTGCACACCAAAAATAAACATATAACTTTTAAAAGCAGCGCTTAAACACGTTAAGTTTTAACACAAGCCTGTCACGCTGTCGCTTATTCGCGTCATGTCACTCACGTCATTTGTCTCTGTCACGCGATGGCGCGTATCGGCGTCACGTCATGTCGTCATAACACGTCGCGTAGTCGTTACACGTCATAACAAGTTTGTGGAGCGGAATTGCGTGTTTATTGTTTGAATTGAGACGGTTTATGATCTGCTTTAAACTTACGTTATGTTTTTGATGGGACTTATTATTGTGGAGGAACGTGGTATGGAGATCCTCCTAAGAAAAGGGAGGATCCCCCAACGAGGCGGATCTGATGCCTGGTGGGCTATTGTCCAAAGGAGGTTTTATTTTTTCTTTTGTCCTGCTGTAGATTTCTGTTTCTACGTGATCAGGGCAGTAATTGACGAGACCTGAAGGGTCACCAGCCAAAAAGAAGGATCTCCAGCCAAGCCCAATGGTTGGTGTTGGGCGGTTGTATACAGGATGTAAACGAATTCGTGTAATTCCTTCAAACCGCGTGATCTACTGGTGACACAGATTAACAATAAATGTTTTTTTTTAATGAAATAAAAATGAACAAAAAAATAACTAGATTTTTCGTTTTTGAGTAATTTAGAGCCCCGAGTTAACTGACTGCAAAACGCAATATCGCGCTAGTCGTGCCCGCCAGTGCCGTGCTTTTATTCATTTATGCGTGGCATCGAAATAATGAAACATAGATCATGGTCTACCTGTGTGCCAAATTTCACTCAAATTCGTTCGGCAGTTAAAGCGTGATTGATTAACATATCCTGCCTAGCGTTTTTCCCAACTATGTTGGGTTTAGCATCCAGTGTAACCAAATACGGTTGAATACCAGTATTTTACCCGATCAGACCTTCGTAAGCTAGTTACTGGGTAATGTCGATATCCTAAGGTTAGACCGGTTGTCAGACTTTCGAGCTTCTGACTGCCCGTAACGACTGTCATAGCTTTTCGTATGACACCCGGGACTGATGGCTTATCGTGCTTTCCGAGGCACGGAGGGGTCTTGATGTGTAACAAAAGGTCACCCATCTACACACTAACCGCGCAGCTTAACCTTACAAATCGATTGATTGCGAAGAGAGAGAATTTCTTTACATACACTACACATGTTGGTTTAAGTGAACGGCCATGACCGCTGACTGACATCCGTGGAGCACAAAAGTTCCAGACGAAAACCAACGTCAAGTACACAAATAAAAAAATAAAAAAAAATCTTTATTTCGGATAAGCATCATCCATATGGGTTAGTAAACAAAAAGGATAACTTATATCTAACGAGGGTAGTTCACTCATTGGGGGTACCTCGTCATCAGAGTCCAAGTTCGACTTGGTGTAGGCAGGAAATAATAGTCACAACACTGATTATAGTCCTCTATTTATTCACTCTCGATAGCAAAATAATAAAATCTCTAATGATCAATCCGATGGAAATAGATTAAAGTACGGAAACGCGGTAAGTTCGGTGCAGGCTGGCAAAACGACCTCTCGCCTTCGTGTCTCACTACAAAGTGACTTCACTCAAATCAAATGCATCCAATGTCAAAAAGAATGACAGCTGACAGCCGACAGCTGACAGCTTGTTGACAACCGTCAAACAAGACATACCACGCCCCACACCGACCTCACCCAAGCACACTGCTTGACGTTTCCGACAATAGATGGCGTCCTACTACATTAACAATCATCAATAGTCATTCTAATAGTTGTGCTTCTGTGTTGATTCTGCGACATATCTATGTTAGTAAACTTATATACAAACTATTTGGAGACCAGGCTGTTGTTCAAAAGGCATCTGGTTCAACCACATCACCTAACAAAGGGGAATCGTACCTCCCCGCTATGGTCTTCAGGATGGAGTTGGAGCTGTCCCGCACTCTGCAGAGCAGAGAAGCAGATTTCGTTCATCTATACATATAAAAGGAGACGCTGACTGACTGACTGACTGATCTATCAACGCACAGCCTAAACCGCTGGGGTTAGAAAGTTGAAATTTTGACAGTAGGTTCCTTTTGTAACGTAGGCATCCACTAAGAAGGGATTTTTGGAAATTCAATCCATAAGGGAGTTAAATAGGGGATGAAAGTTTGTATAGAAAATCGTCACTTAACGAGTTCAAAATTTCACGCAAGCGAAGCTACGGGCGAAAGCTAGTGCCGATATATACTCAATACTCAATTCTTTATTGCATTCCACAATATAGGCTTAGGTGGTAAACATTTTTCTAAAAGAAACAATCGTGGACCCCGTCGGGCACAGCAAAAGAAAGATATGTGGAGATGAGGACTTATCATTTAAGTATCTTATAATCTAACTTATTCTAAAAACATTTTGGTTTATTTTCTACGAGTTTCAAGGATTTTTCATTTAAATATTCGTTGACACTGTAGTAACATTTGCTTATTAATAGCTGTTTTAATTTGTTCGTGAATAGATGGAGTTTTGTTTCTTTTCTTATTTATTCGGGTAACATATTATATATTTTTATTGACATAACCAGAGGGCTTTTTGTCTGAAGATTTTTAGTCTGAAGATGGGTGACCTTTTGATGTGTAACAAAAGGTCACCCATCTTCAGACTAACCGCGCAGCTTAACCTTACAAATCGTATGATTGCGAAGAGCGAAGGCGTGATTGATTAACATATTCACAAACTCACGAACATCCAAACTTTCACATTTATACAAGTAGGACTAGTAAAAACTTAAATTATAATATAAAATTCACACAAGAACAGCGCAGTTGCCTGTAAAATGTAACTCTACTAATGGACATGAAAAACTTTATGAAAACTTATGAAAAATTCGCGCAGGAATTCTTATTTCAATAAAGTTGTAGAACTCGGGTTTCTTTTGAGTGTTTTTTTATTCTATAATGGGTTTCTTAGAGCTGCCATTGTTATTGTTATTTTGTGATCAACATAAATTGTTATTGTGTGATTATCAAGCAATAACAATTTATTTACAGATGGCAGGTGTAAGTTTAAGAATGAAAGGGAGTGCTGTATCTTTATTCAATTTTCTGTAAGACAAGATGAAGCGCGCTACATATCTTCAGTTTTAACTGTGCGATTTAATTTGACGACACGTTTGGTGCAGTGGCTGAGCAATTGGTTTCTGCGCTACGGGTCGTGGGTTCGATTCCCGTACGGAACAAAAATTTGTATGACCTACAGATAGTTGTTTCGGGTCAGGGCGTTTATGTATGTGAGATTTGTATCTGTAAATGCACCCACGATACAAAAGAAATCCTAGCGTAGTGAATGGTATCTAAAAACTTTACTTTAAGTCGGACTGTACTACAGATAAACACACAACGATCTCCGGTATATGGAACGGAAAAACGGATTCGTACTCGCTGGGCAGCGCGTTGTATTGCGTTACGTTGGGTTAGAGTTCGTAAGAGCGCGTTCAGATGACACGCGCCCGCTAAACGCACGCCACGCACGTCAGCACCCGCGTCAAACTTGTTTTGAAAGGACATCATCCATTTTGGCCCAAATGTGAAAGTGCCAGCCAAAAAACAAAAGTGCTTTATTCTGATAGAATTTGTCCGCCTAAGCATTTCTTATTAGGGCACCGAAGTTGTAGCACCACTGTACTTGATTTTAATTGAGTTGAAAAGTCTGTCTTTTTATACACTTCCGATTTAATGAATTAACTAAAACAAATGATTTATCGTGTCAGACTATCCCTTAAGGGGATATGACGTTTTGAATATATTGAAGATTTTGTGAAGCACAAGTTGTTGTCCTATACTTATAAACTGCATATACCCGAAAAAAAAAACAAAATAAGGTAATCTTAAAACTTGACTCGGGCGGCTGTTAAGCGGGTACTATACGGCCGACGTATCTTGGCGAGTCTGAAGTTAGCTGATTAGCTGCACAGTAGACAATTTAGTTTCTAAAAGATTCATTGCGCAGCCAAACAACTAACTTCAGACTCGCCAAGATACGTCGGCCGTATTGTAGATAGAAGCAAGAAGCTGTTATGATGAGCACATCCTGAACAACGGATCTTTCACGATCGAGCTCAGCAATGATTTGCCAGACGAACACCTGGTGGAGTGCAACTCCACCAGGTGACTAACTATTAAATTCCAAAGTTTCTGAGGCCCGAGCGACACGTACGCGAAGAGCGCGCGCTATCGCGCCGAAAAAAATCGCGAACGCGTTCAGTTGGCTTGATATTTTCACGCGAACTGGATGCGGTGCTGTACAGTGACAAAGCCGCCGCTTCGCACCGCATCGGATCTCTTCGCAATTTGCGTTCACTTTGAACCGCCTACGTAAGACGCCGCGTTAGATACACTGCTCACGTAGGCAGTAGTACAAATGACATATCGCTTCTTATTTTCGCGACGCGATGCACGGCTCAACGCAATGCATTGCACTTCGCTCCCACTGGGGATCGACAGAGCGATACGGGGGGATCTCAATGTGTAACAAATGGTCGCCCATCAACGGACTGACCGTGGCAAGGGCAGCTTAACCTTGCAAATAATATGATCCGCGCGGTTTTTAATTAAGTAAGGGTTGTAAATGTCTCCTCAAAAAGCTTTTTGTACACGTCATCAACATAGATTTTAGACACCGTATCTCCATTAACAAAATGTTGGACGGTAATGAAAATAAGGGTTAAAAGAGGGTTTTTAGCACTAAGCATTTTTTTTCTCTTAATAAATGTCTTTACTCTAAGTTACTCTATTACTTTTAACGCTGAAAGAGATAACTCAAACGTTACGGCCTGTTTAAAAATTTACTTATCTATGCTATAAGGTTGCTATCGCTTACTAGTGATGTCTCTGTCTATACCTTTTTCACCGTAACTTGATTAGTGTCGTTTCTCAAAAAAACGTTACCACAAAAAGAATAAGTATCAAATATTTTTAAAGAACAAAGCATGAATAATATAGGTATTTTACGGTTTTTGATGATATCGTTTACGTTTTTTCGATAGCAGTCTCTTTATGATTACAATTTACGAAATGACCGAGCTGTCAAGACTGCGAAAAAACAGGTTTAAAAAAAAGTTTTTTTGCGTAAATAATGTACAGAAAGTTCTTGTGGAAGTAATTATACAGATCTCTTATTCTGCCTTTAATTTCGGCGTGCTTTAATTTATTTTTATTTAATTAATTAATGTCATGCAATTAGTAGGTACATTACATTAAATTCAACTCAATAACAATTAATTACAAATATAAATGAAATTACATTACAATTCACGAACTTACAATTTGTAATCTAGGAACTCAAGTACATTATAAAAGCATTTATCAATTAGTAATATTATTAAATTACGTTTAAATTGAATTACGTTTTTTATTATGAATTACGTTTAAACTCTCAATCACCGTAATTATATACACAATAGATAAGACAATTCAGTGTCGTACTAGGAAGACGGGCGGTACGCAACCGGTTAAATTGAATTAATTAACGTATTATGAATTACGTTTAAATTGAATTAATGGATGATATTTATAATTTTATTTAAATATCATCATCATCAGCCTATTAATGTCCCACTTCTGGGCACGGGCTTCTTCTCAGAATGAGAAGGATTTAGGCCTTAGTCCTTCACGCTAGCCTGGTTTTTTGTCGTGGGAAAATCCTCATGGATACCCTTCGCCCGGGGATGGCGAAGGGTTATGCCGGACTCTTACCGGCTAAAAACCCACGGTGTTCCTTCTCCTGACCCTTGGCCGGGGTCGCGGGATTCGCAGCTGCATGCGCCGCAACCCCGGCAGGCCTCAGTCCGCCAGCCCCTGGCGGAAACTGTTTGGAGCCCTAGGGTGTGCAGGTCCCCTCACGATGTTTTCTTTCACCGTTAACGCAACTTATAATCAAATTACATCCGCACATGAAATCAAAAAGTCTTATAAACCTAGATAGAACTTAGACTTTTCTACGTAACCAGTGATAGCCTAGCAATTGAACATGGACAAATGATTAAATACTTGTATTAAATGCTAGGGATTGTATCTTAAACAAGGATATAAAAAAAAAAACTTGCAAAAAAAAAATACGTATTTCATAGAACATTTCGATGCTACACATAAATGAATGAAAGTACGCGACACAGCTGGCAAGCACGACTAGAGCGATATAGCTAAAATGACTCAGAAACAGAACATCACGATTAGTTGTTTTTTTTTTGTTAATTCCGAAAATCAAATCAAATCAAACCCAAAAAAAAAAAAATTCACATTACAGGCGCTTATGAAAAGTCGAATTTAGGTGCACGGTTCCAATTAGTCGTTTCCTATGGAGAAGAGCCGGCAAGAAACTCCATGGTTACTCTTTTTAAAAAAGGATATCTTTTACAATTTCAGTGAATACGGTAGGTACCTACTATGAGAGAGAACAATGTAGTCTTGACCACAGACTTTGGAGTAATGTGGTACCAAGTCTTGAGTACAACAATTAACCAAAAAGGAAAAAAAAAGAATAATAATATGAATAATAGTAATTTACACAATTATATGTATAGGCAAGTCCACAAAGTTCTCACATTTACAAAAAATAAAATGAAGCTAAACAATATAAAACAATTGACATAATTAAATTTCATTATAACTTAGACAAAAAATCATTGAAAATCATCATTGGAAATCATCCCATAAAGGGTCATTCTGTCACCAGTAGATCATTCTTGAAGGAATTACACAAATTCGAAAGCACCTTGCCTAACTAGCACAACAATACGACACGTTTACATATATCTAACACGATTTCTAGCCCGTAACACAATACGGTCGGGACGTGTGGACGTGTTCAGAAAACAGATCGCCGTACACGGCTAATGTAAGTTCCGGTTAGCATTCCTAGTCGCATATTGTGGGACATAGCGGAGATATCTTGATAAGTGACATTACTGAGATAAACTGGAAGCCAGTGAAGTTCAGTCTATTAAAGTAAGAGATAATAGTGGTCATGATATAATAATATGTTTTACCAGGTATTCTCTTTTTGCGATGGCCTGAGACTACGTCCAAAATGTCACAATCAGTGCTGACATTGATTAACATCTTCAATACAATTTATTTATTTTCAATATTTTATTTGTGTTCACACAACACTTAATAAAAGACAGCTTGCCTAAATGCAATTACCTTACCTTTACCAAAAAATAAACCATCAGTTTTGCATAAGTATACTGTATGTCTCTGTAAGTGTGCGTCCTGAGTGACGACGCACGGGCGTATTGCGGATTGCGGAGCGGCTTTACCGTGGCTTCGCCGTCGATACCTGTCCTTAGAGCACGCGCGAAAGTTGACGCGTACGAGCGTTTTTAGTGTTTCGTTTTACTTTGGTTTTAATGTCGATATCAAAATTCAAACGTTTCGAACATTTATATAATGCGCCGTTCATTCCGCCTGCGCGGTGCGCCGTCACTCAGGACGCACACTGAGAAGAGAACTTATAACAAGAAATGTAGACAAAAGTGTAGAAAAACAAAAGAAACATAAATATGCAGACACAAATAAGTACACAAATTATCCTATTGCTACACTGCTAAGTCATTTTCCTCACGACCGTTTCCGTTACTGTAAGCACGAATAATTGCAGGACGCATGTGCGCGATCTTTCACTGCAAAGACGATCGTGACGCCTGCTCAATTTTTACTTCCCAGCGCTAAATTGCCCTCGTCAATTGTAGGTAGTGTGTGGACTGCAGGCGGCGGGCTAGAGAACCCGTCGCCCGCCCAGTATTAGGCCCCAGAAGGGGCCTAGCTGTGTTCTGCGCGCCTCTAATGAGGACGGGGGCAAGGCCCCACAAAAGCAGAGGTCCAACAGGGGCTGGTGGACTGAGGCCTGCCGGGGTTGCGGTGTATGCAGCTGCGAATCCCGCAACCCCGGCTATAGGTCAGGAGAAGGAACACCGTGGGTTATTAACCGGTAAGAGTCCGGCATAACCCTTTGCCTTCCCCGGGCGGAAGGTATCTATGAGGATTTTTCCACGATAAAAGATAAAAAATAAATATTAGCCTGTAACTGTCCCACTGCTGGGCAAAGGCCTCTTCTCGTACAGAGAAGGAACGAGCATTGATCACCACGCTGGCTCACTGCGGGTTGGCGATTTCAGACCATAAGTCCAGGTTTCCTCATGATGTTTTCCTTCACCGTATGTCAGTGGTGTCTTAGATTAACTAAGAAAGTACATATGAAATTGAAAAAGTCACATTGGTACTTGCCTGGATTTGAACCCGCAACCCGGTGCTTAACAAGCGGGGCTGTAACCTTCCCTTGATAAAAGATAGTGAAACAAAAAATCAAACACGCTTGTGTTCATACAATTTAACTCTGTATCTGGTTCCGAATAAACCTTTACGTTAACAACACTAACTTTTCAGCTCAAAACGTTTTAAAAGAGCGTGTTTAACAGTACTTTGAAACTCGTACATACATTGTCTACATACGTATTTATTTTAGCGTTTGAAGACAAATAGTTAGGTGTCACGTTCGCGCGCAGTTAGTGCCCGTAGTGTTAACGTATACTGTACACGAATGTCAAATAACCGACCCACTTTCGAGTGAAGTTAAAACGTACACTGTAGTGCATAAAGCTGGCGCTAGAACAAAGTAGTTTATTCAACTCTTTTCAAGTGATTTTCAGAGTTATTTGAAAGGTTTTTTTGTTTGTAGGTTACACATATTTTTTATAAATTTTAGACAGAGAATACGATGGGTTATAGAGATAAATATAAAAACAAACAATAAATCTATCAACTATACAAATAAAATTCATAAATCAGAATGGAATGTCGGCAGCGGTACTTTCATCGGAGATTGAGACCTATTTTTTTAAAGTTTATTTGAAGCGCTTTTTATTATTGCCACAATAAATTCACTCCATTGAAAAACATTATACTTTACATTATTGTTGTTTTTATTAAACTTATCGGATGGACGATATTCAAGGAGCGTCGCAGGATGAGACCTACGTTTTTTAAAGATTATTTGAAGCGCTTATTTTTAATTATGGGCACAAAAAATTCCACGCCTATGGAATAAAATACCTAGGTCATAATTATGTCATTTTTAATAAAATAATCAGATGTAAGAAATTCAAGGTCTGTGTGATTGAGACTTTTGTCTTTTTGATGATTATTTAAACCGCATATTTTTTTATTATGTTTACAAAAACATCTACACTGGTAGAAAAAGTTCTACTTAAATAAAATTCGGCATCTGTAGTTCTCTATACAACGTTAGTTTTAGTAGAAAAACCGAGACACCCCAACAAGATTTTCATCAGAACTGCCTGAATATGTTTTTTTTTTAATAAATCTCCAAGTTACACCGTAGTTGATGTAAGTTCCCTAGTAAAGTATGAAATGCCTGAGATGTGCTATGCAGGGGTTGTCTAATACACGGAAACTGACCGAGCGGACCATCTCAAGCCTCAAGGTATCTATTCCCGTCAACTGTTATGTGTAGAAACCTACTGAAACAAAATTGAAATTTCCGAAAAAAAAAAATTATGTGGTGTAAAAAATATGTCAATCGATTCTCCTAGTGATTCTGAACAAACTAGTTTCAGGGTTAGTATATACTAAAATTAAGCTTGTATACAATACTTAATGTATGTACATATACATACATAATCAGTCCATTACTGTCCCACTGCTGTGTACGGGCCTCTTCTCATAATGAGATGGATTTAAGCCTTAGTCCACCACGCTGGCTTGGTGCGGGTTGGCAGACTACACACACCATCGAAAACTTTATGGAGCCCTCTCAGATGTGCAGATTTCCTCACAATGTATTTCCTTCACAGTTAACGCAAGTGATAATAAAATTCTGATCCCCGAATGAATTCGAAAAGTCAGAGGTGCGGACCGTCGGCGTCGCCTCCTATATGGAAGGCAAGCATTCAACTGCTAGTATTACTGATCTAATTTATGTTTAGTAGTAATTCTAGTAAGCTATTTAGCTTCTTGGACCAGGTTTAATGGTGGAATTTCTCCTTTTGCAAATGGTGAAAAAATGGAAAGATAACTGTTAAAAATAAATATCAGCCTGTAACTGTCCCACTGCTGGGCAAAGGCCTCTTCTCATACAGAGAAGGAACGAGCATTGATCGCCACGCTTGCTCACTGCGTGTTGGCGATTTCAGACCATAAGTCTAGGTTTCCTCACGATGTTTTCCTTCACCGTTTGTCAGTGGTGTCTTAGATTAACTAAGAAACTACATATGAAATTGAAAGAGTCACATTGGTACTTGCCCGGATTTGAACCAGCAACCCGCTGCTTAACAAGCGGAGCTGTAACCTCCGGGCCACCACGACAAGATAACTGTTAAAGTAACAATAAAAAATAATAGCTTAATTGCTAGGCTATCATGCAAACCCCACAGTCGGTATTAAAATGTAGCTCTCTCGTAACAACTTCTTGTTCTTTTTACGCTTGAAACAAACGTACAGTTAGTTGAAAAGATATTACATTGTATAGTCGTAAAAACTCGCAACTGGCTCTCGCTGTTATCTGCTCAGATAATCTTGAAGTTACGGCGTTTGCTTTAAAATAGTACTTACTATCTGAAACCTTAAGAGTGCTATAAAATTTATCGCAATTTTAAAAGTAGTAAAACGTATCGATTTTACTGTATAGATAAGAAGAATAAAGTATTGAACTACTTGAATTTTTAGACTCTAAAAATATACTTTAAGCACAGAATCAATACATACCAGGTGTAAGGGACGGTTTACCGAAAACTGAAACAGTGAATTCAGTCTTTTATCATAATATATTATTCTGAACTAGCTTTCGCCCGCAGCTCCGGTTGCGTGAAACTTTGAACCCGTAGTGACGATTTTCCATACAAACTTTCATCCCCTATTTAACTCCCTTAGGGGTTGAATTTCGAAAAATCCCTTCTTAGTGGATGCCTACGTTACAAAAGAAACCTACTGTCAAAATTTCAACTTTCTAACCCCAGCGGTTTAGGCTGTGCGTTGATAGATCAGTCAGTCAATCAGTCAGCTTCTCCTTTTATATGTATAGATTGAAAATAATTGGTTTTGCTCAGAATTATCCAACTTTTCCGATTTTTCTTTTCACAAATTTTACATTTCTCTGCTGTAAAATAAGCAATCCTCCTATCCTAATAAGGACACAGCATGTTGCAAAACTAAAATGTATATTTTTATTAATTGGAAAATTCGAAAGATTTCGTTGATATATGCCACGGATTTTCAATTCAAAATGATGAACTAAATTCACTGTAAATTTTTGGTAACCTGTCCTTTACACCCAGTTTATTTACCTGCCAAAACACTTATTGAAATACAATAAAACAAAGTCAAATTGGCAATTTCCAGTGTATTTGGAAAATTCCGAAAAAAAAACAGTTTTTTTTCGATTCAGAATAATTGGCTGAATTCACTGTTTCAGTTTTCGGTACACCGTCCCTTATATCCAGTATAATAAAATCATAACGCTACAAAATATTTAATATTTTTGGACAAAAAGTAAGTGCTACGCATCTTAGGAACGTTAAAAAACTAATTTTAAAATAACAAACATAGTTTTGCTGTTTGCCTAGAGGCTGCACCAAACAGGTCCAGTTCAGCATATGCCAGAAAACAAGTCCCTGAAGAAAAACGCAAATATTACGTCATTAAAAAAATGTGGAAATTTCCATTTTTCTTACAGACTGTACAACTTTTTCAAAATCACTGAGTGCTGTTTGCAATTTCTTTAAAAGTTATGGATATTATTTTAAGAACGCTTTCCTGTTAGGTAAAACGGTTAAGGTAGATTAGGCCTTACTGCCCTATCTTACTAGGATATAACTTCTAGGTACGCACGGCCACATCTCAAGCGACACAATTTTTTTTTTCTTTCTTTACGGTCAGCTTCTAATAGCAAGCAATGAGTAGATTGATAATTATATAGCCGTGCGTATACACGACAACATAATTCAAGCGACACACTTTTAGTGTAAACTAATCTCTCATTAGAATAGGCTAGGGCCTAGCCTAGCCGCTAGGCTTTCATCATCATCCGTGGAGCACAAAGGTTCCAGACGAAAACCAGCGTCAAGTACATAAAGTGCTTGACATTAAGCTGATCTGGACACCTTTTTGGTTCAGCCGTGAGACACATACCCAAGACTTTTTTTTTTATTTATATCACATTTTTCACATGTTGTGTCTCTTTGTGCTGTGTCCAAATAAATGATTCTTTATCTTTATCATCATCATTCAGCCGAAAGACGTCCACTGCTGGACATAGGCCTCCCCCAAGCATCGCCACATCTACCGGTCTTGTGCTTCTCGCATCCAGCGGATTCCCGCGACCTTCACCAGATCATCGGTCCACCTTGTGGGAGGCCTACCCACGCTGCGTCTTCCGGTACGCTAGGCTAGGCTTTACGTAAAACTAAAAAAAAACTGTCTTTCTTTCTTTTTTTTTATTTTGATGTGTTTTCTCTTGACCTTAGTCTAGGTCAGAGGTGACCGAGACAAAGTCGACGATGGAGCGAGCTTACCCAGAAGAAGCCTGTTCAATCTCACTTTGAAGAGATTAGGGTTGTATGCGTTCGGAGACACAGACGCAGGCAGAGAGTTCCACTCTTTTGCTGTGCGCATTATAAAAGACGTTTAGAAACGCTTAATGCGAGTTGGTGGATCTTTCTTTCAGATGAGAGATCAGCTTACACTGGTAATCTGATCGCATCTTGATATTTTGTCGTGTGATTATTATAATCTGCAAGGTAATTCACGAAGATAGTAATAGAGGTCTTTGGAAAAATGCTCACCCGGGAAAGTTGTAGTAGGACAGCTCCCTGTGAAAGAGTTTGTCCTGGGAACTACCATTCTATTTCTACCGCCTAGCAGCATTGCTGTGGTCTTTCCACGTGGAATTTCTCAATAGCGTCCCGGAATCTGGATTTGTGCCCGGTTAATGGCAATAGGCTCGCTCCCGCTACGTAGGACTTAAACATAGCGGCAAAATTAGGATGTACTATACACCTCTGCCCAACCTTTCGGAGAATACAGGCGTGATGTGTATGTGATAAAAGATATTTACCTACCACGCAGATTTCGGTCACGATCTCATAACCTCAAAAATTAAATTATCATGACACGTTAGTCATTACCGGCCGTCTAAATTGCAGAGCGAAACGGTAATGACGGCCAAATTGTGAATATACGCCACCGCAAACGATTCCCAGTCATAACTACGGTCATTACCGTCACCATACCTTTATTCTATGGGTTTTATTGTTCATTGCGCTTAAAATATGGGTTGCATTAAAAGGAATGATCGCCAAACATGATGATAATGATTATTCTATTATATTTTTCGGGTAGAGCTATTTTTTGTCGGGGCCCCTGGCTAATTATCAAGCGTGCAGATCATACGATTTAGGTAATAGGTTAAGCTCCGCTTTCCGCGGTCAGAACCGTGGATGGGTGACCGTTCCGTTACAAGACCCCTCCGTATCCGCAGAGTATGTTAGGCAGTCGGTCCCGGGTGTCAACAGTATTTTTGCGTCGGGGGTTGAAAATAAGACTATAATATGCTTGATGATAGGATCTATACAGTCCGCCTGGCTAGCTACCAACCTCACATTAAAGTCCGGTGCCCAGCAGTTTACTGTGCTTCGTCTTGTGTATATGAGAGCCAGGGAGATATCAGGAAGACTCTCTATATCTCTTTTACTTGGATTTGTGTGCGTTATCTTATCTGTTTGCGTTTACCATCAGGTGAGATGCAAGTCAAAATGCGAAACAATAAAAAAAAGCAATATTGTACATTATCTTAACTATACATAATGGCTACCTGTAGGTATAACGGGTGTAATTAAAATAATAGTTATAATAAAAAAAAACACAAAAAAATTGCAATCTTTGTTCAAAGAACTTATTTTTGGGTTGGTTTTTATTTGCTTTGCAACATCGATTCTCAGCCACCATATTCGTTTTCATTTTAACACAATATACTTACAAAATCATAATAATTTGTCACTAGCTAAAAGTAAAAGTAAGTGTGCCACTAAAATTAAAGCGCTACACTGCTCTTTTCGTAATTAACTACTAGGTATAAGCACCTATTTCGTGATTAGTACACCTGCGGTTTTCGTTATTAGTACCAAAGTAGTCGACATAGCCCACGGGATAAGCAAGCTCATTCTACCTAGCTTTTTCCCAACTATATTGGGGTCAGCTTCCAGCTGATAAATACCAGTATTTTACACGGAGCGACTGCCATCAGACCTCCGCAATCCAGTCACTGGGCAATGCCGAAATCCTAAGGTTGGACCGGTGATCAGACTTCGGGCTTCTTACTACCCGTAACGACTGTCATAGGTATTCGTATGACACCCGGGACCGACGGCGACGGTTTAACGTGCTTTCTGAGTCACGGAGGTGTCTCGATGTGTAACGAATGGTCACCCATCCATGGACTAACCGCGACAAGCTCAGCTTAACCTTGCAATCATATGATCTGCGTGGTTCTTAAGTGGCCACGAGCTCCTACCACAAAATAACCAAGCTGAAGTGTAAAGGTCACAGCTCATTAGAGCCACCCCGGCATCCGACCCGCATCGCCTCGCTTCGTGCGGTTAGTATTCTTTATATGAACTTGTATGGCTGTGCCCTCACTACATCAACTCCGTAGCGTCACCGAATCGCCTCGGGCGTATGCCGTCCACGTGCGGACGACAAGTTGACCACTAGGTGATAACTCGCTGCTCGCATGCTTGCCTTGCGTTGTTGCGCATTGCCAACGCACAAGTCCCGAGTGAACCGCGTGCTGCCATCGAGTGGACTCCTCCGACGACTCCTCTGGTTGACCACGCGACGTTTACTGGTGATAACGAGGCGTCCACCCGTGAACCACCTGCTGACAACGAGTGGACGCCGAGCGACGAGGGGATGCGGGTCGGGTGCCGGGTGGCTCTAATGAGCTGTGACTTTAAATGGGCCGACTATATTAGCTGCAGAATCGATGATCGTTAGTGAAGGCATGTTCTTGAGTAGAGACCGCAAATCGCCAAACGTAGTGTAGGACGCCCTCAAGCTAGGTGGAGTGACGATCTTCGCAAGGTGGCTGATAGCAGCTGGATGAGAGAGGTCTAAGAACGAGTTGAGTGGCGTGTTATTGGAGAAACCTATGTCCAGCAGTGGACTGCTATGGGCTCTGATGATAACACATAAACATGACATCACGCCTGTATTCCCCGAAGGATGGCAGAGGGCATTGGGCAGAGGGGTATAGTACACCTTCATTTCCCCGTTATGTTTTAGTCTCATGTAATCGGAGGCGGGCTTATTGCCATCAACCGGGCACAAATCCAGGATGCGGGCTGCTACTCAGACATAACACTTTGCCTGGTCTGGGGATCGTTCCAAAGACCTCATGACCAGCAGTCGCTCTCGCGACCACTAACCAACGAGGCAGTCCGCCAGATGATGACACCTGCTCATATTTATCACACAATTTATAAACATTAGTTAAACTTGCCTTCTAGTGTTGATTATAATTTAAATTCTCTCTACCACGCAAAAATATTGTTTAAATAACAAGATCACAATTTTGGCCGTAATTAGTGCCAGCTGTGTCCCCTAAAGTGCAAATGTGACATGAAAATGGGACGCTACCTAGAATTATGATATCATTATAATATGAACGGTCTTCTCCATGAACATGATTTTTATTTTTTGACTTGGTTGGGTTTCATTCCAGTCCCACCTGATGGTAAGCGTAGATAGGGTCTAAGATGGAGCACACGAATCCAAGTAACGGAGATATAGGGGGGATCACCCTATACCCCGCTGGCTCTCACATACACACGATGGAACCCGGTAAACTGCTTGGCGCCGGACTTTAATGTGAGGATGGTAGATATCCAGGCTGACCGATAGATCCTACCACGTCGCGTGCTGGGTTATTTGAATCTTACAACACGCGTCTATTCGCAGCGTGCGGTGATGAAGTTTTAAATTCTAAGGGATTCTACGCGACAACCCGTATGTAAACGGGTTAGAATCCCTGATTAACTGATTGAATATCGGGAACATAGACACAATCGATAAATAATAGATGCCGTCACTGATCCGCAGCGCTTGGACATTAGCGGCGTCTCCTCGCGCCTCGCACACCCGAACTGACTGATTTCGAGCTCTCACAGCTCATCATCATCATCATTCAGCCGACAGATGTTCACTACTGGACATAGGCCTCCCCCAAGCATCGCCACATCGACCGCTCCTGTGCTTCTCGCATCCAGCGGTTTCCCGCGACCTTCACCAGATCATCGGTCCACCTTGTGAGGCCTACCCACGCTGCATCTTCCGGTACGCGGTCGCCACTCCAAAACTTTTCGGACCCATCGGCCATCCGTTCTGCGAGCAATGTGCTCCGCCTACTGCCACTTAAGTTTGGCAATTCTTCGAGCTATGTCGGTTACCTTGGTTCTCCTGCGGAACTCTCACAGCTCACATCTCCGCTACGCACAGCTCACATCTCCTGTCCACTACGCATTTCCTCTCTGTTTTGGTGGAAATAAGCCGCCAGCTTCGCAACACATCTCCTCTCGTCTCGTCTCTTGTCTGCTTTGGTGGATAACAGGCCGTTGTATCAAAAAACCTGAATAAGCCGACAAGAATTACGATACGATAAGGTACAACCACCCAATATTTAATAATGAAATGCTTCACAATTTTGGCTCTGATTTAAATTTCCCACCAAAAAATGAAGATATAAATCACGTTGGTCTAGCTTTTGCCAAAAAACGACGCCATAAAAGAGTGCATCCATTTTAACCCTATTAAACTGTCTGTTTCCAAACAAGTGAACGAGTAAATCAGACTGTCCCAAATCTGGGCAGTAATAATGAATGAATGACCGAATGAACGAAATACTCAATACAAACGTAACTCGAAGTTCAATCGTGTACAGACGCCAGCACGGGTACTACAATCTGTCAAATGTCTTTAATAGATTATCATCTTTATCGCTATAGCATTAAGTTCAAGGTTGATTGGGAAAAGGAGGACGATCAAAATGTCCCCACCCAGCAATAACGACAATACCTATGCCCTTAGAAAGCTCTCTTCATGACTATCATTTATTACTATGGCATTTAGTCCAAAACACTGTGTGAAAAAAGTTACAGCTAAAGAAAATTGTATGATTTTATGTAAAAATACTTAAATAACTTCGATAATATGGTACATAGGATACGCAAGGCACATCCCTTTCGTTGCTCCAGCAGCGTATTTGAATGATGTAATTATTGATGACCCCTTAAGTCTATGATTTATGTGCTACATGTACAGCATATTTTATTAAAAGTTCTACTAAGTCCTACTAACCCAGTGTTATTTATTGTTTTTTTTCATTTGTCTTTTACTCTAATGTGATTTTTTTATTTTTGCAATAAACGATTTTTGTACGGAAAAAGTTTTTTTTCACACAATGTTTTGGATTAAATGCCATAGTAATAAGTGATAGTCATGAAGAGAGCTTTCTATCGACATATGCCTTGAAGTTATTGCTGGGTGGCGACACGCCCCATACATTTTTGATCGTTCTCCTTTGACAGTTTCGGGTAGGTTGATGTACTGGCGTCTGCACCATATAAATTAAACACACTTTTATCTTCTGCCTAGCCTTTTCCCAACTATGTTGGGGTCAGCTTCCAGTCTAACCAGATGCGGCTGAATACTAGTATTTTACGCGGAGCACTGCCATCAGACTTCCGCAACCCAGTTACTGGGTAATGCCGATAACCTTATGTTAGACCGATTGTCAAACTTTCGGGTTTCTGACTACCCGTAACGACTGTCACTGTTAAACACACCTTTTATTCTTCCTATTTCAAGAAAGTCCGCAACTCTTGCTGACATTTAATGAAATTCAATCTACTAACATTGTACTTTTATGTACAAACACATAAAAGTACAATGTTAGTAGATTGAATACAGGTATAATTTATTTATGTAATACCTGACTTTGATATCCTAAAAAATTCGTAGTGACATTTGTAGTATATACTCACATACCACGTACCAATATTTTTCGGTTATTTAAAAGGTGAAAGAGAAAACTAACAGTCAATGTACCAACTCGGCCAGTAATCATCTCCGGCCGTGCCCAAACGGGAATGTGACACGAAAATGAGTCGCCCGCCAAAATTACGATCGTACCGCAAACGATTCGCAATCATAATTCAAAACTTGATCATGTACCTTATAAATTAAACACATCTTCAATTTTAAGAAAGTCCTTTACTTTCTAATTACGCGACAGTTAGTGAAATTCCAAATTTACTAACGTTGTATTTCAAATGATTGTAGGTTTATCATACAATGGTTACCTGTTTTTTTTCCTCAAAAATTCTTAGTGACGTAATGTATAGTGTAGTATATCCACATTCTTTTGGTCACATATAAAGCAAAACAAAAAAAAAACCGTAGTCAAAGCACTGTCCCAACTCGGCCAGCAATCATCGCCGGCTGTGCCCAAACGGGAATGTGACACGAAAATGAGTCGCCCGACACAATTACAATCCTACCGCGAACGATTCGCAATCATAATTCAAAACTTGATCATGTATCTTTAAACACATCTTCAACTTTAAAAAACTCCGCAAAAATGTTTGTCTTATTCCGAGACATTTATAAAATTCACAATCTACTAACGTTGTATTTCATGTGATTAGGTAGGTAAATCTTACATTACATAACTGATTTTGTTCCCCTAAAATAATCTAAGTGACATGTGTAGTATAGTCGGTTACATAAAAATTTAAAGAAAAAAAACAATACCTAGTCGAAGCAAGGTCCCAACTCGGCCAGTAATCATCGCCGGCTGTGCCCAAACGGGAATTTGACACGAAAATGAGTTGCCCGCCAAAATTACGATCGTACCGCGTACGATTCGCAATCATAATTCAAAACTTGATCACGTGCCAGGCTTGTCCGCTCTATGATGTAAGCTCCCTAGCTAATGTCACGCCTAGGGCTGCCCGCTTGCCAAGTATTATCAACTAAAATTATATTCAGTTTTTTTTGTTTTATATGGCAATTAAATTTTGAGTGGGCAGTGGGCACTGCGGCTAAATTATTAATGCGCTGGCGTTTATTTTTTTTTCATTTGGTCATGTTTATTTATCACAAGTTTTTTATTTCGAATAGGCACAGTACATGCACTTAAGAAACGTTTCGATAGTTTAATTGTATGGTTCCAAAAAGTAGGTGCTTTGGAAAAGTGCTGGCAATAAACTCCATGGATACTCTTTTATTTCAAATAATTTTAAGTGCAATCGGATATTGTTACAAAGTTGTGCTTAAAATTATGTGAGAACAATGTAGGTTAGTGTCAGAAATATACTAATAAATATTGTAATAGGGATTTTGTATGTATCAGCAAAGACCCTCGACCATAAAGTTGGGAACCCAACATCATCATTATATTCTTATTAGCGCATCCGAATAAGTCAATGTGCTGGTAGTGAGTTCACAAATTCTCCATAGTCAGACCGACGTTTTAGCCGTATAGCAACAGTAATCTGTTGCTTCTTTCTTGTCAGCCTTTTACTGTAAGTATTATTGGGATCCCATAATTTTCTGTTTTCTCAATTTTGTACCAAATTTTACCAACAAAATCTCCCCTCGTGTCGGTATAGCTGTTTGAGAATAGTTCATGCCGTGGTGAAATGATTAGCTAGTCAGTAAGGTTGATAGTGAGGCTGTCTTCCTTCTTCGAGAATATTATCTAAAATGTAAACACAGATAATCATAGCCGAAGATAGATAGATTTCAGCGTATTTTTATAAAATCTTATAGCAGCTATTTCTCTTAAACTATTGACTTTTGCCGAAAGTTTGTTCTTAATTAAGGGTACTTTAACACCCTTTTGGATCAGCACCCCCTTTCCAAGTAACTTTATACAAGGTTAGTCAGAAAGAGGGTACACATAATAACGAATAACTTTTGTTCTACAACTTTTCCCAAAAGTCAATAGTGAGAAACAGCTGTTCAAAAATCTCCAAAAAAAACTCTAAAATCTATCTATCCCCAGTTATGTTCAGCTGTGTTTACATTTTAGGTCATATTTGGGGTCATAAATTAGTTTTCTGAATTTGTAACTAAAGCAGGGATGAAGAATTTTTGAAAAAACTAAAATAAAAATCATTTTATTTGGAAAAAAAATCGTATTTTAAAATTTTAACACTTGCTTTCAAACATTCATCAGTGATACTATAAGTGGGCTTCGGATTAGTACCCCCTTTCCGACTAACCTTGTATACTTTGTGTAGATCGAGATCATGCAAAAAGTATCATCATCACCTCTTTACCCTTATCCCACTCTAGGTGAGGTCGGCACAACATGTATTCCTCTTCCATTCTCCTCTATCAGCCATCATCTCAGTATTCACTTCTTTCTTACTATTATCATCTTTCACACAATCCATCAATTTTTCTTTGACCTACCTCTACTTGTACATCCATCCACAATTCCACATTCATATTTAACACTCTTTTGGTAACATGACTTTCTTCCCTCCGCATAACATGGAATTGAAGATTTTTATCCTGTACGAAGTATAAAAACCGGCCAAGTGCGTGTCGGGCTACGCGCAGTAATAGGGTTCCGTAGTTGCACAATAATGCGGACTAAGAAGAAGGCTTAGTAATTTTTCAATAGAATTTGTACGAAATTTTAGTTTCTCGGTTGGTCGACTATTACTCGTAAATCTGTAAAGCCTACTTTGCTGTGATAGTTGTCCTTTTAACTTCGTTGTATATATTACTACTGTGATTTTTTTCACATATCCAAAACTAACCGTTTAGCTGGCAGAAGGGGGAGGACACTTGACTCTAACAAAAATTTGCACTCTAAAGCTTAATATTTCAGAAACGACTCCATTAATCGAGAAATTTATTTATTTATTTATTTATAAACAACCAACTACTATTTACAGTCTACACCACACATAGAAGTTATTGGTTAAAACAAACAGTTAACAGAAACTAAAAAAAAAAAAACAGTAAAACATAAAATTATACAAAATTAACCATAAATTATAAAACTAGACATAACTATAAGACATATAGAAGGCAATCTAAAAAATGTATGTGCCTTTCATGTCTAAGAGATTGTGCTGGGAGTGGCAATGGACTCCAAGTAACAACTAGCAGTACTCAGGAGTCTCAATTCAGTACTTGCAAAGAGGTCTAATGATTCGTCATATAACAAAATGTTATTAATGAGGGTAAGGGCTAGGTACAATGGACTGGTCTTAAGGGCAACGGTACTAGTTTGAGGTATCGCGAATAGAGGACGTTGGCGTGGGCGAAGCGCGCGTCTGATTGGTAATGGAATCGCAAACGAGATGTATAGCAGTAAAGAGGAATTGCAGAGGGAACCACGTATTAGACGGATGAATGACGGATGAATTGGCTGCATAAACCCTATATATTTTTGAAAGACCTATGCAACAACACCATACACCATGGAGAAGACGAGAAAAAAAAATCATCCCCCTTTATGTGTATAGCAAGTACCATGAAAAAGTTTTTTTTTTATTTTCTTTTATCACTTTGTCGGCGTGATGAATATGTATATCCATGCCAAATTATAGCTTTGTAGTACTAAGAGTCTCTGAGCTAGGCTGCGGACGGACAGACGGACAGACATGGCGAAACTATAAGGATTCCTTATTGACTACGGAACCCTAAAAATTATCGTGAATATCGATCAGTTCTAGTAGTGACGTCCAGTCACGCTGATTTAGACGTACGACAAAAAATAGTAATCGAACTCAAGCCGTATCAATATCTAGCCGTTACCGAGCCGAGGTCAGCCAGTCATTCCGAGTGAAATATTGATATTCAGTCGCATCTGGTCAGGGACAAAGTGGTAT
This sequence comes from Amphipyra tragopoginis, assembly GCA_905220435.1. NCBI lineage: Eukaryota > Metazoa > Arthropoda > Insecta > Lepidoptera > Noctuidae > Amphipyra > Amphipyra tragopoginis. Next base: position 4,836,183 of record HG992006.1, read on the forward strand.
TGACTTTTTATGTTAGAACATTCTAAGTAACAACTCCGAGTATAAAATTGCGTGATAAGTGACGTTGGACTCGCCTTTATTACATAGATTATTGTTATTACATGTTACATTACTTAATCAAAACAATTACTTAATCAAAACCTTTTTTTTTGTTGTGGGAACATCGAGGCGAAGGTTTATTTAGGACTCTTACCGGCTAAAAACTCACTCCTGACCTGTGGCCGGGGTTGCGGAATTTGCAGCTTTATGCACCGCAACCCCGGCAGGCGTTGGACCTATCCTTCTGTGGGGCCCTGCCCCACGTCCTTCTGAAAGGCGCGCGCGGAACATAGCGCGCTGCCTTCTCGAGGCTGTTACTGATCGGGCGGCGGGTTGTCCGCTAACCCGCCGCCCGCAGGCCACACACTGGGATGGCCGAAGCCCGTCGTACGCCCTCTGGCGGTGCACTTAGTCAACCCTAAAATAAGGTTGAGCTACACGATGGCTAATGTATGCGTACAGTCAGTTGCGACAGGTCAACTTTACGCTCGGGAAGACACGGCGTGGCACATGCTGGCAGAGTGTGCCGCTTGGGAGCCCTCATCTCAGGAGTAGGCGGTGACCTGTCGCTATCGGCCGTGGTCGAGTCCATTGTCGACGGCGAGGAGTCCTGGGACGCGGTGGTATCCTTCTGCGACATGCCGGCGGTGGCGGGCCGGCACCAGCCTGGGGTTGCGGAAGTATCGTTAGTTCCCGTGACCCCCGGCGCAGGTGTGAGATGGAATACCGGGGTGGTTGGTTTTAGTCAGTAAGAGTCTGACAGACCCCTGCGCCCACCCCAGGGTGGAGGACATCCATGAGGATACCAAACCTGAAAAAAAAAGATCAACTTTACGCTGCTATGACTCTTTCCTGAAAAGGCTATTTCCAGACGTTGTCCTACATTGTTACACTGACTTTAAAAGAGACTTTGACCTTTGAGTTTGTTTCGGCTTTTCTTCTCAGAGTTAGACGGCAAAAACCGGCGCCATCTAGTCTTAAAAAGACATCTAAAATTGACTTGTAAAAGTGTCTGTAACAGATTTATTTACAGAAATAAAAATCATTTATCAACTGATTAAAACTAAAGAGTTCACCACAACAAACAACATGATCGCTGGGGCCCGCCCCTAGCGGGTCGTTTTGGCGGTCCGCGTGACCCGCTCGTGCCCTTCGCTCGCATTTGGTGTGACTTGCTTCGTAAGAATCCCTTGAATAAGTACGTCTCACGGAGGCTGGCCACCAACACGCCCCGCATTTAGTTTGACGAACAATTAACTGACACTGATCCATCAGTTGCTGTAGGTACAATCAGCATCAAAATTAAGTGATGACAGCTCAAGGTTCCATAAGTGTTCAATGAATAAAAACGTCCTATGCTCTAAAGAATAAAATGATTGTAATTTTGATAAAACAGCGGTTCTTACGAAAATTTTTATTTTTTTATTTTACTTTCTCGCCTTACACACTCTTCACACCTGATGGAGACAGGGTCTAAGATGGAGCACACGAATCCAAGTAACAGAGATATAGAGAGATTACCCTATACCTCTCTGGCTCTCACATACATACGACGAAACACAGTAAATTGCTTAGCGCCGGATTTTAATGTGAGGGTAATAGCTAGCCAGACGGACCGTATAGATCTTACTATCAAGCGTGCGGGGTTTTGTTAAATCTTACAACACGCGCGCGGTGAGTTTTATATTCTAGCCCGTCACCACACGGGGAATTTCATAATACCGACATTTTGAACAACTTTTGCTGTTGTTCTAAATAAAAATATAGAGGAATACATAGCTCAAGTAAATAAACATCAAAACGCTTCTGCATCAAAACCGCAATTAACAATAACGTGACACAAATAGTTTTAATTGTCCTGAAGTACGTACTGACACATTGTTAGCTCATTACATTCGAATACCACAACAATCAATTTGACGTCACATTGTCAGCGTAATGTATAGGGTTGGCAATAATTGATGACAATGGATATTGTTTTTTTTCTTCCACTGTACTAACTGACATACTACAGAATGAATCAAAAAAATCAAGAATAGTATCGCCTAATAGTATTTTTGTTTTACAATAATTTGTAACGTTGTTTTGCTATGTAGTTTCCTGTTATTAAATGATTCAGATCGGTGACCAATCAAAATAACATTTCGGTTAAAAAACTGTAATTTATTTTATTATGAGACTTGATCGCGCTTGACCATAGTCGCACGCGACGATTAGCGCAGACAGGGTCTAAGATGGACCAACGATTCCAAGTAAAAGAGATTTAGAAAGATTCCCCTATACTCCTCTGGCTCTCACATACACACGACGAAATACAGTAAACTGCTTGGCACCGGACTTTAATGTGAGGATGGTAGTTAACCCGGCGGACTGAATAGATAATGCCACCAAACGTGCTTGCGTTTGTTGAATCTTACAACACGCGTCTATTCCCAGCGTGCGGTGAGGAAGTTTTATATTCTAGTCCATCCACACACAGGGGTGAGATAGGTTCAAATTAGTATAGCAAGAGAGGCTAATGCGCGTTCTTACAATAGGGAATATGCATGTAATTATTTTTTTCTCCTAATCAATAAAGCACATGAATATAAACACAAGAAAAGTATTAAAGTATTAAAAATTAAATGTTACTATTGTTTGTTGCTCAAAACAATATAATTTTCTTCTACAGTCAAACATTCTTCCCATAATGTGACGTCATAATTCACGATACAGCTTTGTTTACATCTCTTTTTTAGCCAAAAATCATATAAATTAAATTATTTCTTCTTTATTCAAGCAGAAATCGCACTTACTAACTTACCTCAGAGAGAAATCAAACAGTTTGCTAAGAAAATATTATTTAAAGATTTATTCATATGGACTTTGATGTCACTTCCGGCATGTTCGAAGACGACACGTTTCGAGATTGTGTTCCGTTCCACAAAAAAAACGTAACATAAAATAATGAATTCTAAAATAAGTGATGCGTAAAAAAAAGAAAAAAAAACACATTGTGTCTTTACTCCTATACAATGTATATATATTTAAATAATGAAAGAGTTTTGAATTACATGCATATTCCCTATTAGGCTAACCACGGAAGAGACACTAAGTTACTCCAGACACAGTTGATCGCTATTTGTTTGTTTTAGCTGCAGCGACCGTTTTGTGTATGTAGTTACAGACGGTCCTGTGGCTTGAAACTGTGTCCCCAGTTACTAAAGTTTGTCTCGGTGCACCAATCTGTATCTACAGACAATAGTGTCCCGGGCACTGAGTGACCGTTGTGGGATCAGCCTTAATTAATAAACAAGCAGTAAACTTGATTTAATTATTTATTACGTCGAAGCTTTTGTTTTGTTTTTTTGTTTGCTAGTTAACCTACCTTGTCACGTAAGTAGACCTCTAAATTTTGGCCAGAACGAATTTGAAAAAAATGCAAACACTTTTTAGTCTTTTTAACTAATATCTTTATTAATCTTCTTCTTCTTCTATCGTGTCGACACGAGCTATACGGGAATAGCTCATGCCGTGGTGAAAAGATTAACCAGTCAGCAAGGTTGGTAGCAAGGCTGACTGCCCAGGGTGCGCCGGACGTGCTTATGTATCGTCACTCGTAGAGACTCTTTTCATGCACCCCAAGTATTAATAATTAAGGTATTGTTTAAATCAAATCAAATTTATTTCCAATTGTATTCCTTGTTTGTAGTTTATTTCTTTAAAACGCTCGTCTATTTTGAATAATTACTTATTTATTTTACAAAAATCATTTAATGATTTAATACCTTTTTTTTCAAATTGGTTCGCTTCTGTCTTTACAAAAACTAATATTATGAAATCAAAATCACACCATTTACAAATTATACTAATAAATTTAAAAAAATAATTGTATATTGTGTACCTTTTTTTCGAATTGGTTTGTGCCGGTTAATACAAAAACTAACGTTAAGAAATCAAAATCACACCACTTACAGATAATAGTCAAGAGTCAAAAACCAACACTTTAACTTCAACACTTTTCACAAAATCTTCATTTCACCCATCGTGGGCCCCAAAATAAATAACACAACAAAAACATTTCGAGCCTGAGATGTCACTCCACTAACCCCTAATGATACGTTCATCCAACCGCCTGTACACGTCGTTATGCATGTAGATACGCAAAACCGCTAATTAGGTGGGGAATTTCAGTTCTCCCGAGTAGATAAAATGAGCTGTGAAGCGTTTAGAACACAAGTTATGAGAGGAGAGCGGATTGCGAGTGAAAGTGCGTACAGCACCCGCATGGTACAATAATATGCTACGCCAGGGGCCCAAAGTTACCGTGGCCCTGGAACGCAAAGGGCACTAGGAGGAACACGGATGGGTTTTAGTCAGTAAGAGTCTGACACTCTCTTCCGCTCCGCCCAGAGCGGCAGAAGCCAATTGATGAGTTACCATCCTAAAAATGGGGCCCAATTCTCCTAAAGGAAATCTTAATAAATAGCAACCGTACCAAGGCCGGAATCGATCATTCAGACAGTTTTCGATTTCAAAAGCTGTCAAATTATTTGACACAAAAATCAAAACCAAACATTTTGACAGTTTTCGTAAACAAAAACTAACTGACGATTGTGGTTCATTTGCGTTTGGCAACAATTTTCTTAGTCGAATTTAACCCAGGCCATTTTTTGTCGCTGACTTGTCACTCGTTGGACAAGTTCACAGAGGTATGAGTGACAGAGACGACGCTCTACGAATCCGAAGCTAGCCGATATCTCTTTCTAACGCTTGATGTGTAATATTTACTGCCGGATAATGTACAACGGTTTTGCACAGGCACTTTTTTGCTGCTGTGTTAATTTTCCGATCGAAAAAACAGCTTCCAGCTATTTTCAATAACCTACCTAGAAAGAAAGAAAGAAAACAGTAAATTTATTCAGCATGCAAATCGACACAATCGACATAAATTTATGTATAAAACCAAAAAAGGTGTAACAGTTGCCGAAATAAAAATACTTAACAAGCATAGCGTAGTACACCAATGCAGTCTATTAGTAAATTAAAATTACAGAAATGCGTCGCACTCGCATGTGAATGGATCATCACTCAGCATAATGCTATGTTGTGGCAGCATTGGGACTAATTTTCCCAACATTTATTTATTCAATATCACATACATTTGCTTTTACAGATAATACCCAAGCTAACAAGTGTAGTCATGAACTTAGTCTGCTAATTTTCCAGTCGCATGTAACGGGTCTGGGTAGAACACGTTAAGATAAACAACAGTGGACAACACACTAAGTGTCACCCTCCGGAATTGACAACATTTCATATTTTTAACCTGTATGTATTATTACGTTACATAAAAGTAAATCCAAATCCAGGGCACCCGTAATTTTCCGTTTTTCGTAATTATGTACTTTTCATTCATAATTTCAACTTTGAAATGCGGCGTATTCTAAAAAGACGTAAGCGCCAAATGACGTCATACATACGGTGGAATGGCATTAGAACCTTTGCTTTACTGTGAGCCGTCAAAAAAACTGTTAGTTAGATGTCACTGTCATGTAGATAAACTTCATAAGTGACATTGACATGTCTTGTTTGACATTAATCTTTTCATCTGAAACTTTGGAATGCATAGGCAGAGGTATGCCTCATTCCACCGTTTAAGTGACATCATCGCATGTTTTATGATTTTAATTTTTTTTCTCAGAAATGATGAAATAAAAAACATAAAAAATATGTATTTGTACTCAGGATACGAAAATAAAGAAATGGTATTTTTGTTTTAAGATCGTTTCAGTTTTTTCGCCAAAGAGCATGAAAATAAGTCCAAACCCCGTGAGACTATTAAGGATTCTTACTGCACGAATCACTGGTGCAAACTTTAATTTTGTACGAGTAGCCGGAACTTTAAAAACATGCAACACCAACAGCACTGATTTTCAATGACGACCTTGGGTGACGCAATGGCGTCTTTCGACGGCGGAAAAATTGAGATTTTTACTTATCAACGGTTGGCCCTACTAGAGATAGAAATTTGACATGAGTTCCATGGAAGTAATGTCAAATTTTTATCTCTCAGGCAATCAACCGATAGAGTGTTATTAAAAATGGCCATTAGATGGTCGAGGGCACACCTACCCAATACCGTCAAAAACGTTCAATTAGTATAGTTTCCTTGATCGAGGAGTTGCCATTAGGAAGCTCTTGGTCGTTAACTTGCTAATAACACAATCACGTATTTCCGAAATATATGCAAAAATTAAATATGCATCCACCCTGTAAGCGAGACAAAATCTCATTTGCTGCAATGTGAAAAAAACTATCCGTTAAATATCCCCCCATAAAAGTTTATTATTAGAAGGGCTAATTAACAACCACGTGGATCATTCGGTTTGCAATGTTAAGCTGCACTAGCCGCGGTCAGTCCGTGGATAGTAGCGATGGGCGATTGTTGCAAAGAAAACAATCGACTGAATCGAAAATTGTACTGTTACGCATTCGATTGTCGATTTAGTAGTTCCTCACCATAATTATTCGAATAACAATGGACTAACTACTAAATGTAAACTGAGACAATAGAGGACAATTAAATAATCTATTAGCGCCAATCGCATAATAACTGCAGTTGTACTTGTAAGTAGTGGCGCACGGACTTTAAACTATTGAATTGTGGCGCAGCGGCAGCACACGCACCACCTTTTAGTAATTACTTATTTAGTAGAACGAGTATAATAATACATGCGCTGCGCCACAATTCAATACAAATTAGTAGTTAAAGTTGATTCGGTAACCGTATCAGTGATTGTCGCCTGCCGCGCGCCGTTAGGCGATAACAATCGACTAACATCAATTGTTATCAACGTTTATCGACTGGACTGAACAATCGACTAAGTCGATTAGTTTTATTAATAATCGCCCATCACTAGTGGATAGGTGACCGTTCTTCGTAACACATCGAGACCTCTCCGTGCCTCGGAGAGCGCGTTGATCTGTCGGTCCCGGATGTTATACGAATACCTTAATAGTTGTTACGGGTAGTCAGAAGCCAGAAAGCCTGACAACCGATTTATCCTTAGGATATCGGCATTTCCCAGTAACTGAAGGGAGTCGCTCCGTGTAAAATACTGGTATTCAGCCGCATCTAGTTAGACTGGAAGCTGACCCCAACATGGTTAGGAAAAGGCTAGGTAGAACAAAAGTGCATTATGAATATCATTGCCAGTCCATTGATCCTTCCTTACGTGGTTCCCATAAACACCTGAAAAAAACTCATAAGGACTCATTCACACGGGTTCCGTCATTAACGATTCGTCATAAAACACGATACGTCATGGCGGATGGACTTTCACATTGCATACGAAATCGTGTTTTATCACGACTCGGCAAAATATACGAATTGATGTTCACATTCGTTTCGTGATTCAGAGTTTAGTCTTGGATGAATCGAACACGACGGATGTGAATACAAATGCCTAACGGCCGAATATGTTCTGGAACTGAAACCATGTAAACCTTTACACCTTTATTGTGTATACCCATATTCGTGAAATAAATTATTTGATTTGATTTGACAATTCACGATTCGTGTTTTTTGACAAACGTGTTTTTTAAGACTATACGTGATTTAAGGCGTGTCCGACATTTTTCACGATTCGTAATGCGTGTGAACACGGACGTTTAATAAGCAAAGCAGCGGTCAAAAAAAATACGAATCGAGAAAAAAGACGATTCGTCAAAAAACGAATCGTCTTCTTGTGAATGAACACTAAAGTATGAAAATAATACTTTAAAACAGAACCCAATAACAGAAACTCGCTAACCGCTTATAGCTTACACACTCGGGATAACATTAATCATATGGAAACAGCAGTATAATGTCGCTTTCAGTAATAATGATTCTATACACGCAGCCGGTTACTGCTATTGAAATGTATTAACTATACATTTACATGCAACAGTACCTATTTACAATTTCCTTTTTAATATGTCGACTGTGGAAATAAAAATGCTTTTCATGATAAAAGATAAATATTTATAGTTAAAAGTACACTTTATCGCCTTTGATCTTGTATTTCCGAATATATTTCGTTATTGAAATTATTGGTATGTATTTTCGATAAATGTCAGAAGTCATATTGATGTCAATTGCAATTAAAAATGATACGTCGATATGCCAGTTTTCAATAAGAGTTAATTTAATTAAAGCTACCGTAGAACGGGGTTACTTTGATTAATTTTTTGAGCTTCATGTATTTGTATCTTATTTATTTTTGCTTTTAGCTGCTACATCAAAATATTTCATATAGACTGAATTAACTGAAATATATAAAATCACATAGACTAGATGAAGAAAACTGCTGGTTGTGGCTATTTTTATTTTTTTTGAAATATTTATGTAAAAGTAATGAATAAACAGAATATAATACACGTTACGCATAGCTTGTTCAAAAGGAAAAACAGAAAGTAAGGGGCTTGACACACTTATCAGCATTTATTCGCATATTGTATGAAGATTGATACATAAAAAATATACTTTCATCCTTTTCCATCGATTCACCTTTCGTATGAGGTAATGTGCGTACAAGTGTAGCTAATGCTTTCGATCGCTGACGCATGCGTAAGCATTTCATGCCATTAGTCCAGGTTTCATCACTTATTTTTTTATGCCATCTTTCCAACGCCATCCGTCAGAGGGTGACACCCGACCGCTATGAAATAACCGCTAAAATTGGATATCGATTTCTAAAGTTTTTTCTTTGTTATATTAAACTTCCCAGAGTAAGTAAAGTATTGACACGAACATAATTGACATTCACGGTTACTTGCGACTTAATCACAGTCGGTCGCGTATCACCTCCTACAGGGTGACACCAGGCTGACCCGTCGCCCGACGAGTAACAGGCCCGAGAAGGCGGCGCGCAGTGTTCCGTGCGCGCCTCTCAGGAGGATGTGGGGCAACGCCCCACAGAAGGAGAGTCCGCCAGGGGCTGGCGGACCGAGGCCTGCCGGGGTTGCGGTGCATGCAGCTGCGAATCCCGCGTCACCGGCCAAGGGTCAGGAGAAGGAACACCGTGGGTTTTTAGCCGGTAAGAGTCCGGCATACCCCTTCCTCGGGCGAAGGGCAGCAATGAGGATTATCCCACGAAAAAAAAAAGATGACTCCAGACGATGCATGGTGAAAAAATTAAAACTAAAAAAATCCAATCAACAGTTTTAATTCCTGGGGTGACACTATCGATATCCAGCTGTCACCCATGCTAACTACGCCGCTGTTTAGCCCACAGCTCATCAGGCATTCGATTTACGTGACCAGCACAGTCCCGCTCCAAAATACAACTGAAAATTCACTAACAGCGAAACCCATTTGCAATCGGCATCCGCATTCGGCTAATAGATTAATGAGGCAGTTACCACGTAATTACAGGTATAATACAGGGCCGGAATTAGGGAAGAGCAACTGGGGCTTTAATCCTGGGGCCCCAACAAGAGAGGGGCCTCAGCGTTATGAGGCTTTGTATTTTTTAGGTTACAAAAAAACAATTGCCTCGTTTATCTAATGGTCGCAAGCGCGACTGCTAAGCGTGAGGTTCCTGGGTTTCTGGGTTCGATCCTCAAATCGGGCAAAGTGTTATTGGGTTTTTCCGTTTGAATTTCTCGGTTGCAGCCTGGCGTCTGGATTAGTGCTCGTTTGGTGGCAATAGGCTCGCCCTCTACTACATGGGACTTAAACATAAAGGCAAAATGAGAGTCCACTATACCCATCTGCCCAACCCTTCGAGGAATACAGGCGCGTTATATTAGTTGTTGTTGTTGCACTATTTGAATAATATTATTTTACAAATTAAAGTGGCTATGCATCAAGCCAATCTACGAAATTCTCACGTTTACAAAAAGTAAAAACGAAGCTAAACTGTATAAATCAATTGACATAATTAATTGTCATCAAAAGTTTGATGAAAACATCATTGTAAAATAAGATAAAGATATCTTGAGGATAACGATCGCAATAAAAGAATGATAAAAAAATAATCATAATTGAAGATAGCTAATAGACATACACATACGTCATTAATGAGGTACCAGGGAAGCCACATGTGCAGAGACTAGTGCCAAACATCCCTGTCCTCAACGTAGTCCTTAGTCTTGTGTTTACTTTTTGTTGTTGCTCCAGGGCCTCCAAACCTTTGAATCCATCCCTGTTAATACTACTTCCGTAATGCCTCGTCTACATGTAGGCCGTGCAACAAAGTTGGAACGAGTCCAGTGCCAATAGATGGATTGCTAACTGCCTTGATGGACGGAGTCCGACGAATTGATCGATGGATGAAATTCGTGTGCCAATGTGAAACAAAACATCAGAGACGTAAAAATGATTGACGGCTTGTTGGAGGCTAAGCAATTTACTTATGCGGTACGGTACGGTGCGGTACGCTATGTTTCATATGTATGTTATGTTGCCTCGTTGTACTGTGTCCGAAAAACTTTCTTTCTTTCTTTTCTTTCCGCTTCTCGTGTTTGACTGCCGCATTTAACAAAATATCATTTTGGGTAACGGATACTTTTTCTGGATTTAGGTATTTCTGCATTTGAGTTTTGTGTATGTTTGATCCTACGAAATATTTTTCGAAGAGAAAAAAAGTATGAAAATGCCTGTATCGAAAACATTTTTTCCGCTTTTGTTTCCGCAAATTGGTTATGTTTGCATCAGATAAGGTAATATTGATAACATTATCATTATACTTTTTTCTTTAATGTGAACAAAAAAATGTTTTTTATAAGGCAACAAAAAATGTTTAAAAAGATTTCCCTTTAAAAAACTTTTACTGCTTACTAAACAAAACCAGAGGTCGTAATAAAAGTCCGAGATTTAAAAATAACCATGATGAAATAGTTCTGTTTAAAATATTATCAAACATTACGAAATCTTATCTCCATTGTGAAGATATCAAATAAAAATAAAAAATTTTGAATCCACAATTTTTCCTACAAATGTACAAGAAAACTAAATTATGGCAAAAACATATTTTCTTGTAACGCCGACGAAATTACGAAAAACAAAAACGTATTTAAATACAGTAAGAACGCTAAGATGTTGGACGACAACGACCGTAGACAGTCGTAGCGGTTCGTAGCGGCTCGTAGCTTTGCATGTAGCTAGCTACGACGCGCCCCGACAGCTTTATTATTTCATTCTAAGATTATAAAGAGAATAATTTTGTTAGTTTGTGAAGGTTTCTTTTTAAGGTAGGTACCTGTAATAATTTTGTTTAAGATAAAACAGTCAGTTAGTTTACGATAGTAAAAACTGTCAAAATGTTTGACAACAAGAACAAAAAAAAACATTTGACTGACTTTTTGAAAAGTGAGTGACTGTTGTAGTTCAATTTGGCAACAATTTTGTTAATTAACATTGTACATTGTAGAATTGGAACCCAGTTCTTCAGGCACGATGACAAGGTTAGTCGGAAAGGGGGTACTAATCCGCAGGCCACTCAAAGTATCACTGATGACGGTTTCAAAGCAAGTGTTAAAATTAAAACAATCGATAATTTTTATTTCCATGAATAATTTTTTTTTATATTAGATTTTTCAAAAATTCTTCGTCCCTGCTTTAGTTACGAATTCAGAAAATGGAGCTTCTAATTTGTGACCCCAAATATTATATAAAATGTAAACACAGCTGATCATAGCTGAGGATAGATAGATTTTGGCATATTTTTTATGTAATTTTTGAACAGCTATTTCTCTTAAACTATTGACTTTTGGGAAAAGTGGTAGAACAAAAGTTACTCATTATTATGGGTACTTTAACACCCTTTCGGATTAGTACCCCTTTCTGACTAACCTTATATAAAAATAGCTCATGCCGTGATGAAAAAATTAGCCAGTCAGCAAGGTTGATACCGAGGCTACCAACCTTGCTAGTCCAGGTGACGTACTAAAGTACTCATGGGGGCTAAGTTTAGGTTTAGGCCTTAATCCGCCTGGTGCGATCAAAAACTTTTCGGAGCCTTCTCATTGTTAACTTCACTATTAACGTAAGTGATAATCAATTTCTGATCAGCACATGAATGCGAAAAGTCAGGATGCGGGCTGGATTTAACTCGGACCCTCCTGCATGGAAGGCAAGCGTTCAACCGCTAGACTATCGCTATACTATCGCTAGACTATCGCTAGACTATCTATAGACTATCGCTATACTATCGGTAGACTATCACTAGACTATCGCTAGACTATCGCTAGACTATCGCTAGACTATCGCTAGTCTATCGCTAGACTATCGCTATTACGAATGTAATATTTACTTGGTCGCATTTCAATCGAGTTGCACGTGTTGGTAAGCGCAGACCGGGTTAGAGATGGAGCACACAAATCCAAGTAACAGAGATATACAGATATTCCCCTATACCACTCTGGCTCTCACATACACACGACGGAACACAGTAAACTGCTTGACACCGGACTTTAATGTTCAGGTGCTAGCTAGCCAGGCAGACCGTATAGATCCTACCACCAAGCGTGCTGAGTTTTGTTGAATCTTACAACACGCGTCTTTTCCTAGCGAGCGATGAGGAAGTTTTATATTGTAGCCCATCCCCACACGGAAAAACCCAATAATAAACTAAACAAATTGAATTCTCTGTTCAAAAGCAGGCCGCTTTCTACTCAATTTTCCCTATTGTTGTCAATTTTAGCTTCGAGCCAGAATCTCTAATACAAAACAATGGGCTCGAGCACCTTATTTACGTAACACACCCGAATTTAATTAAATCCAAGAATTACTGAACGTTTCCAGCCATTCTGCTTGTTTATGGAACTAATATAGGAAAATTGTAGTGTCCGTAGTACAATAGGTTTTCTCTTTTTATGACTGCTGAATTTAGTAGGATTATAAGATTTTTGACTGCCTGCGTGAGGTCCTGCATAATGTTGGGCGTAACTGATATATTTTCCTAATGCATTATACATTATATTATAATTTTCTAACGGTTGTTTTTAACTGTTATAATATAATTATATTATATCATATTGAAGGAACACTAATTATCAATAGAGAGAAGACTTGCCGGTAATATGAAACAAGTTCACACTATGATTAAATAAATATTGTGTTATTTTAACGGTGGTAAAAATTTGCTCTTGTTATTTGTGGGTTAAAGTTCATAATTGTGTGACGCTTTAATACGATGTGAAGTTCGACAACATTATTTTCACCTTTGGCCGACTTAACGACTCGACGCGAGTGGCGGGCGACTACTACCTATAGACAATAATATATAGGTATGTTATAATAGTCTTTGTTGCAAATAAACAATGGTTAGAATATTAGAAATGTATAATGAATTATATTAGCTGTTATATGTTATAACGCCCAACATTAGTCCTGCATTCGATCCCCGGGTCGGGCAAATATCTTATTGGGTTTTTCTGTGTGGAATTTCTTAGTAACAACCCGGAATCTGGGTTTGTGATCGGTTGATGGCTATAGGCTCGCCCCCTTATTACATGGGACTTAAACATAACCCAACTCTTCGGGGAATACAAGTGATTTTAATAAGATTTAAGTAGTTATCACTACTTAAATTTTATTCAATGATATTTTACCCCATGTAGACGCGCCTCTATTGTTAGACTGAGACCAATTAAGATTAAAACTTTACTTAGTTACAGCTTAGGCAACATTTTAGATATTTAATAGTTTATTTTAGTAATTACTTGGGATTCCTTGAAACTGTCTCGGTATTTGGATAAAATATTAGACGCAATTAGTTTTAATTTTGTTTTAAGTTAGTACATAAGCTTTATTTTGATTAATACATTTTGTTTTGTAGATTTTATTGATTGTTTACCTGCTTGTTAAGCACTTGGTTGCTTGTTCAAACCCAGGCTTGTGCCAATATGACTTCTCCAATTACTTAAGTACTTTCTTAGTTAATCTAAGACGCCACTGACTTATAGTGAAGGAAAACATCGTGAGGAAACCTGGACTTTAATGGTCTGAAATCGCCAACACGCAGTGAGCAAGCATGGCGATCAAAGTTCGTTTCTTCTCTGTATAAGGCCTTTGCCCAACAATGGGACAGTTACAGGCTATTATTCATTTATTTTCGTTTATTTTAGATTTAATTATTTTACCAAAACTTTGTCTAACAACGCAGAAAACCTTATCCTGTCCTCTGCTACTAATATTATAAATGTGAAAGTTTTCATGTTTGCGTATTTGTGAATTTTAATGTTTGTTAATCAATCACGCCATAACGGCTGAATGGATTTGGATAAAATTTGGCATACTGGTAGACCATGACCTGGATCAGGAGATAGAATACTTTTTATCCAGGTGCATGTAGTAGTTTCTTGAGGATGCTAGTGAAACCGCAGGCAACAACTATTATTATCTATCATTTCACTCAATTTTCTCCGCTAATCATGCATCATCACCATTTTCGCTGACCACATCTTAATATTTAGCTAACTGTTTAAATAGCCGATAAAAATTGTGATTAATGATGTAAAGTCAAAGTTTTTTATTTCAAGTAGACCAAATTACAGGTGCTTTTAAAACGTCAAAACTAGGTGTACGGTTCCAAAAGGTAGGTCTACATGGAGAAGAACCGGCAAGAAACTCCATGGATACTCTTTTTAAATAATAGATCATGACAATTTCACTACAGTAGTGTGAGAAAAATAGTATGAGAATAATGCAGGTAAGAAATAAACTCGTACAAGAGTACCTAGCAAATAGAAAAATACGCCTTTTGGGATTACCATAGCAGTGTAATAATAGGAACCCAACTTAACACACTGAATTCAACTTTCTTCTGACAAATATAACCATTTTTTAAACTACCACAACAGCCTTAGATTTTTACAAAGTATTAGGTAACGGAGACCACGAAACTTAGCATACTTAAAGCAATGATGATCCGCCAAGAGGACCCGCTTTGAAGACTACCTTGAGGACCCGCCTTGAGGACCCGCCTTGAGAACCCGCCTTGAGGACCCGCCTTGAGGACCCGCCTCGAGGACCCGCCTTGAGGACCCGCCTTGAGGACCCGCCTTGAGGACCCGCCTTGAGGATCTGCCTTGAAGACCCGCTATGAGGACCCGCCTTCAGGACCCGCGATAAGGACCCGCCATTAGGACTCGCATACGTATCTTAGGCAACGCGGCTTCAAACTATGTGAGTTCTTAAAGCCGCGTTGGCTACTAAAATAAAACCCCTATTCTATAAATAAATGTATCTTTTGCTATTATTTCTTCAAGACTCTTTTTAGTGTTTATATTATGCAGAATAAATAAACATGTCCTTTGTAAACGCGGTTTTCATAACTTCATAAATATGTTACCACCACATTATGCAGTCTCTGCATAGTCTTGAAGGCGTTGTCATATTTTTATATTTGATTTATACAATACTAGTTTTTGCCCGCAGCTTCGCTCGCTTTAGAATTTGACAATCAACTCTTAACGCACTACTTTCAATCATGATTCTTTTTTTTTGTTTTTTAAAACGTTGCCCCACACTAAGATTTCTCTTGTATCGTGGGTGCGTTTACAGACACAAATCTCACATACACAAACGCCCCGACCCGAAACAACCATCTGTAGGCCATAAAAATTTTTGTTCCGTGTGGGAATCGAACCCACGACCCGTAGCGCAGAAGCCAATCGCTTAGCCACTGCACACCGTGTATTCGAATTCGTGATTCGAAAGACACGTGGCGCCATCTATTAACGTTATTGCTGTTTTCCTCGGGAACAGTACTTTTTTTCGGGATGCAAGGTACCCTATGTCCGTTTCTGTACCCCTGACAACGTATATGCAAAATTTCAGGATGATCGGTTCAGTGGTTTAGGCGTGAAAAGGTAACAAACAAACAAACTTACTTTCGCATTTATAATATTAGTTAGGATTAGGGTTTTGTTTTTCATAACAAAAGGAAAGCACTTAATAAAACGTTTTTATCAATAATGTGCTAAAGAACAAGAACACCTGCCTAGCCTTTTCTCAATTATGCCGGAATCAGCTTCCAGTGTAACCAGATGCGGCTGAATACCAGTATTTTACACGGAGCGACAGCCATCAGACCTCCACAACCCAGTTACTGGGCAATGCTAATATCCTAAGTTTAGACCGGTTGTCAGAACGCCAACGAACGTTCGAGATTTTGATGAGTTTTAACTAACTTTGCGTTGCACAAATCCGATTTCATTCGGATGTAAGCGAATCAAACCCCGTCGTTGGCCTTCGTTGGCTGTCATAGGCCGTTGTTGGCCGTTGTTAGCTAAGTTCGGACGCTCCATTAAGCAGGGTACTCACCTAGCCGTAAGCATGTAACGTATCTGATACTGTATCAACCTGCAAGTGGGTACGGCTCGTCCACGGTCACCACGTATCTAGCTACGAGCTCCCGGATCCGCAGTGCTCGTGACGACATCACGCCGACAACATGTCTCAAATGGTGGCTAGTGCTGCGTTCATATTCATGTACAATATCATCGAAAATTATAAAAGTCCACGTCGATTCTGGCAAAGTGAAATTCCAGGGTCCCACAATACCGGAGTATTTTGATAAAATTCAATTAAGTTAAATACTTTTTCATCCGTCCACTCCATGATGAAGACGTTAGTTTGAAGCTCGCGCCTACGTACTCATTACATAAGCAGTCGTGTCGCCGTCCACGCGCACACTGCGAGCCGCCTTTGTGTTCGCAGTGATGCCGCCACTCGGCGGGTCACTGCGAGCTTACTGCGCTCCACGCGCGAGCGGCTCGCAGCGAGCTCGTGCCTACATACTCACTTGATACAGTATCAGATACGTTACATGCTACACGGCTAGGTGAGTACCCTGCTTTACTCGTTTGGTCAAATTAACAAATGATGAACGTACCATTACCAACTCCCTAATAAAAACTGTGACCTACACCTGACCGTTTATGAAACACGTCGTTCAATCTTCATGAACCATTGTTTACAGTCCTCATAAAATAGGATATAAAACCTCATAAATGAATGTTCGCTACTTACAACACACTAGAACAATTCATTTTATGGTTACTTACATTGTAGCAACATAGTTGTAAAACGTTGTATCCTGCAGACATTGATTAGTTGAAATAGTAGTACGTCCGGCGCATCCTGGGCAGTCAGCCCCGCTACCAAACTTGCTGACTAGATGATTTAAAACGTTGTATCTTGCAGCCATTTATCCGGTGAAATAACGGTACGTCCGGAGCATCTTAGGCAGTCGGCCCCGCTACCAACCTTGTTGACTGGCTAAAGTTTCCTCCACGGCATGAACTATTCCTGTATAGATCGTGCCGATACGAAAAACTTTTTTTTTTTTTTATGTTCCCCTTTGTCTAACAAGCCGGCTTGATGAAAACTTCAAACTCCAAAACTCATTTATTCAAAATAGACTAGAATTACTTAGTTGTTTTTGAACGTCAATTACTACTTCTTATTCTCTCGTGTCAGCAAGAGCTATACGAAAATAGCTCATGCTGTGGTGAAAAGATTAGTCAGTCAGCAAGGTTGATAGCGGGGCTGACTGTCCAGGGTGCGCCGGACGTACTTAAGTATCGTCACTCGTAGAGGCTCTTTTCGTGCACCCCCTAGCACTATGCACTAGAACTATTAGAGACGAAGTTGGAAACTCTATGTAGTTTATTTATCTTCGAATTTTACAGAAATAATTTGTCTCTGAATGCACTTAAACACATTACTAATAATGTTTTTCTTTTTCCAACAGGTAAATAAACAATAGCTAAATGAATGAGGCGTTGACTGGAGATAAACGAGCTGTGAGTTAAAACCTAATTAACCGACTTCAAAAAAGGAGGAGGTTCTATTTGCGTCGCGTATGGTTTTTTATGTATGTTTACGGATTTCTCGGAGATTTTTGGACTGATATGAGTTTGTAGTTGGTACGGAATACTCGTTTGTAATATAAATTCATTAAGTTTGGTTGAGTATTTTTTTTTAAACACTAAGTAGTTATTAATAGTAGTTTCAAAATAAATTGCTTATAATTATACGACGTTCTAGTTGCAGTAGTCGTGGTTCACGAATGTACACAATTGTAATTTATGGCACTAAAAGTATTGAATAAAAAACTTAAAAAAAGAAAAAAACTGACTTCAAAAGAATACCTGAAAAGAGTGAAATCATTACCATATTATAAAATTTAGGCTTAAAACGCACTAGCGGCCAGCCGCATGTGGCGTGCAGCGGCGTGCGGCGGCAGGCCGCAATATATACGGTCTGCCGTAACGGCACGCCGTATTCCGGCTAACCGTATCGACTCGGTTCTATTGCGGTCCGCCGCAAACGTCAGTGCTTCCAGAAATATTGCACAAGATTGACGTCGAAGAACTAGCTGCAGTTATTTATTTATACTATCGTAGAAAATGTCTTCGAAAAAGTGAGAAGGAATCGAATTTAAACACTTCCAAGTCCCCGGCTGTACAGTGTCTAGCGACTTGCGGCTAACCGCGCCGAGTGCATGGAGGGGATGCGGCGCGCCGCATCATTCAACCGTCGCGGCTCGCCGCAGCCCCAGAACAACCGGAGCGGTTGACGGCTGGCCGCAAGTCAGTTCGTTGAGATCATACGGTTTCATATAAAAATCGATATGCGGCCAGCCGCAAGCGGCGCGCCGCTTGCGTCTGGCCGCATATCGATTTTTGACTGACTTGCGGGCCGCAAGCGGCACGCCGCATTGCGGCTGACCGCTAGTGCGTTTACGGGCTTAAACTATTTATTTTGTTTGGTGAAAAATGAGAAAGAAAGATAGAAAATCAATTTTCTAAGCGTGCAAATCGACACACTATCTACATACTATAATGCCAAAAGCTGCAGTGTTACCTAAATAAAAAATACTCAACTAGAACCGTATTTATTACATTTTAAACTACATATTAGTAAGAATGAAAATAAAGAAATGCGTCATGGTAATGATTTTACTCTTTTCAAGTTTTTTTAAGTCGGTTATTACTTTTTTTAACTATTGTGGTTACCCACTGCAAATAAAAAAGCAAAAAACCTATTTCATCGTTTCATAATTGTTGTGAAACAAAACAATGAGAGATACAGCGTTTATGTTTTCTGTTAAATTTAATTATGCATAAATTACCGCACACGTGAAAGGAACGTGAACTACAAACAAAACTTACCCTCCGGGCTAGAGGGCGGGTAAAGCTCGTGCAACTATAAAAGATTTTAAAATAAAAACACTCCACGATGAGATGAAACCACTTAAAGAATATACTACTGTAATTAAAATATTATCTAGCGTAGGTATGGAGTAGAATATAAAACTTCTTCATCGCTCGCTCGGAATAGATAATAATAATAAATCAAATAGGAGGTTTATTGGTTTCAAAGATACAGCAGTTTATACATACCAAGATATATATATCAGTATATTGTATTTTGCAGCAGTACACCACGGACTACCCCCTCTATCTTATTCATTGTCTTCCTGTTCATCCAAAGGTTGTCTGGTAGATATCGCTATCAGCGATAAGACCGCCATTGTACCTTTCAATGTATGATATTGTATAAGAGCTATGTTACAATTTTGGTGTACAATAAAGTATATTCTATTTTATTCTATATACAGAGTGTCCAGTAAATTGTACGACATACTGCGGGGGGTGATAGCTTTGTTCAATACCTACCAAAATAGCAAATTATATGTACCGCAAAATGGTTACGGTTTTCAAGTTATACAACATTTTCCAAAATATCGAATACTTGATTTATTACTATGCTGTAACGATTTTTTTTTCTGATATTTTTTTTACATCAATTTATTCGTGAATTGTTACTGTACGTACTCATTGATTTCGTTAACATCAAAAAGGAGAATGTGTTCAAGGAAAAAAAAACTGACATTATTCAACATTTTTTTAAATTTTGTTTCTAATTCGAAAACCATACAATTTTCCGGAAAATTTTATGTGCTATTTTTTTAGGTACCTATTGATCTAAGCTATCACTCCTTACAGTATGTCGTACTATTTACTGGACACCCTGTATATAGCAGTATAGATAAACTACGATAACATAGCACGTCCCTTCAACATCCTTTTTCAATGTGTGTGTGCATACGCTAGCGAGTCACCATATTTCTGTTTGATATTTAGTAGGTTTATTGCTCGACTAGTGCATAATTAAGGTCACAGCTCATTAGAGCTACCCGGCATCCGACCCGCATCGCCTCACCTCGTGCGGTTAGTATTCTTTATATGAACTTGTATTGATGTGTGCTCACTACATCAACTCCGTAGCGTCACCAAATTGCTTCGGGCGTATGCCGTCCACGCGCGGACGACGAGTTGACCACTCGGTGTCAACTCGCTACTCGAATGCTTGCCTTGCGTTGCTGCGCATTGCCAAAACACAAGTCCCGAGTGAACCGCTCGCCACCATCGAGTGGACTCCTCCGACGAGTCCTCTGGCTGACCTCGCGACGTTTAGTGGTGATAACGCGGCGTCCACTCGTGAACCACCTGCTAAAAACGAGTGGACGCCGAGCGACGAGGCGATGCGGGTCGGGTGCCGGGTGGCTCTAATAATAATATAATAAAATTCTTTATTATCAGGCTACTTAGGCCCATAGATATATACCTTACAAACTAACATATATTATTATAATAATACATTTGTATTAGTATAGAAACTTAAGCCTAGGTTAGTAAAACTTCACTTGAGCACTATGTCATTGTGCGGTCATATGGCACTTGTCCGCGGAAGCGACGGAACACCACTCCTTTCGGCCAAAAGTTCTCTTCCATGACGAGGTGCAGAAGACACTTTGGTACTCGCACCACGAACGCCTTGAAGTTGGCGTTACGGCGCGATTCCAGCAGCTGCACTCTCACCAAGGACTTGGCCTTTTGGCGTACGTACTCCACGATGTCCTCCGCATTAGTGGTGTAGTGTATGGGGGAGATATACACCGGAGTGTTCGGCATATCTAATGAGCTGTAACCTTTAAAGTGACCGCTCGACAAGGCGCACGTGTGCCATTCATACAAACCTCTAAACGGTACCATACTGTTAATTAACGACGTCAAATCTATCGAGCGACTGATCCATGTTTTTGTTTAAGTTTGGCCTACAGTTGCAGAATGCACACATCTGCGTTGAACGTATGACGCGTTGTAAATATTTCGCACACATTTTTACTTGCAGTGTCAATGGAGGGGCGTGCCATGTTATCGTAGTTGATCTCTACATACGCTCATTTGCGACAAGAATGTCTTAAGTACGAAAACAGTTTTTGCAGAAAACGACTTCGAAATGTTTGAATAAAGGCGTTTTTTGAATAATACGGTTTTCGGACTTAAGACGTTCTTGTTTCAAATGAACGATTATCATAAAAGTATAATAAAGGTGAAACATAAGATGGTGTTCTGCCTAACCTTTTTCCCAACTATGTTGGAGTCAGTTTCCAGTCTAAACAGATGCTGCTGAATACCAGTATTTTACACTGCCATCAGACCTCCGCAACCCAGTTACTGGGCAATGCCGATATAAGGTAAAGGCACCTAATTCCGCGGTGTTTTCACTATAACTAGAGAGAATATTAAAAATTAAGTATTTAATATACCTTTCTGTAGAATTGGCTATTTTTATCAGAAGTATTATATATCTTATTTTTGAAATATACTCACAGTTTGACAATAAAAGTTTATTAATAATGTCAAATTATTTAAAAATATGAAGAAGTCCGAAGCACCTAATTCCGATTTAAAAATCCTAATTCCAATGCATTTGGTTCCTAATTCCGAGTGTACAAAATACAAAGGAAAGGAGGTGGGGAGAATGATACATGATGTTCAAAAAATCAAGTCTATTTATTATCTTCTCTATCTATAGATTTTGGATCAGTCTCAGACTCTGTCTTACATGATTATTAATATGGTACCACAATATGTAATTTACTTAGATAGGAATTCGGGAGTATTGTACTGTCGAGAAACTTTATAAACACCACTGCCATTATGAATTGCTGTAATAGCATTTTGGAGATCCTCTTCCGTGTACTTTTTTCTGGACTTCATTCTCCTACAATAAAACAATAATAAAACAATTTTATTAAAAGTATATAATATATAAGTATAACTATATCTGAGTATATCGGAATATAAAAGTTATTTTAAAGGGCAAATTTATATTCTTGCAGTTACTAAAACAATAGTAAAGTTTTGAACCAGCTGCGTAAGATAATGAACACTCTGTATTTAACGTGTGCCAATACCATGGAATTAGGTACTAATATAACCTTATTCCGACTTAAATACATCGGAATAGCGTTTTATAATACTAAATCAAGATTTCTAATTCCGAGTAATAAAAAGTAAAAGATTTTTTAATATTAAACAAATAAATTAATGTTCAATTGCGATATCTTTGAAAATATATACAAAGCTCACTCAGGATTATATCAGAACACATTAATAACTTAATTTTCTGTACTTAGCTTTTCCATACAACGAATCAATAAAGTACCTAAGCAGGCAATCTTTGACCTGCTATAATTAGTAAATGCGACGCCATAGTGTACCTCGGAAATAGATTTTTATATCTATTGGTTATTTAAGTAATCAGAGCTAAAATATTAAGTTCGTAATCATAAATCTGCCTTCAAAATTTGAAAAAAAGTCAACGTCTATTAAATTGCATTTCCGTGGTATACATCGGTATTTAGGAACCAACTAAAATATTTGGCACCTAATGCCGCGGTATTTTAAAAACTTATTTTCTCCTCAATTTGTAAAGAAAATATTAAAATATTAACTGTTTTCAATAAAAAATATAACCCTTCCAATATTTCAACCTAAACAAAAACTCACACAGTATAAAATTATCATACAAAACACTATTTAGCAAATCGTATTAATCACGTGCATAAGGTCCGAAATGTATGAAGCGCGCGTTCGAGTCAGCTGCTAGCGTCAAACTTACCGTTTATTTTAAAAAGTTAAAGCACCAAAGCACTCTTTTGTTCATATAAACATGAACAGATAAATTATTAATTGATTAATGTATCTTGCAAACAAAAAGAACTTGTAAATTGCTTGAAAACGCCGTTATTCTAAATACATCGGAATATGGTGCCATTTTTAGAACCCCTCGGAATTGGGTGCCTTTACCTTACTAAGGTTAGACCGGTTATCAGACTTTCAGGCTTCTGACTACCCGTAACGACTGTCATAGGTGTTCGTGTGACATCCAGGACCGACGGATTAACATGCTCTCAGAAGCACAGAGGAGTCTCGATGTGTAACGAATGGTCAGCCATCTAACAAGTGTAAAGTGGCCAATAATTTAGTTGACTTATGAAATAGTGACCAGCAGATTAGCCGGGGTAAAAAGTTACAAATATTAGGGACTTTGACGACACGTTTGGTGCAGTGGCTAAGCGATTGGCTTCTGTGCTGCGGGTCGTGGGTTCGATTCCCACACGGAACAAAAATTTGTATGGCCTACAGATGGTTGTTCCGGGTCTGGGCGTTGGTTTGTGAGATTTGTGTCTGTAAACGCACCCACGATACAAGAGAAATCTTAGTGTGGGGCAAAGTTTTAAAAAAAAAAAAACTTTAATCGTTCGGCGTTTTAATTATTCGGCGAAATGAAAAGTGGCGAAAGATTTTCGGAATATTTCGATATTCCAACAGAGAACCAGGAGACAGCTTGATGAGGGCTGATTTATCGGTGTGATCCTGACTGACGGTTGTGTTTCGTTTGCGTTTGGCAACAATTTTTATAGTCGAATTATGACCCGGGTCCTGGCAAAAATTGAATCCACGCCACGTTCCCATCTTTATAACACCCAACCAATCCATAATATCTTTTAGACCATTTCATTGGCATAAAAACGATTCGGGTCAAATATATTGACTAGAACGGGTACAGAACATTAAAGCTATCTATATGCTAATCACTGTAGAAGAAAAGGGTAGCTACTGTCAATTGTCATTCGGGTCAAAATCAATATTTACTCTGGAGGTTATTTTACGCGTTCCATGCGTAGGTATAGTTCATAGAAAAGGACATCATTCATTTCGTAACCAAAAATAAAAGTGGCGGCTAGAAAAAAGAAAACATGTTCTTATAAGAAACTAGCTTTTACCCGCTGCTTCACTCGCGTTAATAAAGCTCAAAAAAACTCTTAACACTCTACTAAAGTTTCTATAATAATATAATTCAATCGTGACTCGAAAGACACGTGGCGCCATCTATGAACGTTATTGTTGTTTTCCTCGGAAATAGTACTTTTTTTCGGGATGAAAGGTGTCCTATGTCCTTTTCTGTATACCTGACAATGTATATGCAAAATTTCAGGATGATCTGTTCAGTGGTTTAGGCGTGAAAAGGTAACAAACAAACAAACTTACTTTCGCATTTATAATATTAGGTAGGATAATATTTCGTTTTTTTTTATCCATGTATTATTATTATTTGACGACACGTTTGGTGCAGTGGCTGAGTAATTGGCTTCTGCGCTACGGGTCGTGGGTTCGATTCCCGCACAGAACAAAAATTTCTATGGCCTACCGTAAGTTAGTTCGGGTCTGGGCGTTTGTGTGTGTGAGATTTGTGTCTGTAAACGCTACAGACACAATCTCGCATACGATACAGGAGAAATCGTAGGGTGGGGCAAAGTTTTTATAAAAATGAAAAAAAAAACTCACTTGGCACCGTGGCATTTAATCGTAGACTTTCGCCGTAGTTCAATATGTTATAGTGTTAAATAATTGTGTTCTTTTTCTGGCCGGCTTTTGATTTTGGAAACAAATTGTTTAAATCCTGAATGATCTCCATTGCCATAAATCATATGACGGTCCATTTCCACTGACATCCAGTTCTACAGAAATGGCTTTTTACTGGTTCCCACAAAACTGATTGGTGTGTTCACACGCAGTAGTTTCTATTTTGTTTTTTAAGGCGCGTTTGCATTTTTGTCCAGTTAAATACTGTATGTGGGACGCGCGTGTGAATATTTTAATTGAAATATGTGTCAATACGACTGGGTCCTGCTTTTTGTAGATCGGCAGGATCCAGCGTAGACATTACTGGACCAATATATTAAACTATTGCACAATCAAAATAGAGCCACATAAAGCCAGTTCACACATCATCGATTTATGACCGCGCAGCATGTTTGCGCAGACATAATTTTGCGCAAACGAAACGTGTAAACGTCTAGTTTGAAGTTCGCGTCAATGTCTGTACTATTTTGTATTTCGTAACAAAATGTTGTTACAAACTCATGTGATGCGTATTCAGACTTGTTTGAGTTAATTTAAAAAGCAGTTTTTTAATTTAGGCCTTGTCAAAATAGCTGATAATCTATATATATAAAAGGAGAAGCTGACTGACTGACTGACTGATCTATCAACGCACAGCCTAAACCGCTAGGGTTAGAAAGTTGAAATTTTGACAGTAGGTTCCTTTCGTAACGTAGGCATCCACTAAGAAGGGATTTTTCGAAATTCAACCCCTAAGGGAGTTAAATAGGGGATGAAAGTTTGTATGGAAAATCGTCACTTAACGGGTTCAAAATTTCACGCAAGCGAAGCTGCGGGCGAAAGCTAGTTATTTTATACAAAATGCACAACGTAAGTAAGTAAAGCAGAGAACTTATAACTGTTTAGAAAATCAAATCTAAAAAACTGTTTGTATCGTGTAGACCAGGGGCGGACAAACAACGGCCCACAAGTCAGCTCCGGCCCGTGAAGGGTTTTAATTTAGCCCGCCAAGTTTGCTCTAAAAGGGGGGGCCCTTTTAGAGCAAGAGTGGTATGGTCTTCGAAAATATATTTTTGCAGCGTCATTATTATATTATTAAACTATTGCACAATCAAAAATAGGTAGATACAAAATAAATACATAGATAATTATAACAAATAGCCATAATTAATTGAGCCAAAAAAATCGTTTTCGCAGAACAAAATGCAACTTTTTTGGTGTTCAGGCCCCCTGCAAAATTTCTTGCGTTTTTCTGGCCTCTGATGAGAAAAAATTGCGCAAACGTTTGCAAAGCGCAATTCGGAGCTGTGTGCACCTAGCTTTAGTTCGTACGTGTTAACCCGCGTAGATTGAGAGTTGGTCCGTACTCGTCGTAAAATGCGCTATGAGAAAATGTTTTACGATTCCGGTGTGTCGTTAAATGGCTCAAATTTATCCTTGGCTGCATTTATTGACATAATTTACAATCCTTTTTCTTCATAAGACTTGGTTTATTATTGAAATCATATACTTATTAGCAGAAGAAAAAAGTCAAAGTGCCATGCCAATATATTTCCTTTGTACGAGAACCAGTGTCGCCAAACTGACATAACAATTATATTGAAAAATATCAAAGTTTTATCCTATCCTTACTAATATTATCCTAATCCTAACTAATATTATAAATGCGAAAGTAAGTTTGTTCGTTTGTTACATTTTCATACCTAAACCACTGAACCGATCATCCTGAAATTTTGTACATACGTTGTCAGGTGTACAGAAACGGACATAGGGTACCTTTCATCCCGAAAAAAAGTACTGTTCTCGAGGAAAACAACAATAACGTTCATAGATGGCGCCACGTGTCTTTCGAGTTACGATTGAATTATACTGTGAAAATTTCAACTGCCTAATTATCACGGTTCATGAGATACAGCGTTGTGACAGACGGACAGCGGAGTCTTAGTAATAGCGTCCCGTTTTACCTTTTGAATACGGAACCCTCAAAAATAAGCGTTCCGACCGATCGCTTCCACCTATAGTAATACCCGATTTTCCATTTCAAAGTCAACGTTAATTGTATCGTTACACATCTAGCGCTGTTCCAGCCAATATCAGCCGTGACCTTCACAGTTATAGCCACTGCAATTCCGAGAAGTAGTCTCACAATCTGTAACTGTCCTGAATGGGTTGGTTTGTACGAAATCGAACCAATTTTACCGGTAAAGGGTTGTGCTATGGATATCTGTCTGTGGTTTGTTGCTATGTTGATTAATTGTGTTTATTGCTTTGGAAAATATTCACGGTATCGTTTTTAGGATTCCGTATCCAAAGGGTAAAACGGGACCCTATTACTAAGACTCCGCTGTCCGTCCGTCTGTTCGTCTGTCCGTCTGTCACCAGGCTGTATCTCATGAACCGTGACGGTAAAACAGTTGAAATTTTCACAGATGATGTATTTCTGTTGCCGCTATAACAAAAAATACTAAAAAATAAATATTTAAGGGGGCTCCCATACAACAAACACGCCTGTATTCCCAAAAGGTTGTGTAGAGGTGTATAGTACATCCTCATTTTGCCGTTATGTTTAGGTCCCATGTAATAGGGGATGAGCCTTTTGCCATCAACTGCGCACAAATCCAGACTCCGGGCAGCTACTGAGAAATTCAACACGGAAAAACCCAAAAACACTTTGTTAGACCTGTCATATCCAGGACCTCTAAATAAAACTGTAAATTCTGATGCCCATAATCTATTTATAGAAATAAAAAAGAAGCGGCCAAAAAAAAGTTTTTATTGTTTCTCACACACTTGTTCTGCACCAAATTGGATAATTCTTTTTTTTGTGTGTTCGTTATTGTCAGGACAAGGTTTGTTTATAAGAAAGTTTAAACTAAATCGAACAAAAAAAAAATGTTGGTACTAAGTTCGCCGGGTCAGCTATAAAAGTCATGTTCTACCAATAATTCGAAACTCACTTCATCTTTATGACTAGTTACGTTACTCACGTGCATTTTTCAGGATTCCCCGACTAGTTTCCACCGACAAATGTACGTGAGTAAACCTCAAATAATCATAAATACCTATGAATGCGCCTCACGAAAGTTATAATACTCACTTCACCCGACTGACTTTCATAAACAATCACAGCCTAAAAACATCAGTATACCCAAACATTTTCTATTAACAATTGACCTTGAAATACTCCCCTATTCACGTGCCTATACATAGATAACAGAATTTATAGTAACAGGCCCAGTACCCCAAGGCCTCGCGACTCGAGGATTTTGCAAGTCAAATGCGTGTATCGTTCTATTCAGTGGGTTGCCTTACAAACCCTATGGTTTTGAATTTTCCAATCTGTGGATAGTATTATTTGGTGGTAGAGTAAAGGGCTTTTGGGGGCTATCTTATATGTAAAATTGACGTTCAAAAAGAACTAAGTAATTCTAGTCTATTTTTAACAAATGAGTTTTGAAATTGAAGTTGAAGGTATAATTTTTTGAAGTCTTCTTTGCTTGCAGTTTGATATTATTAATAAACAGCAACTCCTGACTCTCTTAAATTATAATCAAACTAGCTGTGTCCGTGACTCCGTTCGCGTGGAACTCGGAAACCAATATTGTGTCGCAATCTATCTAAATATATAAAAGCGAAAGGTCACTCACTCACTCACTCATCACGAAATATCGAAAACCGCTTGACGTATGAAGATGAAATTTGGCAGGAAGGTAGTTTATAGTTAGTAGACGTCCGCTAAGAAAGGATTTTTGGAAATTCTACCCCTAAGGGGGTGAAATAGGGGATGAAAGTTTGTATGGAAAATCGAATTCAAAATTTCACGCAAGCGAAGCTGCGGGCAATTCAATTCAATTCATTTATTGTTTGTCTCAGGTGAATACAGATGTTATACTTGTGATACATAATTTTTCGCTGAAACATACCCTTGGGTGTACAATATTATATTCATGCATTTTTATTTTTATAACTACATACTTCATATTATTATAAGTTAACATTTCTACTTGCACCCTTACTACTTCGCAAAATATAGTTCTTGAGGAAATTAATAATTAAACAAAATAAACAGTACCAAAATTAAAAAGCAAAAGCTAGTAACTAAATAACTGAATACCTCATAACCCGACTCAACGATTTACTAAAAATATATTAACTATGTCATTTTATCACTCTGTTCTGCCATGTTTTATCGCAAATATGTTGGGGTCAACTTCCAGGCTAACCAAATGCGGCTGATTACTAGTATTTTACACGGAGCGACTGTCATCAGACCTTCGCAAACAAGTTACTGGGCAATATCGATATCCTAAGATTAGACTGTCAGACTCTCGGGCTTCAGACTACCCGTTACGACTACCATACGTACAGTTAGCTGCACCAATTGGTTACCCTTCTCACGAACAAGTTTGTTCTTGACTTGGGAGTAACCAATTAGTACAGCTGGCTGTAGGTTGTAATGTAACAGACGGCCCTAGGATCTCCTGAGAGCACGTCTGCTACCCCAGTTCTGAAGAATGGTGTAGAACATTCATTACCTAGTAGTACATAACAATAATAAGATGCTTATAGAATAAGAGTCAGTATAGCTTTACGTCCCTTGGGGTAGTCAGCGAAGTCCTTCTTGTAGTTACAGTGTTTGCCAATGGCCCACACAGCCATTTGATAGAAACCGGCGGCAGCAAACAGACCGGCTGGAGCGCATTCAGTCATGACGGTGAAGGTTAGCCAGTCCGATCACCGATCTCGTAAGTGTAGTTAGGGCAGGAGGCGTCTCACTTTGGTACCAAGGGAACGCAGGTTCTTTAATAAAAGGTGGAGGTTCAGGTGGTCCAGCTCACACAAGACCCAAGATAAATCCTCGGAGCCTCAAGTAAAAACAGGTGTTGGAGATGGCTAATGTGGCACTCCTCAAAATTAAACAGTCACTTGTTGTTGAAATATATTATTATTGTAAACGTGTACAAAAATAATTATCAAAAATCACTCCCATCGTCAAAAGCAAAAAACCAAGTCCAAATTCAAAAATCCAATCTGTCATCGTAAAAAAGTCATCATCTGCCTAGCCTTTTCCCAACTATGTTGGGGTCGGCTTCCAGTCGAACCGGATGCATCTGAATATCAGTATTTTACATGGAGCGACTGCCTATCAGACCTCCACAACCCAGTAACTGGGTAATACGATACTCTTGGTAAGACTGGTTGCCAGACTTTCTGGCTTTGACCAACAGTACCTAACGACTGTCAAAGATCTACAAATGACAGCCGGGACCAACGGCTTTACGTGCTTTCCGAGGCACGGAGGAAACTCGCTATGGTAAATGGTCACCCATCCACAGACCAACCTCGGCAAGCGTGGCTTAACCCGGAAGATCGGTCTATGCGGCTATAATTATTTAGCCACGAGCTCCTCATCGTAAAAAAGTATAAAATATAAAAAACAAGTAGGTGCAGATGATGATGAAGGTGATACTACAAGGTACCTATTAGTATGACACCCGGGACCGTTGGCTTAACTGATTCTCCGAGGCACGGAGGGTCTCGAAGTGTAACGAACGATTTGACCGCGTGAAACGCAAGATAAATGATGGAATCTGGCGACACTTTGCGGCATACAATATCTAGCTTTAATCCCGACACACAAGATCGCTAGTTTGGATGCAGTATGCAGCATCACCATCCCGCCCACAAATACAAGGTTAGTCAGAAAGGGGGTACTAATCCGAAAGGGTGTTAAAGTACCCATAATAATGAGTAACTTTTGTTCTACCACTTTCCCTAAAAGTCAATAGTTTAAGAGAAATAGCTGTTCAAAAATTGCATAAAAAATTTGCTAAAATCTATCTATCCTCAACTATGATCAGCTGTGTATACATTTTAGGTCCTATTTGGAGTCACGAATTAAAAGCTCCATTTTTTGAATTCGTAACTAAAGTAGCGACGAAGAATTTTTGAAAAAACTAAAATCAAAATTATTTTACATAAAAAATATAGAAATAAAAATTATCGAATTTTGAAATTTTAACACTTGCTTTAAAACCGTCATCAGTGATACTTTAAGTGGCCCGCGTATTAGTACCCCCTTTCCGACTAACCTTGTATATGTGCATGCAGAAATAATGCAACATGCAACCGAACCAATACACGACACGTGTTTCGCTCTTCCACGGGGCATCCTCAGGATATGTTGACTCCTCGACAACTAGGACGCGAAATATGACGCGCCAAGCGCAGCTTAACTTCTCAAATCCGTCATCCGTCACCGTGCGTTTATAGAGGTTCATTTGAAAATTAGCGTCAGACAGCATCTGTCTGGCATATTGCTGAAATGAACCTTTTGGTGCAGCCGTGAGGCACACAGAGTTTTTTTTTTGTTGTTTTTCATGCTATTTTTATTATTTTTTACACTTTTATTTTAACTTTGTATTTGTAAACTGTGTTCCTCTACAGGCTGTAAACGAATTCATGTAATTCCTTAAAACCACATAATCTACTACTTCTACTGGTGCAGATTGACCCCGCACGGGAATTACTTAGATTGACTAAAAATAAAAAAAAAAGATTCTTTTTTTTTCATGCAGGGTTAAATGATAGTATCTAAACCACCTTATAAGGATTCAGTAAAAAATACGTTTTTTTTTTCTGTAAAAAAAACATTTTATGTGCGTGAACATATAAATGCCACGCGTAAATGAATGAAAGCACGGCGACACAGTCGGCAGGCACGACTAGCGCGATATCGCTCCGTGCACTCAGTTAACTCAGTGCGCTAAAATTACTCAGAAACAGAAAATCAGATTATTTTTATGAAAAAATATTTTTGCTGAAACTGAAAAAAAAACCAGTGCTTGGTCAATCTGTGTCACTAGTAGATCGCGCGGTTTGAAGGAATTACATGAATTCATTAACACCCTGTAGAGTTTGTGCTAAATAAACTTTTTTTTCTTTCTTTATTTTCTTTCAATTCATACGATCCGCACTGTTGTTAATTAGCCACGAGCTCCTCTGACGTCATTTTATCACTCTGCATACCCCTAAACACCGCAATAATACCCACAATAACCTCACTAAACATAAACGGAAGACAATCAAAGATATTTACATACAGAATTAATTACTGAAGCAATAAACCTGTCAAGTTGTAATAGCTGCCTATGAAACATAGGCTTTGGAATTCGTATAATAAATAAATAGAGGTAAAGGAAGGATATGAGAACCTTGAGAGAGGATACTTGGGTAGGAGGCATTAGAAATGGGTAGTGAAACAGGTGAAACTTAGGCCCAAGCCACACAGGATTGCCGGAGAACAGACGACCAAAATGGTCAGGTAATTTTATTGTCAATGAAATTCAGGATACTTATAATTATTATTATATTATATTACATCCCTTTACACCTGCAGCCTGTGGGCTAGTTACACAAAGAAGTGCTATAGCGACCTCCGCGTTCTCTACAATAATGCGTTTAGAATTGTGGTGGGGCTGCCCCGGTTCTGTAGCGCCTCGGGCATGTTCGCGGAGGAGCGCACCGCCTGTTTTCACACGACTATGCGCAGGCGGAGCATCTCTCTGGTGCGCAGAGTACGGGCCAGCTCCAACGCAGTCCTGGCGATGATTGCTGACAGGCTGGACTGCCCCTACATGCTGCATTGCTGCAGCAGGCATGTTCAAGCAAAGCCGTTTGTCAGGCGTTATTAATTAATTATTTTATGGAAATTTTATTTTAATTTATTTTATTTTAATTTTTGATATTGGTTATGAATTTTATTGTTATTATTTTATTCTATTATATTATTATTGTTAAATGTTTTGTAATATTGTTTTTTATGGGCCTAGTTACCCGAAATAAATGAATTATTATTATATTATTATTATTATAATACGGCCGACGTATCTTGGCGAGTCTGAAGTTAGCTGATCAGCTGCACAGTAGACAATTTCGTTTCGAAAAGATTCATTGCGCAGCCAAACAACTAACTTCAGACTCGCCAAGATAGGTCGGCCATATTGTACTAAGCTGTCCTCTACCCGCGTTTTCACTGATATCCGCCTTATAAATACCTTTTTTTGATCGCTGTTTACTCATTCTTTCATAACCAAACCACCTATAGTCCATTTTTAGGGTTCCGTACCCAAACGGTAAAACGGGGCCCTATTACTAAGACTTTGCTGTTCGTCCGTCTGTCACTAGGCTGTATCTCATGAAACGTGATAGTTAGACAGTTGAAATTTTCACAGATGATGTATTTCTGTTGCCGCTATAACAACAAATACTAAAAAACAGAATAAAATAAATATTTAAGGGGGCTCCCATACAACAAACGTGTTTTTTTTCCGTTTTTATAGATAATGGTACGGAACCCTTCGTGCGCAAGTCCGACTCGCACTTGGCCGGTTTCTTTAATCTCAGATAGTCTCCGAGACAAATGTCAAACTTGTAAATTTTAGGAACACTATTTTCAAATTTTACATTTCGTGCTGCTGTTGAACATATGTAAAAGAATAGAGTTTGAATACCTGAACGATTTTGTCTTCAGGCTTACTATTAAAGGAAGTCTCGAATTTAAGATATTCTTGTTTGAAGTTTCGCCCTACTAGAAATAAAAAGAACAATGGCGAACACACATTACTTTTTCTGTTAAATAAATTTTAACGAACGAATAGCTGAATAATTCCAAAATATGGAGTGCAGATTTGCAGTTTAGTTAAATCAAACACGCCGTAGGTCTTCAGTTTATAGCCAACAGCAAGACCATAGTACAAAATCACGATACGATGAGAAATTATACATTACTATTAAATATTAAACGAAGAATCCTGTCATAATTACGTGTAAATCCTACTTACCGACACGCTAGGCGTAATTTCCTTAGATTTTCGTAAACAAAGGAAATACGAGCTTCGTTCAGTACCCCTATTAATACTTGTTACGAGAATTTCTTTCTGCCGTCGCTGGCCTGAAAATATTTTTTAAGCCCCTATTTGCATATATTATAGATAACAATCTGCATGACTGCGTCGTTGTTCTAGTGGTCGCAAACGCTACTGGCTGATCTCTGGTTCGATCCCCAAGTCGGTGAAATTGTTGTTAGGTTTTTCCGTATGGAATTTCTCAATATCAGCTCATAGTCTGGATTTGTGCCTGGTTGATGGCAATACACTCGCTCCCTATTACATAAGACTTAAACATAACGTCGAAATGATGGTGTATTATTCACTTCTGTCCAACCTTTTGGGGAATACAGGCGTGATAATAATTGTATTGTTATGTTATCTATACATATAAACGGAGAAGCTGACTGACTGACTGACTGATCTATCAACGCACAGCCTAAACCACTGGGGTTGGAAAGTTGAAATTTTGACAGTAGGTTCCTTTTGTAACGTAGGCATCCACTAAGAAGGGATTTTTCGAAATTCAACCCCTAAGGGAGTTAAATAGGGGATGAAAGTTTGTATGGAAAATCGTCACTTAACGGGTTCAAAATTTCACGCAAGCAAAGCTGCGGGCGAAAGCTAGTGAACATAGAAAATCAAGAATTCTGAGAAACAATGTCTAACTGCAATGCATAACTAAATGCATAACTGATCTGTTTAGCCTTTCCTCATCTATGTTGGTGTCAGCTTCGGGGCCTACTTCCTAAGTCCGTCAACGATGTTAGTCGCCCGTCCGAAAGTAGCCCAAAACGTAGGAGTGAACAAAACAAGTGTCAAGTTCAACTTTTCGGACGGGCAAAAACACATCAGTAGTAGGGACAACTGTCAAATCGTGTTGTCATTCATTCTTAGTTCGGGCCCCGAAATAATCGTATGTCCGTAGGTGATAGGGAGTAGGAGACGCTTGTAACTAAGGCCGAAACCACGGACTTGGTGCTTAGGGAGTAGACCCCCAGATACGGCGAAATACCAGTATTTAACACGGAGCGACTGCTGTAACAATTTGCATTGATGTTTTCTCCGTTCCACCGCTTTTAGTGTTAATATGGTAATATGGTAATGGGTAGACTATCTTATCGGGCTAGTAATCCGAGTGCAGGTCATGAAATTTTAGTACCAGTAGAGCTCCTTGTAAAAGAGCCGGATCCGACTTCAAACCGGAACATAGCTATGCAGCTTGGCGACAGAAATAGTGCAGCGGTAGTACTTCTCCGAACAAACTGTCTTACAAGGAAGTATACCCTTTTCATCGTAAGGTGACGTTTCTCTACAAAACGTTACCATACAAAGAATATCAAATATTAAAAAAAAAAAAACAAAATTTGGATAATACAGGGTGCAAACGAATTCGTGTAATTCCTTAAAACCACATGATCTACTACTGGTGTAGATTAGCTGCGTACGGGAATCATATTGATTAAAAAAAAACCTTTATATTCATCCAGTTGGGCTTAATGATCGTATCTAAACCACCTTAAAAGGATTCAATAATATAATATAATAATATAATTTTAAAATAAATAAATATGTAAATAATTTTAATTTACTTGATACACTTAGCAAATACTGCCTCATTACTATTTTCAACATCCATTACGCTAGTTTCTACGTAGTATTTATTATTATCAATGAAGCGGGCATTTTTTTTTTCAAATTTGTGCAAAATTTTTCAAGCATTATTACAATAATAATAATTCGAGAACTTTATAGTGCCCTCTCGGGTGTGCAGGTTTCCTCGCGAGGTTTTCCTTCACCGTTAACACAAGTGAGAGTCAAATTCTGATCCGCACAAGAATTCGAAGAGTCAGAGAACTCGGATCCTCTTACATGGAAGGCATCCGTTCAACCTCTAGGCTGTAACTGTTTTTTTTTTTTAAAGCTCTGTTACTACTAAAAGTGCATTGACTAAAAGAAAGAAGATAAATTTTATTCAGACAAGGACACAATGACAGCATAAACAATAAAAACACAAAAATAATTGAACATACACATTTTATGCCGTCGAGCATGCCCATGCCGAAAGGGTCACCAACTCAGCACATGCTGGCCGTCAAATACCCAGCGCTGATTTTCAGTTGGTACCCTTGCAGTGACACACGGGTGAAGGTAATTTTAAATATATATTTTATTATTTATATGGATTACTGTGTTTTAAAATGTGTCAATAAATAATGCATAATGTATTATTGAGATAGACTATAAAAAAATTAAAAAATTGAAGATAAAACCATTTTTAATTTATTTATTATTTATTTATTGCACAATGTAGTTTACAGAAAACTTATAGAATAGGTTATTCCACACATACATAGACCCTGATAGGGTACTGCAAGGCATATAATAATAGAGCTTATAAGTTATTCAATTATTAGGAAAATTAATCACATTAAAATAAGGTTAGATTGGTGATCACATTAAAATTCTACTACTTAGGTATATAGATAAGTTATTTTATTCATATAACATTCATAGTATGTAGGTATTCATGACAGTTAATCAAAAATATGGCAAGTGGCGCGGCGGTACTGCATTTGTCTCTTTCGATCAAAAATCTTCATCATCGATTTGTGCATCTATACCTATATACTCCGCCTTTACAAGCACTTTAAAGTTAAAGCATAGACAGGAAAATTATTACTACACAGCAAACATATTCAACCTAGATATTGTTACTATCGTCTCTAAGCCGTAACAACACGATTCCTATGGATATTGCGAGGCTCTTTGGTTATTCGACGGAGCTAAAGGCTTCATATTTTCAATTGAAATCGCTGGGTTACCTTTGATAAAAGTGCTTACGATCTTACCTAAGCGTTCGTCTTATGGGCTCAAAGTAATACCTATATTACTGAGTAGAGTGAGAAGAATACTAAGTATTTCTTGATAAGGGATAAAAGGGATAGATCTGTCTATTTCCAATTTTGTGTCTACTTGTACCTATACAGTTTCAGACCAAATAAAAAACCAAGACAGAACGCTGTCAACAGTGACGTGAGGCCGGTTTCGTAAACATGTGTGCACTTAGTGAGGTGTAGTTTGATTGTAGGTTGATTGAAAAATGTTGTAAATGTGTGCGTGTGTGCGTGTATGCACAGAGCGCAGGTGTAGTTTCGGCATGTTTCACTGTATTGTTCGCAGCGTTCTGTCTTGATTTTTTATTTGGTCGAGTATACAGTATGACTGATAAGTTGCTTTACATCTGAAAATTATGAACTCTGCTCATTTCACTCTCTATAACATTTAAAGTTTATTAATTTAGGTAACAATTTTGTATGTGTAAGATTTCGGGGTAAAGATTATTTTTATTTATCCAAAAGAACAAGTTCACCTACGAATAAATATGAAAATAAGTTACAATGTTATTTATAGCTGTGGTAATCAAATTCAGAGGTTTTTTTTGTATTCATTAGTAAAATGAGTCTCTAATTGATGAATTGGACGAAACGCAGAACACAAAATAACATTATTATTTAATTCGCCATTTCGTCAGATTGAGTCGTTGGGCGAAATGGCGAACTACTCGGTAATTCTAACATACGTCTGTTTCGCGTGTTGGTTGAAATGCACACCGGGTAAAAATATAATTAATACGACAGAAATTTATTGAGCGATTTGCCTGTTCAGTAAAATAACAACTTATGTCACCTTAACCGATAAAAGATGAATGTCAAAGTTCACGTTTCAGAAAAACGCCCCTCATTTTCTCAACCACTAATTAAATCATTTCACGATTTTAATAAACGAATTACACAACACATTAAGACTGAAATCCATGCACATTGAATATAGAACATTGACGGAATACAAAACTGTGGACTAATGAGTGCAATAAGAGTCTCCAGCACCGTGGAATGCAAAAAAAATGCGGCATTCAGTTTCTGGGTCACGCCAAGAGAGGGGAATAGATCTTTTATCTTAAATGAATAACGGTTCGAAGAACTTTTTGTTCGATATTTCAAATTACGAGCCGTGATTGGGCCTTTAGTGGTCGCGTTCGATGTTTTTGAATTTTGAAATTAGAGTTTCGATTTTCGATACGTTCGAATTGTTTGTTTTATTATGGAATGCTTTTCGGGAATTGTTTTGTTTATTGTTGTTAGTGTATATTAAATACTAATTTACACTCCAATGCATACAAAATTTTAGGTAGCAGTAACTAATTTTGGGTTTAAAGTAAATTTACATTATGATGCCATTATATCGATAATTTACGTGATTATTTTACTAAAATTAACCGTTGAAATATAAAACATATATTCTTTATTACTCAGTAAAGGCTCCTCTCTACTCTTATGTAACTAATGAGACAGGAAATTATTGCTCGCGTGGTAGTATCGGAACTACAAAGTTAATTGCTCTAGAGTTAATTAAGCGTCAAGATTTAAATAACACTTATTTATAACTAAGTTCTGAGGGGCTCGTGGCTAATTATCAACCGCATGGATCAAATTATTTACAAGGTTAAGCTGCGCTTGCCGCGGTCAGTCCGTGGATGGGTAACCGTTCCTTACACATCAAGACGCCTCCGTGTCTGGGAGAGCACGTTTCACCGTCGATCCAGTATGCCATACCTATACAAGTTTAGTTTTAGTATATACTAAACCTGAAACTAGTTTGTTCAGAGTCACTAGAAGAATCGTTTGGCATAGTTTTTAGTTTTTTGCATTTTTTATTAAATCTCAGTTTTGTTTCAATAGGTTTCTATGCATAACAGTGGACGGGAATAGACACCTTGAGGCTTGAGACGGTCCGCTCGGTCAGTTTCCGTGTATTAGACAACCTCTGCATAGCACATCTCACACATTTCATAGTCTACTGGGGAACTTAACGCAACATAAACTAAGGTGTAAAGGAGATTTATTAAAAAAAAACGTATTCCGGTAATTCTGATGAAAATCTTGTTGGGGTGTCTCGGTTTTTGTGTATACTGAAAATAGTGTTGAATACATACCTATGAGAGTCGCTACGAGTATTCGGAAGACCGAAAATCTGATAACCGGTGTAACCTTAGAATATCGGCATTGCCCAGTAACTGGGTTGCGGAGGTCTGATGGCAGTCGCTCCGTGTAAAATACTGATACTAAGCCGCATCTGGTTACACTGGAAGCTGATTCCAACATAATAGGGAAAAGACTAACGGGGTATCCTACATAAGCGACAAACGCGACGCGATACGACGCCAGGCGACACGACGCGATGAAAATACACGTAACGTCGCGTCTCGTCGCAGACTGCTACATAGGCCGCCAGCAGAGAATGCCATTGTTTTGATTGCGTTCACAGCATGCATCGCGTCGCATCGCATTTGCCACTCGCGCGTCATCCTACGTGAGCGATCTACAAGCGACGCGAAGCGGCGCGGCGCGACGCAAAAACAACAAGCAGTCGATACCTATTGAAGTGTCCTACGTAACCAAACGTAAGTGGAGTGCGGTGCGGCGCGGCGCGGCGCAAAGCGAACGCTGTCAGTTGGCTTGATATTTTTGCGAGAACTGGATGCGGTGCCGTACAGTGCTACTGAATGAAGGCGGCGCGCGGCGAGCGGTCCGCGAGCACGTAGGACAAAGCCGCCGCTTCGCACCGCATCGCGTGTCACCGCATCGCATCTCTTCGCAATTCGCGTCGCTTTAAACCGCCTACGTAAGACGTCGCGTTACGCAGGACTCCCCGTAAAGGACTCCATGTGTAACAACCGGTCACCCATCCACTGACCAACCGCGACAAGCATTGCTTAACCTTGCAAATTGTATGATATGCGCAGTTGTTGTTTAATCACGAGCCCCTTGAGCTAATAATAACAAATTGCAATCACTAATCCCTCCTCCAAACGTGGTGATTATGGTCATTTACCGTTTGACCGGTCATCGTACCGGTCATTTAGAGGCCCATTATCAGCATTGCACGTTTACAGGCTAATATTACAACAATAATACAAATTAGCATAATAACCAGTTACATTTTCAGTCGAAACACTACTACTAAAAACAATACTATTATTCATTCCGCTTAAAATATCACGAACAATAAGGTTCAAGAGTACAAGATAACAATGCGAGTAATACGCAAGTACAATATGCGAGAATGTATCAGCGTATAATAACAGCGACTTGCATTCAAATACTGAAATTCAGCTCGAAATGGCAGAGAACATCGTATTTTTCCGAGCGAGTGTGTGTGTGGCTAGGGAATGAGCGAGTGGTGAGTATAAGGGTTAAGAGAGGCTATTTGGAATAAAAAACTTGGTATAAGTAATGTTGAAAGTCACTTTCAACATTACTTATATAGGATCTCTCTTTAGTCACGGCTCATCTTCCGTGCGGAAGATGTCCAGTCCTTCGGAAGGCATACGAGGGACTCAGGTCTAACGCGCAGAGGCCCCTTTGAGAACTTTAATCTAAAATGGGATAGGGCACCAACCGGGGACTATCCACGGCTGCACTATTAAATGATAAATGATATTTATTTCTGTAAATAAATCTGTTACAGACACTTACTTTTTATTGGAGTACAGTCATGGACCATCCCAGGTGGGTGCAAAACTATTGTGAATGGTAAAAATAAACCTGGTCTATGGGAGGGGCTGTTTAAATGTTTTTCAACTTTCGCGATTTGTACACATTATAAAAATACAGATTCGGGTCTAGTCGCGTAAAAACTTAAAAAGGCACTAACCACCACCGGTGACCACGGCCGGTGTAATTCCCGACCGGCCGAAACGTCGGGATAAAAAAAGGTATTTAGTGCCTTTGTAAGTTTTTACGCGACTAGACTCGAATCTGTATTTTTATAATGGACTGTTTAACTTCTATTGCCGGAAGAAAACGGCGTCTGCCTTTCAAGTTTTAAATTGAATTATACAGGATTATTATTAGTATACACTGAAATTAGTTGGTTTAAAATCAATTGAATATTTAAACACCAAGAACTGAGTATGAGCGTTTGCCCACCGTTGCCGTCGTCACCGAGAAACGAGATTATTTCGGACCGAGTTCGGAACTACTCACGTGACGGCGATCGTGTGTCCACCGCGACCGACCTCGGTGGTTCCCAACATAAGACAAAAATCTGTGCACCGGCGCCGTCAATCTCGGATGTAGTGGACAATAGCAGACGTGTTTTGTATTGCCGTCATTTCGGTCCGTCACGATCTCGGCGGAGTTCTAGCGGTAGCGCCGATTTACTGACAATCTCGGTGGGCAAGATGACGGTGCTCGGATGACAGACGTGCGGTGGACATGCAGCCATAGTAATGTATGTATCGCTACTTCGGCAACGTCATCTCGTTCTCGGTGACGGCGGCAGTGGACAAACGGCCTATTGTAAAAGGATTATCGTTTATGAAGGAGCTCAACTCTATGACCGATTACCTAAAGCGATTAAAGTAAACAAGTCACTTCAAACTTTAAACCTTTTAGGTTACAAAAAGCACCATTTTTTGAACCAATATACCTGATTTTAGATGTTCGCTGTTTGTTTTGTTATTTTTTTATTCTATTTTTTTACTTCCTATAGCGAAACTATCGCGACGTTCACCTAATTATGTTTTCTTTTTTATTCTCATAGAAGTGAATAATATGTATTTTTTTTTTTGAGAAATAAAGATTCTTACACCTTAACATATTTTTTTCCAAGTGAAATTTCGACTTGGATTCAATAGAAAGAAAGAAAGAAAAAAATACTATTTAAGACAATAGGTATCTACGCATATCAGTGGATGGACAGCGAATAGATAGATACCTTGAGGCATGAGATGGTTGGTTCGATAAGTTTCCGTGTTATGAGAAAACCCGTACAAGGGAAAGCTTACGTATTTAGCACCCTAAAAATATATATAGGTATATAAATATACAAGGTTAGTCGGAAAGTGGGTATTAACCTAAAAGGGCCACTAAAGTACCCATATTATTGAATAACATTGTACAACTTTCCCCAAAAGTCAATAGTTTAAGAAAAAATAGCTGTTTAAAGA
Source organism: Amphipyra tragopoginis (assembly GCA_905220435.1). Taxonomy (NCBI): domain Eukaryota; kingdom Metazoa; phylum Arthropoda; class Insecta; order Lepidoptera; family Noctuidae; genus Amphipyra; species Amphipyra tragopoginis. The sequence goes on from HG992006.1 coordinate 4,877,865, forward strand.
TTTTATAAAAAATACGCTTCAATCTATCTATCCTCAGCTATGATTAGCAGTGTTTACATTTTAGGTAATATTTGGTGTTAAAGACTAGAAGGATGAATGAAAATCATTTTACATGGAAATAAAAATAATTGAATTTTGAAATTTTAACACTTGCTTTAAAATAGTTATCGGTAATATTTTGAGAGGCCCGCAGATTAGTACACCCTTTTCGACTATCCTTGTACATCCAAGCAGCTTGAATGAAAACCTTCTTCTTCTTGAGGCTTTTGTATAACATGCTAAAAATAGGGTTGATGAAAATCTCCCGCAACTCAATAACGGGGAAATATGTTATCTTGTGGTCTCGATGTGTAGAGAACAAGAATCCTTTCGAAAAACATGAGTTATTTAGGAAGAACGATCACCGCGGTACTTAGGCCCTTAACAAAGTAACTTAAAAATTGAGTCAAACTAATAAAAATATATACATATTGTGCCGAAACAAACGCGTCACAAATATTATAAATCTAGGGTATTCTAGAAAATGGCAAAAAATTAATCTTAATAATTTTGTGGGGTGACTCGATACCCCACAAAATTATTAAGATTAAATTTTGAAAATTTGAAAATGGTGAACAACTTCGTAGAACAATTTTTCGAAATCCCCGTGTTTTTTTAAAACGGAAAGTAAGCATACAAATCAAACAATAATATTACTTTATTTGCGTAGAATTTTGTTCAATTTCCGATACCGATTAACCGTTCTAAATTCTTTAAGTAATTTTTTTGACACTGTAAGCATTTTAGTTTAGATAACAACATTTTTTTTTTCTAACTCTATTTTTGTCTATTACATTTTAACACATTTTACAAACCCCTTATTACAAAAGATGGTCTAAGAAAAACCTAGGTTTTAAAATAGCCCCGTCTCTTTTTGTTATACGACATAAGAAAGTGATGGGTATATTTTAAACCTGGGTTTACCTTAGTCTTGTTTTAAATCATCTTTTGTAATAAGGCCCTTAGGCCTCATTTACGGAAACGAGGGGCGTCGCGCGTCGCATTGTGCGGCGCGGCCCGCACTTAATTCAAACATATGGCGTTGTATAAGAGCGTTTGCGGAGAAGCGATTTTACACGCGTTTACTTGAAATGTAGGCAGAGCCCGCGGATGGCACCGCCACGCCGCACGCGACGCGCGATGCCCGGCGTCTCCGTAAATGAGGCCTAATAGCATAATAATACGGCGTAAGGTGCATATTACATCGTATTAGGTTCATAGCAACGTACCCCGCGGCAACGCGACATAGTGCGAGCTTACCTTGAGGCCTCGTTCCTTTATACAGGTAAAAACAAACAGCTTTAAAAAAATGCCTTTCTAGATATTTCTACAAACAAATTCTTTTCATTTTCTTTCATTCAGTGCCACAAAAGCGACCTGCAACTGACAGCGATTCTTCAAAAAATGTTTTTCAACTCTTTTGTCTTTTAAATTTCTAGAAAACAATTCTTTTGCCGTTGATTGAATTTAGTTCAATTCAATTATTTAGGTCAACTCAACCGTTCTTCGTAAGTAGTGCTGGGCGATTTGGATTATTTTTTTGGAGAGCAAAAAGTTTTGTAGTAAATAGTAAACATTTTTTATAGTACCTACTGATTTTGTGAATGCATTAACCGTCTTGTTCGATTAATTTTTGTTACTTTTGTCTAGCAATCAAACAGTTCTTAGATGTTTGTATTATAACATTCGTCAGACACATTTATTTATTAATACTTTCTCACAAAATTTGTACAGAAGCGGACTTAATGCCTTAGTTATTTTATACTGCAGAAAACACACGGCAGGTGCACTAAAAAGAGTTAAGTACTAGTAATGCGATACAATATCAAAAATAAACACAAAGATGACTGTTAAATAATTTTGGAAATAATATTTAAACTTATAAATGATACAAATATAAAACACATTCATAATTATTTATGGTTAGTTACGGTATACACACATGCATTTTTCGGGATTTCCCGAATAGTTTCGAACCCAAACGGAGCCCTTAATCATGAACACGTGGCGATATCGAGTTTAACTCCGACCTCTACGATACCGAAACTACGACATGTATTTCGCCCCTCCACGGGGCATCTTCGCGTCCATGCGGTCAACGAGTCAATATGTCCTGAGGATGCCCGATGGAGGGGCGAAACACGTGTCGTATCGGTTTGGGTTGCATGTTGAATTTTAATCACACCTTCTGCATGTGCTTATACAATGTGTCCGATCATGGACTAGCAATATTCTAGGTACTTATATAACAACTATTCTAGTACTCAAATACACTATACACTAGGGTCCAATTCACTTCCATTTTTTTGTTGAGATATTCTGTACCTGTGTACAAAAAAAGTCATATCTCTCAAAGTTTTGGTTCTACTGAGACAAAAGTAGGCTTATTCGGAGGGCAACAATATTGTCTGTCATTTACATTACAATACAATGGGTTCACATTTTCATAATTTTAAGATAGAGAATATCTCAACAAAAAAGCAAAATGGCTGCCAAATACTGGGGAAGTGTTTTGGACCTTAGTGTGTAGTGTATTTGTGTACTAGAATAGTTGCTGTATACGTACCTAGAATATCGCTAGTCCATAACCGGACACATTGTATAGATAGATAGACGAGAATTACGAAGTTATTATTGAACGATAATTACTACTAGAACTATTAGAGGCGAACTTGGAAAGTCTATCTATTCTATTTATCTTGTCTAATAATATCTGACAATATTTCAATATTTCGAATTTTACAGAAATATTAATTTGTCAATGAATGCATTATAATAAAACACGTTACTAATAATATTTTTCTTTGTCCAACAGGTAAAGAAACAATAACTGAGGCGTTGACTGGAGACAAACTGGCTGTGAGTTAAAATCTCATTAACCGACGTCAAAAAAGGAAGAGGTTCTATATGTGTCGCCTATGATTTTTTATGTATTTTTACGAATTTCTCGGAGAATTTTGGGACCGATTTGAGTAATTCCTTTTTTAGTTGGTGCGGAATACTCGTTTGTCGATATGAATTTCATTGTTTGGCTGAGTAGTTTTTTTTATACACTACTAGCTGTACCCATCATGCGTTGCAATGCACTTTTTCCTACTTACTACCTACCTACTACCTATCTTCAGAAACAAAATCAAAATAGTAACAAAAATTTAAAATAATTTTCATGCATGCGGTAAATAAATGAAGATTATGGACATACTGAGATAATTTAGTTTTTTTATACAGGGTGTTAACGAATTCGTGTAATTCCTTCAAACCGCGTGATCTTCTGGTGACACTGATTGACCCTTCATGGGATTTTTTCAGAAACAACAAAAAAAGTTTTCAAAATATGAACCATGGTATGGTATCTGAGTAATTTTAGTGTCCCAAGTTAACTGACAGCGTGAAGCGATATCGCGCTAGTCGTGCTTGTCAGCTGTGTCGCCGTGCCTTCATAAATTAATGCATGGCATCGAAATTTTCTATCACATAAAAAAAATGGGAAAAAAAATGTTTTATTTTTATAAATCTAAATTCCGTGCGGTGTTAATCTATATCATTAATAGATCATGTGGTTTGAAGGAATTACAGGAATTTGTTAACAACCTGTATATCAAAATTTTCTTTCATAAGAACCTTCTCCTGACAATTACGAATACAACAAAAAAAAATTGCGAAATCGGTCCAGCCGCTCACGCATGACCAAAGGAAATAGGGATTCATTTTTATATACATAGATTATTAGTTTTTGCGGTTTTTGTATAATTAATAATGCCCGACAAAGCTAAAAAGCTATCACCATATAATATTTCCGTACCGCTGTTTTTATGGACCACGGCTGCTAGTTTCAAGATAGCTGTAACAAAAGTGGACGTATCTATCCGCGAGACACCGACAAACATTCAGACGTAGCTGAGATACGTATGCCAGAACCAAGGCCGTACGATATGACGTGGAAAATAGTCTTCATATGATAGCTATGACGCAAATTACTGTAATTTGATTAAATTGTCGTGTCTTATGGGGGTTTAAGACAAGATGACATGAGATTAAAACTTCACTTTGATAATTTATTCATAGCTGTATGCAAATGAGTATAAATGGAATAGACCTAAACGGTGTCTCAGTAAAAGTGCACTTTTTCATTTTAAAATAAAAACACGTAGGTATTTTTTGAGATAGTTGTGATATTTTTATTGGATTGTAAAGAAAAAAATGAAAGAAATGTTCCGATTAAGTACGGAATCAAAAAATCCGGCAAATGGCCCCCACGGCTCTGATGACAGGCCATTACTGTTTTCATGAAATTTTCCATGGCTTTTTTCAAGCACGTTAAAACGTCGGACCCGGTATCATACACATACCTGGGGCCTAATTCTCCTAAAATTTATCTTGATAAATCACAACCGAACCAAGGTCGAACCGTTCATTCAGACAGTTCTCAATTTCAAAAGCTATCAAATTGTTTGACACAAAAAACAGAATCAATCATTTTGAAAGTTTTCGAAAACAAAAACTGACTGACGTTGTGGTTCGATTGCGTTTGGCAACAATTTATTTTAGGAGAATTAGGCCCCTGACAGTCGTTACGCGTAGTCAGAAGCCCGCAAGTCTGACAACCTGTCCAACCTTAGGATATTGGCATTGCACAGGGTTGCGTAGGTCTGATGGCAGTCGCTCCGTGTAAAATACTGGTATTCAGCCGCATCTGGTAAGACTCGTGTAGTGCCGGACTTAAAGAACTGCACTATCCCATCTCTTCTCGTGGGTGTCGTAAAAGGCGACTAAGGGATTCACTGGAGGATGGGCAGCAGCATTCTCTGAGTATTTTAGCAGCCATACTGCGATCGCCAACCCGCCTGTCAAGCGTGGCGATTACGGTAAACCTCCTCTTTTGGGGGAGGTTTATGTCCAGCAGTGGACGTCTTTCGACTGAATGATGATGATGATGGTAAGATTGGAAGCTGACCCTAACATGCACTTGGGAGCAAAGAAATCGAGCCACTACTTTTTTCACGTGTCCTGGTTATTAGTTTTGGTTTCATGAATTATATCATTCAAAATACAAAAAACTACCCTCATTGTAAAGGTTATCAAATAACCTTTCAGGCGATATATGTTTAGAATTGATCTGTTCCATAATACTAAAAATAATAACAATTATAGCTACGTGAAAAATAGAAGTGGCTCGATTTATTTGCTCCCAAGTATAGTTAGGAAAAGGCTTGGCAGAACGATTTCATGATTTTTTAACATAAAACGGTCTTCTTCTACTTTTTCTTCTCTCGTGTCAGCACGACCTATACAAGAATAATAGCTCATGCCGTGGTGAAAAGATTAGCCAGTCAGCAAGGTTGGTAGCGGGACTGACTGCCCAGAGTGCGCCGGACGTACTCAAGTATCTTCACTCGTGGAGGCTAACACTCACTGTAAACACATTCGGTATAAAATCCCATCTGTGTTCCACGCAAATTGTAAAGTACGTAACAACAAAGTATCAACCACAAGAGTTGATAACTCCACTCGTGCAGTGACAGATTGCTGGCCGCTCGCCACGAGTGCATCGCCGACCTATTTCGTATTGACTCCTAAACGATGCGACAAGATAAGTTGCTGCAACGATTTATTTTGATTTTGGAACAGATAGAATAAGTTTTTATAGCTTTTTGAGGTTATATTTCTTTTGGCGTGTAAATGTTGATGGATGAAGGGGAAGAGACCAAAGAAAAGATGGATGGATTGTGTGACAGATGATATAAATGAAAAGGGATTAAATGATAGCGGGACGGATAATAGGGATGATAGGAAGAAGAAAACATTTTGCGCTGACCCCAAGGAACTAGAGATAAGGGCGGGTAGAAGAAGACTTCTTTTGGCGCGTTTGTTGAGAGAATGGGAGACGCGCGCGCACTCCGTCACAAAAAAGGTTTAGAAGTTTAAATTTTTATTCTAATTTATATAACATAACAACATGCCTGTATTCCCCTAAGAGTTGGGCAGAGGTGTATAATACACACTCATTTCGCAGATATGTTTAAATCCCATGTAATGGGAGGGGGCGAGCCTATTACCATCAACGGGGCACAAATCCAGATTCCAGGCTGCTACTGACAAATTTCACACGAAAAACCCCAAGAACACTTTGCCCGACCTGGGGATCGGAACCACGGACCATAGAGGCAGTCAAAAAAATTATGTACAAAAACTAAAGATTAATTCAAACATTGTAATATAAATATCATTTTATTCTCCCTCAATCCACTAATGATGGGTAACTCGTTCATTTTATTCAAGTATGAGGGAGGACCTCGTTTTACCTCGTGAGGTACTTATGAGGCATCCCTCATTCGAGGTAAGGATAGGTGACAGAGACTGGTGAGCGACGCACTTGCTTGTGTGCTACTGCGTACCGCTTCGCTGGATGAGGGAAGGAGGGGGAAAGGACGCCGAGTGAGCGAATGAACGAACACTCCTCATCAAATATTTGCATCCCTATCACTTACACACTCATTCGCTCATCAATCAGATACACACTCGCGCTTACACAAATGATAAATTTAGGAATTGGATGAGGTGGTTCTGTACGGTATTGTACCGCACAACTTTTACTGATAAGTTGATACGATATTAAATGATACGAGTCGTTTAAAGTCCAACAGTTTAATGCACTAAGTTAACACCAAAGTTCAGACAGAAATAGTTGTTAAGAATAAATTATATTGATAGAGATAAGTGATAAATGATATTGATAAGTGAGAACACACGGTGCATTCGATGACCGGTAATAAACTGAATTGTAACTAAATGATAATCAATTATGAAAGGTGGCGGATATGCTGACGCGTTAAGCACAATAATTTCGCAATGTACGGTTGCACTGTACAGGTTCAAATTTGAAATACGAATAACTCCCTCATTTTCATTTTGAGGAACTCAAATGACGAACTCACGAGTGAGAGACTCATCAATAATATCCACGTGGTCATAACATAATTCATTAAACTTTATCTAAAAATCTTTTAACACACACTTTTATTATCACTTCCCGTATACGTAACAATATTTTTTCCCCAATCCGACCCCACAAACAAAATACCCCGACTTCCCCGACACGTAGGTACGTTAAAAATAAAACAGCGTGCCATTTAATTTGGGATACAGGAAAACTCGCAAAAAGAAAGTCATCAGAGCCCGGAAACGCATCGAATTTTGATGCCCCGCGGAATTTGAACCCCGCCTGGCGAGGCGTTGTTTTTTTTTAACTTTTGCGTTGAAAAAGGATTAGTATTCTTTCCCCGTTGCCAGTTGGGTAAGTGGGAGAAAGTTGGGAATAAAAAATAGGATTTACAAATATGCTGTAAGTTAGCAGTTTTTCGGTACATTTTCCGATCAATCCGCGACATGTTATGATATGCTACGGATAGATTAATTCGTTATCAAAAAAAAAGTGATAACAAACATTTTTAAATTTGACAAGCTGTTATTGATAGAATAATTTTTCCTAGCCTCTTCTAACGAAAATACTGAAAATGGGGTGAGTTTTGGTACATATTCCTAAAGAATTCAAGGGTTTTAATAAATAAATACGATACCATTAATTAGCAGTCATATTTACTTTAAAATGAAGAAGAATAAAAATTTGAAAATGTTTGCAATATACAAAGAAAAAGAAAAAAAAAGCCCAGTAATGGGACAGTAATGGATTATGTTATGTTGTGTTTTATTTATTTATACTTTCGCATTAACGTAAAACTTTCTTATCGAGTGGAAATTTTGAATATCGACTGAGAATAAATGTAGCGTTTGGCTTTCTGCGCTGCGGGGATGGTAGGTTTTGTAGGAATTATTGTCACCAGTTTTGCGTGTAAAGCCGGCATTACATGTTGGACATAGCTCGCCAAGTGAAGGCGAGTACCGACGTATAGACAACACTTGTCTAGCCTCGCCATTGCTCGTCTTCGCTCACCTTTATAGGCGAGCACCAACGTCTATACCGTTTGGTGTCCCTTGCCTCCACTCGGGATCGCTCGCCACGACTCGTCTCACTTCGGAACAGTGTCGGTTTTTCTGCACAAATCAAAGGCGGCCAGCACTTGGCAAGTCGTGTCCACATGTCTGTCGTCTTGCTGGCGTTGGTTTCGTTCGAATTTATCCAACATGTAGATTGCAGCAGTCACTTTGTTTCAATCTGCCTACTCTCGCGTCGGCTGAGGCTTGGCCAACATGTATTGCCGGCTTAAGCGAGATGTATGGAAGTGGCAACCGACAGTTACTGCGCAGCAGTCGAGCCGCGTTTTTGTGTGTCAATTACCTATTGGGACTATGTCAATAAGGGCGGAAATATACATGCCATGTTTGGCCCGGTCCGTTCAGAAAAGAATTGGAAACGGTCGCATCGTCACACATGTACCGTTTGTAAAATTGCTGGTTAAAATTGATCGATCGTGTTTTCTTACCAGCGGTGCGAGCACGGATCTTTTTATTGAATGACAACTGTTGTCGTTTTATCTATATCTTACGTCAAGTTTGACGTTTGGAATAGATACATTTCTCAAATCGTCTCGATAAAAACCCGTGCTCGCCCCGCTGCCTTGCTTCTTGGAACTATGATGGATATATGAGTTTTGTATTCATTGTGTTTTTTGACAAGATCGAGCATTAATTCGACAAGTTTGAAAAGTGCAGTTAAGCTAAAAGCACGCACTGCATCCGATGCGAATCCGTGAAAATACGTTCCGAAGTAGCCATACAACTATTTGTATGGTAGTTTACGCATTACATTCGGCATCCATCATCCGATTTCTATCCGTCATCCGTGAGTTTCCAATTCGGAAGAAATATTGACGGACCGAAGTAGCCGTAGTAATGTTTGTACGAGTATGAACGCTTTCGCATTACCTCGGATTCTAATCGGACGCCAAATGGATATGCCAAACATGGCCCCTGAATTATTTGAATTTGGATCAGAGATCGGATAAGTGCGTAAGCAATATCCGAATTCGGTCCGAGTTTTTTATATTCTTATTTTCACGGATCCGGATCGGCTGTAGTGCGTAATCGCTGTAACACCCAGTATAAAATACTTTTTATTTGAATAAGCTAGCATTCTTAGTTTTCGAGGTATTAATGTGGTTTAGTGATTTGGTGAGTGACCGGGATTCATTGCTCCCGAGAGTAACTAACAAAATCTTGCAAGTTTATTAGTTGTATATTTATGTTTAACAAAACATACAACAAACGTTTATTATTTTAGCTTACGCGGCGTCTTACGTAGGCGGTTCAAAGCGAACGCGATTTGCGAAGCGATCCGATGCGGTGACATGCGATACGATGCGAAGCGGCGGCTTTGTCCTACGAACTCGCGAACCGTCCACCGCACGCCGCCGCTGTTCAGTAGCACTGTACGGCACCGCATCCAGTTCGCACGAAAATATCAAATCAACTGATCGCGTTCGCTTCGCTTCGCGCCGCGCCAGACCGCACTCCACGTGCTTTTGATCACGTCGGCCACTTCAATAGGTATCGACTGTTTGTTGTTTTCGCGTCGCGCCGCACCGCTTCGCGTTCGCTTCTAGACCGCTCACGTAGGACGCTGCATTAGAAATTCTCCTCATGTCCACGCTTACAATTAAAAACTATTTTGCGAGCACAATAAAGTTTCCCCTTCAAGTACTGTAACAAAATATAATTCAGGTCTGATAGGGCTAGTTTTCAGGGTTTCGTACCCAAAGGGTAAAACGGGACCCTATCACTAAGACTCCGCTGTCCGTCCGTCTGTTCGTCTGTCACCAGGCTGTATCTCATGAACCGTGATAGTTAGACAGTTGAAATTTTCACAGATGATGTATTTCTGTTGTCGCTATAAAAGCAAATACTAAAAACAGAATAGATAATTAAATTTAAATTTATTTATTTATTTAAACAATTTAGCCTTATGCTAGAACCTTTGTGAGAGCTGGAGTCTGAACTAGGTTCGGAACCTGTATGACAGATCTCCAGGTGGTACGGAACCCTTCGTCAGCGAGTCCGACTCGCACTTGACCGGTTTTTTTTTATCGTGCCATCACAAGCTATATGAGAATAGCTCATGCCATGGTGAAAAGATTAGCCAGTCAGCAAGGTTGGTAGCGGGGCTGACTGCCCAGGGTGCGCCGGATGTAACTACTTAAATATCGTCACTCGTGAAAGCTCTTTTCATGCACCGAAACCCGTGTAGAGATGGACTAGAATATAAAACTTTCTCATCACAGGGAATAGACGCGTGATGTAAGATTCAACAAAACCCAGCACGCTTGGTGGTAGGATCTATATGGCCCTGGCTAGCTACCACTTGAACTTCAAAGTCCAGTGCCAAGCAGTTTACTGTGTTCCGTCGTTTATATGAGAGAACCATGGGTATAAGGAACCCTCTATATCTCTGTTACTTGGATTCGTGTGCTCTATCTTAGACTCTGTCTGCGAATACCGTCTGGTGCGACTAAGATTAAAATGTACAATCTATCCATTAATTAACCCAACTAACTTGGTAAACCTGGCCTTTTTGGCCTAGAAAGTTACAGGGTAAAAAAAGACATCTCACACGTAACCAGCGATCTTCTTCTTCTTCTCTTGTGTCATCACGAGCTATTCAAAAATAGCTCATGCTGTGGTGAAAAGATTAGCCAGTCAGCAAGGTTGGTAGCGGGGCTGACTGCCCAGGGTGCGCCGGACGTACTTAAGTATCGTCACTTGTGGCGGCTCTTTTCATGCACCCCCAACGATTCACCATACCATACCATGCATAAACCAGCGATGACATCTTATCTTATCTTCTTATATATAAATAAAAAGAAAAGTCCTGACTGACTGACTCATCAACGCCCAGCCCAAACCCTTGGACCTACAAAGCTGAAATTTTGCACAGAGGTTCCCTTTATAATGTAGACAAATAATAAGGAAGGATTTTTCGAAATTCAACCCCTAAGGGAGTTAAATAGGGGATGAAAGGTTGTATGGAAAATTGACACTTAACGGGTTCAAAATTTCACGCAAGCGAAGCTGCGGGCAAAAGCTAGTGAAATAATACAAGTCGTAAAAAACTCCTCTTAAATCTTCATGTAAAAATATGATAAGCGGTTGTATCTTTCAATGTAAAACCTTATCTCATCTTAAGTACATCTGTTGAGGGGCAATGAAATATTCCGGCACAATCTCAAAGTTTATGGCTGCCATTAAAAACTCATCCTAAACAATATTATAAGCTATTTTGTTTCAAAAGTTTACCCTTCATATTTTGTTACAGTACTTGAAGGAGAAACTTTATTGTGCTCGCAAAACAGTTTTTAATTATAAGCGTGGACATGAGGAGAATTTCTAAACTGAAATAATAAACGTATGTTGTATTATAAAAGTATAGATCGAGTCTACTCGCGTAAAAAACTACAGCATGTAAGGGTAAAGACCGTTATCACTCAAACCATGGGTAGTTGACTTAAACATAAAAATATAGGACCGAGTAAAAAATAATAAAAAAATATACGCGCGAGAAATGAGCGGTGCGGCGGCGCTACGACGCGGCGTACACACACTCGCTAACGAGACAGCTGACTGACTGGGGTAGCAAACTGTGCGGGGCCGTGCGTCAGGCCACGCGGCGAGTTCCCCGCGCCCCCTCCCCTAGCTTGTTGCCCCCGCGCATAGGGTGAAATGATTTTGAAGAAAAACTTAAATTAAAAAAAAAAATATTTTTCATTGATTTTGCGTTCTATAAATGAAACCAAACCACTGGTTTCAAGGATCATTCGCGCTCCGACGCTCGCTGAGGACGGACGTGCCGCAACTCGCGCTGCGTACTTTCTCGACGTGCTCGCTCACGAATATCGCTACGCCCCGCCGTAGTGTTCTCCACTTCACGACTATAAGTTCAAAAGCTGCCTTTTTCAAGGCGGTGGCTGAACGCCTATTTCTTTGACAAACGCGTGTGCCCCTTCAGGGAAAATCCACAGTTTCGTGGTCCTCGGCTGATACTTTGCAGTGTTAACGAAACCGAGAGGGTGTTGACCCAATACACCAGCTGCGCCCCTTCAGGGCAAGGCGAAAATTGGAAGGAGCTAGTACCACCGGCCTTGGGGGGTCTCCTAGTCGACGCTAGCTCTAACCCCGTTCTCTCCCATCTAGCACTCTCTAGTATTGCACCTCACTAGAGACTTAGGAACCCGTTCGCACAATAAGACTGGCGACGGGATTACTAGCTTAGGGCTCACCAATAGGCACACAACCTCCCTGTCTATACCCGACAGGGAGGGTTTTCACACACCCCCGGGCCCATCCACCCGGGGAATCGCGTTTTTAAAATTAAATTGTTAGGACGTATAGGCCGATACTAAAAATAGTCGCGTACATGTACGCGCCGCGTTTTTACTAAGCTTATCCTCCATTATTACACACGGCTCAGGCATCTTTTCCGAGATGTCTGACGCTGTGTTATTAGCGTTCTTCCGGGAACTTTTAAAAGACCCCGAATTTCTTGCCCAATACGGCGCTCGAATTCCTAGTAGCGGGCCCATAAGGCACACTACTAATCCCCTGTCACCCACCTGTGATAACGAAACCGATCATTTCGGCGAAGGAGAGCCATTGTTCGACGAGAACAATGGCATTCCGAGCCTTATGTCGCTACCGCCTTTCTCTCCCGGTCCATTGTCTCCGGAAACAATGGAAATTTCGCACCTGCACTCCGCAGCTGCGCCTTCCGCGAATTTTCACACCCCTTCCCCGTCCCTCCGACATGCTCCAGTGATGACGTCATCAATGGACACGTCAGAGCCCCTAGTCTCCGATTCCGACATTGAGTCCGAATCATATTCGTCAGCTTCTTCATCCTCTGAAGGCTACACTACCGTAGTCGGAAAGGGAAAGAAGCGTGCCCGCAAATCCAAAGCGGCCTCCTCCAGCCAAGTCCCGGCCAAAACCCCCAAGACAACCGTTGCGACCCCCGCATCGGTTGCCTGCCATAGTCCCGTCCCGACTACCTCCCCGCAGGCCAGTCGTCCCTCCTCCCCCCGCCCCGTCACCGGCTCGAAAACCTCGGCTCCGAGGAAAGAGCCCGCTCCTCCGCCTCTGTACATTCAGGACAAGGCGAAGTGGACCGATGTGTCCAAGTTGTGTGTTGATCGCAAGATCAACTACCTTAGCGCCCGCACCACCCAACAGGGCATCAAAGTCTTAGTCCCCACCTCAAAAGACTTCCGCGATCTCACGCGCATGCTAAGGGAAAAAAGTGTGTCATTTCACACCTTTGCCCTTCCCGATGAGCGGCTTATCAGAGTCGTTATCCGCGGCATCCCCAAGGAGATTGACTCCGACGCCATCCTCAGCGACCTTAAATCGCAAAACATCCCCGCCTTGGAAGTCCACCGCATGCACCGCGGCCGCGGTGGCACCCCCTACGACACGGTCCTCGCAGTATGCGAACCTTCAGACGAGTCTAAGGCCGTCTATAATATAAAGACCTTATGCCACCTGTCTGGCATAAGCGTCGAGCGCCCCAACAAGTCCGGTCCCCCTGGTCAATGTCACCGTTGCCAGCTTTATGGCCACTCGCAGCGTAACTGCTATGCGAAACCCAGGTGCGTCAAGTGCCTGGGCGACCACGGCACTAGCGATTGCGAACGCCCAAAAGATAGGTCCCTATGCCTTGAGCCCCCTAGTTGCGTTCTATGCGGCGAGTCTGGTCACCCGGCGAATTATCGCGGGTGTGCCAAAGCGCCAAAACAGCGCAACCCTAAGCTGGCTAAACGTTCAGCCGCCCGTCACCAAAGAGAGAGTCCCTCCACGGCTCCCCCCCCTCTTTCATCCCAACCCCCGCCCGCCTGAGTCCCCAAAGGCCGTCCCCATGGAATGCGCTGAACCATCAGCAGGCGTTCCCCGCCTTAAGGCCCACTACCCAGTTGCCCCAGCAACAACAACCAACCACAAGACCCCCAATCCCGGCTATCCCCGCCCTGATGAGCTCCACCATCCCCGCTCCCACTTAGTGCTAGCTGCTTCACAGCCTGCACGTAGTCCCACAACATCACAGGCTCCCCCCGCACCCACCCCCGCACCCGCCCCCGCACTCGCTCCCAGGCCAGCGCCGACAGCGGTTGCTCCCTCCACTTCCCTCTCGTCCACTAAAGTGCTCCTTAGGGACACGATCCCCAGCCTTATCCAAACCCTCTCCTCCTGCAATACGCAGTGGGCGATCAACATAGTCTCCGCTTGGAACGCCTCTCAAGGCGATCCAATCGCTCGCATCAATGTCCTCTGCGAACTAGATGACATAGTCATTTACCTCATCCAATAAATTCCAATGGATACAGAAAGCTGTAGAATTAAGCCCCGATCCCTTAAATTAGGCTTCTTCAACGCTAACAGCGTTAACGGTCAACGGGATGAGATCGCAATCTTTTTGCGTGATCATCAAATTGACATCTTCCTAGTGCAGGAAACGTTTCTCAAGCCCCACAACAGGAACCCTGGAATTGCAAACTATAAACTAGTTCGCAACGACAGGACCCGTAGTAGGGGCGGTGGTACTCTCATCTACTACAAACGTTCCCTGTACTGCACTCCCTTAGACCCTCCCCCTGGTCTCCAATTCCTGGAAACTTCCATATGCAGACTAGGCATGACAGGACACCAGCCGATCACAATCGTCTCGGTGTATAATCCTCCCTCCAGTAATAAGATCCAACTCCGGAGCGATCTTAAAGCCCTCTTTGACCTTGGCGGAGGTTCCGTTATCATAGCGGGCGACCTCAATGCCAAACATCTCTCGTGGAGCTGCAACTCCAACAACCACGCGGGTCGTAACCTCGAAGAGTTGAGCCCGGAGCTCGAATTCGACGTTATCGCCCCGATGTGTCCCACTCACTACCCCCATAACCCTGACCATCAGCCCGATGTCCTTGACATAGCGCTTCTAAAGAACGTAAACCTCGGTCTACGCTCTATAGAGACGCATGAAGAGCTAGACTCCGATCACCGCCCCGTAGTCCTTCACCTAGGTCCCCGGGGTGGTCCCCCGGATCCTGGACAACCCGCCCCGACTTAAACTGTCACGGACTGGGGTAAACTAGAGGAGCGCCTCAAGTCTTCCTCGTCCGTTCACTTAGATTCCATCCCTGACGATATCGTTACGATTGCCGACACGCTGGGCGCGATCGACTCCCTTACCAGTCACGTACAGTCCGTGGTGAACGAGTGTTCACGGCAGGTTCCAGCGGTGGACGAACACCGCTGGAAGCTGCTGGACGATGTGCGTGAACTGCTGACGGAGAAGAACGCATCCATCCGTGCCTATGACACTTTTCCCTGCGAAGCTAACCGCGCCCATATGCGTTCTCTACAGCGTGCTGTAAAGAAACGTGTACGGGAGGTTCGGGAAGCCCGCTGGGACAAGATGTTGAGCGACTTAGAGCCATCCCATCTGGCCTTCTGGCAATTACAACGAAATCTAAAATCCGATTGTGTAGCTTCAACTCCCCCTCTCAATCGTCCGAACCGAAGGCCGGCCTTTGAAGATGACGAAAAGTCCGAATGTCTAGCCGACAGTCTAGAAGCCCAATGTACTCCCAGCACCCAACCCGCAGACCCGGTCCATCTTTCCAAGGTGGATCGCGAGGTCGAACGTAGGGCCTCCCTCCCTCCCGATGAAGACCCCGACGATCCCTTACCCCCCATCACCGTAGACGAGGTCCACACGATAGTGAGGAATCTCAAACCTAGGAAAGCCCCCGGCTCAGACGGTATCACCAATAAGGTGATCAAACACTTTTCCGCCCCGCTCATAGTTCTCATGACCGCCATCTTCAATGGCGCTCTGAGTAATAACATCTTTCCGCAAGCTTGGAAACAAGCCACCGTTATCGGTATCCCCAAACCCGGCAAACCCAAGAGTGAGCCCACTAGTTATCGCCCCATTAGTCTTCTCAATGTAATTGGGAAAATCTATGAGCGTCTCATTTATATCCGTTTAAAGGATTTCGCTGACTCCCGTAAACTCATCCCCGACGAACAGTTCGGTTTTCGAACCCAGCACTGTTGCATTCAACAATTGCACCGCATTGTCGAACACATTAGCTCCCGTTTTATGCGCTCGTACAAAACGGGCATGCTCTTCTTCGACGTAGCGAAAGCCTTCGACAAGGTCTGGCACAACGGTTTATTATACAAACTGTACCAATTCAACGTGCCGGACCGTCTCGTGCTCATCATTCGAGACTTTCTGTCGGATCGCTCCTTCCGCTATCGCCTAGAAGGCACCCTCTCTTCCCCTCTCCCCATTCGCGCAGGAGTCCCTCAGGGCTCCGTGCTATCGCCCCTTCTGTTCACGCTGTACACCAGCGACATTCCCAAACGTGGCTTGGCCAAGTTGGCTCTCTTCGCCGACGACACGGCTATCTACTATTCCGGTAGGAGTCTCGATAGCATCTCTCAAACCCTTCAAACCGCAGCCGACGCCCTCGGGGTCTGGTTCCGGAAATGGAGAATAGAGGTGAATCCCGAAAAGAGCGCAGCCGTTCTTTTCGAGAGACACGGTGACTCCCAAACCCACATCCGTCCCGTCCTCATGTTCGGCAAACAGATCCCTTGGGAGATGAAAGCCAAATACCTGGGGGTTATCCTCGACCACCATCTGAGTTTCCGAGACCACATCAAAGCGGTGCGCGCTCGCGCCGCTTTCGCTGTCGGTCGCCTCCACCCCATCCTTAGAACGCGCAGTAAATTGTCACTTAGAAATAAGCTGAGAATCTACGTGACGTGCATCCGCCCCATCTTGACTTACGCTAGCGTCGTGTTCGCACACGTTAAGCCTTGTCGCTTTAAATCCTTCCAAACCCTCCAGAATCGAGTGTTGCGCAGAGCCGCGGCTGCCCCGTGGTTCATGCGTAACGTCCAACTCCATCTCGATCTAAAAATGCCAACCATCAGGCAATACCTCAAACGCATTTCCAAGCGTTACTTCGACTCTGCCCCCCGCCATCCGAACCCCCTAGTCGCCGCAGCGGCCGACTACAGTCCCTCTCTCATAAGTAAAGTTCGCCGTCCCAGGCACACACTTTTAGAACCCGATGACGAAATTACCCTCCTCCAGGAGGCGAGTAAATCGACCAGCACACTACACAACAAACGCCGCCGCCCGGCATACCGTCCTCGCCGACGAGGCCCGTCGCGACGCCCCACCGCCGCCGGTCACGATCCACCGAGCTCTCCCGTCGTAGAGCCGGTCGTCTCTTCAGACTCCGCAGTCACCCCGATAATTCAGCCCTCATCAAGCTGTCTCCCCCCCCCTATGTCCACGCCAGCAACGCCCTAAGCCGAGGTCCGAGTCCCACTAGGGGTCGCCCTTAGTGCTGTTGTTGCAGGTAGTCATGATGTTAGTGTAGTACAAGTAGTTAGCTTAGGTTAAGTATTTTACTTCCCCCCCATTGGCTGGAGACCCTTCAGGTCTCGCCAATAACTGCCCGGTTACGTAGAAACCGTCCCCTAGGACGACCTATTGCAGTACAATAGAAAAAAAAAAAAAAAAAAAAGGTTTCAAGGATAACGGTGTTTACCCTTACAGCCTGTATATGAGGCACAAAATACTTTTAATCCCGACGTTTCGGCCTAATTCCATCGGCCGTGGTCACGGTTAAACTGAAGTGGCGGAGCAATTGTCATCTTCGTGAAGCAAGGATATTTTCATCTACCCTCACTCGATCTTGAGGTTTTATTAAGTTATCGTCGGCACTTCTAATAAGTTGTATGTTTTGTTAAACATAAATATACAACTAATAAACTTGCAAGATCTTGTTATGTACTCTGAGGAGCAATGAATCCGGGTCACTAACCAAATTACTACACCACATTAATATCTCGAAAACTAAGAATGCTAGCTTATTCAAATAAAAAGTATTTTATACTGGATGTAAGGGACGATGTACCGAAAACTGAAACAGTGAATTCAGCCCATTATTTTGAATCGAAAACAAGTGGTTTATTTTCTCGGAATTTTCCGGATTTTCTGGTAATTGCTAATTTGCTTATGTTAGCTTACAATTATCTACTGTGCCCATGTTTTTTTTTTTTATTATTTGACTTTGTCGCGCTTGACCCTCGACGCTGATGGTAAGCGCAGACAGGGTCTAAGATGGAGCACACGAATCCAAGTAACAGAGATATAGAGGGATTCCACTATCCATTTGCGTGCTCTCGGTAGCTGTGGCTACCAAACGAATTTCGTAGTATTGCTTGTGGTAGCTGTAGCTGCCAAGAGAACTTCGTTCGGATTATCGGCTTTGTTTACATCTTAAAAGCATCGCTTAGCGGGCCAAAGTATGCTATGTTTTGTAGTTTGTTAGCTATGGAACGCCGTGAGTGTGAATTTGAAGTTTATCTGTGGTCACATTTTAAATGACAAGCGCAAGTGGCTAGACCCCTCTGGCTCTAACATCAACAACGGAACACAGTAAACTGCTTGGCTCCGGACTTTAATGTGAGGGTGGTAGCTAGCCAGGCGAACCGTATAGATCCTACCACAAAGCGTGCTGGATTTTGTTGAATCTTACAACACGCGTCTATTCCCAGCATACAGTGAGGAATTTTTATATTCCAGCCCGTACACGGGATAAAATGTATTTCTACGTCAATGATTTCTGTCTTGTTACTAATTCTAATAGTATTAAAAGTCTAGGCAACTACACGGGCGGTATGTTATCCGCAGACATCGATATTTTGTCAGATGACATCTCAGACATATGTATACCTATAAATATACAAGTATAGTACTAAGCCAATGTTGACAGAGACGGATTGGATCGCTGGCTTGGACAGTTCGTTGTTTCTAAGGGTTATAGATGGAATATCGTATCGAATATCAGTAAGGCCTTGTTTATACAAGCTTAGTTTTAGTATATACTAAACCTGAAACTATTTGTTCAGAATCACTAAGAGAATCAATTGACATATTTTTTACACCACTTTTTTTTTTTCAAAAATTTCAATTTTGTTTCAGTAGGTTTCTACCCATAACAGTTGACGGGAATAGACACCTTGAGGCTTGAGATGGTCCGCTCGGTCAGTTTCCGTTTATTAGACAACCCCTGCATAGCACATCTCAGGCATTTCACACTTTTTAGGTAACTTAACGCGACATAAACTAAGGTGTAACTTGGAGATTTACTAAAAAAAAACACATATTCAGGCAGTTCTGAGGAAAATCTTGTTGGGGTGTCTCGGTTTTCGTATAAAGTAAAAATAAGGTTGTATAGACGTGGGATTCGTGGCGTACTGTCATACATACAAATACTACTCAAACAATACGCACGTCCACAGCAAGCCAACGAAGGCCATTGAACGTTCGTTATTCGTTGAATTTGACGAAACTTTGTATTAAACGAATCTTATTTCATTCGGACTTATGACGACAAAACAATACTTGACCTCCTAGGTTAAAAGTTAAAATAAATATCTTGCGCTGCCCATGTTAGCCCGGCTGAGAGTGTCTTTAACAGTAAAAATATATAGACATGGAGATAATATTTTATCTTTCTTTTTCATAATATTTATTATCATATACTAGCAAACCACCCGACTTCGTACTAGTACCATTAACTGGTTGGTTAATGGTTTTTTTGGTTAGTTTTGATTTGATTGGTTGAGGTTATTTTCATCAGCTCTCATCGTACACTTAATTTTTTCAGAGTTACTTGACAAATTTCGTGATAGCTCACACATAAGCCTCCCCCGAGAATCAAACAATCTAATTGTGAAATCCTGAACAAAAACCGCTAAGTAGTTACAGAGAAATCAGACAAACAAACGCACAGGCAGACAGACAAACGCGACGGTGGACTTTGCTTTATCTATACACATAAAAGGAGAAGCTGACTGACTCACTGACTGATCTATCAACGCACAGCCTAAACCGCTGGGGTTAGAAAGTTGAAATTTTGTAACGTAGGCATCCACTAAGAAGGGATTTTTTGAAATTCAACCCCTAAGGGAGTTAAATAGGGGATGAAAGTTTGTATGGAAAATCGTCACTTAACGGGTTCAAAATTTCACGCAAGCGAAGCTGAGGGCGAAAGCTAGTAATATACAAGGTTATTTGAAAAAGGGGTACTAATCCAAAACAGTGTTAAAGTACCCATAATGATGAAAAATAACTTTTGTTCAACAACTTTACTTAAAAGTCAATAGTTTAAGCCGTTCAATTATTTCATAAAAATACTCTAAAATCTTTCAATGCTCTGATTAGCTGTGTTTAAAAATATCTTTATAAATGAAATGCCCAGACTTTAGAACAGAACATTTTGGAACTTTTTACAACAAGAGTCGCGAAGAATGTTTTTTTTTTACATTAATGTTTTTACTAAAATATTATACATGGAAAAACTTTAATTATTAGTGCGGTGTTAATGTTTTCAATTAATTATAAGGTTCATAGTTAGCAGCTGTTTCTAATCAATATGCGATAATTACATTCACTACGTCATCTATGCTTGCGCCAATCAGTCAGCTGCTGACGTCACAAAGTGATCGGCTTATTGGTTTCTATCGAGCAAAACAATGGAAAATGCATGCATTAATCTACGCTCAAGTGCTTTGGAGGCTTAACTCACTGTTGGTAGTTATAGCACGGCTACTATTTTTTTTTCTGTATTAGCCCGGCCGCTAATAAGAAATTTCTGTCAGAAAATTTTTATCCCGCGACTCTGCTCATACATTTTGTTTTGTACTAGACCCCGCACACTGTCCGAATTTTCCGGATCCAGCAATCTGCTGGTTCTAGTACAAACTGTATGCGCAAAGAGTCTTCGCCTTCGCGCACGCGCCATGAATTTCAGTCAGAAAACTTTCTTACGCGTGCGCAAAGACCCTCTGCGCATTTTCCTTTTATCTTCGTTGTTTATACCGTGAATTTTTTCACGTGTACAAAATTAACCGTTTAGCTGGCAGGGGGGGGCACTTGACTGTAACAAAAATTAGCACTTTAAAGCTTAATATTTCGGAAACGGTTCCCTTAATCGAAAAATTGTTTCATTAACCCGCAATATTTTTAAAAGACCTATCCAACAACACCCCACACCATGGGGTACACGAGAAAAAAAAAAAAACATCCACACTTTAAGCGTAAGGTAGTGTGGAGAAACTTGGTGTGGTGTTCCTCCAACCAAAGGGAGGATCCTCCAACCAGGCGGAGTCTTGTGCCTGGCGGGCTACTGCCCAACGGTTGATGTTGGGAGGTTGTATATATACCATCTGCGTGTTAAATCTTGATTACGCGATGTAGGATATAGTTCGCATGTGGCGAGATAGATGCCGCCACAGTAGGAACACTAAAAATTTTTTTTTCTTTATTTTATTTTACCACTTCGTCGGTGTGATTAAATTGTATATCCGTGCTAAATTGTAGCTTTCTAGTACAAAGAGTCTCCGAGCTAAGCTGCGGACTTACGGACAGACAGACGGACGGACATGACGAAACTACAATGGTTCCTTCTTGACTAGGAAACCCTAAAAAAACGTTTGTCAGAAAATTTCTGACGCGCGCCAGAACGCACTCTTCGCGTGCATTTGTACTAGACCCTGCGCACTGTCATTTGCCGTCTTCGGCAGCCTACGAGCTCTATTACAACATGTAGAAGCAGAGTCGCACGTTATAAATTTTGTGAAGCGTGCACGAAGAACCTCTGCATATACATTTTATACCAGACAGGCCGTCCGCATATTGTAAGAAAATGTCTGTTAGAAAATTTATGACGCGCGATAGAAGGCACTCTTCGCGTCCTAATCCCAAATCCCTGTCCTATAAATGGTGTTAAAAAATCAACTCTAAGAATTTTGTGGGGTTACTCGGTATCGAAAATTGAACAACTTTCGTTCTACAACTTTTCGAAATTCGCCAATTTTTTTTATGCCTGTCCATACAATTCAATTAAAATATTTTTTTATTTATATGGAAAGTTATAAAAAAAATACGCCAATTTCGAAAAGTTGTTTAATTTCCGATACCGAGTAACCCCATAAAATTCTTAGAGTTGATTTTTTAACACCTTGTATACTTATAGTACAGTCCCAGACGTTATTATTAATGCATTTGTTTCTATTGAAATGCTTATGTGTCTCAGTTCGCGTCGCTGCTCAGTGTAACCACAGCCTAAACTAGGGTCAGCTGAGTAACGAATTCGAAAAACGAAATATTTTATTTTAATTGGTTCATTATTGATACGTCGTAATACACTGATTATAAAATAAATTCTGTTCCCACAAACCAACCGGGACTTGGGATAATATTTTAAAATATTGCTCGGAAAACACTTTGGCGCCGCTGGGAATTTTCCCACCAATATTTTGTTTTATTCCCAGCGGATACGTAAGTGAATTTAAAATTGCGTATTCAATGGGAATATCGAATTTTGAACGTTATCATTATTTTATTAAATTAAATTTTACGTTTAATTCGCGGCTTTTGGTGCGACTTTTGGATCGTGTAATGAATTTAATCTTTAATGTATAATTGGATGCTAAATATTTTTATCGTGAATTCGAAAGTTATTACTGGTTATCTGATGTGATTTTCATACGATTTCATTTCATGGTTGGCTTTTTCAGTATTTATTAAAGTACTTTGTTTTCTTCCGCCATCCAACGTACCTACTATGTGAAGAACGTTAACATCCAAAAGAAATTAATTTGGTTTTATTACATAATTCTTTTGTATTATAAAAATAATACTTTGTGTTTTCAGGTTTAGGATTTTTTCATTACTTTTCTCAAAAATTCATTCTTTCGACAATCCCTGTAAGTTTCAAAACAATATTTGTCCAAAAAAAACAATGTCTGTCTAAAAAAACAATGTTTGTCTAAAAAGGGTCTCCAGTTGGCAGGAAGGGGCGTTGAATACATAGAACTAGATTTTATGACAGATCTTGTCTAAGATGAATCATGTTTTATCTACATCGCTACTTTATTATCTTTAACGATTTTGCCGGCGCGACATTTGGCATACTCCACTCGCTTTTATTTTTCCGATTTATCATATAAATATTGCGATTACTCAGTCATTACATATGATATACTAGCAGCACTCTGTTCAATACTCCTACTATTTATTCAATACGTGATTTACGTAATAGCAAAGTCTTTCTACACGAAAAAAATACTATAATTTGTATTATTTTTAGGCACTGCATGAACATAGACACTTTTGTGGCTTTTATCTTCCACTGCACCGAAAACAATTTTTTGTAGCATGTTACACTTAAGTGTTGTGTTTTGGCCCTAAGTGTATCTCGCGCAACGTACCGCGCGAGATATATACAGGCTGTAAAAAGACCCATCACATAGCCGAAATCTACGCACTCTGTACATCAAACTAAACTACATTGACCAAAAATAATTGCTGGGAAACGACTTTTATTTTTTAACCGACTTCAAAAAGGAGGAGGTTCTCAATTCGGTTGTATTTTTTTTTTTATTTTTTTTTATTTTTTATGTGTGTTACCTCATATCTCCGTCATTTATGAACCGATTTGAAAAATTCTTTTTTTGTTCGGAAGGGTATACTTTCCGATTGGTCCCATTTAAATTTTGTTATGATCAGACTATGAACTTCATAGATATGGAACGGAACTCCTCGTCGGATCAAAGCAAAATTCTCAAATCACTAATATTGCTTTGTTTATATTTGTTGTTGGGAACTGACTACTTGAAAAGAGGAGGGGGTGCGTGTCCCCCCCTCCCCCCCTTTGGAATGTTTTCATTATATCGTGTAAGGTATCATTTGAAAGGACTTTTTATGCCCGACTACGTCAAAGCCAAAAAGAAGGGTTATGAAGGAGGGTGTTAAAATTATGACACTAAAACGTTTTTAATAAAAAATAAACTTTAAAAAAAGTAAAAACCGACTTCAAAGAAATACTAAAAGGAGTAAAATAATTACCATAATATAAAATTAACAGTTTCAGAAGTCGGTGCAACTCTACACTGAAGCAAATAGAAGCCACCGACTTCTGAAACTGTTAATTTTATATTATGGTAATTATTTTACTCCTTTTAGTATTTCTTTGAAGTCGGTTTTTACTTTTTTTATTGGCATAAAAAAACGCTTTTTTTTGTAGCGCACAATGTGTGGTTGTGGCGATGCCGCGCGTTTGCACGCGTGCAGCGGCCACACAGCTGAGCAAAAGTGGTCGTGTGCGTTTGATATTCGTTGCGTTTTTGTAACTTCAAATGCGTAATTTGTGAGGAAAAATTGAAAATTTTGATAAGGTTGTTTGGAAGAAAGTTTAATATTATCACGTAAAATACGTTTTTGGAAAAAACTAAAAGAAAAAAGTGTACTTTGACCTTCAATATCTCCAAAACCAATGGTTTCCCAGGTATGGTCTGGCAGAAAAAAGTGATCCCAATGATGGGTAGAATATGTGGTTTTCGTTTCGTTCAGGGTCTTTTTACACCCGATGTAAATGTGGCTATGGGTATTGAAAATACGCTGAATATAGTTAATTTAACATCGATCGAACGCAAGATGCGCGCGAAACTTCTAGGCCCTATTACAGTCGGC
Organism: Amphipyra tragopoginis; assembly: GCA_905220435.1. NCBI lineage: Eukaryota > Metazoa > Arthropoda > Insecta > Lepidoptera > Noctuidae > Amphipyra > Amphipyra tragopoginis. Next base: position 4,902,463 of record HG992006.1, read on the forward strand.
ATAGAATTAGCATGGTGACGCCGCGCATACGAATTGTCACGATCCACCGAGCTCTCCCGTCGTAGGACCGATCATCTCTTCTGACTCCGCAGTCACACCGATAACTCAGCCTTCATCAAGTTTTCTCCCCCAACCCCCCACCAGCAACGCCTTAAGCCGAGATCCGAGTCCCACTAGGGGTCGCCCTTAGTGCTGTTGTTGCAGGTAGTCATGATGTTAGTGTAGTATAAGTAGTTAGCTTAGGTTAAGTATTTTACTGCCCCACCATTGGCTGGAGACCCTTTGGATCTCGCTAATAACTGCCCGGTTACGTAGAAACGGTCAGCGAGGACCATCTACAGCAGTACAATGGCTACCTATTCGCCTTCGCCGGAATGCCCATATTCTTTCTCTGCTTTATAATGTACTATTTAATCCTTCCACCCCTTTTTACCTTAAAGAACGCTTCGAGTTCCTCTGTGACACACATTCTAGGTTCTTGAGATCATCAGAAAATCTTAAATTAAAAATACAACAGCATTCTACTTCCTATTTAGACAAGTCCTTTACTGTTCAAGCTGCTCGATTGTGGAACGCATTACCACTTAATGTGAGACGTGCGCAATCATTGCCAGTTTTTAAAAAGCTGGTGAAGGAACATTACTTGTCACTTTAATTTGCTATTCCTTGATTATTGCTCATATCTCTTCTTCTTTTTTTACTTATAAAATATGTATTTATTAGTTTGTTTAAAAGATGTATGTAACTTTTATGTAATATATTTGTGTAATTAATGGTATGTATTTTATGATATTTTATTTAAGTATTTTTTTGTACGATACCTACGTACTTCTACACCAGAACTGCCCGTTATCTCTTTCCGTTCTTCCAGTCCATCCTAAGGTTGTCTGGAAGAGATCGCCTTGTGCGATAAGACCGCCCATTGTACATATTTTGTGTAAATGTTTGTATTTCTTGTTTGTTTACCGGTGTATTATGTACAATAAAGAGTATAATAAATAAATAAATACAATAGAAAAAAAAAGCGCTTAGGATTTTTATGTAGCACGATACATACGCGTAACGCGACCAAACGTGAGCCGCGCAAGATAAGCTCAGTGTATCTGCAGCCTTAAGCATCTTATTTTTGCTCTTATTTGCGTTTGCTCTACGGTCTTCAAGATTATCCGTGAAGGAACTTTGAGCTTTGATACCGTTTAACTTGATATCGTTGAAAATACACAAAACAAGCAAAATGAACCTTAAACTGACGGGAAAATCGACCCTGTCTTCTCTTGTGAGCGTAGAATGTAATGCTAGATTATAGCAAGCCTTTAGAGTGTATTTTAGCTTGCTGCATTCGCTTACACGTGCTTATAGTTTCATTTTAAGTAAGTAGCAATTTTTTTTTGACTTGGTCGTGCTTGATGTTATGCGCAGGCAGGGTCTAAGACAGAGGTTCCCAAAGTGGTCCAGGTGGACCCTCAGGGGTCCACGGGAGACTCGACAAAAAGATCTAATCTTCACTTTTTATATGGTAGAAATGTAGCTGCGGGGGGTCCACCGGAACCAGCTAAATTTTGAAAGTGGTCTATGAGAAAAAAGTCTGGGAACCGCTGGTCTAAGATGAAACACACGAAACCAATTAACAGAGATAAAGAGGGATTCCTCTATACCCTTCTAGCTTCTCACATACACACGACGGAACATAGTAAACTGCTAGGCGGGACTTTAATGTGAGGGTGGTAGATAGCCAAGCGGACCGTATACAAGGTGCAACTTAAATAACGCACAACCTCTTAAGGGTCCACTGTACTCATCATTATGAACAACTTTTACTACGAGACCAAACCTCAAATCGCGAAAAAAAATCTGCTATTCTCTACATTTTGACGAGTTATGGGAACATAAATGTAGGGAAAAGCTGTTTTTTTTTCGCGATTTTTATTTGGTCCCATAGAAAAAGTTGTTCATGATGATGAGTGGGCGGATTTTTAAAAAGTGTACATATTTTGTATGAAGGTTTTAAACGTTTCCTCTGACTAACTTTTTGATGAATTCGTTACATGTTTTTCTATATAACTGTTTATTTGTTATTATTCCTTAACATTATATGACCAACTAGTAATCAGTGACAATTAAAAAGTTATAAAGAAAAACATGCAACGAATTCATCAAAAAGATAGTCAGAGAAAACGTTTAAAACCTTCATACAAAATATGTACACTTTTTAAAAAATCCGCCCGAGTACAAGAGATTGGTCCCATCGTAAAAGTTGTTCATAATGATGAATAGAGTGACTTCTTAAGAGGTTGTGCGTTATTTGAGTTACACCTTGTATATCCTACCACTTAGCGTGCTGGATTTTATTTAGTTTTACAATTCACGTCTATTTCCAGCGTGCGGCAAGGAAATGTTATATTCTAGCCCGTAAAATATCTGTTTAAAGGTAGATTTTGTGCTACGTAGTGTATGTATTCATACGAATACCTATGACAGTCGTTATGGGTAGTCAGAAGCCCGAAAGTCTGACAACCGGTCTAACGGCAAAGCCCAGTACCTGGGTTATGGAAGCCTGATGGCAGTCGCTCCGTGTAAATTACAGGTATTCAGCCACATTTGCATCGGAAATGCTTAAACCTGCTTTATATTATTTTTCTGGTTGATATTTATTTTTTAATAACTAGCTGTACCTGGCATGCGTTGCAATGCACTTTTTCCTACTTACTACCTACCTACTACCTACCTACACGTAACACATAAGATTATAATAAAATATTTATTGCTTTTATTTAGTAGTATTTTAATTATATTTATTGTACGTAATCTATATATTTATTTGTGTCGTTATTGTCCGTGGCATCACCTATGGTCCTACCTGAAAACTAGCGTTGCGAAATTTTGTTATTTTTAAATGTCGCAGCATTATGCTGAGATTTTTTTGGCCTCGTGCAGGTAGTTTTTTTATGCTTTTTTGTTTTTATAAATTGTTTTTGTAACTGCCTGTGTCAGTCCATTTTTTTTTTCTTTCTTTCTTTCTTCATTTGGTTAGACTGGAAGCTGACCCCAACATAGTTTGGCCTTAAAACTAGAAATAGAAAGGCTAGCACACACACAACGGCTGGAATATGCCCAACGTCTGTCGCTTTCCGCAAGTGTGCACAATTTCACGGCGGACGCGTAAATCATAACATGGATGGTGGAACATCTACGCTTGTATGATTTTAGTTTTCAAGAGTTCCTTTTGAGCGAACCCTAGCAATAACTCTGTAACAGGAAAACTAGGACAATGAAATGTTTCACTAGCCGATGGAGTATTTGGTCAAGCAACCGGCTTTTGGCGCAAAGGGTCTCGGGTTGAACCCATTTAATTTTTAGGGTTCCGTATCCAAAGGTTAAAACAGGGCCCGAAAAATACTACATCAGTAAGTCATATGGAGGAGCTCGTGGTAAATAATTACAGCCGCATGGACCGATCTTCCAGGTTAAGCCACGCTTGCCGAGGTTGGTCTGTGGATGGGTGACCATTTACCATAGCGAGTTTCCTCCGTGCCTCGGAAAGCACGTAAAGCCGTTGGTCCCGGCTGTCATTTGTAGATCTTTGACAGTCGTTACTGTTGGTCAGAAGCCAGAAAGTCTGACAACCAGTCTTACCAAGAGTATCGTATTACCCAGTTACTGGGTTGTGGAGGTCTGATAGGCAGTCGCTCCATGTAAAATACTGATATTCAGCTGCATCCGGTTCGACTGGAAGCCGACCCCAACATAGTTGGGAAAAGGCTAGGCAGATGATGAGTAAGTCATATGGTGATGTAATATTATTTCAAACTACATATATCTAAGCTGAGATTCCATTTTGACCCTGTATTTATTAGCACTAAAACTGTCCAGTCGATTCTCGTCTCAATATGTCATGACTACGCCATATACTGTGAACTTTGGTATTTATTATACTTATTGAAAGCCCTGTATTGCCATACAACAGACAAGTGCAGAAGGATCATTCCTTACTTAGTCTGATATTAATACGCTGCGTGAACGAGGTAACGATCGAATTTTTTTGTTCATTTTATGCTTCTACCAATGGAATTACGTCGCTCAAATTTTATCAATCGACACGTACCTACGATAAATCTGAAGAGATTTGAACTTGAATAACATAAATATTTAAGCACTTAACACGACTGCAATAAATTTGCAACTGATTTAAACTGTTCCGTTTTACCTTTTACTCAGCAACTATGTATTAATATGTTCCAGGCGTTTTATCGCACGATGCCGAGTTAACTAGCGCTCTGCATCCCAACACGAGGCCAATTTATACTAACAAAGTTGTTGACGCGGCCTAACCATGGCTATTCGCCTTTTTATTTCATGAAGATAACGCTGAAATAACTGTGGTTTGATTGTCATTTTAAACAATTTTGTTAGTAAAATTGACCCCCATATTACTTTAAGGTCTTTTTTACGACACAGCGTGTAAAACAGCGTAAACTGGATATCGACGTTGTGAGGCTGCTCGCTAGGCTGCTCATCAAATACTCGTATAAACAATCAATCGTGAGACAGCCTCGCAATATGCTTAAGTTCCGTCTACACAGCACACACGACCCTTGCTGAGACTGCGAGGCGTCAATTTACGTTTGACCATGGATCCAAACCAAATAATTTGTTTTCAGTACACATGCATCCCTTGCAACTGAGCAGCACACATTGAATGGTCTTTGAGCACCACAGTTTACCGACATCGCGCCGAATGATGCGCGGCAACGATCGCGTTACCTCGCAAGGCAAACGTGTCCACAGATCTCGAGGCAGCCTCGCAATGTCGATACCCAGCTTAACAGCATTTTGCAGATGGATTACAACCTAATGCAATTCATCTACCTAATTTCATTAGAATAGGGCTTCTGTTATTTCTAGTCATGTGGCAATGCCAAGTTAAGTGCCCCAATGAACGATACATTGTAATCATATAGTTTTATTATTCTTCTCAACGATGCAATAAAGCTGTGATACGAAGAAATGTTATGGTTTTGTGTATGATGTTATTATGAAACATTTTTATTAACTTTTGTACTATGTTTATATTTGGTTGTTATTTTATTCTTCTTTCGTGTCGATACGAAATATACTAGAATAGCTTCATCTACAATATTAGCCAATCAGTGAGGTTTGGTAGCCAGGGTGCGCCGGACGTACTTGAGTATAGTCAGTCGTGGACCTCTAGTCTTAGTAGTTCGGTTGTTTTGTTCGGGACCGGACTACTGAGACTAATTTTGTCTCATTAATTTGGTTATGACGTCAAACCGAACTGTTGAGACTTGTGTTCTGTAGTTCGGTTAATGATTTCAGTAATCTCCGGTCAGTATTCTTATGACAGTGCCTATTAATTGAGTGCCTTTATTTTTTATTTGAATTTATGTTCGCATAACTCGTCAAAATTTAGGGAAAAGCCAATTTTTTTTCGCGATTTCTGCTTTGGTCCCATAGTAAAAGTTGTTCATAATGATGAGTACAGTGACCCCTTAAGAGGTTATGCGTTATTTATGTTACACTTTGTATAAGTGCCATTCTGAGGTAAATCCATTTGGTCGAATTTACCCCATAGCCGGATTTACCCCAACGCACTAGATTTAGTTTTACCTATATTTTGAACTGAGCGTGCATTTGCATGACAGGAGAGAAAGAGACATGTTCTTCTAAATCGTTTCGGTTGCTACGCTTCTCATAAACGACAAAGCTTTATCGGCAATACGACTAAAACACTCTCTGTTCACGCCCCTTCAAAGGAAAAAGCGCTATTCCGTGACGCACATCGTGGAAAACTGGAATTCTTTTGCCTTTGTCGACGTCTGAAGATAGTCGCTTCTCATAAAATGGAGCTAATACCAAAAAGTTGAATCCATAAAATAGTCAAGACTCAATTTCAAGGCTTGTGGCTAATTAACAACCGAGCCTGTAAAATATCTGAAATTGATTCAGTAGCCGATTCTTAACTAACTACTTTCAGGATTTGCGTTCATTATGTTACACATTGTAGATGTCTTATAGTATCTGGACTATTGTGTGTGACAGACTTAATTGTAGAATAGAGAAGAAGTCCCAGAGATCATGCAAGGGTAATACAGGGTGCAAAAGAAATCGTGTAATTTCATAATACCATGATCTACTACTGGTGTAGATTGGCCCGCACGGATTTAGGTAGATTAAAAATAAAAAAATGTAAGTTTTTTTTCATGCGGCTTTGTTATCGATCCTATCTAAACCAAAAAAAATACAAACTTTAAAAAAAGTAAAAACCGACTTCAAAGAAATACTAAAAGGAGTGAAATAATTACCATAATATAAAATTAACAGTTTCAGAAGTCGGTGGCTTCTATTTGCTTCAGTGTAGAGTTGCACCGACTTCTGAAACTGTTAATTTTATATTATGGTAATTATTTCACTCCTTTTAGTATTTCTTTGAAGTCGGTTTTTACTTTTTTTAAAGTTTGTTTTTTATTAAATACGTTTTAGTGTCATAATTTTAACCCCCTCCTCAATAACCCTTCTTTTTGGCTTTGACGTAGTCGGGCATAAAAAGTCCTTTCAAATGATACCTTACACGATATAATGAAAACATTCCAAAGGGGGAGGGGGGACACGCACCCCTCCTCTTTTCCAGAAGTCAGTTCCCAACAACAAATACAAACAAATAAATATTAGTAATTTGAGAATTTTGCTTTGATCCGAGGAGGAGTTCCGTTCCATATCTCTGAAGTTCATGGTCTAATCATAACAAAATTTATATGGGACCAATCGGGAAGTATACTCTTTCGAACAAAAAAAGATTTTTTCAAATCGGTTCATAAATGACGGAGATATGAGGTAACAAACATAAAAAAAAAAATAAAAAAAAAAAAATAAAAAAAAAATACAACCGAATTGAGAACCTCCTCCTTTTTGAAGTCGGTTAAAAAATAAGAAAAAATAATTTTTCAAAAAAAATATTTTGTTTGGGTGAACATTTCGATGCCACACATAATGAATGAAAGCACGGCGACACGGCTGGCGGGCACTACTAACACGATATTGTTCTTTGCAGTCAGATAACTCAAGGCTCTAAAATAACTCAAAAATAGAAAACCAAGATTTTATTTTAAATTATTATTTTTTGTTAAATTCCCGTTTAGGGTTAATCTGTGTCACCAGTAGATCACGCGGTTTGAAGGAATCACACGAATTCGTTTACACCACATAAGATTACAATATAAAACAGTATCAATACCACACAATCAAAAGAGTCCGAAAATAAACCGTCGTGGACACATGCGCCTAAGTCCGTCAAGGTAATCCAGTTCGGGTTCACTCAGCTCGGATTAGCGACACCTTTTACCGTCATGTCGATATTCCGTGTCTACTTGCGTGTTCGTGCTTTTCTCTGATGTGTGAAGAGTGAGTGTTAAAGTGGTATCAGCTACAAAGCTTTGTCGTTTGTGTGAAGTGAAGTAGCTGACACGATTTTGATGATCACTTGGCTTCGTTCGTGGACTAGTTCGGTTCCCACGTCGGGCAAAGTGTTATTGGGTTTTTCTGTGTGGAATTCCTCAGTAGCAGACGGGAGTCTGAATTTGTGTGCAGTTCATGGCAATAGGCTCGCCTTACACGGGACTTTTTACATGGAACGATTTATTTATTTATTTAAATGCCTTTAACTATCATTACAGGTCTGTAACCTAATGCAATAGCCAAGTCACACACACACAATTAAAATTAAAGCACCAAATACAATCTCGAGATCATTGTTTGTAACACAGTGTTAACAATAGTACTTTTGCGAATTCACCCCAGTGACATGTAAATACAAGGTTAGTCAGAAAAGGGGTACTAATCCGAAACGGTGTTAAAGTACTCATAATAATGAGTAACTTTTGTTCTACCACTTTCTCCAAAAGTCAATAGTATAAGAGAAATAGCTGTTCAAAAATATGCTAAACTCTATCTATCCGCAGCTATGATCAGCTGTGTCTACATTTTAGATCATATTTGGGGTCACGAATTAGAAGCTCTATTTTCTGATTTCGTAACTAAAGTAGGGACGAAGAATTTTTGAAAAAACTAAAATAAAAAATATTTTTCATGGAAATAAAAATTATCGAATTTTGAAATTTTAACACTTGCATTGAAACCTTCATCGGTGATACTTTAAGTGGCCTGCGGATTAGTACCCCCTTTCCGACTAACCTTGTAGGTATATAAATTTCAGAGGGGTTTTGGCCAGCAAGTTGGTCCTAGCTGAAGGTACGACCAGCAGCGGCGGAGGCCGTCGCCTCCACACTTAACGGTCGGGCACGCACAAGTGCAACCGCTGCAACACTCTCGGGTTGTGCTCTATGCCTCGGAGCAGTCTCGCCAATCTCGCCATGTACGACACTAGTGCAAATTCCCATCGCACCCCGAGTTGATTGTAGCCCACCATACCCAGTACAAATAGTGTGGTGTACATCAAAGGGTAAAATGGGTATATCCCATAAAGTTTCTTGTACAGGTGCCATCATACACCTGCAACCCAGCTACTGGGTATTGACGATATCCTAAGGTGAGACCGGTTGTCAGACTTTCGGGCTTCTGACTACCCGTAACGACTAGCATAGGTATTCGTATGACACCCTGAACCGGGTTTAACGTGGCCTCGGCAACGAGGGGTCTCGATATGCAACAAATGGTCACCCATCCACGGACTGACCGCGGCAAGAGCAGCTTAACCTTGCAAATCATATGATCTGCGCGGACTAAAAACCCACGGTGTTTCTCCTCCTGACCCTTGGCCGGGGTCGCGGGATTCGCAGTTGCATGCACCGCGATCCCGGCAGGCCTCGGTCTGCCCGCCCCTGGCGCACAGAACACATGTGCGCCGCCTTCTCGGACCTGTTACTGGTCGGGCGACGGGTCCCCTAACCCGTCGCCCGCAGGCTACACAGTAGGGTGGCCGGAGATCGTCACGCGCCCTCCGGCGGCGCCCGGTGCGTCTGACGCGAGAAGGGAGGGTGGCCGTCGCCTCTCTCTTCCTCTCCGCTCCCTCTTTGGTCGCCATCACCACCTCACAAAAGGAGGTGATAGCTTCCTACGCAATCTAGCTCCTGACCATGAACAGAACCACGGTCGGAAGCGAGAGGACCCTAGTCGCCCCTGATGGTAGGCAGAGAGGGCAAGGCTAAGAAACAGAGATATAGAGGGATTCCCTTATAACCCTCTGGCTCTCACATACACATGACGGAACACAGTAAACTGCCACCGGTCTTTAATGTTCAGGTGGTAGCGCTTACCAGGTGGAGCGCATAGATTCAACAAGCGTGTTGGGTTCTACTGAATCTTACGACACTCGTCTATTCCTAGAGTGTGGTGACGAAGTTTTATATTCTAGCCTGTGGGCCTGCTCCCTAAGGCCGCCAACGAAGTTCGAAGCCCGTCCGAAAGTACCCCGAAACGAAGGAGTGAACAAAACAAGTGTCAAGTTCAACTTTTCGGACGGGAAAAAACACATTGGGAGTAGGGACAACTGTCAAATCGTGTTGTCATTCATTCTTAGTTCGGGCCCCGTAATAATCGTATGTCCGTAGGTGATAAGGAGTAGGAAACACTCGTAACTAAGGCCGAAACCACGGACTTCGTGCTTAGGGAGTAGACCCCCAGTCTCCACAAGAGGGAAAATGAGCATATTGATAAAATGAACGTTTTAGTAGGCTACTTATCATCACATTTGGCAGGAAAATTGGTAGTGAATGTCGTCATTATTGGCTTTTTGCCAAGTACGTCAGCATCGGCTTTTAGCCCAACCAGATGCGGCTTATTATCAGTATGTTATGAGGTGATAACTGTCTCGCACTCCATGCTCATTAATAAGTAGCTGGTGCGATCAGTGGAATCTGAAGGTGTGTACGGACAGCGCGTACATTGGTACGAAGAGAAGAAGAGTCGTCTTCCTTAGGCGAAGAGTATCCAAGAGGAATTTCGAACGAAAAAAAAAATAACAAAAAAAGGGGCGACTAGGGTCAAACGCGACCAAGTAAAAAAATGCTCTTTTAACATAAAGTGACAAATCGACTACTAACTTATTGCTCTCCATTGCTCGCTTTGTTCGTATAACTTGCTGAAGTCAACTTGCTGCGGGTCATTGCATAGTTGCGTGTTATTGCCTGTACTCTGTTCACCCAAAAATGAGTCCTGATAGCTCGGTCATTTAGTAAATTGTAGCCGTAAGGAGGTTGCTATCGAAAAAACGTAAACGACTTCATCAAAAACCGTAAAATAGCTATATAACACGCGTTTTGTTTTAAAAAAATATTTTATATTCTTTGTATGGTAATGTTTTGTAGAGAAACGTCAGGAATCAACTTACGGTGAAAAGGGTGTAGCCGGTACGAGCTAATGGGCTTCGGATGCTACGCACGCGTAGCGTAATCGCTACGAGCTCGTAGCCGTAGCTCCAACATCAGCTACACCGTAGCACTAAAAATCTTTTTCGTTTTAGATAAAACGTTGCTACTAGAATTTCTCCTGTATCGTGAATCGTACAGACACAAATCTCTCATGCACAAACGCCTAGACCCGGAACAATTATCCTGCTATACAACGTTTTTTTTTTGTTACAAAAAACCGAGACACTCCAACAAGATTTTCATCAGAACTGCCCGAATATGTGTTTTTTTTTAATAAATCTCCAAGTTACACTGTAGTTTATGTCACGTTAAGTTCCCCAGTAAAGTGTGAAATGCCTGAGATGTGCTATGCAGGGGTTGTCTAATACACGGAAACTGACCGAGCGGACCGTCTCAAGCCTCAAGGTGTCTATTCCCGTCAACTGTTATGGGTAGAAAAATACTGAAACAAAATTGAAATTGAAGAAGAAAAAATGTGGTGAAAAGATATGTCAATCGATTCTCCTAGTGATTCTGAACAAACTAGTTTCAGGGGCCCAATTCTCCTAAAATAAATTGTTGCTAAACGCAATCGAACCACAACCGTCAGTCAGTTTTTGTTTTCGAAAACTTTCAAAATATGTAATTGATTTTGTTTGTTGTGTCAAACAATTCGACAGCTTTTGAAATTGAGAACTGTCTGAATGAACGGTTCGGCCTTGGTTCGGTTGTGATTTATCAAGATTTATTTAAGGAGAATTAGGCCCCAGGTTTAGTATATACTAAAACTAAGCTTGTACAAATACTTGATTCGTGCGGGAATCAAACCCGCGACCCGTAGAGCAAAAATCAATCGCTTAGTCACTGCACCAATCATGTTCTCAAATCTGAAAGAAAGCTTTCTTTTGTAACATTAACCTTTAAAAAGAACTAATAAATTCTAGTCTAGCATAAAACTAAACCACTTCAAACCGCTCATTGTAAAATATTCAGCATAAAAAGCGCTGAATGCATGAGAATACCGCTTTATAGCGCTATAAAATCAATACCTCGGAAATGCACGCCTAAGATTGCTGCGAAGACGGCTTAGTCAAAGCCGTTGATAACACCGAGCGATTGAATGACTTTCATTTTATCTGTGAAGATAAAATACCTACATGGATATAAAATGTATTTATGTGTGTGTTTATGGCTTTGTGTTGAAGGAGTTGCAACCCTGACACGGTTCTGTTGAAATGATTGCGTATCTCATTTTGAACGCAGGTTAGGAATTGTTTGGGAGTGTTTTTTTAACTTGAACAACTAACTCCTCAGATAAGGCTGTATATTTTTTTAGGCAGAGGCGCAGTTTTTCTCACTTATAGTTTGTCGAATTCTAAATTAGTACCTATTTTGGACATAATATACAGCGCGGCCCGAAACTCAACAAATAGATTAGGAAAGTTACGTTTTTTTAAACTTAATTTACTTTTTTTAAACATTTATTATTTATATTTATTAGCTTAAATTTTATTTATCGTAACTGAAAGTAAAAAGTTTTTTTTATGCTGTACTTCTTTTTCGATTCCGTTCAATTCTCTGTTCCAGGCCTGACTTTGAGTTTCGGGACGCCCTACCCTACATACACATGATTATTCCTAACACAGCTAGGCGTTTGTCACACAAATCTGAGAGTGAACTGATCGTGTCGTCGCCGTCGGTAGGAGAGCCTGAGTTGTATTTATAGCATTACTATGAAACACATCACATAGAATGCGAATGCGGGGCGCGAGCCCGTGTTTTGTGTTACGAACAAATGAGTTTTGAACAGGAAACACCTAGGTATAACACTTTACTGATCCTATAAATCATAATCAGTAAACTGTTTTAGGTTTTGACTGATTGTATAAATCGACCGATCGATTTACACGATCAGTAAACTGTTTTAGGTTTTTACTGATCGTGTAAATCGACCCTAAGACCTCACGCTTGACAGCTGCTCTTAGAACAAAAAAAAACATTGAAACGATAAAGTTAATTACTGTTTCGCAAAAGTTAAAGACCATTTTAGCTTGAACAGTAACTCAACATAGATAGCACTGTTATGACGGCGTAATAAAAAATATTGCCAACTAATAAACAAGAGTACTTTATTAAATGACCGCTTAAGTATTTCACGACTGTTGGTAAATGATTTAATGGATCTATGTTATAATATTATATTGTGGTGGCCCGGAGGTTACGCAACCTTTTTTGAACATCAGGTTACGAGTTCAAAACCTGACATAATATACTGTTGTGTGTTCTGCGTCGCCTTTTCCCATCTTTTTTTTATTTAGCGATAGGCTCGCGTTTGACCACTATCTCGCCTGATGGTAAGCGATGATGTGGTCGACGGTGAAGCACGCTTGCCTAGAAGTAACCTATTCACTCTTGATTTAAATACCCCAAGGTTGTAGCTATCAGGAAACACAGATTCCGGCAGGGAATTCCACTCCTTAGCTGTGCAAATAATGAAAGTGTTCGCAAAACGCTTTGTACGTTTGAGTGGGATGTCCACCATGTACCGGTGGCGCATTGCCGTACGTCTTGTAGTCGGATGATGGAAAGGGCCAGGTGGAATCAAATTGTGCAGTTCTATCGCACACTCCCCGAAGTGTAACCGATAAAAATCGACAGGCTGGCAACTCTGCGTCGATGTTCAAGGCTCTGGAGCTTTGAGTCGGCCAGTGCATCGTTGCCGATAAGCCTCTTGGCTCGTTTGTCGATCGATTCAAGTGCATCGAGTTGGTATTTGGCAGATCCGTCCCAGAGGTAAGAGCAGTACTCCATGCATGACCGAACTTGCGCTTTATACAAGTTGAGCGGCTATTCAGGCGTGAAGTACCGTCTCACCTTTGCAAGGATCCCCAACTTTTTAGCAGCCAACTGAGCCTTTGCCTCAAATCCATGCCATCTATATTAAAGCAGCTTCCAGTCTAACCAGATGAATCAGTATTTTACACGAAGCAACTGCCATCAGACCTCCATAACCCAGTAACCAGGCAATACCGATATCTTAAGGTCAAAGAACGGTTGTCAGACTTTCGGGCTTCTGACTACTCGTGAAGACTGATAGGTATTCATATAACAGCCGTGACAGAAGAGTAAATTACCCCTCAAGTATTTGACGACCGTTGGTATATGATTTAATAGATCTTATCTTGTAATATCATATCGTAATGGCCCGTAGGTTGCGCAACCTCTTCTTAAGCATCAGGCTGCGAGTGCAAAACCTGATATTTAAGAGAGTGTACGATGGAATGACACAATCTAATTCCCCCAAGCCCGTTCCATCACTGGACGACCAGACGCACAGCGATGTGTCGCCGCTTTATGGTACAAATTCCACCCATACGCGCAAAACGTTTTGTCAACATGTTCATTGTGCGTACAGCTAAGGAGTGAACTCCCTGCCAGAGTCTGTTTCCCGATAGCTATAAACCTTGGAGTTTTCAAATCTCGAGTGAATAGGGTACTTCTAGGCAATCGTGCACCATCATCAACCGCATCTTCACTTACCATCCGGTGAGATAGTCGTCAAACGTGACCATTAATCCTATCCTAACTTCCAAACTAATATTATAAATGCAAAAGTAGGTTTATTTGTTTGTTTGTAACCTTTTCACGCCTAAACCACTGAACCAATCATCCTGAAATTTTGCATAGACGTTGTCAGGTGTACAGAAACGGACATAGGGTACCTTTCATCCCGAAAAAAAGCACTGTTCCCGAGGAAAATAACAATAACGTTAATAGATGGAGCCACGTGTCTTTCGAATCATGAATGAATGATATTGTTATAGAAACTTTAGTAGCATGTTAAGAGTTGATTGTCAAATTCTAAATTAACGCGAGCGAAGCCGCGGGCAAAAGCTAGTGAATAATAAAATGTATCGATTCGAAGTTTTTTTTCAATGTCATGATGTACTTTCTAAGTTAATCTGAGTCTTGGGCTGATTATGAAACACCTTGACCTCAGATTTGATAATAAATCTGACCAAGGAGGCGTCTCATCGATAAATCACTTAATATTGTATGAAGTATTAACGCAGTATAAGTGCATAATAAATGACTGACCTTTCAGCGTACTCAAGTCACTCTTGAAAAATAAATAAGATCTGAAATATTTACCACAAAATCATGAAAAGAATCACTTATTGGAAAAAACCGGCCCAGTGCGAGTCGGAATTGCGCACAAAGGGTTCCGAACCATTATCTATAAAAACGGAAAAAAAATCACGTTTGTTGTGTGGGAGCCACCTTAAATATTTGTTTTATTCTCTTTTTTAGTATTTGTTGTTACAGCGGCAACAGAAATACATCATCTGTGAAAATTTCAACTGTCTAACTATCACGGTTCATGAGAACCGTGATAGTTCATCGTCCACCTGGTGACAAACGGACGGACAAACAGCGGCAAAAAAATCACGTTTGTTGTATGGGAGCCCCCTTAAATATTTATTTTATTCTGTTTTTTAGTATTTGTTGTTATAGCAGCAATAGAATCTGTAAAAATTTCAACTGTCTAACTATCACGGTTTATGAGATACAGCCTGGTGACAGACGGACGGACGGACGGACGGACAGCGGAGTCTTAGTAATAGGGTCTCGTTTAACCTTTTGGGTACGGAACCCTAAAAACGGTCTCTGGCCATCACCTGTACTGCTGGAAATGTGCTTTTTATGTAATATTTTGGCAACAAGCCGACAGCCCACCTGATGGTACGTGGTTACCACCTATAACACCAAGAAGATTGGTGATGCGTTACCAACTTTAGAGACAAAGTTGCCGTATTAATAAAATTACTTTAAAAATAAAAGAAAAACCGACTTCAAAAAGATTAAAATATTTATCATATTACAAAATTAAGTTTTGCGGTCCTACGTGAGCGATCTAGAAGCGACGCGAAGCGGCGCGGCGCGACGCGAAAACAACAAACAGTCGATACCTATTGAAGTGGCTTACGTGACCAAACGCAAGTGGAGGGCGGTGCGGCGCGGCGCGAAGCGAAAGTGAATTCAATCAAGTTCGCTCTATACAACTTTTGACTAGATACACATAACTTCAAAAAGCAGTTAATTTTAAAAACTAAGTAATACTCTTGTAAATTGATATGATCTTGAACCTTATTGTGCACAGTGTGAGAAGGAATCGAATTTGAAATCTGATAAATTTCGAGCCCGCAGCTGTACCACGCAAAGAATATTATTTTTGAGACATCAACTGCCATGATTACTGTTGGTTACGTTAAGCAATTACCCTGCAGATTTAAGGTACATGTCCGAGACGGGCTGCAAACTGCAGACTGCAACCGCAGACCGCAAGTAGCCATCGGAATAACGCCTGTAGGCTGAGCATCCACCAGAGCTGTGCGAGGAAAATGTGCGGTGCGAAAATGTGTAGCGAGGATGTGAAACGGTGTGACCCTATCCACCAGAGCTGTGTGAGGAATGTGTAATGTGTTAATGTGTACAAATGAGCGGTGCGAGGATAGGTAGCATACTCTTTTCGAATATGAGGGAGATACATATTCCTAGCAACATATTCCCCGCAACACATTCCTCGCAACACATTCCTCGCAACACATTCCTCCCAACACATCCCTCGCTCGCATTTCTTCCTTGTTTTGTACAAATAAAAACCTCGCACCGCTAAGCCCATATCCACCAGAGCTGCGCAGAGCGAAGCTAGGTAAATGAAGTGATTTTATTGGTGCTTACAAAACACATTCCTCGCTACGCAGCTTAGCACAGCTCTGGTGGATGTTCAACCTGAAGGTGTGCACTTTAAAGGTGCTATTTCGACAGCGACTGCAAAACTGCAACCGCAGACCGCAGCCGCAGATCGCACCGCAAGCGATACTACTTTTGCGGTTTGCGATCTGCAGCCCGTCTCGGACTTGTATCTTTATTTTATCCTAAGCCCAGTTCATGAAAACTCCATACTTTATTAGTAAAAAGTTTTCCTTCTAATTGGCCCTAGTTAGTGTTTACCTTCAAAGTTAGATAGGCAATTGCTCACGGCCTTTTGAGCTACAGTAACGGTTGAAGGTTGCAATTATTTTCTTCCATAGCTCTGATTACGTCACAAGAAATGTTACGCTTAAATATTTCTAATAAAAATTTTTACTTGTTAGGGGGCTTATATCTGACGACACATTAAAATTTTGTGCAGCGGCTGAGCGGTTGGCATTTTGCGTTACGGGTTGTGGGTTCGATTTCTACAAATAAGAAGTATTTGTTGATATTAATGTATGGCCTACACATTTGTAAGGTCTGGGTATTTGTACAAGTGAAGATTTGAGGTGTCTGTTAACGCACCCACAATGCAAGGGAGATGCAAGAATGAGGAAAAATGTTACGTAAAAAAAAACAGACCTATTTGTCAAATACTAAAAGGCAGTTTAAATCGTCGATCCCACAATCCCTTAAGACCAGGGTCTTTAACCAGTGCGTCCTACCCGTAATGACTTACGGAGCCGAAACGTGGACACTCACCGTGGGCCTGGTCCACAAATTTAAGGTTGCTCAACGTGCTATGGAGAGAGCGATGCTCGGGGTTTCTCTGGTGGATAGAATTAGCAGTGAAGTCATTCGCCAGAGAACTAAAGTCACCGACATTGTGCGTAGAATTAGCACGCTGAAGTGGAAGTGGGCCGGCCATGTCTGCAGACGAACAGATGGTAGATGGAGCAGACACGTGTTAGAGTGGAGACCGCGTTTGGGCAAACGTAATGTGGGACGCCCTGCGGCACGATGGACCGACGATTTGAAAAAAGGTGGCTGGCCGCGGATGGATGCGGGCTGCCCAAGACCGGGATGGTTGGCGATCTTTGGGGGAGGTCTACGTTCAGCAGTGGACGGCAATAGGCTGATATGATGATACAGGGTGTAAACGAATTCATATAATTCCTTCAAACCGCGTGATCTACTAGTGACACAGATTGACCATTGTTTTTTTTTCAGTTCCAGCTTTTTTTTTTTTAAATAACCACATTTTCTGTTTCTATGTCATTTTAGCGCCGCAAGTTAACTGACTGCACGGAGCGATATCGCGTTAGTCGTGCCTGTCAGCTGTGTTGTCGTGCTTTCATTCATTAATGCGTGGCATCGAAATCTTCCATAAAAGAATTTTTTTTTTTTGAAAAAAATATTTTTGCTTATTTTTTATTGAAACCTTTGAGGTGGTTAATGTACGATGACTAAAGCCTACCGCAAGAAAAAAAAGTTTTTTATTTTTAATCAGGCTAATTCCCGTGCGGGGCCAATCTACACCAGTAGTAGATCATGCGGTTTTAAGGAATTACACGAATTCGTTTACACCCTGTATAGTTTATGGCGTGGCGTAACGATGTATAATACGCATGGTGAGACCGCGCAGGAGAATCTGCATGCAGTGCAATGCGCGCAAGACGATGAAAAATGAGCCATGCAAGAAAGGCTCCGTATGTCTGCAGCCTTAGCTCGAAAATCACATCTTATCCTGCCCCCTCCCCTCGCTCCACTTCCAGAAGGCTAGATACGCTCATGGCCACAGTGCCCCCGATTGGCCAAGAACAGCCAATAACACATAAAGGACATTATGTAATTATCTGTTATCACGCCTCAGAGAGCTCGTAAAGACGACAGCCTGATGTATTACTAGATGGCGCTAGTCTCAAGGGCACTGTTGGCTATGAAGACATCTTGTTTAAGGATAGAGGCTATCTCTGATAGAGCATTGCTGATCGAAATTGACATTGACGTTTATACTATAAAAATACTGATTCGGGTCTAATCGCGTAGAATATTTTAAAAGGTGCAATGTTTTCTTGGCTCTTACACGTGTGTTTTTACTCTGATAATGAATTTTTCAATCATACATTTTGACATTTTTAATATTGAATTGAATTTGTAATTTTTGTAATTATTAAAATTGTAATTCTTAAGATGAATGTTTATTAATCTGTCACAGTTAAATTGTGAAAAGTCAATATAATAACAGAATTTATTCTTGCAATGTATCTACTTGTGATTTGCATGCATAATTTGATATTTATTGTTTTTACACCAGCAATGGCAGTATATGTGAATTAATTTTTACTGTAAGACCTCAATGTACCATAAATAAACGCAATTCAAATTCTAATACCTTTTGCCGTACCGTACCGTACGTACGACCTTTTTCGTAGCTTAGCTTTTACATTCTCGCAGCATAGCTGCATAGCATATCTCTGGTGGGAAGGCACTCTTATTATTTCAGAAGAAAACGACAGTTTATAAATTAGACAAGGTACTTTTTTGTGTAGAAAATGTACCTACCCTACATGGCAAGGCTTGGCATATAACGGACATTTAAGCATCAAAATCCACCGTGTCCGTTCTCACCACATAAGAATTGCTCCAAGATCTTTCATAAAAATACCTACATCACTTTCCGTTTTTATTGCGACAAAATGATGCTTTATGGACATATATTTCCCGTGAGCAAAGCCACGCGCGCAGCTAGTGTTCAATATTTGTTACCTTTTTTGGAAACGTATCCCTGGAAATGCCCCATTTTTACCTTGTACATAAGGGATGAACGTGAACCATATCTCCAAATAATATTCATACCAGTTTCGTGTACTCAAATCCGGCAAAATATTGCATCTACATGGTTAGAATTCGAACCGACATGTTACAAAGCTATCCAAACATACACGTAGTTATTCCTGGCTTGTATGAAAACACTGTTAAATTCCGGCCTCTACGGCTTTTGCGTGCAACCGTAACAAACGAACAAACAGACAAAATAAATATATGTTACTGTTAAAACTTACAACCCGTTTAAACGTGTTTTATCTAGTGAAAAGCAGTTCTGATTCATTGCGTTTGTTACAAAGATACTCTACAACATTAGACAAACAAAACCCATTTTCACAAGGAAATGTATGTAAATAAACGCGTTTGCTTCCAGCAAGGATTCAACACAATGTAATGCTTTTATATGAAAATAACGTTCAATCATTATGAGGTCAAATAACTAAAGAAATGGTTCTAAAGATATTCGTACCTTGGTGGGCCACTTTTGTCTAACGTTCTATGAAATGGAGTACGGCTGCCCAAAAGAAGGTTGGTTTATCCTTATTAATTAAGGGGCTGCTATTCCACATTAGAACATGTCAGTCAGTCTGATCAATCATGAATCTGGTTCTATGTTGGTCAAGTAATATGAATGGTGCATGTTAATAATAACCCCAGCAATTGGTGAAATAATCAAATCAAATCAATTGGGCTTTTTGTTTGTCATAAATTGGCATACCACCTGATTGCCCACCTGACGGTAAGTGGTTACCGCCTCCTATAAACATCTACACCCCAAAATGATTGCCGGTACGTTGCCAAGTTTAGAGACAAATTTGTAAAGTCTCATGTGGCTGTAATTTTACCAGCAGCCATATCCTTCAAACCGGAACATAGTAATGCTGTTCGGCGGCAGAAATAGGTATGGAGGAATTACTTTCCCGGACGAACTCTTTCGCAAGGAGTTTCGACTACTAGAATGTCATGATCGGTAAGTTGGTTAGCTTAGGCTAGAATTGTAGACTGCCCCGAAGATACGGCGCTGCACACGTCGCACGCGTGCCCTGCGTGGGCAACGCGGTGCCGTGAACTAGTCGCAGCAGTCGGTGGTGACCTCTCGCTTCCGTCCGTGGTTCTGTCCATGGTCAGGAGAGAGAGTGCGTGGGAAGCCGTCGCCTCCTTTTGCGAAGAGGTGATGGCGACCAAGGATGGAGCGGAGAGGGAGAGAGAGTCGACTGCTACTCTCCCTTTCCGCGCCAGACGCGCTTGGCGGCGCCGGAGGGCGTGAGACGACCTCCGGCCACCCTAGTGTGTGGCCTGCATGCGGCGGGTACGGGACCCGTCGCCCGACCACTAACAGGCCTGAGAAGGCGGCGCGCTGTGTTCCGCGGACGCCTCTCAGTAGGACGTGGGGCAAGGCAACACAGAAAGAGAGTTCCGCCAGGGGCTGGCAGACCGAGGCCTGCCGGGGTCGCGGTGTATGCAGCTGCGAATCCCGCGACCCCGGCCAAAGGTCAGGAGAAGGAACACCGTGGGTTTTAAGCCGGTAAGAGTCCGGCATAACCCTTCGTTTTCCCTGGGCGAAGGGTATCTATGAGGATTTTCCCAGGATAAAAAAGGCTAGATTTGTAACTATAACGTAGCGCAAACGGAGCGAGCGTGCCGCAGTAGTGGCCGGCGAGCTGTTATAAATAGATTTAACAAGTCAACACTAGTTATAACACAGTCAGAGCTTGTTTACCCTAGATACAAAACGTTTTGACTGAAAAAAGATTTTAACTGCAACATAACTCGATGACCTAAACGTTGCCGGTGGAGCGTCTAACTTTTTAAAGAGCTGTGGGCTCGATCCCCGCATTGGGATTAATATTTGTAAAGCCTACAGATATTTGAACTGTGTTGTATACTATTGTGACTGCATTGTCATGTGTTCCACGTAGGTACGAGTGTTTTTGTTTGAGTGTATGAATATCGGGGTGTGGGAATTTGAATGTGAAGAGTGAAGAGAAGTAGAGCTCCTAGTGAAAGACTTCGTCCAGTGAAGTACTACCTCTATACCTATTTATACTTATACAGGGTGGAATCGTTAAGTGTCAACAGACGATTTTTTCGTCAATTTATGATATATTTAAAAAGTTAAGGCTATTATCAAAACTAGGCTACATGGAGTCTAAAATAATATAAATGAATTTAGGAAAAAGAAAAGCCAGATATTAAAATTTTTGTCTTTCGCTCCCTAGAGACATTTAGTATGAGAATTTCTTTCAACTGATCATGCCAATCATATCTACGTAATCTCTCTCTTCCTTACTCTTATTATGGCGGCGAAGTTAGCCTTATTCCACTTCGGTCTATCTTAGTCATCTCTGTAATAAAGCTTCATATCACCAGATTCCTGAGCACTACCTGAATCTAACCCAGAATTTCGAACAGAAAACAGTCATATTTTGTAGTTCCAGATTACCTACGTAATACGATAGACTATTATTTTCATGTCTATTAAATAATAATCATATTGTAACCAGTTTGTTTAACTAATAAAAATACTTACTTATTTACTACTAATAAAAAATACTTATTACAAAATTAATACTTAATACATGGCGCTAAATACCGTCATGACGAACACATGTGGCTGTATAACAAAACTCCTCTGCCTACGCATTAGGTGTATTTTTTTACTAATTATAAAAAATCCATAAGAA
Source organism: Amphipyra tragopoginis (assembly GCA_905220435.1). NCBI lineage: Eukaryota > Metazoa > Arthropoda > Insecta > Lepidoptera > Noctuidae > Amphipyra > Amphipyra tragopoginis. The sequence continues at coordinate 4,924,112 of HG992006.1, forward strand.
CAACTTTTTTTTTTAAATTTGGAACTCAATGCTCCGTAACTCCGTACTTTTTTTTAGTAACTTGTTATTTTTCGTTTCAGCAAAAAATGTTGCCGACTTGTCAATAACAAAGAAGAAATAAATATTATCAATTTTTTTATTGAGTTCTTATTTATCCTCTCATTTAGTAAACAATTTAGCTCGAAAATAAAATACAAAAAAATTACAAGCTTCTTGAATATCTCATGAACGAAAATGTCATACTAAATGCACAGAAGTAGGTAAAATCAAAATTCTCGATATACGGCGGTTATTTTTCCAAAAATATTTATGTTATTTTATTTATTAGGCGGCCTAGTTTTGCTATTAGCCATAAATATTGAAATATTTCCTAAACTGACGGAATAATCGTCTGTTGACACTTAACGATTCCACCCTGTATACCACTACACATATACACACACATGTTGGTTTGAGTGAACGGGCATGACCGCTGACTGACATCCGTGGAGCACAAAGGTTCCAGACGAAAACCAGCCTCAAGTACATATAGTGCTTGACATTAAGCTGATCTGGACACCTTTTTGGTCCAGCCGTGAGATACATACCCAAGACTTTTTTAATTTTATTTATATCACATTTTTTACATGTGGTGTCTCTTTGTGCTGTGTCCAAATAAATGATTCTTTATCTTTTATCTTTATTTCTCCCGCTAAGCAGCATTGCTGTGTTCCGGCTTGAAGGGTATGGGTACCGGTGGAATTACAGGTACATAAGAATTTCCATAACTTATAACTTTCTCTCGCATCAGCAATCCTCTTGGTGTTGTAGGTATGTAAATATCATAAAACATAAACTCACGCCTGTATTCCCCGAAGGGTTGGCAGAGGTGTATAGTACACCCACATTTCGCCGTTTATGTTTACGTCCCATGTAATAGGGGGCGAGCCTATTGCCATCGACCGGGCACAAATCCAGACTCCGGCCTGCTACTGAGAAATTCCACACGGAAAAACCCAGTGATAGTTTGCCCGACCTGGGGATCGAACTCAGGATCTCACACTCAGCAGTCGGACTTGCAACCGCTAGACCAACGAGGCAGTCTTGTAAGTATGTAGTCAGCGGTAACTACTTACCATCGGGGGTGCATGAAAAGAGCCTCCACGAGTGACGATACTTAAGTAAGTCCGGCGCGCCCTGAACAGTCAGCCCCGCTACCAACCTTGCTGACTGGCTAATCTTTTCACCACGGCATGAGCGATTTTCGTATAGCTCGTGCTGACACGAGAGAAGAAGATCGGGTGGCCGTCGGCTTGTTTGCCAATCTATTGCGTGCATTTCTAAACAACATATCATATCAGCCCATCATAATATGATGGGCTAATATGATATGATAATTATGATGATTATATTCTATCATATCAAATAAATAGCCACAAACCCGGCTTCGGCAAAATTACGGTGACTTTAGCATTTATCCCGTGTAGGGACGGGCTTGACTATAAAACTTCCCCACCACACGCTGGGAATAGACGCATGATGTAAGATTCAACAAAATACTGCAGGCTTGGTGGTAGGATCTATACGGGCCGCCTGGCTACCACCTGAACATTAATGTTCGATGGTAGCTAGTCAGGTGGTACGGGCCGCCACTCCCCGTGCCTTCCCTAATTGTCGATACGTCGTATAGCTCCAGCTGCGCATCTTCCTCGTACAGCTACCTTGCGACGGCGCATTTTCATAGCACATCTCACTCGCTCCGCTACATAGCTTAGCATCAGTGGAAACGGTCACATAGTTTCATAGCTTAGCTTTTACATTCTCGCAGCATAGTTGCATAGCACATCTCTGATGGAACGGCACCCGAAAAGTCCAAGCAGTTTACTGTGTTCCGTCGTGTGTATGTGAGAGCCAGAGGGGTATAGGGGAATCCTTCTATGTCTCTGTTATTTAGATTCGTGTGCTCTATGTTAGACCTTGTCTATGCTTGCCATAAGGTGTGATTAGGGCCAAACGCGATCACGTCAAATACAGCTGTTTTTTTTCTTTGTTCCTCAAATCCTTCAAGAGCCTACATTAGATTTTTTATTCATAGTCCAGCTAGTAAACATCTGCAACATTTCAGACTATGATTTAGTTTGTTACTCGCACGTACGTACTATAGATATGACGGAACTAAATCAAATTAGGATAGATAACTTCGTCGCACTGCCGCGGGCGACTGTCATACAAAATACAGCATCAAATGATACATTACGTAACATTGCTGAATTTAATAGGAGAATACTTGTATCTAGGTACTATAGTTCGACCAACGTAATATATACGATTTGGCATTTTCAGCAAAACAAAAAATAAATAAAAAGAGAAGTTGCACGCATTCGATATAAAAAAAACTATTTATCTAATAGTATGCCTTTAGGCACAATTACATACAGGCTGTAAACGAATCTGTGTAATTCCTTTAAGCCACGTGATCTACGATCCACGTGGTATAGATTAACGCAGCAAGGGATTCAGCTAAATTAAAAAAAAAACGACTTGCGAAAGTCCCGCCTTGGGGTTTGCCAAAGAGCAATGGAGCGCAGAATTCTATGCTTCAAAAGAACAGACAGAATACGGAACAGTACACTGCGCTCCAAAACGGGGATAATAGACGAAGGCAAAAATGCTGCCAGGCTCAAATGGGATTGGGCGGGTCACGTCAGCCGCATGCATAATGACCGCTGGGCAAGAGTCTCCATACAATGGGTGCCTGAAGGGGGTCGGTGCCGCCGCGGTCGGCCCAGAAAGAGGTGGCGGGATGACTTAGACGCGTACCGCGAGGACTGGTTTGAGGTAACGCAGGAAAAGAGTACATGGAACGACTTGGGGGAGGCCTTTGCCCAACAGTGGGACAGTGTGGGTTAAATAAAAATAAAAATAAACTTTTTTCTTGCTATTCGGATAATGATTGTATCGAATCCAACTAAGAAGGTAAATTCGAAAGATTCTTTCTTGTTATGGGATCGAACATTTGGATGCCACACATGAATGAATGAAAGCACGGCAATACAGCTGGCAGGCACGACTACTACGATATCGCTCTACGCAGTCAGTTAACTTGGCGCGCTAAAATTACTACGAAACAGAAAAGGTTTAGCCGGGTTAATCTATACCAGTAATAGATCACCATGGTTTTAAGGAATTACACGAATTCATTTGTACCCTATAATTAAATCATGGATAGAACAAAAGAAGTTTCACGGTTAAAAAAATTTATAACTTAAGGTGAATGCTGAATGAATATTTTACGTAAAATATGAACATCTTTAAGACATAATTTTACTAATTGCTAATACCTATTATTTGTATCTCGTCTGAATTCACGGCTCGTCTTCCTTGCGGAAGATGTCCGGTCCTTTGGAAGGCATACACGGGGACACAGGTCCAACGCGCAGAGGCCCCTTTGAGAACTTTAATCTAAAATGGGGTGGGGCACCAACCGGGGACTATCCACGGCTGCACTATTGGATTACAGTCATGGACCGTCCCAAGTGGGTGCAAGACTGTTGTAAAATATGGTGAAAAATATCTGGTCTATGGGAAGGGGTGTTAGGTGGACTTGATAACTTCTATTGCCGGAAGAAAACGGCGTCTGCCTTTCAAGTTTGAAATTGAATTGTGTTGGCAGACGGTGACTCGCCAGCTCACTAGCTGGGCCCCCTGAAAAGCCGCCAGTACATAGGCGAAGGGGGCAACAAACGTGTGAGCGGCTAAGGGTGTAGAGAGGTGTGGTCCCGGTTTCGCCGTCGCGGGTCTAAAAGACCCGGAGTGGGTTTCCCCGCTATTACGCCTTTAGACACTTCCACCCCCGAGCATATATACCTATTATTATTATTATTATAGCCTCTTTATTTCCATAATGAATACATAAATGTGCATGCATAAAATAATAAAATTATTACAGTTCATTTCATACTTATAAAATTGCAATCGCTTAACAAATAATTCATTGATAAATTAATAAATAAAATCTTTTCTTTCTAAAATATATAAATCCAATTTTCAAAACAATAATTACAATTTCATTACATTTCAATATGGACCCCTCAACGGGTGAAGGCCTCCTCCATTTTGCTCCACACTTGTCTGTCCTTTGCCTTTGTGATCCAATTTTCACCGGCTTTTCTTATTATTTCATCAATACCTACCTATTATTGCGTTGTATTTCTTTGTGAATTTATTCACCTTATAAAACGACATATTTTACTATACGAGGTTAGTCGGATAGGAGGTACTAATCCGAAAGGGTGTTGAAGTATCCAAAATAATGAGTAACTTTTGTTCTACCACTTTTCCCAAAAGTCAATAGTTTAAGAGAAATAGCTGTTCAAAAATATGCTAAAATCCATCTATCCGCAGCTGTGATCAGCTGTGTCTACATTTTAGGTCATATTTGGGGTCACGAATTAGAAGCTCCATTTTCTGATTTCGTAACTAAAGTAGAGACGAAGAATTTTTGAAAAAACTAAAATAAAATTAATTTTACATGGAAGCAAAAATTATCGAATTTTGAAATGTTAATACTTGCTTTATAACCGCCATCATCATATCATCATCATATCAGCCTATTGCCGTCCACTGCTGAACGTAGGCCTCCCCCAAAGATCGCCAACCATCCCGGTCTTGGGCAGCCCGCATCCATCCGCTGCCAGCCACCTTTTTCAAATCGTCGGTCCATCGTGCCGCAGGGCGTCCCACACTACGTTTGCCCAAACGCGGTCTCCACTCTAACACGTGTCTGCTCCATCTATCATCTGTTCGTCTTCAGACATAGCCGGCCCACTTCCACTTCAGCGTGCTAATTCTACGCGCAATGTCGGTGACTTTAGTTCTCTGGCGAATGACTTAATTGCGAATTCTATCCACCAGAGAAACCCCGAGCATCGCTCTCTCCATAGCACGCTGAGCAACCTTAAATTTGTGGACCAGGCCCACGGTGAGTGTCCACGTTTCGGCTCCGTAAGTCATTACGGGTAGGACGCACTGGTAATAAGCGCCATCAGTGATACTTTAAGTGCCCTGCGGATTAGTACCGCCTTTCCGACTAACTATTCATGGTCGACATAATAAAAAACAATTTTTCTTTTGTTCAACAAAAAATTTGCGAACCGAATGATGGCATTCACCTTAATAAAGAATTTCAACTAGAATACCATCGCAAACAACCAAGTCAAGACGAAAGTGCAAACACATTAAAATAAATGAATTAATTAAATAATAATCTAAAATGTTACTGAAAGACCTGAGCGAGCGACCTGACGTCAGCGCTCTGACAGCTTATTTCAATGGACTTTTTAATTAAGACCGTCCTAGGCTAATTAAGTTATCTTTTAAAGTAATTAATGCTATGGAGGTATCTTTTCGCTTGTTTTTACATTTTTTGCGTTAATAATTCTTGCCAAAAAATTTTGGCTACCTCATAGGTCTAGCGGTCACAAGCGTGAGATCTTGGGTTCAATCTCCAGATCTGGGGGCCAATTCAACTAACAAAATTGTTGCCAAACGCCAACGAACCATAAACGTCAGTCAGTTTTAGTTAACGAAAACTTTCAAAATGATTGATTTTGTTTTTTATGTCAAACAATTTGACAGCTTTTGAAATTGAAAACTGTCTAAATCACCGGTTCCCAGACTGTTTTTTCATAGACCACTTTCAAAATGTAGCTTGTTCCGGTGGACCCCCTGCAGCTACATTTCTACCATATTACCATATAAAATGTGAAGATTAGATCTTTTTGTCACGCCAACGTAGACCCCCGAACGTACATACCTCAAGTACTCACTCAATTACAACAAGTACAACACACTACGTTCTTAAGGGAGAACATAGTCTCCCGTGGCCCCTGGGGGTCCACCTGGACCACTTTGGGAACCTCTGGTCTAAATGCACGGTTCGGTCTTGGTTTGGTTGCGATTTATCAAGATTTCTTCTAGGAAAATTGGGCCACGGGCAGTGTTGTTGAGTTTTTCCGTGTGGAATTTTTCAGTAGCAGCTCGGAGTCTGAATTTGCCACGATGATGGCAATAAGCTCCCCCATATTACTTGGGACTTAACATAACGGTGAAATGAGGATTCCGACTCCCTCACCTTTCGCCCGGGGAAGACGAAGGGTCATGCCGGACTCTTACCTGCTAAAAACCGACGGTGTTCCTTCTCCTGACCTTTGGCCGGGGTCGCGGGATTCGCAGCTGCATACACCGCGACCCCGGCAGGCCTCAGTCTGCCAGCCCCTGGCGGACCTCTCTTTCTGTGGGGCCTTGCCCCACGTCGTCCTGAGAGGCGCCCACGGAACACAGCGCGCCACCTTCTCGGGCCTGTTAATGGTCGGGCGACGGGTCCCCACCCCCACCGCCCACAAGCCACACACTAGGGTGGCCGGAGATCGTCTCGCTCCCTCCGGCGGCGCTCAGTGCGTCTAGCGAGGGAAGGGAGAGTGGCAGCCGCCTCTCTCTCTCTCCGCTCCCTCTTTGCTCGCCATCACCACCTCGCAAAAGGAGGCGACAGCTTCCCATGCACTCTCGCTCCCGACCGTGGACAGAACCACGGCCGAAAGCGAGGGGTCATCGCCGACTGCCGCGACTAGTTCGCGGTGCTGCGTCGCCCACGCAGGACACGCCTGCAGCGTGTGCAGCACCGTGTCCTCCGGGTTGTCGACGCAGTGGTGACAACCGGGCGTCTGTTCCCGGCCTATGCAACACAGGTACTTACCGAAACTGCCATGCCCCGAGAGCGCCTGCGTCAGCCGGATGCTGAGGGTGCCATGCCACTTCTCCAGCCACTCCTCCATCACGGGTCTTACCACCGCTATTGCGGCGTGCCCTACTATACACCTCTGCCGAACCCTTCGTATACCGGCGTGATGACAAATAAATGTTTGCCCAGTATTTTTCCCAATTATGAGGTCGCCTTCCAGTCTAAGCAGATGCGGCTGAATACAAGTATTTTACACGAAGCAACTGCCATCATAATTCTACAACCCAGCAATACGATATCCTAAGGTTTAATCAGTTTAGAAATGCGGGCTTCTGTCTACCCGTAACGACTGTTATAGGTATTCGTATGATACCGAGACCGACAGTTGAACGTGCTCTCCAATGTATGGAGGGGTCGAACGTCAGATCATACGATCCATGCAGTTGTTAGTTAGCCACGAGCCCGACACAACACAATAATGCAAACCGACTTTAAAAAATATTGAAAGTAGTAAAATAATAACCATACTAATAAGGCACCAAATTAAGAAACTGTTAATTTTATAAGAGAAATAATAAATCAAGCCACAAATTTATTTATTGGCCACGTGACCAAACTTCTCATTTTATAACTAAGCAACGGGAAAATGAGATAACCTCTAATAAACTAATTCGACTTTTTTACAACGCCAACTAAATTTTTGGGCACCCCGACACGGATAGGTTAGGTTCGAAGGGGATGACGGGGGGTAGAGTGAGCGAGCAAAGCGAGCGAACGAAGCCCCCGTCATCCCCTTCGTGTTAGGTTACTTTAAACCCTGCAGACAGAAATAGGAGCCGCGCGCAGCGGGGCTCTGACGACTCTTTTTGTTTTTCATTTGTTTTTATTGTGAAAATGAAAGTGGGTGACGAACAGTGGCTTATATAGAAGATAACTAGTGGCTAAGATAGTATCATTCAGACGCTCGTTAATTGTGGCTGACTTAGTAATTTAGAAGGAAATGTAGATTTTTAGAGGCGAATGTTGCTATTAAAAAGAAGTCTGTTTAATTAGCACCCATTTTATAATAATGATAATTATTTTACTCTCTTCATTTATTTTACTTGTTACTTTTTTAAGTTTTTATGTATTACTTTATAGTGCCATAAATTAAATTAACTTACTTCTATCAATCTAATTCAAACAATGGCTACATGATAAATCCTGTAACGCCTACACAAAGAAACGGAGCAATAAGGAATAAAGACTGAATTCGCTACAAAAAAGACACTCCAATTCACCAACATAAAAATAAATCCACAAAAACCTTTATCTATCAAATACGCCTAAAAGCAAACTTCTACTTAATTTTGTAATCCGAAAAGCCAAATATTTGCTGTTCACGCGATCACAATTTACCAAAAAGTTTCCACATTGGGCGCCATGACAGTCCGACATATTAGTGACGTCGTATGACGTATCCAATATGGCGGTGGCACCATCCATTTTGGAAAATTGATATTTTTTATTTTGTGTGACAATTTATCACGTGCGGCGATGCAGTGTTGATATTATTTTATTTATTACTTTAGTATATTTAGGTACGTATTTCGATATGTGAGCCTCGGTGAAGCGGCGTTTTATTTTGCTAAATTCGATGCATAATTTTATACATTATGATATCCTGTATTGTTAACGAATTCGTGTAATTCCTTCAAACCACGTGATCTATTAATGGTATAGATTAACCCAGCACGGGATTTAGATTGTTTAAAATATAAATAAACTTGTATTTCCAAATATTCTTTTATGTGGCAGAAAATTTCGATGCCATGCATAAATGAATGAAGGCACGGCGACACAGCTGACGGGCACGACTAGTGTGATATCGCTCCACGCAGTCAGTTAACTTAGGACGCTAAAATTACTCAGATACAGAACACTGGTTAATTTTTTGAAAACTTTTTTTTGTTGATTCTGAAAAAAACCTATGCAGGGTCAATCAGTGTCACCAGTAGATCACGCGGTTTGAAGGAATTACATGAATTCGTTTACACCCTGTATACTGTTCCGAAAGTATGCTAGGCGTCAAAGGCTTATTCCCAACGGCCACCACTAAAACTGCCACCACTGGTGGCAGTTTGGTGGTGGTCGATGGGAATAATACTACAAGTTATAGTATGTCACATCACACAGATTACATGGACGATCAAAATGCTTGGAATTGAGCTGCTCGCTCTTATCACAGAAAAATCATTGTAATTCTTTTGTAACTCTTATTTTGACATTTTGCATGATTGATTATTATTATTGTTGAATATTTTTTTTACCATGACATTTTGATGAATAATTATTCAATTATTAATGTGTTGATATTTTTTTTTTTTTTATTGTGAATGTGAGTACCGTGTAGGCTAGTATCCTACTCGAATTTCATAAGTGTTTGGTGGTTTTGAGTGTTTCTTGTGACCTACGCAAATGTCTTGCTGATTGGTGGCGTCGTGCGTCGGGTCGTTGAGCTCCCTAAAATAAGGTTGAGCTACGCGATGGCTGATGCTTGCGTCCAGTCAGTTTAGACAGGTCGACTCAAAGCTGTTATGGCTCTTTCCTCAAAAGGCTTTTCCAGACGTTGCCTTACATTGTTACACTCGCATATTTCTTGATACTACAATGTCTGGACTTTAAAAGAGACCTTGACCTCTGAGTTTGTTTCGGCTTTTCTTCTCAGAGCTAGTCAGATAGGAAATTCCGGCTCCATCTAGTCTTAAAAAATTTTTAAAATTTACTTGTAAAAGTGTCTGTAACAGATTTATTTATAGAAATAAATATCATTTATCGAACCCCACTGGTGGCAGTTGATGATAAAAATAGAATTTTGTCCCAACGACCACCAGTGGTGGCAGTTTTAGTGGTGGCCGTTGGGAATAAGCCGGTGTCAAACACCCAGCACTGGTTTTTATTGCACAGAACTATTTGTACCAGTAGTCCAGAAAGCCTTGGATAACACCTCGTACTCCTTTAGTCAGCTCGATCTCAGAAATACTTAACTACATAATTTAGTTATAAATAAATTTACATACACTTGAGTATTCTGTGTTGAAAGGCCTGTCTTTGTTGAATTTGACGTCACGCTAATAGCACTTCAGTGAAGTACCGTCTTCACACGTGTTTAGTGCTTTGGCAAATTATTACAGTCCTTTATACCTATACATCTGTTATATAGAGATTACAGAATAGTGTGGGATTGAATCTATCATTACAGCGGTTACACACTGCATCCGATCCGAATCCGTGAAAATACGTTCCGAAGTAGCCATAGAACTATTTGTATGGTATTTTACGCACTACATCCGGCATCCGTCATCCGAATTCTATCCGTCATCTGTGAGTTTCTAATTCGGAAGAAAAATTGACGGACCGAAGTAGCCGTAGTACTGTTTGTATGAACGCTTTCGCATTACCTCGGATTCAAATCAGACGGATAAGTATGCCAAAGATGGCCCCTGAATTGTTTGAATTTGAATCAGAGATCGGAACAGTGCGTAAGCAACATCCGAATTCGGTCCGAGATTTTTACTCTGGATCGGTATTTTCACGGATTCGGATCGGATGCAGTGCGTAAAGCAATATCCGAATTCGGTCCGAGTTTTTTATATCCGTATTTTCACGGATTCGGATCGGATGCAGTGCGTAATCGCTCTTACTGTTAAAGCTATAAATGCCCGTTACAATGCGGGCATGGTAAATACAAGGTTAGTCCGAAAGGGGGTACTAATCCGCAGACCACATAAAATATCACTGATGACGGTTTTAATTCAAGTGTTAAAAGGGGAATGCCAAGATTTCCTTTACGACTCGGCCAGAAAGAACAAGAATGAAACATATCTTATTAAAAAGGGCAAATATTGTAGAATGTATTACAATAACAACATTTCCGCTGGAAGTACACCAAGAAAAGTTATAGGTCGATAAAGTTGACCTTAATAGTAGATTTTTAACTTAGGGAAGAAAAGTAATTCGAAAATCGAACTAACACTTTCTTTATACTCCGTCTACATTTTCATGACTATTTTTTTTAATCCTTGTCATATTGATAGACCTTCAATATTTTTGTAAAAATCTTAACATTATTGTTTGATTAAAGCATTTAATTATGTAAATAACAAAATTAAACCATTTTTGGTCAGAATAATACCTAAATAACCAAACCAAAACCAAGTCAAAATAAATCTTATATTATTTTAAATTTGGCGTTTATTGACGTTGCCATGGTAACGATGATAAAACATGCATGTCTTAATACCAAATTATATAAAAATCAAACTTTTACTAAACTAAGTATTTTATTTAACAAAAATCTTGCCCAACCGGAATTCATAATATTGTATTCACGATAAGAAATAATTCCATTTAATATGGTTTCTTACTTCGATACAGATACTTACTTTGTCGCATAATTAATCGTAAGAAACAAGTGGAAGTTATTTTAATTGTGACAAAGGTGTTGTCGCCATTAAAATAAAATCATAACAATATTCGATTTTAAACGTAATCGATTATCAAGTATGCATATCATCGAATGGAATATAAAATAAAAAAAGAAATATAGGCACTTATTTCGCTACATAAATAGTTGATAGTAATAATAGCATGTTTGTAAATTATTTCATAATATTACAAAATATTAATTTTAAATTAATATACCTAAATCAAAGAGATTAATTAAATATGTTAACTAACACTTGAACGTGTTTGGTACCTATACATACTCAGCTTAATAAAATATTATGTTACTTATTTTGTTTCGTATAAGAAAAGTAACCCGTTTAAGATAAATCACAACAATAGTGACAAACCTGTTGTGTTATAGTGGTTACTAGGATTATTCGTAACAGTTTAATACTAATAAAGCTTAGTACTATAATTTATAGCTAGATAATAATGGAAGAGCACAATTCACTTAACACATTATTCAAAAAAGAAAACGTGAATAAAAAATAAATACTTGTGTAAATAAAATAAATAAATAACATGATATTATTGTGATATAATTATTTACAATTACATTATTGTTTCATAGTTGTAATCGATTTATAAATGTAATTTTAGTATCGATATAATTTTATTTTTAATCTGTGCAACATTTCTATTTGTAGTTGTAGATAAAAGCGTTGAAACTTACTAACCAAAACATTGAAATACTATTTAAAATGACTATCCGACGGTGTACTTCTCTAGACTTTATTTATATTACATAAATCTTACAAAAAATAAACGCGAATTATCAAAATTACGGCATGTCAGTTCATACTACTTTGTAATGGCCGGATCTTGGCATTCCCCTTTCAAATTTCGATAATTTTTATTTCCATGTAAAATTATTTTTATTTTAGTTTTTTCAAAATTCTTTATCGCTACTTTAGTTACGAATTCAAAAAATGGTGCTTCTAATTCGTAACCCCAAATATGACCTGAAACGTAAGAACGGCTGATCATAGCTGAGGATAAATAGACTGTAGCGTATTTTTTTTAAATTTTTGAATGGCTATTTCTCTTAAACTATTGACTTTTGGGAAATGTGGTAGAACAAAAGTTATTCATTATTATGGGTATTTTAACACCCTTTCGGATTAGTACCCCCTTTCTGAATAACCTTGTGTACAAAATGAAACCAACATAGACTCTCCACCACTGAGAGTACTTATATTTGGGTTAATGGTTAGTAACATGAGCTAGGTTACAATATTATATTATGATGGATAACTTTTTTTACCGTCTGGAAAAAAATGGGTAAATAGGTGAACGGAGTAAAAGGCATTGACAAAGTTTCTTTTTTCTTATTTTTTATTTGATATTTCTATAGATACCTACTATAGAAACTCAAATCATATGCAGTTGTGTATGATTTGAATTAAGATTTTCTGTTTTTGTTGATTTAGAACGAAAATTTACTGCAAATTAGTGGTATTTATGATAAATACCATTGCAGGCAATTAAAAAAAACCAAGCCGTCGGATTCTATTTCGTACACCTATACCCTTTTCTTTGAAGTGGTAAATAAAGTCATCCGGTAAATTAATTTACGCAAAAACAGAAAAATTGTAAGGACAAGCTAGTAGATAATAAAGGTCAGACTTCTTCGGCTGATCTAAACAGAAAGCGAGCTCCGTTTTTTTTTTCCATTGCTCTTCTGTAGGTAGTCCTAGCCAATAAACTGCCCGGGTACGTAGACATGGGAACCATTTCAGGGCAGTTAATTGACGAGACCTGAGGGGTCTCCAGCCAATGGGAGGGACAGAAAGCGAGCTCCGTCGAATGATAACAGCTTTTATAACATTGGGTGCATTGATCTATGACGCCGACTACCCTTCTTTATCTTCTAAACGTTGCTCAGTGTTGCCAGCTACCAACATATTACAATGACATCATGTGTAGTGAAATAGTGTCTTTTAAAGAAGAGAAGTCAGACGATAGCCTCTCTGCGAAATAGCTTCCCCGTCACGATTAGAGGAATTAGTGGAGTAGAATACAAGGTTAGTCAGAAAGCGGGTACTAATCCGTAGGCCACTTAGGTATCAATGATGACTGTTTTATAGCAAGTGTTAAAATTTCAAAATTCCATATTTTTTTATTTCTATGCAAAAATAGATTAATTTAGTTTTTTTTAAAAAACCGTCCCTTCCTTAGTTACGAATTCAGTAAATGAAGATGTTAACACAGCTGATCATAGCTGAGAATAGATAGAATTTAGCGTATTTTGTTTTGAATTTTTTGAACAGTTATTTCTCTTAAACCATTGACTTTTAGGGAAAGTTGTAGAACAAAAGTTATTAGTCAGTCGCGCGCGCGCATCCTTGGGTGACGTACGTGTTTACGATTGCCGGGCAGTGAGTGTTCCGCAAACAAACAAAATGACGGATACATTAAAATGTGTCTCTTGTAATATTGTGATTGACGAATTGTTGGCTTACGTACAAAATAAGCTATCACTCGTCGATGAGGAAAGTTTAGTTAAAATATGTGTGTCGACGTTTGACAGTGAACAAATTAAAAAGTCGAAGTCGTTATTATTTGAATCGATTCCAAGTGATTTAAAACGTAAACCTACACGTAAGGGGCAGGGCAAAGAAGATCGTACTATGTACGATATAATTAGTGTGTTGAAGGTCATGGACAATGATGTGATGCCGATATTTGTGGCTCGTAATCTGGAAAAACTACCGCCAATAACCTTTGACCATCTGGACGTTTCTGATTTATTGAAAAAGTTAGTAATACTTCAAGAGGAGGTGAAAAACTTAAAGAACACCTGTGTCACAGTAAGTCAATTAGATGACCTTAAAAGAAGTGTATTGCTTGAGTCAAAGTCGCAATCTCCTCCTACGCACCGTAACGTAAATACAAAAAGAGGTGCATGCACATTGGATGAAAGTGACTCTAATCAATCTGGAACTCAGCGTTGTGAGAGCTTAACAGTCTCGGAATCATCAAATGCGAGATGTACATCAAGCATAAATAAGGCGTTGTCAGCTGATACCAACAATAGCGGCAACATATTGCACGAAGCGGCAACAGTGAGTCATAGCAGTAAACGTAGTCCGCGCTCGGTGGCAACGTCGTTCGTTCCTCACGAGATAACAAACCGGTTTGCTGTTCAGCTGTTAAGTGAAAAGCGTAAACAAACTGCGGTTGATGTTGTTAAACTGAGTTTCGAAGAAAATCGAGGTGATGATGAAGGATGGACGGAAGTTAACAAGAAAAAACGTTACAATTTGAAAAACCGTCTAACGGGAATGATGGGGGTTGCGAATGATTCTGTAGAAAACTTTCGAGCTGCGGAAAGGAATGTTCCCATTTTTATAACGAACGTGCACAAAAGCGCGACAGAGGCTGATATAGTTAAGTATATTATGAGGAAAACGCAAGTATCTGTTAAATTAGAAAAAATAAACGCCAAAAGACAGTTTGAACACTATGCCTACAAATTCTTTGTGGCACAATCGAAAGTACAAACGTTCCTTGATGATAAGTTGTGGCCTCAGGGTATAATATTTCGGAAATTTGTACATTTTAAACCGAAGTCAGCAGCGCAACCTAGTTGTACTGGAAACGGCTCAATAAACACGGGACTCAATGGATAGTAAGACATGCAAGTTTATCACATTTAATTGTAGAAACGTAAAACGTTCGGTGGATTACATCAGAGACTTGTGCAGCAGCGCGGACATAGTTGCACTTCAAGAAACCTGGTTACTGGCCGAAGAACAGTCATATTTAGACACCATTAGCAGTGAGTTCAGTTCGACGGGTACGTCGGGCATGGATTCAGCGTCAAGGCTAATACGTGGGAGGCCCTACGGTGGTGTGGCTATTCTATGGCGAAAATTAATGTTCAGTAATGTGTCGGTTATTGAGTGTCATAATCCACGCGTTTGTGCTGTGAAGATTGCGCTAACTAATAAATCTATACTAGTGGTGAGTGTGTATATGCCGACCGATGACGTTTTTAACTTGGCGGAGTTCGCGGACTGTCTTGGCTCGGTGAGTGCAATTATTGACAGTTGTAACTTAGAATGTTGTTATATCTTAGGTGATTTCAATTCGCACCCAACGGAATTATTTTATACGGAACTCTCAAGTTTTTGTGTTGAACAACAATGGACATGCATTGACACTGAGTTGTTAGGTCTTAGTTCAGATACCCACACTTTTATTAGTGATGCTCATGGATCGCAAAGATGGCTTGATCATTGTTTGGTCACAAAGGCGGCTGTGCCTACTGTTATGCATTCTTATGTAAAATATGACGTGCAGTGGTCTGACCACTTTCCTTTGGTTGTCATGTGTGACCTTAGTTTTGTTCAGATTCAACAACCAAATGTAAGCATTGAAGTGAATAGGGTGATTTGGGGAGAGCGAAGTCAAGAACAGATTCATGCTTATAGCATCAAATGTCATGAAAAATTGCGACTTATTGACTTCCCGGATGACTTTAGAGAGTGTGGTGGTCAGACTTGTAATGACCCTCGTCACTTTTGTGTAATAGATGCAATGTACAGTAAAATTGTTAGTGCTTTGTGCGAGTCGGCTACTGAGACGGTAACACATGGAGTAAGTTCTAGAAAGAGAGGAGCGGTCGTGGGCTGGAACATGCATGTGAGCGGCGCACACAGGGAGGCTAGACGTAAATTTTTATGTTGGCTAGATAACGGTATGCCGACATCGGGACGTATTTTTGATGAAATGCGTGAAGCTAGAAGGATATTTAAGTCTCGTCTGAAGTGGTGTCAAGATCACGAGACTCAAATTAAAATGGATATTCTGGCTTCACAGCATTCAAAGAAAGATTTCCGAGGTTTTTGGAAGCATACGAATAGATTGAAGGGCAAGCCTGGCCTCCCTGTTTGCGTCGATGGCGTGAGTGATTCTAGACAAATAGCTGACCTTTTTGTAGACCATTTTAGCGTGCAGTCGCCGTTAGGCCCATCTAGGTCGACGCTCAATGTTGAGCCACGGAAAGACCTAGGAGTTAAAATCACAGCTAAAATGCTCTTGAACAGAATTAACGCGATGCGTCGAGGAAGATCTCCTGGTCATGACGGTCTCAGCATTGAACATCTCCGATTTGCTGGTCGGCATTTGCCAAGAGTGTTGGCTATGCTTTTTACTTTTTGCCTGGGTCATGCTTATATGCCGAGTGACATGATCAAAACAACAGTGGTGCCCATCGTCAAAAATAAGACTGGTGACATGGGTGATAGGAACAATTACAGGCCGATATCTCTTGCCACAATCATGTCAAAAGTGTTTGACGGTGTGCTTGACGCTCAACTTAGCAGTCATATACATGTTCACGATAACCAATTTGGTTTCCGTTCTGGATTATCCACTGGCAGCGCTATATTGAGTGTGAAGCACACTGTGAAGTACTACACGGATCGCCACACTCCAGTTTACGCCTGTTTCCTTGATTTGAGCAAGGCTTTTGACTTGGTTTCCTACGACATTTTATGGAGGAAGTTGGAAGAGGTTAAGCTGCCATCAGAAGTGACAAATACTCTGAAATACTGGTACGGAAACCAAGTCAATAGTGTGAGGTGGGCTGGTGCGCTGTCTAGGCCGTATGGGTTGGAATGCGGGGTGAGGCAGGGGGGGTTATGCTCGCCTACGCTATTCAACCTATACGTGAATGATCTGATTGGCGCGCTTAGCAGCATGCGTGTCGGATGTCATATTGATGGCATGTGTGTCAATAACATTAGCTACGCTGACGACATGGTGCTGCTGAGCGCGTCAATCTGCGGGCTTAGGAAACTGGTAGCCACTTGCGAGCAATATGCCAGACTACATGGTCTGGCATATAATGTTAAGAAGAGTGTGGTCATGGTCTTTGGGGCCAGGGGTAAATACCCAGAAGCAGTACCTTCTGTACAGTTAAACGGTATACCCCTTGTGAGGGTAGACCAATTTAGATATCTGGGTCACTTATTGACCACTGGCCTCAAGGACGATGAGGATATTGACAGGGAACGGAGGGCGCTGTGTGTGAGAGCTAACATGATTGCCCGCAGGTTCAGGCGTGCCTCTAAAGAGGTCAAACGCACTATATTTAGTGCTTACTGCACGTCTTTTTACACTTGCTGTCTGTGGGTTCATTATACTCAAAAATCATACAGCGCCCTTCGCGTCCAATACAATAACGCATTCAGGCTGCTGATGGGATTGCCCCGATACTGCAGCGCATCAGGGATGTTCGCTGAAGCTCACGTGGACTGTTTCTACACGGTGATGCGGAAGCGGTGCGCATCCTTGGTCCGTGGAGTGCGGGGCAGCACCAACAGCATCCTATCTATGGTAGCAAGCAGGCTGGATTGTGCGTTTGTGAACCACTGCTGCAAGGTTTCGGCTGGGCCTGTCACCTTGCAGCAATGATGTCATAAACTGTTTGTTTTTGTGTATTACTAACATAGTTTATAAGTATATTGTTACTAACACTATGAGTCTTGTTACTCGAAATAAATGATTATTATTATTATTATTATTATTGTATTTCTTTTTAGTCACAGCTCATCTTCCGTGCGGAAGATGTCCGGTTCTTTGGAAGGCATACGGGAGACACAGGTCCAACGCGCAGAGGCCCCTTTGAGAACTTTTATCTAAAATGGGATGGGGCACCAACCGGGGACTATCCATGGCTGCACTATTGGAGTACAGTCATGGAGCGTCCCAGGTGGGTGCAAGACTATTGTAAAATCTGTTAAAAAAATATCTGGTCTATAGAAAGGGGTGTTTAGTGGACCGGTTAACCTCTATTGCTGGAAGAAAACGGCGTCTGCCTCTCAAGTTTAAATTTAAAATGTATTGGCAGACGGTGGCTCGCCAGCTCACTAGCTGGGCCCCCTGAAAGCCGCCAGTACATAGGCGAAGTTATTATTATTATGGATCCTTTAACACCATTTCGGATTAGTACCCCTTTATGACTAACCTTGTATAGATAATATTAACATAAACTTGAGTATTCAGTGTGTTTAAGTGCCTATCTCTGTTACGTGGTGTTTCACTAATAGCACTTCACTAAAGTAACATGTTCACACGTTATTTACTTTTACCACTACAAAGTCACCGAGACAGAAGGCTACATATTAGAAAGAAGAAAGAAAAAGAAAGAAAAAGTATTTATTCCTACGACCAAACAGACGCACAAACATACTTAAAATTAATAACATAATTACAATTATAACTAACAATTCCTTAATTTAAACATATAATTGCCTGGCAACCCAAACACAAAACAATAAAAAATAATAACTATGACTTAATTTCTTAATTTATAATCTATGCAAATTGCAAATCACGTTTACATATTTAGTCTGTGGTTACCTAGACATTAGACATAAAACATCATAGTGATCATAGTAAAACATTTTAATAAAAATACATACATCAATGATTATTTGAATTTGCGCGTCGCATGGCACATAAGAATTTAGGTCGTTGCTCAGCTTTATGCTGTGACTTTAGACAAGCCTAATGCCAACAGCGCTGATTTTCAGCAACAACCTTCGAGTGACGTAATGAAGTACCGCAAGGGAGAACCAGAAAAACAAAGTGAGTACTATTTTATTATGTACCGAACTGTGTGTAAAATAGAGTTAATAAACTGTGTAGTGTGCTGTGCCAAATATAATACAAATATTGTTATTAAATAACCAATTGCACTTCATAATAAGAACATAATAAAACACGACAGACATCAAAACAAAAACAAACAACAAAGTTGTCGGCGGCCATTGTTGCGTAAGAGCATCGTAACGGTAACGGTAAAACGACACCGACGCTTGCGCGAGTGTCATGTGATTAGTCCCGTTTGAAATGCAAGTGCGTGCACCAATCCAGAAGTGTAATAATAATAAATAAATTAATTTTACCTATTTTGTGTAACGAAGCTAGTGTCAATGCTTTTAAGTACTTGACCCAATTTAAAATGTTTCAGTGATTCAAGAAAACATACAGATTGTTTGTAAAAATCAAATAATTAAAGTAACCCAAAAAGACTTGAATAACCGAAGCAATAGAACAGACACTTGGGAATCCTGCTCAAACTTGCCTTAAGGCCATGACCCCCCAGGTAATCCTTCATTTTTGTGAGAAATCTACATTACATTTGCAAGTACTTACCATCAACCTAGTATGTGCAGCATCCTTATTTCCATTTTCAGGACTTAAAATGTTTGTGCTAACACCAAGCCACCAAGGTTGTCTTATAGTAGACACAGGCCATGGCAGACAAGGGGCAGACTGAAAGGAGGAGCCATATCTCACTGCTGGTGACCCGGACCATTGCCAGAAGGCCATGACCTTGGAGGTTAGAATCCATCTTTATGAATATAGACTATGATTATAAAATATAAATGAATGTTATTTAAATTATTGAAATGATTATGTTGATTATTATATTGTTAATATATGTACTATTTATATTGCTACCATGTATCAAGACTTCTGTACCTGCATGTAAAGTTTCTTTAAATGCCATAAAAAGGTTTGTTTTGATTTCAGGCCTCGTACTGGTGGAGGAAGGTCATTCCAGCAGTGAGTGGCAGCGTACTTAAAACTACCCCTAAATGCCATGGTTCTGTGTTTTGGGATGGAAAGGGGATTTGTTGCATAACGTATGTGATTTTTATATTGATGTTGTCTCCAACTCAGTTTTGCAAATAGATAGTATGGTTTTTTTGTAGTAATGACACCAAAGAGTAAACTAGCCATATGTAGCTTCCTCCTTGCAGCCATTTTAAGTATATTATTTTCATTTGTGAAAGGAGTGACGTGACATCTTCTCGGTATGTTGACACAAAATCGTGTACATGCATTTTGTATACGCTGGATCAGTTTGTCTGTCCTTGATAGTAGACATGGACCATACACGGTGTCACAGTAGTTGAGCTTTGACAGAATTAGGCTATCTACTAGTTGTTTCCTTAATGGGACACTCAGGTATTCTCGGATTGAGTATAATATTTTCAGTCTGTAAAAGCAGTTCCTCATGGAGTTGCTGATGTGCTTCTCAAAGTGTAGCTCTGGATCCATTATTAGACCCAGGTTGCATGCTGTCTCCACCCTTTCAATTTTTTCGCCCATTATTTTAATTTCGGGTTTAACTGACAGTATTGTGCTGATCATTTTCCTACTGCC
Organism: Amphipyra tragopoginis; assembly: GCA_905220435.1. Taxonomy (NCBI): domain Eukaryota; kingdom Metazoa; phylum Arthropoda; class Insecta; order Lepidoptera; family Noctuidae; genus Amphipyra; species Amphipyra tragopoginis. The sequence goes on from HG992006.1 coordinate 4,944,504, forward strand.
TAACACCATAAACTTAGATTTAAGTGGGTTTAAAACTAGAGAATTTTGCTCAGACCATGTAACTACCCTCTGCAGGTCCGCATTCATTTTTTGAGCAGCCGCCAATGCATCCGTGGGCTTGAATGATAAGTACAGCTGGATGTCATCTGCATACATGTGGTACTTGCAATGGTGGAATGACCGTGTGATATCAGCACTGTACAATATGTAAAGAAGGGGCCCCAAAATTGATCCCTGAGGCACACCACGCGTAACCATTCGAGGGGGTGATGACAAAGGTTGACCATCCTCCCTTCGGATCTCAACATATTGAGTCCTATTTCCTAAGTAGCTTGCAAACCACTCTATTGTTTCCACAGCGAATCCATAATATGCCAACTTAGAAAGCAAAAGAGTGGTGTTGATTGCGTCAAATGCCCGGGAGAAATCCAGTAGAGCCAGATAGGAACCTTCCCCCACATCACGTGCCTCAAGGATGTTTCCTACAACGTCTGAAAGGGCAGTTGCCGTGCCACGACCCTTCCTAAAACCCGATTGCAGATCTGGAAGCATATCATTCCCATCCAAGTACTCCAACATTTGAGTATATACCACCCTCTCCAGAACCTTTGATAAGCAGGGTAGTATGCTCACAGGTCGCAGGTCTTTGGCAGTACTTGGGTTGTTGGTTTTAGGAATAGGACGTACAACAGCCATCTTCCATGCCTTTGGGAAAGCATGTGTGTCTATTGATCTGTTAACTATAGCTGTGATAGCTTGTAGGGAAGATGGCAAAGTTAACATGATCATATCCAGACCAAGTCCATCCACTCCCTTTGCATTTGATCCCAGGCTCTTTAAGATCTTACTTACCTCTTCCGGACTGACATTCTTGAGCACAAACTGAGATGGACCAAACCTGCTAAACTCAAAGAATGTCAGTTGCGATATGGTCTGGCTGCATCTTCCTGGTACGTTGAGGAAAGCCCTATTAATTTCGTCAGGGTCATCAAAATGGGCTGGGAGCACCCCATCGTCATGACCGGGTATTACCTGTGACTTGAGATTTTTCCATAATATTTTAGGATTCTTTATGTTATTATTTATATGCCTTGTAAAATATACTCTTTTTTCTTGTTTTAGTGCACTAATAGTTAGGTTTTTTAGGTCTATATAATATTGTTTTGTAGCATTTACTTTATTTTGTTCATTTCTATTTCTTTTCATTGTGTGATATCTTTCTCTTGCTTCGTCGCGCAACTTAAACATAAGCCGAACATTTTCTGTAATCCATGGCGTGGGATGGTCCCTGAACACTTTTCTTTTAATGGGAGCGTGTAGGTCAAATAACTGTGTAGTAAACAAATCAAACTGCTCAGTCATACTGTCAACATCTGTCAAATACGCGATCTCCATCCATGGCATTGACGCAAGATCCACCGTAAAATAGTCCATAAGTATGTCCTTCATTGGTCGATATATGACAAGTCTCGGCTTAGGTTTCTCCTTCTTGATCACAGTATCACACGTAATGAAAGAATGATGGCCAAGCTCACTGACGTGGTTCACTGTCACATTGCGGACCCTGACATCTGTACAGATAACATCTATAAGAGTGCTACTATCTCCTATAAAATGCGTTGGTGTCTGAACTACCTGACTTAAATCGGTATAATTTAAAAATTCATCCATATCCTTCACTTTACTATTATTTTTGTCTAAAAGGTTGACGTTAAAATCCCCTAACAACACCAAATGATCATACGGAGCCAAGGCACTAATACTGTCAGTCACTCCTTCCAAAAACCTAGCCAGATCTAACCAAGGTGGTCTATACGCAGTACCTATTAACAACTTTTTCCCATTAATATTTAGGTTTACCCATATCTGCTCAACATCGGGCTGTTCAGGATGAGGGACTACCCGCGCCCTGACCCCTGTTTTAATGTAGAAGGCTACTCCTCCCCCTCGTCCTCCCCGTATATTTGCCGGGCGCGGTATATGCTTCAGCTTGTATCCCGGTATCCTAGGCGCGCGTCCCTCTTCCCCGGGCCTCAACCATGTTTCATTGATTGCCATTATATCCACTGAGTGATGTATCATGGCAATCAAGAATTCGTCATGGTTAGTTCCTAATGATCCTGCATTAAATAAACCTAACTTCAAGCATTTAGATTTAATCATTTATATTTTTTCTTTTTTATTTCCTTTATTGTAGTATCTGTAATTACTGTTAATATGTATATGTTTTGTAAATAATGGTTCCCGTATGTCTCTTGTAAGTAGATTAGTAGTATTTATTTTTATATTGATAGAGGCCATTAATATGTGTAAGTAAAGTTTCGGGTATATCCATTGTAAATAAATTATGTATATAGATAATGTTGTTATTCTTTGTGTTGATAATTGTATAGTAGTGATATATTGTGTACATATGTAAATAGTTTTGTTCCCCATTATAATATAGTAATACTCACTCTCACCTCCACTCTGTCCCCGATCATGACCGATGCAACGCACAAACTCCCCATCATCATACTTACCTATAATACTAAAAGCTAAAACACAAAACAATAACAATTCCGACGGCTTATTCAATCGCTTATTCTGTGTCCGTGTATGGTCCGATAATACTCTGTATATCATCCACAGAATTGATTCGGCGAGTAAGGTCCCCAGGTTGCTTGCGGACCAGAATGCGACCTCGCTTCGTCCAAACGAAACGCCATCCATGCAGTCCAGCGGCAGCCCTCGTCCTACGAAACAACTGCTGATTTGTTTTGGTCAGCCTCTCGTTGACAAAAAATCGACGCGCAGGACCAGTCATGCCGAGGTCTTCTGTAGTGGCGCCCCGTCGCACACGCGCACTGTCCAAGAAGGCATCGCGCAGGTCACGGCGCGCCAATCGCACGATGAGAGCGCGCGGGCGTGGCTCTGTAGAGTTTGTTGGACTAGTTGCCTTTATCTGTCTGCCGCCGACCCGCTCCGCACTCACAATGTCGCGTTGCTCCACACTGACCCCCAGCTTAGAGGCAATCAACTCAACCAGGTGTGTCGCAGTTTCCGCTTGAGATTCAGGAAGATTGGCGATAACTATGTCATTCGCCATTAGCTCCTGATCTCTTTCGTTCAGGTCCCGCTTTAACTGATCAATAATTCCCTCCACTGAGCCTGTAATGACCGGCCGATCCTCCAGAGCCTCCAGCCTCGCCTCAATGCCATCCATACGAGTATTGGATGACTCGTTGGACTTCCGCAACTCTTTCCTGAGTTCTAGGACCTCCTGCCGCAACGTACGTAACTCCTCCATGATGAGCTGGAATGCGGAGCCAACGTCCTGCGGGAAATCCTGAATATCCCGCAGTGCTTGTATGTCCTCGCTGCCTCCGTCCACGAACACGACCGGAGGCGGCGTCGCCGCACGCGGCATTGCCGTCCCCAGTACCGGCGATCGCGGCAACAGCACCGGCGACGGCGCCGACAGCATCTGCGTAGCGCTCGCCTGCTGCGGCGGCGTCGCCACCGCCGTCGGAGGGGTCGTCGCAGGCGTCGCCGACGCAATCACAGGCGTCACCAACGGCATCGCAGGCGCCGCCGTCGCAGTCGCAGGCGCCGCCGTCGCAGTCGCAGGCGTCGTCGTCGGAAGCATCTGGTCGCTGCTCCGCCCATCAGTCGTATTGCCTCTAACGGGAGTTTCCGCTTTATTGTCCCTACGGACGTTCTTCCTGCATTCTGGGCAATGCCAGTTGGAAGCTACAGGGCCTTTTACAGGAACGCCAACGCACGCCCGATGATAAGTTGCGTTACACTTATTGCACCTGGCGGCATCTACCGGCGACAAGAATTTCCCGCAACCACCACACTTCGTCAAAGGCATTGTAATTATTGATTACTGTCTCAGGTACAGTTAAACTATGCTAGATGGCGCTTGTGTAGTTTGAAGTGTGGTTAGTTTAGTGACACTGTGGGATGCCGCTAGATGTCGCGGGCTGGTTGCTAGTTAGGTCTATACGGTCCAATGCTAGATGGCGCTATTTACAACTTTGGTGTCGATGAGTTGAAAATTATTTGAGGGTAAGTAAATATGCCCCTACAGAAATCGATTTATTATTTCTATGTATAAAACCACTTAGAATATTATTCTGGCGCTCACTACACTGTATGCTATTTGTTATGTTATCTGTCACTATATTATAAATTGATTTTTCACTTTAAAACGTTGTTTTATTTTATTTATAATAAAAACTTGGACAAGGCTCCCTCTAGCGCAAACGTCAAAACGTCACCATTGTACTTGCAATATTAGAACTCTAAGGGCGTATACATAAAGAAAGCGGGTAACCGGCGCCGACTTGCCAGCGCTTATCGGTACTAGTCTGTGCAGGTAACCGCTACTTAAAGGAAGCGGGTAGAAGCAGAGACTGGCATTTTTTAACAATAATACGCCTTATTCCCTTGCAAATACAGCAACCAATGACGGCCTACCAGCGGTGATCGGACCAAGTCGGAACTTGGCGGCGAGTTTCGGAGCTTGTCGGCGCAGGTTCGCCAACTTCAACTTCAAACTTCAAAACTCATTTATTCAAAATAGACTAGAATTACTTAGTTCTTTTTGAACGTCAAAATTATATACATAAAAGACAGCCCCAAAAAGCGCCCTCCCTTCACCGCTTCCTAGTGTTTTTGCTGTGAAGAAGAAACGGCGCAACAAACTCCCCAGCAACACATATCTGTCTGTCAAGTGAATAAATTAATTGAGTCTATACAAAGCAAAAGGTAATATTAATTACAATAGTGAAATATGCAAAATGCGGATTATAGAAAAAGTATAAGTAATACAATTCTGGTTGAATTGTAACAAAATTACCTAAAGTTATCTAAACAACATAGATAATTCAACATAATATAGGTACACATAATTGTATACACTCAATATATTTAATTCAATACAATCATATTACAATGATGTGAGAATAATGTAGGTAATTGTCAGAAGTACATGAATAATAATGAAAAAGTGCCTAACAACTGCCATAGTAAGTATGAGCCGACCAGTCCCGACAGACAGCACCCGTTCACGAGCATGACGAGTGCACCAGCGTCGCTTAACTCAACCATATTGTAGGGAACTTGACGACCCGATACACAACGCCACCGTCAGCAGGACATTTTAGTGAGCATGACAGACTCAAGCCACCAGGCAACGGGCAGGTTTATGTAGGAGTAAGCACCTACAGTAAAACGTAGTAAACAATAATGGCTACATGATACTCACATTTTACATTTGATAATGCTTAAATACTAAATAGATCGTTGCCAGGGGCAATACTAAAAGTAAAACTGATAAATATCAGAATACATTACGTTGTAAACAATAAATGTTACATGTCCTAAAATAAAAGTTATATAATAACTATGATACAATATATAATGAGTAGGTAACAAAAATGATACCTACAGTGAAATATTAAATACATATAAGTGAAAATTTACATTTAGACTGCCAGTTAAGGAGTGCCAGTGGGTCGCTGTGTGCAGTTGGGAATCGTATTCCAGACATTTTTATCTTCAATGTACTGGTTTATGCTATAATATGCTCTTGACATTAAGATACGCTTTACTAAGGACTTGAATTTCATGTAAGGCAATTCAGTGATACAAGGTGGAATTTTATTATAGAATCTAATACTGTTTCCCAAAAATGACTTACTCGTTTTACGAAGTCTAAAACCAGGCACCACAAGTTTGTGCTTATTTCGAGTGTTCAGGCTGTGTGTATCGCTGTTTTTACTATAGTTCGATATGTTTTTACGAATGTACAGGATATTCTGGTAAATGTACAGAGATGGTAAGGTAAGTATATTTATGTCCTTAAATCTTTCGCGAAGAGACTCTCGAGAACTTAGATTATAAATGGCTCGAACTGCTCGTTTCTGCAGTATGAAAAGTGTCTCGACATCAGCAGCTGACCCCCACAATAAAATGCCGTAAGACATAATACTGTGAAAGTATGCGAAATACACCATCCTAGCTGTAGTCACATTAGTGAGCTGCCTTATTCTTCTAACAGCAAAAGCAGCGGAACTAAGTTTGCCCGCAGTTGCCTCTACATGCGGCCCCCATTGTAATTTAGGGTCTACTGTGATACCTAAAAAGACAGTTGAGGGAACCAGATCTAACCTTTTTCCGTCCAGAACTATATTTGCATTAATAGAAGCTACATTCGGTAAAGAGAATTTAATACACTTGGTTTTCCCTGCATTTAAAAGAAGATTGTTAGCAGAAAACCAGTTAGAGATTAAATTTAAAGTGTTATTAGGCTCTATAAGATCCCTGTCTTTTCTATTTACTTTAAATATTAATGATGTGTCATCAGCAAATAGGACTATATTTGACATGTTATTATCCTTCATCATGTACGGAAGGTCATTAATATATACTAGAAACAAGAATGGACCAAGAATTGATCCTTGGGGTACGCCAATTCTGACTCGTGAGCCTGTAGAGATGACATCACCGATAGCCACCTTTTGTTCCCGATTTGACAAGTAAGACGTCACAAGATCGATAGATCTACCTCGGATTCCGTAGTATTTCAATTTTAGGGTGAGTGTGCGGTGATCCACGCAGTCAAATGCCTTAGAAAGGTCACAAAACACACCTAAAGCATCCTGTGCCCCCTCCCAGGCCCCCAGTATGGTTTTAATTAAAGTGGATCCAGCATCCTCTGTAGATCTTCCCCTCGTAAAGCCAAACTGTTTGTCATGTAATATTTTATTTTTATTAAAGTGGGTAAGCATTTGATTTAGGATTAATTTTTCGAAAATTTTGCTTAGGGCTGGGAGTATTGATATCGGCCTATAGTTGGACGCGTTATTTGAGCAACCTGCTTTAAAAATGGGTATGATTTTACTGGTTTTCATAAGATCGGGAAATATGCCTTCTGTAATGCAAGAGTTAAAGATTTTTGCCAGCATTGGGGCGATCTCGGTAATTATTGCCTCCACAGCTTTAGTTGATAATCCCCAAAGGTCTTCAGTTTTTTTTATTGTTATATTTTTGAAAGTTTTTATTATGTCAGTCGGATTTACAAAATTAAAATTAAAATCAGCTACCTGCATGTCTACGTTTTCTTTTAAAAATATCTCCGCCGATACTGGTGACGATGGAAGATATTTCGTCGTCTCTAATGGGATATTAGTAAAATAGTTATCTAAGAAATTAGCGACTACATTCCTGTCTGAAACTATTTCGTCATTTATTTTTAAGCTAATAGTGTTGTCTTTTAACCCACGATTGCCAGTTTCTGTATTGATTATCTTCCACGTCGTTTTTATTTTATTATCTGATTTACTAATTTGATTACTTATGTAGGCTGCTTTAGCCTGTATACAAACTTTTTTGAAAAGCTTAGAATAATTTCTAACATAATTATGAAAGTCTACATTGGGTGTGTACGATTTTTTATCATATAATTCGTATAAGACATCCCTACTTCGCCTTATACCCTTGGTTGCCCAAACACTGAACCGTAATTTATTAGTTATATTAACTTTTTTTATTTTGCAAGCCTTATGAAATTCGGTACTTATCGCATTAAATAATGTATGGTACATTTTATTGGGGTTGTCAGAATGTGTTTTTATTGTATTTAATTCGCATTCAACATTTTTCCTAAATACTTCTAGACATTTTTTTGTCAGGGGCCTACATTCTATTATTTTCCTACATCTAATGGAGTGACTATTACATTTTATTAATTGACATTTATGGTCCGAACGGACTCCACTAATAAGGCTCTTTTCTGTTATTTTAAAGTTTGTTATAATATTATCAATACATGTAGCTGTGGTGGGTGTCACTCTAGTCGGCTCAGAGAAGATGCACTTTAAATTAAACGATTTAAATAAGGACAAAAAGTTACGTTTATCGGTGGTGTCTAACAGAATGTCTACATTAAAATCCCCACATACTAAAAGTTTCTTGTTTATTTTTATTTTCCTAAGAGCATCTTCCATAGTTAATAGAAATTGAGAGGTACATGAGGATGGAGGCCTATAGACACATAAAATAACAAATTCCTCAGTTTCTGCACATGCCAGCTCACACACTCGTTCAACAGATATGTTGCGTATATCTAAACGCTCTTTACATTTTAGGTGATTTCTCACTAGAATTAGAGTTCCCCCACCTTCTGCTGACACCCTATTGAACGAACTGGCTACCTTAAAATTAGCTACACTAAACAACATTGAATTTGCCTTTAACCATGTCTCTGTAAGACATAAGATATCTACATTGTAATTTTCACTAAACAACTCAACGTCTAAAATTTTGCCAGAGAAGCGGTTAATATTTTGGTGTGTCAATATTAGATAATGACTATCACTCTCTGTTGTCAGACAATTGAGTTTAAATTATTATTTAAAGTAACCATCTGATTATTAGTACTATTACTAATTATGGTGGATGTAAGAGAGAACTTCGTCATATTACTTATGACCGAGTTAATATTATAGGCTAATAAAGTAGCAATATGTCGCCTAAGTTTCTTAGGCAGATACACAGAGTCTCCGTTCATATGTAGTTTACCAACAAAAGCATTGGTGTCAAAAAATATGAACTTGTCACTATGGCGACTTACTAAGAAGTGTATATGCATGTTTAGCGTATGGACATAATCATTTTGTTTGTCTGACAGATGGTCAAGATAGGGAAATGCACATAATATTATCTTATTACAGACCAAGTTTAACATTAAGGTAACACTGTCGGTGATATCTTTTTTCCTAACGTTTAAGCTATTGCCTACAAGTAATGTTAAATTAGTATTTTGTGTAAATATATTTGACATAAGTGATGATATTATTTGCCTGTAGGATGACCCAGGCATACAGTGATTTTGTGAAGAGTGACACAGGCTGTTGCTTAACAATTCCCCAAAACCTTTGCCTATGTTATCAGAATACATTATAGATTGCCAACAAACATTATTCCTATTTGAATTGATATTACTACTTATGTTTACTGCTTGAGATGTATTCACAGTTAAGATGTCACTAATATTCCCGGACTGAGGTAAGTCCTTCAACATCACTGGTGGGGGGGAGCTTTTACAGTGTGAATTGCTCATACACGTACACACATTGTTGTTGTCAGTCAATAAGTCCAGTCTGTCTGCATTATACTTGCACATGTCAACTAAATGGTTTGCAGCAAGTATATGTTCCTCAATTTGTTTTTGTGAGGTCATATATTTATTATATAAAGAGCTGAGCGACTCTTCCAGGATTTTAATCTCAGATTGTAAACGCTGAGTGTCAATTTCATATATATTTTTACTGTCCTCAATTTTAATTTGATAATTTTTAAGTTTATTTACTAAAGCAACACGTTCTTTCCTTAATTCAATATTATTACAGAAGTGCTTTTGTTTTCTTTTTAGGCGTTGACATTTCTTTATGATTTTATTAATTTTTACATATTTTTTAATTGTATTGTGACTAGTCTTATTAATACATTTTTGACTTACTAAGGAAACCTGATCTGTAAGATCAATGGTAACTAAAGACTGATCTGACTTAAAGTTAGAGTTGGGACAGACTAGTTCTTTAAATAGGTTTTGGGTTGCAACCGACTGTATACATTCTTTGTCCTGCTGTAAGCTTTTTATTTGTAAATTTGCACAAAGTAATTCATCCTCTAGGTCCCTAACTTTCCGCAATGCCTCCTCATACAAATCACTACATTGGCTAAAACCGTCCGTCACCACCTGAAGTTTGTCCCGTTCGTCAACAACGTCCAGGTATTGTTGATGTAGGACTGCTAGCTCCCTTTTCAAGCCTGTATTCTTGTCAACAATCGACTTCACTTCCTCCTCACTTTCCTCTCTCTCCTGTAGGAGCTGTTGACATTGGCTGTGGGAGGTTTTCAGTTGATTGAGGGCCGCATTTAACTTGTGCTCCATGTCTAGGGCAGTAGCTTTACGGGTTAGCATAGGCATGTTGTGAGGACACACAGTATAGAGACTACCTGCGCCGACTAACTGCGCGGACCAGCACTGACAAGCGCTAGTTGATCAGCGCCGGCAACCCGCTTTCTACGTGTATACGCACTTAGGCTTGTTTCACACGTACCACAACAACACCACAACTACAACCACACCACAGCAACAAAACGTGGACGGGCACTAATTTGCATGAAAATAACTAAGTTAACTCACACTGACTGACTGTGTTAACTTGTATGTTTGGTGTCTTACCACTGTCAGTGCGAGTTGGTGATTAATAAATAAATAAATTGTGATGACGACACAGGATTTAAATTAGTTTGTTGGTATTTCTAAGTTTATATGGCGGTGTGCCTAGGCGCGCGCTCTGGTGGTGTATGTAAGCTCAGGACACTGTTTTCGTGAAATTTGTTTTTTTTTTCTATTGTACTGCTTTCGATGGTCCTTGGGGACCCTTTCTACGTAAACGGGCAGTTATTGGCGAGACTTGATGGATCTCCATCCAATGGGAGGGGGGAAGTAAAATACTTAACCTAAGCTAACTACTTGTACTACACTAACATCACGACTACCTGCAACAACAGCACTAAGGGCGACCCCTAATGGGACTCGGACCTCGGCTTAGGACTTTGCTGGCAGGGGCTTAGGAGGGAGATAGCTTGATGAAGGCTGAATTATCGGTGTGACTGCGGATTCTGAAGAGACAACCGGCTCTACGATGGGAGAGCTCGGTGGATCGTGACCGGTGTGAATTTTGTACTAGACTCTTAGTCCAATTGTTTCTACGTCAATGGGTGGATGTGACACCTAACCACATCATTAAATTATAAATAAATTTGCATACACTTGAGTATTCGCTTTGCTCACCTTTGTTACGTCTTAACATTAATAACACTACCGTGAAGTAGCATGTGAGACGCGTGTAGTGCTTCGGAAATTAGGCGTGAAGTACATGGCTCTGGATAGAAATGTTTACTTTAGACATTGACTCTTTTAAGTTAATTTGAATCCGAAGAAAGTTCCATTGTGGTCTTGAGTTATAAGAATAATATAAACATAAAATAATACGGGTATTCCCCGAAGGGTTGGGCAGAGGTATATAATATTACACCCTCATTTCACCGTTATGTTTAAGTCCCATGTAATAGGGAACGAGCCTATCCCCATCAACCGGGCACAAATCCAGATTCCAGGCTGCTACTTAGAAATTCCACACAGAAAAACCCTGTGACACTTTGCCCGACCTGGTGATCGAACCCAGGGGGAAAATTCGACAAACAAAATTGTTGCCAAACGCAAAAGAACTGCAACCGTCAGTCAGTTTTTGTTTACGAAAACGGTCAAAACGATTGGTTTTGTTTTTTGTATCAAACAATTTGACAACTTTTGAAATTTTGAATTCTGAATGAACGGCTCGGCCTTGGTTCGGTTGCGATTTATCAAGATGTATTTAGGAGAATTGAGCCCCATTATCTGTCTCGTTTGCGACCACTAAATCTATTATAGGTACACCTCTACCTAATCCTTCGGAGAATAACGGCGTGATGTTATGTCATTGACATTTTTTCGTAAAGAGCTCTCTAGTATTCCACCACTCTACTGCCAAAGTTTGCTCTAATGAGAGCGCTATTCATTAAATAAAGTTTTATTTGAATTAAGCTCTTTATTTGAATGAAACTTTTCATTGCGGCTAGTCTAGTGTAGTCTAATGTAGACCCATATTATGTTAGAGGACGTGAAAATAAACTCTTTACTTTCGTTTTATAGATATTTTGTTTTTACTGCTATAACTTATTTTAGTATTAAGCGCAGAGCAGACTACTCTATACTTATTAGCTATATCTACACCAGTGCGCTTTCATGTTCATCTTGCGTCTTCGTCTGAGGCATGCGTAAAGCGCCATAGCGCATGCAATAGCGCATGCCTTAATACTAGTTCGACAAAAGCGCATGCCCCTAGCGCACGCTAATCCGTCTATTGCATGTCGACTGACGACTGACCGAGGCACACCGGTGTAGACGATAAGCTGCATGCGTCATAAGGCAATCAATATTGCATGCGCTTGACGCAAGAGGAATTGAAAGTTGAAAGCGCAAGATGAACATGAAAGCGCACGGGTGTAGACATACCAATTTCGCTATACAAGGCTAATTGGAAAGGGGATAATAATCCGCGAAGAACTTAAAGTATCACTGAAGACTATTTTAAAGTATAGGTTAAAATTTCTTTATAAATTCGATCATTTTTATTTCCGTGAAAAATGATTATAATTTTAGTTTTTTTTTAAAATTCTTCATCCTTTCTTTAGTTACTAATTCATAAAATAGAACATCTAATCCGTTACTCACAATACGACCTAAAATGAAAACACAGCTAATCATAGCTAAGGATAGATAGTTTTTAGGGTTCTCTGTTGGAATATCGAAATATTACTGCAGCTACTTTCTATAAACTCTGGGACTTGTATTTATTAATACAAAAATGTATGGATGAGAGAGAACCCATAAGGAACGTAGCACTATCAATGTTCTTGAGTTTCTTTATACCCGATTCTTATCTGGCCGAAAATCTTTCGCCACTGACCCCAACATATTGGGAAAAGGTTGGGCAGAACAACAGAATCATAATTTCGGCATTACTTGTTAGTCGCCTTACATCCAAAAAACCATGAACACACTACAACTTTTACTATAGGACAAACTAAATTCGTGAGAAAAAAAACTGGTATTCGATATTGTTGGGGTTTTCTCCAGTTATAGGTAGTCGTTGTAGGCAAATAATTCACACCACAGTCCCTATTTAGTTCAAGAGTTTAATAGTAGAATGTTTCTGCCTACGCGTATGTTTAGTATTCTGAGTCGCACTTTGTTGTTAGGTTATAATTATTGACACATTAGCGTGTGCCGGAGGGTTTGTTACGACTGGTATTAATTGTATACGAACGCATAAAGACAATTCGCTGTGTGAGCATTATTGGCTCGTACAGATATAAAATAATCAATGTTGCTTACCAAAATGGAACAGCAGTTTTTTTTTTCATGAATTCATAGTTTATCCCACAGAAAAAGTTGTAAAGAATAAACAGATTTAATGGTACATAATATGCTGTATATTTTGTGCCATGTAGGGATTGAACTCGTGACCCCTATCGCAGAAAGTCAAGTGTTTAGGCACTGTGCCAATTAGGTCGTCAAATCATCGTTCATTCATTCACACTCTTCAACGCAAAGGAGGTTGAACGTGTCATCATCATCATGATATTAGGCCGTTGACAATCTCTGCTGAAGACGGGCTATTTTTAGGCCGCTACCATGAGCTGTTCTGAGTGGTCATTGCCGTACTCATAGCGTCTTTATTTTATAACGTGTGGAAATCCTTACGTATTTTTTTATTATTTGACTTAGTTGGATTTGGCCTTAGTCGCACTTGATGGTTAATTCAGACACGGTCTAAGATGGAACACACGAATCCAAGTAAAAGAGATGTAGAAATATTCCCTATACCTCTCTGGCTCTCACATACACAAGACGGAACACAGTAAACTGCTTAGCGCCGGAATTTAACGTTCAGGTGGTAGCTAGCCAGGCGGACTATACAAGGTTAGTCGGAAAAGGGGTACTAATCCGAAAGGGTGTTAAAGTACCCATGATAATGAATAACCTTTGTTCTACAACTTTTTCCAAAAATCAATAGTTTAAGAGAAATAGGTGATGAAACATCTCAAAGAAAAAAGCTAAAATCTATCTATCCCAAGTTATGATCAGCTGTGTTTATATTTTACGTCATATTTGGGGTCATGAATTAGAAGCACCATTTTCTGAATTTGTAACTAAAGCTAGAATGAAGAATTTTTGAAAAAACTAAAATAAATATAATTTTATATGGAAAAAATTTTTACCGAATTTTGAAATTTTGACACTTGCTTTAAGATCGTCATCAGTGATAGGTACTTTGAATGGTCTGCGGATTAGTACCCCCTTTCTGACTAACCTTGTATAGATCTTACCATCAAGCGTGCTGGGTTTTGTTGAATCTTATAACACGCGTCTATTCCCAGCGTGCGGTGAGGAAGATTTATATTCTACCCCGTTCCCATTTTAGTTTACATTTAGTTCGGACATTATTGAGCGTTGACCCGAGGTCCATGTGTCAAAGTCAAAGTCAAATAGTTTTTATTTCAAGTAGACCAGATCATTGGTGCTTTCAAAAGGTCAACACTAGGTGCTCGGTTCCAAGTAGTAGGTCCTTTGGAGAAGAACCGGCTAGAAACTCCATAGACACTCTTTTAAAAAAGTAAATGGTTTGACAATTTTCATTGTAATAATGTAAGAACAATGCAGATTAATGTACATGCAGTTAACAACATGAAAAGCAATGAGAAAGTTAGCCTAATAAAACAATTGCCATAGCAGTTACGAGCTGACCAGTCCCAACAGACAGCACCCGTTCACGTTCACTCAGCTCAACCATGTTGCAGGGAACTCAACGACCCGATGCACAACGCCACCATCAGCAGGACATTTTAGTGAGCATGACAAACTCATACCGATAGACAATAGGCAGTCAAATATTAAGAATGAAAGTGTAACACTATATGCTGCATGGACCTCCCATTTTACAGCCTTGCGTAGGTATTAATAGAATAATATTAATAATTGCGATTCAATGTCAAACTAATATGAGCAAATATTAGCAGTAAATAAATTAAATTAAATGTAAAAATAAAAGCAATCAAAATTGTCCTTGAAGAAGTCTTTTCACAGTCCTAAATTAATTATTCTAAGCTATATCCTAGTCTACATTTAATTACTTATATATCAATCAGTTATATTTTTAGCTAAAACCCTTTATCCAGCTATCACTGGAATTACAAAAGTTGAGATGAGTACAAACATAGAATATTAATTACAATCGGAAATTAATTCCCAAACTTCGTTGTATCAATCATTTTAGTCAATTGTTTTGGAACTAAAATATCCATCTTTTGTCTAAAATACACGGATTTTTGATTAAACTTCAAACGTTTGATCAGGGGAGAGCACAATGCTAACAAAACTTGATATAGTAAATTACTTTTAGTTTGATTGTTATAACGATTCGATAATGGATGTATTTAAGTAAAATGTTTTACATTTTCTATTTATACTATCACTAGCTTTTGCCCGCAGCTTCGCTTGCGTGAAATTTTGAACCCGTTAAGTGACGAATTTTCCAAACAAACTTTCATCCTCTATTTAACTCCCTTATGGGGTAGAATTCAAAAAATCCTTCCTTATTCCTTGTTTACATTATAAAGGGAACCTCTGTGCAAAATTTCAGCTTTCTAGGTTGTCGGGTTCTAGGGTTTGGGCTGGGTATTGATGAGTCAGTCAATCAGTCAGTCAGTCAGGACTTTTTTTTTTTTTTATATAGGTAGATATTAAGATATTATTCAACATTTTTTTTTTTGATTTGGTCCTGTTTGTACCTAGTCGCACCTGATGTTAAGCGCAGGCAGGGTCTAAGATGGAGCACGCGCATCCTAGTAACAAAGAATTACAGAGATTTCACCACACAAGAAAAAACTAATATTCGAATTAGCCCCCAGTAGTGACAAATAACTAGGTATACGAATGTCTCCAGTCTTTACCTAGGTTTGGTCTAGCCGTGAGACACATACGGCAAATATTCTCGATTTAGCCACCCCTTTCTCCCCTGGGCCACATAATACATATAAGCTAAAGCAGTAGTACTTCAACTACCTACAATCGTCCGAATTGACACAGACACGCACTGCAACAAGACTTCTGAGGTAAGTTCGGAATAAAGTCTTTTTTTTTTTCATCCTACCCCATAGCCTTCCTCTCATCTCTATGCCTTGCCTTCTCTGGCCAATCTCCCATAAACGACTCTAAGTCATCACGCCAGCGTTTCCTAGGCCTCCCTCGGCGACGACGCCCGTCTTCCGGCACTCACTGCGTGACGACTCTAGCCCATCTGTCTTTATGCAAATCGTGCGTGACGACTATAGCCCATCAGTCACATACAAAAACAAAAAACTACTCAGTAAACAGAGCGTGTCTATGTGAGTGTTTCTATTCAGGCGATTATACATAGTTGAGGTACTGCTAAAGCAGTTAGCAGCTTATATTATTATATCTACTGTGCCTGGGCCTTGAATATAAAACTTCCTCACCAATCGCATGCTTGCTGATGGGATCTATACGGTCCACCTGGCTAGCTACCACCCTCACATTACAGTCCGACACCAAGCAGTTTACTATGTTCCGTAGTGTGTATGTGAGAGTCAGAAGAGTATATGGGAATCCCTCTATATCTCTGTTACTTGGGTCAAATGCGATAAAACCTAATAAAAATAAAATATTCCGAATTTAAACATAAACAACAGCACAAGACATACGTTACTCAAGCATCACTCATCCGCCATTTTAAACTTATAAAACGCACAATACTGAATACTATTTAAACTATTTTCCATCTAAAACCAGTTTTCACTCGTAAACAAAATGTCGTCGCGGCGGAGTGGCCTCGTAACAGCATTAAGAGTCAACAAACCGTTTAAAATGTTATTATTCTCCGTCGGAAATGTACTGTTTTTACTTTTTGTGGACTGAACAAGTATTTATCGCACCTGTGTACGTGAAATGAATAATACATTGAATAAAAGCTTTTGAAGCGTGTATTGGTGTATAGAGCGGCCCTTTCATAGGCCATCGCGAGCTAAGCTAGCTTAGCTCACGAAGCTGCGGCGTCTTTTCATATTTCGAGTTAAGTAAATTGTTACGTTATAATGTATCCTCTATATATATACTTATCTTCTACGCGCGTGTCTGCACGAGCTATAAAAAAATAGGTCATGCAGCGGCTGACTGCCCAGAGTGCACAACCATGGGCCCAATTCTCCTAAAATAAATCTTGATAAATCACAACCGAACCAAGGCCGAAC
Organism: Amphipyra tragopoginis; assembly: GCA_905220435.1. Lineage (NCBI taxonomy): Eukaryota > Metazoa > Arthropoda > Insecta > Lepidoptera > Noctuidae > Amphipyra > Amphipyra tragopoginis. The sequence goes on from HG992006.1 coordinate 4,961,439, forward strand.
CGTTCATTCAGACAGTTCTCAATTTCAAAAGCTGTCGAATTGTTTGACACAAAAAACAAAATCAATCATTTCGAAAACAAAAACTGACTGACGGTTGTGGTTCGATTGCGTTTGGCAACAATTTATTTTAGGAGAATTAGGCCCCAGATGGCAAAGTACGGTCCGCTGGCCAGCTCTGGCCCGCGAACCGTTTTGATTCGACCCGCTCACAACCGTAGTCATAAGAAGCTTTCGAATAGTCTCGAAAATAAATGTAGATACCTGTGTTGTGTTTGTGCACATAAAAACATAAATCGATGTCAAGAAATTCTGGCCCCAATAAGATTGACTCGGTCTTTTTGGCCCTTGATGAGAAAAGTTTGCTCACCCTTGACCTAGACTGATCAATCTACAAAGTGCTACACATACATAGACGGCCGTACTTTCCAGACTACTGTATCAAGGAGAGTAACACGGCGTCTTACGTTGGCGGTTCAAAGCGACGCGAATTGCGATGCGATCCGATGCGGTGACATGCGAATTCAATGCGATGCGGTGCGAAGCGGCGGCTTTGTCCTACGAGCTCGCGAACCGCCCACTGCGCGCCTTGTCATTCAGTAGCACTGTACGGCACCGCATCCAGTTCGAACGAAAATATCAAGCCAACTGATCGCGTTCGCTTCGATTCGCGCCGCGCCGCTCCGCACCGCACTCCACGTGCGTTCGGTCACGTAGGCCACTTCAATAGGTATCGACTGTTTGTTGTTTTCGCGTCGCGCTGCGCCGCTTCGCGTCGCTTCTAGTCCGCTCACGTAGTATGCCGCATAAGAGCGTTTGTCCACCGCCGTCGTCACCGAGAAACGAGATTATTTCGGACCGAGTTCGGAACGACGTAACAGCGATCGTGTGTCCACCGCAACCGATCTCGGTGGTTCCCAACATAAGACAAAAATCCGTTCACCGGTGCCGTCAATCTCGGATGTAGTGGACAAGAGCAGACGCGTTTTGTATTGCCGTCATTTCGGTCCGTCACCGGAGTTCCAGCGGTAGCGCTGAACTACTCACAATCTCGGCGACCGAGATGACGGCGCTCAGATGACGGACGTGCGATGGACACGCAGCCATAGTAATGTATTAATTGCTACTTCGGCAACGTAGCGAAAACCTCGTAAATAGTAATTTTGGTCAAACACGTTTTATGTCGTATTTAGCAGGAAAACCTCGGAACTCATATTTACGACTGGCCTCAGTTCAATTTGAATGCAAATAAGAAGTTGATTATGAATAATGCGCCTGCTTATCTGCTGATATTGATGTATTTAACGACAAAAATCCTAATTTTTTTTTAAGAAAACTTCGTTATTCGCATTTGACAAAATGAGGTTCTCATGGAAAAAAATAATTCGAGAATTAAATAAATCCTTTCGAGAATGTGTATTCAAATATTAATTACATGATTTAGTAGGCAATGGCAATGGTTCATCTATTATATAGATGAACCATTACCTACTAAATCAAAATGATTAAAAAAAATATATATATAAAAAGAAAAATTATATAGATTCTATACAAATAAAAATGAATCGCCGAAATGTATATGTGCGCACAACTTCCGAACGGCTGTACAAATCGGATTTTTTTTGTGTGTTCATTATTTTCAGGACAAAGTTTGTATAACAGAAAATTTTAAAAAAAATCGTCACTGATAAAAAAATGGCGGTACGAAGTTCGCCGGGTCAGCACGTTTACAATAAAACAAAAAAAAAAAAACACAGTGAAGTTCCTTACAAAAATTTTCAGGAAATGGTTTTTTCCGTCTCCTGTAAAATTTTGCCTTTGGCAATAACGATGTTTTCACTGCTCTCCAACGATACATAAAAAACAAGACCCACCTAATAATGTACTCTTTTTTTGAAATCGGTTAAAAATATGTTCTCTTTTTGTTTTCAGGAGGGCGAGCGACTGTGAACATGAACGCGTCACGTCTGCCCGGGTTCAACGACACCAGCCGTGAGTTTATCATATATCTTACGTATAAGGTAGGGTGACTCGACAGAATTCTTAGACGGTACAATGAATAGACAGAATGGTTAAATAACCTTCAAGATGGAAGGTTTGTGCTGAAAAGTTATAATGTTACTTTCTTATTTATTTAATAATTTATACAAGGTTAGTCAGAAAGGGGGTACTAATCCGAAAGGGTGTTAAAGCACACAAAATAATGAATAACTTTTGTTCTACAACTTTTCCCAAAACTCAATAGTTTAAGAGAAACAATTGTTCAAAAATCTCAAAAAAAAAATCTCTAAAATCTATCTATCCCCAGTAATGATCAGCTGTGTTTACATTTTAGGTCATATTTGGGGTCATGAATTACAAACACCATTTTCTGAATTTGTAACTAAAGCAGGGATGAAGAATTTTTGAAAAAACTAAAATAAAAATAATTGTATTTGGAAAAAAAATATATCGAATTTTGAAATTTTAACACTTGCTTTCAAAAACAGTCATCAGCGATACTATAAGTGGGCTTCGGATTAGTACCCCCTTTCTGACTAACCTTGTATACCCAACACTAAATAAAAGATAAGTTCATCAGGACCGTAGCTTGCAAAGGCTCTGCTTATTTCTAAAATACCTGTGAGAAGAGAATTTAAAACAAGAAATATATGTATACAACAGTGTGTAAAAACACAAGAAACATAAATGTACAGACAAAGAATCAAATAAATAAAGAAAAAATACGAAACTTCCATAAAATGTATAAAATACAATAAAAATACAATTTTATAAATAAATACCTGTATTAAGCCTCGTCCCCACTAGGAACATTTGTCGAGCGACATGTGTCCCCGGAGACATCGGGCGATGTCGCCCTACATCGCCTCACGTCGCTCGATGTCACCGGGGACACATGTCGCTCGACAAATGTTCCTAGTGGGGACGAGGCTTCTATCACTACTCTTCATCGACTGTGCGACAAGGAACAGTTTCAACGATGTCGCGGCGATGTCGTCCGACGTCGCCCGACATTGCCCGATGTCACCGGGGACACATGTCGCTCGACAAATGTTCCCAGTGGGGACGAGGCTTAAATGTATCAATTGCAAACAATTTCTTTTGTTTTCTGATTAAGTACTTATTCTTAAAGCACTTCCTCCACCGAAAGTGATCCACTTTAGAAAAAAAAGCATTATTTCTGTCAACACACTACATATTGAAATTTCGTACGTACAATATTTTTGTCAAGTGTTGTAGAAATTGTTGAACACCAAAAAACAACACTTGACATCCTAGGTTAGAAGTTTTAGTAATTAATGCTAAAAACCGCCGGTTTTGGTACATATCGCTAAAACTTCGAATGCAGAAGCTCTAGTTTTTTTGTTTTTTTTTTAAGTCGCTTCTTACTTTTATTTAAAGTTATTTGTTTACCTATTTACTTCTATTATCTCAAGCTAATTTAGTGCGACTTCAATATTTTTTTTCAAATGTTTGGTTTTCGTTATCGTTGAAAGCAGGATGAAATATTTAAAAAATATGAACAAGCTCTTAAGAACATTTTCCTTTACGAAGCCACAACGATTAAGGTAGTTGCCCTTATTACCTACTACCCCATCTCAAATAAGTTTTTTTGCGATTTCTGACGTTTATAGTACTCCAACCTCAGTTGGTCCGGAAGAGTCTTTTGATCCTTACGGGAAATAGGATCATTGGCATCGTAAAAATGTTTTGCGAAAAATGCCTTTTTTCTCACTGACTAACTTTTTTCAAAGTCTGAAATGAAATGAAATTATTTATTCTGCAAATTGGATATTTAAAAATCAGTTTTACATGTCGGTTTTTTTTAAAGCTAGATGTCGTCGGCGTTTCCTATCTGACTACCTCTGAGAAGAAAGGCCGATACAAACTCAGGGGTCAAAGTCTCTTTTATCGTCCAGACATATTTTCTGTAGCAGAAAGTGAGGACAATGCAAAGTAACGCCTGGAGTGGCCTTTTGAGAAAAGTTCCAGCAGTTTAAGAGGGCCTGTCCCAACAGATGGCATGCATGCATCAGCCATCGTGTAGTTCGACCCAATCTTATACCGGCTTCCCACGGTGCGTGATAGCGCGCACCGCGAACACGAGCCCGCACCGACCGACGCATCGTGGGAAGAGACTCGTCCGTGGTAACGCGGACGCGTGCGGAGCGGTGCGCCGTATCCATATCACACACCCTCATAATGTGGCTTCCCACGGTGCGTGATTTTACGGATGATACCACGCACGGCCGGTGCGCGCTACCACACACCGTGGGAAGCCAACTTTAGGCAGCTCAACGACCCCACACACAACATTACTACCAGCCAGAACCATGAAAGTAGGCCATACAATACTCAAAACGTCAGACAGTTATGAAAATACTAAAAGTTTTGAACCTATACATGGTGATAACGAATTCGTGTAATTCCTTAAAACTGATACTGAACTAGATTGGCCCCGCACGAGAATTAACCTGACTAAAAATAAAAAATAAAATGTTTTTTCATGCGGTGGTGGTAAGTGATCGTGTCTAAAGCATCTAATAAGGATTCCGTAAAAAAATAAGATTTTTTTTTGCAAAAAATAATTTTCATTCGCTTGAACATTTCGATGCCACGCATAAATGAATGAAAGCACGGCGACGCGGCTGGCAGGCACGACTAACTCGATATCGCTCTTTGCAGTAAGTTAACTCGGGGTTCTAAAATGACTCAGAAATAGAAAACTAAGATTTTATTTTCAATATATTTTTTCAGTTGATTTTCAAAAAAAACCTTTTACGGTTAAGGCGAGCTGAACCCTGACGCGGTAGGTTTTGCTTGTTTTATAACTCATTTTTGATAGGCAAATTAAAACATTTAGAACCCAAAATAAATTTATATTTTAGGATACATTCCTTCTCTATACCATGTACCCGTTCAATACACGATGCAATATAGTTTTCTCGATAGAAAAAAATACTGAAGTTACTTCGATTTGCAGTTTTTTTACAGCAAAATTTCATTTTAAACAAGTACTTACTATAATACTCTATTTTATAATTAATATTAATTTATAGGTAATTAATTTTGGAATCGATTCTACCCGATCGTTTTTTTTTATTACATTTATATATTTTTTATCGATTTTTTAAAGTGATTTTCGGCCGGCGCGTCGCCTTTTAGCCGATTGCCGTCGCTTACCCGATTGCCGTCGCTTACCCGATTGCCGTCGCTTACCCGATTGCCGTCGCTTACCCGATTACCGCGCCAGGGTTCAGCTCGCCTTAATCTGTGTCACCAGTAGTAGATCACGCGGTTTGAAGGAATAACACGAATTCGTTAATATAATACTCTAAAACATTTTAGTTGACATTCTATTCCCGGAAAACGAAAAGAGAAACTGTATCACGCCACTTTAAAAAACGTTATAAAAGTCAGTTGACAGCGAACTGGTGCGGTATATAGCCTGCCAACCTGTCAGGCACACAATACATTGATATCGCTTGTAACCACATGTTGCAGTAAAGGCTGGGTATTTCAGCTTGCTGTGAAACCTCTTATTTAACGGCATAATTACAATTTTCAGTAGCGGTCTGTAAATTATTACAGACATTTTCCGGTATTTCACTGTTTTTATTAATGTTGTGTTTTTGTTAATAAACACAACACACATCTTTTATTAAGTGTTGTGTGTACATAAATTATGAAATAATGAAACTAAATTACAGAATCTTTTGTCTTCAGAATTTTATTATCAGTTGTGTTAACGGTGAAGGAAAAACATCGTGAGGAAACGACAAGAAAGAGTCCCAAAATAATTTATTTTCAAGGGTGTGTGTAGTCTTTCAACCCACACCAGGCTAGCGCGGTGGACTAAGGCCTTCTCATACTGAGAAGAGGCCCAGAAGTGGGACAGTAATAGGCTGATTATGTTATGTATTAGGGGGTTTACACGGATCAATTTCCGTCGCTCGGCTAGGCCGCACGGCGAAAATCGATCGTCTCAATGATAATTCGACTAGGCCGCAAGTGATTAAAATCGCAAGCCTCAAAGTTGAGTGCCATCCGACTTGCATGCGGCGGGCGACTAAAATCGACCGTGTAAATGGTCAGTGGTAGGCGATCGGGCGCCACATGAGGTGTGTTTTGCGCTGTGTTGTTCCACTACGTTGTCGGTACAATAACTGAATACTTGTACAACGAACCATTTCGATGCCGGCACGTAAAACACCCACTCTGTTCAACATTTTCTTCTGAAATGAACAAGTCGCATACGATTTTTGTTGACCGTTGTAAATGAGGTGGCGATTCGATTTTTCCAAGCGATGCGACTGGTGACTTGCCGCACGGTTGAAATCAACCTGAGCAAATCTCCCATAATTATGTCTTCAGTGTTGTGAAAAACGAAAGTCTTATATTAGACGACACGTTTAGTGCAGTGAAAGAAGAAGAACCAATAATAACATTAATTCTTACTTTAAAACCATTTTCCTATTTATTTGAGATTTTTAAAACTTCAATTGTAAATTCAGAAATAACAATTTACTGTAAGCTAATTCAGGTATTTATTTAAGCTGCAAACTTTCATGGTACTTTGATCGTTCAACATAAAGAAAACCAAACATTTTGACAGTTCTCAGCGAAAATTGTACTGTTAAAGAAACTAGAGCACATAGCAAAAGTTTTTGAAACATCGTGTTGTTATCGACTTTTGTATGGGAATTTTATTAGCGCTACGTGTGCGTATTTGTAACTAAATTGGTAGATAGCGAAACAAATACGTTGACTACCCTGTTAGAATACGCAGGGTACAATAATGAGACTCGTGGTGAGGTTGAGTATGGTATGACCTGTATTTCCAAAAATCGGTTCCTTTTATTTATTTATTATGGCTCTCCAACGACTTATTCACTAATAAACATACAATAATCAATTTTGAGGATTTTGGATTATGGTGAACTCGTCACTTACAGGAGTGCACAGCACTTGCAAAATTATAGCTTATAGCAATACAATACGATTAACAAAAAAAAAAGAGCGAGCGATTGTGGCTTACTGAAAGTTTTGAGATAGGATAGGATTCGCCAGCGAATGCAACAATTGTCTTACAGAAACAGCGCGTAAATGCCTAATTACGATATAGTAAGTACCCATCCCTTTATTAATCTTGTTTCTGCTGAGAAGCCAGTACATTTCTGTACATTCTTATACAAAAACTGTTCCAAATATATTAATATACAATGTGTCCGGTTATGGACTAGCGATATTCTAGGTACTTATAGAGCTACTATTCTAGTACACAAATACACTACACACTAGGGTCCAATCCACTTCCACGTTATTTGGCAGCCATTTTGCTTTTTTGTTGAGATATTCTATATCTTAAAGTTATGAAAATGTGAACCCATTGTATCGTAATGTAAACGATAGACAGTATTGTTGCCCTCCGAATAAGCCTACTTTTATCTTAGTAGGACCAAAACTTTAAGAGATATGACTTTTTTTGAACACACGTACAGGATATCTCAACAAAAAAAAGAAGTGAATTGGACCCTAGTATATAGTGCATTTGAGTACTAGAATAGTTGCTATATAAGTACCTAGAATATCGCTAGTCCATAACTGGACACATTGTATAGTGGGTACATACAAAAAGTTAGTTAGAACACAATAATGTCAAGATACCCTACGTGCTGTATTATATCTGCGGGGAAAAAGTATGAATATAAATTAAATGTTGTGCTGTCCACGACATATGGGTCAATCCGCTTGAATGCTGAGTTATTGCCGATCGCCGTATTAGCTGGCCGACGGACGAACTCGCTGAGCACCCCAAACCAATCGGAATACAATGCGCTGATCTCACTTACCCTCGTTTGGTCCGATAGGAGCCGACGATTTTGCTGGTCGCCGCCGCCGTTACACCATATGTTTTTCGATTAGGTAACTCTTTTCCGCTTCAGTACACCAGCGAAGTGGTTACAACTGGTTTCACTGTTCTTCCTGATCGCGTTGTTCTCTGTGTGTCATCATGTCCTTGTTCGTTCATAGTGTAGGCAGGCTTCAGTCGGTCGATCGAGACATTGGTTACTCTTCCTGGTAGTATTGTATCCTATATATCTATTGTACATGTATTGGTATATTGTAGTATTTCTCACATATTTCCAATACGGGATATGGGTCTTCATATGTCGGCGTTTTCGCAGGTACGTAGGTCGGAGTGTACAAACATGTTGTTGCTTTGCGATTTCTCGGCTGGTCGATATGCGTTGATAGTGTGTCGCAGCTGTTCAACGAATTCGTTCATTGAGCAAAAACTCGTGCTATGGGCTCTGAGAGCTGAATGCACGATTCCTGCTAAAAAAATACCGGAATATACAAGGTTAATCGAAAATGGGATACTAATCCGAAAGGATGTTAAAGTCCTCATAATTATGAGTACTTTTGTTCTTCAACTTTCCTCAAAAGTCAATAGTTTAAGAAAAATTGCTGTTCAAAGATTCCATAAAAATACGCTCAAATCTATCTATTCTCAACTATCATCAGCTGTGTTTAAATGGGCTATATTGGGGACACGAATTAGAAGCTCCATTTTCTGATTTCGTAACTAAAGCAGGGACGAATAATTTTTGAAAAAAATAATAGTCATTTTCGAATTACTTATTTTTAATCTATAAAATCAACTTACATGTTTGAAAAAAAAAGTGTTTAATTATGGTTAAAATGCATGTCCAATTATTAAGAATGAATTTATTAATTTTAAGAACCAAATTATTATTTTAATTAAGATAATATGCGATGAATTTTAACTGTATTTTTTGGGAAATAAAAGGCTCAAATAAATAAATAATCATTTTCATGGAAAGAAAAATGAACGAGTTTTAAAATTTTACAACTTGCTTTATGAGCCATTTCGCACTGTCGACTGGTCGCCGGAGACTTGGTCGACGGCGACTGTGACTTTCTATAGTTTAAATAGGTGTTTACGCATTTGGTCGCCGGTCGCCCGGGCGACTATCCTTATGTTTTGGTCGCCGAGAGACCAAGTCTCCGGCGACCAGTCGACACTGCGTATTGGCTCTAAAACAGTAATCGAAGATACTTTAAGTGGCCCGTGGATTAGTTCCCCCTTTTCGACTAACCTTGTATATACCTGCAGTTCTGATTTAAAGACATAATTACATAACATAACATCACGCCTGTATTCCCCGAAGGGTTGGGTAGAGGTGTATACACCGTGGGCCCGAGGTACCCGAAAGATTTTAACCTTTGACTCCGATGCCTAATTAGAGAAGAAAAGCTATATACAGGGCTACTGGTAATTCGACGTATTCCTTGCATCACGTTATAGAGGGGCTAATATGCAACAAATTTAACCCCACATATGTTCCACGAAATTCAATGGATTTCGAGATATTGCAATTTTTATATTATTTTTAAGAAAACCCAGAATTCCTCCTTAAACATTATTTATTTATAAAATATCAAATTGATCGGCTTTGATTATGATATTGGCTTGTAGCTGATACTTTTACGAAGCTTTCTGCGTATTTAACTGTTCTTAATGATCATCCAATTGAAAGTAATCATTAAAAGTTAAATAAGTGTATTAGAAAATCATCGAGGTACACGATAAAGAATGATGTTTATCTCAAAAATTTACTATGACACTAAGTGTACAAAATGCAAGACAAACATCCTTATTTAATCAGCTATCCAACGAGGTATAGACGTTCAAAAAATATTTAGAAACTAATGTAAAAATGTCATAAAATACTGACAAAGGCGATTTCTGAAAAATCTCTACAAGCACGCAGGTGGCCCGTTAAGTGCAATTCATTGCATAATCCTCGCGTAGAGATTAAAGAGCAGTCTGTCGGGCACCAACTGTCCTCTAAATGTCAGGATTAGATTAGGTCAGGTCGTTAGGTTATGTTTGGTCAGGGTTAGGTAGGTTAGGTTAGGACCTAAGTGTGCGAGGGAACACCGGGGTGGTTTTAGTCAGTAAGAGTCTGACAGACCCCTCTGCCCACCCCCAGGACGGAGGACATCCATGAGGATAGCAAGAAGGCAAAAAAAAAAATGGTCAGGTTAGGTCGTTAGGTTAGGTCACGGTTAGGTTTAGGTTTGGTCACAACTTCGATGCCCTGGGATCTGGAGGCGAGGGCCCTCGCGCTGAGATATCGCCAAAGCGAGGAGGCGCTTGAGCGGAGTGGTCTCCGCCAGATCCTAGTGGCTGTGGAGGGAACGACTTGCGCAATCCAACGCAGGGCACGCCGCATTAGTGGCGGTAAGACCCGTAATGGAGGAGTGGCTGGAGAGGTGGCATGGCAACCTCAGCTTCCAGATTACGCAGGTGCAGATATCTCAGCGCGGGGGCCCTTGCCTCTAGATCCCAGGGCATCGAAGTTGTGACCTAACCTAAGCCTAACCGTGACCTAACCTAACGACCTAACCTAACGACCTAACCTGACCATATTTTTTTGCCTACTGGATATCCTCATGGATGTCCTCCGTCCTGGGGGTGGACAGAGGGGTCTGTTAGACTCTTACTGACTAAAACCATCCCGGTGTTCCCTCGCACACTTAGGTCCTAACCTAACCTACCTAACCCTGACCAAACATAACCTAACGACCTGACCTAATCTACTCCTGACATTTAGAGGACAGTTGGTGCCCGACAGACTGCTGTTTAATCTCTACGCGAGGATTATGCAATGAATTGCACTTAACGAGCCACCTGCGTGCTTGTAGAGATTTTTCAGAAATCGCGTTTGTCAGTATTTTATGACATTTTTACATTAGTTTCTAAATATTTTTTGAACGTTTATACCTCGTTGGATAGCTGATTAAATAAGGATGTTTGTCTTGCATTTTGTACACTTAGTGTCATAGTAAATTTTTGAGATAAACATCATTCTTTATCGTGTACCTCGATGATTTTCTAATACACTTATTTAACTTTTAATGATTACTTACAATTGGATGGTCATTAAGAACTGTTAAATACGCAGAAAGCTTCGTAAAAGTATCAGCTGCCAGCTAATATCATAATCAAAGCCGATCAATTTGATATTTTAGAGATAAATAGTGTTTCAGAAGGAATTCTGGGTATTATTAAAAATAATATAAAAATTGCAATATCTCGAAATCCATGGAATTTCGTAGAACATATGTGGGGTTAAATTTGTTGCATATTAGCCCCTCTATAACGTGGTGCAAGGAATACGTCGAATTACCAGTAGCCCTGTATAGTTTGTTGAAAAAAACTTAATTTTCAAAATATTCATTATGTAATGTTATGTAATGAAATTCACAAATCGAAAAAATATCTTTGGTAACAAGTCCCAGGAACACGGTGTTGCAACTTTTGTCATACCCATACCCCTCTCGCCATAAGTCTTATTTGACGGGGAGGGTTGTGAAGTGAGAAGTTTCTTATCCACTCACACGATAATTTATAAATGTTGCCAGTTCAACCTAAGGTATTGTTTACAAGGAAGCACTAAAGTTAATTTACTCATACGGAAAAGTATTTTTTTTTCTTTTTTCAACTTTTTTTGATATAACATTTGACTCTTAATAGCATCAGAAAGGCGTGGTTAAAATCTTTCGGGTACCTCGGGCCCACGGTGTATACGCTGACATTTAATTGGTTGTTTTACTAGAACAAACGTTGTTCAGACGATGGTCTACTACACAGTTACAGGATCAAAAAAAATAAAAAATACGAGGTATTCTTAAGGCTAATGTTGCTCAAACGTGTTCAAACATTAACCGTAACATTAAAGTACTCATCGCGGCAATCGCGATAAATTTCCCAGCAAATAACTTGAACTATCATGGCGCCGACTGCGCAGTTCCCCCTTTGTGTCTTTGGTGGTGTCTTTTGATTGTTTTTTTTAAAGACTAATGTCTTTTTTTTTTTTATTCTGTGCAATGGTAGTAGACCATGGTCTGAACAATGTTTGTTCTAGCAAAACAACCAATTAAATGTCAGCGTCTATAAATAGTTCACCCTAATTTCGCCGTTATATTTTGAGTCCCATGTAATATGGGGCGTGCTTATTGCCATCAACCGGGCACATATCCAGACTCCGGGCTGCTACTGAGAAATTCCACACGGAAAAACCCAATAACACTTCAAGACCAAGACCTCATACTCAACAGTCGCGTTTGCGACCACTAGACCAACAGGCATTATAAGACACAATTATAAAGTTAGTAAAGCTATTAATAGGCTTTGTGTGCCCGGCTTCTAATAAATCACCTGCCCACTTCCCGGAGGTGCCATATACGACAAAAGGATTATATTACAAAGTTGGATAACAGTATTTCCTTTTAACCCTTCTCCAGACGTTGTCCTGCATTGTTTACTATTATAACAATGTTTTATCCTATCCTAACTAATATTATAAAAGCGAAAGTAAGTTTGTTTGTTACCTTTTCACGCCTAAACCACTGAACCGATCATCCTGAAAGGTCATTGGGCATTTTTGACCCGGTACCTCAAAAGTACGCGTCCATTATTGAAATGTGGTTTGTTTTGAAGGTTTAGGGTTAACATTTCACGGAATGTATTTATTTTAATCCAAATGTATGGGGGAAGAAAGTTATGTGGTTCAAGAAACTGCGGGGAACAAGATAAAAAAGCTCCTAAACATTCTTGAACCTTTTTAAGAAGATCTTTGTGCATTTTTGTAAGCATTTTATATATTTAGATGGATATACGTTTTTTTTTTTTTATACTAATTACTGTTTTGCAAAAAAAAAAACTTTCCCATACTTTTGAGGAATGCGACTCATCTCATTGGGTAGTATTCATGGTCTTTAACATACTCCGACTAGTTTCGTTAGTGGTCGCTGGTGGGTCACAGGTCCGAACAAAATGCCCATTTACCTTTTGCATATAAGTACATTGTCAGGTGTACAGAAACGGAGATAGGGTACCTTTCATCCCGAAAAATATTACTGTTCCCGAGGAAAACAATAATAACTTTCATAGATGGAGCCACGTTTCTTTTGAATTACGATTGAATTATATTATTATGGAAACTTTAGTAGTGTGTTAAGAGTTTTTTTGAGCTTAATTAACGCGAGCGACGCCGCGGGCAAAAGCTACTAAACTATAAATTTTAAGGTTAAATTACAGGTAAACCGCCGTAAGCTTGGCCCTCCTGACTATGCACTGCACTGACTGAGCAACGATAGATAACAGCAGAGTGGCCAATGATATTCTAATAAATAATATCATTGGGAGTGCCTTATTGATCGAATCATTCCCCTCCTGCATCCCGCAGACCATAGGGAGGGCCAAGCTTACGGCGGTTTACCTATTATAGGCCTCTCACTGAGTATTGTAAAATGCGACTAAGGTAATATCTTAATGGATACCGGACTCTTACCGGCTAAAAACCCACAGTGTTCCTTCTCCTGACACTTGGCCAGGGTCGCGAGATCCGCAGCTGCATGCGCCGCGACTCCGGCAGGCCAGGACCTCTCCTCCTGTGAGGCCTGGCCCTACGTCCTCCTGAGAGGCGCGCGTGGATCACTGCGCGCCGCCTTCTTGGGCCTGTTACTGGTCGGGCGACAGGTTTCCTAAACCATCGCCCGCAGGCCACACACTACGGTGGCCGGAGATAGTCGCGCGCCCTCCGGCACCCTGTGCGTCTGGCGCGGGAAAGAAGAGTGGCAGCTTCCTATCTCTCCCTCTCCGCTCCCTCTTTGGTCGCCATCACCTCCTCGCAAAAGGAGGCGACGGCTTTCCACGCACTCTCGCTTCCGACCATGGACAGAACCACGGCCGGAAGCGAGAAGGTACTACTGTAAGACGTTGTGCCGCAGCTTTCTTTTTGCTAATAATAACATACTATGATTTAGCAATCTGTTTGCTAATCGTGAAGATTAATGATCGGGCGCGGGAGAATATTGTCATGCGGCCGTCCGTTAATTTTCGTTGTTTAAAAATTCTGGTCAACTGTGGACTTCTATAGTCTTAGGTATACATAAGATATCCGAATTCGTGGAATTCCTTCAAACGTCGTGATCTACTGGTAGCACAGGTTGACTCTGCATAGTAAAATTCCTGATTCAAAAAAGAAAAAAACATAACAAAAACATGGTGTTCTTAACCTGACTCATCTGAACGCCCCGAGGTAACTGACTGCGCCGAGCGATATCGCGCTAGTCGTGCCCGCCATCATATAAAAATATTTTCTGCAAAAAAATGTTTTCATTTTTTTTATTTATACTTTAACAGGTGGTTTAGAAACGAGCACTTACCATTATTACAAGACAGAAAAGATTTTTATTTTAATCAAGCTAAGTACCGTGCTGAATTAATCAATATTAGTATTAGATCATGTAGTATAATACACGAATTCGTTTACATTCTGTCTAAGGATAATTAGATAAAATAAAATACGTTTGCTTTCTAGAACATCGATAGCAAACGTTCCCATCACTAAACCGAAACGCCGAAATGTCTTCAAGAAAAAAAAAACGATGCTCCCAAGAATGTTCCCAATAAAATAAATTTCTGTTCCTCCACAAAAATCCTTGACCCGTCCGTAACAATTGGAACGAGATAGCGAACTTCCAAAGTTTTAATTCAACAAATTCTTTTATGAATCATTTACAACTGTTGGAAGGCCGGCGTCGGCCGAACTTTTAATTTTTACATTTCCTAACAAAATTTTCGGATACTCGAAATTCCGCTGTAAAGTTTCTCCCTGATCCGGGTCCGAAAGAAAAACATCTCTGTTTTTTTGTTGGAGTAAAATCTTCTTACCTTTTGTTTGATTTGTAAAAATCAACGGAGGAACCAAGGATTTTGCTGGTCTTACGATGCTAGTATAGTCTTAAAAAAATGATCATATTTATTTATTTATTACTTCTATGCACTATACAGGGTTACTGGTTGTTGGATATTTAAATTATATAATTGCAACAGCAACATTAAAAATGTAAATCTGTATATAACTGTGGCAACACTTCCCTTCCAACTGTGACAGTGCTCCAATACACACGAAAATTAATTCTCTGCCGTTTTATTCAAATCCCCTTCACCCACGTACCAGCACCTCATCAGCACCCACCATCACCAAACTACACCGCTGCACACTGGTAATTCGACGTATTCCTTGCACCACGTTATAGGGGGGCATATGCAACAAATTTATCCCCTCATATGTTCTACGAAAGTCAATGAATTTCGAGATATTTCAATTTTTATATTAAGTATTTTGAATAATACTCAAAATTCCTTCTTAAACACTATTTATCTCTAAAATATCAAATTGATCGGCTTTGATTATGATATTAGCTTGTAGCTGATACTTTTACAAAGCTTTCTGCGTATTAACTGTTCTTAATGACCATCCAATTGAGAGTAATCATTACAAGTTAAATAAGTGTATTAGAAAATCGTCGAGGTACACGATAAAGAATGATGTTTATCTCAAAAATGTACTATGACACTAAGTGTACAAAATGGTGGTAAATAAGACGGGTGCTATAAAGCATTCTCTATCAGTCAACGATTGGGTCAAAAGGAACAAGATTGAAGAGAGGAACAAAAAATAAAACTGAAATAAGGATATTTGCGACTTAATTAACTATATAGATAAACAAACAATTATAAATATAGGACATAGGTAATAAAAATAAGATAATAAATATTTACTTAGTGTTGCCAGGTGTTCGGTTTTTTACCGAACTGTTCGGTATTTTAGCCCCGTGTTCGGTGTTCGGGATGGCAAAATTACAGAAGTACAATACGGCCGACTTATCTTGACATGTCTGAAGTTAGTTGTTTGGCTGCGCAATGAATCTTTTAGAAACCAAATTGTCTACTGCGCAGCTAATCAGCTAACTTCAGACTCGCCAAGATACGTCCGCGTCAGCCGTATTGTATGAGTGGATTTATTGTGTTCTCTCTCAGCCCTTAGCTCAGCAAATCCCTTCGTCAGGCAATGTTCGATTATTATGTCAATTTGATCTGACAACCCTGTTTAAAGAAGTATCATAAACGTTAACGTTATGTTTACTCACCTGCTAATCCTATAATTACCTCTTTTATGCGAAAAGGGTATACACCTTATGTATTATAACTTTAGTGAGACGTATTCATATTTATGAATTAGTTACGGTTTATTTGCAGAGTTCGACTGGCGACCTCGCCACGTGTTCAGCTCATGATTAAGGGCTCTGTTTGGGTCCGAAAGTAGTCGGGCAATCCCGAAAAATGCACGTGAGTAAACCGTAACTAATTCAACCTTACGTGTTAATCTAAAGTATTAAAATTATAGCACCCAAACAAATCTTTATTAAACTCTCAAACTGCTGTCAAATCATTTTTAAGAAAATCCATTCTTTTTACAATCTCAACGCCCTCAAAAAATCTTAATCCATATAAGATATTTTTCTAACAACCTTAATCGAAGGTCTATGATACTTTTTCTGAGGTAATCATGAATTATGGCATCGGTTATCTGGCATTAAGGGCCAACGATCGCGCCATCTTGAAGTCACTGCCTCAGGCGTGAATTTTTCTATATAAAAAAATGGTTGAAGCGATTCCTTCGGCAAAAATATTACAAACCTTTTTTTCGGTGAACTTTTTTGAATTTTTCTTCGAGAATTATTACTCTTTATTTTATCGTTTGTTTCTTTTTAGAATTAATTACTACCCAACTTAACAATTTATATGTTAATCGGGGTAAGAAAAAAGAACAAACAATAATACATTTGTTTCTTATCTTTTGTAAGAGTTGTTGAAGATAATATTATAGCTATTATGGTGTTATAAAACCTCCTTGTAGAAATTGTTTTACTTGTTCTTCCTCGGTTTGCGCCATTAATCCCTGCTGTTACCAAAATGCAATCTGCCGCCTCAACCTTCTTGGCAATCTAATAAGTTTTAAAATAATAGGTTCTCATAAAGTTATGTAATTTGTGGGTACAGAGGAAGAAGTATCGGTGACAAACATCATTAGTTTTGAGATAATGGGTTACGAAGCTGGAGAACTAATGGCTCCACTATCGCTGGTACCGTATAAGGGTGCCTTTCCACCAGAGATGTGCTATGCAGCTATGCTGCGAGAATGTAAAAGCTAAGCTACGTAACTATGTGACCGTTTCCACTGATGCTAAGCTATGTAGCGGAGTGAGTAAGATGTGTTCGGTGATAAAAGAGCGCATTTTTTTTCGTGGGAATTTCCTCATGAGTACCCTTCGCCAGGGGAAGGTGAAGGGTTATGCCTCTCTCTGACTCTTACCAGCTAAAAACCCATGGATGGTATTCCTTCGCCTGACCCTTGGCCGGGGTCGCGAAATTCGCAGCTGCATGCACCGCAAGACAAACGCGCGCCTACTGTAGGTACACTGCTCTGCACATAGCTACACCACTCGAGACCATCCATAGAACGCATCCATAGCACACATCCACAGCACGCATCCTTCCACATAAACACGTAGCTTAGTTGAATCAGTTTCCACCAGTGCTATGCTATGTGGACCAATGAATATGATTGGTGGATATCAAACGCATCCATAGCAACATTGCATAGCACATTTCTGGTGGAAAAGCAGCCGAAGAACCGGGTAAAGTGGTCTTCAAGGGAGGAACTCGTAGCTAATTAATAAACACGCGGATCATACGATTTGCAAAGTTAAGCTGCGTTTGCCGGGGTCAGTCCGTGGTTGGGTGACCGTTCGTTATACATTGCGACCTCTCCGTGCCTTGGAGAGCACGTTAAGCCGTCGGTCCCGCGTGACATACGAATACCTATGACGCGTTACGAGTAGTCAGAAGATATGTCTGGCAACCGGTAACCTTAGGATATCGGCATTGCCCAGTAACTGGGTTGCGAAGGTCTGATGGCAGTCGCTCCGTGTAAAATACTGGTATTCAGGCATATCTGGTTAGGCTGGAAGCTGATCCCAACGTAATTGAGAAAAGACTAGGCAGCAGAACGTGGTCTGCAAGACCACAGAAAAAAAGCATTATTTCTGTCAACACACAACATATTGAAATTTCGTACTTACAACATTTTAGTCAAGTTTTGTAGAAATTTTCGAACACCAAAAAACAAAACGTGACATCCTAGGTTAGAAGTTTTAGTAATTAATCCTAAAAACGGCCGTTTTTGGTACTTATCGCTAAAACTTCGAATCCAGAAGCTCTAGTGTTGATATTTGGTGTTCGAAAATTTTTACAACACTTGACTAAAATGTTGTACGTACTAACGTGTTGTGTTGACAGAATAATCCTTTTTTTCTGAAGTGGCGCCACTTTCGGTTTGAGAAGGGCCTTAAGGCACACTTCAAAAATACTGCTTTCCTCTTCAAAATTAATAGTTTGAACTATGAAATCAATGGTTCGCACAATAATCAATCAAAAACCATTTGTTTCTGAACGCACCCGTAAAACGAAGGGTTGAAAGCGATCGGCGAAGCGAATAGTTTCTAGCGTACCTTCCCGCTATCTGTTTGTCATTTTATTTCTTATTGCGAGAGACTTCGAAGCTAGAAACATTAAAACTATAGTGGAAACTATTATTCTTAAAGAAGACTTTTAAAGTTGGAAGTAATAAAATTATAGTGCAAACTATTTATTTTAAAGGTAAGCTTTTTTAAAGTGAGTACTAGATATTATTTATAAAGTTCATTTATATTATGTCCCAACACGTATGATATAGAAAGCTATTTTATATATTCATTTTATTGATTGTTATTATTATTTTATTTTTGACTTCCGAATGATTTTAATTCGTATTTTCTTTTAAGTAATTAATTCTTACTTGTGTCTTGCTATGCTGTGTCACGCTGAACAGTTAATCATTCAATCTGCCTTCTCTGTCTATATTGAGCCACCAAGATACAGACTGTGCCTAGTTTGGGACCCACGGCTACTTCTACTTAAGCACTCTTTTATCTATCATTGTTTCTGTTTGTAAGTTTCCTAACTTGTGTGGATCAATAAATTGATGTATTTATTTATTTAAATGTAAGTACTAGAACAGTTATTATGGCGGCACATTTCAAATCGTAGAGGGAAAAAGGCTATTGCGAAGCGCTGCATTCGTCCTGCGATTGGTCAGATCCGACACTGTGTTTGGTTAGATATCCAAAATCAGCTTAATTGGTTGACTTCTGTGGCGCATTTTATAAACAAACCTATTTTTAAATTGGTCTCGATTTTAAGCAATCAGTTTTAGAAATATTTAGGGTTGAAATTTTAGAGACCAGAGCGATAGATTTTATTTTGGAGTCGTTTACAAAACCAATAACGCCCACACATGAGTCATTAGAATTGTTTTCAATTCATCCAGAATTGTTTTCAATTTATCCAGAATTGTTGTAGGTAAATACTTTGTTTGTAATCCTCAATTTACATAATTTAATTGATGTAATTGATATTACTTTGTTTTGTGTATAGGCTCAATTAATTTATTCATTTGACTGACAGATATGTTGCTAGGAGTTTGTTATGCCGTTTCTTCTTCACAGCATCATTATCATCCTCCTGCCCTTATCCCAACTTATTTGGGGTTAGTGCAGCATTTGTTTTTATTCCATATTTCTGTAATAAGGGATTTACACGGGTCGTACGGCGAAAACCGACCATCTAAATGACAATTCGACTAGGCCGCAAGTGACTAAAATCGCAAGCCCCAAAGTTGTGTGCCATACGACTTTTGCCGTGCAGCGACAAGCCGCATGCGGCGGGTGACTAAAATCGACCATGTAAATGGTCAGTTGCAGGCGATCGCCCGCCGCATGAGGTGTGTTTTTCGCTGTGTTGTTCCGTAGAAATGAACAAGTCACATGCGATTTTTGTCGACCGGTGTAAAGGTTGACTGGTAGAGAATGCCTTATGTACCACCATAGTGCATAGAAGTATAAATAAATAAATAAATGGGGTAGCGAATCGATTTTTACAAGCAATGCGACTGGTGACTTGCCACACGGCTTAAATCGACCCGTGTAAATCCCCCATTAGCCGTCATCTCATTAGTCACCCTCTTTCTAGTCATATCATCTTTTACATAATCCATCCATCGTTTCTTTGGTCTTCCTCTACTCTTCTAACCATCCACATTCATACTCAAAACTTTCCTCACGACATGTTCTTCATTCCTCCGCATGACATGCCCATGATAACCGAACACATACACACACTTCACAGTATGAACACTAGAAAACGATGTTCCTAAGTTTTTTGAAGTTGAAGTTATTTCAATGTTATATAGGTACACTACTGCAATAGTTATTACGGCGGCTAATTTCTAATCGTAGTATAAGAAAATTATTATGGTGATGTTAATTGTTTTTGTTGTATTGCTTGCGGTGGCAATAAAGCAGTGTGCAACGTCATACCTTAGGCCCGGACTCCACCAAAGCGGAGATGTGCGGAGATGTCTCGATCAACCAATAGGATTGCGTTATTTTCAAACCTCTCCGCTTAGCTTCAACTCAAAACGAATTCCTATTGGTTGTTTACGAGACATCTCCGCACATCTCCGCTTTGGTGGAGTCCGGCCTGATTCTCACTGCAATTTAAAATGAGCCACCAGAGTTGGGCGTAATCGATTACTTTTGTAATCAGATTACATAATCTGATTAAAAGTAATCATGATTACATCAATCATGATTACTTTTAATCTTGATTACATTCAATCAAGATTACATGTAATCGTTAATTTTGATTACAGTAGGTAATCAATAATCAAAATTACATGATTACGTATGATACAGTTTAGCATAATACTTAAATGAATTTAGATCTATACTTGACTAGCTCTTAATGTTTTGGATTGTACACACGGCTACACTTCAAGCTGTGGAAAACCAGTATAAGCTGACCGTTACTTGTGCGAAAACATTATACAAAGCGACGCCAAGATAAACTGGTTTTGTATAGCTTGATGTGTAGCCGTGTGTACCATCACAATTCACATATTAAATCGTAAGTTTTATAAAAAAATACATATAAAAATACTAGGTATTATATATTTTTTATAAAACTTGCGATATAATCAGCGCCGACCTACCAGCACTTATCGGTACTGGTCGGAACTTGTCGGCGACGTTCGGAACTTGTTCGGCGCTTGTTCGCCGCACAGTATAGAAACTACCTGCGCCGACTAACTGCGCGGACCAGCACCGACAAGAGCTGGCAGATCGGCGCCGGCATCGCGCTTTCTATGTGTACACGCACATAAATTACGTGAATTGTGATGGTACAATCCAAAATATTAAAAGCTAGTCAAGTATAGATCTAAATTCATAATTATAATATGTATTATGCAGTATGCTAAACTCTATCATACGCAATATAAATTGTCTTTTATTTATTCGGATTTTTGATATCAATCAGAAAAATCAATCAGAAATAGTAATCAGGAAAAGTAATCAAGATTACGATTACAGATTAATAATCATTAATCACCGAATACGATTACTTTCTTGATTAATTTCGTTAATCTGTAATCATGATTGATGATTACAAATTGTAATCGTAATCGTTAATCATTAATCTGATTACATTTTGCCCAACTCTGGAGCCACCATATTAATACTTAGCCTAGACCTTAGCCACCTTAGCCACCTCGATGTTTAGTTCCCCGATTCAGAACCTTTTCTTTAAGCAGTTGTCGACCGTCGTTTGTTATCTCGTTCCGTCTACGATTCTCGTGACGAGAGAAAAAGAGATAGCTGAAAGAATCGTTTGACAACTGACTAATCGAACAGGAGCAATTCAATTAACATAAAAGTTGACCAATCGCAACCAAACCAAAGCTGAACCGCTCATAAAAACTGTCGTGTCGTGTGTTGTTTTTAAATCCTTTCCTCGAAATGTTTTTCTTTTGCCGTTAACTCAAGTGATTGTTAAATTCTGATCCGTGCATGAATTTGAAAAGTCAGACGTACAAGCTGGGGTCGAACTTAGACCTCCCTAGACGATGTCGACGCAACAAAATGTTGCTATATTTAAATATTATATTGCATACACTTTTAGATTGTTCCTTATTTATTGCGTATTTATTTATTTTCTTTCTTTACATACACTACACCATAATACACACATGTTGGTTAAGAGAACGGGCATGACCGCTGACTGACACCCGTGGAGCACAGAGGTTCCAGACGAAAACCAGCGTCAAGTACAGAAAGTGCTTGACATTAAGCTGATCTGGACATCTTTTTGATTCAGCCGTGAGATACAAACCAAGACTTTTTTATTTATATCACATTTTTTACCTTTTGTGTCTCTTTGTGCTGTGTCTAAATAAATGATTCTTTTTCTTTATCTTATCCCTGCATAGAAAGCAAGCATTTAACCGGTAGGCTATCAATACTTATCTTTCATTTCATATATCTAAAATTCACGTAAACACAACCTGACTCACTAAACAAATTTTCGTTCATCTCAAAACTTCCTTAATACGGTTTATTGAAGTATTTCCATATGAATTCTCCAGCGTAATTGCTGCTCCTAATTAATGGAAAATATAATTAAAAGTGGATCGGGAGTGAGACGCGCCGTGCTCCGTCGTGCCGGCTTATATTGTGAGCCTTCACGACTTCTTTGCTTTAAACTGCAAGCAGATTAGTAGAAGCTGACCCTATTAAAATTTATTGTGGGATTTCTAGTTTTAAATAGGGCAGTTGGTTACCCTACCATTTACGAAATAAGTTGACCACCATGAATATATGCTCTCCGAATTTACGCACATGTATAGTCAGAAAGAAAACAACTCAGGATGGATGAAATGGCGACAGGTCACTGGAATAACTTGCGACCCACGGATGCCTCTCAAGTTAAAGGGGAAAATCTACAAGTCCGTGATAAGACCTGTCGTACTGTATGGATCGGAATGTTGGGCCGTGAAGAAGACGGATGAAAAAAGATTGCATGTAGCGGAGATGAGAATGTTGAGATGGATGTGTGAAGTGACCAGAATGGATAAGATCAGGAATGAGTATATTAGAGGCAGTTTGAAAGTAGCGCCAGTGACAGAAAAGTTGAAAGGGAACCGTTTGTCTTGGTATGGGCATGTGAAGAGGAGGGATGAAACTCATGTAACCAAAAGAGTTATGAATATAAATGTGGATGGATGGAGAGGAATAGGGAGGCCAAAGAAAAGATGGATGGATTGTGTGAAGAATGATATGAAAGAGAAGGGAGTCAGCGATATCATGACGGGTGACAGGACGGAATGGAAGAAGAAAACGTGTTGCGCCCACCCCAAGTAACATGGGATAAGGGCAGGAAGATGATGGTGATAGTCAGAAAGAAAACAATAACTGCAATTACAAAAAAAAACCGGTCAAGTGCAAGTCCGACTCGCGCACGAAGGATTCCGTATCATTATCTATTCTGTTTTTTGGTATTAGTTGTTAAAGCGGCAACAGAAATACATCATCTGTGAAAATTTCAACTGTCTAACTATCACGGTTCATGATGACAGACGGACGGACTGCGGAATCTTAGTAATAGGGACCCGTTTTACCCTTTGGGTGCGGAACCCTAAAAAACGCCTTAAAAAATACTGGAAAGAGTAAAATAATTACCGTATTATAAATCAACAATTTCATAAGTGTCGGTGCTAATCCACGCTGATCCAAGTTGAAGGCATTGATTATAAAATGTAATTCTTTCTTTTCTTTTATTTCCTTTCTTTCCTTCCTTTCTTTCTTACAATAGACCGAACATTGATTAGTAATCTTTCTTCAGGTAAGGATCGTTAGTATTCGTCATTTCTAGAGGCACGAACTCACCTTGCATTTTAATGCAATTTACATTAGTATGCAATATTGGTAGGTATAAGAAGTCATTCCGCTAAAAGTTTAAATTAAATATTTGACCTAGTCGTTAATTCATAGATTTCATTAAAATGTGTGTCAGTGATTATATTTGCCAAATTGCGGTGTGATTGCGGCAAACTAGCTAATTACGTCTAAAGGCATGTCCACATGTCCGCAAAGTACGCATCGAACGCATCGCGTTAATCGGATTTTTTGTATTCTTTGTATAGCTACTCATACCAGTGCATTCAATTATCGACAACGTACGGAACGCACGCATCGTATCGTCGGCAATACCGCGCGTGCCGATGACGTCGGCTGCGAAAGCATTCCATAGAATGCGTGTAAGCGTGCTGGTGCGAATAGGTGAAAGCGTGTACGTATGTTCATACAATATAAGGTCCATCTATTCATACACGAAATATTTTAAGGGATACATCTATAGGTGGTAATGAAGACAAAGAGAAACGTTATTTTGATTTGTTATTTATATTGTTTTGCGTAATTATTATAATTGTAATAATGCTTGAGACATTTAGTAGAAAGAAAAAAAAATGTTCTCTTCAATGACAATAAATAGGTGGCAACTAGCGTAATGGATGTTGAAAATAGTAATGAGCTAGTATTTGTTATGTGTATCGAGTAAAAAATAATTTAATTAAAAGAAATATACTTTTTTTTTATTTATTTGGCTTCTTTACCACCTATAAATGTATCCCTTAAAATATTTCGTGTATGAATAGATGGACCTTATATATCCATTTTCTATCAGTGAAATGATGCTAATAATCATACTCGCGAGCAACGAATACAGGTCACCAACATAAACCTTAATACTTCGGAAACTAAGAATAATTGCTTATTCAAATAAAAAGCATTTTATAGTCTACTAAAGGTCGCTTGCGGCTTCGACCGCGTGGATGTCGTTTATCGCGTATTCCGCGTTTTTCAGGATAAAAGTAGCTTATGTCCTTCTCCGGGTTACAGACTATAGGTCACGGCATATTATACCGGCACCGCAACTGCACAGCTGCAGCATGGCGTCGCCTCGAATTTAGGCTACGGCTAGCCGCCAGCGCGCTAACTACGCGTCGTCCGCGAGGTGCAAGCTCGCAGTCCGTGCGCCGGCCGCAAGGTGCAAGCTTGCTGTCACCGCGAACACAGTAGTTTATGGCATTTGTGAAAGGAGTGCGGGCAACGGTTTCGCTGGCGACTCGGAGTCGGCGCGCAGTAAGCACGTGGTCCGCTCGCTCACAGCGCGCGGGCTCCGAGTTGAGTTGTATGGTAGTGCAATTACGCGTTGACTGCTCGCCGTTGGCTTTTCCATATTAACATTATGAAATGAAATGAAATGATATTTATTTCTGTAAATAAATCTGTTACAGACACTTTTACAAGTCATTGTAATGTTTTTTTTTTAAGACTATGAAATATATTATACGACACACGATTTAATGCTCTAATTTGAATGACAAGTTAATTGCTGGGTTGGAGCGGTGCCGGTATAATGTGCCATGACCTTATCTCTGTACCAAGTTTCAACAAAATCGGTTCCGTAGTTTAGTTTTGATGACGTTACAGACAGACAGATCGAGTTACTTTCGCATTTATAATATAAGTAAGGTTTTAATGCTACGTAAAGCTTAAATACTTTTTATTTGAAGAATCTATCATTCTTTTTGTCCGAGATATTAAGGTTTATGTTGGTGATCCTAGTGTATGTTAAATCCCATAGCAGTGTCCCATAAAATTATGGCACTGTGTTTAACCAACAATAAGTTTCAGGGTCATCAAGGATAACAATCTCAAAGTAATAAACCACGTTACTTTCTGCATGCGTGCATTACCACAATAAATCCACGTCCAAGACAAAACAATTTACTTTTTCTCTGCAATAATTTATTCTCTACATTCATTAATCAACTGATCTAGAATGCAATAAGAAAGTAAATTAAAAGAATAATAAATAGATTCTGTTGTCGCTTGATCTATACGGATTAGATCTTCAATCTCGTTTAATGTCGTTTAATAATCTAAAGAATTAAATCCCACCTAAGGCCAAAGATGACAAAAGTCACCCGTGCGCGCTAGCTTTAAAGGCAGCACGTTGGCCAAGCCTAATTCAACGCGAGCATAGGCAAATTTATATAAGACGAGTGCTACAGTCTACATATTGGTCAGGTTCGAACAATAGAAATGCCAACAAGACCAGCAAACATGTGGACACTTGCAAAGTGCAGGCGAGACGCCTTTGATTTGTACAGAAACACCAGCACTATTCTGAAGTGAGAAGAGTCATGGCGAGCGATTCCGAGTGGTGGCAAGGCACACCAAACGGTATACACGTTGGCGCTCGTCTGCACTCAGCCAGCTAGGCGAGCGATGACGAGCAATGGCGAAGCTAGATAAATGGGCTGTCTACACGTTGGTACTTGCCTTCGCTCGGATAGCCGATATTGTAGATTTAAGATGTCAGTAAGAGACGTCAGTCTTATCAAGTCCATATCGTAACGTGCGCGCTTCCATACATATTCATGGACTTGATAGGAGTGACAAAATTGTCACGGTGACATAAACCCGTGCACGCTAGTTCTTACGACAGCCACCGAAAGGTATACTGTTTCAAGTTAAGAACCCAACGACACGAAAACTGTTTGGCAAAATAATATCAATATAATACTCAATTCACATCGTACAGTACTGTACTCAAACAACAGTTCCGTCGTTTAAATCACTGGCATTAGACCTTCGTTGACTCGAGTGCCTATAAAGACTAGTTCAGACACTCATGACACGTGACTTGCGTCTAGAACTAAATCTTTGAGATGGGAATACTTATTTTATATTTATTCAGCTCATGATTAAGGGCTCCGCTTGAGTCCGAAACTGGCCAGGCAATCGGAAATGCACGTGAGCAAACCGTAAACGGATTTTCGGTGTACAATGTAGCCACACACGTACAGTAAACGTTCATAAGTGCATTGGCACGCTAAGGTTTGTATTGCTGTGAACACACGCAGTGCAGTCCGTATGTTTGTATGTGTAAGTGGTGTCTCGATACAGTACGCATACCACAGCCACAGAGTTTTTTTTTTTTCACACACTGACATCGCGTCGCACTACACGAAACAAAAATATATTTCCGTCGCTTTTGTTATACACGCAGCATACGCATGATCTTGCTTGGTCGGTTCATACGATTGCTAAAATTCAAATGAAATCACTAGGCACCGATAGCGGTAAGCGTAAAGCGTCGGAATTAGGTGCGTGTCGGTTTAGGTTCTGATCTCGTGATGCATTTTTTGTCAATGTTTTATTTTTGTTTGCAACAATAATATTTACCTAGGTGATAGTGTTGCTATCTTTTTATTATTGTTATTGCATTAAAGGGTTTAGAATAAAAATGCGTGTTAAGTGATAAGTGATAACAAAACAAAAATGTTTATTCATTTTAAGTAATTAATTACATAAAGTTAAAAAACTGCTACAATTATTATATAATATATATTTATATAAATAAATAAACTTCTAGTTAAAACAGTTTATTTTCTCATTAAGAACGATTCATTGAAGTAAAGTAGCTAATCAGTGAACTATGACAATCAGGCTTAAAATATTGTATCTTAGTAATAAAACAATATTGTGTTTTAAATAGTGGGTACTCTAATAAACCACAACTAGCAAATCTACGCAAATCTACCCACGTAAATATATCCAGTGCGGACTCGATGTCACAATACAATTAAATTACACAGTAATACTACTTTTATTTTACTGCGTGTGATCTCAAACCTCAAAGTTAACAAATCTTATTCATTAGGACTTATTGAGGTTATAGCTTAAGTATTCTTTTTCTTTACGAAAAGAAGATTGAAACTAAACCTCACATTTTAATCCATAAATAATCACGGAAAGTATGGCGTAATATAATATTCATATTTAATAATTTTATAATAAAACATTTAATATTTTGTGTATCCCCCATTATTCTCGATACAGTCAAGAAGACGTTGACGCATGGAGCCTATGAGATTAAAACATATTTCTGTTCCTCTTATATTTTCCCATATCTCCGTGCAATGTGATTTTAACTGCTCAAGACACCTCTCGTCCCGTGCTTCCCATCTTTGCACCATCAAACCCCATAGATTTTCTATAGGGTTGAGGTCAGGAGATCGGGCTGGCCATGGAATGACAGTTATCTCCGGGTGTCTGATAAACTACTCACGCACAGTGCCGCCCGGTGAATTGGACAATTATCCTGGACAAAAGATATCTCCATAATCTCTTCAACTAGATAAACGTTACGCACAGTAGGTAGCATGACGTCATTTAATACTTCCATATAAGTGACGCTATTGGCGCGTGGAGGAATAAATACAAGTTCCCCTGGCCCTGCTGCACTCATCCATCCCCACATATTGACCGTGATTCGCCCTGATTCCGTGTTAGGAACTATGTTTTTTTCACACCAGCGTGTATTACCTTTACGCCATAAATGAAGTCTTTCCTTTTGGCTCGATTTAAACGTTTTTTCATCTGTGAATATAGTAGTGGCCCAGTCGAAGTCTAAATATTCTTGTGCGAAACGTAAACGTTTTTGTTTATGTTTTTCCGTTAAAAAGGGTTTTTTAGCTGGTCTTCGGTGATGCAAACCTTCAGCGTGGAGTGCACGGCGAACAGTCAGTAATGATGTGTCGAATACTTCAGCAAAATGTCTCGTTGGTATGAAACCACTTCTTTCATATTCATTCACCATGTGACGTCGCTGCGCCTCTTTAATAAGCACCGGCCTTCCACTTCGCTCCCGACTAGCAAGGCTTCCCTCCTCCTCATATCTCCTAACCCACCGACTCACAGTATTTCTCTAAAACAAAAAAAGGAATACTGTTAGGCATCCATAAGCAAAATACTAAAACTGATTAGTTTGCTATTAATAATTTAGAAACACAACACAATTAAAAATAAAATGATTACACATATTATTGTTATTCATCATTCATTAATCCAAATAAATAAACTTTAAAGCTATTTATTATCTTTTTCTTTTGTAACATCATGATTTTAAAACTTTATTTAAAAAAATATTAAAATAAATGATCGAATATAGTTATCTTTGATGGCCCTTAGTTTTTTATCCAATAAAATAATTAAATCATAACACTCACACTCAGTCCGGTTTCATTAGATATTTGTGTTATATTGCATCCACTTTTACGCAGTGCAATAATATTCGCCCTCGCTTCGATATTTATATTTGCCTGCATATTGAAAATATTTAAACTTTAATAGATTCACACGTCACAAACCAACAATAACATAACACCCAACCAACAACGTTCTATTCGATTTAGTTGGATGAGTCGTAACTGCGTCTGTCTACCTTACAGAAATCGAAATAATTTAGTTTTCTGTGGTCTACCTACTAACTTTACTACACAAGACGAAAGAGACAACAACTAATCATTATCGAACTACTACGAGTAATTATTAAAACTACAAAAAGTCACCGCACGTGAGGTCTGAACCAACGGATCGCCATGATACGCAGCTGAATGCGTTAACCGCTAAGCCAGGATGCTATCTGTTTAAATAATTGAAATTATGAACTACAATCAGTTGCAGACAATATTGAGTGTGTGTGTGTGCCTATAGTATAGAAATTACTAATTAAAGAAGGTCGTAAGTCAAACAAAAGTGTCAGTCTATTGCTTTGTGAGATTGCTAATGGACTTATGAACGCTACTGTACATATAAGTGATTTTGTAATCGCTTATGTGTTGAGGGGCTCGTGGCTAATTAACAACCGCGAGGATCCCACGATTTGCAAGATTAAGCTGCGCTTGCCGCAGTCAGTCCGTGGATGGGTGACCGTTCGCTACACATCGAGACCGTTAATATCGGCATTGCTCAGTAACTGGGTTGCGGAGGCCTGATAGCAGTCACTCCGTGTAAAATACTAGTATTCAGCGGCATCTAGATAGACTGGTAGCTGACCCCATTGCAACATAGCTGAGAAAAGGCTAGGCAGATGTATGGCAGTTGGCATCGCTGCTAGATTTAGCCTCAGCCTAACAATTAGTAATGCTATATAACTAACGCGACATCCTCCGTGAGCAATCTAGAAGAGACGCGAAGCGGCGAGGCGCGACGCGAAAACAACAAACAGTCGATACCTATTGAAGTGGCCTACGTGACCAAACGCACGTGGAGTGCGGTGCGGCGCGGTGCGAAGCGAAGCGAACGCGATCAGTTGGCTTGATATTTTCGCGCGAACTGGATGCTGTGCCGTACAGTGCTACTGAATGACGGCGGCGCGCGGCGGGCGGTTCGCGAGCTCGTAGGACAAAGCCGTAGCTTCGTACCGCATCGCATTGAATTCGCGTGTCACCGCATCGGATCGCTTCGTAATTCGCGTCGCTTTGAACCGCCTACGTGAGACGCCGCGTAAGAAACTAATCTAATTGAAACCAGCGTAAGAAACGAATTTAATTGAAACCTTATTGATATGTCTACACCAGTGCGCTTTCATGTTCTTCTTGCGCTTTCGTCTGACGCAGGCCTGAAGCGCCATAGCGCATGCAATAGCGCATGCCCTAATACTAGTTCGAGTCTTATGGCAATCAATATTGCATGCGCTTGACGCAAGAGGAATTGAAAGTTGAAAGCGCAAGATGAACATGAAAGCGCACGGGTATAATACCATATTAGATTAAAAAGCACCTAACTTCAAAATTTTGTAAATTGTCAGCATACTGTTCAATTTTTTGCTCTTCGCAAAACTTATGGGATCTGATCGTGCCCATTCGGGATCCATTCAACGGTAATTCTACCAAATTGAGGTATTGGAGATATTATATTCCGGTTTTCCCTCTCGTAAATTGCCCCATCAACGCCTGTGTTATTTTAAAAGATGTTTTATGGGAATTTGATCCTTGTAATATATCTCGTAAAGAACATTTTAGGATGATTGGAATTTGATCAGTATTGATGTGATCCAATTGAATTAATGTAAGGAAAATGAATTGTCGAAAAATTACTTCATTTTGTTTTTTGTTGTTTTGTTCCTTTTCGGGGCTTGTTTTCAAAGCAACCGCCAGTTACTTACACAGCATCACCCTTTCTTTCAATGGGTATAGGTAGAAACTAAAGTATGCCAAGTGCTACGATCCCTGCATACTCCTTTTGCTTTTTCAACTGCCCTTTTATTCACTCATAATAATGAGATATAAATAAATTAACTCAAAAAATAATAGTTCTCACTTTAAAAAGGCTTAGCTTTAAAATTAATAGTTTGAACTATAATTTGAATGCTTCTAACTTCAAAGTCAAAAAGAAATAAATTGATATACAGATAGCTAAAAACTAGGTTAGGTTATATTAGAACAGTGACCACTCAACGCACGAGCCGAGCGAGCGAAGCGAGAGATGCCATGGTAGTGGCCGGCGAGTGCCAAAAACGATTCGCTTGGCCGATCACTTTCCACTATTTTGTAGTGGAAAGCATTATTTTTGAAATGTGCCTTTTCAATAATTTGAATGTGTTTTAATTAAATACATCCCCATAACAATTATGGCGGGTTTTATACTTATCGACTGATTTCTAACAAATATTCATTTTTAGGGTGCGGTACCCAAAAGGTAAAACGGGTCCCTATTACTAAGACTCCGCTGTGTCCGGTGTGGCTCCGTCTGTTACCAGGCTGTATCTCATGAACCGTGATAGTTAGACAGTTGAAATTTTCACAGATGATGTATTTCTGTTGCCGCTATAACAACAAATACTAAAAAACAGAATAAAATAAATATTTAAGGGGGCTCCCATACAAAAGACGTGATTTTTTGGCCGTTTTTATAGATAATTGTACGAAACCCTTCGTGCGCGAGTCCGACTCGCACTTGGCTGGTTTTTTAAACAAATGTCCAACAAATCCACTTAACTTTATAACAGACAATTTGGAAAATTAGACTACCCAAACTCTCGTGAATATTTTAAATATTGTCCGAACAAAATTTTGCGAATAACATCTTATTATAATCTGTTCGTATCGCCACAAAATCCATGTTAAATGTGGATGAAGTTTTCCTCTGAAAATCCAACTAACTTCACTGCTGAGCCAATTTAAAATTTAACCAGTGCACGTACAAAGTTTTGGAACTATTATTTTCTTTACATATTCCTGATATTCGGAATTCTGCTAGATATTCTCATAATACCTACTTTTCGAATTTGGTAAAACTTCTCTTAAGTGCCAGCGATTTCCAGGCAACTGTTTAGTTGTGTTGAATATAAGGCTATATTAATCTTCTATTGTCATTGACAGCCCAGCCCATATTTTCTCTGGGCAATAAAACACAATGAGAGATTAACAAGAAGCAAAATGTAGTGCTTTGAACATAATGTTGATCCCATATTTTTTTGGATGATTAAACCTACTGTAAAAGCCTTGGTTTCCCTAAAACGTTTGCCACACCAAACACGAACCGCTCGCGCCCCACATTTGGTGTGGATAACGCTTACAAAAATCAAACAAACGTCACAAATAATAAAAATTCTTCGTAAACTTATTAAAAATCTCAGAAGGTAAATGTTCTATTCAACCTAGAGTATTGCACTAAAACTTCCTTACCTTGATTTTATTCGTTGTTAATAAAATAACTGGCTCACATCAAGCAATGGCTGGTAACAACATGATAAAAAGGTATCTAACATTACTACTGTTTTGTCATGGGGAAATCCTCATCCTTACCCTCCGCCAGGGGAGAGCGAAGGGTTATACCGGACTCTTACCGGCTAAAAACCTTCCTTTCCTGGTATTCCTTCTCCTGACCTATTGGCCGGGGTTGCGGCATTCGCAGCTGCATGCACCGCAACCTCGGCAGGACCCAATCCGCCAGCCCCTTTTTTTTTTTTTTTTTTTTTTTTTATCGTGGGAAAATCCTCATGGATACCCTTCGCCTGGGGAAGGCGAAGGGTTATGCCGGACTCTTACCGGCTAAAAACCCACGGTGTTCCTACTCCTGACCCTTGGCCGGGGTCACGGGATTCGCAGCTGCATGCACCGCAACCCCGGCAGGCCTCGGTCCGCCATCCCCTGGCGGACCTCTCCTTCTGTGGGGCCTTGCCCCACGTCCTCCTGAGAGGCGCGCACGGAACACATGCGCGCCGCCTTCTCGGGCCTGTTACTGGTCGGGCGACGCTGGCAGACCTCTCCGTTTGTGGGGTATTGAATAAAAATACCTGTGACCAATTTACATTCAATTTTCAAAACTATGATAAAATTACACTGTGACCTAATTACATAAACCCAACTAGCTCACATCGAGGAATGGTTGCGGAGGTCTGATGGCAGTTGCTCCGTGTAAAATACTGATATTCAGCTGCATCTGTTTAGCCTGAAAGCTGACCCCAACATAATTGGGAGAAGGCTAGGTAGAAAAAAAAAGCGACGTCTGGTTACAAGCTGAAAAAGAACCTGTCCAACATTTACCGTATTCTTATCTTTCCAGATGACCTCACATACCCGACCTCATCAGAATGGTTCGACGGCAGCAACTGTTCATGGGTGGACGCCGTGTCGTGGGGCTGCAACACCACCATCAACGGCACCAGCACCAACTCCACCAGCAGTGACGTCACGTCGTTCGTCCTCATGGCCGTCACGTCTGTGGTGCTTGCACTTATCATACTCGCTACTATTGTAGGTGAGTGAAAAAAAACATTTTGTTTTAAGAAAACGGCACATACTACAGAATGCTACCTGATCCCTCGTACCGTACATGGTCGAGAGGTTCGCTCGAGACACTTGTTTGCAACTAATTTTTAACCGACTTCAAAAAGGAGGAGGTTCTCAATTCGTCTGAATGTTCTTTTTTTTTTTTTTGTGTGTTTGTTACGCGATATCTCCGCCAATTATGAATGGATTTTGATGATTCTTTTTTTGTTTTGGTAGGCCATACTTCAGAGGTGGTCCCATATAAATTTTATCGAAATTGAGTCAGCACTTTTTGAAAAAATCAACAAAAACAAAAAAACAAATACACAAATCGTATGTAGACGACGTTCTAGTTGTAGTGCTGGTCCGAGAATTTGTACACTATTGTAATTGTAATTTGTGGCACTAAAAAGTATAAAATAAAAAAACTTTAAA
The DNA here is from genome assembly GCA_905220435.1 of Amphipyra tragopoginis. Lineage (NCBI taxonomy): Eukaryota > Metazoa > Arthropoda > Insecta > Lepidoptera > Noctuidae > Amphipyra > Amphipyra tragopoginis. Next base: position 4,995,383 of record HG992006.1, read on the forward strand.
AAAGGTAAAACCGACTTCAAAAAAAAAACTAAACGGAGTAAAATAATTATCATTTAATAAAACTACCACTTTCAGAAGTCGGTGTTCTACGCTGAAACAAATTGAATGCACCGACTTCTGAAACTGGTAGTTTTATTAAATGATAATTATTTTACTCCGTTTAGTTTTTTTTTTGAAGTCGGTTTTTACTTTTTTAAAGTTTTTTTTGTAGAACCAACTCAGGCGTACGCTCACCGCTGCATCGATTAGTTGACATCTACAATAAACAGTTTAGCTCAACTGATATTATGGTTTTTAGCAAGGCTATACTTAGAAAAAAAATTGTTACAATTTTAAGTGATCAGAACCATAATAGTTAAGTTATGTTTACTTTATTCTGTTTATTTTTATATCGTTCTTTCTAACAACTAGTAGATCTGTTTAGTAATATGTGGATAACGTTGTGAGCAGTGTATTTGTTACCTCTATTATTAAGTTCTAACCTATGTTTACTTATTATTACACTGCTGTTTGTTGTCCCTAAATAAATAAATGCCTCGTTGGTCTAGTGGTCGCAAGCACGACTACTGATAATGAGGTCCTGGGTTCAATCCTCAGGTCGGGCAAAGTGTTATTGGGTTTTTCCTGGTGGAATTGCTAATTAGCTACCCGGAATCTGGATTTGTGACTGGCTGATGGCAATAGGCTCGCCTTCTATTACATGGAACTTAAACATAGCGACGACTTGAGGGTGTATATGTTACTGCAAAGGTCCAAATATTGGTAAATCCTAGGTTTTACTAGTAAATCTTAAGATTTACCAACATGAGTTGGTAAATGTAAGGTTTGATATAAAATAAGGCGATTTTTCGGGTATTTTACCATTAGAGTTTGGCTTAACTTATCGAGTACTATAATTATAGACACAATAGATAAACAATGGCACTGACGATCCGGATCGTCGGTCGGGCCGCTAGCGGTTAAGCTAGGTTTTACTAACGACGATTAGTAAATGTTGGTTTTGAAAGTAAAGCAATATTATTAATTAGAAAGCATTTATTAGACATTATAGTTACGAGTCAATAGCTGCAAGTAAGTTACCTAAATCATTTTAAAACATTTTCAAAATGTTTTTTGTACAGTAAAATAACCAAAAATAAAATTTTCTTCTGACAAAGAAAATGCCTACGTTAGCTAAGGTACTTATTCATTAATTGTTCTTATCATTTGGTATAATAATTGTGATTTATAAGTAGTGAAATAATTTGGTTGCACACTGCCCGCCAGTACGATAGTGATAGTGAACATTTACCGCGTCTCTGGGGTAAAACCTAAGATTTACCAAAGGAATTCTAGTAAAAGTCCGAAATTAAAGATTATGACAGAACAGTTTGGACTTTTACCTTCAAGACCTGGTAAAACTTAGGTTTTACTGGAAAATCTTAGGATTTACCGTAATTCGAGCGTTTACGCTAACATATACACCTCTGCCCCATCCTTCGATAATGCCTAAATAAATTCGTTTTAAATTGATCCACAACTCTTCATTTTATACCTCCTGACTGCTTAACATACATTGAAAAACTCTTCAAGACCCAAATATACGAAATAAATAGCTTTTATATTCACAAAATTCGCATTTAACACCTCTCAACCATAAAAGATCGGATCTTTGGGATCATCCATCATGCACAGTCGATTACCGTCCGTATATGTAGAGGAACAAAGTCCATATTTGCGTATATCATATGTGTGGAACAACGTGTAAATTTCTATTGTAATGAAGTCCTTTGTATACTTTTTTTTCTAATCAAACAGATATGAAAACGTTCTTTGGCTGTATGTTCTGGCTGGCAGCCAAATTGGAGGTACTAACAATGTATGGGACTTATTGGCTTAGGATTATTTCCAGTATTAGATAGGCGATGCTGTGAAGAAGCGAAAATAAGGGCTAGGCAAGGACAATGATTGCATTTTATCGTGTTTATACGAGGTTAGCCGGAAAAGTCTGCGGGGCTATAAAAGTATCACTGATTACTGTTTCACAGCCAGTGTTAAAATTTCAAAATACGATAATTTTTATATCCATGCATAATGATTTTCATTTTCGTGTTTTCAAAAATACTTCATCGCTGCTTTAGTTACGAATTCAGAAAATGGAGCTTCTAATCCGTAACCCAGTGGTGATATGACCAAAAATGTAAACACAGCTGATTACAGCTGAGGATAGTGTGTAGCATTTTTTTTAAATCTTTGCGCAGCTATTTCTCTTAAACTATTAACTTGTGGGGAAAGTTGTAGAACAAATGTTATTCAGTAATATGTATACTTTACACCCTTTCAGATTAGTACCCCCTTTTCGACTAACCTTGTATATGGATAAATGATTTTTGCAATATTTTATACTTTATCTCAAGAGCCATTACGCACTGTCAACTGGTCGCCGGAGACTTGGTCTCTTGGCGACCAAAACATAAGCATAGTTGCACGGGCGTCCGGCGACCAAGTGCGTAAACACCTATTTAAACTGTAGAAAGTCACAGTCGCCGTCGACCAAGTCTCCGGAGACCAGTCGACAGTGCGTAATGGCTCTAAGGAAGCCTAACACGAATTTTATGTCGTATAGTGACGTAAACGTAACGTTAATGCGACTGAACTTTTAATTGGAAATACTCATTTCACACATCATATTTAATTAAGTTGCCAACTTTATTCATATCTATGTACCTATGGTACAAATTCTGATTGTCGCATAAATTTGAAACCAAAATGCTATAGGATAATCGTATTTTCAATTCGAAATTCACTCATATTAAAGTTACGTTTATGTTACTATACGTCAAAACAAGGTAGGGTAGGGGAAGCCCGCCACCAGGTGGACCGATGACCTGGTGACGGTCGTGGGAATACGCTGGATGCAAGAAGCACGAGACCGGTCGATGTGGTGATGCTTGGAGGAGGCCTATGTCCAGCAGTGGACGTCTTTCGGCTGAATAATGATGATGATGACGTCAAAACATTAGTGCTATCTTAGCACCAATGTGTTGACGTATAGAAACAGAGATAAACATTACTTCAAATATTCAAATATACGCGATTATACGTTTTATCGTTCCCAATTTATTTTTTGTTGTATAATACTTATTTTCCTCAAGACCTCCATTACAAGATGCTCAAGTGGACATCAGATAACCGTTTCATCTAAAAAAGTGTACAAGGCTTTGAAGGTTCCGATCATTATAGGCTCGGCTGAACAAACTTCACCCTTTTGCGAAGATGTTATATAAAAAGTACTTATGTAATGGAAGAAAAAAATATAATATTTTATATTGAGAGGCTATAAACGTTAGATGGAGAAATACAGAATTCAGAAAAATTGTTAACACTCTATGTACCCTTCACCTGTCGAAATTGACGGACGTTTTATCTCAACAAGGTCCGAATATTACCTATATGTTTTGGTAACGTTTTTCTACGTTTCGTTTTTTATGTTTTAGTCGGCAATTATGCCAATGGCCCACCTGATCGTAAGAGATCCCACATATGCCACGTATCCCACGTATCCAACGTATGCGATGCATTATGACATCTGAGCAATTATAGGGCAGATCTTGTCTATGACAATGCATGATTTGGAAGCACACTTGTTACCTGTTGCATTGCGTATTGGTACGTACACATCAAGCCAACGAACGCTGTTGAAGATATGAATTGAAATATGACTCGTTTGGAAATAACTTAATTTAATACAGATAATTTTGGTTACATGATATAATTTATGGGTATAGATCGCACGGTACGTCCGCCGATGACCGTATCTGTAGGCGAGTAGTCGTGGCGCGGCCGATGGCTCGATCAGCTGTGTGACCCCTCCTCCCGCGCGTCTCCGCCGCTGCTGGTACACGCGTATGATGCGTGAACATCCTCCGGCACGTTGAAAGCCTTAGCTTTCAAGACGTAGACGAGGTATCGAGCCTGGAAGCGGCCCTCTCTTCGTCGTTGTCATCTTTGGATTCTGAAGTTGGCAAAAGACATAGTTTATTGACAGCCCTTCGTATAATGCCCCTTGAAGTATTGACGTCAGCTACTCTACTGACGCCGTCGGCTTCTGGATACAGGCGACACACGCGCCCTTGCCGCCATTGTAATGGCGGTAAGTTGTCCTCCTTCAGTACAACCACGTCCCCGCTGGTGAGTCCTTCTTGTCCAGTGCGCCATTTGGTGCGCTGCTGCAGCTCAGAGATGTACTCCCGGCTCCATCTCTCCCAGAAGTGCTGCCTTATCTTCTCTATGAGCTCGTATCTATTAGGTCTGGTAGCGGTGATGGGCTTCGTTCAGCTGTGTGACCCCTCCTCCCGCGCGTCTCCGCCGCTGCTGGTACACGCGTATGATGCGTGAACAAACGCCAATATTCGTCATTTGTTGTATTTAACCTTTGGATAGAACGAATCCGGTTTCATCCGGATGTAAGCGGTATTGAACTCCGACTGTTAGTGTATTTCTAAATCATTCATACTTCCATAGAAAATGTTAGTATTGTCAAGTCATAATGCGTTTAATACGTTGCATACGTGAGATCATTTTTTTATTTTTCTTGTAGTGCTTGTAGATGGCCCTTGCGGACCGTTCCTACTTAACCAGGTAGTTATTGGCAAGACCTGAAGGGTCTCCAGCCAATGGAGGGGAAGTAAAATACTTAATCTAAGCTAAATACTTATACTACACTAACATCATAACTACTAGTAACAACAGCACTGAAGGCGAGAAATGCTGGTGTGGGACAGTCATAGTATAGCAAAACCATCGCTTGTATTACGACACAACCCTCACATGTTTTGGCTGCCCGATCCTAGTTTGTTTTTACAGAATAGGACATAAAACTTTATTATCTAACAATTTGATTCTATTTTCTGAACTATACTTAACTTTTTACATTTTAATCAATGTTGTTTGCTTGTATATTCGAATATTGTTTCTGTTATAGTACATTTCTATACTGCCTACTTGAAGTAGGCAGTATATGCACCTATTAGTTCCGTTTTCTAATCTGTATGTTGATAATGTGGGTCAAAGGACCATTTCCATATGGCGGCCTGGAAACAGCATCGCAATAGGATCTGCCAAAAAAGAGTAAAAGACTTTTAAAAATGGGACCTCCTCGGGAGAATACTCTTTCAAACACTACTTAATACTTAATTGAAATCATCGATGATATAACAGAAAAAACTTAAGTTTAGATTAACGAATTTATTACTCACTAGCTTTCGCCCGCAGCTTCGCTTGCGTGAAATTTTGAACCCGTTAGGTGACGATTTTTCATACAAACTTTCAACCCCTATTTAACTCCCTTAGGGGTTGAATTTCGAAAAATTCCTACGTTACAAAAGGAACCTACTATCAAAATTTCAATTTTCTAACCCCAGCGGTTTAGGCTGTGGGTTGATAGATCAGTCAGTTTCTCCTTTTATATGTATAGATAAAGAACAATACATAGTGCGCTTAATAATGAGCTAAAATGTATATAATTATGTAATGTAACATACAGCGATCGAGCAAATCTAGTTAGTCAACTTTATCATAAATGTATTTTTTTAATATAGTTTTAAACACTGCAAGTGATTTACTATCCTTTACATTATTTGGTAGATTGTTGTATAATTGTGCTCCATCATATGTAATAGTTTTTTTGCCTTAGTTAGTTCTATGTCTTCACAATTTAATTTTATTATTATTTCTTATGCCATGATAAAATGATTTTTTAACAAGGTTTATGTCAGATTTTAATTCATCACTTTTTGTTTAAATACCCATCTAGTTGAGAATCTTTTTTTTTTGAAGTCGGTTATAAGAGCAGTTTTTTAATACAGACCTAAGAAATCGTTACTAGGGCAACAGCATCTCAGTATATCCACTAATAACACCATAACTCAGATCACCAATACGCCTGTCAAGCGTAGTGTTGCACCCTCCCAAAACCATTAATTATGGTTATCTCGGCGATAGGCTTCTGTTCCGTAATGGACGCTCGAAGGCTCAGCAAGATTGCCGTCATTTTTGCAACGATGTCTTTTGTTTATGTGTACCGACTTACAGTAAAGCGCAGTTCAACCTACGCTATAATATATAGCAAATATTGTATACCACAACAATATTGCACAGCACATACATTTTTTAAGGACACGTTCACACAACGATATGCTATAAAGTATTGGCTTGCTGTACGCGATAAACTTTGGTTGACTAAAATAACCAATGCATTACAAAACCAAACCAACAAGTAAGAGTGTAATGCTATTATTGTTCATTGTTTTTATCATAGCCAATAATATTGACATACTTAAAAATATTGTTCACCCCATGGGTATGTTACAGTGATACTAAAATCCTAATTATAAGAGCTGTCTTTTCATCTGTGACAAACAATAAATAAATGAATTATGAATTAAACTTGAGCGATTCTCAAAGCTATACCGTACGATTCTGTGGTCCCTCGCTTAGTCTTCTACCCCGTCTGTCGCCCAACGGATTGCCTTCAAATAACTTGCTATACGTAGTAGACTAGCTTGCGACATAGCTAGTGTGAGCATCATGCTGTATAGTTATAGCTTATGACGCAAGATGCTTTAGTGAAAAAGTATAGCGTAGTCTGAACTGCGCTAAAGGTACCAGTACGACACAACTTATCGCATAGGTAAATTTCGTAAAATTGATCACTTCCGAACTGAGTGCGACTTCAAGACCACGAATGTTTATTAGTACTGCAGTGAAAATGGTCTTTACGCTGACGTAATACCTAAGTGTGAGTGGCGCGAAAATGTGCGACTGTCATTGGTTGTTCGATCAGGTACATCGATGTAACTTCTAGTCATGTTGTACTATAAAAGAATATTTAGACAGCGTATGTGGTAGCTTATAATCAATTCTAAAGCAAAGTTATTAAACTGTAAAGTTACGAAGTTAACCAAAGTCAAAGATTCAATCAAAAACCAAACAGATAACCCTAAAAAAAATACTCGAAAAATAAATAAACTCCATAAGAAATCATATTTTTCGCGTGTTGGGACGGGCTAGAATATAAAACTTCCTCACCGCACGCTGGGAATAGACGCGCAATGTAATATTCAACAAAACCCAGCACGCTTAGTGGTAGGATCTATACCTACAATCCGCCTGGCTAGCTACCACCCTCAAATTATAGTCGCCAATCAGTTTACTGTATTACGTCGTGTGTATGGACTAGTCAGAGGGGTACAGGAGAATCCCTTTTTATCTCTGTTACTAGTGCTCCATTAGACCCTTTTTGCGTCTACCATCAGGTGCGACTAGGATAAACGCAACTAACCAAGTCAAATAACAAAAAAATCTAAACGTAATAGATGATCGCTAGTGATCGGAAAAAGGTGAGCTAATTTACCTAAACTTCAAAGAACAGAGACAAAAACTGGAGACTTCCTTAGGACAACATTTTTTTTTCGTGAAAATTATTCCGTGTTTCGGGACATCACTAAAGTACATTTAATATTAATGTTAATAGTACAGAAAACAATTGAATTTGTTTCCTATTTTTGTTTCCCAAAATTGTCACAAAACCAGATGACACGTTTTTCATTGTTTTGAAAAAAGATATTGTTTATTGATTTCAAAAAAGGAGATGGTCTTTTATTTTTTGAAAACAAATGAAAGACAATCTCCGAGAAAATTCTCCCGAAAAAAAAATGTTGTCGTAAGGAATTCTCTAGTTTTTGTCTCTGTTCTTTGAAGTTTAGGTAAATTAGCTCACCGTTTTCCGATCGTTGATGATCACACACCATTTTGACCTACTAATCTCAAGTCAATCAATTTATAATCGCTCATAATTACACTTTAAATATTATTGCGGATTTCAAAGAATTCCTTCAATTCTTCAATAAGGAAGTTTTTCAACCAAAACCCAACAGCCCAAAATAGCAAATAAACTTCATAGAAACAGGAATTCCGAGCCGACGGCAATTTTTTATCATAATTACGACGGAAAATTAATTTAGCACGAATGAAAAATTATTTGATGTAATGAATTTCTTTTTAGCATCGTCCTTTAGAAAGCAATTAGAATAAAAATTAAAATAATAATAACGCTTCACTGCGTTTAACAGTACTATTACTCAGAATATTTCCGAAAACATTTTTTCATTATACCGGGTGTCCCATATCAAGTGGTCATGGAAGAAAAGTACTTTATAATATTTAAAATAGCAAATTATACCTATATTTTATTTTTAAAACTAAGTATTCTTTTAATGTAGCTGAAGTTTTTTTTAAGTTTCGATCCAAGAGTCGAACGAATAAAAATGTAAAAAAAATATCAACCTGTATTCTGTGCCATGAAACAATACGGTCAATAAACATTGTCTCCTATATTAATTATTGACCATAATAGATATTTATCACAATTTTTTTTTGCGACTGCTGTTCATGATGCCTGGATTCGATCCCCAAGTCGGACAAAGTGTTTTTGGGATTTTCCGGGTGAAATTTCTAAGTAGCAGCCCGGAGTTTAGGTTTGTGTACGATTGATGGGTGAGTCTATTGCCATAGCTTATTGCGTCATATGCTATTACTATATATCATGACGTTCACACTATACGCTATATCGCAAGCCGGTCTGCTATATAGCAAGTTATTTGACGGCGATCCGTCGGGCAACGGACGGGGTAGAAGTGAGGCGGGCCGAAGACTGGAGAATCGTACGATATAGCTCTGAAAATCGCTCAAGCTTAACGCGTACAGCAAGCCAATACTTTATAGAATAGCGTTGTATGAACGTGTCCTTACAATGTATACGGAGCGATATCGTTGAGCTTTACAATATTCACTATAAGCTATATATTATAGCGTAGACTGTACTGCGCTTTATAGTATGTATTGAGCGGCGTAATTTGCACCCCCTAGGTCGTGCGGTCCTAGCAGCCGCCCCTAGATACAATGCTGATGAACATAGCTGTGTTTGACATGCCTATGTATTACAAACGGTCTTCAAAGGACACTAACACACACAGACAAACACAAAAATCTAATCAGTCCCCTATTCCAGTGCTCCAATCAGTAGCATGAACACTTGATTCTAACTAGAATCACAGTGAATCGGTCGAAACACTGCTCCACGTAAACCGTGGGGAGTTAAGTGCGAAATCTGTTGTGAGTAGGTCAAGTCTCCACCGACGTATCGCTAGATAGTCTGTGATGTATGGCCTCAGTGGGGGCGAGAATTGTATATTTGATTAATGAATGGAACATTATTGGGCACAGTAAAAAAGCACTACACATTGTGAAAACGAATTCGTGTAATTCCTTCAAACCGCGTGATCTACCGGTGACACAAAGACCCTGAATGAGTTTTTACCAGACACAACAAAAATAAATAATAAAAAAGCCGGGTGTTCTGTTTCTGACTCATTTTAGCGCCCCGAGTTAACCGACTGCGCGAAGCTATATCTCGCTAGTCATGCTTGCCAGCTGTGTCGCCGTTCTTTCATTCATTCACAAAAAAAATCGATTTAAAAAAGATCCGTGTTAAAGTCATTTGACTAAATGTTTATCGTCTAAAGATTGTTTGCTGTAACAAATCATTTGATTAAAGACCAATGATATTATCCTTGTTAATATTCTGCAGAGTAAAAATTTGACCAAACGAAAATGTGCGTACTAAAATCATTCCAAATATTGCATTGGTATATAAAAAGGTTGCTAAAATGCGTTTGGGTAGTGAAATTTTGTTAAAATAATTTTGTCAAAACGGCAGGCTCCCTAAACTACATGAAAGTTATATTATCAATCGAAACAAACAAAAATAGCGTAATCAGCCCATTACTATCTCACTGCTGGATCTGGGTCTCTTTTCGGAATGAGATACGTTGGCCTGATGCGGTTAGGCGGAATACACACACCATCGAGAATCATATTTGGGGCAGGGTTGTAACGGATGTCATTTAGCGGATGAGGATTTTGACATGACCAGTTTTGAGGATGTGGATGAGGATACGGATGTAAGAAAACAACATTTTGAGGATGCGGACAAGGATAAGGATAATGGTGTTTACGCAGTCTAAGCTAGGAAATCTAGAACGTCATAAACAAAATAAAATCTCGGGTGTAAAAAAACCCTTAACGATAACGAAAACCACATATTCTACCCATCATTGGGATCATTTTTTTCTACCAGACCATACCTGGGAAACATTGGTTTTGGAGATATTGAAGGTCAAAGTATACATTTCTTTTTGTAGTTTTTTCAAAAAACGTATTCTAAGTGATAATACTAAACTTTTTTCCAAACAACCTTATCAAAATTTTCAATTTTTCCTCACAAATTACGCATTTGAAGTTACAAAAACGCAACGAATATCAAACGCACACGACCGCCTTGGCTCAGCTGTGTGGCCGCTGCACGCATGTAAACGCGCGGCATCGCTACAACCACACATTGAGCGCTACAAAAAAAAGTGTTTTTTTATGCCAAAAAATTAAAGTCGTTTCCCAGCAATTATTTTTGGTCAATGTAGTTTAGTTTGATGTACAGAGTGCGTAGATTTCGGCTATGTGATGGGTCTTTTTACACCCTGTAAATAATTTTATATGCAGTCAGTGTAAATTTAAAAATCAGTGGAAATTATGAGGATGTGGGTCTTCTAAAATCGCAAAATGCGGACACGGAAGCGGATGCCGATATCCTTACAACCCTAAGTTGGAGTTCTCTCAGGTTTACCAGAATGCAGCACAAAAACGATTCAGCTCTGTTGGTACGAGGCATTCTAATAATTAACAACAATACCAATCCAATCCTAAGCTCGATGGGGCTGCAAACATAAAAATCATTTTTATTGCCCCCTGCTCTTAAATGTTTGAGTGAGGTCTAAATATTAATGCATCCCTTAAGACCACTTCCGAAAAGGTTTACTTTGACCACAGTTCAGCTGTAAATCGATTACTTTATAGAGTGAGTTAAATGACCCATGAATTAATAAGTGCTGTAACTGTAATTAATTATTGTTGGTTAATTAATAGGTTTTTGGTATGTGTGGTGCATTCATTTTGATGATGTTTCGGATTTTACAAATAACAGTTAAGGTTCCGAGCAAAAAGATCAGTTAAAATCTTTTTACTCTAGTAGATTTTATCTCTAAATGTTAGGACCATGGTGACCAGGTTGATATCCTGTATTTTGACTTCCGGAAAGCCTTTGATAGGGTTAATAAGGACAGTTTTTTTTTTAATGTAATTGTTTTGTATACACGCCGACTGCGCTCCTGCTGGAAAATGGTTATCGCCTCCTTGACCTGAAATTCAACGTCAGATTGACAGGGCAGTTGATGACCTTTAGTTTGCTTTTCTTTTTAAATTTTATGATTTTTGAAAAAATACATTAAATAGTTACATTTATGGAAGTTTAGAGACTTGAAAGCCTTTTTTTGCTGTACCGTCGTAATCTCATTGGTTCTTAGTCTCGTTGAGTTTCGGGACGCGATCTATACATCTACAACACCAAGAAGATTGCTGATACGTTGCTAACCTTAGAGATAAAGTTGGAAAATCTCATGTGCTTGTAATTTCACCGGCAGACAAACCCTTCAAATCGGAACAGCAATGCTGCTTGGCGATAGAAATTAGTATAAATAATAATAATAAATAAATACTAAAATGTTTCTTCAGCCATTTTCCAATATACAGAGATGGATACGTATCACAAAAAGTAAGGCTATAAAAAGTAGCAGAGATTGAAGTGCCTCTGACTCTCAAACTAGGCGATGTCCTATGTTTTGAGTCATCAGTGGTTCCTCGGTCTGACTACGAATACAACACATTGAGTTGCCTACAATACGGCCGACATATCTTGGCGAGTCTGAAGTTAGTTGTTTGGCTGCGCAATGAATCTTTCAGAAACGAAATTGTCTACTGCGCAGCTAATCAGCTAACTTCAGACTCGCCAAGATACGTCGGCCGTATTGTAAAACTAGTTAATGGGGTGGTACTTCCCCGGATTAGCAATCGTCTTAATGTTGTCGGTGTATATAGGGTGTATTCAAATTCGTTTAATTCCTTCAAACCGCGTGATCTACTGGTGACTCGTGATACAAATTGACTCTGAATTTTTTTTAAGAAAACTTTTTTTTCTGTAAGGTATCACGTTTTTTTTTTTAATTTTTTGTTCATATTAGCTCCCCAAGTTAACTGACTGCACGTAGCGATATCGTGCTAATCGTGCCCGCCAGCTGTGTCGTGACTTGGTTGGCTTTCATTAATTTATGCGTGGCATTGAAATGTTCTATCACTTAACATTATTTTTTTGAAATGTTACTTTTATTTTTTTTATTTAAATCTTATTTGGTGATTTAGATACGATGAATTACACCTACCGCAAGAAAAAAGTCACTAACATTACCCAGCTTGCGCTAACACAGGCACCCCACCCATTTTATACAGTTCGAGAAATCTCTTGTAGTTGAGAGCTGAGCCACCGCGTGGAACTATTGTGAATCTACACATCTGACTTACTGTAGCTACTAATCATGATGGGTAGTCGTTTTTGTAGACGAGAAGCGCATGTCTACAAGGTTAGTCAGAAAGGGGGTACTAATCCGAAAGGGTTTTCTATTCTAATTCTTAATCTTCCCTATTTCCAAACTATCACTAATTGCTGATGCTTGTATAGACTCTGTTGCTCGCGAGTGATATATTACATGTATGGAACCACCTTACAAACAATAAACGGTTGTGATATTATTTCTACAGACTCTGCGTATAATTTATCTCCCGTTAGGTTCTCCACAGGTGTTAAAGTACCCATAATAATGAACAACTTTTGTTCTACAACTTTCCCCAACAGTCAACAGTTTAAGAGAAATGGCCGTTAGAAAATCTCAAAAAAAAATCGCTTATGTCGATCTATCCTTAGGTATGATCAGCTGTATTTACATTTTAGGTCGTATTTGGGGTCACGAATTAGAAGCTCCATTTTCTGAATTCGTAACTAAAGCAACGATGAAGAAATTTTGAAAAAACTAATATAAAAATAATTTTAAATGGAAATAAAAATTATCGAATTTTGAAATTTTAACACTTGCTTTAAAACCGTCATCAGTGATATTTTGGGGTGCATGAAAAGAGCCTCCACGAGTGACGATACTTAAGTACGTCCGGCGCACCCTGGACAGTCAGCCCCGCTACCAACCTTGCTGACTGGCTAATCTTTTCACCACAGCCTGAGCTGTTTTCGTATAGCTCTTGCTGACACGAGAGAAGAAGAAGAAGTGATATTTTAAGTGGTCTGCGGATTAGTACCCCCTTTCCGACTAACCTTGTATAACTACTGCGATATGAGCTAAACAGAAATATAATAATAAGCTATGTGCCAGCTTATAGTTGGGGTTCAGGCAATGATGAAAATAAAACTGTTACGATAAAATTATGTATAATGGTATATAAAAACAAGTACAGAACAATTTAGTGGCGGGAGTGCGGAGGCACGACGCGCGTGCGTCTATCGCGGACAAGCGGAATCGACTGGTTGGGGTTTTTTGGTCGGGTGGCCGCGCCGCTTACAACAGTAGGTAGCCGAGCGGGCGTCCGACGCAAACTATAGGCAGTAACTACCGCGCGGGAGGTCGTGCTATAAGCTTCTCAAACAAGAACCCTAATAAACACTTTCCAACCAACCGAATAGTCAGAATGTGGAATAAGCTCCCAGAGGACATGGTCTCAGCCCAAAATCTAAATCAGTTCAAAAACCGACTAGACAAACATCTATTCAAAAATATAAACTAGTGGAGAATAGCAGGATACAGGCACTTACCAGTTGTCTCATTTTTTTTTCTTCTATTGGACTGCTGTAGATGGTCCCAGGCTACCATTTCTACGTAACCGGGCAGTTATTGGCGAGACCTGAAGGGTCTCCAGCCAATGGGGGGGAAGTAAAATACTTAACCTAAGCTTACTACTTGTACTACACTAACATCATGACTACCTGCAACAACAGCACTAAGGGCGACCCCTAGTGGGACTCGGACCTCGGCTTAGGGCGTTGCTGGCGGGGGCTTGGGGGGGGGGGGGGGGGGGGGAGACAGCTTGATGAGGGCTGAATTATCGGTGTGACTGTGGAGTCTGAAGAAACGACCGGCTCTACGACGAGAGAGCTCGGTGGATCGTGACCGGCGGCGGTGGAAAGTCGCGACGGGCGTCGTCGGCGAGGACGGTATGCCGGACGGCGGCAAACGTTGCGTATTGTGCGTCTCAATAATCTGCCTAGTATTTTATAAATAAAAAATAAATAAAATAAAAAGATCTTGAACGTAGCGAGTTCCTAGTTTCCAACAGGTCAGACAGTTTTTCAAGTTTCAAATATATATTTCATAAATATTTAGTTTATTTTCCTAAACGAGACAAATAAATTCATTGTATTTTCTAACACATTTTATTATTTCATCGCGTTTTATGGTTATTAAAATAATTTTAACGAATCGTACAAGTTACTTTTTCATCCCAACTCTTGCCCCGCGCCAACCTTGTCGTCGATGTTGATCTACCAAACACACTGATCCAAGTAATTCCCTTAAAAAATCCTCCCACTCAAAAAGTAGTTACTAGATTGGAACTCCAGTGACCGTCACAGGAATAGATTTTTTAATATAATAAAACTTTTGGCAAACTTTTCCTAAACTGAGACGGAGGCCATTGTCACGAATGATTTATTACTTTTATGAAAATTTGAATTATTCATAGCTCTGTTTGACTAGCCCTGAATAAATTTTCGGATACAACAAACTTGAAATTATTATATAAAATAAGTTTGGAGCAACTGTCTCTAAGTTATATAGGTCCATCATCATATCTGTTCCCGTCCATCTTAAAGACAACTAATTAACTTTTTAAAGTGTAGACAACTACACTTTAAAAACTAGTTAAAATCATTTTAACTGACTTCAAACAGGAGGAGGTTCTCACATCGGTTGTTTTTTTTATGTTTTTTACCTCACATATCCGTCATTTATGAACCGACTCGATAAATTCTTGTTTTTTTAGAGGGTATAGGAAATTGATTCAGCGCTTTTTAAAAAATCAAGAAAATCTATAAAAATATACATGTCGTGGCCATATCGTAGAATTGATCACTTCATGATGTGGCCGGCCATTTCATGAAATGGTCGTATTTCATGAAATGGCCAACTAAAATTGGCCATATCGTTGAAACGTCAACGTTTAATGATATGGCCATCCACGTTTGGCCATATCATTAATGTAGGGTTTCCATGATATCAAAGGTTTAATAAAAAAATCCAAATAAAGGAAGCACGTACCATGCAAGCAAAGGAGTAGACTACGGAATTTCGACCCACAAAATATCGATGCACGTTACCGCGAAAGTTTAATATTCACTAATAATAATATTTATTGTTTGATTCACTAACAATTAAGGGGATCTGGCGCTCGGCGGCCGCTACCGCGGCACGCTCGCTTCGCTCGCTCGCCTTCGCGCGTTATTGGTCACTGTTCTAACCTAACCTAACCCAAATGATTCAATATACTAAATAGTAAATGTTTGCAGTAACGTGCATCGATATTTTGTGCTGTAGTTTCACAGGTTAACCAGATAAATAATCGAACAAATAAAATTCTATGAAAAGTTCACCCGCAGTTACCATGAAGTCATATTTTGAAATCCAATAATAGTCCATTAATTTTCGTTGCGTGGTCACCCTACTTTACTTATTATTATTAGCTTTTTTGTCAGAATAATTGTCCGCCGCCATGATGCATCACAAAAACAAAACGATATCAGCGCCTCTAACGGTGAATAATGTAACTATTTTACGATATGATCACTAATGTTTGACCATATCATGAAGTAGCCGTGCGTTTAGCTGATCATATCGTTAAACGCTGATTATTCATTGATCTGGCCAGGCCATATCATGAAATGGCCAACGGGTATTGGCCATTTCATGAAATGCAACCATTTCATGAAATGGCTGGCCACATCATGAAGTGATCAATTCTATGATCTCGCCACGACATACACAAATCGTATATAGACGACGTTCTAGTTGTAGTAGTGGTCCGAGAATTTGTACACTATTGTAATTGTACCTAATTTGTGGCACTAAAAAGTATTAAATAAAATAACTTGAAAAACGTAAAAACCGACTTAAAAAAAACTAAACGAAGTAATATAATTATCATGTAATAAAATTATCAGTTTCAGAAGTCGGTGTAATTCCACGCTGAAACAAATTGAATGCACCGACTTATGAAACTGATAATTTTATTATAAGATGATTATTTTACTGCGTTTACTTTTTTTAAGTTATTTTATAATAATACAGATTCGGGTCTAATCACGTAGAAAATTTAAAAGGTACAAAGGTACCTACGGCCGGTGTAATTCGGTCGAAACGTCGGGATAAAAAAAGTATATTGTGCCTTTTGAATTTTCAACGCGATTAAACCCGAATCTGTACTATTTAATAAAATGTGTACAAATCGCAAAAGCTTAAAAATTTTTTTTTTTTTTTATTTTACTTAAACCATTACCGGCGTAAAGTCGAATTTAGGTGCACGCTTCCAAATTGTCGATTCCTATGGAGAAGAGCCGGCAAGAAAACTCTTGGTTATATTTTCTTTATATTTTCCCCTCACTTTGATTGCTCCTGAATCGTGACTGCGTTTATAGGCACAAATGTTCATATGCACAAACACCCAGTTCTGATACAATTATTTGTAAATATTCCGTACAAATAATTGCTCCGTGCGGGAACTGTTGCCTAATTCTCCTAAAATAAATTGTTGCCAAACCCAATCGAACCACAACCGTCAGTCAGTTTTTGTTTTCGAAAACTTTCAAAATGATTGATTTAATTTTTTGTGTCAAACAATTCGACAGCTTTTAAAATTGAGAACTGTCTGAATGAACGGTTCGGCCTTGGTTCGGTTGTGATTTGTCAAGATTTATTTTAGGAGAATTGGGCCCCTGAACCCAGGACCCGTAGCGCAGAACCCAATCGCGTAGCCACTGCACCAAACTTGTGAAAAAGAAGCTCGAGTGTGGGGCAATGCTTATAAAGTAATAATTATTATACACCGAGGAACCGAGGTAGGTACTCGAAAGATTCTAACCATCGGTTCCGAAGCTAAATTGGAGAAGAAAACCTAGGATATAGTTTGTCGAAATAAAGTTTAATTTTTGAGATATTCATTATTTATGGAAATTCTCAAGTCGAAAAATCTTTAGAATAACAAGCCCTATGAACGTAGCGTTGCAACTTTTGTCATACCTTGGTCATACCACAACCCACTTGCCGTATTTCGTGTTTTGTCAGGGAGGTTCGTGAAGTGAGAAGTTTTCTTGTCCGTTCACGCGATAATTTAAACGTTGCCACCTCGACCTAAGGCATAATACACCTACAATAATATTGCACAATATTTTTAATGTGCAATAATATTGAATACCCGCTTTGATTCCAAACGTTCAATAAATTCACTCAATAAAATTGACAAACCAGTCCAAACCAATATTTTCGTGCGAGCAACATGTCTGGCGACAAAGTTTTGGCGGCAGACGTGCCGGTGATTTTGTTGAATAAAAAAAACGTACCTATATGGGTTATAGAATGGTTGAAAAGAAGGCCAGTCTAAACTCACGAAAGGCTTTTAAAGGACTTAGCCTTATCTGAAGAAAACGTTTTTAAAAATTTCATGAGAATGGATATTGCAAAGTTCGAAGAATTGTTACAATATTAGTAAACCCTTTGATAGAGAAAAAGATTTTACAGCACGACCATACACTAATACCGTGACTGACCGATCGCGACCGCTCCAAACACTGAAATGAAAAATATTGTGCAATATTAAACCTACACAGTGCAAGAAAAAAATATTGCACAATAAACTTTAAGCTTGCACAAACTTTTGTTCAATCATTGCGCAATGTTTCAATACTATCCCTACACGTTAAATAATATGGTGCAATCAGATATACTATTGTGCAATATTATTGTAGGTGTATGGGGCGCCTAAGGTATTGTTTACAAGAAAGTACTAGAGTTAAGTGATTTATTTTGTTTCGAAAAACAAGATAGTTAAATTTACTGAATTGGATTTATGTTGAAATAACATTATTCAATTATTGACATTGAATACCATCAGAAAAGCGCGTTTAAAATCTTTCGGGTATCTCGGGCCCACGATGTACCTATAATAAAAAGTCAGAGTTTCGGGTCAGGTTTGAACTTAGACCCTCTTGCATGAAAGGCAAGCATTCAACCGCTAGGCTCGTTGTCATTGACACAGCATCTTCTTCATTGTACCATTGTCCTCATCTAAGCTAACTCTATTCTTTGTCTTCCCCAGGTAATGTGTTCGTGATAGCAGCTATAATAATCGAGAGGAATCTGCAGAACGTCGCCAACTACCTGGTCGCGTCGCTTGCGGTCGCGGATCTGATGGTCGCGTGCCTTGTCATGCCGCTCGGCGCGGTCTACGAGGTAAGACAACAGAACATAGTGATAACGTGGATTCTATGGATTAATATTAGCTACCTGGTCGCGACGCTTGCGGTCGCAAACCTGACGGTCGCATGCCTTGTCATGCCGCTTGGCGCGGTCTATCAGGTAAGACCTTAGAACAAAAAGATAATGTGGCATTTACAGCAACAAGACATTTTGTCACAGATTTAAACTTTGTATAGGAGTTTCGTGACGTGTGTCTTGTTATTGATAGTGCGTGCTAGGTAGCCTGGTCGCATCGCTTGCGGTCACCGACTTGATGGTCGCGTGCCTTTCGAGCCGCTTGGCGCGGTCTATGAGGTAAAACAATAGAACATAGTAAAAATGTGGATCCAATGAATTAATATCAGCTACCTGGTCGCATTGTTTGCAATTGGTCGCGTATTTTGCCATGCGGCTCGGTGCGGTTGATATCTACCTTAACACATTATGACAATCAAAGGAAGATTGAAAATATGTTTATTCGCGCCGACGCACAACAATATAAACAAAACAAAAAAAAAACTGTTTGGTAAATATGCGTCACATCCGCGCAAAACGGCCATCGCTCAGCATAATGCTGTTACTCACGTACGAGACAGAGCCACATCGCTGGTTTCAGCGACAGCCGGCATATAATGTAGCATACTACACATTTTGTCACGGATTTTAGCTATATGTAGGAGTTTCATGACTCATGTCTCGTCACATGAATAATGCGTGCCTCGAATATGAACGGATTTAGTTTACGACATACAGGACAAAAATAAAATGTTCTCTCTTTAGATTTAACATTCAACGAAGCATTCAAGAAGTGTTTAAAAAAAGATAGGCTTGACATTATGGAAAACCTATAATCGAGTGTTGAAGTATCTATTACCAAAGTACTCCCGTGTGGGGACGGTCTAGAATATAAATTTTCCTCACTGCCCGCTTGAAATAGACGCGTGTTGTAAGATTATGCAAAACCTATCACGCTTGGTGGTAGGATCTATACGGTCCACCTGGCTAGCTACCATCCTCACATTAATGTCCGGCGCCAAGCAGTTTACTGTGTTCCATAGTGTGTATGTGAAAGCCAGAACGGTATAGGGGAATCTCTCTATATCTCTGTTATTTGGATTCGTGTGCTCCATCTTAGACCCTGCGCTTACCATCAGGTCAAACTGACCACGAATTTTTTTTTTATATTTTTTTTATAAAAAAACGTATAACGACACTGCCTCGTTGGTCGCAAGCGTGGTCGAGCGAAGAGATATTGTGTTTTTCCGTGTGGAATTTCTCAGTAAGCAAACGGAGTCTGGATTTGTGCCCGGTTGATTGCAATAGGCTCGCCCCCTATTACATGGGACTTAAACATAACGAGGAAATGAGGGTGTACTGTACACCTCTGCCCAACCCTTCAGCGAATACAGACTTGATGTTATGTTACCTATGATGTCATTGAATTAGTGCTGCAAGCATCGTTAACATGAGTTGAAAACATTCACACACGCACCCACACACACATACACATACACACATGCACACACTCACGCTAATTCAATATTCTAAGTCATAACTGTATCCACTCAAATTGTTAAAGATATGGATTTTAAAAGAGTAACCATGGAGTTTCTTGCCGGCTCTTTTCCATAGGAAACGACTAATTGGAAGCGTGCACCTAAATTCGATTTTTCATAAGCGCCTGTAATGGTTTATGTGAAATAAAAACTTGATTGATTTGATTTGATTAATTTAGGATATTATCTCTAAGTGTTTTCCTTAACTTGTTTAATTTTATATTTTTCTTATGATTTTTTATTTAAGTTCATCATACACCAGTTTTCCCATTTTATATTGTAATATTGAAGAGCGGGGCCTCCTAGCACAGATATATCTTTTACATAAACCGTTTTACCGTGCCTGCATGCCGCACAGTGGCTCGCGCATCATCCCCTGTTCCTCGCGTTCTGTCCGCGCTCAAAAGCCCATTGGAAGCCAACTCGAACGTTGATCTATTTGCGGACAATTTTAAAAGTGCAATGTGCGTATGTCTGAGCTTCTGCGAAAGCAAGACGATTTGATGTTTTGTTTATATTTGTTACTAGCTTTCGCCCGCAGCTTCGCTTGCGTGAAATTTTGAACCCGTTAAGTGACGATTTTCCATACAAATTTCATCCCCTATTTAACTGCCTTAGGGGTTGAATTTCGAAAAATCCCTTCTTAGTGGATGCCTACGTTACAATAGGAACCTACTGTCAAAATTTCAACTTTCTAACCGCAGCGGTTTAGGCTGTGCGTTGATAGATCAGTCAGTCAGTCAGTCAGCTTCTCCTTTTATATGTATAGATATTTTCGTTATTGAGTTATTTAGTGTCTTTATGACTTGTTCTAGTCTGTTATGTTAATGTAATTTGCTTATTGAAGCCGTATTAGCATAAATAAATAAATAAAAGGAGGCCCCTATGTAAGATTTACTGTAAAAATTCAAACAAGTTTCTGCAATAAACCCTTTATTTATTTATTTAATAACTAATTTCAAGCGAACGAAGCCTTAGACAAAAGGTTTATTTTTTAATAATTTAAATAAAATCTTTACTAAGAACATAGTATTAATAACTAAGCCCCACGTTTTGAACACTAAGCTAGTTGAATACAAAACTGAATAAATCAAAGTCATTTATTTAGTTAACATTATTACAAGAAGCTTAACATAACAATGCTTATTAACTCAAAGAAATATCGCAGACTTTGCAAGTATTAAATTAAACCTTACATAGAAGAAAACAACATAATTTAGTTAATGAAATGCCAATATTTTAGCACGCTCCGTAAAATAATTGTTAAATGTACGTTGCTGAGTTTATTTTCCCTTTTTTCAATTTTGCAGAAAAAAACTTGTGGCTTGCAAAAAAACGAATGTGAAAAATGACATAACAGAATTACAGAGGGGCTCGTGGCTAATTAACAACTGCGTGGATCATACGAATTGAAGAATCGCAATTTATTTGGAACGAATGTACCCCATACATAATTCAGGAAGTCGAATTTTGTAAACAATCATGTCATATTTAAAAAGATATAGGCATCTGAAATCGCGAAAAAAAAAACAGCTGTTTAGTAATTAATGCTACAAACTTTGGTACTTATCGCTAAAACTTCGAATCCAGAAGCTCTAGTGTGGATATTTGG
The DNA here is from genome assembly GCA_905220435.1 of Amphipyra tragopoginis. Classification (NCBI taxonomy): domain Eukaryota; kingdom Metazoa; phylum Arthropoda; class Insecta; order Lepidoptera; family Noctuidae; genus Amphipyra; species Amphipyra tragopoginis. Next base: position 5,017,045 of record HG992006.1, read on the forward strand.
TGTTCGAAAATTTCTACAACACTTGACTAAAATGTTGTAAGTACGAAATTTCAATGTGTTGTGTGCTAGTGATAATCAAATTCTGACCCGCACATGAATTCGAAAAGTCAGAGGTACCGGCTGGGTTGGGACTCGGACCCTCTTGCATGGAAGGCGACCGTTCAACCGCTAGGCTATCACTGTTTTTGTTAATTTATTTGCTTTTAAAAAAATCTCAATTAAATGGTGCACAAAAAAAAACAGAATTTCTCTTCCACATTCAAAAAATAATTAAACAAAATCTTCCTACAAAAAGTTAATCCCCAAACTTTTAATCCCCGAATTAACAATGCAGTCAACAAACACACTACAAACAGTTGACAAACAAACATTTGGTCAAATGTTCCGCCAACTAGTTGGTGTTTAATTTACTAAGTTTATATTGTTATTGTACGCGTTGCGTGCATACATGAGAAGGTTTGCCTGAAGCTATAGCAACCTCACACTCTCATTAAAGCGGTTATGTGGTTAAACATGAAGTAGTTATATTCCAAGCATTAAAATTCCGTATAACTCGTAGATAAACATTTAAACATTGACTGCCTCGTTGGTCGTAGTCGTGGGTAAGGTGCCTTTGCTATGCAGCTATGCTGCGAGAATGTAAAAGCAAGACGATTCGCACACTGCACCGCATCACGTAGCGTAGCGCGGGAGTGCGTGTTCTTACGTTGTTTGAAGTATCTGTGTTTGTATAGGAAACACGCGTAGTGCAACACACAGAAAACGCATTCACGCGCAGTGTTGCAGATCACGCGCCTACATGTGGAGAAACACGCAAGCACATCACTAGTTGGTTGTGGTCGCAAGTTTGACTGTTGAGCGTCCTGATTTAGATCCCCATGTCGGGCAAAGTGTTATTGGGTTTTTCCGTGTGGAATTTCTCAATAGCAGCCTGGATTCTGGATTCGTGCCCGGTTGATGGCAATAGGCTCGCCCCCTATTACACGGGACTTAAACATAACGGCGAAATGAGGGTGTACTATACATCCTCTGCCCAACTCTTCGGATACTACAGGTGTTATGTTATAAACATTGAAAATTAAGATTTTAAAGAAACAATGGCATCAAAATTGTTCTCCCTAGGTTTTTTCCAACTATGTAGGCTTCCAGTCTAACCAAATGCATCTGAATACCAGTTTTTTACACTGAGCGATTGCCATCAGACCTTCGCAACTCAGTTACTGGGCAATGCCGATATCCTAAGGTTAAACCGGGTGTCTGGCGAACGGGCTTCTGATTACCCGTAACGACTGTATAGCCATGACACCCGGGACGGACGGCGAGGCACGGAGGTGTCTCAATGTGTAACGACTGGTCACCCATCCACGATTTGACCGCGGCAAGTGCGGCTTAACCTTGCAAATTGTATCACGAGCCCCTCAATGGCATCAAAAATAAAACGAACCAAAGAAAAATTCAATTCAGACAATATAAAAACCGACCAAGTGCTTCGACTCGCGCTCGAATGGTTCCGTACCATTATCAATAAAAACGGCAAAAAAATCACGTTTATTGTATGAGAGCCCCCTTAAATATTTATTTTATTCTGTTTTTTTTTTTAGTATATGTTGTTATAGCGGCAATAGAAATACATCATCTGTGAAAATTTCAACTGTCTACCTATCACGGTTCATGAGATACAGCCTGGTGACAGACGGACAGACAGACTAACGGACAGCGGAGTCTTAGTAATAGGGTCCCCCGTCGCCCGACCAGTAACAGGCCCGAGAAGGCGGTGAGCTGTGTTCCGTGCGCGCCTCTCAGGAGGAAGTGGGGCAAGACCCCACAGAGGAAGAGGTCTGCCAGGGGCTGGCGGACCGAGACCTGCCGGGGTCGCGGTGCATGCAGCGCCGAATCCCGCGACCTCGGCCAAGGGTCAGAAGGAACACCGTGGGTTTTTAGCCGGTAAGAGTCCGGCATACCCCTATGCCTTCCCCGGGCGAAGGGCATACATGAGGATTTTAGGAAGAAAAAAAAAGGAACCTGATCCCTAAAAATTGGCAAAAACAAACTTTTCTATTTAAATTCAGACTACGAAAGGAATTTTAAATATTAAAATAGTAATTCTCTTACTGTGTAAGAAAATTGTGAAACTAATCAGTCGGTTTGAATATTTGAACGATAAGCCCGACTGTTTTGGGTACGAGAAGTTAAGTTCTGAGACAACATACGAGGGTACTGCTTGCTTGAATAAATCAGTGATGTTTGCACTTTATTCGATTTGTAGGTGAAGATCGCATAGCATAATTATAAAATCACAGTAGAATTTTTATTATCTTGGGTGATAATAAACATGTATTGTAATTTTTATTATCTTGGGTGATAATAAACATGTAATTTGTATTATCTTGGGTGATAATAAACATGTATTTTTTTTTATTGATTTATCTGGTCGCTTTTGACCCTAGTCACACCTGATGGAGCACACAAATCCAAATAAGTAACAGAAATATAGAGGGATTCCCCTATAGCCCTCTGGTTCTCACATACATACGACGGAACACAGTAAACTGCTTGGCACCGGACTTTAATGTGAGTGTAGTAGCTAGCCAGGCGGACTGTATATAGATCCTACCACCAAGCGTGCTGGTTTTTTTTTAATCTTACAAAACGCGTCTATTCTCAGCGTGCGGTGAGAAAGTTTTATATTCTAATCCATCCCCACACGGGATAATAACCAGGCTTACACTTGCTTACTTACCAACTGAAAATCAGCGCTGGGTGGTTGACGCCCAGCGAACGCTCTGTTGGTGACCCTTTCGGCATGGCCATGCTCGACAGCATAAAATGTGTGTTTTATTATTTTTTATGTTTTTATTGTTTATGTCATCATTGTGTCCTTGGTTGAATATTTATTTTCTTTCTTTCTTTCTTTTCTAACTTATGGAAGCCTATAATTGACCACTGAAAGGCCTCTTCTCATATAAATAAGGAATGAACAAATATCACCACGCTTGCTCACTGGGGGTGAATGATTTCGGACCGTCCAATTGGTTGATTATCGCTAATTTGATCCTAAGTTATTATCATTGCATAAAATAATTCTAAGTCTATCTCCCTCAGGTCAGTCAAGGCTGGATCCTGGGTCCTGAGCTGTGTGACATGTGGACTTCCAGCGACGTGCTCTGCAGTTCCGCATCTATTCTTCATCTCGTTGCTATTGCTACTGACAGGTAATAATACCATTAATTTCAGCCAATAAAAGTTATAACATATCATATCATAATACTATACAATATGAATAACAAAAAATATTATAAAAAAGTCTAGGAAACCGTCGGCCCACCTGATTATAAGTGGTTCCCGCCACCAATATACACCTACAACACCATGAGGATTGCTAATTCGTTGCCAACCTTAGAAACAAAGTTGGAAAGTCTCATGTGCCTGTAATTTCACCAGCACCCATACCCTTCAAACCGCAACTCAACAATTCTGCTTAGCGGCAGAAATAGGTATTGAGGTAGAACTTTCCGGGAAGAACTTTCCATATCATATCAGAATACCATTCATTTCATATCAGCCAATAATTAAATACTTTATCATTAAGCAAATAAATGTAATATACCATATTATAACAGCCGATAATCAATAATACGATATCATATCAGCCAATAATCTAAATTGCATATCATGCCATAATAAAGCTTCCTCCTACCAGCCAAATCGTATCAGCATAACATGAGTCTCCTCACATACTGCTCCAATCATGGAATAGAAAAAACAAATGAAGTGCCACGCGGCTTTCGTACGTATGTCACAATTATGCGTAGATCCGCAACACTGGCTCACGATTAGCTGCTTTCTGTGACACGACGTCTCGAACTCATACGTAAAATATTAGAATCATGCCTTTTTCTACAATTTTAACGAGTAAAATGATAGCAGGACGAAAAATGAACCTCACAGAGTTGTTTAAAGTAGAAAACTTGGATATCTTTCAATAAATTGATGTCAGTTTGGCGACACTGGCTCTCATACTAAAGAAGTATAGGGGCACTTTCACTTGTTTTTTAGCTTTCGTGGCTCCAAGAAACATTCGAAATAATGGTAAGCAAATGGATTGGTGATCGTAACTCGTTGTTATTAGCACGCAATACGCAGCTGCCCATCTTCTTACTTTCCCCTTAGTAGTCTTTTGTAACAGCCATGGTCACTGTGTAGTGATGTGCAATACGCATCATCATACTCATAACAGCATGACTGGTTAGTCACTTTACATCCGAAAACCATTCTGTACAACTTTTACGGTGGGAAAATTATGAATTCGTGAAATTGTTTTAGCAAAATCGTTGGTGTGTTCGCTGTCGTGTAACTTCTGAATGACTTGACCGATCGAGGGCATATTTGCACACTAGCTTTCGCCCGCAGCTTCGCTTGCGTGAAATTTTGAACCCGTTAAGTGACGATTTTCCATACAAACTTTCATCCCCTATTTAACTCCCTTAGGGGTTGAATTTCGAAAAATCCCTTCTTCGTGGATGCCTACGTTACAAAAGGAATCTACTGTCAAAATTTCAACTTTCTAACCCCAGCGGTTTAGGCTGTGCATTGATAGATCAGTCAGTCAGTCAGTCAGCTTCTCCTTTTATTATGTATAGATTATATTGGTTTTGTAGAGACAATGGTTCATAGCTATGCTAAGATCAGATAGAAGGCGCTGTAGCCAAATTATTTACGCGGGCACAGCCGAGGGCGAAGAGCTAGTGAATTAATAAAATAAGGACGTAATAACTTCAGAATGGTTGTCTACTTATTTTTAATATTCTCCGTTACTTAAAAGTAAAGTAAAAAACTCTAAGTAAGTACGCGAAGTTCGAACCGACTTCAAGTACCTATAGGTAGAGCGCTTTGATATTTTCTTGGCTCAAAGTTTGTCCCGTCAAATACTTAAATTACTTTTTTAGTGAGTCGACTTCGAAGAAATCCACGACAGTTGCACGGAAAAGTACTGATCGATTTCAGATAATTGAGTGTGTAAATAAATACTGCTATTCAGCCCTGGTAGGATTGATAGTCAATCACCACACACTCTTCTTCTCTTGTATCAGCACGAGCTATACGTCAACAGTTCATGCTGTGGTGAAAAGATTAGCCAGTCAGCAAGGTTGGTAGCAGAGCTGACTGCCCAGGGTGCGCTGGACGTACTTAAGTATCTTCACTCGTAGAGGCTCTTTAATCAGCTCATTACTGTTCTAATTTGGTCACGGGCCTCTTTTGAGAATGAGCAGGGTTAAGTTCTTAGTCCACCACGCTGTTCTCGTGCAGGTTGGCGAACTACACACACCATCGAGAACTTTTTGGAGCCCTCTCAGGTGTACAGGTTTTCTCACGATGTTTTTCTTCACCGTTAACGCAAATGGTAATTAAATTCTGATCCGCACATGAATTCGAAAAGTCAGAGGTGCGAACTAAGACCGAACTCAGAGTCCTGCTCCAGGATCAAACTTAAAATCCTGGATGCGTTCAATCGCTGGGCTATCACTTCTTATATTTTTTGAGCAGGTGCTCATTCCCATCACAAAAATACCCTTTCGTGAATGTTATATACACAAATCACTGTTACGAAGCGGTTTGTTCCCGCTGGAAGTTATCCTATCCTTTTCGTTAGGTACTAAGCCCATGAAAGCAATTAAAACTATCCAGATAGGTACCATTGACAAATGTTTTTTGACCAAACATGCATTCGATATAGTGTCTGTTCGACCCAAAGTAATTCGATCAGTTAGAGTTCGATACAACGTGAATTCGTTTCAACGTACATACACACATAAAATTACTAAGACACAGCGTGTTTCGACTCCAAGTGATTTGATAAAACGTACAAGACCCGTCTTCGATAGTTTCCTTACTAAAATGTTTCCATCTTTCCAGGTACTGGGCTGTGACAGACGTAGACTACATTCACATACGCAACGAGAAGCGTATATTCACGATGATCGTGCTGGTGTGGGGAGCAGCACTCGTCGTCTCTCTAGCCCCTCAACTCGGCTGGAAGGACCCAGACTACCTCGCCAGAATCACGCAACAGCAGAAGTGCCTCGTCAGTCAAGACCTTGCATACCAAATCTTCGCAACCATGTCGACATTCTACGTCCCACTTGCAGTCATCCTTATCTTATACTGGAAGATCTTCCAAACAGCCAGAAGACGCATCAGAAGGAGACGGGATCCACCTCCTCCTCGTCCAACGTCTGCTGATGGCGCCACACCCTCAGGACGACCCGTCCAATCAGCGCGAGACAGACGGTTCGTCAAGAAACGGTTCCTGAACCTAAAGAAGTGCAACCAACGGACTCGTGCCGAGACGCTGGCTGCAGCATTGTTGTTAACTGAAGGACAGAGCACTTCAACTGTTGATACGTTGGACGAAGAGCCAAGGACCACGGCGTTCACGATCAACGAGAAGGCGCCGCCTTCAGTGTCCCCAGAAAAGTCTTCCTCGACTGTTACTAACGGCTCGAAGCCCGAAAAAGCCATCGTCCCTGCTCCCACGCATAGAGAGAAAAAAGAATCTCTGGAAGCAAAAAGAGAGAGAAAAGCGGCGAAGACGCTCGCGATCATAACAGGAGCATTTGTGTTCTGCTGGCTTCCATTCTTCATAATGGCGTTGGTGATGCCAATCTGTTCATCCTGTGTTATCAGTGATTACTTAGCAAGTTTTTTCTTGTGGCTAGGATACTTCAACTCGACCCTCAACCCTGTAATATACACGATCTTTAGCCCCGACTTCCGCCAAGCGTTTGCGCGTATTCTCTTCGGAACCCATAGGCGGGGTCGGAATAAAAAGTTCTAACGAAAATGTCAGTACTATGTATATAATTGAGGCCGCGTAGGCCAATGGACTATGTTACTCAACCTATATGTATGATATTTCGCTTTCTGTATGTTATACATACTAAGTAGATAGTGTAAATACGTTTATTCGGTGATATATTGTAAATAATATAAAGGTATATGATAGATGATGTTGAAAATTGTTTTTTTTACGCGTTATAGTCTATGCAGCCGCGACGGGGTCGCTCGCGAGTCCTGGGCGGCCCCCCCGCCCGCTCTTATGTTGTTTCAAGTGACATTACGAAATAAATATTTAAATTATATCAGATTTCAAGGGTTTTATTCTCTCCCTTTTCAATGAGATCCTCTGTTTATTCGGGAAAGCCAGTAAGATATTGGGCGCAATTAGAAAATCCCTTAAATCTATTTTTTTTCATTGGCTTTGTTCCTGATCCCTTTGTGGCGATATTATGGGAGTTTTTATCTTCTGTATATTTAAGGTAATCCGAGAAACTGCTTAGGCGAATTCGGAAACTCATTTCTTTTCGTTCCGGATTTACTTTATTGAGCTTCTTATTGGGTGTTTTAGGTATTTAAATCCATTCAATGGGTACTTTAAAAAAATCATTGATACGCATAAAGCCACAAGGAAAACTTAAGGTATGTCCACATTTGTAGCATTTTGGCGTATCGTATCTCCGTCGCGTGGCACCGATGTGTATTATGATCGCTGGTTAGGACAAACACACTTACAAATGTGGACGTACCTTAACCAGCGATCTTGATACACGTCAGTGCCACGCGACGGAGATACGACACGCCAAAATGCTACAAACCTTCAGGAGCCTAATTCTCCTAAAATAAATTGTTGCCAAACGCAATCGAACCTCAACCGTCAGTCAGTTTTTGTTTTCGATAACTTTCAAAATGATTGATTTTGTTTTTTGTGTCAAACAATTTGATAGCTTTTTAAATTGAGAACTGTCTGAATGAACGGTTCGACCTTGGTTCGGTTGTGATTTATCAAAATTTATTTTAGGAGAATTGGGCCCCAGGTCTTTTTTCCACAGCATTCGATACGACACGACAAAATATGGTGAAGACGACTCTATTATATGAACTGTGTCGTTTTGTTTCGTGAGTAAACGAAAAACAAAGCGTTCATATTTATATGAACTGTGTCATTTTGTTTCGTGAGTAAACGAAAAACGGCCTTAGGCCCGGACTCCACCAAAACGGAGATGTGCGGAAATGTCCGAAGAGGAGACGAGAAGAGATGTTTTTCAGCTAGGGTATTTTGATCAAAACTGTGTGGAGATGCGTACTGGCTAGACTGTAGCGGAGATGTGTGCTGGCTAGGGTGGAGATGTGCGCTGACTAGAGCGGAACTGAGCTGCGTGTGGCAAGCGTTGGATGTGAACGCACAGTTTAGTGCGATCTGACACGAAAGGTAGACGTCTCAGTCATGTCGTCATTACAAAAAATGTATCTTTTACTTACTGCACGCCGCACACATCTCGTCTCCGCTGAGCGCCGTCTGCAGCTTGCGAGGCAAAGCTTACATCTCCGCCTTGTACCGCGGCCCAGATCAATCTCAGCGAGGAACAGGGGCCTAATTCTCCTAAAATAAATCTTGATAAATCACAACCGAACCAAGGCCGAACCGTTCATTCAGACAGTTCTCAATTTCAAAAGCTATCAAATTGTTTGACACAAAAAACAAAATCAATCATTTTGAAAGTTTTCGAAAACAAAAACTGACTGACGGTTGAGGTTCGATTGCATTTGGCAACAATTTATTTTAGGAGAATTGGGCCCCAGCTCACATCTCCGCTTCCATCGCGCCATATAAATATGATACATCTCCGCTCAGTGGTATTCACTTAAACTACTCAGTTACACATCTCGTATCCACTCGGATACGAGATGTGTGAATAACGGAATTCTATTGGCATTTTAAAACACATCTCCGTTCCGCTCGTCTCGTCGAGAGGAGAGGAGATGTCCCGATTAACGAATAGGTTTGCGTTACTTTCAAAACTCTCCGTTTAGCTTCAACTCAAAACGAAATCCTATTGGTGGTTTACGAGACATCTTCTCTCCTCTCCGCTTTGATGGATATCGGGCCTTAAGCGCAGGCAACACAAATTTAAGAATAGGTACTGATGTATAATTATCATGACGGCTCATTACAAATACATACAATCTTCTTTGTTTTTGGCTAATGTTTCTGTGATAACAGTTAAATAAAACAGAGATTGAAAGTCCTCATCAAAACTTTTGTTGAAGGGAACCACAAACCAAAACGTCATCTAAGATATATTTTTTTTGTTTTTGTTGATTTTTTCAAAAAACGCTGAATCAATTTCGATAAAATTTTAATGGGACCATTCCTGAAGGATGGCCTACCAAACAAAAAAACAATCATCAAAATCCATTCATAATTGGCGGAGATATCGCGTAACAAACATACAAAAAAAACATTCAGATAAATTGAGAACCTCCTTCTTTTTGAAGTCGGTTAAAAATGAAGAATTTACTTAACCTACTAACGAAGTATAATCCCCAAAAACAAACACAGCTAACACTTTAACCTGACTAATGAAATTAACTAAATCCCGAGCATGTAAATCCAACTATTGAATAATCGTCTAACGTACACCCCACTTTAATCAATCAATCGCATGCAATATGTTAATGCATTCAAATCAGTACGAAATGTTTCCAACTTCGGTAAAACAACTCACAAGTTCGTTAATTTAGCACTCCGAAGCTATAAATCGCATATGGTTTGTAATGGAGTTTAAATAACCAAAAGTTTGTTTATTTACACGGCTTTTTAGCAGTATTACTTGCGTGTAAATCAAGATGATGGTATTAATCTTTCTTTTTTGTTTATAATGTGATTTTCTTGGTGTTTCGTTGGTGAGTTAGGCTGGCCGCACGTGGGGCACTAAGTTGACTGTGCTTTGTTTACGGTAACTTTTTTCTATAGGTTGTCGTAAAACAGCCTAGTATAACTCTTTCAGTCTAGTAAGCAGTGGTATAATATTAGGTATAGTATAGTGAAATTTACACTACAAGACTACAAGGTTAGTCGGAAAGGGGGTACTAATCCGAAAGGGTGTTAAAGTATTCATAATAATGAATAACTTTTGTTCTACAACTTTTCCCAAAAGTCAGTAGTTTAAGAGAAACAGTGGTTCAAAAATCTCTAAAAAAATCTCCAAAATCTATCTATCCCCAGTAATGATCAGCTGTGTTTACATTTTAGGTCATATTTGGGGTCATGAATTTGAAGCACCATTTTCTGAGTTTGTAACAAAAGCAGGGATGAAGAATTTTTGAAAAAACTAAAATAAAATTCATTTTATTTGAAAAAAAAAAAATATCGAATTTTGAAATTTTAACACTTGCTTTCAAACAGTCATCAGCGATACTATAAGTGGGCTTCGGATTAGTACCCCCTTTCCGACTAACCTTGTATTATCTTGAAATGTAAGCTGCAAATAGCTTGAAAACTATAAAGACGGCTCTCCCATGATCTTAAGACCGTAGGCTGACTCGCTTTTGCAACGCGTCAGGTATGTTTGCTGAGGTCAGCATTTACAGTTTCAGAGCAAAATAGTGCGGAAAAGTGGCCTCTTTGATGTGTTGTGTGCTGGACAGTACCAGCAGCCTTCTAAATACCATACTGGTACCATACTCTTTTTATATCGCGAAGGCGGATGTTGTAACTTTTATGTCAGTAACATAAGGTTCAAATTGTAATAATTCACCCGCCTTTGTCAGATAGAAATAGTACCTGTAACAGTTGATTGAGCTTCACGATGGCTGATGCATGCGTGCCATCTTTTGGGACAGGTCCTCTCAAACTGCTGGAACTTTTCTTAAAAGGCCAGTCCAGGCGTTGCTCTGCATTGTCCTCACACAAATTTTTGCTACAGAAAATAAGTCTGGACTTTAAAAGACATTTTGACCCCTGAGTTTGTTTCGGCCTTTCTTCTCAGAGGTAGTCAGATAGGAAACGCCGACGACATCTAGCTCTAAAAACAAACTGACATGTAAAAGTGATTTTTAAATATCCAATTTGCAGAATATACAACTTCATTCCATTTCATTGCCCGGTTGTGAGGCACTGGAATGCCATCCATGGAACCAGAGTTAATCCCTACTTCCCAACTAATATTATAAATGCGAAAGTAACTCTATCTGTCTGTCTGTTACGCTTTCACTCCTAAACCACTGAACCGATTTTGATAGAATTTGAACTTCTAGTATTAAATAAAACCCTATTACTAACAATCTTCGGATGTATCAAATATGTCTGAGGTAAATAAATAAATTAATAAATAGCCCTCAATTGAAAACTTCCCCTTAAGCACAGTAGACATATATAAGCTAAAGTAGTACCTCAACTTACTATAATGTCTAGAATTGAAACACTCACACAGACACGCTCTGTATACTGAGTAGTTTTTTTTGTTTTTGTATGGAACTGTATCCCGAAAATACCTTATTTGTCTTGTTGCAGTGCGTGTCTGTGTGAATGTGTCAAATCGGACGATTGTAGGTAGTTGAAGTACTACTTTAGCTTTTAAGTCTACTGTGCCTTAAGTGTCGGTTTGATATCAATTGAGACGCTGATTCGATAATTGAAAATGTTGTCAACTACAATTAGCCCGTGAGCCAGCAACAGATTTTCCGGACCAATTTCCTCTCAAGCGATAACTCGTGGAATGCTTCAGGGAGTGTATTATGCAGCATGGTGAACCTCAGCTGCCGCTCCGTGGGTGGGTTGGGCAGCGGCAGCCCATCAAACACGTAAAAAAAAATGTTTTCAGTCATTTCCTCCCGACTGAAAATTTGTCAAATGATAGTTAACGCAATTATTCGAAGATAAAAAAAAGTCAGCTGGCCGTACCGTGGTGGAATACACGTCAGCTGGTCACATGCCACGCAAAAAAAATTTTTTCTTTCAGTGATTTCCTCTCACTTGAAAATGTGTCAGATGATAGTTTACATGCTATTTTGAATAAATAAAAACGTCAGCTGGCTCTATGTTGGTGGAAAGGTCGTCAGCTGATGCAGTGAAAGGTGGAGCATGGGAGCCAGACGTGAGCGCCGATCGCTTATTTAAATACGTCAGCTGGCGGGTTTTCCACCAACATAGAGCCAGCTGACGTTTTTATTTATTCACAATATCATTTAAACTATCATCTGACACATTTTCAAGTGAGAGGAAATGACATAACTACAGTTATTCGCAATAGCTTCATGCACGCGCCCTTATATGTACACACGGCTACACATCAAGCTATACAAAACCAGTTTATCTTGGCGTCGCTTTGTATAATCTTTTCGCACAAGTAACTGTCAGCTTATACTGTTTTTGCATAGCTGAAGTGTAGCCGTGTGTACCAATCAAATCAATGTTCTCATTAATCAATTAGCAATATTTAAATAAACGCACTTTGGATAGAAATCAATCACGTTAAAATTTATACGCAAGGAAAATCTACCGAAGCCTAAGGGTCAAAATACACGTCCGATAGTTGTTTCCGGGAGCTGGATCCGATTATCTGATCGGATTCATGAAATACACATACGATTCTCGTGTCCGATTTTTTCTGGACGACGACGACGCCCGCACGATGCTTACGATTCTGACATCCGATCCGATAGTCTGATCGTACGTGTAATTCATGTTCAAACAAATGTATGACGCAGAGGCCTTCAGATAGTCTGATCAGACTATCGGAAACAAGTATCGGACGTGTATTTGGGCTAAAAAAAAAAAACTTGTGAGCCATTCGAAAATAAACTTGAATTTTAATGTATAAAAATGTCCAACGTAACTCCTTTTTGCGTTTTTTGCCAAAAAACAACTTCAAAGTTGAAAGTATTCTGCGAAGAAAGTTTGAAAAAGTGCAGTGAAGTTTTAAATATTCGAAAATATAATAGTTTAGCGGGAAAAGACACAAGTGCTTCCTACACGGCATAATGATTTTCAGCTATACGATAGCGAGTGCCATCGACGGTTTACAGCTTTGCCGCCGAAATACAGAAAATCTACATCCACATCATCAGCAGAAGCAGCGTCTCCCTCAGTATTACCGTATGTATACTGTAATGTAACAGACGGCCCTAGGATCTCCTGAGAGCACGTCTGCTACACCAGTTGTAAAGAATGTGTAGGGCATTCTATACCTAATACATAAATAACAATACTAGAAATGGTTAGAGAATAAGAGTCAGCATAGCTTTACGTCCCTTGGAGAAGTCAGCGAGTTCCTTCTTGTGGTGCCCCGGGTGAGGATGACGATCATAAAGGTGATACTACAATACATATGCTACTACTACACTGGACCGCAAAGAAAAAGGGTCGGTTAGAAAATCTTCAATATCTTCAAAAGTACCTGACCTAGCTTTATGAAATAAAGACTAAATAAAAGAATATTTAATGCCACATAAAATAATGTATGAAACCTTTTTAATTATTTTTGATAATTGTGTAAAAAACTAAAAATGTAAAATAATGGTCGTTTCTGAATTTAGTACCAAAAAATTCAAATCAATTGTTCCGCAATTTGTTTTAGTTTTGCAATAAAAAAGTTATAAATATGGTGTCTCTGCCTTATACATTTTATTATTCTGAAGTCATAATGTCTTTAATCCCTGAAGAATGCACCAGGATCCTGACAATGCTTGAAGATGGACACAGTCAGCGAAATACAGCGAGAACCGTTGGTGTGACTCTTTCTACAGATCAGCGAGTACTCCAGCGTTTCCATAAAACTGGATCCAATCTTCGAAGACCAGGAACAGGCCGAAAAAAGTGCACGACGGCGCGGGAGGATCGCTATATGGTGTCAACAATTTTGAGAAATCGCTTTCTTACGGCTGTTGAAGTAAAGAATCATCATAAACGAGCTGGAGGAAACAATCTGAGTATGGATACAGTAAGGCGGCGTCTGGCTGAAGCAAATTTAAAGCCATTAAGACCTGCAAATGGCCCAAAACTAGAAAGACAGCACAGAAACTCAAAGTTGAGTTATGGTAGAGAACACGAGAATTGGATTCTGAATGACTGGTCAAGAGTTTGTTTTCAGACGAGTCTAGATTCTGTTTATACAAGCACGACGGGAGGAAAAGAGTGTACAGAAGACCGGAAGAGCGTCATAACCAAGCCTTTATAGAAGAAAAAGTACCATATGGCGGAGGCTCTGTTCACGTGTGGGCTGGGATTTCTTCCGAAAGCCGCACTGAGCTAGTGGTGATAGAAAATGGAACTTTAACTGCAGAAAGATAATGTCACTGAAATTCTGAATGACTACGTTGGTCCATTTTTATTGGACATGGACAAGAATGCCGTTTTTATGCAATACACTGCCCGCCCGCATAAAGCTCAGATAGTGTTTGCCTATTTTCAAGAAGTCGGTATCACACACATGGAGTGGCCAGCACGCAGCCCCGACTTAAACCCCATTGAGCATGCATGGGACGAACTGGGACGACGTGTACGTCAGCGGAATCCGCCGCCAATCACGCTACGTGAAAGGAAAGAAGCTCTAATGGAGGAAAGAAAGAATATTCCGCAGCATCGCCTCAAAAACCTAGTAGAAAGTATGCTAAATCGCATAACAGCAATATTGCAAGCTCGCTGAGGCAACACAAAGTACTAAAATGCGTGAAAACGGCACATTTGTAACCAATCTACATATACGAAAATACTGGAAAAACTACGCATTTTTATTTATTTTACATTTATTAAAAATGAAAAGCTTGAATTCATTTATTTTTTATTTTCATTTAACCACATTAAAATATTCTTTGATTTAGTCTTTATTTCATAAAGCTAGGTCAGGTACTTTTGAAGATATTGAAGATTTTCTAACCGACCCTTTTTCTTTGCGGTTCAGTGTATTACATTTTCGAATATTTAAAACTTCACTGCACTTGTTCAAACTTTCTTCACAGAATACTTTCAGCTTTGAAGTTGTTTTTTGGCAAAAAACGCAAAAAGGAGTTACGTTGGAAATTTATTTTCGAATGGCTCACACGCTTTTTTTTTGTTTTTTGGTCTTCTGTAGATTTTCCTTGCGTATAAATTTTAACGTGATTGATTTCTATCCAAAGCGCGTTTATTTAAATATTGCTGATTGATTAATGAGAATATTGATTAGATTGGTTACTATGATATACTCGTATAGATGATATTGATATGACAGGTTACTATGTAATCTAGCTAAGATGCCAGTTGCGATCCGTACTGTGACCAAGAAACATAAGCTAATGTATACTGTACTTTTTTGTTTTTGTAATGTTATGTTTTTTACTGTGAGTACTAATAAAGCATTATTATTATTATTATCTATGTATCTCTATTCACGGCTCATCTTCCGTGCGGAAGATGTCCGGTCGTTTGGAAGGCATACACGGGGACACAGGTCCAACGCGCAGAGGCCCCTTTGAGAACTTTAATCTAAAATGGGGTGGAGCACCAACCGGGGACTATCCACGGCTGCACTATTGAAGTACAGTCACGAGCATAAATATATTACTTTGGGCACATGGGCAATTATATCTGTCCCAGGAACGAGTTCAATAATATCTGTCTGCACGAACGCAGCACAAACATCTGATCATTCATAGGCATCATATTAAAGTGACAATTCCCAAAGCATAAACATGTATTGTGATGATATTAGTTTCAAAATAATGTGATACCTTTTTGCAACACAAACATCTGATCTTTCATAGGCATCATATTAAAGTAACAACTTCTCAAATGCAAAAACATGTGACGATATTAGTTAAAAAAAAAAATTAAGTTAAAAACTGTCACCCGACTACGTAAAAAAAGGGGTCTAAAAAGGACAAAACAAGAAAACAATTCAAATAGAAATCCAAAAATGCATAGGTACAAAAACGGTCAAGGTAGAGCCGTGGTCGCACTTACTGTATACCTACTATGATTATGTGGGTGCCAGGAACACCTTAAGGAGGTCGAGGTAAGTACCTACTACCCAATCTTGTTTGGAAAAAAACCGTGTGTTCTATGTTTTTTTTTTTTTTTTTTACAAAAAACTCGTATTAACAAACCACTCTCTGTTAGGTCGTGTAAATCAGCCTTTAATCTCTACCTTTACACTTGTAAAGGTAGAGATTAAAGGCTGATTTACACGACGCCAGTTTCTTGAAGCAAGTTTCGTTCTGTCTTTGTCTTTCTCAGCGAAAAAACAGAGATAGCATGAGAGTTGCTTCAAGAAACTGGCGTCGTGTAAATCAGCCTTAACCGATAACATGGCACGTCGCTCCATTGACACTGCAAGTAAGAATGTGTGAGAGAGAATATTTACAACGCGTTCAACTCAGATGTATGCATTCTACAACTTTAGGCCAAACTTAAACAAAAGCATGGATCAGTGGCTCGACAGATTTGACGTCGCTAATTAACAGTACGGTACCGTGTGGAGGTTTGTATGAATGACACACGTGCGTTTTATCGAGCATTCACTCTAAAGGTCACAGCTCATAGGAACCACCCGGCATCCGACCCGCATCGCCTCGCCTCGTGCGGTGAGTATTCTTTATCTGGTTAACCTCGCGACGTTTACTGGTTATAACGCGGCGTCCACCCGTGAACCACCTGCTGACAACGAGTGGCCGCCGAACGACGAGGCGGTGCGGGTCGGTTGCCGAGTGGCTCTAATGAGCTGTGACCTTAATTTTTTTTTTTTATTTATTTATTTCAACCAAACTTACAAATATCATTACAGGAATGTCCCCAATGCGATTTTGTAGTACTTATTACTAAATTTTCTAACAACTAGATATTACTGTTTTATTGTAACAGACAACAAAAAGTTATACACTAGTCGAGCAATACTATGAATATTAAACATGTCAAGTACTGTCAAACACAAACATGGTGACTCGTTGGCAAGCACACACACGGCGGACCATGGTATCGTAGTTGATATTATATACTCACTACCGAAAGTTCTTTACCCTAGGTCAGGGGTCGGCAACCTGCGGCTCGCGAGCCACATGTGGCTCTTTGGATGTGAAGCTGCAGCTCTTTATTATTCTATATGCAAATATTATTTTTATTATAAAAAAAAAACATTAAAAATCGTTCTGAATCGATTAACGAGTATTAGGCACCATTTCTATCTCTCAGCCACTTGTTTTCGCTTTTCACCGCAACCGTCCCCGTGACACGCGTCGTCACTGTTGTCAGTCCGTCGGAAGCTCTCGAATGACGCTGTCGTTGTTAATATTTTACTGAAATAATAAGTGATTATTTAATAATACCATATATATTATCTACTTTGTTGTGAAAAAACACGACTTATATGTGAATAAACAGGGGCCCAATTCTCCTAAAATAAATTGTTGCCAAACGCAATCGAACCACAACCGTCAGTCAGTTTTTGTTTTCGAAAACTTTCAAAATGATTGATTTTGTTTTTTGTGTCAAACTCTTTGATAGCTTTTGAAATTGAGAACTGTCTGAATGAACGGTTCGGCTTTGATTCGGTTGTGATTTATCAAGATTTATTTTAGGAGAATTAGGCCCCAGATATTTTTCTTGTGAATAAATAGATTCGTTTTTTTTATCAAAATACTTATTTATGCAAGTAGGTACAATTTATTTTTGGCAAGAAAAATTTTTGTGGCTCTTTAAATACTCAGAAAATTTTAATTTTTAACTCTTCAGACTCAAAAAGTTACCGGCCCCTGCCCTAGGTTACCGTTTCAGAAACCATTTTCTCATAGTTCCTCAACACACACCACCAACATTTGAAGTACGTAAGTAAAACAAAACTCAGCTGCCATCACGACGGAGGCAAACGTCCTATACTTACGTTTTTTTTCCTCAAAGCGTGACAGCCCTGAAAAATGGTTGGCGAGTACACATAGTGACGGAACGGAAGCGGGAGCGTGTTTCACTAAGATGGTTTCTGTTATTATTTTTGATTCGTCTTTAAAACTATTACATGACATAACATCACGCCTGTATTCACTGAAGGGTTAGGCAGAGGTGTGTAGTACACCCTCATTTCACCGTTATGTTTATGTCTCATGTAGTAGGGGGCGAGCCTATTGCCATCAACCGGGCACAAATCCAGACTCCGGGCTGCTACTGACAAATTCCACACGGAACAATGACGCGCTTGCGACCAGTAGGCCAACAAGGCAGTCAAAGTCAAATATTTTTTATTTCAAGTAGACCAGATTACTGGTGCATTTAAAAGGTCAACACTGGGTGCTCGGTTCCAAGTAGTAGGTCCTATGGAGAAGAGGCGGCAAGAAACTCCATGGGCACTCTTTTAAGAAAATAAATGGTTTGACAATTTATATTGTAGTAATGTAAGTACAATGCAGATTTATGTACAAGCGGTTAACAACATAAAAAGTAATTGAGTAAATTTGCCTTTTAAAACGATTGCCATAGCAGTTACGAGCTGGCCAGTCCCAACAGTCAGCACCCATTCACGAGCATGACGCATACATCAGCGTCTCTCAGCTCAGCCATGTTGCAGGGAACCCAGCTACCCGATGCAAAACGCCACCATCAGCAGGCCATTTTAGTGAGCATGACACACTCATACCGATAGACAACTGGCAGTCAAATCAAAAAACTATTAATTAAGGAATAATGGCCGCTCATATAGGCTCGTCGAATTGCGATCCGAATCCGAGAAAATACGATCCGAGGAAACTCGGCTGCAAATATATGAAACTCGGATGTAGTGCAAAACCATTCATACAAATAGTATTGCAGCTTGTTCGGATCATATTTTCTTGGAAACGTATCGAATGCAATGCACAAGCCAAGCGCTCACGGATGTTTCAAAAGCTTCAATAAATAAATTCTGATAAAACATCTGATTTATTCCTCACATAAAAGTTATATGTATGTCCTTGGTAAAATCTGGCCGGGTTAGTAGTAATGTTATTAGAAGAGTTTTAAGTATGAATGTGGAAGGATATACAAACAGAGGTAGGCCAAAAAAAGATGGATGGGTTGAGTGAAGGAATACAGAATGACTGGTAAGACACTAACGATATCTTAAGGGATCATTGTACTCATCATTATGAACAACTTTTACTATGGGACTAAACCTGAAATCGAGAAAAAAAAAACAGCTGTTCCCTACATTTTGACGAGTAATGCGAACATAAATGTAGGGAACAGCTGATATTTTTTTTCGCTTTCTGGTTTAGTCCCATAGTAAAAGTTGTTCATAATGATGATTACAATGACCCCTTAAGTGATCGTTAGTTTCTTTCCAGTCATTTTGTATGTGGGTAAGAAAGGAGTGAGTACTGAGATGACGGAAGAGTTAGACGAGAATGGAAGAGGAATACAAGTTGTACCAACCACAACATGTGTGGAATAAGGGCAGAATGATGATTATTGATTGATGATGATGGGGTAGTAGAATTGGCTAATCAATACGGTACCAACGACGCTGCTATACGTGTCTCGGCTACATTACTCTACAAAGGCCCAGGAGATTGTAGAGTACATCCAGGTGAGGACCAATTCCACCCTGAGGGTCGAGCGGTGGAGTATCGCCATAATGCAAATTTCAATTCCTTTGTGGTGAGAGTGGCGACTGAACATCTGTGTCGACGTTCATGAAGTAGGAATTTTGGCCGAGAGGTGTAGCGTTCCGACGATTTCGGGGCCGGCTACCAGACACCGCGCGACACACGACGCCTACTCCTCGTGTGAATTATTGTTTTTATATTTTATTGTTTATGTATAGTATTTTTACGTTAGTTGTAAGTTTTATATTGTATTGTATTTTGTTAATATGTATATTCTGTGTAGTGGTTTCGCCTAGCTTCCACGACACAGGGAATCCTAGCGTGGAAGCTAGTGCCAAATGTAAGTTGATTTGTACAATAAAGATTAAAAGATACATAAGCCCAATTTGACCAAACATGCTTCACGTTCCACGTTCACAGAAGGCAACTAAAATATTGCTTGCAGAATGAGCGACGACATCCATAAAATCGGTGCAATCATCAATTTGTCCAGCAAGCAAGGCAATTCCATCGTTACTTCCCAGATAGTAATTTATTACAATGTACGAGGGAGATCCGTGTTCTGCAATAAACAAGCTGTGAATGAAAGGCCGATAAACGGTTATAGGTTCGCTGCTATCACACTACAACCTGACGTAATTCTTTTCTTGTGTCGGCATGAGCTATACGACAATAACTCATGTCACGTTGAAAATTAGCCAGTCAGCAAGGTTTCGAGGCACAGTGTGCACCGGACAAATGACATGACATAATACTGTCTTGAGTGAATTCTTCATGCAACATATACACTTGGGAGCAAAGAAATCGAGCCACTCCTTTTTTCACGTGTCCTGTCATTAGTTTTGGTTTCATGAATTATATAATTCAAAATAAGTACCAAAAACTACCGTCATTGTAAAGGTTATCAAATAACCTTTTAGGCGATATATGTTTAGAATTGATCTGTTCCATAATACCAAAGATAATAACAATTATACCTACGTGAAAAATAGAAGTGGCTCGATTTATTTGCTCCCAAGTATACAATCAGGAGCAAGGAATCCGGGTCACCATCATAAACATTAATAATTCAGAAACTATGAATGATGGCTTATACAGGGTGTAAACGAATTCGTGTAATTCCTTAAAATCACATGATCTACTGGTGTAGATTGGCTTCGCAGTGGATTTAGATCGATTAAAAATAAAAAATAAATGCTTTTTTTTCATGCAATTGTTGTTAGTGATCTTATCTAAACCTCCTAATAAGGATTCAGTAAAAAAACAAGACTTTTTTCCAAAAAAATATATTTTATTTTCGTGAACATTTCGATGCCACGCAAAATTTAATGAAAGCACGGAGACACGGCTGACGGGCACGACTAACGCTATATCGTTCTTTGCAGTCAGTTAACTCGGGCCTCTAAAATGACTTAGAAATAGAAAACTAAGATTTTGTTTTGTTTTTTTTTAAGTTGTCTTTCAAAAATACCTATTTAGGGTTAATCTGTGTCAGCAGTAGATCACGTGGTTTGAAGGAATTACACGAATTCGTTTACACCCTGTATAAATAAAAAATATTTCATAGACTATTTAATACTACTGAAATTAAATTAATAAGTGGTATTAAATAGTCTTTAAATGCTTTTCATTTGTAAAATGAAAACAGTAAGAGTAGCATTCTTAGTTTCCGGTATATTAAGGTTTATGTTAGTCACCCGGATTCATTGCTCTCGAGTGTACAAGTGTACATAGCAGATTAGAAAATACATTTCCAAGCAAATAATGCCTTTATAAGAAGTAACAACATTCTCAAAACCGCTACCGCCTAAGCTCTCTAACCGCACCCGATCGACCCCATCTGTTGTCACTCGAGGGCCGAGGGGGGAAATAAATTGTGGAAAGGAACTTGCCCTGCCCGCTCCAACTGATTTCTCTACTAGTTGATAAGAAATTGCCTTTTAACGTAAAAGGTAAGCGATAGTGGCGGTACCTATCGGGTTTTTTTTGTCATATTTATTTCTATGGCGAAAGGAGGAAAAGGTGTAAAAGAGAAATGGGTAAATATTGCTGTTATCTGTTCGCGCCTCCGAGGGTGTTGGTAAGGAAATGTTTAGCAGGAAAATATGATGTTACTTTCATATTCATGACGTGCATTATTGTATGGAATATCGTTAGGGGTGAATATATCTTTTCCTCATAACCTGTTATGTTGGGGTCAGTTTCAAGTCTAACTAGACGTGGTTGAATACCAGTATTTTACACGGAGCGACTCAGACATCCATCAGACCTCCGCAACCCAGTTACTGGGCAATGCTGATATCCCATCTCTTCTCATGGGTGTCGTAAAAGGCGACTAAGTGATTCACTAGAGGGTGGGCTAACTTTTTTCACCAGGGGCCAGAAAAACTCAAGTAATTTTGCAGGGGGCCAAAATTCCAAAAAAATATGCATTTTTTTCTGGAAAAACTAACATTTTTGGTACCAAAAATTACGGCTATTTGTTATGGCCATACATTCTTGCTTTGAAAGGGAGTGTTGGCGGGCGAAATTAAAACCCTTCGCGGGCCGGAGTTGGCACACGGGCCGTAATTTGCCACCCCTGCACTAGACTCCAGTGAATCGCTTAGTCGCATTTGTCTAGTGACTAGAGGATGGGCAGCAGCATTCTATGGGTACTTTAACAACCATACTGCGATCGCCAACCCGCCTGCCAAGCGTGGCGATAATGGCAAACCCGCCCAACATGGCTTGGGGGAGGCCTATGTCCAGCAGTGGACGTCTTTCGACTGAATGATGATGTTGATGATGCCGATATCCTAGTCCGGTTGATAGACTTTCTGGCTTCTGATTACCCGTAACTGACGTATGACCTCCGGGACCGACGGTTTAACGTGCTTTCCAAGGCACGGAAGGGTCTCGATGTGTAACGAACGGTCACCCATCCACGGACTGACCGCGGCAAGCACAGCTTAACCTCGTAAATCGTATGATCCGCGCGATTTTTAATTAGCCACGAGCCCCCCGAGTACGAGTGACGAGTGAGTATGAGTATCGTGACAGAAAATCATCTCAAATCAAATCAAAAGTTTTTATTTCACATAAACCATTACAGGCGCTTATGAAAATTCGAATTTAGGTGCACGCTTCCAATTAGTCGTTTTCTATGGAGAAGAGCCGGCAAGAAGCTCCATGGTTACTCTTTTAAAATTCATCTCTTTAACAATTTGTGTGGGTACAGTTATGACTTAGAATAGTTATGAGAGAGCAATGTAGACCTAAGTGAAAGAAACACACAAGAAAAAATGAAAAATATGGTCACAAATTAACTAGGTATCCAGGCATCTAGCAAGTCTACAAAGCTCTCACATTTACAAAAGGTAAAAGGACGCTAAACTACAGAATGTTAACAAAATCGTGTAATTCCTTCAAACCACGTGATGTACTACTAGTGACACAGATTAACCCTAAATGGGAATTTTCGAAAACCAACCAAAAAAAATATTGAAAAGATTTTTTGGTTTTCAATTTCCGAGTCTTTTTAGAGATTTGAGTTATCTGACTGCAAAGAGCGATATCGCGTTAGTCATTCTTGCCAGCCGTGTTGCCGTACTTTCATTAATTTATGCGTGTCATCGAAATGTTCACAGAAATAAAATTAATTTTTTGCAAAAAAAAACGTACTTATTTGTTTACTGAATCCTTATTAGGTGGTTTAGATACGATCGGTAACAAAGCCTCATGAAAAAAAAAAGAATGTTATTTATTTTATTTTTAATCAAGTTAAATTCCATGCTGGGCCTGTCTACACCAGTAGTAGATCATGTGGTTTTAAGGAATTACACGAATTCGTTAACACCTTGTATATGAAACAACTGACGTGGTTAATTGTCATCAAAACACATTACAAACAAAATTACTGTATAATAAGATAAAGATATCGTGAGAGTAACGATAGTAATAATAAAAAACAAAGCTAATCTTAATGAGGCTAGTTAATAGACATACACATACGACGTTAATGAGGTTCCAGGGAAGTCACATGTGCAAAAGAAGTTATTGCCAAACATCTTTATCGTCAACGTAGTCCTTAGTCTTGTAATATGCTTTTTGATTATGGACACGTTTAATATGGGCTTTGATCTACTTTCCATGCTCTTCTGTCATAAGCATAATCAGCCTTTTACTATTCGACTTCTGGGCACGCACCTCTTCTCAAAAAGAGAAGGGTTTAGGCTTTAGTCTACCACGCTGGCCTGGTGCGAGTTGGCGAACTACACATAACATCGAGAACTTTATGTTGCCCTCAGTTGTACAAGTTTCCTCAGAATGTTTTTCTTTCATCACTAACGCAAGTGATAATCATATTCTGATCCGGATATGAATGCAAAAAGTTTGAGGTGCAAGCCGGGTTTGAACTTGAATCTTCTGCACGGAAGTCAAGCGTTCAACCGCTAGGCTCTCTCATGCTATCGTTACTTATGACAAAAAAAAAATTTTTTTCTTCCACAAATTATAGATGTTATGGCAAAAACGAATAATAAAAAAAAATGTGGGAGACTGGGGCCTAAACTAAGCCGAAGCCTGTATCTTAAGAAACAGAAAATACAGGTGGTAAACGAATTTATGGAAGTCCTTAAAACCACATCATCTATTACTGGTATAGATGAAACAGGCAAGGGAATCAGCATGATTAAAAGTAAAAAAAAAAAAAAAAAACTTTTCTTTCTTGTGGAAATGCTTAGTGATTGTATCTACACTACCTTTTTATGGTTGCAATAAAAATAAGCAAATGAAAAAAGTTGTTGAATCTTTTTTATTTGATAAACCATTTCGACACCACGTGGATGAAAGCACTGCAAAACAGCTGCTGACAGGGACGACCAGCGCGAGATCGCTCCGCGCAGTTAGTTAACTCGAAAAAAGAACATAATGATATTTTTTTGAATCTGAAAAGAACTATCTGTCTCGCCAGTATATCACGCGGTTTAAAGAATTACACAAATTTGGACAGATCCTGTAAAATTAAGTTTATATTTACAGAATATTATTTTATTGACTGCCTCGTTGGTCTAGCGGTCGCAAACGCGACTGCTGAGCGTGAGGTCCTGGGTTCGATCCCCAGGTCAGGCAATGTGTCACTTGGTTTTTCCGTGTGGAATTTCTTAGTAGCAGCCCGGAGTCTGGATTTGTGCCCGGTCAATGGCAATAGGCTCGCCCCCTATTACATGGGACGTAAACATAACGGCGAAATGTGGGTGTACTATACACCTCTGACAATCCTTCGGGTAATACAGGCGTGAGTTTATGTTATTATTTTATTCATGTTATTTTTCGTCACTTAGATTATAATTGTTATACCTACATATAAATGTGTGTTCAATTTAAGAACAAAAAAACGAATTGTCTGCCTGAGCAACATCAGCCGAACTCATTCGCTATACATGTTAGTACATAACAAAGTAGGTACTTGATTAACTATTAAGAAGCATCTTATAAGTGTTTTTCGTGATGTTAGTAAACAGCATCACACCGTAACCTGTCTAACCCAACTCAACCGTATCGTTAAGCTTCGCCTTAAAAAAGCTAATAAAACTATACCTTTATACCTAGACAAGTCAAAGCCAAAAAGAAGGGCTCGCAGCTAATTTTCTGCTTTTGCAAGATTTGCAAGGTTAAGCAGCTACGCTTGCCGCGGTCAATCCGTGGATGGGTGACCATTCGTTAGGGGCATATTACAGTATCATATATCTGGTATCATAGATCTGTAAGTCATAGATATGTATATCGCCGGGTTAATTAAAAACCGACTAACTGCCCAAATCATGATTTCTAGTAATGGCGTTTTGAAAGTTTGTGTCCTAAAATTTCATATACTATCTTAGATAATATATATTTGGGTGCAAATAAATCGATCCACTTCTATTTTTCACGTATAATTGTTATTATTTTTGGTACCTATTACGGAACTATTCGAAACATATATCGCCTAAAAGGTTATTTGATAAGCTTTACAATGAGAGTAGTTTTTTGTCAACTTAGTAGTATAATTCATGAAACCAAAACCAATAACCAAGGCACGTGAAAAAAGGAGTGGCTAGATTTCTTTGCTCCCAAGTGTAGTACACGAGATTTTAGGACACAAACTTAGATAAGATAGTATGTGAAATTTTAGGACACAAACTTTTAAAACGCCATCTATTACTTGAAATCATGATTTGGGCAGTTAGTTTGTTTTTGAATTAACCCGGCGATATGACAATCATGTAATATACATAGATATGTGAATCATTTCTCCACACAGATATGACTCTAGAGGTCATTTAAGAGAAATTATCCTATATAATTATGATGGTGTAATGTCCCCCTTTCACATCGAGACTCCTTTGTGCCTCAGAGAGCACGTTAATTCGTCGGCCCCGCTTGTCATACGAATACCTATGACAGTCGTTACGGGTAGTCAGAAGCCCGAAGGTCTGACAACCGGTCTAACCTTAGGATATTAGCAGTGCCCAGTAAATGGGTTGCGGAGGTCTGATGGCAGTCGCTCCGTTTAAAATACTGGTCTAGCCACATCTGGTCAGACTGGAAGTTGACCCCAACATAGTAAAAGTCTAGGTAGAACGAATACCTAGCCGAGCCAGTCACATATTACATTCGACAGAGCGAAGAGCTATTTATAGCCCGGCCATTAAAATTTTCTCATAAAATGTAAACAAACCTATGATCGATAACATTCATTTCGCTTTTAAAAATCCATTTATCATCTCGATGAAATGGGGCTATTTGAAAACCTAATTGGAATGAACAGGATTAATTGGATTTCTCGACGTATTTTTTTAAACTATCTACAATTTTAAAGATCTCTCAATAGTATAAATTGAAGTAGGTAATTTTTTTTCACCGTTTGTTTGTCCGCTAACTTCTTTTAAACTACTCAATGGATTTTGATGCGGTTTTTAACTCAATTTAGGTATTTTTGCCGGTAGATTTTAAGCTATAAAATGATGGGCGGGTCGCTAGTTGAAATATGAAATAAAATTAAGATCGTAAATACATAGTACCAGTGGTCATAATAGTTTAAGACGCACTTTTCTCAATTGAATTCCAATAATTTGGTTTTGAAGAAACCTCATTTTACGGTACACATTTTATGAAAGTCACTTCATCAATCTTTTAAAATGTGTATTTTAAAACGATTCTTTAGATTGTTTCGCTATTAAACAAAATGTAAACGACCGGATTATAGTTTCTTCTCTGTATAAGAAGAGGCCTTTGCCCTGCAGTGGGACAGTTACAGGCTGATATTATTCCTTTTATTCATTGTAGAAACATTTAGGTCTTCTTCAATCGTGTCGGCATGAGCTATACAAGAATAGCTCATGCTGTGGTGAAAAGATTAGCCAGTCAGAAAGGTTGGTAGCGGGGCTGACTGCCCAGGATGCGCCGGACGTACTTAAAAGTATCGTCACTGGTGGAGGCTCTTTTTATGCACCCCTATTTAGGTACCTATTTAGGTTATATTTGCAAATGCATTATCATTGGGAAAAAAATATAAGGTTTGTTTTTTTTTTTATAATAGCCCACCGGCTTCCATTACAGCGTCCAAGCTACGGGCCAAGGCTTAAGAGAGAACAACTTCCTAACCATACGCGCCGTGTCCAGAAGTACCGCTTCCTGTATCAAGCCATTATCCAGCCGTCCGATGAGAACCTCATCGGATGTTGGTCGAGGCTTTTGGTTATCAAACCATTATCTCCTGTATTAATACAACATGACTGGCTAATCGCTCTACATCCGAAAACCATCAACTCTGCTCATCATCATTCCATACAACTTTTACTATGGGACAGTGAAGTGATCACCACCAGTCAAGCTGTATGCATACTTCAATATATTTTGAAATATACAGGGTTACAGGGAAAGTCGTGCTGAATATTAAAGGACATAATTTTTCAGGTAATTTCTGATGGATTTGATTCCGTAATATGGTATCCGAAACTTAACCGTTATGGAGATATTGAATTTTAAAGATATTTTTTATGTTGTGTAGTACGACACTTGGGCCTATTCAAACAACATTTTTTCAAGATTTTATGAGCATACCTAGTAGATGTTATATCTTTTTGAATAGCTAAAGAGACGTAAAAGTTTTTAAAATTATTTGCAGAATAAGTTCGATACATTTTTGTATGATAAAAACACTTAAGTACTGAAAATTCTTTAATTCTAAGCGTTGTTGAGCAGTCTTTATAAGCTATTAGTAGTAGTTTCAGTTTTTGTTAATCATTTTTATTAATTGACATCTCTAACAAGATACAAAAAAACGGACCCTAGGAGCTCTAATCCCAAAAAAAGCCAAAAAATGAAGGTTTTTTTTAAAAATATCTTTAAAATGCAATATCTCCAGAACGGTTAAGTTTCGGACACCATATTACAGAATGAAATCCATCAGAAATGGCTTGAATAATAACGTCCTTTAATATTCAGTACGACTTTCCCTGTAACCCTGTATAAATAAAAAAAACCGGCCAAGTGCGAGTCGAACTCGCGCACGAAGGGTTCCGTACCATTATCTATGAAAACTGCAAAAAAAACACGTTTGTTGTATGGAAGCCCCCTTAAATATTTATTTTATTCTGTTTTTTTAGTATTTGCTGGTATAGCGGCAACAGAAATACATCATCTGTGAAAATTTCAACTGTCTAACTATCACGGTTCATGAGATACAGCCTGGTGATAGACGGACAGACAGACGGCCAGACGGACAGACGGACAGCGGAGCCTTAGTAATAGGGTCCCGTTTTACCCTTTGGGTACGGAACCCTAAAAACTAGTAGCTCACCCGTATCGGGAACAATCCAAGCTACCGATAGTTAATAATTCCCGCAATCTCAGTCCATATAGTGCTTACGTCACTATAACTGGCCCACAAATTATCCAATTTATCCCACTAACCTCATCTCGTAAACCGCTTAGACAAGCTGTAGCCACATCTTGACGTGTTCACACTAAATGCATCTTAATGTCACGAAGACGACAGCTGAGACGGACTGTGGCATCTGCGATGACGTAACACCGTCGTCTAACACCATGTGGATTAGATAAGATTTAAGGCGTTTACACCAAAAATGTAGATATACAAGGTTAGTCGGAAAGGGGGTACTAATCCGAAGCCCACTTATAGTATCACTGATGACTGTTTGAAAGCAAGTATTAAAATTTCAAAATTCGATATATTTTTTTCCAAATAAAATGTTTTTTAATTTAGTTTTTTCAAAAATTCTTCATCCCTGCTTTAGTTACAAATTCAGAAAATGGTGCTTCTAGTTCATGACCCCAAATATGACCTAAAATGTAAAAAAACTCTAAAATCTATCTATCCCCAGTTATGATCAGCTGGATCATAACTGGGGATAGATAGATTTTAGAGTTTTTTTTTTTGAGATTTTTGAACAACTGTTTCTCTTAAACTAGGTATTGACTTTTGGGAAAAGTTGTAGAACAAAAGTTATTCATTATTATGTGTACTTTAACACCCTTTCGGATTAGTACCCCCTTTCTGACTAACCTTGTAAAAATTTTTTTTTTTTTTTTTTCTATATGACTGCTGTAGGTCGTCCTAGGGGACGGTTTCTACGTAACCGGGCAGTTATTGGCGAGACCTGAAGGGTCTCCAGCCAATGGGGGGGAAGTAAAATACTTAACCTAAGCTAACTACTTGTACTACACTAACATCATGACTACCTGCAACAACAGCACTAAGGGCGACCCCTAGTGGGACTCGGACCTCGGCTTAGGGCGTTGCTGGCGTGGACATAGGGGGGGGGGGGGAGACAGCTTGATGAGGGCTGAATTATCGGTGTGACTGCGGAGTCTGAAGAGACGACCGGCTCTCCGACGGGAGAGCTCGGTGGATCGTGACCGGCGGCGGTGGGACGTCGCGACGGGCCTCGTCGGCGAGGACGGTATGCCGGACGGCGGCGGACGTTGTGTATTGTGCTGGTCGATTTACTCGCCTCCTGGAGGAGGGTTATTTCGTCATCGGATTCTAAAAGTGTGTGCCTGGGACGGCGAACTTTACTTATGAGAGAGGGACTGTAGTCGGCCGCTGCGGCGACTAGGGGGTTCGGATGGAGGAAAAAATAGGCCAACTTCATAGGGAGTTTTTATACAAAGTTAGTCGATAAGAGGGTACAGTAGTGTCATTCTGTAAGAAACCCACCTCAATATTGACTGTTAGCTCGATATCCATAATGTCACAGTATGGATAATACAAGCAAATAACACACAGATAATCGACAGTATAATCAATAACGCGTAGTTTTGTTATCCACGCTGTGTCACGACAAGTGTCTAATTGAGAGTCGCGATCGAGGTGCTGATCTGTAGGCTACTTAAAGTATCAGTGATGACTGTTTTAAAGAAAGTGTTAAAATTTCAAAATTCGATTGATTTTTATTTCAGTTTTTACAAAAACTCTTGAGATATAAAAATGTTTTCTACACGTTTCTTTAGACAAAGAAGTAGTCTATCCGCAGTTTATCACAACATATAGCGTATAGCTACCCGTATCTTACCATAAGATCTAGCAGACTCAAGGATTGATCAGAAAATGTACCGAAAAACAGCTTAATTATTGCGGATTTGTAAATACATACGTCCTTAAGGATCGTGCTTCTTATGCCACTATAGTCACAGGTACTATGTATTTACGATTTACGGTTCTATAAACATCCGGGCTGTACTGTAACAAAGAACGTGGGAGAAATAGTACCCTTCGCAAAGTACACTTAGGTAGTTAAGTCTAAAAATATCAAGTAAACACAATATTTGTCAACCCCTTGTCATACCAAGTCAATTGCGTACAACAGCTTACTGCCATAAACATTATTTATGTTAGTAGTTAGTGCTCGTAGCTTACAGAGTAGAGAGCTGCCACTGCGTTAATTGTTATAATATTTAACAAGAACAGAATAAAGCCACAAATGTGCGGTAAGGACAACGTAGAGGACATATCGTCGCTCGCATGAGTCCTAAAAGTCCTATCTCATTTTTTAGCTGATTTCAGTTAGAACCGCTATATTTTTCTATTCGTGATTCTTATTCTCATATCGGTTCGAACTCAAATCAGCTAAAAACTGACATAGAACTTTTAGTCATGCGAGCAACGATATCTGGCAACAAAGCATGACATGAAAAAAACTTTTAAAAAGTAAAAATCGACTGCAAACTGAAACTGTTAATTTTATAATATGGTAATCATTTTACCACTTTAAGTTTATTTGTAAGTGTTTATTTTTAATACTTTTAGTGCCACAAATTACAGCAACAATAGTGCACAAATTTGTAGACCACTACTACAACTCGAACGTCGTTGTTAAAGGTAATTCATTTTCAAACTACTAATAATCTATATAAATAAAAATGAATGGCCAATATGTATACGCGCATAACTTCCGAAGGACTGCATCAAATTGGATAATTCTTTTTTTTTGTGTGCTCGTTATTGTCAGGACAAGGATAGTAAAAAAAAAGGAACAATATCTTTTTTTAAATCTCGTAATATGAAAAGTGAATAAGACAGAAGACTGAGAGATCTTCAATTTATTGACAAAACATTGACAGATTCACGAAAGAAAAATAGCGGTTCGAAGTTCGCCGGGTCAGCTAGTATTGTATAAAAAACTACTAAACAAAACTTGATAAAATTATGGGACCAACTCGAAAGTATCCCGCACCAAATAAAAAGAATTACTCAAATTGGGGCACAAATCTCGGAGAAAAAAGAGTGCGGAAAAATTTTTAACAAAAAAATTGTACTCTTTGAATTGATAACCTCTTCCGTTTCTAAGTCGATTAAATATTTCCGGCAGCCAACAGATGTCTGACGACGTCTTGTCGCGGGGCATTTTGTCCCCTAATGAATACCTATGGCTACCGATATTTACATAAACTCACGCCTTTTTCCCATGGAAGTAGGCAGAAACTACAGATCAACAACATGCTACGATCTTTACACACTCTTTTGGCTTCGTTCACGTTCGTACATATGGTCAAACACGCGCGCCGGTTGTAAGGGAAGAATAGAATAGAATAGAATATACTTTATTGTACACCAAAATTGTAACATAGCTCGTTGTTTCTTATTGACTGTACTTTTCAAATATTTTTAACAAAATAAAAGCGGTGACCAGTTTACACAGAATAAATGTACCTGTGACCAATTTACATATACATTTTCTACGACAAAATTACAGTTGTGACCAAATAACATTCAATGTATGGAATTTTCAAAACTGTGACAAAATTACACTGTGAACAAATTACACAAACCCGTTGTGGGTACTACGCACCTGCATTCTAATTGTGCAACACACTCCTAATCGCTATGGCTTTGATTTTGACAGGTCAACAATTTATGTGTTAACAATCAGACTTCTCCACAACTATGTGCCCCGCAATGAATGTTGTTATTGACACATCAACGACCATGATTGATGTTGGTTACGTTACGCAATTGCCCTGCTGATCTGCAGGCAATACAAATATTTTAATCGTGATAAAAACCTGCATCTCTTACCGCAGAAAGCGCTACTTAGCCACAGCGCCACACAAGTTATCTCTTGTTTACGCCGAAACACGATAATTATTCAAAGACAGCGCCCAAACCTGGCACTAACTATCCAAAACACTGACAAACAATTAACGCAGTGAACAGACTTTAACTTGTAGCTGAACAGTGTCTTATTACAACAGATTTGTCTCTGACAAGACATTACATCGCACTTGTATTAATATATAAATGAGAGACTTTGTCTGTTTGTTATTATACAATGTATAAAGTCGGGTCCGCAGCGCCAATTTTCTAACATGTTATTGTGTTTTTGCGAACAAAAGTGTTAGGCCACGTCCCTATTCGGTGAGCAAACAATGTTAAGCCGGGTCCGCAGCGTCAATTTTGCTAACAAAACTGTTAGGCCACGCCACTATTCGGTTAGCAAACAATGTTAAGCCGGGTCCGTAGCGTCAATTTTGCTAACAAAACTGTTAGGCCACGCCTCTATTCGGTTAGCAAACAATGTTAAGCCGGGTCCGCAGCGCCAATTTTGCTAACAAAACTGTTAGGCCACACCCCTATTCGGTTAGCAAACAATGTTAAGCCGGATCCGCAGCACCAATTTTGCCGACAAAACTGTTAGGCCACGCCTCTATTCGGTTAGCAAACAATGTTAAGCCGGGTCCGCAGCGCCAATTTTGCTAACAAAACTGTTAGGCCACGCCCCTATTCGGTCAGCAAGCAATGTTATCCTATTTGCAAACACGAAAACACGGCGCAGCGGACCCGGCTTAACATGAATAACGCAAACACTCAAACATTTCAATTAGAATATTCAGTTACAAACATAATTTTAACTTTTATGTGCTTAAATATTGTTTAGTTAAGAAAATAATATTACTTGTCATTGTTTTCTTAAATAAACAATTCATTTAAAATTCAGTCTTATCACCTGAACCCTCATTAAGGCTAAAGGAGAAGGTCCAAAATGTATGAATCAAAAACCCAGAAATCGATACGAACTAACAGTATTGCTTATAACGAGCGAAATAATCCTACCTAAGTCGCAGACCTCAAATCCATGGGGTATCTGAGATATAGGCTGAGAAAGTATGCATGAAAAAACATTATCTATTAATTAAGGATTTTCTTAACTCTAGTACCAAAATCAGTCATGCTGTCGTCTGTACTGACACACTGATGATAGAAGCTATCGATAATAAAGACACTAAAAACAATATTGGTGTCCAGTCGACAGCACGTTTCCTTAGTAGATAATGATTTTTCATGCATACTTTGTCAGCCTATAGCTCCGATACCCCATGGATTTGGGGTATGTGACTTGAGTAGGGTTATTTCGCTCGTTCTAAGTAATCGATCGGCATACAGTTTGTTTGTATCGATTTCTAGGTCAATTGTGATACCGTCTCCTTTTTTACCTAAATTAAAATCATCTCATCTGCCTAGCCTTTTCCCAACTATGTTGGGGTCGGCTTCCAGTCGAACTGGATGCAGCTGAATATCAGTATTTTACATGGAGCGACTGCCTATCAGACCTCCACAACCCAGTAACTGGGTAATACGATACTCTTGGTAAGACTGGTTGTCAGACTTTTTGGCTTCTGACCAACAGTAACGACTGTCAAAGATCTACAAATGACAGCCGGGACCAACGGCTTTACGTGCTTTCCGAGGCACGGAGGAAACTCGCTATGATAAATGGTCACCCATCCACAGACCAACCTAGGCAAGCGTGGGTTAACCCGGAAGATCGGTCTATGCGGCTGTAATTATTTAGCCACGAGCTCCTCTCCTCCTCATTTTACCTAAATTAAAATACCAACAAAATAAAATAAAACACAAACATGGTGACTCATTGGCATATGCACACACATTTGAATACAGATGTTGTAGGGGCATGCCATATTATCGTCGTTGATCTATACACCATGATCCAATCCTTGACAATTCTTACTCTTGACTTGTTTTTATCGCTTTCACATTAATTCGAATCAAATTCGACTGATTTCGAACTCGAAGCTGTCGAAAGTTAACCCCATCACATAGCCGAAATATACGCACTCTGTACATCAAACTAAATTACATTGACCAAAAATAATTGCTGGGAAACGACTTTTATATTTTGGCATGAAAAAAAACGCTTTTTTTTGTAGCGCGCAAATTATGGTTGTGGCGATGCCGCGCGTTGGCATGCGTGCAGCGGCCATACAGCCGAGCTAAGGCGGTCGTGTGCGTTTGATATTCATTGCGTTTTTGTAACTTCAAATGCGTAATTTGTAAGGAAAAATTGAATTTTTTGATAATGTTTGTATGGAAGAAAGTTTAGTATTATGACTTGGAAATCGTTTTTGGAAAAAACTAAAAAAAAAATGTCAACTTTGACCTTCAATATCTCCAAAACCAATGATTTCCCAGGTATGGTTTGTTCGAAAAAAATGATCCCAATGATGGGTAGAATACGTGGTTTTCGTTATCGTTAAGGGTCTTTTTACACCCGATAGAACCTTAGAACATGTAACACACGAACAAAGTCGTGAGCTAAAGCTAATGTTCTATAAACTGGTATACTTGACTTGCTACTCGAGTTCTTGATTTTGGCAGGTCACCAGCTTCTGCTTAGTTACTGTTTAAGTTCGGCCGTATCTTTGAGGAGGGGGGGGGGGGGGGGGGGGACTTGGACAAAAGGTCAGACAACTCGAAGATATCGGTCAAACTATCAAAGAGTATTCAAGACGTGCATGTATCGCTTGAAAGTGTTTCTACAGAGGTTTGCGACACGTTTGGTGCAGTGGCTGGGCTTCCGCGGGTTGTGAGTTTGATTCCCGCACGGAATAAATATTTGTCTGGCCTACATACAAGGTTAGTAGGAAAGGGGTACTATGAACGTACCCATAATAATGAATAAGGCCTCATTTACACAGGGTAAGTAACTGACTCCAAACTCGAGACAAGTCAGTGCTGACCCGATACTTACTTAGTGTAAATTTATCGCGACAGCGCTGTACTGACTCCAAATCAATTTACACATCATTGGTTATTTTTTTTAAATCCACTTCTTCGGGGCTCCGTCGACATGACCTCTTTTCTAAGGCCTAATTAACGGAGACGCGGGGCGTCGCGCGTCGCGTTGTGCGGCGCGGCCCGCACTGATTTCAAACATATGGCGTTGTATGAGAACGTTTATGGAGAAGCGATTTCACACGCGTTTGCTTGAAATGCAGGCGGAGCACGCAGCGTTGCGACCAGCTATTCCTGCATTTCTCCGTCCACTGTAAAACGTAGCGTCAACCGCGGCGGGGCCCGCGGCGTCGCACGCACCGCGTCTTCATAAACAACATCGATTGCCATATGTTTGTGTTTGCGCGTGTGATGATGCGGGCCGCTGCACGCGCCGCCGCTCCGTAAACAGAAAAATCGTACTGTTAGACGGCCGACCCCGATTGTCTTTTTTAAAAAAAACTACTTTATCACAAACACTATTTTATTAAAGAATCACAAACTACATAATACACATAGACCGGAATTATTTTAAGATGACTTCCCAAATATTGGTACTGCACGCGGTGGTATCCAGAATCTAACTGAACTTTAATTAATTAATAAAATCTTAAGTAAACAAAGTGCTGAATTGCATTCATCAGTCAACACTTCATGTTGTAAACAATAGGCGTGCTGATGTCAGCTTTACTGCCTTGTAATAAGGGTTATAACAGCTCCCCCTTTTTGACGAAGCTTTATCTTGTTTAGATGAAGCGAAGAAAATTGAAGTGATGCAGTATAGAAGATTTAGGGAGTCATTTACAAAGATTTTGAAATATAGAAATTTGAAAAGATTTAGTTATTTTGAAACTTAAATTTTAGAACATTACGTCATAGAAAAATAAAGTAAAAGAAACTATAATTATTTCTTAAGTTAGTTAATAGTTTAAATTCCTATTTGAAGGAAATTGAACCTTATGACAAACAGTTGATTTATAATTTTGATGACGAATTGGCAAAGATTGTACAGATTTTTTATCATCATCACTTGATGAAGACATTTCGACCATTTCTACTGAATTAGACATCCTAGATTTTTGTTTAACAGATTTTTTATTATAACATTGATTAAATATTTGGACACAACATCCAGAGTTGGTTGAATTTCTGCGTTTAATGTATCTATAAATCTTATAGATTAAATATAAAAATAAACACACAATTAGGATACAAGTGAATGTCGAATAGTATGGACCATATCTAATAAAATGGGATTCTTTTTCTAATTTAGTTAATTCTTCTTCCAAATTATCCATTTGATGATTTGCATATTTTAGAGAGTCTAAGTTAATTTTACTTAAGGAAATTGGCGATAAATGTGGTAAGCTTTTATTAAATATGTCCTTTTTACAGCAGTCATCAACTGTTATATCAAAGCTTATGTCTAAAGGAGACTTAATTATAAAAGAATAAGAATTAGTTGGCAATAATTGGATAGTTTTTGAATAACCAATACAGTTTTCTGTTAATTTTACAATTCCTGTACCAACAATTGAATAATCATTAATGTTATCGTCACATCGAATATTTAATTTATTTGTATTTGATTGAACATAAATCCATCTATTGTTTTGCAACTTTTGCCAAATATCAATTTGGCCATATAGAATTTTGGCATTACATTCTGAAGGCAATGAAAGTGTTACCTCAGTTAACATTTTAGACTCACAATTTGGGTTACTTATACAAGAGTATATAGTAATTAATTCACAAATAGAATAGTTGTTATTTATTATCTTACACTTATCAAGAGTGTCCAGCATAGCATAATGCATTCTGTCGTCGCTTAAGGCGATATATGAATTAGAAGGTTGAATCAAAGCGAATGTATTGTGTGACTCATCGTGAGGTGTAGGTAGAGGTATGTTTTTATAGACTATAAATTTATCAGGTGTTATTAAAGGGATGTGCAACACAAAAATGACCTTATTATTATAATAATAAGAACTAAGTTTAGAAATATCAATCAATGAATGAATGTTTTGAATATTTAGAGGAACTGGGAAATCTAGTCTTTTGCTTACTTGATTACTATGCTTATATAATTCCTTATAAAGACTTAAGGGACTAATTACACTAGGGTGTAACACATTAACCTTAGAAAATAAGATAGAGTTTAACGTAGTATCTAGTAAATTAGAAATAGTAAGTAAAGAACCTTCAATTATATTCATTAGGTTATTTAACTTGGTAGTATAAAGTAATAGGTTGTCAGTTTTTGTAATTTGAGAAAATATCTCATTCATACTATTTATTTGAGCATTTAGTCTAATTTCGTTTTGATTAAGTTTGTAAATAGTAATGTTAAAATTATTTATTGTTGATTTGATTATATGAATATTATCTCTCATTAAATGAAATATTTCTGTTTCACTCTTTTTGGACGATTCAATTGCAGCGTCATACTTTCTAGCATCATCTGCATCTAATGTGCCAAAGAAAAACTTTAAAATTTCGCCTCCAAACTCTAAAGATCGTTTCATCTTATTTATCGGTCTGTCAGCAATAATGTGTGATAAGGATTGGAGTTTAATATAACTAGATTGAATTAGGACTTCAATAGGGCTGGAGATATCCTTGCACGAATTTAAATCTTGAGATTGAATTATGTTACAAAGATTAAGAGTATCTTGTAATAGTTTTTCTATTTTATTAAGATAGGGCTCTAAAGAGATTAAGTCGACGTGTGTTACAACTTTCCAGTAATCACTATAAAAATTAATATGAGTAGTTGGTTCAAAATAGATGCCAGGGCTATGAGCTATGGAAATTATACTTGATTCGGTGTGGCTGTGGCATAATATGCCATGGCAGCATGTTCTGAAAAGAAATAGTATGTTAGTTTAAGGAGTAGCGGGTTTGATCTCGTTAGTGTGGTACTTTATATGTTTGCGACCTACTTGTAGACTTACATTGTGTTTATTGTGCACCTTTACGATTTTGTATGGGCCTTTCCATACGGGTGATAGAGCTTTACGTAATCGGTGATGATGTTTTAGGTACACCATATCACCTGTTTTATAAGTTATTTCGCGGGAATTTGAATCATAGTATTGCTTAGACTTTTCTTTGCTATTAATAATATTTTCAATAGCCTTTTCTCGACTAAAACGCATTCTGTATTGAAGAGCACGAATATATTCGTTATAAGTTGTATTACCGGAGGTTTCATACAAAGAATTTGGGATACTTGGCTTAAAGCCATATAACAATTCATGCGGAGTAAAATTAGTGGTGCAATGAGGAGTAGTATTGTAAGCTAATATTGCGGTAAATAAATAAGAATGCCAGTCATTTTGATTTTCAGTTACAAAGGACTTCAGGTACTCTTTTAAAGTAGCATGTGAGCGTTCAAGTGCTCCATTAGTTTGCGGATGATACGGAGTAGTAAAAAGAGCTTTAACTTTTAAAATTTCTGTCAGCTGTTTAAATAAATCCGAAGTAAAGCAAGTACCTAAATCTGTTAAAATTGTTCTTGGAAAACCGAAAAGAGACATAAAATGTACGAGACTTCTAGCTATTTCCTCACAGGTAGCTGTGACCATGGGATAGGCGCTTGTAAATTTTGTTAAATCATCTTGTAAGGTAAGTATAAATTTGTATTTTTGAAAACCAGCTTCAGGTAAAGGACCTACAACATCGAGAGCTAATCGTTCAAATGGTTTAGTAGAGGTAGAGGTTATCTCCATAGGAGCTTTGTTAGATTTTCTTAAAGGTTTATTAATTTGACACAATTTACACTTTTTTATATATTGTTCAATGTCAGAGCGCATGCCCTTCCAATAATAGGCGGCTTTAATTCTTTTGTACATGCGCTGTGATCCTGGATGACCAGCGATAGCTGAGTCATGATTCTCTTTTAGTATTTTAGGGACTTCTACTGGAGTAGGATAAATTAATTGATTTTTATACATATGAATTTTTATATGAGTGTCATGAAAGATATAGGAAATCATATTGTATATTTTAGTGTAAGCTAACTTAGAAAATGGATCTGAAAAATCGGGTAAAGCAAGATCTTTAATATTTGGACATTCAATTAATATGTTTCTAAGTTTGATTAATAGATTATAAACGTCTCTAAAATGTGTTTGATCATAATGATGAACTTTAGTAAATAGAAAATAGTAATTTTTATTCTTATCATTAATTAATTTTACTGTAAGAGGCTCGCGCTCGGAATTAAGTAAGTCAGCAGTATTATCAAGCTGAGATAATATTTCTTCACAATGAGGCATAGAGTAGTCAAAGTCTAAAGAGACTGGACACGCGATTGTGTTTAATTTAGATAAATGTAAACCTTGAGTGCATTCTTCTATAATAGTATTTGAATTAGTAATTTTGTTTGTGAATTGGGCCTTAAAATATGCTTCATAAGTAGAATTATTTAAATTGTTAACATCAATAGCATTTACCGGACAACGTGATAACGCATCAGCGTTGGAATTCAAACGACCTTGTTTATAAATAATTTCGTAGTCGTACTCCTCAAGTTTGAGGCGCCAACGAATAAGTCTACTACCTGGATCTTTTACATTAAATAACCATACAAGAGGTCTATGGTCTGTTATTATTTTAAATCGGTTACCATAAAGATATGGTCTAAAAGTTTTTACAGCGAATATGATAGCTAAAAGTTCTTTTTCAGTAGTTGAATAATTTCCTTCTGGTTTATTTAATGTGCGCGATGCATATGCTATCGGCATATCTTTACCTATAGGACCTTGAGACAAAATTGCGCCTACGGCGTAGTTACTAGCGTCAGTAGTGACGTTAAAAGGTTGTGAGAAGTCTGGATATTGAAGAAGTGGGGCGGTAATTAATTTTTCTTTCAGGAAATCGAATGCGTGTTGCTGTTCAGTGTTCCAGTGGAAGCCAGCATCTTTCTTCAATAAGGAGGTAAGTGGTTTAGTTAATTTAGCGAAGTTTTCTATAAATCGGCGATAGTAGCCTATGAGACCTAGGAATGACTTTATATTTTTAGGATTTTCAGGGACTGGAAAGTGCGATACAGCTTTCACTTTTTCAGGATTTGGAGATACACCTTTATCGGTAATAATATGGCCTAGGTAAGTAACTTCATGTCTTAAGAACTCGCATTTGTCGGGTTGAAGTTTTAAATTGAATTCACGAAATTTGTCGAAGACTGATTGTAATTTAATCATATGATCTTGTAGATTTTGGCTATAAACGATACAATCGTCTAAATATACATAGCAGTGGAGGCCTTGTAAGCCTGATAATACAGTGTTCATGAGACGTTGGAAGGTAGCAGGGGCGTTTTTCAA
The DNA here is from genome assembly GCA_905220435.1 of Amphipyra tragopoginis. Taxonomy (NCBI): domain Eukaryota; kingdom Metazoa; phylum Arthropoda; class Insecta; order Lepidoptera; family Noctuidae; genus Amphipyra; species Amphipyra tragopoginis. The sequence continues at coordinate 5,057,314 of HG992006.1, forward strand.
CCCAAAAGGCATTCTTGTGAACTCATAATGTCCAGACATGCTTGAATTAGTACTAATTGTGAAACCCGTTTTTGGGGCGTCCTTGGGACAAGTTTTGAGTTGGTGAAAGCCACTGGTAAGGTCCAGTGTGCTAAAATATTTAGAGTGACCTAATTGATCAAGAATATCAGTGATAAGTGGCAGCGGATAAGTCTCAGAAACGGTGACGTCATTTAAACGGCGATAATCAATGACTATTCTCCACTTTTGTTTACCAGAAGCGTCCATTTTTTTCGGGACTACCCAAACTGGGGCGCTCCAAGGCGAAATAGAGGGTTGAATGATTTTTTGATCAAGCATTTTACGAATTTGAGAATCTACTTCCTCTTTATGACATTCAGGGAAGCGATAGGATTTGACATGAATAGGAGGTGCATCACCTGTGTTTATAGTATGTTCAATAGCACTTGTGAAGGTTAAAGGCTCACCTTCGATATGAAAAATATCTGTATATTGGGAACAACATTGTAAGAGAGCTTTTCTTTCTTCATCATTTAGATGAGAACAACGAATAAGATTTAATACTTTGTTTATACGATCAGATTTAGTAGTAGAAATAGAGTTAATATTATAACAGGATTCAGAGACAAGACACTCGCGTTCAAGCGGCGTTAACTTTACATGATAGTCTTTTACTTCAATATCAGTCTCTGTAGTATTTAAAATAGTAATATTTGTTTTCTTGTTTGACTTTATGGAAACTATGCAATTAGCGACATAAACGCCTTCACTTAAGGTATGATCTAGTACGAGAGCTTCATTGTTATGATAAAGCTCGTGCGAGTAATTTGATACTGTACATTCGATAACAGCTTCAGAACGCGCTGGAATAATATACGTCGGTTGTGTATAAATGATAGGAATAGATCGATTCATTATAGACATAGATTTAGAAAAATAATCAATATTTGATTTAAAATGATTACAGAAATCACTACCGATAATTCCGTCATAATTATTTAAATTGATATCATCTTTTGTCACGTGAAACTTATGTTTAAACGTTGCGTCGGATATATTAAATTCCATCTGAAAAGTACCTAGTGTTTCAACAGGATTTTCAGAACTGTTTATGCCTTTCAGTTTTACAGTTGCATCAGAAAGATTTGGAATTTGTAGCAAACAGGACCTTTTTATAATACTGATAGTTGATCCTGTATCGATAAGGAAACATAACTTTGTCAAGGAATGCTTAGAACGTAAATAAGTGTGAGGTAAGGATATCTTTTTACTATAATCATTAATTTCGTACATAAGTTTAGATTTAGAATTAGTATGTAAGTTAGGTTTAGAATTAGTGTGTAAGTTAGATTTAAGTAAGTTATCTTTAGAACTAAGATAAGTATTTTGAATTTTATTTTGGCAACTTTTGCATTTTGCTTTGCCGTTAGAAATAGTAGCACTTAGCTCGTTTGACTGAGACGTAGTTTTAGGAGGACTCAAACATTTAGATTGAGATATTGATTTAGTATTAGAATTTTTGATTTTATTTAGGCATTTTTGGCAATTAATTTTACCATTAAAAATAGTATTTAGATTATTATGTCCACCGTGAGTTTGGGACTGGTTACCCTGTTCGTTAGTGGCTGAATTAGAAAAAAGATTTATTTTAATATGACCACCGTGAGTTTGGGGCTGGTTACCCTGTTCGCTGGTGGGTGAGTTAGGAATAATATTTATATTATTCAGACCACTGTGAGTTTGGGACTGGTTACCCTGTTCGTTAGTGGATGAGTTAGAATTTTTATTACGACCACCGTGAGTTTGGGGCTGGTTACCCTGTTCGTTGGTGAATGAATTAGAAATTTTATTATGACCACCGTGAGTTTGGGGCTGGTTACCCTGTTCGTTGGTGAATGAGTTAGGATAAGATTTAGAAAGACTCAACTCTTTTGGTTGAGGCAGAGATTTAGTAAAACTCAATCGTTTAGATTGAGGTGTAGATTTAGAAAGACTCAACTCTTTTGGTTGAGGTAGAGATTTAGTAAGACTCAATCGTTTAGATTGAGATCTAGATTTAGTAAAATTAGTATAAGAGTTAGCATTAGTCGTGTCTTGACCTTGAGTCGATTTTGACAGACACGGCACCAAAATCGGATTTAGTTTAAATTATTATCATCAAGAGGCTCAGTTTCATTATCATAATTATTAGCCTCACATTCACATGTATGCGCAGGTGCATTAGTAGAGTTATAAGTACGTGGCGAGTTACGGTCACGTTGCGCATGGTCAGTATTTTGACGGCGCTGCATATTAAATTTACGCTTACGACATTCTTCAATCGTGTGACCAATGCCTTTACAATAATTGCATGTTTTAGAGTAAGAATTAGAATTAGAATTGAAACCTGTATTATTTGAATTAGGTTGAGGATTAATATGATAAGATTTATGTGAATTATTGTAATTAGATTTCTTATTTCTGAAACATTCAGATGAACTATGTCCGATTTTGTTACATATTGAGCACTGTTTTTGAGTTTTATTAATATTTTTAGATAAATTATATAATTTTTCCTCATCAGTGGCATATTGTACAGCATCACTGAGGGTTGCTGGATTTTTACACCGGACAATATTAGATACAGAGGGGTTCAAACCTAGCAAAAAGGAATTGAGAGCAAGGTCTTCCATGGCTGCTATTCTGCCTGGTAATTCCTTCTCATCTTTACAACTATAATGTATATCAGACTGAATACGTGTTAAAATTGCCTCAACTCTAAGTGAGTATTTTGTGACATCTTCATTGGGGAACTGTTTGGAATGTTGTAAATCTGATAAAAGATGAGTGGCGTGCTTTTTCTCACCAAATGTAGACCTTAAAAATGTTTTTAATTCAGACCAGTTAGAAAATGTTTTAAGACTACACGCGACTTGGGCTTTTCCCTCTAGTTGTGTAATAACGAATTTACATAAAATAGACTGCTGATCTGGAGTAGCTAAGCTCATTGCATTTTCGCAATTTGTTAAAAATGCGGGAAGTAACTCCCTGTCACCATTATAGGTTTTAATAAATTTTGTTAAAAAGGATAAGGTAATTTTGTCTGACATTTCGCTTTTCTTATCTGAGGATTCTTTTTTAAGAGACATAAGATTATGATGTGCTGGACGAAACTGTCAATAACACACAATATTAAAACAAGTAAAAATATGTTAAATGTAAAAAGAATGTAAAACAATGTAAAAATAGGAAACAGTGTAAATATTTGTATAGAAGTACAATTGATTTAGAAATAGGAAACAGTGTAAATATTTGTATAGAAGTACAATTGATTTAGAAATAGAAAGATTTAGAACTTGTACGATTTAGGATTTAGAAATTGTACGATATAGGATTTAGAAATACGTTTCACTTTTTTTAAAACGATGAATTTTGCAAGCACAAGAAACACTCACAGTAACACGAAGAATTGCACGTGCATCGCCGCGGTGGGAACCGGTGTCCTGTTGCAGTGACGCTGACGTCGTCGGTGGAATGTTCACACGGTTAACTGTGGAATTTCTTGACTTTTGGTTGGTGAGTTAGACCTGGATGGAGCTGGAACTGGATCCGGCTGGAGCGGGCTCAGACTATTAGCTGAGACTGATCGTCGTCCTGTGATGTAGCTGAAGCAGACACACGCTGAAGAGCGGTGATTTACTGTCGTCCAAAATGTGATTCTAGTTGGAGCGGGCTCACGCTGGAGAGCGGAGGCTTAACGTCGTCCTTGTAGTGTGACTGGAGCAGACACAGCTGAAGAGCGGTGATTTACTGTCGTCCTCGTAGCTGACGCAGGCTTCGCCTTAGGCCAAGTCTCACTGTCGATCAGAGACGGTTGGGGTGGCTTAGGTTCGGGATACCAGTATCTGTTTGACTCAACGTCGTAAGATTTCTTCTCTGGTATCCCACTTCTGACACCAATTTGTTAGACGGCCGACCCCGATTGTCTTTTTAAAAAAAAACTACTTTATCACAAACACTATTTTATTAAAGAATCACAAACTACATAATACACATAGACCGGAATTATTTTAAGATGACTTCCCAAATATTGGTACTGCACGCGGTGGTATCCAGAATCTAACTGAACTTTAATTAATTAATAAAATCTTAAGTAAACAAAGTGCTGAATTGCATTCATCAGTCAACACTTCATGTTGTAAACAATAGGCGTGCTGATGTCAGCTTTACTGCCTTGTAATAAGGGTTATAACAGTACGACGCGCCGCGAGACGCCACGCCGCACGCGACGTGCGACACCCCGCGTCTCCGTAAATGAAGCCTTAGTCTTTTTTCATAGTGCCCCGTTTCGTATCCACTGACCGAGGAAGTTCTACTTTCATAACTATTTCTGCTGCTAAACATCATCGCTGTGTTCCGATTTGGAGGGTATGGATGCCGGTGAAATTACAGACACGTGAGATTTTCCAACGTGTTTTAAGCTTGGTAACGCAGCAGCAATCCTCTTGATGTTGTAGGTATATAGGCGGCGGTAACCATTCACCATCAGGTGGGCGACGGCTTGTTCGCCAACCAATCGGACGTAGTTTCTGAAAAACGTTCCAACCCACAAATATCAAGTTATGAGAAAATCGAGTTTGAACATTAAAATATTCGTTAATTCTGTACGATTTTCTGGTTGATAGTGGCAGTTGAGTACAGTACAGTCAACAGTTTTAGCCTACTAAGTAAGTATTTTAATTTATTCACTACACAACTAACATTAAAAAAACACAAACAAATTGGTAGAAATAGAAATATATTTATTTGCCAGAAAACATGGTCACAAGTTAGTGCATTTCGTGATAGCACATCATGTTTCACCGAAAGGGCGGCATAAAATCTATAGAAAAAAAAAATGGTGCATCCATTTAATAACTACATTATAACGATAGTTATTTACGTACTTATTACATTATTAAAAATATGTCGCCTGTACTTAAATGAGAAAGATAAACAAATAAAATATCTTGATTTAGCACACGAGGTTGTCGGCATGTGGGATATGGACTCAGCAGTCATTGTTCCGATAGTCGTTACGGCGAATGGCCTAATAGCCAAGAGCCTCGATCAACATCTCAAGAGGCTCTCGTTGGGCGGCTGGATCAAGGGCTTGATACAGAAGGCAGTAATCCTTGACACGGCACGCATAGTGAGGAGGTTCCTTTCTCTGAAGCCCTGACTGCCGGCAGCTTGGATCCTGTTCCCGATGCCGATGGGATACTATTTTTTATATTTTAAATGTATATTGTTTTTTTATTTATGATATGTACCTATTTAAAAATATAATTTATATGTGTTTACAATGAATAAAGAAATAATACTTAAATTTTAATCTTTACAGTCAGGGAATTATTTTATATTATAAAACATTTATCGACCAACCCCTTAAAAAGCGTGGTCTTTAAGAATAATTTACAATACATATACATATTTTTTTATTTTATTTTTTTGGATTGAATCACGTGACCATTTTCGTGATATAGTTATTATAACTACAATTTTCCGGGCACAATTATAGTTCTAGGTTCCTCGCTTCTCACAAATCGCTTGCCTGACAACAGATGGGCATTATATTCTCCGTCCCCCTACGGCCTACTTTATTATATTAGTGCTCATGTTTTCCCTAACGTCAGCTCACGCGTAACAAAAACTACGTTTTACACGTGTAACCTTCCAACGCTAGTGCTGCCGTCTGATTTGTAAAAGACCGATAAGTGAGTAAACCTAAATTTGAATTATGAGCAAAAATGTGGAAAATGTATATAATAGAAATTCTGAAGACACACAGATGTTAATCTAACTTTCTCACTCTCTCACCTGTAACTCTTAATGAGTTACAGGTGTAATATTGTTTTTAAAGTTTTTGTTTTTTAGGGTGCCACTACACCTATCGATCGATTGTCGATCGATGTCATCAATCAACTTCGATTGATTGGGGTAAAGTGATCATGAACCATCGACCCATCATCGATCGATTGGTGTAGTAGCACCCGTAAGACGTGATTCCATTAGGCAAGTCTTGCATGCATGTATGACGTCACATTTGCGTACAAGTTGCTTACATTGGAAACATGTTTTCGAGAGTGCAAATTGTATGCAGGTTTTACTTTCATACACGTGGAGATGTTCAACGATTGAGTTGGACATCATGGGTGTCAATCACCCGTTCGTAATTCGAAAAGTGCAACTAACGTTTGCGCGTTCAATTTGTACGTCACTTGAATAAAAAATGTACAAGTTCAAACTACCTCATACAAGTTGTAGCTTGTATGCAGGTTTGTTCAAGTTGTATGCAATTTGCAACTTACGTACAAGTTACTTGCCTAATGGAATCGCGCCTTAAGTCATGCTTTTCTGTACCTACTGAAATGTGACCATCTACAATATTAATGTCTCTGTAAAAGTCTCGGAATCTCGTAACTGACAAATGATAGAAACATACGGACCAGACTGGTCGAAAGAGAAAAAGTTGCGCTTTTACAAAACTCAAATTTAATAAAATGTCACTTATCAGTCTTCTAGAATTCGGACGGCAGAGTGGGGTAATTCCCACAATCTCATATTCTTATCTAAAACACAGCGTGAACACTTTATAAGTACGGCAATCATGCGTAAAGCGGTGCTGTCAGCACGGGATAGCTGTGACGAAAGAGCGCGGGTCCCGGAACATTATTTTTTGTCGTACGTGGGTCTAAAAATCCCTTGGCGTCATTTGAGTGTTACATTAGGGCGCGTACTGGTTTCGTCTTTTAATTTTTTTGCAGATATATATTTTTTCGTTGTGCATTATTTTTCGCGTCGTTATTTGTTCTATAGCTAGCTATACTGTATTGTAGACTAAAATAAATAAAACAGAAGGAATACACGTATTTAAGAACATTATAAATGGCGGTCTTATCGCTTAAAGCAATTTCTTCCAGACAACCATTAGGTGGAAAGAATTGTTAAGAAAAATATAAAGAATTATTTTACTTTTCGTGATTATGGAAACCCCATACCATACGTACCCCCTATAAGTCGACATAAGGGAACCGCTATACACTTCCACTGACACGGACTCGTGTGAGACAACACGTGCTTTATCGAGTATCAAACAGATAAATTATTATGAGCAATGGGCTAAAATAACCACTAAGTGGATCCCAACTGGCAGAAAACGACCACGCGGCAGGCCCAGAAGAAGATGCGGGATGAGCTGGACTTATTTTTAAAGGATTGGCCTACTGCCGCACTATATCGCGAAAGGTGGAAGGAGGGAAGGGAGGCCTTTGCCCTGCAGTGGGACAACATGGGCTCATAATAATAATAAAAAAAAAATACATACAACTTGTAAAAAATTATGCAAATTTAAAATTAAATACCAATTTTTGACTGCCTCGATGAACTGACTTGCTTGCGACCTAAGCGTGACTGCAGTGATCCCCAGATCGTGTTAAGTTTTTTTGGGTCTGTCCGTGTGGAATTTCTCAGTAGCAGCCCGAAGTCTTCTATTTGTGCTCGGTTGATGGCAATAGGCTCGCCACCTATTATTACATGGGACTTAAACAAACGGTGAAATGAGAGTGTAGCATACACCTCTACTAAGCCCTTGGGGGAATATAGGCGTGATGCTAAGTTATGTAACAAACATTTCTTTAAATAGTAACATTTATTCACTGCGTATACTCTGCTCAAAGACACATAACTTATTTGGAAGTTCAAAAACAAACACACAAAAATTGCATCCTTCACAAATTCATGAGCTCGTTACACGAAAAAAAAGAAAAATATAATTTCCAGCCATGCATCTGGCTTTAATTAAAGACCACTCGGACCTTTACCCTGAAGAAAATTAGAGCATGAAATTAATGTTACTTCGCTATTAAAATTCACGGAAGTCAGTGCGCGGGCTTATTTTTAACCGCCATATATTACGTCTGACGTAATGCTGAATGGTTTTTATGTGACTAATTACAGTCACGCCGCTTTTGTATTCGTTATTAGTATTTTTGTAACGTTGCGTTTTTGTTTTACAATGTGGCGGTATGAGTGTTTTTTGGGCTTTTGTAATCAAAATAGTACTGCAGGCCTAGCCAAGTTACAAACGTTTCGTGTTGAATCTCTTTCTACAATCGTTAACGCCTTAGCGTTAGCGATCTTAGAAAGCGTTAAGTTGGTAGCCAAGTTGACACGACTGACTCGAACGCTCGTTCTACAATGATAATTGAAAAAACATATACTTTAGTCCATGGTGAGCGTACCTACAAACGTCAAACTAACTTGAAACTCACAGTTGTTTACTTGGTCTTAAACTTTTGTTTTAAATTGGAAGGAATAATTGTTTTATGTGATAAAAAGTAAGCGAAATAGGGTACAAGTTCTTCTCATAATTGGTTTATTATAATATCACAGTGCGGAATGTAATTTTAAATATTACTGTGACTCGAAATGTTATGATTATGATCCTGCAAATGAATGGAAGATACCTTATATGAAGTGATAACTTCTATAGTATGGAATCTAGATCTCGAGCAAGCCAGGAACAGTTCGCAGCTTTATTGGAATTTATGGAAAGGTACGTAAATTATTAGTTATTTCGTAAATATCTTCCTATGTTATTTGAACGTCTATCATACTTGGGCACTCGAAAGTTTGAAACATAAACAATGACGTGATACGCAATATGAACTAATCTTACCACTTAGGAAACAAACAAAACAATGATTGTGTTTGACCCTTTACTTATTCAATAGACCCTTTGTTTCTCTGAAATAGTTTTAACATAAGTTCTAACCATGGCGATATATCGAGGCCCCAGCAAGGGCTTCAAGGTCGAATAAAATCTGACCGACTGTGGCAGGAACTGAGATAAGTAGTTACTAAACTCCATTGATGTAGGAGTAATAAAGCCATTAGAGAAATGGAAAAAAGTAAGATCACACCTGTATTTCTCACAAAAGCCACTGTAAAAATATTATTTTATGGTGTTGGGTTTCTTATTATTATATTATTCTACAAGATGAAGTACATAACAAAAATCAGCTTAATTCATAGACTAGAAAATGATTGGTGAAAATATGTATGACAAAAAATAATAAACAAATATGTTCAGGTGTAGGCAGGCTGGAAAACTAAAACAAAGTAAAAAGCCTTAACAATATGTTGTGAGGCTTCTGGTATTGGTGGTGGTCCAAGGAGCAGATAAACTCTCACTGCTTCAGAAGAGAGGGTGTTGGGTATAATGGGTTTGACTGCTGTCATTGGTCAAGCTGGAATTGAGGAGAGAGGCTTTGATGTTCGTTTTTTTCTTGCTTGTTATTATACTTTCTTATAGAAACAAGTGTAATTTTTCTAATTTATATTCTTTCATATATTCCAGGCCCCACCGTCAGAGGGAAACTCTGTACCACCACCGACCAGAGGTTCTGTTCATCCAGTCTGTCCATCCCAAACTGCCGCACATGAAATTATGTTGGATATTATTCCTCCTTATTCTACATATACAAGGTACCTTTTAATTTTTTTTTAAGGATGCTGAGATGTTTTTTTTTTAAAGATGCTAAGGTGTTTTGTCTGAATAATTCATTTGGGCACAATTTAATATGTGACTATAATTATTTATTCTCAGCAACAACATCATCTACCGACCCTCCCTCACTGCCACCGTCTGGAGAACTTCTACAACATCCTCCACCTCCAGTGCTAACGCCGCCGCCCGGCACTGCTTCGGCGCCGATACCGTCAGCGACGTCGCCCACCGCGTCCACGTCACGGGGGACTTCGCAGCGGCGGAACGTGTGCGCGCTGGAAGCAGCCCGTTGCCCGCGGCATCGCCCACCGCATCCACGTAGCGACGCCGTGGGCTGCTTTAAGCGTGCATACGCCGTATACAAACGCCCTTCGAACGAGCCACGAGCGAGTTCGTGGCTGTCGAGCATCGCCGGCTGCAACTAGAGCCAGACCACGAAAAAAATAGCCACGAGAGGGGAATGGAAAGGCTGCGATTGGAATCGAGAAGAATTGAAATGGATGAAAACCAAACTCTAATTTTAAGTCGTTTAGCTCTGTAGGCTTAGCCAAGTTGACAATCTACAATCGTTAACGCTAATAGAAAACTAGTCAAATGTATGGGAATGACGTCATCTCAACGCCAAGTCACGTGGTCAGAACAAACGAATAGAAAATTCGTAGACAAGTTACAACCATAACGTATCGTTCAAAATGATATAATGAAATGTAATCGTTTCTACAATGATAATCGCTACACCCATACAAATGGTAGCCAAGTCACAGTTTTGACAAACGCTAACGAAACGATGTCGAAGATTTTGAACGCTTACTAAGCGATCGCCGAGACCCAAGAGAAAACGATAGAAAAATGGCGTCTTGTAAGATCCAGCTGTGTTGATACCGAGAAGTGTTTTGTTTATTTACCATATATTTGGACTATGTTTACCATTTAGCATTTAAAATGCATACTTTAAATATTTTGTGGTGCGCTCATAATGAAGAGGTGTGGCTTAGGCGCCGGTAAAGTGACATAAATCGTCGGTCCATGGAGACAATACGCGAAATGCCGAAAACTTTATTTGTGCAGTAATTTCGGCTAGACAAATGACTTTCCAAGCCCTTTTTCAAGAACTCCGACACAAAACTTAATTAAAAGGAACCAACGAGACTCCCCTAAAAGTTAAGGTAAGTGCTTAATCTATTAATACAGTATCTATTGGCGAATTTTTTTATTACTTAGATATCATCTCATTTTCTCAATGTTTGTGTTTTTGTAGGTGTTATGCGCTCTTAGTTTCCTAGCGACATGATTCTATCAGCGAATTGTTGGTGTCACTCAACATCTTGCCCAATGCACAGCTAGTCGGTACATCAGACAAGTTGTTGATGCTTTGAACCACTCTGCTGTCATGGCAAAATGGATTGTGTTTCCGAAAACACGACAAGACAGACCATTTATGAAACAAGAGTGAGTAGGTACTTAACAAATTATTTTAAAATATTTAAATTATTAAGTGCATGTAACACATAAAATTAAAATTAACAATTATTGTTTCAAGTTTCTAAGAAGATTTGGCCTGCCGGGTGTAATTGGGTGCACAGATTGTACCCATGTAGCTTTGGTAAAGCCCAATGATGAAGAGCATCTTTTTTATAACAGAAAAGGAGGATATAATTCATTAAATGTTCAAATGGTAGATATAATATTTATTTGTACTGTATGGTATGTTAAAGTTGGATAAATAATTTCTTAACAATAGTTTTATTTTCAGGTTTGTGACAGTAATCTTCTTATTGTTAGCTTATAAGCGTTAATAAGATTTTATTGACATTTCCTAATTGTAAATTAAACTTTTTATGTACTCTTCAATTCATCTATACAAATATTAGTAATAAGTTATTGACAGTTGTTGAGGACAGCGCCATCTCTGAGCAACATTGAACGACCGACGGAAGACTGATGTGCGCCTGCGCAGCTGCGACAACGTTCGTGCTACGTAGTTTGTCGGCGTACCCAGAGATGGCGGTGAAGTACGTCGGCGTACCAACATTATATAATTATGGAGCGCGGACGACGAGACGGCCTCTTTTTCGATATATTCCTTCTTCTGCTACCACTAAACTTAAACGTCCAATAGAAAAAAAAAACTAAACTTAAACATTGTAATTTGTTAATTTTGCCAATAAATCTGTTTCCAAGGGAAAATAAAATATTCATTGATGGTTGCCACACACCCTGATTTTAAAAGCTAAGGATTTTGAAAATGTCCAGTTAATTTTATTTTGAATGTAATGTACTTAGATATTAAATTCCCAAAAACCCTCTTGTACTACCTACTGACATTGACCTACATTGTTCTAACATTACCTTTAGTAATAATATTGTATTGAAATATATAGAGTCTATATTTATATTGAGTGTAGGTATATAATTGTGTCTTTATTTATGTTGAATAATCTATATTTAGATACTTTTAATTTTGTTTTCAATTCATCCAGAATTGTTCTAAGTACCTAAATATTTTGTTATCATAATCAACTTGCATAATTTATATGCAAAATGTAATAATATTTTACTTTTTTTGTGTATACGACACGTTTATTTATTCACTTGACAGACTGAACTGTGTTGCTGGGGAGTTTGTTGCGCCGTTTCTTCTTCACAGGATAAACACTAGGAAGCGATAAAGGGTGGGCGCTTTTAGGGGCAGTCTTATGTAAATCTGACATTCAAAAAGAACCAAGTAATACTAGTCTATTTTGAATAAATTAGTTTTGAGTTTGAATATTAATAAAACAGCTTTATTATTACAAACAAGTTTCTTATTATTTTTACTAAGTATAACACTGACATTCATATTAATTTAGTGGTTAGGTACATGCACGGTAGGTAAGTAGGATGGATTTTTTAGTTATCCAATACTTGGTATTTATAATTCAACTAATACATTTTAGGTTGTTAGAAAATATTTTAAATAAAAATCAATAACCTAGTTACTGTACATAAATCTTGGTTTCAGTTCTTACATTTAAAATCTAAATTAAATAGGTTTTGTTTAATACTATTAAAAGATTAATCATACTAATTAAAAGAAATCAAAATGATAAGTACATACAATTTGTGCCTACATAAACATTTTAGAGAAGGGAATTGGATTGGAATAGCAAAGAATTGAAATGAAAATTAATTGTTAACCTGATATTGTAGGCAATTTGAAATGTTCATAGCCCACAGCTGAGACCACTATCATTACATTTGACATTTTAAGGAATAATATCTGTCGAAGATAGTGATGATAGTCTCAACTGTGGTAAAATTCATATCAGATTTTCTACAGTATCAGAGCTAAACGACTTAAAATTAGAGTTTGGTTTTCATCCATTTCAATTCTTCTCGATTCCAATCGCAGCCTTTCCATTCCCCTCTCGTGGCTATTTTTTTCGTGGTCTGGCTCTAGTTGCAGCCGGCGATGCTCGACAGCCACGAACTCGCTCGTGGCTCGTTCGAAGGGCGTTTGTATACGGCGTATGCACGCTTAAAGCAGCCCACGGCGTCGCTACGTGGATGCGGTGGGCGATGCCGCGGGCAACGGGCTGCTTCCAGCGCGCACACGTTCCGCCGCTGCGAAGTCCCCCGTGACGTGGACGCGGTGGGCGACGTCGCTGACGGTATCGGCGCCGAAGCAGTGCCGGGCGGCGGCGTTAGCACTGGAGGTGGAGGATGTTGTAGAAGTTCTCCAGACGGTGGCAGTGAGGGAGGGTCGGTAGATGATGTTGTTGCTGAGAATAAATAATTATAGTCACATATTAAATTGTGCCCAAATGAATTATTCAGACAAAACACCTTAGCATCTTTAAAAAAAAAACATCTCAGCATCCTTAAAAAAAAATTAAAAGGTACCTTGTATATGTAGAATAAGGAGGAATAATATCCAACATAATTTCATGTGCGGCAGTTTGGGATGGACAGACTGGATGAACAGAACCTCTGGTCGGTGGTGGTACAGAGTTTCCCTCTGACGGTGGGGCCTGGAATATATGAAAGAATATAAATTAGAAAAATTACACTTGTTTCTATAAGAAAGTATAATAACAAGCAAGAAAAAAACGAACATCAAAGCCTCTCTCCTCAATTCCAGCTTGACCAATGACAGCAGTCAAACCCATTATACCCAACACCCTCTCTTCTGAAGCAGTGAGAGTTTATCTGCTCCTTGGACCACCACCAATACCAGAAGCCTCACAACATATTGTTAAGGCTTTTTACTTTGTTTTAGTTTTCCAGCCTGCCTACACCTGAACATATTTGTTTATTATTTTTTGTCATACATATTTTCACCAATCATTTTCTAGTCTATGAATTAAGCTGATTTTTGTTATGTACTTCATCTTGTAGAATAATATAATAATAAGAAACCCAACACCATAAAATAATATTTTTACAGTGGCTTTTGTGAGAAATACAGGTGTGATCTTACTTTTTTCCATTTCTCTAATGGCTTTATTACTCCTACATCAATGGAGTTTAGTAACTACTTATCTCAGTTCCTGCCACAGTCGGTCAGATTTTATTCGACCTTGAAGCCCTTGCTGGGGCCTCGATATATCGCCATGGTTAGAACTTATGTTAAAACTATTTCAGAGAAACAAAGGGTCTATTGAATAAGTAAAGGGTCAAACACAATCATTGTTTTGTTTGTTTCCTAAGTGGTAAGATTAGTTCATATTGCGTATCACGTCATTGTTTATGTTTCAAACTTTCGAGTGCCCAAGTATGATAGACGTTCAAATAACATAGGAAGATATTTACGAAATAACTAATAATTTACGTACCTTTCCATAAATTCCAATAAAGCTGCGAACTGTTCCTGGCTTGCTCGAGATCTAGATTCCATACTATAGAAGTTATCACTTCATATAAGGTATCTTCCATTCATTTGCAGGATCATAATCATAACATTTCGAGTCACAGTAATATTTAAAATTACATTCCGCACTGTGATATTATAATAAACCAATTATGAGAAGAACTTGTACCCTATTTCGCTTACTTTTTATCACATAAAACAATTATTCCTTCCAATTTAAAACAAAAGTTTAAGACCAAGTAAACAACTGTGAGTTTCAAGTTAGTTTGACGTTTGTAGGTACGCTCACCATGGACTAAAGTATATGTTTTTTCAATTATCATTGTAGAACGAGCGTTCGAGTCAGTCGTGTCAACTTGGCTACCAACTTAACGCTTTCTAAGATCGCTAACGCTAAGGCGTTAACGATTGTAGAAAGAGATTCAACACGAAACGTTTGTAACTTGGCTAGGCCTGCTGATACTGTAGAAAATCTGATATGAATTTTACCACAGTTGAGACTATCATCACTATCTTCGACAGATATTATTCCTTAAAATGTCAAATGTAATGATAGTGGTCTCAGCTGTGGGCTATGAACATTTCAAATTGCCTACAATATCAGGTTAACAATTAATTTTCATTTCAATTCTTTGCTATTCCAATCCAATTCCCTTCTCTAAAATGTTTATGTAGGCACAAATTGTATGTACTTATCATTTTGATTTCTTTTAATTAGTATGATTAATCTTTTAATAGTATTAAACAAAACCTATTTAATTTAGATTTTAAATGTAAGAACTGAAACCAAGATTTATGTACAGTAACTAGGTTATTGATTTTTATTTAAAATATTTTCTAACAACCTAAAATGTATTAGTTGAATTATAAATACCAAGTATTGGATAACTAAAAAATCCATCCTACTTACCTACCGTGCATGTACCTAACCACTAAATTAATATGAATGTCAGTGTTATACTTAGTAAAAATAATAAGAAACTTGTTTGTAATAATAAAGCTGTTTTATTAATATTCAAACTCAAAACTAATTTATTCAAAATAGACTAGTATTACTTGGTTCTTTTTGAATGTCAGATTTACATAAGACTGCCCCTAAAAGCGCCCACCCTTTATCGCTTCCTAGTGTTTATCCTGTGAAGAAGAAACGGCGCAACAAACTCCCCAGCAACACAGTTCAGTCTGTCAAGTGAATAAATAAACGTGTCGTATACACAAAAAAAGTAAAATATTATTACATTTTGCATATAAATTATGCAAGTTGATTATGATAACAAAATATTTAGGTACTTAGAACAATTCTGGATGAATTGAAAACAAAATTAAAAGTATCTAAATATAGATTATTCAACATAAATAAAGACACAATTATATACCTACACTCAATATAAATATAGACTCTATATATTTCAATACAATATTATTACTAAAGGTAATGTTAGAACAATGTAGGTCAATGTCAGTAGGTAGTACAAGAGGGTTTTTGGGAATTTAATATCTAAGTACATTACATTCAAAATAAAATTAACTGGACATTTTCAAAATCCTTAGCTTTTAAAATCAGGGTGTGTGGCAACCATCAATGAATATTTTATTTTCCCTTGGAAACAGATTTATTGGCAAAATTAACAAATTACAATGTTTAAGTTTAGTTTTTTTTTTCTATTGGACGTTTAAGTTTAGTGGTAGCAGAAGAAGGAATATATCGAAAAAGAGGCCGTCTCGTCGTCCGCGCTCCATAATTATAATATAATTATGGAGCGCGGACGCGGTGAAGTACGTCGGCGTACCAACATTATATTATAATGTTGGTACGCCGACGTACTTCACCGCCATCTCTGGGTACGCCGACAAACTACGTAGCACGAACGTTGTCGCAGCTGCGCAGGCGCACATCAGTCTTCCGTCGGTCGTTCAATGTTGCTCAGAGATGGCGCTGTCCTCAACAACTGTCAATAACTTATTACTAATATTTGTATAGATGAATTGAAGAGTACATAAAAAGTTTAATTTACAATTAGGAAATGTCAATAAAATCTTATTAACGCTTATAAGCTAACAATAAGAAGATTACTGTCACAAACCTGAAAATAAAACTATTGTTAAGAAATTATTTATCCAACTTTAACATACCATACAGTACAAATAAATATTATATCTACCATTTGAACATTTAATGAATTATATCCTCCTTTTCTGTTATAAAAAAGATGCTCTTCATCATTGGGCTTTACCAAAGCTACATGGGTACAATCTGTGCACCCAATTACACCCGGCAGGCCAAATCTTCTTAGAAACTTGAAACAATAATTGTTAATTTTAATTTTATGTGTTACATGCACTTAATAATTTAAATATTTTAAAATAATTTGTTAAGTACCTACTCACTCTTGTTTCATAAATGGTCTGTCTTGTCGTGTTTTCGGAAACACAATCCATTTTGCCATGACAGCAGAGTGGTTCAAAGCATCAACAACTTGTCTGATGTACCGACTAGCTGTGCATTGGGCAAGATGTTGAGTGACACCAACAATTCGCTGATAGAATCATGTCGCTAGGAAACTAAGAGCGCATAACACCTACAAAAACACAAACATTGAGAAAATGAGATGATATCTAAGTAATAAAAAAATTCGCCAATAGATACTGTATTAATAGATTAAGCACTTACCTTAACTTTTAGGGGAGTCTCGTTGGTTCCTTTTAATTAAGTTTTGTGTCGGAGTTCTTGAAAAAGGGCTTGGAAAGTCATTTGTCTAGCCGAAATTACTGCACAAATAAAGTTTTCGGCATTTCGCGTATTGTCTCCATGGACCGACGATTTATGTCACTTTACCGGCGCCTAAGCCACACCTCTTCATTATGAGCGCACCACAAAATATTTAAAGTATGCATTTTAAATGCTAAATGGTAAACATAGTCCAAATATATGGTAAATAAACAAAACACTTCTCGGTATCAACACAGCTGGATCTTACAAGACGCCATTTTTCTATCGTTTTCTCTTGGGTCTCGGCGATCGCTTAGTAAGCGTTCAAAATCTTCGACATCGTTTCGTTAGCGTTTGTCAAAACTGTGACTTGGCTACCATTTGTATGGGTGTAGCGATTATCATTGTAGAAACGATTACATTTCATTATATCATTTTGAACGATACGTTATGGTTGTAACTTGTCTACGAATTTTCTATTCGTTTGTTCTGACCACGTGACTTGGCGTTGAGATGACGTCATTCCCATACATTTGACTAGTTTTCTATTAGCGTTAACGATTGTAGATTGTCAACTTGGCTAAGCCTACTGTTATCGTTCAGATAACTTTAAATAATACTTTTAATAATTCGTATTAAAGAAAATTTTGGTAAATTTGAAACGCAGTTCAGACCGTCCATACTATTTCGCTATACATAATACAAAGCATATTGCGTCATGAACTATAACTATATAGCATGACGTTCACACTATACGTATATAGTATGTATTTTGCAGCAGTACACCACGGACTACCCCCTCTATCTTATTCATTGTCTCCTTTTTCATCCAAAAAGGTTGTCTGGTAGATATCGCTATCAGCGATAAGACCGCCATTGTACCCATCAATATATGATATTGTATAAGAGCTGTGTTACAATTTTGGCGTACAATAAAGTATATTCTATTCTATTCTACATATAAGCTATATCGCAAGCCAGTTTACTATGTATAGCAAGTTATTTGTCGGCGATCCGCCGGGCGACAGTCGGGGTAGAAGTGAGGCGGGGCGGTGACCGATCGTACGATACAGATCTGAGAATCGCTCAAGTTTATCGCGTACAGTAAGCCAATACTTTATAGCATAGTTTATTTTTTGGAATTGCCACACTATATTCGAACCCAAACGGAGCCCTTAATGATGAAGTCACGAGTCAATCCCATCGTGTTCAGCTCATGATTAAGGGCTCCGTTTAGGTCCGAGACTAGTCGGGCAATCCGGAAAAATACACGTGAGTAAACCGTAACTAATAATCATAAACATAAATGTGTCTCACAAAAGTAGGTACAATAATACATCATAGCTCGTTGTTATTTGTACCCAAGTTTCCACCGCCAATTCTCTTAATCACGAAATTAATTCTTAAGGTGCGAACACTAATTAACGATCACTAATTACGTAAAATGTGCCTTGGCAGTGTGCCGGAAAAATGCTTAATTATAACAAAAAGAAAACTCAACTAGCTCTCTTCTTAGGAGTGTTGCAAAAAATACCTGCCTTTCTTAATTGCCGTTTTTGTTCGGAAAGTTAACGATCCGATACATTACATTCCCTTTGATAGCATATCAAAGTTACAAGCACAGAAATACTCTTTTGTTCCATTTAGAAGCACTTTGTTGAGTTTCAGGGTACCGTAGCAAACGGTCCACCATCCGTAGGAGATTTTTTTTTGTACTATTTGTTATGTGTGTGTGCATATCGTAATCAAAAGACACCATCTAAGTGGATAATGACTTGAGTAGTATGATAAGTATGCTTTTTAACAAAGATACTTGTGTACAACATTTCATCGTTAACTCAAAATAAAATAAAACTTCATATTATGACAGCGCGGGTTGTCTGTGATGCGGGTTGGCTTGCGGGTCCGCGCTCGCATAAAGCTGGCTTCCCACGGTGCGCAATAGCGCGCACCGGTTGTGCGTGGTATCATCCGTAAAATCACGCACCGTGGGAAGCCACATTATGAGGATGGTGATGTGGATACGGCGCACCGCTCCGCACGCGTCCGCGTTACCACGGACGAGTGTCTTCCCGTGGTGCGTCGGTGTGAGCTCGTGTGTGGTGCGCACTATCATGCACCGTGGGAAGCCGGTATTAGATGTGTCATGTTTACAACTCACGCGGGCCGCCTATATTTATTTGTTCCGATTGTATTTTAAAATCTTATTGTTTTTAAATAACATCACACCTGCATTCCTTGAAGCGTTGGTCAGAGGTGTATATTATTACACCCTCATTTCGCCGTTTTGTTAAAGTCCCATGTCAAGGGCGAGCCTATTGCTATCAACAGGGCACAAATCAAAACTCCGGGCTGCAATTGCACACTGAAAAACTCAATAACACTTTTCCTATCCTGGGGATTGAATCCAGGACGCTCAACAGTCGCGCTTCCTAGAGACACTTTCGCTTTACTAGAGCAACTAGGCTGTCGATTATCTTGTATTTCTGTAGTAATACAACAAATACTAAACAAGTATCGCACTGCTCTAGTTTTTGGTACGGAACTAGGCTTGTCAACCTTTATGTACGAATTTACCGGGACTTTGGCAATTAAAATGCGGGACTTGGCAAAAATAAAAAAACCGGCCAAGTGCGAGTCAGACTCGCGCACGAAGGGTTCCGTACCATTATCTATAAAAACGGCAAAAAAATCACGTTTGTTGTATGGGAGCCCCCTTAAATATGTGTTTTATTTTAATTTAACTATTTATTTTTAAAGTGAATATATGATTAAATATTCTGTGAATATTTCAAGCGTCTACATGTTGCCGTTATCAATATCGAGCAAAAACGAGCAAAAAAATCACGTTTGTTGTATGGGAGCCCTCTTAAATATTTATTTTATTCTATTTTTTAGTATTTTTTGTTATAGCGGCAACAGAAATACATCATCTGTGAAAATTTCAACTGTCTAACTATCACGGTTCATAAGATACAGCCTGGTGACAGACGGACAGAGAGACGGATAGACGGACAGACGGACAACGGAGCCTTAGTAATAGGGTCCCGTTTTAACCTTTGGGTACGGAACCCTAAAAAATCGGGACCCAACTGTCAAAGTATAGGGAGGCGAAAAATACAATTAGAAATTATTTTTTTGTTCGTTCGACGCGAGACTCGCGGTCGCGATCTCCAATCTTCTCGCTAAACAAAACGTGCGTTCACTAAATTCCGACTTCTACCCGAAGGTTTAGCCGTAGGTACGATAAAAAGGGACAATTGGCGTCCCGCACACGCGGGACGGTTGGCGAGCCTATACGGAACCGTCAAGGTGCAAGTATGACCCGCACTTTATGCCGGTTTTTTATTCGCAGTAAAAAGTGCTTTGTTGTTTTCTTAATTTTCCTCTTGAATTATCAAAGTGTTTATTGTTAAAGGTTAGTTGAAACACTTTTGTGTATTCTACCGCGTTTTAAACTTTAGGCTTTCGAGTACTTTCTGTTTTAAACAACTGCTCGAATTTAATGTCTTTCCTTGTGTGGTGGAGACACCTTTTGTCGTCTATAACAGGTAATTTTTTTTACTGATTTTGAATTCGTCTCGGCACTACCCCATCTCTTCCCATGGGTGTCATAAAAGTAGTATTGAGTAGGACATACAAGAGGCGGTACATTTGTCCCGTACATGACGTCAAAATGTGAGAGCGGCTCGACATTTAAAAGTGTACTACTTCAACTTTTATGTCGCGGTAGTCGCATTACTCGTTACTCTCGGTAAGTAAACTGTAGGGTGAGACAGAGAGGGAACGAGGCACATGCTACAATAGCACGTCATTGTCAGTGTGTCAGTGTCAGTGGACATTACGCGACCGCGACTCGACTCGCCGCAGTAACGTCAAATGTCATAATCGTACTCGTTACTTCAATCGTATCACCGAGCTTCAGTACGCCTCACCTCATTTGAAGTAGTATATTGTACGGCTCAGAGCAAAAAAGAGGCTACTCTTACAAACTCTTTTTCAAGTCGTGTCCTACCCAACACTACATAAAAGGCGACTAAGGGGTTATCTAGAGGATGAGAAGCAGCTTCTTTCTTTCTTCTTTCTACTTTGACAACCATACTGCGATCGCCAACCCGCCTGCCAAGCGTGGGGATTACGGCAAACCTCCCCTTTTGCGGGAGGCCTATGTCCAGCAGTGGACGTCTTTCGGCTGAGTGATGATGATGATGATTTTAAAATCCTTACTAATATTATAATTAAATAAAAAAATGTAGATTAAAACCATTATCTAGACGTGCTAATTAATTACCATGTACTCAATTCGCAAATGCAAGAAAATGCAATCTTAATTTAATTTTTGACAGGTTTAATTAAATCTTAGACGTAATTTTGACATAAACGACTAGAGATAATTAGGAGCATTCAACCTTAACTATTTTGATCAAATAAGGTTAGAGGTTCAAATTAGATTCCAATTAATTCTGAAGATAGTTTTTATCTGTTTTTTTATCATCGTCTAGGCGGCCCAACGCTGTAAGCAATCAATAGGTGGACATCCTTTTTTCAGGGTTCCGTACCCAAAGGGTAAAACGGGACCGTATTACTAAAACTCCGCTGTCCGTCCGTCTGTTACCAGGCTGTATCTCATCAACCGTGATAGTTAGACAGTTGAAATGTTCACAGATGATGTATTTCTGTTGTCGCTATAACAACAAATATAATAATAAAAAACAGAATAAAATAAATATTTAAGAGGGATCCCATACAACAAACGTGATTTTTTTGCCGTTTTATAGATAATGGTACGGAACCCTTCGTGCGCGAGTCCGGCTCGCACTTGGCCGGTTTTTTTATTTTTATAATACGGCACTTGTCCTGCTGGGCAAAGGAGTCTATGAGTGGACTTTAATACCTCTGCGGGCCAATTTTACTTTTTTTTTTTTTTTTTAAACGTTGCCCCACACTGAGATTTCTCTTGTATCGTGGGTGCGTTTACAGACACAAATCTCACAAACAAACGCCCAGACCCGAAACAACCATCTGTAGGCCATACAAATTTTTGTTCCGTGTGGGAATCGAACCCACGACCCGTGGCGCAGAAGCCAATCGCTTAGCCACTGCACCAAACGTGTCGTCAAAAATTGAACTTAAAAGTTGAAAATTCAACTATGAAAATTGTTGACAAATCGAAACCAAACCAAACATAGACAATACCAATATTCTGAGGCTAGACCAGTCTTTCTATCGAGCTTCTGACAACTCGTAACGACTATCATAGGGCCTGTCCATATTTCCACGTCACGACGTCGTCAATTTGGAACGGTGCGGTAACGTAAATTTGCACGTTATGTCAACGCACAGTGCCGCGCTACCGCACCGTTCCACGTTGACGACGTCGTGATGTGGAGATGTGGACAGGCCCTAAAGGGTTTTAAAGCATCGGAGCACATAGACGGCGACTAAATCGCGGTCGTGGATAGCGCGGGCGGACCGCATGTACGTGTGCGCTTGCGGCTAGAGGCGGAATGTGTTATGATACGGTAACGTTTTGCACGTTATGTCAACGCACCATGCCGCGTTACTGCACCGTTCCACGTTGACGACGTCGTGACGTGGAGATGTGGACAGGCCCATAGGTATTCGTATGACATCCAGGACCGGTTTAATGTGCTCTCCTGCTTATGCTGAGCGATGGTCGTTTTGCGCGAATGTAAAACATATTTTCGCAACAGTTTTTTTTGTTTTGGTTACTGCTTCGTTGGTCTAGTGGTCGCAAGCGCGACTGCTGAGCGTGAGGTCTTGGGTTTGATCCCCAAGTCGGACAGTGTTGTTGGGTTTTTCCATGTGGGATTTTTCAGTAGCAGCTCGGAGTCTGGATTTGTGCCCGGTTGATGGCTATAGGCTTGCCTAGGGGACATGGGACTTAAAACATAACGGCAAAATGTGGGTATATTATACACCTCTCCCCTACCCTTCGGGGAATACAGGTATGATGTTACGTTTTGTTTTGTTTTGTTAATATTTTTATTATTAAAAAATATTGTCTCGTGTAGTGCCGGACTTAAAGAATAGCACTACTCCATCTCTTCGCATGGGTGTCGTAAAATGCGAATAAGGGATTCACATGCATGGGCAGCAGCGTTCTCGGGGTAGGTACTTTAACAACCATACTGCGATCGCCAACCCGCCTGCCAAGCGTGGCGATTACGGCAAACCTCCCCTTTTGGGGGAGGCCTATATCCAGCAGTGGACGTCTTTCGGCTGAATGATGATGATGATGATATTTTTATTTAATTTTTGTGCGTCATATTGGCGCAAATATACCTGTACATGTTTTTTTCGTTTTTTTTTTCTCTCTATAACTTTTTATAAACCGTTCGTATCGTCAACAATGAGGGACTTCACCTCTTTCCACGAAATATATTTAACGTTTCAACTTCTGTGGCTGTTGTACTCGTACACTCGTATACTCGTACACGAGTACTTTCCTCCTCTGTATTCTTTGCTCTGTGGTTTTGTTCAACATTTATTTGTTTCGAGTTTCGCGCCAAATTTTCGCGGTTATGGATATTTTTGGTTCGCGTTCGTGTTTCAACTTTGAAGGATTTGAGTAAGTGATGTTTTCTTTTAGAGTCGGTTTTTTGTATAAACTGCTTTATGTTATTTCTATATTATATTTCTAATAGCTACTTATTTGTATTTTTTTCTAAAAACTAAGTACTAAGTACTACCTTATTCGCACGTACCCCATAGCTAAGTATTCATTTGTACTGTTTTTAACCAATCTTTTTGGCGTGTTTTCATATCAAAATTGTAGTTTTGTCAGTACTTTTGTAAGGTTGTGTTCAGAATAAATACAACTCATCATTGAACTTAACTGACCTTGATTGGACCATCATCACTAAGCTAAGCAGAGGAATCGATGATATCTCTTTTAACTATATTTTTTTTAATCAAGTCTCCTAAAAGTTAAAAAAACAAATACCAGACAACGGAAATAAAACCAACTAAAAAACATGAAACAAGACTAAATACAAATGCAAAATAAAAATAAAAAATAATTCAGTTCTCATTAAAAAGGCATACTATAAGATAAACGACTATGTTGACGATAGGGACGTGTGGCGCTAGTTCTTTTCTGCACATGTGGCTTCCCTGGAAACCATTAGTTTTTATGTGTAGGTTTATATAAGTATCTATATTATTTAGATACGATTTTGATTTATCTCAATTCATACAGAATTGATTTATATACCTACTTACTTTTTTTTAATTTTCCTATATTTGCATAATTTAATTATTTATGTATTATAACTTTCGTGAGACACATTCATATTTATGATTATTTACGGTTTACTCACGTGCACACGCGGCGAGGTCGCGAGCACGAACTCGTCTCGCGACCTCGCCGCGTGTTCAGCTCATGATTAAGGGCTCCGTTTGGGTCCGAAACTAGTCGGGCAATCCCGAAAAATGCACGTGAGAAAACCGTAAATAATCATAAATTTAATTATTGTAAAAAATATTATGATTTTCTTTGTATAGAGTCAATTAATTTATTCACTTGACAGACATATCTGTGTTGCTGGGGAGTTTGTTGCGCCGTTTCTTCTTCACAGCATAAACACTAGGAAGCGGTGAAGGGAGGGCTTATTGTGGGATGTCTATATTATTGTAAAGCTGACGTTCAAAAAGAACTAAGTAATTCTAGTCTATTTTGAATAAATGAGTTTTGAGTTTGAGTTTTAAATTTCTGTGTATATATTATGATTATAAATGAATAATCTAATTAGGATATTTGAGTGTTTGCGTTATTCCTGTTACATGTAGAAGGGTAAATCAAATCTAAACCGTCTTATTTGAACTACAAACCGAACTCCCATCATAATAATACCAGCTAATATCTCAGTGTAAACTCATTAATGAGCCTGTTTGCCTATCCGATGGTGTTAAGATAAACCTGAGCTAATAGGTTCGGCCCATCGTATTGACTTTTTAGTTAGGCCTATTTAATGGCGTTATTTTAACATGCAGCCATAAAACGTTTACCAGGGTTGCGGAATTTGTTCGAAAGAGTTACCGCGGCTCTGGAATGCAAAGGGCACTAGGAGGAACATGGATGGGTTTTAGTCAGTAAGAGTCTGACACTCCCTTCCGCTCCGCCCAGAGCGGAAAAAATCATTCGAAGATTTCAAATACAGAAAAAAAAGGTCTGAAACGTATGCCTTTACTATTCATAATTTTAAGCTGAAAACTCTTTCTGTTCAACGAAAGATGAGTCCTTCGTATCGGTCGTACATAGCAGTCATTCAAATTGTATCCGTAAGGAGACTGAAACTATTGAAAAAATTTAAACGACATCATCAAAAACCGTAGAATAGCCATATTATTCATGTTTTGTTTTTTAGAAATATTTGACATTCTTTGTATGATAACGTTTTACAGAAAAACCCTAGGACTCACCATACGTTGAGGGCATATGATCTATATGGTTTGGCTGGCTGGCTACCACCCTCACGTTAAAGTCTGGCGCCAAGCAGTTTACTGTGTTCCGTCGTGTGTGTCTGGGAGCCAGGGGGTGTAGGAAAATCCCTCTATATCTCTGTTACTTCGATTCGTGTGCTCTATCTTGGAACTGTCTGCGCTTACCATCAGGTGCGACTAGGGTGAAACGCGACTAAATATAAGAATAAATAAATAGTACAATAATTTCGGGGTTTATACTCTCGGCTATAACGTACTGGAAGTACCCCAAGATGCCCCATACATGGGTTACGCATAATAAACGTAATTTATAGTTTCGTGAAGCAATATTACGAGCAACGCTTTTTATGATTCATTCGAAGAAACAGAAGACTTACCACCTCCAAGTATCTTTCTTTCCGACATCGCAAAACAAACAGTGGCAGATCGCGCAGTCAATTAGCTGACAACCATCCTAAACATTTTACACTCTATTTCTTTACGCTTAAAGTCCAAAATCGTGTGCTCACGTAATACTCCAAAGCGGTTTGTCAGGTTCTTATTAGACATTCCGTTTGGGGCTTTGAGAGCTTCAGTAGGATCGCAGTAGGCCTTGTATTTGTAACGAGACGGCGGGTTATCAATAAAGTTTACTTATATTTATAAGGAGTTATAGGCGTAGTAATTGTAGGGTTAAGTTGTCATTGTATGCGTGTAGATGAGGGTAAGGTACTAGACTGTACTTACCGGCATCGATAACTATTTTACTTGTAGAAAACGGCCATTTTGTATGATAGACATACTTTACACATTCTTTCATCCTTTCGCATCGATTCACCTTTCGTTTCAAACTGAGGTAATGAACGTAAAAATGTAGCTAATGCTTCTGGACGCTGAAGCATGCGTATGTATACGATAGCATGCTTAAGCCATGGTCTGTTACAAGCACCGTAGTCGCTGTACGCGACCGACAAATGCTTATTATGAAAATGCACTATGGTAGTGGTCTCTCTGACATGCCTGATGCGGCCTACGGGCGTTTGTAATAGAACACTACCTTACTCAGATGGTCGGAATCGAATAAATCGCATACACGTCACTGGAGCAGCACGCTTATGCATGCTTACGCAGCTGAAATCACATTATCGAAATGTATGTGTATAAGTGTGTTGCAAATCTTTTTGCGAATTGATGTGATTAAGCCCTTAAGGTGTATTTTAGTACCGTATTTCCTGGTTTGACACAGCTGGATTACGAAGGTCTGATAACAATCGCTGTGTAAAATACTGGTGTTCGGCCGCATCTGGTTAGACTAGAAGCTGACCCCAACATAGTTGGAAAAAAGGGTAGGCATGCATTTCACCCTATGCGCGGGGGCAACAAGCTACGCTAGGGGGCGAGGGGAACTCTCCGCGTGGCCCAAAGCACGGCCCCGCACAGGGGCCTAATTCTCCTAAAATAAATCTTGAATAATCACAACCGAACCAAGGCCGAACATTCAGACAGTTCTCAATTTCAAAAGCTGTCTTATTGTTTGACACAAAAAACAAAATCAATCATTTAGAAAATTTTCGAAAACAAAAACTGACTGACGGTTGTGGTTCGATTGCGTTTGGCAACCATTTATTTTAGGAAAATTAGGCCCCAGGACGCTACCCCAGTCAGTCAGCTGTCTCGCTAGCGAGTGCGTGTAGGTACGCCGCGTCGACTACCCATGGTTTGAGTAATAATGGTGATTACCCTTACATGCTGTATTGTTATCAGAACTACATGTGTATAAGTCGTAGTCGGATTGTATAATCCGCCATATTACATTACGGCTAGCCGTTATCAAAAACAGGGCCGTTTTGAAATGCGGCGGTTCAACGATTAGCCGGATTGCCATTGCGATACGTTCTTCAATAAGGCGGGCCACGTTTAGCCGCATCGTACTACTACTTAGATTGTAGGGTTGTTTGGGTTTCCAAAGGAGTGTCAACGGAGCCCCGCTACGCGGGGCTCCTATTTCTGTCTGCAGGGTTTAAAGTAACCTAACACGAAGTGAATGACGGTACGCGGGGCTCCTATTTCTGTCTGCAGGGTTTAAAGTAACCTAACACGAAGTGAATGACGGGAGCTTCGTTCGCTCGCATCGCTCGCTCACTCTAGCCCCCGTCATCCCCTTCGAACCTAACCTATCCGTGTCGGGGTAAGGAAATGTATATTTTCGCCCACTCAGTACTCGACGGAATTGTTGTTGTTATATCAAGCAGCGCCACGAGTGTTAAGAATCGGAACTAAAACCTGTCAAAGAGGCGACTAATGTCTCGCTGTATTACATTATAGCTAGCCGTGTTGAATAACGTATGGCGGCGAATACATTCCGGCGGTTTTTTATTCAGCTGCATTCAATCCGGCTAATCGTTGAACCGACGCATTTCAAAACGGCCCTGTTTTTGATAACGGCTAGCCGTAATGTAATACGGCGGATTATACAATCCGACTGCGATATATACACAATTTCAGCCTGTTCAAATAACTGAAACTTGCTCAAATTGGCTTACATTTTGAGATTTCTTGACCTAAACATACTTCCTCACACTAACACGGTGAGCTAAACAAAAGCTTTTCAAAATCAAACATTACGACACCCTATTTTTTTACCTTAAAACTCCCTAAAACCCTGCACATATCATGTTTGGATTACTCCAAGCGGGACTACAACCGCACCGGACGGTCTCGTACATTCTACATAAGTCTGACTTTGCTTAGATTAGACATTATTAGATAGTAACTACTGGACATTGTAGCCAGTGTACCAATGCCCCTGAGTAAAAGCACAAATTGTACAGAAAGTACAGAAGACCCACTTCTCCACTTAGTGTTATCCTTACTATCCTAACTAATAGTATAAATGCGAAAGTAAGTTTGTTTGTTACCTTTTCACGCCTAAACCACTGAACCGATCATCCTGAAATTTTGCATAAACGTTATCAGTTGTATAGAAACAGGCTTATGATACCTTTCATCCCGAAAAATAGTACTGTTCCCGAGGAAAACAACAATAACGTTCTCATGATAACAGATGGCGCCATGTGTCTTTCGAATCATGATTGAATTATATTATTATAGAAACTTTAGTAGTGTGTTAAGAGTTGATTGTCAATTTCTAAATTAACGCGAGCGAAGCCGCGGGCAAAAGTTAGTAATATTATAAGTGCGAAAGTAACTTTGTCTGTCTGTCTGTTAGCTCATCACGTCTACTACTGAACCGATTTTGTTGAAACTTGGTACAGAGATATTTTTTCTCTGTATTTTAAGCCCACTGTCATTATTTACCTCTCACAATTTGCTAAACTATTTTTATTGCTGCGGGGGGGCCCTGGTGACCAAAGTTTTTGTTCCAAAACCTATTTCAGGCACCAATTTCTTACAGCTATGAAATAGGGTTAGTCACATTAGTTTTAAATTTTGTTAATTTTAAAGTAACCAATGTGAAGAGAGAATAAATGACTTTGAATTGAATTGATGTACAGACATACGGCAATGCGCCATCGGTACATGGTGGACATCCCACCCATACGTACGAAGCGTTTTTTCATTCATTGTTCGCACAGCTAAGGAGTGGAATTCCCTGCCGGAGTCTGTGTTTCCTGATAGTTACAACCTTGGGGTCTTTAAGTCAAGAGTGAATAAGTTACTTCTGGGCAAGCGTGCTTCACCGTCGACCACATCATCGCTTACCATCAGGCGAGATAGTGGTCAAACGCAAGCCTATCGCAAAATAAAAAAATTGAATTCATACCACGTGTTCTATGATATATTCCAGTACACAAAAAATCTGTTACTTCTAAGCACATTTTTTTCGCATGATTTTTCAATTTCACTCATTAGATGAAGGGACGTTGAAGTGGAAAGTTATGTTAACTATATCTGTTCTACACGTGTAAATAAAGATAATTTCGGTTAAAACGGGTCACACATTTACATAACTTCACGTAGAGATATTGATATTCGTAAAATTATTAAATCGTACGAAAATTCCTGTGACTAAACTATTGAATGTATACATGATTGATTATTTGTATTCGGTCGTAGAACCCATCATAGAATACGTGGTATCATTTAATGTTGTATCGTCAACCCCACTTTGTATGTGTTTAAACGTGTATCTTTGAGAATGTTCGTCCATTCATGCCTGTTAACCAGCGTGTCAACGGTACAATGCGTTCACAGGTACAATATTGTACCTTTGACATTTTCCTTTGCCCACCTCACCAGCTGGATTGGCGTGACAAATAAGGCGAGTATACACAGTATTTATTTATTTATTTAAAACATAAGTTAACAGTATTTACAACCAAATCACTTACATTTTAATTTAATACTTAATTAATACTAAGAATAATAAAAATTTAACAACTATAACTAACTTTAACTTGGACAATATAAAATTTACTTAATGGTATGGCTTATCATGATAGATATCGAGATCAACGTGCTGAGTGAGCAATGAGTTCAACAGTGTGACTGCTCCATTGTATAGTATTTCAGCTTTCTATGATTGTATACATAGTATTTCAGCTTTCGTGAGACATTCATATTTTATGATTAGTTACGGTTTACTTACGTGCATTTTTCGGGATTGCCCGACTAGTTTTGGACCCAAACGGAGCCCTTAATCATGAGCTGAACACGCGGCGAGGTCGACTCGCGACCTTTGTACCATTGTATAGTATTTTAATTTAAGTTAACTATTTTAATTCTAAGCGAGTGAACGGCGATTAACAAAAGGAATTTATAAGGCGGATGTCAGTGAAAACGCCAGTAGAGGACGCACTAGAAGAACATACATCGATGTTATTAGTGATGTTCTTCAAAAAGGACAGGTTCGTAGTACTATCAACCAGCGTGCGTGTATGACAAGATGTATGAACGTGGACGAAGCGAAAGGAGTATGTAAGGATCGTAGCATGTGCCGTTCTACATTTTCTGCCTACCCCCATGGGAAAAAGGCGTGATATTATGCATGTATGTGTGTATGTACAGTCAGCTGCACTAATTGGTTACCCCTCTCAAGAACAAATTTGTTCGTGAGAGGGGTAACCAGTTGGTGCAGCTGACTGTACCTATTTAAAGTTTTTTGTTTAGTTTAACATGTGAGCGTACAAGGAGACACAAAAATTAAAAATTAAATCTTTCTTTTTTTTTTTTCAACCTTCTTCGTTTGTTTTTTCACAGTAATTGTATTCTGTAAACCAATGTACCCCTTGAGTACAAGACCGAGCAGACGTAGTATTTGTCGTGGCGTTACTTCATTACGTGGATAAAATACCTCCAGAAGGTCGGGTTGGGTGTCAGTGGTGGCGGGAAAGGCGTCATGTGTCTATAAACTTCTATTTCACAATTATATATAATCGTATTGAAATTACTTTGGGCTAATAAAAACTTGAATATTTTACTGCCACAGGCAGAAAAATGGTTCAAACTTATAACACCCTTTTTTGCATCAAGGGTCGAAGAATCAATAGTATCTCAACAAATGCAGCGTTAGTAGCCCCCTTGACACGCACAGATTGAAAAGAACTAACAAAATCGGTTCACTCATGATAGACTAAGAACTAGCAATGTTGGAGGTGTAATTTTAGCAAGGCTTATTCTGCCACGTCCTCTCCATTTTTATGGCGTGGTAGAAGACGTCATATAAAAACACTTAGGCTTCGTTTATGAAGACATGGGCATGAAACGTAACGCGGAAAATTCGAACACATGACGACGTATTAGAGCGTTTATGTTTTTTTCTGGAGCAATGAATCCGGATCACCAACATAAACCTTAATATCCCGGAAACAAAGATTACTATCTTATTTAAATAAAAAGTATTTCATAGAATATTCAGAAAGTTTTATTAATTTTATTTGAGTAGTATTAAATACCTACCCAAGACTTTTTTATTTATATCACACTTTTTATTTATTGTGTCTCTTTGTGCTGTGTCCAAATAAATGATTCTTTATCTTTAAATACCTAGTCTATAAAATACTTTTTATTTGAATAAACTATAATTCTTAGTTTCCGAGATATTACGGTTTACGTTGGTGACCCACGGATTCATTGCACCCAAGTGTAGTTGAATGTAAGACAGTACACGGCAGATCCCACATCTCCATAAACTAGGCCATAAATTCAAAACTGCTAAAAGAAATCAACCCTTCCCTCTGTCAACTGATCGCTCTCACTGCACCCAACCTCATCTAGTGGGTTCTACACACAAACAAACTATAAGAATAAATGTTAGTGTCGTGATACACACGACTCGTACAAAGCTGTTTAATATCGCGCTCAGCTAAACTTCTTATACTTTGTTACTTCTAACTCTGTCACAAAAAAAGAAGGAACAGAAAGCCTACTACGGAGCTCTTGACACGCAGATATTGCTCGATCTTCAGTCAGTCAAGTCTTGAGTGCACTGGGGTCGCCCACTTTTTTAGACTAAGGGGTTATTTCACCCCTCTAGTCTCAGTAGTTCGGTTGTCTTGTTCGGGGCCGGACTACTGAGGCTAATTTTGTCTCATTAATTCGGTTATGACGTCAAACCGAACTATTAAGACTTGTATTCTGTAGTTCGGTTCTTAATTAATGGTTAATCTTTTTAGTCTCAACAGTTCGGTTTGACGTCATAACCGAACTAATGAGACAAAATTAGTCTCAGTAGTCCGGTCCCGAACAAAACAACCGAACTACTGAGACTAGAGGATTTCACCAACCTATCATTAACTGTTGATTAAGCTAATTTGGTCTCTAAACTTTTCAATAGCTAACATTTTCATTTCACCACATAAATGATAATGACATGATTATTAAACACATAAATGTCATTTTTTTAGGTCACATTTAGCTTATCTGGTCAATAGTTATGGGCTACTTATTAATATGTTGGTGAAATACCCCCTTAATATAGTATTTTTGAGTCCAGTACCCATTGCCGTAGACTTACGTCAATGACAATACCCAAAAGAAGTACTTTGACTTGGCCTTCATTTGTTTACTTGCTTTGTTTAAATTGCTCTGAAATTTAAAGTAAACAAAGGTGTATTGTACAACAATTTTCTGAAACAGTATAATGGAAGAAAGAACTTATTGCTATTTACCGGGAAACGTTAAAATAATCTATTAATTAATAATTAAGAATCGAACATGCGTCTACATATATCTAGCGTGCGGTGAGGAAGTTTTATATTCTAACCCGTCCACACACGGGATAAATAGTTTCATAAGTTATCGTAGTATTGAAAATGAATTACAGTCGCAGGGCTGGGTTTAGAGGAGCAACAAGGGGTTTAGTCCTGGAGCCTCCACAAAAGAGGGGCCTACAAAATATGAGTATTTAAATATTTTTTTAAATAAAAATGCGCCTTTTCTGACAAAAAGAAAAACGTTCACATTTACGAGGTCCTTTTTATAAATATTTCAACGGGCCCCTACTTCTTCGTTGCTCCAGGGCCTCCAAAACTTTCAATCCGGCACTGTCCAGTCGTCAAACGCGACCAAGTGAAAGATATAAAAAGAACATTTGAATTTATTTTATGAAGCGTATGGTTTGAAATTGAAAATGGAAAGAGGGGCTCGTGGCTAATTAAAGACCACACGGATGATGATTTGCAAGATTAAGCTGCACTTGCCGCGGTTGGTCCGTGGATGGATGACTATTCGCTACACATTGAGAGTCCCTGCCTTAGAAAGCGCGTTAAACCGTCTGTACCGGGTGTCATACGAATACCTACGACAGGTTACGTGTAATCAGAAGCCTGAAAGTCTGATAACCGGTCTAACCTTAGGATATCGGCATTGCCCAGTAACTGGTTTGCAGAGGGCTGATGGCAGTCGCTCCGTTTAAAATACTGATATTCAGCCGCATCAGGGACCTAATTCTCCTTAAATAAATCTTGATAAATCACAATCGAACCAAGGCCGAACCGTTCATTCAGACTGTTCTCAATTTCAAAAGCTATCAAATTGTTTGACACAAAAACAAAATTAATCATTTTGAAAGTTTTCGAAAACAAAAACTGACTGACGGTTGTGGTTCGATTGCGTTTGGCAACAATTTGTTTTAGGAGAATTGGGCCCCAGGTTAGATTGGAGTCTGACCCCATCATAGTTGGGAAAAATCTAAGCAGAACAATGGTTTTAAATATGTAGTACTTCTATAACAATCTGTTGTGTGGAACATTTAAACTTGGCATTGTATTTTCATCTGTGAATTATGTGTAAAGTGTAATTGGTTAGCAACTTCAGCTTCAATGCTGAGTTAGTTTCTGTACTTGCTTACTAGTACCGTATATTTGCTAAATCTGCCAATATCCATCCAATCCTTTGAGAATTCATTTATTATAAACTTATTTTACGTCACCCAAAGGATGGTCTATTCCATATTTAAAATCACACGGTACAGTCACGTGTAATACTCGTAATATGTATACATTCACATTGCGAAATTCAAAAGCAAGTTTCTTCTGAAATGTGTATTTGAATTATGAAATATTACAAACATCGTTTCTACAAATACATACGAATTATGGTTTCGAATATTTCTTAATAGATAGTTATTAAGAAGATTAATGATTTATTATTAATCTTTTAAAATAATTTTACCTGCTACTAAATTTTACACTGAGGTCAAAATGGGAAAAAGTCGAAAATCGGTCGCAATTTTCTTAGCGTTACAACAGAAGACTGGTTTGCATAGAAAGTTTTGTTCACTAAAACACGTTGACAAAGCAAAAAACGCTCCGTAACTAATTTGCCGCGTCTACACGAAATACTTGTTACCAAACATCTGTCAAATTTGACGCCAAAACAATATAGCGGCAACTAAAAGTTGTAAACCTCTAAGTTGGCCACCTCATCGCGTCTTTAGGCGGCATATGCTGAGATGCCTAAATCTGTTTAGAAATTTTAGTTCATCCTAATCTAACAGCTCTAATACTCTTCCATGTCTTTCTTGTTTTATCTGCAAGAAAGAGATAGCAATATGTTTTATGTAGTGCTCAACAGAATTGGAATCACAGTATATGGTTATGTCAATGAGTCGGTTGACCTCAGACCAGCAGTTAGCCCTACCATCTAACTGCACGTTGTCAAGTTAATTAATAGTGCGCATACCGACTGTCTTAAGGTCATGGCACCGCAACGGCACCGCTCCAACCCAGCAATTAACTTGTCATTCAAATTAGAGCATTAAATCATGTGACATATAATATATTTCACAATGTCAATATGAAAAAGCCAACGGCGGGCAGTCAGCGAGCTTGCCGCTACCATACAACGAGACTCGCAGACCACGCGCTGCAAGCGAGCGGACCGCGTGCTTACTGCGCGCTGACTCCTAGTCGCCAGCGAAACAACGTCGTTGCGCCGTCCCCCGCGCTCCTTTTATTTTTCTGTTCTTCATCGAGAGCAATATTGCTAGTTCGCCCAATGTAAACCGAGACATTATGAAAACGTGCAAGTCCTAGGCGTGTGTAAGTGTAGGCGTTCAATCACAAATGCCATATAACTACGGTGACAGCAAGCTTGCACCTAGCGGCCGGCGCGCGGACTGCGAGCTTGCACCTCGTGACCTTCCGACTTCTTCTTCTCTCGTGTCAGCAAGAGCTATACGAAAAGCTCAAGCTGTGGTGAAAAGATTAGCCAGTCAGCAATGTTGGTAGCGGGGCTGACTGCCCAGGGTGCGCCGGACGTACTTAAGTATCGTCACTCGTGGAGGCTCTTTTTATGCACCCCAAACCTTCCGACTGACCTTGTAGATAATAACAGGCTTACTTAAAACAAAATAGACCCTTTATCCAAACAAATAATATCAAAAGCACATTCCCCCCTTCTCCCATTCGGTCTATTTTCTCCACATGAATGACCGACAAATTAGTTACATTAGCTCCATCTAATCATGCAATTGATCAAAAAAATAATTATTTACATCCTAATATATCGCGCAAATTGATTTTGGTGAGGTGTTGTGTATCATGTAGCATTTCTACATTAATCTTGGAGTAAACGAGATACGGAATCGTGACGAGTCTGTGATTTATATAATAATAGTTTTGTTTTATACTCGCTGTGCCCGCGACTCCGTCCGCTTGGAAGCCGGAAAACAATATTATGTCGTAATAACTTCCTCTTGATAATTTTAAATTCTAATATATTTTGATTGAGGTAACCAATTACGATAAAACAAAAGCTAAATGTTACTCCGAAATACGCAAAATATTTTTCTATAAAAGTCAACCGCGTTGAATCCAACAAACCGACACACAGACAAAAATTGCAACAATGATCAAAATGGATTCTATTGGCAATCATTTTTAGGGTTCCGTACCCAAAGGGTAAAACGGGACCCTATTACTAAGACTCCGCTGTCCGTCCGTCTGGCACTAGGCTGTATCTCATGAACCGTATAAGTAGTTAGACAGTTGAAATTTTCACAGATGATGTATTTCTGTTGCCGCTATAACAACAAATACTAAAAAAACAGAATAGATTATTGTACGGAACCCTTCGTGCGTGAATCCGACTCGCACTTGGCCGGCTTTTTATTTTTAAACATTTTCCAGGATTGTCACTCACTGGAGGCCTGAAAAGGACATCGTTGCCGAGGTCGACCGCGGTGTAGATGGCGTGACGATCTAGACGGGTTTGTGGGTTCAAAATGGTCAGAAACGGTATAAAATACAGATATTTGGAAGACAAAAGGCCTTTAGAAGCACGCTAAGTCTACAGATTTATTATATGTATAGATTGTTTGTAGAAATGTTTGTTTAAATGTTAATCTATATAAATAAAAACAAAAGTCCTGACTGATTGACTGACTCATCAACGCCCAGCCCAAACCCTTGGACCTAGAACGCTGAAATTTTGCACAGAGGTTCCCTTTATAATGTAGACAAGGAATAAGGAAGGATTTTTCGAAATTCAACCCCTAAGGGAGTTAAATAGGGGATGAAAGTTTGTATGGAAAATCGTCACATAACGGGTTCAAAATTTCACGCAAGCGAAGCTGCGGGCAAAAGCTAGTGTTAAATAAGCAGACGATCAAAGTCATTGAAGGTTTTATTGCTGCTAAAATTATATACTATGAAGGTTGTCCTAAATAGTAATCCGTCCTATATTGTGATCCGTCGCCCAGACGTGGTAATTATGGCAATCTTTCGTCTGACAGTTAATTGTAGCAATAATTGAAGGCCATATGTACTGGCAGCGGAACGCTTATGCGCAGGCATAATATTTATCCCGTGTAGGCGGTGTGGGGATGGGCTTGAATACACCGTGGGCCCGAGCTACAAGAAAGATTTTAAGCTGCGATTCCGATGCCTAATTGGAGAAGAAAAGTTATACAGGGTTACTGGTAATTCGACGTATTCCTTGCACCACGTTATAGGGGGGCTAATATGCAACAAATTTAACCCCACATATGTTCTACGAAAGTCAATGGATTTCGAGATATCGCAATTTTTATATTATTTTGAATAATACCCAGAATTCCTTCTTAAACACTATTCATATCTAAAATATCAAATTAATCGGCTTGGATTGTGATATCAGCTTGTAGCTGATACTTTTACAAAGCTTTCTGCGTATTTAACTGTTCTTAATGACCATCCAATTGAAAGTAATCATTAAAAGTTAAATAAGTGTATTAGAAAATCGTCGAGGTACACGAGAAAGAATGATGTTTATCTCAAAAATTTACTATGACACTAAGTGTACAAAATGCAAGATAAACATCCTTATTTAATCAGCTATCCAACGAGGTATAGACGTTCAAAAATATTTAGAAACTAATGTAAAAATGTCTTATAATACTGACAAAGGCGATTTCTGAAAAATCTCTACAAGCACGCAGGTGGCCCGTTAAGTGCAATTCATTGCATAATCCTCGCGTAGAGATTAAACAGCAGTCTGTCGGGCACCAACTGTCCTCTAAATGTCAGGATTAGATTAGTTCAGGTCGTTAGGTTATGTTTGGTCAGGGTTAGGTAGGTTAGGTTAGGACCTAAGTGTGCGAGGGAACACCGGGGTGGTTTTAGTCAGTAAGAGTCTGACAGACCCCTCTGCCCACCCCCAGGACGGAGGACATCCAAGAGGATTTCCAGTAGGCAAAAAAATATGGTCAGGTTAGGTCACGCTTAGGTTTAGGTTAGGTCACAAATTCGATGCACTGGGACCTGGAGGCGAAGGCCGTCGCGCTGAGATATTGCCAGAGCCAGGAGGTGCTTGAGCGGAGTGCCAGATCTTAGTGGCTGTGGAGGGAACGACTTGGGCAACCCAGTGCAGGGCACGCCGCAATAGCGGCGGTAAAACCCGTAATGGAGGAGTGGCTGGAGAGACGGCATGGCGCATTCAGCTTCCGGATAACGCAGGTGCAGATATCTCAGCGCGAGAGCCCTCGCCTCCAGATCCCAGGGCATCGAAGTTGAGACCAAACCTAAAC
This sequence comes from Amphipyra tragopoginis, assembly GCA_905220435.1. Lineage (NCBI taxonomy): Eukaryota > Metazoa > Arthropoda > Insecta > Lepidoptera > Noctuidae > Amphipyra > Amphipyra tragopoginis. The sequence continues at coordinate 5,095,316 of HG992006.1, forward strand.
CTAACCGTGACTTAACCTAACGACCTAACCTAACCATTATTTTTGCCAACTGGAAATCCTCTTGGATGTCCTCCGTCCTGGAGGTGGGCAGAGGGGTCTGTCAGACTCTTACTGACTAAAACCACCCCGGTGTTCCCTCGCACACTTAGGTCCTTTTTTTTTTTTTTTTTTTTTCGGGGTGGAAATCCTCATGGATGTCCTCCGCCCTGGGGTGGGCGGAGGGGTCTGTCAGACTCTTACTGACTAAAACCACCCTGGTGTTCCATCTCACACCTGCGCCGAGGGTCGCGGGAACTTACGACACTTCCGCAACCCCCGGCTGGCACACTTAGGTCCTAACCTAACCTACCTAACCCTGACCAAACATAACCTAACGACCTGAACTAATCTAATCCTGACATTTAGAGGACAGTTGGTGCCCGACAGACTGCTGTTTAATCTCTACGCGAGGATTATGCAATGAATTGCACTTAACGGGCCACCTGCGTGCTTGTAGAGATTTTTCAGAAATCGCCTTTGTCAGTATTATAAGACATTTTTACATTAGTTTCTAAATATTTTTTGAACGTCTATACCTCGTTGGATAGCTGATTAAATAAGGATGTTTATCTTGCATTTTGTACACTTAGTGTCATAGTAAATTTTTGAGATAAACATCATTCTTTCTCGTGTACCTCGACGATTTTCTAATACACTTATTTAACTTTTAATGATTACTTTCAATTGGATGGTCATTAAGAACAGTTAAATACGCAGAAAGCTTTGTAAAAGTATCAGCTACAAGCTGATATCACAATCCAAGCCGATTAATTTGATATTCTAGATATGAATAGTGTTTAAGAAGGAATTCTGGGTATTATTCAAAATAATATAAAAATTGCAATATCTCGAAATCCATTGACTTTCGTAGAACATATGTGGGGTTAAATTTGTTGCATATTAGCCCCCCTATAACGTGGTGTAAGGAATACGTCGAATTACCAGTAACCCTGTATACAGGGTGTAAAAAGACCCATCACATAGCCTAAATCTACGCACTCTGTACATCAAACCAAACTACATTGACCAAAAATAATTGCTGGGAAACGACTTTTATTTTTTGCCATAAAAAAACGCTTTTTTTGTAGCGCTCAATGTGTAGTTGTGGCGTTGCCGCGCGTTTGCATGCGTGCAGCGGCCACACAGCTGAGCCAAGGCGGTCGTGTGCGTTTGATATTCGTTGCGTTTTTGTAACTTCAAATGCGTAATTTGTGAGGAAAAATTGAAAATTTTGATAAGGTCGTTTAGAAGAAAGTTTAGTATTATCACTTAGTACGATTTTGGAAAAAACTAAAAAAAAATGTGTACTTTGACAAACCAATGGTTTCCCAGGTATGGTCTGGTAGAAAAAAATGATCCCAATGGTGGGTAGAATATGTGGTTTTCGTTATCTTTAAGGGTCTTTTTACACCCGATATAGTTTGTTGAAAAAAGCTTAATTTTCGAAATATTCATTATTTAATGAAATTCACAAATCGAAAAATATCTATGGTAACAAGTCCCAGGAACGCGGTGTTGCGACTTTTGTCATACCATACCCCTCTCGCCTTATGTCTTATTTGACGGGAAAGGTTGTGAAGTGAGAAGTTTCTTATCCACTCACGCGATAATTTATAAATGTTGCCAGTTCAACCTAAGGTTTACAAGGAAGCACTAAAGTTAATATATTCAAAAGGAAAAGAAAAAAAAAATGTTTTTTTTCTTTTTTCGACTTTTGTTGATATAACTTTTGAATCTTAATAGCATCAGAAAGGCGTGGTTAAAATCTTTCGGGTACCTCTGGCCCACGGTGTATAAAGTTCCTCACCGCACGCTAGGAATAGACGCCTGTTGTAAGATTCAACAAAATCTAGCACGCTTGGTGGTAGGATTTATACGGTCCGTCGGCTAGCTGCCACCTGAACATTAAAGTCTAAACGCCTAGCAGTTTGCTGTATTCCGTCGTGTGTATGTGAGGGCCAGAGGGGTATTTCCGTCTTGTCAGAAGGTCGGAGATATAGGGGAATCCTCTTATATCTCTGTTACTTGATTCATGTGATCCATCTTAGACCTTGTCAACGCTTACCATCAGGTCAAACGCGACCAATTGAGTCAAAGAGTAAAAAACTGTGTCGTATTTTTCTCATCTCTAATTGTTTATTAGACTAGCTGTACCCGGCACGCGTTGCAATGCACTTTTTCCTACTTACTACCTACCTACTACTTACCTACCTTCAGAAACAAAATCAAAATAGTAATAAAAAGTTAAAACCATTTTCATGCATACGGTAAACAAATGAAGAATATGGACATACTGAGATAATTTGGTTTTTTTATAAATGTCAATATTTTCTTTCATAAGAATCTTCTCCTGACAATTACGAACACAACAAAAAAAAATGAGCGAAATCGGTCCAGCCGCTCACGCGTGATGCCGTGACCAAGGGAAATAGGGATTCATTTTTATATTATAGATAGATTATAAATAGACTAGCTTTCGCCCGCAGCTTCGCTTGCGTGAAATTAAGTGACGATTTTCCATACAAACTTTCATCCCCTATTTAACTCCCTTAGGGGTTGAATTTCGAAAAATCCCTTCTTAGTGGATGCCTACGTTACAAAAGGAACCTACTGTCAAAATTTCAACATTCTAACCCCAGCGGTTTAGGCTGTGCGTTGATAGATCAGTCAGTCAGTCAGCTTCTCCTTTTATATGTATAGATGAATAACATTATGAATTTAAAGTCTGTCTTTTATGTATCAAAACAAATGACGACACGTTTGGTGCAGTGGCTAAGCGATTGGCTTCTGCGCTACGGGTCGTGGGTTCGATTCCCACACGGAACAAAAATTTGTATGGCCTACAGATGGTTGTTTCGGGTCTGGGCGTTTGTTTGTGAGATTTGTGTCTGTAAACGTACCCACGATACAAGAGAAATCTTAGTGTGGGGCAACGTTTTGAAAAAAAAAAAAAAAAAAAATATCGTTGGGCTCGATTGTCGGTTCGATAACTGCACCCCATGTAATAGGGGGCTTGCCCTTATTACATGGGACGTAAACATAACAGCGAAATTGGAGTTGTACCCAACACTTCTGCCCAACCCATCGGGGAATACAGGCGTGATGTTATGTGATGCTATCCTAATATAAAACTGTAAACTAAAAGAGGACATTAAAATATTCCTTCGCATTGCAAACATAAATTGCCTTCATTATAAAAATATTGAATCGGGTCTTCTCGCGTAACAAACTTTAAGAGGCACAACATACCTTTTATCCCGAGTCTACCCGTGACCACGGCCGGTGAAATTCGGCCGAAACGTCGGGATAAAATGTATGTTGTGCCTCTTAAAGTTTGTTACGCGAGAAGACCCGATTCAATATTTTTATAATGTGTACAAATCGCGAAAGTTTAAAAACATAAATTGCCTTCAGTATTACAACACTAATTCTACATTACTCTTCTTGTGTCAGGTCCCTAAGCATGATTTTATTTATACAATGTGTAACATAACTAAGGGCACAATATCTTAAGGGCTCACTGTACTCATCATTATGAACAACTTTTACTATGGGACCAAATATGAAATCGCGAAAAAAAATTTGCCGTTCCCTACATTAATGTTCGCATAACTCGTCAATATGTAGGGAACAGCTGATTTTTTTCTTCGCGATTTCATATTTGGTCCCATAGTAAAAGTTGTTCATAATGATGAGTACAGTGACCCCCTTATGAGGTTGTGCCCTTATTTATGTTACACCTTGTATATGTGTGTTATGGTAACCGATGAAGCGCGAAGCGGCCGTACATTATATTATAATAGCCGTATGATTAAGCATCAGAGCCAAGGTTAAAGGCGGAAGTTCAAACATTATTAAGTATTTGCTAAGCGAATCCTGCTATAATATAATAATAACATAACATACTATACAGGGTGGTAATTTGAGATGGGGCATGAAGGGCAACTACCTTAACCATTGTAGCTATAGGAAAACGTTCTTAGAAGACCACCCCTAACTTTTGGGATAATTTAAATCGGCATTCAAAGATTTTGAAAAAAAAGTACAGTCAGCGAGAAAAAGGGCTATTTTCACCAAACTTTTTTATGATGCCAATCGATCCCATTTCCCATAAGGATCAAAAGACTCTTTCGGACCAACTGAGGTTGGAGTACTAGAAAAGTCAGAAATCGCAAAAAACTTATTCTAGATGGGGTAGTTCTAAGGGCAGCTACCTTAATAGTTGTGGTTAGAGGAAAATGTTCTTAAGAGACTGTCCATATTTTTTGAAAATATTTGGAACTGCATTCACAGATTTTGAAAATAAAATATTTTTTTTTTTGTTCGGCATATTCCTCACTTTTCACAAAATGTTGTTTTTCGTGATTTCTGACGTTTCTAGTACTTTAACCTCAGTAGGTCCAGAAGAGTATTTTGATCCTTATAGGAAATAGGATCGATTGGCATCATAAAAAAGTTTTGTGAGAACTGACCATTTTTTTGCTGACTGTACAATTTTTTTTTCAATATCTTTTTTTACGCAGTTCGAAATAATGTCAAAAATGATGGCCAGCCTCCTATCAACATTTTCTTGTAGCGACAACGATTAAGGTAGCTATCCTTATAACTAACCCATCTCAAATAGTTTTTTGTTATTTCTGACGTTTCTAGTACTCAAACCTCAGTTGGTCCAGAAGAGTTTTTTGTTTCTTATGGGAAATGGGATCGATTGGCATCATAAAAAAGTTTTGTGAAAACAGCAATTTTTCTCGCCGACTGTACTTTTTTTTCAAAATCTGTGAATGCCGATTGAAATTATTCCAAAAGTTAGGGGTGGTCTTCTAAGAACGTTTTCCTGTTGCTACAATGGTTAAGGTAGCTGCCCTTCATTCCCCATCTCAAATTACCACCCTGTATACATATAATGTACAAGGTGTAAAAAATTCGTGTAATTTCTTAAAAACCAGATGATCTACTACTGGTGTAGATTAACCCGGACAAGATTAGGCTTATTAAAAATTAAAAACATGAAGAAATTTTTTTTTGTTGCGTTAAGCGTAATTAATCATATATAAACTAGCTAGTACGGTATAAAAAAGTAAGCAAACAATTTTTTTGCATATTTTTTTTGTTTTATTGTTTTTTATGTGCCACACATAAATGAATAAAAGCACGACGATATAGCTGGAAGGCACGACTAGTGCAATATCGTTCAATGCAGTCAGTTAACTCGGGTATTATATTATAAATTTTGTTATTTTTTGGTGCGTTATCTCAAGACGGAAATAAATATAACGTAACATCACGCCTGTATTCCCCGAAGGGTTAGCAGAGGTGTTTAGTACACCCTCATTTCGCAGTTATGTTTAAGTCCCATGTAATAAGGGGCGAGCCTATTGCCATCAACCGGACACAAATCCAGACTTCGGGCTGCTACTGAGAAATTCCACAATAAAACCAAATAATAATTTGCCCGAACCCGGGATCGAACCCAAGATCTCACCCTCAACAGTCGCGCTTGTGACCACTTGAACAAAGAGGCAGTCTATAATATAACAATTCTAAGCTAACTCGAAGGATAGCCAATAAAATAACAGAATTTACTAATAGGATTAATAGCTTTTTAGCTTTCTGGGGCGTCATTTATTAAAAACAGGATGGTACATAAGAACTGAATACTTTAATAGGATCAGTTATTATTACAATGCAGGAATATCAGACACAGTCATAATTACAATCTTTAAACAAAACAAAGCAACTATTATAACAATTGTGAACGTTCGTACAAACCAGAGATCGCAGCAAAAGAAGGGCGAGTACCGCACCGCATACTGTTTTATTGACCGTTTTGACAGGTCGTGAAGTAAATATGTCAGACTACCGCCACGACGTCATTAAATCCCTAACACAATAATATTATACAGGGTGGTAATTTGAGATGGTGCATGAAGGGTAGCTACCTTAACCATTGCAGCTACATGAAAACGTTCTTAGAAGACCACCCCTAACTTTTGGGATAATTTTAATCGGCATTCACAGATTTTGAAAAAAAAAATACAGTCAGCGAGAAAAAGGGCTGTTTTCACAAAGGTTTTTTTATGATACTTGATCCTAACTAATCCTAACTTCTTAACTAATATTATAAATGCGAAAGTAAGTTTGTATGTTTGTTACCTTTTCACGCCTAAACCACTGAACTGATCATCCTGAAATTTTACATATACGTTGTCAAGTATACAGAAACGGACATAGGGTACCTTTTATCCCGCAAAAATTTACTGTTCCCGAGGAAAACAACAATACCGTTCATAGATGGCGCCACGTGTTCGAATCACGATTGAATTATATTATTATAGAAACTTTAAGAGTGTGTAAGAATAAGACAAGTAAGTGTTAAGAGTTTTTTGAGTTTAATTAACGCGAGCGATGCCGCGGGCAAAAGCTAGTTTCCCATAAAGATCAAAACACTCTTCCGGACCAACTGAGGTTTGAGTACTAGAAACATCAGAAATAACAAAAAACTATTTGAGATGGGTTAGTTATAAGGGCAGCTTCTTTATTTCTTTCTTCTTTCTAACCAATCGAGAAAACTTAATATTCTACTACACCCCTCACGCAATAAGGCCATGAATACAATTGCGCATTTCTATAACGAGCAACAGATCACAGGACGAGCGCGTCATAATGATGGATCTATTTTCGCGGGTGAATGCCGTGCCTTATTCGTTTTCCTTATGAAGTGGGGTCCATATGTTTTTATTAAGGGGCGTGCACATAGAATTCTGTTCACTTAAACATTCTTCTTTCCCCTTTGACTTCCAGCAGTAATTTTTTTTTTTAAATTGCAAATTTTTCGTAAAATCAATTTTGTTGTCTTCGATAAACTACTAGTCTTTCCTATTATTGGACGTATCTAGGAGAAAACATGACTACACAATTAAAACAATAAACAGTTTTGCCTATGACTCTTCTCATACAGAGAACGCGGTTGGCTATTTCAGACCATTAAGTCCAGATTTCCAGTTCGATTAACTAAGGCATTTGTCCCACCGCCGACGATAAGCGAGAAGCGAGTAGAGCTAGAAACTAGAAACGAGTTGTCAAGCAGCGAGAAGCGAGTGTGTAGTTCCGATAGCTTTGTCGCTGGGCTATAAGCGAGTGTGCGAGCGTTACGGGCGAATACTCGCACAACTCACAAATGACCGCTGGTTGGTCTCTCGGCGTGAGTTCTAACCGTCAAGCGAGCATCGCTGAGCAAGTATCGTTGAGCGAGTATTGTCTTTGATAGGTCTTGTCGCTCTGGGACAAACTAGTGGAGCGAGTCTTCGCCGGCAGTGTAAACAGTCAGCGATCGACTATTAATATATGCATCTCTTTTGTTTACACGGAATGTATATCTATTGTACGTTTCTTGAGCGAGAAAATAGCTGATAGTTAGTCGCTTCCTCGCCGGCGGTGAGACAACTGCCTAAGAAAATACATTAGGACATTGAAAAAGTCATATTGGTACGTGCCAGGGTTTGGACCCGCAGAGTGAAACTTAACAAGTGGGTACGTGGGTACCTTGACCACCTCGACAAAGATAAAGAAAGTTATATTATTTTTCCTAATTGTGGATGCATTAACAAGTGGCGCCAGTGACAGAAAAGTTGCCAGGAAATCGTTTGGGCATGTGATTTGGAGGGATGAAACGCATGTAACAAAAAGAGTGATGAATATGAATTTCGATGGATGGAGGGTGGCAAAAGACCAAAAAAAAAAGATGGATAGATTGTGTTAGGGAGGATATGAAGGAAAAGGGAGTCAATAATGAGGTAACGGCTGATAGGGAAGAATGGAGGAAAAAAACATATTGCGACCTAACGTAACTTGAGAACAAGGCAGGAAAAAAAAGTGGGTTGTAGGACGCATATTGTGAATTTTTTACTATGGGTGGCCAACGGAATGTTATAACAACATCTAGCTAGCAGACCGGGCGTACGATGTGCGTTCCCGCGCGCCCCACCGACGCTGACCAGGGGCCCAATTCTCCTAAAATAAATTATTGCCTAACGCAATCGAACCACAACCGTCAGTCAGTTTCTGTTTTCGAAAGCTTTCAAAATGATTGATTTTGTTTTTTGTGTCAAACAATTTGATAGCTTTTGAAATTGAGAACTGTCTGAATGAACGGTTCGGCATTGGTTCGGTTGTGATTTATCAAGATTTATTTTAGGAGAATTAGGCCCCAGTCCGGCTCGCATCTCCGCCGCTAAACGCTTCGTTCGCTTGTTGCGCCACGCATCACCGTTAACTGTGTCTTAGTATTATAATATCATTATAATCCTTAAATCTTTATTTTGTACGTGGGTGTGATCAAAGTATATAATTTTCCAAATCAAATTTGTCGAGTTTACTTCATTCACCGTACAGGGTGCATTTACAACTTTCATATGCACTAACACTAAAATAAAATACCTGGAATCTGCAATTGATTTCGTGAGCCGTAGCGAAGAAATTCAACTCCCAGCCACAGCGCAAAGTGAAACAAAGTTTACAACTTCGTCTGATATCATTATACTTCTATTTCAGTAACTTCTTGTTTGGAAACTCGTTCATATTCAAGGCATTCTGCCCGCGCCCTAAGGGTCGGCAGACGGAAATCGAAACATTATTATTTAGGGCCTTTCCGTCGAGCGTGTTAATGCCCTAACGGTTAGCGCAAAGAATTATATTTTGTATACTTTACTAAATAAAAGCTTTGCTGGAGTTGTGGACTAAGGTAGACGTTGAGCTGACACTAAATACTCAACAATAAGGGGCACGGGTTGTATGTACGTCGAGCAGACACGGCCTTACAACCTTTTTCTTGAAGCAACTTAAGGTACTTTTAAGCCCCGAATATCTTTGGAACAGGGGGCCTACTACCTAAGTCCGTTAACGAAGTTAGTCGCCCGTCCGAAAGTAGCCCGAAACGTAGAAGTGAACAAAACAAGTGTCAAGTTCAACTTTTCGGACGGGCAAAAACACATCGGTAGTAGGGACAATACTGTCAAATCGTGTTGTCATTCATTCTTAGTTCAGATACCGACATAGTCGTATGTCCGTAGGTGATAGGGAGTACGAAACGCTCGTAACTAAGGCCGAAACCACGGACTTCGTGCTTATGGAGTAGACCCCCCGATGAGAGCGAACGCCCAAAAAATACGTTAAAGAGAGTACGTTTAATGCATTTAATAAAATTGCCAAATGAAATGAAATGAAATGAAATGAAATGAAATGAAATGAAATCGTTTATTCTGCAAATTGGATATTTAAGATCACTTTTACATGTCGGTTTGTTTTTTTAAAGCTAGATGTCGTCGGCGTTTCCTATCTGACTACCTCTGAGAAGAAAGGCCGAAACAAACTCAGGGGTCAAAGTCTCTTTTAAAGTCCAGACATATTTTCTGTAGCAAATATTTGTGTGAGGACAATGCAGTGCAATGCCTGGACTGGCCTTTTGAGGAAAGTTCCAGAGCAGTTTGAGAGGACCTGTCCCAACAGATGGCACGCATGCATCAGCCATCGTGTAGCTCAACCCTATCTTAGGGAGCTCAACGACCCGACGCACAACATTACTACCAGCCAGGACCATGAAAGTAGGCCACACAATACTCAAACCGCCAGACAGTTATGAAAATACTGAAAGTATTAAAACTGTATAATGCTCACACTCACAATTTTAGGCATTATTACAATATTAATAATGCCACAATGGTATTTAATATCAGAAATTGTATAAAATTGTATGAAATAATTAAAATAATAATAATTGATAAAAATCTTAAAATGTCAATTTTCATAATATAATGTCAATGTGTATAAAAGAGAAGATATGCAAAGGCATAATGACAATTCTGTATCAAGCGAGCAGCTCAATCCCAAGCGTTTTTATCATCGATATAATCGGAAATTTTATAATACCCCTTTTTACAAAGTTTAGGCTTAACGAAATTTTTAAATTTCTTAAGAGATAAATTTCGGATGTCAATGGGAAGTTTGTTGTAAAAGCGTATACATTGACCCATGAACGAGTTGCCTACTCTGTGGAGACGAGTGGCATGTACAGCAAGCTTGTGTTTGTTCCTAGTGTTTACAGTATGAACATCAGATAGTTTCATAAAATTTGATATGTTTTTATGAACATACAATAAATTTTCAAATATATACTGCGAAGCTACAGTCAGAATATTTATCTCTTTGAATTTTTCTCTTAGAGAAACTCTTGGACCCAGATTGTAAATGGCTCGAACAGCCCTTTTCTGCAAAACGAAGATGGTATGAATGTCTGCACAATTTCCCCAGAGAAGAATTCCATATGTCATAACACTATGGAAATAACTAAAATAGACTATTCTGGCTGTATCCACATCAGTAATGTGTCGAATTTTTTTTACAGCGTAGGCGGCTGAACTTAGCCTACCCGACAACTTTTTTATTTGTGGACCCCATTGCAATTTGGCATCTATGGTTATACCAAGGAAAACAGTCGACTCAACAGGGTCCAACTCCACACCATTTACTTGTACATTGGTCTGTAACTGTATAACATTTGGCGTTGAAAATTTTATAAATTTGGTTTTTTTCTCGTTAAGGAGAAGATTATTTACATTGAACCATTGGACCACTTTAGAGAGAGCATTGTTTACTTCGTCGAAATTAAGTAACTGTCGCTTGATTTTAAAAATAAGCGACGTATCATCCGCAAACAATACAATCTCATGTTTATCCCTTACGTAATAAGGCAAGTCATTAATGTAAATAAGAAACAAGAAAGGACCTAGAATTGAACCCTGCGGAACGCCCATGGTGACCGCAGATCCTGGAGATCTCTTACCATTTACATCGACCCTCTGAATTCTATTGCTCAGATAAGAAGTCAGAAGGTTGAGAGCCTTGTCCCTTATTCCATAGTGGTGCAATTTCTTAATGAGAGTAACATGATGTACGCAATCAAAAGCCTTGGACAAGTCACAGAATATGCCAAGTGCATCCTGTGAATCCTCCCAGGCGTTGAATATGTTTTTCAGCAATTCCACGCCCGCATCTGTAGTGGAACGACCCTTGGTGAAACCGAATTGTTTCTTGTGAAGGAGATTGTGTTTGTTAAAATGTCTCAACAATTGGCTAAAAATTAACTTTTCAAAAATTTTACTTAGTGTTGGTAGTATAGATATAGGCCGAAAATTAGTGGGATCAGATGTGCTACCAGATTTAAACAGTGGAATTACTTTGCTTTGCTTCATCAAATCAGGAAATACACCAGAAGCGACACACGAATTGAACACAATTGCTAAATAAGGTGAAATAATGTCAATTATTGATGAGATGGTCTTTACTGACAGTCCCCATAGGTCTGCGGTTTTTTTTACATCGAGACTTTTGAAAGATTCTACTATGTCTTTTTCATTAACAACTGAAAATTCAAAATGTTTGTCACATTCAGTTACACATTGTTTGAGTATAGTGTAAGCGGAAGCGGAAGACGACAACAGAGTTTTAGTTGTTAAAATAGGGATACTAGTAAAAAAAGATTCAAACTCAGTTGCTACCTCCATGTCCGCCCTAATGTCTTCATTGTTTATTTTTAAATGGAAGTCACGGTTGCGTACTGTGGATCTTCCTGTTTCAGAATTAATTATGTTCCAGGTTGTTTTAATTTTATTACTAGACAGTTTTATTTTATTTTTAATGTGTATAGATTTTGCAGAAGAACAGGCTCGTTTGAATGTTTTAGAATAATTTTTGACATATTCTTGAAAAATAGCATCATGATTATATGTCTTTTCATAATATAATTCATACAACTTCTGCCTACTTTTATAGATACCTGGTGTTGCCCAATCATTAAAAATAACGCGATCACAAACCGATATTGTTTTTGACGTAAAAACCTTACCAAACTGACTATTAATTAGATTAAATAGCAAAGCATATGCTAGATCGGGGTTTTCATGATATGGCAATTCAGGTAGTTTCCCTATCAAATTATTTCTAAACAAACCTAAACGGGATTCGCTTACAGGAACAAAACTAACAAGTTTTCTCTGAACTCTAACTGTTTTCCTTGGAAAAGTGACTAACTGGCCACAGTGATCAGAACCTAGCTCATTTATAATTAATTTATTAAAAGGTTTAATGTTTTTAAAAATATTGTCAATACAAGTACCACTTGTGGCAGTTATTCTAGTTGGTTCAGAGAAATTGTTGTATAAGTTGTATGACTTAAATAAATTTATGAATTTATTTGTAATATTCGATTTGTCTAATATATTTATATTAAAGTCTCCACAGACAGCAACTATTTTGTTAGTATTAGAAATCTTAAATAACGCTTCCTCCATACATTTTTCAAAAATCTCATAAGATGCACATGGGGGCCTGTATACGCTCATTACAATGAGCCGCTCAAGCTCAACACAAGCTATCTCAATTACTCGCTCAACAGAGAGGCTCACAATATCCTTGCGTTCCTTACATTTCATATTATTATGAACAATTATTAAAGAGCCACCGCGTATCATATTCACTCTGCTGAACGAGCTAGCGACCTGGTGGTTATTGAAGCTGAACATGAGCTGGTGGTTTTTCAACCAATGTTCAGTTACACATAAAATATCAACACAACTACAGTTCATGAACAACTCCAATTCCAAGTCTTTACCCATCAAACCCTGAATATTTTGGTGAACAAGGTTTAAACTATTTTTCATGAAATTATCATTAATTTTATTGCTAGAATTTGATGGGCATTCAATTAAATTATGGCTTACATTTTTGTTAGAGCTTAACTCTATTGTCTCAGTGTCCCTTGAATCTGGGTAGCCATTAAAATGAATAAATGAATGAAAGCTAGAGGTTGACTCTATTGTCTCATGTTGCAATTTAAATTAAGATTACTTGGTACAAGTTCCAAGATCTGCTTATTACAACTACTGTTATTTAACTGCTCAATAGAAGCAGCATTGTTAGCCAATTGCTTGGCTGAGTTACAAATACAATAAGATAGCGAAGTTGCTATCTGTCGTTTAAAAAAAGATGAAAGATAATAATTATCTTCTGTCGAAAAACAATTTTTACTAATGAATACATTAGAGTCAATAAAATCAATTTTTGGATCATACAATATCATGGTATGTAATTTCATGTTACATCTATGTCTAAAGTCATTTTCCGCCTGTGACAAACTTTTGCTGTAAGGAAAGGCAAACAGGACAATTTTATTTACATTTAATTGTACTAAGCGATCAAAATATTTTTTCAGTGTACTTATGTTTGCCTTTCCCCTTCTCCCAATAAAAATGATTAAAGTGGTAGATTGATTGTAAGTGCTACTTGCTACCTTGTCTAATATCTGTGTGTAACTGGCACCAGGCATACAATAATTGGTTACCGGTTCTCCCACACATTGTTGTAGTAAGGGACCCATATTTTTACCAATTTCATCGCTGTACATGATTATTTGATTATTGTTTACAATATGTTTTTTTATAATATTAATTGGTTTTTGTGTGGCGAAGGAAGTACTTATAAGACTGTCAAGCAACTGCACAGAATGAGTCACTGATGGTGATGACTCATGGGAGAAAGTTGACAGTGAACGGCCCGATGGAATATGTTTACAATCTGGTGTTTGATTGTTTGTCAATGAACGATACATTTTCTCATTTTCACTACACAATTCTACCAAGTCGTTCATTGCCAAAATATATTCTCCAATTTCCTTTTGTGAGGTCTCATATTTGGATGTAATAATATTTAAGGAATCTTGTAAGCGGAGAATCTCCAACTGTAGCTGTTGAATGTCAGCCTCATATTTAATATTGTTCTGTTGAACAGTGATTTTATAGTTACAAAAGTGTTCTTTTAATTGTTTACAATTTTTTAAAGCATTAAAATTTTTAGAAAAACATTTGTTCTTTTTAATCAATTTTTGTGTTTTGTTTATCAATTTATTTATTTTTATGTATTTTTTTAGTTTGTTTCTACTACATTTGATTTGTGTGATCTGAGGGATTGACACAACACTGTTGTCATTTGTTAGGTCAATTATCATGCTTTTATTGATTAAATTGCCCGAGATTGAGTCAGCAGAAAGCACGGGAGTCGCACCAACCAGTTCATCAAACAGCGCATGGGTTTGCACCATCTGGATACTCTGGCTTGTACTCTCCATTCTGTCAATGGTGTCCTGGGCTTCACTTAGCCTACTCTCCAGCTCAGCGTTGCGTTTGAGGGTTGTGTCAAACTCATCGCTGCACTGATCGAACTTATCAATTGTGAGCTGAAGCTTATCCCGTTCCTCACTGATGTTAATTAATTGACAATGCAAATCTGCCATCTCATTCTTGAGTTTTTTGTTGTTATTTAATATGTTGAGTACTTCCTTCTCATTGTCATCCTGTTCTCTTTGTAATTCCTCACACAAATCTTTATACTTTTTTAATTCTAGCAAAGTTAGTTGGAGTTTAGATTCCTCCTGGCGTGCAGTAGCCCTTCTGGTCATCATTCTATCCATTCTTAACAAGAACAAATAAAATGGAAATCCAAAACAGATAGAAAGTGAAGTTTGTGTAAGGAATATAAACTAATTTTATTTTTTTATTTATGTGTAGGTACTGTAATAATCACCAAAGTATTTAGTGTATTATTATATGACTAGTATTTAGAGTGTGTATAACAAGTAATAATGAAATACTTACAGGAGTTTAAGATGACAATGCACTATTTGCACAAATTATACGATCGTTCGTTAAATAAAACTACTTACGTTTAAAACTTACTTTGACAGCGAAACTTGTTTACAATATTTGAGATCGGTTTTTACGTATATTACACTATTTATCACAAGATTTCTCCGTCTTTACAACTACACAGTAATTATTTAGTATAAAATTGGTAAATTGGGTCATAATATCAATAAAAAATAATTAAATTAACAATAAATAACCGGGAGAAGTTTAGTTGACGTCTAAGCGCAAGTGTTGCCACAGACTTCAATCAAATGAAAAATGACAAGTTTCTAACTAAAACAGCTTACAAAATATCTGCCATCAAAGTTTTGTTATTTTGTCACACAGTCACTCAATCACTGACTCACCATCACCAATCATAGAAATTTTAAGGTACTGCTAGCAGACGTATAAACTTGATATTTGGTATACAGTTAGTGTTTAGAAAGGAAAGGAAGGAAAAACTACAAAATCTTGAAATATTTTGCCGGTGGCATCATTATTAGACAATTACTTGTTGTGTTTATGCAGTATATGTAGATGACACTGTTGTTTTCCGACTATGATTCACTAGCACTTATGCTGCATGATTGCCTAGTCCGAAAAATATATTTGTCACGCTTAGCGGGTTAAGGGTGGCTTGAGGAGTCAACCCTTAACGAGCATAATATATGCACATAAAATCAGAAAATCTAGCAAGAAGCAGTTTAGCAGGAGTGTACTTACATAAGAATAATGAAAACACTTTTAGCCATAGAATATACAGCATGTAAGGGTAAACACCGTTATCACTCAAACCATGGGTAGTTGACTTAAACATAAAAATATACGACCGAGTAAAAAAAAAATAAAAAACAATACGCGCGAGAAATGAGTGGCGCGGCGGCGATATGACGCGGCGTACACACACTCGCTAACGAGACAGCTGACTGACTGAGGTAGCAAACTGTGCGGGGCCGTGCGTCGGGCCACGCGGCGAGTTCCCCGCGCCCCCTTCCGTAGCTTGTTGCCCCCGCGCATTGGGTGAAATGCTTTTGAGGAAAAATGCAATTTTTATAAAAAAAAAAAGTTTGTTATTTTTCATTCATTTTACGTTCTATAAATGAAACCAAACCACTGGTTTCAAGGATACCGGTGTTTACCCTTACAGCCTGTATATTTTACAATAATTACAAGATTAGTTTACAAGGGCGTGGTTCGACGACGATACGAGGAGTCCAGAGTCTTCAGATATAGGTAGACAGTAACTTAACTGGGCGGCTGCTGAGGCCTGAGAGAGGACGAAGTTTTTTTTTTTTCTAGGTAACTACTGTAGATGCTCCTAGGGGGCCGTTTCTACGTAATCGGGCAGTTATTGGCGAGACCGAAAGGGTCTCCAGCCAATGGGGGAGAGGACGAAGTGCAGCGTGCCGGCCTTTTTATAGGCGCACCCCGCTAGTCGCCACCACAACCAGCGTCACATATTTATAAATGCCTGACTTGGCTCTACATTAGATCTCAGAACTTTTTACGGCAAAAGTACCGCGAGACTTGGCTTTTTTTACATGAATGTTTTTGATGGGATCACTTTGTCTATACATACCAAGTCCCGTGTAGAAACGGCCTAAAATATAATATTTCCTTACCGCAGGCTGGAAATAGACGCGTGTTATAAGATTCAACAAAACGCTTGATGATAGGATCTATACGGTCCGCCTGGCTTACTACGACCATCACATTAAAGTCCGGCACCAAACAGTTTACTGTGTTCCATTGCGGGTATGTGAAAGCCAGAGGGGAATACCTCTATATCGTTGTTACTTGGATTCGTGTGCTCCATCTTAGACTCTGTCTACGCTTACAATCAGGTGCGACCAGGGTCAAATAAAAGTATTCAACTCTTAATATTATTTAACAAAGCAATTTAACGTTTCCAGGTCAATAGCAATAAGTTCTTTCAAATCACATTATACTTGGAGCCAATTCGACTAACAAAATTGTTGCTTACGGGCCTGTCTACATCACCACCTCACGACGTCGTCAACTTGGAACGGTGCGGTAATGCGGCACGGTGCGTTGACATAACGTGCAAATTTACGTTACCGTATCGTAAAAACGCACGTCGGATCATTGTTAGATTTATCTTTGACCATGTAGATCCTGAATTTTAATAAGAGACACAGTAAGGTACGGTTTTAAAGCATTGGAGCACATAGACGGTGACTAACTCGCGGGCGTAGAGAGTGCGGGCAGAGCGCATATACGTGTGCGCTTGCGACTAGGCGGAACGTGTTACGATACGGTAACGTAAATTTGCACGTTACGTCAACGCACCGTGCCGCGTTATCGCACCGTTCCACGTTAAAGATAAAGATAAAGAATCATTTATTTGGACACAGCACAAAGAGACACAACATGTGAAAAATGTGATATAAATAAAATAAAAAAAAAGTCTAGGGTATGTGTCTCACGGCTGAACCAAAAAGGTGTCCAGATCAGCTTAATGTCAAGCACTTTATGTACTTGACGCTGGTTTTCATCTGGAACCTTTGACGACATCGTGACGTGGAGATGTGGACAGGCCCTAACGCAAACGAACCACAACCGTCAGTCAGTTTTTCTTTACGAAAACTGTCAAAATGATTGGTTTAGCTTTTTGGTTCAAAAAAATTGACAGCTTTTGAAATTGAAAACTGTCCGAATGAAGGCCTTGGTTCGGTTGTGATTTATCAAGATTTCTTTTAGGAGAATCGGGCTCTTGTTTTCAGCGAATTGTTTGAGCACAATAGACTTTTGATTACATTATTATTAATTTAGAGTAATTTAAACAAAGCCTACCATAAACAAATCAAGGCTAAGTCAAAGTTCCAAGAAGTTAACAGAATAATCAAAATATAAGTAAATGTTATTATTCCTGGAACTGACAATTCCTTGAATAACTGTTTCGACCCGAATTTTTGGAATATCATAAGGGAATTCGTAAATAAACAATGTAGTACAGAATTTTATATGATATTTTATGAACATTGGTTGTAAATATTGACTGCTTATTTAGGAATAAAAAGAAGACGTGGAATATTACATAACATCACGCCTATGTGTTCCGGAGGGTTGAGCAGAGGTGTATAGTACACACACATTTCGCCGTTATGTTTAAGGGTGCTACCACACAAATCGATCGATGCCATCGATCAACTTCGATTGATTGGGATAAAGTGATCATGAACCATCGATCCATCTTGATCGACGTGGGTCTACCATCGATCGACCATCGATGGCACCCTAAGTCCCACGTAATAGGGGGCGAGCCTATTGCCATCAACCGAATACAAATCCAGACTCCGGGCTGCTACTGAGGAATTCCACACGGAAAAACCTAATAACACATTGCCCGACCTGGGGATCGAAATCGAACCTACGAGCCGACCAACGCATTAGTACTATTTCGCAGTTTTTTCAGTTTAATTCCATTTTCTCATACAAGAAACTCTACAAAAAACATTTGTAGCAGTATTTCTTAATAACTACGATATCATCATCATCATTCAGCTGAAAGACTTCCACTGCTGGACATAGGCCTCCCCCAAGCATCGTCACATCGACCGGTCCTGTGCTTTTCGCATCCAGCGGATTTCCGGACCTTCACCAGGCCATCGATCCACCTTGTGGGAGGCCTAGCCACGCTACATCTTCCGGTACGCGGTCGCCACTCCAGGACCTTTCGGCCCCACCGGTTATCCGTTCTGCGAGCAATGTGCCGCCCACTGCCACTTAAGTTTGGCAATTCTTCGGGCTATGTATGTTACTCTGGCTCTCCTGCGGATCTCATCATTTCTGATATGATCACACAGGGAAACTCAGAGCATAGCCCTTTCCATTGCTTTTTATGTAACCTTGAGCCTACAATCTTCCATAAAACTACTAGTTCACTGCAATTTTAATAAAACGACAATTGAATTAAAATCCTAATACAAAAACTTGTAAAAGAAACAGTGAAGAAAATACGTCTTCAATAATACGACCTCATACATACTTTTAACCTTATTTTTATCGCTTATTCTCGATCGTTTTTGACAAACAATTCAATTACTCTCTCCTTTTCATTCAATTTAATTCTGTTCTCCAATAAAACATCGACGTTCTAAAGAATTTGCATTAAAATTTTCAAAATGTTCTTTGAAATTGCATCCAGAGTAGGAGAGCAGCGATGTTCAACCTTTTTTTACTGGAGCCGTAAACACGGTACGCGAGACGTTGACGTCGTTTTTTACAGGAAATAGTATGATGGTACATTTTTAATTACAACGTGCTTTTGGCAGATTTACGAAATGTAGCCTCGAGGTATGAAATGTGACCAATGAGCATCTTGCAGTCGCATAGCATGGTGAGAAACTCAAAAAAGAACTCTCGAAGTATTTTAGGAAAAGATCATTAGTAGAATGAAGACTTAGGTTGAGAAAATCGAGACTAGTATATGCTACGGTACGCAATTAACAGCTCTGCGTGAAAAAGTAATTTCCATATTTTATAATTAGTTACGGTTTACTCACGTGCATTTTTCGGAATTGCCTGTCTAGTTTCGTACCTAAACGGAGCTCTTAATCATGAGCTGAACACGTGGACAGGTCGCAAGTCGAACTAGCGCTGTACCGCGCCACGTGGCATTGCGCTTGCGACGAGAGGGGCGCGCTCTCTGTCGGTACTGCTCGTACTTCCTCATCACTTGTCGTGTCTTGGTTCCAGGATCGAATGCCGATGCATACCGTGCTTGTTGTGTCACACTCCACTATTTGGGCTATCGTGAAAAATACACGTGATCAAACCGTAAATAATCATAAATATGAATGTGTATCACGCAAGTTATAATGCAAAAATGTCCATAATCATTAGAAAATTAGTCTCTGTAATACGTGTCTCGCGCAATAGTCTCGTTGAGTTGGATACTTAAAGCCTGACAAGTTGCTTGCAGTCCACAATGCACAATACTTTGAGCACCACTGGAACAGACGCAACAATATCAAGTTCCGCGTTTTAATTCGAATCGTCACAAAGCGTCGTCGGTCGGGTTTCACATTGTTGGCTGCAATACTATCCGCGCGCGGAACTTCACGCTGATATTGCTTTTGCGAGTAAGTAGAATTATTACAGTAGCTAAGTAGTTTTGTAGATGTTTTTTATGTGCACACAGATATTTTAATCTCAGGGAAGGTCGTTGAATCGCTAACATTTCGAAACAAAGGGTTTAAAGAGTTAACTTTTTTTTTTATGTTGGTCTATAGTTTTAGGCCAATTCTAAGTAATGACAAAATTGTTACCGAACCACAAACGAACGACAACAGCCAGTCAGTGTTTTAAGAGTGTTTACAACGTTATTTTTAGTATATACAAAAACCGAGACACCCCAACAATATTTACATCAGAAAAAAAAAATGTCAAAAAAATGTCAAATGTCAGAAAAAATGTGTCAAAAATATGTCAATCGATTCTCCTAGGGATTCTGAACAAACTAGTTTCAGGTTTAGTATATACTAAAACTAAGCTTGTAGAAAAACCCTTTACGAAAACTATCAAAATGTTTAGTTTTGTTTTTGTTGTCAAACAATTTGATAGTTTTAGTAAACGAAAACTGTCGCGGTTCAACTTCGGTTCGGTTACGACTGATCAACTTTTCTGTTAGCAGAATCGGTTCCCAGTACGCTATCACCAACATTGCCAAGTATTTTCACTTTGAGCACCACTGGTACAGACGCAACAAAATCGAGTTCCGCGTTTTAATTCGAATCGTCACAAAGCGTCGTGGATCGGGTTTCACATTGTTGCAATACAATCCGCGCGCAGAAAATCACAGTGTAAAAATATGATATTCCAGAGATTTCTAGAAAGCGATATGAAACGTAAAGGTGTGTCCAGACCTGTCGAATGCGCCGCTCGCGAGCCGCTTGCGAACTGCATGCGTGTTGCTCGCGTGCAGTTACAGTTACAGCCTACGTTTTGTGCGCCGCTTTAGTACAACTCCGGCAAGGCTCGAGTGGGGCGAAAGTACAGCGCGCGCGTAGCTCCTAAAGTAATAGAGATCTTTTGGATCCCACAAAACAGGAATTAATCTTTTGTAGGTTTCAATTAACCGTAAACAATTTTCAGTTGTCCACTCCATGCCAACACGTACTTAGTCTCCGGCATTTAGAAACATTCTGCGCCGCTCGTGTACGGCACGTAGCATGCGCGCGGACGGCGCAGGGGCTGCGTACGAACATGAAATGCACGCGCGCCGTTCGCAAGCGGCTCGCGAGCGGCGCATTCGAAGCGCATTCGCCAGGTCTGGACACACCTTAAAGAATACGGTGTTCATCCATTGCATTTATAACGTTTGAGCACGGGCCTGTTCAATTGCCAATACGAGAAAAGAAGACAGCATGCTAAACAAACTAATATTATAACAACAAATGAAAATAAACACAAATAACTTAAAACCTCACTCGATTATCACACACGCGACATTCGGCGCTAAAGTGTGTCACCATTGTAAACAACACGTGTGTTACATTGTTGCCAAATTTACGCTTCAGCGTGGCAACGCCGCGGACGCCGGAACGACGCGCACGGACGGCGTTTTGTTCTATTTGCTAGGACGGCGCGAAATTATGCTAGTAAAATTTCGCTGCGTTTTTCCGCTTTTTGTCCTTAGCTTTATATTGCTTTGGTGAGTAAGTAGAATGATTACAGTTTTGTAAATGTGTTATTTGTTTATATGCACACAGACATTGCATTTTTAATTTCAAATGGAATGGATGAATCGCACCAACATACAAGCTCACACTAAAGGATGACTCACGTTACACCGAGCCGTGTCTGGCCCGAGACCGAGCTGGAGCTCAGCGTTGCATATGTTTTGTACCGAAGCAGGAGCTCCGTTACTTCCGGGCTGGTCACTGACGCTAACCGACCAGCACTGAGCGACAGGGGTCTTGCTTCTGTAAAAAATATATGCAACGCTGATCTCCAGCCCGGTCTCGGCCCGGACACGGCTACTTGTGCACGAAGCACTAACAGTCCGGTACCTATCACATAGGTATGAGTGACAGAGACAACGCTCTACGAAGCCGAAGCAAGCCAATATCTCTTTCTAAAGCTCGATGTGTAAAATTTACTGCCGGGTATACCCCGGCTATACAAGGTTAGTTTTAGTATATACTAAACCTGCAACTAGTTTGTTCAGAATCACTAGGAGAATCGATTGACACATTTTTTACACCAATTTTTTTTTTCATAAATTTCAATTTTGTTTCAGTAGGTTTCTACCCATAACAGTTGACGGGAATAGACACCTTGAGGCTTGAAATGGTCCGCTTGGTCAGTTTCCGTGTATTAGACAACCCCTGCATAGCACATCTCAGGCATTTCACACTTTTTTAGCGAACTTAACGCGACATAAACTAAGGTGTAACTTGGAGATTTACTAAAAAAAAAACACATTCAGGCTGTTCTGATGAAAATCTTGTTGGGATGTCTCGGTTTTCGTATAAAATAAAAATAACGTTGTATAACAATATGACGCCTGGAACAATGATTGTGTGCTCTCAATTTTTGATCCACAAGAGCCAAAATCATACAACATTTTATACAAATAATACTAAAAGGATGTACACAGAATCAGCGAAAAATTTACGCCTTTTGCATATTCATGTACCATCCAACAAAATTATAACAACCAACGCAGGCAGTCTGCACTATAAAACTATACAATGTCGCCCGGTACCGCTCGTATCCCCTCGTAAAGTAGGACGTAAACATGAACGCACATATAAAACGAATAGTCAACTATACAAGTTGCTTGCTAAGAATTTATTCGTGTTTTGTTTATCCGTGAGCCACATTTACGGAGTGCGACAAATGTACATATTCATCAAAAATCGCGATTGTATGAATATTTGGCGAAGCCCTGTAATGTGGATGCAGCTATGGATACTAGGTCGTAAATGCCTGCTTGATGTTCAGCTTTACATTGCAGTGCGTGTTTTAAAATGGTATTTTTTTCATGTTGTGTTTGTTATTCTTACCGGATTTTTACCCGACCACGGCAGTGAGGAAGGGTTATGAATCTCACTGGCTGAATATGTATGTATGTATGAAAGTTTGTTTCCTCGCACAGCCTAAAGTACAGGACCGATTTAAACAAAAAAGGTGTCTTTAGATTGGTCTTGATTCATAGAGTGTCCTAGGATACATGACGTCACAAGAAAACCATTATTGCATACAGGTTTCGAGCTTTTAAGAAAGCGTTCATGTATCCATGATTAAGTGTTTTAATAGCCGAGTAAGTATACACTAGGGGACAAAGATAGCGGGACATTTGTCGCCTTTGACACCATAATATACGATTTCCACCAACCGGGCCACGCAGGGGCGAAGCGCGGCGCGAAGCAGCGGACGCGCGAGTAGCCGACCGCGTCCGCCCGACGTCACAATCTGCTAGAATCCGGGCGAATGAGCGAGCGTGCTCGCGTATCCACTAGCATGCTCTCAGCGTCTTGACTGATTCAATTTGCCGGCCGGCGACAACATATGAGCGCGCGCGGCGGTAGCTAAGCGGAGCCGACCGGTCGCGACGATAGTCGAGCGCCACTGTCCACGTAAGCGAGAGGAGCCGACCGGCTGCAGCGGCATCCTAACGCAGCCAACTGGCTGACGCGGCATACGCGCGGATCTAACCGAGTTCCAAGCTGTATAAAATCCATGCAAATATGAAACTTAACTATTGTATAGAAGCCTGAATTTTCTATAGCACAGTGTGAAATGCACACCGGCGCGGCCCGTTTGATGAAAACCGTACATAAGACGTCGTCAGACATCGCTTGACGTAGCGAGAGATCCCTTTCCGCGATATTTTCGTACTATGAATATTTGCGCGATGTTCTCAGACATGTTACGCGATATCCGGCAATGTAGCTTGTATATCAATATCCCTCATTACCTTCTGATACGACACCTTCATGAAATCTTGGACCATCTTCCCCGAATAGCTGTGTTTGCTTATTTATTCTCCTACTTCGTATACGAGAATAGCTGATGCCATTGTAAAAAGATGAATGTATCGTCGCTCGTGGAGACTTTTAATAGCAATGATTGTATCTCTATTCACGGCTCATCTTCCGTGCGGAAGATGTCCGGTCTTTTGGAAGGCATACACGGGGACACAGGTCCAACGCGCAGAGGCCCCTTTGAGAACTTTAATCTAAAATGGGGTGGGGCACCAACCGGGGACTATCCACGGCTGCACTATTGAAGTACAGTCATGGACCGTCCCAAGTGGGTGCAAAACTATTGTAAACTATGGTAAAAAAATTTATTGTTTTGATTATTATTAATGGCCTTGGTCGCGTTTGACTCCGTTCGCACCTTATAGTAAGTGCAGACAGAGTCTAAGATGGAGAACACGAATCCAAGTAACAGAGTTAGAGAAGGATTCTCCTATAAGTACCCCTCTGGCTCTCACATAGACACGACGGAACACAGTAAACTTTTTGGTGTGTGACTTTAATTGTTTATAGAAATGATTGATTCATTGTGAATATGTTTAGTTAGTGTGACAAACAAAAACAGAGCTTTCAAAGAAATATTATAATACTCCGCACGTATCTCTGCAAATATTCTGCATGACTGCGTCCTACGAGACAGAATAAAACTTCAAAGCAAAAATTTAAAAATAAAACTTAAACTAACATCAAAATTCATAACATAACATCACTCCTGTATCCCTAAGGGTTGGTAGAGGTGTATAGTACACCCTTGTTTTGCCGTTATGTTTAAGTCCCATGTAATAATTGTAAAGACACAATCAACATAATCGTTTAGAGATGTTTCTATCATTACTGTTATAGCTAGTATCAGTACCTATGTCAGGATTGCGAGCAAGGTAAATATAGTAACTAAAACCAACATAGACTCTCCACCACTGAGAGTACTTGTTTTTGGGTTAGTGTTAGTAACATGAACTAGATCACGATATAATACTTTACACAATTATTACAAGATCATAAAATAAGGACAAGCTAGTCAGATATAATAGGTCAGACTTCTTCAGCTGATCAACACGGAATGCTCCTCTTGGTTTTCTATTTGTCTGCTGTAGGTCGTCCTAGGGGACGGTTTCTACGTAACCGGGCAGTTATTGGCGTGATCTGAAGGGTCTCCAGCCAATGGGGGGAAGTAAAATACTTAACCTAAGCTAACTACTTGTACTACACTAACATCATGACTACCTGCAACAACAGCACTAAGGGCGACCCCTAGTGGGACTCGGACCTCGGCTTAGGGCGTTGCTGGCGTGGACATAGGGGGGGGGGGGGGGGGAGACAGCTTGATGAGGGCTGAATTATCGGTGTGACTGCGGAGTCTGAAGAGACGACCGGCTCTGCGACGGGAGAGCTCGGTGGATCGTGAGCTCCTCTTCGTCGAATGACCACCGCCTTTATAACATCGGGTAGGTTGATCCATATCGACGACCACCCTCTTTTGTAAATATTGCCCAGCCCTACCTGCTACCGATAACATAATGGGCGAGTCTATTGCCATCAATATCCCTATCTATCAATAAGACTCCGGGCTGCTACTGAGAAATTCCACACCGAAAAACCCAAAACCACTCTGCCCGACCTGGGGATCGAACCCAGGACCTCACACTCAGCAGTCGCGCTTGCGACCACTAGACCACGTGGCAATCACTCTAGAACAATTCTGGATTATTGAAAACAAACAATAAATAATAATACTACGCACGTACCTCCACAATTTTCTGCATGATTGCGTCCTACGAGGCAAAGTATAAAAATTCGAAAGCAAAACTTTAAAACTACAACTTAAACGAACATCAAAATTCAATACCAAAAATATACAATATGCGCTCCAAAAGTTTATTCATATAATAGAGAAATTCTCAGGAAGCAGAAAGTAGTGATGTACTGCACTCGTGACTTAACTCGTTTGAGTTACTCAAAATGAAAAATAGAAATAGGAAAGGGAAAAATGGGAATCAAAATTAAAGGGAGATACTCATAGTTCAACTTTAAACCACCTCATCTTATTCCTCAATTTATTATTTGTATAAGCGTGTGTGTATCTGACTGATGAACAAGTGAGTTTATAAGTGAAAGGGATATTTTGCTCACGTGCATTTTTCAGGATTGCCCGTCTAGTTTCGGACCCAAACGGGGCCCTTAATCATGAGGCGGCGAGGTCGCGAGTCGAACTGAAGGCGCTGCACCTTGCCGCGTAGCGTTGCGCTCGCGACGAGAAGGGCGCGCTCTGTTTCGGTATTGCTCGTGCGTCTTCGTCACTTGTCGTGTCCGGGTTGTTAGAGGAAAGAGTGCCGGTGCATGCCACGCTAAGTGTGTCACACTCGTCGGGCAATCGCGAAAAATGCACGTGAGTAAACCTTAACTAATCATAAATATGTATGAATGTGTCTCACGAAAGTTATAATACAAAAAAAAGTGATAGGGATGCAAATATTTGATGAGAAGTGCTCGTTCGTCCGCGTACTCGGCGCCTTTTCTCTCTCCTTCCATCACCCAGTGAGCCACGCGGTAAGGCCCGGTATCCACCAAAGCGGACAGGAGATGTCTCGTAAACAACCAATAGGATGTCGTTTTGAGTTGTAACTAAGCGGAGAGATTTGAAAATAACGCAATCCTATTGGTTGATCGAAACATCTCCTTTCCTCTGGACGAACTCATACTACCTCTTGCCAGGTAGTATGAGTTCGTCATGCTCACTAAAATGTCCTGCTGACGGTGGCGTCGTGCATCTGATCGTTGAAATCTCTGCAACATGGTTGAGCTGAGCGATGCGGATGTGCACGTCATGCTCGTGAACGGGTGCCGTCTGTCGGGACTGGTCAGCTCTTAACTGCTATGGCAATCCCAAAAGGCGTATTTTTCCATTTCCTAGGTACTTATATATGAGTTTATTTCTTACAATAACCTGCATTATTCTCAAGCAGCCGCCGCCCACCTCATAAGGAAGGGTACCTCATACCTCACGAGGCAAAATGAGGTCCCATACTCGTTTAAAATAGATGTATCCCATCACTAGCAAAAAGTCGACGCTTAAACTTATAAACGCATTTTAAATAATCCGTCGAGTATTGAAAGTTTATAAATTTTTCAGTGAGCATTTTCTTTTCAATGCTGCTAGATTTCCCATAGGACGATTTTTATCTTTTATTCTGTTCAATAGAGTGTAACTAGTGAAATAATGTACAGCCAGCCGCAATAAAACGTGCCTACCAATGAATATAATAGTCATCCGACTATGAATACTCGTAGAATGGTTGCATATGTGCCGATGCATAGAACGGGTAGCCGTTCTATCTATAGTCACGTATTTATTTTCGTGGCTTGGGTCAGATATCTATAATTGGTAAGCTGATATTCTTGCTTCTAACTGTACATTCTATGAGTTGTAGTTCAAAGTAACTTTGTGTGAAATACTGATATTCAGTTGCATCTGGGTAGACTAGAAGCCGACCCCAACATAATTTCGAAAAGGCTGGGCTGATTACACACCGTAATGATGAAAAAAAATCCAATACCTACAGTCAAACAATTCAAAAACTCTTTCTATGTGCCAGGCCGAACGTGCAAAGTAATGCATGCAATAATAGAGAGCTTAGAGCAGGTCGCTGAATTGATTAAAAGTTTTATTAAAAACATACGGAATATTGTTTAGAAGCACACTCGCTTTGAATCCACCAAATGGTATAAAAGGACCATTTTTTTATTGAAGAGCTAAGAGTTGTGACCAAGGACCAAAAAGTCAAAAGCCGTGTATTTCTGCTCTTTTGAGGGAGTTTTTTGCACCTCCCTCGTGGCGCCCATGGGCGTGATGTTATGTTTATTATATTAGCCATTGCGCCAATACAGCCATATTATTACTCTATTTTCTGGTTCAAGGTTTAACATTTAAAATAAACATTTATTGGTTAACACACCAAACGTTTTCCGTATTCAAGCTGGTCCTTAACGGCAACTGTTTGAAATGCCTATAAAACGCCTACGTGCAGGACTTATAAACTGACTTTTTACTGTGTTGTTACTGTTAAACTATCGGTGTTGCCATTGAGATCAAATTTTTGTCGAATAATACTGTGTGAATTGAGCCTCACCTAAAGTGGATTGAAGGGATTAAAAAAAACTTTTTTTAATGATCTAGGTGTGCGCAAGGGTTCCTACGCACTTTGCAATCATGCCGAACGTGACCATACGTCCCGTTTTGAGCGGGACAGTTCCGCTTTTGACCCATGTGTCCCGACGTCCCCAAAAACACGTAACTGTCCCGCTTTGAAAAAAGGTAATCCGTGGAAATGAATCCAAAATAAAACGGGCGCGGATTTATTAATTGCATCGGAAAACATTTAGCTGACCAAGTAACATCAACAAGTCTTTTAGTCATGCCAACATTATCACATATACAAATTCATTGTATAAACTAAAGTTGATAATTATTTTAAAGCTATAAATTGCACTTCCGTAAAATATCGGACCATCGCAAGAGACTACACAAAAATAGATCAATTTTTTTTTGTAAGTTTTTTTTTATATTTGTGTTTGATTCTTATAAAGAAAATTATTGCAGCCATCTCGCTCTGAGGGAAAAAAAGAATGGTCACGTTAGTCATGCCGCATCGCAGTGCGTGTAAAAACTATTTTCTCGTACATATTTTTGATTGCGGCCAGCCGGACGGCTGACCACGTTCCGGCTAACCGCAAAGTGCGTAGGTACCCTAAGACCGTTAATATTATAAATCAAAATGATAAACCAGGCCGCACATTATCAGAAATTTCTGTTAGAAAGGAGATCACCCATTCTGGGATAAAATTGGGATTTTTGGCGGCCATCAATAATAGTTACACAATTTTAAAGCACACATGTAACGCATTATTTTTTTACTATAGCGTCAAAGTCTAAAACTATTTGGGTTCGGAGATATGTAGGTACCTGGGACCTAATTCTCCTAAAATAAATTGTTGCCGAACGCAATCGAACCACAACCGTCAGTCAGTTTTTGTTTTCGAAAACTTTCAAAATGATTGATTTTGTTTTTTGTGTCAAACAATTTGATAGCTTTTGAAATTGAGAACTGTCTGAATGAACGGTTCGGCCTTGGTTCGGTTGTGATTTATCAAGATTTATTTTAGGAGAATTAGGCCCCAGGTAAAAATTAAAACGACGACTTGTATTAGGGGTTTTAAGAATTATTTTATTATTATTACAGCATTGTCGCCATACAAAGAAATGTTTGTATTCCTGCCACCATTTAAATAAAATATAATTCATTCCTGGCCGCCGACTTTTTTGTATCCCAAATCATCGAACAAAATGGGTGATCTCCTTTCTGAGGTGCGACTCTGCTCATACATTTTGTACTAGACCCACACCGACTTCTAGACTAGTCTAGATGCACACTGTCAGAATTTGTCAGATCAGACAGCCTGCTGGCTCTCGTACGAAATATATTGGCAGAGAGTCTTTGCGCACGCCTCAGAAATTTTCTGACAGAAATTTCTGATTTTGTTCGACCGGGCTATACGTGCGCGAAATTTCGGACATCCTATGTTCAGGGTAGCCAAGATAAATTGGCCGTAACCTCACATGCGTGGAAAACGCAGTACTTAAGAAACGCGCCCGCTACACAAAACTTTCGCTGTATTTTCAAACTAACAGTTAAGCCCGGCCCGTAACAGTTACAGAGTTAATGGCCGTCACCGCAAACGTCAGAACTTGCAACATAATATAAACAATTCAAGTGTTTAAGAGAATTGTTTTAATTTTTAACGAACTAGCATTGAACGAACATCGAGCTGCTTCAATCTCTCCGAGCTTGAGCTAAGTTAACTATTCACCACAATAGCGGTTTAAACTAACGTGTACATGGTTTTCGAATTCTTTTTTTTTATTTAATATTATGTACACAACACTTAATGAAAGAGAAGTTCATCAGGAGCATAGCGTACAAAGGCACTGCTTATTTCTAAAAGCAATCTATTCCGGCAGACCTGTGAGAAGAGAAAAGGAATATTACAATCTGTCCCACTGATCTGTCCCCTCGTCGATAGCAGGGGGACAGATCGATTTAATTTTTTTCTATTTGTCCCCCTAAAGAACAGCATAGGACAGATCACAAATATTTCGTTCGATCTGTCCGTTCGTTTTGGTAGAAGGGGAACAAATCGATTTTTTTTATTCCTGATTGTCCCCCAAAGGTTCAGATCAGGGGGACAGACCGGAATAATCCATTTAGAACAAGAAATGTTAACAATGGTATGTAAAAACAAAAGAAACAGATAAATATCCAGACACAGAGGACCACATAAATACAAATTAAATTCATGTGGAAATCAGAATTTGATTATCACTTGCGTTAACGGAGAAGGGAAAATATCGTGAGGAAACCTGCACACCTGAGAGTGCTCCATGAAGAACTCGATGGTGTGTGTAATCCGCCAACCAGCACCAGGCCAGCGTGGTGGACTAAGACCTAAACCCTTCTTATTCTGAGAAGAGGCCAGTGCCCAAGAGTGGGACAGTAATGATGATTATGATTAAAGGTAAACCATCTAAAACTGTTAGGAAAACATAAAAATGTTTAAGGTAATGTATCTTGTTTGTTTTGTGTACAATAAAGAGTTGTATGTATTGTAAACACTGAGGAGCTCGTGGCTAAATAATTACAGCCACATAGACCGATCTTCCGGGTTAAGCCACGCTTGCCGAGGTTGGTCTGTGGATGGGTGACCATTTACCATAGCGAGTTTCCTCCGTGCCTCGGAAAGCACGTAAAGCCGTTGGTCCCGGCTGTCATTTGTAGATCTTTGACAGTCGTTACTGTTGGTCAGAAGCCAGAAAGTCTGACAACCAGTCTTACCAAGAGTATCGTATTACCCAGTTACTGGGTTGTGGAGGTCTGATAGGCAGTCGCTCCATGTAAAATACTGATATTCAGCTGCATCCGGTTCGACTGGAAGCCGACCCCAACATAGTTGGGAAAAGGCTAGGCAGATGATGATGTATTGTAAACATAAAAAATGTGGTAATTAAAAACTCTTTTTCGTTTTTTGTAGTCGGTTTTTATTTGTATTTGAAGTTTTTTTATTAAACACGTTTAGTGCCATTTACACGGTTAAGACTATTTTAAATGCATTTCCAGCAACTAGGTAGTTTTCTTTAAGAATAGGTATTAATGTATAATTACCATGACGGCTCCTTACAGAAGTTGAAAACAGAGATTGAAAGTCCTCATCAAAACTTTTGCTGAAGGGAACCACAAACCAAAACGTCATCTACGTTTCTTCTTGATATTTTCAAAAAGCGTTGAATCAATTTCGATTAAATTTATATGGGACAACTTCTGAAGTATGGCCTACCAAACAAAAAAAGAATCATCAATCGCGTAACAAACATAAAAAACGTTCAGACGAATTGAGAACCTCCTCCTTTTTGAAGTCGGTTAAAAATTAAGTAGTTTTGTTTTTTAATATTAACTTAAACTTATTAAAACTAACGTAAGCTAAAATCTCGCGCTGAAACCTCACAACCATTATTCAGAGAGTTTTTTTCCGGCTCCTTTCGATAGGATCTACAATTTGGAACCATGCCACCAATGTCTTAAAGTCTCACAGTGCTTGTGACTGATTTATTTTTAATTCCAACATGAAATATTTGGCTTTATGAGAGGTATAAATAAAAAACCGGCCAAGTGCTTGTCGGACTCGAGCAGTAAGGGTTCCATACTACCTTACATGTCTGTCAAATAAGTGTGTTTTTTATTTGTTGTTTAATTATAACAATCGTAACAAGTTACACGCTTGTATGTATTATGGGATGTCTACACCCGTCCGCTTTCATGTTTATCTTGCGCTTTCAACTTTCAATTCCTCTTGCGTCAAGCGCATGCAATATTGATTGCCATAAGACTCGAACTAGTATTAAGGCATGCGCTATAATAGCGCTTCACGCATGGTTCAGACGAAGACGCAAGATGAACGTGAAAGCGCAGTGGTGTAGACATAGCTATAACGTTTTAAATATAGAGGTCCTCCTCTATTTTCAATCCTCGTAAAAAATGCAGTCTTTCAATATTTTTTGTGTGAACAAAAAACGTTGAAACACTGCATCTTTTACGAGGATTGCTATATTGAGACCCGCTTTCAGTTTAGATTTTTTATTATTTTTAATGTTTGTCATGAAAGAAGCCATAGTACATATTTTTCTGTGAAATTTCAACTGGCTACCTATTACCTTATTACCTATAACGGGTAATAAGATACAGCCCTGTGACAAACAGACAGACAGACGAACGGACGGACAGACGGCGTAGGCTTAGTTATAAGATCCTGTTGGCACCCTTTCTTCCTTCAGGACAGGTCTAGCCTAGTGCAGGATGTCTTTGGTAGTATTTTCAACATGTTCTTAACTGTAGTAATAAGTTAAATAGTACAATCCTAGTTTTAACCCTTTAAAGAACATGTAAAACCCTTTGACAATAAAGAAAATTATTCCGTTTTATTCATTTACAAAGAAATATACCATTACATTTTAAAATATTTAAATGAAAAAAAAAAATTAGCCCACCGGCATCGGGAACAGGGTCCAAGCTACCGATGGTCAGGGCCTCAGAGAGAGGAACTTCCTAACAATACGCGCCATGTCCGGAAGTACCGCTTTCTGTATCAGGCCCTTGATCCAGCTGCCCAACGAGAGCCTCTTTAGATGTTGGTCGAGGCTCTTGGCTAAACTATTGGCCGTAACGACTACCGGCACAATAACTGCTGAATCAACATCCCACATGTCGACAACCTCGTGTGCCAAGTATTGATATTTAATTTCTTTATCTTTCTCGGCTTTCACAAGGTTCTCTTCATGCGGTACCGTGATATCAACGATCATTTTGAGACGATCTGATCAATCTATCACCACGATGTCAGGCTTATTAGAATTATTAATATTAGTAACCTTTGGATACGGAACCCTAAAAACACTGGTCCTTTTATTGGTCCTTTTACCCTTAACTTAACGCTTTATAGGATTCTCTGTGACACGATTACAAACACAAATTACACCCACAAACACCCAGACGACGAACAAACATCTGTAGGCTAAACAAATATTTGTCCCGTTGCAGGAATCGAAACCCAAAGCGGAGCGAAGGCGGATTGACGGCTTTTGTTCAATTGAATCGGGTGACAGACTATGAACTGAGTCTATTTTAGGGCAAGACAAGGTGTTGATTGACAATGTGCTTCCATTTCAATAGGATCGTTAAAGCTCTTAAATAATATAAACAAGGGAGGCCATCACAGTAAATTAAAGCGATGCGTACGGCGCGTGCGTTCGATGCGTACGGCGCGCACGTTCGATGCATTAGGCGCAGCGCAGACGACGCACTTTTGGTCCGACGGACTGCCGCGCACAAGAATAAACGTGGCTGGTAGTGGTTGCCAGTGAAGAAACTAGAGTTCTAACGACAACTACGGATAAAATGACCGTCGTGTGTGTTGAGTCCGTGTCGAACTTCGCGACGGGCAACAACTACCAACCAGGTTCATTCTTGTGCGCGACAGTCCACTGGACAAAAAGTGCGACGTCTACGCTGCGTCTTAGGCTCGCGCGCTAGCTGCGTAAGGCGCGTGCGTTCAATGCGTACGGGGCGCGCGTTGCATGCGTAAGTTGCGATTCTGGAGACCTGCCGGCTGGAACGTTCGCAAGTCCCATGGCATTCGTTCACTCCGATCGAAGCACATAAAAGCGAAGCGGTGCTGATGACGTCACTAGATTCGGTGCTTTCGGGTCAGCCGTGCGCGAAAGAATTTTTTTTACTGCGGTGCGTACAGCGCATACGGTGCTGGTGGGATCACCTTCAACCCTGATTCTAAAGACAGTGATTTAAAAATAATAAGAGAATAACAAGAAACTACCCACTATTTAAATAAGTGAGTTTGTATCATATCTTTATAAACGTTTGGGACTTGGCATTATTTTTCTATAATCGGAGTTAGACCTCGTACAAAATCGCATAATTACATTTTTCAGTACTCGCATAACAGACCTACCAGAGAATTTTATTTTAAATCGCTGAAGAATAAATTTTGTAGCGTCATTTAAAACAATGTCTCAATCATTTTTATTGTAATAATCTACTTTAACTTCAAATTGGCGTGTAATTGGCGAGACGGGCTATGAATAAAACAGAAGTAAAAGTACTATGAATTTGTCGCCAATGGATCATCCATTTAGTCAATAATTATTTAGCAATGGCACCTAAAGGGTACTAACAGCCGCGGGGAGTGTACGATTTCTAAGGAAATAGGGGATTTACACAGGTCCGTCTAAATAACAATTCGACTAGGCCGCAAGCGACTAAAATCGCAAGCCCCAAAGTTGGGTGCCATCCGACTTTTGGCGTGCGGCGACAAGCCGCATGCGCCGGGTGACTAAAATCGACAGTGTAAATGGTCAGTTGCAGGCGATCGCCCGCCGTATGAGGTGTGTTTTGCGCTGTGTTGTTCCGCTAGAAATGAACAAGTCGCATGCGATTTTTGTCGACCGGTGTAAATGGAGCGACGATTCGATTTTTACAAACAATTTGTGACTTGCCGCACGGTTAAAATCGACCCGTGTAAATCCCCCATAATCTGCACTTGACGCGGTCAGTCCTCGTGGACGGTTGACCGTTCGTCATAAGGCCTCTTCGTGCCTCGAATAGCACGTTAAGTCTTCGGTCCCGGTGTCATACGAATATCTGTGACAGTCGTTACCGGTAGTCAGAAACCCGAAAGACCGACAATTGTTGTAACCTTAGGATATAGGCATTGCGTCTGAGTTGCGGAGGTCTGGTGGCAGTCACTCCATGTAAAATACTAGTTTTCAGCCGCATCTGGTTAGACTGGAACCTGACCCCAACGTAGTTGGGAAAAGGTAGGCAGAACGACGTAAAAAATATTTTTTCTTTCAACTATGTAGTAATGTTAACATTAATCACTACAAAACCGATCACAAAGGACGTATTTTTTGCTTCGAACCAAAACAGTGCAGAAATGTGCTCATTATTGCACTGTTTTACATTACTGCACTGTTTTACATTAATGCATTGTTTTTCATATTTTATTTAGATATAAATTTACCACAGAGGTTTAATGTCTCCCATTAAGTTTAATGTAAAATGTATGCATTAGATCAAAAAGATACTGGCTGAAAATAAAAATCAGATAAATAAAACCAACCCGGTGAAAAAAAAAACAAATGCCGCGCATTTTGTACCATTGTAAAACTTTGACACTTCTTAAATAGCAAGAAAAGTTTAAAAAATGTTATATGGATATTTTATCACGGTAGGTAGATTGGTAGTTGAAAGAAAAGTAGATTACGCACCTTGCTTAAGTGAGTAATTAATGCACTCGTGTTAATTTAGTGCTACAATCAATCAACATAACACTCGTGCAATATTAACTCACTTTGCGCTCGGTGCAACAATCTACTATTTCAGGATTTTCTTCTCTCGTGGTGCCATGAGCTAAATATTTATTTATTTATTGATTCGCCTACAATTGTTACACATATTCATAGTAAGGTTACATGCGCAATGGTTTAAACATCCGTTGTGTGCAATATCAATCGGCAAACACAGCATGCATAAAAAACAAAAAAAGAATATACGAGTACAATCGGAACACAAATTAGTCAAAATACACGTCCGATAGTTGTTTCCGGGAGCCGGATCCGACTATCTGATCGGATTCGTGAAATACACGTACGATTCTCGTGTCTGATTTTTTTCTGTATGACGACGACGCCCGGACAATTCTGACATCTTACGATTCTGACATCCGATCCGATAGTCTGATCGTACGTGTAATTTATGTTCAAACAAATGCATGACGCGGAGGCCTTCAGATAGTCTGATCAGACTATCGGAAGCAACTATCGGACGTGTATTTTGACCCTTAATCTAATACAATTTTGTTTCTTTTTACATGTTTTTAAAATAATATAGGTAAACTTTTTACAAAAATCTAGTACCTATACTATTCCATGCTAATCCCATGAACTTGGTTCCTATAGTTATTTATAATGGAGCCAAAAAAATTTAACTTACTGTCAGATTTATTGAAGAGCCTACACATTCTGGGGAATGGGGAGCAGTGGCGAAGGGTGAATTTTCTTAAAAGGGAAGCCGCACCAAAAAATGCTTACCTCGCTCAAGTGTGATGCGTGAATTCCAGTAACTACTCGTTTCGAAAGGGAAGCCGATAGGAATCGAGTTGTATGGAGCCTTCGCCACTGCTGGGAGTTAATACCTAAAACTGTTTTCCGATGGGGTGGGTAAAATAACTTAATAGCTATGTGAGAATAGCTCATACTGTGGTGAACAGATAGCCAGTCAGCAAGGTTGTCAATAATAAAAATTCGTCAATTTTGCGATTGGATCAGCAAAACATACACTCACTTTTCATACGAAAACATTTCATTCAAATTGGGTACGAAACTCCCAAATACTCGGCGATTTGCGAATATAGTTTTGATTTAAGTGGACTGTAATTAAGGATGGCGGGTAATCGCCTAGAAACCATGAGCTGATGATGAACGAGCGATTAAGGAACTGGGAACGAAAGGGAAGCACGCCTTACCTGGTTGTTTCTTCTTCTTTCTTGCGTTGAGCTGGTCAAGAAGACTGGGCGCTGTTGTGTTCACGTCACAGAGCCCGGTTCACATGAGTTTCTTGTTCACAATCACACGATCACACCCGCGGGTGGTTTTCACAAAGGTTATGAGGTTACACTATCCAAATAGGAATCAGCGGTAACTTTTCGGCGCGGCACAGGCGGCACGCGCGCGATGCGTGTCCGTGAGCGCGGTACGTTAGCGACGCGGCTTCTTCACGGGACGATTCGTTTTTTACTGGCCGCACGCCGCGCGGCGTGGTCACAACCAGTATCTTAGGTGTGCGGGAAAAGAAAAGGAACTAGAGAGCGGTGTTATCGCTCACTCTGAATGATACTTTTGAATCATTGAATGGAATAAAATTAATTGGTCAAGACAAAAAAGAGATGGCGCTACCACAAATCATTTTTTATAATATTTATTGGAAGCTCAGTTAACTTGAAAACTACCAATAAAACTCCGAACCACATAACGAAAGTCATTGCAAAATATCGAACATTTACCGACATTTTCATGAACGCCTATATTCCCTTTGCGGCCACCCAGTCGATACTCGCTCATTGTCGACAAAATTGATTTTCGAATAGAGGCAACTCGATCTCATTTGGTATGTTATTTTATTAAATCTACTCGAGAACACGCTGTATTCATAATTGGAGCCGACTGCGTGTTAGCAATTTCTTCTATAAATAGATTGTTCAAATTGTATGAGTGTAGGTATTGGAAAATATCTCAATTAAACGATGTAGGTTGTAATTAGAAGATGTGCTCCTAAAATATCTTAGAAGTAATTATGTTTATTAAAATAGCAGACGTACAGAATATACCAACCAATTAAAACTTTAAAATAAATACAAGGTGAGTCGGAAAGGGGGTATCTACTAATCCGAAAGGTTAAAATACCCATATTAATGAGTAACTTTTGTTCTACAAGTTTCCCGAAAAGTCAATAGTTTAAGAGAAATAGCTGCTCAAAGATTCTAAATAGGTGCGCTAAAATCTGTCTATCTTTAGCTATGATCAGCTGGGTTTACATTTTAGATCATATTCGGGGTCAAGGACTAGAAGTTCTATTTTCTGAATTTGTAACTAAAGCAAGGATGAATGATTAAAAAAAATTAAACAAACAATCATTTTGCACAAAAATAAGAACTATCGAATTTTAAAATTTTAACACTTGTTTTAAAATCGGCATCAGTGATACTTTAAGTGCACCCCCCTTCCGGCTAACCTTGCGTAGTACTTATTGTCCATCAGACAATGGGGACAGATTAAGAATACAGTTCCCCTCCGTCACCATAATATTCCATAGTCCTGGCACCATATTGTGCCCGAAAAATGGCAATAGGTTTGCCACCTATGACTTAATACAAGAGGCGAAACGTAGGTGTAAAGAGTTTTTTTTTTATCTTCTTAAATTCATCATAGAGAGGTGTAGCGTTCCGACGATTTCGGGCCGGCTACCAGACACCGCGCGACACACGACGCCGACTCCTCGTGTGAATTAGTGTTAATATTTTATTGTTTACGTATAGTATTTTTGTTAGTTTTGGAAGTTTTATTATTGTATTGTATTTTGTTACTATGTATATTTTATGTAGTGGTTTCGCCTAGCTTCCACGACACAGGGAATCCTAGTGTGGAAGCTAGTGCCAACTGTAAATTTATTTGTACAATAAAGATTTATAAGAAAGATTTATTATCATGAAGACCTTTCGCCCGGAAAAGGCGAAGCGTTACGCCGAACTCTCCGGCTAAAAACCCACGGTGTTCCTTCTTCTGACCTTTAGCCGGGGTCGCGGGATTCGCAGCTGCACCGCGACCCCGGCAGGCCTCGGTCTGTCCCTGGTGCACAGCTTCCTGTAATTGGAGACCATTTCTGCAACCCCTTTGGGAATTACAAGCGTGAGTGTTATCGGTAGCGGGTAGCACTAGGCAATGTTGACAAAAGAAGGTAGTCGTCGATATGGATCAACGCACCCGAGTTTATAAAGGCGGTGGTCATTCGACGAAGCGAGAGCATTCTGTGTAGATCAGTTGAAGCAGTCTGACCTTTTATATCTGTCTAGCTTGTCCTTATTTTATGATCTTGTAATAATTGTGTAAAGTATTATATTGTGATCTAGTTTATGTTACTAATACTAACCCAAATACAAGTACTCTCAGTGGTGGAGAGTCTATGTTGGTTTTATTTACTACGTTTACCTTGCTCGCAATCCTGACATAGTGATATTAGCTGTAACTGATTTGATAGAATCGCCTCTGAACAATTATGTTGTTGTGTCGTTCATATGAGTATTATGTATGTAAATATATTTTAGTTCTATACAAAAAGCGCTCGTATAAGCTTTCGTATTTAATTTTATAAAATAACCTCACTTTTGCCATCTTTAAACTTAAACGACTCAATTTTTATGAAAAGATCTTTTATAACCATTATTAAGAAAATATGCACTATTAATTTTAAATCTGAAAATTCTACGTCACTTTCTGAAATTAATAGGACTGACGTGAGCTAACGAGCTGTCTTTTAGATAGCTTTCATGAATCCAATCATTTTATTTTTTTCACTTTCTTTAACGCTTTTAGAATAATTATTTAATTAAGTCTATACTATTATCTACAAGCTTTGAAATCATCAAGAATGTTTTTGTTATGCATTTTGTGATAAAAATCATAACATAATTATAATTTAAATCACAAAATTCATAACAGACATATATTTTTGATGATTAGTTACAGTTTTCTCACTTGCATTCCAATCATTTTAATTTTTTCACTTTCTTTAACGCTTTTAGAATAATTATTTAATTAAGTCTATACTATTATCTACAAGCTTTGAAATCATCAAGAATGTTTTTGTTATGCATTTTGTGATAAAAATCATAACATAATTATAATTTAAATCACAAAATTCATAACAGACATATATTTTTGATGATTAGTTACAGTTTTCTCACTTGCATTCCAATAATTTTAATTTTTTCACTTTCTTTAACGCTTTTAGAATAATTATTTAATTAAGTCTATACTATTATCTACAAGCTTTGAAATCATCAAGAATGTTTTTGTTATGCATTTTGTGATAAAAATCATAACATAATTATAATTTAAATCACAAAATTCATAACAGACATATATTTTTGATGATTAGTTAAAGTTTTCTCACTTGCATTCCAATCATTTTAATTTTTTCACTTTCTTTAACGCTTTTAGAATAATTATTTAATTAAGTCTATACTATTATCTACAAGCTTTGAAATCATCAAGAATGTTTTTGTTATGCATTTTGTGATAAAAATCATAACATAATTATAATTTAAATCACAAAATTCTTAACAGACATATATTTTTGATGATTAGTTACAGTTTTCTCACTTGCATTCCAATAATTTTAATTTTTTCACTTTCTTTAACGCTTTTAGAATAATTATTTAATTAAGTCTATACTATTATCTACAAGCTTTGAAATCATCAAGAATGTTTTTGTTATGCATTTTGTGATAAAAATCATAACATAATTATAATTTAAATCACAAAATTCATAACAGACATATATTTTTGATGATTAGTTACAGTTTTCTCACTTGCATTTTTCGGGATCATTAGCTGAGCTGAATCATGAACACATGAATCTTGACTCGCGACCTCGCCGCGTAATCAGCTCATGATTAAGGGCTCCGTTTGGGTCCGAAACTAGTCGGGCAATCCTGAAAAATACACGTGAGTAAACCGTAACTAATCATCAATATCCAGATCCTCTAGAGAATCCCTTAGTCACCGTTTACGACACCCACGGGATGAGATGGGGCAGTGCTATTCTTTAAGTCCGGCACTACACGAGACGTACAACTTTTACTATGGAAGAATATAAAAAATCGTGGGAAAAAAACTGTTCTATACAAAATAATCAATGTTGCTTAACAAAATGTATGGATGAAACAGCAGTTTTTTTTCACGAATTCAGAGTTTGTTCTATCGTAAAAGTTATGCAGAATTATGAGCAAAGTTCAAAGGTTTTGGATAAACAGCATATACCAGTCATGATGCATATTTTCATTATGCGACGATGTAATATACCAAGTAGCTGAAGACATGATAAGCATAAATTCTCTTCGAAACCTAGTTCTTATAAATCCTAACAACTATACCTACTAATCTTTTGCCAAGTACAGTCGCCAATAATGAACCACCAACGCAAACTATTAAGTAGTATTTGAGTAAGGAGTTGTCAAAAAAATGCTTTAAAATCCGTAATTTTTTTGACAACTCCGTACTCAAATGTTACTTAAGTACTGCTTATCTTAGAATTCTCAATTCAGAAACCGGAGTTATGGGTTTATGTTGGTTGTTCATTATTTTCGACTGTCCTTGGCAAAAGATTAGTAGGTATAGTTGTTAGGATTTTTAGGAGCCAGAAACCGAAGGTTAGTCTTGGAAAATAATAATGATTGCTTATTCAAATAAAAGTATTTTAAAGACTATTTGAGAAGTTTTAAATATTTTAGGGCCGATATTTCAATCGTCAGATAACTTTTGTGTAAGGAATAGACGGTTTGTCATATTTTCTATACAAAAGCTGTCAGAACATCAAACTTATACCCCAGATAAAAGTAATCTTACGATTGAAAAATCTGCCCTTATTTGAGTAGTATTAAACAGCCTATAAAATACTTTCACTTTCGCTCCCGAGTGTATTTCGCATAACAAATAAAATCTCCCAATTCCAACAAAATCCTGAACAGTTAAAAGGTTCCTAACCATCCTGAATGACAAACAAGCTAGATGTTGGCTCGCACAACTCCCCAGCGTGTCATTGAACTGGGTAATGGACAAGCTGCAATTAATTACGTGTCGCAGGTGAGACTGACTAGACGCGGCTAATTCTCTGCTCGCCGCATACATGTGTGTTACACGTGTTTGTTGATGTGTACATTGTACATGTTAGCTTGATAGTGTCTCGCAGTATTCCCGTGTTGTGGAACTGTGTAATAGTCAAGCTGCAATTAATAACGTGCCACAGATGAGACTGAATAGAAGCGGTTAATTCGTTGTTCGCCGTGTACATTGTATTATACGAGAGGCGTATATTAATATGTACATGTTAGCTTAATAGTATTCGCTCTATTCCTCTATAATGACCAAGCTGCAATTAATAACGTGTCGCAGATGAAACTGAATAGATGCGGTTAATTCGTTGCTCTTCGCGTACATTATGTATTATTTTGAGACGTAATTTAATATAATATATACATGTTAGCTTGATAGGCTCTTCTCTATTCCTTTGTAATAACCAATAACATGTCACAGATGAGTTTTACTAGATGCGGTTAATTTATGGTCGCCGCGTACATTGTGTATTATATTAGACGTGTATATATCAATATATACATGTCAGCTTGATAGTAGCTGCTCTATTCCTGTATAATGTACAAGCTGCAATTAATAACGTGACTCGGATGAGACTGAATAGACGTGGTTAATTCGTTGCTCGCTGCGTACATTGTATTATATGAGACGTGTATGTTAATTAATATGTACATGTTAGCTTAATAGTCTCTGCTCTATTCCTCTACAATGACTAAGCTGCAATTAATAGGGTGCCGCAGATGAGACTGAATAGATGCGGTTAACTCATTGCTCGCCGCGTACATTGTGTATTATATTAGACGTGTATATTATTAATATGTACACGTTAGCTTGATAGTGTCTCGCACTATCTCTGTGTAAGTAATGGACATGCTGTAGTTAATTACGGGTCTCAGGCGAAACTGAGACTAGACCAGAGGTGGGCAAACTATGGCCCGTGTGCCAACTCTGGCCCGCGAACAGTTTTAACCCGGCCCGCCAACCCTCCCTTTAAGATCAAGAGTGTATAGCCCTCGGAATATATTTTTGCAGCCACTTCGACACAGGTGGTTATAAAATAAATACATAGATAATAATTAAGATTGCCATAGCAAATAGTCCTAATTATTTCAGTCTTTACAGCTGTATTTCTTGCCTTTTTCTGGCCCCTTATGAAAAAAGTTTACGCAACCCTGGATTAAACGCAGCTAATTCTCTGCTAGCCGCATACATTGTGTTACACTAATATGTTAATGTGTACATGTTAGCTTGATAATGTCTCGCACTATTCCCGTGTAACCAAGCTGCAATTACTTACGTGACTCAGGTGACGCTGACTAGAGGCAGCTAATTCTCTGCTCGCCGCGTACATGTGTGTTACACGTGTTTATTGACGTGTACATTATACATGTGAGTTTGATAATGTCTCGCACTATTCCCGTGTTGTTTAACAGTGTAATAGACCAGTTGTAATTAATTACGTACTCAGGTGTCACTGACTAGACGCAGCCAATTCTCTGCTCGCCGCGTACATTTGTATGTTAATGTGTACCATGTTAGCTCAGTAATGGGTGTTTACCGTATGTAGTGGACAGAATAGCCGTCGATAAATTTACTTTCGCAATAAAATAATTTGTGTACTGTTGTAGAACGCATTATAGAATACGTGGTATCATTTAATGTTATTACGTCATCCCACTTTGTATAATGAAGTATACAAGGTTAGTCAGAAAAGGGGTACTAATCCGAAAGGGTGTTAAAGTACTCATAATAATGAGTAACTTTTGTTCTACCACTTTCCTCAAAAGTCAATAGTTTAAGAGAAATAGCTGTTCAAAAATGACATAAAAAATATGCTAAAATCTATCTATCCTCAGCTATGATCAGCTGTGTTAACATTTTAGGTCATATTTGGGGTCACGAATTAGGAACTCTATTTTCTGAATTCGTAACTAAAGTAGGGACGAAGAATTTTTGAAAAAACTAAAATGTAAATTCTTTTACATGGAAATAAAAATAATCGAATTTTGAAATTTTAACGGTTGCTTTAAAACAGTCACCAGTGATACTTAACGTGGCCTGCGGATTATTACCCCCTTTCCGACTAACCTTGTATACAGGGTGTAAAAAGGGACATGATACTATTGATTGCCGCCGCCAACAAATGCGCTGCGTAACAACTAAAGCAGCAAAAAGCGGGTAAGCAGAACCACTGTGAATCCTTTCATATTGGTTTGCGACTTCGGGGTCCAGAGAAGGACAAGTGCAACAAGTAGGGCTTTATCAGGTCTAGAAGAAGAGAAAGCCCACTTCTCGGAACAAGTGCGGTACCGTACCGACCGGACCGAATCACGTACTGCGTTCTGCTGTAGCAGCGACGCTGCTATACATGTCTCGGCTGCATTACTCTACAAAGACCCGGGAGATTGTAAAGTACATCCGAGTGAAGACCAATATAAGTAAGTTTATTTGTACAATAAAGATTGTCTCTTGATGATCACGGTTCATCTTCCGTGCGGAAGATGTCCGGTCCTTTAGAAGGCGTACGGGGGACACAGGTCCAAAGCGCAGAGGCCCCTTTGAGAACTTTAATCTAAAATGGGGTGTGGCACCAACCGGGGACTATCCACGGCTGCACTATTGGGGTACAGTCATGGGCCGTCCCAGGTAGGTGCAAGACTATTGTAGAATATGGTCAAAAATATCTGGTCTATGGGAAGGGGTGTTCAGTGGACTGGTTAACCTCTATTGCCGGAAGAAAACGGCGTCTGCCTTTCAAGCAAAAATCGTAATAACGATTGAAAGTAGTTCAATAGTTATTACGATACGATGCGATACGAATATCGCACAACACACATAGGGGCTAAATCGATAGGTATTGAGGTCCCCCATCACCCTGCTTCAGACAATCCACCCCCGTGTTACACCGTGTATAAAAAATCTGAAATGGCACCTGCATTTCAACTCCCTCAGCACCAGCAGCATAAACCGTAAGTTAAACGATTATATTCTTGTCACACGACACAATAAAGGTTGAAACCATTATCAGAACAAAGAACTGACTATCAGCATTGTCTACATAGCTCTGGGACTAATATAGCCCAAGAGACAGGTTCTATGCACAAATGAAATAACAGCGCGAACGAACCACGGGCGCGGGATTAGAACTGATTAAATTGCTCTGATTACAGACTTAATCTAGGTGGAGAGTCTTTATTCATTCTGACCCACTAATTGGAAAGTCTCTTAATAGTATAATGCTGTACCTAAGGTTCGTAATTGGTCTGAAAGTGAGGTCAGTTAAATATCTCAGAAATTTTA
Organism: Amphipyra tragopoginis; assembly: GCA_905220435.1. Taxonomy (NCBI): domain Eukaryota; kingdom Metazoa; phylum Arthropoda; class Insecta; order Lepidoptera; family Noctuidae; genus Amphipyra; species Amphipyra tragopoginis. The sequence goes on from HG992006.1 coordinate 5,139,949, forward strand.
TTATGGTTTTGTCATTGTGATCTCGGCGACAAAGGAGCATGTGGTACTATTCATTTTCATTTTCATTTCTAGCCTGCGTCATCCCACTGCTGGGCAAAGGCCTCTCCCCATGACTTCCAAGTTTTTCGATCCAGAGCCAAAGTGGACCACTGGTCATTGGTTTTGTCTAGCTCGTCCCGCCATCTTCTTTGAGGTCTACCGCGACGCCTTCTGGCTGTGTCAGGGCGCCATAAAGTAGTTATTTTGGCCCACAGCTCATTGGGCATGCGGCACACGTGGCCGGCCCAGGCCCACTTCAGCTTAGCGGCTTTTTGAGCAACGTCAGCAATTTGTGTTTTGGAGCGCAGTGTGGTGTTGCGTATATGGTCCGTTAGCTTGTGGTACTATTTTCTTTAAAAATCTTTAATTAATTGGATAAAACTTTTAAACTATGATGAAACAGAAGCAGGGTTATCACATGTATCATAATGCATGGATCTGTCCGCTTAGTCTGTTGCACGTAGCGAAGTGCAGCAAATTAAGTGCTGTAAGGATAGTGTATGTGAAATGGCACGTCCTCACCTCGCGTCACATGATGCACACATATACACACACAAACCTACTCAAGAACTCACAAACGTTCACACACACACACACACACACATATATTCACACACACACACATAGGTACTCACACAAATATTGTTTGTTTTATCTTAACCCATTATATGTATAATAGTAATAGGAGTTAATAATATCGGTATGGAAGAGCGGAGTCTCCCAACACAGGCATTACTTGCTTATAGGGAGGCTCCAATCACTAAGTTGTTCTTGTAAATATTGTTGGAGAAATAAATGATTTTGGTTTTTTATTCTTAAACCCAACGGTCCTGCATCTGCAAACCTCACTTGCATAAACGTATTCTTGTCTTACGATAATCTCACGTATTGCAGGTAAGAAACGAAATCATATAAGAGTAACAAATAGAAAAATACGCCTTTTAGGATTTCTATAGCAGTCATGAGGTGCATGAAAGCAGCCTCCACGAGTGACGATACTTCAGTACGTCCGGCGCACCCTGGGCAGTCAGCCCCGCTACCAACCTTGCTGACTGGCTAATCTTTTCACCACGGCATGAGCTATTTTCGTATAGCTTATGCTGACACGAGAGGAGAAAATAGCAGTTAAGAGCTGACCAGTCTCGACAGACGGTACCCGTTCACGAACCTGACGTGCACTTCCGCGTCGCTCAGCCCAACCATATTGTAGGGAACTCAAAGACCGGATATACGACGCCAGCAGGACGTTTTAGTGAGCATTGTAAATAATTGTAATGTATGTAAGGTATGTCCTTGTAAGGCTAATTTTAATTTTGATTTGCGCTTACTACCCTTTAACAAGCTTCCTAAGACTTGGAAAGAGCTTAACAATGCTGAATTTAAAAATAAAATAAAGTCGCTTCTGATTGATAAAGCATACTATAATATCAAAGATTTTTTGACTGACTTTTGACTTAGAATTTTGACATCGTTTTTTTTTGTCTGTCGTACATACATTATTTATTCTATTGACATTATCAACATTATAATTAAAATGTACTTTTTGTGTTTTTTATATTATTACAGATTTTACAATTATTTCTGCGATTAGAATTTTTAATCTAAATATATAACCTAAGTTATTGTTCAGCGAAATAGCAAAAAAACTAATAAAATGCAATGAGTGTTAAGTCCTTAATCTTGAAAAAAAAAATCCATGAATCTGTAACATTTGCATTTACATTGTATATGACAAACATGTCGAACAAAAATGTATTATGTAACATCTTGCATGCAACTGTACGTACACACATGTTTCAGCAAATAAAATTATCGTATATTTTCTTATCTTATCCGCGTGACGTAAGCTTTACTTTGAACTACTCCTTATACCCCAAAACTTACATCTAATTTCTGCTTAAGTTATAATTCCAATATTCCTCTCGGCCACAGATTCGCGAACAAAAATAACAAGAAAAAATATTTATCCTGCCCGCGACAGGTTCAACTGACAAGACCAAGACGAAGGTGCTCAGTTCAAGACTTAACTACAATTTCCTACTGATGATCAATCACTTAGCTACTACCTACAGTTCTGTACCCCTGCCTTAGCGACCCATTTGCAGAAAACCATCCATTGCCGCGGAACTTAGGACCAGAATTTTTATGTAAGGAATAAAAGCGGCGATGAGTGTTGTGCAATGCGAAACATTGGTTTATACTTAAACATTTTGGTAGAAATACAGGGAGGCACAGTCTGTGATGAATGGACCCGTCGCTTGTTTATTCTATGGATTGTGTGTAGGATCAGTGTGACCGAATGACCTGATGCGCAGATAATACAGCATGACAATGAGCGGTACAAAAACGCTGAATTTTTTACATTGTTCTGCGAACGTATAAAAAATTGCGAGTGATTCCGGAGCAATCTGCAGCGAATTGTTGATGATGGAAAGTTGGTATTAAAATAACGGGTGTATTTTTATAAAATGTTGCGTTTTAATTGTAGGATCTAAATACATGGTTTGTTATGTAGAACGCTTGCGTTTCTGCGTTTTATATTCACGTATAAAGTAACTTTCAGAACGAATTCATATTATTTGTAAGGCTTAGCAGTGGTTTCCAGTATTTTGCTTGAGCATGTTCGATTTATTTACGTAAAAAAAGAAAAGAGTTAAAAATCGACTTATTAAAAACTGAAAAGAGTAAAATAATTAAAGTTCGTTTTTTAATCTCTGAGACTGAATTGACATATGCGAAACGTCAAATTTGAAAAAAATCTAAATCTAGGGATTCGCCTGTAACCCTCAGTATAGGCGAATCCCTCTATATCACTGTTACTTGGATATGTGTGCTCCATCTTAGACCCAGTCTGCGTGTACCATTATTTGCGACAAGGGTAAAACGCGAAGAAGTCAAATGATAAAATAAATATAAAAACTACCTTTTTCTCTCACACCAGCAAAGCAATTAATCGCAAACTAATTGCAGTATAAATTACTATTTACTATATTTACACTTTATAAATCACGTAATTTTCTGTCAAGCGATGCGTGTTGAAACGACCTAGATTAAGTCATTAAAACCTATTTTAATTGCACTTGTTACGAGTTCCTGTCACAGTGACGTTTGACGGACGCGAGACGAGCGCGAATAAATGGCTGAAGCCAGACGAGCGTAATTTACGCCGCGCAAAATGACTGAACGTAATTTTTAGGAAGGATTTTACAGACTCATTTTGCGCACGAATCGTGATATTGTATGAAACTGAACGTAACCGAAATTGAGCGACTGAATTTACGTGGCATAAATTACGCTCGTCTGGCCTCAGCCTATTAAAGGTTAGCACTAGCGTTTTCTTATTAAATCTAACTAAATCGCTTATTATAACGCGGCGTCTTACGTAGGCGGTTCAAAGCGACGCGAATTGCGAAGCGATCCGATGCGGTGACACGCGAAACCAATGCGATGCGGTGCGAAGCGGCGGCTTTGTCTTAAAAGCTCGCGAACCGCCCGCCGCGCGCCGCTTTCATTCAGTAGCACTGTACGTCACCGCATCCAGTTCCCGCGAAAATATCAAGCCAACTGATCGCGTTCGCTTCGCTTCGCGATGCGCCGCATCGCACTCCACGTCCGTTTGGTCACGTAGGCCACTTCAATAGGTATCGACTGTTTGTTGTTTTCGCGTCGCTTCTAGATCGCTCACGTAGGATGCCGCGTTACTTTCGTGAGACAGTCATATCTAGTCGGCAATCCCGAAAAATTTACGTGAGTAAACCGTAACTAATCATAATTATAAACCAAATCGCATTTATTTCAAATTTAGTACTATTCATTTTGAGACATTCCTCATCTCCCTGCCTTTGTCCCACTCTATGTGTGGTCAGCACAACATGTATTCCTCATCCATTCTCTTCTATCAGCCGTCATCTCAGTACTCACTTCTTTCTTACCTTTATCATCTTTCACACAACCCGTCTATCTTTTCCTTGGTCTATCTCTACTTATATATCCATCCACATTCATATTTAACACTCTTCGGGTGACATGACTTTCTTCCCTCCGCATAATATGTTCATACCACGCTAACCTATTACTCCTAAACTTGGTACACCCATATTACAACATTTTAATAATTTACAATTTAATGGTACTGTAAACATGTCTGCCACAACAATGCCTTTAATAGGAACAATCAAACCGCAGCAATCATTGACAGGACAGCATTGAAGCGGGCCCACGCTTGCGCGTGACGCGCACCGCTTGCGCATGGTGATGTGGAAACAGTCGGTGCGTGCCTTTGTAAACATGCCCGAGGCACTGCAGAAGCGCCTTAATACTGCCCTGATCGATGTCGCATTTTTATATTGGACACGGAGGACGCTGTACCTAGAATAGAATAGAATATACTTTATTGTACACCAAAATTGTAACACAGCTCTTAAACAATATCATATGCTATACTAGCTTATGTGTAGTTAGTACAAAGGCTATACGTATAGCATATTCATAGCTTAATCAGCCCATTAATGTCCCACTGTACGCACCTCTTCTCAGAATGAAAAGCATTTCTTTAGACCTTAGTCTACCACGCTGGCCTGGTGCGGGTTGGCGGATTACTACACTATTGAGAACGTTATCAAGCCCTCTCAGGTTTCCTCACGATATTTTTCTTCAACGCAAGTGATAATCAAATCACTACATAGTATAAAACAAAGTCGTTTCCCGCTGTCTGTCCCTATGTATGCTTAGATCTTTAAAACTACGCAACGGATTTTGATGCGGTTTTTTTTAATAGATAAATTGATTCAAGAGGAAGGTTTAAGCTATAAAATGTATACGTGCAAAGCCGGGGCGGGTCGCTAGTTCTCAATAAAAATCAGAGGTGCGGGCCGGTTTGGAACTCGGACCCTCCTGCACGGAAGCCAACCGTTTAACTGCTTGGCTATCACTGTGTAAGTCAAATAATTTAAAAAAACGGTTTGTACGTAAAGTAAAACATTTTACGCGAACAATACGCGGGCGGAACTACGGGCAAAGCTAATCTAAAACACAACAGCATTTTGAATTCTATAAAATACAAAACAACAAACAGAGAAATGCCACAAAGCTTCATAATATAACTCAACAACTAACACAGAACATAAGTAATGTAACAACTAACAAAACAAATAACTGTTCTAATATAACTAGTATAAAATAACTGCTATATTTTACTACGTTCCGGCAGCTCCGTAAATGTAACATTTAAAGTCGAAGTTGTGTTCCACACTATATATTTTCATTTGGAAGAATATCAAATGCGTGTTGATATACTCCGTATGAAATGGCGCGACGGCGTCGACTATTATTTTTGTTTAATATCTAATATATCACTTAGGGGGAAGCTTATAAAATATAACAGTCTATTAAATAAGGCTTTGCGCTTGGGGTTTTGTTTTCTTGTTCAGTTTTATCGTGGACGGGTATTTTTTTAGAAGAATTTGGCCGTCTCTTTTGTTTATCTTTTTATCATGGGTGCGTTTATAGACACAATTCTTCACATGCTCAAATGCCTAGACTCGAAACAACTACCTGAACGCCATACAAATATTTGTTCCGTGCGGGAATGGAACCAGGGACCCGTAGCGCTGAAAGCCCATCGCTTAGCCACTGCGCCAGACCTTTTTTTTCGTTATGATTTCCTCCTGGGTACCCTTCGACCAGGGAAGGCGAAGGGTTATGCCGGACTCTTACCGGCTAAAAACCCACGGTGTTCCTTCTCCTGACCGTTGGCCGGGGTCGCGGGATTCGCAGCTGCATACACCGCGACCCCGGCAGCCGCCACTCTTTTCATGCACCCCAATCTATTCTGTTTAAATGTATTATTATTTGAGCTCATATTGTCGTACCGCAGGGCAAAGTCATCCTTTTCCTTTTTTCACCTCTTTTAATCTGTAGCTATTTTGGATATGTTTTTGCTGCAGTTAGAGTTCGACTCGCGATCTCATCGCGTTTTCGCTCATGATTAAGGCCTCATTTACGGAGACGCGGGGCGTCGCGCGTCGCGTTCGGCGACGAGGCCCGTACTAAATTCAACCATATGGCGTTGTATGAGAGCGTTTACGGAGAAGCGATTTTACACGCATTTGCTTGAAATGCAGGCGGAGCCCGCGGATGACATCGCCGCGTCCTACGCGACGTATATCGCGACGGCACACGCAGCGTTGCGACCATCTATTCCTGCAATTCTCCGTTCATGGCAAAACGTAGCCACACCCGCGGTGGGTACCGCGGTGTCGCACGCCCCGCATCTTCATAAACAACATCTTACATTGCCATATGTTTGTGTTTGCGCGTGTGATGATGCGGGCCGCTGCACGCGCCGCCTGTCTGTAAACTGAAAAAACGTTCGACGCCCCGCGTCTCCGTAAACGAGGCCTAAGGGGTCCGTTTGGGTTCGAAACTAGTCGGGCAATCTCAAAAAATGCACGTGAGTAAGCCCTAATTAATCATAAATATGCAGTATCGACTCCAAATGTATATTTACTTACAAACAACAATAAACTTTCTAATCTTTCAATAAAGTGTAAGTAGTAACTAACAAAATGTTTTTATATCTTAACTTTTAAAATTGCGATTCGAATTCGAGTCGTATTTCAAAGTCGGGTGCAAAATAATTAAACAAATATTTGCAATCAAAATTCCTTCAAACAATGACGTCGAAGTCGCAGCCGCTCGCCTTTTATTGCATTTTAAATCGTTTCATTTAAGTTCTTAAACATTTAAATGTTTTAAAATCTGACTGATGTCTACATTTTAATTCAGAATTGTGGAATAATTTAATAGCATAATATCACGCTTGTATTCCCCGAAGGGTTGGGCAGAGGTGTATAGTACACCCTCATTTCGCAGTTTTGTTTAAGTCCCATGTAATAGGGGTCGAGCCTATTGCCATTATCCGGGCGCAAATCCAGACTTCAGGCTGCTATTGTGAAATTCCTCACGGAAAAACCCAGTGACACTGCCCGACATGGGGATTGAAAACCCAGGACCTCACGCCCAGCAGTCACGAAGTGAACGTACGATGCGCAGTCAATGGGAGCGGGCGCGGCGGCAGCGTGCTGAATACTGTCCGCTATCACTGACCGCGACTGCGTGTCGGGAAGACTAGCGCGGGACAAGTAATCCGCGCTGTTATTTTCGCTACGTACGTATTCGATTTTATAATTATATGCACTGTGAGGAACAACGCGTACCTCTGTAATCGGTTTGCCGAAACCTCTGGTACATCTTTGTATGGCCCAAAAATCAAAATTAATGGCTTGTGGTCGATGCGAAGGATAAACGGGTCTGACTTACCGTACAGGTACTGATGGAATCTTCGAACTCCAAAAATAATAGCCGTTGCCGCTTTTTGTATTTGGAATAACACAGCTCAGCAGTCGCGCTTGCGACCACCAGATGAATAGGTTAATCTGACAAAAAAGCCTGTATGACCTTTTTGTTTGAAGCATAATAAACCTATTTCTGTCTCACTGCTGGGCACGGGCCTCTTCTCAGAATGAGAAGGGTTTGGGCCTTAGTCTACCACACTGACGTGGTGCGAGTTGGTAGGTAGGTACTTACACATAACATCGAGAACCTTTTTGAGCTCTCTTCAAGTGAGCAGGTTTCCTCACCATGTATTTCCTTCACCGTTAACGCAAATGATAAGCAATCACTTAAGGGCGCTTTCAAATTAGACGGTTGTTGTCGGACTGTAGCCGTGCCGCAGCGGTGCGGCTGTCGAGCTGCAAACGGGTAGTTGTGTTTTTTCACACAGTTGACGCGGCCTGAGAGCATTGCATCGTCCGTACCGCGAACACACAACAGCAGGTCGGGCGTCACACTGCTCTCTCGTTGCATCAACTGTATGTATAAACACAACCGCCCGTTTGCAGCTCGACAGGCACACCTTTTTTTTTAAAATTTATTACTAGACCTGCGTTTGGCCGCCATCTCGCCTGATGTTAAGCGATGATGCGGTCTACGTTGGAGCACGCTTGCCCAGAAGAAACCGATTCACTCGTGACTTGAAGACATCCAGATTGTAGTTGTCGGGGAAGACCCACTCGGGCAGCGCATTCCACTGTTTGGCGGTTTTCACAATGAAAGTGGAATCAAAGCACTTCGTTCGGGTTTTTGGTATATCAACCATGAATCGATGCACACCGCTGCGGCAAGGCTACAGTCCGATAACAACCGTCTAATTTGAAAGCGCCCTAAGAGTAGTAGAGCTCCTTATAAAAGAGTTCGTCCGAGGAACCTTCATACCTATTTTTGCCGCTAAGCATCATTACTGTGTTCCGGCTTGAATGGTATGGGTAAAGGTACTGGTGCAATTACATGCACATGAAACTTTTCAACTTTGTCTCTAAGGTTGGCAACGCATCAGCAACCTTCTTGATGTTGTAGGTGTATACAAGGTTTAATAGGAAAGGAGGTAGTAATCCCAAAGGGTGGTGGGGTACAAGTCCGAGACGGGCTGCAGACCGAAAACTGCAAAAGTAGTATCGCTTGCGGTGCGATCTGCGGCTGCGGTCTTCGGTTGCAGTTTTGCAGTCGCTGTCGGAATAGCACCTTTAAAGTGCACACCTTAAAGGCGCTATTCCGATGGCGACTTGCGTGCAGTTTGCAGCCTATCTCGGACTTTTATCTTTATAGTACCTATAATAATGAACAAGTTTTGTTCTACAACTTTCTCCAAAAGCCAATAGTTTAAGAGAAATAGTTGTTGAAAGATTTAATAAAAATACGCTAAATTCTATCTATCCTAAGCTATGATCAGCCGTATTTGCATTTTAGGTCATGTTTAGGGTCACGGATTAGAAGCTACATTTTCTGAATTCGTAACTAAAGCAGGGATGAAGAATTTAAAAAAAAAACTAAAATAAAAATCATTTTACATGGAAATAAAAATTTATAGAATTTTGAAATTTTAACAATTGCTTTAAAACAGTAATCACTAGTAATATAATACTTTTAGTGGCCTGCGGATTAGTACCCCCTTTCCGACTAACCTTGTTTAAGAGGCAGTAACCACTTACCATCAAGAGGGTCATAGGTATGTAAGTGAAACAGATACATTGTAAGAAAAGATCTGTATAAATAAATTCGAAAAGTCAGAAGTGCGGGCTGGGGCCGAACTCAGACCGAACTGTAGTGTCATTCTGTAAGAAACCCACCTAAATATCGACGGTTATCTCGATATCCATAATGTCACAGTATGGATAATAGAAGCAAATAACACACAGATAATCGACAGTATAATCAATAACGCGTAGTTTTGCTATCCACGATGTGTCTCGACAAGTGTCTAATTGACAGTCGCGATCGAGGTGAGATTCTTACAGAATTTTACACTGCTGTACTTGGCAGATTTCCTTTACAACTTCAAACCTGCGTGGGATGTTTTATAATCGTTCGTAAAATAATATGCTCGGATGATTTCATCATACAACTCCTAACAAATAAAGTTTATAATGAACGCATCGAACGTTTTATAAAACAATATACAGGCTGATATTTATGATTAGTTACGGTTTACTCACGTGCATTTTTCGGGAATGCACGTGAGTACACTGTAACTAATCATAAATATGAATGTGTCGCACGAAAGTTATAATCACACTAATTTATATAGACACTAATTATACAGGCAAAAGTTTGTGAGTGTGTTTGTTACTTCTTCACGCTCAAACGGATGGACCAATTTTGATAAAATTTGCTATGGAAGTAGCTGACATCCTAAATTAACACACAGGCTAAAAATATAGTGTTTTAGTGTATCTGATAAACCGCGGGTAACACCGCAGAGCGCAGTTAGAATTGCAGAGCCAAAATCTAAACTAAAAGCTTGCCACAGGAGTTCTGAAATCGTGTAAAGAAAACTAAATCCGTGTGAATTACCTGCATTTCTGTGCAATTAACTAGCTTTTATATTTTTCTTAACGACTCTTTCCATCTAATGGTTGTCTGGAAGAAATTGCTTTAAGCAATAAGACTGCTACTGTTCCTGTGTATAGTTTCTTATAATTAAACTAGCTTTTGCCCGCAGCTTCGCTTGCGTGAAATTTTGAACCCGTTAAGTGCCGATTTTCTATACAAACTTTCATCCCCTATTTAACTCCCTTAGGGGTGTAATTTCGAAAAATCCTTCCTTTTTCCTTGTCTACATTATAAAAAAACCTCTGTGCAAAATTTCAGCGTTCTAAGTCCAAGGGTTTGGGCTGGGCGTTGATGAGTCAGTCAATCAGTCAGTCAGTCAAGACTTTTCTTTTTATTTATATAGATAAAGTTTAAATCTTATAAATAAATCTATCCTTTGCTTTTTGCGTTTCTCAACTAAACCAGCTGTGTTTTGGAAAGTCAAAATATGACAAACAGACAGTTCTGATTTTCTTTAGAATTGAGCTCATTGCTAATAAAACCACTTTTATTTTTAATTTATTTACTACAAAATAAGCTAACCGTCTTTCTTATCGTGTCAATAGTTTATTAAATACTGTTTGCTGCGTTGCTATTAAAGAATAGCACTACCCCATCTCTTCCCATGGGTGTGGTAAAAGGCGACTAAGGGATTCACTAGAGGATGGGCAGCAGCGTTCTCTGAGTACTTTAACAACCATACTGCGATCGCCAACCCGTCTGCCAAGCGTGGCGATTACGGTAAACCCCCTCCCTTTTTCTGGGAAGACCTATGTCCAGCAGTGGACGTCTTTTAGCGGAATGATTTTGGGTGAGAATTTATCATGTTTTAGGTATTTTTTATTTTGGTTTTGATACAGCCTGTATATTTTCACTTTCATAAATATTTCTTATCTTTAATTATAACATTTGTTTCTTCTATCAATTAAAATATTAATTAATTTTACATAATGAACCCTTACAAGTCTATCAATTTCTAAGACACTAAATACTTGGCATGCATCAAATTTTTAAACTTGCACGAATTTAATTAATTAATTATTATTCATGAAACGTCAACTTCAGATAATAATTAATGAACATGAATTTGATATTATAATATTTTTGATAGAATTATAGTGAATTTTATAAAGATTTTCTTAATGTAGGTACTCATGATAATCGCAAAAGAATCGAGTCACATCTTAATCATTTAATTACAGTTTAGGCTCTTGAACAAAAAATACTAATAAACAAGCTTAGTTTTAGTATATACTAAACCTGAAACTAGTTTGTTCAGAATCACGAGGAGAATCGATTGACATATTTTTACACCACTCTCAGTAGGTTTCTACGCATAACAGTGGACGGGAATAGACACCTTGAGGCTTGAGATGGTCCGCTCGGTCAGTTTCCCTGTATTAGACAACCCCTGCATAGCACATCTCAGGCATTTCACACTTTACTAGGGAACTTAACGCGACATAAACTACGGTGTAACTTGGAGATTTATTAAAAACAAAACACATATTCAGGCAGTTCTGATGAAAATCTTGTTGGGGTGTCTCGGTTTTTGTATATGCTAATAATAACGTTGTATATTTATTACACAAATATATTTTATAAGGTCCAGCCAAAAAGACTACATCCTAGTCTTTATTTCTCAAGTTACACAAAAATAATAGTTTTAACATACAGCTAGGTATAGACAGCGTATATAAACATACTTTAAAAAATATGGTAGTCAGTACTAAGTGGTGGCTACAACATCACGACGCAGCTATGCCGTCATAGCGGTCGGCAACGCCGTCGTTGCGAACGGTTACGCCGTCGTAGCGATCGGTTACGACGTCGTAGCGTTCGGCTACGCCGTCGTAGCAGACTGCTACGCTGTTGTAACGATCCGCTACGTTATTCATATATTCATGCACGATGATGTGCATTGGGTGACTACATACTTTTAGCTTGACTATGGCTGATGGCATTTACTAGTAGCAATGATTAAGATGTTACAGAGTAGTAAAAAATCACGTTGCAAACACGATTACACGAAAATGGTAGCGTTAACTATTACAATTTAACTCAATCACCGCTCTACTGCTGAATATGTTTTGCATAACCTTTTCCAAACTATGTTGGGGTCAGCTTCCAGTTTAAATAGATGCAGCTGAAGTCCAGAATTTTACACGGAACGACCCCCACCAGACCTTCGCAACCCAATTACTGGGCAATAGCGACATCTTAGGGTTAGACCAGTTGTCAGATTTTTCGGACTTCTGCCTACCCGTAACAACTGTCATAGATATTCGTATGTCAATGAACGTACGAGTTAACGACCGGTCACCCATCCACAGACTGACCGGGGCAAGCGCAGCTTAACCTCGTCTATCTTACATCATCAGCACGACTGTTACTTAGCCACGAGCCCCACCATGGACAATTCTTCAATATGATACTTTTCACTTAAAATTATTAATATAATTGCAGAATACCTGTACTAATTTTAAGAGAATTTTATCAGAATAATTTCAGTTCTACATTATACTTCTCAGTGGTTTCCAGAACTTTTTGATTTATGCTCCAGCGTGTAATGGATGAGACGTAGCTTTGGCTACAAACGCTGGCTCGTACTTCCTTTATCATTTTATTTTAAAAAGTCAACTTTGTAGCTTGTGTGTAGCTTTACTCTACAGGGGGTTTTTTATTAAATGTTTTATACATACTTCAGTATTTGTTACTTTAAACTGGCTTGTTTTAATGTGGCTTCCCACGGTGCGTGATTTTACGGATGATACCACGCACAGCCACGGTGGCACCGAGGCTCTTCCAAGCAACGGTGCGTGGTTCGAAGCTATTTCGTCATTCCAAAATGCCAAGTGAAAGAGAACGTATCGCTACAGCTGCAGGTCTAGGGTAGTGCGACGGTGGTAGTGGTGGCGACTAGCGAGGTGCGCCTATAAAAGGCCCAGCACGCTGCACTTTGTCCACAATTGGCTGGAGACCCTTCAGGTCTCGCCAATAACTGCCCGGTTACGTGGAAACCGTCCCCTACGACAACCTACAGCAGTCCAAAAGAAAAAAAAAACGTTGTCCACTCTCGCGCCTCAGCAGCCGCCAGTTAAGTCAACCTACACCTACACCTGAAGACCCTGGACTCCTCGTATTGTCATCGAACCACGCCCTATAAACAAATCTTGTAATAATTATAAAATATATACAGGATGTAAAAAGACCAATCACATAGCCGAAATCTACGCACTCTGTACATCAAACTAAATTACATTGACCAAAAATAATTGCTGGGAAACGACTTTTATTTTTTGGCATGAAAAAAAACTCTTTTTTTTGTAGCGCGCAAATTATGGTTGTGGCGATGCCGCGCATTTGCATGCGTGCAGCGGCCACACAGCCGAGCCAAGGCGGTCGTGTGCGTTTGATATTCATTGCATTTTTGTAACTTCAAATGGGTAATTTGTTAGGAAATATTGAAATTTTTGATAATGCTTGTATGGAAGAAAGTTTTGTATTATGACTTGGAAATCGTTTTTGGAAAAAACTAAAAACAAAATGTGTACTTTGACCTTCAATATCTCCAAAACCAATGATTTCCCAGATATGGTTTGTTCGAAAAAAATGATCCCAATGATGGGTAGAATACGTGGTTTTCGTTATCGTTAAGGGTCTTTTTACACCCGATATTATACAAGGTTAGTCAGAAAGGGGGTACTAATCCGAAAGGGTGTTAAAGCACACATAATAATGGATAACTTTTGTTCTACAACTTTTCCCAAAAGTCAATAGTTTAAGAGAAACAGTTATTCAAAAATCTAAAAAAAAAACTCTAAAAATCGATCTATCCCCAGTCATGATCAGCTGTGTTTATATTTTAGGTCATATTTGGGGTCATGAATTAGGAGCACCATTTTCTGAATTTGTAACTAAAGCAGGGATGAAGAATTTTTGAAAAAACTAAAATAAAAGTCATTTTTATTGGAAAAAATATATACCGAATTTTGAAATTTTAACACTTGCTTTCAAACAGTCATCAGCGATACTATAAGTGGGCTTCGGATTAGTACCCCCTTTCCGATTAACCTTGTATACGCGAGTATGTCTGCTCTAATGAAAGAATTAAGTACATTTCTCTTAGCTAGGCACGCTAGGAATATACGCGTGTTGTAAGATTCAACAAAACCTAGCACGCTTGGTGGTAGGATCTATACGGTCCACCCCGCTACCCTCACATCAAAATCCGCAGCCAAGCAGTTTACTGTGTTCCGTCGTGTGTATGTGAAAGCCAGAGGGGTATATGGGAACTCCTCTATATCTTTGTTACTTGGACTCGTGTGCTCCATCCCTGCCTGCGGTAAATATCAGGTGCGACAACGGCCAAACGCGATATGTCAAAAGAAGAAGACTATTAAAGACTTGAAGCCCATCTCCACCAAGGTGCAACCGACTCGTCAAAGTTAGATTCGAAGGCTTTGTATCGTTGCAATTATTGGAAACTAGCTGATCCGACAGACGTTGTCCTGTCATACAAAAATCCCATTGAAAAAAGAACTCTCTCTTTTTTTATTTTCTAATTTTCCGGGCAACTTTTAAAATGTTTCTTTCTACAAAAACCTAATTCGGTCCAAAAGGAAAAAAAACATGACTGTCCAGCCGTTTTCAAGTGATGCGCTTACCAACAGATCAGCATTTAATTTTAATTTATTAGATAGATTAGAAACCCAAAACGGGACTATATAAACAACTTTTACAAGTAAATCCGGTATGCCATGTATTTTAAAACGCGCGCTTGGCTAACCCTTTTTCAATATAAGTAAATCCTCATGGATCCTCCGCCTGGGGAAGATAAAGGGTGAAAAGTGTACAAAAGGGATCAAACACGAAGCAAATACAAAGAGGAGTTGGCCTAAGCGACTGTGCACTGTGATACCAGCTAGGTCCTGACGTCATCACGGTGGGTGAGGCCTTTGTCAGTGTATCGCCACACGTCCTTTGCACCTCATTTCGCGCTCCCATCCCATTTTATTATTATCTTTGTTATTTGAAAGAAAAATAAAAAGTGTTGTGTATTATCTTGCAAAATCTACTCGGATGAACGTTCTGATTCCATAGATGACATCACATTTCACTCATAAGTGATTTCATACGTAATTTATTACATTTGTGGCACTAGAGACTAGAGAAATCTAGCGTAATATCACATGAGTAGATAAACGGAACAGAGACAAAGCTTCTTAAGAACGTGCAAAACTGTTACCTATTTTGGTAGGGTTGTCACAATAGTTCAAAACAAATTAAACTAAGCATTTGTTAAATAGTTTTATTATTCAGTATGATAGTGTGGCGACATCTATCACCCCACATGCAAACTATCCTGCATCGCGATATCAACATTCGACAGGTAGATAGTATATACAGGGCGGAATCGTTAAGTGCCAACAGACGATTTTTTCGTCAATTTAAGAGATATTTAAAAAGTTAAGGCTATTATCAAAATTAGGCTATATGGAGAGTAAAATAATATAAATAACTTCAGGAAAAAGAAAAGCCAGATATTGAAAATTTTGTCTTTCGCTCCCTCCATATATTTAGTATGAGAATTTCTTCCAACTGATCATACCAGTCATACCTACTTATTCTCTCTCTTCCTTACTGTTAATATGGCGGCGGATTTAGCCTTACTCGACTTCGGTCTATCTTAGTCATCTTTGTAATAAAGCTTCATATCACCACATTCCTGAGCATTACCTAAATCTAACCCAGGATGTCGAACAGAAAACGGACAGATTTTGTAGTTCCAGACTGCTTACCTACGTAATGCGATAGCCTATTATTTTCATGTTTAATAAATAATAATAGTATTGCAACCAATTTGTTTAACTAATACAAATACGAATAGTTCAACGACAATTTTCCTTATTAAGGCCGTGGCCCCATGTCTACGGTGCGGCGCCGTCCGCCGTGAAATGGCGCGGCGCCGTGTACGGTGCACAACATGTTAGTTCCGTGGCTGGCGTAAATGTGACATGTCTAAAATTGCAATTTTTCAGGGCGACCATTTTAAAGTTTTAACCTCTTCTGGTAAATTAGTTTAACGTAGGATGTATTTTAGTTATTTTAAAATATACAGGATGTTAACGAATTCGTATAATTCCTTAAAACCATATGATCTGCTACTAGTGTAAATTGTCTCGGCATGGAAATTAGGCAGATTTACAAAAAAAAACCTTTTTCTTTATGCGGTACCTATGGCTAAGTGATCGAATCTAAACCACAGGATTCAGTAAAATACAAATGTAAATGACGACACCTATGATGCATATCTTGTAAAATTTCACAGCCGCCATCTTGGATTTTGATTTCGACCTCATTTTCGTCATCAGCACCCCCGAAAACCACGGAAACGACATCAATGATGCATATCTTGTAAAATTTCACAGCTGCCATCTTGGATTTTGATTTCGACCTCATTTTTGTCATCATCGCCCCCGAAAACCATAGACACGACACCCATGATGCATATCTTGTAAAATTTCACAGCTGCCATCTTGGATTTTGATTTCGACCTCATTTTCGTCATCATCGCCCCCGAAAACCATGGACACGACACCCATGATGCATATCTTGTAAAATTTCACAGCCGCCATCTTGGATTTTGACGTTGACCTCATTTTCGTCATCAGCACCCCCGAAAACCACGGAAATGACACCAATGATGCATGTTTTGTAAAATTTCACAGCCGCCATCTTGGATTTTGACGTTGACGTCATTTACATTTGTATTTTACTGAATCCTGTGGTTTACATTCGATCACTTAGCCATAGGTACTAGGTACCGCATAAAAAAAAAGTTTTTTTTTAAATCTACCTAATTTCCATGCCGGGACAATCTACACCAGTAGCAGATCATATGGTTTTAAGGAATTATACGAATTCGTTAACATCCTGTATATTTTAAAACAACTAAAATATACGTTAAAATAATTTACCGATTTACCAGAAGAGGTCAAAGCTTTAAAATGGCCGCCCTATAATATTGCAATTTTAGACATGTCATATTCACGCCAGCCAGCAGTGTACCGTGCAACCTACACGGCGCCGTACACGGCGCCGTGTCGCCGTACGCGGCACCGTATGCGGCGCCGTGTCGCCGCACACGGTGCCGTACGCGGTGCCGTATACGGCGCCGTACACGGCACCGTGCGCGGCGCCGTAGACATGGGGTCACGGCCTTAATGGCGCTAAATACCGTCATCACAAACTTATGGCTGTATATCAGAACTCCTCTGCCTTCGCTTTGACAGAATAGGCATTCGGTTTTCTTTTTATTAATTAAATAAAAAATCCATAAGGACAACTTTTTTTTTAATTTGGAACTCACAGCTTTACTCCGTAATAGTTATGTTAATTTATGATATATTTTTATTTTTTCAAGTATTATTCATACACACAGTACAATGAAAAACCATTAGCAATAATGAAATACCACGTTTTACATTAAAATATTCCAACTAGCAACAAACAACGTGTGTCGCACTAACCCTGAGATTGTCAACTGGCTGTGCCAGCGTAAACCGGTTTTTTTCAGTCTCGCCGCGTACGTGACAAGCGGCCAGTGGTCACGCACACATGCCCCGCGTGCTTGTAGTAGTGCAACCGATTTGCGCGGTTGTATGAAGCTTTGTCTCTGTTCCGTTTATCTACTCATGTGGTAATATGGCTAAACCACGTGTTACTTATCTATAATATCCGAAGCGAATGTAGTTTTTGCTATTCACCGCTAGATGGAAAATATTGAAATAGGCGGGGTGTAACGTTCCCCTCGCCCCGCAAAATGTCACGCATCGTATTATCGGAAAATCGCATTACAACATCTCCTCTTTGTATTTGCTCAGTGGGTACAGACGCCATCAGATTTGATGTGATTCACATCAAGCTACTACAATCTGTCAAAGGAGGATGGGCGTTTTGGTACTCGTGTCCAATCAAAATGAATTTACCATCGTTGGATAGCTTCTTCTTCTCTTCAAGAGTACAAAAAACTACTATGGCAACAAACCCGTATCAATTGTCCGTTTTGAAATATAGTCTTCAAAAGATACTGGATATTCAGTTCGAAATAGAATTTTAAAAAATCATATCGCCGGTTTCGCTTGACCGATTTTGATGATATTTACACAGATTTTGAGCCAAATAAAATTCAGTTATCGGATGAAAATCACAACAAAATCGGTTTAGTATTTTTTCAGTTAGGGCTGATCTATCTGTTAAACAAATCGGACGCGTTTTTTATGCCTAAAAATAAAAGTCGTATCCCAGCAATTATTTTTGGTCAATGTAATTTAGTTTGATGTACAGAGTGCGTAGATTTCGGCTATTCGGATCTTTTTACAGCCTGTATACGTCCATACAATAAATGATAAAACTTACTTCGAACTTGTTTATTTACCTAGATAATGAAAAATATTAATAATTATTATTGTATACTGTACAAATTATAGAATGTAACAAAAATAAATAACTTTCAAGCAGGATTACTTCGATCGGACAGTGAATCGGGACTAGCGCCATGGTTATGCTTAATCTACACAAAAATACCTTTCTAACGGTATATCATTCATTTCGATTGGTGCCAGTACCAGACTCCATACATTTGTGCCCATCATCCTTTCTTTAATAGATTTTCATTTTTAAAGCGAAAGCATTAGGTTCAACGTTGATTGGGAAAAGGAGACTGGTCAAAATTGACCCAAAATTTTCATAACGGCCGGCGCTAAAGAAATGTGTCTCAGTTTATGCACTATCATGAGAAAAAAATAACTGCATATTTTTTTTATTTTATTTCAATGGCTATCATGTAAATATTTCTGTTTCTTTTAAAGGGTGTCCATATTTTTTTTTCGTTTAATGGTGTTAATAAATACTTATATGTTTAGATTTAGCTATTAGTGAATAAATGTGATATTGCTACGCATTTCAGATCAGGAAAACATATACAGGGTGTAAACGAATTCGTGTAATTTCTTCAAACCACATGATCTATTAATGGTAGGTATATATAGACTAACCCCGCACTGGATTTAAATTGATTAAATAAAAAATAAACTTTTTTTTGCCAAATATTTTTTATATGGTAGATAATTTCGATGCCATGTATAAATGAACTAAGGAACGGTGACACAGCTGACGGGCACGACTAGCGCGATATCGCACCACACTGTAAGTTAACTTGGGATGCTAAAATTACTCAGATACAGAATTAAATACCATGGTTCATTTTTTGAAAACTTTTTTTTTTGTTGATTCTGAATAAAACTTATGCAGGGTTAATCAGTGTCACCAGTAGATCACGCGGTTTGAAGGAATTACACGAATTTATTTACACCCTGTATATTCCACTTTTATCTATATTCCTCTGCCTAACCCTTCGGGAAATTCAGGCGTGATGTTGTGTAATAATTGGGTGTTATGTGTTTTTTTATATATTTTTTAATGAATAATGCATGCGTGCGTGTACTTTGTGCCATGCGGTGAAGTGAAGGGGTAAGCGCGAGGGGTATTGCATGCCAGCGAGGTGCACTGATATTTTGACCGTGTTATATGATAATAGAAGATAGAATAGGGGCTGTATTAATCAGTTTCACAAATAATATGCACATGTGTGCAAATTCAATACATTTTCTAATGAAATAAATACATTTTCAATATTTTTCCTAACCAAATTTATACAGCAATATTACAATGATAGCCACGATTTTGGGTAATGGTGACTACCAATTATTTATTAATCTACTAAAAATATACTAAAATGTGAGATATTTTTTTTTCCGCCGGGCCTGGGTAAATTTTGTATGGGCCGTGACCGTCTCCTTTGACAGTTTCGTGTAGCTTGACCTGCTAGCGTCTGTACAAAAGTGAAAGTTTGTGAAGATGGTTCGATATTTGTTATGCATAAACGGCTGAACGGATTTAGATGAAATTTGCCTCACACGTAGACCATAACCTGAATTAGGACATAGGATACTTTTTATTCGGGTACATGACGTAGTACCCCTAGAATGCGAGTAAAACTGCGGGTAACAGCATGTTGTACATAAAGCCCACAATAATTGGCTATTTAAGCCTCAACCATGATACCATCGCTACTGCGTTTATCTCTATCCGCCTCAAGGAACCGCAAACAATGATAACAGATAACTAAAACAAAAGCCTGAGCAAAAAAATTATCTTCAATTCTGGGAGATTAAACTGGGGAAAAAAGAGTAACAATTATTTTGTCTTTCATTAAAACACGAGAAGCGGGCAATCAGAAAAGTTGTCAACTTGCAAATAATTGTACCTCTACCACCAATCTTATTTAACACACCACTAAATTAGCTTACACCCCTTAATTATATGTAAATAAAGTTCAAAATCGATTGTTATATTATTTAATCAGCTGCAGAACTAAGTTTGCGTGAACGTCACTCATTATTTTCCAGTGACATTTGTATGACAAATCCTGTGGCAATTTCAGAAAATATTGTACATTTACTTATTTGCTCTTGTAATTGTTATGTTAATTGTGAAAACTATTCTAGACTTAACTCGATTTTAATTGTACGTTGTGATTAAGGTCAGTCAGGAAATAAAGCGATTTCCAGTTTTAATTTAAAGGTACGCGCATACTATGGTGAAGTGCATCGCGGTGGGGCGCCGCGAAGATATGAAAAGTTTACATGACATCACGTCGACGCAGAGGTATATACAAGGTTAGTCAGAGAGGGGGTACTAATCCGAAAAGGTGTTCAAGTACCCACAATAATGAGTAACTTTTGTTCTACCACTTTTCCCAAAAGTCAATAGTTTAAGAGAAATAGCTGTTCAAAATTTACATAAAAAATATGCTAAAATCTATCTATCCTCAGCTATGATCAACTGTGTTTACATTTTAGGTCATATTTGGGGTCACGAATTAGAAACTCCATTTTCTGAATTAGGTAGTAAATAAAGTTGGGACGAACAATTTTTGAAAAACAAAAATAAAAATTATTTATAATGGAAATAAAAAAATTCGAATTTTGCAATTTTAACGCTTGCTTTAAAACATTCATCAGTGATACTTTAAGTGGCCCGCGGATTAACCTTGCATAGGACACACTCATTTCACCGTAATGTTTAAGTTCCATGTAATAGGAGGCGAGCCTATTGCCATCAACCGGCCACAAATCAGACATCGGGCTGCTACTGAAAAACCAAACGGAAAACCCAATAACACTTTTCCCGACCTGATGATCAAACTCAGGACCTCACGCTCAGCAGTCACGCTTACGACCACTAAACCAACAAGACAGTCGAATATGAAAAATTGGCTTGATTTTTTGCGTTTATATTTCTTGAAGTCTGTCCCAAAATTTTGAAGCGAACCTCTGCGAATGCGATCCCGCTATCTTTTTTACCAAAATGACAAGGAGAGAGAGTGTTATACATGCTATCGGTAGCAGGTAGCACTGGGCAATGTTGACAAAGGAAGGTAGTCGTCGATATGGATCAACGCACCCGATGTTATAAAGGCGGTGGTCATTCGACGAAGAGGAGCCACGCCAGCAACGCCCTAAGGCGAGGTCCGAGTCCCACTAGGGGTCGCCCTTAGTGCTGTTGTTGCAGGTAGTCATGATGTTAGTGTAGTACAAGTAGTTAGCTTAGGTTAAGTATTTTACTTCCCCCCCGTTGGCTGGAGACCCTTCAGGTCTCGCCAATAACTGCCCGGTTACGTAGAAACCGTCCCCTAGGACGACCTACAGCAGTCCAATAGAAAAAAAAAACGACGAAGAGGAGCATTCTGTGTTCATCAGCTGAAGAAGTCTGACCTTTAATATCTGTCTAGCTTGTCCTTATTTTGTGATCATGTAATAATTGTGTGAGGTATTATATTGTGATCTAGTTCATGTTACTAACACTAACCCAAATACAAGTACTCTCAGTGGTGGAGAGTCTATGTTGGTTTTATTTACTATATTTGCCTTGCTCGCAATCCTGACATACCGATATTAGCTATAATTGTAATGATAGAATCACCCCTAAACGATTATGTTGTTCTGTCTTTAACATACATTTAAAGCCAACTATAAACGCTCCATAGTTCTCGAGATCTTACTCCCAAACTCCCAGCCAGTACGGAGGTTAGATCAGCCAGGGAGCCAAAATTGTTGCCAAACGCAAAAGAACCACAACCATCAATCAGTTTTTGTTTACGAAAACTGTCAAAATGATTGGCTTTGTTTTTTTCTGTCAAACAATTTGACAGGTCTTGAAATTGAAAACTGTCTGAGTAAAACCTTCCGTGTTCAGGTCATGATTAAAATAGGCAACCCCGAAAACTGCACAGGAGTAAACCGTAACTAAAAGATAGATTTTTCTTGATGCGACGTTCTCACTGCGAACCTCCGTGGACCGTCATAGTATGCAAATACCTTTAAATCTAAAATGTATTCAAAGAAATGAAGGAAAAACTCTAAAATTAACTCTGGATCTAAAAAAAACATATACATCTAACCGAGCATCATGCAAGCAAGTTGTTAAACTTAAATTATACCTATTAAGTTTTTTTTTACATAATACTAGCTGCGCCCCGCGGCGTTACCCGCTTTTTTCGGGATAAAAAGTAGCCTATGTGTTAATCCAGGATGTCAGCTACCTCCATACCAAATTTTATCAAAATTGGTCCATCCGCTTGAGCGTGAAGAAGTAACAAACACACACACTCACAAACTTTCGCCTTTTTAGGGTGATTTATTCATTAATTAATTATAACATTCATGAGACATGACGTTGTTTGATTCACGTAATTTTTGGAAACTACAATAGTGGCATCATAGATATAGATATAATAAATAAGAGTGTCACGGTACGATGGCACTTTTGATGTTTGCCCGCTCATGATCCGTAAATATTGTGACAGCAATGTATGTGTACAACTGGCGAGGCGTAAGCTGAGCTTTGCATCTGTGTGAGTGCACATAGAATCGATTGCCAAAAAGCAGTATAAACCGGTTTAAACCAAGCAAAGGGCGCGCCTGCATTCATTCTCACACAAATGCAAAGCTCAGCTGAGGCCTCGCGGACGGTACGTATGTAGAAACAATTGCCGTACTTTTTTATCACAGTGAAGTACTTCTACGCCTGTAATTACATAAATATTAATGTACTATTTATTTCTCTTGTTTGTTTTAGTAACTATACAAGGTGTAAACGAATTTGTGTAATCCCTTAAAACCACATGATCTACTACTGGTGTAGATTGGCCCCGCACGGGAATTAGCCTCATTAAAAATAAAAAAATATTTTTATTTTTTGCATGCAGTATGGGTAAGTGATCGTATCTAAACCACCTAATAAGGCTAAAGAAAAAAAAAGTTTTTTTTTTGTAAATTTATAATTTTATGAGATTGAACATTTCGATGCCATGCATAAATGAATGAAAGCACGGCAACGCGGCTGGCGGGCACGACTAACGCGATATCGCTCTTTGCAGTGAGTTAACTCGGGGCTCTAAAATTACTCAGAAATAGAAAACTAAGATTTTTTTGTTTTTTTTTTTTCCTTTTGTTTTTCAAAAATTCCCTTTTAGGGTTAATCTGTGTCACCAGAAGATCACGCAGTTTGAAGGAACTACATGAATTCGTTAACACTCTGTGTATTAATATATTAGTCGTAACATAAGAATTGTAAGTTATTTCAATCTTTTGTCGTCGATCTTATGTTAAGCGCCAATGAATTGAAACAATTGAAACTTTCAAACGTAAAAAATGGTCACATAAGGGATCGCTTGCCAGCACTTCGTGTATTAAAACTCTCCGCGTGTTCAGCTCATGATTTAGGACTCCGTTTGGGTCCTAATCTAATCAAGCAATCCCAAAAAATGCACGCGAGTGATTTATAAACAGGCATAAATAATGTGTTAAATGCTTGATCGCCTACTGGCGCCTTAAGGAAAATATAACATAAAAAATATTATGTTAAAGCACATTGCCCGTATATATCTCCTTACATGACTCAAGATTGCAATAGTACACAAATACACACATCAAAAGTGTCTAGGGATCAAGCATTTTTATGCGGATTTCTTGAGATTGAGATGTGGCTTTGTAATAAATTTATGATTTTATAAATTTATATGGATCCTTTTTGGTGCATTTCATAATTTGAATCAGGAACTGTGAATCAAATTCGAGTAAAAGATGAAAATCAGCTGTCAATATTTTCCCTATAAAAACATACAACGCATTGAAGACATTATTAGTGCTACTGTTTCCCTACTACTGATTAAAACCAACGTTATTATGGAGCGGCGACGTCATTTAAGCAGGGAAGAAATGCTCAGAGCCGTGGGAATGATAGAAGCTGGTTCCCGGCAACGTACTGTGGCTTTAGCTCTGAATACAAGTCAGAGTGTTATCAGTCGACTTTGGACACGTTACCGAAGCACTGGTACCGTGGCTGAGCGCCATGGAGGACGGTATCGCTGCACCACACGGAGACAAGACCGATACATTCAAATCTTAACTCGAAGAGCTCCAACAATAACCGCCATGATGTTAGCCGTGAGGCTTCATCACTCTTCAGGGAACTTAATTAGCGACCAAACAGTCAGAAACCGCTTGCATGAAGTGAACCTTCATTCCCGAAGACCGCTACGGGTACCACCTATAGCAATGCACAATCGTAGGATTCGATATCAATGGGCTCTTGGACACAGAAATTGGGCAGAAGAACAATGGCGTTTCGTGTGCTTTTCTGATGAGTCTCGTTTTGGTATGAGACCGGATACAAGACGTATACGACACTGGAGAACCCCTGGACGCCAACAGCGATTAAAATCCTGCCAGGAAGTCCATCCTTATAGTGGTGGAACCATCATGGTATGGGCGGGTATTTGGATCGGCGGAAGAACTGAGTTGATTTGGATCAGAGGCAACCTCAACGCTCAAATTTATGCTGAGACGATTGTATCAGACGTCATCGTTCCTCTACAAGCGCAAATCGGTCCCTTATTTCAGTTAATGCATGATAATGCACGACCGCACACCGCAAGAGTTGTAAGACAGACTCTCGCCGCAGCTAACATCAATGTCCTGCCCTGGCCTGCTCAGTCGCCAGACTTGAACCCGATTGAGCATGCATGGGATATGCTACAGAGAAGAGCTCTGCCGAATATGGAGGGTATCCAGTCGCAAGAAGACCTTTTTTTGTTGTTGCAACGAACATGGGCGGCCATTCCACAGCGTGATTTGGATGAACTCATTTTGAGTATGCCAAACCGATGTTCTTGTGTTGTTAGTGTTCGCGGTAGAAACACGGATTATTAATTGTTTAAGTTACCCAATAAAATTTTAAAGAAAACTGTTATTTCAGTCTTTTTTTCGAACTTTTGTGTTAGTGGTTCAAATGTCAAAAATCCCTTTATTAGGAAAATGGCAAATTTCTTTATTAATGCAAAGGTGACTTGGTTTATCGTTACTGTGACAAACGAAAACACTTTATTTGATGAATCCTTAAAGAAAATTTTAATTAATATCAATCAGGAGAAAAGTTATTGCAAAAATATATGTTGATCCCTAGACACTTTTGATGTGTGTAGTGTTAGGATGACACACTTTTACAAAATAAAATAATCAGAAAGCTTACTCCAAACAATAAGAGCGATTACGCACTGCATCCGATCCGAATCCGTGAAAATACGGATATAAAAAACTCGGACCGAATTCGGATATTGCTTTACGCACTGCATCCGATCCGAATCCGTGAAAATACGTTCCGAAGTAGCCATAGAACTATTTGTATGGTAGTTAACGCACAACATCCGGCATCCGTCATCCGATTTCTATCCGTCATCATGAGTTTCTAATTCGGAAGAACAATTGACGGACCGAAGTAGCCGTAGTACTGTTTGTATGAACGCTTTCGCATTACCTCGGATTCAAATCGGACGCCAAACGGATATCCGTTTGGCGTCTGATTTGAATCCGAGGCATATGCCAAAGATGGCCCCTGAATTGTTTGAATTTGAATCAGAGATCGGAATAGTGCGTAAGCAACATCCGAATTCGGTTCGAGATTTTTACTCTAGATCGGTATTTTCACGGATTTGGATCGGATGCAGTGCGTAAAGCAATATCCGAATTCGTTCCAAGTTTTTTATTTCCGTATTTTCACGGATTCGGATCGAATGCAGTGCGTAATCGCTCTTAGAAACTCACGGATGACGGATAGAAATCGGATGACGGATGCCGGATGTAGTGCGTAAACTACTATACAAATAGTTCTATGGCTTCTTCGGAACGTATTTTCACGGATTCGGATCGGATGCAATGCGTAACCGCTCTAAGGAATTCTCATAAATTGCGTCTCTGATAAATGGGGTGCATTAAAAGAACCTCCACGAGTGACGATACTTAAGTGGCGCACCCTGGACAGTCAGCCTCGCTATCATCCTCGCTGACTGGCTAATCTTTTCACGACAGCATGAGCTATTCTCAATATTCGAGAGTAAGGAATAAATTGCCTTCGGAAATTTTCGGAAACCGAACGTTGCCGAATGCAAAACACACACAAATATGTCTAACCAGCAAATAGGTTACGGTCTGTCCACATCTCCACGTCACGACGTCGTCAACGTGGAATGGTGCGGTGACGTGGCACGGTGCGTTGACGTAACGTGCAAATTTACGTTACCGTATCGTAAAAATGCACGTCAGGATCATTGTTAGATTTTTCTTTGACCATGTAGATTATACAAGGTTAGTCGGAAAGGGGGTACTAATCCGAAGCCCACTTATAGTATCGCTGATGATTGTTTAAAAGCAAGTGTTAAAATTTCAAAATTCGATATATTTTTTTTCCAAATAAAATGATTTTTATTTTAGCTTTTTCAAAAATTCTTCATCCCTGCTTTAGTTAAAAATTCAGAAAATGGTGCTTCTAATTCATGACCCCAAATATGACCTAAAATGTAAACAGAGCTGATCATAACTGGGGATAAATAGATTTTAGAGATTTTTTTTTGAGATTTTTGAACAAATGTTTCTCTTAAACTATTGGCTTTTGTGAAAAGTTGTAGAACAAAAGTTATTCATTATTATGTGTACTTTAACACCCTTTCGGATTAGTACCCCCTTTCTGACTAACCTTGTATTAAGAGAAACAGTAAGGTACGGTTTTAAAGCATCGGAGCACATAGACGGCGACGAACTCGCGGGCGTAGAGAGCGCGGGCGGAGCGCATATACGTGTGCGCGCTTACGGCTAGAGGCGGAACGTGGTACGATACGGTAACGTTAATTTTCACGTCACGTCAACGCACCGTGCCACGTCACCGCACCGTTCCACGTTGACGACGTCGTGACGTGGAGATGTGGACAGGCTCTTACAAGTTAGGCACGTGCGTAACATACATACTTCGATTATGCTGGTCGGTGTATATAAAGCAGCCATTGGTTCTATGTAGCCACTAGCCATCACATTTGTCAAAAACCACATACAAAACATTTTTTTTTTATTTATTTTTTTAACCTATACTGTCCCACTGCTGGGCAAATGTCTCCCCCAAGTCCTTCCATGTACTTTTTTCCTGCGCTACCTCAAACCAGCCCTCGTGGTACGCGTCTAAGTCATCTCGCCATCTCTTTCTGGGCCGACCGAGGATCCCCCTTCAGGCACCCATTGAGTGGAGACTCTTGACAAAACACATACTTAATTATTTTCACATACGAATTTAGGTGCACTGACAATTAGTGATGTATTCGTTTACGTTGACCTCTGTTTGTAAATATGTATACAATCCGACATGGACCTGAATGGAAATGGCGAAATAGAGAACTAACATGAAATGTACTTGATTTGACAGGCTTTTGACATCTGTCAAATGTCATCTGTCTTCACAAGCAGCACTGCCATCCACGTTAATTTAGAGCCATGTTGGACTTTACTCTTTTAATGCACTCCAGAATCTTCGATCGTACCTTCTGTATTCCATCTATTTCGGGCCGTCTCCCCTCCCGAATTATATTCCCCCATAAATACATAGAATATGTCAAATAAAGTAAACACACTTTCGCTTCATCTTGTACCCATAAATATAAGTCGCATTTCTTTTTTCTTTCTTTTATCTTTTTTGTCAATTTCAGGCTTTTATATTGTCTTCAGAAATAATATTAAAGTAAGGGCTGGTTGTATATGAGCTACTACTTTATTCAAGACACAGTTGATCGCTATACAGGATGTTAACGAAATTGTGTAATTCCTTCAAACCGCCTGATCTACTGGTGACACAGACTAACACTAAATGGAAATTTTCGAAAATAAACCAAAAAACAATCAAAAAAAATTTTGGTTTTCAATTTCTGAGTCTTTTTAGAGCCTTGAGTTATCTGACTGCAAATAGCCATATAGCGTTAGTCGTTCCTGCCAGCCGTGTCACCATACTTTTATTAATTTATGCGTGGCATCGAAATGTTCACATAAATAAAATTTGTTTTTTACAAAAAAAAAACTTATTTTTTTACTTAATCCTTATTAGGTGGTTTAGATATGATCGGTAACAAAGCCGCATGAAAAAAAAAAGGTTTTTTTTTTTGTTTTAATCAAGTTAAATCCAGTGCGGGGATAGTCTACACCAGTAGTAGATCATGTGGTTTTAAGGAATTACACGAATTCGTTAACACCCTGTATTTGTTTTCCGCTGCAGGCCATACACTAAACGATAAATGCTTGTTCAGATGAGGCGTTTTACGCGTGTAGCCAATCACGCGATTGTGAGGTACTAGAGGTTCATACATTACGCTCACATGCAGTTGCGCATTTTGATGCATTCTCATTATCACGTGCAAGTCGCCATAACCTCGAATCGCGCGAGATGCGCGCGTTCTGTTCGCGAGATGGGATACTAGGGACGCAATTGCTCCGTCCAGTACACGCGCGATAGTTGAAGCGAGAGGACGTAGTGTTTTTACAAAATTGGAACACGATGGCCCCAAATGCTCGCGCGTATAACGCATCATGTGGACGCAAATAAAACGAGAACTACATTAGGCCGACGCATATGTCTGAGACATCTCCCACGTGTGTGGTTGGTATACACACCAATTCGACGCGCGTCGGCTATACGTGGTGAGGACTCTGTTATCAGTGAGCTAAAAATGAATGAAAACGCTCGCGGAATGCCGCGTCCGACACCTGAGATGTAGAGCTACACTCTGTTCACGCCGTTAGACGCGTGGTTATCCCCTCTACCATCCTACGTCGCGTAGTGTGAAACTAATGTAGTTCTTCACTACTAGTCGGCATATAAAACACCACCTCGGCCTAATGTAGTTCTAGCTTAAGACGCGTAATACGCGCGTGAATCGCCCAATCTGAACAAGCTGTAACTGCAGCTACAAACAAATAGCGATCAACTGTATCTCAAGCAACTTAGTGACCCAAATTCGGTCAGCCTTAATTAAACTGCAATCCTCAATTAGGAATAGTTACTTCAATTAGAGTTGAACTGTGGCTTTAGAAAGACCATAGAACAACGCGGTTGACGCTGAGACGTCGGCCGCTTTGCACTAAGAGAAAGACTGAATATTTAACGGAGTGACTTCCTGCATTTCTAAAATTAGACCGGTTGTTAGATTTTGAGACCTCTGCCTATCCAAGGCCATCACAATATTTATAAGGGATTTATTATAAATTAAAAACTGCCAAAATGTTTGTTGTTTGTTATCAAACAATTTGATAGTTTTTGTAAACGAAAACTGTCTGAATGAACGATTAAATTGCAATTGATAAAAGTTTCTGTTAGTAGAATTCTGATCCGTATTTTTCTATCAGTTGTCAGTTACGAGATCCAAAGACTTTTTCAGAGACATTACCATAGCATACCATACCATACATACCTTATTGTAGATTTAGGAGGTTACATTTCAGTACCTACAGAAAAGCATGACTAAAAAACAAAAACTTTAATTTAAAAAAGAATATGTAACATAGATGTCAATAAGTAGTCCAATAATTTGGTATAACAAAAACATCTGCATGTCTTCAGAATTTCTAGGGACAACATTTTCCACGTTTTTTCTTATAACTTAAAATTAGGTTTACTCACTTAACGACCTTTTAGAAATCAGACGGTAGATCCCTATTTTATGGCAGCCTCAAAAAATACCATAACATAAATAATCTTGTCTACTAAGGTTGCAACACTATTTATCGTTCCAACAAGAAACTTGTCGATTGCACAAAAAGGCCGACTGAGTAGGGTAAACGTTTTTCGTATCAAATGGGCCCCAGCGGGCATGAGTCGACATTGGCTTTTCGCACAGATTGTGCTGCCAACGCGTGCTTGGACCCTATTATCTATAAAAAAGAGGAATTTCCTGTCCACCCGCGTATAATTAATGTTGCTATGATAGCAGATATTTGTTTTTATGTGTGTCTTGAGACAGCCCTATCGTATTTGGGCATGAACCATTGACCATTATTATTAAACGTTAAAAGAAAATTAGAACTTACTTTGACGACGACAAAGTTGAGTGCTTGGCTTCTGCGCTGCCGATCGTAGTTTCGATTTCCGCTGGGAACACATATTTGTATATGACAGTGACAGTGAAGCCTCGCTGGTCCGTTGCGTTGCGTTGCGATGTCGCAGCGCTAGATTTGGACCAATCGAGTGAAGCCACACTCCTCCGTTGCGTTGCGTGGAATCTATGGATTGGTCCAAATCTAGCGTTGCGACGTCGCAACGCAGCGCAACGCAGCGCAACGGAGTAGTGTGGCTTCGCTCTGATGGGCAAAGTACGGCCCGTTTTGATCCAGCCCACCAACAACCGCAGTCGTAGGAACCTTTCGAATAGTCTCGGAAATAAATGTACATCAGGTATCTGCGAAGTGTTTATGTCGACACCACTAAGTTCTGTTATTATCATCATACGCCTGCAATGTCCCACTGTAGGGTGAGAGTAATGGTGCTCCCACACTGGTGTTAAAAATGTTTAGAAACATTTTCTAACATTAATACATTGACTAAAAATGTAAGAAAAAAATAAAAATATCGGATAATAATAAACGTAATCTACCTATTAATAGATTTTAGATAATATTTTAATAGATTTTTTTTATTTATGTTTCTTTATAAAATGTTAACTAATGTTTGTAAACATTGTTAACAGCAGTGTGGGAGCACCATAAGTAAAACGCCTATGACAATTTTTATAAAACAATACTAGCTGTACCCGGCATGCGTTGCAATGCCAAGTAAAGAAACAAAAGTGTTTAGTTTTAAAATCTGCTTATCGAAATGCTTTAGGATACACAATAATTTTGATTTGAGGGGACCCGAGTTTACCGTACCGACGCGGCGACGGGACGAACATCAAATGTTTGACAGATAGGAACAGTTTGTATGGGAAAATAAAATTGTTGTTTTGACTATTTTCCTCGCAACTTTTCCATATTTTCTCACCACTTAAACCTTCCCTGGACTTCCAGAAATATTTCAAAACCAAAATTAGCCAAATCGGTCCAGCCGTTCTCGAGTTTTAGCGAGACTAACGAACAGCAATTCATTTTTATATACACCGTGTCCCAGAAAGTAGTGTCAAGCGGAAGTCCAGCGGTAGAGCACCCTTAGAGGCACCCGAAATACCCCCATGTATGTTCCGCGATTTTTTATAGTTTTCGAGTTATGATTGAGAAGAAGGGTTCCGTACCCAAAGGATAAAACGGGACCCTATTACTAAGACTCCGCTGTCCGTCCGTCTGTCACCAGGCTGTATCTCATCATCATGAACCATGAACCGTGATAGGTAGACAGTTGAAGTTTTCACAGATGATGTATTTCTGTTGTTACAATAAATATTTAAGGGGGCTCCCATACAACAGACACGATTTTTTTGCCGTTTTTATAGATAATGGTATGGAACCCTTCGTGCGCGAGTCCGACTCGCACTTGGCCGGTTTTTTTTATGTTATAGGTTGGCAAACAAGCCGACGCGGACGGCCCACTGATGGTAAATGGTTACCGTCGTCTATTACACCCACAGCACCAAGAAGATCGCTGATACGTTGCTAGCATTAGAGACAAGGTTGGAAAGTCTCATCTGCCTGTTATTTCACCGGCACCCATACCCTTCAAACCGAAACACCACAATGCTACTTAGCGGCGGGTATTCATATAGGTGTGGAGTTAGTACTTCCCCGGACGAACTCTTTCACAAGGACCCCCGTCTTTCACAAGACGTCCACTGCTGTACATAAGCCTCCCCAAGCATCACCACATCCACCGGTCCTGTGTTCCATGTTGGGGGGGTTTGCCATAATCACCACGCTTGATAGGCGGGTTGGCGATCGCAGTATGGTTGTTAAAATACTCAGAGAACGCTGCTGCCCATCCTCTAGAGAATCCCTGAGTCGCCTTTTACGACACCCGTGGGGAGATATGGGGTAGTGCTATTCTTTAAGTCCGGCACTACACGACACATGATGGCAGTCGCCTCCTGTAAAATATTGGTATTTAGCTACATTTGGTTAGACTGGAAGCTGATCCTAACATAGAAAGGTAGAACAATATTTGTAAAAAAAAAACGCAACTTTTTCAACTCTTTGCCAAAAAAATAACTTCCATCATAGGATATTTTTGTTGCAGCTACTCTCAATACTCCTAACCAAATAAACCATAAAAAACCTCCATACAGTACACAAGCACTGAACAGCTATCAAACACAGCGGCTACAAATTATTCGCCAACCCGCAAATACATCAGGCCGTAGTATTTGATTCGGCCAATTTGTTAACAAGACAAATGGACTATTGTTTCCACGCCTACCAGGCTATTTGTTAAGAATTTAATGTGAGGACTGCGCTGCCTTGGCGATGGTTGAGTGGAAAGCTAAGGTTTGAAGATTGATTGTTTTAATTACTTTTAAGTCATAATTACTTCAATGGGATAACATGTTAGACCACCACAAACTGGGGATGTACAGTAGGAACATTTCAGCGTTATCTTTTTGTTTTGTTTTTTAAAACTTTGCTCACCCTAGGATTTTTCCAAGAATATCCTTCTCAGTTTTTAATTCTTTCTTCGCAGACAGTGCCAGTTCTGAGAAAAAGATCCTTAACTTATCATAAATATAGAAATATAATGTTAAATATTACTTATCAATAAGTAGGAAACATTAACACAATATTACTTATAGTGTCATTGCCAATTCTGGAAACTACTCTGAAAATACTACAGTGTGTTTACTAAAGTAAATACTACAATATTGCACTACAGAAAAACAAAATGTTAAAAACTAAATTTTATCGACAAAACATACCCCGTTTTGCCAACCCCCTGAAACTGGTGCCCCGTTTTTATTTAAGCTGCCTAGTAATTTCGGTAATCATTAAAAAGTAATATACTTAGACCTATAAGTGCTAAAGGCTTCAATCTTCAATCGTTTCATATATTTTTTATTTGCAAGATGACAATCCCCTTCTTATAATTCATAAAAAAATATCTCAGCTCTTGACTAAACTCATAAAAAAATGTAATTTAGAAAAGTTTGCTTTGCATTTATTTCGTTTTCGACTTCTTGGCTTGCGAGATGGTTTAAAATAGTCACTAAACCATACCAAGGGCAAGAAGTCGAAGTTAAATACATAAATAATATTATAAAACTTCATAAATAGTCAAAAAAAAAACTTTTATTTGAATACGCTAACATTCTTAATTTCCGAGATATTAATGTTTATGTTGATGACCCAGATTCTTTGCTCCCAAGTGTAATACTTGAGTACAGGGAAGTAGGAATAGTTGCCAAAGTCAATAAATGGGCCATACTTTTATTATGAGTACAATATACGTCAATTTCCTCAGTAAACTCTTACAAGTGAAGGAAAACAAACAACTATATGTTTTTGTTTGATTTTCGCCACAGAATATTGGAAGGTCGGGACACACAATGCCCTACATACAATACGTCAATCAAAGAACATCTACTCCTGTGAGTAAGCTTCCCAAACACAATACATTCTACTACCTATCTAATATCATAAACAAGAGGTTGCTCGCGGCTTTTTTGGGATAATATAATTCAATCACGCTCATGTATGGAAGTGAATGTTGGTCTTGGAAGAAGAGTCATGAAAGTAGAATAAATGCCATGGAAATGCGTTCCTTGCGAAGTATGTGCGGTGTAACTTTGAATGATAGATTGAAGAATGATGTGATAAGACAAAGTTGCGGTTTAAAAGATGATGTAGTGACAAAAATTTAAAGGAGTATGCTTCGGCGGTTTGGGCATGTTGAAAGATTGAGTGAACGACGATTAAGAAAAGAAATTTATAAGGCGAATGTCAGTGAAAACGCCAGTAGAGGACGCCCTAGAAGGACATACATTGATGTTATTGGTGATGTTCTTCAAAATGGACAGGTGCGTAGTAATTTCAACCGGCGCGGCGTACGTGTATGACAAGATGTATGACCGTGGACGAAGCGAAAGGAGTATGTAAGGATCGTAGCATGTGGCGTTCTACAGTTTCTGCCTACCCCCATGGGAAAAAGGCGTGAGTTTATGTATGTATAATTCAATCATGATTCGAAAGACACGTGGCGCCATCTATGAACAGTGCTTTTTTTGGGATGAAAGGTACCCTATGTCCGTTTCTGTACACCTGACAACGTATATGCAAAATTTTAGGATGATCGGTTCAGTGGTTTAGGCGTGAAAAGGTAACAAACAAACAAAATTACTAATATAATATTAAGTTAGGAAGGATATGAAAGTTTGGATGTGAGCTTGTGAATTTCGATGTTTGTTAATCAATCACGCCTTAACGTCGTAATGGATTTGGATGAAAGGTACAAAGGTAGAAAATAAACCTGGATTAGGACTTATGATACTTTTTATCCGGGTACATGAAGTAATTCTCCTAGGATGCAAGTGAAACCGCAGGCAAGATCTAGTATCCACAATAAGGCAGAGCGCATAATATTGTTAACTTGTGTATAAGGACATAATTGGAGGACAAGTATCAAATGATAATACAATTTTTGTTGAGTATAAATTCGCCCAGTTGGACGACCCTTGCGCTTGTTTGACAGTAATGTTTATCATGCATGACGTATTTTGACACGTAAATACATAAATTAACATGAGTCGGCTTATTAGCACGTTCATTTAAGTGCATCTTGAACTTTAAGGCTCGATTACCAATGCGTGCAAAAGATGTAACTGGATTTTGTGTTAAAATGTTCAGTAATAGGCCGTAATTATTATTAAACTGGCGCCTTTCTAGTCTGGCGAGCTCGACTTGGCGGGGCCACTGCAGAGCCACAAAATTGGGATATAATTAAAGATACATTCTATTACACCGTCTCAAGGGGCCTACTCCCGAAGTCCGTCAACGAAGTTATTCGTCCATCCGAAAGTAGCCCGAAACGTAGGAGTGAACAAAACAAGTGTCAAGTTCAACTTTTCGGACGGGCAAAAAAACATCGGTAGTAGGGACAACTGTCAAATCGTGTTTTCATTCATTCTTAGTTCGGGCCCCGAAATAATCTCACTCTAAACCGATCAAATAAAAGACTCGTCGTCATCCAAATTCTACACGGTTGGAGGAGACGTGCTGGACAGAAACCCACGACAATAAATAGACGAATAGACGACACGTTTGGTGCAGTGGCTAAGCGATTGGCTTCTGCGCTACGGGTCGTGGGTTCGATTCCCACACGGAACAAAAATTTGTATGGCCTACAGATGGTTGTTTCGGGTCTGGGCGTTTGTTTGTGAGATTTGTGTCTGTAAACGCACCCACGATATAAGAGAAATCTTAGTGTGGGGCAACGTTTTTTAAAAAGAAAGAAAAGAAGAAATCGTATGTCCGTAGGTGATAGGGAGTAGGAAACGCTCGTAACTAAGGCCGAAACCACGGACTTCGTTCTTAGGGAGTAGGCTCCCTGGTACATTGTATTTCTTAAGGACTCATAAGAGTAACAGATAGATACGTTTTTGTATAATAACTATCGTGAGACACATTCATATTTATTACACGTTCAGCTCATGATTAAACTCTCAATCACCGTAATTATGGGGCCGTTCAAATATTACGTAAGCAGATTTATTACAATTATTTACCCCCCCATCCCCCTTGTCAGCAAAAGTAAGCAAAGCTCTTACCCCCTCCCCCCATGCTTACGTAAACATTTTTCAACTATAAATGTATTTTTTTATATTATAATTATAATGTTATAATTTTAAAAATAAGAAAATAGATTTAGGATAGAGATTAGATTTTACTGATACAGTATTCAACAAAGAGTAAGGGACAAAAATATTATAATCTTACGAACATAACGAACTTTTCAAGCATAGACAATGTGGGGGTTGCCATTCGTGTAAAAAAGTAAATAACTACCGATGACGTAATCATCATCTAGACTCCCCTACCCCCCATGTCATCCAAAATAAGCAAAACAAAGACCCCCCCACCCCCCCATAGTGCTTACGTAATACTTGAACGGCCCCTATAGACACAATAGATAAGACAATTAAGTGTCGTCCTGGGACAACGGGCGGTACGCAACCGGTTAAGGGCTCCATTTCCGAAACTAGTCGGACAATTCCGAAAAATGTACATAAGTAAACCGTAACTAATAATAAAAGATAGGTATGTTATCTTAAAAACAAAAGTGTACATCACAAGCATTTCACGTCCCAAAAATATTCTCTAGCGTTCGAAGATAGAAGACATTCCGAGCACCCCAAAGGAATTCTTTAAGAAATTGCAATGAGTTATTTGAACGTTCTATTCTCTTTGTGATGAGGACACATTTCAAGACGACGTTTATAGATCTACTTGCATCGTTTGAATTTTGTTCCAAAAATAGTTTTTTTGGACGAAAGAGATATTAAATATGCAGGCAAGCAACGTGACGGGTGACGTACTTGCCAATGAATATCAGAGCGTGTTTTGTTCGTAAAAAGATATTATGCATAAAATATTAAGGGCCTGCGTAGTGTACAGACTTTGCGAGGCAACGAATGCCTCTGCTTGAGGCGTGCGTGTCGAAAAAACATACCAACATAATAATATGTTCGGGTCGAGCCATCGCGTGCGAAGCAAATGCCTCGTTTGTCTGTCTTCATGTTTGTGGCGAGGCATGTGCTACGCACAGGCGCAGTTTCATTTTCTCAGTCGAGGCGTGGGTGGATATCGTACGCGGCGCACACCTCGAACGTGCATTCGCGGCTACGTCCACAACTAATGTAATGCTCGCACTGAGGCGCTATGATCTTGAAGCGTTTGCCGACATACGTTGGCTCGCCCTCGCACGTGCGTAGCACATGCCTCGCCACGAATATAAAGGTACACGCCTTGCGAGGCATTCGTTATGCGCCGTTTGCGGCACATGCCTCGCAAAGTCTGTATCCGCCTTTAACGTTAGTAGGAACTGTTCGTTTTTTAAGAGGGTCTGAAGAAGCAAGGGGGCCAGTTTACTAACAGAACCGAAGGCTAACTGTTCATTCATTACAAAAACTGTCAAATTGTTTAACAACAAAAGCAAAACCAAATGTTTTGATGGTAGTTCAGTTGCGTTTTAGCAACAATTTTGTTGGTAGAATTTGCTTCATGAACCCTGATATATCGCCGCGAGTTGGGCATGCTATGCGATCCTGCGCTTGGGTTACCTGCACTGAGGTTATCTCGCCAACGTTTTTTTTTTAATTATCGATTCATCCTTTTTATACGACTTCCCATCTTCTGAACTATTTGCAGTTCGATAACCTATTAAGAAGCTCAGAAGCTTCTTATTTACATAGATATTTTTACTGTTCAGTAGGTAGACATAATTCCATACATATATGACCATTTTCCTTTAGCAAAATTCATGTCACACGTAACGTCGTCACAGTAGTGCGTGCGTTCTGCTGGATTAGGTAAAACAAAGTAAAATTCAACACGCAAAGCCAAACAACACACCATTATTATTCCCAAACATCACACAAACAAATAAACATTCAACCATTAAAATTCCCCACCCGCCAAATATCGTAAAAATCTCGCAAAATCTCGCAATAATAATATCGTTTGCACGAATAACCATGCATTGCTCACAATGAAACGAATTAATTTTATAAAAGCAATTATAACGTTCACACGGAGCGATTTGCAATTAATTTGTATGCTCAATTGATTTTAATTCAATTATTAAAATTGGATTTTTAAAATTTCACTGCTTTTTTTGTGAATGCGTCAATCGAATTAAAAATTCGATTTGTTTTGTTTGCTGAACGGCAACCATGTTGGCAATTTATGGATTGATTCAGAAATAATAATTTGTACAAATATATTTTTTATTGTTTTTTATAGATTAGTAAATTGCCGATTGGTAGTGATGTTTTGTTATGGGATAAATC
This sequence comes from Amphipyra tragopoginis, assembly GCA_905220435.1. Taxonomy (NCBI): domain Eukaryota; kingdom Metazoa; phylum Arthropoda; class Insecta; order Lepidoptera; family Noctuidae; genus Amphipyra; species Amphipyra tragopoginis. Next base: position 5,178,326 of record HG992006.1, read on the forward strand.
TTCTCTCGTGTAAAAGCTATACGAGAATAACTAGTCAAATATGAACGGCTTAAAATGTGTTTTTAAAAACTTTATTTTATAAAACCAAGGTGCGTGTACTCCTTGTGAGCGTTCAAACAGGAATGATTTCTTAATACTCTTAATTAATTAAGTAACCTACTTATGACCGCCCAGATCGTGACATTAAGGTATTATTCTCACTAGTAACAATAAATATAAATAAATATTAGCCTGTAACTGTCCCACTGCTGGGCAAAGGCCTCTTCTAGTACAGAGAAGGAACGAGCATTGATCGCCACGCTTGCTCATTGCGGGTTAGCGATTTCAGACCGTTAAAGTCCAGGTTTCCTCACGATGTTTTCCTTCACCGTATGTCAGTGGTGTCTTAGATTAACTAAGAAAGTACATATGAAATTGAAAAAGTCGCATTGGTACATGCCTGGGTTTGAACCCGCAACCCGGTGCTTAACAAGCGGGTCTGTAACCTCCGGGCCACCACGACATTTAACAATACTTTACTAAAAATATGGTACATGACACTAGTAACAATACTTTAATAAAAATATGGTATGCAGACACATTAGTAAAGTGAACCATTGTTTGGGTTAGCAGACTGTTATTGTATTGGGTGGTCGGTATGAAGCGTGCATAACTAACTAGCATACCAAACTGAAAAGATTAGCCAGTCAGCGAGGTCAGTAGGAAGGCTGACTGCCCAGGGTGCGCCGGTCGTACTTAAGTACCGTCACTCGTAGAGGCTCTTTAAATGCACCCCTAATGGCGCATCCACACATGCCGCCGGCTTTGCCACCGGCATTGCCGCGCGGCTTGCCGGCGAATGTTTAACCAGGCCGCCGGGTATAACGCCTATTGATTTACACCCGCGCGCCAGTAAGCCGGCGGCAAAGCCGGCGGCATGTGTGGATGCGCCATAAGGATAAGTAATTAGATATGATTACGTTTTGTGTTTCCTCACGATATTTACCTTCACCGTTAACGCAAGTTTAGTCGACACGTTTGGTGCAGTGGCTAAGCGATTGGCTCCTGCGCTACGAGTCGCGGGTTCGATTTCCACACGGAACAAAAATTTGTGTGGCCTACAGATGGTTGTTTCGGGTCTGGGCGTTTGTGTATGTAAATGCACCCACGATACAAGAAAAATCTTATTGTGGGGCGAAGTGTTATTTAAAAAAAAAAAAAGAATAAGTGATAATCAAATTCTGATACGCACATGAATTCGAAAAGCCAAAGGTGGTGTAAAGGTGATTGAACTTAGACCCTCTTGAATGGCAGGCAAGCATTCAACCGCTAGGCTAACGCAGCCTTTTTTTTGTTTTTTTCGAATCTGCCTAGCCCTTTCCTGACTATGTTGGGATCGACTTCCAATTTGACTTGATAGTATTTTATCTCTCAGAGCACGTTAAACCGTCGGTCCCGGGTGTAATACGTGTACCTGTGACAGTCGTTACGGATAGTCAGAAGCCCGAAAGTGTGACTACCGGTCTAACTTTAGGATAGCGGCATTGCTCAGTAAGACGATTAACACACGGCACCGCGCACCGCCGCGGAGGGCGGTGGCGGTAAAGCAGATTTCGTAGCGGTACCTCGCGCGGTAAGGCAGTTTACACGCCTGTTCGCGCGGATAGATTTAACGCGGTTTTGACCAGTTCGATCACAAACACTGGTAAGAACACCGGCGACCCGTGTGTGAGGCGCCGCCCCTCCGCGCGGACGTCAGCGCGGAGTGGCGGTGGCGGCGAGTGCACCGCTCGACCGCGCGGTCGGGCTGTGTACATGTGTTTAGCATCAACGGATTTCTTAGAGACCAATGCGACATGAGATCCGTTTCACCGCCTACCGCGGCGGTGCGCAGTGCCATGTGTTAATCGCCTAACTGGATTGCGAAATTCTGATGGCCGTCGCTCCGTGTAACATACTGGTATTCAGCCGCATCTGGTTAAACTGGAAGCTGACCCCAACATAGTTGGAAAAAGCTAGAACTATTTTACCTCGGAGCCACTACCATGTGACTCACATAACCAAATTACTGAATAATACTGATACCCTAAAGTTAGACCAGTTTTGGCAGTTTCCAAATTCAAACTATCTATAGTGTACAACTATTTATATAGGGAACAACTATTTATAGTGTGTTCAATCTATAAAGACGCGCCCCACCTCTTTTTGTGGTCAGTAGCCGTGTGGCGCGTATGCACACATCTCTTATTATTATTTTGTACTAGCTGTACCCGGCATGCATTGCAATGCACTTTTTCCTACTTACTACCTACCTACTACCTACCTACTACCTACCTACTACCTACCTACTACCTACCTACTACCTACCTACTACCTACCTACTACCTACCTACTACCTACCTACTACCTACCTACTACCTACCTACTACCTACCTACTACCTACCTACTACCTACCTACTACCTACCTACTACCTACCTACTACCTACCTACTACCTACCTACTACCTACCTACTACCTACCTACTACCTACCTACTACCTACCTACTACCTACCTACTACCTACCTACTACCTACCTTCAGAAACAAAATCAAAATAGGAACCATTTTCATGCATGCGGTACAGATTAAGAATATGGATGATATACTGATATAATTAGTTTTTTTTTAAATATCAAAGTTTTCTTTCATAAGAACCTTCTCCTGACAAATACGAACAAAACAAAAAAATTAGCGAAATCGGCCCAGCCGTTCACGCGTGATGCGATGACCAAAGGAAATAGCGATTCATTTTTATATATATGTATAGATTAGTGTGCGTATACTTACACACATCTATCTATTGTGTGGCGATAGAACTAACACAAGGCTGCTCAACCCTATGCCCGCGGGCCACATTGTGGCCCACCGACCATTTTTGAATAGCCCACGAAAGCCTGATAATACCCGTCAAGTTGAAAGTACATTATCACTCCACCTAGCCGGAGGGCGTCCTACACTATTATATAAGTCTTATTAATAAGTAACCAAAATAGTAACCAATATATAAAATAATTGTCCGTTTGGCCCGACTGATAAAAAAGTTGAGCAGCCTTGAACTAACACAATAGCTATTTATAATGCACACTTTTGCACTGTAACTATTTAGACTAAGTTTGGGGCGCGTCTTCGTGGATTAAACGCATTATAACGTGCTGTCTGAGCCACAGAGAGGTCTAGATAATGGAGAGAATGGTCACCCATCCACAGCTTGAAAGCGTCAACCGAATCATAACCTCGCACATTGATCGATTTGTGCTTTACCATTTATCAACAAGCCCCATCAGTATTTTCCTCTCATCCGACGAATATCGACACAATATAATAAAACAATACCCTGACATCATAACAAATCTGCTTCATAATCGGATAATGTCGATGTCGGGAAAGCTTTTAATAAAATCGCCGAATCGATCCCGCCGCCCATAGTTAGGCGGATCTCACACGACCACGAGTCACGCTCCAGTGCGCGTGGTTGCGTTTTTTATAATTTTACATATAAAACACGCTGACAACGCATCGACGCACATGTCACACCGATAATTTAGCCCTCATCAGGCTGTCTCCCCCCCCCCCCCCCCCCCTAAGTCCCCGCCAGCAACGCCCTAAGCCGAGGTCCGATTCCCGCTAGGGGTCGCCCTTAGTGCTGTTGTTGTACAAGTATGTAGTTAGCTTACGTTAAGTATTTTACTCCCCCCCCCCCCCCCCATTGGCTGGAGATCCTTCAGGTCTCGCCAATATAAATTTGTATGGCCTACAGATGGTTGTTTCGGGTCTGGGCGTTTGTGTATGTGAGATTTGTGTCTGTAAACGCAACCACGCTAAAAGAGAAAAAAAAAACTGCCCGGTAACGTAGAAATGGTCCCGTAGGACCACCTAAAGAAGTCCAATGGAAAAAAAAAGAGGGCGCGTGGCGTCCCACAAGGTACGGTACACTGGGATCTGCAGTAACGCGCAGATTTTTGTGAGTTGAATTTTATTTGGTGCGGGGATATCGAAATCTGCGGCCCCGCCAGATAAAACTGCATGATGGTGCAGATCTGCGCCGCCGTCGCCGCGCGCATGTTTGCGTCGCCCCGCGCATTGTTAGATCCGCCTAAAGTGGTGATAGCAATCGTTCTATACCCTGCCGATCAAAAGCGAAAACTTACGGGTCATTTTAAAATTTGACATATTTTGTATCGGGATACTACTGGTGTACAGATACGGTTACATATTTAACATTGATAAAATCCCTAAGTATAACTTCATTCGGAACACCGTGATGATAAAATGTAACATAATATCACGCCTGCATTTCCCAAAGGGTTACGCAGAGGTGTAAAGTACCCCTCATTTCGCCATATTAACTCCCATGTAATAGGAGGCGAGCCTATCGCCATCAACCGGGCACAAATCCAGACTACGAGATGCTATTGAGAAATTCCACACGGAAAATCTTAATAACACTTTACCCGACCTGGGGATCGAACCCAGGACCTCACCACTACCACTAGACCAACGAGGGCGTCTTGTTCAGGTATCTTAAGAGTGGTTACGCACTGCATCCGATCCGAATCTGAGAAAATACGTTCCGAAGTAGTCATAGAACTATTTTTATGGTAGTTTACGCACTAGATCCGACTTTCGTCATCCGATTTCTATCCGTCATCCGTGAGTTTCCAATTCGGAAGAAATATTGTCGAACCGAAGTAGCCGTAGTAATGTTTGTATGAACGCTTTTGCATTACCTCGGATTCAAATTGGACGCCAAATGGATAAGCCAAAAATGGCCCCTGAATTGTTTGAATTTGGACCAGAGCTCGGATAAGTGCGTAAGCAATATCCGAATTCGGTCCGAGTTTTTTAGACTCTACATTAGTATTTTCACGTATTCGGATCGGATGCAGTGCGCAAAGTACCTAATATCCGAATTCGGTCCGAGTTTTATATTCTTATTTTCACGGATCTGTATCGGATGCGTAATCGTTGTAAAGCGTGAATAGACTTGATTGACGGACGAGACAAAGAAAATATTTATAATAGGCTATCTGATCCTTAATCTGATAATAATAATCTCCTACGACCTTTCTAGGTTAAGATATAAAAGAAGGTCAACCACCTCAAAACAAACGCAAATATAAACACGTAGTAGTAAATAATACACGTGTAGTATTTTCTACTACAACAATAGAGGCACAGAAATAACTAAAAATTGTTTCTGAAATAAAAATAAGGTTCGCAAGAAATACAAGTGTGTTTTATTGACGGTTACTGTTAACCCTTTGACAAACTAAATAAAAGCTTACGTACATGATATAGGGGTGGAAATCATTTAAAATGACCATTGTGACAAAAATGAAACAAAAATGAAAATGTAACAAAAATGAAACGCGTAAAAAAATATCAAAAATGAAATATTAGGGCGTCAATGCGCATTATTATCTGACTATTATTTATTTACCTAATTGATTTCGAATAAAGTGTTCCGCAATAAAACACGTTACATGTATTTTATCATTTGTTTTATTAATTAATTATAGGAGATCATAAGGAACATTATTTCTCTTAAAAACCTAATTTTTCTTTGGAGACAATAAAAAGAGATCAACGTAATATCAGTTATCTTACATTAACTTCTCAGTTTGTGTTACATGTTCTAAGTGAGCGTGCTACACCATCAACCTCGTCATCGCTTTCCATCTGATGAAACTGAGGTGAAACGAAAAACCTGAAGAAACCCACCTATGGATATGCCGCACCAACAATCGTTATTATAGACAACATACAAGAAAAGATGAAGGATGTAAAAATACTCATAAAAAAATAATGCTAAGAGATGACAAATATGTAAAGAGAGAATAAAATATAGAGTTGGAAACACATTTAGCAGTTTTTTGACATGAATACTTTTAAAAGTCCACGCCAGATACTGGGTGTTTTTTTTTGTCTATTCGACTTCTGTAGATGGTCCTTGAGGACCCCTTCTACGTAACCGGGCAGTTATTGGCGAGACCTGAAGGGTTTCCAGCCAATAGGGGGAAAGTAAAAAACTTAACCTAAGCTAACTACTTGTACTACACTAACATCATGACTACCTGCAACAACAGCACTAAGGGCGACCCCTAGTGGGACTCGGACCTCGGCTTAAGGAGATACTGGGTGACACTTCAAAGATCATGATATTGTAACATATTGATGACGATCTCTCAAATGAGAGCTATTTATTAATACGTACCTAAAAGTTCATGTCCATGTCCAATGGTTTTTACGATGAATTCATTTTTTTTTGCAGTAAAAGCATACCCTATACAACGTGTTACAAAAATACCCCTAAAGCCGAAAGCGGGTTAAAAGATCCCTTATATAGAGTATATTGGCAATATTTTAAAATAAAAATAAGAACCAAAAAAATATTGGGACTAATCATAAAAAAAAATCATCACTGAAACGCAACCCTTAAAACATAAAACTAATGAGTAGACTACCCAGAAAGTTATTTTCATTCTTACCTAATTTCCTCTGAGAGGTAAATGACAACAATCGTAAAATACTAGGTACTTGATTAATATTTTTTTTTTAACCTGTTTAGTACTGTAATTATAGACACAATAGATAAATAATGGCACTGACGACTCGTGTCGTCGCGCGGGACGATACCGGTTAAGGGGAACTATGTAACACGTTGTATACTATTTTTAAAAGACAAAAGATTGAAAAGCGTTTACTACGTCTCAAATTAACCTCTCGAAGTCCGAACAGACGTCATGCACAAGTACCTAGATTCAGAACAAACAACAGATGTGTAAGACAACCAAAGTTGACACCGACACGTGACGCGAAAATCCAAGTTCGATCAAAATTATAGTATTCAACGTCAGAGACTCCTGCTGCGCCAATACGATAGCATAAGCATCACGCCTGTCTCCGAAGGGAGAAGCAGAAGTGCATTCAGTCAGTCCCGCTACCAACCTTAGGCCTGGACTCCACTAAAGCGGGGACGAGACGAGTAGAGCGGAGATGTGTTTTAAAAAACCAATAGAATTTCGTTATTCACACATCTCGTCTCCACTCAGCTTAAGTGGATACCACTGAGCGGAGATGTATCATATTTGTATGGCGCGATGGAAGCGGAGATATGAGCTGTTCCTCGCTGAAATTGAGCTGGGCCGCGGTACAAAGCGGAGATGTGAGCTTTGCCTCGCAAGCTGACGACGGCGCGCAGCGAAGACGAGATGTGTGCGGCGTGCAGTGAGCGCTTTCGTATCAGATCGCACTAAACTGTGCGTCCACATCCAACGCTCGCCGCACGCAGCTCAGTTCCGCTCTAGTCAGCGCACATCTTCACCCTAGCCAGCACACATCTCCGCTACAGTCTAGCCAGTACGCATCTCCGCACAGTTTCGGTGGTTACACCCTAGCTGAAAAACATCTCTTCTCGTCTCCGCTTCGGACATCTCCGCTTTGGTGGAGTCCGGGCCTTACTGACTGGCTAATGTTTTTACCATGGTACAACACGACAACACTAAGAAGTGGCATCGGCAAACTTCGTAGAACCGATCACTTCCGAGCTGAGTGCAATTTCAAGACCACAAATGTTTGTTAGTACTGCAGTAAAAAATGATCTTTACGCTGACGCAATAAGTGTGAGTGACGCGACAATAAGCGACTGTCATTGGTTGTTCGATCACTGTACGAGCTTGTTTGAATGCTAAGCTCTAGGTGTGCTACTGGAAACCTTGACTGACCATTAAAACCACTAGACTTCAATATACGTACTATAGTTCGATAGGTTGCTGATTAAGGTACAAGTCCGAGACGGGCTGCAAACTGCAGCCGCAGACCGCAAGTCGCCATCGGAATAGCGCCTTTAAGGTGTGCACTTTAAAGGTGCTATTCCGACAGTGACTGCAAAACTGCGACCGCAGACCGCAGCCGCAGATCGCACCGCAAGCGATACTACTTTTGCAGTTTGCGGTCTGCAGCCCGTCTCGGACTTGTACCTGTACAGTAAAACGACGACACGTTTGGTGCAGTGGCTAAGCGATTGGCTTCTGCGCTACGGGTCGTGGGTTCGATTCCCACACGGAACAAAAATTTGTATGGCCTACAGATGGTTGTTTCGGGTCTGGGCGTTTGTTTGTGAGATTTGTGTCTGTAAACGCACCCACGATACAAGAGAAATCTTAGTGTGGGGCAACGTTTTTTTTTAAAACAAACAAAACAAAAGACGAGGTGTGCGCACTCTAAGGTAACGACGGAGTGAGTATTCGAGCTGCAGTCGGTCAGCCGTTGAGCCTAAGGAGGAACGTAGAAGGCCCTGGTGAAAGTCCATAAAATGTTTCGAAGCGACCCGCCTGCTCGACCCAATATGACGACAGGATCAAAGTTTTTATCGAACAGATTTTGCTTAAAATAAAAACAAAGTAACTACTGCACCATTGAAACAGTTACTTCCATAAACCATTGTTTACAAAGTAGTTTCCGTGAATGACTTTGCAATTCCCTCTAACTTCCCTAATGAACGACATTATTATACAAATGACGTGCTAAAAAAAAGCTACCTAGTTAAGATGTTAATCTAAAAGGCGTGTATTAGAAACTTGCGTGTTGTACTTAACAGTTTCCTTGACCGTAACTCTTTGAAATGTAGCAAAGTGGCTATGCAACAAGCGAGCTAACGAACCAAAGGCTTTACAACTTTCTCGAAAGAGATTTTCAAGACGCTCGTCGTTGTAAAAGGGGTAATCATCGAGTCTGTGTTGCATCTAGGATTTGCAGACAACCTTGAACGTTGAGTCTTCCAATCTTAATATAAGGCAATTTAAAAGGACAAATATGGGGGTGCATAAAAAGAGCTTCCACGTGTGACGATACTTCAGTACGTCCGGCGCACTCTGGGCAGTCAGCCACGCTACCAACCTTGCTGACTGGCTAATCTTTTCACCACAGGATGAGCTATTTTCGTATAGCTCATGCTGACACGAGAGAAGAAGAAGAAGGACAAATATGTACACCTCAAAAACACTAGTTTTCTGACTACCAAGACAACTTACGCGTCAACCTACGTGAGCGGTCTACAAGCGACGCGATGCGGCGCGGCGCGACGCGAAAACAACAAACAGTCGATACCTATTGAAGTGGCCTACGTGACCAAAATCACGTGGAGTGCGGTGCGGCGCGGCGCGGCGCGAAGCGAACGCTGTCAGTTGGCTTGATATTTTCACGCGAACTGGATGCGGTGCCGTACAGTGCTACTGAATGAGGGCGGCGCGCGGCGAGCGATCCGCGAGCTCGTAGGACAAAGCCGCCCCTTCGCACCGCGTCGCATGTCACCGCATCGCATCGCTTCGCAATTCGCGTCGCTTTAACCCGCCTACGTAAGACGTCGCGTTATAGTTGTATACAGAATGTTAACACATTCGTGTAATTCCTTAAATGGATTATATTGATAATTGATCTGTTACTCGTGTAGATTGAACCCGCACGGGATTTAGCTTTATTAACAATATAAAAAATAAAGGAAATACATGTTTTCGAAGTTTATTGAGGAGGCATTTTCTGTCCTTGTTATGTTAGCCTTTTACAGACCAACCAAACGAACGCGAACGAGTGGGTGTGGACGGTTCAGCGAAAGCGACCGAACGCGTACGAAGGCCTTCGCCTGCGTTCGGCTGTGCTTCACAGCGTGTCGGTACACCAAAGCAAAACCGAGCAAATCGGCGCACGCGGTTTGGAGGCATCGACGAATGCTCATTCTGCGACGACGATGTTAGAAAGCGGACGTGCTTTATGTAGATGAATAATGGAGTGGTCAAATAAGGAATGCAGAGAACGTGCAGGTGTGGTGCAGGTCTATTAAATCGTACAGTTTAATTTTACGAAAACTTCTTCTTCTTTCGTATCAGCACGAGCTATACGTAAATAGCTCATGCTGTGGTGAAAAGATTAGCCAGTCAGCAAGGTTGGTAGCGGGGCTGACTGCCCAGGGTGCGCCGGACGTACTTAATTATCGTCACTCGTGGAGGCTCTTTTCATGCACCCCACGAAAACTGTCAAAAGTTTATGTTTTATATTTGTTTTCAAATAGTTTGACAGTTTTTGTAAATGAAAACAGGGGCCCAATTCTCCTAAAATAAATTGTTGCCCAACTCAATCGAACCACAACCGTCAGCCAGTTTTTGTTTTGGAAAACTTTCAAAATGATTGATTTTGTTTTTTGCTAACAATTCGACAGCTTTTGAAGTTGAGAACTGTCTGAATGAACGGTTCGGCCTTGGTTCGGTTAAGATAAGATAAGATAAGATATTTATTCGCCTTCGGTTTCGTATTCGGTTGTGATTTATCAAGATTTATTTTAGGAGAATTAGGCCCCTGTACTATAGTCTGTTCACCCTAAAGTTTGTTTCCCACGGTGCGTCATATCGTGCACCGTGACGCAGGAGCTCGCACCGGCGCACCATGGAAAGAGATTCGTCTGTGGTAAAGAGGACGCATGCGAAGCGGTGCGCCGTATCCTCCGCGAAACGTAAGGCACTTGTCCCACCGCGAACGATGAGCGAGCAGCGAGTAGAGCTAGAAGCTAGAAACGAGTTGGCGAGCAGCGAGAAGCGAGTGTGTAGTTCCGATAGTTTTGTCGCTGGGCTATAACCGAGTGTGCAAGTGCGACGATCGATTACTCGCACCACTCGCAAATGACCGCTGACCGCCAAGCGAGCATCGCTGAACAATATCGCTGAGCGAGTATTATCTTTGATAGCTCTTGTCGCTCAGCGACAAACTAGTGGAGCGAGTCCTCGCCGGCAGTGTGAACAGTCAGCGATAAACTATTAATATATGCATCTCTTTTGTTTACACGGAATGTCTATCTATTGTACGTTTCTTGAGCGAGAAAATGGCCGATAATTAGTCGCTTCCTCGCCGGCGCGGGCGGTGGGACAACTGCTTTAAATTCAAAGGTGTGGTGCGAGTTCTCTGTCACTTGGCATTTTGGAATGAAAGAATACTTCGAATCACGCACCCTTATAATGTGGCTTCCCACGGTGCGTGATTATACGGATGATACCACGCACAGTCGGTGTCCGTTACCACGCACTGTGGGAAGCCACCTTATGACAGCTCGGTCATTTCGTAAATGGTAGCCGTAATGAGACTGCTATCGAAAAAACGTAAACGACATCATCAAAACCCGTTCAATAGCTATATTAAATAAAATAAAAATAATTTAATTCAGACCTTTACGGTCCATAAAAGTTACACGCAACAAATTTAAAATAACAGAAACAACAATTTGTAAGTATATGATAACTTATTTTCTATGTTAGTAGGTATACACGCACGCACTCAAGTGCAGGCTGTTCCAGTGCCTACTAAAGCGACTGTCCAGCCTGCTCGCTATCATCTCCAGGATGTTGTTAGTGCTGGCGCGGACTCTGCAGAGCGTGGCGGCGCTCCGCTTGCGCAGTATGGCGTGGAACCCGTCGACGTGCGCGTCCGCAAACATGCCTGACGCGCTGCAAGCCCGCGGCAACCGCAACAACACCCTGAATGCATTATTGTATTGGACGCGTAAGGCATTAAGCGATTTTTGCGTGTATTTCGACCACAGACTGCAGGTATATAGTGACGTACAGTAGGCTCGGAAAAGCGTCATTTTAACCTGCGCCGTGCATCGACTAAATCTGTTAGCGATCATATTAGCTCTAATCGCCAATGCCCTACGCTCCCTTTTCATGTCTGCGTCATCACACAAATCTTCTGTCACCAAGTGCCCAAGATATTATTTTAAACATTTTTACCCTTTTGAGGGGTAATTATATATAGGGGTATATTATCCATGTTTTGTTTTTAAAAATGTTAGATTAGATATTCTTTGTATGGTAACGTTTTGTAGAGAAAAGTCAGGACTTACGGTGAATAGTAAAGAAACAAGAACGCGTTACGCAAGTTTTCTGCTTCAAAAAAATACCTGAATCAGCTAAAAGCTAAAAGTCTACCTATAATACCTATCCATTAATATTACCTACATGCAGTAACTACGTCTGCACCACAAACGTCACAAATTGAAATGGAAAATGTTTTTCTCTCAGTGAAAACATTGAGTGCATCAGGCGCACATCAAACGGGGTTTGTAAAAGGCGACGCTTGAAAATAGGTCGTGTCAAGTGTCGTCCAAATCGTTCAACGATTTCTCCTTGATTGAGAAACCTCAAACAAATATTCAAACCATGTTTTCACGATAGTTTTCCTTTAGTTGGTTGTGGAACGACAATTTAGTGACTGGTTTTTTGTTAAATATTACAGTTTTTTTTTTTCAAAATCAATAGTTTTATTTCACATAAACCAATAAAGGCGCTTATGCAAAGTCGAATTTAGGTGCACGGTTTCAATTAGTCGTTTCCTATGGAGAAGAGCCGGCAAGAAAATCCATGGTTACTCTTTTAAAATCCATATCTTTAACAATTTGAGTAATTACAGTTATGATTTAGAATAATTACGAGAGAGCAATGTAGACTTAACTGCAGGAATCACACAAAATATAATAATGAAAAACATGGTCACAACTGGGGAAGTTTCTCCTTACCAATTTCTACCGCTAAGCAGCATTATTGTGTTCCGGTTTGAAGTATAGGGTACCGGTAAAATTCTGGGCACATGAGTCTCTCCAACTTTGTTTTTAAGGTTGGCTACGCATCAGCAATCCTTTTGGTGTTATAGGTGTGTACAAGGTTAGTCAGAAAGGGGGTACTAATCCGAAAGGGTGTTATAGTACACATAATAGTGAATAACTTTTGTTCTACAACTTTTCCTAAAAGTCAATAGTTAGAGAAACAGTTGTTCAAAAATCTCAAAAAAAAAACCTCTAAAATCTATCTATCCCCAGTTATGATCAGCTGTTTAGATTTTTGGTCATATTTGGGGTCATGAATTAGAAACACCATTTTCTGAATTTGTAACTAAAGCAGGTATGAAGAATTTTTGAAAAGAACTAAAATAAATATCATTTTATTTGGAAAAAAAATTATCGAATTTTGAAATTTTAACACTTGCTTTCAAACAGTCATCAGCAATACTATAAGTGGGCTTCGGATTAGTACCCCCTTTCCAACTAACCTTGTATAGACGGGGGTACCACTTACCATTAGGTGGACTGTCGGCTTGTTTGCCACCATGTTCTGCCTAGCCTTTTCCCATCTATGTTGGGGTCAGCTTCCAATCCAACCCGATGCGGCTGAATACCAGTATTTTACAGACCTCAGCAACCCACTTACTGGGCAATGCTGATATCCTAAGGTTGTCAGGACCGGTTTTCAGGCTTTTTTGCCAACATATTATATAAAAAACCGGCTAGGTGCGAGTCGGAGCTAGACGGACGCGTTCCGTACCATTATCTGTAAAAACGGCAAAAAAATCACGTTTGTTGTATGGGAGCCCCCTAAAATATTTATTTTATTCTGTTTTTTAGTATTTGTTGATTAAGCGGCAACAAAAATACATCATCTGTGAATATTTCAACTGTCTAACTATCACGGTTCATGAGATACAGCCTGGTAACAGACGGACGGATGGACTGACAGCGGAGTCTTAGTAATAGGGTCCCGTTTTACCCTTTGGGTAGGGAACCCTAAAAACCGACACGTTTACTATAGTTTGACGGGCAGTAACAAGTCATCATTTCACCGACAATGGTAGGGGTCCATGCTCGCTCAAGTGACATGATTGATATTATTGGGACGTGCGTGATGCTTTTATAATATTCCACAAAATGAGGCCACCTTGCTTCCGCTTCGATAGTTAGGTAGTTCAACCTAGTTTTTATATAGGGGTAGGCAGAACTTTAGGTAAAATTAACAGTATTTTTCTCCGCTGTCCGTCTGTCTGTCCGTCTGTCACCAGGCTGTATGTCGTGAACCGTGATAGTTAGACAGTTGAAATTTTCACAAATGATGTATTTCTGTTGCCGCTATAACAACAAATACTAAAAAAACAGAATAAAATAAATATTCAAGGGGGCTCCCATACAACAAACGTGATTTTTTTGCTGGATTTTGCTCGATAATGATAATAGCTACCGGTAGACGCTTGAAATATTCACAGAATATTTAGTTATATACCTATTCACTTTAAAAATCATCATCATCATCTGTCTAGCCTTTTCCCAACTATGTTGGGGTCGGCTTCCAGTCGAACCGGATGCAGCTGAATATCAGTATTTTACATGGAGCGACTGCCTATCAGACCTCCACAACCCAGTAACTGGGTAATACGATACTCTTGGTAAGACTGGTTGTCAGACTTTCTGGCTTCTGACTTCTGACCAACAGTAACGACTGTCAAAGATAAATTATTTATTTTTAAAGTCGAAGAGGAGCTCGTGGCTAAATAATTACAGCCGCATAGACCGATCTTCCGGGTTAAGCCACGCTTGCCGAGGTTGGTCTGTGGATGGGTGACCATTTACCATAGCGAGTTTCCTCCGTGCCTCGGAAAGCACGTAAAGCCGTTGGTCCCGGCTGTCACTTGTAGATCTTTGACAGTCGTTACTGTTGGTCAGAAGCCAGAAAGTCTGACAACCGATCTAACCTTAGAGCGGTTACGCACTGCATCCGATCCGAATCCGTGAAAATACGTTCCGAAGTAGCCATAGAACTATTTGTATGGTAGTTTACGCACTACATCCGGCATCCGTCATCCGATTTCTATCCGTCATCCGTGAGTCTCCAATTCGGAAGAAACATTGACGGACTGAAGTAGCCGTAGTTATGTTTGTAAGAACGCTTTCGCACTACCTCGGATTCAAATCGGACGCCAAATGGATATGCCAAAGATGGCCCCTGAATTGTTTGAATTTGAATCAGAGATCGGAATAGTGCGTAAGCAACATCCGAATTCGGTCCGAGATTTTTACTCTAGATCGGTATTTTCACGGATTCGGATCGGATGCAGTGCGTAAAGCAATATCCGAATTCTGTCCGAGTTTTTTATATCCGTATTTTCACGGATTCGGATCGGATGCAGTGCGTAATTGCTCTTAGAATATCGGCAGTGCACAAAAATTGCTTATCTTAGGTGTAATAAAATCCGCACACGCTGTCAATGAGCGCGGGGCCATTTTCTTGCTAGATAGGTACTACATATTAACGAAATGAATGACTTATTAATCATTTTGTTTAATATTATTGAATATTACTACACATTTTTATTACTACACACACACGAGACACATAATAATATGTTGATGGTAAACTATTTATTGTTTTTATTTAGTAGTATTTTAATATTTACCTACATAATTTATCTATTTATATATTTGTGTCGTCAATGCCCGTGGCATCACTAAGGTCCTGTCAGAAAACCAGCGTTGCGACATTTTGTTTTTTTTTAAATGTCGCAGCAATAAGCTGAGATAGGAGCCTTTTTTGGCCTCGTGCAGGTAGTTTTAATTTTTTATCCTTTTTCTTTTTGTATATTGTATTTGTTCTGTAACTGCCTGTGTGAGTCCATATTAAATATTTTTTCTTTCTTTCTTTCTTTCTATTAAAAAATCTGACAAAAAACATTTGCAACTGATTTAATTTTCAGTGATACCTACATTATCTTCAACATTCACTAAGGCGCTATGCAAAATTTAGTGAACTATTAAAGTAAAACCTTTTACAGACACAAATTAACCCTAAAAGTTCTCAAAGCAAGATTTAACCTCCGTGACATGTAACATTTAAACTTACTGCGTATCAAGTTGTTCGATGAACTTAGTTCAACTTAACCGTCGGGTGTCTTACTAAGTAATAGTGGATTACAAACCCCTGCCATTGTTCTGAGGTGCAGTTAATTTAGTCCTCTCCAATTTATGGGAAATGGGTGGATTTTAGTTTCTCTGTTCTGGCTAGCTCTTTCCCAACTGACGGAAAGAAAGAAAGAAAGATTATAGATATTGTTCGCGCCGTATTGTTCGCAATAAAATGTATAGTTGCTACCTCAATGGGCACATGTACGAATCATTGAGCTAGGCCGATGACTTCGCCTTTAAGTGTCCAGGACGAAGAAAACAACGCTCTCTTTTCAAATGATTTAAATTCAACTGTCACCAGAACTTTTCTCCGCTTGATGTCTGCTTGACGCGCTGTAAGCTATCCGTCATTTTTTCTTATTATAATCCGCTACTGAGTCTCAGAATTACCAGTGATTCAGGTATAACCGCTCGCGAGTGCAAACCTACATCGGGAGGCGCGCCTTTCCCATCGCGTAAATCGCTCTGTGCTCGTGCAAAGAACTTTAAGTGTAAAGACTCTCACCGTCAAGGAAAGCTGCCGTCTGCAGCATATAAAGGCGTTGCGAGTTGGCTGGTTTGCTGGTAAGTGCATGTGCTTGCTAATATAAGGCTTCTATAGAATTTACTACGAACACTGCCCTTCTCCTTCGCATCCGCGCCGCATCATATTTTTCCGTCCGCTTGCTCCACTAGATATTTTAGACGCGAGAGATTAAATGTTTTGCAAGGTTAAGCTGCGCTTGCCGCGGTCAGTTCTTGGATGGGTGACCATTCATTACACATTGAGATCCTCCCGTGTATCGGAGAGCACGTTAAACCGTCGGTCCTGGGTGTCATACGAATACTTATGATAGTCGTTACGGGTAGTCAGAAGCCCGAAAGTCTGACAACCGGTCTTACCTTAGCATATCGGCATTGCCCAGTGACTGGGTTGCGGAGGTCTGATGGCAGTCGCATCGTGTAAAATACTAGTATTATAACATAGTTGGGAAAAGATTAGACGGAAAAAAAACGCGCAAGCAGTTACAGAAGTAGAACAAAATACGAAAATAAAAAATAACTTTAAAAAAAAGTAAAAACCGACTTCAAAGAAATACTAAAAGGAGTAAAATAATTACCATAATATAAAATTAACAGTTTCAGAAGTCGGTGCAATTTTACACTGAACCAAATTGAAGGCACCGACTTCTGAAACTGTTAGTTTTATAATGTGGCAATTATCTTACTCTTTTTAGTTTTTTTTTTTTTGAAGTCGGTTTACTATTTTTTAAAGTTATTTTATTTTCCTATTTTTAGTGGCATAAACAATACACAAACGTGCAACTACAGCAATCCCAGGTAATTTGCTGTTATCCATTGAAGAGTTCCATTGTCAAT
This sequence comes from Amphipyra tragopoginis, assembly GCA_905220435.1. NCBI lineage: Eukaryota > Metazoa > Arthropoda > Insecta > Lepidoptera > Noctuidae > Amphipyra > Amphipyra tragopoginis. The sequence goes on from HG992006.1 coordinate 5,195,471, forward strand.
CTCCGAGGGTCTTCATCAGATCTTCACCAAATTTAAAAGGGACCACCTCGGGAGAATATTCTTTCAACCAAAAAAAGAATTTAGCAAATCCGTCTATACAAGGTTAGTCGAAAAGGGGGTACTAATCCGAAGCCCACTTGTAGTATCGCTGATGACTGTTTGAAAGCAAGTGTTAAAATTTCAAAATTCGATATTTTTTTTCCAAATAAAATGATTTTTATTTTTATTTTTTCAAAAATTCTTCATCCGTGCTTTAGTTACAAATTCAGAAAATTCATAACCGGGGACAGATAGATTTTAGAGATTTTTTTTAAAGATTTTTGAACAACTGTTTCTGTTCAACTATTGAGTTTTGGGAAAAGTTGTAGAACAAAAGTTATTCATTATTATGTGTACTTTAACACCCTCTCAGATTAGTACCCCCTTTCTGACTAACCTTGTATATGACGGAGTTATGCCCGAACATACATAAAAAAAATATCTATAAACATCCGAATTCAGAACCTCCTCCTTTTTGAAGTCGGTTAAAAAAGGAACAACCTTTTAATCAACCTGCACGATGCCAAAACAGGCTCCAACATCAGCATAATGCTGCGACATTGAAAAAAAAAAACAAAATGCCGCAACGCTGGTCCTACTACGTAGGAGTCATCTTCCAGTGTAACCAGATGCGACTGACTACCAATATTTTAAACGGAGCGACTGCCATCAGACCTCCGCAACCAAAATACTGGATAATGCCAATATCCTAGGGTTAGACTGGTTAGGGCACGCCGCAATAGCGGTGGTAAGACCAGTTATGGAGGAGTGGCTGGAGAGGCGGCATGGCGCCCACAGCTTCCGGCTGACGCAGGTGCTCTCGGAATATTGATGTTTCGGGAAGTACCAGTGTCGCATAGGCCGTAAGCAGACGCCCGGATGTCACCACTGCGTCGACTGCCCCGAGGACACGGTGCTGCACACGCTGCAGGCGTGCCCTGCGTGAGCGACGCAGTGCCGTGAACTGGTCGCGACAGTCGGTGGTGGCCTCTCGCTCTCGGGAGCGAGAGTGCGTGGGAAGCCGTCGCCTCCTTTTGCGAGGTGGTGATGGCGACCAAGGAGGGAGAGGAGAGGGAGAGAGAGGCGACGGCCACTCTCCTTTCCCGCGCCAGATGCACCGGGCGCCGCCGGAGGGCGCGCGACAATCTCCGGCCACTCTAATGTGTGGCCTGCAGACGACAGGTTAGGGGACCCGTCGCCCGACCAGTAAGTAACAGGCCCAAGAGGCGCGCCTCTCAAGAGGACGTGGGGCAAGGCCCCACAGAAGGATAAGTCTGCCAGGGGCTGGCGGACCGGGGCTTGCCGGGGTTGCGGTGCATGCAGCTGCGAATCCCGCGACTCCGGCCAGGGGTCAGGAGAAGGAACACCGTGGGTTTTTAGCCGGTAAGAGTCCGGCATAACCCTTCACCTTCCCCAGGCGAAGAGTATCCATGAGGATATTACCAAGAAAAAAAAAAGGGTTAGACTGGTTGATGGTGATGAGCAGAGTTCATGGTTTTCGGGTGTACAGAGTCTTATCAGTCATGCTGTTGAAATAAAACAACTCAACAAACTTATACAACAATAGCTCACTATCTTAATACCCGACTACGATGGCCTAAAATACTGACATACGAAACAAAGCAATAGTTCAATACACTTATCTATCTTTCACCTACATTACTTAGGCTAGGAACTCATGACGCGATATTCACGTGGGTGATTCACACCAACCGCTGTTTCGAGCCCGCAACTCCTGTAGTTTTTAAAATGTAGGTAAATTCATTATTGTATTTCACGATGCGTTTTTATGTTTTAGATTGGCAAACGATGGTAAGTACCTAATAACCGCCGCCTATACAGGGTGTTAACGAATTCGTGTAATTCCTTAAAACCACATGATCTACTACTGGTGTAGATTGGCCCCGCACGGGAATTAGCTTGATTAAAAATCAAAAAATAAATATCTTTTTTTTTCATGCGGTAGGGGTAAGTGATCGTATCTACACCACCTAATAAGGATTCAGTAAAAAAATAAAGATTTTTTTTTGCAAAAAAATTATTTCATGCTCTTGAACATTTCGATGCCACGCATAAATGAATGAAAGCACGGGGACGCGGCTTTCGGGCACGACTAACGCGATATCGCTCTTTGCAGTAAGTTAACTCGGGGCTCTAAAATGACTCAGAAATAGAAAACTAAGATTTTATTTTCAATATTCTTTTCAGTTGATTTTCAAAAAATCCCTTTTTGGGTTAATCTGTGTCACCAGTAGATCCCGCGGTTTGAAGGAATTACACGAATTCGTTAACACCCTGTATAAGGTCCATCTATTCATACACGAAATATTTTAAGGGATACATCTATAGGTGGTATAGAAGACAAAGATAAGAGTTTTATTTTTTTATTATATTTTCTTTTACGTTGTTATTGTAATTGTAACTTGAGACATTTTGCTAAAAAAAAATATTGCCCGCTTCAATGACAATAAATACTACGTAGAAACTAGCGTAATGGATGTTGAAAATAGTAATGAGCCAGTATTTGTCATGTGTATCAAGTAAAGTTAAATTATTTAATTAAAAAAATATATACTAAGTTTTTTTTTTGGCTTCTTTACCTCCTTTAGATGTATCCATTAAAATATTTCGTGTATGAATAGATGGACCTTATAAACACGCTTACATTTTGTCCCGTGTAGGGACCGACTAGATTATAAATCTTCCTCACCGCACGCTGGAAATAGACGCGTGTTGTAAGATTCAACAAAACCCAGCACGCTTGGTGGTAGGATCTATACGGTCCGCCTGGCTAGCTACCTCTCTTACATTAAAGTCGAACGCCAAGCAGTTTACTGTGTCCCGTTATGTGTATGTGAGAGCCAAAGGTGTATAAGGGAATCGCTCCAGATCTTTATTAATTGGATTCGTGTGGTCCATCTCAGACCATGTCAACGTTTACCATGAGTTGCGACGAGGGCAAACCGCAACAGAAAAAGTTTCCTTAAAGCACCCTTCATATTATGAGGCTTCCATAATCACGAAAACGGAATAAATATATCGAAAAAAATTGATAAAAAAAAACGGAACACGGCAAAGCTCCTTCTACTCCTAATAATCATCTAATCAGGATTCTTCTTCTATCGTGTCGGCACGAGCTATACAAGAATAGTTCATGCCGTGGTGAAAAGATTAGCTAGTCAGCAAGGTTGGTAGCGGAGCTGACTGCCCAGGGTGCGCCGGACGTACTTTAGTATCGTCTCTCGTGGAGGCTCTTTTCATGCACCCCTATATATATTCAGGATCATTCCCGCCAACTTTGTAAATGCCTTGTGATTTTCGAAACAGCGTGCAAACCGCGACCGCTGCGGTTACGGGAAAAAAACGCGCCGTGAGTTCTACCCTTTATTCTGCGACCAACACATCCATTAATGTGATTGCCAATGTTATTTCCAGCGAAGCATTTCAACTAAATAATGTCTGAGAATACAGATGTCTCCTGCCAATGGCCCAGGAAATGAGAGAACTATTGGTGTATACCAACATTCAAATCTAAACTTTAAGTTGAGGAAAACAAGATACAATTCAGTTTGATTCCTTTAATAAGGCAATATTAATCAGCAGTATTAATCAAGTGAAGGGTATAGTTCCAAACATTTCTGAAATGAATTATTAATATTTACGTTTGTGGTAATTAGTTGCAGATTGTGAAGTTTAGTTTCAACCGGAACTATATCGGTCGCTATTAGGAAAATTGGATAGGACAGTGTAACTACGGACTCTATAATAAATTAAACAGACTTCGAGCTTTGTTGCAATCACAATGTTAATTACCGGAGAGCTATATTTAGCCTATTGTGATCATTATCAGCCTGTAACAATAGATGTGAACATGTATCTCAAAATAGGCTGGAATAATGACCGGAATAGGGCACTATTGTCATGTTTATAAAAGGGTCCTTGAGTTAACAGTGAATGAAAACATCGTGAAAAAATCTGAAGCCCTGAGAGGGCTCAAAAAGCTTTCGATAGTGTGTGTAGTTTGCCAACCCGCACCAACAAACCTAATTACACCAGCAAGCGAGATAAACCATACATTATCTCGTCTCGACACGAGATAAAGCGACGACAAAATTATCTCCCGCTGCGCATGTTAGACCGGGTGGCCAGCGTGGTAGACTATAATATGATAATAATATATTTTTATTTCAGATCAAGATCCATATGTTGTTAGTAAAAGTCTTACCTCCAGTTTCTGAATTGGGAATTCTAGGATAAGCAGTACTTAAGTAACATTTGAGTACGGAGTTGTCAAAAAAATGACGGATTTCAAAGCATTTTTTTGACAACTCCATACTCAAATATTACTTAAGTATTGTTTATCCCGAATTCTCAATTCAGAAACCGGAGGTTAACCTAATGTTAGTAAAACCCACGAAGTTGCTTCGTGGTAAAACCACACTATATACAGGGTTAATTGAAAAACACCAACAACCTCTTAAGGGGTCATTGTACTCATCATTATGAACAACTTTTACTATGGGACCAAATCTGAAATCGCGAAAAAAAAACAGCTATTCCTTACATTTATGTTCGCTTAGCTCGTCAAAATGTAGGGAACAGCTGTTTTTTTTTTCGCGATTTCAGATTTGTTTAAAATTTTTCACCCTTCTTCTTTCTATGTATTCAGTTTTATAACGAACATCATAGAAGGTAAATTAGAGGCAAAGAGAAAACCATGTATACCAAGAAGAAAGTACACAGACCAATTGAAGGAAAAGACAGAAGTGACAACAGATTGCTACACCGAGAAGTGCAAAGTACCTACTTAAATTTTGGTTTGACAATAAAATAAAACCACACCATAATTCACTGAGGAATCTATTAAGGAACAAGGGAAAGAAAACTTCTTTGAAATATCTCTAGTAACAAACGAATGAAGCTTGTTTTTCACTAGATTTATAAAAAAATGGAGATTTTTAACCAAACTTCGTGAGATTTTCCATCGTAAGTTTAGCCAATCTAATTTCGGGCACCATCATTCACTAACTGGTATACTTAAATTTCATTACCAATAAAAAAAGTTGGATTCATAGTTTTTACCGTCTTAAAATAGATTTTCGGTCGAAACTCGAAACTTCTATTCAAACGGTGGAAAGTTCTATTTCGGATCTCACTTCACCTTAAATCTTAGGGCGAGATCCACAGACCGCACTTAGGCCCGTATTAATAAACGTTCCTCAACTACATACTCAAGTACGTTATCATTTGATACGTCATTATTACGATGTCAGCATCTCAAGATCATTGCTAATTAATAAACACACCTCAAGGCGCTGTACTTGATGGCTTGGATTGACCGAAGTTTAGTAAACATTCATCACATTTCGTTATTCCTATGTCGTAAGACTTATTGAAATACTTGTATTTGTTAAAACTTTAAAATTATATTATCTCACATGTTTCCCCTACAGAGGGCGGGGGCGGTCAAAATCAAAATCCAAGATGGCGACTGCAAAATTTTACAAAATATGCGTCATGGGTGTCGTTTCCGTGGTTTTCGGGGGTACTGATGACGAAAATTAGGTCAACGTCAAAATCTAAGATGGCGGCTGCGAAATTTTACAAAATATGCATCATAGGTGTCATGTCCGTGGTTTTAGGGGGCGCTGATGTCGAAAATGAGATCAAAGTCAAAATCCAAGATGGCGACTGCGAGATTTTACAAAATATGCGTCATGGGTATCTTTTCCATGGTTTTCGGGGGTGCTGATTTCGGAAATAAGGTCAAAGTGAAAATCCAAGATGGCGGCTGCGAAATTTTACAAAATATGCGTCATATCGTGTCCATGGTTTTCGGGGGTACTGATGCCGAAAATGAGGTCGAAGTCAAAATCCAAGAGGGCGGCGGCGAAATTTGACAAAATATTCGTCATGGGTGTCAACGGTGTAATTTTACAACCATGAAAACGACACCAATGACGCATATTTAGTAAAATGTCACAGCCGCCATCTTGGGTTTTGACTATGACCTCATTTTTGGCATCAGTACCCCTGAAAACCATGGAAAAGATACCCATGACGCATATTTTGTAAAATCTCGCAGTCGCCATCTTGGATCTTGACTTTGATCTCATTTTCGGCATCAGCACCCCCAAAAACCATGGACACGATACCCATGACGCATATTTTGTAATATTTCGCAGCCGCCATCTTGGATTTTCACTTTGACCTTATTTTCGAAATCAGCACCCCCGAAAACCATAGAAAAGACACCCATGACGCAAATTTCGTAAAATCTCACAGTCGCCATCTTGGATTTTGACTTTGATCTCATTTTCGACATCAGCGCCCCCTAAAACCCAGGAAAAATTACTCATGACGCATATTTTGTAAAATCTCGCAGTCGCCATCTTGGATTTTGACTTTGATCTAATTTTCGGCATCAGCACCCCCGAAAACCGTGATAGTTAATTTCACCCAAAATATTTTCAAACACCATGTTTCGCGCAACTAATCACGACCTCAAGTCACGGACGGCCTATACTCAGATTTAAGCATCTCGATTACCCACGTCTATTGTATACTTGAGTGGTGAGTTTCGTTTATTAATCAGTCCATCACTCAGCTGATGACGTAAAACCAAGCCGTAACTTGAGTACGTAGATTATATGTTTATTAATACGATCATGACCTCAACATTGTCATCAAGTGCGAGTTCTTGGGCTGAGTAACGTTTATAAGTAAAGTAAGCGTTTCGACGCTTATTGATAAAAAATAAGATTCGACTATGAATCTTATTTTAAATCAATAATGTTCATATTCGCTAAGTGAATGTAAATAAGGCCCGGTTTCCACCAAAGCGGAGAGGAGAGGAGACGAGAGGAGATGTGTTTTGAATAACCAATCAGATTTCGTTATTTCCCCATCCCTTCTCCGCTTAGCTTCGGTGGAAATGAATCAAGCGGAGAGGAGAGGAGATGTCAGATTTTTGTATAGAATTTTGTGACGCAACTGTCGGGCGGCTGGGCAGAGCCCACGCTCGCGCGCCCCTTTCCTCTAATGCCTTCTCCCCGCACCTTGCACACCCGAACGGACTGATTTCGAGCTCTCACGGCTTACATCTCCGCTACGCACAGCTCACATCTCCTCTCCGCTACGCATCTCCTCTCCGCTACGCATCTCCTCTCCGCTTTGGTGAAAATAACCTGCCAGCTTTACAGCACATCTCCTCTCGTCTCCTCTCCTCTCCGCTTTGGTGGATACCGGGCCTAAGCGTTTCATTCAAATTTAATATGAACATTAACTTCACACGACTAATGTTCATATTTGTATGAAACACTTACTTTACTTAGCAAAGCAAAGCCTAAGTGCGGTCTGTGAGTCTCGCCTTTAGAATCTACTGCAACTAAAATCTTTCCGGCAAAACGGGTGATCTTTTATTTATTTATTTTCTACTTTGTTGGGAAACACTCGGAGCACTGCATAATGTTTACGAAATACCTGTGTACTTCGTAAAAACATCTCAAATGAATGGGACGCAGGTATTGCGTCGTAATTTCGGCCACGTTTACAGGTTGGATTACCTTTGTCCGGTGATAGGACAATACACCCCCTTTTAATATGGAAAGGTTTCTTTACGATGTTTTCCTTCTATATTACACACGTTACTTTGTAATGAAATGAATTGTAACTTGATTGTTGAGCTCAAATTAACATAGCGGTACCGTCCGCTCGGCCTCGCGCTGAGCTTTGCATTTGTGTGAGAATGAATGCGTCCTTTGCTTGGTTTAATCCGGTTAATACTGCTTTTTGGCAATCGATTCTATGTGCACTCACACAAATACAAAGCTCAGCTTAGGCCGTGCGGACTGTACCGACACGGAATAGAAAAAACAAGTGCCAGGCAGCTGTGATACGTGTGTCACAATTACACGGAGATCCGCAACACTGGCTCACACGATTAGCTACTTTCTGTGACACGATGTATCGAACTAATACTCAAAAAACTAGAATCGTGCCTTATTGTGCAATTTTAACGTGTAAAAAGGATAGCAGGACGAAAAATGTATCTCACGAAGGTGTACAAAGGTCACACAGCTCATTAGAGCCACCCGGCACCCGACCCGCATCGCCTCGTCGCTTGGCGTCCACTCGTTGTCAGCAGGTGGTTCACGGGTGGACGCCGCGTTATCACCAATAAACGTCGCGTGGTCAACCAGAGGAGTCGTCGGAGGAGTCCACTCGATGGCAGCACGCGGTTCACTCGACTTGTGCGTTGGCAATGCGCAGCAACGCAAGGCAAGCATGCGAGCAGCGAGTTGTCACCGAGTGGTCAACTCGTCGTCCGCGCGTCGACGGTAAACGCCCGAGGTGATCCGGTGACGCTACGGAGTTGATGTAGTGAGCGCACATCCATACAAGTTCATATAAAGAATACCTAATAACCGCACGAGGCGAGGCGACGCGGGTCGGATGCAGAGTGGTTCTAATGAGCTGTGACCTTAAAACTTTGATATCATTCAATATAATTTTTATGTCAGTTTGGCGACACTAGTTCCCGTTAAGGTAGTATAAGGGCACTTCCACTATTTTTTTCTGTTTCGTCATCCTTCCCTTAGCTTTCTACATAATATTGTTGCCGCCATACACCAATGTGGAGACATTTAATTTATTTTTGCCATCAAAACAACAGTAAAACAACATATTTTTCCTATCACTCGCTTTACGAGCAATATTAAAGGAAGATGTATTTGCTACCGATTATTTTACGAGCCCCACTCGGTAAAAACATTTATTGCCTCTTTTGACCCACTTTCATTTTGAATATAGGTTGCATGCTTAATAAGTCAAGTTAGTGAGTGACGTATCCTTATTTTTTATTCTTTGACTTCGTCGCTTTTGGCCTTATACCCTTTTCACTGTAAAGTGAGTCCTAACGTTTCCCTACAAAACGTTACCATACAAAGAATATCAAATATTTTAAAAAGAAAACTTGTATAATAGATTTTGCCCGCAACTTCGCTTGCGTGAAATTTTGAACCCGCAGTGACGATTTTCCATAGAAACTTTCATCCCTTATTTGACTCCCTTAGGGGATGAATTTCGAAAAATCCTTCCTTATTCCTTGTCTAAATTATAAAGGGAACCTCTGTGCAAAATTTCAGCTTTCTAGATCCAAGGGTTTGGGCTGGGCGTTGTCAGTCAGTCAGGACTTTTCTTTTTATTTATATAGATAGAAGATAGCCATTTTACGGTTTTTGATGATATGATATTTGGATTTTAAAAGTGATATGCTAGATGATTGTGATAATTGTGTTTATTAGTCCCTACGCCATCTTCTGCCTGGCCCATTAGAGGGTGATGGTACAGAAAACCTTATTTTACTTTCCGCTTAGTCTGCCAAAACTTAGATACTACTATTTTTAGTACTTACTCCCCCTCATATTCCTTATACTTAACTTGGTAACTAGTTGACACATGCACGTCTATTGCAAAGTTTAGAACTTCATCTCCCAGAGAACCCGTCTTATTTGATGTAGGTACGGTTGAATGACCTAACTTGAATGACGGCTGGGTTGGTAGTAAATACGACGCCATCTTAGTCCGTACATAGACCCACTAATTTATCTGTGGAATGAGTGGAGATGCCACTGTCACAAAATGTTGCCAGTTTACAACTAATTATTTTTATTTAGAAGAATAATAAATTAATCAGTAATTTATTTAATGACTAACTTACACTAGGTACTTGTAATACAACAAACTTTACCAACTTACCATTCCATGGTGTTGATGTGTGTATTTGTTGACCTTCTAAAATGTCACATTTTCCTTTAATTGTGTCAAACATGCTTTAATTATTATTCAGCCATGATCATCCCACTGCTGGGCAAAGGCCTCCCTCCTTCCACTCCTCTCGGTTTAAGGATTTACGCGGTCAATCCTTTCAATAAGAATTAACTCGTCCCGCCATCTCCTTCTGGGCCTACCGCGACGTCGTTTAACGTTGTGTGAGCTCCACTTAGTGGTGAGTTTCGCCCACAGTTTGTCCTACATGCGGCAGACGTGACCAGTCCAGTCCTACTTTAAGCTTGTGACTTTCTGACTAACATCAGCGATCTAAAATTGGGAGCGCAGTACACTATTCCATAAACGATCTGATAACTGGAATCCTAAGACATTGCGCCCCATGGCTTGCTGGCAAACCCCGAGTGTAGGTTTATGATGTTTTGCCAAAGACCAAGTCTGAGCACCGTAGATGAGGATAGGCAAAAACATACGTCTATGAGCTTTTTCTTGAGGGTGAGAGGGAGTTTAACCTTCATTAAACCAATCATGACATATCTAGAATGAAGGATTTTTTTACAAAAAAATATATTTTAAGAAGCCGCTTCCATACTTTCGTAGCTAAAAATTCACTTTAGGTAAATATGCATCGGAATATCAATCCCTAATCATAACTTATGATTCATAAAAGCATTATACTGTGTTGAAACTTTGCTGGCAGCAAATCACAACAGTTAATTAAGATGAGCTGATACTATTTGAAAAAATGGTTCAAAGAAATGTGTGCCTTAGTGTACCACTTTTGTTTAATGTTACAACACACAACATCACGCCTGTGTCCCCAAAGGTTTGGGCAAATGTGTATACAAGGTTAGTCGGAAAGGAGGTACTAATCCTCGGGCCACTTAAAGTATCACTGATGACGGTTTTAAAGCAAGTGTTAAAATTTCAAAATTCGATAATTTTTATGTCTATGTAAAATAATTTTTATTTTAGTTTTTTCAAAAATTCTTCGTCCCTACTTTAGTTACGAATTCAAAAAATGGAGCTTCTAATTCGATCATAGATGAGGATAGATAGATTTGAGTATATTTTTATGTAATTTTTGAACAGCTATTTCTCTTAAGCTATTGACTTTTGGCGAAAGTGGTAGAACAACAGTTACTCATTAATACGGGTACTTTAACACCTTTTTGGATTAGTACCCCTTTCTAACTAACCTTGTATACATTCTGCTGCACAAGATGTCTCCAATCCACTGTTTCCCAACGAGTTAGCTCAATCATGCACTTCTTCATGTTTCTGAGCATCTTTATATCTGAGGAGATGGCCACCGCTTTTCCGCTTGCCGTCCTGGAATAATAATTATGGTTGATTAATAATTACGTCATTAAAGCTTCCTTGTACACCAAAAAACTTCGCTATCACCACTTAGCAGTACCTCCTCAATTCGCCGACTCATCGTTAACAAGTAGGTAATTAAAATCTAATCAAACTCTGTTCCTCCAATCCTCCGCTCCGTGGGGAATGGGACAATATTTTGCAACTTGTTACTCTGAATGATGGATGGCCCTTATTCCTTTGTTACGTAATATGTAATAAATTAATTAGTAACTTGATTAATTGGACAGCTCAGTCGAAAAAATACAAACAGTCCCGAAATGGGGATGTTTAAACCGAAATCCGTTTCGCTGAGGGAATAAAATTTTCAGTGAAAAAATTTTAAGTCATGGTATGCTATGTATACAGGGTGTAAACGAATTCGTGCAATTCATTAAAACCGCATGGTTACTGGTAGGGATTTAGCTTTTATAGAAATAAAAAAAAAAAAAATTATTGCTGTAGTGGTTAGTGAACGATTCTAAAGCAATAATGAAGTTTACAACAAAAAAAAAAAACAAAAAAAACTGGTTTACATTATTTTATGTGATAGAACATTTCAATGAATATAAATGAATATGCATAAATGAATGGAGACACGACAACACAGCTGGCGGACAAGACTAGCGCAACATCGCTCCGCGTAGTCAGTTAACTGGGGGTAATAAAATGACTCACGTTATATAAATATAAAAATACCAGGGTAAAAAAACAACTTTTTTTAATCTTATTAAATATGCGGGGTCGATCTGTGTCACAAATAGATCACAAGGTTTGAAGGAGTTAAACGAATTCAGATACATCCTGTATTGTTAAATTGCTAAGGGATTTGTAGATAGAGGGGATTTTAATTAATTTTGAGATCGATCCAAATGGGTGTGGAAGTCAGAAATATTGTTTAAACGTTAGCCAACTGTCTGGAACGTTATTCTATACGTTTTTACAACATAAGATATTTGATATTATAAACCAAAATACCTTTCGGAATATTATTAGATTTCATAAAAATACGCTACAATCTATGTATCTTAATATACCTTAATATATTCGGGACATTTTTTACACAGCACCATCTAGTCCCAAACGAAGCAGAGCTTGTACTATAGTAACAGACAAGGGATATAATCCCCGAGAATATTTAACATTTATATGAATAACTTGCTTGTTGGGCTCAGCAGCACACATGTAGGATGTCATATAGATGGGGTTAGTGTTAATAAATTGAGTTACGCTGACGATATGGTGCTGCTGAGTCCAACAATCAAGGGATTAAGGAAGTTACTCGCTATGTGTGAAGGTTATGCCGAGCAACATGGTCTAAAGTATAATCCTAAAAAGAGTGAACTATTGGTTTTCAGAGGTAGAAATAAAAGTCCGTCAAGTGTCCTCCCGGTAGAACTAAACGGTTTACCTCTACAGAGAGTTACTCAATTTAAATATTTAGGCCATGTTGTTACGGAGGACCTTAAAGATGATCTCGATATGGAGAGAGAGCGACGGGCGATGGCCGTGAGGGGAAACATGTTGGCTCGCAGGTTTGCTGGTTGTTCTGTACCAGTTAAATTAACACTTTTCAAGGCATTTTGCCAAACATTTTACACCAGCAGCTTGTGGGCTAACCATACCCAAAAAACTGGTAAAATACTGCGAGTTCAGTATAATAATGCCTTCAGGGCGCTGTTGAGGCTTCCTCCTTATTGTAGTGCGTCTGGGATGTTCGCGGATGCGCATACAGACGATTACTTCGCGATCATGCGCAAGAAAGTGGCATCCGTGATGTACAGAGTGAGAGGAAGCAACAATAGCGTTCTGAAGGTTTTTGCAAATAGGTTAGAAGGGCCTACAATGGATAGGTTTATCAAGCTTTTTCCCCCCTCCCTCCGGACCTCTGAGCTGTTCAGACGTGTTTTAAAGTGTCCACATTATTTTATTTTAATTTTTTAACTTGAAAAACACAAAATTAAATCAGAGAACAATAATGGGAGTGCATAAACCTATAAGAGGTCGCCGCGCTTGACTGCTGTCTACATACGCACACCAACCCTGCGCGTGAGTCACAACTATTACTACTTAATGACCCCGCCCCGTGCGTAAAACACTACGCTGACTTACTGTAATTAATCAATGAACCCTGCAGTTATAAGGGTGTGTGCGACTCATACTGGCAAACGCGACAAGGACGGACATATTGCTGAGACAAAGATAGACTGAGGTCAAGTTACACTGGACGGAAAGCTGCTTTCTACCGATCTCTCGATAGCCACCATTCTAACTTGAGCCGTGTGCTACCAACTAGAAGCTCGACGTGTCTTTACCTCCCAGCAACGTTGGGCGCCTGGTACTTTAGAGATATCAGACGCAAACTTAAAATGCCCCTTCAACGCTCGCCGCCACCCGTAGCTCCGAAAGCTCAAACGCCGATGACGCCACTTTTTTCCACTCCGAAACCTGGTGGTCTCCACACACCCCATAGCTCTTCTGAACCAAGCTTAAATTTAAATATAGACTCGCCGACTAATAACGTCTCTCCTGCTATTACCTTTCGTAATGTTAAACGCAAACGCTTAGTCGAAGATGAGGAAAATAGACTATCCACTTTTATGGCGGACTTAAAAGAGATGTTTCGTGAGTTCAAGCAACAGCAAGAGGAGAAATATGGGAAGCTATGCTCTGTGGTTAACCAGATCCGCGACACTGTTGACCATATGGCTGCCAAATTCAACGAACTAACCTCACGAGTGGAGATTATGGAAACCGAACGAAAGGAACTCTTGTCCTACACTCGTAAGTTAGAAGAAAAACTTGAGCACTTTGAGCAGAGCTCGAGATCAACCTGCTTAGAGTTTCGCAACATTCCAGTCGTCAAATCAGAAACAAAGACTTCGTTGTTAAAAACTGTGATAGATACGGGAAATCTGATCAACGTACAAATTCAAACTCACGAAATTAAAGACATTTTCCGTATACAAACGAAAGACCCGGCTAAGAAAACCATCATAGTCGATTTCACAACGGTCCTACGTAAAGATGACTTTTTGGAAAAGTTCCGAAAACACAACAGGGACAGTTTCAAGCTTACTACGGAGCACTTGAAAATTAGTGGCCCTGCCAAACCAATCTACGTCTCTGAAAATTTGATATCTCGGAAAAAGAGACTGTATTTCTTGGCTCGTGACGCGGCTCAGTCTAACGCTTACAAATTCTGTTGGATTAAAAATGGCAAGATCTTCGTGCGCGAAAAAGAGGGTTGCAAGCATTTCGAAATTAAGAGTGAGGCTGACCTTTCTGCCATGTCAAAATCTGTATGACTAAATTGTAAACAGTCTCACCTAATCGAATTACATTATCTATCGATTATTGTATCTCCTTGGTTACTGTTCCACATGCTCTTTTACTTTTGTTTAAATTGTTTAACTTCAGTTTCCACACTTTATATAGTACTTACTAACCACTCCGTACGCACTTTTACACTACCTCATACACAAAAATACAACCTTACACAATACATTACACTTTGTTACCTGAACCACAAGTTTTCCAACCTCATGACACTTACGTTTGATTTTTCTTATTACACACAACAAATTGTTATCGTACCTAAATATTATATCCCTACGCGTATGCAAAATAAGTCTAAATCAAGGCAGCGCCCTAATATAAGCCTTGACCTGATCCAAAAAACTGCTTTCCTTATTGTTAAACCAACTAAAAATGGAAGACTTAAATATAATTAATACAGAGATCGAGAAAATTACTGTTTCTGACTGTTTCGTTTGCTCACCGGAGAACAGTAGAAATCATTTGAGAAATCGTGATGATAACCTTAAAATTTTGCATGTTAATATTCGGAGCATCAGTTGTAACTTTGATAGCCTACTGATATTATTAGGCAGATTGAATTTTACACTAGATGTCATTTTGCTCTCTGAATGTTGGCTCAGTAAATGCCCGAATATTCCCCCCATACCAGGTTATAAAACCCAAGTTTCTTCCTTCAAAAATCAGAATGATGGTGTGGTCGCTTATGTTAAAAATGACTTGCAGTGCTCTTTCGAAACTCCCACGTTCAATGACGCAAATTGCCTAGTAATCAAATTCTCTGACAAAGTGGCACTTATTGGTATATATCGATCTCCTTCGTTTAAAGATCTCACACCATTTTTCAGCAGTCTAGATGCTTTATTGCTCCAGTTAGCACAATATAAGACTATCGCTCTTATCGGAGACATCAACATTAATATTGCACCGACTAGCGTGGATCCAAACTCTGATGAATATTTAAATATTTCTGCATCACACGCAATGCTTCCCGCACATTCTTTTCCCACCAGGCTAGAGAATTGCCTCGACCATATCTTGCTGAAATCGACACACACTGCCACCACCTTGGTACTTGACTGCATTATAACAGACCACGCACCGGTTATCTTATTCTGCTATCCTACCATGACCACGAATCCACCTAAACATTCAATTTCAAAAACTGACACCACAAAGGTTATATCTGATATTGAAAAAACAGATTTCTCTCAAATCCTCCAATCAAACGATCCAAATCTGGCTACTGAAACCCTCGTATCCCGCTTATCTTCTTCCGTTAATTTACATACGCATTCTTTAGTTATTCCTAGTAGAAGGCGCATCATCAAGCCTTGGATTACACCTGGCCTTCTGAGATGTATCCGCCATAGAGATAAGCTGTATAGAGCTTTCAAGAAACACTCAGAAAGTGAAACTCATAAACTCGTTTACTATCGCTATCGAAATTTCTGTAATAATCTACTAAAAAAGCTCAAGCGTGATTATGAAAGTTCAGAATTTCAGAAGGCCAGGAAAAGTCCGAAGGCAACCTGGAGCCTTATCAAGAAAATATCTTACCTGTCTAAGGGTGATACATCTTCTTCCGAGCTATTAAAGTGTGGTGACGATCCTCTAGATTCTGTCAATAAGATAAACCACTACTTTGCAAATGTGGGCAGTAATCTTGCATCTAAATTTGCTCAACCTTCACTTCAAACTAACTGTACAGATATTAACTGTAAACCAGTAACAGTGGGGTCTTTTAAGCCTCCGGCCGCTTTAGAGTCAATGGTTATGTATGATGTGGATGATGCCGAAATTGAAAACATCATACTTAATCTTAAGGATAAATGTGCTGTTGGATGTGACGGTATCCCTACCACAGTAATTAAGGCAACTAGGAACACTATTATCCCGCTCCTTGTTCATATTTTTAACTTGTGCCTATCCTCGGGCACCTTTCCGGATGCTTTCAAAACTGCTATAGTCCATCCTATCCACAAGGGGGGTGATAGGGAACTTCTCTCTAATTATAGGCCTATATCCGTCCTCACAACATTTTCAAAAATCTTTGAAAAAATTATTAACGTGAGACTTGTGAAATACCTCGCGAAATTTAATATCCTGGCCAACAATCAATTCGGTTTTAGAGCTGGAAAATCCACAGAAGACGCTACCTTAGAACTGTCAAATACAATAGTCGAACATCTTAACAAAAAGCAAAAATCGGTTGGTGTTTTCCTGGACTTATCGAAGGCGTTCGACACTGTTTCTGTCCCCAAACTGATTGATAAATTGGAGCGCATTGGCATACGTGGCAATGCCCTTGATATCTTCCGCAGCTACTTGACGGGGCGGAAACAAGTTGTCAAATTAGAAACCTTTATAAGTGGAGAGGAGAACGTGATTTTTGGTGTACCTCAGGGCAGCGTCCTAGGACCGACCCTCTTCCTCATCTATGTCAATGATCTGTGTCAGCTATCTCTTCCCAACACAAAAATTATAACATATGCGGATGACACAGCTCTTATAACCCATGGTAAGGACTGGCCTGAGACTCGTGAAAAGGCGGAAGAGGGACTAAGGGTGGTTATGAAATGGTTAACCTCAAACCTTCTCACGCTCAACATCTCTAAGACCAAATTTATCCCCTTTACCCCGGGAATTCTTAGTCAACCACCAGCATCTTTTGAGATCAGGACGCACTCTTGCGTGAATCCAGTGGGTGGTGCCGTCTTATGTAACTGTCCACTAATAGAACGGACTAATAGTATAAAATATCTTGGAGTTATAGTAGACAATCTCCTAACGTGGAAAAAACAGGTTGACTCTATTGTGGCTCGAGTTAGGCGATTGATTTATGTATTTAAGAAGCTTAGAGCGGCTGCTGATTTCTCGTGTCTGTTAATGATTTACTTTGCACTCGTTCAGTCAGTTGTAAGTTACTGTATAACAACGTGGGGGGGAACCCATAAGACAACCATGTTGAGGTTAGAGAGGGCCCAGAGAGCAGTCCTAAAAGTACTAGCGAAGAAACCAATTAGATTCCCAACATCTGAACTATATCTACTCTGTAAGGTTCTCACAGTAAGACAGCTGTTCATACTTCAGACTGTTCTTAAGAAACACAAGCTCCTACACTACGATCCACAGTACGTTGCTAAGAAGCGACGGTCTGACAGAATCTGCAAGACTGAGATCAGCAGACTAGCGGTGGTAAGTCGCCACTTCGACCATATCAGCCCCAAAATTTATAATAAAATAAATAGGACATTAAAAATTTACCCTTTGACTAGAAATTTATTAAGAAAGAATTTGACCGAATGGCTAAAATCCAGATCCTATGATGAAACTGAACAACTTGTGGTAGCTTAACATAACAACTCACACATTAAAACACAACCACGTACATACATACATACATACACATACACACACAGACACACGCACACGCACACAGACACACACACTTTCACACCCCAACACCTCATAGTACACTTGATTTGATTTTTAATTTTATTTCTAGTTATAAGTTCACTAATTATTCATAGCTATTTCCTTGAGATAGCCTGGAACAAATTGTATTACTCTGTCCTGTTGTCGGGCGTTGATAGCTGCGCCACAGTTTATACTTTTGTAGCTATCATCGTTTCTATTGTAAAGATTGTAACTAAATGGTTCCAAATAAACGTTTATTATTATTATTATTAGCTACATGTTGGACATGGGGCTTGATAAGTCTTCCTGTGATTGTGAGGTGTTTGTTCTGTGTAAGTGTGTTTGTGTGTCTAATTGTTTAACTAACATAGTTCCTAAGAAATTGTAATACTAACACGCTATGGGCCTTTGATGTCCGACAATAAAAACTTTTTATTTTTTTAATTTTTTATTTTTATTTCTTATTTATAATACTTATATACTTTTTTTTTGTAAATACATACTTATAATACATAAGAAACACCCAGACCAACACAAACACTTATATTCATCACATAAAAAATTGTGTCCTGTGGGAATCGAACCCACGACCTCGTGATCAGCAGTCCGACACTCGAACCACTAGACCACAGACATCGTCGTATCCTCAGCTATGATCAGGGGCCTAATTCTCCTAAAATAAATCTTGATAAATCACAACCGAACCAAGGCCGAACCGTTCATTCAGACAGTTCTCAATTTCAAAAGCTATTAAATTGTTTGACACAAAAAACAAAATCAATCATTTTGAAAGTTTTCGAAAACAAAAACTGACTGACGGTTGTGGTTCGATTGCGTTTGGCAACAATTTATTTTAGGAGAATTGGGCCTCAGCTGTGCTTACTTTTTAGGTTATATTTGGGGTCACGGATTAGAAGCTCTATTTTCTGAATTCGTTACTAAAGCAGGAGTGACGAATTTTTTTGCTTTAAAACAGTCATCAGTGATACTATAAGGGCTCATTCACACGGGTTCCGTCTTTGACGATTCGTCATAAAACACGATACGTCATGTCGGATGAACGTTCACATTGCATACGGAATCGTGTTTTATCACGATTCGGCAAAATATTTGAATTGATGTTCACATTCGTTTCGTGATTCAGACTTTAGTCTTGGATGAACTATCGAACACGATGGATTTAGGTAAATACGAATCACGATTCGTGTTTTTTGACGAACGTGTTTTTGAATAGCAGACATTTTTCACGATTCGTGATGTTGTGAACACGGGCATTTATAAATCAAATCCGCCGTCAAAAAAATAATACGAATTGTGAAAAAAGACGATTCATCAAAAAAACGAATCGTCTTCGTGTAAATGAGCACTAAGTGACCCGCGGATTAATACCCCCTTTACGACTAACCTTGTTTAATATAATAAATAAAATAAACTCTAAGCTCCTCTGATTCTCTCTGTATAATTACATTATGTGTCCTCTATTAGGGACATTTCCACGTTCCACAATTGAATTCTAAAACATGAGTGCTATTTATTTTCAGTACTATGTTACAAGGGCTTTCAAGTAATTAAGGTTTTTTTATCTGCTCAAATTATATTTGGTAACAAAATGGACGGCTCTTTCGCCTATAAAGTATATATAATTTCGTACCTATAAAATCCATATATTTTAGGTTACCTATCAATTTGTAGACGGCCGAATATTTTAGAGGATAATTTAAATAGGCTTTTATGATTTTCAGTAGGCTCGATTTTGATGTAGGTAAAATGTGTGTCAAGCTGTGGTCAACTAAAACTAAAAAAATAAACTAAAAGGTGTTGTGGAGGAACTGGGTGTCGTGTTCCTCCAACCAAAGGGAGGATCCTCCAACCAGGCGGAGTCTTGTGCCTGGCGGGCTATTGCCCTACAGTTGATGTTGGGAGGTTGTATATTACTATCTTCTCGGCGAATGTTGATATCGCGATGCAGGATAGTTCGCATGTGGCGTGATAGATGTCGCCACAATGTCAAGGTAACTAAAAGTATTATTAATTATCATATCTTGTAAATAAGCACATCCTTAACATGTCCTGCCTAGCCTTTTCCCAGCTGTGTTGGGGTCAGCTTCTAACCAGATGCGGCTGTATACTAGTATTTTACACGGAGCGACTGCCATCAGACCTCCGCAACCCAGTTACTGGGCAATGCCGATATCCTAAGGTTAGACCGGTTGTCAGACTTTCTAGCTTCTGACTACCCGAAACGATTGTTATTGGTATTCCTACGACACTGAGACTGTCGGTTTAACGTGTTCTCCGAAGCAGCGATCCTCGATGTGTACAATACGGCCGACGTATCTTGGCGAGTCTGAAGTTAGCTGATTAGCTGCGCAGTAGACAATTTCGTTTCTAAAAGATTCATTGCGCAGCCAAACAACTAACTTCAGACTCGCCAAGATACGTCGGCCGTATTGTAATGAACGGTCACTCATCAACGGACTCATCGTGACAAGCGCAGCTTAACCTCGCTAATCGTCTAATCCGCGCGGTTATTAAATAGCCTTTCTTTCCTTTCTTTCTTTCTTCTACAAGGCGTAAATGAATTCGTGTAATTCCTTCAAGCCGCGTGATCTATTGGTGACACAAATTGACCATGCATGGGTTTTTTTCAGATTTAACAAAAAAAAGTTTCATCATGAAATCATGATTTTCTGTTTTTGAGTCATTTTAGCACCCCGAGTTAACTGACTGTGCAGAGCGATATCGCACTAGTCTATCCCGCCAGTTGTGTCGCCGTGCTTTCATTCGTTTATGCGTAGCATAAAAATGTACTACCAAAAAAAAATATTATTTTGCAAAAAAAAAATGTTTGCTTATTTTTTTCTTGAATCCTTATAAGTTCGTTAAGATAAGATAACTTACCAATACCGCATGAAAAAAAAAACAAATATTTTTATTTTTAATCACGCTGAAACCCGTGCCGTGTCAATTTACACCAGTAGTAGATCACGCAGTTTGAAGGAATTACACGAATTCGTTTACACCCTGTATTTATTCAAAATAGACTACGATTACTTAGTTCTTTTTGAACGTCAATGTTACAAAAGACTGCCCCCAAAAACGCCTGCCCTTCACCGCTTCCTAGTGCTTATTCTGTGAAGAAGAAAGAACGCAACAAACTCCCCAGCGAAAATAAACGAAGTAGCTAGAAATCAAATTATACAAGGTTAGTCAGAAAGGTCGTACTAATCTGAAAGAGTGTTAAAGTACACATAAAAATGAAGAACTTTTGTTCTACAACTTTCCCCAAAAGTCAATAGTTTAAGAGAAATAGCTGTTTAAAGATTTCATAAAAAAATACGCTAAAATCTGTCTATCCTCAGCTATGATCAGCTGTGGCATTTTAGGTCATATTTGGGGTCATGAATTTGAAACTCCATTTTCTGAATTCGTAACTAAAGAAGGGATGTATGTTTTTTTTGAAAAAACTAAAATAAAAATATTTATTCATATAAATAAAAGTTATCGAATTTTGAAAATTATAACAATTGCTTTAAAACCATCATTAGTGATACTTCAAGTGGCCTGCGGATTAATAAGTACCCCCTTTTGGAGTAACCTTGTATTCTAAGCCCCCATTTAGCATAAATAGATGAAGTAGCCAGAAATACAAATTATTTATCCGAAAAAACTAACCCATTTTATCTCAAAAACATTCCAAACATACACAAAATGTTACACAATCGATACACACAAATATATCGCGTAAATTTAAATGTGATTTGATCGTGCAGTGTTAACAGAAGTAATAAACCCAGCGGCAGTAACCCATGTTTTTTTACTGTGGCAATATTGGTCCGGACCGCCCCGTCGATCGGTTGGGGTTCCTTGGTAGAATAAATTAGGTAGAACTGTTTATTTATTTATGTTGAGGTTCTGTTAAGTATTGGTAAACATACAAGGTTGGGGTTTGTGGTGTTTTCTGTAAAGTAAGAGTAGATTCTTGTATAAAATGAAGATGAATTGATATAATAAACGTACAGTGAATGGTTGGTTTATGGATCATAAGAATACAAGGTACAAAAAATCTAAGGAAAAGAGACTAGGCTAGGTGGTTATTACAAACGATGGTCTAAGAAAAACCCTGGTTTTAAAATAGCCCCGTCTCTTTTTGTTATATTATGTTAGAAAGTGATGGGTGCATTTTAAATCTGGGTTTACCTTAGTCTCGGATTAAACCACCTTTTGTAATAAGCCTACTCCTAAAACCGAACTACTAAGTTTCGGTTGACGGATCGCACGTTTACCAACAACGAAAAAATTTCGGATCCGACAATCGATTCTTTCGGGATTTGACATTTCGTCGCCTTGGAGTGAAAACCTCGGGAATGCAATTTGGTCATTTTCATTTTATCACGAACTTAGAGCACCATAATTATAAAAGAGCCGGTCTATACGAAATGATTTTGTAGGCACTGAAACTAAGCCTTTATTGGGTATACATATAGGGTGACTGGTAATTAGTGACCGATACTTTAACACATGATTGTACTCATGATAACAAACAACTTTCCCTAAGAAACATTATTTTTATTTTATTTTTTTCATTTAAAATTTATTAGTAAACCGTTACGGAATGGACGCGGCTCGTAATGTTTTTTTTTTTTTGTTTTATAAATAATGTTTGTTAGGGAAAGTTGTTTGTTATCATGAGTACAATCATGTGTTAAAGTATCGGTCACTAATTACCAGTCACCCTATATAGAATTCGTAATAAATATAATTACCTACTAGTTTTTGCCCGTGCCTTGAAACTCTTGAAACTTGGACTTTTAGCTTTTGCCCGCGACTTGAAACTTGGACTTTTAGCTTTTGCCCATGACTCTTGTATCATCCATGTTTTGATTTTTTAATATTTGATATCACTACATCGTATAAAACAAAGTCGCTTCCCGCTGTCTGTCCCTATGTATGCTGAGTTCTTTAAAACTACGCAACGGATTTTGATGCGGTTTTTGTAATAGATAGAGTGATTCAAGAGGAAGGTTTTAAGCTATAAAACGTACACGTGCGAAGCCGGGGCGGGTCGCTAGTTCTTTATATGATAACGTTTTATAGAGAAACATCAGGAATCAACTTACGGTGAAAAGGGTATATATAGTCCCTTAATTTGTTGCTGGACCAGAACATCGCACACAAAACCCCAAACTCCACAACCGTGTTCGTCGTTGTATCGGACATAATCTTGTTCATAGATTTACCTGTGATCATTAGTGGTTTAGAAATAGACGTATATTATATTGTACTATTGTTAGGGTGCCTTTCCACCAGCGATGTTCTATGCAACGTTGCTATAGATGTGTTTGATATCTAACAATCATATCCATTGGTCCACAAAGCATAGCACTGGTGGAAACTGTTTCAACTAAGCTACGTTTTTCATATGGAAGGATGCGTGCTGTGGATGCGAGCTATGGATGCGTGCTATGGATGGTCGCGAGTGGTGTAGCTATGTGCAGAACACCGCGCCGTCGCCGCGTCGCTCCCCGTGCCTTCTCTACTGTCGATACGTCGCATAACTCCAGCTGCGCATCTTCCTCGCGCAGCTACCTTGCGGCGGCGCATTTTCATAGCACATCTTTCTCGCTCCGCTATATAGCTCAGCATCAGTGGAAACGGTCACATAGTTTCGTAGCTTAGCTTTTACATTCTCGCAGCATAGCTGCATAGCACATCTCTGGTGAATCACCCTTAGACTGGCTCGCTAGTGAGCGTGAGGTCCTGTGTTCGATATCTAGATCGGGCAAAATGTTATTGGGTTTTTCCGTGTGGAACTTCTCAGCAGCAGCCTGTAGTGTGGATTTGTGCTCACTCACAATCATTCTTAATTCGCACATGCATACACCTCGCACCCCCACACACATATTTAATTAACACACTTGGATATTTCTGCTTCATTGTATTATTTTCTTTTTTTTTTTCAGTAGATATTTTGTCCTTTGTACTTTTTCGATGTATCTTTAATTGTTATCTCCTGGTCATTTCTACATCAATCTTACCGAGGTGAGGATCCTGGTGACCTGTAACACAGGTTTTATTCCTAAAACCTACTTCAGGCACCAGTCTCTCACAAAGGTGAAAAAGTTATATAGTTTTAAGCATACATTCATCTTAAGACCACTTATTGTGAAGAGAGAATAAATGAAATATTATTATTTTCGTATCTCTTATTATTCACGGCTCATATTCCGTGCGGAAGATGTCCGGTCCTATGGAAGGCATACGGGGGACACAGGTCCAACGCGCAGAGGCCCCTTTGAGAACTTTAATCTAAAATGGGATGGGGCATCAACCGGGGACTATCCACGTCTGCACTATTGGAGTACAGTCATGGACCGTCCCAGGTGGGTGCAAAACTATTGTGAAATATGGTATAAATAAACCTGGTCTATGGGAAGGGGTGTAAAATGGACTGTTTAACTTCTATTGCCGGAAGGAAACGGCGTCTGCCTTTCAAGTTTGAAATTGAATTTTATTGGCAGACGGTGACTCGCCAGCTCACTAGCTGGGCCCTCTGGAAAGCCGCCAGTACATAGGCGAAGGGGGCAACAGACGTGTGAGCGGCTAGAGGTGTAGAGAGATGTGGCCCCGGTTTCGCCGTCGCGGGTCTAAAAGACCCGGAGTGGGTTTCCCCGCTATTACGCCATTAGACACTTCCACCCCTGAGCATATAGCTCTGGCGGCCCTCCTCTGGTCGGCTGATAAAGGCAAGACAGAGTTGAGAATCCTGCGGGCACTCTTGGGGTTCCACTCCAGCCAGCCAATAAAAACAAACTGGAGACGAGGCCCTGACCGACTCTCTGAGGCAATGAGGTACGCAGTGTCGCCACTCACCAACAGCTCGCCACAAGCTGCCCTGCGGTTTGTAAGCTTTTCAGTAGACCTCATGACACATTTTTTATTATGTTATGGGGTTGTAGAAAGCTAGTCTAATGTTCCCTCCGGTTTTGCGTTAATCTCATGGTGAGGTAACGCCTTTCCCAGAGGGGGTATGTTATTATTATTTGTGCCTGGTTGATAGCAATTGGCTCGCCCCCTATTACATGGGACTTAAACGTAACGGCGAAATGAGGGTACTGTACACCTCCGGCCTTCGGGGAATACGGGAGTTTGTTTGTTTATGTGTATTATTGTCATTTTTTGTAAGTACCTCAGAAAAATGCAAAGCACTAAGCTACGTACGGAACCTTTCTTAGAAAAATCTCCGCAACAACTCCAGGTTTTATGCAAAGGGGGGTCAGACAGTGGGGTTTAATTCCTCCTAAGACTTGCGACCTTCCCCGATTCACGGGTCATTCGTTCTAAGATCTAGGTCTAAGTAATCACGGTCTAACTTAACGCGATTTACTGGATACTTGGATAGATCGGGTACTAAGTAAATTTAATTATTACTGGTAATTGGTTAACAGACTTTGTAGACGTAACGTAAAGACTAACAATTTATTTATAAGTTGGATCTATTGTATTTTCTACTAATGGAGTAACGTTGGTAGTTTTTTTAAAGCTCAAATCACATGCAATATATACAAGGTGTAACATAAATAACGCACAACCTCTTAAAGGTACCGACTCATCATTATGAACAACTTTTACTATGGGACCAAACTTAAATCGCGAAAATAAAATCAACTGTTCCCTACACTTTGACGAGTTATGCGAACATAAATGTAGGGAACAGCTGATTTTTTGTTCGCGATTTCAGGTTTGGTCCCATAGTAAAAGTTGTTCATAATGATGAGTACAGTGACCCCTTAAGAGGTTGTGCGTTATTTATGTTACACCTTGTATACATAAATACTCACGCCTGTACACCCCGAAGGAGTAAGCAGAGGAATTCTCCTACTATAGGAGTCTGTACACCAACGTTAGGTAGCGAGCTTATTAGCATTTTTCGGGCACAATTACGGTGCCAGGGGGCCTACCCCCTAAGTCCGTCAACGAAGTTAGTCGCCCGTCCGAAACGTAGGAGTGAACAAAACAAGTGTCAAGTTCAACTTTTCGGACGGGCAAAAACACATCGGTAGTAGAGACAACAGTCAAATCGTGTTGTCATTCATTCTTAGTTCGGGCCCCGAAATAATCGTTATGTCCGTAGGTGATAGGGAGTAGGAAACGCTCGTAACTAAAGCCGAAAGCACGGACTTCTCTGATGCAAGCTCACTCAAAGCACTTTGTATAATGCCTACATTCATATTTGCAATACCATACTTTCTCAACACTGACTCCCTTTCCGCTTTGTTCCTGGCGCACTCCATCAGCAAATGTTGCACATCATCAACCTTTCCACAGATTGGACAATTCGGTGTATCGGATTTTCTCATTAGGTGTGCAAACTTTGCTGATGGGTAGTGCCCCGAACGAAGTCTAAAAGCTAGTTTTAACACCTCCTATATTGAAGTCGGTTACAAATACATTTAACACCTTGCGAAAATACAACTTGATTCCACCAGTATTAAGCCTCCAAAAACAACAATAGATTTAAAAGTACTTGGCCCAGTTAAGCGAAATCAAATAAGCCAACACTTGAAGATTTTAGACTTGTTGGATCAGCGTTAGGAAATCCATTGACTACGTCATTATGTTGTCAATGGAGGGGCCCTTACTAAAACAATAGCCCCACAGAAGGGTCCCCACTCTAGCGATTATAACGATTAACAAATCAAATAGGTTTGACTAGTGTTGCCGAACAATCGATATTATACTATCGATAGTTTAAATCGAAAACCAGCTACTCCATCGATAAGGCTATCGATAGTATCGATAGCGTGGTTCACGTCAATACTATTGACATACCTCAATACTTCAAACTTCAAAACGCATTTATTAAAAATAGACTAAAATTACTCAATTCTTTTTTGTACATTGAGGTTCATATAAGACAGCCCCCAAAAGCGCCCCCCTTTCACCGCTTCCTAATGTTTTTGCTGTGAAGAAGAAACGGCGCAACAAACTCCCCAGCAACACATATCTGTCTGTCAAGTGAATAAATTAATTGAGTCTGTGGCGGCATCTATCTCGCCACATGCGAACTATCCTACATCGCGCAATCAAGATTTAACACGCAGATAGTACATATACAACCTCCCAACATCAACCGTTGGGCAGTAGCCCGCCAGGCACAAGACTCCGCCTGGTTGGAGGATCCTCCCTTTGGTTGGAGGAACACCACACCTGGTTTCTCCACAAGTCTGTACACAGCAAAAGGTAATATTAATTACAGTAATAAAATTATGCAAAATGCGAATTTTAAACAAAGTATAAAATACAATTCTGGTACAATTCTGGTTGACTACTACTGGTACTATTGACATACATTAATACTATCGATAGTATTGCTTTTCTGAACGTCGATACTATCGGTAGTATTGCACTCTGTCAATACTATTGTCACCTTCCGAGCTATCAATAGTCATACTATCGTTAAACTTTCGATAGACTATCATACTGCTATCGATATTCGACTATCGATCGACAACACTAGGTTTGACAGTTGAGAGCATTAACAAATCCTAGCCTCAATCGGTCGTACAATTAGAAAAGTGTTTGTTCAGGATAAATAATCCATTGTTTTCGCAGAAATTGATTAAAATACTTCAAATGTTTGGTAAAAGGATTAATTGTTTTTGTTTTATTTGTCTTGCCCCCTATTCAGAACATTTTTGATAAGTATGTGGCGGCATCTATCCACGCCACATGCGAACTACGCAACCCACCGGTGGTGTAGACGACTACAGCGAGACAATATCGACAACTCTCATACATGACAGTTCCTACATCGCGCTATCATATTGTATCCCTATCTAGTCTGTGCGCTATCATGATTCAACACGCAGATAGTATACAACGTGTTACATAATTCCCCTTAAAAAAGAAAATGTTAATCAAGTAGTATTTTATCGTTGTTGTCATTTACCTCTCAGAGGAAATTAGGTAAGAATGTTAATAACTTCCTGGGTAGTAACTATACTCTTTACTTTTATGTTTTCAGGGTTGCGTTTCAGTGGTGATTTTATTTTATGATTTGTCCAAGTATTTTTTTTTTGCTCCTAGTTTTATTTTTAAATATTGCCAATAGACTCTTTACAAGTAACTGTTTAATCCCCTTTCGGCTTTAGGGGTATTTTTGTAACACGTTGTATATACAACCACCCAACATTAACCGTTGGGCAGCAGCCCGCCAGGCATAACACTCCGCCGTTGGAGGATCTT
Organism: Amphipyra tragopoginis; assembly: GCA_905220435.1. Taxonomy (NCBI): domain Eukaryota; kingdom Metazoa; phylum Arthropoda; class Insecta; order Lepidoptera; family Noctuidae; genus Amphipyra; species Amphipyra tragopoginis. The sequence goes on from HG992006.1 coordinate 5,223,644, forward strand.
CCCTTTGGCTGGAGAAACACCACACCTGGTTCCTCCACATGAATAAGGCGCTCCGGCGCCGCACCGGACGGGACTTGCAACCACCGAGACGAGGCGGGGAGGGGTGAATGCGTTGCGACGTCGGAGCGGCACCGCTCGCTCAGTTGTTTATGCGTCAGAAGGAAGGACACACGCTCGCTCGTTTCGATTTTTTTTCTAAGTTTTTTGTTTATTGTGATTGAGGTTTTAAAAATGAGTACCAACCTAGATGTTATTGATATGGACTACCTCATAACATTAGTCCTTAACAGACTGTCTAACGCTGCTACGACGCCGCTGCGACATAACAACGTTGCGGCGCCGCACCGCTCGTGTGCCCGCTGATACGGTGAAATCTTTGCGGTGCGGCGCAGCAACGCATCGTGTGCCCCCGCTCTGACATGCCACAGATATTTCTATGTAAGACGACGCAGCGACACCGCTCCGGCGTCGCACCGCCGCCGCAACGCATCGTGTGCCCCCGCTCTGACATGCCACAGATATTTCTATGTAAGACGACGCAGCGACACCGCTCCGGCGTCGCACCGCCGCCGCAACGCATCGTGTGCCCCCGCTCTTAGGGAGAAGCTACACGATGCGGTGCGGCTCCGGAGCGGTGCCTGAGCGGTGCCGCTGCGGCGTAATACATACAAATTTCCATGCCTACCACACGGTGCGGTGCGGCGCCACACCGCAGCGCGTGGCTCTTGCGACGCCGCGTACTACGTGTGCACGCTGATGCGGCAAAATGCTTCTCCCTTAAGTGGCAGTAGGCGGGGCACATTACTTGCAGAACGGATGGCTGATGGGGCCGAAAGGTTCTGGAGTGGCGACCGCGTACCGGAAGGCGCAGCGCGGGTAGGCCTCACATAAGGTGGACCGATGATCTGGTGAAGGTCGCGGGAAACCGCTGGATGCGAGAAGCACAAGACCGGTCGATGTGGCGATGCTTGGTGGAGGCCCATGTCCAGCAGTGGACGTCTTTCAGCTGAATTATGCTTTTCAAAAGTTATTTGACGATTGAAAAATCAGCCTTAAGAAGAATAGAACTAAAGCTCTTTATGTTTCCTTCTACAAGTTGGGTCAGAAAGGGGGTATTAATCCGAAACGGTATGTCTACACCAGTGCGCTTTCACGTTCATCTTGCGCTTTCAACTTTCAATTCCTCTTGCGTCAAGCGCATACAATATTGATTGCCTCTGATGCATGCAGCTTATCGTCTATACCGGTGCACCACCAGTGACGGATTAGCGTGCGCTAGGGGCATGCACTTTTGTCGAACTAGTATTAAGGCATGTGCTATGGCGCTTCAGGTATGCGTCAGATGAAGACGCAAGATGAACATGAAAGCGCACTGGTGTGGACATAGCTTATGGGTATTAAAGTACCTATAATAATGAATAACTTTTGTTCTACATCTTTCCCCAAAAGTCAATAGTTTAAGAGAAATAGCTGTTCAAAGATTACGTAAAAAATACGCTAAAATCTATCTATCCTCAGCTATGATTAGCTGTGTTTTCATTTTAGTTCATATTTGGAGTCACGAATGGGGTGCTCAATTCCTAAATTCATAACTAAAGAAGGGTTGAAGATTTTTTTGAAAATTAATAATTTAATTTTACATGGAAATAAAAATTATCGAATGTTAAAATGTTAACACTTGCTTTAAAACCGTCATCAGTGATACTTTAAGTGGCTTGCGGATTACTACCCCCTTCCTGAATATCCTTGTATACAAGATTAGTCAGAAAGGGGGTACTAATCCTTTCCCCAAAAGTCATCAGTTTAAGAGAAATAGCTGTTCAAAAATTACATAAAAAATACGCTAAAATCTATCTATCCTCAGCTATGATCAGTTGTGTTTACATTTTAGGTCATATTTTGGGTCACAAATTAGAAGCTCCGTTTTCTGAATTCGTAACTAAAGTAGAGACGAAGAATTTAAAAAAAAACTAAAATAAAAATAATTTTACATGGAAATATAAATTATCGAATTTGAAATTTTAACACTTGCTTTAAAACCGTCATCAGTGATACTTTAAGTGGCCTGCGGATTGGTACCCCCTTTCTGACTATCCTTGTAAGTATATATTCTGTTACATAATGCATGTAGCAATTAAATTAAGTGTAAAACGAGTACAAACGCTGAACAATTGTGTGAAGCTGTAAATAAACTAACAAGACGACGCTAGCACTGGTGTCGTTAATTTTGTACAACTTCGCCACCGTATATAACGCGACTGCTTTCTGTGTGAACTGGTTACATTAAGTTTGTTTCAGACTTTTGCTGAAGTGCAACAGCGTGACGTCATCGAATGTAATCGAACTTCGGCGGGTCGTCGAGCAACCGCTTGTACTAGAGTGCGCGCAAGATAACTCTGCGCGCGACTGAGGGCGTGCTAAACGTTGCCGTGATCGCAAAAGTTCAAATTAACGCTTTTTAAGCTTAACTTTTTTATCGCGAAACATTATTTTCCCGTTAAATATTCCTGCAATCAGGTAGTTCTACTATCAAAATTGATAAAACGGCACACACTTTGGTGGACCATGATTAGTTCCGATTTCGGCCGCGCGCAGACTTATCTTGCGCGCACTCTACAGTGTACCTACTTACTACATACAGTGGGTCAACGCCCATACATTTGACAGGTCCTATGAAATGTCAAAATTATGTAGAGGCGGAGGTTATGTCCCAAGTATGCAGTATGGCTACTCGGGACATAACCTCCGCTCCTTCACCCCGCAACCCCCCGCACGATTGCTCTGCGAAAATGTTTTACGTTGAGCGACTGTAAGGAGTAAGATATAGGTAGACTGTGTTACTACTTACTTTTCCTATACTCAGAAGGACGTGGAGTAGGGCCTCACAAAAGGGATCGTCCAAGGATGGACGGTACAAGACGTTGCAGTGAATACATCGTCACCCTCCACGCTAACTGTCGTATCTAGCAATTGATAATTTTTCAGTAGTTGCGTTAGCTGTGGCTTTATTAATGAATTAATACTTTTTTATATTGATCTTGGCTTACTCTTGGCTTGGTTAATAGTTGCCCTAAAGCCCTAAGGTATCTATTTATTTATTTCTATTCATTTGAAGCAGATACGTCACTCTGTGAGAATTTCTCTGAAAAATTATAATTATAAATTGCTAGTTACGACAGTTAGCGCGGAGGATGACGACATGAGCGGCGCGCGACGGGACTCGCAACGGGGATCACGACGCGACGGGACTCGCAACGGGGATCACGACGCGACGGGACTCGCAACGGGGATCACGACGCGACGGGACTCGCAACGGGGATCACGACGCGACGGGACGCGCAACGGGGATCACGACGCGACGGGACGCGCAACGGAACTCACGACGGGACGCGTGACGTGTCGCAGGATTCGCTAATACCTTGGTGGGCCTAGTAGGTCTAAGGGCTCCCACACAAAACTGCGATGCGATGCAATACGACGCCGCATAGCAGCAAAATATGGTGGTCTGGTTCTATGTAGCTCGCAGATTTTTGCGATGCGATGCGAATTCGCAGTTTTGTGTGGGAGCCCTAAGTCCGACAAAACTCTCCGCCTTCCCCAGGGTGGAGGATTATTACTACGTAAAAAAAGGCATACAACTACTTACTTGGTTGGAAGACCTATCTTTGAGTTTCCACGACCTTCCGGGTGTTGTAATAGGACAGCGCACAAAATTCAGAACTGACATAACTTTTGCAAGGTAAAACTACCTGGGGCCCAATTCTCCTAAAATAAATTGTTGCCAAACGCAATCGAACCACAACCGTCAGTCAGTTTTTGTTTTCGAAAACTTTCAAAATGATTGATTTTGTTTTTTGTGTCAAACAATTCGACAGCTTTTGAAATTGAGAACTGTCTGAATTAACGGTTCGGCCTTGGTTCGGTTGTGATTTATCAAGATTTATTTTAGGAGAATTAGTCCCCTGGCAACAGGGCTAATAATATTTTGGCAATTTTATACGTGTTACGAAAATACCCCTAAAGCCGAAAGGGGATTAAAAATTCCTTGTAAAGAGTCTATTGGCAATATTTTAAAATAAAAGTAGGACCCAAAAAAAATTTGGACAAATCATAAAATAAAATCATCACTGAAACGCAACCCTGAAAACATAAAAGTAAAGAGTGGACTACCCAGAAAGTTATTCACATTCTTACCTAATTTCCTCTGAGAGGTAAATGACAACAACCATAAAAGACTACTTGATTAATATTTTCTTTTTCATGGGGAATTATGTAACACGTTCTCTCTCTCTCTGCAAATATGGGTAAGCCAGTCCTTTTTAGGGTTTCGTACTTAAAAGGTGCCAACGGGACCCTGTCTAGCCTACGCCGTCTGTCCGTCCGCCTGTTTGTCACAGGGCTGTACCTACTACTTGATTAACATTTTCTTTTTTAAGGGGAATTAAATAACACGTTGAATAAATAATTTGAAAAACGTAAACATTTTTTGTTGTCTTTTTTTTCTGTTAAAGAAAATAGTAAAAAAAAATGTAATATTGCCAAAATTAAAAATAAAAATATAACAAAGAGGATTTCGCGACGTCTTTAAAAAAAGTTGTTGGCAAATACTTATTAAGGGTTTTATTAAGGGTTAAAAGAAAACAAAGTCCCCACTCACAGTAGTCGCCTCATCTCATATAGATCTCAGACTTGCGCTATTTAATATTTGATCAGTGATTGTGCCGGGAGCCAGGAGTCGGGGTTGCATCCCGCACGGATGCGCAAATGAGCTGCTAACCAAATGTAATTCATTTCAGACTTCGTGGTGCATAATGTACGAGTATTGTATTAGTTTTGTAACATACTTGATGAACTCTGAGATGAAGAGCGTAGTTTCTGTGTAGAGAAGGTTTAATGAGAAAGGGAGGTACTTTTCTTATTATAAAATGCTATCTTATAATGCTTGTTTCCCACGGTGCGTGATATCGTGCATCGCGACGCATGAGCTCGCACCGACGCGGCGACGCACCATGGGAAGAGACTCGGCCGTGGTGACGGGGACGCGTGCGGAGCAGTGCGTCGTAGCCACGAGTCGGTAACTTCAAAGGTGCGGTGCGAGTTCTCTTTCACTTGGTATTTTGGAATGAAAAAATAGCTTCCAATCACGCACCCACATAATGTGGCTTCCTACGGTACGTGATTTTACGGATGATACCACGCACAGCCGATGCGAGCTACAACGCACCGTGGGAAGCCAGCTTAATAAGAACAGGAGTCCAATTCTCCTAAAAGAAATCTGGATAAATCGCAACCGAACCAAGGCCGAACCGTTCATTCAGACAGTTTTCAATTTCAAAAGCTGTCAAATTGTTTGACACAAAAAACAAAACCAATATCATTTTGACAGTTTTCGTAAACAAAAACTGACTGAAGGTTGTGGTTCGTTTGCGTTTGTCGACAATTTTGTTAGTTGCGTTGACCTCTGCCTCATTAATCTAGTGGTCGCAAGCGCGACTGCTAAAGGTAAGGATACTCGGCGACACATTACACTCGACACTCAGTGTCGACACCGAGTGTTGTAGTGTGTGTACACCGCTGTTACACTGAGTTGCGCATTAGCTCGGGTTTAGTTTCAGTGTCGCGATTGCATTATGTCGAATGTCAGTGTCATCGTGTATATGTAACCTAAGCGTGAGCTCCTGGGCTAGACCCCCAGGTCGGGCAAAGTGTTATTAGGTTTTTCCGTGTGGAATTTTTCAGTCCGGAGTCTGGATTTCTGCCCAGTTGGTGGCAATAGGCTAGCCCACTATTACATGGGACTTAAACATAACTGAAATGATGGTGTACTATTGAATTACACCCATGCCCAAGGCTTCAGGGAATATAGGCGTGGTGTTTATGTTATGTAAAATGTTATTTTTATTATACCCAAAAGACGAAACACTTTAAAAATATTTATGTACTGCCAGTTGTTTTTTTTTAATAAAGTTATCATGCTGGTTTATGTTGCATTAAGTGAGATCCGCAATAGAGTGCGAAATGCGTGTAGTGTACCATGCAGGGGTGGTCTAATTACCTTATTATTAATGGATTCTTCAAGCAAAATTAATGTATCACGATTAGGGTAACCATTTCATATTTGAAAAGGCCTAAATAAAAGCTAGATATTTTTCAAAAACTCCGGGCATTTTAGTCACAAAATGAAATAATAAATCCCACGCGCAGCGCACTTTTACAGGGGTAGCGGACGCGAGGAGGGTGACTTTTCCCCGTCTAAATCAAAAATCCGGAAAAAATAAGAAGCCGGACAATGTTCAGACGGAAGGTTGACAGCCCGGACATGTCCGAACAAATCCGGACGGATTTTAACCCTATTCGAATCAAAGGTTTACAAAATCTCGAATCAAAATTCAGCTAGTTAACCAGTACCGTACAGTATAAGGATGTTGATACACGTATGTAATATTCATGTTGAAAGGATATTATCTAGTGTTTAATATGTATTAGCTGTCAACGCGTTACGACAAGTTCATGCCCGATATGACAGATGGCTGAGGCCTCGGAACGTTTTTGTGTTACAAATAATAATCCACAAAATACCTGTAATACATGTTATGTGAGTTATTTATTCATTGTACCTATGTTTTCAGAATTATCTACTTATGGCCTCTGTAGGTCATACAAATACATGTAGGTACAGTGCGTTCAACGCATGAAGACGCGCCCACTACTTTTTGTGAGAGGTGGCCGCGTGGTACGTATGCACACGTTTAACTATTGTGTGGCGATAGTTTTTTTTTTTCTATTGTACTTCTTTTAGATGATCCTTGCAGTTATTGGCGAGACCTGAAGAGTCTCCAGCCAATGGAGGGAAGTAAAATACTTAACCTAAGCTAACTACTCTACATTATGACTACTAGCAACAACAGCAATAAGGGCGACCCCTAGTGGGACCCGGACCTAGGCTTAGGGCGTTGCTGGCGGGGGATTGGGGCGGAGACAGCTTGATGAGGGCTGAATTATGGGTGTGACTGCGGAGTCTGAAGAAACGACCGGCTCTACGACGGGAGAGCTCGGTGGATCATGACCGGCTGTCCTATGGTTGATGTTGGGCGGTTGTGTATACTATCTGCGTGTTAAATCTTGATATGGCGATGTAGGATAGTTCGTACGTGACGGGATAGATATCGCCACATGCTGCGTATTTTCCCTGTGGCATTAAAGGTGCTGCCACAACATGATTGACTATAAACTACATACTATATCGACCTAACTGTATGACTGCGGGGAGATGACTCACGAGCGTGGGAACGCGCTCTAATTCGTAGGCGTTGCATTTCTGATTACAAAGGTATATTGTGTCACTACGATAGAAGTAGTTAGCTTAGGTTAATTATTTTACTTCCATCCCATTGGAGACAATTCAGGTGTCGCCAGTAACTGCCCGGTTACGTAGAAATATTCCGCAAGGACGAGCTACAAGCAGTCCAATAGAAAATAAAAGAAAAACCGACTTCAAAAAGAGTAAAATAATTACCATATAGAAAATTAACAGTTTCAGAAGTCGGTACCTTCAATTTGGTTCAGCGTGGATTAGCACCGACTTCTGAATCTGTTAATTTAATAATATGGTAATTATTTTACTCTTTTTGTAGTCGATTTTTCTTTTATTTTTATAGTAGTTTTATTTTTCTATTTTAAGTGGCATAAAAAATACATGAATATGCAATTACAGTAATCGTAATTTGCTGTTATCCATTGAAGAGTTTCATTGTCAATCTCCTCGGAGATCAAGATCTTCACCAAATTTAAATGGGACCACCTTGGGAGAATACTCTTTCAAACAAAAAATCGCTTCAAATGTACCTATAAAATTTTATGAGTTGCCTCGATTTCTCCAGGATCCCATGATCCTGACCTGATGACTATGGGACCACCTGGGATGTACATAGGTACATCCCAGGTGGTCCCATAGTCATTAGGTCATCAGGGTATAGACCCTTTCAACCAAAATAAAAAATTTCCAAATCGGTCCAGAGTCCAGACGTCTTTGAGTAATGGAGAACAGACATGAAAAAAGATTCCGACGAATTGAGAACCTCCTCCTTTTTTTGAATTCGGTTAAAAAACCGCTCTAAAGGGAGAATTTCTTGCGGAGACAGTAATAATCAGGTAATAAATTGCCATAACCCCTCTCCATCAACGAAGCTGAAGGTATCTCCATTATTAGATTGTGAGGCCAAATTTCAGTGTCTACGTCTAAAAAGCGTACTCGTAGTAAACAATCAAGCTTCCCACATGGAGAAATGAACGCCAAATTGACAGACGGTAAGTGGTACTGTTCGCTTATACGTAGTACGTACGTAGAGCTTAGAAGAGAGATGTGTCTGCGATACGTGACTGTTGTCGCTTCTTTCTGTCCATAAGGGAGATATGTCCAGGATTCATTACATTTGTTGTGTTAACAAAACAAGGATAACTCACAGTATCATTGTTCCCTACCAGACATACAAGGTTGGTCGGAAAGGGGGTTAAAGAAACCATAAAAAATATCTTTTGTTTTACAACTATCCGCAAAAGTCAATAGTTTATGAGAAATTAATGTTTAAAGATTTCATAAAAATGCGCTAAAATCTTTTTTTTTATTATTTGTCTTCGTCTTTTGACCCTAGTCGCACCTGATAAGCGCAGACAGGGTCTAAGATGGAGCACACGAATCCAAGTAACAGAAATATAGAGAGATTCTCCTATACCCATCTGGCTCTGAGTATGTGACACACGACAGAACACAGAAAACTGCTTGGCGCCCGACTTTAATGTTCAGATGGTAGCTAGCCAGGTGGATCGAATAAATCCTACCACCAAGCGTGCTGGGTTTTGTTGAATCTTACAACACGTGTCTATTCCCAGCGTGCGGGAGGAAGTTTTATATTCTAGCCGGTCCCCACACGGGATAAATCTATCTATGATTCTCAGCTATGATCAGCTGTGTTTTTGTCATATTTGAAGTCACGGATTAAAAGCTCAATTTTCTGAATTCATAATCACCTCACCCGGATTCATCGTTCCCGAGTGTTGTCGTTTTGTAGGCTAAGATGACGATGACATTAATAAATTGAGTGATTATGAACCCGTTGGCAATGATACGAGTAACACATCTCCTTTATTTCTATGATCAGAACACAACCTTGACGCACACAGCACAGGCGCTAGACCTACAAAAACAATGAGAAATCGCACACACGCAGCTAAATTAAATTTTGAAGCGTACCCTTATAAAACATTTACGTTAGGATATGGTGTTTGTGATAAACGGCAAGCAAGTTAGAATAGGCATTTTTAAATTGTCTAGGGTTTTGATTTTTTGTTTCCTGCAAAAAAAGATGACACGATTGGCACAGTCGCTAACCGCTTGTCTGCGCAACGTATTGTGGGTTCAATTCTCGCATGGAACAAATATTTTTATAGTACAGATAGTTGTTCCGGGTCTGGGTGTCTGTGCATGTGAGATTTTTAAACTGTAAACGCACCCACGACCCACGGGTAAAGGAGTAATTCTAGGAAGGGGAAAGGATTTTAAAATAAAGTACCTGCTTCGTCCAAATTAATACAGTGATGGATCTCTTCTAATCTACTACTACTAGACTACACATGATAAGATCGCTGGGAAACTGTTGTCAAGAAAATTATTCATTTGTTAGCTAACATAAAATGACTTTACGTAGATAGGTATTATGTTACACTAGCTACCCGTCCCGGCGTCGCTCGAGTACTTTTTATATCTTAAACCTTCCGGAAGAAACGACTTAAATTAAGATGATAACTGCATCAAAATCCGTAGAGAGTTTAGAACTCAGACAGACGCGAAAAGTGACTTTGATTTATAGATATTAATTTATAGATAGCTATTTCTAGATTTATATGAGGTTATCAACTAACAGAAAAACTGCAAAAGTTGCGAAGAGCATATGTTAATTACTTTGCTTCTAACCAGATACTTTTCATATCAATAGGTACCTAACAAAGAAATCAGTATTTTCTAACCAATAAGCGCAGCTCTTTATTTTAAAAGGCAACACAACACACATCAAGGTAGTGACGATTTCAGAAAAATTACTTATAAACGCCACTCGCTTCAGCTTACACATTACACCACACGCTAACACAGGGAAGGAAAACCAATGTGTACTGTTAGTAAGCTCCTTATGTTAAGGATATTAGGTCGACAATCGAACGCTCTTCCACAAGACTAACGAGTATTTGATTTACCATTTATATTACGTTTTGTCCCAGTTCGATTCTATCACAAACACATTAATGAGTTCACTTCACGTCATTTTGACTGACTTTATAGGAAATCTTGAAATTGTTCTTCTTTTTGGGAGGGCAATTTGTCAGTTGAATTATTCCAATTATTTTTAGATTCGTTTTTACGGGGTACAAGGGTTGGACTTTATTTTTCTGACTGAAAGAAGAGGGGTATCATGGGCATTGATTAATAAAATAAATACCTAGGTGTTTTAAAAAACCGACTTCAAAAACAAAAGCTTCAAAATATTAATGGACATTAAAGGTACCTGGTCTACCAAAAAATTAAGATTTTCTGAAGTCGACGCCTTCAATTTCACGTAGGTTTTATTTTTTCGTTACAATGTGGCTTAGGAGCGAGTTCAGAAAATCTTTATTTTATTATATGCCATTAATTGATGCTTTTTAGATAAGTCATTTTTTTTTAATATTTGTGTTATTAACACCCAACTCAAGGATTTGCGGGATGCAGAAATGTTTTCAGTACCTACCTACATATTTTAAAGAAAAGGTAGCACGTGCCCGAAAAGGTACATACCTATTTTATTTATTATTTATTTAAACGTGTTTATTCAAGACACGGTACAATTAATTTTACTCACCAAACTGCTATATTGCAGTTTGTAGGCATTTTGCTCTTTTTAACTGTGATATTAAACAATTTAATCGGTACCTAGTGAAAACAAAGTCCATCCATAATTAAGCGGTTTTTATGAAATTAAAAACCTTCACAAGTGACGATACTTAAGTACCTTCCTAAGCATAAAATTAAATTATGTAAGTATGTTTGATTCTTTTATGTTTTTTTTATTATTTATGCTGTTATTTTGTCCTTGGCTGAATAAAATCACTCTTTCTTTACCTCCGGCGAACCCTGGGCAGTCAGCTCCGCTACCAACCTTGCTGACTGGCTAATCTTTTCATCACGGCGGCATGAGCTATAATCATATAGCTAGTACACTAGAGAAGATAAAAATCCGCTCACATACCGTGGCCTTCAAAATCTTTTGTTCTCGACTCAAATACGTGTCACTAATTCAATTACGAATCTAATCACTTGGCATGTCTCGGGTTAACGTGACATGACAAGGCCAATTAGTGACACATATTTGAGTCAAGAACAAGAGATTTCAAATCCATGGTATAATAATTATAACACAATAATTGTCTATCCATATACCGCTTGCTTACCACAAGAGAAAAGGTGATCTAATTTAAAACAAGACCCAAACCAACATAATATTATTATCCGGATAATATCCGCACCGATCCCCACTCAATTTCGGATAATAACCGCACCGATCTCCACTCAATTCCGGATAATATACCTATAGATCACCAAGCTTAACACAATATGTCTAAAATACGGGATGAGTGTTACCATACGTTTAATTAGTTATAAGCTCTTTAATAAAAGCTTGTTGACAAAGGTCTGGGGTGTTGACAAAGGATATAAGTTACATAATATTTGCGTGGAAGGTACAGGGAGATATTTTGCAAGGGTTCATTGCAACTCAGATGGAATTGTGTAGTGCTTGAGTCCGCTATATTTTTAGACGGACATTTTTTCTAATAGCAGTGATTGTCTAGTAGTTGAACCCTTGCCTTTCTACCTAGGAGGGTCTGCATTCGATACCGGTCCGTACCTACAGTACGACACAACTTTTTTATTTTTTCGTGTAAGCATTGCCCCACACTAGGACTTCTCCTGTATCGTGGGTGCGTTTACAGACACATATTTTCACATGCACAAACGCCCAGACCTGGAACAATTACCTGTAGGCTATAAAAGTATTTGTTCCATGCGGAAATCGAATCCACAAACCGTACGTAACCAAACCTGTCGTCAAACAACTAAGAAATTACATCGATGTACACACGGCTACACATCAAGCTATACAAAACCAGTTTATCTTGACGTCGCTTTGTATAATCTTATCGCACAAATAACGGTCAGCTTATACTGGTTTTGCATAGCTTGAAGTGTAGCCGTGTGTACATTGTACAGACGCCAGCTGCAGGTCAAGCTACCCGAAATAACAGAATAAATATTACAAGTACCGAAACTGTCAAATTTTCCCAATCAACCTTAAACCTAATGCTTTCGCAATATAGATGAAAAAGATTGCAGTAGCTTGATATGCTGGCGTCTGTACCCGATCGAACAACCAATGGCAGTCGCTCATTTTTGCGTCACTCAGTACCAGTGATCGGAAAAGGGTGAGCTAATTTACCTAAACTTCAAAGAACAGAGACAAAAACTGGAGACTTCCTTACAACATTTTTTTTGGGAGAATTTTCTCGTAGATTGTCATTCATTTGTTTTCAAAAAATAAAAGACAATCACCTGTTTTGAAAACAATAATCAATCTCTTTTTAAAAAAAATGAAAAACGTGTCATCTGGTTTTGTGACAATTTGGGAAACAAAAATAGGAAACGAATTAAATAGTTTTCTGTACTATTAACATTAATATTAAATGTACTTTAATGATGTCCCGAAACCCGGACTAATTTTCACGAAAAAAAATGTTGTCGTAAGGAAGTCTCCAGTTTTTGTCTGTGTTCTTTGAAGTTTAGGTAAATTAGCTCACCTTTTTCTGATCCCTGCTCATTACAGATCATTTTTTACTGCAGTAGGTACTAATAAACATTCGTGGTCTTGAAGTCGTACTCAGATGGCCGTGATCGGTTTTACGAAGTTTACCGATACGATACGACTTCTTAGTTGGGTCGACTGACTTTGTGTGACGTTTCGAATTGGTTTGCGAATCAAAATTTGATTAACGATGACGGAAAACATCGTAAGGAAACCTGGGGCCCAATTCTTCTAAAATAAATTGTTGCCAAAAGCAATCGAACCACAACCGTCAGTCAGTTTTTCTTTTCGAAAACTTTCAAAATGATTGATTTTGTTTTTTGTGTCAAACAATTTGATAGCTTTTGAAATTGAGAAATGTCTGAATGAACGGTTCGGCCTTGGTTCGGTTGTGATTTATCAAGATTTATTTTAGGAGAATTAGGGCCCTGGACAACTGCGAAAGCTCAAAAAAAAAGTTCTCGGTGACTAGTAATCCACTAGTGTGGGTCACCAGGCCAGCATGGTCAACTAAGGCTTAAGCCCTTCTCATTCTGAGAAGAGGCCTGTGCCTAGCAGTGAAATTGATTATAATATGATATTTTCTTGCTTTTAAAACCAAGCACGTCAAACTCTTAACCCTTTTACTATACACTGAACATAGCGGGTTAAACCCCGCACTGAACGAGTTTAATATTTATACTTCTTAAAAACGCCAGGCAGGAAATAAATCTCTCCCGATCTTTCCGAAACACCTTCAAATAAAGACTGTTTCCGGAGAAAGTAAGGTTGGCTAGCTTTGCTTATATTTCAGTTTTTGCTAATATCTTCAACTAAGGCCAAATATTTTTCACTTAGTTTAGCAATACATTTTTGTTTTATTTGTTCAGTTCAATAACAATAAAGATATTTAAAAAAAGCGCTATGCTTTCGTCATAATAGTTTATAAGGAAAGACAAAAAAAACAAACAAATTATTATCAAAATATTTTATTCATTAACATTCTATAAAAGAAAATATATTTTTTAACATTATTATAATACACTGTGATTTGACCTTATTAACTAAATTATCACAGCAGAGCGAGATGTGTGATTGCATGCGAAATGCGTAACTTTATGAGCGATAGCAGAAAAAGCGTACAAGCCTTGGCCTGGAGTGTAGTTACGGCCTAGAGAAAGGCCTCAGATTGGAATAAATATGATATATTTTTCTTTATTTAGTATCACGCTGACATTTCATTTGTTGTTTTGCCAACGTTGTTCAGACAATGGTCTACTACCATTAGGTACATAGCAACCAAAATATTATGAAAAAAAAAAAAACTAGGCGTTCTTAAAAAGTCTTATCTTTCTTAAAAAAACCTCACTGGTATTTAAAAAAAAAACAAAAAAAGAAGTTAATAAAGTCAGATGGGGGACCTGCGCAGTCGGCGCCATGATGGTTCAAGTTATGGCGATTGCCGCGATGAGTACTTTAATGTTACGGTTAATGTTTGAACACGTTTGAGCAACATAAGACTTTTTAAGAACGCCTAGTAATGATTTTTTTAAGATTTTTTTTTTGATGCTATGTAATGGTAGTAAACCATTATCTGAACAACGTTTGTTCTAGTAAACCAACCAGTTAAATGTCAACGTGTATACTGATAGCAGAAAAGGCGTACGAGCCTTGGCCTTATGTAGTTATCGTCCAGGATGAGGCCTTAAATTAGTTTTTATTTTTCTTTATTTACTGTAATCGGGACGGTGTAATAACTACTACGAACGATAAATACTCTATTATATGGCAAATTATTATCTTTAATTATATGAACTAAACTGTATTCTGCTGCCATGGATGTAATTGAGAGTAGGTTAATTACGCTAACAACCGCGCCGATTTGCGAGCTTAAGCAGCGCTTGCCGCGATCAATACACGGATGGGTGACCGTTCGTGACACATCAAGACCCCTCCGTGCCTCGAATAACAAATTAAACCGTCTGTTCTGGTTGTAAGAAGAATTTCTCTGACAGTTACGGGTAGTCAGAAGCCCGAAAGTCTAACAACCAGTCTAAGCTTAGGATATCGGCATTGCCCAGTAACTGATTTGCGGAGGTCTGATGGCAGTCACTCTGTGTGAAATACTGGTATTCAGCCGCATCTGGTAAGACTTGAAGCTGACCCCAACATAGGTAAGACAAGGCTAGGAGGAAGAAGCTGCCGTGGACTTATCGCTTGATTGGACGATTTTCTTTGACTAGTTATTATTTTTTACCCGCCTACAGCGAAGCCAAAAAAAGGGGTCTAAAAAGGACGAAACAAGAAAATAATTCAAATAGAAATCCAGAAATGCGTGTGTACAAAAATGGTCAAGGTAGAGCCGTGGTCGCACTTACTGTATACCTACTATGATTATGTGAGTGCCAGGAACACCTCCATTAAAGGAAGGGTAATGATTTTGGCAGTCTATGTATGTATATATGTATGTTCCACCGTAGCGCATAAACTACTGAACCGATTTTAATGAATGAGGTGTCAATAGATTCATAATAATGGCGCGGGTAACATAGGTACAAAAATGGTCAAGGTAGAGCCGTGGTCGCACTTACTGTATACCTACTATGATTATGTGGGTGCCAGGAACACCTCCATTAAACAGACATGGTATGTATATTAAACAGTGGGTGCGACCACGGCTCTACCTTGACCATTTTTGTACCTATGCATTTCTGGATTTATATTTGAATTATTTTCTTGTTTCGTCCTTTTTAGACCCCTTTTTTATGTAATCGGGTTATAGTTTTTTTAACTTTATTTTTTATTAGTTTACATAAATACATTTGAATTTAAAATACATGTTAGATATGTGATTTCACTGTACATTGTAGTCATGTGTCTCGTGTAAAGTGCTACGCTATACAAAGATCATGTATTCTCCAGGCCAATAAGCAATAGAATACAGGCCGTGGCCATAAAACTAAAATATAAACGTCATTTACATTTTACAAATGCATCTAAAACTGACAGACCCTAACAGCCCATTCACACATCGACGAATCGTTATTTTTTCCGGAACGTGATTTATCACGAAACGTTTGTATTTTTCAGTGGCCTATAAACTCCTACGATTGTATTCACACGCTCACTAATGGTGAAAAAATACAAATATGTCCCAAAAAATGCGAAACCGTACGACGAATCGTCACGACAAATCGTCTTGTCGCCATGTGATTCGTTTCTTGGTGGAGCGTTTTCTTGCAATTATTTAATGCCTTGTATGGAGCAACCAAACGAAGGCGAACAAACGCGAACGAATGAATGTGAACGCAACACCAAAGCTTCATTTCGTGTCCTTCGGTGAAAGCTATTCGTACGCCTTCATTCGCTTTCGTTCGGTTACGACAGGTGTATAATCGTTATGACAAATTGTATTAAATCACGATTTAGTTTATAAATGTGGACGTCTGTTAATCTTTGCCGAATCGTTATTAATAGCGAATCGTCAATAACTGATATATGTGTGTGAATGAACCGTAACAATTCTATCAGATAAAAATATTTCTATTCATAGAATAAAAATAGATCCCTTTAAATTAATACTTTTTTATGATAATTTTTTAATAAGAATAGGCTTAGCCTTTTTATTTTACCTAGAACATATTTTTATTTTGTGACTTCAATAAAACAACATGTTATAGCCCGACCACTTATCTGAGACCGTTTCTGAGGTAGGTGCGTGGTGCGGGAGGGGTGTAGTGACGCGACGCGAGAGCTCAGGGCCTGTCCACATCTCTACGTCACGACGTCGTCAAAGTGGAACAGTGCGGTAACGCGGCACAGTGCGTTGACATAACGTGCAAATTTACGTTACCGCATCTTAACACGTTCCGCCTCTAGCCACAAGCGCGCACACGTATAAGCGCTCCGCCCGCGCTCTCCACGCCCGCGAGTTAGTCGCCGTCTATGTGATCCAATGCTTTAAAACCATACCTTACTGTTATTCTCTTATTAAAATTCAGGATCTACATTGTCAACGTATACTTATACTTACATAGGCTTATTCAAACATTGTAAAGTGTTACCTGTCATAGCCCGCGCGGAGTATTTGTTCATAATAGAACGATTCGATAACAACGATATTCAAATACCAGTTAAATATGAGCTAAACTCACACCAAGCGAAAACTAAATCTCTTCAAGTGCCACGTAAAAATAACTTTTATGGCAGGCGCACCGCGTCATTCACATTACCCAATTTATTAAACCAAATACCTTTAGATATCAGAGATACATTAAATAGTAAAAATATAAAACACAAACTAAAAGAGCACTATATAAACTCAATTATATAAATAAAATGACGACACGTTTGGTGCAGTGGCTAAGCGATTGGCTTCTGCGCTACGGGTCGTGGGTTCGATTCCCACACGGAACAAAAATTTGTATGGCCTACAGATGGTTGTTTCGGGTCTGGGCGTTTGTTTGTGAGATTTGTGTCTGTAAACGCACCCACGATACAAGAGAAATCTTAGTGTGGGGCAAAGTTAAAAAAAAAAAAAAAAAAAAAAAAAATTACATTTTAACGTGTAGATTGGATTCTACTGCCAACAGCGCGTTGACTAAATCTCAGGCCATGGCATGCTAAGACAGACCCCAGAGGTCTAATAGTGTGCTTTGTTTGTATTTAAGAAAAAAAACTGTAACGTGTGTATTAAATAAATAAATAAAAACGATAGATCTAACAATGATCCTGACGTGCATTTTTACGATACGGTAACGTAAAGCACGTTATGTCAACGTACCGTGCCGCGTCACCGCACCGTTCCACGTTGACGACGTCGTGACGTGGAGATGTGGACAGGCCCTCACTGATTCGTCAACCTGTGACAACTGTCACCCCTCCCGCACCGCGCAGCTAACGAACGGAACGAACTCACAAAATAAGCGGCCGGGCTATAATTAATTTCGAGCCTACAAAACCACACAAAAACATACTACATACATTCTAGATGCATTCGCAAAGCATTACATATGCTGTGTTATCGTCCTTATTAGAGCGCGCGCACACTGTACGACACAAAAACCGGCATACATTTGCATAAACGCAATTAGCAGTTAGCTCGGCGGCACACACGTAGAAATAAGCTTTGTTTTTGTTTGTCGCTTTACAAAACTTTGTTCAGACACGTTTTAAATGAATTTATGATTAGCTGCTACAAATAGTCGGATACGAGTGCCGTAATTTTATAGACTGACATTTCTGGAATTTCGGAGTGGATAAGAATTTTTGTTTTAAAACGCTAAAATAAACTAAAACGTAAAACTGTGGATAAAAATGCAAATAATTTAATGATAACATTCTTCTATCTAACATTCTCTTCTATCTCTACTCGGATCTTGGCGGATCCAGCAATCGGATCTTGGCGATCGCCACCGGCTCGCGTGTTCCCGACACTGTCGCTTGCGTCGGTGAATACTTCATACAAATCATGTTTATTTTGTATTTTATATATCTTAAAAGGAAAAATAATAGTGTTTTGTATACTGTCATAGCTATCCCTTTGGTCGATAAAGTCCGGCCGCCGGACGACCGTTAACCTACTATTACTTTTGTGTGTCAGGCCTGTCAAGAAAATTAAAAAGTATACTGCAATCTTATTGTTTTCCTTCAATAGGAAAGGTAGGACTAAACAGTGGGTCGCACGACCCAGTTCTATTCACCGGTCGCGATCGCCAAGATCCGAATGCTAGCTTTACATTTAATTTATCGAAAGCGTCATTTTATCGAATTTGTTATTACACGTTACGATGACATTTTAGTGGCCCTGCAAACGGCGTGAGAGAGACACTCTATACTGTGTGTTCAGATCAATATTTTTACCGTTTTTTTTTTTCATTTTCTAGTATTTATTATACCCAAGTAACAAAATTTGATACTATAAAAGTCCTGAGAACGTTTTGGAGCGTGCTATTACCTTCACTCGAACCGATACGGCGTCAAATTTTTATCCTCGTGAGAAATAGGATGTTTGCATTCTATTAAAAATGTACAACAATTTAATAATATTTTAAAGTATAGAAGGAACACGATATGCTTCGATCAACAACATCACGTTTCTTCTATAATTTTGATATGGGAAAAAAATTATTAAAAAATAAAAGAGTTACATGATCATTTTCTGTCCCGCGGAAAAGGTAGTTTGTACCGAGTGTTAAGAAGTAACTAGGAAGTTTTTAAAGTATGACGTCGTTGTGGTAGTAGTGTTGTCTCTATGTAATGAACAATTTGAAATCTTTTATAACTTGGGCATTTTACTAAATATTTTTTTTCATTGTTTTTCATGACTTTTGTAATATTCAAGATTTCTAGTAAAAAAATAATCGGCATATAAACTATTGAACTTACTCATCGATTATACTTGTAAAAACTATGCAGGCGGCTCTTTTAACTACTAAAAAGTCGACATATAAACACTGAAATAAACGTTATTATACTATCCTATTCCCTAAACATAAAACAGATCAAGTATTTAAAAACATAATTCCCTATGGAAGACCCCGACTTTGTCGTTTATAGCCAAAGAGCAACGTAAATGGAATCTATCGGAAATCCCATGAGTATTTACGAGAAATAACGTAATAGGACTGAGGGATATTCTTCCTACAACGTGTCTACTCAATTTCTCGAATCACTTTCAACCTTTTTTATGCGACGTTGGTATAAAAATCTGTTTTTTTTTCTGCCAAAATCCACTTAGCGTAAGATACGCTAAGTGGAGCGCCGCGTACTACACAAGATACGCGATGCAAAATACGCTTAAGTGTAGCTGTAGCCGCGGAAAATACGTCGAATATAGTCAACTTAATATCTTAAGCTTAGTAGGCGTTTCGGCCGCTGAGTTTCGTCCGATCCGGCCGAAACACCCATTTAATTATTATTAATATTTTTGAGTGGCGTTTCGGACGAATTCTTTTTTAAAGGCAAAGTAACGTCAGAAACATAATCAAATAATAGTTATTTTACTTTATGGCCATGGATAAATCGAAATGTACAATCAAATAAAAAAAGTCTTATTTTTTTACTGAATCCTTATTAGGTGGTTAAGATTCGATCACTAAGGCAAACGGAAAGAAAAAAAAAATTTTTTTTTGGCACTAGTTCCCCTGTGTTGTAAATCTATCTATACCAGTAGCAGATCATGCAGTTTTAAGGAATTACACGAATTCGTTAACACCTTGTATAAGACTGATTATTATTGTTGTTTACATTTATAATTCTTATTTTTAATTGATATATAAGACTGATTGTTGTTGTTTACATTTATAATTCATAATGTACTCTTTTTAATTGATACATAAGACTGATTATTGTGATTTTATCATGTTTACTGTTGATTGTTGTAATTGAACTTTATCTTTGTCCAACAATTCCCTGACTTTTACTTCAATAATATAACCCTGCCTAAGATTTTTCATTCTGACCGTACAAAATTTGCTTCAAAAAAAGTATCGTCTGAAACGCCACTCAAAAATATTAATAATAATTAAATGGGTGTTTCGGCCGGATCGGACGAAACTCAGCGGCCGAAACGCCTACTAAGCCTTAATATCGATCGAACGCAGGATGCGCGAGAAACTTCTAGGCCTTATTACGCTTGGCGTAACAACGTATAATACGCGTGGTGGGGCCGCGCAGAGAATTTGTGTGTAGCGCGATGCATATGCGTAACGCGACGAAACTTGAGCCGCGCAAGATACGCTGAGTGTGTTTAGAGCCTTAATACAATGTGCGCGCGCTCTTGTTTTTTTTTTGCATTAAAGGCACAGATCTGGTACATCACTTCATTTTTATTGTCAAAAAAAATAAATAACATTATAATTCTTACATCAACAGACAAAGGCTTCAAAAAAGCGCAATCGAAAAACAAATCAAAAAAGATTTCATTGAACTAATTTTAATACGATTTTATGCAGATCAATTTTAGTTGTTAATACATTATTTTGTCAATGTTAACAGTATTGATAATCAAACAAAAATAATTAAAATGGCAATACTTCATCCATAGACAATCTCAAAACGCGTCTTTCGAAAATTAAAAATATACATTATGGAAAGCAGCATTTTAGTCACTAACAAGTCAAACCATAGCCATGAACACCGCATTAAAATCCGTTCAACAATTCAAACATTATTTATTTACAAAATTTGTTAATATTGGGCTCAAAAATCGAAAAAATATTTCGCCAATGCTAATTAGGCTTAGAACTATATAATCACATAACACATTTTTTATCTATTTATTTAATTGTTATTAGATCAGGTACAGCCTTAGCTTTCCCCCGAGTTGCCCTACTGCAACTCGGAACACCGGGCCGAAGTGTCTTGGCCGCCCTGAATTTAGATGCAGGTAGTGGTGCAATAGATTTTTTAAATAACTAAATGGCTTTTATTTACCTTTAACTAACAGAATCTTACATTCGGCCATTTTTTTTAAGCAGTTTATTTGATAGTTGCGCATTCGCAAAGGTTCGGAGAACCTATATTTAGGGCGGCTAAGATTAATCGGCCGTACTGTTTTATGTTATTTGTATCATTCTATACCTCTGTGGTAATTTCAGATGCATAATTACCCGTTCGTTTGTCAAGCACAGGGATTGTAGCAATATTCTCAATTCCCATTCCTATTCCCATTACAGCGTTCCAAAAAGATTAGATTTCTGAGCCCAACATATAATTTAAAACCTAAATTCATTTTGCTTCCTCCTGCCAATCGCTCGCTAGTTGCGCCCCTCGCATGTAAGGGGGCATGTAGATCGAAGCTCTAAGAAGAAAGGGCCTTCCTGTCCCGGATAGAAGGTAGATGCAGTTAGTATGTACCGACCTGCGGGTAGGTTGCGTAACTCTAGGACTACAAAACCGGCCCTGTGAACAAAAAACAGAAAAATTGTTTTTTTTTTATCTTCCATTTGACTCTTGTCGCACCCGGCGTAAGCGCAGACAGGGTCTAAGATGGAGCACACGAATCCAGGGGGTAAAGATATAGAGCAGGGATGCACAGACTTATTAGGACTTGGAGCCTCTCGAGCGGAATATAAGCTAAAGGCGGGCCACCACAATTAAAAACAATAAAAAAGTTGAATATGGAGATCTTAAAAAATATAAAGTATCGTAGTGTGGGCTTTTGATAAAATTCAAAAACTTTGTTCATAAGCTAAAACTGGCCATTACTGATAGAATGCAGTATTTTCATACAAACGCATAATAATAATAAGCCTTTATTGCTGCTTTTTTGTTTTTACAAAGTTTAAATATGCCTAAGTAAGTACTAAAAAAACTTAATCTAATAATATTTTATTTTTTTAACTCATTTCCAAGACACAATATCGGCAAACGGTTAACGCTTGCTATTCTGAAGCAGCTTGTCTTCCGACAAAGGCCTCCTCCAAAGATTTCCACCCAGTCCTGTCCTTTGCAGCACGAGTCCATAGTGGACCAGCTACTTTCTTAATGTCGTCTTCCCATCTCTTAGTCTGTCTACCTCTGTTTCTTTTACTGTCTCTTGGGTACCACTCTGTTATCAATTTAGTCCATTTCTCTTTCTCCTCTCTCATCATATGTCCTGTCCATCGCCATTTAGTTGCTTGTAAACGGTGTGTGCATTTTTAAAATTTGTTCTACTTTTTATTTCGTGTAATTTTACTCTGTTGCTTCTATTAATACCTATTGTACTTCTTTCAATTCCGTTCTGGCAGACTTTTATTTTGTTTACTAATTGTTCTGTTAACGCCCATGTCTGGCAACCGTATACTAAACATGGTAGAATGCACATATTAAATAACTACAAACGCATAAAAGAGTTTAATTCGCTAGCGGGCCGCGTGTGCATCGTCGGAGGGCCGCATGCGGCCCGCGAGGCTGGGTCTGTGCATCCCTGATATAGAGGAACTCCCCTATCTATACCCCTGTGGCTCGCACATACAACCGACGGAACACAGTAAACTGCTTGACAGACTTTAATGTGCGGATGGTATTTAACCACACTCCCAAACTGAATTTCGACAAATCGTTCTACGACAAGATTTTACTTCGACATTTTGGAGCTCGTGGCTAAATAATTACAGCCGCATAGACCGATCCGGGTTAGGCCACGCTTGCCGAGGTTGGTCTGTGGATGGGTGACCATTTACCATAGCGAGTTTTCTCCGTGCCTCGGAAAGCACGTAAAGCCGTTGGTCCCGGCTGTCATTTGTAGATCTTTGACAGGTTACTGTTGGTCAGAAGCCAGAAAGTCTGACAACCAGTCTTACCAAGAGTATCGTATTACCCAGTTACTGGGTTGTGGAGGTCTGATAGGCAGTCGCTCCATGTAAAATACTGATATTCAGCTGCATCCGGTTCGACTGGAAGCCGACCCCAACATAGTTGGGAAAAGGCTAGGCAGATGATTATGGAACTCCGACATTACGCTACTCCGACAATTATGGAACTTCGACACCTAATTTGGGGCACCCCGACACGGATAGGTTAGGTTCGAAGAGGATGACGGGGGCTAGAATGAGCGAGCAAAGCGAGCGAACAAAGCCCCCGTCATTCACTTCGTGTTAGGTTACTTTAAACCCCAGTGTCGAAGTTCCATAATTGTCGGAGTAACGTAATGTCGGAGTTCCATAGTGTCGAAGTAAAATCTTGTCGTAGAACGATTTGTCGAAATTCAGTTTGGTAGTCGAAATTGGAATATCTCTTGCAGGGTATTATGAAATCTAGCGTCGAGATAAGGAACTTCTCGATCTCAATTGTCAACTCGACACCTATACAGCGTGTTTGGTGCTGCAGTACCGAAAATTGAACGACATATTAAACAGTTAATTTTAGGTATAGACAAAAATAGGCCACTTTGGAAAAGTAACCCCCTCCCCTCCGAATGGCAACTATTTTGATTTTTAACTAGCCCAGTAATGTAGGTGTTCATAAAAAAAAATATCTTTGGAACTAGGACTACGAAAAGTTTTTTTATTTTTTGTAAACTGACTATGCCCTTCTTCTTCTATTTAATTCAAAAAATGATCTCAGTTATTGCCTGAATTTATAAAAAATTGGTAATTTATTAACCTACTTCTTGTCTTGCCAAATAGTTTGAAATGGTCATTAATATAAAGTGTTTAACATGTCGTTAATTTTTCGGTAGTACAACACCAAACACACTGTTCATAATAAAACGACGTGTTATTGAGCTGTCGATTATCCGCACAGGCGCGGATTTGAAATGTTTATCAGATTTCAAATTCGAGTTCTTCTCACACTGTGCGCAATAAGGTTTAAGATGTCATATCAACTTACATAAGTACCTATTTGTTTTTAAAATTGTGAAGCGTCGATTCTAGCAAAAAGGTTATAACCACTTTTTGATGTTATGAACTCCTTTTTAGGTATATATAGTCTAGTCAAAAGTTGTATTAGAGCTTTGATTGAATTTACTAAATAGATTAATTTCTTTTTCTATGCTACATAGTATAAATCCTCTTTAAATTAACCTTTTTATGTAAATAAAGAAACAAAAATCTTTGCCCTGTCAATTCTTTGCAAGCAACCGAGCGACCTTATGAAAAAGTTATGTGCAAGCAATTATAGACCTTAGGGTGGTAAACATTGCAAGTCCGCGACTGGTACGCGCAGCTATTATTCATACTGTAACATTATCGATGTCGAAATGACCCTCGAGGATCAGAAGAATTTCTTGCAGAATCACACTAAAATTCTACTATTATTATTGTAGTCTCCTCACCTATAAGGGCCCGAGCTCTCTTTCAAGAAGGGCGCGGTAACTGAAGGGTCATCTAACGACTCGACCCTCGCGTCCACTCCCAACTGGTACTGCTTCGGTCCCTTCAGTTCCACCACTATGCTACATGGTGATCTGGCGTCTGGGACGGTGATTATAAACTTGGGATTGTTGGGGTAAGTGGCTCGGTGATTCTCGCAACCGCCTGCGGTTTGGGCCGTCCACTCGCCTTTTAGCTGTAAAAACGTTTTATGTAGAGGTCAACTACGATAACATGGCACGCGCCTCCAACATCTGTCTTCAATGTGTGTGTGCATATGCTAACGAGTCACCATGTTTGTCTTTGACAGTATTTTTTTTTCTATTTGACTGCTGTAGGTCGTCCTAGGGGACGGTTTCTACGTAACCGGGCAGTTATTGGCGAGACCTGAAGGGTCTCCAGCCAATGGGGGGGAAGTAAAATACTTAACCTAAGCTAACTACTTGTACTACACTAACATCATGACTACCTGCAACAACAGCACTAAGGGCGACCCCTAGTGGGACTCGGACCTCGGCTTAGGGCGTTGCTGGCGTGGACATAGGGGGGGGAGACAGCTTGATGAGGGCTGAATTATCGGTGTGACTGCGGAGTCTGAAGAGACGACCGGCTCTACGACGGGAGAGCTCGGTGGATCGTGACCGGCGGCGGTGGGACGTCGCGACGGGCCTCGTCGACGAGGACGGTATGCCGGACGGCGTCTTTGACAGTACTTGACATGTTTGATATTTATACTTGAGCCATTACAAACGTGCGAACTGAGTCAAATCATTACGTTAAAGGAACGTCACAATGCTGCACAAGTCGTTATCGATAAAGGGATGCCGCTCGGCCTAAACAATATTTTGCATTATTTCCTTAATCTCTCCCTCATTACCTTTTATTGACTATCGACAGAGCCTTTTTTACTGTTACACACAACACCAGGGCAGTTCCATAAGGAAAAGGTCTGATAAAAATGATTTGCGACTCAGTTCACACGTTTGTAATGGCTCAAGTATAGTAGATTTATTGCTCAACTAGGATTCCGCATGCCGCCTAAGAAAACAAAATGTTAGCTGTAATTTTAATACCCACGCTGTAATAAAATGGCCAATTTCAGCACATACCCTAACTGATATTTCGAAATAGATTTTGTTTGCCGACGCTGGGTTATTTATGAGCATACGATCAACGAACTCACGCACAAATTAAAATAATGAATTAACACTTACAGTTTTCTTATAAGGATACGGCTCAAGCTTGCTAAGTGTGAAGGGACACGTCGCATAAGCCCTTAACGTATAGAATATAGTTTTGCTCTTCTCATACTGTGACACCACTAAAGTATATCTGTCGGCGCTTCCTTCACCTATTAACAGTTCGCATAAGTAGTGAGGACTGTTGATCCTTATTCCGTCTTTATAAGGTTCAGGATCGTCTGAAAAGATTATAAGTAGTGAGTATATTTGTTACCGGCAATGTGTATAGTGCAGGTATTCTATACAATGCCTAGGCAATGTATAGAATGCCTGGGGCCTCCAGGCAATGTATGAAATATTATGAATATTATTGTCCATTACATACTTTGCCTAGGTAATGTATACATTTCCTAGGGATTGTATAGAATACCTGCTGGTCCACCGGCAATGTGTGAAGTAAATAGATTTGGTCATTCATTTGGGGCACCCCGTCCGTCCGTCGACTCTAGTTTGGAAACCCAAACAACCTTACAAACATCCCCTTAAGTTTTTCATTTGTTTTTATTGTGCCTCGCGTGGAGTTTACTGCCTGCTCGCACGTCTTCCCCTTCGCCGCTCTCGTCTTTTTCACACGTTACCGGCGGCGCATTCGGTATTGTATAGAATGCCTAGGCAAAGTATAAAATAAATAATATTTCATACATTACCTGAACGTTTTAGGCATTCTATACATTGCCTAGGCATTGTATAGAATGCCTGCATTATACACATTGCCGGTAACATATTCAACATGATCATACTTGATGTTTTTGTTTCAACAATATTTTTGACGGGGTCGTTGGTCTAGTGTACGCTAGCGCGATTGCATACGGGGTGTCCTGCGTAAGCGACAAACGCGATGCGACGCGATGCTACGAACGCGATCAAAACAATGGCATCCTCTGCTGGCGGCCTATGTAGCAGTCTGCGACGAGAAGCGACGTTACGTGTATTAAATATAAATAAATAAATATTTTGGACATTTTTTACACAGCACCATCTAGTCCCAAACTAAGCAGAGCTTGTACTATGGGTACTAGACAATGGATATAATACTTATATACTTTTTTTTTTGTACATACATACTTATAATACATATGAAACACCCAGACCAACACAAACACTTATGTTCATTACATAAATATTTGTGTCCTGTGGGAATCGAACCCACGACCTCGTGATCAGCAGTCCGACACTCGAACCACTAGACCACAGACGTCATATTTTCATCGCGTCGTGTCGCCTGGCGTCGCATCGCGTCGCGTTCGTCGCTTACGCAGGACACCCCGTTAGTATGAGGTCCTGGGTTCGATCTCCAGGTCGGGCAGTGTTATTAGGTTTTTCCGTGTGGAATTTGTCATTAGCAGCCCGGAGTCTGGATTTGTGCCCGGTTGATGGCAATAGGCTCACCCC
Organism: Amphipyra tragopoginis; assembly: GCA_905220435.1. Lineage (NCBI taxonomy): Eukaryota > Metazoa > Arthropoda > Insecta > Lepidoptera > Noctuidae > Amphipyra > Amphipyra tragopoginis. Next base: position 5,250,941 of record HG992006.1, read on the forward strand.
CTATTACATGGAACTTAAACATAACTGCGAAATGAGGATGCGCTTTACAACTCTGCTCTACCCTTCGGTGAATACAGGCGTGATGTTACGTAATATTTTTGTTGTGTAATTCATGGGGACCGTAACTAAACGATAACCACGCAATCGATAGATTTACGAATTTACCCAGTTTCTAAAATTCTGATCAAATGAATCTGTTGTCAAATTTATAACTGCCTAGCATTTTCTGAACTACACTTGGGAGCAAATAAATCGAGCCACTCCTTTTTTCACGTGTTAGTTTTGGTTTCATGGATTATATACTAAGTTGTCAAAAAACTGCCCTCATTGTAAAGGTTATCAAATACCCTTTTATAATAATATAATAATAATAATATCCTTTAATTTCAGGCAACTTGGCCCATAGAAAACTAATACATAAATAATAAAAACAAAACATAATTATAAACTAATACATAATATTATAAAACTTCACTTTAAGCGCTGTCGTTGTGCGATCGTGTGGCACTTGTCCGCGGAAGCGACGGAACACAACTCCCTCCGGCCAAAAGTTCTCCTCCATGACGAGGTGCAGAAGCCACTTTGGTAGTCGAAATTGGCGTTACGGCGCGATTCCAGCAGCTGCAGTCTCACCAAGGACTTGGCCTTTTGGCGTACATACTCCACGATGTCCTCCGCATTAGTGGTGTAGTGTATGCGGGAGATGTACACCGGAGTGTTAGGCAATATGTTTCGAATTGATCTGTTCCATAATAGGTCAACTTCCAGACTAACCAGATGCGGCGGAATACCAATTTTTTACACGTAGCGACTGCCAACAGACCTCCGCAACCCAGTTACTGGGCAATGCCGATATTATAAGGTTAGACCGGTTGTCAGACTTTCGAACATCTGACTACCCGTAATGACTATTATAGGTATTCATATGACACCCGGGACCAATAGTTTAACGTGCTTTCCGAGGCAAGGCCTCGTTCCGTATAAAGGTTCGCGCACATTATGTCGGGCCGCAGCGGGTCGGGTTGCAGCGCAAAAATCCACTCAAATCGCTTGTATGTATTTGCATACTTGCATACCGCATATTCCGCCACGGATTTTGGTTGTGTGCGATGCGGCCCGCCCCGCCCCGCTGCGCCCCGACACAGTGTGCTATAGCAAGCGCCGCTTGAAGCGCCGCGCGAACACGTGCGCGTGCACTCCAATCCGCTTGCCAAGCAGATTGGAGTGCACGCGCACGTGTTCATTTTACGTTCTTTGCGTTTTTTTACCAACTTTTTATAGAAGCTGTTCATTTGTTCTTCTAACAACAGGCAAAAAAAAGAGAATTCTTCGTCAGAGCTATCCATAACGTACAGTTGCACGGACGTCTGGCAGGGCAGTACACTGTACTCGAAATCCGTTAATGCGCTGCGACCCGGCCCGTCACTAATGTACTAAGTAAGAATTTCGCTCTGCGCTGGGGCCCGCTCCGCCCCGCTGCGGCCCGACATAATGTGCGCGAACCTTAAAGTCACATGTTTTTACATGTTGCTTTGATGGAACGGAGGGGCTTTAAAGAATACTCACAGGGATAATAAACCCTCCTGCCGTTCTTGTAGACGAGCAGCGTGATGTACTCCTTGTTGTCTCTAAAGTCGTCGATCTGCGTGATGTGTCGCGTCAGCAGCAGCCACACGGCGCCGCGCCCCTGCACGTGTAGTGAGAACTGTGGGTTTTCACCGATGTTGTAAGCGTCTTTAGCTGGACCGGTGCCGGCGTCCCATTTTCTGGAACAATTTTTTTTTTATATGTATAGTGTATACACAAATAATAACAATAAACACTTTCCTCCGGTTTCCGAGGAGCTCGTGGCTAAATAATTACAGCCGCATAGACCGATCTTCCGGGTTAAGCCACGCTTGCCGAGGTTGGTCTGTGGATGGGTGACCATTTACCATAGCGAGTTTCCTCCGTGCCTCGGAAAGCACGTAAAGCCGTTGGTCCCGGCTGTCATTTGTAGATCTTTGACAGTCGTTACTGTTGGTCAGAAGCCAGAAAGTCTGACAACCAGTCTTACCAAGAGTATCGTATTACCCAGTTACTGGGTTGTGGAGGTCTGATAGGCAGTCGCTCCATGTAAAATACTGATATTCAGCTGCATCCGGTTCGACTGGAAGCCGACCCCAACATAGTTGGGAAAAGGCTAGGCAGATGATGACTTTCCTCCGGTTTCTGAATTGAGAATTCGAGATAAGCAATACAAGACTTAAGTAGTATTTGAGTAACGGAGTTGTCAAAAAATGCTTTAAAATCCATCATTTTTATGACAACTCTGTACTCTCAATTCAGAAACCGGAGGTTTGACTTCAATCTACTTACTTGGATTGGAAACTCAACCTGTAAAATAAAAAAGTATCAAACTAAGAGCAAACAAAACTTACTGGTGTATGCAATAAGTATACTGAAACATCTCAGGATTCCAATTAAGATAGAACACATCAAAGAAGTTTAGTATACTGGCGTAGTCTATCCAGAATACGCCGTTGTCGTACTGCGCCGCGCTGTCTGGGTCGTAGTTGAGTAGCGAGCGTAGTGTTGGCGTCCAATGAGCCAGGTCCAGTTCCGAGTAGTTACCTCGCCAGCGGAGGTGGGACCAGGGGTTCTTGAGCTTTAGAAGTTTGACGCCCTGGTGGAAGATATTGATGTTTGAACTAAAGTGATCACAAAAATCATATTTACAAATTCAGTTCAAAACTCTAGGTCAAGAGTGGGCAAACTTTTCTTTGCAAGGGCCAATAAAAACCGATTCCATCTAAAGGGGGCCAGAATTTCTTTAAATTGATTTTTGTCGACACAAACTCAACGTAAGTATTTGCATTTATTTTCGGGACTATTCAATAGGTTTCTACGACTACTGTTCTTGGCGGATCGGATCAAAACGGTTCGCAGGCCGTACTTTGCCTATCACTGCTCTAGGTTAAGAAAATATGTAGGTTACTGCATATCTACTCTAGTAGTAGAGCTTCTTCTAAATAAATTCGTCCGGGGAAGTACTGCCACCGTAGTACTACCGCCAAGCAGCATTGCTATGTTCCGGTTTTGAATTACAGGCACAAAAGACTTTTCAAGTTTATTTCTAGGGTTGGCAGCGCATCAGCAATCGTCGTAGGGTTCACTATTTCCAACGCCCACTCACTAAGATACAAATCTCACGTCTCGTCGATGCCAATCCAGGGATCGAGACTGCAACTTTGATCACAGAATCTATCCGTTACACCATTAAAATCATAAGTCGGTCTTCAACAATAATTTTGCATTTTTTTTTCATTTGTCGCTATCGCAGATTCCGAATAAACGTGCTCGAACGAATGTGTGCGTGCATGTCTGCCAGATGTGAAAATATTTCACATTTGCTTCTCTTCACGCATTTTGATATACGGACTGAGCATAACACCAAGTTATTTTAACACAGGGTGTATCAGCTCGCCAGAAAACAAAGGAACTGACATCTTGAACGACTTCATCACATTTCTTATAATATATTTTATGACAGTCTTGAATGTAACGCCGCCTATTCATTAGGAGACACGTCCTGCGACATAACACGATGTCGCCAGACATCTGCTTCCGCGACGTTTTCATGCTGACTAGTCGCCAGACATGTCCGCGATTCCCGGCAACGTCACTCAATGTCGCCTTACGGCGCCGTACAGTGGAGACGTATGTTGCTCAACAATGTGGACGAAATATTAGACCTCTATTGATATGTCTACACCAGTGCGCTTTCATGTTCATCTTGCGCTTTCAACTTTCAATTCCTCTTGCGTCAAACGCATGCAATATTGATTGTCATAAGACGCATGCAGCTTATTGTGTACACCGGTGCGCCTCAGTCAGTCGTCAGTCGACATACAATAGACGGATTAGCGTGCTGTGTGCGCTAGGGGCATACGCTGACGTCGAACTAGTATAGTATTATTAGTAAAGTATAGTAGTAGTAGACTAGCATGTGCTATGGCGCGCAACGCATGACGAAGACGCATGATGAACATGAAAGCGCACTGGTGTAGACATAGCTTATCGGTCCAACAAAAAAGATCGCGAACCAAGATGTCTGGCAACGTTGGTCTACATCGCCCGACTTTGCCCGACTTCACCCGACATCTCTCGCGACACGTATCGCGGGACATTTGTCGCCTAATGAATACGAGGCTTTATACTTACATTGGCGAGTCTGACATCTAACACGGCGTACGCATGCGTTGCCACAAGTCCTGTGCGTTCGGCCTCTGCGTCTGACAGCGGTCCGGTGGCTACAGTCACTAGAACGTCTCCCCTATCTAGTCTTATTCGTATCTTCTCGTATAAGGCGTCAGCATTGAAGTCGGGTTCCCCATTCCGAATGGAAGACCGCTCCGGTATCCAGCCAGTTAAAGCATGGAGATCTATGTTCTGTGTAAATAATATTTGATTAAGTAGACAAGGACAGCACTCCACACTAGCGATGCCCGATACGTATCGATATTTTGGTGTATCGATACAACGGAATGCGATATATCGATATTTTGTATCGATACACGGCAATGCGATATTTGCACGGAGAAGAGAAAGAAGCGGAGATGCCGCAAGGCAATTAGGTCATGCGTCTTCAATTAGGTCATGACGTCACAGTGGGCGGGGCCACGAACCTTAGTTTCGAATGAATCGTCATCGTGTTCGGGTCCGTTGTATTTGAATAGTTTTTTCATTGTTAAATTGTTTTAATAATGAAGTGCGCTGTTGTTGGATGCAAAAATTGTTCAGGATCAAAACTGAAACATATTGATGGCATAACATTTCACGTGTAAGTCCCTAAAATTTATATTTTAATTTTAAAACACATTTTCTCGTTTGTCCGCCAGATTATAGCTAGAGACATCTGTCGTCGAAGAGATGCATTCTAACCACTTCTCATCTATTCTGTGTTTTTATCATTATCAATGCATGTCATTGTGACCAATCTTCGGCTCAAATAACTTACTTTGCTTGCTTTAAGTTATTTCATAGATAAATTAAATACCTTGACATAATATATGAAACAAGAAGAATTTAAAATAAGAAAAAGTGCGCCATCTGACGGTAAGTAGTCGGTCCTAACTGACAAATAAAAATGTGTGCATCATGCCAGTAAGACCCTATTTTATCAAATTTATAATCTTCATGTAATTTTTTTTTTTTTTTTAAATCCCAACTTATTTTTTGTTATCATTTTAGATTCCCTGTTAATACAGATACTAGAAATGCATGGATACGTATTATAAATAGACCTAACTGGACACCAACAAAGTATTCGAAAATTTGTTCTCTTCATTTCGCTGAAAATGATTTCTATAAAACAAAAAACGGTTATAAGAAATTGCATCAAGGAGCGTTACCTAAAATGTTTATACCTAATCAGGTAATGATAATGATAAATATTTAAAATAAAATTATAACTTATACATTAGGTGAAATAGTTATCAAACGCGAGCATAACAATAGTAAAAAAGTGAAAGTTATATTTTATATTTTTTTTCAGGAATCTGAAGCAAATGTGTTTGAAGGAACATCACATACCATGCCAAATACTAGTCAACTACAGGTAAGGATTTATGTAAAATATAACTGTCTTAGGACTACATTCCGCCTCCTACCAAAATAATACAAACCTGAACAAGAAATTGCATTATTTATTTATATCTAGCCATTCGGGTACTATATGTACTGGCTAATGATACATTATCTATACTAATATTGAAAATCCGTAATCTAAGTTAATGATTTAACTTACATAAATCTTTTTTACAGGAATCCGAAGCACATCATTTAATAAAGTTTCCTCTACATAATCCTGCTTCAAATATAGAAAAAGATTTGGAACCGTTTTTAAATTTAAACGATTCACCAAGAAGAAAAGAATTGAAACGGGAAATGAATAGGCTAAAAATTGAAAATATCAGAAAAAATAAAAAAATCAAGCAGCTGCAAGCAAAAAATAGACGATTAAAAAAAAAGGTTAGAATTGTTATCCTTATCACGTAGGTAAATTCTACGTCTAGAAGAAGTTCATACTTTCATTCATACATAGAAGTTCTACATTTTTGTTTGGATATACAGTATAATTATAAACTAATGTATTAAAGAGCCAAAGCCCGATTTTTCAATGGCAATCTTTCTATTAATTTTCGAGTTATCAGAGAAATAGCTTAACACAATCAACCCTTAAGTAATAAAAATAAATACAGTATTTTGTTATTATATAGTTTTTAGTAAATATGACTTTCAGATAGCATCAGTTCAAAGCCTTTTAAATGATCTCCAGAAAAAAAATATGATATTGTCCTCTGATGCGGATCTTCTTAAAAACATTGACATAAAAGCAAGAGAACTTGTGCAAAGACAAATACAGAAAAAAACTAATGGCAAGACAGTAAAAAAAAAATACTCTGTAAATTTGCGCACTTTTGCGTTAACACTGAATTTCTATTCGCCCAAGGCATACGATTACGTGAGGCGTACTTTTGATACATGTTTACCACACCAGCGAACTATAGCAAAATGGTATCAAACGGTTAATGGTAAACCAGGTTTCACAGAAGAGTCTTTTAAAGTATTAAAACAAAAAACAGAACAATTTGAACATCCCCTCATTTGCAATTTAGTATTAGATGAAATGGCGATTAAACGACACGTAGAGTGGGATGGATCTAAATACTATGGATATGTTGACACTGGCACTTCTTTAGATACAGACACTTTAAACAAAGCCACTCAGGCCCTTGTTTTAATGCTGGTTGGCGTAAATGATTCGTGGAAATTACCCGTAGGATTCTTTTTCATTGATAGTGTTACAGGTATTATTTTTTTCAAACTTAATATAACTGATTACTTACATTTTAAACTGAGAAGCGATTACCATGTAACAGCTCAAGCCAACACCACAGCAGAAGAAATTTAAACAGAAGTTTTAATGTTTCAGGTGAACAACGTGCTTCTCTAGTCCAACAATGCTTAATTAACGCTCATGATACTGGAGTAAAAGTAGTAGGGTTAACTATGGATGGATGTCCGTCGAATGTAAGCATGGCAAAAATTCTCGGATGTTCTTTTGACATTGGCCATATTAAAACGTATTTTAAGCATCCATGTTCTGACGAATTGGTTTATGTGTTTTTGGATGCCTGTCACATGGTAAAATTGATACGGAATGCTTTTGAGTTTAATAAAATATTATACGATTATCAAGGCAATGCGATAGAATGGCGATATTTGGTCGAATTAAATAAGTTACAGAAAAACGAAACTCTAAATTTGGGAAACAAACTAACAGATAGACATATCAACTTTCACCGAGAAAAGATGAAAGTTAAATTGGCAACTCAACTTTTTAGCACAAGTGTTGCCAAAGCTTTAGAATCTTGCCAAGAAAGGCATAATTATTTCAAAGATGCTTCTGGAACAATTTTATTTTTAAAATTAATTAACGACTTATTTGACATCTTAAATTCGAAAAATATGAAACAATACGAAACCAAAAAAGCACTATTTGAAGGCAATTTTTCCAAAACCTTATCATTTTTAATATTTTCGAAAAATTACATCTTGCATTTGGCAACTTGTTCCCAAAAGCTTATTCAATCAAGAAGAAAAACTGGTTTCATTGGCATCATTGTTTGCATAGACAGCGCAATAGGTTTGTACAAAAGTTTAGTACAAGAAAAAAAGGAAATTATTTATTTGCCTTTGTATAAGTTTAGTCAGGATCACCTTGAATTGTTCTTTGGTAATATTAGAGCACATGGAAGGACAAATAATAACCCTACGGCGCGACAGTTCCAGGCGGCATACAAAAAAACTCTTATTAACACGGAGTTAAAGGATTCCTTTAGAGGAAATTGCATTCCCCTTGAGCACATTGGAATCCTGTCTTGTTCTTCGCGTCTTAGCGCTGTTGACTTGATAAACAGCACAAGTGAAAGGTACAGAATATCAGATGAGAGTCCAGATTCTGATGATGACAATGTTCTTCATGACGCGTTGGTCGAAAGTAATAGGATTTTGGAAAGTGAATACTCTGACACGCATCAAATTGTCTCTTATATAGCGGGTTACATAGTACGTAAGTTGCAGAAAAATATAAAATGCGAAGAATGTGTTCTCGCCCTTCATTCTTCACAAGTAAAGACAGGACACCGATTTATTTCACTGAAAAGCCGCGGTCATCTTATTTTCCCGTCTGATGATGTTGTCAAAATTTGCTTACGCACAGAAATTATTATAAGAAAAATGAAAAAGGAAAGTTTAAATGCGTATCAATTTAAACCTCGTAATATTGTGCATGCTACACTTACGAGTCTAATAGGAGATAATTACTTCACAACATTAAATGCACATGCGCATGATCAAGATCCAATTTTCAACCATGTCACTTTGTTAACCAAAGCTATAAGCCAAAACTATTGTAATACGAGACTTAATTATTACAGTAAGCTCGAAAACATTGTTTTATCTAAAAGGCAGCACTTAAATAAAACTGTTTTGTTTAGTGGCCAATAATAAGCATCTATACTATTAATAAAACTCAAAGTGCACTTTGTCTGTACATTAAATATTTTTCATACTATACTGTAGAAACTGGGATTGTTTGCAGTTAAATCTTACCTAGAATACGAAGATCTATGGGAATGTGTTGATCCTGGTTCTAATGTCGACTCCAAGAAGGACATTAAGGCTAAGTCCAAGATAAGTTTGGTTGGTGGAACCTATAAACTACGTACACATCGAAAATGCAAAGCCATCGAAATAAGTATGGATAAACCTTCAAAATGTTTTCGAAGACTCCGGGCTGTCCAGAAAAGTCGGCTTATTACGAGATTTGATAAACACATCGTTAGATAACTGTGCCAGCGTCGAGGTTTATGTGAATAAAATCATGAGTACAGAGTACAAAATGCGAAATATCGGTTTTGAAAACGGTGACGAGTGGTTAGGAACACTCATGCTAGCAGGTTTACAGGACAATTATAAAACGATGATCATGGGTCTGGAAAGTTCCGGCATGAAAATTTCGTCAGATTTCATCAAGACAAAACTTTTACAGAAAGTTGAAGTTTCCGAGTCTTCTGCATTCTTCATAAAGCACAAAAATACCTCAAATAATAATCCAAAAGGAAAAGGCCCACGCTGTTACAATTGCAACAAATATGGACATTTCCAAAATCAGTGCACAGTAAATAAATTTAATCATAATAATTTTACAGCAGCTTTTTCAGCTTTCAGCACAATGAATAAGGATGACTGGTATATCGATTCAGGTGCCACAATGCACATGACAAGATTTTCAGACTGGATGTATGATTTGCAACCACCCCCGATTCAAAAAATAAGGGTGGCCAACAATGATGCTGTCTCCGTACAAAAAATGGGTAAAGTAAACATTCATACCAATTTATGTAAATATGAGCATCCTATCCAGGTGAGAAATGTTTTACTTATTCCTGAACTAAGTTCAAACCTGTTATCGGTCAGTCAGTTAACAAAGAATGGCTGTAAAGTGGAATTCACTGATTTGGGCTGTAACATATAATGCCAATAAGATCCTTGTAGCAACTGCAACACTAATTAATAACATGTATAAAGTTAACACTGTTACTGGCAATGCTTATTTTGTTTCAGATGAAAATAAGACAGATATTGTTACATGGCATAAAAAGATGGGGCATTTAAATATGGCTGATGTAAAGAAGTTGGAATTTTGTGCTGTGGGTATAACTATTACCAACAAATAAGTTGATATCGTGTCACCATGTTGTGAAGCGAAACAAACACGATTACCATTTCCACATTCTGGTTCTAGAGGAAATGCATTGCTAGAAATAGTGCATACTGATCTGTGTGGGCCGATGGAGACACTGTCTGCTGGTGGTGCGAAGTACTTTATAACCTTCATAGATGACTATTCCCGTAAAGTATATGTATATTTTCTACAATTATACTATCGATACAGAAGCCATAACAACTCTTTTTGGAATTATTGTCTGTCTGTTTTTTCGTCTGGGCATCAAGTAAAACCCCGTGAATGGATTTTGACGAGACGTTCGCTAAAGTGTTGCATAAAGAGCTGTGCTTATGCTGGTACATTTACCATCACGCTATTGTTCATAGGAACCGTGTAGCAGAACATTATTTCCACATACTGCGACATATTATAAGCTTAATTTGTCGAATAGGTACCTATCCACGGTAAAGTTTAATACATGAGATATGTATTCAACAACGTGTAACATATTAATTCACAATAAATATCAATTTACAACTATAATCCATTTTAGCGAGGAAATGTATAGAATTAAGCAACACGTGTTCTTCCAGTAGGGGTTCAACGCAGTATTATGATTTTATAAACCTTAACGGTCAATCAAGATGAGCTGAAACTCTACTTGAAGAAATGGTTCAAAAGATATTTGTGCCCAGGTGGGCCAAATTTGTCTATTGTCATATTAAATTGAGTACCTACATATACATTTAGTTGCTGCGACACAATGTTGTTTTCCGAATTCCATGCGGACGAAGTCGCGAGCACAGGTAGTTGTCCAATAAAGATTGATTATTTTTATTTATTTTTTATTTTACTACCTACCTGATACTATCTTATTCATTGTCTTCCTGTTCATCCAAAGGTTGTCTGGTAGATATCGCTTTCAGCGTTATGACCGCCATTTTACCCTTCAATGTATGTTATTGTATAAGAGCTGTATTACAATTTTGGTGTACAATAAAGTATATTCTTTCTACCTATCTATCTGATACTCCGCATGACACTATATTTTTTTTTTGTTTTTTTAAACTTTGAACTCATTACCCACCTTTTGGGCTTCATCAGCAGTTGGGTAATAAATAATGTGGTCCTGCCTTACTAACGCACATAGAATGTTCTAGAACAAAGTGCCATGCTGTGTGGCGCCAATAGTGGCCAGTAGACGTACTAAAATGAAAAATAGCTAGTTTAGTTACACTGTAGTAATCCTTTCACCGCTAGATGGCTTTACAAATAATAGGCGGGTTTTCCATCTTGGGGCGGGGCTATCTCCGTACCTCGTCCCCCCGTCACCCGCATTCAGGCGACGCTTGTTTCTAAAGAGAATTGGCCTTGCAGCATCTCCGCTTCTTTCTCTTCTCCGTGGATATTTGGCTGTATCGTATCGCTTCACCCGAATATCGTATCAAAAATGTCGTATCGTGTTGACTAGGTTTTTAGAGTGATATTAATTTGGTTTATGAAATATTAAGATAGGTAGGTAACAGTAACAAAGAGTCCAAATGTAAACAAAATTCTTCTATTGTAATGCCGCTACACTTGTAGGTGCGGCTTTAACTTTTGTAATACGATGCGAGTAGGTAAGATAATGTAAATATTACTTTTGAGTTTGTTGATTTTATTAGTACTGAATAGTATTTATTAGTTTATTACTTTAGCTTTCAAATATCTATCAGTGGTTGCGACACTAGTGCCGTCCGAGCGTTTATTTTCTTCAGCTGACAGAAAATCGAAATAGATTGGACCCACAACGGTTGTCAAGATTACTATTTCTTAAAAGTTTAGTTTTGAAAAACTTGTAGTTGTAGAAAATCGTGTGTTTTTTTTATAATTCATTTTAACGAATGTTTCTTTTTATGTAAATTTTAGTAAAAAAGCAAACCTAAATTTGAGATAAGATGTTTACTTTTTTTTTAATCCAATACGATATTTCGATACGATATTTACAGTATCGATACAAAGGCATACGATATATATCGTGTATCGATACAATGAGTTCCGATACATTACGATACGATATATCGATACAAAGCGACGTATCGGGCATCGCTACTCCACACCACAACATAATGTCGATTTAAGGACAGAAACTTCCCCCTCACCAAGATTCAAAAGTTAAAAAAAAAGTTTATCCTTCTTTTCTTCTGTAAAAGCATGTAGTTTCTCTTTTTTTCATGACTATCCTGACATTTTTCCTATACTTTCTTTAAAATAATTTTCGTTTATTGTATTTTTTTAATAGTAGCATGCTATTACGTAGTATGGTGTTAGTAGCCTAGTAACACCATACTGCGAAATCTAGTTTTCAAACATTCCATCTGATATAGTCTTACGGGCAATCCATTAAATTTGTTCGTCGAGAGAGAGAGAGATAGAGCGCTCTTAAAGTAAAAACAAAATAACTCACACTATTCGACCCAGGAAAATCATATCCTCCCATCACTTTCATATACGCCTTCTCTAGTAGCGAGACCCAGAATTCATTCTTATTGCTGGAGTATGAACATAGGAGCCTTCCGTATCTGCTGTACGGCAGACGATCGTCTATTATCACCTGAAATAAAGGAGGTTTATTAGTTTTGTGATTTTTAGAAGCAAAGAAGGAGGTTTACACTTTTTATAGTGTTTAGAAAATAATGTTTTTTTTTTTTCTTTCGGACTGCTGTAGGTGGTCCTAGGGGAGCCTTCCTACGTAACCGGGCAGTTATAGCCAATGAGGGGGAAAGTAAAATACTTAACCTAAGCTAACTACTTGTACTACACTAACATCATGACTACCTGCAACAACAGCACTGAGGGCGACCCCTAGTGGGACTCGGACCCCGGCTTAGGGCGTTGCTGGCGGGGACTTAGGGGGTTTTTTTTGTCCTGGTCTCGTTTCTCCCTAGTCGCGGGTCTAAGATGAAGCACACGAACCCAAGTAACAGAGATATAGAGGGATTCCCCTATACCCCTCTGGCTCTCACATACACACGACGGAACACGGTAAACTGTTGCACAGATGTTGTAATGTTCCACTTTTCATCAAAAATGCAGCTGCTTAACCAACACTAGGTTAAAAATGTGGCTATTGAATGGAATGGAAGTAATATACAGTACCCGCAGTAAGTACACATCGAGCTTTAGAAAGAGATATCGACTAGCTTCGGCTTTATAGAGCGTCATCTCTGTAGCACGAAGCACGAACAGTCCGATATCCATCACATAGGTATGAGTGACAGAGACGGCGCTCTACATAGCCGAAGCTAGCCGATATCTCTTTCTAATGGTCGATGTGTAATATTTACTGCCGAGTACTGTACAGCACGCGTAAAATTACTTTGCCTGTCTGAAGTGGGTTATAGGACGCTCAAAGCCTGTTTTCAGAGCGACAAAGTTATTTTCCGAGTACCAAATAACTTTGCCCCTCTGAAATGAGTAACAGAACGCTCAAAACCTGATTTCAGAGCGGCAAAGTTAATTAACGTGTACTTTAAAGATCAACTACGATAAAATGACACGCCCCTCCATTGACTCTGCAAGTAAAAATGTGTGGAAAAGAATATATACAACGCGTCATTCGTTCAACTCAGATGTGACCATTCTGCAACTGTAGGCCAAACTTAGGTAATGCGAAAGCGTTCATACAAACAGTACTACGGCTACTTCGGTCCGTCAATTGTTCTTCCGAATTAGAAACTCACGGATGACGGATAGAAATCGGATGACGGATGCCGGATGTAGTGGGTAAACTACCATATAAATAGTTCTATGGCTACTTCGGAACGTATTTCCACGGATTCGGATCGGATGCAGTGCATTACCGCTGTAACTATGGTACCGTTTGGAGGTTTGTATGAATGACACACGTGCGACTTGTCGAGCGGTCTCTTTAATTATGCACTAGTCGAGCAATAAATCTACTAAATATCAAACATGTCAAGTACTGCCATACACAACCATGGTGACTCTTTAGCATATGCACACACACATTGAAGATGGATGTTGGATGAATTTTGTAACGCTTACCTTCCTCCGGACACCATTCAGATGTAACTTGACCATATACTTCCCGAAAGGGTTATAGACGGGCGACTTGCTCTTGTTCTTAGGGTAAATGATGGAAGTGATGATCTTCTTGTTAAATCGCTTCTCGTATAAAGCACTAACTGCCAGAGATGCTACGAAGGAGCAGTCTGATACTATCTGAAAATGTTTATATTGTTATGAAGGTATCTTTTTACTGGTTAGAACGCTGTTTAGCTGTCTTTTAAAAACATCAGCATGACCACCGAAGACAAGGGTTTTGTGGACTAAAGAATAGACAAAATGAAGAATGTCGGCAACCAGTGCATAGCTCATTATTGCCAAAAAGCAAAATTTTACAGGAGACAAGAAAATCTGTAACTTTTTGTAAGGAACTTTACTGTTTTTTTTTGTTTTTTTAGATGAACCATTACCCACTAGGTAAATCATATAAATAATATTTAAACATGAATTCTCGAAAACTGTTTTTTTAATTCTCGTAATATCTTTTTCCAACAGAACCTCATTTTGTCAAATGCTAAATTACGAAGTTTTCTTGGAAAAAAATCGGATTTTTGTAGTTAAATACAGGGTTATCAGTGGAATAAACAGGTGCATTATTCATAATCAACTTCTTATTTGCATTCAAATTGAACTCAGGCCAGTCGTAAATATGGGTTCCGAGATTTTCTTGCTAAATATGACATGAAACGTGTTTGACCAAAATTATTATTTACGAGGTTTTCACTGGTCGCCGACGATATGGCATTTTGTCTATTCATCTGTAGACAAAACCCTTGTCTACGGTGGTCATGCTAAGCCTACTGCAATTTTTTATTTTTTTATTTAATGTAGGTATTAGCGATGCCCGATATGTTGCTTTGTATCGATATTTCGTATCGTAATGTATGGCAACTGATTGTATCGATACACTATATATATCGTATGTCTTTGCCATGTATTGATACTGTAAATATCGTATCGAAATATCGTATTGTTGTTTAAGTGGAGTTGCAAAGCAGTGTTGCCTTTAGTTATAACGTAACACAACTTGCATTTCGCACCCAAATCGCTCATAATAAAAAATCACACACAAAATCAGCAAAGTCAAAAGTAATTTACGTCTAATATTTAGGTCTTACCTATCCGCATCGTATTAAAAAGGTTAATGCCGCACCTACAAGTTTGGCGGCATTACAAAAGAAGAATAATTAAGTTTGTTTACATTTGTAATCTTTGTTACTGTTACCTATCTTAATATTTCACAAACCGAACATCACTCTATGTACTCAGAACAATACGATATTTTCGATGCGATATTCCGGCGAAGCGATACGATACAGCCAAATATCGCATTGACGTGTATCGATACAAAATATCGATATATCGCATTCCGTTGTATCAATACACCAAAATATCGATACGTATCGGGCATCGCTAGTAGGTATGTAATAGAAACATTTATTTTGCCAGAAACAAGGTACAGAGTTGTTAAATTACATTGGTTCATCATGATGAAATAAGGATTGATGCTTGGTAAAGAGATAATTTTGGTAGCATGGTGAAGACGGAAAATACTTTGTTTGATATTGTCTGCACATTATGTTTTTGGAGTACCAGAATTTTTCCACGTTTTCTTCTGAAATATGAATCAAAAGCCAATAAACTCATTTCAATATAGATGCTACTGATGATACTTTTCTTAGAATCATGTTTTAGTTATACTCACAGTCTGCTTAATACTAAAACAGTCAACATGATCCCCAACAATCATCTTCGGGTCCGTACATATCTCATGCGGTCTAATCCAGCTGTCAAACTCCTTCTCTTGTTTAGAGGACAGCTTCAACTCACTCGCTCTATCCTCAAACGGTATAGCAAATTGGAATTTCTCAGATAGATCCACGTCCATGAATGGGAGAAAACAATTGTTGTTTATATTGGAAGTTGTTCGTAACACTTCTTTTTCTTCTTCGGAGTATGTGGCTTGCTTTCCACTCACTTTTAAGTGGATGCTTTGATCTCTTTGTAATACAGGCCTGACTGGAGACACGGCTGGAAAAGAAACGATACAACGCAATTTAATTGATAAATTATTTTTTTTTTTTGCAAATAACCTGTTTTTATGAAAGCTGAATATTATAATTATAATATTCAGCTTTCATAAAAACATAGGTTTCATTGGAGATACTCAAATATTATCTAAAACAACTACCTATACTTCTACAGGAAGCAACAAATTTGTTTTCTGTAGGGTATTCAACACAGTATTATGCTTTTATGAACCTTAATGGTCAATCAAGATGAGCTGAATACTTGAAGAAATCGTTTAAAAGATATTAATGCGTTGGTGGGCCAATTTAGTTTAATGTTGTAATAAACGGATGTACTAAAGATACTAGTAAAGTTTTTTTTTTACTTTTCTATTAATAAACTGTTTTTTAATAAATGTGAAATTGTATTAAAACCTTTAATTTCTCAATTAAACTTTTAACCAAAAAAAAAAAACATATGCATAATAATTTACCTGGCCTTTTCGGTTCATTAATAGAAAGAGATCCAATTCTCTTAATACCTTTTAACTCTTCGGCCCTGTCTAGAGCCTGTTCAGCTAAACCTTTTATCTTTGCTTTTATATCTGGATCACTTGCTTTCTGCAAAAAAACTCATATTTTAGAGTAATAAACAAATTAAGTGGTAATGTTCGCGTGAAATTGCGCGTACAGCCGCGAGACACTAAAGATTTTTCTTTTATTATTATTATAAATGTAATAGCAGTACTGTCCTATGAACTAAGGACAAACAATTCATCATTCCCCTTTCAACATTTGGCATTCGGTTTCTTTAAAATTATCTCTAAAAATCTATGACTGATATCATAATCTAGTGATTACTAGCCAAAAGACAGTATCATTAAAATAATTAAAAACAGAAAAGGACCTAGTATGCTACCCTGTGGAACATCTGTAGTGACTGCAGATCTTAGGGATATTTTACTAACCTTACAACCACCCCTCTGAATTTTATTGTTTAATTAAGAAGTCAGAAGGTTCAGCCTCATCCGTGTTGCTAGGGGTACTATTTGCTAATAAGCATATTATGATTAAGCTAGTCAAATGCTCTAGATAAATCATTGAACATGCGTTAAGCATACTAAAACTCTTTCAAAGGTGAATAAATTATGTTTTCTTATAGTTAAAAGCCTATTAAAATTACAACTTTTATAATGTTAAATACATGATTCTGGTTGTTATTGAATAACTTTAGAAATAAAATAGACTCACTCAAAAGAGATTGTCTGCCTTGTGGTCATTAAACTACTAATAATTAGTAGAAATTATTCTTCCCTTGTATCAGCACAAGCTAAATGAGAATAGCTCATGCAATAGTGAAAAGATTAGCAACATAGCAAAGTTGGCAGCAGGTCTGACCGTCTAGGTTGCACTGGAAATACTTAGGTAAACTACTAATTATGAAGCAGAATTACTTACAACAGTAACCGCTAACTCGACAGCCTGTGTGTACAGTTGTAATGCATTATCCTTCAGATTAGCCTCATCAGCATCCAAGGCTTGTTGCATGAGGAAGTAACATTGTTGCATGGCACGCTCACTGCTAGCTTGTTGTGCTCGATCTAAAAAAATTAGGAGAACATGAAACACTCCTTGAGTTCTCATCTGAAAGTCATTTTACGTGTACTGAAAGTATTGTCATTTGTAGAGGAGGCTCTATATTAACAGATTCACTGTCCAGGCAGCAGACACACGGGACAGGGAATAGCAGGCAGGGGGGAATTTATATTTGTATGTTCATCTTCTATGCATTCATGCGTCATTCATCCAATTGAGTTGAAACTTTGTACTGTTGTTGTTAGCACTTATGCAAAAGCTTCTGACATATTACCATCAATGTACAACAGGTGGAGCGCAAGTCATATCGTATAATATGCAGGGGGAAGCAAAATTTATAATAATATGGAGAAAAACTTCTTCTGCTAATATTATCATTAGCATTTATGAGATCATTCCTTGCAAAAAAAATATTTTTGTCATTCTTTGTTTCCATACTTTTTTACATACAAAAAAGTGTTGTTTACTTTACAGCTTACAATAATAAGTATTGTTGTTGACAACAATAGCACATTCATAGCGCTCAAACCTGATTAAAGCAAGCAAATGATGATATCATACAGATTACGTTTAACTGAATGCCTTCTGTGTACGGTACACGCTTGAGGATCTATGAGTCATGGTTACAGGCATAGAAAAAAAAACACTTTTTTTACCTAGCTTATAATCAATGAATTATCTAATCTAAGAATTGTACCTTTTTGCTCATTCAAGACATTGGCTCTTTCGAGGTATTCCTGCACTTTATTCCTTACTTCTTCCTGTTTTTCTGGGGGGAAACGATCTCGAACCCTGTCCAACAATCTCGCCGCTGTTCTATAGCATTCTACAGCTTTATCTGTTTGTCCTGTCTGATCGAATTGCACGGCGAGAGATGCAGCCTCCGTTGCATTAGCAAAGTCACTCATTTTTCACGGTTAACGCGATAATACTCCAAAAATATATTACAAACAAAAATGAAATGACAATCAATCAGTAAATAACCCTATCCACCAATGGCTGGCCATGCATGTAATGTAGAGTTATGTTCAATCATTTTCCCTGTACCAAAAAAGACAGCAATACATCTTTACACTTGGTACAACGAGACAAGCAACACTTGATCATGTTCAACAACTGAATAACTTTAGATCTGGATTAAAAACAACACTTCAAAATGTAAGCTGTCATCTGTGACGTCCAAAGCTCCGTTCAGAATTTTTGACACAGGTGACAAGCACGGTTCCTATTTTTAATAGCTGTGCCATATGTTTAGGTCAAGGACTTTAAGTACTTATTACTTCTATGGTTTAGGTTGACTCAGCTTCACAGCAGCAATATAATTATACCTAATTCTAACTATAGTAGGATTATTTATTCACTGGAGTAAATTACTACAGTAAATAGATAAATTGTTGTTTGACAGTATTCCATTGCTGTTTGACATTACCAGCTACAAGTTTACTCCAGTGAGATAATGCTCGTACTTTATACGGTTCATTCATTGATGATGTATGTTACCGAACGAACAAATGTACGTCATCTGATTAATTTTAACTGTGCGCGATAGAAAAAAGAACAGTCAAATGTCATGTAATGTCAAAGAAAATTGATTATTATCGTCTTTGGTTTTACGGATTTTAATTATTGTTTTCTTAATTTTGTACGGTACATACATAAAAACTAGTTTTAGTTTGTATTTGGGAATTAGACATTTGTGCAACTTGACTTAATTAAGTGGAAATGGCTTCAGAGGCGTTGGCGAGTGCGGGAGGAGAAATTCGAGAGAATTTGGTAATTTCTTGATTATTTTTGCATTTTAATTAAGGATAATACTGTATCTGCCATTAGTATTCCACTCTCGATGATCTAATGTTATTGGTAACATGACTTTGTCTAACATTACGTGCAAACGACCTTCGTACTGCTTGATAACTTGTTTTTTTAATACATTCTTACTCAGGTAGCAATTAGGCACAGGAAACAATTTCAACATCTGAGAAATCACAAAAGATTTGTGTTATCTCATTTGCATATATTAACACCAATTTTTTTTGTTGTAAAATTCTTATCAGAATTGAACAATAATTTTATTGAAAATAGGTCATGTTTTGGCAGATTAAATCACGATAAATGTTAGTAGCTTAGTTCCAATTAGTTTAAAAGTAAATATTGAGGCTATTATAGTTTTAGTTTGAAAACTACCTACATAGTATGAATTTGTGGTAGCCCAGAGCTTACTACCTGGTTGTTAAGCAGTAGGTTGCAGGTTCAAATCCTTGCAAGTACCAATGTGACTTTTTCAATGTCATATCGTCGCTTAAGTTCAAACACCGCATAACTCAAAACAGTTAACTTTTCAGGAGAGCGAAAAATATTATCTAGCTTGATGGAGAATATTGTACATGCTGTGTGTATGTGCTTGTGTATATGCTGTATTTTTGTTTTTGATGTAACATGTTGCTATTGGCTCTAACCATTGACTGTAATTAGTCAAACAATGCGTTTTTCAATTCCCTATTGAATGATGTGCCTAACTCAAAACTGCTATTTTTTTTAGTTACGCGGTGTTAGAACTTAAGCGACAATATACAATGAATCCGGTTATGGACTAACAATATTCTAGGTACTTATATAGCAACTATTCTAGCACACAAATACACTACACACTAGGGTCCAATCCACTTCCCCGCTATTTGGCAGCCATTTTGCTTTTTTGTTGAGATATTCTCTATCTTAAAGTTATGAAAATGTGAACCCATTGTATCTAATGTAAAGGATAGACAATATTATTGCCCTCTGAATAAGCCTACATTTATCTCAGTAGGAACTAAACTTTGAGAGATAAGACTTGTTTTTGAATATCTCAACAAAAAATGGAAGTGAATTGGACCCTAGTGTATAATGTATTTGAGTACTAGAATAGTTGTTATACAAGTACCTAAATTATCGCTAGTCGATGACCGGACACATTGTATACTTTCTTAGTTAATCTGAGACACCACTGACATATGGTGTGAAGGAAAATATTGTGAGGAAACCTGGACTTGAATAGTCTGAAATCGCCAATGCATACTGACCAAGCGTGGTGATCAATTCTCTGTAAGAGAAGAGCCCTTTGCCCTAGATTGAATCAGTTACAGGCTGGCATCATTACTATTATTGTGTAAATGAGTGGTTGAACATTAAAATCAGTCTTCTTTACATTTATGACGACATCTGTGGTCTAGTGGTTCGAGTGTCGGACTGCTGGTCACGAGGTCGTGGGTTCGATTCCCACACAACACAAATATTTATGTGATGAACATAAGTGTTTGTGTTGGTCTGGGTGTTTCATATGTATTATAAGTGTGTATTTACAAAAAAAAAAAAGTATATAAGTATTATATCCATTGTCTAGTACCCATAGTACAAGCTCTGCTTAGTTTGGGACTAGATGGTGCTGTGTAAAAAATGTCCCAAAAATATTTATTTATTTACATACATTACGCTAAAACCTAATTCATATTTACAAAAATATGAAATAGGTTATTTGGGTGGCCATAAACAAATAAAATTATTCATTGAATTACCTACTTATTCTAATACTATTAAATTAGCTAATGTATTGACAGTAAGTGACATAAAACACAAATATATTAATGACTTCATCATCTCATTTGTCAATGTTGACTTATAGCATCTGTTAGCTTTAATGTTTAACACTGACTGCTGCACATACCTTTTTTACTAACCAGTAGTGTGGCTTTGCGCACGCGCCGTTTATGTATGGGCATTTTCATACAAAAAGTAAGAAAACACATTGTGTATTTGCCTACCAACTAAGCGTAACATTGCGCAAAACACACAGTGTGTGTTTTCCCGCAGTGAATGTGTTAATTCTTTGGTAAGGCCTCATTAAAAATGGATTAAAAAAAGAATATTTAAGTTTGATGTATGATGCTAAAAAATTACTATTTATTTTATAAGAATAAATAGCCATCATAAAACAAGTAGCCAATGCTCCCTGGTTCATAAAGAACTCAGAGGTTCACCATCACCTGAAATTGAGCACAGTGAAGGACGAAATTAGATCCTGTGCTAAAACCTTCAAAAAGCGTCTCCAACATCACACAAATCCACTGGCGGTCCAGCTCACTATTCCTGACTCACTGAACCGCCTAAAGAGACGCAAAATACTTAACCTGGATAGCCTGCAATGAGCTGCCAACTACAAAGAGTCAATCCCAGGGGGAATGACTCTACAAGACACAAAATCTGACAACACATCTGCTCATAGTCATTGGACTGATTGCATGATAAGAAAAGAAAAGAAAAAAAAATAGGGATAAATAAATAAATAATGTTGTTATTGCACCTCTAACTGCTTGTAACCCATTGCAGGACAAAGGCTTCTTCTCATATATGTAGAGAAGGAACAAGCATTAACCACAATGCTTGCTCATTGCGGGTTGGCAATTACTGACTATTACGTCCAGGCTTCCTCATGATGTTTTCCCTCAGCATGTACAGTGGAATCCGTTTATTACAACTTTGCTTAAAGCCATGAACAGCTTATAGCGACTTGCAATCACCATTTAGTTTGGTTTTCATTAAAATTGTTAACATTTTCATAGTTTTTCAGATCATTTTGAACGGTCTGTTCATCCCAATATATTTGATGCTAACATCACATGTAGTTATGTGTCACTTAAACTTCTTTGCGCAAATTCTAATAGGCAAATTAAGACAGCAGAATGGTATACCATGCAGTGCCATTATTATACATCACAAGCCGTTTGCACATGCAATTCCCTGCAAATAGCCAGACAATAAGTGCAGTGTGGCCTACCCTTCTCCATTTCCCGAGAGTTGTATTTTTTGGCGCCTTATCTATCTATGTATATTGTGATGTATATGTATAAAAATGAATCCCTATTTCCCTTGGTCACGGCATGCGCGGCATCACGCGTGAGCGGCTGGACCGATTTCGCTTTTTTTTTTTGTTGTGTTCTTCATTGTCAGGAGAAGGTTATTATGAAAGAAAATTTTTATATTAAAAAACCATACGAAATTATCTCAGTATGTCCATATTCTTCATTTGTTTACCGCATGCATGAAAATGGGTTTAACATTTTGTTACTATTTTGATTTTGTTTCTGAAGGTAGGTAGTAAGTAGGAAAAAGTGCATTGCAACACATGCCGGGTACAGCTAGTTAATAATAAAATCTTTATCTCTCTACAGGTAACAACTGCAGTAAAATTCTTAACAAACCCAAGTGTACAACGATGTACCTTAGAAAGCAAGGAACGGTTCCTAAGAAGCAAGGGCCTGACTGATCCGGAGATACAGAAAGCTATAGAGAAATGCAGTGAGTTGCTGGATGTGCCCTCATTGACTTCAGAACTCATGTTCTTCCATCAGTCACGGAGATCCTGGTTTAGGGATAATGTGCTGCCGATAATGGTGTATGGAGGCTTCATGTATGGATGCTACTGGTTTTATAAAGTAAGTTTTTTATGTTGTTATTTACACTAGCGACGGTACGTTTTATAGCTTAAAACCTTCCAGGAGAAATTACCTAAATTATGATGAAAACCGAATCAAAATCCATTGCGTTCTTTAAAAGATCTAAGCGTACAGACGGCGGGAAGCGACTTTGTTTTATACTATTTAGAGATTCTGTAATCTCAAGAGTCTTAACTGGGGTGACCAGATGTCCCATACTTTAAGGGAAGAGCTGTTTCTTAGCTATAAATTTGGCCGTGCCACTTAATTTGGTGATGCCAATACGGGACACAGTCTGTCCGATATTTCATTTATTCAGTATATCCTCGCACGCGGACGACGATACACATCGCCACGGACCTACCGTACTTGAATACCAGTGAGCGCATAACTGACTGTGCTAGTTTGTCTCACTAAAATAAAAAATAAAAATGGGTTGTCTCTTATTTTAACCCCCGTATTCCGAATGCTGATGCCCCTTAAAATTAGAAATCTGGCCGGCCCCCTATTCAGAACATTTTCGACAAGTACTTGTCGTCTTGTTAACGATTCTTGTCATCTTGTCGAACAAACCGAATCGTTCGACAATTGGTTTATTGGGTCGTTCTAAATCAGAATGCTGGGGCCCAATTCTCCTAAAACAAATCTTGATAAATCGCAACCGAACCAAGGCCGAACCGTTCATTCAGATAGTTCTCAATTTCAAAAGCTGTCAAATTGTTTGACACAAAAAACAAAATCAATCATTTTGAAAGTTTTCGAGAACAAAAACTGACTGTCGGTTGTTTGCGTTTGGCAACAATTTTGTTAGTCGAATTGGCTCATTGATCAAGCCGATCCGATCTCGGTACGGCTGGGAGTCAGAAGGTCTACTCCCTAAGCACGAAGTCCATGGTTTCGGCCTTAGTTACGAGCGTTTCCTACTCCCTATCGCCTACGGACATACTATTATTTCGGGGCCCGAACTAAGAATTAATGACAACACGATTTGACAGTTGTCCCTATTGCCGATGTGTTTTTGCCCGTCCGAAAAGTTGAACTTGACACTTGTTTTGTTCACTCCTACTTTCGGACGGGCAACTAACTTCGTTGACGGACTTATGGAGTAGGCCCCCAGATCTCGTGAAATATTACGCGTGTATGGTTGGCTTTAAAAATGCATAACACTATCGCTCCTTGTCATGTTGGTAAAAAGGCCAGCCGGACCGACTCACGCTCAGCAGTCGCGTTTGCAAACGTTAAGTACGTATGTTAACTGGTAAGTGTGTTAAGTTTACGGCTGTCCCATTTCAAAATAGGTTTTTGAAAGGTAAGGGCTTAAAACGAAACTACAGGAGAGCCCATAAACGTTAAATTGGTCAGCCTTTGAAAAGTATTTGTGTTAGGTAAAACCATATGCTTAAAGTGACTTACTAGGTTTTAAAATGATCAGAGGCAGTGAATGGCACTTACTAGGTATCGATGCTGAAATATATCAGCTTATTACGTGAGTTTTCAACGCGGGTGTTTTTGTATTTGGTGAATATTGAAATGTGGAGAATTTCTAGGTTAATAAGATTATGCAATAATTTTTGTAAAAAGTGTCCCTTACTAGGTTTTGAAATGGGACAGCCGTTGCCAACATACTTACCAGCATTAATTCGAAGATGCGTATGCATGCCTTCTTCTTTCGCATCAAGCGGAGTTACAAACAACTGCCTCCCCTTAAGCTTTGAATTGATGTTGATATATGTGATGAATCCGTGAGGGGCTCATGGCTAATTAATGAGGTTAAGCTGCGCTTGCCACGGGCAGTCCGTGGATGGGTGACCGTTAAACATCAGACCCCGCAGTGTCTCGTATAACACGTTTAACTGTCGGTCCCGGGTGTCCTACGAATATTTATGTCAGTCGTTACGGGTAGTCAGAAGCCCGAAAGTCTGACAATTGGTCTAACTTTAGGATATCTGCATTGCCCAATAACTGAGTTGTGGAGGGCAGAAGGTCAATTCTCGTAATTAAAAATGTTCAAAATATAGTTTCGATCTAGTCTCAGTCTAGTCTCAATCTCATAAATATGACAAATGGTATTCTTGTTCGTTAACAAACAACGTCAAACGTGAGATTATATTGAAATGAGATTGAAAGTTGACTGAAGCCAAAAGGGTATTCTGGTTACATTATGTACGAAGCCATTTTGACAAGTTGGAATTCTCATTTACTTCTAGAATTTTAGTCTATGACTGTTGATATCGGTATGCTATCGGTAATAGATTTTCAGTTTACTGAATTGACACATTATCGAGATAGACTGAGATGATACTGAAACCGGACCGAACTTTAACTGTACCAGAATACCATTTTTTATTCAATTCATAGTTTAATCTCAGTTCGGTCAACCTTCAGTCTTACTTCAAATTAATTACGAGAATTGGGATTCTGATGGCAGTTGCTCCGTGTAAAATACTGGCATTCAGCCGCATCGGATTAGTTTGAAAGCTGACCCCGACATAGTTGGGCAAAGGCTACGCAGTACGATATGTGATGACACAATAATTTATTCAATTTGTTTACAACATAAAGTTGTAAACAAGATTTGAAAAAAAAAGCATAAATGTTATTAAAATGCAAATGAGGGAAACAACGAATAGCATTGTATCTTCTCAGGTAGTAAAATTCAAAATTTAGGTACCAAAAAAATACTTGGGTCTTCTTATAACTGGCGTTTAACTTAAATAATTATTGTTAAGGCTGGTGTAAAAGCTTGGAAGATGATTAAATAATACTGCTGCTTATAAAGTCAAATTAAATATATTATCCGGACCAAAGGTTTAGTAATACAAAGGAACGAGGGAGCACACGCGATGACCGCTAGTTGGGTACTGAATGCTTAACTAATATCAATTAGTAAAACGAGGTAAAAATGCACGAATCAGCATTAGTGCATTAATAGTGTATGGTTTCACCGTACAGCTGGTATTCCACTTATCAAATATCTTTGTCCAACATTTGATCAAATTTCTTTTCTTTGAAATTCTCAATTAAAATCATCCAATTTCTTTCATCAAATTCACTTGTATTTGATCAAACGAACATTGGACAAAGATATTTGATAAGTGGAATACAAGCCTAAGAAACAAGTTTCTTTCCATAAAATACTAGTTATTTAACATATTATCTGATTGCACATAGTTACATAACTTTTAATAGTTCCTTGGATTAGAAGTGATTATGTCAGAGTGAACTTTCAATTTATTTCAAATATTAATCTTAGTTTTATCTCCTTGTTATCAGAATAGGCATATTGGTAGATAAAATTGAATTACTTTAGTATTAATGTAATTATCGAAATTAAATCTAATATCAGTTTTATTATCATGTTATCCGGTGTATCCGAATTCGTATCATTTCTTCAAACCTCAACTGGTAACACAGATTGACCCTACATAGGATTTTTCCAAATTCAACAAAAAATATATTTCAAAAAGAAAACATGGTGTTCTTAACCTGAGTCATTTTAGCACCCTGAGTTAACTGACTAAGCGAAACGATATCGCGCTATTCGTGCTCGCCAGCTGGTACCTAAACCCTTCTCTTTCTGAGAAAAGGTTCGTGCCCAGTAGTGTGACAGTAATATGCTGATTATGCTCATTATGTACAGACGCCAGCATATAAACTACTACAATCTGTCAAATTTCTTTTGATTGGAAAATTTTAGTTTCTGGTCTTGATGTGCTGCCGTCTGTACACACAAAGTACGCTTGATTAAAAAGATAGGTACGCTTTTTTTAAAGAAATATCACTACAACTATTTTTCGTTAATTTTAAACATTCTCACCCACAGAACTACGTGAGACACCTACTATTTGTGGAACAACCGAAGCGCAAGTCGACGTCGGAATGTATCGACGAGCTGCGCAAGAGTTTGGACGTCCTCAACGCGAATGTCACGTCATTACGCGGCGAGATGCAAGCGAACGCCCACCAGAGCGCGCTGCGGTCGCAGCTCGATAATATCAAGTCCGATATCGCTTCTGTTAAAGGGATACTGGTTAATAAGTAAGTTTCTTTCGCATTAATCATGATGGAGTGCTGAAAAATCTCCCAGAGTCTTAATGTAAACCTCCATTAAGACTCAGGGTATGGCTGGGTATGCACGGCTACATATAATTTTCAGTATAAGTTGATCTCGCATTGTATCGGTTTTCCGTGCAATAAAAGGTCAGCTTATGCTGGAAATGTATAACTTGATATGTTGCCATGCATACAAGGTACAACATACATACAACATAGTCAACGAGACTAACCAATATACCTAACTGATCCACTTGTATTGTGTGTAGTATATAGTATATATTTTCCAGCAGAACACCACGGACTATCCCCCCTATCTTATTCATTGTCTTCCTGTTCATCCAAAGGTTGTCTGGTAGATATCGCTATCAGCGATAAGACCGCTATTGTACCCTTCACTAAATGATATTGTATAAGAGCTACGTTACAATTTTGATGTACAATAAAGTATATTCTATTCTATTCTTGAACTGTATGACATCACTGGTGCGAGTGAACTGATTTTGCAATAGTTCATTACTAGTTTTACTACTATGACTTTGTTTGCACAAGAATTTAATATCGCGGAGGAGATACACGCTTTTCAAGTTTTTGGAGGCGATCTTTTCTGTCCTTGTCGCACGAAACTGTCATTATATTATAGGTATGACGACATCTTTCTGTAGTGCCGTCTCTGTACATCCTCCCGATGCTCGGTAGCCGTACTTCCAAGAACTAAATTAAAGATGCAATTTTTTTGTTTTCTCTTTTCTATAGAAAATAGAAAACTACCAAGCTAAGTCACTTCCAAACTTACTACTAACTAACTTTTTCAGAAACCAGTTCCCCCCACTTAATGCTCGTCCGGACCCGCCGTCGATCCCCGCTTGGCAGCGCCAGTCAGAAGAGGCGACATCCACTGAAGTTCCTCCAGAAGAGAAGAAGAAGGCACACAGAAGTCGCAGTCAGCGGTCGGAGTCCGGGGGATCGAACTCTAGCGAGGGGGAACAGGCAACTAAGAATAGCGACAGCAGTTTGGAGATTATGTGAGTATGCTGAATAAGTCTTTTTGCTTATATGTGGGGGGATACATGTGATACACTCCACCTTGGGGAAAGCGGAGGATTATGCCGGATCTTACAGGTTACAATCGCCATGGTCTACCTCTGAAGACCTATGCCCGGGACTGCAGGGTTCACTAGTGTATTCACCGCAACCACAGGATATATATAAACTAAAGCAGTACTTCAACTACCAACAATCGTCCGAATTGACGCACTCAGGGCGCGTTCCCACTATGTCGTAACGATTAATTTATCGTTGGACGACTGTCGTCTCTAGCTGTTCCCATTAATACGATTGTTTGTCGTCAATTTTTTTTATCGTTTAGCGACTATCATATCTAGCTGTTCCCATTGGATCGCGACGACATTTTATCCTTTTACGGCAGTCGCTCTGTCGTTTACACATCATTAACAAGCTACAAATCTACAGTCGCCTCTACGTTTTCTTGGAGATCAGTAGCGTGTTTAGGCTCCTGAGTTGAGGGGGAAGGGAAAACACGTGTAAACGACGAGACGATATTTTTATCGTGGCTACGATAGATTTGCGGTCACGATTTAGTCGTAATGCTTTTTTATCGTTTTACGACTGTCGTGCTAGCCGTTTCCACTGTCATGACAATCTGTTGTCACTGCAAAAAATGTTGTAGACGACAGTAAATCGTGTCGTTCTATATGTGAACACCTCCATTTAAAAATATAAGCCACGACACTTAAAACTACACGATTATCTGTCGTCACGACAAAGTGGAAACGCGCCCTCACACACAATAGATAAACAATGGCACTGACGATCCGGATCGTCGGGCGGGCCTCTACCGGTTAAACCAAGCAAAGGGCGTGTCTGCATTCATTCTCACACAAATGCAAAGCTCAGCTTAGGCCTCGCGGACGGTACCTAGTCATATTTATATACAGGGTTTGCGGCTATTTTGGTAAACGTTCTATGTATATCGGATATGTCGATTATTTAAAAACCGTAATCAACGACTTTATTCCGCAAGTTCTGGCGGCTTACAATTACTTACCCATTTAAAAGACGAACGTGTCCAATTAATGTGTGCTTGTCCAATCCTTGTTTAACGGCGCACTGGTTGTAGGCGGAAAAAAACCGTTAAATACTGGTTAATTCAACGAAACTGTACTACTAGCCAAGAAGCTTTATAGGTTTTACCTATAAGCTTCTTGCTACTAGCTTCCATACCGTTTAATAGAGATTAAAGGTAGAAAAAACTGAAAAGAAATGTACTTGGGCATCAGACAAGACATGCTTATGTACGCTTTTAAGCGATTATTAAAAATGTATTTTATTGCGTTTATTAAAGGCGTTTATTTGCTTTTATTAAATAAATAATTTTCTTCTGGTTTTTGCGTCTATACAGGATGTTAAAGATTCATGTAATTCCTTAAAACCACATGATATATTACTGGTGTAGATTAACCTAGCACGCTATGCTTAATTAAAAATTAAACAATATTTTTTCTTTTTGTCTTGCGGTAGTTGTAAATGATCTTATCTTAACCTCACCTGATAAGGTTTAAATAATAAAAGAAACTTTTTGTTTTGCTATTTGATTTTGGACGAAATTTTTGGAAGTTGGTCTACCCCTCTATAATATGATATATAGTATGACTGATATGTCATTAGAAAGGTATTTTTAATCAAAACTTTTGGTACTAACACAACTAAAAGTATTTTCAGAGTTCTTTAAAATGAAGTAGCCGGACGTGTGGGAACGGGCTAGAATATAAAACTTCCTCACCGCACGCTGAGAATAGACGCGTGTTGTAAGATTCAACAAAACCCAGCACGCTTGGTGTAAGGATCTATACGGTCCGCCTGGCTAGCTACTACACTCACATTAAAGTCCGGCGCCAAGCAGTTTACTGTGTTCCGTCGTGTGTATGTGAGAGCCAGAGGAGCGTAGGGGAATCTCTTCATATCTCTGTTACTTGGATTCGTGTGCTATATCGTGTAATGTATCATGTGGTTTTAAGGAATGACACGAATTCATTTACAACCTGTATAGTGGTATAGTGCACCAGTCTAAAAATAATTTGAATTTTTTGTCTCTAGGAATATCGGTAAAGTGCCCGACAGGCCCCGCCGTCCTATGTCCGCTTATATGATGTGGGTAAATAGTGTGAGAGACCAGATAAAAGCCGACAATCCCGGCATGAAAATCACCGATATTGCCAAAAAAGGAGGCGAGATGTGGAGGTCCATGAAAGACAAGTCTGAATGGGAGGAAAAAGCTGCCGAAGCAAAGAAGAAGTATGAGAAAGAACTAGAATTATACTATGCTAATGGTGGCGACGCGAATTATTAAGAGAAGCGACGAGATGATTACGGAAAGACATAAAGTGTGGCAAAACACATAGTAGCTGCTGAATCACTGGGTGGTCGTCACGGCACAAAATGTTGGCCTCCAAAGGTCGTGTTTCTTCCAATTTAATTTTTATGGCTAAAAATAAATAGGTTGCAAGAAAAGGAATAAAAATAAGGAAAAGTCACTCCAACCGCATATTATTAGCGCTGGTAAATGTAAACAGGGGTCACTGGTAATTGGACCTATTCTTTGAAAGGGGTTAGTACTCTTTCAGAGTGGAGGCGGGCGCGGGTGCTAGCGCGGGCGCGTGTATATCAAAATGTATGTGGACGCCAGTTGCATTCACAGTGCTCCCGCGAGCCCCGCGTCTGCATGAGGCGGGCGCGGGCGCGGTGGCGCGGGTGTTTCTAATGGCTCAGTCCGCCCGTATCGTTCACAATGATATAGCGTCTGTTAGGTGACTGCGCGTATGGTTCTGAACCATTTTGATTCACCCCGCCGAAGCGTTGTACGATAGCTCGTTTGGACCCAAGCGCCCCCCCTCCGCACCCGCTAATGCAGTCTGATTGACCACTATACTAGACATCATTGGCAATAAATTAACCTCCATCAACTGTGGGTCGAAAATGAGCGATGTCCGATATATCGGGGTTTAAATTCTTATCGAAAAAAGGACTTGTATTAAAACTACTCGTTTCTGGGCTCTCAATTGATACTTTTCTAAAAGCTAGTAAACTAGCAATCACTTTAGACAAGAAAACTGGCCCAAAATTCTCAATGTCTCAGAAATAAAAAGTCATAAGGGACAAGACTTTTTATTTTCGACCCACATTTGTGTGGGTTAATTTGTTGCAAATGAGATCTAGTATTTTCAAGGAAAAGGTCGAATTATCAGTGACCCTGTATAGAATTTTAATTAAGGGGGAATGAGCTAAGGTTAACAAAAACGAAACATTAATTTGACAAGGGATATCATCAGGCAGTAAATCAAAAAGGGGGACTAATATTCTAGGGCAATAGAAAAACAAATGCTCCAGAGTACCCTTGTGTTTTTCCGATGTGTCTTTTGAGAATACAGAGACGCATCGCGGGGAGGGGCACCCCCGCCTCACCCCTTCCATTAGCTTAACTCCATTTATCTCTATGGTGATGAACATCGTAACAAATCCACGCTGCGTCGCCGTCCGATGTTTCTACTGTAGGCGGCGCGTGATGCGATAACGTGGTCGTGCACGACGCTCTTAGTTACCCGCTATGCGCACGCGGTTTTGACTCGAGTAACAGCCAATCAAATGCAAGCACGACAAACGCTGTAAACACCTCAATAAAATTCCATGACGTTTCAATATGGCTTCATTACCCCCTCTAGAATTATGATTACGTACCCCTGCTGTCTCCACAATGCGACATAACACTGTGCAGGTTTATAAGATAATTTGTACTCTGTTTATTAATTATAAACTAATTTGTAATATTAATTTGTGTAATAAATATTGAAATTTTTCCTGCGCAATATGTTTTATTCAAACCAAACTCACTTTTTCACGTACTTCAGTACAGCGATACAACGTACTGATATTAGGGTGCTAACACACCAATCGATCGATTGTCGATCGATGCCATCGATCAACGTTGATTGATTGGGATAAAGTGATCATGAACTATCGATCTATCTTGATCGACGTGGATCTATCATCGATCAACCATCGATCTATCATCGATCGACCATCGATCCATCATCTATCGATTGATTCGGTGGCACCCTTACGCAGCCGGCATGACTTACATTATGAATGTAAAACTTAGTGACATTTGTTAAAATATAACAATATACCGGATGACTTTTTTTACCGACTGGAAAATAATTGGGTATAATAATTGAACGAAGTAGAACCTCATGGCGTAGTTTTTTTTCTTACCTCTCATGAAATTTATCCATCAATAAATAGGTACTACAAAGGACATCTGACAAAATGGACCAAAAAGTCAAGTAGCCGGCCAAAAAAAATTTTGCATACATTATGATAGTACATAAATACCTAAACATTTTTTAATATTACGTCATTCCTCTAACTCTGATATCTGAGTCACTACATAAGGTTAAAATATTCCATTTCAGTCAAAACTAAAAAAGAATTTGTAAGTGAAAAACATGTGCCAAACGTTACTTGTTATTGTTTTAGAGGCAGGTAGCCATGAAGGCCGAAAGATCGCATGCCTGCGTGACTACCCTGCTTTTTAATTATCCATGCAACTTCAGTTTCATCGGACGGCTATCCTATGTCCACTGTCCAGTGTTGTTATCGTATCGTCGTATTACGCTATACATATAGCGTATTAGTACATAGTATATACGTATTTTACAAACATTAAGATACTGTGTAGATACTGTTAGTTAATATCGCTTAAATTCTTTCACTTAGATCGAACATTTTAACCTTAAGTAGTGACTCAGATCAGACCTAGAGGAATGACGTACTTAATAAGAAAAAATATTTAGGTAGTCATGTACTATCATAATATGTAGATACTTTTCTTTGGCCGTCTACTTTGGATTTTGGTCCAAAAATGTATGAAGCGTTTCCTGTGAAGTAAAATGACAACCTAAATAAAAAAAAATGAAATAAATAAATCTATTAAATAATATTTAAATTCAAATCATACACACCTGCGTATGATTTGAGTTTCGATAGAATGTATCTATATGTAGATATTTCAATACCATAATAAGTTAACGAAAAAAAACAATGCCGAAACGCCTTCTACTCCGTTCACCTATTATACCCATGTGGAGGAACGAGGTACCGTGTTCCTCCAACGAAAAGGAAGGATCCTCCAACCAGGCGGAGTCTTAGGGCGTTCGCTACGTTAAGCGTGCGCACGCGGCGGGTACCCGCCTCGCGTGTGTGTATTGAAAGATAGTACGAGTATGTACAAAACCGTCGCACGCGTCCGCGCCAGTTAGCGCTGCTCATACTATCTTTCAATACACACATGCGAGGCGGGTACCCGCCGCGTGCGCACGCTTAACGTAGCGAACGCCGTTATGCCTGGCCGGACACTGCCCAACGATTATTTGTTTTCTATTGTTCTGCTGTAGATGGTCCTTGGGAACCGTTTCTACGTAACCGGGCAGTTATTGGCGAGACTTGAAGGGTCTCCAGCCAATGGGGGGGAAGTAAAATACTTAACCTAAGCTAACTACTTGTACTACACTAACATCATGACTGCATGCAACAACAGCACTAAGGGCGACCCCTAGTGGGACTCGGACCTCGGCTTAGGGCGTTGCTGGCGGGGACTTAGGGGGGGGAGACAGCATGATGAGAGCTGAATAATAATTATCGGTGTGACTGCGGAGTCTGAAGAGACGACCGGCACTACGACGGGAGAGCTCGGTGGATCGTGACCGGCGGCGGTGGGACGTCGCGACGGGCCTCGTCGACGAGGACGGTATGCCGGACGGCGGCGGACGTTGTGTAGCCTAATGTTGGGAGGTTGTATTTAAACTATCTGCGTGTCAAATCTTGATACCGCGATATAGGAACTGTCATGGCGTCAACTTTAAGAGCTGTCGTTAATGTCGCTGTAGTCTGCTACACCACCAGTGTGTTGCGTAGTTCGCATGGGGCGTGATAGATGCCGCCACACCCATTTTTTTTCCAGACGGTAAAAAAGTCATCCAGTGTAAACGAATTCGTGTAGTTCCTTCAAACCACATAATCTATTATACATATCTATTATAATCTATATATATATCTATTATAATGGATCTATTATAAATTAATTTTATCTATTATAAAGGAGGAGCTCGTGGCTAAATAATGACAGCCGCATAGACCGATCTTCCGGGTTAAGCTACGCTTGCCGAGGTTGGTCTGTGGATGGGTGACCATTTACCATAGCGAGTTTCCTCCGTGCCTCGGAAAGCACGTAAAGCCGTTGGTCCCGGCTGTCATTTGTAGATCTTTGACAGTCGTTACTGTTGGTCAGAAGCCAGAAAGTCTGACAACCAGTCTTACCAAGAGTATCGTATTACCCAGTTACTGGGTTGTGGAGGTCTGATAGACAGTCGCTCCATGTAAAATACTGATATTCAGCTGCATCCGGTTCGACTGGAAGCCGACCCCAACATAGTTGGGAAAAGGCTAGGCAGATGATGATACAGTGGTGGACATATAATTAGAAACACCAAGTGTGACTTTTATTTTTAGTACAATTTAACATGATATTTAATGTTTTACATATCATAGAGGGCTTATGCCTATTTATCTATAATGTATCCACATCATGAAGTATTACTATGCCAGTTTTGGAAATATCATAGAACCGTTTATGTAAAAACTGGACTACTTTATAAAATAAAATGAAACAGCACAACGTACTAAGGTGGACAACTAATTAGAAACAGAAAAAAAACATTAACATAAATATGAGCAAAGGTAACGAAACAATAAATAATGAAGTTAAATGGTACAAACGTTTTATAATAAACAATTAATGTTTGGTTGGGAAGCCTCGGCTGTCGATTACAGCTCTACAACGACGTGGCATTGATTCTATCAATGTTTCATACATTTCCAGGGAATTTTTGTCCAAGCTTCTACAAATGCATCTTAAAGATGTTGTAGTATGATACTAGTAGTAGTACGATATTAGTGATATGTTTATTGGACACTGTTTTCGTTACAATGTACCACAAACTTAGATTTGATTCAAATCTGGACTATTTGCAGACCACTCTATACCGACGCTACAATAATCCAAACCAAAGAAACAACGTTAAAGCATTTCTAAGAGACTAATTAGTGTCGGTGTTAGAGTGGTCTGCAAATAGTCCGGATTTGAATCAAATCTAAGTTTGTGGTACATTGTAAAGAAAACATTGTCCATTATACATATCACTAATATCATACTACTACTAGTATCATACTACAACATCTTTAAGACGCATTTGTAGAAGCTTGGACAAAAATTCCCTGGAAATGTATGAAACGTTGATAGAATCAATGTCACGTCGTTGTAGATCTGTAATCGATAGCCGAGGCTTCCCAACCAAACATTAATTGTTTATTATAAAACGATTGTACCATTTAACTTCATTATTTATTGTTTCGTTACCTTTGTTCATATTTATGCTAATGTTTTTTTTCTGTTTCTAATTAGCTGTCCACCTTAGTACGTTGTGCTGTTTCATTTTATTTTATAAAGTATACCAGTTTTTACATAAACGGTTGTATGATATTTGAAAAACTGACATAGTAATACTTCATGATGTGGATACATTATAGATAAATAGGTATAAGCCCTCTATGATACGTAAAACATTAATTATCCAGTTAATTTGTACTAAAAATAAAAGTCACACTTGGTGTTTCTAATTATATGTCCACCACTGTATATCTATTATAATCTATACATATAATGTATAGATTATAGGTCTAGCGCTTTACTCAGTCAGTGAGTGGGGTATGGGAGCGGCACGGGAGGGGTGACATATGACGTGACACGACGTATCCGAACTATCTCGCTATACACGTGATAAAGAAGATATTTCTTACGATATTTTTACTACTACTAAATAATGAAAGTGATTCGAGCCATTCATACAGTGATTCGGTACAGACAGCGATAAGGAATCTGTTCAATTAACTTTGGGATTTCGGGATTTGTTTGTTGTTTTTGTTGTTTCGGTTGAAAATATTAATACTTATTAAATAAAATAATAAAATTATTGTAACTTATTTTTTTGTTTACATTGTCACGCGCAATTATATTAATTAATTTAACTTAAGTATGTACCTATTGTATACACACGTAAATATCGTAAGAGATGTCTACATTATATTTATCACGTGTATAGCGAGACAGTTCGGACACGTCGTCATATATCACCCCTCCCGTGCCGCTTCCATACCTCAGGCACTGACTCAGTTATGCGCTAGACCTATAACCCTGCATGGGATTTAGCTTGATTAAAAATAAAAAAACATCGTATCTAAACCACCTAATAAGGTTTCAATAAAAAGAGAAACAAAAATATTTTTTGCAAAAAAAATAATTTCTCTGATAGAACATTTCGATGCCACCCATAAATGAATGAAAGCACGGCGACACAGCTGACAGGCACGACTAGCGCGATATCGCTCCGTGCAGTCAGTTAACTCGGGGCGCTAAAATGACTCAGAAACAGAAAACCAGATAATTTTTTTAAAAGATTTATTCTACTTATTCTGAAAAAAAAAACCAGTGCATGGTTAATCTGGGTCACCAGTAGATCACGCGGTTAGAATGAATTACACCAATTAATTTACACCCTGTATTATCATCGTCACAAAAAATCTGAAAATATTACCTACTACCTGTATCCGCGGGTTTGCCTACGGAAACATAAGGTTACTGCTCATCACCCACCCTCAATAGCAAGATTATTTGTACCCTGTACCTGCCCCGCTTCCTAACGGATGTGGCTGCCAAATTTCAATTGGATCTGTCCAGTAGCACTGTCGTGAAGCTGAAAATTCTAACAAGAAAATAATTCAAATAGAAACCCAGAAATGCATAGGTACAAAAATTGTCAAGTTAGAGCCGTGATCTCACCCACTGTATACTATACATGTCTGTTTAATGGAGGTGTTCCTGGTACCCACATAATCATAGTACGTATACAGCAAGTGCGACCACGGCTCTACCTTGACCATTTTTGTACCTATGTTACCCGCCATTATTACGAATATATTAACACCTCATTCATTAAAATCGGTTCAGTAGTTTAGGCGCTACGCTGGAACATATATACATACATAGACTGCCAAAATCATTACCCTTCCTTTTGGCTTCGCCAAAGTCGGGTAAAAACGAATTTTTTGGCATCAGCATCGTTCCTAAGATACGTTGCTATTACTTTTTTCCAAAAATATTTAATGTTCAATTGCACCGTTACGACTTTATTATATTACTCTACTTCGGGATGGAAATCCTCATGGATGTCCTCCGCCCTGGGATGGGCGGAGGGGTCTGTCAGACTCTTACTGACTAAAACCACCCCGGTGTTCCATCCCACACCTGCGCCGAGGGTCGCGGGAACTTACGACACTTCCGCATCCTCCTTCTGCGACATGACCGTGTCGCAGAAGGACACCACCGCGTCCCAGGACTCCTCGCTGTCGACCATGGACTCGACCACGGCCGACAGCGACAGGTCACCGCCTATTATATTACTAGCGACCTGTCCCGGCTTCGCACGGGTGCAATGTATTATACATATAAATAAACCTTCCTCTTGAATCACTCTATCTATTAAAAGAAATCGCTTACAGATCCGTTGCGTAGTTTTAAAGATCAAAGCATACATAGGGACAGACAGCGGGGAGCGACTTTGTTTTATTCTATGTAGTGATGCATAGATGTATACATAATTATAATATATATATATATTTGTATTTTCTTTTTCCAGTACATGAAAACGTATCCTCATACTTCAGCAGTACTCATAGCCGGTATTAGAGAGTAACGCCACACTTGCGTAACAGACTCAACGCAAACATTGGTACAAGACGGTGTGGCAGGTATGTTTCAGTGAATTTATACTGTGTGGAACAATAGACATTTTTTGTGATGATAAAATCCTCTTACATATTGTTGGAATAGATGTAAGTAGGCTTCAAAGTCCATAGATTAAATAATAGTCTGATAAAGATAACAGGATATTCAGAAATTAAATTGTGACAATCTATTAATATTTTACGTAAAGTTTATAAATAAATAAGCTTGTTAAAAAGATGATGATCAACGTTAAACTGCATTCATGATAAAACAATTTATTTTTTTGCGTAGTGTTTTATCTCTATTAATTTTATTGTATCTTTGTTATGCCATGTAGGTGACCATAAAAACGGTTTAGGTACAACAGTCCTTGTACCTATCACAACTTGTTTTTCGATGTAAATGTGGGGTAATACTAAGTGAATATGGTATAATATCACAGAAAAATGTAAAAGGTCTGTGTACCTATAACTCACCTTCAAATAATCAAAAATCCTGAAAATCTTTATCAACTGTTATTTTATCTATGGACATAGTGTTGTAACTAGGGTGTTGGCATGAGCATCCAGGGCAAGGCCAAAAAAACAAGTAAAATGAAAAAAAAAGGCATTTAATGAAAAAAAAAAAGGTTGTAACGGTTTTATCTGATATTTGTAGCTCTCAATCTCCAGACATAATTCATTTGCATTTAAATCAACATCATATTTTGACGCGAGATCTGTTGCGTTTTTTTTTTTTATTTAGAATATACCGGTTGACTTTTTTTTTGCCGTCTGGAAAAAAATGGGTATAATAGGTGAACGGAGTAGAACCCCATGGCATTGTTTTTTTAAATTTATAATTGCCTATAATGGAATTTATCTTTCAATAAACACTGCTCATTTGAAGTAAATTTTCATACTAAATCAATAAAAACAGGAATTTTGAAGTAAATTAATCGATTAAATAATATCTAAATTCAAATCATACACACCTGCGTATGATTTGAGTTTCTATAGTAAGTATCTATAGATACAATCAATATCATAAAAAGAAAATGAAAAAAAAAAACTATGCCTATGCGTTCCGTTCACCTGTTATACCCATTTTTTTCCAGTCGTTAAAAAAACTCACCCAGTATGTATTGAGCGGTCTAATTTGCGCCCTTCTGGGTCCTTTGTCCCTGACAGCCGCCTCTATGGCTAGCCCCTAGATACGACACAGGAAATACATGTCATTAATTAGAAACATATTTAGGAGTCGTTGTGCAATCCAAGTATTATTTGCTACTGTGATTTTAGATTCTAAATGCACATGTTTAGAATCCAAAATCTTATAAACGTGGATGATTATTTATTTCATCATAAAGCTTGAGAAAGACATTGTATAGAGGAATTTTGCCGATGTTACGGTTACAATCATGTATGTGTTTATAAATAAATCTTAGTTAGAATTTATATGAATTGAAATTGTAGGGGTTTTTGTTAAATACATATTACTACGTGAGACGAGGCATTCGGGAAAAATTCTTAGTTTTATAAACAAATTATGTATTTACCTTTTTCCTAATTGATTGCCTTTTGTAATAAAAAGTTGTTTTATACATTGGAATAATATTTAAAAAAACATTTTTAATGTGAATGCGATCAGTCGGCCTGCGAAATACAATTATTTTAGTAATAATTAAACGGCACATTTTACTTTACTACTCGTGCGCGATAAGTTGAGACCCGTGTGTAATGCGACTCCTTCGCCCGCTTCCCCCGCACTTCCTTTTTTTTTTTTTTTTTTTTTCTATTTGACTGCTGTAGGTCGTCCTAGGGGACGGTTTCTACGTAACCGGGCAGTTATTGGCGAGACCTGAAGGGTCTCCAGCCAATGGGGGGGAAGTAAAATACTTAACCTAAGCTAACTACTTGTACTACACTAACATCATGACTACCTGCAACAACAGCACTAAGGGCGACCCCTAGTGGGACTCGGACCTCGGCTTAGGGCGTTGCTGGCGTGGACATAGGGGGGGGAGACAGCTTGATGAGGGCTGAATTATCGGTGTGACTGCGGAGTCTGAAGAGACGACCGGCTCTACGACGGGAGAGCTCGGTGGATCGTGACCGGCGGCGGTGGGACGTCGCGACGGGCCTCGTCGGCGAGGACGGTATGCCGGACGGCGGCGGACGTTGTGTAGTGTGCTGGTCGATTTACTCGCCTCCTGGAGGAGGGTTATTTCGTCGTCGGGTTCTAAAAGTGTGTGCCTGGGACGGCGAACTTTACTTATGAGAGAGGGACTGTAGTCGGCCGCTGCGGCGACTAGGGGGTTCGGATGGCGGGGGGCATTGACGAAGTAACGCTTGGAAATGCGTTTGAGGTATTGCCTGATGGTTGGCATTTTTAGATCGAGATGGAGTTGGACGTTACGCATGAACCACGGGGCAGCCGCGGCTCTGCGCAACACTCGATTCTGGAGGGTTTGGAAGGATTTGAAGCGACAAGGCTTAACGTGTGCGAACACGACGCTAGCGTAAGTCAAGATGGGGCGGATGCACGTCACGTAGATTCTCAGCTTATTTCTAAGTGACAATTTACTGCGCGCTCTAAGGATGGGGTGGAGGCGACCGACAGCGAAAGCGGCGCGAGCGCGCACCGCTTTGATATGGTCTCGGAAACTCAGATGGTGGTCGAGGATAACCCCCAGGTATTTGGCTTTCATCTCCCAAGGGATCTGTTTGCCGAACATGAGGACAGGACGGATGTGGGTGTGGGAATCACCGTGTCTCTCGAAAAGAACGGCTGCGCTCTTTTCGGGATTCACCTCTATTCTCCATTTCCGGAACCAGACCCCGAGGGTGTTGGCTGCGGTTTGAAGGGTTCGAGAGATGCTATCGAGACTCCTACCGGAATAGTAGATAGCCGTGTCGTCGGCGAAGAGAGCCAACTTGGCCAAGCCACGTTTGGGAATGTCGCTGGTGTACAGCGTGAACAGAAGGGGCGATAGCACGGAGCCCTGAGGGACGCCGGCGCGAATGGGGTGAGGGGACGAGAGGGTGCCTTCTAGGCGATAGCGGAAGGAGCGATCCGACAGAAAGTCTCGAATGATGAGCACGAGACGGTCCGGCACGTTGAATTGGTACAGTTTGTATAATAAACCGTTGTGCCAGACCTTGTCGAAGGCTTTCGCTACGTCGAAGAAGAGCATGCCCGTTTTGTACGAGCGCATAAAACGGGAGCTAATGTGTTCGACAATGCGGTGCAATTGTCGAATGCAACAGTGCTGGGTTCGAAAACCGAACTGTTCGTCGGGGATGAGTTTACGGGAGTCAGCGAAATCCTTTAAACGGATATAAATGAGACGCTCATAGATTTTCCCAAATACATTGAGAAGGCTGATGGGGCGGTAACTAGTGGGCTCACTCTTGGGTTTGCCGGGTTTGGGGATACCGATAACGGTGGCTTGTTTCCAAGCTTGCGGAAAGATGTTATTACTCAGAGCGCCATTGAAGATGGCGGTCATGAGAACTATGAGCGGGGCGGAAAAGTGTTTGATCACCTTATTGGTGATACCGTCTGAGCCGGGGGCTTTCCTAGGTTTGAGTTTCCTCACTATCGTGTGGACCTCGTCTACGGTGATGGGGGGTAAGGGGTCGTCAGGGTCTTCATCGGGAGGGAGGGTAGCCCTACGTTCGACCTCGCGATCCACCTTAGAAAGATGGACCGGGTCTACGGGTTGGGTGCTGGGAGTACATTGGGCTTCTAGACTGTCGGCTAGACATTCGGACTTTTCGTCGTCTTCAAAGGCCGGCCTTTGGTTTGGACGATTGAGAGGGGGAGTTGAAGCTACACAATCGGATTTTAGATTTCGTTGTAATTGCCAGAAGGCCAGATGGGATGGCTCTAAGTCGCTCAACATCTTGTCCCAGCGGGCTTCCCGAACCTCCTGTACACGTTTCTTTACAGCACGCTGTAGAGAACGCATATGGGCGCGGTTAGCTTCGCAGGGAAAAGAGTCATAGGCACGGATGGACGCGTTCTTCTCCGTCAGCAGTTCACGCACATCGTCCGGCAGCTTCCAGCGGTGTTCGTCCACCGCTGGAACCTGCCGTGAACATTCGTTCACCACGGACTGTACGTGACTGGTGAGGGAGTCGATCGCGCCCAGAGTGTCGGCGATCGTAACGATATCGTCGGGGATGGAATCTAAGTGAACGGATGAGGAAGACTTGAGGCGCTCCTCTAGTTTTCCCCAGTCCGTGACAGTTTTGGTCGGGGCGGGTTGACCAGGATCCGGGGGACCACCCCGGGGACCTAGGTGAAGGACTACGGGGCGGTGATCGGAGTCTAGCTCTTCATGCGTCTCTATAGAGCGTAGACCGAGGTTTACGTTCTTTAGAAGCGCTATGTCAAGGACATCGGGCTGATGGTCAGGGTTATGGGGGTAGTGAGTGGGACACATCGGAGCGATAACGTCGAATTCGAGCTCCGGGCTCAACTCTTCGAGGTTACGACCCGCGTGGTTGTTGGAGTTGCAGCTCCACGAGAGATGTTTGGCATTGAGGTCGCCCGCTATGATAACGGAACCTCCGCCGAGGTCAAAGAGGGCTTTAAGATCGCTCCGGAGTTGGATCTTATTACTGGAGGGAGGATTATACACCGAGACGATTGTGATCGGCTGATGTCCTGTCATGCCTAGTCTGCATATGGAAGTTTCCAGGAATTGGAGACCAGGGGGAGGGTCTAAGGGAGTGCAGTACAGGGAACGTTTGTAGTAGATGAGAGTACCACCGCCCCTACTACGGGTCCTGTCGTTGCGAACTAATTTATAGTTTGCAATTCCAGGGTTCCTGTTGTGGGGCTTGAGAAACGTTTCCTGCACTAGAAAGATGTCAATTTGATGATCACGCAAAAAGATTGCGATCTCATCTCGTTGACCGTTAACGCTGTTAGCGTTGAAGAAGCCTAATTTAAGGGATCGGGGCTTAATTCTACAGCTTTCTGTATCCATTGGAATTTA
This sequence comes from Amphipyra tragopoginis, assembly GCA_905220435.1. Classification (NCBI taxonomy): domain Eukaryota; kingdom Metazoa; phylum Arthropoda; class Insecta; order Lepidoptera; family Noctuidae; genus Amphipyra; species Amphipyra tragopoginis. The sequence goes on from HG992006.1 coordinate 5,293,812, forward strand.
TTGGGTGAGGAAAATGACTATGTCATCTAGTTCGCAGAGGACATTGATGCGAGCGATTGGATCGCCTTGAGAGGCGTTCCAAGCGGAGACTATGTTATTCGCCCACTGCGTATTGCAGGAGGAGAGGGTTTGGATAAGCCTGGGGATCGTGTCCCTAAGGAGCACTTTAGTGGACGAGAGGGAAGTGGAGGGAGCAACCGCTGTCGGCGTTGGCCTGGGAGCGAGTGCGGAGGCGGGTGCGGGGGTGGGTGTTGGGGCAGCCTGTGATGTTGGGGGACTACGTGCAGCCTGTGAAGCAGCTGGCACTATAGTGGGAGCGGGGATAGTGGAGCTCATCAGGCCGGGGATAGCCGAGATTGGGGGACTTGTGGTTCGTTGCTGTTGCTGGGGCAACTGGGTACTGGGCCTTAAGGCGGGGAACGACTGCTGATGGTTCAGCGCGTTCCATGGGGACGGCCTTTGGGGACTGAGGCGGGCGGGGAGTTGGGAAGAAAGAGGGGGAGCCGTGGAAGGACTCTCTCTTTGATGACGGGCGGCTGAGCGTTTAGCTAGGTTAGGGTTGCGCTGTTTTGGCGCTTTAGCGCACCCGCGATAATTCGCAGGGTGACCAGACTCGCCGCATAAAACGCAGCTGGGAGGCTCGAGACATAGGGACCTATCTTTAGGACGTTCACAGTCGCTAGTGCCGTGGTCGCCCAGGCACTTGACACACCTGGGTTTCGCGTAACAATTACGCTGTGAATGGCCATAAAGCTGGCAACGGTGACATTGACCAGGCGGACCGGACTTATTGGGGCGCTCGACGCTTATGCCAGACAGGTGGCACAAGGTCTTAATATTATAGACGGTCTTAGACTCGTCTGAAGGCTCGCATACTGCGAGGACCATGTCGTAGGGGGTGCCACCGCGGCCGCGGTGCATGCGGTGGACTTCCAAGACAGGAATGTTTTGCGACTTAAGGTCGCTGAGGATGGCGTCGGAGTCAATCTCCTTGGGGATGCCGCGGATAACGACTCTGATAAGTCGCTCATCGGGAAGGGCAAAGGTGTGGAATGACACGCTTTTTTCCCTTAACATACGCGTGAGATCGCGGAAGTCTTTTGACGTGGGGACCATGACTTTAATGCCCTGTTGGGTGGTGCGGGCACTAAGATAGTTGATCTTGCGATCAACACACATCTTGGACACATCGGTCCACTTCGCCTTGTCCTGAATGTACAGAGGCGGAGGAGAGGGCTCTTTCCTCGGAGCCGAGGTTTTCGAGCCGGTAACGAGACGGGGAGAGGAAGGACGACTGGCCTGCGGGGAGGTAGCCGGGACGGGACTAAGGGAAGCAGCCGACGCGGGGGTCGCAACGGTTGTCTTGGGGGTTTTAGCCGGGACTTGGCTGGAGGAGGTCGCCTTATTTTTGCGGGCACGCTTTTTCCCCTTTCCGACTACGGTAGTGTAGCCTTCTGAGGAAGAGGAAGCCGACGAATAGGATTCGGACTCAATATCGGAATCGGGGACTAAGGGCTCTGACGTGTCCATTGATGACGTCATCTCTGGAGCATGTCGGAGGGACGGGGAAGGGGTGTGTAAATTAGCGGAAGGCGCAGCTGCGGAGTGCAGGTGCGAAATTTCCATTGTTTCCGGAGACAATGGACCGGGAGAGAAAGGCGGAAGCGATAAAAGGCTTGGAATGCCATTGTTCTCGTCGAACAATGGCTCTCCTTCGCCGAAATAATCAAAGTCGGTATCGCGGGTGGGCGATAACGGATTAGTAGTGTGCCTTATGGGCCCACTACTAGGAATACGAGCGCCATATTTAGCGAGAAATTCGGGGTCCTTTAAAAGTTCCCGGAAGAACGCTAACAACACAGCGTCAGACATCTCGGAAAAGATGCCTGAGCCGTGTGTAAAAAATGGGAATTAGGCTTAATAAAAACGCGGCGCGCACAAGTACGCGACTATTTTTAGTAACGGCCTATAAGTCCTAACAATTAAATTTTTTAAAAAACGCGATTCCCCGGGTGGATGAGCCCGGGGGTGTGTGAAAACCCTCCCTGTCGGGTATAGACAGGGAGGTTGAGTGCCTATTGGTGAGCCCTAAGCTTGTAATCCCGTCGCCAGTCTTATTGTGCGAACGGGTTCCTAAGTCTCTAGTGAGGTGCAATACTAGAGAGTGCTAGATGGGAGAGAACGGGGTTAGAGCTAGCGTCGACTAGGAGACCCCCCAAGGCCGGTGGTACTAGCTCCTTCCAATTTTCGCCTTGCCCTGAAGGGGCGCAGCTGGTGTATTGGGTCAACACCCGCTCGGTTTCGTTAACACTGCAAAGTATCAGCCGAGGACCACGAAACTGTGGATTTTCCCTGAAGGGGCACACGCGTTTGACAAAGAAATAGGCGTTCAGCCACCGCCTTGAAAAAGGCAGCTTTTGAACTTATAGTCGTGAAGTGGAAAACACTACGGCGGGGCGTAGCGATATTCGTGAGCGAGCACGTCGAGAAAGTACGCAGCGCGAGTTGCGGCACGTCCGTCCTCAGCGAGCGTCGGAGCGCGAATGCCCCGCACTTCCTCGATGGCGCCCGTATTTATACCGTACGCATCGCCATTTTGAGTGTGACGTCACCGCGCTTATGTCTCAACTTATCGCGCAAGTCAAACATGATTATAACCATTTGTTTTTGTTCGACGCTGTGTGGTGTGGTGCCACACCACGCCGAAATTACGCGACCGAACTTCGGCGTCTATGTTTTTTTATATAGGTAAAACGCGACTTAATTTCAGCCTGGTGTGTCGCGGTTAATTTAAAAAGCATTGCAGGCGTAATCATGCCGAACTTCGGTCGCGTATCTTCGGCATAGTGTGTTTAGACACTATAACTTTAAAATGTGTCGTTTTATAAGTTAATTAAATACACTCATTAATACAATGCAATATTTTTTCTGCGCTAATAATAAAATTAGGTCTTAGAGACGTTAATTTTTTTTAGTAAAAAAAAAAAACAAAAGAAAACGCAGGCCCATTGATCGCATTCACCTATCGACATTGCCGTCTAAAGAGAATTCCTTGCATGAAAATCAAGCGGTATTGTTCGCGCTAAATAACTTGGCCGCTCTGCTAAAAAAACGCTACTTACTTACAATACGGCCGACGTATCTTGGCGAGTCTGAAGTTAGTTGTTTGGCTGCGCAATTAATCTTTTAGAAACGAAATTGTCTATTGCGCAGCTAATTAGCTAACTTCAGACTCGCGGCCGTCGATACGTCGGCCGTGTTGTACGTAGGCCTCGTGCTCAAGACATTTAGCCCGGGCCGTGAACTGTACAATGAATTCTAATGGCGAGTGAATATGAAATATTGCTATACTCCCTTCCACGAAAGATGAGTCCTGACATAACGATCATTTCGAAAAATTGTAGCCATAAGGAGACTACTATCGAAAAAACGTAATTGACATCATCGAAAACCGTAAAATACCTAGTTATATTATACTCGTTTACTTTTTTTTAAATATTTGGGATTCTTCGTATGGTAACGTTTTGTAGAGATATGTCAGGAGTCACCTTACGGTGAAAAGAGTAGGTATAAAAGTAGGTAGGTACGCGTGATAGTTACGAGAAAAAAAAGCCTAAATATTTACGTGTGTTATGTACAGTTCAGTTGTGTATTAGGTACAGTTCGATGAAATCTTATTGGCGGCTGTGAAGTGAGCTGTTCGCGCACACACTGCCACACACACTCACACTGCCACACCGTGAGGCGGAAGCCGCGGGATGCGGGCGGGTGGCGGGTGCCCCCCCCCCCCCTCTCGACCCACCAACCCCCGCCGACACCCGACAAGTGTCAACTTCACAGCCGCCAATTATACTAGCAGTACGGTACGATGACGTTTATGACGTTTGCCCGCTCATGAAGAACCGTAAAAATTTTGACAGCTACGTATGAAGGAATAATTGCCGTACTTTATTTTATTGATAACTTTCAATAGTGAAGTACTGCTACTGCTATAATTTATCACATCTATTGTTTTAGTATTTATTTCTATAAATACTAAATTAATTTTGTCGATAAATTTCTGTCCGTCACACTTGACTATAATTTTTTAGATAATATTTGGAAATGTGTCACAACACTATTGTAAAATGTCAAAAAGCTATCGTACCGTGCTACTACTTTAAATTGAACCGTACTGTAGAGCCCTCATTGTCATCCATTGTTTATTTTGTGAACAAGTTTCTCTATCTCTATTCTTTATATTTAAATATTATTTGATACAATTTATATAGAAAATATGAAGTTCTAATCAAATACTAGTTTGTATTTTTAATAAAAATAGTAACTAAACGCGTATTTTTAACACTACTAGCTTGCTAACGTATGTTGTTTTATGTACCCAAAGTTGACAAACTTTATGACAAAGATAATATTTTCTTATTGTGATGGCTACAAGGTCTTATTTGCCAATATTTACTATAATGTGTGATGGTTTTATAGGTGTATGGATTAGTTGTATATAGGTAGGTGTTTACTTGTTTTATAACTTATAATAATTCGTAGTTTGCATATTTAGACGTGAAATCCTGATTTTACCAGCAAAACCTTAAGGCGTCAAATTCAAGTTTTGTTGCGCAAATTGACTTGACGCAACCCACTTTCAAGCTGACTTGCGCCACCCACTTTCAAGCTGACTTGCGCAACCGACTTTCAAGCCGACTTGCGCAACCCACTTTCAAGCTGACTTGCGCAACTCACTTTGAAGCTGATTTGCGCAACAAACTTTCAAGCTGACTTGTGCAACTCACTTTCAAACTGACTTGCGCCACCCACTTTCAAGCTGACATGCGCAACCCACTTTCAAGCTGACATGCGGAACCCACTTTCAAACTGATTTTCGCCACCCAGTTTAAACTGAATTGCGCAAGCCACTTTCAAACTGTGGACACAGCTGCAGCAAGTCTACTTCTGCAAGTTGTACGAACTGAGCAAGCAATGTAGTGCAATAACTTGCGCCACAAAACTTGTGAGTGAATTTGGCGCTTAAAATATGATTCACACCTTACGAAGCGCATCGGAGCATCAATAATGATAAGAATTCGTATTTTCATGTGCTGAGCGCAGCAGACAGGCTACCGCCCGCACGCAAATGCACGCATTCCGCGGCGACCGAGCGGATGCGGCGGCTTGCTGCGGAATGTTTGCAATCCGCATGTGAATTCTCTTAATTACATTTAAATTGCGCTGCCGTCCGCTCCCAAACGTACCGACAGGCTTCGTCAGGTGTGAAGCACAGAACCGGTGAACGGTTGCGTCTGAAGTCTAAAGCAGTGGACACGGCATGGCAAAGATTTTTTTAAACTCAAACTATTTTATACCTTATTTTAATACAATTTAGGACTCGTATTTTATTGGACGAAGCATTCCTCTGTTAGGTCACCAAATACGAGTGCTAATGGTATTAAAATAAGGTTTATTTGAGCTTAAAAATCCTTTGCCATTCCGTCCTTTTAGTGAACAGCGGCTATTAAAGGTCAGTTATGAAAGTACACATCAAATGCTTCGTCTAAGACTGACTGCGAATTATTATTGTGTTCGATAAAAAAGTAATAGACTAACAAACTCGCATAATCATGTTTGTTTCATTGTAAATTAATTAGTCATTACTACTTATTTTGTTATTGTTTTAAACGGTAGAAGATTTTGTATGGGCGTAATAAAATCTGTAAAAACTAAAAATTAAATACTAAAACCTCTGTGGTACATAAAGACTTTTTATACACTCGAGACCAATAAATCCGGGTTACCAACATAAACCCATATATCTCGGAAACTAAGAATGATAGCTTATTAAAATAAAAAGTATTTTATAGACTATTTAAGAAGTTTCCTTAATTTGCGTTAACTTGCCGCGGTCAGTTTGTGGATAGGTGACCGTTCGTTACTCATTGAGACCCCTCCGTGCCTAGGAGAGCACGTTAAACCGTCGTTATAGATCGGTTCTCGAAAGATGACCCCAAATGGCGACCGTTTGCGCGTGCGAGATATTAAGGTTTATGTTGGTGACTTAAATTCATTGCTCCCGAGTGTATCATGGCTTTATATTTTTAAGACCACTGTAAGTTGGTTTTGTTACATTTGATATTGTAACAAAATCAACCAAATATTCTATACTGATATTTTGTTACGCTCATAAAATTTAAAGGTGACACCACACCAATCAATCGATGGTCGATCGATGATAGCCTAGAACCACTTCGAACAAGATGGATCGATGGTTCATGATCACTTTATCCCAATCAATCGACGTTGATCGATGGCATCGATCGATTGGTATGGTAGCACCCTAAAAGGTACCAGTCGGTGCCCAAACTAGTTATATCAATTGTTTTTATTTTATTGTTTAAACATTATCTTTTGTTTCAATTGTAATTTATATTTTCTTTACTTTAATTCGTTATACCTAATTATCTTCTTCCTTTAAAATTGCTCAGTGTATGTATATTCAATATATTCTAAAAGACTATCGTTGTATATAATGTACAACATTCCATATTGGTGTTTTTGTGTACCCCCGTCGTGATAAATAAACCAATGATAATGATTAAGTTGGCGTTTTAATGTTTGAGGAGTGTCTGATCAAAAATGACTGCTTACGTCACAAACTAAAAACTTGAGTTGTATTACTTTTTTGTAGTAAATAGCTTGTTTTGACCAAAATTAAAATTTTATATAGGTACATTTCTCAGAGATATCCACTCTTGGTGTAGTCTGAGATCGGACAAGGATACGATTTAAAAAAATTACATTGACAGAAAATAATAATTGGAAAATGTAAATAGTGAGTTTAGATCAGATACTTCTTATTTCTAGTTATTCCCTTGAATTCCCTGGTTCGATTACAGTCGTGCAAAAGGATAATAATGGGCTAGACAAGAACGGAAGTGGTCTTTGTACCAGTGGCGAAGGCTCCATACAACTCGATTCCTATCGGCTTACCTTTCGAAACGAGTAGTTACTGGAATTCACGCATCGCACTTGAGCAAGGTAAGCATTTTTTGGTCCGGCTTCCCTTTTAAGAAAATTCACCCTACGCCACTGCTATGTACAATACGGCCGACGTATCTTGGCGAGTCTGCAGGACACGTCGTTATACCCTTTATACGGACTTATCACCTTTTTCACTAGGGACTCAGTAATAAGCTCTTCGCGCGAATGATTGTCAATAAATAGCGATAATAGGGATACAGAAAACCATTACAATATAAATAAAACAATCACATAATACATGTTATGTACGACTTTATTTATAAAAATACATCACAAGGTATAATATTTTGAGCTTAATAATTGAAAGGTCCTGTATCAAGATAGAACACACTCCAACAGTTTTTACCAATGAGATCAACGAGAAAACAGGTATATAAAAAGGTACAAATTTGACACTAAATAACTAGAGTTGCTAGATTATTACATCAATAACAATTTTATTTTTTAAGCTAGCAATATTTAGTGAAGCTTGCAATATAAAACATGCAAATTTTTAAAGACCTAAAGGTACAATTCCGTGCATCGCGGCCGATCGCAGCCGCGCGCGATCGGTCGCGTGCGGGTGACGCGCGCGTCTTTTGCGTCAATTAGTGTTGAGTAGGACATACAAGAGGCAGTACATTTGTCCCGTACATGACGTCAAAATGTAAGAGCGGCTCAACATTTAAAAGTGTACTACTTCAACTTTTATGTCGCGGTAGTCGCATTACTCGTTACTCTCGGTAAGTAAACTGTAGGGTGAGACAGAGAGGGAACGAGGCACATGCTACAATAGCACGTCATTGTCAGTGTGTCAATATCAGTGGACATTACGCGACCGCGACTCGACTCGCCGCAGTAACGTCAAATGTCGTATTCGTACTCGTTACTTCAATCGTATCACCGAGCTTCAGTACGCCTCGCCTCATTTGAAGTAGTACATTGTACTGGCTCAGAGCAAAAAAGAGGCTACTCTTACAAACTCTTTTTCAAGTCATGTCCTACCCAACACTAGCGTCAATAGTCAGAGTATGAAAATGTATGGCACCGCTTCCGAAGTCTGTGACAGACGCATGCGGCTAACGACAGATTAGTCAGTATATTATAGACACGACTATTGACGCATTAGCCGCGCGCGGCTGCGATCGGCTGCGATCTTTAAGAAACATTAGAGTCGGTTATTTCATACAGCCAGCATGTAAAAATAGCGAAGTGAAATATTGCCGTAAAAAAAATCGTTGACTGTGGAAACATGCTTTGAAAAATCCATCTAGTGAGTTGAAAATATACAAAGTTAGTCGGAAAGGGGGAACTAATCCGGGGGCCACTTAAGTATCACTGATAGTTGTTATAAAGCAAGTGTTTACATTTCAAAATTCGATAGTATTTATTTACTTTCACACTATACTTGAGCCATTACAAACGTGCGAACTGAGTCATAAATCATTACGTTAAAGGAATGTGACAATGCTGCGCAAGTCGTTATCGATAATAAAAAAACACATCTAAACAATATTTTGCATTATTTCCTTAACCTCTCCCTCATTACCTTTTATCGACTATCGACAAAGCCTTTTTTACTGTTACACACAACACCAGAAGAGCTCCATAAGGCCTATAAGTGCGACCGAGAGGTCCGATAAAAATGATTTATGACTCAGTTCGCACGTTTGTAACGGCTCAAGTATAACGTAAGATATGTGTGCATACGCACCACAACGGCTACCTCTCACAAAAAGGAGTGGGGCGCGTCTCCGTGGATTGAACGCACTGTACCACATTCTAGTACATTTTACAGGTAAGCGGTTGTTTAACGAGCGAAAAATCTTTAAACACCAGCGTTAAAGGTACCAATATGATACACTAAGACACAATAGGGAAAAACTGGGCATTCTACTGGAAAAGATCATAGAAAACATTTATGCGATAGTTGTGCGCCTATTTTCTTATAGCTCATTAATCAGTTCAATATTTTAAACGGTACATCTTATATTTATCACTCTAGTTATTTAGTGCAGTGTAAAGCCGCTTTTGTGGTCAAACACCAACTCCTTACACAGAGAAACAATACACCATTTAGTGTATTTTATGGCACACCAAATTTAAAAGACAATAAATCTGGAAAATTCTGTAATAAGAAAAAATTTACACAAAGTTTTATAGTGCGTTGTGGCGAACCGGATATGGGGTGTATTCGGTCAAATGGATTTACCATACAAAGTGATGATATTTTTAATTGTTTGCAAGAATAGATTGCGACGCCATTTTTCTGCCCCTCACTTAATATTCTGACTTCACATTCCGCGGCAAATGTATTTGAACGTATTTACTATTTACCCCCATATCCGGAACTGCCGCAATAAACCTTATAAATATTACTAATATGTTCTTTTTTTATTCACCATTGATACTTAACAGATATGCAATGAATTCAAGAATTTACAAAAGAAAAAAAAAAGAAAAAAACTTTTAAAAAAAAGTTAGTAAAATGCTTCGACTTTTTGAACGCCAATTACGTTTCATGTTTCATAAATAGTAAAAACATTAAATCTATACGACAAGAAAACAATGTGCATTTTTTAAATATGCACATTAAACATCTTGTCATTGTCATAAGTGCACATTACATATTAGCCTAATTGAAGTGCTCCGTGAGTCAAAATAATGCACAATTTACTACCAATAATATATCTATCATTATACTACATCTAGTACCGTCCGCGAAGCCTAGGCTGAGCTTTGCATTTGTGTGAGAATGAATACAGACGCATCCCTTGCTTGGTTGAAACCAGTTTATACTGCTTTTTGGCAATCGATTCTATGTGCACTCACACAAATGCAAAGCTCAGCTTACGCCTCGCCAGTTGTACGTATTTTCAAGCCAGGTCACAACTGGGATAGGTAACAACACCTAATAAGAAAAATTCAAGCAAAATTTTCAGGTGGGATATGTGCGACGTTCAAAAAGTGAATAAATGACCTTCAAAAATAAATGTAAAAAGTTTAATATAAAAACACTTATTACTAAAAGCCATAAGATATGCATCGTACTGGGAAAGACAACAATTATAAATAACCACAAAAATATTCATGAATCCGGAAGAGGGTATACAGGGCCTCGCCCTGAACTGTAGTCTACTCTTTAGTCTTTTGTTTCGGACTTGAAAGAAAGAATACTGGCAAGTTTATACGGAGACAATTTTGTGGCGCCAGAATTTCGCCGCCAGTAACTGGCGTCGCAACACGCCGCAGGTCACTGGTTTATACGGTGCTAAAATCTGCGCCAGTCTTCCGCGCAGTTGTAATTTTTTTCTTGCGATGACCTGGCGCGGGGTATGCGACAGAAGCAAGCGGAGGTCACTGGTATTCCGTCAAAACGCTCGCAGGCCGCAAAAAAATGGCGCAAAAAATGTTTAGACGGTGCTATATTTCTTGCTAACGCTGGCGGCGAAATTCTGGCACCGCAAAATTGTCTTCGCATAAACTTGCCTTTATGAGCAAAATGGTCCTGATCACCAATTTAATAAATTCACATGTATTTACCTCCGGTTTCTGAATTGAGAATTCTAGGATAAGTACTTAGTACTTAAGTAACATTTGAGTACGTACCTAATTGTCAAAAAAAATACGGATTTTAAAGCATTTTTTTGACAATTCCGTACTCAAAAACTACTTAAGTATAGCTTATCCCGAATTCTCAATTCAGAAACCGGAGGTTAGTGTCATAAATGATAGGTTGAAAAAAAGAACCAAAAATGTTTTATTCCAAAATCGCCGAGTATTTGTACAGTCGCGTATAAGTTATGATAAATCTTCCCTGGGCTTACAAATTCTTTCTAAATTAAATACCATAACATCACTCCATTATTCCTCGAAGGATTGGGCAGAGGTGAATATTACCCCCTTATTTCGCCGTTATAGGGGGCGAGCCTATTGCCATTCACCGGAACTAAATCCAGAGTGGTACTGAGAAATTTCACACAGAAAAACCCAATAATACTTTGCCCAACCTGGGGTTCAATTCTCCTAAACGAAATCTTGACCACGGTTCATTCAAACAGTTTTCAATTTCAAAAGCTTTCAAATTGTTTGACAAAAAAAAAACAAAACCAATCATCTTGACAGTTTTCGTAAACAAAAACTGACGGACTGTTGTGGTTCGTTTGCGTTTGGCAACAATTTTGTTCGTCGAATAGGGAATATGCATGTAATTCAACTCTTTCATTATTTAAATCACGGACTAGAAAAAAAAGAAGGACTCCGCGCCACGCATATCAAAAGTGAAACACCGTACCGATCTATGTGTGCGTGATTTGAGGGATACCAGATAAATGAAAATTTCCCCATTTTTTTTTAATATTTTGAAAGTTTCATTTCTTTAAATGAAGCCATATAAGAACTCCGCTTACATTATTTAATTGCAATTACAAACATATACTTAGTTAAAACTTAAAATTAAGTATTTATTTTGTATGAGTAACAAGAAAAACGTTTTCGTCGGAATTCAATGTTCTTCATCTCTGCAGGCTCTTATTATTTTAATCCAATCATTATTCCATGATTGATTTGCTATAAAAATAATCATATTCAATACTTGCAAAAAACTCACAAAGAACACAAAAAAATGGATTACCCAATCTCTCGGGAAAATTACGCATTTATTTTCCGACAGCACTACTATGTCTTTTGAGGTTTTGTGTTCCAATAGTAATGATTTTAAAATGTCAAAAATACAATAAATCAACAGGTTAAATAAGTGTCTTACTTGTGAATGTTATTCCTTGACACTTTTTCTGGGATGTAGAATTATTTTTAAACCATTTCACAACACAAGAAGGCATTATTTTATTTTATTACTTGACGTAAACAGTACCTACAATGACGGCGCGGTGCCGCGTAATGGCGGCCAGTCGGCACCTTATGATGTAAATGTGTGCGTGAGGCATGTTTGTACAAACGGTCCGGCATACTTATAGTGCTTCACTTTCGATACACGTGGCGCGGAGTCCTTCTTTTTTTTCTAGTCCGTGATTTAAATATACATTGTACAGGAATCAAGACATTAATTGCATTTTTTCACGCATTACTTATTTTACAATTCATTATTTTATGTTACGTTTTTTTGTCGGACCCAACGCAATCTCGAAATGCGTCGTCTTCGAAAATGCCCGAAGTGACATCAAAATCCATGTGAATAAATCTTTAAATAATCTTTTCTTAGCAAACTGTTTGATTTCTCACTGAGGTAAGTTAGTAAGTGCGATTTCTGTTTGAATAAAGCACAAGAAATAATTTAATTTATATGATTTGTGGCTAAAAAAGAGATGTAAACAAAGCAGTATCGTGGATTATGACGTCACATTATGGCCGCGACAATAACGGATGTTTGAACTGTAGAAGAAAATTGTTGAAGTTTAATCATTTTTTTGAGCAACTTTTGACTTTTAATACTTTTCTTGGGTTTATATTAATGTGCTTAATTGATTAAGAGAAGAAAAAAATTACATGCATATTCCCTATTACAAAACGCGAAATAGCTACGTTCCATGAAAACTGGCATCGACAAATAATATCGACAAATAATATAAGATGGACAAGATATAATTATTGCTATCTACCTGTTTCTACATAATTGAGAAACACAATTACACTCGCGACAATCTAAGAAATCCGATTTGACACCTGTCAAAATACTAGGAGTAATGTCAACTCTAATAATAATCACTCCAATGCGTGGCGTTTAGTTTAATTTTATCATGAGTGCGCTCTGTGGTGCGAGCACGGATCTTTTTATCGAGTCGATTCGAGAAATGTATCTATTCTAAACGTCAAATTTGACCTAAGATATAGGTAGTTAAAACAACAACCGTTGTCGTTTTGTCTATTCTAAACGTCAAATTTGACGTTTAGAATAGATACATTTCTCGAATCGACTCTATAAAAGACCCGTGCTCGCACCGCTGTTCAAATAAATAAAAAGGCGACTTTCTTTAAGATCGAAGGCGTACAACTTCTGTACACGTTTATTTTGTGCTTTAATGTAAACGTCAAATCGGGCCTATTGCGTTTTCCGAACTGTAGTCCATTAGAAGGTAACTTTGTGCCTAATATTCGAGTATCTTCCAAACCCGAAACAAACGAGAACGAGTAGGCCTATTGTATTAAATGTTAGAACAATTTCGTTGCGACAGAGAGAGCTATATTTACAATCTGTGAAAGAGAGAGAGACAGACATACAAGTGACGCCTTATCCGCAACTAAATAGTGAATCTAACATTAAATAACGGTCTTTTCTGAATATAAATTAGTTCATGATTCTCTTCCCATGAACCATGTATACGCTCTTCTTAAACATTGTTTTTTGTTTTGTTTTTTTTTTAGCATATTACACAGATAAATATATTATCAAATTCAATTTATATTTGCCTTAAAATATGTAACACTTTTTTTCTGAACTTTCAATTATGGATAGTAGACTAAATAATATTATGGAGGTACCTACTATCCAATACATAACATTATTATTTTCCTTATTTTAGTGAACTAAAAAGGTCAAGCAATAGAATGGTGTAACTAAACTTATCTAAAAATATTGCCATCTTTTAATAAAAGGTAAAACATAAAAGAGACGGGTTTTTTTTTAAAGGTATGAAACTAATTTATTTTTTGTGTTTTAAGGCCCCTACACACCAAAACCGCCGGCGCCGGCGGCTTTACCCGGCGGGTTGCACCGCCGGGCTTGTTTTGCGTCATGTTCGCTCGCTTTGTTCGCGTTAGTTGGTCGCAATAACCCGCCAGGTGAAGCCGCCGGGCCGGCTTTTGTGTGTAGAGGCCTTTAGGCGGCATATACTGAGGTGTCGTCTAAATCTGTTTGGAAATTTTAGTTCAACCTAATTTGACAGCTTTTATATCGTTGGTGCGCATGCCAAAACCCATATCGTCGGGGATGGTGCAAATCCGCGGAACTAGCATTGAATAATTCCGCGTGTCTGACAAATGTAGCCAATTTTAAATTTCATATAATTTCATACAATGCACGCAAAATCCTAAAAATGTAAACTTATGACCTTCCCCTGTAAACCTACACGTAGTGCAGATACGCGCACTTTACGTATGGTAGATTCGCGGATTTGCACTATCCCCGACGATATGTGGATTTTATCAACTTTTCAGAAAGCGGACTGTTTTATCTGATAACCAGGGAGCAGAATCTTATGGCAAAAAAATTGAAAGGTGATAGAGACGGGTCATTATTTTTTATGCAGTATTCAAGCTATCGATATTTTTTGCACTCGGGTTTTGGCAAGCGCACCGACGATATACTTCCATCTCTTTCGTTTGTTATTTGCAAGTAAAAGATAGCAGTATTTTTAGTTAAGTTTATTTAGTACTCAATAGAATCTGCACCATTATCAAAGGAGGTTTGTTTATAAAATATAATTATGTCATTAAATGATGATATTTCAAGATTACTTACTACAAAACATTGCAATAACATGAACATTTATCAACGCCTGCGCATATTATTATTTAGTCCAACAATACAATACTAAACATTCAATACGTTTACAAACACAGTTAACAACTATAAACGTTAGTTTTGACATTTATAATGTTTGGAAACAACATCTAACGGTTTTACAGTCGCTAACTGTATGCGCGTGAGTCAGTGGGCGGGGCTAGGTACATCAAGGAAATTCTATACAACGTGGTACATAATTCCCCTTAAAAAAAAATGATAAATCAAGTAGTCTTTGGTTATTGTCATTTACGTCTCGAGAGGAAATTAGGTAAGAATGTAAATAACTTTCTGGGTAGTCTTACTCTTTACTTTTATGTTTTCAGGGTTGCGTTTCAGTGATTTTATTTTATGATTTGTCCAATATTTTTTTGGGTCCTACTTTTCTTTTAAAATATTCCCAATAGACTCTTTACAGGGAACCTTTTAATCCCCTTTCGGCTTTAGGGGTATGTTTGTAACACGTTGTATACCTATACTATTTATTGTTTTTTTTTATTTATTTTTTCTACGTAAAACATCAGTAAAAACAT
Source organism: Amphipyra tragopoginis (assembly GCA_905220435.1). Taxonomy (NCBI): domain Eukaryota; kingdom Metazoa; phylum Arthropoda; class Insecta; order Lepidoptera; family Noctuidae; genus Amphipyra; species Amphipyra tragopoginis. Next base: position 5,308,872 of record HG992006.1, read on the forward strand.
TCCAACAGAGTAAATCCAGGCAAAACAATTTTATGGATGTTATCTAGGGTTCGTAAATGGATTGAATATATAGAAAAAAATCCCGGACCGTATATCCCCCACCTATTGCCAAACGCGCGCTAAACTGTGCCCAAAAACCTGTACAATACCAACTTACAACAATATCTTCTTTTCAAAACTCTTCATTTTCTCGCATTGCACAATGACGTCATCTTTCTTGTCGCCTAACAATTTTTTGGCCCTAGTTAAGTCTTCCAAGAAGCACCTACCTTTCTCAGTGCGCATAATTTGTTTTTTGGGTAACAAGTCTTTTGATAGGTGTGATATGAGTTTCTGCCAATCTTTTAGTAAGAAAAATGTTTTGGCAAGCCTGGTTTCTACTGGGATGTGACCGTCGGAATGTTCGAAGAAGACATTGATGACGTCTTTTGAGCTTTTAAGAGCTCTACTGGCTTTTATGAACGAGAGAAGTAGGGTATCAACATTTTTGTGAACACTTATAATTGGTTTGTCATATATATTGTTGTATAGGTTCGTTTCTTCGGCTGGTCCGACGATATATACGATATGAGAGGCTAACCTGAAGGCTTCCTCTGCCCAAATGAAGGGGTCGCCGTGGGAGGTCGTGGATATGTCGCCGTCGAACATGATATCGAAGCCGTATTCTGATCGGAGGTACGTGACGAATGAGGCAACACATTCGGCGTGGAGGCGGTTCGCTGGTGAGTAAGCGACCAGGATTTTCGGCGGCGTTGGTATTTCTAAGGCTGGAAATTTGTTAAAAGTAATTTTATTAAAAGCTTAGTTTTTTTAAATGGCTCTGCATTCTTTGCTTTTTTTAGGTGGTATAATTTGTAACTAGTCCCTCATAGCGACTATATTTTTTGTTCCTGTGGACATTTATATATATTCGCTCAGAGATTTTTCAAGTCAGTGGAATAGATTAATTTATTAAATTATTTTAACATAACATCATGCCTGTATTCCTGAAAGGGTTTAAGCTCCATGTAATAGGGGGCGAGCCTATTGCCATCAACCCGGCACAAATCCGGACTCGGGGCTGCTACCGAGAAATTCCACACGAAAAAACCCAATAACATTTTACCCAAACTGGGGATCGAACCCAGGACCTCACGCTTAGCAGTCGCGCTTGCGACTACTAGACCAACGAGGCAGTTTTCATTATTTTACTGTAGTTACTAGCTTTTGCCCGCAGCTCCGCTTGCGTGAAATGTTGAGCCCTCGTTAAGAGGGCTATCGCATTTTGTCTCCTGCCTCGCTCGCACAGGACCATATTTTTAAGAATGTTAAATTAAAAGATGCATTTTTTAATAATGTATTCAATGGGCTCCCTTTAAAATAATATTAATTTGATAGGTAATTATTAAAAACACATTACTATCGTGTTCCCTAATAAACTCAGCTCAATAATTATTATGATCCGTTTTTGAGATAAGTTTAATAAATGTCACAATAAAAATGTTTTTAATAATTATACCTATCAAATTAATATTATTTTAAAGGGAGCCCATTGAATACATTATTAAAAAATGCATCTTTTAATTTAACATTCTTAAAAAATATGGTCCTGTGCGAGCGAGAGAGGTGAGAAAATGCGATAGCCCTCTTAAGCCCCGTGTTAGGTTACATTTATTTTTAATTCCATGCTTCTTACTTCAAAAGTAACAGATTTCTCATACAAACTTTCAACACTTATTTCACCCGGCGTTGAATTTTCAAAAACGCTCAAACACGTGTAGCTTTTTTGCTAGACAGAAACCTTAATATTTAATTTCATGCTTCTTACTTCAAGAATGACGAACTTACATACAAACTTAAATCCCCTATTTCACTCCCTTAGGGGTTGAATTTCGAAAAATCCCTTCTTAGTGGATGCCTACGTTACAAAAGGAACCTACTGTCAAAATTTCAACTTTCTAACCCCAGCGGTTTAGGCTGTGCGTTGATAGATCAGTCAGTCAGTCAGCTTCTCCTTTTATATTTATAGGTAATGCAAGAGTTATAAGAGCAACCTTTTCCACACATTCACAAGAATCTGTACATTCTAATGCACGGTTTACACAATGGCAGTGACGTGGTACAGTAACCCAGTCTAGTGCTGACTTACCACTGAGCACGTGTGGACACTAGTTTCAACCCAGTTCAGCGCTAACTTCGCGTTCGCAAGTCAGTCCAGCTGACTAGCCCCTGTTCTATTTTTCGGACCCAGTAGCTTCCTTTGCCACGCGTCCGTTTCAAAAATCGACAGAAAACTGACCTACAGATCATGTCTATGTATATGTACCCTGTGACTGGCGCCCAAAATCAGAGTCACTGGGTCCAGTCACTACCATCGTGTAAACCAGCCATAAATTCTGAGGTACTGCATATTATAAACATTTAGTAGTCGTTAGAGCTCATAGTAAAAGAGCTCATAGTAAAAGAGCTCGCCCTCAAGCAGCACTGCTGCGTTCTTGTTTGAAGGGTATGAACGGCCATGAAATTACAGGCGAGAGAGACTAGATTTTCCAACTTTGTCTCCAAGATTAGTAATGCACCAGTAATCACCTTCCATCAGTTGGGCCGTCGGCTTATTTACCAAACTATAGGCTCATTTACACGGAGATAGTTTCTCGAAGCGAGTCTCATGCTATCTCTGTTTTCATCGTAGAAAAATCATGAAGGGGGGGGGGGGGGGGTGCATGAAGAGAGCCTCCACGAGTGACGATACTTAAGTACGTCCGGCGCACCCTGGGCAGTCAGCCCCGCTACCAACCTTGCTGACTGGCTAATCTTTTCACCACGGCATGACCTATTCTCGTATATAGCTCAAACCGACACGATAGAAGAAGATCGGAGAAAAAGACAACGACAAAACGAGTCTCGTTTCGAGAAACTACTCTAGTGTAAATCGGCCTTACATAAAACAAAGAATCTCGAAACTTACCCATAGCTAAGCGGTACTTGTCGTTGCACCAATACCGTCTGATGACGCGTAATACTATGTAATACGCGAAGAGTGTCGCTACTATAAGTGCTGTGATACTTGCTATGCAGATGTTCAGGGTTTGCGGGTCACTGCCTGGAGGACAAATAATATAATGTTTTTAAAATTAATCACGCTCGATCCAAATAGATCAGGGATGCACAGACCGCGGCCCTCCGTCGATGTACATGCGGCCCGCCAGTGAATTAAACTCTTTTATGTATTTGTATGAAAATACTGCAATATTCCATCAATAATGGTCAGCTTTAGCTTCTGAATAAAGATTTTGAATTTTATCAAATGCTCACACTACGATATATTTTTTAAGATATGTAATTTCAACTTTTTTGATTGCTTTTAATTGTGGTGACCCGCCTTTAGCTCATAGTACGCTCGAGTGACCCCAAGTCCTGTTAAGTCTGTGCATTCCTGAAATAGATTCTTTTACAGCAAGTGAAAGCTCCTTAACTGATTGAAAACCGAATTCATAGACACAATATACAAGGTGTAACATAAATAACGCACAACCTCTTTAAGGGGTCACCGTACTCATCATTATGAACAACTTTTACTATAGGACCAAACATGAAACCGCAAAAAAAACAGCTGTTCCCTACATTTATGTTCGTATAACTCGTCAAAATGTAGGGAACAGCTGATTTTTTTTTCGCGATTTCGGTTTTGTTCCCATAATAAAAGTTGTTCATAATGATGACTACAGTGACCCCTTAAGAGGTTGTGCGTTGTTTATGTTACACCTTGTATAAACAATAGATCAACGACTCCTACGTATACTAGTATAAGTGCAAAAACCCAACTTTACAGGAGAGCGGTTTAAAGGTTCAAAAGCTTTTAACTTTGACATAAATCAATAGAAATATTTGAAATTTTGGAATGGACCCTACCTCACTATTTGAAAATTTCTAATATTTCTTTTGATTTACGTCAAATTTAAAATCTTTAGAACCTTTATACCGCTCTCCTGAAAAATTGGGATTTTGCACTTGCACTAGTATACGTAGGACTAGTCGAAATTACGTGAATTAGCTTACTGATTGGATACTTACTAATCATAATTCTGGGGCTCTCCACAACTTGACAATTCTTGCCTTCCATGACGCACTTCTCATGTAAGGGCGTGACATTAAAACTGAACGACCCGTTAGACCCCACAAAGTTATAATCATACGTCACTTCATCAGTATTATTCAGCAGCCTCATGGTTGTCGACTTGACCTCCCGCGTTTTGTCTTTAACGACTTTGATACGGTACGCGCTGATTTTCAGTTGGCGCGGCGGAGGCATTATGTGGAGTCGCATGATGCTCGGGAATATTTCTATGTATATAAACGGCTTCCATTTTTCTTCGGTTGTCGTTGGACCTGAAGAATTAGAAGTTGATTGGTGAGGAATCACAGTACTCTAAAGCCTATTAGGCTAAGCGTATGCTGAGAAGCAGGTGACGCAGGTGCACGCAGCGCAGGGCAGAGCAGATTTTGTAATGTATGAACGTACTAAGAGCTGCGTACGCTGCGGCGCAGACGCGTGCAACGCAGACATGCGTCTGTCCTGCCCTGCGCCTTGTTGTAGTGCCAGCACAAATTTCTGTGCGACGCGTGCAAGTCGATATGTATTTTTTACCGCTAATTCGAATTTTATTGCAATGACAGAACATTTAATTGAATTAGTGCGTTGTAACCTTGTTTGTATGATACTAATCATCCAGACTATTAAAAAAAACGTTCGTCAACTCGAACACGTCTATTCTTTGTACTAGTTAAAACTTGAATGTGTCTTCGAGCTGCGTCGCAGCATGCGGTCGTGGGCTATGTCTGCCTCGCCTGCCCTGCGCGGCTAAATCTGTACTGTGCTGTGCTGCGTCATCTGCATCATAGCATACGCTTAGCCTTACTATATTAAAATACGAATGTAAGTAGTTGCCTGTATACTTATCTCTTTGGTTGACTCTATTTTTGCATATTTAATTCCTTTACATTTTCTTAAGTATTACAGAAAATAACAATATACTTACTAAGCATATCAGCAGAAGGTATATTGAAGTAATACTGTCCCCTATTAACACTTCTATCATCAGTCGTAGCCTCGAAGTCAAGGATGTGGCTCTGTCCATCTCTATCGTCAGTTTTGGGCCAGTAGCAGTCATAGTAAAGTACTGACTCATCATTTATAGAAATCTCGTCCGATATCATGATGTTCCTGCAGTGATTCTTCATGTCCCTGTACTTGTCTTGGAACCGGAATTTCATAGCTGAAAGAAAGAACATGTTAATTTATCATCAGGTTAGTATTCCCCGAAAGGAAGAAGTGTACTTGTAAGGCCGCTTGTACACGCTAAGAAAACTCGCCGGGCCTAGGCAAGAATTCGTGTCGTTTCTACACACGAACAGTGTACACTACTTCGGCGCTGATCAAGAAAAAAATCTTGCCTGCGCTAGACACGACGCGTGAACGTTGCTGCGGTGCGGTGGGAGGCGGGGTAGGGTAAGGTGGTTCAGGTAGTTTTTGTACGTTTGTTTGCGTGGACGTAGACGCACGACTGCCCGAAAACAATCTTAACGTTTACACGTTCCTATTGTCGTACGTCTTGTCTGTAGTAGACGCGAGAAGTTTTCGTGCCTAGATCCGACAAATTTCTAGTCGTGTACATGATAAATTGGTCCTATCTGCAGCAGACACGGTGAAATTTCTTAGCGTGTACAAGCGGCCTTAGGGCGCGTTGTCACTGTGTCGTCACATTTTTTATAGTTAAACGACCTGTCGCGTTTAGCTGTTAGCACTGGATCGTGACGACAATTTAACTGTTTTACGGCAGTCGTTGTCACAGAAGTCGCCTCTACGTTCTTTTGGAAGTCAGTAGTACTACTATTTGTCGTCGTGACTATCAATCGTCGCCGTCGTCGGTAAGTCAAACTCAAAACTCATTTATTCAAAATAGACTAGAATGACTTAGTTCTTTTTGAACGTCGATTTTACAATATAGACATCCCCCAAAAAGCCCTCCCTTGTCAAGTCGTGACACGACTTGGGGTGCGTGAAAAGAGGCTCCACGAGTGATGATAATCAAGTACATCCGACGCACTCTGGGCAGTCAGCCCCGCTACCATCCTTGCTGACTGGCTAATCTTTTCACCACGGTATGAGCTATTCTCGTATAGAAGGAAGAAGAAGTCGTGACGTTTTATTTATCGTGGGACGACTGTCGTCTAGCTTTTCCCATTGTCTCAACAGTCTGTCGTGTCGTTATCATCGTGGACGATAGTTAATCGTGCCCTGCAGTATGTGAACAACTCTATTTAAATATACAAGCCACGACACTTTACAAGACGACTACTATCTATCGTTACGACACAGTGGGTATATTTTTATACAGTCAAGCTTCGTAAAGCTCCATAATGACTTCAATTGTAAAACGCATTCAGTTGACATGTAACCATCGCTGATCGAGCTGTGCTTTGGCCCTTATATATTATATTATTAAGCTGATCTGGACACCTTTTTGGTCCAGCCGTGAGACACATACCCAAGACTTTTTTATTTGTATCACATTTTTTATCTGTTGTGTTTCTTTGTGCTGTGTCCAAATAAATGATTCTTTATCTTTTTATCTTTATACATAATTGGAAGCGGCCCTACTGCTTAGACCCCGCACAAACCCCAAATTGCTGCTGAGCATTTCCTAAGATAAAGGCTGTCCCTTTTTTTGTTTATAGTTTAAAACAGATCAGAATCAAATAAAATAAAAAATTACGTTGTTTACTTTTTTTAACAAAACATTTTGTGGTTAGATTTATGAGGTTACATTTTATTCATAGTAGGTTTGAAACTCGAAATCGTTTTTTTTTTATCTTACTTTTCATTTGTTTTCGGCTTGACATAGGTATTCGGGAGACCTATATAATAACCATTAACAATTTGCAGCTCCTGGTAACGAAACCCAGGTCCTAACACTCCATACACGGTTGTCACGTTTACGAACAATATACCAATGAGATATAAAACATGCTAAGTGCTATGATGTCATTCACTAAGATTAGCCAATGTATGACTACAGAAATTTATTATTGTTTAAAGCAACAAATGATACTGGTGCTTTGAATTCTTAGCCGATGATAAAATGCAGTTGCATCATTTAGCTTAGAATTATTTTCTTTCAGTCATACAAATATGCAAATACAATATCTAGCTTTAATTCCCCTGAACAAGATCGCTAGTTTGGATGCAGTATGCAGCACTACCCTACCGCCCACAAGTATATGTGTTGCAGTTACATAGTTATAGCATAATATAGCCGTTATATGATCATATTCCTCGTGATATGATCACATACCGGAAGATGCTTATAAGAAGGCATTTCATAATCATCTTCCTAGGAATATCCTATAGCCTCCACGAGTGACGATACTTAAGTACGTCTGGCTGCCCTGGGCAGTCAACCCCGCTACCAACATTGCTGACTGGCTACTCTTTTCACCACAGCATGAGCTGTTTTCGTAGAGCTCTTGCTGACACGAGAGAAGAGGAATATAAAGTTAGATTTTGAGCCAAACACTGTAACTTGTCTTCCAACTGACTAATTTCAAGAGCGAGCGAAACGGGCTCGATAATTTGGGGCACCCCGACACGAATAGGTTAGGTTCGAAGGGGATGACGGGGGCTAGAATGAGCGAGCGTAGCGAGTGGACGAAGCCTCTGTCATCCCCTTCGTGTTAGGTTACTTTAAACCCTGTAGACAGAAACAGGAGCCCCGCGCAGCGAGGCTCCGTCGACTCTGCTTTGGAAACCTCACAAAAGTTTTTCATTTCTCTAAACATCCCCTTTAAGTTTGATGAAATGCTTTCTGTAAGCATCTTCCGATATATTATCATATCTCTAGGAATATGATCATATAACGGCTGTAACCATGTTACTACGACATATGCACATATTGCACATGCAGAAAGAGTGTGTCACTTGTGGAGAGGGTGGTGTTGCATACTGCATCCAAACTAGCGATCTTGTTCAGCGGAATTAAAGCTAGATATTGTATTTGCATATTTGTATGCCATGGATTTCCGCAAAGTAACGCCCGATTCCATCATTTTTCTTTCAGTTATTTAAGTGAAACATGAAATCGTAACCATCCGGGCTAACATGGACAGCACGAGATAATTTTGTTGACGCATAATCGTCATTAGTATCGCGTCTTGGCTCGAGATAATCCGACGACAAAACTATCACGCTCTGCGCATGTTAGGCTAGCAGGAGTTAAACTCTCCGGATGTCACCACTGCGTCGACTGCCCACAAGACACGGCGCTGCACACGTTGCAGGAGTGCCGTGCGTGGGCGACGCAGCGCCATGAACTAGTCACGGCGATCGGTGGTGACCTCTCGCTTCCGGCCGTGGTTCTGTCTATGGTCATGAGCTTGAGTGCGTGGGAAGCCGTCACCTCCTTTTGCGAGGTGGTGATGGCGACCAAGGAGGGAGCGGAGAGGGAGAGGGGCGACGGCCACTCTCCTTTCCCGCGCCAGACGCACCGGGCGCCGCCGGGGGGCGCGCGACGATCTCCAGGCACCCTAGTGTGTGGCTTGCGGGCGACGGGTTAGGGGACCCGTCGCCCGACCAGTAACAGGCCCGAGAAGGCGGCGCGCATGTGTTCCGTGCGCGCCTCTTAGGAGGACGTGGGGCAAGGCCCCACAGAAGGAGAGGTCCGCCAGGGGCTGGCGGACCGCATGCATTAACCTTGCACGGGATTTTTATAGAAAGAAGAAAATCAATTTTACAAAAATATATTTCTTGTTATTTTTCCGTGTCAGTTTAGCGTCTCGCCGACTGCGCGGAGCGACCCTTATTGTGCCTACTAGTTTTTTCGCCGTGCTTGCTCGTGCTAAATTCCGTGCATGGTTAATCTCTACCAGTAATAGATCATGTGGTTTTAAGGAATTACACGAATTCGTTTACACCCTGTATATAGACACTATACAGACTGAAGATTTATTTTATTACTGTGTTTAATAATGGAACATGCTGTAATCAGCTCCAAATATCTTGGCCGTTCTTAGCTCAAGACGTAAACCTGCGCAGTAGCGAATTTAAGAGGACAATTGAATGCGGGAATCGCGGCATATCGCCGCAGACGTCAGTCAGAATCACCTAACGCACGTGTGTGCGTGTGTGATGTACATCGTATGTAAACGATGCACACACACAGATTCTATATAATAGGTGATCCAAAAGGATCACTTGTATGATCAAACTGTGCAAACACCAACTTCAGAGCATCATAATATTTGAGTAAGTAATAAAATTGTTCCTTTTTTTCTTTTGGTTCGTCACACTAATATTATAAAGGCGAAAGTTTGTGAGTGTGTGTTTGTATGTTTGTTACTTCTTCACGCTGAAACGGATGGACCAATTTTGATAAAAATTTGGTATGGAGGTAGCTGACATCCTGGATTAACACATGGGCTACTTTTTATCTCGAATAAACCGCGGGTAACAACGCGGGGCGCAGCTAGTGCAATCATAGAGAACTAACGCAGATGACGACTACTTGGAGAAGTTTTTTTTTTTTTTGTTTGTGTGACCAATTTTCATGGTTATGAAAATAGAATCATAGGATTCCGTACTGTCTATTTTTGGGGACAAAAGTCCACTAGGTATAATCCACCTTTAAATCTATCAGGAACAAGTAGAAACCAAAAGCAAATTTTATGTAAGAGGCAGTATTTTTTTTCTGAAAAGTTAATATTGGATTAAGTTTAACTTACTTTTCCATTTAATATTACTGAACGTAATATTCAGGACCGTGTGATTCATATCATACGAGCTGATACTGTCAGAATGGTGCATCCTCACGATGTATGGTTTCAGCGTAACACCCCCAATGTGGGTGTTGGATGATAGAGGTCCGAACGTCATGGCTCCGCATTCATGGCTGTCAGACGGGTACACTTTCATCTTACACAAATCATAGTCCTCATGGTCTTGGCCGAGAATCTGAAAAGAATATAGACTTTATTGTATAACGTAATTAAGTACATTGTATTGCATCAAACTCGGAGGAGCTCGTGGCTAAATAATTACAGCCGACCGATCTTCCGGGTTAAGCCACGCTTGCTGAGGTTGGTCTGTGGATGGGTGACCATTTACCATAGCGAGTTTTCTCCGTGCCTCGGAAAGCACGTAAAGCCGTTGGTCCCGGCTGTCATTTGTAGATCTTTGACAGTCGTTACTGTTGGTCAGAAGCCAGAAAGTCTGACAACCAGTCTTACCAAGAGTATCGTATTACCCAGTTACTGGGTTGTGGAGGTCTGATAGGCAGTCGCTCCATGTAAAATACTGATATTCAGCTGCATCCGGTTCGACTGGAAGCCGACCCCAACATAGTTGGGAAAAGGCTAGGCAGATTGATTGTATTGCATCAAACTGGGTTGCAGTGTACAAAATGGCCCCGTTTCGTACAAATGCGGACTTGAAATGTTTACCACCCTAAAGTCTGTAATTGCTTGCAAATTACTTTTTCATAAGGTCGATATGACATAAAGTTGATATGACATCATAAAACCTCAAGCACGGTAATTATAGACACAATAGATAAGACAATTAAGTGTCGTCCTGGGACGACGGGCGGTACGGTACGAAAGCCAACAGGAACCATGCAATGATCAAATGCATTCCCGAGGTTTTCACTCCCGGGTAGGGTTACCATCCGTCCGGATTTATCCGGACATGACCGGACTTTTAGCCTTTCATCCGGACTTTGTCCGGCTTTTTAATTTGTCCGGATTTTTGGCTTAGATGGAAAAAATTAAATTAATGTTCAATTTTCGCATTAAATTACTTAAAAATAAAACGAGTATTAAATCAGTCATCAATCTTTATAAAACTACATACTAATACTACATACAACTAGTTAATCAGTCTCATCTCAATTTAAAACAATCAATTATTTCATTTTGTGACTAAAATGTCTGGACTTTTTTTGAAATGTCCGGACTTTTTGGCAAATGTCCGGCTTTTTGTCCGGACTTTTCAAATTTCGAAATGGTAACCCTACTCCCGGGCGACAATATCAAACTATATGTGCCAGTATGAGCAGATCTCGCATTGTAGAGGCTTTCCGTTTCAATGAGAGGTTATTTTACACTGGAAATGTAAAGCTTGATATTTAGCCATATGTAACATAGTATTCAAGGTAGTAATTAAATCACAGAGGGAGATGTTGCCCAGAGGTAAATTTCCATTACATAATTATCTTAAAGCATGACCCCATTTCTGAAAGGCTGATCAATTTAATGTGTTGTCAAATCCCATGTCAACTAATGTGATTAGTCAATCAAAATACTAAGAACCAATCACATAATTTGACAAATGATTAAACTGTCATCAAAAAATGATGAATAATAAACTGTGAACGTTGAACATTGTGTCACAGTAGATATACATATGTAAGCTAAAGGTACAAGTCCGAGACGGGCTGCAAACTGGAGACCGCACGCAAGTCGCCATCGGAATAGCACCTTTAAGGTGTGCACTTTAAAGGTGCTATTCCGACAGCGACTGCAACACTGCACCCGAAGACCGCAGCCGCAGATCGCACCGCAAGCGATACTACTTTTGCAGTTTGCAGTCTGCAGCCCGTCTCGGACTTGTACCTTAAAGCAGTACCTCAACTTACTATAATTGGCTGATTTGACACACTCACACAAACACACACTGTTTACTTTTGTTTTGTTTTTGTATCCTCCAGTTTCTGATTTGAAAATTCGACTTAAGCAATATTTGAGTACAGAGTTGTCAAAAAAATGCTTTAACATCCATCATTTTTTTGACAATTTCGTACTCAAATGTTACTCACGTACTGCTCATCCTAAAATTCTTAATTCAGAAACCAGAGGTAAGTGACTGTATTCCAAACTTACCATAGAAAGCTTGTTGTAGTGTGTGTCTGTGTGTCAATTCGGTCGATTGTAGGTAGTTGAAGTACTGCTTATGTATATTCTGTGACTGTGTGAAATAGACATAACAGCAATATTGCTGTTCATCTATAATGAAATAAATACTTAAATAAAAAATGGTTTTGCAGAAGCATTTTTTTTATTTTTTCCCCTATTTACTCTGCATGTTTTGCTACTCACCCAATTTCTGAGTGGTCAATAAGTTTGGTGTGTACAGTCATGAACACTAATATGTATACAAATAGCGAAATTCAAGTGATTTTCTCCCTAAATACCGATTGAATTTACGAAATATTTTAAATGCCATATATTTGTATGCATTCGTAGATACTATGTACACAATATTTCAAGCTTTCCATTACAACTCCTTTGTTAATGCAGTTTATAATTTCACTACGTCTATACATGTTGGTGCTCGTGACTGTACTGTATATACCATCCTAACATAATGTACAGTGGGGGACATATAATTATTTTATTTTTGGTACAAATTAACTTGATAGTTAATGTTTTACGTATGATAGAGGGCTTATACCTATTTATCTATAATGTATCCACATCATGACATGGACAAACCTCATATCCCGAAAAACCTCCCCATACACTAATATTTCCACCTTTCGGTGACAGTTAAGCATGGCTGCTTAACTGTCTTTTTGGTAAACTTTTTATTTAATGGGTCAATTTATTTTATTTTCTAACCAATCTAAAATGAATTTGATAAATTCCGACGGCAAACAATATGTGCCTCACCCAAGGAGTTGGAAACCTGTAATACCTCCATAGTCAATCCCCCACTACTGAAGATTGTGGCCCTCATTGGGTGTTTGCTAATGATGATTGTATGCCATAACAAAATCTATTCTCAGTTCCGGGAAAAAGAAAACTCTTTTTTTTTGGAGTATCACACACGTTTGAGTCAGTCCTAACTACTAAGGTCTCGTGTAATGCCAAATTTAAAGAATAGCACTACCCCATCTCTTGTCATGGGTGTAGTAAAAGGCGACTAAGGGAAACTCAAGCCAGAGGATGGGCAGCAGCGTTCTCTGGGTACTTTAACAATCACACTACGATCGCCAACCCGCCTGCCAAGCGTGGCAATTACGGCAAACCTCCCTTTTAGGGGAGGGCCATGTCCAGCAGTGGACGTCTTTCGGCTGAATGATGATGATGATAATTACTAAGAAGAGTTTCATGTTTTAGAAGACAGTTTAAACCATAAAGCAGGAAATGCTCTTTCTTAATAATTGTAGAAAGTGATCAGCATTCATAACAACATAGAATGTTTTGATCATTATCTTTTCTAACTTTTTTAACTTATTTCCACTTGTTAATAAAGAATATTGAGACATTTCTCTTTTTAGGGTTCTGTACCTAAAGGGTAAAACGGGACCCTATTACTAAGGCTCCGCTGTCCGTCTGGCCGTCTGTCTGTCCGTCTGTCACCAGGCTGTATCTCATGAACCGTGATAGACAGTTGAAATTTTCACAGATGATGTATTTCTGTTGCAGCTATAACAACAAATACTAAAAAACAGAATAAAATAAATATTTAAGGGGGCTTCCATACAACAGACATGATTTTTTTGCCGTTTTTTAGATAATGGTACGGAAGCCTTCGTGCGCGAGTCCGACTCGCACTTGGCCAGTTTTTTTCTTTCTCTTTATTACATCATCATCTGCCTAGCCTTTTCCCAACTATGTTGGGGTCGGCTTCCAGTCGAACCGGATGCAGCTGAATATCAGTATTTTACATGGAGCGACTGCCTATCAGACCTCCACAACCCAGTAACTGGGTAATACGATACTCTTGGTAAGACTGGTTGTCAGACTTTCTGGCTTCTGACCAACAGTAACGACTGTCAAAGATCTACAAATGACAGCCGGGACTAACGGCTTTACGTGCTTTCCGAGGCACAGAGGAAACTCGCTATGGTAAATGGTCACCCATCCACAGACCAACCTCGGCAAGCGTGGCTTAACCCGGAAGATCGGTCTATGCGGCTGTAATTATTTAGCCACGAGCTCCTCTTTATTACATTCTCTTTATTACATCAATCTACATAATTCAATTAAATTCTGTTATAGTCAATCCAATTTATTCCAATTTAATCTAATTTCATTTTATTTAATTCAATTAAGTTTCATTAAATCTAAGTCAATTTAATGTAATATAAATACCTGATTATATTTTATATTTATATTAAATAGTAGTGTAACAAGTAATGTATATTATAATTAATAAATGCTTCCTCTCTCCTAAGCTCACTTAATTTGCTGTGCCCGACAGGGTCCATGTGATCTAATTATAAGTTTTTACCAAATGTGGAATGCAATAAAATTATTGAGTATTGAGCATTTCACAGACAATAATTATTATGTTGAACAAAAGCGTAGACAATTGAATGCCCAATGGTTTGCATCACTGTTATACCTTGAGTGATAGAAGATTCATTGTTCATTTGTATTACATATAATTTAATTATACTTGTTTACATCATTAAGGAAACTTCTTTATCTTAATACGGCCCAGAAACGTGTTATTTATGAATATTATTTAGCTCTATAGGGAAAATGATGGGTCAGAGCGGTGAAGGACGCATATGTCAGATAATGCATGCAACCAATGCCCATTGTAAAAAATCAATACCGATTGATGCAGTTATGCGTTTATCTGCATTTTACACAAAATAACTGCATACATACCTCTTTCGTGCAGCTAAGTTCCGAGTTATTCCCACATAGCTGACTAAATCCAGCTACATATTGCAGAAAACAAACAAACACAAAAAACACTGTTCGCCACATTCTGATGTTACGTCCCTTTTATGTTCAAATACAAGACATAAACTTATACATATCTAAGATAAACGCATGATTACGCGATCATCATGCCCGGATATTTTCACTATTGGATAAATAAAAAGTGAAAAAATAATAAAATGTTTACAACGCGTGAATCGACAAGCAAACTACGCAATAGGCTTGTTGAAAAAATATCGATATATCGAAATATCGATATTTTTGATTCGATATATCGATATTTTTACCCGATATATTTTAATCCGATATATCGATATATCGATGCAAAATATTCAATATCGAAATCGTATCAAAAACGATATTTTTTTTCAAATTTAAGAAAAAATAAATTGGTCTTAAAAATATTAGGAATTTGTTATTTAGTTTTTGATATTTTCTAATTTTGCCTAATCTTCTTCTCTCATGTCAGTAAGAGTTATACAAAAATAGCTCATGCTGTGGTGAAAAGATTAGATAGTCAGCAAGGTTGGTAGCGGGGCTGACTGCCCAGGGTGCGCCGGACGTACTGAAGTATCGATTTTGCCTAATAAAAAGGAATAATGATTGAATTACATTCGTTTTTATTAAGATTCTCATACATTAAAATAATGTGCATTTTGTATAAAAAATACTATTACCTATTATTGAGCCAGACTGAACTAAATACATTATTATTTAAAACCGAAAATCTCTGAAAATTTGACCGATATATCGATATTTTTTCCTCGTGATATTGAAGTCGATATCGATATTTTAATAAATATCGATATATCGAAATATCGATATTTTTTTTCACTTCCGACATCCCTACTACGCAATGGTTGCGTTCCGAAGTTTAACCTAGCTTTATAATGTTAATTAGCATGAAGGTGTTGACATGTTTTTAAAGCAGAGTGGCACTATTTTTTTGAACTTTTTATATTTGATAGTAGTAGTTCGTATAGAATAAAATATAATAAAATCTAAATTCACTGATACCTAAATTCTTGTACGTAAATGAACATCTCAAGTCTTAGATGATTTAACTATCATCCAAGTCTCAAGTCGTACTCGCATCTAGTGTACCATTGGCAACCGTGACCGTCAGGATGGCTGGACCAACCAAACGGGCCTTATTACAAAAGATGGTTTAAACCAAGACTAAGGTAAACCCAGATTTAAAATATATCCATCACTTTCTTATGTCATATAACAAAAAGAGACGGGGCTATTTTAAAACCTAGGTTTTTCTTAGACCATCTTTTGCAGGTAATAAGGGGGAATGAGATTATGTACATGAGACCATGTGCACTGTTTAATACCTATTTGCTACTATTTACTACATATATTGAAATACTTGCTACCTTTGCGTAAAGAAATATAATATCAAAGAAATAAAGTAGTCAGCTATTCTGACATCAGGTTGGCTGACCACTTCCAAGTTCTCATAATTTTAGCATTATAAACATATACCTACTACCTGTTTGCTACCTTAAAATATATTTTTTACACAACTTTTAGAAGCTTCTATAAAAAGTTATTAATAAAAGTACCTATCTTAGATTATTTTTATTTAAAACTACCCACAATATTCACAACTGTGATGATAAATTATTATGTTCAACTTTACTTTTGTTGTTACTTTACATACCTTTATAAAAGAGCTTTTATAGCTGTGTTAAAAATATATGTTATGGTAGCAAACAGGTAGTAAATATTTACATTCACAACGCGGTTAATACAACGCTAAAACTATGAGAACTTAGAAGTGGTCAGCCAACTTGACGTCAGAATGGCTGACCACTTTATTTCTTTGGTATATTTCTTTACGCAAAGGTAGCAAATATTTCAATCTATGTAGTAAATAGTAGCAAATAGGTATTAAACAGTGCACATGGTCTCATGTACTTAACTCGTTTGGTCCAGCCATCCTGACGGTCACTTGGCAACCAGGTTCTAACAGGTGTATCATTTTCTTATTTTATAATTTAGAGAATGTAAGTATGTAAAATGTATTGCAAAAAAAAGATATCGTATTTATATATTTTTAAATGTTTTTTTGTTAATAAATATATTCAACATCACGCTAAGACCCTTAGCAGCCGAACAAAAGAAAAGAAAGAACGCTAACTGGAACGAAATAGCGCGGGCGAGCGATGCATCGCGGGGGGCTGAGGATGAGGTAGTTTTATTAAAATGTGGCTGTTACTTTTAGTATGTGTATCTTACGACATCCACGCGAACGAAGTATCTGGGCACAGCTAGTTTTATCTAATTTCAAAACAACAGATTTTTTGGGCCAAACTGATTTTTTTGGGCCAAACTGATTTTTAGGGTTTGTGTTCAAATTCGATCTGTCAATATTCAATATGTGTCTGTGGTAATGGCAACACTGGTTATCTGACTACTTTGTCCAGGGTTGCCAACCGTACGAGGTTCCTCGTACAAATACGAGATTTGTGGTCTTCCGTACGAGGTACGAGGACACTATCAACCTCGTACAATTATGTACGAGATTTTGATAATATGGCCATACTAACATTTTGCATCACCATTAGATAAATAGTAAAAACTAGTGCTATCTATCAGAACTTGTAGGAACTTCTTACACCAAAAATTTTAGTGCCGTATTTACGCGATGATTATCTATGGTAGCTATCCCGTCAACCGGAAATCCCCTGCCTAGAGTGCGCGCAAGATAAGTCTGCGCGCGGCCGAAATCGGAACTAATCATGGTCCACCAAAGTGTGTGCCGTTTTATTAATTTTGATAGTAGAACTACATGATTGTAGGAATTTTTTACGGGAAAAATATGTTTAGCGATAAAAAAGATAAGCTTAAAAAGCGGTAATTTGAACTTTTGCGATGATTGCAACGTTGAGGACGCCCTCAGTCGCGCGCAGAGTTATCTTGCGCGCACTCTAGTAAAACATTTCGTTCTTTGCAAGTCGTCTCTGTCACACAGCGGACATTTCTTCTTTCTCTGTTCCTTAGGTGTTACATTACATTCGTTGTATGCCGGCCGTGTTTTTTGCACTAGGTACGTTAGTACACACGGCTACACTTCAAGCTATGCAAAACCAGTATAAGCTGACCGTTACTTGTGCGAAAAGATTATACAAAGCGACGCCAAGATAAACTGGTTTTGTATAGCTTGATGTGTAGCCGTGTGTACGTGTTGCTACATGAAGATAATGTAAAAAAGAAGATTTTTATTGTTAAATACCTAGTCTTTTCGTTGTTTTGTCAATTGTTTAGTGGTGTAATAGAAGTATCGTTATGAGTGATAACGACGAAAACAATGACTGTTTTTTTTGGGATTTAACTTGAGTAACAATAAAAAAAAATGAAATACAACACAAACTGAAGTTTTAGTTAGTAGGAAACTTGCAATAGTTTATTTCTTTGAGTAAAAAGTCCTAAATCCAGTACTTCAATATACCTTTATTTGGTTTTTAGCACGTTTTCGATGCATCATAAATGTACGAGGTTTGAAAGTCAAAATACGAGATTTTTTGCTGCATTTGTACGAGGGAATTTTTTTTACGGTTGGCAACCCTGACTTTGTCTTTGCGTTGCGTGTGTGAGTGAGTGATATGATAACGCCATGCGAGAATACTTCAAGTATCGACGCACCTAAATAAATATGAAATAGGTCTTTAATTATAAACTGTACCATCTTTAAAGTATGTCCTTAAACCTAGTGGAAAGTTCGTAAACAGCCAGGATGACCGTAAGTTAACTCAGAAGTCCTACTTGTACTATGTTTATGATATATTGCGATACAAATTAAATTGTTGTTATTACTTCTAATTAACCTATTGCTGACTAAATAAAGGTTAAATTCGTTGTATGTATACATTGTGTTGGCAGTAATAATGAACTAACCTTTGTAATATGTAATTTTAGTAAGTTGCGAATACCTTATTAGAATAGTTAGATTTGGGTATTCCTGTTACTCTTTTTGTAATAAATGTAAGTATGGTAATTAATACTAATGTATATTTCTACTACTATTATCCGTGGTATTGTTTTTTGTTTTCGCGAATTTATTTACTAACATCACAATATTGCAAGCCTAGAATTCTCAATTCAAAGTTGCAATGTTAATTTTTAGGATTTGTTCCAACTTGTTCTAATTCAAGTTTTAATTACAAAAATAATTCATTTTTAATTGGATTAGTAGGATAGATTTTTTTCCGTTAAAACATTCAGAGTAAAAAAACAGGTGCAAAACATTTTGTGTAGCCTATTTGAATCATGTGTTTCCAATTTAACATTACTAGTTACAGGATTTTAAAATCAGTTTTTCTAATTTTTTTATGCCTCCAAGCATACATAATAAATACTACAAAGTTGTTTATAATGTGCGAAATTAGCTCCGAAGAGAGGTACACTATTGCTATTATTAAATATTAAAATTGCTAACTAGCTTAACTATTTGCTATTTTGTGACATTCATCTATTTAGTTAAAAAAAGTAAACTGTATAAAACTGCTATATTTGGGAAGTGGACCATTGTACACATACAATGGTCCACTTAAAGGACTAAGTGCAGAAACCACAGCTCCTAACATAACTATATTTGGGAGCAAATAAATCGAGCCACTTCTATTTTTCACGTATAATTGTTATTATTTTTGGTACCTATTATGGAACAATCAATTTGAAACATATGTGGTCTAAAACATTATTTGATAACCTTTACAATGAGGCTAGTTTTTGACAACTTAGTATATAATCCATGAAACCAAAACCAATAACCAGGACACGTGAAAAAAGGAGTGGCTTGATTTATTTGGCCCCAAGTGTACTTAAAAATTGCTTATTTATACATAGAAGAAAGTGAGTGAAAAAATGCATTTTGCTTGGGTAATTTATTTACATATAGTGGTAGCTCTCAAGGCCGATGACTTATTCTTAGGCCAATCAGGTGATCTACCTGACATGGCAAGAGAATACCTCGTGTAGCATATTATTAGACAATGCTGTGAATAATAGATGTTCAATCCTAGTAGTCCATTGTACTTGGCTGATGCATGCGTACCGTCAGTTTGGACAGGTTGACTCAAAGCTGTTATGGCTCTTTCCTCAAAAGGCCATTCCAGACGTTGCCCTAATTTGTTACACTCGCATAGTTTTTGATACTACAATGTCTGGACTTTAAAAGAGACCTCGACCTCTGACTTTGTTTCAGTTTTTCTTCTCAGAGCTAGTCAGATAGGAAGTGCCGGCTCCATGTAGTCTTAAAAAAACATATAAAATTGACTTGTAAAAGTGTCTGTAACAGATTTATTTACAGAAATAAATATCATTTATCATTTACTATGAAACTATGAATAACTAAATTATTCACTAATAAATAATAGTTATTCATTAATAAACAATATGATACTCTTTGTAAACTAAACAGTAAGATACATTATTTTATTGAAACTCACAATGGATGGTCTTATCACTAGGCAATTTCTGCCAGATAACCTTAGGATTGATAACATTTGAACTAAAAAGTGAGAGAGAGTTTTTTTAATACACCAACTTTTTTGTGCAGAGATGGTCAAATATACAGTGTGTTGCTGGATAATGTAGACGAAAATAGGTGAAACTAGACCACAAACTATCGACAAAAAAAAAAAAAAAAAAAAAAAAAAAAAAAAAAAAAAAAAAAAAAAAAAAAAAAAAAAAAAAAAAAAACTCAAAATTTCTTCAAAGAAACATGTTTCTAATATGATGACTGTTTTTAAGCGTTTGCTTTTTATTTGCTATGCTACATCAATTCTAAGGGTGAGTTGCACCATATGTCCGGTTAAAGTAAAAATTAAAGTCAAATTTAACAGTAACGCTAACTTTAACCGTTGTACCGACATGGGTTGCACCGTCGTATTCTGTAGCATAGTTAAAGTTACCAGGGTTACAAGTCTAATGACGCCTAATTGACCCCAAACTCGTTGCGGGAAACAATTTGTGATATGGCAATACTCCACGTAATGTAAAAATGGCGATGTCAAATCATTCATCGCTAATGTCAAGCTGTAAAGTAGAGCGAAATTTGAAATTTTATTTGAAGACCAATTTTCTGAAAACTTTAATAATAATTAAATTACTTAAAATTATGAACATAATAATTTATAATCTAATAATTAATAAATTAAGCTTAGCTAGCTTATTAGGGGTAGCTTGAACCCTGTTCCCGATGCCGGTGGGCTACTATTTTTTATATTTTTAAATGTTTTTTTTTTTTTTTTATTGAAATGTTTAAAAATGTAAATACGTAATAAGTTAGAAAAAAATAATAAACGGAATAAAATAAAACTAATATTAAAACTTATTAATTGAAATACATAATTATATTAAGTACCTACATCTACTAATTGCAATAATATTAAAATACTAGCTGTACCCGGCATGCGTTGCAATGCACTTTTTCCTACCTACTACCTACCTACTACCTACCTACTACCTACATACTACCTACCTACTACCTACCTACTACCTACCTACTACCTACCTACTACCTACCTACTACCTACCTACTACCTACCTACTACCTACCTACTACCTACCTACTACCTACCTACTACCTACCTACTACCTACCTACTACCTACCTACTACCTACCTACTACCTACCTACTACCTACCTACTACCTACCTACTACCTACCTACTACCTACCTACTACCTACCTACTACCTACCTACTACCTACCTACTACCTACCTACTACCTACCTACTACCTACCTACTACCTACCTACTACCTACCTACTACCTACCTACTACCTACCTACTACCTACCTACTACCTACCTACTACCTACCTACTACCTACCTACTACCTACCTACTACCTACCTACTACCTACCTACTACCTACCTACTACCTACCTACTACCTACCTACTACCTACCTACTACCTACCTACTACCTACCTACTACCTACCTACTACCTACCTACTACCTACCTACTACCTACCTACTACCTACCTACTACCTACCTACTACCTACCTACTACCTACCTACTACCTACCTACTACCTACCTACCACCTACCTATTACCTACCTTCAGAAACAAAATCAAAATAGTAACAAAAAGTTAAAACCATTTTCATGCATGCGATAAACAGATTAAGATAAGAATATGGATATACTGTTCAATCGAGTAATGAACGTAATGTGTGTAGCTACCTATTTATACTTAGATAATCATACAGTCCACTAGAAATATTGTAATGACTTCGTAAAAAATAAATCCTCGTACCGTACACACGTCTATTTATTGCAAAAAACCACCCAAATCAAATTCAACCTTATCGCCCTTAACATATGGTCCTAATTCGAACCGGATTCAGGTCGTCGACCGACCCAGTGCGAGCGCCGTGAGAACGATAGAACACCTGAGCGATAAGGATCTACAGTGAAAAGACTTAATAATTAATTAGTGAATTGTAACAAATAGACATTATAACGTGTTGAGAACTTTAAAACGCATAACTACTGTGAGACTATTACGGATTCAGTGTTGTTTTAGTAAATTGAGTGAGTGATCGGTTATAACGAGTTTATAATACGAAAAATACAAACTAAAACATACTTACCTACTACTTACGGAACTTTTGTTAACTTACCTGTTTACTGCGTTACTCGTTGAGCGGAGCAATTACGATGGAGGATCTTCTGACTTATCAAAACGAGCTACTAGAAAACTTAAAAAATGCCGAAAAGAACTATAAGAAATCACCGAAAGACAGAATCAAGCGACCTTATTTGGAAACCAGGTTGGAACTATTGGAACAGCTGTGGAAAGAGTTTAAAGAAGGTCACAAAAGCATTATTATAAAAATTACTAAAGAGGAAAAAGATGATTCTTATTTTGAGGAGGGTATTTACGAAGTTTTTGAAGAATTGTATATTAACTATAAGTCGATGTTGAAGGAAGCTCTTCAGCCTTTTTTAGTTGCATCCAAGTTTCAATCATCGGTATGTTTTCAATCATCGCCAGTTGCCGACATGCAGGAGTCAATGAAGAATAGAGGAATTAAGTTGCCCACTATAAAGATACCCACATTTACTGGAAAATATGAAGAGTGGCAAACGTTTTATGACCTGTTTTGTACTCTTATTCACGATAATGAGTACCTATCACCTGTACAGAAGCTACATTATTTAAAGAGCAACTTATCGGGAGAACCAGAGATACTGCTACGTAACTTTTCTACGACCGATGCAAACTATGAGGAAGCGTGGAACCAATTAATTAAACGTTATAATAACAAAAGATATAACTGCAATGCAATTCTGAAGATTTTATTTACACAAAAACCTGTGCACACAGAATCGGCTAGTTTAATCAAACAATTGGTGGACACAACTTCGACTTGTTTGAAAGCTTTGAAGAACATTGGCGTGGAGACTGATTCCTGGGACATGATCATTAGTTACTTGGTTGTGTCGAAATTGGAGCCTGAATCAATAAAGCTATGGGAACAAGAAATTGGTACAAGGAATTACGACCTACCCACTTGGTCGGAATTAAGAGATTTTTTAGAAGCAAGATTCAGAACTTTAGAAATGATAGAAAGTACTAAGATAAGAACGGTGCAACCTAAACCAATAGCTAAACCAAAAGTCTTCCATTCAAATGTTAACAAAGACGAGAAAAAGTACGAAATCAAATGTGCATTGTGCAGTGGTGAGCACTATGTATATACCTGCAAGAAGTTTGGAGATATGTCTGCCAAGGAAAGACAAGAATTTGTACAAACGAATAAACTATGCTTCAATTGCCTAGCGCCATCACACTCCGTGAGCAAGTGTCGGCAGTCATCGTGCTGTAGAAGATGTGGACGGCGGCATCACTCCCTTCTGCACTTCGAGAGGGAACATAAAGTCGAGAAACCAAACGAAGTAGGAACCGGTACAGGTATAGCGAACGAGCTATCTAGAGGTAAGCCTATTTCTGTATCCAATGACGCGCACATTGTAACCAATTATTCTAGTGAGCATATTCAATCAAACAGTGTCCTATTAGCTACCGCTAAAGTGTTGGTAGATAGTAGGAATGGTTGCAAATACGTTATGAGAGCATTATTGGACCAAGGGTCACAAGCTTCATTTGTTACAGAGGCGACAGTACAATTACTTAATCTTACACGGAAATCAGTGAGTGGTTGGGTGTCAGGTGTGGGAGAGGGGCAAACGAGAATTAAACACATAGTTTCACTTTGCGTGAAATCATGCCATAATCCCAATGTGTGTGTTCGAGTAAATGCGTATGTATTGCGTTCGTTAACAACACTGCTACCTACCACTAATCTAGGTGTTCCTGAGTGGTCAGACTTAAAAAACTTGGAGTTAGCTGACCCAGGATTCACAACACCAGGGAGAATTGATATTCTTCTTGGAGCAGAGGTGTACAGCGACGTCTTGTTAGACGGCGTTATTAAGCATCCTACGAGTAATTTATTAGCACAAAATACAATTTTAGGTTGGGTTTTATCAGGAAAGATGTCACGAAAATCCAGCTCCGAAAAGAGAAATTTCACAAGCTTGCATGTTCAACTTAAAGAAGATGAGATGCTCAAGTTATTTTGGGAGTTGGAAAACGAGCCAAATACTTTAGAAAAGAGATTGTCAAAAGAAAAAGTAAGATGTGAAGAATATTACGAGGCTACAACCACCAGAGACAAGGAAGGAAGATTTGTAGTGAAGCTACCTTTCGAAAACGAAAATCCAGTGAGTCAAAATAGTGGTCTGATGGACATTGCTGTTAAAAGGTTTAAGTTCTTAGAGAAGAAATTTGCAAGAAATGATAAGTTTTGTGAGGAGTACCATAAGGTTATGAATGAATACTTAAATTTAAATCATATGGTTCAAGTACATTCTGCAGATATCAACAATCCTAAAGCGGTATATCTTCCTCACCACGGTGTAGTAAGAGAAGATAAAGATACTACGAAACTTCGAGTGGTTTTCGACGCTTCGTGTAAAGGAGTTAACAATGTTTCCTTGAACGATAATCTGCTTGTGGGTCCTAAGCTACAACAGGACTTACGTCACATACTAATGAGGTGGAGGACTCACAGAATTTGCATTACAGCAGATATTATAAAGATGTATAGAATGGTTCGTGTGGCCGAAGAAGACACAGACTTTCAAAGGTTATTATGGAGACCGTCCCCGACTGAGCAAATCAAACACTTCAAACTTATGAGGTTGACCTTTGGTACAGCATGTGCACCATACCTTGCGGTAAAATCACTACAGAGATTAGCGGATGATGAAAAATCAAAATATCCAGATGCTGCTAAAATAACAAAGACCGACTTCTATATGGATGATCTATTATCGGGATGCGAGACGGAAGATGAAGCTATTAATATTTACAATGACATGAACAAACTGATGAACTTAGGAGGCTTCGAGTTGCAAAAATGGAGTAGTAATAATGAGAATGTATTAAAACATATCGGTAACAATAAACGAGATGATCATGAACTTCCTCTTAAGGTCAACAGTTTAGTAAAAGTACTAGGAGTTAGCTGGAATCGAGCAGCTGACAATTTTGTATATTCTCTCAACTTACCATATTCAAAAGAACAGATTACTAAACGACGTATTCTTTCTGATGTAGCCAAATTGTACGACCCGCTAGGGTGGATAGCTCCTGTTGTTGTCATAGCAAAAATGATGATACAAAAATTATGGAAAATCGGACTAGAATGGGATGACGCCGTAAGTGGAGAATTACTAGCAGAATGGTTACAGTTCAGAGAGAATCTGATTCATATTAAAAAATTCAGTATACCAAGATGGTTACACTGTTCCCACACACAGCAAAATAGAGTTGCATGTCTTCGCAGACGCGTCGCAGGCAGCATATGGGGCAGCGGTATATATTCGAGTTATTGAGGGAAGCAAAGTCTACGTAAATTTAATATCAGCCAAAACAAAAGTCGCGCCTATCGAAAAACAAATTTCAATACCTAGATTGGAACTTTGTGGTACAGCTTTGGCAGCGAAATTAATTTTTGAGACATCTCAAGTGATGAGCATACCTAAGGAAAACTTACACGCGTGGACAGACTCAACCATAGTTCTAGCCTGGCTGAAAGGTGGATCGAGTCGATGGAACACCTTTGTAAGCAACCGAGTGTCGGAAATATTAAATATTTTAGATTACGAGCAATGGGGTCATGTTGCTACTGATACAAACCCGGCTGATTGCGCCTCAAGAGGTTTACAGGCTCCAGACTTGTTAAACAACGCATTGTGGTGGAAAGGCCCAGCTTGGTTGTCCACACTAGACCTGAAATTGAATTCAGTTGATATCGAGGACACACAGGAAGAACAGAGAACCAGAGTTTTAACTGCTTTATTAAAAACTGAAGAGGAATTAATTTGGACTAAGTTTTCTAATTTATCGAAAATGTTAAGAGTTATTTCATACTGTAGAAGATGGCTAAATTTAAAATTAAATAATAACAGACGTCACTATATTACTAAGTTTATAACAACACAAGAAATTAATGAAACTTTAGTTAATTGCATTAGGCAAAGTCAGAGTATAGAATTTAATCAAGAAATAAAGCAGTTAAAATCTCAAGCATGTGTCCCCAAGAAGAGCAAACTCCGCAATCTTTGTCCCATTATCGATGATCATGGCATTCTAAGAGTCGGCGGACGTATCCAACAGTCTCAAACTGAATACGACACACAGCATCCTATTATTTTACCTGCTAGGAGCCATCTTAGTAGGCTATTAATTATTGATGCTCATCAGAACACCTTGCATGGTGGACCGCAAGTAATGCTAAATTACTTGAGGTCAAAATACTGGATACTGCGAGCTAAAGATCAAGCAAAAAAATATTACCGAGAGTGTGTAACTTGTATTAGATATTCGAAGAACAATACCGTGCAGTTAATGGGCCAATTACCAGAGGTACGATTAAAACCCAGTAGACCTTTTAGATCAGCTGGTGTGGATTATGCAGGACCCATTAACATCAGATTCTCGCCGGGCAGAGGAGCCAAATCTTATAAAGGGTACATTTGTCTTTTTATTTGTATGGCAACCCGTGCCATACACCTGGAGGCAGTCACGGATATGACTGCTAAGGGATTTATCGCGGCTTTCAGGCGATTTACGGCGAGACGAGGCCATTGTCAAGACCTTTACAGTGACAATGGCACGAATTTTATTGGAGCAGACAAGCAGCTGAGAGATATGTTTGATAAAGCCAAGTCTTCTGTTCCAAGTGAGATAGCAGAGTTGTTAACTTCAGAGCGTACTACATGGCACTTCATCCCTCCACATGCGCCCAATTTTGGGGGTTTGTGGGAGGCTGGAGTGCGCAGTACAAAAACACATCTTAAAAGAGTAATTGGGAATAGTACATTAACTTACGAGGAACTTACCACTGTGTTAGCACAAGTGGAAGCTTGCTTAAATTCGCGGCCTATAACAGTGTTAAGTGACGACCCCAATGACCCTCTCCCTCTGACACCAGGTCACTTCCTGGTTGGTGAGCCTTTATTAAACTTAGGAGATGAAAATTATACACTATGTAAAAATACCACTCATCTGGAAAGATGGAGATTAGTACAAAAAATGGTCAACGATTTTTGGAACAGGTGGTATAAAGAATATCTTGTCAATCTCAATAAAAGGTATAAATGGAATACCAAACATCCTGATCCAGAAATCGATGACGTAGTGATCTTAAAAGATGATAATATTCCACCTAGTAAATGGATATTAGGAAAAATTATTGAAAAACATGTTGGACCCGATAAGCTTACTCGTGTTGTATCAATTAGATGTAAGAACAACGTCTTTAAACGTCCTGTGAATAAAATATGTATTTTAACTAAATGAAATTACAAATAAATTCGAGAAATTCTATGAGAAATTAAAAAACAAAAAAAAATGTGTACTTACCTTAAAATATGTGACCTATAATATTAACAAAATGTGATGTAAATGTATATGAGTTACTTACCTTATACTTGTTAGAAGTATATACTTACCAAGCAGTTATGTTAAACTATCGTAATATAACTTTCATAAAAACTGTTAAACTTACCTTACGCCTTTTTTAAACTTATACACTAATTATGCCGTTGTTGTATACTTTTAGATTGTGTATCTATTGTTGTAAAACTTACCTTATCGTGTCAATTTACATATTCGAGTTACTTTGAAATTATTTGTATAACTTTTTTTTAAATTCATGTTAAAGAACTGCGTCCTTTGGGGGGCGGAATGTTCAATCGAGTAATGAACGTAATGTGTGTAGCTACCTATTTATACTTAGATAATCATACAGTCCACTAGAAATATTGTAATGACTTCGTAAAAAATAAATCCTCGTACCGTACACACGTCTATTTATTGCAAAAAACCACCCAAATCAAATTCAACCTTATCGCCCTTAACAGATATAATTAGTTTTTTTTTTAAATATCAAAATTTTCTTTCATAAGAACCTTCTCCTGACAATTACGAACAAAACAAAAAAAAATTAGCGAAATCGGTCCAGCCGTTCACGCGTGATGCGATGACCAAGGGAAATAGCGATTCATTTTTATATATATAGATTACTTAAGCGAATGATAAATAAACAATGATAAGAAAATAATTTAATATAGCCAATAAATAGACATATATATACTTACACATATTGTATTAAGAGAATAAACAAATAAGTGATAAGTAATATTTTTATAATAACTAAATGTATCAGAAATAATTTAAATATTTATAGTAATAAAAATAATTAAAGCGCTCTTCCTCTCTCCTACATATTATATATCTAAACTTTTGCTGTGCCCGATAGGGTCCATAATCGTTTCTATATTTAATACTTACCACCTATAGTATGACTATGTACCTACATTATGGATTGCAATAAAGAATTGAAATTAAATCGACATTCGGCATTGTAAATAAAGTATTACACTACGGGAAAACATGGACGTAAGCTTGCTCACCGACATTCTAACAAAGTAAATCTATGAGTTGCGTGTTATTTTTTGCACTATTACTTTTGACAACATCTGTTAATGAATTTAACGTTAACTATAGCGCTAACCGGTCGAACTTAGGCGGTTACGGTTAGCGTCAAGTGTGACGTCATTTTGACCATTGTCAAAATGGTGCAACCCATTTTTTACCTAACCGGTACTTTGACTGAACAGTTATTGTTAAAGTAAGATCGTGCAACCCACCCTAAGTCATCATTAAATGTTAGTATTTAAATGAAATACGCGCATTTAATAAAAAGTTATTAATTTTTAAAATAAAAAAGCGATATTAATTCAGTCTTTTTTCCATTTTTTTTTGTTAATAAGTTTTGGTCTAAATTCACCCATTTTCATCTGTGCACATTATACAAAGACACACTTCATATAATAGGGAATATGCATGTAATGATTTTTTTCTCTTAATCAATAAAGCAGAGTAATATAAACCCAAGAAAAGCATTAAAAGTCAAATTTTACTATTGTTTGTTGCTCAAAACAATTATTTAACTTCAACAATTTTCTTCTACAGTTCAAACAGCCATTATTGTCGCGGCCATAATGTGACGTCATAATCCACGACACTGCTTTGTTTACATCTTTTTTTAGCCACAAATCATATAAATTAAATTATTTCTTGTGCTTTATTCGAGCAGAAATCGCACTTACTAACTTACCTCAGCGAGAAATCAAACAGTTTGCTAAGAAAAGATTATTTAAAGATTTGTTCACATTGATTTTGATGTCACTTCCGGCATTTTCGAAGACGACGCGTTTCAAGATTGCATTCCGTTCCACAAAAAATACGTAATATAAAATAATGGATTGTAAAATAAGTAATGCGTTATAAAATGTAAAAAACAAGGCAATTTGTTTCTTGACTCCTATACAATGTATATTTAAATAATGAAAGAGTTTTGAATTACATGCATATTTCCTATTGAGAATCATATCCAGTAAAGCCCCTTCATTTTACTTTTTCTTACAATGAAATAAGACATTTACGATACATTATTATTTAAGTATAAACAACCAGCCATTTCACTAATATGATATAACTTCTCTCATTTTCTTCTAGAGATAAAGTAGCTGTATTGCATATTGCATAACTGTTTATGCCACACAGCTACTTTAATTTTTTTTCAATTGAATTTAAGGTCCTTTTTTTCGGGGCCTAGAGCAGGGCAATGTTTAAAAAAAAAACCGTCCAAGTGCGAGTCGGACTCGCGCACGAAGGGTTCCGTACCATTATCTATAAAAACGGCAAAAAAATCACGTTTGTTGTATGGGAGCCCCCTTAAATATTTATTTTATTCCGTTTTTTAGTATTTGTTGTTATAGCGGTAACAGAAATACACCATCTGTGAAAATTTCAACTGTCTAACTATCACGGTTCATGAGATCAGCCTGCCGACAGACGGACGGACGGACAGCGGAGTCTTAGTACGGACCCTAAAAACGATTTTTATATCGTACCTTTGTCAAAATTTACTATCCAGCACACATCAGTTGGTCTAGTTTGGTAGTCTCAAAGTATTGTATAGTACTGATAAACTTTGCTCCCCTATTAGTCTAAGATCCGGCCTAACATCGACCTTCCCTCATCTGTTTTTCCAACGAGAGGTATTTTATTTGAAAGATTTTATATAAATAAACAAGTCCCGCATGGGTTGCCTAATCAAAAGTGGTCCAGGCTACCCTTAATTAAAATTCATAAAAAATTAAAAATAATTACTCCTTCCCTCATCTGTTTTTCAAAAAATATTATTACCAATCGAAAGGAAAACATGCAAGTTAACAGAAAAAAATAGGTTGCCTATATTTTTCTGGTCCACAGTCCAAGGTTGCCAGGCACAAAAAGGTGAGTTGGTATGAGTAATTTACCCTCATCTGTTTTTTGATTGAAAAAAGGATTAAATTAAAGATAATTTTATTGTGAACACGATGGTATAGGGTTGCCTAAAAAAAAGTGGTCCAGAGTTAGGGTTGCCGCGATTTAAAGTTTCAATATTTGAGCAGGAGAGTTGAGCGTGACATAGAAGCACTACACGTAGTACTCTGTACAGTAGAAAGATATAACATGGCAGCTGCTAGTGGGCCCATTGCCGAGTAAAAATGAGAGCGCATGCGCATTTTTTTGTATGTTAGAGAGTTACCACTCTACTCCCGATAGTATTTTTCGGAGTAAATTATATAAAAGTCATGGAAAATAAAATATTTTACAGAATAATATAATATAATACACAGGATGTATCCAAATTCATTTCATTCCTTAAAACCACCATGATCTATTAGGAACAATTTTTATGGCGCCAACTGACATATAACTTACACCAAAATTTCCTTATTTAATTATATTATAATTAATAGAAGTCTGTCAAAATCAATTTAAAACAAATTAAAATAGTATATTTTTATTTTATTAAAGAGAGTATAGTGCCTGCGCGTACTTAGATGACTACCGTAGTATAAAATGTATGTAAAAGTTCATCATCAGAACAGATTTTTTTCTCTGATACAGCGAATTGAACATTACAGGAAACTGAGTTCACGAAAGTTCACGCTTGACTAGAAGATTAAATATTTCAATATTGTTTTTATGAAAATTGAGTAAATGTCCCCAAAAAAAGTTTTCCTGTAACACCTTTGGTTTAGAATTTCCCCAGTGTCGCAGTTAAATAAATCACATTGCATACAAGGTGTAAACGAATTTGTGCAATGCATTCAAACCGCATGATCTAAAGGTGACACAGATTAACATTGCGTGGGATTTTTTTAAGAAGCAACAAAAAAAACCCATGTAAAACATTATGTTCTGTTTTGCGTCATTTTAGCGCCCCGAGTTAACAGACTGCGCGGATAGTTTGGGGGCGTTAAAATGACTCACGTTAAGAACACCATAATATATTATTATTATTTTTTCTGTCTCCCACGTAAATCACAATGTTTTAAGGAATTACGCGAATTCGGATACTCTGTATATTAATTATTCTGTAAAATATTTTATTTTCCATGACTTTTATATAATTTACTCCGAAAAATACTATCGGGAGTAGAGTGGTAACTCTCTAACATACAGAAAAATGCGCATGCGCTCTCATTTTTACTCGGCAATGGGCCCACTAGCAGCTGCCATGTTATATCTTTCTACTGTACAGAGTACTACGTGTAGTGCTTCTATGTCACGCTCAACTCTCCTGCTCAAATATTGAAACTTTAAATCGCGGCAACCCTAACTCTGGACCACTTTTTTTTAGGCAACCCTATACCATCGTGTTCACAATAAAATTATCTTTAATTTAATCCTTTTTTCAATCAAAAAACAGATGAGGGTAAATGACTCATACCAACTCACCTTTTTGTGCCTGGCAACCTTGGACTGTGGACCAGAAAAATATAGGCAACCTATTTTTTTCTGTTAACTTGCATGTTTTCCTTTCGATTGGTAATAATATTTTTTGAAAAACAGATGAGGGAAGGAGTAATTATTTTTAATTTTTTATGAATTTTAATTAAGGGTAGCCTGGACCACTTTTGATTAGGCAACCCATGCGGGACTTGTTTATTTATATAAAATCTTTCAAATAAAATACCTCTCGTTGGAAAAACAGATGAGGGAAGTTCGATGTTAGGCCGGATCTCGTACTATATA
This sequence comes from Amphipyra tragopoginis, assembly GCA_905220435.1. Classification (NCBI taxonomy): domain Eukaryota; kingdom Metazoa; phylum Arthropoda; class Insecta; order Lepidoptera; family Noctuidae; genus Amphipyra; species Amphipyra tragopoginis. The sequence continues at coordinate 5,341,271 of HG992006.1, forward strand.
TCTCTGAAGTTAAAATATCAATCAACATTAATTTAAATGCATACATATTATCAGCCCACGGAACTCTTCTCAGAACGTTCTCTCAAGCTGCGTCTACGCTAGGCGAGCCTAGCACGAGCGAAGCCGATCTGTTCGCGGCGTCAAGTGTGGACGTACAACGATCCTACGACAAACAAATCCTTTTTCTCGACGCAAATTCCTTTGTGTTCGTCATAAAACCGACAGTTGGCGGAGCGCAGTCGAGCGCGAGTCAAACGCTCGAGGCGTGCTCGTTCGAGGCTCCTAAGCCCGTCTACGCTATTAGAATTCGTGCTCGGCTTGTGCTCCGCTCGTGCTCGGCTCGCCTAGGGTTACCATATGACAGGCGTTTGCCGCATTTGACAGGCATTTTAAGGTTTAGACAGGCGTGCGGCCGGCATTGGTCTGAGACAGGCATTTTTAAATTTCCGTGAAATGTCACAACACAAACTGGCAGATTTTCATCAATTCTGTAATGACAGAATTGATGAAAATCTGCCAGTTTGTGTTCTCTATTTTGGCACACAATGCGAATGTAGAACGTACGTTTTCTCTCGTCAACGCCCAGTGGATTAAAGAAAGAAATCAGCTGACAATTGAATCAGTAAAAGCAATATTAATTACACAGGAAAATTACAAAACTGTATCTTGTGAAGATTTTTACGTTTATATATTAAAAAAGAAAGAACTATTAAAAAAAAATGTCCTCTGACACATATCAGTAATAAATATCCTTCTTCATTATTATCTGTTGGCTTTTACTTATTACCTACAGCGTTTTGCTTTAGACAGGCATTTTTCTGAAAATTCAGGCATTTTAGGTACCATAGACAGGCATCCCTCTATTTACATATGGTAACCCTAGGCTCGCCTAGCGTAGACGCAGCTTTAGGCCTTAGTCCACCACGCTGGCCTGGTGCAGCGTGACGGACTACACACACCATCGAGAACTATTTGGAACCCTCTCAGGTGTGCAGGTTTCCTTCACGGTTTTTACCTTCACCGTTAAAGCAAGATATAATCAATTTCTGATCTGCACATGAAAACGAAAAGTCATAAGCCGTGTGCACGAACAAACACGAACATCGAACACGAATCACTATGAACGTGTTCGCCGAACACAATGTTTGGTAAAGCTGTGTACGCACGAGCGAACACGAACAACGCGAGCACGAATATCGAACACATTGTTTACACGTGCGTACCACTACCGAATAGTTTGTTCGGTGAACACCTTCATAGTAATTTGTAATGTTGGGCGTAACTGATATATTTTCCTAATGCATTATACATTATATTATAATTTTCAAACTGTTGTTTTTAACTGTTGTCATATATATTATATTGTATTGAAGGAACACTAATTATCAATAGAGCAGAAGACTTGCAGTAATATGAAACTAAGTTTACACTAATATAATATTATTTTAACGGTAGTAAAAATTTGCTCTTGTTATTTGTGAGTTAAAGTTCATAATTGTGTGACGCTTTAATACGATGTAAAGTACGACAATATTATTTTGCCCGTAATATGAAACAAGTTCACACTAATATTATATAAATATTTGTTATTTTAACGGTGGTAAAAATTTGCTCTTGTTATTTGTGGGTAAAGTTCATAATTGTGTGACGCTTTCGGTCGACTTAACGACTCGACGCGAGTGGCGGGCGACTACTACCTATAGACAATAATATATATTATAACAGTCTTTGTTGCAACTAAATAATGGTTAGAATATTAGAAATGTATAATGAATTATATTAGCTGTTATATGTTATAACGCCCAACATTAGTAATTTGTGTTCGATGTTCGTGTTCGTTCGTGCGTACCCGGCTTTAGATGCGAGCCGGGATCGATCCCACACTCAACATTTAGAGCGATTACGCACTGCATCCGATCCGAATCCGTGAAAATACGGATATAAAAAACTCGGACCGAATTACACTTATCCGATCTCTGATCCAAATTCAAACAATTCAGGGGCCATCTTTGGCATATCCATTTGGCGTCCGATTTGAATACGAGGTAGTGCGAAAGCGTTCATACAAACATTACTACGGCTACTTCGGTCCGTCAATATTTCTTCCGAATTGGAGACTCACGGATGACGGATAGAAATCGGATGACGTATGCCGGATCTAGTGCGTAAACTACCATACAAATAGTTCTATGGCTACTTCGGAACGTATTTTCACGGATTCGGATTGGATGCAGTGCGTAACCGCAGTTAGGGATTCCTACTCCGAAAAAAGAACGTCGAAATTTTGGATCGAAACGTAATAACGACGGACATCGAACTTATAAATATACGACCAAAGTATTGTCAAACAACGAACTGCTTACTAGATTTCATTTAACATTTGGGAGTAGGCTGTACAAAAGACAAAAGTTCGCGAAACTCGAATTGATCGTCGGAACCGTATTCCTTTCATAGTTAGAAAATGTGCGGTCCGTCAGCCGAAACTTCGTGATTCAATTTCCGGGGTACGACGGCACGGGCACGGGCAGGCGCAACAAGTTGGAAACTAAAACAAGACCGGCGCCGCCAATCTTCAAAGTTGAAGTTGCACGTCCATAAATTCTAACATGTGCAAGAAAAATACAAAAAAAGTATATTTTGAGCATAAGCAACACTACAAAAATCTTTTTATCAGTTTTTTTTTTTAAGTTTCTTTGCCCCACACTAAGATTTCTCTTGTATCGTGCGTGCGTTTACAGACACAAATCTCACAAACAAACGCCCAGACCCGAAACATCCATCTGTAGGCCATACAAATTTTTGTTCCGTGTGGGAATCGAACCCACGACCCGTACCGCAGAAGCCAATCGCTTAGCCACTGCACTAAACGTGTCGTCGATATAATAATCGATCGATAATCGAGTATAAAACAAGATGTTTTGCTAGCGTTTTGAATTTTTAGGTTTTTCTTAAACTCATTAGTTATCAGATAAAACAGTTTTTCCGCCTCCTGAAAAGTTGATAAAATCCACATTATTATGGGTTTTGGCAAGCGCACCGACAATGTGTAGTTAGGAGGCTAGGAGGAAGAAAGATTACGCAGGTACACACGGCTACAGATCAAGCTGTACATTTCCAGTATAAGCTGATCTCGCATTGTATAGGATTTCCTTACAATGAGAGGTCAGTGTAAACTGGAAATGTATAGCTTGATGTGTAGCCGTGTGTACACAATTTTCAAGGTATTAACTTCCTCCCAGTAGAATTAAAAAACCGGTCAAGTGCGAGTCTGACTCGCGCACTGAGGGTTCCGGATAAAATAGTATTTAAAAAAAATGCATTTGTTTCAAGGCTCCTTGTATTTGGGGGTAAAGGAGGTCCTTCGGGTTTAGACTTTTTATTATCTATCTATTCAGGATGCAAACCAATTCGTGTAATTCCTGCAAACCGCGTGATCTAGTGACGGTGACAGATTGACATGTAGTAAGTAGGTACACTGTAGTAATATGGACATGATGAACAAAAATTTGTATGGACTACAGATGGTTGTTCCGGGTCTGGGCGTTTGTTTGTGAGATTTGTGTCTGTAAACGCACCCACGATACAAGAGAAATCTTAGTGAGGGGCAACGTTTTTTTAAAAAAAAAATAGGGTCCATTGGCACCTCTAGGTACGGAACTCTAAAAAATAATTAAGAGAACAGTTGTTTAAGCCGTTTCTGAACGCAACCACAGATGTCAACAAGACAAGCGCGGGCGCGCGGGGCGCGCGGTTTCCCGCGCTATTGCAATGACAGCCACTTCACGACACAACACGAAAAAGTTATTATTCCATTATAAATATTGTTAAACTGCATTAAACTTCATAATTAAGATCAAGAAGGTGTTTCATTAAGTGGAGTGGCCCCCAACAAAGCAACTAAGCAATCATTTGGTGACCCCGACGTGATCCGACCGAAAAGTACGAAAGTTTTCGTCGCAACGTGTTGGTCATTCGATTTACAAAGGAGCGAAGAATCCAAACCTCGAGAAACTCGCCAGCCGCCAGCTGCAGCCCATCATTTCCGAGGGAAGTGCATCCATCTTTCTATCTTCTATCCTTTGATCCTGTGCTTTAATTTGTGTAGACATCGTTGGTAACTCCGATGACGAAACAAAAGTACGATACCGCAAGTTGAAATAGGTATTTAACTTTCCAAATTGCGGCTTAATCCACATAAATTCTATTAAATAGTGTTTATCCTATTGTTCTTAACCCTACTTGTCACTTATTTATTGTGTTATTCAATTAATAACCCATTTTAACGATTCTTCTAAGATTGGTGTTCGTAATTAGCTATGTAAACACTAGCATTCCAAACAGAAAGTGTTTAAAGTGTCCAATTGCTCCCACATTCATTCTAATCCGAACTAGTTCCCCTTCAGTACTATTTAGTATACAACAAACTCTTACATAGTTGTAAAATGATTTCAGATGCACTCTGGGAGTAGGCTTGCGAGATTTAACGTGTCGATCGCCGTGCGTTTGTGCGCAATAGTATTACGCCGACGCGTGTGAAACCGGTTTGTTATCATCTTCACAAGGAGAATCGTAACGTACCCATTGTTTATTTCCATTAATTTTATAATAGTTGTGTTTACGTGTTTGCACCGGCATCATGTTGGATTTAAAGGATTTAGTTAAACAGAGAGGCAATATCAGAGCTCGTCTAACATTATTTGAAAAATATATAGAATCAAGCAAGTTAGATATTAAAGAATTACCTCTGAGACTAAATAAGTTACGAGACCTGTCTTGCACCTTTGATGATACTCAATCGCAAATTGAGATGTTGGATGAAGACTCGGATAAGCAAATTAATGAGCGTGAAATTACAGAAAATATATTCTTCAAGTTGATTGCTAAAGCACAGTCTATGTTAGACAACTTTGAGAAAGATCAAGACAAATGTGAGTCCTCATCCAACTCAATATCCAAATCCTCAGTATCACATGGTTTAAAACTACCACCGATTAAGATTGCTACATTCAATGGTGAATCAACTAAGTGGCTTTCCTTTAGGGATATATACTTATCGCTAATTCATAACAATGAAAACATTGATGATGTGAACAAGTTTCACTATCTTAAATCTTACCTAGAGGGCGCTGCTTCTTCAGTCATAAGCGCCATATCTATCTCATCGAACAATTATTCAATCGCATGGGATTTACTTTGCCAGCGATACGATAACAAACGTCTTTTAATCAATGAACACATTAAGTGTTTATTCTCAATTGAACCCTTACATAAGGAATCGGATGTCGGCATACACAACTTAATTGATTCTTTCTCTAAAAATCTAAGTGCGTTGAATTCACTAGGGGAACCCACTGACAAGTGGGATACACTTATCATTTACCTAGCCTCAACAAAATTAGACAGCAAAACTGCCAGGAAATGGGAGGAATTTAGGAGTGATGAGGACTCTCCAACTTTAGAACAATTTTATTTCTTTCTTCGTAAACGAGCAACAGTTATGGAAACAGTTAATGTTGGTAGGATTGTTAAAAATGAAAAACGTCACAGTTTGCCCAAAACAAAATCATTTATTTCATCTGCTGTTGATTCTTCTTCCAGTAAAAAAGTGTGCATTCTCTGTAAACAAGATCATAAGTTGTATGAGTGTACTAAGCTTAAATCTCTTCCTGTTGAGGAAAGAATCTCACAAATTACATTGTTAAAGGTATGCAGTAACTGTTTACAGGGAGGTCATAAGGCATTCCAGTGTGGGCTAAGTGGCTGTAGAATATGCCGAAGAAGGCATAACACTCTCCTACACAAACAATCTCCTTTACAGAATACACAACAGAATGAAAAGCCATCATCTACTTCTGCATCTAGTACTACATCTACTGGTGATAATAATTCCAAAAAAATTGAAAGTAACTTACCTGTAGTTGCCTCCGCTGCAGCATCTGGTCCCTCCACTTCCATTTCGATGTCTGCTGTCTCCACCAATCAAGCTCTTCTGTCCACTGCGTTGGTCAAGGTGACAGTCGATGACAAATTATTTATTTTGAGGGCTTTACTGGACTGTGGTAGTCAAACATCTTTCATCAGTGAGAAAGCTCAGAAAATGATTGGTACCTGCAAAGAAAAAAACTATTATCATTGTGTTTCTGGTTTGGGCAATACAGTATTAAATGTCACAGAGCATTGCAACATAGAAATACATTCTATGCACAAATCTTTCAGCAGGCTTGTCAAATGTTTTGTTTTACCTCAAATTACTGATAGTTTGCCCCATACTGCAGTTTGTGTACAAGAATTAAATATTCCTAGTAACATTCAACTTGCCGATCCTAAGTTTTATTTACCAGCCGAAATAGATTTATTGCTAGGTGCCGATATATTTTGGGACCTGATTCAAACGGCTAGAGTGGGTTTGGGTTCACAAAGGCCAATACTACAAAAAACTCACCTAGGGTGGATAGTAGCTGGTCCCACGGGGGGAAGCTACTACAATAGTAATAATCAAAAATTACATTGTCATTTTTCGCAAGGAATTAAAGATCAATTAGCTAAGTTCTGGGAACTCGAAGATATTCCTTCGAATATTGACCACAATAATAACGATTGTGAAAAGTTGTTTAACGAGTCTACGATTCGCCAGAGTGACGGCAGATTTTGTGTTAAAATTCCGCTTAAGGATTCTATAGACATGTTAGGTGATTCGTACAGCATCGCTGAAAAAAGATTGTTTCAACTTGAGAAAAAATTTAAAAACAAACCAACTTTGAAACAACAATATTCTGATTTCATTCGCGAGTATGAAAGTTTAGGTCATATGACTCAATTAAACAGGACGCCTGTATTTGGTTGTTATTTCCCACATCATGCAGTAATACGAGACACTAGTGAGACTACTAAACTACGTGTTGTTTTCGACGCCTCAGCAAAAACATCTTCCGGAGTATCGTTCAACGACATACAACATGTCGGACCAGTAGTGCAGGACGACCTATTTTCTATTCTGTTGAGGTACAGGCAACATCGGTATGTGGTCTCTGCAGATGTGGAAAAAATGTACCGCCAAATATTGGTGGATCCGAGTCAGCGAACTTTGCAACAGATTCTATGGCGCGACGATCCGTCAGAACCGATTAAAATATTTCAATTAAATACCGTGACATACGGAACGGCTTCGGCTCCATTTCTCAGCACAAGGTGTTTGGTACAGCTCGCCAAGGAATGCAAGGACGATAAAATCTCAAACATCATAAAAAAAGATTTCTATGTCGATGACTTTCTCTCAGGAGCTGAAACTGAAAGAGAGTTACAGAGTATCATAGAGTCAGTAACTGCAATTCTTAATTCCGCTTGTCTTCCTCTTCGCAAATGGCGTACCAACTCACCATCCGCAATTCACGACGATTCAAACCCTTCATCAATCAAAAACTTAGATTTAAGCTCTCAAACTTCAAGTGTGTTAGGTTTGAAGTGGGACCCGGCCCAGGATGTCTTCCGTTTTTCAGTTGACATACAATGTGAACAAGTCGCAACTAAACGTTCAATTTTATCCAAATCAGCTAAGTTATTCGATCCATTGGGTTTACTTGGTTTATGTACTATTGTTCCAAAAATAATACTGCAAAGGCTATGGCTATCGAATTTAGATTGGGATGAACCTGTAGATGATGAAATACAAAAGGAATGGACTAATTTTTTAAGCAATTTGGAAACTCTCTCTAAAATTGAAATTCCTAGATGTGTTCTCATTAGCGAACCAGTTGTAATTGAGCTTCACTCATTCTCAGATGCTTCCCAAGTTGCCTATGCTTCTGCAATTTATCTCCGCTCGGTTGATAGTTCCGGGCATACTATCGTTAGATTACTCTGCGCTAAAACTAAGGTTGCACCAGTAAAGTCTGCAACCATACCTAGACTAGAGCTGTGTGGTGCCTTGCTTTCCGCACGCCTAAGTAATAAGGTTTTAACGGCGCTACGTTGTAAAATTGACTCAGTTTTTCACTGGACGGATTCAACAGTGGTCCTGGGTTGGTTGTCTGCTCAAGCTTGTACTATGAAAACCTTTGTGTCGAACCGTGTTAGTGAAATACAAGCACTGACTAAGTCAGATACTTGGAGACATGTTCCTGGTGCCACAAATCCTGCAGATCTAGCGTCTAGAGGATTAAATCCTAAGTCAATTCAGTCAGCTAAACTTTGGTGGGAAGGTCCATTGTTTTTATCTGAGGACTCAAGTAAGTGGCCTCAGACTATTAACAGCAAAAGTATTCCTGAGTTGCCTGAAATCAAAACTAATAAAAAGGTAACTACAATTACGTTGCAGTCAACAGCAGCTCGTCCTAGGCTGGTAGATTTTGACCGAATTTCCAGTTTCACTACTTTGCAAAGATCCATAGCCTATGTCCTACGTTACATAAATTACAAGCGATTTAAACAGGCCAAGGTTACTACTGGTCCATTCACACCTAGTGAATTGGATGCTGCATTAAATGTTTTAATAAAACAACATCAAGATGAATGTTTTTCTAATGAGATTAAATTGATTAAAAATAAGCGTGACTTACCTTCAAAATCCAATCTGTTATCTCTGAGTCCATTTCTCAATGATAGTGACATACTCTGTGTAGGTGGCCGCATCCAAAATTCCAATGAAACCTGCAATAAAAAACATCCAATATTATTAGATACTAATCACAATCTTACGAAATTATTATTCATTCATTACCATAAAAAACTTTTGCATTGCGGCCCTCAATTGTTGCTCAACGATTTAAGAAATAAATATTGGCCCTTGAGAGGTAGAATATTAGCCAGAAGAACTGTGAACAATTGTAAGTTGTGTAGAATCATAAAAGCTAAGAGCATTAATCCTGTAATGGGAAACTTACCTGCTTCCAGAGTTACTCCTAGTCTTCCATTCCAAGTAAGCGGTGTTGATTTTGCCGGGCCGTTCTACATCACCGATCGCAAGGGTCGTGGGTGTAAAATCACAAAATGCTACATGTGTCTATTCGTCTGCTTTAGCACAAAGGCGGTGCATTTAGAAGTAGCAAGCGACCTTACTTCCGATGTTTTCATTTTGTGCTTGAGACGTTTTATATCCCGCAGAGGAAAGCCCTTAAACTTGTACTGCGATAACGGGACAAATTTTGTCGGTGCAAACAATGAATTCGCAAAATTTCTAAAGTCAAGCAATGAATGCGTTACCGATTTTGCTGCCGACGAAGGCATTACGTTTAAATTTTCGCCAGCCTACTCCCCCCACTTTGGTGGGCTTTGGGAGGCAGGCGTTAAGTCCGCCAAATACCATACCACTAGGATTTTAGGTGATAAACATCTTACGTTTGAGGAGTTATCAACGTTGTTTGTGCAGATTGAGGCAATCCTCAATTCCCGTCCGTTGAGCCCCCTATCATCTGATCCTAATGACCTTACTCCTTTGACACCCGCGCACTTCCTGATCGGCAGGCCATTAACTTCGTTCCCATCGGAAGCCTTACTCAACACCAACACCAACAGACTTGACAGATACCGAAGTCTAGATCAAATGCGGCAACATTTCTGGGAAAGATGGAGAAACGAGTACCTCAGCGAGTTGCAGCAAAAACTCAAATGGCGCATTTCGCAACCAGGACCTCAGGAGGGCGACTTAGTAGTCATCAAGGAGCCAAACGTTCCGCCATTGAAATGGCGTATGGCGCGGATCCATAAGCTGTATCGAGGGACTGATGGAATAGCGCGAGTGGCAGACGTCTACACTTCAAAGGGCACTTTCCGTCGTGCAGTCCATCACCTATGTCCTCTACCTGAGCCAACTTCAACCGCAGAACCTCGAAACCTTGAAGCGTTCGAGGGGGGGGAAGATGTTTAAGCCGTTTCTGAACGCAACCACAGATGTCAACAAGACAAGCGCGGGCGCGCGGGGCGCGCGGTTTCCCGCGCTATTGCAATGACAGCCACTTCACGACACAACACGAAAAAGTTATTATTCCATTATAAATATTGTTAAACTGCATTAAACTTCATAATTAAGATCAAGAAGGTGTTTCATTAAGTGGAGTGGCCCCCAACAAAGCAACTAAGCAATCAACAGTTACTTACCTATTTCCTCTAATTTGGCTACATGGGAACAATGATTAATTATAAAAATGTACATAATGTTAATAATATTATCGCTTTTTATCAGAAGGATGTTCGAATAGTAGTTTTTATGTTAGACTTATATGCGTATTATAACTTCCTGCTAAAATTAGTTCATGCCATGAGTGTTAACTAGTACGACTTGTTTTAATTTTGATATCTCTATTACTCATAAATTATTTAATTTGCGTATAGGGTTCATTTAAGTATTAATTGTGGATTAAAAATATTTTTATCAGGTTTAGAAAAAAATATTTTAAAAGTATCGTGTATGAAAGAGTAAGGAAAGAAATCTGGATTTTATATAGATATTTAAATATCTTCTGCTTTTGTTATTGTGTAAGTTTCATTTAGTGCTGTTTTTTGTGGACTTAAATGAGGGTAAGCGTATTTTGAATTCGATTCCAAGGTTGCACAAAAATGACTGGTTACCTATCGTCAGGAAGGACACAATTTGAAAAAAAAAACAACATTTATTCGGTGAATTATTTAGGAAAAAAACGTATTTAAAAATAGTAACGTGTTTTAATTAGAAAAATTCAAACGTAGAATGCTGTTGGATATAAATTTGATTTTATTTAAACACCTTTATTTTCGTTTGTCTATCTTTATTACAATTTTTTTCTAACCAGACTTTATTTTATAAGACCAATGCTGTAATGAGTAGCGTAAAACGATAAAGAAACAATGCCATGAATATAATATTAGCATAAAAAAGTTTTTTTTTTTAATAATATTGTTTAAAATATTTCGTAAAGTTCTTATCACGAAATTTTTTCTTAATTGGTTCAAACGATAAGATTTTATGGGCAATTTCCAATCTTAATTAAGCTGCTCCATATGTTTCCGCCATACCCTTTCCAGCAGTGCGAGCACGGTTCTTTTTATCGAATTTTATCGAGACATTAAGTTATCCACTCTAACCTTCAAATTTGACATAAGATATTGATAAAACGACAAAGGTAGCACGGATCGTAATTTACCATTGATTTAAGAAACCTAAGAGGATAAGCCCTAAATTGATGTTTTTTTTTTTTAATACTATGCCAATATGTACCGCGTTAAAAAATATAATGTCTCGTTCTTACACGTAATTTACAAATGTAAAAAGTGTGTACACCATATGTCATAGATTTTAATTTTCTATTATAATTTTTCAACGTCACCAAGCTCCGCCTTGAAGGATATTTTTGACATGACGCCATTTTAGAGATCTACCCTTTCGTCTGTCATTCAAGCTTTGTTCGAAGTTTATTTACAGTTCTACAGTGAACTTTGGGTGTTTAGGTATTTTTTGTTGTATTATAAAGGATAAGTGAACAAAACCTAACATGACAAAGTGTTGCATCAGAAGATGTAATTCATTGCTGAGGGCGGAGTCGACGCCATAAGAGGAAAACTTGACTTCAGATCATGTGACCACATCTGATATCCTCTTATTTTTCTTTCATCAATGTAATTTACCGACGCCTCGATATGAAGTCGACATACTCGATATGATTTAACCATTATATCGACTTTTGACAGTTCTTATTGGTAAATTTCTCGAATTATCTCGAATTGTTGTCGTCTTTAAAAAGTTGGTCGATAAAGACTTTTTGAAGCAAAAAAATGGATTTTGGAGAAATCATCTTGATATTATTGAAAGCCGAACGCGTCGGGACGTGGAAAGGATCCACAGCGGAGTATTTTTTTATTATTCTGTGGTTATTTTCTTAGTGTGCTTAGATTATTTAATAGTATTGTAAATATTTTAGTGATAGTATTTGTGTATCTGCATATTTCTGGTGTTGCTATTTGTAAAGTTGATAAGCTGTCGAGAAAACATAGCCGTCGACAAGGCTCTATAAAGTTCCCGAAGCAAGTTCCGTGCTACCGACCCTCGATAAGATTCGGTATGTTTAAATTTTTATCGACTCGAGATCTTATCGAGTCGATTCGAGAAATTTATCAATTCTAAACGTCAAATTTGACATAAGATATAGATATAACGACAAGAGCTGTCGTTTTATCCATATCTTATGTCAAGTTTGACGTTTATAATTGATAAATTTCTCGACTCGACTCGATAAGAAGAACCGTGCTCGCACTGCAGTGTAGATAATTTTATTTTTAAGTATAAACATTTTTTGTATAGTAAAAATTTAATTAACTATATGTATGCCTACTATACTAGTATAATCGGAAATTGATACTAAAGTCAAACAAGTATAAAGTATTTCATTACTCATAAAATAGATTTTTTCAATTGACTGAGACCTGTTTTGTAATTCGAATTGGTAGTGAAACAGAAGCCAAGATGGCCGAAGGATTATTAAATGAAAAGGAAGCAAAGAATAAAAATGGTGTATGTATTTAGTCTGTTAGGTAAAAAATGTTGGGATCATGTTGTCTAGCATATAAATAAGTTACCAACCGGTTAAGATACCTTGCGTACAAACAAAAACTTGCCATAACGTGGATAAGGGTAATCCCTTAACAACCTACCTAATGGTTCCCTTAACAACCTAATGGTTGAACATTAATTTATACCAGAATAGGGTATTTGACTGAAAAAATCTAATTAGTCCGTCAGGTAGATTATCAAAAAATATTTGACACGTATTTTTTCTTTTGTTACGTAAACCAAAATTGACGAAGATACGACACTTAAAATTGGCAAAACGTCACAAGCAAGTACAATTTTTACTTGCTTCTGACGTCACAAGCCCCCACTCTCGAGTTTTGATGCGTTTTATCTTTCCATATTTTTATAGATTTAACAAAAGAAAAAAATACGTGTCCATTATTTTACAAAACTCTAACTGGCGGACTAATTAGATTTTCAATTTATTGATGCTGTCAACATCCCTATTCCACCAAGATCTAAATTGAAAAAGAAAACGTAACATTTGTTTAATTAATAGAATACCTATACAATATGTAACAGGAATTAACGCAAACGCTCAAGCACTCCAATTAGAATATCCAGTTAAAATCATAATACATTCACTGAATTTTTACTTTTATGTGCTTAAATATAATTTATTTAAGAAAATTGTATTACTTTTCATTGTTATCTGCATTTAAAATTCAATCTTTTAGCCTTGACATAAGGCTCAATTTTTTTATATCAATTAAAAGAAGGAAAAGAAAAAAGCACGCTTTAAAAAAACATTTAAAAATGGCTGAAATCGATTTAGTTGCAGATTCATAACAAATCTCTTTCAAGGTTTGCGTTCAGGTACACGTTGTATAAGTAATAGATAAATAATCTTAAATTTCGCAATAGAAGGAATAGACTTGAAAAATACACATTTTGGAATTCGTTCCCCCTAAGGGCCGACACACAAAAGCGATGCGACGTCGCAACACAAAAATTCGCGGCTCACGGTTGTATGATTTAGTGATGGTATGTTTACACCCGTGCGCTTTCAACTTCAACTTCAAAAAAACTTCAACTTCAAAACTCATTTATTCCAAATAGACTAGAATTACTCAGTTCGTTTTGAACGTCAAAATTACATAAAAGACATCCCACAAAAGCGCCCACCCTTCACCGCTTCCTAGTGTTTTTGCTGTGAAGAAGAAACGGCGCAACAAACTCCCCAGCAACACATATGTCTGTCAAGTGAACAAATTAATTGAGTCTATACACAGCAAAAGGTAATATTAATTACAATAAAGAAAATATGCAAAATGCGGATGATAAACAAAGTATAACTAGGTATAAGACAATTCTGGATGAATTGAAAAGCTTTCATGTTCATATTGCGCTTTCAACTTTCAATTCCTCTTGCGTCAAGCGCATGCAAAATTGATTGCCATAGAACTCGAACTAGTATTAGGGCATGCGCTATTGCATGCGCTATGGCGCTTCAGGCATGCGTCAGACGAAAGCGCACTGGTGTAGACATACCATATGCTTTAGTTTTTAAATGGCTTTAGAATTATGCGTTGCGAAGTGTCGTATCGCTTTTATGTGTGTCGGCTCTTAGGGCGAGATTCATAGATCGCAGACTTTACTTTGCTAAGTAAGTGTTTCATATGAATATGAACATTATTGGTATGAAATTAATGTTCATAATAGTAAGAAATGATTATTCACATTCGCTTATACGAATATGAACATTATGTATACAAATATAAGGTTCATATTCATATGAAACGGTTACTTTGCAAAGTAGATATCGATGACATGGCTCACCCCTCTATTGACACTGCAAGTAATAATGAGTGAGATAGAATATTTATAACGCGTCATTTGTTCAACGCTGATATGTGCATTCTGCATCTGTAGCTGTTTACTAAATACCAAACAAACATGGTGACTCGTTGGCTTATACACCGTGTCCCAAAATTCAACGATAAGCGGGCACCAGAGGGTGGACTGGACCTGTTCATGACAACTCGAGAAAAAAAGAAAAAAAGATTTTTTTTTTACTTCCTTTATCGATATTGAAATCCTTCGAAAAAAATTCAAATATTTCTGCTTTTTTTTGTTTTTGTACCGGCTACCTAAATAGCACTGCTATCTACTGTACTGTTTTTACACAAAAATCAATCAAACTCATTTTCGTCAATTTTCGAAGGACTTACTACTTACTTAAAACTACTTAGAACTACTTATTTAAAAATTTAAGGAATAGTGGATCACCTTTTAGTGAGAATGTTTTGCATGCCTATAAGTGATGTATTTACACTGAATCGAAGACTTGTGTTACCTATTGTTATACCTTTGTAAATATGTCGTTGGTGTTCTTTCTCGATTAATCATGCAGCATGAGCAGGGCCATCCTCTGGTGCCCGCTTATCGTTGAATTTTGGGACACGGTGTTTATGCACACACACATTGAAGATGAAGATGTTGTCGTAGTTGATCTCTATGTGTGCGGTCTGTGAATCTCGCCCTTAAGGTGTCGGAAGTTCAAGTGTCGTTATTGCTTTTATCATCAAAGATAATTGCCGCTTGGCCGCTATGGAAATGGAGAATGAAGGAGGCTTCTCCTCAGACTTCATCAAGATATTAAACCCGAATCTTTCTTATCTTTTGCCCGCGGCTTCGCTCGCGTTAATTTACAATAAAAAAAAACTCTAAACACACTACTAAAGTTTCTTTAATAATATAATTCAATCATGATTCGAAAGACACGTGGCGCCATCTATTATCGTTATTGTTGTTTTCCTCGGGAACAGTACTTTTTTTCGGGATGAAAGGTACCCTATGTCCGTTTCTGTACAACTGACAACTTATATGAAAAACTTCAGCATGATCGGTTCAGTAGTTTAGGCGTGAAAAGGTAAAAAACAAACTTATTTTCGCATAAAAATTTATGACATTAGTTAAGAAAGTTAGGATGTTTATAGAAGCACTTTGCACGCATTTTCAACATTACAAATCTGTATTGATGATTGTTTGCGCATTCGATCTGCTGCAATGTGATTGCCCTTTTGTATGCAGTCGTACCAAAATTCCTTCAAACCGTACTTCAGAAAATACACTGAGAAGTATGGAGTAAAAATACAAAAAAAAAAGAAAAAAAAATCGTCTAAAGGAAAATCCATAACTAGTTCTTGCCTTAAACTTGTTATAGACTAACGAACGGCAGCATTGCAACAATTTCACGAGGCGATAATGAAAAACTACGCTGTTGTACACAGTCGGCTCTAAATATGCGAAAATGACAACATGGTTCCAACGTAGCCGCGTAGAAGAAACAAATACGCGGAGATAATAAACAAATAAACAATAAAACAATCTATATGCTTCGTGATGTGATCTGTTCTTACGTGTTACATTTGACGTGGAGGTGGCAGTCTGGTTGCAAGTGATCGTTGTGTTCAAACAAAATGCTGAGATCCACGTATATATATTTAGTAAGTGCGTCTACGTCACGAGTCGTCGAAAATTGGTGTATAGTAAATTTTTTACAGTAAAAAATATAAAAAAATTTTTTTTTTGCTTTTATGTTTCCGGCCCTCTTTTTTTGCACTGATTTGTAAATTGTCACTCGAGATAGTAAACGTTAAAAAAAGATTGTAAAAAAAATGTAAAGGATAAATAATAACAAAAAATATAAAACAAAAATATTGAACTTTTGCATAATATTTCTATAGTGTTACCTATTCGGTTTTTATTCAAATTGCTTTCAACTAGTGCTTATTTACTATGTCTAAACTGGGTCATCAATGAAACCAAATTGGTATCATTGGACAATAAAATATTTAACTGCGTGCATGTTGGTCAAAGCATAATGATGTGTTGTTGAAGGTGTTAAATTGATAACAAGCCTTCGATGTATATTTATTTAATACAAGTGATAAATGAGATGTTTTTAATGTAGTATTAGTGAAATAATAAAATGATTGTGGTCATTAAAAATTGTGAAAATGTTAAAAAAAACTTGTTTGGTTTTATTCATGCATTTTTTTTCATTCATTCAAGAATATTTTTTTCCTTTTTCATATCAAACTATTTCCTTCATTCTAGTCACCAAAAATCTCTAAGAATTGTGTTATAAATAACTGACAGGCGACCTGATTTTGAATCACTACGATGAGACGCAAACATACAAGGAACGGTGACAGATTTATTAAAATAGAATACCCGTACAATACAACATTTCATATTTCCAAATTAACTGCCTACAAAAACTTTTACACTCCATTTAGAATGCATTTTTTTTAACAAAAATATGTTTTTGCAAATATTTATAACAACAATTACTGTTGAAATACAGTTATCAAAATAATGCCACTAATTCTATAACGTTTCTCTTTTGCTTTATGTTTGTGCATGTTATTGAATGCACGAGCATTCAACCTGATGAAAATCAGACAGAAAGTCTAGCAAGCGTTCGAAGTTCGAATGAGATTATCTACGAAATTTTTTCTCATGCATTTCGAACTATCGAACCATGCAAAATTTACCGCCCTTGCTTCGCCTATTACTTACGCGCTCTTTCCTAAACTAATCATACTGAAAATACCAGTTTTGTGATCAACATAGCACGCAAATTCACATTACAATTAAAACAACTAAAAAGTAGCTAGTCCTAGTGTTTAATTATATTTCGTAGACATAATGAGAATGAAAACAGATGAGTAGTCCACGTAAACCATAATAGTAATTATTGTTTGAGCTCTTTCGTGCGTCTGAGTCAAATAAATCTTCTCACAACTGTCAATTGTTATCAACACAGCTCGTGCGAACATTTTCATATTAACAGCCCCTTTTATATCTTACTGATCGCACTTGAAATAAATCGTATGTAAACGTATTGACATGTCTTATTGCTGTAAAATACATGTAGTGTAAGGACGCTCCGACGACTCGTCGCGTAGACACGCAGCCGCGAGCAGTCTGCGCTCAAAAAAAGTTTTAAAATATTTGAGCGTAGATTGTAAAGCAATGTACTATGTGCAGGCGGAAGGTCGGGTGATGGGTCGCCGTTTTTTTTTAACACTGGTGATTGGGATTTCCGCTGGATTTAGTTTTGCATACATACTATTAACATCGACTGGATTCACACGAGAAATAGCTTGGCAGACCTACAGGTAACTATCTAGTATTTGGCATGTCGCATGGCGCCTTTTTTGATGTATTCCTTTTTTTTTGTTTTTTTTTTGTCATGATTTTGCGCTAATTGCATGCATGTGCATTGCATGTTTGTAAGCTAATTTTTTAAATAATATTTTGTCATGTGTGTTTCTTTGTAAAGGTGTTTATTGTGCCACCAATTTAATATTGTTAAGTATTTCGAAACATTTGATTTCTATATTTTAAAAAAAACTATAAATAGCTAGAAAATAGTTTTAAATTCGAAGGAAATGTTCGGTAGTATAATAAAACTATGTTTTATTAATTCACCAATGTGAATATACAATTAAGGTAGTTTTAATAGGTATTTTGAACGTGATAGATTGTTGTGCTCTCATCGCTCATTCCATACAAAATCATGTTCACCAAATCTCAATTTATACAGTTTTGAATGAAAGCGATTTACTATTGTTCCTAAAAACGAATGTAGTATTGTAAATTTTTTTAACCGAATTCAATAACGAAGAGGTTGTCAATTCGATGCGTATCGTATTTATTTTTTACTTTATGTTTATTGATTTCTCCGCAATTTGTGTATCGATTTGAGTTATATTTTTTTTGTTGGTGTGAAATTCTCTCGAGTTTGTCCAAAGATTGAGTTGTGTTTTTATACAATAAAAGCTGACCCGGTGAACTTCGTACTGCCATATTTTTTTTTGTGAATATTTTACTGTTTGATTGTATAAAATTTTTCTTTTATACAAACCTTGTCCTGAAAATAACGAACACACAAAAAAAGAGTTATCCAATTTGGTGCAGTCGTTCGGAAGCTATGCGCGTACGTACATTTCGGCGATTCATTTTTATTTATATAGATTATTAATAGTTTAAGAATTACCTCTAGACGACGTTCTAGTTGTACTGTGTTCCACCAAAATTATCAGTTTCAGAAGTCGGAGCTAATCGACGGTGAAACAAATTGCACGCTGCGACTTCTGAAACTGTTATTTTGATATTATGGTAGTTATTTTACTCCTTTCAGTTTTTTTTAAGTCTGTTTTTACTTTTTTATCTTTTATAAATTCAGAATTGATACAGATACAACGTGTTTGTTTTTACCTGTAGGTAGTTACTAACAGTTTGATGTAATGAAAAAAAATAGTAAATTACATAGGTTTCTTTCCAAAACACTGTATTTATTGAGGTTTGAGCAATATTATTTTGTATGGAGTCAATTTTTGCTCATCGAAGTAAAGAAAAATATTTTTTGTGAATACAACTCTGGTTAATTTTTCAGCTACCTTTTCTTGTTAAACAGAACTTTGTCTACATTAAAAAAAAACTAAGTCCGGAAAAAGTACGCTTGATTGGCATGTCCAATTAATTTAAATTAATTTAATCAATTTGATATACTTTAGATTTATATTTTTTTACGACGTACACACGGCCACACATCAAGCTATACATTTCCAGTTTACACTGACCTCTCACTGTAAAGAAATCCTATACAATGCGAGATCAGTTTATACTGGAAATGTGTAGCTTGATCTGTAAGCCGTGCGTACCACGTGCATTTTGGCAAGGGGGAAAGTAGGGAACTACGTATTATATTACATACTAGAGGTCACCAGCGGCTTCGCCCGCGTGGATGTCGTGTATTGCGTATTCCGCGTTTTTCTCTACTATATTATGCATGTATTATACATATACACCTTTCTCTTGAATCACTCTATCTATTAAAAAAACCGCATCAAAATCCGTTTCGTAGTTTTAAAGATCTAAGCATAAATAGGGACAGACAGACAGCGGGAAGCGACTTTGTTTTATATTATGTAGTGATAATGATACTGAATGTTAATTACTGCTGCATTATTGCCTTGGCAAGCAGCGCCCCGATGCACTGCTTAGATTTAATAGGCATCATGTAAAGCACCAAATCTAGTAGCAAGTTTTATTGCGCAATTTTTTTTGCGCAAGTTTATGTTTTGCGCAATTTATTGCAACAAGTGCTAGCTTAGTTCGTAAACCTCGCAGAAGTCGATTGCGGGTGTGTTCACAGTTTAAAAGTCTGTTGCAGAAGTCAAATTGCGCAAAAAAACTTGCTAGGGGATTTGGCACTTAACGTTGGACTATCAGTGATACTCCGGGACTGCCCTGCAAAATACGGCGGTACGCTTTACATACCATAGATAGATGATTCATAGAATACTCTAGACTCCGTAGACCTACAATCTAAATATTGTTTATTATGGATAATTTATTATTTATTGATTTTGAAATCTCGATATAATTATAACTTAGGCTGTTTAGTTTTGTGTTAAAACTGCTACAATAATTATGGAATCAAGTTTTTTTTTCTTTATCATTGTTGTGTATTGATATTAGCCAGAAATGTCACCTAAAAAGTTCTGGTAGTTAACAATTAATCCATCATACAAAATCTATTATAGAGCCTTGCTGTGCTAATACAACATCAAAATGTATTTATTTTTTACCGACATTTTGAAACAATAATTGATTGCCAATTATAATTATATTTTCTTCATGAAATAAAAAAAACATATAGATAGTTATTATTATTAGTAACAAACTAAAAAGCTTAACCGATTTTTCAATAGTCAGATAACTTTTAGCTGAGTAATAAATATTGACATATCTATCTTACTATCCATCTATCTATATAAATAAAAAGAAAAGTCCTGACTGACTGACTGACTCATTAACGCCCAGCCCAAACCCTTGGACCCAGAAAGCTGAAATTTTGCTCAGAGGTTCCCTTTATAACGTAGACAAGGAATAAGGAATGATTTTTCGAAATTCAACCCCTAAGGGAGTTAAATAGGGGATGAAAGTTTGTATGGAAAATCGTCACTTAACGGGTTCAAAATTTCACGCAACCGAAGCTGCGGGCAAAAGCTAGTTTTCTATATAAAAGCTGTCAAACGTCAAAATTATTAATCCGACAAAAGTTGTCTGACGATTGAGAAATCGGCCTTTATAACTCTTTTTTGTAAAATTCTTTGTAGGTAGGTATCTCGGTTAACCAAATTCTCTAGTCTGAACAATTAACTGTCTAAGTAGAAAACATACAAATATTTTTCGTGAAAACAACGTATTTCAGGGCAACCGTTTTACTTACAAAGTGATAGCAAAACGAGTTTTGAATTATGCAAACTCGGTTCACACTGAAAGATATCTTTCGTAATTTTGTAGGTATCCTGTTTCCGTTTTCGATTAGTACTCCTATTTTATACAAAGTTTTATGTAAGTACGTAAAAGTCGTATAATGAACGCATTTAAAATCAGTGATGGCTTCCACGACTGGATATTCTAGTAGAGATTTAAGTGTGATGTATTATTTCAGAGATTTAATATGTATGTATAATAGATAATAATAACAGGGCAACTAAAATAGGAAAATTTTCTTCTATTTTTTTTGATCCCATTCCACGTCATAAGCACACAAATGCGACTTATCACGGGACATGCTGACACTAGACTGACCAATTCGACGTTTTTTTAGTCTTGACCGTCCTCAAACTGTCAACGTTTAAATGTTTCGATTATTTGCATTTGTGTTTTAAATGCGTATTTAATACAATGCAATATTTATGTATTGCGCAAAATAAACATGTAATGATATACCTATATTATTTTTACGTTATCTTTGATTGCCAGCGTTCACTCAAGTGAAGTCAAGTGCGTACTATCAGCTATTAGTAATTGTTAGCTTTCGATGCACTTGCTAGCTTCAATGCTCTTTATTGATTTATTTACCACTAGTTCATACATCTGTTTATGCCTCTCTGGTACCTGATTATGTCCCTTTAAAATTAAGACCAATCATTGACATTTCGTCTTAAAAACAAATTGCAATAAACTTTTTTTTTGTCTAATGAATAATCAACTAATGTACGCTCTTATTAAAACTGTGTTTGTCGTTATTTTCCATCCATAAAAAAGAGTTTTTAGGTTTTGTTTTAGTCTAAACAAGTGTTAAAAACGCTTTTGTGGTAACTAGTCTTAGGGTTTCCCCATTTGTCGACGCGGAATCGGCTTACGCCGGTCGGAAAAAAGCTTTATGTCTAAGGGCATAAGAGTGTAACCAACGTCCGAGCCGAGGCGAATGACGTCGATAAGTGTGAAGAAATCACAGAGCAAATACAAAGAGATGTAATGCGATTTTCCGACAATACGATGCGTGACATTTCGCGGGCTGACGGGAACGTTACATACACCCCACCTACTTCCATAATTTCCATCTAGCGGTGAATAGGAAAAACTTAAAGCTTCTGGTGTTATAGATAACTAACACGTGGTTTAGCCATATTACGCTAGATGTCTCTAGCGTCACACATGCCATTAATTACGTATAAGATTGCTTATAAATGAAATGTGATGCCATCCATGGGATTAGAACGTTTATCCGAATAGCTTTTGTAAGATAACGCACGACACTTCATCTTTATCTTTCAAATAAGCAAGAAAACAATAAAATGGGAAGGGAGCGCAAACGTAGTATGCACAGGACGAGTGCCGACAGACTGACAAAGGCCACGCTCAACGTGATGACGTCAGGACCTAGCTGATATCACAGTGCACAGTTGGTTAGGCCAACTTCTCTTTGTATTTGCTTCGTGGGGAATACCCTTAGTGCAAAAAAATAATATAAACACTGTTAAGCCATGTCTAACTTTAGCTCCATCTCGATCTTAAAATGCCAACCATCTGGCAATACCACAAACGCATTTCCAAGCGTTACTTTGACACTGCCCCCCACTATCCGAACTCCCTAGTCGCCGCAGCGGCCGACTACAGTCCCTCTCTCATAAGTAAAGTTCGCCGTTCCAGGCACACACTTTTAGAACCCGATGACGAAATTACCCTCCTCCAGGAGGCGAGTAAATCGACCAGCACAATACACAACGTCCGCCGCCGTCCGGCATACCGTCCTCGCCGACGAGGCCCGTCGCGACGTCCCACCGCTGCCGGTCACGATCCACCGAGCTCTCCCGTCGTAGAGCCGGTCTTCTCTTCAGACTCCGCAGTCACACCGATAATTCAGCCCTCATCAAGCTGTCCCCCCCAAGCCCCCCCAGCAACGCCCCAAGCCGAGGTCCGAGTCCCACTAGGGGTCGCCCTTAATGCTGTTGTTGCAGGTAGTCATGATGTTAGTGTAGTACAAGTAGTTAGCTTAGATTAAGTATTTTACTTCCCCCCCATTGGCAGGAGACCCTTCAGGTCTCGTCAATAACTGCCCGGTTACGTAGAAGGGGTCCCCAAGGACCATCTACAGCAGTTCAATATAAAAATGTTTTACTTTAAACATCAATTAAATAAGATTGTGGTAAGGATTTTCTAATAAGTTAAATAATAACTATTGTATTGTGCTTTATTCTTGATATTTTAATTGGGTATTTGAGGTTACTGGTTATTTTTGTTACGCGTTTTATAATACATTTTTAATTTCTTTTTTGCTTTTTTTTGTTACCCGTTGTATAATAGATTTTTGCCTCGACATAGATTTTGGGGTTTGTTTTTTTTTACCGTAATATACATATTTATATAAATGTAAGCGTCAGGTTTTTTGTCGTGTCGATACTATACAAGGTTAGTCGGAAAGGGGATACTTATCCGAAAGGGTGTTAAAGTACCCATAATAATGAATAACTTTTGTTCTACAACTTTCCCCAAAAGTCAGTAGTATAAGAGAAATAGCTGTTCAAAAATTGCATAAAAAATACGCTAAAATCTATCTATCTTCAGCTATGATCAGCTGTGTTTACATTTTAGGTCATATTAAGGGTCACGAATTAGAAGCTCAATTTTATAAATTCCTAACTATAGCAAAGATGAAGATTTTTTGAAAAAAGTAAAGTAAAAATAATTTTACATTAAAATAAAAATTATCGAATTTTGAAATTTTAACCCTTGCTTTAAAACAGTCTTCCGACTAACCTTGTATTTATACTTATAAATTAATGTAAGCATCAAGTTTTTTGCCTTGTAAGTACCATAGATAGTATTTGAGTGCAAAAATAGATAACTATAATCATACATAGATTTTATTTAGCACTTAGTAGTATTATAAGTTTTTGTTTATCATTTACATGCTTTTTGAATGGCTACGCCGCATTTGGGCGCTTGCTGAATCATTTAACCATGAATGATATTAATTATTTTACAATTTTAATAATACAGGTTGAAATTGTAAACACTCGACAAACAGAAATGGGAGATTGTATTCATCACTATGAACAATTTTTACTATGGGACCAAACGTGAAATCGCAAAAAAACAGCTGTTCCCTACATTTATGTTTTTTTTTTACAGATTTTTTTTTTCTCGATTTCATCTTTGTTCTTATAGTAAAAGTTGTTCATAGTGGTGAGTACAATCTCCCATTTCGGTTTGTAGAGTCTTTACAATTTCACCCTGTGTATTGCAATGGACTCTAATATATCGTATGGAGTGTGAAGTAACTACAGACTTACAGAAAACTATAGCGAACCTTGAAAAATATAAGAATTTTATCATATCTTTAGTTATTTTTTGCTGTTAAACTTGGTATCAGTACAACTGTACAATACATTATTTCATGCTTTGAGTAGCATATCTCGTTAAATTCCATAGTGCAGGCATGATGTCACAATATTTGTGGGTCACCCGAGTATACGTGCTCACAAATAAATACAAGTTTCTTAGGTATACAGGATGCCCCGAAATTCCACGTCAAGTCGGGAACAAATGATAGAGCAGGTGACTACCGTTCAGAAAATATTAATAGTTTTGTCGTCTTCGACGTTTAAAGTTACCATTAATAAAGTTTTACCTCATAAATCTTATATAAAATGCTACCTTTTGCCCGCGGCTTCACTCGCGTTAATTTAGAATTTGACAATCAACTCTTAACACACTACTAAAGTTTCTATAATAATATAATTCAATCATGATTCGAAAGTCACGTGGAGCCATCTATTAACGTTATTGTTGTTTTCCTCGGGGACAGTACTTTTTTTCGGGATGAAAGGTACCCTATGTCCGTTTCTGTACACCTGACAATGTATAAGCAAAATTTCAAGATGATCGGTTCAGTGGTTTAGGCTTGAAAAGGTAAGGTGTAACAAACAAACAAACTTACTTTCGCATTTATGACATTAGTTAGGATGTTTTTTTAAAACTAAACAAGTTAAAAAACTTTTTTTTCTTTTGATACTCTCATAAATTGTCCTGTCATTTGTTCCTGGCTTGACGCTGAGTTTTGGGACATCCTGTATATTGTTATTTTTTTTTCTTTAATTCCTATTTCCTGTAACGTCATTTGAACTAGTGGAGTGGTTCTCGATTTTAAAGAACCGAACAAACAAACATATTGGAAACTTTATCATATTTCTATAAACCACTTATATAGTTTTCTATGAACTTGAGTTACACCACTTTAATAAAAATAAATAAACGTATACTTTTCCCTATTATGTTAAATTCCTGTAATTTTGTTCAGGTCTTATTTTAACGTTCCATTCGATGTTTTGAGTCCTAAAGGATGATTCACATTACACCGTGTCGTGTCAAGGCCGGGACTAGTTTGGACCTCAGCGTCGCATATATGTTTTACCGAAGCAAGACCCCTGTCGCTCAGTGCTGATCAGTAAGCGTCATTGACCAGCCCGGAAGCGGAGAGTGTGCTTCAGATCTGCATGATCTAATTACCCCCTGCCCTTATTTCTATCGGGTGGCCAGAAGCACGAAAAAGCGCCATCGGTTCATGGTTGATATACCAAAAACCCGAACGAAGCGCTTTGATTCCACTTTCATTGTGAAAACCGTCAAATAATGGAATGCGCTGCCCGAGTGGGTGTTCCCCGACAGCTACAATATGGGTGTCTTCAAGTCACGAGTGAATCGGTTTCTTCTGGGCAAGCGTGCTACGTCGTAGATCGCATCATCTCGCTTAACATTAGGCGAGATGGCGGTCAAACGCACCCCTAGAATAAATCATCATCTCATCATCTGCCTAGCCTTTTCCCAACTATGTTGGGTTCGGCTTCCAGTCGAACCGGATGCAGCTGAATATCAGTATTTTACATGGAGCGACTGCCTATCAGACCTCCACAACCCAGTAACTGGGTAATACGATACTCTTGGTAAGACTGGTTGTCAGACTTTCTGGCTTCTGACCAACAGTAACGACTGTCAAAGATCTACAAATGACAGCCGGGACCAACGGCTTTACGTGCTTTCCGAGGCACGGAGGAAACTCGCTATGGTAAATGGTCACCCATCCACAGACCAACCTCGGCAAGCGTGGCTTAACCCGGAAGATCGGTCTATGCGGCTGTAATTATTTAGCCACGAGCACCCCTAGAATAAATAAAAAAAAAAAATGCGAAAGAGCTCCTGCTTCGATATAAAATATACGCGACGTTGAGCTCCGGCCCAGTCCTGGCTCTGACACGGCACGGTGTAATGTGAATTATCCTTAATTGTTTTAGAATCATAAGAGTATTCAATGCTGGAGTGGGCTGCAATGAACACAAATAGAAATTCCAATTTTTGTGCATTATCTTTTAATATCTTGGGCGTCTACAATAGCTTTAGTCACAACAAGCTTTCTGATTCCGTCCATGTTTTTCATCATTGTTAAACAAAGGTAAACTAGGGTTAACATTTGAAATACAACCCATAACATCTGGACAGATTTCCCCTGTTTCGAAGGTCTGCTTTGGTGGATAAAATGCCCAACAAATACCATCAAATATCCATTTACAGTACTACTACATGATTTATGCGCCTCGGCAATCTTCGTCTGTCTTCGGAAATACGAACGCTTGAAGATGATATATGACCTGTTACAAGTTACAACATCGGTGTCATTTTTGACTTTGAATTGAGGCTCATAATTCGTAAAAAAACGGAAACGGTGATTGCTGAAATGCATAAATAATGTCGTAGTACTATACATTCACATTACCGCAATGTACACACGACTGCATATAAAGCTATACATTTCCATTTTAAGCTGACCTTTCATTGTACAGAAAGTCTACACAATGCAAGATCAGCTCATGCTGTAAATGTATAGCTTTGATATGTAGCCGTGCATACAGTCCTCCCAGCGAGACGTGAGCATCTATGAGAGTAGGTGCCGAAGGTATTAACGGAGCACACAGCCACACTTCAATACGATTGGTCCAAATCCAAAAAGCACATGCGGGCGGTCCTCATATGCAAGATTCATGTTTCTACACCGTGGGCCTTAGGTACCCGAAAGATTTTAACCTTCGATTCCGATGCCTAATTGGAGAAGAAAACCTAGAATATATTTTGTTGAATAAAGCTTAATCTTCCTAGCTTTATTAGCCTATGAACGCGGCGTTGCGACTTTTGTCATAAAATACCCCTCTCGCCGTATGTCTTATTTGTCGGGGAGGGTTGTTAAGTGAGAAGTTTCTTATCCACTCACACGATAATTTATAAATGTTGCCAGTTCAACCTAAGGTATTGTTTACAAGGCATTACTAAAGTTAATTGATTCATTAAATACCGAAAAAAATAATACTGAATTGGACTTTCGTTGATATAACATTTGACACATAATACCATCAGGAAGGCGTGGTTAAAATCTTTCGGGTAGGTACCTCGGACCCATGGTGTATAGGGTCCAAAATGGAAACAAACATACACTAAGATATAATCTCCTAAATAATTCCAGGGATTCAGCGAGAGATTTGGATAAGCACCCGATCACGTCCATCCGTGAACACAGTAGCGATGAGCCAGCACATAAGGATGAGGACAGATCGGTGGCGGATGAACTGGCTAAACGCGTTAGAGTACTCTGCTGGGTGATGACGCAGCCGAAGAACCATCAGTCTAAAGCTAAACATGTTAAAGCCACGTGGGGCAAGAGGTGCAATAAACTGCTGTTCATGAGCAGTGCTGCCGGTGAGTGTATTTTGTAACTGAGCGTAATTAAGCAGAAAAAAAATAAAAGCAATAGTTAACAATAAAAAACCGGCCAAGTGCGAGTCGGACTCGCGTACGAAGGGTTCCGTACCATTATCTATAAAAACGGCAAAAAAATCATGTCTGTTGCATGGGAGCCCCCCTTAAATATTTGTTTTATTTAATTTAATTATTTATTTTTAAACTGAATATATAACTAAATATTCTGTGAATATTTCAAGCGTCTACCTGTTGCCGTTATCAATATCGAGCAAAATGAGTAAAAAAATCACGTACGTTGTACGGGAGCCCCCTTAAATATTTATTTTATTCTGTTTTTTTTTGTATTTTTTGTTAAAGCGGCAACAGTAATACACCATCTGTGAAAATTTCAACTGTCTAACTATGACGGTTCATGAGAGACAGCCTGGTGACAGACGGACAGACAGACGGACAGCGGAGCCTTAGTAATAGGGTCCCGTTTTGCCCTTTGGGTACGGAACCCTAAAAATGATTGAAAAATCACGTTTATATGAAAGTACACATTATAGTATAAAAAATAACAGCCAAAGCACCTTAAAACGACCATATCTCAAAACGCGGTTTTCGTCGATGGTCGCTTTCTGTTAAACTATGCTCAACTTTTGCTTGCGGCTTGATCATGGACGTATCCAGCCTGCATGGTGGAGACAGAATAAGATATGATTTTCTGACGAAGTGTTAGTTTAAAAGGATAAACCTTCATGTCAGGAAAGTCATATTTGGGTGGGAAGCTGGCCTCCCCTCCCATCCTTCCCCTTATATGCGCCCATGGGCTTCTGTCTTGTTGACATGAGCTAAACTGCAATAGCTAATGTTCTGGTGAAAAGATTAGCCAGATAGCGAGGTTGGTAGCAAGGCTGACTGCCCAGAGTGCACCGGATGGACCTACTTAATTTAATTCACTGCTATGGCAATCCTAAAAGGCCTATTTGTTACTCTTATGTGACTTTATACATGACTTAACCTGCATTATACTATTTCTCACACTACTGTAATGGAATTGTCATGATCTGCTATTTTAAACAGAGTATTCATGGAGTTTCTTGTCGGATCTTCTCCATTGAACCTACTTTTTGGAACCGTGTAGTTTTTACGTTTTAAAAGTGCCTGAAATCTGGCCTATTTGAGATAAAAAAACTTTGACTTTAAAGAACCAGCAACTTTTTCAAAAATCTTGAATCCAGTTTTCGTTTTCTCCAAATTCTTGAGCTCGCGACTCTTTTGACGACATTGGACTCGCCCCACAAATGGACTTAATATCAAAGGCAAAACGTGGGTATACAGATTCCTGTAATAGCAGAACAGCTCTGCGTACCCCTTTGGAGATTACAGGCTTGAGTATGGATTTATTTCTATTTCAGACGAGAGCCTCCCGGCAATAAAGCTCCCAGTGGGTGAAGGCAGGGACTACCTGTGGGCGAAGACGAAAGCAGCCTTCCGTTACGTATATGAGCATCATAGGAGAGAAGCAGACTGGTTCCTTAAAGCTGACGATGATACGTAAGTCCCTAGTTTTTTTTAAAAAGGACATTTCCTGCGTATTCATTGCAGACCAGAAATATGTTACATTGCAGAGAAGGTACAGTACCCTGCAGTAAATATTACACGTCGAGCTGAAAGAGATATTGGCTAGCTTCGGTTTCGTGGACCGTCGACTCTGCATACCTTTTTTTAAGGGTGGGAAATCGTCAAATGACTTCTTCCGCTCTGGGCGGAGCGGAAGGGAGTGTCAGACTCTTACTGACTAAAAGACCCATCCGTGTTCCTCCTAATGCCCTTTGCGTTGAAGGGGGCCTACTCCCTAAGTCCGTCAACGAACTTAGTCGCCCGTCCGAAAGTAACCCGAAACGTAGAGTGCACAAAAAAAGTGTCAAGTTCCACTTTTCGGACGGGCAAAAACACATCGGCATCGGTAGTAGGGACAACTGTCAAATCGTGTTGTCATTCATTTTTAGTTCGGGCCCCGAAATAATCGTATGTCCGTAGGTGATAGGGAGTAGGAACCGCTCGTAACTAAGGCCGAAGCCACAGACTTCGTGCTTAGGGAGTAGACCCCCTGTTGTGAGTTACAAGCTACGGCAACTCCGAATATATGAGTTACTTCGCTGAACCATAATTTTAGAACCTTCTCCAATTAACAAAAATGAATTTTAACCTCATTGCAATAATTTAACAAATCATACACATCTGCCCTTAACCTGGAAAACATGGAAACTAGAGTCTATTGTTTCCTCAAACTAAGGAGGTAAATTGTACAGAGAATTTACATATGAAAGCACATTACACCCCTTTTAGACACGGTCGTGGTGTCTACATCTGCATTGTGTAAACATAACTAATAATATATTTGTCAAGGTTCGATAGATAGTATCGTTCCTTCTATAGTCCGACCAAATAGGAGAGGACAAGAGATCACATTCTTTGATTAGTATTTAAACTAGATTTCATGTCAAGGTTTAGTTAAATGCATCTCTGATTTTTACATTTTAAATGCAATCATACAGGTTGTCCCGAAATTCAACGTTAAGCCGGGAACAAATGATAGGGCAGTTTATGACTGTTCAGAACAATATACATATTTAAACATAGTTTAAAGTTGTACAATTTTATTTTAAAATACAACACACAAAATTCCTGCTGTAAGCTACCCAGCTTTTCTGCAGGAATTTTGTGTGTTGTGTTGTTGTGATCCTCTCGAAGGTGCGGCGGTACTTCACATCGGAACAGTTGCTTCAATTATACAAAGAACAGGTTCGTTCGTGCATGGAGTACTGCTCGCACCTTTGGGATGGCTCAGCCAAATACCAGCTTGAGGCGTTGGAGTTCATTGAGAAGCGTGCCAAGAAGCTCATCAGCAACGACTCCCTTGTTCAGACCAAGCTCCAAAGTCTTGAGCATCGGCGCAAAGTTGCTAGTCTATCGGTTTTTATCGGATACATTTCGGAGAGTGTGTACAGATCTGCATGATCTAATTTCCCCTGCCCTTTTTTCTATCGGACACGGCCAGAAGCGCGAAAAAGCGCCATCGTTTCATGGTTGATATATCAAAAAACCGAACGAAGCGCTTTGATTCCACTTTCATTGTGAAAACCGCCAATCAGTGGAATGCGCGGCCTGAGTGGGTGTTCCCCGACAGCTACAATCTGGGTGTCTTCAAGTCACGAGTGAATCGGTTTCTCCTGGGCAAGCGTGCTCCATCGTAGACCGCATCATCGCTTAACATCAGGCGAGATGGCGGTCAAACACAGGAGAAATAACAAATAAAAAAAAAAACAAACTGCTTTACCATGAACTTTGGTTAGTAACATTGATTTTTTTTATGGAACAGCTGTTTTTTACGAATTCAGAGTTTGTCCCATACTAAAAGTTGCTCAGAATGATGGGCAGAGTTCACGGTTTTCAGATATAAAGCCTAACCAATCGTGCTGCATAAGCCTCATAGATATTTGTTAAAGCAATAGAACCTATGACCGTTAGCACAAAAATCTGCACTCTGTCACTGCGATTTAGGTCATCATGAACTAGACATGTAATAATAAGCATACAATAAATAACGGATAGTTTAGTAATGCAAATGTACTGTAAATTGCAACGAATTGCCGGCCCATTGTCCATGAACACCATAGTAATTTCCGTCCGATCCATTTGATAAACAGCGAAAATGTAATGCTAGGAAACAGCGGTAATTTTGACTCTAGTCACTTAATATTCCGTAGTACTATGTATGATAATTTTAAGGTATCACCATGATTAGTCTTGTAACAAACAGGCTTTACGAAGCGAGTACAGTTTCACAAAAAAGTCCATAAATGAAACTAATTTTGAATCTTTCAAACTCAAAACTCGTTTATTCAAAATAGACTAGTATTACTTAGTTCTTTTTGAACGTCTTTACATAAGACTGCCCCTAAAAGCGCCCACCCTTCACCGCTTCCTAATGTTAATGCTGTGAAGAAGAAACGGCGCAACAAACTCCCCAACAACACAGTTCAGTCTGTCAAGTGAATAAATAAATGAGTCTATCTATACACAAAAAAGTAAAATATTAATTACATTGATTAAATTATGCAAGTTGATGATGATAAACAAAATATTTACTTAGATCAATGCTGTGTCAGTTATACTGGTTTGCACTAAATTTTAAAAACGCCTAAGTTCATGACTTAACTCTCCAGGAGGCACTTAGCCATAAAAATGCGTTGCACCAACCTTAAGCGTGCCGGAAGACGCAGCGTGGGTAGGCTTCCCACAAGGCTGACCGATGACCTGGAGAAGGTCGCGGGAATCGGCTGGATGCGAGAAGCACAGGACCGCCCAACTAGCAAATCGTTTTTGAAGGCAATAAAAGACTTCTCATAAAAGCCGTATTATCGTTAATACCATTATAACCCACCCTGGGTTTGGGCACAAATTACAAGTAAATAAACCTTATTGTCACCATATTATTGTTATATAACAAGCAAATGTATCTTGTCCAAGGTTTATAATAGCAACTCACCAGAACATCACACTTATAATTGTTAGTTAGAAAATGTTTACAAGGACAATGTACTTACTTAGTTAGTTACTTTATCTAAGCCTCTTATAAGGGGAAGTATTCTTTTAGCCGACACGTAGCGATTGGCTAATAAGTGCTGTTTTCGAGGGCTTTAGAAGAAATATTTTAGTTTCAGCAAATAAGTGGTCACAAATAAGTATTTCATTATGATTATTGTACCATAATATACTTCTAAGTTGTAGGTAGTGGTTTTTGGGCATTGAGTAGTGGCAAACTAATACGATTTTTTTTTCGATAATTTATTTTAAATCTTACGTATTTTTAAGGTGTTAAAAAAACAACTCTAAGAATTTTGTGGGGTTACTCGGTATCGAAAATTGAACAAATTTTGTTCCACAACTTTAAGAAACTCGCCATTTTTTTATGCTTGTCCATACAAATCAATTAAAATATTTTTTTGATATGTATGGAAAGTTATAAAAAAACACGTGAATTTCGAAAAGTTGAACAAAAGTTGTTCCATTTGCGACACCGAGTAACCCCATAAAATTCTTAAGAGTTGATTTTTTAATACTTACCTTGTAAGTATAAATAAATAAAATACTTAACTTTTCTTTTTCAGGTATGTGGTGGTTGAAAATATGAGGTACATGCTGGCAGACCACGACAGTAAGGACCCTATATATTTTGGGTGTAGATTCAAGCACTTCTCGCCACAGGTTCGTATCTCCCTGTTCGTTCCGCCTAGCCTTTTCCTAACTTCTCCGGCTTCCGGTCTACCAGTATTTTATACGAAGCTATTGCATTAGACCTCGGCAACCCAGCTAGGCCCTGTGCCCACTGCCGGGACGGCATGGCAAAGAATTTATTAAATTCAAATTATTTTAAACCTTATTTATATGCCATTAGCACTTGTGTTTGCTTAGCATACCGCGGGATGCTTCGTTGTGCCGCGGCATGCCAAAGCATCCCGCGGTACGGTAATTACGAGGTCTAAAGGGTATTGATAGGTTCACTGTCCAGACAGCAAACACAACAGTTAAACAATGCTGCGAGTCGTATGTAAGTCACAGGACAGGGAAAAGATTAATAAGGCATAAAATTGTTTGACCTTAAAAAATCCCTTCATTGCTGTTCCCAACATTTTGACGAGTTATGCGAACATTAATGTAGGGAAAGAGAAGTAGAAAAGTTGTTCATAATTATGAGTGCAGTAACCCCTTAAGAGGTTGTGCGTTATATAGCAGTTAAAAGCTGACCAGTCCCGACAGACAGCACCCGTTCTCTATCTATGTTAGGAGATGTGGTTTCCGCACTTAGTCCTTTAAGTGGACCATTGTACGTGGGCCATGGCGGCCATCATTCCAACCAGCTTACCTCCTTCCAGAAGCAGATTAGGGCTCTCAGTCCGCTCAGAACATTTCAGACAGCACCCGTTCACGAGCATGACGTGCACATCCGCATCGTTCAGCTTAACCATATTGTAGGGAACTCATTGATGTGGATGATAGCCTTACTTACTAACTTGCAGGGTTACATGAGCGGTGGTGCTGGTTACGTTTTGAGTAGAGAAGCTTTAGACAGATTCGTGAACAAGGCTTTACCTACGCCGAAGCTGTGCAATGCGGGAGACCACGGAGCGGAAGATGCGGAAATGGGTATGATATATTAAACTTATTCCCCCTTATTACAAAAGATGGTCTAAGAAAAACATAGGTTTTAAAATAGCCTCGTCTCTTTTTGTTATATGACAAGAAAGTGATGGGTATATTTTAAACCTGGGTTTACCTTAGTATTGGTTTAAACCATCTTTTGTAATAAGGGGGATTATATTTATTTATAGACTAACTGTGCTCGCGAACCTCCCCCAGCGCCACTTGATCGAAAAGGCGTGTCCAGTTGGCGCGAATTGAACACGGGCTAGTAGGATTCCGTAGTAATACAAAAGCGTGCGGATTACGCGATGACGGTGTCGCCAGTTGGACACGGAAAGGGAAATACGCGTTCCTGATAGGGTCCGTATTTATCTTCGGTGGTGACCTTTCGCTTCCGGCAGTGGTTCTGTCCATGGTCGGGAGCGAGAGTGCGTGGGAAGCCGTCGCCTCCTGCGAGGAGATGATAACGACCAAAGAGGGAGCGGAGAGAGAGAGGCAGCTGCCACTCTCCCTTCCCGCGCCAGACGCACCGGGCTCCGGAGGGCGCGCGACGATCTCCGGCCACAGTAGTGTGTGGCCTGCGGGCGACGGGTTAGGGGACCCGTCGCCCGACCAGTAACAGGCCCGAGAAGGCGGCGCGCTGTGTTCCGTGCGCGCCTCTCAGGAGGACGTCGGGTAAGGCCCCACGGAGGAAGAGGTCTGCCAGGGACTGGCGGACCGAGGCCTGCCGGGGTTGCGGTGCATGCAGCTGCGAATCCCGCGACTCCGGCCAAGGGTTAGAAGAAGGAACGCCGTGGGTTTTTAGCCGGTAAGAGTCCGGCATACCCCTTCGCTTTCCCCGGGCGAAGGGAATCCATGAGGATTATCAAAAGAAAAAAAAAGTGTCCGTATTTATCTCATGTTTTTTAAGTTACCACCTAAGTTTACATTGTGGAATACAATAAATATACTGAGTATATTTGTCAGCAGAAATAGGTATGGAGGTAGTATTTCACTGGACGAAGTCTTTCACAAAGACCTCTACTACTTTCTTTCTTTCCCTTCAGGTAGTTACAAATATTTTATTTTCTTAATTTCAGGCAAATGCCTCGACAATATCGGCGTCCGCGCAATGGATTCTCGCGACGAGCTACATCGCGGGCGCTTCTTCCCGTTCGTGCCACAAGACCATCTGTTCCCCAGTAAAGACAAAGACTTTTGGTACTGGAACTACATTTTCTATCCCACTGATGATGTGAGTACTTCTTCTCTCGTCTCCTTCGTCTTCGCCGGCATGAGTTGTATGAGAATAGTTCATGCCGTGAAAAGATTAGACAGCAAGGTTGATCGCAAGGCTTTACTATGCTAAGTAAGCGTTTCATATGAATATGAACATTATTCATATGATATTAATGTTCATATTGGTAAGAAAAGCTTATTCACATTCGCTTATACGAATAAATGATCTGCGCGGTTGTTAACCGGCCACAAGTCCCTCCAATGACCTTGGACATGATTCATAAATGATTAGGGAATCCAATCCCGCAAACGCGGGTTTTCAGTTTTTAAATTACAGCTAAAAAAATGAATGTTTTTTTTTTTTAAATGAACTGATTTTTTATGTCTCTATAACCAAAAAACCAATAAATGTGTTCAATTGTCAATACAAATCTAAAAGATGAAAGGTTGAAAATTGTGTTATATCGTTTCTTAAAAGAAGCTAATTATTTTTACCTCTAAAGCACAATTTAATTCAATTGTTGATTAGTAATAAGTAATAACTCTAGTTAATAATGATAATAAAAATTTAAATTTACTTGTCTTTATTTCATTACGTTTTAAATAACTACTCAAAACAAAGGAATATTTAAAAATCTCAATCCCGCAAATCCCGCGGGATCTGCGTGATTGATGACCTCAATCTCGCAGACCTGCGGGATCGCAATTTTGATGCGGGATTGGATTCCCTAGTCATGATAAAATAATAAATCAATTCTCCTATTTCCAGGGTCTTGACTGCTGTTCCGACCACGCAGTCTCCTTCCACTACGTAGGGCCGGAATTAATGTACGTATTGGACTATCTAATATACCACCTTCGACCTTACGGCATCAAGTATGGTGGCGGCATCCCGCCGAAAATATTAGCAGGTAACGATACTAAGGAGATTGAGAACCACTAGAGATTTATGGGCACTGAATATAACAGATGAGTGGTATAGAGAACTGTCTGTAGGGGGATGAAACCTCATTAAATCCCTTGCTTATAGATGTAACGTGTAGTTAATACCAGCAATAGTAGCCCGTGAGCCAGCAACAGTTTTGCCGGACCAATTTCCTCTCAAGCGATAACTCGTGGAATGCTTCAGAGAGTTGTATTATGCAGCATGGTGAACGTCAGCTGCCGCTCCGTGGGTGGGTTGGGCAAAGGCAGCCCATCAAAGATGTAAAAAAAAAAAAAGTTTTCAGTCATTTCCTCCCGACTGAAAATTTGTTAAATGATAGTTAACGCAATTATTCGAAGATAAAAAAAAGTCAGCTGGCCGTACCGTGGTGGATTATACGTCAGCTGGCCACATGAACATGCAAAAAATTTTTTTTCGTTCAGTGATTTCCTCTCACTTGAAAATTTGTCAGATGATAGTTTACATGCTATTTTGAATAAATAAAAACGTCAGCTGGCTCTATGTTGGTGGAAAGGTCGTCAGCTGATGCAGTGAAAGGTGGAGCATGGGAGCCAGACGTGAGCGCCGATCGCTTATTTAAATACGTCAGCTGACGGGTTTTCCACCAACATAGAGCCAGCTGACGTTTTGATTTATTCAAAATAGCATTTAAACTATCATCTGACACATTTTCAAGTGAGAGGAAATGACATAACTACAGTTATTCGCAATAGCTTCATGCACGCGCCCTTATATGTACCAATCAAATCAATATTCTCATTAATCAATCAATCAGCAATATTTAAATAGACGCACTTTGGACAGAAATCAATCCCGTTAAAATTTATACGCAAGGAAAATCTACCGAAGCACAAAAGAAAAAAAAAGAAACTTGTGAGCCATTCGAAAATAAACTTGAATTTTAATGTATAAAAATGTCCAACGTAACTCCTTTTTGTGTTTTTGCCAAAAAAACAACTTCAAAGTTGAAAGTATTCTGCGATGAAAGTTTGGACAAGTGCAGTGAAGTTTTAAATATTCGAAAATGTAATAGTAGTAGTATATATGTCGTGGCCATATCTTAGAATTGATCATTTCATGATGTGGCCGGCCATTTCATGAAATGGTTGTATTTCATGATATGGCCAGCTAAAACTGACCATATCATTTAAACGTCAACGTTTAGTGATATGTCAATCCACGTGTGGCCATATCATTAATGTAGGGTTTCCATGATATCAAAGGTTTAATAAAAAAACAAATGAAGGAAGCATGTACCATGCAAGCAAAAGCAAGCCAGCATGCAAGTGTTTCTGAGTTTGCTCCGCCAGAAGACTCGCTTTGTCGCCCCTTCGCTTCGCTCGCACACTCGACCAGCGCTGCGCTCAGGAGGTCGCCGACTCGCTTCGCTCGCCACCTCCCCCCACTCGCTACGTTTTGGCCTCGTGCACTCGTTCCACTCAGGACCTCCTTCGCGAGCTTCTGGCTCCACGCTTTTAAATAACACTCTAGGGTTAGGACAGGGTCTGACCACGTGCAGTCGGGGTACGCTGAGTCGGATTTACATAAAATGGATCAATTTTATTAATTATAAATCTTTCGAATGAATGCGTCGACCGCGTAAATTTCGATGATTATTTGTTCTGCAGTTTGACAGGTTAACCAGATAAGTAATCGAACAAATAAAATTCTATGAAAAGTTCACCCGCAATTACCATGAAG
Source organism: Amphipyra tragopoginis (assembly GCA_905220435.1). Classification (NCBI taxonomy): domain Eukaryota; kingdom Metazoa; phylum Arthropoda; class Insecta; order Lepidoptera; family Noctuidae; genus Amphipyra; species Amphipyra tragopoginis. Next base: position 5,378,926 of record HG992006.1, read on the forward strand.
TCATATTTTGAAATCCAGTAGTAATCCATATAGTCCATTAATTTTCGTTGCGTGGTCACCACTACTTTACTTAATATTATTACCTTTTTTGTCAGAATAATTGTCCGCCGCCACGATGCATCACAAAAACAAAACGATATCAGCGCCTCTAACAGTGGATAATGTAACTAATTTTATGATATGATCACTAATGTTTGACCACATCATGAAGTAGCCGTGCGTTTAGCTGATCATATCGTCGAACGCTAATTTATTCATTGATCTGGCCAGGCCACATCATGATGTGGGCAGCGGGTATTGGCCATTTCATGAAATACAACCATTTCATGAAATGGCCGGCCAAATCATGAAATGATCAATTCTAAGATATGGCCACGACATATATACTACTACTATTACATTTTCGAATATTTAAAACTTCACTGCACTTGTCCAAACTTTCTTCGCAGAATACTTTCAACTTTGAAGTTGTTTTTTTGGCAAAAAACACAAAAAGGAGTTACGTTGGACATTTTTATACATTAAAATTCAAGTTTATTTTCGAATGGCACACAAGTTTCTTTTTTTTTCTTTTGTGCTTCGGTAGATTTTCCTTGCGTATAAATTTTATCGGGATTGATTTCTGTCCAAAGTGCGTCTATTTAAATATTGCTGATTGATTGATTAATGAGAATATTGATTTGATTGGTACATATAAGGGCGCGTGCATGAAGCTATTGCGAATAACTGTAGTTATGTCATTTCCTCTCACTTGAAAATGTGTCAGATGATAGTTTAAATGCTATTTTGAATAAATCAAAACGTCAGCTGGCTCTATGTTGGTGGAAAACCCGTCAGCTGACGTATTTAAATAAGCGATCGGCGCTCACGTCTGGCTCCCATGCTCCACCTTTCACTGCATCAGCTGACGACCTTTCCACCAACATAGAGCCAGCTGACGTTTTTATTTATTCAAAATAGCATGTAAACTATCATCTGACAAATTTTCAAGTGAGAGGAAATCACTGAACGAAAAAAATTTTTTGCATGTTCATGTGACCAGCTGACGTATAATCCACCACGGTACGGCCAGCTGACTTTTTTTATCTTCGAATAATTGCGTTAACTATCATTTAACAAATTTTCAGTCGGGAGGAAATGACTGAAAACTTTTTTTTTTTTTACATCTTTGATGGGCTGCCTTTGCCCAACCCACCCACGGAGCGGCAGCTGACGTTCACCATGCTGCATAATACAACTCTCTGAAGCATTCCACGAGTTATCGCTTGAGAGGAAATGACTGACAAAATATACCCTCTGGCTCACGGGCTATAGGGTATTTGACTACTATTAAAAATATACAACAATTTGGTATTATTTTGAAGAAAGAATAGAAAGAACACGTTATGTGAAAAAAAAACGATGAAAAAATAGACGAGATACACGCTTTCGAACTTTGTGGAGGGGGCATTTTCTTTCCTTGTCACACGAAACGGATATTGTACAGAGCGATGTCAAGTCACTATGAAGTTTTTAAGGTATGACGTCATTTTTAAGTAGTGTTTTCTGTCTCATGAACAATTTAACTTATCAAGTACTGTAATTATAGACACAATTGATAAACAATGGCACTGACATCCGGATCGTCGGGCAGGCCGCTAGCGGTTAAAATTGTTTATAATTTGGGCATTTTATTAAATATTTCGTTGTTTTTTCACTGTTGCTTAATATTTTAGTAATACTTTTGTGAGATTTGTGATAAAAAAATAATAGTCAAATACCCTATTGGGAGCGCTGTAAGATGGAAACATCATCAAGCCTATCATCAGCAGATAAGTCATTCTATTATCTCGTCTCGGCACGCGACGGTGTTCCAGCATTAGATAAACGATGACCTTAAACCTGTAAATGGCCTATCTCAATTATTCGATGTGCTATACCAATTGGGAAAGACGTAATGACAAATGATACGTATTCTATGAAGCGGTCTTACAATCGTATACAAAAAATTTGTTATTTGCTTGAAGTCTCAAGTACTGTACTAATTATAGACACAGTAGATAAATAATGGCACTGACGAACCGGTTCGTCGGTCGGGACGCAAGCGGTTAAATGTTTTTTTTTCGCTTCTATTTCATTTATTCCTCTTGTTGAAGGGACGTCGAAGTGGAAAGTTATGCCAGCTATATCTGTTCTACACGCGTAAATAAAGATCATTTTGGTTTGAACAGGTCATAAGTCTTACAAAACTTCGCTTTGATATCTTGATATATGAGTAAAATCATGAAATCAGAAGAAAATTCCTGTTAACTAAAGTATTGAATGTACTTGATTGATTTATAATGTATTATCGCAGAACGAATCATAGAATACGTGGTATCGTTTACAGATAGTTCAATCCACGAACACGCGCCCCACTCTTTATCTAAATCGCTACAGTGCAAAACTGTGCATTATAAATAGCTATTGTGTTAGTTCTATCGCCACACAATAGTTAGATGTGTGCATACGCACACTAATATAAGATAATAATAAGACATGTGTGATATAAGATAATATAAGACAATATAAGATAATATTTCAAATTTAAAGCTTGAAAGGCAGACGCCGTTTTCTTCCGGCAATAGAAGTTATACAATTCACTTAACACCCCTTCCCATAGACCAGATATTTTTCACCATAATTTACAATAGTCTTGCACCCCACCTGCGACGGTCCATGACTGTACTCCAATAGTGCAGCCGTGGATAGTCCCCGGTTGGTGCCCCACCCCATTTTAGATTAAAGTTCTCAAAGAGGCCTCTGCGCGTTGGACCTGTACCCCGTGTATGCCTTCCAAAAGACCGGACATATTCCGCACGGAAGATGAGCCGTGACTACAGAGAGACATGTGTGCATACGCACCACGCGGCTACCTCCACAAAAAGGAGAGGGGCGCGTCTTCGTGGATTGAACGCTCTGTAATGTTATTACGTCATCTCCTCTTTAGTTTGATCATTATGTAATTCTGAAGGTACAAGTCCACGACGGGCTGCAAACTGCAGACTGCAACCGCAGACCGCAAATAACATTGGTTTGTATGTACCAGTAGTGTCGCTTGTCTGCTGCTGTCATCTGCGGTTGCAGTTTGCGGTCGCCGTTGGAATACTACCTTTAAGGTGTGCACTTTAAAGGTGTTATTCGGACGACGAGTTGCGGTCTGCGGATGCAGTCCTTTACTGTCCTCTAAAACTGTTTGTTATATTCAGTGTTTTTCCATAAAATAATAAGAAAAACGATTAGTTTTTCAAAAGTAATTCAACACATTCCGAAATGACTGCTTTCGTCTCAAGTCTGAAAAGAAAACCAAAAAACGAAATGGATATTTGTAGATATTATGTGTATATGTATATTTCGGAGTTTATAGTGTAATATATTAGCAATTTAATATAATAACGAAATTTAGTTACCAAAACGGCATAATGTTTGTTACCGTAGGTGCTGTTCTAGTTTTTATGGCCTTTGATTAGTTAAATAAACAAACAGAATCACAAAAAAAAATAGGCAGTGACATTATTCAGTTTAGAATTAAACTGCACGAAGATTAGATCATTAAAACGTTATAAAGAAAGAGGAAGGAAAAAAAATTGTAAATAAAAATTATACACTTCATCACGGAAGGTTATGGTTAAACCCACAGAAATCTAAATAATAACGCATTAGAAATCCTATCTACTTTATACGTATTAAGTTACGAAAAATATGTTGTTGAAAAACAGCACTATTAAAAGAAAATACTTACATAATAATATGTTACAAATGTTATCGTTTCATCGGTGAAATTACAAGATTTGGAATAATTATCGCAGTTGGATAAAAGCACGAAGTCTGTGGTTTCGGCCAAAGATGAGCGTTTCCTAAACCCTATCACCTACGGACATAACGATTATTTCGGGGCCCGAACTAAGAATGAATGATAACACGATTCGACAGTTGTCCCTTGTCCCTACTACCGATGTGTTTATGCCCGTCCGAAAAGTTGAACTTTACACTTGTTTTGTTCACTCCTACGTTTCGGGCTACTTTCGGACGGAACTTCGTTGACGGACTTAGGGAGTAGGCCCCCTGGATCGGGGGCGGGGGCTGACCTCTCATTGTGATTATGTAGCTATGTGTACTGCAAATGATCCGCGTGCTACGTACTAGTGTCATACAAGACACAAACAATCTTGCAAGACTAGATCTCGCCTTTACGCCTTTTATAGTCTTATTATTTAGATTTCTGTGATTTTACCATTACACTTATATACAAACCTTTTTTTAAGTAGTATTTTATGATAAATATTATGTCACTGCCTGCATAATATATCCCGTTATGTGCAGCATCGCAACACAGCCCCGCGAGCACGGATCTTATACCGAGTCGATTCGAGAAATGTATCTATTCTAAACATCAAATTTGACATAACGTAGAGATAAAACGACAACAGTTGTCGTGATATTTATATCTTATGTCAAATTTGACGTTTAGAATAGATACATTTCTCAAATCGACTCGTGCTCGCATCGCAGAACTGAGATAAGAACTGCGTTTCGTATTTAAAAAGTTATAAAGCGTGACCTATTAGTCCCTCTACATCCGAAAACCATGAACTCTGCTCATCATTATGTAAACTTTTACTATGGGACAAATACGGAAAAAGAGAAAAAAATAAAACTGCTGTTCAATACAAAGTAATCAATCTTCCTTAAGTGCTTATTACATTTGGCTGAATTAAGACGTCTTAATTCAGTCGTTACTGAATTAAGTCAAGTGTAATCGCAATTAGCAACCTAGGATCCTAAATTCAGTAGCAAGGATGGTTTCTGACTGACTAAATCATTTAGAAGCTTATTTAGAAACGGATTTAGGAAGGTGTAAACGCATTTTTAACAAAATGTTTGTGAGACCACGCACACTGTCAGAATTTACTGGATTCTGCAGCCTGCGGGCTCTTGTACACAATATATACGCAGAGGGTCTTCGCGCATGATTCAGAAAGAATCATGGCGAGTCCCATACTTTGATTTGTACAGAAAAATAAAGAATTTTAGAGAAGTTGGAATGTCGTTATAATTAATCTTTCGTACCTAAAGATTAGCTTTAGGTATTTAAAATATTTTTATAACCCCGCAATAAAAGTCTAATTTTTTTTATGATTCCTTACTGTCTTATCATTGGGCTAATTTCTGAACGCGGCAACATTGACAGGTGATTAGTATGACATGTTCAGAAATTAACTCAATTTCAAAAGATTTTGTTTGGAATATTATATTTTATTCCTGGGTTCTAAAATTATTTTAAATGCTGAAAGATATTCTTTAGGGAGCAAGGATCAATGGTAAAACTAATCCAACTTCTCTAAAAATCTTAATTTTTTTGTACAAATCCTGCCATGATTCTTTTCTCCCAGAAACCTAAAATGAGTGGCTGGGCTAAACTCCTGTGAAGTTGCGATTTTGCACATAGGGGATGATACGTAGGGAGTGTCGATTTCTAAAGTTTTCTTGCCATAATATTTTAAACATAATTTTAAATGGTCATAATAATTTTGAGGCTTTTTTATATCAGGGTGTATTGGCATTTACAAACGATTTTGAATAATTTTTACATATTATGTTATATTTAATTTGTATTTTTTTTTTGGACGCTACTGTGTACGTTACAAATAGATTGTTTATTTAAAAATAGTGCGTTCAATGATATCCAGGGTGTCCCGAAAATCAAAGTCAAACCGGGAACAAAAATAAGGATAGTTAAAGATAAAAAAAGCAGTTCAATCGTTTTCGAGTTTCAAAGTAATAAAGTTATAAAATTTTACCTCGTAAATCTAATTATAAAATATGTTTTTTTGTATAAAGTAAACAACTAACATTAAAAAAAACAGCATGCATATACTACCCTATCATTTGTTCCCAGCTTAACGTTGAGTTTCGGAACACCCTGTATATTTAGTCACTGAGTATTGCGTTTGAAATACAGTTGTCAACCAATCAAATCCGAGACATAACATTTTTTTAATATATCGTACCCCCGGTGCAACACTGTCACTTTTGCAAAAAAGCATTTTTTCAGGAGAAGCATTTAAAGATTCTAGTATCGTATAAAATGATGACACTTCCTGATTTTCCACGACACTTACGCCAACCAGTGTACCAATCCATGTGACATGATCGCACCAAGTGCAGAGGTACTTTAGGCCACATAATAAATACTAAGCTCGTTATTCGAAATATTGCAAGCGACAGTGTTGCACAGGGGGTGCGATATGGTATCCATGATGTTTATCAATCGCTCGCGCACCACTGTAGTATAGATACCTACAATTTTAAATATCGAACTCAAATCCAATATTCCTCGTGAACAACAACACTCAAACGCAACGGTCCAGTGACTATTAAAAATAAAATTAAGTCATTTAAACGTTCCTTATTTTAATTTATTTATGTTAAAAATGTGAATTATTCTGTAATTAAATGCTTCGGCCAAAGTAGCGTTATATTTTAAGACGCCTAGTCTAAAGGTACGAGGTGTGTTTTCATACGAACATTGTAACAATGATTATTGCACATTTAAAACTGCCATTTGAAAATAACTTAATAATTTGTAGTGGTATAGAGAGCTTACAGAATCATGTAGGAGTGAATCTATCGTTACAGTTGTAGCTAATATCTGTCTGTCAGGTACAATGCGGGCATAGTAAACATAATAAATGAAACCAACATAGACTCTACCACTGAGAGTAATATTTGGGCATAACGTAAGGCACTTGTCCCACCGCCGACGATGAGCTAGAAGCGTAGAAACTAGAAACGAGTTGGCGAGCAGCGAGAAGCGAGTGTGTAGTTCCGATAGTTTAGTCGCTGGGCTATAAGCGAGTGTGCGAGTGCGACGGGCGATTACTCGCACCACTCGCAAATGACCGCTGGTTGGTCTCTCGGCGTGAGTTCTGACCGCCAAGCTAGCATCGCTGAGCAAGTATCGCTGAGCGAGTATTATCTTTGATAGCTCTTGTCGCTCAGCGACGAACTAGTGGAGCGAGTCCTCGCCGGCAGTGTGAACAGTCAGCGATGAACTATTAATATATGCATCTCTTTTGTTTACACGGGATGTATATCTATTGTACGTTTCTTGAGCGAGAAAATAGCCGATAGTTAGTCGCTTCCTCGCCGGCGGTGGGACAGCTGCCTAAGCTAGGTCACAATATACTATACTTGAGCCATTATAAACGTGCGAACTGAGTCACAAATCATTTTTATCGGACCTCTCGCTCGCACTTATAGGCTATACGGCACTGCCCTGGTGTTGTGTGTAACAGTAAAAAAGGCTTTGTCGATAGTTGATAAAAGGTAATGAGGGAGAGGTTAAGGAAATAATGCAAAAGATTGTTTAGGCCGAGCGGCATCCCTTTATCGATAACAACTTGCGCAGAATTGTCACATTCCTTCAACGCAGTCTTTCTCAAAGTGGGCGATAGCGCCCCCTTGTGGGCGCTAGAAGCCTACAGGGGGGCGGTAAAGGGTGGTAAAAGTAATGATTGCGATTTTGATTACTAAGATGCGCTAAAGTAAAAAAAATAGGGGGCGCTAGAAAATGATTGGTTCTCAAGGTGGTCGGTAGTCGAAATAAGTTTGAGAACCTCTGCTTTAACGTAATGATTTATGACTCAGTTCGCACATTTGGAATGGCTCAAGTATAATATCAGATCTAAAAATAAGAAGTATATCTAGTGAGATAATAAAGATGACTTCTTCGGCTGATCGATAGAAAGCGAAGTTCGTCAAATGTCCAACACCTTTAATAACAATGGCTGCGTTGATCCATGACGAATACCCTTCTTATCTTCTAATGCCGGTTCCACACGTTGGCCCCAACTGGCCCCAATACTGTTGGCCCAACATGTGGATCGATAAAATACCATTGCCTCCAACATTCGTGCCAACGTTGGGAGTTGGCCGGTCTGTATCGGATTCTTTAAAGAAAATATACGCCAATACTCGCGATGCATCCACACCTTGGGACTTTTTTAATCTTGCTGCAGCGCACGCACATCTAGTGTGCACGTGCTAAATTGTACCAAGATGTAATCCGCGTGGCTTTTTCTTTCTTTCCAATTCATCATCATCATCATCATTCAGCCGAAAGATGTCCACTGCTGGACATAGGCCTCCCCCAAGCATCGCCACATCGACCGGTCCTGTGCTTCTCGCATCCAGCGGTTTCCCGCGACCTTCACCAGATCATCGGTCCACCTTGTGGGAGGCCTACCCACGCTGCGTCTTCCGGTACGCGGTCGCCACTCCAGAACCTTTCGGCCCCATCGGCCATCCGTTCTGCGAGCAATGTGCCGCCCACAGCCACTTAAGTTTGGCAATTCTTCGACCTATGTCGGTTACATTGGTTCTCCTGCGGATCTCATCATTTCTGATATGATCACGCAGGGTAACTCCGAGCATAGCCCTCTCCATTGCCTTTTAGGTGACCTTTCCAATTACAAAAAATAAATGCACTCATTATCGTAAAAGCACATACAGCAATTTCTAAATCAGACACCTTAACATTGGGTCTACCTAGACTCAACTAACATCTGTAACATTTGGATGTCGAGCACAATTACCAGCCAACGTTGGTACCAACGTGTGGAGCCAGGGTTTACGTTGCCCAGTGCTGCCAGCTACAGACAGAAATAGATTACTATACTAATGATTCGATTCCAAAGAAACCACGTTTATGTTGAAATAGATTTAATTAGTTTAATACCAACTTTCAAGCAAGACTTCTCTTGCTGGCTGCTTCTCGTCTGGCTTGACCCAGAGAGAAGTGTGTTAACCTTATGAAGGTTTCCTCACAATAGAAAGCAAATACAACTTTTCTTTTCATAGTAACATTACCATTTCCATAGCAACAGTTCACCCCATAAAACTACCATCTAATATCTTTAAAAGTATCGTAATTTTATTTGTATGTATTGCAAGGTCAAAATGTTCACATTGCGCTTCTATTGGTCACTTATTAAGTACTTCTTATGACCGTATCGTTACGTAAGACGATTTCGAACGACCAATAGAAGACTGCTTATAGCACGGCATAGAAAATAACAAGTGAAAGTGCCACGTAGCTATCGTGAGTGTGTATCCCAATATACACACTAATACGCCTTGTTCCAAATACAAATTCGCGCAATTCCAGCAACAAATGACGGTTTACCAGCGCTGGTCGGAGCAGCTCGAAACTTGTCGGCGCAGTTCGGAGCTTGTCGGTGCTGGTTCGCCACACAGTACAGAGACCACCTACGCCGATTAATTGCGCGGACCAGCACCGACAAGCCCTAGAAGATCGACGCCAGCAACCCGCTTTCTTGGGCACTTCGACATGTTTTTTTCTATTTCGTGTCTTACTCCAATATGTACAAGTATGAAAAAAATTGGCTAAGCCAAGAGATTGAAACTATGTTCTCAACATGGATAATAAGGCCTAAGATTTTGTATGAAACATACCTGTATCATGTTTACCAAAGAATCTTAATAGATTTAAGAGTAAAATGTAGAAACACTGAGAGTGCACGGCAGTAGCATTTTAATATCACTTAGTTACCATTATAAGTTAATGTGTCACGGATTATTAAGCAATGGAATACTTAGGCGGAGGCGAAGCAAATGTCTGCCACGTTTCATAGAAAGAAAGAAGGAAAATCAATTTTATTCAGCCAAAGACAATGACTGTATAAAAAATGTAAATAATAAATGTAAAAATGTACACATTTCGTGCTGTCGGTCACCAACTCAGCATAATTCGTCGGTGATGTTCTAACAGTGCGTAAGTCATTTTGTGACAAAAACAGACGACACTGCTAAAATGACAATATTACTTGAAATGAAAAAGATTATTAGGATTTTCAAAGGTTTATAAATCATCAAAGATTTTATCTGTAATGATAATTAAAAACAATATTGCGTTCAGCATAGGTCACGCTCGTTTTAAATAGTTTTTTCACTCTCTTGTAAAGTAGCCATTTTTGACTTCCGACCTGGTAGAACTTCACTGACGATATGCTGGGCGTCAAACACTCAGCGCTGATTTTCAGTTGGTACCTACCCTTGCAGTGACAGGGACGGAGGTAATTTCAAACATTTACATTTTATTATTTGTTTATTTGGTTTAATGTTTGTAAAATATGTCAATAAATAGTGCATTTATATTGAGATAAACGAGCGTGTTTCCGATTGGTAAATGTCGCGGCGAAGTTAGCGATGTTTGCGTTGATGGCGCCGATTGTTATTCACCAATTAAACTAAAATTAGAGAATTGCTATCTTTTACTAACAGACAGCGCGAGAAAAGGACGGTGATAGATAACAACTAAGTTAGAGATGTCAAATTAGTTTACGCCTTGAGATTCACCGTGTTTTTAGTCGACACGTTCCGATCTGTCGTCTTTTGTATGTAAATTTTATTTCAACTAAATTTGACAGCTCTTATTTACGTCTGTCTCTTTCTTATTCGATGAGAGTGAAAAAGATGGCAATAGCGTTTAGTTTGTGCATAACAGAATTGGTATCGATGTCAAACTAGCGGTCCACCCCCACTCTTATTATTCTAAAGGCGCGATTCCATTAGGCAAGTTACTTGTATGCAAGTTGCAAATTGCATATAACTTGAACAAACCTAGTTTGAACTTGTACATTTTTTATTCAAGTGACGTGCAAATTGAACGCGCAAACGTTAGTTGCACTTTTCGAATTGCGAACGAGTGATTGATACCCATGATATCCAACTCAATTGTTGAACATCTCCACTTGTATGCAAGTAAAACCTGCATGCAATTTGCACACTCGAAAACATGTTTCTGATGTACGCAAATGTGACGTCATACTTACACGCAAGACTTGCCTAATGGAATCGCGTTTTAAGGGCTTGTTACTCCGTGAAATGTGTAAAAGACGTTTCCGATTTTAACGATATCGATAGACAATTATTATTTTCTGTAATATTGCGCTTCAACTGCGTTGAAATATTCAGTTGATCATGAAGTTAAAGTTATATTAACGGACTTATCTATTGGTTTCGATAAAATTAAATTAGTATAGTAAAAATTACACTTTTATATAAAATACCCAGTGGCATAGTTGACTATGTAAATAGTCTTATTTATATAAGATATTCAATTTTATTTCGGCTGTAATTTATTATCTCGAATAATATCGATGATCATATATATTTGTAGAATGATATTACCAAATAATTATTTTAATGCGAATCCAAAATCGAGTTATCAAAGAAATGTTATTTTGATTTGTAAAATTATTTGCTCAATTTGTTTTATTTATTTCGCAAATAAAGACGTGAAATGAGAATTAGAAAATTATTTTTATTTAACCCGCCCTTATAAAAAATAATTTAAAAGACCCAAGTTTTTTTTTAATTTTAGTCCTTTTTTCGATTGCCTTGACCTACTTGTCTAACTACCCTCAATCAGCAGAGGAAGAAGTCTAATTTTGTTTAAGCATAGATAAAAATTCAATGAAAAAGTAATCTAAGATAAGATGGCATAAGGTTTCGGAAAGTCATGTGGTCTATTATGATTTGTTGAGCGAGTCCGCAGTCCGACTTTATTTAAGCATCAGAATAATCCAAAAATTTAATATGATACAGACCTTATTGCATCGTGTTCATTCAAACATATGGCGATATACTAGAGCAGCAGTCGGCAGCCAGCACACCGCAAGGCTTCTTGGTGCGGCCCGCCAGATTCTCGGACGATATCATACAGAAAGGACTGAAAGGGAGCGAGAACTACTACTGTAGCGACATAGATCAGTTGTATGTATGACAGTAAGCGCCGGATTCCGCATCTCCCCAAAACGAGGACTTAGGGCGAAATTCACAGACCGTACTTAGACTTTACTTTGTTAAGTAAGCTACGAATATGAACATAGTTCCTATTAAGTTAATGTTCATATTCGCTTATACGAAAATGAATAACAATAAGGTTCATACTCTTATAAAACGGTTACTTAGCAAAGAAAAAGTAAGTGCAGTTTGTGAATCTTGCCCTAAGCCTGCAATAATATGAGGGTTTCTAACCTTATACAAGCTTATTCGGAATGGGGTACTAATCTGCGGGCCACTTAATATAATTATCACTGATGACTGTTTTAAGGCAAGTGTTAAAGTAGGTACTTTAACACTCTTTCGGAATAGTACCCCCTTTCTGAGAGGCGTTATTAAAAAAAAAAATTAGTTAGACAATTTTATTTCATTTACAGTCAATGATTACAAAATATACTAATATCTAACGTATCTAACATAGGTACAGTATACACAATTTTGGTGTACAACTAAATACTAGTCCTTGACTAGGTACAAAATGGGATGTTGGGCGGCCAAATAAAGAAACTCACCATATTCAAGTCGGTCTAGGGTGGAGTTAGGGTTGCCAAATCTACTATTATAATATAGTATCCTACTGTATTAGATGCCCGACTACTATATTTCGGAAAAAAACTATACAGTAGACGAAACTGTCATATTTTAAAGGCATCATACACAAAGCAATAATATTTGTTTCAAAAGCGTAAAAGGAAACATCAATATGTATTTCTGAACGATTCTGGTATGTCAAGTTGACAGTTACGTTCACTTTGAGTTTGACAGATTGGTAATTTCGATTTTTGCGCTCTCGAGTTTGTTTTGGTAACTACCTACTTTAGAAGTTAATTTATATAAAATTGTCTTTTAAGAAATAGAGTATCTATTTTGGAACCTCCATTTTTTTATCCTTTCGCTATCTACTATATTTTAGTGGGTAATAATTTTAGAACTACTATATTTGACCGACAAAGAGTTGGCAACCCTAGGTGGAATATACACCATCCGGCCGCTTCCTCAACTCACGCGTCTCGCTCGCACGCTCAGCTCTCCGATTCAGAACCCTTTTTTTGATAAGCAGTTGTCGTCCGATTCGGTTTGCTATCTCGTTTCGTCTCAGATTCTCGTTAAGAGAGAAAGAGATAGCTAATCGTTCGACAACTGACTAATAGAATCGCTCTGAATCAGGGGGGCTGTACCGTTTACCGTTATTCCAATTGAGATGACGTCAGCGGTTCCGAGACTGAAGTCAATTTGGTAGGATTGTTTATATTTTTGTATGGCCGGCTAGCCATTACAAAACAATCAACAAACAGTATTTTAACCGCGGCATAAACTCATCTCACAAATGAAATGATAACAAAGAAAATTTATCGGAGCGAAAAGGAATTGTAGTTTAAATTACTACTAACTAATACAATATGTTCCTAGATAACGTGTACAGACGAAAATGGGTGAAATTAGACTAATTTATCGACATAAAAATGGAAAAAAGTTTAATTAATATCGCTTTTTTAACTTTTTTATTGAAAATTATAACTTTTTTTTTAAGTGATGACTAATAACTGATGTTACATAGCAAATGAAAAGCAACCCATAAAAATCGGTTCCCTATCTTATGCCAAAACAAATTAGCCTTCAAGATAATTATGCCAATAAAACAGTATGCCAAAAAAATGGCAGTCTTATTATATGGCAAAACAAATTATACCAAAGTATATTAGGAAAAAGAACATTATGCGAAAGGAAGGAATCCCTAAAAATAACGTGCCTTCGAAATATAAAACAGAAATTTTTGTTTTTCCATATGATTGTCGGTAAATTATGGTCTAGTTACATAGATTTTCGCCTGTGCACATTATCCAGATACACACTGTATACTATGTATGTTCGTAAAGCATGTATAAGTAATAAACTTCCCTTCCAAATTATAAGGTATAATTTCTAATGAACTTAATGGTAAGAGGTAATTTAGTGAATGTAATGTTCTATTGGAAAATATTGTTTTTTTATTTATTTAATAGTAATAATTGTTCCCCTAATCCTATATACAATGAAAGTGAATACAAACATATAAACTGTTTTGAACCAACTAAACGCACTAAACGCTGAACTAGGAATAGCTGTTTTCTTAAAAAATTCTATATTTGTAACTGTTGAAAATTAAATATAGGCAAGCTGCATTTAACATAATAGCAAATAGAAGGTGTAACATAAACAACGCACAACCTCTTAAGGGGTCACTGTACTCATCATTATGAACAACTTTTACTATGGGAACAAACAAGAAATCGCGAAAAAAAATCTGCTGTTTCCTATTTTTGACAGAGTTATGCGAACATAAATGTAGGGAATAATGGAAAATGAGGTTGTGCGTTATTTATGTTACACCTTGATACGGAACCAAGGATATACTAACAAGGCTTATAAAATTATTTAACACAAATTATGATTTTAAGATAATTTTAAGTTTTAAAGCATGGTTTATACAGCTTTGGCGAGTGGCGACGACGCCGTGGCGCAGACACATGTCTCCTCCATAAACCTATTCAGCAGACGTGGCTTACCCGCGCCACAGCTGTATAAACCATGCCTTAAAGATATGCCTTTCGTCATTACTCTGAATTTCGTTATCAGCTAATAGATTCTGTCTTATAGATGGGAGATAGAGGCATATTTAGCAAAATTCTTTTGTTATAATTATCTTAAAAATTACAGTAGGTATACCTACTGTAATTTTTAAGATAATTATAACGTACGTGGCGACAATATCTGTGAACCTCGGACTTAGGCTGATGTTCACCAACTAATTAATGGTTAAACAGTTCAACTAAAATGGGGTAGCACACTGGGGAACTAATGGCGCTACCATCGCTGGTACGAAAACAAGTTCATTGGTTACAGTTTGTTTGACATTATTGCTCATGACTTATTATAATTGGTTGTAATTGGTACCAACACAGAGGTGCTGCCATCTACTTTATTTTTGCCTGTGTGCCATTCAAGTACATTTTGCCGAATAAACGGTTGTTTGAACAGAGAGTTAGTGTTAGGGAATACCAGACATATTTCTCTTTCATCACCACGACGGTGCTAATTGGCTAATGGGGGTCAAATTATCGAGTAATTATAATACAACTGCTCAAAAGGGTTTGTCCGGTCCTTAAAATGTTGTTTAAAAGGTAAACAAACCTTTGATTTCGTCCGTGGGGGGACAGTTTAAAAATACGATTCCCCTCTGTCGCCGGGCAAGCGAGTCGTAAGAGGTAACGAACCTGGCACCATAATAATTGTGTCCGAAAAATGCCAATAGGCTCGCCACACGGGACTAAAAACAAGAGGTGAAACCAATAAAGACTTCTGTAATATGAGAATCCCTCTGCTTACCCCTTCGGGGATTGTAGGCGTAAGAATTTGTTTGTATGTAAACCTTTGACAGTGATACATTCATTTTGCTTTAAGTATATACGTAACATACACATTAAAGAAATCCTTAACAATCATTCAGTTTTTTTTTAGTTTGTGGGTACTTGAATGTCTTTTTTTTTCTATTTGTCTGCTGTAGATGATCCTAAGGGACAGTTTCTACGTAACCGGGCAGTTGTTGACGAGACCTGAAGGGTCTCCAGCCAATACTTGAATGTTGGTTTGTTTACCTTTTATACATAATCCTGGCCTACAGATATTTACACCAACACGCATCAAGTTATGTAGATATATTATTACAAAGTTGTTGATCGTAGGCGGTATTGTGACGTCACGATAACGGAAACAAGAACTTAAAATATAATGTGAGTAAACGAAAACTAATATTATGGGTTCAGGCTACACACACTATGCCGCCGAAATGACTGCCAGGGGCTACCGGCGGGTGTCTTCGGGTCAATTCCCACTGAAAGAGCAGCGGCCGGCAGCGTCTTTTTGAGGCAAAATATTACAAACTATTTTGAATCTTATCTACGTGATTAAAAAGTTCATTGTCATTTGAAGGCAAAGGAGGGGTAGCGTGGCGTCGCGAGGCTGCACGAGCCTTCTACCGACTAGTCAAAAGAGGCGCCGCGCGGCTGATCGCGGCGCAGCTAGCTGACGTGCGGCCGACCGCGGTGCAGCTGACAGACTCGCGGCTGCGCGCGAGCGACCATTTCCCAAAATGTTCTTTTCCTTTTTCTTTCCGTTTTGTTTGTTACTTCTTGTTCTTCTTCTACAGCCAGTGCTATGATACATAAATCCAAATCCACCATATTTATTGCCACACAACTTTCCTTGAGTGAAGTAGACCGCACACTAGTTTTCAAAGCTACCACGCGGAGGCTCATTGCGGCGCCTCGGGATGCCGCGCTGCCTCTCGCGGCGCCGCACTGCCCCGCGCGGCGCCGCGCTCAGTCACTTGCTCTTACGGCCGCTGCGCGCCGCTGCTCTTTTAGTGGGGATTGACCCTTATTAAGGTGTGTACGGACAGCGCGTACATTGGTACGCGTAGTCGGTTACGCGTGTCCTGGAACGCCATGTCCATACTTGCAGCTACGCGTACGTTCCTTATACGCATAGTTTCAAGTATGGACATGGCATTCCAGGACACGCGTAACCGATTACGCGTACCAATGTACGCGCTGTCCGTACACACCTTTACGCTTCGTCCTAGCTGGGTTACGCGTTGCGTCGGGCAAAGCGGCGCGTGATAAATTAAAGCAGCTGCGTTGTAGTACAGTCTTAGTGCGTATACGTATACACGTAGAAAGCAGGTTGCCGGCGCCGATCTGCCAGCGCTTGTCGGTGCTGGTCCGCGCAGTTAATCGGCGCAAGTAGTCTCTCTACACTGTGTGGCTAACCTGCGCCGAAAAGCTCCGAACGTCGCCGACAAGTTCCGACCTGCTTCGATCAGCGCTGGTAGGCCGTCATTTGTTGCTGTATTTGCGCGAATTTGTATTTGGAACAAGGCGTATTTTTGCTAAAAAAATGCCAGTCCCTGCTTTTACCCGCTTCCTTTATGTAGCGGTTACCTGCACGGACCAGTACCGATAAGCGCTGGTAGGTCGGCGCTGGTTAAGCTGCGTCCACATTTGTAGCATTTTGGCGTATCGTATCTCGATACGACACATCAAAATGCTACAAATGTCGACGTAACTTTACCTGCTTCCTTTATGTATACAAAATAAGGTTAAATTCAAATAGGTGCCGGAGAATAACCGCTAAAAAAGTACAATACGCGCCGCTGTGTTAGATTCACCTCACGTATAAACGATATCGCTTGTTATTTTGGCGATGCGATGCTCGACGCAATGCAACGCAGAGCGCTACTCAGCTATGACGTAGGGTAACCCGTCCGCCGGGAATAAATGTTACCGTACAGAAGCAAAACTCATTAGTGCGTGCCCCAAATCGCCGATGGACGATTTTCCTAAGAGCCCAAATACATGTCCGATACTTGCCTCCGATAGTCGGTTCCGGTAGTCTGATCAGACCATCTGAAGGCCTCCGCGTCATACATTTGTTTGAACATAAATTACACGTACGATCAGATTATCGGATCGGATGTCAGAATCGTAAGCATCGTCAGGGCGTCGTCGTCGTCCAGAAAAAAATCGGACACGAGAATCGTACGTGTATTTCATGAATCCGATCAGATAGTCGGATCCGGCTCCCGGAAGCAAGTATCGGGCGTGTATTTTGACCCTTAACATGATTTGGGCCGATAAAAAAATATAGTTTCGGTTATTTTTCAATGCTCCGCAACATATTGTGAAACGAAACAAATCGAAGCAGGACGCCTAGCGACTTTTTTTTGTTAATTTCATCTTATGCACAATAAACTAAAATGGGCTATAGAACAAACAAGGTACCGTCCGCGAGGCCTAAGCTGAGCTTGGCATTTGTGTGAGAATGAATGCAGACGCGTCCTTTGCTTGGTTTAATGTTGGCGTAATGTTAGTTACGATTTACAATAAAATTCCCCGAGCTCTACGTGAACTTCCGCTCAACTACCTAAGAAAAAGACTTTTTAAATGGTTGGTCGATAAGTGTTTTTATAATATAAAAGAATTCCTGGACTGTAAAGATCAAATTTAAATATTATTATATAATTTAAGTAGGGACAGGGAATATATTAATTTGAATAATTTAATAAGTACGTCAATGAGTATAATTATAATAGTTATTAATGGATGCACCTATTTTTTTATTGTTTGTATAAATTTGCATGCCGCCATGTCGGCGAAACATGATGTACTATCACGAAATGTACTAACTTGTGACCATGTTTTCTGGCAAATAAATAAATTTATACTGCTTTTTGGCAATCGATTCTATGTGCACTCACACAAATGCAAAGCTCAGCTTATGCCTCGCCAGTTGTACCGAATTTGCGTCCATTTTTAATGCTAATGATGGATAGAATCAGTGACTAAAACGTATTTTATTCACTCAAAAACAAACTTAACTTAGGTTAAACTAAATTAAGTACATAGGTTCTCAAGCTATGAGATTGCATTTTTTTTATAAAATGTTTTAATAGACATTTTAATAATTTTGTACTTTTTTTTGCTGTCAAAATCTTATCTCAATCTTATAGCTTACCGAAACCTTTTATTCTAGACAACGTAGTGCTTATTCAAAATGAATCTTACAATACGCTACTTACGGATCAATTTCGCACATTTTTATAGACATAGACCGTTGTATTTATAATTGGTGTTAAAAAATGAACTCTCAAGAATTTTGTGGGGTTTCTTGGTAACGGATATGGAACAACTTTTCGAAATTCGCGAATTTTTTCTTACTTTCCATACAAATGTAATAAAATTGTTTCATTAAAATAAAGTTAATTTCGATGTTGTTCCACTTCCGTTACCGAGAAACCCCACAAAATTCTTGAGAGTTAATTTTTTAACACCTTGTATAAATACAATGGTTTGAAAAGAAAACAATATCTCCATTTCAAAATTAGTTTCCAAAATGACTCAAGAAACCGTAACTTAAAAAAAAAACGAAAATAACACTAATTTACATAAATGTCACTAAAGTTAATAATGATATAACTTAAGTTAGTCAAAATTATATTAATAAGAATGAAAAACAAAAAAATACTTAATATCTGTTAAGTTATAAATAAGAATTTACAAAGAAAATGGTTAACACAAATGTTCTCTTATGCAAACAAACTAAATTCAACTCTAATGTACTAACAATTAGATTTAAGTTGTAAGTGTCACTGGAAGTAGTTCCTCTTTTTTCTTGATATGCTGCAAAATGGAGGGAAATAGTTCATGAATATTGATATTTTCTTGCAAAGTTTCTTGGTTAATAATGCTAAAGAAGAAGCATATAAAGGATGTAAACGAATTCGTGTAATTCCTTAAAACCATATGATCTACTACTGGTGTAGATTGACTATGACCCGGATACGTATCAAAAAACAAAAAACTTGTGGTAGGGACAAGTCATCGTATCTAAACTACCTAATCAGGATTAAAGAAAAAAATAAGAAAAAAATGTTTGAAAAAAAATGTTTACAAAAAAATATATTCTTTTGCGAGAACACTTCGATGCCACACATAAATGAATGAAAGCACGGTGGTACAGCTGGCGGCCATGACTAGCGCGATA
Source organism: Amphipyra tragopoginis (assembly GCA_905220435.1). Lineage (NCBI taxonomy): Eukaryota > Metazoa > Arthropoda > Insecta > Lepidoptera > Noctuidae > Amphipyra > Amphipyra tragopoginis. Next base: position 5,398,393 of record HG992006.1, read on the forward strand.
TCGCTCTTTGAAGTCAGTTAACTCGGGGCTCTTAAATGACTCAGAAATAGAAAATGAAGAATAACAAAAAAAAAAGTGCTTATTTTCATAAAACCAATTTACGGTCAACCAGTATCACCAGTAGATCACGCGGTTTAAAGTCTCAAGTACTGTAATTATAGACACAACAGTTAAACAATGACACTGACGAACCGGTTCGTCGGTCGGGCCGCTAGCGGTTAAAGGAAATTACACGAGTTTGTTTACACCCTGTATAACAGTAAAAATCGTGATTTTAGATTGTATGAATCAATCAATTAATTTACTGGTTCTTTTAGGTCAGTTTCTTGCTAGATGCATGAATATTTTTACAACCTAGACTGCCTTATTACAAAAGATGGTTAGATGGTTTAAACCAAGACTAAGGTAAACCCAGGTTTAAAATATACTCGTCACTTTCTTATGTCATATAACAAAAAGAGATGGGGCTATTTTAAAACCTAGGTTTTTCTTAGACCATGTTTTGTAATAAGGGGGAGAGAACCAGTAAATAATCTACATCATCTTCAGCATTCACTTAGGTGCTATGCAAAATATCGTGGACTGTTAAAGGAAGTTATTATTTAAGTAGTTACCCGGTGTCTGCTGGCGAGAAGAAGAAACCTCTCGGCCTCGACAGTGTGCCGCCCATCGGTGAGCCCGCCTCGTTGTTGGGGCAGGCCCACTGCGACCAGTAGTCGCACGGCAGTCGCAGTAAGAGCTGCATCACCTGTACAACAACAATGAAAGGATATTGGTACAACAATATGTTATAGGTTGGCAAACAAGACGACGACCCTCTTGGTAATAAGAGGTTACCGCCGCCTATACAAAGTGTATAAGTGTATATGTAGTAACCTGAAATCGCGAAAAAAACAGCTGTTCCCTACATTTTGACGAGTTATGCGAACATTAATGTAGCGAACAGCTGTTTTTTTTCGCGATTTCAGTTTTGGTCCCATAGTAAAAGTTGTTCATAATGATGAGTACAGTGACCACTTATCCTCTCTGCTGTCACTAGCTGCGCGGGGCCTCCTATTGTTGCCGTCAACCCCCCAACCCGCCTTCCCCGCGCGGTAGGAACAGATGCATTCTTTCGCAGATTTCTCGATGATTTTGTATGAATACCTATTAAGATGTGTATATATTTGGATTCTCCATAAAATTTCCTATAGATTAATATGTAAATATTTAAAAGTTTCTTAAATACCTCTTGATAAACATGCTGGAAATGAAGAGAAAAGTAAAAATTGCGATAAAATTGAATAAAATATGGTTTATTAATAAAACAATTTTATGCACAGTTTTTGTTTTATTTTATATTTAAATGTTATATTTACAATATATAATTTTTAATCCACATGTTTCCAAACATATTATTAACACCAAGGCTATTATAAATCAGCGAGCAATTTCACACACGTGCGCGCGACCCTAAAAAAACTTAAGATTTTCAAGTGGCTTTGTTGATGCATGGCGGGCTCAAATGACTTGATTTATGTGTTTTTGTTTAGCTCGGGTCATGGACTCTTTTTATTATAAACAACAGATGTTTGTTCTTTGTTCATTTTAGAGTACGAAGCAAATAAAGAAACCCACTTGAGATCGGCCCTCAAATTACTAACTTCAATACTATACTTTTAAAACGAAAAGTATGCCGATTTTACATTAACTCTTTTTTTTTACAAATAGTACCTACATAATATTTGCTTTAAAATACATAAAATACAATAAGTACTTGCCGTACAAAAACAATTAGAAATAAGCTTACAAATATCTTAAAATACGCACAAAATATAATATTCAAAACATAAATAAAACCAATCGAACGCGCAATACGCATGGCGAGGCCCCGCCCACTTCGCTATTATTAGCTTCGCTATTCGCTAGCGCGTCATAAATGCACCACTGACACGGATCCCGATTTTGGACGCTATTGTATTTATTACGTATTTAATGAAATTATTTGATTTATGCACCGATACTATTAATTGGAGTGTAGTAGAAAAATAATTATGATATTTAACACGGATTGAATATAGGAAACAGATAGTTTCCATACATTTTTGTGGTAAAATCATGCAGGAAAGTTTTTGTTATGGCGGCCGTGAGCACAGCGATTATAATTCCGATTAAATTTTAAATTTAAACACACAGAAACACAAACAGAAAGTATTTACCGGTAGATTACTTACCCAGGCATTGTTAAAAATTCACAAACACTTGTATTATATTGCGGAACACACCGAAAACAATTATTGTTTACGCACCCACTTGGAACAATAGTTCGCGTCACTTGGCCGAACTTCAACTGGCGACCGTTCCAAAAATTCCTTCGGGGTAATTCCATAAGTTTGGCTTGTATAATAGCCTATTCTTTCCCGCGCATATTGAATATAGACATTGAATGTTACAAATATATATATATATTTTGTTTTTATTTGGAACGCGACGATGACTCATCGTCCCGTTTCGGGACGGCTGTCACACGCGCAGATTTTTTGCGCATCCCGATTCGTGACGGCCACCAGTGGAAAGGTTATGAGGTTGTGCGTTATTTATGTTAAACCTTGTATACATCCAAGAAGATTGCTGATGCATTACTAACCTTAGAGACAAAGTTGGAAAGTCTCATGTGCCTGTAATTTCACCGGCCCTTCAAACCGCAACACAGCTTAGCGTATTTGTCAGCAACGCCGTACGCGCCACTTTCCAGAGTTATTTATATTAAATCCTATGCAGCCTCTCACACCTATCTGCACTGCACTCATCGTATTTTAATAAAATACTGTAGGTAGACGAATTCAAACGACGCGCGCAGATGTAGTACGATCCGGCGCGTTCGATGTGTATGACGCGATTTTGCAGACGTCATCCCATGATGCCAGCTGAATCGGTCACAATTTCCATAGCACGTGTTCACTTCGATCGAAGTGTGATGACTTCACCGAGGTCGGCACGTTCGGATCGGATATGTACATGAGCCCTTTAGTAAATTCGTTTCCTGCGGCGCGTACAGTGCTGACAACTGTGCGACCGCTTTTATGCAGTTATCATAGCACAGTTTACATTTATACTTAACAACTATAAGTGTATTATACGATAGAGATATCTTACATTGAACATCTGTGCGGTCGCGTTGTACATCTCTGTAGGTTGAGACATGAGTCCGTAGCCGATCAGCGTGGGACCAAATATCTTCGCCAGGTTGTCTATACCCATTTCACACTCCGCACTTTCTGCTACTCTGTGGAAGCAAACAAATTAATTTGTAGTCTCTTTGTTCCAGCTTGTATTTTCGAGATTTTATTTTATTAGTAAGGCCAGCTTTCTGAATAGCCGAACTATCGCTTTTCGCGTTTTTTTCCTGCGTTCCCGATGGACGAATAGCGTCTCTCATCTCATCTCTCATATCATCTCATCTCTCAGGCATGCTATACACCTTAGCGGGTCGACACGTTCGATTCGGCAATTTGTATAGGTTTGGTTGTTATAAATTGCTGAATCGAATGTGCCGACCCCGCTTAAGTGTATAGCTCGCTTCATATGGGTTGTTTTTTAAAGTAACAGCAATTGTTTTTAGGGTGTTCTAGGGCGACAATTTAAAGCTGAAACACCGAATATCTTGTCACAGTATCAACTACTTAGTTTCCGAATTTGAAAGAATAAATAGGTTTTACTTCAAATAACTTCACTTAGTTTTTTCTGCTCTTAATGATACCTAGTAAACCTGTATAAGCTATAACGTACTTCTGTAAATGGAGCACTAAGAACGCGAGAGTGTCTCTATTGGGCTGCGGCAGCTGACTGACAGCCTGCACTATAGAAGCTGTGGCGTCGCTGGGCTCGGCTAGCTTGGCAGCCTCCATGAAGTCAGCCCACAGAGCGCTGGTGACGAGCGGTTCGCGCAGAGAGCGCAGGAAGTCCTTGATGCAGCCGCACAGCACGTGGATGTCTTCGTTGGCGAGCGACGGGGACCCACAACCGCGGAGGAAACGTTCCTGGAATATTGGACAAAGTTTATGTTATTCGTTGATTCAAGTAGTCTTAAAACGCTTAGCATACTACGGATATTGGACAAAGGAACTCGTGACTAAGAGCCAAAATACACTTAGCGTAGCCACATACTGCGCAAGATACACGACGCAAAATACATTTAAGTATGGCTGCAGCCGCTGAAAATACGCCGAATATAGTTAATTTAACATTGATGTTAAATTAACTCGATAATTCTAGGGCCTATTACGGTCGGCGTAAAACGAACGTTACTACGCGGACGTATAATACGCGTGGTAAGGCCTATAAGTAACACAATGAGCAAAACATGAGCCGCGCAAGATAAGCTCTGTAGAAATTAGTGTTCTGCGTTATGGTGACTTAACACGTCTTTCTGGTATTGATATAAGGTAAGATATGTTTGGTAAAAGCTAAAGTCTTGAATTGTAAGGAAAATACTCAGATTGAATCACTATAATTATTTATAGTTACAAGAAATGGTAAAATGACAAACTACGTATGCACGATTAATTAATTGGTAAATTATGGTAAAATGGTAATGGTATTTGAGTATGTGGTGTCTCACAGGAGACGTGATCGCGAACTAGCTCACTTTTAGGTGAACGAGCGAATGTGAATACTTGCATTTGATGCAATTACGTATATTTGCTGAGTGTTCGATTTAAACTCGAACACGCTCAGTATGTCTGCAGCATAAATAACAAGCGCGCGGATCGTATGATCTGCGAGGTAAAGCAGACAAGCTATCCTACCATAATACTACCATTATCATTTTACCTCTACCATATTACCATTTATCGTTCTTGAGAACTTTTTTCAGTGGCAAGGTCTACGTACAGGTGAGGAGAAAAATGTTAAACTATATGTAATGCATCAGTCAAATAACATTATTTTCTACATACCTTAAGTCGTTTAACGTCTTTATCAGTAGCACTGATGCGATATATGCCCTTCTCGTTGAGGCCTCGCTTCTCTACCTCGTTGATGCAGTGCACCATCAGCGCCGGTACCATCGGCGGGGTTGATGGTGCGTAGTCTGAGATGCAACCCTCCTGGAAATAAGGAACTTATGTTACGACTAGAGCTCGTGTTCTAACGCAAAATAGATTGTTTACTGTGGTAATCTATAAAACTCAAAGAACGTTTAATGAGTGGCGGTTTTCCCTACACAGACCACCAAGTGGCCGGGATACTTTCTTTCTTTTTCTTTCTTTTTTTTTTATTACAAAAGATGGTCTAAAAAAACCTAGGTTTTAAAATAGCGCCGTCTCTTTTTCTTACATGACAAAAGAAAGTGATGGGTATATTTTAAAGCTGGGTTTACCTTAGTCTTGGTTTAAACCATCTTTTGTGATAAGGGGGTTTGTGTCTGGAAACACAGTTTAATAACTTGAGTCACAATTTTGTCTTGAGACTCTAAACTGTGTCCACAGCGACCGATGTTTCCGATCTCGAAGAGAAAAGCGGTCGCTCGAGCGATTCATACTGAGTACCAAGCTACATGACAGTCGCTCGGGCCATCAAGACAGTGGCTGTATACACGTTTGTGTCTGGAGCAACTTAGTGTCCCAACTGTGGTGAGCCTAATATTAAGCGGCGCCCGGAAGTTGCGATGTGTATTTTTATGCAGTGATAAGGGTTTTGTGTGACTCCGCTGATAGTGTTGCCAACTTTAGAGTCAAAGTTGGAAAGCATGTGCGTCTAATTTCGCTGGCTAAGTTATAGTTACAGTAGTGTGTGTGTCACTATTTATGCGAGTGTGTCACTGTTTGTGTGCATGCGTCACTGTGTGTGTGGATGTGTGTCAGCGTGTAGGTATGTGTGTCTCAGAGTCTGTGGGTGTGTGTCAAAGTCTGTGGGTGTGTGTCAGAGTCTGTGGGTGTGTATCAGAGTGTGTGACAGAATGTGTGAGTGTGTGTCGTCAGAGTGTGTGGGTGTGGGTCAGAGTGTGTGGGTGTGTGTCAGAGTGTGTGGGTGTCTGTCAGAGTGTGTGGGTGTGTCAGCTGCGTGTGTGTGTGTGTCTCTGTGTGTGTGTGTCTCTGTGTGTGTGTGTGTCTCTGTGTGTTTGTGTGTTACCTGCGGCGCATTGAGTCGTCGAGGTCCGGGTCCGGGCGGCACACAGGGCAGCGGCAGCAGCGCGCGGCACTCTGGGTGCACCTGTGCACGACATGTGTGTGTGTGTGTGTGTGTTACCTGCGGCGCGTTGAGTCGTCGAGGTCCGGGTCCGGGCGGCACACAGGGCAGCGGCAGCAGCGCGCGGCACTCTGGGTGCACCTGTGCACGACATGTGTGTGTGTGTGTGTGTGTTACCTGCGGCGCGTTGAGTCGTCGAGGTCCGGGTCCGGGCGGCACACAGGGCAGCGGCAGCAGCGCGCGGCACTCTGGGTGCACCTGTGCACGACATGTGTGTGTGTGTGTGTGTGTTACCTGCGGCGCGTTGAGTCGTCGAGGTCCGGGTCCGGGCGGCACACAGGGCAGCGGCAGCAGCGCGCGGCACTCTGGGTGCACCTGTGCACGACATGTGTGTGTGTGTGTGTGTGTTACCTGCGGCGCGTTGAGTCGTCGAGGTCCGGGTCCGGGCGGCACACAGGGCAGCGGCAGCAGCGCGCGGCACTCTGGGTGCACCTGTGCACGACATGTGTGTGTGTGTGTGTGTGTTACCTGCGGCGCGTTGAGTCGTCGAGGTCCGGGTCCGGGCGGCACACAGGGCAGCGGCAGCAGCGCGCGGCACTCTGGGTGCACCTGTGCACGACATGTGTGTGTGTGTGTGTGTGTTACCTGCGGCGCGTTGAGTCGTCGAGGTCCGGGTCCGGGCGGCACACAGGGCAGCGGCAGCAGCGCGCGGCACTCTGGGTGCACCTGTGCACGACATGTGTGTGTGTGTGTGTGTGTTACCTGCGGCGCGTTGAGTCGTCGAGGTCCGGGTCCGGGCGGCACACAGGGCAGCGGCAGCAGCGCGCGGCACTCTGGGTGCACCTGTGCACGACATGTGTGTGTGTGTGTGTGTGTTACCTGCGGCGCGTTGAGTCGTCGAGGTCCGGGTCCGGGCGGCACACAGGGCAGCGGCAGCAGCGCGCGGCACTCTGGGTGCACCTGTGCACGACATGTGTGTGTGTGTGTGTGTGTTACCTGCGGCGCGTTGAGTCGTCGAGGTCCGGGTCCGGGCGGCACACAGGGCAGCGGCAGCAGCGCGCGGCACTCTGGGTGCACCTGTGCACGACATGTGTGTGTGTGTGTGTGTGTTACCTGCGGCGCGTTGAGTCGTCGAGGTCCGGGTCCGGGCGGCACACAGGGCAGCGGCAGCAGCGCGCGGCACTCTGGGTGCACCTGTGCACGACATGTGTGTGTGTGTGTGTGTGTTACCTGCGGCGCGTTGAGTCGTCGAGGTCCGGGTCCGGGCGGCACACAGGGCAGCGGCAGCAGCGCGCGGCACTCTGGGTGCACCTGTGCACGACATGTGTGTGTGTGTGTGTGTGTTACCTGCGGCGCGTTGAGTCGTCGAGGTCCGGGTCCGGGCGGCACACAGGGCAGCGGCAGCAGCGCGCGGCACTCTGGGTGCACCTGTGCACGACATGTGTGTGTGTGTGTGTGTGTTACCTGCGGCGCGTTGAGTCGTCGAGGTCCGGGTCCGGGCGGCACACAGGGCAGCGGCAGCAGCGCGCGGCACTCTGGGTGCACCTGTGCACGACATGTGTGTGTGTGTGTGTGTGTTACCTGCGGCGCGTTGAGTCGTCGAGGTCCGGGTCCGGGCGGCACACAGGGCAGCGGCAGCAGCGCGCGGCACTCTGGGTGCACCTGTGCACGACATGTGTGTGTGTGTGTGTGTGTTACCTGCGGCGCGTTGAGTCGTCGAGGTCCGGGTCCGGGCGGCACACAGGGCAGCGGCAGCAGCGCGCGGCACTCTGGGTGCGCCTGTGCACGACAAGACTCACACTTCACACCTAACTTCGCGAACTTTATACTGCGGGAGAGAATAGTCAATAATATTTCCACCAGAATTGTAGTTAAATAAATTTTGTTCACCTGCTCTTCAATTTTTACAGTACTCACGTCTTCCCACAAGGGCCGCAAGTCTCCCGCTTATAGAAGTTCTTAGCCACGAAGTTGTGTTGCCTCGGCCTGCCGCGCGGTGATCCGCCGAACCCGGCCGACAGTACGGACGGAGTGCGCTGTGGAACCGCACGGTGGGGAGTATCCGAGCCGCTCTCTGTGTCTGTGTCATAAATACCAATACATTTTTATTTAATTAATAAGCTGCAGGCACCAGGCACCGATATAGACAAGCTTTTCGCCTATATGCATCTTCATCGCCAAGAGAATTGCTAATGCGTTGCCAAACCTAGAGACAAAATTGAAAAGTCTTATGTGCCTGTAATCTCATTGGCACCCATACCTTTCAAAACGGAGCACAGCAATGCTGCTTTGCGGTAGAAATGGGTATGACACTTCCCTTGACAAACTCTTTCACAACGAGTTCTACTACTAAACAATTAAGAACATGCTGATTTTGGTTTGATCGCCATTATAATTTTGGGGACAGTGAGTAACTTGAAAATGTGGTGATATTTTCATAGTTAAACACAAAATATACGACTTTTATCTTTCAGATTCTCTTAGCGTTCGTCCCCGGTGCAGGCGGAAGCGTGCAGGGTTCAAATCAATGATCAGCATTTACCTACATTTATAAGGAAGACGCTCTTTTGAGTCCTTATACAAAAAAGAGCAGGAAGGGCACCTGGGTCACCAAGATGCTCCCACTGGCCACCCCGCTACATGGCGCTACTCGCCATCACGTGGACCACACGCTTACCGGTAGTACGAGGCGGAGCAGAAGGCGTGCACTCTTCCTTGACAATGTGTTGCGATCTCCCGGACAGACGGGCTGAAGACTTGCGCGGTGGTGGAGCTTCATCACTACTCTCTGATATTGGTTGCTATGACAAAAACATTTTATCTTTTCATGACTTTTTATGGAGGCATTTGGAATATTTTTATGCAAACAATATTGGCATATTTAACTTTTGAGTGAATTTTCCATAAAAATGAATAAAGTTAGAATTTTTTTATTCCACATATCGACTTCAGTTGTACTTACGAAGTTCATCGGCGGCTTAAGGTCGTGACTGGTGGGTGCACGTTCTAACGTCAGGGTTGTTGTGGCAGTGGCCAGCACTTTACCACCTTGTAGCTCAACAGTCTGGCGAAAAAATACATAGTACAGTTGCTTTATTTTAATAAATAGTGTTATAGGTAACGGAATATTTTACTACAAAATCTAATCAGATTAAATGCAGAGTAAATGCATAGCTTTTATGGAGTGTAATCCGTGCTTGTTTGGCATCATTGGTGCCAGGGGAAAAAATATTTTAGCGCCCCCGTTACAGCGATTACGCACTGCATCCTATCCGACTACGTGAAAATACGAATCTAGAGTCTAAAAAACTCGGACCGAATTCGGATATCGCTTACGCACTTATCCGATCTCTGATCCAAATTCAAATAATTCAGGGGCCATCTTTGGCATATCCATTTGGCGTCCGATTTGAATCCGAGGTAATGCGAAAGCGTTCATACAAAGAGTACTACGGCTACTTCGGTTCGTCAATATTTCTTTCGAATTGGAAACTCACGGATGACGGAGAGAAATCGGATGACGGAAGTCAAATCTAGTGCGTAAACTACCATACAAATAGTTCTATGACTACTTCGTAACGTATTTTCTCGGATTCGGATCGGATGCAGTGCGTAATCGCTCTAAGGGACTGCGGTTGGTACTCTGGCGCTGGGCAGACTGCACGACTAGGCGTTACCCTCACGGGTAGGGCGTTTGTCTACTTTACAGGTAAAGAGTGGAGAACCTTAGTTTTTTCGTGACGGATACATTATCCGGGGCATTCTAGCTACCTGGCGCCGCACAGGTAAAAGTGCGGCGAACGCCGGGATGGCATCCAGCCAGCTGCCTTAGAAAATATTGAAATCTCCGACCTATACGGATCGTTTGGCTTTCGGCTACTTGCGGGTTTGATTCCCGCATGTAACAAATATATGTACAGCCTTCAGATAGTTGTTCTGCATCTGGGTGTATGTGCAGATATGTGTCTATAAACACACTAACGACACAGGAGAACCATAGAATCCTAGTGTTGAACAACTTTTCACCTTAGTAGCAGAGGAGGTGGAGGACCGTCGTTTCTTGACAGCGGGCGCGTTCTCCCTCGCGTTCCAGCCGCCGCGGGCAACCCACGAGCGACGCGTCGATGCCAGCGACAGGTCCAAGTCATCTTCTGAGCGGGAGTACGACATCTCTGACAGTAAAGTGCCTGTGGGACAGAAAATATGCATTTGGGTCAGGGTACACCAAAAGCAACCTTTTGCCACATCAATCAGGATCTGGATTTGATTATCACTTGCATTAATGGTGAAGGAAAACCTCTTGAGGAACCGTGCACACCTGAAAGGGCTCCAAAAAGTTATTGATAGTGTTGTGGAGGAACGAGGTATGGTGTTCCTCCTACCAAAGGGAGGATCCTCCAACCAGGCAGTCTTATGCCTGGCGGGCTACTACCCAGTGTATGACACACGAGGTTTATAACATCATCATGAAGCGAATTCCACCAAAACCATCAAAAGACACCTACGGCATTTCTATGAAATTAATAAGGCCAATTGCCGTACCTCTTGCTCCTGTACTCTCTGATCTTTTTAATAGCTGTATTAGAGAAGGCTCCTTTCCAGCCCCCATGAAATGTAGCAAGATTTCCCCGCTGTTCAAGGGGAAAGGGAAACGCGATTGCATAGACAACTACAGGCCAGTCTCGATTATTCCAGCAATAGCAAAAATATTCGAGAATGGCTTTAGTGGTCGACTTGTAGACTTTTTTTTCAGCTACGGATGCTCTTTCTGATCGACAATACGCCTATCGCGAGGGCCGGTCCACGACGTCCTTAGCCCGCGAGCTCGTACGCAGAGTGCTGGCAGCGAGGGAGAAGAAGCAGCAAGTAGCACTGATATGTTGTGATCTGTCAAAAGCGTTTGATGTTGCAGACCGAGCCGTACTTGCTGTAAAACTACGGCATTACGGTGTGGACGGCACATCATATGCTTTATTGACAGAACTGATGCGAAACAGGTCACAGGTCGTTGTGGGATGCGGAGGAAGCGAGAGGTCAGACCCCTTGGAGTCGGAGATGGGAGTGGCGCAAGGTTCGTCAGTATCTAATATTCTATTCTCACTGCTCCTGAATGATCTGCCGAGTGCTGTGACCGACGCTGAAACCTTCATGTACGCTGATGATGTTGCTGCGCTGGTTACAGCAACTTCGGTGGATGGTCTGGAGCAGAGACTGAATACTGTCGCGAACCAATTGTCTAAATGGTTTCATGTAAATGGTCTTGTGCTGAACCTTAAAAAGACGCAATTTATCCACTTCGCATTATCAGGCCGATCACAAAGACTAATGTCAGTATCCGCGAATGGTGTCGACGTTGCACAGGTTGAAACAACCACGTTTCTTGGCTTTGAAATAGACAAGTGCTTAAAGTGGGAAAACCAAATAAATAAAATATGCAACAAGCTTGGAAGCGCGTGCTTTGCTCTTCGCCGAATTGCTCGAGTGGTGCATGGAAGTGAGGTACGAGCTTGCTATATTGCGACCGTACATTCACAACTTCAATACGGTGCCGAGCTGTGGGGGCGCGCTGCCGATTGGGAACGCGCTTTCCGAATGCAGAAGCGTGCCGTGCGAGCTATCGTTCAAATACCGCAGAATGTGTCCGCTAGACCGCACTTTACCAAATTAGGCATCCTTACCTTACCTGCTATAGTAATATATCAAGTAGCGGTTTACGTAAGGATGAACCTAGGGCTGTATACGAAGCGGGGTGATGTTCACTCGTACTGTACTCGGCACAGAGGAAAATTATCGGTAGTGTCCAGAACACTCACAAAAACCTCGAAATCAACTCATGCGATGGGCCCGGCAGTCTACAACAAGCTGCCTGAGAGTATAGTGAGTGCCACAACTCTTTCAAGTTATAAGACTAGGTTAAGGCGCTGGCTAGTCGAGCAAGCGTTTTACACTTACGACGAATTTATTAAAATCTGTGACTACTTATGTAGTTCTATTTTTTATTCTATTATTATTAATAATTTTAATTGTTTAGTTCTTTAGAATTGACATTAAATTTTTATTTTGTATTTTTGTTGACATTGATTTGTAATTGACATTCTTTTACTCAATTGTTATCTGATCATAAATATTTTTTACAGCTTTTGTATAAATGACATGTTTTTGACTAAAATTACTTATTAAATACTGCATTTTTTAATATTATATCGTTTGTATAATAATGTTATGTAAATGTAATGACATGTAATCAACAATTACCAATAAATGACTATTGACTACTATGATGTTGGGAGGTTGTATAAAATATACTATCTGCGTGTTAGATCTTGATATCGCGATGTAGGAACAGTCATGGCGTCAACTATGAGCCTAGGCGGACACTAGGCGACACGCGACAGCGACTAGACGCGACGACAGGCTGCGGCTGACAATTTTCATACATTTTGTTCAAAGCTCCGCACTCTTGGCGTCAAAGTCGCGGAGTCGCGACGACAAGCTAAGTCGCGCGCTCACTACTTGTCGCCGCGACACACGCGCACACACGACGACAAACGCGGAACAGCGCAGCGTCAGTCTCGCTGTGAAAAAACACGGCCGTCTCTCTCGAATACTATACTACTAATGATCACTTCCTGCACGACGTCTGTCGTTAGACTAGTCGCCGATGCAAGCGACAGCTCCGCGTCTAGTCGCGGCGACAAGACGCCAGATGCAAACGACAGCGCCGCGTCTTGTCGCCCAGTTTGCGGCGGCCTTGAGAGTTGTCATTATTGTCGCTGCAGTCTGCTACACCACCAGTGTGTTGAATAGTTCGCATGAGGCGTGATAGATGCCGCCACAGTGTCTTTAGTCCACCAACTCGCACAAAACCAGTGTGGTGGACTAAGGGTAAACCCATCTCATTCTAAGAGGCCGGTGCCCAAACAGTGAGGCAGTAATGGGCTGACTGTGATTATGAACAAACTTATAAATGTTTACCAGTAGAATTGAGCTCAGGGTGTGCGCTGAGCTTAGCATTATGGTCCTGCTGAGCAGTTCCATTGAGGAAGGCAAGTTTCTGCAAGGTCTCGTCATTCAGCTTGGCGCGATTGTCGTTGAAGAGTAGGTCTCGAGCCATATCTAAGAGTTTGCTCTGGAAGAATTTAAAATGGGTTTTATATTTAACATACCTTTTTATAACTAACAGAGATAATAAAAACAGAAATATGGAACAATATGCATAAACTTCCAAGACCCTTATCCTGTGTGAGGATGGGCTAGAACAGGGGCGTTACCATGATCTCTTAGAGCAGGAATGTTTTAATATTATTCCGAGAGTGGGAAAGTGACAGCGCTAGACAGCTCTCTAGCGCCATCCCTTACTCATGGTAACCCCCCTGCGGTTCCCACTTTTTTTCTCATAGACCACATTCAAAATTTAGCTGGTTCCGGTGGACCCCCTTGTGCACCTGCTGCTACATTTCTACCATATTACCGTATAAAATGTGAAGATTCGATTTTTTTGTCACGCCAATGTAGACCCCTGTTGAGTCTCTCGTGGACTCCTGGGGGTCCACCTGGACCACTTTGGGAACCTCCGGGCTAGAATATAAAACTTCCTCATTGCACGCTGGCAATAGATGCATGGTGTAAGATTCAACAAAACCCAGCAAGCTTGGTGATAGGATCTTTACAATCTGCTTGGTTAGCTACCACTCTCACAATAAAGTCAGCCAAGCAGTTTACTGTGTGCTGTGTATGTGCCATCTCTTCTCGTGGGTGTTGTAAAAGGCGACTAAGGGATTCTCTAGACTCTAGAGAAAGAAAGAGAGAAGTACGCGCCGCGTTCTCTGAGTACTTTAACAACCATACTGCGATCGCCAACCCGCTTGCCAAGCGTGGCGATTACGGAAAACCCCCCTTTTGGCGGAGGCCTATGTCCAGCAGTGGACGTCTTTCGGCTGAATGATGATGATGATGATGTGTATGTGAGAGCCAGAGAGATGTAGGGGAATTCCTCTATAGCACACAAATCTCTAGCTTAGACCCTGTGTGCACTTACCATCAGGTGTGACTAGGGTCAAACGTAGCAAAGCCAATGAATAAAAAAATTATAAGTACAAGATAAAATGTTCAGAATACATGCTCCAAGCATTTCTTTTAACACATTCAGTGGCGGGTGCCCTCCAGGTGGGCACACTGTAGTCACATTCGCCATGCCGGGTGCCCTCGTGGAGGCCTCATTTTAAATACAGGTTTTCTTGGAAAATTCACCGTCATGAAATAAGCAAACACCTATTTTACGACGTAGTAGTGTATTTTTCAATATTTTTGAGATTATATGAAGATTTTTAACCTAATGCCAGGAACCCTCCTCAAGGGTTCACTCTTAGCGCAAACGTAATTCCAAGGACCCTCCTGGAAAGTCCACTAGCAATATGTTTGGCAGGATGGTATATGAGCTCTATGAAAAGTGTGGTGGACTCGAATGTGTTAATGAGATCCTAGTTCTGTTTTAAGAATAACACATGCAACATACCAGCTCATTATACTTCTTCAGCACAATATTCCTCTCTCTCTTCTCTCCGTCTAACAGCTTCCTCACGTGTGCAAATTTGGCCTCCCACTTGGCAAGTGTGCGGAGTGCCTCGTCTAACTCCAATTGTATCCGAGACGCTTCTTTCTCGGCTGCCGCCCATTGGCCACGGACCCATTCCATTTGTTTTAGGAAGGCAAGGAAACCTGAATTAATAAAAGTATAATTTATTAAATATTTGGTTATTTAATCAACTGAGTAGGTTTTTATTATCAGTGTGTCATACATCCAGGAATTTGTGAAAATGTTGTTTATGAGGCCCTGAGTAGACAATGGATTGTTTGTCCAGCCAGTCCTGCTGCAAACAATATATGAGATTGGTAGTTGTAGGCTCTCCTGACATTTGACATGGAATTAACACATATGAGTCATTTTGTCCATAGTTGTTGTTAGAACTCCCTGGCTAAATAGCCCTCACTGGCTATAACTACCAACCACATTCATTATTTACTGTGGTTGGCTGACTGTGCTCAGGGTCTAACTTTAAAGGATTACACCCAACTATTTGACCCAACAGCTAAATGGAGAATGGTCATCAAGTATGAAAAAAGTAGCTCAGAATTTCAGTGATGTTTAGTGATATCATTCTGTAAATATTTTGTTATAGATTCAATAGCTAAATGTGACATATTGTGCTATTTGTTTTTCATCAGGAATGTTTTTTTTTCTTTAAAATATCTTCGGATTGGGTATACCCGACGATATAATTACATACATAAATACTTACAGTATGTTAATTTACGAAGGGCGTTTCCGTTAATCCGTAACAGTATCTATACTCTAGTACAAAAAAGATAAAAAAAAGTACGCGAAAAAAAAACTGCTGTTCCCTACATATAATATATTACATATATGTTCACATAACTCCTCAAAATGTAGGGAACAGCAGATATTTTTTTAGCGAATTTTTACGTTTTTTTTTTTTTATTTTTTGCATTTATGGACGCTATACTATTGCGGGTTAACGGGAACACCCTTCGTTAATTAACGTATCTACTGTAGGTATGTATATATGTAATTATATCGTTGGGTATATCCAATTCGAAGATATATTAAAGAAAAAAAAACATTCCTGATGAAAAACAAATAGCACAATATCACACATTTAGCCATTGAATCTTATAGCGTAATATTTATAGAATGATATCACTAAATATCACAAAAATTCTGAGCTACATCCTGTGTCTGTTCGCTCTGGGTTTTTTTTGAGCATTCTGCTTCATATTGCGTGGGATTATGTATCCGTAATACTTGCCACTTGATTAGAAGTTTATATACCAATCAATAATGTTTTATAAAAAAGTATCATAATTATGAGTACAGAACATGATAGCAGATTACAATTTTATATAAAAGGTAAATACTATCACTCAGTAGTACTCAGTATGTATTCTCTATCAATTTAGAATATTAGTGAAAAGTACTTAAAG
The DNA here is from genome assembly GCA_905220435.1 of Amphipyra tragopoginis. Taxonomy (NCBI): domain Eukaryota; kingdom Metazoa; phylum Arthropoda; class Insecta; order Lepidoptera; family Noctuidae; genus Amphipyra; species Amphipyra tragopoginis. The sequence continues at coordinate 5,414,563 of HG992006.1, forward strand.
TGATTTACTTAGATGAAAAGCTTTATACACAAAAGCGTAATTATTTTTGTATTTCATCTCACCAACTTCTTGAGCTATATTTACACAATGTTTACTCTATTATAGATTTTGTTGTAATAGCAATCCCTGGGAGAGTTTTGTGTACTACAAATATCTAGTAACGTTAGAAAATTCAAAAATGATGTTAATACATTAGATAACTGTGAATGACTAAGATAAGCACCAAAATTTGTTACCTACATTTGTTTTATATATTTCCAAGGTCACAGGATATACAATGAGTGTTTTTGAGACATAGATGAGTGATTGTGATGAGTTAGGTATCATATTTTGTTAAAACATTTGAAAAAATCTCATGACTATTTATGTATCATGGGTCTGTAATGCGGTTATATGATCAAACATGAGTAAAAGCTAGTGATTACGTGTATTAGGCGAGGTTGGCGGCAATAGAAAAATGTGTATCAAATGTAGGTGGATCAAAATTGTATTAAGCTGTCCCATTTGTGCCTGGTTGTGAACGGTTTGTTATTTATATAAAATGCATAAAAACAACTATAAACTTACATTCTTCAGCTGCCCCGTCGTTGAGGATGCCGTTCAAACGATTTATATCATCAAATTGAGCCACCAACGACAAACTAATGCCGGCTCCCGAATCTGAATTTTCTGAACTCATCTTGTTTCAATTATCAGTTGGACACACAAAATAAGATAAACACTCAATAGTTTTTCAAATATTTCACATTTCAGTTTGCAAAGAATAGCAAAACAATTTCTCAACCGAACAAACTTGAAAATTAACGGATTTCTGTTGAAAATTGAAATGGCTGACAGATAAAATGAGGGAGAGGCAAGAAGGAATGCAAACCGGTTGCGTTCGAAATGTAGTAAACTAAAATCCGTAAAAGGAGTGCTTATATTATTATAATTTACCCTTTTCAAAATTGAAATAGCTTATCAAAGTTTATGTTATCGATTTCATAAATTTTAAATTTTTTTTACTCCTTTTGGAATAAGTCCGATAATCTTAATTTGGTATTTCCGACTTTGTTACTAAAAAGTCATAGATTATGTATTATTTTATCATAGTTTTCGAACGACACTCAAAATAGTGAATGTTGCCATTCATGATAAAGAATATTATACTGGGAGTTATGACAGAATTGAGATGTTCTACGTTTTAATGTTTAATAGTAAATGGTATCTCACCGCAGTCCATTGATGGAAATGCATGTCCATAAAGTTTCTTCACAAGAGAATTGACCTCTATCTACCACATTCAGTCCACTCAACGATATTAAGTACGTTTGGCAAACACCCTGGGCAATCAGCCCTGCTCTGCTACTAACCTTGCTGATAGGCTAATCTTTTCACCACGACATGAGTTATTCTCCTATATCTCGTGCTGACACTAGAGAAGAAGTCAACTTATGTGACCGATGGCCTGGACTTTATGTCTTTTGACGAACAGACGGACATGGTCAGTTTCTAGCCACTTCAACTTTTTCCCCCTTATTACAAAAGATGGTCCAAGAAAAACCTAGGTAGTAAAATAGCCCCAACTCTTTTTGTTATATGACATAAGAAAGTGATGGGTATATGCTAAACCTCGGTTTACTTTAGTCTTGGTTTAAACCATCTTTTGTAATAAGGGGGTTTAAGTCTGAAAGCCCTGTTGGTAATTTTAAAACTCGGCTCTCGTTCCGGATCTCTTCTTTATAAAAACTTCGAGCATCTGCATGGTTGGTAGTTTCGTGACTCACCCAGTTTTTTGTAGAGCTTAGACTTTCTCAGATCGCTGTACAAATAATAAGTAAAACAACAATTCTTATTGGTTTTGATTTATTGGTGGAATCCAATAGACTATGGGTATCATCATGAGAAAATAAAAAAATACATTATTTTAAGCAATATTTTCTATGATCAAATTGTGAAACGAACAAAAATGATTTACAAGAAATAAAAATATGGGGCTATATAAATGTATAATAGCTTAACATGTCATCGGGCAGAATTCCAGTTCGACATAAAAAGAACTAATAAGATCGCTTTCCAACTCGAATCCAAACGTTCAGCAGGCACGCTTAAGTTGTGATAATTTACTGTTCATTATTTATAATAATACCGAGAACAGAATACTTGTGCCCTTTTTCTTTTTTAATCATTTGTCATAAAAGCGGGGAAGAGTGCAATGTTAATAAGGCAACTCAAAGTTCTAATTCAGTCAATTTGACATTGACAGTTCCGCTCATTGACAAATCGCGATGACGTTCCGTTGAGAGCGGTGGTTTGTTCGGGTGGGCCGCGTTCTCTGGCGAATATTTGTGAGATAATTATTATTTCCGACTAAACCGGCGCCCTAGCGACCGCGGGTAGCCATGGCGGACGAGGAGAATAATTGTGATGATGGTGGTGGTGAATATAAAGCTGGGCAGGCGTTCCGTTTGCGGGGCCGCAAGGGTGCGCTCAAAAAGAAGAATGTTTATCTGATAAAAGACCACAAGTTCATGCCGAGGTTCTTCAAGCAGCCTACGTTCTGCTCCCACTGCAAGGACTTTATATGGTAAGTTAAGATATGATGTAGTGTGTAGTTTGATAGTGAGGTATTAAAAATGTAAAATTAAAAATACACTATTTGTTTACAATGAGCAGGCGCCCTGTGTACGGCTTAGCTTTTTTTGGTTCGTCGGGCAATGATAACAAGCGGTTCAGCCTGTGCTAACGATCATATTGTATAAATAAAATAGGCTGTATGAGTGATTGTTATGGTGTTAGTGCAGTTAACTATTTTGAGCTGTATTGTTTGGGATGACAATGATAACACGTTTTCCTGTTGGTGTATTTATAATTTTCATGTTTCGATAATTTTTGCCCACTGTTAATGTATTTGATTATGATTTATTTGGTAAGGTATTTTATTATTTGAAACCACTGTAGACGATTATATTTATTATAATTTCTGTCAAAAAAATATTCTTGTAAGAATCTGATTGGTATGATTTCAAAATAATTTTGTATTTTTTTTAAGTCTGCCTACCATTTTTTATACAGCCAAAAATGCAGTTTAATTCTTCTTATAAAAATATTATCAGACAAATATGTAATCTTATGTATATTTATTATAATGGATAAATGTCAAAGTATTTAAATATTCATAGCATAGCAGTCAAATATCCATTTATAATAATATTTACTTGTAGGCACTGCATTTATAATAATATTTTCTATTTCCAACATTTATTTGATAAACCCAATGTTCTTACAAGATTTATACTTGATTTAGAATTTGACAGAATTGAATTACCTAATATTTCATTTCAAAAAATGTTTTATACTTACTTCCATACTTTTTGAATAGGCTGGCAGTAAAGTTTTTCATGGTTGCCATTATTGTTTATGATATTACTTACCATTATTTAAGTAATTAAACAATGACTCTAAGCCTGCATTATCCCATCGCAGCACAAAAACCTCTCTCCATAATTTCCAGACTTCTCTGTAAGTAAATACCCTTCTCATAAACATTCTCTATTCAAAATGACTGAACATATAACCAACATAAATATAGTTATAATAATTTAAATTTAGAAGTATAAAATTTAAAAATTATACACTGATTGTGGCCAGTAATTCCTTAACTGTAGAGACAAATGCTGCAAGGAACCACAGATTCAATTTTACAGAAAATAAAAGTGGCAACAATTTTTTTTAGGTAATAATGTAATTCTGATATCTGATTTTATTTAAAAAAAAAACATTCTGCATCTCATTTATGAGTAACAAAAAAAAAATGCACTTTTACGTAGTACTTAATTCAATTACAAAATATTACATTGAAATCTGACTCACTTACCTAAATCTCGGTTTGATAGACACATGTCTGTTCAAATAAGAAGCTGGTAACATTGACACAGCAGTCATAACATGCCCACTGTAAACATACCATGATAAATGTATACTTTGCTCTCCTCATGCGTTACATTATGTTCATAGTATTTATATTGGGTGTGTCATACAATTTATGTAACATTTGGATCATTTAATTTATATTTTTATGGGTTTATTATTGTATTAATTATTTTGATGATGTGATATTCGACCAACCAAGTTGAAATTGTTACTCACTAACACACACATATCCTATGTGTGCATCCTGTGCAGGATATGTGTGTGTTGCAAAAACATCAGTTTCAATCCTAGTTTAGGTGGGTGTCCAAAACTTGTAAACAAATTATTGAACCAATAAACAATTATTATTATTATTTCCTTTATTCATCTACAAACATATTTACTTAGTTACATTTCTAAATAGTCAAATATAAAAATATAAAAAACAGTACCTAAGTAACCCATTGGCATTGGGAACAAGGTCCAAGCTACCGGTGGTCAGGGGCTCAGAGAGAGGAACTTTCTAACAGTATGCTAGTGTTCAGAAGTACCGCTTTTTATTATTGTTATTATTTTAGCTAGAGTACCAGGGTGTCTCCAATTTTCAGTAATGCAATGGAATGCTGGTTTCTGAAAGCCTGATCTATGCTTAACTATTTAGCTGTAAAATTTTATGTCAAGTGATGTGATTGGTTTTTAGAATTTTGGTTGACCAATCACATTCTTTGACATAAGATTTGATAACAGATATTGAATACTTACGCGCATTTTCAATAACCTATCTATCGATGATTTGCGCTGCTAGTGATAGAAATTTGACATAATAAGCTCCATAGAAATAATGTCAAATTCAAATTTCTATTTCTAGTAAAAACTGTTTATAGACAGGTTATTGAAAACGGGTCTTTCAGAATCCGGGGTTTAGAGGCAAATTGTTTTTGTTGGTCCTTTTACCTAATAGGAGGATGTAAGAATGCTTCAGTATGATTTTAAGGTAAAATTTTAAAGGAAATTAAAATTTGGGTGTGGCTTTTTTGCTCAAATTATTTACTTATTTGTTTATTAATCAATCTCAATGTGATTTTATTAAAAAGCTAAAGTTCAATAGCAGATTCAATGAAAAATATATCATTTCTTAATCCTTAGAAAACTATTTCGATGTTGGGCGAAGATTAAAAAAAACGCTAATGTTACTGGTATTGGAGCTCTATCCTCCGGTTTCTGAATTGAGAATTCGGGTTAAGCAATACTTAAGCAGTATTTGAGTACAGAGTTGTCAAAAAAATGCTTTGAAATCCGTCATTTTTTTGACAACTCCGTACTCAAATGTTACTTAAGTAACTACCTACTGCTTATCCTAGAATTCTCAATTCAGAAACCGGAGGTATATTTTTTTAAAGCTTCCTGTTTTCCTCAGTTGACTTATCATCTTACCCTATCACTATAGAACTCCATCATCACCTCGTAACTCGTGAATTTCGTACAGCATTCACCCGAAAGCGAACTTTATACTGCGATAATTAACCCGCGCCTGCCAAAAGCCGTTATTACAGCTATATATCTTAATTAAGTAATGTGTATTAATGTTTTATAAGTCAATGCTCTCGTCCATCAGTAGGTAGATTATTGATAATGATGGTTTTTTCACAATGTAAGTACGTATTAATAGGTGTCATTTGAAAGCTGCTTTTTAAAAGACGCTTATGTTACTCGAGATGTTCTTATCTGCCTAGCCTTTTCCTAACTATGTTGGGGTCAGCTTCCAGTCTAACCAGGGGGCCTACTCCCTAAGTCCGTCAACGAACTTAGTCGCCCGTCCGAAAGTAGCCCGAAACGTAGGAGTGAACAAAACAAGTGTCAAGTTCAACTTTTCGGACGGGCAAAAACACATCGGTAGTAGGGACAACTGTCAAATCGTGTTGTCATTCATTCTTAGTTCGGACCCCAAAATAATCGTATGTCCGTAGATGATAGGGAGTAGGATAGGAAACGCTCGTAACTAAGGCCGAAACCACGGACTTCGTGCTTAGGGAGTAGACCCCCAGATGCGGCTGAATACCAGTATTTTACACGGAGCGACTGCCATCAGACCTCCGCAACCCAGATATTGGGCAATGCCGATATCCTAAGGTTAGATCGGTTGTAAGACTTTCGGTTTTCCGACTACCCGTAACGACTGTCATAGGTATTCGTGTACACCCGGGACCGACGGTTTAACGATGTCACTCCGTATGACATTCCGTGTATGAAATTCCGATGACAATTCCATTTTGACAGCTCCTCCTGAGTACACCCAAGCCGCCATGTTGAGATTGCTTCATTAATACAGGCCCTCAACACTCCGAATATATTGATATTCATTCGCATCATGTTAGATTCGAAGTTAACGCCAACATATTAAAAAAAAAAAAAATTTGATGAGCAGAGTATCTAAAGTGTGCTTCATACGAGTATAACGCCAAATGAGAACAAAATACGTGTCTTATAGGATTTAGGTGGTATTGACCTTTTTCAGAACCTCACGAAACGTGTGATAGATATACTCATTTGTCAACGGACGGCGACCTTATTGCTAGACCTGGCATATAACGAAATATATTTTATGATTTTATGATCAGACCTTCTCCTTGGTTTTGGTTTCATTCTCATAAAACGAAGACTACATACAGTACGTGCATGGACTTACAAAAAAGATCGGACGGAACTCCCGCTAAGACAAAACTGTGTCCCGTAATGGCGGCGGCTATCTAAGTGTGAATGAATTTAGGGTTGTCATGTTAGCCAAATTTACCCATTTTTTATCATTTTATTTTAAGACAAATACAGGTTGGCAGACAAATTTCTTGGAAATGTCGGCAGAATTATACCGTGCCATTTGAAAAGGTTAATGGTAAGAACCAAATCTCCCTATGAAAATATCTGCAAAATAAATGCCATGTTAGCTTAGATTGTTAATTTACATTTTGAGGTACTGCATATGTAACAACACACCGGAGTCCTCCTTTAGTTGTATTATATATCTCGTTAGCTTCAAAATGTAGACTGCAAATGACACTGTATTTGTTTGGAATTCAATCGTTTTCACCCACGGACTAGAAAAAAAAGAAGGACTCCGCGCCACGTGTATCGAAAGTGAAGCACCTTAAGTATGCCGGACCGTTTGTACAAACATGCCTCACGCACACATTTACATCATACGGTGCCGACTGGCCGCCATTACGCGGCACCGCGCCGTCATTGTAGGTACTGTTTACGTCAAGTAATAAAATAAAATAATGCCTTCTTGTGTTGTGAAATGATTTAAAAATAATTCTACATCCCAGAAAAAGTGTCAAGGAATAACATTCACAAGTAAGACACTTATTTAACCTGTTGATTTATTGTATTTTTGACATTTTAAAATCATTACTATTGGAACACAAAACCTCAAAAGACATAGAAGTGCTGTCGGAAAATAAATGGGTAATTTTCCCGAGAGATTGGGTAATCCATTTTTTTGTGTTCTTTGTGAGTTTTTTGCAAGTATTGAATATGATTATTTTTATAGATTTCCTACAGCAAATCAACCATGGAATAATGATTGGATTAAAATAATAAGAGCCTGCAGAGATGAAGAACATTGAATTCCGTCGAAAACGTTTTTCTTGTCACTCATACAAAATAAATACTTAATTTTAAGTTTTAACTAAGTATATGTTTGTAATTTCAATTAAATAATGTAAGCGGACTTCTTATATGGCTTCATTTAAAGAAATGAAACTTTCAAAATATTAAAAAAAATGGGGAAATTTTCATTTATCTGGTATCCCTCAAATCACGCACACATAGATCGGTACGGTGCTTCAATTTTGATATGCGTGGCGCGGAGTCCTTCTTTTTTTTCTAGTCCGTGGTTTTCACCGTTACAATTTCTCATTTTTTTAATCCAATTATTTCTCCATACTTCATTTTCTTTAGGAAATCTAGTAAAAAAATATATAAATAAAATACCTAGTAATAAATAAATTGAATTGAACAAAAAACTATAAATTTCCCATATTTAGGGTAATTTGCACACGTGAATATTGACAACACTGGCCTTGTGACAGATTCTTTTCTTCTGGTGAATTCATTGATTTTATTGTATACAATTGGGAATTAAGTGATTGAATTATTCATTGACCTATGAAACGTGATTCCTGGATTTTTTTTCTTCCGATCACTACGGTTTTTACACCATTTCACCACACAAGACATGCTATATTTTAATTTTTTTTGCCGCTTTTTGTCCCGACTCTGTTGACGTTTACGCGTGTAATGACTGACTTTTTTTGTGAATGTGTGCGTGCCAGCCTGTACGTACAGCAAACTGACTGACTCTGAGTGACACAGTTTTTTGTTAGCGAAAATCTGTCCGATCTTTTTTGTACGTCCATGAGTACGTGTAAAAAAGTTTGCCTCTCTGAAACCAGCCTTTGAGCTATCTGTTCCTGACTTCAGAGGGGCAAAGTTATTTGGTACGCGTAAAATAACATTACCGCTCTGAAAGAGGAATTCAGCGTTCTGTTCCTCATTTCAGAGAGGCAGTTGTATTATACCGACTTCCCACGGTGCGTGATAGTGCGCACCACAATGCACGAGCTCGCACCGACGCACCATGGGAAGAGACTTGTCCGTGGTAACGCGGACGCGTGCGGAGCGGTGCCCCGTATCCACATCACCATGGTATAATAATAAGCTACGCCTGGTATTCTCTTCCCGCAATGGCCTAAGACTACGTCATGAATGTCACGATCAGTGCTGCCATTGATTAACATCTCCAATACAATAAAGGAGATTTTTAATTCATAACAAATATTAAATAAATTGCTAACTAGCCTATTTTCTATTTTGTATTATTCATCTATTTAGTTAAAAAGTAAACTGTATAAAATTACTAGTTCAAAATTGCTTCTCCAAAGAAGCAAATATGTGAAAAAATGCATCTTGCTCGGGTAATTTATTTATACATAGTGGAAGCACCCCCAGCTGATGACGTTTTCTTAGGCCAATCACGTGACCTAGCTGTCACAGGAAGAGAATACCTGTGAAACATATTATTATACCATTTGCATCACACACCTTCATATTGTCACCTTCATATCCCACTGTGTGTGATTTTACGGATGATACCACGCACAGCCGGTGCGCGCTACCACGCACCGTGGGAAGCCAGCTTTACGCGTACTGTATAGTTCATGCAGCAAATGAAATTGTTTCAGTTTGAGGTGAGATGTCTAAATATACCGTATTGCAAAATGTTTCATGCGCGTAGTCATTTAAACACCTCGTTTGTTTCCTGACTGTGAACCTGACACCGTCAACACCAATCTGCACGATTCGTTTCCTAGTAATAATATCTGTAACGACTTAACTGAACCATAAAATAAACAATAAAAGGAAACAGATTCTATTTACAACTATTGTTATTTATATTCTGTGTCGATTCAGCACAGCTATTTCGTAACTGCTAAATCTCGGGTTAGTTCTAAATTATCTTGTAATGCTTTTAATACGTACAGTCGACAAAAGAGTAATTATACTCTTTTCAACGTAAAGTGAATCCTGATGTTTCTCTACAAAATGTCACCATAAAAAGAATATTAATTATATTGAAAAAAAATAACATTTATTTTATAATTATTTTACGGTTTTTGATGAACTCGTTTACGTTGTTTAGATAGCACGGCTACGGATATTACGCCTACAATTTATGAAATGACGCTATGTCAGGTCAGGAATCATCTTTCGTTGAGCAGAGTATACTTATACGGGCAAACAACGGATATCAATGCATTATCCAGGCAACTGTCGTTGTAATTATGTGCGTAATAACTTTTTATACACAAGACATGCTACAAGCGATGGCAAAGACTCTGTTAAAATACGAATGTTATTTAACTGGATACTTATCTCTTTGGTTGATTGTACCCACCATTTGAGCAACGAGGGCTTGTTCCATCCATAATTCCAAATTCATAATCTATCGCTTAGGAATCTGTTGTAAGAAAATAAACAAATATACAAGGATAGTCGGAAAGGGGTACTTACTAATCTGTGGGCCACTTGAAAGTATCACTGATGACCCCTAATATACTTAATGTAAAATGCAAACAAATCTGATCATAGGTAGGGATAGATAGATTTTAGCGTATTTTTTATGAAATCTTTGAACAGCAATATCTTATTAACTACTAGCTTTTGCCCGCGGCTTCGCTCCCGTTAATTTAGAATTTGTCAATCAACTCTTAACACTACTAAAGTTTCTATAATTAATATAATTCAATCATGATTCTTAAGACACATGGCGCCATCTATGAATGTTATCGTTGTTTTCCTCGGGAACAGTACTTTTTTTCGGGATGAAAGTTGTTCTATGGATGTTTCTGTACACCTGACAACGTATATGCAAAATTTCAGGATGATGGGTTCAGTGGTTTAGGCGTGAAAAGGAAACAAACTTACTTTCGCGTTTATAATATTAAAATTAGGATTGACATTTGGGAAAAGTGGTAGAACATAAGTTATTCATTACTATGGGTACTTTAACACTCTTTCGGATTAGTACCCCCTTTTCGACTAACCTAGTATACATAATAGTTGCAATGCAATGATCTGTGGCCCATTGATATAACAGTGGTCGTCAACTATTTTCGTTTTCAATAAAACGAAATGGCGAAGTTACGATCTATATTAGACCGACGCCGAGTATTTTAACAGGAAATTTTACTATGTCTATATGAAACTAAATATAACTGACCGTACATGTTGATTTATTGACTCTATTTTTATAACAGAATGGTTGTGGAAAATAGTTTGTTGCTCTTGGCTCCAGAACTGAATTTATTGATTTTACCTACTTTAATGTTATATAATTAACTGGAGAATTATGTCACGTTATTTGAGGACGTATATTGGGTAAATTCTGTAATAAGGCCAAGGTAATGATGCCAGTGGCAACAGGTAAACTTTGGTTTTGTTTGCGATCAAGATGAATGACGAATCGTTTCCAGGAAAAAATAAAAAAGTTGCCATAAATTAATCAGCTTTACGCGTTCTCTAGTGTCTAATTTGATTGATGCATCTAATTAGGCAGGCAGTGTTAAAAATGGAGACTAAAAATGTGTGTGTGTATGTGTATGTGTGTGTGTGTGTGTGTGTATGTGTGTGTGTGTGTGTATGTGTATGTGTGTGTGTGTATGTGTGCGTGTGTATGTGTGTGTGTGTGTGAGTGTTCTTTCAACGTACAGGGGGCCAATTCGACTAACAAAACTGTTGCCAAACGCAAACGAACCATAACTACTTGTACTATTTATTCTGTGCCACAACTGTCAGTCAGTTTTTGTTTACGAAAACTGTCAAAATGATTGCTCTTGTTTTTTGTGTTAAACAATTTGACAGCTGTTGAAAACGAAAACTGTCTAAGTCAGGGTTACTCAAAGTGGGGTACGCGAATCCCTAGGGGTTCGCCATTCGACCGCAGGGGGTTCGCGACAACTATTAAGGTTAATATTGTCCAAAATTACTCCTAAAATTGACTCCATTTGCGACAAGAAACAAGCACACCCATCACATTAATATTAAAAAGATATTTCTTTTGGCACTTTATTTGTTACCTTTTATTGAAAATAAAAACCTTATTTTCTTCAACAGTCAATTTTTTTTTGGGGCGGAAGGTGTTTTTATTAGTTGGTTAAGGGGTTCGCTGTCACCTGGAAACTTTAACAGGGGTTCGTGGAGCCGAAAGTTTGAGAAACCCTGGTGTAAATGAACGGTTTGGCCTTGGTTCGGTTGCTATTTATCAAGATTTCTTTTTAGTAAAATTTGGCCCCAGCTCACAAACACAATGTACAACAGTGTACGATGTACGAATGGAAATAAGGGCAACACACTAGGATTCCCTAAGCCGTGCGTGGGTGCTACAGAACACACAAATCACATACGCAAATATCCAGACGCGAAACAAACATTTTGTTTGCTATGCCAATATTTGTCTTGATGTGGGAATCGGCATCGTGTCCCTGTTACAAGCAGATCCTTTTTTGGTCCTTTACATTTTCATACAAAAACAAAATTAGATACAGAAACCCAGAGTACTTTTTTATTATGTGACTTAGTTGCCTTTAATCCTAACCCTGCACCGTATGGTAAGCGCAGACAGGGTCTGAGATGGAGCACACGAATCCAAGTAACAGAGATATAGAGGGATTCTTCTGTATTCCTATGGCTCTCAGACGGGCGTCTGGCTCTAACATACACACGACGGACCACCATAAGCGTACTTTCTAAATCCTACATTGAGTTTCATGTCTATTCTTCACGGTAGATTTTTTTCTAGGACCTCGGCAACATGATTTTTGATTAAGTGCTCTTTTAATCACTACATAGTATAAAACAAAGTCGCTTCCCGCTGTCTGTCCCTATGTATGCTTAGATCTTCAAACTACGTAACGGATTTTGATGCGGTTTTTTAATAGATAGTGTGATTCAAGAGGAAGGTTTATATGTATAATACATTGTACCCGAGCGAAGCCGGGGCGGGTCGCTAGTGATAAATAAAGATGAATTAGAGACTAAACACATTATTCAGCATCAATTCGCAATAATGCTGGCCGGTTTTAGACACACTTATCAGCACCCCGTGTGAAATCAGGTGCTTTCAAATGCAACAGCATTCCATAGAATGAAATACGAAATATAAAATGTGTTTAGTCCCTATATCCCTTTTTAAACAACTTTGAAAGCGGAGGTTATTGAGTATAAAGTCAAAGTTTTTTTATTTCAAATATACCAGATTTCAGGCACTTTTAAAAAGTTTAAACTAGGTGCACGGTCCAGAAAGCAGGTATTATGGAGAAGAGCCATAAGAGTAACAAATAGAAGCCTTTTAGGATTGCCATAGCAGTTATGAATGAATTAACAAGAATGAGTTCATTACTAGGGACAAAAAATCCTTTCATAAGTATAAAAGGAATGTAAATAACGATACAATATCCGAGACTAGAGAGTACATAATATTTCTGTTTCTCTAATATACACGGCTGTGCATTGAAAATCGCAATCAGAGGCAGCCGGTCTAATTAGCTTCGGGCCTGTTCGGTTGATTATAAATTAATGCGTATAAGGTAAAATGTGGGCAAAATGTAATTTGTTTTGTTACTGTAACGAACTCTGTCCCTTTCTGGTTCGTGATTAAACGTTGTTGCGGTCTCTGTCTTAATTAATTGCTTATTCCTTAGTTTATTCTTGGGTTCTCTGGATACGGGTCTTAGGATTTACAGCTAGGTAAATACTTAGTGGGTAAATTGTGTTTTAAATCAGACATTAAGCAACAAGTTTGCTATACTAGGAGACTGATGTATTTTTGTTACATTATCTTGCAGAGTAGTTATTTTAAAACAAGTGTCTTTGAATGATAGATTGAGGAATGATGTGATAAGACAAAGTTACGGTTAAAAGATGTAGTGTACAGCGGTGGCGAAGGGTGATTTTTCTTAAAAGGGAAACCGGACCAAAAAATGCTTACCTTGCTCAAGTGTGATGCGTGAATTCCAGTAACTACTCGTTTCGAAAGGGAAGCCGATAGGAATCGAGTTGTATGGAGCCTTCGCCACTGGTGTACAGTGGAATGCGCTGCCCGAGTGGGTGTTCCCCGACAGCTACAATCTGGGTGTCTTCAAGTCCCGAGTGAATCGGTTTCTTCTGGGTAAGCGTCCCAAGTAACAAAATTTGGTACTATAAAAGTCCTGAGAACGTTTTGGAGCGTGCTATTTAGTGTTTATGATTAGTACTATAATGGTGTTGTAAACGTTTACAGAACCCCAAATAGGCCCTAGTTTTATCACTGATTTATTCTATAAGCATTACATACAGGCTCTCACGGTGATAAATCAGCTCTATAGTTGAAAAGTAAAAGTGTCGAGAAACGCTTTTTAGTACTAAAATAGTGTTTCTGCATCGTTTATGTCACAAATTTGCACTATAAAAGTAACCAAAACATCTTTATAGTGCTATTTTGCACCGTAAACGATTCCAGTGATCTTTTTTATCACACATTTTGTTCGTGTTGTGAAAATATATCGGTAATTGTTGCTTAACGTAACATGTAATGAAAAGGACAACTTCAAAACATTCATGGATCGTAATTCTGCCATAACTTGCACTTGCGAAAATAATTGTATCGATAAAATAATTATGCTGATTTCAAATTTGACAATGCGCCCTCATAATTTTCGTATTTTAATTAAATTTTAATTAATAAAATAAGGACTTGTCCCAACTATGGCCGCTATAGTACACATTGGCTCCAGCCGTGCTGCTAATGTGCTATCATGGCGTAAAAACAGCAGCCATTTTCACCGAAAACGAATTAGTCCATTAATTATTAATTTTAGTGCTTTTATGTCACGATTTAGTACCTTAGTAGTGCATTAGGAGTCGCTATGGTACTATTTAGTACTATAGAAGAGTTTTCATGACTTTTACAGAATTAGCGCCATAGCGATGTTGAGGGAGCTTTTAAGGAGCTAAAAGGTTACGTAATGGTTGTGCAAGGTACTTTTATAGTGCAGATTGATACTGTAATAATGTTTTCGATACTTCTACAATACTAGTACTGTAAAAGTTATTTTTACGCATTATTAGTGCAAAATAGATACATAAAAGTGTCAGAAAGGTCGTCTATAGTACTAAATAGTACCATAATCGCTTTTTTCATATCTATTACAGTGCAACACTTTAAAGATTCTTTTGTATGGTCCTGTAAACGTTCTAAGAGCTAAATTATAGAACTTAAATGCTCTTTAATCTTATAGAACCAAAACGCTCTTTTAAAAACCTTTATAGTACAAGCAGGCACAATGGTTACCACTATAGGCCTACTATATCACTATTTGGTGTTATAACACCCTGGTTATAGAAGCTTTTGTTACTTGGGGTGCTCCATCGTAAACCGCATCATCGCTTAACATCAGGCGAGATGGCGGTCAAAGGCAGGCCTAGTAACAGATAAAAAAAAGTGGTTTGGTCATGTTGAGGGAATGCGAGTTGTAGTTTTTTTTTGTTTGTTTGCTCTTAACTCTGGTCAGGGTCAGAGGCGACAGAGACAAAGTCTACGATGGAGCGAGCTTACCCAGAAGAACTCTGGGGCCTAATTCTCCTAAAATAAATCTTGATAAATCACAACCGAACCAAGGAAGAACCGTTCATTCAGACAGTTCTCAATTTCAAAAGCTATCAAATTGTTTGACACAAAAAATAAAATCAATCATTTTGAAAGTTTTCGAAAACAAAAACTGACTGACGGTTGTGGTTCGATTGCGTTTGGCAACAATTTATTTTAGGAGAATTAGGCCCTTGTTCACTCTAACTTTGAAAGATTCGGGTTGTAAGCGTTAGTGTAGTTTAAAAAATATGTCGTAAATTCTCTTAAGCCACGTTCATGATTAATTATTAGCCCCAAAATAACCCCGTGTTTTCATTTACTTGGTAACTAAAAACACGAGGTACATTTTGGTAAAATAATTGATCAAAACTGAATCTGACATGTCCTAGAATTCAATTTACCTCACAATAAAAAACTATATCTACTAGTGTGGTTTTTCCATTTTGTCACTACAACTCAACTCTTCCTTCAACATAAGACCGTAGTAATTAACTATAAGCAGTATATAAATAAGAATTCGCTGCAAAAAATATAAACATGGAAATACCCACTCGTTTAGTTTGGGAATGCGTTAATAAAAAACAAAAACAACTAATTATGTAATCAAAACTGTTCATTCAGGAAATAAGCGTAGTAATCACAGAACTCGTTGAATTAATTGATTATTAACCTTCTGATATGTATTTAATTTTGTGCTAATATCGGTGTGATAACGTTTCATCATTAACTATCCATTTGAGTACTCTACTTGAAATTGAAGTATTTTGTTCTGATAAAGTATCTATCGCCATTTTGAAAATGGCGCCGCGCCGGTGACTGAAAAAAATGTGTGGAAACCGGTTGTCATCGTATGTGCATGTGATGCGGAAGGAAGGAACATGTCGTGAGGAAAGTTTTGAGTACGAATGTGGATAGTTATAAGAGTAGAGGAAGACTAAAGAAACGATGGATGGATAGTGTGAAAGATGGGCTAGAAAGGGGGTGAGTACAGAGATGACGGGTAATAGAGATGTATGGGAGAAAAACACATGCTGCGCTGAACACCAATAAGTTGGGATAAGGGCAGGACGATGATAATAATGATGAAAGTATCTGTTGCCACCAACCAGGCCGGTTGAACTCGGGGATGCAACGGCCGAGGCCCGAGAAAATTTAAAATTATTTGACTCAGCGCTACATGCTGAACGGGCTAGAAGGCGCCTGAGCTGGATCCGCACCGCGGCAGATAACCTCGAGACGGACCTGACCACCACCACTCTTTCTTTCAATATCTTTTAAACTAACACTTGCGTTAACGGTAAATCATAGTGAGAAAACCTGTACATCTAAGAGTGCAAAAGGTTCTAGCGATAGTCTGCAAACCAGACCTAAGAGGCTCGTTATGGACTGATTATGTTTTTACCTATGCTAAGGCCCGTATTTATAGACAATTCTCATTTGAGAGATCTTTCACCAGCAGCTACCATAAAGTACCTAGTATTCTACACATTACACAGTTTTGTTTTAAATACCTCTCTTTGTCATGACATTTTAAAACTACACTTAAGGGGGATCTCTCACACGAGAGCTGTTTATTAATACGGACCTAATGAACCATTTACATGAGGCCAATTGACGAGCCATTCCACTAAGCCAAGCCATTATTGGCGTTGTGTAATTAGAGACAATCCATTACAATGGAGTGTCTTCTGGCCATTATTAAAGACAATCCATTAAATTAGAACGATTTCAAATTTTTCGGTTATGGCTTGGCTTAGTGGAATGGCTCGTCAATTGGCCTCGTGTAAATGGTCCATAAATGTCATGACGATTCCATTCCACTTTTAGCATTCCATCTATTAAACTATCCATATTTTCCCAGGTTATCATGAAACCTCTGAAGTGAAATCCTAAAACCACAAGTTTATACCATCCTGGACGAAGATCTTTAACGAAAATTATGAAACCTTTGTCATAATCCCATTTTGACTCAATTTGAAAATGCTACGCTACTAAAAGATGAGCTCGACGTGGTTTTGGATGGCTTAGAATGAGAAGGAAGTAGCAATATCACGTTTGGTCGGGAACTGGTTACTAAGTACTTAAATGTCAAAAATAGTTTTTTACTACTTTTCTATTGTCGCAAAAAAAAGAAAACCTTTCACTATTGTATTAGGTTGGGGAAAAAGTCTTTTCGCATTATAGTATGTATGAACTTGTAATAAAATCTCTTTGGCTATACTATTTGTATCTGGCTGGTTTTGGTATCATTGAAAGTTTAAATTTTAAAGAACATAATTCCAAATTCAAATTAGGAAAATGTGTGATTTTCATTTGTTTTTCGTACCGCTAAGATGAGTGAATCTAATGAAGAAATTCGATACATTTTAAAATTTTACTACAAAAAAGGTAAAAATGCAACGCAAGCCGCGAAAAAAAAATGCGATGTTTATGGACCTAGTGCAGTGTCTGTGAGAGTAGCACAAATTTGGTTTAAGCGTTTTCAATCCGGAAATTTTAATGTCAAAGATGCACGTCGCTCTGGTCGCCCTATTACGGATTAAATGGATGCCATTTTTGAAAAAGTGGAGCAAAAAGATCGGCATATCAGTAGTTACGACGTAGCTGAAGAACTGGGAATTGACCACAAAACAGTTTTGACGCATTTGAAAAAAACTGGGTAAGTACACAAAAAAGCTCGATATTTGGGTACCTCACGAGCTCACTGAAAGAAAGCTAATGAACCGTGTACTCATTTGTGATTCTTTATTACGACGTAATGAAACCGAACCATTTTTGAAGAAGCTGATAACTGGTGATGAAAAGTGGATCACGTACGACAAGAACGTGCGAAAAAGATCGTGGTCAAAGGCCGGTCAGGCTTCACAGACTGTGGCGAAACCCGGGTTAACTCGCAACAAGGTGATGCTGTGTGTGTGGTGGGATTGGAAGGGCATTATTCATTATGAGCTGTTATCACCAGGCAGGACCATCGATTCTGAACTCTACTGCGAACAACTGATGAGATTAAAGCAAGTGAAGGGAGGGCTTTTTGGGGGATGTCTATATTGTAAAATCGACGTTCAAAAAGAACTAAGTAATTCTAGTCTATTTTGAATAAACGAGTTTTGAGTTTGAGTTTGAAGAAGTTGAGAGAAAGCGGCCGGAATTAATCAACAGAAGGGGTGTGGTTTTTCATCATGATAACGCTAGACCTCACACATCTTTAGCCACTCAGCAAAAATTAAGAGAGTTTGGCTGGGAGGTTTTAATGCATCCGCCATATAGTCCTGACCTTGCACCTTCAGATTTCCACCTGTTTCGGTCTCTTCAGAATTCTTTAGGCAGTGTCAGGTTAACATCACGAGAGGACTGCCAAAACCACTTGTCGCGGTATTTTGATCAGAAGTCCCAAAATTTCTATAGCAATGGGATCATGTCCCTACCTACAAGATGGCAAAAAGTTATCGAACAAAATGGTACCTACATACTTTAGTTAAATGTAAATAAACTATATTAAAAAATGTTTTGAATTTTCTTAAAAAATGCGAAGAAACTTTTTCCCCAACCTATTATTTTCTTTAACTAAATTTTCTCGTGTAAATGTTCTATCTCTTTGTAATGTGTCTTGATTGTGTCAAATAAACGTTTTTTCTTTATCTAAATTTAAGAAAAAATTAGTCGTTTATCAATCAAATAATGCTGCAAGTACAATTCTAATAAATAAACTCGAACTTTCCGCTGAACAGAAGCATTCAAACATATACCGCATGAAAAATCACGGACGGTGGCAGATCAATAAAAAATGAACGAGAAACGGTTCGCATCCTATCTAACCTGCTCTGTATTCTATTGAATCGAAGCCTCCAGATAGAAATATGAGTGCAATCTATATTCAATCGCTAGATATAATCAGTTATTCGAGCCTTGGCATACGGTTCAGGGAGCACGTAAACCGTCTGCCCCAATTAACTGTGGCAAGCTATGATCGTTTGAGCATGCCTGCTCCGATCCTTTATTATAATTTCAGAATACATTCAGAATATGTGTTACTTATTTGTCTGCGGGAAATTGTTTTTTTTGTCAAGGACTTATGTAAGCACCTCTTTGAGGCACGTGTAAGCTATAATATTATAAATGAGAAAAGGAATTTGTGTAGATAATTCTGGTATTATTCAACAGGTTTGTATAAAGTTTTGTTCATAGAATAAGTTTATGGAGATCAAGATAGGTCTGTTTTGTTCTGAACAGTCTTAGCCTTAGCTTTAAGTATGACCTTAAAAACAAAAGTTGCCCTATTGTTACTAAAATTTGATCTCTAATAAGATATTTTATAATTTGCTCGGATGTGCATTGGTCAGCAGTGGCGAAGGGTGAATTTTCTTAAAAGGGAAGCCGGACCATAATATTGTAGGCGTTTATTTATTTCTTTGATTGTTACTTTCATAAGCAAATGTTATACCTGCAACGTAACTTCGTAAATAATTGTTTGTTTAAATGATAATTGAAAATAATAGATACTAGTATTTGCCATATTTCGAAAGGGAAGCCGATAGGAATCGAGTTGTATGGAGCCTTCGCCACTGTTGGTCAGGTAGTCGCTTAGACCTCCCAAATCCTAATGCTGTTAACACTAATTGCATCGCCATCACTCAGCTCAAACGTTTGACGTAGTGCTCCGACAAAACCACGGTAATGGTTTGAACTCCAATCCGTTTGTATTAGATAAGCTATGTTTACACCAGTGCGCTTTCATGTTCATCTTACGTCTTCGTCTGAAGCATGCGTGAAGCGCCATCACATGAATAAAATATTCATGTAGCGCCATAGCGCATACAATAGCGCATGCCTTAATACTAGTTCGACAAAAGCGCATGCCCCTAACGCATGCTAATCCGTCTACTGCAGTGGCGTAGGGTGAAGTTTCTTAAAAGGGAAGCCGGACCAAAAAATGCTTACCTTGCTCAAGTGTGATGCGTGATTTCCAGTAACTACTCGTTTCGAAAGGGAAGCCGATAGGAATCGAGTTGTATGGAGCCTTCGCCACTGGTCTATTGTATGTCGACTGACGACTGACCGAGGCGCACCGGTTTAAAAAAAAGATAAAGAATCATTTATTTGGACACAGCACGAGGAGACACAATAAATAAAAAGTGTGATACAAGCTGTGTAGACGATAAGCTGCATGCGTCTTATGGCAATCAATATTGCATGCGCTTGACGCAAGAGGAATTGAAAGTTGAAAGCGCAAGATGAACATGAAAGTGCACTGGTGTAGGCATACCAATTCTCCTAGGTTACAACAGTGTTTCTGTGTGAAATAGGTTTAATGTTATTTTTTATTATACCAAAATATTTCCTTTTTTTGCATTGTTAATTAATAAGTGTTAGTTTTTAAAGAGAAGTCTTAGAATTCTTAAAAAAAAAGTTATTTGTTTTATTTCTAATCTTATTTATCATCATCATCATTCCCAAAAGAGGGGGTTTGCCGTAATCACCACGCTTGGCAGGCGGGTTGGCGATTGCAGTATGGTTGTTAAAGTACTCAGAGAACGCTGCTGCCCATCCTCTAGAGAATCCCTTAGTCGCCTTTTACGACACCCACAGGAAGAGATGGGATAGTGCTATTCTTTAAGTCCGGCACTACGTGAGACAATCTCAAATCTAATTTTATTCTCCGCTCAATACGTAAAAGCAAAAAATTAAAATAAAGACTTTCCATTTGTTACCAAATATCTTTTGTTACTGTTACCACAAATACCGAATTTCAATGCCAATAGAAAGGTATGACGCGGTGCAAAAATTTTAATTTAGTTGAATGCGCAAAATATAGCATTAGATAGAGAGCCACGTTAGTGCACTTTCAGCGGCTATCGTATTCTATCTCATTCAATAGTTCAATTAAAGTACTGGGTAATCCATCAATAGCCATTGAAATTGAACTAACGTGGGCCATTGTCGAGAAGCAAACACAAAGGTATAAAGGTATTCAAACAATAGATTGGCTCATGTCCTTTTGAATCCATAAATTTTACCTTTATCTGTAGAGACAAAACTTCAATGTTCCTCAAATTCGTAGTATCAAAATTCCGGGGTTATTACGGGCTAATTTCTTTTTACGTCATTGTTAAGTACTAGCCGTGCTAGTGGCTTCGCCCACGTAGTAGATAATATATAGTCTATGTCCAACCTGAAGGTCCATTCTAAATATTGTTGAAATATTTTGTTAAATCGGATGTATAGTTTCGGAGATTACCTCCTACATCCCAAAATACAAACTTTACCTCTTTATGATATTAGTGTAGACAATAACTTCTCAGAATTGAGTTTGCACCATATTAAATCAGCAATCTAGGAACGGCCGATAAGATCAGAGCATAAAAAATTGCTGATTCATTATGCGTACTAGGTAAATGTACAAGTAATATGTAAACTTGCAGTAAAAAGTAAAACCGGGGATCTTTGCGATGAGTAATAATATTAAAAAAACTGTTTGTCTGCATGTGAAGTCCACTCCGATGCTAAAATGACGTCATAGCATCTACGTAAATGGATGCGTTCATACGTTTTATAGCGTAGTACAAACAAATGGTATTCAAATATGGAATGCAATTGTGACGTAACACTGACTTTATTTACCGCTACGTGTGATCTTTAGATCATCTGGCTTATGGCAGATTTACATTGAGTCAGAACTGGATTCAGAGTGCTGGAATGGTTGTTGGATCCGTGTAAACAGTTTACAATCCAGTACAGCGTCCAGCATCCAGCGCTGGATTGAAATAGAATTTTTCATTCATTCCATCATTATAATCATTATAGCCACAAAAGTATCCATAATAAACATTCAGATGATACGAGTATAGACTCAACTGTCTTTCTTTTGTGAACTGTCCATCACAGGACGAGCAAAGATGTCTAATTAGCAGTGATCGGAGTAGGTAGATTGAATTGGGGTCATTGATCCGAAACGTATATATTAATATGGACATTCCTCCGGAATTTCGTAATTTTCGGAAAATTTCGGAATTGGATGATTATTAAAAAAAATACGGAACTTAGGTAGGAATTGTATTAAAATGAGCAATATTATATTCTTCATGTTTTTTTTAACGGCACACTTTCCCTATTTGACACAACCCAACGACCAATTAGAACAAAGTATCATGGGTGGTGCACTAACCGGTTATCAAAACAATGCGTACGCTCGCCGACGACATGCCAGGTAGCTGACTCGTTTACTTCGGTTCGTAGAGTGCATAAAAATGTATTAATGCTTCGATCGGAATTCGATTGTTTTTATTATTCAACAGATAATTACTAAATTAATTTAGTTTTGATACCTTCCTTTAAATTCTGAATTGAGTAGTAATAATTTCACTAAAAACATTAACATTATTTAATTGAATCCGGAAATACCGGAATTACTTTCCGGAAAAATGGCTTATCCATGTTATTCTTTCTGTGTGCATTTATGATACAAGTACCAAAAATCAATCTACCTACTCCGATCACTGCTAATTAGTCTAAAAGTTTCACCGTTTTATCCACTTCAGCCGTTCTCTTTCATTTCTTACTTCAGGGTGGCGAGAACATCGTCGGGCACTTATGACGCAATTTGTGTCGTAGTCCAAACTTTTACGTTGCTTTAGGCACATAGTATTTTGCATGCCTTATACTTAACTCTAAAGTACTTAGCTAATTCATGTGATTTCCCACCATTGGCTGGAGACCCTTCAGGTCTTGCCAATAATTGCCCGGACACGTTGAAACAGTCCGCAAAGGAGATCACCCATTCTGGGATAAAATTAGGATTTTTGGCGGCCATCAATAATAGTTACACAATTATAAAGCACACGTGTAACGCATTATTTTTACTATGGCGTCAAAGTCGAAAACTATTTGGGTTCGGAGATATATATCGGGTGTAAAAAGACCTTTAACGATAACGAAAACCACGTATTCTACCCATCATTGGGATCATTTTCTTCGAACAAACCATACCTGGGAAATCATTGGTTTTGGAGATATTGAAGGTCAAAGTACTTACACTTTTTTATTTTCAGTTTTTTCCAAAAAACGATTTCCAAGTCATAATACTAAATTTCCTTCCATACAAACATTATCAAAAATTTCAATTTTTCCTAACAAATTACGCATTTGAAGTTACAAAAACGCAATGAATATCAAACGCACACGACCGCCTTGGCTCGGCTTTGTGGCCGCTGCGCGCATGTAAACGCGCGGCATCGCCACAACCATAATTTGCGATCTACAAAAAAAGCGTTTTTTTTTCATGCCAAAAAATAAGAGTCGTTTCCCAGCAATTATTTTTGGTCAATGTAATTTAGTTTGATGTACAGAGTGCGTAGATTTCGGCTGTGTGATGGGTCCTTTTACACCCTGTATACCAGGTAAAAATTAAAACGACGACTTGTATTAGAGGTGTTAAGAATTATTTTATTATTATTACAGCGTCGTCGCCATACAAATAAATGTTTGCACCTACTCCTGCCACCATTTAAATAAAATATTCATTCCAGGCCGCCGACTTATTTTTTATCCCAATTATTTATCTACAGTCTGTTTTTGTTTTTTAATCTCTGAGACTAAATTGACAGGTACAAATGTCAAACTTATTAATAGGTGCATTATTTTCAAATTTGACGTTTCGTGCCTGTCAATTCAGTCTCTGGGATTAAAAAACGAACTTTACAGCAGACAAAGAGAAAAATAAATGTAATTTTATGACGCGCCGATCAACTTGC
Organism: Amphipyra tragopoginis; assembly: GCA_905220435.1. Classification (NCBI taxonomy): domain Eukaryota; kingdom Metazoa; phylum Arthropoda; class Insecta; order Lepidoptera; family Noctuidae; genus Amphipyra; species Amphipyra tragopoginis. The sequence goes on from HG992006.1 coordinate 5,438,383, forward strand.
AGTGACGCTGCAGTTAATCTCGCGCGTATCTGACAGTATCGTCTATTAAGAGAATACGAAGAAATTGTTTTGATAGAAACGTAACTGCAACTAAACTGCAACTGAACTTCTTTAGTTAAGTGAATCAGGTCGCTGTACGAGCACGGAGCTGACCCAGTTCCCGCGTAAAAATATGTTTGCGCTGTTGCGTGCCACCAACAGTGCCAATTGAAATTTCCTGCACCAGGAGTGCTACAAATTGACCAATCAGGTTTAGATGACATGTTATGTAGCTGTTTAAACATGTACCATGTACTCCCTTTCCGGTGGCGCATAGAATTTTATTGTGCATGATTACATCTAATCTAATCTTTGGAGTGAGTGGCTTAACTCAAGGGCGATAGGCCTCTGGTTACTCTAATTTTCTAGTAAACAATAGCGTTGAAAGCTAAATCATACTGGTAGCTTTGTTAGTTTTTTGGAGTTCATATTATGTAAATAAAAAGCTTTTAGAAAGGTTTTAGTTTTGCGTGCTGGCTTCTAATGAGTTTTATTACGCGGCTGGTGGAAAGAGCTCTTAGGCTTGGACCAGACAGGCAGGTGCTAGGTGTTAAGAGCTACGCTGCGTGCTATGTGACATACAACAGGCAACGTTTTTGATGTCGGGCGATGCCACCGCCTGTGTAGGCATTACCTACTGTATGGATTGTAAAACTGTGACTGAACTGTGTTGCCTGCACGGCCTGCGCCCTAGTATAAGCTTAGGCTGACACTTGGAGCCGCGCTGCGTGACTATAAGTCACGTAGTGAGTCACGCTGCGCTTCGAGTCACGATACAATCCAAGCGCGGCACCAAGCGAAGCTCCTGACTGTGTGGCTTGGGCCTTAGGTCCTTTTGTAGTTGTAACTAGTTCAGGAGGAGTACCACAAGGTAAACAAACTTCAAGATTGATTAAACGATATATTTTACTTAGTGGTAGGATCTATGCTGTCCGCCTGGCTAGCTGCCACCCTCACATTGAAGTCACCAAGCAGTTTACTGTGTTCCGTCGTGTGCATGTTCTCACATGCAGATGTTAGAGGGGTATAGGGGATTTCCTCTAAATCTCTGTTACTTGGACTTCTCTGCTCCATCTTAGACCCTGTCTGCGCTTACCATCAGGTGCAACTAGGGCCAAAGGCGACGAATATAAAAAAAAAAACACGGATATAGATCGTGTAGCAAATCCTCTGAGAAATTTGTTGAGAGCCCATAGTTTATCGAAATAAAATCCTTTAAAGTATGAATGTGGAGTGTTGTATATTCGATAGGCTGTAGATAAACCTTATCTTAGTATCTTTCATTGCTTCTCTGGTTGTTATTTGTAAGTTCTTAGTAGAGGCTAATAAAAATAGATCCCCAAATATACCTACGTGATAAATATTCCTAACAAATTCTAAGAGAAAGACTCGGGATGTCTCGACGGTCGTTGAATGTTCTTAGTTAGCCATTCCTTTAACATTAATTATTGCTGTTTTGTGCCCTGAGGGATAATCTGCCGTATTCTACCTGTAATCTGCGTGTAAACAGGAAAATATCTACATTTTCCTACTAACGACGACCATTAGCAACTATATTTTTTTCTCGATAAGGGTCAGTCGGGAAAGCCTCACGAGTGCTTAATGGTGATTGGCTGAATCAGCAAGTTTTTTGAGTACGTAGTCGCTCAGGTGCCTATCAATTTGCGACGAATTATTCTTCGATTCGTCATCGTTTTTGGTCGAAGGGGTTATTATTTAAGTTTATATTTTTATCAGTGTTAGTAGAACTGGATAAAGTTGTTTAGTACGATCTATCTTGTTAGTTGGTTCAGTTAGTGAGTGCTAAACTTGCTTTCTCAGCTTTATGTCTATTGTTCTTTAGGATTCGCTCGAGTTCAGCTCCATTAATTCCTAGATAGGAATTTATCGTCTTTGTGTTTAGAAAGTTCGTGCTGTGATTCTGGGCTTTGTTTAAGTCATTCAATTTCTCCTTGTTGATGTTGCAAACAGATAGTTTTATCAAAAACTAGCTGTACCCGCATGCGTTGCAATGCACTTTTTCCTACTTACTACCTACCTACTACCTACCTACTACCTACCTACTACCTACCTACTACCTACCTACTACCTACCTACTACCTACCTACTACCTACCTACTACCTACCTACTACCTACCTACTACCTACCTACTACCTACCTACTACCTACCTACTACCTACCTACTACCTACCTACTACCTACCTACTACCTACCTACTACCTACCTACTACCTACCTACTACCTACCTACTACCTACCTACTACCTACCTACTACCTACCTACTACCTACCTACTACCTACCTACTACCTACCTACTACCTACCTACTACCTACCTACTACCTACCTACTACCTACCTACTACCTACCTACTACCTACCTACTACCTACCTACTACCTACCTACTACCTACCTACTACCTACCTACTACCTACCTACTACCTACCTACCTACTACCTACCTACTACCTACCTACTACCTACCTACTACCTACCTACTACCTACCTACTACCTACCTACTACCTACCTACTACCTACCTACTACCTACCTACTACCTACCTACTACCTACCTACTACCTACCTACTACCTACCTACTACCTACCTACTACCTACCTACTACCTACCTACTACCTACCTACTACCTACCTACTACCTACCTACTACCTACCTACTACCTACCTACTACCTACCTACTACCTACCTACTACCTACCTACTACCTACCTACTACCTACCTACTACCTACCTACTACCTACCTACTACCTACCTACTACCTACCTACTACCTACCTACTACCTACCTACTACCTACCTACATGATGTCGAACGGGATAAAAAGTATCCTATGTCCTTCTCCTGGCTCTAAACTACCTCCCTGCCAATTTTCAGCTAAATCGGTTCAGCCGTTCTTGAGTTATAAGTGAAGTAACTAACACGACTTTCTTTTATATATATAGATTTAATTTGGAAATGCAGGTTTGAACATTGTAGCACGGGTAGCATGTCCACCGTAGACAAAGGCTTTATCGACGGAAAAATACGCAAAATGACATGTAAACAATGGCAATGTCATTTTGTCTATCTTTCTGTCAAAAAAACCTTTGTCTATAGTGGTCATGCTACGTCTCTAAGAACTATATCAGAATCTGTGGTTGTATGAAACCGGAAAATAGCAAGTGAATAACGGAATATCGGAAGTATTTTCCCATGTAACGTTAGCATAAAAAATAGCAATATTCTTGATTATTTATGCATTTAAGATAAGTATGATACATTAATGAAAAAGGTAGGTACTCTCTTTTATAAAATTTCAAGGCAGCATAAATCTTGTGATGTAAATATTTTTATCCACAATGTGACTTTCATCACATCCACTTTATCAAAGTTTTGTCAACAAATCACTCCTCTGTCTGACTGTTTTGTCGCGGCACGGAAACACGTATCCGTGGTAATTTATCTAAAGCCTAAAATAAATAAGTACTCCAACAATGAAGTGATGTAATAAAAAAAACAAATAACTTTATGATTCATTTCTTCTGTCGGTCAGTGTCACATTCACGTTAGAGGTTATGTATGTTCTAAATTCAAAATCAAATATTGGTTAGCGACTGAGCGTTGTTTTCGTTCATTGATCTTGTTTAACCGTATAGTCCGTAGCGGGCCCCGAAAGGGGACGAACACAAGAACTACCGTAAACTCGTTTTCGACCCCGATCGGGGCCCAGAATTAGGTCATACGACATCCTAATTAATAATGTAAACATTTAATTATCTACTTATCGGATCTTGTTATTGGATGAAATTTATAAGAACTAAATAAAAAGCTCAAGTTTGAGTACCATTGAATCAATCCTATTTAGCGCACGAGTTTTAATATTTACCTTTACAAAACTGAATGTATAAATGCGATAACCGCCATTTGATGACAGTCGTGGTGGACGCTAAAAATCATAAAAAGAATGGATTCTGGACTACCATACATCACAAAATGAGTAAATCATTTATTAACTCGAGGAAATCATCCATAGTTTTGGTAATTTTAGTAGTGATAACAAAGTTTTTGATATCCAAAGTAAAAGCTTCCCGCCAGTTGAACTTTTGTTGTTGTTCATTTATCACTAATATCATAAATTACACAGTAGGCGTGGTTAAAAACAATCCATCATCTATAGGCAAATGCGATATACTACTAGAAAAAGCCCATGTTTTAACGTAAAACGTAAACGTACGTAAAATATCACGAAATCTTTGTTATCACTACTCAATTTGGGATTCGGAATCAACCGCCATATTACTTTTTTATGGTTAATGATGTGAGAAAGTGATTATGTGAATCGATTATTTCGTTGTGATTTTGTTCGAATCGATTTAATAAAAAATAAGTAACACCAAAAATCGATTTTTTTAATTATAGTAAATATTTTACATGTTTGATGTAATTTAACATTCTATATCATCATATCTATGTTAAAATTATAATCAAGCAATCAAAGATACTTTTTTTTAAATATCGTAATAAGTCAGTAGGTACATTTAAATAAAATAAAATAGATTTAGATTCATCATAAATCATAATCCTCTGTGGCTACATCAATAAATATTCGTACCGAAACTTCACCGTGGAATCCAATGCATCCGTAGACTGATATTCTTTATTCAAAATTCAAAAAATAAATTCTAATTTGACGCAACATCGGCAGTAAAATAATAATTATCTACGAAACGTTTCTTGTAATAAGGTTTAAAATTGTTAAACGGGATCTTAATAGTGCGAAATCTAGGTACCTCGCCTACGCCTTCATGTACTAATTTTAAATTGCATAGGTACCTACATAGAATATTAATTTTATTATGTCCAGGATGGTTGACGGTTGTGAATAAGCGAAAAAAAAACAGAAGAGAGGTGAAGAGGTCATACATTATAGACTTTATTTTTTGAAGGCGTAGATGGTATAGGGTGCCCAGTATATCTGACATAGGCATAGTGAGTATTTGATTTCGGGGAAGATTTAATGGCGGAAAGCTTTTGGCATTCTCGATGCGAGACATTGATGAGGCCTTGGGCCATCTTAAGTCGGATGCTGACCGGAAGCATTTACTTATAATGTAGTAGTTAGAATTCGAATAAGTTAGAACGTAAAACGAGCAATGAACATGCTGTTATGTGAAAATGGCGAATAATTGTAACATTACACGAACTCTTAAATGTTTCACCTCAGACTAGGCACCTCTGAGTTTTGAAGTAGGATTTTATTTCGAGATCGATTTTAAACGCTTTATGAAATTTTGCTCGTTTTATTTGGACAGGGGTGCAAAGGCAACAGTAGTTCAGCCATCTTTACTTGGCACTTTTACAACATTTTTTAGACCTTAACATTTTGTCGAGCTGATAGTCGCAGCGGATAAGCCTTGCAGCAGTAGGTAGACATAAGTTATTCTTAAATTCAAGATGGCGGCCTTGAAAATTTACTTATTATTTCATAATTATATTATTTCCATAGATTTCGGGGGTGCTGAAGCCGAAAATAAATTCTACTCCTAAATCCAAGATAGCCGTCATGAAAGTTCACTACCTAGTTAAATGAAATTTATTAGCCCTTAAATCATGGGATTGACACCCATGACAGCTAGCCAATTTGCGTAACCGCCATCTTGGATTTGGATTTTAATCTCATTTTCGGCATTAACACCCCCGAAAATCACGATTTTGAAACCCATGACGACTAATTTGCAAATTTTTGTAGCCGCTATCTTGGAATTTCATTTTGTCCCCATTTTCGGCCTCAGCGCCACCGAAAACTACAGAATTGACACCCATGACAACTAGTGAACTTTTCATGTTTTGACCTCATTTTCTGCAACAGGAGCCATGAAAACCATGGAAATATCACCCATGATGAATAAGTAGTAAGTTTTCGTAGCCGCTATCTTAGATTTAGAAATCGATCTTAGCCATGTTTGTTTTGTGAACCGACCTTATGTCCTCTAACATTATTAAAACCTGATTATAGTAGTACGTCCTCTATCTTATGAACTATTTCACTTCTATTTGAAATCAGGAAGCAAAGGCCCAGGAATTTATGTCCCGAGCTGCGGTATGGCAGATTAGGACATAAGCTCCGCCTCTCTGCTGCTCGCTTTCCTCAGCAAACCCTAGCACGAATGCTCTGCGACAATGTACCGCGTTGACCGACTGCATGTAGTAATATAGGAGAGAATGTGGTAATACATTCTAATTATGTCTATTAGATACTTAAAATATCTTCGTGTTCATTCTACTTGTACTAATATTTAATCTGTGCCAATACTTTAGGTTTTGGAAAAATAATTTCTATTCACGTGAAATTATTTATTTGTAGCTATGCCGAAAATAAATAAATGTCATTAATTAACTTTCGAGCGATTTTATTTATTTAATGATTATTTTTCGATTAGGATGAATGAGTTTCGATTAGGCTGAATGAGTATCGATTTGGCTGAATGCAACATTTGTATTGTATTAACAATTTTGGATTGATGGTCAACACTAGGTTCGAATTAAGTCGACGTACAATTTTTACTGAATTGAATTGTGTTTTTTTATCCGTTTTTGTATTTGAATAATGGTAAAAGTGAAAATGAAAAGAAAAAGAAACTATGTTTAGCTTGTCCCTTCAGCGTTTCAACACGTAACTAGGTACGTTAATTATTGTTTTTGAGCTAATCTATCTCAACTAATATTTGGATATAGGTATATTAAATATCTATTTTATTCTAATTTCGCATTATGTTGACGTAGCTTCACGTAAACAGCACATTTTTAAAGAAATTTACTAGACATATTAGGTACAATATTAATGAAATAAAATATTTTTCACATTAAATTCATACTTAAAACTTGCGTGCAAATTCCTGCATTTGGTGACTTAATTCAATTAATTGACGCGACAACTCCCCGAGTCAGCGGGTATGACAAATGTCAAAATCTCGTCGAGCCAAAGGGTTAACCAAAAAGGTTATCAATTCGATGAATTTTTTTTCCGATATTTTTGGACCATTTTGAGTGATTCTTTTTTTATTTGGTGCGGAATACTCTCGTATTGGTGGATTACCTTATGCATTTCATTAAGTTTGATTGAGTAGTTTTTTTAGTAGTTTGACAATAATTAACTTTATAGACGACGTTTTAGTTTTAGTACTTAGTGGTCCACGAACTTTTACACTATTTTTGTTGTTAGTTGTGGCACTAAAAAGTATAACTAAATTATAAACAGAAAAAAAATGTCTTAAAAAATCTGAAAGGAGTAAAATAATTTCAAAATTGTAAAATTAACAGTTTTTTTTTATAAGTTGGCGCCTTCGATTTTACACTGACTTCTGAAACTGTTAATTTTATAATAAGGTAATTATTTTACTCCTTTCAGTTTTTTCGACAAACAGCTCTGTGTAAATAGTTAATAATCCAGCAATAGATGTCGAGGCATGCCCAACATTTGCCATTGTGTATACAAGGTATAACATAAATAACGCACAATTTCTTAAGGGGTCACTGTACTCATCATTATGAACAACTTTTACTATGCGACAAAAAGTGAAATCGCGAAAAAAAAATCAGCTGTTCCCTACATTTTGACATGTTATGCGAACATAAATGTAGGGAACAGCTTTGTTTCCATAGTAAAAGTTGTTCATAATGATAGTACAGTGACTCTTTTAGACTTAAAACGCACTAGCGGCCAGCCGCAATGCGGCGTGCCGCTTGCGGTTGGCCGCACATCGATTTTTACATGAAACCGCATGATCTCAACGCACTGATTTCCGGCCAGCCGTCGTGCGCCAGTGCGTTTAGATCATGCGGTTTCATGTAAAAATCGATGTGCGGCCAACCGCAAGCGGCACGCCGCATTGCGGCTAGCCGCTAGTGCGTTTTAAGTCTAAGAGGTTGTGCGTTATTTATGTTATACCTTGTAGATGCAATTAGAGTCCAGTTGATATTTGGTGTTTATTCAACTTTACATTTTACAATTGCATGTTTGGAATGCTAGGCACGGGCTTCTTCTCATAATGAGAAGGGTTTAGGCCTAAGTCCACTACGCTGGCCTGATGCGGATTGGCGGACTACACACACCATCAACTTTATGGAGCTCTCTTAGGTGTGCAGGTTTCCTCACGATGTTTTCCTTCACAGTTAACGCAAGTGGTAATCAAATTCTGGAATGCTATGCAAATAATCATAACTCTTTCGTATCGATCAGACCAGTAAAAGTTGCTCACATCTCTTTAACAACTAGAGAAGAGGTGATGATCTTCAAACGGCGGAACAGATTTTCTTGAATCATAGCTAAGAGCACTCGATCAAGTCAAACAAAAAAAAACGGCTAAGTGCGAGTCGAACTCGCGCACGAAGGGTTCCGTACCATTATCTATAAAAACGGAAAAAAAATCATGTCTGTTGTATGGGAGCCCCCCTTAAATATTCGTTTTATTTAATTATTTATTTTTAAAGTGAATATATATAACTAAATATGCTGTGAATATTTCAAATGTCTACCTGTTGCCGTTATCAATATCGAGCAAAAACGAGCAACAAAATCACGTTTGTTGAATAAGAGCCCCCATTTATTTTATTCTGTTTTTTAGTATTTGTTGTTATAGCGGCAACAGAAGTACATCATCCGTGAAAATTTCAACTGTCTAACTATCACAGTTCATGAGATACACAGCCTGGTGACAGGCGGACAGACGGGCAGCGGAGTCTTAGTAATAGAGTCCCGTCCTTTGGGTACGGAACCCTAAAATACGAAATCAAAATCGGGTCATCCGTTAGGAGCTACGATTTCACAGACAGACATACAGATACACACGTTAAACTTACAACAACCTTCTTTTTGCGTCGGGGGTGAAAAATATATAGATTCAGTTTTCATCGTTGCATCAAAATTTACTTATATTTTGTTCGTCTTCATTAAACATTCGTTGAATTCCTACGTTCATAAATTTCCCCATAGACCTTCGCTATGACTGTATTGAAGATTGGCTCCTCACTAATTTTCCAATGCAAATATTCCAAACACAGTTTTAAAACTTTATGTTCTGCTCGGCCTTCTTTTTTTTGTTATTTTTTTTAATAATGCGTTGCCCCACTCTTAGATTTCTCTTGTATCGTGGGTGCGTTTACAGACCCAAATCTCACAAACACAAACGCCCAGACCCGAAACAACCATCTGTAGGCCATACAAATTTTTGTTCCGTGTGGGAATAGAACCCACGACCCGTAGCGCAGAAACCAATCGCTTAGCCACTGCACCATACGTGTCGTCTATTTTCCAACTATGTTGGGGTCAGCAACCAGATCGGCTGAATACCAGTATTTTACACGGAGCTACTGCCATCAGAACTCCGCCACCCAGTTACGGCAATCCTGACATACTTAGGTTAGACCGGTTGTCAGGCTTTCGGGCTTCTGACTACCCGGAACGACTTTTATAGGTATTCTTATGACACCCGAGACCGACCTCTCCGTGACACGATGGGGTCTCGATGTTTTTTTTTTATTATTTGATAATAGGCCTGCTATTGGCTACCATCTCGCCTCATGTTAAGCGATGATGCGTTCTACGATGGAGTACGCTTGCCCAGAAGAAACCGATTCACTCGTGACTTGAAGACACCCAGATTGTAGCTGTCGGTGTCGGGGAAAACCCATGTGTAAAGAATGGTCACCCATCCACGGGTTGACCGCGGCAAACGCAGTTTAACTTTGCAAATCGTATGATCTGTGCATTTTTTAATTAGCCACGAGCCCCCGAGACACTTTTAAACCTTTATAATCACATTTCCATTTTGAATTGAGAATGTTTTTTTCTAATGGCTCCTGAACGAACGCTCATTGTTATATAAGTATATTGAAATCAAAATGGCAGCATGCTGTTATCCTTTCGTCACGCGTACCACTCCACGAGGTTAGTGATAGTTCTTAGAATATTAAAATTTACACTTGATTGAATGGAAAGTGGTGATCTCGTAAGAATTGTATGATATGGTATTGCTAGAACAATCGTAGGTAAAAACTGAAATGCTAACTTTACCGAGAGCGATGTGTGAGTGATCTTAAAAAAAATGCAACGAAGAATATAATTTCTTTATGATTATCTTGGCCTTCAATAAAAAAAGTGCCTTGTTACATTTTATAATTGGTTATTGCATTCACTGATTCAGTCTAATATCCTAGTTTTTTGTGATAAATTAATAATAATATGTATCAAGTTTTAATTTGCTCAAATTAAAACTGTACCTATGTTCTGGAATTAAGTATAATTTAAAAATAGAACAGATTCTAATTTTAAATGTTTAGATTAGATTTTTTTTAGCAATTTATTTTTCCACAGCTTGCGAACCGAAAAAATATAGAAATACAATATGTATGAGTGAGAGGGAACGACTTGTCATCCGACATTTGTATCCATTCCCTATTGGCGCTGGTTGTACTTAGCTTAATGGAGCCGGACAGCGAATCGGAATACCGGATCACATATCATTTGTTAACAACAACATGAGTATCGATGTCGTTGTTTGCGTGTTGATCGCTTTAATGTGTCTTTCACAACTTCTGCTTACAATCGATCACTGTCAAACTTAAATATTTGACCAAAACACGCTTCGTACAGACGGTTTTGAACCTTATTTATTGGTTTTTAGGTTATATTTTTCTTTAGTAATGTTTAGGTTATTATTAAATTGAATATGTGTTTAATATGTGATTTTATGCCGATAGTAACTGTTGCTGCTTTTTCCTTAATGAATCAACGTTATAATAATTATATACGCCTTATCTTCCTTGTTCGGTTATTATTATTTACAACAACCGTGTTATTTTGTTAATAAGTCGATAATAATACAAATAGTATTATAATACATGAATATTATGTCAAGATGCGATTTATGATCGCTATTATGTAAAATAATGAACTCAATCGAACCGCGTCTAATAATACAAATTTAAATAACTTAATAAGGGAATTTGTAAATGAATAATATAATTTTATATAAATGTCAACAATATGTAGGGTGTAAAAAAATAACTCAAAGAATATTGTAGGGTGATTCACTATCGGAAAATAAAAAAAAAGAAATAAAAAAAAATGGAAATATGGAAAGTAAAAAAAAAAAACGCGAATTTCAAAAAGTTGTTATACGAAAGTTGTTCAATTCCCGATACCGAGTACCTAACCCCACAAAATTCTTAGGCTCTGTTGCACCAACTAAATAACCATAACCTTATAAGGTATAAGGGGCTGGTATCTGCAACTCCACGTATAATAATAATAACCATAAACCCCCTATGGGAAAGGCGTTACCTCACCATGAGATTAACGTAAAATCGGAGGGAACATTAGACTAGCTTTCTACACCACAATAATATAATAAAAAATGTGTCATGAGGTCTACTAAAAAGCTTACAAACCGCAGGGCAGCTTGTGGCGAGCTGTTGGTGAGTGGCGACACTGCGTACCTTATTGCGTCAGAGAGTCGGTCAGGGCCTCGTCTTCAATTTGCCTTTATAGGCTGGCTGGAGTGGAACCCCAAGAGTGCCCGCAGGACTCACAACTCTGGCTTGCCTTTATCGGCAGGTCAGAGGGGGGCCGCCAGAGCTATATGCTCAGAGGTGGAAGTGTCTGATCGCGTAATAGCGGGGAAACCCACTCCGGGTCTTTTAGACCCGCGACGGCGAAACCGGGGCCACACCTCTCTACACCTCTAGCCGCTCACACGTTTGTTGCTCCCTTCGCCTATGTACTGGTGGTTTTTCAGAGGGCCCAGCTAGTGAGCTGGCGAATCACCGTCTGCCAACGTATTTCAATTTTAAGCTTGAAAGGCAGACGCCGTTTTCTTCCGGCAATAGAAGTTATCCAATCCATTTAACACCCCTTTCCATAGACCAGATATTTTTCACCACATTTTACAATAGTCTTGCACTCACTTGGAACGGTCCATGACTGTACTCCAATAGTGCAGCCGTGGACAGTCCCCGGTTGGTGCCCCATCCCATTTTAGATTAAAGTTCTCAAAGGGGCCTCTGCGCGTTGGACCTGTGTCCCCCGCATGCCTTCCAAAGGACCGGACATCTTCCGCACGGAAGATGAGCCGTGATTCAAGAGAGATAACCATAACCTTACTAAATTTTCTGTCAAACCAGTAGGTACAAGTTTGACGTAAATATGGTATAGTTATGGTTTGTGGTTATAGTTAGTTGGTGCAACTGAGTCTTAGAGTTCATGTTATAACAACCTGTATATCGGAGAAATCTAAATAAATATCATTTAGATTTCTGTGGTATATAATCTGGTTCCTGCACCTGCCTGTGACGGGTTTTATTATTAAACAAATAACATTTAAACACAATAATAATGTAATTAATAGAACAGGTACGAGTTTATAAGTTCAAAGGTTAAGAACTTAACATAATTTATAAATATGTACAACTAGTTTTTGCTCGCACTTTGGCCGCATAGAATTCGAAATGCGCGTCAGTATTATTAACATAATTAACTTTTTGAAACCTTATGTATCATGTTGGGGGTCAAGCTGACCCCCAACATGGTTGGGAAAAGGCAAGGTAGAACATAAAGTTTTAAAACTGTGTTTGGAATATTTCGCATAACTCGTCAAAATGTAGGGAACAGCAGATTTTTACGCGATTTCAGCTTTGGTCCCATAGTAAAAGTTGTTCATAATGATGAGTACAGGGACCTCTTAAAAGATTGTGCATTATTTAATTTACACCTTGTATATTAATATAATATAATAATAATAATATTTTTGGGACATTTTTCTACACAGCACCATCTAGTCCCAAACTAAGCAGAGCTTGTACTATGGGTACTAGACAATGGATATAATACTTATATACTTTTTTTTTGTAAATACATACTTATAATATATAAGAAACACCCAGACGAACACAAACACTTATATTCATCACACAAATATTTGTGTCCTGTGGGAATCGAACCCACGACCTCGTGATCAGCAGTCCGACACTCGAACCACTAGACCACAGACGTCGTCAAAATTCAATAAAATAAGTATATTCAATAATAAGTATCTGCATAATAAGATTTCATCAAAATAAAATAAAACCGGTATTTATGCATAACATCATTACATAAGTGTGATATGTCTCAATAAAATTATTTATGACCAATTGAAAAAACTGGATTCTTTTAGCGACCTTGGTCTGCCGGTTGTATTATTATAATAATAGAGGTGACCCCTGACCTTGCATGAATACTTTTTTATAATAAGTAACAATGTTTAATAAAATCTCCGCCATTTTTATTTATGTTCTATCAAATCATTTTTATTGTTCTACTAGCTGTAGCCGGCATGCATTGAAATGCACTTTTTCTTACTTACTACTTACCTACCTTCAGAAACAAAATCAAAATAGTAACAAAAAGTTAAAACCATTTTCATGCATGCGGTAAATAAATGAAGAATATGGACATACTGAGAAAATTGCGTTTTTTTATAGCAAAATTTTCTATGAACCTTCTGCCGACAATTACGAATACAACAAAAAAAAAAAGCGAAATCAGTCCAGCCGCTCACGCGTGATGCCGTGACCAAGGGAAATAGAGATTCATTTATAATAGAAGAAGATGTATACGCATTAATCAGTAAATGTTTATCTTACACACGTATCGTGTTACGAGTATAAGTATAACATGTATTTATTCTTAGTTAAATCGATTTTTATTAGGTTATATATTTGTACGTTGCAAACTGCCCTTAATATATTTCTTAACAATTCTTTCCACCCAACGGTTGTCAGGAAGAAATTGCTTTAAGCATTATGACCGCCATTTATACTGTTCTATCTATATATCTATCTAACTTTTTACCCTCTGTCCTCTCGTAAGTAGCGCGGAGTGGCAGCGGTTAATCTCTACCATGAGTCCCAGGGGGCGCTGCTAAGCGTTGCTAATGAACTGCCCCCACTAATTCGTACAATGGCGTCGCTTTATCAGAGCAGTTTACTTTATGTTATACTCGGAAACTGGATGGAATATGAAGGGATTTGAAATGGAGCAGAGATTAGGAGGTAAAGAACGAAATATTCTAAAAATTTAGATTTAAACCAAGTTGTGTTTAAAAAAACACATAAGGCAATCTCGACACTTGAAAATTGACGACACGTTTAATGCAGTGGTTGAGCGATTGGCTTTGCGCTCGTGGGTTGAATTTCAGCACGGAACAAATATTTGTATGGCCTTCATCTGTAATCACACGCACGATACAGGAGAAATCACAGAGCGGTGAAAAGTCAAATTAAAAAAAAACTTTACGAACAGTCCAGAAGCTTAAAGGCTAACAACATAATCAGCCCATTACTGCCCCACTGCTGGGCAGGAGCCTCTTCTCAGAGTGAGAAGGGTTTAACTCTGAGTCTACTACGCTGGTTTAGTGTGGGTTGGCGGACTACACACCACCGAGAACTTTTTTGGAGCCCCCTCAGTTGTGCAGGTGGTCTCAATGTTTTCCTTCACAGTTAACGCAAGTGATAATATAATTCATTTCTGATCTGCACATGAATATGGTATTTGACTGAAAAAATCTAATTAGTCCGTCAGTTACATTATCAAAAAATATTTGACCTGTATTTTTTCTTTTGTTACGTAAGCCAAAATTGACGAAGATACGACACTTTTAAAATTGGCAAAACATCACAAGCAAGTACAATTTTTACTTGCTTCTGACGTCATAAGCCCATTTAATGCGTTTTATCTTTCCAAATACTCATAGATTTAACAAAAGAAAAAATACGTGTCTATTATTTTTCAATACTCTAACTGGCGGACTAATTAGATTTGCAATTTGTTGATGTTGTCAACATGCCTATTCGAGCAGTCACAAAAGCGTTCCATTACCCTGATTCCGAACATTCACGATTTATATGTCAGCTGTCGAACGACTCGGTTTATTATCTATCTCTTTTTCTATCGTTACAAGAATTTTAGACGAAACGAAACAATAAACTGAATCATACATCCTCCTGCATGGAAGGTAAGTGTACACCAGCTAGGCTATCATTGCCTTAAGTTTCATCTAAAATACATATTCAGCCGCATTTGGTTAGAATGGAAGCCGACTAGTCGTGTATTCCCAGAGGTTCCGTTGAAGTCGTTTCATGATGGAACTACTGGGTTTTTATATCCCAGAAGTTCAGTGACATTTTTAACTACGTTGTTGACCCGGATTTGTTTGAATTTTATTGTTTATTAGCGACCCGCCCCGGCTTCGCACGGGTGCAAATTATACATATACGTAAACCTTCCTCTTGAATCACTCTATCTATTAAAAAAAACCACATCAAAATCCGTTGAGTAGTTTTAAAGATCTAAGCATACATTATAGGGACAGACAGCGGGAAGCGACTTTGTTTTATACTATGTAGTGACTTTTACGGTTTGCAAAAAAACGCGTACATTACCCTAGCAAAAAAAAAATGACGAAAATCGTCGTTAGAGTATGATAGAGAATTAGTTATCGAGCTTTTGGGAAATTGAATTCCCAGTACTCCAGTTAACGGAATCTCTGGGAATGAAAATGCCGTTAGTCCAGTTAATGGAACCTCTGGGAAAGAAAAACCCAGTGGTTCCATCATGGAACAACTTCAACGGAACCTCTGGGAATACACGGATAGAGTAGGCGAATGGATAAGTTAATTCTAACAGCATATAATAATAATAATAAATAATAAAGCCTCATTTATTCCTTAATCACAGTTTTGTTTTACATAGTATTAAAAAAAATATTGATTTAAATAGAAAAGTTGTATTTAATTAAGGACCCCTCTTTGGGTAAAGGCCTCCTCCACCAGTTGCCATTGTTTCCTGTTTTGTGCCGTTGTTAACCAGTTTTGTCCCGCTGTTTCGATTATTTCATCGGCCCATCTTTCTTGGGGCCGTCCTTGCCGTCTCTTTCCTTTTGGTCCCGTCCATGATGTAACTTTATTGGCCCATTTCTTAGCGTTGGAGCGGGCCACATGACCTGTCCATTTCCACTTTAATTTTTGGGAGTGTTTTAAGGCGTCTATTATTCCGGTTTTTGTTCGGATAGTTACGACGAGTTAGACGACACGTTTGGTGCAGTGGCTAAGCGATTGGCTTCTGCGCTACGGGTCGTGGGTTCGATTCCCACACGGAACAAAAATTTGTATGGCCTACAGATGGTTGTTTCGGGTCTGGGCGTTTGTTTGTGAGATTTGTGTCTGTAAACGCACCCACGATACAAGAGAAATCTTAGTGTGGGGCAACGTTTTTAAAAAAAAAAAAAAAAGTTATGTTCTTACATTTGTCTATAAGTTTAATGTTGAGTATCTTTCTTTCCATGGCGCGCTGACATATTTCTATTTAATTTCTGGTGTTTTTATTGAAAGTCCAAGTTTGGCATGCATATGTTAGACAAGGAAGTATGCAAGAGTCCATAACCTTCTTTTTCAGGTTTAGTGGTATGTTTGATTTAAGAACTTCTTTGTGGCTCCAGAATTTATTCACAAACAGCTAACACCGCTAACAGCATATACATTATGCTAAATTCAGAGCACTAATTTCAATCTAAATAAGTGCATGTGGTGGAGCGCTAGTAATTTTCACTACAGAATTTAGCACACTAGGTAATTCATCAAGTTCTAAACATGACTCTAAATTCTGGGTGTAACTCTGTTAGTGTACTTACTGGATTTAGCTTAATAAACATAAAATACATGCTGCGCCAACCCCAAATAAGTTGGGATAAGGCCAGGAGGATGATGAGGATGATTCTTCTTCTTCTATCGTATCGACACGAGCTATACGAGAATAGGTCATGCCGTAGTGAAGAGTCAGTCAGCAAGGTTGGTAGCGGGGCTGACTGGCCAGGGTGCGCCGGACGTACTTAAGTATCGTCACTCGTGGAGGCTCTTTTCATGCACCCTGACGATGAGGATGATGATGAAACCGAGATTTTTTTGTCGTCTTACAGCCGAAAACCATGAACTCTGCTATCATTCTATACAATTTTAGTGTTAGTCCTATAGTTAAAGTTATCAGAATGATGATCAGACTTCATGATTTTCGGCTGTAAGACACCTAATAAGTCACGGAGTATAAAGAGCGGTTTAGATCCATTTTAGATTAGGTATTATACTCATAGATATAAAAGCTGTTTCGCATAACAAAACTGATCTTCCAGTTGGCTGTAAAGCAACAAATCTACGTTTATTACGTAATGGATCGTATAGTACACATGTGGTCGTTGTTTTCACAGGTGCCATATATTACAAGCCATCATAATAGTTTGCGGAATTCCATTGATTACACTAACTGTCTTTGTTAGTGTGGCCTTTGGCATGTATATAGATATAAATAAACTATGGTAATTGGCCTACCGTGTTTTTTTTTTCGAACAACAGCTTCGGAGGTCCGGGGTAATGAGAAGTTATGATTGTTTGTTTATTTTGGGACCAAACAGTATCTGTTTGTCTTTCTGGTTTTGGACAGAAGATGTTTGTGTTTTTAGTTGTATTTTTAGCTAGTTACTACTCGCTAAAAATAGATGGGTTCATCTTTAGTGCTAACGATTTTCGCTTTATACGACTTTGTTGTAACGTCTAGCGATTTGTCGATCGGTTTAATAATGAGAATGATATTTTCCACGTTGATAATTGTAGCTCTATCTTCAGTTATTGAGATTTTGTTTTCTCATTCTTGCTTTATGAATCATGATAGTGGGTTTTCCGCGTGATTGCTTGTATATTAGGGGAACTATTTGAACTATCGGATTAAAATTATCCCTAATACAGCACCAAGACCTAGCGAAAACGTAAAGTGTGGTAAGTAAAGTGACAAGTAGGCCAAAACGTGAGCAGTAATTAATTCAAGTATTTTCTTGAAGCAGGTAAGGTGCGGGGAGCGTCCAGGAATCTTTACAAAAACATTTCAAATGCTTGGTCTTGGTATTGTTGTCAAACAATTTGTCAGTTTTTGTAAACGTAAACTGTAGGTTCATAAAGAAACCTGTAAGTACGTGCAAGTTTTATACTTAAAAAAAAATACGAAAAGTCCTACAGTAAAAGCAAAACAAACAAACAAAAAATCGATTTTATAATATCAGGAAATGTCTTAAGCTGTTATTGAACAATGCTTTTAAGGATACCCAAAGTCTAGAACAACTTTCAGGTAAAACAAACGTTGAAAAAAGACTGATAAGTAAGTGTGAGACCAAACGAAGGAAGAATAGGTAATCCGCTAGTCTCAATAGGGGATTCTATAAAATCCAGCAGAGCTTTAGTCCTGATACTTTGAAAAAGGTCCCGCTTGAACCTAGGGTCGCGATAGTGTCGGAGTTTGGAACGATTTACCGTACCTAGTTTCGGTCTGTCGATTTTGTAGTATGTTTGGGTAAATTCTTTTTTTTCTTAGAGAATCAAAGTTGAGGATTATTGTGTTACATTCCAATATAGAAGTACCTACTGTCTTCTCTCCTGAGAGCAAACTGCACGGCTACTGCATAAAAGCTGCAACAGCAAGGTGTGGCTGTGCAGTTTGCCCAATTGGCTGTTAGCAGTAACGTGCAACCATACTGTTTGTGTTTATTAGACGCGTTTATAAGACGCGTTATTTGTGTTTATTTACAATTATTTAATATATACTTGGGAGCAAATAAATCGAGCCACTTCTATTTTTCACGTAGGTATAATTGTTATCGTTTTTGGTATTATGGAACAGATCAATTCTAAACATATATCGCCTAAAAGGTTATTTGATAACCTTTACAATGAGGGTAGTTTTTTGTATTTTGAATTATATAATTCATGAAACCAAAACTAACAACCAGGACACGTGAGAAAAGTGGCTCGATTTCTTTGCTCCCAAGTATAGTTTATGATTTCAAAATGTTGCGTTGTTTAAAAATTACACATTAAAATATATGACATTTAGTTTCTAATTCACAGCACGCCACACAAATTTATCTCTTTACTTTTTTAAATTAACAATAAGTTGCCAGTTATATTATACACTATTACACACTTTGCCCGACATGGGGATCGAACCTAGGACCTCTCGATCAGCTGTCGCGTTTGTGATCACTAACAACGAGGCATTCATCTTCAAAACGAGGCATAACTGTTTTTCCTTTAATTTTCCGGAAACTAAACCAAAAACAGTTTCATTATTTATCTAAAATTGTTGTTAATTATGCTCTCCTAAACTCAATTGCTTTAGAACCTACAGTTTCAGGGCCGCTTCTAAAACGTCAGAATTGATTCAATTAAATTCAAAAATAGAACGGTCGTCATCCCGAGTGAGGTGAAACAACATTTAAGCAAACACAATTGTATCGTCTACCGGTAGATGGCGTTGAAACGTAATATCATTACCGGCCGACAGCCGTCACTGCCGTCTTATCTCACAGTCGCTTTTGCCTTTATAATATCCGACGTCCCGCTTCATTTACAAACAGAAGTTGAATAGTTGAATGAAAATGTATATACTCGGAGGGAAATTTTATGATCTCGCTTTGTTTTAGTCTGTAATAAACCTAGACTGTTTTTTAACACTTAATGAGTGTATTTTAATAGTCTAGACAGCCTGTTTTGTTTGCCGCTGTCATGTTCAGAAAGGGATAATGTCGAGCCTATTAATTTCGCCTGTTTTCTGTCATCCTAATTACATACCTATGTCATAGCCAACGTTTTTCGTGACTGTCGACAATAATGGCGCAAAATAAATGTCTTTTATTACGAGTCACGTACTAACATTATCATTATGATACAAAAAGGCTTAATGTAAGTAGAAAATATCAAAAGCCAGCGATAAAGCTTACGAGAGTGTAACTTGTAAGTAGTGAAACTTATTGGCGCCCACCGTGGGACAAAGACTAACAAATAGTTACTTCTATTGTTGCCCGTACATTGTCTTTATCTAAATGGGGATAGAACTTCGTAATAGAAAAGTCTTTACATTGTGTTTTCTCGAACATGTTATCCTTTTTGTTCGGTATATTCTCCGTTTTTCTTAAAAGAATACAAGACGATGGAGCAGAATTTACATGTCATTCCGTCTTTGGCATGTTTGTTGAAATATTGGCTGAATTCCCACTTCGACCTATGCAGAACATAGTTTCTTGTACGAAAATAACAGTAGAACTTAAGAATTTATAAAGTTATAGTTGTCTTGCCTTGGTTAATGCCTAAAGATTATATAAATTATTTTCTTCCTATAAAATTATAAAGGATGTAAACGAATTCGTGTAATTCCTTCAAACCGCGTGATCTATTGGTGACACTGATTGACCCTGCATAGGTTTTTTCAGAATGAACAAAAAAAGTTTTCAAAAAATTAACCGTGGTATTCTGTATCTGAGTAATTTTAGCGTCCCAAGTTAACTGACCACGAGGAGCGATATCGCGCTAGTCGTGACCGTCAGCTGTGTCGCCGTGCTTTCATTCATTTACGCATGGCATCGAAATTTTCAGTCACATAAAATATTATTTGGGAAAAAAAGTTTATTTTTATTTTCAATCTATATCTAAATCCCGTGCGGGGTTAATCTATACCATTAATAAATCACGTGGTTTGTAGGAATTACACGAATTCGTTCACAGCCTGTATAGATTTTAGAACCAACATTTTCAATTTAATACTGAGTCTATTTTTTTTTATAATTGCCAAATTATTTGCTTAAAGCAAATACTGTGTCCACAAAAAGAAAGATTTACTAAATTGGCAGTCATTAACGTGAAAAAATGAATCATAAATGTGGAGGTGCCATTGTAAGAGCCTAATGAAGCGCTACCTGACCCTTTGTTACGTTCAGAAACGTACCAAAGAGAATAATTTACATTTTTATGATTAAGGTCAGGTGATCCTGAAAGCATTCACTCCGCCCGTTGTTTTGACGGAATTCGGAATCGTGTTGGGTGTATTACGGATACCGTGTCTCATAAAACTGTTTGTTTGTTTTCTGAAAGAGGATCTTTTATTGCATTTTTTTTGGAAAATATTTTCTGGTTTCGTGCTGATACATACAGAAGGAAGACATCATTATTCTTATATTTAATTTTTCAATTAATTTAATCGTTGCAAATTAAAAAAACTTGTAATCAACGTCGGAATCTTTACAGAGTGCAAACAAGAGGAAGAAAGGCCACAATGACTCACGCAACATACTTTTTAATGTTTGGTTCGTCATACACACCTCTACGCTGGGATTTCCTGCAACGTGGGTGCACGACAAACAAATCAGACGTGCAAATATCCAGATTCAAAATAAATAGTTGTAGTCGGTTACAGCGAAATTGGTTTGAGTTTTTTAAGTACATGCCTGATTTTCCCACATTGTGTGAGTTTGTAGATAGAATTTTCCATTTCATAGTGTCTGAGAATAGTAAAACGGAGTAAATAAGACCTAAACCTAACATTCTTTACTTCTTTTACTACCAGCCGTGTCTCGCTTGAATAACTCTATGTAAACTTAAAGAAGCCAGTCTGAATGGCCGCTGTGAGTGGAGTACATAAAGTGAACAAACATGAAGACATTTTAGATACATACGTTGATATGGACGAATAATTCAGGAATATGACGGCAAATAAGCTTTTCGCGTCTGCAGATGTACTCTTGCATTTTATGCATGAAAGATTACCAATTTCGATGAGTGGTTTATGTCATACTCTGAATAAGAGCGGTGATATGTTTCAGTTTAAAATAAAAGTCAGAATAAATAAAATAGATTGAAAGACAGTGTACACAATTAAAATATTGCTGGCATTTTAAATATTCAGGCGTTCAGCCGCGTCTGGTTAGGCTGAAAGCTGACCCTAACATAACTGGGAAAAGGCTAGTCAGATATATTCAATATTCAGGAAGAGCGATGAATTAAACAAAAATATAACATTTATTGCAAATTCGATTTAAATAAACAGGCGATAGTTATATCACGAACAGAATAAAGTAAACTATGCTTAGAAATTATCTAATAACATCGGGTATGACAGTTTATTAATGTTGCTGACATATGATGATCCAAGAGATGAAATCGGGTAAAAGTGGCAGTGCGTGCAAAGATCTTTACTAAGGTTTACCCGTCTAAAGCCTTATTATTAGAGCGGACTTGACTTCGTTATGTTTGAAAATTATGGCTGGAGCGAACAACGCATAAAAAATCAACCTAGCGCCTACAGCTAAAATTTATGCAGATTTTTCTAACATAGTACCCATATTTTAAACTAAAAGCCGAAATAAATAACTCAAATGTATATTTTAAATTCTTACAAAGACATGCGAAGAGCATTAGCACCTAGTGAATCCATATTTAATGAGAACCCGCGTTTTGATGTTTGTTTTATAATATTATAAATCTTCGGATCCCCGCAGAGGACATTAATATAAATATAATACTAGCATACTATTAGGAAAGACTTTACGTCAGTAAATAATGGTGTTCGTTTGTTAACTCAATTAATTTGATTTACTGCAGGTTGAAAAAACAACAAAACTAATTTCTTGCTTGTTACACAATTAATGGCTCGGCATGATCTATGAATATTACTAAAGAAATGACAGATACAGATAATGATCATGACGGTGATAAAAATATAATATTTTGTTGCGTACAAACATTAGATATTGAACATGTTTCAAAAGAATTTGATAAGTCACTTCGCACTAGAAAGCGCTTTCTATCAAACCTCGATGCTTATTAAATACGAGAGAAGCTGAACGCAAAAGTTGTTTTATAATATATCTCAAACATTGTGCGGGATATTCGAAACTGGGGCGTTTGGTTAATGGGTTTTTAAGTGAGGCGGGGCAGGTTCTCTGTGACCTTGACGCCCACAGTACATTTTCTCGTTTACCCCGATGACTGAGTTGTTTTCCTGCATTATTAAATTGCCACTGTTTGGGGATTTCAACGTGGCGTTATGCGTCGTCTTTGATATTACGTAACTTTTATCGGACTCGGTTTGTGTATATTTTATCTCCTTTAACTACTAGGTTGACTATCAAATTTAATTTGAACTTTTAATGTTTTCTGGATAAAAGTTATTTGACTCGCTTTGTATATATACATAGCTGGACTATTATATATAATAGTCCAGCTATGAACTAAATTATAGTAGGAAATGATTTCTCGGAAGCAATAACAAAAAACCAGCTCTCAAAAGACTGAACTTGCTAAATTCCTCTGTTGTCATTTCTGCGAAAGTTTCGTGAATTTCATTTTAACTCTTTGGAACTGAGGAACGGGTTGACAAATAAAATTTTACTGCACCCGAATATGCAAAGAAGATGCGGGTACGTTGTTCATATAACGTTCAGACATACATAAGACAAAGGATCAAGTTTTGTTTTGTTTTTATACGAGTCGCAATCTGGTGTCGACAAGCTTTTTTTGTCAAGTAGTATAAATATTTTGACGCGAATTACCTATACATTATTTTTGTAATTTACCTGTCTTGCGAACAACCTTGCTGACTGGCTAATTTTTTAACTACGGCATGAGCTATTCTCATATAGCTTGTGCTGACACAAGAGGAGAAGAAAATTTTGAACTTTTGATCTATAAAGAACATTTCCATATTTGTTTATTTTTTATGAATGTAATCCTTAAAAACTTCAGTGACTTGACATCACTCAGTAGAATTATTCGTTGAATAACATGTAACATAACAGTGTAAAACAAATGACCATCTTTTTGAGCCTCATCACAAGCAAAATAATAAAACAATAAAAGATCTAACCACTTCTATTGAATAGTTCGAACCATCAGTTAAAGCACAATGCTAACATGATTTACGCTCAACTACAAAACTTATCTCTTCAAATTCTTGAAATACTAGAAGAAATTAACGTAAACGAAACAGTTTATTCTTAACCTAACCACATCTCCTGAAACCATTAACCTTACAAAACACGTCAGTTTATTATAATATCTACCCAACAATTTAATACTAATTAGAAAGCGTACCCTCAATTTCATATAAATGATATCACAATACTCCATTGTTCTAACGAAAACGCCGTGCTCTGAAGTTGCCCTCGCGATAATTGCGTATGTTCTCACTTATAATTATGTTATGTAGAGAGCTGAAGATTTGTTAGATATTTATTATGCTTGTCTTTTGCAGGTAAGTTCATTTTGTCAGTACGTGGTGGAGCCTTTGACGTGAGTAAAAGATGAAAATGATTTTCAAGAATATAGGTATGTTTTTATTGAAACACTTTCTTTTTAAGGGATGTAAAAATCTACGATTACTGACTAAAATGAATAGTATAAGTACATAAATGTATTTTAAAATATTTTTTAATTAAGTTTTTTCAATAATTCTTCTTCCCCACTTTAGTTACGAATTCAGAAAATGGAGCTTCTAATTCGTGACCTCAAATATGACCTTAAATGTAAACACAGCTGATCATAGCTGAGGAGAGATAGATTTTAGCATATTTTTATGTAATTTTATAGCAGTTATTTCTGTTAAACTATTGACTTTTGGCGAAAGTGGTAGAACAAAAGTTACTCATTATTATATGTACTTTAACACCCTTTCGGATTAGTAACTCCATTCTGACTAACCTTGTATATTGTATAATAATTATACCTGACTGAGGAAAGTAAGACTCTAATGGCCGATTCTTATGATTTACCGAGTGTTATGGGTTAAAATTAAGACTCTTGTATCTCTACCAATAATGAAGCAAAGACCCGATAGCTTTGCACATTATACCCTCCCATCTATCACAGGCATTTTTTTTTCTATTGGACTGCTGTAGATGGTCTTTGGGGACCTCTTCTACGTAACCGGGCTGTTATTGGCGAGACCTGAAGGGTCTCCAGCCAATGGGGGGGGGGGGGGGAAGTAAAATACTTAACCTAAGCTACTTACTACTTGTACTACACTAACATCATGACTGCATGCAACAACAGCACTAAGGGCGACCCCTAGTGGGACTCGGACTTCGGCTTAGGGCGTTGCTGGCGGGGAATATCACAGGTATAAGCTTACGAGTCTATTTATATGCCCAGCTTGCCATAAAAAATGCTACCATTGGTACGCAAAACAATTATTTTTTAGTCATAGGAATCGGTAATAAATCTATACAAACATCTACCCACTTTTCACATTATTCTTTTGTTAAACGTTAATTACACAAAACAATAACGAAATTGTACAATAATATTTGTAGAGTGGATAATAATTTGTTTACAATTTATTGAACATTAAGTCTTTTGCTTCCCTGAATACGGTTAAACGTTAATATTATAAACAGCATGCTGCATTCAGTGAGTTACCCTCAAAGTCCCACACTACAAGTGGTATTTGTGTTTAGGCAAATGTCGGGAGTCAGGCAAAGACAATAGGTCGAACCGCATTGTGGTAGAGTAACATCTAAATGCAAATCAATAGTGCCTAATCGTGCGTTAATTCGTCGACCATAGCAGTATGTTATGATGATAATGTTGATATTAGGAGTAGTATCTACCTATTTATTTAGTCTCTTTGTAATGTGTCCAAATAAGTGCTTTTGAATAATTTAATTTATTCACTATTAGAGGTCGCCAGCGGCTTCGCCCGCGTGGATGTCGTTTATCGCGTATTCCGCGTTTTTCTCTACTATAATATGCATGTATTATACATACAAACCTTCCTCTTGAATCACTCTTTCTATTAAAAAACCCGCATCAAAATCCGTTGCGTAGTTTTAAAGATATAAGCATACATAGGGACAGACAGCGGGAAGCGACTTTGTTTTATAATATGTAGTGATTATGTTGAATTCGAGATCAAGTTGATTCAATACGCTAATTCTATTGAACACCAACTAAACTAAAATTAATGCTATCATTGTCTTGCAGAAAAAGAAAGAAAGCGATGGAGGATAATTTAGAGTTGTGAAATTAGGTTGAACGAATATTTCCAAATAGATTACGATGTCATCACAAAATTTGACTCACACCGATAATTCAGCCCTCATCTAGCTGTCTCCCCCCCTAAGCCCCCGCCAGCAACGCCCTAAGCCGAGGTCCGAGTCCCACTAGGGGTCGCCCTTAGTGCTGTTGTTGCAGGTAGTCATGATGTTAGTGTAGTACAAGTAGTTAGCTTAGGTTAAGTATTTTACTTCCCCCCATTGGCTGGAGACCTTTCAGGTCTCGTCAGTAACTGCCCGGTTACGTAGAAATGGTCCCCTAGGACCACCTACAGCAGTTCATTTAAAAAAACAAACAGACACAAAATTTGCCGCCTTAAAACATACATAATTTTTTATCTCCAGTTCGACAGTTCTATTCCCGGGACTTTTTTATTTGCATGTTAATAAAGTATACAAATATTTTTAGAGAAGTTTAGTCGGTGTCTAAAGGGATTAGAACAGCATTAGGGGTGCATGAAAAGAGCCTCCACGAGCGATGATACTTAACTACGTCCGGCGCACCCTGGGCAGTCAGCCCCGTTACCAACCTTGCTGACTGGCTAATCTTTTCACCACAGCATGAGCTATTTTCGTATAGCTCGTGCTGACACGAGAGAAGAAGAAGGGATTAGAACTTGGGGACCATTATTTACACAGAAAAAATGCTTATAGTTTTGATACATGTCATTTACATGTTAGCTATTCATTCAACGAACTAAACAGGTACCTACCTATTTTACGCACAATACCATTCTAAAGCAGTTGTCCCACCGCCGCGCCGGCGAGGAAGCGACGAACTATCGGCTTTTTCTTGCTCAAGTAACGTACAATAGATATACATTCCGTGTAGACAAAAGAGATGCATATATTAATAGTTGATCGCTGACTGTTTACACTGCCGGCGAGGACTCGCTCCACTAGTATGTCGCTGAGCGAAAAGAGCTATCAAAGATAATACTCGCTCAGCGATGCTCGTTTGGCAGTCAGAGTTCACGCCGAGAGACCAACCAGCGGTCAATTGCGAGTGGTGCGAGTAATCGCCCGTCGCACTCGCACACTCGCTTATAGCCCAGCGACGAATCTATCGGAACTACACACTCGCTTCTCGCCAACTCGTTTCTAGTTTTTAGCTCTACTCGCTGCTCGCTCATCGTTCGCAGTGGGACAAGTGCCTAATACCAAACACGCAGCACACAATAAAACAATTATACTGCCACCAATTAACACATATTTGACTGTGTTAGTTAGTTTTAACTTATTAGCGGCACAATTAGTAGCTTTGTGTTTAATAACTTTATTGTGTTATCTTGAGTTACCTTGTGTTTGTAAGACGTTCGCTGTTCGATCTTGAAAATTTGTGTAATGCCTCCTACACATACACTAATTAGTATTCCATAATTCTCATAGAATAATAAATAATATTACGTATAGAAACCTCATGTTATTAGAAGAGTGTTAAACATGACTCACCTAGTGAGGGATAAGGCGTTGGAGTCCATTGAGAAGCGTGCCAAAAAGCTCATCAGCAACGACTTCCTTGTTCAGACCAAGCTCCAAAGTCTTGAGCATCGGCGCAAAGTGGCTAGTCTATCGGTTTTTTATCGGATACATTTCGGAGAGTGTGCTACAGATCTGCATGATCTAATTCCCCCCTGCCCTTTTTTCTGTCGGACGGCCAGAAGCACGAAAAAGCGCCATCGGTTCATGGTTGATATACCAAAAACCCGAACGAAGCGCTTTGTTTCCACTTTCACTGTGAAAATCGCCAAACAGTGGAATGCGCTGCCCGAGTGGGTGTTCCCCGACAGCTATAATCTGGGTGCCTTCAAGTTACGAGTGAATCGGTTTCTTTTGGGCAAGCGTGTTCCATCGTAGACCGCATCATCGCTTAACATCAGGCGGTCAAAGGCGTACTGCGTAGTACCAAAAAAAAAAAAATTAAGATGTGAATGATGTACAGAAACCTCAAACCCAATGTGTCAAATGCCTAGACAAATGTGCGCCGCGCATGCGAAATTGAGATTTAGTATTAGGCGAGAGAGTTCCTATTCCACTGTGTGGTCGCGCTTTTATTACATTTCGGTTCGGTCACTCACTAACATTCGGTTCGATTTTCTTTTCACTCAGGAGTTGCAGCGGCGCGTAGCGTGTTTTCATAAACAAACCGTGGAGTGAGACATGCTTGCTATTCTACCCTCATTGAGAGAATCTCTTTGATAAACTATAAGGATACAAGTGAAGCAGGTTCCATCAAAAATTGTCGATCTCCTATGAAAAAGTTCGATTTCAAATTGAGACTGTATCAATGCAATTGTCATTCACATTTGACATACAATAAATAATAAAATAATATTAGCCTATGCTGTCCCACTGCTGGGCAAAGGTTTCCCTCCATTTTCTCCACTTTTCCCGATTCCGCGCTACTTCTTTTCAGTTTCCAAGCAATATCTTTTGTATTTGAAAAAAAGGCCGCAAAAATTTTTCTAACAAAAATATTTTTTTTTATAAAAGGTACAGGTGTTTTGATGGCATATATTTCGATACACATAATCCTCGTAACCACAAATTACTAGTTCTATAGGTGGGTGATGTAACAACCAATTACTTCAATAAAATAGTAATTGACAAGTCTTATTTTAGTCAATAGTACAAAAGAACAAACGCTCTAAATTGGGAGGCCGAGACCAAACGATTCATTCAAGGCCGTTCGCAATTTAATGACTGACAATTCCACTCATGGTCTGCCCATCTCTACCGTTGACACATGTCAAAAACGAACACAAAACAAGACATCTGAGTGACGTCAGAATCATACCCAATATTCAGGCAATCTTTCATCCTATTACTCACACGTCACCTCTGAAAAAAGCATTCCTATATATTTTTTAACTCAGCAGAAAACTGTTAACCAAAAATGAACTTTGACCCAAATACATACAGCATAAAATCCATACGCAAGTCATTAACGAACCCTTGATTAGTCAGTGAAAGTTCGTCCTTGCCTGTTTTGTGCTTTTGTAAGCTTAGTAATTAGCTGCTGTTGAGCTATTTTGAGGCTTAGGTGTTAGATGTTAGGTCGAAAATCGAGTGTTGGTTAGTGGGTTACGTAAAATGTTGGCCTATACAGGTGAAATCTCAGCGAAAATTTAATGTAACGACTGAATTTCGTATAGGACGTGATCCTTTACTGTTTGAATGGAATTTGTAAATTGCAGAACGCATAATCAGCGCCATAAACGTGTTAGTGTTGGTACCTTTGTTTGAGAAATTGTAATTAGATGAAGGTTTTGTTACGTGGGGTTTAATTTTCATTCAAGCCTTTTTCTCTTACGATGCTGATAGTATCGCAGTTTGGGTTAATTTTCATTTACGCTTTGACTTTTGATGACCTCTTGTTGGACGCATTTCTTTTCAACCGGCGTTCTATTCGTATACATTTACGGCAATAGATGTCCGATACTTTGTTTCCTATAGTCAGATCCAATTACCGGAAGGCCTCCGCGTCATACATTTGTTTGAACAGGGAAGCAATTCGATTAACAAAATTGTTGCCAAACGCAAACGAACCAGAACCATCAGCCAGTTTTTGTTTACAAAAACTGTCACAATGATTGGTTTTGTGTCAACATTTTACAGCTTTTGAAAACGAAAACTGTCTGAATGAACGGTTCGGCCTTGGTTCAGTTGCGTTTTATCAAGATTTCTTTTAGGAGAATTGGGCCCCAGTCTATACAAGGTAAATCGGAAAGGGGGTACTAATCCGCAGGCCACTTAAAGTATCACTGATGACTGTTTTAAAGCAGGTGTTAAAATTTAAAAATTCGATATTTTTTTCCCATAAACGATGATTTTTATTTCAGTTTTTTGAAAAAATATTCTTCCCTGCTTTATGGAGTTTCTAATTCGTGACCTCAAATATGACCTAAAATGTAAACACAGCTGATCATAGCTAAGCATAGATAGATGTTAGTGTAATTTTTTAAAATTTTTGATCAGCTATTTCTCTTAAACTATTGACTTTTGGGGAAAGTTGTAGAACAAAAGTTACTCATTATTATGGGTACTTTAACAACCTGTCGGATTAGTACCCCCTTTCCGACTAACCTTGTATACATCCGATCGGTTCCAATCCGACAATCGAATCGGACGTCAGAGTCGGAAGCATCGCTCCGAGATTAGAAAAAAACGGACATGAGAATCGCACGTTAATTTGGTGAGTCCCAAATGTTTGTTTAAACAGAATAACTAAAGGCTGGCGTAATGTATAGTATAGTAGCTGTGTATAGACTAGAATTTTATACATATAACGGGATGTCGGGAAGCCGGGCTGTTGCATCCGATTGCTGGTAGGTACGTGAACTCGTCAGTACGGGAGTCCATGGTAGTAGCTAAACTCCAGGAAACGTTAAATAAGTACACGGTGGCGTTGACTTTTCACTATTTTAATTACACAGACACTTAAATTGCGTACACGAATCAGGATTACAATAATATGTAGCGATTTAGAGCCAATGGGTTTGCGAATGACCACCGCGTACGACAGCTGTCAATCAAGAAAACAAGAAATGAATAATCAAAAATGACATGACGTTCGCCCGCTGTGACAGACGCAACTCCATTCGGTGTTACCCGCTCTTAATTACCATTTAGTCGAACACAAAACAATTAATAGTTAACAAAATAACAAAATAAATTATAACACTCGAATCTAACTGATTTTCATGCCTTAATAATGTCACGCGCCGTTACATATAATAGATGTCGCACATTAAGTGATGTTCATGAGTTAAAGCTCGTGCACACAGAATGCAGCACGGGTACAGTGCAGCGATATAAGTTATGCAGTCGGCAAACTTTGTTTTCGTATTTGAACGAATTATGCGAACCGGTTAATCTTTTTTTGTGTATTTTTATCCTTACTTTAATGTTATAAATGTGAAAATAACTCTGTCTGTCTGTCTGTGACGCTTTCACGCCTAAACCGCTGAACCGATTTTAACCCGGCGTCATGGGGGTTGGGTCTGTGCGACCCGTCACATTTTATTGCGCTTGTAGTTCGGTTACTATGAGTGCGATGTTGCCGTCCTTCTCAATAGCTGGAACTGTTGAGTTGTTCTATGCGTCTCAAGCAACATGTTAGTGGTGGCACAGCCGCAGTGGGAGTTACACGTGCACGAAATTGAATAAGGTATGTGAGACCCATCCCCGCAGTCAGTTTTGTGCTGACTGTACCAAAGATATGAAGTGTTTTTTTTTTCTTAAGTTATTTTAGTTTTCTACAAAACAGTGCCATTAAAATATTAAGACTTATTGTTAAATTAATAATGTAATTACATTTAAATAGAAGAGACATTTTTTGTTGACATTTGTCGTTATTTTTTTGAAATTTCATTTATGTGATTAAAACATAAATATAATATGATATTTGTGTTTCATTTATTTACGTAGATACCTAAAAACTTAACATGAATAATAATAACTTTATTATTTGTACAGTATTGGAATAATTCTGACATTAATAAACGGGTCGGTGAGACCCACCCCAACGTCCGTGTAACACTTTTCCACCCCCATGACGCCGGGTTAATAAAACTTGGTACAGAGATAGTTTGGAACCCCTGGAGAAGGGTATAGGCTACTTTTATGCCGAAAAATACCGAATACTCGATAAACGACATCCACGCGGGCGAAGCCGCGGGCGGCCTCTAGTATTATATAATTCCGGCTTCGTTTTCTTTGGATCAATTTTGGATAGGTCACTTAATTGATCACATAATTCGTACAAATTATGAAATATCTACGAACATTGCCAAGTGTGGCGCCACACCATGCCGAAATTACGCGACCGAACTTCGGCGGCTACCTTTTTTTTTTTTTTAAATACTTTTCCCCACTCTTAGATTTCTTTTGTATCGTGGGTGCGTTTACAGACACAAATCTCACAAACAAACGCCCAGACCCGAAACAACCACAAGTAGGCCATACAAATTTTTGTTCCGTGTGGGAATCGAACCCACGACCCGTAGCGCAGAAGCCAATCGCTTAGCCACTGCACCAAACGTGTTGTCTATGTTTTTTATATGGGTAAGACGCGACGTAATTTCAGCCTGGTGTGTCGCGGGTAATTTAAAAATCATTGCAGGCGTAACCACGCCGAAATTATGTCGCGTATTTTCGGCATGGTGTGGCGCTACACTAAGGAGCATAACTTATGCCGTAGTAAGTGCTAATTTACGAACGCTTCGATAGTGTCGATAGAATAGTTTTAGATTGTTTGATATGCTGCTGGTTATTTTAGATCAGTGGCTTTCCACTGAGTTTCCATTAAACTGTCATTCAACTGTCATTGAACTATTACTTCAATAGGAAAGTTTTAGCAGAATATCTAATATGTCACAATCTTAATGGAATCTCAATAAGTTGTCGGTGAGATGTTTTTTTTTCTATTTGACTGCTGTAGGTCGTCCTAGGGGACGGTTTCTACGTAACCGGGCAGTTATTGGCGAGACCTGAAGGGTCTCCAGCCAATGGGGGGGGGGGGGGGGGGGGGAGTAAAATACTTAACCTAAGATAACTACTTGTACTACACTAACATCATGACTACCTGCAACAACAGCACTAAGGGCGACCCCTAGTGGGACTCGGACCTCGGCTTAGGGCGTTGCTGGCGTGGACTTAGGGGGGGAGACAGCTTGATGAGGCCTGATATTATCGGTGTGAGTCGGTGAGATGACAACTGTATCTCATTTTATATTAAGGCGCTTCCCCCACCGAAAGTGGCGCCACTTCAGAAAAAAGCATTATTTCTGTCAACACACAACATATTGAAATTTCGTACGTACAACATTTTAGTCAAGTGTTGTAGAAATTTTCGAATACCAAAAAACAACACTTGACATCCTAGGTTAGAAGTTTTAGTAATTAATGCTAAAAACGGCCGTTTTTGGTACTTATCGCTAAAACTTCGAATACAGAAGCTCTAGTGTTGA
This sequence comes from Amphipyra tragopoginis, assembly GCA_905220435.1. NCBI lineage: Eukaryota > Metazoa > Arthropoda > Insecta > Lepidoptera > Noctuidae > Amphipyra > Amphipyra tragopoginis. Next base: position 5,471,342 of record HG992006.1, read on the forward strand.
TATTTGGTGTTCGAAAATTTCTACAACACTTGACTAAAATGTTGTACGTACAAAATTTCAATATTTTGTGTGTTGACAGACCTTTGCTGTTTTCTGAAGTGGCTTTACTTTCAGTGGGGGAAGCGCCCCGGTTGCGTACCGCCCTTCGTCCCAGGACGACACTTAATTGTCTTATCTATTGTGTCTATAATTACCATGCTTGAGGTTTTAAACTAGCAGTCTTGACCCCGGGTACGTCTGCGTTGCAAACTGTGTCACTGAATCCCTTCTTCCCTACTGCTCAACTAGATTGCTCAATATGTAACGAGGTACTGCAAACTTTCTGCGCTGCGCACGTGCTGCTTTCGCTGTGACCGAGTCATTATGTTGTTTACCATCGTAAAATCACAGTTTTTTAATGACGATAGTAGTTGGTTATCATTATACTCATAAAAGATTAAGGTGATTAATTAGGGTAGGAGTTATTATTCCACGTAATTTCCCATAACACACGATTCAAGGTATAAATCTCAATCTCACAACTGTTAATGATTAACAAAATTGACCGCTATTGGTGCTTCTCCACCAAAGATGTGCTATGCAAAGTTGCTATGGATACGTTTGATATTCACCAATCATATCCATTGGTCCACATAGCATAGCACTGGTAGAAACTGATTCAACTATGTTACGTTTTTTATATGGAAGGATGTGTGATGTGGATGCGTGCTATGGTTGCGAGCTATGGATGCGTGCTATGGATGGTCGCGAGTGGTTAGCTATGCCTGCCGCTCCCCGTGCCTTCCCTATTGTCGATAAGTCGTATAGCTCGAGATGCGCAACTTCCTCGCACAGCTACATAGCTTAGCATCAGTGGAAACGGTCACATAGTTTCGTAGCTTAGCTTTTATATTCTCGCAGCATAGCTGCATAGCACATATCTGGTGGAAAGGCACACTTAATCTACACTTTTCGTAATCGAGAAACTAATTCTGAAGAAAATGACCCTTCAATAAAAACGTATATAAAAATATAAAAAAGATGTATTTCTTCTAAACATAGCATTGCAACAAAGCCTTGGAAGTTGCACACAATTTATAACTTTTATTATTATTCTATTTAATTAATTTGCTGTTAAAATGCAATAATAAAAGCGGTTGCTCATAAACATCACAATAATGAAGTATTTAAATCCACAGAGTAAATAATAAACACAACCAACGCAAACAAACGATAGACAAAAATGCAGTAGACCAATGCTGCGTGGTATTTATTTATTTCATGTGTAGTTTTCATTGACGCAAAAACACATGGACTAAGCCTAGTACAAAATTCACGAAAAAAGTGTCTTGAGTTTACATACCCCACCAGAGCGCGCGTTAAGACACACCATATGAACTTAGAAATATCAAAACTAATTTAAATCCTATGTCGTCATCACAATGCCTAATTTAGCTTACAACCATACGATGATTCGACTGCACTCATTGATGTAAATTGGGCTACGTTTTCGTGTTTTCACATCCAGTTCGGACATTTCGTCACCCTCCGCGGTAACTGTCGTAATTGATAATTTTTCAGAGAAATTCTGACAGAGTGAGGTATCGGCTTCAAATGAATAGAAATAAATAAATAGATACCTTAGGGCTTTAGGGCAACTACTAACCTAAAAGAGGAAGCAAAGAGCAATATAAAAAAAAAAACATAAAAATAAAGCCAACGCAACTACTGAAAAATAATCAATTGCTAGTTACGACATTTAGCGGGGAGGGTGACGATTTTTGAGCGCTGCCTGACCCGAGGCACAGTAGATCATAAGCTAAAGCAGTACCTCAACTTACTATAATCGCTTGAATTGACACACTCACACATACACCCACTGTTTATGAGTATAATGCACTCTTTGTCATGTACATGTAGAATAGAATAGAATAGAATAGAATTTTATTTGCGTAAAATGTAGGTACATTACAGATGGAGTAAAATATAAAATATAGACCCAAATACATTTTGCCGCAACGCGACATGCAAATTCTTGACAATATTAATAGACTCATTCAACATTATTAGAATTAATATCAATTATTGCAATATTTAAAAGTAATTAATTATTTAGAGTAAAATGTCAAATCAATACATTATAATAAATTTAACACAAACAATATTAATGTTAAAATAATAGAAATCAATAGTTACATTATATAGGTATTAGTTATCAATTTAGGTATTACCTGTAAATTCCGATATAGAATAAAAAGACTTTTCTATAAGCCAAAGTTTGAGTCTGGTACGAAACTTACCAATACGCATTTTTTTTATTTCGTCGGGAATATTATTGTACACCCGACCACACATGGCATAACAATTTTTTAAGTACATTGTTGTGTTAGGTATTTTTGCTAATACAATTCTGTCCGAGTTTCTCGTATTCCTTGGAAACGTATCTTTTGCTGTTTTAAATAAGTGAGCATTTAATTTAACAAACTTTGCTGCTTCGAAAATGTACATACAGGCTATGGTGAGTATACGGTATTTTTTAAATAATGGCTTGCATGATTCCCATGGTGGGATGCCAGCGATCGCCCTGACGGATTTCTTTTGGGCAAGGAAAGCTTTTTGCACATCTGTGGAGTTTCCCCATAGTATTAATCCGTAGTTTAAAACAGATGACACGTGACCATGGTATGCTGCCAGCACCGTATTGTGTGTTGAAGTTTTGCGTAATTTGTACAATACATAAACAAACCTATTAATTTTGTTACAGACTTTATCAATGTGTGGTTTCCAGTTAAGATACCTATCTAGAGTAATTCCTAAAAATGTCGCTTCATTTACTTCTTTTAGATGGTCATCATTAAAACTTAGTTTTAGTTCCTTGTGGATTCTATTGTAAGTGCTAAATTGAATAAAGTTGGTTTTTGTTAAATTAACTTGTAAATTATTTGTGTTAAGCCATTCTATAATAGATTTCACTGTATTATTTATCTCAAGAGTATATTTTTCAATGTCATAGTTCTTTTTACATGTCATAATTAAGGATATGTCGTCAGCGAATAAAATAAGAGGGTTTTTTGTTACTTCGGGAAGGTCATTAATGTACATTAGGAACAAACGTACTGTCATAGAGTACTCTATGACAGCCACGACTGACTGTATTCCGATGATAACTTAGAAGTCTTGTCTGCGTGTCTGTGTGCGTATGTCAACTCGGACGATTGTAAGTAGTTGATCAATGATATTTTCCTTATTTGGCCATCTGAATCGAAATTGAGTATTAGGACGCCTATGTACAGTTTTTTTTGCACTTTCTAATTCCCATACAATTCCTATCCTCATTCAAATCTGCACAAAATGATGCAATAATACCAATAAACTAATTAATTCCGGGATCCACATGGAAAATACCGAGCACGCATTTTAATTGACCTACGTAACAAACTGTTGTTCAAGGTAATGAATTCTTCTAGGCTATGACGCGATCGTTATGAGTTATTGTATAACCGCTTCCTTGGAACGCGGAGGTTGCGGTTGTGTGGTTCGCGGGGAGAGGGGAAATACGAATGATGTTGATTAAAAATGAATTTATTGTGTTATTGTTTTGTTGAATTAAGAATGGATGGAGTAATGCTTTTATTTGAATTCTTGACTCATAGTGGACAATGAATTGTTTTCTATTTATTCAATGATGAAAAAGATTACCAATAAACAATACTTTTATTTACATAATATCGTCGGCGACCGAAATGTGTCAAATCCTCATTAATAGTAATTTTGGTCAAACTCGTTTTATGTCATAGTAGCTTTTGCCCACAGCTTCGCTTGCGTGAAATTTTGAACCCGTCAAGTGACGATTTTCCATACAAACTTTCATCCCCTATTTAATTCTCTTAGGGGTTGAATTTCGAGAAATCCCTTCTTAGTGGATGTCTACATCACAAAAGGAACCTACTGTCAAAATTTCAAGTTTCTATCCCCAGCGGTTTAGGCTGTGCGTTGATAGATCAGTCAGTCAGTCAGTCAGCTTCTCTTTTTATATACATATATAGATTTAGCTAGAAAACCTCGCAACCGATATTTACGTCTGGTCTCAGTTCAATTTGAATGCAAATAAGAAGTTGATTATGAATAATGCACCTGTTTATCTGCTGATAACACCGTATTTAACGACAAAAATCCTATTTTTTCCTAGAAAACCTCGTAATTCGTATTTGACAAAATGAAAAACATTTCGAGAATTCATGTTCAAATATTAATTACATAATTTAGTAGGTAAATGGTTCATCTATACAACGTTATTTTTAGTAATACAAAAACCCCAACAAGATTTTCATCAGAACCGCCTGAATATGTGTTTTTTTTAATAAATCTCCAAGTTACACCGTAGTTTATGTCGCGTTAAGTTCCCTAGTAAAGTGTGAAATGCCTGAGATGTGCTATGCAGGGGTTGTCTAATACATGGAAACTGACCGAGCGGACGGTCTCAAGCCTCAAGCTGTCTATTCCCGTCAAATGTTATGGGTAGAAACCTACTGAAAAAAAATTGAAATATACAAAAAAAAAATGTGTAAAAAATATGTCAATCGATTCTCCTAGTGATTCTGAACAAACCAGTTTCAGGTTTAGTTTAAAGTAAAACTACGCTTGTATAAATAAATAGAAAAGTCCTGACAGACTGACTGACTCATCAAGCAACGCCCAGCCCAAACCCTTGGACCTAGAAAGCTGAAATTTTGCACAGAGGTTCCCTTTATAATGTAGGCAAGGATTGAGGCAAGATTTTTCGAAATTCAACCCTTAAAGGAGTTAAATAAGTGATGAAAGTTTGTATGGAAAATCGTCACCTAACGGGTTCAAAATTTCACGCAAGCGAAGCTGCGGGCAAAAGCTAGTTTATAATAAAACAAAAAAAAACTGTTAAAGCTCCAAAAAAAAAAACAGAATACGGTTTTTTCCTTCTCCTATACAATTTTGCTTTTGCGCCGACTATAGTTATTACGTATACTAAAATTGACATTGTTTTCTTCGTGAACGTCGGCTAAAGCTAACTTGTTTCCTAGATATTGTATACATTGTGCCTGTATCATAAATATTGATTTGATCGTCATATTGTGGAAACGTGGTTTCCCTACACCTTGGGCCACATTTCATGGCTTTTACGAACATTCATGCCGTAGCACGAATATTCGTTACGTACAAAGAAATGTGGCTACACATTCGTAAAAAATCGCTATTATTTATTTCCGATTTTACCAACTTCGAATGACTTTTATCTCAGGAATTAATTTGTCGTTTTTTTACTGTTTTGACCGTCTGGAAAAAAATGGATATTACAGGTGAACGAAGCAAAATCGAATAGGTTTTTTTTTTCATTTGCCTGTAATGAAATAGATCTATCATTAAATAATAGAAGTAAACTGTCAAAACAATACAAACAAAATTTTTGATATAAATAAATCGATTAAATAATGTCAAAATTCAAATCAAAAAAATCTAAATTTCGATAATAGGTATCTATAGATAGATCAATATCAATCTACGTCAAAGAAAAATAAAAAAATATATAACCCAAAGCGAAGAATTCTATTCCTCACCTATTAGGTATGCCCAAATTTTTCCAGTCGGTCGGTAAAAAAAGTCATCCGGGATTTGTTTGTTGTTTCGTTTCGGTCCGATATCTCGACGTTCATTTTTCGGACCAAAGCCCTGTAAAGGTAACATCCCTATCTACTAGTGATTGAAGTTTACACGGCAACTAAATTTGATCAGCCTAAGCTACACCTGCCGTGCTAGTTTGATTACGCTATCAAGTTAGCTCGCTCGCATCTGCCCGATATACAGATCTCATTTCCTATAAACTTGGTATGGTACGGAGCAAGTTTATATCGAACTAGTAGTGTTGTTGTAACGTTGAAGTGGCGGTGACGAGGCTCGGGTTGGGTTTGGCTAGAGTTAAACTGAAATTCCGCTCGATTTTAAGCGTAGTTAGCAGGGTCGAAAGCTGAAAACATTTTTGATTACCCTTGGTATGATAGGACTTCATTATGTATACAGTACATCGATATATCTAGGGCCTGATTCCCCTAACTAAAGTAATTCAGTTGCAGCGTATCGAAATAGTTAAGTTTCGATCAAAACAACGCTTTTCGTATTCACCTGTGGCGAACCACCTTTATAATAATATATTTATGTTTTATCTGTGGTCGCCCTGTGGAGAAACTTTGTGTGGTGTTCCTCCAACCACAGGGAGGATCCTCCAACCAGGCGGAGTCTTGTGCCTGGCGGGCTACTGCCCAACGGTTGATGTTGGGAGGTTGTATATATACTATCTGTGTGTTAAATCTTGATTGCGCGATGTAGGATAGATCGCATGTGGCGAGATAGATGCCGCCACAGCCCTATTAGTTTAAGTGATGACAACACTGATTGTTAGCCAATAGTAATCATGTAATTCTCTCTGACATTTTTATTCAATAGGTACAACAATAAGCTACAATATAAAAAACAGGAACAAGAAATACACAAAACATATAGACAATATTGCAGCCCACAACGCTGTACATACTCTATATTTGTCTACGGCCTGAGAGTAAGTTTGAACTCGCACGGCTCATACGCATGATACGCATTCAAGCACTCGTCCTATCATTACCCTACCACATTGTACTTGTACTGCATTTATTCATACGTTCATCTACTCTCAGCATTCTGTGTCTACATATTGTGTCTCATTACAAATTATACAAACTATCTTGTATCCCGTCTTTCATTCGAGCAAATCTGGGCGCAACCCAGGCGCCATACTCCTAATAGTCGATCGCTGTCAGATTCGCTCGCGTGAACTAAACTGCAGCATTATCGCAACTTGATCGGCGCGTCATAAAATTACGTGAATTAGCCTGTTGATCAAAACAACCAATGACTCTCATTTTCGCGCCACTCACACTTATTAATCAACGTAAGTATCATTGTTTACTGCATTACTAATATACGTTCAGAACGAAACCGACATCATTTTGTCTTATAACCGAAATAAACCGGTTTAAATCAACGCGACGGATCGCTCTCGATTTGTTAATAACAAGTTTGAAACTTCTTTAACAAGTTTCAGAGACATTTCAAGGACGAAATACCGGATAATACCGGTTAATGCACGCTAACCTGTGAATGAGAATTTTATTCCAGAATAATGTTCAATTTACCGGTTAGCAAGAATGAAACGGGAATACTGAGTTCCGTTTGTACTTATATGGTCTTACAGCGGTTACGCACTGCATCTGATTCGAATCCGTGAAAATACGTTCCGAAGTAGCCATAGAACTATTTGTATGGTAGTTTACGCACTACATCCGGCATCCGTCATCCGATTTCTATCCGTCATCCGTGAGTTTCTTATTCGGAAGAAAAATTGATGGACCGAAGTAGCCGTAGTACTGTTTGTATGAACGCTTTCGCATTACCTCGGATTCAAATCAGACGCCAAACGGATATGCCAAAGATGGCCCCTGAATTGTTTGAATTTGAATCAGAGATCGGAATAGTGCATAAGCAACATCCGAATTCGGTCCGAGATTCTTACTCTAGATCGGTATTTTCACAGATTCGGATCGGATGCAGTGCGTAAAGCAATATCCGAATTCGGTCCGAGTTTTTTATATCCGTATTTTCACGGATTCGGATCGGATGCAGTGCGTAATCGCTCTTACCCGTTAGAAAATTTAACCGTTTTCCGAGCTCGGACGCGTCAGAGTCGTTCTAAGTAATAAAAACCTTTAAAACCTCTCTAATAAATCCGACGCCTACCAACAGTGAATGTGTACCTAACAACGTTTATTATTGAATTCCGGATCCAATTCAGTTCTCAATAATTGAACGTGATAGCCTGAGATGTGGGGCATTCGTTTGTCGAATTCCATGAAGTTAGGAATCCAATTTAAGGTTTATTCCAATTGATGTGGCACAATGTCCTGCAGTGCACTGTGCGAACCTCGGAGTTATTAACACAGAATAACTATTCTTATGTAAGCCAATTCTTTGCGCCATAGATAGATAGATTCATTTATTTGCCTGAAATATGCAGATTTTATAACACATACACAATAGTTCTTCATATTCCGCCTACTAAATTCGGCATGCAAATTTTGTGACAATAATAATGATTCCAAATTAAACAAAATACTATTTAAACAAATAATTAAATTACAATGTCAAAAAAAAGCACTAAATCAAGAACTGTCTACATATCAAATTACAAATGTCAAAGAAAAAACAATTGAATTGGAAAATTTGTTTCAAATTATCAACTTACAAAATAAAAATGAAATTACAAATGTCAATAGGTTAAAACAAAAATAAATACATAAATAATAAAGTTAATTGTTCGGAATACAGCTAAGGTAAGCGTTGCACAGGCGGGGTTTATGGGGTGGACTTTTAGCCCGGCCGAACATTGTCCGTCAAGAAATTTCTGACGCGCGACTCTGCTCATATATTTTGTACTAGACCCCGCACATTGTCACAATTTGCAAGAGCCAGCAGCCTGTACAAAATGTATGTGTAGATGGTCTTCACGCACGCGTTATTTTTCTGACGGAAATTTTCTTATTACTTAGAGCCAACAGGCTGCCGAATCCGGCAAATTCTCATAGTCTGCAGGGTCTAGTACAAAATGTATAAGCAGAGTTGCGCGTCAGATATTTTCTGACATATTTTTTTTATGTGTGGCCATGTGTCCCAATTCCCTCTCCATGTGTGGACGGTGACCACCGGGGTGGTTTTAGTGAGATAAGAATCCTACACTCCTCGGTCTTATCGCCGAAGACCGGGCGCCTTATAAAGGAGCAAGATCGAAAACAAATAAAAAAAGGTACTTAACTAAAAATTTGTCTAAAAAAAAACTCGACTGCTATAATGTTAAGTGAGTTGATTGATTAATTACCTTGTTTGTTTAGTGCGTTAATTTTTGAGAACGCTAAAATAATCGTGCTGAGTTCGAGTGACCGATCACGACTTTGATGACCGTGTGAAATGTAGTGAGCATTTTATATTACTAATCAAATAAACTAGCTTATCTGTAGTGATAAACTTTTTTTATGTTTACTACGTTTATTTGTTATCATAATAAATACTTATGGTTTTCGAATGCGAGTTGGACTGAACTCGATTTTAGCTACGCGTTTATATACGGCGTGTGTTTGTGTGCAGTACGTTTAGTATTTGCATACAAGATCGTGCTCGTGGTTAATTGATAACCGCGGGGATCATATGATTTGCATGATTAAGCTGCGCTTGCCGTGGTTAATCCGTGGATGGGTAACCACTCGTGTTAGCGACACTACAATTTAATCGTTAAGGAGTGATTCTATCATTACAGTTATCGCTAATATTGGTATGTCAGGATTGTGAGCAAGGTAAATGTAGTAAATAAAACCAACATAGACTCTCCACCACTGAGAGTACTTGTATTTGGGTTATTGTTAGTAACATGAACTAGATCACAATATAATACTTTAGATAATTATTACAAGATCATAAAATAAGGATAAGTCAGATATAAAAGGTCAGACTTCTTCAGTTAATCTACACAGAATACTCTAGACGAGTGTTCCGTCGTACGGTCCAAGAAGCAATCCCCCGGGCGCACCAAGTGAGCCGGTCTCCTCCCTCCAACGGGCAGTGGTGGTCCGATGTTGACGTCACGGTTAGTTAGGCAGCGGACAACAGATGGCGCTCACTCCACGAAGTTCCCGACACTCGTTAGACATCGAGACCCCTCCGTGTCTCAAAGACCACGTTAAACCGTCGGCCCCGGGTGTCATACGAATACCTATAATAGTCGTGACGGGTAGTCAGAAGCCCGGAAGTCTGACAACCGAACTAACCTTAAGGTGCGTACATATTATATGACATAACATGTTATAAAACGTTGTTATATAACATGTTTCAGTAATGTGAAGACTGAATGTTATAAAACATGTTATAATAACAAACGTGTTATTTAACATGTTATTAATATTTACAAAGAAAGAAAAGAAAGAAAGAAAATACATTTATTTAACACAGACCAAAAGGCACACAGTACAAAACAAAACATAAGAAAAAACAAAAAAAAAAGAAATTAGCAAGGAAGTGTGCCTCACGGCTGCGCCAAAAAGGTCCAGTACAGTACAACAATGTCAATGAACTAGGACGAACCCAGCATCTATGTTTTTTCTTTTGTTATTTAAAAGTACAACAGCCACAACAGCAGCTAGCAAAACGTCTTTCATGTCGACATTGTGAACAGCACTGCAGAACGACAAACGACAATGTTATATAACATGGTTATATCGCATTGTTATTCTATTGTGTACAGTATTGTTATACGTTGCAATGTTAAAAAACAATGTTACATATTGTGGACGTGTTATATAACACAAGTTACACAACATGTTGTATCATCTGTACGCACCTTTAGGATGTCGGCATTGCTCAGTAGATAACTGATTTGCGCAGGTCCTATGGCAGTATTCAGCCGCGTCTCGTTCGACTGAAAGCTGACCCCAACATTAGGAAAAGACTAGGCAGAACATGTAACACTGAATCTATAAAGTACTTTCATTATAAACTCCAATGCGTTTGCAACACATTTACAGTGCACGCCTGCAGTGCTGGAGCCTAATTCTCCTAAAATAAATTGTTGCCAAACGCAATCGAACCACAACCGTCAGTCAGTTTTTGTTTTCGAAAACTTTCAAAATGATTGATTTTGTTTTTTGTGTCAAACAATAAGACAGCTCTTGAAATTGAGAACTGTCTGAATGAACGGTTCGGCTTTGGTTCGGTTGTGATTTATCAAGATTTAATTTAGGAGAATTGGGTCCCTGCACGCGTTTGCATCTCAGCGCAATGTTTTGCTGCACACGTGTTGCGCTACAATATCGCATTCAGTATGATTATAACTAAGCTTACCGTAGTCATTTAGAACCAACTACTTTAATCGAGCCATCATTCTTGAAAGTATGTCTACTTTGCAACAGAATAAAGTGGAGCTACTTATTTTTTTCAAAATCCAATCCACGGTTCATAATATAAGACTTAATTTAAAATTACGTTTCTTAGTTATTCGTTGCGATGCGACTTATAGGGATTGTGCTGGGTACAGATTTTAATTAGTGGAATCCCCTGAGATTGAAAAGCTAATGAGAAGCGATACTTCTATAGATATTTTTTAAATGAAACACGGTATTTAAATATAATTTTTGTTATTATTCGCAAGCTTCAGAGCAATTTGTCTTTGACAGTTTGTAGTTTATAGCATAGTATAAATTCTTTTCTCGTGTCAGTACGAGCTATAGGAAAATAGCTCATGCTGTGGTGAAAAGATTAGCCAGTCAGCAAGGTTGGTAGCGGGGCTGACTGCCCAGGGTGCGCCGGACGTACTTAAGTATCGTCACTCGTGGAGGCTCTTTTCATGCACTCCAAAGTATAGTATAAATAATATAACTCGGCGTGGACTGGCGGTAATACCGCGATATCCTCATCTAAGTCACGATTTGTGAGATTTTCCCATTAATAAAAACATAGTTTGATAACAGATGTTGAAGCTTATTATATTTATGATTAGTTACGGTTTATTTACGAGCATTTTTCGGGATTGCACGACTAGTTTCGGACCCCAACGGAGGCCTTAATCACGAGCTGAACACGCGGCGACCGCTGTCAGAGTGAGTTCGATTCTTGACCTCGCCGCGTGTATGTTATCCACAAAACAATTCTATATATTTTATACTAGCTTTTGCCTACGGCTTCGCTCGCGTTAATTAAGCTCAAAAAACTCTTAACACACTGCTAAAGTTTCTATAATAAGTAAATAATTCAATCGTGATTCGAAAGACAACGTTATTGTTGTTTTCCTCGGGAACAGTACTTTTTTTCGGGATGAAAGGTACCCTATGTTCGTTTCTGTACACCTGACAACGTATATATGCAACATTTCAGGATGATCGGTTCTGTGGTTTAGGCGTGAAAAGGTAACAAACAAACAAACTTACTTACGCATTTATAATATTGGTTAGGATTTCAATAGAGAAACTTTAAAATTACATCCACCAAATCTCAAACAGTATTGCGGAACGGAGTTCCGAATAACAAACACAACAGGATACGTACCGGTGGAATCCGATTTCCTCAAAATGTTATTAGATAACACTACGAACAGGATTTGGCACGGTAGAACGGCAATTTTGTCGGAAACGTGTAACAGTTGTATTGTATCTAAAATATATTAGAACTAAACGTCTCACGAAGACAGCCTCGAATAGTGAGTATCGTTTTTGGCGTTTATTGAAATTCTACTAAAAAGAAATCCCATTAGCATCTCCGAGGCTTGTCAAGCCGTTTGTATTTCTAGCCATTTTGTCAATACGTTCATTGTGCGTACAGCTAAAGAGTGGAAATCCCTGTCAGAGTCTGTTTTCCGATACCTTGGAGTTTTCAAATCTCGAGTGAATAGGTTACTTCTAGGCAAACGTGCACAATCCTCGACCGCAATTTCACTTAACATTAGGTGAGATATTATATTGGTCTAACGTGAATCTATACCTAATAAAAAAAAACTTTGCGCTGCCGCCCTCGTCACTGCCTCGCGATTTGTCGTTCATGAATTTGATTAAATTCTCCTCCATTCAACGTCACGAGGCATCCAAAACAGTATCAACCAAAACTTTCCGGTTTTGTTCTGTTTTTAACCTCTATTAAACGATTTTCACTTGTGGGCAGTAAAACGGTTTGATTGAATAAAATGAACCGGTTTATTAGGGTTTTCAACTACGTTCATTAAACGGTCGCACTCTGAAAGAAATAATCGACAAAAAAGGAAAGAGAACTGTTAAAAAAAAACGGTTATTTGGAAACCGGTTCCAAGCCCTGCTCGCAACGCCTGGTGGTTTTACGCGCAACTATTCTTTAAACGACTTAGATTCAAAGCTTATAGGTTGCCCGAGGAGTTAATAAGATACACATCCATGCGAAAACTTCAGAATCACGGCCTTTTTTGAAAAGATCATACACAAAAATTCTCAATTACCAATCCGCAAACAAATCACAAGCGTCATTCAGTTTTCATTTACGAAAACCGTCAAAGTTGTTTTATTTTGTTGTCAATCAATTTGACAGTTTTTATAAACGAAAACTGCCTTAATGAACGGTTTGTCTTCGGTTCGGGAGCGATAGATAAACGGTTCTATTAGTAGAATTTCCCCCAGTTCATAATTTGGCAACACATTTTCCCAAGAGATTTATTTGCCATTCCGTCGTTAAGCTACAAATAAACATAAAAGTTTACCCTCCTACCGTATCATAGTGGACCCTCTCGAGCGGAGAAATCGCCTTTATACTGTCACGTGCTGTTCTGTCCATATAATGTAAATAAGTCCTTGGGGACCATGTAATGTAAATAGATCCTTAGGGTCCATGAATTTAAAAAGGTTCAGACCTCAGAGAGTCCAACAGATTTATTCAAAGTTGTAGGTTTTGTATGCATTATGCTAAATTGAATGTTTGCGTTGGAAAAGCACCAGAATAGCTGGTCTGTTTTTCTTGTTAACACACTGTAGAAACGTAGATTTTCATTGCTGTGGTTTAAAACAGGGGTGGGCAAACTATTTTCATCAGGGGCCATAAAAATGCAAGAAATTTTGAAGGGGGCAAGAAATTGCATTTTTTTATTTCCAAATATAAAAATGCAATTTCTGCCAAACCAAATTTGTTGACTCAAATAACTACAGCTATTTGTTATAGCTATTCAATCTTGCTGTAAAAAGGAGGATTGGCGGGCCGGATTAAAACCATTCACAGGCCGGAGTTGGTCCCCGGGCCGTAGTTTTCCCACCCCTGTTTTAAAATGTGGTTCTTAGCTAAAGCGTTTGCCAAACGCGGGTCGAGTTGTCGACGGACCCGCGATCGCATTTGGCGTTACATGCTTTTTTTTTATTCTAGTGGGCTGCTTGTAGATGGTCCTTGCGAATCGTTTCTACGTAACCGGGCAGTTATTGGCGTGACCTGGTCTCCAACCAATGGGGGGGGGGGGGGGGGGAGTAAAATACTTAACCTTAGCTAACCACCTACAGCACCAAGGGCGACCTCTAGTCAGACTCGGTTCTCGGCTTAGGGCGTTGCTGGCGGAAGAACGGGAGAAGACAGCTTGATGAGGGCTGAATTACCGGTGTAATGGCGTGACATGCTACATAGTAATTAGCTTAAATACAACTCACGCGGGTCCCACGACTACACGCCCCGATCACTTAGAGTATGCTCAGGGAATGAGTGACTTTTAGAGATTTTTCACGAGACGACCTAATTATGTTTTTTTGCGCTCCTTTATCAATATTGATCCGTCTTGCCAGTTCAATTGCCATTGATAGAACCAAAAATACGTTTATGGAATCTTCGGCTAATAAAAAGTCTGTTATGTTTGATATCTCTAAAACAACAGCTGAGATGTTGTGATATATTACGAATACGGCCTTCATACAAATCAGAATGAATTTATACATATCAATGATGTTTATATACAGTATCTTATAGCAGTCCTTTTGTATTCCAGACAAAAACATATTAAGAATACATTTCGTGTAGATTTAAGTTATATCAACGTCAAATATTTGGTTTGTAAACATTGGATATACCTATCTAGATTTTCTTTAACATACCTGTTGGATATTTTTTTACTACTTTTGAGTTTAATTTTGGATCGATTTCAGAAATAATTATGATGAGTTATAATATTATGTGGCAAGCATATAGGTATGAACCACAGAAATCTAAATAATGTAGGAACACGGAAGGAACCATATTTAGGAAATCACGTAACCTACGCATCAGCGGTACGTGTATTGGGTCTCCTAAAGATAAACCATTCAATAAATTCCCGTCGCGCGTAAGTGACGTTAAGCCTTCCACACACTAAGCGCGGGTCGTGCAACGCGGGTCATGGAGCACGACACACCAAATGACAGCGCGGGTCATCTTCGGCGTGTATCCGCGTTTGCAATGCCAAAGCCTTAAGAGACAACTAACTAGTGTGGCGATGCCAACGGGTAGCCGTATTTACTTGTAGCACGAGTCAATATTCTCTTCCGTTCACTATAACTAAATCCTTAGGGCCAAAACTGCGTTAAGAGGACGCCCGCGCGGTTCCATACAAAACTGCTCCGTCGCGGGAACACACGCAACGGTTCCCGCCTCCGTGCGGCGGGCGCCCGCGCGGAGGCACGCGCGGTTGTTCAATAAACGGGCTTACTGGCTGTCGTATTTTTTTTGCTAGTCGTCGTTTTGCTGTGTTATAATATATTAAGTTCTCCATCGACACGACTGTACATGCACACCGTTAAAATTGAACTAGCGACACTGCGTAATTAAAATAATCCGGTCTCCGCGACGGGTACCCGCGACGGCGACCGCCGCGTTCCCACGGAGCCCACCCGCGTGACCACGCGCGTAGACACGCGACCGGTGCCCGTCGCAGGCGCCCGCTTAACGCAGTTTTGGCTCTTATACATCTTCATATAAGAAACATAAACATCACGTCTGTATTCTCCGAAGAGTAGGGCAGAGATGTAGGGGGCGAGCCTATTGCTATCAACTGTCTGCTACTGAGAAATTCCACACAGAAAAAACCCAATAATACTGCCCGACCTGGGGATCGAGCCCAGGACCTCACGCTCAGCATTGACTCATATGACCAACGAGGCAGTCCTTCACATAATCTATGTATATTTTACCGGCAATGTGTACAATGCAGGTATTCTATACAATGCCTAGGCAATGTATAGAATGCCTAAAACGTTCAGGTAATGTATGAAATACAATTTATTTTATACTTTGCCTAGGCATTCTACACAATACCGAATGCGCAGCCGGTAATGTTTGAAAAAGACGATAGCGGCGAAGGAGAAGACGTGCGAGCAGGCAGTAAAATCCACGCGAGGCACAATAAAAACAAATGAAAAACTTAAGGGGATGTTTGGAAGGTTGTTTGGGTTTCCAAAGTAGAGTCGACAGAGCCCGGGGCTCCTATTTCTGTCTGCAGGCTTTAAAGTAACCTAACACGAAGGGCATGACGGGGGCTTCGTTCGCTCGCTTCGCTCGCTCACTCTAGCCCCCGTCATCCCCTTCGAACCTAACCTATCCGTGTTGGGGTGCCCCAAATTAATGACCAAATCTATTTACTTCACACATTGCCGGTGGACCAGCAGGTATTCTATACAATCCCTAGGAAATGTATACATTACCTAGGCAAAGTATGTAATGGACAATAATATTCATAATATTTCATACACTGCCTGGAGGCCCCAGGCATTCTATACATTGCCTAGGCATTGTATAGAATACCTGCATTATACACATTGCCGGTAACATATATAAAAATGAATCCCTTATTCCCTTCGTCACGGCATCACGCGTGAGCAGCTGGACCGATTTCGCAAACTTTTTTTTTTGTTATTTTTGTAATTGTCTGGAGAAGGTTCTTATGAAAGAAAATTTTGATATTTAAAAAAAAAACGAAATGATCTCAGTATGTCCATATTCTTCATTTGTTTACCGCATGCATGAAAATGGTTTTAACTTTTTGTTGGGTACTATTTTGATTTTGTTTCTGAAGGTAGGTAGTAGGTAAGTAGTAAAAAATGCATTGCAACGCATGCCGGGTACAGCTAGTAAATGATAGAAATACCGCCAATAGAATAAATACGAAGGAAAAAAAAAACAATCAATACTCGTCATCAATAGAAGAGTTTTCATTCCTATGGCGTTATATCATAAACTTGAGAAGTGATTGAAAACCATTGCAAGCATTGTTTATTGAGTATTGTTACGATCTGTTTAATATCAGTTTATAGCTGTAAATAAAACAAGTGATGTCATTTATCATATCGTTAGAAGGAAGTGAACCGAGGAATCTGTTCAATCGGAATGTGTTAAGAGATTGTGAAGATAAGTTTTATACTCTGTTCCACGAAAGACGAGGCCTGACATAGTGGTCAAAAACCGTAAAATAGCTGTACAGGCTGTATAGCCCGTGAGCCAGAGGGTATATTTTGTCAGTCATTTCCTCTCAAGCGATAACTCGTGGAATGCTTCAGAGAGTTGTATTATGCAGCATGGTGAACGTCAGCTGCCGCTCCGTGGGTGGGTTGGGCAACGGCAGCCCATCAAACATGTAAAAAAAAAAAAAGTTTGCAGTCATTTCCTCCCGACTGAAAATTTGTTAAATGATAGTTAACGCAATTATTCGAAGATAAAAAAAAGTCAGCTGGCCGTACCGTGGTGGATTATACGTCAGCTGGTCACATGAACATGCAAAAAAATTTTTTTCGTTCAGTGATTTCCTCTCACTTGAAAATTTGTCAGATGATAGTTTACATGCTATTTTGAATAAATAAAAACGTCAGCTGGCTCTATGTTGGTGGAAAGGTCGTCAGCTGATGCAGTGAAAGGTGGAGCATGGGAGCCAGACGTGAGCGCCGACCGCTTATTTAAATACGTCAGCTGACGGGTTTTCCACCAACATAGAGCCAGCTGACGTTTTTATTTATTCAAAATAGCATTTAAACTATCATCTGACACATTTTCAAGTGAGAGGAAATGACATAACTACAGTTATTCGCAATAGCTTCATGCACGCGCCCTTATATGTACCAATCAAATCAATATTCTCATTAATCAATCAATCAGAAATATTTAAATAGACGCACTTTGGATAGAAATCAATCCCGTTAAAATTTATACGCAAGGAAAATCTACCGAAGCACAAAAGAAAAAAAAAAGAAACTTGTGAGCCATTCGAAAATAAACTTGAATTTTAATGTATAAAAATGTCCAACGTAACTCCTTTTTGTGTTTTTTGCCAAAAAAACAACTTCAAAGTTGAAAGTATTCTACGAAGAAAGTTTGAACAAGTGCAGTGAAGTATTAAATATTCGAAAATGTAATAGTAGTAGTATAATGTCGTGGCCATATCTTAGAATTGATCATTTCATGATTTGGCCGGCCATTTCATGAAATGGTTGTATTTCATGAAATGGCCAATACCCCCTGCCCTCATCATGATGTGGCCTGGCCAGATCAATGAATAAATTAGCGTTCGACGATATGATCAGCTAAACGCACGGCTACTTCATGATGTGGTCAAACATTAGTGATCATATCATAAAATTAGTTACATTATCCACTGTTAGAGGCGCTGATATCGTTTTGTTTTTGTGATGCATCGTGGCGGCGGACAATTATTCTGACAAAAAAGGTAATAATATTAAGTAAAGTAGTGTGACCACGCAACGAAAATTAATGGACTATATGGATTACTACTGGATTTCAAAATATGACTTCATGGTAATTGCGGGTGAACTTTTCATAGAATTTTATTTGTTCGATTACTTATCTGGTTAACCTGTCAAACTACAGAACAAATAATCATCGAAACTTACGCGGTCGACGCATACATTCGAAAGATTTATAATTAATAAAATTGATCCATTTTATGTAGATCCGACTCAGCGTACCCCGACTGCACGTGGTCAGACCCTGTCCTAACCCTAGAGTGTTATTTAAAAGCGTGGAGCCAGAAGCTCGCGAAGGAGGTCCTCAGTGGAACGAGTGCACGAGGCCAAAACGTAGCGAGTGGGGGGAGGTGGCGAGCGAAGCGAGTCGGCGACCTCCTGTACCTCTACCATGAGATGTCATCGAAAAATTACTCGCTAGCGTTCAACTCGCTAGCGTGCTGACGTAGATCAAATAGATTTCGATAATGGTTGCACCATGAGATTTACGGAGTCTTACGCAGACGCTAAGGTAAGCTCGATAGATTGTGTCGTCTAGCTAACTTCACTCTACTCGCTAGAATCATGTTTTGTTTCTTTCTTTCTCACTAATAAAAAGAGAGAACGGCTCGTAAGCTCAAAATGTAGTGTTATCGCTATGCTAAAAATATTAAGACAGTCAATATCACAAAGTAAACCGACTAAACAGAAAAGTTGACGGTTAGGGAACTACTTAGGATATTTAGTGGTTTTCTAATTTTATTCCTTATAAAATGTCACTATCGTCTATTCAATTTGTAATTTTGTTTGTTTAAGTTGTGTCACAGAGCTGTGTTGTATGTTTTGAAAGTTTACAATAGATTATTTGGATTATTTAATACAATGAGGACCAGTGTCACACAGTTTCAATTGGAAATATATGTTTCTACTTTCTATTACATTATTTTAAAACTTTAAGTGATAAAATTCCCAAATAGTTGCCCCTCAATACAGGTAGATATCCAAGCCACTTGAAACTTTGAAAGTGTAATAAGTCAGCTAAGTTCAAGTGTCTAAAACACTAAAGACGTGAGGAATGCAACAAATAAACAAAAACATGGTAATGAATATGATTTGACTAAATTTAATTTAAAGGCACAGCTTGCTAGTACTTAAAATAGAAATTTCATGCTAAATAAGCTCTTGCAGACATTATTTTGACTTTATTAGACTCAAAAACGTATATAATTTAAATGTAAACATATGTTTCACACGTCAAAATGCTAGTGAGCTACGTAACTACTATCGCAAGCGTCTTATTCGATAGCTTCTGTCGAATTAGTGACTCATGGTACCGTTTTGTATGGTGACAGCTGAAAAACGTTAGTGACTATCGAATAGATTACGTTAGGCTTTTAACCTATCGAAATCTATAGTGCTCATGGTACGAATTTTAATTCTTTCTGTGACCGCTAGTGGCGCTATATAATATTTCATACAAATAATTTACGGAGACGCTAGCGAGTTTTGGCTGCGTAAACTCATGGTAGAGGTACTGAGCGCAGCGCTGGTCGAGTGTGCGAGCGAAGCGAAGGGGCGACAAAGCGAGTCTTCTGGCGGAGCAAACTCAGAAACACTTGCATGCTGGCTTGCTTTTGCTTGCATGGTACCTACATGCTTCCTTCATTTGTTTTTGTATTAAACCTTTGATATCATGGAAACCCTACATTAATGATATGGCCAAACGTGGATTGACATATCACTAAACGTTGACGTTTAAATGATATGGTCAGTTTTAGCTGGCCATATCATGAAATACAACCATTTCATGAAATGGCCGGCCACATCATGAAATGATTAATTCTAAGATATGGCCACGACATATTTATATACTACTACTATTACATTTTTGAATATTTAAAACTTCACTGCACTTGTTCAAACTTTCTTCGTAGAATACTTTCAACTTTGAAGTTGTTTTTTTGGCAAAAAACACAAAAAGGAGTTACGTTGGACATTTTATACATTAAAATTCAAGTTTATTTTCGAATGGCTCACAAGTTCCTTTTTTTTTTCTTTTGTGCTTCGGTAGATTTTCCTTGCGTATAAATTTTAACGGGATTGATTTCTATCCAAAGTGCGTCTATTTAAATATTTCTGATTGATTGATTAATGAGAATATTGATTTGATTGGTACATATAAGGGCGCGTGCATGAAGCTATTGCGAATAACTGTAGTTATGTCATTTCCTCTCACTTGAAAATGTGTCAGATGATAGTTTAAATGCTATTTTGAATAAATAAAAACGTCAGCTGGCTCTATGTTGGTGGAAAACCCGTCAGCTGACGTATTTAATTAAGCGATCGGCGCTCACGTCTGGCTCCCATGCTCCACCTTTCACTGCATCAGCTGACGACCTTTCCACCAACATAGAGCCAGCTGACGTTTTTATTTATTCAAAATAGCATGTAAACTATCATCTGACAAATTTTCAAGTGAGAGGAAATCACTGAACGAAAAAAATTTTTTTGCATGTTCATGTGACCAGCTGACGTATAATCCACCACGGTACGGCCAGCTGACTTTTTTTTATCTTCGAATTATTGCGTTAACTATCATTTAACAAATTTTCAGTCGGGAGGAAATGACTGAAAACTTTTTTTTTTTACATGTTTGATGGGCTGCCTTTGCCCAACCCACCCACGGAGCGGCAGCTGACGTTCACCATGCTGCTTATTATAACTCTCTGAAGCATTCCACGAGTTATCGCTTGAGAGGAAATTGGTCCGGCAAAACTGTTGCTGGCTCACGGGCTAGTAAGGGTAAACACCGTTATCCTTGAAACCAGTGGTTTGGTTTCATTTATAGAACGTAAAATCAATGAAAAATAACTTTTTTTTTTATAAAATTTTCATTTTTCCTCAAAAGCATTTCACCCTATGCGCGGGGGCAACAAGCTACGGGAGGGGTCGCGGGGAACTCGCCACGTGGCCCGATGCACGGCCCCGCACATTTTGCTACCCCAGTCAGTCAGCTGTCTCGTTAGCGAGTCTGTGTACGCCGCGTCATAGCGCCGCCGCGCTGCTCATTTCTCGCGCATATATTTTTTAATTTTTTTTTTACTCCGTCCTATATTTTTATGTTTAAGTCAACTACCCATGGTTTCAAGGATAACGGTGTTTACCCTTACAGCCTGTATTATCAATGTTTTGTTTTTAAAAAATATTTGATAGTCTTTGTATGGTACGTTTTGTAGAAAAACCCCAGGATTCACCTTAGAGGTTTTTTTTTGTTTTTATTCTTCGACTTGGTCTTGTTTGGCCTTCCGCTCCACACAGGGTAAACATACATGGGCCCTAAAGTTGCTTGACACACAGTTGTGTCCCTGCAGCTACCGTTTTGGTATGTCTACACCAGTGCGTTTTCATGTTCATCTTGCGTTTTCAACTTTCAATTCCTCTTGCGTCAAGTGCATGCAATATTGATTGCCAGAAGACACATGCAGCTTATCGTCTATACCGGTGCGCCTCGGTCAGTCGTCAGTCGACATATAATAGACGGATTAGCGTGCGCTAGGGTCATGCGCTTTTGTCGAACTAGTATTAAGGCATGCGCTATGGCGCTTCACGCATGCCTCAGACGAAGACGTCAGATGAACATGAAAGCGCACTGGTAGACATAGCTTTTGGTGTATGGCCTGCAGCTAAAAACAAATGGCGATCAACTCTGTCTCGAACAATTTGATGGCCCTTTAGTGCAGCGGTTCGTGATTCTGCTAGACTTTTTACTACGAGTATTATCGTTTAAAATTGATAGGGTCTGAGGTTTTAAGAATTGAATCTACAGAACACCTTTGTCTTATTCTTCAAGCGCTAGAGAGTCAATATTCAAATTACCTTCTCTTTTAACCGACTTCAAAAAGGAGGAGGTTCTCAATTCGTCTGAATAGTTTTTTTTAATCTTCAATAAAAAGTAAAAAAAGAAAAAAGGTGGCTTTTATTTGTTTCAGTGTAGAATTGCATCGACTTCTGAAACTGTACATTTTATATTTCACTCTTTTTTAGTTTTTTTAGGTCGGTTTTTACTTTTATTTATTTAACAAAACATTGCTCTCCTGTAGTGTTAACATTATAGTAGTTTCAGATTGTTTTTATTCTGGTGTTATTACTTACTGGCAATGGTATAGTTTGAGTTTTAATTGTTAAAATTGGAAGTTTAAACATCTACATTTTTATCTTTAGGACGTTCTTAATTTATGTTAATGTTTTTCGAATATTGACTCTACAGTTGTTAAAATAAATATAAGTAGATAGGAACCAAAAATCTGAAACATTTTCTAGATAAATGACGTCGACCGCGTCTCTAACCTTAATTAGTTAAAAAGTTTAGTCAGTAACGAACCGAGCTCGTGTTTTAAGGATCGTTAATTCTTTTCAAGTATAAATGGAAAGTTCTGGATCTCGATTAATTTTCTACCGAACTTCGAAACAAATCCGAACGCGTTTGGAAAGTTCGCGAAGTTCTTTTTTAATTTGAACAAAAGATCGAGACCGTTGAAGTTGATCGGGAATGGTTGAGAACGACAAATATATTTAAAAAATAAAATATAACTTTGTGGTCTGGAAAATAGTGCAGACGCAGACTATACATTGTTAGGAGTTGGATGAGGCAATTTGGCAGACAATTTCTTCAAGATATTGCTGATTTTGATATCGACATCGTCTGTATTTGAAAACGCTTTCATTCTGGAGTCTTTAATGCGAAAAAAGACTGCTTATTTCTAATAGGCATTGTCTGCTTTTACAAAATTGTTACCAAACCGCAAATGAACCACAACCGTTAGTCAATTTTCGTTGATGCAAACTGTCAAATTATTTGGTTTTGTTTTCAAACAATTTTACAGTTTTGACTCATCAGGCTGTCTCCCCCCTAGCCTCTCGCCAGCAACGCTCTAAGCCGAGGTTCGAGTCCCACTAGGGGTCCCTCTTGGTGCTGTTGTTGGTCATGATGTCAGTGTAGTATAAGTAGTTAGCTTAGGATAAGTATTTTACTTCCCCACCATTGGCTGGAGAACCTTCAGGTCTCGCCAATAACTGCTCGGTTACGTAAACGCGTAAACAAAAAAAAAAACGAATCTCGCTTTCTGTGTCGATCAGCCGAAGAAGTCTGACTTTTATTCTAACTAACTTGTCTTTATTATTTTTCGGTTCTTGTGTAAATTAATAATTGAGACCTAGCTCATGTTACTAACCACTAACCTATTGGTTTTATTTTCTATATTCACCATGCTCGCAATGTACCTGTCATACAGATATAATCTATAACTGTAATAA
This sequence comes from Amphipyra tragopoginis, assembly GCA_905220435.1. Lineage (NCBI taxonomy): Eukaryota > Metazoa > Arthropoda > Insecta > Lepidoptera > Noctuidae > Amphipyra > Amphipyra tragopoginis. The sequence goes on from HG992006.1 coordinate 5,494,930, forward strand.
TAGAATTACTCCTACACGATTCTGCTAGCTCTCTACGACACTCATAACATCCAGTAACGTTTGGTCCAACTGGGCCCAACAATACACCACCCAAACACATAATTTAATCATTTAAAGATGCTATACTCCGTCCACAGGATGTAATTATTAGTTCCATTAATCTGGGCAAGCGGCAATAGATAAAATAGGCCTCTGATCAAATGGAGCGATGGAACGGAAAGAATAGATGATTTTAAACGATGATTCTATTTCGTTACTGTAGTGACCTGGGTACCTATTTAATCCCATGCATATTAGTTTTTATGTAGAAATTCGTCGCTGAGCATGGTCTTCTAATAGACGGTTAGACAACAGTCTACCTATATCTTACTCCTTACAGTCGGTCAACGTAGAACATTGTCACAGAGCAATCGTGCGGGGGGTTGCGGGGTGAAGGGGGCGGAGGTTATATCCCGAGTAGCCATACTGCAAACTTGGGACATAACCTCCGCCCCTACATAATTTTGACATTTCATAGGACCTGTCAAATGTATGGGCGTTGACCCACTGTATGTAGTAAGTAGGTACACTGTGGTTAGACTATGCCAGATTAAACCAATAATTAGTTAGGTAGCTATGATTAAAGCGTCCAAGTAACCGAAAGTGTTTTTAACAAGGTATTTTTCCGGTAGCTGGCAACACTAGGCAGCGTTTAGAAGATAAAAAAGGGTAGTAGTCGTCATAAATCAACGCACCCGATGTTATAAAAGCTGTTGTCATTCAACGGAGCTCGCTTTCTGTGTCGATCAGCCGAAGAAGTCCGACTAGCTTGTCTTTATAATTTTTTGTTCTTGTGTAAATTAATATAATTGTGACCTAGCTTATGTAACTAACCACTAACCCAAATATTAGTGCTCTCAGTGGTAAAGAGTCTATGTTGGTTTCATTTTCCATATTTACCATGCTCGCATTGTACCCGACATACCTACAGATATTAGCTATAACTGTAATGATAGATTCACTCCTAAACGATTTTGTTAAATACATCTCTATGACAATTTCCAATTTGTTTTTCATAATAATGAAGGATGAACATTGTAAGAACCAAACTCCCTATTATCTTCTAAGAACAAGCATTTATGACGAATGAGTGACCAGTCTTCCGTGATAATTAACAAAGGTTCAAAACTAGAGCTTCTAACCTAACTACATCTAATACAACACATCCTGTACTCATCATCATCTGCCTAGCCTTTTCCCAACTATGTTGGGATCGGCTTCCAGTCGAACCGGATGCAGCTGAATATCAGTATTTTACATGGAGCGACTGCCTATCAGACCTCCACAACCCAGTAACTGGGTAATACGATACTCTTGGTAAGACTGGTTGTCAGACTTTCTGGCTTCTGACCAACAGTAACGACTGTCAAAGATCTACAAATGACAGCCGGGACCAACGGCTTTACGTGCTTTCCGAGGCACGGAGAAAACTCGCTATGGTAAATGGTCACCCATCCACAGACCAACCTCGGCAAGCGTGGCTTAACCCGGAAGATCGGTCTATGCGGCTGTAATTATTTAGCCACGAGCTCCTCTCAACACATCCTGTACTATAACATCTAAATGCTTCAAACAATATATAACCCTGTTACCTGTTCCCACGAGGCAAATTCTACTACCTAACGAAACTGTTGCCAAACGAACCACAACCGTTCATCAGTTTTCGTTTACAAAAACTGTCAAATTGCTTGGTTGTGTTTCGAGCTCTCACAGTTCACATCTCCGCTACGCACAGCTCACATCTCCTCTCCGCTACGCATCTCCTCTCCGCTTTGGCGGAAATAAACTGCCAGCTTCGCAAGCACATCTCCTCTTGGCTCCTCTCCTCTCCGCTTTGGTGGATACCGGGCCTAAGACCGGTCGATATGGCGATGCTTGCGGGAGGCTAATGTCCAACTGTGAACGTCTTTTGGGTGAATGTTGAAGATGATGATGATATGTTTGAATTGTCTGCTTAACGCCCCGCATCCCGCGCTCCGCTATGCTCTGCGTCTCTATAGGGTGACTGGTAATTAGTGACCGATACTTTAACACATGATCGTACTCATGATAACAAACAACTTTCCCAAAGAAACATTATTTATGAAAAAAAAACAAAAATACTTCCATATTACGAGCCGCGTCCATTCCGTAACGGTTTATTAATAAATTTTAAATGAAAAAAATAAAATTAAAACAATGTTTCTTTGGGAAAGTTGTTTGTTATCATGAGTACAATTATGTGTTAAAGTATCGGTCACTAATTACCAGTCACCCTATATAAACGAGGCCTTAATGACTCCGAGATACCGACTAAGGGCTCATTCACACGGGTTCCGTCATTGACGATTCGTCATAAAACACGATACATCATGACAGAAGGACGTTCACATTGCATACGGAATCGTGTTTTATCACGATTCGGCAAAATATCCGAATTGACGTTCACATTCGTTTCGTGATTCTTAGTCTTGGATGAACTATCGAACACGATGGATCCGTCGCAAAAAATCTCGTATTGTGTTTTTTAAAAGACGATACGTGATTTAAGACGTGTCCGACAAAGAATAGCCCCCGTCAAAAAAAAAAACAAATCTTGAGAAAAGAAGATTCGTAAAAAAAAAAACGAATCGGCTTCGTGTGAATCTGCACTACTAAGACAAGTAAGTGTTTTTCGTGCAAAAACATCTAATGCCTTCTCTGACTCCAAGCATTTAATTCCTTCTTTGAGTCCAAGCGTTAAATGCTTTCTTTGAGAACATTCGCCGTAGTAAGTTTCAGCTACTGTTTAAAATGAAAGTTAAGTCCTCTTTCATTGCAATGGCTCCTTGCAATTACAATTACCTTTCCTTTAATTACCTAACTTAAAATATTAAACCAGCTGTAAGTAAGGGACGGTGTACCGAAAACTTAAACAGCGAATTCAGCCGATTATCTTCTATTATTCTGAATTGAAAATAAGTGGAAATTTTACTCGGAATTTTCTGACTTTTCCGATTTTTCTTTTCACAAATTTTACATTTCTCTGCTGTAAAATAAGCAATCCTATATGGACACACAGCACGTTGAAAAAATTAAATGTATTTTTATAAATCGTAAAATTCGAAACATTTCTATGATATTTTCCACGGATTTTCAATTCAAAATAATGAACTAAATTAACTGTGTAAATTTTTGGTAACCTGTCCCTCACTCAGTTTATTTACCTGCCAAAACACTTATTGAAATACAATAAAACATAGGCAATTTAGCAATTTCCAGGTAATTCGGAAAATTCCGAGAAAAGAAACCACTTATTTTCGATTCAGAATAATGGGCTGAATTCACTGTTTCAGTTTTCGGTACACCGTCCCTTACACCTAGTATGTATATTTTACTGACTTGATTGATACGATACTTAGATTTATTTTAATAATTTTATTTGGTTATTATTTTAATTAATTATATGTTAATTTATCGATTTTTATGACACACTAGCTGTTGCCTGCGGTTTCACACGCATCCAAGGGAACTACTGCATGTACCCGGATAAAAAGTATCCTATGTCCTAATCCAGGACATGGTGTACCAGCGTGTCAAATTTTATCTAAATCAGTTCAGCCGTTAAGGCGAGATTGATTAACAAACATATAAATTCACAAACTCACAAAACCAAACTTTTATATTTATAATAGGTATACTAGCGACTCGCCCCTTGCACGGGTGCAATGTATTATACATATAAACCTTTCTCTTGAATCACTCTATCCATTAAAAAAAAACCGCATCAAAATCCGTTGCGTAGTTTTAAAGATCTAAGCACACATATTGACAGAAAGCGGGAAGCGACTTTGTTTTATACTATGTAGTGATAAGTAGGAAGTAGGATAGGATAGGAGGATAACTATTATTAATTTATTACTATTACAAGTAAACTATTTTACCTTATTTTCAATACTAAGCCCACCTTACACATGCGGCCTCCGAATCTCCACACATTGTATATCAATAATTGCATTGTTGCATAATGTCCCAGAAGCCTGTGTAAACTAGTCGAAGCTTCCCCAACGTGTAGATAAGTCTTGTTAACACTTTCTCGATGAGTAACTTCGTCTAACTTAGTGAACGCAGTAGTGGAGATTAAATGGAGACTTTATCGTTTTTAATGGTAGTTAAAAGTGATAGAATATTGTGTAAAAAAAGATTGTTAATGACGTCATCTAAATACACTTGTTGAGCTGAAATACTTCTTTTTTTTTCTATTCTACTGCTTGTAGATTATCCTTGCCGACCGTTTCTACGTAAAAGCGTTATTGGCGAGACGTGAAGGGTCTCCAGTCTCTAGCCAATGGAAGAAAAGTAAAATACTTAACCTACCTAAGCTAATAAGGCATGTTGACAGCATTAATAAATTGCAAATCTAATTAGTCCGCCAGTTAGAGTTTTGAAAAATAATGGACACGTATTTTATCTTTTGTTAAATCTATGAATATTTGGAAAGATAAAACGCATCAAAACTCAAGAGTGGGGGCTTGTGACGTCAGAAGCAAGTAAAAATTGTACTTGCTTGTGACGTTTTGCCAATTTTAAACGAGTTGCATCTTCGCCAATTTTGGTTTACGTAACAAAAGAAAAAATACGGCTCAAATATTTTTTGATAATCTAACTGACGGACCAATTACATTTTTTCAGTCAAATACCCTATTACTTATACTAAAATAACATCATGAATAATAGTAACAACAGCCCTAAGGGCGACCCCTAGTGAGACTCGGACCGCGGCTTAGGGCGTTGCTGGCGGAAGATTGGGTGAGAGACAGCTTGATGAGGGTTGATTATCGATGTAAATACTCGTCGTTCCGGGGTTTAAAAGCCATCGGAGTTGAAAAACTAGTGCGTGCACATTTTCTATGTACAATTAGCTGCATTAAGTTGCAATTTGCGAATTAAAAAGTGAATTTAATCTTCTGCTCTCGTGTCAGCACGAGCTATACAAAAATAGCTCATGCTGTGGTGAAAAGATTAGCCATTCAGCAAGGTTGATAGCGAGACTGACAGTCCAGGGTGTGCTAGACGTACTTAAGTATCGTCACTCGTGGAGGCTCTTTTCATGCACCCCAGTAAGTTTAATAAAAATTTGTAATTGAAATCTTTTAAAATTGTACACACAACATCGGCCTACACATACGAATACATAAGTTGTTAAATTTAAGGATTCCATTCGCTACTAGTTCTTAAATTTGTACTGTCATTTTGCTAAGTGTATACATCGTATTGCAGCTTCTTCTTATATATATGAGCTATAAAAGAATGGTTCATGCCGTGGTGAAAAGATTAGCCAGTCAGCAAGGTTGGCAGCGGGGCTGACTGCCCAGAGTGCGCCGGACGTACTTTAGTATCATTACTCGTGAAAACTCTTTTCATGCATACCTGTATTGTAGCTGACTGTTCATTGATATATTCGAAACTACTTAAATTATTGACCTTCAAAAGAATAAAGCAATGCAATAGCAAAAACCATAAGACGACTAGAGAAATAAAATAATGGAGCTTAAGTTGCAGGCGAGAAAAGATATTTCAAGAGCTTTAGAAAAAGAAAAAAACTCGCCTCTCCGTATCATTAGTACTTCCATCTTCACAATACAAACAATACAGGATTACTCCAAATTAACGGTGAAACTTCGCTTGTCATTTGAACAACAAGATACCTAATTAATACAGTGAAGAGCACTTCGCTACTGTGTTAGTTTTTTATCTTTATTTTTTATTACTATGTTACATAACATAGCATTACGGCTGTATACCCCGAAGCGTTCGGCAGAGGCGAACCTATAGTACACCTTCATTTCGTGATTCCGAGTTGCTACTGAGAAATGCCACACGACAAATCCCAATTACACTGCCTGACCTGGAGATCAAACACAAGACCTCACTCTCAGCAGTCGCGCTTGCGACCAATAGACCAACGAGGCAGTCAAATCCTTACTAATTTATAAATGCGAAAGTAACTCTGTCTGTTACCTAATCAGGACTAAACAACTGAACCGATTTTGATGAAACTTGGTACAGAGATAGTGTGGAACCCTGAGAAAGATATAGGCTACTTTTACTCCGAAAAACGCGGAAAGCCGCGAGCGACCCTTAGTTATAATTTTTGTGTCTCCTTACAATATTCGAACTTTCGTTATTCGCTACTGTATTAGTTAGGTATCTCGGTGATTAAATGAGTCTTATAGAATCAAAGGTGGCAATTTCACTTTTTGGCACTAACGAAGCAAATAATTCAAAAATATTCAAAATGAAACTGCTTGTTTGACATATCCTAACTAAACATGACCAAATTCTTTGCTAAATCCACACACAATCTCGATTTAGTTCCAAAGACGGCAATCTTCCTTAAGGTACAATTCCGTGCATCGCGGCCGATCGCAGCCGCGCGCGATCGATCGCGTGCGGCTGACGCGCGGCTAATGCGTCAATAGTCGTGTTTACAATATACTGACTAATCTGTCGTTAGCCGCACGCGTCTGTCGCAGACTTCGGAAGCGGTCCCATACATTTTCATACTCTTGACCACTGACGCATCGCGGGCGGCTGCGATCGGCCGCGATGCACGGAATTGTACCTTTAAGGGTAGTGTTGCTTAATTTTGAATTTTGTCGTATGCTCAAATGTTGCTAAAAGTGAGAGCAACCTTTGATTTTATACGACTCAAATGATACCCAGTAACCCTGTGCAGTTTCGCCAGTTAATTTGAAGGTAACCCTACATATTTTATTTAGCATAAATTCTCAGTAAACAAACATCTTTTTCCACTGTTTACGTCTGCTAACGACCCATAAAGTTGACTGCACCGCGTTCTGTAAATATTTCCTTGCTGTATTAGAATCGTGTGTTGACAGTACATATGCTAATCGTGTTTATGTCGCGTATCATTGATGTTTATTTATTGATTCGTATGATATTATGTATTACAAGGTGTAAACGTGGCTTTGCTCGCGTTAAGGTTTTAGGTAATAGAAATGAAAAATATTCTCTCTGTATGATAATCCACATTACTTTGTACCTTTATTAAATGCCAAAAATCCAAATCTGTTAAAATACCATTACCGATTTTTCAATCGTCAGGTAAATATCTGAGGAACAAAAAGAAAGACCTGTGATAAAATGTTATGTCAAACGTTTGGTTTTGTTTGACAGTTGAGAGTTGACAATTGGCAGTTTTTGCTAACGAAAACTGTACCATTAACGAAAATTGAAAAGTCGTAGCATGTTTCCTGTTTAAAAAAAAATATCTGTATTAGCCTACTGACCTTATAACTTACTTAAGTACAGTCATGATTTTTCTATAGAATCAATCTAGAAGATTCAAAATCGTTGCTGGCTTCAAAGTCTCATTAAATGTTAATATTTGTTCAGTGTTTCAACTGTAAGAGGGAAAATGAAACATTATTTTATTTAAGAAAATATTTGTTTGTCATTATTATGTTGCTTCTTGAGGTTTATTTAATAAGATTTATTTGTATGCGTTTATGGTTATATTGGACGTCATTTATGTATTTGCTATGTAAATATGTATCATGTTGTTTGCGATGTCACCTGATTGAAATAAATTGATATTTGTTAACATTATAACAAACCGTAACTTACATTATTAATTGTCCAGTTAGAAAAAATGTGGCATAGATACCTAATTGAATATATTAAAACACCTATGTGGAATTCTACAAACAATGATATTATAAACTATAGATGCGTTGCCCGCGCTCAATATTAGTACCTACCAACCAGTGTTGCGGCTAACGCCCCTATAAACTGTAAATCTTGCAATGTTTTGCTAAAAAAAGGCCAAATTGTGTTTACAGACGATGTACGAATTATACTGTATAATTAATTGTATAAATTACAACGTATAATTAAATATACTGTTATGTAGCTATAGTAAAATTTTCGCTGTTTTGTAGTGCAAATATTTTGGTGTATGACGTGTCTATTTATAAAATGTCATTGCCTACAAACGGTTTTTTTATCCATGTGACGATACTTAGTATGTCCGGTGCACCCTAGTCAGTCAGCCCCGCTACTACCCTTACGGACTGGCTAATCTTTACACCACGGCATGAGTTATTCTCGTATAGCTTGTGCCGACACCAGAGAAGAAGCCTAGTAATTTTCAAATAAAGTTTTTACAGTAGCAAATTAATTACGAATCTATCTTCCTAATATTAGTGGTATAGACGTAGTATAAGGCTAAACGCAGACAACCGCTTTTAATCGGTCACCGATTTGTGTCCGTCAACTGCCGACTATTGTCGGTGACGTAGGTGATCGATTTCAACCGGTGCAACGCACATGTCCTACACCTTCCAACCGTTTTTTTTTGGATACGGTCTTGATACTCAGCTTTGGATGTATGATAAAATAATAATGCAGGTGCAGGTCTTTTCTGCACTTCCTCAATCAAATTGTGATACAGATTTCAATATTCAAATTCAAAATATTTTGATTGTAGAACATATGTAGGTAGTTTTATGGTTTTCAGCGTCCATGATGCAGAGAACGTACGCACTACAGAGGCGCAAGCCGCTGAGTTAATATATCTGTCATCTGCGTTAGCATGCGTTTACTACTACGTTCTATCTTTCTCTCCGACATTCCGCCAAAAAAACGGGTCGGTTCGGTGATCATACTTGCTCCGATTTCTGTTGGACCGTTTTTTTTGTGTGACACAAAGGCACTGTAATAAATGTCTTGTGTTTTAAATTAACCGACTTTTGTCGGACCGATTATAGTAGATCGTCTGTGCTAGGCCTAAGTATAGTACATTTACGTTCATTTTAGTCTGATAGGTACATGCATTACATTCGTATGAATATGTATGAGTTTGTTGTAATCGGCTTTAATAAGAACAATTATGTTGCGCGCTTCTGCTGGTTATAATCTGAGCAAAAAGCTCTCGTAGCGAGAGCGATGGAGATGGAAATGATGAAGAATTGTTTAGTACCTGCGTTTTATGCTTAGAAATAATGATTTAAGTTTATTTTCGGTTATGACATAAATAATATGCATTTTCATATGTTATAGTCAGTTATCGAAAAAAGGTGAGCTAATTTACCTAAACTTCGAAGAACAGAGACAAAAAGTGGAGACTTCCTTATGACAACATTTTTTTCGGGAAAATTATTCCGGGTTTCGGGACATCACTAAAGTACATTTAATATTAATGTTATTAATACAGAAAATAATTGAATTCGTTTTCTGTTTTTGTTTCCCAAAATTGACACAAAACCAGATGAAATGTTTTTATTGTTTTTAAAAAAGAGATTGTTTATTGTTTTCAAAAAAGGAGAATGTCTTTTATTTTTTGAAAACAAATGAAAGAAAATCTCCGAGAAAATTCTCCCGAAAAAAAATGCTGTAGTAAGGAAGTCTCCAGTTTTTATCTCTGTTCTTTGAATTTCCCTATACCCAGCAGAGCCAGCGCTCTCACATACACACGACGGATCACATTAAACTGCTTGGCGCCGAACTTTGATGTTCAGGTGGTAGCTAGCCAGGCGGACCGTATAGATCCTACCACCAAGCGTGCTGCGTTTTGTTGAATCTTACAACACGCGTCTATTTCTAGAGCTGAGGAAGTTTTAAGGTGCGTACATAATATATAACATAACATGTTATAAAACGTTGTTATATAACATGTTTCAGTAATGTGGAGACTGAATATTATAAAACATGTTACAATAACAAACGTGTTATTTAACATGTTATTAATATTTACAACAATGTCAATAAACTAGGACGAACCCAGCATCTACGTTTTTTTCTTTTTATTTAAAAGTACAACAGTCGCTGCAGCAGCTAGCAAAACGTCCTCTCGTGTCGACATTGTGAACAGCACTGCAGAACGACAAACGACAATGTTATATAACATGGTTATATTGCATTGTTATTCTAATGTGTACAGTATTGTTATATGTTGCAATGTTAAAAAACAATGTTACATATTGTGGACGTGTTATATAACACAAATTACACAACATGTTACTTAATCTGTACGCACCTTTATATATTATACTAGCCGTCCCCACACGGAATGATATTATTTAGAATTAATTGATATACTGCTACAAAAGACAAAGTTTTCAACTAATGTTTTGACCTATTCTTAGTGTGGTTCATGGCTAAAAATAGGTAAGTAAACCCTATCATTACCCCAGGGACTCGTAGGAGGCGATTAAGGTACTTCTCCACCGAAATGATTAACGACTTTTCCGGTTAAAGTTAAAAGGGTCGATTATCCTTTTATAGTTTCGAAACTTTAGAAAATATTATAAATAGTGACTTTTACTGTCAATCTTGTCATATAAATAAACTACTCGTGAGCTAATATTTTTTTTCAAAAATTCTACCTTCCTGCTTTAGTCACGAATTCAGAAAATAGAGCTGCTAATTAATCTGTGACCCTAAATATGACCTAAACTGTAAACACAGCTGATCATAGCTGACGGAAGATCAATTCAAGCGTATTTTTTTAAATCTTCAAATAGCTATTTCCCTTAAACTATTCAATTTTGGGGAAAGTTGTAGAATAAAAGTTATTCATTATGATGGGTACTTTAAAACCCTTTCTGATCAGTATGTGGATAATTTTTGACGACATCTATAAATTATTCTTCTGAAGCACTGAGACTGTTCGTAATAAAACTCATATGTTTGTAATAAAAGAAAAGTAATTAACGATGACTAATACAGAAGACATATGCTGTTATAGTATAGACGTCATCCATTAATGTTTGTATGGAATCATGCGCCGCAAAAACATAGGTACAATACGGCCGACGTATCCTGGCGAGTCTGAAGTTAGTTGTTTGGCTGCGTAATGAATCTTTTAGAAACGAAATTGTCTACTGCGCAGCTAATCAGCTAACTTCAGACTCGCCAAGTAATTTGAAGATACCTACGCTTGCGTGCCGCTAGATACTATAAAACTAGAGAGCAATGACTCCGAGTCACCAACGCTAGCTTATTCAAATAAAAATTATTTTATAAACAACTAGCTGACCCGACGAACTTCGTACCGCCATTTTTTTTCGTGTATTGTTTTTGAAGATTTCAACTGCTGGCTGAACAACTGAATGTCAATCTCTCAATGTTTTGTCAATATATTGAAGATCTCTCACAGTCTTCTGTCTCATTAACTCACTCACTTTTCATAATTATTATGGGATTAAAAAAAATTGATCGATTTTTTTAAAATTTTGTTTCATACATACTTTGTCCTGACAATGAGGAACACAAAAATAAAGAATTATCCAATTTGGTGCAGTCGTTCGGAAGTTATGCGCATACATACATTTCAATGATTCATTTTTATTTATATACACACATCAAAAAAAGTTTGCGATCACTAGCATAAGCTGATATATTTTTTTAAATTGAACTTTATCAAGAAAAAATCTTTGTAGTGTGTTTTCTTGATAAAGAAAACTCGTGTCTAAAGAATCTAAAAAGAAGAAGAAATCTTAATATAATCTACAGTAACAAAAAAGATTTCGATTTTTCAAAGTGATCGCAAACTTTTTTTGATGTGTGTAGGTTTAAGAAGTTTTATTAATTTTATTTGAATAGTATTAAATAAATAAATATTAGCCTGTAACTGTCCCACTGCTGGGCAAAGGACTCTTCTCGTACAGAGAAGGAACGAGCATTAATCGCCACGCTTGCTCACTGCGGGTTGGCGATTTCAGACCATAAAGTCCAGGTTTCCTCACGATGTTTTCCTTCACCGTATGTCTGTGGTGTTTTAGATTAACTAAGAAAGTGCATATGAAATTGAAAAAGTCACGTTGGTACTTGCCTGGATTTGAACCCGCAACCCGATGCTTAACAAGCGGGGCAGTAACCTCCGGGCCACCACGACACGACTAGTATGATGTAGTATATAAATAGTATAAAATATTTAACATTATTTGAATGAGCAATCATTTTTAGTTTCCGAGATATTAACGTGAAAATAAGGTTGGTTTTCCATTGGTCATTTAATTTTTATTGTCGGCCATAATCGTAAGTGGACTCGAGTTGCTTCACAACAGAAAAATAAGCGGTCAAATAAATTCCTACACGGTCACAAAGGTTTGAATTGACCTAATTTAAAGACAAAGGTACGCTGTTAGTGTGTGGGCCGTCCGTATATCGTAATTTTACTATCACCTAAACTTTGTGCAAATGAAAATTGCAAATGAAAATTAGAAAAAAAAATACTCACGACTTCATTTTCTTGCTTTATAATAATAGTGGCTTTTTGCTACATAAAACAACAAATGAAATTCACATTAGAATTTATAGTGACTGGCATAACATTATGAGATGAAAATTAATAATCATATTCATAATGTTCATTGTTTTTTCTTCTATTCAAAGCGAGTTGAAGCTTGTTTGTGTTGTTAATTAAATAATAATATGAATTTAGGTGCACATTATTTTTCTGTATTCTTGTACACATAATAACAGTGAGTTCGTGCATGTTTATTTAGTTTTGTGGCGGCATCTATCTCGCCACATGCGAACTATCCTACATCGCGCAATCAAGATTTAACACGCAGATAGTATATATACAACTTCCCAACATCAACCGTTGGGCAGTAGCCCGCCAGGCATAAGACTCCGCCTGGTTGGAGGATCCTCTCTTTGGTTGGAGGAACACCACACCTCGTTCCTCCACAGTTTTTATTCAATAAGTTGGCAAGCAGTTCAACGGTCCACCTGATGGAAAACGGTGACACCTACAACTCCCAGAGAATTGCTGATGCATTGCGAACCTTAAGCGCAGTTCAGACTACGCTATATTATTTCGCTATATACTACGTATAATAGGGATGCACGGACTTATCAGTACTTGGGGCCACTCGAGCGGACAATGAGCTAAAGGCGCCACAATTAAAAACAAAAAAAGTTAAACTTAGATTTCTTAAAAAATATATCCTAGTGTGAGCATTTGATAAAATTCAAAATCTTTATTCAGAAGCTAAACCTGGCTATTATTCATACAAACGCATAAAAGAGTTTAATTCGCTGGCGGGCCGCATGCACATCGACGGAGGGCCGCATGCGGCTCGCGGGCCGCGGTTGTGCATCCCTGCGTAGTAAAGCATATTGCGTCATAAGCTGTAACTATACAGCGTGGAAGGGACATCGTAACACAAACTTCGTGAAAAGGTTCCTCATAAAGCCTTAAATTAATTTACGTAAGTCATTAATATCACAAATGATAGGTTACAGATATTGACATTTTTAAGCGCGCAATGTACTGCGAATGCAAACAACGAGTCACAATCACAACCGCAAGCCATTACTCCGCTAACGCGGTACCGGTGCGCGGCGCGGCGCGGCGGCCGTACAGTAAGTACAGTGCCTACACGCATACGCACGCACACATCACAAGTCTGAGTTCGGCACGGAGTCGCGTTGCCGCACAACGCTTTTGTAAACGTGAAAAGTAGCATACCTACGTTTACACTACTGATAAAGAAATCACCTAACAAACACATTGATAAACCGAACTTGAAATTTAGTTCAATTGACTGATTGCTTACAACAAAAAACAAAACATTGCTCGTTCGCTCATAAAATAACATAAGTAGGTACCTTCCTAATGATTCCGATGAGGTACCTACCTACCTACATGGCAATTAGTTGCAAACAAATTAACACTCACCTTAATCTCTCTTATTAGGAGTGAGGGACTCCTAATAAGATAGGGTTCAAAGTGGCCGCCACCAACTTGCTCACAAATCCTAGCGCGGCGCAGAGTTTCAGCGTGGACACGGGGCAATAAGGTGGGGTCTCGGACATACTCCGCACGGAGCGTCGCAAGCGATCTCGCATTTCTGCTGCCGTATTGCACTCCGTAACAAAGTCCCTATCTTGACCCCACAGACAAAAATCTAGTGGGGTCAAGTCTGGTGATCGCGCTGGCCAGGGTTGTGGATCGAACCTCCCAATCTACTGGTCACCAAAAGTCGCTGTAAGGTGTAACTGGTGTAAGGCTGTCGCACTGGAAGAGTCACGTGTGGGGGAGCGCCATCGTGTTGGTACCACGCATCCCGGAAGTGGGCCACCGGCATCTCTCTAGTTACGGGCACTAAACGTATGGTTACGACTGTTACTTATCCGAGGCATTTTCGTTCAAAACACACACAGTACAACACAGACAAAAAAACAACTCTACTGATAATAACTAATACGCTCAAATCCAAAATCACGAAAAACAACACAACCGTTTACAATGAACGCAAATCGGAAACTGAACTGATCAAAAACGGGCGAAATTCAAAATTTTACTTCCTTTACAATTTCGCCGACAAGCCGTCATAGACTCGTAGGCACCTAGATCATACCTAGATCATGCACAGACCAATAAAATGATAGACTGTGCCAACGCATTAAGTTGTACTGACAAAATAAATTGCGAAAATGGATAGGGTTAAAATTTACTAAAGATCAGATTACATCGGTTAAACAAAGGTGTTAATGCAAAAACAAATGTTTATAACAAAAATTGCCTAAAAAAAAGGTTAATTACTAAAAAAACTTATTTTTTTACATTCAATTTATTAAAATTGATAACAGTATTGGACATACTATCAGAGATCATTAATAATCCCAGATAAAAAGTCTAAATAAAAGTAGTCAATCTGATATTAATTTACGTAATAACGCATCTGTTAGATTCAGAGGCACTGGCCGCTATAGCTTTGTCGATACCGCGCGTCGGCGCAGCGGCATGTCGGCTTCTTTGAGTGAGCGCGCGCTCAGTGACTAGTGCCTACACTGCCTACTTTGTTGCACTCACTTACTTTGTTGCGATAACCTCGGTTCGTGAACTTTACCAAAACAGCTGATCGGGAGCACTTTTTAAGTTTAATTTTCATTGCTGTTTTACGTGAAAATTGTGAAATAATTGTTTTTTTCTTTTTTATCGCATTGGGATGGAAAACAATAATGATTTTATACACTATAAATTAAAAAAAACTGCAAAAAAAATCGTAAAAATTAAGAAAAAAGCGACGGAAAATTCCAACGCTGGGGGGTTCAGAATCATGTACTGGATCCATGGTACACGTATACGTTACGATGTCCCTTCCACCCGGTATAGCATGACGTTCACACTATACGCTATATCGCAAGCCGGTCTACTATGTATAGCAAGTTATAAGACGGCGATCTGTCAGGAAACGGGCGGGGTAGAAGTGATATAAAATGTATGCTGAGCGATATCGTTGTGCTATACAATATTTGCTATAAGTTATCTATACTATCTATACTTAATATTATAAAGAGGTAGAATTTGTTTGTTTGTTTGTATGTAGGAGGTAATCTCCGAAACTACTCATCCGATTTCGAAAATTCTTTCACCAATAAGAAGCTACGTTATCCCTGAGTGCTATAGGCTATGTTTAAGTATCAAAAAATTAGGTATCCGCAAATAAATTGCAATAATTTAACCCAAGGTATCAAACATTGGCTTATCTATACTAATATTATAAAGAGGTAGAATTTGTTTGTTTGTTTGTATGTGGGATGTAATCTTTAATATAAATTAACGCGAGCGAAGCCGCGGGCAAAAGCTAGTATATTATAGCGTGGTTAGAACTGCGCTTCAAAGAAAAGGTTGAAAGGGAGATGTATTTTAAAAGCATTTAAAAATAACAACAATAAAGGTTTAAGTCACTTCAAAAATAATGCTATCCACTACAAAATTATTTGCATTAGAAAATTAACCTAACCTACCTTTCAGCTATCTGTTTGTCATTTTATTTCGCATTGCGGAAGACTTTGAAGTTAGAAGCATTAAAATTAGTGCAAAATATTAAATTTAAAACTAAGCTTATAAAGTGGAACCTTTTATTTTAAAAGTTTATTTATATACAGCATGTTTACCAGAAATAATATAGCGTCCGTACATACTAAAAAAATATTCCTAACCAAAACAAAAAATATAAATATCACAAAAAAATAAAAAAAATATACGTAAAAGCAACACTCACTGTACACGCACACTTGTCTATCAATGTGGAAAACATGACAACATCGCATTTAACCTATCTACGCTATTATTTTGGTTTTAAACAAGCCATGTAATTCAAAACTCTTTCATTATTTAAATACTCATTGTATAGGAGTTAAGACATTAATTGTTTTTTTTTTTTCATTTTTAACGCATTACTTATTTTACAATTCATTATTTTACGTTACGTTTTTATGTGGAACGAAACGCAATCTCGACACGCGTCGTCTTCGAAAATGCCGGAAGTGACATCAAAATCCACGCGAATAAATCTTTAAATAATCTTTCCTTAACAAGCAAACTGTTTGATTTCTCACTGAGGTAAGTTAGTAAGTGCGATTTCTGCTTGAATAAAGCATAAGAAATAATTTAATTTGTATGATTTGTGGCTAAAAAAGAGATGTAAAAATTTGATTTTCACATTATGGCCGCGACAATAAAGGATGTTTACACTGTAGAAGAAAATTGTTGAAGTTTAATAATTGTTTTGAGCAACAAACAATAGCAACATTTGACTTTTAATACTTTTCTTGGGTTTATATTAATGTGCTTTAATGATTAAGATAATAAAATAATTACATGCATATTCCCTACTGTTTCTCAATTTTTTTGCATTTTTTTGTTTTTATTTTAATCTATTATTGATGTAGATAAACGGGTTTAAGGGAACGCCGTCTGTTATTTAACATATGGCATATCACGTGCTTGTAATTTCACCGGCACCTGTATTCTTCAAACCGGAACACTGTAATCCTGCTTGGCGGTGAAAATAGATATGGCGATAGTACTTACCCGGACGAATCGTTTTACAAGGAGCTCTACTACTAAATGAAATGAGCAAATGTAGTATTTACGTCTCTTTTTACATGTACCTACAAAGTTTGAAAATATTTTCTTCTTACTTTTCTTTTCTTAATCTCGATAAGAGTCCACTTTCCTTAACGAAATGATCTCACTAAGTAGAAAAAACTCACAGTATAAATTCTTAAATAATATACACACGGGAGCAATGAATCCGGGTCACCAACATAAACCTTAATATCGCGGAAACTAAGAATGATAGCTTATTCAAATAAAAAGTAATTTATAGACTATTTAAGAAGATTTTTTAATTTAATTCGAGTAGTATTAAAATAAAATACTTCTTATTTAAATAAGCTATCATTCTTAGTTTCCGAGATATTGTTTGTGTTGGTGAACTGAATTCATTGCTCCGGAGTGTATAAGGCTTCGGCCTTAGCGTGGCGTGTGATGTGTGGCGTAAAGCGGACAATTCAAACATATGATGACGTATTATTTGAATTCTAGTTGTATGTATGACAGTACGCGGCAGAATCCGCGTCTCCATAAACGACGCCTTCGAGCTTGGCCAGATAGGGCGAACCACGCGCGTAAAGCGACGCGCGTTCATCCATATGACGCGTTATACGCGCGGGGCATTTGGGGCCATCGTTCCATTTTTGTAAAAATATTACGTCCTCTCATTTCAACTATTGCGCGTGTACGAGACGGAGCAATGGCAACCCTAGTATCTCGACTCGCGCGGATCGAGGCTTTGGAGACTTGCAAGGGCTTCACACGCGAGCAGCAAAACGTGCAACTGCATGTCGAGGGAATTTATGAATCTCTACTTCAAAACTCATTAATTCAAAATAGACTAGAATTACGTAGTTCTTTTTGAACGTCAATGTTACTAAAAATAGCCCCCAAAAATAGTACCTCACAATCGCGCGCTTAACTACGCGCAACTCGATTCGCGCGTCAAACGCCTCATCTGGACGAGCTCCTACTCAAAGGCTGTAGTACCTTCACATCTATCTAAACTCTTGTCTCTCATATCTTGCACCATACACTAACATCTCAAATCATTGTTCTGCCGTGCACAAAGGGCGTCGCTCCCATTAGTTTGACTCTGTTAATGCAGCCAACCATTGTCGTCCTACATCTCATTCTGTTTTGTTAATGTACAATATTAAGGATGTCACACACGTTGCAGAACTATATTTATATATTTATAACCGCAACTATCGCCCTGTTTCATTTGATCCACGACATTTGAACCACACTGTATATGGATAAATCTATTCATCCTCAGTTATGACCATCTATCTGTTTACATTTTAGGTCATATTTGAAGAAGAAGAAGAGAAGCTCTATTTTCTGAATTCGTAACTAAAGAAGGGGTGAAGAATTTTTGAAAAAACTAAAATAATCGTTTTGCATTGAAATAAAAATTATCAAATTTTGAAATTTTATCAGTGATACTTTAACATGCATGCCCGGCTCCTGTGACCAAAAACGAATCGTTTTTGTTACTAAAGGTAGCATTTTTATTTCCAAATTGGGCAAATAAATATATTCGTATGCTAAGTCTGGGTCTATTATGCAAAGCCACACGTTTTGGGTCTTCGCTTCATTATTGGTAAATATACAAGAATCTTAATTTTAACTAATAACGCTCGGTATCATAAGAATAGGCCATTAATGAACATAACACGAACAGTTTGTTTAGTTTCCACTTGACTGCCTTTTCCTTATAATCAATTTATTTCTGTCGTTCATTATTCATTGTATGCTCTTATCATCGTTATCATCCATCACTCGTATTTAGCCACCATTGGGTAGCCTTCTTTATTTTTCGCCAAGTCGCTATTCTATATTTTCTATGTACATTTTTTTCCCAAGTGAAATGACGTTTATTTTAGTATTTTCAAAAATTCTTCATCACTGCTTTAGTTATGAATTCAGAAAATGAAGCTTCTAATCCGTGACCCCGACCTAAAATGTAAACACAGCTGATCATAGCTGAGGATAGATAGATTTTACCGTATTTTTCATGAAACTTTTGCAGCAATTTC
This sequence comes from Amphipyra tragopoginis, assembly GCA_905220435.1. Classification (NCBI taxonomy): domain Eukaryota; kingdom Metazoa; phylum Arthropoda; class Insecta; order Lepidoptera; family Noctuidae; genus Amphipyra; species Amphipyra tragopoginis. The sequence goes on from HG992006.1 coordinate 5,513,851, forward strand.
TCTTAAACTATTGAGTTTTTTTGGCAAGTTGTAGAAAAAAATGGGTACCTTAATACCCTTTCGTATTTGTACCCCCTTTCCGACTAACCTTGTATTATAATTCCTATTGCAATACGACAATATTGACTTATTCCCAAACTTACACATACATTTGAAAACAATATTCAATACCACAAAATTTATGCCAGTCTCAAGTCGACTATATTGAATAGCGTAGACTTCGAACAAATCGTAGCTACGTGCTACAGCTACGCCGCTACGCTCGTAGCGCTACGAGGCTGTATAAAACGTTTGACTTTAACTGAAATATTCATTGGTTATCGGTAACAGTATTGAATATATGTTTTTTTAATGAAGATTGATACTCCTACGAATATGAAATATTATGAGCTTGGGAAATGGGAAATTTTCGGGATTGTCAGAACTCCCTTATCATAGAAATGAAAGAAAAACATTGAATTTATTTTTTTGTGACTCGACTATATTTATCTATTGTCTCTACAAGCCGTGGTATAGCTATTATTTTTATATTATAGATTTCGAGGTCCAGGATACGAATGAAGAAAATAATTCAATGAAAATCTGCAAAAGTGGTCAAGCTTATGCGAGACCATCAAAAACCATAACAGATTTCCGTCAGTTTAATTAGCTGGTCAGACCAATATATGTATTTTTCTACCAAAAAAAAAAACATGAAATCCCCGTCTGTATTTCTTAAATAGGTATCTCCTATCTACCTACCTGCCTCGTCGGTCTAGTGTTCGCAACCCCTAGGTCGGGCAAAGTGTTATTGGGTTTTTCCGTGTAGAATTTCTCAGTAGCAGCCCGGAGTCTGGATTTGTGCCCGGTTGATGGCAATAGGCTTGCCCCCTATTACATGGGACTTGAACATAACGGCGAAATGAGGGTGTACTGTACACCTCTGCCCAACCCGTCGGGCAACACAGGTTGGAAACCTATCCAGGTTACTTAGTATAATATAAATAATGGTATATTTCGTGAAGCAATTTTTGCTATTAATTATTTATCTCTATCTTTATCACAAAGTAAATGATAACATTAAATTGATCGTAATGTTCTGACATAGTATTCCTTTTATTCGGCTTATGTTACAATTGTCGTAAAAACTTGTAACAATACAAATGTTTCTTTGTGAGCCCAAATGTTCACAAAGGGAATAATATGATGCTTTAGTCGACTAAAGCTTTCGTCGATAAAATAATTTACGACACTTGGAAAGTCTGTGAGGAACACATAATGGGAATATGCAAAAAAAATGGAGAAATAATAAATCAAGCCACAAATTTATTTATTGGCCACGTGACCAAACTTCTCATTTTATAACTAAGCAACGGGAAAATGAGATAACCTCTAATAAACCAATTCGACTTTTTTACAACGCCAACTAAATTTTTGGGCACCCCGACACGGATAGCTTAGGTTCGAAGGGGATGACCGGGGTAGAGTGAGCGAGCAAAGCGAGCGAACGAAGCCCCCGTCATCCCCTTCGTGTTAGGTTACTTTAAACCCTGCAGACAGAAATAGGAGCCGCGCGCAGCGGGGTTCCGTCGACTCTGCTTTTTGTTTTTCATTTGTTTTTATTGTGAAAATGAAAGTGAGTGACGAACAGTGGTTTATATAGAAGATAACTAGTGGCTAAGATAGTATCAGATCAGATAAAATAATTTACGACACTTGGAAAGTCTGTGAGGAACACATAATGGGAATATGCAAAAAAAATGGAGAAATAATAAATCAAGCCACAAATTTATTTATTGGCCACGTGACCAAACTTCTCATTTTATAACTAAGCAACGGGAAAATGAGATAACCTCTAATAAACTAATTCGACTTTTTTACAACGCCAACTAAATTTTTGGGCACCCCGACACGGATAGCTTAGGTTCGAAGGGGATGACCGGGGTAGAGTGAGCGAGCAAAGCGAGCGAACGAAGCCCCCGTCATCCCCTTCGTGTTAGGTTACTTTAAACCCTGCAGACAGAAATAGGAGCCGCGCGCAGCGGGGTTCCGTCGACTCTGCTTTTTGTTTTTCATTTGTTTTTATTGTGAAAATGAAAGTGAGTGACGAACAGTGGTTTATATAGAAGATAACTAGTGGCTAAGATAGTATCAGATCAGATAAAATAATTTACGACACTTGGAAAGTCTGTGAGGAACACATAATGGGAATATGCAAAAAAAATGGAGAAATAATAAATCAAGCCACAAATTTATTTATTGGCCACGTGACCAAACTTCTCATTTTATAACTAAGCAACGGGAAAATGAGATAACCTCTAATAAACTAATTCGACTTTTTTACAACGCCAACTAAATTTTTGGGCACCCCGACACGGATAGCTTAGGTTCGAAGGGGATGACCGGGGTAGAGTGAGCGAGCAAAGCGAGCGAACGAAGCCCCCGTCATCCCCTTCGTGTTAGGTTACTTTAAACCCTGCAGACAGAAATAGGAGCCGCGCGCAGCGGGGTTCCGTCGACTCTGCTTTTTGTTTTTCATTTGTTTTTATTGTGAAAATGAAAGTGGGTGACGAACAGTGGCTTATATAGAAGATAACGAGTGGCTAAGATAATATCATTCAGACGCTCGTTAATTGTGGCTGACTTAGTCATTTAGAAGCCAATGTAGATTTTTAGAGGCGAATAATGCTATTAAAAAGAAGTCTGTTTAATTAGCACCCAAAAAAATGTGTTGTGATGACATGTGATTCAAACTTAACACCCATACGGTCATGGCACATTATACCGGCACCGCAACTGCACAGCTGCAGCACGGCGTCGCCTCGAATTTAGGCTACGGCTAGCCGCCAGCGCGCTAACTACGCGTCGTCCGCGAGGTGCAAGCTCGCCACCCGCGCGCCGGCCGCGAGGTGCAAGCTCGTAGTCCGGGCGTTGGCCGCTAGGTGCAAGCTTGCTGTCACCGCGAACACAGTAGTTATATGGCATTTGTGATTGAACGCCTACACGCCTAGGACTTGCACGTTTTCATAACGACGTTGTTTCGCTGGCGACTCGGAGTCGGCTCGCTTGCAGAGCGCAGGCTGCGATTCGAGTTGTATGGTAGCAGCAAGCGCGCTGACTGCCCGCCGTTGGCCTTTTCATATTGACATTATGAAATATATTATATGACCCACGATATAATGCTCTAATTTGAATGACAAGTTATTTGCTGGGTTGGTGCCGTTGCGGTGCCGGTATAGTGTGCCATGACCATGGTTGTTGTAAAATGGTTCTAAAGTCTTTTGCGATCTCTATGTCTATTCATTGGAATACAAATTACAAGGACAGGTGTAATTATGTCAGTGTTTAAAAATGACAATGTTTTATGAGTAAGGGGATATTTTTTTAACGTAACTCGCATTCAAATAAAAAAAACAATTTCAAAATATGGGTACAGATTAAAGGAGATCAATTCTATTGTCAAAATTGTTGCGAAATCGCAAACGAATCACAACCGTCAGTCTGTTTCAGTATGTCCAACAATTTGACAGTTTTTCTAAACGAAAACTGTCTGTGAAACTGTGAATGAACGGTTCGGTTCCGATTGATCAATGATTTTTTCTGAAACAAAACAATGAATTTATGAAGGAAGGTTAAACCGGTACTTACAGGTAACTCCACGTGTTAAAAAATGCTTTGATTTTGCCGGTATATCTCGAAATAATGAACTCCAAAAGGCATGTATGGGCCACAGCTTGTATGTATGAGCCCTTTATGTGTTGTAAATATTCAACAAAGTGAATGAGATGCCATGCATGCAAACATGGACAAAGAGAATACATACTTGTTGCATATAATTTTCTTTTTTATACGCGTTACTCTGTGAGTTCTCAACACTGTAAATTAAAAACTGTTTTTTTTTTAACAGAATTCGGCTGTGATCTTACTTTAGAGTAAATAAAAAATAAACTTATTCAGCTGTTTTATTATGTATGTAAATATTTGTTACTTAAATTGAATTCGTTCTTTAGAGGTATTCTCTTTGTCGGGCCACTGTTTTTTGTGTTCGTTAGATTTTTAAGCTTGTTTAAGATAGGTCGACAAACAAACGCCTCAGGCGGGACTATATATTCTTTTTAAAACAGCAAATGTTAAAACATTTATTTAAATTATTCAAAGGTTCTATTCACCCCATTGGCCAAGGTTGAGCTGTGAATTTTTGGCTGAAAATCATCAAGTGAAGGACGGTGTTTATTATAATTACTCAAAAAATTACCCATAGTGGATATTTATTACATAAAATTGGTGTAGTTTGGTGTCATAAGTGTCTGCATTAGTGAACATTATGTGGAGTAATTGAAGTAATCGCTTACACAGGGAGTGCCATTAAGAATTTTATAGTGGAATTAGGCGACATCACAGCGCCTCCCTTTGTGAAATAAATGGATAGTGTGTGTAGTCCATTAACCCGCATAAGGCCAGCTTGGTGGACTGAGGCCTAAATTCTTCTCATTCTTAGAAGAGGCCTATGCCCAACAGTGGGACAGTAAAGGACTGATTATGTTATGATTTAAAACTGACGACATTTTTTACATAAGTATATTTTAGGAACGCAATAAAGATATACATACACACATACGAAATCGTTTACACCCGTAAACGATTTCGTGTAATTCCTTCAAACCGCGTGATCTACTGGTGGCACTGATTGACCCGCATAGGTTTTTTACAGAATCAACAAAAAAAAGTTTTCAAAAAATTAACCATGGTATTCTGTATCTGAGTAATTTTAGCGTCCCAAGTTAACTGACTGCGTGGAGCGATATCGTGTTACTCGTGCCCGTCAGCTCTGTCGCCGTGCCTTCATTCATTTATGCATGGTATCGAAATTTTCTATCAAATAAAAAAACATCAGTAAAAAATAAAAGTTATTTTTTTTATTTTCACTCAATCTAAATCCCGTGCGGGGTTAATCTATACCATTGATAGATCATGTGGTTTGAAGGAATTACACGAATTCGTTAACACCCTGTATTTATGATTAATTATGGTTCACTCACGTGCTTTTTTCGATAATGTAAATCAAACAATTTGGCTACTATTCGCGCATAAAAAACCCTAACGTTTCCATACGAAAATTTTTGACGAAACAGATAAAAGCTTTCGACTACAGACGAATCAAAGAGAACACCATTTTTAGACGAGTTTTTTTTTCAAGTAATAAAATAGGAAACACGAAGCGAAATCAAAATAAACACAAGGTGAAACGAGAATGTGGCTCGACGAAGCGTGAATACGGACATGGAATAAACGTTGGAGCATTGTAGAATGAATGTAGGGTACGGTTTTAAAATGGGTACGGTTTTAAAACGTGTACGTTTATTTGAAAGTTTTAAACTCTTAATTGCGTGTACTTGAGATAGTTATTCTTTTAGTGTTCGAGTCTCCGTCTTGATAAGTGTTTGTCGGCGAGTTTTATTTTGTTGGTAAATGAAAAATTGTTGGATAGGAAAACAACAATTGAAGAGCATAAAACAAGAAAATATTCTTGTCTGAAATCACTGTGGAGAGAAACTTGGTGTGGTGTTCCTCCAACCAAAGGGAGGATCCTCCAACCAGGCGGAGTCTTGTGCCTGGCGGGCTACTGCCCACCAGTTGATTTTGGGAGGTTGTATATATACTATCTGCGTGTTAAATCTTGATATCGCGATGTAGGCATGAATAGTTCGCATGTGGCGTGGATAGATGCCGCCACATCACTATCAAAAATTCTTCTTTACGCTCTTGCATGGAACCTTGGATGAGAATTGAATGCAGGAGCTTTCTCACAGTAGTCGTGTTTGCGAGCAATAGAACAACGTTCGTTCCAGTTTGACCAGATGCGGCTGAATAGCCGTATTTTACACGGAGCGACTGCCATCAGACCTCTGCAACCCAGTTACTGGGCAATACCAATAACCTAAAGCTAGACCGGTTGTCAGACTTTCGGGCTTCTGACTACCAGTAAGCACTGTTATTGATATTCGTATGACAACCGCGACCGACGGTCAACGTACTCTCCAACGCACGGAGGGGTCTCGATGTGTACAGAATGGTCACCCATCAATGGACTGACCGCGGCAAGCACAGCTTAACCTTGTAAATTAGCCACGAGCTCCTCGACCACATTAAGTCCTTTATAAATACCAAACTACTAATTTCTTCATAAGTTTTTCAGCTTCCGCCTACATCTACGCCTTTTGTAGGTCAGTTATGAAAGCCTTACGTTTTCCTGGTCTTTGATATCAAGATGCACATGAACGGCGTCTTAAAAACGCGTGGGCCGTAAAATTACTCTCATTCGGAAAAGGTCAGGAGTTGAAACCGACGAACTTTGCTAGTTAAAAAGATTTTGCGAGCCTTCGTAACTTGGAAGCTTAGTAATCATTTAGAACTAAAGTTCTTTAATCGACGCGGGTCTTTGCGAAAGGAAAACTAAAATATTTGTTATTATACAAGGTGTCCTGGAAGTATGGATCAAATCGAATAGGGGCGTGGGCAAGGTCATTTTAAAACATTGTAGTAGTAAAAACTTGAGTAAAATTTTTGCCGGACCAAAAAAGCCTTTGCAGTAAATGTTTTTTCTTATTGAATACATGTTTTCTAGCTGCGTAAAAAATTACCATAAGAAAGGCCTACTGTTCGCCAAAGTTCTGAAAGAAAAATGATAGCTCTGATAGTCTTTTTGTTTTTTTTCTATGAGAAGTGATTTGAAAAAAGCAATAATTGGTCATAACTTTTGAACCGTAAAAAATTGCACTGACATTCTCAGGGTTAAAACGTTTGGAAATGACATTGCCCACGCCCCTATTCGATTTGATCCATACTTCCAGGGACAGTCTGTATAGGCACATCTCTTACTTTATTACACAGTTTTTTTGTATTTTTTACGTACACTTATTGTGTTAGCGTAAAGATTTTTTACTCCAGCACTAATAAACACTGCCTTGTTGGTCTAGCGGTCGCAAGCGCGACTGCTGAGCGTGAGGTCCTGGGTTCAATCTCCAGGTTGGGCAAAGTGTTATTGGGTTTTTCCGTGTGGAATTTCTCAGTAGCCCGGAGTCTGGATGTGTGCCTGATTGATGGCAATAGAGTCGTTCCCTATTACATGGGACTTAAGCATAACGGTTAAATGAGAGTGTAATATGCTCTGCCCAGCTCTTCGGGGAATACGGGCGTGATGTTATGTTACTGACAAACGTTCTTGGACTTTTTTTGTTTTATTTCATTTATATTTTGACAGTGTTTTCTTAATATTACATTTGCCAAACTGCAGAACAGTTAGTCGGCAGCAAGTTCTCGTGGATTTTGCACAAACCTATAACTTAGTATACATTGTTATTAATTATATTATAAGCGTACCCCGAAGGATAGCTAATAAAATAACAGAATTTACTAATAGGATTAATAGCCTTTTAGCTTTTTAGCTTTCTGGGGCGTTATTTATTAAAATCAGGATGGTACATAAGAACTGAATACTTTATTACGATCAGTTATTATTCCAATGAAGGAATATCAAACACAGTCATAATTACAATCTATACTAATATTATAAAGAGGTAGAATTTGTTTGTTTGTTTGTATGTAGGAGGTAATCTCCGAAACTACTCATCCGATTTCAAAAATTCTTTCACCAATAGGAAGCTACGTTATCCCTGAGTGCTATAGGTTACATTTTAAAATAACGCGAGCGAAGCCGTGGGAAAAAGCTAGTCTTTAAATAAAACAAAATCACAATTATAACAATTGTGAACGTCCGTCCGACCCAAAGGTCGCAGCAAAAGTGAGGGGCGAGTACCGCACCGTATAATCTAGACAGTTTTGACAGGTCGTGAAGTAAATATTTACTTCACGACCTGTCAAAACTGTCTAGATTATACGGTGCAGTACACACCGTAGTACACCGGTAGTCGCACATATGTGCGACTACCCACATGACATCATTAAATCTCTAATAACATATTAAATCTAAGTCAGAAACCAAGTTATGGCTCTGTAAGCAACCACTCTGTATGTAGATGCAAAATAGTTGCTCGCAGAAACACTTTACCACTCGTCAAGAAGTCGCATTCAGTTCGAAAGTGAGCGGTTTTACGAAGTTTACCGATGCCACTGCTTTGTTGTGTCGTACTCAATATCGCTCCGACATCAACGCATAAGCGTGTGTCAAATCTATCCAACAATATAAAAAATCCTTTCTCTTTTCAAGGCAAAGATTCTCCTTTATCATGTAGGTACATTGACACGAGAGTTCATTTGTCCGAGCACCTGTTAGCCCCGGATTTAACTGGATGTTACCAGTTTTATCCAGCGGTTCGATCTCACCAGCTAATTACACGGATTAAGGAGTACTTCAACGGAGTCATTTTGTTCGGGACTGTTCTACGGCTTCATTAAGGATAATGTACTCTAAAATGGTTTATAGTGAATAGTGTTTTGGCTCTCGTTTTCGTGTTCCGAGGCTGTGGGAATTATTTTGTTGCTGGGTTATGTAAAGATGGACTCTTTCGTGACAAACGGATTGTATCAAGAAGATGGGCAGGACGATCATTATGTATGCTTATAAGAGCATTATATTCTCTCTCTTTAAGAGCATACTGCAGCCTCCACGAGAGATGATACTTACCTAAGTACGTCCGGCGCACCCTGGGCAGTCAGCCTCGCTACCAACCTTGCTGACTGGCTAATATTTTCACCACGGCATGAGCTGTTTTCCTATAGCTCATGTTGACACGAGAGAAGAGAATACTAGAACATACTTCGATCTATAGAAGTTTAGTTTTAGTATATACTAAACCTGAAATTAGTTTCTTCAGAATCACTAGTAGAATCGATTGACATATGTTTTACACCACATTATTACTTTTTCTATTTTCATAAATTTCTGTTTTGTTTCAGTAGGTTTCTACCCATAACCGTTGACGGGAATAGACACCTTGAGGCTTGAGATGGTCCGCTCGGTCAGTTTCCGTGTATTAGACAACCCCTGCATAGCATATCTCAGGCATTTCACACTTTACTAGGGAACTTAACGCGACATAAACTACGGTGTAACTTGGAGATTTATAAAAAAAAACACATATTCAGGCAGTTCTGATGAAAATCTTGTTGGGGTGTCTCGGTTTTTGTATATATATTTTTTTTATTTTTTATTTACTTTTAAGAAGGCTTACAGACTAATGTAATAATAGTTACCAAAATTAAATAATCTAATTGCTAATTACAAGCCTCCACAGCTGGATATTAATTACCTAATATACTAAAAATAACGTTGTAATACTCTAGGTTGACTGGTAAAGAATGCTAATGCCATTAAATCCACCTTATATATCACCAATGTACATGAAGTTTAATAAATAAATAAGGCTCAGCTGCACAAACTAACTTAAACCATACCGAATTTAAACCGATTTTTTTCAAACGAAAACAGATTTTAAAATATGGTATGGTACCTACAACAACTATGGTTAGAGCGCTTGCGCACTGCATTGGCCCTTAATTTACTTACTAAGTGAAACCAGCTCTTCCTATTCATATAATACCTTTAATATAAAGCGTCCCTACTATGAATAGTTCCATTATATGAGTAGTCTTAACATTTATCAAACCTTTCTCTTCGGGTTGGTCGTTAATTAACATTACTGACTCAGACCCCACTTCCTTAATTAACATGAAATTGATATGTACAGATGACTGCTTTTACATGTCTTATCAAGACCTTATTCGGGTCCCTGTCACCCTTAAAATAATATATGGGACCTTCTTAACCCGTTAATATAGTTGGACATGAACTTAATACCGGTTTTCTCTTTGTTTGAGTTTCTGAGATCGGAGATGGTAATAATTACTTGTTAACTCTATCAATAAATAAATTAACTTCAAAAATATTAGTTCCCATTTTAAAACGGTTTAAGGACTTGTCACAGAGGATGCGTTCTGCGTCCTCCGGTCCGGTCAAATCGAACGCAGCCCGCATCCTATGTGAACATCATTTGCGTTTTACGTATATGTATTTTATGTAATTACGATCTGACTATGCGAGCACAAGCTAAGAACGTAGGGAACGCACCGGTCAGGCGGTCAGGGTGGGAAGGTAGCGGACGGGCTGCCCAGTTGCGGGTAGGCGGGTAGCGGGCGGTGGGCGACACGCAATCAAAAATATAAAATGGCCGCTGTCTGCCCTGCCCGTCAGATCGCTGACCGTGCCCGGATCGCTGACCGGATGCCCTGACTTGATGCCGTGCCCGGATCGCTGACCGGTTGCCCTGACCATGAAGTTCACATAGGATGCGGGTTGCTTTCGATTTGACCGGACTGGAGGACGCAGAACGCATCCAGTGTGACAACTCTTTTAGCTTTAAAATTAATGGTTTACATTTTAATTTTAATACTTCAATTTTTTTTCTCCTTTCGGCACGAGCTATACGAAAATAGCTCATGCTGTGGTGAAAAGATTAGCCAAGCAGCAAGGTTGGTAGCGGGGCAGACTGTCCAGGATGCGCCGGATGTACTTAAGTATCATCACACGCTCTTTTCATGCATCCCAAGGCACTTCTAAAATTAAAAAAGTCCATCACATTGACATACCTCCAGTTTCTAAGTAAGGAATTCTAGGATGAGCAAGTACTAAGTAATATTTGAGTAAGGAGTTGTCAAAAAAATTATCCTGATTATCTTAGAATTTTTAACTCAGAAACCGGAGGATAGTCTATCATATGACATTGAAGAATATCGGCATTTCCCAGTAAATGGGTTGCGGAGGTCTGATCAGTCAAGTCAAGCAGTCGTTTCGTGTAAAATACTGGTATTCAGCAGCATCTGGTTAGACTGGAAGCTAGGGGTCTACTCCCTAAGCACAAAGTCCGTGGTTTCGGCCTTAGTCACGAGCGTTTCCTACTCCCTATCACCTACGGACATACGATTATTTCGGGGCCCGAACTAAGAATGAATGACAACACGATTTGACAGCTGTCCCTACTACCGATATGTTTTTGCCCGTCTGAAAAGTTAAACTTGACACTTGTTTTGTTCACTTCTACGTTTGGGGCTACTTTCGGACGGGCGACTAACTTCGTTGATTGATTTAGGGAGTAGGCGTGACCCGAAAATAGTTGGGAAAAAGCTAGGCAGAATCAGTTAGCTGAAAGGTAGGTTAGGTTATTAGTTTTGCGTGCATGTGACGCATGTTTCCCTCAACCATATTTTTTGGTTTCTTGTTTTATTTTCTTTTTGCGTCATGTTTACTGCAAATAAACGTATTTTCTTTCTTTATGTGAGAACTGTGACCACTTAAGCCAAGAGTCGAGCGACCGAAGCGAGCTGTACCGCGGCAGCAGTGGGCGAGTGGCAGAAACAATTCGCTTCGCCGATTACTTTTCACCATTTGTTTAATGAGTGCGTTCAGAAATAAATGGTTTTTGAATAATTATAGTGCGAACCATTGAGTGGAAAGCGTTATTTTTGAAATGAGCCGTAATTTTTTTGTGGCTTTTAAATTCATCCCAATAAAAATTGCATAGTGATGCTCCGAAATATTTTCTTGTATTGACCACTGTTATGTTGGAAGGTTACAGAAATATAAATAGATACATAGTACTATAACTAGTTCCTAAGTATTAATTGTCAGATTTATAATTCCTTCTTTCTTTTTCAGGTAAGTTCGTGATCACCGACGGAATTAATCGACAGTGCGGTCATCTATGTCAGACAGTCAGTATACCCTCTCCCTTAGTTGTATGTAATTGTGTCCTATGATAGGGTGATGTTCTTGCATTTGCTGTACTGTAAATGTTTGCGATCCCTAAACGAAAAAACAAAACAAACACCGCAGTTACTTTTTTAGAAAAGGTTACCAAGTCATTTTATGTTTAGAATTAAGTATTTTACAGGATTTTAATATGTATACAGGGTGTTAACGAATTCGTGTAATTCCTTAAAACCATATGATCCACTACTGATGTAGACAGGCCCCGCACGGGATTTAGCTGTATTAAAATAAAAAATAAAAAAATATTATTTTTTCATGCGGCTTTGTTACCGATCGTATCTAAACCACCTAATAAGGATTCAGTAAAAAAATAAGAATTTATTTTTTGCAAAAAAAAATGTTTTATTTGTGTCAACATTTCGATGCCACGCATAAATTAATGAAAGCACGGCGACACGGCTGGCAGGCACAACTAACGCGGTATCGCCCTTTGCAGTCAGATAACTCAAGGCTCTAAAATGACTCGGAAATAGAAAATCAAGATTTTTTTTTAAAAAATTTCTTTCTTTTGTTTTCAAAAATTTCCATTTAGGGTTAATCTGTGTCACCAGTAGATCACGTGGTTTGAAGGAATTACACGAATTCGTTAACACCCTGTATACATACATTTCCAAGATGAGCTGAATTTTAAATGCACTGAACTATGAAAAAGTAATGACTATTTTCTTAAATAAACAATATTTAAGGACATAAAAAACGCAGTGTATGTATTATGATTATAAGTTATTATACTAATTGGGGTGTTGAGTGTTTGCGTAATTCCTGTTACACCCTGTATAGTCCAATATGAGAACCATAAACAGCTACTCTTTATTGAAGGTGTATTAGACATCACCATATTAAAAAAACCCTAAAACACCCCAGTCATCAACAAACGAACATTTAGCGAAAATAATTCACATTGTAACCATTAAAAGATTCGCTTGGCCTAGCCCGGGCTACGGGGCCACGCTGGGCAAACAATCAGCTAACGATTCCATTTACATAATGGTTCGTAAACAAATGTTAAAACAATAACTGCGGCTACAGGACGCGCGATGTGGATTCAATAAAAAATTAAATGATTTTGTGAGTAGCTTTTTCATGTTTTCCATTCGTTAATGGACCGAAAAGAGTGGCTACAATATTACAATAGGCATGTTGACAGCATCAATAAATTTCAAATCTAATCAGTCCACCAGTTAGAGTTTTGAAAATAATGGACACGTATTTTTTCGTTTGTTAAATCTATGAATATTTGGAATGATAAAACGCATCAAAACTCGAGAGTGGAGGCTTGTGACTTCAGAAGCAAGTAAAAATTGTACTTGCTTGTGACGTTTTGCCAATTTTAAATGTGTCGTATCTTCGTCAATTTTGGTTTACGTAACAAAAGAAAAAATACGGCTCAAATATTTTTTGATAATCTTACTGACGGACTAATCAGATTTTTGCAGTCAAATACCCGATTAAAATGAAAAAAAAAATACGCTACGTTTTATCATTTCATCAACAGTTTGTTTTTACTTGTTCCCCTTTGACCCTAGTCGCAGCTGATGGTAAGCGCAGACAGGGACTAAGATGGGGCACACGAATACAAGAAAAAGAGATAAAGAAGGCTTCCTCTATACCCCTCTGTCTCTCACATACACACGTCGGAACACAGTAAAGTGCTCGGCGCCGAATTTTAATGTGTGGGTGGTAGCTAGCCAGGCGCACTGTATAGATCCTACCACCTACTACTGCGTGCTGGGTTCTGTTGAATCTTACAACACGCGTCTATTCCCAGCATGCAAAAACTACACTATATTACAAAAGGAATCTATTCAACCCGGTTGAATAGAATAGAATATACCTACTTTATTGTACACCAAAATTGTAACACAGCTCTACAATATCATATTTTGAAGGGTACAATGGCGGTCTTATCGCTGATAGCGATTTCTACCAGACAACCTTTGGATGAACAGGAAGACAATGAATGAGATAGTTTTTATGTTCACGGATTAAAATTACATACATACATATATTCTCGCCTGTAACCCCCGAAAGAAGTAAGTAAGCAGAAGTATTCTCCTGTTACAGGAGTCTAAACACCCACGTTTCGCCTCTTGTATTAAGTCCCGTGTAATAGTTGGCGAGCCGATTATAATTTTTCGGGCACAATTATGACTAAAATAATTAATCGTTATTTATACAGCGTGGAAAAAAGTGACACGACATGGTGGGAATATACAGAGTGGAAACAATTAACGCAATTAATTTAATTTAAAATAATTAAATTAAAACCTTCAATAATGAAGATAAAACAAAGTCTCCTTTGAGTAAAATTAATTATCTTCATTATTGAAGGTAATTAATTAATTAAATTATTTAAATTCGTTTCTAGCCTGTATTTAATTTTATTTTCTCTTACTCTGAGATCAGCATAGGCGATGATTTTATTTTAAGTACGAATGGATAGCCATAGGATTTACATTGTATTTCTATCTGTTTTTATTGAATTGTATTCTGTACGCAGCATATGACGCAATAAAAACAATTTCTATTTTTGTATATACGAAAATTGAAACCAGATAGATACTCCGAAATATTCAATATTCTGGGATAGTACCAAAAATATGCGATATTAAAGTCATAGCCTTGTATCAATACATCACACTGCATTCGAATACGGGTAAAATTGAACTATCGTTCGATTTTTGAATATGCTAGCCTTTGAATATTTCAAATCGACAGACCGAGTAGTTTCTATGAATTCGTTGGTTTTATGGGTGGATACTATTTGCCAAACATTGATATTCAGTCAATCAGTTGCGTCAGAATATTTTTAAATGCTTTTTTATTTTTGTCTTTCACTTGGAGCAGTGATAGCCTTGCGGTTGAACGATTGCCTTCCATGCAGGAGGGTCTGACTTAGACTCCGGCCTGCACCTCTGACTTTTCGAATTCATGTGCGGATGCAGAATTTGATTAAATAACACTTTGCCCAACCTAATGATCGAACCCAGGACCTCACGCACAGCAGTCGCGCTTGTGACCACTGGATACACGAGGCAGTCTTTTCAAACAAGGCAAGCGCAAATATCAGCTTGAATATTGTATCACGGTCTTCAGCCATCAAAAACTCAAACGAATAAAGGATTCATTCTGTGAAGGTTGTCATCATCACGGTCTTCAGCCATCAAAAACTCAAACGAATAAAGGATTCACTCTGTGAAGGTTGTCACGCTTAGCGCGTTAAGGGTGGCTTGAGGAGTCAACCCTTAACGAGCATGTGCACATAAAATCAGAATCTAGCAAGAAGCAGAAGCAGTTTAGCAGGAGTGTACTTACATAAGAATGTTAAGAAAAACACTTTTAACCATACAATAACATATTTTGTAATAGCTACAAAATTAGACTAGTTTACAGGGCGTGGTTCTTTAGACAATACGATACGAGGAGTAAAAGGTCTTCAGGTGTAGTAGGTAGTACTTAACTAGCGGCTGCTGAGGCGCGAGAGAGGACGAAGTGCAGCGTGCCGGCCCTTTTATAGGCGCACCCCGCTAGTCGCCACCACTACCACCGTCACAAGGTCACTCATTCGAAGCAAAAAACCTTCACGGACTGGAGAAGCTCCATAAAGTTCTCGATTGTGTGTAGTCCACCAACCCGCACCAGGCCTGCGTGGTGGACTAAGGTCTTAACCCTTCTCGTTCTGAGAGAGGCCTATGTCCAGCAGTGGACAGTAATAGGCTGGTTATGTTATGTCTATCACTTAGTCCATGAAGGTTTGTTGCTCTGAATGAGTGACCTTCACAGAATGAATCCTTTGAGTTTTTAATGTCTGAAGAGCGTGACACAATATTCAAGCTGATATTTGCGCTTGCCTTGTTTGAAAAGACTGCCTCGTTGGTCCAGTGGTCGCAAGCGCGACTGCTGGGGTTCGATTCCTAAGTCGGGCAAAGTGTTATTGGGTTCTTCTGCGTGGAGTTTCTCAGTAGCAGTCTGGAGTCTGGATTAGTGCACGGTTAACGGCAATGGGCTCGCCCCCTATTACGTGGGACTTAAATATACCGGCGAAATGAGGGTGTACTATACATCGCTGCCTAACCCTTTTGGGGAATACAGGCGTGATGTTATGTTGTTTTAAAAGCAGGGATATTTCTTCAATCACTGGTTTGTGGTTGAAATATCAAAAGGGTACTGCTCAACCATTTGACACAATCCTTTAATCGCAATACACGACAGCAACGTCGAAAAAATGAAATAAAAAAATCTGTAAACAAAAAAGTTTTTGTTCCTCTTTCAAAGTTACAAGCGACACCAAAGAGTTTTTACCATAAATCTCGAACAAGCTTGCGGACACTTAACCGAATTAATTTAAATAATTTAACTAAGTGCTTGTATTAAAATATTCTAGAGTGAAACGTGGTCGCTCAGTAAAACTTTAGAGCTTACTGCTACGCCTCGTAGCACTTATTTCGCTACGTGCGTAGCGCGCGTAACAAGTTCGTAGCACGTCTACGCTGTCTCGCGAAGTATATCAAGTGTGGAATGGATTGAATAAAGACTAGAGTGCATGAACTTTCTTAAGTTTATGAAAAAGCTTAAAGTACTTTTGAATAAAGCTGAGGAGAATAGCAATGTGGTTATAATTTATTTGACGAGTTAAAGATGGAAATAAAAATGCTTTAGTTTTATTTTAATAATTCTGAGTTATAGTCTAGATAACTGTCTAACCGTGTTAGTATCTCACATTATCGTGATGAAACTTCTCATTTCACAAATCTGGCGAGATGTAGACGCGATCGCGAGGGCTGGTTTGAGGTGGCGCAGGTAAGAAGGACTTGGAAGAACTTGAGGGACAGCTTTGCCCAGCAGTGGGACAGTGCAGTGTTTTTTTTCTTTATTTTATTACAATCTTGCCTTATTGCTAATAAGTATAAAAAAATAAATATTAGCCTGTAACTGTCCCACTGCTGGGCAAAGGCCTCTTCTCGTACAGAGAAGGAACGAGCATTGATCACCACGCTTGCTCACTGCGGGTTGACGATTTCAGACCATTAATTAAAGTCCAGGTTTCCTCACGATGTTTTCCTTCACCGTATGTCAGTGGCGTCTTAGATTAACTAAGAAAGTACATATGAAATTGAAAAAGTCACATTGGTACATGCCTGGGTTTGAACCCGCAACCCGGTGCTTAACAAGCGGGTCTGTAACCTCCTGGCCACCACGACATTCTAATAAGTAACTCAAATTTAATTTAAATATTTCTAAAAATGCGTCCAATAACGTCTTTTTAAGTTTATTTTGAGAGAAAGACACTTGATTCATGTGTTCTTTATAGATAGCACTTTAGTTAGCACTAAAGTTCACGCTCACTGTTCACTACACTAACTCAAAAGGTTGTATACAGGGTGTAAACGAATTCGTGTAATTCCTTCAAGCCGCATGATCTACTGGTGACTCAGATTGACTCTGCATGGGTTGTTTTCAGATTCAACAAAAAAATTGTTTCACGAAGAATTTATGATTTTCTGTTTTCTAGTCATTTTAGCGTTCTGAGTTAACTGACTGTGCGGAGCGATTGCGCGCTGGTCTAGCCTGGCTGTGTCGCCGTGCTTTCATTCGTTTATGCGAATGTTTCATCGAAATATAGTAGCATATTTTTTTTAAAAAAAGCTAATATTTTTGTTTATTTTTTTATTCCATCCTTATTATGGTTTAGATACGACCACCAGCCGCTACCGCAATAAAAAAAGAATTTGATTTTATCATTGTTTAATCTAGCTAATTTTCATGTGGGGTATATACCACTATACACAGATCATGCGGTTTTTAGGAATTACACGAATTCGTATACACATACAGGCTAAAATAACAATGAAAAAAAAACTTAATCAAACAGACAGAAGCTTCATTTACGTCATCATAAACAAGTGTCATAAGCCCATGGGTCCTCAGACGCAGAAGCGCCATAACTGCCATTAAAGGCTTTACGACCCGTACAAATTGTAACACGACCATAATACGATGTAACTATAAACCGCACTTTAGCCACAAAAACGAACCCTATCTAAATTGATCGTATAAAAGAGTTTCTAAAAAAGGATGGCTAACGCCCTAACATCGCTGGCCATAACACTCGTTACAGATATGAAAGTTGTATGATGGTACAGAGCATTTCAATCAATCAATCTGCCTAGCCTTTTCCCAACTATGTTGGGGTCGGCTTCCAGTCGAACCGGATGCAGCTGAATATCAGTATTTTACATGGAGCGACTGCCTATCAGACCTCCACAACCCAGTAACTGGGTAATACGATACTCTTGGTAAGACTGGTTGTCAGACTTTCTGGCTTCTGACCAACAGTAACGACTGTCAAAGATCTACAAATGACAGCCGGGACCAACGGCTTTACGTGCTTTCCGAGGCACGGAGGAAACTCGCTATGGTAAATGGTCACCCATCCACAGACCAACCTCGGCAAGCGTGGCTTAACCCGGAAGATCGGTCTATGCGGCTGTAATTATTTAGCCACGAGCTCCTCCGGGTATAGAGCATTTCATGAGTAGGTATTTACAGGTCTAGCGCTAACATAACTGAGTCAGTGCCTGAGGTAGCTGCGCGGTGGGGGAGGGTGACAGTTGTCACAAGTTGACGAATCAGTGAGCTCTCGCGATGCGTCACCACACCCCTCCCGCACCGCGCAGCTACCTCAGGCACTGACTCAGTTATGCACTAGACCTATAATTAGAATTTATTTTATTTGGCAAAGGATTAAGGTTCGTATTAATAAACAGCTCTCATTTGAGAGAACTTCCAACAGCAGCTACGAGTACCATAAAGTAGAATTCCATACATTTCACAACGTTTTTTAAGTACTTCTTTTCTCATATTAGTAGTAGGTAGGGGTCTCTCAATTGAGAGTTTTTAGGGTTCCGTATCCAAAGGGTAAAACGGGACCCTATTACTAAGGCTCCGCTGTCCGTCTGTCCGTCTGTCTGTCTGTCCGTCTGTCCGTCTGTCACCAGGCTGTATCTCATGAACCGTGATAGTTAGACAGTTGAAATTTTCACAGATGATGTGTTTCTGTTGCCGCTATAACAACAAATACTAAAAAACAGAATAAAATAAATATTTAAAGTGGCTTCTATACAACAAACGTGATTTTTTTGCGCGTTTTTGCTCGATATTGATAACGGCAACAGGTAGACGCTTGAAATATTCGCAGAATATTTAGCTATATATTCACTTTAAAAATTAATAATTAAATTAAAATTAAACAAATATTTAAGGGGGGCTCCCATACAAAGGTACGGAACCCTTCTTGTGCGAGTCCGACTCGCACTTGGCCGGTTTTTTTTTATTAATACGGGCCTAATGAGGTATCCTTGATGAAATGGCAACCTTTTTTTGATATTTTTATCACCGATGCCAATATCAAAGACAACAACAAACTAAAAATTTTTTTTTTTGTATTTGATATGTATTAAAATATCTATATATATTATTGTTTGTATTTATGTAATTGATCATGTGAATTCATAATTTTAACCCAAACTTTTTTAACCCAAAGCTTGACTGGTAGAGAATGCCGTATGGCATTAAGTCCGCCTTTTGTACCACCATAGTGCATAGAAGTACAAGTAAATAAATAAATAAAATACAACGTGTAACATAATAAACGCCAACAATGAAAGTAGTTTGTTAAGAATCGGCTACTGAATCGATTTCAGCCATTTTAAATGTTTTTTAAACATTATTTTTACCCATCAGCCTTTTAATTGAGATAAAAAAATGAGCCTTATTATTATGTCAACGCCATAAGACTAAATTTTATATGCCAATTACCAACGAAAAGTAACATCATTTTGTTTAATAAATAGTATTTAAGCACATGTAAGTAAAATTTCAGTTTGCATGTATCATGATTGTAACTGAATATTCTAATTGGGGTGTTCGAGTGTTTGCGTTGTTACACGTTGTATATCTTATTTTTAAAACATCCTTTCATTTCTGTAACGGTTTGGGTCCAAAACTGCCGACGTCCTTTGTCGCACGGAGTTTTCACGCGCAACCCTTTATATTTACTGACAATATTTTCGGTTGGCGGCTAACAATAAATATTGATGGTTTAACCTTCGCCCTTTGTGGTCCTATCTGAAAATGCCACACGTTATTGAATGACGCTCTAAAATTTTAGTTCAGATTGTTTTTCCTGTCTTTTTTTAGGTTTATGTTCTAACTTTGCAAATGGATCATCGGCCCACCTGATGGTGAGCGGTTACCGCTGCCTAGGTATATACATCTACAACACTGAGATAATTGCTGATACGTTGCTTACAAAAAAGTTTGAAAGTCTCATGTGCATGTAATATCACCGGCACCCATACCCTTCAAACCAGAACACAGCAATGCTGTGTGGTGACAGAAATAGGTGTTGTACAGTGGCGTAGGGTGAAGTTTCTTAAAAGGGAAGCCGGACCAAATAATGCTTACCTTGCTCAAGTGTGATGCGTGATTTCCAGTAACTACTCGTTTCGAAAGGGAAGCCGACAGGAATAAAGTTGTATGGAGCCTTCACCACTGGTGTTGTGGCAGTACTTCCTCGGACGAAGTCATTCACAAGGAGCTACCACTACTAAGCTCAACACGTTCAGTGCCGGGTGCCTTCCAGGAAGACACCCTGTAGTCGCATTAGCCATGCCATGTGCCCTCGTGCAGGGCTCATTTTAAATTCAGGTTTTTCTTGGAAAATTTACCGTCATGAAACAAGCAAACATCCATTTTACGACGTAGTAGCGTATTTTTCAAGGTTTTTAACCGAATGCCAGGAACCCTCCTCGAGGTTTCACTCTTAGCGCGAACGTATATATGCAAAAAAAATATTAATGTATCCATCAATGAATAAATGTACGTAATATTTATGTGTTATGATTTATTTTCGGTAATTTTCTTTGTACAAAAAAAAAAACATTATTGCATAATTATGCAAAACTTCTTGTAGGTGTAACTAATTTTTGGCTTATCGAAAAAATCTAAGAAAAGCATATGTGGAAGTTCCAATGAGGTACTAAATTTTGATGAAAAGATAAACTAATTATAACGCCTACAACTAGGTGAAATCAACGTGCTCCAGATTACATGCAAAATTTCTTCTAGGTGTAACTTTTTTTTGGCTTATCGAAAAAATATAAGAAAAACATATGTTGAGGTACCAATGAGGTACAAAATATTGACAAAAAGATGAAGTAAATATAACGCCTACAACTAGGTGAAACCGGCTTGGTCCAGCCATTCTGACGTCAGAATGGCTGGCCACTTTCCTCGTAATGGTTTTCCCTCTTTAGCGAGGTACAAATTATTTGATATCTGTTACCAAATAGTACAAAATAGGTACTAAAACTTGGTATTGCTCAAACTTCCAAAATCTCTCTTGGTCCAGCCATCCTGACGCAGACTGCCGAAGACCCTCCTGGAAGGTCCACTAGCAATATGTATGGCGGGATGGCGTATGAGCTTTATGAAAAGTGTGGTGGACTCGAATGTGTTAATATGGGGGTCACTCGCCTCGAGGAAAGCCAGTCTCGGCAAGCTGGGCTAAATTTGCAGTCGTTCAGGTAAACGAAACCCGAAAGGAACAAATCATAACAAAGTGTAATGTGGCAACACGCTATAAATGGAGACGAAAGTAGTTGAAATACTTATTCGTGAATACGGAGATACGCCTGGCATGACACCCACACAAAAATGGGCTGGCATATCGTTCTTGCGTGGGTATCGGCAGATCATCATACGAATGATCGGAAGCTACTTCGTGGAAAATTTAATATCTGTATGAGTTTCTTGGGAACATTCTAAACTCCTACGTAATGAATATTGAATTTCCATTACCCTCGTTTATAGAAAACTAAATATTTGTTCCAGTCCTTCGCTAAAACGAAATTAACTCACCTGCAGTTTATTTTAATTAAAATAGGTTTCCTTATTTATCTTTTAGCGCATTATGTATTGTATTCAGTTAACGGGGTCTCGTGAGACTCACTCTAGTATTTTGTGTTCATATATTTTTAGCGAAATTCAGAATTTCTGTGAGATAAGTGCAGACGATCTGCCTTGAACGTTCCTCGTGTCTTTTATTTCTTGTATTTAGCTCGGTATTTCCGTAAAACATATGAGATACTTACAAAAAAGTTTTAAAAGGTAAAGGTAATTTGGACTTTGCAGCACACTGATTAGCCTATTCTAGGTCTTTCGATAGGTGCCAAAAGTGGCCATGATGCATAGACAGAAGCTTCGTTGAGGAGCATTTAAAGTGTCCCCTCGAGTGACGATATTTAGGTACGTCCAGCGGAACTTCTCGGCAGTTAGTCCTGCTGCCATCCTTGCTGACTGCCAATTCTTTTTACCATGGCAACTTATTCTCGTATAGCTACAAATGGTTGTTTCGAGTCTGGGCGTGTGGCGGCATCTATCTCGCCACATGCGAACTATCCTACATCGCGCTATCAAGATTTAACACGCAGATAGTATATATACAACCTCCCAACATCAACCGTTGGGCAGTAGCCCGCCAGGCACAAAGACTCCGCCTGGTTGGAGCATCGTCCCTTTGGTTGGAGGAACACCACACCAAGTTTCTCCACAGGCGTTTGTGTATATGTGAGATTTGTGTCTGTAAACGCAACCACGATACAAGAGAAACCTTAGTTTGGGGCAAAGTTTTATAAAAAATAAAAATAAAATAGCTCCTGCTTTTATGAGAGAACAAGCAGCTTCTTCTAAAATTTAAATTTGTTTTACGATACTCAACTAGCAAAGCCCGCATCCTAGACACGGGAAGGTCGGGAAGCATAAGTCCGTTTAAAAAAAACATACGCCTCAGTCTCTATACCTTCTTCATACTATACATCATCA
Organism: Amphipyra tragopoginis; assembly: GCA_905220435.1. Taxonomy (NCBI): domain Eukaryota; kingdom Metazoa; phylum Arthropoda; class Insecta; order Lepidoptera; family Noctuidae; genus Amphipyra; species Amphipyra tragopoginis. Next base: position 5,536,499 of record HG992006.1, read on the forward strand.
GTTAAAAATCCTCCAAACACCTTCAAAAGACCTTTAACTTTTCCAAACATTATTCAAAGGAAACGTACCATCCGTTTCACTACATTACGGCTATATCTTTATACACGTGCGGCGAATGGCAAACGTATCGGGGATGTCAACCCTATATCTTGACCCGGTATCCGGGCGCCCGTACCGGGTCCAAGGACCCTTGATAGCAATGTCCGCGATTTTGATAAAGCGGTCTTGTTTAAGCCGGATTTCTGGGAGTCGGTATTTGTTAGTGTGGCCGCTTTAATATGATACTGTACTCCGAGAATTGAAATGTGGACTTGTTATTTGATGATGTTGGTCTAGTAGCCTTTATGGAATAGGAAAAGATTGATTTCACGAGTGAAAGAATCAATAAGCTAATGAATGAGTTTGGGAAAGTGGGGTAGAACCGGGATGCTAAGGCAAAAATTCAACAAAATACAAGTTTGAAGAAAATCAAATCAATTTTAATAGGCTATATTTAATTTAGTTTATAAATCACGTATTTAGCTCTTGAGATCACTTTATTCTTAATTCTAAATAACGAAAAATAGTCAATACCTATATAAAAGTTATGTTTTTACGGTTTTGCCCCACTCCTTGTCCAAAACCGGGTATACGATTTTGGCCCTTAACAGTGGCAGAAATGAAACTCATCAAGATCTTCGGGTTCCCAACCCGTACCGCCTTCATGGGCCCAGTTCTTACATTTAAGACATTGCACCATGCATTGCTCCTTCGGGAATATAAAGATACACTTTTTAATTCCAAAGAATACTCGTATTAGATCAATTGACCATAAAAGCGTTTTTCTTATTTATTGTTGTCGAGCACGCACCGATGTCATTGAAAGTTTGTTGACAAACTGATCAGGGTGGCCAAAAGTAGCTAGCGAACGCGCGCCTAGATTTGAAACGTGTAAGAGGCTATATTGCCTTGTCCCGGTTTAACCCCCATACCCGATTTTGGACTAATCTCCCGTATGTCAAGAAGTTTGAAAGTAACGCCAGTGACTGAAAAGTGGAGGAGTAATAGGTTCGCTTTGTATGGGCTAGTTATGCGGAGGGAAGAAGTGGCGGAGCAGTTGTCATCTTCGTGAAGCAAGGGTATCTTCATCTACCCTCATTTGATCTCGATTTTTATATTGTCAGTCTCTTTAAGTTCACGGCTCTTCTTCCGTGCGGAAGATGTCCGGTCCTTTGAAAGGCATACGGGGGACACATGTCCAACGCGCAGAGGCCCCTTCGAGAACTTTAATCTAAAATGAGATGGTCCACCAACCGGGGACTATCCACGGCTGCACTATTGGAGTACAGTCATGGACCGTTTCAGATGGGTGCAAAACTATCGTAAAATATGGTAAAAAAAGATCTGGCCTATGGAAAGGGTTAAGGGGTGTTTAGTGGACCGGTTAACCTCTATTGCAGGAAGAAAACGGTGTCTGCCTTTCAAGTTTAAGTTTGAAATGTGTTGGCAGACGGTGAATCGCCAGCTCACTAGCTGGGCACCCTGAAAGCCAGTACATAGGCGAAAGGGGCAACAAACGTGTGCGCGGCTAGAGGTGTAGAGACGTGTGGCTCCGGTTTCACCGACGCGGGTTCAAAAGACCCGGAGTAGGTTTCCCCGCTAATACGCCATTAGACACTTCCACCTCCGAGCATATAGCTCTGGCGGCTCCCCCCTGGCCGGCCGATAAAGGCAAGCCAGTGTTGAGAATCCTGCGGGCACTCTTGGGGTTCCACTCCAGCCAGCCAATAAAGGCAAACTGGAGACGAGGCCCTGACCGATATTGTCAGTATTGTTATAAAGTGTACTAATCGCGAAACCTTAAAAACATTTATTAGAATTAATATAAAGAGTGTTAAAGTTCGTTATTCACTGCTGTTTAATACAACTTTTAATTAACAACGTAAAACGAAATTAATGGGCGACAAGACCAGTTACGAAGTTAACTGCACAATTTGAACAGTAATAACATGTATTAGCGTTTGCACAGCATAAACTGCGAAAATCTAGTTCGGAAAATTGAATCAAAAATCGAGTTAGTTTAAGCGCTCGTTTATGAAATGCTTTGTAAATTCCTATGATGTTTAATAAAACTTTAAAGTTTAATAACTCAAATATTTGTTCTGTAAATAGTTTGTTTTCAATGTAAGCAGTATTATCTCTTTTATTAAAATTAAATCTTATGATTCACATTTTTAAATACTTACCTACTTATCTATAGAAAATACAGGGTGTAAACGAATTCGTATAATTCCGTCAAACCTCATTATCCACTAGTGACACAGATTGACCTAGCACAAGTTTTTTGAAGATTAAAAAAAAAAACATTATTTTTTACGTTCTTACTTTCTGTTTTTGAGTAATTTTAGCGCCCCAAGTTACCTGACTGCACGAAGTGATATCGACTTAGTCATGCCCGCCATCTGTGTCTCCATGCTTTCATTTATTTATGCATGGCATCAAAATGTCATAACAAGAAAAAAAAAAAATACAAAAAAATATTTCAGCTCTTTTTTTTAAACCCTATAATGTGGTTAACATACGATGACTTAACCCAACCGCAAGAAAAAAAATGATTTTATTTTTAATCAAACTAAATCCCGTGCAGTAATAGATCATGTGGTTTTAAGGAATTACACGAATTCGCTTACACCCTGTAAACATTCAACAGTCAGGACCGCAGTTGGCTGTTACGACTACCGAGCACAATGGTTGCCGAACCCACATCCCACATGTTGATCACGTCGTGTGCTAAGTCATGATTTTATTTTAGCTGGCCCCGGCGTTTTCTAGCTACGTAATAATCCTATTAGTACAATTGGCCCACTTGGCCTTGACATGAAGTTTAGTCTTTAAAGTTCATTGCACGTTTTTTAAGCTTGAACTGTGTGGATACAAGTTCATTGCACGTTTTTTAAACTTGAACTGTGTGGATACAAGTTCATTGCACGATTTTTAAACTTGAAGTATGTGGATACAAGTTCATTGCAAGTTTTTTAAACTTGAAGCATGTGGATACAAGTTCATCGCACGTTTTTTAAACTTGAACTGTGTGGACACACAGTTCAAGATTAAAAAACGTGCAATGAACTTGAAAGACTTTAAACTTTATGTTAAGGCCCAGTGAGCCAATTGTACTAACAAAATTGTTACCAAACTGCAAACGAACTACAACCGTCGGCGTCGGTCAGTTAATCGTTTACGAAAACTGTCAAAATGTTTGGTTTTGTTTTCGTTGTCAAACAATTTGACAGTCTATGTAAACAGCAACTGTCTGAATGAACAGTTGGGCTACATTTCGTTGCGATTGATCGAATGATAAACCTTTCTGTTATGCGTACAGACGAACCGAACGAAGTCGTACGAATGGCTTTCGCTGTTGGACACCGAACGCTCGCTCGCGTTTGCTATTGTGTACACACAACACAGAGCGAACGCGGAGCACAGTCGCACGCAGGCGAAAGTCTTCGTACGCGTTCGCTCGACTTCGCTGAACCGTCCTCTACCACTAGTTCACGTTCGTTCGTTCGCCTTCGTTCGCTCGGTCTGTACAAGGCATTAGCACAGTCTACCTATATCTTACTCCTTACAGTCGGTCAACGTAGAACATTGTCGCAGAGCAATCGTGCGGGGGGTTGCGGGCTGAAGGAGCGGAGGTTATGTCCCGAGTAGCCATACTGCATACTTGGGACGTAACCTCCGCCCCTACATAATTTTGACACTTCGTAGGACCTGTCAAATGTATGGGCGTTGACGTAGTAAGTAGGTACACTGTGGCATTAGTATAATTGTCCTCCAGTACTTTTTATCAAAGTGTTATATTTCATGCATTCTGACCGAAACCGACTGAGCCAAACACCTGTCTATTAGTTAAAATAACAATCAGCTTAGTTTCAAACTAATTGTTTCAACGACAGTTGTATTCAGTAAATTAATATACCATAATGTTTGTTTATGTTGACATTGAATACTGATGAATTCAATTAGGCATGCCACACTCCAAATAGATTAGGCTGTTTACAATGTGTGTATTGTAGTAATATGGTATGACGTGTTCAAATTGTTTTTGATAGATTTATTCATCATTATAATATACAAGGTTAGTCAGAAAGGGGGTACTAATCCGCAGGCCACTTAAAGTATCACTGATGACGGTTTTAAAGCGGTTTTATTTCCATGTAAAATCAAGGTTTAGTCTTTGCAAAAATTCTTCGTCCCTACATTAGTTATGAATTCAGAAAATGGAGGTCCTAATTCGTGACCCCAAATATGACCTATAATGTAAACAAAGCTGCTCATAGTTGAGGATAGATAGATTTTACCATATTTTTTTTGTAATTTTTGAACAGCTTTTTCTCTTAAACTATTGAGTTTTGGGGATTTAGATGGTTTGCGCAAACACGGTCTAAGATAGAGCACTTGAATCCAAGTAATAGAGATTTGGAGGGATTACCCTCTGGTTCTCACATACACACGACGGAACACAGTAAACTACTTGGCGGCGCCAGACTTTAAAGTGAGGGTGGTAGCTAGCCAGGCGGACCGTATAGATCTTACCACCAAGCGTGCTGGGTTTTGTAGAATCTTGTAACACTCGTCTATTCCCAGTGTGCGGTGAGGAAGTTTTGTATTCTAGCCCGTCCCCACACGGGGTAAAACCCGGGGCTCGGGTAGACTGTTGATTAGTCAAACTTTTTTGCTATTAAGGCGCGATTCCATTAAGCAAGTCTTGCATGCAAGTATGACGTCATACTCGTATTTGCGTACAAGCATAGAAATAATGTGTACTACGTTGCGTACAAGTTGCTTACATTGGAATCATGTTTTCGAGAGTGTGCAATTGCATGCAGGTGTTACTTGCATACAAGTGGAGATGTTCAACAATTGAGTTGGACATCAATTGATATTATTTTGATACTCCTCAATAAAGTTGATTATTTTCTCGTGCCCCCACTTAACAACCATTATGTTTCGATAATTTGTACAGCGAGAGATACCATGCCCGTACACGTCACTCGTTCGCAATTAACGTTTGCGCATTCAATTTGCACGACACTTGAAAAAAAAAAAAATACAATTTCAAACTACCTCATACAAGTTGTAGCTTGTATGCAGGTTTGTTCAAGTTGTATGCAATTTGCAACTTGCATACAAGTAACTTGCCTAATGGAATCGCGCCTTTAAAGCAAAACAGAACTTCGTTCTATGATCTAGAAATTAAAACAGTAAAAACGAAGAAACAACAATGACTGGCCACCAAAAAACCGTGCAAATTCAACTTCAAATTACTAGTATAACCCAAAAATTAATCTCCCTTAATCCACAAGAATCAAAGTCGTAATAAGCTTGAAAATTGAATAAGTTGTCTCGAAGTTCTGTGAGTGAATTCACTGTGGAGTTGGCATGAACTGTTGAACGTACACTCGTGGAACGACAAGGTTAAGCTCCTTAAGGTCGGTTTTTGCTTGCACTGTGCAAGAAACTTACTACGACTACGTATTGTCAACGTAAAGGTGAGTATACACTAGAGCATTTTCTCGAGCATTTCCATGTAATGTTGGTTTAAGTGAACGGGCATGACCGCTGACTGACATCCGTGGAGCACAAAGGTTCCAGACGAAAACCAGCGTCAAGTACTTAAGTGCTTGACATTATGCTGATCTGGACACCTTCTTGGTCCAGCCGTGAGACACATACCCAGACTTTTTTATTTGTATCACATTTTTTACCTGTTGTGTCTCTTTGTGCTGTGTCCAAATAAATTATTCTTTATCTTTAATGTAACGTTCTTACGAATGGTACAATACAAGCAAAAGCTCAATTTTAAAAAGCGTTTCCGTGTAATGTAACGTTCCTGCGAATGCTCGACACGGTGTTTGAAGTAATGCTCACGGCCAGTGAGCATTTACCTGTAACCTACCTTTCTATTTTTCGTTTACTCTTTGCTGAAATGTCGGATCTGCAGGTCGCGTGTGCCGCGTTCGCAGTCGTGTCTTTGTCCGACGAAATGTTACACAAAAATGCTCGATGGTTCTCAAAATCAAGTTGTAACAAAACATCGAGCGTCATGTTCGAAATGTGGTTCGAGTAAATTTAAAAACAACGAATGCTCGATGTTCTGTTACAAGTAAATGCTCTAGTCTATACCCACCTTTAGGAGATTTGAAAAGGCAACGTGTGCTTGTGAGAAAGGCAATGTTTTTGTTACGTACATTCCAGACTCCTTGACTAAATCTTTGCTACTCCGCGTAAGAAGCTTAAATGTATTTACTGTACTTGAAATGTCGCCACGCGTTCTTAATTCATGGTTTAATTTTGGTTTTGGATTATAAGTTTGTTTGTTTCCTGTATTGAGATGCTTCACGATGTCATGTAGGCTTCTTAATCTGTATTAATCCCGCTAAATGTATGTTCTGACATAGTAATACCCGGATTGGCATAAGCTCAGAAAGCTTAAGCTGGACAATATACATTGTGTCCAGCTCTGAGAGCAATAACTAACATTATTGCTCTGAGGTCGAGATAGACAGGACTAAGGCACTTGTCCCACCGCCTACGATGAGCGACAAGCGAGTAGAGCTAGAAACTAGAAACGAGTTGGCGAGCAGCGAGATGCGAGTATGTAGTTCCGATAGTTTTGTCGCTGGGCTATAAGCGAGTGTGCGAGAGCGACGGGCGATTACTCGCACCACTCGCAAATGACCGCTGGTTGGTTTCTCGACGTGAGTTCTGGCCGCCAAGCGAGCATCGCTGAGCGAGTATTATCTTTGATAGCTCTTGTAGTTCAGTGACAAACTAGTGGAGCGAGTCCACGCCGGCAATGTAAACAGTCAGCGATCAACTATTAATATATACATCTCGTTTTTTTACACGGAATGTATATCTATTGTACATTTTTTGAGCGAAAAAATAACCGATGGTTAGTCGCTTCTTTGCTGGCGGTGGGACAATTGCCTTACCTATATTACCGAGCATAATACAGAAGGCTCGTATGGAATGTGCGCTTTTGATTCGCTTTCTAGTGCATCATCAGCTTCGACAAGATCTCCTCTTTTGCATTCCATCCACCCTGGTTCTGTGCCAGAGGTAAGAATAAAGTTGTGAGAATAGACCAAAGGTGAGAAAACTACGGCTCGCAGAGAGTTTTAACCTTCTGTTTTAGAGCAAGAATGTATGGCTATAACAAATAGCCGTACCTAATTATTTGAGCCTAAAATGTTAGTTTTGGCAGCACAATAAAGGTACAAGTCCGAGAATGGCTCTTGCCGTCCGAATAACACCTTTAAGGTGCACACCTTAAAGGTAGTATTCCAACGGCGACCGCAAACTGCAACCGCAGATGACAGCAGCAGACAAGCGACACTACTGGTTCATACAAACCAATGTGACTTGCGTTCTGCGGTTGCAGTCTGCAGTTTGCAGCACGTCTCGGACTTGTACCTTAATAGTTTTTTTTTTAATTCTGGCCCCCTTCAGAATTTCTTGTTTTTTTCTGGACCTCGATGAAAAAAGCTTGGCCACCTCTGGAATAAACTTGACACATTGCCTAACTTCATATCTTTCATCATCTTTCACACATGTTAAAACAATACAATATCTTTCTGTCTCATCTTTTATATTGTACTGATTTCTGACTCCAATATTCGGGAAACACATCCACTTTACGTTATTGAGATGTTAGGGATAACGATGGTGAAGATTATGGCGAGCTTCTATTGTTTTCCATTATGTTCAGGCCCGGTTTTGGGTCGGTTATTAATAATAAAAAAAGTTCTCTCAGTCCGATAACGCTATACAAGCATAATGGTGCCTTTCCACCAGAGATGTGCTATGCAACGTTGCTATGGATGCGTTTGATATGCACCAATCATATTCATTGCTCCACATAGCATAGCACTGGTGGAAACTGATTCAATCAAGCTACGTTTTGTAAATGGAAGGATGCGTGATGTGGATGCATGCTATGGATGGTCGCGACTGGTGTAGCTATGTGCACCGCCGCTCCCCGTGCCATCCCTATTGTCGATACGTCGCATAGCTTGAGCTGCGCATCTTCCTCGCACAGCCAGTGGCGTGCACTCCATACATGCAAATAAGCTCTGCATACCCTGTATAATTCAAAAAAATCGTGGTAATTTAGCTTACGCGCCATCTATTACTTTATTTTGTTACGCGCCATCTATTACTTTATTTTGAAACTAACTCGATGGCGGCGAACATTTGCGCCCCCGCGCACCTCGTGAGCATAAGCTGTACTACGCCTTGCTTATTCTTCATACAACGCATCTCGTGTAGTACGCAGCAAAAAGTGTGACTGTGTGCGTGAAAATGTTTGCGCGTGTTGGTGTTTTAGAGGCATAGCTACTATTCTGTGGCAGAGGGTCGACTTATTTTAGTCGGATTAACCAAATGATTCATTCGTTCGTATGAATTAGTTCGTAACGTATTAAATTGCAAAGTTTTTTCGCCTTAAGTATTGTTTTTTTGGCGCAAGTGATTGACTGTCGATTAATTATTTAGTAAGTTTATTGTAAAAATGGAAAATTATACCTGTGAGACCTGTGCTGGCGAAATGTGTGTAGGTATTAGATAAATTAAAATCGGCCGCGTTTTCACGTTATCTTTTGAGGAAACAGTTAAATTGATTGCAAAGGGAAGGTGTGTACCCGGGTTGGATTTAACTCAAAGAAAAGGTAATAAATACTAGTTATTTTTATAAAATGTTTTATGCTGACTGTTAATGGCTAACTCGTTGTGTACACACAAATACATTGTATTGTTTCCCTTGCATTTTGTTTATAAATCAAGTTAAAAATAATGTTTGGACCTAGTGGATAGGTACTCAGATTTAAATAATTTCCACAAAGCGGCTGCTAAGCATGATTCTTCAGAAAAACGTCTAGAATCCTGCTTAAAAGTTCCAAACTTTTGGTAAAGGTAGAATAGAGACTAGTTTGAATAGCCAGTTATACCTAGTTAAATATTGAAAGGCACAACGTGAAAGATGACAGAAATAGAAACATCTTCAAACGGTTGATTGATGTAGTTTGTTTTCTAGGTAAACCTGAATTAGCATTCCGTGGTCATGACGAACCCAGCTTTTTTTTTCTGCATACCCTGTCTGAAATCTCTGTGCACGCCACTGCGTACAGCTACCTTGCGGCGGCGCATTTTCATAGCACATCTTACTCGCTCCGCTACATAACTTAGCATCAGTGGAAACGGTTAGGTACATAGTTTCGTAGCTTAGCTTTTACATTCTCGCAGCCTATCTGCATAGCACATGTTTGGTGGAAAGGCACCCTAAGCCACATATATTATGGTCCAACCATTTCAATTTTGTATAAAAGGTAATACAGGGCGCCTCATTCCAGATTTGAAACTTAAAAGATTAATAAAAAGTATCGGTTGTATGCACAACCGATACTTAACAAAATGAACAAATAGGGATTTTGTTATGAAAAAATACATTATGAAGATGTAGCATTATGGAACGCAACTTAAAGTAATAATGTTGGCAACACTGCATCTAGCCCGCGCTCGCTCTCTTGGGTTGGCGCCACTCGCCTAGTGACTACTTGTAATAATTGTAATACATTTAATATTATAAAACTTATGCTAAACTAATTCTAATCATTTCAAGTTGTAATACATCATATGTGAAAACCTCCTTGTTGTGTTTTATTACAACAATACATGGTCGTAGGTACACATTATTTACAACACAGTACATATAGAAAGAAAGAGAGAGAAATCACTCGAGCTTACGTTTTTTAAAAGTACTATTGTTGAAAAAGCACAAATTGGTAAAACCTTTTTAGGCTTAGAAAAAATATGGAAGTGGATTTTTTTGTGGAGTTTCAGAACGTATACATTGTTTCGCTTTGAGTGGCGCGGTTAACGAAATTCGCGGTTAATTAGTGATTGTTTTATACGTGTGTTTCGTATGTTTGGTCTGTGGAATTTAAATTATGTAAATGTAAAACGAATGTGTAAAATGAATAATTAATTACACAATACATGTTTAACCTTACTTCATTTCATTTTTAATGAGTGTATATCAAGAGTAGGTGTTGTTAAAGCATTACACTTACATTTTTAATGCACAAAATTTTACAGAGATGGACTTAGGTTGGAGTTTACTAACATTAATTCTCTGATTAAACAACGGTTTAGTCGAAAAATGTAAGTGAATGTTGATGAACCAAGCTTAATGCCTTAGGCATTTTCTACTAGTCGGCCTAAAGCAGAAGTTCTCAAACTTATTTCGTCTACCGCCCCTTTTGAAAAATAATTATTTTTTAGCGCCCCCTAATTTTTTTAACTTTATCACATCTTAACAATCACAATCGCAATCAATACTTTTACCGCTCTTTACCGCCCCCCTGTAGGAATCTAGTGCCCACAAGGGGGCGTTATCGCCCACTTTGAGAAAAACTGGCCTAAAGTAATGTAGGGACCAAAACATGGTAGGTGCAGTAACATTGTGTTGTAAATTGATATTTAAAGTAAAGTTATAGATAATTCTCCTGGCAAAAGACTTTTTCTACCCACTAAATTGTATTATTTCTACAATATACAGGCTTTCCCGAAACTCAGCGTCAATCCGGCAACAAATATAATAGGGCAGTTCATGAGAGTACAGAAAAAAAGAAGTTTAATCGTGTTCGAGTTTTAAAGTTACCATGAATAAAATTGTACCTAAAATGTAAAAAAAGTGTATAAATCTAATTATGAAATGTGTTTTTATAAAAAAGTAAAAAAAAAAATCTACTCTCCTTTACTTTTATTTTTTTCCCGGCTTAATGTTGAGTTTCGGGACACCCTATGGCTGAAGCCAGACTAGCGTAATTTTTTGAGCTGTGGATCGCGTAAAATAAATCAGCGTAATTTCTTTGAAGGATTTAACGGGCTCATTTTACGTCATCGTGTGGCACGACCGCACGAATCGTGATATTGAATGAAACCGAACGTAACTGAAATTGAGCGACTCAATTTACGCGGCGTAAATTACGCCCGTCTGGCCTCGCCCTATATATTTTGTTGCTATGATAGACACAAACAAAAAAAAAACACCATAAAAAAGAAGTTTGAATTTCGAACGTCAGCTATAAAAATCCCAGTATTCCAACTCCATTATCCGAAAAACTTTGCTACCTAGTCTGGATTACGTCGAGTACATACTCCGAGAGTATCTGAAACTGAAATATCCCGTGCATCACTTGCACGTTTGTAGTTCTTCTCAGAGCTTACCCGTTCTTATCCTGGTATGTTTTAATCTAAGTTGTGTTGTTTCTCAACATTTTGATACTACCCCCGAGTTTCTTAGTACGTACGAAACTAATTGAAGTTTCTAGAAGTTTACCTTTCGAAGTACTGTTTATCATTCTTTCATTATAAACATGTTGTGTACAGGATCAGAGATTCTAAAGAACGCAGTAGCGGGAGACACTGCTTTGTTATGCCTATAGTCCATTCGATTCCCGCATAGGTATAAATATTGTAAGACCATAAAATATTAGAGTAAAAAAAACGTCGAATTTAGGTGTCAAGATAGTTATACAAGATAACGATAGCCATTTATCTCAGTCTATTTTCTTTTAACGACAAACTGTACACTCGGCTACATATCAAGCTATACATTTCCAATATAAGCTGACCTCTCACTGTACGGAAAGCCTACACAATGCTAGATCAACTCATACTGCAAATTGTAATGTATGTCTTGATATGTAGCCGTGCGTACTATTGGACCAATAAGCAATTTGCATTCTTACGCTTTTTATTTCAAATCAACATAGGATCACTTCCTTACTTACAATCCTGATTTCACTTGCTACAGTTCGTTGATCATAAAGCCGCGTATTCATTAGGGGACAGTTCAAAAGGCGGTTAATAGAGACGTTGTACCATGTCATATAAATCGTATGTTCGTTGATTATTATGTTACGTGGATTCTAATCAGTATTCAAATGTGGCATAGCCGCCTATTTATTAGGTGACAAATTTCTCGTGACACTATCGCTAGCAATCGTGTCCCCAGACATCTGGTTCAGCGACATTTCCGTGCTAGACACCAGATATGTCACGCGATGTCTAGCAACGCCGCGCGCTTTTCTGGACATCCCTGGCGATACGTATCGCGGGACATTTGTCCCCTAATAAATACGCGGCCATAACTCATATTAAAACTGATCAAAATTCACGTTACATAATAACCAACACGATATACACACATCAAAAGTGTCTAGGGATCAACATATATTTTTGCAATAACTTTTCTCCTGATTGATATTAATTAAAATTTTCTTTAAGGATTCATCAAATAAAGTGTTTTCGTTTGTCACAGTAACGATAAACCAAGTCACCTTTGCATTAATAAAGAAATTTGCCATTTTCCTAATAAAGGGATTTTTGACATTTGAACCACTAACACAAAAGTTCGAAAAAAAGACTGAAATAACAGTTTTCTTTAAAATTTTATTGGGTAACTTAAACAATTAATAATCCGTGTTTCTACCGCGAACACTAACAACACAAGAACATCGGTTTGGCATACTCAAAATGAGTTCATCCAAATCACGCTGTGGAATGGCCGCCCATGTTCGTTGCAACAACAAAAAAAGGTCTTCTTGCGACTGGATACCCTCCATATTCGGCAGAGCTCTTCTCTGTAGCATATCCCATGCATGCTCAATCGGGTTCAAGTCTGGCGACTGAGCAGGCCAGGGCAGGACATTGATGTTAGCTGCGGCGAGAGTCTGTCTTACAACTCTTGCGGTGTGCGGTCGTGCATTATCATGCATTAACTGAAATAAGGGACCGATTTGCGCTTGTAGAGGAACGATGACGTCTGATACAATCGTCTCAGCATAAATTTGAGCGTTGAGGTTGCCTCTGATCCAAATCAACTCAGTTCTTCCGCCGATCCAAATACCCGCCCATACCATGATGGTTCCACCACTATAAGGATGGACTTCCTGGCAGGATTTTAATCGCTGTTGGCGTCCAGGGGTTCTCCAGTGTCGTATACGTCTTGTATCCGGTCTCATACCAAAACGAGACTCATCAGAAAAGCACACGAAACGCCATTGTTCTTCTGCCCAATTTCTGTGTCCAAGAGCCCATTGATATCGAATCCTACGATTGTGCATTGCTATAGGTGGTACCCGTAGCGGTCTTCGGGAATGAAGGTTCACTTCATGCAAGCGGTTTCTGACTGTTTGGTCGCTAATTAAGTTCCCTGAAGAGTGATGAAGCCTCACGGCTAACATCATGGCGGTTATTGTTGGAGCTCTTCGAGTTAAGATTTGAATGTATCGGTCTTGTCTCCGTGTGGTGCAGCGATACCGTCCTCCATGGCGCTCAGCCACGGTACCAGTGCTTCGGTAACGTGTCCAAAGTCGACTGATAACACTCTGACTTGTATTCAGAGCTAAAGCCACAGTACGTTGCCGGGAACCAGCTTCTATCATTCCCACGGCTCTGAGCATTTCTTCCCTGCTTAAATGACGTCGCCGCTCCATAATAACGTTGGTTTTAATCAGTAGTAGGGAAACAGTAGCACTAATAATGTCTTCAATGCGTTGTATGTTTTTATAGGGAAAATATTGACAGCTGATTTTCATCTTTTACTCGAATTTGATTCACAGTTCCTGATTCAAATTATGAAATGCACCAAAAAGGATCCATATAAATTCATAAAATCATAAATTTATTACAAAGCCACATCTCAATCTCAAGAAATCCGCATAAAAATGCTTGATCCCTAGACACTTTTGATGTGTGTATTTAGACGAACACACAACTAATATGACATAACAAACTCCCTATTAACACTCTTTTGTTCTTAAAGGGAGCAGGTAAATTAAATCAATATGGCCGGGATTTTACACGTTGCTGATGACCTAGATTAATTAATTGCACGTTGCATCCATCCCGGGCCGCCACGTGAGTTTCAGGTAAAACCGCCCGTAACTGGTATGAACCGGTTAATAACCGCTGTGAAATGGTGTAGACTGCCTTTGTCCAGAATAATGGCTGGAATAATTTCGCCGAATTGTTCAGTCTCGGTTGAAGAGCTCTTGTTTATTCAAATCAACTGTAATGAGCATGCGTGGACATCGTTTGATTTATGATCTTTTATTTGAGTAAGGTTTGGATAGGTTACTGCTTTTACGCATTGAGCCCCTTTGGGCTTTTAGAGGTCGTCAGACCGTCTCTGCTGACCGTTTTGCTATCTATGATAAAAGCCAAAAAATGCGCAAGAGTGTTGAATTGGTCTCAGCGTAGGATTCGGGTGTCCTCTAATTGGAAAACGAAGATCAAAAGACAGTCGTTCCGTTTAAAATATGAACATAAAGATACATTTTTTATGTTTTTGGACTTGCAAATCCATAGAAAAATTTAAATATTATTAATAAAAAAAATTGAAATAGTAAAGTTATTGGTGCACAAGACAGAATAAAATGTCCCTTTTTCAGCGTAATGCTACAACAATAAGCGCTGCGCAGCGCTGGTTATGATGGACAATCACGACAAATACTTAAAATTAATATAAATACGAGTACAATGGGCCGAGGCCAGGAACCCACATAGAGCAGGGAAATGATGATGACGATGGACCAAGAAAGTGGTATACCACTTACGAGAAAATGTACTTTGCTATCAAAATGTCGTTAATGGTGACAATGTCATTTAAATAATAATACCTTTCAAGCTAAAATAGTTTTTATTGATCTACGTCGTGTCAAGACTACAACTTTAGACTGCTCAAACATTTTCTTGGTGCACTGTACAGATAGACGAATCTCAGTGTATTACATTGCTGTCATTTTTGCTCTCTGCACACAATACATTTTTTTTTTAATATATATTTTCTGCTGTCTAATTTAAATGTCTGTTGCGTGTTTGTAATTATTATTATTTTTTGTTTTTTCTTACATGTAATTTAACTGTACAATGCTTTGGTTGAGACTGTAATATTGTGCATGTATATTTAAATATAAATAAATAAATTGAGATACGTCTATCTGTTATGCATATACTCAAAGAAAGGTCAAAATCATTCCAGAACGTTGATTAACCATTTTGAACCGCTTTTGTCTAGTAATCTCTGAAATTAATCCGCATCGCTGACCGTTCCGTCCGACTGTCTGATTCTGAAGGATGCCATTGAAAGGAATCGAGATCTAATATCAAGCCTTTGTATAATGCCATCTTTAATTGAATTGATTAATTAATCGTTAGACGGATCGCTTGGTGTATTGCGTTGATCTTTGAGGGAGTTTAATTAAATAATTTATTGTTGTAGAGAGTTGTAAGCTAAATGATAATGCTTTATTTCGATTAATGTTTAGGATTAATAAAACAATTTTCGGAAGCAATATCGTCATATGAATAGCAGGCAGGTTGACTGCCTCGTTGGTGTATTGTTCGCAAGCGTGATTGCTGAGCGTGAGGTACTAGGTCTGATCCCTAGGTCGGACAAAGTGTGATTGAGTTTTTCCGTGTGGAATTTCTAGGTAGCTGCCCGGAGGATTTGTGCTCGGTTGATGGCAATAGGCTCGCCCCCTATTACGTGGGACTTAAACATAACGGCGAAATAAAGATAAAGATAAGATAAAGAATCATTTATTTGGAAACAGCACAAAGAGACGCAGCAGGTAAAAAAAGGTGTCCAGACCAGCTTAGGCTTAAAACGCACTAGCGGCCAGCCGCAATACGGCGTGCCGCATGCGGCGATTTGCGATTTTTACATGAAACCGCATGATCTCAACGCACTGGCGCACGACGGCTGGCTGGAAATCAGTGCATTGAGATCATGCGGTTTCATGTAAAAACCGATGTGCGGCCAGCCGCAAGCGGCACGCTGTATTGCAGCCGCAAGCGGCACGCCGTATTGCGGCTGGCCGCTAGTGCGTTTTAAGCCTTAATGTCAAGGACTTTATGCACTTGACGTTGGTTTTCGTCTGGGACCTTTGTGAAATGAGGGTGTACCATACACCTCTGCCCATCCCTTTGGGGAATAATCGGGGAATATAGGTGTGATGTTGTGTTTATGAATAGCAGGCAAAAGAACTAATGACAACTGATAATCGGTCATACACAAGTGACGATACTTAACACCACAGCATGAGCTATTCTCATATAGATCGTGCTGACACGAGACATGAATAATGCAAACACACAAATATATTTCAAAATCGTTGCATCATTAGCTCAGCCCTTTCCCAACTAAGTTGGGGTAGGCATCCAGTCTAATAAAATTCGGCAAATGATATTTTAAACAAAACGACCGGCATCCAAACATATGACATGAAGATAAAATTCAACATGAATAGTGTATCTTTTCCCAACTTGGCTTGACACAGTGCTGTGTATCTAAATAGTTATTATACTAAACACATTAATGAGGTCGTGAGGAACAGAGTGGCATAACAGACATTAAAAAAAAATGGAGTTTATAAACTTTATCAGAAATGATGAAAGTAGTAGAGCCACAATAGCCTAAAAGTGATTCTATAATTTTTCAATAGATAGCACCACACACACACGGACACTTTACTCCATTGTAAACCTTACTTTCATCATTACGACAGTAATTATAAGAAGAAGAATAAATTAAAAAAAAAAATGCCTGCTTTGCCATTCTGACACTCATGACTTCTTTTATCCCTGCAGCCGAGGCCATAAATCATGTTTTGTTCTATGTAAATCATGTTTTGTTTTTCTTTTGTTCATGCTCACACGTTTTATTGCAGCAGCTGCAGCGAGCAATTGTTTTAACTATAGAACACCCCTTTTCCTCATTTGCATGTCATTAACTCCGAATTTGCGTGTCAACAAACTATACTCGGACAAATGACACATTTACCTAAAACTCGTACAGAGATACTCGTACAGTGGATATTTTCCGTACAAATGCGAGTTTATTTATAGTTTTGGTCCTGCCGCGCTAATAAGGATATAGTTAGCGTCGAGTGCTGTGTTGATGTCATGCACAGCTGATTGCAATTGAGTGGATCGTTGCTCTGATTTGAATAAATATCTCAAGGTATAAGTTGCAACTTTATAAAAGCCGAGGAAGCCGATTTTTGATGAATTAATTCTAAAAATTTTGTGGGATTTTTATCGGATTAAGTTTCGTAGATAACTAACTATTCCAAATTCGCGTATTTTTTCGTTACTTTCGATACCTACAAATCTTTTTTTTAAAATTAATTTGGGAAGTATTATATTTTCAAAAATCATGGACAGTCTAAACAACATTTTCCTGTAGCCACAACTAATAAGGTAGCTGCTCTTATTACTACCCCGTCTCAAACAAGTTTTTTAGGATTTTTAACGTTTCTAGTACTCCAGCCTCAGTTGATCTGGAAGAGTCTTTTGGTCCTTATAGGAAATAGGATCGATTGGCATCATAAAAATATTTTGTGAAATCTGCTCTTTTCCACTGACTGCATGTTTTTTCTTGCAAAAATGTTTAAAAAAAATGGTCAGTCTTCCAAGAACTTCTTCCTGTAGCTACAACGGTAAAGGTAGCTTTCCTGAAGGCCTCTACAAATCAAAGCCCGGCTTTAGCCGGTGGGTTATGCCGCCGGGCTTGTTTTGCGTCATGTTCGCTCGCTTAGTTTGCGTTAGTTGGCCGCAATAACCCGCCGGCATAACAAAGAAGTCTTGGGATGGCATACGCGTTCAGTACAATAACATCTTCAGACACTTCATGGGGTTGAAGCGCTACTGTAGTGCATCTGGATGTTCGTAGAGGCGCGGCTGAACGCATTTAATGCCATTCAAAGAAGCAGAATTGCTTCATTCATGTCCAGGGTTGGTACGTGTAGAAGCAGTATAGTTAAGGAACTTGCTGATAGGATGTATGCTACCAACACCTATAAACGGTGGTGGTTGGAAATAGCTGCATAAGTGTCTTGTTGTTTTTTTATTTTATTTTTGTTTGTATTTTTCCTTTATTGTGCATTGTGTATGGATCATGGGTCCGAAATAAAGATTTATTATTATTATAACCTGCGGGGTAAAGCCGCCGTACTTGCCTTTGCTTCGCCGGCTTTGATGTGTAGAGCCCTTTACTGCCCCACCTCAAATTGCCCTGTATAGGAGTTACTAGATTTTAGATGACAACTAGATTTTACGAATTGAGAATAGGGTTACTCCGAAAGTTCCTCGGGGTTTTTCCACCGTCCGCAGATGTGTCCACGACAGTAATTTTCATGTGCTGATACGCTTTGATTGATGGATATGTAGATTTTTATAGACGTCTAAAAGAGTATCGGTGAATATACTGGTTATTATTATATGTGACAATTCGCAATTTACGATAATTACTGGTTACGATTTTTTTTTTTCGTTTTTCTTTTCCAGTAAAAAAAATACAGTTCTTCCATACAACGTTCGACACGTTTGGTGCAGTGGTTGAGCGATTGGCTTCTGCGCTACGGGTCGTGGGTTAGATTCCCACACGGAACAAAAATTTGTATGGCATATAAATAGTTGTTTCGGGTCTGAGCGTTTGTGTATGTGAGATTTGTGTCTGTAAATGCAACCACGATACAGGAGAAATCCTAGTGCGGGGCGACGTTTCTTTTTAAAAGAAAGAATGCGAATTATTCAATGCTGCTTAGGAAAATGTATAGAACAGCTGTTTTTTTCACGAATTCCGAATTTGTCCCATAGCAATGAAAGAATGATGAGTAGAGTTCATCGTTTTCGGATGTAAAGTGACTCAGTCATGCTGTATACAAAAATTATCACCTAATAATAGTTTATCTACAGGGTTGTGGAGAAACTTGGTGTGGTGTTCCTTCAACCAAAGGGAGGATCCTCCAACCAGGCGGAGTCTTGTACCTGGCGGGCTACTGCCCACCAGTTGATGTTGGGAGGTTGTATATATACTATCTGCGTGTTAAATCTTGATTGCGCGATGTAGGATAGTTCGCTAGTTCGCATGTGGCGAGATAGATGCCGCCACAGGGTGTTAACGAATTCGTGTAATTCCTTCAAACCACGTGATCTACTGGTGACACAGATTAACCCGAAATGGGAATTTTTGAAAATCAACTAATAAAAAATAAACTTGATTTTCTATTTCTGAGTCATTTTAGAGCCTTGAGTTATCTGACTGCAAAGAGCGATATCGCGTTAGTCGTGCCTGCCAGCCGTGTCGCCGTGCTTTCATTAATTTATGCGTGGCATCGGAATGTTCACGCAAATAAAAATTTTTTTGCAAAAAAATAAATTCTTATTTTTTTACTAAATCCTTATTAGGTGGTTTAGATACGATCGGTAACAAACCTCCTCCTCCTCCTCAAGTCGTACTCCTCATTACTGAGGGTCGTGATCCTCCCTTGAAAACATTTTTGCTCTTATGATGTTACGCCATCGCTGTCTATCCTTGGCCAAGTGAAGCGCATCGTGAAATTTCGTGTCAAGAGAAGAGTTTATCTGGTCAGACCATCGCAAAGGGCTGCGACCTCTTGGTCGTTTACCGTCCACCTTGCCGGTAACCATCAGTTGTTCGAGGTTATTGCCATCTTTTCTCGCTATATGGCCGAAAAATTCCAAAACTCTGCGGAGACAAGTCGTAGAGAGTCTGGTCTTTATACTGAGCTCGCGTAGAATGGACTCGTTGGTGCGGAATGCAGTCCATGGTATCCGAAGCATCTTCCTCCAACACCACATCTCGAAGGCGTCTATACGAGCTCGGTCGGCCTTTCTCAATGTCCAAGTTTCTGCTCCGTATCCGAATATTGAGAAGACCAGCGTGTTGACCAATTTCACTTTGGTATTTCGCGAAATGTTGCGATCTCTCCATATTTTTCCGAGCTGAGACATAACATTCTTGGCCATGCCGATGCGTCTACGGATTTCTTTTTCGCAAGACCCTGTGTTAGATATGTTGGAGCCCAAGTAAATGAAGTCATCGACCGTTTCGAGATTAAGAGCACCAGTAAACTCTAAATTATGTGCTCGGTCCACCACCATTAGTTTGGTCTTTGCGTGGTTGATTTGTAGGCCCAATTCCATGCTGATGCGTCCCATCCTTCCAAGAAGTTCTACCATTTCAGACTCTGAGGCTGTTAGGAGAGTAGTGTCATCAGCGTAGCGGAGATTTGTTAGCTTGGTTCCGCCTATCGTCACACCACCTTCCCAGTTTTCACAGGTACGTCTGATGATATATTCTCCATATGCGTTGAAAAGAATGGGAGATAAAATGCAGCCTTGCCTTACGCCTTTTCCGAAACTGAAGGGGTTAGAAGTGGTTTGGTCGACCTTCACTATGCCTTTATTTTGTGAGTAAAGGGCTTGAATTAGAGATACCAGATGATGCGGTACTCCAAGCTCCAAAAGCACTTTCCACAGGCTTTGCCAGACTACGCAATCGAAAGCTTTACTGTAGTCTATGAAGCACATAACGAGAGGTGTGTTAAATTCATATGACTTCTCTATCAGGTGGCGAACGTTGAGGATCTGCTCGCGAGTTCCCTTGCCTTTTACAAAACCAGCCTGTTCTTGGGGGATCTGCCAATCTAGAAAGTGACGAAGTCTGTTGTTTATAATATGTAGCAGTACCTTGCTGGCATGAGATATTAAAGCCAGGGTTCGATAGTTATTACATTTCGAAGTGGAGCCTTTCTTATGTAATGGCAGGATGATTGATTTAGTCCAATCGCTTGGCCACTCACCAGTACGCCATACCTCATTACAAATTTTGTGTAGG
Organism: Amphipyra tragopoginis; assembly: GCA_905220435.1. Classification (NCBI taxonomy): domain Eukaryota; kingdom Metazoa; phylum Arthropoda; class Insecta; order Lepidoptera; family Noctuidae; genus Amphipyra; species Amphipyra tragopoginis. Next base: position 5,557,254 of record HG992006.1, read on the forward strand.
GCATCTATGCCCGCCGGTCCGGAAGCTTTTAATATCTCCGCTGTGATCTGGTCCGGCCCCGGTGCTTTTTTTGTCTTAAGTGAGGCTATGGCAGCTTTAATTTCGGAATACAAAATAGAAGGTTCTTCTGAAGTCCTATTCCACTCGTTGGTTGGTGCATCGCCTACCGCATTAGGATTTCTGTATAGTTCTTCACAGTATTTCCGCCATCTTTCTGAAATTGCGTTCAGATTTTGGAGTGGTGTGCCATCTTCGTCTTCGATTACCCATGTTTTGGGTTTGAATTGGTTGGTTAGAAGTCGCACTTTCTTAAAAAGGTCAGCACTTTGAATTTTGAGCGCGTGTGCTTCAATTTCTTGGCAGATGCGGTCAACGAAGTTGTTTTTATCGCGGCGACATTTCAACTGAATGAGGCGGCTGAGCTCCGAGTATTTGTCTCTTTCCTTTTGGCTTAATATTCCCTGGGCTTTAAGGTCTTTCCTGCTCTTAATAATTTGCCAGGTATCCGCCGAGATCCACGACTGCTTGCAGATGTTCGGTGTATGGTTAATGGGGATGGAGTCAACTGCCTTCCATAACTTGTCCTTAAAATGCTCCCATTGTTCCTCTGCACTAGAGTTATTCGGTTCTGGATTTTCCGCTATAGCGGATTCTAAACCAGTTTGTAATTGTATCCTCTCTGCTGGGGATAGAATCCGTGTTCTTAGTGGTGGTCGTTTTTTGACTGATTTTAAACGGAGAGCAAAGTTAGCCACCAAAAGACAGTGATCAGAACCGCAGTCGGCACCCGGGTAAGTCTTAACATTGGTGACTGAAGTTCTCCATCGGCTATTTATTATGACATAGTCAATCTGATTGCGGAATCGATCGCCAGGAGAGATCCAGGTATAAAGCCGGCGGTGATGGTGTTGAAAGCAGGTGTTCATAATTGTGAGCTTCCTTCCAATGCAGAATTCAAGAAGTTTGGTTCCTCTGTCATTACGAACTCCTAATCCATATTTCCCAACTGTGCCTCTTATATGACCATCTTCCATCGGTAACAAAGCCGCATGAAAAAATAATAATTTTATTTTTGATCAAGCTAAATCCCATGCCGGGCCTGTCTATATCAGTAGTAGATCATGTGGTTTTAAGGAATTACACGAATTCGTTAACACCCTGTTTATAAAATAAAATTCGCATTCAAGTTACAATTCATCAAAATTCCTTTTCACTCATCCCAAAACTGTCAAGCGTGACCCAAAAACGTCGAAACCAATAACACTTGTGTGTCCCAACGGGAAATAATATTGACTTATCACACAGCAATATTTGCTATAAGGGATGCCCCCGGAACTGCCCATTAGAAGCGGACACCGAAATCAATCGACTACGAACATTTATCTGACGGTCTGTTACAATATGTTGAAGAAAATAACGTTTATTTTGCTTTTAAAGAGGTTGTCCGGTTTTTTTTTGCGGTTTTAGTTAAAGGATATGGTTGTTTTAACGATGGGTGATGCCTATGCTTTACCGACCTATCTTTGCATAGCCTCCCATATGTTAAGCAAAACGCATATTTGGTAAGCAAAAAATGCTACTATTGGTAAGCAAAACGAGCCGTTTCTGGCTTTAGGAACCAGCCATTCGTTTATCTTCTCTATGTGATGTGATGAGTTTTTGATTTCTGACACAATTAACCCTTGGGGAATCTGGGTTTTAGTAGATACTTGCTCGAATATCTGAGTACCTATCTGTGTATGACCTATAGATACTTGTACAATTAGAAATCTATAAAAAAAACATGCGCAGAAATTTCAGAGCTATTTCTGATTAGTTACGGTTTACTCACGTGCATTTTTCGGAGTTGCCCGACTAGTTTTAGACCCATACGGAGCCCTTAATAATGAGCATGAACTAGTCGGGCAATCTCGAAAAATGCACGTAAGTGAACAGTAGCTAATCATAAATATGAATGTGTCTCACGATAGTTACATAAAACAAAAGTTAAGAGCTGCAATTTAATTAGATAGCATTAAATTGCAGCTCTTAACTTTTGTTTTATGTAACTACCGTGAGACACCAGATATAGATACCAGATAGCATAGGAACCGGGCATTAGTGAACCTAAATTATCATCTGCTGACTCTACAAAAGCAATTCAGTAACAGAATCAATTCCTCTGATCCTATTAAGTGCGTTATTGGAACTTATACATACAGCACGCCATTCGAACTAGCTGAGTTGAAGTGTCGAACTGTTCGAATTGATGTTCTGATAGGTACTAAAGTTTGAAGATTGTTCGCTGAGAACTTTAAACGAATTTTGGTAATGTTTTTAACTTACAACGTTTTATTTTTCTTATTAAGAATATTGATACAAAAGCACTGTTTGTTATTCAGTACAGGGAATTGAACTGTGGGTATTTTAATGTTCTAATGTTTTATTATTGATTGAAAAGTGGAAACAAACAATAGAGAACCACTGATCCACGGCGCTGGGACATTAGCGGTTAACGGCCGTTTTCAATAACCTATCTATCGGCGGTTTCGCCTACTAGAGATAGAAATTCGACATAAGCTCCATAGCTATTTGATATAATCCTTAAATACCGCCTAAAATTCATACAAGAATAAATACAACACCCATATCCTAAGCTAAAATGACAAAGATTAATTACCATCTTTTGCTAAAAAAGTATGTAATGTGTTTTATGTAATTTAACCCTTTAAAGGACAGAAACGACTTTTGTACAGCGCGTGTAATCACCCCACTAGTCTCACTTTAATGTCGAAACTATTGTAAGAATGATCACCCTTATAATAAAAAAACGCATCGACCTTAATCGGGCACAGCGCACAAACGCGATCACCAACTTAAAGGAGACCTGACAAGCTTCATACATTTTTGGTTCAAAATCCAAAGTAGCCGGCCAAAGAAAAGTATATACGTTAACATTAACTATATAACATATTTATACATATAAACAATATATATAATATATATATATATATAATTTTTATATGTAAGTATTATGTCTATGTATTGTGTGTAGTATACAGGGTGGTAATTTGAGATGGGGCATGAAGGGCAACTACCTTAACCATTGTAACTACAGGAAAACGTTCTTAGAAGACTACCCCTAACTTTTATTTTTATTGGGATAATTACAATCGGCATTCACAGATTTTGAAAAAAAAGTACAGTCAGCGAGAAAAAGTGCTGTTTTCACAAATCTTTTTTATGATGCCAATCCATCCCATTTCCCATAAGGATCAAAAGACTCTTCCGGACCAACTGAGGTTCGAGTACTAGAAAAGTCAGAAATCGCAAAAAACTTATTTGAGATGGGATAGTAATAAGGGCAGCTACCTTAATCGTTGTGGCTACAGGAAAATGTTCTTAAGAAACTGTCCATAATTTTTAAAAATATTTCGAACTGCATTCACAGATTTTGAAAAGAAAAAAATAATTTTTTTCTTCCTTACCCTAACTTTTAACGAAATGTTGTTTTTCGTGATTTCTGATGTTTCTAGTACTCTAACCTCAGTAGGTCCAGAAAAGTATTTTGATCCTTATGGGAAATAGGATCGATTGACATCATAAAAAAAAGTTTTGTGAGAACCGACCATTTTTTTGCTGACTGTACCAATTTTTTTTCTCTTTTTTTTTCGTGCATTTCGAAATAATTTCAAAAATGATGGCCAGTCTCCTATCAACATTTTCTTGTAGCGACAACGATTAAGGTAGCTGCCCTTATAACTAACCCATCTGAAATAGTTTTTTGTTATTTCTGACGTTTCTAGTACTCAAACCTCAGTTGGTCTGGAAGAGTCTTTTAATCCATAAGAGAAATGGGATCGTTTGGCATCATAAAAAAGTTTTGTGAAAACAGCCCTTTTTCTCGCTGACTGTACTTTTTTTTCAAAATCTGTGAATGCCGATTGAAATTATCCCAAAAGTTAGGGGTGGTCTTCTAAAAACTTTTTCCTGTAGCTACAATGGTTAAGGTAGCTGCCCTTCATGCCCCATCTCAAATTACCACCCTGTATAGTATATACAGTGGTGGACATATAATTAGAAACACCAAGTGTGACTTTTATTTTTAGTACAAATTAACTTGACAAATTCATGTTTTACGTATCATAGAGGGCTTATACCTATTTATCTATAATGTATCCACATCATGAAATATTACTATGTTAGTTTTGGAAATATCATACAACCGATTATGTAAAAACTGGTATACTTTATAAAATAAAATGAAGCAGCACAACGTACTAAGGTGGACAACTAATTAGAAACAGAAAAAAAACATTAACATAAATCTGAAGAAAGGTAACGAAACAATAAATAATGAAGTTAAATGGTACAAACGTTTTATAATATACAATTAATGTTTGGTTGGGAAGCCTCTGCTATCGTTTACAGCTCTACAACGATGTGGCATTGATTCTATCAATGTTTCATACATTTCCAGGGAATTTTTCTCCAAGCTTCTACAAATGCGTTTTAAAGTCGTTGTATTATGATACTAGTAGTAGTACGATATTAGTGATATGTTTATTGGACAATGTTTTCTTTACAATGTACCACAAACTTAGATTTGATTCAAATCTGGACTATTTGCAGACCACTCTAATACCGACACTACAATAAACCAAACCAAAGAAACAACGTTAAAGCATTTCTAAGAGACGAATTAGTGTCGGTGTTAGAGTGGTCTGCAAATAGTCCAGATTTGAATCAAATCTAAGTTTGTGGTACATTGTAAAGAAAACATTGCCCAATAAACATATCACTAATATCGTACTACTACTAGTATCATACTACAACAACTTTAAGACGCATTTGTAGAAGCTTGGAGAAAAATTCTCTGGAAATGTATGAAACATTGATAGAATCAATGCCACATCGTTGTAGAACTGTAATGGACAGCAGAGGCTTCCCAACCAAACGTTAATTGTATATTATAAAACGTTTGTACCATTTAACTTCATTATTTATTGTTTCGTTACCTTTCTTCATATTTATGTTAATGTTTTTTTTCTGTTTCTAATTAGTTGTCCACCTTAGTACGTTGTGCTGCTTCATTTTATTTAATAAAGTATACCAGTTTTTACATAATCGGTTGTATGATATTTCCAAAACTAACATAGTAATACTTCATGATGTGGATACATTATAGATAAATAGGTATAAGCCCTCTATGATACGTAAAACATTAATTATCAAGTTAATTTGTACTAAAAATAAAAGTCACACTTGGTGTTTCTAATTATATGTCCACCACTGTACATATATTTTCCAGCAGTACACCACGGACTATCCCCCTATCTTATTCATTGTTTTCCTGTTCATCCAAAGGTTGTCTGGTAGATATCGCTATCAGCGATAAGACCGCCATTGTACCCTTCACTAAATTATTTTGTATAAGAGCTATGTTACAATTTTGGTGTACAATAAAGTATATTCTATTCTATTCTATACATATTATGATAGGACATGACTGCCTAAACTTTTTTTATTTTACGTCATTCCTCTAGGTCTAATATCTGAGTCAATACATAAGGTGAAATGTTCGATCGTAGTGAAAAAAATTTAAGAATTTAAGCGTTGAGATATTAACTAACAGTACTATATCTTAATGTTTGTAAGTAAAATACATGTATACTATAGTATACTAATACGCTATATACATATATAGCGTATAAGATACGACGATACGATAACAACACTGGAGATAGGATAGCCGTCCGATGAAACTGAAGTTGCATGGATGATTAAAAAGCAGGGTAGTCACGCAGGCATGTGCTCTTTCAGCCTTCATAGCTACCTGCCTCTAAAACAATAAGAAGTAACGTTTGGCACATGTTTTTCACTTACAAATTCTTTTTACTTTTGACTGAAATGGAATATTTTAACTTTATGTAGTGACTCAGATATCAGACTTAGAAGACTGACGTCATATTAAAAAATGTTTAAGTGTTCATGTACTATCATAATATATGCATAATTTTCTTTAGCCGGCTACTTTACTTTTTGGTCCATTTTGTCAGATGTCCTTTAGCCAACATGATCGCCAGTGACGCCAAGTAATTGTGGTTTCATAATTATGTGCCTTAGTGTAAAATCTGCCGTATAAAACGAACTAAAGTCCCCGTCGCGAGAAGCTATAAATTTTGTAAACACACATTCAGGGGTTCGCAACCTTTGGAACAAATAAAAAAAACAGTTTTGTAATGATTTTTATTTTTATATTATGGTTTTTATTTTATTTATATAATAATAAATAATAATCTACGAAAACAACACAAACAAACTGAAACGCATTCAAAACTCAAATGACAGCATTGACAGCGTCAGTGTGAACTTACTTCAAAATGGCGGGCCAAATGTTGACGTTCCATGAGTCAGACACGTTCCGGTACCACAAAACATTAGACGATAGCGCTTTATATCGCTAAAATATAACCCGACTAAGTGACATTGCTCGTTAGTTTCGTATTACACGTATGTAACTTTGAGTTGATTGAATTTGGGATTATTTGTTGTTGATTGAATTGTCGCTACGTAACTTTGTAGAAGTTCTTTATTTACAAAATTTATAGCTTCTCGTGACGGGGACTTTAGGGTGCGATTCAATTACACAAGCGGGACGGACCGATCTGTCAGTGGAACATAGTAAATCCTAACAAATCGAAGGTAGTAACGGGATCCCGATGTTTTTATGTAAACAAGGCTCTATGTAAATGTTGCCACGCTGTTAGGTAACACCATGAAATTAGAACGGACAACCCTATTGAAAAAAAGCTTTATTTCTGGTAGCGTCGCTTAGCTAACAGAGAAACGTTGATCAATCGCAACCGAAGCAAAGCCAAACTGTTAATTCAGACAGTTTTTGTTTGCAAAAACTGTCTAAATTAACAACAAGAACAAAATCATTTGTTAGTTGATCTGGCTTTCAGGGGCCTAATTCTCCTAAAATAAATCTTGATAAATCACAACCGAACCAAGGCCGAACCGTTCATTCAGACAGTTCTCAATTTCAAAAGCTATCAAATTGTTTGACACAAAAAACAAAAATCAATCATTTTGAAAGTTTTCGAAAACAAAAACTGACTGACGGTTGTGGTTCGATTGCGTTTGGCAACAATTTATTTTAGGAGAAGTGGGCCCCAGTTACATATATGTAGGAAACGGAATGTAACGGAGTAAAAAAGATAGATGTATGAGTGACAGAGAAGGACAGATTATGGGAGAATTACACAGGTCGAGTTTAGCCGTGGGGCAAGTCACCAGTAGCATCGCTTGTAAAAATCGAATCGCCACCCCATTTACACCGGTCGACAATGCGACTTGTTCATTTTTAGAGGAACAATACAGCGCCAAACACACCTCATGCGGCGGGCGAGCGCCTGCAACTGACCATTTACACGGTCGATTTTAGTCACCCGCCGCATGCGGCTTGTCTCTGCACGGCAAAAGTCGGATGGCACCCAACTTTGGGGCTTGCGATTTTAGTCACTTGCGGCGTAGACGAATTGTCATTTAGACGATCGATTTTCGTCGTGCGGCCTAGCCGTGCGGCGATCATCGACCCGTGTAAATCCCCTATTAGGCAGACAGGTTTGCTCTATAAATTTTCAGACAAAAAACGTAAGACGTGTTTAAAAGTGCTAAACGTAAGAAAAATAAATCTTGCTCAATCAGCAATAGATTAAGATAAGTACCAATATTCCTAATTTTACATTGTCAAATGTTGTCTCCTCTTCTTGTGTCGACACGAGTTAGATGAGAGTAGCTCATGTCGTAGTCAAAAGATTAGCCAGTCAGCAAGGTTGGTAGCGGGGCTGAATGCCCAGGGTGCGCCGGACCTACTTAAGTATCGTCACTCGTGGATGCTCTTTTAATGTTTTTAAGTTATCTACAATGCGTTCACCGAAAGAAGTCTCTTCGGCGCTATGTTGACACCACTGATTTCACATTTTAAAAGCGTCCGAAACAATTCCAAGTTAGTGGTGCCAACATAGCGCAGAAGACACTTCTTAACGTGAACACACTGTAGGTACGGAATAAAGCTAAATCTTGAATTTTCTATGTGCCAACTATCACAGACAGTGAATTACCTCCGGTTTCTGAATTCAGAATTCTAGGATAAGCAGGGGGCCTACTTCCTAAGTCCGTCAACGAAGTAGCCCGAAACGTAGGAGTGAACAAAACAAGTGTCAAGTTCAACTTTTCGGTCGGGCAAAAACACATCGGTAGTAGGGACAACTGTCAAATCGTGTTGTCATTCATTCTTAGGTCGGGCCCCGAAATAATCGTATGTCCATAGGTGATAGGGAGTAGGAAACGCTCGTAACTAGGCCGAAACCACGGACTTCGTGCTTAGGGAGTAGACCCCCTGTAAGTAACATTTGAGTACGGAGTTGTCAAAAAATGACGGATTTTAAAGCATTTTTTTGACAACTCCGTACTCAAATACTACTTAAGTATTGCTTATCACGAATTCTCAATTCAGAAACCCGAGGTATCAAGAGGCGTCAAAGGCTACTCCGAACAATATGCTTTAAAGAACTCATAAACTCATTAGTGTTCAACATTCATAATGTGCTCAACAATGTGCATTGTGAGTGTCCATTAGCATAAAGTTTTGCACGGATCTAAAAATAGCGTAGGAATTTTTATTCAAAGTACAGCAACAAATAAAAAGGTAAAGCACTCCAAGTTAAAAAAAAAAACAACATGCAACAGTTTCTGAACAAAGTTGTAGAACCGCCCTCAAAACAAAGTTTTCGTCAGTTTTATCCACACATTTGCGACGACATTTTGTACTTTACAAAACGCGATTCTGTGAACTTTTTTTTAATGCAATCCCCACTTTACAACACTTCGTAACGTACTGAATCTTTACAAACAGCCACAGAATAAAAAAATAAGTAAAAAAAGAATTGAATATACAAGCATATTTCATTACTTTATCGGATCTCTGTGGCAGTTTCATTACATTCACGCAGCAAAAAAAAGTTATCGAACAAACATTCCTTTTTCAAAATGAAAAAAAACGCGCGAGAATGCACTATTTCTTTAGCTTTTCCCAGTTTTACTGCGTCACATTTCTAATCCCAGAGGCAGTATATATCATTCGCTGCAAAAAATGATGGAAACAATATCATAGCTAAAATGTTCGAACTCCTAAAACATTATTCGGTCAACGCTGCGGTAGCAAATGTTCTCTTGGAATAACAAAAAGTTTTCAACAATCTTTTTTCAAAAAAAGGCCGCGAACATCTACCATTTCGTTAGTTTGTCTATGTTTGTGACGTCACGGTTGCAGACGACGCTTTGTTCCTGTTAATTTCCGTCGCGGAAGGCCCCCGTGGCGCAACCTTTGCGAATGCTCGATCGATGTGATTTTTTGCTGGTACGCTTCGTTAGATCACTGGTTTTGTGAGGAAAGGAAAATAATTGAGGTTTGTCGATGTAATTTGTTAGATTGGGTGACGTTTGATCGAGACGTCGCTCGTCGTTGATTTTATTGGAAAATATGTATTTATTTTTCATCAGCGTTTTAGGTAAAGATTTTTTATGTAATTTCAGATAATCAAAGCCATGCTTTGCTTCGCTTAGTATTTTCCAACTATGTTGGGGTTAGTTTCCAGTCTAACCAGCGGTGCGAGCACGGATCTTTTATTAAGTCGATTCGATAAAATCTATTCTAAACGTCAAATTTGACATAAGATATCTGACATATAGATAAAACGTCAGATATCTCATGTCAGATTTGACGTTTAGAATAGAATACATTTTTCGAATCGACTCGATAAAAATATCCGTGCTTGCACTACAGCAGTGCGAGCACGGATCTTTTATCGAGTCGATTCGAGAAATTTATCTATTCTAAACATCAAATTTGACATAAGATATAGATAAATTGACAACTGCTGTCGTTTTATCAATAACTTATGTCAAATTTGACGTTTAGAACAGATAAATTTATCGAATCGACTCCATAAAAAGATCCGTGCTTGCACCGCAGGTGCGGCTAAATACTAGTATTTTACACGGAGCGACTGCCATCAGACCTCCGCAATCCAGTTACTGGGCAATGCCGACATCCTAAGATTAGACCGGCTATCAGACTTTCGGGCTTCCGATTACCCGTAACGACTGTCATATATGACACCCGGGACCGACGGTGTAACGTGCTCTCCAAGACACAGAGTGGTTTTGATTTATAACGATTGGTCACCCATCCACGGACTGACCGTGGCAAGCGCAGCTTAACCTGGCAAATCATATGATCCGCGCGGTTGTTAATTAGCCACGACCCCTTTCAAAACCATTTACCAAAAAGAAATAAACAATTAAAAACATTACTTCCGACTGACGTGAAATTAAATATCTGCAAACATGAATGATACACAAAACAAAGTTAAAAAGTACGTACTACAAACATTAATAATTTTGTTTGAAACCTCCATTAAAACGCAAACTCGGCACGTGAAGTACCAGGGAGTAAGTAAACAAAGGAGAAATATTTTCATATCCCCATCAACCTGTGGGTTGTTACACGACCTGGGGGCCTTCTCTGAAATGAACGTCAAAGTATTATTGTATTGAAATATATAGAGTCTATCTATATATATTGAGTGTAGGTACCTATATAATTATGTATTTATATTATGTTTATATTACCTACTGTACAAGGTGTAACATAAATAACGCACAACCTCTTAAGGGGTCACTGTACTCATCATTATGAACAACTTTTACCATGGGACCAAATCAGAAATTGCGAAAAAAAAAACAGCTTTTCCCTACATTTTGACGAGTTATGCGAACATAAATGTAGGGAACAGCTGAATTTTTTTTTCGCGATTTAAAGAAGAAAAACCAATAATTTTGACAGTTTTCGTAAACAAAAACTGAGTGGCGGTCGCGGTTCGTTTGCGTTTGGGAACAATTTTGGTAGCCGAAATCGACACAGTACATACTATAACCAATGGGGGCCACCCCTTTGATTATAGTATGTACTGTGTCGATTTGCATGCTGAATAAATTGATTTTCTTTCTTTCTTTTATTTTTATTCTGGGTTAGTATTGTATAATGATACGATGGAATTGACATGTGGCTTGTGAATACAACCCCCAATAAGGAAGCAAAATAAGAGCTTACGATGACAAGATTTGGAAAATATTGAGAAGATGGATTCTGTATCAGCTACAATCTATATCTGTCTTCTATCTATCTATCTATATATATAAAAATGAATCTCTATTTCCCTTGGTCACGGCATCACGCGTGAGCGGCTGGACCGATTTTGCTAATTTTTTTTTTGGTTGTGTTCGTAATTGTCTGGAGAAGGTTCTTATGAAAGAAAATTTTGATATTAAAAAAAAACAAAATTCTTTACCGCGTATATGAAAATGGTTTTAACTTTTTGTTTCTGAAGGTAGGTAGTAGGTAGGTAGTAAGTAGGAAAAAGTGCACTGCAACGCATGCCGGGTACAGCTAGTTGTAGAAAATAAAACTTTAGGTCACTCAAAAGGGTATAGCGATGTGGTTGCAAACAATTCGTTTAAACCGTTATTATTGAATAATGAAGCACATGATATTGAACATTCTGAAAACGAAGGGAACCAAACGGATCAAAATGTTATTTGTGGTGAAGAATGTGCTTCTGAAGTAGAATCTGATCCTGGAAAGAATACCGGGAAAACCTATCGGAGAAGACAGGAGAACACGAATTTTAAGAGGCATAAGAGTAAAATAGCAGATATTTGCTTTTCAAATAATCGTTTTAAAGATAAAGTAAAAAGTTGTGTACCTAGTAAAAGAGTGTATAGAATTTATTTTTGACTTAGTACAAAAACAAGAGGTACCTACTTACTAAATTAATTTCCTTATTTGCAAATGGTTAATAAACAAAAAGATTTTGCTTTGAATATAATGCAGTGGAATGCGCAAAGCTTAAGACCGAAAAATATAGATTTAAAACTTTTGCTGTCTCTTAAAAAAATCTCATAGCTTTGATATTATTGTTACCTTAGGTTTCGATGGAATTGGCAAGTACATAATGTATAAAAAATCCTTAAATAAATAGAAAAAAAAGAGCTTACGATAAAAAAGGCTATGTGAGTTCGGCTACCATTCTCTCACCCTCCTTGAGAAGCGCCAGGAATCAAGGGAAGCCAATTACTTTTTCATCAATCACTTAAACCATCCCGTTAAGGGTTGGTCTTATCCTCGTTAACCCTTTAATCTTTTCCGTGAATGTAGATATCGGATATGATATCCGAAAAAATAAAAACATTCTTATGAGAAATATCTTGACAAGCTTGTGTCTACGGGTTTTCTCGTACAAGACGAGAAATCTACTGATTGAATCAACGCCGACGGCGCGGCGTTGCGCCCGTTGGCTACCTACTTAGCTAATGTGAGTAATTGCTCTACCGAATTGGGAAACTGTGATGGAAGATGTAGGTATGTAACAAAATAAATAAAAAACGTTAACTAGGATACATGCACATAACATTTTGAGTTTAATGTTTAACTAATTAAAAGCCAACAAAGCACGCAGTATAAAAATAAAAGGTAATAGCAGAAACAGTTGACCCCCAAGGGGCGTTAAATGCTGCTCATGAGGAATGACAATCAGCAAATTATAATTTACTAACCGTGAGTCTACCAGACAGCACCTAACTCTGTTCCGGAAGCACGCAATTAAATCTGAGAATATGTCAGGCGGCTGTCCCATTTCAAAACCTACTAAGGGACACTTTTTACAAAAATCGTTTTATTGCATAATCTTTCTAACCTAGAAAGTCTCTACCAAATACAAAAACACCAGCGTTGAAAACTCACATAATAAGCAGATATATATAAGCATCGATACCTAGTATGCCATTCCCTACCTCTGATCATTTTAAAACCTAGTAAGTCACTTTAACCACATGGTTTTACCTAACATAAATAATTTTCAAAGGCTGACCGATTTAACGTTTATCTCTTATCTCTTGTAAAATTTCGTTTTATACCCTTACTAGGTTTTGAAATGGGACAGCCGAGTGCTGTGACATTTGTTAGCCAACTTGCACTTACGCGGAATTGAGGAGTTAGCACCAAGCACAGGTCTTTTTAGTGGAGGGTAGAAGACGGTTATTTTGGAGCGGGGTTACCTAGTTAGTATTCAGGCTGGTAATTTGAGATGGGGTATGAAGGGCAACTACCTTAATCATTGTAGCTACAGAAAAATGTTCTTAGGAGACCACCCTTAATTTTTGGGATAATTTCTAAATGAATTCACAGATTTTGAAAACAATGTACAGTCAGCGAAAAAAAGGGCAGTTTTCACAAAACATTTTTATAATGCCAATCGATCCCGTCTCCCAAAAGGATCAAAACACTCTTCCGGACCAACTGAGACACAAACTGTGATTGCAGATAGAAATTAATCCAAAATTTAAGGGCTCTACACACCAAAGCCAAACATGACGCAAAACAAGCCTGGCGGACCTCACTAATTGGTTTGCGTCATCTTCGCTCTCTTAGTTGGACGCAATAACCCGCTGGCAAGAAGGCTTTGGTGTGTAGAGGCCTTACAAGGTGGTCGCCTCAGAACATTTTCCTGTAGCTACAATGGTTAGAGCGATTACGCACTGCATCCGATCCGAATCCGTGAAAATACGTGCCGAAGTAGCCATAGAATTATTTGTATGGTAGTTTACGCACTACATCCGGCATCCGTCATCCGATTTCTATCCGTCATCCGTGAGTCTCCAATTCGGAAGAAATATTGACGGACCGGTAGCCGTAGTAATGTTTGTATGAACGCTTTCGCACTACCTCGGATTCAAATCGGACGCCAAATGGATATGCCAAAGATGGCCCCTGAATTGTTTGAATTTAGATCAGAGATCGGAATAGTGCGTAAGCAACATCCGAATTCGGTCCGAGATTTTTACTCTAGATCGGTATTTTCACGGATTCGGATCGGATGCAGTGCGTAAAGCAATATCCGAATTCGGTCCGAGTTTTTTATATCTGTATTTTCACGGATTCGGATCGGATGCAGTGCGTAATCGCTCTTAAGGTAGCTGCCCTTCATACTCCATCTCAAATGACCACTCTGTATATGTTTAACCTATTATAAAAAAGATAAAAAGCAAAACAATTGAAATAGGGACGCGCAAAAAACGTACCGTAATAAAACACTTCCAATTTAACCCAGCCTTTTTCAAATATAAAAGCAATATTTCTGTATCTTTCATCAAAATGGAGGCAATGGAGTGGAAAAATGTGATTAATAGAAAATTCCGTTGTAAAAAGCCCACTATTTTGCGACCAAACGGACAGACGGACGGTCTATCGCATTAGCGAGACGTTTCTGAACCGCTGGAGCGTGGGCTCTGCCCGGCCGGAATTAGGTTAGGCTGTATATGTATGTATTACTGTATTAGTTTTTGATGTTAGGTCAATTGGTTCGATGTTGTAATCTGGCTGATTTTGGGTTAAGGGGAAAATTAGTTTTGTATGTATTATATTTGGATGTCTTCAACGACTCAGTATTTGTTAGTATGTATGTAAGTTTTATGGACATTATGCTTTCGCTCTAGTATTCTTATAAGGGGCCCAATTCTCCTAAAATAAATTGTTGCCAAACGCAATCGAACCACAACCGTCAGTCAGTTTTTGTTTTCGAAAACTTTCAAAATGATTGATTTTGTTTTTTGTGTCAAACAATTCAACAGCCTTTGAAATTGAGAACTGTCTGAATGAACGGTTCGGCCTTGGTTCGGTTGTGATTTATCAAGATTTATTTTAGGAGAATTAGGCCCCTCCTTTGAGTAAGTTTTTGGTCCATTTCGGTAACTTTAAATCAAAAGCACTTACTATATTTTTGTATCCAAAATTCCGAACTTTTTGGTTAATAATATAACATCATGCCTGTATTGCCTGTATTGTGGGCAGAGGTGTATAGTAAACCCTCATTTCACTGTTATGTTTAAGTCCCATGTATTAGCGGGTGAGCCCGGTTAAAGGCAAATGCCTTTAACCGGGCACAAATCCAGACTCCGGGCTGCTACTGAGAAATTTCACACGGAAAAACCCAACTACGCTTTGCTTGACCTGGAAATCGAACCCAGGATTTCACGCTCAGCAGTTGCGCTTGTGACCACTAGACCAACCAGTCAGTTGGCGGGCGATTTTCTGGTTAATTTAAAAACGATATCAGATTTCTTTTATACATACAAGCTTAGTTTTAGTATATACTAAACCTGAAACTAGTTTGTTCAGAATCACTAGGAGAATCGATTAACATATTTTTTACACCACTTTTTTTTTCATAAATTTCAATTTTGTTTCAGTAGGTTTCGACCCATAACAGTTGACGGGAATAGACACCTTGAGGCTTGAGATGGTCTCGGTCCGTTTCCGTGTATTAGACAACCCCTGCATAGCACATCTCAGGCATTTCACGCTTTACTAGGGAACTTAACGCGACATAAACTACGGTGTAACTTGGAGATTTATTAAAAAAAAAAACACATATTGAGGCAGTTCTGATGAAAATCTTGTTGGGGTGTCTCGGTTTTTGGATACACTAAAAATAACATTGTATATGTTTTGTTTTAATTCATTTATGTAGAGTAAAGAAAAGCGGTATTTAAGATCAATAGGTCGGAAATATTACGACTAATAAGATTGTAATTCAAGTTTCTGGTCAGCGGTCTCATTATTATGACATTATCAAAACGCAACACGCAAATAACACGGCCGCTTACCAACCAAGCAATCTGAAAAATAGGGTATTAATTTTAAGTGCACTGAATTTTACATACACTCGGGAGCAATGAATCTGGGTCACCAACATAACGCTTAAATCTCGGAAACTAACATTAATAGCTTATTCAAACAAAATGTATTTTATAGACTGTTTAAAATTATATTAATTTTATTTCAGTACCTGTTGACCGCTTGGTTTTTATCAATTGCCCCTAGCGCCCAGCTCATAAATTGGCAAAACAATAACTACTATGAAAAGAGAGATTTATTGACATAATAAACATATCATGTCAATAAATGAATATATTTTATTGACAGTTTTTTTGTCGTATTTATTCGACATGGGCGAAATGGACACATTTCTTTGTCGGATAAATCCGACTTGGGCGGTTAAAGGGTTAAATAGTCTATAAAACACTTTTCACTTGAATAAGCGTATAACATCGTTATTATAATACCATTTCAAAACCAATTTCGACACGATAGAGATCGATCACCATCCAGAAAGTTAATCATTAAATCAATCATATTGACAACTGTAATCATTGTAATGTTTCAATTCAAAATATATTTCGGCTACATTTTCCGATGTCCGTAACAATTGACGCAATTTGCCATCGGCTTACACAGTGATGTCAAACCGCGGGACAACTCTATCGTCGCGGGATCCCGGTATCAAAGGACGATATAGTTTTTAAGAAGTTCGTGTCTTTGCAGCTTGCAGGCGATTGACCCTTCTCAACGGACGTCATCTCCTAAACCAATATTTTCATTTTGTTATAAACGTTCTATATTCAACTATTTTGTGTGAGTTTTTACGTTAGGAACATCTGGCGTCACCTGGGCCTAGATTTATTAAAGTTCTGAAGTAATATATTCTGCTTAGGGTTTGATTAATATCCTGTACGTACATTGTCGTAGAAACAATTTTTTCGTGAATTTTGTAATAGACCCTCGGTCCACCGAGGGTCTATTACATACATCACCAGAGCGCGCGTCAAGGCACATCGCCATATAAACTTTGAAATACCAACAAATTAATTTAAATCTTATGTCGTCATCACAATGCTTAATTTAGCTTTTCACCATATGAAGATTCGACTGCATCCATTGACGTAAATTAGTCTTAATTTTCGCGTTTTAGTCTATATTCGGTTCGGACACTTTTGAGCGTTGACCTGAGATCCACGTGTTTCTACGTCAACCATCTTCCCAAAACAGATACCTCTAATGACCCAATTCATAACATCCCGGTAAAATGTACATTATATTGACATCACTATTTGGGGGACATTTTATGACATGTGGCAAATTGGTCCGATTTACCGTCAGAAAATGCGTCCCCTGGGGTTTGATTTATGTTCTGTCTGCATTGGATTTGAGTTTATTTTACCTGGACTAAGGCGTTGCGCAAACGAGGCAAATTTTGTGGGTTGTGTCTTCCACGGAACACTTTTTAGTGGCTCGTTGTTGACACCGAACACTTCTTCTTTTTGTGGACGATAGCTTGTGTTCGCTGCCAGATAATGAAATTTAATACTATGGTCACAGACATTTAAGTAGTGGTAGAGCTTCTAGTTAAAGAGTTTTGAAAAGTGTAGGTACCGGTGATATTGCAGGCATATTAGATCCAACTTTGGGTGCTCCGAAACTAAACGTCAAGCCTGAAAAAATGATATGGCAGTATAAACACGGTTCAGAAAATTCAGAAAAAAAAGGTTCTCGAGTTTCAAAGTTACCATGAATAAAATTTTACCTCATTAATCTAACTACTGAATGTATTTAAAAAAAATACATTTTCATAAACTGCTCTAAAGTTCGTTTCAAAATCCCTGAGACTGAATTGACATGCGCGAAACGTCAAATTTGAAAAAAAAGTTCCTATTCAAGTTTCACATTTGCGCCTGTCAATTTTGTCTCAGGGATTTTGAAACGAACTATAGGTATCATTTGTGCTCGGTTTGACGTTAAATTTTGGGACATATTGTATAAGCGACGGTAGCTACTTTTCATCGGGTAGGCCATCGTACCGTTTGCCAATCTATTACTTAGCCACTTTTCTAGTTACCAGTTGCTTGTGTCCGATACAAACCACAAAACGTCAGTGAAGTTCTAACAGTGTGGAAGTCAAAAATGGCTACTTTACAAGAGAGTGAAAAAACTATTTAAAACGAGCGTAACCTACGCAGAACGCAACATTGTTTTTAATTATCATTACAGATAAAATCTTTCATGATTTAAAAACCTTTGAAAATCCTAATAATCTTTTTAATTTCAAGTAATATTGTCACTTCCGTAGTGTTGTCTGTTTTTGTCACAAAATGATTTACGCACTGTTAGAACATCACCGACGAAAAGTGTCTCCGTTTGCGCAGCGCCTAAACCGCCCGCGGTTACTCTTTTGATGTTTAAACATTTTCTCTTTTCTGTATTTTATCTTTTATTTGGTACGAACGTCTTTAGTTACACGTGTAGGACTAAAATGTTTTTTTATTTACTTACTAACGGGTAGATATGACAATCACGTAGCCTTTTCCCAGTAGTGGGATGATCCAGGCTAACGTCAACCGTGTTCACGTTCTTTCGTATGAAAGACTTGAAATTAAATCTTTTTGAAATTGTTATTAGAATAGTTTCTTCTAGACTCTAGGAGGCAATTCTAACAAAATTGCTGCCGAACCGCTAACAGTTTAGTTTTTATTTTTCATTGTGTATGCTTTTATTGTGTCCTTAGCTGAATAAATGTATATTTTTAGGGTTCCGTACCCAAAGGGTAAAACGGGACCCTATTACTAAGGCTCCGCTGTCCGTCTGTCCGTCTGTCACCAGGTTGTATCTCATGAACCGTGATAGTCAGACAGTTGAAATTTTCACAGATGATGTATTTCTGTTGCCGCTATAACAACAAATACTAAAAAACAGAATAACATAAATATTTAAGGGGGCTCCCATACAACAAACGTGATTTTTTTGCTCGTTTTTGCTCGATATTGATACGGCAACAGGTAGACGCTTGAAATATTCACAGAATATTTAGCTACATATTCACTTTAAAAATAAATAATTAGATTAAAATAAAACAAATATTTAAAGGGGGCTCCCATACAACAGACACGATTTTTAGATTTGTAGCCGTTTTTATATAATGGTACGGAACCCTTCGTGCGCGGGTCCGACTCGCACTTGGCCGGTTTTTTCTTTCTTTCAATTTCTATCAAACGCAAAAATATTTCACCGACAACCGTATTCCAATTTATTTCCTTACTCCAAGATACACTGAACAGAATCCCGATATAACTGATAGGAAGATCGGATTTGTCAGGCTTTCCGATTGAATCGATTTGATTTATTAATCGTTGAGACGGGTTAGGCCCCGGGTACGGAGGGTCCCTCATTGTTCTCAAAATTGATAGTTAGTTTTAAACCGTTGTTTAAATTGGTCAAGGATATCCGTTACCTAGGTATTTTGAGATGAAATGAAAGGAAAACAATCGGTCATTTTGAAATTTGTGATTTGATGAATAGATATTGTGTATGCATAGCCCGGCCATTTAAACCCTCACTGATATTCGCTCTGTTTGTCTGTAACTTAATCACGACTAAACAACTGAATCGATTTTGTTGCAAGTTGGTATAGAGATAGTCTGGAACCTGGAGAAGGAAATATCGTCGCCCGGGAGTGAAAACCTCGGGAATGTAATTTGGTCATTTTATTTTATCACGACTTAAACCCCCTTATTACAAAAGATGGTCTAAGAAAAACCCTGGTTTTAGAGTAGCCCCGTCTCTTTTTGTTACATGACATAAGAAAGTGATGGATATATTTTAAACCTGGGTTTACCTTAGTCTTGGTTTAAACCATCTTTTGTAATAAGGGGGAAAGGGACTATCATCTTATAAGAGAGCCGCTCTATTTGAAATTAGTTTATAAGCACTGAAACTAGCCTTTTTTGGTTATATAAAATTCGTAATAAATATAATTGACTAGCTTTTGCCCCCGACTTATTCCGCGTGAAAGCCTACAGGAACCGTGTAACGACCAAATACATTCCCGTGGTTTTCACTCCCGGCCGACGATATGCTACTTTTATCCCGAAAAATACGGAATACGCGATAAACGACTTCACCATTAAACATACACATTTTTCACAACCTTATTAATACATATTCTTCAATTGTTTTTGTTTTCTGAAAATGTGCATTCCTCTCGTGTTCTGTCCCGCATACAATCACGGAGTAGGTGTGAGATAAGTGACAGTTCCAGAGATACATCACAATGAGGCTTATTCATCATTCTATGTGGAAATTGTAAATAACGTAACATCACAACTGTATTCCCCGGAGAGTTGGGCAGAGGTGTATCATTTTGCCGTTATGTTTCAACTCCCATGTAATACGGGGCGAGCCTATCAACTGTGCACAAATCCAGACCCCGGGCTGCTACTGAAAAATTCCACACGGAAATACCCAATAACAAATTGCCGGACCTGGGGATCGAATCCAGGACCTCACGCTTAGTAGTCGCGCTTGCGAGACCAACGAGACAGTCTAGAAATTGTAAATATACTTGGGAGCAAATAAATCGAGCCACTTCTATTTGGTACCTATTATGGAACAGATCAATTCGAAACATATATCGCCTAAAAGGTTATTTGATAACCTTTACAATGAGGGCAGTTTTTTAACCGACTTCAAAAAGGAGGAGTTGTTGTTTGTTACCTCATATCTCCGTCATTTATGAACCGATTTGAAAAATTCTTGTTTTGTTCAAAAGGGTATACTTCCCGATTGGTCCCATATAAATTTTGTTATGATTAGAGCATGAACTTCAGAGATATGGAACGGAACTCCTCATCGGATCAAAGCAAAATTCTCAAATTACTAATATTGCTTTGTTTATATTTGTTGTTGGGAACTGACTACTGGAAAAGAGGAGGGGGTGCGTCCCCCCCCCTCCCCCTTTGGAATGTTTTCATTATATCGTGTAAGGTATCATTTGAAAGGGCTTTTTATGCCCGACTACGTCAAAGAAAAAAGAAGGGTTATGAAGAGGAGGGGGTTAAAATTATGACACTAAAACGTATTTAATAAAAAATAAACTTTAAAAAAAAGTAAAAACCGACTTCAAAGAAAAACTAAAAGGAGTAAAATAATTACCATAATATAAAATTAACAGTTTCAGAAGTCGGTGCAACTCTACACTAAAACAAATAGAAGCCACCGACTTCTGAAACTGTTAATTTTATATTATGGTAATTATTTTACTCCTTTTAGTTTTTCTTTGAAGTCGGTTTTTACTTTTTTTTAAAGTTTATTTTTTGTCAACTTAGTATATAATCTATGAAACCAAAACTAATAACAAGGACACGTGAAAAAAATGAGTGACTCGATTTATTTGCCCCCAAGTACAAGGTTAGTCAGAAAGGGGGTACTAATCCGAAAGGATGTTAAAGTACACATAATAATGAATAACTTTTGTTCTACAACTTTTCCCAAAAGTCAATAGTTTAAGAGAAACAGTTGTTCAAAAATCTCAAAAAAAATCTCTAGAATCTATCTATCCCCAGTTATGATCAGCTGTGTTTACATTTTAGGTCGTATTTGGGGTCATGAATTAGAAGAACCATTTTCTGAATTTGTAACTAAAGCAGGGATGAAGAATTTTTGAAAAAATAAAAATCATTTCATTTGGATTTTTTTTTTATCGAATTTTGAAATTTTAACACTTGCTTTCAAACAGTCATCAGCGATACTATAAGTGGGCTTCGGATTAGTACCCCCTTTCCGACTAACCTTGTATAGTTGGGCCAATAACTGCTCCTCGCTCTATTTGTCGCGTGGTCTTCATATCCAATCAGACATGTCATGTGACGTCATCATATTGCCAGCTGACAGAGACTAACAACTAGTCTATCTGATAACACATCGCGATCAAATCCGTGCTATACAAATTCCCGTTTGAATATTTTCGCTCGGCTCACAGGGTGCCGGTTCAGTAGGCCGGTTCAAAGCGTCTGTTATAGCGCTTAGCTATAAACGTACCCTATGACGTCATTCATACTGTACGTGGGTATATGCTTGTTTCAGATTTCGATGTTTTGTGCTGTATATTGCTGTTTAGGGACCGACATAGGTCTCGTAGGCCCAGCACGCACTAGAGTCATTTGTCAACGATATTTTGTTTCATTCTGAGTTTATTCTAGTGCAAAATCGAAATATCATTTATTCAAAATAGGGTTTAGCCAATTAACACTTTCTGAACGTCGAACAATAAAGAATGCCCGCTCTTCGTCACTTCCTAGTTTTAAAACTGTTAAGAAGCAGCGCAACAAACTCCTCAGGTCCGCAGGTCCAGTTGAAAACCAGCGTCAGGCACTAGTTATCTGGCATTTTTGCTGAACTGGGCCTTTTTGGCGCAGCCGTGAGGCACACTTTCCTGCTAATTTCTTTTTTTTTTTGTTTTTTTCTTCCTTATTTTACTGTGTGCCTTTTTAGTCTGTGCTAAATAAATGTATTTTCTTTCTTTCTTGCTTTCTTTCACAGCAATACATTTTTGTCTGTTTTTGTTTGTACTTTTCCCGACACCGTACATTAATTGCAGGTTGTTTTTACTTTTACAGAAATAGTCCATTGTATCCCTGGTATGGTGAAATTTTGATTTCAAGACAAGTGACTGCCCGTCTGACCTTCGTAACTAAAACTATAGAGAAACCGGTAGTATATGCTGGTGGTCCTTTCGGTAGCCAGTGAATTTAACTTATTCCCTGGAACAAAGCGCACCATTTCTATTATCTATAACTGGTCTTTTCGTTAGCCAGTGTAAATAACTTATTCCCTGAAACAAAGGGCGCGATTTTTGTTACCTAGAATTGGTCCTTTCAGGCCTCTACACACCAAAGCCTTTACCCGGCGCGTTATGCCAGCGGGTTATTGTGGCCAACTAACGCGAACTAAGCGAGCGAACATGACGCAAAACAAGCCTGGCGGCATAATCCGCCGGGTAAAGCCGCCGGGGCCGTGTGCAGAGGCCTTTCGATTGCCAGTGAATTTAAATTATTTCTTGCAACACAGCACACGGTATCTATTACTTATAACTGGTCCTTTCGGTAGCTAGTAATTTTAACTTATTCGCTGAAACAAAACGCATCGTTTCTGTTACTTGTAACTGGTCCTTTCGGTAACCAGTGTATTTAAGTTATTCCCTGAAACAAAGCACACGGGTTATAGTACTAATACCTACTAACAATATGAAATACTTCATGTCAATTGACTGTGATTTACGCTAAGTATAGACCATATTGATTGTTATTGATTGACCTTTCCATTTGAAGCACTTCATTTATCGCAGAATTTACTATTAGCATGGTTACCTTACTGCGTTCAGCATTTAGCGGATAGGTAAACGTAATTAGGATGTTAGGAGGATGCTACTGCGGCAATTGTAATTGGGATGTTAGGAGGATGCTACTGTGCCCTTCTTCTTGATTACTTTCTTTCTTCAGTCGCCTTTTACTGCTCCCAGGAAAAGAGATACAAATTGGTCCTTTGTCTGTTTAATTCATCTTAGCTTTAGTTCGGATAGTAACTACCAGTTAGCTTACCTACGTTAGTGTCTGTCCTCCGGTTTCTGAATTGAGAATTCTAGGATAAGCAGTACTTAAGTAACATTTGAGTACGGAGTTGTCAAAAAATTACGGATTTTGAAGCATTTTTTTGACAACTCCTTACTCAAATACTACTTTAGTATTGCTCATCTCGAGTTCTCAATTTAGAAACCGGAGGTGTGTGGTATAGTGGCTCTGTTTTCTAGCTTGTATAAAGTGTCATGTGATATACATATTATCAGACTACAAGTGTGATTTGCTGCCTTTCCATCTGACATAATAAAGGACCAACTTTCCGGTTCTTTGATAATATTTTTTTCAAAATAACATTCAAATACATCACAAATTCTACGAACAAAATTGTTGCCAAATCGTAAACGAACCACTACCGTCACTCGGTTTTCATATACGAAAACAAATGACAAAGACAAAATGCTTGCTTTTGTTTTTGTCGTCAAACAATTTGACAATTTTTGTAAAGAAGGAACTTGTCTGAAGGAACGGTTCAGCTTTGATTCGGTTGCGATTGTACAACGTTTCTGTTAGTAAAATTACCCCCCTGGTTCGTTGTACAAAAATAGTTCTAAATTGGGTCGTATTTCCAGCACTTTTATAAAAGATATCGCCTTGGAAAGCTGGCGGAGGCCTATTACCGTTCTGAATACGTATCGAGGGAGTCAATTCCATTACTGAATGCCTATTCCGTTTACAATTTGTTTCTAAACATCTCGTATTCGGATCGGATGCTGAACGCCTTAGACCAGGGATTACCAACCTTTTTAGAGTTCCGTACCAAAATGGTAAAAAAGAAACCCTGCGAGTTCGTCCGTTTGTCCATCCATCCGTCTATATATCACAGCTGCTTATTTCAGGAATTTATTATGCTATCGACTTATTTAACACAGCCAACCATTTATTTTGCGTGTATCGTAGGTGTGATGTCAAATTCATATTACACACGCACTTGCTAGCACCCAGCGTAGACAGCACGCAACAAAATATTGTTTCCGCGTGGGAATGGTCATAGGCCAAAAACGGGTCGTTTTGCTTATCAATGGTAGCATTTTTTATTGCTAAACTCGGCATATAAATAAACTCGTTAGCTAATAGGGTATTTGACTGAAAAAAACGAATTAGTCCGTCAGTTAGATTATCAAAAAATATTTGACCCGTATTTTTTCATATGTTACGTAAACTAAAATTGACGAAGATACGACACTTTTAAAATTGGTAAAACGTCACAAGCAAGTACAATTTTTACTTGCTTCTGACGTCACAAGCCCCCACTCTCTAGTTTTGATGCGTTTTAACGTTCTAAATATTCATAGATTTAACAAAAGAAAAAATACGTGTCAATTATTTTTCAAAACTCTAACTGACAGACTAATTAGATTTGCAATTTATTGATGCTGTCAACATGCCTATTATACCTGTTATAGCTACTAGCGTATGGGAGGACTTACTGTGCAAAGCTATGGGCTCTTTGCTTTTTAATTGATAAATTTTTAACAAAAACGCTCGGTAAATCATGGGAATCGGCCATACATCGTTCTTTTTATTCGTTAAATCATCATTGAGCAGCTAATATGTAGTTACCCCGTTATCGTCGTCCGTGCTCCATCTTTTAAGAGTAAGTTACGGAAAAAGTAAACGATAAAAAATACAGGCGTAGGTATGTAATTTATTCCGTTCTGACATTATGAAATCGTGCCACAGGTTCGCGAGCCCTGCCTAAGACAAATGCTTCGCGCCACGTGTGCAATTTGTTCTAGAGAATGGATGGCGTATTAATTCTAACCTTTTTGAATGTATGTGTTTTAGGGAGATCAATAAACGGAACAAGTTATGTTGGTCATGTATTTCAGTTTTTATTTGAAAGTAAAAGTAAACTGTATTTTTTTTGCAAATATACAACGTTATTTTTACTCTATACGAAAACCGAGACACCCAACAAGATTTTCATCAGAACTGCCTGAATATGTGTTTTTTTTTTAGTAAAACTCCAAATAACACCTTAGTTTATGTCGCGTTAAGTTCGCTAAAAAAGTGTGAAATGCCTGAGATGCTATGCAGGGGTTGTCTAGTACACGGAAACTGACCGAGCGGACCATTTCAAACCTCAAGGTGTCTATTCCCGTCAACTGTCATGGGTAGACACCTACTGAAACAAAATTGAAATTTAAGAAAAAAACAAAAAAAATGTGGTGTAAAAAATATGTCAATCGATTCTCCTAGTGATTCTGAACAAACTAGTTTCAGGTTTAGTATATACTAAAACTAACCTTGTATTATTGGATTGAAATGATTTGTTTTACAATTAGCACCCTGGTATCTTCGGTAGTCTATGAGCGTTACAGTTCGGCCATTTTAAATTTGTATTAAAGGTAAACAAACTTTTGTTGTGAAACATTAATTTTGCTTAATGAATCATTTAATAATATAAATTTTTAAATTATCTAAGAATAAGATTTAAAGAAAAATGCCAATGTTCAGTGTATTTTTAAGCAAAATAGATGTTTCACGATCAAATTTTTGTTTACCTTTTGTACAACATTTTAATAATCGGACTATATGTAGTCTTCATAGTTTAGAAAACCATTTCGTCCCCAAGAAACCTTTACAGGCAAATAAGGCAGAAGAATTAAAAAAAGTAAATAAGAAATAATTTTGAAGTAGGTATTAAAAAAAAAGGTAAAATTATAAATATAATTTTTATGTGTGATTTTATTTTATATAATATAATTTTAAATTGAACGCAAAAAAATTGCCATATACAGAGTTAAGAGTAAATTATGAGTATTATTTGGTCCTTTTTAAATTTAAAGGACCAATTAGGCTTATTACCAAACATTATGATTGATAACCAAAACGATCCCTTTACGGACATAGGAACCGATCGTGTGTCTACACAGAGAGTGTAAATTATAACATTAAATACTCCTTTTTCCTACGTCTTTATCCTTAATGTTAAGCTTTGTTTATCTCATAAAGGTGCTCCTTAACGGCAAAGTTAGCGTTAATGATGCTATACATCATTTGTAGCATTATTGCTCTCTTTCTGGTGATTAATGGATCTAGGGGTGAGAATTTAATATCATCTCTCTGAAGTAATCTTAGTATTGTGTGAGTGGTATTTACTCGTTAAAAGAGACAATTCTGATGGTCAAATACTCAAACGCTACTTAATTTTAAGTTGTCGTTAATTTCGTGTTGTCACTGTCACTGCGCCATGAAGTGACAGTGATAGCACGAGACTTAACGAGTAGCGTTTGATTATTTAGCCATCAGCTTTTATTATTTCACTTAGGGCCGGTTTCACGATGTCTGAGTAGCCACTACTCACCGAATAAATAAAAAAATGGAACAGAAGTTGTATGAAATTATCTGCCAAGTAATTTAACGGGAACTTACTTGGAGGTGGTGAAACAGGCGCTTAATGTTATGTCCCATATTACCAACTTTAGAAAACATTATCTAAGGAATAAGTTCGTAGTTTTTACAGGATTTCTATACAAAAGCTGTCAAAACGTCATTTTTATTCCTTAGATAAAAGTCGGGTGTAATCGGCCCTTAATATTAAATCTATCTTAGGTTAGTGTGTGCGGTATGTGTGTGTGTGTGTGAGTGAGTGTGTCTCTGTGTGTGTATGTATCTATACGTGTGTGTATCTTTGTGCGTCTGTGTATCAGTGTGTATGTGTGTGTGTGTCGCTGTGTGTACTTTTTGAGATCTCTGTCCGACCATAACAGTAAAAAAAACTTATCGTATAAGTCTTCACAAAGGCTTAAAATGGGGTGCAAATCGATCACAACAATACGTTGCTGACGTAGGCAGGCGATGGACAAGCTACTGTCACTACACACAAGTACATTATTATACAGTGCAATTTAATAAATTTTTAATTCACTATGATTACGACAATTCTGTATTCCATTTGATGCTTCAACAGGGCTTTTATTTTCAGTGCTTATAATTACGCAGTCTTTTTGTATCACAATACGTTTCCATAGAAGTTCCTGGTCTTTGGAACCGTTACTATGCGCTGCAATTTTACCAACTTTTTATTTAGGTACCGTAGAACTTACTTTGATAAATATTTTGAGCTTCATGTGTTTGTATCTTATTTATTTTCGCTTTTAGCTGCTACATCAAAAATATTTTATATATACTGAATTAACTGAGATATATAAAATCACATAGACTAGATAAAAAAAACACAGAGCATAGTTTTCGATAAAAAAAGGAGAAATTTTCTTATCAAAGTCGGACCGTAGGCTTTTACTTTGATAATCCCTGTTTTATCATTCAGTGTCAGAGTAGCCCCAATTCGGACTCGAATTTTGTACATAATCAGGGGTGTGGTTTAGTATTTTTTATCTTCGCCATCTAACTTCGCAGACACCTCTGTACCTTATGGTAAAATAGGAAAACTGTCAATGTTGCCTATACAGTTAAGTTAAAATGCATAAGTTCCATTTTTACAGAGATATATGACCAAATGCAATATTTTTAGTAACTATCAATTTCTCTTGATATCAAAGTAACCCCAATCGCTGGTACTTCACTTGATAATGTCAAATCCAAGTTTCATTGAATGCTTCGACACGGCACATATTTTTATGACAACAATTCATTTTCATACAAATTCTTGGTCCTTCGAGTCGGATGAGGACCACCGCCAGAATAATTTGAACTATACCAGTATATTCTGCAATATTAGAGTTTATTTAATCTACTCGCATATTATATCAACACCTACATGTACTAGAAGATTAAACAAGGTATAATTAATTATAAACATTGTACTGGCTGTGTATTAAGCTGTGCCGAGGGCACGCAGGGCTTCGGAAGCCTGTCTATCCACTTATATAGCGGCTTTGCCCGTCGCCTTCTTACCTACGTTTTATGGCTTGTTGCTATCTAGGATATAACAATTAGGCCAAGCTTGTATTTCAATTGGATTGGAGTGCAAAATCTAGAATAAGTCACGGACTTAATATCTGCAGATTATTGAAGTGACGCGTGTAGGTGTTACTATTTGGAGTGGACTAATGCCCGGATGCTATGACCAAAAATGAGTCGTTTTGTATACCGATAGTTAGTAGTACGAATCGTTTTGATTACCGATAGTTAGTAGTAAGAATCGTTTTGTTTACCAATAGTTAGTAGTACGAATCGTTTTGATTACCGATAGTTAGTAGTACGAATCATTTTGATCACCGATAGTTAGTAAAGTACTAATCGTCGTGATTACCGATAGTTAGTAGTACGAATCGTTTTGCTTACTGATAATTAGTAGTACGAATCATTTTGATTACCGATAGTTAGTAGTACGAATCGTTTTGATTAGGTACCGATAGTTAGTAGTACGAATCGTTTTGATTACCGATAGTTAGTAGTACGAAACGTTTTGATTACCAATAGTTAGTAGTAGTAGTAGTAGCATTTTTCATTGCTAAACTTGACATAAATATACTCGTTAGATAATTTTACCTGTGATAGCTACTAACATACCTATGCAAATGTAAAGCTATAGAGTTTTTGCTTTATTATTGGTGAAGATACAAGAGTTTTAAATTTAAAAAATAACGCTCTTGAAATCACAGAAATCGGCCATTCAAATTCAAATTAATTTATTGGTGTGATTTTTGGTACATTTTACATGAGATCTTAATAATAAATAGTTAGTTCCTCAAAAATCTACCTTAAAGGTGTACACTTTCACATAATTAGTAATTATTATAAAAAAGAATAATCAACATATTAAAATAAAATTATTACAACAAAACACAACATAACATATGACAGAAAAAACAAGCAAAACATTAACAATTGAGGATCCATCTATACAGCGTGTCCCAGAAAGTAGTGTCAAGCGGAAGTCCAGAGGTAGAACATCCTTTGAGGTACCCAAATCACCCCCATGTATGTTCCGCGATTTTTTGTAGTTTTCAAGTTATGAATGTTTTTCATGTTTTTTAATCAAACTCTGACTATAACGACATTTTTGATCATAGTGACGTGAATAGTTGAGATACATGAGTAATTTTTTTTTCTAAATTAGCTGCTTAGTGACCCTATTGAATGCATAAACATTTGTAACCATAGATGTAACGAATGCGTTACAAAAAAATATTGAATTGTCATAAAGTTAAAATCCTGTATGTTTCCTAAATCTTTTTGGGTGATTTAAAAATAAATCTCCCTAAAATTTTTTTGTCAGATGTATTTTAAAAACTAATGCATTTCATCAGCTATTTACCCTGTAAATTTCATTGAGCTATCTCTACGACATCACAATAAAAATTTCATTCAAAGCATACAATATCGAAAATTCCACTTGTAAAAAGGTGAATGAAAAATGTATTAAAACTAACTAGTAACGTCTTTTTTAGTAACCTTCGACGCAAAAAGAGGGGTGTGATAAGTTTAACGTGTGTGTCTGTGTGTCTGTCTGTGGCATCGTAGCTACTAAACGGATTTTGATTTAGTTTTTTCTTTTGTTTGATAGGTGACTATATCGAGAATATTCTTAGCTATGATTCAAGAAAATCTGTTCAGCCGTTTGAAGATCATCAGCTCTTTTCTGGTTGTCGAAGGGATATGAGCAACTTCTACTGATCTGATCGTTTCGAAATTTACTATCCTGTGACTTCAATGATATTGATGACATGTGACAAGAAGAAGGTCATTACAACTTATCATAAACTTAAAGAATCAATAGGCACACAATACCTCTACTGTAAGTTGGGTATCATGCTGTTTCAGATGATGCTTGAGTATCAGGTTAAGGTTACCATGTTATTGTAATATCATTGAAGTCACAGGATAGTAAATTTCGAATCGATCAGACCAGTAGAAGTTGCTCATATCCCTTCAACAACCAGAAAAGAGCTGATGATCTTCAAACGGCTGAACAGATTTTCTTGAATCATAGCTAAGAACACTCTCGATAAAGTCACCTTACAAACAAAAGAAAAAACTAAATCAAAATCCGTTTAGGAGCTACGATGCCACAGACAGACACACAGACATACACGTTAAAATTATAACGCCCCTCTTTTTGCGTCGAAGGTTACTAAAATAGACGTTATTAGTTAGTTTTAATAAATTTTTCATTCACCCTTTTACAAGTGGATTTTTGATATTGTATGCTTTGAATGAAATTTTTATTGTGATGTCGTAGAGATAGCTCGATGAAATTTACAGGGTAAATAGCTGATGAAATGGATAAGTTTTTAAAATACATCTGACAAATAAAGTTTAGGGAGATTTATTTTTAAATCACCCACAAAGATTTAGGAAACATGCAGGATTTTAACTTTATGGCAATTCAATATTTTTTTGTAACGCATTCGTTACATCTATGGTTACAAATGTTTATGCATTCAATAAGGTCACTAATCAGCTAATTTAGAAAAAAAAAATACTCATGTATCTCAACTATTCACGTCACTATGATCAAAAATGTCGATAAAGTCAGAGTTTGATTAAAAAACATGAAAAACATTCATAACTCGAAAACTACAAAAAATCGCGGAACATACATGGGGGTGATTTGGGTACCTCAAAGGATGTTCTACCTCTGGACTTCCGCTTGACACTACTTTCTGGGACACGCTGTATAACGAATGGAAGTAAAGATAATAATACAATGTCAAAATTAAATTAAATTAAATAAACATCAATGTCAATTATCTTACAATTTATCGTTAAGGAATTCATCAATAGTATACCTAATAACATTTTTCCGATAATAAATGTCTTAATTTGTTTTTAAATTGAATAAAATTTAAGTCCTTAATTCCATTCGGTAATTTATTAAATATTTTTGGGGTCGAACGCATAATTCATGTCTATATTCTTGTCTAATCGTTTTATAGCGATGTTCAGTTGCTTTTCTGAATAGATGCATATTCTTTTTAACAAATAAAGCAGTCTCAAATATGTACAAGCAAGGTAAAGTCATTATTTTTAACAATACAAAATAAGGTTTGCAGCTATCGGTTGTTTTTATACCGGTAATAGCTCTAATGCATCTTTTTTGCGATTTGAACACCATGTCCTTAAGTCCGGTATTGGACCACTAGCTTAGTTGAATGCCTGATGAAGATATTGTCTGTAGGTTACGATATTAGCATCAATTTTAATAGAATGCGAGTCTTCTAATAAATAAACTAATAATTATAATTATCGGAAGCCACCTGGCTAAGTTAAACCGGACCAGCCTATTCATATCTTCTCTAAATAGTATAAATTGAAATCGCTTTTCGCGTCTGTCTGTTTGTCCGCACAATTCTTCTAAACTACTCAATAGATTTTGATGCGGGTTCATCATTTTTTTTCCTATCTTGTCTATACGATCACAGGCTTCTTTTGACCCTGCACATCTTCAACCTTCGGTGCAGTGTCGGCATCCGACACTGCGCACCCACCTTCTCCGCTTGCTCCTTGCGAGCAGCCGCCCTCGTCATCTTCGATGCGATGTCATTGTCTGGCACCGCACCCACTTTAACATCACTGGGTTTTTTTTTTAGGTATATCCATATGATTCCCACGAGTATGGGAGAAAGTCGGTCCATCCGGGTAGCGCCCCCTGTGCCCGGATAAGCCTATCTACGTCAGAGTGTCGGCCGGTACACTGACGGAACCCGCACTTGGAACTGACCATCCTGGCAGCCATGTATATCTCTATTTTGTGCCGTTTCTGACCATGTTAACCCAGCAAACCCATCTAGATCGTCACGCCATCTACGCTGCGGTTTTCATCTTAATTTAGATAATTTCTTCCAGGTTATAAGCTATGAAACGTACGCAGCGGCGGGTTGCTAGTTTTTAATAAAACATTGCACTTAAAAACACAAGTGTCAATAGCCAAAGTCTTGCATAAAA
This sequence comes from Amphipyra tragopoginis, assembly GCA_905220435.1. Classification (NCBI taxonomy): domain Eukaryota; kingdom Metazoa; phylum Arthropoda; class Insecta; order Lepidoptera; family Noctuidae; genus Amphipyra; species Amphipyra tragopoginis. The sequence continues at coordinate 5,589,522 of HG992006.1, forward strand.
TGGTAGTTAGGCAATATTAAAACTTATCGAAGTCTTATTAAAACCATCTGAATATTCTTATACAACAGATTTCTGTTGCCACCCAGTTCTGGAATCAATTTAGGAAGTCCTCGAAGCTCGCATCCTTATTCAGTAGGCAAACGATATCAATTTACTAGATCCCGGTATGGCAGAGAAATAAGGTTGCATTGTATTTTACCGAGAGGGTTCCTTAAATTTGTTAAGGCTACCTCTCGAGCATTTAGAAGCTTGGAACTTGAGACTCAAGGTTGAAAGACTGGTTTTAGACTTGAAGGCTTTTTGTTTAAGTGTATAAGATGATATCCCATGTCTAGTTGTAACTTTGAGTGATTTATTTATTTACACATACAACTATAATCACAGGTCTAAACTTAATACAATAGCGTAGTTTAAATAATAAAATAATTGACGACGTCTGTGGTCTAGTGGTTCGAGTGTTGGACTGCTGATCACGAGGTCGTGGGTTCGATTCCTACAGGACACAAATATTTATGTGATGAACATAAGTGTTTGTGTTGGTCTGGGTGTTTCTTACGTATTATAAGTATGTATTTACAAAAAAAAAGTATGTAAGTATTATATCCATTGTCTAGTACCCATAGTACAAGCTCTGCTTAGTTTGGGACTAGATGGTGCTGCGTAAAAAATGTCCCAAAAATATTTATTTATATTTAACTTGATAGAAACACTTTTCAGTTGGGTTTTCGGAATGCTGGGTCTAGCTGTTAGTGACTAAATATAACTTGAAGATAAAAACACTCCAGTTGGCTTTCTGAATGTCTTAGGTAAGGATAGTTCGGTCCCTCTTTTCTAGTAAATTATCTCGTATGGAGACGGTCTAGAATATAAAACTTCCTTAACGCACGCTGGGACTAGACGCGTGTTGTAAGATTGAACAAACCCAGCACGCTTGGCGGTAGGATCTATACAGTCTGCCTAGCTATAGGTACCACTCTCACATTAAAGTTCGGCGCCAAGCTGTTTACTGTGTTCCGTCGTGTGTATGTGAGAGCCAAAGGGGTATAGGGGAATCTCTCTATATCTCTGTTACTTGGATTCGTGTGCTCCATCTTAGACCCTGTCTGCGCTTACCATCAGGCGCAACTAGGGTCAAAGGTGTACAAACAAAGTAATAAAAAAGAAGTAGTTGAAAAAAGGTGATAGAGGGATTCATTTAGGTGAATCAAATTCCACACAATCGCCTGTTGGCCGACAGTAGCGATAGATAAAAACGGACTTGCTAATTGGTCGAATTATTCCACTTCCGCGTACCGCAGACCATCGGTAGGGTCAAGCTTACGGCGTTTTACCTATAACAGTTACGGCCTGTCCACATCTCCACGTCACGACATCGTCAACGTGGCACGGTGTTTTGACGTAACGTGCAAAGAACAATGATCACTCGGCTAACATGCTTGGACTAGTAAAATCTAACAAAACGTAACTTGATGAAACATAATGTCGTTTCATTCGCCTACATAAATCATAAATATATAAATAAGTTCAGCCTTCAATATATTTTTAAAAGGTCGGAGAGACAAGATATTTTGCCACTTCCATTAACAGATTCAAAACGTGATGCAATTCCAAGTCCATTAAACGAATGCCAAGTCAACAAGAGTAGAAGATCAATCGGAGTCTGTAAGCAATGCAAAAATATAAAAAAAGGGAAAATAATATAAAATCGCACAGAACACCAAAGAATATTGTAACAATAAGCGAGGAGAACACAGTCGTTGCCGAAACTACAACGACATGGTTACCATGGACACGGTCAGCGCAGAAAACCACAGATTAGTTAATAGTAGCTAGCTACAGAAAACCGTCAATTTATTTTTACTTGTCAAGAATAGGGAGGGACGTAATCAATCGATTTATGACAGTATCGATTTTTAGATGTAAAATCATTAGTTTTTTATCTAATTCATGGCTTTATTAAAACAATTTACCACGAAGTAACATCAAATTCTATTAGTGGCTAAGCTTAGTATAATATTGATGTGAGTTTATACGGTTGACATTGCCTGGGATTTTATTTCGATTTATGAAATAAAATCATAATAGACTAGAAAAAGTATGGACTTCTCTAGTAACGTAAGTAATTACGGATGCGTTCGAAGTTAGATATTTTATACAGCGTTCTGATAAATAAAATAGTATTTTTAAAATAAGATTATCTTTAATTCCCCATCTTTTAAAAATAAACGAAGATATCCAATAAATACACTAACAATGCACTAATATATTGGTGACAGTTTCATCTCGGGAACAATTTCTGATTTTTCCTAGTACAAAGTGACCATTGTTCTTTACGTTACCGTATCGTAAAAATGCACGTCAGGATCATTGTTAGATTTATCGTTGACCATGTAGATCCTGAATTTTAATAAGAGAAACAGTAAGGTGTCGTTTTAAAGCATCGGAGCACATAGACGGCGACTAACACGCGGGCGTGGAGAGCGCGGGCGGAGCGAATATACGTGTGCGCTTGCGACTAGAGGTCGAACGTGTTACGATACGGTAACGTAAATTTGCACGTTACGTCAACGCACCGTGCCACGTTACCGCACCGTTCCACGTTGACGACGTCGTGACGTGGAGATATATATGGACAGGCCCTTTGACGATAGAAAATTATCACTTATATTTACTCTCAAAATATACCAAATATCAAATCAACCACACAATAACCTTCGAAACTAACATACAGCTATAATAATATTAATAACTGTATACTAGAAAGTCAACAACTACAACAGTATTAACTAAAACATTCGGGGTTTCACGTTATTGTGTAAACTAAACGAAATTGCCAACTTACAGCCTACAGCCTTACAGCCTATAGGATTTATTCAACAATAGTTGTAGACTTTAGACATGTTTTGTGAATATTAATTTCTATAACTTAATTGGGTTTTGTGGATATTTTATGGAGGTCAGAGGTTTAAATGGTTCTAGATTTATAAACGTAACATAAAATCAAAATCTTCGAAGGGTTGGGCAGAGCTGTGTAGTACACCCATTTCGCCGTTATGTTTAAGTCCCATGTAATAGGGGGCGAGCTAATGCCATCATCATCATCATTCAGCCGAAAGACGTCCACTGCTGGACATAGGCCTCCCCCAAAAGGGGGATTTGCCGTAATCACCATGCTTGGCAGGCGGGTTGGCGATCGCAGTATGGTTGTTGTAGTACTCAGAGAACGCTGCTGCCCATCCTCTAGAGAATCCCTTAGTCACCTTTTGCGACACCCATGGGAAGAGATGGGCTAATGTTATTCTTTAAGTCCGGCACTACACGAGACTAATGCCAGTCATCCATGACGATGGCTAATGCCATCGACCGGCCATAAATCCAGACTCAGGGCTGCTACTGAAAAATTTCAACGGAAAAACATAATAACTCTCCCCGACCTGGGAATCGAACTCATGATCTCACGCTCAGCTGTCGCGCTTGCCACGACTAGTTCGAGTTCGAGGCAGTCTAGATTCTAGATTTATAGGTGATATATTTTAATTATTTTACAAACCAAAACAGACCTTTAAAAATTACTTCTTTGGCTGGTGCACCAGTCGCTCATTACTCATTAACAAATCTCTGATGATTTACATAAATCCCTTCATCTGTTGCTCAGCAGCTCTTCAAGGAAGGCACCAGAACGGTGACTAATGCATTGCCTAATGCACTACTGTTACTCGAACAGAAGACTATTAACAGGTTGTATAGTGATTCTTTTACCGTTGAAGAGCGACTAATGGCAATGTTATTTAAAATAATGATTTCCATACCCTTACATAACTATGGCAACATCAAATGGTTTTTTTTCATGAATAAATAAAAAATAAATATTACTCTGTAACTATCCCACTGTTGGGCAAAGGCCTCACACACAGAAAAGGAACGAGCATTGATCACCACGCTTGCTTACTGCTAGCTGGCGATTCGAGACCATTAAATCCAGGTTTCCTTACTATGTTTTCTTTCACCGTATGGCAATGGCGTCTTAGATTAACTAAGGAAGTATGTATGACATTAAAAAAGTCATGTAATGTGTAACCTCCGGGCCACCACGTCATTTTACAAATTTTCATAAATTTTAATTAATTAAACTCGGCTGCCATACCATTCCCATTCACCAAAAACTTGGCACAGTATCAAAACTGCGAGCAGCATTCCTTTTAACATTATTCTACTGAATCAATAAACGTTCAAAATTAATGATAGCAATAATGACCAAAATCCGTTCTTGTTCGAGTTGCTACAATGAATAGGTTTTTGTTCCTCGCGGATGATCGGAATCGCTCGGCTTTCGGCCTCCAATGCCCCTTAGTAATGTGCGATTAACAACATACTTTGGTAAATGTATTGACGGCGAATTAGATTGGGCCTTTCTGTCGGCCTGTTAGCTCCGACGGTGAAGCCCGTTAGCCAAATTGTGAGAAAGTAAATACCTAAATTGGATTACTGTGAGTTATAGAGTAATTGAGTTATTTGCCAACCTTCTTATAGGGTGGTATTATTTGGTTTTGAGATTATAAAAGCTCCTGGTGACGTCACGGTTTTATGAATGTATCATTATAGCAGGATTTAGCATAAGTCATGATGTGATGGCATCATCGCACAGTTAGGAATATAGCGCAGGACATTGTCAGTAAGAGGTAATAATATGTTGGTCTTTAAGTTTGCTCAGTGTATAGCAAAGGTGGAAATTACACATTTTACGGCCTCCTGCCAAACCTTCTTTACACGAGCAGCATTATGGTTCAACTTCACCCAGAAGGCTAAGGGAGAAGCCACACGACGCGTTGCTGCTCCGGTGCGGCGCCTGAGCAGTACCGCTGCGGCGTAATACATACAAATTTCCATGGTATACCACACGGTGTGGTGCGGCGCCGCACGTTCACCGGACCAAGACGAGGCGGAAGGGTTATGCGCCGGAGCGGCGCCGCTCCGACGTCGCAGACCGCAGATATGTTGACGGAGAGCCGTTCCACGCGTTGCGGTGCGGTGCCGCGTAGCTTTTGTGACGCCGCGTACTACGTGTGCACGCTGATGCGGCAAAATAGTAGCCATGCGGCGGCGCACCGCACCGTGTGGCTTGTCCCTAAGAGCGGGGGCACACGATGCGTTGCGGCGGCGGCGCGGCGCCGGAGCGGTGTCGCTGCGTCGTCTTACATAGAAATATCTGTGGCATGTCACACGATGCGCTCCGGCGCCGCACCGGACTTGCAACCAACGAGACGGTGTCGGAGCGGCACCGCTCAGTTGTTTATGCGTCACAAGGAAGGACACACGCTCGCTCGTTTCGATTTTTTTATTCTACGATTTTTTTGCTACGGCGCCGCTGCGACATAACAACGTTGCGGCGCCGCACTGCTCGTGTGCCCGCTGATACGGTGAAATCTTTGCGGTACGGCGCCGCAACGCATCGTGTGCCCCCGCCCTAACAATGCCATGCGCGTTCAGTATAACAATGTCTTAGTCAGAGCATTGTTTAAGCTGACTCGCTTGTGCAGTGCGTCGGGCATGTTCACGGGCGCGGCGACGGATGACTTCTATGCGATAATTGGTAAAAAAAGCGCCTCGCTCGTATGACGTAGGTACTCGAACGAGCGTTAACAGTGCTCTGAAGGTGTTCGCCGAACGATATGACTCCGCCCTTTTTGGTAGGTACGTCGAGCTGCATATTAATGCTGTAACTCGATGATTTAGTCGAGTTTATTGTAACGACTGCCTCGTTAGTCTAGCGGACTGCTGAACGATGGGGTTCTCTCCTCTGGGGTTCGATCCCCAGGTCGGGCAAAGTGTTATTAGGTTTTTCCGTGTGGAATTTCTCAGTAGCAGTCCGGAGTCTGGATTTGTGCCTGGTTGATGGCAATAGGCTCGCCCCCTATTTCATGGGACTTAAACATAACGTCGAAATTAGGGTGTACTATACACCCCTGCCAACCCTTTGGCGAATAAGGCGTGATGTTATGTTATGTTTACTGTAATATTGTATTGTAATATGTATTTTTCATTTGCATTTGCTAACTGCGCCTAAAATAAAACTATTTTTTATTGAAATAAAAATAACCAATAAGACGCCAATACTGATAAATTCCTAACTCACTCAAACATGTTCTAATTTAATTCCAAAATATTGAAGGTCAAAATAAATAGAAAAAAAGAGTTACAAATACGAGCAAACGACGAAAAACCCTTAAAACAAGTATCAATGTCGGAGACCCCTGTTTTTTCGCTCAACACCTTTTAATTCTGTAATCGATAGTCGAAGTTCACTCCTTAAAAATGTCCGTGGAACAAAATTAATGGCCTCCAGGTGAAATGTGAATTACGATAGGGCGCGATATCGGGCTCAGATCTTCATGGTTCAAATCGATTTCATTTATTATGGTCACTGGAGATGTCATTTATCATTACTGTCAGAAAATTGGACTAAGTGTTTGAAACTCAGATTATAAAACAGAAGGCAGATAGAGTGACAGGAACAACGTGAGTGCGGCCAAAAAAGCAAATACAAATTCAAAAGCGAATACAATCTCGAGTCAGTATGACACGAAGCGCCGCATTGTTAGGACGTCATCGATAATTTTAATATTTATGATAGTAATGCCATCTTGCGTTTATAAACATTGCAAAAACTGTTCCTTAAAACAAAATAAAGAAGATGGAGTATCTTTTCATAGGTTTTATTGATTATTTATCTATTTGGATATTATTTTACTTGATTATTATTAGTGACATCTTGGAACACAAAACCTTAACAAAAATCATTCGGTGTTGCTTGTTTATATTGAAACCATTTACCCCTTATGTTAGGAAATAAGTAAAGAATACAGGAATAACGATTTACAAAAATATTTATTTCGATTATAGTGTTTTATTTATCGCGTTTTTTGGTTGGTATGTTTGTAGGTATGTGTGTAGGTACGTTTGTATGTGTCCTCGTAACTAAAACTACTAAATGTATTGTCTGTCTCTAATAATAATCATGTACGTCAGTCGATTTGCCAACATAAAGTAAATATAGCTATCAAAAACATAATTACAACCATTCACGACTATACTAAATGACTGCCATAAATTCACAAAATATTTCTATTTATCATCTTCTATTCTGTAATCAGAGATTAGTAAATTTCTAAAGTAGCAATGCAAGTACTTGCATTAAAATACAATCTGACTCAACGGCAGAGATTCACTTTATATACATATGTATAACTCTGTATGTATCTGCATTTTTCGGAGACAGTAAATTGTTTATTTAATATAATGAAATATTATGGGAATTTTGTCATTATCATGGCAACCGTACACGCACAAAAAGGCAACGTGTTCTTATAGTGCTGTCACGCACACATGTCTACAGACGTGCCTCACATTATGGTTCAGTACAGTCTATCTGCCTTTTGTTTTATAATCTGAGGTTTGAAATATCTGATATAATATTAAGGTATGTGTAAAAAGCTTTGATATGAGAGCTCCCTTTTAAGTATCGTTTTGATATTAAATAATGTTGTCAAATACAGTGACCGTAAACGGTTCCTAACACGGCGTCTTACGTAGGCGGTTCAAAGCGACGCGAATTGCGAAGCGATCCGATGCGGTGACACGCGAATTCAATGCGATGCGGGGCGAAGCGGCGGCTTTGTTCTACGAGCTCGCGAACCGCCCGCCGCCGTCGTTCAGCAGCACTGTATGGCACCGCATCCAGTTCGCGCGAAAATATCAAGCCAACTGATCGCGTTCGCTTCGCTTCGCGCCGCGCTGCACCGCACTCCACGTGCGTTTGGTCACGTAGGCCACTTCAATAGGTATCGACTGTTTGTTGTTTTCGCGTCGCGCCGCGCCGCTTCGCGTCGCTTCTAGATCGCTCACGTAGGATGCCGCGTAACTTTTATTCTAGAGCAGGGGTGGGCAAACTGGGCCCAGAAAAACGCAAGAAAATTTGAAATTTTGTAAATGTAATTATTACGACTATTTGATATGGCATTTTATAATTATCTATTTGTTCACTCTTTGGTCTAAAAGGGAGGGTTGGCGGGCCGGTTTAAAACCCTTCGCGTAGTTTGCCAACCCATTTTCTAGAGAAATACCGTTATAAATAATATTTGAATAATTAATTTAAAATATTTATTGAATAAAGGTTGCCGTTTTGGGGTCCCTGGAGCCCAATTCCACTAACAGAAACGTTTATCAATTACAACTGAATCGTTTATTCAGACAGTTTTCGTTTACAAAAATTATCAAATTGTTTGACAACAAAAACCAAGGACTTTATATAGAACTGGACTGAAGTCTTGGCAATTTATATTATCTAAAATAGACTTTATGCGCAGAACATAAGACATAATATGGCTTGGCAAACATAATGGTACACTTGAGATAGCAATAATTGTACCTTGTGTCCCTGTCTAATACACACGGTGTGTTGTCACGTAAATAGAAAATGCATATTCCTAAATTAGTAGAATTTTTTAACTAAATGTACAAATTCATAAACCAACTTTTTTCATCTTAATTTATCCCAAGAGACGCGATACAACTATCGGAACTTTTGTTCGTCAACGATTCGTTGTAAGAGGACTTTTTTTCGTCAACGTAAGGCCAGGAGGCGATTTTCATATAATGTGCTTTTATCTATAGTTTTTTGACAGCTTGATATTAAGTCAACGCATTTATTTCAATTAGACCATATATAGACACTTTTGATTTATTAGGTATTTATAATAGGAAAAAAAAGAAGTTACTGCCGCTTTCCAAAGTGTAGATTCCTATGGATTAAAACGGGCAGTAAACTACATGGTTACTCTTTTGCAACAAAAAAAAAAAATTGGCATTTTGACACATTGTCCATAGAAAAGCTGTCAAAACGTCAAACTCATTCCTTATATAAAAGTTATCTGACGATTGAAAAATCAGCCCTAAATATTATAAATTAAACGATTTGATTGGTACCTATAACAAATATTATATTACTAATTTAACAAAAAAAATCTAGGTATTCTCTCTATCTGACTCGTAATGAAGATAAGAGAACTCGGTTTGGGCTTTTCTATTTAGCTTCTTCTCAATGGTAGTAAAAAAAATACAAATGCTGATAACCCCATTTGCATTGACGTAAACCGATAATTTGAATTAAAAAAAATTAATAATTGGATTTATTACACAATTAAATTTGAATTTGCGTTGTAAATGCTTGCAAAAGCGAATATTACCCGGACTGTGGAATATCTTTTCACAGAAAGGGTTTTTCATTACTTGAATTTTCTTACCGTTAGGGTGACCATGATACTTCTAGTAGCAGTACATACAAAATCTAAATGTCTAATATGGGATTATTTTTCAAAGATTTTTATTATTGTAACTCTAAGACCGCAATGATACTCATTTTCAAATTTAAATCAAGGCATTCATCAGCTACCGCTGCCATGTACACTGCAAAGTATCTGTGATTATGGGGCTAGTCGAAATCGGCGTTGTTATATTATGTGAACTGGAGGCTTACCATGTCGTCTTAAGAAAACGTTCAAATGCCAGCCAGTCAATATCCGTTCAAAAGCAGGCCTGCTTCTGAATCGCTAAAAATCGTACCATGACAGTACTAAAGGTGAACGACTATTGAACGGTAATGCTTGTCTGTGGCCTGCTGAGATGTCTATGTCTTTGTAATAGAAAACGTTCAAAAATCTAAATAAAATTGATTAGCAATTTACCGGTTTTTTTTAAATAATAAAAACATGGTTTTTTGGGTAAGTACACGTTGTATCTAAGATTATGTATAACCACTGACTATGATACATTATTTAATAGCTCTAAAAAGCAAAAGTTTCACGTTCAATAGACCTTTGTGACTCTAAATAAAAGAAACAACGTGGTTATGAACGTACCAACGTGGATTAGTTTTGTCAACTTTTTTTAGCGCGTAAATTTAAAAAACATCTCGAGTTGTTTTGTTCCCCACTACATCGATGTAGTTATTAAATACTTTAGTTAATGCAGTTTTAAGTGTTTTTTTAGGTAAATTTGTTTCCGCAGCGTGATATTCTGTCATCATTCAGATATCTGTATCACAGTTAGTCGATCTAAGTTGTCAATGAAATTGTAAACTAGCATTTCGTTGTGATTTCATACTTTATTGTGAATCCTGTTTCAACAATGTCGTACGTTCGTTTACTTACCTTTATCAAAATATTGAATTAAATCTAGGCACATAGTCTCAGTTTTTTTTATTAAAATGTATATAAAATGTGATGCTTTTATTTTTAGTGAAACACAAACAAGACGTCGCCGTCGTGTTAGTATGACCAAACTGCTTCACCTGTGGGAATTTTTAAATAACTTTAAATAAATTGCATATAATATTGCAATTGGTACCTATATTGGTTTATAAATTTCCTTTCATCAATTTCGAATGGGTTATTTATTTCCCTAATGCGACGCCGTCGCTTTTTCTCCATACGATATTTACTCTCTAAATATTCAAATATCTCGTACTCGTCACACATTTACAAAAACAGTAAAAAGTGTGATCTAATAAACACTTGTAATTTTTATACAAAGTATCGAGTTTAGAAAGTCTTATCGACCAAATTTTAAGTGGGTCCTCACAACAGTTTACCTCTAATAACAAAAACAATGTTGAATAAGCTCGTAAATATTAACTTTTTCAAGATCGCTTATTTTGACATTACAGCCGCTCAATATACGCTCTGCTGCTATCAAATAACACATCATGGTATGAAAACTATACAAAAGAAAAGGTGCACGGATTTCGTAAACGTCAACTTAGCAGGCCTGCTACAGGCCTGCTTTAACGGTGTCATAGTACAAAAACGCAGGGCAGTTCAACTTCCAGGCAACTTCTGCCCTGCTTTAAGAGGTCATAGTAAGCCCCCTGACCCAAATAGGAGCGGCGCGGCGCGGCGACCTATAGTCCCAGCCTAACATCTGAATATAATTACAAAATGTACCTAAACAAAAAAGGAGTAGTATGTACCAGGGATGTTACGGAGGTGGTTTTATCGGAACCGAAGTCGGAGTCGGAGTTTTTAAATTTGGTTTGTCGGATTCGGAACCGGAATCGGAGTCGGAGGCGGATTCGGAGGTGTTAGCAGAAGAGAGATGTGTTAAGGACAGGCCTAATAAAATAAAATAGTATTTACATAATTTCAGTCAGCCTCTTTAATTTCAATTAAAAATAATAAACCTACATAGGTACTTAATAAAGGCGCAGGCGATAAAAAAAATGCTTCGACCTCCTATTCAAACCTACGATTTAAAAGTATCGGAGCCGAAGTCGGAACCGGAGATTATATTATACCTTATACCTATCTCACGTGATTCGCAGAAATCGACAAGTACTCATTCCAGTTGTACGTAGTACTTATTACTTCTATGACAAAAACAAAACCAAACATTTTGACAGTTTTAGTAAACGAAAACTGTCTGAATGAACGATTCAGTTGCAGTTGATAACAGTTTCTGTTATTAGAATTGGCCCCCTGGTCAGATGTATGAAATTCAGATGACGTTTACATTTTAACAGATCCTCTCAGGCCGCCATATCGAGAAAGGTTCCTACTGTGCGTGTGAGATTTGTGTCTGTAATTGCACCTGTAGGAAAAATAATAGCACAACTACCTATAATCGTCCGAATGACACACACAGACACGATGTTCCTCATTCCTCCGCATCACATGCTTATTTCCACACAATTTACAAATACAATATTATGGAACATATTTTTACATTGACGAGACCGAGATAAAAGTCACAAGAAACCCAAGTAGTTAACCTACAATATTTGTTCACGAAAATCTAATATGGTCAACGTGTTTCTAAAATACAGGTCTACCATTTCTAGATGAAAATCGACAGCCTACAATATCCGTCCCAGTTTCCTTCAATCCATCAATTTTTTTGGCAACGACACAAAATGTCGGAGAGGGAAACATCGATATAAATATGTATTACCTGGCCGGTAGGGTTGTAAGGCTACAACAAATATTTGCGTACGAGAGTGGGCCAATTGAGTTAATGGGTTCCAGAACTTTCTCTGTCTGTTTTTTTTACAAGCTATTTTTTTTTTAACTTGCCATGTATGTATGTTTGTCCAGGTGGAATCTTGCAACTGAATTTTAAATCAGTTATCTTTGACCGATTGAGCTGAAATTTTGTATACACGCTTATTTTGGATGACAATGCATGCTTAGCTATGTGACGTTATTCTAATTCCAATATGGCGGATCTTCCAAGATGGCGGACTAGTTATTTTTTCTGTACTACCACAGTATGGGTATTAAATGATAGGGCTTGCTGAGGAGAACACGAAAACAGACTTAGAAATTATCCAATCACAACAAAAAAAAATGGTAAAAAAACTTTATAAAAGCTTGTTTTAAAAAAAATCTTTTTACCATTAATTTATTATTAATCTATCACTTGGTCGCGTTTGACCCTAGTCGCACTTGATGATTATCTTAGATAGGGTCTAGACACACACGCATTCAAGTTACACCGATATTGAGGGATTCCACAATTTGACTTTTGATTTTGTTTCTTTTCAGCCTTTTCACACTTGATGGTAAGTGCAGACAAGGTCCAAGATGGAGCACACGAATCAAAGTAACAATAATATAGAGGAACTACTCTATACAATACGGCCGACGTGTCTTGGCGAGTCTGAAGTTAGTTGTTTGGCTGCGCAATGAATCTTTTAGAAACAAAATTGTCTACTGCGCAGCTAATCGGCTAACTTTAGACAAGATACGTCGGCCGTATTGTACCCTTCTGTCTCGCATACACACGACGGAACACAGTAAACTGCTTGGCTTGACTTCAATGTGAGAGGGGTAGCCAGTTAGGCGGGCTAGATCCTGCCACCAAGCGTGCTGGGTTTTGTTGAATCTTACAACACGCGTCTATTCCCAGCATTCAGTGAGGAAGTTTTATATTCTAGCCCGTCCACACATGGGTTCTTATAAAAGAGTAATCCATGCTTTCTCATTGAGTATCGTAGATCATGAGTAAGGGGTCATTGCAAGAAGTTGTATTCTCCTTTGCTTCAATAAGTAGTACTAGAACTGCTTCCAAAATAGTTCTTCCAGAAAATATACCTATTTCTGCTGCCACGAAGCATTGCTGTCTTCCGGATTGAAGAGTATGAGTGCCGCTGTAATTACAGACGTATGAGACTCTTCAACTTTGTCTCATAGGTTATCTAGGCATCATCAATCCTCTTGTTGTAGGTGTATCTGTATATGTAGGTGGTAGCCACTTTCCACCAGGTAGGGATTTTATCTTATTTCCCAAACTATTACATAAAAAATAGACTGCTATCACCAGTCCACCGTTTTACGTGACGATTATGGCAATTTTACTGTACGGCCATTTATTTTAATGGCCCAAGAAAGGGAACCAGATGCCCGTACTCGGCATTAGACGTAAAAGGGCTGACGTAAGAAAAACCAACAGTTACATACAATTGAATAAGTAATCACAGTAAGGATCAGGGGCCTAATTCTCCTAAAATAAATCTTGATAAATCACAACCGAACCAAGGCCGAACCGTTCATTCAGACAGTTTTCAATTTCAAAAGCTATCAAATTGTTTGACACAAAAAACAAAATCAATCATTTTGAAAGTTTTCGAAAACAAAAACTGACTGACGGTTGTGGTTCGATTGCTTTTGGCAACAATTTATTTTTGGAGAATTGGGCCCCAGTTGCACCAACTAATATTATCCGGAACCATAACACAATTACTGTCAAATCCAATAGATTTGACATAAAATATGGCATAGTTACGGTTAGTTAGTTGATTACCCTGAAGGCTGTCACACATAGTGCCGACATTATTATTTTATCGGCGACTATCTGAAGGTAACATACAGGGAAAATATATGATAATAATACATGAAAACCGATACATTTAGTTAATACAATTTGTATCTGCAGACATTTTCTTAACGTATATTTAGTACCAGCTTTTGCCCGCAGCTTCGCTTGCGTGAAATTTTGAACCCTTTAAGTGACGATTTTCCATGCAAAATTTCATCCCCTATTGAATTCCCTTAGGGGTTGAATTTCGAAAAATCCTTCCCTATTCCTTGTCTACATTATTATAAAGGGAACCTCTGAGCAAAATTTCAGCTTTCTAGGTCCAAGTTTGGGCTGGGCGTTGATGAGTCAGTCAATCAGTCAGTCAAGACTTTTCTTTTTATTTATATAGATCTGACAGAATTAGTTGATATCGGTTGGTATCTTCAGATACTTAACGATGTAATACAGCATGGAATGAATCTTTTTTTTTTTTTTTTTCTATTTGACTTCTGTAGGTCGTCCTAGGGGACGGTTTCTACGTAACCGGGCAGTTATTGGCGTGACCTGAAGGCTCTCCAGCCAATGGGGGGGAAGTAAAATACTTAACCTAAGCTAACTACTTGTACTACACTAACATCATAACTACCTGCAACAACAGCACTAAGGGCGACCCCTAGTGGGACTCGGACCTCGGCTTAGGGCGTTGCTGGCGTGGACATAGGGGGGGAAGACAGCTTGATGAGGGCTGAATTATCGGTGTGACTGCGGGGTCTGAAGAGACGACCGGCTCTACGACGGGAGAGTTTGGTGGATCGTGACCCATGGAATGAATCAACGTTGCTTAGCAAAATGTATGGAAAATAAGATTTTTTTACGATTTTATTATTTGTCCCATAATAAAACTTGTACAGAATGATGAGCAGAGTTCATGGTTTTCGAATTTAAAGTCATGCTGTGTACCTATATTATTTGGGCTGCGTGTAGTAACTACTCCATTAAATTCTATGAAGAGCGATATCGTAACATATACGCTCGGATATAGATATGTAACAGTAGGCCTATCTATATCTATACTAATATTATAAAGAGGTAGAATTTGTTTGTTTGTTTGTATGTAGGAGGTAATCTCCGAAACTACTCATCCGATTTCAAAAATTTTATCACCAATAGGAAGCTACGTTATCCCTGAGTGCTATAGGCCACATTAAGTATAAAAAAAATAGGGATCCGTAAATAAATTACAATAATGTGACCCAAGGTATCAAAAACTGGCTTATCTATCGTCGTATTAGAGTGAAAACCTCGGGAATGCATTTGGTCATTGCACGGTTCCTATGAGCTTTAACGCGGACGAAGTCGCGGGCAAAGGCTAGTCACGAATATTTTGACGTATAGTAACGTAAACGTAACGTTAATGTGAGTGAATTTTAAATCGAAAATACAACTATTCTATAGCATTTTAGTTTGTTTATGCGACAACCACAATTTGTCATACATAGATATGAATAAAGTTTTCAATTCGATTAAATATTATGTGCGAATCGAGTATTTCCAATTCAAAATTCATTTGCGTTAACGTTACGTTTACGTTACCATACGTCATAACATTCGTGCTAGGCCTACAGGGGCCTAATTCTCCTAAAATAAATCTTGATAAATCACAACCGAACCAAGGCCGAACCGTTCATTCAGACAGTTCTCAATTTCAAAAGCTATCAAATTGTTTGACACAAAAAACAAAATCAATCATTTTGAAAGTTTTCGAAAACAAAAACTGACTGACGGTTGTGGTTCGATTCGTTTGGCAACAATTTATTTTAGGAGAATTGGGCCCCAGTACGTGTACCGTTTGTGACAGCCTTAAGTGTTATAAAGCCGATTACAGGTTTTATTTTATCTATGTGTGTGTATGTGTGTGTGTGTGTATAGCTTACAACCCTAGCGTTGATTGATTGTACACAAATTCGTTTTGTAATTCATCACAGCTCTATATTGAAAAATTTACGGGTATTCCACCGTGTAAATAAAGGTTTTCGCTCGTACGAACAATTTATTAATTTGTGTGTGTGTCGTTCGTGCAGTTATTTAATTTGGGAGTCGGTCAGGAAAATACTTTATGATTTGTTCAAAGGATGTTATTTTCACAATTTGTGCTGTTTGTTTTTGAGGACATGGACGAAATGAAATTAAGGGTTGATTTCAAGGGGTTGGGTAGTAGCGGCCATATGTTCATATCATGATTGCCAATGCGCCTTCCATGCCCGTTAATAATGGTTAAATATCTAATTCATGAATTATGTTCGTGAACGGACGCCGTCAGCTGCGGACGCTGGTCGTCTCTAATCTGCCACGACAAATTTTGAATTGCCTCTTAACCCCCTTATTACAAAAGATGGTCTAAGAAAAACCTAGGTTTTAAAATAACCCCGTCTCTTTTTGTTATCTATACATATACAAGGAGAAGCTGACTGACTGACTGATCTATCAACGCACAGCCTAAACCGCTGGGGTTAGAATGTTGAAATTTTGACAGTAGGTTCCTTTTGTAACGTAGGCATCCACTAAGAAGGGATTTTTCGAAATTCAACCCCTAATGGAGTTAAATAGGGGATGAAAGTTTGTATGGAAAATCGTCACTTAACGGGTTCAAAATTTCACGCAAGCGAAGCTGCAGGCAAAAGCTAGTATGACATAAGAAAGTGATAGGTATATTTTAAACCTGGGTTTACTTTAGTCTTGGTTTAAACCATCTTTTGTAATAAGGGGGTAACTGTTTTAGTATCGACATTAACGCGTAGGTATTGTTCTCACATCTTTTTTTTCCAATTTATTGAAAAAGAGTAACCACGAATTTTATTGCCATTCTTCTCCATAAGACTCTATACTTTGGAACGCGGCAGTACCGCTATCTTAAGGTTAATCCGGTTGTCAGACTTTCAGGCTTCTGACTACCTGTAACGATTGTCATAGGTATTCGTACGATACCCGGGACCGACGGCTTAACGTGGTCTCTTTAGTTTAGCGTTTAAAAGATCAAGTTCACTTTATTGATCCTTTCACATTGTAAGATGTTACGTTCAGCAGTTATTATTCAATATTCCACTTTCCGAACGTGTCCTTGAACTAGTTCCTCCCCTCACGTCCGACACAATGCCCCGAATATTCCCTGTCTCCCCCGACACAGACCTAATGATGTTGAACGTTCGTCGACAGCAAAAAATAGGGGAGAGTGTCCCTCAAAAATGTCACGACGGGGAAGTGTGCCAATTAATATGAAATAACGGCTAACGTTTTCATTGTTTATAGAAAAATAAATAATATCTTTAAGTATACAGGGTGAGACAGCCCTGACTCAATTAAAATATCTTTATTGAGGAAAAACATAGTAAAAAATAGTAAAGAAAGACAGAGTCGTGTGTTATAAGAGCCAGCTTCCTTCCGTACATATTGAACTACAGCTCCGATAATTTTTGTCTAATCAATCTATCTGAATATATCTTCTATATATAAAAATGAATCCCTATTTCCCTTGGTCACGACATCACGCGTGAGCGGCTGGACCGATTTCGCTATTTTTTTTTTGTTGTGTTCGTTATTGTGAGGAGAAGGTTCTTATGAAAGAAAAATTTGACATTTAATAAGAAAAAACGAAATTATCTTAGTATGTCCATATTCTTCATTTGTTTACGGCATGCATGAAAATGGTTTTAACTTTTTGTTACAATTTGATTTCGTTTCCGAAGGTAGGTAGGTAGCAAGTAGGAAAAAGTGCATTGAAACGCATGCCGGGTACAGCTAGTATTTTATATTATGAAAAAAAAGGATTATAATGTGTGGAATGGGTTTCCGAGTGTAGGGGTGTGTGTATGTGTGTGCGTGCGTGCGTGTGCATGTGTGTGTTTGTGTATAATTATGTGTGTTTGCGTGTGTGTAAGTTCGTTTAAATAAGTATTCTTTATATTTATTTAAGTGTAACAAATAATGATTCTGTTTGTTTATAATTTTTTGTCAGAAGCCAGTTTTATGATCTACTTTACGTAAGGAAGAAAACACAATATTTTACAACGTAACTGTATCCCATAGATGTGCGTTTATTCAACAACTTTTGGATTGTTTTCCAAACATTTTAATGTTCAGCGCTTACAGCCTTTTTCATCACCGTAAAAAACAATGCTTAAATTTTATCGCTTTACATAAAAGTTGGAAACAAATTCATGTAATTCCTCAAAACCACAGGATCTATAACTGAAGATTAACCCTGCATGGAATTATCAATTTTTTTTAAACGAAATTCTTTCTCTTGCGATAGAGGTTAGATCGTATTCAAATCACCTGATAAGGCAATATAAAAGGAAAAAAAAAACGTAAAAAAAATATACTAAAATGTGGTAGAACATTTCACTGAACATAAATTAATTGAAGCCCGGCGAGACATCTGTCAGGCATGACTAATGCGGTATCGCTCCGGACAGTCGGCAAACTCGAGGCTTTATAATGCCTCACGTTAAGAACATCCTGTTTTCTTTTTGAAATTATTAGTGTTATTTACGTTTGGGGAATTTCTCAGTAGGAGCTTGGAGTCTGGATTTGTCCCCGGTGATGGCAATATGCTCATCCCCTATTACATGGGACTTAAACATAACGGCAAAAAGAGGGTGTACTAGACACCTCTGCCAACTCGTCGGGGAATACACGCGTGACGTTATTTAATTTTCTGAAGAATTAAATGGAATCTCATTCAGGGACATCTGTCACCAGGTTTGAAGGAATTATATGAATTCAGATACTTACACCTTGTATACAGGGTTATTGGAAGAACACTAACAACCTCTTAAGGGGTCATTGTACTCATCATTATGAACAACTTTTACTTTGGGACCAAACCTGAAAGCGCGAAAAAAAAACAGCTGTTCCCTACATTTTGACGAGTAAGCAAACATACGTAAATGTAGGAAACAGCTGTTGTTTTTTCGCGCTTTCTGGTTTGTACCCATGTGACGGTGCAGCGGTGGCGACTAGCAGGGTGCGCCTATAAAAGGGGCGGCACGCTGCACTTCGTCCTCTGTCGCGCCTCAGCAGCCGCCTAGTTAAGTAGGTACTACATCTACACCTGAAGACCCTGGACTCCTCGTATCGTATTGTCTAAGGACCACGCCCTGTAAAATAGTCTAATTTTGTAATTATTATTAAAATATATTATTGTATGGTTAAAAGTGTTTCCCTTAATATTCTTATGTAAGTACACTCCTGCTAAACTGCTTCTGCTTCTTGCTAGATTCTGATTTTATGTGCACATGCTCGTTAAGGGTTGACTCCTCAAGCCACCCTTAACCCGCTAAGCTTGACACCCATAGTAAAAGTTGTTCATAATGATGAGTACAATGACAACTTAAGAGGTTGCCAATGATTTACCAATAACCCTGTATTTTAAGGAAAAAGTTTTTCCCAGTCGCGTCATTTCGGCAACGTTCTCAAGTTATCGAACCGGCCAGCAGACTAAAACTATTCGTTTATTGATAACTGCGAGGCAGTATAGGGAAAGTTTTGGCAGCTAAAGTTTTCGGGTTCCCAGAAGTTGGACATACCTCGAGATCCCATGTTGTGTTGGGATAGCAGTCGAAACGATTAAACTGTAGTTTTGCTATTGATATTTTAGAGTTTCTGCAGTAAAAACTTGTTTAGAGGCGGTTAGGAGTTTAAAACTGAAACTTGTGGTTGGATGAAGATGAATTGTGACTATTAATGATAGAATATCACTCCCAAGGTCCCCAATGAGTTGAGCAGTGTAGTATTTGGCACAACAATTGTAATTAATGTTCTGTCAATGTTTTGCCAACTTTTTCCATATTGGGGGTCATCTTCCAGACTAACCAGATGCGACTGAATACCAGTATTTTACAAGGAGCGACTGCCATCAGACCTCCGCAACCCAGTTATTGGGCTATGCTGATATACCAGTTGTCAGACTTTCGGGCTTCTGAATACTTGTAACGACTGTCGTATGTATTCGTATGACACCTGGGACCGACGGTTCAACGTACTCTCCGAGGCACAGAGGGGTCTCGATGTGTAACAAACGGTCACCCATCCACGGATTGACCGCGACAAGCGCAGCTTAACCTTGCAAATCGTATGATCCGTGATCGAATTATATCGTGCCGAGACGAGATATGGTATGGTTTAGCTCGGTTCGTACGCACAAGATAATGCGACGACAAAATTATCTCGCACTGGGCATGTTAGCCCGGCTGGCAACGCTAACTAGGGGACAAATGTCGCGGGACGTTTGTCACCTGCAACATTATGTACTACGAGTATGAAGTGACATGTTACGATGTAGTTCATCATTTAAGTTCCAAGCTACACAGGTAGGAGCTGCGCTTGGTACCATGCTAGGTTAGTAGCGTGGCTTGAAGCGCGCAGTGTGGTCTGCTGAGCTACACGCCAATGCGTCCCTTTAGGGTCTCCCCATACTCATCAACGTGGAACCAGCTTGGGCTGGTCCGAAAAAGCTTTATGTCTACGGGCTTAATAAGGGTGCTACCGACGTCGTTCGCCTTGGTTTTGGCGCGGCAGTCCGTCGACGGTCCATGTAATAGTCATACAGCACGGCTCTGGGCGCACTGACGTCTAGAGCCGTGGCCATTGCGATAATTAACCAAGCGTCCGTTCACTAGGGTATATGTCACCTAGCACGCAGCGTAGCTCTAAGCACCTGCCTATATTGCCTGGGCCTTCTACAATCTATAAAGTACATTTCGTTCCCTCCGCACAGCCAATCCTCGTCCCAGTAGTACCTTACTCCCAGCTCAACGCCAAGTAACGAATAAATAAAGAAATTAGTAAACTATTCAAACACAACTATTGGCGCTTGATATTTTCTCAGCGAAGAAACTCCGCGTCAAGACATAAATTAAAAGACGGTCTCCGACGCGGTAAAGCAATTAACAAGAAGTTAACTTTCTCCATGAATTCGAGTCAATTCATTAGTATTCTTTTAGCAAGGATCTTTGGTAAGTCTGTGAGTGAAATATAAATCAGTTGATTTGCCCAAGCGTGTGTAATCAGCCCATTACTGTCCCACTGCTGGTCTTATGCCTATTCTCATTTTTTTTGTTCTTCCTCGCCCCCTCTGGGATTTCTCCTGTCTCGTGGGTGCGTGTACAGACACAAATCTCACATAGGTACACAAACGCCCCGAAACAACTAACTGTAGGCCATACCAGCCACTGCACCAAACTTGTAAAAATGAGTAGCATTTAGGCCTCATGCCCGCCGGACACGAGGCCAGTTCAGTCACTGGCCTTTCACTGGCCTCGTGTACGAATACATTAATGTATTATAACTTTTGTGAGACATATTAATATTTATGATTAGTTACGGTTTACTCACGTGCGTTTTTCGGGATTGCCCAACTAGTCTTGGACCCAAACGAAAAAACAAAGAGTTCGACTCGCGACCTCGCCACGTGTTCAGCTCACGATTAAGGCCTCCGTTTGGGTCCGAAACTAATAAGATAAAGATAAATAATCATTTATTTGGACACAGCACAAAGAGACACAACATAATATGTTTTTATATTATAACACTTTATATTATAAAAAGTGTGATATAAATAAAAAAGTCTTGGGTATGTGTCTCACGGCTGGACCAAAAAGGTGTCCAGATCAGCTTAATGTTAAGCACTATAAGTACTTGACGCTGGTTTTCGTCTGGAACCTAGTCGGGTAATCCCGAAAAATGTACTTGATTCAACCGTAACTAATCATAAATATGAATACATTAGTTCACTGAACTGTCTTCAAATGTACATATTTGTACACGAGGCCAGTGCAAAGGCCAGTGACTGAACTGTTAACTGAACCAACACGCAAACTGGCCTCGTGTCCGACGGGTATTAGTTTACTACGCTGGCCTGGTGCGGGTTGGCGGACTACACATACCATTCAGAACTGTTAAGGCTATGTGGGGCTTCGATATCAATATCGACTGAACTTGTGGCGGCATCGACACACGCCACATGCGAACTACGCAACACGCCGGCGGTGTAGACGACTACAGCGACAATATCGACAACTCATCATAGATGACAGTTCCTACATCGCGGTATCATGATTTAACACGCAGATAGTATATATACAACCTCCCAACATCAACTGTTGGGCAGTAGCCCGGCAGGCACAAGACTCCGCCTGGTAGGAGGATCCTCCCTTTGGTTGGAGGAACACCACACCTAGTTTCTCCACAAACTGTGTTTATTCGCTCGTTTAACACTATGTTTTCTGAATATGGTAATGAAAATACAATGTTCTGATGCGAGTGCGAGTTGCACCTTGCGTGCGAGTGACAAGTGACGTTCGCTAAGGCGCACGGGCAATTGGATGAGCCGCTGGACGCTATGCGGCACGGGGCGGGGCGCGATGAGACGAGTAGGCGCGTGCGCGCCCTCTGGTGCCGTTTATACGACACCGAAGCATTTATGTAGCCATCTCAGGGCAGTGCAGGTTTCCTCACGATGTTTCCCTTCACCGTTAACGCAAGTGATAATCAAATTATGATCAGCACATGAATTCGAATAGTCTGAGATGCGGGCCGGGGTTGAACTCGGACTCCCCTGTATCAAGGGAAGCGTTGAACCGCTAGACTATCACGGCTCATAATGTGGCCCAAAGGTGCAATTATATTATTCTTTCTTCGATTCTCCTTTATGTAAGCTATGTGTTGAAGTGTCGATTGGGGACCATTAAACAATGTGTATTATCTGTTATTTTTGTTTTCGTATTTTGCGTCTGTAATGGAAAACAATATAGAATCGGTAAACTGTTGATATGCATAAGGCAGTCATTCTGGTATCCCATTTGCGTATCATAGACGTTTATATTTATTTATACTTCTATGCTCTATGATCCTAACTAATGTTATAAATGCGAAATTAAGTTTGTTTGTTTGTTACCTTTTCACGCCTAAACCACTGAACCGATCATCCTGAAATTTTACATATACGTTGTCAGGTATACAGAAACGGACATGAGGTACCTTTCATCCCAAAAAAAGTACTGTTCCCGAGGAAAACAACAATAACGTTCATAGATGGCGCCACGTGTCTTTCGAATCACGATTGAATTATATTATTATAGAAATTTTAGAAGTGTGTTAAGAGTTTTTTTGAGCTTAATTAACGTGAGCGAAGCCGCGGGCAAAAGCTAGTGGTACATAAGTCGGACAATACCATAAGGCATACTTTACCAATCAACCTTTGGGTTGAAAGAAAAGCATCGAAATAGGTACAGAACAAAAGATGATTAGACAATTTTGTTCTCAATAGACTATAAATTCGTAAGATAAATAAATAATAATAAAATACACATAAAAATAATACAATACTAAATATCCGAATTCCAAATTCGTGTAATGTATGATTGGATAGATAGAAAATATCAGATACATTTTATTACAGTTCCACGATTCAGAACCTTTTCGGTAAGTTCGATAAGACAGCACTTGCCGAAATATTTATAGATGTAAGTTTTATTTTATTTTGAAGTTATTAAAGGCTTTTTTAAAATAAACTCTCTAAAACACAAAACAAGCCGAAAATAGGTTGTTTTTACATGCATGCATACGACGAAAGAATACAAAAAAAGAAATTAACTTCGCAAAGGTAATTTCTTAAACCTAATTACGAACTTTGTAAGGGCCCTCACAGTTTCAGGTGGGTAAAAAACATAGACATTATGAAAAATAAAAGAATTAGGTTGTTGTAATATGAAAAGAAAAAACCTTTTTAACCGACTTCAAAAAGGAGGAGGTTCTCCATTCGGTTGTTTTTTTTTTTACGTTTGTTACTTCATATCTCCGTCATTTATGAACTGATTTGAAAAATAATTTTTTTGTTCGAAAGAGTATACTTCCCGATTGGTCCCATATAAATTTTGTTATGATTAGACCATGAACTTCAGAGATATGGAACGGAACTCCTCATCGGATCAAAGCAAAATTCTCAAATTACTAATATTGCTTTGTTTTTATTTGTTGTTGGGAACTGACTACTGGAAAAGAGGAGGGGGTGCGTTACCCCCCATCCCCCCCTTTGGAATGTTTTCATTATATCGTGTAAGGTATCATTTGAAAGGACTTTTTTTATGCCCGACTACGTCAAAGCTTTGGGTTATGAAGGAGGGGTTAAAATTATGACACTAAAACGTATTTAATAAAAAAAAAACTAAAAACCGACTTCAAAGAAATACTAAAAGGAGTAAAATAATTACCATAATATAAAATTAACAGTTTCAGAAGTCGGTGCAACTCTACACTGAAGCAAATAGAAACCACCGACTTCTGAAACTGTTAATTTTATATGGTAATTATTTTACTCCTTTTAGTATTTCTTTGAAGTCGGTTTTTACTTTTTTTTAAGTTTATTTTCCTACCTTTTTTTGTTTTGACAGCTTTTGTCATCATCATCACCATTCAGCCGAAATACCTCCACTGCTGGATATAGGCCTCTCCTAAGCATCGCCACATCGACCGATCCTGTGCTTTTCGTATCCAGCGGATTCCCGCAACCTTCACCAGTAGTGTCATTCTGTTAGAAACCCACCTCAATATCGACGTATTGATAATAGAAGCAAATAACACACAGATAATCGACAGTATAATCAATAAGTCAGTTTTGTTATCCACGCTGTGTCACGACAAGTGTCTAACTGACAGTCGCGATCGAGGTGAGATTCTTATAGCTTGTTTACACCTACCGACTAGAGCGGCGAGACAGTAAAATGTTACTCGGCCGAGACAGTGCTGTGCCCGAGTGAGTGTTTACACGTATTTTTGAAATTGCGGCGAGACAATACGTTTTTAACTAAAACATTGAGAGCAACTTTCGCGGGAAAATCTGACGTGTACGCACCGAGTGGCGAGTGGTCGCCGAGTGCACGCCAAGTGCGTGTTCAGATCCACCGAGTGAGTGAGCAAGACAGTGCGGGGAAGCGGAGGGGTGGGTACTCGGCCGAGTAAATACAATGGGGTCCGAGTGACTCTCTCGGCCTGTTGTTAGGCCGAGCGCTCAGCCGAGCACTCGGCAATGTGTTTACAAACACCGAGTGCTCGGCCGAAGGCACTGTCTCGCCACTATATTCGGTAGGTGTAATCAAGCTATTACAGAATTGCACTGCAGGACATCGGTCCACCTTGTGGCCTACTCACAACTTCTGTACAAAAAATACAGGGTGTAAACGAATTTGTGTAATTCCTTTAAACCGCGTGATCTACTGGTGACACAGATTGACCCAGCATAGGTTTTTTTTTCAGACTAAACAAAAAAGTTTTCAAAAAATTAACCATAGTATTCTGTATCTGAGTAATTTTAGCGTCCCAAGTTAACTGACTGCGTGGAGAGATATCGGGCTAGTCGTGCCCGTCAGCTGTGTCGCCGTATTCATTTATGCAGTGCATCGAAATTTTCAGTCATAAAAAAACGGAAAAAAAGTTTATTTTTAACCGACTTCAAAAAAAGGAGGAGGTTCTCAATTCGGTTGTTTTTTTTTATGTATGTACACCGATTACTCCGAGGTTTCTTGTCCGATTAGTGTGATTCTTTTTTTGTTCGATGCAGCATACTTGCCATTTGGTCCCATAAAAATTTCATCCAATTTGGTTCAGCACGTTTTATTTTGTGAGCATTTTTTTGATTACTGCTATGTGGATGATGTAATTATCTTTACTACGGATTACAATAAAAAATACTAGTGCGTATACAAAAGAAATATGTATGACGACAATTTGCGTTGAATATATGAACTAACTAAAAATGTTAAGCAAAAAATTATTAATGTGTGAATTCGGGTGTTTGTTTTTTTTTATGTATATTCGGGCATAACTCCGTCATTTATAGACGGATTTGCAAAATTCTTTTTTTGTTAGAAAGAGACAGACTTCATCGGTTTTTACTTTTTTTAAAGTTATTTTATTAATCAATCTAAATCTATATCATTAATAGATCATGTGGTTTGAAGGAATTACACGAATTCGTTTACATCCTGTGTATCATGTCAAACCGTAAGACTTATCTGACGATTGAAAAATTGGCCATTAGTCGAATTGTTTCTTGTCACCCAATTAAAAGCTTGGTCAAATTACTCGCTTTTCACGGCACCCACACGGTAAGATAACCGTTAGCTAAATAATCATTTAATTGCCGGCCACAAGGCAATGTACAGTCAGCTGCACTAATTGGTTACCCCACTGACTCACAAACTTGGGTAAGGAATTAATGCAGTCGACCGTACAATGAAAACAAATAATATTCGTAGCTTTTATTCCACGTTTAGATAAAGTACTTTCTATAACAATTCCTGTCTGAATTCGGTATCTATACAAATACGGGGTGTTAACGAATTCGTGTATTTCCTTAAAACCACATGATCTATTACTGATGTAGACAGGCCCCGCACGGTATTTAGCTTGATTAAAAATAAAAAAATAAAATTATTATTTTTTCATGCGGCTTTGTTACCGATCGTATCTAAACCACCTAAAAAGGATTCAGTAAAAAAATAAGAATTTATTTTTTTGCAAAAAAAATGTCTTAATTGTGTCAACATTTCGATGCCACGCATAAATTAATGAAAGCACGGTGACACGGCTGGCAGGCACGACTAACGCGATATCGCTCTTTGCAGTCAGATAACTCAAGGCTCTTAAATTACTCAGAAATAGAAAATCAAGATTTTTTTTCAGTTTATTTTCAGTAATTCCCATTTAGGATTAATCTGTGTCACCAGTAGATCACGTGGTTTGAAGGAATTACACGAATTCGTTAACACCCTGTATACAGAAACTCACGTCAAACTTCATACATAAAAAACTTGACTGACGTTTTTATGTATGGATTTTGACGCGTGCGTAGTAAAGACATCGTGCATACAGGCCGTTAAACTTACATTTAATAATACTATTGTTCGCCCACAATTGTCGAAATTCGACCATAAACATTTCTTATGATTTCGTTTCCAATTTTTTAACACTAAAGCTCGTCAATAGCTACTAAACAAAAAAAGAAGAAAATCGGGTCACAAACAAAAGAGAAATTGGTATTCAACTATTTTGTCTTTGCCTATTTATATATGGGGTGTAAAAAGACCTTTAAGACGATAACGAAAACCACATACTCTACCCATCATTGGGATCATTTTTTTCTACCAGACCATACCTGGGAAACCATTTTTTTTGAAGATATTGAAGGTCAAAGTATGCTTTTTTTTTAGTTTTTTCCAAAAACGTATTTTAATTGATAATACTAAACTTTCTTCCAAACAACCTGATCAATATTTTAAATTTTTCCTCACAAATTACGCATTAGAGTTACAAAAACGCAACGATTAACAAACGCACACGTCCGCCTTGGCTCAGCTGTATGGCCGCTGCACGCATGCAAACGCGCGGCATCGCCACAACCACACATTGCGCGCTACAAAAAAAAGCATTTTTTATGCCAAAAAATAAAAGTCGTTTCCCAGCAATTATTTTTGGTCAATGTAGTTTAGTTTGATGTACAGAGTGCGTAGATTTCGGTTATGTGATGGGTCTTTTTACACCCTGTATAGAAGAAGATATGCGGGCCGCAAAACATAGAGATTACAGTAAAAAGTTCATGAAAATGTTCAAATAATTCATCATGATAATTATTAAAAGCCTGGCATGCCCTCTTGGGCATTCGGCGTCTTCGCCATCTATCTTTTAACTACCGAATATAAAAAATATTCTGAGGTCTACACCGGTCGAGAAAAATAATTAATGAGGCCAAACCAGGGTTCCTAGCGACGAGCAATGACCCTACTCCCACGTTCCTCAAAGCAGAGCCTTTTTGAAAAGGTAGGAATGGTAAAAAAGTAATTTTCTTAATGTACTTTCCTACTTGTATACCAACAAACTTATTAAAATAATAAGTTTGTTAAAATAGATGCAGTTTATCACAAAATATGGTTTAAACCAAGACTAAGGTAAATCCAGGTTTAAAATGTACCCATCACTTTCTTATGTCATATAACAAAAAGAGACGGGGCTATTTTAAAACCTAGGTTTTTCTTAGACCATCTTTTGTAATAAGGGGGAGAGCGTCCAGTACATACATGATCCGCTCATAATTGTCTCACTGTTAGGCTCGCGCCTCTTCTCAGAATGAAGAAGAAGAGTTTAGACCTTAGTCCACTACCCTGGCCTGGTATGGACTGGCGGACTAAAGTCACCATCGAAAACTTTTTTAGAACCCTCCGGTGTGCAGATTTCATCACGATGTTTTCCTTATATCCGATGTTAACGCAGGTGGTAATACAATTCTGATCCGCATTCGGAAAGTCAGAGGTGCGGGCCGGGGTCGAGTCAAGCCCCTTCGCATGGAAGGCAAGTGTTCAACCGCTAGGCTATCACACTATCACTGCTTTTTTTAGTACTAGTTCAATAATAGATTAAAAATGAAAGAAATTGTTTTGAACTTCTAAAGGAAGTACGGTTTCTAAGATGATCCTGCACACCTGAGAGGGCTTCAAAACGTTCTCGTTGGTGTGTGTAATCCGATAACCCCCACCAAGCTAGCGTTGTGAATTAAGGCCTTATCTCTTCTCATTCTGAAAAGAGGCCCAAGTCCAGCAGTGGGACAGTAATGGGTTCATCATCATCATCATTCAGCTGAAAGACGTCCACTGCTAGACACAGGCATCCCCCAAAAGGGGGGATTTGCCGTAATCGCCACGCTTGGCAGGCGGGTTGGCGATCGCAGTTTGGTTGTTAAAGTACTCAGAGAACGCCGCTGCCCGTCCTCTAGAGAATCCCTTAGTCGCCTTTTACGACACCCACTGAAAGAGGGGTAATTATTCTTTAAGTCCGGTACCACACGAGACAAGACCAGAGAGAGTAATGGGTTGATTATGTTATATTATTGAACTAGTGTGTCCGCCCTATCTATAGTTCTTTGGCATGTCCGGATTATGCAGAACGCGTAGCAACCCTAAAGACACAAGAAATCGTGCTCAGTAGAAAAAATTCAAAGCCTAATCTTGATATATTACTCTTTAGGGAAATCAGAATCACCGCTATTTTTTGGTGGAATTTGTTTTTTTTTTGTCCAATTTGCGATCGTTCATTTAGTTGATAGCTAGGATTTAGGTAACTAATGGAGATTATACGAAATAATCTGTAATTTTGATGCTTAGGTTTTGTGATCTTATTATAATGCAAAAAAGATGCGATAGCGAAATTACATGTATTAAGTAATTTCTATAATTATTCAAAATGAGCTTTGCTGAAATTTGAATCAAAATAAATAATTTTCTTTCCAATACCCCGCGCCCCCCTTTAATTTTAAGGCAAATCTACATTAAGCCCACTACTATCCAAATGTGCACTATAGGCTGCATTTTGTTGACTAATAAATTAATCCGTGGCTTCATGGAAGTCATTGCAGTGCCCAGCAAAGATCAAATTTTAACGTGGCGTCTGTTTCTTTGTCTTCTACTTAACTTTATAATATTTTCTGAGGCACCGCGCCACCTCTCCTGTCACTTCATTCCCCCCTCCGGTCACTTCACCGTCCTCTCCCTTCGGGTCACTTTACTCCTCCATTCGGGTCGTTTAACGCCCCCTTTAGGTCACTTCACGCCCCCCTGGGTCCCGCTTCCCACCAGTTCTTAAACCATTATTTAAACATATAAACAAACACTATCCAAAAAAACATTTTCACTCGGAAACAGTATAAATACTTCATTACTGGTATCATACGTTCCTTTCGTGGATATGAGGATATAATCCATGTCCCTAGGGCTTGTGTGTCACGCGAACCGTCAGTGCTGACATTACGGTAAATTAGAACACGAAATAGCAAGATGGTTCGGGACGATGCCTACTGGCTAATAGAATCAAATTCTGAAGACAATGAGACATGAAATAAAGAAGAAATGGTGTTACTATTTCGATTACAAATATGTAGAAAGATAGATGTAATATTCTTTATTGTATCGAACTACTAAAAGATTGAATTAAGTATTATTCGTGAAGGGATTCTTTAAATTTTACGGAACAAGTATTCGTATGTGTTGGCAGATGACATGTGTACAATAATAAAAGCTGTAATAACTATTCCTCATACATATACATCTTTATTTAGCTGACTGTACTCACAGTAGTAATAGAACTACGATATTAATTATGTAATCAAGGGTACAACGGCGGTCTTATCGCCAAAAGTGATATCCCACAGCTGGAGCTTTGAGCTGGACGGGAAAAATTTGAAAAATTAATATGTTACAGGCAAAATTCTTAACCGGTCAATCAAATACACCCAGTCAATTTTGAATTACTGTTACAAAGAAAAGTCATGAAAATCTGCCAAGAAGTCTCGAATAAATGCATGTACATACGCGCCAAATAGAAAAACTTTGTCTTTTTCTAAATTGGTTATCATAATTTATTAGATTTGGACGAGGCATTTATTGCCACCTCGTCAAACAAGCAGGGGCCTAATTCTCCTAAAATAAATTGTTGCCAAACGCAATCAAACCACAACCGTCAGTCAGTTTTTGTTTTCGAAAACTTTCAAATTAATGATTTTATTTTTTGTATCAAACAATTCGACAGCTTTTGAAATTGAGAACTGTCTAAATTAACGGTTCGGCCTTGATTCAGTTGTGATTTATCAAGATTTATTTTAGGAGAATTAGGCCCCAGGTTAACGTTGACAGAACCCGCCGTCTCTTACCCAAACAACACCCACCAAATTCATTCCATTACTTTCAAATCAGCCTACCAACGGATGGACCGTTAACGGTGTACTTACGCATTGTAAATACGAGCAGTCCCCTGCGATTGTGGCGGCACGCAACGTCATGTAACTGCGAATTAGCGCGTACGCCACCGTCCGCCATTTTATGTAATAGAATATTAAATTGTTCCAAATGGAGCTGTTGATTTTGTTAATAGGATGCTGTCATCTCGTTAGTATGGTAATTAGTGAAGATTAATAATGTATGGTTTGTTTTAGACTTGATTTACAGCTTTTTCGTAGTGCGTTGATGAACATGGTGGACGTAAGGCCTCTTAGAATTGAATGGACGTCAAGGATATTGTTCAATACTATACTAAATCGGAGTTCATAGCTAATTAACAACCGCGCAGATCTTAAGCTATGTCGACACCATTGCGCTTTCATGTTCATCTTGCGTCTTCGTTTGAGGTATGCGTGAAGCGCCATAGCGCATGCACAGTTGTGTGGGATCAGGGTGCGAAATAAAATGGAAATCTCGCAAACAAATAGTATATTTTGGTATATTAAGGGATAAAAACTTAAAAGCAAAATCTAACACATCTCACCGTACGTCGCTCATCCTCTGACATGCAACGTTCTCCCCTTAACTCATTCATCATCTTAGTCATATAATACCTCTCTCTTTCACACTCATACACCTCTCACTCACACCTGTACATGCGTTCCATTGTCTCCATAATTTGTACATTCCACAGTTGCTGAGCCCAATTCCTCTTTTTATTTGCTTCGTGGTGCTCTCCAGGCCCGGAGGGGTCTTGATGTACAACGACCGGTCACCTATCCACACAACCTTGCAACCTAAATGGTATGTCTACACCAGTGCGCTTTCATGTTCATCTTGCGCTGTCAACTTTCAATTCCTCTTGCGTCAAGCGCATGCAATATTGATTGCCATAAGACGCATGCAGCTTATCGTCTACACCGGTGCGTCTCGGACAGTCGTCAGTCGACATATAATAGACAGATTAGCGTGCGCTAGGGGCATGCGCTTTTGTCGAACTAGTAATTAAGGCATGTGCTATGGCGCTTCACGCATGCTTCAGACGAAGATGCAAGATGAATATGAAAGCGCACTAGCGTAGACATAGCTGAAGAAGATCGTCCAAATATGCATAATTTGCAGAATTTTGATAGTCAATTACAGAAAATAATTAGTATTAATGTACAATTCTGAAAAAGAGATTCTCCCACACATTTCAGGTTAACCTCAATGATGACGAGAACCATTATATGAATAACGGACAAAGGTTCAGGGAAAATAAAAGATAATTTTCCCCAATAACGTCTATTGTAAGTTACGCCAAAGCCCGGCCCACTCATAAAGAAATTGCTCTATTACCATAATGTTATATTATTGACGACAGGACATGAAAACTTTATTGTTATAGTTCCACGGGCATCTAATAACTGTTCAACGTAATTAAAAGTTAAGTGCGAGCAGTAATTTATATTACACGTGGATATATTTTAGTATTTTGGTTTTATGTGAAGCGATTCTTTAGTTATTTTATGGATTTTTAACCGATTTCCAAAAAGAGGTTTCCATAGGAGGTTGTTTTTGTATGTTTTGTTCAGTGATAATTATTAATATCGTTGCCAATTGCGAACCGATTTTAATGATTCTTTTTTTGTTTGGAAGAGCACTCTCCCGAGGTGGTCCTATTGAATACTGGTGAAGATCTGATGAAGACCTTCGGATATGTCTATCTCCGAAAATGTGTGTGAATGGAACTCTTCAATGGATAACAGCAAATCACTCGCGATTGCTTGTAATCGCATCTTTATGTCTTAGAATACAGAAAGAACTTTATGTATTGTTAATGCTACCTCAAAATAGAAACAATTACTGTATTATAATCTATTTTTATTTAGTTTTTCTCATAAACATTGAACGGAACTAACGGAACTTAGGCACCTCTCTATTATTCAAGCCGAAGTCAAACTTCAGTGATTAATTTAAACGATTCGTATTTTCAATAAGACATTTTCAATCAGCAGATTGCTCGCGCAATATCGATAAAATGAAGACGACTACTTATGCTGTTTCGTTGAACCTTCTTTATAATCAGTGAAAAAGATGCGTACTCGTATGAAGTCTAAATGATTTTGTTTGCTTAAAAATAAAATATTTTTTGTTGAATCCAAAAAAAATCCTACGCAGGGTTTTTTTTAATTATGGTCATGTTTGACCCTAGTCGCATCTGATGGTAAGCGCAGACAGGGTCTAAGATAGAGCACACGAATCCAAGTAACAGAGATATAGAGGGATTACCCTATACCCCTCTGCCTCTCACATATACACGACGGAACACAGTAAACTGCTTGGCGCTGGACTTTAATGTGAGGGTGGTAGCTAGCTGGGCGGACCGTATAGATCCAACCACCAACCGTGCTGGGTTTTGTTGAATCTTACAACACGCGTCTATTCCCAGCGTGCGGTTAGCAAGTTTGATATTCTAGGCGGTGTGGGAATAAAAACTATGTAACCAATAGACCACGAGGTTTGAAGGAACTAATTCGTATACAACCGATGTGGATCACTATTATAAGAGAAATTGCGACGTCAACAATGTCAAACGCACCAACAAACTTGCCTGTGTTCATCCCTGTGTAAATTTTCAAACTCGCCATAACAAAATGAAACAAAGAAATCTACATCAATTCTTTTCTAAGATGACCGAAGTCACCGAAGTGTAAGAGTCGAGTTCAAAGAACATTCTCGCAGTTCAAGGGCGCAAAATAAAATGGAGGGAATATTTCTTTTAGCATTCACGGAGCATCGATTGTTTTAAAATTCTACGCGGCTAATGAGACAGAAAAGCGTCATGAATGACAGTTGTTGGTGACGAATTTTAAAATGGCGCGAAAATCCGCCATGTTTTGTTTCATATTTTTTAAAAGCGGAACTTGTTTTGAATGTTATATATATATTAATGTTTTATTTTCATTTTGATAATAAAAACTTTATTCGTTGTCTGTACTCAGATTTTTTGTAAAACATAAAATAAAACTGTGTCAAATAGAATTCCCTATTTCCTCGCTTTCACGGAATAGGGAAATTGACAGCTGAACGAATGGAACGATGACATTTGATGTACCTTCACCCAATTGTTTCCTTTGTTCTTTTCCAAGAGTGGAAAATAGAAAAAAGAAACAGTATCATGTCTTTTGTGGATTATAGTTATATTATTTCAACATACCTACAAGGTATTGTTGATCTTTATCCGTGCCATATTAAGGAGGTGTCTATACTAGACTATACACCGATATTGAACACGAATCATACCAATATTCTTTTTTTTTTAGTTTTAGATTTTCTATCTAATTTTTAAAGATTTGCTCTGGAAATAGGGAACAGTTACGGATCAACACCTTATGTAAGAAAGTCATTTTTTTTCATCACAATTTAGATAAAAGTACCAGGCTCGCATACAAAGCAGCGGGTAGGCAAAACGCAATAAGCAATTTGTATCAATTTATCTTCTAACGTTATCAGCCACATTGCACGGGCTTACGTCGACAAGTATTTAACTTAATACCTCGTAAATTGTACCGTCTTTGCCACTTATCTGATGGATCCTGCTCGGATATTTGCCGGAGATCCTGTTGAAGAAGAAACTTTTTTACATCTTTTTAGGTCGAATTTTCGTAACTTAATTTGGTAAGAACTTCATGTTGGAATATTTGTAAGGGTTCGCTCAGATCGTGACGACGTTGACGAGCTGTCGCGTATTTTAAGAACACATGATTATTTGAGGAGTCGGTGAATGAAACAATCTAATTACACTTCTGGTCAGAACAACTTTTAAATATTTGTCTGTTTATGGATTTATGTAGATACTTAATTCTGTAGGTACTACTCGTAAAAGTGTGCTAAAATCGTATCAGAAGTTCGTGATTTCGATAAAAACGGTACAATTTGTAATACCATTCAAGTTTTGCTCTTCCTGTAGGGGAAGGTTGCTATGAATGGACCACATAACTTTACGACCTCATATCTCAAAAAGTATAAGTGTTAAAATGAAAGCAGTTTATTATTTTTATTTCGTAGGACCTTTGCTTATAATAATCAAACGCACAAACAATACGGGCTAACACTTTTTGAAATAAACGAAGAAAACTAAATTTTGGGCTGTTGCCTTCTTTGGACCATGGGCACCTTCATTGAACCACCAAGTTGCCATCAATGGACTTCGAGAGACTTGTTCTAGAGGTCCAATCTAGGCAACTACTTATAATCATAATTTAAACCAACTCTTTGTTTTCTTACATCAGTAATAATCATCAGTAGAATCACCTAAAGCAAGGTTCATACCTAGGTACCTAGTACCTACTTGTTTCATTCCATGTAAAGGTTTTTACTTTTTTCGGCGACATTCTGGAATTTTATATTTGTAATGATTTTTCTATGGTTTTAATGAAACATAATAAGTAAAATACATCATACATAATTAGTGAAATACTCAGGACCTATTCCCATTATTATGACTAAAAAAATACAATAAACAGTTGCTATGATTGGACCGGTCCAACGGTG
Organism: Amphipyra tragopoginis; assembly: GCA_905220435.1. NCBI lineage: Eukaryota > Metazoa > Arthropoda > Insecta > Lepidoptera > Noctuidae > Amphipyra > Amphipyra tragopoginis. The sequence goes on from HG992006.1 coordinate 5,624,723, forward strand.
GAACTCTCTTGAGGTCCATTGATGGCAACAAGGTACTGGTTAAGAAAAACTAAACTAAAATATAAATGGTCATGATTAGACAAAATTGAATAACAGTCATGGAATCTCAATTAAACTGTCCAATATTTCATAACAGTGCACGCAGACAAATATGAATACAATGATACTTACGTAAAATAGTACTCAGTGAAATTATAAGATTTTGACCGCCGCAAACACAACCACACGTGTCTCTCCTGGCCATGTGCCGCAACGTCACTGAGGTAAGAGGGGGGTGCAACTGAGTCACCACGGACTCATTTCGACTAGTTTGGGTGTTGCTAGCTTGCACAGTTTTGGAAATACCTTGGTGGTCCAATGAAAGAGCTAGTCCAATGATCGCAACCTTCCTATAATTAAATTTCGTTTTATGTCATTTTTTTTTGTATCTCCTGTAAAATTTCTAAGTTTTGTGTAATAAGATCGTTTTGTTCGCTGTTATAAATAATAGGAATAATCGATATAGAAGCGACATCAACACAAAAGTTTAAATTAAACTCAAAACACCAAACCGTTGGGCCTCACTTATGACAAGTGCGTTTCGATTTCCCGCGCGCACGGCTGTAGCTCCGTTGGCGCCACGATTAGTTTTTTCATGTTAATAACTGTCTACACTTATATAAGTTATGTAATATTGTATTTTAATGTGTTCAAGTGACAATACACCGAATTAACATAGTAAACAATCGTTTTATTCAGATCAACTCGTTACACAAATCTGACTTCCAAATCTCTCCAACATACTGCTGCAAACTACCAATAAATTCGTAATCCACCAAGACAGACTTCCAAATTGTAACTTGTAACCTTTCTACAATGTTGGAACACGTGTAATCTTCGTCATAATTCACCTAAAGCTCACTTGTGTCGCGAAACTGCGTCGTTTCAAGCATAATTTTCTGGAACGACGAACGTAACCGGTATATGTTGACCCCTAACCTTTGAGCATTCAACCCATTTTTGTATAAAGCACTCGTCTCTTTGTGAATGGTTGTTACATTGCGTAATCCACGTTTTTCGTGGAGTATGTGACTCGCGGGTACGGAATGAAACAAAAATAAAAATTGAATAAATATTTTGGTTGGTTCGTAATTTAAAACGGAGGTGACGACGAATTAATTTCTCGGAGACGCACCATCACTTTGTCTTTCTATCATGACTATAAATATGGTGAATTCCGGTATTTCCCGCGCTTACATGAATGGTGGATAAACATCAACATTATACAAGCTTAGTTTTAGTATATACTAAACCTGAAACTAGTTTGTTCAGAATCACTAGGAGAATCGATTGACATATTTTTTACACCACATTTTTTTTTTCATAAATTTCAGTTTTGTTTCAGTAGGTTTCTACCCATAACAGTTGACGGGAATAGACACCTTGAGGTTTGAGATGGTCCGCTCGGTCAGTTTCCGTGTATTAGACAACCCCCTTTTTTTTTTTTTTTTTTTTTTTTTTCGTGGGAAAATCCTCATGGATACCCTTCGTCTGGGGAAGGCGAAGGGTTATGCCGGACTCTTACCGGCTAAAAACCCACGGTGTTCCTTCTCCTGACCCTTGGCCGAGGTCACGGGATTCGCAGCTGCATGCACCGCAACCCCGGCAGGCCTCGGTCCGCCAGACCCTGGCAGACCTCTCCTTCTGTGGGGTCTTGCCCCACGTCCTCCTGACAGGCGCGCACGGAACACATGCGCGCCGCCTTCTCGGGCCTGTTACTGGTCGGGCGACGGGTCCCCTAGCCCGTCGCCCGCAGGCCACACACTACGGTGGCCGGAGATCGTCGCGCGCCCTCCGGCGGCGCCCGGTGCGTCTGGCGCGGGAAGGGAGAGTGGCCGTCACCTCTCTCTCCCTCTCCGCTCCCTCCTTGGTCGCCATCACCACCTCGCAGAAGGAGGTGACGGCTTCCCACGCACTCTCGCTCGTGACCATGGACAGAACCACGGCCGGAAGCGAGAGGTCACCACCGACCGCCGTGACTAGTTCACGGCGCTGCGTCGCCCACGCACGGCACTCCTGCAATGTGTGCAGCGCCGTGTCTTCCGGGCAGTCGACGCAGTGGTGACATCCGGGCGTCTGCTCCCGGCCTATGCGACACAAGTACTTCCCGAAACATCCATGTCCCGAGAGTACCTGCGTCAGTATTAGACAACCCCTGCATAGCACATCTCAGGCATTTCACACTTTACTAGGGAACTTAACGCGACATAAACTACGGTGTAACTTTGAGATTTATTAAAAAAAAAACACATATTCAGGCAGTTCTGATGAAAATCTTGTTGTACAAAAACCGAGACACCCGGTTTTTGTATATACTAAAAATAACGTTGTATAACTTTTTGCTTGCATATTGCTTACGGTACCTGAGTAGAGTCAAACCCCGGAGCTTCCCACTCTCGATCTTCATTTTTACCTCACTACGGCAGAGGGAAAGGGTTATGAATCTCACTGGCATATCATATGTATGTATGTACATACATCAAAAAAAGTTTGCGATCACTTTGAAAAATTATGTAGCCTTTTTGAAGCCGAATTTTCTAATCGGGATTCAAAGCGATAATTATCATGATAAATATAGATTGATAGTTATCTAGATAAATATAAATCAGATTTCAGTTGGACATTGAATTCGGAATCTTCACATACATAATTATGCTAGTGATCGCAAACATTTTTTGATGTGTATGTACGCTGGATGACACGGTGACGCAGTGAGCCACTGCGTCAAGCGTGCCATCGTTCTTATTCTGCGCATGAATCCCTACTAATATTATAAATGCGAAAGTAACTCTGTCTGTGACGCTTTCACGCCTAAACCGCTGAACCTATTTTGATGAAACTTGGTACAGAGATAGTCTGGAACCTGGAGAAAGATATAGGCTAGGTACTTTTATCCTGAAAAATACGCAATAAACGACATCCACGCGGGGAGGCCGCGAGCGAACACTAGTATCAAATTTTTTTTTTTTTTTTTTAAAAAAAACGTTGCCCCACACTAAGATTTCTCTTGTATCGTGGGTGCGTTTACAGACACAAATCTCACAAACAAACGCCCAGACCCGAAACAACCATCTGTAGGCCATACAAATTTTTGTTCCGTGTGGGAATCGAACCCACGACCCGTAGCGCAGAAGCTAATCGCTTAGCCATTGCACCAAACGTGTCGTCAAATTTGACACTTAAATGTTAATACGCGATGGCAATCATTTACAAATCTATTGATACGAGTATAAAGCAATCATTTGAATACAAAGACTTCAAAAGTACATTTATCGTTCATTATGCGTATTTTGAGTGGGTCAGTGAATTTATGTATAGTTTATACACCTTTTTGGATACAAATGGATGAAAAATATAAACATTGTTACTGATATGAATAAATTCAGCGGCATCTATCACGCCACATGCGAACTACGCAACACACCTGTTGTGTAGCAGACTGCTGCAGACTACAGCGACAATAACGACAACTCTCAAAGTTGACGCCATGACAGTTCCTACACCGCGATATCAAAATTTAACACGCAGATAGTATATATACAGCCGCCCAGCGTTAACCGTTGGGAGCCAGTCACGATCCACCGAGCTCTCCCGTCGTAGAGCCGGTCGTCTCTCCAGACTCCGCAGTCACACCGATAATTCAGCCCTCATCAAGCTGCCCCCCCCCCCTAAGTCCACGCCAGCAACGCCCTAAGCCGAGGTCCGAGTCCCACTAGGGGTCGCCCTTCGTGCTGTTGTTGCAGGTAGTCGTGATGTTCGTGTAGTACAAGTAGTTAGCTTAGGTTAAGTATTTTACTTCCCCCCATTGGCTGGAGACCCTTCAGGTCTCACCAATAACTGCCCGGTTACGTAGAAACCGTCCCCTAGGACGACCTACAGCAGTCAAATAGAAAAAAAAAAAAGTTAACCGTTGGGCAGTAGCCCGCCAGGCACAAGACTCCGTCTGGTTGGAGGATCTTCCCTTTGTTTGGAGGAACACCATATTTGTTCCTCCACAAAGTTATATCAGGTGGAAAGACTAAAATATCCGCGTTTCTGCTCATACATTTTGTACTAGACTCCGCATACCGTCAGGATTTGCTAGATCCGACAGTCTGTTGGGTCTATTACAAAATGTATATTATAATAAAAGGATTGTCGCGCACGCGTCAGAAATTGTCTGACAGAAATTTCTGACAACGTGCGGCCGGGCTTAGAGGCCTCTAGGCATTGTCCATCAGTGCTGTCCGTCCATGCACGACGCACGACTCAAAACGAAAGTGCGTAGACATGCTGGACAGCAAGCCATCGTGCATTTTTCTGTCCAGCAAGCCTAGGTGCTATTGTTTTGCGTCTTGCATCGTGCACGGAAGGACAGCATGGATGGCTAATGCGTAGAGGGCTTAAACATATCGAATAAGAAAACAAGAACCACGACGGTCAGTCAGTTTTCGTTTGTCAACATTTTTGGTTTTGTTTTTGTTGCCAAACATTTTAACAGTTTTTGTAGGCGAGAACTGTCTGAATTAACGGTTCGGCTTCGACTCGTTTGCAACGTTTCTGTTGGTAGAATTTAGCCTTCTGGTCTAATATTGTCTTGCAAAATTTGTAGCAGGCTATAAAGCTTTTAAAATAATGTGGCCTTATCGTTCCTATGAGCAAAAAAACGTGTATTTTCCTACGGACCGTAAGACGCAATGGTTCCAATGAAAAAAAAGACAGCTTATTTTACTGGGTAATGCAATTAACGGATGGGAGGATCACCATTAACGCTCCGTAGGCAAATTGTATGGGATTATCTTCTAGACAAGATTTTCATTGTGAAATGGACTCTGGTGCGCCCTACATAACTTTTCCTGACCTAAGCTAAACCATAGCACAACGAACCTATAAGAACTTACAAAGAAAATATACTAGAGGAACTTAAGAATTTGTAAGTAAGTTATTGTTCTGGAGTTTTTCTGATAAAGATTACTTGATAAACTTCGGAGGTAAGCTCTCGAGCGGTGTGAATGATAAATAACTTTGATAAAAATGTCGCAGAATTTATCATTTTAACACCAAACTTTTTGGAGATGTGTTTTATGAACAAATAATGGAGGAAATTGTGTTCTAATGTTTTATGCGCAACAAAAGTGCTCACGAACTCATCTAAATAGAAAAAAAAGAAAATGTGGCTATCATTTCTGAGAAATCTTCGGTCTCTTTGGAAATCATTAGAAGTGTATAGAAAAGTTAAATATTACTTATTTTTCTTGTGACGTAAATGAAAGAAGGTAGATTTGGCTGTCTAAATCCTGAAAAACCTGGCCAGATTTTAATAAAAAGACAGATGGATCATCTAAAACGCAAAATTTATCATGAATCTTTTATACATATAACGATGCGCGGGAACATGCTGTCTCGTAGATTTGCTCGTTGTACAGTGGACGTGAAACTCACGCTATTTAAAGCGTACTGTCAAAGTTTTCACACGAGTGGTCTATGGGTCAGTTTTACGCAAAAGGCCTACAGTGCCCTCAGAGTTCAGTATAATAACATCTTCAGGGCTCTGTTGCGGCTCCCTCGTTATTGTAGCACTACAATTGTAGCGCTTCAGGCATGTTTGCAGATGCGCATGTAGAAGATTTTTATGCAATCATGCGTAAGAAAACCGGGTCTGTCATGCAAGGTGTGTGGAGGAGGGGCAACGGAATCTTGAAGATGATAGCAGATAGACTGGACTCAGCTGTCCTCCTAGTGATATTGACATTGACGACTATTCGCTTTTTCGTACAATGAACCAATAAACCCATCTTTAACGGCTCCTAACATGAACAGATTTCGGTCAATCTCATTTATTACTAGCATTCTTCGGTCGAACAATGTAAAAGTTTTATTTGTACGAGAATTCTCATCAATTGCTAAATAAAATACTGATTTGTTTATAGAGAACATAATCTTTTTAATGGATGCAATGAGAGAAAAGTGGTCGTTAAAGTCTTAATGGGTTTTATACCTAATACCTCTGTAGGAAAGACTGCCTTCAACATTCCATTCATTCCAAGGGGTCTATAAAAGTAGGAATGTGTTAACGTTTAGTTGAATTTTTAGGTTCTGTATAATATTTCTAGTTAGGTCAAAGATTACCTTATTTTATGATTTGATTGCGACTTGGGAAGATGCTATAAAACTGTTGGAGGCGTCACAATTAGTGATGGACTAGTGATATTCTAGGTATATAGCAACTATTCTAGTACACATAATGGTGAATAACTTTTATTCTACAACTTTCTCCAAAAGTCAATAGTTTAAGAGAAATAGCTGTTCAAAGATTTCATAAAAAATACACTAAAATCTGTCTATCGTCACATATGATCAGCTGTGTTTACATTTTAGGTCATATTTGAGGTCACGGAGAAGAAGCTTTATTTTCTGAAATCGTAACTAAAGTAAGGATGAAAAATTTAATAAAAAACTAAAATAAAAATATTTTTTCTTGGAAATAAAAATATATACTGGGTGAACCGAAAACTGAAACTGAATTCAGCCCATTATTCTGAATCAAAAATAAGTGTTTTTTTCTCGGAATTTTCCGAATTTACTGGAAATTGCTAATTTGCCTATATTTTATTGTATTTCAATAAGTGTTTTGACAGGTAAATGATTTGGGTGTAAAAGACAGGTTACCAAAAATTGACAGAGTGAATTTAGTTCATTATTTTGAATTGAAAATCAGTGGAAAATATCAACGAAATCTTTCGATTTTCCGATTTATAAAAAAATACATTTTATTTTTGCAATGTGCTGTGTGTCCTAATAGGATTGCTTATTTTACAGTAGAGAAATGTAAAATTTGTGAAAAGAAAAATCGGAAAAGTCGGAAAATTCCGAGCAAAATTTCCACTTATTTTCAATTTAGAATAATATACCTATGATAATAGGCACTGTTTCAGTTTTCGGTAAACCGTCCCTTACACCTGGTATACAGGGTGTCCAGTAAATAGCACGACATACTGCAGGGGGTGATAGCTTGGGTCAATACCTACCAAAACAACACAATATATGTTCAGCAAAATCTTACGGATTTACAGTTTTACAAAATTTTCCGAAATGTCGAAAAATCTCTACCTTGAAACAGATTTTTGAGCATCTCGTAATGAAAAAATCCTTTTCTAGTTTTTTCTTTTACATCAAATTATTCGTGAATAGTTACTTTACTCATTGATAAGTTTTTTTTCTATCATAAACAAGAATGTTTTCAAGAAATACAATTATTTGTATAAATTTTTACAGAACAATTTTATTATCGCTTAACTTTAACCTACAGTGGTGAAAAAAAAATGTATGTGGCAGTTTTGTACAACAAACTTAAAAGATAGCCTGTTTAATTGTGATTTTGGTAAGATACAATACTAGTGCATTTTCAATAAAAAAAAATAAAAAAAATGCTATTTTAGTTCCAGAGAAGCTGATTTTGTTGAAAATGTAGTTAACGTAATTTTGACAAAAACCACTACGAGAATAAATAATAGCTGCTCATTTACGCGAATCATTATAAAACAAGTTGTGACATTTAAAATGCGACATGCACGCGTAATGGATAAGGGCGTTCGCTACGTTACGCGGCGGGTACCCGCCTCGCGTGTGTGTATTGAAAGATAGTATGTACAAACCCGTCGCACGCGTCCGCGCCAGTTAGCGCAGTCCATACTATCTTTCAATACACACTCGTTAGGCGGGTACCCGCCGCGTACGCACCTTTAACGTAGCGAACGCCCTAAAGGTTTTTACCTGCTCGCCGACCGACCCGACCCGACTGGTTACTGTCTAACAAAAGAAGCACACACACGTTGACGTTTGGTGCAGTGGTTGAGCGATTAGCTGCTGCGCTACGGGTCGTGGGTTCGATTCCCACACGGAACAAAAATTTGTATAGCCTACAGATAGTTGTTTCGGGTCTGGGTGTTTGTGTGTGAGATTTGTGTTTGTAAACGCACACCCACCTACATAGCTCACAGACATAGCTCTTTAGAGCGAAAGAGCTAATCGCTCTTTTTCTTTTAAGTGAGCTATTTGCCCATGTCTAACAGAGTTTTTTTTATTATTGGACTGCTGTAGGTTGTCCTAGGGGACCCTCCCTACGTAACCGGGCAGTTAATGGCGAGACCTGAAGGGTCTCCAGAAAATGGGGGGGGGGAAGTAAAATACTTAACCTAAGCTAACTACTTGTACTACACTAACATCATGACTACCTGCAACAACAGCACTAAGGGCGACCCCTAGTGAAACTCGGACCTCGGCTCAGGGCGTTGCTGGCGGGGACTTAGGGGGGGGAGACAGCTTGATGAGAGCTGAATTATCGGTGTGACTGCAGAGTCTGAAGAGACGACCGGCTCTACGACGGGAGAGCTCTGTGGATCGTGACCGGCGGCGGTGGGACGTCGCGACGGGCCTCGTCGGCGAGGACGGTATGCCGGACGGCGGCGTTTGTTGTGTAGTGTGCTGGTCGATTTATTCGCCTCCTGGAGGAGGGTTATTTCGTCATCGGGTTCTAAAAGTGTGTGCCTGGGACGGCGAACTTTACTTATGAGAGAGGGACTGTAGTCGGCCGCTGCGGCGACTAGGGGGTTCGGATGGAGGGGGGCAGTGTTGAAGTAACGCTTGGAAATGCGTTTGAGGGATTGCCTGATGGTTGGCATTTTTAGATCGAGATGGAGTTGGATGTTACGCATGAACCACGGGGCAGCCGCGGCTCTGCGCAATACTCGATTCTGGAGGGTTTGGAAGGATTTGAAGCGAAAAGGCTTAACGTGTGCGAACACGACGCTAGCGTAAGTCAAGATGGGGCGGATGCACGTCACGTAGATTCTCAGCTTATTTCTAAGTGACAATTTACTGCGCGCTCTAAGAATGGGGTGGAGGCGACCGACAGCGAAAGCGGCGCGAGCGCGCACCGCTTTGACGTGGTCTCGGAAACTCAGATCATGGTCGAGGATAACCCCCAGGTATTTGGCTTTCATCTCCCAAGGGATCTGTTTGCCAAACATGAGGACGGGACGGATGTGGGTGTGGGAATCACCGTGTCTCTCGAAAAGAACGGCTGCGCTCTTTTCGGGATTCACCTCTATTCTCCATTTCCGGAACCAGACCTCGAGGGCGTCGGCTGCGGTTTGAAGGGTTCGAGAGATGCTATCGAGACTCCTACCGGAATAGTAGATAGCCGTGTCGTCGGCGAAGAGAGCCAACTTGGTCAAGCCACATTTGGGAATGTCGCTGGTGTACAGCGTGAACAGAAGGGGCGATAGCACGGAGCCCTGAGGGACTCTGGCGCGAATGGGGTGAGGGGACGAGAGGGTGCCTTCTAGGCGATCCGACAGAAAGTCTCGAATGATGAGCACCAGACGTCTAACAGAGATGCGTTGCGCACGGCTTAAGGTAGCGTACTGGCAAGCGTCGCAAAAAAGGTTGAGAGAGTAAGACACAAAATCACAATACAAGAAATAGCGGGATAGCACATGCGCTATTTTTTTTTTTCGTCTGGAAACGTTGTCCCTCACTAGGATTTCTCCTGTATCGTGGGTGCGTTTACAAACACAAATCTCACACACAAACACCCAGCCCCGAAACAACTATCTGTAGGCCATACAAATTTTTGTTCCGTGTGGGAATCGAACCCACAACCCGTAGCGCAGCAGCTAAGCCGAGGTCCGAGTCTCACTAGAGGTCGCCCTTAGTGCTGTTGTTGCAGGTAGTCATGATGTTAGTGTAGTACAAGTAGTTAGCTTAGGTTAAGTATTTTACTTCCCCCCCCCATTTTCTGGAGACCCTTCAGGTCTCGCCATTAACTGCCCGGTTACGTAGGGAGGGTCCCCTAGGACAACCTACAGCAGTCCAATAATAAAAAAAACTCTGTTAGACATGGGCAAATAGCTCACTTAAAAGAAAAAGAGCGATTAGCTCTTTCGCTCTAAAGAGCTATGTCTGTGAGCTATGTAGGTGGGTGTGCGTTTACAAACACAAATCTCACACACAAACACCCAGACCCGAAACAACTATCTGTAGGCTATACAAATTTTTGTTCCGTGTGGGAATCGAACCCACGACCCGTAGCGCAGCAGCTAATCGCTCAACCACTGCACCAAACGTCAACGTGTGTGTGCTTCTTTTGTTAGACAGTAACTAGTCGGGTCGGGTCGGTCGGCGAGCAGGTAAAAACCTTTAGGGCGTTCGCTACGTTAAAGGTGCGTACGCGGCGGGTACCCGCCTAACGAGTGTGTATTGAAAGATAGTATGGACTGCGCTAACTGGCGCGGACGCGTGCGACGGGTTTGTACATACTATCTTTCAATACACACACGCGAGGCGGGTACCCGCCGCGTAACGTAGCGAACGCCCTTATCCATTACGCGTGCATGTCGCATTTTACATGTCACAACTTGTTTTATAATGATTCGCGTAAATGAGCAGCTATTATTTATTCTCGTAGTGGTTTCTGTCAAAATTACGTAAACTACATTTTCAACAAAATCAGCTTCTCTGGAACTAAAATAGCATTTTTTTGATTTTTTTTTATTGAAAATGCACTAGTATTGTATCTTACCAAAATCACAATTAAACAGGCTATCTTTTAAGTTTGTTGTACAAAACTGCCACATACATTTTTTTTTCACCACTGTAGGTTAAAGTTAAGCGATAATAAAATTGTTCTGTAAAAATTTATACAAATAATTGTATTTCTTGAAAACATTCTTGTTTTTGATAGAAAAAAAAACTTATCAATGAGTAAAGTAACTATTCATGAATAATTTGATGTAAAAGAAAACACTAGAAAAGGAATTTTTCATTACGAGATGCTCAAAAATCTGTTTCAAGGTAGAGATTTTTCGACATTTCGGAAAATTTTGTAAAACTGTAAATCCGTAAGATTTTGCTGAACATATATTGTGTTGTTTTGGTAGGTATTGACCCAAGCTATCACCCCCTGCAGTATGTCGTGCTATTTACTGGACACCCTGTATATTGAATTTTGGAATTTTAACACTTGTTTTAAAACAGTCATCAGTGATACTTGAAGTGGCCCACGGATTAGTACCCCCTTTCCAACTAACTTTGTACATGAATAGCAAAAACTCACCCACTAATACATATATATACATACATACATGTACAGCTTCGGCGTACTGTTAAAGCACAGTGTACCTACTTACTACATAGATACAGTGGGTCAACGCCCATACATTTGACAGGTCCTATGACATGTCAAAATTATGTAGGGGCAGAGGTTATGTCCCAAGTATGCAGTATGGCTACTCGGGACATAACCTCCGCTCCTTCACCCCGCAACCACCCGCATGGTTGCTCTGCGACAATGTTCTACGTTGACCGACTGTATGGAGTAATAAGATATAGGTAGACTGTGGTTAAAGACTGATTACGTAGGTACTTTAAGAGAGCCGGAGAGTTTTAAAACATCCTGTTAATCCAAGATTACCTGCTGTAGCAGTTTGTAGTCAAAAACCGCTGAAGTAGGAAGTAGCAAACTCCGTGAACTCATCTCCGATACTTTGTTATTCTTTCCTCTTCATCATAGCGAAGTGTTTAAAGTTTATTTACTTTATAACAGCTACAGCATCTTTGTTCGTAAGTTAGCACCACGTACATGAACTTAGTTGCACGGCTTGTTAACAGTTTGTTTGAACAAAATTATACGTTTGCGATCAAAGAAAATTTATATCTAAACGTACTCTGTTTGAGGTCCATGTTACGGTCTGTAGGATGTTTTTATAAGACTAACTAGCGACCCGCCCCGGATTCGCACATGTACGTTTTATAGCTTAAAACCTTCCTCTTGAATCACTCTATCTATTAAAAAAAACGCATCATAATCCGTTGCGTAGTTTTAAAGATCTAAGCATACATAGGGACAGACGGACAGCGGGAAGCGACTTTGTTTTATACTATGTAGTGATGTAGTGAAGGTGCAACAAAACAAGACGGGAGATAAAAAAAAACAAATAAATTAAATACATCCATAGTGGGTTATACCCTGTTCAACGAAAGATGAGTCCTGATATAGTGGTAATTTCGTAAATTATAGCCTTTATTAAGGAGACTGCTACCGAAAAAACGTAAACGACATCATCAAAAACCGTAAAATAGCTATATAAGGTCTTACTTTAATAATCCACGATATTTTGCATAGTGCCTTAGTAGATGCTAAAGATGATGTACAAACCACAAAAAAAAAATCTGATGGTATAAATATATTTTTTGTTAAAATAATAATCTAATAAATCAATCAATTAATTAATTTACTGGTTCTTTTAGGTGTAATAGCGTGCACGGCACTAGCTATCAGCGCGGGCCATTTTCTTGCATGGATGTTATAACAACTTATAGCACCAGTAATTAAATAAACGACAGCTAAAAAAAATTTGACAAAATAAAATTAGGTATGTACAACTGATTTCATTTTCAGTGATACCTATATTATCTTCAGCATTCACTAAGACGCTTTGCAAAATATCGTGGAAAAGTAAGACCTTATAATTCACAATGTTTTTTTTTAAATATTTGCTATTCTTTGTATGGTAACGTTTGTCGAGAAACTTCAGGATTCACCTTACGCTGAAAAGGGCATATAGTAACAAACGAACTGTATTAGTTTCAGTTTATTGTTGCGAAGAATGGATTAGTCCCTGGTAACAAGCTTGTTGGTTGAATGCATGTACGAACCCATTAACTTACGATAAGCGAGTCGTATCTTCCCGCTATTGTCTTCAGGATGCAATTGGAGCTGGCCCGCACTTGGCACAGCAACGAAGCCGATTTCTTTCTAACAATGGCGTAAAAGTCATCAACGTGCGCCTCAGAAACTGGTAATGGTTGATTTACGAAACGGAGCCTCAAGAGATAGATAGAGATATTGGCGGAGCACCGCCGTGTCCTCGTAGACGCGACCGGCGGCGGCGACCTCTCGCGTCCGGCTCTGGTTCAATCCATGGTCCGGAGCGAGGGGGCATGGGAAGCAGTCACCTCCTTCTGCGAAGCATCAATGATAGCGAAGGAGAAGGCGAAACGCGTGAGGGAGAGGCAAACCTCACGCCCCAGCCGCCGCAACAGAAGGAGACGCCCCGGGCGTCAGGAGTCGCAGGGCGATTCCCGGCCACCGTAGGCGCGGACCTGCGGTCGGCGAGCGTTGGGTGGCTCGCCGCCCGATCAGAACCAGGCCCGGGTCGACGGTGCGTTGTGTTCCATGCGCGCCTCAAAGAGATGTCAGCTTAATAGATGGGACCCGCTAGGACCAGTGCCTGCCAGGGTTGCGGAATTTGTTTGAAAGAGCTACCGCGGCCCTGGAACGCAAAGGGCGTTAGGAGGAACACGGATGGGTTTTAGTCAGTAAGAGTCTGACACTCCCTTCCGCTTCGCCCAGAGCGGAAGGAGTAATATAATGATTACGCATCCACAAAAAAAAAGCCTCAAGAGATGAAACGAACACGGCACACACTACAGAGACAAGATTTCTTCCACTAACAAGTCATACATACATTTCAGTTTTTTTACTGTAGACATTCGGTTCTTTAGTAAGATTTATTCCTTGCAACCTAAACTACCAATTACCACAATACATTCATTTTTGATAAAGATACAAGTGTCTTACCTCCGGTTTTTGATTTGAGAATTCGAGATAAGCAATACTTAAATAATATTTGAGTACTGAGTTTTAAAAAAAATGCTTGAAAATCCGTCATTTTTTTGACAACTTCGTACTCAAATGTTACTGAAGTAATCCTAGAATCCTCAATTCAGAAACCGAAGGTAAATTTTAACCCAATAACGCACGGTAATCTTATAACATTTTATGCGTGGAAGAGGGAATACAATTGTGCCGATCCCATCTAGTAGAGATGAGGACAGGAAGACAATGAACGCTCAGCACATAAATCATAGGAATCGGTCACTAGACACCACGATTGACAGGATGATTGGACTAACAGTATTAATATGGATGACTTTGTCTGTGAACGGTTGGATGCTGCTGCACATTCAACTGTTTTCATTTGAGTCCAGACGCTTTAGCTATGTTTATACCAGTGCGCTTTCATGTTCATCTTGCGTCTTCGTCTGAGGCATGCATGAAGCGCCATAGCGCATGCAATAACGCATGCCTTAATACTAGTTCGACAAAAGCGCATGCCCCTAGCGCACGCTAATCCGTCTATTGTATGTCGACTGACGACTGACCGAGGCGCACCGGTGTAGACGATAAGCTGCATGCATCTTATGGCAATCAATATTGCATGCGCTTGACGCAAGAGGAATTGAAAGTTGGAAGCGCAAGATGAACACGAAACCGCACTGGTGTAGACAATTTCAATGACATGATATAAGATCACGCCTGTAATCCCCGAAGGGTTGGGCAGAGCTGTATAATGCATTTGCCATGCCCTCATTTCGCCGTTATGTTTTAAATCCCATGTAATAGAGGGCGAGCCTATTGTCTTTAACTGGGCACAAATCCAGACTTCAGGCTGCTACTGAAAAATTTCACACCGAAAAACCCAATAACACTTTGCCCGACGCGACCTGGGGATTGAACCCAAGACCTCACGTTCAGCAGTCGCAGTTGCGACCATTAGACCAACGATGCAGTCAACGAGCTTTCAACGACATCTGCGGATAAAACAGAGCTTTTTACGAATAAGTTTTTTAAGAATTATCAATTTAGCGTGGTTACTAAGTCAATCGTTAAACACTACGCTTGTCGCTCATGTAGAGAATCAGAGAAAGGGACTCTGTTTACATTTAAACCGCCTTGGACTGTGGTGGAACAAATTGAGCGCCGCGATTCACGCGATGCCGGCCCTGCATCAGAGTGAGAGGATTTGCCTATAATTTTAAAATCGTTTGTTTTAATGAAATTAAGTGCCTAAAAAAATTTGGATGGTGGTTAAAAAGTTTGCGTGTATATTATAGCATAGTCTGGACTGCGCTTATCAGAGCCAAACAAAATCCATTCACCATAATAAAGCTGTTCGTCAATTAAACGTAAACTAAAACATAATGATATAGCATAAAACGTAAAGATTTACGATATACGTGATCGTAAGCGTAACGCCTCGTAAACGGTTTATTGGCAACCGTTCCGCCATCTTTTATCTCTGTCTAACACTGAAGCAACGAAAGAGATAGAAGACAGAGTTTTCTTGTTTATGATGTGATGTAATTGCACTTATTTGGTTTAGGTGTCGTGAAATAGGATTACTGTTAACTCAATTTTGGGCCAAAAATGTGGCTTCAAATTTGATCGTATTGCGTTGTTTCTTTTTTTGGTTTATTCTGCTTTTGATGTTGAATTTTATGCTTTAATGCCAGTATAACAAAAGATCTAACATTTTTATTATTATAAAAATATATCATTATAAGAATCATATTTTAATAACATCATGCCTCAAAAATTCATGCCTGTATTGGCTGAAGGGTTGGGCAGAGGTGTATAGTATACCCTAATTTCGCAATTATGTTTAAGTCATTTAATAGGGGGCGAGCCTATTGCCATCAACTGTGCACAAATTCAGTCTCCAGGCTGCTACTGAGAAATTCCACACGAAAAAACCTAATAAAACTTTGCCCGACCTGGGGATCGAACCCAGGACCTCACGCTTAGCAGCCGCGCTTGCGACCACTAGACCAATAAGGCAGTCCACTCATATTTTAAAATAATGCCAAAAAGCTGGGGAGGCTAAATATGGCGCTCGCAGAATTATTTTAATAACAAGTATTCAACTGCAGACCCTCGTACACTCTAACATAATCAGGTCATTACCTAACCCACTGCTGGGCATAGACCTCTTCTGTGAATGAGAAGGGTTCATGCCGTACTCCACCACGCTGGCTTGGTGCGTGTTGACGGACTACACACACGGTCGAGAACTTTATGGAGCCTTTCAGATGTGCAGATTTATTTTACGATATTTTCCTTCACCGTTACCGCAAGTGGTAACCAAATGAATTTAAAGTCAGTCAGAGTCATAAAAACATTATTCTTATTTTGTAATATTCAAATTTTTTTCTTTCTTTCTCAGGTAAGCTCGAGATTTAACAAAACAGGAAAACAAAACTAGTGCTGTCACGATTTGCACCTACCTTTGGGAATTATGGTATGTAAATTATGGTGTTTAATTAACTTTGTCAAATTCGCCCTCACTATTCCGTCTAATTAACGGATTGAAGCCTAAACCGCAGATTTACAAACTAGTCATTAACGTCGATATTTAATCACTGTTAACTAAAACAAGATTTAAAACGTGGATACTTTTCGTAAACATTTAGATTTCGCGGCATTTGCAAAGGCCGTAGTTTACGAGTCCAGTTCCGTTACCGGTCTTCAGTATTTGACTGGTAATTTAGCGGAGAACTACGTTACCGACTCCAATGACTGTAAGTTAATGTCTGAAATTGCACACCATGCACCCGATACACGACAGTTTTTTTTTGTTCAGTTTTCTTTGGCTTGGTTCATTTTTTGTGACTATGGATGCCTCATAGCCCCGTCACCAGGTCGCAAAAAAGGGGTTTACCTTGCAAAAGGTCGGTCAGTCCTGAATTTTGGATATATGTTATGTTTAGGTGTTCATATGAAAAATTCAAGTTTTCCTATGACTCCTTGAGTGACAAGCGTTAACTATTAGCTATAGAAAAAAATGCTCAAAACAAGAATTGTAGGAAATTTAATTCTCTACAAAATTGGTCGGAGCTATTTTGGACGTAAAAGCCATAGGAAGTTATTTAATAAAATTCATTTTTGGGGTCTTTAATCCGAGATGGCAGAGCGCGCCGAGGTCACTCAAGGTCGAAAACGTGAATTTATCATAAGAACACCTAAACATAACACATCCAAAGTTCGGGACTGA
This sequence comes from Amphipyra tragopoginis, assembly GCA_905220435.1. Lineage (NCBI taxonomy): Eukaryota > Metazoa > Arthropoda > Insecta > Lepidoptera > Noctuidae > Amphipyra > Amphipyra tragopoginis. The sequence goes on from HG992006.1 coordinate 5,641,636, forward strand.
CCTACCTTTTGCAAGGTAAAACTACCTGGCGACTGGGCTATCATAGGTATCTCCTAATATGTCGATACCTACACGTTGTCACGCTTAGCGGGTTAAGGGTGGCTTGAGGAGTCAACCCTTAACGAGCAGGTGCACATAAAATCAGAATCTAGCAAGAAGCAGAAGCAGTTTAACAGGAGTGTACTTATATAAGAATATTAAGGAAAACACTTTTAACCATACAATATATATTTTAATAATTATAACAAAGTTAGACTAGTTTACAGGGCGTGGTTCTTAGACAATACGATACGAGGAGTCCAGGGTCTTCAGGTGTAGTAGGTAGTACTTAACTAGGCGGCTGCTGAGGCGTGAGAGAGGACAAAGTGCAGCGTGCCGGCCCTTTTATAGGTGCACCCTGCTAGTCGCCACCACTACCACCATCACAACGTCATCCCCTGGTCCTACCCTCGTTTTACAATCTCAGTTTTGTCAAATCACTTGTACAAACACTTCGGACGTACTCCACAGAGGGCATAGTTAATACATCATTCGAATTCCACATCGGGTTAACCTACCTTGATTAACGGTTTCCGATTAGCCATTACTCGGTGACTTTAGAATAAACAGGAATTTCGGATTCAAGGCCTATAGTGAATGATCGGATGAACCGTTGAATCGGGTTGTCAACCAATCGACGTTGTTTGTGTTTCTGGATGATCTGAATAATTAGACTATTTTTTTTGAACTTTGCCCCACACTCGGATTTCTCCTGTATCGTGGGTGCGTTTACAAACACAAATCTTACATACAAAAACGCCCACGAAACAACTATCTGTAGGCCATACTTATTTATTTATTTATACTTTCGCACAAAATCTGTACAGAGGCGGACTTAATGCCATAGGCATTTTCTACCAGTCGACCTTACAAATACAAATTTTTGTTCCGTGTGGGAATCGAACCCACGACCCGTAGCGCAGAAGCCAATCGCTCAGCCACTGCACCAAACGTGTCATCAAAGTTGAGTAATAGTGATCACTTTAGGTGTTTCTAAATATTTGGGCATCTTGACTGCTGTTTACTATAACACTAGCAACCCGCCCCGGCTTAGCACGTGTACGTTTTATAACTTAAAACCTTCCTCTTGAATTACTCTATCTATTAAAAAAAACCGCATCAAAATCCGTTGCGTAGTTTTAAAGATCTAAGCATACATAGAGACAGACAGACAGCGGGAAGCGACTTTGTTTTATACTATGTAGTGATGAGTGTACTATGGAATTTCGACGCACAAAATATCGATAAATGCTAATACGATGCTACAAAATTGCGATGCACGTTACTGCGATAGATCTTCACTGTTGATGTAGCCTTCGCCGGCCGCTGCCGGGGCACGCTCGCTTCGCTCGCTCGGCTCGCGCGTGGGTGGTCACAGTTCTAACCTAACCTATCTGGTCGGGGTGCCCTAATCTAGTCATTCCGATTTTCGCAACATCGAACGTCGCGATGGTAAACTTTCGCGGTAAAGTACACACATCAAAAAAAGTTTGCGATCACTAGCATAATTATGTATATGAAGATTCCGAATTCAAAGTCCAACTGAAATCTGATTTATATTTATCTAGATAACTATCAATCTATATTTATCATGATAATTATCGCTTTGAATCCTGATTAGAAAATTCGGCTTCAAAAAGGCTACATAATTTTTCAAAGTGATCGCAAACTTTTTTTGATGTGTGTACATCGCGGTAATGAACTTCGCAACTATGATTTACACCCATAATATGACGCTGACTGTACCTATAAAAGCTAATAGAAATTAGTCAATTAACTATAAATCAAGCGTAGTTCGTAACTGCGTCGCTCGTCAGCGCATTATTATTTCACGTGGTGTCACCCGGCCGTCTGGCCTTCGCCTTGTGTGAATAATAACTGACGAACTGAATTTATCATCGGCACTGCCTAGGGATGCCACACGTAGCCTCGGAATTTACGAGCGTAATTGTTTCCGACTTATAAAGATTTTTTTCTTGTTAATGGTTTAAGGTATTTTTTTTTCGTTTATGTAACTTACTAGCTGAATTAGGTAGGTAATCATTTTTTTTTTATCAGCCTTTTCTGTCCCACTGCAGGGCACAAGCCTCCCTTCCCTCCTTCCATTTATCCCTATCCAGTGCTGTTATGCGCCAATCCTTGTGGAAAGAATCGAGTTCGTCCCGCCAGCTCATTCTGGGCCTGCCGCGTTGTCGTTTGCTGCTGTTTGGGACCCATGAGACCCATTAGGTAATCATGAGAAGATAAAAAGTTACTCAGAAAATTTTAGGCAATTCATTTAGTGTTGAACCTACAGCCCTATTTACTAAGTTTTATTATATTTTTTTTAGTAAATTTCTTTAACGATTTTTAGAACTTTAATGCCATGTGACGAATTGTCAAAAATGCGATTTTTACTGTTGCTTTACTTGCGCATTTGTTCGAAAATTGTGATTATAATCTTTTATTCATTTATAAACATAATAAGTACATTTTTAAATATTCAAATACAGGGTGAAATTGTAAACATTTGACAAACCGAAATGAGAGATTGTACTCATCACTATGAACAACTTTTACTATGGGACCAAACCGGAAATCGCGAAAAAAAAATCAGCTGTTCCCTACATTTTGACGAGTTATGCGAACATAAATGTAGGGAACATCTGTTTTTTTTCGCGATTTTCGGTTTGGTTCCATAGTAAAAGTTGTTCATAGTGATGAGTACAATCTCCCATTTCGGTTTGTCGAGTGTTTTCAATTTCACCCTGTATAAAATAAACCATAAAAATAATAGCCCTAGGCATCGGAACAGGGTTTTTAAGATACCGATGGTCAAGGCCTCAGAGAGAGGAACTTCCTAACAATACGTGCCGTGTTGAGAAATACCGTAACGCTTACTTATCCTGTAAATGGTACTGTTTATAAAAACTTGTAGGTACAGAGGCTAAATTCAAATAGTACAGATGTAAAGTAGGATTCATAAAATATCTTCATATCACATTTTATTTGCAAGCAAAGTCGTATTTCTGTTCATAAAACTAAATTGGATTTGCAAGCAAAGGATTTAGTTCTTTCATGTCCAATTTCAACGCTTTACACTTGAATAATCTAGAATCTAAAACTCAAGATTACCTCGATATAAATAATGCAGACACACATCCTTATTCGTGATTTGTAACATTGTGCGTCCTTAAATAATATATTTCGCTATTGTACAGCACAATAGGGACAGAAGGTCTATTTATTCTGTACGCCTATAGGTGAGTTTTACTTTTTAATCTGACATTTTTGTAATAACAATCAAACTACTCCAAAAGATCATGAGCTCTCTCAGGAATTAAATTGCCTATAATTGCAGCATTTAACAACCGTCCGTGGTGGTATCCTCACCAACCCTTTTTTTTTTTTTTTGCGTGTGGAAATCCTCATGGACTATCCCCCGTCTGGGGAGGACGGGGGGGTGTGCCGGACTCTTACCGGCTAAAACCACCACGATGTTCCATCACTTGACCGTGGGCCGGGGTCGCGGGATTCGCAGCGGCATGCACCGCGACCCCGACCTCACTTACCCTAACAAAACAATATATTCTAACATTAGTAGGCGATCACAAGCGTTAGGGCATAGTGGTATACGACCACGGACCGCGGCTATACTCTGAACATCACTATGAATATGTATTAAATACATTAAAATTTACGTGTAAGTTGTTTATCTAATAGACGATACACATTGAATAGTTTGCATGTAACAATTTTAGATGATAATATTTTCTTGTTTCATTAATTTTTCATTAGTCGGGTTTTAGTTTTTGAACTTACGTTTTGTTTAATTTATTTTGGGGTTAAAAAAATATATATATTAGCCTGTAACTTGTCCCACTGCTGGGCAAAGGCCTCTTCTCGTACAGCGAAGGAACGAGCATTGATCGCCACGCTTGCTCATTGCGGGTTGGCGATTTCAGACAATTAAAGTCCAGGTTTCCTCACGATGTTTTCCTTCACCGTTTGTCAGTGTTGTCTTAGATTAACTAAGAAAGTACATATGAAATTGAAAAAGTCACATTTGTACATGCCTGGGTTTGAACCCGCAACCCGGTGCTTAAGAAGCGGGTCTGTAACCTCCGGGCCACCACGACATTTTGGGGTTATAATTTATATATTTTTGAAATGGGCTAATTAAGCTCTTTCATTTGATGTTAAACACGGCTTCATATTTTTTTATACTTCACTACTTTATGTGCTCTAGAGGGCGCCATATTCAATTTAATGTGACGTCACATAGCTTAATACCAGCGGACGATCAAGACGCTTCCAACGATACCTCATTTGTTAAATTATGATAAGTAGTTTGGAAGTTGTAAGGGAACAGATGAGCATACATACATACATACCCACATACATACCGGTCAAAATCATATACCCTCCTTTTTGCTTCGCCGTAGTCGGGTAAAAAGGAGATCCCACCAGGAATTGTTCTAGGTCCTGGGCAAAGGTCCTCCCATAAGCCTTCTATTCTAACAAGGAAAGGTCCTAATGTTCGGCTCCTATTTGGTTCCTTTTAAGAAGAGCGTCGCCCTCTCAAATAATGCTGTTTAGATTTTTTCAATGTTCTGCAAACATTCGAAAACTTAGAAGGGTAACCACCCTAAATATGAAATTTAGCCGATAAAAAAAATGTGTCGGTTATTTTTCAATGCTCTACAACGCATCATATCGAGCCAGATACATGTGAACCTTCCAAGTTAAACTTCTATTGTCTTCTTACTCAGTGACTCCACGCAGAACGAGTTGATCGCCGCTTATCTCCGAAGGGCGGAGTCTGAGGTCAGGAGCTAGAATATTTTAATACCAATGAGCACCACGATATTGTTTCAGGAGGAAAGAAACTAACAGTTTGAGGCTGTAACAACACTTTTTAAATTCGTTTTTCTACTCTGTAAACTGTTCTGTGTGAGATAAAGTTAAAATGTTATTCGTACAGCTTTCTTGTAACGATTTTAGGTAGTGTTTGTAAACATTTTAAAAGTCGTTTAGACGTTTTATTGAGTGACCAGCTGTACCCGGCGTTGCAATGCACTTTTTCCTACTTACTACCTACCTACTACTTACCTATTACCTACCTTCAGAAACAAAATCAAAATATACTGGGTTACTTTTACATCGTTCTGGAACCGAAACACAGTAACTCCAGTCGAGTAATAGTTACTATTAGCATTGTTACTTTTTATTTATGACGTTTAATAAAGAAGTTAGAAATGTATCACTTTTTTCTGTCATTCGAGTTAAATGTTAGTAGCGCTTCCACCATTTCATTCATAAACGTAAGATCGTACGCGATCCGCTCGATGATGTAGGTACCGCGGCACAGCTGTGCGTGGTCGAGACAGTAGATAGCGCGCCTGCGGTGGGTCAACGGACGTCGGACGAATAGCCGGGCGCAATAAGTTAATACCTAACCTACCTACAACTGCTGCAAGTAGGTAATTCATATCAAGTACGATTTAAGTTGGTGTAAGTTCATTTACCTCCATCATCTCTTGTTTGTATCGGAAGCACGGCACGGCGTTTACCACTATCACATCTCTTCATAAACGAGAGAAATTAATTAACATTGAATTCACCACCCTTGCATCACGAAATCAATACCTAATCATTCAACTAGACGGCGAGGATGCTTAAGAGTTGTAATAAGGCCTTGACTATTAGGTGATAGGTTCGTATAGCATACCTACCTACCATAATTATGATAAATAAAAATAATACTGTAGCTTAAAACCAATTTTTGGCGGAGATGCGCGCGGCGGCTTCTACAAAGGCAGGCAAAACAAACAGAAAAATTGAATCGTTTCGACTATCGAATAGAGTTCATTATTAGTTGGAAGGTGTCGTTTTCTATGACAATATTGGAACGAATTAAAACCTTATTATTACAGAGTTAACCGTGAAAATCGGTTGCGCGTAACTTGTAAGGTCCGTACGGACAATGTAAACATGTGATTCTCAGAATAAGCGTGGAAGGGACATCGTAACACAAACTTCGTGAAAAGGTTCCTCATAAAGCCTTAAATTAATTTACGTAAGTCATTAATATCACAAATGATAGGTTACAGATGTTGTCATTTTTAAGCGCGCAATGTACTGCGAATGCAAACAACGAGTCACAATCACAACCGCAAGCCATTACTCCGCTAACGCGGTACCGGTGCGCAGCGCGGCGCGGCGGCCGTACAGTAAGTACAGTGCCTACACGCATACGCACGCACACATCACAAGTCTGAGTTCGGCACGGAGTCGCGTTGCCGCACAACGCTTTTGTAAACGTGAAAAGTAGCATACCTACGTTTACACTACTGATAAAGAAATCACCTAACAAACACATTGATAAACCGAACTTGAAATTTAGTTCAATTGACTGATTGCTTACAACAAAAAACAAAACATTGGTCGTTCGCTCATAAAATAACATAAGTAGGTACCTACCTAATGATTCCGATGAGGTACCTACCTACCTACATGGCAATTAGTTGCAAACAAATTAACACTCACCTTAATCTCTCTTATTAGGAGTGAGGGACTCCTAATAAGATAGGGTTCAAAGTGGCCGCCACCAACTTGCTCACAAATCCTAGCGCGGCGCAGAGTTTCAGCGTGGACACGGGGCAATAAGGTGGGGTCTCGGACATACTCCGCACGGAGCGTCGCAAGCGATCTCGCATTTCTGCTGCCGTATTGCACTCCGTAACAAAGTCCCTATCTTGACCCCACAGACAAAAATCTAGTGGGGTCAAGTCTGGTGATCGCGCTGGCCAGGGTTGTGGATCGAACCTCCCAATCTACTGGTCACCAAAAGTCGCTGTAAGGTGTAAGACTGTCGCACTGGAAGAGTCACGTGTGGGGGAGCGCCATCGTGTTGGTACCACGCATCCCGGAAGTGGGCCACCGGCATCTCTCTAGTTACGGGCACTAAACGTATGGTTACGACTGTTACGTATCCGAGGCATTTTCGTTCAAAACACACACAGTACAACACAGACAAAAAAACAACTCTACTGATAATAACTAATACGCTCAAATCCAAAATCACGAAAAACAACACAACCGTTTACAATGAACGCAAATCGGAAACTGAACTGATCAAAAATAGGCGAAATTCAAAATTTTACTTCCTTTACAATTTCGCCGACAAGCCGTCATAGACTCGTATAGGCACCTAGATCATGCACAGACCAATAAAATGATAGACTGTGCCAACGCATTAAGTTGTACTGACAAAATAAATTGCGAAAATGGATAGGGTTAAAATTTACTAAAGATCAGATTACATCGGTTAAACAAAGGTGTTAATGCAAAAACAAATGTTTATAACAAAAATTGCCTAAAAAAAAGGTTAATTACTAAAAAAACTCATTTTTTTACATTCAATTTATTAAAATTGATAACAGTATTGGACATACTATCAGAGATCATTAATAATCCCAGATTAAAAGTCTAAATAAAAGTAGTCAATCTGATATTAATTTACGTAATAACGCATCTGTTAGATTCATAGGCACTGGCCGCTATAGCTTTGTCGATACCGCGCGTCGGCGCAGCGGCATGTCGGCTTCTTTGAGTGAGCGCGCGCTCAGTGACTAGTGCCTACACTGCCTACTTTGTTGCACTCACTTACTTTGTTGCGATAACCTCGGTTCGTGAACTTTACCAAAACAGCTGATCGGGAGCACTTTTTAAGTTTGATTTTCATTGCTGTTTTACGTGAAAATTGGGAAATAATTGTTTTTTTCTTTTTTATCGCATTGGGATGGAAAACAATAATGATTTTATACACTATAAATTAAAAAAAACTGCAAAAAAAATCGTAAAAATTAAGAAAAAAGCGACGAAAAATTCCAACGCTGCGCTGGGGGGTTCAGAATCATGTACTGGATCCATGGTACACGTATACGTTACGATGTCCCTTCCACCCTTAGCAAACTGCGTACCTACCTAGTTTGGTAAAATTTCTTACGTTTAAGATATGAAATAAAATCTGAATTCTCGTCTCGCATTTTTAATTGTATACCTATTTCTCCATGAGTATGTACTTTTATTTGTTTATGTATTTAAAAGGCGGCGCAGGTACTCGTAGGGAAACAGCGGCGGCGGCGATCCGCGAACTCTGTGAACTATGTACCTACGCATAGAAAAGATAATAGTAGGTACCTACGGCGATATGTTTAGAGTAGGTATAACTTCATCCGCTCAAATAGTGACGGTACATCCAAATGGCAAGCAGGATTTTTCATGTGAGTTAGTAAAAAAGGTGTTTTTTTTTAGTAAGTACTTTAGCACTAGCACGGACACGGATACCTACTATTGAGGAACCTCCTTGACCTACGGTCAAAAAATGTTGTTTTGATGTACTTAGGTAGGTACGCAATGAACATAAAGTCCATCTTTCACTGTGATATTGTGTGTGAGTTCCACGCGCTGATATTACCTAGGTACTTAGGTACCTACACGAGTGTAAATTTAATTCGTCATTCAGGCCATAGGGTAGGTACTTCTCTGTTTTGTTTTGTATTGAAAGTTTGGTAGTTATGAGTTTGCTAATAGGTCGCGGTCGTCAGTACAGTACCTACCTATTTTATTGCGCGTTGTCGCTCTATGTCACAGAGTACTTTTCTGTAGGTTATTAGCGACAATAATACATGGTTTGATTCCGCATTCATAACCATTGTTTGGTTTAAATTGCATTTACCTACTTAACAGTCAAATAACTCGAATTTTTCCTTCATACTTTCCACGGGCTTAGGACCGTCGCGTCAGCAATACATTTTACATACCTATACCTAAGTAGGTACTTACCTACTTACTTGCTTTTATTATTGGCTACTTCTTGTAGTTGTAAGTAGGTAGGTACTCTTTTATTCTCAAGAAAGTGTCGCAGGCGTATTTAAAAAATTGGAGCTATTTACAAACATAATCAACTTTAGGCTAAAGACTTACCTATTATGTACGAGTACTTATTTACAATTTACACTTCCCTGTATCGAAGCAACTGCTCAAAATGGAGTCCACTTCGCTCGATACATAAACGGGCACGTTTAACTAAGTTGTCTTTTAATTTTCTTAATGTGTCTCTGTCACTTTTCACAATATTAAAAGCGTCCACTATCGCACTTCTTAAGTCATCTCGAGTAGTATGCTCCTCGGAATAAACGAGTCTTTTTATCTCGGACCACAAATAAAAATCCAAGGGTGTTAAGTCAGGGCTCCTTGCGGGCCAAGGCACAGGACCACCACGAGTACCACGACCTATCCACCGCTCACCAAACTCACTATTTAAATAGGCACGCACTGAAGTAGTATAATGAGCAGGGCACCCATCATGCTGATAGAACATGCCGCGTAAGTATGCTAGAGGCACATCCTCTAACAGCTCCGGTATGATGCTTTGCAGCATTTGCAGATAAGAACCGCCTGTCAGATGACCTTCAATGAAAACAGGCCCTATTATTTGGTCATTGATAATGCCTGCCCAAACATTCACGCTGAATCTGATCTGATGGTTATCTTCGCGAATGAGGTGCGGGTTTAAATACGACCAATAATGTTCGTTGTGAACATTATACAGACCCACTCGCGTAAATAGGGATTCATCCGTCCACAGTATGTTGGCACTGACATTTTCAAGCAACCATTGGCATAATGCGATTCTTCTTGGCCCGTCGCCTTCGTAAATAGCGTGCGCTCGACGAAAATGGTATGGATGTAATCCATTCGTATTCAATGTTTTCCATACATAATATTGGCTAACATTGAATCGCCTGGCCGCCATCGTGGTACTTCGACGTGGGTCGCGTTCGAAGAACTCCAGTATGTCTTCCTCCAATTCAGCCGAGTATGGTTGTCTACCGCGGCCCTGCGCGTGTGTGGGCACTCGAAACTGTCCATGATCGAGGAGACGCTGGGTTGCAGCCAGGATGGTGGAGGTGAAGGGAACTTGAGGGTCGGTGATTCCACGTGCGCGCAGTGAGTTCAGGTGTTCCGGCTGAGCATACAAACGCCTTGCCTCTTCCAAATTGAAATTCGCCATCCCATAAAAATGAACCATTGCTACATATTCCACGTTGGAGTACACGTATTGCCGGCTCATTTTTGACACGTAATTAGGTTGCGCGTGCGCGTGCGTCCGTAACCTAATACAGCGAAACGCGGGACAATACTAGGGGAAGGGCGGGCGGGCGGCCGGCTAGCGGCTAGACTGAGAGCGCAGGGTGGGAGTGTAAGGGGCTGGGGGCGTGGCTTACGGATCATGCTATTTGATCGATGAATGAATTTATCAATGTCTACCTTTTGCATGTGTTGCCGAGCGTCGATAGGTTTTACACACACACGTGCATTGACTGCAAGGAAGCGTTACTTCGTGTTCTCATTATTTCACGGAAAAATCGAGAATTTTAAAATTTTCGTGTTTTTTTTTTTGTTATTTTTTTTAAATAATAGTCCCAATCGTTTTTGTTACTGTCATAGAGCTTATGGTTTTCGGTTCCAGAACGATATCAAAGTAACGGAGTATAGTAACAAAAAGTTAAAACCATTTTCATGCATACGGTAAACAAATGAAGAATATGGACATACAGAGATAATTTCGTTTTTTTTAATATTTTAAAATTTTCTTTCATAAGAACCTTCTCCTGACAAGTATAAAAACATCAAAAAAAAAAATGCGAAATCGGTCCAGCCGCTCACGCGTGATGCCGTGACCACTGACCAAGGGAAATAGGGATTCATTTATATATACATAGATCTGTTTTGAATCGGTCTTGTCATCCTGAAGAACCTCGTAGATCAGAGTCAAAAATAAATTAAGCGCAACACATAACATACTATAACGCTTGTAATCCCCGAAGGGATGGGCAGAGGTGTATAGTACACCATCATTCCACCTTTATGTTTAAGTCCCATGTAATAGGGGCGAGCCTATTGCCATCAACCGGGCACAAACCTACTTCCTATCTCACGCTCTGCAGTCGCGCTTGCAACTACTACACCAACGAGGCAGTCCTCGCTTTTTGTCCCATAGTAAAAGTTGTACAGAATGATTAGCAGAGTTCATGATTTTGGGAAGTAAAGCGCCTAACCAATCATGATGCAAGGTCCGTTCGTCTAATGTTTGTTTCCCACGGTGCGTGATATCGCGCACCGCGACGCACCAGCTCGCACCGACGCACCATGGGAAGAGACTCATCCGTGGTAATGCGGACGCGTGATTTTACGGATGAAACCACGCACGGCCGGTGCGCGCTACCACGCACCGTTGGAAGCCAGCTTAACACTAGTCCTAATACCAACTATTGGTGATCCTTGACCTTGTCCACATACCGCTTCAACAGTCACCTTAGTAGAATATAACCATCACGCCATTTCTCAACCGAAATACTTTGTCTACGTCACCCGACCTCGAGCCCAAAAACAATCTAAAAAACATTAATTCATTTCGCGACCCACAACTTTTTGTGGACAAATTTCTCTGTATTTTAACCTCGGATATTGTATAAAAAATTGTCTCACTAAAAACTTAGTAAAGTGGCCTTTGTCTCCGAAATTGTCGTTCATTTAATTTCAGGAGCTCCTTCTTTTCAAGGAAAATTGTAATTAAGAAGTAGTAATAAAAGTAATTTCTTCTGTAATACCCAATTAGGGGACAGTCTGGTATTGTGAATTAAAAAGATTTTGTTCGTGGGGCGAGAGATTAATATTGTGTTTACGTTCGGTGTGTTGTGAAAACTTTGTGTTTGAAAATGTTAGTTCTAGATTTTGCTTTTATCATTATATTGGGCTGTTAAAGTCCTTGAGATATGCCTTCTAATGATGGCTACAATAAACGGCCATATTACAATTATCACTAGGCGTGGTAGACAGAATGGTGATCACAGTAATTACAGAATGTCCCAAACGTCAAACCGGGAACAAATGATAGGGCAGTTTAATGGCATTTGTTCACTGCCGTCACCGAGAACGAGAAGACATTGCCGAAGGATATGGATGAGTTTCCACCACACGTCCGTCATCTGAGCGCCGTCATCTCGGCCGCCGAGTTTGTGAGTAGTCCGATGCTACCGCTAGAACTCGGCCCGAGATCGTGACAGACCGAATTGCCAGCAATACAAAACACGTCTGCACTTGTCCACTACATCTGAGATTGCTGGCGCCGGTGCACCATTTTTTGGCTTGTGTTTAGAACCATTGAGATCGGTCGCGGTGGACAAACGATCGCCGTCACGTCGTTCAGAACTCGGTCCGAAATAATCTCGTTTTTCGGTGACGGCGGCGGTGGACAAACGTTCTAAGACTGATAAAAAAGAGTTTTTTTACACACATACATAACTTCATGCCTTATTCCCCGAAGGGTTGGCAGAGTTATACAGGGTGGAATCGTTAAGTGTCAACAGACGATTTTTTCGTCGATTTAAGAGATACTTAAAAAATTAAGGCTATTATCAAAACTAAACTACATGGAGAGTAAAATAATATAAATAACTTCAGGAAAAAGAAAAGCCAAGTATTGAAAATTTTGTCTTTCGCTCCCTCCATACATTTAGTATGAGAATTTCTTTCAACTGATCATAGCAATCATACCTACGTAATCTCTCTCTTTCTTACTGTTAATATGGCGGCGGAGTTAGCCTTACTCGACTTCGGTCTATCTTAGTCATGTCTGTAATAAAACTTCATATCACCAGATTCCTGAGCACTACCTAAATCTAACCCAGAATTTCGAACAGAAGACGAGACAGATTTTTTGTAGTTGCAGATTGCCTACGTAATGCGATAGAATATTATTTTCATGTCTGATAAATAATAATAATATTGCAACCAGTTTGTTTAACTAATAAAAATACTAATAGTTCAATGACAATGTACCTTATTAGGTACATGGCGTTAAATACCGTCATGTCGAATTTGTGGCTGTATAACAGAACTCCTCTGCCTACTCTTAAGGGAATAGGCATAGGTGTATGTATTTTTTTAGGAATTAAATAAAAAAATCGTAAGTTTTTTTTTTAATTTGGAACTCAAAGGTGACTTCGTAGTTTTTTGCTCAATTGATTAAAAGTTTAAATAAAAAATGTTGCTGACTTTGTCAATAGGTACCAGAAAGAAATATTGTCCATTTTTATTGAGTTATTATTAATTCATTCAGTAAACAATTTAGCTTAAAAATAAAATGCAAAAAATAATACAAGCTTCTTGAATATCTCATGAACAAAAATGTCATACTACGTAAATGTACGGAAGTAGGTAAAATCAAAATTCTCGATATATGGAGGTTATTTTTCCAAAAAATATTTATGTTATTTTAGTTACTAGGTAGTCTAGTTTTGATATTAGCCATAAGTTTTGAAATATTTTCTAAACTGACGGAATAATCGCCTGTTGACACTTAACGATTCCACCCTGTATAGTACACCCACGTTTCGCCGTTATGTTTTTTAAGTCCCATGTAATAGGGGGCGAGCCTATTGCCATCAACCGGGCACAAATCCAGACTCCGAGCTGCTACTGAGAAATTCCACACGGTAAAGCCCAATATCACTTTGCCCGACCTGGGGATCGAACCCAAGACCTCACGCTCAGCAGTCACGCTTGCGACCACTAGACCAACAAGGCAGTCAGAGTAGTATTTTTTACTTCTTTTAAAAATCGCATTTATTTGTTAGATTTGAGGTAAAATTTTAATCATGGCAACGTTGAAACTATTAAACGATAAAAAAACATTTGCCCTATCATTTGTTTCCGGCTTAACGTCAAGTTTTGGGACAACCTGCATAAAACGTTTACCAAACCAAACACCCGCCGTCGACACGACGCGCAAGCGCCCCACGCTCGCATTTAGCATGATATATCTATGAAGTATATTATATTTCATAGATATCCCTTGAATACAACACACGCGTGTCCGCCGATGAAACGACACGCTCACTCCCCGTGTTTAGTGTGGCGAAGGCTTTAGTTAACAGAAAGACGTTACTACTTACTGCTCATCCTCTTGACAGTCTCTTAGTCACCTTTGACGGCTGACGCGCTTAGATAGAAGCCCTATTCATTGCCGAGAACTACACGGCTATAGTGCCTTTATCTAAATTCAAGACTTTGCCAATCCTATTGCCATAGGATTTGCGTCTTAGTTCTGATTTAACGCTTAGACGGCTTAGCTGCGAAGCTCCTGCCATCTGACCTCTGTTATACCTAAGTACAGATGTAGGTATCTAATATTTAGTAGAGCTGTCTGCTGTATCTAGTATAGTTATGTAAATGACACAACAATATAATCGTTCAGGGGTGATTCTATCATTACAGTTTTAGCTAATATCGGTATGTCAGGATTGCGAGCAAGGTAAACACAGTAAATAAAACCAACATAGACTCTCCACCACTGAGAGTACTTGTATTTGGGTTAATATTAGTAACATTAACTAGATCACAGTATATTACTTTACACAATTATTACAAGATCATAAAATAAGGACAAGCTAATCAGATATAAAAGGTCAGACTTCTTCAGCTGTTCAACACGGAATGCTCTCCCTTCGTCCAATGACCACCGCCTTTATAACCTCGGGTGGGCCGATCCATATCGACGACTACCCTCTCTTGTCAACATTGCCCAGTGCTACCCGCTACCGATAACACGGCCCTCCTGCAAAACACACGTCCTCGTGTGTTGGTGGTTGGTGGTTGACGCACCATCAACCCCATCGTCAAGATTGTACATCAAGGCCTGACTTCAGTGACACCTCTGGACCTTAAACAGAAACAAATAATACAGTACACATCTCGGCCACACCTGATCACTCATCTTTGACCTCGTCATGTTACTCATGTCTTTGACCAAAGTAAAATGAAGAGCATCCAAAGAATGTTTGAATCGATTAGAGCTTGTTATCCCATCGACGGCCAACAAGCTCATCACCCATGACTTAAACTAGTTGATATTCATTCAGTATCAACCTAGTTCTATATTCGTTCATAACTTCTCGTATCAACATCTTACAAACATCCACACATTAGATTTCCAACATTTTCACATTTTCATAAAATACTATCTCAGATGCCTATTAGACAGTTCTACTTTGGTTAAACATCAAATTTTAGTTATTCAATAAATCATAATAGGTACATAAACACACAATCTCATCATACACAAATTCATAAAATCATTTAAATACATTTACAATATTTTTCAGGGCTAAATATCTCATTATAGTTTTTCACAAATTCATAATACACACTTAAAATATTTCTTGGTTAAATATTTCAACGATTCACAAAGCCATAATACATAAACACTTAAAATATTTCATTCGTAAAAATCTCATAATTATTCACAAAATCAGAACATAATATCTCAATAATTTACAAACTCATAGTACATTAACACTTAAAATATTCCATGATTATATATCTCAATTATTCACAATTCATTTTACCAGCATATAAACACTTCAAACTCATAGTACGTTAAACACTTAAAATATTTCAAGATTAAATATCTCATTATTCATAAACTCATAGTAAGTACATAACAACGATTAAAATAATTCACGATGCATTATCTCATTATTATTCACAAAATCCTACATTCTTAAATATCTCAATTCTTCACAAAATCAGAAAACAAACATCCTAAATGTTTCATGGTTAAATATCTTTAAATCTTTAATCATTATTCACAGTATCATAGTACATAATTATAAACACTTAAAATATTATCTCAATTATTCCCAAAATCATAATACTTAAGTATCAACCTTTAAAACTTTTCAGGATCAAAACAATATCTCAATTATTCACAAACTCATATTACAAAACTGACATGATGTTGTAAACATAATATTTCTATAATGCGCTAATAATACAACCTTTTTACAACAATACAATACATATTATACACTTCTTTAACGAAAATAAGTCAAATTATTTCTTATTTAAAAATGAATTTGACAAATTAATCTTTAACGGAAGCCGTCATAATAATTATCGTCAATAATAAATACAATTTCCTGTTTTCGTCTACAAAAATACATTTTAAACCATGTAATAATAACAAACTACTTTTTAATTTCAATAAACTATTTTGTACCATTCTACAACAAGAATTATAACAAAACGAATAAAAAACAAATATCAATATTTTCAAAACTTTTTCAAAACATTAATTCAAAACAGAATCTCATTTTCACTGCATTTTCATTTATCAATTAATAGCATCACCCGCCTTGGATTTAGCCAACTCATTTGGCATCACCCGCCTGGGATCCTGCTTTATCAACATGGCATCACCCGCCTTGGATCTAGCCATATCATGGCATATCCCGCCTTGGTTCCAGCCCTATAACAATTGCTTCGCCACGTTAGAGTTTCAGTTTTCCCCAGGCGAAGCCTTTGGCCAACCCCGGCTGGCCAAACCGGGCGGTGCCAAAGATCAACCCTGGTTGCATCTCACCACAAACTCTAATACGACTTGCAATGTATTTTCCTACACGAATAAATACAGATACCATCATATTTATTTTATACTAATAAACACAGATATCATCTCATTTATTTTACACGGATAAATACAGATAACATCTCTTTTATTTTACATGAATAAGCAAAGATATCATTTAATATTTATTTTACACGAATAAATAACCTCTCATATTATATTTCCTTCATCAAAATTCCTTCACACATAATAAAATGGTTGTGACTCACCGGATTTATCACATTTTCTCATTCTCACACTTCTCACCATTGTAATATCAATCGAATAATCAAGTTTTTGTCAGTCCGTCTACAGGGGATTTTACTAAAAAATATTTACATGTGGGTATACAATCATAATGTGGACTGGTTTTTTTTCTTGTTCCACTTCTGATGTAAATGACACAACAATATAATCGTTCAGGGGTGATTCTATCATTACAGTTTTAGCTAATATCGGTATGTCAGGATTGCGAGCAAGGTAAACACAGTAAATAAAACCAACATAGACTCTCCACCACTGAGAGTACTTGTATTTGGGTTAATATTAGTAGCATTAACTAGATCACAGTCACTTTACACAATTATTACAAGATCATAAAATAAGGACAAGCTAATCAGATATAAAAGGTCAGACTTCTTCAGCTGTTCAACACGGAATGCTCTCCCTTCGTCCAATGACCACCGCCTTTATAACCTCGGGTGGGCCGATCCATATCGACGACTACCCTCTCTTGTCAACATTGCCCAGTGCTACCCGCTACCGATAACAGTTATTTCGAAATAGCTTGAGTGAATAGTGGACAGTGAATATTGCAACAATCACCTAGCTCGACAAATGTATTGAAATTGTCCTAATGCCGGTTAGGGTTGCCTCAAAGATTCCAAGTTGATATATTTTAATTAATTTTTAGTTTTACTTATTCCCTATTTGAAAATAAAATACCCCACCCCCTCGCCCCTAAGTTTACACGTCAAATAGTCTGAAATAATTCGTGATAGGGCTGATATTATATTAAAGGAAAAAATCGATCGAATATTCAGACATTGACAAACAAAAATATGTATTTATAAATACAGGGTGTAAACGAATTCGTGTAATTCCTTCAAACTACATGATCTGTTAATGGTAAAGATTAACCCCGCACGGGATTTAGATTGATTAAAATTAACCTTTTTTTTTCCAATATTTTTTATGTGATACAAAATTTGGATGCAGTGCATAAATGAATGAAGGCACGGCGACACAGCTGACGGGCACGACTAGCGCGATATCGCTCCAGCAGTCAGTTAACTTGGGACGCTAAAATTACTCAGATACAGAATACTATAGTTCATTTTCTGAAAAGTTTTTTTGTTGATTCTGAAAAAACCTATGCAGTGTCAATCTGTGTCACCAGTAGACCACGCGGTTTGAAGGAATCACACGAATTCGTTTACACCCTGTATAATTGTAAATTGTGCAGTAGTACACCACGAACTGCCCCATGATCTATGTTTCACGTCTTCATAGTCCATCCAAAGGTTGTCTGGAAGATGTCGGTATTAGCGATAAGACCGCCATTGTACCCGTTTTAAATTTTTATTTTTATATTTTTGGGACATTTTCTACACAGCACCATCTAGTCCCAAACTAAGCAGAGCTTGTACTATGGGTACTAGACAATGGATACAATACTTATATACTTTTTTTTTTTTTTTTTTTTTTTTTTTAAATTAGTTCTGTTTTTTGCTATTATTATGGTATACCTACAATAAACCATATTCTATTTAATGAAAGTCTGACAGCAAATAATAAAAAATTATGTGTATTGTACGGAATCCTCCCTTTTTCATAAAACATACTTCTCATTGTTTTTTCCAAGAAAGAAATACTATTTCCAAGATGTTTCGTTCTGAGAAATGTTCTAGTTAACTAAAGGTTTTCATCTGGACTAGACTGCGCTCGAAACTAGGTTTGGTCTTATTACGGACGACAAGGAACGGAGAAAATGTTCGAATCCCTCTTGAAAATAATGATTTGAATTATTTTTCTAGGAAAACTGAAGCTGAAGGTAGGTATTTCATAACTGCATAACAATGAGAACAAAATGTCTTATTTAAAAATGTAGACTGTTTTGTTTTATGACCTACAAAGAAGCAATTGTGTAGGTCTTTATGTCAAAGTCAAAGCATTTATTTCCATTGGACCACGTACATGCACTTTTGAACTGTCGAGAAGTTAATGCCACGTTCCAAAGTGTGAATTCCTATGGAGAAGAACGGGCAATAAACTACATTTACTATACAGGGTGTAAACGAATTCGTGTAATTTCTTCAAACCACATGATCTATTAATGGTAGGTATAGATTAACCCCGCACGGGATTTAGTTTTTTTTCCCCCTATTTTTTATGTGATACTAAATTTCGATGCATAAATGAATAAAAGCACGGCGACACAGCTGACGGGTACGACTAGCGCGATATCGCTCCACGCAGTCAGTTATTTTGAGACGCTAAAATTACTCAGATACAGCATACCATGGTTCAGTTTTTGAAACCTTTTTTTTTGTTGATTCTGAAAAAAACCTATGCAGTGTCAATCTGTGTCACAGAATTACACGAATTCGTTTACACCCTCTATATCTCTGTTACTTGGATTCGTGTGCTCCATCTTAGACCCTGTCTGAGCTTACCATCAGGTGCGACTAGGGTCAAACGCGACCAAGTCTAGGAATAAAAAAGCATATGAGGTACCGGTAAAACTAGTCACATAGAAGACGGTAATGGAAAAGCGTTTTCAACAAATAGAAGATACTGAAAGCGCTCTTTGCGTAAAGCTGAATTCAGTGCACTACAGTGATGTAAAGTCCCTTTGTGTATCTGTAGAACACTTTTGCACTTACAAGAGTTCACGTCTACGCTTTGAACGTAAAGTGCATAGCAAAACCTAATCAGCCCATTACCGTCGCACAGCTGGGCACGGGAGTCTTCTCAGAATGAGTAGGGTTTAGACCGTGGTCCACCACACTGGCCGTGTGTGGGTTGGCAGACTGCACACACCATTCAGAATTTTATAGAGCCCTCTCATGTAAGCAGGTTTCCTCGCAATCCATTCCCTTCATCGTTGATGCAAGTAATAAAATAATTCTGATCCGATGACATGAATTTGAAAAGCCTGAAGTGCGGCTTGATGTCGAATTGTGACCCTTAAATTAAAGTAAATTAGTTCACTAAAGTTTAATTTAGACATACCTACACATTATACACACACACTCACTAACACACATACTTACAAACAAACAAACACACACACAAACACTCACTCACTCACAAACACACCCGCTTCCGCTTAGTTTGAAATCTATATCTATATAAATATGTACCTATTTTTACCATATTATTATCTTCTTGAATTCAAATGTTTTCTCCCTCATGGAGGTGGAAGATAATAGCTGCGACATAGTCAGTTGGTACGAGTAAGATAACTTTGCTTCTCTGAAGTGAGGAACAGGACTCTCAAAGCCTGGTTTCAGACCGGCAAAGTTATTTTAAGAGTACTAAATGACTTTGCCCCTCTGAAGTGAGGAAAAGAACGCTCAAAGCCTGGTTTCAGAGCAGGTAAGTTATTTTACGAGTACCAAATAACTTTGCCCCTCTGAAGAGAGGAACAGAAAGTTCAAAACGTCGTTTCAGGGCGGCAAAATTATTTTAGGCATACTGTGTATTACTAACTAGGGATCGCTCGCGGCTTCCTTTATCGCGTATTCCGCGTTTTTCGGGATAGAAGTAGCCTATGTCTTTCTCCGGATTCCAGACTATCTCTGTTTACCAAGTTTCATTCAAGTCAAATCAAATCAAAAGTTTTTATTTCACGTAAACCATTACAGGCGCTTATGAAAAGCCGAATTTAGGTGCACTGTTCCAATTAGTCGTTTCTCCTATGGAGAAGAGCTGGCAAGAGACTACGTGGTTACGCTTTTAATATCAATATCTTTAACAATGTCAATAAATACAGTACCATGATTTAGAATAGATATGAGAGTTTAACATTAAAATCGGTGCAGTAGTTTAGACATTATAAGGTACCTAACAGACAGACAGACAGAGTTACTTTCGCATGTATAATATCAGTAAGGATGTAGCTATTATCGTACACAAATAAATGTAACCTTCTTTTTGTTCCAATAAAGATTATTATTACATAAAGGGCACTTCAGCTGGCAGCCTGACTTGAATAGATAACTAACATCAAATTCATCCTCCATGTTTTTGTCCTAACACACTCAATAAGCTACCGTATTCAGAGCAACCTTTGTTCCCTGACAATCGTGTGAATACAATTGTGGTGACCATTGTTTCGACCCTCCATGGGATCACAACTATTTTGGACCTTTAAGCTTCAAGTTTATTATGAAGGATTCAAAGGAAGACCTTATTTAAGTTTGAACGTTTGTCATGTTTTAGGGATGGAGTTATTTGGTTTTGGAAGGATAAATATAGTCTGTGAAGGGCTTTTGTGAAATGGATAATCTGTGGTCCGGGTATTGGTACACATGACTTCATATTAAGCTGTACATTTCCAGTATATTCTGACCTCTTATTGTGCGGGAACCGTATATTTATTTATTTATTTATTTGGGACTAACAAACAGTTACACATTAGATCTTATGAGCTAACTTACAAAACAAATACATGATACAAATGTGCAACTCACACCGTTATCCACAAAATACAAAACAGAATATTTATGTTATGAGCAAAACGATATATACTGCAAGTTCAGCTCATACTGGAAATGTACTTAATATACAGGGTGGTAATTTGAGATGGGGCATGAAGGGCAACTACCTTAACCGTTTTAGCTACAGCAAAACATTCTTAAAAGACCACCCCTAACTTTTGGGCTAATTTCAATCGGCATTCACAGATGTTGAAAAAAAAAGTACAGTCAGCGAGAAAAAGGGCTATATTCACAAAACTTTTTTATGGTCCAATCGATCCTATTTCCCATAAGGATCAAAACACTCTTCTAGACCAACTGAGGTTTGAGTACTAGAAACGTCAGAAATAACAAAAAACTATTTGAGATGGGTTAGTTACAGGGGCAGCTACCTTAATCGTTGTCGCTACAGGAAAATGTTGATAGGAGACTGGCCATAATTTTTGACATTATTTCGAAATGCATAAAAAGATATTGAAAAAAAAAATTGGTACAGTCAGCAAAAAAATGGACAGTTTTCACAAAAAGATTTTATGATGCCAATGGATCCTATTTCCTATATGGATCAAAATACTCTTCTGGACCTACTGAGGTTATAGTAATAAAAACGTCAGAAATCACGAAAAACAAAATTTTGTTCAAAAGTTACGTATACAACGAAAAAAAAAAATATTTTACTTTCAAAATCTATAAATGCAGTTCGAAATACTTTCAAAAATTATGCACAGTCTCTTCAGAACATTTTCCTCTAGCCAAAACGATTCAGGTAGCTGCCCTTATTACTATCTCATCTCAAATAAGTTTTTTGCGATTTCTGACTTTTCTAGTACTCCAACCTCAGTTGGTCCGGAAGAGTCTTTTGATCCTCATGGGAAATGAGATCGATTGGCACCATAAAAAAGTTTTGTAAAAACAGCTTTTTTTTCTCGCTGACTGTACTTTTTTTTACAAATCTGTGAATGCCGATTGAAATTATTTCAAAAGTTAGGGGTGGTCTTCTGAGAACGTTTTCCTGTAGCTACAATGGTTAAGGTAGCTGCCCTTCATGCCCCATCTCAAATTACCACCCTGTATAGCCGTGTGTAACCGGGTGTATAACATTTTATTTTTAAATTAAAAATCTTACGTTTTTTTTTTAAATCAGCTTCAATGACAAACTAATTAAATGTCTAAATACAACAAGTTATAAGCGTTTTAAAATTGGTTACTAGACAATTAGTACTGCACTACTACTACGGAGCACTGACGTCAAAACACATTAACGCCATTGCAACTCTAGACGACACGGTAGATTGTCAGTTACGCGCGACAAGGACAGAAAATGTCCCCGAAAAACCTATACCTCGTCCATTTTTTCATTTATTGACTGTATTTATTTTTTCAACAATCGTCTTCGTCTTCTCATCGTCTTCTCACTTTACTTTTGTGATTAAAATGCAACATGCAATCCAAACCGATACGTCACGTGTTTCGCCCCTCCACGAGGCATCCTCAGGAGATGTTGACTCGTCAACCGTTTGAACGAGGAACTTATTTTTTCACGTACAAGCGACATGTTGCTTTTAATCACATCTTCTGCATGTGCATATATTTGCGGGCGGGAGGGTGGTGCTGCATAATGCATCCAAGCTAGCGATTTAGTTTGGCGAAATTAAAGCTAAATATTTTATTTGCATATTTCGTCGGGTCCTACGTATACTAATACAATTGCAAGAACACAATTTTACAGAAGAGCGGTTTAAAGGTGCTTTTAACTTAGACATATTTCAATAGAAATATTTGAAACGGTATTGGTATGTTTACACCAGTACGATATTATGTTCATCTTGCGCTTTCAACTTTCAATTCCTCTTGCGTCAAGCGCATGCAATATTTATTGCCATAAGACGCATGCAGCTTATCGTCTACAGCGGTGCGCCTCGGTCAGTCGTCAGTCGACATACATTAGACGGATTAGCGTGCGCTAGGGGCATGCGCTGACGTCGAACTAGTATTAAGGCATGCGCTATGGCGCTACACGCATGCCTCAGACGAAGACGCAAGATGAACATGAAAGCGCACTGAAACATAACTTAAGATATGGTCCATTTCAAATATTTCTATTGATTTATGTCAAAGTTAACGCTTTAGCACCTTTAAACCGTTCTTCTGTAAAGTTGTGTTTTTGCACTTGCGCCACTATAACTACCTAGTACCATTTATTCTGTGCCGTCGATTTGTACGTCATGGATTTCCGCAAAGTAAAGCCTGATTCCACTATCCATACAACGTTATATTTGCATAAGCAACCCATTGACAACGATTCGACAATAAACCTTTGTGTTATCAGTGTGTATGTGTTCGTGGATGCTATTCATTCTATAGATCTATTATCCATTAGCCGCGTTGACATGATACCTCCCGTTGTCGCGACGGCTTCGCAAAATGATGGCGCATCAATCATCGTCAGTTTTTCCTAGTCGTGGACTAATACACAGCATAAAAGGTCTTTTGTTGATGACGTTCAAGACGTACTTTTTGTACATTTTGCATAAACTGATTTTGTTAACCATTTTCTTTCTACAGGCTGTATTGAATACGTGTAATTCTTTCAAACCTCATCTATTTATTGGTCGACACGATAGAAGAAGAAGATCGAAATGTCATACCACTCTCATCATTTGATTTCCATACAATCATACCAAAAAACAGAGAAAATACATATTTCATTTTTAACTAAGCAAAATTCCAGTTTTAAGGCATTATACGTATTCGTATAAAACTAATACTTGTATGGGCGATTACGTTTATTATTACACTTACCCCATTAGATAACGAAACACTACGGTTGGTGTTCTCCAACATGAATTCTCTGTTCAAACAACGTTTACTCCTTCTTCCTCTCTCATGCAGGCACGAGCTATTCAAGAATAGCTTATGCCGTGATGAAAATATTAATCATTAAACAACTATGTACCACGCAATGAATATTGTTTTAGACACATCAACTGTCATGAATGATGTTGTACGTTGCGCAGTTGCTCTGCAGAGAATTAATGGTGTTAAACAGCCTAAGTTTATCTATTTCCCTAAAATCTCCAGCCCAAGATTATCGTTGAACTCACAAAGTTTCGTTATTG
Organism: Amphipyra tragopoginis; assembly: GCA_905220435.1. NCBI lineage: Eukaryota > Metazoa > Arthropoda > Insecta > Lepidoptera > Noctuidae > Amphipyra > Amphipyra tragopoginis. The sequence continues at coordinate 5,665,995 of HG992006.1, forward strand.
GAGTGAACTTTGAAACTATAATAGAGAACTTGAACTTGTAAGTGCTGCACTACGTGTCTTTAACTACAGAAGAACAATTTAACAGAAGAACTTAGTTCTTTGAACTTTGAACAGATTGTCTTTAAAATGTTTTTATTAAGCTGCTGTTGTGATTCATGAACTGCGTGTATCATATGATTTCCAAGGTTAAGCTGCTGTTGCCGCGGTCGGTTCATGGATGGGTGACCGTTCATTACACATCAAGACCCCTCCGTGACTCAGAGAGTACGTTAAACCGTCTGTCCCGGGTGGGTTCTCTGTTAGAATATCGAAATATTTTTAGCCGATTCTTATGTAGCCGACAACCTTTCGCCACTTTTAATTTCGCCGAATAATTAAAACGCCGAATGATTAAAGTCCCTAATTATGTTTTTTAACTATTTGTTACGCCGACTAGTCTGCTGGTCACTGTTTCATTAGTCAACTGTATTATTGGCCACCACTTTACACTAGTTAGATGGCTCATTTTCCCATCATGCAAGCAAGAAAGCAAGCAAGCATGCAAGTGTTTCTGGGTTTGCTCCGCCAGAAGACTCGCTTTGTCGCCCCTTCGCTTCGCTCGCACAATCGACCAGCGCTACGCTCGGGAGGTCGCCGACTCGCTTCGCTCACCACCTCCCTCCACTCGCTGCGCTTCGGCCTCGTGCACTCGTTCCACTCAGGACCTCCTTCGCAAGCTTCTGGCTCCACGCTTTTAAATAACACACTAGGGGTAGGACAGAGTCTGACCACGTGAAGTCGGGGTGCGCTGAGTCGGATTAACATTACATTCCGCTGTGTGAAAAATAACGTTGTGCGAATACTTAAAACAAAATTTCTGAATGATTTTTGGCCAAATAATTATGGTGGCTAATAATCATTCGGCAAAATTAAATTGGGGTAAAAATTGCTTCGGCAAAGATTACATCAGCGAATCGTTGTCGGCGTAATGAAATTCGATATAAAATACTTCGGCAAAAACACGGGCACCTGTTGAAACGTCTATTGGCTAATCTGAGCCCGTTCATCGATGACATTCTGGTGAAACAATTCGTAATAATACCCATGGATAGGACGTGGGACCCTTTATCCATTAACCGTTAATGTCCCAGTGCCAACGATCAGCGGCGGCGTCTATTGTTTATCTATTGTGTCTCTGAAACTGGTTTTCAATGAGTTAATGGCCCATTACCTAGCGTTATTGGCTAAAATTAAGACTCTTGTATTTCCTAATAATAGAGCAAAGATCCCATACCTTTTTTTATTTATTTATTTAGTGACCAACTTATACTAACAGCTTAAATACTACACATACAAGAGGTCCAATAAAACATACATTTAAACAAGATAAAAGATAACATTGTGCTTATTGTTAAAAACAAGTTAAAATTTTGAACATAAAATTAACACACTTATCAAAACATTAATAAAAACGACGAGATGTGCTAGGAATGGCAATAAACTCCAGATAAGCCATGGCAGTTTTCAGGAAACTCAGTTCGGTGCTTGTAAAGGCATTTAGCGATTCATAATACTGTAATATTTTATTGATGAGGGTAACGGCTATATGGGACTGGTTTTTAGAGTCACAGAACTAGTTTGAGGAATTAAAAATAGAGGACGCTGGCGAGGGGGAAAAGTATGTCTGATAGGTAAAGGAGCGTTAATGGAAATGTATTCTAGTAAAGAAGAATTTAATAGGGAACCACGAATAAGGCGCGTAAAATATTTCATAAGCGTAAGATCTCTCCTAACCTCTAAACTTTGATACGTAACCTTGCCTAGCACGAATGTTGATGGGTACATAAATGGGTAATTTATATAGTTTGTCACGCTTAGCGGGTTAAGGGTGGCTTGAGGAGTCAACCCTTAACGAGCATGTGCACATAAAATCAGAATCTAGCAAGAAGCAGTTTAACATGAGTGTACTTACATAAGAATATTAAGGAAAACACTTTTAACCATACATTAATATATTTTAATAATAGTTACAAAATTAGACTAGTTTACAGGGCGTGGTTCTTAGAATACGATACGAGGAGTCCAGGGTCTTCAGGTGTAGTAGGTAGTACTTAACTAGTGGCTGCTGAGGCGCGAGAGAGGACGAAGTGCAGCGTGCCGGCCCTTTTATAGGCGCACCCCGCTAGTCGCCACCGCTGCACCGTCACAAGTTTTAAGTAGAGATAGCGAACAAACGATTTCTGTACTTGTTCAATAAGTAGAGTGTAAGCTTTTTCATGTTTCCAAATAACACCATTAGTTTCCAGTAAACTACGGATGAAAGAGTTGTATAGTAGGTATAAGTAATAGCCTGCCTATTGTTAAATATGTTTGCTAGTCGCAAGACAAATCCAAGATTTTTATCTTTGCAGAGTAGACCTTTCCAAATGTTAGTAGCCATCACAGGTAAATTTAGCTTACGAGTCTATTTATATGCCCAGTTTGGCAATGAAAAATGCTACCATTTGGTAAACAAAACGATTCCTTTTGGCCATAGGAACCGGGCATAAAACCTCAAACCGGTTTACGGGGTGATACGAAAGTGCATAACTATCTTTTGACGTCTACAAACTATTCGCAGTGTTCACTAGCATTTGTGACTGTAGTCCGACCTCGAAAAGCACTAGAAAATTTCAATTTCGCAATAAGCTCGTAAAGTGAACAAATTGTTCTGAGAAAGCGGGGATACTAAAAATAATGGACATAGCTATCTTTAAGAGAAAAGTATGCCTGTTCCCCCGGGGTATGTAAAGTTAGTAGGTACTTTACTTAGGCCTCGGGGGAGGTGAGCAGACCTATACCGCCATGGTTTAGGATTGAAAACGTGACTATAGTTGTGTCAAACGGTCGGTTTTGACACCTGTCAAAATACTTGGAGTAATGTCAACACTAGTAATAATGACTTCAATGTATGGCGTTTACTTTCATTATATGTCATTTTTGTGACCTACGCAAATGTCCGGCTGATTGGTAGCGTCGTGCGTCGGGTCGTTGAGCTCCCGATAATAAGGTTGAGCTACACGATGGCTGATGCATGCGTGCCGTCAGTTAGGACAGGTCAACTGAAACCGGCTATGGCTCTTTCCTCAAAAAGCCATTCCAGACGTTGCCCTACATTGTTACACTCACATAGTTTTATACTACAATGTCTGGACTTTAAAAGAGACCTTGACCACTGAGTTTGTTTCGGTTTTTCTTCTCAGAGCTAGTCGGATAGGAAATGCCGGTGCCATTTAGTCTTAAAAAAAAAACATTACATTGACTTGTAAAAGTGTCTGTAACAGATTTATTTACAGAAATAAATATCATTTCATTTCATTATAACATGCTTGCGCGATGTTTAGATGAACAAAAAGGCGATTTTCTTTAAAATCAAAGGCGTGCAACTTCTGTTCACATTTATGTTGTGCTTTTATGCAAACGTCAAATCTGAATTATTACGTTGGTCGAACTGTAAAGCTGGCTTCCCACGGTGCGTGGTAGTGCGCACCGGCTGTGCTTGGTATCATCCGTAAAATCACGCACCGTGGGAAGCCACATTATGAGGGTGAGTGAATCGAAGCTATTTTTTCATTCCAAAATACCAAGTGAAAGAGAACTCGCACTGCATCTTTGAAGTTATCGACTCGCGGCGGATGTAGCGCACCGCTCCGCACGCGTCCGCGTTACCACGGACGAGTCTCTTCCTATGATGCGTCGGCGTCGGTGCGAGCTCGTGCGTCGCGGTGCGCGATATCACGCACCGTGGGAAACAAGCATAAGGCCGTGGCCACACTGAAACGCCTGACGCCGCGTCATGCGTGTGAGAGAGACCACTATAGTGTATTTCCATAATAAGCATTCGTCGTCGTACAGCGTCACGCCAGACGTGACCTACTGCGTTTGTAACAGACCACGGTCTAAGCGCCGCTGCGCCTTTGGAGAGAAAGAAGAAAGAAAACAAGAAAACTGAATTGAATGTTGGTTAGTTACCGGAACGAAATGTAATAAGATTGTGAACGCACAGGCATGAGAGTGCTCTCGCCTAACTTAATTAACCGAAAAAAAAGGAGGTTATCTATTTCACATGTATTCTTTTTAGTAGGTATGTTTGTTCAGCGATTTCGTCGCCAATTGCGATCAATTGGGAACACCATTACAATTTCCTAAAGATCTGATGAAGACTTTTGGAGATAGACAATGCAACTCTTAAATGGATTTAATAAAAATTTAAATTTTGCAAATTAGTCGCGTTTGCTGAAATCGCATGTTTATGTTTTGTTAGAAAATTTAAAAATAAAATAAGTTAAAATAAAAAAACACCACTTCAAAAAAGAACTAAAACGAGTAAAACAATTTTTTTTTATCGTTTGACAGCTGTCAGTTGAAAACGATTCTCCCTAGGGCTGAAAAGTATTACTTTCAACCCGCTCCTCAGGCAACTTCAGACCTACTTTCCGAGTATGAGTAATGAAAAAAATATTGACAGCGAATAGATTCATTATTCCTCGCTATTCCTATGGTAGTAATAAGCTAAGCGGAGTCCGTTTAAGCCCTACTAATGAACTGCCCTGCAGAATTATACTCGTCGTTTTAATAGGGCAATCAGCTTATGTTTGTAATACTTCCCAGCATTTCCATGGAATTTTATGGTAAAGTAAGAGCCTTTGGTTTTGTTCGTTGTATTTGCAAGCGCAGCATCGGTACTAGTTTGTTTTTATTTATTTATTTTTAACCCCAGATGCAAAGAGAAGGTTGTTATAAGTTTAAAGTGTATCTGTGTGTCTGTTTGTGGTATCGTAGCTCCTAAACGGATAAACCGATTTTGATTTAGTTTTTTTTTTTAAAGTAGACTTAATGGAGAGTGTCTATCTATTCTAAACGTCAAATTTGACATAAAATATAGATAAAACAACTATTGTCGTTTTATCTATATCTTATGTCAAATTTGACGTTCAGAATAGATAAATTTCTCGAATCGACTCGATAGAAGGTCCGTGCTCGAACCGAAGGAACGACGGTATTTTTTTAAAATTTAAGAGATATTTACTAAAGACGCTGCTGTTGAAATTTTGTGTGTGTAACGTCACCCACGATACAGGAAATCCTATGGGCTATTATCAAAGCTCCTCTTATAAGTGGGAGGGTCATACCAGGGTCATATCGCTTGGCCTATTTTAGAGGTAAACGCTTCCCACATGTTAAATTTTAGACCCGTATCTATAAATAAATCGCGCGCTCTTGTATTTGACAGCATCTTAAGTTTAGTTTGGTCAACTATTGATCAATATCAATCTATTATTATAATCAAACTATTGATTAATTTAATCTTATTATTTTGATGTATTAATACATAATTTAAGTAAATGAAATTGTTTCTGATCTGGTTTGGTTTTGTAGCTATAGCTAGCTTTATAGTAACTTATTTATTTATTTCAAAATAATTGTTAATTTTGGTAATGCTCGTCTAGTGGCAACCACAGTTCTTTAAATATGCCTTATCTGCGGTTAATGCAGTGGACTGCAACATTACTGCTTAAAGTTTTGTTAACCTCATGTATACAAGGTGTAACATAAATAACGCACAACCTCTGAAGGGATCACTGTACTCATCATTATGAACAACTTTTACTATGGGACCAAACCTGAAATCGCGAAAAAAAAATAGCTGTTCCCTACATTTTGACTAGTTATGCGAACATAAATGACGGGAACAGCTGATTTTTACATGTGCTTTAAAATAGTCATCAGTGATACTTTAAGTGGCTCGCGGATTAGTATCCTTTCCGAATAACCTAGTATTTTTTTCGGGATTGCTCGACTAATTTTTTTAGATTAATAATTTATTATCCAACTTTTATATAAATAATCATCATCAGCCCATTACTGTTCCATCACACCGATAATTCAGTCCTCATCAAGCTGTCTCCCCCTTCTAAGTCCCCGCCAGCAACGCCCTAAGCCGAGCTCAGAGTCCCACTAGGGGTCGCCCTTAGTGCTGTTGTTGCAGGTAGTCATGATGTTAGTGTAGTACAAGTAAACTCTTTTGCAAAAAAAACGGGCACTTTAGATTTTTTTCTCTACTTCAATGAAGAAGAACAAGAAATAGGTTTTAGTAATTTGACGATGTATTGGCATGTTATTTGAAGTATCCTGGCATGATTCTTTACGTTCCAAATTTAAAATTTGAAATTAATAAAAGAAAAATAATGATTATTGTGGATTACTCTAAAATTGCTTTACTAATGGCGCGAATTGCTGAAACGATTTTTAACTGATTACGATATTTTAAAACTTTTTGGATATTTTCTGCAAATTAAACAATTTAATCTTTCTTTTTACATTAAATACCACTTTTTGATATGAGTGATAAAGCGATAAGGGCCGATAAAATTATAGCCCTACTTGAAGAAGGTTGTTCGCAAACTTACGTGTCTCAGCGGCTAAATGTGAGTCGTTCAACTGTCCAGAGGACTTGGCAACGGTATCAAGAGACCGGTTCAGTCAAAAGAAGACCCGGTTCGGGAAGAAAACGATGCACAGAACCAAGAGATGACCGCTTTTTGGTGAGTCAGGCGTTGCGGAATCGTAAGGCGTCAAGTGTGGACCTGAAGAAGAGCCTTGAAGAAGTTAGCTTGTGGACGGTCAGGAGGAGGCTTTTGGCTGTCAATATCAGGAGTTACCGCCCAGCTCGGGGCCTTAAATTACTCCGTGAGCACCGTGTTGCTCGACTTCAGTTTGCTCGGAACTGTGCTTCGTGGACTCTGGAGGACTGGAATAAAGTATTGTTTTCTGATGAAGCTAGAATCTCTTTGTGTGGAGAGGACCGACGCCGACGAGTGCTGCGAAGACCACAGGAATGCTATGCGGAAGTGTGTTTCGAAGAAATCACTCCTTATGGCGGAGGCTCCGTTATGTTTTGGGCAGCAATTAATTCGACGGAGCGTACGGAGTTAGTTTTCATAGAAAATGGAACATTAAATGCACACCGGTACATAATGGAAGTCCTAATTCCATATGCACAACCCACATTGACTGCACTTGGGGAAGATTCCATTTTTATGGACGACAATGCTCGCCCGCACCGTTCTGGCGACGTGGATGCGCACATGCAAGAAGTTGGGATCCGTCGTTTAGATTGGCCAGCTCGAAGTCCTGACCTCAATCCAATTGAGCATGTCTGGGATGTTCTAAAGAGACGGGTAAGATCAGTGCAACCTGTTTCACAAAACATCAGGGAGCTAAAAAGAGTCATTGCAGAAGAGTGGGAACGTATTCCGCAAAACGTCATTAAAAACATCGTGGAAAGCATGCCCAGAAGGATTCAAGCTGTGATTTTGGCAAGAGGAGGTCACACTCGTTATTAGGTTTTTACATTTGTAACTTTATTTAATTAAAAAAAGTAAAAAAAAAAACTTGTCTTTATTGCCGACCACTTCTTATTGTTTGGGCGTGTACATCGGTTTTAAAGAATCCATTGTTTTTTTTTCTTTTAATTGCCCGAATTCACTTCACGCGCATTTATTTACACGATTATAAGTATACAGACTACGTCAAAGAAATAAATGTCATTTAATTAACTCAAATCGACCTTAGAGCGTAAATTTCCTTAGGTGCCCGTTTTTTTTGCAAAAGAGTGTAGTTAGCTTAGCTTAAGTATTTTACTTCCCTCCCATTGGCTGGAGACCATTCAGGTCTCGCCAATAACTGCCCGGTTCAGTAGAAACTTTCCTCTAGCACCACTTGCAGCAGCCCAATAGAAAAAAAAAAACTGTTCCAATGTTGCACGGGCATGTTCTCAGAACAAGAAGAATTAAGACGGTAATAACATTAAAAAAGTAACGTTGACAGCGGTTAATAAGATGTTTAATAAACATGGTAAAATACAGTATGTTTCTTTTCATAATTAAGCAGAATCCACACAATATACAAGTACCTAAAGTCACAACAAAGTTATACACATCCCTCGCCCTTCTTTTATATTACAGAGCTCCCAGCAATATTTGTGAGAAACATTTTATCTCTGTTTATGATGTGTAAGATATGCCGCGAAATAGCCGCGCAAATGTCCTCGTATAAAACAACCTGTAGGCGGTTAACTGGCGATGTTTCGTAACATTTCGGCTGTCATTCGGAAACCTTCGTGATATTCCGAATGCTGTTCGTGCGGGTTCGGTATGTTTCGGCTATAATAGACTGGTACCTAGGGTTTGCAATCCCACAGCTCATTCAATCCCGCGGGATTGATATGCGTGATTACTGAATCGTGCGCGGGATCACGCGGGATCCCGCATCTTTGAAATTATCTTATAAAATCAAATTGAAACTACATATTTTTCTGTAAAATCAACTTTTATTAAACATTTCTTACATTAAGCAACAGAAATTATTTCTTTTCTATTAATTAAGTATAAGTAATTAGTAATCTGTTTTCTTAGATTCATTTTTAAATGTTTGGCATAGTTTAATAGTTTTGTTTAATTTTACCCTTACTCATTTTTAATTCAGTCTTATTCATAATATGAATATACAGGGCTACTGGTAATTCGACGTATTCCTTGCACCACGTTATAGGGGGGCTAATATGCAACAAATTTAAACCCACATAAGTTCTACGAAATTCAATGGATTTCGAGATATTGCAATTTTTATATTATTTTTAGTAATACCCAGAATTCCTCCTTAAACATTATTTATCTATAAAATATCAAATTGATCGGCTTTGATTATGATATTAGCTTGTAGCTGATACTTTTACGAAGCTTTCTGCGTATTTAACTGTTCTTATTGACCATCCAATTGAAAGTAATCATTAAAAGTTAAATAAGTGTATTAGAAAATCGTCGAGGTACACGATAAAGAATTATGTTTATCTAAAAAATTTACTATGACACTAAGTGTACAAAATGCAAGACAAACATCCTTATTTAATCAGCTATTCAACGAGGTATAGACGTTTAAAAAATATTTAGAAACTAATGTAAAAATGTCTTATAATACTGACAAAGGCGATTTCTGAAAAATCTCTACAAGCACGCAGGTGGCCCGTTAAGTGCAATTCATTGCATAATCCTCGCGTAGAGATTTAACAGCAGTCTGTCGGCCACCAACTGTCCTCTAAATGTCAGGATTAGATTAGGTCACGTCGTTAAACCTAACATAACCATGTTTGGTCAGGGTTAGGTAGGTTAGGTTAGGACCTAAGTGTGCGAGGGAACACCGGGGTGGTTTTAGCCAGTAAGAGTCTGACAGACCCCTCTGCCCACCCCCAGGACGGAGGACATCCATGAGGATATCCAGTAGGCAAAAAAGAAATGGTCAGGTTAGGTCGTTAGGTTAGGTCACGGTTAGGTTTAGGTTAGGTCACAACTTCGATGCCCTTGGATCTGAAGGCGAGGGCCCTCGCGCTGAGATATCGCCAAAGCGAGGAGGCGCTTGAGCGGAGTGGTCTCCGCCAGATCCTAGTGGCTGTGGAGGGAACAACTTGCGCAACCCAGCGCAGGGTACGCCGCAATTGTGGCGGTAAGACCCGTAATGGAGGAGTGGCTGGAGAGGCGGCATGGCAACCTCAGCTTCCAGATGACGCAGGTGCAGATATCTCAGCGCGGGGGCCCTTGCCTCTAGATCCCAGGGCATCGAAGTTGTGACCTAACCTAAACCTAACCTAACGACCTAACCTGACCATATTTTTTTTGCCTACTGGATATCCTCATGGGTGTCCTCCGTCCTGGGGGTGGGCAGGGGGTGTCAGACTCTTACTGACTAAAACCACCCCGGTGTTCCCTCGCACACTTAGGTCCTAACCTAACCTACCTAACCCTGACCAAACATGGTTATGTTAGGTTTAACGACGTGACCTAATCTAATCCTGACATTTAGAGGACAGTTGGTGCCCGACAGACTGCTGTTTAATCTCTACGCGAGGATTATGCAATGAATTGCACTTAACGGGCCACCTGCGTGCTTGTAGAGATTTTTCAGAAATCGCCTTTGTCAGTATTATAAGACATTTTTACATTAGTTTCTAAATATTTTTTGAACGTCTATACCTCGTTGGATAGCTGATTAAATAAGGATGTTTGTCTTGCATTTTGTACACTTAGTGTGATAGTAAATTTTTTAGATAAACATCATTCTTTATCGTGTACCTCGACGATTTTCTAATACACTTATTTAACTTTTAATGATTACTTTCAATTGGATGGTCATTAAGAATAGTTAAATACGCAGAAAGCTTCGTAAAAGTATCAGCTACAAGCTAATATCATAATCAAAGCCGATCAATTTGATATTTTAGAGATAAATAGTGTTTAAGTAGGAATTCTGGGTATTATTGAAAATAATATAAAAATTGCAATATCTCGAAATTCATTGAATTTCGTAGAACATATGTGGGGTTAAATTTGTTGCATATTAGCCCCCCTATAACGTGGTGCAAGGAATACGTCGAATTACCAGTAGCCCTGTATATGAGTATATTATAATGACTAATAATCAAATCACAACTTTCTCTTAGATGCTATTACTATGGTATCAACCTATGGTGAAAACTTTTGAAAATACGCTCTTATGAAACAAATGGCGCTAGTGCTACTCGCGATTTACGCGAAAGTTTTAGCGCCAAATTTTTTATTTGCGGGATCCGCAGATCCGCACTTTGAAGATGCGGGATCCAGCAGATTAATAAAAGCTGCGGGATCCCACGGGAATGCGTGATCCCGTTTTGCGGGATTGTAATACCTACAGCTTAGATACCGTCCGCGAGGCCTAAGCTGAGCTTTGCATTTGTGTGAGAATGAATGCAGACGCGTCCTTTGCTTGGTTTAAACCGGTTTATACTGCTTTTTGGCAATCGATTCTATGTGCACTCACACAAATGCAAAGCTCAGCTCACGCTTCGCCAGTTGTATGTAAGTTCAGAGCAAGCATTTTATGTGTTTTTTCTTGCATGGTTGATTAGACTGCCCCGTTGGTCTAGTGGTCGCAAGGTGAGGTCCTGAGTTCGATGCACAGGTCAGGCAAAGTGCTATTGGGTTTTTCCGTGTAAAATTCTCAAAAGCAGCCCGGAGTCTGGATTTGTGCCCGATTGATAGCAATAGGCTCGCCCCCTATTACATGGGACTTAAACATAACAGCGAATTGAGGGTGTACTACACACCGCTGCCCAACTCTCTGGGGTATATAGGCGTGATGATATGTTATGGTTGATTAGAGCGTTAAAAATTTCGGATCGTGGTATTCTGAGATCTTGAAACAAATTCAAACATTGATAGGTACAGCTTACAATACGGCCGAGACGTATCTTGGCGAGTCTGAAGTTAGTTGTTTGGCTGCGCAATGAATCTTTTAGAAACGAAATTGTCTACTGCGCAGCTAATCAGCTAACTTCAGACTCGCCAAGATACGCCGGCCGTATTGTAGAAAAACTACCTTTTTCATTTTGCTTGAGAAAATTTGAAAATCTTAATTTATTTATGTATTGCGGCTTCCGGATTACGTAACCCTGATTGCTACCTGAATTTCGTAAAATTACCTCATTAATATTTATTAGAAAAGGGGAATGCCCATCAGCCACATAAAAAAATGCCTGAAATGAACAACAATGAAATATACGCCAAATTGCACTATAAGTCGTAGGGAACCCATATCATTTTCAATAATTACAAAAAAACTCGGCAAAACTTGTTCCAAACATCTTTTTCTAAAATATAGGTTAAGTCAAGGTTTAAGATTATTACGCAATAATTAATAAACAAAACTGCATTTAAATGTTTTAATCATCATTAAAAACCACTAACACATCATCAAGAAACTGTGCAGGAGGATTGATATTGGGTTGGTACCGGGCCCATGCTAAGTACCATATTATTGACATAGTATGGGCACAGGTACCAACTGTTCGCCGTCCCACGAGGCAGTTACAATAGCGATGCTGTAAAGCCCTTATCCCTGATAAGGAATTGTTAATTATTATATAAACAAAATATATTTTTTGAGAAATATGTCTGCTTTGTATTTTTCCTCGAAGTAAAAAGCAATTACCCGGAAGAGATAAATGCTCAACTAATTCGTTATCCAGTTCCCTACATATTTCAATCTTATAAATACCATTCGCTCGTGTGTGCTCGCCATAGTATGAGCGAGCCTGTTTTATTTGGTACGTACCACATGCCAACAAAACCATTTCGCTGTATGTCAGTTGTGGGAAATCAGCAACATTGTTAGGATTTATATTAATGCTTTGGAATTGCGCTCTGCGACGATTCAAATTATTTGTGATCACATAATCAGCTAGTATATTTTCTGTATACATATTCTGATGTATTATTTGCAAAATATCAACAGCATCTGGCCTGTCAACTATTCTAGTATAAAACCTATTAATTAATGCTGCTGCTATAGAGAAATCTACCATTAAATGTCTCGAAGCTCTATTAAAAAAATCTTGGCGAAATAATTTGAATTGCTGCTTGAATATTCCATTTACGGCTTCCACAACCCAGCGGCAAATAGTAACTCTTCGGCTTTTATTAGCTTCCAGAGTGGATAATTGAATTTCATTTACTTGCAGTGTTGATGGCATGTGAACACTATAATTGCAAGATTGCAAAAGTGGAATGGAATCCCTGAACCCTCTATCAAGAATGAATACGTCACCATCCTGAAAATATTGTCTCAATGGCTTACTGGGTTCATCAAATTCACTAATCATTATCTGAGCATCGGAAGTTGTTGCTGGATAAGGGCCTAACACATCGATTATATAGCCATCGGAGCAAACAAGCAAAAATGGCTTCACAAGGTTTCGATATTTGTGAAGAGAATATGTCTCTTTTTGGTACAAATAGTTGGAGCTTTTTTGTACATAGATATATGTTCCATCAATAATTACGACAGGCTTCCTTATTCCGTCGACTTCGCCAAACAGCCCATTTGGTAGAACAAGGTTTCTTGCTGCTATTTGTTCTCTTGTTATATGTCCAATTCCAAGGTTCATAGGAACAAAATCTTGATGCAGTTTTTCCCTTGCTTTAGCCATTAGACGTTCCAGAGTACTTCTCGGTATTTGTAGAAGAGATGATAATCTTTCATCAGAATCTCCAGTTCTCAATTTCATCAGGTAAGCTCCAAGGGCAGTAGAACCTCTATGCATTTGCGCCAATCGGGGCACCTCTCCCATTAGAGTACCAAAACTATTTCTACTCATTCCTAAAAAGTACCACACCATATGTTCTTCCATTAAGTGTACATTTTCGAAGTCCAAAGCACGACATTCATAATTCACAAATGATGCAAAGTCTTCAATGTGGTCCACAGTGAATTCATGATTCATATCTTCCAAAGCAGGGAGTTCATGCCAAAAGTCACTATTCAAATGATGACTACATATTTTTGAATTCTTTGGTATATAAAACTTGTAGTCCTTGAAGAGCCACACCCTTAATGAAAGTGGTACCACATGTCTATCAATCATATTACATCCTGGATAGAAACAATGACTTTGAGTATCAACTGCTCTTCCGTAATTAGGTAACAGTACGCTGGATCTTATTTGAGGAGGTTCTTCATGTAGAGGTATATTCAAACTACCTGCCTGACTGGGTACCGGACTCGGGCTTGGTGAAGGAGTAGTAGGGGGTGAGGTAGCCCGGCTGCATCGTTGCCAACATGGGTGGCAGATCAAATCCGAAGAACGTAGCTGCAAGCAAAATGAAAAGTAAAAGTTGGTTTTGTTTTACTTCAAGCTCGATGAACGAAAACCTATGCATAAAAAAGTACTCTGTGATAAGTTTTTAAAAGACATGATAGTGACGTTATTTGCACGGGATAAGAGGGAATTACACAGAATTAGGGCAGAGGAATGAACTTACCTGGCGTGGTTGGATTCTGTGTGCTGCTACATTCATTATGTGCCTCTCACGATCACTGCTATTTCTTACAACATGTGATCGTTGTCGTAGAACAGACTGTCCACAGCAAACGCACACATGTTGGTGGCCTACTTGTCTACCTGGCCGGCTGGTTCCAGGTGTCTCGGTGATAGTGTGAACCGCTAATCTAAGACATGCATCACAAACAACACTACCTGGTTCAACCTGTGAGAAAGAACAAAAAACAATGTACTAATTGTTCAATGTCAGTGCGTTCAGTTCAATATAATTATTCACAAAAACTATGGAATGAATATACTTACAGCTAATGGTGTTATCCATGCCTGTATTAAACGACGTACTTCATCATTTTGCTCTGATACGACATTACGTCTCATCGCTGTAAGATCGAGATAGCAATTAACACAGTGTACGTTTCCATCCATTTTTAAATGTACACGGTGTAAGAGTCCAAAACAATAGCAGAGTCGTATAAAAAGCAGGTCCAGGTCCGTCGTCAAAAAGCCGAGTCGTCGTCAAGGCGGGTTCAATCTAAGTCGAGTTCGAAAAGGGGTAACGTGTGCAGAAGTAAAATCAAAATCCTTAAAAATGGCCAAAGTCGTCGTTATTATATCCTATTAAGTTATACTCAAGTCGCAAACGCAAAATGTGAATCGATCAATTCAAAACCACAATTCAACGGAAAAATGAAATGCAGTAATCAATATCAAACTGTCAGTAAGGCAAAGGACATGTTATCCATGCAGCCTACGATACTTTTTCTTATTTGAAAATAATTTTATTTTAATTAATATTGACATGCATATAATATTACTTTCATTAGATAAACGTTATAATTAGGTCGAATTATTCTAAATGAACGATAACTGTGCAATAATTCTATAAAATACTTCGATAAATTATTTGAAAATTCTTGTTTGGCTGAATGTCGATTACACATGTCAGATTAAACACAGTTGTCCATTAAAAAATAAGAATGAATTAGACGGATATCAAGCGAAATATTTTAAAGATCGTTATATTTTCCTCCTACGTTTACAAACTTGAGAATTATTCATTATGCATATTTAATTCTAATTAGAATTAAGGACTATTCGTATTTTCTGTCCATTTCAGGCATTTTATGGGCGTTCCCCTTTCCTAAGACTAGGCTTTTGCCTAGAGTAATATTTAAAACATTCCACTGATTGAAAAGTGATGGACGTAATTCACTAGCGTATTGGAACCCATCGTAAAATTAAAGAAACTTTATTTTTTTGTTAACTCATTAGTTTTGTTTTTGTCACTCATTTTTTGTTCTCCGAGGCACGGAGTTGGGAGTGAAAAGTAAATTTAATGAGATCATTAGGTGCAACTCCCTAAAGCCACGTTCGGTCAAAAAATTACACCTTTGGTCATATAAGGCTTTAACCAAAAAGTGCCGTAAAAACCAAAGCCAAAGTTTTGTATAGGGTAAAACTCGGTAAAACGCCCCACTTTTTTTAAAATTGTAATAAATAAAAAATCTTACAAGATATAATCAAACTTTTTATTTTGGAACAATATTTAGTATTTTAACAACAATACCACAAGTAATAATGATAATAGGAACTAAGGATACAATAGTATTTATTATTTAAAAAAACCTTAGGTGGGGCGTTTTGTAGTGTGATCGTTGGCTAATACGACTCACTCTTATTATAAAATGCCCCAGTGTATTAATCATATATTTTTGCATATTTCAAACTATAACAACAATTGTTTTGACAAAAATTAACTCTCAATCTTAACTTAGGATAATAAGAGGCAGTTACTCAGTCTCTTTATCAAATCAGACTTTTTAAATAAACATGGTACAAAACTCATGTAACCACGCTAAACACGACAGGCATTGAATCCAATCTTCTGTGGATTTTGTATTATAGTAATCTTCCATGCATTCCACGCATCTGATAATGTCGTCATGTTCGTCTGAGATTTCTTCTTCAGAAGTATCTACCCTGCCCTCATTTTCATCATTGCTTTCAGAAGAGGATGAATAGCTTACTTTTTTCTTCTTCTTATTTTTGACAGACACTTTCTTTGGCTTCTTTTTACCTCCTTTTTCTTGTTTCTTTTTATCACCATCTTTTTCTTCGATAGGTTTAGTTATTTTTGTGGTCTTAGTCTGCTTTAATTTTCCAGCTGCTGGCTTCTTTTTGTCGGCAATTACCTTCCTTTTCTCTGACTTAACTCTGAGTTGCGAGCCATGAATCCCGAAAACCAGACATTTACAGCTGATGCTGAACTTGATGAAAATGGATTTTTAATATTGAGTTTCCTAGCAAGTTGAAATGCCATTTCTTTAACATCTTTTCTATCAGGGGCAAATCCACCTTTCTCCAATTTCTTTATATGGGCAACCAGTTTTTTTTCGTGTTCTACAGAAAATACTGGTTTGCGTCCAAGAGGGCCCTTTGATTTTCCCGATAAAATGTGTCTTCTTAGGGTTCGAGATGGTATGCCAAAGCTTCTGGATGCCTCATTAACACCCATTTCTTTGCTAAGTACACTGCGCATGGCTTTGTCTAAGTCGTCTGCACTCCATGATGCTCGTAGTGTTCTTCTTTGAT
The DNA here is from genome assembly GCA_905220435.1 of Amphipyra tragopoginis. Lineage (NCBI taxonomy): Eukaryota > Metazoa > Arthropoda > Insecta > Lepidoptera > Noctuidae > Amphipyra > Amphipyra tragopoginis. The sequence goes on from HG992006.1 coordinate 5,682,475, forward strand.
ACTTCCGAGACATAATCTGAAATAATAACACGCGATAAAAATACTTTAACACAGTTCAAATATTGAGGCGTTTTGTAAATTGACTTAGGGGCATATTGTCAAATTTGATTTTCAATACGCCCCACCGAGGTCAAAGCAGTAGATTCAAGGTTATAACGTTCGACAAAATAAAAGTATAAAGGTAATTTCATCTATTTTACGATAGTGTGGGTCATTATAACACAAAATCTAAAAGTATCAATATATATGAATTTCTTAGAAACTTACCGCAAATTATTTCACTCCAATAAATACAGATTTTGCAATATTTTTTAAACGGACATCACAAACTAAGTGCACACGTCGTCCATGTTGTTCGCCTACTAGTGGGTCTCCGCGCGTCTAGTTGTGAGCGGCGCAGCTTTGATAGTGTGAGTGCTGGAGTGGTGGGGCGTTTTGTCACTTGGGGCGTATTACCGAGTTTTACCCTACAAGTTTAAATTTGGAAATGGTCTTTGATGAAGTCTGTCAGTCAATTCAATGCAATTTATTCATGTAAGGTATTTATTTACTACTAGCCGTAAGTCCGATGGGATTTCCCATACTTCAAAAATGAGGAACTTCTAGACAAAGTTTCATCCCCTATTTAACTCACTACTGGGATGAATTTTCAAAAATGCTTCCTTGGTACTCACCTACGTTATATAAAGAATACCTGTGCAAAATTTCATGCTTCTAGACCCACCGGTTTAAGCTGTGCGTTGTCTGTCGGTCACACTGACTGTTAGAGTTTTAGTAAAAAGATTATCATCAACACCAACATTTTAAACATAGCATAATAGAATTAGCTTCGTTAATATTTTTATTAAGTTTTCAACTAAGGTTCCAGAGTTGATCAAACCTTCGGAGTAGGTCGAAGGTTGTGGCAAGATCAACTGGCTTTGGGCAAAAATTTACCTTCGGATGGACATAAGTCACACCAGGTAAAGATGGATGAATTGCAATCAAACAAATATGTAAGCGCTCTTTGTCTCTGCTATTAAATTGCTGTGATGTGCTGACCCCGATAGGGTCCGTAATTGAACCTATAGTAGTAAAAATTTTTTTTTAATGATGTGTAATCCTCAAATTAATTCTTCCGCTCTGGGCGGAGCGGAAGGGAGTGTCAGACTCTTACTGATTAAAACCCATCCGTGTTCCTCCTAATGCCCTTTGCGTTCCAGGGCCGCGGTAAATCTTTCAAACAAATTCCGTTAGATTATGAAGTGCAATAAAGAATTAAGAATTGAGTGTGGCAGAAACCTGTACCAAACTAAAAGTTTGGAGTACGGCTAATGCATCAGCAGTTTCTGCTCACCTAGTTACAAAACAGAGCGTGAAATAAAATCGAAATGAACTTCACCGCAGTTCGCAAGCGCGTAGCCCCTCTTAAATGAAAACACTCAAAAAGGAACATTGGTTCAAACAACTTTGACAAGTGATCGCCAAGAAGAATGGCAGAATGAAGTAAAGCCTCGAACCGCTTCCTTAACGAAAAACTTCGAAGTATGTCCCTCATCCCTCTGTTATTTGCTTCTTGAGCTAGTGATGTGCACGATTGGTCTTATATCGATAAATAATTAGTAAAAAAGGTAAAAAAAACATGTCTTGTTGATTTCAGAATTATGAATTATGGAGATTTTATTTTAGCTTATTATCTATCTATAGCTGGACTTCCGTGGAACTCGGTCGATGCGACAGATGCGTGCGACAGTAGCGACGCGTCGACGCGGCGACGCGACAATACTAAACACTATGAAAACGTATGGCACTACTTTCGAGCAACCAGCGAAAGTCGCGCAACCTACGGATTCGGCGCCATACAATTTCATAGTGTTTAGTATTGTCGCGTGAGATGCGCGCGTCAGTCGCATCAGCCGCGTCCCAAGAAAGTCAACCTCAAATATTTGTTACGGGTATAGGTTGCAGAATGCGCAGTATTAGCATGCATTTGCAATAAAACATCAACTTTATAAAAACATCACAATAATCGCACTATCGATTCCTGTCCACAATGAAAATTAATTTGCTGTAATTTGTGACAATCTTGCCATAGCCATCGATAATGCAATTACGATAATAGTATGGGGTGACCTCATACCATTCTTATTATGCATTCCCACATTGGCATAATTTGATTTATTACTGCAATTAGTTGCTGTAACAATATCGATATTCGCGCAACGTTGAATATTAGCATGATAGTTGTGGGATTACTAATTAGTGGTATTATTGGCAAATTTGATATACATGTCATTAGTTATCCAGCACGTGTCTATTAGCGAGCCAGCGAGATTGAAATAGTGTAGGAAAATCCTTTCATAATTCTCTTATGAAAACAATGTATTGTGTATTTATTGGTTAACAATTTTAACTAAACCTCTATCGAAGTTTCGATTTAATACTACTTGGACATAGGCCTCTTTCATAATTGGTTTTGCAAGCGTTAGGGAGAAGCCACGCGGTGCGGTGCGGCGCCGCACGGCGACCATTTTGCCACATCAGAGTGTACACGTAGTACGCGGCGTCGCAAGAGCCCAGCGGTGCTACCCATTAGTGTCCCACTGCTGGGCACAGGCCCCTTCTCGGAATGAGAAGGAAAAATGAGAAGGCTTTAGTTCACTACGCTAGCCTGGTGCGGGTTAGCAGACAACATACACCATCGGGACTTTTTTGGAGCCCTTTCAGCTGGTCACGTTTCCTTAAGATCTTTTCTTTTCTTTACCAATACCGCAAGTGATAATCAAATTCTGATCCGCACATGAATTCTAAAAGTCCAGGAGTGTGGGTCAGGATCAAATTCTCTCTCTGCACCAGTGCACTTTCATGTTCATCTTGCGTCTTCGTCTGAGGCATGCGTGAAGCGCCATAGCGCATGCCTTAATACTAGTTCGGCAAAAGCGCATGCCCCTAGCGCATGCTAATCGGTCTTGTTGTGTTTGTCGACTGACGACTGACCGAGGCGCACCGGTGTAGACGATAAGCTGCATGCATCTTATGGCAATCAATATTGCATGCACTTGACGCAAGAGGAATTGAAAGTTGAAAGCGCAAGATGAACATGAAAGCGCACTGGTGTAGACATATTATTTAGAAGGCAAGAGTTCAACCGCTAGGCTATCACTGCTTCTATTCTAATTCAAAATGAACTAATATTGGTTTATCGACTACCAATATCCCAACACTAGTCCACTTTGATGTCCATTCGCTTGGTATGCGAGATTGCAGTGCAGAAAGTCACTATTCAACAACGCTTGGACAATCCCTCTAAATACCTTTGAATTGTGATTGCTGTTCTTCCGAATACGTCGGATATTGTCTCAATGAATTCCCGATTGAGGGCGAAGAATGCCGAACGTTGCCGAAGTGGAGCTTATTTGATTTTGTTTGAGAGTAGTAGAGGGATTAACAAGGATTATAGTTCGTGAAGGAATGTTTGTGGAGCTATAAATAATACCCACTGAAGTTTCTAAGTATTTATTACTGTTTACGTTTCCGTATGGAGACGGATAGTTTTAAAATGTTATTGGTCAACTGAGACCAAATATAAAAAAAAACTTTAAAAAAGTAAAAACCGACTTCAAAAAAAACTAAACGGAGTAAAATAATTATCATTTAATAAAACTACCAGTTTCAGAAGTCGGTGTTCTACACTGAAACAAATTGAAGGCACCGACTTCTGAAACTGGTAGTTTTATTAAATGATAATTATTTTACTCCGTTTAGTTTTTTTTGAAGTCGGTTTTTACTTTTTAAAGTTTTTTTAATTTATAGTTTTTAGTGCCACAAATTACAATTACAGTGTACAAATTCTCGGACCAGCACTACAACTAGAACGTCGTCTACATACGATTTGTGTTTTTTTTTTGGTTTTTATTGATTTTTTCAAAAAGAGCTGAATCAATTTCAATAAAATTTATATGAGACTACCTCTGAAGTATAGCCTACTAAACAAAAAAAGCATCATCAAAATCCATTCATAATTGGGGGAGATATCGCGTAACAAACATACAAAACAAAAAAAACATTTAGACGAATTGAGAACGTCCTCCTTTTTGAAGTCGGTTAAAAAAACCAAGACTAGGCGCTGCGAACAACAGAGTGAAGCATGCACAAAACTACGCCTCGCTCTGTACATACACGTTCACACGCACATATTTACACCAAACTACAACTAAACTACGCCTGACGACACTCACACATGTTTATGAAACCGGCCTCACTTCACTGTTAACAACGCTATGTCTTGGTTTTTTATTTGGTCTGAGTTGGTCAAGGGTCGAAATACTTACGTTATCGGTGAAGGAAAACATCGCGAGGAAACCTGCTCACCTGAGAGGGCTCTAGAAAGTTCTTGATGGTGTGTGTTGTCCGTCAACACGCACCAGGGCAGCGTGGTGGACTAAAGCGTTCTGAGAAGAGTCTCATGCCCAGCATTGGGACATGTTAGGTTATGTCATCATCTGCCTAGCCTTTTCCCAACTATGTTGGGGTCGGCTTCCAGTCGAACCGGATGCAGCTGAATATCAGTATTTTACATGGAGCGACTGCCTATCAGACCTCCACAACCCAGTAACTGGGTAATACGATACTCTTGGTAAGACTGGTTGTCAGACTTTCTGGCTTCTGACCAACAGTAACGACTGTCAAAGATCTACAAATGACAGCCGGGACCAACGGCTTTACGTGCTTTCCGAGGCACGGAGGAAACTCGCTATGGTAAATGGTCACCCATCCACAGACCAACCTCGGCAAGCGTGGCTTAACCCGGAAGATCGGTCTATGCGGCTGTAATTATTTAGCCACGAGCTCCTCCAGCACGTGCACATGTTAGGTTATGTAATAGACGGAATGTTTGTTGTTGGTTACATTTATTAACCGTCTCATATCCTAAAGGTACTATTGCGAACCGAACTGCAACTGCCGACAGCACGTGCAGCGACTGCATGAAATCGGCCGCACGACTGCACGTGCAGTCGCCGTCGGCTGCTGCAGCGGCGCCTGGAAGCCATTTCATATAAATACATACAAACCAGTAGTGCAGCTGCGGCCGACTTCATGCAGTCGCTGCACGTGCAGTCGGCAGTTGCAGTTGACAGCTCGGTTTGAAATAGTACCTTAAGCGTTTCTTGGAAAGGGAATATTCCGGTCTGTCCTCCTGATCTGTCACCTTCGGGGAACAATCAGGAATAAAAAAATCGATCTGTTCCCCTGTCACCAAGACGAACGGACAAGTCGAAAGAATTATTTTTGTTCTGTCCCCTGCTGTTCTTTAGGGGAACAAATTGAAATAAAAAGTTTCGATCTGCCCCCTTGTTACCGACGAGGGGACAGATCGGAATATTCCGAAATTTGTACTTTGACTTATAAACATTAGGAAATCAACTGTTATACTGGCTGACTGAAATGATTGCAGAGACAGTTTTATGACAGGAGACATACAATAATAGCACTGAAAAATCCCTACTATAATATTATAAGTGCGAATTTAGCTCTGTCTGTCTGTCGTCACGCCTAAACCGCTGAACCGATTTTGATGAAACTTGGTACAGAGATAGTCTAAAACCTGGAGAAGGACATAGGCTACTCCAAAAAATACGGAATAAGCGATAAACGACATACACGCGGGCGATGCCGTGAGCGACCTCTAGTCTCATCATCATCATTCAGCCGAAATACGTCCACTGTTGGACATAGACCTCCCCCAAGCATCGCCACATCCACCGGCCCTGTGCTCCATGTTGAGGGGGTTTGCCATAACCGCCACGCTTGGCAGGCGGGTTGGCGATCGCAGTATGGTTGTTAAAGTACTCAGAGAACGCTGCTGCCCATCCTCTAGTGAATCCCTTAGTCGCCTTTTACGACACCCATGGGAAGAGATGAGGTAGTGCTATTCTTCACGTTCGGCACCACACGAACGATATCTAGTCTCATATAAGAACCTAAAATCACAGACAGAGTATAAAATTAAGTGACAAAAAAAAAAGATATGACTTGTCGCAGGAAAGAGTACATAAATAAATAATCCACAATTTACCTACAACTTTCTCAGTACTTGAAAAATAAACATTTTAAGAGAATCACTAGTACAATTTCGCTTGGCAACATTCATTTGCACTTAATCGTGAACTGACTTTTGCCTCGAGATCGTAATGGAAAAGTCTTGTATGTACGTTTTAGGAGATTTTTCGCCTCAGCGATGGTAAACAGTGTGTGTGATTTTCTTCTTTTGTGGATAAGACAATACTAATTTGAGAAACAGTGTAGTCGCTTATTCTTATCAATACTTGATCATACTTATCTCTATGAAAATACTTTCTGTTTACATGTACACAGAGCAAACGAGTTAAGTACGCAGGCAACAACCGAACGCCATTACACAACCTAATTGACAGTTTATGATTAGTTCCGGTTTACTCACGTGCATTTTTCGGGATTGCCCGACTAGTTTCGGACCCAAACTTAGCCATACTTACATAATATAATTTAGAAAAGGAGCGCGAAAGAGAAACTGATTTGTATTCATAAACAATAACTGTAAAAAAAATGGGCTGATCACGCGGGGTAGTCGAACTGAAATAAAAATGCACGTGAGTAAACCTTAACTAATTAGAAATATGAATGTGTCTCACGAAAATTATAATACAAAACAACCTAGTTGACTATTCTTATCGTGGGCTTAATAATGACGCGCCGATGCGGTCTTTCAAAAAAAATTATTATTAATTAAATTGTTTTTCAGTCCTATGTATTAGCGGAGATTCGACTATATTAGCATTTTTCGGGCAGCACTCCATATCAACTGGAATTTCCTATCTCTAAAACAAAATACTATTTTAACTGATCTGGAAATTGGACTCAAGATATCACACTCGAAAGGTTCACTTTTGAAAACTATAATAATTTACTATGTACCTACATTACACGCATAGATGAGCGCAGACAGACAGCCACACGGGACACACACAATATCTTTTTAAATGCAGATGCCGTTAGTCGCCTGTCTACTTATCTCGCTTGCCGTCTGTACATCTGAACACTTCAGATATCCATAATAACGTAATGTTTCTCTTTTATTTCTACGTTTGAATGTTTGCTTGTACTTATGATAAAAAATATGTGAGCGTCGAATTTTCTTCAGTAATGGTGATGGTTGGTAGTATTTTGGACTACCATGTTAAAGTATCGCTTACACTACATAAGAAGAATGCTTTACTTTGAGAAAATTGTTGGTTCACGTGACTGTAACTGCTTTTCTTTTAGTTTTTGTTCGTGAGTACGAGTAGTGTAAGTATTTGTGTGTGTGTATACTTACGGTAAACAGTATTTGTGTGATTCTCTTTAGTGGATAAGAGTGGTAGTATATTGAAAGACAGTGTAAGGTATCACTTTAGATACTTGATCCAACTTATCGCTATTGGGAAAATCGTGCTCTTTCGTTTCGTGTTGTATTCTCAGTCCCATGGTATTTGAAGGGCAAAGCTATTGATATTAAAGTATGAGTTTTGCTTGGTGGTAGGATCTATACGATCTGCCTGGCCGTACCATCCTTACATTAAAGTCCAGCGCCAAGCAGTTTACTGTATTCCGTCGTGTGTATGTGAGAGCCAAAGGGGTATAGGGGAATCCTTCTATGTCTCTGTTACTTGGATACATTAGGCAAATTACTTTTTTGCAATCAGCTACGTATTCAAAAAGATCCGCTTTGAGGAACGTGGGAGTAGGGTCATTGCCCGCTTATAGTCCTGGTTTAGCCTCATTAATTTTTTAATGAAATCCCTACTCATATTATAAATGCGAAATTAGCTGTCTGTCTGTGACGCTTTCACGCCTTAACCGCTGAACCGATTTTGATGAAACTTAGTACAGAGATAGTCTGGAACTCGAAAAAGGACATAGGCTAATTTTATCCCGAAAACCGCGAAATATCTACGCGATTAACGACATCCACGAAGACGAAGCTGCGGGTGACCTCTAGTAAAATATAAATGGGCTGAATATTATAATAAATGGTGATATCAGAACAACACCGTTTGTATCCGTAGAACCTTTCACTTAGCTTTTAAAACTAATCTCGGCCAGCACTATCCTCTGTATCGTATGAGTTCTTCATCGAATAATATTCAAAATGATATTGATATGTTTGTTCGTCACGATTCTTTAGCCTCCTTTAGATAAAAACTTTAAACCTATACATATAAAAGGAGAAGCTGACTGACTGACTGATCTATCAACGCACAGCCTAAACCGCTGGGGTTAGAAAGTTGAAATTTTGACAGTAGGTTCCTTTTGTAACGTAGGCATCCACTAAGAAGGGATTTTTCGAAATTCAACCCCTAAGGAAGTTAAATAGGGGATGAAAGTTTGTATGGAAAATCGTCACTTAACAGGTTCAAAAATCACGCAACGAAGCTGCGGGCGAAAGCTCGTTAATAATGAACCCTAAATAATTTAGATTTTTTTCTTTTGTTTTTACTAGACCTTTAACTTCTAACGTATTGCCTAGTTAAGGTTAATAATAATTCTATCATACGTTAATATGCAGACTGTGTTCGCATCTAGGAGGATATAATCACGACATGCTGTAAAATATTGTCTAGACATCTACATTTTTATGATTGTATCTAGTTTTGTGAACCTAATAAAAAAATAAAAACACAATGTTAATACATTCCTGGTAAAATATAATTATTTCGAACCGTCTCTCTCAGCTCTGACCCGTAAATACTTGAGATTATGACCGGACAGGGTCGGCCGTTGACGGACGGTCAAAAGTTTAGGGTTACGTAATTAGGAGAGAACTTAAGTATTCTGAAAAGATTATGAATTTGTGGTATAGGAATTTTGGGCTGAAACTAATTATTGTTCATAGTTTTAATAGAATCCGATAACCACGAACTCTGGGGTTCCATACATTTTGTTAAGCAACATTGATTATACAGAGTGTCCCTGGAAGTATGGATCAGATCGAATAGGGGCGTGGGCGATGTCATTTTCAAACTTTTTAACCCTGAGAATATCGGTGCAATTTTTACGATTCAAAAGTTATGACCAATTATTGTTTTTTTTTTTTTCAATCACTTCGCATAGAAAATAATCATAAAAAAAATTATCAGAGCTATAATTTTTTTTCAGGTCTTTGGCGAATAGTAGCCCTTTCTTGTGGTAATAATTTTACGAGCTAGAAAACATGTGTTCAATAAGAAAAAACGTTTACTGCAAAGGCTTTTTTGGTCTGGCAAAAATTTTACTCAAGTTTTTACTACTACAAGTTTTGAAATGACCTTGCCCATGCCCCTATTCGATTTGATCCATACTTCCAGGGACACCCTGTATTTAGTATGGAAATCAAATTCCTTTAAAAAAAACTGGACAAGTGCGAGTTGGACTCGCGCACGAAGAGTTCCGTACCATTATCTATAAAAACGGCAAAAAAATAATGTCTGTTGTATGGGAGCCCCCCTTAAATATTTATTTTATTTTAATTATTTATTTTTAAAGTGAATATATAACTAAATATTCTGTGAATATTTCAAGCGTCTACCTGTTGCCGATATCAATATCGAGCAAAAACGAGCAAAAAAATCACGTTTGTTGTATGGGAGCCCCTTTAAATATTTATTTTATTCTGTTTTTTTAGTATTTGTTGTTACAGCGGCAACAAAAATACATAATCTGTGAAAATTTCAACTGTCTAACTATCACGGTTCATGAGATACAGCCTGGTGAACGACGGACAGACAGACATACGGACAGCGGAGTCTTAGTAATAGAGTCCCGTTTTACCCTTTGGGTACAGAACCTTAAAAAGTGTTACTATATAGGGTCATGCCTGTATCCATGAAAACATTAAATGCATTCATTGCATGAACCAAACAACTTTTAATAAATTACGAACTCTTTTGCAAAAAAACTCGTGCAATGTTACAGGCTGTAGTCCTAAGGGATTACTTATTGGACATAAGTATATAAAGGGCAATCGTTTTCGTTATTTATTACAAGCCTTTGCAGGGATCGACAGAGGGTAAGCACTTTGAGCAAAGTGGATTATTTGAACATTTATTACTTACTACCTTTTGCCCGCGGTTTGCTCGCGTTAATTTAGAATTTGACAATCGACTCCTAACACACTTCTAAAGTTTCCATAATAATATAATTCAACCATGATTCGAAATCGAATTCGAATCGGCACAACGACTGCTGAGTCAATGTCGACCACCTCGTGTACCAAGTCAAGATATTTACTTTCTTTATCCTACTCGGCTTTCACGAGATTCTCGTCATGTGGAACAGTGATATCAACAATCATTTCGCGGCGCTCTGATTGATCTATCACCACTACATCAGGCTTATTGGCTACAATAGTCCTGTTAGTGATATATGAATAGAGGAGCTCGTGGCTAAATAATTACAGCCGCATAGACCGATCTTCCGGGTTAAGCCACGCTTGCCGAGGTTGGTCTGTGGATGGGTGACCATTTACCATAGCGAGTTTCCTCCGTGGCTCGGAAAGCACGTAAAGCCGTTGGTCCCGGCTGTCATTTGTAGATCTTTGACAGTCGTTACTGCTGGTCAGAAGCCAGAAAGTCTGACAACCAGTCTTACCAAGAGTATCGTATTACCCAGTTACTGGGTTGTGGAGGTCTGATAGGCAGTCGCTCCATGTAAAATACTGATATTCAGCTGCATCCGGTTCGACTGGAAGCCGACCCCAACATAGTTGGGAAAAGGCTAGGCAGATGATGATGAGTCCTGTTAGTGATGATAGATCGATCTCAGTACAATGTGACATGACCATTCTCGAGAACTGCATCGGGCACATACTTGTAGCACAGTCTACCTATATCTTACTCCTTACAGTCGGTCAACGTAGAACATTGTCGCAGAGCAATCGTGCGGGGGGTTGCGGAGAGAAGGGGACAGAGGTTATGTCCCAAGTAGCCATACTGCATACTTGGGACATAACCTCCGCCCCTACATAATTTTGACATTTCATAGGACCTGTCAAATGTATGGGCGTTGACACACTGTATGTAGTAAGTAGGTACACTTTGCTTGTAGTAAGGTACTTCTGCGTCGACAAGGTTGTATTTCAGAGCAAGTTACAGCATAATTATTATTAGCAGAAGGATATCCATATCTAGACATAGCGACAAGTCATCATCATCTGCCTAGCCTTTTCCCAACTATGTTGGGGTCGGCTTCCAGTCGAATCGGATGCAGCTGAATATCAGTATTTTACATGGAGCGACTGCCTATCAGACCTCCACAACCCAGTAACTGGGTAATACGATACTCTTGGTAAGACTGGTTGTCAGACTTTCTGGCTTCTGACCAACAGTAACGACTGTCAAAGATCTACAAATGACAGCCGGGACCAACGGCTTTACGTGCTTTCCGAGGCACGGAGGAAACTCGCTATGGTAAATGGTCACCCATCCACAGACCAATCTCGGCAAGCGTGGCTTAACCCGGAAGATCGGTCTATGCGGCTATAATTATTTAGCCACGAGCTCCTCTAGACACTACACATACACAGACGCTAGACATAGCGACAAGTATTAATACTAATGACAGTTTAGAAGTTATACCTAAGCTAAGCTACAGTATAACTTACGTATAGCGATGAACTAGCAGTTTTGCGATCATCATTTACCGAAACCATTCTGCCTAAGTTACAGTACAGTTAAAACGTCGTTAGTAATCTGAACATAACCTAATGGACCTACCATTAGTTTGAAGTTCGCATAGCCACAAATGTGTTCATAATTCTGGGTAGGTTTATTTTACGTAAAGGATAAACCAAAAAATAGGCTACTACCTTTCTGCCTGCCGGTATGGTATACATTGAATAAGGTAGGGATGGCGAAAATTTGAAAAAAGGGTGCCAATAAATATAAAAAAAACAGACTTGGCTCTGGCAACTGTTCATGATGGACTTTGACCTCAAATACAGGGTGTAAACGAATTCGTGTAATTCCTTCATACCGCGTGATTTATTGGTGACACTGATTGACCCTGCATAGGTTTTTTTAGAAGCAACATTAAAAGTTTTCAAAAAATGAGCCTTAACTGACTGCGTGGAGCGATATCGCGCTAGTCGTGCCCGTCAGCTGTGTCGCCGTGCCTTCATTCATTTATGCATGGCATCGAAATTTTATACAAAATAAAAAAAAGGGAAAAAAAAGTTTACTTTTATTTTTAATCAATCTAAATCCTGTGCGGGGTTAATCCATACCATTAATAGATCATGTGGTTTAAAGGAATAACACGAATTTGTTAACACCCTGTATTGATGAAAATATTTATTTTAATAGTAATTTACTTTGACAGCATACAAAGTGCCACACCACACACGGGGCGCGAGCCCACGAGTGAGCTTCGATATGTCACGTCGGCCCTCCGTCGAGACTATTCGCTTGCGTCTCGCGATTGGTGTATTGAACACTTAACACATTTTTAATTATTTTGGTTCGGTAGTTCAATTAATGACGTGCCCGCCAATGGTTTTCTGGTCTAAGGGATTATGTCAAAGGGATAGGCTCAGTAGTAGCTTCCTCCTGTCTTCTAGTAACAACACTCCATTTGCGTAACTATTATAACCTTTAAGTTACAACAATATCGCTTGTAACGGTTACATTTTCAACAGCGGACGTGTCCACGCTGAAATAAAGTATAGTTTGTACCAAAAATAGATCGAAAAAAGCCCACTAAAATAAAACAATAATTTCAATCACAAGTACCTGTCAGTCAAGACTGAAACAATAAATCAAGCCCCCGCAGTTTGACGTAGGCCGACTGAAGATGTTACCTACTTAATACTCTCGTGGGTGTATCGAGCTTCAAGACCTGTGTCACAGGATACGTCGTTATTCATCTGTGCTTGTCTTAGGTTGATTGAGATGTACTGACACACTGTTAGATGTTTATAAAGTGAGGAGGCTTTTATAAAGTTTAGGTGATAAGATAAATCGTAAATTGTTATGATCAAGATCTAGCTTGAAGTGCGCACTTCCATTTTAACATAACACCATGCCTTATTCCCCGAAGGGTTGGCAGAGGTGTATAGTACACCCTCATTTCGCCTTTATGTTTAAGTCCCACTATGAGGCTTGCCTATTGCCATCAACCGGGCACAAATCCAGACTCTGGGCTGCTACTGAGAAATTCGACACAGAAAAACCTAATAACTCTTTGCCCGACCTGAGGATCGAACCCCGGACCGCTCAGCAGTCGCGCTTGCGACCGCTAGACCAACGAGCCAGACGTCCATTTTAATTTATCTGAAAACGGGCAGCAACATAAGCTTCTGTGCGAATGAATTGGCTCTGTAACCAACCGACTTGCCTTTCGAATTTATCATCATCTTCATCATCAGCCTATTACTGTTTACTTGGCACGGACTTTTTCTCAGAGTGAGAAGGATTTAGGCCTTAGTCCTGCGTCACGCTGGCCTGGTGCGGTTTGACGGACTATACACACCGTCAAGTACTGTTTGGAGGTCTCCCAGATGTGCAGGTTTCCTCGTGATCGTTTTCCTTCACAGTTAACGCATTACTTTTACAGCAATTTACTGTTTTCCGTCGTGTGTATGTGAGAGCCAGAGGGGTATAGGGGAATTCCTCTATATCTCTGTTACTTGGATGCGTGTGTTCCATCATAGACCCTGTCTGCGCTTACCATCAGGTGCGACGAGGGTCAAACGCGACCAAGTAAAGAACTAAAAAACAAAACGTAATTAAATGAATTTAAAAAACTCAATCAAAGTCATAGAAACATTATTATTTTGTAATATTCATAATTTCTTCTTTCTTTTTCAGGTAAGTTCGAGATTTATCAAAGGAAAGCAAAAGTAGTGCTGCACGATTAGCGCCTACCTTTGCAAATTATGGTATGTAAGTTATAGTGTTTAATTGATTTTGTCAAAATCAAAATATGATCCGCACATGAACTCGAAAAGTCGGAGGTGCGGGCCGGGATGAACTCAGACCCTTTTGCATAGAAGCTAATCATTCAACCGTTAGGCTATCCTTGCTTGTGCGCGCCTCCCAAGACGCGGGGCTAGGCCCCCACAGTAGGAGAGGTCCGCCAGGGGATGGCGGACCGAGGCCTGCCGGGGTTGCGGTGCATGCAGCTGCAAATCCGGCGAACCCCCAAGGGCCAGGAGAAGGAACACCGTGGGTTTTTAGCCGGTTAGAGTCCGGCATAACCCTTTGCCTTCCCCGGACGAAGGGTATCAAGGAGGATTTTCCCACGAAAAAAAAGGTTCACTGCTTGGATTAACTGGTAAAAAAGAAAGAAGTCTGCTGAAGAGACCTTTATCCAGTAAAAGACAGTAACAGTCTAGATAGGTATATAGCAAAACTTATCCTCTATTTGTACTTTAAAACTAAAACTTCTCGGTTCCAAAGACCACTTTATTAGTGTCAACGAGTCACTAACTTACAAAGTTGAAACATCTAAAACAAATGAGTACTTAAATGTCTACACGATCTTATCGAAGTTGTCGTGATGTCATTAAGTGTAAGGATGGACCTGGCGGCGTAATTATAAATTATACTTCTACACTTTCCAACATGCTCTGAGGTAAGACAGTTTTTGTAAAAAATGTAGATTACCTACACAGTGCAGTAACTACAAGTATTACGTTTTTGGCATTTTTTTCTCACGTGTCGGCACTAGCTATACATGAATAGCGAATGTCGTGGTGCAAAGATTAGCCAGTCAGCAAGGTTTGCAGCGAGGCTACCTGCCCAGGGTGCGCCGGACGTACGTAAGTATCGTCACTCGCGGAGGCTCTTATATTTCTATCTTATACTTCAACCACAGGGGTTCTAGCACAACTCATGAAGTCAACGAGTTTAAAAAAAAACAAATCCAATCCCATAAGCATCTATTTTCCAGGAATGAACCGAAGTAGCATTTGTAAATACGCGACCTAGCGTGCAAACTAATAGTGTGCTAAGTTAGTCATTAGAGCGGTCGACAGACGGATTAGATAGATACTCGTAGTAGGGGGTAGATAGGAGGGAGACAAAACTGGATGGATGGGAATATCGAAAGGTTTTCTCTGGCTTCAGACTTAACGACCTAACGACTTAAGCTGACTGCACATGAGCAATTAAGTTGCTCGAGACACATTGAAAGCTATTGTTCGTAGCTGCAGTTACCGTTAATATACGATGTTAAGAAATTAACTCTAAGCATTTTGTGGGGTTACTCGGTATCGGAAAGGAGAATGGGCAGATTTGTATGAAGGTTTGCCCAACCCTTGTAGCAATATAGGCTATATGGTTATATGTTGTAGTAGTTGCCCTCATCACTTAAATGTAATGTAATAATAGTTTAACACGCATAGTTAATTTAGTGAGTAATAGGTAGGTAATAACTGACATCTCTGGTCATTTGTATAATTATTAATTCTTTTCTCATGTATGTAAAATTTTTAGACACAACTCTGACTGTTATTGAATAAATTAAATGAAATATGTACTACCGTAAGCATAATTCCTTACAAAAGATTATACGCCAGCAGGAACTCATTCCGGCTTCCAAGTTTCTCAAATTAAAGCCGGGCCCGTCATGGCGGTCTTCATTTAAGTCGTACAAACAATAGATACATAAGTACAGAAGGTTTACTGCTAACAATGAGGGAAGAACAAAGAAAAGAGAATTTAACGGACTTTTGGAAGTCTCGTTGGTACGTTGGGACATCACGCTTAGCAGTCAAATGACCCTAGTGGTCGTTGTCCTGGGTTCATTGATCCCTAGGTCGGGCAAAGTGTTATTTTATTTATTTAATCATTTATGGACACACAACACTTAATAAAATATAAGACTCCGCTGTCCGTCCGTCCATCTGTCACCTCACCAGGCTGTATCTCATGAACCGTGATAGTTAGACAGTTGAAATTTTCACAGATGATGTTTATTTCTGTTGCCGCTATAACAAAAATACTAGAAAACAGAATAAAATAAATATTAAAGGGGGCTCCCATATATCAAACGCGACTTTTTTAAAAAAAAAATGTTATTGCAGCGCGGCTTGCCTTGAGCTTAGCCTCTCTCTCTCTCACTCTTCCTCCATATCGTTCTCTCCTTATTTGGTGTTGTGGTGCTTTTGTACCTTCTCATATTTCTTGTGTGTGTACCTCCCTACACGTCACTAACACGCTAATGTCATGTAAATTGCAATGTTCCCAGTAGTTCGCTCGCTTTCTAAGAAACTCTTGATTAATTAGATTAGTACACTACTAATTGTATGCATGCGACGAGATTAAAGTAGTTAGGGAATTAATGTCGGAGTTCTAAATGTGGAATGATTTAATTTATATAGTTTTATTACTTTAACGTCTAATGATGAACGTGTGGCGCTAATTAAGGACATAACCGACGCAAAAAGTCTGTTTGAAAGCTTTTCTTCCCATATTTACGAAAGAGAAAGTTCAAAAAAAAAAAAAAGTTGTTTCTTTATTCTCTGTCTAATGAAAACGTTGAATAGTTTTTATTTAAATCGATAAATGCTGCTGTAAAAAAGAATACATTGCAAGCACCGTTTTTACGCGACGTCTTACGTAGGCGGTTTAAAGCGACGCGAATTGCGAAGCGATGCGATGCGGTGACACGCGATGCGGTGCGAAGCGGCGGCTTTGTCCCACGAGCTCGCGGACCGCTCGCCGCGCGCCGCCGTCATTCAGTAGCACTGTACGTACGGCACCGCATCCAGTTCGCGTGAAAATATCAAGCCAACTGACAGCGTTCGCTTCGCGCCACGCCGCGCCGCGCCCCGCCGCACCGCACTCCACGTGCGTTTGATTACGTAGGAAACTTCAATAGGTATCGACTGTTTGTTGTTTTCGCGTCGCGCCGCGCCGCTTCGCGTCGCTTGTAGATCGCTCACGTAGGATGATGCGTAAACCTATTTAAGCAGGTACTTAAATTTTCTCAAGCTTTGATGCGATTTCAACGACTCTTTTTTCAAAAGATAGGTTTTATTATGCTCTTGTGAATTGGTTAATAATAATTTTATTACAATAATAGATAAAAAAAATGACAGCAAAAACTAAGTTCGCTCGCAACACTCGGGCCTATCGTAGGTATCATTTTCCACATTGATATATTTTTTTGGTTCAATCTTGTCCTTAAATACGTCCGGCGCACCCTAGGCAGTCAGTCCCGCTACCAACCTTGCTGACTGGCTAATCTTTTCATCACGGTATGCGGTGCAAAGACACGTGAGAAGAAGCAGAACGTGGCCTTCTTCATTTATTCCACATAGCTAGTCAAATAGTCGCAGTAATTATGTTGCTAACAATACTTTTTCGAAACGTTCTATTATACCGGCTTCCCACGGTGCGTGATAGCGTGCACCGCGACACACGAGCTCGCACCGACGCACCATTGGAAGAGACTCGTCCGTGGTAACGCGGACGCGTGCGGAGCGGTGCGCCGTATCTACATCACACACCCTTATAATGTGGCTTCCCACGGTGCGTGATTTTACGGATGATACCACGCAGAGCCGGTGCGCGCTACCACGCAACGTGGGGAGCCAGCTTTAGACAAGCTGCGACAATTCATTCTCTGCCAAATGCAAGCTATTCTCGCACGGGAATTAAATTCAATTTCATTCTCATATCATCGGCAGTTCTCGTTTCGAAATATTGCCATTCGATCGGCTTTCAAATCAACTCTGGCTTTTAAATTACTCTCGAAGCTTCAAACTTCGTATTGATACACTAAATTTTAATATTCCGCAGTTAGCGTTACTGCTAGGAAATTCTCGATTGACAAAATCGAATTTACGATTTTCATATTCGTATCTCTCACTAAGTCAAATTGGTGTTAGCAAAACCGGAATGTTAAAACCGTAAACTTCCGAAATTAAACGTTAATAATTTAGTCGCTTCATTCAACCTGTCGATACCATCGAAGATCATTAAATTACGTCATCTGTGATGACGTTTAAAGTGGCTGAAGATTCTAAGAGATTGAATTTATCGAGGATCCCCGAGTGGTGATTCAATTTTGATTATTTAGGAAGGTCTAAGGGCTTCTTGAAGGACGGAATTTAAGTTTAATTAAACCGTTATTGATTTTATTGGACAATGCTATTAATAGAACTTAATATTGGAGTGAAATTGAACCACAGAATAGATAAATATTAATATTAAATTCAACATAATTCAGTTTACTTTTAGTACTTATGCCTTGAGAAAGCGTCCACAAAAAGTACCTACGCCATTCCAAAGACTATTGAATCAGTTTTTTTTTTATTTGGCCTACTTTTACTACTATATGATTAAAAAGTTCAACTTTTGTTTATTTAGAATATAGTTTACATTACTTTTAAAAAACATTATGTTTTAATTTTATGTACTTACGTGTGCGTCCGCTTGGGCATGATTAACAATTTTGTTTTATTACTTTCTTTCTATTATTGCATATATCTATTCTATTTTCTGTTGATCAAACGAGTTGTTCACTATTTTTACCATTATAAACTAGCTTACACTATTTATCAGAACAGAAGAAAGTTTCTAAGAAAAATAAACACCGGATTGCATCTATGGAACGGCATATTTCTCTAGTGTTGTTTAAATTATTCACGTCTACCTCGCTCGTTTGTCACCGACAACTTTGTTTTTACAGCGCTTTCATTTTTATACTCACGTATTTTCAAACGGCATCGTAAAATAAAAAGAGTATTATTTTAAACGACGACTATCTCCGGTGAACATCTTGTTCGAAGTCACGTACTTCGCGATAAGTGAAAAACTCGCGCCTCTATAAACTACCCTAAGGCTGGCAATAAATCAATCGGTTCGGTAAACGAGCCCGAGTCGCGACTCGATTCATCAAGAATCGATTGCAAGCCAAGAGCCATCGATTACTGGTGAAATATGTCTATTTGTCATTAGTTACCGGTTTCTTATTTTGTTGTCGTATGATTCAATAGCAGATGTTGAAGTAATATTTTTTATCTGTATTTTTGCGCGCGAAACGAGCTCAATAGTGTCAATAATAAATGTTTGCTATTTTTCGGAGATAAAGTTCTTCTTTTATTTTATTGACGTTGTAATATTCCTATCATCCTATTTTTATATGAGTAGTTTAAAAGGAGAGGATCATATGATTTGCAAGGTTAAGCTGCGTTTGCCGCGGTAAGTCCGTGGATGGGTGACCATTCGTTACACATCGAGACCCCTCCGTGCCTCGGGGAGCACGTTCAGCCGTCGGTCACGGGTGTCATACGAATACCTATGATAGTCGTTACGGGTAGTCAGAAGCCTGAAAGTTTGACAATCGGTCTAACCTTAGGATATCGGCATTTCCCAGTAACTGGGTTGCGGAGGTCTGATGGCAGTCGCTCTGTGTAAAATACTGGTATTCAGCCGCATCAGGGGGTCTACTCCTTAAGCACGAAGTCCGTGGTTTCGGCCTTAGTTACGAGCGTTTCCTTCTCCTTATCACCTACGGACGTACGATTATTTCGGGGCCCGAGCTAAGAATGAATGACAACACGATTTGACAGTTGTCCCTACTACCGATGTGTTTTTACCTCTCCGAAAAGTTGAACTTGACACTTGTTTTGTTCACTCCTACGTTTCGGGCTAATTTCGGACGGGCGACTAACTTCGTTGACGGACTTAGGGAGTAGGCCCCTTGGTTAGACTGGACGCGGTCAGCGTTGTTGGAAAAACCGTAATTGAAACATAATTGGGAAATACTAGGCAGTTTAAATTGTGATTTACGTATTTATGATTAGTTACGGTTTACTTACGTGCTTACTTACGTTTGCTTACGTGTGTTTACTTACGTGGGATTATCTGACTAGCCAAACGGAGTCCTCAATCATGAGCCGAACACGCGGCGAGGTCGCGAGTCGAACTAGTCGGGCAATCCCAAAATAATATGCACGTGAGTAAACCGTAACTAATCTATATAAATAAAATGAAATGTCCTGACTGACAGATTGACTGACTCATCAACGCCCAGCCCAAACCCTTGAACCTAGAAAGCTGCACAAATTTTGTACAGAGGTTCCCGTTATAATGTAGACAAGGAACAAGGAAGGATTTTTCGAAATCAACCCCTAAGGGGGTTAAATAGGGGATGAAAGTTTGTATGGAAAATCGTCACTTAACGGGTTTAAAATTTCACGCAAGCGAAGCTGCGGGCAAAAGAAAAGCTAGTTATAAATATGAATGTGTCTCACGAAAGGTATTTATTATGTATTAAGTATAATAAAATAAAATTCCAAATAAACTTGACCTTTAGCATATCTGTGTGGCCCTCACATACAGATAATTATTGCGGACACAAGATTGAGGAAGGAAGCTTGCCACAAAAGAGGTGCCAACAAAGGTCGCATTGGTCTCAGAAAAGGAACGAACCTATTATCGCCACGAGAAAGTTCGTCCTATAATAATGTACCTACATTTTGTATTGGACGAACTTTCTACTTACCAACTTTGTCTTATAAAAGACAATTTGGTGTAAGATACAATTATTTAGACTTACGTATAAAAAATCGTAACAAGTACTTATCAAAGCTGTATCATTTTTTTCTTTTGCTCATCTAGCCTCAATAGAAAAATATTGATTATAAAAAACAAATTTCGGTAATACTATACTAATACGGTTTAATATACTAGCTTGCTAAATAGCTTACTAGTTTAAAGACGAAGTTAGTTCTGTTACTTGTTTGCTAGCTTATTAGTACTAGATTGCTGTCCTACCTTGAAAAACTAGCCTCGTGTAGACCGGATTATACTTTAGTCAACAATCTTATTATTAACGTAATAAAGAACAAACAAAAAACATTTAAAAATACTATAATAAATAGGGGTCCACCAGCATCGGTAGCAGGGTTCAAGCTCACAGTCACAATACGCGCCGTGCCGAGGTAGACAGCTTTCTGTATCAGGCCCTTGATCCAGTCACTTAACGAGAGCCTCATGAGATGTTGGTCGAGGCTCTTGGCCATTAGGCCATTGGCCGTTACCACGACTATCGGCACAACGGTTGCCGAATCCACATCCCACATGTTGACAACTTCGTGTGCTATTTATTATACTTCATTTGTTTTTATTTATTTATTAAAAAAGCAATTGCTTACTTTACTTACAGCTACCCAACACGTTCAGTAAGCTAAATACTTACATGTAAGTTATTATAATAATTGAAAACATTATTCTTAATTATTTGGTTACAAAAATCGAAAGTTTAAAGTACAATTTAAAACTTGACCGCCACGGTTTCGTTTTAAAGTTTGTCCACTCAAAACTCAACTATGTTTACCGGATTTACCCTACAATCGAGTACACAAAAGTATCTTCGCAAGTGGTATACTCATAAATATTATAATGATACTGTCACTCGATCCGTTATCAAAGGGAGATTCTCACATTTTCCTTCACAGAACGCACTTTTACAGTTCTTACTGTCTTGAATAAATGAGTGTAAGCCTCAGCGATCATGAATTTGTTCCTGTGTTCTTTGTAAGGATTTATCGGAAGGTTTTTGTATATATCTTTTGTTTGGCTCCTTGCTTAGGTTAAAAATATTCAAATTCGATTTGCGGCCTGTTTTCGTCGCAATTTTCTGGTGGCTGTTATGGTAAAACGGTGTATTGGAATACATAAGTAGGTATCTCCTTAATACCATGAAAATCGTATTTACTTATCTTTTTTTTCCATTTTCGTACTCCTGCATCGTGGACGGGTTTGCAGACTCAAATCTTGCACACAGAAATTCAGAACCTGAACAACTCTGTGGACCATACAAATATTTGAATTATGCAGAAATCGAAATCAAATTTCCCGTCCCGCAGCGTTGAAGCCGATTGCTTCCTCTGCACTCTGAGCTCATCGATTTAAAAGTAAAGAAAGAAAATAAATTTTAGGTATTCAGCCAAGGAATAAACAATAAAAACATTTAAAGAAACATACACATTTTAGGCTGTCGAACATGCCCAAAACAATTCAAAATGTAAATTGTGCTCAAAAATTAAGGCCTTAAACTGCCTACTGATAACATGCACGTGAATTAAATCTTTTCCCATTTGGAGACGGGCTAGAATACTGCCGCGCTAACGAAGAATACAATAACTCGATTTTGGACAATTTTGAATTTTATACCTAATACACATACTCGTATACAAGGTTAGTCAGAAAGGGGGTACTAATTCGAAAGGGTGTTAAAGTACCCATAATAACTTTTGTTCTACCACTTTCCCCAAAATTCAATAGTTTAAGAGAAATAGCTGATCAAAAATTACAAAAAAAAAAATGCTAAAATCTATCCATCCTCAGCTATGATCAGCTGTGTTTACATTTTAGGTCATATTTGGGGTCATGAATTAGAAGCACCATTTTCTGAATTTATAACTAAAGCATAATTATGATGAAGAATTTACTACCTCTGAATTCTTAGACGAAGATTTTTGATTTTTTTTGATTTTTTTTGGACTTTATACCTCTGAATTCTTAGACGAAGATGCACGAAATGAGAGAAAAAAATTGCGTGATAAAATGCTCATCGCTCGAAATAAAGGACAACAAGCTGTGATTCGAAATAATAAACTGTTCATTGAAGGAGAACTTATTAATCATAAAGACGAGACAACTTCAAATTTTTCATCCACAACCAGAAACGAACAAAAAAATACTAATAGAAGAAGCGAACCCTATAACAACCGTACATTTCGAGAAAACGAAGAAGCCCACACATTTCGAAAGCATAGACCAACATTTTAAAATCTTATTCCAAAACATCCAAAGTTTATATAACAAGCAACACATAATGGAAGCATTTATCAACCAAAACCATACATACCAAGCTATATGTATTACTGAAACCTGGCTCTCACAAGATAAATTAAGCATGATTGATTTTAGTGGATACAAAGTTGCAGCATCTTTCTGTCGACAAAATCGCGGAGGTGGCGGCGTCTGCATCATACTAGAAAAGCAAAAAGACTACATAGAAAGATGTGAAATAACTGGCATGTCACTGGAATATATTCTAGAAGTTTGCGCGATTGAATTACCAAATGATAATGTATTATTAGTAGCTATGTATTGGAATAGAAGAGAAGAAGATATATTTTATAACCAACTAAATCAAATATTAACCTATATAAACAAAAAATATTCAAAACTTAACATAATTCTCGGTGGAGACTTTAATATAGATATCTTGAAAAACAATTTGAAAACAAACACTTGTTTAGACCTAATGTCCGAATATAAATATATACAACACATAAAACACCCCACACACGTAACACAAACTACATCAACGTGCCTAGACCTAATTTTCACGAATTTTAATAGTAAAGATCAACATACATTTGTAGAAGAACTGGGATTTTCAGATCATTATGGCACAATCATAAAATTTAAAATACCTCAACAACCTAAGCAAACACTTTGGTACACAGAGAAACGACTGTACAGTAAAAATAACATAGATACCTTCAAATCTACATTAAAATCAATAAATTGGCGCGACATCATAATAGAAAGTAACGATGTAAATCAGAATGATAATGCTTTTAATGACATATTAACAGAGATACTAAACCAAACTATACCAAAAACAAAAATTAGATTAAAAACACATTACAAAAAATATTGGTTAACTAAAGGCATTAAGATATCATGCACAAATAAAAGATTACTAAAAATCTTATGCCTAAAGACAGACAATTCAATTATTAAAAATATTATAAAAATATGAAAAAATATTAAAACAATCTGTTATTGCATCTAAAAAACAGCAATACATTTAAAAAATAACAACATCCCAAAACAAAGTTAAAGCTATGTGGAATATAATTAATGAACGCACTAACAAAAAATCATTTGCAGAAAAGCACAATATCCAATTACAAGTCAACAATACTTTAGTTTCAGATCCAAAAGAAGTAGTAAATAAATTCAATAACTTTTTTGCATCGATTGGTGAAGAGAATATGCGCCCAGCTGGTACTGAGGCACACGGCCTGCCTGTGCTCCACCCCACAGAGAATACCTTCTTTCTTAGAGAATTAGAATTTCGAGAAACCAAAAAAATCATAAAAAAACTTAAAAAACAAAAAAAGTCACGGTATAGATGAACTACCGCCGTCTCTGATTAGAGAATGTGCGGATGAACTTACAGGGCCTTTTTGCGTATTGATAAATCAATCCTTTGAAGATGGCGTGTTTCCTGATCACTTAAAAAAAGCTATTGTCAAACCAATGTTCAAGAAAAACTCAAAAACTGATCCCAACAACTATCGGCCTATTGCCCTGTTACTCACTGCTTCAAAAATCTTCGAAAAGGCTATGTGTGACAGGTTATACAGCTTTTGCGAAAGATATAATATCTTTGACGAAGGTCAAAATGGATTTCGTAAACACCGGTCAACAACCCTTGCTGTTTATAAATATATACAACAAGTTATTAATATTATAAATGATAAAAAATATGCGGTAGGAATACTCCTTGATATGACCAAGGCGTATGATAAAGTACAGTTTAAAATCCTGCTAGACAAATTATATGGAATAGGAATTCGTGGAACTACACATAAATGGTTTACATCTTATTTAAAAGATAGAGAGCAATACGTGGAAATAGAACATTTCGACTACAACCAAAAACAAATAACTCAAGTCAGATCCGATAAAAAAATTATAAATGCATCAATTCCCCAGGGTAGTGTCATTGGATGTCTCCTATTTATTATCTACATCAATGACCTCCCCAAGATCATGGAAGAACCGTGTGTGCTATTTGCAGACGATATATCCCTACTTACCTCATGCCACGACAATAGTAATATTAACGAACAGCTTAACTCAATACTAAATAAAACAATTAAATGGATGAATGAACACAATCTCGAGATAAATTACAAAAAAACCAAACTCATGACTTTCCATCCCTATCAAAAATCTCCATTATCAATTAACTTTACAACCAACGGCACAAAAATTGAAGTTGTAAACGATTTCACATTATTGGGACTCACTATAGACACATATATTTCCTGGAAGACCCACGTTAAAAATATTAGGACAAAAATATCAAGATTCAGCTATGCGCTTCGTGAAGTTAAGAAAACTACCGATTTACAAACCGCACTTACTACCTACTACGCCTACGCAAATGCGTGGCTCAGCTACGGTATTATAATGTGGGGAAACAGTACAGATGCGCCTACAATTTTCATTTTACAAAAAAAATTAATTCGCATTCTTGCAAATATTGAACAAACAGATAGCTGTAAACCCTTATTTATAAAATATAAAATACTCACTCTACCTTCCATCTATGTCCTGGAAATATGCAAATTTGTCAAGAAATATATAAATTTTTTCACAACCCGCGGAGAAAAACACAAAAACCGATCTCTTAGACATAAGAATATGTTAATGTTACCTACTTCCCGTATAACACTACATTCCAATAGCCCATATGTAATGTCAATAAAAATATTTAATAAACTACCAGACTCAATAAAAAACGAAACAAGGGATACAAAATTTACAAACAAACTTAAACAAATACTTGTCAAAAAAGCTTATTACACAATTAATGAATATTTAAATGATAAAAATATAACTTAAACGATGCTTATACACAAATAAACCGAATAAACATACATAATTCAATAAAATAAAGTAATAATATAAAACCTAAAATATTTAATTTATTGTAGTGTTAAATATAGACTTCATTATATTTTATAACAATGGCTATTATAATAACAACTGAATATTTTATGATAATTGGTGCAATAATTTAATTACATTTTATTTAATAAAAATAAATAAATAATGAATAGTGCAATAAATTAAATAAATAATAAATTAATAAATAGGTACATAAAAATAGTAAATAATTAAGTAGGTACCTACAATTAACAAATACTAGTATTAGTGCAAAAAAATAAACAAAACATTTAGTCAAAATAATAAAAAAGAAATAGAAAATCTCTAAATAAATAAAATATCGAATTGCAGTTAAATATCTAGAAACAATGAATAAAAATTTAATATTAAATTGTTATTAAACAAATAAGTGCTCTTCCTCTCTTCTACTACACTATGCTGTGCCCGACAGGGTCCATAATTGATCCTATAATCTTAAGCCTACCACCTGTATTTGACATTATGGAATGCAATAAAGAAATTGAAATTTTTGAAAAAACTAAAATAAAAACCATTTTATTTGGAAAAAAAATATCGAATTTAGAAATTTTAACACTTGCTTTCAAACAGTCATCAGCGATACTATAAGTGGGCTTCGGATTAGTACCCCCTTTCCGACTAACCTTGTATATGTGTATTAGATAAATAATTCAAAATCGTCCAAAATCGAGTTATTGTATTCTTCGTCAGCGTGGCAGAATATGAAACTTCCTTACCGCACGCTGGGAATTGCCGCGTGTTGTAAGATTCAACAAAACCCAGCACGCTTGGTGGTAGGCCCATACGGGCCGCCTCGCTAGCTACCACCTTCACATTAAAGTCCGGCGCCAAGCAGTCTACTGTGTTCCGTCGTGTGTATGTGAGACCCAGAGGGATATAGGACAATCCCTCTATGTATATCTCTGTTACTTGGATTCGTGTGCTTCAGACCCTGTCTGCGCTTACCATTAGGTGTATCTAAGGCAAAATACGAACCAGTCAATTAAAAAAATGTCTGTTTGCATCCTAAAACATATTAAATTTGTGACTAGTTATGCTTTACTCACGTACATTTTTAACGGAGGATTTTTAAACGAAGTCTTCTATCATGAGCTGATTTAAGATACGAGTTGGTAGCCGACTGCATACAGCAGCAGCATACGACGTGTCGCTATGACACTACTGGTTTCTGTGTATTTCTGTGAAATACCTTCCGTAGCTAGCGACACGTTACTCGACTACACGTCGTACGACCGCAGACGACGTGTCGTCCGACCGCAGATCAGTAGTGCCACCGACGCTGGAGCGACGACACGTTGAATCATTCTCAAAAAATTCCGAGGAAGAAAAACTGATGAACCAGGTGGCCCAATATCATGCACTGTACGATGTATCTAACAAAAACAAAAGATACCTACGAAAGTAAATCGTGATCGCTAATCCCAAACAGGGGCCTAATTCTCCTAAAACAAATCTTGATAAATCACAACCGAACCAAAGCCGAACCGTTCATTCAGACAGTTCTCAATTTCAAAAGCTATCAAATTGTTTGACACAACAAACAAAATTAATCATTTTGAAAGTTTTCGAAAACAAAAACTGACTGACGGTTGTGGTTCGATTGCGTTTGGCAACAATTTATTTTAGGAGAATTCGGCCCCAGGACACACATCTTGTCTCACGGAACATTCAGAACTAACTGGAATACGACGTGTCGTCTGCTGCAGCCATCTGTTGTTGGGTTCGAAATCATGACCGCAGTGACATGACGCTACGACGTGTTGTAACGACACGTCTGCTGTTGCTGTATGCAGTCGGCTACGAACTTGTATCTTAAGGCTCTGTTTGCGTCTGAAATTAGTAGGACAATACCGAAAACTGCACGTGAGTAAACCGTAAATAAATAATTATAAATAAGTGTCTCCCGAAACTCGTAAACAAAAATCCTAAAACATTAATTCTAATCATGTTTAATAGTGAATTTTAAAAGCTTTTTGGCTGCATACAATGTGAAAAATAAAACTATGCCTGCACTGTACAGGCTCACTTTGAGGAATCTAGGTCAGATGCGTACTCATGACCGGCGCGCATGTATGAAAAGATTCATGAACGTGGAAGAAGCGAGATAGATGTATTATGACTGTAATTGTAGTAGTTTCTGCCCGTTCTTTGAGAAGAAAAGCATTTTATAATGTACTAGCTGTACCCGGCATGCGTTGCAATGCACTTTTTCCTACTTACTACCTACCTACTACTTACCTACTACCTACCTTCAGAAACAAAATCAAAATAGTAACAAAAAGTTAAAACCATTTTCATACAATACGGTAAACAAATAAAGAATATGGGCATACTGAGATAATTTAGTTTTTTTAAATGTAAAAATTTCTTTCTGATCCTTCTGCAGACAATTACGAACAAAACAAAAAAAAAAATGCGATATCGGTCCAGCAGCTCACGCGTGATGCCGTGACCAAGGAAAATAGGGATTCATTTTTACAACGATTTGTCGAAATTCAGTTTGGTAGTCCATTTTCATGCATGCGGTAAACAAATGAAGAATATGGACGTACTGACATAATTTCGTTTTTTTTTTAAATATCAAAATTTCCTTTCATAAGAACCTTCTCCTGACAATTATAACCACAACAAAAAATTTTTTTGCGAAATCGGTCCAGCCGCTCACACGTGATGCCGTAACCAAGGGAAATAGGGATTCATTTTTATATATATAGATAATACTTAACTATGAAAGCAATTATTGTGAGCAATCAAAACGCTTGACACAAGAAATAGTTGGATTGATTGGTGCAGTGGCTCAGCACGCGACTTCCAGCACCAAGGGGCATCGCGGTTTGATAAAATAGTCATTAATCATTAATGTCTCACTGCTTTGCACGGTCCTCTTCTCATAATGAGAGTATAAGCTATTAAGCTATCACTTCGCAGTGTTTATCGCTGTGTTGAACAAATAATTGTATTAAATGTTTTAATTTTTTTGTGATTCGTAAACATTAGATATAAAATACTGACTCGGGTCTAGTGACGTAGAATAAACGGGTAAAAAGGTAGACCTCACTAGAGTAGTCCACTTGCAAACCGCGCTATGTGACAATTTTTGTGATTTTTACCGGTCCAGTATTTAAAATAAATTAATATACCTACATCAAAAATACAGCGCCGAAACTTGCTATATTCTGAGCAAATCGGTATCAAATATTGACTACTCTTGCAAAACTCGCTATCTTACTTAATTTTTCGGAACGGAACAATTTTTTTTTTCAGTTTTTGTTTTTAGGGTTCCGTACCCAAAGGGTAAAACGGGACCCTATTACTAAGGCTCCGCTGTCCGTCTGTCCGTCTGGCCGTCTGTCCATCTGTCTGTCTGTCTGTCCGTCTGTCACCAGGCTGTATCTCATGAACCGTGATAGTTAGACAGTTGAAATTTTCACAGATGATGTATTTCTGTTGCCGCTATGACAACAAATACTAAAAAACAGAATAAAATAAATATTTAAGGGGGCTGCCATACAACAAACGTGTTTTTTTGCCGTTCTCATAGATAATGGTACGGAACCCTTCGTGCGCAAGTCCAACTCGCACTTGGCCGGTTTTTTTTTATCCAACCACATAACGCCGTTTGCAAGTGGACTACTCTAAATAATAATTACAACAGATAAATAATTCTATGTCCTACAGATAATATATTAATCCCATCTCCGTTTGCGTGTGAGATTTGTGTTAAACGGAATACGATACAGAATAAATCCTACTATCTAAGAAAAGTTAGTCCTCTTCACAAAACAAACGCTCAGAAAGTTTATTTATTTATTAATCAATACCAGTATTTTCTGCTCACGTACTCAAGAAGTTTTTCAGAGACATCGTTAGTTCTAAACGACGTCGCTCGAGTGCCCACTCATACAAATAGTCAGCGAGCGCCCGGTTATTGCTTATACTCGTAACTGTTATTTATTTATTGCTTATGTCTTCTCAAATTATTTCTAGTATATCGGGTTTTCGATTAGAATTATGTTGTAGGAATATTTTCGATTTATTTTAGGGAATATTTTTGGATTGAACGACTACGATTTTTTTATCCATCTTCTATCTATCATTACAGGTTTTTTTTAGTCGCATGCGATTGTGCACAACACTACGATGTAATTCATGTAATACGATACCTTTATTTGTTCGTATTTCGTCTTACATTTCTTTACAGGTCTTTAAATTAAATTAAAAGAATAACATCACATTCTGCTATTTGTAGCATGCAAATTAAACATCCAAACTGCAAATTGGTAAAATTAAATGAAAAAAAAACCTGAGCGGAATTGAAAGTCGGAATTAATATTCTATAAACTTATGAGTCGTGTAGTTATTGTTATTTGATCTATTTATTTAAACTTGTGTCTTTAATGACTGATCACATTAATTAACAAAAATGCTGGTTGCTTTTAGACACGTATACGCATCATCGGGCAAACCGTCAGCTTTGCGAAAACTGAATAGATAAAAAAATTAATAATAAATGCCAATTTACTATAAGTGTAGGTAAGTCCCTTAATTCATGGAATGTATTACAAGCGCCTCCACGATCGACGCAGGCACGCTGGGCAGTCAGCCCCGCCACCAACCTTGCTGACTGGCTAAATAGATTCTATCGAAACGAGAGAAGTCCCTTAACTCTTTATAGGGCAGAAACGAAATTTGTGCATCGCTTGTAACCACCAAATAAAATTCAAAAAATAGGAAAAATAAAAATTGAAATAAAATTCAAAAATTAAAATTTAGATTAGACACATAATTAGAAAATTTTAATTATAAACATTTTAATCTACACTCACCGGCATAATTAGCGGAACGCAACAAAAAACCGTGTTTTTTCCATAATTTTGTACTGTACATTAATGTTTTTCTTTAAATATTTTATAATTAGGGTTAAATGCATTAAAAGGACAAATAATCAATAATCATTTCAGTGAATTTGGCAATTTAAATCTTTAATTTGCTAAAATGTCCATTTTGTAACTTTCGGCGAATATTTTTTGGAATAATTAATTTGCTATTTAATTTACTTTTTTGTTTGTTTTATCACCGTTTCTATACTGCTAGGGTCCTTATCAGTATTATGACATGTTTTTCCATCCGATTTTTTAATCCATTATCTTTTCTTAAGGCAAATTGTCCCCATACTCCCATGAAACACTTTTTAATCCTCTAATGTTTCTGGGTGGCTGTATTTTTTTCTCTAACCCTATTTCCCGTCAAGGCCAAGTCATATTCTATTGGACTCATGTCCGGGGTCCACGTTGACCAACTCTGGTGGGTTATTACAACATCTTATATGAAATTGCGGACCACGAATACACAGCCCGGTCACACATAATCGTGCATTTTTTTTTCTTGTCTGATTATTCATCAAGTGGCATCGCATGAGGTTCTGGAATGTCTATCCTGCAAAAATAAGCAGCCAATAAGTCTTCTTCAATAATGCCTAACTCCGTGTGCGCTTCAAAATAAATGACACCCCAAACCATTACTGGAGCCTCTAGTTTAAGGCACATTCCTGCAAAATTTGCCAGTTCAAAGCGATTCCCTTGACGTATCCATATTCTATGCCTCCCATCCAAAAAATGTATATCACAAAACAGCTTGCCTCTGAGAAAAAATCTCTTTCTAACTCCTTAGTCCGATCTCGGTGTTATTGAGCAAAACTTAATTTCAGTACGCGATGACTTACAGCACGTTTTGGACATTCAGCAGTCGCGTTAGACATCGGATTACCTTCAATGAGACTTCGTCTTTCTTTCCGCATACTGACAAGTAAAATACGGACCACCTTCAGGATGTTACAGGTCCAAATAGCAGCATTGCGCCAATTTTTCAGAGCCTTAACCGGTTTGAACTGTCATAAACCAATCATCAGCGGCGCTTTTTCCTTGATTTCTACATTATCTTCATCTTCTAACGAAACATCCTGTCTGCTTGTACCGATGGACATTGCGAGGAATGACTAATATCGAAACACCCAGTGCTTAACTTATTGCACGATAGGTTTGACTTTCATCGATCACTGTAACATCCCTTGTAGCTTTTGTCACAGGTAAATTACCTCTTACAGCCTCTACGCAATATTTATTCTCCAAATGCAATGAATACACTAAGGCCAAACTACCAGTACTTAAATAAAACAAAGTTCCGATCAAAAACACAAAAGGGCAAAATCTTTGTAAAATCGAAACTGGGCCTAATTTACCTTTAATCGCTTAGGAAAACAAAATTTTTCTTCATCATGCAAGTCCTAATTGAAGGTTCCTTTGAATAAAAAAAATCGTCGTAGCAATAGCAGTACCATATAATAAAAAAAAATAAAAAATGAAAACGTTCCGCTAATTATGCCGGTGAGTGTATTTTTAAAATTGAAATTCAAAAATTGTATCCATTAAAATTAATTCGAAATAAACTATATAAATCAATTATAAATTAGTAATTATAAATTATTCAATAAATTTCTATTTATGTGATAAATTAAACATATTACATGTGCAATATAACCCCTCTTAGGTGAAGGCCTCCTCCAGAGATTGCCATGCGTCCCTAACGCTTGCTACTCTTGCCCACCCCACTAGTCTGACTTCAATGTCGATTTTATCGAAACTACAATAGGAATGATCACCCTTTTGCTAAAAACACATCGACCTTAAACGGGCCCAGCATACAAACGCGACCACCTTAACCATATTCAAATATACGAGTAAATTGAATACTCAGAAAAATATTGCCCAATCCTCGCTAGATAAAATCACTTTCCATATCAAAAGAATACCTCTAAATCCCCATATCACGTATGGATCTTTGTTGAATAACTTATACGAAAGCCTTGTCTAAATCTGTTCCTTCGAGCCAAGTTCTGAAATAAAAGGTTTGTTTCAGGAAGAAAGCGGTCCCTAGGCAAATGTATAGTGTTACCTGTGAAGGTCAGTGCCGTACTATAAATCTGTCGGCGGTTTAAGATGTGAGGTCTGTTTTGCGGTTCGAGGGTCGGCTAGGATCTTCCTTTGGGAGAATTATTTGGTCTTGAGATTGTATGCACGGCTACATATCAAGCTGTATAGTTCCAGTATGAGCTGATCTAGCATTGTATAGGTTTTGCGTACAATGAGAGGTCAGTGTATACTGGGAAGATGTACAAGGTGGGCCATATTCTACATAGGAAATACTGCGTTAAATGTATAGCTTTAATGCTTAATTCATACTTTATTTTTGATGTTTACATTATGGTGCATACATTGTCATGGTATGGGCATATGATGTGGAGAAATGGGGAACATGTCGTGAGCAAAGTTTGAAGTATGAATGTGGATGGTTATAAGAATGGGGGAAGACCAAAGAAACGATGCATGAAGAATGTAAAAGATGATATTAGTACAAAGAGGGTGACTACTGAGATGACAGCCAATAGAATGTATGGAAGAAAAATAGATGCTACGCCGACCCCAATTAATTTGGGGTAAGGGCAGGAGGATGATGATTATGGTGCATACGAACTAAGCCAACAAAGGCCAACAAACAGGGTTCGTTACCGCTTAAATCCAAATGAAACCAAACTCGTATATAAAGTTTCATCAAATTCAACAATTGACCTCACACCTAGGCTTGCCAACCTTTATGTACGAATTTACCGAGACTTTGACAATCAAAATGCGGGACGTGGCAAAAAAAAAGCGGGACCTAACTGTCAAAGTATAGGGAGCCGAAAAATACAATTAGAAATTATTTTTTCGTTCGTTCGATGCGAGACTCGCCGTCGCGATCTCCACTTTTCTAGCTAAACAAACGTGCATTTACTAAATTCCGACTTCTGCCCGAATGTTTAGCCGTAGATACGATAAAACGGGACAATTGGAGTCCGGCACACGTCTTTCGCGGGAGGCATCCTCTAAAGCTCTAGAAACGGGACGTCCCGGCTCCCGCAGGATGGTTGGCAACCCTACTCACACCGATAAGCTCATCAAGCTGTCTCCCCCGCCCTAAGCCGAGGTCCGAGTCCCACTAGGGGTTGCCCTTAGTGCTGTTGTTGCAGGTAGTCATGATGTTAGTGTAGTACAAGTAGTTAGTTTAGGTTAAGTATTTTTCTTCCCCCCATTGGCTGGAGACCCTTCAGGTCTCGCCAATAACTGCTCGGTTACGTAAAAACCACCCTGGACAAGCTACAGCAGTCTAATAGAAAAAAAAATAACATTTGACAAACGTTAATTTGGGTACTTTAACACCCTTTCGGGTTAGTACCACCTCTCTGACTAACCTTGTATATTCTCACACAACTTCTGCCGATAAGAAAGAAGAGGGTTCCCATTATAGCTACTTCGATAATCTATTAACCGCTACGCCATTTGGGCTTCACCAAAAAACTGTCATGAATGTCATAGCCACTCTAATATATTATTCAATGGCCCCACTCAGTCGTATGTAAATATAATAGCTGTTTGGCACTGAGGGAAAATATCCAATATTCTCTCTACTGGGTCCTTCACTCTATATTAACTTGTCGACTCCAAGTGTTAGGGCTTTGGCAGTTTTATGTGAGTTTATTGATTTTCTTAACTCAGGTTATTTCGTTGTTTATTTGTGTGTGAAAAAATTGCTGTGATTTGACGCTGTCAAACGCTGGCCTAACCAACGCTTCGTTCTGTTTACGACAAAAAAAGTAAAGGAAGCTTAAAAAAATGGCTAATCATGATCATAATCAGCTTGTTGCTGTCCCACTGCTGGGCACGGGCTTCTTCTCAGAATGAGAAGGGTTTAGGCCTGTGACCACCACACGTAGGTACCGTTTTTATCATGAGTTCACTCCGCCCGGGGAAGGTGAAGGGTTATCCCGGACTCTTACCGGCTAAAAACCCACAGTGTTCCTTCTCCTGACCTATGGCCGGGGTCGTGGGATTCGCAGCAGGAACCCCGGCAGGCCTCGGTCCGCCAGCCCCTGGCGGACCTCTCTTTCTGTGGGGCCTCGCCCGACGTCTTCCTGAGAGGCGCGCGTGGACCCCCTTATCACCCTGACGGCCATCGCCCACTGTGGTCTCCGCAGAATTGCAACTTGCAGCGCCCATCAACTTCGGCGCGAGCTGCCGAAAGTGAGGCCCATACGTGGCAGCCATACTGGCGACCACCACACGTACCTGGTGCGGGTTGGCGAACTTCATACAGCATCGAGAATTTATTTTTGGTGCCCTCTCAGGGGTGCTGGTTTCCTCACAAAGTTTTCCTTCATCAAATCAAAATCTGGTTCGCATAGTAATTCGAAGAGTCACAGCTGCGGGCTGGGTTAAAAGCCCTCTTGCAAGAAAGGCAAGCGTTCAACACTATTTAGTACTTAATCATAAATTGAGTCTAATAAATCACTCACATTTTAATAATCCGCTTATAATGTAAAGATTTTTGTTCAATAAACTCAACTAGGATTTTCATTAAAATATCTAATAGCTATTGTAATAAAACCTTTAAGATACCTACGAATCAAAATGTTTTTCAAAGTTCAATTAGATCAACAAATTGAAGTACCTATCGCAAGAAATCTATTAACAATGAACAATTTAAGTTTAAATATATCAAATAACAAATGAAGAACGATATAACCACAGTAGATATAAGCTAAAGCAGTACCTCAACTACCTATAATCGCCATAACTGACACATTCACACAGACACGCACAGCAACAAGACTTCTAAGTGAACTTCACAATGTAGTCAGTCACAGCTGTCATAGAGTACATTAAGCCTGATTTACACAGGGTAAGTAACTGACTATAAAATCGAGACAAGTCAGTGCTGACCCGATATTTACCAAGTGCAAATTGATAGCGACAGCGCTGTACAAAATCCAAATTATTCATTCATACATCCAAATCAATTTACACTTGGTAAATATCGGGTCAGCACTGACTTGTCTCGAGTTTGGAGTCAGTTAGTTACTTACCCTGTGTAAATCAGGCTTTACAAAGAGTACATTATACTCAGTATATAGTGAGTGTCTTTGTGAGTGTGTCAATTCAGGCGACTATAGTTAGATAACATTACTGTGACTATAGTAAGCAGAAGTACTGCTTTAGCTTATAATATGTATATCTACTGTGACATACCTACTACGTTGAAGAACTAATTTTGCAAATCACTGTTGAACAACCTACTTTTACTCAAATTACACGTATTTAACTTCATATTAAACGTTTTTACTTTAAGAATTTTTTGCAAGATTTCAGTCCTCAAATTGTAGGCACAGCAGCTACAATTACTGTAGAATGGAGGCAAAACGTATGCTAATACACCCTTTCAAGTTGACGGTATTCATAGAAATAAGCATTGCATTAAGCGGGTCGCTTTAGGGCTGTGCCTTCTTATCTGTCTGACGAAATTATAGTATCATAACATGTATTTTTTATTCACCAACCCTGAATTTGCGAGATTTGTACTTTCATACATATTAATGACATTTATTCATGTTATTTCTTTTACTAGCTTTTTACTAGTTTATTCATTCTTGAAGTGTGATGTCGTCCGATTTTCGCAACCCTAGAGTAAATCAAATGTTGGTAATATGTAGGTGATACTTGTTCCTTAGCCATTTTTAGATGTCTTCATGGGGTAGCATAGTCAAGAGTTAAGAGCTTTAAATATCATTTGTATGTATAGGAATGCTTTTAAACATTCTAATTTTGAAGCTGAATAAGAGCGGTTACGCACTGCGTCCGATCTGAATCCGAGAAAATACGTTCCGAAGTAGTCAATCAAATCAAATCAAAAAAAAAATATTTCACATAAACCAATACAGGCGCTTATGAAAAGTCGAATTTAGGTGCACGGTTCCAATTAGTCGTTTCTTATGGAGAAGAGCCGGCAAGAAACTCCATGGTTACTCTTTTAAAAAAAGGATATCTTTAATAACTTCAGTAGATACAGTACTATGATTTAGGATAGGTATGAGAGAACAA
This sequence comes from Amphipyra tragopoginis, assembly GCA_905220435.1. NCBI lineage: Eukaryota > Metazoa > Arthropoda > Insecta > Lepidoptera > Noctuidae > Amphipyra > Amphipyra tragopoginis. Next base: position 5,719,169 of record HG992006.1, read on the forward strand.
TGTAGTCTTGACCACAGACCTGTGAGTAATGTAATACAAAGAACTATTCATTTATAGTCATAGAACTATTTGTATGGTAGTTTACGCACTAGATCCGACTTCCGTCATCCGGTTTATCTCCGTGATCCGTGAGTTTCCAATTCGGAAGAGATATTGACGGACCGAAGTAGCCGTAGTACTGTTTGTATGAACGCTTTCGCATTACCTCGGATTCAAATCGGACGCCAAATGGATATGCCAAAGATGGCCCCTGAATTGTTTGAATTTGGATCAGAGATCGGATAAGTGCGTAAGCGATAACCGAATTCGGTCCGAGTTTTTTAGATTCTAGATTCGTATTTTCACTTATTCGGATCGGATGCAGTGCGCAAAGCAATATCCGAATTCGGTCCGAGTTTTTATATTTTTATTTTCATGGATCCGGATCGGATGCAGTGCGTAATCGCTGTAAAACTCAAAACAAAACAATAGTAGATTGTTAACTAAGGGCAGAAAGTGATCAATTTCACGTGAGACATATCGACTATATTTTCAGCTACCCCGAAGGTTAGTAAATAAAATAACAGGATTTACAAATAGGATTAACAGCTTTTTAGCATTTTGGGGCGTTATTTATTAAAAACAAGATGGTATAATATGAACTGAATCCTTTATTACGATCAGGTATCATTCCAATGAAGAAATATCAACCACAGTCATAATTAAAATCTTTAAACAAAACAACAGTTATAACTATGTGAATGTCCGTCCAACCCAAAAGTTGCAGCAAAAGTAATAGGGGATTTACACGGGATCGTCAGTCTAAATGACAATTCGACTAGGCCGCAAGTGACTAAAATCGCAAGCCCCAAAGTTGGGTGCCATCCGAATTTTGCCAAGCGGCGACAAGCCGCAAGCGGCGGGTGACTAAAGTCGACCGTGTAAATGGTCAGTTGCAGGCGATCGCCCGCCGCATAAGGTGTGTTTTGCGCTGTGTTGTTCCGCTAGAAATGAACAAGTCGCATGCGATTTTTGTCGACCGGAGTAAATAGGGTGGCGATTCGATTTTTACAAGAGATGCGACTGGTGACTTGCCGCACGGCTAAAATCGACTCGTGTAAATCCTCCTTATGGGGCTGAGTAGCGCACTGCATACTGTTTTATTGACCGTTTTGACAAGTCGGGAAGTAAACATGTTAGACTACCGCCATGACATCTTTAAATATCCAACAATATGTCCGTAGTTCGGTTGTGAAATTGATCACTTTTATCCGAGATTAAGAAACTGCTTCTCATTCCGAATATGAGGAAAGTAAAAATACAGAATAATAAGCAATCATACCAAAAAGTACTCCGACTGATGGTTGTTGTAATATTATTAGCTAATGTAAGCAGGCAAAGGTCCTAACACAATACAGCCTTGTACTTCGACTGAAAGAAATTCAGTTTCGAGACTTTATTCCTTTCATTTGCGGTTTTCTTTTATGCTTATATATTATTCCGACCGAAAAAATGGGTTAATTTTTTTATTCACCTGAATAAATACTTAAATCAATATTAGGAATGAGGGTTTTTACGAAAATTTACGCCACTAGTTGGCGCCACTTTGGCAAGAGGTCTCCCATCCCAATAATCCGCGCTGTCTGGCTGAAACATTGCATAAATATGGTTTTATTATGAAGTTCAGTAAATTAAATGTCTCCATTTACATACTTTACAATTAAATATACCAATTTTTACAATTAAATGTAACAAATACTAACAAAGTTTAGTGCTATGTACTTGCACTTTTTAATCATAGAACACTATAAAATACTTACGTTTCTCTAAAGCTGAGTCTTTCGGTAGCTCGTAATCGTCTTTACTGAAGTGATCTTTGCGTAGAAGACTATTATTTGTAGGCGTAAACCGATCTCTACGAATAGCTACAAGCCATTGTTTTAAACGTTTTCCTTAGGAAACTTATGACCTCCCGTTTTTTTTGAGCACATAGGAACTGCACAACATTGTGGTATTTCGATTTTGAGAGAATATTTGTTTGTGGCGGCATCTATCTCGCCACATGCGAACTATCCTACATCGCGCAATCAAGATTTAACACGCAGATAGTATATATACAACCTCCCAACATCAACCGTTGGGCAGTAGCCCGCCAGGCACAAGACTCCGCCTGGTTGGAGGATCCTCCCTTTGGTTGGAGGAACACCACACCTGGTTTCTCCACAGTACTTGTTTAATTTTATTAAAAAATACAAAAAAAAATCAGACACGAAAATATAGGCGCTGAACACTTTTTACAGGTTTCTGGACCTGTCAAAAGTGCTACTACCTAGTGGGCGTCATTTCAGAAAACTCTCATTTAACAAAAATAATAAGGTTGTATAGAGTAATTCCATTGAGACAGAGTAAGAAAATTAAAGATTAAAAAAACATGAATATGTAATATATAATTTTATTTATTTTCTCACCACAATATAGGAGGTACACTTAGCATAGCCTTAAATACATTTATAAACTGTCAAAATTATACTGTGGGAGACTGGAGCCTAAGCTAGACGTAAGGTCTGTATTTCAGGACCCCAGGTCTCCGCCCCTTCGGATAGAGTTACATTTGTAGTTAGTTACATAGATGTCTCGAACCTTACTTATGCGGTAAGTTACTTATAAATAGTTTTACAAAAAAATAATTGTTTGATTGTTTATTTATTGCAGTGTTAGTATTTGTGTGTGTGTGTGTTTGAGTGTGTGTGTGTGTGTTTGAGTGTGGGTGTGGGCACAAAATAGGCAATTTATACCGGGACGGCAAGAAGTTTTTCCGTATCGTCATAGCTTAGCACCTGGAGCCAATCCCTTACCTTCATTTTGCACTTAATCTTGGTAAGATGGTAAACAGAAAGCGTCCTATTTATTCTATTATACAGAAAGCGACCAAGGTAGCAAAAGAAGCGTTTAGAAAAAATGGTAGTGAGCGAATTATACTGGCGGCTTACAGGGTCAAATCGTCTTTTACCACGTGACTGTAAAGGGTTGAAGGCAAGGAGTCCATGCTGTTTCAGGATCGTTTGTAACATAAACAGCTGACGTACAGTTAAAACTTTACTCTCTCTGTATAAGAGCACTGTGGGATATTGGAATGGTAGGAAGGAAGACACCTTCAAGATAGCTCTCTGCGCTCTTTCCAGTTCCATGATTGTATATTTAGGTGCACCACCCCAAGAAGTTATGCAGTAGGTCAATAGGGATTGGACAAGGGCAAAGTAAATTGATTTCCTCAGCCTTTCGTCTGCAACATGTCTCAGGATCTTAAAGACATATATTAATTTACGCAATCTATTGCTAAGGATGTTGATGTGCTCCTGAAATCTTAAGTTGCAATCTATTATAACACCTAAGTACTTTAGATAGTTTTCTTTTTGTAAGCGGCTGCAGTTACACATGTTGTCATTTAGATTAGAACAGGAGTGGGCTATTATAGAATGCAACGGTATCGTTGGAGTTGTGTGTGTGTAATTTTTTAGGGAAAATTCAATGTACTTCGTTTTGTCCGCGTTTAGTGTGAGGACATTACTATGCAGCCACTCCGTCACCACGCCAAAGCCTGTCTGAGCATACGTGTAAACTTCTTGCCATGAACTAGCGCTGAAGAGAAGAGCTGTATCATCTGCAAAGCTTACAATTTTTCCTTTAGGTAGAGTGAGCATACACAATTCGTTGATGTATATAAGAAATAGAGTCGGACCGAGTACGCTACCCTGCGGCACACCATAGGTGACAGAGCGCTCTTCGCTGACAACGTCGTCGATCTTAACGCACTGAGTACGCTCACTGAGATAGTCCTCAAATAGTTTTAGTTGAACACCTCTTATTCCCATTCTCTCCATCTTTTGAATTAGTATGGAAACAGAAACCGTGTCAAAAGCTTTGGCAAGGTCTATAAAAATACCTAATGTATATTGTATATACATAAAAATTAATGTAATTAGTATGTAGGTATACCTAATATTATATAATTGTATTCTTCGCAATTACTTAGTGCTTAAAAAAGCAGAATGCACAGCATCCCGGACAAACCTCAGTGGTTTTTGGCTTGCTGTTTTGTGTACTACCCTTTTGTATGTGAGAAAATAAATAAACTAAAAAAAAAAAAAAAAAAAACCTAAGACCTTTTTCCTGCCGTCCATGTTAGTGACAATATAGTTGGTCAGATCATGGACTGCATCTGACGTGGATTTACCAGCTCGAAAACCATATTGTGAGGGAGACAGTATGTTAGACTTTTCTAAGTAGTCCACAAGCCTGTTGTTCATGATGCGCTCAAGTATTAGATGTAGACAGAGTATAAAAAAAATCATAGTTCTATTTTTAAATAACTTTTCTGCCTTAGCGAAGAAAAGACGCACTTTCAACCCACTTTTGAGGGACACAATGACGCACTTTCAGAGCATAAGTGATAAAAAAGAGACTTATAAATCAGTAAAGGTTATTTATGCAAAAAAATGACCAAAACATTTAAACAACTTACCATCCGACAATTTTCCATTACAAAGATCTCGCTAAATTACCCGCAATCCATAGGGTTTACAGCAAACATTTAGAATACAACATTCATAAATACGAGGGAATCGCTCCCTATACAGCGTGGAACGTGTTTGAACAGCCCTGTTCCGTCAGAATGGCTTACAGAGCTAATGGGACTCCCAGCGCCTGGGATTTGCATGTGAATGGAACGGAATCGGGGGAATAAGGGAGGGAATATACGGAACAGATGTAAGGAGTATATGGATGAAGTTAAGCCAGTATAGTTCCGTATGGATGGGTTATGTTTGTTTTAAGGAAATATGGCTTCGGTATTGAGAACGAGATACGACACAATTTTATAGAGGACGTATCATTTTGTATTGTATATTTTAATGAAGCGGTTTTTCAGTATGCTAGTTTTTACCCGACTAAGGGAATATGATTTTGACGGGTATGTATGTATGTTCATCTGTTCCCTACTAACTTCCAAACTACTTATCATAATTTGACAAATGAGGTATCGTTGGAAGCGTCTTGATCGTCCACTGGTAAGGCTATGTGACGTCATACTAAATTAAACATGGCTCCCTCTAGAGTACATAAAGTAGTGAAGTAAAACAAATATGTTTGTAATGAAGCCGTGATTGGTATCAAATGAAAGAACTTAATTAGCACATTTCAAATATATATATATAAGATAACCCCAAAATAATTTAAATAAAAAGTAAATTCAAAAACTAAAACCTGACTAAGTACTGAAAAATTAATGAAACAAGAAAATATTATCATCTGAAATTGTTTTGTGCAAACTATTCAATATTTATCGTCTATTAAATAAACAACTTACACGTAATATATTTTAATGTATTTAATACATATTCATAGTGATGTTCAGAGGGTAGCCGCTGGTCCGTGGTCGTATGTCACTTTGCCCTAAAGCTTAAGATCGCCTACTACTGTTAGAATGTATTGTTTTGTTAGGGCAGGTAGCATAGGACTACGAACCACGGCTATCTTCTGAACATCAGTACAAATATGTATTAAATACATTAATATTTATTACGTGTAAGTTGTTTATTTAATAGACGATAAATATTGAACAGTTTGCACAAAACAATTTCAGATGATAATATTTTCTTGTTTTATTAATTTTTCAGTACCTACATTGTCGCGTTTTAGTTTTTGAACTTACTTTTTATTGTTCTCTATATTGTTGCTCCTAGAGTAGCTATAGGTATAGAATGAGTAGTAATTCAAAGTATTCATTTTAAGGCGTGATATTGAGTCCAAAATGCAACAAATTAGCACCATCCTAGCATAATATCACCCTGAGAACGTCTTTGCTTTTTTTTCTGATTCTAATGTTCTTCGAGAACATAAGGGTAAATAAAAAAAAATAGCTTTTGGACGCAAACGTCACAACCCTGTTCAGTCTTTAAACCATTATCCAAAAAACAAAAATAAAGAGAAGTGCTCATTCACACGAAAACTACTTAATCGTTTTTTTGACGTATCGTCTTTTTTCACGATTCGTTTTTTTTTTTTGACGGCGGCTATTCTTTTTAAATGCCCGTGTCCACACGCATCACGAATCGTGAAAAATGTCGGACACGTCTTAAATCACGTATCGTCTTTTAAAAAACACGTTCGTCAAAAAACACGAATCGTGATTTTTTTGTGTACGGATACTTTATCCAAGACTAAGAATCACGAAACGAATGTGAACATCAATTCGGATATTTTGCCGAATCGTGATAAAACACGATTCCGTATGCAATGTGAACGACCATCCGTCATGACGTATCGTGTTTTATGACGAATCGTCAATGACGGAACCCGTGTGAATGAGCCCTAAGTGTAGAATTACAAAATCTAAAACTAAAACTACACTTTCTTTCCTACACTTGGTTCAAGTACTGCAAAGTAGGTAATTGGTAGAACACGACTTGAGATTGCCTTCAAGTGTCAGAACATGTTCAGATTCCTGCTACCGCTCGTTTCGAGACTGTCGAGCGAGGTAATAAGGTCTTCGTGTCCTTTCGAATATTTTATGCGGAAGCATCTCTCGTAGAAGTACATAGCTCCGGACTTGAAACATTTTGTAGCACAATTTCTCGCAAAGCTGTGGAACTATACGCTCGGCTGTAGGTGTATTATGTTTCTGTATGGTCTTTGGGTCTTTATATTCGGAATTGCCGAATTGCAAATCATAGTAACCTGAACAGTAGTTTTTTCTAAATTAGATGAATAGAGAAACTAATTTTAAAATGCATGTGTCTCAACTATTCATGAGATTAAACTGACACACTGACTACACAGACATCAGTAAATCATCAGTCTTTAAAATCCCTTTATATTCTGGTGTTTTTATTTGGTCGTGTCGTCACCAGAAATGCATTTACGTCGCCACAACAATGAAATGACAAACAGATTCTATCAGTAGTATAAAGCTGGCTTCCCACGGTGCGTGGTAGCGAGCACCGGCTGTGCATGGTATCATCCGTAAAATCACGCACCGTGGGAAGCCACACAATGAGGGTGCGTGATGTGGATACGGCGCACCGCTCCGCACGCATCCGCGTTACCACGAACAAGTCTCTTCCCATGGTGCGTCGGTGCGAGATCGTGCGTCGCGGTGCACGATATCACGCATCGTGGGAAACAAGCATTAAAAGCAACAACTTAATTACTAATGACACCAAAAAGCGATAACCAATGAGCGTGCCAGTTTAGTAACTAAACTAATAACTCTAAAGGACCATTTGTCTTGACAGCCTACGAAAAGCTAATTGTTTTCTGTCGACATTTAGATCTAGAAGCCTAAATTCTTAGAATAACTAACGCGAATAAATTTCGAGGAAGAAATATTAACGCTATTATGCCCTCACAAACTTTTCTCATACATAATTTTAATACTCGAATAAGGATACTGTAATTATAATATATTAAACATCATTGAATGTAAGTAGAAACTATAGGGTACTTAAAATTAACTAGCGAAACTTCATAGGGTTGCTAGATATCATAAATAAAACAGATTCTTATAAAAACGACCTTTTTTTATCGCGGGAAAATCCTCATGGATACCCTTCGCCTGGGGAAGGCGAAGGGTTATGCCGGACTCTTACCGGCCAAAAACCCACGGTGCTCCTTCTCCCGACCCTTGGCCCGGGTCGCGGGATTCGCAGCTGCATGCACCGCAACCTCGGCAGGCCTCTCCTTCTGTGGGGCCTTGCCCCACGTCCTCCTGAGAGGCGCGCACGGAACACATGCCCGCCGCCTTCTCGGGCCTGTTACTGGTCGCGCGACGGGTCTCCTAACCCGTCGCCCGCAGGCCACACACTAGGGTGGCCGGAAATCGTCGCGTGCCCTGCGGTGGCGCCCGGTGCGTCTGGCGCGGGAAGGGAGAGTGGCCGTCGCCTCTCTCTCCCTCTCCGCTCCCTCATAAAAACTAACTAAACTTTAATTAATAAGATAACTTCTTTGGGCGCGCTTTTCGCTACTGTATTGTATCTTCTACTTACCTAGTTACTAGTAGTACTTAGTACCTACTAACTAGTTAAAGTTGTTTTTTTTTTATTTGAATTCATTCTTTTATTCATACCTATACCCTTTTCACCGTAATTTGATTAGTGACGTGACGTTTCTCTACTAAACTTAACTGTACCAAATATCAAATATTTTAAAAAACAAAGCATGTACAATACAGGGTGTAAACGAATTCCTGTAATTCCTTAAAATCGCATGATCTACTACTGGTGTAGATTGGCTCCGCACGGGAATTAGCTTGATTAAAAATCTTTTTGTTTTTCATGCGGTTGCGGCAATTCAGAAATTGGTGCATTCATGACCCCAAATATGACTTAAAATGTAAACACGGCTGATCATAACTGGGGATAGATAGATTTTAGCGCTTTTTTTTTTAGATCTTTGATCACCTATTTCTCTTAAACTTTTGGAAAAAATTGTAGAACAAAAGTTATTCACTATCATGGGTACTTTTATACCCTTTCGGATTAGTACCCCCTTTCCGACTAACCTTGTATAACTATAACTCTGTGTAGTCTATGGTTATGCCACATGATATACCTACACATTACTTACCTAACTTTTAAAAAGACATCAGTAACTTACGACTGAACCAGACATCAGCCAAACACCTTTCATCTAAAACAGTAATTGCCAACCTGCGGAATCCAAGACAAACATCCCTCGTCGTAACGTACATAGCCGACGTGCCAACACGCGTACAGAATGGGCTCCAGGAATTTATATGAGGAACCCTGCGCGCCGTCTAGAATTTTGTCTGCTCTGAGGTCAATAGAATTTCTTATGAAACGTGTTATTGAAGATGCTTTAATGAAAATTGAAGGTGGAAGGTGTCTGAATGATTTGGTCTTTAACCTTGACGAAATAAGAGGGGTGTTATAAGTTTGAACCAGTTTTCTGTCTGTGTATGTCTGTTGCATTGTAGCTTCCAAACAGATGATGGAAAGCTGGTTGATGAAACTACTCTGCAAGTCTGCACTCTATAGTTTGGTACCTATATTCAGCTGAATGGTTCCAAAATATGGGATGCAGACTTGCAGAGTAATTTCATCAAATGGGCCTCCGGTTTCATCGGGATCGTTCTTAGCTATGGTTGATGATGAAATGAAACCAGCGTCAAGTACTTATAGTGCTTGACATTAAGCTGATCTGGACACCTTTTTGGTCCAGCCGTGAGACACATACCTACCCAAGACTTTTTTAAAAATTTGTTTTACACTTTTTATTTATTGTCTCTTTGTGCTGTGTCCAAATAAATGTTTCTTTATCTTTACCTTTTTTATCTATTAAAACCACTCAAGACAAAGCATATAAAAAAAAGTTTTATTAGATTCTAATGGTCAACTAAGTCGATTGCTCATGTTACAACGCGATTTAAGCAGATATGTCAGAAAGATGTGAACTGATGTCTTCATACTTCGAACTACCGAAAGGTTTGCAAGAGGATCTCTACTCTTGACCAAACTATCTACAGTATAACCCAAGAAAGAACAAGGAAATGTAAAAGATAATTTGCAATTTTTAAACTTAGAAATAATCCTCTTTATTACGAGATATGGTTTAAATCAAGACAGTACAGTTCCACCGGCGAGGACAGAATTGAAAAATGCACAGAATTTCAATTCTCTCCTCGCGCGTCTGTGGTGGAAATGGTCTGGATTGGCGAGCATGTGCGGGACGAGAATTGAAATATTTGTTGATATAACATTGAAGCGTATTGCTGCGCACATAGAGTGCTTATTGATATTAGCCAGTAATTTTTGTATAGGTACTAAAAAGTGCGCTTGAAACAAGAACTACTTCCGTCCGACTAGCTGTTTGTGATAGTATCGATTTAAGTATTTTTATATAAGTACAGGTCGGAACTGACGTCGAACGAAGCATAGATATAGACATAAATTGTAAAATCGTTAAATCAGATTTAACATCTAGTGATTTGATGACATGGATATGCAATTGTAAAAATAGGAAATTATGTGACTTCGTCGTGTTTTTTTTGCAGCAGTACACCACGTCGACCCCCGCTATCTTGTTCATTGTCTTCCTGTTCATCCAAAGGTTGTCTGGTAGATATCGCTATCAGCGATAAGACCCTTCATTATATGATAGTGTAGAGCTGTTTTACAATTTTGGTGTAAAATAAAGTATATTCTATTCTATACAATTACAAATTATTATTTTTCTAAACTATCATAAACTGCCACATAATTAATTGTTCCGACTTGACCTTGAGTTTCGGGACACCTATATGTTACAAAAAGAAGGTACCTACATAACTTAGGTATAAAAATATTCCGTACCGGCTTTCAAAGTCAGTATCGTCCATAATAACTGAATATTCGATGTGTACCTACAGTGACACGATCTGAATTCGTTAGGACGAATCATTTAAGGCTTAGTGCCAGCTTTTTCGGCCCTGAGCCGTTAATCGGGGACCGCGGTGAATACCGAAATACGGCTCAGCCTGGTAATGTTACAAATTGGTAATGTTAACTTTATTGGAAAGTTTGTCAAAGCACGACTTAGGTGTTGAATGTTTGTAGAATATTAAATGTTAATTTTCATAATAAATTTGAAAGGAGAATATTGTGAACTAATTTATTACCTACCTGCATACACTTTGTTTATCATCCGCATTTTGCATAATTTCATTATTGTAATACCTTTTGCTGTGTATAGACTCAATTAATTTGTTCACTTGACAGACATATGTGTTGCTGGGGAGTTTGTTGCGCCGTTTCTTCTTCACAGCAGAAACACTAGGAAGCGGTGAAGGGTGAGCGCTTTTGTGGGATGTCTTTTATGTAATTTTGACGTTCAAAAAGAACTAAGTAATTCTGGTCTATTTTGAATGAGTTTTGAAGTTGAAGTTGAAATTAATGGCACGTTTTTAAAAACATTTTAAAGTTAATGAAAAAAAACAACATATATATTTAAGGCACTACACACACCACGGCACAAGTATTTGTTTCGGAACGCATCCATTAAATGAATGGTGGAAAGTGATCGGCAAAGCGAATCGTTTCTGGCGTTGAGTGTTCACAGTTCCAACATAAAACTACCTTTCAGCTAACTCTTTGTCATTTTATTTTTTATGGCGCGGCGACTTTGAAGTTAGAAGCTTTAAAATTATAGTGCTAACTATTATTAAAGAAGACTTTCAAAGTTAGAAGTATTAAAATTAAAGTGCAAACTATTAATTTTACAGGTTTTTAAAGTGGGAAATATTATTTTTAAAGTTAATTTACACTTATCCCTTTATTAAGTCTTGCGTTAGCCGTTATATTCAAAGGATTTGACTATTGCATTCATTAAGGCATAGCTCATTAATTCTTCAGCCTTGAATGGCTATAATCTCCGCTGCCACCAGCTGCTCCTTTTCAGCTCCGCCTATCACCTTCGGCCTGTCTTTAGCTTTTATTGAAACCCATCCGACAAATTCATCGTTTCGTGCATTGCTTTGGCGACAATTAAACTATTTCAGACCGTGATAAAGCAACTCAGTTACGTTACTAAAAGAGTGTTAAATATTACTATGGATGGATATTCAAGTAGAGATAGGCCAAAGAAAAGATGGATGGATTGTGTGAAGGATAATATTGGTAAGAAAGAAGTGAGTATTGAGATGACGGCTGATAGAGGAGAATGGAAGAGTAATACATTTGTGCCGACCGGTAACCCCACCTAGTGTGGGATAAAGGATTTGTCACACAGGATGCGATCTGCGTCCTCCGGTCCGGTCAAATCGAACGCAGCCCACATCCTATATGAAAATCATTTGCGTTTTATATATACTTTATGTAATTACGATCTGACTATGCGGGCACAAGCAAAGAACGTAGGGAACGCACCGGTCAGGCGGTCGGGGTGGGAAGGTAGCGGACGGGTTGCCCGGTTGCGGGTAGGCGGGCAGCGGGCGGCGGGCGACGGGCGGCGGTCCGGGCACTTCATAGGGGTGATCGATGTTGCAAAAACATCAGTGATGACATCGATAATGACATCAATAGCTGAACATCGATATTTGATGTTTACCGAACACAAAACATCGATACACACACACACGCAATCAAATATAAAATGGCCGCTGTTTGCCCTGCCCGTCAGATCGCTGACCGTACCCGGATCGCTGACCGGTTGCCCTGACCATAATATGATCGTAATAGGTACTTAACAAAATAAGTGTTTAATCTAAAACTAAAAATACAAATTGCATTCTTAAAAAACAATATAGTAATGGAGGTAGTCCGGAAATGTTTATTCGCAGTACGAGTTCACAGTCTTTATTACGTATTGAACCGTAGTTTCTATCATAGTGGCTTAGTGAAAATCCTTAGTAGATAATGATTTTTCATGCATACTTTGTCAGCGTATAGCTCCGATACCCCATGGATTTGGGTTCTGCGACTTAAGTAAGGTTATTTCGCTCGTTATAAACAATCGATCCGCTTACAGTTAGTTCGTATCGATTTCTGGGTTTTTATTTATACATTTTGGACCTTATTTCTGATAATGTACGGCTGGGCTTTACCAACTTTCGTTGCTAAATGTACGTACGGACTAATTATGACCTTTTAGAACTTCTGACATTTGTTCAATCGGGCACTAATTGAAGTTAGTCCCAAATAAACATTGTACAACTAGGCTAAAGTCCACTCTTGAGAAAACATCTAAAGTGTAATTGAATTAACATTCTTTGTGTTTATTTCAGGTAAGCGAAACTCGTAAAAGTTCATAGTACGAAACTTAGCGAGTTGTGAACTGTCCAGTCAGCGAGGATGTGGTACAAGTGAGAAGAGTTGGCGAAGACAGGTAGATCAGAGTACCTATATTTAATTTTGTGGTTTTTGCTCCGGTAAAATTATTCGTCTACATATTAGTATATTAGAACGACCTGAACGTATTTTTAAACAGCGTAGTTGTCCGCTGAAATCGAGTTATGTCGGCTGAAGAAGAAGCTATTTTGTCTCCAAATGTGATGCTTCTAGAATAAGCTGGAACTCTCGCAAAGGCGTTTTTTGACTGGAATATTTGAGACACCCATACATATTGAGTTTGAATGTTTAAAAGTCATTTATTTACATATAATACTAATATAATTAATTGAATAGCTTACAATAAAACAGCTAAAAACTTAGTGTATATACATACAGGGTGTTAACGAATTCGTGTAATGCCTTCAAACCACGTGATCTACTGGTGACACAGATTAACCTTAAATGGGAATTTTTGAAAAACAACAAAAAAAAAATTTTGCCAAAATTTTTTGGTTTTCTATTTCCGAGTCATTTTTGAGCCTTGAGTTATCTGACTGCAAAGAGCGATATCACGTTAGTCGTGCCTGCCAGCCGTGTCGCCGTGCTTTCATTAATTTATGCGTAACATCGAAATGTTCACACAAATAAAATATTTTTTTTGCAAAAAAAAAAAACTTATTTTTTTACTGAATCCTTATTAGGTGGTTTAGATACGATCGGTAACAAAGCCGCATGAAAAAATAATAATTTTATTTTTTTATTTTTAATCAGGCTAAATCCCGTGCAGGGTATATCTACACCAGTAGTAGATCATGTGGTTTTAAGGAATTACACGAATTCGTTAACACCCTGTATAGGTAGGTTAAGACAACATAGGTTTTGAGAAATTAAACACACATTGGTTAACAACATCATCATCATCATTCAGCCGAAAGACGTCCACTGCTGGACATAGGCCTTCCCTAAAAGGGGGGGTTTGCCGTAATCACCACGCTTGGCAGGCGGGTTGGCGATCGCAGTATGGTTGTTAAAGTACTCAGAGAACGCTGCTGCCCATCCTCTAGAGAATGCCTTAGTCGCCTTTTACGATACCTACAGGAAGAGATGGGGTAGTGCTATTCTTTAAGTCCGGCACTACACGAGACCATTGGTTAACATAATAATTATAAACTATGCACTATTATTAATATGTTGATATTTGCATCTTCTACACCCATACATATTAACATGGCCACGGCCAGATCATCGTCACCTTGTGAACCGATGTCCCGGTGAAGGTCGCGGGAATCCGTTGGATGTGAGAAGCACAGAACTGGTTGATGTGGCGATGCGTGGAGGATGCCTATATCCAACAGTGGTCGTCTTTTAGCTGAATGGTGATGGTGATACGTATTACCTTTGAAAATAAATAACTTTTATTATAGAATCTTAACTTTTACCTGCGGATTTATCCGCTGCCGCTCATCGCTCGCACCACTCAACAAAGCGGTTCAGCAGTACCGTCCGCTGTAAATGGACCGCAAAAAGCACCCGTTTTTAATTAACTAGAGGCCTCTAAATCTTTCTTTTTCTGAGAACTTGAATTAAATCACATTTTTTCCCCTTTTATATCCTCTCGGGAAAATTGCGAAATTTACGTAATTTTATAACGTCTCTGAATTATGATTGTTAATGGCTGACGTGTTCGGAGTACAAAATATGAGAAACATTTTGCTAATTAGGAGAATTTTAATTTGGAAAAATGATTTTCTTTGCGGAATAAAAGGAATATTATCTATTCTAAATGCCACATTTGACATAACTTATAGATAAAACAACAACAGTTGTCATTTTACCTATATCTTATGTCAAATTTGACGTTTAGAATAGATACATTTCTCGAATCGACTCGATAAAAGATCCGTGCTCGCACCGCTGTGTTGTTATGGGCTTATTAAAAGCTCTAAATAAGGCGTACCTAAACGTATTCGTGTGATTTCTTAAATCAACATAATCTGACTGGTATAGATTAAACCATCACGGGATTTAACTTGATCAAAAATAAAACCTCTTTTTTGTCTTGCGATAGAGATAACGAATCGTATCTCAACCAAACAAGGATTAAATAAAAAACAAAAGGTTCATTTTTTTCGATGCCACGCAAATTCAAGCACTTCGACACAGCTGGTGGGGACGACTAACGCTATATCGCTCCGCGCCGTCAGTTCTCAGGGCGCTCAAATGACTTAGGTTCAGGAATCTAAAATTAATATTTTACTTTTTTTGTGTATACTCATTTATTTATTCACTTGACAGACTGAACTCAGCTGTGTTGCTGGGGAGTTTGTTGCGCCGTTTCTTCTTCACAGCATAAACACTAGGAAGCGGTGAAGGGTGGGCGCTTTAAAAGCGATTTACATAAGACTGTCCCCAAAATTTGGGGATAGTCTTATGTAAATTTGACGTTCAAAAAGAACTAAGTAATTCTAGTCTATTTTAAATAAAAGAGGTTTGAGTTTGAAAAAAAAACATGTAGGCTCAATGTCACCGATCATGATCATGACGTTTGAAGAAATTACACGAATTCGGATACAGCCAGTTTAAGTAGGGTTAACTGAACTATTTACGTACTATTTCTAATATTGACGTCATTTCGAACTGCTGCTTTCTGCTTCACCCACTTTCGAGCGGGTCTTTGTATATGACACCATACAAAAACAAAATACGCAAGGTACAAAACACAATATTTATTCAGCACACTTTTCCGGTATCCATACTCGTAACAGTCTATTTATTCTTCATTTTAACCGTGAAACCGTATAAGCTTCGTTTTAACCCACTTCACAGTTTCGCAATACTGTAATAATATACTGTGTATATATTTTAATACAAAGTTGTAGTTTGGCAAGGAAACGCCAGCGGTGCAGTGTCGCCAACTTTATAATAATGTGTTGCCAACTTTTAAATCCTAGGAATATTTTTTTTAAGAAACTATTGTCCATAACCTCTTATTTTAAAATTAAAAGAAAAAAATGTATTTGTAAATTATTTTACTTCCAATTACATACATATTTATTATTCTAAGTTTGCGTTTTCTGGTTGATAAAATAAGAATAATGATGATTGATAAGTCTCATCAAAAACATTCATGTAAAAAAGCCAAATCTCGCGAGTCTATTGCCGTAAAAAGTTCTGACATCCAATGTAGAGGCAAGTCTAGCATTCCATTTATAAAAATATTGTTCGGACTTGGCAATTACGCAGCATAAGGATATACAAGACTTCTTGTTTACCGTCGCTCGTACAGATTTGTTTAAAAAATTAACAAGGTATGTTGCTGACCATCATGCTACGTGATTGCGAAGTCCAAAAAATATCTTAATAAATCAAATGCCAGATTGGATGTTAATGATGTTACTAAAGCGTTTCAAAAGAGAAAAAATAAAGTTTTAAACCTTTTGCTACAATTAACAAGTACTTTAAGAATGGGTAAAGTTATTGTGATTTTAGGCCGAAGGTAAAAAAAATCTTATTTCAGTATAATGTTGTTGTAAGTTTTATATTCCCTGAGTTTTGTTTCCGTAAAATACGAAAGAAAAAAATACGGTTTTTCTATTATTTTTAACTTCAACGGCTATTTAAAATGCGTATCTAGGGTTGCACGTACATCAAATCGAGCGTATCTTGCGTGGCCCATGTTTCGTCGACCGCCGCCCGCCATCGCTCACTACGCGTATTTTACGTCGTTAGGAGTTTTGTGCTCGCACATTACTGCGCAAGATACGCGACAAAAGATATGCTAAGTGTAAAGGTACGAGTTCGTAGCCGATCGCATACAGCAACAGCAGACGACGTGTCGTTACGACGCGTCGTTGCGACACGCAGCAGCGTCATGTCGCTGCAGTCATGATTCCGAACCCAACTGCAGATGGCTGCAGCAGACGACACGTCGTATTCCAGTTAGTTCTGAATGTTCCGTGAGACAGTATGTCTGACCTGGGGCCTAATTCTCCTAAAATAAATTGTTGCCTAACGCAATCGAACCACAACCGTCAGTCAGTTTTTGTATTCGAAAACTTTCAAAATGATTGATTTTGTTTTTTGTGTCAAACAATTCGACAGCTTTTGAAATTGAGAACTGTCTGAATGAACGGTTCGGCCTTGGTTCGGTTGTGATTTATCAATATTTATTTTAGGAGAATTGGGCCCCTGTTTACAGTATGTTTGATTAGCGATCGCGATTTACTTTTACATCTTTTGTTTTTGTTAGATGCACACACAGTGCAGGATATTGGGCTACCTAGTTTATTCGTTTTTTTTTCCTCGGAATTGGAAAAACTCATTTTTTGAGAAAGAGTCAAGGTGCCGTCGCTCCAACGTCGGTGGCACTACTGATCTGCGGTCGGACGACACGTCGTCTGCGGTCGTACAACGTGTGGTCGAGTGTCGTGTTGCTAGCTGCGGAAGGTATTTCATAGAAATACATAGAAACCAGTAGTGTAGGAGCGACACATCGTCTGCTGCTGCTGTATGCAGTCGCCTACGAACTCGTACTTTAATTTGACACTTAGTTAACAAAGTCATTCTAAGTAACTCCAATTATTTAAAACGGAAACATCTCATAGTAAAAAGTAAAAAAAAAACAAAATGTAACTTAAACATTTCATCCACGCCCACACAAATCTAAAATTAATCAACGTAATTGAAAAACGGTTACGCGCCATATTGTTCTTTTTTCAATTTAAATAAGTGTTCCATCCAGCCAGTTATAATCTTCATAACAACAAGCAAGTAGCCCTTTTCCCAGACACGGACATAAAAAAGTACTTTATTTCATTTTCATCGTAAGACCGTCGAGTTGAAAAAAGAGACATGAAATTGAAATGTACCGCTTCGTCTCTAGTTATTAAATAAGGGGAAGTTTCGACAAGAGGAACATCGCGGCCAATTAGAATTACTCGGCGCGTGTATTGAATGCTTGATAGACTTCGTTTGTTCTTTGTTTGTTGCTAGAAGATTAACGGCCAATTTATTGGAATCGAAGTAATTCGAGTTTTTACAGCGGTTTTTGTAATAAAATTTGGTGTTCTGTGAACGATTTCTACGAAAAGCTTTGTTCAGTTGTTGGTTTATTATCAAATGAACAAGAAACGTGATTGAGTTATATAGGTAATTTGTACTGAATAAATGATAGGTTAACTTATTGTTTTGTGGAGAAACGGTGAATTATATATTCAAATTCTCTTTAAGAATTGAGTATTTTCTTTTAGTGGCCTAATTTCCCTCTCTTTTTTTCTTTCGATCCTTGTCAGACAATTATTTCACATTTATTTCCATACTTTTGTCTCATTAGCTTCTTTAATTCAACATTCCTCTTAAAATGGCGGCGCTCAGGGAATATTATAATTTTCTCCGATTAACCTTACCAGGCATCGAGTAAACACACAATTTATTCGTCGGCCGCCCGGTTCGATTGTTGTGGCTTCACAAAGTCCTTTGAAGTCTCCCTCAATTTACTGTCGACCACATAAAAGGGATGATCACTGTCTTCCTGGTAATCCGACGTAGAACAAAACGGTTCTACCTGAAGTATTGCCCGCGGGTATTCTGTGGAAAGGAGTTACTGTTATTGAAATTGTTTCCTTTATTCATTATTTTTGTAGAACATTGACAGAACCTGACATTTTCCTAATGTGAAACGCACAAAACCCAGACTTTGAATCTGTTAGGCCATACAAAACTTTGTTTATAATCGAAAAATATCGTTTACGGAAATCGATTTTGTGTTGGGGTACAGAAAAACAAAAAAAAAAAACATTAACCAATACAGAAGCTTATGAAAAGTCGAATTTAGATGCACGGTTCCAATTAGTCGTTTCGTATGTAGAAGAGTCGGCTAGAAATTCCATGGTTACCCTTTTAAAAATAATATTTTTAACAATTTCAATGAATACAGTACTATGATTTAGGATAGTTATGAGAGAACTATGTAGTCTTGACCACAGACCAGTGAGTAATGCAGTAACTACCAAGTATTGAGTACAAAAAAAAACACAATATGAGTAATAGTAATTTACAAAATATAGGTCTCTAGCAAGTCCACAAAGTTCGCACATTTACAGAAGATAAAAAGACGCTAAACTACATACATAAAACAATTGACAATGTCATCAAAACTTAGAGTAAAAATCATTGTAAAAGATAAAGAGATTTTGAGAGTAATGATGACACTTGTTTGTAATTCTTGTCAACTCGGTTTTATAAGCGGCATAGGTCATTTTATTATTATGATCCTCGGACGTTAAACGCGTAGTATCATTTCCGTGTGGGTATCGCAGAAAAAATGCCTTTTCTTCTGGAAGTATCGACAAACAGTTAGAAGCATGAAAAGCGTCTAGCAATGAAAAATAAGTAACATAAAAACAGCACACATATGTAACATCAAGTAATTTACAACACGGAAAACCGTTACGATACGGCTACGATTTATCGGAATGCGTTAGGCCCTTTTTCCTGTGACACGTGCTCATGCCCGCATGCGTGCGTCACCCGCACCCGTGGCACATGAATAAATAAACCGAGCAGAATGAAAGCTTAATACTAAACGCCGTGCGTAGGTACTTACACTACTACACGCACAGCTTATGTGTGCGTGACTGTCACCGACAAGGCGCGCGGGGAGTGCGCCGGCGCCGCGGCGCCCGCTCGGGTACAAACCGGTTTGAGGCGGCTCAGTAAGCGGACAAAGTTAAGGTGTGTCACAGCGGCAGCGGCAGCGCGGTACGAGACGCAGACGTTTTATTTTAATTGTTTTTGAAGATGCCAAACTGTTGTACTGTGTGTATGTGTACAAATAATGGTAGGAAAAACAAGGAGACTTCTTATTTTGTATATCCAAAGGATCTTGTCAGTTAGTTATATCTACTTATCCTACACATGTTTAATGCTTAATACAGAATATTTAGTTACGAGTAGATAATATCCAAAATAACTAAGATGACGATAAGGCTTTCCCTTAAGAATTATTATTTGTAAGTAATTATATTGGCGTATTATTTGTTTCGTATTTTTGTTTTAGTAGGTTTGTAGAATAGTACCAAAGTATTTGTAGGTCGTCTTAGTAAGATTTCATTTGGCCTTTTCTATTAGATAGGTAGGTACTTAACTTACGGTCGTGAAATAGTAGACAGCCCTATGAGTTATGACAGTAGGTAAGAATTTTGAACTCTGTTAGGAAGCTTTCATTCTGTTCGGTTTATTTATTCATGTGCCCGTGGCGCCTGAGATTCACCTTTTCATACGTGTATTTATTGTGATGCGTGAAACACGCACGAAAAGGTGAACTGCAAGCGCCACGCATGCGGGTGACGCTCGCACGCGGGCACGAACCCGCATGACAGGAAAAAGGTCCTAAATGACGATTAATCGGAAGCTATAAAAACATGACAATGTACGCAGCATGACAACCACTAAATATTCAAAAAGCCACTCCCAATATCGAAAAACACACACTCAAAGTAACTTTTAATACAAAACCCAAATTAACAAAAACGTTACTACAGCAAAACCAAGTCTGCAGAGTTAGCTAATGGATGAAAGTGCAAAACTTGTGTTCATCAATTAAAGTCTGTCGCTCAGATTAATGGTCTTAAATGTGATTGACGCTTTTTATAATGTCATGTTTGAAAAATTGTGGAGGAAATCTTTGTAGGGTTACTTTATAAATTGTGTTTAGATTCTAAGGGTCGTACTATAGCCGGGGTTAATAAAATGTGTTTAGATTCTAGGGATTGTCCTAAAGCCGGGTAAAATAAAATGAGTTTGGATTGTAGGGATCCTAAAGCTGGGGTTAATTAAATGTGTTTAGATGCTAGAGGTCTTACTACAGCCGCGGTTAATAAAATGTGTTTAGATTCTAGGGGTCGTATTACAGCCGGGGTTAATAAAATGTGTTTAGATTCTAGGGATTGTCCCAAAGCCGGGTAAAATAAAATGAGTTTGGATTGTAGGGATCCTAAAGCTGGGGTTAATTAAATGTGTTTAGATGCTAGAGGTCTTACTACAGCCGGGGTTAATAAAATGTGTTTAGATTCTAGGGGTCGTATTACAGCCGGGGTTAATAAAATGTGTTTAGATTCTTGGGGTCGTACTACAGCCGAGGTTAATAAAATGTGTTTAGATTCAAGGGGTCGTATTACAGCTGGGGTTAATAAAATGTGTTTAGATTCTAGGGGTCGTACTACAGCCGGGGTTGCGGTGCATACAATAGTGAATCCCGTGACCCCGGCCATAGGAACACCGTGGGGTTTTAGCCAGTAAGAGTCCAGTATAACCCTTTGCCTTCCCCAGGGCGAAGAAACAAAGAGCATTTACCGAAGAAAAAAAAAAGGGTCGTAGTACAAGAGTTTAGACACTTCTTAATGAATTTAAAATAATAAAATTGGCAAAGTTAAATCTTTATGCTTCTCGGTAAATCCCAGGAATTATTTTCTCCAAATAAAGTTTGTGATAACACTTATTTAACACGTAATGATTCGTATAAGGGCCAAAACATACTTAGCGTATCTTGCGCCGCGTACTGCGCGAGATACGTGACACAAAATACGCAAAATACGGCTGTAGCCGTTGAAGATACGCGGAATATAGTTAACATCTGTCGAAAGCAAGGTGCGCGCGGAACTTCTAGACCCTATTATGCTCGGCGTAATGACGTATCATACGTGTGGTGAAGCCTCGCAGGAGCATTTTTATTTAGCGCGATGAAAACGCGACGAAACATGAGCCGCGCATGATACGCTAGTGTCTCTGCACCCGAACCAAACGAATAAATAACTTGAAAGATCTCATCTGAGGCAATGCGAACTTTTTTCTCACATTAGCATTTTGTGGTAATACCAATATCTCACATGGGAAAAGAGTTTAAAGATAACGCGCAGGAGATATCCCGTAACACAACGTTTCCGCTAAGATGGTAGCCCTAACACAATATATTTGTGAGAGTAGAGGCAACCCTACCCGCGGTTCGCCCGGGGGTTATACAATTTCATTTAAGATGAGCGCAGTAGTTGGATTTCTTGCACGTGTAAGGTGTTTACAAGTATAAGGTTTAATATAGACGTATTATTCTTGTTCCACTTCCTTGTATCTTGTTTTTAGGCTTTGCGAAATTACTTTTTGCTGTTTAAGGCAGGTTTTTTTGGTACAAAAGAAGCTTCAAGTCCGCATAGTTTGGTATATTTCACTTTGTTCACCTGGGTGAACAAGGCGGAATTTTTGGTGTCCTCATATCACCTCGGAATCATTTCACCTAGGAAATATCACCCAGGTGAAGCAATTCGACATATTTGGTGTCCTTTGTTCACCTTGGAATTATATCACACAGGTGGACAGTGGCGACTTTTTTTGTTAATTTTGTGGACTTTATTCACCCACCCACATACGATTTACAAGTCAAAGCCAATTTAATATCACCTGGGTGATATTACCTAGGTGAAATTAATGTGAGGACACCAAAAATTCCACTTTGTTTACCCAGGTGAACAAAATGGAATATACTGTTTTAAAATTTGATCTTCCGGTAAGGTTAAAATCAGGGATTACTGAGGTATTTAATTTGGAAGTGTAAATATAATAATATATTTTGAGCCTCGGCTTCCTAGCCGATTGCAATAAACAAAAGAGTTTTGGTCAACACCTTTTACAGGAAGTGATAAACCACTAATTACAGTTATATTATATGCTGACAGTAGTTGCAAGCGTCGTGTATCCTAATAATACTAATGTAAAAGTTTGGCTGTTTGTGAGCTTGTGAATTTTCATGATGTTTGTCAATCAATCACGCCTTAACAGCTAAACGGATTTGGATGAAATTTCGCACACAGGCAGACCATGACCTGGTTAAGAACATAGGATACTTTTTATCCTCGTACGTGAAGTAGTTCTCCTGAAATACGAGTGAATCCGCGGGTAACAGCTAGTACATTGCTATGTCATTCAATTTCCCTCGCAAAGTGCAATACTACAAACTAGTTTTGCCTATGCAGCGTCGAAATAGGAATTTACATGCAAAATGTTCTCGATGAAGTCGTCAAAGTGTATCGAAATCGGACAGTAATGGTATTCAGGAATGTGACCCACTTCGCTATAATTGAATTTTAGTATTTATGTTAGTTCTCGTTAGTAAAACTTAAAGGGCGATTGAGAATTATTGTACACGTTTATAACGGAACGTTTCTCACATATTAAGTGTTGCTAGTGGTCTTAATAGACATAGTTCGGATTTTTATTGAATCTTATGGCGGTTGGCACGTTGCAGACTTTTTCGCAAAAAAGTACCTAGGAGTTGTACAATTTAAGCGATGGAAATTAGACGTGGTACGTTACAATGAACTTGAATGATACTTTGACATCATAATTAAATTGTAATCTTTATAATATTATGTTTAATTGACATGTTTAAAATTTTAATTATTATTCGTAGTTATGCATTGAATAATGTTATTCCTATACCTAATAATCTTTATCCTGTAAACATGTACGAAATATTTGCACGTCACACGTGGCAGAATGTGATGAGACTGAAGGGTAAGGGCTTCGTTTGGATAAGAAACTGGTTGGGCAATCCCGAAAAATACACGTGAGTAAACTGTAACTAAACATAAATATAACTATCACTGTGTCTTCTGTGAGCAATCCTAAGTTCAAACAGATCACGACAACATATTTGACTAACACTTTTCTGTAACATATTTTTTTATACTTACATCATCTTTAACGTCAACTTAAACGAATTCCTCGATTCATGAATTGTAAAGCATTCTACGAGTATTCAATACAGACTAAAAAAAATTCAACAGCAAATCGATACACCATAAAATCGTAGCGAACCCTACGCCGACTTATCTCGCATTTAAATCGCACAATCGCGAGTCCGCGCTATTCCTTAAGGTAATAGGGTTGACAAATATGGCATCTAATAGCATTTGACGCCGTCCAACACGGGAATCTCGATTCATACTTTTTATAGAAATAAATCGATACAAGCAATCTCGTTCCTCTGTTTGAAAATACCGATACTGCTTCTTTAATTGGTTAAAAGTACTTTTATGTGACTTAAACACTGATAATCACGTAATTTATATGACTTGGGATAAGAAAACCAATCTTGGTCGTAAAGGTGAAATGTGTTTATTGGGATTTCAATTGCAATTGCTAATCTGGTAGCTTGATAATGAAGTGTTAGTTTTTTACGTTACGTAATAATTCGAGAATGTTCTGCCTAGGCTTTCCCAACTATGTTGGATTCATCATCCAATCTAACCAGATGCGGCTGAATACTAGTATTTTAAACGGAGCTACTGCCATCAGAACTTCGCAACCCAGTTACTGGGCAATGCCGATATCCTAAGGTTAGAACAGTTGTCAGACTTTCGGGCTTATGACTACCCGTAACAACTATTATAAGTATTCTTATGACACCCGGGTCCGATGGCTTAACGTGCTCTCCAAGACTCGGAGGGGTTTTGATGTGTAGCGAGCGGTCACCCATCGTGGCAAGCGCAGCTTAACCTTGCAAATCGTATCATCTGCGCCGTTATTAATTAGCCACGAGTCCCCCAACAACACAACACAAGAATGCTAAAAAAAAATTTCTCGATGGTTTGTTTAGTACGCCCATTCGTACCTGTACCTGTACCTGGGGGCCTACTCCCTAAGTCCGTCAACAAAGTTAGTCGCCGTCCGAAAGTAGCCCGAAACGTAGGAGTGAACAAAACAAGTGTCAAGTTCAATTTTTCCGACGGGCAAAAACACATCGGTAGTAGGGACAACTGTCAAATCGTGTTGTCATTCATTCTTAGTTCGGGCCCTGAAATATCATATGTCCGTAGGTGATAGGGAGTAGGAAACTCTCGTAACTAACGCCAAAACCACGGACTTCGTGCTTAGGGAGTAGACCTCCAGGAAAGCGTAGTGCGCTAAGGCCTGAATCCTTTTCATTCTGAGAACAGGCCTGTGCTCAGCAGTGGGACATTAACGGGCTGATGCTGATTATTATGATACATGAATGCTAATCTTGAATATCGATGCATATCGGTATCTACAACAAATCCTTGTTAGGGAGCTGTAGTTACTTTCCGTAAACACGTAGTTTAAAATTGTAGTCATATTTAATTTAAAACATCTCTGATATTCCAACATGTATAAAACCTTACAGCAAGATAAAAAAAAAGAAAATAGAAAATAGAGAGGTTAGTCTAGTCTACGCAATAGAATCTACTTTTTATAAAAAATCTCACCCATATTCAATCAATTCTAAATTTTCTGGTATTATACAAAACAAGGACATGCCCATTAAAAAAAAGTTGGTAACTCCCAACCAAAAATTAATATTATTTAAACCCTGTGCCTAACCAATTTGTTAAAAAAAAAACTTATTTTCACAAAAAATACTACAAACGTACAAATATAATCTTAAATAACTTTTATTTGATTTTATCAATACCTTCATTTTTAATAGCGGTCTCAGATAGAAAGATTTATATTGGTTTAATATATAAATTGCACATTTCTCTAAAAGCTCAAAGTTTTCTCTTCGTTAATTTTCTCTGAATATCGCGATGTAACCGCTGACGATGCTCCTGGGGGCACTAAACTGTTTGACAGTCACAAACAATCTAATCAGAGAATAAATAAACTAAACGGAGTTTTTTCTACTTTCAGCGATTCTTCACGAAGTAAATAATTTTCTTCGTTTCTTGCAAAAGATAAAAAGAAACTTAAATAGTAAAAGAAAAATACTGTGGCGGTTTTACAATGAAGGTTACATTAGGTAGACTTAACAACACTGAAATAATCATGAAATTGGTTCTGAACGGAAACTATTGTTGATTCTTGACATTTTGTTCGCGCCATTTTGTTTTTTCGCGCCATTTTGCCCGTTATAGGTATGCACGGCTCTCGTCCATAACACAGACAATTAACTTTTTCTGCTACTTGCGTTTTAGTGTCTAAACACACTATGCCGAAGAAACGTGACCGAAATTCGGCATGATTGCGCCTGCAATGATTTTTAAATTACCCGCGACACACCAGGCTGAAATTACGCCACGTTTTACCTATATAAAAAACATGTACACCGCAGATCGATCGCGTAATTTCGCCATGATGTGGCGCCACACTTAAACCGTAATTTTATCTTATTACGTCAGAAATGTGCATTTATATTTGAATAAAACACAATATTTCTTATTATTCTCAAAATGCGAATGCACTGATATAATATACTCATTTAAAGATAAGTAAATAAACACGGAGACAAGGGGGGGGGGGGGGGGGGCAGAACAGAAGGTAAATATTTTAAAAAAATCGTTACATAACTGTAATTAAGTTATGATATTTATAAAAACTTAATTGTAATAATAATTTGTTTAAAACAAAACATATACACGCTACGATTAATTTATAAAAACAACATGATCGAAACATGATACCTAAATTTTTGGTACGTTTATCGGGTTGTTTAAATTCTCTGAATTTATGAAAGTGAACACCAACCTACTATGTACCTACCTGTTATGCGTATTATATGAGTCAATATCATTAGACCAACATAGAGATATAGTCTTTTTATCTCACGTAGACGCCTCGTGTGAGTTCTATTTCAAAGACATAAGGTTCATATTGCAATGATCCACGCGTCTTCGTAAGATAAAAAGAATACTACAGGGTTGTCAGAAAAAGTAAATTAAAAGCTCTACCTACACTTGAAATGAAATTGCCTAAAAAACCAACGCTAAGTTTTATTTCAGCGTCCTACCTAAATTAAATGAGAGAAAAGCATGTACAATTACAGCCCGAAGGCACAGACTGAGTCTAAAGAGATTACTTGTTGCCTGAAAGCCTACCTGAAAGTCTAATTGAGGCTAAGAACAACCTCTGTTAAATTGTTAGCTTAGTTTTAATAACTAATCCACTATTCAGTCATAGACAGAATTCTTAGAATCATAACATAGATGGTAAATTATTTGATAATATTTTCAAACAGATTCATTGGTTTTGATTATCAAACGTTGTTGTTTTTAGTACAACGGAGTTTGTATTTATTTTTTATTTTTCTCCCTTTGTGCGCTTCATGACGATGGGCCCTAATCTTATTACTATTTAGCCTTATAATAAGGCTAATGAGTAATTTCATTATAACTTAAACTGTTACATTATTAGATTTTTTGAATTTTACAGAATAGATTAAATCAGTTGACATAATAATATTTCAAACATTTGACATAGAATATTTTAAATCATTTGACCTATTAGTATTTGCAATCATTTGACATAATAATATTTATCATTTATACATAAAGTAAATTTTTAAAACCTGTTGACATAGTATCATGTGTTACCTATTAATTATTTTTAGTGAATTTTACTGTTTGAAATATATAATATTTTTTTTAGCTGTAATAATTAATGTATTAGATCATTCAAACACAATGCGAATTGTTATATGAATAAATAAATAAATAAAATTGTATCTTACTAAAAATGTGTCCAACAGCACTTTTCAAGGTACAAGTCCGAGACGGGCTGCAGACCGCAAACTGCAAAAGTAGTATTGCTTGCGGCTCGATCTGCGGCTGCGGTCTGCGGTTGCAGTTTTGCAGTCGCTGTCGGAATAGCACTTTTAAAGTGCACACCTTAAAGGCGCTATTCCGATGGCGACTTGCGGTCTGCGGTTGCAGTCTGTAGTTTGCAGCCCGTCTCGGACTTGTACCTTCAACACTTTGTTCATGTGTTCTTTATGTGTAGCACTTGTTCACTATCACTAAACACTAGCTCGAACGGTTTTGTTGTTTTAAGTCTTCTCACTATGTTAGTGTGGTCGAGAAGCTGGATTGCCTCGACGTTCACATGACGATGAAGCCTACGTTGGTAACTTCTGCATACTTTCTAATTACTTTATCGACGAACTTGAAGTTGGAGATCGTCATTCCAAAAGTACCAAGGAGTTTGTAATAACATCACCGCAAAATGGGGTTATTAAAGAACCACGGGGCTAATAGGAATTCCGTTAAGGAATATGCTTCTTAAACCATGATGGTCACAGGGTGCTGTGTTTTTTTTTTTTTTATAATCCACATTTAGTCAGAAAGGGGGTACTAATCCGAAAAGGGGTTAAAGTACCCATGATAATGAATAACTTTTGTTCTACAACTTTTCCCAAAACTCAATAGTTTAAGAGAACCAGTTGCCCAAAAATCTCAAAAAAAAATCTCTAATATCTATTTATCCCCAGTTATGATCAGCTGTGTTTACATTTTAGGTCATATTTGGGGTCATGAATTAGAAGCACCATTTTCTGACTTTGTAACTAAAGCAGAGATGAAGAATTTTTTAAAAAACTAAAATAAAAATAATTTCATTTGGAAAAAAAATATATCGAATTTTGAAATTTTAATACTTGCTTTCAAACAGTCATCAGCGATACTATAGATGGGCTTCGGATTAGTACCCCCTTTCCGACTAACCTTGTATAACCTCACGCCTGTATTCCCCAAAGGGTTGGATAGAGCCGTACACCTAGTACACCCTCATTTCGCCGTTATGTTTGACTCGTATGTGCTTAAGTCCTATGTAATAGGCGGGCCTATTGCCATCAACCGAGCACAAATCCAGACTCCGGGCTGCTACAATACGGCCGACGTATCTTGGCGAGTCTAAAGTTAGCTGCGCAGTAGACAATTTCGTTTCTAAAAGATTCATTGCGCAGCCAAACAACTAACTTCAGACTCGCCAAGATACGTCGGCCGTAGTGTGCTGAAAAACGCGGAAAAACTAGGTAACTCTACCCGAACTGAGGATCAAACCCAGGATCTCACGCTCAGCAGTCGCGCTTGCGACCCGTATTTTTTATTTAAGTAGATACATTAATTATATATTTTATTTTGTATTTATATACAAGGTTAGTCGGAAAGGGGGTACTAATCCGAAACCCACATAAAGTATCGCTGATGACTGTTTGAAAGCAAGTGTTAAAATTTCAAAATTCGATATTTTTTTTTCCAAATAAATTGATTTTTATTTTAGTTTTTTCAAAAATTCTTCATTCCTGCTTTAGTTACAAATTCAGAAAATGGTGCTTCTAATTCATGACCCCAAATATGACCTAAAATGTAAACACAGCTGATTATAACTGGGGATAGATAGATTTTAGAGTTTTTTTTTTTACATTTTTGAACAACTGTTTCTCTTAAACAATTGAGTTTTAGGAAAAGTTGTAGAACAAAAGTTATTCATTATTATGTGTACTTTAACACCCTTTCGAATTAGTACCCCCTTTCTGACTAACCTTGTCTACGTTTTCAATGTTATTGTATGTTTTAATTATTGAAATTGGCCACGTGCCTATACCACGTTGGTCCCTATTATCCCCGTGGTCCCCGAATAATCGCATTTTACCCGGTACTTAATGCATTGGATAGGTAGGCGTAATATGGGAATTTAAATCGCTGATAATTTAGTTCCAACTAAAAAGAGCATGCCTATTTACTGGACCTATTTCAAAGCCCTGAGAATTTTAAAACAGAAAAATCAACAATATTAACCTATTTAGAGGCTCTTGGGCCCGGGGGCAACAAGTGATTGAGCCCTTTATAGAGGCCCTTTGTTCGGGGAGCCCTATGCCCAAGCTTACGCTTGGCAGCCGCTTTAGTGACCCTGAGGTGTAACTAGGCCAATTTACTCTAGTAAAAACACACTACTTATAATATTAATTATCATTACACCATTGCGGATGATTTTGACGGTGGCAACACTGAATATTTAATCGAGGTCTCTTGGGCCCTGGTCGAGCCTCTACTCGTGTATCGGTAAGCGATCCAGTGAAAGCTATAGATAAGATATTTAGAAGCTATAGGAACGAAAATGTTGTGGTTAAGTAATTTTAGTTAGAAGTTCTATATGATTGTTGTAAAAAGAAACGCCGATTTATGATTGCAATACTTTATATTAATTTAATATAGATTATAAATCTTTTCATATAAATAATACTGTAATTCTTAACAAATAATATTTAATGTAAACATTGGCTAACTTCATCACTAATCTTAAGAAAATTATAAAAAGCACATTACATTATACCAATCACATTTATGAGCTTAATCAACAATAAGAAAGCAGAGTCTCGATATCGCACGGCTTGTAACAGCATTCCTCAACGATCCCTTGCCGCTTCCCTCTGTTATAGTCCAACGCTCTCTGTGCCTCCATCCATGGCCAGCTATCCACGCTTCCATATCGCGTCTCCGTAGTTCCATACATGTTCATCCTCTTCACCAACATTTGGTCTCTACGGCAAAGTTTGGCCACAGCTTCTGATAAAATTCGCCCGCAATATACTCTAGAGTTTTGCGCATTTTCAGAGCAGGCAAATACAATGAAAGTTAAGAGGAACACTGTTAATATCTTCATGGTGTTCATGATGGGAAGCGAATGTGTTGAAAGGGAGGAAGCCGCGGCTTTTATTGTGGCGAAAGTTCATTAATATTCAATATTGTTATGCACCAGGTTGAATAATGAGATGCCTAGATTATTGACGTCATACAGGTTATCACGGT
Organism: Amphipyra tragopoginis; assembly: GCA_905220435.1. Taxonomy (NCBI): domain Eukaryota; kingdom Metazoa; phylum Arthropoda; class Insecta; order Lepidoptera; family Noctuidae; genus Amphipyra; species Amphipyra tragopoginis. Next base: position 5,749,560 of record HG992006.1, read on the forward strand.
TCGGTAAACTCGCTCGGTCAACTAATTTAGCTAGGCAGTGGGAGGACACACGTGCATATTAACAACAATTATGTTAATATCCCTTCAATAGATTAATGTAAACTAGATTAGTTTGGTGCTTTTAACTTAATAAATACACAACAAGTTCAGACGTAGGTACTCAATACAATATAGTTAAAATGTCTTTAATCTCATCACTCAAAGGTTTGTTGGTATAAAATTGAAAATTTCTTAAGGCTCGCCTTTGTGTACATCCAAATTCTAATTTATGTGTTTTATAATGAATTTATTCATTCATACTTTTATGCACAATGGTGGAAAACGTATTGTATAAAGTGGAGGAGCTCGTGGCTAGGTAAATAATTACAGCCGCATAGACCGATCTTCCGGGTTAAGCCACGCTTGCCGAGGTTGGTCTGTGGATGGGTGTACATTTACCATAGCGAGTTTCCTCCGTGCCTCGGAGAGCACGTAAAGCCGTCGGTCCCGGCTGTCATTTGTAGATCTTTGACAGTCGTTACTGTTGGTCAGAAGCCAGAAAGTCTGACAACCAGTCTTACCAAGAGTATCGTATTACCCAGTTACTGGGTTGTGGAGGTCTGATAGGCAGTCGCTCCATGTAAAATACTGATATTTAGCTGCATCCGGTTCGACTGGAAGCCGACCCCAACATAGTTGGGAAAAGGCTAGGCAGATTGATTGGTGGAAAACGTATTATTTATAAAAAAAATGTACAAAAATGAATAAATAAATACAAAAATATAGCATCAGATACACTTTAAGTAATCAACAACATATCTTTAAGTGTAACACCGTCCTACATTTTGTTAAAGCAACATTTTACATAATTGATGTCGGACTGAGAGAAATGGCTCAAAGTCAGAGGTCATGCGGACATTTTAATCACATTATGGTACATATTTGATGAGCTTAACCGCGCTGAATTGCGGCTATTTATAAGGAGTCTTTAGTATCATGAACAGATGAGATGATAATGATCAGAATGTTACGTTAACAGGGGAATAAATTTCAAATAATATGACTTTATCTATTTTCCACGCCACATGACACGACACTACAAAATCTAGTGACAACTCCTAGAGCCATATGAAACATTTACTACGACACTAGCAATATCGTGCTGTTTAGTGAATGGTTTAAACGGGGTGACTGGAAATTCGACCTATTCCTTAAAAAGGGTTATACTAGAGTTCATTAACAACAAATAAACCCCATCAACTGTGGGTCGGAAATGAGCGGTTTCCGAGATATTGGGGTATTAAGATTTTTTCGAAATTTTCTTCCTTTCGAAAAAAAGACTTAAAAATCTAGTCACTTCTAGGCACTGAATTTATATTTTCCTAAAAGATGGTAAACTAACAATCACTTCAGATTGAAATGCCAGACGCGCATAGATAGACAGGCGCTGCGGAGAACTTTGTTTTATAATATGTAGTGATACCGTGATGATACCAATAATGAGGAAGTAACGTTTAAATTATTGCACATAACTGGTGTTACATGTTCAAGAATAGAACTATCATACGTAACTGCCTCGCCATATGACATGCAATTCCTTAAACTCCTATAAGAGGCTTAGAAGCATAGCATGGTATAGCTTGACACCGATAATTCAGCCCTCATCAAGCTGTCTCCCCACCAACCCCCCACCCACAACGCCTTAAGCTGAACTTCGAGTCCCACTAGGAGTCGCCCTTAGTACTGTTGTTGCTAGTAGCCACAATGGTGTAGTGTAAGTAGTTAGTTTAGGTTATGTATTTTACTTCCCCACCATTGGCTGGAGACCCTTCAAATCTCGCAAATAACTGCCTGCCTACGTAGAAACGGTCCACAAGGACCGTATACAAGCAGTCCAACAGAAGAAGAAGAAACATTTGATAGCATATTCATTCCATTACTGAACGAACGAAAGCCATTTATTTTCGTTGGATCCCAGTTTTGAATCCCAGTTTAATATTTTTGGCGTTGGATCCCACAAAACATTATTATGTATTTCCGTTGGATCCCAAATTATAAAAATGCAAGAAACAACGGTACAGGGGGCCTACTCCCTAAGTCCGTCAACGAAGTTAGTTGCCCGTCCGAAAGTAGCCTGAAACGTAGGAGTGAACAAAACAAGTGTCAAGTTCAACTTTTCGGACCGGCAAAAACACGTTGGTAGTAGGGACAACTGTCAAATCGTGTTGTCATTCGTTCTTAGTTCGGGCCCCGAAAAAATCTTATGTGATAGGAAGTAGGAAACGCTCGTAACTAAGGCCGAAACCACGGACTTCGTGATTAGGGAGTAGACCCCCTGGCCTCTTCTAAGACTGAGAACGGTTTAGGAGTTAGCCAACCACACTGGCCTGGTGCAGGTTAGCTGAATACACACCAACACGACAATAACTGTTTGAAGCCCTCTCAGGTATGCAGGTTTCCTCACGATGTTTTCCTTCACCGCTAACCCAAGTGATAATCAAATTTTGATCCGCACATGATTTCGTAAAAACAGGTGCTGGCCGGGTCGATCTCTGACCTTCCAAAGAGGCTTATTATAATTAACATCAAATGCATGATAATGTAGCACTATAAACAACGTTAATTAACATTCAGAAATTACAGTTGTAATCAACGGGTGGTAATTAAAACGTGCTCTGTTGTCGTAATGGATGTATGTACCACTGTTAACGCATTAAGACTTAAAGTATATCTAATGGAGCGTCAAAATTAAGCCAATGAAGGCCAACGAACGTTCATATTTTGAGTTTAAAGGTACGAGTTTGTAGCCGACTGCAGACTGCAGCAGCAGACGACGTGTTGCTCCGACACTACTGGTTTCTATGTATTTCTATGAAATACCTTCCGCAGCTAGCGACACGTCGACCGACTACACGTCGCACGACCGCAGACGACGTGTCGTCCAACCGCAGACCAGTAGTGCCACCGACGCTGGAGCGACAACACGTTGAATCAATCTCAAAAAAATAGTTTTTTCAAATTCTGAGAAAGAAAAATTGATAAAACAGGTTTCCCAATATCCTGCACTATAAGATGCATCTAACAAAAACAAAAGATACAAAAGTAAATCGCGATCGCTAATCCCAAACAGGTCAGACATCTTGTCTCAAGGAACATTGCAACTAACTGGAATACGACGTGTCGTCTGCTGCAGCCATCTGCAGTTGGGTTCGGAATTATGACTGCATCGACATAACGCTGAGACGCGTCGCAACTCTGCAGTCGGCTACGAACTCACCAAGCTAGCCCACATGTACCGACGGACTTATATAAAACTTTCTCACCGCACGCTGGGAATAAATTCACACCGATAATTCAGCCCTCATCAAGCTGTCTCTCCCCCAACCCGCCGCCAGCAACACCCTAAGCCGAGGTCCTTGTCCCACTAGGGGTCGCCCTTAGTGCTGTTGCTGCTAGAGTCATGATGTTAGTATAGTATAAGGAGTTATTGGCTGGAGACACTGAAGTTTCGCCAATAACTGCCAGGTTACTACAAGCAAAAGCTGGGTATAGACGTGTGTCGTTCAACAAAACCCAGCACGCTTGGTGGTAGAATCTATACGGTCCGTCTGGCTAGCTATTACCCTTACTTTAAAGTCCGGTGCTAAGAAGATACACATTACAGAGACATAAAAAAATTAAAAGGTTTCGTGTAGTGTCGGACTTAAAGAATAGCACTACCCCATCTCTTCCCGTGGGTGTCGTAAAAGGCGTCTAAGGGATTCTCTAGAGGATGAGCAGCTGCGTTCTCTGAGTACTTTAACAACCATACTGCGATCGCCAACCCGCCTGCCAAGCGTCGTGATTACGGCAACCCGGCCTATGTCCAACATGATGTCTTTCGGCTGAATGGCGATGACATATTTGTAGTCCGAAAGCTGTACTAGGAATCGCCTAATACATACACGGACTGATATTTGATAGCGTGGAAAGTGCGGAAACCAACAGGTTCCCGATATCGATTTGCTGTGTAGAGCACTCAATACACCCGAACTACTCTGTTACCAATTAACACATCGCTGTGAAAACCAGATGGAAATTCAAATCGCCACACATACTAGTCTAACATGTTTTTAAACTTTTGCCATTTGTACACGTAATAAAAGTACAGATTCGGGTCTAATCGTAGAAAATTTAGAAGGCAATTAGACCCGAATCTGTATTTTTATAGTCTTACGTAATCAGCCTATTCCTGTACCACTGCTAGGTATGAGTCTCTTCTTACAATGAGGAGGGTTTAGGTCTCAAGTCCACTACTCTGGCCTGGTGCGGACTACACACACCATCAAGAACCTTTTTTAAGCCCTCTTATTACGGTGGTTTCCTCACGATGTTTTCCAACACCGTTAACACAACTAATAATTCTTGCACAGTCAAAGGTGCGGGCCGGGGTCAATCTCAGACCCTCCTACAAGGAAGGCTAGCGTACAACTGCTAGGTTACTAACGCATTTTACGAACTAGTCTTGCGTCCAAAGAATCATAAGGAAACAAAAAAACTGGTTAACTCTTTTTTTTTGTCTGTACCCTGTACATTCAAACGGTTTTAATGTTGATGGCATTAACTTAGTGATATCCTAAGTTAACAGGTAACACAAGAGAGTATTATAAACATTACAATACCCAAAAAACAATATAAAAGATTTTAAATCAGTATGCAAGCAAAGTCGCGGGCATATCCTAATCCTAACTAATATTATAAATGCGAAAGTAAGTTTGTTTGTTTGTTACCTTTTCACGCCTAAACCACTGAACCGATCATCTTGAAATTTTGCATATACGTTGTCAGGTGTACAGAAACGGACATACGGTACCTTTCATCCCGAAAAAAAAGTACTGTTCCTGAGGAATTCAACAATAATGATAATAAATAGGCTTTCAGGGGGCCCAGCTAGTGAGCTGGCGAGTCACCGTCTGCCAACGCATTTCAAATTTAAACTTGAAAGGCAGACGCCGTTTTCTTCCGGCAATAGAGGTAAACCGATCCACTAAACACCCCCTCCCATAGACCAGATATTTTTTTACCATAGTTTACAATAGTTTTGCACCCACTTGGGACGGTCCATGACTGTACTTCAATAGTGCAGCCGTGGATAGTTCCTGGTTGGTGCCCCACCCCATTTTAGATTAAAGTTCTCAAAGGGGCCTCTGCGCGTTGGACCTGTGTCCCCGTGTATGCCTTCCAAAAGACCGGACATCTTCCGCACGGAAGATGAGCCGTGAATAGAGATACATGATGATAATAGATAGCGCCACGTGTCTTTTGAATCATGATTGAATTATTTTATTATAGAAACTTTAGTAGTGTGTTAAGAGTTTTTTAACGCAAGCGAAGCCGCGGGCGTAAGCTAGTAACCACTATACACAAAAACAAACCGCTTTAAGTTACTGCTTTATCAAAAAAAAAACCGATAGCATAATTCTAACAAAAATATTTGTCAAAAACATAATAATAATCCTCAGAGAAAAGCGCAAATAAATATACCAAAATAAGGAAAGAATAACTTACAATTTTTAAAAGATACATTTACCAAGATTATGGAAGATGTAACGACCATAGATTTAAAAGAAAATGAGACGCCGGAGGATGGCCGTGATATATAGTAAAAGGAAGGGACGCAGATAAAATGTATATTAATGTGCATTAAATATTGCATATTTATATTTTTATTTTCTTTGGTGTTTTGTGAATGAATATTATGAATCTCTTAATACTGTGAGCCTTATTTTTATACAACGTTATTTTTAGTAGATATATACAAAAACCGAGACACCCCAACAAGATTTTCATCAGAACTGCCTGAATGTGTTTTTTTTTAATAAATCTCCAAGTTACACCGTAGTTTATGTCGCGTTAAGTTCCCTAGTAAAGTGTGAAATGCCTGAGATGTGCTATGCAGGGATTGTCTAATACAACGGAACTGACCGACCGGACCATCTAAAGCCTCAAGGTGTCTATTCCCGTTAAGTTTTATGGGTAGAAACCTACTGAAACAAAATTGAAATTTATGAAAAAAAAAAAAGTGGTGTAAAAATATGTCAATCGATTCTCCTAGTGATTCTGAACAAACTATATTCAGGTTTAGTATATACTAAAACTAAGCTTGTATAGGTATTTGAAGTAGATAATAAGATACTATGCTGTTCTTGTAAACCCTGAAAAGGTTTGTAGACGTCCACTACTGCACTTGGGACTGCTATTAAATTCACTGCCGTGATCAGACGTGTGGGATATTTCCATAATCACAGCGTTTGGCAAACTGATTGATAAACACAATTGTATATATATAGTTTTTAGCGCACAAGAGACAGAGCTGCCAATTCTATACAAAAAAAAGGAATTTTCCTCGACTGGGCAACGGTTTTTCCATATTTTTCTCCAACTTTCTACATGGGTTTTCCGGCCACAACACTAACTTACATCACGTGAAACATCACATTTCATAAAGACTTTCGTTCGTTTTCATAATCAACTTGATATATTATGTAAAATAAATCATACTACGTAATATTATGTTACTAGCTTTCGCCCGCAGCTTCGCTTGCGTGAAATTTTGAACCCGTTAAGTGACGATTTTCCATACAAACTTTCATCCCCTATTTAACTCCCTTAGGGGTTGAATTTCGAAAAATCCCTTCTTAGTGGATGCCTACGTTACAAAAGGAACCTACTGTCAAAATTTCAACGTTCTAACCCCAGCGATTTAGGCTGTGCGTTGATAGATCAGTCAGTCAGTCAGTCAGCTTCTCCTTTTATATGTATAGATATTTACTCTGTAATACTCGGTATTAAGTCATAAACTTAGCATGATTTACACGTAAAGTATAAAAGACGTATAAATCCGTATCTGTCAAATGAATATTTTATGAATTATTCCTGTAACAACCCACGTCAGATACCCGCATCGAAAGAGAATTTATTAAAGAATTTTACGTGTACTGTATTTGAAAACTAACTTTTTTATGAACATGATTGTATAACCTTTGTTGTACCTTCACGTATTGAATAAAAATATTATTATACTTTTATTTATTTTATAGATATTGTATGTTTTGCCGAATTACATTGCCCGCATTGCCATTTATACCCGATGAAAAGTAAATATTTTCACGAATTTCATTTCGGGATTAAAGTTGGAGGGATTATATCACGAAGAACTGAATTCGAAACTTTTTCTGAATACCTTTTAATAAAATCATTGATTAAACCCAAGCCTCGATACAATAGGGAATAAGCATGTAATTCAAAACTCTTTCATTATTCAAGTATACATTGCAAAGGAGTCAAGACATTAATTGCATTTTTTTACTTTTTTTACGCATTACTTATTTTACAATTCATAATTTTATGTTACGTTTTTTTTTTTTGTGGAACGGATCGCATTCTCGAATCGCGTCGTCTTCGAAAATGCCGGAAGTGACATCAAAGTCCTCGTGAATATATCTTTAAATAATCTTTTCTTAGCAAACTGATTGATTTTCTCACTGAGGTAAACCTACCTCAGTGAGAAAATCAAACACTTACTAACTAGTAAGTGCGATTTCTGCTTGAACAAAGCACAAGAAATAATTTAATTTATATGATTTGTGGCTAAAAAAGAGATGTAAACAAAGCAGTATCGTGGATTATGACGTCACATTATGGCCGCGACAATAAAGGATGATTAAACTGTAGAAAAAAATTGTTGAAGTTTAATAATTGTTTGGAGCAACAAACAATAGTAACATTTGACTTTTAATACTTTTCTTGGTTTTATATTAATGTTCTTTATTGATTAAGAGAGAAAAAAAAATACATGCATATTCCCTATTGACAAATCCACCACACCACCTTTTTAACGACTTTAAACTTATAAGTACGGCTCTGGGCACTTTAACACGCAATACTTCTAAATTAAGTACCAATAAAACCTTGTCCATAAATATTGCAGCATCAGCAATCAATCACAAAAACAAGGTACAAGCCCTAAAAAGCGGCCGTTCAACTAAAATAATTAAAACACAATTTACAACACGCCATATCTAGTGAACTCGTATTCTTGTCGGTTTTAGCTCAAGGCGCTCGCCCGCTGCGATTTAGACTCCTTTATTTATGTAACGGCAGGTTTTTGTACCTTCCACCCTATATAGGGATGGTATTATGTATACTGCAAATTAATTGGTCCTTACGTACGAGTAATGTTTGATTTATTGTTGAATACAATTAAAATTAATAAGTTCACAGTTCATTTTAATTTATGTTGGTAAAAGGCAACACGTGTACGCTTGACTCGGTTGTAATATGTGTGTTTGTGTGTGTCTATGTACCTATAGCTATGTCTACACCAGTCTTGCGTCTTCGTCTGAAGCATGCGTGAAGCGCCATAGCGCATGCCTTAATACTAGTTTGACAAAAGCGCATGCCCCTAACGCACGCTAATCCGTCTATTGTATGTCGACTGACGACTGAACGAGGCGCACCGGTGTAGACGATAAGCTGCATGCGTCTTATGGCAATCAATATTACATGCGCTTGACGCAAGAGGAATTGAAAGTTGAAAGCGCAAGATGAACATGAAAGCACACTGGTGTATACCATATGTGTCGTGGCCATTTCTGCCTCTTCTATATACCTAACGTTTGTAAATAAGTTCGGACGGTGACTCAATACATATATCGGGAGATTGGATTCGCTTCAATTAATAGGGCTACAGATTGGCTGTGAAATTGAAGACTTTAGGCTAGTAAAGGAATAGGAAACTATTACAGTGGTTATGCACTGCATCCGATCAGAATCCGTGAAAATACGATCCGAAGTAGCCATAGAACTATTTGTATGGTAGTTTACGCACTACATCCGACATCCGTCATCCGATTTCTATCCGTCATCCGTGAGTTTCTAATTCGGAAGAACAATTGACGGACCAAAGTAGCCGTAGTACCGTAGAACGGGGATACTTTGATTAATTTTTGAGCTTCATGTGTTTATATCTTATTTATTTTTGATTTTAGATGCCACAACAAAAATCTTTTATATAAACTGAATTAACAGATATATAGAAAACCAAATAATCTAAATTAAAAAAATAACAGAGCATTATTTTCGAGAAAAAAAGGAGAATTGTTCCTTATCAAACTTGGACCGTAGAGCTTCTACTTTGATGATCTCTGTTCTATCATTGAATTTCAAAGTAGCCCCAATCGAGAAATCTAAAAATCGTTTTTTTTTACATAATCAGGGGTGTAATTTAATATTTTTTATCTTCGCCATCTAACATCGCAGACACGTGTATACCGAATGGTAAAATAGGAAAACTGTCAAAGTTCCCTACAATATTAAATGAAAATGGATAAGTTCCATTTTCACAGAGATATTTGACCAAATGCAATATTTTTAGTAACTATTAATGTCGCCCCTGTAATTGAAAGTAACCCCGGTTTACCGGTACTGTTTGTATGAACGCTTTCGCATTACCTCGGATTCAAATCAGACGCCAAACGGATATGCCAAAGGTAGCCCCTGAATTATTTGAATTTGAATCAGAGATCGGAATAGTGCGTAAGCAACATCCGAATTCGTTCTGAGATTTATACTCTAGATCGGAATTTTCACGGATTCGGATCGGATGCAGTGCGTAAAGCAATATCCGAATTCGGTCCGAGTTTTTTATATCCGTATTTTCACGGATTCGGATCGGATGCAGTGCGTAATCGCTCTTACGCATCGGAAATCTAGCATGTAGGGGACATTAGTCCAAAACCGGGTATGGGGGTAAAACCGGGACAAGACAGTATAGCCTCTTACACGTTTCAAATTTAGGCGCGCGTTTGCTAGCTGCTTTTGGCCACCCTGATTAGTTTGTCAACAAACTTTCAATGGCGTCGGTGCGTACTCGACAGCAATAAATAAGAAAAACACTTTTATGGTCAATTGATCTAATATTCTTTGGAATTATCAAGTGTATTATACTGAATTGCAAGTTAAATAAAAGCTTGAAAAAAAATACCTTCAATTAAACTCAGATTCAGAAACGTGATAGCGTAGAACTTAGACACTGGTCCAATTGAGTTATCTAATTAAACTGCTATATTTTTCAGGCAGAAACTGGCAATAGCCAGGGTTATTATTATTACCTCCTGGCACAAAAAGATTCGTATTTGTTTTACTCCAACCACGTCGGGAGTCCGTGTACTTACTCAACTACAAGATTGGCTACAAACTTGTGGCCATCCCTCGAGACACTGTGACGATACAATCTCTGCTCTTAGCGGAGCTTTAAGGGTTAACACTTGGCTAAGAGTCGTGATAGGGTTGTAAAACTTGGCAAAGTGGTAACGAAGGGTTGTGGTAAAGGCCAAGTAAGACAGAAAATTATTTCGTGTGGTTCCTGCACAAGAAAGGGTGTAAACGAATTCGTGTAATTCCTTAAAACTACAGATCTACTACTGGTGTAGATTGGCTCCGCACGGCAATTAGATTGATTAAAAATAAAAAAAATATAATTCTTATCTTTTCGACGAACGAACGATTTTATCGAAACTATTGTAGGAATGATCACCAGTGATCGGAAAAAGGTGAGCTAATTTACCTAAACTTCAAAGAACAGAGACAAAAACTGGAGACTTCCTTACGACAACATTTTTTTTCGTGAAAATTATTCTAGGTTTCGGGACATCACTAAAGTACATTTAATATTAATGTTAATAGTACAGAAAACAATTAAATTCGTTTCTTATTATTGTTTCCCAAAATTGTCACAAAACCAGATGACACGTTTTTCATTGTTTTTAAAAAGAGATTGTTTATTGTTTTCAAAAAAGGAGATTGTCTTTTATTTTTTGAAAACAAATGAAAGACGATCTCCGAGAAAATTCTCCCGAAAAAAAAACATTGTCGTAAGGAAGTCTCCAGTTTTTGTCTCTGTTCTTTGAAGTTTAGGTAAATTAGCTCACCCTTTTCCAATCACTGATGATCACCCTTACGCTAAAAACGCATCGACCTTAAACGGGCACAGCGCAATAACGCGACCACCAACATGAATTTAGCCGACATGATCGCCACTGACGCTAAGTAATTGTGGTTTCATAGGTATGTGCCTTAGCGCGTTCACAGCCAGAAGTCCTCCAATAAAGCACTCTGTAGTCGCATTCGCCATGCCGCGTGCCTGAAGTCCTGGAGGACTCATTTTAAATGTAGGTTTTTTTTTTGGAAAATTCACCGTCATGGAACAAGCAAACACCTATTTTACGACGTAGTAGCGTATTTTTCAAGGTTTTTAACCTAATGCCAGGAACCCTCCTCGAGGGTTCACTCTTAGCGCAAACGTAATGCCGAGGACCCTCCTGGAAGGTTCACTAGCAATATGTATGGCGGGATGGCATATGAGCTCTATGAAAAGTGTGGTGGACTCGAATGTGTTAACGTAAAATCTGCCGTATAAAGGGTTAGAAGATCCACAATATACCGAAATAATAAGAAGGAATGACGTAAGGACAGAATTTATCTATGCATACTTATAAAAGGAGAAGCTGACTGACTGACTGACTGATTTATTTATTTATTTATACTTTCGCACATAATTTGTACAGAGGCGGACTTAATGCCATAGGCATTTTCTACCAGTCGACCTTATAGTGATGGAGAGAAAACATGGTAGGTGCACTGAAAGAGCTATGTGATGTGATTCGCAATTAAAAATAAACAAAAAGATAACTAAAATATTTTTGCAATAATATTACCTACATACATAATTATAATTATGACATTTACATACATTTATATGTATACATACATAAGCATAAATATATATATATAAAAAATATATTATACAATACCAAAAAATATATATAAACAGATAAATCAGCGCTGTGATGATTCTGCCAATTCCTTGTGAAGATGTTCACGCACTTTAATTTTAAAGGAATAGCGACTGGTTGCCATCCTGATTTCCAAGGGGAGTGCATTCTATAGAAGAATGGATTGGACGAAGAAAGAAGAGTGTATAAAGTCAGAACGGTGCGAGGGACATTGAAGGAGTCGGTTGTGTGAAGAGCGTAGATTTCTGTCATGATTGGAGCATAAGTACTGAAATTGAGTAGTTAGATAAGTAGGAGTAGTGGGAGAATAAAGAAATGAGAACAGGGTAGTCAATGCTCTTTGAACTCTACGTTGGCGAATAGGCAACCATTTGAGAAGCAAACGATACGCAGAGACATGATCATATTTACGAAGATTGAAGACGAATCGAATGCAGTTATTAAGAAGGCGATCAAGTTTGTTGAGAAGATCTGCATTCAGGTCATAGTAACACACATCACCATAGTCAATCATGGGAAATATCAAGGTCTGCACAAGCATTGCTTTCGTGTTAGATGGTAGCAGGTTTCGTAATTTATAGAGAGATCGCAACGTTTTATCAACGCACAGCCTAAACCGCTGGGGTTAGGAAGTTGAAATTTTGACAGTAGGTTCCTTTTGTAACGTAGGCATCCATTAAGAAGGGATTTTTCGAAATTCAACCCCTAAGGGAGTTAAATAGGGGATGAAAGTTTGTATGAAAAATCGTCAATTAACGGGTTCAAAATTTCACGCAAGCGAAGATGCGGGCGAAAGCTAGTTTAAGATAATCAAGATGAAAAAGCGAGAAAATCCATCTTAATATTTTTCTACTTCTCTTCGAATTAATTTCCAGAAAATACGAATGTTTTATATTATTCTTAAATTACATTTTTTCTGTGAAAATCTTCGTACTATTAATCTTTTGTTAGGGCAGGGTTCACCACTGAAGTTCAGCAGGGTCCAATTTGAAACCGCGACCTTTCGACCAACCCACGGCCTGGCCTCGGGCATATTATACTTCAAATAATGCTGTACTCATTATTATTTATTACATAACTGAATTTTGTTCTGAATATTTTAAGTTATCTACTAAAACAAGGCTTCGAGTTGCTGTATATTTTTTTTCATGATTAAGTAATTAGAATAGGTTTTATTTTATTCGGCAATGGGTTAAAGGAGAAACCTAGGTTTTTGTGGAAGTGAGGCGGGATGTTAAGACTAAATGGTATTTTCATGGTGCCGTGTGGTGCCGGACGTAAAAAATAGAACTACCCCATCTCTTTCCATGGGTCGATACCCATGTGAATGTGAATGCCTTAGTCACCTTTTATGATTAAAAGGTGACTAAGGCATTCACTAAGGATTAGGATAAGGAAGGGCAGCAGCGTTCTCTGAGTATTTTAACAACCATACTGCGATCGCCAACCCGCCTGCCAAGCGTGGCAATTATGGCAAACCCCCCCAACATGAAGCACAGGACCGGTTTATGTGACGATGCTTAAGGGAGGCCTATGTCCAGCAGTGGACGTCTTTCGGCTGAATGATGATGATGATGAGGTATTTTCAATTTTTTTATTACATTTTTCAATCTCGAAAAAAATCAAGAAACATTTTTTTTAATTACTTTCATTTCTGTAACGGTTTTGGCCCAAAACTGCCAATGTCCTTTAAGATATATAATATAGGTAGGAACTAGGAATAGGTAGGTACCTAGGTTTGAATAAAAAGCTGTGTTAATTTCATTCTGACATAGTCTGGTGTCATATAACACTTTATATTTTTTTGTACACGTACACGAGTAGTTTTCCAGAAAAATAATTCGCCCTGTTAGAATGCTAAAGTACTTTTTCTTATCTATAAAGTTACAAAGTTTTTAAAACAAACTCCGTGCGAACTTACGCATAAATAAACTATTATTGTATAGGTAAAATATCAGATAAGGAATAGTAAAATATTGACCAAAACACTTACTCAACTTAAAAAGACTACTACCCCTCTTATTCCCCCACACAACATAAGCAAATACCCCAAGCATATCCATTTACAACATAACCAAGGCTATGCCCACAATACTTACCATTTTGCAAACATCTTTACTTAGCGTTCCCGTATCGTAAAATACGTTTTTCGTTGAACTCTTCAAAGATTCCCCGGGGGATTCTGCGGACGATAAGTAGTATTTATCTCGGAGCTAAGTGTAAGGACGTGTAGCTATAGGGCTGACTACACTCGAATAGTTGGGAACTAAATACCTTTGTAATGGAACTCTGATCTCTAGGGTTACTTTTGATATTCTGATGTATCGACATTGGAATTATATTAGTTCGTTGTATTTGAATGTGGAATTGGCGCCGAATTGGTTTAAAATTGAGCGTTTATTGAATAGATTATTTAAAATTAGAATAGAATTTGTCGTTTATGATGTAGTTTTTTTTTCAGATAGTTTTTTTTATTTGTAGCTCTTTTTGAAAATAGGAATTGCTATATATTGGTATTATTTTCAATAGTAACCCTACTGATCTAAAAATGACAATTTAGTAAGTAGGTAGTACTTTAGATTTCTGAGGGTACACTAGCATAATTATGTATTTGAAGATTCCGAATTCAAAGTCCAACTGAAATCTGATAGAAAGGAGATCATTCATTTTCGGCCCAAAAACCAAAGTGCCGGACAACGAAAAAAAACGTGTCACCACTGTTGGGGAAGTCAGTCCGAGTATTTTTTACTACGGCACTAAATCTCTACAACCATTCCTTCAGCTGATTTTTTTAGTTGAAAAATTGGATTTCTATACGTTTTATTTGAAAAAATGTTTTCATCTGCTGGCGAAAAAAGTGATATGAGCTTGTTGGGATGATGACCTTGAACAAGTAATAGTATGTATGACACCAAACCGCTGTTTTTTTTTTGATACCCGGCCTGCCTTTTTCCACCATTCCGCCTGATGTTAAGCGATGATGCGGTCTACGATGGAGCTTTGACTTTTGGGCCGAACTTTGTATGAAACGTGAATGATCTCCTTTATCTAGATAACTATCAATCATTATTTATCATGATAATTATCGCTTTGAATCCCGATTAGAAAATTCGGCTTCAAAAAGGCTACATAATTTTTCAAAGTGATCGCAAACTTTTTTTGATGTGTGTATACATTACTATATTTGGATTGCTAAACTATTTGATTAAATTCTTTGTCTTCCATATTAGATTGAAAGTGGATTATCAATTTTATTATATTTGCTGACTGTGTAGGTTTTGATCAAGCTCGAACAGCTATAGGTATTTGGAGTCGTGCAAACCCTAAAAAGTTAATAGATAAATTGTTCAGGAGAACCATTTCTTTGAAAATTCATTTAATGCTATGATCTTGTTTTCTTCTGCATCTACTATATCTAGGATATCCTGAGCGGAAACATTATTCAGATACTGAATAATGTTTCCGCTCTTCATTTTAACTAGGTTGCAAAAATACAAATACTATCCCTAGACGAGCATTTCGTTCATGCATCAGTAGCTTGCATTCATAAAGACGCGCAGAGGGATCAAGCTTTCTAACTTGAAAGGTAAAATCTTTTCTGAAGGTAGATAGACGTTTCAAAAAGAGTTTGCACTACCCTGGGACACATAGAGCTTATTTTTCTTATTGTTCTCTTTTTCCTATACTCCATTTCATATAACATGAGACAAAAGTGACCCAAAGGCACGAATATCTTTGAACCATTTCTGCAAGTAAATTTTCAGCTCATCTTGATTTTTAAGGTTCATGAAAGCATAATACTGTATTGAATTCTGCTGGAAGCGAACAAGTTGTTTATTTTTATATTAATTTACCTCCGGTTTCTGATTTAAGAATTCGGGATAAGCAAATACTTAAGTAACATTTGAGCAACAACAACTCCATAGTTGTCAAAAAAATGACGGATTTTAAAGCATTTTTTTGACAACTCCATACTCAAATACTACTTAAGTATTGCTTATCCCGAATTCTCAATTCAGAAACCGGAGGTGAATTAGCTTAATTAACAACTATGATAGGTTGGTGAAACACCCGCTTAGTCTACTAATAGTTTAAGGTGTAATAAACACGGTGCTTGTTAAGTATTTCTAGTAAGTTAACCTTTTAGCATTATTTTGTCGCTTTGCATCCTAACTAATATTATAAATGCGAAAGTAAGTTTGTTTGTTTGTTACCTTTTCACGCCTAAATCACTGAACCGATCATGCTGATTTTTTTATATACGCTTACGTTGTCAGTTGTACAGAAACGGACATAGGATACTCAATATCTTTATTGCTTTACCATAATGTGTACTTAGGTGGTAACTATATAAATGAGATCAATTATGGACCCTGTAGGGCACAGCAAAAGGGTAGGAGAGAGGAAGCCCCGTTTTACGAGATAATGAACAGTAATATATATGTATAATGGATACTTTTCATCCCGAAAAAAGTACTGTTTCCGAGGAAAACAACAATAACGATAATAGATGGCGCCACGTGTCTAAAGAAACTTTAGTAGTGTGTTAAGAGTTTTTTTAGTATCTTAAATTAACGCGAGCGAAATCGCGGGCAAAAGCTAGTATAATAAATTGATTTTTTTCCTTTCTTTCTAAATATTTCCGTGCTGAAAAGGTTAAAAATAAAAAAAAATGGCTAATGTTATATCAAAAAGAGTATATTAAATTGGTTGCAATTGAAGATAGTGACTTACAGAAGTAACAGTGATAGGAATGTGTACATGTTATGCCATGTCCGCAAGCGTATCCCCAAATAAATGGGAGATGAAACTTTCAACCCCCAATTCAAAAACACAATACAAGCGATGTTGTTTGACAAAAACAAAATAAAATAGCCCAAACAAACATTCAAACCGCGACCAACCCTGGAACTACACTCAAAAAACAAACTGAGAACTCGCTTACAAGCCGTAACTTACTTGACCGAACTTTGACGAACTTTACCGAACTTTTCCGAATAAGATTCATTAATAAAGTTGGCGGCACACTCCGTCAGTCGTCACCACTTTAATTAGTCGGCCGAAACTTCACATTTGTACAACTGACGTCCTTTGAAGACATCTACACTAATTCTATTAAGGAACTTGGTAGATCGTATCATTTTGAATGCGATTTAAATAATTTTCACATCGGATGAGTTCGGTTTTCTTATCGTAACGGAGTTGGAAAGGGAATTTCTGATTTGGAACTTCTAGATTGATGTTGGTGATTTCTGCTAACCGCTGCGCTATTTCAATTAATGTTGAACGAGTATTCCCCTTAAATTCTAGCACGAACTTATTTCCAGGGTATACTTCTCCTACGCAGGGCCGGAATTAGGGGGGCGAGGCAACAGAGCCTTTTGTGCCGGGCCTCCACAAGAGTAGGGCCGTCACAAGAGAGGGGCCTCCACAAGAGATGGGCCTCCACAATATGAGTATTTGATTTTTTTATGACACACAACCGCCTTTATGATTAGTTACGGTTTACTCACGTACATTTTCTGGAATTGCCCGACTAGTTTCGGACTTAAACGGAGCTTTTAACACATTCGAGTCTACCGCACTTTTCATAGAACTCATACGCCATCCCGCCATACATATTGCTAGTGAACCTTCCAGGAGGGCATTACGTTTGCACTAAGAGTGAACCCTCGAGGAGGGTTCCTGGCATTAGGTTAAAAACCTTGAAAAATACGCTACTACGTCGTAAAATATGTGTTTGCTTGTTTCATGACGGTGAATTTTCCAAGAAAAACCTGCATTTAAAATGAGACCTCCAGGACCTACAGGGTGCTCCTGGAGGGCACCCAGCACTGAACGTGTTAATCATGAGCTGAACACGCGGCGTGGTCGCGAGTCGAACTGGAAACTATTCGGGCAATCCCGAAAAATGCACGTGGGTTAACTGTAATTCATCATAAATATGAATGTGTCTCACAAAAGTTATAATACACAAAATCATAACCGCCTCTCCAAATTATCCATACTGAGTAATGAAAGTGATTTACTCCGAACGTTGGATTTCATCGAAATTATTGATGATATTTCGACGACAAAAGCTCGCGAAGTTCCATTCGACTAATGATATTAATCACTTTTGTATATTTTTTGTATTTTACGATAGCTTCATATGTTTGTTAAAAGCATTTTTTGGCTTGGGATTAATTTTATTGAATAACTGTGTTTTTTTTTGTCTCTTTTCAAAGATTATTTGGGGCCTCCGCTTCTTGGTTGCCCCAGAGCCTCTAAACCTCTATATCTGGCCCTGCTCCCACGAACTGAAATATTTAGCTAACTGCGGTTAGCAGTATTTCGTAGAAACCATAGCTAAAAATAAACGTGAATGTATTAAAATGCCAGTATTGTACTCATATATGAATGTATGCTGGTTAAAATGTAACATTATTTCTCCAAGTTAGCGCGAGCTGTTTATTTGAGAAACTCAAAACTGATGTCGTAATTTTGATAAAGGTATAAGGTAGGCAGTGCCTATGTAACTGTATGGATCGATCTATCTTAAGAAGAAACTCAGGTTCAGCAGATAACTATGGAACAAATGACTAGGAAACAAATGACAGGGCAGTTTGAAAATTCAGAAAAAAAAGATGTAGGTATCCTTTTGAAAAAAAAAACACATTTAATTGTAAGATTTATGAGGTAACATTTTATTCATGGTAGGTAATTTTTCTCCAACCACCCTAGTGTATGGCCTGCGGGCGACGGGTTAGGGGACCTGTCGCCCGACCAGTAACAGGCCCGAGAATGCGGCGTGCATGTGTTCCGTGCGCGCCTCTCAGGAGGACGTGGGGCAAGGCCCCACAGAAGAAGAGGTCCACCAGGGACTGGCGGACCGAGGCCTGCCGGGGTTGCGGTGCATGCAGCTGCGAATCCCGCGACCCCGGCCAAGGGTCAGGAGAAGGAATACCGTGGGTTTTTAGCCGGTAAGAGTCCGGCATAACCCTTCGCCTTCCCCAGGCGAAGGATATCCATGAGGATTTTGCCACGATAAAAATAAAAAAATAAAAAATGGTAGGTAATTTTGAAACTCGAAAACCATAAAAGTTTTTTTCTCATCTTTTATTAACTACCCTTTCATTTGTCCCCGGCTTGACATTAATTTTCGTGACACCCTGTACATTTAAATAATGAACGCTAACTACAAATGCTACGTTTTTCTCATAACTTATGTTACACGTTTTAATTAACGATAGAAACACTCAATATTGTCTCTAAACCCAACAAAGTACTATCACAAATTCATAACGAAAGTAAAAGGCTCTTAATGAAGCTTCATTCAACAGACAATATACTGGAATTGAGTCGACTTTAAGCACTTTCGGTGAAAAAAATTATAGGGCAGGTTACGAAAGTTCAGAAAAAATATGTAAAGATGAATAATTAAAAAAAAAATATAGTTATATTTATGAGGTACAATTTTATTCATGTTTTTTTTTTTTCTATTTGACTGCTGTAGATCGTCCTAGGGGACGGTTTCTACGTAACCGGGCAGTTATTGGCGAGACCTGAAAGGTCTCCAGCCAATGGGGGGGAAGTAAAATACTTAACCTAAGCTAACTACTTGTACTACACTAACATCATGGCTACCTGTAACAACAGCACTAAGGGCGACCCCTCGTGGGACTCGGACCTCGGCTTAGAGCGTTGCTGGCGTGGACATAGGGGGGGGGGGAGACAGCTTGATGAGGGTAGAATTATCGGTGTGAGTTTTATTCATGGTAATTTTGAAAATGTACGAGACATTAAAGTTTTTAATCACGATTCGTGTTTTTTGACGAACGTGTTTTTTGAAAGACGATACGTGATTTAAGACGTGTCCGACATTTTTCACGATGCATGGGAACACGGGCATTTAAAAAGAATAGATACCGTAAAAAAAATACGAATCGTGATAAAAGACGATTCGTCAGAAAAAACGAATCGTCTTCGTGTGAATGAGCACTTAGTGAGTGTACATTAAAAACTTGGAAACTATGTAAGTACTTTAGTTGTAACTACATTCAATGTTTACTACTAGTGTACTGTATCTAAGATGTTTAAATAAAAATTCTATTCTATTCTAAACCCAACAAAGTACTATCACAAATTCATAACGAAAGTAAAAAGCTCTTAATGAAGCTTCATTCAACAGACAATATAATGGAATTGAGTCGACTTTAAACACTTTCGGTGGCTAAGAGCGGCTATAAATCATCAAAGAACTTTGAATTCAATTATTGACTCGAAAAGTCCTGTTGAGCGCCTTATAGACTGAGAGCTAGCGACTGGCGAAGTGAGAGTTTCTTTATAACAATGAGAATTATGTTAAGTGGAGTCTATTAGAACCTTTTTATGGAATGGCGGTGCAGTTTTTTTTTTATATGCTCCACACTACGCTACTACATTGTTCAACGTAAGAGGAGTCCTGACATAGCAGTAATTTCGTAAATTGTAGCCGTAAGAAGACTGCCATCGAAAAAACGAAAACGACATCATCAAAAACCGTTAAATTGCTATAATGTCAATGTTTTAATATTTGATATTCGTTGTATGGTAACGTTTTGTAGAGAAATGTCAGGACTTACCTTACGGTGAAAAAGTTGTAGTATTTCTTTTGTATCGTGGGTTCGTTTACAAACACAAATCTTCACATGCGAACTAGCCCTGTACTGTGGCCCTTTGTGTGTGTGTGTGTGTGGGGGGGGGGGGGGGGGGTCTGTAGGCTCGTCATCGGATTTGTTCCTTGCGGGAATCGAACCAACGACCAGTCGCGCAGAAGCCAATAACTCAGTTACTGCACCAAACACGTTGTCGTTTTTTTTAAATATCGTCAATGTAAATTAAAAAAAAAGTCCTGACTGACTGACTCATCAACGCCCAGCCCAAACCTTTGGACCTAGAAAGCTGAAATTTTGCACACAGGTTCCTTTTATAATTTAGACAAGGAATAAGGAAGGATTTTTCGAAATTCAACCCCTGAGGGAGTTAAATAGTGGATGAAAGTTTGTAAGGAAAATGGTCACTTAACGGGTTCAAAATTTCATGCAAGCGAAGCTGCGGGCAAAAGTTAGTTTTGTATAAACTGGGAGAGGCCTATGTCCAGCGGTGGAGTGCGATAGGTTGATTCGAATACTACCACTGAGAATGAGTACCTACCAGTGGCGAAGGCTCCATACAACTCGATTCCTATCGGCTTCCCTTTCGAAATATGGCAAATACTAGTATCTATTATATTCAATAATCATTTATACAAATAATTGGTCCGGCTTCCCTTTTAAGAAAATTCACCCTTCGCCACTGGTACCTACCAACTTAATTATAACATTATTTTCTTAGGCCGTAGTCCTTCAACCACGCTGGCCTGGTGTGGGTTGGCAGACTACACAAACCATCGAGAACAATTAGGGAACTCCTAAGGAGCTCTCAGGTGGGAGGGTTTCCTCACGATGTTTTCCTTCACCATTAAACATAATGCTCCTTTATTACAAGAGGGTTTAAACCAAGACTAAGGTAAATGCACATTAAAAATATACCCATCACTTTCTAACATCATATAACAAAAAGAGATGTCAAAGACACAACAACATAATCGTTTAGGGGTGTTTCTATCATTACAGTTATAGCTAATATCAGTTTGTCAGGATTGCGAGCAAGGTAAAAATAGTAAACTAGCTTTCGCCCGCAGCTTCGCTTGCGTGAAATTTTGAATCCGTTATGTGACGATTTTCCATACAAACTTTCATCCCCTATTTAACTCCCTTAGGGGTACAATTTCGAAAAATTCCTTCTTAGTGGATGCCTACGTTACAAAAGGAACCTACTGTCAAAATTTCAAGTTTCTAACCCCAGCGGTTTAGGCTGTGCATTGATAGATCAGTCAGTCAGCTTCACCTTTTATAAGTATAGATAAAACCAACATAGACTCTCTACCACTGAGAGTACTTCTATTTGGGTTAATATTAGTAACATCAACCAGATCACAATAATACTTTACACAATTATTACAAGATCATAAAATAAGGACAAGCTAGACAGATATAAAAGGTCAGACTTCTTCAGCTGATCTACACAGAATGTTCCGCTTCGCCGAATGACCACCGCCTTTATAACGTCGGGTAGGTTGATTCATATTGACGACTACCTTCTTTTGTCAACATTGCCCAGTGCTACCCGCTACCGATAACAGAGAGGGGGCTATTTTAAAACAGCAGGAGCAAGAGAAACTTAAAGCAATTCACACTAAAAGCTCTAAATGAATTACGTTACTCAATATGTAAACGACAACTATAATGTAGCCATCTGGTCACTAGCTCTTAGTGCGTATACACGTAGAAAGCGGGTTGTCGGCGCCGATCTGCCAGCGCTTGTCGGTGCTGGTCCGCGCAGTCAGTCGGCGCAGGTAGTCCGAACCAGCGCCGACAAGCTCCGAACTTCGCCGACTAGTTCCGACCGCGCTGGTAAGCCGTCACTTGTTGCTGTATTTGCGCGAATTTATATTTGGAACAAGGCATTTTTGTTAAAACATGCCAGCCCCTGCTTCTACCTGCTTCCTTTAAGCTGGGTCCGCAGCGCCAATTTTCTAACACGTTATTGTGTTTTTGCTAACAAAACTGTTAGGCCACGCCCCTATTCGGTTAGCAAACAATGTTATCCTGTTTGCAAACACGAAAACACGGCGCAGCGGACCCGGCTTTATGTAGCGGTTACCTGTACGGACCAGTACCGATAAGCGCTGGTAGGTCGGCGCTGGTTACCTGCTTCCTTTATGTATGCGCCCTTAGTCTATGACTTGTCGCATTCCATCAGTCCGCCCACTGCTTCCTAGAACAATTGTGCACAAGTCCGCCTCCGTTTTCAATTAAGCGACAACTACATAAAGAAATTCTATGTAAAGCCATTGAATTCGAAAATTAAAATTTTTGCCTGTCTGGGATGCCTTCCATAATGTTCTGTTCATTCAACTAGTCCCCGATGGGATTTCCCATTCTTCAAAAATTATTGACTTCCATACAAACTTTCACCCCCTATTAACCCCCTCAGGGGGTGAAAGTACCCCCCTATATATTGTGAACTGTTTTATAATAATTATAACGTACTGACGTACAATTGTTGTACGTCTTTTATAAAATACTAGCCGTGTGTCCGATGGGATTTCCATACATCCATACAAACTTTCATTTGTTTTTGACCCCATTAGGGGATGAGTTTTGAAAAATCCTTTCTTAGCGCTCGCCTACGTTATACAGGGTGTTAACGAACTCGTGTAGTTCCTTCAAACCGCGTAATCTACTGGTGACACTGATTGACTCAGCATAGGTTTTTTTCAGAATCAACAAAAAGAAAGTTTAAAAAAAATTAACCAATGTATTCTGTATCTGAGTAATTATAGTGCCCCAAGTTAACTGATTGCGTAGAGCGATATCGTGGTACTCGTGCCCGTCAGCTGTGTCGCCGTACTTTCATTCATTTATGCATGGCATCGAAATTATCGATCAAATAAAAAAAAATTGAAAAAAGTTTGAAGGAATTACACGAACTCGTTTGCATGTAAACGAGTTCGTGTAATTCCTTCAAACCACATGATCTATTAATGGTATAGATTAACCCCACACGGGATTTAGATTGATTAAAAATAAAACTTTTTTTTTCACTGATATTTTTTTTATTTGATAAATATACAGGCTGTTAACGAAATCGTGTAATTCCTTCAAACCGCGTGATCTGCTGGTGACACTGATTGACCCTGCATAGGTATTTTTCAGAATCAAAAAAAAAAGTTTTCAAAAAATGAGCCATGGTATTCTGTATCTGAGTAATTTTAGCGTCCCAAGTGAACTGACTGCGTGGAGCGATATCGCGCTAGTCGTGCCCATCAGCTGTGTCGCCATGCCTTCATTCATTTATGCATGGCATCGAAATTTTCTATCACAAAAAAAAAAAATTTGGGAAAACAGAAACTTTTTTTTATTTTTAATAAATCTAAATCCCGTGCGGGGTTAATCTATACCATTAATAGATCATGTGGTTCGAAGTAATTACACGAATTCGTTTACACCCTGTATAAGGAACTCATGTGCAAAATTTCATGCTTTTAGATTCACCGGTTTGAGTTGTGCGTTGTCTGTCAGTCACACTGACTGTGGGCGTATACATAAAGGAAGCAGGTAACCAGCGCCGATCTACCAGCGCTTATCGGTACTGGTTCGTGCAGGTAACCGCTACATAAAAGAGCAGGCAGGGGCCATCTATGTCATTTAAAAAAAGGCTCCCATTAAATTATGCTACTCGTACCTAATATAAAAATCGTTTATTGAAATGACTCGATAATCGGAATTGAACTACTAAGTCATTCGAACCGTTTGCATAATTGATACTCGAGCGCGGGGCTGTCTTGGTAATGATCGAGTTCGACCGTTTTTATTGCCAAGTACGTAACCTGGAACAAGTCTAGGTATTTCAAGCACTGAGAACGATCCAAGACTTCTTTTAGGTGGCGGTAATTACTTTCAACTAGGTGGGTGGACATTAAAAGTACTTAATGACTAAAAAAAACCGGTCAAGTGCGACTGGACTAGCGCACAAAGGGTTCCGTACCATTATCTGTAAAAACGGCAAAAAAAAACACGTTTGTTGCATGGGAGCCACTTAAATATTTATTTTATTCTGTTTTTTAGTATTTGTTGTTATAGCGGCAACAGAAATGCATCATCTGTGAAAATTTTAACTAACTGTCACGGTTCATAAGATACACCTGGTGACAGACGGACAGACGGACAGACGGACGGACAACAGAGTCTTAGTAAATAATAATTTGCTTAAAATCACGCCTAATCTTACACGAAATTGTTTCATGTCAGCTCCCTCTTCAACACAAGCTGATCTTTCACGTCTGCTCGCTTATCTGTAGTGTAACTAAGACGACGTTAAGCCGAGGTTTATAACGCTTACATCTTCGACTGACATCGCTCATAAAATCTTTGACTTGGGTTTTATATGTCCTCTCGTAAAAGTGTTCAGTTCACACTATAGTGCTAAAGGTTGTCACACATGGTGCATCTCTGAGCGCATATCTTACGATAACGTAAAACTAACGTGATTACGAAACGTGATTCATGTGTGTTTGTTATGTTCAAATATTTCCACGCCAAAATTGGCAGAATATGCTGTAATGAAGCACTATATCACCTGTATGTAACCATATTCTTGAATATAAATTCTATTCTAACGCTTTTTATAGAAGTCAATGCACTAACACACGGCGCAAATAATATAAATTTTATTGTTAAATATCTGAAGATACTGACCAATATCAATAGATTCTGTTAGATACAAAATATACGTGAAGATAATATCTCCAGATACAAATATTAACTGAATGTATGGTTGAGTATTTACTTATTACCTATATAATTTATATAATATGCTTTAGGGCCGATTTTTCAATCGTCAGATAAATTTTATCCAACGAATAAATATGACGGATTGATAGATTTTCTATACAAAAGCTGTCAAAACTTCAAACTTATTCCCCAGATAAAAGTTATCTGACGATTGAAAAATCAGCCCTTAATGGTCCAATATACATACTTCATGCTGATATAAATATGCATGCTACATGGTAGAATGTACTGAATTCAATAGGGTAGGAAACTGGAGAACTAATGGCGCCACCATCGCTGGTACCAGGTCTACTCCCGAAGCAAGAAGTCCGTGGTTTCGGCCTTAGTTACGAGCGTTTCCTACTCCCTATATCACCTACGGACATACGATTATTTCGGGGCCCGAGCTAAGAATTAATGACAACACGGTTTGACAGTTGTCCCTACTACCGATGTGTTTTTGCCCGTCCAAAAGAGGAACTTGACACTTGTTTTGTTCACTTCTAAATTTCGGGCTACTTTCGGACGGGCGACCAACATCGTTGACGGACTTAGGGAGTAGGCTCCCAGAGCAGTTTCATTGGTTAAAATTTGTTTGACATGATTGCTCGTGACAATTTAACTCATTCTGATTGGTTGTTATTGGTACCAACAGAGGTGCTGCCATTTACTTTCGTTTTGAGTTCGCTTCCCCATTGTTTAAAAGCCCACAATACCATTATTTTGTTACTCATTTTTATTGCAAATAAATTATTTCTGATGCTGATTCTAATCAATTTACATAGATTATTCTCTCTACCGCGTGATACCTTCAGATACCTACTATAAGTTTTTATGCGCAAGTACTCATAAATAAAATGCTATAATATCTGTAACGCGTGTGACAGCCTCTGTATAGGTTATTTGCAGTACACGTGGACAACGGATTATGTAATCCGCTCTCCACGTGCTACTAGCATTATTCATTGTAGGTAAAAAACTTCGGTAACGAAATGCATTTAATTTCATGTAGTTTAACCCTGGTATCTGGCTGATCAAAGCAAAAATCAACTCCGGTAACGACTCGCATTTCATTTCAAGTAGGTTAACCCCAGTTTCTATTGTAAATCAGCTGTCAAATCTCAAGTGATGTGATTGGTTGTTAGTATTTTACTCGACCAATCACATTCGTAGACATGAGGTTTGAAAATAGAATCAACCTTTGAGAAAACGGTGGTTAGTGTTTGCTTTTGGAACAGATATTATTTTGGAGATATTTTATGGATGCTTCGAGTGTATTGTTGCGTCCTTCTATGCAGGAGGGTTCTATGATCCTATCTTGCACCTTTGACTTTTCGAATACATGGGTGTATCAGAATTTGATTAACACTTGCGTCAACGGTGAAGGAAAACATCGTGAGGAGACCTGCACCCTTGAAAGGGCTCTATGAAGTTCTAAATGGTGTGTTATCGTCAACCCTCATCATGTCAGCGTGGTAGACCTAAACTCTTTTCATTGTGAGAAGAACAGCAGTGCTACAGTAATTGGCTGATTATGTAAGCCTAGTGGCGGAGATTAGTCCAAAACCGGGTATGGGGGTAAAACCGGAACAAGGCAGTATAGCCTCTTACACGTTTCTTTAGGCGCGCGTTCGCTAGCTGCTTTTGGCCACCCTGATCAGTTTGTCAACAAACTTTCAATGGCGTCGGTGCGTGCTCGACAACAATAAATAAGAAAAACGCTTTTAAGGTCAATTGATCTAATATTCTTTGGAATTAACAAGTGTATATTTATACTCGTGAAGGAGCGATACATGGTGCAATGTCTTAAATGTAAGAACTGGGCCCATGAAGGCGGTACGGGTTGGGAACCCGAAGATCTTGATGAGTTTCATTTCTGCCACTGTTAAGGGCCAAGGGTCTTACTCACACTTACTAGATAAATACAAGCAGGTCAACCTAGAATCTAGACGTAAGTATCTAGAGGCTTCGGTACTGTATGGTATTGTTCGTGGTGATTTTGACTGTATCGATCTTACGAGCAAATTATGTTACGTGGTTCCACGCACTGTTAATGTACGTAGTATCCGTGCAGGTACCCTATTTGCTGTCAATACCTGTCGAACTAATTCTGGTTTGCGCTGCCGTATCCGTCGAATGGTTGAATTTTATAATTATAATTTTGTTAATGTTGATATTTTTGTATGCTCAAAATCCAAATTCAAATGTAATGTTATGAAAATTATTATTACTAATCAATAATGTTATTAGGAATGTATGCTATTGTTAATTATTACCCGGTTGCCAAGCAATCAATCAAATGAGAATCTATATTTTGCATGATGTAATTAATTGATTATTATGAATGAGATGTAATCATTATTTTATTGCCCATCTAGTGGCCCTCATTATCATATTTTTATTTGTTAATATGCGGATAATGTAGTGGGCTGCAATATTGTTTATACTTTGTAATGACTTTTTCTCTGTCACAACACATATTGTAGCTGTTTATTGTCCCTGAATAAATAAAATAATTATAAAATAAAATCGGGTATAAAATTTGGGTATACCCGGTTTTGGACAAGGGGTGGGGCAAAACCGTAAAAACATAACTTTTATATACTTTTTGATTATTTTTTGTTATTAAGAATTAAGTGATCTCAAATGCTAAATATGTGATTTTTAAACTTAACTAAATAAAACCTATTAAAATTTATTAAATTTTCTTCAAACTTGAGTTTTATTGAATTTTTGCCTTAGCGTCCCGGTTCTACCCCACTTTCTTATATGTGTGACGTGATTTGTTAATTGGTAACAGAGTAGTTTGGGTGTATTGAGTGCCTGTTGGTGTCCGCACTTTCAACGCTATTAAGTATCAGTCAGTCATGCATTAGGCGATGCCTAGTAGAGCTTTCGAGCTACCAATTTTTATGTCTCTATAACAGCCTTTACACATCTCATTCTGAGAAGAGGACTGGCAGTCCCAGCAGTGGACCAGTAATCAACTGATTACGCTAGTGGTATATATTGCGCGGTTTTTTTATACTGACACATCAAAAGTTATATTTTGAGTATAAAGTCATCAATTATTAATTTCACCCTCTCAAAATACTTGATATTTACCTCACCTGAGCTTCAACAATAAAAATGAGCATAAAGAATGTCAATTTTATTGTTGGTAACATGAATAATTTAGTTGGTCCGACGACACTTCGATATTCAGCCCACGTTTCACTCACTCAAGAGAAAAGGTCGCAAATTAACTTTTATTTCGCGAATAAATGTCGCAGCCAATGTTGGCTAGTTTCATGTTCTTTCTGAGTACTGTATTAAGGTAATTTTTATTCGATTTATTTAAAGTGATTTATTGTTTTTGCGTAGGATTAATTTTGTGACAGGATTGTGTGGGTTTATTGGATACAACGTGGGTTTTGGGCTGGTGGAACTCGGGCGGGATCAGTTTTTAGCATACATACACTAGGGATCAATGAATCCGAGTCACCAACATAAACCTTATCTCGGAAACTAAGAATATTCGCTTTTTTTTTCTATTTGTCTGCTGTAGATCGTCCTAGGGGACGGTTTCTACGTAACCGGGCAGACATTGGCGAGATCTGAAGGGTCTCCAGCCAATGGGGGGGGCGAAGTAAAATACTTAACCTAAGCGAACTACTTGTACTACACTAACATCATGACTACCTGCAACCACAGCACTAAGGGCGACCCCTAGTGGGACTCGGACCTCGGCTCAGGGCGTTGCTGGCGTGGACATAGGGGGGGGGGGAGACAGCTTGAAGAGGGCTGAATTATCGGTGTGACTGCGGAGTCTGAAGAGACGACCGGCTCTACGACGGGAGAGCTCGTTGGATCGTGACCGGCTGAGAATATTCGCTTATTCGAACAGACTATTTAATCGCAACCATCCAAGTGTACCGAAAACGGTGCGGCCACCATTGTTTATCTATTGTGTCTATAATTACAGTACTACACAGAACTAATACTGCTGAAATAAAAATAATAAAACTTCTTAAATAGTCTATAATTAATTTGAATAAGCTGTCATTCTTAGTTCCGAGATAGTAAAGTTTACGTTGGTGACCCGTATTCAGTGCTCTCGTGTGTTTTGATCTTGAAACACTATCCTCCGGTTTCTGAATTGAGAATTCTAGGATAAGCAGTACTTAAGTAACATTTGAGTACGGAGTTGTCAAAAAAATGCTTTAAAATCCGCCATTTTTTTGACAACTCCGTACTCAAATACTAGTTAAGTATTGCATATCTCGAAATCTCAATTCAGAAACCGGAGGTAAGTTTGGTTACTGTATATTTCGCGTAATGAATAAATGTCAGTTGTTGCCAATTAAATAAAGCTGAACGAATTTTCTAAGGTTGTCCCAAAATACAAGTCATGGAGGGAAAAAATTAAAATATTAAAAATAGCAAATTTTAGTTAAATGAGAACTCGTTTTATTTTTTAAATATGTCCAAAAAATCACGATGTTTTTTTTATAATAAAGCTTGTTCCTTTTAACATTCGCAAAAACAGTACCCATTTTATGAACACCAATTTTATATAATTCTACATGTTTTCTTACTCAATCCTGCAAAACCAACATCTATTTATCATCTATTTGGGTATCTCTACAATTCACCCAAATTGTGATTGGCCACTGAACCTACAAATTAACATGTTCAATGGGGATTGAAACCCAAACCTTCCATTCAAAGTTTGTCCAGCCAAGCGATTTAATTTCAATCCATTTGAGCTTAAGGACATCAATGAGGATATGGATACACCTTCTGAATCATTGGGCAGGATACCGATACAATAATTTGAAGTGAATTAGGGTAATGTACACGTTCTGTTTGTGTATTAAGGTTTGGTTTCGTTTGTAGTGATTTCGGATGTTTTTCTTACAATAATTTTGTTGCTTTGACGTATAAAAACACGTATCTTGGGTCAGCGCTCAAAAATATCCAAACTGAATGTGCTAAAACGCGAAAATTAAGACTAATTTACGTCAATTTGTGCAGTGAATCGTCGTGTGGTTGTAAGCTAAATTAGGCATTGTGATGATGACATAGGATTTAAATTAGTTTGTGCTACGTTTATATGGCGGCGTGTCCTGGCGCGCGCTCTTCTGGTGTATATCAACTCAGGACACTTTTTTCGTGAATTTTGTACTACAGTCCATTCGCGGTAAGAAAATAGTGAATCATCAGTGCAACTACAGGGTAAATGTGTTTACACAGTGGAGTAAATCAAACAATTTATACAGGGTGAAATTGTAAACAGTCGACAAACCAAAATGGGAAATTATACTCATCACTATGAACAACTTTTACTCTGAGAACAAACCTGAAATCGCGAAAGAAAAACAGCTGTTCCCTACATTTATGATTTTTATGTAATATTTCCTCATTAAATGCATGTATAAATCGTTTAAATAAAAACAATGATGATGGCTAAGATAAGATAATAAGATAATATTTATTTGCTTAAACATGTGTCATACATACAAGAAAAGACATGCATGCAAGTATGTTCGCATAACTCGTCAAAATATAGGGAAAAGCAGATTTTTTTTCGCGATTTCAGGTTTGTTCTCATAGTAAAAGTTGTTCAGTGATGAGTACAATCTCCCATTTCAGTTTGTCGACTGTTTACAGTTTCACCCTGTATTTTAAAAGATTAACTTTAATGGACAAAAAACAACTTAATTGTCTCAAATTAAAAATAAAGACAATAGTAGTAATATTATTATTTTACAACGATGATTCACTATTATCTTAACGCGAATGGACTATAGACCTTGTCTACTGTGCCTTGTCCATGTGTTTCTACGTCAAAGTGGTAAACTATTATGTTGGTTTGAGTGTAATACAGTGGCCCTCATCTCAGTCTTTCTGTGTGTATGTGATATGATACATAGACGAGTGTCTTTCCTTTCCTCATAACGGATCTTTTCGTTTTCCTAGCATTGTCCCAGCCTGTTGCGTCTCGCGTCTGTCTTGGAAATTACGTTTTCTTTGCTCTAACAAAGTAGGTCACAATAAAATTGATAAACACAACGGTTTGCGACATCCATACGAAAAACTAAGTTAACCAATGTGATATCGTTCTGTTGTAAAAACCATGTTTCAAATAAAGCACGTAATCGATAGCACAAGCGCCATTTTCCTGCGGTTTTCACGCGAAAGGTTGAACTGAATTAAACAGAAGCTCATAAAAATGTAAAAAAGTAGAAAGCAAACACATTGGAATTCTGTAAGCAACAGGTATGCAATTATTTTTGGCTACAGTCTTTGTTGGCAGACCTCGAACCGCACACGCCAGTAACCATTTTGGCTCCTTTTATTGGCTTTTGTATTCAAAATTTCCTTTTTATATTCGAGGCTGTATTCCAATTTCGAAATTGTAAACATTTATTTTTTATTTGCGGCGTGTGACATAAGTATTCGAAGTTTTATTCGTCGTTTACCTTATCGATCACTCTTAATTATCTGTGGCAACTAAAGGACAGGTGAAATGATTTATTTGAATTTAGAATCTGGATGATGTTTTTTTTTCTAGTCCTGTTCAAAATAGATGCATCAAAGGAGTTTCAAATCTATTAATGGACGATGCGATTGTATAAGTTCAACAATAGAGTCTACTTCTAATCAAGTAAGATAAACATTTTGATTTTATGTCACTTAATTGAAAATAATAAAATATGATTTGATTTAGGTATGGATTTTAGCTTCGTAAGTACCTATTTTATAGAATTGCAAGACAAAATGTCTGAAGTAATGCATATCGTACTTGAAAAAATAATATCAATATTACTCACTATTCTCCACATTGTAATGTAACAGACGGCCCTAGGATCTCCTGAGAGCACGTCTGCCACACCAGTTGTAAAGAATGTGTAGAGCATTCTATACCTAGTAGTGTACTTAACAATAATAAGATGCTTATAGAATAAGAGGCAGGACTGCGTCACGTCCCTTGGAGTAGTCAGCGAGTTCCTTCTTGTCGTTACGGCGTCCGTCGATGGCCCACACAGCCATCTGATAGAAACCGGCGGCAGCAAACAGACCGGCTGTAGCATTTAGTCATAGTCATTAGTAGACGTAGACGACAGCCGGTCCGATCGCCGATCTCGTATGTGTAGCAGGAGACGAAGTGAAAAGAAGGGGTCACCCTCGGGCACCGGAACGCATCTCACCCCGGTACCACGGGAGCGCAGGTTCCCGGATAGGTGGTGGAGGCTCAGGCCGTCCAGCCCCCCGGAGTCCCATGTAAAGGCAGGTGTTGCTTAGAGCAGTGTATAGGGAATGGTTGATGTGATGGCATACCACATATAATTAAACGGTCACTCACACGGATTTAATTTTATAATATTTATATCAATATAATATAATAAACAGTAAATCATAGTATCAAAAATCACCATGGTGTAAAACAAATCAAAGTCTCGTCTCATTTTAAATTCCTATCTGTCATTATCAAAAAAAAAGTATAAAATATAAAAATGGCCAGTAGGTAGGTGAATGACTATGAAGAAGGTGATACTACATTACCCCAAAAACCCGGAAAAAAAAAAATTTTTTACTTAGAAAAACAATTTTTTTTCAATCTATAAATTTTGAGGTTAGGAATATATTACCTTGCCACATACATTCATCATTCTGTCAAAACAATCAAGCACTCACACTTACAGAGGGAGGGGATATGGCTCACGACTACTTTGAGATCAATGGCACATACTCCACAAGGATATATTTGAGATAATGGAGGCTTATTTTTAGGGTGTCATAACCCGCACCGCTTAGAAAACCCAAAGAAAGATAATAGATAATGAAGGCTTATTTTTAGGGTGTCATTACCCGCACCGCATAGAAGAGAATAGATAAGAGATAATGATAGATAATGAAGGCTTATTTTTAGGGTGTCATTACCCGCACCGCGTAGAAGAGAATAGATTATAGATAATGAAGGCTTATTTTTAGGGTGTCATTACCCGCACCGCTTAGAAGAGAATATAGTAGATAAGGAGGGAAAGATAGTAAAGAGAAAAAAAAAAGAATGGGGATGATAGCCACGTGATGTAAAAAAAAAAAGCCAAATAGTTCCCAATAATGAAATGAAATGAGATGATTACAGTACAGTATTATAAAAAAAAAAAAAAATATAGAAAAACAGAATATACAATTTAAAAAACATAACGAATTAATAAAGAATACAAATGACAGATAGGAAGTACAAATGGTACAGATTATGGTGCTGCATTCCTGTTTGTGAGCAAGTAAGGTGAATAGAAAGTTATCAAAAAAAAAAAAATTAAGTAAACAGTAAAAAGTATGCAAACCCAAGTTTAAAAATAACTTCTTCTAACTCGTTTCATCGTGAAGTGATGAATGTAGTACTATTCAATGTTAGTAGTAGTAGTAGTAGTGTAGTGTAGTTAGTAATTACTAGTAGTGTAGTTAGTAATTACTAGTAGTAGTAGAGTAGTTAGTAATTACTAGTAATAGTAGAGTAGTTAGTAATTACTAGTAGTAGTAGTGTAGTTAGTAATTACTAGTAGTAGTAGAGTAGTTAGTAATTACCAGTAGGAGTAGTAGTAGTAGTTTAATGTTGTAAGAGTATGAAGAGTGTACTACGTTCGAGTAATGTTTGAAGTATATTGTAAGTACAAGGCGATTCGAAAAATAGTTCGAAAAATATTCGTACGTGCAAGTAAGTTTTTAGAATTAAAAAAAATGTTTTAGAAGGTTTAATTCCAACTTAAAAGATCAAAAGACTTCGCAATTAACCATAAAGTTGTCAAACTCAAAAGAAAAATAAATACGTCAATATAATATGACATATTCACGTTGACATATTATATGTCAATATTCTAAAATAAATAATGAGTTATTTTTATAAGAAAATAACTCAGTATTTTATTTCTGTAAAACTTTAAATGAAACGTACGAATCGTAAGTATGAAGGAAATATGTAGGTAAGATAACCGTTCTACACAGAAATAAAACCACACAAATATTCCTAATAGTGAGTAGCGATAACGATAGAAGAATTTATTTTTATAAGAATATTGCGGTAGACGCAATTAACTAGGCTAGCTAAGCTACAACTTGGGTTTACTACAACCAACCAACAAGGTAGAAAGCATAATCATCTACAGCAAAAATATTAACAGACACCTTACTTAATCCCGTTTAATTATGCAAGATAAAACGTAGAACGTAGGGTACGGAGGCTCACCAGAATGCAACACAATATCTCTGAAAAGACAAATAAATATTAACAGAGGGTTAGGAAAGAGGGAAAAGAGTATAAATAGAGATAATAGAGGCCGAATGGATATCCAAAACTATACAATTCGTAGCTGAATTATTTTTGAATTTAGAGGAAAGGGAGGGGTTCAGACAAAGTTGGGCGCCAAACTGTAATGTAACAGACGGCCCTAGGATCTCCTGAGAGCACGTCTGCCACACCAGTTGTAAAGAATGTGTAGAGCATTCTATACCTAGTAGTGTACTTAACAATAATAAGATGCTTATAGAATAAGAGGCAGGACTGCGTCACGTCCCTTGGAGTAGTCAGCGAGTTCCTTCTTGTCGTTACGGCGTCCGTCGATGGCCCACACAGCCATCTGATAGAAACCGGCGGCAGCAAACAGACCGGCTGTAGCATTTAGTCATAGTCATTAGTAGACGTAGACGACAGCCGGTCCGATCGCCGATCTCGTATGTGTAGCAGGAGACGAAGTGAAAAGAAGGGGTCACCCTCGGGCACCGGAACGCATCTCACCCCGGTACCACGGGAGCGCAGGTTCCCGGATAGGTGGTGGAGGCTCAGGCCGTCCAGCCCCCCGGAGTCCCATGTAAAGGCAGGTGTTGCTTAGAGCAGTGTATAGGGAATGGTTGATGTGATGGCATACCACATATAATTAAACGGTCACTCACACGGATTTAATTTTATAATATTTATATCAATATAATATAATAAACAGTAAATCATAGTATCAAAAATCACCATGGTGTAAAACAAATCAAAGTCTCGTCTCATTTTAAATTCCTATCTGTCATTATCAAAAAAAAAGTATAAAATATAAAAATGGCCAGTAGGTAGGTGAATGACTATGAAGAAGGTGATACTACAACATGAATAACAATAAATCTTTTACGCAGTTCTTTAAACGAACTCCTACGTAAAACATGACGCAGTAATTCACAGAACATCATCTAATTACCATGTCCAAATCCCGGGGCCCGTTCACCTGTTGCGGCGCGCGCAGATCGACCGCCGCTGCATTGTGCCCGATTGTAAACCCTGCAAATGTGGGTCGGCGCTTGTTCCCGAGAAACACTTGACAGAATTGTGCCGATCGCTGCGCTACTAATTTGATAATAGGCCTGAAGATTGTAAGGATTTGTTGGTAGAAGTGATGAAAATTGCTTGTACGACGTTCAATCTTCTTATATAAATAAAGAGACTGGTACTGACTGACATTTGATTCATCAACGCAGAGCCTAAACCACTAAAGCTGGAAATATGAAATTTGGACAGTAGGTTCCTTACGTGACGAAAACATCCACTAAGAAGGGATTTCTCGAAATTCAACCCCTAAGGGGGTGAAAAGGGTGGTTAACGTTTGTATGCAAGTCCGTCATTTTTGAAGTAAGAAGCATGAAATTAAGTATTAAGGTTTCAGGTTAGGAGTAAATGTACACGTGTTTCAGCGTTTTCGGAAATTCAACCCCTAAGGAGGTGAAATAAGTGTTGTAAGTTTGTATGAGAAATCTGGTACTTTTGAAGTAAGAAGCATGAAATTCAATGTTTGAGTTACTGGTCAGAAATAAACGTACACGAGTTTCAGGGTTTTTGGAAATTCAACCCCTAAGGGGGTGAAATAAGTGTTGTAAGTTTGTATGATAAATCCGGTCCTTTTGAAGTAAGAAGCATGAAATTTCACGCAAGCGAAGCTGCGGGCAACAGCTAGTTGAATAATAAAAGTACCACCGTCTAAAATAAGCGTGAAAATCATCTGAAATAACTTCACGAGAGGTTCAAGCAGTTATGTTAAAATAAAAATGACTCATTGATTGTAAAAGTTCATTGTCAAATACTTGGGTTTCTATGCAAAATGATCTTTATTTCTGAGGTTGTAGTAAGTAGACCGCAGTTATGTTCCTTTGAAACACTTGACAGAATTGCGTCGATCGCTGCGCTACTAATTTGATAATAGGCCCGAAGATTGTTAGGATTTGTAGGTAGAAGCGATGAAAATTACTTGATTGATGTGCAATTGAAAAACACACTGAAAAAAATTGACAATAAAACTTAAACTAGTTTAGTAATTTCATGTTTAGCCAAATTGTGCTTACTAGCAAAGAAAGTTTGATTATAATTAGCAATCCGCTTGTTTACTGGTAGCTTATTAATTTGGTTACTAGTAGCACAAGTTACCTATGTAGTCACTTTTTATGTAACTAATATCGTAATATTGTGTTACTTAAAACAAAATCGTTTTTTCAATGCAGAAGCGCGAATATCATCTAAAAGAGTTGAAATACAGGTTCAAATATCCATAAATAAAAAAAATATTCATTGATTTTAAGTTCATTATCAAACAGGTTTATGTACAAAATTATGTTTATTTCTGATGTTGTAGAAAGTAGGCCGGAGTCAAGTTCTCTTGAAACACATTACAGAATTATGCCGATATTTGGATGTACCCTTTTCAACGTAAGGTGACTCCTGGGGTTCTACAAAACGCTACCATTCAAAGAATATCAAATATTTATAACAAACAAAACATGAATAATATAGCTATTTTACGGTGTTTGATGATGTCGTTTACGTTTTTTCGATGGCAGTCTCGTCACGGCTACAATTTACAACAACTGACACACTTACGCAATTGACACAATTTACAACAAATGACCGCTATGTCAGGACTCAACCTTTCGTTGTACAGAGTATAGTAGCAGTAGTTTAGTAATAGGCCCCTTAGTAGCAGTAGTTTAGTAATAGGCCCTTTATTAAGAGCTTAAAAGCTACAAATCACCGTTTTTCTAACCTACAAAACTCAACACTGTCACCTGTCATAATATTATGAGTTCTATAGTATTCTGTTTAGGTTTGCATATTGTACTTAATAAAACTCAAACACTGACTGACTGACAGCTTAAACCGGTGGTCTACGAAGGTTAGGTACTATTTCTCAACTAAGTATTCACGTCCTACAATCAATAACGTCAGTAAAGTCAGAGTTTGGTTAAAAAATTAAAATAAATCATAACTCGAAAACTACAAAAAATCGCGGATCATACATGGGGGTCATTCGGGTACCTCTAAGGGTGCTCTACCTCTGGACTTCTGCTTGACACTACTTTCTGGGTCGCGGTGTATAACGTAGGAGAGCAGTAAGAAACATGTTTTGAAAATTCATCCCATGACGGGGTTGAATTTTTGAGAATTCATCCCCAACCGGGGTTAAATAGGGGATGAAATCCCATCGGGCGCACGGCTACTATCTTTATAAGAGACGTCCAATTAAAGACGGTTCACAATAAATCATTGTATTCGTTAGCCCCGCTTCGCTGCTTATCGCTCTATTCTCTATTCATAAACAATGCAAGTTGAAGTGAGGCCAATATCAGCCCTTGTATATAGGTACAGTCCACAGTAAATGTGAATGAATTATTCTGTGCCCCTGGTGAAATAGGGTATAAGTCCTTATACCCATAAAAGGACATATAATATATACCCTTTTTCACGCATCAGGGTACCGTATTTTGGTACAGACGCTAGCACATAAAGCTACTACAATCTGTCAAATTTCTTTAATAGGTTTTCATCTTTATCACAAAAGCATTAGGTTCAAGGTTAATAGGGTATTTGACTGAAAAAATCTAATTATTTCGTCAGACTCGTATTTTTTCTTTTGTTACGTAAACCAAAATTGACGAAGGTACGACACTTTTAAAATTGGCAAAACGTCACAAGCAAGTACGATTTTTACTTGCTTCTGACGTCACAAGCCCCCCCCCACTCTCGAGTTTTGATGCGTTTTATCCTTCCAAATATTTATAGATTTAACAAAAGAAAA
This sequence comes from Amphipyra tragopoginis, assembly GCA_905220435.1. Lineage (NCBI taxonomy): Eukaryota > Metazoa > Arthropoda > Insecta > Lepidoptera > Noctuidae > Amphipyra > Amphipyra tragopoginis. The sequence goes on from HG992006.1 coordinate 5,787,858, forward strand.
ATACGTGTCCATTATTTTTCAAAACTCTAACTGGCGGACTAATTAGATTTGCAATTTATTGATGCTGTCAACATGCCTATTCGGATTTGACAGTTTCGGGTAGCTTGATGTGCTGGTGTCTTTACCAATTAAAGGGGTTGACATGCTCAAAAGCGGCACAAAATACAGATGTTCGGATGGCAAAAGGGGAAGCCTTATCTCAGCAGTGGGATAGGCAATAGAACAGAAAAAAAAAAGAAACAGTTATTATTCTTAATGTATAATAGTGCTACTAGTTACAGTATTAATATTGTATTAAAATATTTCACAATATTTAATCATTAGCAAATTTTCATTTATAAAACACTTTTGGATTTTTGACTGCCCCATTGGTCTAGTGGTCGCTAGCGCGACTGCTGAGCGGTGAGGTCCTGTGTTTGATCCACAAGTCGGGCAAAGTGTTATTGGGTTTTTTAATGTGGAATTTCTCAGTAGCAGACCAGAGTCTGGATCTGTGCCCGGTTGATGACAATAGGCTCACGCCCTATTTTATGAGACAAGCGCAAGGCGAAAAAGCATGTAGGACTTTCAGCGGGTTGCCCGGGCCTCTAGGCCAGGGTGAATGAACATGCTGATTCCTTCAGTGTAGCGCGCGTGCGGCCCAGGACATCTAAGGGCATCACATACCTGTTATTGCTCAATCTCGTGCGGCTTGAAGCCGCCGATCTCTCTAAGAAGAATTTTAATACGTCGCCAGTGAGTTGCTCGACACGAAGCCTTGCAAGACTTAAGTGCAACGGTGTACTATACACGTCTGCCCAACCCTTGGGCAATAGAGGCGTCATGTTATGAACTCAATTATTTTTGCTGTTGATTGTTCACGTAACATCTGGACCTATTATTTCTACGATTGCAGAATTGGTGCCGAAGCTTTGATCGACAAACACTTTGCAGAATTGTGCCAATAGCAAACTGTCCAGTGTTCATGTAATTCAATGCGACGTCCGAAGATTGCGAGAATACGAAGCTAAACCTTTGTTTCTACCAATCGTTCCTGTTGTGTCCAATTGGAACTGTCGATATATACTCTAACGTCCCCAGACAATTTTAAAACAGAAGTGTCATCTTAAGAATTCTTGGTATGAGGGTAAATATCTGTAAATGAAAGTTGACAGTAGGTACATAGTTAGTAGGTGTAGTTTATAATTGTAAAACAGTACATAGTATAGTTTATAATTGTAAACGGCAAAACAACATAATCGTTGAGGGGTGATTATATCATTACTAAAAGCTATCCCGAAGGATAGCTAATAAAAAAAATTGAATTTACTAATAGGATTAATAGCTTTTTAGCTTTCTGGGGTGATTCTATCATTACAGTTACAGCTAATATCAATATGTAAGTATTGTGGGCAAGGTAAATGGAACAAATAAAACCAACATAGACTCTCCACCACTGAGAGTACTTGTATTTGGGTTAGTGTTAGTAACAAGAACTAGATCTCAATATAATACTTTACGCAACCATTATAAAGATCATAAAATAAGAACAAGAATCTTTAACCAAAACAAATCAACTAGTATAACAATTGTGAACGTCCGTCCCATTCGACGGTCTGCCCAAGAATGCCCCCTCTATTCTGCCTCTGTCAACTTGTTCTTATTACAATCCGTTGTCAGTACTTCTTAATCATAAACAAGTTAAATAAATAAGAAATAATTATCCAAATATAATTCTTACAATTTTAGACTATTCCTACATTTATTAAACATATTTTGCTTCACTTTTAATTGTAGTCAAATAACATACTTTTAAATGTATTCTATTAAACGTTTTTAAATTAAACATAAATAAATTAATAAGCCTAAGTGTATATAGTTCCGAATAGTAGCGGTGTAAAAGGTATGATTACCCTTAATGCTAACATTCGGCCTTTCCTGACAATAAGTTTGTCCTCAAACTTAACAACAGGTAAATATATATAATTCTACGTAAATCTATTCTATTACATATTATCTCAAAATAATTAAATATCAAAAACACCCATGGATCTGTCAACATGGTCACTCAATATTTTCAACCTTCGCAATCAAAATGCTGATTGATCTATCAAAATCAAACATTTTAACCGCATTTTCGTACCTTTTCACTCTTATCATATCTCTGAAGAGATTGAAAATACCCATGGATCTGTCAACATGGCCAATATTTTCAATCTCCTTTCATTGGCCAGAAAAATGTTGATTGCTCTATCAAAATCAAACATTGCCATTATATTCACTTTAACAATATCACACAACATTCGTTTTTTTTTTTTTTTTTTTTTTACATAGATATTTAGCAACACATTCACATTTTGGGCGGCAAGTTCATATGCCACTCATGCCCAATACACCACTTCGACTCACATTCGCGATAGTGAGTTTTCTCATTTGGGCGACAAAATCATATTTTTGTTAATCTATCTTATTCTCATCATCTCATATTCATAATTATTGTACATCTGCTACCCACTGCATCGCAAGCTTCACTGGTCAAGCTCTCTCGCATACCAGCCACTGTACGACTTCCAGTAAGTAACCTATGTATCCTGCATTTGCCACAAATTGCACCGCAAGCTTCACTGATCAAGCTCTCTCACTTTCCAGCCACTATACGACTTCCAATAAGTGACCTATGCCCGTGATGGTGAAACAATATTACATTTAATCACACTATTTTAATCCTATATTCATAATTTCATCATAACATCCTGCATTTGCCACAAATTACACCGCAAGCTTCACTGATCAAGCTCTCTCACTTTCCAGCCACTATACGACTTCCAATAAGTGACCTATGCCCGTGATGGTGAAACAATATTACATTTAATCACACTATCTTAATCCTGTATTCATAATTTCATCATAACATCCTACATTTGCCACAAATTGCACCGCAAGCTTCACTGAACAAGCTCTCTCACTTTCCAGCCACTATACGACTTCCAATAAGTGACCTATGCCCGTGATGGTGAAACAATATTACATTTAATCACACTATCTTAATCCTGTATTCATAATTTCATCATAACATCCTGCATTTGCCACAAATTGCACCGCAAGCTTCACTGGTCAAGCTCTCTCACTTACCAGCCACTATACGACTTCCAATAAGTGACCTATGCCTTAGGTGGGAGATGCACCGTGAGACTTCACCGGCGGTTGACGATTCAACGTCTTCCAACCGTTTATAGGTTGCAACGTGAGCTTCGCCAACCCTAACGAGCCGACCACCCCACGACTTCCATCTCATCATATATTATCATATAATTATATTTTTATTTTCATTTTAACTTAATCAAAATAATACAAATAATTTCTCTTTTTTTTTTGTTAATAACTTGATTTCTATAATTACCCAATCATAAAATTCATGAATGATACATAAAAGTGTCAGAAAGGTCATCTATGGTACTAAATAGCACCATAATCGCTTTTTCATATCTATTACAGTGCAACACTTTAAATATTCTTTTGTATGGTCCTGTAAGCGTTCTAAGAGCTAAATTATATAACTTAAATGCTCTGTTCTAAATCTCATTGCAACACACATAAATAAATCTCATGACCATTTCATATTGCAATAATGGTAATCACGTATCTATAATTCCTCAATGATGTTCATCAACAAAATTCATTATTACATTTACACCTCTGTGCAATGTAAACAAGGGAGTGTATGAACCACACTAGTTAAAAGGTTAGACAGAGCCCTCAGGTTGTCTTTAAACATAAAAATAATTCACAATTACATTCACACCTCTGTGCAATGTAAACAAGGGAGTGCATGAACCAAACTACTTATTAAGCTTAGACAGAGCCTTAAGGTTGTTACACATAAAAATCATCGTAAAAAAACATGAACTCAAAATTTAATCTAGCAGTCTTTAGGTTACCAAAAATAGTAGGAGTACAGAGCTCTAAGAATAAACAAAATACCAAACCACATCCTCGTTATATTTTCTTCATTTCTTTGCTGCAGGCAGAAGCTCATCATAAATCGATGAAAGCCTGGAACGATGCTCGGCGTTGCACGGTGCCACGGGCTGTAGCTCGGTATCACCTCATGTACATAAGCACGGCTCATACTCGTGACTGGCAGCAACTAGACCAGGCGTGGTTTCTTAATTGTCAACATCCTCACCTGTATTACATAAAAGCACACATTTTTAGTAAAGCCACAGGTATCTTTTTAGCAACACAACTTGCTAAAGAGAACTCGTAAGACCACGCAGGCTTACGTAAACAGCCAATGAGAATTAAGCACTACGTTAGCGATTTCTCATCGTTATCAACAGGGAACACGAGAAAGAAACACGACGTTAACGTTTCTCGTCATCAACAGATAACAAGAGAAAGAAGCACGACGTTAGCGTTTCTCATCATCAACATGAGGTAGCCCAACATTAGCTCTCCTTACGACACATGTTACATAATTTAATGAAGCACTTATTTTTCTTGTTAAACTTTTCATTATTTTACTCGTACAATGTTAACTTGTACAAGAGCAACTTCACACGTTACCGTGTCTGCTGGACTAACGTCCAATACACATACACTATGTGTCTGCAGGACTTATGCCCAATACACAAACACTATACGCTTAAGTACACAAATACAAACAAGCAAAAATAAATAAATTTGAGAGTCCTTATTTTATAACTCTCCAAACATTACCAGTTCAAAGACCATATAATGGTAACTCCAGGTGATGTAAACCAGCACAGTTCCTGTGAACAGATCAGACAGAAGGCGTCCCAAGTAAATATTCAATTTCTTTTGCAAGAAATTAAGCCTCTCAAATAATTGCCTTTACGCGCCAAACACATATTGAATACACAGATCACGGATTAGAGGATATCTCGTCCGCATCCATCTAAATTACACTCATGATCTACCTCACTACAAGTTAAAATCATTAAAAGACGTATCGGAAGGATGAAATACAAATGGTTCAATCTTACCAGGCTTATGGCATTGATTGCAATCATAAGCTTGTCCGTTACCTCGCTCGCACTTCAGTACCTGACGGCGATACACATGGTGGCATGACGCAATCACACATCATGTCACACTGGGCAGCAGCACCGACAAGTCCATGCGAGGTTCGACGTGTTGCAACAGGTTGGCAGATCCTCTGTCCCGTGTTGAGAGTCCTAGAATCAACTTTCAACACATTTAAAATAACAATTACGATTAGACAGATTCGTAAAAAGGAGGAACGTTCACAATTTTTTTTTTTTTTTTCGGAGGTAGGTATACGTTTTTTTTTTTTTTTTTTTTTTTCTTTAATTATCTTTCTGTCTTGTAATAACTTGTACTCTATATACAAATCTACACAGAAAATAAGATATGCAATGGAGCCTATCCCACTTCTGATAAAAGCTATCCCGAAGGATAGCTAATAAAAAAAATTGAATTTACTAATAGGATTAATAGCTTTTTAGCTTTCTGGGGTGATTCTATCATTACAGTTACAGCTAATATCAATATGTAAGTATTGTGGGCAAGGTAAATGGAACAAATAAAACCAACATAGACTCTCCACCACTGAGAGTACTTGTATTTGGGTTAGTGTTAGTAACAAGAACTAGATCTCAATATAATACTTTACGCAACCATTATAAAGATCATAAAATAAGAACAAGAATCTTTAACCAAAACAAATCAACTAGTATAACAATTGTGAACGTCCGTCCCATTCGACGGTCTGCCCAAGAATGCCCCCTCTATTCTGCCTCTGTCAACTTGTTCTTATTACAATCCGTTGTCAGTACTTCTTAATCATAAACAAGTTAAATAAATAAGAAATAATTATCCAAATATAATTCTTACAATTTTAGACTATTCCTACATTTATTAAACATATTTTGCTTCACTTTTAATTGTAGTCAAATAACATACTTTTAAATGTATTCTATTAAACGTTTTTAAATTAAACATAAATAAATTAATAAGCCTAAGTGTATATAGTTCCGAATAGTAGCGGTGTAAAAGGTATGATTACCCTTAATGCTAACATTACAGTTATAACTAATATCAGTATGTCAGGATTGCGAGCAAGGTAAACACAGTAAATAAAACCAACATAGACTCTCGACCACTGAGAGTACTTATATTTGCGTTAATGTTAGTAACATGAACTAGATTATAATATTTTACACAATGATTACGAGATCATAAAATAAGAACAAGCTAATCGGATATAAAAGGTCAGACTTCTTCAGCTGATGAACACAGAATGCTCTGCTTCGTCGAATGACCACCGCCTTTATAACATCGGGTAGGTTGATCCATATCGATGACTACCTTCCTTTGTCAGCATTGCCCAGTGCTACTCGCTACCCATAATATAATATATGATTAGTTACGGTTTACTCACGTGCTTTTTCGGGATTGCCCAACTAGTTTCGGACCCAAACGGAGCCCTTAATCATGAGCTGAACACGCGGTGAGGACGCGAGTCGAAGTTTATAATTTTACAATGAAAATAATGGATTTTTGTGCAAAGAGTATACATAAACAACAATATAACCTAAGGTGGTATTTCATCAACATTTCAATAATGTAGCTCGTCATATGTTCACCAGATAAGCTAAATGTGACCTAGAAATATGACATTTATTTGTTCAATAATCTTGTCATTACCACTAGAAGTTTAGTGAAGTTTAACATTAAATCTGAATAGGTACTGCAAAAATGATACAGTACAATTAAATTCCTATGTTTATAGGTCGAATGTGTATTGGCTTTCTGCCCACATTTAACAGAATTGTGCTAATAACTATTTACTACCATACACATCTGTATCTGATTAAATTCCAATCTGGATATCTGGCATACCTATGTATACAATCAAAAGTTGATGACCTTTTTTAAAACTTTGAATTATATTATTATCAGTGCGTGTAATGATTATTTGAAAATTGTAATAATACCAGAATTTAGTGTTGTCTATTCTGTTGTCTTGTATACAAAATAATATGAATAAAAAAACAAGTTTACATCCATAAAACAATTTTGTAACTTTGTACAATCATCAATTAGTTTTATGTTGACTGTTTTGCAAAATATGGATCGTCGCATTGTGTTCATCCAAATACTTCGAAGACACTAAGCTAGCTGTTCAGTCCGTTTGACGTACCTATAGTTAACAAAACTAGCCCACGTTTAAATCTAGAAAGGTTAGGCAGGGTTATTTTTTTTGTCAGCATACTATCTTTATAGGTACCCTCCGCCCCAGAGAAGGCAAAGGGTTATGCCGAACTCTTATCGGCTAAAAACCCACAGTGTCCCTCCTTTTGACCTATGGCCGGGGTTAGGCGATTCGCTATAGCATGCACCGCAACCCCGGCAAGTCTTGGTCCGGACCTCTCCTTTTGTGGGAGGCCCTGAGAAAATACTTCCGCATACTGCTATGAACTAGGTTACGAACGTGTTCCGTCCTATTCTATTTATCAGACCCAATTCTTGACCCCACTTTAAATCGATATTTTTCAACGGAAATTATTTAATAATTACCCTATTGCACTCTACCTTAGGATGAAATCTGAGACCTTATAATTCTTTTACAGTGTCCTATTGTACTGCTATAAGGTGCCCCGGGGCAAATGCAACTAGAAAAAATAAGGTTCCAACTTTGATATTGTGCAGTTTAATTTTAATTGTAAATTTACTTTATTTGATTAATTTACACGGTTGACAATTTCATTAATATTACATTTGACCTAGTTCTGAAAAGAAAGGCCCTTAGGAATTGATATAATTAAACGATTTTCTAGTAGAGGTAGAAAAAGTTGCAATTACCCCGTTAAGGGGCAAATGCAACTAATGACAATCGTAGTGTATCTGTTGGTCTTAAAATTATGATATAACAAAGTTATTCAACGCAATGTGATAACGTAGGCGAATTTGAAACGTAAGTTCACGTACCTAAGCTCAGTTTGGAGTAAAATAAATATTTCCTAACTTCAGGGGCAATTGCAACTATTTCGTTAATAATTAGTGTTGTGAATTTACTTTTCACTTTTGTCGATAATCGAATTTTATTGAATGTTTGATACGAGGAAAATAAAAAAACAGCAGGATGTAGGGCACAGTGTTTTATTAGGAAAAGAAAGAAACTTACGAGTTTTCAGTCTTTATAATTGAGAAGTAACATTTAACAATCATAGTAAAAAATCACACAAAAATAGGAATTTACCACTCCTCGTGATCCGCGTAATCGGTGAACCAAAGTAGACCTCCGAATTCCGTAGACGTCAGCCGCTTGATTGGTGTTTAATTTATTATTCCTAACATCTTCTAGTGCTTTTAAAAAATTTTCCTGGGAATATTTTATTTCTGTTTTTCGTTTATAATTCCGGACCATCTAAAACAATAGATTAAATTAATTTATGAAGCGAATGCGCTAAATTGGCCAGTCTTTATCATATCATCATTACCAATTTCTAATCCAGTAATGTACACAATATCAATAAAAATAAATATTTCACAGAATTAAAACATCGACATGGCCCATCACTATTGTTTGATGGTTTCATACAAACCAACACGGGGGAAATGCAACTAACGTCAAAGTTACAATTACCCCATTTTAGGTTATTATCGGGGAAAATGTAACTAAACACATATCTTGTTGTAGCATTAACGAATCTTTAAGCAAAAAATAATCATAGCTACTTACGGTTGTCAACAATACACTCCACTTGAAACACCAGCAATAAAACACTCGAAAACATATTTTTTGTAGATTTTAATCACCACGTGCGTTCGAACAAAATTGTTTCAAAATGACGGTTTGACAAAACGACCTGTTTTACCTTCATTTTTAGCTGCAGTGCTGCCAGTATTATTTTTATGTTACAATAATGGTATGCTCAGTAATCTAGAGATGGCGTTATATTTAAAAATGTAATATTACGGGAGATATTTAATTTAGTTACAATAACCCCGTAGTTGCTTTAGCCCCGGGGCACCTTACCTTAAGGTCGAATGTGGTAACTCCACACCCATAGTCATACTGCCTCTAGTCCAATAATGCCGTTTTGTCCTGTTACCCACATAATCAGCCCACTATTGTCACACCTAGTCACGGGGCTCTTCTCAGAATGAGGATGCTTTACGTCTAAGCCCACCACACTGCCCTGATGTGGGTTGGCGGTCTACACACACCATCGAGAACTTGTTGGGGCCCTCTCAGGTGTCTCGGTTTCCTCACGTTGTTTTTCTTCACCGTTCACGCAAATGATAATCAAATTTTGATCTGCACATGAATTTGAAATGTTAAAGGTGCGGGCCGGGATGGATTTTATATCTGCCGGCATGGAAGGCTTTCAACCGCTAGTCTCATACACTCGTAATTTTCTAATACAAGTGGGGAACGTGATGCGCGACTGACCGCTGAACGTGAAAGTCACGCATTGTCTCGCGAGTCGGAGACGTTCACGGATAGAGAGTTGCGCTTGAGTTCCAAGCGTATCTACACATCGACTTCTAGGTCTCTAGAGACAAGTGGGGAACGTGATGCGCGACTGACCGCTGATTGTGCAAGTCATGCATTGTCTCGCGAATTGGAGACGTTCACGAATAGAGAATTACGCTTGAATTCCAGGCGTATCTACGCATCGACTTCTAGGTCTCTAGAGACAAGTGGGGAACGTGATGCGCGACTGACCGCTGATCGTGAACGTCATGTATTGTCTCGCGAGTCGGAGACGTTCACGGATAGAGAATTGCGCTTGAGTTCCAAGCGTATCTACGCATCGACTTCTAGGTTTCTAGAGACAAGTGGGAAACGTGATGCGCAACTGACCGCTGATCGTGAACGTCACGCATTGTCTCGCGAGTCGGAGATGTTCACGGATAAAGAATTGCACTTGAGTTCTCAGAGTATCTACGCATCTGCTTCTAGGTCTCTAGAGACATCAGACGTTTCAGATCTTCGATTTTGATGACCCCGTTGTCGTTGGCATAAGCAACAGGATCCGCGGACGAAGTCGCGGGCAGAAGCTAGTTTCCTAATAAAAGGTCCCACATATCAGCCGATAGCGAAATTATTTCTGGCAATGTTGTATTTAGGTCAGTCCCTACCCAAAACACTTGACGTGACACGCCGATAGCTGTCCAATAAGGGGCTTGTGATTGCAGGAAATCACGGCTTTGTATGGAGAAGCGTTGCTTTGAGGCTTTGAGGTGTGATGGTTTATTTCTGTGTGAATAGAACGCTAGGCAGAAGAGAATGCTTTGGCATCACAGTAGTAAAGCTATTTGAACTTTGAAGTTAGCTGTATGGGTTCCAGAATAGAATAGATCGATAGATAGATAGAACGAATACACATAATTAAGAACGGCACAAATGGCGGTCTTATCGATTAAAGCAATTTCTTCCAGACAACCATTGGATGGATAGAAATGTTAAAAAAAATTAAAGGACAGTTTGCAGCGTACTAATTAAAATACAGTGTATCCGGTCATGGACTAGCGATAGTCTAGGTACTTATATAACAACTATTCTTGTACACAAATATACTACACCCTAGGGTCCAATCCACTTCCCCACTATTTGGCAGCCATTTTGCTTTTTTTGTTGAGATATTCTCTACCTTCACTTCACACTTCACTTCACTTCTTTACAAGTTATAAAAATGTGAACCCATTGTATCGTAATGTAAACGATAGACAATATTTTTGCCCTCCGAATAAGCCTACTTTTATCTCAGTAGGATCAAAACTTTGAGAGATATGACTTTTTTTGTTCACACGTACAGAATATTTCAACAAAAAAGTGGATGTGGATTGGACCCTAGTGTATAGTGTATTTGTGTACTAGAATAGTTGTTAGAATATCGCTAGTACATGACCGGACACATTGTATAACCTAATAAAAATCTGAAATCAACTAAATAACTGAGTAAAAATACAATATTCATTTACACAAACAACATTTACATAATTACAAATCAAAAGCTTAAACAAATAAAGAAATATATATCCTAAGAAAACTATAAACTAAAATAGGGCAACAAAATATTTCTCCACATCACTGTCGACTGGTAACTTGCCCAGAAAACTGGCACAAAAGAACTAAGTATAAATAATACATAGATAATATAACACAAATATAGTGTCGTCAAAAGGTACTTGATCCCCACATACAATGAGAGATTAGGTCCCAAAATAATTCTAGTAGAAAATAATTTCTTGACATACCTATAAGTATTTAATGTATGAGTACGTGTAAATATATCAGGCTTTCAGTTAGTTAATATTCATATGAGTCACATTAGGTATAACATGCATAATAAATAGGAAGAAAATTAAATAACATAACTTAATCAGCCCATTACTGTCCCACTGCTGGGCACTGGTCTCTTCTCAGAATGAGAAGGGTTTAGACCTTAGTCCACCACGCTGGTCTGGTGCGGGTTGGCAGACGAAATACACCATCGAGAACATTTTGGAGCTCTCTCAGGCACAGTAGACATATAAGCTAAAGCAGTACTTCAACTACCTACAATCGTCCGATTTGACACACTCACACAGACACGCACTGCAACAAGACAAATAAGGTATTTTCGGGATGCAGTTCCATACAAAAACAAAAAACTACTCAGTATACAGAGCGTGTCTGTGTGTGTTTCAATTCATGAGATTATAGTAAGTTGAGGTACTGCTTTAGCTTATATGTCTACTGTGCTCTCAGGTGTGCAGGTTTCCTTACGATGTTTTCCATCATCGTTCACGCACTTGATCTTAGCACGCAAATGACAAACAAATTCAGCATTATAATTGCGCAACACACTCGTAATCGCTATTGGCTATGATTTTGACAGGTCAACAATTTCCATAGCAACGTTTGTATTAACAATCCGACTTCTCCACAATATGGACACAATATCTCCACAATATGGACGCAATGAATGTTGTGTTTGAGACATCAACTTTCATGATTGATGTTGGTTACGTTACGCAATTACACTTTCGAATAAAAGTAACAAAACAGATATTTTCCTTATTTTTCTGGTATCGGAACGCACCCTTTATATAGTCTGTGGTCACAAAATACGAGAGATGTATGGACGCTTATCCTATAACTCGATTCGTTCATTCATAAAATATACTCGGAATTCATAGCCCAGATTGAATTTGTTGGCAATATGGCATGGGACCTGAACGAATGAACGAACGTTGTATGAAGAACGATGTATTCCCGCGTATTCGATTTATCGATTTTTATTGCTGGCGTAGAATTGTAGTTACAAGTGTATTGTAGTAATTATTCGGTTTATGCGATTCGCTTGGAGTTGAATTCAAGCGAGATGAAACTGGACTTATTGTCTTACTTTATTAACACACAAACGATATTTACATGATTACCAATAAAAGTATTTACAAATAACAAAAAATATATCCTAATAAAACTATAAACTAAAATAGGGCATCAAAATATTCCTCCGCATCGCTGTCCACTGGTAACGTGCCCAGAAGGCTGGCAGCATTGCCACGTTGTATGGCAATGCTAATCCTTTGGCCAAGGTAGAGACCAGCCCTCGGGTCACGGGAAGCGTCGACCAGCCGCCTTGTGAACCTCTCTATATAGAAGTTTGGCACTCGGACCCCACGACCCGAGTGTTTCGACCCCAAACGGCTCGAAAATATAATTACTGATGAAGTTATTATATTTTCGCCGCTTGAGGGCCTCCGCAGCTGCAGCAGCAGCGCCAGCACAGCCTGCCGAACTAGGAAGATGGGATGGCGCAAGGGTATCGACGCACGTTGCGTCCCATACCATCACTTATTGTTAGATGTAGAATTGAATTAGGTAATTGAGCGCAAAGTAGCTGTACTCTGTTCACCCAAATATAGGTCCTGACAGCTCGGTTATTTCGTAAATTGTAGCTGTAAGGAGACTGTTATCGACAAAACGTAAACGACATCATCAAATCCTGTAAAATACCTATATTACGGCCGACATATCTTGGCGAGTCTGAAGTTAGCTGATTAGCTGCGCAGTAAACAATTTCGTTTCTTAAAGATTCATTGCGCAGCCAAACAACTAACTTCAGACTCGCCAAGATACGTCAGCCGTATTGTAGCTATAAAGACCATGTTTTGTTTTTTTAAAATATTTGTTAATCGTTGTATGGTAACGTTTTGTAGAGAGACTCAGGAATCAACTTACGGTGAAAAGGTCACGGTATAGTCAGTAAGTTCATAACAAAACTGTTAGTCAAGGAGAACTGTCTTAATTAAAGTTTAATAGTAGCAGAGCTCCTTGCGAAAGAGCTCGCCCGGGAAAGTACCATCACCGTACCTATTTCTGCCGCCAAACAAGTGTCGGTATAGGTGCCGGAGAAATTGCAGGCACATGAGATATTCCAATGTCTTGGTCCAAAGGTTGGCAGCAATGCATCAGCAATACTCTTAATTATATCAATAGACAGCTCTTATTTGAAAGATCTTCCAACAGCACCATAAACTAGAATTCCATACATATGCAATTTTTTTTTCTTATTTTCTCCTTAATTCTTGTTAAAACTACACTTATGAAGTCTCTCAAATTAGAGCTGTTTGTGTGGTTATGTAAGAGGCGGTAATCACTTTCCATCATGTAAGCCGTCAGCTCGTAAGCCAACCTACACTTACATAAAAAAAAGTTGACAAGTTATCAAGCCGACTTGTGCCTCTTTTGGAGTTCAATAGGTTAGATAGAGATACGCGTAGATAAAATTGTGATTTTAGTACATTACAAACTGTCGATCTATTTTACAAGCCTTGTCTCATTAGTCAAACTTACTTTTAAATTAGCCTTCAGTGGTAATAACGCGAGGCTAAAGCGGCTATAAACGTGATAGGCTAAACAAGCCGTAAAGGTCCGACAACCTAATGGAATGTAATCAAATAATTTATTCTTTTGACGGTACAACCTTAGCTTTGCGAACGAAAACGGGTCGGTATTTTTGGTAGGGGATTTTTCTTTTTTATTAAGCTTGGTGAATTTTGTCTTACATATCTTTATACATTCTCCGGTAAAAGTCGAGCACGGCCCCGTTGCCGACACGACCCGCTTATTTTACCGGGAAAATTAATTATTATTTTAGTTTTCTTCACCCCTGCATTAGTTACGAATTCAAGAAACGGAGCTTCTAACCCGTGACCCCAAATATGACCTATAATGTAAACACAGCTGATCATAACTCAGGATAGATAGATTTTAGCGTATTTTTTAAGAAATATTTGAGGGGCTATTTCTCTTAAGATGTTGGGTTTTGGGGAAAGATGTAGAACAAAAGTTATTTGTTATAATAGGTTCTTATAAACCGTTTCGGATTAGTACCCCCTTTCCGACTACCCTTGTATATATTAACTAGAGGTCGCCCGCGTGGATGTTGTTGATCGCATATTCTGCGTTTTTCTCTACTATAATATAAATGTGTTATACATATAAACCTTCCTCTTGAATCACTCTATCTACTAAAAAAAATCGCATCAAAATCCATTGCGTAGTTGATCTAATCATACATAGGGACAGACAACGGGAAGCGACTTTGTTTTATACTATGTAGTGATGACACATCTGATCAGCTCGAGTACTGCGAGCGATCTTAGTTTTTACTGCCAATTTTTTTTTTATCTATTATAGTAATATAAAATTTTATCAACCAATTCACCAGAGCAAAATAAAACCTATGTTTTGAAAAAGAATCGTTAAAATTACAATAAATTAACTTGAGAAAATTTAAATAAATAGATTAAAAACGGTGCTTGCAATATACTTTTTAACATAATGCATTTATCGATTTAAATAAAACCAAGCAACATTTTTACTAGACAAAGAATGAAATAAAACATTCTTTTTTTGAATTTTCGCTCTCTTAAATATGGAGAGAAAACGTTTTAAACATAGTATTTTTGCGTCAGTCTTGTCCTTAAGTTATGTAAACCCTTTTCATCATAAGTTGATTCCTAACGTTTCTCTACAAAATGTTAATACAAAGAAAATCAAATATTTAAAAAAAACTAAACGTGTATAATACAGCTATTTTACGGTTTTTGATGATGTCGTTTACGTTTTTTCGATAGCAGTCTCCTTACGGCTCCTTTAAATTGTATTTACGAAACGATCGAGCTGTCAGGACTTATCTTTGGATGAACAGAGTATACCAACTTATTTAAAGGCAAGCATACACCTTTACAGGTATAAATATATTAATATATAGTTTGTAATAAACCTGTTGAGTGCTCTGATTAGTCTCAAGGGCGTATTATGTAACACGTTATGATGTAACACGTTGTATAGCTATTTTACGGTTTTTGATAATGTCGTTTACGTTTTTTCGATATCAATCTCCTTACGGCTACAATTTACGAAACGATCGAGCTGTCAGGACTCTTCTTTGGATGAACAGAGTAAACAACTTATTTAAAGGCAAGCATACACCTTTACAGGTATAAATAAATATATAGTTTGTAATAAACCTGTTGAGTGCTCTGATTAGCCTCAAGGGCGTAACTGCTCTGCTGAAACTTTTGATCAAAGCAACATGTCTTAGCGAACAGTTAAGCCTTGGCTAGTAAAGGGCCGCGATGCGTCGTTTGTTTATTAACCTGTTATCTGCACAAAGGGATACAGATACAAATAAAACAGGTGAATTCTATTGTATCTAATCATATTAACGATGTTGTGTTTTCAAAACGGAAAATTAAAAAAACAAAAAACCCGACTGCTTTTACAGCAAACTGAAATGACGAAAACAAGATGATGTAGAAAATCCCTACTCATCATCTGCCTAGCCTTTTCCCAACTATGTTGGGGTCGGCTTCCAGTCGAACCGGATGCAGCTTAATATCAGTATTTTACATGGAGCGACTGCCTATCAGACCTCCACAACCCAGTAACTGGGTAATACGATACTCTTGGTAAGACTGGTTGTCAGACTTTCTGGCTTTTGACCAACAGTAACGACTGTCAAAGATCTACAAATGACAGCCGGGACCAACGGCTTTACGTGCTTTCCGAGGCACGGAGGAAACTCGCTATGGTAAATGGTCACCCATCCACAGACCAATCTCGGCAAGCGTGGCTTAACCCGGAAGATCGGTCTATGCGGCTGTAATTATTTAGCCACGAGCTCCTCTACGAGATGTAGAAAATCCCTACTAATATTATAAATGCGAAAGTAACTCTGTCTGTCGGTCTGTTACGCTTTCACGCCTAAACCGCTGAACCGATTTTGATGAAACTTGGTACAGAGATAGATTAGACCTTGGAGAAGAACATAGGCTACTTTTGTCAAAAAAAAAACGTGGAATTCGCGATAAACAACATCCACGCGGGCGACCTACGTCCACAAGACGTACGTCTAAGAGAAATTTACGTAGGTTTTCAAAAAATCATGCTATCAAATCATAACATGCAGTCGAAGGCTACGTGTGTTTTTGGTCAGTCATTTGCAAATTACAGAATTCGATATAGGGGTTTTCCTATATCCCTTTGATTCTCATATACACACGACGGAACACAGTAAACTGTTTGGCGCCTGGCCTGATGTGTAGCTAGCCATGCGGACCATATAGATCCTACCCCCAAGAGTGCTGGGTTTTGTTGAATCTTACAACATGCGTCTATTTCCAACGTGCGGTGAGGAAGTTTTATATTCTAGCTCGTCGACACACGGGATAAAACACTTCCTAATCGCTTGACTACCGAACTGAACCTGAACTGTCATTGTTCTGCTATCAGTCTTCTTACCAAAATAATTAAATCCTTTTCAAGACTCCCAACTTTAAAAATAGGGCGCTCTTTTTGTGATCATGTATTACATAACTCACTGTAAAATTTCCTTGTATATTAAAATTATAACATAAAATACATGCAATGCGAACATTCTAGAATAATGTCTGTACTTTGCATTTGATGAGACAACATAAAATTACACATTTCCTATGAGAATTTTATACAGTTTTGCATAACATACCTTCTTGCTGCAGAGAGATTTTGCCCAGTAGTGGGACATTAGTGGGCTAATTATGCTATTTACATTACAAGAAATTGTATAATCGTTGTAGAACGCAAATGAATCTGCAGTTAAGTGTCCTTAACTTTAACAACGTTTGTTATTTAGGTATACACGGAGCATATCTCCAAAAACTAAACGTTTTACCTACTTACCAAAATGGTAGTATTTGGTAATCTCAAACTGGTCTGTTATAAAAAGTGCTAAGCCTATTTTACTAGAGTCGGTAGCTGGCAGCACTGGGCAATGTTTAGAAGATAAGAATTGTCGTCATGAATCAACGCACCCGACGTTATAAAAGCTGTTGTCATTCGACAGAGATCGTTTGGCTGGAGACCCTTCAGGTCTCGCCAATAACTACCCGGTTGCGTAGATACAGTCCACAAAGAGCATCTAAAGAAGTCCAAAAAAAAAAAAATGGACCTCACTTTCTATGCCAATCAACCGAAGAGGTCTGACCTTTATTATCTGACTAGCCTGTCTTTATTATTTATCTGTTCTTGTGTAAATTAATATTTTGTGATCTAGCTCTTGTTACTTTAGATGTATAATAAGTGTGTAGAGAGATCTATGTTTTCTATATTTACTATGCCCGCAATATACTTGACATACAGATATTATCTCTATCAGAAATGAGAGATGCAGTCCTACACGATTCTATTAGGTCTTTTGACATTTGTAAACAGTACTGACTGATAAATAGAAGTGTTTAGTAGGTTACTCTAAAGCCTTATTATTGGGAAAGCAAGAGTGTTCGTTTTTAACCAGTAATTATCGATAAGTAATAGGCATGAGTCATCCTTACTTAATAATATACATTTATTATAAATGTGAAATTAATTCTGTGTGTCTTTGACGCTTTCACGCCTAAACCACTGAACCGATTTTGATGAAACTAGGTACATAGATAGTCTGGAACCTGGAGAAGAACATAGGCTACTTTTATCCCGAAAAATACGGATTAGGTACGCGATAAACGACATTCACGCGGGCGAGGCCTCAAGTTACTTATAATTTATTCTTCATCTACTTTTCGTAGCTACTAAATAAAGTAATATCAAATAACTCGATCCATTAATTACGAAATTATAATTGCTCATTAAATAACAATTCATTTTAATACTCTTCTTAAATAACGTTCCCTTCCCCGAAGACTCAAAAATTAATATTTCATCAATTAATATAAAAAGAAATCCATCATATTGCTGTTTGCTCCCCTTAATAAAGGGTGCTTTAGACTGTCAGTTTGAATTACAAAATGACTGGAGAAAATGAGTTGGTATTTTAATTTACGTTAAAATATCTTTTAAGGGATTTGTGAGAGCTTATGTATGAAGTGTATGGGCTCCATAATGTTGGGCCACAAAAGGCACGAATGAAAGGCAGTTGCATGCAGCTGAGATGAAAATGCTAAGAGGGATGTGTGGTGTTACGCGAATGGATGGAATTAGAAATGAGTATGTAAGAGGACGTCTGAAAGTGGCGCCGGTGACTGAGAAATTGTGTGGAAACCGGTTGTCATATACCATGACAACCGGTTTCCACATGTGCATCAGCCGGTTTCCACGTGGGCATGTGATGCGGAGGAATGAGGAACATATCGTGAGGAAAGTTTTGAGTATAAATGTAGATGGTTATAAGAGTAGAGAAAGACCAAAAAAACGATGGATGGATAATGTAAAAGATGATATGACTAGAAAGAGTGTGACTACTGTTATGACGGCTAATAGAGATGTATGGAAGACGAAACATGCTTTTTTTTGCGTGCGGAAATCCTCTTGGACTGTCCCCCGTCTGGGGAAAACGGGGAGGTGCGCCGGACTTTTACCGGCTAAAACCACCACGATGTTCCATCACTTGACCGTGGGCCGGGGTCGCGGGATTCGCAAAGCATGCACCGCAACTCCGGCAGAAGACGAAACATGTTTTTTTTTCGGGGTGGAAATCCTCATGGATGTCCTCCGCCCTAGGATGGGCGGAGGGGTCTGTCAGACTCTTACTGACTAAAACCACCCCGGTGTTCCATCTCACACCTGCGCCGAGGGTCGCGGGAACTTATGATACTTCCGCAACCCCCGGCTGGTGCCGGGGGTCCTCGGGTTAGCGGGGGGAGTGAGGTGTTAGACTCCCCCCGTGCCGTCTAAGAGGGGCGCGCTTGGAACACTTCGCGCCGCCGCCTCAGGTCCTGACGTGTGCGGGGCGACAGACTTCCCCAAGTTCGTCGCCCCTGGACCCATTTAGGGGGGCTGGAAGAGGGCGTTGTCCGCCCTCCGCCGACGCCCGGTGCGTCTGCTGCGGGCCGGGTGAGTGGAGGTGATCTCCCTCACTCTTTCCGCATCCTCCTTCTGCGACATGACCGTGTCGCAGAAGGACACCACCGCGTCCCAGGACTCCTCGCTGTCGACCATGGACTCGACCACGGCCGACAGCGACAGATCACCGCCTACTCCTGAGATGAAAGACGAAACATGCTGCGCCAACCCCAAATAAGTTGGGATAAGGGCTATGATGATGAAGATGTATGAAGTGTACGAAGCTTTTTTTATTTTATTTATTAACATGACATTTGAAATGTTTCACCTTGATTCCATACACGTGGAGGATCTATCATACACACGGTGGAAGATCCAATACGTCTGACTAGGTTTTGTATGTAAATGAGCTCCGCGTGCGATGTTATGTAAGACGGGTTCGCGTGAAATATATTCGGTTTGTTTTTGCTATTTTTACTATTTGATTCTTCATTTCTATTCTGAGTGGAACCTCTATTACTTTTACGTTCAAGCATCTTCCATAGTTCTATTGGCTTATCTATGTATATAAAAATCGATATCTTCTATTAAGTATATGAAAATGAATCCCTATTTCCCTTGGTCACGGCATCACGCGTGAGCGGCTGAACCGATTTCGCGTTTTTTTTTTTTTTGTAGTGTTCTTAATTGTCAGGAGAAGGTTCTTATGAAAGAAAATTTTGATACCTATTTAAAAAAAACGAAATTATCTCAGTATGTCCATCAGTGGCGAAGGCTCCATACAACTCGATTCCTATCGGCTTCCCTTTCGAAATATGGCAAATACTAGTATCTATTATTTTCAATTATCATTTAAACAAATAATTGGTCCGGATTCCCTTTTAAGAAAATTCACCCTTCGCCACTGATGTCCATAGTCTTCATTTGTTTACCGCATGCATGAAAATGGTTTTAACTTTTTGTTACTATTTTGATTTTGTTTCTGAAGGTAGGTAGAAGGTAAATAGTAGGTAGGTAGTAATAAGTAGGAAAAAGTGCATGGCAACGCATGCCTGGTACAGCTAGTTTCAAATATAAGGTGTAATAATCTGACTTAGCAGGAACACCGTCGCAGTTTAACTTTATGGTTTTTAACATAACAAAACATCACGCCTGTATTCTCCGAAGGGTTGGGCAGAGGTGTATAGTACACCCTCATCTCGCCGTTATGTTTAAGTCGCGAGCCTATTGCCATCAACCGGGCACAAATCCAGACTCCGGGCTGCTACTGAGAAATTCCACACGGAAAAATACTGCCCGACCTGGGGATCGAACACAGGACCTCTCGCTCTGCAGTCGTGCTTGCGACCACTAGACCAACGAGGCAGACCGAGATAGTTTTTAGGGTTCCGTACCCAAAGGGTAAAACGGTACCCTATTACTAAGACTCCGCTGTACGTCCGTCCGTCTGTCATCAGACTGTATCTCATGAACCGTGATAGTTAAACAGTTGAAATTTTTACAGATGATGTATTTTTGTTGCCGCTGTAACAACAAATACTAAAAAACAGAATAAAATGAATAAGGGGGCTCCCATACAACAAACGTGATTTTTTTTTTATTTTTGCCTCTATTGTTGTTCTGGATACTACCATAACGGACCACTCCATGATATTTTTGAAGTTATCAAATATTACAACGGCACATAAATGCTCTAAAACAAAAACAATTGTTGATATTGAGAAAGCGGTAGTAACCTTAAAAGAAAGTAGTATTTTCGAACTTAATACAATTAATGATCCTGTTGTACTTTCTGAACTTTTAATTGATAAACTCAGATATTGCCTTCTACAAAATACCATATTAACCTTAATTCCCAGAAATAACCGCATAATTAAACCATGGATTAGCATTGGAATCTTACGGTGTATCCAGAACAGGAATAGTATGCAGAGAAAATTACGCCTAGATCCGAATAACGACATCCTAAAAATAACATACAGAAGGTATCGTAACCACTGCAATAATCTTATTAAAAAACTCAAAAGAAAATATGACAGGGAACAGATAGACAAAGCAAATAAAGACCCTAAAAAAATGTGGAAAGCTATAAATAACATCACACATCGCAAACATACCAAAACTCGGAATTTAAATTTGTTAGAGATAAAAGCAACCTGTCACGAGTCAGTGAACCACGTTAATAACTATTTCTCTAACATTGGTAAGTCTTTAGCCGAGGAAATCATCTCTACCAATCTATCGCAAGATCATGAGACTTATAACCTGACGGATTCACAGGTCTCATCTTTTGTGCTGCTAGAAACTGATCCTCAGGAAGTCCATGGTATATTGATGGGTCTCAAATCTGAGAGCGCACCAGGATGGGACAACATATCTACCAATTTTCTTAAATCTGCCCATGACGTGGTGGTACCAATAATAGCACATCTTGTTAATCTGTGTCTCACGCAGGGAATTTTCCCACCCGTTTTGAAACAAGCCATCATTACACCTGTGCACAAGGGTGGCGACAGGGACGATGTCAGCAACTATAGACCAATCTCGGTTTTACCTGCTATTTCAAAAGTCATAGAAAAGGTAATTAACACTCGATTAAATAATTACATGAACAAACAAAACATAATATCTGGCTGTCAATACGGTTTTAGGCAAGGATTATCGACAGAAGACGCAGTCTCAGGATTAGCTTCTCATATTGTTGAAAGAGTGGATACAGGAAAAAGGTGTCTCACTGTTTTCCTGGATCTAAAAAAGGCTTTCGACACCGTCTCTGTTCCCATCCTTGTGCGCAGTTTAGAAAACGTAGGCATAAGAGGAGTCCCTTTGGCTCTCCTAACAGATTATCTCCAGGATAGAAAGCAACGTGTAAAGATAGGAAACTACGTCAGTGATGAGTTAAAAGTCAGCTTTGGTGTCCCGCAAGGCAGTGTTTTGGGGCCTACGCTTTTCTTAATATATATAAACAGCCTTTGCGAAATGAAGCTCCAAAATGGGCGTGTTTTTTCCTATGCAGATGACACAGCCATTGTCTTCTCTGGAGAAACATGGGAATCGGTATATCAATATGCTGAAGAGGGCCTCTTAAAGGTTGCTAAATGGTTAAATTATTTTTTGTTAACACTTAACACATCTAAAACTAAATATATAGCATTCACAAATTACAACAACAGTCAACCGGGACCTAATCATAACCTTAGAATACATAGCTGTGATAATCCTACTAGCACAAATTGTTCTTGCATTAAAATAGCAAAAGTGACAAATATAAAATATCTAGGTATTATGGTAGACCAACGGTTATCTTGGCATTTACATGCAGATATGGTCATGTCTAGAACTAGAAAATTAATTTGGATTTTCAAGACTCTAAGACATGTTACCTCAAAGACTATATTAAATCAAATATACGTTGCACTGGCCCAGTCAGTTCTAGTGTATTGTATACCTGTTTGGGGTGGAGCCACTAAAATAAAATTCCTGGAACTGGAAAGAGCGCAGAGGGCTCTCTTGAAAGTAATATATTTTAAACCGTATAGATTCCCTACTAATAACCTTTACTCACTTACTGGCCTTCTCACAGTCAGGAAACTATATATACTCCATGCAACTTTAAAATTACACAGAACCCTCCGCTATGATTCTAGTCTCAAAAAAAAAAGAAGAAAATATCTTGTTGCACCAGAAGTCGCGGTTAAAACCACATATGCGAAAAGACAGTTCACCAGACAATCCGCTTCCATCTATAACAAATTAAATAAACTTTTAAATATTTATCCTATGTGTTACCGTGAGTGTAAGAAATCTTTAAGAGACTGGCTGAAACACAAGACTTATGACGACATTGAAACTCTTTTACAAAATATCACATAAAAATTTGCCGATGAGCGACTTACACACACACATACATAATTACATACATACACACACCCACACACATCCATACACACACGCGAACACACGCACATGCTCCTAGATTTAAGTTTAAATTCTTTTGTATGTTCTTTTGTTACACTCCTACATTATTATTGTTTCTAGTTTTAGAAGAGCGGGGTCTCCTAGCACAGGTATTTTCCATACTTAAAAGGAGGCCTCTATGTAAGATCATATATTGTAGAAGTTTGTAAAGTTAACTGAAATAAATTTATAAATTTATTATTATTATTATTATAGATAATGATACGGAACCCTTCGTGCACGAGTCCGACTCGCACTTGGCCGGTTTTTTAAGGCCGGCAATATTTTACCACCTAATGTTTAATCCCATCCTAAGTTGGCTTTTGCGTTAATGCTGTAGGAAAACATCGTGAGGAAACCTGTATACCTGAGAGGGCTCCAAATTGTTCTCGATGGTGTATTTAGTCTGCCATCCCGCACCAGGCCAGCGTGGTTAGACTAAGAACTAAATATTAGATCGACATGTTTCGCCATGAACATTGCATACAAATCTGAGAGGGTGATGCCCGATCTCCCCAAGTTCAAAATTCCCCAAAGCATATATTATTAAATAAAATTTTACGACTCTGTCTTGACCGAAATCTAGAATGGTACAGTCGCCGAATCAATGCTTACTTAAGTATTGTTTAGTGTTATTTGTTATTACTTTAGTTAGAGAATCAATGGGGTAAAAATGTAATATGTATTTTCATTGCAATTTACGCTTAATTCTTTTTTTTTTTTTTTTTATTTATTACTAGGCCTGCGTTTGGCCGCCATCTCGCCTGATGTTAAGCGATGATGCGGTCTACGATGGAGCACGCTTGCCCAGAAGAAACCGATTCACTCGTGACTTGAAGACACCCAAATTGTAGCTGTCGGGGAACACCCACTCGGGCAGCGCATTCCACTGTTTGGCGGTTTTCACAATGAAAGTGGAATCAAAGCGCTTCGTTCGGGTTTTTGGTATATCAACCATGAACCGATGGCGCTTTTTCGTGCTTCTGGCCGTCCGATAGAAAAAAGGGCAGGGGGGTATTAGATCATGCAGATCTGAAGCACACTCTCCGAAATGTGTCCGATAAAAAACCGATAGACTGGCAACTTTGCGCCGATGCTCAAGACTTTGGAGCTTGGTCTGAACGAGGGAGTCGTCGCTGATGAGCTTCTTGGCACGCCTCTCAATGGACTCCAACGCCTCAAGCTGGTATTTGGCTGAGCCATCCCAAAGGTGCGAGCAGTACTCCATGCACGAACGAACCTGTGCTTTATACAGTTGAAGCAACTGTTCCGATGTGAAGTACCGCCGCACCTTCGAGAGGACACCCAGCTTTTTAGCAGCCAATTGAGCTTTGGACTCAATATAGGAGCCAAAGTTGAGGGTTGACGTCAGAGTAACGCCCAAGAGCTCAAGATGGTCAGTTATCGGTATAGACACATCTCGAAAAGTAGGAGCCAGCTGGAATGGCCTCCTTTTGGCAGAGAACAGACACGCCTGGGTCTTTGATGCATTGAACTTGACCAGGTTGGCATCGCCCCAATCGGAGACTGCCTTAAGGGACAAATTCAAGCGCTCGACCATGGCCTCTCTCAGAGACTGAATTTGTGGTCCACCGGTCCGTGCATTGGCTACATAGCTCTCTACCACAGTGCTGTCGTCTGCATACCCAAAGGTTCCGGGCTTTAGCAGGTCGTTGATATGCAGCAGGAAAAGCGTCGCAGAGAGCACTGACCCCTGGGGGACACCGGCATTAATAGCCATTCGATCTGATGAGCAGCCATCAATGACCACTCGAATCGAACGATTCCTCAGGAAGTCCGATATCCACGCAACGAAACCGGTAGACAAGCCGAATGAAGAAAGCTTACCAATAAGGCCGTCATGCCAAACCCTGTCGAAAGCCTTCGAGATGTCCAGGGAGACGGCGAGCGTTTCCCCATGTTTCTCGATGGCCTCACTCCATACGTAAGTAGCGTACGCTAGAAGGTCTCCAGTAGACCGGTTTCGGCGGAATCCGTATTGCCGATCACTGAGGAGGTCATTAGCTTCTAGGTACGTTAGGAGCCTACTATTAAGTATACGTTCCATAGTCTTGCAGAGTATGGACGTAACTGAGATGGGCCTATAGTTGGCAGGGTCAGCACGACTACCTTTTTTGGGCACGGGTTGCACGTTGGCAAGCTTCCACGATTTCGGCACTTGACCAGTCTCAAGAGAGAGACGAAAGAGGCGCGTCAGCACAGGAGACAGCTCAGGCGCACATGTCCTCAGAACTATGGCTGGAATACCATCTGGGCCACTGGCCTTGTTCACGTCAAGATTGCGTAGCGTTTTGCGAACCTCCTTTTGGCGAATGCGAATTTCCGACATAAATGTCGCACAGTTATTCGGTGTTGGAGGTATCGCACTACCAGCATCCAGGCGTGAAGACACCGCAAACAGAGAAGCAAACAAGTTAGCTTTCTCTTCAGCGGTGTGAGCCAGCGTCCCATCAGGTTTCAGCAGTGGGGGTAGGGAGGGGCGGCAGAAGTTCGCTTCGACTGATTTAGCTAGGGACCAAAACGCTTTACTACCCGCAGGGTACGAAGCCAATTTGTTCCCTATTCGACTAATGTGGTCAAAGCGAGCCCTCTGAAGAACCTTTTTGCAGGACTTGGCAGCCCTGTTAAACGCCTTCTTCCTCCGACGAATGTCCTTCGCTTTACGGTGTCAAGCATCAACCCAGGCCAGGTATGCCTCATGTTTACGGGCTTCAGCGCGACCACATTGAGGCCCGAACCACGGGCGAGCTTTGCCGGACAATGGTACATCGGAATAAGGAATGTAGTATTCCATGGCCCGATGCAACACCTCTGTCACAGCGTCCGCGCAGGTCGAAGGATCATCAGACGAAAAACACATCAACTGCCAAGGATAAGATGCAAAGAAAGACCGCATCTCATCCCAATCTGCTGACCTGTATCGCCACACCCGCCGAATTCCTCTAGGGCTGAGATCGGGCGGGGAGTAAACAGATACAGACTTCACCAGACAGTGATCGGATTTACCCAAAGGTGACGAAACCGTTACTGAGTAGCGGTCTGGATCAGTTGTCAGCAGAAGGTCCAAGCAATAAGCCGTGTGCGTGTCAACGTCAGGTACCCGCGTAGCCCCCTGGACCAGCTGGGTAAGATTTAATATTAGAGCAAGCTCTCGCACCTTTCTCCCAGCATGGTCAGTGTCCCGGTATGGGAAAAGCCACTCCTGGTGGTGGCCGTTAAAATCCCCCAGAAGCACTAATTGGGCTGTAGGGTACCTCAGTTGAGCCGCCTCCGCCGCCTCACTTAGGTATGCTGTGAGTCTGGCCGTCTCCTCATCTCCAGTATGCGATCGGTAGACACAGGCATAAAGAATTTTCTCGATACCTATATCCACCATTACCCACAGCACAGAGAATGTGGGGTCTTCAAGCTGACGGAGACGCCGATAGGAGACGTCATCACGGGCGTATAGGCACACTCCAGCTCGAGCCTTAAAATTGTGCTCCAGGGTATACCCTGGGTACGATAGGTACGCCACGTCAGACGGACCCCCGATCTGCGTCTCCGTGATGAATAAGAGTGAAGGTTTGTCAGTCTCTAGGTGATAGTGGACTGGTACGAGATTTGAGTGCAGTCCTCGGATGTTTGTGAGGTGCACTTTAAATGAAAGGGCGTGCAGCCGCTGTGAAACCTTACTCTTATTTTTCTTGTGCTGCATATTTTGTGTCGTCGAGTGATTCGGTGGGAAAACGGCAGTGGAGCGAGGCTCAACGCTGCTGGCCAGTAGACATGCGCCGCAATGCCTCATCATTGGGGAACTGATCTGGAGACTGCGGGGACGCCCGAGCCCCCCCGGAAGTGTCCATCGGGCCCTTTCGTCCGGTCGCCAACCGGCACGATGGCGCATTCCGGGATTTTTCGCGAGTTGGCGGGGCAGCCTTTCGTGAATGGCTAGCTCACTACTTGGGCCCCCTACTAACTGCGGTCGGCCAGCGGTGCACCGTGCCTCGGATCCTGCTACCCTCCACGACCAGATACCCGATGCAGCGCAACGACGCATGGCAAGACGGTCATGCAGCAGTAAAGCAACTACTCCGACCCGTTTTCCCGAACGGTGTCACCGGACAACAAGCCGGAACACAGCTAGGCTGCTTGGCGGCATGGCTTTGTCCGGTGGGTGGTCACTAACCACGGCCGAAGCCTACCACCAGTAGGTTGTCACCTGATTGGCACCACCCGGGGACCACGTGTGGGGTTTCGAACTAAGGGTGCCTTCCCACGGACGAGGGTGACTCAGCCCCCTAGGGGCTTATTTAATTCATTAAATATTTTTAACATTATGCAATACTGATAAGTGATAGATAATAATCGACGTTGTTCTGTGCTTCAATAACAAATAGGCGCTCATCAATAGTGGTGTTAATGAGTGCGAATGAGAGGGAAATATCAAATACTGTTTTTGCACTTGTGCGAATGAGAGGGAAGTATCAAAACTTGTTTCACTTCCGCGTCCTGGATTCCTGTTTTTTATCTATCAAGCAGTTTGCATAGCGTTTGAATAGCATTTATAGTCTACATGATGTGTTTACTTACAATTTTCCTGAGTTAAAGAATTGCTTGCTAGATGCCTCCAACACAACCTATATTCTTCCCTTACACTACATTTTTCCCCAGAACAACCTGGATACATTCCTAATTCACCCCCTGGATACATCCCTAACACACCTTGGATATGTCTCGAAACAATCTCAAAACACATGGTACAAATTATATCTAGAGAAAATATATCTTCCAAAATAAGGTTAATTTTAACTAGGTACTGTTTTTTTTTTATTTTAACACTTTTGAAGATGTCAGTACGAGGAATAGTGAAGTGTGAACTTTACAAATAAATTAATTTTACATTTTGGGGAAGTTGGGAATGAATGTATGAAAAATCATTTTGGGGAACTTGGAACTTGGGGAGATCGGGCATCACCCATCTGAGAGACTCAGCGTACACTTACCTCCGGTTTCTGAATTGAGAATTCGAGATAAGCAATACTTAAGTACGAGTAGTATTTGAGTACGGTGTTGTCAAAAAAATGCTTTAAAATCCGTAATTTTTTTTGACATATCCGTACTTAAATAGGTACTACTTAAGTACTGCATATCCTAGAATTCTCAATTCAGAAACCGGAGCTTAAATTATTAAATAAATTATGGAAATGCTAAAAAAATCATTAACTTTAAAATTATTATCATCAAAATCATAATCATTAAAATTCAAATTAATTAACAACAATTTCCAACCAAAGGGCGTTTTTGAAAAAATTCGATGTTATTGTAGATGCTTTCGCAGCTTTACTTAGATGGTATATAAAATTAATTGAAAATATGATCCTACTAGCAATTTAAAGCGAATCCTTCCTCAATTTATTAATTACTCAAAGAGTTGCTTGACGTCTTTCAAGTTCGTCTCCCTATATCGAAATCCGATATCTTTATTAATTTTATAATTTGGCATCTGCCTTATTTGTTGTTGCTTCTATTTTCCCTCCAATTACGTCTTAATCTTGGATTTTCTGGGTATGTTGCCCGGGAGCATTTACCACCGGTCACGTGTGTCGACGTCACGTGCGGTCATGTAAGTTCAGTTTGAACCCACAGAATGGTCAAGATCGGTATTCTATATAATTTATTATCATAATCATTTTATGATCTTCTCGATATTAAGGCAATAAAACCATCAATGGAATGTACAGGCAGAGAGAAAGTCAAAAAAAAAACTAAATTAATTATCTTTGGAGTTTATTGTTTGTCTAAAATTATAAAACACTTCTTTAAAGAATTCACTTCTCTATCGTTTTTTGTTAACAATAATTATAATTGTTACGGCGAATGGCCTAATACCCAAAAGCCTCGATCAACACCTCATGACGCTCTCGTTAGGTGGCTGGATCAAGGGCCTGATACAGAAACCAGTCCTCCTCGACACGGCGCGTATTGTGAGGAGGTTCCTGTCTCTAGAGCCCTAACCACCGGTAGCATCCACCCTGCTCCCGATGCCGGTGGACCTTTATTTTTTATATTTATAAATGTATATTTCTTTTATAGATACGTATTTAAAAAAATAAACTATAAAATTTAGGATGAATGAAGAAATTAATAATTGGATTTTTTTCATTCCTAAAACAATTTTGAAACTTTAAGCATTCTTCACTGTCTTTTGATGTTGGTTATACCGTATACTCGTACATA
The DNA here is from genome assembly GCA_905220435.1 of Amphipyra tragopoginis. Classification (NCBI taxonomy): domain Eukaryota; kingdom Metazoa; phylum Arthropoda; class Insecta; order Lepidoptera; family Noctuidae; genus Amphipyra; species Amphipyra tragopoginis. The sequence goes on from HG992006.1 coordinate 5,817,346, forward strand.
ATCATTCGAACGGCCATACAGTGGTTCATACACGTTATTCCCAAACATTTAATTGACGATTCTTCTTGGAGATTGAAGATTGTCGTCTAGTCCAAGAGGACAGCCGTACCAATACCAATCTCCCTGATAAGGCAAGTCTAAACTTTACATTGAACACCGATCGGCCGACCTCTGCGTTGAAACTTTCCTCCCTTTTAAAAGAAAACAAAATCCTAAAAGCATCGCCAAGCCTGTTAACATCTAATAAATATTTATCATTCTCGTCTTCTCTCCTGTTAATATAGTAAAATTCCCTTTCAATCCCAAGTTAGGGAAGAACGCGCAAAATTTATTTGCTCAAGTGTTTGTTTCGGACGGCGATGGGTCTTTCGGGAAGCTCGCCTCATTTTCTTCAATATTCGCACTCGGGAGTTGCAATTTGCTCGAAATTAGTGTAATTGTGTGCGTCTTGAAGCGCCCTGGGGATCCACTGTTCATTTGGCAGTTGCTGTGTGTTTAACAACTTCGTAGTAGCTGTGTACAGCCGTTAATTAATGTAGTTCGTTGTTATAGGAGTATTTGATAGAGTTATGGAATTCATTTTGGTGTTTAAGATAATTGAAGGAGAAGAAAGGGGTTTTTAATGTAATGTACAAAGAAGGAAACATAATTAATTGCATAGTAAGGTAATTGACGACACGTTTGGTGCAGTGGCTAAGCAATTGGCTTCTGCGTTACGGGTCGTGGGTTCGATTCCCACACGGAACAAAAATTTGTATGGCCTACCGATCGTTGTTTCAGGTCTGGGCGTTTGTGTATGTGAGATTTGTGTCTGTAAATGCACCCACGATACAAGACAAATCATAGTGTGAGGTATAGTTTCATAAAAAAATAAGATATATACTAATAGCCCGTACTGTCCCACTGCTGGATAAAGACCTGTTCCTTCCACCTGTCGCGATTCTGGGCAACTTCATGTCAAATGTCAAGAAAGGTATCCAATATCTAGATGCATGATGGTTAAAAAGGAAATTAATATGATGTGGAAGGAATATTTTGATAGAACATCCCAGGAAAAAGGTATATGGTACAAGACCAGCCAATGTCAGCCTCCTGGGATACCATGGTTCTACAATATTAAAATGAGTCGACATTCCATTGTAATAGCACATAGACTCCGCACTGGACACTATCCATCAAGAAAATTTGGATATCTAATGCGAAAGACGGATTCTCCTAATTGCGAAGTGTGTCAGGTGATTGAAGATGTCCATCATTTGTTGATGGAGTGTGCCAGAATAATGTTAAGAGAGAAGCAATTTTTAGTCAATTCCAGCTAAACAAATTACATGTAGGTTTATTTCATAGTATTTTAGCAGCTCCTGGGTCCGACGCGGCTAAAATGACTTATAGGTTAATTTCTAGAGATGTATGAATAGTGTATAAGATGTAACATGTAGATAAGGGTTCGATGGAACTGACATATCCAAAGGTTAAAAAATTCCTAAATCAATAAAGATTAAAAAAAATATATATATCTAGATGCAAAGAATATGTAGAATATGTATGTAGGCAAACACGCTAGCGGCCCACCTAATGCTGTGTGGTTGCCACCATATACACCCACAATCCCAAGACTATTGCTGATGAGTTGCCAACCCTAAAGACAAAGTTAATAAGTCTCACTTCCCTGGATTTTACCGGCGCCAATACCTATCAAACCGCACCAAAGCAATGCTGCTTGGTGGTAGAAATAGGTATAACGTAAGTACTTCCCCGCAGAAACTATTTCACAAGGAGCTCTAACTACTACTAGACATTATTAAAACTCATTTGGTATATCTACACCAGTGCGCTTTCATGTTCATCTTGCGCTTTCAACTTTCAATTCCTCTTGCGTTAAGCGCATGCAATATTGATTGCCATAAGACGCATGCAGCTTATCGTCTACACCGGTGCGCCTCGGTCAGTCGTCAGTCGACGTACAATAGACGGATTAGCGTGCGCTAGGGGCATGCGCTTTTGTCGAACTAGTATGCATACTAGGCATGCGCTATTGCATGCGTTATGGCGCTTCGCGCATGCCTCAGACGAAGACGCAAGATGAACATGTAGACATAGCTATAGTCTCAAGAAGTCATTACTCGTAACAGAAGAATAATACTTCAGCATTCGTAGCCAACCTCGTAACTTTAAACAAAACCCCCGCACTACGGAAGCACATTGATTTTCAACACAAACACCAATTTCAAAGTACATTGCTGGCATACGAACAATGTACACTACATATTGGTTTCTACGCTGACTTGTAGGCGTTCCAATTACATAGCGGTCGCGCTGTGGCCCACATGAGCATTATTGGCTAACCACGACAGGAATCTAAGACAAGGCAATGGACCGGAAAGCTAAAGCCGACTACACAGCGTGCAACGTCAAACCTTGTCGTGTAAACAAGGCTATTTGCAGACACGTTTCATACTACGACATAAATTATGCACCTCGGCAAGCTTCGTCTTTCCGAATTTGTATTAGTAATTTGTCAAACTTTATTTGTGTGTCCATAACATAAAAAGGAATATATATGGAATATATCCATAACATAAAAGGAACATAAAAAGGAGGAGCTCGTGACTAAATAATTACAGCCGCATAGACCGATCTTCCGGGTTAAGCCACGCTTGCCGAGGTTGGTCTGTGGATGGGTGACTATTTACCGTAGCGAGTTTCCTCCGTGCCTCGGAAAGCACGTAAAGCCGTTGGTCCCGGCTGTCATTTGTAGATCTTTGACAATCGTTACTGTTGGTCAGAAGCCAGAAAGTCTGACAACCAGTCTTACCAAGAGTATCGTATTACCCAGTTACTGGGTTGTGGAGGTCTGATAGGCAGTCGCTCCATGTAAAATACTGATATTCAGCTGCATCCGGTTCGACTGGAAGCCGACCCCAACATAGTTGGGAAAAGGCTAGGCAGATGATGAGATAGGTTCCAGACTACGACATAAATTATGCACCTCGGCAAGCTTCGTCTTTCCGAATTTGTATTAGTAATTTGTCAAACTTTATTTGTGTGTCCATAACACATATCATCGTCTTAGAGTGAAAACCTCGGGAATGCATTTAAACAATGCACGGTTCCTGTGGGCTTTCACGTGGACGAACTCGCGGGCAAAAGCTGGTCAATTATATTTATTACGAATTTTATATACAGGCTGAAATTGTAAACACTCGACAAACCGAAATGGGAGACTGTACTTATCACTACGAACAACTTTTACTATGGGACCAAAACTGAAATCGCGAAAAAAAACAGCTTTTCCCTACATTTATGTTCGCATAACTCGTCAAAATGTAGGGAACAGCTGTTCTTTTTTCGGGATTTCAGTTTTGGTCCCATAGTAAAAGTTGTTCATAGTGATGAGTATAATCTCCCATTTCGGTTTGTCGAGTGTTTACAATTTCAGCCCGTGTAAGGTGTTAAAAAATCAACTCCAAGAATATTTTTTTGATTTGTATGGAAAGTTATAAAAACAATACGCGAATTTCGAAAAGTTTTTTTTTTTTATATTCTTCTTTATTATCTGCAATCAGTCTTCAATACTTTAAGCGGATGTGGTGAGAGACATTTGATAGTTGGAGTGTGCTCTCCAGTGAGAGCAACTACTCATAGGTGTAGCATGTTTTTATGCTACTCAAGAGGGTGTACAAACAAAATGTCTTTTCTTTTGAGACATTTTTGGTAGGTGCGTGTTGTTAGCCCAGCAGCCAGTTCATTTGGATGCCTCTCCAGCTTCTCCATGTATGTTAGAGTAGAGGTCAAAATTTCCTCTTTTACCGAGTTCATTTGAAGTTGGTTGTGTATTTCAGCATTTGTAATGAACCAGGGCCCATTATATATAGTTCTCAGGATAACATTTTGCATTCGCTGTATGATGGAAATATTAGAGTTACTAGAGCTCCCCTCCTCCTCATTTCGAAAAGTTGTAGAACAAAAGTTGTTCAATTTCCGATACCGAGTAACCCCATAAAATTCTTAGAGTTGATTTTTAAACACCTTGTATATACCCAATAAAGGCTTAATATCAGTGCCTACAAAACAATTTCGCACAGTGCTGCTCTCTTATAATTATAGTACTTCTACGTTGTCATAAAAATATAAAATTACTTTAAAAATAAAAGGTTCAGTTTTTCATTTATTTTTAAAGTAAAGTAATTTTTTTTTTATTTTAATTGGCATAAACAATACATAAGTTAAATATGCAATTACAGTAATCGCGGGTAGGTAAATTGCTGTTATCCATTTTTTTTATCGTGTCGACACATGCTCTTCGACAGTAGCTCATGCCGTGGTGAAAAGATTAGCCAGTCAGCAAGGTTGGTAGCGGGGCTGACTGTCCAGGGTGCGCCGGACGTACTGAAGTATCGTCACTCGTGGAGTATCTTTTCATGCACCCCCATGTTATCCGTTGAAGAATTCAATTGTCAATCTCCGAGGGTCTTCATCAGATCTTCACCAAATTTAAATGGGGCCAACTCGGGAGAATACTCTTTCAAACAAAAAATCGCTTCAAGTGTGCCTTTTTGGCGCAGCCGTGAGGCACACTTCCGTGCTAATTTCTTTTCTTGTGTTTTTTCTTATGCTTTGTTTTGTACTGTGTGCCTTTTGGTCTGCGTTAAATAAATGTATTTTCTTTCTTTCTTTCTTTCTATAAAATTTGAAGAGTTCCCTCGATTTTTCCAGGATCCCATTATCAGATCCTGACCTGTTGACCATGGGACCACCTGGGAAGTATACCCTTTCAAATAATAGAAGTATTTTCCAAATCGGTCCAGGTGTCTTTGAGTAATCAGGGAACATACATAAAAAAAGATTCCGACGAATTGAGAACCTCCTCCTTTTTTTGAAGTTGGTTAAAGAATGACCTAATTGCATTCCCGAGGTTTTCACTCTAAGGCGACGATATAGGGAGTTAAAAAACAACTCTGAATTTTCTGGGGTTACTCGGTATAAGATATTGAACGACTTTCGTAGAACTTTTCAAAATTCGCGTATTTATTTTATTATTTTCAAAAATATTACTACAACAATTTCTAAAAGTTGTTCCACGAAAGTTTTTCAATTTCCTATATCAAGTAACCCCACAAAATTCTTAGAGTTATTTTTTTAAAAACCCTGAATACCTAACTCAGAATTCGTCCTCTTTGGATCAATGCCAGAAATTCGGAAAAACGCTGATTGCCGGGGCGGGGAAGTACTGTACAAAGCAATTAAAAGGCTATGCGATTACTAATGCTCCTTCCAAGCATAGCATAGAAAAAAAGGAAAAGTAAGAAACGAAAAAATATTTATTTTAGACTAGCACAGACAGTTATAAAACAACATACAAAAAAAAAGAAAACTAAATTTTCCAGCAAGTTTAGTTTGATATAACAATATATTCTGATCGTTTAACCCCGTAAACGTTAACGCCTGGCCATGTATTCTCATATACTGCTACCGTTAACGGTCGCCCAGTCGGCTGAAAACGGCTCTAATCACCGCTTTTAGCAAACGGTGATTAGCATAATAATCTGCTCATTACTATCCAACTGCTGGACACGGGCCTCATCTCAGAATGGGAGCGGTGTAGACCTTAGTCCACCACGCTGGCCTGATGCAATTTAGCGGGCTGTACACACCATCTAAACCTTTATGGAGCCCTCTCTGGGGCCTAATTCTCCTAAAATAAATTGTTGCCAAACGCAATCGAACCACAACCGTCAGTCAGTTTTTGTTTTCGAAAACTTTCAAAATGATTGATTTTGTTTTTTGCGTCAAACATATTTGATAGCTTTTGAAATTGAGAACTGTCTGAATGAACGGTTCGGCCTTGGTTCGGTTGTGATTTATCAAGATTTATTTTAAGAGAATTAGGCCCCAGTTCTCAATTTCAAAAGCTATCAAATTGTTTGACACAAAAAACAAAATCAATCATTTTGAAAGTTTTCGAAAACAAAAACTGACTGACGGTTGTGGTTCGATTGCGTTTGGCAACAATTTAATTTAGTAATAATTCAGTGTCTGTAGACAAATAGCAATCGATGATCGCTAGAGAGTAGAAAGATGTACTGGATTGACATAAACTTTCGACCGGTCAAACGATCTGTTATGTCATTTCCATACATTTAATTGACGTTTCTATTCTCTAGCGATCATCGTTTGCCATTTGTCTACAGACACAGCGCCCTCACAGGTGAACAGATTTCATCACGATGTTTTCCTTCACCGGTAACGAGAGTGATAATCAAATTCTGATAAGTGATTGATTACCCTATTGTTATTAGCGTACAAGACTTTGCTTCTTTCCGTACTTTCCGTGAAGGGCTTGTGGCTAATTACTGAACACGAGTTACAAATTTAATTGAAGCATTATTGCTAACTTAAGTACGATGAAGCTTGTGACTTTGACTATTACAATAATAATATTGTATTTAAAAAAAATACTGAATGTTATCATTTGCAAGGTTAAGCTGCGCTTGCCGCGGTCAGTCTGTGGATGTGTGACTATTCGTTACACATCGACATATGTTACGAAGTGAGCTGACGATCTGTTAGATATTTATTATGCTTTTCTTTTCCAGGTAAGTTCACTTTGTCAAGACGTGGTTGGAGCTTTTGACGTGAGTAAACGACGAAAATCATTTTGTAAAATATATGATTTTAACCAGTAACTCAGTTGTGGAGATCTGATGGCAGTCGCTTCGTGTAAAATACTGGTATTGAACCGCATTCGGTTAGACTGGAAACTGATCCCAACATAATTGGGAAAAGGTTAGGCAGAACAGAAACAGGCATGTTTCCGGGGTCGCGGTGCATGCAGCTGCAAATCCCGCGACCTCGACCATTGGTCAGGAGAAGGAACACCGTGGGTTTTTAGCGGATAAGAGTCCGGCCCCCTATAACCCTTCACCTTCCTCGGGCGAAGGGTATCGATGACGATAATCATGAAAAATAAAAAGAAAATTTACTTCTCCAAATACCTTCCCACCGCACAGGTTTCATTTCTAACTCCTTCGCTGTCTCAGCAATCAAACTTTGGAACGTGCTCCCCCTTGATATTAAAAAAGCTCCGAGTAAATTCTCGTTCAAACGTAAAGTTAAGGAATACTACTTGAAGTCGCTGCACTCCTAATCATTTAATTTAGTCTTCGCCATAATTGTATTTCGATTTTCATAATGTTTTGTATTTGATATTTATTATAATTTCTAAATATTTTATTATTTGTATTTATGTATTTTATGTAACTTATATTTATATTTATCTTATGAATTCGTACTATATTCAGTTCGAAATTGTCATCTCATTTTTGTTTATTTTTTTCTGTACCTATTTCGATGCTTTTCTTTTTAACCCAAAGGTTGACTGGTAGATAATGCCTTATGGCATTAAGTCCGCCTTATGTACCACCATAGTGCATAGAAGTATAAATAAATAAATAAATAATCCCACGAAAAAATAAATAAAAAGGCGGAACAGAAACATGCTACTTTTAAAAGAGTAACCATGGAGTTTCTTGCCGGATCTTCTCCATAGAAAACGACTAATTGGAACCGTGCACCTAAATTCTACTTTTCATAAGCACCTGTATTGGATTACGCGAAATAAAAAATAAAAAATTTCATATATACAGGGTGGAAAAAATCAATGGGCCCTGAAGGGAAACCACTTTAAATCCTTAAGATAGATTATTTTACTTGAAGGAAACATTCCTTTATTTTTAAAAAGAAACAAGACTGCATTCACAGATTTCTAGACAAGTTTACCTAAACCGGGAATCGAACCAGCTAAAAATTCAAAAAATAAATACTCGCTATTTTATTTCACTAGTCGATCGATACAGTCAATGTTAAAGATAAAATTTCACCAAGAAACATTAGGTCTTACACTCGTCTGTCGTACAAGATATCCATTAAATCTAATATTTAGTACACAAGGGCTTTAATCAACATTACCTAGACTAGAACTGTTTACTTTTAACAAGTAAAAGACACTTTTTTTTAACTCTAACGTCCAAAGACATTCTATAAAGTACAAGCTTGCTAATTTATCTCTAAGTACTTTGTTGAAGACTTTGATAAGAAAATCGTTTAATTGGTAATAATAATTCTATGCACATTTCCTTCTTAAAGCTGGCGTCCACTAGGCTCGCCGAGTCGAGTCGAATAGAATCGCAATAATTCGCCTCCTATACATTTACTATAAAACTGCGTCGATCAGCGACGAGCCGAGACGCGCCGAGTCTTATAACTCGCGCGCATCGCTTGTCACGCGGATTTCTGTTTTAACGACTTGCGATTACTGACCGTTTCGCCTCACACGGAACAAATGCGACTCGACTCGATTCGACGCGTTTTGGCTGTAGCCGACGCCAGGCTTTAGACGAGGCGTTCAGACGAAAAGTTTAAAAACAGAACCTTCCATTTGACAATAATCCTACCGATTAGTAGAATAAAATAGCGAGTGTTTAATTTTTTTAATTTTTAGTTGGTTCGATTCCCGGTTTAGGTAAGCTTTTCGAGAAATCTGTGAATGCAGTTTGGTTTCTTTTTAAAAATAAAGGAATGTTTTCTTCAAGTGAAATAATCTATCATAAGGATTTAAAGTGGTTTCCCTTCAGGGCCCATTGATTTTTTCCACCCTGTATATTTTTAATTTGTTTTGCTTCTTTCCGTAGTTAGAGATGAGGATTTAAGCATCCTCGGGTACCTATTATATCTTATCACATAATGTCACTAACGTCTCGAATCCCTAAGGCCGTTTTTCCATTTTGTCTTGTCACGTCTTGTGCCGCGTCAAATTGGCTTAAAGTCAATAAAAAATACAAAGTGGCCTAGTCAGGCCCCCAAGGAACAATATTGTTACGTCAGACAATTGTTGGTGAAGGATCCAAGCTCGTGTCACGCGGTCACGTCAGTTACCACAAATGTCTACACCGCTTACCTGACACCTTAGCTTCGGCATTGGTTTGTCGTTATACATTATCTTGGTTAGGGTTATATAGTGGGTAATAGAGGATCTACACGGATCGATTTTCGCTGTTTGAAAATCGATCGTCTAAATGACAATAGGCATGTTGACAGCATCAATAAATTGCAAATCTAATTAGTCCGCCAGTTAGAGTTTTGAAAAATAATGGACACGTATTTTTTCTTTTGTTAAATCTATGAATATTTGGAAAGATAAAACGCAACAAAACTCAAGAGTGGGGGCTTGTGACGTCAGAAGCAAGTAAATTTTGTACTTGCTTGTGACGTTTTGCCAATTTTAAAAGTGTCGTATCTTCGTCAATTTTGGTTTACGTAACAAAAGATAAAATACGGGTCAAATATTTTTTGATGATCTTACTGACGGACTAATTAGATTTTTTCAGTCAAATACCCTATTCGACTAGGCCGCAAGTGACTAAAATCGCAAGCTCCAAACTTGGGCGTCATCCGACTTTTGCCGTGCGGCGACAAGCCGCATGCGGCGGTTGACTAAAATCGACCGTGTAAATGGCCAGTTGCAGGCGATCGCCCGCCGCATGAGGTGTGTTTTGCGCTGTTTTGTTCCGCTAGAAATGAACAAGTCGCATGCGATTTTTGTCGACCGGTGTAAATGGCTTCTTACTTACAAACTAAGCTTTCTTCATCTTTTTTGAAGCTTTTTTAACGGTTTAGGCAGAACTCCTTACAATGCTAACGCCACTAGACGTGATGTTATGCATACATTTTGGTTTACGTTTTATTGCCATATTAGGGCGCCCACACACGGGCCACTCGCCAGAGCCACAGGCGGCCGGCCACAAGCTGCGGACTTACTTTTCCATACATTACGCAGATTCGCCACACGTCTGACTGGTGGCCGCCACTCGAAATTTATAGAAACAGCTTGTAGTAGACCACTTGTGGCTGTGGGGAGTGGAGGGATTTCCACCCGCCTTAATGTAAAAAATACTCATAAAGTTATTGCCGATGAAAGACAGTTACAAATACCAAAGGATAAGCTCGTACGTGCTTACATTTTGGTTTGATGTCATGTTTAACATAGGAATTAACGGATAAATCATAATCAAGAGGCTCAAATTATTATCCCTTCCTCACATAAGATAATGTTGACTGAATAAGCTGTTTTCTTATGTTGAAACAACACGCACAATTTCTATATTTTCTACTGTATAACGTAAAGGTGGTTTTTATTTACGTGTTTGTCATCGATATCTAACAAAATCGTGTACGAGTGTGAGTGGAGAATCTATCATTACAGTTTTAGCTAATATCTATATGTCAGGTGTATTGCTGGCATGGTAAATATAGAAAATAAAACCAATGTAGACTCTCCACTACTGACAGTACTTCTATTTTGATTACTGGTTAATAACATGAGATAGGTCACAATACAGGGTGTAAACGAATTCGTGTAATTCCTTCAAACCGCGTGATCTACTGGTGATACAGATTAACCCTAAATTGGGTATTTTTGAAAATCAAGTAAAAAAATTTTCAAATTCAAATTTTGCTTTTCTATTCCTGAGTCATTTTAAAGCCCCGGGTTAACTGACTGCAAAGAGCGATATCGCGTTAGTCGTGCCCGTCAGCCGCGTCACCGTGCTTTCATTCATTTATGCATGGAATCGAAATGTACACTCAGAAAAAAAGTTTCAATGGCAAAAAAAAAACTTGTTTTTTTTTACTGAATCCTTAGAAGGTGTTTTAGATACGATCAATTACCCCTAGCTACGGCAAGAAAAAAAGGTTTTTTTTTTTTAATCAACCTAATTCCCGTGCGGTGGCAATCTATACCAGTAGTAGATCATGTGGTTTTAAGGGATTACATGAATTCGTTTACACCCTGTATATTAGATTACACAAGAACAGAAAAATAATAAGAACAAGCCACTGCTTCGGCTCGACACAGAAAACGAGCTCAGTCGAATGACAACAGCTTTTATAACATCGGGTGCGTTGATCTATGACGACTACCCTTCTTTATCTTCTAAACGTTGCTCAGTGTTGCCAGCTAACGACAGGTATAGTGGTGAAATCCTCGTGGATACCCTCAACTCTTGAGAAAGCGGACGGTAACCAGTAAAAACCACTTTGGTGTTCCTACGAGTACCTATGACCGGGGTCGCAGAATTCGCAAGTGCATTCACCGCATCCTCCGTTTGCCAGTCTCTGGTGGACCTCTCCTTTGGTGAGGCCTTGCCCCACGCTCCACTTCTGACTAGTGCGCAGAGATGTGTGCTTGGGGGAATATTCGAATTACCTAAACATTTTTTTAACAACACATGTTTCTCATGGGTTCTTAACATTATAGTAGTTTCAAATTGTTTTTATTCTTGTCTTATTGCCTGATGGCAATATTATAGTTTGAGTTTTCAATATCATAATTGGAGTTTTAAACATCTGTATTCTTAATTTTGGGACGAGGATAGTGACGATCTTAATTTTTGTTAATGTTTTTCGAATATTCGCTCATCCACGCCTCCACGAACGCCTTCGTATTTTTTAGAGAGAACACACAACACGCAAGCTCTATGGCGCGCGCTCTTCGATCTGTCTTTTTCTTTTTTCTTTTATTCCTATTATTAAACTAAAACTGCATTGTCCGCTTACCGTCTAATCGTTTCTAAACGCTTTTCCCTTTTATAAAATTAAAACGGTAACAATAAATTACGCTTGAAATTCGATTACCATCCGGTGTCCGTGCTGACATGGAATAAACAAGAGAATATCGATTGAGAATACGTCGAGCGCCGCATGCAGGGGATAATAAAGTGACAGTAACCATTACTCGATTACTCGCATCGCCCCACACTAGGATCGCTGTTGTGAGTGCTTTTATGCACGTTACACTGCCTTTGTTTATTTTTTATTATGCATGAACTTTTTTTGTTCATACAGGTGAGCGTAGACGTAGCGTCAATTGTTCACAAATTTGTATGTTTCTATAAAAAATATCGTAAGCTAACTTTATCTGCGGATAATATCACTAGATGAAAAGGTCTACGAAGTTACGCTACGCTGTGTAGACTGGGCTACGCAAAATAGACTATGCTACGCATGCATTGCTACGTAGACTACGCTACGCAGGCATTGCTACGTAGACCATGCAACGCTATCTGGCCTACGCGCCCTATTATTGTTAATAGAAGCACTATTGTTTTTACTAGTTACGATTGCCTGGATACGATGTGGGCGTAAGTAAAAGTGTGGAGAGTGTTTTAATATTATAAACAAGCACCGAATTTCACTTTTTAGCAAGTACAAAACTATATGGAAAACCGTTACGTAGTAGTGGTGAGTAAAACGATATTATTTTTAATTCACGAATGCTTTCATGAGTACAGCGTTTACAGGAAACATTGTTTATTTCACGACTTGTTTATTTTCCATGTAATGATAATATTCACGGAACAATATTATCACCCAATAAAGCTTCAATAATATCGTTGTTTTCCCAATTTATAGCCGCAGTAAGGACGTAATTGGCCGATATTTGTTTAGTAAATAGTATTTTTTAAATTAATTCGTCCCTATATAAATGTAAACGTCGGGTAACACTACTGGTAGAGATCAAATACGATAACATAGAGTGCGCGCAAGATAACTCTGCGCGCGACTGAGGGCGTGCTAAACGTTGCCATGATCGCAAAAGTTCAAATTACCGCTTTTTAAGCTTAACTTTTTTATCGCTAAACATAATTTTCCCGATAAATATTCCTACAATCAGGTAGTTCTACTATCAAAATTGATAAAACGGCACACACTTTGGTGGACCATGATTAGTTCCGATTTCGGCCGCGCGCAGACTTATCTTGCGCGCACTCTAGCACACCTATCCAACGTCCGTCTTCAATGTGTATGTGTGTATATGTCAACAAATCACCATGTTTGTGTTTGACATTTAGTAGATTTATTGCTCGACTAGTGCATGTACAACAAGGCGCACGTGTGTCATTCATACAAACCTCCAAACGGTACCGTACTGTTAATTAGCGACGACTGATCCTTGTTTTGTTTAAGTTTGGTCTACAGTTGCAGAATGCACACATCTGCGTTGAACGAATGACGCGTTATAAATATTCTTTCTCACATATTTTTTACTTGCAATGGAGGGGCGTGCCGTGTTATCTTTATACAAGGTTAGTCAGAAAGGGGGTACTAATCCGGAAGGGTGTTAAAGTACACATAATAATGAATAACTTTTGTTCTACAACTTTTCCAAAAAGTCAATAGTTTAAGAGAAACAGTTGTTCAAAAATCTGAAAAAAAAAACTCTAAAATCTATCTATCCCCAGTTATGATCAGCTGTGTTTACATTTTAGGTCATATTTGGGGTCATGAATTAGAAGCACCATTTTCTGAATTTGTGACTAAAGCAGGGATGAAGAATTTTTGAAAAGACTAAAATAAAAATCATTTTATTTGGAAAAAAAATATCGAATTTTGAAATTTTAACACTTGCTTTCAAACAGACATCAGCGATACTTTAAGTGGGTTTCGGATTAGTACCCCCTTTCCGACTAACTTTGTAGATCTCTTATATTACGTTAAAACGATTAATGACTTAAGTTGCAATATGCATTATATACTAATTAGCACAAAGCTGCATTGTGTCTACGACACAAATTGCAACACAAGTGTCAGACACTTGTAAATAATTAGCTTCGTGCTCCTCTCAGCTGGTGTGGAATTAAAGGAGACTCGTAAACTCATACATAATAAATTTTGTGCACTTATACAGGGTGTTAACGAATTCGTGTAATTCCTTAAAACCACATGATCTACTACTGATGTAGACAGGTCCCGCACGGGGATTTAGCTTGATTAAAAATAAAATTATTATTTTTTCATGTGACTTTGTAACCGATCGTATCTAAACCACATAATAAAGATGCAGTAAAAAAATAAGAGTTTATTTTTTTGCAAAAAAAATGATTTATTTGTGTGAACATTTCGATGCCACGCATAAATTAATGAAAGCACGGCGACACGGCTGGCAGGCACGAGTAACGCGATATCGCTCTTTGCAGTCAGATAACTCAAGGCTCTAAAATGACTCAAAAATAGAAAACCAAGATATTTTTTGACTATTTTTTTAGTTGTTTTTCTAAAATTCCCATTTAGGGTTAATCTGTGTCACCAATAGATCACGTGGTTTGAAGGAATTACACGAATTCGTTAACACCCTGTATAGTATGTGTACAAAATGTACACATACTTGTATAATTATGGATGAGAATGTTGGGTCACAAAAGGGTCGAATGAAAGGCAATTGCATGCAGCTGAGATGAGAACGCTAAAAGGCATGTGTGGTGTTACGCGAATGGATAGAATTAGAAATGAGTATGTAAGAAGAAGTCTGGAAGTGGCGCCGGTGACTGAGAAATTGTGCGGAAACCGGTTGTCATGGTATGGGCATGTGATGCGGAGGAATGAGGAACATGTCGTGAAGAAAGTTTTGAGTATGAATGTGGATGGTTATAAAAGTAGAGGAAGACCAAAGAAACGTTGAATGGATAATGTAAAAGATGGTAAAACTAGAAAGAGGGTGACTACTGAGATGACGGTTAATAGAGATGTATGGAAAAAAAATACATGCTGGGCCAACCCCAAATAAGTTGGGATAAGGGCAGGAAGATGATGATAGTATAGTATGTGTACCGAGTCTAACGTAGTGTAGGTTTCATCTGTATAGCACAAAGTTCAACAAAAAAAATCATTGAAAAAAATGAAATCGTTTATTTATTTATTGTTCACAAAATCCACAGCTCTTTGAAATGTTATTCTATAATATACAGGGTGGTAATTTGAAATGGGGCATGAAGGGCAGCTACCTTCACCATTGTAACTACAAGAAAACGTTCTAAGAAGACTACCCCTAACTTTTGGGATAATTACAATCGGCATTCACAGATTTTGATAAAAAAGTACAGTCAGCGAGAAAAAGGGATGTTTTCACAAAACTTTTTTATGATGCCAATCGATCCCATTTCCCATAAGGATCAAAAGGCTCTTCCGGACCAACTGAGGTTTGAGTACTAGAAACGTCAGAAATAACAAAAAACTATTTCAGATGGGTTAGTTATAAGGGTAGCTACCTTAATCGTTGTCGCTAAAAGAAAATGTTGATAGGAGACTAGCCATAATTTTTGAAATTATTTCGAAATGCACAAAAAAAAAGAAAAAAAAAATTGGTACAGTCAGCAAAAAAATGGTCGGTTCTCACAAAACTTTTTTTATGATGCCAATCGATCCTATTTCCCATAAGGATCATAATACTCTTCTGGACCTACTGAGGTTAGAGTACTAGAAACATCAGAAATCACGAAAAACAACATTTCGTTAAAAGTTAGGGCAACGAAGAAAAAAAAATTTTTTTTCTTTTTAAAATCTGTGAATGCAGTTCGAAATATTTTTAAAAATTATGGACAGTTTCTTAAGAGCATTTTCCTGTAGCCACAACGATTAAGGTAGCTGCCCTTATTACTACCCTATCTCAAATAAGTTTTTTGCGATTTCTGACTTTTCTAGTACTCGAACCTCAGTTGGTCCGGAAGAGTCTTTTGATTCTTATGGGAAATGGGATCGATTGGCATCATAAAAAAGATTTGTGAAAACAGCCCTTTTTCTCGCTGACTGTACTTTTTTTTCAAAGTCTGTGAATGCCGATTGTAATTATCTCAAAAGTTAGGGGTAGTCTTCTAAGAACGTTTTCCTGTAGTTACAATGGTTAAGGTAGTTGCCCTTCATGCCCCATTTCAAATTACCAACCTGTATAACTAGTCTTACAGCCAATTACGGATTTACAATTTAATATCTATATAATACATGCAGCAGAAACAAACATACAGAGTGAAGTGAACTGCTAGAACCATCTAAGCATTGCTAAGTGTACAGTGTGGGTGAGTGTGTAAGAGTGCATGAGGAGTTGCAAATGGGTGCGTGAATGTTGTACTATAGTGGTCTGTGGTGATAGTCTGTATACCTTCTATTCAATTATATTTATTTAATCCCGCGTGTCGTCCGAGGACGACACCGCCATTGTTTATCTATTGTGTCTATAATTATAATGCATTGTCTTCGTCTCCCAACATTTTTAGGATTAAATAAAAATTTAATCCGAATTGATTTCCAGGCATGACCTTAAAGGCTTATAACACAACATGCCACGCGACGTCAATATAATGTGCTGATTGGCCACATTCCATCTCGTGAAGCCACGTTTCGTCATTTAGCCAATCGCGTTTGGCGTCTAGTGTTACTTAAATGCTGCAGCCTTAAGAATTTTTGTCAGTAAATGAGTTATATGAAAAAGGGCCTATTCTACTAAAAAAATAAACCAAACATGCAAACTATTTTTGTTTAGGTGAACTGGGGCCCAATTCTCCTTTCTTCAACTCTCATGATATCTTGATAAATCGCAATCGAACTACGGCCGTACCGTTTATTCAGACAGTTTTCAATTTCAAAAGCTGTCAAATAGTTTCACACAAAAAAGGAACCAATCATTTTAACAGTTTTCTTAACAAAAACTGACTGACGGTTGTGGTTCGTTTGTGTTTTGCAACAATTTTATTAGTCGAATTAAAATTATGTCAGTAAATGAGTTATATAAAAGGAGGACTAATCTACAAAAAAAAATCAAACCAAACATTCAGACAGTTTTTATTTACGTAACTGTCAAAATGTTAGATAACAAAAACAAAACTAACCATATTATGACAGATATCGTAAACGAAAACTAACGGATGTGATTTGACGTTTTTTTTTTTATTATACTTGTACCCCCTTCCATGTTTTATGTACGAGTATTAAGCCTCGTCCCCACTAGGAACATTTGTCGAGCGACATGTGTCCCCGGTGACATCGGGCGACGTGGGGCGATGTAGGGCGACATCGCCCGATGTCTCCGGGGACACATGTCGCTCGACAAATGTTCCTAGTGGGGACGAGGCTTCTATCACTACTCTTCATCGACTGTGCGACAAGGAACAGTTTCAACAATGTCGCGGCGATGTCGTCCGACGTCGCCCGACATCGCCCGATGTCACCGGGGACACATGTCGCTCGACAAATGTTCCTAGTGGGGACGAGGCTTTAACTCATTTCGTCACAATCACAATATGAAAGAATCGTTTCCCTCAAAGGAATAAAGCTGTTTTTTAAGCACTGCGTCTCATTCAATCGTGGTGTATTGTTTCAATAACCCATGTTGAAATGGATAATTAACTAAATAATGTTTGATTTTCTGACGAGAAATAATTATTTAACTAAAGCAAGATGGGATAATTAATAAAGTATGTCTTCGTCTTCTACATGCTAACATTTACCTTGCCCTCGGGCTCAGCTTTGTTTATCTGCAAGCCCACGCCCAACTCCGTCATTTCTGGATATTCAGAGATTGAACCTAAGGAAACGATTTTTATGGAGCGTGGGTGAAGCGTAAATGTATAGCTACCATGTTCCAACACATCCTGTGTGCTAGTTATTTTAAAGCCAAATCTAGCTGGCAAAGCTCAGAACATAGTCATAGGTTGGCATATAAGCCGACGGTCCACCTGATGGTAAGTGGTTACCGCTGCCTATATACACCTACAACACCAAGAGATGATGCGTTGCCAACCTTAGAGATAAAGTTGGAAAGTCTCAAATGCCTATAGTTTCATCGGCACCCATACTCTTCATTCCGGAACAGATCAACGCTACTTAGCGGCAGAAATAGGTATGGAGGTAGTTCTTTCCCTGACGAACTCTTTCACAAGGAGCTCTACTACTCGTAATAATATATTGTTAAACTGTGATAATACTGAATCTACTCCTAGACCTTAAAAGTAATGGCGTTTTGAGATAGACCTTTTTATGGCTGGGAAATCATCATATGACTTCTTCCGCTCTGGGCGTAGCGGAAGGGAGTGTCAGACTCTTACTGACTAAAACCCATCCGTGTTCCTCCTAAT
This sequence comes from Amphipyra tragopoginis, assembly GCA_905220435.1. Lineage (NCBI taxonomy): Eukaryota > Metazoa > Arthropoda > Insecta > Lepidoptera > Noctuidae > Amphipyra > Amphipyra tragopoginis. The sequence continues at coordinate 5,835,306 of HG992006.1, forward strand.
ACCATTTGCGTTCCAGGGCTGCGGCAAATCTTTCGAACAAATTCCGCAACCCTGGCAGTTTGAGATAGACCTGGTGCCCAATTCTCCTAAAAGAAATCTTGATAAATTGCAACCGAACCAAGCCCGAACCGTTCATTCAGACAGTTTTCGTTTTCAAGAGCAGTCAAATTGTTTGACGCAAAAAACAAAACTAATCATTTTGTCAGATTTTTAAAAACAAAAACTGACTGACGGTTGTGGTTCGTTTACGTTTGCCAACATTTTTGTTAGTCGTTTTGGCCCGCTGGTAACAAAATATGTCTGACAGACAGACGGACAGAGGTGCCACAGCAATATAGTTCCGTCCACTTTAGGTTCGCAACCCTAAAAAAAGAAAACATATAACTCTGAAATCAAAGTTTTATCTTAGCACAGACATTCGCAGCTTTCGTTTATTATTCGTTTATCTTTTACGAGCATCGAAACGTACATAAATCCTTGAATAGCAGTATGTGTGTCACTGTTACCCTTAAGCAGTAATAGGTATTTTCCGTTTATTCCATGTCGATGCGGAAATGAAAGAAAAACAGACCGAAACAGTTGCGTCTGTTGACGTCATAAAATTTTACGGGAAATAATCGGGGAACATTGGCAAAGCAAAGATAATAGAAATGTATTGTATATTTTCAATTTGCGAAGAGTTTTTGCGAGTTTTGCGAATGGTAGGTATGTACTTGCAGCAATTTAAAAGTAATTTAAATTTTTATAGGTTTAATAATTTTCGCTGTTTTTTTTTAATAATTTTGATATTTACGTTGAGAAGTACAACTATGTGTCTATACTTGAGAGCAAATAAATCGAGCCACTCCTTATTTCTCGTGTCCTGGTTATTAGTTTTGGTTTTATGGATTATATACTAACTTGACAAAAAACTACCGTCATTGTAAAGGTTATCGAATTACCCTTTAGGCGATATATGTTTCGAATTGATCGGTTTCATAATACGTACTAAAAATTATAACAATTTTACGTGAAAAATAGAAGTGGCTCGATTTATTTGCTCCCAATTATAGTATTAACCTAATTATAACTTATTTTCAGCTATCAATAATCATCACTAAAATTGAAATAAGAGCAATTTAAAAATTGTGATACTCGTACTGTTAATGCCAACGCAAAAATCTTTCTGTTAAAAAAAAACAGCCTACAATTCCATTCCATTTATCTTTCACGGCGCGCTAAGGCGCAAGCGCGCGCAACCACACGCATGCGTAATGTGCTGCTGGCTTTGGACGCCATAATAGGTATTGTTTTACTTTTAACTTTATTTTTTTTTATTTAAATAGCATGAGTTTAGATAGGGTTGTGTATGAAACTGCACATAACTAGATATTAAAACATTCGTGCGATACTATTAATAGGATAAAGGATTCCATTTTGATTGCCAAACCCAGATAAAAATATGACAACAGAAAAATTACGAAACACAATAATAAAATATCATATTACAAACAAAAGAGGAAATTCAAACTCGTCCGCTTGGTGTAGTCCTATCCTAATCAGCTGTCAGTCGCAGAGCCGAGCGAATAGACTTATTAAAGTTTGACAGGCCAATCAAACTTGTATTGATTTTAATACGGAACGCCACTTAATACCGATCGCTTTATTTAGACAAGTCCTTAATTTAATAACTTTACTGATAGTAGTAGTTTATATTAGATTTTTGTGGGATGAGAGCTTTTTACACGACTGCTCAAAAAAGGAGTGTTAGTGAAGTCAGGAGAAAAATTATGTTTTCCAAAAAAATGTCCCCCGATTGCATTTGAATTTCAGATACATACAGAATTTGCTGTGTTATGCTGAAACGTTCGATACAACTTGTTTTTTTTTTTTACTTTTTAGAATAAAAGGGGGTATTTCACAAACATATTAATAAGTAGTCCGTAACTATTGACTAGATAAACTAAATGTGACCTACAAATATAACATTTCATTACCCTCCGCGCTAACTGTCGTAACTAGCAATTGATAATTTTTCAGAGAAATTCTCAAAGAGTGACGTATCTGCTTCAAATTAATAGAAATAAATAAATAGATACCTTATGGCTTTAGGGCAATTACTAACCAAGCGAAGAGTAAGCCACGAGCAAAATAAAAAAGTTATTAATTCATTAATAAAGCCACAGCTAACGCAACTACTGAAAAATTATCAATTGCTAGATACGACAGTTAGCGCGGAGGGTGACGATTTATGTGACCAATATGCTTGTTATTATCACTTTAGTGATATGCGGTGAAATACAAAAATGTTAGCTATTGAAACAGTTAAAGACCGAATTAGCTTAATGAACAGTTAATTATATTTTGAAGAAACATCCCCTTGGCCACTTATAGTATTTTCTGCAAAGTCGAGTTTTTTTTATTTATTTTTAATTTTACCTTTTTTAGCGTAAAGCGCCAAATCCAATGGCAAATTTCATTGCTTAAGTTATTGCAGCAAAAGCTCGCTTAGTTCGTGCAAAAGTCGGTTTGCCGCAGCAAGTGTGTCCAGTTTAAAAGTCGGTTGCAGAAATCAATTTGCGTAATAAAATTTGCTAGTGGTGCTTAAGAGTTTCTGTCAGAACATTTCTAAAGCTTGCATGAAGGTCTTCTATGCATACTTTTTGGACTAGAGCCCACAGGCTACCGGTGCTGGCAAATTCTGTCAATAAGTGGGGTCTAGTACAAAATATATGAACAGAGGGCCATCGCGCGTCAGAAATGTTCTGATAGAATTTTTCTTATAATGTGCGGACTTTTGTTTTCAAAAACTGTTCAGACTCGTTTTCCGAAAGCAGACTGATACTCGTAATTGCACATTGAAATTAATCGAATTACTTATTCGCTTTCGAATAATTAAATCGGATATTCAATTCGTGTGAAATACACGCAAATTGATTGCCGAATTTTATTTTATACGATTCTGTTTCAATTTCCAATACACAATAGTTCGGTGGAGTTGTATTGGAATACGAGGCAACAAGTCCTCTCGAATAGTCTCGACCGCCAATCAATGAACCTAACAGCTCGTTCCCTAACTCTTAAGTTCTAATCGATTCTAATTGGTTTTTAACCGACTTCAAAAAGGAGGAGGTTCTCAATTCGTCTGAATGTTTTTTTTGTTTTTTTTTTTGTATGTTTGTTACGCGATATCTCCGCCAATTATGAATGGATTTTGATGATTCTTTTCTTGTTTGGTAGGCCATACTTCAGAGGTGGTCCTATATAAATTTTATTGAAATTGATTTTGCAGTTTTTGAAAAAATCAACAAAAAAAAAACACAAATCGTATATAGACGACGTTCTAGTTGTAGTGCTGGTTCGAGAATTTGTACACTATTGTAATTGTAATTTTTGGCACTAAAAAGTACAAAATAAAAAAAACTTTAAAAAAGTAAAAACCGACTTCAAAAAAAAACTAAACGGAGTAAAATAATTATCATTTAATAAAACTACCAGTTTCAGAAGTCGGTGTTCTACGCTGAAACAAATTGAATGCACCGTCTTCTGAAACTGGTAGTTTTATTAAATGATAATTATTTTACTCCGTTTAGTTTTTTTTTTTTTTGAAGACGGTTTTTACTTTTTTAAAGTTTTTTTTGTAACAATCGTTTAAGCTATGATCGATGTTTGAGGTACTAAACCCCAAACATCGATATGTATATCTAAACAACACTGGATAAGTCGAATCTTTAAAACGACAGCCGATTTATTGTGTCAATTTGAGACACCACATGCGTAAGTACGCACAGTCATCTGCAAAGAGATGTACTTCGCGAATTTAAAAAGTGAATTTAAGAAAAAGTAATTACTGAAATCTTTTACAATTGTACACATTACATCTGCCAACACATATAAATATATAGATTTTTAAATTTAAAGATTCCAAAGTTTGTATGAGAAAGATACTTTTGAAGTAAGAAGCGTGGAATTTAAAATTTAGGCTTTTGGTGAGAAAAAACACGTGAAAAATACACGTGTTTGAGGGTTTTTGGAAATTCTACCCCTAAGGAATGAAATGCGGGATGAAAGATTTTTTTAACTTGGGTTTTTAACTTGAAATTTGGCACAAACACTCTTCAAAGTAAATAATAAAAGAGGGACTTTTTGGATTTTATAACTACACCTGAAAAAAGAATTAACGAGAGTTCAAAATTTCACGCAAGCGAAGCTGCGGGCAAAAGCTAGTACCTACATAATATTATTATTGCAGGTGACTGTACCTAGTAAGAATAAGTTAAGTAAATACTTTGTCTAAGTACAATTTTAGTTTTAAGTACTTTTACCACTAGTTTTAAGCGGGTTGAGTGCCAGAATGGAGCAAAACTACTTTGACTCAACAGGTACACAGTACAGTTGGTACTAAAAGCCAGACCATACTATGTATTGTTGAGGTCAACGATCCTAAAGCGCAATTCTGACTATACTATTTCGCTTTATAGTTAAGCATACCTATTGCGTCATAAGCTATAGCTATACAAGTTTAGTTTTAGCACAATGTACCTACTTACTACATACAGTGGGTCAACGCCTATACATTTGACAGGTCCTATGAAATGTCAAAATTATGTAGGGGCGGAGGTTATGTCCCAAGTATGCAGTATGGCTACTCGGGACATAACCTCCGCTCCTTCACCCCGCAACCCCCCGCACGATTGCTCTGTGACAATGTTCTACGTTGACCGACTGTAAGGAGTAAGATATAGGTAGACTGTGGTTCGGTATGTGTTTGTGTTAGTGTGTTAGTACCTATACACTAAACCTGAATCTAGTTTGTTCAGAATCAATCACTAGGAGAATCGATTGGGATAGTTTTTAAATCACGTTAAATCTTGCAATTTTTTTTTCATAAATTTCCGTTTTGTTTCAATAGTTTTCTAACTGTCTATGCATAACAGTGGACGGGAATAGACACCTTGAGGCTTGAGACGGTCCGCTCGGTCAGTTTCCGTGTATTAGACAACCCCTGCATAGCACATCTCACACATTTCATACTCTACTGGGCAACTTAACGCAACATAAACTAAGGTGTAACTTGGAGATTTGTTAAAAAAAACATACTCCGGTAATTCTGATTAAAATCTTGTTGGGGTGTCTCGGTTTTTGTGTATACTAAAAATAGTGTTGTATAACAATACGTTCACACTATACGCTATATCGCAAGCGGATCAGCCATGTAGCAAGTTATTGAACGGCAACCCGTCGGCCGACGGACGGGGTGTGAAATGACGCGGGCAGGGACCGGAGAATCGTACGATATAGCTCTGAGAATCGCTCAAGTTTATCGCGTAAAGCTAGCCAATACTTTATAGCATAGCGTTGTGTGAACATGTCCATATAAAATATATGCTGAGCCAAATACGATTTACCTTTAATATATTTACTATACTCATATTGTCTGAACTGCGCTTAAAACTAAAGTTTGCAATACCAACCTCACAACACAACCTCATTTATATTTAAAGTGCTTCAATTACTATTATGAAAATGCTAATTACTCTAGTACATTCAACTGCAATTACCATTATGAAAATATTCATCTTTAGAACGCTAGTGTTGTTCCATCGAGTCTATTATTCTTGTGTCAATAGAACGTAAACATCGTTTGATGAAAAATAAATCGACTAAGACGTCTTCGTCTTTGAGTCGGTATTGTGTACACAGTGCCGGTAAATACCGCATTCGTTAGTTCTGCGACGTATTTAGACGTCTTTCATTCGTCGCGTATTGACTTTTGTAATGGTTTTTATATAGGCTCGTCTTTTAAGTTGTTTTAGGTGAGTTGAGGAGCAATTTCCTGCATGACTTCTGAGTACAAAGCTAAAATAGACGTAATTTTTCATTTCAAATGTTTAACATCACGCCTGTATTCCCCGAAGGGTTGAGCAGAGGTGTAGTACACCCTCATTTCGCCGTTATGTTTAAGTCTCAGTTAATAGGGGGCGAGCTTACTGCAATCAACTGGGCACAAATCCAGACTCCGGGCTGCTACTGGGAAATTCCACACGGAAAAACCCAATAACACTTTGCTCGACCTGGGGATCGAACCCAAGACCTCACGCTTAGCAGTCGCGCTTACGACCACTAGACCAACGAGGCAGTCCATTTCAAATTTAACTTCAAATGTATGCTATACTCGTTTTAAGTAATTATCAGTTCGGATCCGTTTTTGTTAAAAACATTTACAAAAACGATGTACACTTTTCATCACTATTTTTACACAAAGGCACTCCTCTAGTGTTTCAATTAAAAATCGAACGCAGAGAGTTCGAAAATAATTTAAATCGAGTAAAAAGAACTCATATACTATATCAGTGGTTCTCTCGAGGGCCATTGTCGAGTGGAACTGGCACGCAACATCCCCCCGCCACGCTCCACTTTTGAATCTGGAGAACCGAGGCGGTTTCAACGACTTTTTACGTTTATTTTTTTTATTTCACTTTTTTACAGAGATTGCGGCCAACGTTTTACTGGAGTTATGAATCGCGTTCCGATTATTATGTTTGCCAATGTTACGTTGTAAACACGATTTGCAAACTCATTTATTTCTCGAACAAAAGCGTTTTACATTGCGTTTTAATGGAAAATATAAAGCCTTTTGTGTGTTAGTCCGTTCACTAATCCCCTTCGTGTTGGAACGAAGATAATATATTTAATTACGTTTGCGTAAATAAATAAAAGCTGGGTCTAAGTAAAAGTGCAAAGGGTAATAAATGTCGGGGGTTTGATGAGCACTTGATTATTTCACGTTTCCTTTTTCCCTAAAAGAACTAATTCGGAATGTAGGCGTGACATTCACACCTCGATATACTAATCTCAATTAAGGCGTGAGCGAATGTTTATGGCGGTCGTTTCGCACTTGACCGTTTCCGTTAGGGCTCGGCTCTCGCTGAGTGCTCTCCACGGCTCATGGAAAAATTTAGGAGCTAAGGCATCCGACATGTTGACAATTGTGGTCTGAAAAAGAAAAATGTTTACATAATTGTTACCTTTCAGATTTTTTTTCTAATTATTTTTATGTGGTTCAAGCAAGTAAAGTTAAAATATGTCCCTTTATAAAGACAGGTGAATATATCTCTTCTAGTTGGTTTTAGAAGTCTTATAGCAATCATTGCTGAGGAAAATAAGACACCGGCAATGTATCACGGAAATGAAATAAGTAATTCATTTACTAAAGAGATAACACTCGGGAGCAATGAATCCGGGTCACTAATACAAACCTTAATATCTCAGAAACTAAGAATTATAACTTATTCAAATAAAAACTATTTTATAGAGTATTAAATAGTCTATAAAATACTTTTTATTTTAATAAGCGACCTCGGTACAAATGCTGTATCCACTGGCAGGAATGGCGCCACCAGAAGTTCGTAGAGTAGTAGCTAGCTCTAGCGAAAGAACCAAAATGGAAAGCGATACGCGTCACCCTCTACACTACAACATCCCCGTTCGGCAAAGACTTAAGAGCAGTAACAGCTTTGCACAGCGTGTCCTCCCACTCACTGCCGAATGTTCACAGGCAAGAGTCTAGTTGTGGCGAGATAAGGCTTCTCTACCCACTCCATTTGTTGCCCCTTCCGACGATCTCCCACCTGGGCATGAGTTGCCTTGGCTGACCTAGAAGTCTCTAAATAGACTTCGGACTCAGGTTGGTCGAAGCAAGGAAAACCTGCTCAGATGGAAATTTGCGGATAACTCAAACCTGGAGTGTAAATGTGGTGCCGTTACGCAAACTATGGCGCACTTAACATCATGCCCCGCCTGCCCTGTTACCTGTACGCCACAAGAACGAATGGTCCGACACGGTGTAGATTGTCATCGACACGCTAAGAAGAAGAAGATTTGAATAAGCTACCGTTCTTAGTTTCCGAGATATTAAGGTTTATGTTGGTGACCCGGATTCATTGTTCCCGAGTGTAGTTACCACGAGTCGACAAAAACTCTATGGAACTACACCTCCGACTTCTGAAAGTTCCAAATTCAAAAAATGGATGAGTACGTACTCCAAAAATCTAAATTAAATTTAAATAGCATAGAGTGAGTTTCTTTCATAGAGTTAAGGCTCATTTACACGGAGATATTTTCTCGAAGCGAGTCTCTTGCTATCTCTGTTTTCATCGTGGAAAAAGACAACAACAGAACGAGTCTCGCTTCGAGAAACTATCCTCGTGTAAATCGGCCATAAAGCGTTTTGCGTCTCGGCGCCGCTTACTATCCACGCGTGACGTTTTACACTTCACCTTTAACCTCGTAATGACCACCACCGCTTATTTGCGGCGGCTTCCATTGTTTATCTACTGTGTCTGTTTGTGATAATTGAGCAGTTGAGCGACAAGGATTTTACACAATTTTCCTAGAATTACCATTAACTAACATTACATTAAATAAGTACAAAATACAAATAGCAACACTTTTCATGTGATACTCGTATGTATTCTGTTCATAAAATGTGTTTCAAATTGTTTGAAATTAGAAAATGTAATTTATTACGACGGAGGTCACTGACATTATGTAATAATAATTTACAGTTAATTTAAAATTAATGTTAACATATCTCATACAAAAGAAATAAATAAATAGAGATTGAATGTGTCAGGGTATGTAGAATTGTAATAATTAAAGCTTTTTATATTATACTACGTATATTGTTTTCTTGTTTGTTTTTACTTTTAAAGCATTTCTAAACGAAGAGACAAATCATGACCCATGGTTGTCTCTTCGTTTAGAAATGCTTTAAAAGTAAAAACAAACAAGAAATACAATATACGTAATATAATATAAAAAGCTTTAACAATTCTACATACCCTGACAAATGCGTAATAAATTAGTCTCCATTTCAAAAGCACGTTCATAACAGTCACGCTAATAATATCAATCCGACAGCGATGCACCGTAACGAACAAAAGACTCATTAAACTGGCTAACGAACCCTGGCAGCGGCCTTCAGACTTGCTAACATGCCTGCCTAGACCTGACATCTCCATTTTGAGCATTAAATGCTTCATTAGCTTTCAGAAATTCATCAATGCACTGTAATGTTAATACGTCCAGAGGCGTCGTACCGTGACTAACAAACTATCCCGCCGTAACTGAGTAGGCGTAACTAAACTGACAAAAGAACTAAATAAATAATAACACTGGAGGACCGCCAACATGTTCCTGGCAAGACAAGTGCGATAATAAACGCCTAATAATATGATGTGGTTAATGTATAGCTGGCAGAAATAACAATGAAAGAAAACGCTGAAACAAATGAGCGCGGAGAAATTATTAAAAAAATAAAGTGTCGTCTGTGGTTTTGTGAAGCCACCTCACACGTGCGCTTTGATGTGGTGGTCTGAACGTGTGCCGTAAAATTATTAGGAAGCAACGTCGTGAGGCGTTTTAGTTGTGGTTGTATCTAAATTATTATTATTCTGATTCAAAATAGGCCGCACTTTTAGCAAACCGCGCCACGAGCTTTTATTTATACCTTCGCACAAAATGGGTACAGAGGCGAACTTAATGCCTTAAGCATTTTCACATGCAGAGAAAACATGGTAGGTGACCTTTATACGTGAGTCGTAGGAAATAAATGATGCTATATTACTCATTTTGTAGATAAAGATATAAAATGAAATATTACATCGGGATTAACTTGTCATTTAAATTAAATGCTACAAATATTTAGTTGCATAAATGTTCAATTTATAAAGCAAGGTGACGAGTGTTAGAATTAATTTTACAAACTATATAAAATAAAAGTCAACACAAATCTTAACATTTAACGATAGACATTTCTGAACATACGAGTGCAAACCGGATGAGCGAAAAGGCGTTCTAAAGAAATAATAACTCAAGATAGTTTAGACAGAACTATAAAAATGTGATTCCGTTTTATGACCGTAACCTATATTTTCACGCGCGACTGCGTGTTGTAGTATTTTTTTCCGGTTCGTTCAGAGTTGTTTATACTTTACGTCATGTCATGTAGCTCGGTATACAGTGTCAACCAATTCGAGTAATTTCTTAAACCCACATGATCTATTACTGGTTTAGATTAGGCACGGGAATTGGATTAAATAAAAAAATAAATTTAAAACTTCTTTTTCTAGCGTTAGGGGCAATGTGATCGTATTTAAACCGATGATGTGGTTTAGAAAAGAAAACAAAAAGGTTTAAAAAAAAATATTACTTGGTAGAACATTTCGATGCCACTCATAAATAAATGAAACGGCGACACAACTGGCGGGCACGACTAGCGCGATGCCGCTCCACGCAGTCGGTTAACTTTGGGCGCTAAAATGATTCAAAAATAGAACGTCATGTATTCTTCTTGTTTTTTTTTTTGTTTTATCTATTAAACTCTCAATCACCGTAATTATAGACACAATAGATAAGACAATTAAGTGTCGTCCTGAGTCGACGGGCGGTACGCAACCGGTTAAAATCCCATGCAGGATCAATTTGTGGCACCAGTAGATCATGCGGTTTGATAGAATTACATGAATTCGTTTACAGTATAGAAAGTTGTAGTTTATTTACGGAAGCCAAGATATTTTTTACAGTCAAAATGCTTGCGTAAAAGTAGGCGGGACCTGAGCAGACAGAACGATTTACATTGCCAAGTGAATGACAAGTACCTTGTCAATGAGCATGCGTAGGTTTTTCTTTTTAACAATAGTACAAACTCGCATACTCAAGTTCTTCGGACACGTTTCACGGCGGGAAAATGACTCTATACAGCGTTTGGTCGTACAAGGCAGAGTGGAAGGCACCAGACCGCGCGGAAGGATAGCGATGCGATGGGCCGACCAATTAAAATCAGCCGTGGGTGGCCTGTTGTGCGAGTGTACCAGAATGACCACCAATAAGGAGAGATGGCGAGACATCGTGAGATGAGCCACATCAGCTGCAGTAACTCATAGTGCTACATGACGACTGTTGTAAAACCTACTTGCTAAGATACTTTTTGTTAGGTTTTAAATGTCATTTGTTATACCTATCGATAAAAAGATATTCGAAATTTAAATATACTTGTTACTCGAAGTTTGAATAGCAACCATCGTACAACGTTTACTGAGTTTTTCATTTCGCTATTTCCACAGTATTTAATTAGGAACGTGATTCTTCAGATTACAATTACAACAACGACTACGACCGCTCGGGCAAGAGCGAAACGAATAAGAAGGTTTTTCTGGAGTCTCGGAAAAAAAAATGAAGGTGTGAATGACCCTTCGGGATAGTGGTCCGTGTGAGACCGGAAAACACGTCTAGCGCGATGTTTCGCGATTACGTAACGTGGTCAGTGAAACAAGCGCGTAGACGCGAGACGTACAGACGTCGTGATATACGACCGGTTCTGAATTAATTCGGCGTTGAGAATGATATTAATTGTGGACTCGATTGTACGCCGCCGGTAAAATTTCATAGAGAACGTTTTATTTTTTATTCTTTGTTTTTGGAATGCGAAATGTTTCGTAAATTGTATTGTAGATTTTATGAACAGTTATGTTGTGAAATGGTTTTATGTACCGTTTTTATTTAAAAAATATTTACTTTACTAACTTACTAAATTACTAACAATTTTGTAAGACGCGTAAGAGAATTTATAGTTATTTATTATCAATCGAGTGTTGCTGAATACGACTTACCTATCATACAATATTACTGTAGTATAAACTTTTTTTTTGAAAATTAGTGTTGTTCTGAATTTCTAGCTGTGGCTTTGTTTTAACTCAATCGGACAAACGATGTGCATGACGACATCAAGATGCATTGAAGACGAACTAAACGATGAGCGATGCATTGAAGACGAACACACAAACATAAGTTTTTATAATAGTAGATATACTTAATCCAATTTCGGCCCAAATCCACCTCTTGAATACAATACAATACTTACTCTTTATTGTACACAAAACAAACAAGAAACAGTACATATACAATAGCAGTGAGATATACAATTGCCGAGACCTAAGCTGAGCTTTGCATTTGTGTGAGGGCACATAGAATCGATTGCCAAAAAGCAGTATAAACCGGACCGGAAGGACGCGTCTGCATTCATTTTCACACAAATGCAAAGCTCAGCCTACGCCTCGCCGATTGTACCTACAATGGGCGGTCTTATCGCACTAGGCGATTTCTGTCAAACAACATTTTGTCTAGATGAATACTACCTACTCTATGATTTTGTAAAAATATTTTGTTATTGTCCAGTCTCTTTTGATACCAAAAGAAAAAAATGGAAAAAATACGGATATAGTAACTGCATGGAAAACTAGTGGGAACAACCCTTTATTTCAAAAAAGGGAAAATGTTGCGAGAAATTGCCACTTCCACGTGACATCCCTAACGTGTGTACAGCATACGCTTCTGACAAATAGTCGGAAAGACTACGGGATACTGGCGGTAATATATTGCGAGTACGAGGCGGCGTACGAACTACGCCCGGTAAAAACCCTAGGGGACCGCTACCAACGGTTGTCGAACGTTATTCGCTATTGAAATATCGGAATTTGAATACCGTTTTGGGATATCGCTCGGTATATTGTGCTGAAATTCGATTATTTGGGTTATTAGTTTAGTTTTTGATGCAATTTTGTCGTGTTGTTGTGCGATGTTTTGTTCGTTATTGATTTTAGATAATAGGTGAGGTATTTTTAGTGATTCCGAGCTACCAACACTGCAGTATTTGTTCTGAATGAAATCGTCAAAGTAGATTATGTGTTTTCCGGGTCAACTTCCTCCTTACCTATCTTCTATATAAATAAAAATGAATTGCTGTTCGTTAGTCTCGCTAAAACTCGAAAACGGCTGGACCGATTTGGCTAATTTTGGTTTTGAGAATATTTGTGGAAGTTGAGGAAATGTTTAAATGGTGAGAAAATATGGAAATATTGCGAGGGAAATAGTAAAAACAACAATTTTATTTTCCCATACAAACTGTTCCTACCTGTCAAACATGCGATGTTCGTCCCGTCAGTAGGTACGGTAAATTCGGGTCCCCTCAAATCAAAAATATTGTGTATCCAAAAGCACTTCAATAATTTTAAAACCAAACACTTTTTTTCTTTACGTGGCATTGCAACGCATGCCGGCCGGGTACAGCTAGTCTTTTGATATTTATCTTTTGACTCACAACTTTTGAACAGTTTTGATAGTAAGCTGTTCAAAGATCTCTTATAAATTAATTTGAACTATTTAACAAAGTTAACCCTTCTCCCGTAATAGTCAACAAGTAGTTAACGTTCATGTTACATATTAATGGATTCTAAATAGATATTTAGTAGACCTTAAACATACAAATTCCTTCTCACGAACGGCAGCGTTAAGACTGAGGGTAGACGACCGTAATTTACGCCGCGTAAAGAAGTCGCGTAATTTACTGGAAGGATACGTTTGCACAAAATTAGTACAAAGCGGACTGAATGAACATTTACGTATCTAATTTACTAACCGATACCTACTCAGAAACTGATGCTAAATTAGAGCATTACAGTGAAGTCTGCTTATAACGACGACGAAGGGACCTGCGATATTTAGTCGTACTAAGCCTAATAAATAGACTAAGTCTAATATTGTTGATATTCTTCAGCAGGGAGCTATAAAAAGCTATGGGTTGGACTCCGGTGGACGTAAATTACGTAAACCTGTAACAGGATGGAATTATCATGTACAAGAATGTTATAGCTCGGCGAAGTTTTATTATAATTGGTGGGTGACAGCTGGTAGACCGTCTATGGGTGACATACATAATAATATGATTATCACTCGCAAGATATTTAAAAACAAATTAAAGTGGTGTCAACGTAATGAAGAATCAATTAAAATGGATATATTAGCCACGCATTGTAAAAACAAGAACTTTATAAAATTTTGGCAAAGTACAAAAAAGCTAAATTGTAAACAAACTGTACCGTTAGCCATGGACGGCCTACTAGAGCCTACTCAAATCGCAAATATGTTTGCTAATAAATTTAAAATGGAGCCAATGCCTGTGGGTCCGGCCGGCCAGGTTTTGGGAGGGGAGGGTCGGGGGTTGGGTGAAAGTGAGACTTATGATCGGTTGCATTTTTCACCGGAGGATGTTTGTGACGTAATTAAGCGTATGAAACGTGGTAAATCTGCAGGCCATGATAACTTGAGTATAGAACATTTGATTCATGCAGGCGAATTCATTCACGTCAAATTATGTGTGTTATTTAATTTATGTATAAAATGTTCTTATTTACCTAAAGCTTTAATGAAAACAGTGGTTATTCCAATTACAAAAAATAAAACGGGGGATCTCAGTTCTGCTACCAACTACCGACCTATCTCCCTCGGCACTGTCCTGGGTAAGGTGTTGGAGCGTCTCGTGCAGCCCATACTGTTGAAAAGTGCTAGGGTAGATGATGCGTCCCGGTCTCTCAACTGACTTAGCAATACTTTCGTTAAAGCATACGGTAAATTATTATAAAAGTCGTAACACGTCAGTTTATGCCTGTTTTTTGGACCTGAGCCGCGCGTTTGATTTGGTAAATTATAATATTCTCTGGAACAAACTGCTTGACTCGGGTGTACATATGGACTTAGTAAATATCTTAAAATACTGGTACGGAAACCAAACTAACTTTGTCAGATGGAGCGATGCACAGTCTAGCGATTACAGATTAAAATGTGGAGTACGTCAGGGGGGATTAACTTCTCCAGACCTATTCAATATCTACATGAATGGTCTTATTGAAGAGCTGAGGGGGACCGGTGTCGGCTGCCACATGGGCGGTGTGTGCTTTAATAATATAAGTTACGCGGACGACATGGTCCTCCTGAGCCCCTCAATAAGAGGCCTCAGGCGGCTAGTAGCCATTTGCGAGCGTTATGCCAGCTCGCATGGTATGGTTTATAATATCATGAAAACTGAAATGTTAGTCTTTAGAGCTGGAAAGGGACCTGAGAAAGTTCCGGATGTTTTTATCTGTGGTTCACCGGTGAGGGTTGTGCGAACGTTTAAATACCTGGGACACGTTCTCACTGACGATCTTAAGGATGACGCCGATATAGAACGAGAAAGACGGGCACTCTCGATACGGTGCAATATGCTTGCTCGTAGATTTTCTCTCTGTAGCCCTTGTGTGAAGAAAACGCTTTTTCGTGCTTATTGTCTCTGCTTTTACACATGCCAGCTCTGGACAAAATTTAAAAGGTCGACATTAAGTACCATGCGCGTGCAGTATAATGATGCATACCGCATCTTAATGAAATTTCCACGGTACTGTAGTGCGTCGAGCATGTTCGCTGAAGCGAGAGTGCCAGACTTTTATGCAATCATACGTTCTCGCATAGCATCGTTTTTAAACACCATACGTAAATCGGCCAATCAACTGCTGGGGATCGTTAGTGAGGATTGGAGTGGTCCGATCCACAGGTATTGGCTCGAAGTCCATCGGAGTTCCAATAGGAAATAAAGTTAAGTATAAATAAATAAATGTAACTAAATATTATGAATAATATAATTATGTCAAGGTTGATGAAGGATAATGTGATCTGTAATCATTGGGACTTGGTGCCTTAATAAATAAATTTTATTATTATTGTATCTCGCTTCAGTCACGGCTCATCTTCCTTGCGGAAGATGTCCGGTCCTTTGGAAGGCATACACGGGGACACAGGTCCAACGCGCAGAGGCCCCTTTGAGAACTTTAATCTAAAATGGGGTGGGGCACCAACCGGGGGCTATCCACGGCTGCACTATTGGAGTACAGTCATGGACCGTCCCAGGTGGGTGCAAGACTATTGCAAAATGTGGTGAAAAATGTCTGGTCTATGGGAAGGGGTGTTAGGTGGACTGATAACCTCTATTGCCGGAAGAAAACGGCGTCTGCCTTTCAACATTTAAAATTGAAATTTATTGGCAGACGGTGACTCGCCAGCTCACTAGCTGGGCCCCCTGAAAAGCCGCCAGTACATAGGCGAAGGGGGCAACAGACGTGTGAGCGGCTAGGGGTGTAGAGAGGTGTGGCCCCGGTTTCGCCGTCGCGGGTCTAAAAGACCCGGAGTGGGTTTCCCCGCTATTACGCCTTTAGACACTTCCACCCCCGAGCATATAGCTCTGGCGGCCCCCCTCTGGACGGCCGATAAAGGCAAGCCAGAGTTGAGAGTCCTGCGGGCACTCTTGGGGTTCCACTCCAGCCAGCCAATAAAGGCAAACTGGAGACGAGGCCCTGACCGACTCTCTGAGGCAATAAGGTACGCAGTGTCGCCACTCACCAACAGCTCGCCACAAGCTGCCCTGCGGTTTGTAAGCTTTTCAGTAGACCTCATGATACATTTTTTATTATATGATGGGGGATGGATATGGATTTTATTATTATTATGTATCTCTCTCAGTTCACGGCTCATCTTCCATGCGGAAGACGTCCGGTCCTTTGGAAGGCATACACGGGGACACAGGTCCAACGCGCAGAGGCCCCTTTGAGAACTTTAATCTAAAATGGGGTGGGGCATCAACCGGGGACTATCCACAGCTGCACTATTGGAGTACAGTCATGGACCGTCCCAGGTGGGTGCAAAACTATTGTGAAATATGGTAAAAATAAAACTCGTCTATGGGATGGGGTGTTGAATGAACTATTTAACTTCTATTGCCGGAAGAAAACGGCGTCTGCCTTTCAACATTTAAAATTGAAACCTGTTGGCAGACGGTGACTCGCCAGCTCACTAGCTGGGCCCCCTGAAAAGCCGCCAGTACATAGGCGAAGGGGGCAACAGACGTGTGAGCGGCTAGAGGTGTAGAGAGGTGTGGCCCCGGTTTCGCCGTCGCGGGTCTAAAAGACCCGGAGTGGGTTTCCCCGCTATTACGCCTTTAGACACTTCCACCCCCGAGCATATAGCTCTGGCGGCCCCCCTCTGGCCGGCCGATAAAGGCAAGCCAGAGTTGAGAGTCCTGCGGGCACTCTTGGGGTTCCACTCCAGCCAGCCAATAAAGGCAAACTGGAGACGAGGCCCTGACCGACTCTCTGAGGCAATAAGGTACGCAGTGTCGCCACTCACCAACAGCTCGCCACAAGCTGCCCTGCGGTTTGTAAGCTTTTCAGTAATAGACCTCATGATACATTTTTTATTATATGATGGGGTTGTAGAAAGCTAGTCTAATGTTCCCTCCGGTTTTACGTTAATCTCATGGTGAGGTAACGCCTTTCCCAGAGGGGGTTTATTATTATTATTATTATAAGCGGTCGTTGCTATAAGCATCGGTAGATGTTCAAATACCGTGTAACTAATAATTTTATATAAAAACATTTTCCTTGTACTTACTTATTTGTAAGTTATTAAATTATTAGAAAAATAAACATGACATTAAAATTAGGTTACATTGGCGATTGCACATTATATTACTTAGGTGTAATAGGAACATTATTTTATACATGGGAACATAGTTAGTTGATGATTTTTTTATTTATTGGCATACATAGTAGGTAGGTATTTTTAGAATTTATCTTCCATAAATTGTTTAATGGTATAATAGCATTTTTCTAACAACATGCGTTTTAGCTTCACTTTAAATATGCTTATATTTTCCCTTGAACATACGTCGCTTAAAGCAGTTGGGAGCTATATCCGGAGTCGTTTGGTCGTTATAAACGGCCTTTAACAATTTCAATGAAAACCAAACTAAATGGTGTTCGTAAGTCGCTATACAATACGGCCGACGTATCTTGGCGAGTCTGAAGTTAGCTGATTAGCTGCACAGTAGACAATTTCGTTTCTAAAAGATTCATTGCGCAGCCAAAGCATGGTAAAGCCGATGTAGGTACCGATGCACAGAACCACAGTATTCAGGGGTTATTTCAATCATGCTGCCTCGCACTGTTGGAACGATCTTCCACCACCAATGAGACACCTGTAAGTAATACAGAGTTCGAAATACTAACACAAGAAATTTTTAACATTTATTATAAAGATAGGTAGTTCACTGTACCTCCAGGGTCATGGCCTTCAGGCTTTGGCTTTGGATTTCCAACGGTGCGGGCTGCTTGCTCGGTTTCCATGGTGCTGCTTTGCTGGATGTGGTGCGCTGCTGCTCTCCCCATATATATTTATATCAATGTACACCATCTTTTCTTCTGAAAAGATGGATTAATCACATAATTTAACAATCTAATAACTCTAATCTAATAATCTTATAACTAATAATTTTTTTCTGATAATTTAATTGATTATTGAATACAATTTAATGCGATTTTTACCCTAATATTATATGTTATTTCCTACCCAATCTTATTTAATGTTTAAATGGTAATAATACCTAATTTATTTATTTATTTAATTAATGAAACTCAATAAAAGGATTTCAATTTTCTTCTAGCCCTTACCTTCGTTATTACTTAGTCTTGGCCTGGGATTGAGCTCCAAATAACCTTATTATCAGTTATATTCGGCATATTAACACCTTCTAATACAAAGTTTATAAACACTGATCACAACACACAGTAATGTCTAATCAATGATCCATTACACAATCAAAGACACCATTTTGAAATTCCGATTGCTTCTATTGCATAATAAATTGTTATGTATAGTTATCTAATTATTGCCGTCTAATATTTGACAGTTCCGCGCACAGATAACATAAGCCTGCGTGAGCGACGATATCGACGCAACAAAATGTTGCCATATTAAATATTAGATATTATATTGCATACACTTTTAGATTGTTCCTTATTTATTACGTGTTTATTTATTTTCTTTCTTTACACACACTACACATATACACACATGTTGGTTTGAGTGAACGGGCATGACCGCTGACTGACATCCGTGGAGCACAAAGGTTCCAGACGAAAACCAGCGTCAAGTACATAAAGTGCTTGACATTAAGCTGATCTGGACACCTTTTTGGTTCAGCCGTGAGACACATACCCTAGACTTTTTTTTTTTATTTTATTTTATTTATATCACATTTTTCACATGTTGTGTCTCTTTGTGCTGTGTCCAAATAAATGATTCTTTATCTTTATCTTTTATCTTTATCTTTATCCAAACAACTAACTTCAGACTCGCCAAGATTCATCGCTTTAAGCGAAGTCGTAATAAAGGGTTTCCACTGTATGTTGACACTCAGACCGAGGGTACTGATAAGTCTTACTGACTGGTAAGTCTTACTGACTGGTAAGTCGTTACCACCGCCTATAAACACCTACAACAGGATTGCTGATGCGTTGCCGACCTTAAGCAGGGTACTCACCCAGCCGTAAGCATGTAACGTATCTGATACTGTATCAACCTGCAAGTGGGTACAGCTCGTCCACGGTCACCACGTATCTAGCTATGAGCTCCTGGATCCGCAGTGCTCGTGACGACATCACGCCGACAACATGTCTCAAATGGTGGCTAGTGCTGCGTTCATATTCATGTACAATATCATCGAAAATTATAAAAGTCCACGTCGATTCTGGCAAAGTGAAATTCCAGGGTCCCACAATACCGGAGTATTTTGATAAAGTTCAATTAAGTTAAATACTTTTTCATCCGTCCACTCCATGATGAAGACGTTAGTTTGAAGCTCGTGCCTACGTACTCACTACACAAACAGTCGTGTCGCCGTCCACGCGCATACTGCGAGCCGCCTTTGTGTTCGCAGTGATACCGCCACTCGGCGGGTCACTGCGAGCTTACTGCGCTCCACGCGTGAGCAACTCGCAGCGAGCTCGTGCCTACGTACTCACTTGATACAGTATCAGATACGTTACATGCTACACGGCTAGGTGAGTACCCTGCTTTAGAGATAAAGTTGAAGTCTCATGTGTCTGTAATTTCACCGGCATCCATACCCTTGAAACCGGAACACAACAATACTGTTTGGCGGCAGAAATAGCGGCGGTGATAGTACTTCCCTGGACGAACTCTTTAACATGGAGCATTAAGGCTGGTTTTAGAGTCACGCTGACCGTCGGCGCTGAGGGCCCAATATGTATGATTGTCCTAGGAGCGTTTTAGAATTACGCGTAGCTGTCAGCGCCGACGATTTTCCCTTATTACATACATATTGATCAATCAGCGCCGACTCAGCGCTGACAATCAGCGTGACTCTAAAACCAGCCTAAGCGTTACACACGAGCGGCATGTTCTCAACGGCAGAGGTTACTGCAGCCGTCGACGCGCGTCGGCGGCAACCGTCGACGCGTCGACGGCTTCCGTTGACGCGTCGACGGCAGCCATCAACATTTCAACTTCGAAGATCAGCGGCAGCGGCAACAACTGCAAGTGTCGCTATAGGTCGACTGCTGCCGTCGACGCGTCGACGGTTGCCGCCGACATGCGTCGACGGCTGCAGTTACCTCTGCCGTTGGGAACATGCCGCTCGTGTGTAAGAGCGCTAAGGTCACAGCTCATTAGAGCCACCCGGCATCCGACCCGCATCGCCTCGCCTCGTGCGGTTAGTATTCATTAAATGAACTTGTATTGATGTGCGCTCATTACATCAACTCCGTAGCGTCACTAGATCGCCTCGGGCGTATGCCGTCCATGCATACGACGAGTTGACCACTCCGTGACAACTCGCTGCTCGCGTGCTTGCCTTGCGTTGTTACGCATTGCCAACGCACAAGTCCCGAGTGAACCGCGCGCTGCCATCGAGTGGACTGTCCCGACGACTCCTCTGGTTGACCACGCGACGTTTACTGGTGATAACGCGGCGTCCACCCGTGAACCACCTGCTGACAACGAGTGGACGCCGAGCGACGAGGCGATGCGGGTCGGGTGCCGGGTGGCTCTAATGAGCTGTGACCTTTACTCCAACTAAACGCATTACTTCCACAAAAGAATGATCTAGGCATCCATAAATTATCCCACAATACCTTTTCAATACCCTTTTATCTTCATGTCTCATTACTCAACGAACCGCAGTCTCGTTACAAAAATATAATTTACGCATATTACGGTGACAATTAAAGTTATTTATTTGACATATTTGTGTCGCCTTAGTAGGGACCCTGGCGTTCTTCCAGACGGAACTATTAATACACAGATAATATATTCTATAGAGGTGCAACGGATTTATGTTTACTCTGTGTGCATCTTGTAATAGTCTATGAATGTGTTGATTTAGAAATGTTGTTAGGTAATTTGATTTTGATGGCTTACTAGCTGAGCATAATAGTAGCAACTTAGCAATGCAAATGGGTCAACGCCCATACATTTGACAGGTCCTATGAAATGTCAAAATTATATAGGGGCGGAGGTTATGTCCCAAGTATGCAGTATGGCTACTCGGGACATAACCTCCGCTCCTTCACCCCGCAACCCCCCGCACGATTGCTCTGCGACAATGTTCTACGTTGACTGACTGTATGGAGTAAGATATACTTAGGTAGACTGTGATAGTAGTATCATGATAGATGCCATAACTCTCTGTCTCTTTGTCGAACTGCTGAAATAAATAACTCTTCAATTTTAAATTAACCTCGTCGATTTGAGTACGAATGTGGATGGTTATAAGAGTAAAGGAAGATCAAAGAAACGATGGATGGACAATGTAAAAGATGATATGACTGGAAAAAAGGTGGCAATTGAGATGACGGCTAATAGAGATGATGGATGATGAGATGAGAGTATGGAAGAAAAACACATGCTGCGCCGAATCCAAATAAGTTGGGATAAGGGCAGGAGAATGATGATGATCCTTCTTACCTATTATTATTAATGCGATGAGGAACTCCTTTCCATAACGAGTCATACGAGCTCAACACTTGCCCCTTATTACAGACGATGGTTCTAAGAAAAACCCTGGTTTCAAAATAGCCTCGTCTCTTTTTGTTATATTATGTTAGAAAGTGATGGGTATATTTTAAATCTGGGTTTATCTTGACTTGGTTTAAACCACCTTTTGTAGGTATTAATTGCGTATGGGTCTACAGCTAGTCATTGCGGAGAGCAGATCACCACCCTAAGCTACCTTCAAAGTCCTTCTTGGCAAAAAAAGTCATGGGTCAAGTCCGTATTAAAAATAACCGTATTGAAATCGGTTCATCCGTTTGGAAGCTACAGTGCCATAGACAGACATAGGCTTCAAACTTATAACACCCATCTTTTTTCGTCGCGTATTAAAAATCAGCTTCACTCAACAAAGAAAAGCTCCTTAGCTTTATTTTGACACATTTCGTCATTTACGACGTCGTAAAACCGTCTCTTATTTTGTATATTACCAAGAACATGCGCATAATAAACACCAAGAAAAATAACAATAAAATTCACTTCACAAAAAATATGCTTAAATATTCAGTCATAGCTGCATTAAAAAATAAAAATGTAAATTCTATCTACATAATTCACGCTTCATAACTTATTATTTACATTTCTGTGCTTCTTAACAATACATCTGTCACATCTTATATGGTATGTCTACACCCGTGCGCTTTCATGTTCATCTTGCGCTTTCAACTTTCAATTCCTCTTGCGTCAAGCGCATGCAATATTGATTGCCATAAGACTCGAACTAGTATTAAGGCATGCGCTATGGCGCTACGCATGCTTCAGACCTTTCAGACGAAGACGCAAGATGGACGTGAAAGCGCACTGGTGAAAACATTGCTATATGTACACATATTTTTGCCCCCGAAACAAAGACAAAGTTGTTGCGTGGGCGAATTATTATTTATTTTATTTATTTATTCTTCATGCACTTAATTAGTACATTGGCGGACTTATTGCCTTAGGCATGTTCTACCAGACGACCATAGGCTGATGCAGATACAAACCATGTTTTAACAAAATAACTGTATTTTGCTTGCGACTTTACCCGTGTGAAAATATTTTTTATTAATATCCCAAAATTAAATACTTAAATAAATAAATAAATATTTTTGGGACATTTTCTACACAGCACCATCTAGTCCCAAACTAAGCAGAGCTTGTACTATGTATGGGTACTAGACAATGGATATAATACTTATATACTTTTTTTTTTGTAAATACATACTTATAATACATAAGAAACACCCAGACCAACACAAACATTTATGTTCATCACATAAATATATTTGTGTTGTGTGGGAATCGAACCCACGACCTCGTGATCAGCAGTCCGACACTCGAACCACTAGACCACAGACGTCGTCAATTAAAAATAAAATTATTAAAATTGATTCTTGATACATGAAAACTATTCCAAACCATAATCAATTCGCATGACATGCTCCATAGGTCACCACGGAGGAAGAACGTGGTGGTTTGATTCTGTAGGAATCCAATAGGTATAACCTTCCGCCTACCCCAGATTGACAGGTGTACCTAGGCTTGCCAACCTTTATATATGAACTAGCTGTTGCCCGCAGCTTCGCTTGCGTGAAATTTTAAACGCTCTTTAAGCCCTTTTTAAATGTAGGTCCCCTTATTGCTTTAAAAGTACCAGATTTTTCATAAAACTTGCAACCCTTATTTCACCTCCTTAAAGGTTGAATTTGTAAAAACGCTCAAACTTAAGTACATTTATTTCTAACCAGAAACCCTATTATTTGATTTCATGCTCTTTTTAACTTCAGAAAATCTTTCATCCCGTATTCCACCCCTCAGTGGTAGAATTTCCAAAAATCCTCAAAAACGTGTATATTTATTTGTCTTCGAAAGTCTAAATGTATACCTAATTCCATGCTTCTTACTTCAAAACTACCAGATTTCTCATACGAACTTTCAACACTTATTTCACCCCTTTAGGGGTTGAATTTCCAAAAACCCTAAAACATATATGTACATTTATTTCTAACCAAAAACCTTAATATTTAATTTCATGCTTCTTACTTCAATAATGACGGACTTGCATACAAACGCTAATCATCCTTTCCACCCCCATAGTGGTTGAATTTCGAGAATTCCCTTCTTAGTGGATGTTTACGTTACAAAAAGAACCAACTATCCAAATATCATGTTTCAGTCAGTACCTTTCTCTTTATATTAGAAGAAGACAAACAATTATCCAATACGACTCGCGCGCCACCTATTGTACGTTGAAGGTACTATGTCAGAAACTTTCGCGTGACTAACAACAACTATACAAAGTTTCAACTCAATCGGATGAACGATGCGTATTTTTATTTACAATTATCCGATACGACTCGCGCGCAACCTCTTGTACGTTAATAGTAGGTACTATATCACAAACTCTGGCGCTAGTGCCAACATCAACTGTACGAAGTTTCAACTCAGTCGGATGAACGATGTGAATTTTTATTTAAAACCATCCGATACGACTCGCGCACCACCTCCAATATTACGGTGATGGTATGTACATCCAGAAACCAGGTGCCACAAACTTTCGCGCAAGTGTCAACAATAAAAAAACTTTCATCCTCTATTTCACTCTCTAGGGATAGATTTTTCAAAAACCATGAAACACGTGTATGTTTTATGCTTCTTACTTCAAGAGTACCAGACTTCTTACACAAACTTTTATCCGCTATTTTACCCCCTTAGGGGTTTAATTTATAAAAACGCTCACACACTTTCATTTATCCTAAATCCGAAACGCTATTATTTAATTTCATGCTTTTAACTTCAAGAAAACTTTCACCTCCTATTTCACGCCCTAGGGGTAGAATTTACAAAAACGTTCAAAAACGTGTATTTATACCTAGCCAGAAAGCCTTCATTCATTTGATTTCATGCTTTTAACTTCGTAGAAACTTTTATCCACTATTTCACCCCTTAGGGGTAGAATTTCCAAAAACCCTGAAACATGTGTATTTTTATTTGTGACCAGTAACCTAAATATTGAATTCGATGCTTCTTACTTCAAAAGTACCAGATTTCTCATACAAACTTACAACACTTATTTCACCCCCTTAGGGGTTGAATTTCCAAAAACCCTGAAACACGTGTACGTTTATTTCTGACCAGTTACCTAAATATTGAATTCCATGCTTCTTACTTCAAAAGTACCAGATTTCTCATACAAACTTACAACACTTATTTCACCCCCTTAGGGGTTGAATTTCCAAAAACCCTGAAACACGTATACGTTTATTTCTGACCAGTAACCTAAATATTTAATTTCATGCTTCTTACTTCAAAATTACCAGATTTCTCATACAAACTTACAACACTTATTTCACCCCCTTAGGGGTTGAATTTCCAAAAACGCTTAAACACGTGTACATTTACTCCTAACCAGAAACCTTAATACTTAATTTCATGCTTCTTACTTCAAAAATGACGGACTTGCATACAAACGTTAATCACTGTTTTCGCCCCTTAGGGGTTGAATTTCGAGAAATCCCTTCTTAGTGGATGTTTTCGTCACGTAAGGAACCTACTGTCCAAATTTCATATTTCCAGCTTTAGTGGTTTAGGCTCTGCGTTGATGAATGAAATGTCAGTCAGTACCAGTCTCTTTATATATAAGAAGATTTACCGGGACTTTGGCAATCAAAATGCGAGACATGGCAAAAAAAGCGGGACCCAACTGTCAAAGTACGATAAATACAATTAGAAATATTTTTTTCGTTCGTTCGACGCGAGACTCGTGTTCGCGATCTTCGCTCTTCTAGCTAAACAAAACGTGCGTTCACTGAATTTCGACTTCTGCCCGAAGGTTTAGCCTTAGGTACGATGAAACGAGACAATTGACGTCCCGCACACGTCTTTCGCGGGACGCATCCTCTAAAGCCCTAGAAACGGGACGTTCCGGCTCTCGCGGGACGGTTGGCAAGCCTAGGTGTACCTATGAGGATTTCCTCAAACGAAGAAAAATCTTGAATACGGGTCAATTGTTTTTGTCTTTGGTCCATTTCCAGGGGCCTAATTCTCCTAAAATAAATCTTGATAAATCACAACCAAACCAAGGCCGAACCGTTCATTCAGACAGTTCTCAATTTCCAAAGCTGTCGAATTGTTTGACACAAAAAACAAAATCAATCATTTTGAAAGTTTTCGAAAACAAAAACTGACTGACGGTTGTGGTTCGATTGCGTTTGGCAACAATTTATTTTAGGAGAATTAGGCCCCTGGTTTCTACCGGCCAGTCTTACCTACTTCTTCCGATTCACCTCTGCCTTTTTGGCCAGTGTTGTTAAGGTCTCCCGGAGACGCCCATTACAATTTACACTATTACATAATGGATACCATCATACTTTAGGCATCCAGTCTAATAGTGTGATATCCTTGGACTGGATATCTAGAGCGGGGTACAGATATAGCGAAACTTGGGATAGGCCATGAAAAAGAAGTAGATAATTAAATAATAAATATTTGGGACATTTTTTAACAGCACCATCTAGTCCCAAACTAAGCAGAGCTTGTACTATGGGTAGGTACTAAACAATGGATATAATACTTAAATACTTTTTTTGCTTTAAATACATACTTATAATACATCATCATCTTCCTGGCGTTATCCCATGTTACTTGGGGTCGGCGCAACACGTTTTCTTCTTCCATTCCGTCCTATCAACCGTCATGATATCACTGATTCCCTTCTCTTTCATACCATTCTTCACACAATCCATCCATCTTTTCTTTGGCCTCCCTCGTCTCCATCCATTCACATTTAGATTCATAACTCTTTTGGTCACATGCGTTTCATCCCTCCTCTTCACATGCCCATACCAAGACAAACGGTTCCCTTTCAACTTTTCTGTCACTGGTGCTACTTTCAAACTTCCTCTAATATACTCATTCCTGATCTTATCTATTCTGGTCACTCCACACATCCATACATCCACACTCCATATACTATAGTTATGTCATTGACGCGACAAAAGACTATTCAAAACTACACCAAATTGGTGAAGTTTGGAGATAGCTATCTCTTTCACTCCCATACTTCTTCCGTATCTTTGTCTTACTCATTACAGTTAGCGAAAATATTGCAGAATCGAATTTAAAAGTCATGTTCTATGAACGTAATCATTGGGATAGACCTACGTTCAGATTTTGATATTCTGAGTTGATGGTTAATTAAAAATTAAATAAAATTAGTACAGATTATGATATTAACGAAGTATATTTCTGCTGGCAACATTTTATACTTGTACAAAGTTAGCGTAGGCGGATTATTTATAATGTCTTCATGTCTACGGTTGGTAGCTTTGATGTCGGCGCGCCATTAATTAATTATTCTTCTTTATTTTGTTTTGTTTTTAAAATGAAAACAAGGTGGAAATAATTGAATCGGATGTTGAATATAATAAATATTGTGCGGGTTGTGATAACTTTGAGCGTAATACGGTTTATTATAATTTGGCTCTGTATATGGTTTACAATTTGTTTGTTGGTTTAGGAAAATAATTAAGGAAAGTTTTATTTCCTGTTTTAATTCAATTTTCGCTTATCTGTGATCGTTAAGGGCTTTAGCACGCCTTAAAATTGTCGAATAAGCTTTGTGTGATTTTTTGGCTACTATTGGTAATACTGAAAGTTAATACTAACATAATTAAAAAATGGCTAGGGATACAATTTGTACAATGTTGTATGGGAGCCCCCTTAAATATTTATTTTATTCTGCAGTGGCGAAGGGTGACTTTTCTTAAAAGGGAAGCCGGACCAATTATTTGTTTAAATGATAATTGAAAATAATAGATAATAGTATTTGCCATATTTCGAAACGGAAGCCGATAGGAATCGAGTTGTATGGAGCCTTCGCCACTGTTATTCTGTTTTTTAGTATTTGTTGTTATAGCAGCAACAGAAATGCATCATCTGTGAAAAGGAGATCGGACATTTTTGTTTGGGCTCTGGCCCAAACGGCGTCGGAGCATGGCGCTTATTTTGTTTGAAAGTTCACTAACTAAGCTTACTTTTTTTGTATAGGTACAAAAAAATCTATCCTGGGAGAAAAAAGTTATAGTGTATATTGAAATACTCATATATCGAGCTATTTTCAACTATTTATTCAATTAAATCTATTTCTTTTAACTTAATATGGTATGTTTGCTGTTGTCTAACATCTATGATGACTCAGACGCGTAGTATCTACTACACCAACGTTAGAAATATACAGGGTGTAAACGAATTCGTGTAATTCCTTAAAATCACATGATCTATTATTGATATAGATTGACCTTACACGGGATTTAGCTTGATTAAAAGTAAAAAATAAAACCCTTTTTGTTCTAGCAGTAGGGTTTAGTGATCGAACCTAAGTCACCTCATAAGGATTTAATAAAAACAGAAGTAAAAAAAGTTGCATTTTTATTTGCGATACTCCTTTTCTTTGTCTCGCATAATTCAATGAAAGCACAGTGACACAGCTAGCGAGCACAAATAGCGCGATATCGCTCTTCGCAGTCAGTTAACTCGGGGCACTAAAATGACTCAGAAAAAGAATAACAGGATTTCTTTTCATTCTTTTTTTGTTGATTTTCGAAAATACTCTTCTAGTGTCAATCTGTCTCACCAGTAGATCACGCGGTTTGAAGGAATTACACGAATTCGTTTACACCCTGTATATTTCTAACGTTGGTGTAGTAGATACTACGCGTCTGAATCATCATAGATGTTAGACAACAGCAAACATACCATATTAAGTTAAAAGAAATAGATTTAATTGAATAAATAGTTGAAAATAGTTCGATATATGAGTATTTTAATATACACTATAACTTTTTTCTCCCAGGATAGATTTTTTTATACCCATACAAAAAAAGTAAGCTTAGTTATTGAACTTTCAAACGAAATAAGCGCCATGCTCCGACGCCACTTGGGCCACACCCGTCCGATCTCCTTTCAACTGTATAACTATCACGGTTCATGAGATACAGCCTGGTGACAGACGGACAGCGGAGTCTTCGTAATAGGGTCCAGTTTTACCCTTTGGGTACGGAACCCTGAAAACGTCTACAGCTATTCTGTAAGCGAAGAAAAACATACCTACCATAGTACATAAAACACCTAAACCTTCCCTATTTACTTAATACTTACATATTTCAACCACGCACACATCGTTTGTCTCCTGTACACAAAAATATATTATTCGACAAATCCTCCATTGTTCCTTTAGGAACACATGTTGCGATATACAGAAATGATACAGTTGTTTCTTTTGTATAGAGATTTGGTCATAAAAGCGTATCTTTTACGCTGATCGGTAAAAGAATACGGATGTATTAAGTTGTTCTGTTCATTATTCAATACCTACCCATCGGGGCAAGGGCAATGCCTACCATTACAAGAAAAACTTATCATGGCGATAATGGTTTTGGTAGGTATATGACCAGCAGTACTGAGCAATACAGTCAGAATCAAATATATCGGGACAGACACACTGTTCAAAAGGATCTGAACAACTGAGTAAATTAAGCTATACCTATCTCAAGGATACAAGGGTTGTTTCTGAATGTACACAGTACACGACAACTGTCATTCTGACAAGAATTTTATCCCATTGAGATAAAGTTTAAATTCTTTACTTGTTTGCATTGAACATTTTAGCGCTCCAAATTCAACATATTTAGTTTATTTTTAGTAGATCATGCCTAGGTAACCTGTGCATAAAAAAAGACGCCATAGCCTATATGGGCCATAGTTTTTTTTTAGTTTTTGTTGTTTTTGGGTTACCAAGCATTTACATTTAAGTAATTTTTTTGTTAATTTAGAGTATTGTTTACATAGGTTTTATTCGTAAGTAGACGTCCGCTTGTTCGTGAAAATAAATACCGTAAAATGGGGCTATTTGGGAACGATGGGGCTCATTGGCATGAACATGGCATAGCAGATTTTTCGTCATATTTTATAAACTATTTACAATTTCTGTTAGTGAAATGTGCAGTAACAATGAAATGGTAAACACATAGCACCTGTGGCAATAATTGTTTAAGAAGCACATTCGTTTACTAAATTCAAATTAGCCCCGTGGTTTTCAAATAGCCCCATTTTACCGTATGCTTTTTCTTTCTCTGAATGAGCTCTAAAATGTGCACTATTCAGCAGGAATCGATAAAATGGCCATATTCTAAGTTCAAAGTTTAGAAATTAGTGAGTTTCATAAAGTTTTAGGGTGCGTTCAAAGATATACAGCAAATGTAACCAGGACTCCTTATTATTTATGACTTATGAGAGAGTTATGATACTTAGTAATTAATAGATACGACCCGAGAGAGTGTTTGCTCCGAATATGTAATTTAAGATGTCAAGTTATGTATCTCTTAGTAGCGAAGGGACCTAACTCATGAGCCTAATTTGAACACATTATTAATAACTATCCTTGAACTTAGCGCTCGGCAGAAAGTTTATTTTAACAGGGTTAACAGAATTCTAAAGCCTACATACTAATTTGTTTAAGTTAAAATGTTAGTATAATAAAATATTCATATATACGTTTCGCATCACGCAATAGACGAAAAAATCCTAACTTAATATTATAAATGCGAAAGTAAGTTTGTTTGTTTGTTACCTGTTCACGCCTAAACCACTGAACCGATCATCCTGAAATTTTGCGTAGACGTTGTCAGGTGTACAAAAACGGACATAGGGTACCTTTCATCTCGAAAAAAATTACTGTTCCCGAGAAAAACAAGAATAACATTCATAGATGGCGCCACGTGTCTTTCGAATCACGATTGAATTATATTATTATAGAAACTTTAGTAGTGTGTTAAGAGTTTTTTTGAGCTTGATTAAAGCGAGCGAAGCCGCAGGCAAAAGCATATGATAATTTGGTGTTACATAATAAGGATACTTACCACATAAATCCAAAAAATACAACAAAATACACTAAAAAAAATACATTATCAACATACAGACTCATTTACAATCCTATTCCAAAATACACTCCAATAAATAAACTCAACGCCAACAGATTTTCATTCTATCTTTTTCTTCTATTGTGATGCCAACATAAAAATTCCAAAGGCAGCGCCAATGAGGGGCGGCGGCGGTGCAGGGGTGCCAATTTTACAGCCCAATGGCGCGAGAGAGCCGATTGGAAAACGCTGATGACTATGTAGTGATTATGCTTCGTGTTCTAATTTTGTGTGCGTGGTTCGAAATATAAATTCAATATTAATTGCTTGTAGAATTTGTTGTAGACAGAGGATTAGGATTATAGTTGTAACAATTTAATAGGTCCAATTGGACATCTGTCAAAATACTAGGAGTAATGTCAACACTACAAATAATTACTCCAATGCGTGGCTTTAATTTTATCAATGGTGCGCTATGTTCAGATAAATAAAAAGGCGACTTTCTTTAAGATCGAAGGCGTACAACTTCTGTAGGTACACATTTATTTTGTGCTTAGCAAACGTCAAATCGGACCTATTACGTTGTTCGAACTGTGTGTAGACACAGTGATTAGTAAAAGGGTTCCTGGGTTACTTATTGACACTTATAACTAAAATTCAACAGTTTCTCTAAGTTTATTAGCTAAATCATTAATAACAATTCCTAATTCCGCCCAATTAATGCAAAGGCACAAAGCCCAAAACAGTCATGCCACTATACCTACCTATGTTTTACAATTTTATTATTAAAGACTATCTGTGCCCGCGACTCCGTCCGCGTGGAAGTCGGAAAACAACATTGTGTCGCAGCAACTAAATAATGTTGTATTCCATTTATAATAATAATAGACAAAGATGTCCCACTAAGGCACTTATATCTTTTGAACCATTTCTTTATGTAGAGTTTCAGCTAAAAATACTTATAGAAGACTTCATTTAATTTTAATAAGTTATAAATAGGTAGGTACTGCTTTCAAAAAGTCTGATCTGGAAATCGAACCAACACAAACGCGAAAAAACATCATCTATATTTTTATTTCATCAATCGATATGATCGATATTACGGATCAAATCGCTCCAATAAACATAGTGCCTGAAATTGATGGAAGACCATAAAAACTAACATTAAGTACCTACCTAACTTAGGTACATTTCAATTCAAACACTTATTTAGAAAGAAAGAAAGAAAACAAAGAAAGAAAAAATATTTATTTGTCACAGAGACACACACATTATTGTTAATTAAAAAATAATAAAATAAAATGGTCAACTGCGACAAAAAGGTGACCACTCAGCATAATGCTGTGCAATGGCGTGGACCACAAACACAGCGCTGATTTTCAGTGCTTATTTGTTGTTACTTCTTATTTCTTGCACTTCCTTCAATTTAAGACAGTGTGTTTGTTGGAGACATTTGATCCTTATTATTGACCTTATATATATATCTATCAACAGGTGCCATAATATAATACCGGATGGTACATAAAGCTTTGTCAGTTCGATTCCCGGTTCAGGCAAAAAAATCAGTAAAGGCAATATTTCTTACATTAAAAAAAAGTAAAATGAAGTTTCCTTTCAGTGAAATTTGCTATTTTTAATATTTTAAAGTACTTTCCCTCCATGGCCATGTCTTTGGGACATTACCTGAAGCTTAAAAAAACTCAATTAAATAAACTTAATAAAACGGCGGCGACAGGCTTTGAAAAATAAAATAAAATGTAGAAAAACATTCCAAAAAGTGCATTGAGTAGATAGAATGATTACGAAATACTAAATTTCGAAGAAAGCACTGGGTGAGTGCTTTCCTTGCAAATAATCATGGCCACCGACTTCAATTTGAATTTGGACCTTATTTTCGGCATCAGCATTCCCAAAAAGTACGAACGTTCAATGAATAAAAATCCTACTATTAGTCCACATCATGAATTCATTTTATTGTGAACAACAATAAGAAATTGACCTAATAAATTCTAAATAACAATATCTTCGTTTTTTTTTTGTAAAAGCTTAGTTCCTTCTTCTTAAGGATAGCATTTCATTAGACCTTTCGTAGACTGAGAATAGGTACCAATTCAACAATGAATATTAGATAATTTGTGGATTTATTCGTAGTAATATATTTCCTCACAACATGATTTGATACACGTAACGCCATCTATTGAAAATAAACTAATACATGCTAAGTTCTTCTAGAAAACTTAAAATTCGCATAACTTTTGATTGCGTGAACCGATTGCGATGAAACAAAAAACATATGTTACTTGGAGATAAGCACAATATATGTTTATAAAATTCAACAGCATTGGGTCAGTTCTTTTTACGTGATGCTTGAACAAACAAACAGATAAACAGACAATCAGAAAACAAATCCAAAAATATTAAAAATGGGTTCTTTTGGTTGTCTTTTAACACCCCAACAATGTTTTTTCAAAATATTTGCTATGTACAGACACGCCAAGTCTAATATGTAGAACACATTGATTATTTGCATATCTTTTGATTGCGTGAACCGATTGCAATGAAACAAAAAAAATATGCTACTTGGAGATAAGCACAATATATGTTTATAAAAATCAACAGCATTGGGTCAGCTCTTTATACGTGATGCTTTCACAAACATGCAAACATATGTTTAATCTTTACTTCCCTAGATGGCGTTGGCGTCGAATTAGATCGCGCTATGGTTTCGTTACCGCACAAATTTTAAGTTGTAGACACAAAAAGAAAGAGGAACACGATTTTATTATATGTATAGATATTTTGATTTGATTTTGCTGCCTCATTGGTCTAGTGGTCGCAAGCACGACTGAGCGCGAAGTCCTGGATACGATCCCCAGGTCGTGCAAAGTTTTATGGATTTTTCCGTGTGGAATTTCTCAGTAGCAGCCCGGAATCTGGATTTGTGCCCGTTTGATGGCAATAGGCTCGCCCCCTATTACATGGGATTTAAACATAACAGCGAAATGAGGGTGTACATACACCTCTAACCTAACTCTTCGGAGAATACAGGCGTGATATTGTAATCTTTGATTTGATTAAGATTGAAATAACTTACCTACGTTTCTTTAAAAGCGAGACTTACTTTCACAGAAAAACATTTTTCTCGAAAAAACTTCGAATCAATCAATCACTTTATTCACCAATAACAGAAAGGTTGAATATGTGCCTAATATAATAAGCAATATTCACAAATTGAAGTGGGAACGAAAGTGTTCACTTTGTACTCACTTATTGAAACGTACGAGTATTTAGATTGATGTGAAAATTACAAGCTCGGCCCAGTTGATGATTGAGTGTGTTCGAAGCTCTAAAAAGTAATTGAGTAGGTATATAATTTGTTATTGAGTAGTTTAAATATACAAGCTTAGTTTTAGTATATACTAAACCTGAAAATAGTTTGTTCAGAATCACTAGGAGAATCGATTGACATATTTTTTACACCACTTTTTTTTTCATAAATTTCAATTTTGTTTCAGTTATTTTCTACCCATAACAGTTGACGGGAATTGAAAACCTTGAGGCTTGAGATGGTCCGCTCGGTCAGTTTCCGTGTATTAGACAACCCCTGCATAGCACATCTCAGGCATTTCACAGTTTACTAGGGAACTTAACGCGACATAAACTACGGTGTAACTTGGAGATTTATTAAAAAAAAAACACATATTCAGGCAGTTCTGGTGAAAATCTTGTTGGGGTGTCTCGGTTTTTGTATATACTAAAAATAACGTTGTATAACGAAAATTTGAAAGCGAAACGCAAAGGAACCACAACGGTCAGTCAGTTTTTGTTTATGAAAACTGTCAATATGATTGGTTTTGTTTTTCGTGTCAAACAATTTGACAGCTTTTGAAAACGAAAGCTGTCTGTCTGTCTACGTGGAAACGTCCCTTTCAAAAAAAAGAAGAATTTTCCAAATCGGTCTATGCATCTTTAAGTAATCGGGGAACATACTAGTCGCGCGCCGAAGGTTTGCCGATGACTGCGCCTCCCACTTCACTGACCGCTACCCGCGCTCGTCTGAATCGTACCTACCGACCATCGACGCATGACGTCATGAGGCCATCGGCAAACCTTCTCCGCGCGACTTATTATACATAAAAAACCGGCCAAATGCGTGTCGGCACACGCGCATTAATAGGGTTTCGTAGTTGCACAAGAAGAGGGCTTAGTAATTTTTCAATGGAATTTGTACGAAATTTTTACTTTTCCGGTTGGTCGACTGCTACTCGTAAACTTGTAAAGCCTACTTAGCTGTGATAGTTTTCCTTTTAACTTCGTTGTGTATAGTACTACTGTGAATTTTTTCACATATCCAAAACTAGCCGTTTAGCTGGCAGGGGGGGACACTTGACCCTAACAAAAATTAGCACTTTAAAGTTAATTATTTCAGAAACAGATCCCTTAATCGAAAAATTGTCCTCACAAACTCACAATATTTTTAAAAGACCTACCCAACAACACCCCATACGATGAGGTGGACGAGAAAAAAAAAACATCCCTACTTTAGACGTACAGGAGGAACCCTCAAAAAAAAAAATTTCATGATTTTATTGTACCACTTTGTCGACGTGATCTATATGTATACCCGTGGCAAATTATAGCTTTCTAGTACAAAGAGTCTCTGAGCTAAGCTGCGGACGGACGGACGGACATGGCGAAAGTATAAGGGTTCCTTGTAGACTACGGAACTCTAAAAAGATTCCGACGAATTGAGAACCTCCTCCTTTTTTTCGTCGGTTAAAAACAGTGTTTGCAATGTATTTTTTC
This sequence comes from Amphipyra tragopoginis, assembly GCA_905220435.1. Taxonomy (NCBI): domain Eukaryota; kingdom Metazoa; phylum Arthropoda; class Insecta; order Lepidoptera; family Noctuidae; genus Amphipyra; species Amphipyra tragopoginis. The sequence goes on from HG992006.1 coordinate 5,870,762, forward strand.
ACAGCAGTATTTATTGATTGAAATACAAACTAATCAACGTTTTCACTAGACAAAGAATGAAGAAACAACTTTTTTCTAACATAATATGAAAAGGTTTCAAACATACACTTTAGCGTCGATCTTGTCCTTAAGGCGCTTCCCCCACCGAAAGTGGCGCCACTTCAGAAAAAAAGCATTATTTCTGTCAACACACAACGTATTAAAATTTCGTACGTACAACATTTTAGTAAAGTGTTGTAGAAATTTTCGAACACCAAAAAACAACACTTGATATCCTAGGTTAGAAGTTTTAGTAATTAATGCTAAAAACGGCCGTTTTTAGTACTTATCGCTAAAACTTCAAATCCAGAAGCTCTAGTGTTGATATTTTCCGTTCGAAATTTTTTACAACACTTGACTAAAATGTTGTACGTACGAAATTTTAATATGTTGTGTGTTGACAGAAATAATACTTTTTTTCTGAAGTGGCGCCACTTTCAGTGGGGGAAGCGCCTTAAAGTATTTTAGTTAACGAAGACGTCACTTACTAAATTCACTACGACTAAACAAAACATAATCACAAAAAGCTCCCATTCAAAACTATCGTAGCGCCACACTATTCATCGTACGATTTTATCGCGACGTTGCGTTGTCGCTCTGTCGCGTTGTCGCGTCTTCCCATCCGGCGTACGTCGCGGCTGCGCGCTCAAAAGACGTCATCTAGTTGTTTTGTGCGCCGATAGGAGGCGTGCAGTATACAGGAGGCTTTAGTTTTGTTCAATAAAAATAAATAGCTTTGTTTTTAGTACTTGTTACTTACTTTTTTGTGACTGATGGAAGAGTCTCGACTCGCTCATTGCCACATAGTGTGAGACTCCATGAAGTGCACTTCTGAAATTGGGTAAAACTAGACATAATTTTAAAAATAGAAAACATAATTTTAACTTAAAAAAAACTTGATTTTGCATTCGTAAATTTTTTGTTGTAATTTTTTAAACAGATGATCTATCATGTTTCAACAAAGCAGTAATGATTGTAAATAAGAGGCAATGAAGATGACATAAAATGTATCCCAAAAAAATACCATCACATAAAACCAAGGAATAATTTACGGAAAATCAGGTTTTTTTTTTGATACCTAATTTTAAGCCAAGATTTTTTTTATTTTTTTAAACTTCTCTAAAATTATGCCTAGTTTCATCCAATCTCATATGTGCACTTGACGGTAAAATACTTTAGAGCTAAATCCTCTCAGCAATCCACACAGCAAGTTATACAGCGCAAGTTTTTGCACGTCATTGATTGCATTGCATTAAAATTTCATCCTATGGTTTTACATACTTAAATGTAAAAAGTAATTATTGAGTGGCCGAAAACATTAAACTATGAGGACATTGAACACCTATTGGTCAGGCTCAGTTGATATTTACACATGCAAACTCATGCACAGACACATAAGCATACACACAAACGCACCCACACACACACGCACATGCACGTGCACACACAGACGCACCTACACACACGAACACGCATACACAAACATACTATACTTCTTACTGCATGCTTTTGTACTTAATATAGTACCTATTTTATTAAAATCATCAGTGTCTTTACAATCTAAGGATCTAAATTATTATTCATTGTAGATAGCAAATAAGGGAAGAGCGAGACAGTCCCAACACAAGTATTGAACATTACTTAATGGGGCTGCCTCTATTTCATGTGATTCTGTAATAATTTGAGACGATAAATAATTTGAATTTGAAATAATAGTAGATTGTTGCACCGAGCGCAAAGTGAGTTATTAATGCACGAGTGTTATGTTTTTAAAATTAACACGAGTGCATTAATTACTCACTTAAGCAAGGTGCGTAATCTACTTTTCTTTCAATTACCAATCTACCTACCGTGATAAAATATCCTTATAACATTTTTTTAACTTTTCTTGCTAGAAGTATCAAAGTTTTACAATGGTACAAAATGCGCGCCATTTGTTTTTTTTTTTTTCACCCAGTCTGTTTTATTTAGCAGATTTTTATTTTCAGCCAGTATCTTTTTGATCTAGTGCATACATTTTATATTAAACTTAATGGGATACATTAAACATCTGTGGTAAATTTATCTAAATAAAAAATAAAAAACAGTGCATTAATGTAAAACAGTGCAATAATGAGCACATTTCTGCACAGTTTTGGTTCTCAGCAAAAAATACGTCCTTTGTGATCGATTTTGTAGTGATTAATGATAACATTACTACTTAATTGAAAGAAAAATAAAGTGCTCGCTTAGCTCGTTAAATTCGCAGAAGTCAACTTGCTGCGGGTGTGTCCAGTTTAAAAGTAGCTTGCACAGTAAAACTAGCTAGTGGATGTAACTCTTTTAGATTTCACATTAATCTTAGAAAATTAAATCAAGTCTGCTTAGAATTTACGGTCAGATTCTGACTAGTGTGACGAAAGCAGAATTACTCAGAAGTCAGGGCTGTCACCAATATGAATATTCATGACGGACCAGTCTCGATTATACTGGAACTTATTAATATTTATGATTGAATAAACATTTGAGAATTCGCAGATGACTAGGGAATGTGGCTTCAGCTCACAAATTAATATTTGAGTACATCATATCTAGTTATGTAGCTGTCAAAATATTATGTTTGGGAAAATGTTCCTTCATTCATTTGAAATGTATAAACTTCATCTCCCTGCCCTTATCCTACACTAAGTGGGGTCGGCACAACATCTACGGTCGCGGATTTGAAATGTTTAGGTACCACCCTAAGGTCTATAATTGCTTACACATTATTACTTTTTCATAATGTCGCTCAGTCGCTCGCAGAGAATTGACAGGGCAAAGATATTTTTTTCTTAATTGACGTAAAAAGGTTAATTTAAAGAGGCCTATACAACGTTATTTTTAGTATATACAAAAATTGAGACACCTCAACAACATTTTTATCAGAACTGCCTGAATATGTGTTTTTTTTAATAAATCTCCAAGTTACACCTTAGTTTATGTCGCCTTAAGTTCCCTAGTAAAGTGTGAAATGGCTGAAATGTGCTATGCAGGGGTTGTCTAATACACGGAAACTGACAGAGCGGACCGTCGTAAGCCTCAAGATGTCTATTCCCGTCAACTGTTATGGGTAGAAGTAGAAACCTACATGAAAAAAAAAATGTCCTGTAAGAAATATGTCAATCGATTCTCCTAATGATTCTGAACAAACTAGTTTCAGGTTTAGTATATACTAAAACTAAGCTTGTATACTAGGTACCATAGAAAAATAAATCAACCTACTTAGTAAATTCAATCAAGTTCGCTCTATACAACTTTTGACTAAACAAAAAGGAGTTCATAACATCAAAAAGTTGTTGATAGCCTTTTTGCTAGAATCGACGCATCGCAATTTTAAAAACGAACACTTATTTAAGTTGATATGACATCTTGAACCTTATTGCGCCCAGTGTGAGAAGGAATCGAATTTGAAATCTGATAGACGTTTCGAGTCCGCTGTGTTCCTCTTCCATTCTCCTCTACTGCCGTCATCTCAGTACTCACTCCTTTCTTACCCATCATCCTTCACACAATCCATCCAACTTTTCTTTGGCCTACCTCTACTTGTATCTCCATCCACATTGATATTTAACACTGTTTTAGTAACATAACTTGTCCTTAACACGCTAACCTAAACATTTCAATCAATGGCGCTACTTTCAAATTTCCTTTGACATGCTCATTCCTTATCTTATCCATTCTTGTCACTCCACACATCCATCAACACAACAACAACAATATTATGTTGAATATTTAGATTGGCAGTCACATGACATGAAAATACAGGTAGTCTGTTCCCTTATAAGCTAGATCACGTGACTTTCTTACGTCATAGCAACTGGGGCCCAATTCTCCTAAAATAAATTGTTGCCAAACGCAATCGAACCACAACCGTCAGTCAGTTTTTGTTTTCGAAAACTTTCAAAATGATTGATTTTGTTTTTTGTGTCAAACAATTTGATAGCTTTTGAAATTGAGAACTGTCTGAATGAACGGTTCGGCCTTGGTTCGGTTGTGATTTATGAAGATTTATTTTAGGAGAATTAGGCCCCTGATGAACCAATAAACTATGGTTTCTATTTTCAAACTTTCTTGTGTTATTGGTGAGAAAATATCACAAATCGTAACGTAGATGTGGACATCCTGGGAAGGTAATACCGGCGCAATTAAATATACCTACCATGGGCAGTGAGAGATCGGCAATCAAGTTAACGTGTAGAAGAGTCAACATTATTTTTTATAGTTAATGCATGCCGTGAAATGCAAAACGTTATTATCCTAGAGTGATGCATTTTCTGCAATTTTGATCCATGTGTTGAGTTTACATGAGTATATTGATGGGTAAAGCATACTACTATTACGTGTAAAGTACGTCTACGGCAATGGGTTTGTTTTTAATGTCGCAGCAATTATTCTGGGATTTGCCTTGATTATGCCTTTTTTGGGCTTTTTTAATTTTTATTGTCTGTTTTGTATATTGTCAACTTGGGTGATTCCCTGTGGGAATACAGAATAAATAAAAAATCAGGCTTTCTTTCTAAAAAAAAAGATGTTAAGTAAAAAATACTCTCTAAGAAAAAGAAACAAAAAAAAATCAGGCTTTCTTTCTAAAAAAAAAAGATGTTAAGTAGAAAATACTCTCTAAGAAAAAAGAAACAAAAAATAATCAGGCTTTCTTTCTAAAAAAAAAGATGTTAAGTAGAAAATACTCTCTAAGAAAAAAGAAACAAAAAATATTGCAACTCTTATGACAATTCCAATTAAGAAAAATAAGGTTATTGCCCTATAATCCATTATTATGGATATAGAATTCCTGAATCAACTCTGACAGTAATAAAGGATAATACCCTCAAGACGATGAAATACGAATATGATAATGTAATTTCCCGCAATGGTCGGAATTACCTTCACATTAAAATGATTTCAATACCTTTGCGGTTATGAAAAATTTAAGCTTGGACCTACCTGTGCCGTTTTTCAATGAGCTTTTTTTCTTTAACTACGTACCTAAGCACAAAGTATCTGTCTGTTTGAAAGTGTTTATACAAGGTTAGTCGGAAAGGGGGTACTAATCCGAAAGGGTGTTAGAGTACCCATAGTAATGAATAACTTTTGTTCTACCACTTTCCCTAAAAGTCAATAGTTTAAGAGAAATAGCTGTTCAAATATTTCATAAAAATCTATCTATCGTCAGCTATGATCAGCTGTGTTTACATTTTTGGTCTTATTTGGGGTCACGAATTAGAAGCTCCATTTTCTGAATTTGTACCTAAAGCAAGGATGAAAAATTAAAAAAAAACTAAACATAAAATAATTTTACATAGAAACAAAAATTATCGAATTTCGATATTTTAACAATTGCTATAAACATCATTATGTCCACTTTGCATCTCAATTGGAATAGCCGTAATTTATAAATTTAAGAGAATTTTGAAAAAATTGCAGTGCCATCGTCCTTTAAACGGTGAAATTTCATTTAATAGGATGGACTCGATTAGTCTGACCATAAACAATATTTTATATACGTATAGTTTTGTAAAACAAGTTCGTAACTTAGATCTATTTCCATTTAATTCCTAATTCACTCTAGTGGAAAGCCAAAGCTAATTCCAATTTCTAATCCAATCCCTTTGCTTTTACTAGAACCCATCAACGTTAGGATGGCCAGTTCATGCATTTACTATGTCCAATATAATATCGACGCAGGTGTACAGTCGCGTACAGGCGCACTAATTGAAGTAACAGCAGTCTGAACGGACGACGATTCAATCCGAATGCGCATCCGATTCAACGAGGTACACTCGGATGGTAAGGTGCTAGATGTGCCTTGTTATTTTTAGTATAAAAAAGTAAGTTCAAAAACTAAAACCCGACTACTGAAAAATCTCGCTCTAAGTATGAAACAAGAAAATATTATCATCTGAAATTGTAATGTGCAAACTATTCAATATTTATCGTCTATAAAGAAACAACTTCTATGTAGTATCAACTAAAATGTATTAAATACATTAAAATATATTACGTGTACCTACGTTGTTTATATGTTTTGTTCATGACTTTATGTCCTCTAGAGGGCGCCATGTTTAATTTAATGTGACGTCACGCAGCCTATAACCAGGCAGCGGACAATCAAGACGCTTCCAACGATACCTATTTTGTAAAAAAGATATAAGTAGTTTGGAAGTTATGAGGGAACAGATAAACATACAGTGGAATCTGGTTATAACGACGACGAAGGGACTTGCGATATTTGGTCGTACTAAGCGGTCGTTGCTATAAGCATATAAGTAGATGTTCAAATACAGTGTAAGTAACTAATAGTTTATATCAAAACATTTTCCGCCATATATCTACAAATTGAATGACAATCGCCATTTATAACACCGATTAAAACGTAAGTACCTAATGCCTTGAAGTGATGTTAATTTAATAACAATTTAAAGGAGTTGTCGTTATAACCAGGAGAAAATTCTTATTTTCACTTGAAATTACGTCGCTTAAAGCAGTTGGACGCTATATCCGGAGTCTTTTGGTCGTTATAAACGGCCTTTTCTCTTAACAATTTCAATGAAAACCAAACTAAATGGTGTTCGTAAGTCGCTATAAGCGATTCGTCGCTATATGCGAAGTCGTGATAAACAATTTATTTTTCTATTAGACTGCTGTAGGTGGTCCTATGGAACCCTTCCTACGTAACCGGGCAGTTATTGGCGAGACCTGAAGGGTCTCCAGCCAATGGGGGGAAGTAAAATACTTAACCTAAGCTAACTACTTGTACTACACTAACATCATGACTTCCTACAACAACAGCACTAAGGGCGACCCCTAGTGAGACTCGGACCTCGGCTTAGGGCGTTGCTGGCTGGGACTTAGGGGAGACCTAGTCTAGACAGCTTGATGAGAGCTGAATTATCGGTGTGAATCGTAATAAACGGTTTCCACTGTACATATATACCTACATACATACCAGTCAAAATCATAACTCTCCTTTTTGTTTCACGGTAGTGAGATAAAAATGGTTTAATAAAAAGGAGACTTTTATTTCTTCTGAACAGCGACCGAAAACGGTTGCCGTCGTCTGCCGCTGTCATCGAGAATGAGATGACATGGCCGAAGTAGCGATACATACATTACTAAGTCTAGCTGTACACTGCACGTCCGTCATCTCGGCAGCCAAAATTGTGAGTAGTTCGGCGCTACCGCTAGAACGACCCGAGATCGTGACGGGCCGAAATGCCAGCAATATAAAACACGTCTGAACTTTTCCGCTGCATCAGAAATTGATGGCTCCGGTGCACGGATTTTTATCTTGTGTTAGGAACCACCGAGATAAGTCGCGGTGGACACGCGATCACGTCGGCGTCGTTCCGAACTAGGTACGAAATGGTCTCGTTTCTTTGTGTGGGCGGCGGTGGACAAACGGCCTCATTCTAAAGAAATACCAGTACCGTACATGAGTAATCGTTTTCAGTCCCTGCTTCTGAGACTATCTATTTCTTTAATCAGTATCCTAATAAAACTCTATTTCTACTAAACAACTAGATTTTGTTTTCCATCACTTTTCTATTCAATCGTGAACGATTGAATAGAAAAGTAGTTTGTTGTTTGAGATGAATCTCATGATTATCATTTAAGGTGGACTCTATCTATATATAAATAAAAAGAAAAGTCCTGACTGACTGACTCATCAATGCCCAGCCCAAACCTTTGGACTTAGAAAGCTGAAATTTTGCACAGAGATTCCCTTTATAATGTAGACAAGGAATAAGGAAGAGTTTTTCGAAATTCTACCCTAGGGAGTTAAATAGGGGATAAAGTTTATATAGAAAATCGTCACTTAACGGGTTCAAAATTTCACGCAAGCGAAGCTGCGGGCAAAAGCTAGTACATAAATAAAACAATAAAACTCCAGATGTACCTATTACTTCGGCACTTGAATGAAGCTTTGAGGCGTTGATCATCTTTTGCAAAGAAGAGCGCGTCATTTAATATTTAACTTCAATATTGAAATACTATTACGTATGTGATTTTAGCTCCGAAAACGTTAACAGTCTCAGCTCTGAATACGATACTGTGTTTATTCCTGTTATGAAATTACGGCTGAATGAATACCCACAAAGATTTGACAAGACATTTACCACCGCATAACATGGAACTGGAATACTCATAAGTATATTCCATCAGCAAGTTCTTTCCGCTGTGTTTATGTGTGCGAATATCGACGACAGTGGATGAAAAGGATTATAGACGTAGAAGAAGATAGATTATTTCAGGATCAAAGCAGGTGCCGTTCAATTGTTTCTGCCTACCCCAACGGAAAACAGGCTTGAGCTATTATGTATGTATGTTTATGAACTGCGACGAAAGATAAGTCCTGAATTAGCGGTCATTTCGTAAATCTTAGCCGTAAGCGGGACTGCTATCGAAAAAACGTAAACGACATCATCAAAAACCGTAAAACAGCTATATTATCAATCTTTTTTTTTAAATATTGTTTGTTATTTGTATGCTAACGTTTTGAAGACAAACGTCAGGACTTTACTCCTTACATTGAAAAGGGTATAGACGATTATTAAAGTCGCATCATAATGCTAATTTACAATTGAAGAACGTCATGACGAATACGCAATATTTTTGCTCGCTGTTCGTTCGCACTGACCACTCTGTTTGTTTTCTCTTCCGTGCCACTCGTCCTGGCCCGTCCATTGTTTGTTGTCGTTCCTTCACTCACTTCCTCACGACCGCCGCTCAATCCGCTAATTGTTTGCTTACCCTGTCTGTGTGTTTAGGAAACCATCCGTCAAACATTACGAATCCAAATCTTTTCAAAGTTTCACGTACGATAGCTGAAATTTTAATAATATTTCAATTACATTTACATATTAATGATTTTTTAAGCTTCTGGGATTTGTGGAAGATTTAAATGTTTCCGCTGCTTCAGACCACGGAAGTTATGAGTTTTAGGGAACTGTGGGCTTTCGGTGCTTATAAATGGTTAATTACATAATGGATATTACTTGTAATTACGTCGATCTTTGTTACCAAAAAGATAAATTTAAGACAGTGCAATCATTTCCCCGTGACAGGCCGGGCTTCAAAGCGTTGGTCGCCATTTTAGATCCCGGCTAGTAAGAGTTGCAGTGATTGGGAAATGGAGACGGGCATATCCCAAAAAAGTAGGATTTCGAATGCTACTGATTCATCGACAATATAAGAGTGCATAACTTTACGATAAAAGCAGAATCTTTAAAACGGAACGATGCTTTCTGTATCCAAATGAGGCTACTGAAACACTTGGCTCCAACTAGACCGATGAAGTACATAATTAATAACCAACGTTATTTATGGGTACCATAGTGCCCATACGTAACATAGTACGTGTCGTGTTAATAATGACTGCCTCGTTGGTCTAGCGGACCTAGCAGATCCTAGCAGCCTCGTGTTTAAAGCAAGTGCTAAAATTGCAAAAGTCCATAATTTTTATTTCCGTTCAAAATTATTTTCATTTTAGTTTTTTTATTAATTCTTCATCCTTACTTTAGTTAGCAATTCAGAAAATGAAGCTTCTAATCCGTGACTTCAAGATTTAAACTGCTGATCATAGCTGAGAAAAGATAGATTTCAGCGTACTTTTTCTAAAATTTTTGAACGGCTTTTCCTCTTTAACTATTGACTTTTGGGGAAAGTTGTAGAACAAAAGTTATTCATTATTATGGGTACTTTAACACCCTTTCATATTAGTACCCCTTTCCAACTAACCTTGTATATTATCATTGTTATTAAACAGAGTTTCAATATTGTGCCAATACCAGGTGTAAGGGACGGTGTACCAAAAACTGAAACAGTGAATTCAGTCTATTATCATATATTATTTCTTTTATATTATTTGACGACGTCTGTGGTCTAGTGGTTCGAGTGTCGGACTGCTGATCACGAGGTCGTGGGTTCGATTCCCACACAACACAAATATTTATGTGATGAACATAAGTGTTTGTGTTGGTCTGGGTGTTTCTTATGTATTATAAGTATGTATTTACAAAAAAAAGTATATAAGTATTATATCCATTGTCTAGTACCCATAGTACAAGCTCTGCTTAGTTTGGGACTAGATGGTGCTGTGTAAAAATGTCCCAAATATTTATTTATTATTTATTTATTCTGAATTGAAAATAAGTGGAAAAGCTCGGAATTTTCCGACTTTTCCGATTTTTCTTTTCACAAATTTTACACTTATCTGCTTTAAAATAAGCAATCCTATTAGGACACAAGGCACATATCAAAAATAAAATGTATTTTTTTATAAAACGGAAAATTCGAAAGATTTCGTTGATTATTTTCACGGATTTTCAATTCAAAGTAATGAACTATTTTCACTGTGTCAATTTTTGGCAACCTGTCCTTTACACCCAGTTTATTTACCTGTCAAAACACTTATTGAAATACAATAAAACATAGACAAATTAGCAATTTTCAGTAAATTCGGAAAATTCTAAGAAAAAGACCCACTTATTTTCGATTCAGAATAATGGGTTGAATTCACTGTTTCAGTTTTCGGTACACCGTCCCTTACACCCAGTATAGGCACATCCAGTAACTCTAGCTTCACGTTGTCATGAAGGCAGATGGTGCGTCTATAGTCCCATTACTGTAAACGTCCAATATTCGAGCACAACGTTCCTTATCACATTCAGTCTAACAAGACCAACAGGCGACAATCCAAAGGAGTTCGGAATCCTAGTGAATCAGTGATAGTGGCATCAAGATTTTGATTAAAGCTTAGTGTAATGCCGTAACGTGCCGATATTACCGCGCCTAAACTTCGAAGGAGTCTGAACCTTTTGTATTGACAAGACCTGACGAAAAGACTCGCGTGTTGCGGGTAATTTAAAACACTAGCTGTTGCTCGTGGTCTCAGTCGCATTCTAGGGAAACTACTTCATGTACCCGGATAACAAGTATCATATTTATTAGTCAAGGATATGGTCTATCGGTGTGCCGAGTTTTATCCAAATCCGTTGAGCATGTGGAGGAACTAGGTGTGGTGTTCCTCCAACTAAAGGGAGGATCCTCCAACCAGGCAGAGTCTTGTGTCTGGCGGGCTACTGCAACAGTTGATGTTGGGAGGTTGTATATATACTATCTGCGTGTTAAATCATGATAGCGCGATGTAGGAACTGTAATGTTGCTGTAGTCGTCTACACCGCCGGAGTGTTGCGTAGTTCGCATGTGGCGTGGATAGATGCCGCCACAAGCAGTTTATGCCTGATTCAGTAACAAACGTCATGCTGTATGCATCACTGATCCGCTTTACATCTGAAAACAATGATCACTGCTGATTGTTCTGTACAACTTTTCATACAAAATAATCAATCTTGCTTAACACATTCGAGTCCACCACACTTTTCATCAAAACCAAAAGTTTTTATTTCACATAAACCATTACAGGCGCTTATGAAAAGTCGAATTTTGGTGCACGGTTCCAATTAGTCGTTTCCTATGGAGAAGAACAAGAAACTCCATGGTTACCTACTCTTTTAAAATCCATATCTTTAACAATTTGAGTGGGTACAGTTATGACTTAGAATAGTTATGAGAGAGCAATGTAGACATACGGTCTGTCCACATCTCCACGTCACGACGTCGTCAACGTGGAACGGTGCGGTGACGTGGCACGGTGCGTGACGTAACGTGCAAATTTAAGTTACCGTATTGTAAAAATGCACGTCAGGATCATTGTTAGATTTATCTTTGACCATGTAGATCCTGAATTTTAATAAGAGAAACAGTAAGGTATGGTTTTATAGCATCGGAGTACATAGACGGCGACTAACACGCGGGCGTGGAGAGCGCGGGCGGAGCGAATATACGTGTGCGCTTGCGGCTAGAGGCGGAACGTGTTGCGATACGGTAACGTAAATTTGCACGTTACGTCAACGCACCATGCCACGTTACCGCACCATAACACGTTGACGACGTCGTGACGTGGAGATGTGGACAGGCCCTTAAGTGCAGGAACCACACAAAAAAAAAAACATAATCAAGGAGCTCATATGCCATCCCGCCATGCATATTGCTAGCGGACTTTCCAGGAGGGTCCTCGGCGTTACGTTTGCGCTAAGAATGAACCCTCGAAGAGGGTTCCTGGCATTAGGTTAAAAACCTTGAAAAATATGCTACTACGTCGTAAAATAGGTGTTTGCATCATGACGGTGAATTTTCCGAGAATAACCTGCATTTAAAATGAGCCCCCCACGAGGGCACCCGGCATGGCGAATGCGACTACAGGGTGTCCTGGAGACCCGGCATTGATAGTGTTAACAAAATGTATGAGTATACAGCAGCAGATTTTTTCCTGAATTCAGACTTTCTCCTATAGTAAAAGTTGTACAAAATGATGAGCAGAGTTCATGCTTTTCGGATACATGCGACTAACCAGTAATGCTGTATAAGGACTGCAACAACCACGCCGTAAGTTCGGTCGCGTAATTTCGCCATGGTGTGGCGCTGTACTTAAACTATCTGTTTTTGTTTGTGAATATAGCCTTTTGCAGCCCACTCCTTTGTGTGTTTAAGGCTTAGTAAGATTATGGTTTCTGCCTGGAAAGTTCTGGAAGCTCTTATTAAAGATGATACAGTCTTCACATACAATACGGCCGACGCATCTTGGCGAGTCTGAAGTTAGTTGTTTGACTGCGCAATGAATCTTTTAGAAACGAAATTGTCTACTGCGCAGCTAATCAGCTAACTTCAGACTCGCCAAGATACGTCGGCTGTATTGTACGCATGCGTTGTTTAAACTATCCAACGCATCGGATTAAAGGGCGGTACAGTGCGACATCGATGTACCTGATCGAACAAGCAACGGCAGACGCTCATTTTCGCGCCACTCACTCTTATTGCGTCAGCGTAAAGAACATTTTTTACTGCAGAACCAATAAGCATTCGTGGTCTTGACGTCGCATTCAGTTCGGAAGTGATCGGTTTTACGAAGTCTGCCGATGCTACTTCCTAGTTGTGTCGTACTGTACCACTACTTTTGATGCTTACTTACACGAAAAGCTCATGTTTATTTCAGCATCATCGTTCAGCCAAAATACGTCCACTGCTGGATATAGGCCCCCCCCCAAAGCATCGCCACATCCACCGGTCCTGTGCTCCATGTTGGGGGGTTTTCCATAATCGCCACGCTTGGCAGGCGGGTTGGCGATCGCAGTATGGTTGATAAAATACTCAGAGAACGCTGCTGCCCATCCTCTAGTGAATCTCTCATTCCGTGTGCTTAGTATCCATGTTTATTTGCGACGTGTAAATAATGTCCGTGGTTTCTGGGCAAGCTGGTAACCAAGTTCTGTTTCCTTAGTAACCGTTTGGTATTTCGCAATAATTAATTCCCCGAAATCTCCTGAGGCCATTGTATTAATTTGAATCTCTCTTGTTACAGGGGCTTCGGTAAACAAGGATACCAATGTCAAGGTAAGACTGAAAATAATATAAATTGTAATATAATATACGGTATTTCTTTAATAGTCCACGGTATTCTGCATAGCACTTAATCTGAAAATAATGTAGGTAATAATGTAGATGTCATTAAAAATAAAATCAGTTGTAAATATTTTTTTTGTTATCATTTTTTAATAAATCAGTCCGTTCATTAGTTACTGGTTCTCTTAAGTTGTAATAACATCCGTGTGTCTAGCATGAAAATAACCGTGCGCATGCTACGCGCTCCTTGATACGAGTAGATAGCGTGCATGAATGTTATTATATTACACCTAAAAGAACCAATAAATTAATTGATTGGTTAATGATAAAATTATTTTTTAACAGATGTTTTTATTTTATTCCATCAGATCTACTTTTTTGTGGTAGGTACATCGTCCTTAGCATTTATTAAGGCATTGTGCAAAATATTGTGGATTATTAAAACAAGACCTTATACATATTACATCATCGTAGTGTGTAGCTACAAAATTAACCTCGTTTTTTTCGTAACACAACCTAATTGTGTGTACTAGACCGCATCATATCTTTCTGATTAGTCGTGAAGGCGACTTAGTTAAACATTGGTTCCATCATACTGCAGTGGCCTATTTTTTTGGTCCGCATCCGCTTTGCCTTAAACATAAACCCTTACAAAAGATGGTTTAAACCAAAGCTAAGATTAAACTAGATATACAATATACCCATCACTTTCTAACGCGGCGTCTTACGTAGGCGGTTCAAAGCGACGCGAATTGCGAAGCGATCCGATGCGGTGACACGCGAATTCAATGCGATGCGGTGCAAAGCGCTTTATCCTGCGAGTTCGTGAGCCGTCCCCCGCACGCCGCCGTCATTCAGTAGCATTGTACGGCACCGTATCTAGTTCGCGCAGAAATATCAAGCCAACTAATTGCGTTCACTTTGCTTCGCGCCGCGCCGCACCGCACTCCACGTGCGTTTGGTCATTAAGCCACTTCAATAGGTATCGACTGTTTGTTGTTTTCGCGTCGTGCCGCTTCTAGATCGCTCACGTAGGATGCCGCGTAACATCATATAACAAGAAGAAACAGTTTTGAAAAACTCGGTTTTCCTAAACCATCTTTTGTTATAATAAGAAGGAAAGCGTCGTATTACAAAAGTTTAGACGCTTGTTAAAACCGTGTCTAACGTCAAACTCTATTCATAAAAGATATTTAAGCCTTGTTTAGTCTAAACTACTTGTTAAACAAGATTTTGTGGTAAGACAGAAACTTTCCAAATTATGAAAAAAGGAGTACAGTACACTCGGGAATAATTAATTCGGGTCGTCACCAACCTTAATATCTCAAAAAATTAAAAAACTTAAAATGCTAGCTTATTTAAATAAAAAGTATTTTATACAGGGTGTTAATGAATTCGTGTAATTCCTTCAAACCACGTGATCTACTGGTGACACAGATTAACCCTAAATGGGAATTTTTGGAAATCAACTAAAAAAATATTCAAAAAAAAAACTTGGTTTTCTATTTCTGAGTCATTTTAGAGCCTTGAGTTATCTGACTGCAAAGAGCAATATCGCGTTAGTCGTGCCTGCCAGCCGTGTCGCTGTGCTTTCATTAATTTATGCGTAGCATCGAAATGTTCACACAAATAAAACATTTTTTTTTGTAATAAAATAAATTCTTAAATTTTTACTGAAT
The DNA here is from genome assembly GCA_905220435.1 of Amphipyra tragopoginis. NCBI lineage: Eukaryota > Metazoa > Arthropoda > Insecta > Lepidoptera > Noctuidae > Amphipyra > Amphipyra tragopoginis. The sequence goes on from HG992006.1 coordinate 5,885,959, forward strand.
CCTTATTAGGTGGTTAAGATACGGTCGGTATCGGATCGGTAACAAAGCCACATGAAAAAATAATAATTTTATATTTTCATTTTTAGTCAAGCTAAATCCCGTGCGGAGCCTGTCTGTATCTGTAGTAGATCATGTGGTTCTAAGGAATTACACGAATTCGTTAACAGCCTGTAGACTATTTAAGAAATTTTATTAATTTTATTTGAGTAGTATTAAATAGTCTATAAAATACGTTTTATTTGAATAAGCTAGCGTTCTAAGTGTCCGAGATATTAAGTTATATGTTGGTGACCCGAAGTCATCGCTCCCTAATGTAGTTAATTATGCTTTAGCGTTATGAGGCTACAACAAAAGGCAAAAAGCAATGCGGATTAAAATACATAACAAATGCTACATATAAGAAAGTATCTTGCAACATTTGATAAGTCCGTCACATATCTTCCAGTCTGTCGTCATTATTTTTCTACTATATCTGTATTCAAATTGGATACCTACTTTAGTCAATTTTCCTGCAATATGCCTCACAATATACCTAAATTCGCTGGCAATAGACTGGAATCTATGTGCCGGCTTTAAAATTCTTTCAAACATTTTCTGCGCTCAATCGTTCGCAGTCCAAGAGCTAGGCAGGAAACCTTTGTCAACATCTTTTCTGTGTGTGTGCAGTGTGCAGCTTTGTGGTCCACAAAAGATGCCACGAGTATGTCACGTTCACCTGCCCCGGCGCCGACAAGGGTGCGGATTCCGACGTAAGTATTACGTATCTTTTAATATAACGATGAAAAATGCTTGCTTTACGAAGGCAGAGTCATAAAAAGGTTGAGTGTAAATTATTTCAAAACCGTAAAATTGATTGTAAAATTATTTTTTTCTGTATAGTATACAGAAATCAATACAGAACACTACAATATGTTCTATTTGAAACAAACTTATCGATTGGTGCAACGTGGTCGCACTTATTAAAACATTATTTTCTAAGGTTTACTCATTAATATTTTATAAGTAAATTTTTACCGCAGCATAATAATTAATTGCATATTTATTCGTACACTTATAGCAGACTAATTTGCATCAACAACACATCAAAAGCTACAGTCAAGCGTGTGTAGTTCATACTTTTATAATAAAACTCGTACTACATAATATGAAGAGAAATTACACATTAAAAAGTACTTTCAATTACAATAAAGGCAACATTCGATGTTATAAAGTAATTATTGTACATCAGTTTGCGTGCATGCCAACTGGACGGGGCACGGCCATCAACAAGTATTGCGCCGTGCACTCAAACATAATGAGTTTCTGTTTTATAAATACAGTCGCTTACAATAAATAGGGAAAACTGAGTAAAGGAAAGAGACAAAAGTCTAAAATCTGTTTTGTGTGCCTAGCGCTGTCCCAGTCATTTGTTGTCCACGTGGCTTTATTTGTTCACGCAGCGTTGGTTTCCCAATCTAGGTACATTTTGTTAAAAATATTCAAAAAGCTTTGCTGCATCAACCACTCACATTAAAAATAAAAGAATATTAGCAAGTCATAAGAAGTATATCATTAGACTGTTAGATGGAAATCTATAACAACAAGTAATTTGTAAAATTATTCTACATTGATGTCGTGTTGACAGCTCATTTTGCGAGATTTACAACTCTCTGCGAATCTCGAACATGACCCAAAACCAGGCGAACGTGGCCGATTGGCTCTTTTAGCCGCTCGATGTATATTGTCGGGCACTGTACATTAAAATTTATGATAAGGGTTTATAGCCGGTGTGCAGCTCTGGGACTACGTGCTGGAATATTGATATTAAAAACCATTTTATAATACATTTTGTTCCTTAAATTTACTTCCACTCTCTGTTAATTAAAACCGTCTGGAAACTTGTAGAATGTAGAAAAAAGCTGTAGAAATATTGGATATGAATTTATTTTTGAATGAAAAATATTTCGAGGGGTAAAACTGCAAGAAAGGAGGTTAATTAGAATTTATTTTTCATTACAAAAAGGACGTAAAATAAAACAATTTAGAACAAAATAGGTTTTCGAGAAAATCCGAAGCGTGTAGTTTCATTATAAGTAAAACCCACGCTATCACGGCGAAAGATTAAAGGAAAATGAGGCTCGTAACCAAAATTCCGGAAAATGTAATAGAAAATCAGGTCACGAACGTTAAAACATCGTGTCTCAAGTACAAAATTGTTTAATAACGGCTCATCGCTTCAAATAATACGTTATTACAATCGGCAACGTTGGATTAATTGGCGGGAACGAGACACCGCCATTTTGTTTTGAAATAGTCCACAATTGGTGCAATTTGTTAAATCAACTCTGGTATTAAATGTTTAATTAGAACTTGTTTTGTAAAAATACGGACCAAATGGAAAATATATTCTAGAAATAAATGGAAAACGACAAGGATGATTAGTTGGAAATAATAAAAATATAGTCTTTTCATCTTCAAACCATAGATAACAGATAAGAAAAAATGTTTTTTTTTAATTACTTCGTAGATAAAGGCAACGAGCTGTCTACCGTACATACCAACAGTCCAACTTTATCCATTTCAAACTTGCTAAACGCAGTTTCAGACACTGCTTTTTGCAACAACGTAATGTTTGCTCTATTTGTTACTTTGTTTATGTAAATGTTAGTTGGAATACTTCTCCTCTCGCTTCGGCACAAGACATACGAGAATAGTTCATGCTGTAGAGAAAAGATTAGCAAGGTTGGTAGCGGCGCTGACAGCTCAGGGCCTGTCCACATGTCCACGTCACGATGTCGTCAACGTGGAACGGTGCGGTAACGCGGCACGGTGCGTTGACGTAACGTGCAAATTTACGTTACCGTATCGTAACACGTTCCGCCTCTAGCCGCAAGCGCACACGTATATGCGCTCCGCCCGCGCTCTCCACGCCCGCGAGTTAGTCGCCGTCTATGTGCTCTGATGCTTTAAAACCACACTTTACTGTTTCTCTTATTAAAATTCAGGATCTACATGGTCAACCATAAATCTAACAATGATCCTGACGTGCATTTTTACGATACGGTAACGTAAATTTGCACGTTACGTCAACGCACCGTGCCACGTCACCGCACCGTTCCACGTTGACGACGTCATGACGGGGAGATATGGACAGGCGTTCAGGTTGTTCCGATTGTACGGACGGCTATACACCGTGTCCCAGAAAGTAGTGGCAAGCGGACGTAGAGCGGGTGCTCTGATTCAGGTACCTCTAAGGGTTTGGAGGTACCCGAATCGCCCCGATGTATGTTCCGCGATTTTTTGTGGTTTTCGAGTTATGATTGCTTTTCATATTTTAACCAAACTTTGATTTTAATAACATTGTTGATCATAGTGACAGTTATTTTTTCTAAATAAGAAGAATAGAGAAACTAATTTTAAAAAAAAACACGCCTTTGTCTCTATTATTCATGACACTATTATCAAAAATTTCATTTAAGTCAGTATTTGATTAAAACATGAAAAGATATAAACATGGGGGTGATTCGGGTACCTCTAAGTGGTCAATCAGACTGCACTAGTGGGTGCGGGGGCGGGCGCTCGGGTCTTGGCGTCTGCGTGTTCACAGTAGTGCCGAACGAGCTATCGTGGCGTCCGTGTGTGTTTTGTCGTTAACAGACGCTATATTACTGTGAATGATACGAGCGGACTGAGCCATTAGAAACACCCGCGCCACCGCGCCCGCGCCCGCCTCATGAAGGCGCGCGACTCGCGGGCGCACTGTGAATGCAACTGGCGTCTACATACATTTGATTTACACGCACCCGCGCTAGCACCCGCGCCCACCTCCACTTTAAAATACGGCTAAGGCTGCTCTACCTCTGGACTTTCGCTAGACACTACTTTTTGGAACACGTTGTATATCATGCTATACATTCCAGTATGAGCTGATCTCGGATTGTATAAACTTTTGGTACAATGAGAGGTCAGCTTACACTGGTAATGTATGGTCAGTATATAGTCGTGTGTAGGCTCTTTTCATGTACACTGAAGTTTAAATAATTAGTCGTTGTTATAAGTGGTATAACAAACGAATACCAACCATTTTTATTTAAATCCTTAGTTAGTTGTAGGTACCTACATTTCTGGTTACATAAAATCGTACTACCCACACTACGAGAGGGTAAATTAAGTTGGTTAAGATAGCATTTTTATGTGTTTGTTCAGTACTTAAATAAAAGGCATTGTTTGTCTGACAAGAATTAAGTACCTAATTAAAATTTGTTACTGTGGAGTCCCTCGCTTTTACTAGAGACCAAAGTAATTTCGCCTCTGAAATATCTTCATAATTTACTTTTAACTATTTTGAATATTTGAAGCAATTTTTAGGAATGTTTTTCTTTGATTAAAAATACTTAATTTTGTTGGAGTAAATATTGTAAAAGGTGAATGTTTAAGGTTAGATTTGCTGATGCCTCGAGCATTCATTCCCGAAGTTTTTTCTATTCCAATTTACTTTGTGTTGAAAGGTCATTACGATATTTCTGCTATTGAAAAACACAAAATCAATAGAACCATCTCGGTATTATCAAAGATATTGTTGTAGTATTTGTGTTGTACAATATAATATATCATATATCAACATCGTATATTATGTTGTCACCCGGATTTTTGCGAACGATACATTCAACAACTTTTTCCGTGTATTGAGGCTTGAACAGAATCCAACTCACGTGTGCTTTCTACATAAAGACCAATAAAATATTAAATAAATGGTATAAGTACCCACAAATCATTTACCTATTTCAGCAAAAAGAGCTTACAACTTTGTCGCACAAACTTTACATGCTGGTTTTGAACATAATAATTATCTGTGGTAACCACACTAGGCAGGCCTACATCGTCGCCTTAAGTAAAAACCTCGGGAATGCATTCAGTTATTGCACGGCCCTGTGGGATTTCATGTGGACGAAGTCGCGAGCAAAATCTAGACAATCATTTTGAATTTTATATCTCTCCATAGTATAAAACAAAGGTGCTTCCCGCCATCTATACGCTTAGATCTTTTAAACTACGCAACGGATTTTTATGCGATTTCATCAATAGATAGAATGATTCAAGAGAAAGGTTTATATGTATAATACATGCATATTATAGTAGAGAAAAACGCGGAATACGCGATAAACGACATCCACGCGCTCGAAGCCGCTGGCGACCTTTAGTAACTACTCAAGAAAGCCTTAATTTCAGTACCTACAAAATAATTTCGCAAAGAGCCGCTCTCTTATAATTATAGTACCTATACGTCGTGATAAAATAAGAATGAGTAAATTGCATTCCCGATGTTTTCGACGATATCGTGAATACCAATAGACTAATACATTCCTACGTGACAAAACAGTTAGTTTTAAGCCTTTAGTTCAAGTCTTTATTAACTTTGTAGCACATGTTCAGAACACTATTAGAGCTAAAAGATTAACTATCTGAAATTAACTCGTAACCCACTGATGGAACAATATCCTTCTAACACAGTACATTGTAAGTTTTAATGACACTAAGCATCGTCCTACAGTGAACCAGTTGAAGTCTCTCTTTGTTCTGTGATCGTCTCCACAGATATAGAAAAAGAATTAGGTACTAGTTTTAAGGTTCGTAGCAAAATGTATGTGATTTTAATTTTAGTGTACATTTACCCTAAGTATTCATTGTAGTATATTTAGCAGAAGATTAGATCTATTTAGCAAAGGACTTACAATCCGATGAATATGATGATGACATTGGAAGTTTGAAATACTTTCAGAGGTTTTCCAACAGTATAATCACTAAGTATAACACACTTATCAGCACAAAGTCTTCTATCATTCGCGGCAAATGCTCATAACCCTGACCAAAATAAATCAAAACATTAAACCCTAAATCCTATTAAACTTTTCGAAAGATTATTCCTATTAGAATTGTTCAAGACAGCAGAATAAACTCATTTAAAAAAATGTAGCTTAAGTTTTATTTATAAATTAAATATTTTATGTAGTCTGTAATGGGCAAATACAATATCCCTACTTTAATAATAAAGCACATTGTCCACAAAAAAAAACTCTCATGTCGTCACCCTCCGCGCTAACTGTTGTAACTAGCAATTGATTATTTTTCAGAGAAATTCTCACAGAGTAACGTATCTGCTTCAAATGAATAGAAATAAATAAATAGATACCTTAGGGCTTTAGGGCAACTACTAACTAAGCCAACAGTAAGCCAAGTGCAATATAAAAAAGTTATTAATACATTAATAAAGCCACAGCTAACGCAACTATTGAAAAATTATCAATTGCTAGATACGACAGTTAGCGCAGAGGGTGACGATGTGTTCTGAGGTCTTGTAGAATTACAAAGATTGCTACTAAATATAACTTAGACCACCCATCAAAACAAATATCCCAACAATACAAACTGTTAATTTCAAACAGAATCCCAATTAGCTATAACCCAATCAGGGTTGGCAAGTGCATTTAATATTACTACAACACATAACGCCCGAGGACGCTGAACATTACGTACCGAAGCTCTGGTAATATAGCTGATAAAATTTCTAAGTTACCCACGCTTGAAACGGGAGCCAATTACGAAATATGTAGTTACGTTAATTAAGAATTTTTAATGTTGTACACTCTTGTTAAAAGAAAAGAGAAAAGATTTTCTGAAAATAGTGGTTGAAGATGATAAAATAAATTGTGTTTTTTGGAGTAATTTTTTATTTTAATTACTAGAAAGGGTAGGTAAGTTATAATTTAAGTTATAGTGCTTGATATCTACCGGATATCGGTGGCACCAATTGTATAAAACATAACGAGGATAGCGTTTTTAAATCGGAAATAGAAATGTTCCGGAAAGTTATATCGTAAAGAGACTGCAATATGACAATGATTAACTAACAAACTATTAACTACAAATCTATCTACTAAACTGGGAGTAAAATTTATTTATTTAAATGCCTTAAACTATCATTACAGGTCTATAACCTAATGCAATATCCAAGTCACACACACAAAACTAAAATTCAAGCACCAAATACATCTCAAGATCATTGTTTGTTACATAACGTAAACAAATAGTACTTTTACGAATTCACCCCATTGGCATGTAAATATATCAATTTCGACTCTCTCGATATGAATGTAATTGATGGTGCGAATTGCTCGAGTCAGAGGGGTTTTGGCCAGCAAGTTGGTCCTAGCTGAAGGTACGACCAGCAGTGGCGGAGGCCGCCGACTCCAAACATAACGGTCGGGTACTGACAAGTGCAACCGCTGCAACACTCTCGGGTTGTGCTCTATGCCTCGGAGGAGTCTCACCATGTACGACACTAGTGCAAATTCCCGTCGCACCCCGAGTTGATTGTACCCCGCCATACCCAGTACAAACAGTGTGGGGTACATCAAAGGGTAAATTGTTAGTATTGTTTCGAAAATAAACATCTCGAAGTAGGCAAGTTCGAACCGATTAGCGAAAGACCAGAAAATTGTGGCCACGTCCGTACACTAGTACCCATTATTAGTCTTCGAGTAGTCCAAACCATTCTCTACAAAAAAAAACAGTTTGTTGCTTTGCTAAAAATAAACAAGTAAAACTCTATAATGATATACAAAAACTTGAAAAGACAATTATCATGTTTGAAAAAAACCTTTTTAATGGCGATAATTCCGGTAGTCGCTAATATAAAAATCGTTTAAAAGCCATTAACGATGAATGAGTTAATTGCCTATCAAAATAATTTATTTTCCAATAACCGCGAGGAAGCTTTTATCACTATAGTTTTATATAAATAAATGAATGGTACACGACAATATTTGTTGTGATTCTATTTCAATTTGACAAAGAGTGGAATTAAATTTAAGTTTGTTTGAAAAACATATTTTGTAGGTATTGTAAGAAGGGAACGGAGAGGGGGGAACGAATCAGTCATCTGGACACAATCAAACAAGACATTGTAGATACTTACAGCATAAAATATGGGGTGGATGAACCAGGTCAAACTTTGCATGAATTCAGAATAAATCTGGGATGCATAATGTCATCAAAACATTTTCCTTGTAAATAATATTTTAAATGAACATATAAATATCTTAGCAAATTAAATTGGGCATAAAAATAGTGTTCGCGATTAGAAGTCTAAAGAAATCACTTCTGTCAAAGGAGTAGACCGCTCACAGACACCCATACATGCAAGGTACCAATTGAAATATGCTTTAGAAACCCTAAACTGTTACTTTAGTATATTATAACTTTAAGCCTCGAACAGAACATCAAGCAAGGACACCAAGATCATTTTACTCGTGTCCAGAGACTTTAACATCACCTATATAAATGACCAACAGGATACACGCACGAAGCACAACTTCCGCAACTGCACATACGCGTCCCCGACGTTCTGCGACCACTGTGGCTCCCTCCTGTACGGCCTCATCCACCAGGGCCTCAAGTGTCAAGGTACCAAGCGAACCGCGGACATAACCCACTAACGCTTGGACATGCTTCTGTGTTTTAGATTTTTCAACTTTCAGATTGGTGGTGGTGCTTTCTGCTAATGCTTTTTTTTATTACTCTTTTGTGTACGTAGACTCTTTAGGTTTCGTCTTCTTAAGTAGGTACGCTCTCGCTCTCTTCGGGGTCCTTTTGATTTGTGCTTTAATTGATATTGATATGTTTGTGATTGCAAAGGCGGCCTACGCTCCTCACAAATGGAACACGTGGACGTTCCTTGCGCCAACTTTTTGTGAACACTGCGGTACATTACTCCATGGTCTCGCCCATCAGGGATTAAAATGCGGAGGTATAATATAGCAGTATCTATAGAATGACACTAACAAGAGGAAACTAGTTCCTGGATAGCGAATGCTTTAACACGAGACGACTAATGTATGCCTTTGCAACTAAAACATTATATGTTGTCAGCACACGAAGGTTCCAAGTCCCAGGTATAAGCTCCCATTTAGTGAGACAAGGAGGTCCCTTTGCACGAATTGTCTGGATCGTGAATAAATGTGTAATACAATTGTCTGAACTATTAATATTGAAAGTCCCCTCGTAGGTACGTCCAACAAATTGAATTTGCTTCTCTGTTACTTTAATTTATTTGCTTGTTTATCCCCTCTGTATATAACTCTGTCTATTGCAGCCAAGTTTGTTTGCTGACTATGAGAGCACGTCTTTGCATTATAAGTTATAACGCACGTAGCTAGACGTAGTTCATTGTATGAACCTATTGTTTCTTCATCGAATGTAAATGGAACATTAACAAAGGTTTCATCAAATGGTATTACAACTTGTTCAGTATGTGTTGATACAATGTTTTATATTTCTGTTTTTTGTGTGTTTAGATTATGAGTTATGCATTTATGTGTGCAATTTTAACTAGTATTTGCATACTAATCGATATCGAATTTATTACTGTGTTGTTTGAATTGCTTTTCTTGTCCGTATAATCGGTATCTACATTAATGATCCCTTTGTTCTAGAACTTTCTTTGAACGATAATTTAGCTTTTTCTTGTAATGATCCATAAAAGAGAATAACTTTCTGCTAGCCTGTTATTACACATACGAAACTATTAGCTAGCTTGATTGAGCTAGACAATAGACCAATAAATGCCCAGCAATAACTTTGATATCAAAATATACGTCCTTTTCAAAAGTGATTCCATGTATAGTCCAGCAATTTAAATGTCGTATAAATGGTAAACAAACCTTTCATCGTGAAGCATTAATTTTGATTTAACAAACATTTTAAAATAAAACAAAAGTAATTGAAAAACAAGTGTTCAGTTCATTTTTTTTTAAATGTGTGTTTAATGGATTTATAAAGCAAAATTAATGTTTCACGATCAAAGGTTTGTTGACCTTTTATTCAAAGTGTAAATAGCTGGATTATAGTTATTTACAAATAAACATGCTTTTCGTTTTGTTTACTGTGATTTAGTCTGAAATATCAATTTCATTATAAGGAGCTGCATTTTACTTAATGTTATATTTATTTAAAGTTAGTATTAATGTAGACACTTTCTATAACAAAAAAATCCAATATGTGTTTATTAATCAAGTTTCAGCGAAAAAGGAGAATGGGCAAAAATACAGAAACGACTCTTATTGGTATTTGTCACACTTAGAGCCCAAATACGCGTCCGATACTTGCCTCCGATAGTCGGTTCCGATAGTCTGATCAGACTATCTAAAGGCCTCCGCGTCATACATTTATTTGAACATGAATTACACGTACGATCAGACTATCGGATCGGATATCAGAATCGTAAGCATCGTCCAGGCGTCGTCGTCGCCCAGAAAAAATCGGACACGAGAATCGTACGTGTATTTCATGAATTCGATCAGATAGTCGGATCCGGGTCCCGGAAACAACTATCGGACGTGTATTTTGACCCTTAATGTTCTAAACAAACGTGCATATCTTTTTTTCACTCAATTCTGTCTTTATTCATTCAACCTTCAAACTTCAAAACTCATTTATTCAAAATAGACTACAATTACTTAGTTCTGTTTGAACGTAAATTAGCATGTTATACAGCCCCCAAAAGCGCCCGCCCTTCACTGCTTACTAGTGTTTTTGCTGTGATGAAGAAACGGCGCAACAAACTCCCCAGTAATTCATTTAATTCTGTACTACTTACATCCACTACACGAATAGACAATTTTCAAACTTTGAGTTCATTTTACTGTATTCTCCCGGACCCTGGCAAGAAAAAAGATATTATGTGTGATTGTTTAGGATATTAAGTGTGACAAATACCAATATCAGTCGTTTCTGTTGGTTCTGGGATTTGGTTATGAAAGGACAACGCTCAAAAAAAACCCAGGCTTGGTGCAAACGGAATGTATTTCAATTTCTTTGTATAAATGTGAAATGAAATGCCACATAGGTGGCATCATCAAAATCGATGGCTAAATGCATGGTATAATAATAAGCTACGCCTGGTATTCTCTTCCCGCAATGGCCTAAGACTACGTCATGAATGTCACGATGAGTGCTGCCATTGATTAACATCTCCAATACTATAAAGGAGATTTTTAATTCATAATAAATATTAAATAAATTGCTAACTAGCTCAACTATTTTCTATTTTGTGTTATTCATCTATTTAGTTAAAAAGTAAACTGTATAAAATTACTAGTTCAAAATTGCTTCTCCAAAGAAGCAAATATGTGAAAAAATGCGTCTTGCTCGGGTAATTTATTTATACATAGTGGAAGCACCCCCAGCTGATGACGTATTGTTAGGCCAATCACGTGACCTAGCTGTCACGGGAAGAGAATACCAATGAAACATATTATTATACCATGGCTGAATGTAAAAAATGCTATTTGTTTAGTGGCAGTGATTATTTTTAATTAATTATTTTTCTGTGTGAAACTACGTAAAATCACATGACTTTCTTCGATTATTAGCACCTATTCATCGTATATATCGATATCAAGACGACTTCGAACACCCTGCGCTATCATTAGAAAATTTATTAGATATAGAAAACCAATATATAATATGATCTTTCGATTCTTTTTAAATTGTTTTTTCACTCTAAGTAAGAACTTTACGTTATTTTTCGTGGTGCCCATGAAATCGGAGAGTACTAAAAACTAGTATCTAGTATGCCAGTTGTAACTATTTTTGGGTACCTCAAAGATACCCGTGCCACAAAAAAAAAATAGCTTTTTTTTTTAATTCAGCCATCAATTTCAACGTAAAGCGTTTCTTTTTGTTATCTAGTTTAAGCTAATTGTAAATATTTTAATTATATTATGAAATACCTGAATGTTAACCCTGTCACTATTAAAATACCAATATCTTACATTTAGCCATCTATTTCGATGATGTGGCATTTTATTACACCCTTACGAGTATACTAAAAATCTGAGGTAAGTTTCATTTGCGCCAAGCCTGGGTTTTTTTCGTATTTCGTGAGCATTCTCCTTTGCCCATTCTCCTTTGCAAGTTGCTCATCTCGCATCTTTATCCTACTTAATTATGTTATTTTATTAACGACATCGGAGGCGTTTGTATATTACTCTGTAATATTATATTTACTTAAAACAATTACTAAGGGGTATATTACACTATCATATGTCTAAGATCATATATAGGATCATATCTCTTATTTGACGTCTAGAGTCATATCTGTTTAGGAAGAAATAATTCATTATCTATAACTCAGAGATCTATGATCCTAGATATATGATAGTGTATTATCCCCCTAAGGTAAACTCGCTCTGCTTTCATTTTGTATCTGTTCCACCATTTATTTTGTTTTTATTTTCTTCGAATGCATGTTTATCTGCAATGCTTGATTAACTGTTATTGCCTGCAAAACTGTATGTCTGGAAGATATTATTCTCGCAAGTCATTCTGAATATGAACGCAAATATTAAAGTTTAATGTTCCCATACATTTTAATGATATTAATGGACTTATTACGTGCAAAAACATTTGATTCTTGAGTGCCTTAAACTGCACTCGGCATGTATGAGGCAATTTATCATTAAATGCTTCTGTTCGGAATGATTTACGATATTATTGCGTACATTCTTGAGTTTTTTACACTATGATATTTTTAGAATTCAATTCTGGAGTTCCCTGAACCGTATTATCTGTCATACTGTCAACTTTTTGTGTGTGTCTTTGTCGTATAATTATTTTAATATGTTTAGAAGATATTTTTTTCTTTCCCTTAATAAATGTTTTTAATGCCAGCATAATATTCTCGAATTATTTATATTTTAATAGCCGCATCAAGCCGCAAAGAAAATTTTGTTACTTTTTTTATTTTAATGTTTTTTGTTAATTTGGTTTTTATAAAAAAGTTTTTACTTTTTTTTTCTTGTTCTTATTATACCTAAGGTATTGAAGAAAAAGTGAGCACAATAATTTTTAATGCAAATTAAAAGAATTGTACACACTGTAGATTTATCAAACCCTCAGCTAAAAACCCTATTAAAAATATATTTATTTGACCACTAACACGTTTTGCGTATACCAGCATGCGACATGAACGTGCACAAGCGTTGCGAGGAGTCGGTGCCAAACTTGTGCGGCTGCGACCACACGGAGCGGCGCGGACGCATACAACTCAGCGTCTCGTGCCAGGGAAACAAGCTGACTGTCGTAGGTAATAACTACATTATTGTACTAGCAACGTAAACGCACACAAGCGTTGAAAGCAGTCGATGCATATTTGGTGCGGCTGCGACCACTCGAAGCGGTGCGGCTGCGACAACACTGGGGGCTTACTAAGATCTCTTAAAGCAGGACAGAAGTTGCCTGTAAGTTGAACTGCCCTGCTTTTTTGTACTACGTTATCGTTAGAGCAGGCCTACGGCAGGCCTGCTATGTTGACGTTTACGAAATCCGTTCACCTTATTCTTGTATAGACTTTTCGTACCATGAACAACCATTACCGTTCAACTTGGTTCAATAATCGTTCACCTTTAGTACTGTCATGGTACGATTTTTAGCGATTCAAAAGCAGGCCTGCTTTTCAACGTTTTCATAAGAGGTCATAGTAAGCCCCCTGAGAGGCGCGGACACAAACAACTCGCCGTCTCGTGCCAGAGGAACAAGCTCACTGTGATAGGTAATACGAGATACATTACTAGTAACATAAACGCACACAAGCGTTACGACGTGATGAGGTGATGGTACAAAATACTCACTTGTCTGGTTGTATCTACACTGATCAATTTATACCTACTGCACTATTTTAGGTTCCATGAGGTTTAACTGAAGAGTCCGTAACAGGGGGTTTATTCCCTTAGCACGAAGTCCGTGGTTTCGGCCTTAGTTACGATCGTTTCCTACTCCCTATCACCTACGGACATAAGATTATTTCGGGGACCGAACTAAGAATGAATAACAACACGATTTGACAGTTGTCCCTACTACCGATGTGTTTTTGCCCGTCCGAAAAGTTGAAATTGACACTTGTTTTGTTCTACGTTTCGGGCTACTTTCGGACGGGCAACTAACTTCGTTGACGGGCTTAGGGAGTCTCCCTCTAGGGGTCTCCCCAGGCCCCGAATACCCCCAACACAAGAACTACCGTAAGCTCGATTCGTGCCCACTTCAGGGCCAAAAACTGTTACATTAATCATGATAATATGTCACCCTAAATAATTATATACTCGTAAATATTTAATTAACTCTGATTGGATGAAGAAATTTAATTTTGATTCTGATGGATGGAGAAACCCTAAACAGTGCCGGATTTAGGGGAGGGCAACACGGGCTTCAGTCCTGGGGCCTCAACAATATGACTTTTTGATTTACTTGTAGATAAGAAAAAAATTACACCCTTTCTGACAAAAAGGAAAATGAGCTGGATTTCGCCGAAATTATATATATGATTTTTCGATGAAAAAAAACTCGCAAAGTTCCATTCGCATAATAACAGTATTCAATTTTGTCGGTATATTTCTTGTATTTTACTATAACTTCATAGTATGTTCGATAAAGACCATTTTTTTGGTTTGGTGTAAATTATTGAAAAACAGAGGAAAATAAAAAAAATGGTATGGTTTCAAAAAATATTCGGGGCTTCCACTTCTTTGTTGCCCCAGGACCTCCAAATTTTTAAGTCCAGCCCTGAGCCTAACCAACAAATTATAAAAACCAAGGTGTGTACGGACTAAGCGTTCCCATGTACGCGTAGTCGGTTACGCGTACACAAGAACGCTTAGTAATAGCACAGTGTACCTACTTACTACATACAGTGGGTCAACGCCCATACATTTGACAGGTCCTGTGAAATGTCAAAATTATGTAGCGGCGGAGGTTATGTCCCAAGTATGCAGTATGGCTACTCGGGATATAACCTCCGCTCCTTCACCCCGCAACCCCCCGCACGATTGCTCTGCGACAATGTTCTACGTTGACCGACTGTAAGGAGTTAAGACTGTGGTAATAGTATGGAGGTGCCTGTCTTAAGCCTTGTACGAACTAAGCGTTCCTGCGTACGCGTAACCGACTACGCGTACCATACGCGCTGTCCGTACACACCTTTACACATCACTAACCAGACGTCCTCGACCCACAGTGATACAGGGCCGCAATCTCATCCCAATGGACCCCAACGGCCTGTCGGACCCCTACGTCAAGATGAAGCTGATCCCGGACTCGGATAATGTGAAGAAAAAAACCAAGACCATGAGGAGCACGCTGAACCCTGTGTGGAACGAGACCCTGTCCTTCGACCTCAAAGCTGAGGATAAGGATAGGAGGCTGCTGATTGAGGTATATACTTTGAAGTTTTTACATTGCACTACAGAAAGAGCGATAAAAATATAACTGTCGTTTAAACGGTTTGTTAAACATTGAGGTTTTTGGTCAGCGAAAATGAAAATGTATAATTGATCATTGATCGCATCGCATCGCTTCAATGATCAGCGATGCATGATCAGTGGAGAATACTGTGTCAGATTTACATAATACCCTATTCTGCGTTGTTAAAATAAATAGCCACTTATAATAATATTATAGTCAGTAAGTATACATAGAGGCACCGAAAAAATGAAGTTGTAATACATTTTGTGTTAGAGCATGATCATACTTAAAATCATCTAGATTTAAATCTTATGTTGCCTATTGGTTACCTTTTTCATTAGTGGCCTATATATGGTGGTACCTAATATACAATATAATTTTTCTTTGCTTACCCTTGCCCGGTTAGGTCATAATTTTCAAGAATCATAATTTTAAACAATAACGCACGGTAAATCATAGAAATTGGTCATAATCATAAGACAATAAAAGTAAAACTCTGAGCTGCGGTTACTCGAATGGCTTCTAGACAATAGTCAGGTAGCCACAAATGATAATAATATTCGTAACGGTCACAAGTTATTGTTCTTCATAGTTTTAAAATACCAATTCCTTATCTATTGGTACTTTACTGAGATTTTATTTCTAGTTATTGTACACAATGTCCACTTTAATGGCAATCGTGTCACAATCCACTGAGCTCTCACGTCGTAGAGCCGGTCGTCTCTTCAGACTCCGCAGTCCGATAATTCAGCCCTCATCATGCTGTTCCCTCCCAATCTCCCAGCCAGCCAGCAACGCTCTAAGCCGAGGTCCGAGTCCCACTAGGGGTCGCCCTTAGTGCTGTTGTTGCTAGTAGTCATGATGTTAGTGTAGTTAGCTTAGGTTAAGTATTTTACTTTCCTCCTATTGACTCGAGACCCTTCAGGTCTCGCCAATAACTGCCCGGTTACGTAGAAACGGTCCAGAAAGATGATCTACAGGCAGTACAATGAAAAAAAAACGGCAATCCTTACGGCACCTACATAGACCATATCTCAATCGATCCCTATTACAAAAGATGGTTTAAACCAAGACTAAGGTAAACCCAGGTTTAAAATATACCCATCACTTTCTTAAGTCTATTTTAAAACCCAGGTTTTTCTCAGAGCATCTTTTGTAATAAGGGGGTAGGAGGTAAAGTCAGCTACAAAAAGATGTATACACTTACCGAAATTAAAAAGCGATTTGCAGAAGGAGTAGTTATTTAACGCGTTCTCTGTCCTCATACAAGATGTTGAAATTTACCCATACATACATCCAGACATAAAAATCCAATTCGATTCTCATTCCACAGTTCCACGCTAATGTAATGTATCAATCTCAAACATCCAATAAAATAACTACACAGAAACTGCCCTATGATTGTGACTCCTTTCGGAGTTGTGGACTTTTGAGTTAAGTCTTAATGTGACTCGAAATGGAGTCATTGTACAGGGAACGTGCATCTTTTATTATTGTGCACATATCATCTGCCAACACATACGAATACTTGTTTCGTGAAATTGAAAGAATTCTTCTTAATTTTCACCGTTTAATTTTGCTAAGTTTACATCTTCTTCTAAGTTGATTACAATAAGTATTATAGTGTTGTTAGAAGCCATTTTAATAAACAAAATACTATGTAAATCTGTACATTTTCTTCAGATAACAAAAAAGACAGTGAATAATCTTCAAAATTAGCATTGAAAAGACATTTCTTACAGATGTCAAAATATTCTGCCTTTATACATTCTGATTCTGAATATATAAATAATTATTGAGTACAAAAAATATTATTTGCATGAAAGCTCTAACGATGTCTTCTCCAAGAATTTATGATAAATAAGAACGATTTGCGAAAAAAATATAGTTTAATTTCGTAGTGAAATAGTTTCTCCATTTTAACGTTGATTCTCAGACATGCAAATTAATTCATAATCGTCGTCATTTGTGAATCAATTTAGCTGTTCAACTATTCATTTTGAATTTCTCATTAGTGCTATTCATATTAAAATACTTTTAGGGGAGTAACTGGCATTTGAATAAGGTTTTATTGCTAACGATAAGGTATAGATGTGGATAACTGAGAATTTAAGGATGGATCGCGGATTTTTTAAAGAAATCTCAAAACTGCATCAGATTAAAATATAGTTGCTCCGTGAAAAGCCGGAAACCTAGTTATCTAAACTATTAATAATAGTATACGAGTAAAGAGGTAAAGTTTGTAAGTTTGGAAGTAGGAGGTAATCTCCGAAACTACTCATCCGATTTCAAAAATTCATTCACCAATATTTAGAATGGACCTTCACGGTGGACATAGGCTATACCTACAGGGTGGTAATTTGAGATGGGACATGAAGGGCAGCTACCTTAACCATTGTAGCTACAGTAAAACGTTCAAAAAGACCACCCCTAACTTTTGAAATAATTTCTATCTACTTTCACAGATCTTGAAATAAAACCTGTATAAAGGAATAGTGAGTGGAAGGCTAATCAATCTAAACTCAGCTGGATCATGATTCAAATCGAGCCTCAAGTATTACGCATTATCTATGCATCAGCCTGTTCTCGTTTACGATTTATTTTCTTCACCAACCTTTGTTCCTACGCAGAATATGAAAAGAAGAATGAAATGTATCATAAAACCCATATCTTCTTCTTCTATCGTGTCGGCACGAGCTATACAAGAATAGCTCATGCCGTGGTGAAAAGATTAGCCAGTCAGCAAGGTTGGTAGCGGGGCTGACTGCCCAGGGTGCGCCGGACATACTTAACCATCGTCACTCGTGGAGGCTCTTTTCATGCACCCCAATAAGTTAATAAAACCCATATAAGTTGCCCCAGACACAGTTGATCGTTATTTGTTTTATTCTGCTTTGGTGTATGCAGCCATTGTCTCAAGACACAAAACTGTGCCTCGAGTAACTAAAGTGTGTTTCGAGATACAGGACCCAGCCACTTAGTGGCCCGTGTGCGGTCAATCAGGCCGCAAATTCGGCGCGGCGTGGCGTGCAGCGGGGCGTTTTTGCGGGCGTTACTTAACATACCGACTAGTATTTGAAGTGTCTTCGCAGCAGCGTTCCTAGCGTACAGCTAAATGTATGCACGCTCAATACAACGCTTCTATGCCCTGCTGCACGCCACACCGCTCTGAATTTGCGGCCTAAGCAATTCGGGCCCTAGCATTATTTTAGGTTATCGCTAGGAAGCGACAGCTCGACAGATCCAAACTAATGCGTATCTACACAAGCGATAATAATAATCCCTAACAATCAATCAAATGTTTCCAGATATGGGATTGGGATCGCACCTCCCGCAACGACTTCATGGGCTCCCTATCCTTCGGCATCTCCGAGCTAATGAAGGCCCCAGCTGACGGCTGGTTCAAACTCCTCACACAAGAAGAAGGGGAGTTCTACAACGTGCCAGTACCCGAGGAAGGTACGGACCTCGCCCAGCTGAAGAACCAGATGAGAGCGACCAGTGTTGGAGCCCGCAGGCCTCCGCCCCCGCCGGATAGGGAGGTCCCGCATAATATGGCTGCTGCTGACGTCATTAGGGCCTCCGATTTCCACTTTATCATGGTACTCGGGAAGGGATCGTTCGGAAAGGTATGAATTACTTTTATTAAAGAGTACATTTATGTAATTTCGGTCATACAATTTTCATATTATTAAAGTTATGTTAGAAAATAACGTCAGGATAACCATGATTTTTTTATGTATCTATGTATAGGCTTGTAACTTCATTCAGCGTTTAGTACCTAGTATGGTTAGAATTCAAATCGTCTCGATATTTCTAGACGAAAAATAATAGTTGCTATGATTTTAGGGCGTCACATTACTTCTTAGGCCGGCCATACACGGGCAGCTTGAAGCAGTCAGGATCGACTGCTTTAAGCTGCAACTGCATAGTAAACTACAGCCTTCTACATATGTACATACACGAAACAGCTCGAGCAGTTGCAACTGCTCCGGGCAGTTGGCGGCACGGCGTGTGGTCAAGCAGTCGCCAGGCATACACTGACTGCTCGAGCTGTCCGTGTATGTTTATCACTGGCTAACTGCTCGAACTGCCCGTGTATGGCCGGCCTTACTGATACCCATAATAAACGTGAAAGTTTGAATGTTTGTGAGTTTGTGAATTTGGATGTTTGATAATCAATCACGCCTTAAGCACAGCTCAACGGATTTCAGTGAAATTTAATACACTGGTACACCCCTAGGATACGAGTAAACCCGCGGGCAACAGCTAGTAAAGACATATTTTTTAGAGACTTCAACCGAAAACACAAGTTTTTTTTTTAAATCTCTATTTATCACTTTCTCTCTTTAGGTTATGTTAGCTGAACGTCGCGGCACCGACGAGCTGTACGCCATCAAGATCCTGAAGAAAGACATCATCATCCAGGACGATGACGTGGAGTGCACGATGGTGGAGAAGAGAGTACTAGCTCTGAGCAGCAAGCCACCGTTCTTGGTCCAGCTGCACTCTTGCTTCCAAACTATGGTAAGCACGGATGTTTACTCAGTCGCAACAATTTATCTTGACTTGTTACGTGAAAAGATAGTAAACATTACCTAAGGCGTAGTTGAAAATGCTTTCACGTGAAAAGTTTGCAGGCGATTGTACCTTTATGAGCGTGTACGCCGTTCGGCATTTCATACAAATTTTCAACTCCTTGTTTTTCGATATGACTGAAATGATTTTAATGAAACTTAATACCCATCAGCAAGATACATAGGACTAAAAAGTTAGTAGAAAACATTTTCGAAAAATAGTGTTGCAGTTAAATTTATTACCCAGTTACGGGGTTGTGGAGGTCTGATAGGCAGTCGCTCCATGTAAAATACTGATATTCAGCTGCACCCGGTTCGACTGGAAGCCGACCCCAACATAGTTGGGAAAAGGCTAGGCAGATGATGAGTGTTGCAGTTAAATTAGACCGATTTTAAATTTTCCATACAAACAGAAATTTCCAATTACCTTTTTTTAAGTAATACATTTCGAAAATGTTTTCTACTAACTTTTTAGACTTAAGTATCCTGTTTATGTGTGTGAAGTTTCATCAAAACCGGTTCAGTCATTACGAAAAACAAAGACTTGAAAATTTGTATGAAATGCCGTACGGCGTACACGCTCTTAAGGAGGAAGAACTATATTAGGAAAAGTTTATTGCTACAAAACAGCATGGTAATTTAGTACAATCACTACATAGTTTATAACAAAGTCGCTTCCCGCTGTCTGTCCATATGTATCCTTAGATCTTTAAAACTACGCAACGGATTTATGAATAGATAGAGTGATTCAAGAGGAAGGTTTTAAGCTATAAAACGTACACGTGCGAAGCCGGGGTGGGTCGCTAGTAAAGAATAAATAAGCAGGCTAGGTAGACTGAATAAAATAAATATTAAATTACTACCTAGCGTGATGTATTAAAGGTTCAAGGAAGGGAGTTGATAGTAATTTTTCATAAATTCAAGTGGAGGTATTCTCAGGATAACATTATTTATCCTATGCCTGTGTTGAGCTTTCAATTAAACCTAGATCAATTTCTTTTCTTTACACCCTTATATATAACTATTGACTTGTCAAGACTACACTTTTCAAGTCCGTCTACCAATATAGCCTTAACTAGTACGAGTATTATCACAGACTCTGCGGTCTTATTTCATTTTATAGAAATAGAAATATATTTATTTGCCAGAAAACATGGTCACAAGTTAGTACATTTCGTGATAGTAGGTACCAGTGGCGAAGGGTGAATTTTCTTAAAAGGGAAGCCGGACCAATTATTTGTTTAAATGATAATTGAAAATAATAGATACTAGTATTTGCCATTTTCGAAAGGGAAGCCGGTGGGAATCGAGTTGTATGGAGCCTTCGCCACTGGTAGGTACGGTCAGCAACAAAAGTAGCTGAATATTTGAGTTTTTAAACTTTACATTAATTAGATAAGTAATTGTTAGGAAACAAAAACGTTAAGCTGTATCTAGCAGCTCTAGGTATCTATTAAAGTTTTTGTTTCAAAACAATTAGTTTTCTAATTAATGCCAAGTTTAAAAACTCAAATGTTCAGCTACTTTTGTTGCTGACATCATGTTTCGCTGAAAGGGCGGCATGCATACAAAAAATGAAAAAATTACCTATACTTATTTACGTACTTTTTACATTATTAAAATATATTGCCTGTACATACTTAACTTATATAATAATATTAAATTTTTAATCTTTACAGTCAAGGAATTCTTTTATTTTATAAAAACATTTAACGACCAACCATTTAAATAGCCTTTTTCTCAGGTATTTGAGTGAAAGTTTTCGTACAGTTCGGGGAATCTTATTGTAAATCTTAATTAACATTATGGAGCTTTTTTTGGTGTAAGGTGGTTAAACATTTTGGAACTGTTAATATCTATAAATTGTTTTGTGCATTCTCAGGACCGTCTGTACTTCGTGATGGAGTACGTGAACGGCGGAGATCTCATGTTCCAGATACAACAGTGCGGCAAGTTCAAGGAGCCTGTGGCAGTGTAAGTATACAAAACACTAAATATATTAAATTGACAATACTAATACTTGAGCTCATTGGTAAGGCCAAAAACGGATCCTCTCGAGAGCCCCGAAAACAATTACAAATAATGTTTTCATATTATTTGGGGCCCAAAAATTCTTAAGTTATTATTGGGTTATTATTACAAGAACCCTGATTTCGCAAATTCGCGTCTTAAAACCTGCTTAAAACGTGGTGTACAATCGTGGACTTGAAATGATTACCACCCTCAGGTCTCAAAGTCAGGTATAATTGTTTGCACATTACTTTTTCATAAGATCGCTCGGTCGCTTGCAAAGAAATTCAGGGCAAAGATTTTTTTTTCTTAATTGACACAAAAAAAATATTTAAAGAGGTTGTATACTTGGTAGCATAGAAAAAGAAATCAACCTGTTTAGTAAATTCAATCAAGTTCGCTCTATACAACTTTTGACTAGACAAAAAGGAGTTCATAACATCAAAAAGTGGTTGATAGCCTTTTTGCTAAAATCGACGCTTCACAATTTTAAAAACTAATACTTATGTAAGTTGTTATGACATCTTGACCCTTATTGCACACAGTGTGAGAAGGAATGGAATTTGAAATCTGATGAACATTTCGAGTCCGCGGCTATACGTTAAATCCTTTCCGAGAAATATCTTGCTCTATATAAACTAGCGCCAATAGTGAACATAGATACTCTTTTGACAGCCTATCACGGTCTAGTTGCATCCATTCTAAGATATGGAATTATTTTTTGGGGAAATTCAGTTGACAAGGAGATTGCTTTTAAAAACCAAAAACGCTGTATCCGAGCCATGTTTGGACTACAAGTGACAGACAGCTGCAAACCGATGTTCATAAAACATAGCATTTTGACCCTCCCATGTCTATATATTCTTGAGGTAGCTTTATTTGTTAGAAAAAATTTACAATTGTTTCCTCACAAATCGGATGTCATTAAACGCAACAGACGTGACGGCAATAGCCTCTGCTTGCATAAGTCCAGAACTACACATATGTGGCGAAGTATTTTCTGCATGGCGCCAAAAATTTACAATAAAATACCGAATGCATATAAAACCCTAACAGTTAATTTATTCAAAAAGAAATTTAAGAAATTGCTATGTAAAAAAGGGTACTATAGTGTAAATGATTTTTTATTAGATAAATCCATTGTGCCAAATATATAAAATTATTGTGCTAAATTGCGGTATGTAAACTATTATACTTACATTAATTTTAAGTAATTTGTACGCCTGATACGGCAGGACATGTTGATACCATTATTCATATTTTAACACCACATGTAAAAATGTAACACATGTTTCATACAAATAAATGCATCTTTATCTTTTATCTTTATCTTTATCTTGAGAATTATATTGATGTCAATCTACCACGAAAAAGTTTGAATACATTAAGAAATGGATATAATTATAACATGTTAATATCAGATATAATCCAGAGGATATCAAATTAATGGAAATACTTATATTATAGTAGTCATAGGAATCTCATACTTGACAGCTATTATTATATTTTTCCTCCATAAGACTGTCTATTCAGTCAAAACTCGGATTTATCAGGTTACAAGGGTCATTTAGCACCAAACCAAAGTTTTACCGAGGCGAACGTGGTCGGTTACACCCTAAGTGTGCGGCCTGAGTGACGGCGCACCGTGCACGCGGAATGAACGGCGCATTAAATAAATGTTTGAAACGTTTGAATTATGATATCGACATTATTAAAACCAAAGTAAAATAAACGAAACGCTAAACATGCGCGTACGCGGCAACTTTCTCGCGTGCACTAAGGACAGGTATCGACGGTAAAGCCGCTCCGCAATCCGCAATACGCCCGTGCGCCGTCACTCAGGACGCACACTTATAGACAAAACTTTTTCCGTCCGACCCGAGTGATCAAAGACTTTTTTGGTTTCTTTCTACCATAGAATTATTATCCCCATTGCCAATTCTTACCCTTCTGATCCCAATGATAATATGATTAATAATTAATCATTTCCCCTGATAATAATTATTAATTTCAACAACACTTTTCCAGTTTCTACGCCTCAGAAATCGCGATCGGTCTATTCTTCCTCCATTCCCGCGGCATAGTCTACCGTGACCTCAAACTAGACAACGTACTCCTCGACCAGGACGGCCACATCAAGATAGCTGACTTCGGCATGTGTAAGGAAGGGATAACCGGCGACAAAACTACCAAGACCTTCTGTGGTACTCCAGATTATATCGCGCCAGAGATCATCTTATACCAGCCGTATGGCAAGTCTGTTGATTGGTGGGCTTATGGCGTGTTGTTGTATGAGATGCTGGTTGGACAGCCGCCGTTTGATGGCGAGGATGAAGAGGAACTGTTCGCTGCTATTACTGATAATAGTGTGTCTTATCCGAAGACTTTGAGCAAGGTTAGTTCAAATCAAATCAAATCATTTATTTCTTTGCAAACATGGGTAAAAGATACATAGATGTTTTTCTTAAAAAATAGTTCTCCATATTTTACCGTCATATGGGTATGCAAATAGTAAACATAACAAACATAAAATAGATTAAAATCATTGAAACTACAATACAATAAAAGAATAGTTGTTCATAGTAATTCTAGCGTTTTCTCTAGAATGTTAGGATGGGCTTCTAGTTTAACAGGATATGCTTAAGCAGTAAGACTGATGCCAGACGAGCGTAATTTTGGTACTTTCGGTAGTAGTTCGGTCGTAGTGTGACATGAATCGTGTGGCACACTGTGTGGCTAAATCAGTCCTTTAAATCGTTCCAATAATTTATGCTTGTCGCACGATTGCGCGATCTATGTCACCCATTCCAAGGACGCTGAATGCACTCAACGCTCTCCTGGAATCGAATCCTTCACTGGATCTATTTGCTGATGAATGGAAGGTGATATTGTTGGAATGCTTGGTGTATTGCGAGAAGACTGAGTGAAAGGGTTAATATTTTAGATTATATTATCTGTTATATTAATTAATTTCAGTACTTATGTTATGTGTAACTATCAGTGTAATTGGCTTTATGTCGTTCTGATTTTTAAATAAATAAATAAATAAAATAAATGCTATTTACTTTGCACGGCTTAAATGACGCTCGTTTGGCTTTCAGCCTTTATTTAACCGGAATTTACATTGCGACATCTCATCACCGCAACCAAAACAGTGAGAGATCTACGGTAACCTTAAGATGGACCAACTTTCAGACGTTTTATTACTTATGTACTGTAACTAGGACTAGACTCAACGTCATATTTGTACGTTAATCTATACTTGGGAGCAAATAAATCGAGCCACTTCTATTTTTCACGTATAATTGTTATTATTTTTGGTATTATGGAACAGATCAAATTCTAAACATGTATCGCCTAAAAGATTATTTGATAACTTTTACAATGATGGTAGTTTTTTGTCAACTTAGAATTATATAATTCATGAAACCAAAACTAATAACCAGGACACGTGAAAAAAGGAATCGGTCGATTTATTTGCTTCCAAGTGTAGATCGGAAGTAATCGCGGATTCATATCTCGTCCGCGCTACATTCCTTCATTATACAAGGAAACCATTTTGCCACGAGCCTCTCAAAACCAACAATATAAAAAAAAACTAACTACAGCTTGTCAAGCCTTTTCATATTCTGCTTTCCAGAACACTAAAAACACTCTTCTAAATACGAATTATATTTCCCCTACAGGAAGCCAAAGACGCATGCAAGGCGTTCCTAATAAAGAACCCGCAGAAGCGGCTCGGATGCAACGCACGCGGCGAGGAGGATGTGCGCACGCATCCGTTCTTCAGACGCATCGACTGGGCGCGCATCGAGGCGAGGGATGTGCAGCCGCCGTTCAAGCCTAAGATTGTGAGTATCGAGAATAAACATAAATGGCGGATAATAAGTCATGCCGTCTCGCTCATATTGTATTTTGATTGCTCCCCACGGGGTGTACAAAAATTTTTGCAAATATTATTCATTCGAATGAATTCTAATCTAAATATTCAAAATAAGTTTTTTTTTTTAATTTGAATTTAGCATATTATAAATTTGTATAAATAGGTATATAACAAAATACTTAAATTATATTAGGTTATTAATTATTTGCCAAGATGATAATGACAAAATTTAAAAAAAAAAGTTTTAGTGTTTTCTAACCACATCGTAAATCGGTCTATGCATTTTGGTTTGTAAATGTCGAAAGATAATTTTGTTATTTCACTGGTTGCTAAGCCGTTCAGATATAGGTAAATCAATTAAAGAAGACATCTATCTTATCATGCATGTCATAATTATGATCTCCTCGAATTGGTTTTAGGATTTCTCGAAGGTAATTAAAAGGCGACAAAGTCGTGAAAACGCCATGTATATAAAATCAAATTTAAAAATAGTTTTCCTATATCCCTGAGCACTACATAAAACTACAAAGCAATTTTTGCAACAGATATTTCTAAAATACTTTCTCCAATCTCCGCAGAAACATCGCAAGGATGTGTCGAACTTTGACAAGCAATTCACGCAAGAGAAGACAGAACTGACGCCCACCGACAAACTGTTCATGATGAACCTCGACCAGACGGAGTTCATGGGCTTCTCGTTCCTCAACCCTGAGTTCGTGCAGCATGTCTGAACAAGCAAGGTAAACATTTTACTAAATTACTCAAGTAGCCAACACCGACTAACTATAGATTATGTTTTGTTCATAAAACATGGCGTTTAAAATTCGATCCAGTATTATTTTCACTAGAATCTCTAATGAGTAAGACAAACATATTGAAAAAGTACGAGAGTGAAGAAGACAGCTATCTGCAAGACCTTCCAACTGTAGTGTTTTTGAAACGTCACTTTTGGCGCGTCAATGTGACGGAGTTTATGAGCTTCTACTACAGTGCAACAAATCTAAGAGATACCTTTTGACGTTTTACATTCGACCACTGCAGTGGTCGAATGTAAAACGTCAAAAGGTATCTCGCACTGGTGTCCGAACGGAAGCTCGCCGAGCAATCCGATTGGCTAATGGTCAAATTCGGCGGCCAATTATGGCACCGAAGACATGACAGTCCAATAAATCTGAAAATCTGACAGCTGTCAAAATGTATTTCTTAGATTTGTTGCACTCTTAGATATTTTTGTGGGTCAAACTTAAAAGTCAATTAAGGTCTTTAGACTTTTATGTTGAGGTCATACAGGGCAGCTTGTACAATTTTAGTACACGAGAAGGTTTAATAATGTTCATTGAAACTAAAAATCTGAATAACTTTATTCCTTTACCTTTCAGGGTTGAATTTCTCCTCATTATTGAAGCTGGCTGTGTGGTGGGGACCTGAACCCCTGCGAGTCAGCATTTCACTCCATCTGTCGACTGTCTCTGTCACTCATACGACGTGTGTCGTTCGCTGTCTCACTCTCGACTCTACATTAAGTTCCGACGATTAGCTATCATTGTATCGTTGATTCTTAAGGGAATGCCATTCTTAGGCTCTTCGAAGGACGTAAGGAGAAGTATTTGCTCATTCCCGTTAATTTTACTACTCTTATTTTAAGTCGATGATATTCTACATACCATCCAATACGACATGACTTAGTTTATTTAATTTATTTCGTGTTTAACATCGATATTCTGAACGTCTTCTTAATATCGATGTTAAAAATCGATTATTATTCTAAGAGTAGTCATTTGTTTAAGTATAATTTTTGCAATAATTAATTTATTTAACTGCAATAATAATTGAATCGGCAATGTAATCCAACGAATTTCGCTAAGCAATATTAATTGGAGTAAAAAATATTGTTGAATTTGCTCTCTATGTATTTTTAACATTGGCAATATTATGTTCGGCAATTTTTTAAAGTTATTTTATTTTTTATAGTAACATGAGAATCATATTCAGAATCTCGACACATGGCAATCTCTAATATCATGATCTTGGGGCCACTTGATAAATATAGTAAATGTTGATCACCACTCAGTATTTATACCTTCTGTCAAAATATACTCTATTAGAAGTCATTAAAGTTTATAATCGCTTGCAATTTTGACAGATCGCGTCAAACTGTGTGGATGTATTTTGTTTTAATTTTCACGTTTTTATCACATATCAGTGTTGTTTATATTGTAAATACTGTCGTGTCGTGTGGATGGCGATATTGTTAAGCGTTTTAGATGTTCACGGGAGCTTGAAAGAAACATATTTATCATACGCTACTATGCCAAAGTGATTGCTTGAATATCTATTAGATCTTCTTACTATGTAATAAAATCTTAGAAAAACTAATAGTATATTTGCTAAATGCATTTTAATGACATGAATATTGCATGATATTACCCTAATGAGCGAATGATTAAATTAAACGTATGCGTATTAAAATTGGAATTAAAGGTATCAGCGTAAACTAAATATGTTTCTCTTTTGTTTATTTCTACATTAATATTTTAGCTCATTATTATTTGAATCTCGTGTCAACTTACATAGTTAGCGAATACAGTTTTATTGTTAATTTTCATCATTTTTGGGCGATATTCTTCAATAATAAATATTATTACAACTCTTTTCTGCCCAAAGATGTCGTGAAATTTTATTTTTTATTACGTACGGCTGTAAGAAGGCCGTACTATTAAGTTTTCATTGTCTATGGTAACACGTTGTTTGTTTTTAAGATTTTTCACAGTGTCGTGATCGCATTTTGAAATGGATGATGGATGGATGATCTAATCGTGTATCGTATTAGCTTGACTGTTAGCTTGAATGTGTGAATGTGTGATGATGAATGTTCATTTATGTGTGTGTGTATGATTTCGTTTCGATTCGACTTGTATCGATATTATAGAGTTTTTAAAATTACTTTTTTTTGTTATAATTGATACTTTTCCTGTACTCACATTATTATTTAGTGGTAAAAGTAGGTATACTCGGTGTATTTTCTTTTACATCTCTTTCGTGGGCTTATCTTTTCAGCATTATTATTAACTGATTATTTAGTTAACATTCAACCTCTATAATACCGTTACAAGTTGCAAACAGCAAATAGCTGTCAATAATCGTCTACTAAAATAGCCTTACTAACTTAATTAATAATTAATCGCTAATAAAATACATTTTAAAATCGTATATACACTCTTGCTAGATTAATTGATGTGGATTAAAAAAATGAAAAAGGAAGCATTTGATTCTAAATTGAAATGTAATAAAATGACATTTAGGTGTTTTTGTTTTTATTTTGTATAAGTATTTTTAGCTTAATTATAATATTATCTTTCAATAGTATTCTCGATTTGCCGCGCATTTCCAATGCGGTTTTGCTAAACATTATAATTAGGTATAATAGTTATTTCTAAATTCTTTTTAGTAGGCATAAGTATTACTTTAAGGACGCTGGCTCATTTTCACGTCGTTATTGCATTTATAACAGTATTCTATTCAAGTTTTATTCTTTACTTTGCTTTTAATACTTATTTTTGGTCAGTATATGCATTTTATTTTTATTTAAATGTAAAATATATTTTTGTGTATCTTTTATTATGTCATATACTTTTTTTTTATTCCTGAGAAGTATTAAAGACCATAGAGTAAAAAAAAAGAAAAAAGAGTTTATTTTTTGTTACGTTGGCAACATTTAAAGGAATGTTCTAATTTTAAATGTGTTTTTGTATTGCTATTTTTATGTTAATTGTGAAAATAAGCCAGCATCGTAGGTTAACACAGCTGGAGCGGGAGACAACGTAGCGGGCGCGCATGCGCTACCCACACCCATCCCTGTCCCTGCGCGTATCTAGTGGTACGTACAGTACGACACACCCCGTTATCCCGTCTTGTTATAAACACTATAAAATTGTATTGACTTTTATGTTGTAACTTCAGATGTTTCACAAAGTTATCATTATTGACTGTTCTCGTGAATTGACTTCGTTTCATGTCTATAAGAGACTTGGCAAGCCCTCGTCGTTTACCAAGATGTACGTACGGCTTCTATTAAGCTTTTAACGTCCAGTATGAGCTGATCTCGAATTGTACGGACGTTCCGTATATTGAGAGGTCATCTTATACAAGTGTAAACGCGCCGTGCCATGAGAATTTGAAATTAGAATAAAAGCTTAAAAAAAAACTACTTATCAATTTTACTGTGTTTTGAATTTGAACCTTATTCTGTAGTGTTCAAAGCTTTTGTTTCAAAATTCAAAGTAGTTTTTATTTATTGTAAAATGAACTGTGTTTATTGTTAATAACAGCCTATGGCCTAGAAGCTACATGTTGTTATTTACGTAATTTTCAAATTCTGAAAGCATATTTTATAAGTGTTTATAACAATACAATACTTCGAATCCTCAACCCAGCTACGATTTGTTTATATTTAGAATTAATTAGCTAAACTTTTCTGTTAAAATTTCGAGTACCTATCTATTAAAGACACAAGAAAACTATTTAAAATTCCAATGGGACAATGTTTATAGAAAAAAATCTTAACATTACTAAGGTATTGACTGGCTTTTGCTGAGCTTTTGATATGACAACTTAAGAAGCATTTCCTTGCTCTACGATAGTTTGAAAAAACACTCTGGAAATAACGCAAGGCGGGCCCTGTAAAAAATTGCGTTGTTTTTGTGTTGTCACTGGCAACATTTCATCTGTCAAAATCGTATGAAGTCTGTCAAAAACCATTTACCAGTATTGCCAGATTTGATTACTTTAGTTGATCTTTACATAATCTAATTGAGGTCTTAGGAGGAGACAAATTAAAAATTCGGCTTACAAAATATTTTGTAAAACTTTTTTCATTGTTAATGTGATGTTTTTAATTTATTTACTATGAGCACAGTCGGGCAATACTGGTAAAATTGCGATGAAGTTTTCCCAACAAAAGAAACCCCTAAAAATGTAAATCAAATCAAGCCGAATCGGATGAACGTGATAACACGTAGCTCGATAGTGAACATTGTTACATGAAATCGTTAAAAAAAAACTCAAATCTGTCTGTACTCGTTATTGTTTATTCTAATTAGTGTCTGCTAGCTTATGCCTTTTACACCCTATTTTATTCTGACTTGGTCAATAATAGATTATAAATATAAATTAAAAAGTTTATAAAACTTATAGTTATTTATTTATCTAACCGTTACTGTAAGATCTCACTTGTAAATAAGGCATAGTCGTGTTAAGTCACACACGCGGTTCTGTTGCTATAACCAACAGATACGTTTGACAACCCTCGTTTGTCACCGCGTGAGTGGAAATCACCTTCTGGTCATAATATTAAGTCATTTCCATATAACCCGTTGAATATTAAATTTTAGCGTAAGTTAATTAAGTCATTATATCGATTTTCAATATCTGTCTGCTTGCTTTTTTTGCCTCGACATGTTATTTTTAGTGCTGTGACGATAACCAAGTATTCGTTTATTCAGATATCAACTACGATAACGTGGCACGTCCCTCCAATAACTCGACGGGTCCTACGTATACTAGTATAAGTGCAAAAATCAAACTTTACAGAAGAGCAGTTTAAAAGTTCGAAAACTTTTAAATTTGACATAAATCAGTAGAAGTACTTATTTGAAATTTTGGAATGGACCATACCACACCATTTGAAAATTTCAAATATTTCTTTTGATTTACGTCAAATTTAAAATCTGTAGAATCTTTATACCGCTCTCCTGAAAAGTTGGGTTTTTGCGCTTGTACTAGTATACGTAGGACCCGTCGAACTGTCTTCAATGTGTGTGTGCATATGCCACCGAATCACCATGTTTGTGTTGAGCCGTGTACGCACGACCGAACACGAATATCGAACACATTGTTTGCACGTGCGTACCACTATCGAACAGTGTGTTCGGCGAACACCTTCATAGTGATTCGTGTTCGATGTTAGTGTTCGCGATGTTCGTGTTCGTTCGTGTGTACACGGCTTTTGATGTTTAGTAGATTTATTGCTCGACTAGTGCATAATTAAAGTGACCGCTCGACAAGGCGCACATGTGTCATCCTACATACCTCCAAACGGTACCTGTTAATAGGGTATTTGACAGAAAAAATCAAATTAGTCCGTCAGTTAGATTACCAAAAAAATATTTGACCTGTTTTTTTCTTTTGTATGCAAACCAAAATTGACGAAGATACGACACTTTTAAAATTGGCAAAACGTCACAAGCAAGTGCAGTTTTTACTTGCTTGTGACGTCACAAGCCCCCACTCTCGAGTTTTGATGCGTTTTATCATTCCAAAGATTCATAGATTTAACAAAAGAAAAATACGTGTCAATTATTTTTCAAAACTCTAGCTAGCGCACTAATTAGATTTGCAATTTATTGATGTTGTCTACATGCCTATTAGCGACGTCAAATCTGTCGAGCGAATGATTCATGTTTAAGTATATCCTACAGTTGCAGAATGCACACATCTGCGTTGAACGAATGACGCGTTGTAAATATTCTTTATCACACATTTTTACTTGCAGTGTCAATGGAGAGTGCCATGCTATCGTAGCTGATATCTACACAGTTATACTCTAACATACATCACTAGTTCCCTGAAAAAAAATGTTTGATGATATTCCATTTCTGGGTAACAATGAAAAAAGAAATTTATGAATAATGGGGGCTAGGCAATGGAATAGAGGAGTATGAATACTCTCGAGTCAATCTGGACAGTATGTTTAAATAGTTAATGTATGTGTTCAGTGAGAATTAGTTTTAAATATCTTGATATTATTTAGCATAGAATATAATATCGTGTTAGAATTAGGTTGCTCTTCCTGACAGTTCTCCTTGTACGTACTTTGAAATGTTTGCTAGTACAGAAATATGTATAAAGTGTGGCAAAAATCATGTTAATTCCTGCAATTTGTTACAAGCGCTAATGTTTTTGTTGACTAATTCTTTTTATAATTTATTATAAAATAGTTAGCACTTTGAATTTCCTTGTCGTTTTAGCACTTTTTTTATTCTACTTATATTTTATAGTTTTAAAATTAAATACTTGGTAAAATATGTTTTCTTCCAAATTAATCATGCGCTTGTGATGATAACAGAGGAATAAGACCCATGAAATAAATAAATTGTCTTCATACAAATTTTCAATTTTTAAATCACAATTTTATTTAAATGGATTTTTCGTTAATATCTCATAAATAGGCCTAAACCTTTCTATAGATTAAGCCCGTAGTGGATACAGGTCTTAGTATACTTTTGAAATATTTTACTAATGGATATTCAAGTGTTTAAAATTTTACAATGAAGATGTCGCTAATTGCACCATCACCTGTGCCAAAAATATGTAAATATTTTCCATGATAAATTAGTATTCTATTGAATATTGTAACCAATCATTTTTATCTTGTTACCTATATTTTGTGAGTCTCTATTTTATTAGTGGCAATAACTTAAAAAAATCATAATTTTTCTGACTGGTAACATAGGATTTTTCTCTTTGGCAACATTTTATGGCCTCTGTACTCTGGCCCCGATATTATTCAATGAATATTTTAATTTTAATTAAACGTTATTCTCCACTAATAAAAAAGAGAAACATTTATTTCGACTTGTACTACATTTTTGCACGTTATCCACGTATGTAAGCAAATAATAAAGCACTATTATATTAACTTGTAATCATACACAATTGTTTTTATTCCAAACTTATTAATCATTGTTTAAAGTTTAGACTTCAAGCAAATTAATGTTATAGGTATTAGTCATTTTATCTATTTACCTATAATGTTTAATAGACTGCCAACTTGTCGAAAAGGATTTAATAACTTTATAAACTTTTAACAATGAAATGAATTTATGAATTCATTTTGAATAATTATTTATAAGAGCTGTTTATATTGTTACATTATCTATTATTGCAACGCTTCAATGAATTTTAACTACACTGCAACTATTTCTGTGATATATCATCCTTTCACATGCTGCGGGGGAGAGTTGTTTAGAATTGACAATTGTTAATTTTAATAAGAAAAAATAATTGACATCTCACAAAATCATCATTATTTATTTAAGAAACCATGTGCCAAAAATGTTTTATTACATCCATTTTTGTTACCATGACTTAGAATAAAAATCTAAGCAACTCTTCAAAGTACGTTGTATCGGTCTATTCAAATTGGCGCGAAATAATTGTAAATGGCAGTAAAAAAACGCGCGAATTTGAAAACGGAACGCCATGTTTGAAAAGACCTATTTTAAAATATGTATGTAAAGTGCACTTTCTATTTCCGTTAGTCTACCGTCGTCGCCTCTCACTAGAATTAATTAATAATTATAAAAATTTTGAATTTTAACCAATTTGCGATGGTAAAAAATGGTTGTGTGCGGATACAGCTACCAAAGTATCCCGTACTCGTAAGTGTCTGCACGCGATCATGGTTTATGAGATTTTATTGCATATTCTATTATTAATATCGATAGCGTAGTAACAGTATTTCGATTTGTAGTATTAAATTTGTCATTTTCAAGGATTTTTGGGGCGTGTAGCCATGTGCTGGGGAGTGTGTCACTCAGTAGATCTATTAACTGGGATCTCTGGTTGTTTGTATGGATTTCTCGAAAGTGAATGTCGATTGTACTCAACAATATAAATTTCTAATCCATTAGATTTTATCTGTGTTTTATTTCCCTCAATACTTACAACATTAAAAATCTAAGCTAATTCTGAGTTTTATTTACAAATGAAAAAAATATCAATTAACTCTTCTGATTAAAAATATTAGTTTTTTTATAATTTGATATCCTTCTCGCCTCTCATCACTTGACTGAGCATCTGGTTGCAGAGAGCCGCGTAGGGATTTAGTTCCACCGCCTGAAAATATGGTGATAACATTTTAATTGACAGTCAATGGACATTAGGTACTAATTCCAATGAGGCACAAGTTTGCAAGATTTTAAAGGATGTGCCATGAATTTGTTAACTTTGTAATATTTAATAAAAATATGCAGTAGTAGCCCCTTTCCGACTATGACGTGAAATGACGTGTCCGAACTATCCTAGTTTATCTGTATAAAAAAAAACACTGCACGCATATTATGACTTCCTGTAACCCTGGATACCGTTATATACCTATGTAACGGTATCCAGTATAGGTACCTAGTAGTCCAGTGTTCACCTGAACACGTGACTATTTCAAGTAGGTACTTTTTAAAATAAATCATTTTAAGATTTTTACCTTTTTTTTCAAATTTGTTCGAGCAAGATTTTATACAAAGTCACAAACTGCAAACAATATTCTTATTCCATGCGGAATCAACCACGCGACTCTTAGCGCGAGATTGTAGGTTAAATAAATCACTGTAATTATCTCAGGGTCTTGATAAAACTAGGCCAGCAATTGATTATTACATAAAGAGACATTTTGTGCGTAAAATGATTGTAATATTGATCGACTTCAAGTTGTTCAAGTATGATGTAGGTAGATAAACAAAAACCTGTTTCTTTGCAAAACTGCTGCCAAGTTTAGCAGCTTCAGTGAAGGAAGCGCGCGCGTCATCGTCCTTGCCTTGCTTCCGCAGGAGCACGCCGCGTTGACACAGCGCCAGTGCGCGTGCGCGAGTCTTCTTACCAGAGGTTAGCTCTAGAGCGCGATCGAGATCTGACATTGCATCTAAATAACAAGATATAATTATTATTATTCTGCATAATATTTCATCATCGTCATTTAGGCTCAATTTACACCGCCGCGGAATGGAATGGAAGCGACTTTTTGCAATGAAATTGTACATAGCATAATGAACTTTATGTCAATAGTATAAAGTACAAACTAAATACGAGCCAAAAAAAGGTCGCGCGTCTTCCGGGGAATCCTCGCGCATTCTCGAGAATTCCCCTAGCTACTATCGGCGCCGTCTGTGGAATCCGCGGGAAGTGGCGCGAACGGGGAGTCGGTCAGGACGGTCACAGTAGTGCGGTGCCAAGCGTTTATGATGATGATTTGCGTCGACGTCTGTGGTCTAGTGGTTCGAGTACCGGACTGCTGATCACGAGGTCGTGGGTTCGATTCCCACAGGACACAAATATTTATGTGATGAACATAAGTGTTTGTGTTGGTCTGGGTGTTTCTTATGTATTATAAGTATGTATTTACAAAAAACAAAAAAAGTATATAAGTACTGTATCCATTATCTAGTACCCATAGTACAAGCTCTGCTTAGTTTGGGACTAGATGGTGCTGTGTAGAAAATGTCCCAAAAATATTATTATTATTATTTGTATCTCGTCTGAATTCACGGCTCATCTTCCTTGCGGAAGATGTCCGGTCCTTTGGAAGGACGGGGACACAGGTCCAACGCGCAGAGGCCCCTTTGAGAACTTTAATCTAAAATGGGATGGGGCACCAACCGGGGACTATCCACGGCTGCACTATTGGAGTACAGTCATGGACCGTCCCAAGTGGGTGCAAGACTATTGTAAAATGTGGTGAAAAATATCTGGTCTATGGGAAGGGGTGTTTAAGGATCTGTTAACCTCTATTGCCGGAAGAAAACGGCGTCTGCCTTTCAAGTTTAAATTTGAAATTTGTTGGCAGACGGTTATTATTATTATTATTATATTATTATTTGCTGGAGTGCGCGGGAATTCTCGAGTATTCCCGCGAATTCGCGCGACCATTCCAATCCGCGGCGGTGTAAATTGAGTCTTAAGAGCCTAATAACGACACATTTGGTGAAACATATTTCATATTCGTAATCTTAACAGACTGGACAGGATGTGCAGTCCATTTACAGTTTTGATTACGAATATAAAACCTTATCCGATCACTAATTAATGACTCAAACGTGATGTTATTAGCTCCACAGCACATATACGTCCACTGTTGCACATGGCTCCCAATAACTGCTACAATGAACAGTCACATGGCAAACTGCCTTAATCACCAAGCTTGGCAGATGGATTTATGATCACGGGGTCACTTGCTAGGGGACAGTGGACACCAATTATACAAAGGGCGATCAGATCCACTAGGAGATAGATTAGATCTTACTTTTGCAATGTTTTTCTAGCAAATAAACATTTGATTTGATTAGGTCCTACAGCTGCTGAACTCATAAGGAAACTGCTAGTCCAGCTCCCTTAGATTAAAATGTATCCACCCTTGCTATTGGCGTAGTTCAGAAACACATGGACCAAGGGTCTAGTACAAAATTCACGAAAATGGTGTCCTAAGTTTTACATACACCACCAGAGCGCGCGACAAGGCACACCGCCATATAAACTTACAAAAAACTTACACAATATACCAACCAACAAACTACTTTATTTCGTGAACACAATGCCCAATTTAGCTTTTTACCGTATGAAGATTGTACTGCATCCATTGACGGAAATTAGTCTACCTTTTCGCGTTTAGTAGTTTACATTCGGTTCGGAAATTTTTGAGCGCTGACCCGTGATCCATGTGTTTCTACATCAATGGCATTTGCACGTTATTTTTAAGCTTGTACCATCATCTTTGAGCATCAGCCGCAGCAGCTGCGCCCTGTCGTTATAAGCGGCAGCTCGCTCCGGCGCAGCTTGTACTCCTCTGGTCATGGCGGCCAAAGCCTCTTCTACCTTACCAGCCTCAGCCAACCTGACCCCTTCGGCACATAGAGAGGTAGATTCCTTGTATGCATCAGTTGTAGGTTCTGCAAAAACGATGAATAATGGCTTAACTGCGCCGGAACATACTTTACAAGGGAGACCAAAACATTGTCACAAAATGACCAATGCCACATAACTTTGAAACTTGGTACAACCTCTGATTGGCTAGTTTTCTTCAATCCGATTAGTCCAAAAAAAGCTTGATTGAATTCAAGGTTTCCAATGAATTTAAAAAGTGCATACCGAATGGGAAAATTGATATTCGTGATTATTTGTGATACTTACCTACCTATTATTTAAAAAATATATTATAAAGTATTTATATAGACGAGACTGTTATGTGCGCTTGCGTCTATTATAAATGAAGGTCGGCAGTAGAATAGATTATGAATATACCTACAAGTTTAGTCAGAAAGGGGGTATTAATTCGAAAGGGTGTTAAAGTACACATAATAATGAATAACTTTTGTTCTACAACTTTTCCCAAAAGTCAATAGTTTAAGAGAAACAGTTGTACAAAAATCTCAAAAAAAAAAAAACTCTACAATCTATCTATCCCCAGTTATGATCAGCTGTGTTTACATTTTAGGTCATATTTGGGGTCATGAATTAGAAGCCCCATTTTCTGAATTTGTAACTAAAGCAGGGATGAAGAATTTTTTCAAAAACTAAAATAAAAATCATTTTAAGTGGTTTTTTTTTTATCGAATATTGAAACTTTAACACTTGCTTTCAAACAGTCATCAGCGATACTATAAGTGGGCTTCGGATTAGTACCCCTTTTCCGACTAACCTTGTAATAACCGATTATAATAAATAGTAAGTATGTAAGTACTTCCTTCAATAAATTATAATTTATTATTTATTTATATTTATATTACCTATAGGTAGGTACATAGGTACAATGTAGGTACACAAACATAGCTACATTATACATTGTATAGGTAAATAATAACTTTTACACCTACCTTCCTCATCTTCAAGAAACTTATCCCCTACATCTTCAACCACATCCGCTGCAATAGTCGCCGTGGGATCAAAGATACTCCTGAGCACAGCCTTGTCCCTCTCGCTGAGA
Source organism: Amphipyra tragopoginis (assembly GCA_905220435.1). Classification (NCBI taxonomy): domain Eukaryota; kingdom Metazoa; phylum Arthropoda; class Insecta; order Lepidoptera; family Noctuidae; genus Amphipyra; species Amphipyra tragopoginis. Next base: position 5,924,450 of record HG992006.1, read on the forward strand.
TTATCTAAAGCTGCCATGATAACAACACGACTATACCGTCACAAACCCTGTTATGAACTAACAGGAATGTGGAAACTAGTTTTGTATGTAAACGACGCTGATAGCGACTGCATGTTGCCTTGTGGATGTGTTTGTTAATTTAGTAGTTCGTAAACTTTTTATCAGACAAACTAGCTTTTACCCGCCGCTTCGCTTGCGTGAAATTTTGAACCCGTTTAGTGATGATTTTCCATGCAAACTTTCATCCCCTATTTAACTCCCTCAGGGGTTGAATTTCGAAATATCCTTCTTTATTCCTTGTCTACATTAGAAAAGGAACTTCTGTGCAAAGTTTCACCTTTCTAGGTCAAAGGGTTTGGGCTGGGCGTTGATGAGTCAGTCAGTCAGTCAGGACTTTTCTTTTTATTTATATAGATGATGAGATCCGTAGGAGAACCAAGGTAGCCGACATAGCTCGAAGAATTGTCAAACTTAAGTGGCAGCGGACGGGGCACATAGCTCGCAGAATGGATGGCCGATGGGGCCGAATGGTTCTGGAGTGGCGACCGCGTACTGGGGCGTGGGTATGCCTCCCACAAGGTGGACCGATGATCTGGTGAAGGTCCGGAGAGACCGTTCGATGTGGCGATGCTTGGGAGAAGCCTATGTCCAGCAGTGGACATCTTTCGGCTGAATGATTATGATGATGAAACAATTTATAACAATATCCCTCAATGACGGAACACTGTAATAGCACAGTCTACCTATATCTTACTCCTTACAGTCGGTCAACGTAGAACATTGTCGCAGAGCAATCGTGCGGGGGGTTGCGGGGTGAAGGGGGCGGAGGTTATGTCCCGAGTAGCCATACTGCATACTCGGGACATAAATTCCAGGGCTCGCACTTTTTGATTTCGAATTTGATTGATATCGTTCATAGAAATTATATTAATTTATAGATAGTATGTATGTTGTAGTTGTGTAGGTACCTATTACGAGAATTTTATTATAAGGTCCGTTTACTAATCCAAGATGGCGGCATACATACATTTTCAAATGATTGTTCGTGGGAAGTCATTTCCACGGTTTTCGGGGTCACTGATGCCGAAAATAACGTCAAAATCCAAATCCAAGATGGCGGCCATGAAAATTTTCATCTAATCATCATGGATGTTAATTTCATGGTTTTCGGGGTCACTGATGCCGAAAATAACGTCAAAATCCAAATCCAAGATGGTGGCCATGAAAATGAGTAAATTAGTCGTCATGGGTGTCAAATCCATGGTCTGGGGTGCGGATGCCGAAAATGAGGTCAAAATCGAAATCCAAGATAGCGGCACTAAAAATGTCGAATGATCATGTGTGTCACGGGTGTCATTTCCATGGTTTTCGGGGGTACTGATCCCGAAAATAAGGTCAAAATCCATTTCCAAGATGGCGGCTTTTAAAATTTCAATTTAACCATCATGGGTGTCATTTCCGTGGTTTTCGGGGATGCTGATTACAAAAACAAGATCCATTTTCAAACACCAAGATAGGAACCACGTTTTACCTGGCAAATTAAATGAAACTGGTAAATTTTTTTGACCGCAACCTCGACAATATTTGTAGTTTTAAATATTATTAGGTATAAAATTCCAGGATTAGATGGCAAAATTGCTGCTTGGCTTACATTACGACCTTTGCATTATTTTGTCAGTCGTCAAAATTACGCATGCGTGGTTTTCTTTTTGCGTGTCACTGTGATTTATGTAAAACATGAATTCATTTGGACGTTTGTTTGACAAAGTTTGTGTAATTTGTTTTATGTGACAACCCTATGACAAGTGTTACCAATATTGACATTTCATAGGACCTGTCAAATGTATGGGCGTTGACCCACTGTATGTAGTAAGTTGGTACACTGTGGTAATAGCTTGATTAGCCCTAATGGCCGATTTACACGAGGATAGTTTCTCGAAGTGACACTCGTTCTGTCGTTGTCTTTCTCTACGATGAAAACAGAGATAACATGAAACTCGCTTCGAGAAACTATCTCCGTGTAAATGAGCCTTAAGTCCCCCACGCTGGCCTTCGAAAATCGAGCTACGAAGTTTCGGCTGACAGACCGCACAAATGTGCGGTCTGTCAGCCGAAAGCTGTGTTTCGTGGTGGGAAAATTCCCACCACGAAAGTGTTTCGCATCCGATGATCGATTTGATTTTCGCAATTTGACATTTTGTTTTTCGTTCACCCTACTCCCAAATGTTAGTTGACATCTAGTAGTCCGTTGTTTGACAATGCTTTGATCGTATATTTTTATGTTCGATGTTAATCGTTGTTTTGTTTCGAACTGAAACCATGACGTTAGTTTTTCGAAGTGCGCTCTCTGGTGCAGGTTAGCTGACTAGGTACACACTATAGAGAACGTTTTGAAAGTCTCTCAGGTGTGAAGGTTTCCTCACGATTTTGTTGCTTTACCGTTAATGCAAGTGATAATCAAATTCATATCCGCACATGGATTCGAAAAGTTAGAGGTGCGGGCTTGGATCAATCGAAAAGGCAAGCGTTCAATCGCTAGGTCATCACTGCATCTTTAATACTTAGGTACACCTAAGGATCTTATAATACCAAATATTTTGCTAACGAGCCTGTATGTCTGCCTTAGAGTGAAAACCTCGGGAATGCAATTTGATTATTTGATTTTATCACGACGTCATCTGCCCAGAGGCGGACTTCTCATAAGGCCGACTAGGCCCGGGCCTAGGGCGGCCAGACAAGAGGGGCGGCAAATCGCCGAAAAAAAACTTAGTTCAGTAATGGAGGTAAGAAAGGGGTGGCCAAGACTGCCAGTCCACCTCTGCCCTTATCCCAACTTATTTTGGATTGGCGCAGTATTTTTCTTCCATACATCTCTATTAGCCGTCATCTCAGTAGTCAGTCACCCTCTTTCTAGTCTTATCACGACGATGTCTTTTATCTTTATTTTATAACGACGTTTAAGCACTATATTTATAAGATAGCCGCTCTATGCAAAAATATTTTTAGGCACTGAAGTTAGACTTTATTTGGTATACATATAAATTCTTAATAAATGTAGTTGACTAGCTTTTCTCCGCGACTTCGTCCGCGTGGAAGTGCACAGGAATCGTGCAAAGACCAAATTGCATTCTCGAGGTTTTCACTTTAAAGCGAAAGGCGATGTTTTATATATACTACTCAAAACAAAATAAGAGCCACTCATTATTTTCACATTTCAGTGTAATTTAATGAACGTTACGTAATTAATAAGTAACAAAATATTGATGTTACACACTCTTCGATATTTAACCTCTTTGATTTTGTACTTGAGACCAAAATGCGGGCTATAATTTAAAAAAAAATTGAATTTGAAATCTTCTTGTTATTTTGTTTCGATTTTTCTTTAAGTTTCGTTTCGATTATCTTTATGGTAATCTGAAATAACCGTTAAACTTTGTTTAGTTAATTTATTTAAATAACATCTTGTGTTAATATGCCACAAGTACATACGAAGACATATGGACGCAATTACTGCAACCAGAGCCGTTACAATGATCCAAGAAGGAAATTCGCAGCGGTCTGTGGCTTTACATCTGGGTTTTTCTCGGAAAGCTATCCAAAATGATTGGAATTGCTTCCACGAGACTGGTAGTGTTGCAAGAAGACCTGGTTCGGGTAGAGTTCGCATTACAACTGTTCACGAGGATCGGTACATCCGGTTAAGTGCCCGCCGAGAACGCACAGTGACGGCTCGTAAGTTACAAAATCGCCTACGGTTGACAACGGGTACTCATGTCAGTCACCAAACGATCCGTAACCGATTGCACGAAGATCAGCAAACTTCAAAACGTCGAGTTGTTCGAATTCCTTTGTCCAGGGCTCAACGTGCAAATCGTTTACGGTTCTCTCGTCAATATTTAGACTGGGGCATAAACGAGTGGGGTATGGTGCTTTTCACCGACGAGTGTAAAGTAAAATTCTTTAATGACGATCGGCGCATTAGAGTATGGAGGCGACGTGGCGAGGGATTTTCTGAAGCCTGCATTCACGAAGTTGACCGTTTCGGTGGACCCAATGTAATGATTTGGGATGGAATAAGCTTACACGGCAAAACTGAACTCGCTATTTTAAATGAAGGTTCCGTAACTGCTCAGCGTTACATTGAGGAAGTCATCAGGCCTCATGTGATTCCATTTGCACAGTGAATGGGTCCTGGGTTCGTCCTGATGCAAGACAATGCCCGTGCACAGACAGCTCAAGCGACCCAGTCTGTACTGGAAGGCTCTCACATTCAAGTGTTGCCGTGGCCAGCAAACAGTCCGGACTTAAATCCGATCAAGTACATGTGGGACCAATTAAAACGAAGGGTTAGAGAGAGTGCGCAAGAGGTCTACAACGAGCAGCAACTGATTGACGCTTTGAAAAGTACCTGGGAAGAGATCCCAGCTGAAAACGTCACGCATCTGATAGAGAGCATGCATTCCAGGCTACAGGAGTGCATAGCGAAAAGAGGAGGGCCATACCCGTTATTAAAGAAGAGAAAAAGAAATAAAAAGTGAAGTTTTTTTAGTTTTTAGTGACTTTTTGTTATTTGTGTTTTTTATCCTAAATTGTCATTTTTTATCAAAACTTAAATAAATATGTTTATTAATCACTAATTTTAATAGTTACTAGCCTAAATGGTAAACAATAACATCGTTTTAACTTTACGTAAATTGAACAATGTGTTAATTTTATATTTTTCATGGTATATCTTAAATACCGAGTGGCTCTTATTTTGTTTTGAGTAGTATATATGAAATATACGATGTTTTATAGACAGACAACATATTTTTTTATTATGAGATATCAGCCTCAATGAGATTGTAGCAATACTTATCATTCACATTATAGCAAGCTTCGATCAACTTTATGTTAATTTTAAAAACTGGTTGTTTGTTTATGACTATTCTGCGCAGATACGTAATCAGGCCGACAAAAGATATTAATCTCATAAGATTTAATATAATTTTTAAATATGATGAAATATTTAAGTAGGTAAATTAGCTTTCTCTTTAGTGTATCCAATTCCCACGAAATAATATTAATGTGTAGTACTGAGCGTTTTATTCACAAAAACACCTTTAAAAAACAGTTTTGTATAGGAAAACCGAACGTTTTCTCGAATATCTAACCATAAGTTTAAAAACGAACGAGACGGCAATCACCTCACTAGGAACGTTACGATTTTGGGAGATTGTTTCTGTATTTAAATTTTAAGAAAAAAATCTTCACTTCCTCTTTTTCTCTCGTATCGGTAAGAGCTGTACGAAACTAACTCATGCCATGGTGAAGCCAGATTAGCCAGTCAGCAAGGTTGAATATGCCCAGGGTGCGCCAGACTTACTTGAGTATCGTCACTCCTGGAGGTCCTATTTATATTACGCTTCGTTATACGGAGGACATTTCTGCCATCTCATTGACATATTCGCCTGTTAAAACATACTTATATGGAGACCCCACCTTTAATATGCCAGAAATTAAACGGCAACCTCCTGGTTTAAATCGAATAAATCAAATGGACTGCCTCGTTGGTCTAGTGGTCACAAGCGCGACTGCTGAGTGTGAGGTCCTGAGTTCGATCGTAGTCGGGTAGTGTTATTCCGTATGGAATTTCTCAGTAGAAGCCTGGATTTGTGCCCGGTTGATGGCAATAGGCTCGCCCCCTAATAACATGGGACTTGAACATACCCGCGAAGTGAGGGTGAACCTACTAAACACTTCTACCCAACCCTTATAAATACAGGCGCGATGTTATGTTATCTTTATGTTAATTAAAATTTCTTCGATTTATAGTTAAAATTGAAAATAAAAAAAAAGAATGTAAGATGACTAATATTTTATTTTAAAATAAAAATAAATTATTGTTACAACAATGTTTGTATTTGACAAGTTTGTTGTTCTAGCTAATGTCGATCAACAGCTAATATGCACAATTCGGTTGTATAAAAACTTTTATAATATTATACTAAAAATAAAAGACACAGTTGGTTTTTACTATTTTTTTAACAGTAATAGATACCCCAACAGGCAGCCTAAATACCTCAAGCCGACGACGGACCTCAGAGAAATAATATAGATAAGCGTAGAGATCACAAATAAAATGTAAGACAATTTTTCGTATAGGTAAAACTGTTCATTCATATCAGACATCGAATGTGAAAGAAAAGGATAAACATACCATGTGTCCGTTGCCAAAAATGCGATGTTGTAGTCAAAATAGTCATTTATTTCGGCAACGAAAATTTCAAAGTGGGCATCGTTCGCCAGCTAAATCCAATTTCAGAGAGAACAAATATCGCTGCTTTGCAATCCAAAATGTTCGAACTAGATAAGGAGACAGCGAAAGTCAAAATATGTCTATAATAATGTAAATAAAACTCATTTTCATATCAGCAAAAATTACGAAGTGGCATCGTGGCATCACAAAATGTCATTGCACTTGCTTGAGTTTTGGCGCCATTTTTCTTCAACAATGTAATCTTAACACTCACTGCCGGCCATGGGAACCGCCGGCGACCCCCAAAAAATGTTTTTCAGCAGGCCAAAGCATGTAGACGCAAGTGAAGTATCACATTTTTCATAACAACATGCCAGTAGTTGTAAAAACTATTCGAATTCGGGAGGTCAGGGCCGATCCCACGGCGTCCTGAAAGATTTTTTTTGGACCCGGCGTCTGATCCCTCGGGCTCTTGTAATAATTTTGACTCACGGCGTTCACAAGCAGAAAATTTGGGACCCGCCGGCGACCTCCATGGCTTCCTGAACTTAAAAAGTTTTATATATTGTCGGCAGCGAGAGTATTAAAAGGACTCTCCGCATAAATAAGGTTTTTTGAATTGTGTAATTATTCATCCAAAGCGGCGATATGTGTAAAGCCTTTAATTTTTCGGAACTGGAGCCTGTATTTTTATCCTTTTCTGTTTCGCTACAAGTGGCATAAGAGTAAAGAGTCTATACATTTTTTTTGTGGTCTCCTTACTTTATTTATTTCTCTGTGCATCGTCACCGGTGCGAGGACTGGCTTGCGGCCACCAATTCGCTTGCAATGCCTTCTTTTGAGAGGACTTATTAGGCTGAGTAGTAACAATAGTCATAAGAAACAGTTAAATACTTCAAGTTTCATACTTCATCAGTATACTCCCTACCGATTCTATTTTTAGTACATGTACAGTTTCAATATACATTCCCGGACACCTGAATTGAGCCACCCTGCATTTTTATGTATAAAACCCGTTCCCAAAAGGCTTTATGTCTGCGTGGAATTTTATACTTAAAGGCAATACTGGTAAAGCTCATTATTCAGTGAAATCAAAAAACAGCGCGATGATTTTTCCGTTTGGTAGGAACTTTGCAGAACGTTATACAAAAATATGCAGGGTGACTCGATTCCGGTGTCCAGGAGTGTAGTTCCACCTTACCGTCAAAATCTTTAGTGAAACATTATTCAGTACAAAATACTACATAACAGAGAATCTTATAAATAGGCTCGTCGATATAGGTATAAATAATGATTATAATTTTAGTTAACACTTCTATTTGATACATGCATTCAATAAAATATAAAGATTGAAATTGAAAATGTATGCAAAGTACACTCTGCAGAAGAATTAAGTATGCAGGTAACTAGCGACATCTGTGTACTACGAACGCAATTGCAATTGTTTGCATTGACAAGAATTTATGCTCAAGGCACGCTCAGACCAGCGATGATAGAAACTTGGTCACTCAGCGCACTCTAAATCTGTAAATGCGTCGTTACTTGCGTTCATACTTGTCTCTCCTATTTTTAAACGGCACCCTAGTCGTAATTGCTTTTATTTGACAGTTCAACACGGTTCCTTAGGTACACACGACTACATTCCCAGCATGACCTGATCTCGCTTCTACTGGAAATGTATAGCTGATATACAATGTGTCCGGTTGTGGACTAGCGATATTCTAGGTACTTATATAACAACTATTCTACCACACAAGTACACTATATACTAGGGTTCAATCCACTTCCATTTTTTTTGTTGAGATATTCTGTACGTGTGAACAAAAAAACTCAAATCTCTCAAAGTTTTGGTCCTGTTGAGATAAAAGTAGGCTTATTCGGAGGGCAACAATATTGTCTATCGCTTACATTACGATACAATGGGTTCACATAAATACATTCAGTTGTAGACAATATCTCAACAAAAAAGCAAAATGGCTGCCAAATAGCAAGGAAGTGGATTGAACCCTAGTGTATTTGTGTACTAGAATAGTTGCTATATAAGAACCTAGAATATCGCTAGTCCGTGGCCGGACACACTGTATAGCAGTGTGTACACAGTATGTTTTAAAAATCCGTCTGCACGACTACAACCACGCAATAAATATTATTGTATCGTCAAAATTCAAGATGATTGCGACTGTGTTCAGTAATTTGCAGATGCAGGTTTTTTAGAAACGTTCTGCAATAGTTGTACAGATTTAATGCCAGAGCCTTTCTTTGCATTCAGATGGATGTCTTCTCTCTGCGGTTGGCTTATGGTAGATTAGATTCACTGTAATTCTGGTCACTTGCAGTCGGGATGCTGCATATTAATATCAATTGTAAAAGTTGGTATTTTTTTATTAATTTATACTTGGGAGCAAATAAATCGAGCCACTTCTATTTTTACAGTATAGGTAATTGTTATAATTTTTTGTATTATGGTACAGATCAATTCTAAACATATGTATATCGCCTAAAAGGTTATTTGATAACCTTTAATGGTTATTTTTTTGTATTTTGAATTATATTATTCATGAAACCAATAACCAGACGACGTGAAAAAAGGAGTGGCTTGATTTCTTTGCTTCCAAGTGTAGATTTTTCAACGATACTCATTCGTCAATATATCTATTGATCTAGATGAAGCCGGCGTTTCCTAACTGAGAACATCGGAGAAGCCAAAAAAACTCTAGTTAAAGTTTTCTTTTGAAGTCCAGCTATTGTTTGCGGTTCAAGTTTATTAGCGATCTGAAAGCAATGCAAGGCCTCGTCTGGACTCGCCTAGATAACAACCATAGACAATTTGAATCATTAATCAGTGATCGTGTAGCTATAGGTACTAGCTATGTTAACTCTTATTCAAGCTCTTCTAATTAATGAAATTGGCACCTTTATTAACCCTGGTTGAAATATTATGGCGGTCAGTCTCGGTCAAGGTCATTTTTGACTGTTTTGGCTACCTCGTACATTCTGGCTCGGAGTCAAATCTGCACTTTGTTTACATGTTTGTAACGGAATACCTATAAAATATCTAGTTATGAGTATTTTATGATCGATGCGAGATTTAGGGTTGGACCTCATCTGGCAGCACGGAATCGCCTTTTTCCGTCGCCCTTTCTCTTTCTGTCGCATAGAATTGCCGACCATTGCATTTTGTCCGTGATGCCGATCGCCTCGAGGATTCCGCCGCGTGCTATCGCATTATGCTTTCTGTCTCGGTCTAGCAAATGGCAGTTCTAAGCGACAGAAAGAGAAAGGGCGACGGCGACGGAAAAAGGCGATTCCGTGCTGCCAGATGAGGTCCAACCCTTATACAGCAAGACTGGTTGGTCACTTTACATGCGAAAACTATGAACTTAGTCATCACTCTGTACAACTTTTAATAAGGAACAAAGTCGAAATTCGTGAAAATAAAATCTGCTGTTTCATACAAGGTGTAACTTAAATAACGCACAACCTCTTAAGGGGTCACTGCACTCATTATTATGAACAACTTTTACAATGGGAGCAAACCTGAAATCGCGAAAAAAAAATCAGCTCTTCCGTACATTTATGTTCGCATAACTCGTCAAAATGTAGGGAACAGCTGATTTTTTTTTCGCGATTTCTTTTTTGTCCCATCGTAAAATTTGTTTATAATGATGAGTACAGTGACTTTTTAAGAGGTTGTGCGTTATTTATGTTACACCTTGTATACAGTGGAAACCGTTTATTACGACTTTGCTTAAAGCGACGAATCGCTTATAGCGACGAGTCGCTTATAGCGACTTACGAACACCATGTAGTTTGGTTTTCATTGAAATTTTTAAGCGAAAAGGCCGTTTATAACTACCAAAAGACTCCGGATACAACGCCCAACTGCTTTAAGCAACGTAATTTCAAGGGAAATTAAGGATTTTCTTCTGGTTATAACGAGAAGTCCTTTATCTTGTTAGAAAATTAACATCACTTTAAGGCATTACTTACATTTAAATCGGTGTTATAAATGGCGATTGTCATTCAATTTTTACACATATGGCGGATTTTTTTTATATAAGTACACTTGGGAGCAAAGAAATCGAGCCACTCCTTTTTCACGTGTCCTGGTTATTAGTTTTGGTTTAATGAATTATATAATTCAAAATACAAAAAGCTACCCTCATTGTAAAGGTTATCAAATAACCTTTTAGGTGATATATGTTTAGAATTGATCTGTTCCATAATACCAAAAATAATAACAATTATACCTACGTGAAAAATAGAAGTGGCTCGATTTATTTGCTCCCAAGTTATATAAATTATTAGTTACACCGTATTTGAACATTTACTGATGCTTATAGCAACGACCGCTTAGTAAGACCAAATATCGCATGTCCCTTCGTCGTCATTATAAGCAGATTCCGCTGTATTTTGTTTAGCAACATTAATTATTTTGTATGGTACAACTGATTTTGATTCACGAATTTAGAGTTAAGTTGTTCAGAGTGATGAGCAAAGTTCGTGGTTTTCTGATGTTAAGCGACTTAAGCCACGTATTCACTTGTAAACAAATGTTTCAGATACAAGTTGGCAGAAGTTTCATAAACATCACGTAAATGTTTGTAGAAACAATGTTTCGGTGCTTTTGCCATCAAAAACTGTCAGTAGTGTTTACCGCAACATGTATCAATGTTTCAGAAACAACTACATTCTTGTTTCTGAAACAGTGTTTATAAACAAAAGTTTACTAGTGAATACGTGGCTTCACCAGTCGTGCTATATTTATTACAATTATTCCGTAAAATACGCGACTTTTTTCTAGTCCTATCCTTTTCAATTTCATACTTTATATTTTAAACTGAATTATCTTAGTCAAACTCCTACTTAAGATGTTTATCGACCTGGTAATCTATCCCTGTACTTCTTATAACGAATTATATAAGTTCAATATTAAAAGTACATGTCAAATGATAAAACAGTGTATCTCTGTATTCTGTACAGTCGAGTTAAGGTTTGTAATAAGACAATTATTCTATATCACAATCCTTGTTATATTATGTAGACTTACACTAGCGTTGGTTTGGTGCGACCAACATTATTTTGATTACATTTATTTTATTTTAATATGTACCTAGCGTATTAGCTAAAAATCGACTTCACTGGCAGTATCTTGACTTTCCGAGAAAGATATCGATACTTTTATCCCACAACTGTGTGTCAGTGAAGTCTTTGCAGTCTTATTGAGACAATATTTATATAATATCGCTTATAATAATTATAATCAAAATAATATCTGGTCAAATCACATACACACATCAGTCACACTTTAAATGCAAATTCACAATGTTTGTGTTAACTCCAGTACCTTTAATATTAAGAAGTTAAAAGCTTAAATCAGCTATTTATCAATTTAGTTTCACCTAGGGAATAAATTAGTTAAGATCAATTCCACATAAAAGTTGTTATCACACAACGGAATTGACACAAACATGTAAAAGCATTGAAAAACTTAACATAGTAAAATAATATACTATAAATATACAATTATTAGCAATATCTTATCCTAAAAATACGCTATACATGTAGAAAAACTGTATATAAAAAGTTTAATGCTAAAACTTAGAACTTTTTGTAATATATAAATCGTATTCACACAATGGTAATAGATAATTAGTCATTTTCCTAAATTCATATAATTTTGTGGATAAATGAAAATTTGAAATTTGAAATGTAACTATAAATTATGCTCGTAAATGCACACACACAATTTAGTCCGAGTGTTCATTTCATAAAATCTCATAATCAATCTATTGCAACGTTTCGTTTTACAAAAACGATAATAATAACAATAACATTGTTCCCTGAAGTGAGCACTCTTTAATTTTTCAATATTATTTCACAATTTTTAATTTATTTTACGATAATATCATAAAATTGGTGTCTTATGATTGATAAATTACAATTGACATTGACATGTTTAAAACTAAAAGCTTTTTACACTTTTATTAATACAACTGATTATGATAGTGAATTGTAATGAAATTGTCAGTTCAAAGTGCTGTTTCTTTAGCAATACACAATGTACTTAGATTGTTACTTAACAGTGTAAGTCTTACACTATTCAAAGTGTAAATATGCCTTTACTGATGCTTATGTATTTGGATCGATTGGAAACCTTAGCAAATTATAATGTTACTAACAATCATAATATATGCTAAATTCAGTCTGTTTCAATTGGAAACATTAGTGTAGCAATTTCAAATTCTTAACATGCTTACATTATGAACTGTATGTGAATCTTACTGAGTCAAGCATGATTTCATTTTCGATTCTAATAAAAAATATTAAACAGTGGACTCAAAAATACAGACTCAAGTCCAATTTTGAGAAATCATCAAATATAGGATATAAACTAATTAAAAACTGTGAAACAAATATGATGCTTATATCAAAAACAACAGCATTACTGGTAATTTAACATTACGTGGGAAGTCGAATGGATGGAAGTGAATTACGTCTTTGTGAGTTTACTGATTGTCTATGTCGGTGGTGCTACCTTTTCTGGAAACCTTTTGTGCCATCCGGTCCCCTAGGGGTCCGGATCACGAGTACTCCGCGGGGTGGTGGGGAAGGGAACACTCCTGAAGCGGTGGCTCCGGGCGGGAGACGGGCAAGAACTTTCCGTTCCCTTCCTTTGGTATTATTGTCACTTGGAGAAGTTTTTGTCTTACTACTATTATTTTGATTGTCATTGAGATTGTTTGCTTGCAGTTTGTCTTGTAGCCGGCTGAGGCTGGAAAAGAGATGAGAATTAATAAATAACTGGTTTAATCCTTATAATATTTAGATTGTAGTTTTATTAAAATATAGTTTTAGTATAATTATTTTTCACTACAGAAGAACAAATTTAATTTCAAATTCAATGAGTCAAATTCAAAGAGTTCAAGATGAATGAATAATTATTTTTCACTACAGAAGAACAAATTTAATAACGGTGTTCTATTTTGCAAATTGGGTCATGAGTTGTTTATTTTAATCCAATTTCAACCATTTTAACGTCACAACATATGTTACTTTGTCCTGATAGAAAAAAAAAAAAAAATCTTATTATTTCATAAACTTCAACTAAACCTTGTATTAAACATTCTGAATAAATTTCATAACAGTACATTGTAAAACAAATTATAGATGTTCGTTCACACCACATAAAAAGATGACTAACTTTTTATGTGATGTCATAACTTCCACAGTTTGTTTATTATGTACATTTATGAGACATTATTTATGGTGGTACGCCTCACAGACGAACCAATATAACACTAGTTAGACAGTATTCACATCACATTCGATTAGGTGCCGTTCCGCAAACGATGGCGCACTTAATTTATCATGACTCGCCTGCCCTGTTACCTGTACGCCACAAGAACGCTACGGATAGTGCTAAACTCATTGCTGAATTCTGGGCCGACATGGTGTAGATTGTCATCGACACGCTAAGAAGTATTCACAATAAACTAGATACATTCCTGCAGCATGTAATACAGATGTTGTATTGAGAACATTGGCGACACTTAGGCTTAAAACGCACTAGCGGCCAGCCGCAAACAACCAGAGCGGTTGACGGCTGGCCACAAATCAGTGCGTCGATATCATGCGGTTTCATGTAAAAATCGCAAGCGGCACGCCGCACCGCGGCCAGCCGCCAGTGCGTTTAAGGGCTTAGACTCAATTTAAACCGCCGCGGAATGGAATGGAAGCGACTTTTTGCAACGAAATTGTACATAGCATAATGAAATTTATGTCAATTGCATAAATTACAAACTAAATACGAGCCAAAAAAGGTCGCGCGACTTTCGGGAAATCCTCGCGCATTTTCGAGAATTCCCCTAGCTACTGTCGGCGCCGTCTGTGGAATCTGCGGGAAGCGGTGCGAACGGGGAGTCGTCGGGAGATAGTGCGGTGCCAAGCATTTATGGCGATGATTCGCTGGAATGCTGGGAATTCTCGAGCATTCCCGCGCCTTCTAGCGTCATGAGGCGAAATTGACGCTTCCATTCCATTCCATTCCGCGGCGGTAAATTAAGCCTAACCTTATTACTGCATTTAAAAAATCAATGGCAAAACTTAGAAACTTTTGTATTTTTTTTTTCTGCCTTGCCTTTTCCTAATATGTTGGGATCAACTTCCAGTTTAACCAGATGCGGCTGAGTACCAGTATTTTACATGGAGCGAATGCTATCAAACCTACGCAATTCAGTTACTGGGCAATGACAATATACAATGCCAATGCCGATACAATTTAATAATTATGATTATGAAGCTGTATTATAATCTAAACACTAATTATTTGCTGAACTAGCTTCCGTCCTCGACTTCATCTGTGTTAATGTTAAACGCCCACTACATACTTTTTGACTTTTTGTAGTTGAATTACAAGTCTTTCCTTTTTTACCTACATTATGTAATGAATTTCTGTGCAAAGTTTCTAGTTTCAAGACCAAGCAATTTAACCAGTCAGTTAGTCAATCAGTCCATCCGTCATGGATTTTTTAATATAAAATAGAGAGAGGGATGAAATGCATGTGACCAAAAGATTTATGAATATAAATGTGGATGGATGGAGAAGAAGAGGGAGGCCAAAGAAAAGATGGATGGATTGTGTGAAGAATGATATGAAAGGGAAGGGAGTCAGTGATACCATGACGGGTGACAGGATGGAATGGAAGAAGAAAATGTGTTGCACTGACCCCAAGTAACATGGGATAAGGGCAGGAAGATGATGATGATTGTTGTGCATGCATATCTGTCATATTGGTCTGTTTAAAGACATTACAAGACATGGCCTTCCTCATACACCAGTACAGGGAATAGTTTTATGGGAATTTTACCATAATTACCATGCTTAGTATGAAGATATATTTATTTGATGATACCAATTAGTTTGTGTCACTGTTTATGCACTAGATACAACAGACGTTAACGGTAAAGAAAATATCAAGGCATGGTAAGATTTAACTTGTGTTACGAGTACCAGATTGGTAATAAAGCAATATTTTTATTGAATTTACTGTTTTGAAACCTAGTAAGTATATTTGAACACAGTTATTAATTGATTTCAATGTAATAAGTGCATATTATAGGTATGGTTGCAAACTCTAAATGTTTATCAGATTTCAAAGTCGATTCCTTCTCACACTGTGCGCAATAAGGTTTAAGATGTCACATCAACTTATGTTATATCAACCTTATGAAAAAGTAATGTGCAAGCAATTGTAGACTTTAGGGTGGTCAACATTTCAAGTCTGCAACTGTACATGCCAATCGATTTTCATTGCAGCTGAAAATGTGATAATAAAGATAATTTCTTGAATTCCCAATTACTTTGTAAACATTTAGTCTAAAATGAATCAATATCAAGATCTAAGAAATTCGCGATTTATGTATGATGAAGGACACATTCATCAACAATTAGAACAGTAAGCTTAGGATGTAGGTTGGATTGTCAATAATATTGCTAAAATACCTTGAGTGATCTGTGATTACAGCAACCAAGTACAAATCCTATGCAGTGTTATGTAAAACAGTATCACAGTGTTTGATAAATGAAACCGGCCTTACTTGTCGTCAATGACGTCTTCGGGGCTCCGAGCTTCGCCCAAAATCCGCAGCCGAGCCGCGGCGTACTCCTTTTGCCTTTGTTCAAGTGTTTTGACCGGGCGAGCGCGGCTCTCGCCGTTCAGCTGCCCGCTGCCCGATGATGACGGCCTTTTTAGGATACGGATAGCTGGCTCCGGCATAACGCACTGAGATCCAATACACGCGCTCTCTTCAACAGTAACCTTGCAACCTTTGAGTGAAGTTTGCACTGGCGCGCAGTCACTTGACATCAGCCTGATCTTCTGGTCCAACTGAAATAGATAACCCACATGTAAATAACTCCATGGGCGCCAGCTCTGGCGCGGGAAACGTCCAGGTTCGGCTTTCACAGTTACACTTACGCCAATTTCGTCCATATCCTCCCAACTTTCACATACGTCAACTTCATCTTGGGCCGCCATGTTGACTGACTGAAATGACGTTGCCACATGAAAAAAGCAGTTAGATTTAGAACGTAACTGTGTTTCACAAGTTTCGGTTTTCGATTACGGTTTTGATATTTTACGAGAAAAAACATCAGGATGTTGCCAATTTATTAAAAAAATATCAAATTAAAATCTGTCACTGTCACATTTACCATCAAAACAATTTGTAGAAACGTGAAGAAATGGTTTTATTGTTTAAAATAACTAAAAATTGAATATTGTTCTACAAAATTGGGTATGATTTAACAAGTAAGTACTTACTCTCAAATCGTAGTTACGAAAACACAGCTAGCAGTTCCACTCAATTTATTATCAAAGTATTTTTGCGTTTAGTTTAGGTTATATTATCATGCCGTATTTATTTACT
Organism: Amphipyra tragopoginis; assembly: GCA_905220435.1. Classification (NCBI taxonomy): domain Eukaryota; kingdom Metazoa; phylum Arthropoda; class Insecta; order Lepidoptera; family Noctuidae; genus Amphipyra; species Amphipyra tragopoginis. The sequence goes on from HG992006.1 coordinate 5,941,119, forward strand.
TACCTACAGGTATTATCGTGATTTCAGATACCAGCAATGGCTTTTAAATCATCGTTTGCCTCGTCTACGTCAGGCTTGACGTCTGTAGACCCCCACCATGTCCAGTTTCTTATGTTTACTGATGAAGATGTCAAGAAGTTAAGTGTTTCCAAAATCACTAATGTACAGTCCTTTGATGCCATAGGAAACGCCACGAAGGGGGGTCTATATGACTCCGCTCTCGGACCCCTCCGAGACAGAAACGAAACATGCGGAACTTGCAACAATGTGTTATTACATTGTCCAGGACATTTTGGGCACATTGAGCTACCTCTAGTAGTAGTCAATCCACTATTCATCAAGAATGTATACTCACTCTTCCGGATTAGTTGCCTAAAATGCTTCAAAATTCAAATGAATGATAGAATGAAGTTCATACTAAAACTTCAGCTGGAACTAGTTGATGCTGGCCATATAACAGCTGCTTTAGACTTGGACCATTTTATGGGAGAAATAACTAGCGGAAATGAGAACTCTCCTGATAAACCTAATAAAGTTATAAGAAAATATCAAAAACTATTAAAAAAGAGTGACCCGGTGGTAGAAACTTTTCAGAACAAAAATATAGATAAATTAAGATCAAAGTTTATAAACCAATATTTTAAAATTATGAATATAGCTAAGAAATGTGCCTTTTGCTGTAGTAAACTTATAAAGGTCACCACATCAGAAAATAAAATCATGTACAATCTTAGCGCTGAGGGTGCTGAGAAGGGTACCAAAGGTATCAAAATTTTGATGCCTGATGAGATCAAACGTTTTTGCACAGCAATAGCTCAAAATGATGAAGACATCTTAAAACATTGCTTCCCTGTTCTAAAAAATGCAAAAGTGCAGCCCGTCATTAATACATTCTTCATGGATGTTGTCCCGGTCTTACCTCCTTGTGTGAGACCTTGTAATGTACTGAGAGGGGAACTGATAGAACACCCTCAAACTAATGTGTACAAGGCCATACTCCACGATGCTTTTGCTGCCAGAGCAGTTTTACATGTGTTGTCATCTTCAGATCAACAGAATACAATTGACTCCCTGGATCAAGTACCAAGACGAGCTTATGAAAGTGTCCAAGGCAAAACTCCACCAGAAAAGCTACACATAGTTTGGCAATCTTTACAAAAGAATATCAATGACCTTTTAAATTGTGAAGGTCAGGGTTTATCTAGCCAGGGTCTAAAGCAGATTATTGAAAAGAAAACGGGTTTAATTAGAATGCACATGATGGGTAAAAGAGTTAACTTTGCTGCTCGATCTGTCATAACCCCTGACCCTAATGTAGACATTGATGAAATAGGTATCCCGGACGCCTTTGCTATGAAACTGACATACCCTGTGCCAGTAACTGAGTGGAATGTTGATGAATTGAGGAAGATGGTTATAAATGGGCCTAACAAACATCCTGGCGCTGAGAAAATAGAAATGGAGAATGGAAGAGTGATATCAATAGCTTCTGATTCTATACAAAAGAGAAAAAGTCTTGCCAAAAGATTGCTTACACCAGATGAGTTTAAGGCATCTGGACTAAAGGTTGTTCATCGCCATTTAATAAATGGTGATGTCTTGATTTTGAACCGTCAACCTTCACTCCATAAGCCTAGTATGATGGCTCACAGAGCAAGAATTCTGAAAGGCGAAAAGACTATCCGGCTACACTATGCCAACTGTAAATCATACAATGCCGATTTTGATGGTGATGAAATGAATGCCCATTTCCCACAAAATGAAATTGCTAGAAGCGAAGCATACAACATCATGTCTGTACGAAAACAATATCTTGTACCAAAAGATGGTACACCATTGAGTGGTTTGATACAAGATCATGTCATTTCTGGTGTGAAGATGTCCCTGAGAGGTGCATTTTTCGGAAAAACCGACTATCAACAGTTGGTCTTCCAAGCATTACCTAATCACAAAGGTCCAATCAAGCTTCTTCCACCTACCATATTGAAACCATTAGTACTTTGGTCTGGCAAACAAATTTTGTCAACAATCATTATTAATACAACACCTAAAGGAAAGCCATGCCTTACTTTGATTGGAAAAGCGAAAATTAGTTCAAAGGCGTGGCAGAAAACACCTCCGAGACCTTGGAAAGCTGGTGGCACTCCTTTCTCGAACCCTAACACAATGACAGAAGCAGAAGTAATTATTAGAAAAGGAGAACTTTTGTCAGGCGTTTTGGACAAAACCCACTATGGTGCCACACCATATGGTTTAGTCCATTGCATGTATGAACTATATGGAGGCGACAGTTCAAGTGCCTTACTAAGTTCTTTCTCAAAAGTTTTCACATTTTATTTGCAATGGATTGGATTTACGCTCGGAGTTAAAGATATTTTGGTAGTAGAAGAATCTGATAAAAAGCGCGATGATTATATTTGTTTAGTTCGCAATGCTGGAAAAGTTGCTGCTGTGAAGGCCTGTGATTTACCTGCAGATGTTGATGATGAAAAATTAAAAGAAACCATTGAAGTGATGTACACAAAAGACCCCAAATTTAGAACTAATCTGGACAGACAGTATAAAACCATGCTGGACTCTTATACAAATAATATAAATACCGCATGTTTATCAGAAGGGTTGCTTGAAAAATTCCCTTACAATAACTTACAATTGATGGTCCAGTCTGGTGCTAAAGGATCAACTGTAAACACTATGCAGATTTCATGTTTACTTGGTCAAATTGAGTTGGAGGGTAAAAGACCACCACTTATGATATCTGGTCGATCTCTTCCCAGTTTTCCACCACATGACGTGTCTCCAAGAGCTGGTGGTTTCATTGACGGTCGATTTATGACAGGAATACAGCCTCAAGAGTTCTTTTTCCATTGTATGGCTGGTCGTGAAGGTCTTATTGATACTGCTGTCAAGACCAGTCGTTCAGGTTACTTACAAAGATGTCTGATCAAGCATTTGGAAAGTTTAGCCATTTCCTATGACCATACAGTAAGGGATTCTGATGGCAGCGTCATTCAATTTGCTTACGGGGAAGATGGATTAGATGTCCTCAAATGTCAATTCCTTAATGGGGAGCAGTTTCCATTCCTTGACGTAAATTCCAGCGCAGTAGTTGGGGAATCTGTGATTGATAAACTCAAAGAACATACGGACTTAAAAAACGTTACAAAATCAAACAAGTCTTTGAAGAAGTGGAAGAAAAAATACGGTAGTCCTATTGAAAAAGTCCGAACAAGTGGCTTTGTTCAATTCTCTGCTCTTGAGAAGAGACAAATTGATCTTGATGACTTGCCCACTGATAGAACTAGGGATCCATTTTATTGGGAGCTGGAGAAAAAGTGGCGTGCTTTGGACGAGGAAGAAAGACAACAGTACATACGGAAGAAATGTCCCGATCCAATCCCAAGCAAGATGTCGCCAGAATTCAAATTTGGTGTCATTAATGAACGCTTAGATAATCTAGTTCAAAGTTACTTGAAAAAGCGCCATACTGGCGTGAATGACGAACATACACCGAAAGAAAGATTTGTAGATGTTATGAACGCCAAATATCTTGAATCAATGGCCGCTCCTGGGGAACCTGTCGGTTTGTTAGCCGCTCAATCTATTGGAGAGCCTTCTACTCAGATGACACTGAATACTTTCCACTTCGCTGGTCGTGGTGACATGAACGTAACACTTGGTATACCTCGTCTTAGAGAAATTCTAATGTCGGCTTCAGCTAAACTCAAGACCCCGAACATGGACATTCCGTTCCGTGAGGATATCCCAGATTTAACGAAAAAGGCTGAGAAATTACGGCAGAAACTTAACAGAGTCACAGTAGCTGATGTGCTGGAAAAGATAGACGTGTCATGTCAGATAGTCATCAGACCTGATAGGCAGCTGAAAACGACAATGCGCTTCCAATTTTTGCCGTATTCCCAGTACAAAACTCAGTACGCGGTGAAACCTGCCATTATAATAAAACACATGCAGAACAAATTCTTCGAGGAGATGTTTTCAACGGTGAGGAAACAAGCGAAGGCGACTTGCGGTGTTGTTTGGTCTACAGAAAAGAAGAAAAAACGGACCAAAGAAGGTGATGACGAGGAAGATGATGCTCCTGAAGTGGAGCCTGCCAATAATGTTGATGCGGACAGTTCGGACGATGAGGCACCGAATGAAGATGACGACAATACTGACGTAAGTTTCTCAAGTCTATGATTCTTTTTTACATTGTCATGAGATCTTTTGTTAAGTAGCTTATTAATATGGGTCAAACTACACTCACCGTCATAATTAGCGGAACGCAACAAAAAACCGTGTTTTTTCCATAATTTTGTATTGTTTATTTTAATTTATTTATTTAATATAAATAACAATTTTAATTAGGGTTAAATGCATTAAAAGAACCAATAATCATTAATTATTTAATTGAATTTGTCACTTAAAATCTTTTATTGGCTAAAATATCCATTTTGTAACTTACGGCGCATAGTTTTTGGGACAAGTAGTTTAGTTTTTGCTATTTATTTTACTTTTTTGTTTGTTTTATCACCGTTTCTATACTGCTAGGGTCCTTATCAGTATTATGACATGTTTTTCCATGCAATTTAATAATCCATTCTTTTCTTAAGGCAAATTGTCGCCATACTCGAATCAAACACTTTTTAATGTTTCCGGGTGGCTAGTTTTTTTTCTCTAACCCTATTTCCCGTCAAGGCTAAGTCATTTTCTATTGGACTCATGTCCGGGGTCCACGTTGACCCACCCTATTGGATTATTACAACATGTTATATGAAATTGCGGACCATGAATACACAGTCTGGCTACATACATAATCGCGTATATTTTTTTTTTCTTGTCTGATAATGCATCAAGTGGCATTGCATGAGGTTCTGAGATGTCTATCCTGCAAAAATAAGCAGCCAGTAAGACTCCTTCAATAATGCCTAACTCCGTGTGCGCTTCAAAACAAATTACACCCCAAACCATTACTGGAGCCTCCAGTACAAGGCACATTCCTGTAAAATTTGCCTGTTCAAAGCAATTCCCTTGACGTATCCATATTCTATGCCTCCCATCCAAAAAATGTATATCAAAAAACAGCTTTTCCCTCAGGTAAAATCTCTTTCTAAATCCTTAGTTCGATCTCGGTGTTATTGAGCAAAACTTAATTTCACTACGCGATGACGTACAGCACGTTTTGGACATTCTGCAGTCTCGTTAGACCTCAGATTACCTTCAATGAGACGTCATCTTTCTTTCCGCATACTCACAAGCAAAATACGGGCCACCTCCAGGATGCTAAAGGTGCAAATAGCAGCATGGCGCCAAATTTTCAGAGCCTGAACCGGTTTGAACTGTCATAAACCAATCATCAGCGGCGCTTTTTCCTTGATTTCTGCATTATCCTCATCTTCTAACGAAACTCTTGTCTGCCTGGACATTGCGAGGAATGACTAATATCATTACACCCAGAGCTTAACTTACTGCACGATAGGTTTGACTTTCATCGATCACTGTAACATCCCTCGTAACTTTTGTCACAGGTAAATTACTTATTGCAGCCTCTACGCAATTTTTATTCTCCAAATGCAACGAATACACTAAGGCCAAACCACCACTACTTAAATAAAACAAAGTTTCTATCAAATACACAAAAGGGAAAAATCTTTGTAAAATCAAAACTGACCCTAATTTACCTCTAGTCGCGTAGGAAAACCAAATTTTTCTTCAACATGCAGTCCTAATTGAAGGTTCTTTTGAATGAAAAATCGTTATAGCAATAGCAGTACCATATAATAAAAAAAATAAAAAAAATGTAAACGTTCCGCTAATTATGCCGGTGAGTGTATTTCTATTGCATAACGTGTTGTGCCCTCAGAATACAGAAAGACCCAGAAGCTGTGATCACGCCTAATACTGAAGCATCAAAAACTACTCTTAATCAGAGTAGTTTGTCGCGCAGTCGATCAGTTACTATGGGGACGTCATAACGACTACATGTATTTACCGGTGTCAAATTAAATTAAATTATGTCGTTTTGTGTCGTTAGAACCTATAAAAATGCAGCGGGCCTAAAAACAAAACAGGATGGGATCACATTTCACGTTTAAGTAGCACATTCAGATATCGTCTTATTTAATTAATCAATAAATTGTTCAGTTTGTAATTGTCATAGGGAATGATGCGTCCATATTGTTAGTGTTGTCAGTATAAGAGTTTTGATTTTCCCTTCTTTTTATTACCTACTTAAATAAATTAAACGTTTTTATCTAAAATTCCTATCAGACCTTCTCTATTTCTTGAGATTATCAGGTACAGTCAGCGTCAAATAGGTATATCGCGACGATCAGACTGTTCATCATTACCTAAACAGCTAAAGAAATTAAACTTTATCTAAATGGGATTCTTGTCAGAATGCCAGTTGACCTGTCCTACGTTCATTCTGAAACGCCCCTTGTTTCATTGACATAATTATACAGGGTGTAAACGAATTCGCGTAATTCCTTCAAACCACAAAATCTATTAATGGTATACCATTAACCTATAGATTAACCCCGCACGGGATTTAGATTGACTAAAAAGGAGATGGTCCATAATGTATGGACCAAAAACCTAGACTCGATTGGGACTAAATGGGTACCAGTAGTTTCATTGTAATGCACAATTTACCCCAACGAAAGGGCAATGCCGAAATCGATGGGGTATAGGAGCTATAGACTGACAAAGTATATATGAAACAATCTTGACTAACAAGTGTTTTTTAAAAGTTTATATAATATCAATACTATATTAACGATAATACTGACAGGATTACTGTAGTATTTATTACTATCAACTATCAACCATTTGGTAAGTGATTATTACAAAAAAAAAAACGAAAAACCTGGATTCGTATAAATAATATAACTACAAGGTGTAACATAAATAACGTATAACCTCTTAAGGGGTCACTGTACCCATCACTATGAACAACTTTTACTATGGGAGAAAAAGTGAAATCGCGAAAAAAAAACAGCTGTTCCCTACATTTACGTTCGCTAAACTCGTCAAAATGTGGGGAACAGCTGTTTTTTTTTTCGCGATTTCACTTTTTCTCCCATAGTAAAAGTTGTTCATAATGATGAGTACAGTGACCCCTTAAGAAGTTGTACACTTATTTATGTTACACTTTGTAGTTATATTATTTATACGAATCCTTGAAAAAAGCTTTTTTTTTGTGTTTTTTATAGTAATCGGATACCAAATGGTTGATAGTAATCAATACTACAGTAATCCCGTCATTATTATCGTTAATATATTATTGATATTGTATAAAATGGTAAAAAACACTTGTTAGTGAAGATTTTTTCATATATTACTTTATCAGCCTATAGCTCATATACCCCATCGATTTCGGTATTGCTCTTTTGGTGGGGTTAATTGTGCATTATAATGAAACTACTGGTACCCATTTAGTCCCAATCGAGTCTGGGTGTTTTTTGGAACATCTCTTTAAAAAAAAAAAACATTTTTTTTTTATTTCATTGAAAATTTAGATGCCATGCATAAATTAATGAAGGCACGGCAACACAGCTGACGGGCACGACTAGCCCGATATTGCTCCACGCAGTCAGTTAACTTGGGACGCTAAAATTACTCAGATACAGAATACCATAGTTCATTTTTTGAAAACTTTTTTTTTTATTCTGAAAAAATCCCATGCAGAATCAATCAGTGTCACCAGTAGATCACGCGGTTTGAAGGAATTACATGAATTCGTTAACACCCTGTAGTTTTGTTCGGATCATTTTGAACAGTCTGTTCGTCCCTATATATTTGACGCTGACTGTACCTACTCAGATATAAAATATTGCTATATAGAAAAGCACAATTTTGATTTTATTATTATCTTACCTCCAATACTCAACGTTTTCCCCAAAAACGGGTAAACAATGTCTGAGCTAGCAACATTACGCGGGTGGGAAGTGAGACGGGCGCGGGACGCATGCTTTGATTTTGGACACAGCGTAAGGCTTGCAATTACTGTTGAAGGCGGATTCTGTTTCTTTCTGTATTCTGAGGTTGTGCCATACCTACCATGCAGAATGTGTAACTACTTGAATAGCTGACTTTTTAATCAATCATTTTTTTTGTACATAATATGGTATGTTTTCTTCTTTTCCAGGCTAAAATCCGTAAAAAGAGAACCGAAGAACAAGAATACGAAGATCCCGAATCGGGAGAAGAAGAGAAGTCAGACGACGAAGTAGAATTGAACGACGAACAACCTAAAGATAAAGGAGAAGATGTTCTAGACGCGACTTCCGCCGACAATGACGCAGAAACTAGCAAAATTATGTCCGACGTAGTTTCAAATTTGAAAGAAGCCACAAACTACTCCTTTGACGCAAAACACCACAAATGGTGCGAGTTGACAGTACTTTTCCCTATATCCTTCCTTAGAGTCGACCTATCGCAGGCTCTCCGCGAAGCCGCCATGAAATCCGTAATACACGAAATCAAAAACATAAAACGAGCGATCACCAACAAAGAAAAGAACGTTCTTTACCTGAAAACTGAAGGTATCAACATTCTACAAATGTTCAAATACAATCATCTCTTAGATTTGAATAAATTATACAGCAATGACATCCATGCGATTGCGAACACTTATGGCATAGAAGCAGCTAATAAAGTGATAATTAAAGAAATACAGAACGTATTTAACGTTTACGGTATCACAGTGGACCCAAGACATTTAAATTTGATAGCTGATTACATGACATACAACGGTATTTTTGAACCTATGAGTCGAAAAGGAATGGAAGCATCATCTTCGCCGTTACAGCAAATGTCTTTCGAATCTTCATTGCTATTTTTGAGGGAAGCGGTGTTGAATTCGAAAAAGGATAATATTCAGTCGGCATCCAGTTGTCTCATGTTAGGCCAGCCTTGCAGGATGGGTACAGGCGCGTTTACTTTACAACATTACAGTAAAGTTATAAGCTAAATAAATTGAAATCTAATTATATATCATTGTTTTTAAGAATAAATATGTTCTTTTTATATATTGTTTTGAATTGCATGTGTTGGATTATACATATAGACATATAATAATATAAATATAGCTGTAGGTATTTAAAAATGTAATGAGAGAAAGATAGAATAATATATAAACCAGAATTATTTGTGTTGTGATTCCTGACCCGACCACGACATGTAACGGAGATTTTACTATGGCACAAAATGGTTATTTTAATTGTGTTTTATTGTGCCACTTATCCCAGGAATTTGTGCCTTGTACTTTTTGAGTAATAAGAGTACGATTGTGGTCGGGCTGGGGATCACGGTTCCTGACCCGACCACAACCAGATCTAATAAAATATAAATAGTGGGAAGTTACTGATTATGCCAAAAATATGTGTCAAATTGTGCCTATGGCACATACAACGCATTAAGTCAAAGTAGTCACACTCTATGTATAATTTAGTCTGCAATTAAACATTTGAATTCTGTTAGTTATGATTTAACTGAACTGTTGTCGTAACAAAACTGGTCATATAGGGTTACAGAGTAAGAAATAAAAATACAGTTTATTTTGTCAGCTTTCTTATTATTTATTATATTTATTGAATTTTTACATAAAACAAAAAAAAAACAATGGAAATCGCTCGGGAATCAAAACCAGGGTACTTCCTGTTGACCTAGAATCATGAAATTTGACAAGATGCAACACAAGTAAGAGAAAAAGTCTGAAAACTATGTTTTTATATTTTAAAAGGTAAATTATTAACTATTAACTTCTTGACCCCTATATTAATAGTAAAAGTATGCAGCAAGGGATCAGCTTGTATTGGTACTGTTTAAACGAGTTAATTTATGTTTAAATTTCAACTTATCGTTATGATGTGGTTTACGGAACCCTCAGGATACGAACCCGACTCGCATTTGACCGTTTTTTATACAAGCTTAACACACTAATATATTGCTACAAAACAGTGGTTGTATTTTTTTACGCGTACAAAGTCGTGAACACAACCAGTAAAATAAAATAATAAAGTGCTTTATACATATACAGTGGTGGACATATAATTAGAAACACCAAGTGTGACTTTTATTTTTAGTACAAATGAACTTTATAATTAATGTTTTACGTAGCATAGAGGGCTTATACCTATTTATCTATAATGTATCCACATCATGAAGTATTACTATGTCAGTTTTGGAAATATCATAAAACCGTTTATGTAAAAACTGGTATACTTTATAAAATAAAATGAAGCAGCCCAACGTACTGAGGTGGACAACTAATTAGAAACAGAAAAAAAACATAAGCATAAATATGAGCAAAGGTAACGAAGAAATAAATAATGATGTTAAATGGTACAAACGTTTTATAATAAAAAATTAATGCTTGGTGGGGAAGCATCTGCTGTCGATTACAGCTCTACAACGACGTGGCATTGATTCTATCAATGTTTCATACATTTCCAGGGAATTTTTCTCCAAGCTTCTACAAATACGTCTTAAAGTTGTTGTAGTATGATACTAGTAGTAGTGCGATATTAGTGATATGTTTATTGGACGATGTTTTCTTTATAATATACCACAAACTTAGATTTGATTCAAATCTGGACTATTTGCAGACCACTCTAACACCGACACTACAATAATCCAAACCAAAGAGAGAAATTCTAAGAGACTAATTAGTGTTGGTGTTAGAGTGGTCTGCAAATAGTCCAGATTTGAATCAAATCTAAGTTTGTGGTATATTATAAAGAAAACATCGTCCAAGAAACATATCACTAATATCGCACTACTACTAGTATCATACTACAACAACTTTAAGACGCATTTGTAGAAGCTTGGAGAAAAATTCCCTGGAAATGTATGAAACATTGATAGAATCAATGCCACGTCGTTGTAGAGCTGTAATCGACAGCAGATGCTTCCCCACCAAGCATTAATTGTTTATTATAAAGCGTTTGTACCATTTAACATCATTATTTATTTTTTCGTTACCTTTGCTCATATTTATGCTTATGTTTTTTTTCTGTTTCTAATTAGTTGTCCACCTCAGTACGTTGTGCTGCTTCATTTTATTTTATAAAGTATACCAGTTTTTACATAAACGGTTTTATGATATTTCCAAAACTGACATAGTAATACTTCATGATGTGGATACATTATAGATAAATAGGTATAAGCCCTCTATGCTACGTAAAACATTAATTATCAAGTTCATTTGTACTAAAAATAAAAGTCACACTTGGTGTTTCTAATTATATGTCCACCACTGTATGTATAGCATAATTTCACAACATAAAACAGCTTGCAAAGTCTTAGTGAAATTGCATAGCGTGTGATTGACACACTTTATTTCTTGATTATTCAATTTAACCGAATTATGATGTATTCTGTGATATGAATAGTACTAAGCCGCGTACGCACGAGCGAACACCGAACATCGCGAACACGAACATCGAACACGAATCACTATGAAGGTGTTCGGCGAACACACTGTTCGGTAGTGGTACGCACGTGCGAATAATGTGTTCGATAGTCGTGTTCGCGATGTTTGTGTTCGCTCGTGCGTACGCGGCTTTAGAATTTCGTGTGCCATAGGCACAATTTGACACATATTTTTGGCATAATCAGTAACTTCCCACTATTGATATTTTATTAGATCTGGTTGTGGTCGGGTCAGGAACCGTGATCCCCAGCCCGACCACAATCGTACTCTTATTACTCAAAAAGTACAAGGCACAAATTCCTGGGATAAGTGGCACAATAAAACACAATTAAAATAACCATTTTGTGCCATAGTAAAATCTCCGTTCCATGTCGTGGTCGGGTCAGGAATCACAACACAATTATTTACCATGAATAGTTTATTATGAAAACTACAAATATCTTTGACTAAAGTATACTAATAATTACTTATTTCACTTGAACAATAATTTAGCAATATCAATGTACTAGATATTAGGAATAGCAATAATGTAGGCTGTTATGGTTATAGAAATGGATATAGTGAGCATAGCATTACAGTTAAGACCAAAATCTACCTATCAGGGGCAAAGCGGGTATGGTAAATGAAACCAACATAGACTCTCCACCACTGAGAGTACTTGTATTTGGGTTAGTTGTTAGTTACATGTTATACACAATATAATTCACAAGAATAGAAAATAATAAGGACAAGCTAGTCTGATAATAAAATAATATAGGTCAGACCATAGCAATGTCAAGCTAAATAATATACATAAACACACATAGCAAATAATATATAATTATTTACAATCAAATTAGCATAGACATATTTATAATCAGACTAGCATAGTAACAGTGTAAAATAACAATCAGAGTACTTAACTTAGTATCTTCCTGTAATCGTTCCAAGACTAATGTAAAAATATAGACTGCCCTAATTTTGAGAATTACCTCCCTTTTTATAACTTTACCAAACAATAGCACAAAAGTAATCATAAGGCGCTATTTTCAACCAATCAGAGATTGTCATACATTTTAACTAAATAACTTTAAACATTGGTAATAATAATAAGATCTAATTTAGCAGAACTGTTTTGAAACATAGTCAGATAATTACGTTATTTTTATAAGCATTAGATTGTAACCTATAAATAAGATTCCATAAAACATAACATCAACTGAGCTTACTTTAATTACATAACATATGGAATAATGACAAATTATCAAGTTGAAATAATAAAATAAAATATAAGGAGTATTCTAAACATCATAAATGATAATGGCATTGTTTCTTTTTAATTGTGAAATAAATAGTATTTTGTATTGAATAAACATTGCCACAGATCATAACTTTCGTTCGGAAATCATGACCCATGGTTGTCTGTTCGTTTAGAAATGCTTTTAAAAGTAAAAAGAAACAAGAAACACAATAAACGGAACATAATATAAAAAGCTTTAATTATTACAATTCTACATACTCTGACACGGCCATACTGACACGTACTTCGTCCCCGAAGTACCTGCTTACTAAAAAAAATACTCATTATTTATTTACAATAATTGGTACCCCGTCACGGCCATACTGACATATACTTCGTCACTGAAGTATTTGTTCTAAATATACTTATAATTTATTTCTAATAACTATTAGCCTATTACAATAATGCATTGTCTTTCTGACAACGGTCAGTTGCTTTCTGCTGCATATGCTTGTTAAAAGTAAAGCAACAGACTTCAGCGGTTCTAACATAATCATAATTATATATATATACATAATGTTTATATTTCAAATAATTAAACAATTTATGATAATAATATGTACCTACATTAATATCATCTTTATTATAGAATAGTACCTTGTCTATGATTCCTTTGTAATTATATTGTAGGTACCCATTTTTTTTTTATTTTGCATCTCCAGTAAAAACAAATAGGTATCAATATTTTCAAAACTTTTTTTTTTGTTTGCATTTTTTTTTTATTTATAGCATCTCCCGCTTTGGATTTAGCCAACCCATTTGGCATCACCCGCTTGGGATCCTGCTTTATCAACATTTGCTTCGTCATGTTAGGGTTTCAGTTTTTTTTTTTTTTTTTTTTTTTTTTCTCAGGCGATGCCTTTGGTCAACCCCGGTTTGCCAGGCGTTGCCTTTGACTAACCCCGGTTTTTCCGGGCGTTGCCTTTTGGTCAACCCCAGTTTGCCGGGTGTTGCCTCAGGTCAACCCTGGTTGCATTTCACCGTAAACTCTAATACAACTGCAACACATTTATTTACACAAACAAATATAGATACCATATTTATTTTACACGAAATACTATCGGACTTCCTTTTAATTAATGAAATATTTATCACTTTATTTCTAATAAGGATTACATATTATTATCATTCACTTACATGAGAAATACACACTTCTTGTCGGCCAACTACATTTCATTAGCACAAATCACTAAGCAATCCAGTTACTATACACAATAAGTCATGGACTTATTAAAAATAAAATAAATATTTTACGATTTTCAAATAATACAATTAATTACAATTGACGGTAAAAAAATAATCATAATAATATTTTTTTTCATATTTTTAACATGTGGGTATTACTAAATAATTATCATATTTTTAATTTTATACGGATTAAAACGCAACTGGATGTGATCAGTGAGATGAGATTATGATAACGTTCGATATTCAAATCTATCAATCAGGCCAGACTTGCAATTTCATTGTAATAGATTAAGTTAAACATTTATTTATTTTATTATACAATAAAGTTTTATCAGGAGGGTACATTAATATTTACATCAGTCAAATCAATGTTCAGAGCCCCTGAGGGCCTTACCGGCTTTAGCCACAGTCTTGAATTTCTCCACAATTTTTGTCAGGGGTAAAAGATTGGCAGGGCGATGTCATCCAAGATCGGCTTATATCCCCTGTCTTGACGCCGCGCCGCTCCACGTGAAGTCCTTCGAAAGGGCCACAATGCTCGTACACCAGTGCGCAGCTCCGTCGTCGTACTTCTCGGGAACAAGGATCGGCAGCGCGATGTCATCGTCGTTTTGAGATGGTGTTGAGACAGCATCCATTCTTAAAATAATTAAATTGATTAATAATTTGTTATGCGAGGCCAGAGATCGATCCCACTTCTGATGTTGGATTATACATATAGACATATAATAATATAAATATAGCTGTAGGTATTTAAAAATGTAATGAGAGAAAGATAGAATAATATATAAACCAGAATTATTTACCATGAATAGTTTATTATGAAAACTACAAATATCTTTGACTAAAGTATACTAATAATTACTTATTTCACTTGAACAATAATTTAGCAATATCAATGTACTAGATATTAGGAATAGCAATAATGTAGGCTGTTATGGTTATAGAAATGGATATAGTGAGCATAGCATTACAGTTAAGACCAAAATCTACCTATCAGGGGCAAAGCGGGTATGGTAAATGAAACCAACATAGACTCTCCACCACTGAGAGTACTTGTATTTGGGTTAGTTGTTAGTTACATGTTATACACAATATAATTCACAAGAATAGAAAATAATAAGGACAAGCTAGTCTGATAATAAAATAATATAGGTCAGACCATAGCAATGTCAAGCTAAATAATATACATAAACACACATAGCAAATAATATATAATTATTTACAATCAAATTAGCATAGACATATTTATAATCAGACTAGCATAGTAACAGTGTAAAATAACAATCAGAGTACTTAACTTAGTATCTTCCTGTAATCGTTCCAAGACTAATGTAAAAATATAGACTGCCCTAATTTTGAGAATTACCTCCCTTTTTATAACTTTACCAAACAATAGCACAAAAGTAATCATAAGGCGCTATTTTCAACCAATCAGAGATTGTCATACATTTTAACTAAATAACTTTAAACATTGGTAATAATAATAAGATCTAATTTAGCAGAACTGTTTTGAAACATAGTCAGATAATTACGTTATTTTTATAAGCATTAGATTGTAACCTATAAATAAGATTCCATAAAACATAACATCAACTGAGCTTACTTTAATTACATAACATATGGAATAATGACAAATTATCAAGTTGAAATAATAAAATAAAATATAAGGAGTATTCTAAACATCATAAATGATAATGGCATTGTTTCTTTTTAATTGTGAAATAAATAGTATTTTGTATTGAATAAACATTGCCACAGATCATAACTTTCGTTCGGAAATCATGACCCATGGTTGTCTGTTCGTTTAGAAATGCTTTTAAAAGTAAAAAGAAACAAGAAACACAATAAACGGAACATAATATAAAAAGCTTTAATTATTACAATTCTACATACTCTGACACATGCGACGACTAAAGTGCGTGCCTTGTACGTGTAAACTTATTATTTTATACTCAGAATTTAAAAAACACCAATAGTCATAAGATTTGTATGATCGTACCTAATGTTAATAATACCGCGTCCAACAATGTCTTGCCTTTAATCATTCAGCTATCAGACCATAAATGTCAAAAAAAAGAAGTAAAGAACCTTAAATTAAACCCTGATGTACACAATAGTGTGATAGGAGCAGAATAAAAGAAGTTTGACAGATTGTACACGTATCCCCTTTGTATAATTGATTTTTGATTGATAACGGATGAGCGTGATAATTGAGAATGTGTAGCCTTCAGCCTTTGAAAGATCACAATATATAATTATTAAGGCCCTGACTCCAAAGCGGAGACGAGAAGAGATGTTTTTCAGCTAGGGTGTATCCACCGAACCTGTGCGGAGATGCGTACTGGCTAGACTCTAGCGGAGATGTGTGCTGGCTTGGGTAGAGATGTGCGCTGAATAGAGCGGAACTGAGCTGCGTACGGCGAGCGTTGGACGTGAACGCACAGTTTAGTGCGATCTGACACGAAAGGCACCGCACACATTTCGTCTCCGCTGCGCGCCGTCGTCAGCTTGCGAGGCAAAGTTCACATCTCCGCCTTGTACAGCGGCCCAGCTCAATCTCAGCGAGGAACAGCTCACATCTCTGCTTCCATCGCGCCATGCATCTCCGCTCAGTGGTATGTGGAGACGAGATGTGTGAATAACGAAATTCTATTGGTTTGTTAAAACACATCTCCGCTCCGCTCTTCTCTTCTTCGCTTTAGTGGAGTGCGAGCCTATTAGCTGTTAGCTCTTCCAAGCTTCACTCGTTGCCCACAAAGTTAAGCTGATGATCTTATTTCGACATTGACGTAGAGCATGGACTCGGGTCAGCGATCAAAAACGTCGAATGAAAACCAAAATGCGAAAAAGAAAACTAATTTAAGTCAATGGGTGCAGTCGAATCTTCGTGTGGAGAAAAGCTAAATTAGGAATTATGATGACGACATAGGATTTAAATTAGTTTTTTGGCATTTCCAAGTTTAAGCCTCGTACCTACCTATCCACTAGGCAACAATTGACGCTGAACATGTTCGGCAACATTGCCAGATGACGCGGAACATGACGCTGAAAGAATTAGTACGCATGAGTTTGTTGCACGTTGTTGATCATCGTGTTGCTAAATGTTGAGGAACATGTTGACCAACATGTAGCGCGTCAATTGTTGCCTAGTGGATAGGTAGGTACGAGGCTTAAACTTGGAAATGCCAAAAAACTAATTTAAATCCTATGTCGGTGTTGGCGCGCGCTCTTGTCGTGTATGTAAACTCAGGACACTTGTCGTAAATTTTGCACTAGACCCCTGGTCCATGTGTTTCTACGTTAATGTATGTATAGGTACCTACCTGTAAATCATTTACAGAATAAAACTTCAAAAATGTTTTAAAAATCATTTTGTATTTGTCGTATTACAATAGAACTTATAAACGATATTAAAACGACTAAGTATTAATTACAGCGTTGATAGACATCACCCAGTGTGTCTCACACACCGTAATCCTTGAATTGTACTCTTATATCAAGGCACATAACATTGTCACAGACAAGACATGGAACTTTTACGAAAATGGTAAAATCAACAATATTTCATTTATTAATTCAAAGCTTGTGATTACGTACTAAGTTTATGTATAACCACTTACAAGTTATAGGAATAAAATGCATCAATTATTATAATAATCTGTACGCGGTTTACAATATAGCTTAATGTTAACAACTTAGGTAATAATCGAATGATCACATAAGCTCCTGGGCGTGCAGCGTTTAACAACGTTACATGAATACAACTAATCCATAAATATTACAATAATCTTTCACAAAAAACATATTATAATCGCTTACCTAACGCAACAACATTCGCTTTAAGCGAACAATGGATGATTTTTATAAAATCAGAACTCACAACTCAATATTACCGTTTGGCGCACCAACTAAAAGGCATAGACTGAAAGGAATTGGCGGCTTTTTTTTTCGCTTTTTAATTTCAAAAGCTCAAGCGTATATTATGTAGTGTCAAGATGTATAAAAGTCATGAAGGAATGAGAGTTTCTTTTTTAAACTACTAGTTTGAATAATTATTCCTAATAGTCTATGACATGGATTAGTGGTAATGATTATTTTCCTATCGCTCAATATTCGAGGGCCTGCGGCATTGTATCAAATGCTTCGATGGCACTATTTATTAAAACTGTTCATTTAACATTACTTGCGAGGGTATAAAATTGTAAAAGTCACTGGCTAGGACGGTAACATTAGGTTTCATTTGGACCCCAGAATCGCTACTCCACCTTTCATACGTCTCCAATACATTAAGCTATAAAATAACTATGAACAATACTTGTATGGTATTTAAGATTAAACTAAAATGTAATATTAATAAATAGCAATAATGTTAAGGTAGTTAAAAAGTTGACCAAACACGAGTTCGTTGTGTATTGTACACATGATATTATCACAGCCCTATTGATGTGCGTCTCGTAGTATTTTAAAATACATTAGACAGGTGAAAACTGCAGATTATAAAAAAGTTAGAATGAACGAGATTTTATCAGAGAAAAACGTTAACATTTTGAAAAAAACATTTAAAAACAAAATTATGTAAAGTAAAAGCTAAAAATTATTTTGCAAAAATACAGTCTCACCCTAAAAATATGTTGAACTCGCGTTTGGTCGAACGTAGCCAACAAACACAACCGCCATTTTTGAAACGCGCGGGTAACATTATAATACTTTTTTTTTACAAGCGAACCGACACGTGAGCCGTTCGATTCAGCCAACATTTTTATTTTATTTAACACTTACGATTGACAACACTGTTCCAATTCTTCAACTTCAACAAATTTAACTACCTACAGAACAGTGTTGCAAAGCGTATTAAGAGTCAAGACTTTAAACAGTTGTATTCGCTGTTAGTTCCTCAACTTTTTAACCCTTAATGCGCGGTCTCCTCTTGGCTCAGATTCTTGGCGGCTTTCTTCTCTTTTTTGATGGCTTTCTTGTCGGCTGCTTTCTTGGCATTAGCCTCGTCATCGGCAGGGTTGTCCCAGTCTTGTCTTTTGCCAGAAGCGAATACGTTGTAGAATGTGGCGCAGAATATGTAGATCCCGCCCGCGATGTAGAATACTTTCTTCCATTGTGCTTGTGTGGGCTGTTGAAAGAAACAATTTCATTGAGTATGTTGGTAATCAAATAAATATATGAAAGGTTTACTTAGAAATCTGAAGGTAATCTAATTATAAAAAACAAAACTTGTTTTTTTAAGGGCTTCAAAATCACACGGTGCTGCTCTTTGCTATACCAGAATCTCAGATCTAAGAAAGATAAAGTTAAGGTTGCCTTGACAAAAAGTGTCCCTACTCAATCAACACTTCTTCAAAAACGAACATTAAATCCAAAAATATTTTTGAAGAAAACCCTGCCAATAGATCGACTTTATCCCTTAATAGGGCATAAGATTTTAAGAAACAGTAAATAACAAATAATTTGGTAATTTTTCAAAATATTGAAAAAACTAAAAAATGACGTTATTTTTTAGGTTTTGTTTGCTGTCAATGAAAATAGTAAAAAATTGTGATGTTGCCAGGTTTAAAAATAAAAATGTAACAAAGAGGTTTTTGCGACATCTTCCAAAAAAGTTGGTGGTAAATATATTCCCTTTGCCTTATTAAGGGTTTAATTTCACATAAAGAGCGAGTGTGTGAACGTACCCTGCCCTCGATGATGTAGCCGGCGACGATGGGCGCGAGTAGCCCAGTCAGGTTGGCGAGGCAGTTGGTGAACGCCATCAGAACACCGGCAAAACGTGGCGAGAGGTCCAAGTGATTTACCTAAAGACAAAGTAAAACATTTTGGTTATTGTAAAGGAAACTTTGGAAAAGAAGTAATAGGAAGCTTTCTCTCTTTCAGCTCATGACTTAATCCTGGAACTGTTTAGCTGTTCATCTTATGATCTTTTTACACATGAATACATATTATTATTCTAAAGTAGGTTGCTAGGAGGCCAGAGGGAATAAATCGATATAACAATTCTGTTAGGTTATTCTGCCCCAACGGAGTCCTTTCTAATCCTTTCATCATTATAAATCGCTCTTTATTACGTCCTTGGAGCCAAACACAATGGTTGACAAACCTATCAGTCAGTTTTCGTGTATGAATGTTTGATTTTGTTTTTGTTGTCAAACAATTTGACAGTTTAATTTTGTAAACGAAAACTATCAGAACAAACGATTCAGCTTCGGTTCGGTTGTGATCGACCAAGGTTTCTGATATTAGAATTGGTCCCCAGTGCTAGCAAACTTTTTGGAGATCACAGTATTGTCCCAAATCTTCAGACATTAAATTATACAAATCTTGTCTTTTGTACTGAAACTAAAAAGTATGAAGTCTTACCTTGAAACCGGAGTAGATACCACCGTTGAGACCGACACCCACGGCCAAGATGGCGACTGTGGCAGCAGGATTGCAACCAGTGTTAGCAGCAATGAACAGACCGACCGCCGGACCGTATTGACCTGGAATAATAAAACATTATGAATATTTGAGTAATTCCGGATACAAGAATTGGTCAAATTGTATGACCTAAACTTTTACAGATGCATTTTAAAATATCCAATTCTTTCATTGGGGTCTAACTTTGTGGCCATGGAATTAGGGTTACCATCCGTCCGGATTTGTCCGGACATGTCCGGATTTCTAGACTTTTGTCCGGACTTTGTCCGGCTCTTTAATTTGTCCGGATTTTTTGGCTTAGATGGAATACGAGTAATGAAACTTACTTTTATGTAATATCAAATAACTTTATAATCTTTATTAACTTCTCATTCATCTAAAAACAAGATATAAATCTTTAACAATCAACTTAACGAGATCAAACAATAAATCTTCGTATGTTTGCATTTTGTGACTAAAATGTCCGGCTTTTTGTCAGGACTTTTCAAATTTCTAATAAATTGGTAGGTAACCCTACATGGAATCATGTAACCGTGCACTGTAAAAGCCTACCACACGAACGAAGTTATTTGCCCAAGTTTCAGGCCAATTTGAGTACTTAGGTAGTAAAAAAGAACTTATCGATGGTTTATGTAGTCTCCCATCCCCACACTAGGCTAGTGTGGTGGAATAAGGCGCCATCTCCACGAGCGAGTGAATCGCGGCGATATTCTCGCCGTGCCATCAAATTCAATACCAACTATCGCCGCGATAACATCGCCGTGTGTAGACACGTTCTAAGAGAGTGTATAGAAATACGAGGCACGACGATAATATCGCCGCGATTCTCTCGCTCGTGGAAACGGCCCCTAAGGCCTAACCCTTCTCATTCTAAAGAGGCCTATGGTCAGAAGTGGGAGAGTAATGGCCTGAATATGCTATGCTATTAGTAGCACTTTAGGATATTAATAGTTTGGAAAGGCTTTGGCATTTTACATTATACAGTGACACTGTAAAGCATTCGCGAAATATTTCAATTGTTAATAGAGAAGTATAACTCACCAATACTGTTGATGACCTTCCTGACTTGAGTGTGGTTGAACCGTCCACTGGACAGCATCCAGTCGGCAACCACCGAGATGAACATTGAGAACAGCCACATGCACAGGTATGGGAGGGCGGACACGAAGCCGTTCTGAAACAAACAAAACGTTGTTTAAAATATTGTTTTGTTACGTATCATAACATCGCGCCTGTATTCCCCGAAGAGTTGGGCAGAGATGTCTAAAGTACACCCTCATTTCCTTATGGTGTCATGTAATAGGGGGTGAGCCTATTGCATCAACCGGGCACAATTCTAGACTCCGGGCTGCTACTCGGAAATTCCACACGGAAAAACCCAGCACCTAACACTTTGATCGACTTGCGGATCGAACTAAGGACCTTCCGCTCGGCAGTCGCGCTTGCAAGCACTAGACCAGTTCATTAGGTACTAATGGTACCTTATAGGTAAAATTTAGCGATATCAGCAACATCGTTGGTTCAGATTTGTTTATATTTACGAGAATCATTACTTTTTGGTTGACCATACAATAGGCAGCTAAAAACAAATCGTCGCCTAAGACCTGAAAACCTTGGGAATGCAGTTTGGTCATTTTTATTTTACCACGACGTTAGGTAGTATAATTATAAGAGAGCCGCTCTTTGCGAAATTATTTTGTAGGCACTGTAATTAAGCCTTTACGTAATATTAAAATTGACTAGCTTTTGACGCGACTTCGTCCACGTGAAAGCCCACGGGACGGTTTTCGCTCTTAGGCGACGAAATAGCGATCAACTGTGTCTCGAGCAAAAAAGGTCCGTATTAGTAAACACCTCTCATAATTATGAGAGACTAGTTTGTGCCCGCAGCTTCGCTTGCGTAAAATTTTGAACCCGTTAAGTGACGATTTTTCATACAAACTTTCATCTCCTATTTAACTCCCTTAGGGGTTGAATTTCGAAAAATCCTTCGTTATTCCTTGTCTACATTATAAAGGGAACCTCTGTGCAAAATTTCAGCTTTCTAGGTCCAAGGGTTTGGGCTGGGCGATGATGAGTCAGTCAATGAGTCAGTCAGGACCTTTCTTTTTATTTATACAACGTTATTTTTAGTATATACAAAAACCGAGACAACCGAACAAGATTTTCATCAGAACTGCCTGAATATGTTTTTTTTTAATAAATCTCCAAGTTACACCGTAGTTTATGTCACGTTAAGTTCCCTAGTAAAGTGTGAAATGCCTAAGATGTGCTATGCAGGGGTTGTCTAATACACGGAAACTGACCGAGCGGACCATCTCAAGCCCCAAGGTCATTCCCGTCAACTGTTATGGGTAGAAACCTATTGAAACAAAATTGAAATTTATGAAAAAAAAAAGTTGTGTAAAAAATATGTCAATCGATTCTCCTAGTGATTCTGAACAAACTCGTTGCAGGTTTAGTATATACTAAAACTAAGCTTGTATAGATAGATCTCCCAAAAGAAGCTGCCATCAAGTAGAATTCCATAATATGGCTTTTTTTTTTAAGTTGCCTCTTGGACTTTCATTTCTATTCATCTGATGACATATCAAAACGGAAAAAGCAGCCTAGACTAGTGGTTGAAAGCTTGCCTTCCATGTTGGACGGTACTTTAATTTTTATCATAAAATAAAACGACATCAAAATTGCCGTGCATATTTTCACGCGACAGATCCTTTATTGTCACTCGTCTCGGTATATTTCCGTAGCTCAATCTAAACGAAACGGGGGCAGTGATTCAACTGGTTTTTATAGGGTTGTCATCTAATACGTGATGTCTATTATTGTATTTTATTTGCTGTTTCCTCTTTCTTGTTTAAGTTTGCGGTTTATCACAATCTTAGTTAAAGGAGCCTCAAGTCCGAGCCTATTTTAATGTTAAAACTTTTATAAAAAAATAAAAGCCGCCGACATTGAAATGGCTGAAGTGATTATTATCAAACAGCTAAGAACCATTCCTAATCCCTAATTTAAGTACCTATGCGTGCGTGTACGTCCGCTTGGCCGTAAGAATAATTTGTTTTTCTATCTTTCTTCCTTCTTTATACAGCGTGTCCCAGAAAGTAGTGTCAAGCGGAAGTCCAGAGGTAGAACATCCTTTGAGGTACCCAAATCACCCCCATGTATGTTCAGCGATTTTTTGTAGTTTTCGAGTTATGAATGTTTTTCATGTTTTTTAATCAAACTCGGACTATAACGACATTTTTGATCATAGTGACGTGAATAGTTGAGATACATGAGTATTTTTTTTTTCTAAATTAGCTGATTAGTGACCCTATCGAATGCATAAAAATTTGTAACCATAGATGTAACGAATGCGTTACAAAAAAATATTGAATTGTCATAAAGTTAAAATCTTGCATGTTTCCTAAATCTTTGTGGGTGATTTAAAAATAAATCTCCCTAAACTTTTTTTGTCACATGTATTTTAAAAACTTATCCATTTTATCAGCTATTTACCCTGTAAATTTCATCGAGCTATCTCTACGACATCACAATAAAAATTTCATTCTAAGCATACAATATCGAGAATTCCAGTTGTAAAAGGCTGAATGAAAAATTGATTAAAACTGACTAATAACGTCTTTTTAGTAACCCTCGACGCAAAAAGAGGGGTGTTTTTAAGTTTAACGTGTGTGTTTGTGTGTCTGTTTGTGGCATCGTAGCTCCTAAACGGATTTTGATTTAGTTTTTTCTTTTGTTTGAAAAGTGACTTTATCGAGAGTGTTCTTAGCTATGATTTAAGAAAATCTGTTCAGCCGTTTGAAGATCATCAGCTCTTTTCTGGTTGTCGAAGAGATATGAGCAATTTCTACTGGTCTGATCGTTTCGAAATTTACTATCCTGTGACTTCAATGATGTTACAATAACATGGTGATTATTGTGATGTCGTAGAGATAGCTCGATGAAATTTACAGGGTAAATAGCTGATAAAATGGATAAGTTTTTAAAATACATGTGACAAAAAAAGTTTAGGGAGATTTATTTTTAAATCACCCACAAAGATTTAGGAAACATGCAAGATTTTAACTTTATGACACATCAATATTTTTTTGTAACGCATTCGTTACATCTATGGTTACAAATTTTTATGCATTCGATAGGGTCACTAATCAGCTAATTTAGAAAAAAAAATTACTCATGTATCTCAACTATTCACGTCACTATGATCAAAAATGTCGTTATAGTCCGAGTTTGATTAAAAAACATGAAAAACATTCATAACTCGAAAACTACAAAAAATCGCGGAACATACATGGGGGTGATTTGGGTACCTCAAAGGATGTTCTGCCTCTGGACTTCCGCTTGACACTACTTTCTGGGACACGCTGTATAAAACCAGCATTTTAACAAAAAAAAACCCATCAAAATCGGTACATCCGTTTGGGAGCTGCAGTACCGCAAACAGACACACAGACAGGCAAAAGGTTGAAACTTAATAATTTTTGCGTCGGGGGTAAAAGACTAGAATATTAGAACGCCTAGCCTAGGTCACCTACATTCCTACGTAAATCTGTTCCTCCAAGTATATTACCATTGTATTAAACCAATAGGTAGGTATACCACGTTTGTGACGTGTCAATCCTGTGACACCATACAATTGACCGAGCGTGAACCCTTGACCCAGCGACGACGCGACAAATGATTAATGGCCTGAACGATCAATTGTATTACGTTCCGACTTTATTGCTGAATAACTAGATTGGCCAAAGTGAACGCTTATTTTTATATAGGCTATTTTTATACATCGTAGGTTTTTGTGGTTTATTTTATTTATTGCTCAGTTTCAAAAAACCAACAAATTATAAAAGAACTCATCATATCGCTGTATTGTCATTTGTATCTTTTTTTGCGAGCGACAATTCTTGCATTCTTTTTTATGTAGGTTGACAGGCTTAAATATTAAAGGCACCGCGTACCCGAGGACTTTGTTTATAGCTTAGGAAACTGACAGTTCACCACGGGCTTCCGTCCCATGAATTGCTCAAGAACCATCCCTTGAAACTTTCGTTTTGGTTTAGTTTGGAAGCAAGAATGGACATTTTTATTCGACATACATACATTAATTCTAATCAATAGGTTAATCCAAGCCCGCACCTTTGACTTTTTGATTTCTTGAGGGGATCAGATTTTGCTTATTACTTGCGTTAACGGTGAAGGAAAACATCGTGAGGAAACATGAGGGCTCCAAATAGTTCTCGATGGTTTGTGCTGTCCGCCAACCAGTGCCAAGCCTACATCGCAACGGGTTGGAATAAGGGCTAAACCCTTCTCATTCTGGGAAAAAGCCCGTTCCCAGCAGTGGAACAGTAATGTGCTGATTATGCATGTTAATACTCACATCTTTGATAGAGAAGTGCAGCACTTGTCGCATGAAGGTTGGCAGCTCTGTCATGAGCGTCTCGTAGCCGTAGTTCTGTCCCATGTGTGCCAACATAATCGCCCAGAACGGTGTCGATAGCAGGATCTTGCTCCAAGGGATAGGTGGTGACTGCAAGAAAAAAGGTTGGTTAGTACAAGCTTGTAGACTTTTTAGATGTTTTTCTCTCTATAGCCTTAATCTTGAGGCTATAATAATTGTGCAGCAGTATCTCTCTGGATACCCTCCTTGGAAGTTAACTGACCCAAGTAACATTTTTGGTGAAATTGAGTTAAACAGTATTTGATCCTTTACGATTATAAGTCAAAACGCAAAAATAAATACTTGGATTATTTGGCTTCCATCAATCTGTCGGCCAAGATTGGTTACACAGCGGAATAATAAATCCTATAATTTACCATTGCAGAAGTTTTAGGTGAAGTTTTAAAGGCATCAACAGGTTGTGTTATGTGTGCATGATATGTAGCAATTATATTTCTCTCATTTTGAAGCTTTATCAAGCGGGTCATTCTCAGTTGCCCCGCCACCACTGGTGGCAAATGGGATTTTTATATTAAAATGTATACAAAAATCCCATTTGCCACCAGTGGTGGCGGGGCAACTGGGAATGACCCTATCAAGCTGGTCCTAAGTGGCGCCAAGTAAAATAAAACAAAACTTACGCTGGAACCAGCAGCACCCCACAGCGAGCTCAGGATATACTTCTTCTCGGCCTCTTTGATTGTAGGGCACTGTTCCGGATCTTCCGATACGAAGAATAGGAAGGCGAGGCACCACACGGTGCCGACGAGACCGAACACGTAGAAGATGGACGGCCAGCCGCCGGCGAAACCGTATGCTGATAGGAGACCAGACAGGGGCATGGAGATCACCGTGCCGAATTGTGCACCTGTCAGACAAAATGTGAAATGTGATTATGTTTAAGATCCTTTCTACAGTCCTTCTAAATAAGTCTTGATTGACATACGACAAGGTCCAATTCCATTTTGATGCAACATCAATCCCGAAATTTCTTTCAAGATTTCTTCTTTTGGGTATCCAACTAATAACAACTTTGATCTGTGACTTTTTTCAACGGAGAAGTTGAGCGTTGCTCGACTTATACCTACATCTTCACGAGCTCGTTCTTTGTCTGTAGCCCGCGGATGAGGTATATTAGGTTAAAAATATATTTAGTATCTTACCAGCATATACGGCGGCACCCATCCTACTCCTCTCGTTAGGTGGAATCCACTTGGCCAACATAGCGTGTGTGCATGGTACAATTGGTCCCTAAAAACAAACATATTGTTGTATTAAAAACATATCGATCATCATCATTGGTATCACAGATAAATTCAGCAGTCTTAATTATTCTGAACAAGAACGTTGACAAAGAAAACCTAACAAATTAAAAATTACGACTCTCCAAACAGAGATGTGAATTATTTGAAATATATGTATTTAAAATACAAATACAAAATGCAAAATACCTATTTTTATTTTGCATTTGAAATACTTTTTAAAAATATTTAATATTTGTAAAATGCAAAATGCTTTTGTTAATTTTTTTAATTCATGTTTCATATTTTTCATTCTTAAATTCTTGTTATTTACTTTAAAGAGTATTTGTGCCAAGTTTCAAATTTATAAATACGGGAAATAAGATTTTTCAAATAAACTTTATCACCCCTTTTCACTCCCTTAGCGTGCGCTTTCGCTACAAAAAACAACTACTCTCCAAATTTCAAGTTTCTAACTTTAGCGGTTTAGGCTGTGCGAGAATCTTACATTAGGACTTGTTCTTTATATCCTTCTGGACTAAAATGTTGAATTTGCAAAATGTTGTATTTGCAAAAATGTTGAATTCGCAAAATGTTGAATCCCAAAATGTTGAATTCGTAAAAAGTTGAATTTTCTGGACCCACAATGTTGAATTTGCAAAATGTTGAATTTACAAAATGTTGAATTTGCAAAATGTTGAATCCCAAAATGTTGAATTCACAAAATGTTGAGTCTTGTGGATGCGAGAGGCGTAGGACCGGTCGCGGTGGAAATATTTGGGAGAGGTCTATGTCCAGTGGTGGACCTTTATATGCATGTATGTGTATATAGATGATTTTTCCAATATGTAAATCGCTATATCTCATGAATTCGCAGATTCAACATGAAAGAGGAACTCTTTGATTAAATACTAGCGTTAAAATCAGTGAAAAAAGGTATTTTATTTGAAAAACCTATTTTGAAAATACGTATTTTGCATTTTGTATTTAAATACTTTCATTGAAAACGATTTTGTATTTTTATTTGAAATAAAAATATAACCAAGCATTTGCATTTTGAATTTAAATACTTTTAATATACTATTTTGCACATCTCTGTCTCCAAAATATAGTACAGTACATACGCCAGCACATCAAGCTACCCGAAACTGTCTTTCCCCAATCAACCTTGAACCTAATGCTTTTGCGATACCGATGAAAATCTTTTAAAGAAATTTGACAGATTGTAGTAGCTAGTGCTGGCGTCTGCACCTACCTATTTCCTTGTCTACCAATTTATCTCAAAGATGCATTTAAAACTCCTGTTCATGAACCATAAAAGCAAAAAGATGTTATAATAGACTTACCTCGCCCAAACCTTGGATGAATCGGACCAGGATGAGATATTCGAAGCCGGCTTCAGCAGCGACCGGTACCAGTAGACCAAACACAGAGTTGATCAACATACCGACACCGAGGAAGAGACGAGCTCCGAACCTGACAAAAATATAGATTGTTAGTATAAATAAGTTCGAAGCTGAGAAAGAAAATTCGATGAAAGAGGAGGCAGGTGTATTAGTCCTTTATAAATCAAATGAAGAATTTGTATCAATTGGATTTATCCAAAACTCTAGTGCCTAAAACACAAAGAAAACTCTTCACTGAAAAAAAAACGGACAACTGAACTAGTTCAGTAATTTTCAAATTACCAAATTGTGGTAACTAGGAAACAAATATTGATTTCAACTGCTAAGGTAATAGTCAACTGCTTGTTGACTAGTAGCTTATTGAATTGGTTACTAGTAGTTTAAGTTATGAAGTCACTTTAATAAGGTAACTAATAATCAAATTTTGTTGTAAGTATTTATAACAAAAAAGTTTGTTCAGTGTTCTTTTTTCCATTTTCTAAATGTACCTAAACATTTGCAAGAATGTACCTACAACAATTTGTGAAATATACTTTGAACACATTTGTGCACTACTACAGAAATCAGCATCATTCTGTTTTTAAATTATAATAGGCAAGTCCATTACCGTGATTTGCAAGTATAAAACTGTTTGCACATAGACCGTACAAAACAGGCTTGTCTTTTGTGTTTTAGCTATTGTCCGCAAGCATAGAAAACACACAGGATACAAATCGTCATGCTATTCTTAAGTTGTCTGTCTAAATCTAGCCGGTAATTATGCTAACTACGACTAACCACATCATTACAGGTAATTTTGGTTATAAAGATCAAACGAAACAATACTAAAACAAAAGAGGTAAGTTATTTATGGATTCAAATAAAATTTTGTTCATCAAACTGAACATTTTACATCTATTAACATGAAGTTTCAAACAATGGAGAGCATAAAGAAATACATAATAGAACTTCGGCTAAAAGCTAGAAAATGATAATTGTCAAAACCGTAGACTGGTCCGAACGAAGTGCCTTGCGGGACGCCTATGGCCTGCAGTGTAAAGCGAATTGAAATGGACTATGCATACCTTTTAGACAAGATTCCGAAGGGTATCTGCGTGATGACGTATCCGTAGAAGAAGGAGGATAAGATGTAACCCTGCAACGTCGAACTCCAAACGAACGAGCCGTCTTGTGATGACGCAGCCTGAAACAATCGAAAACATAACATTATTTTACATCTTTACGCGTGTCATATCCTCAATGTTCCAGTAATGTACTGGAATTGACTCTGATTTATGCTCAGTTCCTATGGACACACACGAATCACTTACCTACTAATAGTGGCATTTTTTATGCCCAAATAATATAAATAATAATGGTCTTGTAGGCTTATTTTATCTGTGATATGTGCAAACGTATGAGAGCTTCTACTATGCGAAGTCTTTGCATCATTATTCGTAAAGCTACAAGAGTCTTAATTTTAACTTACAACGCTCAATTTATCATAGGAATTGGCTTTTAGCCAGCTTGTCTTCTTGTTTCAGGAATTGGCTTAAAATCTTCTGCCTTCCCATGCCATACTTCTGTTTACCTCCAATATTTATTTCCTTATTTTGCATTTCTTGAAATATTTTCAGCAATGTCCTTACATCGCTTTCAATTCTATGAATTTTAGTAATGTCTTTCTTTGTTTAAGTTTCGCAGCTCTGACTAAGATATTAAATAAATTAAGGTACCTCGTTATTACTTACACTGGTTTCATTGCCGATGACAACTCCGCACTCGGTGTCTGTTGCCTCGGGGATGCCGGGTAGCGCCGTGTGATTGACCATGGCCACGATGGCGACCGACATGTTGGTCCTCATGACGTAGGCGTTGGCCATCCCCAGGAACAACATGAAGGTAACCCAGTGACGGGTGCCGAGGCCACCTGCGACAAAGAGAAAGGTCAATTAGTTAACAATATTTATATTATAATGTTAGAAAGATGAGAGTGAGATTGAACTGCGATTTTGCACTAGCATTTGCTACCAATCGTAATTTTAGAGAAATGCGAAAGAGCAATGTAATTTTACAATTTTTTTGATACGATGGCAATGCTTATTACGTATAGGTACATGTCAGTATTGTTGAAAAAACATCGGTGAAATTAAAGAAAACAGCAAACGTCCACTCTATAGTATGAGGTGGCTTCCCGATAGGACTAAACTATTACACAATATTATTTATTAAACAACAATACATAAATATTATTCTCCAAAAACCCGGAAGTACAAAGAAGCAACAGGTACGGTCAGCAACAAAAGTAGCTGAACATTTGAATCTTTAAAGGGGAACGCCCATAAAATGCTTGAAATGAACGGAAACTACTAATAGTCCTAAATTCTAATTAGAATTAAATATGCATAATGAATAATTCTCAAGTTTGTAAACGTAGGAGGAAAATATAACGATCTTTAAAATATTTCGCTTGATATCCGTCTAATTCATTCTTATTTTTTAATGGACAACTGTGTTTAATCTGACATGTGTAATCGACATTCAGCCAAACAAGAATTTTCAAATAATTTATCGAAGTATTTTATAGAATTATTGCACAGTTATCGTTCATTTAGAATAATTCGACCTAATTATAACGTTTATCTAATGAAAGTAATATTATATGCATGTCAATATTAATTAAAATAAAATTATTTTCAAATAAGAAAAAGTATCGTAGGCTGCATGGATAACATGTCCTTTGCCTTACTGACAGTTTGATATTGATTACTGCATTTCATTTTTCCGTTGAATTGTGGTTTTGAATTGATCGATTCACATTTTGCGTTTGCGACTTGAGTATAACTTAATAGGATATAATAACGACGACTTTGGCCATTTTTAAGGATTTTGATTTTACTTCTGCACACGTTACCCCTTTTCGAACTCGACTTAGATTGAACCCGCCTTGACGACGACTCGGCTTTTTGACGACGGACCTGGACCTGCTTTTTATACGACTCTGCTATTGTTTTGGACTCTTACACCGTGTACATTTAAAAATGGATGGAAACGTACACTGTGTTAATTGCTATCTCGATCTTACAGCGATGAGACGTAATGTCGTATCAGAGCAAAATGATGAAGTACGTCGTTTAATACAGGCATGGATAACACCATTAGCTGTAAGTATATTCATTCCATAGTTTTTGTGAATAATTATATTGAACTGAACGCACTGACATTGAACAATTAGTACATTGTTTTTTGTTCTTTCTCACAGGTTGAACCAGGTAGTGTTGTTTGTGATGCATGTCTTAGATTAGCGGTTCACACTATCACCGAGACACCTGGAACCAGCCGGCCAGGTAGACAAGTAGGCCACCAACATGTGTGCGTTTGCTGTGGACAGTCTGTTCTACGACAACGATCACATGTTGTAAGAAATAGCAGTGATCGTGAGAGGCACATAATGAATGTAGTAGCACACAGAATCCAACCACGCCAGGTAAGTTCATTCCTCTGCCCTAATTCTGTGTAATTCCCTCTTATCCCGTGCAAATAACGTCACTATCATGTCTTTTAAAAACTTATCACAGAGTACTTTTTTATGCATAGGTTTTCGTTCATCGAGCTTGAAGTAAAACAAAACCAACTTTTACTTTTCATTTTGCTTGCAGCTACGTTCTTCGGATTTGATCTGCCACCCATGTTGGCAACGATGCAGCCGGGCTACCTCACCCCCTACTACTCCTTCACCAAGCCCGAGTCCGGTACCCAGTCAGGCAGGTAGTTTGAATATACCTCTACATGAAGAACCTCCTCAAATAAGATCCAGCGTACTGTTACCTAATTACGGAAGAGCAGTTGATACTCAAAGTCATTGTTTCTATCCAGGATGTAATATGATTGATAGACATGTGGTACCACTTTCATTAAGGGTGTGGCTCTTCAAGGACTACAAGTTTTATATACCAAAGAATTCAAAAATATGTAGTCATCATTTGAATAGTGACTTTTGGCATGAACTCCCTGCTTTGGAAGATATGAATCATGAATTCACTGTGGACCACATTGAAGACTTTGCATCATTTGTGAATTATGAATGTCGTGCTTTGGACTTCGAAAATATACACTTAATGGAAGAACATATGGTGTGGTACTTTTTAGGAATGAGTAGAAATAGTTTTGGTACTCTAATGGGAGAGGTGCCCCGATTGGCGCAAATGCATAGAGGTTCTACTGCCCTTGGAGCTTACCTGATGAAATTGAGAACTGGAGATTCTGATGAAAGATTATCATCTCTTCTACAAATACCGAGAAGTACTCTGGAACGTCTAATGGCTAAAGCAAGGGAAAAACTGCATCAAGATTTTGTTCCTATGAACCTTGGAATTGGACATATAACAAGAGAACAAATAGCAGCAAGAAACCTTGTTCTACCAAATGGGCTGTTTGGCGAAGTCGACGGAATAAGGAAGCCTGTCGTAATTATTGATGGAACATATATCTATGTACAAAAAAGCTCCAACTATTTGTACCAAAAAGAGACATATTCTCTTCACAAATATCGAAACCTTGTGAAGCCATTTTTGCTTGTTTGCTCCGATGGCTATATAATCGATGTGTTAGGCCCTTATCCAGCAACAACTTCCGATGCTCAGATAATGATTAGTGAATTTGATGAACCCAGTAAGCCATTGAGACAATATTTTCAGGATGGTGACGTATTCATTCTTGATAGAGGGTTCAGGGATTCCATTCCACTTTTGCAATCTTGCAATTATAGTGTTCACATGCCATCAACACTGCAAGTAAATGAAATTCAATTATCCACTCTGGAAGCTAATAAAAGCCGAAGAGTTACTATTTGCCGCTGGGTTGTGGAAGCCGTAAATGGAATATTCAAGCAGCAATTCAAATTATTTCGCCAAGATTTTTTTAATAGAGCTTCGAGACATTTAATGGTAGATTTCTCTATAGCAGCAGCATTAATTAATAGGTTTTATACTAGAATAGTTGACAGGCCAGATGCTGTTGATATTTTGCAAATAATACATCAGAATATGTATACAGAAAATATACTAGCTGATTATGTGATCACAAATAATTTGAATCGTCGCAGAGCGCAATTCCAAAGCATTAATATAAATCCTAACAATGTTGCTGATTTCCCACAACTGACATACAGCGAAATGGTTTTGTTGGCATGTGGTACGTACCAAATAAAACAGGCTCGCTCATACTATGGCGAGCACACACGAGCGAATGGTATTTATAAGATTGAAATATGTAGGGAACTGGATAACGAATTAGTTGAGCATTTATCTCTTCCGGGTAATTGCTTTTTACTTCGAGGAAAAATACAAAGCAGACATATTTCTCAAAAAATATATTTTGTTTATATAATAATTAACAATTCCTTATCAGGGATAAGGGCTTTACAGCATCGCTATTGTAACTGCCTCGTGGGACGGCGAACAGTTGGTACCTGTGCCCATACTATGTCAATAATATGGTACTTAGCATGGGCCCGGTACCAACCCAATATCAATCCTCCTGCACAGTTTCTTGATGATGTGTTAGTGGTTTTTAATGATGATTAAAACATTTAAATGCAGTTTTGTTTATTAATTATTGCGTAATAATCTTAAACCTTGACTTAACCTATATTTTAGAAAAAGATGTTTGGAACAAGTTTTGCCGAGTTTTTTTGTAATTATTGAAAATGATATGGGTTCCCTACGACTTATAGTGCAATTTGGCGTATATTTCATTGTTGTTTATTTCAGGCATTTTTATGTGTGGCATCTGGGCATTTCCCTTTGCATTTATTAGATAACTAATTGATAGAAAACAAAAACTTTGAGACATACTTAGAGCTGTATCTAGTAGCTCTAGGTATCTATTAAAGTTTTTGTTTTAAAACAATTAGTTTTCTAATTAATGCCAAGTTTAAAAACTCAAATGTTCAGCTACTTTTGTTGCTGACCGTACAATTCTTTCAGAAAGAGGAAGTAACGAATCATCATCATCATCATAATTCAGCTGAAAGACGTCCACAGCTGAACATAAGCCTCTCCCAAGCACGAATCGAAATGAATACCCTAAACAAAAACATAAACGACAATAACGTTTTATTAGATAATGAAACTACTACACGATTGGATTAACCGCGTTTAGATAACGTTGAGCTGAAAATTAGATCGATAGATAGATAACTGCATGACGCCTCGCACAATAGGGGCACATATTAAAGAGGACTAGAAGGGCCAGTTTTATGTAGTCTTGTAATAGCTGGTTGGAGTGATAACGAGCAGACCAGATGACAACCGTAGACAAGGGTTTTGTCGACGGAAGTTAGACAAAATTACATTTTGACATTGTGAATGTCACTTTCTCAATTCCTCCGTTGTCAAAACCACTGTCTCCGGTGGTCATGCTACGCCTGCTGATGAAGCAGCTGGGGTAGACTGGATGCGGAAGGCGAAAGACCAAGCGTTGTCATCTCAGAATGTTCTCATAAGTCATGATCTTCATATCTCTAGTTTATTGCATCTATGTGATCTCCTATGACTATATTAAGCAGTGTACTTTAATAAAGAAATTGCTGCCAGCAGTAACTGTCTTGATTAAAATACCACGTTTTACAAAGAATACCATAAACTCCGAAAACTATCGTGTATTGCATGTAGTGGTCCTTCTGTTCGAATTTATGTCGTAGTACTCTTTTGTAGTTCTTTATGTTATGTATGACGTCATTTTATTCGCACATTTCGGCACACCAATTCATTATTTACTGCACTGTCTAACCGCAGAATGTTTATTATGTTCGGTGGTGGGTTGTAACAATGAGTAGTTATTCTGTCGTACTGGTTTATCTACTTACTATGTATTTGGGTGCACCGATAATGAAGAAGAGAGAGAGAGACAGAAGTGAAGGAATTGGGTCTGGATACCTACAGTAAATTTCGGATTTTAGATGGGCGATGCATGCAGGATTATAATAATACGATGCGACATTAAAAAAAAAAAACGTAATAAGTGTCTTAACATGATGTTCAAAGAATGGGTTCGAAGGTCCAGCACCTTGATCTTAGTATTTTATGGCGGATTCCTGGTTAAGTGATTATCAAGACAGTAAGCAATAGTATTATATTCTGCAATGAGAGTAACATAATGCGATCAACAAACAACCGTTTTCCGACCTTCGTGAATCTGGGAATATTCCAACATACAGCCTTTCATTGGAGGCTTGGAGCGGTCTACGAGGTTCACGTTTGGCAGTGGACGTGGTCTTCTATTCTCCGCAAAACTTTCTAATAGTTTTATCGTATCAACTATAAATACTAGATAGATGAGAAAATTACTCAGTAATCCGTATAATTTATCTACGATAAGATAAAAGGTAATCGCTGCAATACAGGAATATTGTACAACAAACAAAAGATAATACTGAGTGTAGGGACGGTGCACCGAAAACTGTTACAGTGAATTCAGTCTATTATTATTTTGAATTGAAAATGAAATGAATTTTCCGAATTCATTGCATATATTTTATTGTATTTCTATAAATATTTACCTGAATTTCACCTATGGGACATAATAAAGAGCTTCCCAAAATCAATTTGCTTCTTCCGACTCAGTTGAGTTCAGTTGCTACGACCGTTAATTCAAATTGTACCAATTTTTTTTCTGTACGTAGAAAAAGTAAACAAATCTCTCAAATTCACATAAAACTACCTAAGTATGTTTTACTAAAAGAGGCATGACCTATTTACGATCTACGCAATTTACGATCATATATATTCGAGTGGTTACAACAAGATGGTTGAAATAAATTTTAATACCTAGTCACCCGTCTTTGTATGACGCTACGTCGTTTCCCGATATTATTTTAGTTTATAAAATGTTCACAGTGAGCGCAAGGAAAAGCTTATAAACTAAACCGCAAAACCGCCATATTGGTAAGCCGGTGACGTCACACCTGTTGCGCGGGTAAAAGAAGCCGATTTTATGGCGAAGGGAAAAAGGAAACATTAAAGAACAACTAAGACTTCTTTTTTTAAATGCTATGTTGCTTGTTTATATAAAAAATAACAAATCGGTATTATAATGCTTTTAAAGATTTATTTTTTCTTAAACATGGATATTAGTTTAGGCCAGTGTTTGCTTATAGAAGGTAATAAACGATTTTCCGTTTTACGTCAGTGGAACTTTTTTATATTTATTTTATGAAAGGAAATTTAGATATTTTAAGCGTTTACCTCTCAGCAACTGAATCTTCCCTATAAACAAATCTTTTCTATGAATTTATTACTTATTGCTTTCCATAAATCTCTATTGTGTTTAATTGAAAGCGTTTAAACAATTAGTCAGAAAATGTATGAATAGGAGGGACATCAACCACAATTCGGCCATACATTTAACCTAATAAAAATGTTGGAAAGTCCCTGTTACACCTGACTGTAAATTATAAAAATTAGTCATTTGAATTTTCAATCACAAGCATTGTTTCAACTAATTATTCATACCTACTGGTTTATGTAACGAAATCAATGTCATATTATATCGTTTTGCGCGCTTATTTTGCCAACGTTACATTACGTTAATTTGTAACAACAGTTATAAGCTTCATGAATGTTTTCCTTGAAGCATCACAGTTCAAGGAACACGTTATTTCACGAAAGCTTTCTACTTTTATTGACGTTCATCTGATAGGCAAAAAATACATTAAGTATTTGCATATTCATAAACAAAAGTCTTACGCGATGGACATCAAAGAGAATTTTCTTTTTTTCTCTATGTGAGCTGTAGGTATACATACTCTTTTGAACTGCCAAAAGTGTTATAATAAATGTTGCTAATGTGAAGTAATTAAAATTTATCTTCAACAATTTCAGTAATATGTTTATTAATGACAAGTAGCTTTAATTAGGTGTAACCTAATTATTTTTAATGTATAGTACCTAAATCGGAAAACACTCAATGGTTACTCCACTTCAGTTTTTATGTTTTTAAACAAAATGCCATGAATAATGTCCTTCGAGTTACCATAAAGACTGCTTCGAATAATGAAACATGTAATATTCTACCATTTAAAACTACATCTATAAAAGAAAAACAAGAGATCGTCAAAACTTCCAAAAAGCTAAAAAGAACAACTTAGAAGATAACCTTAGTCTAGCAAAACTAGACATCTAAAAAGAAACTGAAATGATACCCGTGTCTAAATAAATCTAGGTTGTCGATAGCGAAGTAAAAATGAATTAAAATTAGAAGTTACACTATCAAAGACGTAGGAAACTCTAGATGGTGTTTCTACAAACTTGGCAATAAAGCATCATGTTAGAGCCAAAATGTCAATTCCATCACATGGTGTTAATAATATTTCACTAATTCCGTGCAATTAGAAACATGGCTAGAACGAGAGATTTAATGTAAACAATTTTACGTAAATAACATTTATTATTAGAAAGGATGAAGATGTGATATTTTAGGAAATGGTTTCTATGAATACAACTTTCGTTTCGAAAGAAGTAGGTATATCAAAAGGAATATTAAATAATAGACTAATTTGTCGTACTATAAACTTGATTTAGATTTCCTTCGAACATACTTTTCAAATATAAATAAACGTTCTGCGTAAACTATTCATCAGGTTCCATGTGCGTGAGCTTATCTCAATTTATTGGACTTATTATCAAACCAGAGCGTTAACTAAGTTAGTAAGCGTTAATTGGGTTTTTAATACATAAACCCAATCACACTTTGAGCCCGACAGCTCTGTGAAATCTAATAGCACAAGAAACGTATTGAAACTTGACCAAAGATTGACGGAACCAAAAAACCGCTACAGCTTTCATGTACACCTAGTTGCCAAGATAGTTGCACCGCGGTTATATTTAGAAACGGAAAGAAATTTGAGCTATTCGATAGACTGGACGTCATTCGAAACTTAAACACTTAAAATATATTTTATTATTAGAATTTATTTTGGACAGAAATTGACTGTCTCTCGTATCAAAAGACCAAAATGTCACTTTTTGGTCTTACGATCCGCGAAACACATTGTTGTCCTCGGATCAAAATAGAGTTCCCTAATATTTCATGTGTGTGCCATGAGAGATGAATAGGGAGAATTGGCACCAATTTTCACCTCTGAGCCAGCAAAAGCCTTTGATACAATCGAGATAATCACTATTTATTTCCTGCAGTTGTTACAGATTAACATCTTGTCCTAATCAACGCGCTATCCGCTATCACTATCTCCAAACGTGTCGAGTTTACTTTCGTAACAAACAACACGTGCTTTCCGTATTTACTTTTCGTTGCGTAGGAGGAATCGTATGAAGCAAAAAAAAAAACTAAAAATAAATATTATGTAAAAAAATGACGGGGTGAAGCCAATACTCTCGGCAAGACGCGAGTGCGGAAAGGGGATAAAGATAGTTTCCAAATGATATCCAAGGGTACGATATGACTTTAAGGCCGTTAGATATTAAACTGAGTTTTAAAGTAATGTATGAGAATAGTTCAAGAACAAAAAGTTGGCGTATAGCTGAGGAGGTAATGAGCAGTGGTTGAATATTGACTGGACGTCTTGACGGTCATTCCGTTTGCTA
Organism: Amphipyra tragopoginis; assembly: GCA_905220435.1. Taxonomy (NCBI): domain Eukaryota; kingdom Metazoa; phylum Arthropoda; class Insecta; order Lepidoptera; family Noctuidae; genus Amphipyra; species Amphipyra tragopoginis. The sequence continues at coordinate 5,980,128 of HG992006.1, forward strand.
ATTCATGGAAGCGGTCTATCTGGAGGCCGACATTTAGCAGTAGAAGTTTATGGACTGATATGGGGCTATTCATTGGTCACTTGTGTATCATCGTTAGCCCAGGACTACCCAAATAAATCCCTGACACAGTCATAAACCCCCTTATTACAAAAGATGGTCTAAGAAAAACCTAGGTCTCTTTTTGTTATATGACATAAGAAAGTGATGGGTATATTTTAAACCTGGGTTTACCTTAGTCTTGGTTTATACCATCTTTTGTAATAAGGGGGACAATGTTTACTTGGGTATCGCTTTAGCTCTGGGCTGAACGATGTTGAACAAGTGGGACTTAGTGATCTGGACAATCCCGCCTACAACGACCAAAAACTTGGGGTACTAAGGTACCTACTCTACATTTTTTTTTCAGTCCGAAATCTTCAAGGGAGTCTCATAAATAATGTATTCATAAAAATAGCGGGTACGTAATGATACACTATAGTTCCCACGTACCAGGCGTTATACACGTGTCAGCTTCTAACAGTCTTATATTATAATGATGTAGATGTTTAGCCGACACAACATCATTATTCAAGAAATCTTAGTGATTGATGCCATGATGTATGATAAGCTAGTGATGTGAGATGATGTCACGATGGTTTAGCTGTAATCTGCAAACACTAGGTATGTTTTAATGACGTAAGATTAAAAGTAATATTAGAATAAAATTTAGACCTACCTACGTAAGTTTTATTTTAAATAGAGACTTCCGAAAAATAAACATTAACTGTAACATCTAAGTCCCACTTTTTACGTATGACAGTCATCCCACACGATTTTTATTAAGTGGGTTCAAAAACGTGTGCAATACGTACAAACTGAACTATAAATTAATCTGTAATAGTTTTCAGGAATTGAAACGATTTATGTCTTGCGGGAGCGTCAAAGGCCCGCGCTGTCTCGGCGCGTGCGCCATGTCGCGGTGCAATCCTACACGTCAACTGGCGTTCTAATTTCAAATCTTTTTTTGTTTTATAGCTGACCACGTCAAAAAAAAACTTTATGAATTATAAGGTACCTCATGAGAAGTTTAGCACTGAAGAAGACAAAAAAACTACGATTTAAAAAAATATCATTTTGTACGACTAATTTGGACTTTGGATCTAACTAGCTAGATTTATTTATATTTTAATTTCTATCACTTGTTAGCCGTGATTTGTTGTTCGTGGAAGTTTCCAATTATGTTGTAATGAACAACTGTGCATTTTTATAGTTTCTTTCATATTGTTTGAGGATGCCGTACGCATGTCAGTCAAATGACTCCGCTGCGCGACGCAGCACTTAAAATGCTTCACTCTGTGGGTAACTAAGTACGGTAATTACACAGACATATTATGTTACTGTCTGCTAAACAACATAATTAAATGTTCTTAGAAAAGGGTGAAGAAAAATAATGGGCTTTTCTTTGTGTTAGCTGTGACTTAGATCACAATGCAAACTGTCGTTCTTTTGTAAAACTAAACCTTTACGAAACCTAGATATGATAACATCAATTAGTTCTGTTACTCTTAAAGTTATTCTCTTTAAAATACAGTTTTCAATATGTAATCAATTTACAATCCTATGCTGCGCTTAAATCTGTCATTCAAAACCATCTGTGTCTCCCGGCTTCCGTCTCCCGCTTTTTTTTTTCGGAATGTCATATTTGACATTTCATCGTCGTTTAGGAATTACGTTCAGTACATGCCGTTATTGCTAATGTTATTATCACATATATTTTAATCGACAATCGCTAACAGATATACTCGTATTAAGAATTTTTAATAATATAAACTACGAGTTATTGACAAGATGGTACAATTATTCTTAAACCGGCGCGGCGTGGAACATTACCGCTATTTCATTCGCAAAATTAGTAATTCCACAGCATTTCTAACACTCAATGTAGTCATTAAAATGAATATGAAGCATCTTCCGCCAGAACATTAATAGTTTGCAATCGTCATCAATATTGTAAACCGTTTTCTCGGAACAGACAAACTGGCTGGTCCACTTGACAGGAGAAAAAAAACATTTTGGCAGTCTATGGCGGCTAGACGTTTTTTGCCGCCAATATAGAAAGAGTAGATTTTTAAAAAGTGTTTTATTTCTAGTTACAATTCTTACAATCACGTGCTTTACTCTATTCTTATGACGTATAGCCACAATAATTTTTACAACAACCTTTTTTTACTTGACGTAATAATTATGTAAACTTTTGTTATCTTGCTCATGAAAAGGAAGGTCTAGTAAAAATAATGATGATGATTACCTACATGAATCACAAATTGTATTGGTTACAATTTTTTCTAGAAGTAAGTAAATAAGAATTCATAAGACAGCATGAAAGATCTTTTGACGTTTGAAGGCACCTACTACAGTTTACAAATCACAGCTCTTAAATTTGAATTTGGAATTTTACACCTACACGGAATTTTAAAAGCAATATGATTTAATAAGGTTATAATTTAATAAATAAATTAATACGGTACTGAGTGGCGTACATGGATGGATGGGATTTTAATACATTGTAAAAATATTTGAGGTCATTGAATTTCATGTTAATGGATTCGAGAGAGTGTAAAATTTTTCTACAGAACATGTTTAGGCATCCCAAAATGAAGAAACAAAAATTTCTCCCAAATAAAACTACCTACCTAAAAACTAGTCCTTAGATAATTAACTACCTAAAAATTAGTCCTAAAACTAGACCTAGGGGCTCTATTGAGTTTATCACGGCAAATCATCGCGATACATATAAAATTATAAACTTCCATCAAAAAGGAAGGCCTTATGTCACTACGGTGAGCAAGGCTAGGTCTTGGCTGAAGCTAAATCGGCAACTACACAAAAATAGGAATATTTCTGACTGTAAACGTGAACGACACGCGAGTGTACAGACAGATGACGTCAGATGCTACGTCAGCCGACTTGCTTGGTATGTCTTAGGCTGCATTGAAGTCCAAGGCTACAAATCAAGGCTGTTCGTGGCGAATTTGATAATGAGATCTAATAAATTGTGAACTATTTTTTTACTTAGGGATTTTACGCACAAATGTAATAAAATAAATAGACTGCCTCTTTCGCTTGTATTTAGGGGAAAATGTTATATTATATTTCATACTAGAAGTTGCCCGCAGCTTCGCACGCGTGGATGTCGTTTATCGCGTATTCCGCGTTTTTTCGGGATAAAAGTAGCCTATGTACTTCTCCAGGTTCCAAACTATCTCTCTACCAAGTTTCATCAAAATCGGTTCAGCGGTTTAGGCGTGAAAGGGTAAAGCCGGGTCCGCAGCGCCAATTTTCTAACATGTTATTGTGTTTTTGCGAACAAAACTGTTAGGCCACGCCCCTATTCGGTTAGCAAACAATGTTAGGCCGGGCCCGCAGCGCCAACTTTGCTAATAAAACTGTTAGGCCACGCCCCTATTCGGTTAGCAAACAATGTTATCCTGTTTGCAAACACGAAAACACGGCGCAGCGGACCCGGGTTAACAGAAAGACAGAGTTACTTTCGCATTTATAATATTAGTAGGGATTTGTGTGAGCTACAAAGTTATGGTAAGTTATTTTTATTTTATTATTTAAGTTATTTTTTTCTGGTGGTCACAAGGGCCAGTCTCGCGCGGAGTTTCCTCATAAGCTATGGCTCAAAAAACATCATCTTGAATATTTTTACTTGAATATTTTTTATTTGTACTTAATAAGTAATTTTCAAAAATAAATTCAGTGTTCATTTTGGTATTAGAACATTGTACACATTGGCACTGTAAGTTCACTGGCCTCTGGCCATGACCCCGAACTTTATTTGCTTAATATGAATAATTTATTCTTAATTTCTTAAAAAAGTTTGTTTTATAGCCTGAAGGAAGAACTTAGGAGACGCCTTAGTCTACGGGTTAGAAAAAGAAGAGAAATAGAGAGATTTCGAGAGATTTTTAACTGGTATCCGTTACGAATACCAAACCTATCGCACACATTGTATATATCTAAAATTTATTACATTCATCATAAAATTCTATTTTTTTCCTGCCAGTTTTAATTTACCTACATCAGTTCTAAAAACGTTAAATTTTCATTTAAAGTAGTTGGTAACGCAATTCGTTCATTAATATTCACAGTGGAATCGGCCGACACAGCAGATTGCATTACATGGAACGTGTATCAAACTAAAATTGTTCGCAATTCCACGAAAATGGCGACGGGCAGCAAAAAAGGCGCCAAAGATTTGAATTAAGATTCGAGATTTGAGATATCAGAGTTCTGCGGAACAATAATGTGAAATCGATTTATTGATTCGATTCTCATGACTGTGAGTATTTGTGACTACTGAATGCCAATTGAATTCTTTTTTTTTTCATTGAAAATAAATCTTTCTTTGTCGATTTTGATTTATTTAGAAACATTGAAAAGAAAAATAAATTTATATCTGGCTGGACAAACACTATAAATTCAAATATTCGCACAGTCTGTGGTAATTCTACAATGTCTATAGCAGCCTGTAGGGTACAATATCTAATAATAGCATGAATAATAATTGCAATCTTGTTGAATAGAGTGAACGATTGTCGGTGTGGCTGTCATTAGGTCATTACAGAATCCTAACTACAGGATTGTGTTCAGGCACTGTGACTTTGTAAACACAATAAAACCTTTGTCACACAACCTTGATAGTTGGGTTCATCACAGATTATACAGTCATTCTTCTGACTTTCTGACCACTAACAAAATTTATGAAAAAGTACTGTTATCGTAAACAGTGATGAATTAGTGATAGCAAGAAAAAATATAACTATTATTTATTACAATTTGAAGTGCTAAGATTTGTATGGCTATCATTAAATTGCGGACGAATATCATACATATTGTCACCAAAGCAATAAAATGTGCGATGATGTAAAACAAAAAATGTTACGTGCCAAAAGTGTCATTATTAAAAATAATATTTGATGTAAGTAACATATTTTTTCAAGCAATGAATAGGTATAATTTAACTAATTTAAAGAATGTTAAATCATACAAACTATTTTTAATAAACTGATAAAAATATTTTTAATCGAAGTAGTTGCAATTATTTTAATAAGAAAACGGATAATAAGTCATAGGTACTTCATATGAAAAATTACACTAATAGTTAACTGAGTAATAATCATTATGGCTTATGACATTGACTATTTAGATTTATCTGCATAGATTAATTAACACAGTTTCTAAAATTATCTTCAAGATTTATTTAAATAAAAATGTATGGAAACAATAATATTTATAGAATTTCCATTATTTGCGAATGCTCTGTGCGTAAGTACTATTGTCGTCAAAACAGTTGTATAATGATAATAAAAGACGAAATATTTAGATCAAGGTATGGTAAATCTCAATTAACAAGATTGATTTAGTAATTTAGTAGACTATTAGCACCATTTTCCACCTGACAAAATTCTTGCTAAAACTTTTAGCGAAAACTTTTATACCACTACACTCTTCAACAGGTGTCACACGTCATAGACACGTGTTGATCATGAGAGTAAATACATTATATTTCCTTTGCCAGTGTTTGATTGCCAGTTTATCAAGAAAACCCATAGACAAGGCAGAAAGAAGCTCAAATATTGGTTATAGCGCTTATTACACTTGGCTGAATTTAGTCTTCTAAATTCAGAAGCAACTTTACATTCTGACTGGCTAGTTAGGATCCTAACCGTCCTAACTCTTATTACACTTTCCTAAATCCTAATTAGGATTCCTAAATTCAGCCAAGTGTAATAAGCGCTTTACGTTGTAAAGAATGAACATAAAGTAAAAAGTAAAAAAAAATAAAAAAAAACGTCCAGAACGTAACTTATTATCTATTCTAAAATTAAAAATCGCGCCACGGATTTTTGTCGCAAAACATTTTTTACTCCACTTAGGTCATAGATTGAATCGAAAATATCTTTTTTAAACTAGCCAATTCAGCAATTCAAGGAATCGCTATTCAAGGACGACGGTAAAGAAAACTCTTGACTTAATAAAACAGGTTTTTGCTTATTAAGCGAAATGCTTGTATGCTAACGACAATTTTTTGCATCAGCAATTTTATTACAATAACATTCTTGTTTTCATTTCCTGTTAATTCGTTTACTTTTTGTTTTAACTCACGTAGTCTATGTAAATCTATGAAACGATCAAAGATGTTGATGTTTATCAAGTTTTAGCAATGTTTCAGCTATAGCTAAATCTAATAATGCTATTTTTAGACTGCCGACAGATTTTCACTTATGGTACTTTAAGTACTTATGACTCACAAGCCCAGGCCAAAAATAAACAAACGAATGTCGATTTTGATGGGTTTAGGAACGTCTGTTTGTAGCCCTGTAAAAGTTAATTTTACCGACGCCAGGTAACTTTTATGTGAGGAATAAATTTTATATTTTGACAGATATTCAATACGACAAATTTACAAAACTTAACACTTAACACATTCTAGTCCACCACACTTTTCATAGAGCTCATACGCCATGCCGCCATACATATTGCTAGTGGACCTTTCACGATCTTCCTCGGCATTACGTTTACGCTAAAAGTGTACCCTCGAGGAGCGTTCCTGGCATTAAGTTAAAAACCGTGAAAAATACGCTACTACGGCGTAAAATTATTGGTATTTGCTTCTTTCATGATGGTGTATTTTCCAAGAAAAACCTACACTTAAAATGAGCCCTCCACGAGGGCACCCGGCATGGCGAATGCGACTACACGGTACCGGCACTGAACGTGTTAAATTTTATTCGCCAGATAAAAGTTATCTAACATTGGTGAAAATTGTACCTAAATGTAGATTTTCATCATGTGCAAGATACAACAGACAATTCAGTGTACTATAATTTTTGGGCACAGTAATTTCAATAACTAGGTGCCTATTTATTGTAAGTATTTATATTTCTGTGGATCTGAAATAACCAGCTATGGAACAATAAGTATTTGTAAATGAAATAATCCCGAAACCAACCATCTATTGGACTACTTTGAATAAGGTCTCGGTTATTTATTTCTAATGTTAGGCAATTAAGCACTAAATCCAAGCAAGTTAAATGGCGCAAGTTAACTTCTACAACCGATCACTGTGAATACACTTGCAACAAGTCGACTTCTGGAGGTTTTAGCGACTTGCCTGACTTGCTGCAAGCTGTACCAGAAAATTTAACAAAATTTGCTTTCAGTGTAAACAGGTAAGCAAGCACGTGCTTTAATAACTTGCATGAATTTAAACTTGCATTGAGTATTAAGCCACGTAACTAGAACAATCGTTATTCTAGCCATATCTATTTCTTTCTTGGGTACAGAACTACAATATTTTTTACAAACCAATAAATAGGATGGCTCTACACGATCAGTAACGAGAATCTCGGGTTACAGTCACAAATTCAGATGTACCTTTAACGATTGCTCATCAAATAGTTTTCTAATCAGTATTTGATATCCAAATCTTTTAATAATCGTTTTTTATTTTAATTGTTGCCTGACTGTATTATTATTCGATGTACAACTCTAAATTTGATAAATATGATCTACTAGCGACCCGGCCCGGCTTTGCACGTGTACGTTTTATAGCTTAAAACCTTCCCCTTGAATCACTCTATCTATTAAAAAAAACCGCATCAAAATCCGTTGCGTAGTTTTAAAGATCTAAGCATACATAGGGACAGACAGCGGGAAGCGACTTTGTTTTATACTATGTAGTGATTGTATAGCATCAATCGATTACATAACTGCATTCCTAGTGGTTAAAGGTACATAATAAAGTAAATAAAAAATGCAAACTATAATTAAATTAAAAATCGTTGCCGTAAACTTGACATTTGATTAATGTTCTTGGCGATAAAGCGACTGCGTTCATTGAGAGACCGTACGATAGTTGCTATAGTTATAATTAATATATTGAATACTTTGCTAATTAATTATGATTAGTGGTTATCATCTTTATTAACCCCCGACGCAAAAATAAGGATGTTAGAAGTTTGAACCCTTTGTTTGTTTGTGGCACGGTAGTTCCCAAACGGATAAATAGATTTCATGCAGTAATTTATGTTTGAAAGATGGTAATGATAAACTCGTCAGCAATTTCAATGTTGAGGGCATTTTTAATTTAATTATATTAAATACAGCTATACAAACTCTGGCCTTTCCGTATTCCGATACGATACAACGACAACGAATCTTGGAAGCAGTTGCAGATACAAGATAACTTAAATAAATGAGGATCGTTAATTTCCTGTGTCATCATCAGTGTGTAGTGATTCAATTATGTTCGCTTTTAATTAAGGAGATAGCAAAACTAAATAATACGCATGAAGATAACGGAAGGCTATTTTAGTATGTTCCGATACAATCAGAAAATTTACTCACGCAATATTGAAATATTTGCTAATAAATTGTGTCAACAAAAATTAAACATTCAAATGTAATAAAAACTTTAAAAGTCCATGTAATGTAAAAGTAACCCGATCAAGACGGAGGACAATGGTCATGATGAATAGAACTCCTAGAGCGTATCACGCTTCCTTATGAAAAAAATCTCAAATCTCAAAGCACCTATTCAAATTTTTAAAGAATAGAAGAACGGCGACTTAGAATTGATTCAGAATGTTCTAATCTTTTCAGAAAGCTACGTCGGACGGGTGAATGCAATATGCAAACTATTGAAGATACAGATTACATTTGCGGTAAAACGCGACACGTGTTTCGTTGCGATTAATCAAAACATTGCATCGGACGATGCATAGATTAGCACATACTCGCCGGTAAAAACTGTTGAACGATAAGCACCCCGTACGAAAGTCCTTGCCCGTGACGTCATCCGACTTGGAGTCATTACAACAGATCCGAAACAAAACTCACCGGATTTGCTTCCTGGACGCTGGTCTTCCAGGCCAGGCTGCTCCCACACCAGCACGTGGACACCGCGAGTTTGCGAAACCATTTTAAAAACGAGGGGAAAACACGTAAAGAATCCGAATTAAACTAGAAAAAATTATAAACTAATAGGCGAACTCTGCACTACCACCTACGTAACGTTGGTGAGTGAGCCAACGTTGAGTGGTTGAGAGTGACAAGGGAGAGACATCGCGAGGGTTGCACGTGACGGAGTAGGAAGGCTCTGCTGAAGCAGACTGTTGACCGACTGACGGTTGTGAGCCGACGCGACACGCCGGTAAATATAGAGGTGTACGGGGGCCGCGCGGGGTCGCGGCGGGACGCGGCGCACGCGCTCCGAGCATGCGATGACGTGAGCTGAGCAGTTCAACTTTTTTACTGAACGCTGAAAGCAATAGGATTTGGTACCGCTACGCGGCGAAAGATTAAAGCGGACGCGACAATAATTTGAAAAGTGGTCTGGTATCAATCCTGAAAACTAGAACGATGCACTCTTGTGACTAGAGTGCTGAAAGTCAGACTGAAAGGCGGCATTTTTTATTGATCCTAGGTTGTATGCACTTTTTTATCGCGAAGCTACTTGAGGTTCAGAGTATAGTTTTTGTCGAGTTACGGCAGAAGTCAGTAGCTAATTAGATAGTATTAAAGAAAGAGACTACTAAACACTTCAAATAGCTGACAAAACTTTACAGTCGCAAGGACAACTCCGTGTCTAATCTAAGGCAAACACACCGACTATTGTGGAATTGGAAATATTTCGTGGAACGGACAAGACAGCAATACACAAAACAATGTATGATGATGATGAGAAATAGCCTATGTCGTTTGTTCGTTTAGATTTTAAATTGAGATATCCAAATAGCTGACACACGTCCGTCTGGTGAAGTAAATAATTTCAAATGAAGGGTTTGTTTATAGAAATGTTAATAGAAGCGTTTCCTTGGCTTTCTTCCAGGGTCTCCGTTGATTAATGGGACTCATTAGCCCTCAACCACCTCTTGTCAGCCTCTTTGGCAACGTTGCCAGACGTCCTGCTTCTGGCAGGACGTACCGTTTTTCAGCCCTCTTAGGACGCGTCCCGCCATTTCATTTAAGCAGGTAATATAGCCGCCATCATTTAAAAATAATGATTTCATTTTTATCTGTGATTTTGTTTAGGGCGTCTAATTAGAATTAAAGGATTTTAACCATTGTTATGCTTTTCTTCTACGTCCCAATTTTTTTGTCCGAGTCCCGCTTTTTTTTCTTTTAAATCTATTTCCGGTATACTTAGTACAGAGGAAGGGATAGCCGGTATTTGGTCAAATGGATCTGCAACACTGCCCTTTGAGTTAAGATCACAAAAATCTGTGTGATTTTTCTTTGCTGTCTGACCTGACTACTGGCTTGACCGATACAGGGGTCAATATCAAGGCATTCCTTTAGTAGCTTGTGACTCATATCTCGGAAAATCCATCAGAACTAATCAACAAACACGCCCTCGCTTCTACGTCACACATGACAATACATCATTGCTATAAATACATTGCGCGTTTTGTTAGCTTGTGTTTCGTATTAAGTACGTGATGACAGCAATGTATGAGTAATGATTTCGGACATCAAATTCTTCTAAATGTGAGAGCAATCTATGTGTTGCGTAATATTTGAACTGTTAACTCGGTTTCAGTTATCAAAAATAAACACATTATGTGTCCGCGTTTTGTGAGCGTCAGCTTATTGGCCAAATTCTTTTTTTTTTAATTGGGTTTTTGCATTCGGCAGACAGTAATTTAATGGCTTCAGGCAATCACATATTGCAGCCAATTTGATGGCTTCAGCTGGATTTCATAGGCAAATAAGGCGCGTCAACATTAGGAGATGGTGTGTAATTTAATTGCTCTGAGCTCATTTCTTTGGCCGTCTTGTTCCTTATCTGCAGACTTTGTAGCACTAAGATTGCACGATGTTGACTAAGCCTAAAAAAAATACGTGCATGAAATGATTCAGGCGGAAAAGGGGGCGTGGCACTAGGTCGAGATAACATGCTGCAGAGGAATTAAGTTTGTTGGACTTAAATGTTGATCATCGTCATCAGTTCGCAAATGCTGACCTTCAGCCTAGGCTTCTTACTATGGATCACTATGATGTACGTTCATGACTCATGAGGGAATATTCCCAATCTTGACAAACTTTTTAGCATCGTACTGCACATAAATGCTGTGAGCAGACTAGCATTCTTGGCCGCTCTAGGCCTAGTACTATCTGCCCTAGGTCGTGAAGTAGGTACCAGCCGCCCCTTTCTCAACTCCATTACTAAGCTAAGATTTTGTTTCCGCGATTGGCTGAGCGAGCTGCCCCCTTTTATTTGGCCGCCCTAGGCCCGGGCCTAATCGGCCTTATGGGAAGTCCGCCTCTGGCTGTAAGGTACGTTTTTTTTTGTATTCTTAGAGCTGGCAATAAGCTCGCCACCTAGGACTAATAAGAGGGGAAACGTGGGTGTATAGACTCCGGTAATAGGAGAACATCTTTGCTTACCCGTTGAAGGCTTATACGTGTGAGTATGTACGAGTATATGTCGCAGTTACATAGTTATAGCCGTTTTATGATCATATTCCTAGCGATATGATCACACATCGGAAGATGCTTATAAGAAAGCGTTTCATAAGCATCTTCCTAGGAATATAAAAGGGAGTGCCTCCGCTGCCGGCGCCGGCACCCATAAATTACGCCTTTGGGAGCCGGAGCCGAGATTAAAAACATCGGTAGCCGGCACCCAAAATGGACACCGGCGGCGGTAATAAGCCGTTTGGTAGGTTTGTTAGTTGAAAGGTAGGTTAGATTTTGAGCCAAACACTGTAAGTAATTTGTCTTCCAACTGACTAATTTCAAGAGCAAGCGAAACGGGCTCGCTAATTTGGGGTACCCCGGCATGGATAGGTTAGGTTCGAAGGGGATCATCCCCTTCGTGTTAGGTAACTATAAACCCTGCAGACAGAAATAGGAGCACGTCGATTCTGCTTTGGAAACCCAAACAACCTTACAAAAATGCTTTCTATAAGCATCTTCCGAAAAATAGAAGGACCCTTTCCTTTGCCGAGAATTACACGATGTAACCATAAAAGATTTATTGAACTACTGTATGTACTGTAGGTTGCATGCGGCTTCGGGATAAAAGTAGCCTATGTCCTTCTCCGGGTTCCAGAGTATCTCTGTACCAAATTTCATCACAATCGGTTCAATAGTTTAGTTGAGAAGAAGACACAGACAGACACACAGATTTACTTTCACATTTATAATATTAGTTAGGATATATATTTTTTATCTCACGTGTTAACATAACTAAATTCATATGTTCAATTAATTTCCTCAGTTTCACGTGAAAATAGTCTTTAGTTTTCGTGATAGACATGCTCAAGGCAAGCCAAAATGTTTGATATGTAAGTACGTCAACTACGTACGTAATTGACGTAAGTTTATGTACGTCTATTAGTACAGCATTTAGGTGTTAGTTACTCATGGAAACTCATCAGACTGATGAGTCTGTCTGACATTCGTATTTGGATAGATTAGATAGATGTGTATTATCTGATTTGTCATCATCTTCCTCTTAGCCTATTTCTATGTTGAAGTCAGCTTCTAGTCTAACCAGACGCGGTTGAATAGTTACCGGTATTTTACACGGAGCGATTGTCATCAGACCTCCGCAATCCAGTTACTGGGCAAATACCGATATCCTAGGATTAAACCGGTTGTCAGACTTTCGGGCATCTTACTATCTATAACGACTGTCATAGGTATTCGTATGACAATCGGGATAACGGTTTAACACATTCGAGCCCACCACATTTTTCATAGAGCTCATACCTACACTATGCCGCCATACATAAGTTAGCGGACCTTCCATTAGGGTCCTCGGCATTACGTTTGCGCTAAGAGTAAACCCTCAAGGCGGGTTCTTGGCATTAGGTTTAAAGCTATAAAACACGCTACTACGTTTTTAAATAGTGTTTTCAGGGGTCCAGGCGGAGTATTTTCGAAAAAAAACTTACATTTAAAATGAGCCCTCCACGTGGGCACCCGGCACTGAACGTGTTAACGTGCTCTCCGAAGGACGGGACTTGATGTGTACCTAACAAACGATCACCCATCCACGGACTGACCGCGGCAAGCGCAGCTTAACCTCGCAAATCGTATGATCCGCGCGGTTAACAAATTAGCCACGAGGCCCCGAAGCTATTTTGTCGTCATCTATCCGTAAGTAAAAGCCAACTGCTGGAATGGTCCCTTCATGCACTTACGGGTATTTTTCGTTCAGTTCTAATCCCGGAGTTAATTGGGCAGAATTTACAATTATCAGAATCTGAGAAATAATTATGGCATTTTGACATATTTTCCTTACAAATAGACACGTTTCGTGCAATGGCTGACTGAGCAATTGGCTTCTGCGTTACGGATCGTGATTTCGATTCCCGCACGGAACACATATTTTTATGGCCTACACATAGTTGTTCCAAGTTTGTGCATGTATGAAGATTTGTGTCTGTAAACGCACCCAAAAACCAGGAGAAATTCTAGTGTGGGGGCAACGTTTTATTTAAAAGAAAGAATAAAAGAAAAGCTGTCAAAACGTAAAACTTATTGCTTACATAGAAGTTATCTGATGATTGAAAATTCAGCACTAAATCACGATAGGCTTCCCCGGAGTCACAGCCACGTCATACCTAACACGGTCATTAGCAAACACATTTGCACTTCTACCTCCCTTCTGAGGAGTATGTAGGTAATATTATATCTTCGATCATAACAAATACGCAATGTGCAAAAAAAGATCGTACAAAAACTGGCAAGTTCAACGACTTGTCCCCCGAGGCGTCTTCCTAAATTACGTCTATCATGACCACCTGCTAATTCTACACACGATTATCAGATTATCCAATCTATATAACGTCGCTTAAATTCTAACACCGCGTAACTCAAAATGTAAGTAGTAGTTTTGAGACAGGAAAAAAATTTGAAAAAAATTTTTTTTTGTTGAACATGCGACCGTAGATCCAACAAACAAAATAGGTAGGTACGTATTGTTTAAGTCTTGGTAAATAAAGAAAAAATATGTATATGAAATAATAATATCATTAAGTGATATTGAAAGAGATATAATTATCTTTTGCTGTCCTAAAAAGTTAACTGTTTTGAGATACGCGGTGTTAGAATTTAAGTTACACATAACTTTATTTTTAACTGCCTCTTCGGTCTGGTGGTCGCAAACACGACTACTGAGCGTGAGGCCATAGGTTCGATCCTTCGGTCGGGTCGGGCAAAGTGATATTGGGTCCGTGTGGAATTACGTTGCCCGGTCGATGGCAACAGGCTCGCCCCCAATTATATTAGAATTAGGGTGCCACCACACCAATCGATCGATGATGGATCGATGATAAATCCACATTGATCACTCTATCCCAATCAATCGACGTTGATCGATGGCATCGATCGATTGGTGTGGTGGTACGGCGCAATGAGGGTGTACTAATGTACTATACACCTCTGCCTAACCCTTCTGGGAATATAGGCGTGACGTTATGTTACATACACTATTATTCAATAATCATACTCTTCATCATACGTAAGACTAAGAAAAATTTTTTTTCCGTAATAAAATGACCATCACCGTAACTAGAACGAATAACCGATACTGACCTTGTGCATTTAGCTGATTTAATAAAAACATTTATGATTTATACATGTCTCATCATTTCGTCAAACTGTAACAGTACAGTAACATGAATAACAAGCGTGATGATAGTGACGTCAACGAAAGTATATCGAAATTATTTTCAAACGAGTAACGCCATCTGGCGAAAAGTTTTGAAACTAAAATGCCGTTTATTGCCATCTACTGGGTCATTCATAAACTAGTTTTACACAACACGTTGCAAAGTTTTGTAAGTTTTGGTATAGAGGGCGCTTGATTCAAAGATTCTTGCATTTTTCGCAGTTTTTTTTATATGTGGTTCTTTTTATTTTCAGACACCTTTTTTTAATAAATGTTTTTAAATTGTACTATTATTAGGGCAAAGCCTTCTAATAAAAACTAAGCTAGGTATCAACTAAGTAGATTATCGCGTGTTTGAAATACCTACTGAATCAAATAAAATCTTTGAAATATGGTTTGAATTTTCTGAATGTCATGACCTCGAACTTTAATTTATGTAAATTAATGGTTTTTTGCTGCAGAATACAATATTCATTATCAATACACCTATCTACCATAAGCACATAAGTAGACCACAGACCGGCGCAGTACTTACCTAGATAAAACATGGCTCATGCCAATAGCCTAGCTAGACAATAATTGATAAGAATAAGCATTATATAAATATAGTATGAAAAAAAAACATTCAGACGAATTGAGAACCTCCTTCTTTTTGAAGTCGGTTAACACATTCGAGTCCACCACACTTTTCATAGAGCTCAGCCATGCCGCCATACATATTGCTAGTGGACCTTCCAGGAGTGTCCACGGCATTAAGTTTGCGTTAAGAGTGAACCCTCGAGGAGGGTTCCTAGCATTAGGTAAAAAACCGTAAAAATACGATACTAAGTCGTAAAATAGGTGTTTGCTTCTTTCATGACGGTGCATTTTCCAAGAAAAACCTATATTAAAATGAGCCCTCCACGAGGGCACCCGGCATGGCGAATGCGACTACAGGGTTGCCTTCCTGGAGGGCACCCGGCACTGAACGTGTTAATAAATAGTGGGTAGCTTTAATTAAAAAGCATGAGTTTGACATTTTTTCATTGTCGAATCTCAGAACCGTTTATTTGACTACGGGCCGATTTTTCGACACAAATTAGGTACATATTTTCTTTACAAAAACCGTCAAAACTTCAAAGTTATTCCTGAGATAAAAGTTATCTGACGTTTGAAATTCGGCCTATGGTATGTGTATTGTCTATGAAAAGTGTTTTCCTTTAATGAGTCATGCATACGTTTTATTTATTAGGTTCCTTAAAAATGTCACAGACAAAGCTGAACCGAAGGGGGCCAATAGTAGCAGTTCTTTAAAAAAAAAATGACCTTTTACCCAAACATACCTACGCCCACAAAAAAAACTTGTAACCGCCTTGACTTCAAGTACTTTCGATCGGGAGATCGAGACTCGTGAGATGATCCATATACAAGGTTAGTCAGAAAGGGGGTACTAATCCGAAAGGGTGTTAAAGTACACATAATAATGAATAACTTTTCTTCTACAACTTTTCCCAAAACTCAATAGTCTAAGAGAAACAGCTGTTCAAAAATCTTTCAAAAAAATCTCTAAAATCTATCTATCCCCAGTTATGATCAGCTGTGTTTACATTTTAGGTCATATTTGGGGTCATGAATTAGAAGCACCATTTTGTGAATTTGTAACTAAAGCAGGGATGAAGAATTTTTGAAAAAACTAAAATAAATCTCATTTTAGTTAGAAAAAAAAAATATAGAATTTTGAAATTTTACTACTTGCTTTCAAACAGTCATCAGCGATACTATAAGTGGGCTTCGGATTAGTACCCCCTTTCTGACTAACCTTGTACTTACTAAAATAAACTGTTTACGACCTAGTGCCCAGTCACCCAACCCGAGTAGGTATTGTCACCTATTGAATACCTCAGTGCTATTGTTGAGATTGGATGACATAGTCAGATCTCATTGTGTGGCCGGATGTCGACGTTTAGAATTAGCCCACGCCTTCACTAGGGCTGCCAAGCTGTCATCTGTCTGGGGTCTTCCGGATTTTTCATAGTTTCGAGTGTATACAGTAAAAGTTCGGGGAGGTTTTGAATAGACCAGGACATCTCAAAATCATTTATTTTTTACATTTATATATACATTTACAGGCGCTTATGAAAAGTCGAATTTAGGTGCACGGTTTCAATTCGTCGTTTCCTCTGGAGAAGAGCCGACAAGAAACTCATTGTTACTCTTTTAAAATCAATATCTTTAACAATTTCAGTAAAAACAATAAGTACCTATCTACTATGATTTAGGATAGTTATGAGAGAACAATGTAGTCTTGAGCATAGACCAGTATGTAATGAAGTATCAAGTAAGTATTGATTATAAAAATTAACAAAAAAAACACTAGAATAATAGTTATTTACAAATTAATGTAGCTAGGCATCTAGCAAGTCTACGAAGTTCTCAAATTTACAAAAGGTAAAAATCTATTTTTGGAAACAAAATATTTAATTTAAGTAATTAGGCATAAGTTTGATTACCTACCTAGGTTTCGTTAGACGTATCGTTTCATTTATGTTTAAGTATTATTATTTTCATCAAAGTTCAGGTTTTAAAGAAATTCCAACTCCTAGTCCTATAATATTTTCGAATGTAAACCCTGTACCTAGCGTGCACATCATGGAATACTACCTAAATTATCTGAACTCACGCATTCAAGGAAACACTTATCGAATTGGGGGCTTACACGCGAGCGTAGTATGAAGCATGGTTGAAGTAAGTACCATACTGGTTCTAAGTCAGGGCTAATAAGTGATAATGCAATGCGTAGTTCACTGAGCACTGTCAAGGATCATGTGATAACAGTCTAGTTAGATGAAACGAGAAACGTTTTAACTTTTCGTTATGCGTTTTAGTACGGTGCTTTTTCGTCGCAAGCTTGTGTAGGTACTATAGGGATGTTACGGAGGTGGTTTTATCGGAACCGAAGTCGGAGTCGGAGTTTTTAAATTTGGTTTGTCGGATTCGGAACTAGAGTCGGAGTCGGAGGCGGATTCGGTGTTAGCAGAAGAGAGGGCGAGGCCACAACACTGCGTTGCGGCGTCGCATCGTAAAAATCTACGACGCGTAAACTGTAACTGTGTATTAGCTGTGCGACGTCGTTTTTGCGATACGACGCCGCAACGCAGTGTTGTGGCCTCGCCCAGAGATGTGTTAAGGACAGGCGTAATAAAATAAAATAGTAAATACATAATTCAATTAGCCTCTCTAATTTCAATTTCTAAATATAAATATTATTTCTTAATATAAAAATTCTCTAAATTCAAAAATAATAAACCTACATAATATAGGCGTAGACGCTAAAAAAAATATGCTTCAACCTCCTATTCAAACCTCCGATTTAAAAGTATCGGAGCCGAAGTCGGAACCGGAGGTGTAATATCAATCGGAAGTTCCGACTTATCGGAGTCGAAGCTCCGTAACATCCCTAATAGGTACTAGCTCCCGGATTCCCGAACATAAGGGGCCCCCGGAATAGAAAATACTAGAAGTAAGTAGAAAACTCATTTAATCGTACGTTACAGCAATCGAACCTACGACCTCACACTCCACAGTTGCTCTTGCGACCGCTAGACCAACGAGCCGATGTTATACTATTAATATTGACACCTTTCAATAAAAGTCTCATCATGGAAGACAAAGGCTCAATTTAAACCAAAAAGGTCGCGAGGTTTACGCGGAAGACGCGCGACCTTTTTTGGCTCGTATTTAGTTTGTACTTTATACAATTGACATAAAGTTCATTATGCTATGTACAATTTCGTCGCTCACATCCATTCCGCGGCGGTGTAACTTCAGCCAAAGAGTTACATGGGGAATTCCAACAACAAAATTAATTAGTAATTACAATACAATTTGAAAGCCACGTGCATACCATCATATCAATGCATTATTGCGTTTTGTACTCCCACGACAATTACGAACACACCTCCTTCTAGTAATTGGATCTGATCCGTGGTTATAAATTGCCTGATCTAATTAAAGTTACGTCATTAGGAAAATGTGAGATTGATTTGTTTGTGAGAAGAATTTAGGTTCTAAAAAACTGGACTTATTAGAAAACTATAGAAACTTGGGATAGGTAAATCGAAATTTTGCAAAAAATGTCTCGTTGGTACAGTAATTGCAAGCGCAACTGCTGAGCGTGGTCCTGGGTTCGACTCCCGGGTCGGGAAAAGTTTTATAGGATTTTTCCGTGTGGAATTTCTCAGTAGCAGCCCGTAGGCTGGATTTGTGTTGTATTAGGTAGATAGATACAATAATATAATTCAATCATGATTCGAAAGACACGTGGCGCCATCTATTTTCGTTATTGTTGTTTTCCTCGGGAACAGTATTCTTTTTCGGGATGAAAGGTACTCTATGTCCGTTTCTGTACACCTGAAACGCGCGTCGAAGGCACGTTAAAAAGACGTGGTGTGCATAGGCTCTGAAGATGAACAGTAACACCACCATCTTCAATTTCAAAACAATGTATACCTACTATTCTTTTGACGGTTCTTATTACGGTAAAAAAACAATAGGGTTGTCACATACTAGGACGCGAGTACCGTTCTGAATGTCAATGGCTTACTGAATGAGCGCGTATGATACCTTGACATTGTCCTACACACGATAAAATCATGGCCATTCATATTATACGTAGCTGGTACCGTTAGAGACATTTTTTTAGGTGTTCATTATAGATAATATAATAGATTTGATTGATTAGAATGTTTGTAGATCTAACGGGACTGGCAGAACTTCTAGTATACAGCACAGCACGACTGGTTAGTGGCTTTAGACCCGAAAACCATGAACTCTGATCATCATTGTGTACAACTTTTACTATGCGACAAACTATGTATAAATTCGTGCACTAAAATCAGCTGTTCCGTACATTTTGTTAAACAACATTGATTATTTTCTATGGAACAGCAGATTTTTTTGCACGAATTCAGAGTTCATCAACAGTCATTGATTTTGACTAGTCAACAATTTCCATAGCAACGTATGTATTAACAATCCGACTTCTCCACAACTATGTACCACGCAAAGAATATTGTTTTAGTGTCAAAACAAAAGCTATTGAAATTACAAGACGAAATAATACGAATTAGTACGAGATAATGCATCAACAAAATTATCTTGCGCTGCACGTGTTAGCCCGGCCTGCAATAGCCTTGGATGAAAAATCTATCAATCAATGTACTTACAGAAAACACTGTAAAGATAGATATTAGGGATGATCTTCAAAATCAGCGTATTTGGTTGAACTCTCTGGAACATTTCATTATATTGATATTAATAGTGTTTCGTATTTTTATTTCGACAAGAAGGTGTCTAAGTAAACCTATGTTTATATTTAGATTTGAAATCTTAAAGACCAGAGTGATCAATTTTTATTTTGGAGATTGACCCGTTACATGTTAATAAGTAGGCATAGTTTCTCTTACACTGATATAAGGGTAAGGCCACGAAAAAATGTTCATTTCAAAAACAAAAGGTGGACCGAAAAAAAAATTTTGAAAAAAAAATACGGGACCATTATTTCTAATACCATTTACAGTTTTATCAATATTTAGAGCATTCCTGCCCAGCATGGCGTAATTAAAATCCAAAAATATCTTTTCTATGTATGTAAATTTTCGATTAATATTTTAGGTTGATTACAGCTTCCATACAAAATCAAAATGTCCCTCGTCCATGTAGCACCAAACTTCTTTTTTTTTTTCATCTAATCATGCTATTATCTTATATATGCAACATTGCACCTATTTTATACTGTTATGGCCTTGTTATAAAACAAATAAATAATCGTTATCTGCTTATTATTTAAAAAAAAAAAACGGTTAAAAATATGGGCCGAATTTGATTCCCGTGTGTGACATAACACGAAATACACATTAGTTTTTAATTTTAAAATCACAGCAACACAAAAAAGTATTTTTTACGCTGGCAAACTTCCCTAGGATCATAGCGAAACGTCAAACATCTGTCAACCTTATTAGTGTGGAAGGAATTCGTGAGGTTGTTGAGAGCGGGAATTTTGGTCACCTAATTTTTCCCAGTTATTTAACGTGATTTGACAAGGTAAGTGTTGAAATTGAATCCGTGAATGTCAAAATTACTGTAGAGAATGTTGTTTTTTGGGGAATCGACTAGTTTTCTGTGCATTTAGACTGTATTTAAAAGTTTTATTCTCAGAAAAAGGTCATATTTTCGCGTGTGTTTGTTCCCGCATGTTACGTGTGTTATGTTTTGTGTTACGTAACATACGAGAAGATACGTTAAGCCTAGTTCACATTGTAAGATAGTTGAAACATACATACTGATGACATCTGTGGCCTAGAGGTGTATTTGGAGTTTGTTACCGGTGAGGGTACTTAAATGATTCTTAGTTTTTATAACTATTAAGTTCTAATATTTTTTTTTTCGTTTTTATTTGTTTTTTTTTAGTATGTAAATCTTAGGTAAGAACATTGCGGGCAAAGCCGCGAATAAGAACTAGTTTTATTATTTTATCAATTATGTGCACTAGGTTTTACTATTTTCCAGTGTGTTATATTATTTTAAGTGTGTTATTGTGTGTTACAGTTTCAAGTGTGTTATTGATCAATTTTTCGTGGCCTTACCCATAAAGGCCTGCAAATAGACTTGAAGAAGACCGTCTGAAGGATACCACGTGGGATAATGAGCAACGCTACAAACAAGAAGCAAATTATCAGTCCAAAGTGCATTCTAAGGCTCACAATAGATAAGCGATAAGTAACACTTTTGATGTTTATCAAGAAGTCGTTGATACTTTGATAGTGCAATCAGATGCAATTAAAACAAGTCTGTGCATCTAATTGAGACATAATCGTATCAGGCTAGATCGATAGCCATTGTTGACATCACAATACATTTGCACGAGCTTTGATATTCGCAACAGTCGAGTGCATTCTGTCAATTTCATATGTCTATTCACTCTTTATTGTAGGGAGATTGTTTTACACTGCATAAGTTTATAATAAAGAAGGTAAAACAGTAATCGTCATATTTCTAATTGTTTTGTTTGCATGGTCCGCTACTCTCCAATGAATCCGGCTCACCATCATAAACCGTAATATCTCTGAAACTAAGAATGCTAGCTAATTCAAATAAAAAGTATTTTATAGACTATTTAAGAAATTTTATTGATTTTATTTAAATAATATTAAATACTCTATAAAGTATTATTCTTATAAGCTATCATTGTTAGTTTCCAAGATATTAAGCGAGTGAACATCAACCAATTTTTCACTTGTCCAGAGTTCCCTAACCTTAGAATTTTCCGACATATGATTTCTATTTATTTTTCAGCCTTTTATGAAACTTCTATTGACCGATATATTTCTTCATCCTCCTTCGCTACCGAATAGGTCCTTTCACTTTCGCACTAGGAAGCGGTGAAGGGTGGTCATTTTTGTTTGCTGTATTTTGTAATTTTGATGTTCAAAAAGATCTAACTTCAGTCCATTTTGAATAAATGAGTTTTCTAGTTTGAGGTCTTATTGAACTTTTCCACTAATTAGTTTGTTTTATTCCTGCAATAACTAGAAGACTTTTGGAAGGGCCGACAAAACTATAAATCGTAAGCGTGTTAGGACGGTATTATAGGCATTTATACATCGTTCCATTTCCCGTAGCGTGTTGGACACAGTTCCAAAACATCTAGATTGCTAAAACATTTCGGCATCATGCTATCGCAACACGCTAGCTAAAAGAACCATACAATTAACTAAAACCCGCCCCAACATCGCATGATTTTTGACTGCTACTTGTTATACTTTCACTTGCACTAAACACATAATTAGCTCAAACAGATATAAAACAATCGTAAATGCTCTAAAGATATTCCAAAAAGTTCTGCGGTTTAGATAATCACGCTTTGATAGTAATTGATACGTCTGTGTGCCCCACTGCGACATCACGACGAGTGTCGATCGAGTTTGGATGGAAGCAGAAATAAGTGTTAGAAATTAGTGTCACAATTAATGCCGTAGTCTACGCACACCTTAAAGCTATTCGCGATATTGCAGATAATTACACAGACCGAGCTCTTGCCATTAAAGTTATAAGAACAAAGTGGATTACTACAATACATCTGATGATTTAGTAATCCTAGAGCAAATGTAAAAATGCATAGTTAAATAACCCTTTATTTGACTAAATATAAACCGATTAATTGTAATTATTGGCTCAATGGCTGAGCACTTGGCTGGCGGTCGCGGGTTCTCGCACGGAACAAGTATTTGTTTAGCTCACAGATATTGATCGGGGTGTTTGTACATGCGATGATTTGTATCTAAAAACGCACCTACAATAAGAAACTAGTGTGGGATTTCTAAAAAAATAGGGTAGTCTAGTAATTTATCAATTTTCATATACATTATAGTCATACGATCATTTGTCATATTAACAGTACCTTGAACTGTCATACGAGTTGTTCGCTGTACAACATAAATTAGGCATTGTTAGAAATCATCTGTCCTGGAAAAATCCTCCACAATTTCAGATTTGGTATTGTTTTGTTTGAGAATACAATGACTCGTTAAAATTACGGATAAACGCTCAAATATATCACTGTTGTTGACAATTGTATATTTTGTCACATTGATTGATGATAATTTGCTCGTGTTAAAGTTATGTTGAACTGTTTAGCGAACAACTCTGAAACCCTCTACGTATTGTTTAGTCACAACCGCCCAAGTGTACCAAAAAATTGTGTCTATAATTACAGTACTACACAGGTTAAACCGTTCGTGCATTTGGCTTTCCAATAAGCCTTTGCACTATTTATTGTTTTGCGTTCTGCATCATGCAGGGATGGACAGCATGGATGAATAATGCGTAGAGGGCTTAAAAGTCCCAATTGCAGGACCAATGTCTATTCGTATTTGGCCAAGACCTGGGGTCCTACAAATCGGGACATCTATGAGTAAGTCGATTCTGCCCTGGTGACTCGCTGCAGACTCCTTAAGCATTGAGCAAAACAATTAATGGATCAACGCGATGTTTGTAAACTACCTGCTAGGTAAGTATGTAATGATGTAATGAAGAATAAAGGAGATAATAATTATAAATATTTTTGGGACATTTCTACACAGCACCATCTAGTCCCAAACTAAGCAGAGCTTGTACTATGGGTACTAGACAATGGATATAATACTTATATACTTTTTTTTTGTTGTAAATACATACTTATAATACATAAGAAACACAAGTCTTTTCAACCTCCGACGCAAAAAAGGGGTGTTTTTAGTTTTAAAACGTATTGCTTGTCTTTGTGTCTGTCTGTGGCCCACTGCTTCAAAACGGATGAACGGATTTAAATGCGGGCTTTTTATGGATGTCTAATAAAAAGATTAAACATACTAAGAAATATCCAGTTAGTTCTTTTTACTAATCTACTCTAAAAACCTGACACACATAAAAAAAACACGTGGACATAGCAAAAACTATACTACTGACACTGATAATAATTTTGGGCAATATTGAGTCATTGCATGCCTTTTATGATATTCATTACGAAGTAATTTCCAACACATAAGAGCAATTACTGATTACATAAGTAAAGTTTTACCTTTATGTTGTTTTGTAAAAAAAGACATGTCGTAGACTAACGAACTGGTTTGGTAAGCAATTATTTTAATGATATCAATTCGAATTGGTGAACATTTAAGTGTAGAAATTTCGTAACAGTACCTTGGCAAAAAGACTAAATAATTATTAGATCTAGAGAAAAAACTGCCTCCTAAATATTTGTAGTATCTTTTAATACATTATTGAAACTAATTAGCGCAATCCTTTTTTTAGAATTCTCTTCTTATTGCATTTTAATCTGATACCTATTAAGAATCTAAATCGAAATTAACCTAGTATAATCGCTTGCTTTAATTAATTCAAAATGTATTGTCCTAACAGTTTCATGAATATGATAGAAATTGATAAGATTATTTTAATTATCCACAAACCACGTGGGCTAGTGATTTTATATTGAATTCATTGTATTCAAAGTGCTGAATGGAGTCAATCACACCTAAGGTACTCGAAGCTTTATAAAAATAAATTACCGTAGAACAGGGCTACTTTGATCAATTTTTTGGGCTTCGTGTGTTTTGTATCTTATTTATTTTCGCTTTTAGCTGCTACATCAAAAATATTTCATATAGACTGAATTAACTGAGATATAAAATCACATAGAGTAGATAAAAAAAACTACAGAGCTTAGTTTTCGATAAAAAAGGAGAAATTTCCTTATCAAAGTCGGACCGTAGGCTTTTACTTGGATAATCCCTGTTTTATCATTCAGTCAAAAGTCAAAGTCAAAGTTTTTTATTTCAAATAGACCAGATTACAGGCACTTTTAAAACATCAAAACTAGGTGCACGGTTCCAAAAGGTAGGTTCTATGGAGAAGAGCCGGCAAGAAACTCCATGAATACTCTTTTTAAAATAGTAGATCATGACTATTCATGACAATTCCATTACAGTAGCGTGCGACATAGAATGAGAATAATGCAGGTTAATGTAACAAATAAATTCACATAAAGTAGAAAATAGAAAAAGAAAATATGCCTTCTAGAATTGCCATAGTAGTTATGGGCTGACCAGTCCCGACAGACAGCACCCGTTCACGAGCATGACGTGCACATCCGCATCGCTTAGCTCAACCATATTCTAAGGAACCCAACGACCGGATATACAACGCCACCATCAGCAGGACATTTAAGTGAGCATGACAGACTCATACTACCAGACAATGGGCAGTAATATGATATGATTAAAGGTGTATCATTAATTGCTGCATGATGCTCAAACTTTACAGTTTAGAAAATGATATTATCAAAATTATAAATATAAAACAATATCAGACTGTTAAGGCAGAGTCTTATACAAATAAAATTGTAGTGGGATATAAAAATTTCAATATTTGAATGTAAAAAATAATAATATGAAAATTGATAAAATAATGTACAGGTTATTTTAAGTCAATTAAAAAGAAGAATAATAAAAGTAGGTAAACATTAAAAATAATGTTAGGTCATACAACCAACCAGTTAGACAGGGCCAGAGGGTCGCAATGTGCAGGACGGAGTTGTATGCCAGGCATCTTTATCTTCGATATACTGTTTTTTTTTTTTACAGTGTCAAAGTAGCCCCAATTAAGTCGAACTCGAATTTTGTACATAATCAGGGATGTGATTTAGTATTTTTTATCTTCGCCATCTAACTTCGCAGACACCTCTGTACCGTGTGGAAAAATAGGAAAACTGTCAATGTTGCCTATACAGTTAAGTTAAAATGCATAAGGTCCATTTTTATAGAGATATATGACCAAATGTAATATTTTTAGTAACTATCAATGTCGCTCCTTGATATCAAAGTAACCCCAATCTCTGGTATAAAAAGTCTTCGCCTTGTTCTAGATTCAAATTCTTAAGTAGGTAAACCTATTTGCTTTGTTAACTTTTTATATTCGCTCTTTCTTCAGTGATGTGGAAAACTGCGCATACTTACTGTCTGTCATCCTTTGCAATTCGATTGATGATCAAATTCGTTCTCTTTAATGGGATTATTTTTTATTTATTTTTATTCTTGATCGCGTTTTACCCTCGTGGAACCTGATGAAGGCCCAGATAGGGTCTTAGATGGAATGCGGATTTTAATGTGACCACGCTGGGTTAATAATGGGATAATTTCATGTGGTGTACTAAAGTCTTTTACTGCGTAAATAGAGACACTTACGCCATCCACAGCCTGAATGAGATCTTATTTTTTGATAACATTAGTATAACGGCTATGTAACCTTAAAATTTATCTTATCATGCACGTGAGGCTAAATTATAAATATTATCACAATATTTACGTTGTGTTAGTTTATGCAGTATTTGAAGTTTTATGTTTCATTTGAATTGTTTATTTAAAACGTTTGTGAGATTGACTTCCGTAGTCATCTGCTTTTTTCCAAGAATGTGAGTCGGCATCACTTTAGTCAGATGCAGCTTATAACGATTTACACGGAACTAGTGGGAGGCTGTACCTACAGTTAGATTAATCGTTGCATTCTCAGACATTTTTAAGGCTTAAGCGTGCTCGTGGAGGTTTTTCATAGATGTGTGTAATCCGAGGTATCGAGAAATCTTGATATGAATAGCAAATAACAACATTTGTCTACGACGAAGATTCATCAATCAACGCGGTACTTATTTTTTGTAAATCCTTGGTCAATATTCGGTAGGATCAAACGTTTGTACATTAGTCATTTCCACGAATGAGGAGAGGCTCTACTATACTACTTATTTTGTACTATCCTGTCAACCAAATTATCAGCAAATTGCTAGCAAGTAAATAAAGGAGTTCCATTAGGTGCGTTACCAACCCTTTATGTAAATATCTATGAATAGTCTACCTACATTGTATTTACTGTATGTACTAGTTTGAGATTTGGTTGTATCATTTGTGATTAATAAGATGTTAAAAACCAAACATCATATGCTGTCATGTTTTATTTTATATAATTTTATGAACTGCAGTGCATAAAGTGAAACCATTTAAGTTTTCATTTTCCGTCGTTCACTTGTTTATTTCACTTAGTAATAGTGTTGTGGTTGCAACACTAACCGCATAGCGACACTGTAATTTATTAGGGTTTGTGTACACATCGTCGAATCAATTTAATTTGATTGCCAAATGCTGGTAGAATGTAGATGCTTATATTTTGTAGATCTCAGATATTTTGAAATTTTAAGCTACAGTTAAAAATTAATTCCTGTACAGTTTGATGGTCGGTACAAGTGGACCCTATTGTCACCAAAATACATTGTTTTTTTTGTGTCAATAATGAAAACCACAATCTAGACATTATTGCTATATTAGCCTGATGGGAAAGAAACTGATAATGAACTACACACATGCACTTACTGCACACTTAATTATTTTAATTTATTACGCAATAGTAACTGAAAAACAATAAAGATGATTATTGATATTTTTTTATTTTTATGCGACTGTTGTAGCGCTATTACTTTTGCATTTCTATTTTACTTACACGTGCTCAACTAGCATAATATTATTTTTAGATTAAAAAACTGATTGGTGCAAGTATATGCCTATTGATATAATACTCGTAATAGCGAACAATCTCATTCGAAAGTGTTTTATCTTTTTATAACACAATAATTAAAACAAGTGGAATTAATCGATTGTTACCTATCATTCGACTGTAATTTTGATTCCTGAATGGGTCCCTGGGGGACTCCAATCGTGTGGATTTTACAAAGCCTTTTGACAAAGTGGACAGTAAGTAAACGATGGTAAAAATAGCTTATATACTTAAACTGTTTTTTCTCATTATGTGTAAACAAAGGAATTCTCTTTTCAATATGATTATGTAAATATCAATGATTCACACTCTTACATATTTTTATAATAACATATTATCTACAAAAGAATAGCGGAGAGTATAACTTCTTAAACAGAGTTGGCCTTGTGGATGTCTCATTGTCTACGTTTGCGACTTATAAACATAATAAATAAACACGCCGGGGACTGTGGACAATCCACAAAGGATAAACATAAAATAGTAGGTATTTTATGTACGAATAAAAACTACGAAGGGATTTTAATCGTCGACGTATGTGCTTGTAAACGAACTTGAATCTTTGTTCTGAGAGCTAAAACAATTAAACTTTTACTTAACAACTAACACCCTACCGGTGCTTAACTAAAGAGTTGTTTGTGAGTGATGTCTGTAACATGAAAACTCTGGACAATTCGTCATTTGCTCATTAATGCAACAAAAAATGCAGAACCTAAGGCGGGAATTACACCATTACATATTTCCTTTAATATTCAAGTTCATTTCATTCTATGTTCAATCACAGCTATCGGCGATAATTACAGTTTTATTGCTAATTACAAACTGATGGTTTTTTCTCGGTAATCGTTTTGCTACTGAAAATTGTTTAGCATTATTATTTGTGCTCTCGATGATTTACACGAGCTGAACTAACATTTCTTAAAGCAGCTGTGTATGGCCAATATGCAGATGTTCCAATTTTGCACCTTATCTACAGGAATCTTGTTAATTGGGAAGTGTATGTTTGATTAGTTGCCAAATCAATTAATTGGAAAACGGGCTCCGTTTGAACATTAGTGGGAGTAAGAACCTAATTTTGTAAATACTCTCGACTGGTAGTAGTTATGCAGCTAGTAACCACAAAAAAATAATTTTATAGCGTCTCGTTTTAAAGTATAATCTTCAAAATTATGAAATCCATCAAATAAAACTACTCAAGGCAATTTATTCCCATCAAATTGCTAGACCTTTCGAGCTTTCAAGGTGCAATCCGCTCATAAAATTGTTCCCAATTATTATTTCTATTATTTTTGAAATTTGTAATCTCCAATGGAGATAATTGGCTATCCATAGTTTTTTTTCTGTTTTGTTATTTAGCTACTTACATTTTAGCATGATGCTTGTTGAATTTTTCAAACAAGAAGAATATTTTGGTCAATACGAAAGACTTACCTGAAACAAAAAGCACTTTTATTAGTAAACAATAACAAATGACATAATAATTTGACCAACAAATAAATGTAGGACAATTAGTTACATAATATAATTTGTATCATAACTCATTATCGTTAAGCTCAATGGTAAGTGCGTATTAAAAGCGTACTAGGGAATTAGTACAATAACCGCCAGTGCCTTTTGAGGCTTGATAAGACTGTCGGTTCCAGATGTGCTGCGAATATCAATGACTGTCGTCATGGGCAATCAGAAGACCGAAAATCGGACAGCTGGTCTAGTATTTTCGGTATTGGAGGTCAGCCACCTGATCCAGAACTTTTCAATACGTTAGTTGTCGAACAAGCAGGTTTGTTGTCTTGTTATGTCTACAACTCTCGTAACAAGAGAAAAAGAGATAGCAAATCGAATAGGTTGACAACTGACTTATCGAAGCATTTTGAATCATAAGGCTAATTCTCGTAATTAGAAATGTTCAAAATATAGTTTCGATCTAGTCTCAGCATAGTCTCAATCTCATAAATATGACAAATGGTATTCTTGTTCTTAACAAATAACGTCAAACGTGAGATTATATTGAAATGAGATTGAATGTTGACTGAAGCCAAAAGGGTATTCTGGTTACATTATGTACTGAGCCATTTTGACAAGTTGGAATTCTCATTTATGTCTAGAATTTTAGTCTATGACTGTTAATATCGGTATGCTACCGGTAATAGATTTTAAGTTTACTAAATTGACATTATATCGAGATAGACTGAGATGATACTGAAACTGGACCGAACTTTAAGTGTTCCAGAATACCATTTTTTATTCAATTCATAATTTAATCTCAGTTCGGTCAACCTTCAGTCTTACTTCAAATTAATTACGAGGCTTCAGAAGTAGACAACACAAAGTCGCTTCATAATTCATCACCAGCAGATAAGAGCGGCACTTTGTATGTTATTATTAATTTCTTTTTATTATAATAAGGTACGTAAGCCCTAGAAAATACTTATAAAAACATATCATTTACACAAAATACCAACTAAATAAAAACAATTAGGTAATATTAAATTCGACGGTGCTTGATCAAATCCGGAAGGAACAAATTAATGTTTTTTTTAATAAGTGGAATATCTACAACGGGTTTGTTTGTAATTAAAATATTAAACAAATTAAATTATCAATGGAATGCTAATATAAATGGATCTAAATGTAGAATATAATTATAATAAACATTATGAAACCGTAAAAAAATGGCATAATTGATTGGAATTATCTAAAGCTACATATTCAGCTTTCGTTGGAATATTTTCTATGTGCTTGTTGCCTAAATAAATTATGTATTATTTAAGTGTGGCTATCACAGCACATTGTATATGGGCCATTGTATTATTCGTTATGCAAGCCGCGTGTTAACTCGTAACGAATCGATCAACTTAATGCATGTTAAATCGATTGAAAACGATCACTGGCTGTCGCCATGATGTCTCGATGTGCAGTGCGTCTCGTGGATCGTAAAGCGTATTTCTAATAGGCGGGTTAGTATCACACTTGCGAATATTGGCTGGCAGAGTTACAAAAAAAAGGTCACTCGGCTGTTTTTTTCTTAAGTCATTAATATTGAGTTTCTTAGAGATAGGTTTCCAGCCCATCACCACATTTCTAGGTTCCTGGTCAACTTAAACATATAGCACCGCTTCCCGTTCAATCAAGTTTTATGACAATATTACCATATCAGATGAAACATTATTTTAATTCGAAATCAGTGATTAGTTGCGTGTATCCTAATTTACGGTCAAAAACTTTCCAGATTCTATATTTATACCAAGATTTGGAACAAAACCATTATGATTGAATAAATTATCTAATTGTCTTCTGAATGCCAATCTAACTGTACAAGATGTAACCCCGGTTGAATAGCCACGAAAGTTAATAGCTTGAGACTACGATTTACAACCATCGTTACTTTTTACAATCAATTATATAATTTGAGAATGAAAAGTTCTTCTAACTGTTAAAGTATCCAGCGAATTTAAGTTGAAATCGTGTTTAGCACATTATCTTCTCTCTGTTCCTCTACTCTTGCATTTTCGTTCTCTTGTATCAAATTAATGGTTAATTTGTAAACTGACTCATTATATTAGTTAGTGAATTTTGAAGTTTATTTATAGTAAATTGTGTATTTCACTTTAGCCCTACAAAATACGTATCTTCAAAATTTCTTTTTCGATTTATGTTATCATGTATTGAAGGAAATTCATTGAACTCACGCTCCTATCGAAGCAACCTTCGTGGCTAACGCAAATCTTTCATGCCGCTATAGCCGACACAAAATATTATGAATTCAGAATTTCTACGCTGACGTCATACGAACGGAAAAATACGAGGCTTTTAAGCGGCATATACGCTAGTTTACTTACGCTGATTCTACAGATTATCTGCTTTACTTTTATTACGTAAAATCTAAATGTCACACATCTGGCTCCATTTTTATCGATAGTATACACAATCGAAATATAGAATGGGCGTGCTATCAGGTGTCTCATAACCAGTATCATCAATAAAATCTAATCAACAAGAACCTGGCAGTTGCCTTCAGATTTGTTCGTTTTGAATCTACGTTGCCGCTCAATAATGCCGGTCATAAGAATCCTATTAGATACATATAATTTACCAAATCTGCTGCCCATAACGCAATCTCTTACTTCAAATAGAAAACCACACTGAAATCGGTTCATAGGTTTGAGAACTACGGTGCCACAGATAGATAAAGTGTTCAAGCTTAATAACACCCCTCTTTTTGCGCCAGGAGTTAAATAGTTTGTTCCTCTACTAAAAATAGGCGGGATGGAATGGAAGATGATATCAAACACCCAAGTAGACCTAACACACTAAAATGAAGAAACCTACCGTGCGATACAGCGATGTTCTAAGAATGTGAGCAATTGACACTAAAGTCTAGGCAACTAGTTGATGCCCTGATAACTCTGAGAACAATAAAGTAGGAACTGACCTAATGACGCAACCAGGTAGTCATAGAACTAGATTGAATTATTACAGCATCATCAAATGAATGTCAACTTTAATCCCACGGTATTCAGTTCCAATTACTGTACCTAGCAGGATACCCACGTTACTTCAACTCTGTATAAAATACTATAGTACAAAGTGACTGATTTGAAGTGGGTGCATCCCGAGGATGTATGTAAGTGGATGCGTTGTAATCCGGGCACTTGAAACAATCATTCTTATCTCTATAGATGTGTAAGCAGCATGCGATGTCGTCGTAAACATTCGTGTACAAAGATCTTTATTTTAATCCATTTGTTTATACATTTCAACAATTTACTTCTTAGGGATGCGGAATAGAATGAATATCTAATTATGCTTCGCTGAATAGATCGCAACAATTAAATTCTTTTAGAAAGCCAAAATCAGCGAAGGTTTAGCGACTACTTCTTACTGATTCCCTTACATCTTTAAGATTACCACAAGGGAAGTACCGTGGCTGAGTATTCATAGCCCAGAACACATAGTTTTTACCTCAAACGTAAATAACTAGGATCGCGTGTGCCTTGAATACATTAATAAATTAAAGAAACGTGTTAAAATCAAACGATTTGCTTTGCCCTATTCTATAAGGTCAGCCTCCTTAAAGAAGACGAATTTCAATTTGAATACATAATGTAAAGAAGTTTTTGCATGTCACTTACGTCAAAATAGGTGGAAACTATATAAATGAAACCATAACTCTCCGCTGGATGCGAAAAGCACAGGACCGGTCGATATGGCAATGCTTTGGGGAGGCCTATGTCCAGCAGTAGACGTCTTTCGGCTGAATGATGATGATAATGATAATGTGGAAACTAATTATTAAGACTCTGAACCCCACTGTCTATACCCATATTTTTTGCGAATTAAATAAATAATAAATCTTTTAAAAAAGGAAGAACTCGGTGCATTTTTTTTCTAACATAAAATTACGTCCTATTTTGACCTTTCTGTGATAGGAATGTTGATCAGACTATAAGTTAGAAGCGCTACAAGATATAAATCAAGCCATTCAGATTACTATGGTCTCTGAATAATTCTGATGTAATTATTATACCTAGATAATAAATAAGAAACAATAATTAACGTCAACTTTTTACAATAACTTGCTTTTAATGATAAAACGTTTTATTATTTAATTACTTAAATATGCAAATGAAAATTCTTAACAAAACGAGTATGTAGGTAGTTAATCAAAAGGAAAATGTACAATAAAGGGTTTTGTAAACCTAGCAATTCAGTATATTGTTTTATAGTATAGGCAAGAATAATTTATGAAAGCTAAATAAATCATTCAAGCCATTTTTTTTATAGGTGGCATTCTATACGACAGCGGTTTTGTCTGATTTTTTCAAATCTGTATCATTTAGTACTACTGTTCGTTTATGCTATGAAATTTTATCCCATATACCTCCATAAAACTTTTTTTTGAAATCAATTTTAAATTTTACTCAAACGCTTCGTATCTCAATTTGTATTTTAATGAAAACAATGTTATATCCGGTTGCAGCAAATTGATGTTTCCATTGTCAGAAGATGTGACGGCAACCAATTGATAATAATTTATTTTACCTCCTTACGTTGAGCTCAAAATCAATCTTCGTTTATGACAATGTTGGAAATTATCTCAAGTACAGACGCCAGCACAATATCAAGCTACTACAATCTGTCAAATTTCTTTAATAGATTTTCATCTTTATTTTCAAGCATTAGATTCAAGGTTGATTGGGAAAATTTGACAGTTTCGGGTAGCTTGACCTGCTGGCGTCTGTACCTATTATTTATTCCATTCATTATACGAAACTCGGATGCGTGTTAATCAGCCTAATACTGTCCCACTGCTGCACGGGCCTCTTCTCAGAATGAGAAGGGTTTAGGCCTTAGTCCATCACGCTGGCCTGGTGCGGGTTGGCGAACTACACAACACACACCATTGAGAACTATTTAGAGCCCTGTTAGATGTGCAAGTTTCCTCACGATGCTTTTCTTCACCGTTAACGCAATTGATAATCAAATTATGATCCGCATAAGAACTCTAAAAGTCACAGATGCGATCGCATCGAAATCAGACCCTCCTGTAGATAAATGGCAATCGATGACCGCTAGAGAATAGAAACGCCAATTAAATGTATGGAAATGACATAACAGATCGCTTAACCGGTCGAAAGCTTATGTCAATCCAGTACCTACATCTTATGTGTCGTTGCTATTCTCTAGCGATCATCGATTGCCATTTGTCTACAGAGGCTGCTTGGAAGCCAAGCGTTCAATTACCTACTGGGATATCACTGCTGTTGCGTGTACTGTTCACTAGAAAAATCGAATGTAAAGTAATGTAGGTGGCACTGAATTTGTCTACAAATTGTCCATGATCACAAATGCCACTCTTGGTCATGGTCATCAAGAGTATTACACACGATAATAATTTTCGTTCCACCAATGAGGTAAGTAACATTACAAAGCCTACGTTTTATGAAAAAAATACTCAATGCAAGGTACATAATAAAATTTGCATTCTGCAAATTACTTGTTATAAGTTCATTGAATACTTTTACAATGCCATGTTAAACATTTTATGTAAAAGCTGATTTGAACAGCGTCTTTTAGTATACATATACTTAGTGCATTTTGAGGAAAACCTGAAAGATGATAATTTAGGACATTTTAAAACGAAAACGACATGATGTTTAAGGGCCGATTTTTCAATCCTTAGATAAACAGACAAATAGCATTTATTCAACAGATAGCAAAAAAACGATTTTTTCAATTGTCAGATAGGCTTTATTTGACGAATAATTTGACTACCTGAGGAATAACTTTATCTTTCCCTTTGACGGCCAGATAACCGCTTATTCATTAGATAGTTTTATTCGATGACTGATGATGTACACAAAAAATATAATTTTACTAGACAATTCTTGGGTTTGCGTTTTCATCAAAGTAAAATGGATGTATAATATTTGATAGCACTGATGATCTGGCAATAATTGAGGAAGAAGCTCTGATAAATGAATTCATAAATCCAGGAAGGAAAGTAAGAATTATCACATCCAGGCTCAATCATTTTCCGCCGGAGGGCGCGCAAATTTCTCCGGCAACCCTAGTGTGTGGCCTGCGGGTGGCGGGTTATTGGACCTAACGCCCGACCAGTAACAGGCCCGAGAAGGCGGTGCGCAGTGTCCCGTGCGCGCTTCTCTGGAGGACGTGGGACGAAGCTCCACAGAAGGAGCTCACCGCAACCCCGGCCGGAGGCCTGCCGGGGTTGCGGTGCATGTAGCTGCGAATCCCACGACCCCGGCCATAGGTAGAAGGCATACCGTGGGTTTTTAGCTGGTAAGAGTCCGGCATACATAACCCTTCGCCTTCCCCGGGCGGAGGGAATCAATGAGGATAAAGACATGATAAAAAGAAAAACATGCCCAGTCATTTTACAGTGTGGGATTCAAAAGAATTCCATCGTCGATTCAGACTTTTAGAGTCCGTGCAATATTTACTTTTAGATAATGGTAGAGGATAAAATCAAGCATCAAACACAAAGGTAAGTTTTCAATCGTTTATTAGGTATACAAAAAAAACTGCGATATGGGTTCATGCGTACATAACAGAGCTGTAGTAATTGATAGTGTAAATCTTCCTAGCGAACTATGTTGGGATCGTCTGCCAGTGTGACCAGATGCAGTCGAATACCAGTATTTTACATGAAGCGACTGCCTATCTGACCTCCCATCACCCAGTTAGTAGATAACACGATAGCTCTTGGTAGAACTGGTAGTCAGACTTTCGGGCTTCGGTTCTGTACATTTCTTGTCTGCATGGAGGACTTTTTTTGGTCCTTTTTCAATTCCCATGTACTTAAGTTTTAATGTATTCCATGAAAGGACACTGGTTGCGATTCCACCTGAATTAAATGAGCTCTCAGTTTTTCTCCATACAGATTCTTTGTCTTTATTCATCACCGCATCGGTCGGTCTTCTTATTTCTTCGGTTTTCTTATACGTGTTTGTATTTATCGATTAAACTTACGAGGAATTGAATTACAGCACTATTAAAATTCGCCGAACGCTCTCTTTGTTTGATTCCATTGTAATAAACATAAATATTGTAATAATATTGATTTACAATCAAAATATATAACACGACATGACAGGAAGATAGTCTGACAGTGTCATTTTTGCCATACAGGTAATTAATGTACTCTAGACTCTGTGCATGTAATTGAAATAGTCTGTCCTGCTCTAACGTTCGTTTATGCCATATATTTATTTCACCTCCCTGAAGTTAGCCTTGCTAAAGTCAATGAAATCGGTCAGATAGTAATTCGTGAGATAAATGGCAATTGAAAAATTGACAAACAATTATCAGGCAGATAAACAGCCAAATAACTTTATTCGTCAGGTTGTTATCAGGCATTTTATCTGAGGATTGAAAAATCGGCCCTAAGTCTTACATAACAATGATTTTTTATTGTGCTAATTTTCCGAGTTTGCATAAAACGTGGACGAAGTTAATGATTCTTCTACAGTAAAATCGTGTTAAACAAGCCGCAAGCCACTTAAAGTATCACTGATGACGGTTTTAAAGCATGTATTAGAATTTCAAAACTCGATAATCTTTATTTCCAAGTAAAATAATTTTATTTTAGTTTTTTCGAAAAAAAATCGTCCCTGCTTTTGTTACGAATTCAGAAAATGGAGCTTCTAATTCGTGACCCCAAATATGACCTAAAATGTAAACACAGCTGATCATAGCTGGCAGTGGCGAAGGGTGAATTTTCTTAAAAGGGAAGCCGGCCCAATTATTTGTTTAAATGATAATTGAAAATAATAGATACTAGTATTTGCCATATTTCGAAAGGGAAGCCGATAGGAATCGAGTTGTATGGAGCCTTCGCCACTAATAGCTGGTGATAGATAGATTTTAAATATATTTTTATGTTATTTTCGAACAGCTATTTCTCGTATACTATTGACTTTTGGGGAAAGTGGTAGAACAAAAGTTACTCATTATTATGGATATTTTACGTCGGTGCGGTGCCGGGCGTAAATAATAGCACTACCCCATCTCTTGCAATAGGTGTCGTAAAAGGCGACTAAGGGATTCACTAGAGGATGGGCAGCAGCGTTCTGTGAGTAGTTTAACAACCACACTGCGATTGCCAACCCGCCTGCCAAGCGTGGCGATTACAGGAAACCCACCCAACATGGATAGTGCCGATGCTTGGGGGAGGCCTATATCCAGCAGTGAACGCCTTTCGGCTGAATGATGATGATGGGTACTTTAACACCCTTTCGGATTACTTAATTATGTACTTAAATTTAATACCTGCTCAGATTTACATGACATGTTTAAATGATTTATTATTTTGAAAAATATTTTTTTAATAAATATTATACTACATTAGTTACAGATATTGTTCTGCCTAGCCTTCGCCCAGTGTTGGGGTCAGCTTCCAGTCTAACAGATGCGGCTGAATACCAGTATTTTACACGGAGCGACTTACTCTGAAGCACGGTGGGGTCTCGATGTGTAACGAATGCACACAATGTGTAATGAATGCCATGGACTAACCGCGGCTAGCGCACCTTAACCTTGCAAAACATAATCTGCGCTGTTGGTAATTAGCCACGAGCCCCTTGCAGTTATGATTACGAATATTAAGGTTGATTTACACGACGCCAGTTTCTTGAAGCAACTCTCATGCTATCTCTGTTTTTTTCGCTGAGAAAGACAAAGACAGAACGATTCTTGCTTCAAGAAACTGGCGTCGTGTAAATCAGCCTTCAATAAAATAAAATGTGATTAACCAAACGTGACGTTATAACCCCCCCCTCCCCCCACCCAGAACTACATACAATCCATACCACCATACAACCCAGAATTTTCCAATTTGCGTAGTTGCATTCGTGTTGACGTCGATATTTAAATGCACAATTAAAGATAATATTAGTAATTAATCAAATGGAATCTATGCATAAATATTATAACAAATTGTGTGTCTAATTGCGTTGTTCTGCGTACTTCAAGTCGACTACGCGTATGTAACGTGATAATACGTCCCGCTTTTAAGCTCTTTGTCCCGCTGTCCCTAAAAAACAAAAAATGCGGCTATGACAACAAAAGGCGACTTGAGAATGAATTCAATCAAAAAAGCGTGGCTCGATTTATTTGCTCACAAGTGTATTTGAATGTTTCCATTACGAGAGCTTCTCTGAATTAACTTTTTTTTTTAATTATTTTTCTTGGTCGCATTTCACCCTAGTAGCACTCGATGGTAAAGCGCAGACAGGGTCTAAGATGAAACACACCAATCCGAGTAACAGAGATGTAGAGGAATTCCCTTACCCCTCTAGCTCTCACATACATACACACGACAGAACACAGTAAACTGCTTGGCACTTTAATGTGAGGGTGGTAGTAGCTAGCCAGGCGGACCATATAGATCAGTCTTTCTCAAAGTGGGCGATAACGCCCCCTTGTGGGCTCTAGAGGCTTATAAGGGGCCGTTAAAGAGCGGTTAAAAAAAAGATTGCGACTGTGATTCGTAAGATGTGGTAAAGTGAATAAATTTAGGGGTGCTAGATGATTATTGATTCTCAAACTGGGCGGTAGAAAAATAAGTTTGAGAACCTCTAGTATAGATCATACCACCAAGTATGTTTTTTTAATTACTGCAGTCTACTGTGTTCCTTACTGCAGTCTACTGTGTTCCGTACACAACAAACTACAGTAATTTCGAGCGTACACTCATGTCTGTACCCCATAACCCTCATTATTTTCAGAGACTAATCAATTCAGTTTGTCGCCGATAATTCGCTTCACCGGACAACCGAAAAACGCGCGGCACAAAATATAATTAGTACAAAAAGTACACCACGTTCATTGATAATACAGCCAATGTTTATACTTAGATAAGTTCGTAATCACTCAGTGGTGAAGGTTTAAACATTTCTTTGATTGTTTTTTTTCCTCAACGGTACACCGAAGCCGTAGCCGACAAGGTTAACGATTGGCTATGCGTTTAAATATAAGATTTGCATTCGAATTTCCTACTATAAGGATTGGTGAAAAAATCACTTAGCTCTATTTGGAGCTACTTATTTATATTCCATGTTGTATTATTTGTTTGCACAATGTGTTTTATACCGAAATAGTTTCAGGAGATAATATTATCTGAATATTTGAAAATACATATTATAAAGAATTAGGATAATAACCAAAGCAGTGATAGCGTTTTTTTTTTCATCGTGCGAAAATCCTTATGTCTAGCCTCCGCCCGAGGAAGTTCACCATACTCTGTTAATTATTAATGTCCTGTTAAACATTTTAATAGACTGTTTAACAGTACATTGAAATTGACATTGACAGCTTAACAGAACATTAACAACTAACATTGTATGGTGAAATTGGGTCTTAGACTCTTACACGGTGTTCCTCCTCCTGACCCTTGGCCGGGGTTGCAGTATTCGCAGCTGCATGCACCGCAACCCTGGCCGGAGATGCGATAGCCTAGCGGTAGAACGCTTATTTTCCATGCAGAAAGGTTTGAGTACATTCCTCTGACGTTTCAAATTAATATGCCGATCAAAATTTGATTATCACTTGCGTTAACGGTGAAGGAAAACTTCGTGAGGAAACCTGCACACCTGAGAGGCTCCAAAGAGTCCTCAACGGTGTGTGTAGTCCGCATATTCTTACCAGGCCAACGTGGTGGACTAAGGCCTAAAACCTTCTCATTGTACGAAGAGGCCCCGTGCCTAGAAGTGGGACAGTAATATCTAAGTATCTCCTAGGCCAGGGGTTTTCAACCATTTTGGCTTAAAATGCACTTTTTTTTTGGCTTAACACGCCACATTGCGGCCAGCCGCAAAGTGGCGTGTCGCGCCACAGCCCCAAAACAACCAGAGCGGTTGACGGCTGGCCGCAAATCAGTGCGTCGATATCACGCGGTTTCATGTAAAAATCGATGTGCGGCCTGCCCCCGCTAGTGCGTTTACGGGCTTAGCCTAAGGGCCACACTGGCTTCTCCACAAAATCTGAAGGGGCAAAGACCTTTTTTTTTATTTTGCTGGTTGGAAATCCTCATGAATGTCCTCCGCCCCGGGGTGGGCGGAGGGGTCTGTCAGACTCTTACTGACTAAAACCACCCCGGTGTTCCTTCGCACACTTAGGTCGGGGGCCGCGGGAGCAATACATTCGTCCGCAGCCCTCAACTAGGGCCGGCCCGCATTTGCAGGCCTCAATCGCTGGGGGGAGTGAGACTGCCCCAGTGTCATCTGAGAGGCGCGCGTGGAAGACTACGCGCCACCGCCTCGGGTCCATTTAGATGGGGGAGGCGGACGTCCCCAAGTCCACCGCCCCTGAAGGGGCCAAGACCTAGTTCAACATACTATAGTTTTAATGAACAACACCAATCCAGTCCACTGCCGCGGGCCAGATTGATGGTGCTCGCGGGCCGGAGGTGGCCCGCGGGCCGTAGTTTGGAGACCCCTGTCCTAGGCAAATGTCTCCTAAATTCTTTCCACTTCATCCTTTCTAATCTTATGCAATCATAGACTTTTTCTTTTACAATAATGTTATCGTAAGTAAACTGATGTTGTTCAGATGTATCGCTATGTCAAAGTGTGTCAGTAACTAGTATTAACACCTCGTCGTGCGATGCTAATTGTCCATGCACGACCAGTTTTCACTTTAGCTGCATTGTTTGTATGTTGTTACACGTGATACAGGATTGTAGGAAAGATTGAACAAGGCTGGTATTCACCATGATTACTTAGTTCTCTGGTAAATAAAAATCTGGTTTACTCGAAAAATTTACGAGAATTTTCGGTAAACAGTTGTTTAACCAGAGAATTAATGTTGGCGAACACTAGCCTTAATACTGCTATAAGTATTAAGAGGATTCTACTTCATAGCCTTTCGAACTGCATTTCATAGCTGCCGACAAACTGTCCTGCAGTTTGGCAGAAGATTTGTGTAATACCCACTCATGCAATTTTTGTTGAAAATAATAAAAAAAAATACTGACCGAATTGAGAATCTCCTCCTTTTTTTGAAGTCGGTTAAAGAGAACATTGAAGACAAGAGATAAATTTAAGAGGATTCTACTTCATAGCCTTTCGAACTGCATTTCATAGCTGCCGACAAACTGTCCTGCAGTTTGGCAGCAGATTTGTGTAATACCCACTCATGCAATTTTTGTTGAAAATAATAAAAAAAAGAACATTGAAGACAAGAGATAAATAGTGAAAACTCAAACTGAACAATGAAAAACATTATAACTTTCGTGACACACTTTCATATTTATAATTGTTTACGGTTTACTCACGTGTATGAGTCAACCGTAAACAATGTTAGAAATGAAATGCATTTTATCAAATTCTAACGGGGTGTCCTGCGTAAGCGACACGCGTGCCTTGAAACTTTTATCTGTAGTAGAAACTGCTAAAATTCTGTATAAAAATCTGTATCCAGTGCTAATCTGTATCAGACAACGAAAATCTGTATAAATACGGGAAAATCTGTATATATGGCAACACTGGCTGCGAACGCGATCAAAACAATGGCATTCTCTGCTGGCGGCCTATGTAGCAGTCTGCGGCGAGACGCGACGTTACGTGTATTTTCATCGCGTCGTGTCGCCTGGCGTCGCATCACGTCGCGTTTGTCGCTTACGCAGGACACCCCGTAACTCACCAATCGTAATCGTAGTAGTTCCAACTCACCAATCGTAGTTATTTAACAAGATAATTAATTAATTTTAATTAAGTTGAGCTCTTCATGCTCTAAAGTCAACAAACATGAATTTAATATGATCATAATGTTTGTAAAGGCATACATTCGTCAGAATATTAGTCATATCTAAAGCCTCAGCAGGCTGGTAAATATTTCTACGTAACTTTCCATTAATGTAAACAAACAAAGTCTAGCGAATTCTCAATAGAAACAAAAGTTAATTATGAAGTATTACATTACTGTAGACTGTAGAACAAATAGAGCAATGCCACGGAAATCTAAATAAGGTTTATAGAAATTGTATCAAGACGATTTTGTATAAAGACCGTATATAGGGTGACTGGTAATTACCTAGTGACCGATACTTTAACACATGATTGTACTCATGATAACAAACAACTTTCCCAAAGAAACATTATTTATATTTTATTTTTTTCATTTAAACTTTATTAGTAAACCGTTACGGAATGGACGCTGCTCGTAATGTTTTTTTTTTTGTTTTTTAAATAATCTTTCTTTGGGAAAGTTGTTTGTTATCATGAGTACAATCATGTGTTAAAGTATCGGTCACTAATTATCAGTCACCGTATATATGAAGACCACATGTAGCAGTGCATGCTTTACACGTATCTGCGACTTCTGTTTACTCATTTAGGTAGATTTCTGTGTCCAAAGCTAAAATTAATTTGTCTGTTGTTCTGAAATCCTAGAGGCATTCCATTTAGCGCACCAATTCGAATCACACCAATAAGAATACGCTAAATGGAATGCTTCGGAAATATCGTTAAAAAATAAAAGAATTCCAAATTCGAAACGTTAAATAAGGTATTGGAATTCGAATCGTCAATTATGTGTGGTAATATTAAAGTTATGTCGCGGTATACACACTTGATCAAACCAACATCTATTTGCCTTGCCCTTAATTTATCATTTAAAATCTGCCTGTGTTATTGACATTTCCGACTTAAAATATTATTTGCATAGAATAGGCTGTTTTCAATTTCCTTGGAAAATGATTCACTAATATTTGCGCATATGTTAGGACCCAACAAACAAATTACTCAGAATAATAGGTACGTAAAAGGATTAATTTAACAGAAAACACCAAATTATAAGTGACGCTTAATCGAGTTTATTGCAATGAACAACATTCGATATTGGGTAAACAATTGGATTCGTGTCGGAGGATTATGAACCTTAACAGTCCATCAAGATGAGCTGAAACTCACCTTAAAGAAATGGTTCAAAAGATATTAGTGCCTTGGTCACCTTGGTGGACCACTTTTGTCTACTGCTATAATAAATGGAGTACCTATAGCTTAAAAGTATTTAGCCAATGGGGTAGGAAACGGGGGAACTAATGGCGTCACCATCGCTCGTACCAAAGCAATGTCATTGGTTAAAGTTAGTTTGACATTATTGCTACTGACAATTTAACTCATTCTGATTGGTTGTAATTGGTACTAACAGAGGTGCTGCCATCTACTTTTCGTTTTGCGTTTCCATCCCCATTACCTATAATATGATGAAAGTGCACGTGCACGAGACTCGGAGAGCACGTTAAGCCATTGGTCCCGACTCCCGAGTATCATACGAATACCTATGACAGTCGTTACGGGTAGTCAGAAGCCTGGAAGCCCGGTCTAACAACCGGTCTAACCTTAGGTTGCGAAGGTCTGATGGCAGTCGCTCCGTGTAAAATACTGGTATTCAGCCACATCTGATTAGACTGAAAGCTGACCCAAAATAGTTGGAAAAATGCTAAGCAGAACAGAAAATGTTGAACGTACAAAACGTGGAAAATTCCGATCTGTCCCCCTTATCTGTCCCCTCGTCGGTAACAGGGGAACAGATCGAAACTTTTTATTTCAATTTGTCCCCCTAAAGAACAGCAGGGGACAGACCAGAAATAATTCGTTCGATCTGTCCGTTCGTTTTGGTGACAGGGGGGAACAGATCGATTTTTTTATTCCTGATTGGCCCCTCGAAGGGGACAGATCAGGGGAACAGATCGGAATATTCCCAATACGTGGTCAAATTCGTTTACGTAGGTACCGGTTTCGAATCTTCTTATTACGATTTCCAGTACCTCTGCCAAACGTGGTGATTAAGATAGAACGTAAATAAATATAAGAGGCAAGGTACAAACAATGTCTAGCATTCCACTACATTCTTTACAGAGACGAGAGAGAGTTCCTATTGTCAATAACATAATATTCTAATGGCGTGCATTCCAATTCCATATTTAAGACAAACAGAGTTATTTAAGTTTTTATTGTGTTCAATAACAAAATAAGAGTAAATCGTTAGTGCATTATATAAACAAACAAATACTCGTGATAAATGTAAATAAACATCCAACTAAAAGTCCATAGGTAGTTCCAGTAGGCTAATGGTACGCCATTTTATAGGCAAAAAATATCGCTCACGCAGATCCACTGGTGACACTGGTTAACGCTAAATGAGATTTTTTGGAAAAAAATATCGCTCACGCAGATCCACTGGTGACACTGGTTAACGC
This sequence comes from Amphipyra tragopoginis, assembly GCA_905220435.1. Classification (NCBI taxonomy): domain Eukaryota; kingdom Metazoa; phylum Arthropoda; class Insecta; order Lepidoptera; family Noctuidae; genus Amphipyra; species Amphipyra tragopoginis. The sequence continues at coordinate 6,024,638 of HG992006.1, forward strand.
TAAATGAGATTTTTTGGAAAAAAAAGAAATAGATTTTCTATTTCTGACTAATTTTAGCACTCGAGTTAACTGACTGCAAAGAGCGATATCGCGCTAGTCGTGCCCGCCAGCTGTGTCGCCGTGCTTTCATTCATTCATGAATGAGGTCGAAATGAGAAATCACATAAAACAAAATTGATAAGGTTTTTTTTTTTGCTTCTTTTTTTATTTTAACCTTATTAGCTGGTTTAGATAACATTACCTACACCTACCGCAAGAAAAAAAGTTTTTATATTTTTTTATTTTAACTTATCAAGTACCTACTGTAATTATAGACACAATAGATAAACAATGGCACTGACGATCCGGATCGTCGCGCGGGACGATACCGGTTAATCTGAATCTCGTGCGGCGTCTGGCGGATGTATGATGATGTGGTAGTAATTCTGTAGAAATCGTAACTTTGTAACACAAGCAACTTCGCAGCTTCCACTTGTTAATTATCTATCTAAACAATAAGTAAGTTCTTGCAATTTCAGTGTCAGTCTTGTGCGTCATTTGAAAATTGTGTTCATTAAATATCAATGAGTTTTTACACTCACGAAGTTTTACACACTAACAACTCAAAAAGCAACTATAGTCGGGCTATTAATTCGATGCAGTGACTTGACAGTTCAAAGCAAAATAATGATACCATACTAAAAGTAATAGTGTTGGGGTAGTGAACGATTTTACGAAAAGAACGAATACGATTTTTTTTTCAATTTAAACAAATCTCTACAAATTCGTTTGCAATATAAGAATAAAAAGGAGAAGGAACTTAAGTACTCGCTGTATTTAAGTTTAAAATAATACAATTAAATAATTAACGAGTATTTATATATTTATTGGTGAAAGTTGATTTAATCCAAAGCCGAATTCCCAAGTTTATTGTGCTTTGTGATGTTTATGTAATATATTTGTGTTTAATGTTAAGGTATTTTTTTACGTAAGCAATTAACGACAGACATAAATTAATTAATTAACTTTCTTATTAATATTCTAGCTAGACTTTCTGTAACTGTAAAGATTGGTATGTTTGTTATTGTTACCTACATTTAGTAACTATTGTTTGGTTTAGTTGTGTGCGTCTTTTGTGCAAGAATGAATAATTTTCTTTCTTTTCTATTCTTACTTCTAATAGCAATAAAATAAAAAATAATAATCATTTCATGTAACATTTTTTTGGTTGACTGATGGAGAATGCCATATAGCATTAAGTCTGCATTATGTACCACAATTGTGCATTGAAGTATAGAATAAATAAATAACCTTATTTCAGTCACTTGTTGCATCAAACACGTCATATCAGTAGTTACTTGTGGTTAAGACTATGTTTTAATATTGTTATATCGTGTTTTGATCATCAAGTTATTAAATTCAAGAAAAAGTCTGCATATAAGTACATTATTAAGTTCATTCGATTTCATTCGTTCTATTTTTCCCCTCACTACCTTTTTTTTGTCAAAAACTGGTATCCCTCCAACTGTCAAGTTACTGCATGGAACTAATGGTCAGACTATAGTTCACAAATTTTACGTTTGAAAGAACAACATGTATGGTCGTTGTGGTACAATTCGCATAGTAATAGTTAGTCTTTACTGTTTAAATATAACACGGATGGAATGTTAAACCAAGGACACTGAATTATTCCATTTTTTGCAAAATTGTCGCTAATAATAATGCTTATGTCATGTATCTTTTATGTCACCTAGGCCAGGGGTTGTGAACATTTTGATATTTGTCATAATCCAAACCTATTCCTAAAGGGGCTTCTAAAACCTACTGCAACAAAATCAGATGCAAAAAACTTACAAAATCAGATCTTCTTCTGGCTGCCTTTATCCTAAATTACTTGGGGTCGACGTAAAATGTTTTCTTCTTCCATTCTTCCCTATTCGCCATTCCGCTATCATTTACTCCCTTATCATTCATATCATCTCTCACATAATCCATCCATCTTTTCTTTGGTCTACCCTTTCCCCAATTGCCAAACTTAAGTGGCAGTGGGCGGGGCACATTGCTCGCAGAACGGTTGGCCGATGGGGCCAAAGGGTTCTGGCGTAGACGCAGCGTGGGTAGGCCTCCCACAAGGTGGACCGATGATCTGGTGAAGGTCGCGGGAATCCGCTGGATGCGAGAAGCGCAGGACCGGTCGATGTGGCGATGCTTGGCGAGGCCTATGTCCAGCAGTGGACGTCTTTTGGCGAATGATGACCCCTTCCCCTCTATCCATTAACATTTATTTATATTCATCACTCTCTTATTCACGCCTTTCGTCCCTCCTCATAAAATCAGATACGGTACTATGAAAAAATATTTTTAGGCAAAACATACTTCTATTACTGTGGCATGCGTGCTATCCGCCGACCCAGGCTTCGCAAACCCTAAACTAGACAAATTGCATGTACGATTATAATCTACAAAATAATACTACATTTTCAAACAAACAATGAGCTTGAATTGATAGTACTACGCGAGGCGTAACGAACTGGCTAAGTAAACAGTTTTAGCCGAAATTAGAACAAAGTAGGTATGACTCAAAGGTTTGATCGAATTAACATCGGTTGAATGAATAGCCATTTGTCAACCGAATGCCCAAATTTACGATACGATTCTATCGTTACAACGTTTTTTAGCATAGGAATGCTGTTGAATTTGTAATAGGTACAACAACCTTTATATTATTTGAATTCTATTGCTAATTTGAAGGTCAAAAATTACGACATTCGTTAATGAGAACAAACAAAGCAAAAAAAATTGGTTAATCCGTTTTATATATATTTTTTTTGGAAAAAATATCTCTATACTTTACAAAGATACGAGTATACAAACGTGTTTCACCATGTTTGACGTTATCTATGACAGTATTGACAACGGTGGCACATTTCGACATTAAAATATATCGTGGCTGCAATGTAACTTTATCTATTTCCAAGTAGGTAGGTATTTCTTCTTATTACGACAATGTTTCAGCTAGTTAAACCATAACTACGATTCCTAGAATAAAACAATGCAAGGTTTATCATTTAAAATGTTGTTTTAATATTATATAGTCGTGGTTCTGATAAAAAAAATGCTTAAAAAAATATATTACCAGCGATTCACGGAGAAAAAGTTTCCAAATCGTGCACAGTTCTGCATAAATAAGTACCTATAAAGTTAACCCCATTTTTTTTAAATTATTGCCTTTTTATTACTACTACCAAATAAGGATGTTCTTAAAACAAGTTTTCTTTAAAAGAATAACGCAATGCACTTTCCTCGAACTGCAATGTAATGGCCTTCACCGATCAACGCAACGTTGTTATTGTAACAAACAAACAGACAATGTGCAGGTGAATCATTGTAGCTTCCTACTTCGACACTATTAATGAGCATTGATTGTCACTCCGGCAATATTGTAACAACACCAAATAGAAAGGATTAGTTCTCTAATAAATAAAAGGAGTGGATACAGGAAAGTGTGGCGTTTGCCCTGTAGTTGGGTCAACACAGGTAAAAAAATATTATTACCATACACTTCCCACCGTAAGTTAATTCATGACGTTTCTCTACAAAATATTACCAAAAAAGTTTTTTTTTTAAACCTTGATGGTATGCCTGTTTTACGATTTTTGATGACGTCGTTTACGTTTTATTGTTAGCAGTCTCCTTCTAGCAGTCGGCTACAATTTACGAAGTAACCGCTTTGCCAAGACCCATTTTTCGTTAAACAAAGTATAATAGCAATCTATCACAGTCCACTGCTGGGCATAAACCTCGTTTAAAAAAGGAGGTTTGCTTATTATCACTACGCTTGACAAGCGGGTTGGTGACCGCTGACCAAACGCCGTACAGCCTCCAAATTGTACGGGATTTAAAAATATAAGGAAAATTTCGGTTTCTTTTTGTAAAAGCTGATTGTAGTTAAAATTATGAATAATATTTATGTTAAGTGGCCTTTAATATTATTGTTGAATGGAGGAAACATTAATACCTTGACAAATTAATTAAATACGTTATCCATGGACTTCATGGTAGCTACATAGAGAAAATAACGTAAACATAGCGCACAACTATTACGTACACAATACGTGTGTTTTTAGGGTTCCGTACCCAAAGGGTAAAACGGGACCCTAGTGCTATTACTAAGGCTCCGCTGTCAGTCTTTCACCAGAGGCCTAATTCTCCTAAAATAAATTGTTGCCAAACGCAATCGAACCACAACCGTCAGTCAGTTTTTGTTTTCGAAAACTTTCAAAATTACTGATTTTGTTTTTTGTGACAAACAATTTGATAGCTTTTGAAATTGAGAACTGTCTGAATGAACGGTTCGGCCTTGGTTCGGTTGTGATTTATCAAGATTTATTTTAGGAGAATTAGGCCCCAGGCTGTATCTCATGAACCGTGATAGTTATACAGTTGAAATTTTCACAGATGATGCATTTCTGTTGCCGCTATAACAACAAATACTAAAAAATAGAATAAAATAAATATTTAAGGGGGCTCCCATACAACAAACGTGATTTTTTTGCTCGATATTAATAACGGCAACAGGTAGACGCTTGAAATATTCACAGAATATTTAGTTATATTCACTTTAAAAATAAATAATTAAATAAAAATAAAACAAATATTTAAGGGGGGATGCAACAGACATGATTTTTTTGCCGTTTTTGTACGGAACCCTTCGTGCGCGAGTCCGACTCGCACTTGACCGGTTTTTTATTTAAACTGTTATTGTAAAACGCAAATCTACCGTTCCGGTTGGTACTGGTTGTATTATCGCGTTTTTTTTTAATTAAAACTTTCTTTTTTCCAGTAAGAATATACTTAAGTACTGACATTTGGGTAAATACACCGTGGGCTCCGGGTACCCAAAAGTTTTAATCACGCCTTTCTGGTGGTCAATAATGTTATATCAAGTCCAATTTAGTCAATTTAACTATCTTGTTTTTCGGAACAAAATAATTCAATTAACTTTAGTACTTCCTTGTAAACATAAAAAGTATCGTGTGAGTGAATAAGAAAACTTCTCACTTCACGAACCTCTCCAACGAGACACGACATACGGCTAGTAGGGTATGATATGACCAAGGTATGGCAAAAGTCGCAACGCCGTGTTCATAGGGCTCGTTAACCTAGAGATTTTTCGACTTATAAATTTTCAGAAATTATGAATATCTCGAAAATTAAGCTTCTAAGACACTCTAAATCCTAGCTTTTCTTGTCCAATTAGTCTAGGCGCACACTAGGCGACACCCGACAGCGACAGCTCGGCGACTAGACGCGACGACAGGCTGCGGCCAACAATTTTCATATATTTTGTTCAAAACTCCGCACACTTGGCGTCAGAGTTGCGGAGTCGCGACGACAAGCTTGGGGAGTCGCACGCGCTCGCTACTTGTCGCCGCATCTAGTCGCGCTATGCATGCGCAGACACGACCACAAACGCGCGACAGCGCAGCGTCAGTGTCGCTGTAAAACAACATGGCTATCTCTCTCGAATACTCTACTACAAATGATCGCTTCCTGCACGACGTCTGCCGTAACGATTAGTCGCCGACGCAAGCGACAGCTCAGCGTCTAGTCGCGGCGACAAGACGCCCAGTTTGCGATGGCCCTTAGGCATCGGAATAGTGTATACGAACAAAAGTGATAGATAAATATAAATGCCAATTATTTATTCTAACATTTTAATTAAGCAATAAACCAATGATTTATTATATTCTAATATTTTAATTACGTAATTGCTATGTAGTTAGGTTGTAATTATATTGATTAATTGAACCTTTGTTTATAGTCGTTTAAAGCTTATTTCTATTACTGATGTACAATATAAAATCCATTTTATGTATGAATAAATTATTAATACTTAGTACATAAATAAATTAAAATTGTTGAATCTAATTGAATAACTGACATATTTTTGTAAATATTTTTTTCCGATATTCCGAATTATTTTTAGTTTACATACTTATACAGGGTGTAAACGAATTCATGTAATTCCTTAAAACCACGTGATCTGCGTACTACTGGTATAGATTGATCCCGCACATGATTCAGCTTGATTTAAGATAAACAAAATTCATTTATTTTCTTGCGGTCGGGGTAAGTGACAGTATCTAAACCAAATAATAAGATAGTTTTTTTTTTTAACTCCCTTTTTCTTGTACTATACCATTTCGATGCCACGCATAAATTATGAAAGCAAGGCGACACAGCTGTCGGGCACCACTAGCGCGATATCGCTCTTTACAGTCAGTTAACTCGGGGCGCTAAAATACTTAAGAGTTATTTTTTTAAACTCTTTTTGTTAATCTATTTTGGCTTTATCTTTGTAACCAGTAGATCACGCGGTTTGAAAGAATTGCACGAATTCATTTACGCCCTTTAAACACTAATTGTGACATAAAATTCTTATGACTTTAACGACTCATATCCGCGTAAATATTTCAAAATAAAGTACGGTATACGTATCTTAACTTATGACTTGCAATGTTTGGTATGAGGAAGCTACTTAAGTAACACTTATAAAACCTCAACTAAGTAACAAAGTTAACGACATTGCGTGAAGCAAGGTTTTGCAGTTTTATTGCCACGATTCAATCTGGCTTTCCCTTTGTACGGAGACTTCATATTGAATATTTTGAGCTAAATTGAAGTATAATTTAACGCTCTTAGTATTATGCTAAATGTAGTCCACTAATTGAGTTAGCCTCTTTAGAAAAACGTGGGTAAGGCCCGGACTCCACCAAAGCGGAGATGTGCGGTGTTGTCTCGATCAACCAATAGGATTGCGTTATTTTCAAATTTCTCCGCTTAGCTTCAACTCAAAACGAATTCCTATTGGTTGTTTACGAGACATCTCCGCACATCTCCGCTTGGGTGGAGTCCGGGCGTAAGAGTTTTTAAGCTTGTATTAATAAACAGCTCTGATTTGAGAGATCTTCCAACAGCAGCTATTACAGCTATTACAGCTATTACAGCTCCATACATTGGACAACTTTTTAAAAAATACCTCTCTATTCATTTTAAAACTGCACTTGAGAGGGATCTCACAAATGAGAGCTGTTTATTATTACAGGCCTTAGTGGTCTAAGTTTGGTAGTGAGAAGAGCTCGTCTGCCACCCCTACGGTTTTATTTTAGCACACTACTTTTCGGCCGACTAGCGCAGCATCAGTCTTTAGCCAAGGGGGGTTACCATGATCTCTTAGAGCAGGAATGTTTTAATATTATTACGAAAGTGGGTAAGAGATGGCGCTAGAGAGCTGTCTAGCGCTGTCACTTTCCCACTCTCGGAATAATATTAAAACATTCCTGCTCTAACAGATCATGGTAACCCCCCAGGGCTAACCAACTAAGTCCCTGTCATAAGACCATACAAACTTTACAGGGCTTAACGATGTTGCGAAGTGGGCTTTAATGAACTTAAAAAAATCCTTTATTTTATACAACGCGTTGGCGTTAGACCAATCGAAAAAACCGTTTAATATTAATTAAATTTATGCAAATTGTTATTTATTTTTATTAAATATCAATCTCAATACTTATTAAAGTTAATAGGCTATAAGCTATAACGGAATGTCCTCTGGCTATTTGTCGGTCTATTTTTACGGTCAATTGGATTCATAAAGTCAAAAAAACTGGTAGTCCGCAAAAAATCCCACAGGTGTTTATAGTAATTGTAGGTATCTCAAAATAAAGCTGTTTTTCCATTGTACTGCTTCTAGATGGTTCTTTCGTACTGTTTCTACATAACCAGGCAGTTATTGGCAAAACCTGAAGGGTCTCCAGCTAATGAGGGGAAGTAGAATACTTAACCTAAGCTAACTACTTATACTACACTAACATCATGATTACTAGCAACAACAGCACTAAGGGCGACCCCTAGTGGGACTCGGACCTCGGCTTAGGGCGTTGCTGGCGGAAGATTGGGAGGGACACAGCTTGATGAGGGCTGAATTATCGGTGTGATCAAAATTAACCGACGCAAAACGCCTCTATGACTTTATTGCCCGGTATCCAACAATACGACAGTGAAAATCTAAATCGTTTATTTAGGTAATTATTTTATTTACATGCGCATGATTTTTCATAATAATTAATATATTTTTCCGCTCACACGTCTGTTGCCCCCTTCGCCTATGTACTGGCGGCTTTTCAGGGGGCCCAGCTAGTGAGCTGGCGAGTCACCGTCTGCCAACACTTCAATTTTAAATGTTGAAAGGCAGACGCCGTTTTCTTCCGGCAATAGAAGTTATCCAGTCCACCTAACACCCCTTCCCATAGACCAGATATTTTTCACCATATTTTACAATAGTCTTGCACCCACCTGGGACGGTCCATGACTGTACTCCAATAGTGCAGCCGTGGATAGTCCCGGGTTGGTGCCCCACCCCATTTTAGATTAAAGCTCTCAAAGGGGCCTCTGCGCGTTGGACCTGTGTCCCCGTGTATGCCTTCCAAAGGACCGGACATCTTTCGCACGGAAGATGAGCCGTGATGTCCAAAGAAATATAATTTAAGCATTAGTTTTGCACCCACCTGGGACGGTCCATAACTGTACTCCAATAGTGCAGCCGTGGATAGTCCCCGGTTGGTGCCCCACCCCATTTTAGATTAAAGTTCTCAAAGGGGCCTCTGCGTGTTGGACCTGTGTCTCCCGTATGCCTTCCAAAGGACCGGACATCTTCCGCACGGAAGATGAGCCGTGATTCTTAAGAGATACAATATAATTTAGAATAATGTTAAAAAAACGCCATGTAATTACCAGAATCGTACATGAATTGTAATTTGGTACGCACTGCTACATATCAAGCTATACAATCCCAGTATGAGCTGATCTAGCATTGTATAGGCTTTCTGTACAATGAGAGGTCAGCTTATATTGGACCGTTATAGCTGTATATCAAGACGTGTGTACGTATAATACTGAGTGGTTGCAATAAAAAGGCATCCAGCCTTTCACCATATTTTGTTTTTGACGAGTGTGAACAAAATGATGACAAAAAATTGGCCAAGGGCTTGTAACCGGAAAAAACCAGTTGTTGGCGAAATTACAAAGAGAGATCGCAAATTATGAAGCACAGGCCACATCGCAAGCTAAGCTAATTTAGCCTTAGCTCACAAAACTGCAACGTCTTTACATACTTCGGTTCATACTGCGAAGTTCAGAGCATAGCTGAGCGAGCTAACTGAACTATATGGGCTAGCTAACCCGATGATCACAGCCACAGCTAAGCTAAGTGAACTCTGTCGCCCTTCGACCGCCGCACGTTTCAACCTGACGTAGTTTTTTCATTTGTTCTCTGTATTGACTCAGATATTTTAGCTCGCATAGTTAGCTGGCATGGCTGATTGCACGCTAAGCTACGTAAGGTAAGCTAAGTTAGCTTAGCTCGCGGTGTGGCCTGCGCTTAAAGTTGAACGACCTGAATTTTGGAACTTGTTTGCGGTAATTTTATCGTATTCGGTAAAATCCCTTGGCAATGCAGAGTTGCACTTTTATGTAGATTTATCCTTAATCTTATTAACAAAAAAACCGAGTTAAGATAAAAAAAAGTCATTTCTTATTCACTTATACACTATTTTTAACTGACTTTTAATAAACGGGGAAAGCTTCAATTAAAAAAATACATTTCGTCAAAAAATCTACTTTGTTTAAAGACCATTCCTATTTTGAAAATTTCAAATAACCGGTCAAACTAGACACATAGGCATAGTTAACTATCATTAATTGTCTTTTATAAATTGTATTGACTTTTATTACTTATTTTAATTTACGATTCGAGTTATATTTTGTCATAATATAACATGTTTTAAGACATTTAAGATTCTTGTTACATTAAAATAATAACACAATAAATCCGGCAAACGTCTAAATGACTTCCTTAATCCTTATGCGTTTCCCGCGTAAAATATAATAAGTAAATTATTAATTCTAATGTTGCTAATATTATAAATGCGAAAGTGATTTCGTCTGTTTGTTACTTCTTCAAGACTAAACTACAAATCCAGATGTTCTATACACTATTTGTTTTCATATTGTAAGCCTTGAGGTCAAACGCTTTGACATGAGGACAACTTTTTTTTGTGTACATGGTATTTCTCTAGTGGTTCCTAATAAAGTTGACCACCTCCTTTAATTAAACTTGTTGTAACCATTGTCGATATACCTCGCGAACACGGTCGCAGGCTTCAACTTGTTTGTTTATAAAATCATACTAAGACTTACTAAGGGTTTTAGCCAAAAGGGCAATAATCGATCCCTTAGTTCACAATCATACTAATTACGGGAAAAAGGTGGTGTTATTAGGACGATAGTGCACAAATCATAACGTTACAATTTCATTGACAACAAAAATGTAATTAATATGATTTTGAACTAGGGTATCGAATTATGATAAAATATAACCCGTTGTTGGAAGCAACCAAAGGATAACAGCTAGGTAAGTAATATCTTTGCATTTTTATTTACACTATCGCTTAGAAGAATTACCACGTATATCCTCGTAACTAGAGTGCGCGCACGATAAGTCTGCGCGCGGCCGAAATCGGAACTAATCACGGTCCACCAAAGTATGTGCCGTTTTATCAATTTTGATAGTAGAACTACCTGATTGTAGGAATATTTAACGGGAAAATTATGTTTAGCGATAAAAAAGTTAAGCTTAAAAAGCGGTAATTTGAACTTTTGCGATCATGGAAACGTTTAGCACGCCCTCAGTCGCGCGCAGAGTTATCTTGCGCGCACTCTACATGGCATTTTCCCGATAACCCCGATTCGTACTAAAGTGTGCATGTTAAAAACAAACACAGGTGTGATTGTCGCGCAAACATTAAAGTTTTATTGTTTTGAACTGTAGTACAATGTGGCGATAAATATTTTTACATAGTTCGTAGTTTAGATAGCAATACAGCCATTACCGTTTCATAGAATTATTGCGCATTTTGTAGTGTGTTTTGAATTTGGAAGTAAATTCTAAGATTCGCGTTCATTCATAACCTATATATAGAGGTAATTTTTGTGTAGATCTTAAATTGACGTATTCCTACGTCAAATTCACATTCACTCTGTTTTCATCAGAAGCGTTACCTGAACATAGGTAACTACTCTGTAATCGAATATTAATAGTACTGATTCCACTAAAGAACAATGAAATTAAAAAAATAAAAATTTGTTACCAAAAACAAAAAGAAATCTGGAAATCGTCAATATAAAACTCGAAATCACGTTTTGGATTGCGTACAAGGTAAAACTTGAGCAAAACCAGTAAGTGTTCGTGTTGTGAATACAAAAATATTATTTTTGGGCGAAGGGTCTTCCCAAAATGCATCATTACTGCATTAAAGACACCGGACTTTGGCAGTTCTTTGTCTTTTTGGCTCTGCCTGCGTATCATATTGCGAAAAACATTTTTTTTGTTTTATTCTTTGACTTCATCGCGTTTGTTCCTAGTCGCACCTGATTGTAAGCGGAAAGGATGATGAAGCACACGAATCCAAGTAACAGAGATATAGAAGGATTCCTTTTCTAGCTCCCACATACACATAACGAAACACAGAAATCTAGCCAGGTGGACCGTATACATAGATCCTACTACGAAGCGTAGCCATCTACTTGTGAAACACGTAAAATAAGCAAATAAAAAGGAACTGTTTTCTGTTTAATAAACTGTTAGACATAAGAAAAATGTAGCAACAAAAACTTAATTATTTTATCAAAATACAATTGACATCACAAAATTTTGGCGTGATGTTATGTTACGTTATATTATATAACTAGCTGTTCCCGGCATGCGTTGCAATGCCCTTTTTCCTACTTATTACCTACCTACTACCTACCTACTACCTACCTACTACCTACCTACTACCTACCTACTACCTACCTACTACCTACCTACTACCTACCTACTACCTACCTACTACCTACCTACTACCTACCTACTACCTACCTACTACCTACCTACTACCTACCTACTACCTACCTACTACCTACCTACTACCTACCTACTACCTACCTACTACCTACCTACTACCTACCTACTACCTACCTACTACCTACCTACTACCTACCTACTACCTACCTACTACCTACCTACTACCTACCTACTACCTACCTACTACCTACCTACTACCTACCTACTACCTACCTACTACCTACCTACTACCTACCTACTACCTACCTACTACCTACCTACTACCTACCTACTACCTACCTACTACCTACCTACTACCTACCTACTACCTACCTACTACCTACCTACTACCTACCTACTACCTACCTACTACCTACCTACTACCTACCTACTACCTACCTACTACCTAAACAGATTAAGAATATGGATATACTGATATAATTTTTTTTTTTTTAAATATCAAAATGTCGAACGGGATAAAAAGTATCCTATGTCCTTCTCCTGGCTCTAAACTACCTCCCTGCCAATTTTCAGCTAAATCGGTTCAGCCGTTCTTGAGTTATAAGTGAAGTAACTAACACGACTTTCTTTTATATATATAGATATACATAATTTTTTTTTTATTTTTTTTTTTTTTTTCCCGAACCGTTTTGAAACAGACGTAATTTGGAAATATACGCATCATTTTAGATACCTTGCTGAACTGAACAATAATCAGAGACAACTATAGGACTAGTGATTGGAGTTACTTCTTTATAGTGGTAGTTCCCTTCTAAATATTGGTAAAGAAAAACGAAAACCAAAATCCTTGCCCTAACTAAAAATCTCTCTTTTCTGATTAAACAGTCAACAACTGACCGTGACCACGTATCGCTTGCCCAACAACCAACATTATAAACATTCTAGTACACGATACGTGACCGAGCTACCTGAATGGACCTATCATGTGGCCAGTAATGATTTTCTATTGAAATAGCCCTACGGAATAATTACGTTGACACGTATAAATAATTATTTCACCAATGCTAGGCGATAGGAAAATCGCTGCGCATGTTTTGACGAAACTATTGCATGCTACGTGTTAAATTTTCGTAGTTTCTAGATTTTATATTATGGAAAATTTTGCACAGCATTGGTTTGAAATGCTTTTGATTGTTTGTAATAGTAACTCAAAAAGCCATAGTAGTCAGAGATTTTACAATTAAGGACTTGTGACACAGGATGCGGACGCGGGCTGCGTTCGATTTGACCGGACCGGAGGACGCAGAACGCATCCTGTGTGACAAGTTTTTTAACCTATAATACTGTGCTAACTTTATGCATCATGTGCAGGTGGTCATCATCATCATCAGTCCATTACTGTCCCACTGCTGGGCACGGGGCTCTTTTCAGAATGAAAGGGTTTAGGGCTTAGTCCACGCTGGCCTGGTGCGGGTTGGCGGACCCGTGCATATGGTACTCGACAGCTATTCTTCCACACTAAAGGTGCTATTCCACCGGCGACTGCAAACTGCAGACTGCAATCGCAGACCGCAAGTCGCCATCGGAATAGCGCCTATAAGGTGTGCACTTTACTATTTCTAACCGAGCTGCCAACTGCAACTGCCGACAGCACGTGCAGCGACTGCGTGAAGTCGGCCGCAGCTGCACTACTGGTTTGTATGTATTTATATGAAATGGCTTCCAAGCGCCGCTGCAGCAGGCGACTGCACGTACTGCACGTGCTGTCGGTAGTTGCAGTTGGCAGCTCGCTTCGGAATAGTACCTTAAATGTGCTATTCCGATAGCGACAAAACTGCAACCGCAGACCGCAGCCGCAGATCGCACCGCAAGCGATATTACTGTTGCAGTTTGCGGTATGCAGCCCGTCTCGCATTTGTACCTTCATCAAGTTCGCTAAAAACGTTTTTTTTTTTTTTTTATTGAGTTTTTATTTATATAGTTACAGTGTTTTCTTAATATTACATCTGCCAAACTGCAGAGCAGTTTGTCGGCAGTCATGTCAAACGCCAAACCATATCTTGTCGCATATGTCCAGAAGAGGCCTGTGATAGTCCAAGCTGAGTGTTAAAATATCCGGTTGAATTTTATTCTTATTCAAAAACTATCAACTCCATCCAGGTTCTACATCAAAAACAATGCTACTGCCCTTAGCTCCCACCAAAACGGTGAATCCACTTGTATTTCTTTCAATACGGAAACATCGAATTACTAACCAGTGAGACAATATATCATCGAGGCTCATCGTGAATACAAATAACCACACAGACGGTAGCGACAGAGGAAATGTCCGTGATGGTGACGTGATCCGCAACTGTTTATCGAAAGGAAAACGAGGAAAACAATCGTTCTTATTATGAAAAATGCAGTACTGTTTACTTTGATAACAGACTGAACAAACGATTGGCGCAGTGTTGTCTGAACTATTTTATTTTTTCCCATAGTAACAGCCAGAACTTGAAACAAAAATCCTGTTGCCGGGCTATCGTCTATAAAATCAATGTAACATAAATATCACGCCTATATTCTCCGAAGGGTTGGGCAGAGGTGTATAGTACACTCTCGTTTCGCTGTTATGTTTAAGTCCCATGTAAAAGGTTCCCACCCAGGGTAAATAGTTCCCACTTGCCCGACCTGGAGATCGAACCCAGGACCTCACGCTCAGTAGTAGCGCTTGCAACCGCTAGACCAACGAGACAGTCAATGAACAATCAATGTCTCTTTTGATATTTCACAACATACAATAGTCACACAGAAAGATGGAAATACTTGATTATCAATATCAACAGAATGCCTGTTGTTGTTCTGTACCACAACCACAACAGAATACCTGGGGTGCATACCTGGGCAGTCAGCCTCGCTACCAACCTTGCTGACTGGCTAATCTTTTCACTACGGCATGACCTATTCTTGTATAGCTCGTGCCGACACGATAGAAGAAGAACAGAATACCTCATTTAATTGATGATCCTCTAAAAACCATTCGACAGAACGTTTATTATTGCATAATAAAATCTTGTCAGATATTTTAAAACGAATTTCGTGATTAGATCTTTTATCAAGGACAGGAAATACATATCAACTCGTCTTAAATCTTATCTGAACCTTATTACACTTTTGTCAAGTGTATGCTGGACAAGTGGATAGCCTTCGATTGTCAGATTACACTGACGGCTCAGAAATGTGTAATGATTGTGAGTCGATTTCATAACTGAAACCAAATATTAGTCAACCGGGATAATAATATTAATAGAATTATCACGAATTATAGTAATAATTAAGAGTTGGTCTGACGACCTGAAGAAGGCAAACAGACGAAGATTGTTGTCACACAACTCGGAAGAAACTTTTGTCTAGCTGTAGATTGTGATTTCTTTTATGTAACAAACACTGTATCGTATTTCACAATATCAACAACTCAGCATTACCTATGCTTAAAGCACCTATCGCACTCGACTCAAGGCTATCGCTAGCACAAAGTTCATGACATAAAATTAATAATAATATGAAAATTGAGATTTAGAACAACTGAAGGCTTCGATGAGCCATATTATTTAATCGAAGAACTTCAATCAGATCCAATTAAATGTATATTTTTCTTTGTCCAAACAGTGATAAACAGAATAGGTCCTGTAATGACTATTTTTCATTTAACATCAAACCGTGTTTTATATTGTTTAAGATGGTGTTGGCATATCTGTTTAGATAAAATTCCCAAAATAAATAAAGAAAAAAAAAGATATTGAAGTATTTTATCAAACTATAATTAAGGGATAAGTTCCGTTATAGAGTTTATTCTATTACCTCCCGCGTAAAAACGCACAACTTTTTTGTAAAAGAAGGATTAGTTACTAAGGGCCGATTTTTTAATCGTTAGATAACTTTTATCTTAGGAATAAATATTACGGTTTGACATATTCTCTATACAAAAGCTGTCAAAAAGTCAAACTTATTCCCCAGATAAAAGTTATCTGACGATTGAAAAATCAGCCCTTAGTTGTAGCGCTTTTAAACCATTGAACAAACATTGACAACAGTTCATTCGTTGATCATTATCATCAGATTTTAATAAAAAAACACTATAAGTTAACGTTATGAATCGGTACATGTTTTTTTAATTTGCAACTGTGAAACAAAAAAAAATTGTAGGTACAAGAAAACCCCGAAGGTAACAACTAGCATTTCGAGCAGGATTTCTGCTCATATATTTCCTCTTAATATGTACCTAATAAAAAACCGACATTTATACTTAACATTAACCGTTAAGTTTCATATTAAACTGTAAATGAGTATATTTTAATACCGGTAAAATAAAAACAAAACTTGCGTCATAAATACTTACGTATTATATAAAAACAATGGATTTGATTTAATAATAATGTTATACGTATATCAACTGTAAATGTAGTCACAGCTCTTTAAATATAACATGTGGGTAAGGTACCAGTAGTACCAGCGGGTGCACAAGTACCTACTAGGGCTGCGACACAATAAACGTCTAAAGTCTGTCTGCAAACACATCAGATAAACACAAAATAAGTTTTTTTTTTCTTTTTTGGTATTTATTGTCCAAACAGGTATAATAAAAAAAATGTTTAACCTTAATTTAACATGAGATTTGCAATAACACCCATAAATATCAATATGATGTTAATTGCATCTGTTTCTTTTTGATTAACGATTAAAAGAACATAATTGATAGAGGAATTAATTGAATATTGCATATTTAATAGCGCTGTTCTTGAATTTGTTGGTTATTTTTCATTATGCAATGCTATTCTATCGAAAATGTTATCATCATTCAGCCGAAAGACGTCCACTGCTGGACATAGGTCTCGCCCAAGCATCGCTAATGTTATACCTAGCTAAAATACAAAAGTTCTTCCTCTGAGGAAGAGTCCTTAGTTCATGTAAGATAAAATAACAACACACAAAATAACCTCGGATTTTTTTCCTTATAAAGAAAAAAGAAGCCATAAAAAATCTATATAACCATTGGCAATTTACACCGTCATATAATTCTAGTACTATAATTTATTCATAAATAGTTTGCTAAAAGTAGTTTGTGCTAAAAATAGTTTTGTAGGCTCCAATTATAGTTCAACGGACGCAATAGTTTCCGCGAGTTTTACAGTCAATTTGAATCCATTTAAACGTTCGAGAATGGAATGACGATTTTTTTAAATATGCAGATAGGCTTTTTTACGTCGGTGACGTGTTTCGCCTTATTCAGCGCCTGTGTCAAGGGTTTACAAAACTTGATTCTGTGGTAAGGAAGGTTCCATAGAGTTATTTATGCGTGACATTTAGTTTTTTATGAAGGAAGCACTTTTGTAGGTCAATTTGTGCATACTGATGCAGGTACAGCAAAAACTGCAGGATTGCACGTGCCCCATTTCTAAATAAGTAGTATAAAATCGCTTCCCGTCGTCTGTAAGCTTAGATCTTTTAAACTACGCAACTGATTTTGATCCGGTTTTCATCTTAATTTAGGTAATTTCTTCCGGAAGATTTTAAGCTATAAAACGTACCGGAGCGACGCCGGGGCGGGTCGCTAGTATTCTTGTAAACACGCCTCTTTTGTTTCTTTCATATCCATGCAAATGTGCAAACATGCGCATGCGCACTAGTTCCGTACCGGTAGCTTTAATTACACAGATGTTATTTTGAATGACATCAGCGATAACATCAGTGTATATCATTATAGGGAGTTCCCTTCTGGCACCGTACTAACATTCTTCGTATAACTTGCATTAATCGCTTTTAAGTAGGTAGGTAACTAATTCATCCAACTAATTCATCCTTTCCCCATGTGCTAGCAACCTCGTACCCAAAACGATATATTTCTCAATCTGTTATTCTGAGTTACATTGCACATACATACGAAGTAATATCAGTTATTGGGTTCTTATCATTGATATCTTCTAAGTTTTAAGGGTCAGGGTCAGTGTAAGTAGCAAATTGAAACATTGTCTTGCAATCTATGATTAACAAGATTTGACAAAATCCGTGTCTGTCAAAACACATGTCTTGATTAAGGCTAGGCATGGTTAGGTTGAGGCAAGGGTGTAGCCAAGGTGAGGCGGATGAGGTGCTTGCCTCAACCTAGCAGAGGGAAGAATAGGTAAATAGTATAGATTCAGTCAACTCGACGCCAATGCCTATAGGCAAACCAGACTATATTTATTTGGGCCAAAAAGGTGGGCTTGGGCAATATTCCCCAAATATACATTTTCTTTAATCTTATTGAGAGCAAAACATGAAGAACGGTCAAATAAAAAAATTCGGCCAAATTTTTTTCGACTGCTCAGTTATTGATTCGATCAGCTGATGACACGATGACCTATCAAATGTTGCTTAGAATAAGAGTCTAAACAACCCCCTGAAATATGACCACGCATTTCTGATACACGTTGTATACGCACAACAACTGTTCAGCTAGTTAACTTATGCGACTATAAACAGTAGAACTAACGGATAATCAACTGAAGATCGCCAAGGTTACGCTGTAAGGACGTGTCAATTAAATTATTATTAGTACCTACAATACTTTAATCTGTATTATAAATTTTTATCTCAATTTATTTCGAGGAGGGAAATTATTTCTTAATAAGATATCATCACGCCTATATTCCCCGAAGAGTTAGACAGAGGTGTATAGTACACCCACATTTCGAAGCTATGTTTAAGTCCCATGTAATAGGGGCGAGTCTATTGCCATCAACTGGGCACAAATCCAGACTCCTGGCTGTTACTGAGAAATTCCACACGGAAAAACCAAATAACACTTTGCCCGACGCACGTGGGGATCGAACCCAGAATATACGCTCAGTAACGTTTGCGACCACTAGACGAAGGCTTTTTTTTTTAATCTTTGCCCCACACTGAGATTTCTCTTGTATCGTGGGTGCGTTTACAGACACAAATCTCACAAACAAACGCATTATTTCGTTTTACTGCATGTTAATAAAAAATAGCTGAGTAAAATACTCCAATATTTATTTAAATACTAGAGGTCGCTCGCGGCTTCGCCCGCTTGGATGTCGTTTATCGCGTATTCCGTATTTTCGAGATAAAAGTAGCCTATGTCCTTCTCCTGGTTCCAGACTATCTCTGTACCAAGTTTCATCAAAATCGGTTCAGCGGTATAGGCGTAAAGCGTAACAGACATATGATACTTTCGCATTTATAATACTAGTAGGGATTACTATTGACTGCTATTTTGAGTTTATTTCAGATTCAGTTTGAAACAGTTCAGTCAAATGAATAAATCAATATTTATACGTAAAAGTTACGTAATGAATATGAAGTAGATAAATCTTATAGTAGTATAACTTTACGGATCTATACGACTACAACGTTAAGACCACTTTTGCAACGTGTATTATCTTTAAATACCTATCTTAACTGCATTCACTTATAACAATGTTAGCCTTGACAATAACATTCAGGCTGGTGTCACTAGCATTAATGATCTGGTTAAACAACCGTTTACTCGAAAAATCGGTGATAATGTGTGACAAAGGGTATAAGTTTTCATAAAGAGTATAAGAGGACTTATACCTTTTTTCACTAGGGTCACAAAAATGTACTTACTAGAATTTTTGGTAAACAGTTAATAAACCAGAAGCTTTGTGTTGGTGACTGAAAACCAGCCTACAAAATGAATAGATTAAACTTAAGTATATTTGGAAAATTACATAAAAACTATTTTGTATTATCCTTACAGGAAGTCTCTGAAATAATAACTCAAACGACGCAAATTAAATAACAGATTGTTTGTGCCTGAATTAAAATACCTACTGACATTACTTATTTTATGATACCTGTATCGAATGACGTCATAAAAAAACTTAACCGGAATTTATACAAACTTTTCGAAAGTTCGCTTACACACTTAATTATTATTGTTCTCAATAAACCATGTAAATAACACCGACCTAAATGGTTGGTTCCACTGTTCGTCACGCATACCCAATTATTTTGTTGAATAATTGTGATTGTGAAACGAACCCTTAAGCGCACTTGACGTGTGACGCGACATTAAAAGGAAGAGGTAGATTTACACTCAGATTTTGCAATAGTCATGCAGTTCATTGCAACGGCACAGCAACGGATAGATGGGAGGGACAACAATCGGAGTAATCGGACACATTGCGAAAACTATCCGATTACTCGATTGTTAACTTCAACTAGCAATGAATACCGATAATTAGAGACACGCCTGAGTGATTCACAAACTATTTAGTATCGGTAATTTGCCTTATGTAATTTGAGTGAGATGAGCGTGTAAAATAAATTAATAATTCAATGGTATCTAATTGGTTATTTTTACATAAACATAAGCTTTTAATTGTATATTATAAATTATTAATGCATGAAAACATATTCTTACTGCCAACGATACTGTTGTCATAAATAATCGTATTTGCAGTTAGAGGCTTATAATATCACCACCGACACCAACAATCGATATATGAGCTAATGTGGAACATCACTACTACCACACATTTTGAAATGTATTCGAATTTTAAAATGTTGGTACACAAAAAGTTCTGAATTTAGCGAAAGTGCGTTGAACAAAGACATTCTCCGAAGCCGTTAGGCAGAATGTGGTAGAGTGAACGATCTTTTGTGACTTTAGCTCATGAATAATGATAGCCCTGACAGCCCATTGAATACTGTAGGTACTGTACTGGATACAAAATGATACCTTCAGATTTTATTATCCTGAAATTAGGTCAATTAAGTTATTTTGCATAACTTAGCCTAATTTTAACAGCGTTACCATTACTCCGCTCTCTAAAAAACCCTTCTAGAAAAAAATAACTACTTCTTGAGTAACTTAAACATAAAATGCAGAGTTGAGTTCTACTCTCAAGAGAATACGAGCCTCAAGTTCGCAAACATTAAACGACACATTCTATTACTTAGGCGTGGTTCACATTACATACTTTGCGGAGACCGGAGACAATCCGAACCGCTCAATGTGACATGACATTACTTAAGTGTAACATAATGATACTTCTAATTTAATCTGTGTAACAAGAAGTGTAGGTAGTTACAGCCACAGATTATAAAAAAATCGTAGCGCTGTCGTAGCTTCAATTTGATTCTAAACTAGATGTTGCAATAAAAACTACAAAATAGAGAATATCCTAGCATATTAATATTAAAATCTAATAAATATTGATGTTTACCTTATTTGCCATGAGAAGACATTATTATCAGCTTTCCAAGACCACGAGCGAGGCATATCCTTGACATGCATTCATAAGTATCAATTGAAAACCTAATAACAAAAGGACATTTCGCAAGCTATTATCAATTCTAGAATAGTAAATATTGATATATCTATAAAAAAACGTAATTGATATTTCGTAATTAGAACGAACGCGGGGACGCGAAGAGAAAAATCGATCTAATCGAAAAAAGGTTTTGTTATATTTCATAACTCATAACTGCTAATGTAATAGACTGATATGTAAACCGGTCAAGTGTGTGCAATGGCCTTAGAACAAAGCAATGTTACATTATCATAATCAGTTGCTTAATTTTAATGATAATTATTGCAATCGGTATTGGCTGAGTCAACAATTCCTGCGCGTATGGGCCTATCTTTTTACGTCTTGATTGCTTGCTATGTTTATACAGACTAAAAATAAAAAAAGTAACTTTAATCCTGTTAATTATGATTTATACGTGTAAATTGGACACGACATCCTTAATGGAGTTTTTTACTGGAAAAAGTAAGTTGTTATCATAATACGCGAGCACCATTTTTTTTTAAACTATTTATCTGAGTGACTATGAAGAGATTTTAAGTACTTAACATAAAAATGTGCTATTCATTTCAAAAGTGAACTAGTTTTCTAGTCAATACACGCATTACATAATCTCTTTCTCTCATAATTAAAGTAAATGTCAAAAAATCGATCCGTAAAAATGATTATTATCGCCGGAATTGCAAACAGTTTCCTGTACCTACCATAATCGTAACGGAAAATTATCGCAAAATGTATTGTTCAGTTCTTTTTTTAATTTAAGAATGCGTGATTCTAAACCAATAATAGCGTGGCTAACCTCAGTAAACATTACACAACTAATAAAACTAAGTAGGTGCCTGGGTTTTAATTTTTGTAGGACGAAATAGGTTCATTGTCCGTTGTGAAAAAAATAGAGTCTGTTCGTTTTATCGCATTTGAATTCAGATCGCTTTGTGCGTTTATTATTATTAATAAGGACCACGTATGTTTTAACGTAGATTAGCATTTTTATGAATTTTATTTTTACGTTTAATTTACGCAAGATTAATCAGAATTAATGAATGCATGCATTAATAATGGCGTTTAGTTATATAACTATTATTTTTTTCTTGATTTTCCATTCTTGATACATGCCATAAACAATACCAAGGAATTCTAAAAAGAAAACTCTTACGTTTCAATATTTCCCATAAGTACACAAAGGATGACGTTGGCCGTGCTTCAACTTTCATTGATTGATTACTAATTCCATTGATGAACATCTTGTTTACAAAATAAAGCTACGAGTACAGTAAGGAAGCGAAATGAAATGCGTTCCATTCATGTCAACACTGGCTTGTTGCTCGCGGTTTTACTTGCATCCTAGAGGAACTACTTCATATGCCTGGATAAAAAATATCCTGTGTTGTGTTCCAGGACATGTGCTATATTTGTGCCAAATTTCATCCAAATCCCTTCAGCTGTTTTTGCATGATTGAGTAACAAACATCTTCACAAACTTTCACATTTATAATATTAGTAGGGTAAGTGAGATTATAACGTAAGGCAGGAGCTTTATGAGAGTTTTATTATTGATTTTCTTTTGACATGCGAAATCTATTATGTTATGACCCTTAGAGCAACGCGGTCGACGACGTCATCGGCTGCGTTGCTCTATGGTCATGACCTTAAGACCTAACCTTTTTAAAGTTCGATTTTTAAAATCGCTTCTCGCATTCGAAAACAAATCGCTCATACAGGCAATCCCGCTCCGCTCTTATATTAACTGTGCCCCATTAATTTTATTAGCACATTGTTTTACTGAAACATGCATATAAATGGCTTATTATTTGTTATCTTGACTCCATCTAACATTGTCTTTGCCTGTATCATTCATAAATGACGCAGGAGTAGCAACAGAAGCACAGATTGTTATCACAATTCGTTTTTTATGTCTGTTGCCACTTTGTCATCTACTTATTAATTGTACACATAACGTTTAAATTACAGTCAAAAATAGATACATAGAGTAGATACCTACGTCAAACGTGCTATCATTGACAATTATGACAGTAAGGCCATTTTTCAAGTAAACCGTTGTTTAACTAAACAATTAATGTTGCTGAACTCTACATACCTTAAGTATTTTATCTGATTGCTAGATATTTTTATTAAACTCGTGTTAAGTATACAAGGTTAATTCGAAAGGGTGTCAAAGTACTCATAATAGTGAATAACTTTTCTTCTACCACTTTCCCCAAAAGTCAATGGTTTAAGAGAAATAGCTGTTCAAAGATTTCTTTCAAATACGCAAAAATCTATCTATCCTCAGCTATGATCAGCTGTGTTTACATTTTAGGTCATATTTGGGATCACGGATTAGAAGCTCCATATTCTAAATTCGTAACTAAAGCAGGTATAGAGAATATTAAAATAATAATCATTTTGCCAACTTCGCCTATGAGCTGGCGAATCATCGTCTGCCAATGTATTTCAAATTTAGGCTTGAAAGGCAGACGCCGTTTTCTTCCGGCAATAGAAGTTATCCAGTTCACTTAACACCCCTTTCCCATAGACCAGATATTTTTCACCACATTTTACAATAGTCTTGCACCTTGCACCCACCTGGGACGGTTCATGACTGTACTCCAATAGTGCAGCCGTGGATAGTCCCCTCAAATTTCTCAAAGGGGCCTCTGCGCGTTGGACCTGTGTCCCCCGTATGCCTTCCAAAGACCGGACATCTTCCGCACGGAAGATGAGCCGTGAATTTACAGAGAGATCATTTTGCATGGAAATAAAAATTATCGAATTTACAAGTTTTAATACTTGTATTAAAACAGTCATCAGTACTACTTTAATGGGCCGCGGATTAGTGCCCTCTTTCCGACTAACCTTGTATAGTTCACTAAATAAAAATAGTGACACCCAAATCAATCTAATATTGATACTTTCTTAATAATTATGCCCTCATTCCGTCAAAAATACGCCTCGATCCTCAGTAAGGCACAAATTGGGCCATGTTATCATAAATTAGGCATACGGTATTGTGGGTCACGGCTCGCGTTGCTAAACTACCTTGATCATCACATAACTGTGTTTAAGTCATACCTATCGATTCAGTTTGGTCCTTTACACGGTAAGCAACACTTATGTTGGGACGAAAATTTGATTATTTTGTGAGTAAATTATCTGCCAGGCAAAGAAAAGGTCTCTCGAATCCTTTTAAGGAAGATGGCGGAATGAATTGACGTCTTATTAAGCTCAAGCAGCATAATCTTCTACAGTGTCGTAGGCAGAGTAATGAGCGACGAGGGCAAGGCGAGGCTTCTTAAATCATCATCATAATATTTTAACGCGCGGATTTTTTTAAGATGATATGCATGCGGCCTAATTTGCGCCTCCCTAGGTCCTGCGCCCCCCTAGATCTAAAAGCCACCCCGATGGCCAGCCCCTAGATTGACACTGATCTTCTAGACTATACTTAGTTGTATGATGTTAATAAGGTAATTAAAATGAACTTCTACCTCTCTACACCTACTCTTAAATTTCCGTCTGTAGTTCCATCATCGATTAATAAGTAACCATCAATTACATGCCAGGCCTATAAATGCTCTTTCAAGAAAAGATTGACACCAAGTTAAATCCGAATTAATTTTAATACGTTAGGTAAACTACCGAAAAATATGGACTTTGCGCCAAGGCTTCTGCTATTATCCGATTAGTTAACACAAAATTATATTAAAGTGGACACCAAATAGGAAAAATAAACTCAGGTATTTTTGAGTTTATAATAGAAAAATATGAACTATAATTATCACGAAATTAGATCACTTAGGCTGACGATATCAATTTATTTCCGTTGTATGCGCAAACGCAATGCTCACGATTTTATTATTTGTAAAAAAATTACTATACATCTTCGTGTCAACAGATCCACGAGATTCATGAATGACCACTATGCAGTTGAACATCAGTGATTAGGGTGACCAATTTATGTCGAGAATTTTGAAGGACTATTCTTTTTTTTTGACAAAGTCATATAGTTTTTTATTTCAAGTAGACCAGATCACTGGTGCTCGGTGCCAAGTAGTAGGTCCTTTGGAGAAGAGCCGGCAAGAAACTCCATAGACAGTCGTTTAAAAAATATATATTTTGACAATTTTCATTGTAGTAATGTAAGAACAATGCAGATTAATGCAGAATTTTGTGACAAAACAACTAGTTCTACCTGACATTAGTGTTTTGTCAGGTAGTACTAGTTTTTTTCTCTCTATTTGCAAGTCAATGCGCCTTTAGTGCATATAAATTAGTATATTAACATTACCTGTTTATTATTGACTCATGAAAAGAACCTTGCAGGAAAACAACGACTACTTTTGGACTATATTTGGCATAATTTTATAGCTTGAATTTACTTAGGCAGTATCAATTTTTATGATGTTTAAAAGTAACCGGATCTACAAAATAAAGTGATCCAAAGTAGAATTTTATGTAAGAATTAGGTCATTTCAATAAGGAAACAAAAGTGATATAGATATAAATAAAAATGAATCACCAAAATGTATGAAGGTACACGCATAACTTCCGAACGACTGCACCAAATTGTTTTTTTTTTGTGTTCTTTATTGTCTGTACAAGGTGTAATAAAAGAAAACAACAAAAAAAATGGCGCTATAACGTTCGCTGGGTCAGCTAGTTTATATTAATTCTTAAGGGATCTTGTTTAAATCAACAACAAACTAGTTTTTCTTTTAACCAAAAAAGATGTTTTATTATTTAGGGCTGACTTTTCAATCGACAGATAACTTTTATCTGGGGAATAAGTTTGACGTTTTGACAGCTTTTGTATAGAAAATATATCAAACCGTCATATTTATTGCTTGGATAAACTTTATCTGAGGATTGAAAAATCGGCCCTTAATAAACTATCGGATTATTTCGAAGGATTTCTGCAATGAAAGCGTCTTGAATTACCTAAAACATTGTTATCACGTTAAGAACTCATTCATAAACCTGATAAAACCTGGTATACAAAACTATTCAAATTACGGTGAATACCAAAAGAAAATTGTGTTTATCAGCAATTTTGTCACACATCCACTTAGTTGTTTATAAAGTACTCATACCTATTAGTTCGTAATTTTCGCGCACTAAATTACACACTGCAATTTTTTTCGGTATTTACCGAAAAATATAACGTTTGTTTACGCTAGCATTACGCATTTGAACGTATTAATTTGTCGTTTACAAGGTTTTTATTTTGGTATTCACCGTAATTTGAATAGTTTTTATAACAGGCTTTATCAGGATTACAAATAATTTTCACCAGTAACTTTAACACTAGTTTTAACTTACTTTTTTTGTTTTCTTAGTTTTCTATTCCTAAAATAAATTGGAAATTAATACGAACAATGGCCTAGGATACATAAGGAACAAAACTCAAATTGACCTTACTTAGAATAAACGTGTTGCATGTTTAATGGACTACCGTAGTTGTTGTTACTCGGAGATCTGATCTACGTTCAAATGGAAATGTAAAACAGTTTTCTCGTATAGACGATGTATGTCACGCTGAAGAAAACACAGCCTGACACAATATTATCTCGCAAGATCAAAGAGATTTGCAAAAATATTTAAAAAAAAAATTCTTTCTCAATATTCCCTTCGCTCACAACATTAAAGCCCATTACGATACTCTAGGGCCGTTTAATTATTAGTCTATTTATGTTTTCATTCATACAAAAACTCCAATGTCTTTTTTTAAACTTTGCAGGCTTTTCTCCAAAAAGGTTCATACTACATTACATATTTTGAAAACTTTTCTACAGATTGATTTTCCCAAGTAACCTTATTCGCAACTGACCTCAACACGTCCTTTAGACATTCTTTCCCGATATTTATGGGATGTTTAATATCCCATCTTAATGTAATTTCTCCATAGAAACGAATACTTAACACTTCTCATTACTCTACGCGTTTAATGGGATCGTAACAAAGATCGTTTATAGGAAATGTAATAAAATTATCCGATAAGTAACGAACGGTTATTGTATAAAAAGTTCGAAATGCAATTATTTATACTGTATTCAATTATATCAATCTCTATTTTCACTGTAATTTCGTTAAATTCTTAGTATTTTTTTTCTCTTTAATGACTTTAGTAGACTACGTTTTGTTTAACATAAAACAACTTAGTAGTTCAGAATATTTACGTCTTTTGAATAAATTCACAGAAAAGACAATAGCAATTTAGGTTTTGCGCTCGAAAAAAGGTTTTTTAAAGATTTGAAGTAGAAACAAGATAATTAAATGAAATAACGCGGCTTGGAAATCTGTAACACGAATTTTATAAAAAAAATATATAATTTTAAACCGGTTATGAAGAATTGGGAGGTTAAAGGAAAATAAGAATGACTTATTACGATCAAATAAAACCAAGTTTTAGGTTCACCTCCAAGCCGGCGTTTTATGAATAAGTAAGGACATATTGCTGCAAGATGTTGTTAGTACTTCTGTGTTGTATCAATTTGATTTCTATCCACCCTGAGCAACCAATTGTATAATTTAATAATGAAGGTATACAAATAGAAACCGAATCATTTTTAAAAATGGTATATCACTACCAGTTGTACACCTAATGACGCAAAAAAGGTAGAATTTAAAAAATAAAAAACGAAGAAAATAAGTAGGTAGGACGTTAGGAACCCTATTATTTTTAAGTGTTTTTTTTATAACTGTTCTAAATGCTTTTATTGTTTTGAAGTTTAAACGAAATCAAATCACTGACATGTGCATGTTTTTGACTAACAATTACTTAATTGGTGGTAGGTGCATTTTTTAACAAAGTCTGCGTTCCTACCTTCACTTGAAAACAACAAATCTAACAGCTCAATAATAATTCACTTACCGATAACACTTAAAATAATTCACTTTCACGTAATAAAAATAATATATTATGAACTCACTTGGCTTATCCGAGGCATCATCATCCATGATCGCCAACTTGCTCGGCCTTTTGTCATCTTCAGACTTCAAACCCATTTTCACTGCAACGGTCGGAAAATTAAAAAATAATAATCAAAAAAGAACGCGGTGAGTTTTTAATTCGCGTCGTTCACTTGCACAGGCAAAATAAATTTATTTCTGGCCTATATTTTATATTGGATTGTTTTTTAACGTATGATTTAGTTTAGAATTATTGTTGATTATTTTTTGTTTTATTTAACACGCGTGCGTCAAAACGCCATGCTCGCGACAGGTGAGCCTGGCCGCGTACTTCGTCCGCGAAGGTTAGTATCGACTGTCACGGTACAGTGGACTAGCCTTGTTTTTAAGGCACGCGACTTGCAGGCACGCAGCTGACTCGATTGTTCGCGTTTGTAGGTAGGTTCGGATCAGTGAAATTGACATAGTAATTGACACGATCGCGGAGACGTAGGTTGATCGAGATTATCTCAATCGAGATTATCTCATATGTAAATATTCTATGAATAGTTAATATTTGCTTAAATTTTTTTTTACGTTGTTTTAATTTATAATTTGATATCTAGTTACGCCAAAAAGGATCTATTTTTCCAGGGTAGGTTAACAAATCCTAAAGAGAATATTTTTATCTTTAAAGCCTTGTTTACTAGAGTCTTAACTACTAAAACAGTATTTCTTCAACCAAACGTCAACGAAATATTGCTGTTTTGTATAATAGAGGATTACCGGATTACTCAGCATAATTAATATGACATGCCAAGTAAATACGCAAACATTAAAAAAAAACTAATGGTGATAAAGCAGTTCATTGACGAAAGTAAAAAAAACTAAAATGAATATCTTTGTACGTGCACAAGAAAAAAAGGAAGCATTATCCTTTATGCTCCATTTACGTCACCAACGGCTCACGATACTCATCCCTTATAGAATTGGTTATTGAACGAGGTTCCTAAAGACTACCCATTCATTTAGTCAGGTTCATTGAAATTTACTGAATGGCTCGAATTCACGAACAGAAACAAAAATAAATGTTCATGCCTTTCAAATTCAAATATTTAAATGCTCCACTGTGCTTTAAATCGGTTGATTTCTTACATCATTACGTTTATTACCTTAATTGTCATGCTGATAACTAAATCGTTTCTCTCTTCCTTCCATCACACGAAAAGGAGAAAAAACATGAGCCTGACAGGTGCTTTCCTAATCGACATGACGATCATAATTATCGACTTAGTAAAGTGGAGCAGAGGCTTAGGAGTAGATTATAGACATTCCAGTTATTTACAAAATCTACTAAGTAGGCTAATCTTATTGGGAACGAACAAAACCTCACGCCTTTGTCCCATGGCGTAGACAGAAACAACAGAACGGTACGTACTACGATCCTTACATACCCGTTAAAGTATACCATTTTTACCTTAAAAGTAGAAACAAAAGCTATTCTACCGAAAGATGCAACATATTATTGCAGTTTTCTGATACCTACAACTGTCGTCACTTGTCACCTATCGGAAACAACGGTGACCTTCAAAGAGAATCCGTGATAAACTTGCCGTGAATAATAGAAAAATAAGACAAATGGATAGGTGCGAATGTCTAATTCATTATAAAATGATTATCGTCATTAATAAACATCTCACGCCGTACCTAGACCTGGTGATAAATATTAAATCAATACCAAAACCACCAACAAAATAAAAATACATTAGTCGATGTCAAACAAGAACTTTGTAATATCTTTAATCAGAAAATATTACGACACGGCCGAAACCAATAACAGATCTTAATCCACATCAGTGGATTAACATCGGATTGGATCGATGTAGGTTTTTGACATTACCGCTATTGAATTTCTATCAAAAACCTACATGATTTCAAGCATCTGTTTTTAATCAAAACCACCTTCGGCTAATAGCTTTGCAAATAATGAACGTTACTTAAAGTGATTGGTATAAAACAAAAGAACATAGTTTTTATAATGACATCACCGTCAAATTATTTATGTAGTTATTCTAAAGCAAATTATTTACGTAAAGCTATCTACGTTCTAGCTAACTTACGATTATTTATGATGAGGTTGATTTTACATAGTTTTTTTTTATTATTTACCGACATTACAATAAAGAAAGTAAAAGGTTTTGACTAAAGAAATGTAAAACTTTAAGTGCGTAGTCCTAAAAACTGCCTACTATTTACTTTTTGGAAATAACAATAACTGTCCTGTGAGAATGATAAATCCTTCATGCAATTGAAACATGGATTTTCCGTTCAAAGAATTCCTAGACAAGGGATAAACGGGACTATCCTGGATAAATTTCCGACGCATGGTAGCCCCACCGTGGATGGTGGCGCTGCTTATGAAAGAAGATGTCAAAATCCTGTCAAATCCAGTACATTTCATGTTAGAGCGGTTACGCACTGCATCCGATCCGAATCCGTGAAAATACGTTCCGAAGTAGTCATAGAACTATTTGTATGGTAGTTTACGCACTAGATCCGACTTCCGTCATCCGATTTCTCTCCGTCATCCGCAAGTCTCCAATTCGGAAAAAATATTGACGAACCGAAGTATCCGTAGTACTGTTTGTATGAACGCTTTCGCATTAACTCGGATTCAAATCGGACATATGCCAAAGATGGCCCCTGAATTGCTTGGATTTCGTTCAGAGATCGGATTAGTGCGTAAGCAATATCCGCGTTCGGTCCGAGATTTATAGACTCTAGTTCCGTATTTTCACGAATTCGGATCGGATACAGTGAAAAGCAATATCCGAATTCGGTCCGAGTTTTTTATATCCGTATTTTCACGGATTCGGGTCGGATGCAGTGCGTAACCGCTCTTAGTTCTCGATTTCGCCAGGTTCATTTAGATCCATATCAGACTGTATTTTTAGAGATCTGCATAAAAATACAAATAGAATAAAGTAGAGATAAAAAACAATATAAATTGGGAAATTCCTGATATTTTCCTGATAATCCGGGTTTTTACAACAATTACAATTTAATTAAAACTATTGTGTGCCGATTATTGATTATGATATAATATGTGTACCATCATTTTTATCTTCGCCTCGATCCTTTTGTTGGCATTAGCCACAAAAAACAAAATTGTGGTTAACATTTTATCTGTTTTGTTTTTTATAAATCATTGCCGCACTCAAGGGTTTCTCCTATTCATGATACATGAGCGTGTACAGACACTTCACAGACGCAGAACAACTATCTGGGGCCCAAATCTCCTAAAATAAATTGGGGTTGGGTTCAGAACGTCTGGATTGTAAAACGTCTATGTAGGCAAAATGACTGGGTTGAAAAAAGTCTATGTAGATAAAACGACTTGGTTGCAAAATGACTAGAAATTTATTGTAAAATGTCTAGGTACGCAAAACGTCGTGGTTGTTAAAGGTCTTGTTTGCAGAAAGTCTTGGTTGCAAAATGACTGATCTTAAATTGTGATTGGTCTAGGTAGGCAAAACGTCTTGCTTGTAAAATGACTATGAGAAGCCTGCATTACTCACCGCCTAAGAGGTACTAGGAAAATAGGTACTACCTATCATTAATTGATATTCATTTCATATAAAACAAGAAGTTTTCTACGAGTATGTATCAAAAGGGTATTAATACCTTTGAAAGGGGTCTTGAAATTGGATACCTTTAGAAATGGGTTCTATGTTCTAGTGGCTTTCATACCAGTTTCAGACAAGAATGTCGCGGGTTCGATTCCCAAAATTAATTTTGGGCCTCAACCAAGACTGCCGCCATAATTAATAAATAAATAGTAGTCGCTTCCAAAAGGACTAGATCTATGTATAAAGCAAACTCAAACTTTCTTATATTCTACACTGATACAAATAATTATCAGTGCTTTTTACACCAACCTTTTACAACCAAGGCTTTTTACAATCAAGACTATTTACAACGAAGACATTTTCCCTGCCTAGACTAATTACAACAAAGACCATTTGCAATCAAGACTATTTACAACCATGACATTTTTATAAACAAGACCATTTGCAACCAAGACGTTTTATCTATGTAGACTTTTTTTCAACCCAGTCATTTTGCCTACATAGACGTTTTACAATTCAGACGTTCTGAACCCAACCCATAAATTGTTGCCAAACGCAATCGAACCACAACCGTCATGTCAGTCAGATTTTGTTTTCGAAAACTTTCAAAATGATTGATTTTGTTTTTTGTGTCAAACAATTCGACAGCTTTTGAAATTGAGAACTGTCTGAATGAACGGTTCGGCCTTGGTTCGGTTGTGATTTATCAAGATTTATGTTAGCAGAATTAGGCCCCCGTACGCCATACAAATATATCTTCCGTGTGGGAATCGAAACCGCAACCCGTAGTGCAGAGCCCAATCGCTCTGCCACTGTACTGTACAAATTGTGCCTCCAAACTTTAATGGGTTACTATTTGAGTGAACTTCTTATGGACGAAGACTGTGCTCAATGCAGGACATTGAGTTTTGGACATTAGGAACTGTTTTGCGATCGCCACATAAGGCCCTGTATCCACCAAAGCGGAGAGGAGAGGAGACGAGCGGAGATGTGCTTCGAAGCTGACAGGTTATTTCCACCAAAGCGAGGAGGAGATGCGTAGCGGAGAGGAGATGTGAGCTGTACGTAGCTGAGATGTGAGCTGTGAGAGCTCGAAATCAGTCAGTTCGGGTGTGCGAGGCGCGGGAAGAAGGCATCGGGGAAAGGGACGCGCGAGTGCGGGCGCCGTCCCCGGCCGCCCGACTACACACATCTCCGCTCTGCCGCGCCGCTTGCTCGCTCGCAGCACAAAATTCTATAGCATAATGAGACATCTCCTCTCCGCTTAATCCATTTCCACCGAAGCTAAGCGGAAAGGAGATGTGGAAATAACGAAATCTGATTGGATATTCAAAACACATCTCCTCTCGTCTCCTCTCCTCCCCGCTTTGGTGAAAACTGGGCCTCAAACGCGGGGCGCGAGGAGGTTCTGAAGAAGGCGCGGCGCGGTGGGCGGGCCGGCGCTCTGCTGTGATATAATCCCTTGATACAACTCAAGCGGACCCGCTGACGACACGCCCCGCGTTAAGTGTGGCGAACGCTTTAGATGCAATACGAATAAAGCCTCGTCCCCACTAGGAACATTTGTCGAGCGACATGTGTCCCCGGTGACATCGGGCGATGTCGGGCGACGTCGGACGACATCGCCGCGACATTGTTGAAACTGTTCCTTGTCGCACAGTCGATAAAGAGTAGTGATAGAAGCCTCGTCCCCACTAGGAACATTTGTCGAGCGACATGTGTCCCCGGTGACATCGGACGACGTGGGGCGATGTAGGGCGACATCGCCCGATGTTTCCGGGGACACATGTCGCTCGACAAATGTTCCTAGTGGGGACGAGGCTTAAAGGTTTATCTATCTATCTATTCATATCTACAAATAACGAGATACCGGGTAAATAGAACTTATTATGTAACACATCAGTAGCAGAGGCATACATTATAGGCGATACACGCGATACAGGTTGCAAATGATCATTATTAGAATAGGTAATTAATTAAAGTATTCATATTTAAATAATACCTAATAGCAATTTCAGAATTAATTTTAATAACATTAGCTAGCCATACACGCACGGATATGCCCGCCGGATCTCCCGAACAGACGTGTCTGGCGGCCAAATCCGTTCATGTATGGCGAGAACAGACACGGATATGCCCGCAGGATGCCTGCCCGCTGCCCGTGCTCAAAACGACCGGATCGGGTACGGGGAAGGCAAATCCGATTACCAACCGTGCGTGTGTGCGTAGCGACGGATGTGCCCGCCGAATTGCGCCTCAATCGCGCACTAATGCTTTGGTAGTGTACACGAAATCACGGATCCGATCTGAGTCGCGCCCGGCGGGCAAATCTGGGGCCCAAACCTCCTAAAATAAATTGTTGCCAAACGCAATCGAACCACAACCGTCAGTCAGTTTTTGTTTTCGAAAAGTTTCAAAATGGTTGATTTTGTTTTTTGTGTCAAACAATTTGATAGCTTTTGAAATTGAGAACTGTCTGAATGAACGGTTCGGCCTTGGTTCGGTTGTGATTTATCAAGATTTATTTTAGGAGAATTAGGCCCCTTGTAAGTCCGTGGTTTCGGCCTTAGTTACGAGCGTTTCCTATTCCCTATCACCTACGAACATACATTATTTCGAGGCCCAAATTAAGAATGAATGACAACACGATTTGACAGTTGTCCCTACTACCGATGTGCTTTTGCCCGTCCGAAAAGTTGAACTTGACACTTGTTTTGTTCACTCCTACGTTTCGGGCTACTTTCGGACGGGCGACTAACTTCGTTGACGGACGAAGGGAGTAGGCCTCCTGGGGCCCATTCTCCTAAAATAAATTGTTGCCAAACGCAATCGAACCACAACCGTCAGTCAGTTTTTGTTTTCGAAAACTTTCAAAATGATTGATTTTGTTTTTCGTGTCAAACAATTTGATAGCTTTTGAAATTGAGAACTGTCTGAATGAACGGTTCGGCCTTGGTTCGGTTGTGATTTATCAAGATTTATTTTAGGAGAATTAGGCCTGTGGTGTATACGAGGCGTCATATTTACAACATACAGCATACACATGGATTCACGAATACTTGTGACGAAGAAGGTAATTGACCCGTTAATCGAGATGAATGATGCATAATTATAGTTTACAGAACTACAGAAACAAAGAACGAGAACAGGGGGTCTAATGAACTTTCTGTGTATACAAGGTGTAACATAAATAACGCACAACCTCTTAAGGGGTCACTGTACTCATCATTATGAACAACTTTTACTATGGGACCGAACTTGAAATTGCGGAAAAAAATCAGCTGTTCCCTACATTTATGTTCGTATAACTCGTCCAAATGTAGGAAACAGCTGATTTTTTTTCGTGATTTCAGGTTTGGTCCCATAGTAAAAGTTGTTCATAATGATGAGTACAGTGACCCCTTATGAGGTTGTGCGTTATTTATGTTACACCTTGTATAAATATAACAGAACCACAGAAACAAAGAACGAGAACAGCTGGTCTAATGAACCTTCTGTGAATCATATTTTGTTCATATCAGAAATGGATTTGTAAGAGCCCAGACAGACAGACTGCATCCCAACTGCAATTGCCAAATGCAGTTTGAAGGCAGTAAGCGTGTTGTAAGATTCAACAAAACCCAGCACCCTGGCTAGCTACCACCCTCACATTAAAGTCCAAGCGGTTTACTGTGTTCCGTCGTGTGTATGTTAGAGCCAGAGGGGTATAGGGGAATGCTTCTATATCTCTGTTACTTATCTCATTATCTGCAACTACCAACAGGTGCGAATAGGGTCAAACTCGACCAAATCAAATAATCAAAATAAGATATAGTTCATCTTCACGAAGTTAGGGCAATTACTCGTAATACCAAAAGACCATAATACAGGGTGTAAATGAATTCGTGTAATTCCTTCAAACTACATGATCTATTAATTGTATAGATAAACCCCGCACGGGATTTACATTGATTAAAAATAAAAAATAAAAAAAACACCACATATCAATTGTCTGTGATAGAAAATTTCGATGCCATGCATAAATGAATGAAAGCACGGCGACATAGCTGACGGGTACAACTAGCGCGATATCGTTCCACGCAGTCAGTTAACTCGGGACGCTAAAATTACTCAGATAAAGAATAGCATGTTTCATTTTTTGGAAAGTTTTTTTTGTTATTTCTGATAAAAACCTATACAGGGTCAATCAGTGTCACCAGTAAATCACGCGGTTTGGAGGAATTATACGAATTCGTTTACATCCTGTATAATAAATGTGGTATTTTTTTCTATCGGTCTGCTTGTAGATGGTCCTTGCGGACCGTTTGTACACACGGCTACACATCAAGCTAAATTTCCAGTTTACACTGACCTCTCACTGTAAGGAAATCCTGTACAATGCAAGATCAGCTTATGCTGGAAATGTGTAGCTTGATCTGTAGCCGTGCGTCCCCACGTTGTCGGGCAGTTATTGGCGAAACCTGGAGACTCTTTAGCCAATCTATCTATACAGGGTGTTAACGAATTCGTGTAATTCCTTAAAACCACAAGATCTACTACTGGTGTAGACAGGCCCCGCATGGGATTTAGCTTGATTGAAAATAAAGAAAATAAAATCTTTTTTTTTTCATGCGGCTTTGTTACCGATCGTATCTAAACCACTTAATACGGATTCAGTAAAAAAATAAGTTTTTTATTTTTTCAAAAAAAACTTTTTGTTTTTGTGAACATTTCGATGCCACGCATAAATTAATGAAAGTACGGCGACACGGCTGGCAGGAACGACTAACGCGATATTGCTCTTTGCAGTCAGATAACTCAAGGCTCTAAAAAGACTCAGAAATTGAAAACTAAGATTTTATTTACTTAGATATTTTTTTTCAGTTGATTTTCGAAAATTCCCATTTTGGGTTAATCTGTGTCAGCAGTAGATCACGCAGTTTGAAGGAATTACACGATTTCGTTAACACCCTGTATGTATGTCGTGGCCAGATCATAGAATTGATCACTTCATGATGTGGCCAGCCATTTCATGAAATGGTTGCATTTCATGAAATGGCCAATACCCGTTGGCCATTTCATGATATGGCCTGGCCAGATCAATGAATAATCAGCGTTTAACGATATGATCAGCTAAACGCACGGCTACTTCATGATATGGTCAAACATTAGTGATCATATCGTAAAATAGTTACATTATTCACCGTTAGAGGCGCTGATATCGTTTTGTTTTTGTGATGCATCATGGCGGCGGACAATTATTCTGACAAAAAAGCTAATAATAATAAGTAAAGTAGGGTGACCACGCAACGAAAATTAATGGACTATTATTGGATTTCAAAATATGACTTCATGGTAACTGCGGGTGAACTTTTCATAGAATTTTATTTGTTCGATTATTTATCTGGTTAACCTGTGAAACTACAGCACAAAATATAGATGCACGTTACTGCAAACATTTACTATTTAGTATATTGAATCATTTGGGTTAGGTTAGGTTAGAACAGTGACCAATAACGCGCGAAGGCGAGCGAGCGAAGCGAGCGTGCCGCGGCAGCGGCCGCCGAGCGCCAGATCCCCTTAATTGTTGGTGAATCAAGCTATTAAACTTTCGCGGTAACGTGCATCGATATTTTGTGGGTCGAAATTCCGTAGTCTACTCCTTTGCTTGCATGGTACGTGCTTCCTTTAATTTGGATTTTTTTATTAAACCTTTGATATCATGGAAACCCTACATTAATGATATGGCCAAACGTGGATGGCCATATCATTAAACGTTGACGTTTCAACGATATGGCCAATTTTAGTTGGCCATTTCATGAAATACGACCATTTCATGAAATGGCCGGCCACATCATGAAGTGATCAATTCTACGATATGGCCACGACATGTATATAAAAATGAAACCCTATTTCCCTTGGTCACGGCATAACGCGTGAGCGGCTGGACTGATTTCGGTAATCTTTTTTTTTTTGTTGTTTTCGTAATTGTCTGGAGAAAATCCGTATAAAAGAAAACGTTGAAATTTAAAAAAAAAACTCGACATTTCCATATTCTTCATTTGTTTACCGCATGCATGAAAATGGTTTTAACTTTTTGTTACTATTTTGATTTTGTTTCTGAAGGTAGGTAGTAGATAGGTAGTAAGTAGGAAAAAGTGCATTGCAACGCCGGGTACAGCTAGTGTAATATAAATGTCCTTGTTCACATAGCAGTATAGTCTATAGATACAAATGGTAGATGAATTATTTATATTATTATATGTATTTAATTTAAGTAAATCACGAAGTGTTTAATGATGCAAACAAGAGATACGAAGAATTATTATGTTATTATGTAGACTATAATTTCTCAGTACCTGGTCTTTGTATTTATGTATATTGAAATGCTTATCAAAGTTTCACAGAAGTATTATTTTTCTTTTGTGAAAAAAAAATTATGCTGAAACTGAAAAAAATTAGTGCTTGGTCAATCTGTGTCACTAGTAGATCACGCAGTTTGAAGGAATTACACGAATTCGTTAACACCCTGTATACATACAAAAATATTACATCTTATTCTCAGTTCCAAGTGGTTTTAACAAATTATTTAAACGACCCATTATTCCAATATTTATCTCATAATAATAAATCGTTTGAACATACATTTTGATCATTCTTTAGTGTTGGGAAAACCATAATCACCGCGCTTGGGAGTTAATTTAGTAATAATGCCGTAATGAAAGCCCGAAAATAAAAAAAATGTGATCCTAATTCTGCAAACCTTTGTCATTTCCATGGTGATTGATCAACTGCGACAATGATGTTAAAGCCTCGTCCCCACTAGGAACATTTGTCGAGCGACATGTGTCCCCGGAGACATCGGGCGATGTCGCCCTACATCGCCCCACGTCGCCCGATGTCACCGGGGACACATGTCGCTCGACAAATGTTCCTAGTGGGGACGAGGCTTCTATCGCTACTCTTCATCGACTGTGCGACAAGGAACAGTTTCAACAATGTCGCGGCGATGTCGTCCGACGTCGCCCGACATCGCCCGATGTCACCGGGGACACATGTCGCTCGACAAATGTTCCTAGTGGGGACGAGGCTTCAAATCTACAAATTCTTGATACATAGATTTATTACATTGATCGGGGGTAGGGTTACCAGACGACAGGAATTTTCCTGACATGTCCGGAATTTTGGGCTTCTGTCAGAGAAACAGGGAAAAACTGTGAATGTCAGGATTTTTTGAAATAGAAAGAGGAAAAAAAAAATTTTTTTTCGTTATAGAAATTAGGTAGGAAGGAAATGTTATTTTTTCCTTCCTACCTATTTTTTATACTTAATGTTTTTTGTTCTTCTCGCTGTCTTCACATACCTCATACATTCAGAAAAAATGTCAGGAAATTTCCTGTAAAGTCAGGGACAATGCCAGGAAATCTCATTATTTGATCTGGTAACCCTAATCGGGGGAGGCAGTTCATTCTTCCCTCGAGATGTGCTTAGGCGCCGCTAATGTAGAGTACTGGAGTACTACTCCAAATAAAATCCATTTGGAGTTCCAGGGGCAGCCACTGTGTACAAATCTCACATGTCGAGGAAGGAGTCGAAGGAAGGAAGTCGAATCGTTTTAAAAGTCGCCCTACCAAACAAAAGTGTCTTTACGCAATAGTGAAATTTTTGTTCCAGTAGGTACGACCACAGGGGAAATTGTACCTAATTAACAAAACAAACATATTTTCATCAGTAAACAACAAACAACTTTCGACTCAAACAAAGTCTTTAAAAGTTTAGTTATTCAAACGATTTCACGTGCGTAGTAATTTAGGGCGATGGAAAATTTACAACAAGAACGTCTTACGAACTGAATTCCACATTTAAAATTTA
This sequence comes from Amphipyra tragopoginis, assembly GCA_905220435.1. Taxonomy (NCBI): domain Eukaryota; kingdom Metazoa; phylum Arthropoda; class Insecta; order Lepidoptera; family Noctuidae; genus Amphipyra; species Amphipyra tragopoginis. Next base: position 6,064,213 of record HG992006.1, read on the forward strand.
AAATACTGGTCCTAAGGTTCGAGAATTTTCGAAAGAACCAAATTCAAACTTTCCTTAATGCCAAATATAAAACCAGTTGTTGCGCGCATGTACCTACCCAAAACGTTGCCTAATTGGTCAATCGTTGCACGTCGGGCAGTGTGAGCAATTGCCGGGTTGATGAGCTACCAAACTTGGGTCGTCATAAAGGTTGCATGACGTCATAACCATAATGCAGGTGACACAGAAGTAAGTGGTTAATTAAAAAATCAAGTAGTCATTACATTTGATTCAGCTGATTACGCATATGCATACTGTCAGTGATATTTATTGTTTACTAAGCAGGAAAGAAAATTCAGTATGCGTCAATACGCGGCCCTGGATTTTTAATATGGAATTAATTTTTCCATACGAACGATTTACAAAATCCGATGTTGACCTAAGAAATGACCTAACAAAAAACTTCATGACGTCTACAGGGGCCTAATTCTCCTAAAATAAATCTTGATAAATCACAACCGAACCAAGGCCGAACCGTTAATTCAGACTTCAAACAGTTCTCAATTTCAAAAGCTATCAAATTGTTTGACACAAAAAACAAAATCAATCATTTTGAAAGTTTTCGAAAACAAAAACTGACTGACGGTTGTGGTTCGAATGCGTTTGGCAACAATTTATTTTAGGAGAATTGGGCCCCTGTTTTGCTTACCAGCAAATAATCTTAAAACCGCGTTAATCAAAGCAGACTGAGTTAAAACCTACGTTTGATTAATGGTGTGACTCGCAGAGGCAATAAAAAAATGTTACAATCACATTTATTACAATTTAATTGCAACAAAACCTAAAAACTGTTTAAACAAAAAGAATATCTTACGTAACCATTATTAGAACAACGCGTGAGATGAGATGTGCTACGATGATTACTATTTAGCTATATTTGTTGCATAACAGTATGTTACATCAATACAGTGACCAACAACAATTTGAGTGATAGTTTCCTTTTTAAAGACCGAAGTAACTGCAATGAGGATGTTGCCAAATCTCTATTAAATCTTGTTACGACGTAAATTTGCGTTCCAATCATCCGGCGGATGAATAGCACTGCCAAATATATCAAGACGAGATACATCGACACTTGAAACTAGATATTTCGCTAGTCATTTCGTTAAATAATACATCAGTGACGCAGACTTCCATCTAAGTCGGGGTTTGGGGACGGGGTAGAATATAAAACTTACAACTAAATTCACCGCAGACTGGGAATAGACGCGTGTTGCTCAACAAAATCCAGCACGCTTGGTGGTAAGATCTACACAGTCCGCCTGGCTAGCTACCACCCTTACATTAAAGTACGGTGTCAGTTTACTGTGTTCCGTTATGTTTATGTGGGAGCCAGAAGGATATAGCTATAGGAGAATGCCTCTACATATCGATGGGTCCTATGTATAAGGGCTAAAGTGGCATTTTTGTCATTTCCAATGTGAACCTACTACAGTTATAAGGTCCAAATTGGAAATTACTAAAATGCCACTCTGGCCCTTATACATAGGACCCATCGATATATCTGTAACTTGAATTCGTGTGTCCAATCTTAGATCCTGTCTGCGCTTACCATCAGGTCAAATCAAATCAGCTTTTAAACATACCAGCAAACAATTTTGGAAAAGTAGTTAAAACATAATAACAAAGTTTGGCAGGCGAAAATCTAAACCTGCTTAAAATTTGTTGCTTGTTGAACAAACCTAAACCACTGTAATACATTTTCTAGTGACACAATACAGATAAATGTATAAGATCGGTACAAACCACAGATTTCACTCTATATCTGCGGTAAGTGCTGAAGCAAACACTTATCTGTAGATTCTATAGTAGCATAAACTTTGTCTCTAAGGGGGTATTTCACCAACATATCATTAACTGTTCATTAAGCTAATTCGATCTGTAAACTTCTCAATAGCTAACATTTGCATTTCACCACAACCCAGTGCAACAATGTCACTTTTGCAATATTTCGAAAAACCAGCTTAGTATTTATTATGTGGCCTAAAGTACCTCTGCACTTGGTGCGATCATGTCACTGGATTGGTACACTGGTTGGCGTAAGTGTCGTTGTGGAAAATCAAGAGGTGTCATCATTTTATACGATACTAAAGTCTTTAAATGCTTCTCCTGAAAAAATGCTTTTTTGCAAAAGTGACAGTGTTGCACCGGGGGTGCGACATATCAATGACAAGATTATTGTACTCAAAAATGTTATAATTCTAGGTCACATTTTAGCTTATCTGGTGAATAGTTACGGACTACATTATTGATATGTTGGTGAAGTACCCCCTAAGTGGGAGTATCGGTTTCGATTCCAACAGTTTTTAAAGTTTACTCACAGAAGCGAAAATATACAATTAACAACAAAGAAAGGTTAAATTACAGATTATTTAACGTTTTTACTTGTTGACGTAAGTACGATTAAATTATCTTTTTAAACGCAACTCCTTTTAACATTTAAAAAATATTCTCACTACCCGGATATCATCACAAAACATTACACTCATGCAACATTAATATATGTTTGCTTTCCAAGAACATAACAAAGAAATAAAATGTATTTAAGCGTTTGCTACACCAAATGCGTTGCGCAAGCGGGGCGTGTCATAGGCGGGCCTGCGTTAGTTGTATTCATAGGATTAATACGAAGCATGTCACATTGAGAGCGCGGGACATGATCGGGTGGCGTCGAAGGCCCGCGCTCGAATTTGGTGTGTCGTGCGTCATAGTACTACGCGGACCTGCCGATGACACGCCCATGCGCCGCGTTTGGTGTGGCGAACGCTTAAAACCACTAAAGTTAATAGAGGATGTATAGTTACTAGCAAAATGGAAAAATAGATAGAGAAGATAGAGAATCTAGATTTAACAACGTGATAGGTTGGCAAATAACCCGACTGCACACCTGGTAGTATGCGGTTACCACCGTCAAATATACACCTGAGGCTACTGCTGGGGCCACAGATTTGGAGTAGGCTAGATACCGCAAGCCTTCCGCCCAAGCGTGCCCGAAGTTTGTGCAGTGCACTAACTTGACGCGCTCCTACTTTAGTTTGTGTTCGATCGCGTCAGTGGCGAGTTGTGACGTCTAGGAGATAAAAATGCCAAATTGTGCCATTATTAACTGTAGAAACTCTACTAGGGTAGTAAATCGAGCCAATGGGGGTATTACCTACCATTGGTAAGTAATTTTGTTGCTCAAATAGCTGTAATTAATTTTAAAATAATTTATTGTGATGTGCAAGTAACACTACTAAGATAAATTCCTACTTCCCACTGTTCGTTTCACATTGCTGGCATTGCTTTGAGGGACCATCATTGGGCGCTTTGTCTTTAAGCAATGTAATGCAAACGACAGAAACAGTGTAAGTTTCGTGGTATAAATTGAAAACACTCATGTGCCTGAAATATCTAGGCTCAATACTCTTCAAACCGGAACACAGCAATGCTGCTTGGCCGCGGAAATAGGTACATATGATGGCAGGTATGGTAGGTACCTCCGGACGAAGTCTTTCACAAGAAGCTCTACTAGCAATAATAATTTAAAAAGAGAAACAGTCAGGACCAAACTCTCTTCCTCCTCCTCCAAACTCCGCTATTAACGGTCATCTCAGTACTCACTGCTTTCTTAACCATATCATCCTTCACCCAATCCTATCCATCGTTTCTTTGGACTACCACTTCTTGTATATCCATCTACAGTCATATTTAACACTCTTCTAGTAACATGACTTTATTCCCTCCGCATAACATGTCCATACCTCGCTAACCTATTACTCCTCAACTTTTCGACCTAAAGTTAATTCGAAAAAAAATGTCTTACAGAAATCATGCTAATTACATTGTTTCTTCCTACTTTATAATTATAATGGTTGTAAGTGTCAGATTAGCTGTTGAAAGGGTGCTTCAGAGCTGAGCGCGTCGTAAAGATAGTGTATCAGTCTGTAGACAGTTTGTGTGAGCAGACAATTGCATGCTATCTACTGTAACAGCTTATTTATTAGGGTTGCCTGTTTATGAGTGAATGTATTTATAATATCAGGTAGAGCTCGGACTATATTATACAAGACTGTGCCCGTTGACATTAGGAAGAAAGTTCCAAATGAGAAGGGATTGACTATATTAGACATCAGTGGCGTAGGGTGAATTTTCTTAAAAGGGAAGCCGGACCAAAAAATACTTACCTTGCTCAAGTGTGATGCGTGAATTCCAGTAACTACTCGTTTCGAAAGGGAAGCCGATAGGAATCGAGTTGTATGGAGCCTTCGCCACTGTTAGGCATACGGTAGTGTGCCAAGCCAAGTTTGAAGAAGAAAGGGGCGACGCGGCGCGCCGTGTGTTTATATTTCACGCACCATTTCGAGATTCTTTCGACCACCCTCACCCACCAACTGATCATTTAATTGACCTACAGACTTGAAATTTTATGTGTCTATGTCTAAACAAAACAAAACTACGGTAAACGGGCCTTATTTGAGCCCAAATATACGTCCGATACTTGCCTCCGATAGTCGGTTCCGATAGTCTGATCAAACTATCTGAAGACCTCCGCGTCATACATTTGTTTGAACATGAATTACCCGTACGACCAGACTATCGGATCGGATGTCAGAATCGAAACCATCGTCCGAGCGTCGTCGTCGTCCAGAAAAAATCGGACATGAGAATCGTACGTGTATTTCATGAATCTGATCAGATAGTCGGATCCGGCTCCCGGAAGCAACTATCGGACGTGTATTTTGACCCTAAGGCCCATTTACCTAAAATCCCTCATAATTATATGAACCTCTTTCAATTCTTGAGATATTGACGTCTGAAAATCACCGTTTTATCATTCACTGACTGACCGTTTACTTATCAATTCTTTTATCGGCAAAGCCGACAATCTCGCACGTCCTTTGTAACGAACTTGGCCCCTGTTTCACATTTATGATTTTGGTGGGACAGTTTAAAAAAATGTTAGTACTTAGGCATTGTAAGTTAAGGTAACCTTCAACGGCTTCAACAAACACATCATTGAGGAGGAACTTTGGGTGTAGTACATCTCTACGATACTTCGGACATTGGATGGTGTATCGGTTTTACATTACCTATATTCTTTTGGGAATACTTAGTAAAACTTTACAGATTAGTTTTAGATTAAGTGGATATGTATGTATTAATGCCTGCTTACTTTAAGATAAACTTGCGTATTAATGCGTATGTTCAGATTCAAATGATAGTAAAAAACAAAGACTTGGTCCAGAAATCGTTTTTTTTTTTCACAAGAATCGCTATCGAACCGCTGCTTTAACCACAGCTGTTATTGTTAATTATCGGCTCACGTTTGACAGCTACCTCACCTGATAGTAAATAAAGATGCGGTCGACGACGATGGTACACGGTTACCTAGAAGTAACCTATACACTCGAGATTTGAAAACTCCAAGATTATAATAGCTCGGGAAACACAAACTTGCAGGTAGTTCCACTCCTTAGCTGTACGCACAATGAACGTGTTGCCAAAACGTTTTGTGCGTGTGGGTGGAATGTCCACCATAAAGCGGTTGCGCATCGCTGTGCGGCTCGTCGCCGCGTCGCCGTCGTCCAGAACGGGCTTGGGGAAATTCGATTGTGCAATTCCATCACACATCCAACGCACGCATTCACGCATCTCCAAAATCGTTTTAGCCTTTTCCCAACTATGTTGGGATCAGCTTCCAGTGTAACCAGATGCGGCTGAATACCAGCATTTTACACGGAGCGACTGCCATCAGACCTCCGCAACCCAGTTACAGGGCAATGCCGATATCCTACGGTTAGAACGGTTGTCATACTTTCGGGCTACGGACTATCCGTAACGACTGTCATAGGTATTCGTATGACACCCGGGACCGACGGCTTAACGTGCTCTCCGAGGTACGTGAGGTCTCGATGTGTAACAAATGGTCACCCATCCACGGACAGACCTCGGCAAGTGCATCTTAACCTTGAAAATCATAAGATCCGTGCGATTGATAATTAGCCACGAGCCACTTTCATTCATTACACTCTCCAAAACGCACCCGATAAAACACCGATAAGCTAGCTACTCTTCGACGATGTTCAAGGGTTTGAAATCTTGTTTTACTTGACGGTTGACTAAGCTGCGACTATATCACGGTAATGGACTATATTGCGATTTTAATTAATTTTTAACAGACTTCAAAAAGGAGGAGGTTCTCAATTCGGAACTTTTAAGAGTACTCTCCCGAGGTGGTCCCATTTAAATTTAGTGAAGATCTGATCTGACCCTCGGAGATTGACAATGGAACTCTTCAGTGGATAACAGGAAATTACCCGGGATTGCTGTAAATGCATGGTTTGTGTATTGTTTATGCCACTTAAAATAGAAAAATAAAATAACTTTACAAAAAACGTAAAAACCGACTTCAAAAAAAACTAAAAAGAGTAAAATAATTACCATATGATAAAACTAACAGTTTCAGAAATCGGTGCAATTTTACACTGAGCCAAATTGGAGGCACCGACTTCTGAAACTGTTAGTTTTATAATATGGTAATTATTGTACCCTTTTAGTTTTTTTCGAAGTCGGTTATTACTTTTTTAAGTTATTTTATGTTACTAAAAGATAGTCTTGTTGGCCTTCTATCACGGCTTGCTATTTGCCTAACCACACCGGCGCAGTCAGTCTCCGCGTGGAATCTGACGCATTTTTCTAAAAATCTTATCAGTTTAAACAGCTATCTTCATAGCACGTGAGATGGAACACGGGTTTATCGAATCTTTTATTGTTGGGTTTGATGAAATCATCGAACACTCAAATGGATTGGCGACTTTTTTACACGTAGGTACGTACATCTCACACGCGCGTGGCTTCTGGGAATGTGGAGTTTGCACATTGCTTGAAAAGTATTGGTATAGGTGTTGATTTGATAAAGAGACAAATCGTTTTTCTTTGCGATGTTCTATTTCGATTCGGTACTTAAAAAGGTGCAGTGCCCATTGGACCTTCAAGATTAGACCCAATTGTAAAAAGTACCTACTGGACCCCATTCCAAGGCCCCATTCGACCTTCTTAAAAATATTATATTAAAATGACTATTGGACCTCTTTTTTGGTACCCACTGGACCTTCAAGACGAAACCCAATCGCAAAATACCCACTGGACCTCATTTACACGCCCCATTCGACCTTCTTCAAAATATTTTGATCTTATTGATAGTTTTATTAAGAAAAGGTACAATTATGTAGAAAATTGTTGATTTAAATATAATTATAAGAAAAAATATAAGAAAGATTCGTCATAGGGCGCTCTCTTTTCTCTCTGTCTGTCGACGTTCGTCCTACTCTCACCTTTTGTTGCTCTGAAGTACATAAAGATTAACAAAAAAACGGCTATTTTGGTCTTGGTCTATGGATTAGGGGGAAATTGACCTCTGATCCGCGGCCCAAATTACACGGAGTAGGAACAGTAGTGGAAAAGTTGGCCGAATGCGTGGGCCAGAATACCATGGGAAAAAAGTATCGTAGTTAAATCGACCCATTGGATTTAATTTCATTAAAATGAAAAAAAGGTGCGAAATAAAACGTAAGTATCAAAATACATATGGGGTATTCCTCGAAACGCACCAACGATGAAACAGAGAAAAGAGCATGAAAGGATACGTAATAAAAATGATATCGATAGACGTTTTAAAAAAACTATTTATTTATTAAAACTACCAGGAAAGCAGAAATGAACTGGAGCTAGGTGCTTAAAAGCAACTTACTACTTAGCTCAATAATGGTAAAAATACAGGATTTGAAATTGAATCATTTGTTGTTTTGAAAAGTACCAGGGTGACAGAAATATACAAAAAACATGCGCCTAAACGATCTCACTAAGTTGTGCACTAACGATTAAACACAAAGATGAATATAAAGTATTCGTTATTTATTATTCACTATATCGATAGAAGTCTAAATTAAAACTGTCCTTTATCTTACCTAACTGTCATGTCCTACACCTATAACTACCAGGAAAACAGAAATGAACTGGAAGTAGCTGCTTATGCGATACTACTTAGCTCACTAATGGTTGAAGTACACGCTTTAAAATTTTACCTTTAAGTACTTCCTACTTTCCTTCCAGAAACAAAAAGTAAATAAAAAAATTCAAACAATTGTTTTTGTACTTTTATTTAAAAACACTACTTATGTACTAAGTCACAAGTTTACATTTTACCTAGTTAAACATTTCTTTTCAAAAAAATATAAAATACTAGCATACTTACTTACACAAATTCCAGTGCCAACCCTGCCCCACTAAAATTAGGACATTCGATACTCTGTACTTCGATATTTAGGACATTCGATACTCTGTACTTTCGATATTTAGGTATTTCGATGTCACTTTTGTAGATAATTAGATTTTAGATTTACTGGACGTAGGTTATCTAACCATTCGACATTATAAACTTACGTTATTTTAATTTTCGGTTATATGGTCATTCGATATTAAAGTTTTCGATGTTTTGAACATTGATATTTTACCCGTAGGTATTTTAATTTTCAGCGTTCAAATATGTACCCATATTTATTTTTATTTACCAATTTGGTCAAAGTAAAATTTAGAATAACATTGTGCTTCAAATACTGATGTTAATCTCTCACTCTGTGATTTGTTTATTTCTGATGATGGTTTTCTAATGTTATAAAATATGTTGATTAAAATGTTGATTTTCACTATTGTGCTTTTATTCGTCGTCGTAAACCATATCACAAATACAATACAAATAAAGTCAATTTTTTTAAAAGACAGCGATTTCACGATGACGGCTACAGCTTAGCGACCTTACTGTTGCGGTTGCTAGGAAACGCACACCAAAAAACCTGTTTGATAAACTCAGTAGGAGACAGGACCACCATAACTACCCTTCTGGCTGGCTTCTACCTCCAATCCTGTCACGATGCCAAAATATAATACAGCGGTCTTTCGGAGTTCTATTTTATTTTTTATTTTTTATTTTCTTTCACTATTATGCACGATTGTACGCTCCATAAAAAGAGGGTCCAATGGGACATGGTTTTTAACAGGAGGTCTAATGGGTCCTATGTTGCAGGGAAGGTTCCATTTTGAAGGTCCAGTGGGTACAAGGTTTTTGATAGAAGGTCCAATGGGTCCTGTTGAGTAGGTAGGGTCGAATTATGAAGGTCCAATGGGTACGACACCCTTAAAAATGGACGTGCGTGTTGTGGATATACACGGTGGTAATTTGAAATGGGGTAGTAATAAGGGAAACTACCTTAATCGCTGTGGCTACGGGAAAATGGTCTTAAGAGAATGTCCATAATTTTTTGAACTGCCGTAAAAGATAATGAAGAAAATAATTGATAATTAGCAAGAAAATTGCTAGTTCTTTCTCGCAAAACATTTTTATGATGTCAATCGATCAATTTCTTATAAGAATCAAAATACTCTTCCGAATCCACTGAGGTCTTCTTCTTCTATCGTGTCGGCACGAGCTATACGAGAATAGTTCATGCCGTGGTGAAATGATTAGCCAGTCAGCAAGGTTGGTAGCGGCGCTGACTGCCCAGGGTGCGCCGGACATACTTATGTATCGTCACTCGTGGAAGCTCTTTCCACTGAGGTTAGATGGTAGGAAATAAATTTAAAAAAAAAATGTATCTTTTAATGCCTTTCGAAATATTTTCAAAAATTATGGACAGTCTCTCGTGAACAAGAAAATGGCTAAAAATATGTACATATGTAGGTACTCGAAGTTACCCAAAATGATTTCAACCAAACGATTGACGCAGGTTCCATAGCACCGTTACAAAAATTAATAAAGGACAAGACAATATACAATGTATTATGTTCCTTAAGAGCTCCGATGTACCTGTGTCACGCAAGTTCCTCATTAAATAAATTAGGTACATCGTTCATTTAAAACGACGCGGCGATGAATCACCCACTTGAATTCGAGTGATTCACAGTAAATCTTAACTATACGTGATATGACTTTTTTAACAGTTTTTTGTCACGAAACTTACTTAATTTTCAAAAGCATTTAGTGTTTGTATTTGGTACATATTTATCTACTAACCGTGTGTTCGATGGTATTTCCCATCGGCAACTTCTCAGGAACATCCGACTTTTCTTAAATGTTCGAGTTTTTGACTTTTGTTTCGGGTTTCACGGTTAGATAGCTTGATTTATAATTTAAAACGTGTTATTTAAATTAGCTGAGCTATCACGATTTTTCTCGAGGCAGGGCGAAAACTCAAATGTTTCATGAAAACTGATGAGGAAAACCTCAAACTAGTAACAGTAAAGCCGGCTTCCCACAGTGCGTGGTAGCGCGCACCGGCTGTGCGTGGTATCAACCGTAAAATCACGCACCGTGGGAAGCCACGTTATGAGGGTGCGTGATGTGGATACGGTGCAACGCTCCGCACGCGTCCGCATTACCACGGACGAGTCTCTTCCCATGGTGCGTCGGTGCGAACTGGTGCGTCGCGGTGCGCGATATCACGCACCGTGGGAAACAAGCTTATGACGTTGCTTCTGAAAACTTCGTAAAACCGATCATTTCCGTACTGACTGCGGTTTTCAGAGCAGGAGTGTTTATTACTTAATTAAACTGCAGTAAAAAATGATCGGAAATGTGAGTGGCACGAAAATGAGCGAAGCTACCATTGATTGTTCGATCAGGTACATCGATGTAACTTATTAGTTGTGTTGTACGGTATCTTAATGGTACCTGGTACCCATGCAAAGTGAGGGCGGATCGCCAGTTAAGTAGTTTATCAAAAAATGATCAACTTACGTGACGATGCGCTATCCGTAGACGAAGTTTTGGGATGTGCGGTCTCGTCCCCCTCAAACATTTCATTTTCCAGAAATGTGTTATAATTTTGGAAAAACATTGAACGCATTGTATTGCATTGTATATTGTTTAAAATACCTATTATTGATTGTGTAACACAAATGTGACATGACATCTAGTGACATCCATGTTATATTGACATTTACGGTTTTTGATCAGAAATCTTTGGCGGTAATGTTTGATCTTTTCGCAACGAACTTTTTATATAAAAATGATTCGCCACCTTCTTTGAATGATAGGAGAAAATTGTAAATATTTAAAGTACCTCTTTCTATCTGGGTTTTTTTATATAAGTAATATAGCTTGGCAAACAAACCGACACGGCCCTCCTGATGGTTAGTGGTTACTGGTTTGGTTTATAGGTACACCTACTACACCAAGAAGATTGCTGATGCGTTGCGAACCTTAGAGACAAAGTTAGAAAGTCTAACTCTACTTTACTTTGCTTGGTGGTAGGATCTATACGGTCCGCCTGGCTAGCTACCACCCTCACATTAAAGCCCGGCGCCAAGCAGTTTACTGTGTTCCGCCGTGTGTATGTGAGAGCCAGAGGGGTATAGGAGAATCCCTCTATATCTCTATTACTTGGATTCGTGTGCTCCATCTTAGACCCTGTCTGCGCTTACCATTACGTGTGACGAGGGTCAAACGCGACCAAGTCAAGAAATAAAAAAAAAGGCTCTTGTGTCAGTAATTTCATCGGCACCCTTACTTTTCAAACCGGAACACAGCGATGCTGCTCATCAGCAATGCAGATATCCTCATGGATAATCTCCACCCTGGGAAAGACGAGGGCTGTGTAGAATTTTAACCGACTAAAACGAGCACGGTGTTCCTTCGAGCCCCATGGTGGAGGCCGCGAGAAGCGCTATTGTATTCACCGCTACGGTGTATTTTTACCCTGGAGTTTGATATTCCTACTGTAAGGTTTCAATTATTTAATGGATTTTATATTGTGGGTAGTTGATTTTGTATTGTGAATTCTGGGTGCTAATTTGACGAATATTGCGAGATAATGAAGAAGGGGAATACTCAGGGGGATACTTCAGTACATCCGGCGCACCCTGGGCAGTCAGTCCCGCTACCAACCTTGCTGACTGGCTAATCTTTTCACCACGGCATGAGCTATTTTTGTATAGCTCGTGCTGACACGAGAGAAGAAGAATGAAGAAGGGGAAGGCAAGTTGGGTCATTCGGTTGTTAACAGTCCAGGGGCCCAATTCTCCTAAAATAAATTGTTGCCAAACGCAATCGAACCACAACCGTCAGTCAGTTTTTGTTTTCGAAAACTTTCAAAATGATTGATTTTGTTTTTTGTGTCAAACAATTTGATAGATTTTGAAATTGAGAACTATCTGAATGAACGGTTCGGCCTTGGTTCGGTTGTGATTTATCAAGATTTATTTCAGGAGAGTTTAACCGAGAAGTTTTTATTTGTATAGTGATTCTACACTACCTGGACGGCCACACTTCTCCCACGTAGTCGTGTCATTGGTACATTCATATCATCATCATTATCCTCCCACCTACACCGTCCCAATGGGACCCAAGGTCGGCTTTCATATATGTATTAGTGTTTCGTACTCGATTTAAATTATTAATTTAAATCGCGCGCCGAATGCTGAGTTCATTGCTGGACGCCAGTGGCTGGTTGATGTGTGTCCACGTCACGGCATCCTAAGCCAATCAGAACGTATTTCCTCTTGGAAATACGATGCGTTGTCTCGCTCCCACCTTCGGCTTCGCATACGGACGCCGGCGATCGTCTCGCTCGCTGACGCCACTAGTCGACTTCTCTCCTGTCACACGTTACATTTAAAAGTGTCATCGTCTCTACATCGTCTTCTCTTCCAAATCGAAAACAAGCACATAATCGGAGAAAACATAATTAGTGTAACGGCGGCGGTGACCAGCAACATCGTCGGCTCCTATCCGACCAAACGAGGGTAAGTGAGATCAGCGTATTGTATTCCGATTGGTTTGGGGTGCTAAGCGAGTTCATCCATCGGCCAGCTAATACGGCGATCGGCAATAACTCAGCACTCTAGCGGATTGAACCATATGTTGTGGACAGCACAACGTTTGAATCGGGTACGCAACATATTTTTGGAGGCCCCGGCGAGATTTCTTATTCGTATCTCGTCACCATAAAGTCGATTCATTTCGTTCCCTAAACCTATCCATCTCCTACCCTTCGTTATCGTAATAATTGTAGTAGTTGATTCCATCGTTCCCATTTATTTGGTTCTCATCAGCTATCTACAATTATTTATTCATCATCATAATCGTTCCGCCATTAGTTTCGTCGCCATACGTCATATGTCATATTTCAAAATCGATAAATATTTTAACAATATTTAATTCACTCATATCCGTTTCCGCTCAAAAACCTAGTGTTGGGCACTGTATCATCAATAACTATCATCGATAACGTTTTTCGCATAACGAAATAACTGTTTTCAAATAGCTGTTTTAAAGTAAATTATCATTTCATTCGCGACTTAATAAAGTTATGCCATACGGTACAAGGCGAAGATACAGCTCATCGAAAAGGTCGAAAGTCGGTTCTAGTGAAATGGAGGCACCTACTACTCAAGATTTGCCTTCTTTAAGGCGTAAACGGACCCTTGCCTTCAATCGCTTAAAGCGGATGTATGAGGTGGCTCAGGATGCCAGGGAAAACAGTGCGATGATGAATTCGTTCCTTGCTCATTTCTCAGAAATTGATAAATTACGTAATAATTTTGAGGAAGCTCATGAAGATATTTTGACAGTTGTAGACTTCTCGTCTGAAGAAGATGAAGACAAAATGCGTGTTAGTTTTGACGAGATGTATTTTGAAGTCAAGGCAATTCATCAAGATTTAACGTCACAACTGTCAAGCGCGCGCTACGAATCGTTCCAATCAACCAAAGGCTTGTCGCTTCAAGTGAAGCTTCCGAAAATAAATATCCCAACTTTTTCTGGCAATGTCAAGGCGTGGCCTGAGTTCTTCGATATTTTCAATTCGCTCATCCATGAAAATGGTAGTCTATCTGACACCGAACGAATGCATTATCTTCTGTCGAGTCTTAAGGGTGATGCACTGGGTCTTGTTAAAACGTTTCCCTTGCAAGGCTCTTTCTATCAAGAGGCCTTTAAAACATTAGTTTCACGCTATCGCGATAAACGTGATCTCGCTTTTACATGTTGGAAGGAGATGCTCAACGTTGTTATAAATACAAATTCTCCTCTCGATTTTCGTAGGGTTTTAGACATGTTCCATGAAAACTTAACCATCCTGAAAGGAGTAGGGCTTCCCACCAATCAGTGGGACTTCATTTTGACTTATCTTCTTCTATCAAAGTTAGATTCTAAGACGCGATATGAGTATGAACAAGCCCATCCCTCCATTGAATTGCCTCGTTACTCAGAGTTAAAGAATTTCTTATACTCCAAGTGCGAAGCATTATTGAGAGACTCTCATTTCGCTCACAAAGCTAATAGTCGAGCTGCTGTGGATAAGCCTACTTCTTCTTCGCTTTCAAATACTCCAAAGAAAACTTCCTCTTTCGTGACTACCAAAAGTGACCTTGTGAAGCGCGACGATATAAAGAAGCCTTTGGATGTTAAAAAACCTTCCTTACCCGCTAATCCTGTTCACACAACTCCGAAGTGTTCCTTTTGCGAACAGAGTCACTCGATAGCTCAATGTAAGGCTTTTATTGAAAAATCTGTCGATGATAGGCTACAGCATGCTCGATCTCAGCACTGGTGTTTTAATTGCTTGCGACCCTCGCACAGTCTCAAAGACTGTAAGTCCATTTTCAGGTGTCGAGAATGTAATCTACGTCATCATACATTACTTCATCGTTCGTTACCGACTGATGACGTGCCGAGTCATACTCAAAACACTTCACTCCATGGAACATCTACTATTACTGATCGTGCTCTAACCACTCTTCGAGAATGCTCCATGGTTCTTCTTTCAACCGCAAAAATACACATCCGGGACTCATCTGGTCAATTCCAACCGTTTCGCGCCTTGATCGATTCCGGGAGCCAAGCTCATTTCATAACTGACCGCGCTGTGGAGCGCTTAGGTTATAATCGGACGCGAGCTACTCGTCAAATTCGTGGTCTCGGACAATCCGTGACATCCGTTTCAGGATCGATAAAGATAGAGGTTGGTGTCAATGGGAAAACTCTTTTCAAGATTGATACTCTTTCCTTACCCAACATTTGTGGTGACATGCCTTCTGTAAGTCTTAACCCAAACTCGTGGCGTCATCTACAACATCTAACACTCGCAGATCCTGACTATCATAAGCCAGGCCCAATAGACGTTCTGTTGGGTGCTGAAGTCTTCTCTTCTCTTCTTCTTCCTGGCAATCTCAATGGTGATTCACACGAACCTTCTGCTATGAATTCAGTTTTCGGTTGGCTGCTCCTCGGCAACGTTAACTGTGATAGCGAATGCTTCACGAGCTCGTTCTTTTCGTTAGAAGATGACGTTCTTCATCGAGAAGTTCAAACCTTCTGGGAGTTAGAAAACATTCCAAAATTTTCTCGGCTAACTCCTGAAGAAGAATATGGTGAGCAAATCTTTGTTCAAACAGTTTCTCGTGATGCTACTGGACGTTCCGTTGTGGCTCTGCCTTTCAAAGACGGAGAGGATAAGTATCCGTGTTCTGGTTCAAAAGAGAAAGCCTCGCGTAGATTCTATTCTTCAGAGAGAAAACTTCACAAGAATCCTGTTATTCGTGAACAGTACGTAGAATTCATGAACGGCTACTTAAAAGGTGGTCACATGAGTCGTGTACCTTTCAAGGAACTTAGCAGTCGGATAAACGTGTCTTCACTCGCAGTTTCTGACATGTTTACATGGTCAGATTCCATAGTTGTTCTTTCTTGGCTTCGCTCGCATGCTTCTCTTTGGAAAACCTATGTTTCTAATCGAGTTGGCCACATTCAAATCACCATTCCCGAAGCGCGTTGGAATCACGTTGCTTCTGCAGACAATCCGGCAGACATCGCTTCGCGTGGCATGGACCCTGAGGATCTTGTCAATAGCAAGCTATGGTGGGCGGGACCCTCTTGGCTCGTGCAGCCATCAGAGTGTTGGCTTTCAGTTACCATTCCCGAAAATTCAATTGAGATTCAATGCGAGGAGCGTGCTAAGACAGTACTTGTTACACAAGAGGACAATCACTTTATCAATGAACTTCTCGAAAAATTCTCATCTCTTCGTAAAATTCAAAGAATCCTCGGCTATTGCCTTCGATTTATTCGTAATTCTCGTACTCGTGATTCACAATCTCGTAAAAAAGGTACATTCCTAAATAGATTAGAAATGTTTTCTGCGTTGATGAATATCGTCAAGCATGTTCAATCACAACATTTTCAAGAAGACATTAATCGGTTGGATAAGGGCTTGCCTCTTTCAAAGCCATTCCGCAAGCTAAATCCATTCCTTGATAATAAGGGTATTATAAGGGTGGGCGGCCGCTTATCGCGTTCCGGTCTCGAATTTGAACACAAACATCCTGCGTTCCTCCCACGCCAGTCAAAATTGACAAACATGATTATCGAGGCATTGCATCGGGAAAATTGTCATGCTGGTGTTAACACTATGCACTATCTTTTAAATCAGCAGTTCTGGATCCTGTCAGCAAAGCGTGCTATTCGGCATTGCTTATCGAAATGCGTTCAATGCTATCATTTGAATCCAACTCCTTTAGAACCTTTCATGAGCGATCTGCCAGCTGTTCGCGTCAACCAGGTTAAACCATTTTCAATCGTTGGTGTTGACTACGGTGGACCCTTTTCGATTAAGTCAGGACGTCATCGAGGTGCTAAAATCACTAAGGCTTATCTCTGCTTGTTCGTTTGTTTCACCACGAAAGCTTTACACCTCGAAGTCGCTTCTGAGCTATCAACAGATGCTTTCGTTGCAGCTGTCCGTCGTTTTGTTGGACGTCGTGGTCGAGTTAACATCATTTATTCAGATCGGGGAACTAACTTTGTTGGAGCTAAGTCGCTTTTCGATTCGTACATGGCTGACGCCTCCCATACTGAGCAAATTGAGTTCCGCTTTAATCCACCATCGAGTCCGCATTTTGGTGGTGTATGGGAAATACAAATCAAGGTTGTTAAAACTCACTTATATCGTATCGTTGGCAATCAATGTCTTACTTTCGAGGAATTAACAACCTTGTTTGTCCAAATAGAGGCTACACCAGATCAAGATTTGTCTAATATCAATATTACTCGGTTAGGCCGATGGCAACTGATCCAACGTTTTCAACAAGATTTTTGGAAACGCTGGAAGTCGGAATATCTTCATACGTTAACTCAGCGTGCAAAGTGGACTAGACACTCTAAACCGCTACTTGAAGGTTCTATAGTTATAATTAAAAATGATAACACAATGCCTTTGCACTGGCCTATGGGTCGTGTGCTCAAATTGCATCCAGGTCCTGATGGAATAGTCCGTGTTGCTACTGTGCGTACTGCCCACGGTACACTTACCCGACCTCTGACAAAACTTTGTCCATTGCCTTTGCAATGCGACTAACATCATTATTTTACGTCTCACTACCTAATATAACGCTCAATCATCGTTAAATATATCGTCTTCGCTTCGTTATGTTAGGTGTGAATCTTAGTTTTATTTTTTAACTTACGTAATTTTGCATAAACTTCCACTTTACGTTCTTACATTTCGTTTCGTTATGCAAACTTAATATAACTATATCGTACTAATAACAGTTATTTCTTTACCGACTAATTAGCAATCGTTATTCTTTGCCCAACTCTAGCAAATCAAAGATGACTATATCATTTCCACAGATTAGTGATATATGTCACCGAATCATTTCGTTCATCATTCCATTCGTTCTTCATGTATCGACCTTATCGTTTCGAAACTTTTTCGTTTACTAATTCAACCGTTTTACACATTCAAAATTTTTGTCGGAAACACAAAATATTGTGTTTGGTGGCCGGCTATGTTTCGTACTCGATTTAAATTATTAATTTAAATCGCGCGCCGAATGCTGAGTTCATTGCTGGACGCCAGTGGCTGGTTGATGTGTGTCCACGTCACGGCATCCTAAGCCAATCAGAACGTATTTCCTCTTGGAAATACGATGCGTTGTCTCGCTCCCACCTTCGGCTTCGCATACGGACGCCGGCGATCGTCTCGCTCGCTGACGCCACTAGTCGACTTCTCTCCTGTCACACGTTACATTTAAAAGTGTCATCGTCTCTACATCGTCTTCTCTTCCAAATCGAAAACAAGCACATAATCGGAGAAAACATAATTAGTGTAACGGCGGCGGTGACCAGCAACATCGTCGGCTCCTATCCGACCAAACGAGGGTAAGTGAGATCAGCGTATTGTATTCCGATTGGTTTGGGGTGCTAAGCGAGTTCATCCATCGGCCAGCTAATACGGCGATCGGCAATAACTCAGCACTCTAGCGGATTGAACCATATGTTGTGGACAGCACAACGTTTGAATCGGGTACGCAACAATTAGCTCTTTTAGGCAATCAAACAATACAAGAATAGCTCGTGCCGTGATATAAAGATTAACTTGTCAGCAAAATTGGTAGCAGTGCTAGCTGCCCAGGGTGCGCCGGACGTACTTAAGTATCGTCACTCGTGGAGGCTCTTTTCATGCATCCCTGGATTTCCCTTCCCTTCTCTGGAGGACATTTTTTGCGCAAATCTTTGCACAACCTGTTTGCGCATGAACGTCGCCGAGTGTAGCCGGCCCATGACAGGCTAAATTAATCACTTAATAAAATAGCAGCTTTTCCTCTAAAAAATATCCTATCAAGTCGTCAATCGCCTCAATCATCAGATCATCTGTCACTTGTCACGTCCTTGATATCACTGGGTGCTGGTCTATCTTTCTTTATCTGCGAACTGATATCGTTGATATTTCTTCATATTTTTTCATATTTTTGATGCTGTATGCGTGTTGCCCTCAGTCTTATCAAAGAGCTTATGTGTATTTTGAACTGTCTCTATCGCGGGCCAACTTCCTTCTTTGATTATTTTGTTTATATTAATAACTCTTTTTAAGTTTAAAAATACCCATAAGTAAGATGCGTCGTGCAAGAACTGTAAAGACTCTTGAACAAAACCTAGAGGGCTAAACGCCGCGTTTGATGAGACTATTCCGTTTTATATTCTTAATCATAACTGCAAGTAGACATCATCAGCATCAGCATTGCCAGACGTCCCGATTTTGGCGGGACGTCCCGATTTTGAAATCAAAATTAAATGTCCCACGCGGGACAGGCTTAGTCCCGTGTTTTGGGGATTATCTATACATATAAAAAGAGAAGCTGACTGACTGACTGATCTATCAACGCACAGCCTAAACCGCTGGGGTTAGAGACTTGAAATTTTGACAGTAGGTTCCTTTTGTAACGTAGGCATCCACTAAGAAGGGATTTTTCGAAATTCAACCCCTAAGGGAGTTAAATAGGGGATGAAAGTTTGTATGGAAAATCGTCACTTAACGGGTTCAAAATTTCACGCAAGCGAAGCTGCGGGGGAAAGCTAGTATTATATAATATGGTTTATAATTATATTCCTCTGAAGACTCAACTGCCTAACTCTAGGGTAAACCAGACAGTTATTGATAAAGTAACGTATTTTTATTAAAATACATTTTCTAGGGCTATTTTTGTATCTCTTGTAAACATCAAATTAGAACTCAAATAAAAATATAAACTACTGATTATATTCGTTTTTTACCATGTCCCGCTTTCGACGAAAAAATCCCGCTTTTTTACTCAAAAAGTGTTAAAATCCCACTTTGCCATACAAAAAATCTGGCAACGCTGCTGCACATCCAGTAGCAACTGTAAACTATGCAACTACTAAATGCAGCTTGAAGGCATATCTTTTACTAAAAGCGGCGTTATTAGCCCTCCTGACTGCTGAGTATACAGCGTTCCGCTCCCTATTTAATCATTAGCGATGTTTCGTTCACGAAATAGAAAAATAAATGGAAGTGCCCTTACAGCGATTACGCACTGCATCCGATCTGGATCCGTGAAAGTAAGAATTTAAAAAACTCGGTTCGAATTCGGATATTGCTTTGCGCACTGCATCCGATCCGAATACGTGAAAATACGAATCTAGAGTCTAGAATACTCGGACCGAATTCGGATATCACTTACGCACTTATCCGATCTCTGATCCAAATTCAAACAATTCAGGGGTCATCTTTAGCATATCCCTGAAATATGACCTTGTGGACTCAGAAGTACCATACTACAGGTATGTGCCCGACCCAGTTCTCGAGAATGGTCATGTCACATTGTACTGGGACCGATCTATCATCACTGACAGGACTATTGTAGCCAATAAGCCTGATATAGTGGTGATAGATCGATCAGAGCGCCGCGCAATGATTGTTGATATCACTGTCCCGCATGACGAGAATCTCGTGAAAGCCGAAAACGATAAAAAAATCAAATACCTTGATTTGGCACACGAGGTTGTTGACATGTGGGACATTGACTCAGCAGTCATTGTGCCGATAGTCGTTACAGCCAATGGCTTAATAGCCAAGAGCCTCGACCAACATCTGATGAGGCTCTCGTTAGGCAGCTGGATCAAGGGTTTGATTCAGAAAGCGGTACTTCTGGACACGGCGCGTATCGTTAGGAAGTTCCTCTCTCTGGAGCCCTGACCGCCGGCAGCTTGGACCCTGTTCCCGATGCCGGTGGGCTACTATATTTTTATATTTTTAAATGTTTTTGTTTTATTTATATGGAAATATTTAAAAATGTAATTTTATATGTGTATTTTAATGAATAAAGGATATAATAATAATAAACGTTTATTTCAGAATCACTTCCATATTTGTTAGTAACAATGTAAACTTATAAACTAGTGTTAGTAACATTTATTCTACGCTGTGTGAGGCACGCCGATCCGGGGAATACCTATTTGACGGCGTGCAGTCGTATCCACCGTCCCAAGATCGGAGAGTCCCACCTATCAGCCAACACTCTAAGAATGGTGTTGGGGCTGCCGCGAACACGGTGTAGTAGAGATGCGCATCTCTTGCGCATGATGGCCGAAAAACTGTCAACGTCCGCGTCGGCAAACATGCCAGACGCGCTACAAAATCGCGGCAGCCCCATCAACACCCGGAACGTGTTGTTATATTGTGTGCGCAGGCCACTATATGCCCTTTGCGTAAAGTTCACCCACAGGCTGCACGTGTAAAAGGATTGGCAGTAGGCTTTGAAAAGCGTCACCTTAACCTGAGCCGTACAACCATTGCACCCAATTGTTTACTTGTACCTAGTATTTCAGAAATTATCACACCAAGACATAGACGCCAAGGTTTGTTTACTTACCTATTTACTTCAAGGTTCAACTCCACAAATTGGCTCAACCGTGCGATACCCTTCATTTTTTGTTGGAACTAATCTTAAATGGAATAATCCTATAATCAACTTGGAACCGCAAGACTAGCTTCCTTCCGGTCAGTAAAACGTTAGCCCTTCCTTCTGTGTGAACCTACACACCGTCGCTTTAGACTGGTATACCTCGGGAATGCATTTGGCTATTGCATGGTTCTTGTGGGCTTTCACGCGGACGAAGTCGCGGGCAAAAGCGAGTCAATTATATTTATTACGAATGCTAACACGTTCGTTTATACAACGTGTAAACGAATTCGTGTAATTCCTGCAAACCACGTGATCTACTGGTGACACAGATTAACCCTAAATGGGAAATTTTGTAAATCAAAAAAAAAAACAAAATAATATCTTGGTTTTCTATTTCTGAGTCATTTTTAGAGCTATGAGTTATCTGACTGCAATGAGCAATATCACGTTAGTCGTGCCCGCGAGCAGTGTTTCCGTGCTTTCATTAATTTATGCGTACCATCGAAATGTTCACTCAAATAAAATATATTTTTTTGCAGAAAAAAAATCTTATTGTTTTATTGAATCCTTATTAGGTGGTTTAGATACAATCGATAAAAAAGCCGCATGAAAAAAAAATTTTTTTTGTTTTTTTTTATTTTTAATCAAGCTAAATCCCTTGCGGGGCCAATCTACACCAGTAGTAGTAGTAGTAAATCATGTGGTTTACAGTAATTACACGAATTCGTTTACACCCTGTATACCAAATAAAGTCTAATTTCAGTGCCTACAAACTAATTTCACATAAAGCAGCTCTCTAATAAGATGTAGTACTACGTCGTGATCAAATAAAAATTACCAAATTGCATTCCCGAGGTTTTCACTCTAAGGCGACGCCGACGATACGGAAAATGTTTAAGCGTGGCTTAGCATGCCTTAGGAGGCTGCCTTACTTTGTATTCACGACCTAACACATGCCTGCAATGTCTTTAGCAGTAATTTTGTTAATTCGGAACTGTCCGTATAGTTTTCTAGGAATTAAAACATAAGCACTTTAGCCTCTTTGATAAGGAAAAAGATGAATTGCGAAAAAGAAACTTAGGTAAACGCTACTTGGATGGTAACTTATAGTCTTGTATACCTTGAACTACTAATAGCTAATTTTTAAAATCATAGAGACTGAATTACAATCAGATTAAGTTATCACAACAGACTTAAAACGGAAAATGGCTATATTATCGGACGTTCCTCAATTATGGCGGTTCGAACTTACTACCCTAGAGCGCATGCGCGTGCCGCTCTTTTTAACCCGCCCTTTTTCAATGTTGCCAATCATTGCTTAAATACATAACAGCAATTTTTCAAAAGAATCTTATTATAAATAAGAAAAACTGCTCTCTCACAAATTGCCTTCACACTTTTTATCGGCTGATACTCGTATTGAGCGCTTAAACTTAAAATTAACCTGTAAAATTCGTTTAAGTTTATAACAATTTTCTAATTGAAGGGCTGTCATAATCTAAGGTACATAGGCCTCCCAAGTAACCTACCTTTTTAATTTTAAACAATGTTTTTGTCGTACTGACCCCTCCTTTGCAACCTATGCTTAAATATGGCCCTGATAGCGAATACCATGTGCATCTAAACTGAGGGATCAAAGTCTTAAATCCTTGCAAAACAAAAAGACAGAATTAGTATAAAATTGTAAAAATCTGATGTGATACTCCAAAAATTTGTTAAACGCGATTTAAAAAGTTACTTAAGGTCGAAAAACATGATCCCTCAGTTCTGACGCTCGAAATAACTGTCACATCATGAATCGAAGAATATACCGAATGTGCTTACCTACTTTCATGCGCATTAGTTTTGAGTACACAGCTACATATATAAAACTTTACATTTCCAGTATAAGCTGACCTCTGATTGTACTGAAACCCTACACAATGCGAGATCAGCTCATAGTGGAAACTTGACAGCTTGACAAGTATCCGTGCAACAAAGTATCTCTAGACAGTTTTCCTAATGCCTATCTAATCTCTTTATCAACAAATTACTGTGTTGTTGAGACACTAACATAATTACATGCAACTCCACGTGGGTAAAGTCAATATACTTAGTTGCAATGTAAAGTGTTGTAAAGGTATTTCATCTGATAATTATTTCTATGGAAAATTGATAAACGTAGACATAGTTTGAACTTCAGATTAGGGTTGTAACGGAGGCTTCTTAGCGGAGGCGGAGGCGGATGCGGAGGCGACGAGTTTCGCCTCCGCGGATGCTGAGGTTAACGGAGGCGGAGGCGGAGGTGAAAGTGGATACGGAAAAATGGTTAGTAGGTAGTATGGTAGTAATTTATGGTTTATTGAAAGTCAAAAATGTTTATTTCAAATACGTACATTCATAGTACACTTAAATAAACATATAAATATTACCTTCTAGTAATCAAAATTAAGAAGAGGCAAATTATACTTTACAAACAATAGTTTCGCGGCGTGCGGCACATATTTTTTTTGTTTGTCGGTGTTTTACGACGTAAATAAACCTCCGTTATAACTCCGCAAAAATTTTACGGAGGCGGAGGCGGATGCGAAGGTACGATTTCTTGCGGAACTTCCGCAGTAACGGAGGCGGAGGCGAAGCTCCGTTACAACCCTACTTCAGATAGTTCAGATGATGAAAACAGAGCAACGCGGCCAGCGATGCTGTCGTTGACTGCGTTGCTCTAAGGATGAAAATTTTCTTTGTTATGAACACAACATAACATCACGCCATCAGCATGTATTTTCCAAATTTTTGGAGTAGGGATGATCTCCAAAATCAGCGGTTGACCTCTTTGGTGCATTTTATAATGTGCAACTGAACTGAAGGATCAAATCTTAAATCCTTGCAAAACAAAACGACAGAATTAGTAAATAATTGTAAAAACCTGATGGGATACTCCAAAAATTTGTTATACGCGATTTAAAAAAGTTATGGTCGAAAAACATGATCCCTCAGTTCAGACGCTCTAAATAAGTGTCACTGAAACTGTCTGAATCTCAGAATATACCGAATGTGCGAGTAATGTTTTATACCTAATAATTTGTTGAGTAATCCCTCATTTCAGATGCACATCATTTTATATATTGACATTAATTATTATTGTGTTCCGTATTTTTATTTGAAAAGAAGGTGTCTAAATAAGCCTATTTTAATATTTGTCTCGATTATAACCAAGCAGTTTTGGAAATATTTAGGTTTGAACTTTTAGAGACCAGAGCGATCAATTTTTGATTTTTTAGATTGAGCCATCCCATCAAGTTTCCAGTTTTTTACTAATTCTGCCTTTTTGTTTCGCAATGATTTCAGATTAGATGCACATGGTTAATCGCCCTCTCACAAACTTCGTAGGCTTTCGTCCGAGAATCGTCGAGAAGATTTGTACCGAGCGTGGCTCGTTCCATGACCCTTTGTGCCACTCGCTCTCGGTGGCCCGTCAATATACATACTGTAACAAAATACTCAATTACTTCATCAAATAACCCGACACCTAAGTATACCAATTAATTGCGATCTATAGTAATGAAACAACCAGACCACGACGGATATTTACCTTCTCATGTTATAAGCGTGAGAATTTTTAAAGGGTGTTCTCATGTACTATTATAACTATGGTTTTACCGACATTTGTGTACGTCTTTAATAATATATTATTATGGTAATAGATCGAATGGAACGACGTGCAATGATTCGATATCACTGTCCCGCATGAAGAGAATCTTGTGAAAGCCGAAAATGATAAAAATAAAACAATTTGGCACACGAGGTTGTCGACATGTGGGATATTGACTCAGCATTCAGTATCTATAGTCGTTATAGCCCATGGCTTAATAGCCAAGAGCCTTTTTCTTTTTTTTTCTGGGTGCAAAAACCACCCCAGTCTTCCCTCGCACTGCTCGCACACTTAGGTCGGGAGCCGCGGGAGCACTACATTCGTCCGCAGCCCCCAACTAGTGCCGGCCCGCTTTTGCAGGCCTCAATCGCGGGGGGAGTGAGACTCTCCCTGTGTCATCTGAGAGGCGCGCGTGGAACACTACGTGCCACCGCCTCTTGTCCGTTTGGATGAGGGAGGTGAACGACCATGCAGCACATTCTGCCAGCGTGTGCCGCGCCGTGTCCTCTCCACAGTGGACGCAGTGATGACACCGGGCGTCCGGCTCCCTGCCAATGCGACACAGGTACGGGAAGCAACCGTGCCTCGAGAGCACCTGCGTCGCCCGAAATAGCCAAGAGGCTCAACCAACATCTGATTCATTCTGATCTCGTTAGGCAGCTGGATCAGGATCTGATTCAGAAAGCGGTACTTCTGGACACGGTGCGTATTCCTCTCTCTAGAGCCCTGACCGCCGGGTAGCTTGGACCTTGTTACCAATGGCGGTGAGCTACTATTTTTTACATTTATAAATGTTTTATTTTATAGAAATATTTTAAAATGTAATTTATATGTGTTTTCAATGAATAAAGAAATATCACCATAAGAATATTAAAACAATTTTTAGCGGCAATAATACTCCACTATATATATCAGGGTGTCCAGTAAATAGCACGACATACTGCAGGGGGTGATAGCTTGGGTCAATACCTACCAAAACAACACAATATATGTTCAGCAAAATCTTACGGATTTACAGTTTTACTAAATTTTCCGAAATGTCGAAAAATCTCTACCTTGAAACAGATTTTTGAGCATCTCGTAATGAAAAAATCCTTTTCTAGTTTTTTTTTTTACATCAAATTATTCGTGAATAGTTACTTTACTCATTGATACGTTTTTTTTTTATCAAAAACAAGAATGTTTTCAAGAAATACAATTTTTTGTATAAATTTTTACAGAAAAATTTTATTATCGCTTAACTTTAACCTACAGTGGTGAAAAAAAAATGTATGTGGCAGTTTTGTACCCGCCTCGCGTGTGTGTATTGAAAGATAGTATGTACAAACCCGTCGCACGCGTCCGCGCCAGTTAGCGCTGCTCATACTATCTTTCAATACACACTCGCTAGGCGGGTACCCGCCGCGTGCGCACCTTTAACGTAGCGAACGCCCTAAAGGTTTTTACCTGCTCGCCGACCGACCCGACCCGACTGGTTACTGTCTAACAAAAGAAGCACACACACGTTGACGTTTGGTGCAGTGGTTGAGCGATTAGCTGCTGCGCTACGGGTCGTGGGTTCGATTCCCACACGGAACATAAATTTGTATGGCCTACAGATAGTTGTTTCGGGTCTGGGTGTTTGTGTGTGAGATTTGTGTTTGTAAACGCACCCACCTACATAGCTCACAGACATAGCTCTTTAGAGCGAAAGAGCTAATCGCTCTTTTTCTTTTAAGTGAGCTATTTGCCCATGTCTAACGGAGTTTTTTTTTTATTATGGGACTGCTGTAGGTGGTCCTAGGAGATCCTCCCTACGTAACCGGGCAGTTAATGGCAAGACCTGAAGGGTCTCCAGCCAATGGGGGGGGGAGTAAAATACTGAACCTAAGCTAACTACTTGTACTACACTAACATCATGACTACCTGCAACAATAGCACTAAGGGCGACCCCTAGTGAGACTCGGACCTCGGCTTAGGGCGTTGCTGGCGGGGACTTAGGGGGGGGAGACAGCTTGATGAGAGCTGAATTATCGGTGTGACTGCGGAGTCTGAAGAGACGACCGGCTCTACGACGGGAGAGCTCGGTGGATCGTGACCGGCGGCGGTGGGACGTCTCGATGGGCCTCGTCGGCGAGGACGGTATGCCGGACGGCGGCGTTTGTTGTGTAGTGTGCGATTTATTCGCCTTCTGTAGGAGGGTTGAGGAGGGTTATTTCTTCATCGGGTTCTAAAAGTGTGTGCCTGGGACGGCGAACTTTACTTATGAGAGAAGGACTGTAGTCGGCCGCCGCGGCGACTAGGGGGTTCGGATGGAGGGGGGCAGTGTTGAAGTAACGCTTGGAAATGCGTTTGAGGTATTGCCTGATGGTTGGCATTTTAAGATCGAGATGGAGTTGGACGTTACGCATGAACCACGGGGCAGCCGCGGCTCTGCGCAACACTCGATTCTGGAGGGTTTGGAAGGATTTGAAACGACAAGGCTTAACGTGTGCGAACACGACGCTAGCGTAAGTCAAGATGGGGCGGATGCACGTCACGTAGATTCTCAGCTTATTTCTAAGTGACAATTTACTGCGTGTTCTAAGGATGGGGTGGAGGCGACCGACAGCGAAAGCGGCGCGAGCGCGCACCGCGTTGATGTGGTCTCGGAAACTCAGATGATGGTCGAGGTTAACCCCCAGGTATTTGGCTTTCATCTCCCAAGGGATCTGTTTGCCAAACATGAGGACGGGACGGATGTGGGTGTGGGAATCACCGTGTCTCTCGAAAAGAACGGCTGCGCTCTTTTCGGGATTCACCTCTATTCTCCATTTCTGGAACCAGACCCCGAGGGCGTCGGCTGCGGTTTGAAGGGTTCGAGAGATGCTATCGAGACTCCTACCGGAATAGTAGATAGCCGTGTCGTCGGCGAAGAGAGCCAACTTAGTCAACCCACATTTGGGAATGTCGCTGGTGTACAGCGTGAACAGAAGGGGCGATAGCGCGGAGCCCTGAGGGACTCCGGCGCGAATGGGGTGAGGAGACGAGAGGGTGCCTTCTAGGCGATCCGACAGAAAGTCTCGAATGATGAGCACGAGACGTCTAACAGAAATGCGTTGCGCACGGCAAAAAGGTCGAGAGAGTAAGACTCAAAATCACAATACAAGAAATAGCGGGATAGCACATGCGCTATTTTTTTTTTCATCTGAAAACGTTGTCCCTCACTAGGATTTCTTCTGTATCGTGGGTGCGTTTACAAACACAAATCTCACACACAAACACCCAGACCCGAAACAACTATCTGTAGGCCATACAAATTTATGTTCCGTGTGGGAATCGAACCCACGACCCGTAGCGCAGCAGCTAATCGCTCAACCACTGCACCAAACGTCAACGTGTGTGTGCTTCTTTTGTTAGACAGTAACCAGTCGGGTCGGGTCGGTCGGCGAGCAGGTAAAAACCTTTAGGGCGTTCGCTACGTTAAAGGTGCGCACGCGGCGGGTACCCGCCTAGCGAGTGTGTATTGAAAGATAGTATGAGCAGCGCTAACTGGCGCGGACGCGTGCGACGGGTTTGTACATACTATCTTTCAATACACACACGCGAGGCGGGTACCCGCCGCGTAACGTAGCGAACGCCCTTATCCGTTGCGCGTGCATGTCGCATTTTACATGTCACAACTTGTTTTATAATGATTCGCGTAAATGAGCAGCTATTACTTATTCTCGTAGTGGTTTTTGTCAAAATTACGTTAATTACATTTTCAACAAAATCAGCTTCTCTGGAACTAAAATAGCATTTTTTTGTTTTTTTTTAATGAAAATGCACTAGTATTGTATCTTACCAAAATCACCATTAAACGGGCTATCTTTTAAGTTTGTTGTACAAAACTGCCACATACATTTTTTTTTCACCACTGTAGGTTAAAGTTAAGCGATAATAAAATTGTTCTGTAAAAATTTATACAAAAAATTGTATTTCTTGAAAACATTCTTGTTTTTGATAAAAAAAAAACTTATCAATGAGTAAAGTAACTATTCACGAATAATTTGATGTAAAAGAAAAAACTAGAAAAGGATTTTTTCATTACGAGATGCTCAAAAATCTGTTTCAAGGTAGAGATTTTTCGACATTTCGGAAAATTTTGTAAAACTGTAAATCCGTAAGATTTTGCTGAACATATATTGTGTTGTTTCGGTAGGTATTGACCCAAGCTATCACCCCCTGCAGTATGTCGTGCTATTTACTGGACACCCTGTATATATCCACTAGAACCAACCTACAAAAAGTTCTCGATGGAGTGTGTAATCCGCCAAAAGGGCTGGCTAGCGTGGTGGACTAAGGCCTAAACCCATTCTCATTCTGAAAGGAGATTCGTGCTCAGCAGTGGGACAATAATGTGCTGATTATGCTACAGAAAAAGGCAATTTGAGAACTGAAGGGCTAATTGGAATTCGGTTAAGAATCGTGCTTCTTAAACCATTAAGGTCGCAGGTGCTATGTACAGTACGCCTAAAATAACCACTCTCTGAAGTGAGGAACAGAACGCTGAAAGCCTCTTTCAGAGCGGTGAAGGTATTTTACGCGTACCAAATATCTTTGCCCCTCTGAAGTGAGGAACAAAACGTTAAAAGCCTGATTTCAGAGCAATAAAGTTATTTTACGTGTACTATATTTATGTCATGTACGCTTTCAATGGATATTCCAACATTTGCTTTTTTTATACAGGGTGTTAACGAAATCGTGTAATTCCTTCAAACCACGTGATCTACTGGTGACACAGATTAACCCTAAATGGGAATTTTCGAAAACCAAACAAAAAAAAAACAATTTTTTTTTTGGTTTTCAATTTAGAGTCTTTTTAGAGCCTTGAATTATCTGACTGCAAAGAGCGATATCGCGTTAGTCGTTCCTGCCAGCCGTGTCGCCGTACTTTCATTAATTTATGCGTGGCATCGAAATGTTCACACAAATAAAATTATATTTTTGCAAAAAAAAAAAACTTATTTTTTTACTGAATCCTTATTAGATGGTTTAGATACAATCGGTAACAAAGCCGCATGAAAAAAAAAGAATTTTATTTTTTTTATTTTTAATCAAGCATATCCCGTGCGGGGCCTGTCTACAACAGTAGTAGATCATGTGGTTTTAAGGAATTACACGAATTCGTTAACACCCTGTATATCGAAAAATCACGCCATCCTCAAAATGTTCATACTAATGACATAATTAGCACCGTGGATCTCAAACAAGCCCCATTTTACCGGTATATTAATACAATAGCTCTAGCTCAGCTGTTAGCACATCTTTGTCTAGCAATTGATTTCCAAAGAATGACTTGTTAATGATAATAAAGTCTGAAGGATATCCTGTCTATCATAATGTGAAGAACCGACAATATTTGAAACAGTCTCAGAGTGGAAAATTCAAAACTACCGGGTTGTATGGACGCCTCTGAGACAAAGACCAACGCAACTGTACCAACAAAGGCGGAAAACTGAATTTTGTCTAGTAATCCATTGCTCTATTAGATACATAAAATAATCAGCCCATTACTATCCCACTGTTGGGCACGGGCCTCTTCTCAGAATGAGAAGGGCTTAGGCTTCAGTCCACCACGCTGGCCTGGTGCGGGTTGGTAATCTACACATACACACACCATCAAGAACTTTATGGAGCCCTCTCAGGTGTGCAGGTTTCCTCTCGATGTTTTCCTTCACCGTTAGCGCAAGTGATAATCAAATTCTGACCCGCACGTGGATTTTGAAAATTCAGAGGTACGGATCGGATTGTAACTCAGACCCTCCTGCGTGGAAGGTAACCGTTCAACCGCTAGACTATCATTTCTCTAGAGCCCAATTCTACTAACAGAAACGTTTATCAATTGCAACTGAATCGTTTAGTCAGACAGTTTTCGTAAACGAAATCAAAAAAAATATAGAGTAAAAATGTTTGGTTTTGTTTTTGTTGTCACAATGTAGATGAACGATTCAGCTGCAATTGATAAAAGTTTCTGTTAGTAGAATTGGGCTCTTGTATAAACTCACACACCTGCCGCAGGGGCAATCTACGGCGCACGGCGGTCGCGGCAATATCGGAATTGTCTCTACACACATTTAAATTGCCCCTGCTTGCCTATACACAACACAATTAAGGTGGCAATTAAGGGTCATCCCCACTTTTACACCCTAGATTGGCCCTGCAGCAGGTGTGTGAGTAGCCCGCTTCACCGGCTAAATCGATTGACAATTTAATCTCCTACAGAGCATGATTGCTCGGATATTCCGGAATTCCAATTTCAATTGCGGGAAACTAATAGTTTTAACCGACTTCAAAAAGGAGGAGGTTCTCAATTCAATTGTATTTTTTTTTTTTTTTTTTTTTTATGTTTGTTACCTCATATCTCCGTCATTTATAAACCGATTTGAAAAAATCTTTTTTTGTTCGAAAGGGTATACTTCCCGATTGGTCCCATATAAATTTTGTTATGATTAGACCATGAACTTCAGAGATATGGAACGGAACTCCTCATAGGATCAAAGCACAATTCTCAAATTACTAATATTGCTTTGTTTATATTTGTTGTTGGGAACTGACTACTGGAAAAGAGGAGGGGGTGCGTGTCCCCCCCTCCCCCCCTTTGGAATGTTTTCATTATATCGTGTAAGGTATCATTTGAAAGGACTTTTTATGCCCGACTACGTTAAAGCCAAAAAAAGGGTTATGAAGGAGGGGGTTAAAATTATGACACTAAAACTTATTAAATAAAAAATAAACTTTATAAAAAAGTAAAAACCGACTTCAAAGAAATACTAAAAGGAGTAAAATAATTACCATAATATAAAATTAACAGTTTCAGAAGTCGGTGCAACTCTACACTGAAGCAAATAGAAGCCACCGACTTCTGAAACTGTTAATTTTATATTATGGTAATTATTTTACTCCTTTTAGTATTTCTTTGAAGTCGGTTTTTACTTTTTTTTAAAGTTTATTTTTTTTAGAACAGTTCAAATGAGAAAATATTTGAACATAAAGCAAACGCAGAGTTTTATGCTTAAGCTATTATATTCATCACAGTTCACCACTCCACATAACACGGGTACACAACACACAAGCGGATTGATGATGTACCTATGTTTGTTTTAATGTTTGTCTACACCAAGCATTAGGGTCGCCAACTCTGGTATACAGGGTGGTAATTTGAGATGGGGAATGATGGACAGCTATGTTAACCATTGTAGCTACAAGAAAACGTTCTTACAAGACCACCCCTAACTTTTGGAATAATTTCTACATGCTTATACAGATTTTGAAAAAAAATGTACCTTCAGCGAGAAAAGGCGCAGCAGTTATCACAAAAAAAAAATTATGATGCCAATCGATCCTTGCGCGAAAGTCATTTGCGCACAAGACTATTTGTGTGAAAAAACACTTACGCTTAAGAAAACAAGATAACAAATCGAATCGGTCGACAGCTTCCTTATCAAAACGCTCTGAATGAAGGGGCTGGGCTCGAAATACTTATACACCAAGCCCCAAAATTTAACGATAAGCGGGCACCAGAGGGTGGACCTGCTCATGACAACTAAGTAGAGAAAAAAAGAAAAAAAAAACTTTTTTTTTGATTCCGTAATTGAAATTGAAAACCTTCAATTTTTTTCAAATATTTCTGCTTTTTTTTGTATCGGCAACCTAAGTAGCACTGCTATCCACCACAACCCTTAAAAATCCCAGAATGGCTGTAGTTTTCACACAAAAATCAATCAAACTTATTTTCGTCAATTTTCGAAGGACTTCACAATTTGTAATTTAAAAATAAAGTTTTACTTCTTTCTTTTTCTCGATTAGTCATGAGCAGGGCCACCCTCTGGTGCCCGCTTATCGTTGAATTTTGGGACACGGTGTATACATATACTGATTCTAAAAAGGCTGGCAACCCTGCCGCACATACACCCAGTCCTCATACACTTCTCTTAGTTCCAAGAAGCACTAGTGTCCAACAAAATGACACATGAATTAGCAATTTTATTTGCAGTGTGAATGTCAGAGTGATCTCAAAACAAACTAGCTTTGTCTCATCATACATAAACATGGCGGCAAACACACAGATTGCTGTTTAATTTTTTTCACACAATATTTTTATATATCAAGTGTTTGTTGAGCGTGGAAAAACTAATTTCCGTCATTTTCATATTACAAATAATGAACAAAGTTCTCACCTTGGAAATATCGTTAAACAAGCTACGTATGTCCCGAGACAGGCTGTTGACATCGGCGTGATCTTCCTCTTCTTCTTCTGTCTAGATTTTTCCCCAACTATGTTGAGGTCAGCTACCAGTCTAACCAGATGAGACTGAATACTAATATTTCACACAGACCGACTGCCATCAATTTATATTCGCTTAACTCGTCAAAATGTAGGGAACAGCTGATTTTTTTTTCGCGATTTCTGGTTTGGTCCCATAGTAAAAGTTGTTCATAATGATGAGTACTGTGACCCCTTAAGAGGTTGTGCGTTATTTATATTACACCTTGTATAAGGAATGAGTATAGGTACTAATGTAAGATTCTCGCACAGCCTAAACCGCTAAAGGTAGAAACTTGAAATTTGGAGATTAGTTTTATTTTATAGCGGAAAAGCATGCTACAAACGGTTTTTTTATTAACCCTTAAGGGAATGAAAAAACCCGATAAAGTTTAAAAAATCAAGCAGTCGTAATTCGGCTGCGATTCGATGCCATTTTGAACAGTTTTGTTAGTAGAATTAAGCTCCATTTCTTCACTCCAGTCTCGGCTATTATGTTATCGCTTTTAATTTATTGTCCATCCTCTTTTCTAATCAAGTGTCTTAGGTTCATTACGTGTAAGTGTAAGTTGTTACTAAAATAAACTATTCAAAGAAATAATTCCGGGTTGGGTTCAGAACATCTGCATTGTAGAACGTCTATGTAGGCAAATAGTCTGCATTGATAAAAAGTCTGTTTATAAAAAACGTCTTGGTTGCAATTGGTCTTACATAATAATATGTCATAGTGGTAAAAGGTCTTGGTTGCAAATGGTCTTTGTTGCAAATAGTCTAGGCAGAGATAAAGGTCTTGGTTGTAAATATATTTAAAAATGTAATATAGTTAAAAATATTCACAGTGACAAATAGTTTCAATAGTTCCAGACTGAATATCGAGCCAGCGAAGATTATTTTCCATTTAATCTTACTTTAATAAGTTATAAGGTTATAGGGGAGAGTAATAAGTAGTGATTTGTTTTCTTTTTTGTTAAATTTTGTTTTTGTTAGGTTCGTTTTGTGATTTATTTTAATTTTTACCTAAAAAAGGACAAGCTCCAATAGAATAACTTTGAGCTCTATGTGTGAATCTCTTTTTGTCAGGAAATGCTCTGAGGTATGAAGCTGAAATAAATAAAATACCTATTATGAGCCTTCTTGTAAAAAAAGTAATCGATTATTAATTTCAATTTTATGTGCCCAGTCATTTTACAAGCAAGAAATATATTTTGCCTACCTAAAAATTATACAATTTAAGATCAGTCATTTTGCAACCAGGACTTTGTACAAACAAGACGTTTACAACCACGACGTTTTGCCTACCCAGACATTTTACAATAAATTTTTAGTCATTTTGCATCCAAGACGTTTTATCTAATTAGACTTTTTTCAACCCAGTCATTTTGCCTACTTACACGTTTTACAATCCAGTCATTCTGAACCCAACCCATAATTCCTTTTACCATCCACTATTGGACAAAAGAACAATGATAGATAGCCTAGACTTCGATAACGGCCTGCACCTGTCTGACTTTTTGAATTCATGTGCGGATCAGAATTTAATAACCTATCACTTGTATTAACGGTGAAAAAACATCGTGAGGAAACCTGCATAAATGAACGAGATCTTAAAAAAGTTTTCTATGGAGTGTGTAGTCCACCAACCCACACCAAGGGGGCTAATTACGCCGCGTTCGTAATCATAACTGCATGTAGACTGCACATCCAGTCACAACTGTTAACTATGCAACTGACAAATGCAGCTGGAAGGCAATTAGAATGTAGTCAGTGCAACTGCGTGACAACTGCCGACTAGATGTACAGCCCACTTACAGTTATGATTTCGAATATGAAACGAAATATGTTTCACCCAACCCGGCGTTATAACCCCCAAGTCATCGTGATGGACTAAGGCCAAACCATTCTCATTCTGAGAAGAGACCTGTGTAGGGTTACCATTTAGAAATTTGAAAAGTCCTGACAAAAAGCCTGACATTTCACTAAAAGTCCGGGCATTTTAGTCACAAAATGCAAACATACGAAGATTTATTGTTTGATCTCGTTAAGTTGATTGTTGAAGATTTGTATTTTGTTTTTAGATGAATGAGAAGTTAATAAAGATTAAAAAGTTATTTGATATTACATGTAAGTTTCATTACTCGTATTTCATCTTGGCCAAAAAATCCGGACAAATTATAGAGCCGTACAAAGTCCGGACAAAAGTCTTGAAGTCCGGACATGTCCGGACAAATCCGGACGGATGGTAACCCTAGACCTGTGCGTAGCAGCCTACTGCTAATGTCCTAACATTAATGGGATAATTATGTATAAGACAAAAGTGTCAAAACAATGGCCCACGCATGTTCGCACTCGAACACACCACACCTTACTTTGTCTTGAAGCCTCTCGACACCTAATCTCCCCGACACCGCACTTGAAATGATAAAGTACGTAGTAACTGCATTGTGGTAACCAGCCAATCAGAGCTCGGTATTCATTCACGCCTCCGTCTCATGAGTGTCATGAGATCTCGATGTGCTGCCCATGCCTCTCTCACAGTCGTGTCACAGAAATATGATGAAATGATAAGTAATCTCGCTAATGCCATGACAAATACGAATCTAAATCCTATGTAGCCGTGCCTCCGAGTTGTTTTACATGACATAGGGCTAGCACACGTGTTTTGTTATTTTAGAATTGTTTTTCGTGTATTTATTTATTATTAATTTATTATTAGCCTGTACTGTCAAACTGCTGGGCAAAGGCCTCCCTCCGTTCCTTCCACTTATCGCGATTCTGTGCAGCTTCATGCCAAACCTCAAGAAAGGCATCCAACTCGTCCCGCCATCTTCTCCGCGGTCTGCCGCAACCCCGTCTCGCTGTCTCAGGGCTCCATTCTTGTGCTATACGGGCCCACAGCTCATTTGGCATATGGCAGACATGCCCTGCCCAGTTCCACTTGGGCTGGGCGGCCTTTTCAGCCACGTCGACAATAGTGCCGATTCTCTTGTTCACCAATTACCTATACTAAAATTAGAGAATTGCTATCTTTTACTAACAGATAGCGCGAGAAAAGGACGGTAATAGACACAACTAAGTTAGAGATGTCAAATTAGTTTACGCCTTAAACTTCGCCGTGTTTTTAGTCGACACGTTTTAAATGTCGTCTAAATTTGTATGGAAATTTTAGTTCAACTAAAGGAGGATGGGCGTTTTGGTACTCATGTCCAATCAAAATGGTTTACCTATGTGATAGAAAATTTCGATGCCATGCATAAATGACTGAAGGCACGGCGACAGCTGACAGGCACGACTAGCGCGATATCGCTCCACGCAGTTAGTTATCTTGGGACGCTAAAATTACTCAGATACAGAATACCACGGTTCATTTTTTGAAAACTTTGTTTTGCTGTTTCTGAAAAAAACGTATGCAGGATCAATCTGTGTCACCAGTGAGATGATCACGCGGTTTGAAGGAATTACACGAATTCGTTAAAACCCCATAAAATCAACCCTCTACCGTCCCAACGCTTCTTGTTAGAATGAGAGGCCTTAGTCCATCACGCTAGCCCGCTGCAGGTTGTCGGACTAGATGCACCGCTATTATTGGAGATTCCCAATTGGGAATATCTATTGACGTCTACAAGCTGTTTGATTGGTGATGGGTTTCCCAAACAGGCTACTAAAAGAATAGTTTTTTTTTTGAATATCAATTATTATAAGCTTGGAAACATTTCCACTGCATGTTTTTAATATTACCTAAACAAACAAAAAAACAACTTCCGTTATACCTAGCTATAATTTATAGCACGAAATATTCTAGAATTCCATTGAATGTCTAATTTTAGAACGCAGCTGTTAAAATATTTTAAATGACGTATTCTTAATAATTCAAACATGTTATGTTATTAAATCTATTTCCTCTTCAATCAAACTTGTAAATCACATTAAATCTGTTTTAAATCTTCGATGATCTTTTAAACTAATCTATTTATATATTTTTCCGTGTCCATCGCTATTTTAAGTGCTAGTCAGGTGGGTTTGTTCAAACTAATAATATCCGCCCCCAATATCCAAAATCCTACATTATGTTCATTATTGAATAATGCATATTTATAAAAAACGTGTTTTAATGTGTTGAGCGATCGGTCGGCGCTTGAAATCGGAATCAAACAAACATAAGTTGTTTGTATAATGTTTCAAAAAAATACAGTAAAATTGACGGTTTTAAAAGGTAAACAAATACACATAAAAACAAAGCAATGTTTGGTGTGCGCAAATAATACAATTATTCGAAGCGTTTTTTTACGAAGGTTAAAGAACTGATAAAGTTATGAAATATATTTACAATTACCTCTGTCGGTGAGTCACTGCAAGGGTACCAACTGAAAATCAGCGCTGGGTGTTTGACGCCCAGCACATGCTGAGGTGGTGACCCTTTCGGCATGGGCATGCTCGATAGCATAAAATGTTTAATTATTTTTATGTTTTTGGTGTCTATGATGTAATTATGTCTTTGGCTGAATACAATTATTTTCTTTCTTTATTTCTTCTTTCTAAGTATAACATGCGCGAGAGTGAGCAGAGATACTGCTGACAAAAACTCGTTCAAATAGAAAGGCCATTCCTATAAAAGAGGTTTATCAAAATGGCCGGTTAATCCATCAATAGAAGAGATATCTTATCAATATTCTTAACATATCCCAACGTAGAAAAAGACGCAATCATCGTAGTGTAGTTTTGTGGCTTCAAAGTTAAAACCTCTCTGCCGTTCATGACTATCTCTCCCTAAATCAAGCAAAGCGAAAGAGGGGTTGACAAACATTATCAAGTGTTCATGCTTATCAGCATTGCAGTGAGAGCCTAGCTATTGAACGGTAGCCTTCCATCCTGCGGGCAGCGGGTTAGGGGACCCGTCGCCCGACCTGTAGCAGAGGGTCTACTCCCTAAGCACGAAGTCCGTGGTTTCGGCCTTAGTTACGAGCGTTTCCTACTCCCTATCACCTACGGATATACGATTATTTCGGGGCCCGAACTAACAATGAATGACAACACGATTTGACAGTTGTCCCTACTACCGATGTGTTTTTTCCCGTCCGGAAAGTTTAACTAAGACACTTGTTTTGTTCACTTCTACGTTTCGGGCTACTTTCGGACGGGCGACTATCTTCGTCGACGGACTTAGGGAGTAGACCCCCAGGCCCGAGAAGGCGGCGTTCCGTGCGCGCCTCTCAGGAGGACGTGGGGCAAGGCCCCACAGAAGGAGAGGTCCGCCAAGGGCTGGCGGACCGAGACCGGCCTGACCTGGGATTCGTAGCTGCATGTACCGCGATCCCGGCTAAGGGTCAGGAGAAGGAACACCGTGGGTTTTTAGCCGGTAGGAGTCCGGCTTACCCCTTCGCCTTCCCCGGGCGAAGGGCATCGAAGAGGATTTTCCCACGAAAAAAAAAAGCCTTCCAAGCAGAAGGGTCCGAGTTCGAAACGTGCGATAACGGTGAAGGAAAACATCGTAAGAAAACCTTCTTGATAGTGTGTGTAGTGCGCCAACCCGCACCAGGCCAGCGTAGACTTAAAGCCTAAGTCTTCTCATACTGAGAAGAGGCCTGTGCCCAGCAGTGGGAATGGGCTATGGTCATGCTCATCCTCATCCATCATGAGTCATTACATACCGTAGAACGAGGTTACTTTGATCAATTTTTGACCTTCATGTGTTTGTATCTTATAGGTATATTTTCGCTTTTAGCTACTACAACAAAAATCTATATATATAAAAGAAAGTCGTGTTAGTTACTTCACTTATAACTCAAGAACGGCTGAACCGATTTAGCTGAAAATTGGCAGGGAGGTAGTTTAGAGCCAGGAGAAGGACATAGGATACTTTTTATCCCGTTCGACATCATGTAGGTAGGTAGTAGGTAGGTAGTAGGTAGGTAGTAGGTAGGTAGTAGGTAGGTAGTAGGTAGGTAGTAGGTAGGTAGTAGGTAGGTAGTAGGTAGGTAGTAGGTAGGTAGTAGGTAGGTAGTAGGTAGGTAGTAGGTAGGTAGTAGGTAGGTAGTAGGTAGGTAGTAGGTAGGTAGTAGGTAGGTAGTAGGTAGGTAGTAGGTAGGTAGTAGGTAGGTAGTAGGTAGGTAGTAGGTAGGTAGTAGGTAGGTAGTAGGTAGGTAGTAGGTAGGTAGTAGGTAGGTAGTAGGTAGGTAGTAGGTAGGTAGTAGGTAGGTAGTAGGTAGGTAGTAGGTAGGTAGTAGGTAGGTAGTAGGTAGGTAGTAGGTAGGTAGTAGGTAGGTAGTAGGTAGGTAGTAGGTAGGTAGTAGGTAGGTAGTAGGTAGGTAGTAGGTAGGTAGTAGGTAGGTAGTAGGTAGGTAGTAGGTAGGTAGTAGGTAGGTAGTAGGTAGGTAGTAGGTAGGTAGTAGGTAGGTAGTAGGTAGGTAGTAGGTAGGTAGTAGGTAGGTAGTAGGTAGGTAGTAGGTAGGTAGTAGGTAGGTAGTAGGTAGGTAGTAGGTAGGTAGTAGGTAGGTAGTAGGTAGGTAGTAGGTAGGTAGTAGGTAGGTAGTAGGTAGGTAGTAGGTAGGTAGTAGGTAGGTAGTAGGTAGGTAGTAGGTAGGTAGTAGGTAGGTAGTAGGTAGGTAGTAGGTAGGTAGTAGGTAGGTAGTAGGTAGGTAGTAGGTAGGTAGTAGGTAGGTAGTAGGTAGGTAGTAGGTAGGTAGTAGGTAGGTAGTAGGTAGGTAGTAGGTAGGTAGTAGGTAGGTAGTAGGTAGGTAGTAGGTAGGTAGTAGGTAGGTAGTAGGTAGGTAGTAGGTAGGTAGTAGGTAGGTAGTAGGTAGGTAGTAGGTAGGTAGTAGGTAGGTAGTAGGTAGGTAGTAGGTAGGTAGTAGGTAGGTAGTAGGTAGGTAGTAGGTAGGTAGTAGGTAGGTAGTAGGTAGGTAGTAGGTAGGTAGTAGGTAGGTAGTAGGTAGGTAGTAGGTAGGTAGTAAGTAGGAAAAAGTGCATTGCAACGCATGCGGGTACAGCTAGTATTTTATATAGACTGAATTAACTGAGATATATAAAATCACATGGACTAGATAAAAAAAAACTACAGCAGAGCATAGTTTTCGATAAAAAAAGGAGAAATGTTCCTTGTCAAAGTCATTTTATCATTCAGTGTCAATTAGGACTCGAATTTTATACTTAATCAGGGGTGTGATTTAGTATTTTTTATCTTCGCCATCTAACTTCGCAGACATCTCTATACCGTATGGTAAAATAGAAAAACTGACAATGTTGCCTATACAGTTAAGTTAAAATGCATTAAGTTCCATTTTTACGGAGATATATGACCAAATCATGGACATATTTGTACGTCCATGGACCAAATGTAATATTTTTAGCAACTATCAATGTCGCCCCTTGATATCAAAGTAACCCCAATCGCTGGTACTTACTTATTTCTGTGAGCAGCGAACTCTCGGTAAACGAAGTGCTACCTTAACCTTTGACATTTAAAAAAAACACTGAATACGACTAGCAAGGGGTCTGGCCATACAAAATAATCATTGAAAGGCGGGCAAGCCCCCGACTTTAATAAGAGTTGTTTGTTGATAAAGGTGTGTCGGAACTGCTTGAACGGAAATAGAACAACTGCATAAAAATAGTGCAGTATTGACAGTTACATAATTCAGTTTACGAACAACAGTATCATGCATATTTAGGATTAGGTACGGTTTACTCACGTGCATTTTTCGGGATTGCCCGATTGATTAAGAGCTCCTTTTGGGCCCGAAACCAGTCGAGCAAACCCGAAAAATGCACGTGAGTAAACCCTAACAAATCATAAATATGAAAGTGTACCACGAAAGTTACAAATTATAATACAAAAAAAGAAAAGTAGTTACTGTGCGTAGATAGATGTACTTTACTGTACACTATATATGGAAATAGAACAGAAGGAATACACATAGTTAAGAACAGCACAAATGGCGCACATACCTATGAGTAATTCTGTTCTTCACTCGTCAGGCGGCAAACGGCGAAAAACGAGAAACTCTCTGATGTGTGTTCTTTACATCCAAAATTTTACTATTATTTCTATCCACTTCGCAATATTGTAAGCGTCGAAGTAGCAGCCTGGAGTCTGGATTTGTGCTCGGTTGATGGCAATAGGCTCGCCCCCTATTACATGGGATTAAGTCCCACACAACGTAACGGCGCAAAGAGGGTGTAAGTACTATACACCTCTGCCCGTGTACTATACTTCGGGATATACAGGCGTCATGATGTTACCACCCCTGAGTCAGGAGGATTGATGCATTTTTGTATTCGTCAAGAAGTCCATCAGAGCAGGTCATACAATAGCGTTGAAGTGCATGCAAAATCAGCTAAAATATTCACAACATTTAAAAAAATATTAATAAAAGTTATTTTAGGCCTAACCCTATAAATTCACTTCCTAGTATAATTATTTAGAGCCTTTATAAAATGGTCTAACGAGGCCTAATAAATGTATTAATGGCAACATTAGCAGTATTACCAGCTACCATAACTCAATTAACTCAATCTATCATGTTACTTAAATTATCATATTATAAGTATTTGGTGACAAAATCGTGATTGCTACTTAGCGTCCTTATGAAAATTATGTTGTTTGTCTGAAAACTTTGATTTTGAAATCATGTTGAGGCAGCATGTGCCTATTTTGGAAATAGGATGGCGTGCAAAGTATGAAACTTCCGCTAATGACACGCGTCTCAAGCGTGTGCCGCTGGAAATCGGACGACCGAGGTTTTTTTTTTTTATTTTCGCATGCTTGGCCACTCTTTCCCAACCATTAATTGAAAACCTCCTTTTTGTAAATCGGTTAAAAATTTGTTTCACTTCCCTCTGTATCAAGCGGGAGACAAAATAATATTTAGGCTACAGGCACAAATGTAATTGGGACCAGCTGCCTACCACCATGGATTAATCCTAACTAATATTATAAATGCGAAAGTTTGTTTGTTACCTTTTCACGCCTAAACCACTGACCCGATTATCCTGAAATTTCGCATATACGGTGTCACGTGTACAAAAACGGACATAGGGTAGGTACTTTTCATTCCGTAGTACCAAAAACGGCCGTTTTTAGCATTAATTACAAAACTTGTAACGTAAGTCAAGTGTTGTTTTGTGGTGTTCTTAAATTTCTACAACACTTAACTAAATGTTGTAGGTACATACGCAATATGTTGTGTGTTGATAGAAATTATGGTGTTTTTTCTGAAGTGGCGCCACTTTCGCGGCTCTAATCGCATTAAACTATGAGGCTTTGCTCAGATGTAAAATATACCTAATGCTCGGAGTTATTATAGTGGTCGTCCGTTGCTTCATGTCTAACATCTGAATCTCCGTCTTCTGCATCCACTCTTCCCATCTTTCATCTGTAATCTAGACATCTTTTATGATAATTTTTTGTGTCTAGACATTATAGTTCATTCGATGTTACTCCGCAAGATGAATCTACATGATCGATTGAGATTCATGAAACGTTCCAAAATACAGAATGTAAAATAACAGAGGGGGTTCTCTTAATCCCGTTAATCTACATCATTAATAGATTAAAATACAAAAATAAGCAAAAAAGCAAAAGAAAAAAAAGATGCAATTGGGAGCGGCCTGTTTAAAACCAAAATAGTAGCGTTATAGGTTAAATGCGACGTTGCCGTTTTTTCCACATTAATAGACAAGTGCGCATGTACAGTAAACGTAGTTTTTACCTATCATTTTTTAATAGGTAGTAATGACATTTTGAAAAAAAAACGTAGGTATTTTTTTTATGTTTTCTGCGGCAATAGTATTTATTGCTTTTAAGAGCCCAAATCCACGTCCGATACTTGCCTCCGATAGTCGGTTCCGATAGTCTGATCAGACTATCTGAAGGCCTCCGCGTCACACATTTGTTTGA
Source organism: Amphipyra tragopoginis (assembly GCA_905220435.1). Classification (NCBI taxonomy): domain Eukaryota; kingdom Metazoa; phylum Arthropoda; class Insecta; order Lepidoptera; family Noctuidae; genus Amphipyra; species Amphipyra tragopoginis. The sequence continues at coordinate 6,107,281 of HG992006.1, forward strand.
ACATAAATTACACGTACGATCAGACTATAGGATCGGATGTCAGAATCGTAAGCGCCGTCCGGGCGTCGTCGTCGTCCAGAAAAAATCGGACACAAGAATCGTACGCGTAATTCATGAATCCGATCAGATAGTCGGATCCGGCTCCCGGAAGCAACTATCGGACGTGTATTTTGACCCTTAACAGGGACGCTTTTCGTTAGTTAACATGCTGTATACAGAACTCCGGAAGCAAAACTGCAATCACCACAAAATCACAAATAAATGATCGATCGCCTGATAAAAATTGTCTACAATGTGCAATATCTCATACCTCTCATACTGACTATAGGTGCATTATCACTTCACCGCACATCTCAAAAGCACGTGCACAGCGTGTGTACTCAAGTGCTGTAATAACAACAGCAATATACTTACACATAAATAGCTTTTCTTATAGTATGTTGATATCATCATCTCATCATCTTCCTGCCCATATCCCATGTTACTTGGGGTCGGCGCAACACGTTTTCTTCTTCCATTCCGTCCTGTCAACCGTCAGCATGATATCACTGACTCCCTTCTCTTTCATAAATTATCATTCTTCACACAATCCATCCATCTTTTCTTTGGCCTCCCTCTTCCTCTCCATCCATCTACATTTATATTCATAACTCTTTTTGATATTGTTGATATACGTAAAAAAAAACATAATTACTACATAATAAAGTTATTATATTTTCGCCGCCGCTCCACAGCTGCAGCAGCAGCGACAACGCAGCCTGCCGAGCTAGGAAGATGGGATGGCGTAAGAGTATCGACGCACGTTGCGTCTCATAACAGAGGCCTACCCACATTCCATGGCATCAATGACATGCCATCTGATCTATTGCCATCGCCACGTGCCAAGCCATTTGGTTCTACCTACAGCTATACAGCTGGAACACCGGCGGTGACAAGAGCACGAGCTTAACGTAATAATTATTTACCTATTTCTGCCTCAGGCTAAGAAAAGCAGTGCCTTCAATCAACGAGCAGCGCGGCCACAGATGAAGCCACGGACGACTAGAAGTCATTGGTGGCCGCGTTAGTGCCATATGTGACAGTGAACCCAAAAGCTAACAGCGATTGGTGGCGTTACGACAGCATAGAAGAATAAAAAATAAAAAAACACATCATTCTTTTAAATCTTATTAGGTATGGTATGTACCTACTTCATCGGTTTCCTGTTAATGTTGGTCTAGTTTTAATTTAGGATAAAACCTCCAATCATCCGGGTAATCTGTTATGAGCTCAACAGCCTAGTCTTAGTTATAGCCCCGCATTGAAATTAGACCTTAAAATAAGAAATTAGACACATTCAACCCGCAGAAAAAAAAACCTTTCATAAATAAATTAATCTACGACAATATTACTTATTTAGATTTCTATGGGCTTACTTTTTGACTACCTACTTCAATTTGTTTGATTAAGTATCAATAATGGACTATGGAAATCGACAAAAAAAGTACGATCATGCGGAGACTCAAATTGAAAATAACGACTGTTTTCGATAATACGATCAAGCACGATCGGGCCTCGAATCGGAAGCAGGGGCAGATTTGATATCTACGTTGGCTGCCCTAGGCCTATGAAATATTCCCCCTAATCTAAAAAAAGTAAATGAATTATAGGAATTTAATTTAAATAAAAAACAACAACGGTCAGTAAATGATAAAAAAATCTCAATCACTGTTTCAAATGCTGCAATGCAATGATGCTTACCATTTCTATTCAGACCACGAAAAGGCGCGAATAGATACTAAAAAACCCAACAAATTTTGCCGCCCTAGGCCCGGGCCTACCCGGCCTTTATGGAAATCCGCACCTGATCGGAAATTACCTAATCCTGCAGACTTTGCATGGTTGTTACATGGAAAGGGTACCTAAGTAGGAACGAAATTTAGGTTTCAGACTGAGAGCAGGGTCTCGATAAAGACTACCTAGATATTATAACACTATGGACTCACAACAACTAACTCCTTGCAGCTGTTCTACAAGGATCTGACAACCGTTAAATAGCGATCATATTTGCCAGCCTAATTATACACACATCAAAAGTGTCTAGAGATCAAGCATTTTTATGCGGATTTCTTGAGATTGAGATGTGGCTTTGTAATAAATTTATGATTTTATAAATTTATATGGATCCTTTTTGGTGCATTTCATAATTTGAATCAGGAACTGTGAATCAAATTCGAGTAAAAGATGAAAATCAGCTGTCAATATTTTCCCTATAAAAACATACAACGCATTGAAGACATTATTAGTGCTACTGTTTCCCTACTACTGATTAAAACCAACGTTATTATGGAGCGGCGACGTCATTTAAGCAGGGAAGAAATGCTCAGAGCCGTGGGAATGATAGAAGCTGGTTCCCGGCAACGTACTGTGGCTTTAGCTCTGAATACAAGTCAGAGTGTTATCAGTCGACTTTGGACACGTTACCGAAGCACTGGTACCGTGGCTGAGCGCCATGGAGGACGGTATCGCTGCACCACACGGAGACAAGACCGATACATTCAAATCTTAACTCGAAGAGCTCCAACAATAACCGCCATGATGTTAGCCGTGAGGCTTCATCACTCTTCAGGGAACTTAATTAGCGACCAAACAGTCAGAAACCGCTTGCATGAAGTGAACCTTCATTCCCGAAGACCGCTACGGGTACCACCTATAGCAATGCACAATCGTAGGATTCGATATCAATGGGCTCTTGGACACAGAAATTGGGCAGAAGAACAATGGCGTTTCGTGTGCTTTTCTGATGAGTCTCGTTTTGGTATGAGACCGGATACAAGACGTATACGACACTGGAGAACCCCTGGACGCCAACAGCGATTAAAATCCTGCCAGGAAGTCCATCCTTATAGTGGTGGAACCATCATGGTATGGGCGGGTATTTGGATCGGCGGAAGAACTGAGTTGATTTGGATCAGAGGCAACCTCAACGCTCAAATTTATGCTGAGACGATTGTATCAGACGTCATCGTTCCTCTACAAGCGCAAATCGGTCCCTTATTTCAGTTAATGCATGATAATGCACGACCGCACACCGCAAGAGTTGTAAGACAGACTCTCGCCGCAGCTAACATCAATGTCCTGCCCTGGCCTGCTCAGTCGCCAGACTTGAACCCGATTGAGCATGCATGGGATATGCTACAGAGAAGAGCTCTGCCGAATATGGAGGGTATCCAGTCGCAAGAAGACCTTTTTTTGTTGTTGCAACGAACATGGGCGGCCATTCCACAGCGTGATTTGGATGAACTCATTTTGAGTATGCCAAACCGATGTTCTTGTGTTGTTAGTGTTCGCGGTAGAAACACGGATTATTAATTGTTTAAGTTACCCAATAAAATTTTAAATAAAACTGTTATTTCAGTCTTTTTTTCGAACTTTTGTGTTAGTGGTTCAAATGTCAAAAATCCCTTTATTAGGAAAATGGCAAATTTCTTTATTAATGCAAAGGTGACTTGGTTTATCGTTACTGTGACAAACGAAAACACTTTATTTGATGAATCCTTAAAGAAAATTTTAATTAATATCAATCAGGAGAAAAGTTATTGCAAAAATATATGTTGATCCCTAGACACTTTTGATGTGTGTATTTACAAAAATTATCAAAATTGTTTTCTTGCCATTGAAGATTGGCACATCTATTTCAACAATTATCAGCTCCATGACAAAAGTGTCAGGCTCTCCACCACTTCAGTGTGATTTATTATCAGCTATATCTCAACTTTGTTGAGTTGATCATGCTCAAAGTAGGAAACTGTAGAAAACGGCATGGGTGGCGCCATCTATCGAAATAACGTGCTTATCGAATCGAATATTCCTTGTGTTTCGTGATGATGATGACACACGGTACACCACTGGAACAATAATAATTATATTCTGATCACAGAGGAACAAACCTCTCTTCAATTTGATGTCAAAAAACTCCGTAAAAGGTAGAAACTGCGTCTATAACAATATCAACAATAGCTTTTCAATGAAGCGGTCAAATAGTTGGCCCGTGTTTAGCTTTATGTTTGCAGACTGATAAAAAATGTGATAATTCGATTTTACGCATACGGCACTCATCAACCTTTAAAAAAACATTATTCACATTGAAAATTTTAAATTAAATAATGTGTAGGCTGTATGGAATTTGTTACCAAGACTTCCATTAGAAGCAAAATAAAAAAAAACCATAGAAATAGAACGTAAATTGTAACACTGGTAAAACATTTTAGTTAAATTTTAATATTTTTTTCACATAAAACATTATAGATTGCAGTATTTCACAAAACACTATATAAGTATATTCGATCATTTATAATTTTTCTAATAATTTAATTAAAAAACCGGTAATTTTTTACAATATTTCGAATCTTTTTTGTCTATGGTCCACCAAGCTGGCTGGCGTGGCCTCATTGACAATTCGTTATCGTGTCGCCATTTTGCGTTGCTTTTTCCTTTGCAATTGTGTGGCTTGAAGTTTTACCTAAAATAATAATTATTTTCTTATAGCGAAGCTGTGATTGTTAGTAATTAAGTAGTGTAATATATTTTATTGTTTTTAAATTATTTTATTCTAAGTTTTCGTGTATTTTACGTTACAATGGGCAGAAAGAAGAAGAAGGCATCTAAGCCATGGTGCTGGTATCCTTTTCCAATATTACCTACCTAACTGGATTACGAAATTAGATTTATACGTGACCTTCGTTAATAGGGTCAATCGCTAATACCTGTAACATTGTTATTATTTTAGCAAATCCGATATGTTTCCTTAGCCATAATGCAGGTATTGCAACAGGGAGTTCGACGACGAAAAGATTCTGATCCAACATCAAAAGGCGAAACATTTCAAATGTCACATTTGTCACAAGAAACTGTACACGGGACCTGGATTGTCAATACACTGCATGCAGGTATGTGCGTCAGTGTGCCATAGTTTTGGCATCCGCCGCGCCCGCCCACGGCCACCGCGCACTCGCTTTTTTTAACTCTCATGCATATATCTATAGATATTTTGGCGCGATTACGAGCCCAATTCTGCTCCCATAGTAGTACTATACAAAATGTCTTTCCCTATATTCACGTGGGTGGGTAGATTAAACAAAAAAAAACAACATTTTACACTAAAGCATGTTTTATTAATATTTTTCTATTCTCTTACAGGTTCACAAAGAAGCCATAGATAAAGTACCAAATTCATTACCAAATAGGTCAAATATAGAAATAGAAATCTATGGTATGGAAGGTATACCACCTGAAGATGTGAAGGAGCATGAGAAACAAAAGTCAGGTATAAAAACACTTTTATTTGGTCAACAACTGAACCACTTTGGATTGATGTATGTACAATGTTTCTTTATTATGCTTGGGACACTAGATATAAATGTAAATAGGTGTGTAGTTTGATTGAATGTTCCAACATGAGGTAGGTCAATGCATAATGTTTTAGGAATATGTTTTATTATCTGTGAATATTTGTACAGGTGGTGGTAAGGGGTCGGACAGTGACGATGATGAGCCTGCTGCAAAGAAAAAAGCAACACCAGCCTTGGTAAGCATGCCATCTTGACACAGTTTACTTAAAAGAAGTCTTAATCCGATGACAACCCAGCACTATGGATCAGTGGCAGTTTCCTTTGTTTATCTATCGTGTCTATGTTTCCAATAATTGATTAGTTAAGCCCTGTTTAGTCTAAATAACTGTTAAATATATTTTTTTTGTAAAGCCTCAATATTTACAACATACTTATCTTTGTTCTTATCAACAATAATTATCTCAGCCAATAAAAAGAGATTATACCAAAAACATTCTAATCTTTCTTTTTTTGTCACACAGCTGGGTCCTGGCCCGTCACAGGTGACACAAGGCATACTACCCACACCGATGGGACCAGTTCCTCCAGGGATGTATCCTGGACATATGCAAATGCAAATGATGCCTCCATTCCATATGCAAGCGCCTAGGTAATTATCAACTTATTTCACAAAGTTATTCTACCCAGCCTTTGCAAACTATGTTGGGCTCAGCTTCCAGTATAACCAGATGTAGCTGAATACCAGTATTTTACACAGAGCGACTGCCATCAGACCTCCGCAACTGATTTACTAGGTAATGCTGAATCCTACAGGCTTCTGAGTATCTGTAAGGACTCTCACAAGTATTTGTATGACACCTGGGACTGACGGCTCAACATGTTGTGCGAGGCACAGAGGGGTCTTGGATGTGCGTGGGGTGAGCCTATTGCCATCAACTGAGCACAAATCCAAACTGGGCTGCACCTGAGAAATTCCACAAATAAAAACCCAATCTTCTTCTTCTCTCGTGTCAGCACGAGCTATACGGAAATAGCTCATGCTGTGGTGAAAAGATTAGCCAGTCAGCAAGATTGATAGTGAGGCTAACTGCCCAGGGTATGCGGGACGTACTTAAATATTGTTACTCGTGGAGGCTCTTTTCATGTACCCCAAAAAAACCTGATAACAATGCCCAACCTGGGAATCAAACCCAGGATCTCACGCTCAGCAACCACACTTGCAACCACTAGACCAATGGTTCCCAACCAGTGGTCCGCAGAAGCCAAAATATGGTCCGCGAATGATTTTAAATAATTTTCTATTGAGTTTTTAATTAAAGTTTCAGTTTGATTATTACAGTTTATTTTTATTATAACTACATAGTGGTCCCTGCTAACAAGAATAATATAAAAGTGGTCCCTGACCAAGAAAAGGTTGGGAACCCCTGCACTAGACGAATGAGGCAGTTGCACAATAGTAGATTTAAATGAACAAACAAGTTTATATAAAATCCTTTGTCTTGACGTAAACACTTAATAACTGTCATTATAATACATAACCTAGACATGAAAAAAGTGTTCTAAGTTATGATCCTGTTTAGTAGCACGCAGCTTGTATGCAACAACTTCAGATTTAAGTATGTGGTTCACCTTGGTCCAATGCTCTAAAAGTTGAAGGTCAAAACTTACTTGTAAATCATTTTATTGTCTAAAATTATGGGTTGGTGTGTTTTAAGTTGTTGGTGTAAATAACATAAGATTGAAAACATGCATTAGGTATTGTTTTTTTACAATGAGAACAAAATATAGGATTTCTAAGGCTTGGGCTACACTTAGCGGTGACGCTAACTGTCACACAAGCTATTGAAACAAATTTATTGATATTCACATGTGTGGTGAGAGACTACACGAAAGTGATTTTTGAGGTTCCATACCCAAAGGGTAAAACGGGACCCTATTACTAAGACTCCGCTGTCCGTCCGTCTGTCACCAGGCTGTATCTCATGAACCGTGATAGTAAGACAGTTTGAAATTTTCACAGATGATGTATTTCTGTTGCCGCTATAACAAAAAATACAAAAAAACGGAATAAAATAAATATTTAAGGGGGCTGCGATACAACAAACGTGTTTTTTTTTGCCGTTTTTATAGATAATGGTACGGAACCCTTCGTGCGCGAGTCCGACTCGCACTTGGCCGGTTTTATAATCATATTTCTGCATGTCTCATCTTTATATTACTTGTTACTTCACAATATGAAATTCTTAAAAAAGCTGCTACAGAAAGTAGGACACAGACTAATGTGCTACAAAAACAAACAATCTCAAAATGTAATGCACAAACACGTGTGTTATGTATTACTCAACATAGAAATGAGGTTGTTGACACTTTGATAATGCCTAATATTCCTAATAAGAAGCCTTCATAACAGAAAGTATCAACTAGATGGTCACCAAGCAGTCTTGAGTTCTGATCCCATTTAAAGAACTGTTATGAATACCCTTATAGCTACAGTACTGTCGATTTATTCCCAATAAATCACGCGATTCCTTGCCAGTCGTAACGGATCACGCAAAAGTTTCCCATCGGATCATCTAGGAATTGGTTGGGGTGCATGAAAAGAGCTTCCACGAGTGACGATACTTAAGTACGTCCGGCGCACCCTGGGCAGTCAGCCCTGCTACCAAACTTGCTGACTGGCTAATCTTTTCACCACAGCATGAACTATTTTCGTATAGCTCGTGCTGACACGAGAGAAGAACGTAGGAATATTTACAATAACAATCATAGGAACAGCTTAATTTTTCAAAACATAGTTATAAGCCAAACTAATTAAAAACTTCAATTTGAATGAATGAGTCGTTAGATATTTTTTTTAATAAAGTAATTTGTAACAGATCACATTATTCCTTGGGAATATAATTGTATTATTTTGTAGTCGCATCCAATCACGTGACCCGATGGGAAACTCGTGATCCGATGCATTTAGCAACGAATCACGTTATTCGTTGGAATTACTCGAATTATATTGTTAGCAAGGCTGACTGCCCAGGGTGCGCCGGACGTACTTAAGTCCCGTCACTCGTGGAGACTCTTTTCATGCACCCCTTTTCTGACCTCAAGTTATAAATAACATTTGTGAATCCACCCCTAGCTTATACATAAATTTCAGAAGCGTCTTAGAACCGACATTAAAATGTTCACCTAATTGTTACAGAATGATGATGCCCGGAATGCGGCCACTGTTCCCGGCGGCGAGCATGCCCCCCACGTCGACGAGTAAACCGACGTTCCCCGCCTATAGGTATGTCAGATAAATATAACTTACCAATAATAGAATAATACTCACACATTTTGGAGTCTATAAGATCATTTGAACTAATTTTGTAGTACTAAGTTTTAAACTACAGTTTGTATTTTAATGTTAATATCAATGTAGGTGTGAAATTATTTTGAATTGTTCGTATTTTTACAAATTGTGGCTTAAATAACAGTTTTAAAATTCAGTTGCAAGATTGGCGCTAAACAAACCAATATACTAACATTGCAAGTTAAATAAAAGCTTGTAAAAATGAAGATTTTTATGAACAACGGGCCAAAAACAACAGTTTTAAAAAAAAACATCTATTCTGAATACATTTCCAAGTTTGATTTGTACCATTAAACCGGAAATTGTTTGTATTATAAACAATAATAATGGTTTGAATCGTGATAAATACATGGATCGAATAGTCGTCCTGTCTTTATACAATTGTAAAAATACGAATAGTTGACTTCTTGTATATTAACAAAGATAGAAAAGTTATTTACTAGACAATAATTCTACTAAAGTTACATTAGTATACTAACACATTAACACAGTGTATCCATTAATTATAGCACTGTTTAAAGATGGCGCATAAAATAAGTGTTTACTAGATATCACCTTAACAAGGAATGCATAAAAAATTACCTAGCCTTTCATGTAAAAATTTGGCACCTAACGTTTGCCAACAAAAAAGAATTTGTCACATAAAAGTGCCAATTAATAACAAGAAAGTATTCACTAATTACATTGTTAATTAACTCGGTTAATACCCTTGACAGTTATTAAAACATATGAAACGATAGTATCTAGATATCTTTAAAACATGAAAAAAGGTTCGTTCTTCATATTAAAAGGTCATGCTAGTTCCATTTTTCGTTGTGAGCGTGATCGCGTCACAAGAAAACAATGTCAAAAAAAAAAGTTGTACTCGCGTGTAATTATGTCGTTTATATGTAACGCAAAACTCTCGCAAATAGGGTAATATTTTTACATTTCAATGGAATTGCGTCTGACAATGCGACGAAGATCGTATGTAGCATGAGATTATAGTACTTTGCCAAGACTCGCTCAATTTATCTACACTAAGATACATAAAAACGTGAATAATAACAATAGCCGATTTCCCGATAAATAACCCTATTAAGTGGAAACGGAATCTTCGTATTTCGATATTAGCATAATTAGCCCATTTCTGGCCACCAGCCTCTTCTCAGAATGAGAAAACTTTAGGCCTAAGTCTTACCACGCTGGCCCACACCATCGAGAACTTTTTGGAGCCCTCTTAGGCGTTTAGATTTCCTCATTCTTATGTGTAGTGTACTATCATCAAAATTACAACTTTTATTTCATACGATCTCTGTTTACTAAAAGGGTGGTGGTGGTGGCCCGATATAATTCAGGCAGTCTAAGCCTATTCTCAGCTGTGTAACTAATCCATAAAAGATGAATAGAATGTAGAAAAAAATTATACAACAACTATTTTATTACATTTGAACTCCCCACCTCAGTATTTATACTGGATCAAACAATACATACTACAGCAACGCGACGATAAGTGCGCCGCCGACGACGACAACGCCGTCAAGCGGTTCAGACCTCAAAGAGAACGGAGAAGTGAAACCGCCCGCGGCCAACGCGTGTCCGCTCGTGACGGCCACGGGCGCCGGCTCCAAGATCATACACCCGCCCGAAGACGTGTCGCTAGAGGAGATACGCGCGAGGAACATCAAGTACAGAGCGAAGCCCAAGCCTGATGCACCCACCCCTCAGCCTCAACCTGCCCCCGCTATGATCACGCCCAGTACGAGTCAAGCAGAGGTATGGGTTAGTGGTTTTTTTATTATCTATTTATGTCGTTTTGAGTGCACTAATTTGATCGTGATTAACGCAATTATTTGCTCATGCATCTTTATTCTAATATTTTTTGTTAAGTTTCGTTAGATTTCGCTTCGCTTAACAATTTTTTTGCGCTCAATAAGAGGGATGAAAAAAATTAAAAATATCCCTCTTGTCATTTTCAAAATGAAATCAGAAAATTTGATGTACTAACTGCCTCTCATGTCCATAAAATTGGTGTTCACAAACATAAATTCTATGGTTTAATTATATTAAACAACCGTTTACTCGAAAAATGTACTAGAATTATTAGGTTAACGGTCATTTAACCTAAGAATCTATGTTGGTGAACACTAACATTTGTATTCTAACTGCACCTGAGTGGAATTGATCAAGTTCACAATATGTTTATTTAATGTTGAAGATACTGGAAATTTTGTTTACAAAACGCACGCTTCTATGTTTATTTTTGTATGTAGACTATACAGAATAGTTTCAATACTTTCAATGTTTGCATTAAGGTTTATAAATTACTTTATAAATAAATCTTATGATGTCTGTTTCCCTCGCCGAAAAAAATAAAGTCAGGGCTTCCAGTAACTATTCTTGTGAACCTTTAAACACGGAGAAACTGACTACCAAGTGTATTTTCGTAAGAGAAAATCTTTACAAGCTACATGACTTAAGCAGAAGGCATAAATCAGTGAAAGCAGTATCATCTAATCCCGTTTTCATGTGGACCATCCTAGGGCTGTGGTATGAGGCAACTAGATCCAACCAAGGTGTCTTAAAATAACTTTATACCGTTTTTTTTGTCGATTTAGTATTGAGAATATAATCGACAGATGCAAGCTGTTATGTATTATGTTGTGTATTAATTGTGTGTGCACTACGTTATTGTCCAGTTTGTCATGCAGGTGCAGGCGCACATGAACGCGGCCGTGGCGGCGGCGCGCCAGCAGCACGCGGCGGCCGCGCTGCGCCGCGGGGTGCTGGGCGGCATGGGGAGCATGGGGGGCATGGGGAGCATGGGCGGCATGGTGGGCGTGCTGCCCCCCGGCGGCATGGTGCCGCGCGTGCAGGTGCCGCACGTGCCGGTGTCGGTGCCGCAGATGCCGCCCGTGGTGCCCATGCTGCCCGTCATGCCGCAGTTCAACCTGGTGCGCCCGCTGCAGCCCGGTCAGTACCCGCCCTGTTCGTACTCATACCGCTAGCGCTAGACTCACTAGCGCCCCCCAAACGACACAGGCGGCATTTGCAAACTGCGTTATATGAGAGAAAGCCGCATACTGACATGTTTTTAAACTCTTTCTGACCCGTTTTCGACTCGTTTTTTTGTTTGTGACGTACCCGAAATTCTGAAACCAGTTCCCAAAACTGAAACATATCTTTCATTTAGCTCACAAAGCATATTTGACCAGTTAAATGGTCATAAAGCAATTTGCAAACGCCCCCGGGTGCACCCGTGCGCCCCCATGCCACTCAATAACTTGTATTCTGAGGACATTCTGTAAAATTGGATAATGTTTAGACATTGTTTAATAAATGTTTACATCCCCCTTTTTATCATATTTACCAGTGTTTTATAATGAGTTATATTAAAGTTCACATTATACACTGGTTCTAAGCCACTCGTATATCTGATTACGACTGATACCCTTTTCTTGTTCATGTTTAAACCTCTGATGTCCTTTCAGATGACCCCCCAATGAACAGTATTATGATGTATTTGTATGGATATGATTATAGTCTAACGTAGGACATATCAAAGTATTAGGTAATTCGTAATGATATATTCTCGTTGTCTTTGATGTTGCACATTGAACATGAAGTTAAATGTATTTAATTGTAACGAAATGTATTTTTGATGTTGAAATGGTCCAAAGCCGAGACTCGTTGAAAATTTTTTGTACAATGTAAACCAAAGAAATTATGTAATGTTAAAGGTTAGTTGAAAGACTGGATTTTAGTACATTCCGATTTAAAACTCACTATAGTCGTCCATATTTTTATATTACCATAAAATATTGGCAAAACACAGTTCACATGTTGAATGTAGCTCTGTAACACTATTTGACACATGGTATTATTTTGCATTTATTGAACTTAAAAATAATATAGAGTGGGTGGTTTTCTTTAGTAATAATATTGCTTTACGATAGTTTAGTATAAGAAGACAGTAAATCAATGATTGTTTTGGATATTCCATCGTTTTGTTACTCACGCGACTGCGTGCTTACAATATTTGAACGTGGAAAATGGAGTGTCATGAACGTTTTGATCATAAAATAAAGTGCATTCACTTGACTGATTTTATTTTTCTATTTTCCACGGAAACATGTATGATCTAATTAAGACTTGACTAGATTTAGTTTATTTTGTTTGTGTGTAAGGAAAATGATCGCTTATGTTTTAAGAGCGTGGAGCAGTTCTCCACTTAGTTCGCTAATGTTCGAAGGCATCACAAGACACTCAGTGCTTGGCTTTCAGAGCAGTCTGCGGTCATTGTCGCTCGGTGGGTGCCACTTGCATTATATTATGATAGCACGGAGCTCCGCTGCGCCCGCGACGACATACACGATATCTGTCTCTCAGTAATCTAAACACATAACAGCTTGTCCGATACTCACACTCCCTAATACCCACTAACACGAGCCCCCTAGTACCGGACCACTCGTCCATAGACTAAACACTGTCAAGACTTAAACTGTGATTTTGATGTGCCATCCGCACAATCGGAGGAACGGAATGAAAAATGAGCGGTAATTTTATTCACATTCCTTAATGGATTTGCTTATTGTAGTAGCTCTTATCTTATTACTGTCTCGATTTTCTCGTAGTGTCATATAAAATGTGACTTTGTCGGTTTACGGGTGGGTACACTAATATTATATTTACGTACAGTAGTTTTGTCGCTTTACAATGTGCATGAAAAGAAAGAGTTTAATAGTCGTTGGCTGAATTGGATTCTACGAGCAACCATTCGGATCACACTGAAACATGCATGAACTACGGATATTACGATTATTACATCGCCGAGTATTTTGGAAGTGTGATTTTTCATGTGAATTATTTATCCTACCTACCTGTGTTCCTTTGCTTATACTGCACCTTATCAGTCGCCGCACCTCGGTGCATACATGTGAGCCGGCCGACACCCGCGCGGTGCACTCGCTCAGTGTCGCTCGCACATGGATGGACGTGGCCGGGCGAGTCCGGGTGACAGGCGATTGTTCAGCAGTCACAACGGCTCAGCCGTGTGTTGGACCCGCAACGGTCCCCTGTTGCTTCAGTGTCGCGCCGGACGCGGCAGTCTAGTGACGAGCGTGTTGTGTGTGCAGGGATGCTGCTGCCGGGCGGCATGATGCAGATGGGCGCGATGTTCCCGGGCGGCATGGTCATGCAGCCGCGCTACCGATAGCACCGATAGCTCCGCTAGCAGCGCGTCGGGGACCGTCGGCCGCCGACTGCTTCGTCGCCGCATTAAACCGATCCTATCTGTTGACAGAGCCGGCCCGGCCGCCCGCCGTCGAGCCGCGGCCTCGAGCGAAGGTAGGCGCTCGTTCCGTAGTAATCGTTATATACGTCCGCTTGACCGGTTGTGTGTCCGAAGCTCGTTGCTAAATGCGCGGTGAGGGGATACTAACGTAAGGCGACCAAGGTAAGGCGGCGGCTCGGAGCTAAGTGCACGTGTCGGACAGGTGATGGGAGTCGCCCGGCGCCGCCGTGGTTGGGCCGGCAGTTCCCTGCGGCGGGCGGCCGCAGGCGACGTGTTACCTGTCACAACAAGTGTTGTTGGATTGGCGGCCCCCTGTCCCTTAGCATAAGTCATTATATTCCTACCTTACCACTAAGCTCTCACATAGACTGTCAACAGCAGATTTCAGTAGTGAATTCCGTTCTTAATTAAATTTCTGGTGTTAAGAGATTGTGTGTAAGAATAATAAATAAATAAATGTTATCTGCCTTGATGATTCTCTAAGCGTTTCCACATTAAAGCTGTGACGTTTGCCTACTCTTGTAGAATTTTGACTATTTTACGCAATAAATGCTCTGGACATTGAAACCTTGGTTTTATTTTCCTTGTATATTTGAATGTATTTTTCTAGGTCTTGGTGACAATCGCTTGACACACTCCTTTTACGTGACTGTCTTATGAACAATAGTTTCAAGGTGTCCAGCACTAATCACTTTGACTAAACCTCTACACAACACTATTACACCTAAAAACAAATTATGAAGGTGTCTAATCTTCGATAGTCATCAGATGTATTGATCAGTAGGCCTAGCACGAATGTTGTGACGTATAGTAACGTAAACGTAACGTTAATCTGAGTGAATTTTGAATTGGAAATACTCGTTTCGCACACAATATTTTATTAAATTGAAAACTTTATTTAAATCCATGAATGGTACAAATTGTGCTTGTCGCGTGTTGTGATTCCTGACCCGACCACGACATGGAACGGAGATTTTACTATGGCACAAAATGGTTATTTTAATTGTGTTTTATTGTGCCACTTATCCCAGGAATTTGTGCCTAGTACTTTTCGAGTAATAAGAGTACGATTGTGGTCGGGCTGGGGATCACGGTTCCTGACCCGACCACAACCAGATGTAATAAAATATCAATAGTGGGAAGTTACTGATTATGCCAAAAATATGTGTCAAATTGTGCCTATGGCACACACAACGCATTAAGTCAAGTAGTCACACTCTATGTATAATTTAGTCTGCAATTAAACATTTGAATTCTGTTAGTTAAAATTTAACTGAACTGTTGTCGTAACAAAACTGGTCATTTGTTACGACGTAAGAAATAAAAATGGAGTTTATTTCGTCAGCTTCCTTATATTATATTTATGAAATTTTTACATAAAACAAAATAAAAAAAAATGTATGGAAATCGCTCGGGAATCAAAACCAGGGTGCTTCCCGTTGATCTAGAATCATGAAATTTGGCAAGATGCAAGATCTTACATCACAAGTAAAGGAAATAGTCTGAAAACTATGTTTTTATATTTTAAAAGGTTAATTCTTAACTATTAACTTCTTGACCCCTGTATTAATAGTAAAAGTATGCAGCAAGGGATCAGCTTGTACTGGTACTGTTTAAACGAGATAATTAATGTTTAAATTTCAACTTATCGTCATAATTTGGGTTACAGAACCCTCAGGATACGAACCCGACTCTTTTTTTTTTTTTTTTTTTTCTATTGGACTGCAGTAGGTCGTCCTAGGGGACGGTTTCTACGTAACCGGGCAGTTATTGGCGAGACCTGAAGGGTCTCCAGCCAATGGGGGGAAGTAAAATACTTAACCTAAGCTAACTACTTGTACTACACTAACATCATGACTACCTGCAACAACAGCACTAAGGGCGACCCCTAGTGGGACTCGGACCTCGGCTTAGGGCGTTGCTGGCGTGGACATAGGGGGGGGGGAGACAGCTTGATGAGGGCTGAATTATCGGGGTGACTGCGGAGTCTGAAGAGACGACCGGCTCTACGACGGGAGAGCTCGGTGGATCGTGACCGGCGGCGGTGGGGCGTCGCGACGGGCCTCGTCGGCGAGGACGGTATGCCGGGCGGCGGCGTTTGTTGTGTAGTGTGCTGGTCGATTTACTCGCCTCCTGGAGGAGGGACGAACCCGACTCGCATTTGACCGGTTTTTATACAAGCTTAACACACTAATATAATGCTACAAAACATAGTGGTTGTATTTTTTTTTTATAAATACATATATACGCGTACGAAGTCGTGGACAAATCCAGTAAAATAAAATAATAAAGTCCTTTATATGTAGCATAATTTCACAAAATAAAACTGCTTGCAAAGTCGTAGTAAAATTGCATAGCGTGTAATTGACATACTTTATTTCTTGATTATTCAATTTTATCCGAATTAAGATATATTCTGTGATATGAATAGTAAAAGAATTTCGTGTGCCATAGGCACAATTTGACACATATTTTTGGCATAATCAGTAACTTCCCACTATTGATATTTTATTACATCTGGTTGTGGTCGGGTCAGGAACCGTGATCCCCAGCCCGACCACAATCGTACTCTTATTACTCGAAAAGTACTAGGCACAAATTCCTGGGATAAGTGGCACAATAAAACACAATTAAAATAACCATTTTGTGCCATAGTAAAATCTCCGTTCCATGTCGTGGTCGGGTCAGGAATCACAACACCTTGTCGCATAAATCTAAACCAAAATGCTAAATGATAATTGTATTTTCGATTCAAAATTCATTTAAAATAACGTAACGTTTACGATACCATACCTACGTCAAAATATTCGTGCTAGGCCCACTGAGTCTGGGCCCATACCGCCCGAATCGGTACTAAACAGACTTGAAGTCAGGCTTAAACAAATGTAAGTGACGCTTACTATTATCTCAACACAAGTGAATAAGATCAATATTAGCCTGTTACTTGCTGAACCCAACCTGTGACAATCGTGCAAGTTTGAGAATAACCCGTGTCAGCAACATCATTACTTGCTGAATATTTCTCAGAGTGAGCAGCAGGAGGCATTCTACGGGTCCTACTTGATCGTGACAACGTACCTTTATTTCGTAAGTATCACAATAAGGCCAGCCACACACGTCTGGACTTTCTGACAATTGTGACCCTATCTCATACGTTTAGTACACTCTCGACCCCCAAGGGTCGAGTATATACACTATAGTTAGGCCGCGTTTCCACTGACGCGGAGCTGGGCGGAGAGGAGCTTAGCGGTGCACAAATTGACCAATGACTGCTTGAAATCTCCGCTCCGCTTCAATGGAAACAGTACGAGCGGGGTGGAGCAGAGCTGAGCGGATATTCATCATCGAGGCGGTGCAGTGCGGAGGACAGCGAGCATTGGGTGCAGAGCGGAGGACAGCGGAGCGGTACGGAGCGGGGCGGTGCGTGACTCGCGTGCAGTTTCGTTAGGCCGCGTTTCCACTGACGCGGAGCTGGGCGGAGAGGAGCTTAGCGGTGCACAAATTGACCAATGACTATGCTTGAAATCTCCGCTCCGCTTCAATGGAAACAGTACGAGCGGGGTGGAGCAGAGCTGAGCGGATATTCATACATCGAGGCGGTGCAGTGCGGAGGACAGCGAGCATTGGGGTCCAGAGCGGAGGACAGCGGGGCGGTGCGTGACTCGCGTGCAGTTTCGTTACGTCACTAGGTGCATACGTATCAAAATGGATGAGAAGTTCATTGATCTCTCTGATGTTCTCTCCGCCCAGCTCCGCTCCTCTCCGCCCAGCTCCGCGTCAGTGGAAACGCGGCCTTACGTCACTAGGTGCATACGTATCAAAATGGATGAGAAGTTCATTGATCTCTCTGATGTTCTCTCCGCCCAGCTCCGCTTCAGTGGAAACACTGACCACTTTTCTCCGCTCCTCTCCGCCCAGCTCCGCGTCAGTGGAAACACGGCCTTAGGCGTCCAGTGGACACATTTATTGGGGGTCGAGGGGCCGAGAGTGGACTAAACCTCTCATATCAGCCCCTATTAGGCCGGGCGTTCGGTTAGCTTATGTTCAGTATTTGGGCGTATATACGCAAAGATAACTAAGTAGGGGATATTGCCAAGCAGACTGATAGATCATCGCAGTGTGTCACTCAGGAAAGGAACCTGGTGTGATGAACCTATGTAACAACACAATATCACGCCTGTATTCTCCGAAGGGTTAGGCAGAGGTGTACTCTCAATTCGGTGTTATACATGTAATAGGGGGCGAGCCTATTGCCATCCTCCGCGGACTACTCCTAGAGAAATTCGACAAGAAAAAACCCCAATAACACTGCCCGACTAGGGGATCGAACCCAGGACCTCACGCTCAACAGTAGCGCGAGCAAACACGACGAACGAGGCTGATAACATCCTATGAATAAAAATAAAATCTCCAATCACCTCGCATCTTATGGCGACCCTGTTAAAAGTGCAGTAGTCAGCACCGCGTTGGTAACGAATTCCAATATCATTTGTGGAATGTTAGGACTTCAATTGGTTCTGCGAACACCAAGGAGTTGATGATTGCTCAGGATGCTGCCGGGGGTGAGGCTTTTGCACGCTGTAGCATTAGCGAAAATCCGAAGTTACCGACCTGGTTATATTATCAGCGAGAACCTTATTAGATTAAAAAGTATTCTAGTTCCATGGAACTACTGGGAGAAAATAATCCCAGTAGTCCCATGATGGAACTAGAGAATGGAACTACTGGGATACGGCGTTATATTCAGTGGTGTAGCTAAGTAAGCAAGGGCCCCGGGGCAAAAACGAAATTGGTGCCGTTTAAACTAAACTAAATACTTTAAAAGTGCAAAACTACTTCAACATCAGCTCCGTAACGACCACTGCAGGGCATATTATAGCAGAGGTATTTACTAGGTACTAAGTATTGTGTAACGCAGCAGATAATAATATTTAATCGTACTTCCTAAAAATAATAATTAAAGTTTGTTTGGTTATTACACTTTCAAATAAAAACTACTGTATGAAATTTTGCACTAGGATAGAGCTCGACCTGGGTAGGACGTAGGATACTTTCATCCCGATAAAAGGACCCCGTGGGATAATTTTCGAGAAATAGAGAAAGAGATTCAAGAGGCCTAGGGGCCCCTTGAGCTTGGGGGCCCCGGGGCACTGCCCCGCCTAGGCCTACGGTAGCTACGCCACTGCTTGTTACGATTTCACAATAGCTTTACTGTTTTGACAGTTCAACAATGTCCATTGCACTCTAGATATGTTTTAATCGATAACTATGCATCACGCAATGAATATCGTTGTATTGTCAAAATGATTGAGTAGCGTGCTGTATTCCTCTCCTCATTATCTTTAGTTTTGTTTAGTTGGGGTAGGAGATAAATGAAATAAAAATTTGCATATTAATAAAGCTGTATATTGAATTATAATAATAAAAGGTCTCGTCTGTACACATAACACATTTATACACGACAACTATTTGCTAACTTGTTAGAAGAAATGTTAATACCATATCCTAAAATACATGAATTACAACAGGCTTAATAATATAAAGTAATAATACAATTATTGCATTTAACTAGTATCACCATTAAACGATTCGTTCAACCCAATTAAATCTTTTAGTAAATAATTCACAACATTAATTTAAAATAAACAAATGATGCTATTTTTAAAATAATTTCACAACAAATACTTAAACATCTATTTATGGCAACATTTAAAAACGCAATTTAAAATGCAAACACCTCATAAAATTACTGTAGAAATTGTAAGTGGCTTTGATAATAATACAGTATAATTATCTGTTTCATAACATCTAAGGTAAGCATTATAATTTATACTACTTGGTCTGACGAAATATAAGTGTATAATTCACTGCAAGTTTACAATTTAGTTACAAAACTACAAAATTTGAGCTTTACATAGTTACAATAAATGTAACCGAATAATTAAACGTGAATATTTCGAAAGTTACGATTATAATTCTAGCGGCTCGCTAGCCCGCGAATATTGATGTCCTACTATATAATAAATTGCCCTTACATAAGGCTACATACATCCTAGGACTAAACAACCAATCTTTCTCGATATGTAACTGTTCGTTTTAATTGCGACCTGAGTTTAAGAAAAATAAATCACAACCCTTCAGCTAAGTGAGAACACACCTTTTGGCACGCTCGGTCTATTACGATTAGTGTTTTGAATATCAACGTGGACTAGCAACGACAGAATACGAAATGAATACTGATTACTTTTACATGAGAGGTTACAAAATTTTATCCAGTCACATATTTCTCTAAATTAATGGCGATAAGTTGGGGAAGCGTACAACGCCGAGCTTTCCTTAAATTTAAACCTATCTGCACGCAGTAATCAAGGAAGCTCTGCCGATGGTTTGATAACCATCTAACTTTCCAGCCTAAATACTTGGTATGGTCACTGACCAATAGTGGTGACCAGCTTATAACCCTATTTTTGGTGAGGCCATATGTCCACCAGCCCTGCTATATCCTATAAATGGAACTCGTAAGTACGTATTCAGCTCGAGTACCTACCAGAGTACTATCCGAGTAGGTCGGGTGACGGCGTGATGTTCCGGAACACGTCGAGTGAGGGCGAGGCGGAGCGCGCGAGGTCCGGACACGGTGTGTTGGTGCGCGTCATGGATTCGAACCGCTCGCGCATGGCGGCCACATGACCAGAAATCACGCACTCTTTTCTTTCCTCTTTGTCTTTCACTTCGTGTGCTGCGTCCTCATCTACCATCGGCCTTTCTGGCAACTCAAGGTCAGACAGTAAAGACACTTCGGAAGACGCCGTGTAGTACATTTCGCTGACCGGTTCGCAGACGGCGTTCGCGGGATCTGTGTCTGAAGGAAAAGTGTCTGTTTCGTCTGTAGGCGGAGACACGAGCGCGTCGCTCCAGCGCTCGGCGCGGTACGCCTCTATCGTTCGAATCGACACTTCTGTGGGGCTTATCAGCTCTGCGTCGCATTCTAGGACTTGTACCGCTTCGGCGATTTCGACATCCACTACGCTAATAGTTTCGGCTACACTGACTGCGTTGCTACTAATCGTTTCGACTACTTCATCTACATTATCGGCATCGTCGTCCGGCGAGTCCTCCGCGACGTCATCGTACGTGGAAGTCCTCATAGTTTCGCACAGTCTGTTAATCGCGTCGAATACGTCCTTCAAGTCGCTGACGTCATCGGTGGGCATGATGGCCTCTTCAATGGGCAGCACGTCGAGGTCGACGCTCGGTTCCTGCACGCAGGCGGGCAGCAGCGTGGCGGCGAGCGCGTTGGCCGGGCACAGCAGCGCGTGCGCCACCGACAGCAGCGCGTGCGCCGGGTGAGCGTCGGGGATCAGGTGCGCCGTGCTGCCCGAGCGCGCGGGGGGCGCGGGGCGCGCGTGCGGCGCGGCGCGGGGGGCGGGCTGCGTGGCTAGCGGGGCGGGAGGGGTCGCTTGTAGCGGGGGGGCGGGCGCCCCCCGGGCTCGCTAGCAGGCGCTGGAGGTGCCGCTCCAGCCCTCCAGCGGCACGGACAGCGGTGGCGGCGGCGCCTGCGCCTTGCTCACTGTCCACCACACAAATCATTTTAGATAATGTCGATAAGCTTAATCTGTGACCGGTTCTCATGGGAAATCTAGTTCGTTCGCAGACATTTCTGAGGCCTTAAACATCGTCATTTAGCGTTGTTTAAAACGCTAATTGGAAAAGTCAAACATGTACTAAGAGAATTGACATAAAATAATCACATGAATTTGAGATTACTTATGTCAATCCCATACAGTTTTGTAAATGCATGTCAAGCCCTCTATTTCCCATGAGAACAGGTGCTAAATTCAGTGTATTATACAATATGTTATTGTTTTTCATATTCGCAGCATTAATGGTAGTCACAAATTTTCTACACGCATTTTCAGAATTATTTTTGCTCAAAATATGTTCTAAATATTAATACCTACAGAAATATATTCGTAAAATATTTCAATATCAGTTATTATGTTATTGGGCCCCCTGAGTCCAGGTGCTTATTTCATGCAAAATGACAATAATCCATTCCAGAATAAATATCCCACTTAATAAAGAAAAAAAAACTTTAAAAACATTTTTCATGGTTACTATGTCGCCCTGTTTGTTTACTGGAAAGTACATCATGGCATACAGCATAATACTTTCTTAAAATTAACAGTTTTTTACTGCTTAGATATACTGAACACGGAGTACGTTTAGTTCTTATGGTCTGCATAAAACCCAGGTTTTAAAATAGCCCCGTCTCTTTTTGTTATGTGACGTTAGAAAGTGATGGATATATTTTAAATTTGGGTTTACGGGACACTGTATTTTGGCATGGATTATTTATAACGCCGTGTATTCACTAGGCGACACTCCGTTAACCAGCAACCGTCTCGATGGTTGGGCTATCAGGAAACCGGTAAACCTTTGTCGCCTGTGAATACGCGGCCTAATATTCTCATCATTATGGGGTGTATATGAAGAGCCTCCACGAGTGACTGTCCGGCGCACCCTGGGCAGTCAGCCCCACTACCAACCTTGCTGACTGGCTAATCTATTCACGACGGCATAAGCTATTCTCGAGAATAGCTCATGCCGTCGTGAGAGAAGAATATTCTCATGCAATAAGTGTTAGTAAGATGACCATGCAAATGCTTCATGCAGAGTTAATCTATGTTTACATGAAGTAATGAAAACATGCTCGAAATAATAATTAGGAACTTACCCACTGTGCATGCAGATCATATGGTTGTAGACCACAACAATACACTTTACTTACATTTACTACAATAATCGTGAAATACTCCTGTGATACTTTTATAATTAAATTAACTACAAAATTTCTGAGAGGTTTGATAAGACAAAACTAACGTTACATTAACGTTTATTGAAGCTAAGTTTAAGGGTTTATGAAGTCTAAATAAGATGAAGGTAGGTAGGTACTTTTTCCATTGTACTCTGCCGTCCAAGCACGGATCTTTTATCGAGTCGATTCGAGAAATGTATCTATTCTAAACGTCAAATTTGACATAACATATAGATAAAACGACAACTGCTGTCGTTTTATCTATATCTTATGTCAAATTTGACGTTTAGAATAGCGTTTTATCTACATCTTATGTCAAATTTGACGTTTGGAATAGATAAATTTCTCAAATCGACTTGATAAAAAGGTCCGTGCTCGCACCGCTGGTGAGAAATTATAATCTATATTGGAAGATACGATACTATACACTATGTGGAACTATTATACAAATTCCATGAACAAAAAATCAGTTTCGGTGATTCTAGTCTAGATCATCATCATGTTCTCGAAACTGTTTATTATATTGTAATAAACCCAATTGCAAATAGTCTGAGTACATTTTTAGCAATATTTTGGTACAAAGTACAAACAGACACTCAGGCGTACACTACGCTTTTCGTTTAGTTTTCAAATATAAACTGTGTAAAATCTGTGTTATAAATAGTTTTTTTTTTTTTTTAAGTAACTGACATTTTAAGTCACTATGTTAAAAGTTAACTACTCTATATAGGACGTACACAAACAAGCATTTACGACATGTATGTTAGGACAATAAAATACAGGACAACTGATTGGTAATTATTACTCTTTTATTATCCAAAAAATAATATTATTAAATACTATGAGCGTCGTACACATCACTATCACAATACCGGCTGCGTTTCAATACATAAAAGCGTAATTGTTGGCCCATCACTAAATTTCTTAACTGCAAAATAAAAAGCACAAGACCTCAACATTATTGAGGCAATTAATTGTGCATATTTGTATAAAAACCGGTTTTGCAGTCTTCGTTAACTATAAAAAGAGGCGCTCTAATTGTTTACCTGAATAAGCATTGTTTATTACTGTGAATTTCGCGAAAGTAAGCCTATAATAGCAGTTAAGCAATTTACTGAGCAGCTTTCAAGTAAAAGTGAAATAATATGGGCATGAAGCGATACAGGTACAATAATAGCATAAAAAAATCTGCAGTAATGGCACCTCACTATACCTATTTAAAAAAAAAGAATCACAACGTAGTTCTTATCTCGTCTACATAACCTTCCATATCGCTACATCGTGCAAGCATTTGACAAGTAACACGAATCAACCGATCCGGTAAATATAAACTAAATCATAATAATAAAAATATAATTACATATAAATATTCTTAATGACTCAACGCGATACATTGGTAGAAGTCCTAACGAATTTATAACTATATTACTAAATAATGAACAAAACACTCCGTGTATAAAAATAATGCTTACATAATAAATGAAATTATAATTTGGTATTTAATCGAATGGTTTAAACGATTAGTGATTATTGATATCGAATGAATTTGCATTGGTTTGTGAAGCATAGGAAATCAAAATACTGACTGAACTTCGATACACTTACATGAACGTATCGATAAGATTAATCGAAAAACTATGGACGCCGTTATTAATAAACATGGTATAACTTTACGCAGAGTTTTAACTCTGAAATTTTTTATGATTAATCCTGGGATTAACCTTGGATTAAAGTTATGTCGTGTTTATTAATAACGCCGATAGATTGTCAAACTCATGGCATAAAACAGCCAAGATTAAGAGTTGTATTTTAGGTTTTTTAGAACCCTAATTCATTTTAAAACTTATGTAGCATCTCCGAAATGTATTTACATACAAAAGGTCTAAGAAAACTCAAGACTGTAAAATAGCCCCATCTCTTTTTGTTATATGACGTTAAAAAGTGATGGGTATGTTTTAAATCGGGGTTTAACTTAGTGTTGGTTTAGTACAGCTTTCGTAACAAGGGGGATTATGTTTTATATGTCTTCCCAACGCTAGTTCTTCGATTGATCAGTGGAATCACTGGTCACACGCAACATCTTTCTTCAATGTGTGTGTGCATATACCAAAGAGTCACCATGTTTGTGTTTGATGTTTAGTATATTTATTGCTCGACTAGTGCATAACTAAAGTGACCGCTCGACAAGGCGCACGGGTGTCATTCATACAAACCTCCAAACGGTACCATACTGTTAATTTGCGACGTCAAATCTGTCGAGCGACTGTAACATGTTTTTGTTTAAGTTTGGTCTACAGTTGCAGAATGCACACATCTGCGTTGAACGAATGACGCGTTTTAAATATTCTTTCTTACGAATTTTTAAATTTTATTTTCAGTTAGAATGGCGTGCCATGTTTTGATATTTGATCTCTATGCATGTTTTCAGATATATTTTCAATAAAACCCATTTCCTCATGTTTAGTCAGTATTTTGTTTTCATAATGTCACTCATTTGTTAGTAACATGGAACACTATGAATTAAATATGAAATGTCCGCGACCATGATTTTGAAAAATTGCATGATAACTACAACCAACCAAATATAACGCCAATTAATGTGTTCCTGGAATGACATATTAAATGCGAACTTTTTGGAAAATAATCACTGTACTTTTATTAAAATAAAATGTACTATAAAAAAAAACAATTTGGAAACATAATAATATTACTTGTAAGCATAGAGTTTAACTAATATCTATACTACTATGTGCAGTGTCTAGCAAAGTATGGTTCAGTACACATAAATATCTAGAGCGCACTCGTCAATTTTATAATATTGGTGTAAAAAAAACACCAAAAGAAATCAAGACAACCTCAATTCCTACTAGCATTGAACTCGCTCCATTTTCGATAAGTTTTCGTTACCATAGACATCACTACATTTATTTTTAAAATTTTATTGCTATCCTCTCGTCAATGTACAAGGCGGCTAATAATTTATGACGTCATATTTTGTAAATACATCAACTGAGCATAGATAAGCAGTTTTGACCATCGACATAAAACACGTTTTAAAATATGGCCGATTTAACGTATTTTGGCTGTTGTTTTTTATACAATAAAAAAAGGATTGAAAGGTCAGCCATATATGAAAGTACATTACACATTATTTTATTAAAAACATTATAAATAACAGCCAAAAAAATACCTTAAAACGGCCATTATATCAAAACGCGTTTGTCGATAGTCGCTTTCTGCTAAATTACGTTCAACTGTTCCTTTCTTAGAACAGCTGCAGTGCGAGCACGGTTCTTTTTATCGAATTTTATCAAGACGTTAAGTTATCCACTCTAAACTTCAAATTTGACATAAGATATTGATAAAACGACAAAGGTAGCACGGATCGTAATTTACCATTGATTTAAGAAACCTAAGAGGCTAAGCCCGAAATTGATGTTATTTTAAATACTATGCCAATATGTACCGCAGTAAAAAATATAATCTGTCTCGTTCTTACACGTAATAATTTACAAATGTAAAAAGTGTGTACACTATATGTCATAGATTTTAATTTTCTATTATCATTTTTCAACGTCACCATCAAGCTCCGCCTTGAAGGATATTTTTGACATGACGCCATTTTAGAGAATTACTTAATTATGCCTTTCGTCTGTCATTCAAGCTTTGTTCAAAGTTTATTTACAGTTTTACAGTGAACCTTGGGTGTTTAGGTATTTTTTGTTGTATTGTAAAGGATAAGTGAACAAAACCTAACATGACAAAGTGTTGCATCAGAAGATGTAATTCATTGCTGAGGGCGGAGTCGACGCCATAAGAGGAAAACTTGGCTTCAGATCATGTGACCACATCTGATATCCTCCTCTTATTTTTCTTTCATCAATGTAATTTACCGACGCCTCGATATGAAGTCGACATACTCGATAAGATTCATTGATTATATGGACTTTTGACAGTTCTTATTGGTAAATTTCTCGAATTATCTCGAATCGTTGTCGTCTTTAAAAAGTTGGTCGATAAAGATTTTTTGAAGCAAAAAATGGATTTTGGAGAAATCATCTTGTTAATGTTGAAAGCAGAGCGCGTCGGGACGTGGAAAGGATCCACAGCGGAGTATTTTTTTATTATTTGTGGTTATTTTCTAATTGCTTAGATTATTTAATAGTATTGTAAATATTTTAGTAATAGTATTTGTGTAAGTATCTGCATATTTCTGGTGTTGCTATTTGTAAAGTTGATAAGCTGTCGAGAAAACATAGCCGTCGACAAGGCTCGATAAAGTTCCCGAAGCAAGTTTCGTGCTACCGACCCTCGATAAAATTCGGTATGTTTAAATTTTTATCGACTCGAGATCTTATCGAGTCGATTCGAGAAATTTATCAATTCTAAACGTCAAATTTGACATAAGATATGGATTTAACGACAAGAGCTGTCGTTTTATCCCTACCTTATGTCAAGTTTGACGTTTATAATAGATTAATTTCTCGACTCGACTCGATAAGAAGAACCGTGCTCGCACTGCTGCAGTGCGAGCACGGTTCTTTTTATCGAATTATATCGAGACGTTAAGTTATCCACTCTAAACTTCAAATTTGACATAAGATATTGATAAAACGACAAAGGTAGCACGGATCGCAATTTACCATTGATTTAAGAAACATAAGAGGATAAGACCTAAATTGATGTTT
This sequence comes from Amphipyra tragopoginis, assembly GCA_905220435.1. NCBI lineage: Eukaryota > Metazoa > Arthropoda > Insecta > Lepidoptera > Noctuidae > Amphipyra > Amphipyra tragopoginis. The sequence continues at coordinate 6,134,738 of HG992006.1, forward strand.
TTTTCTTAATACTATGCCAATATGTACCGCGTTAAAAAATATAATCTGTCTCGTTCTTACACGTAATTTACAAATGTAAAAAGTGTGTACACTTTATGTCATAGATTTTAATTTTCTATTATAATTTTTCAACGTCACCAAGCTCCGCCTTGAAGGATATTTTTGACATGACGCCATTTTAGGGATCTACCCTTTCGTCTGTCATTCAAGCTTTGTTCGAAGTTTATTTACAGTTTTACAGTGAACTTTGGGTGTTTAGGTATTTTTTGTTGTATTATAAAGGATAAGTGAACAAAACCTAACATGACAAAGTGTTGCATCAGAAGATGTAATTCATTGCTGAGGGCGGAGTCGACGCCATAAGAGGAAAACTTGGCTTCAGATCATGTGACCACATCGGATATCCTCTTATTTTTCTTTCATCAATGTAATTTACCGACGCCTCGATATGAAGTCGACATGCTCGATAAGATTTAACGATTATATCGACTTTTGACAGTTCTTATTGGTAAATTTCTCGAATTATCTCGAATTGTTGTCGTCTTTAAAAAGTTGGTCGATAAAGACTTTTTGAAGCAAAAAAAATGGATTTTGGAGAAATCGTCTTGTTAATATTGAAAGCAAAGCGCGTCGGGACGTGGAAAGGATCCACAGCGGAGTATTTTTTTATTATTCTGTGGTTATTTTCTAATTGCTTAGATTATTTAATAGTATTGTAAATATTTTAGTGATAGTATTTGTGTATCTGCATATTTCTGGTGTTGCTATTTGTAAAGTTGATAAGCTGTCGAGAAAACATAGCCGTCGACAAGGCTCTATAAAGTTCCCGAAGCAAGTTCCGTGCTACCGACCCTCGATAAGATTCGGTATGTTTAAATTTTTATCGACTCGAGATCTTATCGAGTCGATTCGAGAAATTTATCAATTCGAAACGTCAAATTTGACATAAGATATAGATATAACGACAAGAGCTGTCGTTTTATCCACATATTATGTCAAGTTTGACGTTTATAATTGATAAATTTCTCGACTCGACTCGATAAGAAGAACCGTGCTCGCACTGCTGATCTGACATAAGTTTCTAGAAATTTGACATAAGTTATAGATAAAATGACAACAGTTGTCATTTTATCTATAACTTATGTCAAATTTGACGTTTAGGACAGATACATTTCTCGAATCGACTCGATGAAATTATCCGTGCTTGCACCGCAGTTTTTTGAAACGAGAACATATCGATATCATAGCGATTGTTCAAGTATGAATTGAGCTTCGAGATTTCAAAATCAACAATTGCGCGCCAGTTTTAATCCAATTTCAGTCTCCATAAAGACACTTAACCAAGACGTCATGCTGTCATGCACGTAACATTTTAATAACAAAAATAATACTTTATCATAAGTAATCATAACATTATAACATTTTAAACTTCGAGACGAAGTGTCGCATCTATATTATTCATGACTATAATAATTTTACTTAATTATTATGCATGTCAATTTTGACTTGTACCTATTGCACTTAAATATAAATCTATCTAGATAAACTACGTTAATATAATATGACTAAGTAGAGCATGCTTGTGCGTTTTGCTCTATAAATATCTACGAAATGGATATCGATAGTATTTGTAATCTTTGTTTTAAAAGCAGTATCGATACTCGATCGGAAATATCGATGTTGGACATCTCTATTAAAAGTCGCAAGTATACTCTTTCGTAACAATTGCATGTTGTCAAGATGACAGAATAAATAGTACTGAAAAGTACAATGAAAACTTGAAATATTCAAGTAGGAATGTTAGATTCATTCCTATTAAAATGAATATCAGTTTTCATTCTGTAAAAGATATGATTTGATCGTGTTTTCGTATTTATTTTCTCTGTATCAGTGTTTTTTTTTACTACGAGTTCATTCAATACTCGCTTAAGACAGATTGTAAAGTCAAAATTAATTGATCGAATCACCAAACTACTACAATAAACGATCTTTAAATATAGACACATATAAGTACCATATTTATCGAACATCAAGAGCGCCACTGCCTTATCCAATCAAGAACTAACAAATTACAAAATTCATTAGTGATTTGACCGAACAACTGAAGGTTTTATGACCGGTCAAATAGAACCGAGCGATCGAATAAACCGTTCATAATCGACCGATTGAATGGACCGATCGAAAAAGTTCTTGATTGACCGATTGAACTAGTTTTGAACGGACCGATCAAACAAAAAGTTCTTGACTGACCGATCAAACAATTTATTTAACCGATCAATCCAACAATATCTGACCGATTGAATAAAATACAAGCTATAGTGGCGCCCTCTTTTTTAATATGTTACCGAAAGTCCTTAGAGGTGATCACGCGTACTTACCGGCGACGGTGGCGCTGCTGTACCCCTTAGCGATGCGCATGAAGGGGTCGGGCTCGGGGAAGCGCGACGCGGGCTGGAACAGGTCCGCGAAGCGAGCCTCCAGGTCCAGCGAGCGCATCGACGAGCCGCGCACGGGGGGGAGGGGGGCTGTGCCCTCGTCACCGTTTATACTCTGAAAAATTGTATACTTGATTGATCAAAGGCTCGGGGAACGTAAGAATTTTCAAGTGAATGTTTTGGATATATACAGGGTGTAAAAAGACCCATCACATAGCCGAAATTTACGCACTCTGTACATCAAACTAAATTACATTGACCAAAAATAATAGTTGCGAAACGACTTTTATTTTTTGGCATAAAAAAACGCTTTTATTTGTAGCGCACAATGTGTGGTTGTGGCGATGCCGCGCCTTTGCATGCGTGCAGCGGCCACACAGCTGAGCCGAGGCGGTCGTGTGCGTTTGATATTCATTGCGTTTTTGTAACTTCAAATGCGTAATTTGTTAGGAAAGGTCCTCTCTCCTACTACCTCTGCTGTGCCCGACAGGGTCCATAGTGATTCTGCTATATTTTTATTTATAAGACCTAATGTTACACTATGGAACGCAATAAAGTATTGAGTATTGAGTATTGAGTATTGAAAAATTAAAATTTTTGATAATGTTTGTTTTGAAGAAAGTTTAGTATTACGATTTGGAATTCGTTTTTGGGAAAAACAAAAAAAAATTACATATGTGACCTTCAATATCTCCAAAACCAATGATTTCCCAGCTATGGTCTAGTAGAAAAAAAATGATCCCAATGATGGGTAGAATATGTGGTTTTCGTTATCGTTAAAGGCACTGTTTACACCCGATATATTATGTTACATACGTTCTGCTGAATTATCTGCTTATATTAATAACCATTATTATTAACCATTCTGTCAAGTATTGTTAATATGGCATGATATGTCCGAGCCGATTGCTGAGTGTCGACAAGCTTCATGTCATGTATTTAAATTTTATGTACAGAAAGAACAGTCCCTGAGTGCAGGGGTGGAAGGAGGGAGTACTTTGTAGCGCGTTTACTTATGCTGAGGCTACATTAGCGGGCTATGGCAAATATTCGTGTTAACGCGAAGAGTGTGGCCAAGTAGATCGTTGCGACGCGTAGTATTCGGGCGAAGACGATGTACTATCGGGGCACTGTCGGTAAACTGGCGCGCATCAAAGGAATTTGTCGTGACAATATTCGCTTAGGCGGCTACACCTACGTCTCTTTTTCATATTATTTTGTAACTGATACTCGTACAATTGTAATAAATCATAATTGCAACGCCACTACTTCCTCCATTTTGAATTACAGCCTACGTCTCGGTCACACAACAGAGAACAACACAATCCGGCACGATCGAACGAATCTTCGCCCGCTAATGTAGCCCCAGCATTAAAGACTCAAGTAATCACGACAACCATGTAAAAGGGAAATTGTTGTTAACAGCGGGCATTTCAAAATAGTAAAAGTACTCACAGATGATCGGTGGTGTGGCGGGGGCGGCGGCGGAGGCTGCTGAGCATGACGGGACGGCGGGGGAGGGGGAGGAGCACCCGGGGGAGGGGGAGGAGCTCCCGGGGGAGGGGGAGGACACACGCCCGGCGGACGGAGACCGCGCGGCGCTCGCAGCGTTCCTGTTTATCAAAATGATTTGTGTTAAGTAAACAAAAGCGATATATGAGAGAAAGCATACAACATCCAGTGTTTTCTACATACAGTGGGTCAACACCTATACATTTGACAAGTCCTATGAAATGTCAAAATTATGTAGGGGCGGAGGTTACGTCCCAAGTATGCAGTATGGCTACTCGGGACATAACCTCCGCCCCTTCACCCTGCAACCCCCCGCACGATTGCTCTGCTACAATGTTCTACGTTGACCGACTGTAAGGAGTAAGATATAGGTAGACTGTGCCTATACTATATTCAGCCCATTATTGTCACACAGCTGGGCACTGGCCTCTTCTCAGAATGAAAAGAGTTTAGGCCATAGTCCAACACGCTGACTTGATGCGGGAACTTTTCAAGAACTTTTTTTTTTAAGCCACCCTCTTTCCAATACAATTAATTCAACCTGACAATAGGCAACAACATAACCGACGCATATAAAGCCTGACTCTGAGTTTACAATCTCGCTTGATGATAGTGTAAATTTAGAATAAGCATGTTGACAGCATCAATAAATTGCAAATCTAATTAGTCCACCAGTTAGAGTTACGAAAATTATTGGACATGCATTTTTTCTTTTGTTAATTCCATGAATATTTGGAAAAATAAAACGCATCAAAACTCGAGAGTGGGGGCTTGAGACGTCAGAAGCGAGTAAAAATTGTACTTACTTGTGACGTTTTGCCAATTTTAAAAGTGTCGTATGTTCTTCAATTTTGGTTTACGTAACAAAAGAAAAAATACGAGTCAAATATTTTTTGATAATCTAACTGACGGACTAATAATTTAGATTTTTTCAGTCAAATACCCTATTGCCGTGCTTCGGGATTAGAAACCTTAATCCCATTGTACATAGTTCAATTTCTATTGCAACTTAAATAATATTAAGACCTTTTTCATTCTGAAATCAACTTTCAGTTCATTTGGTCTTAAAGTTAATATTTATGTGAGTTAGAATAAAATGTAATTTCTATTTTCATATTAGCTTACGTTTGCCGAAGAAAAGGTTTGCCCAGCAGTGGACTATTATAAGGTGGGCTGATTCTCCATATATTGAAAAATCAAAATCCAATCCTTACCGAAATGTGAAGCAGGATTCTTGGTGCCGATAGGTGGATTTATAGGCGCAGGCGGCAGATTGAACGGCCGCGACCCACCCGTCTGCGGTGAGGACGGTGATGTTGGAGGAGACCTGCCGAAATTATACGAGGGAAAAATAATTAAAGAGCGTAACAACGTGACGTTTCAACACATCACAAATTTCATATCAACAAAAGTGATTGGTTGATCAAAATACTATCACGCAATTACATCACTCGACATTTTTATTTTATTTTTGATATAACAGCTGATTACTTAATTTTTGCGTTGATTAAATCTTACAAAAACCGAAGGTGAGAATCTTTAGTGCTTGGCCAAAGAAGGAAGCCTCGCTACAACATTTATTTTATCACAAAAAAAGCTCGTTTCAAATATCTACAGGCTGTAAAAAAAAATCATGTAATTCCTCAAAACCACAACCTATTACTGGTACTTATAGATGAATAAGCGAAAAACAAAAAAAAATATAGCAGCGGTTCCCAAAGTGGTCCAGGTGGACCCCCAGGGGTCTACGGGAGACTCGACGGGGTCTACGTTGGCGTGACAAAAAGATCTAATCTTCACATTTTATATGGTAATATGGTAGAAATGCAGCTGCAGGAGGTCCACCGGAACCAACAAAATTTTTAAAGTGGTCTATGACAAAAAAAGTCTGGGAACCGCTGATTTATAGGATAAAACATTTTAGTGCTACACATTAACGAATTGAAGCCCGGCAAGACAAGACTAACGCGGTATCGCTTCGCGCAGTCAGTTAATTCGGGGAGCTAAAATGCCTGACGATAAGAATACCATATTTTCTTCTTTTTTTTGCTGTATCCAAAAAAACGATACAGGGTCCACCTGCGCCACCAGTAGAACACGAGGTCTACATGAATTCGGATACAATCTATATAACTCACCTAGGCACCCTCATGCTCTGTGTCCTGGCAGCAATTTTCCCGTTAGTGATGAGCTTTTTCGGCGGCGGCGAAGGCCTGGTATCGTTATTACTCGCTGGTGCCAGCTGTGGGGGCTTCGGAGCTAAGTTGGGCTTGCCGTGGCTGTGCCGTGCGGGCCGGTCGCACAGGTCCGACGTGGATAAGGAAGACGCGGGGGCGGGGGTCGGCGACGCGGATGATAGAGAGGTCATGCTACCACCTAAAATTGAAATGTTTTCAAAGTCAAAGCATTTATTTCAGTTAGACCATTTACAGGCACTTTTGAACTATCGAGAGAAAAAAAGAAGTTACTGCCGCGTTCCAACGTGTAGATTCCTATGGAGAAGAACGGGCAATAAACTCCATGGTTACTCTTTTTCATCAAATATTTACAAAAATTTGGTCAACTACATTGTGAATAAGAAAATAAATGTGAGAACAATGTAAGATATGCTATGCTAATAAGAGTAACTACAATTCATTTGCCATGGCAGATTAGAGATGATCAGTCCCAACTGACGGCGCCCGTTCGCGAACATGGCGCATGTATCAGCATCGCTTAGCTCAACCATTTTGTAGGGAACCGCACGATCCAACACACACGCCACCATCAGCGGGACATTTGAGTGAGCATGACATGCTCTAACCGCCAGACACCAAGTAAATTTTTAGTTTTGTAAATGGTTACATGGTACTCACACGTAAGGTTACTTGTACTGTAGTACCTATTAAGAAAGGCAAGAAAATGTAAAAAAAAAAAAAAACTGTTAGCAAAAAATTTTTAAAAAAACTAGAAATAGTATTTATTTGTTTTTATTATTACTTTGATCATGTGATGACATTTATGAGGGTTTCGTGGCAAATTTACAACAGCGCGGTTCGATTTGCAAGGTTAAGCTGCTGTTGCCGCGGTCAGTCCGTGGATGGGTGACCGTTCGTTACCCCTCCGTGTCTCGGAGAGCACGTAAAACCGTCGGTCCGGGGTGTCATATGAATACCTATGACAGTCGTTACGGTTTGTCAGAAACCCTAAAGTCTGTCAACCGGTCGAACCTTAGGATATTGGCATTGCCCAGTAACTGGGTTGTGGAGGTCTGATGACAGTCGCTCCGTGTAAAATACTGGTATTCATCTGCATCTAGTTACACTGGAAGCTAACACCAACATAGGTGGGAAAAGCCTAGGAGAAAGAAGATGTGATGATATTTTGTGGCCCAGACGGCTTTCTAGCCAACTTTTGATCAAGTTAGTCCGACATCTAAGCTTAGGGCGAAGTCACAAAGAATATGTTTGTGCTAAAATGTTTGTGCAAGTGTTTTCTGTGCATTATGGCACGAATAATATTGATGCCATTATGCACAGACCTAACACAGAACTTTACGTTTTATAAACTCTTTATTTACCCAGTGCGCCCTGTCCAGCGGCGTGCAGCGAGCTCTTGTTTCTGTGCAGTGTGGACGCGACATGTGGATTGATGGCTTGTTCTGATGTCTGCTGCTGAAGATTGCTGATGCGATCCAATATGGAATTCGTCGTCAGCACCGAGTCCGAGGAACTCTGTAACAAATAAACGGAACGTTAGCACGATGGACTGAGGAAAGCGAAAATTGTTGTGTGGTTTCATTGACACATTATAATTTGTAAGGTTGATGCATTATTTTAATGATTGAAAAGGATAATGCACCTGTTTACTGTTGACATCACAAATCCACCTGGCAAGTCAGGTGACTAACCAAACGATACCGGCAATAATGTTCCATTGTTCGTTATGATGCTCTCCGGAATACCAACTTTAGCAAGATTCCGATAAAATAGCAACAGATTGATTATAGGTCTGGAGATGGGGTTCAATATAGATCATCTATGGGGCACCTTCAGGTGCCGTTGCTTTGTTTTTAAGGAGGATATTACACTATCATTTATCTGGGATCATATTTAGGATCACATGAATCACATCTCTGCTCTCATCACATGAATCACATCTCTCGCTCTCTCAATCAGCGTACATGCCTGCTGCAGCGCGCACCGCTCACGCGTGCGCTGCGTGCGCTCAACACGATGGTTCATAGAATGGATCTCTTTTTGTATACATTGAACGAATTCACACGGGTCGCTTATTGTGTAATTTGTTTAGGTTAGTTTATTGTTCATGTTACAATTTTTGTTTTAGTTTTTAATATTTATGTACATAGGCTATTGCATTAGGTAATACGTACCTGTAATGATAGTTTTATGTTTATATGAAATAAATAAATAAATAATAAAATCTCATAATATGACCTTTAGAGTCATATCTACAGGGTGTAACGGAATGGGTATATACATCGAGAAGGCAGGGCTTCTTTTGATGATACCAAACGATATGGCAAGGTTTTTTTTAATCCTATCTTTACGTGTATTGAAGTTATGAGATTTTTAAAAACATCGATACCAGAAACCGAACTTTTAAAATTCGAATAAACACATCACTAGCACTAAGTCAGCTGATCGGTGTCAGCGAACTATTTGTAAGTAAAAATAAACCTCTTACTCCTGGTATTTCTAGAGAAATGGTTCCGCATGTTTATTTTTTTGTTTGAAAAATTTTATTACTGACTTTTCTTTTAGCTATCATTTGGAATAAGCAATTTTATCAATCCGACAAATGAATATCCGCTTAGTGTAAACATAAACAATGCCGACAGTATTGTCTGTACTCGTATTTTGCAATTATGTGGATAAATCTACCTATTCGCTGTTTGGTTTTTAATGTGTTTGTTTTTATTAGCAACATAATACTTTGACTCCACGGTTGCCTTACAAAGAGGCTTAGCCATGAACTGCTGCGCAGCGTGTCGCGGGTTCTAACCTCGCACGGAACAAATACTTTTATGACTTACACATAGTTGATATATGATCTATATATGACGAAATGATTCATTATGTCTATATTACATTGTCATATATCTATGACTTATAGATGTATGATCCTAGATTTATGATAGTGTATCCCTTTAAGTACGTAAGCTAAAGGCTTTTAAAGTTTAACATTATGTATCCGGTGAATCGATGGTTAACCGGTTGCGTACCGCCCGTCGTCCCAGGACGACACTTAATTGTCTTATCTATTGTGTCTATAATTACGGTGATTGAGAGTAACTGATGCATATGAAGTAAAACTGAGCAATTTGTCGTAAAAAAATATACACTTTAGTGACTGGGTGTATCCACGTGCTGGATGCACATGCCTTATTTTTATTGAACAATAGTTTTTATGTGTCATCTACAACCACGTAAAACAAAGGTTACTTGGTGATAGTTTCTTTATGACGTACATTGACACTTTGGCAGTGTGCCAGCCAGCAATCTGCCACCACTTCTGTAGGCACGAACTTTAAACATAATAACTTGTCTGTCAGGGACTGAATTACCGAAAAATTGGGATATCTTAATTTAGCGGTATGACGTCATATCGATTTAAAACGGATAACCTAAAATACCGGTATCCTAAAATTCCGGTATCCTAAAATTTCTGTATCGATACATTTTGATACCGAAATTAAATGATATCGAATAATAACGATTAACCGAAATATATCGGTTAAATAACGGTATACATATTTTAACCGCGCGCTCCAAGGTCGATAGTCAAGACGTCGCTCATCTCTGTTATTGTTGTTACTTACTAGCGTTAGCATCGTAATTCGAACTACCTACTCAAAAACAAAAGTGAAAACTGAAACAAGTAAACGTACAAAACTATAAAATGATTAAAAGAGTAAGTTTTATTAAAAAGATATAATAATATATAACTAGCTTGCCTCGTATGTGTGTTGTGATTCCTGACCCGACCACGACATGGAACGGAAATTTTACTATGGCACAAAATGGTTGTTTTAATTGTGTTTTATTGTGCCACTTATCCCAGGAATTTGTGCCTTGTACTTTTTGAGTAATAAGAGTACGATTGTGATCGGGCTGGGGATCACGGTTCCTGACCCGACCACAACCAGATCTAATAAAATATCAATAGTGGGAAGTTACTAATTATGCCAAAAATATGTGTCAAATTGTGCCTATGGCACACACAACGCATTAAGTCAAGTAGTCAATTAAACATTTGAATTCTGTTAGTTATGATTTAACTGAACTGTTGTCGTAACAAAACTGGTCATATAGGGTTACAGAGTAAGAAATAAAAATGGAGTTTATTTTGTCAGCTTTCTAATTATTATATTTATTGAATTTTTAAATAAAACAAAATAAAAAAAATCTATGGAAATCGCTCGGGAATCAAAACCAGGGCACTTCCCGTTTACCTAGAATCATGAAATTTGGCAAGATGCAAGATCTTACATCACAAGTAAAGGAAAAAGTCTGAAAACTATGTTTTTATATTTTAAAAGGTTAATTCTTAACTATTAACTTCTTGACCCCTGTATTAATAGTAAAAGTATGCAGCAAGGGATCAGCTTGTACTGGTACTGTTTAAACGAGATAATTTATGTTTAAATTTCAACTTATCGTCATGATGTGGTTTACGGAGCCCTCAGGATACGAAGCCGACTCGCATTTTATACAAGCTTAACACACTAATATAATGTTACAAAACATAGTGGTTGTTTTTTTTTTTTATAAATACATATATACGCGTACGAAGTCGTGAACACATCCAGTAAAATAAAATAATAAAGTGCTTTATATGTTTATAGCATAATTTCACAAAATAAAACTGCTTGCAAAGTCGTAGTAAAATTGCATAGCGTGTGATTGACACACTTTATTTCTTGATTATTCAATTTTATCCGAATTAAGATATATTCTGTGATAAGAATAGTAAAAGGATTTCGTGTGCCATAGGCACAATTTGACACATGTTTTTGGCATAATCAGTAACTTCCCACTATTGATATTTTATTAGATCTGGTTGTGGTCGGGTCAGGAACCCTGATCCCCAGCCCGACCACAATCGTACTCTTATTACTCAAAAAGTATAAGGCACAAATTCCTGGGATAAGTGGCACAATAAAACACAATTAAAATAACCATTTTGTGCCATAGTGAAATCTCCGTTCCATGTCGTGGTCGGGTCAGGAATCACAACACTCGTATGTTTGTTTGCAGATCAACGCGTAATTTTTTCGTCATTCTTGATGGACAGATTAATAGACTGAGTATACACTGTAGGCAACAATTTTTTTTTATCGTGTTACCATCCTCAATGATTCCCTCCGTCCAGGGAATGTGAAGGGCTATACCGGACTCTTACTGGCTAAAAACCCAGGGTGTTTCTTCTTCTGATCTATGGCCGGGGTCGCGGGATTCACAGCTGTATGCACCGCAACCCCAGCAGGCCTCGGTCCGCCAGCCATTGGCGGACCTCTACTTCTGTGGGGTCTGGCCCCCATGTCCACACGCGCGGAACACTGCGCGCCGCCTTCTCAAGCCTGTTACTTGTCGGACGACGAATCGGCGAGTACTAGCATGAGACATATATGGGGTGAAAGAGGACATGTCATTTAACGTGTCATGCTGGTACTTGATGAGGTAGGGTTTGCCAACAGGGCCCGCTCAGTCTGTAAGTACTGATTCCTTGTTATGCTTACGATAACTCTGATGTTAATTAGTTTTTTTTTTATAATTATTATAATTGTGGCGGCATCTATCCACGCCACATGCGAACTACGCAACACATCGGTGGTGTAGATGACTACAGCAACAATATCGACAACTCTCATAGATGACAGTTCCTACATCGCGCTATCATGATTTAACACGCAGATATTATAAATACAACCTCCCAACATCAACCGTTGGGCAGTAGCCCGCCAGGCATAAGACTCCGCCTGGTTGGAGGATCCTCCCGTTGGATGGAGGAACACCACACCTCGTTCCTCCACATAATCAATAAGAAGGCCTACGACTCGGTGCCACATATGTACATGGCTCATGAGGGTGCTGGAATTGTATAAAGTAAATAAAACTTTATGCGCCTTCCTGACGTCATGTATGGGGCAATGGAGGACGGTCCTTCGCTATCCAGGATGTCGGCAAATTCAAGGGATAGGAGAACCAATCAAATTGAGCGGGGTATATTCTAGGGCGATAGTCTGAGCCCGCTGGGGTTTTGCCTGGCCTTGAACCCTCTAAGCACACTGCTGGAGGGGTCAGGGTTAGGCTATCGATTGAGAAGAGGTGGTCAGGTAATATCCCCACCTCCTTTACATGGATGATCTGTAACTCTTTGTCCCCAACAATTTGCAACTGTTGGAGTCACTGAAGGTAACTGAAACTTTCAGTAATTCCATCAGGATGGAATTTGGTGTGGACAAAATAATGTGCAGTCATGCATGTAAAGTGAGGGAGGATTATGGAATCCGTGGGAACCCCCGACTCTCGGATTCCATACACCTTAGATCCCTCTTCTTAACCGAAACCTACAAATACTTGGGCATGCCGGAGGTGTAAGGTATCAGTGAGGCTGATATGAAGCAATCGTTAAAGGAGCGCTTCTATGGCCGCCTGAAAAAAGTACTTAAAAGTCTTTTGTCAGGCGGAAATAAGGTGCGCGCCTTTAACGGTTGGGTCATGCCGGTCTTGACATACTCCTTCGGCATACTCAAGTGGACTCAGACCGAACTTGACGCCCTGGATAGGAGCGTCCATACGCTGCTGACTGCATATCGAATGCATCACCCACGCTCATCGGTAATGAGACTGTACATCCCGCGGAAGTGTGGGGGTCGAGGCTTTTTAAATGCTAAGACCCTCCATAACCGCGAGATATTCAGTCTCAGGGAGTACTTCTCCCAAGCCGACGTGGGGATGCATCGAGATATAGTAGCAGTGGACAAAGGACTCACCCCGCTCTCCTTGGCTAAAGAGAACTGGCGCAAGACTGTAGTACTGGATACCAATGGCCGCAAGGATGTATGGCGGAGCAAAGAGCTACACGGATGATTTTACCGGGCCCTTCATGGGCCCGATGTAGATTTCCTAGCGTCCGTGGCCTGGCTATGATTCGGTGACCTCTTCGGAGAAACCGAAGGTTTTGTTTGTGCAATTAGGGACGAAGTTATGATGACGAACAATTATACAAAATATATTGTGAAGGACGGTACGGTTGACATCTGTCGGGCATGCCACTGTCCCGGTGAATCTTTCCGACATGTTGTCTCTGGTTGTTCTCGTCTTGCTAACGGTGAGTATTTGCACAGGCACAACCTCGTGGCTAGGATTATCCACCAGCAACTTGCTCTAAGATACAACCTTGTGGACGCAGAAGTACCATACTACAAGTATATACCCGACCCAGTTCTCGAGAATGGTCATGCCACATTGTACTGGGATCGATCTATCATCACTGACAGGACTATTATAGTCAATAAGCCTGATGTAGTGGTGAGAGATCGATCAGAGCGCCTCGCAATGATTGTTGATATCCCGGTTCCGCATGAAGAGAATCTTGTGAAATCCGAAAATGATAAAAAAATCAAATATCTTGATTTGGCACACGATTTTGTTTACATGTGGGAGATTGACTCAGCAGTCATGTAGCTATAGTCGTTACAGCCAATGGCTTAATAGCCAAGAGCCTCGACCAACATCTGATGAGGCTCTCGTTAGGCAGCTGAATCAAGGGTTTGATTCAGAAAGCGGTACTTCTTTTTCAAAGTTTAAAACATGTAATCAAATAATAGAATTGCTGGTTAGAAATAAATGTAAGTGATTGCGCGTTTCCTTTAGAGTCACCGCAGACCACAGACGTTCTATCCGCCGATAGTTTGGTCGGGTTGGGCTACTACCGCACACACTTTTTTTTTCGGGATTTTTGTCCTCATGGATATCCTCCGCCCTGGGGTGGGCGGAGGGGTCTGTCAGACTCTTACTGACTAAAACCACCATCTCACACCTGCGCCGGGGGTCACGGGAACTAACGATACTTCCGCAACCCCCGGCTGGTGCCGGCCCGCCACTGCCTGGGTCTCCTCGGGTTAGCGGGGGGAGTGAGGTGTTAGACTCCCCCCGCGCCGTCTAAGAGGGGCGCGCTTGGAACACTTCGCGCCGTCGCCTCGGGTCCTGATGTGTGGGAGGCGACAGACTTCCCCAAGTCCGTCGCCCCTGGACCCATTTAGGGGGGCTGGAAGGGGGCGTTGTCCGCCCTCCGCCGACGCCAGGTGCGTCTGCTGCGGGCTGGGTGAGTGGAGGTGATCTCCCTCACCCTTTCCGCATCCTCCTTCTGCGACATGACCGTACACCACCGCGTCCCAGGATTCCTCGCTGTCGACCATGGACTCGACCATGGCCGACAGCGACAGGTCACCGCCTACTCCTGAGATGAGAGCACGGCGCGGCTCCTCCTAAGCGGCACACTCTGCCAGCGTGTGCCACGCCGTATCCTCCCGGCAATCGCCGCAGTGGTAACACCGGGCGTCCGGCTCCCTGTTTATGCGACACAGGTACTTCCCAAAGCAACCGTGCCCCGAGAGCACCTGCGTCGCCCGAAACGACAGGGAGCCGTGCCTCCTCCCGAGTCAGCGCCGCTCGCACCGGCCGGATCGCCCCGACGGTGGCGAGGCCGGCGGTAAGGCGTGAAAGCCTGTCCCGCCACTCCGCCACCAGGGCCTCGTGCAGCTGCGACCGACGCAGCTCCAAGTGTCGCTGCATCGGCCGCTCGCCCCGCTTCCTCGCTTCCTCGCGCCACCGATAAAGTTACGCGAGTACTAACGCTTCGAGGCCCCAAAGCGGAGATCCGGCCAGTACGCAAGCCGCCTCGTAGGAGATCGTGCGATATCCCCTGATGACTCTGACAGCCAGCGCTCTCTGCGGTTTTCGCAGAACAGCGATGCTGCCGGCCGTCAGGTCAGCTGCCCAGATCGGGGCCCCGTACAGGGCCATCGATCGCACGATCGTAGAGCCGCCTGCAGGCGAGGCTCGGGCCCCCCAGGTTGGGAAGCAGCGTTGACAGCGCCCCGGCTGCGCCCAACAGCTTGGGACAATCGCGCACACTAGGCCAACTATCTTCTTCCATTCCTCTTCTTCCTATCTTTAATTATTTTAATTGGTCTAAAGATCGTTTAAATTTAAGTAAAACAAATAAACTAAACAGTCGGGTGAGTGTGCATACCAGATACCAGTTGAGTCTTTAATTATTTTAATTGGTCTAAGATCGTTTAAATTTAAGTAAAATAAATAAACTAAACAGTCGGGTGAGTGTGCATACCAGATACCAGTTGAGTTTGAAGGCAATCGTGTAGCCCATCGAACTTTTTTATCGGTCGATACTGAATCGTTATAGTCTGCGCACTTGCAAACATCTTCATACTCGTTATAAAACCGACCAAACTATCGGCCGATAGAAAGTCTGTGGTCTGCGGGGGCTCTTATCTGTGATAAACAGCCAGTAATTAGACATGTTGATATGTTTGTGTCTTTTTACCCGACTGCGCGACAGCAAAGACAGGGTTATGTTTTTCACGCGTATATACGTAACTATGTATCTAAGTATCTATACCCTCGAAGCATCCCAACGGCTGGATGGATTTTAATGTATGAGGTATCTATCGATTCGTCTAAGTCGTGGGATGGTTATAGGCTAGGTTTAGTTTTTATAAAAACAAAATGGCGTCCGAGGTAAAAGAAAAGGTAGTAAAAAAATAAACAATAAAACGTACCATAAGTTGTGGGGTATCGCTGAATAGATCTTTTAAAATTAACATGATGTTTCCTTGACCATTTTACAACCATAAGCTCCGTTTAAGAATTTGTGTAATTCTGACCTGAAAGTTGTGTAGGATCTACATTGCGGATTAGAGCGATTGATGGTAGGTATATTATACGTGGTGTCTGTAGATAGATTTATTTAGGCCTCATTACAACGGTGGGTAATTCAATTAAAATAGGTACAATACATTAATAAAATAAAAGTAAAAAGAAGTACATAAAAAAATTAAATTAAAAAATCTAAAAACCCGCCTGCATAAAAAGCGAATACTTACAATGTCAGTTCAGTACTCGAGCGACGAGATTGTTATTATTAGGTATAGTTGCGTGCGTCGCTGTAGGTAATTTAGAAATTCGATGTAGGTATAACGGTACCGAAATAAATATGGGTTAAATAACGGTATAAAAGAAAAGGGTAGAGAAAATGGTATCGGAAATTTGGGCTGGTTAAATACCGAAATTTAACAACAGTTTTCAGTCCCTGGTCTGCATATGGTTTCTAACGATACCGTCGGTTCGTTTGAGATTCAAAGTGCTTGCCGCTCGTATGTGCCCAAACCGTTTAAGCAAAAAGTGTAATATCTCTTATCAGTTACACAATAGATAGTTGCCGAAATAGTACGTACGCGAAATAATGATTTAGAGTCTATAGCAGAGGTTCTCAAACTTGTTTCGTCTACCGCCCACTTTGAGAATGAATTATTGTCTAACGTCCGCTAGATTTTTTAACTTTACTACATCTTAAAAATCACAATCGCTATCATTACTTTTACCACCCTTTACCGCCCCCCTGTAGACCTCTAGCGCCCCCTACAAGGGGGCGTTATAGCCCACTTTGAGAAAGACTGGTCTTTAGAGAACATAGGATAGCAATAGACGTAAGTTTACATCATCTTACTGATCTTAGCCTTTTCATAGTGTTGGGGTTGGTTTTCTGTCCAATGAGAAGTAGGTGTATACCTCTATAACAGTATTTTACACTGAGCGACTGTCATTTGACCTCTGAAATACTCCAAATTAGATGTTAGCCAACGACCAGTCGCAGGTAGGTAGTAGGTGGGGACTGGATGCCGAGGGCGGAGGATTGAGTGATATGATTCAAATTTGGGAAAGGCGTACGTTTTGCAGTGGACTGCTAAAGGCTGCGTTAATAATACAATATCACAAGTAGGTGCTATTTTGCATGAATTAATATAAACCTTTAACACGTTTTTCAACACCAAAGTAAAGACAGAATAGTGTCTATCATTTATTGCCAAGGAACATACAGCAAAAACAAATTTAATAAAAGCTAATTAAACCTGTTCCAATTCCGCTAAAACCGTAAATAAGTACAACAGAACGCGAAAGATAAGTTCACACGTCATTTAGCTCTTAAACTCTGAATCATCACACGAATTACGTAAAAGGGAAATACATCTGCGAGAGCTAATCAAGAGCGTCAAACTACAATGCAACACTATAAATACCTACGGATACGGAAACGTTACAACTTTTTGCAATGGTCGTCTTAACTCGTAATATCGATTATAAGCAATTACGATTGTAAATAAACAATGCTCTGATATTATTTGTTATCAGCGTGTGAGTCAACCGTTGCGAAAGTGTGTCCGCCCGACAAAACCTACCTACGTAAATTGTGAAGAGGCTCTGTTCTGTATGAGAGCGGATCGAAGACAGAATGAATATGATAAATGAACTGAACAATTATAAATGGGCATTTTGAATTAAAAACAAAATATACAACGATAAGTCTAATCTTAATTATCCGCTACAAAAATAATAATGCTGTTAAATAAATTATGTTAATTAATAAGCCGCAAATGAGCGTCGGTCACCATGTCTTAAGCGCTAAATGCACAAGCAAGTTAAATTGGGCAAGTTATTGAAGCAAGTGCTTGCTGCCTGTTTACGCTAAAAGCAATTTTTGGTAAAATGTTCACGGGCAGCTTGCGGCAAGTCAGGCAAGTCGGTAAAATTTCCAGAATTTGACTTGCTGTGTCCACAGTGAAAGACGGTTGAAGTCAACTTGCGCAAAATAAGTTGCTAGCATATTTCGCGCTTTACGTCCTTCGAATCCAATTCAGGCTTTTACACGTCTTACCTATTAGAAATAATTCAACGAATATTAATAGGTGCTAATAAGAAGTTGGCTAGATCTCTTTCAGTTGCAATGCTCTTCAGTGCACCTACCATGTTTTGTATCTACATCACCCAAAGGTCGAGTGGTAAAAAATGCCTAAGGCATAAGTCCGCCTCTGTACTAAT
The DNA here is from genome assembly GCA_905220435.1 of Amphipyra tragopoginis. NCBI lineage: Eukaryota > Metazoa > Arthropoda > Insecta > Lepidoptera > Noctuidae > Amphipyra > Amphipyra tragopoginis. Next base: position 6,152,811 of record HG992006.1, read on the forward strand.
TTTGTGCATAAATAATAAATAAATAAATCTATTTTATTAATCCGAATGTTACGATGAGGGTTGTGTTCAACTTTGGCCATAATGCACAAGGGCGCAATACTTGCTGTGCAGCCTGGTTTTTTAAAAGCCACAGCTAATAATTTTTGTATGCATACAGCTTGGCAGTTTTGTAATAAACGAACATGTTCAACAAGTGAATTAAACAGTCGTACCCGAGACTACTTGTAGCTCCATATTTACTAACTGTTCGTGAGCAAAAATAATACACCAGCGCTTGTTTTTATTTCATCCATTGTATTATAAATTTAAAAACAAAAAAAGTACATCTCAATGAATTTAACATTAACATTGAACATAGAAACGTCATACATTTTATGTTACCGCGGAAGTAGATCCAAGATCTCAAACCAATGATTCTAGTAAATTGTTTTATAAAACGTGTGAATGAAATATCCAAATAAAACTCGTTTATAAAAGCTGGGACACCGACACTTATAAGGGAGAAAATCCCACAACAATTCATGCATAAAACTATCTGGTTTGTAAAACATCAGTCATTCACATCGCAACTCGCTTGCGGTCGTACCTAACCTGACCCAGCCCTCCGACTAATTACAAGTCCTATCACAATCGCACAAGACACGTTTTCCGGTGAATCAGCGAACGAAGGTACCTATCTAATGACTCAGTGATGACTCAAATGATTCCTTATTGACTTGACTTACAAGTGAAACGGTGGTGAGAACATATCAAGGATTTTTACGTGGTAATGACGAATCACCGTAAGGTAACTGCGACCTGTGACTGCTATGACCATTGACCATATACCCGGAACAGAAGAATTCCAATAATTTTAATTACATATACAATATGTTTGAATTCAATGAATGAGATGAATCAGACAACGTAAAGCGAGACAGCTGCTGTTGGTCTTTAGGTACAAAGAATTAAATCAGTAAGGTTTTAATTAAATAATTAGATTACTTTCGCGCTGTAATACTGATTTAAGAATTGTCTGTTCGCTAATCTAAATTGGCTTAGTTTATTATGTTTTTATTATTCAACGAATGAGATGAAGCAAACTTGAAAGGAAACTGCTTTTCGTCTTTCCGTCCAAAAAATTAACTCCATGGTTTTGATCAAAGGAATTAGATTCTTACTCTATATTAATGTAAAACTTAGGGGCTATTTACTGTGAGCTTATCTAAATTGAATTCGTTTATCATGTTTTAAAGATAGGCTAATTCGGGCAGAATAATTTATCTATTAGTTTCCCTATTCTTATGCGATAAAATTGTGCGCGTTTTATGACACATTTTTAGTACAAAATCAGCCAGTTACAATAATAAGAATGCTTATTACGCAATTAATCTCAAATGCTTACTATTAATCTATTTTTAGAGAGAGAAGCTGTCTTATCATTAAATGATATTATATTTTATTGCAACAAATTCACTTTTTTTATTCAACCATCTAATTCAGCTCCGCTTAAGTGAAATAAAAAAAGCATGAAAAACTCTCTTCTCTTAGCATCTTTACAAACTAAACGAAGTTTCGCAAAAACTAGTGAAATGTTAAAAACGAATCGAAGCTTCAATATTGGATATTCGCAAAAGTTCGGCAATGGAACTGTTTGGACGATCAAGGTGAACCGGCTTCACGGGCTTGTTATGCAACGGTTTTGCCTAATCTGTGCCGGTCGGCTGTTGACATAATGTTAATAGGTACCAGTGTTAATGGCATCCGAAATTGCGACCCACACATTCAGAAATACGTAGACACACATAAGAACGTAGATAGAGAAGGAATAGTGAAGACTCAGAAGACGATTTTCCCCGTGTGGGGACGGGCTTGAATATAAAACTACCCCACCGCACGCTGGGAATAGACGCGTGTTATTGTTGGTTCAACAAAAGCCAGCACGCCTGGTAGTAGGATCTATACCATCCACCTGGCTAGCTACCACACTCACTTTAAAGTCCTGCGACAAACAGTTTACCGTGTTCCATCGTGTGAATGTGAGAGCCAGAGGGGTATACGGGAATCCTTCTTTCTCTGTTACTTGCTTCGTGTTTTCCATCTTAGACCCTAACTCCGCTTGCTACCAGGTGTGACTAGGGTCAAACGCAACCAAGTCAAATAACGATAAAAAAAAACCACTAATGAGGTCAGAAAACAGAACCATAATGAATATACTCCATGGTTGCGTCCTCAGAAGAAATTGTAGGTGTCGCCTCAGTAAAATACTGCTAAAAAATGAACTTGTGTGACTTAAAATTTAACGAGTTCTTTTTCTAACGGTACGAGAATAGTTTACTCAAACAAATGACATTGTTTTGTTTAGGTCAATGACTGTTTTACATTTCAACCCGCAAACCACGACTGCCTAATCACTATCCACACAAATATACTACTAATATTATAAATGTGAAGTTTGGATGTTTGTGAGTTTGTCAATTTGTATGTTTGTTAATCAATCACGCCTTAACGGCTGAACGGATTTGGATGAAATTTGGCACACAGGTAGACCATAACCTGGATTAGGACGTAGGTTACTTTTTATTCGGATACATGAAGAAATTCCATTAGGATGCGAGTGAAATCGCGGGCAACAGTTAGTTACTCTATAATTCCGAAAGTGAGTTTGTCTGTCTGTTTGTTACTTCTTCAAGACTCAACTACTGAACCAATTTTGATGCAAATGGGTATAGGGATACCCTGAAACTCGGACAAGAACGAAACCAAAACCCAAATTTTAGAAGTGTGACCAAAGCAAACAATAAAAAATATAAACTTTAATTAGGCATACGTTATCAGCAGCCTTTTTACGTGTTGAACATTAAATTCACAGAGAACATCAGGAAAACAAAAGCTTGACCTAATTTACTTACAAAAGAACTGAAAAGGGAATCCCAACAAGACTTAATTTAATCCAAATATTTATTTCCCAGTGCAGGGTGTTTTATTTTGTAGTGATAGCCTAGCTGTTGAACGGTTACCTTTCATGCAGGAGAGGATAGTCCAAGTTCGCACCTGGCCCGAACCTCTGACTTTTCGATTTCATGTGTGGGGTCAGAATTTGATTCTCACTTGCATTAACCAGTGATACCAACTTTATAGCAAGATCTAGCAATTTTTGCAACCCCATCAGCTACAACTTAGATTTTGTAGCTAAACTGATTAGCTACTTTTTCTAGCAAAAAGTCAAAAAAATAGGAAATAACGGAAATGGTTTTCATTTTCACACTTTCATATTCATATAATAATTAGTTTAGTCTCTTTCTAGAATCTAAGTTTTGGTTTCCTGTGCAAATGTTCCTATTTGTAATAATTTTTTTACTTTAGCTACTTCGAGTAACTTTTTAGGGTACCAAAATCTGACATTCTGGCAACTTTTTGCTAGAGATCTTGCTATGAAGATGATAGTACAGTTGGCAACACTGGCATTAACAGTGAAGGGAAACATCGCGAGGAAGCCTGAACACCTGAGGGCTCCATAATGTCTTCGATGGTGTGTGTACTCCACCAACCCGCACCAGGCCAGCGTGGTTGACGAAGGCCTGAACTCTTCTCATTTTGAGAAGACCCATTCCCAGTAGTGGGACAGTAATAGGGTGATTAAGTTTATTTATTTCCCATTTTAACTTGTAACTTCCGACGTTCGTAAACAATTGAGGGACAATGTAAATATGTTCTTGTGATCACAATTCATTGATATTCACGGTCAGACAACATGACAACCTGTTACAATGACTAATACTACATCTTTGTCTTTTTATTAAATTGTTAGAAACAATGTTAGCTTTGGAATTAATTTCCTGTTCTATGTAGGCGTACCTACTCGTATTTAATAACTCTTAGGAAATGAAGTTTCTGAGTAAATGATGATGAATTTTCTCGACATCAGTTTTTTCTTCTGCCTCGTAGCTCTAATCTAGCAAGCGCGAATGCTGGGCGTAAGGTCCTAGGTTGTGCAAAGTGTTATTGGGTTATACAACAGTGTACCTACGTAATACATACAGTGGGTCAACGCCCATACATTTGACAGGTCCTATGAAATGTCAAAATTATATAGGGGCGGAGGTTATGTCCCAAGTATGCAGTATGGCTACTCGGGACATAACCTCCGCTCCTTCACCCCGTAACCCCCCGCACGATTGCCCTGCGACAGTGTTCTACGTTGACCGACTGTAAGGAGTAAGATGTAGGTAGACTGTAGTTATACATGTGGAATTTCTCAGTAGCGGCCCGGAGTGTGGATATGTGCCCGTTTGATAGGCTCGCCCCCTACAAGAAGGCAACTTAGACTGGATGCAACAGGCGGCGGCTCGAGTGTTGTGGCGCAAACACAACTGAATCATGGGGAGATCCACGTGTATCCTTCAGCCTGGGTAAGTCGGGTGGCTATGTCGCTCTCTTGCCGACAAAAACCAACCAAACAACACCGTTGTACCTAAAGCCGGGGTCGGGGGATTTGCTAGTGCGTTCACCGCTAACCCTACAGAACTTAGTAGAGGCCTGAGTCCAGCAGTGGACTGCTGTAGCGCTCAATTGTAAGCAAAGTGTAGTAGGTATACCTACAAACAGTTAGGGCACCCGGTCTCTTCGGTTTTCGGTCGGGATTCTATCAACTGGGTCCTAAAAATCGGTTAGTATAATCAACGCTGAGCCACGTCAAGTTTTCGGCGTACGATGTTAACTGAGTAAATGTAGACGGTGTGCAAGTACATTAACTCTAAAAGCAATCACAGTAAGAAGTGTGAGCCTATTCTTAGTAAGGGACCACACGGCGAATTCAAATATAGCATGACTGTTTGCCATCGCCATATTTAAGGTGGAAACGATCGGGCGGCCCGCGTCTTATATTTACGTTTTACATTAAATTAAACAAAATTAATTTAGCGAAACTACCGATCGCTTCCACCTGTAGGCCTACGCAGACCGGGACGGGATTAAATTTTTTACTAATGGACATTCAAACGTATCGATATAGAAATACGACAAAATTTAAATCCCTTGCCGTGCCGTCCCGGTCTGCGTATAGGCTTTTAATAAGCAAAAATACGCACAGGGGCCTAATTCACCTAACTAAAGAAGTTCAGTTGCAGTGTGGTCTCAGTATTAAGTTTCGATCAAAACAACGCTTTTCGTTCTCTTAATAGTCGATCGCTGTCAGATACGCTCACGTGAACTTAACTGCAGCGTCACTGCAACTTGATCGGCACATCATGAAATTTGTGTAAAACTGAACTAGTCTACAGGTAACACCTGAAGCAATAAAGTACCAAGGTACTTTATGCTTGCCAAAAAAACTTTGAAACGGGGTCAAGAAATTAGTATCGCCTCAATAATATTGAGAATTGTATAAGTTTACACCGAAATATACATTCATCATCGATGTTCCGTAGATAATAGCCATATGCAAAGAAATTTATCACGTCAAATGAAGCATAAATATTTATATTATTCGTTGATTGCATCACACTCACTCAAGTATTTAGCACTACAAACCCTGAATGTAAATATATTAAACCAGTATTATAAAAAAACGTCTCTTCCTCATTTAATATTCCAGATGAACATCTGGTGAAGTATTTTATGTTCGCAACTCACTTGGCCTTATAAGTGCGTGATGAACCGGCTTTAGGCTGGCCACTCACATTTAAAACTTTAAAAAAAGAACGCCCTTTGCCGCGAAAAGCGACATTCGGATACACAGTTTAAAAATCGAATTTTCAAATGGCGCGTGACCTGTCGTTTTGAAATATACGACCTGTCGACTGCGCAAGAGAAAACTTTCAATTTCATGTAGAGATATAAACGATTAGAATTCACACAAAGCTATTTATCTCGGATAATATTATCACGCATTTTTTCTGGCTTTATCATTCTTATCTAATATTTACTTGACATTGATGTTACTTCATAAAATCGGAGTAAGGTGGCGAAATTATTTGCTCAGCTCAGCATCACTCACGAGTATTTGCGCCACGCGATATTAGTTCAATATACGTGTAAACAAAAATATGTTTGTGTTTTTATTTGTATAAACTTACTTGTCCCGTGCCCGGCCGCAAATTATGAGAAAAATCTATTAGAAAATTACTAACACGCGTCGGAAGGCATTCTGCTCCTCATACATTTTTACTACAACCCGCACTGTCAGAATTTGCCGGATCCGGCAGCCTATGGGCTCTAGTAGAATACGCATGCGCAGAGGACTTTCGCGCACGCGTCAGTCATTTTCCGACAGAAAATTCTTATAATGTGCTTCCTAAGAGGATGGGCAGCAGCACTTTCTGCTACCGCCAATTGTTTTGTCAACCTTTGGTGACGATGGCGACACTTTTCACGACTAAAACCATGTATTGAGTAAACAATGTTTCGGAAACAAATTGGCAGTTTCTGAAGCACCACGTAAATGCTTCTAGAAACAATATTTTGGAAATTTTGCCATCAAAAACTATCAATTATTTTTCCAGCAACGTATACCACTGTTTCAGAAACACGTAGATTCTTGTTTCTGACATAATCTTTATAAACAAATGAATACAAGGCTTTATAGTCACGAGCGCCCATTCATTCTAGGGTTTATATACCTATAGATAGATAGAATATGCTTTATTGTACACCATAACAATAGCAAAAAACAGAAAAGGGTACAATGGCGGCCTTGTCGCTAATAGCGATATCTTCCAGACAACCTTTGGATGGACAAAGATGTGAAAGATAGATCATGGATGAATCTATTAGGAGATGATGATATAACAACATCACGCCTGTATTCCCCGAAGGTTTGGGCAAAGGTGTATACCTAGTACACCCTCATTTTGCCCTTATGTTGAAGTCTCATGTAATAGGGAGTGAGCCTATTGCCATCAACCGGGCAGAAATCCAGACTCCCAGCCGCTATTGAGAAATTCCACACGCAAAAACCTAATAACACTGCCCGACCTGGCCTGGACCTGCCGGACCCAAGATCTCACGCTCACCACGTCACCCACCCCGCTAACTGTCGTAACTAGCAATTGATAATGTTTCAGTAGTTTCGTTAGCTGTGGCTTTATTTTAATGAATTAATAACTTTTTTATATTGCTCTTGGCTTCCTCTTTTAGGTTAGTAGTTGCCCTAAAGGCCTTAGGATACCTTAATCTAAATATTTATTTCTATTCATTTGAAGCAGATACATCACTCTCTAAGAAATTCTCTAGAAAAATATCAATTGCTAGTTACAACAGTTAACGGGGAGGGTGACGACCAGTCGCGCTCGCGCTTGCTTACCACTAGACCAACGAGGCCGTCTTATAAGTATGACTATAATATAAATGTTATAAACCTATCATAGTAATATATTTAATCCCCAAACTTGATGGACAAGCACGTTAACCCTTAATTTGGCAAGCCAAAAAATTATAAAAAATGATTTTTTTTTTTATATTTTTGTTTTTGTTAGATGTCACTAGACCCATGAAAAATAATAAAAAAAATCTCGTATGTATAGATTTTGATAAAAGGCATGTTCAATATACTGGACTTTGCCAGGTTTGCTATAAAGTAACTGAAAATATTGATGTACAGTATAATGGACATTGCCGAATTCAGGTCTCGTGTGATTACTTTTAAGAAAAATTAATTATATCAAAATATTGAGTGTAAAGTAAAAAAAAGCATGTGTAAATTAAAAATATTTATTGTTGTACAATTTTTTCAATATAAAAATATTTATTTTTAATATCCTGGCTTGCAAACGTATCATTATAATTATATCGTAACATTTCAATGATCAATAATCAGTCAAAAATAAAAATAAACTTTTTTTTAATAATAAAATATTGTAACAAAATACAATTCTAAACTTTTGAGTTTGAGTTTGAACCCGGGCCTTCACTTCCTTACCATATCGCTCTATCTTTCCCACATGGTAAGCATCAGCATAGGTTCTGAGTAAAGTGACTACCTTATTGTTGTACCATTTGACCACTGCCAACTTGTTGTTATATAATCCACTAGCTGACAATAAGATCCCCTACCTATTTTCTTCAAGGATTTGTCACTCACTAGCAATTTTTCACAACCCTTTAGCCTGTTTCGGCGTATGGTACCAATACTGAAAATACCGCAGTTGTCTATAAGAGCATCTGCATAGAGTATGAAGTCGTATTCAATGCCCGACATGCGTGCTTGGACAAAATTTTGAAACCCTACTTATATTTCATAGGGTTATATTGCCTCCTATTACCCATCATCCGCCTTTTTGCCTTTATATGATATTGTCTTTTCATCAATGCTGTATCTCATCTCCTCTTCAGTAGCTAAGCAGGTCATCCTCACCTTCTCTACAAAAGGCCTCACTTTGTATTATCGATCTGAATTAGGACAGGAGTTGTAATACAAAATAGATATAACTGAGTATGGCTTCAAACCTTTTCAGAGATAAGCTCAGCAATTGGTGGATATTGCGTTAGATAGCAAACTCACAACGCCCATGAGTAGGAAGGAATATAGAAATTAAACCTTGTCTCCTGTAACATATATTGACTGTCCAGTAGTTTACACTGAATATAGATTTGTATTATGAAATATATCTTGAAATACATCAGTAGAAAAGTATTTATAAAAATAATCTATGGGTGCATCCTCAGTAGGCGTGTTAGAAATAAATTAACAGGTGGCACTATTGCTAATAATTTTGAGGCCCGTGATGTTTCTTTGAAGACCTGTAAATATTATTATTATTAGGTAACAAAAAATAAAATGTAACATACATAATACGGATATTAGTTCATAATTCCATATCAAAAGTTCGTGTCTATCTCTTTGGCAAAGTCCAGTATACTCCACATCATTAAATTATACTACATTAGTACGAACTCGGCAATGGGAAATATACTGGACAAGCAAGTTTTATAAAGTATAACGCAAAATCTATAAATGATATTACAAATTGTAGTTTATGTCTAGATATTTGGATGTTTTGTGGTATATATTATGAAGAAATTAGTAGTTATAATAGAACAAAAAAACGAATAAATCAAGACTTACCGGGAGCGGTCGCGGCACTTTCATCCTCCCTGACATCGCGGTTACGACTGACCAGCTGAGCGCACGCGCACAATACGAATATTTTTTTATGCAATGGTGTAGAATATAAGCAAACTATCTGACATAAAATAAATAAAATATAGTTAAAAATGTTTGCTCCACATTTTGTCAAAGTCGATGTCCAGTATATTGCCCGTTATCGAATTAAGGGTTAAAATAATTTCGGATACCCCATTCAATCTGCCATGATTCCATCAGCTGTGAAATGAATCGTGCATGACAATAACACACTAATGCCTAGTAATGATTTTAACAGAAACATCGCCCTATTTCCGTATCATATTGTTTAGTAAAACGCGGTCAAAGCGTAACGTCCGTAAAACTAATCAACGTAATATTTTTATTTCAGCGCTAAGTTCCGTATTTAGAATTCAAAGTTCTTTATGAACAATGTCGTTGTTATAACTTGAATAACTTCATAGACGGTGATTAATTTCATTTAATTACTACTGTGAATCTGAAACCTTTGAGGCTTCATTAAATTACCACAATGAAGTAATTAGGCACTGTAATTAAGTGAAATGCTACATAACTGTGGATTTATTTGATAATTATTTACTAATTGGATACATCTAACTGTCATCTAATATCATAGTTATGTGAATGATAATAATCTAACGATAATATTATAAATTCACCGGGTTGAAATAGGATATCCGAATTCCGATTCAAACAGCGCCACCTGGTGGGTTGAATCGCGCATTTACACCGTAATGAGAGTAACAGGAAATACCATCTACAAAAACGTAGACATATACTATATATTACTTTTGATAGGATGCAGAAGTTAAAAATAACGCTAAAATGTAATGGAAAGTTCTACACTTGCGATGCAATCAAAATGACTCAAGACTAACATTCTTCAAACACTTTCCTTGTAGCAAACCTTGAAACCAACACAAGGAATGATAAATTACGATCATCATCTTTCTAATCCATCCCCAAATCTCCCAAAAGGGATTGGAGTCTAACCAAATACAGCTAGACTATCGTTAAAATATTTACTCACCCTACAAATTAAAATTCCCAAAATATACAAACATGTCGTCCGTAACTGTCAAAAATACTGCGATATCAGGAATGTGCTGTATAAAAAATAAATGAAAGCGTGCACATAATACGTGTTATTGATAATTATCAGATAATACTTGAGTCAGCTAGCGGGCTGCGCGATAACAATTCAATCTACTGATATTGTGGTTTCTGTAATAGCTATAAAATAACGGACTATTTTTTCATGCATGCTGCATAGTAAGATGTAATTATTTCAGTCACTAGCTGTGTGGTCTGCCATTAACAATAGACCAAATATCTTACCGTGGGTATCCGGAGAGCAATCTAAATTGTTTTTTATATTTTTATCAAGGCAAAAGGATCTATCAGTACATTGATGATACCATACATACGATACATACAACAAACATAGCAGTTGCTCCATCTGCAACACTGACCACTTCATAATATTATATTCTTCGAGTTCTGTTGTTTTAATATAACATGTAAATTGTAAGTGTCTGTTAGGATCGAATATTTTAGTCTTTTCATAGATTAAGGAACTGAGTATATGTTTTTATCTTTGTAAGTCCTTTTTACCAAGCAGCCATTATGTCCAACATTTTTTTCGTATCAAACCAAAATAACGCACTTTTATACTAATCTTACAACTACCTTCCCTGCGGTCCACATAAAGATTGGAGTGTATTGAATAATACAGCACCTTCCAAATTACTGAGCATCTCCCAAACTCCTTGCACAAATCCTGTTCGCTAAAGAATAATAAATTGAGTGTGGACCTCGCCCTATTTTTCCCCGTTTGACCTCAGTAATCCCTTGTTTGTGCCGGAAACATTTTGAATATATATGATTCGGCGTCGCTGCATCGTTTAGCGCGTCCGGAGTAAACGAGTATGTAGATATTGTATGTTTTTGTTTTATCCATAATCTTTCATTGATCCAGGAGTAATTTTGAGGGGATTAACTGAATTTCCCAACCCCTAGGGAAAAGAGGATTTAGCAGTACGTGTCAGGGAGTTTCTTGATAGATGCTGTTGTAAATACAGGAGTTCTATGACTGGCAAAAACTGATGTTTCTTTAAATAGGCGTGAAATTATTCTAGATAGTTCTGTGTTCATCGCAGAAACAGGAACCGAAGTAACCATACAACAGCTTCTATGAACAGCTTTTTTACAATACCTTGTATTCTGATCAGATACACATTGCATCCGATTTGAATTCGAGCTGTAATCATCGAAGTTTTCTACAGTCGTATTTTCTTGATTTCCGATTGGATGCAGGGCTCACTACATCAAATCCTTGGCTCAAAACTTAGCTTGGGATTACACTATGAATCGCGTACTAATCCTACTAATATTAAAAACGTGAAAGTTCGGATGTTTGTTAATCAATCAAACGCCTTAACGGCTGAACTGATTTGGATGAAACTTGGGACACAGGTAGACCATGACCAGGATTAGGACATAGGATACCTTTTATCCGGGTACATGAAGAAGTTCCCCTAGGATGTAAGGGAAACCGCGAGCAACAGCTAATCCACAATTACATTTTAAAAGAATACTGTGTGTACTCATGCATACTTTTGGATAAATAAGGCTCAAGATTAATGATGGAATCAGGCGTTACTTTGCGACAATCCATGACATACAAATATGCAAATAGAATATCTAGCTTTAATTCAGCTGAACAAGATCGCTAGTTTGGATGCAGTATGGCAGCACCACACTCCCGCCCACAAGTATATGCACATGCAGAAAGAGTGAAAAAATAATAACATGCAACCAAACCAAATACACTTGTATTGTAGTGCATAAACTTGTGGGCGGGATGGTGGTGCTGCATACTGCATCCAAACTAGCAATCTTGTTCAGCGGAATTAAAGCTAGATATTCTATTTGCATATTTGTAAATAAGGCTCATTTTTAGGAAGTCATTGTCCAGTAGTTGATTTCTTCGGTCTAATATGGAAGCTAGTTAAACGCCAATGAGTCAACATTCCAGATTATCTCAATTTCAATTAAACCAAGTACCAAGAGAATGGATTTCTAACCCCGCAATTAAGCCAACAGGCCGCTATCTATAATAATTGACACAAATACTATTGACGTTAATTAACACGAACATCGTAATAAGATAGCCTGTAACCTTGGATTCTGACTTTAAAACTATTAATTTTATGATTAAAAGGTTGAACTGAAGCCGTACGTCTGTCGACGTTATGAATAACATAATTTTATGTAATGAAGTTTATCCAATTGTTCGCATAATTTACATGAAGTATAAGATAAAGATACTTTTATGCTCTAGTCATTAAACACAATAAATGTTTATCTGCAATTAATAAAAATAAACCTGCCAAATACGAGTCAGACTCGTAGACTAAAGGTTCCGTGGCATGTCTGTGAAATAACAGACTTACACGTCTGGTATAATACAGATGGTAGATGACAGAAATGATTACAGCAGGAACAAAAAAACATTGAAATCATGCATTTTCGAGGTTTTAAGTGTTGGGTTCCTCTTCCTCCTTTGGGTTCAAACTTTTTATTATTTTTAATATTTGCCATGACAGAGGCCAGGGTAACATATACAGGGTAACATATAGTGTTTTTTTTTATAGGTTTTAGTTTCCCGCCGATATATTTTTTCGGGAACCTTGCCTTTACTGAAGAGACCTCAGTCGCAGGACTGTTGGTAACAAGAACACAAGCTCTGTGAAAATTACAACCAGCTACCTATTAAGGTTTAAAATAAACAGTCCTTTGTCAAACAGACGGACAAACGGACGGCCGGACCGACAGCGCAACGTAGGCTTGGTTATAGGATTCCGTTGGTACCAATTGTTTACAGAGCCATAAAAGTCAAGTGTAAAATGTATGTACAAATCTTCCAGACAACGTTGCTCGTCTCCCTAGGCATGTTAACCTAAGCCAAGTTAAAATTTGTGCCAAACTACTTGAACCCTCGCGTCATTTGGCACAAACATGGTACACTAATTAAAACTTAGTGGTGAGAGGCTGCCAGCCCATTGCCTGTAGTACTACACCCTTCCCTTTCGTAAGTCGACAGATGATAACCAGCGGGGGTAGTAACCAGCGACAATAATTAGGAAGATTGGCACTATACACAGGCATGCCACCGTATGGGTTTTTCCGGATTTGTCCTAAACTCTTTTCATACAAAGATGATTCCTGACAGCTCGGTCATTCCGTAAATTGTAGCTGTAAGGAGACTGCTATCGAAAAAACGTAAACGACATCATCAAAAGCCGTAGAATAGCTATATTATACATGTTTTGTCTTTTAAAAATATTTGATATTCTTTGTATGGTAACGATTTGTAGAGAAACGTCAGGAATCAACTTATAGTGAAAAGGGTATAGTTTTGGAGGGCGTCCGGGGCGATCTCAAAAAGTCCCGCCCATCGCCCGGGGGCGGATTTTTTAAAAAGTGTACATATTTTATAATGAAGGTTTTAAACGTTTCCTCTGACTAACTTTTTGATGAATTCGTTGCATGTTTTTCTTTATAACTTTTTTAATTGTCACTGATTACTATTTGGTCATATAATGTTAAGGAATAATAACAAATAAAAAGTTATATAGAAAAACATGCAACAAATTCATCAAGAAGTTAGTCAGAGGAAATATTTAAAACCTCCATTTTAAAATATGTACACTTTTTAAAAAATCCGCCCCCAGACGCCCCGTCGTATTGGCAATTTGGTTCTTTCGTACTTAGCTAATAAATAGAAAATAAAAACTTATATTTTGGCTGTTTTAATACGTATGTAAAAAATTAAATTTCATATCACCTACTACTATTCAGAGCGTCCGGGAAAAAATACAGATTTCGACCAAATCGGTGTCGGCAATTTAGGTTGGCAGCCCTAGGCACAGATAACCCAAATTTACTACTTTTTATGTAGTCTTTTCCTAACCAAAGTTTGCAATATTTATTCTCTTTCTTACCAAACAAAGCAGTAAGCACAAACTTTAGCAATAAATCGAAGTCATCTAGAAACTTCAATAGGGCTTGCAAACGATGGACGCAGTAATAAAACTGTTGTTAATAGCGAACTGTCGGTAAGTCCTTGACATTACCCAGAGAGTTGTTATCCGTTAAAAGGACACTGTCATTCAGTATCAGTGCGTCAATTAATTATTGAGAAGACGGAGATTAAATGGAAGCCTGTGAAAATACTGACAGGTACATATTTTGCAGAATTCTGTTGACCAACACTATTTATTATTATTCGAGCAAATAAAGTAAGGTCGGCGAATAGATTGTGGGTTTTTCTGTTTGATTATAAGAGGTAAACCCCAAAACGACAAAGTTTTATACAGGTGGACATTACAGGTAGTCAAATATTTTTCATGTCCCGAAACTCAAAGTCAACCAGGAACAAATGACAGGGCAGTGAAAGGCAGTCTATACTAAGGCTGTCGATAATGATACTATCATGTCCAAAAACGGCGAGCAAAGTATTAGCAGTTCGCTAATTTAATGAATTAATAATTTCATTGGCTTCTGATGATTAATTTTTATGTCAAAGGCTACATAAGCAGCGATAAACACTATGATTAATTCAACTTTTACTTTCAAATAAATGGTTATATTAGCGCTAACGTAATCTTTGTGGTTGAGAATTTCACTGATTGTTTATATTTTATTGCTTTATTGTTGTTTGACAATGACAGATCGAAGACAGAAATTTGTTTAAGTTGTGTGTGTAGTCCAGCAACCCACACCAGGCCAGCGTGTTGGACTAAGGCCTAAACCTTTCTTATGATGAGAAGAGACCCGTCCCCAGCAGTGAGAAATAAATGGGTTGATTATGCTGGTAAAGGCAGTGTCCAAGAGATAGAACAGGAATTTTAGGAAAATCTATGGAGAAGACCGACGATCAGCGGTATTTTAACATGATTGTATTATGATGATAGGAGTGACTGAACGAAAACGGCCGCCCTATCAGAATTTTCTGTCAGAAAATTTGTGATACCTGCGCGAGTACTAGAATGTGGGATTGAGGCAAGAATTAAAACATCAAGTAAGAGTGAGAGTAAATTAATTTTTCGGTTTGCTCCGGTACTGCATTGTCTTTTGTTAAATAAAAATTAATTTACTCTCACGGGGAAGTCTTGATGTTTTATTTCTTGCCTCAATCCCACATTCTACATTTTGTACTAGAGCCAGCAGACTGCTGGATCCGGCAAATTCTGACAGTGCGCGGGATCTAATACAAAATGTATGAGCAGAGTCGCGCGTAAGAAATCTTCTAAAAGAAATTTCTGTTAATGTACGGCCGGGCTAATTGTAAAATTTCGCACTTGGCAACAAAACCCTACGACATTTGAATTAAAAAAAAAACAAACAGAACATTTTAATAAATCCTATCGCACTGTGATTTTTCCACACAACCATAAACACGTAATTCTGTATTAAGATAAGCGCGATCTGTTATCAAGTTTACGAGCGCTTTGACCCTTACTATCCGTGACAGAACGACGAAAACATAGAAACCCTTTGACACGATAGTGTTATCTCGACAGATTTTCTCTTACAAAGAAAACAAAAGGCTTATTCATATTATAAAGAAACCAAAAAATTATGGTAAAACCTGGCAGCGCGGTAAAGTAGCCTGAGGAATCAGGATTGAGTTTCTTTCGAAAATTGCAACGCGAATAGGGTAAAGGGGGGCTTACTCCGAAAAACAAACATCGAAGTTTTTGATCGAAACGAAACAACGACGATCATCGAACTTATAAATAATATAAATATAAGATCAAAGTATTGTCAAACATCGAACTACTGGATGTCAATTAACATTTGGGAGGAGGGTGAAAGAAAGACAAAGTTTCAAATCGCGGCAATCGGAATCGATCGTCGGATCCGAAACACTTTCATGGTTGGAAAACGAGCGGTCCGTTAGACGAAACTTCATAGTTCGATTTTCGGAGTAGGGCCCCAGCTCCCAAAGTTCCAATCTAACTTGTCCCGTAATTTAGAACATTTCGATAAGTGATTTGTCGACGGATTGGGTATGTTATCTCGCTTTGTCTACGATTTTCGTAACTAGAGTAAACGAAATAGCAAACCGAATATACGACAACTGACTTATCGAAACATTCTGAATCAGGGAAAAGCCTCCACGACTTCCACCAGTGACGATACTTAAATACGTCCGGCACACCCTGGGCAGTCAGCCCCGCTACCAACCTTGCCGACTGGGTCATATTTTCACCACAGCACGAGCTATTCTCGAATATCTTGTGCCGACACAGAGAAGAAGGGGGCAGATGTGGCTAAACAACATGCATCTCAATAAAAGTTAAGTATAAAGTTTGCGTTGGCGCATCGAGCCGCGAGCGCACTGGCACAAAATAAACAAGTTACCAAATCTGTTCGCGCCCCTCCCACGTGGCGGTATTTTAATTTTTTTATTACGACACGTGGCCATCATCCCCGCTTAGGGTATTTTTACATTCACAATACTTGTGTGGGTTAAAAACGTTATTTTTAGTAAACAACAAGGAATGTTTACGTTTATTTCATTGACAAAAACCTAGTTTTACTTTGAAGTCGTACTACAAGATTTTCAGACCTAGTAATTTTCGCAAATGTTTCAGGCTGTCGAGTAATGACCTCGACATAACTAGAGCGCATCTAGAACTTTCTATTGTCTTTGAAACTATTGTTAAGGTAAAGGTCGCGCGATGTGCTTAAATAAATTAATTTGATATGTTGTGGTTGTCAAATCTACATTGTAATCTCGTTCTAAACCTTATGACATGACGTTTATCTTCGAATGGGGTTTTTTTAATTTCCAGCGGTCACTAGGCCAAGCCGAACCGTGTCAACCGTTGTTGTTGAAGACCATTAAAGGTAAATTAGGTAAGTAATTCTGTAAATAAATCTATTTTTTTTAAGACTACATGGCAACGGCATTTCCTTTCTGGATAGGGAGAAGAAAAGCCAAAACAAGCTCAGAGGTTAAGGTCTCTTTTAAAGTCCAGACATTGTAGTATATAAACTATGCGAGTGTTACAATGTAGGGCAATGTCTGGAATGACCTTTTAAGGAAAGAGCTATAGCAGCTTTGGGTTGACCAGTCCGCATGCATCAGTCATCGTGTAGCTCAACCTTATTTTAGGGAGCTCAACGGCCCGACGCACGACGCCCCCAATCATTAGGACATTTGCGTAGGTCACAGGAAATACTCAAAACCGCCAAACAGTTATGAAATTCGAGAACAATATTACATGGTAGATGTGTGAAAGTAATTTTGAGCCAAAAAATTTAGTGGAAAATTACTAGTAACATCTTTACTGTTGTAGATTTATACTTGACATAACGAACACAGCTAACCTGCACATTTAATCACGTATTTTGTGACGTAAGCAGCGTGCAAATATTATAACGACGAAGTTCTAAACTTTCTCCACAAGCCGACACGTCTGCTGATGTCAATAACAATTGAACAAGATGCCTCGGTTTATTAAAACATTGTTTTTACGAGTCCCAATACGGAAGATGCTATAGCCCTGATATATTTTATTGGCAGCCGTTTGACGTCATCGTTACCGCCATGTTTGGAAAAGAGAGTCCGTAATTGGTACCCCTGAGATTGTTTTCGTCGAATTAGCTTGTTCGTTCTGTCTAAAGCCAGGTCCGCTGCGCCGTGTTTTCGTGTTTGGAAACAGGATAACATTGTTTGCTAACCGAATAGGGGCGTGGCCTAACAGTGTTGTTAGCAAAATTGGCGCTGCGGACCCGGCTTAACATTGTTTGCTAACCGAATAGGGGCGTGGCTAAACCGTTTTGTTCGCAAAAACACAATAACATGTTAGAAAATTGGCGCTGCGGACCCGGCTTAACGTTATCCCAACTATGTAGGGGTCAACTTCCAGTCTAACCAGATGCGGCTGAATATCAGTATTTTACAGGGAGCGACTGCCATCAGACCTCCGCAACCCAGTTACTGAGCAATGCTGATATCCTAAGGCTAGACCGGCTGTCAGTCTTTCGGGCTTCTAACTACCCGTAACGACTGTCATCGGTATTCGTATGACGCCCGCTACCGACGGAACGTGCTCTCCAAGGCACGGAAGGGTCTCGATGTGTAACGAACGGTCACCCATCCACGGACTGACCGCGGCAAGCGCAGCTTAACTTCAACTTCAAACTTCAAAACTCATTTATTCAAAATAGACTAGAATTACTTAGTTCTTTTTGAACGTCAGAATTATATACATCAAAGACAGCCCCAAAAAGCGCCCTCCCTTCACCGCTTCCTAGTGTTTTTGCTGTGAAGAAGAAACGGCGCAACAAACTCCCCAGCAACACATATCTGTCTGTCAAGTGAATAAATTAATTGAGTCTATACAAAGCAAAAGGTAATATTAATTACAATAGTGAAATATGCAAAATGCGGATTATAGAAAAAGTATAAGTAATACAATTCTGGTTGAATTGTAACAAAATTACCTAAAGTTATCTAAACAACATAGATAATTCAACATAATATAGGTACACATAATTGTATACACTCAATATATTTAATTCAATACAATCATATTACAATAATGTGAGAATAATGTAGGTAATTGTCAGAAGTACATGAATAATAATGAAAAAGTGCCTAACAACTGCCATAGTAAGTATGAGCCGACCAGTCCCGACAGACAGCACCCGTTCACGAGCATGACGAGTGCACCAGCGTCGCTTAACTCAACCATATTGTAGGGAACTTGACGACCCGATACACAACGCCACCGTCAGCAGGACATTTACCTTGCAAATCATATGAGCCGCACGGTTATTAGTCTTAAGCTTTGGTTTCCTAGGATAGCGGTGCCGTCATAAAGCGGCCGTAATACAGCGGTGAATGACGTCACTAGAACGTTGTCCATGTAAACAAAATGGCGCGGTTTCCTAGAGAGCGGTAACTGACACCGTAACGTCAAAAAGCGGTGCCGCCATTTGCATGACGGCCGTCTTGTCGGTGTCAGATAGTTTCGTGAACGTTTCCTTGGTAGCGGTGAAGCTATTTTTAATACGTATTTATGTTTTTTTTACCGGAACAACGTACAAAATGAGTTCCAACTCTTGGAGCAGCGAGGACGACGAAATTTTATTTGCATATTTTTTGATTTGAATAAATCGTCTTCCGCCTTACGACTATTTTCCTCTTCTGATGATAGTTCATCCTCCAAGTAAATTACTAAAGCTAAGTCAAGGTCGTCCATTTTCTATCTTGAATACTTTTCGTTTGACGTTTGTTTTAAAAAAATGACTGACGGTGTGTTAAAACGGCCGTGGAACTTTCCACATGTCGTCACCGTAAAGACGGCCGCCTTTTTGCGTCCGTAATATTACGGCCGCTATATGACGGCACCGCTTTCCTAGGAAACCAAAGCTTTAGCTTCTATTTGTTACAGTTTTCACGGAATGGTGGTAGAACTATTTGTTATGGTTAAACCACCGTGTACCTACTTACTACATACAGTGGGTCAACGCCCATACATTTGACAGGTCCTATGAAATGTCAAAATTATGTAGGGGCGGAGGTTATGTCCCAAGTATGCAGTATGGCTACTCGGGACATAACCTCCGCTCCTTCACCGCGCAACCCCCCGCACGATTGCTCTGCGACAATATTCTACGTTGACCGACTGTAAGGAGTAAGATATAGGTAGTCTGTGGTTAAACTCTGACGTTTCAATTTATATGTCAATTTAGTCAATCGCACTATCATAAGGATGCTTTTCCATCAGAGATGTGCTATGCAACGTTGTTATGGATGCGTTTGATATCCACCAATCATATTCATTCGTCCACATAGCATAGCACTGGTAGAAACTGATTAAACTAAGCTACGTTTTTTCACGCTATGGATGGTCGCGAGTGGTGCAGCTATGTCTGTCGCTCCCCGTGCATTCCCTATTGTCGATATGACGCATAGCTCGAGATGCGCTTCTTCCTCGCACAGCTACATAGCTTAGCATCAGTGGAAACGGTCACATAGACTACCTTTTACAGTCTCGCAGCATAGCTGCATAGCACATCTCTGGTAGAAAGGCACCCTAACTGTATCTAGACTAAGGCCTTTGTCACAAAGGAATAATGCCTGTTTACATGCTGGGCAGTTGATTTAAGAATCCACAGATTCCCAATAAGTACTCGACATATACTACAATGGCGAGGGACACGAAGAAGACCACTCCAGTTTTTTTTTGCGTTAGCGTCCAATTTATACAGGGTATAAAGGAATTCATGTAATTCCTTAAAACCACATAGTCTATTACTGGTATAGATTAACCTCACACGGGCTTTTTTTGACTTGCGAGTTTCTTAACCACCCGATAATGCAATCGAATTGAATATTTCGATGCCACGCATAAATTATAGAAGCACGGTGACACAGCTGTCGGGCTCAACTAACGCGATATCGTTCTGCGCAGTCAGTTAACTCGGGGCGCTAAAATTACTCAGGTTACAACACAAAATCTCTTTGAATCCTATGCAGGGTCAATCTGTGTCACCTAGATTACAAGGTTCAAAGGAATTACACGAAATCGGATACACCCTGTATATGGACATGTTTAAAGCGCTCCATACACTGCAAGTTAAATTGCGGAAGTTGACTTCTGCAACCGACTTTCAACTTTGGACACATCCGCAATAAGTCGACTTTTACAAGTTTTAAAAACTAACACCTTACTTATAAACGACTAGAGCTCGCCAGCGACTTCGTCCGCGTGTATGTCGTTTACCACGTACTAGCGACCCGCCCCGGCTTCGCACGTAACTTTATAGCTTAAAACCTTCCTCTTGAATCAGTTTATCTATTTAAAAAAATCGCATCAAAATCCGTTGCGTAGTTTTAAAGATCTAAGCATACATAGGGACAGACAGCGGGAAGCGACTTTGTTTTATACTATGTAGTGATTCCGCGTTTTTCGGGATAAAAGTAACTTATGTCGTTCTCCGGGTTCCAGACTATCTCTGTACCAAGTTTCATCAAAATCGGTTAAGTAATTTAGTCGTGATTAGGTAACAGACAGAGTTACTTTCGCATTTATAATATTAGTAAGGATAGTTGATGAGTGTTTAACTAAAATAGCTTTTAAGTCTATTGCCAATTGCCATACAATGGCATAAAAATGACAACGATAATAATTCACTCCGTGTTTAAAAACGACAATAACAATAAGTAAGGGGATAATTGAGCACTTGCTGTAACATAATTTGCGGTTTAGATTGAATTGAATTTAGCGCTTTCGATTTCGAAATGTCATTCGACTATATTCGACATCCGAAGTAATAATTGTCACGTTCACGAAACAATGGGAAGTGCTTTCAGAATCTTAAAAAAAATGTTTGTGTGTTCGTCTGTTCGTTTTCTACGCGTTCGGGCACCGTTCATCCGATTGAGTTGAAACTTTAGACAGTTGTAGTTGGCACTTGCGCGAAGGTTTCCGACATAAAAAACTTCTTACGTAAGTATAATATAAATCTTAATTGTTTAGAGCTCAAATACACGTCCGATACTTGCCTCCGATAGTCGGTTCCGATAGTCTGATCAGACAATCGGAAGGCCTCCGCGTCATAAATTTGTTTGAACATGAATTACACGTACGATCAGACAATCGGATCGGATGTCAGAATCGTAACCATCGTCCGGGCGTCGTCGTCGTCCAGCTAAAATCGGACACGAGAATCGTACCTACGTGTATTTCAGGAATCCGATCAGATAGTCGGATCCGGCTCCCGGAAGCAAGTATCGGACGTGCATTTTGACCCTTATATTTTAATCACAATGCTACCAACAACAAAAAACAATCGGTTTCATCCGCATATTTGTTCTATTTTGTTATGTTTTTATTATTAGAGGAAAATTATCACCATAACGCTATTTATAAAACTATACAAATAATTGCTTGCTAATTATTTTTGGTCAATTTTTAGGTAGAGATAGATACATATTAGCTCAATAACATGTTCGAACTAGCAAGTTATTAATGACAGCGTAGAATTTCTAACGATTAAGACTCCCGATAAGTAATGTTATATTTTCATCGACATCATCATGACATGGCTGAGAATACCTCAGTTCAAACATACAACTGTCAAGCAATACACACTCAAGAGATTGATTCACTCGTACAGTCGACTAAAGAGAAGTATACAGGCAATCAATTCGTATTCTAACAGTGTTACCTATGCGTGTGATCTGTGGCCAAGTTTTTGCCATCGCTTGTCCTGAGGGTATAAAAAAATATTACGCCCACAATTACAATGACAATTACCTGCGTAATGCATGGATATCCGTTCTTTGCCTGTATACCTAACTCTTTTGCTGACTGTACATCGACAATCGATTTTTGCGCCAGAAAGCTTTGAGTAGCTATAGAATTCCGTACACAATTTTCTGAAGTTCCTCTCTCAGGGCACATCGAAAGGGGCTCGATTATAGATCAGTTTACATAATAATATGTAAGTATAAACTAAAACAATGCATCTTGACTTACCAAAGGCATCGCTGGTTTCTGCGTAGGCGGCTGAGGCGGAGGCCCTCTCGTTCTAATATCGCTTGGCTGTCTCCTCACTGCAGGCCTCACAGGCGGTTCCCTTGGGACCTCTCTTGGTATTTCTCTAGAATGTTCTCTGGACTCTCGTGTTTCTCTCTCACGTCCTGCCAGTGCTTCTG
Source organism: Amphipyra tragopoginis (assembly GCA_905220435.1). Classification (NCBI taxonomy): domain Eukaryota; kingdom Metazoa; phylum Arthropoda; class Insecta; order Lepidoptera; family Noctuidae; genus Amphipyra; species Amphipyra tragopoginis. The sequence continues at coordinate 6,175,640 of HG992006.1, forward strand.
ACAGAGCCGCTGAAAGTGCTCCGACGTTGCTTGTTGCTATTACTGGTGCGGGAGGCATTGCTGATCTGACTTTGTCTGGGGAATGCCTTTGGGGTGGTGGTTGGTGAGGCTGTGGCGGCGGGAAGCGGGGTGCGTCAGTTTTAACCTGCCCATTGGGTGTGGAACCTGCAAAAGGTTTATTGGGGTTATTATCAGAGTTACTAATGAGATCCTGGGCTAAGAAGAGAAATCATGTTTTTGCATGAAAGGAGAATAGGCAAAAAAGCCGAGAACCAACAGTAACAGCTCGTATTGGTCACACTTAATGTCCTAAACAATCCTGCATATCTTTTTTTTGCTGGGTTCCGGGAGAGCCTAGTAAGATGAGGTCAAAGTTTGAAAAATATCAAATAATAATATCAAAGGGGGCTGGGTTTACAAATCTCACTTATTATTGTTCGCGCTCATAATAAGTAGATAGTGATTGTGTATCGGCACATGTCTACACTGACAATATAAATATTCTTCAATTCTCTTTCACACGTGACTGCGAAAGATCATATTATTATCCTATTGTTTTTTTTATTATTATTTTCATTCACAAACCAAGAAACTGGCGACTCATAACATGATTTAAATGCCGTTTTTATAATACTTACTTATGAATGCAGATGATTAGATTTTACTCAATGACAAAATTTTTGGTACAGTTATGGAGCTGCAGAGGTAGGAAGAAGAAACATCTTCTCTAAATTGTGACATTTATGGTATGTTTCACCTTGGAAATTCAGAAACTTTGACGCAGGCACAGCTAGGTACAACTGGCGAGGCGTAAGCTGAGCTTTGCATCTGTGTGAGTGCACATAGAATCGATTGCCAAAAAGCAGTATAAACCGGTTTAAACCAAGCAAAGAACGCGTCTGCATTAATTCTCACACAAATGCAAAGCTCAGCTTAGGCCTCGCGGACGGTACTCAACTACTCATATCACAAAATTTATTGATTTTAAAGTAATTAAAATTTCGATGTTCATAATTTTCTGCCTAGTTTTTGTAGTGGTCGTAAGCACGACTACTGAGCGTGAGGTCCTGGGGTCGATCCACAGGTCGGACAAAGTGTTATTGGGTTTTTCCGGGTGGAATTTCTCAGTAGCAGCCCGGAGTCTGGATTTGTTGGTTGATGGCTATTGGCTGGCCCCCATTACATGGGACTTAAACATAAATGCGAAATGAGGGTGTTACTATACACCTCTGCCCAATCCAGTAGGTAGGTACAGGCGTAATATTTTTTTTTTTTTGCAAGATTCTTATACGAATAGCTTCTGCCTGACTTAAATTCTTTCGCATGGACGACTACGCGACTTTATGATGAAATGTAAGTATCCTATGTTTCAATCCAGGATGTATTCTACCTCTGTACTCATCCTAATCCATTCAGCCGTTACGATGTGATTTACACAATCACATCGTAACAAATCCATTCAAACTTTCGCATTAAATTTTTAGTGGCATGAATGTTCCAATAGAAGTTATTAAAAATAATGTGTGTAATCCATAAAATTAATACGAATATTATTATTTCTTGCCAAACGAAACCTATTCCGAAAATTGAATTTAGGAAGTTCCGGCTGACGCATCGCACGTTTTCCAACCACAAAAGTGTATTGGTAAGTATGTCTACACCAGTGCGCTTTCATGTTCATCTTGCGCTTTCAACTTTCAATTCCTCTTGCGTCAAGCGCATGCAATATTGATCGCCCTAAGACGTATGCAGCTTAACACTGCGCCTCGGTCAGTCGTCTGTCGACATACAATAGACGGATTAGCTTGCGCTAGGGGCATGCGCTTTTGTCGAACTAGTATTAAGTTTAAGGCACGCGCTATGGCGCTTCACGCATGCTTCAGACGAAGACGCAAGATGAACATGAAAGCGCACTGGTGTAGACATAGCTTTTGTGTGTGTGTGGATCAGAAGGTCGACTTGATTTTCGCGTTTTGATATTTTGCCTTTCGTTCACCCTACTCCCATTAATAAATGTTCCTAATACGGGTTGCAGACCAAGAGCTAAGCTAAGTTAGTTTAGCTTAGCTCGCATAGCTGACGCAGTTTTTCATACTTGTGTGCAAACTGCAAACTATGAATAACTGTATGAAAAACTGCGTCAGCTATGCGAGCTAAGCTAAACTAACTTAGCTTAGCTCTTGGTCTGCAACCCGTATAATTAATAGATGTCAATAAACATTTGTTAATTCTATCTATCAATTCGTTGTTTGACAATACTTTGATCGTAATAAGTTCGTGCCGTGTGGTGCCGGACGTAAAGAACTACCCCATCTCTTCCCGTGGGTGTCGTAGAAGGCGACTAAGGGATTCTCAAGAGGACAGGCAGCAGCGTTCTCTGAGTACTTTAACAACCATACCGCGATCGCCAACCCGCCTGCCAAGCGTGGCGATTATGGCAACCCCTCCCAACATGGATAGCACAAAGAAAAAACGGCCCCTGGTCCCCGGCGGCTCCGCTAGCCTTGATCAAGGCGAAGGTCGCGGGAATCCATTGGATGCGAGAGGCATACGACCGGTGGATGTGGCGATGCTTGGGGGAGGCCATGTCCAGCAGTGGACGTCTTTCGGCTGTATAATGATGATGATGAAGTTCGATATTTGTCGTTGTTTCGTTTCGATCCAAAATTTCGGCATTTGTTTTTCGGAATAGGCCCCCATTACTTCAATGCAGGAGATGGCGATGCCAGGAATTTGCGGAGCTGACGGCCAATATTCTTTAGTGGAGAAGCACCACAAGGCCCTATTTTAATAATTTAGGTACAGACGCCAGCAGGTCAAGCTACCCAAAACTGACAAATTTTCCCAATCAACCTTGAACCTAATGCTTTGACGATAAAGATGAAAATCTGTTAAAGAAATTTGACAGATTGTAGTAGGTTGATGTGCTGGCGTTTGTACATAATGTAATAGGCATTGACATAGAAACACATGGACCACGGATCAGCGCTTAAAGATGTCCGAACCAAATGTAGAATACCTAGCAAAAAAGTACTAATTTACGACAAAGGGTACAGTCGAATCTTCGTATGGTAAAAAATGGTTGCAAGCTAAATTACGCATTGTGTTGACAACATAGGATTTAAATTCCTTTGTTGGTATTTCTAAGTTTATATGGCGGTGTGACTAGGCGCGCTCTGGTGGTGTATGTAAAGTCGAGACACTTTCTTCGGGAATTTTATACTGACCTTTGGCCCATGACATGTGTTTCTACGTCAATGGGCCGTATTAGGCCGTGTACATTAAATTATAAACCAGAATAATAAATTAATGCATAATATGACCTAAACGTATAATTATAATATATTATTTCATTGCAAATTTCCCCATATTTGCATCACACAACACACCATAATTTTATAAAATGTCCATATTTGATTTTCCTTAAGATCCACTATATTTGGGTATAATAATAATGGGGGGTAAATCCCGCTAGCTTGATTCGAATTAGTGTCAATTCTTACTCTTGAAATCGACAAAATTGAAAGACCGTGCATGTTCGATTTGAAAAAACTACAAAAAAAATTAAACAATCGTTAGTTTTTATTCGAGTCTACTACACTCGAGCGCTTTTGTCAATTTCAAGATTAAGAATTAACAGTAATGTCAGTAATTTGAATCAAACTCGTTCCATTAAAAGATTGAATAAACAAACTCAGATTTTTGTGACATTAACCTTGACCTAACTAGTATTACAAATGTTTTGAAACTGAAATATAAAACTGTTAACCACCCCTATTGTTTTATCAGCTTCAGTCTTCAGTAAAACATTAAAATCCTTTGACTGAAGTGAAAGACATACATAATAGACCAACATCTGAAGAAGGCAGATGGTGTGGATTTGGAAGCTGAAAGGGAGAAGTGGTGTTACTGTTGAATACTTGCCTTCCACCTCAGACTTATTAGAAACAAATAAATTTCACACCGATAATTTCGCTCTCATCAAACTGTCTCCCACCCAATCTCCCGCCCTCAACGCACTAATCCTAGGGGTCGCCCTCAATGCAGGTCTTACAGAATACTTATGCAGCAGAAAGGATGAGTGATAATATACAGGGTGACTGGTAATTGGTCACAATCCCATAGAAGGACTGTAGGACATGTTATCCACTATCTAATAACCCAGTAACGCTTTATGCAAAAGTGAACCATTTTCATGATATTATTTCAAAGTTGTCAACTCCTCCCTATGAAAATAATATTTAAAAAAATATATTTTAATAGTATTGTATGTTTATATGATTATTTATATGTATAGGACAACAAGTAAATTCAATACTTAAAGTGATTTATAAACCACTTAAATACCTAAAATAAATAAATAGAATAATAAACTAAAAATAAAAATATTCTTATAATACATAATAAAACAAAACATAATAAAAAAAACAGCTTTTCCCAACATTTATGTTCTTATAATCATAATACATAATAAAAAAAAACATAAATAAAGAAAACAGCTTTTCCCTACATTTATGTTTGCATAACTTGTCAAAATGTAGGGAATAGCTGATTTTTTTTCGCGATTTCAGGTTTGTTCCCATAGTAAAAGTTGTTCATAATGCTGAGTACAGTGACCCCTTAAGAGGTTGTGCATTATTTATGTTACACCTTGTATAATGGTTAATCAATACTTAAATATCTGATAGCATTAGTGTGCTCAATTTGTGATCAACATCTGTTCTTCAAGGGTCAAGTACAATCTGAAAATACTATCAGAGATTGTACCATTTGGTTTCTCCCAAAGTGCCAGTATATTGCAATCTGTTTGTAAACATGTTGTCTTTGCTATGCAAGTTTCAAGTTTAAATATCTTACTAATTGGCAAGTTAAGCTTAAGTAAAACAGGTGACATGAAACAAGAAACTGGAATTTGTTGGAATTTAGATATTTAATTTGACATCTTACAAGATTTATTTTTTTCTAAAAGGGGGTCATCTAGCAATTAGTAAAATGACATCTTAAAAATGAGCATATTTTATGTAAAACTTGCTAACCCAACAGACATCCCCTGTCAAAAATCCCATAGCAAAAAGAATGTCTAATTTTTTCAGAATTTTCCAATTTTCCAGGCAACTTTTCAAATGTTTCTTTCCATAAAAACCTAATTCAGACTCAAACATTTAACAAAAAATTGCCAAATCCATTCAGCCATTCTCAAGTGATGCGCTTACCAACAGCATTTAATTTTTGTTTATATCAATAGATAGATATTTTTATATACATCTTTAAACAAAATTGAATTTCACAGGGTGACTGATCGCATTCACCTTAAGAATGGATATTGATTTGTTTATTGATGGTCTTAGCACTTAACTATCTCATAATATATCCTACAATTGATTATTAAACTGCAGTACATTTTTGAAACTAGGCTTAGTTTTGTCAAAGTTCTTTTAGACTTCTCTAAAATGAATAAGAAGTTACAACTGTTACAAGTCACTTATCACTACTATAAGGATCCTAGAAACTAATGAGTAGGTAGGGAATATCTTAATGACAATCTGATTTCATTTAATAAACATAAACCTATTTACCAAATTTCAAATTAATAGTTTCAAAACATCTGTATTACTTACAACTCTCATGTCAATAGTTGTAACTACAAGATATCAAACTTGTAAAGATAAGAATACAGCTATCTGTTAATTACAATAATTTTATCAAAGTGGTCTTACCAGCCAGTTTCCCAGTAGGTCGGAGCTTAGGCATTCCACCAGCAAACAGTCCGCCCAGACCAGGTGGAGCACCCCCGCCGCCATTCTGCAGGGGAGCTGCACTCCTCACACTGTTTCCGCTTGGGGAGGCTCCACTACTCGCACTCGACGCTTTCCCAGGTATGTAAGGCCCACTTTTGTCCACTGTTTGTGTCTTTTTCAACTTTGCACCCTGTCTTATTGAACTCAACAAGGCATTTCTGTCATCAGCCCCACCAGCCTTTGAGCTGCCTCCGAACACTGGGGGAGGAGGCGGGCCCGGCGGCGGCGGAGGCCCAGGCGGCGGCGGAGGCTTCGGTCCCATTACGACACGACACTAACAAACACTGTCGCCAAATGCCATCGGGCGCAAACGAATAAATTACGTGCGTCGTGATGCCAAGCAATTCTGTATTCAAGTAACGACCCTTCAAACCTTCACAGCGAGTCTCCGTGTACGTTTTTGCACGTGATGACAACACTCAATGCACAATACGTCACTCTACACCAATACATACTAATTTACATAAAATATTGAAGAACCTTGCCCCAAAAGATTAATCATTGTAGGAAGTACGTAGGCACTATAATAGAAATTGTTTTTACTGGGTTTGAGTTCACCTCGTCATAATAAGCAACTACTGATCGTATTAAGGAACATCGTTTAATATTCTTCTAGAGCTAATTACGTAGAATAGAAATGAGTTCAATTAAAAAATATTGCAAAACATGAACGGCCACCACAAAGTGCTAAAATAGACGGAATGAACTCGATTATGATTTGTAAAATTAACAAATGGCCGACCGACCGAACAGAGCTGTCAAAATGACAACACAGATAAAAAAAATACGATTACCAGAGAAAATAAGTATGCAAATTGGTAGGTTTTACCGGTGGGAAAACATTTATATCCGAATTTTACAAGCGTTCGTAGATATTTATTGACTAGGCTATTTTATTTCATGTGAACTAAAAGAAGGAGAAAATATAATTAATAATTTTATTTCAAAGGAAAGAAAAGTAACGTTTAAACATAAAATCACTTCTTGGTGGCAAATCAAACTACTGCATACTGCAGCAAAACGAATAACTATAACAAGAAAACACGCAAGTATGGAATTATTCTTTGAATTATTTGGGAGCAGCCAACTCAACTGAAACTACCTCGTCTGGGTTTACAGCAGTATATATCACCAAATTAGAATCATAGCTAGCCTCGCTACCACCTTGCATCAATAATGCAGCTTCCATGGCTGCTCTTTCAGCAGCTGCCCGTTCTTCAGCAGCTATTATTTCCCTTTCTGCATTTAACTCTTCCTTCTCCCTTTCACGAGTCTCTTTAAGTTCCATGTTTTCCCTAAACTTCACAAGACACGCCGATAAATACTTTATTGGATCTGGAGGTTGATGTAATAAAACGTCAGCAATACATTTACGTAAAGCTGCACCAACTGTTTGTTTTAAATATTTAAAGTCCTCAGTCACATGAGCGTCATCAGGGCATGGTTCAAATATATCCAGCTGACTGCGAACACGCACTAGGTTTCCTAATCCATCGTTTTCGTACTCACTTTGGCGATCTTCCTCCCGATAAATATGTTTACCATTGCTATCAATATAATAGCGACCGTAATTATCATAGTAATATATAACACCATCTCTTTCTTCTTTAACCTTCAATAAAAGCCCTGAAGAGTCCATAATATATTCACTAGCAGTAGCGTGAGCTTTATAACATCTTTGCCTTGTTTGGGGATCGATAAAGTAACGACCACAATCGTCATAGTAATAAACATGCTCGCTATCGTCAGTAACAGGTACTAAATCGCCACGTTCATTGGGTTGAAACAGTGTATCATCATCAGGTAATTTATATATTCTCCTACTGTATGTATCTATATAGAAAGTGCCCTTTTCATCCGTGAATTCTTCCACTACGTTAGCAGTTGCACTTAGTATGGATATCATTGATTTGTGACTTCTTTCACCAAAAATAGCCCGATCCCATATAGAACATAATTCTGTAACTAAGCGTTCACGTTCTGCTATTGGAAGTAAGTGATTAAACACTCTCAGTCGAAAATAATCTTCACATGGGCATACTTCATCATCCGTTACATCTTCCGACAATTTAACGTCCTGCGTTTCTTGCAGGCATTTTATAGTGGTCTTTAAATTTTCGAGCGAACATACTCTCTTTTCCAGATATTCCTTCTTATGTGTTAAAGCCGCGACAGCAGCGCTAGCCGGTTCATTTTCTAATCTCTTTATGCGATCATTCAGACTATTAATCTTGTCAAATACTTTGCTGAGCTCAAGACTGTGACCAGCAGTATAACGTATCAATGAACCTATTTCTTTGCCTTTAGTTTTTAATTTATCTAACATTACTTGAGCAGATGGAGTGCGGTTAGTGTTAAGCTCATCAACAATTTGTTGTAAGGTTTTTGTTAAATCACCCATTAAATGTGGTACGTTGATATTAATGTATTTACTCAATTTTATACATAATCCATCGTTGTTTTTATCCAACCATTGAAGTAAATCATCGATTGCTTCGTTAAGTTTGACCTTAAATTCTTCAAAACAAACGTAGTCTCTAAAATTTTTCAATTTTTCTAAAAGAGCATGCGTCACCTCTTTGTGCATCTCTTCTACTATTTCTAATTCGGCTAGAACATCAGCTTGTTGATCATTGGATAAAGTCGAACGATACTTTTCCATATATTTTTGATAATACTTTAAGCGATAACCTGTAGCATCTATAGTAAAACTTATGGCTTTGTATATTTCTTCTCTTGGGAAATCCAAACGTTTCTTGAAATCTTCTATTTCTGATATCGCATACAACCATTGTAAATGAAAGTCTACTATTATATCGCTAATGCGTTGCTTATCTGACTCATGTAATGCTGTACGTAAAGAGCATAATGCGTTGAATATTGGGTCAGCATAGTCTTTTTGGGTAAGAAATATTACGTCAGTCTCGCAAAAAGCTTTAATTTGTTTAGTTATATCAAACAAGAATTGGATATCTTCATTTGGTGTTAGCATTGTAATATGATATTATAAACTAATAACTAAAAATATCCGGGAATATAATGACTTAGTCAAATTAGCAAACTTTTGACATAACACGTAAATACAAATTGTATTTGATTGATGGATGTCATCCTCAGACATGTCATAAATCTTCATGAATCATGTTTTAATTTTATTTTAGATTTATTGGCACTGAGCATATTATAAAAAAGGCTGTATGATACATGTACCTTCCCAATCCCTACTAATGATATTATAAATGCGAAAGTAACTCTGTATGTCTGTCTGTTACTCTTTCACGCCTAAACCGCTGAACCGATTTTGATGAAATTTTGTACAGAGATAGTCTGGAACTCGGAGAAGGGCATAGGCTACCCAAAATTTATCCCGAAAAACGTGGAATACGCGATAAACGATATCCACGCGCTCGAAGCTACGGGCGACCTCTAGTAGAATCTACAAAATAATAGAAAAAAATGCAACCGAACCGAATAGGTGTACACACGAAGCAAAATTTGCTTCGTGGGTGTACAGCAGTCTTTCTCAAAGTGGGCGATAACGCACCCTTGTGGGTGATAAAGGGATACAGGGGGGCGGTAAAGGGCGGTAAAAGTAACGATTGTGATTTTTAAGATATGGTACAGGTAAAAAAATAAGGGGCGCTAGAAAATAATTGATTCTCAAAGTGGGCGGTAAACGAAATAAGTTTGAGAACCTCTGGTGTACAGGATTACATGAAAATTAACGTGTGAACGTATTCCTTGCACTGGTGCCAAAATGCTATACAACAAGTGTAAAGACAATGGATTTATTTCGAGGGATTGTTTTTTTTTTACTACTGTAGGTTAAAGTTATGCGAAAAGAAAATCGTTCTGTGAAAATTTAAACAAAAAATACTATTTCTTGAAAACATTCTTGTTTTTGATGGAAAAAAGACTTATCAATGAGTAAAGTAAACTACTAACGAGGAATTTGACGTAAAAAAAACTAGAAAAGGAATTTTTCATTACGAGATGCTCAAAAATCTGTTTCAAGGTAGAGATTTTTCGACATTTCAGAAAATTTTGTAAAACTGTAAATCCGTAAGATTTTGCTGAACAGGGTAGGTATTGACCCAAGCTATCACCCCCTGCAGTATGTCGTGCTATTTACTGGACACCCTGTATACATACACCAAGGACTTTATTTTGTTGTACGTAATACACGCTCTATATTTTTTTTACATTCGTACCTCTTTGTTTAACTGATTCAAGCAGGACATTTAATTCGCATTTGTTCATTTGTTACACTAATATTGTAGGTAAGCAATTTTTGTGATAAACATCACTCCTTATTATTATATATAACTACCACAAAGGCTTTCGTGAACATTGAATTAACTTTTAATGATTAGCGATTAAGTATTTTTCACCGGTGGGTTTTTTAAACATTTGAATATATGTAGAAAGAGGTAGAAAGTTTTGTAAAAGGATTAGCTACAAGATAATATTATCGACCCTTTCTGCTACAAATGGCGTAAACACCATTTTGTTTTGGGTAAATTAACTTTTTGATGCAGTCTTCCTTAGTTTTTCACACTCTTTCGATGTGTGTTTTTAAAATTGCGCTACGGCGAAAAAAAAAGATTTTTACTAGGTACCACACATTTTAGCTAAACGTCACTTTTCTGCAAAACAGAGTCGTAAAATGCGTAAAATACTATTTTTTTAGATTACCAGAGCAAACTTGTAGCTACAAAATTTTAAATTTCTTGAAAGCAAAACCTTTTTTACGCCCGTGTGGTGCTGGACGTAAAGAATAGCACTACCCCATCTCTTCCCATGGGTGTCGTAAAAGGCGACTAAGCGATTCACTAGAGAGGATGGGCAGCAGCGTTCTCTAAGTAGGTACTTTAACAACCATACTACGATCACCAACTCTCCTGCCAAGCGTGGCGATTATAGCACTCCCCCCCCCCCCTCCCCACATAGCTTGGGAGAAGCCTATGTCCAGCAGTGGACGTCTTTTGGCGGCTGAATGATGATGAGGATGATGAACGAAAAACGGCGTAAAACACAATAATAAAAAAATACATTTTTATTTATTTACAACCCATAATAAATTACCCTGGTAACAAACGTACACAATAAAAGCCAGCTAAGCACATACAAGGGTAATTTTCCTTGTTGTAAAGGCCATTATTTTTGGAAAATATTATATTCTGTTCACCCAAAGATGAGCCTTGACAGCTCGGTCATTTCGTAAATATCGAAAAAATGTAAACGACATCATCAAAAACCGTAAAATAGCTATATTATCAATGCTTTGTTTTTTAAAAACATTTGATATTCTTTGTATGGTTACGTTTTATAGAGAAACGTCACTAATCAACTGGTGAAAAGCCTTAGAAAAGCTGTGAAAAGAGTATAAATAAATTAAACACAGATAAACATGCTTTCTACCCCAAAAGAGTCGCAAGAGTTGGCTTTTTTTACATGAATATTTTTGATGGGACCTCTTTATCGTTTTGTAGGTCTGTTAACATTATGCAGAACCTTTGCACTAAATACTATCAATTTTGTTTCTCATTAGTAAAATTGTGTGAACATAAATAATAACACGTGATTTTATTTAAAGCGCATAATAGTCTTTATATTAGTAATTTTTACCTTTCTTTTTCTACCAACAAAAATGTATGATAATTAACAGTGTTGTTAACACTGGCAACCCTGTACGCGTCTACGATTTGTTTCTGAAGAGGTCGTCGATGACTTTGCGATTATACAAAATTACAAAGAAAAAGTGTCTCCGTTGTAGTGCTATTTTACTGTTTATCTACGTTTTTTAGTGTAAGCATATAAATATCCACAACATGGCCGGAGCGATGTTATTCGAGAGATCGCGAGTCTCGTCATCGACGAACAGAGACGAGGACGTCCGCATGACCGACAAAATGGTTAGCACTGGCGAGGTGCCCGAAGATGACGAAGAAAACATAAGGGCTAAGGAGCAGGGGATCCTGAACCTCGGCGAGAAATACAAGAAGGAAGGCAAGGCTAAAGAACTAGCGGAACTGATCAAAGCCACTAGACCATTCCTAAGTCTGATAAGTAAAGCGAAAGCAGCAAAACTGGTGCGTTCTCTCGTCGATTTCTTCCTCGACTTGGAAGCGGGCATCGGCATCGAGGTTCAGTTGTGTAAAGAGTGTATAGAATGGGCCAAGGAGGAACGTCGTACGTTCTTGCGGCAGTCTCTCGAAGCGAGGCTGATCGCGCTGTACTTCGACACAGGTATGTACACGGAAGCCCTGGACCTCGCCACGGCACTGCTCAGAGAGCTCAAAAAGTTAGACGACAAAAACTTACTAGTTGAAGTACTTCTTTTAGAAAGTAAAACTTATCATGCCCTTAGCAATCTACCTAAAGCCCGTGCCTCGCTGACATCAGCCAGAACCACAGCAAATGCTATTTATTGCCCACCCAAAATGCAAGCGGCACTTGATTTACAATCTGGCATCCTCCATGCTGCTGATGAACGTGACTTCAAAACTGCTTACTCATACTTTTATGAGGCATTTGAAGGTTATGATGGTGCCGACAGCCCAAAAGCTTTAACAGCTTTAAAGTATATGTTACTGTCCAAGATCATGTTGAACAATGCTGAAGAAGTAGGTTCAGTTTGTAGTAGTAAGGCTGCACTGAAATATGCAGGGAAAGAACTAGAAGCAATGCGCGCTGTTGCTACTGCATCTCACAAGAGATCTTTAGCTGACTTCCAGGCAGCGCTCAAGACTTACAAACCTGAATTGGAAGAAGATGCAGTGGTAAGAGCTCACCTTGGGGCTTTGTATGACACAATGTTGGAGCAAAACTTATGTCGCATTGTTGAACCATACATGCGGGTTCAAGTTGATCACGTAGCCCGTTGTATCCGTCTGCCCGTAGTACAAGTGGAGAAAAAGCTTTCCCAGATGATTTTGGATAAGAAACTCAATGGTATCCTTGATCAAGGTGAAGGTGTTCTGATTGTGTTTGATGAGTCCCCCCTCGAGAAGACCTACGAGACCGTCCTAGAGACAATTCACCACATGAGCAAGGTTGTTGATACTCTGTACCAGAAAGCGAAGAAACTCTCATAGACCCATTTGTAAATTTGTTGTAGCATTAAAAATAATAATGTATATCAAAGTAACCATAAATTTTCAGTTCAAACTATTTGTAAATGGATCTATTTTTTGAATGAATTCCAAATTGCATTATTTGTAACACAATGTCTTAAGTGAAATAGACAGTTAAAGAAAATGTTTAAAAAAATGTAAAAAATAGTCTAGAAAACGGGGAATTGCTGCAACCCCAGTGTTGAGGGCTACGAAAGTTCATTATTTCCATTGGCACCCCAAATACTACAAAAATTTACGCATTTTTAAATATACTAATCTTTAATTTGATTTTACATTTCCTTTTTTTAACATTTAAGCTAGTGAAAAATTATAATATTCTGTTTTATTGAGATAAATAAAAGGTGTTCTCCAGATAATTGTTTCCTTCACGTCTGCCACCCACACATGCATTTAGCAAGTCATTTTATTTTAACTTGTTGGCACATACTGCAGTGAATGTGATTCACACTGCATACAAATATAAGTTCCAATGTAGGTATAGGTCCAATGTTTATAACGCAAGTTCGTTTAGAACGTTGGACCTTCTATTTATATAACAGCGTTTAGGGTACCTAATAAGTTTTTTATGTGTATCCTAGTTGCAATTATAAGTTAAAATACCTAAACGACAAATCTTAAAAGTTCGCGATTTTGCTAAATTATTTTGAGACTTCTTTAGACAAAACATTTCAATTTCAATATCTTTATTGTGGATCATAGGTAGGTACATACCTAATACAGGTCTTAAATAGTGATATGGTGATCAGCTATGTCCCGCCCTTAGGGCATACAATAGTCACATAGAAATTAATTATAAATTTACATTATTGTTACAAATTGCATTACATTAATTGAATTTCACATAAAATATAAAAAAGACAAAAATAAAACGGAACGAAGGGTAGGTACACATCAGTGAGCCACCGAACGCATCATGACAGGGGGATTATATTGGAGCAGTGATTTGTCTGATAGGAAGTCTTTTATAGAGTAGTAGCACTTGTTTACTAACAGATCATGGAGATTCTTTTTAAATTTTTTCATTTCTGTAATTATTCTAATAGGACCCGGAATATTATTAAAGATGCGTGAAGCTGTACAAAAGATACTTTCATGCATTAGATGAGTCTTGCTAGCTACTATGCGCAATTTATCCTTACGCCGTATACGCGTGTAGTAATTATGCATCTCCATATTATTTTTGACAAATACTGCGGCCTCAAATATGTAGACACATGGCAGTGTTAAAACGTTCATATTTTTAAAAAATGGCTTACAGGAGTCAGTTTCATACAAATTAAATATAGCCCTGATGCAACGTTTTTGGGCAATGAAAGCGCGCTCATTGCCCAAAAAACATTGAAGTGCTCAACCGTACTTGAGGCTTGTACTATTTATTCTGTGCTTCAGGGCTGTTGGCGACAAAGTTCTATCGATAAAAGTTGTCATCTAATGTATACGTAGCTTTACATACTCAACATAAGTGACATTAGTTATTTCTAGCTTTCTAGCACATGTTAGCGGCCTTATTGACCTAACATAGCAGTGGTTTACATTGAATACAGCAGAGGGCATCAACTGTAACTTACCACATAAGGTGGTTGTTTGAGAACACTCAGCTGTTTAGTGATTTAATTGCTACAATCCTTAATTCCTACCAACTATAGGTACTCTTCCATAGTTGCAAATCTAGCAATTTGTAATACTTACGAAGCGAAACTACACGTCCATACTTCCATAGTTGGTTCTAACTTTAAAATTCAAAAAAAAAAATACCGACCGAATTGAGAACCTCCTCTTTTTTTGAAGTCGGTTAAGTAGTATAAGTGAAAATGAAAGAACACAGTACAATACAACATTTTATTTCCAAAAAAAACTTTTAAAGTCTTCTTGCAAATCCAAATTATCGTAAACTAATAATTACCTACTAATACATTGATAATAAAGTATATCATTATTATCATATTAATAACAATGTTTGTGACTTTAAGCTAGTCATTTAAATTTTGTATATGTTACGGCTAATAGCCGAAGTGCGGCTACACCTAGTTTTAGCCGGGTACAACTAGGTGCAACCAGCCAGTAGTAGTTGGTTAGAACTAGGTGTAGCTTAAGTCGACGGCTACGACGGCACGACGACTATTTCTGTCTGCAGGGTTTAACGTAACCTAACACGAAGGGGATGACGGGGGCTTCGTTCGCTCGCTTCGCTCGCTCACTCTAGCCCCCGTCATCCCCTTCGAACCTAACCTATCCGTGTCGGGGTTACCCTTAACCATCGGTGTGCGGCTGCACCTAGTTCTAGCCGCTATGATGAAGGCTAAACCTAGTTCTAACCGAAGATAAGTAGGATAGATTTAAGTTTAACCGCATGTGGCCGGCTGCACCTAGTTGTACCCGGCTAAAACTAGGTGTAGCCGCACTTCGGCTATTAGCCGTAACATATAGGTATAACGATAAATAAAACATACAAACCAAAGTGATTGTGAATCATTCATTTTCACATTTTTAGAAAACTTTTATCGTTTATTGATGCCGTTAGGAAAATAAGACAGATGACAGATGTGCCTACGGCTAGGTTAGTGTATTTTGCTTACTTTCACAGCATTATGTCCTATGGCATTTTACTGTGGGGATCGGCTGCTGATGTTGAAACTATTTTTATATTACAGAAAAGAGCAGTCCGAGCTATTTATAATCTAGGCTGCCGTGAGTCGCTCCGTGAAATATTCAAAGAGATAAATATACTAACCTTACCATCCTTATATATATTTAGTAACATTATGTACATTCGGAAAAACATTGCCCAGTATAATAAGAAGAGTGACAACCACAACCTTAATACTCGCAATAAAGACAAGCTAGCAGTACCTGGTTTTAGACTTAGGAAAACCAGTAAGTCGTTTATGGGAAACAGTGTTAGATGCTACAATAAAATTCCATCTAGTGTAACTGATTTACCAGATACAAAGTTTAAATTATATATCAAGCGCGTACTAATGTCTAAAGCATATTATAGCCTAAATCAGTACATCGTAGATAAAGATGTCTGGCATACGATTCCCTCCTGCACACTGCGACCCTCTGGCACCGTCTAACAGAACAAACGGACATTATTCAAATGCCTACTTATTGTAATTATTTTTTTATTTATTTTTTGACTCAATAAGTATGTTATTTTATCTTATTTTTTAATCCAATGTTTCCAATTTTGATTGTTTTTTTTTTCTTTGACATTTAATTTAATTTATTTATTGCTAATATTTGCTTATATTAGTTTGACATTGAATTGCAATTATTAATTATTAATATTATTCTGTTAATACCTACGCAAGGCTGTAAAATGTGAGGACCATGCAGCATCTAGTGTTACACTTTCATTCTTAATATTTGACTGCCTATTGTCTATCGGTATGAGTCTGTCATGCTCACTGAAATGTCTTGCTGATGGTGGCGTTGTGCATCGGGTCGTTGAGTTCCCTGCAACATGGTTGAGTTGAGCGACGCCGATGTATGCGTCATGCTCGTGAACGGGTGCTGTCTGTTGGGACTGGTCAGCTCGTAACTGCTATGGCAATCGTTTTAAAAGGCTAACTTTCTCATTACTTTTCATGTTGTTAACCACATGTACATTAATCTGCATTGTTCTTACATTACTACAATGAAAATTGTCAAAACATTTACTTTTTTAAAAGAGTGTCTATGGAGTTTCTTGCCGGTTCTTCTCCAAAGGACCTACTACTTGGAACCGAGCCCCTAGTGTTGACCTTTTGAAAGCACCAGGGATCTGGTCTACTTGAAATAAAAACTATTTGACTTTGACTTTGATGTTAATTTTTCAGAGATTCTTAAAGCAAAACGAATGTTTCACGATCAAAGGTTTGTTTACCTACCATTTAAACGAAATTTAAATGGCTGGACTCAATTTGGGTTAGTGCCCGCATTTACACAAGCCACTTTCACTATTTACAATAATTAAAATCTATGTTTAAATTAAAACTAATGAGGTAATCAGAGGTACTGGAACCTACTCGACTTGTACCTTTTTATTTACTTAATCATTAATTTTATCATCGCAGATTCAGGTGTAATTTCTTCAACATTTACAATTAGATATAAAATATTATAACAATAATAAAATAAACTACAGTTTAGAATATAATAATACTTGTTCTAAATTATAATCAAATACTATTTCCATATTTAGCTGCGATGTCGACGTTATACAACTCAGAGGTGTTTTGATATGTACCGTTACGTGACGTCATCTGTAAGTATGGACGGTGTGTCGGTGATTTTATCTTATTTACCGTGGTCTATACTTGCGATAATGCTTGTTGTATTCTAAATAGTTCTATTGGTAACAAAACATGAACGCAAAATCAAATTTTGCTAAGTTTACGGGAACAAACACTGGTTATATCATATAACCAGTGTTTGTACACACGGCTACAAATCAAGCTATACTATTCCAGTTTACACTGACCTCTCATTGTAAGGAAATCCTATACAATGCGAGATCAGCTTATACTGGAAATGTATAGCTTGATCTGTAGCCGTGCGTACCTACATGTAACTTAAAAAGATAATAACTTATAGGTATGTAACAAATAAAGATAGAGCAAAAAATGAACGATGCTTGTACATAACTCTATAGTCCAATACAAACGATTTAGTAACGGTTCAGAACCAGCAGTGTTTTTTTAGCAAATGTGTTGACATTTGACAGCATGACCGGTTGGTCGTTTTACATCCGAAAACCACGAACTCTGCTCATCATTCTGTACAACTTTTAGAGCGGTTACGCACTGCATCCGGGGGCCTACTCCCTAAGTCCGTCAACGAAGTTACTCGCCCGTCCGAAAGTAGCCCGAAACGTAGGAGTGAACAAAACTAGTGTCAAGTTCAACTTTTCGGACAGGCAAAAACACATCGGTAGTAGGGACAACTGTCAAATCGTGTTGCCATTAATTCTTAGTTCGGGCCCCGAAATAATCGTATGTCCGTAGGTGATAGGGAGTAGGAAACGCTCGTAACTAAGGCCGAAACCACGGACTTCGTGCTTAGGGAGTCGACCCACCGATCCGAATCCGTGAAAATACGTTCCGAAGTAGTCATAGAACTATTTGTATGGTAGTTTACGCACTAGATCCGACTTCCGTCATCCGATTTCTCTCCGTCATCCGTGAGTCTCCAATTCGGAAGAAATATTGACGGACCGAAGTAGCCGTAGTACTGTTTGTATGAACGCTTTCGCATTACCTCGGAGTCAAATCGGGCATATGCCAAAGATGACCCCTGAATTGCTTGGATTTGAATCAGAGATCGGATTAGTGTGTAAGCAATATTCAAATTCGGTCCGAGTGTTTTAGACTACCTATAGATTCGTATTTTCATGAATTCGGAACGGATTCAGTGCGAAAAGCAATATCCGAATTCGGTCCGAGTTTTTTTAGGTATACGTAGGTATTTTTACGGATCCGGATCTGATGCAGTGCGTAACTGCTCTTACTTTGGGTAACACTACGAGAAAAAAAAACAGCTGTTTCATACACTTCGCTATGCAATTTTGACTATTTTGTGTGGAAGAGCTGTTTTTTTTTACGGATTTAGTGTTTATCCCATAGTAAAAGTTGTAAGTACAGAATGACGAGCACAGTTCATGGTTTTCGGATGGAAAGCGACAAACCAGTCATGCAGTTTTTTTTTTTTTAAACTTCCTCACATTATGTTTTCTCCTGTATCGTGCATTTACAGAGACAAATCTCACATGCACAAGTACCCAGACCCGGAAAAACTATCTGTAGGCCATACAAATCTCTGTTCCGTGCGGGAATCGAACCCGCGCCCCGCGGTATTCAATCACTCTTAGTAGTGTTTCAGAGTGGAGGCGGGCGCGGGTGATAGCGCGGGCGCGAGTAAGGGTTGGACCTCATCTGGCAGCACGGAATCGCCTTTTTCCGTCGCCCTTTCTCTTTCTGTCGCTTAGAACTGCCATTGCCGCCATTGCATTTTGTCCGTGATGCCGATCGCCTCGAGGATTCCGCCGCGTGCTATCGCATTATGCTTTCTGTCTCGGTCTAGCAAATGGCAGTTCTAAGCGACAGAAAGAGAAAGGGCGACGGAAAAAGGCGATTCCGTGCTGCCAGATGAGGTCCAACCCTAAATCAAATGTATGTAGACGCCAGTTGCATTCACAGTGCGCCCGCGAGCCGCGCGCGCGTCTGCATGAGGCGGGCGTGGGCGTGGGTGTTTCTAATGGCACAGTCCGCCCGTATCGTTCACAGTGATATAGCGTCTGTTAGGTGACTGCGCGTGTGGTTCTAAACCATTTTGATTCACCCGCCGAAGCGTCGTACGATAGCTCGTTCGGCACTACTGTGGACACGCAGACGCCAAGACTCAAGCGCCCGCGCCCGCCACCGCACCCGCTAGTGCAGTCTGACTGACCACTTAGCCTCTGCACCAACCTTGCCGTTATAATAAAGGCGGGAATACACATGTCTTTCCTCAAAAAACCATTCCAGACGTTGCCCTACATTGTAACACTCGCAGTTTTATACCACAATGTCTACACTTTAATAGAGACCTTGACCTCGGATTTTGTTTCGGCTTTTCTTCTCAGAGCTAGTTAGATAAGAAAAGCCAGCGCCAACTAGTCTTAAAAAAAAAAACATTAGTTTGACTTGTAAGTGTCTGTGTAATAGATTTATGTATCGTCGCACAATGCACGCCAAAAAATTAAATGCTATGCAATTTACTTGCATTCCATCTACAGGCATGCTTTTTTATGAATACACGTGCCAGTAGCTGGCTGGCATATGCAAGCTTCTTGCCCGCCATTTTGCAAGCTACAGACACAGGTGTGAATCCCGCCTTTATGGTATGATGGTGCTTATTGGTGCAGATGAAGGGGCATATGGAACACTGGGATGAATGAAGTATTGTCTGTTCAAAAACAATTTTAGGCCATTTTCGTTGGATGATACCTCATGTTGCCATATTGGTCTAACAGCAGCCTACTTGGGTTTGCAGTCGATTTAATGACTTGCTAACCACTAAAATTTGCAATCGGAAACACCTACTTGCACCCGATAACATCTGCCTTTCTTGAGGTTTTACAAAATATGGTGGAGTCTTTTCTCGCCTTCTTTTGGTCGGCTGATATTGAATACTGCTAATTCACGTAATTTCATGACGCACCGATCAAGTTGCAGTGACACTGCAGTTGAGTTCACGCGAGTGTATTTGACAGCGATCTCCTATTTTAAGAGAATACGATATAAAAAGCGTTGTTTTGATCGAAACTTAACTGCAACGACACTGCAACTAAACCTCTTTAGTTAGGTAAATCAGGCCCTGGGGGGTTACCATGATCTGTTAGAGCAGGAATGTTTTAATATTATTCCGAGAGTGGGAAAGTGACAGCGCTAGTCAGCTCTCTAGCGCCACCTCTTACCCACTCTCGTAATAGTATTAAAACATTCCTGCTCTAAGAGATCATGGTAACCCCCTGTTCTTCTGCATACATTATTACCGTCAATTTCTTTTCAAAGCGTAGTGGTTAGGTATGGCAATATTTCTTTAGATATGTCCCATACATTTAAGAGCTGTAATCATGACTCCGACCCCATTGGCTGAAGACCCTTCAGGTCAGGTGCTATTTACCAACAGATTCAACATACACAAATGATGCGAACATTTACATCCGGACACCGGTTTTCATCAAAACTGACGGTACCTACATCAAAATAAAAACCTACCGTAGCGAGGTGATGAAACATAGAACTAAATAACACAAAATGCTGCATAAAGGTCAAGCTACATTGTTTTTTTTGTTGAACTCTTCGGTATTTTCAGGCACATTCCACCGCGGGTTCCAGAATCCGGGCGGAGTCTTCGGACGGTCCGTCGGGTTGTTCACACCTCGATGATGTGAACATTCGTTTATTTTCTTTGCCATCAATTCCGGATTGTCCTTGTAAAGTTCGCCGAAGAACTGGAAATTATCAATTTTGTATAAATTCTATCTATACAACGTATAACATAATA
Source organism: Amphipyra tragopoginis (assembly GCA_905220435.1). Lineage (NCBI taxonomy): Eukaryota > Metazoa > Arthropoda > Insecta > Lepidoptera > Noctuidae > Amphipyra > Amphipyra tragopoginis. The sequence continues at coordinate 6,196,608 of HG992006.1, forward strand.
AACGCAAAACCTGAAAGTAGTTTAAGAATCGGCTACTGAATCGATTTAAGCCATTTTTAATGTGTAATTTTTTTTAAACATACTTTTCACCTTTCAGTGTTTTAATTGAGATTCAGAAAACTAAGCCTTATATGAAGGTCATAAGATTGAATTTTAAATGCAGTGAACACTGAAAAGTAATACTATTTTCTTAAATAAACAATATTGAAGTGTATTAAAGTAAAACTTCAGTTTATGTATTATTCTGTATTCTGAAGAAATTATACAAATAAGCTATCTCTAAATCCTGAACAGAGTGGAAGTACTTACTTCTATACATTTCTCGCAGCTCCAGCCTGGCAACATACGTTTTCCAGCTTTCGTTCTCACCGTGGGCTCTTCATATGCAATTTCTACTAATTCTGGGATTTTTCTGTGAAAATAAGTGAAAGCTTGTATTTAAAATTCGCTTTTGTGACCATGTTTATCTACAATTTATTTATAGTTCAGATATTATAAACGCAAAGTTACGGTTGTAAATTCATTTTATCGGAGCTCTCACTCGCACTTACGGGCCATAAGGTGTGCTAGTGTTGTGCATAACTACGGTGAATTTATTGTAGATAAGTCTCTATCGTGAAGCAATAATTATCTACATGACATTTGCAAGAAAGTTATAAATTATTTTAATATTTCTAAAATATTTATTTTAGACTCGCACGGGCTGTTATAGCAGATTAAAAACAAAAGAAAAAAAAATACTCCCTGAACTAGGTCCAAAAAAGGCTCCTACGTTAGCATAATGCTGCGACATTTAAAACATACAAAATGCCGTAACGTAAGGTACGCACTACAGGTATGCATACTTACAATTACATCCAAGAAGATATCATGGACAGTAGGCTCCCTGCGCGTGCGTTAATCGACAAACAAATTGTGCATCCTTATCGACGTAATGATCTATAACCTTAACTTTGAATTTGTAAGGACCGGACTATTATCTAATAGCGATAAAACTTTATTTGATTAGATAGATCACGTTGCTATTTGCTCATTTTAGCTCTTTTTTTCCATTGATATCTTGGACGACTATATTTATTAACGTTTTACTTAACTTAAGATATGCCTAGTCATCCAAGACTGTTTGACACATGGTTAATAAATGTATGGAGAACAGACGCGCATAACATAATCAGCCTAATACTGTCCCACAGCTGGGCACGGACCTCTTCCCAGAATGAAACGGGTTTAGGCCCAAATCCACCACGCTGGGCGAGTTGGTGGACCACACCATCGAATAATTTTTGGCCCTCTCTCAGGTATGCAGGTTTCCTCATATTGTTTTCCTTCACCGTTAAAGCAAGTCATAATCAAATTTTGATTTGCACATGAATTCGAAAAGTCGGACCGAGATGATCTTGACTCGCATGGGAGACAAGCGATTAACTGCTAGGCTATCACTGCTTCTACTGACACTGTATCTGATAGGATTTTGTTGCTTTAAGCCAGGGGTCTCCAAACTGTTTGGTGGTGCTCATTTAACTATAGTATGTTGAATTAGGTCTTGTCCCCCTTTCGGATTTTGTGGAGGAGTCAGTGTGGCCCTTAGGCTAAAATGTTTGAAGACACCTGCTTTAAGCAATCTGAAAAAGCTGGGAAAGCTTCAGAAAACAAACACACACGCGGATCCACCGTTGAAGGTGACAACCTGATAGGAGAGAAGAGAAAGAAAGAAAATACATTTATTTAGCACAGACTAAAAAGGCACACAATATAAAATAAAGCAGAAAAAAAAACAAACAAAAGAAATTAGCCGGAGAGTGTGCCTCACGGCTGCGCCAAAAAGGCCCAGTTCAGCAAAAAGAGAGAATGTTCTTTTCTTACCTTTTAACACTTTCTACAGCCATTATGTTAACTTTAGGTTCGCGTTGTAGTAACGACATGCTAGGCTGAATGTCGTCATCGTCTTGCATATTGGTTACATTAATGTTTTCTGCTAGAGGTTTCTTGCTTGGGCTGAAATTAACACCAAAATATAGTCTTTCTGACTGAGTGAAGTACGCACGGCTGCATATCAAGCTATACTGTTCCAGTATGAGCTGATCTTACTTTGTGTAGGGTTTCCGTATAATTAGAGGTCAGCTCATACTGGAAATATATAGCTTGATATGTAGCTGTGTGTGTGTGGGAACACGTTGGATGCAAGCGGCTCAGGCCTCCTAGACAAACACCCTTTCCCTTAACTCTTTATAGGGCAGAAACGAAATTTGTACAGCGCTTGTAACCACCCACTAGTCCGACTTTAATGTCGATTTTATCGAAACTATTGTAAGAATGATCATGATCACTCTTAAGCTAAAAATGCATCGACCTTAAACGAGTACAGCGCACAAACGCGATCACCAGTATGAATTTAGCCAACATGATCGCCAGTGACGCCAAGTAATTGTGGTTTCATATATACCTTAATGTTAAATCTGTCCTCTAAAGGGTTTAACGTTGACGCCTGTGGAAAGATCAAATTGTGTGGAAATGACATTTGCTTTCGCTCGAATAAATGTCAGAATAGTTCGTGTTAAAAGTCTTTGGTGAAATTAATGATTGCCGCCAGGATTCGTTGTTGGATTCGTATAGGAGACTGAGCAGAGGTTTTTTTCTCAGAATCAGAAGGTTCTTAGTCCACCATGCTGACCTGATGCGGGTTGGCGTAATACACAAATTAGCGAGGATTTTTTTGGAATGCTTTCAGGTGTGCCGGTTTCCCGCTTTCGCGGTTTCTGGTATGACGTTTCGCCCATGGTGACGCACTTCGGAGCGACACGCGTCACAACGATTTTAGCGTCGCACTGAATTGTATCGAGTCGCACGGCGCAGCGCCCACGGCTGAGGCACTGACGCACGCCAATATATTACATACACGGATTTTGACGCTCCGTCATGCGTCAACAGGGGCGAACCGCCTTACCTTCACCGTTAACGCAAGTCATAATCAAATTGTGACGATCATAGCAGTGTAAAGTATAATAAAACTCACCTGCACTCTTTGCCATCTCCATGAATATCGTCGAGCTTATCAACATGATGTAATAGAGATATGCTGGTCTGTGTATCACAGTACGTCTCATCGTTACAACGTTCATCCTTCGTGGGGGAATGTTTTATAAAGTTTTTAGGTAACCTGTAAGGGATGAAAGTTATATAAAAACGTTAAGGGTCTACCCATACTTATCGATGCGGAATCGAACGGCCTCGCCGAGCAGAGACGAACGACATCGGTTGCACCCTTATGCCCGTAGACATTAAGCTTTTTCCGACTGTGCGGCAAATAATATCAAACATGCTAATTTTAATTCAAAAAAGGCTTAACTCTAGTTTGACATAATATATGTTTTATTTATTTTATTAACTTGTTTGAAATTATTTACTGCATATAACTCTTATACGAAACAATGTGGCTTAGGCCACTTTTGTGCTGACGGCCTCATGCAGATGTCATCGAATTCGAAGGCGATAATGGCTTACCTCGTCTCGGCACTCTCGGCACGAGAGCATGCGCTGCGGATGTTAGCCCGTTAGGGGGCGGGTCATACAAAAGAGGACAAAAAGGCGCAATTCTTGAAAAAATCTAATCACTTCTATTAAAAAATATACAAAAAACTAAACATTACCTTTTAGGGTTCAGTAAATTTATAGAATCGTCTTGAGTGAAGCTGACACTGTCATTCATTTTTACATCATTAATTAAAGTATTTTCTAAGTTTTGTTCAACTTTGACGACAGGTTTACATAAACTTTCATCAAGCTTCTTTGTAGTTCTATTATTATCATTTTTATTTTTTAAACTTAACGGTGGTTTCTTGAATTTCATTGGGCTCTCCTTTGTCTTGAAACTAAAGAGAAAAAAAAAGAGTATTCGCTTTATGGAGCCCTGACACAGCCAGAAGGCGTCGCGGCAGACCTCGAAGAAGATGGCGGGACGAGCTAGACAAAACCAGTAACCAGTGGTCCACTTTGGCTCTGGATCGAAGAAATTGGAAGTCATGGGGAGAAGCCTTTGCCCAGCAGTGGGATGACGCAGGCTAGAAATGAAATGAGTATTCGCATCTTCTTTTGTGTCGGCACGGGTATCAGCAGAGTCGGACTTGCCTTAAGGCCGACTAGGCACGGGCCTAGGGCGGCCAGATATAAGGTGCGCCCAATCTCTCTTCTTCCTGTCCTGCAGGCTTACTCCCGACAGCATCGAGTTTTGAATCGAGTCGACTTAGTGTCAATTCTTACTCTTTACCTATCGGACCTTTTAGGGACTCGCTTTCGGCTTTAGGGGTATTTTTGTAACACATTGTATACAAATATTTACTCACAGTGAAAAACTAGTAGGCCCACTAGTGGGCGAAGGCAATATAGTGTCCTCATTTTCGATAGATTCTTTCTTGATAAGTGTCTGAAAACAATGTACCGGTAAACCGGGGTTACTTTCAAATACAGGGGCGACATTGATAGTTACTAAACATTTTGCATTTGGTTAAATATCTGTGTGAAAATGGAACTTGTGCATTTTAATTTAATATTGTAGGGAACGTTGACAGTTTTCCTACTTTACCATTCAGTATAGAGGTGTCTGCGATGTTAGATGGCGATGATAAAAAATATTAAATGACACCCCTGAATATGTAAAAAAAACGAGTTTTAGATTTTTCGATTGGGGCTACTTTGAAATTCAATGATAGAACAGAGATCATCAAAGAAGCTCTACGGTCCAAGTTTGATAAGGAACATTTCTCCTTTTTGCTATCGAAAACTGTGCTCTATAGTTTTTTTTATCTAGTCTATGTGATTTTATATATCTCAGTTAATTGAGTCTACATAAAATATTTTTGATGTAGCAGCTAAAAGCGAAAATAAATAAGATACAAACACATGAAGCTCAAAAAATTGATCAAAGTAACCCCGTTCTACGGTATAAACTATTAATTGACACATGAAAAATTAAAAGTAAGTACATAAATATGACTGGGAAAGAAAAGTAGGCTTTCTACATAAATATGACTGCGAACCAGCAACCAATAGGCTGGGCGACAGTATTGTCTCCGTCATCTTCCCTTGGTACCGGTTCAATGTTATGGGCGTAAGGGTACTCGGACAACATACAGTAACGAACGCACTTGTAATTCACAACTGCTTATTGTTTGGAATACTTAATTAAAGAACACCCACTAGAATAATAATTGAGAACCGGCGATTTGTTGTGCCGGTCTGAACTGTATATGTGCACCAAACAGACTGACTCGTTAACGTTTAAATTCCCCACACAACTCTGTCCACGTGACTCACGAGGACGTCACTGCGTTGCCAACTTCATAGCAAACTACTAACGTACTGCGAAATCAAATTAAATCTTTTTCATCGTAACATTATCGCTTGCTTCAACAAATGTTTTAACCATTAAAAGAAACAAATTAGGCAAATAAATAAAATGAACACGCAAAACAAGCGAATTTCCAATTCAACTCACATTAACGTCACGTTTACGTTACTATAATAATACGTCACACCGTTTGTGGTAGGCCTACTGCCAACTTAACAGAATGGTGCCGATTCTGTTAGCACAAACTAAACTTAATTTAGGCTATTGCCATCTTTTTCACTCTGATAAAATAAGAAAGAGACATACGTAAGCAAGAGCTGTCAAATTTTATTGAACTAAAATTTCCATACAAAAGACGACATCTAAAAACGTGTCAACTAAAAACACGGTGAAGTTCAAGGCGTAAACTAGTTTGACATCTCTTACTTAGTTCTTATCTATCACCGTCCTTTTCTCGCGCTGTATGTTAGTAAAAGATAGCAATTCTCTAATTTTAGTTTAGTTGGTGAACAAGAGAATCGGCACCAATGAGCTTCCGGTCACGATCCACCGAGCTCTCCGTCGTAGAGCCGGTCGTCTACGGGTCGCCCTTAGTGCTGTTGTTGCAGGTAGTCATGATGTTAGTGTAGTACAAGTAGTTAGCTTAGGTTAAGTATTTTACTCCCCCCCCCCCCCCCATTGGCTGAAGACCCCTCAGGTCTCGCCAATAAACTGCCCGGGTACGTAGAAATCCCCTAGGACCACCTAAAGCAGACCAAGAGAAAAAAAAAAAACAATGAGCTTAAAGTAGCCCAATAATTTGGTATAATCAAATACATCTGTATGTCTTCAGGATTTCTAGGGACAATACTTTCGACGTTTTTGCTCATAACTCAAAATTAGGTTTAGTTACTTAACGGCCTTATACATTTATTATAACGGCAGATTACGTCACAACATTCGTGCTAGGCATACTGAAGCCGACTCCTACTTAGCAGCATGGAGGCTTATATTGTTTTTCTCACCTTTATATTTCCATTACTATCACTCCTACTACTTCTGCATCCGCCGCTAAATTCTGGGGAGCTAGTTATATCTATAACATCGGTCTCTGTTTTCAATTTGGCTAAGTTGATCCGTGATTGCCTCCACTTGCCATTCTTTTTGCCCTTTGTTGTTGGTGGAGTTGAGAATATTAGCTTCATTGCTTTGTTCTCTGAAGTTGGCCTGTGGTAGAAATTAGAGGAATGAAAAATCAATTTTTATTTTAAAGATGTACCTACCCTCTTATAAGAGAGATGTAGATACAGACTGCACTTAGACTTTACTAAGTGAAAGTATGCGTTTCACACGAATATTAACCTTGTTCCTATACAAATAATGTTCATATTTGTAAAAGCGAATCTGAATAAGCATCTCATACCAATATGAACATCAATTTTATACCAATAATGTTCATATTTGTATGAAAAGCTTATTTTACTTTGCGTAGTAAAACCTAAGTGCAGTCTGTGAATCTCGCCTGAAGATAAGCCCAGATTTAAAATATACCCATCACTTTCTAACATCATATAAAAAAGAGATGGATCTATTTTAAAATTTAGGTTTTATGTTGACCATATTTTGCAAGGGGGACTGTTATTGGAAATAAATTTTATTAACATGAGGGAACCAAATACAATTTAATCAAATCTGAAATTGAATTCAACCTTAAAACTGTATTAAGAAATATCTCTATTTTAGTTTCTTCTACATTTAATAACTATTTTATTTTGTACATCAGGGGGCTAATTCTACTAAAAGAAACGTCGATCAATCGCAACCGAACCAAGGCAGAACCGTTCATTCATACAATTTACGTTTACAAAAACTGTCAAATTGTTTGATAACGAAAACAAAACCAATCATTTAGTCAGTTTTTGTAAACAACAAAAACTGACTGACATGACGGTTGCAATTCAGTTTGAGGTATGAAAACTTTTTTTTAGTAGAACTGGCCTTCTATTGCTTTGTTTGTTTTACTCACCATGCATCTGGACACTTTTTCTTATCTCTTAAATCTGACGAAGCTATCAAAGAACTTTTCTGTTTTTTTGTCTGTATAATAGGACTAGTGCGTCCTGTCGGTGTGCCTTCAATCTCCGACACAGACTCATCTCTAAATGACAAGTCTTCATTTGAAGAATGCAACTCCTTCTTTATAATTAATGGTGTTTGCAGTTTTTTTATATCCTTACACTTTATGGTTTCCTGGTACATTGGCACTGGTGCTGGAGCATCTCCAAACAATATTTTGAATACTTCATCTAATATTTTTAAGTCTCTTGTTTCACTTAATCGAGTGAGTGTTGATGCTGAAAAGGGAACAGCATTTTTACTGTGACAATAGGGTTTTAAGATGTTTAGGCTTAAAACGCACTAGCGGCCAGCCACAATGCGGCGTGCCGCTTGCGGTTGGCCGCACATCGATTTTTACATGAAACCGCATGATATCAACATTATCAACGCACTGACTTGCGGCCAGCCGTTAACCGCTCCGGTTGTTCTGGGGCTGCGGCGAGCCGCGACGGTTGAATGATGCGGCGCGCCGCATCCCCTCCACGCACTCGGCGCGGTTAGCCGCAAGTCGCTAGACACTGTACAGCCGGGGACTTGGAAGTGTTTAAATTCGATTCCTTCTCACTTTTTCGAAGACATTTTCTACGATAATATAAATAAATAACTGCAGCTAGTTCTTCGACGTCTATCTTGTGCAATATTTCTAGAAGCACTGACGTTTGCGGCGGACCGCAATAGAACCGAGTCGATACGGTTAGCCGGAATACGGCGTGCCGTTACGGCAGACCGTATATATTGCGGCCTGCGTTTTAAGCCTTAGAGAGATATTTAGTTAGCAGGCAAGCAGTTCACAACAATTGTTCTTCCTTGGCAACATATTGATGGTACAGTCAACATCAAAAGTAATTGATGCTTGTATGTATAAAGTTGTAAAAGTGTTTTATGAATGAAAACTTGTTTTTTTTTATTATCTAGTTAAAAAAATGTATAAAGTAGGTAATACTTAAAATACTATTTTTGTTATAGAATAATAATTAGCTCAAATGATGATAGAATTTAAAATTCATCATTTTAGAATAATAAAGCTCCAAATGTAATTGAATTTAGAATTCATCTACTTCGCTGTTGGCTGAACAAACTAATATACTGAGTGAGATGTGAGCTTTACACATAGATAGTTCCAAGCCATTAAAACTAGGAAGAAGAAGACAGAATACATCAACTGCTTAAATCTGTGTACAGTCTACTACTCTAGTTTGATTTTTGACACAAAAGCAGTACTACCTTTTAACATGGTCCTGTTTACCAGCTTTACCAGGAGCATGTACCATTGTCAACAGAAATTTGGAGCAGTATTGAAATGACATAGATGTCACAGGAAAATAAGCTTACCTCCGGTTTCTGATTTGAGAATTCGGGATAAGCAAATACTTAAGTAATACTTGAGTATACAGTTGTCAAAAAAATTACGGATTTTAAAGCATTTTTTTGACAACTTTGTACTCAAATGTTACTTATATAAGTATTTGCTTATTCCAAATTTTCAAATCAGAAACCGGAGGTTAGTCAGTGATTGACTGTCGAACATGAGACAATGTAAGTAATTAGTCATTAAGAAAAGTTTAGAGTAATTGTAATCTTCTAGATCTTTAATTGTAATAAATTGATTGTACTACATTTTATTAACTTACCCACTAACTGTATGATATGGTTTTTTGATTCAATAGTCCTCTTTAATGCCTCTGCACTGCTGCAACTGTTGCTGCAAAATTTATGACATATTAATTCAGAGTGGAGCCAGCTTCAATTTACCATATTCACTGTATTTGAGATATGGGGTGCAGCATGTTGTTTTTAAAGACAAGAGAACTTTACAATCCATTCTCTTGACCTTTACGCTTTCAACATGCATGGGAGGATAAGGAGAGACAAATACTTTGCCAGGCAATACAGTGTTTGCCAGGTACCACAATACATGTTTGCCAGGTACCACAATACAGTGTTTGCTAGGTACTACAATTCATGTTCGACAGGTACCCCAATACATGTTCGACAGGTACCACAATACATTTTTGCCAGGCACCAAAATATATATTTGCCAGGTACCACAATACATACATGTTTGCCAGGTACCACAGTGTGCCAACTCTATTAACAAAGTTGTTGCCAAACCGCAAATGAACCACAGTTGTTAGTCCGCTTTCATTAACAAATACTGTCTAAATTTCACAGTTTTGGTAAACTAAAACTCTCTGAATAAACGGTTTGGCTTTGGTTTGGTTGCGATTGATAAACGTTACAAATTGGCCTCCAGTGTTTGCCAGGTACCACAGTGTTAGCCAGGAACCAAATAGTGCACAGTGGAGTCACTGCCCCAATGAGGCAAAAATATCAATCTCTTGTATTAAATTAACATACCTGTCACATCTCTCTTTCTGTTTAATAAATTGTGTCTTATAGCTATCAGATTCTATGTGAAGCTGCTCTAAGTCTATAAGAAGATCTGAAAACAAAATAATTATAAAGTGACCATTACTTAGGTTTTTACTTCAATTAATAAGTAAAAACCTAACTAATGGTCACTAGAATAAATGCACAACTGTCATGTAGACGAGACTGTGGCTGCCGTTTTATCTTTAAAAAACTTTAAAGTGACATTTTGTCAAATTTGAGTTTTATAAACTACATAAAAGCGCAACATTTTCTCTATTGACCAGTCTGATCCGTATATTTCTATCATTTGTCAATTACGAGATCCAGAGACTTTTACTGAGACATTACCATATTGTACCATACCACACAATATTGTAGATGGTCAAATTTCAGTACAAAAAAATCATGTCATAAAAACAAAAACTTTAATTTTAAAAACTGTATAAGTCCTGTATCTCATTAAAAGTTATACAATGAGCTTAAAGTAGCCCAATAATTTTGTGTAATCAAAAACATCTGTATGTCTTCAGAATTTCTAGGGACAACACTTTCGACGTTTTTGCTCATAACTCAAAATTAGGTTTAGTCACTTATCTGCCTTTTAGACATAGGACGGCAGGTGGCATACTGGACACATTTTGTTTCATGTATACATGACTGTGGTGGTCAAAAGGTTAAACAGACATTAAAATTTCTAAGACATCTGTGCTAATAAGTTAAAATAAAGATCAAAGTAATTTTTTTTCTTCCATTACCTCATTGTATTCATATCATGGGTATTTCAGTTAGTAGTTATACTTTTTGATAGTAATTTTATATTAAATAATTTTAAAAATCTATCAAGGGCAACTCCGTACCCACGACGACCCTCTGACCCAAGAGAGTCCTATAAAGTTTTACCTTTAAAGTCCTGTAGGCCTTGTTGCAATGTTTTTTCAAGGGCTAATACTTTCGTGTTATTCGAAAGCACTGAAGAAAAGGAATTACTGATGTTGGTCAAGCTCATTGTTACAATTTAATACGAATAAAAGATTTAGGTTCATTAAAATTTAGCGCCAACCAAGCACAATAAACAAGAGACGATGAATAAACGTTTCTGTGCTGCGTTCTTAGCTAGACTGTGTTTTATATTGTGTTGACGTTTACGTAATGTTCTTTATTAATTAACAAGTGAAAATTGCTTTAATTACAGAAATCATAGTACATATTTTATTTACAAAAACTTTCTCACAGACTTGTTCGAACTTGTGTTATTCTGTCAGTGTCAATCAACTGTCATGTCAAATTGACTTTGACGGTGTTAATGTCATTTTTGTGTCACTCAGTGACACGACTATGGTTTATGAAAGAGGGAATTTGGAATTTAGAGTGCGCGCAAGATAAGTCTGCGCGCGGCCGAAATCGGAACTAATCATGGTCCACCAAAGAAAGTGTGTGCCGTTTTATTAAATTTGATAGTAGAACTACCTGATTGTAGGAATATTTAACGGGAAAATTATGTTTAGCGATAAAAAAGTTAAGCTTAAAAAGCGGTAATTTGAACTTTTGCGATCATGGCAACGTTTAGCACGCCCTCAGTCGCGCGCAGAGTCATCTTGCGCGCACTCTAACTAATTTGATTGAAGAATGCTAGCCTTTTCAGTTATGTTTAAAAGTGAAATATTAATATTTTCAGAGCAATATTACGCCCGTACTTAAATAAACCATACAATTTAAAAGGGTACGCTTCCCAGGGGGCTTACCATGACGTCTTAAGAAAACGTTCAAATGCCAGCCAGTCAATATCCGTTCAAAAGCAGGCCTGCTTCTGAATCGCTAAAAATCGTACCATGACAGTACAAAAGGTGAACGACTATTCAACCAAGTTGAACGGATAAGCTTGTTAATGGTACGAAAAGTCTATACAAAAAAAACAGGTGAACGGATTTCGTAAACGTCAACGTAGCAGGCCTGCCGCAGGCCTGGGTGCTTACCATGACCTCTTAAAGCAGGGCAGAAGTTGCCTGGAAGTTGAACTGCCCTGCTTTTTTGTACTATGACATCGTTATAGCAGGCCTGTAGCAGGCCTGCTACGTTGACGTTTACGAAATCCGTTCACCTGTTTTTTTTGTATAGACTTTTCGTACCATAAACAAGCTTATCCGTTCAACTTGGTTGAATAGTCGTTCACCTTTTGTACTGTCATGGTACGGTTTTTAGCGATTCAGAAGCAGGCCTGCTTTTGAACGGATATTGACTGGCTGGCATTTGAACGTTTTCTTAAGACGACATGGTAAGCCCCCTGCTCTAACGATGTCATAGTACAAAAAAGCAGGGCAGTTCAACTTCCAGGCAACTTCTGCCCTGCTTTAAGAGGTCATGGTAAGCCCCCAGATGATTGCGATGCGGAGGACTACAGTACAACAAGCATAACTTGGCGTGTCAGTGTGCCACCGCGTAAAACGAATTTATGTACACTTATTTATTACATTATCTCTTGAGCCATTTTTTATCAATTCACATTAAAACACACAAAGCATAAAAATTTTGTAGATTTTTCGCAATATTGTTGTCTGTAAACTACCAAACGAATTAGTTTCAAGGTAGGTATCTGTTTTAGTTCCTAAAAATGCTACCGCTAACATAAAACTATTGTTTTACTGTACACAACTCGAGTGCGTTTTGTTTGTTGTTTTATTTTTGTATTAATAGACTGTATTTAAAGAATGTAGTAAGTATGTATTTTGTAAAACATTATTAGGTACCTTTAGCACCACCTAAAAACCGGTAAACATATTATTATTATTTTTTTATCTGCGCTCAAAGTCAAGCAGAGGCATGGCTTTATCATCTATGGACATGGCAAAGGAATAAATTCAAAGACGTCTTAGAAATTCAAGTTACGTTCTAATAATTATCTTTATTGTGATTATGTGCGTGTAATATAATCGAAATAGCTAATAAATAATAAGTAAGTTATGTAACGAAATGGTTTTAATTTCACAACAACTTAGTAAGAAGTATAAACTTTTGTACGTACTTAGGTTTTATAAATATGGACCTTTGCTTTGTTTGTTGATTTGTTGTGTGAAAAAATTTGATGGCGCTCATCGGGGTTGTCAAAATTATTTGAATTGAAAATAATTTGTATTTTTTACAAAAAATTATAATGTTTTTATTAATTGTAGGAACGTTAATTTATTTTCAGGTTATTATATATGAAATTGGTTGATCTGTGAGCTATGGAGGCTGAAGACGATATGATTGTTTTGGTTGTTGTCGACGATGACGAGAAGGCGAAGGTTTCCAATAAGGATTCTTCACCTTTGGAAGAGAGTATCGAAGTAGATGATATAATTAAAACCGCTCAGAAACATGGAAAGTATATTGATGTTAAAGTGGAGCCAATTGACGTGGATGAGTACCAGTGCGATTATCTAGAAGATGATTTGACATCCGAGGTATTTACATGCCTTTAAAATTAAAACATTATAGATATTAATTAAGCCCGTTAAGACTGTCTCGTTGGTCTAGTAGGCGCAAGCGCGACTGCTGAGCGTGAGGTCCTGGGTTTGATCCCCAGGTCGGGTAGTGTTATTGGGTTTTTCCATGTTGAATTTCTCAGCTCAGCACCTGGATTTGTGCCCCGTTGATGGCAAAAGGCTCGCCCCCTATTACATGGGACTTATAATGATGAAATGAGGGCGCACTGTACACGTCAGCCCTACCCTTCGGGCAATACAGGCATAATTTTATTTTATATCAACGCTTGAAAGGCAAATATTACCAAGCGACATGTTGGTAACTTTACACTAGAGCATTAGTGTTACTTATGGAAAAATAAAAAGTAAAATCGCCTATTTGTCATAACTACTTGATTCCAATGAATTTTAAGTGCAGTTTAAAGCCTCGTCCCCACTAGGAACATTTGTCGAGCGACATGTGTCCCCGGTGACATCGGGCGATGTCGGGCGACGTCGGACGACATCGCCGCGACATTGTTGAAACTGTTCCTTGTCGCACAGTCGATGAAGAGTAATGATAGAAGCCTCGTCCCCACTAGGAACATTTGTCGAGCGACATGTGTCCCCGGTGACATCGGGCGATGTCGGGCGACGTCGGACGACATCGCCGCGACATTGTTGAAACTGTTCCTTGTCGCACAGTCGATGAAGAGTAATGATAGAAGCCTCGTCCCCACTACGAACATTTGTCGAGCGACATGTGTCCCCGGTGACATCGGGCGATGTCGGGCGACGTCGGACGACATCGCCGCGACATTTTTGAAACTGTTCCTTGTCGCACAGTCGATGAAGAGTAATGATAGAAGCCTCGTCCCCACTAGGAACATTTGTCGAGCGACATGTGTCCCCGGTGACATCGGGCGATGTCGGGCGACGTCGGACGACATCGCCGCGACATTGTTGAAACTGTTCCTTGTCGCACAGTCGATGAAGAGTAATGATAGAAGCCTCGTCCCCACTAGGAACATTTGTCGAGCGACATGTGTCCCCGGTGACATCGGGCGACGTGGGGCGATGTAGGGCGACATCGCCCCATATCTCCGGGGACACATGTCACTCGACAAATGTTCCTAGTGGGGACGAGGCTTAAAGGCTTATAATAAATTGGCATTTAAAGATTATTAACCTAAATAAAACTTTAAAATGCTCTAGTGTAAAGTTGCCAACATTTGCTTGGTAATTTTTGCCTTTCAAGCGTTGATATTAATTAAATGACTGCCTCATTGGTCTAGTGGTTGCAAGCGCAACTGCTAAGCGTGAAGTCTTTTGGTTCGATCCCCAGGTTGGTATGTAATTACATACAAAATCATTTCTTCGAAGTACAACCTTCCTGACATTCACTGCATCTTTGAAACGGTGAACGCCCCGAGAGCAAGGAGAAACCACGACAAACAACTGTGTCGTATACTAGCGAAAACAAACACTGCACATCACACCCTCAACAATAGGGTGGTCCACAACTGGAACAAACTTCCTAAAGATATTGTAACTGCCACCTCTATAAATTCGTTTAAAAACAGACTCGACAACTGGCTACGAACTAATAAACTTTCGTCAAAAAACTGTGAACAATAAAACTGTGAACTATATCAATAAACTATGAACATTCAACACTGTGTGAAATAGACATATCAGCAATGTTGCTGCTCGTCTATAATTAAATAAATAAATAATTAAGTGAATACTAATGCTCACCCAGCTCAATCTGATTTTCTAAACTCAAATTTTCACAGACCGGATCAAATTTCCAGCAAGATGTAAAGACGGAACTTGTAGACAACACAGAACAAGATGATGATTATATTCCTGACGAAGAAGAATTACACCAGTTAGATGAAAATATAGAGTCATCTCAAGATCCTGAAAGACACCGGTTCGCAATGCTGGCACCGTGTCAGCAGCGATCATTTGTAGCAGAACTACGGCAGACATATCAGGAATTGAATGAGGATGAGGAGTTACTGGTCAATACTTTGGAAAGGATCATGAGGACTGCAAAAGCTCCACCACCGCCACGGGATTATTATATCATGAATGGTATTTTGTTTGAGTAAGTATGATTTATTTGTTAAAATTATTTATAGTCTTAAGTTGTGTTGTTCAAATCCGCTATAAACTGTAGACGTGTTATAAACTATAAAATATATTCATATAGTCTGTTATTTTATACGCTATCATTATAACGCGGTGTTACAAAACTCGGGCGCAGTCTGAACGCGGAGACGCTATAATTTTATTTAACAACGCGCTAAACGGACTGGATGTTGCGCGGTAAATGTTATCTCGTAACGCGCTGTACACTAAAGAATATAATAATATTTCATTCCCACACGCGCTGTTGCTAGTCGCTACGCTATCTTGCTATCTCGTTCTGGCCCCGCTATGCGCGTTTAGACTTTTATTCGTTGAGTAGGTTGAGGCGTTATAATATAGCGCGAAGTCAGAGCCGCTATAGCAAACGCTATACGCTATGTACACATAGTCTGTTATATTTTGGCGCTATACGTTTTATTAACCACCACTAGTCTTAAGTTGTACCAATTTACGTTACACATCAAGTTGTATGTCTACAACCTATACCTTATTATACTTTTACACATAGTTTTTTTGTAGTGCAGGCCCCTTGGCTGCAGCCTATGTAGAATATGCTTATACAAGGTGTAACATAAATAACGCACAACCTCTTAAGGGGTCACTGTACTCATCATTATGAACAACTTTTACTATGGAAATAAATGTGAAATCACAAAAAAAAATCAGCTGTTCCCTACATTTCGATGAGTTATGCGAACATAAATGTAGAGAACGGCTGAACGGATTTGGATGAAATTTGGCACACAAGTAGACCATGATGTGGATTAGGACATAGGATACTTTTTATCCAGGTACATGAAGTAATTCCCCTAGGATGCGCAATAGCTAGTTAATATTTCTTTATTTCTATTTGACGACACGTTTGGTGCAGTGGTTAAGCGATTGGCTTCTGCGCCACGGGTCGTGGGTTCGATTCCCACACGGAACAAAAATTTGTATGGTCTACATATGGTTGTTTCGGGTCTGGGCGTTTGTTTGTGAGATTTGTGTCTGTAAACGCACCCACGATACAAGAGAAATCTTAGTGTGGGGCAACGTTTTTTTTAAAAAAAAAAGAAAAACTTCAGATTTTCTGTTGGACTTTCTTTTTTTTTTTTTTTTTTAAAAAAAACGTTGCCCCACACTAAGATTTCTCTTGTATCGTGGGTGCGTTTACAGACACAAATCTCACAAACAAACGCCCAGACCCGAAACAACCATATGTAGACCATACAAATTTTTGTTCCGTGTGGGAATCGAACCCACGACCCGTGGCGCAGAAGCCAATCGCTTAACCACTGCACCAAACGTGTCGTCTTATATTATTATTTTGTGTTTAACAGGTGTGTGTATTGTGGATTTATATTGGAAACAATACCTGCAGCAAGCCGACATTTCCAAGAGAAACATGGACAGCGCTATCTAGTTTGCTATGCGTGTGGTGTTGATTTTAGAAGGTAAACATAATACATATGTTGTACAGTGCATGCATTTAATTAATGAAATACCTTATACATGTAGTTTGTATTTGAATTTAATTACATGGAATGGATGTTTTAACTCCTATCTACCTACCTATTCTTTCATTGGGTACTGGTCAAATTAATATGAGTATGCAACAAAATAGGGATGCAAAATATTTAGAAAACAATAATGTTAACTAGCCTTCATATACAACATGTGACAGGATTAACGAAAACACTCAATACATACACTAACATTTCAGTTTTATGTGCTTGATTATTGTTTATTTAAGAAAATAGTATTGCTTATAAACTGCGTTTAAAATTCAGTCTTACGCTCTTGACTCAATTTTCTTTATCCAAAGTAAAAGACGATAGGAAAAATGCAGGCTGAAATCATTCAGTTGCCGATTCCTAAGAAACTAATTTCAGGGTTTGTGTTTATTATGTTACACATTGTATAGAATAATAATGTCTGATTGGTGGCACCCATATCAATATGGAAGGATTGAGCTACTTTTGTAAATTGCAGCACTACAAACCTATACAAGCACGAGAAGCGTTGCGTCGCGCCGGATGCGGACGTGGTACTGAGGGCGCGCGCAGCCTTCCTCGGCCGCAAGGGACGGAGCCGACCCTACCTCTCACGCAACAAGTTTACCACCAAGCGCAATAAGTGAGTCCAAATAAACAACTTGTTGAGAACTTGAGATTTGTCTGTTTGTGGTTATGTACTACTTTATTCACGTGCATTTTATCAGGGTTGCCCAACTAGCTTCAGACTCCGGAGCTCTTAATAAACCATGAGCTGTTCACGCGGCTACGGTTACTCACGTGACTCTTCTTCTTTCTGAGCATTTTATCACCCAATGCTGAGTGTAGGCCTCATCCTCTGCACGCCATTCTTCTCGGTGTTTAGCATACCTCATCCAGTTTTTCTCAACTTTTTATACATTGTCGTCAGCCCATCTAGCCGGCTGACGCTCGACACTTCTCCGTCCGGTCCTGGGTCTCCACTCTAGTAAGTTCCTACCCCACCCGCCATCGGTTCTGCGATTTATGCGGCCCGCCCAACTCCATTTACGTTATGCTGTGACTTGTCACCTGGGGTCCTTGGCCCTTGGGTTACAACAACCTTCGTGCGCTCTCGGATCTCGGTGTATTTCCCAGCATAGCTCTCTCCATCTTTCTCTGGGCTACTTACAGCTGGTTGATATGCTGGCGGGTGAGAATCCAGGTTTCTGAACCATATACAAGGATAGGTGACTCACGTGACTGCCAATCATTTAAACATAACATTGTTTTCAAGGTTCCCCTGCCAGCTGTGTTCAGCAGTATTCATAACGAAGAGTAACCTGGAGTCTCACGAGAACTTGCACCGCGGTGAGCGTCCGTTCCGCTGTCACGCGTGCCCGTGCGCATACACCTCGTCTTCTGCTTTATCGGTAAGTCTACTACAGTCCTACACTCATAAAGTGTATCTACACCGTTTCCCTGCCTGTTGGGTTCGCGTTATTATAGAATGGATATAATGGCGGATGACAAGTCATCACTCTCACTCATATTGTTTTTCTATCTGTGTTTCGCTTCGTACAGTTGGGACAAACCAGGCTATTCATCCTGAAAAGGCCCGTCCCCAACAGAAGGTCAAAAATGGCTTATTAAGCAAAGATTTTTAATGTTCAAAAAATAATTATACTTACCTTTTTAACCCCCGACATAAATAGAGGAGTGTTTTAAGTTTATCGTGTGTATCTGTGTGTCTGTCTGTGGCATCGCAGCTCCTAAACGGATAAACCGATTTTGATTTAGTATTTTTTTTTATATTCTAGCGTCACACCAAGAAGCATAACGATGTTCAGTATATCTGTGACCACTGTAGCCGCTCGTTCAAGGTCAAAGCTGCGCTAGTTGCGCATATGGACACGCACAAACGTGAGTATCGGTTATCCTTTAATATGAAGACAGATTCGTAATTGAATAGACTACAGACACGATTTTCCGAAGTACTTATGTTCTGGCAAATCAACAAGTCTTAAATGAAATGCCTGAGCACATCATGCCGGATTCTACGATCCGATTTACGGTCGATATTAATAATCGATCCCAATCCAAAAACCATTGAGTGATGTAGGATTTTGACAGAAATTCAGTACTAAAGTCAAAAACCTACATCAATATATAGATGTTGGATAGGGATCGATTCATTGATGTGATTTTGTCCCAACACTGAACTTCATGGCCTTATGTAAATATTTATTAAAATATTTAAAGCATTTATTAATTGACAGCAATGCGTAAACATGGGTGTGACGAGTGCAATCGTCGTTTCGCTCAGAAGTCGGCGCTGCAGCTTCACGTCAACAGAGTTCATAGGAACTTACCACCGCCCTGTGCTTGCCAGATATGTCCCAAGAGGTCAGTATTCAATATTCATATACAGTACGCGCCAAACTCATTGACCATTCTGAAGTTTGGCGCAGTAGCAAAATATATCGGCAGAATTTGCTACTGCGCAACAATTTGCCTGACTTCAGAGCGGTCAATAAGTTTGACGCGTACTGTACACTGTCATTGTTTTCTATGACTATCGATTAATAAGGCCACTAATACCCTGACCTGTGATTATTAAACCATAGACCCACGTACAACACAATTACTAAAAAAATGGGATTAAAAATGGCGGATAACTACTTGCCTTCCGCTCGCAGAGAAAGTACGTAAGCGAGATGCAAATAACAACAATGTATCGTTATAATGCTGGGTACAAACTAAGCGAGTGAAGGCTAACGAGTGACTTGGTTTTGCTTGATTCTGAAGCTTGGTCATTGTTTTTAAACAGCCCTAACATTTTCAGATACCCTCGGATGTCTCTACTCAAAGCACACATGAAGCGGGCGCATGGGATGTCGATAATAACGCGCAAGGTGAGAATTTAGAAAATACTCTATTTATTTTATATTTCTTGCACGCATAATAGTCAAGTCAAATAAGATAATATCGAGGGGTAACGGGCTGTTTGGTTTAAGCGACATTTTGGGTGATATTGAGTTATATATTATATATTTGGAATGAGAAAAAATCGCTGATTCCAAATTCCAAATATATATATAACTCAATATCACCCAAAATGTCGCATGGCCCGTTACCCCTCGATATTATGTCTTAACGTAATAGTTTCTTGAAAGCTGGTTTAAGTCGAGTTATCGATTATAGTGCAATAAAAAAATATAAGTTTTAAGCCCGAGTTAGCCGGCCGTGTCTTCCAGCACAGTATTATATTAGTACTACCTACGTACAGAAACGTCACTCCCGAACTAATGCTTCAAATACCTAGAAAGACGTGGTACAGTCACCATCAGATAGATAGAAGCAGTTCAGGTACTCAAATAATTCTACACTCTCAAAAACACAATAACATCTGCACAACAATGGCGTTCAAATTATTGTTAGCATCCAATGTATCAATATCATCTGAACACTCGCAATTCAAATATTTCTATGCAAACTAATCATCTTGTCAACTGAGGTAGTCAAATGTAACTAAGCAACCAAAGTGTTCAAAAATATGTAAACAATAACCATTTCTCAATACATTGCTCAGTGATACTAAGGCCTGTTACAAACCTAGCCGTTTTAGGGCGGTTACAGACCTTGGTGTTTTATGCTCGTTTTTAACCGACTTCAAAAAGGAGGAGGTTCTCAACTCGGTTGTAATTTTTTTTTTTATATTTCTTACCTCAGAACTCCGTTATTTATGAACCGATTTGAAAAAATCTTTTTTGTTTGAGAGGGTATAGGTACTTTCCGTTTAGTCCCTTATAAATGTTGTTATGATTAGACCATGAACTTCAGAGATATGGAACGGAACTCTTCCCCCGCCTCCCACTTTCCGGAATCTTTGAATTATGTCGTGTAAGGTATAGCATGAAAGGGCTTATTATACCCGACTACGGCAAAGTCAAAAATAAGGATTATAAAGAGAGAGGGAGAGAGTATGGAGGAGAGAGAGTTTAATTTATGGCACTAAAACGTATTTAATAAAAAATAAACTTATAAAAAAGTTAAAACCGACTTCAAAAAAAACTATATGGAGTAAAATAATTACCATAAGATAAAATTAACAGTTTCAGAAGACGGTGCAATTCTACACTGAAAAAAATTATAGCCACCGACTTCTGAAACTGTTGATTTTATGTTTTTTGTAGTCGGTTTTTACTTTTTTTTTTAAGTTTTTGCATGCGCGCATTCAAGCGCGTTACATTTCGCGCTTCAAAAAAAACGAACGCACGTATATGCTACTGTTCGCACTGCCAGTGGGTCTCTCTGTTGCAATATGGATTCGACCGCCGCGCCATACCAGTGTGTTATCGCTGTAAGGTGTACAGTGTCCTGCGACATTATTAAGATTAAAATGCAGGCATTGCAATTAAAGGCAGACGGTGAGCCACTAAAAAATGTAACGCGTATGGCTTTCTATACCAGCGCACGCACTAGCGGTTCTTTTTAAAATGACTTTTAAAACGTATCGTGCTAGATTTTGGGTAAAGGTATATTCGATGCGATTCGATGATAACTGACTACTAAAATCAGGCTACAGTGCATGTTCATAGATAAGCTGTATGGTGCTTTTAGCGGGTACACTACAATAATACGAAAAACTAAATTCCGATATTCTTAATCCCGATTTTTATAATACCGATTTTCATAATTCCGAATGGTTTAAAACTCCTAATATGACAATTCCGATTAATCATAAAACCTACTTTTATAAATCCTAAATTATAAAACGCCTAACGTTTACAATTACGAATATCAAAATGCCGAGTTTCAATACACCTAACAATAAAAAGTCAGACTCAACAATAATCCGAAACATCAAAAATACGAATTCCGATTATTAAAATACCTATTAATTAAAAGTCCGAAATTAAAACGCCTCGTAAACCTAAATAACAAAACAGATTAAAACACAATGGTTCAATTTTATCCAAAGGGAGCAAGTTAATTGTTCATAGGAAGGTAGAAAAAGAAACTAATGACAGAATCACTTTCCCTACTTATAATAATAACATAATTGTGGGAAAAATATTTTTCTCTCATTTAAATATATTTTTTTAAACTCATCATTACGCATTACGCGCTTTTTTATTAAGTAGGTGTATGTAACTAATCGGTTCCAGCATACGGGGTCGCAGTTCTAACCTAACCTAACCAACTGCTCACCTTTCTGTGTTATGTTTAATACTCTATTGCTTGACATAATGTTTATTGTTTTCGGAAAATTGCAAATCGGAATGCTGTTTTTCGGGCCAAGAACACATCGGATGTTTAATTCTTCGTACTTTTGAAAGTCGGAAAACAAATAAATCGTATTTATGACATTCGGTAAAATATCTTTCGTGTTTTTTAATAATCGGTATTTTATTTTTAAGGAATTAATTAAATTCGGTTTTTTGAACATCGGAATATCCAAATTCGGAATAAAATATTTCGGAATATTTGGGTGTTCCCGCTTTTAGCATTTGAAAAAAAAGGGGTGCATGAAAAGAGTCTCCACGAGTGACGATACTTCAGTACGTCCGGCGCACCCTGGGCAGTCAGCCTCGCTACCATCCTTGCTGACTGGCTAATCTTTTCACCACGGCATGAGCTATTCTTGTATAGCTCGTGCCGACACGATAGAAAAAGAAGCATTTGAAACCGCATGTGTAAAATCATATAGAAACTCAGTGCGTGCTTAGTCGGGCTGATTTTACATCGTCAGATATCTTTTAACCGAGTAATTAAATTGACGTTTAACAGATTTTGTACTTTTTTGAGCATTGTTATCAATCCGAAACATGGTTAAAATGAACCGAGGTATTTGGTAGGTATTTATTACGAATTAAATTCCTGATGATATACTAGAAAATGCAGCAAATAAAAATGTCAGTTTCATTCAAATTAATTGTTTCGAATTTAATGGCTTTCGCGTGGAATAAATACTCGTTTCAATTTCCTTACGATGTTTTCCTATAACTTGACTATCAGATTATATTATAAACAAAAGACACGTCAATGACGTCACGCACGAAATGAAAGGGATATAGCTATATGAAGAAAAAGAAAAAATGCTGTATTGACACAATAGTAGACATTGTATCTATTTTTGAACTTTTAATTTATGACTCTAAGTACAATCAAATACAATTCATTTTACGTTGCTATCCTGACTTTCTGAATAACGTGTTGCTTAGTTACCTTTGAATGTTTAGCTTGTTTACTTACCATAGACCTTTAGTTTGTAAATAAATATTTGACATTGTGACTGCTCAGATATATTTGGAGTTTATGATGCTCAAAACAATTTGAACAGTTGTTGCATAGATGTTTTTGGTGTCTCGAATGTATTTAATTATTTGGACACCTGAGTTGTTCATCTACTTCTGATGCTGACTGTACAAGCATTCGAAATTGAACTTTAGTCTCAGGCGAGAGCGCTCTTATTCCACTATACGTTGGTGCTCTTATTAAATTTCGGTTCACTCACTAATATTCGGTTCGATTTTCTTTTGTGTTTCACTCCGGAGTTGCAGCAGCGTGTAGGCATGTTTTTTATACCTAAACTGTGAAGTGTCATATTCCTACTTCATTCATGTTTGCTCCTTACATAAATAATTTTCCTGTTACGTTTATTCCAGAAAATTAAGTTTAACAAATCCATATTTTTTATAGATGTTCTTCAAATCACTGCCAACGATGACAGAGTTAGAAGTAAAACAATCTAAAGTCATCCTCAAATATGAAGAAGACAACTTATTAAACTTCCCGCCGGCGGTGAAAACTGAGCCTGTTGCAGAAGAAAATTACCACGACTTCATAGATGAGTATGTAGAAAGAAACAATGAACCAGATGATGTGGAAACTAAACCATCAGAAGATATGACAGTGGATGACTTTATGCAGTATGTGAGACAGGGTGGCCAAGAAATTGGTTCAAATGTTATTTATATACAAAATGGAGAGGTGGTACAAATGGCTAAGGAAGACAACACACAGCCGGAAATGATACTGGAAGTTGAAGCTATAGTTGATGGAGAGATTGTAGTAAAACAAGTGACTGATAGAACAGTAAGGAGTCCAGGTATTTTAGTTGACAGTAGTCTTTCGTAGAATTATTGTGTAGATATTATGTGCCAAAGCTCTTAAGTGTCAAAATACACTAAGCGTATCTTGCGTCACTTCTATCAAACTTCTAGACCCTATACGCTCAGCGTTTTTTTTTTTCTATTTGACTGCTGTAGGTCGTCCTAGGGGACGGTTTCTACGTAACCGGGCAACGCTCAGCGTAACATAAGGCTCAATTTACACCGCCGCGGAATGGAATGGAAGCGACTTTTAGCAACGAAATTGTACATAGTATAATGAACTTTATGTCAATTACATAAAGTACAAACTAAATACGAGCCAAAAAAAGGTCGCGCGTCGTCCGGGGATCCTCGCGCATTTTCGAAAATTACCCTAGCTACTGTCGGCGCCGTCTGTGGAATCTACGGGAAGTGGTACGAACGGGGAGTCGGTCGGGACGGTCACATTAGTGCGGTGCCAAGCGTTTATGGCGATGATTCGCTGGAATGCGCGGGAATTTTCGAGCATTCCCGCGAATTCGCGCGCCTTCTCAGCGTCATGAGGCGAAATTGACGCTTCCATTCCATTTCATTCCGCGGCGGTGTAAATTGAGCCTAAGGCCCCGACTCCACCAAAGCAGAGATGTGCGGAGATGTCTCGATCAACCAATAGGATTGCGTTATTTTCAAATCTCTCCGCTTAGCTTCAACTCAAAACGAATTCCTATTGGTTGTTTACGAGACATCTCCGCACATCTCCGCTTTGGTGGAGTCCGGGCCTTACGCGATGAAAAATGAGCCGCGCAAGATACGCTCAGTGTGTCTGCAGTCTAAAGGTAAACATACAATTTAAAAGTCCTGGAACAATGATCTGATTATAAATTGGCGAGCATTTGAATGAGTTTCCATGTTTTCTTATATGCATTACTTATGAGTCCTATTTTTTAGTAATTAAATGCATATAATTAAATTAATATTATTAATGTTTTGTAGTGATATTAAATGATTCAGTTCGATTTTTTACCAATAGATTTATTATGGTGATGAATTGCGATAGGCTGTTAGATACAAAATAGTTATAAAATTATATTCACCTTATTTAAGGTGAATCCGTCGGTCGTCCCGCGATTTTATTTGTTTTTAATCTTTTTCGTAAAATAATACGAACCTTAGACACATTATTTGCAACCTTTTATTTGCGCGTTACGGTACAAACAAATTGGGATAAGTACAGGAGTGATGATGATGAGCCTCAAATATGTTAAATTTTACGTAAAAAATGTATTTCGCAGGCCGACCGATGGTTCCACCTTAAGACTTAAGACTGAAACTTCTGTTAAAATAATATAGATTCTATTAAAATTTATTACTTATGTTACGTAATAGAGAGATTTCTGCACATACTTACCTATATTCGAATACATTGTGATGTATGAAAATGTATATTTAATGTATTCCGAAATGTACTTTTTAATATATTTTTTGGTTTTTATGATGATTTTTGAGAGAATTTTAGTATTTATTGGGATTGCCTGATTGTGTGTGATGTACAGAAGTGCCGGTTTGTTTTCCATATATTTGTATTATGGATAACTTCATAGGAATTATTTATTCATTAAATGATTCTTTGTCAGTTTGTTTGTAAATTCACTAGGTCAAAATCGCTAAATCCACGAACAGGTTAAATTGCGCAAGTTACTGAAACAAGTGCTCGTTCCCCGGTTCCTATAGCCACACTATAGCCAAAAATGACTCGTTATGCGTACCAATGGTAGCATTTATTTTTAATTTATGTCTATCTGGGCATTTAATTAAACTCGTAAGCTAATTTTACCTGCGATAGCTCCTAACGTATGGGAGGAACTATTCTACAAAGCTATGTGGTCTTTGCTTCATCATTTGTAAAGATACAAGTCTTAATTTTAACCGATAACGCTCTGTTAATCTTATGAATCGGCCACTAGTCTGTAAAACTTCCAGAAGTCGCCTTGCTGCTGGTGTGTCCACATTGAAAGTCGGTTGCAGAAGTCAACTTGTGCAATTTAACTTGCTAGTTGATTTAGGTCTTACCATTGTGTATGATCAATATGAATTTATTGTTACGATACTTGCTGAATTCTACTGTTTTACTGAATTCTTGTAGTTTTCGTTTTGATAAGGCGTGTTTCAATATAGTTGTGTGCAATAACACCAAGTGTAAAGTTTGCTGTAAACATTACTGACAAGCAAGATAGGTATAGAGGATATTGAGAGGAAGAGAGAGAAGACCGAATTAAGCCTCGTATTCATTAGGCGACATGATGAGCGACAACGTGCAACAAAATGATGCGTACTAATTCATTCAGCGTCATGTTCCGCGTCATCTGGCTACGTTGCCGAACATGATGAGAGTCATTTGTTGCATAATGAATACATGTTTTATATGATTTCTTGTAATTTTTGTCAATACTCGATTCGAAGGCCTTTCTCAGGGGGAAAATTGTGCCACCAGGCAGCATGCTACAACCTATTATTTAAAGACCAAAGCACAGCTCGACCGATGACGGTTGTGTGTCAACGGCATACGTTTTAAAATGTATGAAATCATATTGAGCTATACGGAGCGTCGCGTCGCACAGCGTGACAGTCAACTGCACGCGTTCGGGTGAATACCGCTTGAGATGTCATCGTTTGACGGTCGAGCTGTGCTGCGGCCTTAAAGGATAAGGCCGACTCCACCAAAGCGGAGATGTCTCGTAAACAACCAATAGGAATTCGTTTCGAGTTGAAGCTAAGCGGAGAGATTTGAAAATAACGCAATCCTATTGGATCATGGGCCTTAAGGCCCGGACTCCACCAAAGCGGAGATGTCTCGATCAGCCAATAGGATTGCGTTATTTTCAAATCTCTCCGCTTAGCTTCAACTCGAAACGAATTCCTATTGGTTGTTTACGAGACATCTCCGCACATCTCCGCTTTGGTGGAGTCCGGGCCTTAAAATGGCGGCGCTAGTATTGTTGTTTGCTTCTCGCTCACGCACGTTCTCTGTGAACGAAAGGCAGGTAGTGGATCCGCCATTTCTAATCCCATTCTTGGAAATCGCTGTACAGTCAGCTACAAAACGATGTAGGTATACACTTACCGAAATTAAAAAGCTATTAAAGATATAGGTATTTAAAGTTTTTATTATTGTACACATATCATCTGCCAACACATACGAATACTTGATTCCAGAAATTTAAAGAATACGTTCACGAGTTCTTCTTAATTTCACTGTTTAATTTCGCTAAGTGTTTGCATCCTTGTGCAGCTGACTACACACATACAATTCTCTCAAAAACGTTCTTCATTGTAGCTTGTAGCGTGTTGCAATGTGGCGTGTTTTAAAGTAACCTCGGCGCTGGTGTGATTATTTAGGTAATAGGTATGTGGATTATTACTTAGAGCGCTTGTGCCCACGCTCCGAATCCGAATCCGGGAAAGCACGATCTAAGGAAACTGTTGAAAATATATTAAATTCGGATTGGATGCAGTGTACATTTTCTAGGATTTGGACCGGAAACAGTGCACAACTGCCCTCAGCCCGAGTTCTGTACTTCTAGTGATTTTGTTAATAGGAAAAGGATAAGTAATTTATTAATGTTACATAAAAAATAAAAATGCCAAACTATTTTTAATACGAAAATGTGTTTTATTACGCACTTATTATTTCAACCAAATATGTTTACTCATCTATAGCATAATGCGTACACAATCGTTAGAAGACACCACGAATTTTTTTTTATAATGCATCATTACATACTAGGAAAATACAAAAATATTAAGCGGTTTCTTGGTAAACAACTACTCGGGATACCTTAAAAATATGCGAAATGTACACATACTTAATGAAATGCACCATTTTATAATACGCTGATCATTCATCTTGGTCATCAGTTAACACTCCAAGACCTTTATGTTTTTTGAGCTTCTAAAACATGAAAACAGTACCATATTGATTTTAAATATCTTTAAGAAACGTGCCTAAAAGTTATGCGTCATTTTCAGTGCTAACAAATACAGATGAAGGGCCAAATTCTCAAACGCTACTCAATTTTAAGTTGCCATTCCTCCGGTTTCTGATTTGAGAATTCGGGATAAGCAAATACTTAAGTAACGTTTGAGTACAAAGTTCGAATTTTCAAATCAGAAACCGGAGGATTAGGTCTCTGCTGTTACTGTCAGCGTCCGGTTTCTGAATTGAGAAATCTAGATAAGCAATACTTAAGTAGTATTTAAGTACAGAGTTGTCAAAAAAATGCTTTAAAATCCGTCATTTTTTTGACAACTCCGTACTCAAATGTTACTTAAGTACTGCTTAACCTAGAATTCTCAATTCAGAAACCGGAGGATAGTCTGCAACTAATGGGGAATTACTACCTCCATACCTATTTCTGCCGCTAAGCATTCCGGTTTGAAGGTTGCCGGTGAATTTACAGGCACATGAGACTTCAACTTTGTCTCTAAGGTTGATAACGCATTAGCAATTATTTTGGTGTTGTAGGTGTATATGGCGGCGGTATCCACTTACCATCAGATGGACATTCGGCTTGTTTGCCAACCTATTAAATAAAAACAACGCTATAAACACCGGTCGATAGTTTTAAATCATTGTAATATATTACGTAGGTACTTATCACAGTGTCTTTTTCAAACTTGATGTTGGCAGAATCATAAAAGCTAACGATGGAATCATAAAAGTTAAATTGAAATTGGAAGAAGCCTTTAAGAGTTTGGCCAAAAATCAAACTAATTAATAGTACCAATCATACGCTCTTAACCGGTGAATTGATATGAATACATGAAATGTTACGAATGTACCTCAGATGAAACCTTTGTATGTAGTTACTTATTGCACATTGTTATATATAGTATATAGTATAAATTGCACTATTTATGATTGAACATTGTAACATATTTTAGAAGCTCTAAAAACTACGGTTAAGTGTATGGGTGCATTGTTTAGAGCTACAAAAGCGTTTTTTCCTCTAATCTCGACAACACAACAATCAACAATCACTTCGACCAACAACCACAAAAACTAACATCAACTCTTTTATCTTCACTCCACGAATACTGATCATAGTTTTATCTTAACAATGGTCCAAAAATATCTAATAGCATTCCTAAACGATCAAGTAGAAAAATACTTTTAATTATGCCTCACAGAAATCTAGCTTCATTTTTTAATTTTCCCTCTCTATCATCGAGATATAATTTTTTTAAATATTTTTTTTTCTCTTCTGTCATGTCGAATTGCGTAAAGAATACATTGTGGGTCTAAGAGTGTTAATCTATACTACTGTGACAATCTCGATAAATTTCGATTATCGTGTTGCATAATGTTCATGATGAAAATATTACATCACTCTGTATAAAACTAAACATTTATCGATATCGATGGATAGAGCGGAGACTTAAAGCATTTTTTGTTACAAATACGCTTCATCTATCGATATACGATTGTAAATCCACAGCATCGATATATCTAGATCTATTCTAGGGCTGTTCTTCTAAAATACTGCCCGTAATATTTCGAGTTTCAAAAATTCTGAAAATCGAAACATTACATTCAATATCTTAGTAGTGATCTCTATAACTTTCCACATATAAACTTGAACATTTTATTAAAATATGTCGACAATGATTGAATAAAAATCTTACTGCCTTGTTAATATTTTTTACATAATAATTGTACTTACGAAACTGCAAGTTACGGACTGCGAAACTAGTCGAGCCTTTCCGAAATATGCACGTGCATTAAACTGTTTAAGAGGGCTATCGCATTTTGTCTCCTGCCTCGCTCGCACAGGACCATATTTTTTAAGAATGTTAAATTAAAAGATGCATTTTTTAATAATGTATTCAATGGGCTCCCTTTAAAATAATATTAATTTGATAGGTAATGATTAAAAACACATTACTATCGTGTTCCCTAATAAACTCAGCTCAATAATTATTATGATCCGTTTTTGAGATGAGTTTAATAAATGTCACAATAAAAATGTTTTTAATAATTATACCTATTAAATTAATATTATTTTAAAGGGAGCCCATTGAATACATTATTAAAAAACGCATCTTTTAATTTAACATTCTTAAAAAATATGGTCCTGTGCGAGCGAGAGAGGTGAGAAAATGCGATAGCCCTCTTAAATTCTTAAGCTTGTATATACCATAATTTTAATCTGTGCCCGCGTTTACGATATTCAAGAATTAAAACCACAACAATTTAAAATTACCGAAACATAAACAAGGCAGAGATATTTTTAATATGAAATTTCTAGCGTGTACCACACACAGATAAATTCGTATACTCGTGAAATGAACACTAATTAAAAATGACCTAGCAAGTGGAAACATTATAGCTCGTACATTAAACCTACACGTGGTGGGGCGATCTGACCACAAATCAAAAGTATGAAAATGTCACAGATTATATAAATCAATATTCTTCCACATAACAGACCACAGATCCAACATGTCATTATACAAATGGGGTTTTTATCTATCCACTAGCATTCAGCCTCATAAACATTTTCATTGAACATTGTGCATCAAAATCTTAACATTAACCCTATGATAACAGTTAACACGATTACATTAAACAGACAATATTGTGAACTTGTAATGCATTATCGTTTGACCTTATTTTTACGTTGAATATGTTTTTGAAAAGACGTATCTGTTTGCTTGATAAATTAGTCCAAAAAAAGATTGATGATACTGGGGAGTGCGCTTCCTAACCTTCTAGCCTAACAAGCACAGCGCGAGATAATTTTGTCGTCGCATTATCTCGTGCTTAGACAAGAAAATGCATGGCTTATCTCGACTTGGCCCGATATAATGCATCGAAAAAAAATATCTCGCGCTACGCATGTTAGCCCACATGCCCCTACTAATAGGGAAGCATCCATTTTTATTGTTCCTTGTCCTTATTTCCGTTGTCGGGTAGACAAAAAAAATAGAGACAAGAATTACTCCAGAAATAATATTTCACACGGGCATGAGGATGAGGGCCAGGCAGGTACAGTTGTTCACATGGCTAGATATCAAGCTATACATTTCCATTATAAGCAGACCTCTCATTGTACGAAAAGCCTATACAACGCGAGATCAGCTCATACTGGAAATCTTTAGCTTGATATGTAGGCGTGCATACTTTGTTTAGAAACAATTATTTTTAGCGAAATGAAAATTGATTCTTTGTAACCAATTTAAACAGGTGGGTGGAACAAGTGTACGTCCCTATAAAATCACCAAAATTCTTGTACGCATGAAACAAATCTAATTGAGATCTTTGATTATACAATATCCTTTTTTTCACTAGGCTAGAGATCAAGATTGAATTTTACGGCCTCTGCGCAAAGATGTAATTTTTATCAAATTTTTATTTAAGTATTTAATTTAACTATGAACTGGATTGCGAAAAGAATAAGTGAATAAAATTAATAATTTGAAAGTACCAAGCCAGTATGAATTGAATACTGCTGCTAGTTAGACTAACGCCCAGTTTCTAAAAAGCTGATCAATTCTTTTGAGAAATTTTACGTCAACGAATGTGATTGGTCGCCCAAAATACTAACAACCAATCACAGCAGTTGACGTGAGATTTGACAGTTGATAGTAAATTTTTGCGTTGAACAACCTTTAGAAAGCGGGCGTTAATGTATTGTTTTTTTTTTCTTGGATTATTTTACGTGTATTTTTTATATGACCAAAATTAGTAATTCAAGATTAGGTGTTTCGATTTCAGAACTACCTTCACAAATACGTCTTTTGATTTACATAAAATGATAATAGAATGTTCTTACATTCTAAAACCAAATCCAAAAATCTAATGTAGCCATCTAAATTATTTTATTGTAAAAATAATGTATGTTAAAAATTCTGTCTGACTTACACAATGATAATACAATTGACTACCTGTTGAA
Organism: Amphipyra tragopoginis; assembly: GCA_905220435.1. Taxonomy (NCBI): domain Eukaryota; kingdom Metazoa; phylum Arthropoda; class Insecta; order Lepidoptera; family Noctuidae; genus Amphipyra; species Amphipyra tragopoginis. The sequence continues at coordinate 6,228,522 of HG992006.1, forward strand.
TATATTCAATAGATGTTAATTCTGTCTTTAAAAATAATTATTAATACGTGTGGAAGCTGACCCAACGTTGGGTAAGGCTAGGCAGAACGTGTTTAGAGAATTATCGGTAAGTTTACGAGTGCAGTTGCATTTCTAAATGTTGCCGATTGCATTATCGATTTCTGTTGAAAACAATAAATCGATAAGTCCTACGTATGAGGGCCAAAATGACATTAATATAAAAAAATGTATTGCAACAATTATTTATATAAATGATAAAATGTTTTTTGTGAAATTTGTCAAAAACATGGACCTAAAGAAACAGTAATCCAATAGTATTTTTTTATTTTAATGATATTTCTATATTTTAAAGTTATTAGTAAACACTATGGTCAAAAAAATGCCTTTGTCATAATTGGATATTATAAAATGTGCCTTTACCCCTTATACATGGGACCCATCGAAGTATTATTTCCTGAACTTTAGTAACGATATTAATTAAATTAAGACGCAGTCAAATGCTTATCAGAACGCTCAGCCAGGCAGATCTTTTAAGGGCAGAGTCCTCTATCTCCGCTTTGCAGAGTCAGCGTTGCGCGGGCGATGACAATGTCTCCACAATGCTGACTAGTTTAGAGAACTCTAAATGTTAAGATAGTTCTGGACAAATTTAGTGAAAAATATTGCCTTTTTTGACTTAAATTCGCGAATGTAGTGATTATTTGTACATAATATATAATAAGTCGTAATCGTTTTTGAGTATAATGTAAATATAAATATATATAATTGTTTTTTTATTATACAAAATAATATTGAACCCGTTGTACGTTTCACATTAAATGTGTCCAGAAACAACACATTTTGTTGATCAAACGAGCGTTCACTTACGTTGAGTTTGTATTTATATTTATGTATATTACAATTGTATTATACTAGTGGCAGTTATCAACGCTCTTGATATTCAACTGTTAGTTTAAAAGCTCACTAAGTTCATGTAGTTCACAATTGCTTTATTTTACATACATTTATAAAGAAGGCTTTAAAATTGGTAGAGAAATATGTACCTACCTAGAAATATATATTATGTTTTATTGCGCTAATTAACATTATCGGCTGAACAGATATAGGCGGTACCAAAGAATTAAAAAAAAAACAATATAATATAATTGTATTGTTTCTATAAAGCTTAAGTCGTGTGACTAGAATTGCCTAGTGAGCTTTCACACTCATGCGACGGCTAAGTCATACAAATACAAAAAAGTACTCCAATTACATCACTATTGAAGTCGGACGTCAAGTAAGTCGATTATAATTATTTATCGATTTCGGGAAATTAATCAGTGCGTATGAGTTTAACGATCGATTGATATAGACATAATCATAGATAATCGAAGCTCATGCAATTTCTTACAATGATAAGTTTATACAATTATAAATGAAGTACCATGTGATTAAGATAAAATATACGGGTACATGTAGGTATCTAATTCATAATATTAAATGGAAACAATAAATGAATAATAAAACCGTCCGATGGCTAACTCACCGCATTCGTTCATATAAAAATGAGCTCAGAATTCGTTTCCGACTACCAACGAATAATTCAAACAAAAAATAATGAATTTAGAAAAACAAAATTGCGTAGAATATCCAAAGATATACGAGGAATAGTCGAAAAATTGTCACAATTACTAACTAAAAATCACTAAATCAGGCGCAAAGTAAAATAAAATGGAAATGATCTTCCCACAACACATTCAAGTTTCGACTAGTTTCCTCACAAAAAAATAAAACAAAATAAAAAGCAAATTGTACAGCTGAAATCATTAGGAACATACAACTGACATTATCTGAGCAACTTCTTGAAAGAATACGTTCAAGAAATTCAAAATTTCTATTACTAACATACTTATCACAGGTTAAAAGGGACAAGAGAAAGTATTAGTGTTCTCTCAATACAGTACATATGTAGCTACATAATATAAAAACTAAGACAACTTACGATGTACTAACGACCGCGCCGAAACGAGGGCGCGGCGTGAATGAAATCGTTTTTAAAAATTAATTATAAATTCTAAGCCCATAGCCCCTTACGTGGGGCGGTTGAGATCGATTACTTACATTTATAACAATATATAACATTACGTTGACTGGCGGTGCCAAAGCGCTGAAGCCGATTAAAGTAAAAGAGCACATAAGGCGATATCCCCACTGTGTTCAACACACGAACAGTCTAACGCGCTGTGCAAATCGGTCAGCTTCAATCTCCCAATAATAATTAGTTGTGATAAAAATAATATATTAATCGAACCTAACCGATTAACGCGACGTCGTTGAATCTGTACAGCTATTAAGCTTTAAAGATTGCACCCTCTACGCCAAAGGGCTGTATATCTAATTGGTATTTAAGTAGGCTTTGGCGTAGAGCGTTGACTGTTCCCGATTGTCCCTTGGACTGAGGCGAGCTTTACCGTCCAACTCGCCTGACACGTCATCACGAAGGCTCTAGCTCGCGGCGGGAGTTCATCGTTGCTGGCCTATCGAGGCCTTACGGCCGTAATGGAACACTCGTGGTGCATATCAGATGTTTGTGGGTAATTGACGCTTCGGAAAGTCTTTTTTGTAGTCGCGCCGGTTTGTAGGCTTCCATCGCTTGACCACCAATCGTATCACAACAGCACTGTAGTCACTGAGGCCTAAAGTCCGGCCCGAAACACTCGGTACTCTGGCGCGCGGCCTGGGGGACCGCGCGCCTAGTCCCACCCGTTCTCTTTCACCATATGAGCCAGTTCTATTATGAACTTGCCCTCTTTGTATTTCTGACTTGATTCGAACGCGTGCTCCTGAAAAGAGAAGGGGGATATTGTATTAACAAAATACACGATAAACACGTTTTAGCGTTTTGTGTTGCGTTTAAAACTCTCGTTTGAATGTCACTGACACCTGGCACGTGCCCGTCCTCAATAGAGCTGAACTGAATGCAGTTCAATAAAGATTAAAGAGGGGTGAGACGAATTTGAATAATATTCTGTCTATGTAAAAAAGATCTGTGCTCAAGACTACATTGTTCTCTCATAACTATCCTATTTCATGGTACTGTATTTACTGTTTTTTTTAAAGATATTGATTTATAAAATAACCATGCAGTTTTTTGCCGGCACGTCTCCATAGGAACAGACAAATTAACCGTGCATATAAATTCGACTTTTCAAAAGTGCATGTATAGGAATAGATGGAAAAAAAAGGTTTTATTGTGAAACAAAATACTGTCGATTGATTTTGTAGAACCAGTTCAATTTTATCTAAACTACTATCTAAACGCATATAACATGGCCGCATTATCATCCGAAGTGCAATCCGAAAAATAGGTTAATAAACAACAAATGTACTGATTCTCACATAGTTATTGTCAAAAATGACGTTTGCAAGCTTATGTAATTTAGTCGCGTTTCTTGCGTGTTTTTCTTAACATTTTAACCGCCCCAGTCGGAAATATCCAACAATTTTATTAACCTATATATGGATAGTAACGGACAGGTATATCCGATATGGTCGAAATAGAGTCAATTTTTTGTCGGATTTATCCGACTTAGGCGGTTAAAGGGTTAAATGTCTTAAAGAATAAGGGGTAAAACACTTGATTATAATTCAATTACAGAGGATGATTTTAGAACGAAAATGATTAAATGACGTTAAGATCGAGTTTATAAAGTCTAAATCGCTTTTAAGTTTTGCGTTGACTATTTTGGGATTATAATTAGGAGCAAACAGAAAAATAATTAGTTGAACAGACTACAAGACTGTATAAAACTTTCTAAAGGGTTCTGAAATTACTTGTACTTTGATACTTTTGCTTTAGTTGGCAGTTGTGTAAGGTAAGTACAACCAGGTTTAAAACAATAATTATCATTACATATACAGTGTCTACCTGGATAATGTGTACAGAAGAAAATGGGTAACACCAAAAAAGATAACTTTTTTTTTATGGATTTTCCTTTTTTTACTTTTTTTATTATGCATTTTGTTTAATTAATAGCGTGTATTTCGATTAAATAACAACGATATAAATACACAACTTAAGTCGCAAATAAAAAGCAACCCATATAAACAGTCATTAAGATAAAAAAAGTTTCTTTACTTAAAACTTAATTTGTAATTTTTGTGATATTTTTCATTTTTTTTTAGGTTTCTTTTTCCAATTTTTTGCCGATAAATTGTGACCTAGATTCACAAATTTTTGTCTGTGCTGAAAATGCATCCCTAACGAATACGGCAGTATGTTATTTTTAGCGCCACCCGAAGGATGCTTCAGCATACTTAGTAAACAACGAGGTGACGGTTTATTCTTTGCTGGCACATGCACAAGGCTCTACCGAAGAAGTTTAATGAGAGAGAAAAAAGCCTGCCAAGTGCGCGTTGAAACACGAGCAGAGTAGGGTTCAGTCAGTTTAAAATACAAAGTAATAGGCATGTTGACAGCATCAATAAATTGCGAATCTAATTAGTCCGCCAGTTAGAGTTTTGAAAAATAATGGACACGTATTTTTTCTTTTGTTAAATCTATGAATATATGGAAAGATAAAACGCATCAAAACTCGAGAGTGGGGGCTTGTGACGTCAGAAGCAAGTAAAAATTGTACTTGCTTGTGACGTTTTGCCAATTTTAAAAGTGTCGTATCTTCGTCAATTTTGGTTTACGTAACAAAAGAAAATATACGGGTCAAATATTTTTTGATAATCTAACTGAAGGACTAATTCGATTTTTTCAGTCAAATACCCTATTTTTGCAGTTCATTAATGCCTGGATCCTATAATCAAAAATGAATCGTTTTGCTTACATTGGTACAATAGGTACAATAAAAATGCTACTATTGAGTAGCATTTTTATTGTTTATAAAACTTGGCGTATATGTCGTGGCCAGATCATAGAATTGATCACTTCATGATGTGGCCGACCATTTCATGAAATGGTTGTATTTCATGAAATGGCCAATACTCGCTGGCCATTTCATGATATGGCCTGGCCAGATCAATGAATAATCAGCGTTTGACGATACGATCAGCTAAACGCACGGTTACTTCATGATATGGTCAAACATTAGTGATCATATCATAAAATTAGTTACATTATCTACTGTTAGAGGCGCTGATATCGTTTTGTTTTTGTGATTAGGGTTTCTGTTTTCTCGACATAATTTTTTTCCCGGGTCTCGAGAATTCTCGAGCCCGATTTCTCGGGTTTCTCGGGTCTTTCGAGAAATTTTTAAAAACCTTAAAAAATCAGCTTACGCCCGTTTTTTGAGGTACTCTTGAACGTAGTTTATCTGTTCGATAGCGCTATTATTTCGATAAACTGACTCATTGCATTTCTGAACACCCCAGTCAGAAGATAATCCTAGTTCAAACTTCAGATAACTTATTTTTCCGGTTTCTGAGGTACTCCTAAACGTAATTTATCTATTCTACCGCTATTGGTTCGATAAACTGACATATTGCGTTTCTGGACACCCCAGTCAGAAGATGATCTTAGTTCTAACTTCAGTTAACTTGACTGATCAATTTGGGGTTTATGGGTCCCAGAACCTAGAAATATTTTTTTTCAGATATAAATAAATTTTACTGCCTAATATTATAAATTACAATAAAAAAATTAAATCCTACTTATTTTGTTATAATAGTTTTATTGTGTTGTTGCTATGATTAAAAATAACAAAGAAAAAATACAGTGATTAAAATTTTATATTTTATGTTTTTATTGGTTCGTTTTTAAATCATTGCATATACCAGAGGAGATTTTCATTTAAACTTGGGGCCTAACTGCTAAAAGATGTAAAGTTTAAGGCGAGAAAAGTATATTTAGCTGGGCTTTAAAAAGAGACCCCATCTAGTGGTCAATTTACAAACTTACTTATTGTTTGGATAGTTATCTAGTCGTCGATTTTGTATTCAGAAACCCAACAATAGATGAACGGAGTTTATCTTACAGTTAACTTTTATTTGACGTTTTATGTCACATTATAATAAGAGTAGGTACTTGGAGTTGAAGGTATATTATGTGTATGTATGCTTGCCTCGTTTACTCGTGCCTCGTAAGGCGAGCGATCAGAAGCCAGAATGCAAAGATTACGTAGATTTTAAGCCATTTTTACAGTAACAAAAGAAAATCTTTGATTTCTCGAGTTCTCGAATTCTCGAGGTATTTTTTCTCGTCTCGAAGTTTGCATGATTTCTCGACATTTCTCGACTCGAGAATTCTCGAGCAGAAACCCTATTTGTGATGCATCATGGTGGCGGACAATTATTCTGACAAAAAAGCTAATAATAATAAGTAAAGTAGGGTGACCACGCAACGAAAATTAATGAACTATTATTGGATTTCAAAATATGACTTCATGGTAATTGCGGGTGAACTTTTCATAGAATTTTATTCGTTCGATTATTTACCTGCTTAACCTGTGAAACTACAGCACAAAATCTCGATGCACGTTACTGCGAAAATTTACTATTTAGTAAGTATATTGAATCATTTGGGTTAGGTTAGGTTAGGTTAGAACAGTGACCAATAACGCGCGAAGGTGAGCGAGCGAAGCGAGCGTGCCGCGGCAGCGGCCGCCGAGCGCCAGATCCCCATAATTGTTGGTGAATCAAGCTATTAAACTTTCGCGGTAACGTGCATCGATATTTTGTGGGTCGAAATTCCGCAGTCTACTCCTTTGCTTGCATGGTACGTGCTTCCTTTATTTGGATTTTTTATTAAACCTTTGATATCATGGAAACCCTACATTAATGATATGGCCAAACGTGGTTGGACATATCATTAAACGTTGACGTTTAAACGATATGGCCAATTTTAGTTGGCCATTAATACAACCCATCATACATCATGAAGTGATCAATTCTACGATATGGCCACGACATATAGACTCGTAAGTAAATTTTAAGTTCGATAGCTACTAACGAATGGACGGTGTACTATATGCAATGATATGGGGCTTCATTATTGGTCCAGATATAAAGAGTCTTAATTTTAACTAATAACGCTTGGTAAATCATAAGAATCGGCCATTTGTCATTTCGTATGAACGTTTTACTTGTGGACGAGGTTTAAGGTCACATCTCATTAGAGCCACCCGACCCGCATCGCCTCGCCTCGTGCGGCTAGTATTCTTTAATGAATTTGTATGAATGTGCGCTCACTACATCAACTCCGTAGCGTCACCGGATCGCCTCGGGCGTATGCCGTCCACGCGCGGACAACGAGTTGACCACTCGGTGACAACTCGCTGCTCGCATGCTTGCGTTGCGTTGCCGCGCATTGCCAACGCACAAGTCCCGAGTGAACTGCGCGCTGCCATCGAGTGGACTCCTCCGACGACTTCTCTGGTTGACCACGCGACGTTTACTAGTGATAACGCGGCGTCCACCCATTGAAAACGAGTGGACGCCGAGCGACGAGGCGATGCCGGTCGGGTGTCGGGTAGCTCTAATGAGCTGTGACCTTTAAGTTTGACTGATGGAGTAAGTCATATAAATAAATCTACTATTTTTATTCATTTAAGCATTTTGCTCAATGTTTATCTAATGTGTACTGCAACACCGCTTTACATATAAGTAACTATAACTAGTAACCTATCTAGGAAAAAGTTCTTTTTCATTACTTTGACATGAGTGTCACGATCTCATGCAAGCAGTATTTGAGGATCGCTTGCACGGAATATTGGATGTCAACGGGGTAAGATAAACTGACACTGCATCATATAGAGATATGCTCTTCGATTCTAAGCCAAGAAGGCGGTTCAATAAAATTCCGCTGGATTGCAATTCTTAAATTGCTTTTTTGAAATGTTATCTCTTTGAATTAAACTTAGGTACATATTGTCTCCAAAAGTTAATGTCGGTTTTACAATTTATGATTTTAGAAAGCATTTTGTTTTTAGCGTTAAGTTTAGACCGATAAATATATTTCAAACTTTGTGATCTACTGGTAACACAGATTGACCAGCACGGGTTTCATAAAGATAAAAATAAATAATATGAAAACATGGTTTTCTTAACGTGAGTCATTTTCGCGGCCCAGGTTAACTGACTGCGCGGGACGATATCGCGCTAGTCGTGCCCGCCGGCTGTGTCGCCGTGCTTCCATTTATTTTTGTGGCATAGAAATGTTCTACATAAAATAATATTCTTACATTTTTTTTTTCTATTTTTTTATCCCTCTCATGTGGTCAATATGCGACCACTTAATCCCTTGCTTAATCTATACTAGTTATTTAGATTACGTGGTTTTAAGGAAATACACGAATTGGTTAACAGTTAACACCCAGTAGATAACAAAGAAAATCTCAAAGGAACATTGAAAAGTTTAAAGTGTGGTCCTCATCAAGGGATTTAAAAAAAGGGTTGACACTAACATATTTCCATCCGAGCATCGTCTTGCAGCACTCGCAGTAGATATCGGCGACCGCGTGCAGCCCTGTCAGAAGCACGCGCTCCTCCGCCGGACCGCAACCCACGTTTACACTGGAAAAATGAGAAAATTCAACATTATAAAAACGTATAAACTAAAGGAAGAATGTCAAATACATTTACGAAAAAAAAAGAAGTTAACTAGACGAGAACTAGGTATAATGTTCTATTTTTGAAATGTCATTGCCTCTTTGTTTTTTATCTGTGCATTTGCGTTATATCAATATTCGCGCCATTTTTCTGTTCCGTATTTGCAATTTCAACTTTGTTTAAAATGTTCAAATATTTGGCAGCAAAGAATTTGCTTTTGAAAAATATCAACTGGATTCTAAAATCCTTAAATATTCAGAAAACCGTAAGGTACAGTTATTTACAAATACTCTTTTCAATCTCAAGGATTTCAATGCAAATATTTGTGAAAGACGTAAATCGAACTCAGTTGACCGTGACATTATGCGGCACCCGTTAATTCACATTGTCGGGAAAAGAAAAAAAGCGATATAGCAATATCGTTGAAGGTGACAGAAGAGTATTGAATGTTTCAACGGAAAAATAGCTGAGATTGCAGCAATGCACATTGCACACGGCGACTGAAGGACGCGCATCAAATTTCAATCATTTAGCAATAGAACCGTCAAGTGCGAATATAATCTCGATAACGGCTTATTTGTTTACGAAACTCGCTTTAAACGCCATGGGATATGGTAAGTTAGCACCGAGGTAAATAATGCTAATACGGGTATAGTGTTGAAATCCTAGCAGAGACCTGCACGCTAACATGAAATATGCATGACTATAGTAGAATATATAAAGTGACGTTGATATTATACTCACACTGAATTGAAAAGGTACGCGCGCCCCTGGCTGCCTTGAAACGACTGCAAAACAGAAACACATTTTGTTAGTGCTAAATCTTATTAAAATATAGTCGGCAATGCAGCTTGAGAAGAAATATATTCTTATTGTAATAGTGTAATTGGAAAACGGTTTTAGTTTATATAAGTAACAGTAACAGCTTTTGAAGCGCGGACTGTAGAAGCAACAGGCGTTTGCTTTAATTAAAAAGTTGTGTGGTTATAAAATAAAGCGAGTCGTTTCTTGAAGAGACAAGAGGTTGTAATTAAAGTTACTCTTTAATAGTACATGGGAATAAGTATGAACCATGAAATAAACAGAGTTTTTATTAGCCTTTAAGTTGCCACACTGACAGCGTCTCCTGTAGAGAAGCGCTCTCGCGTGTAGCTGTCGGTGTACCTAGCAACATACTGAGCTTAAAAATTTAAAACGTGAAACGATGAAAGAAGACTAAGTCTAGGGGATAGAAGTAGGAATGACTGAAATGAACGGATGTGGTGCGTTGACCTAATTAATTAACATCGCACCGAGTAAACCACAAAGCATTTCATAAAAATGAAGATTAATTAGTGATGCTGCTATTCACGACCTATTTTAGTTGGTGTCAATCATGGATTCCGGTAATTAAGGTGCAATTAGATAAAGATAATAGTCATGAGGGAATAACGAAGAGACTTTACAACAAAGAAGAGCAAAGATCAAAATCAAGGAAGGTTCATAAATAGTAAGGTAATCTGAAGTGAGATTTAAGAAGTAAGAATTAGTCCAGACTTGGAGATAAGGATGACTTTCAAAAGACTGATATAATACTGGTGATCACCAATCATCTTCGAAGAGTAGTGACCGATACCTTGCGAGACATTGTCGTGGGTGATTATAGAAGGAGCCGATAAACATGAGATGATGGTAGAAATAATGTCCTGACTTAAAAAGAAAAGAGAACAGAAGAAGATAAAAAGTGTTTATACCTTAGATATAAGCTCGTCATGGCTGGCCAAGTGCGCGCGGCAGTGTATACAGCTGTAGGTGCGGTGCGCCGGCGGCAGGTACGCCTGGAAGGTCTTGACGGGGGTGCGCGCGGCCGTAGCGCTGCCGCCGCCCTCGCCTGCCACCCCGGCTCGGTTAGTCACCCCGTCACGCATGAGTGCCTGCTAGCTACCAACACACACCGCCGTCAGCTACGTCGTGCGCGGCTGGCGGGCGCCCTAAGTGCACTATGAATGGCCGCCATGGAGATTGTGACGTGCTCTTTGTGATTTGGATGTGGAAGCTTTTAAGAGTAATTTATGGAGAAAGGATCTTAAATAGGTATGACGCACAGAAGTTTTCTATAAAACAGGGTAATGCTTCGTGATGGTATCCCATCACTTCTATAAATTATTCTAACATGAAACAGGCTAAACCTCGCCTCTGTTTGAAACAAGCAGGATTAACAAAGAGATAAAACTGGGGAAGTTGTTTAGAATGGTTCTTCAGTGAGAGATCTCAATAATAGTACAAAGAAGACCATAAGAGAATTGAGACAAATATACGAGTGTAATTTCCCACAATTTCCAACATTGTAAGAGGACATTGATTTTAGAAAGGTGAATGACGAAAAAGGAATGCGCAGAAGCATAATATTTGTCACCATTCAAGACTTGGAATCCATCCAAAATTTGACCAGTACACAGAATGATTGGTTAGTCACTTTACATCTGAAAACCATGAACTTTACTCATCATTCTGCACAAATTTCAATTAAGGGATAAACTCTGAATTCGTGAATCTGTTTTCAGATGTAAAGCGAGTAACCAGCCATGCTATAGCAAAAGAAAATGCAATTAACGGAACGAATGATTTTACTCTCATCAAAGAGGTTACCTATTTGGGATGCGGGAGCTATTTCACAAAGAGCTTGCATTTGGAAGCTAACTCATAAAGGTGGAACATAATTTAATTACTCTACGTTACGGGTAATGTTACCAGAGTGATTAAACCTCGGTTTGCTAGTGTCAACTTAACTATAGAATCATTCGGCAACAGGTATCAGTTTTCGTGGTCACAGTTCTAACCAAACTTTACCTAAGTAAGGTCATATTAGAATGAAACCACAAGAAAATGATGTCACGACAAGTTCATGGATTAAGTTGACCAGGGCAAACCTAGAGGTACTCAAATTTCAAACATTACTCGTAACAGATACACAGGACTTTGGTAACAATGATATAATCTCAATCGCAGCCATAGGAGTATAGTGCACGTGGGGCGAACAGTAACAGCACTCATGGGACAGTTAATTACATTGACGTTTAATTAGATCCGAAACATTTGGCTATGGTCACTCTATCTTATAATTATAGATCTAACGTTAGGTCATACGATTACGTGTGCTATGCCATCAGTCATCAGCTACGTCTCGCGTCTATTATTACGCAGATTGTTATCAACCAGAAATGTTGGGTAAACAATTTTGTATAGAGTTTTTATGGATGTGTGTCAAATTTTGAGGGGACTTTTACTGTTATTTATAATGCCAGGTCTTTTGTCTCCGTTTTCATGATAATGCTTCTATTCATCATCATCTCTCTGCCCTTATCCCAGTCTAGGTGGGGTTGGCACAACATGTATTTTCTCTTCTATTCTCATCTATCAGCCGTCATCTCAGTACTCACTTCTTTCTTACCCATATCATCTTTCACACAAACCATCCATATTTTCTTTGGCCTACCTCTACTTGTATTTGATAATGCTTCTATTGTAAAGCGCTAAACCCACTTACAAGTTAAACTGTGCAAGTTATTGCAGCAAGTGCTTGCTTAGTTAGTAAAAATTCCAGAAGTCGTCTTGCTGCGGGTGTGTCTACAGTTGAAAGTTGGTCGTAGAAGTCAACTTCCACATTTTAAATTGATAGTGGTTTGGCGTTTTATTATTAATTAATGGTATAGGTAGCAGAGTCATTAATTCACTTTTAATAATTTCTCTCTACGCAGCTAATAAAGCCGTTATACTAAGAAGACTGGCTTTGATTGTTCGTGTCTTGAAATTCAAATAAGAGATTTGGCAGTTTCTTTCAAGTTGAATTTGAAAGATTAGAAAGATATAAATAATTCAGTTAGACAGCTTAATAAATACCTTATGAACCCTTGTTTTTTACAAAATTATTAGATTAAGTATATTCTAGACCCTTTTCTTCTCAGATATAGGTTTTGAAAGAGCTACTCTTGTTTTTGTCATGCGCATATTTATTTCGAAATAAATCTACCTACTTGGTACAGCATATTATGTCGTCAATAAACTATTTTTCAGCTGGACACGATTTAAATATTTAAGGTGTTGTTACGAAAGCTTAGAGCAGCCTAGACCTTTGCCAGAATACGTGTATAAACGAAAAGCCCTAAATAACGTCCGATATTTGCCAACTTCCAGCTGACTTGATGGCATAGCTTTACTTCTCTTATATTAAGAATAAGACCAAAATTACAGAACAACAGTTCGGGTCCAGTAGCCATAAATTTTCGAGACAGAATCTTGTCTCCGACTCAAAAATTTGCGGCAAAACCAGCGTGGTATAGTCCAGCGTCTGTAGACAAATGGCAATCGATGATCGCCAGAGAATAGATAAGCCAATTAAATGCATGGAAATGACATAACAGATCGCTTGACCGTTCGAAAGCTAAATCCAGTAGGTACATCTCATTGCCGTTTCTATTCTCTAGCAATCGTCGATTGGCATTTTTCTACAGACGGAGGTATTTCTACTCATATCATAGTACCATAGTGAAGACACGGACCTGCCTGGCGCGAGCAGCAAGCGCTCGCCGCCCACATCAGCCGGGAAGACCGTCGGTCACCTGCCGCGCGCGCTCTCGCACCGCGCCGCGCGCACGCACTTTGATCCCGCCACCCTCTGCGAACAAAAGAGAGGAACTGTTAGAATTTGGTACACAACCATCAGGTATTAGAAAGGCCAAAGAACACGAGATAGCAGTGGCGATTAGCGAGTTTCTGACTGAATCGATACTCTAATTTTGATGACAGCTTGAAGAAAAGCGAAGGGTTGCACACTCGATGGTGACATTTCAATACTAGAAAAAAAAAAACTAGCCAAGTGCGAGTCGGACTCGTGCACTAATGGTTCCGTACCATTATCTATTCTGTTTTTTAGTATTTGTTGTTATAGCGGCAACAGAAATAGGTACATCATCTGTAAAAATTTCAACTGCCTAACTATCACGGTTCATGAGATACAGTCTGGTGACAGACGGACAGACGGACGGACAGCGGAGTCTTAGTAATAGGGTCCCGTTTTACCCTTTGAGTACGGAACCCTAAAAATGCAGGTCACTAGTCGGAGCTGCTGAAAGAATCGCGTGTGCAATATGCCTTAGTCAAAAATGGGTCAGTGGGCCCTCGGGACCAGTTTCGAACAATATTCGATTAAGGTACTCGAGGTGGTTAGGGCAATAAATTACCATTAAATTCTAGTCCGTATTGTGATCTTGGGGATACGATACTAGGATCCAGAAACCCATCTGGATATCTCCCGAAGCATGCATTTAAGCAAGAATACTAATAAAACTTAATGTTGTTCTTCCGGGCCTTTTCCCAACTATGTTGGGTTCAGCTTCCAGTCTAACCAGGGGCCTAATTCTCCTAAAATAAATCTTGATAAATCACAACCGAACCAAGGCCGAACCGTTCATTCAGACAGTTCTCAATTTCAAAAGCTGTCGAATTGTTTGACACAAAAAACAAAATCAATCATTTTGAAAGTTTTCGAAAACAAAAACTGACTGACGGTTGTGGTTCAATTACGTTTGGCAACAATTTATTTTAGGAGAATTGGGCCCCTGATGCGGCTGAATACCAGTATTTTACACGAAGCGACTGCCATCAGACCTCCGCAGCCTAGTTACTGAGCAACGCCGATATCCTAAGGTTAGACCCGGTTGTCAGACTTTCGGGCTTCTGAATACCCGTAACGACTGTGACATAAGCTATGTCTACACCAGTGCGCTTTCATGTTCATCTTCGTCTGAAGCATGCGTGAAACGCCATAACGCATGTAATGGCGCATGCCCCTAGCGCACGCTAATCCGTCTATTGTATGTCGACTAACGACTGACCGAGGCACACCGGTGTAGACGATAAGCTGCATGCGTCTTATAGCAATCAATATTGCATGCGCTTGACGCAAGAGGAATTGAAAGTTGTAAGCGCAAGATGAACATGAAAGCGCACTGGTGTTGACATACCAATAGATATTCGAATTACACCCATGACCGACGGTTTAACGTGTTCTCCAAGGCACGGAGTCTAACCTTGCAAATCATATGATCCATGCGGTTAGTAATTAGCCGCGAGCCTCTCAATAAAACTTAAATTAATAATTTAAATTAAGTACATTGAAATGACTGCAGTGATCAAACGTAGGTAAGAAACGCCCCGAACAAATAAAAAAAAACCTGCATTAAAATCGGTTCATCTGTTTAGGAGCTACGTTGCCAAGACAGACACACTAACAGACAGAGAGTTCAAACTTAGAACACTCTTTCGCGCCAGGGTTTAAAAAGCACAATTTCACATGTCACAGAGAACCTAGAATGTTTCATTTGACACAGTGAGATTTCAAATTCGTTTTGCACTGACAAAGACAGATAATTAAACTTTATTGCAATGCTAAAAATGGCAGCAAGTTTACAATATTAGTTTGTTTTACTTGATATTTAAAAACACAGCTGCATTGGCGAGATGCCAGAGCATTTAAATAGAATTCCATATTTGTAATTGCTTTTACTTATTAGCTTTGACGCTGAGTAAAATGCAAATTGGTTAAGCTAAGCGAATAATTAAACAAGTTTTTTGTGGAGCATTATACATTTCATTTACAAATTAATATTGGTCTTATTTTTTATTAAAACGCTGTTATTGCCTACAGCCTAGCGGTTGAACGTTTTTCATTTAAGCTTCGTCAGAATTTTCCAATTCATGCGCGGATCAGAATTTTATTATCGTTTGCGTTATCAGTAAAGAAAATATCGTGGGTGCGTTTACAGACACAAATCTCACAAACAAACGCCCAGACCCGAAACAATCTGTAAGCCATACAAATTTTTGTTCCGTGTGGGAATCGAACCCACGACCCGTAGCGCAGAAGCCAATCGCTTAGCCACTGCACCAAACGTGTCGTCAAAAGTTGCAGTGTAGTTGCAGTTTAGTTTCGATCAAAACAACGCTTTTCGTATTCTCACGATCGCTATCTGATACGCTCGTTTCAAATTAATTGCAGCGTCACTGCAACTTCATCGGGGCGACGTGAAATTACGTGAATTAGTCTACAGGACATCATGGTGAACTGAGGCTTAAATCCTTCTCATTCAATCATCTGAGAAGAGGCCCGTGCCCAGCAGTGGGACAGTAATAGGTTTATTATGCTATTAACACGTTCAGCTCCGTGTACCCTCCAGGAGGGCACCCTGTGTTCGCATTCGCCATTCCGGGTGCCCTCGTGGAGGGCTCATTTTAGCTGCAGGTTTTTCTTGGAAAATGCACCGTCATGAAACAAGCAAACACCTATTTCACGACGTAGTAGCGTATTTCTCAAGGTTTTTAACCTAATGCCAGGAACCCTCCTCGAGGGTTCACTCTTAGCGCAAACGTAATGCCGAGGATCCTCCTAGAAGGTCCACTAGCAATATGTATGGCGGCATGGCATATAAGCTCTATGAAAAGTGTGGTGGACTCTTAATGTGTTAAATAAGATTTTTGTGGAACACAATATGCATTTAATTTAGGTCACAAATTGCAAATCTTATTTCAATTCCTCAATCGTTCAACTGTCTACAAGGTAAACTATCAAATACAATTAATTATAAAAACAATCACGTGGCTGAATGCTTTAAGAATACGAATCATTAACTGTTGGTGACTGTGCTCGGCTTTCGAGCATCCGAGCGACAAGGCCGACGCGCTCTAGTCGCCTGTCGAGCGTTGACCAGCAGGTGAAGAACCTAGCCTGTCCATGGAACTGTACGACGCCTATGAACATGGTTTTTTTGTTTAAAGGTTTTTTAGACCATATCATCCGAATCAGTGTAATTGTAAAAAAGTTGATCAATTCATTGATAGATTTAATTTTGGTTGCTAGGTAAATGTTCAGTACCTATTTTAAGAGGGTAGACTATCTAATAGTTAAGTAAATAAAAAATAAAAGTAATGTATTCCGCTCAGCTAGCCTAACAGCAGACGAGATTATATGAGATAACTCGTCTCGGCACGAGATAATTCGATGGCAAAATTATCTCGCGTTGCGCATGTTAGAGGCTCTAACGAAAGGGCACAATAAAAGTACAAGCAATAAGTAGATAAAAAGAATAAAACATATGTTGTCAACATCAAAAGTAATTTATAATGATTATACAAAGTTTCAAAAGCGTTTTAAGAATGTAAACTTTGTTTTTTATTAATATTATTTTGTATACAAAATAACAGAATAGCCAATATTAAATAATAGTACTATTAAAATGTTAATACAAATACATGTACCAATAATTGAATGCAGTTTCAAAAAAAGTCATTAACTTGTGCTGTTGTAGTCAACAGCACAAGTTGATGTGTAGATATTATTATGAATGTAGTCATTTCCATGTCGAAAGGGTCACACCAACTCAGCATTTGATGAGCGTGGAATATACAGCGCTGAGTCAAGGTTCCTTAATTAGATTTCTTTTATTAATGTACTTCGATCCTTTCATACAGCTGAAAGTCAAGTTATCGGTCAAATGCTTCAAATCTGAGCATAATTTTTATTATGTAGGTAATAAGTTGTATGGATGTGGCGGCGGTTATTCGAACTAACGTGAGAAAAATGTGGCTTGTAGTCATATTGCAATCTTAGAGTAATGTTCCAGTTATGCTCCAGTAACCATTTGACCACATTCTTAACCTTGTGATAATATGTATAATGTCACTGCAAACTTCATGAAATAGGTAAGTAGGTATTTATTGGTAAAATCTCAGGTTTGCGGCTTTAGTGTCGACTCAACTAACTTATTAACATAAAAAAATAAACAAAAAAATCGGTAAGTACGATGAGAATATGTTTACCTACTAATTTAATTTATTTAGTTTTTAGATTAGCCTAATGTAGGCTAAATTCAAATGTAAATTACTTAATGTAATTTATTTCCAAGAAACGTATATAGGTTCCTTGAATAAAATAAATAATATTACTTAGAATGTATAAAGAATTACGCCTTATCGAGACAGACCTAGAAGTAGCAAAAATAATTACCGATTTCCAAATTAAAATCAGTCAACAATAGGTTTCTGATCGTCAACAATTCAATACCTAGGTTATAATTAAAATCATTGATTTTGATTGAAACTTACCTTCTTATTTTGAATCTAGAATCTAGGTTTCAATTTGGAACATTTGTGATCTAAAGATGATCTACTAGAATGTTCGCTGTTCCAATGAGTCTGGTGAAATGTAAAATGCCTGGTTGATTCTAAGAATGACTGGTATCTCCAGTAATGTCGGCACTCAGTAACGCATTGTTGAGCGGCTAATAACCCCCCTGATCATCGTTGACGATAAACTTGACCGAGAATGCACGCGGATATAACTTAAAAGTACCTACCTACTGTGATTTTTTAGAAGAATGACTTTTTTTTTGTAACTCTTAGTTACGAGTTACAAAAAAAGGCATTCTTCTAAAATAACTTTTTTTTTGATAATTTTGTGATATAATTTTTTTAATTATCAATGGATGGAATTATTTATGATGCACCTTGTTCGAAAATTAGCTTCGTAGCACATACTGGCAGATAGATTAAAAAATCGGGTATTTGGTAATTTTTACAGCCAAAGCGGCTTTTGTTCGTTTGACTTTTATTTCCCATAGAAAAACCTAGATTTCTATAAATAAGCATATTAAAAATTGTAATTAGCGTAGCATGTCGAAGCTAATAGGTAGGCCATATCCGTGTTTTTTTATTGCCACTGCGTCGCTAGTCGCTATTGAGGTAAATAAAATATGAATTAAAGAATTTACAAGGTTAGTGGGAAAAGGAGTACTAATCCGAAAGGGTGTTAAAGTACCTACTAGGGTTTTCGCGTTCCCGGCCTTTTTGAGTTCCCGGGAATCGGGAATATTTTCTCGAAATTCCCGGGAATTCCCGGGAATTCCCGGGTACCCGGGAATTTTCATGTTATTTGTATAAATATAGTTTTTCTCGTATATTTCAACATGAAACTTATGTAAGTACTTTAAACATGTTATATTGATAAATTGTCGAACATACCATTCCACTTTTCTTATTAAAATAAAAAATCTACCACTTATTTAAAAAAAATAACTAGGAACAATTAGTCATTTATTGTTCGACGTCGCGAGTTTTTTTAGTGAAAAAGTCTTCTCTTCATTAAATATGGCAAAATATTACGGAATAACAATAGGGTGTATGACTATAAAGGGTGTAACCAATGCATGCAATACCTTAAAACCACACGATCTACTACTGGTGTAGAATGACCGAGCACAGGATTTAAATTGATTAAAAATAAAAAAATATAGTTTTTTTTTTGCGGCTGCGATACCTGTGTTCGAAACTTAACCAGCTAATAAGGAATAAATAAAAAAATGCTACGACGCCACTCATCAATGAATGAAAGCACGGTGACACAGCTGGCTAGCACTAGCACGAAATCGCTCTTTGCAGTCGGTTAACTCGGGGCGCAAAAAGGGCTCGAAAACAAAACTTTTTTTTAAAATAATCCTTTTGTATTTAAAATATAACCATTTAGGGCTAATCTGTGAACATTAGATCACGCTGTTTGAAGGAATTCGTGTACGAATTCGAAACAAATGAAACATTTACAAAAAAAAAAACAAGCGTTTAGAATTTGTTTACTAGACAGAGACAACAGTACTGTGTGCTGACATCACGATACATTTACCCCATTGTAAGTTCACACCACGCAGTACAATGTCCGTTTCACGCGAGAGAGACAGAAAATGCTCTAAAATCTTCGGAAGCGTGCAGACCCTTTATTTTTTATCATCATTTCTTCATTTCAAATAATTCCCGGGTACCCGGGATTCCCGCCAGATAATTCCCGGGTCCTAAAATCCACAAATTCCCGGGAATTCCCGGTTCCGGGTACCCGGGGCGAAAACCCTAGTACCTACTGACCTATAAATAATGAATAACTTCTGATCTACAACTTTTCCCACAAGTCAATAGTTTAAGAGAAAGCCTTTCAAAAATTACGCTTAAATCTATCTCCTTAGCTATGATTAGCTTTCGTTTACATTTTAGGTCATATTTGGGGTCACGGATTAGAAGCTTCATTTTCTGAATTTGTAACTAAAGCAGGGATGAAGAATTTATGTTTTTTTTTTGGAAATAAACATAATTTTGCATGGAAATAAAAATTGACGTATTTTGTAATTTTAACACTTGCTTTAAACAGTCATCAGGGGTACTTTAAGTTGGTCGATTAGTACAACCTTTCCGACTAACCTTGTATAATTCTACATACTTACATAAAATTATAAAACAACAAAAAAAAAAACTCCGCTATTAAAAATAGTTTTGATAACTACTAAATAATATAATTGCTGTTGAATTATACAAATTGTCGTACATTACGTAATATTACCTCGTTTAAGTAAGTGGCGGAATAAATAATAAGGACTGTTAAAACGCGAACGTTGTCGAGTTTTCACAGAGAAATGTTTAGCTAATGGTGTTCGACGGTGTGTAACATTTCAATGCTCATAAATCCAGTACGCTAATGCTATGTTACGCCTCAAACAGTACCGTTTGTGCTACTTCCCATGCAAAGAAAAAACAAAAGGAAGTTATTACAGAAATATAATTGTAGTATGAGAAAATTATAACTGTTGATGTTTTAGAATATAATAGAATAGGTCAACTGGTTTCTTCTCATAATTGTAAGGCGACAAGGTATTAATATATACGATGGAAAGGCAGTATAAAAAACCTACAAAATTGAGATTTTTTTGTATCCAAGCTAAGGGCTATTTCACCAACCTATCATTATCTGTTTATTAAGCTAATTCGGTATCTACTGTTCAATAGCTTACATTTGCATTTCGCCATCGTAACAATAGTGACAATGACAAGATTATTGAACATAAATATCATAATTTCTGGCTTATCGGGTGATAGTTACGGACTACATTATTGATATGCTGGTGAAATTCCCCCTTTAGGGTTGCAGTGACAGATGAAAGTGAGATGAAAAACGATCGCTTCCTTTTTAAGCAAAAGTTGGTTGAGCGAGTTAGCACACAAACCGAGAAAATGTTTCAAATTCAAATATAGAATTAGTTTTTTTTTTAAAAACAACAAAAAGCCCAGACCTTTTTAAAATATTCGGAAAAATTACTCCCGGTTACTGAAACAATGAATTTTACATAGGTATAATCTGCGGTCAACTCTCATGTCAACTAATGTGACATAATAATAAGTCACATTAATCAACTGATAACATATTATCTCAGAATACAGAAAGTACTATTATGATATCAGTTGACAGTTGAATATGTAATTAATTTTTGCACTGATCAGCCTTTCAAACGAAAAATTTTTTAATAAACAATCTAATACATTTTAATGTATGTAAGTATTAGACAAAAGACAAAGGTGAACAGAAACATGAATATTTTATAAAACAATGTCATTGTGTCGTGTCATTACTAAGTAGTTTACTTTTAATGTTCATTCGCGAGACGGAAGTGTTTATATATTTTTTGTTCTTTAGTGAGTACTACGGCACGAGTACGATTAATTAGTTGTATTTTTAATTACGAATTTTCGTTTTATAAATGTCAATCATGAATGAATAATTGTAATTGTAGAGACCTGATAAAGCTGATAAAATAAAATTAAGAAAAACATACATTGATACTTTAACCAAACATAGCTACACTCGCGACAATTTAAGAAGTCCGATTTGACACCTGTCAAAACACTAAGAGTTATGTCAACACTATTAATAATTACTCCAATGCGTGGCCTTTAGTAAAATTTTATCATGGGTGTGCTATGTGCAGATAAATAAAAAGGCGACTTTCTTTAAGATCGAAGGCGTACAACTTCCGTACACATTTATTTAGTGCTTTAAAGCAAACGTCAAACCGGGCCTATTGAGTTATCCGAACTGTATGAACTGATTAAACCAGCTGTCAAACAAAATGACCTCATGTACTTGGGTTCATCAAATCAAAATTTACTCTTGATAGTATCACGTATGGTGTGTGAAACCTATGTATGTGAAACATCAAAGTTTTTCCCCGTGTGGGGACGGGCTAGAATATAATACCACCTCACCGCACGCGGAGAATGGACGCGCGTTCTAAAGCGTGAATTACATAGAAACGGCATAAGACGCAGGCACGGCGCAGGCGCGTCGCTTTCATACATTTTGTATGAAAAAAATTTGAAGCGGCACGAGAAATGTATGAAAGTGACGCGCCTGCGCCGTGCCTGCGCCTTATGCCGTTTCTATGTAATTCAGGCCTAAGATTCAACAAAACCCAGCACGCTTGGTGGTAGGATCTATATGGTCCGTCTGACTAGCTATAGCTACCACCCTCACATAAAAGTCGGTGCCAAGCAGTTTACTGTGTACTCTGCAGTGGCGAAGGCTCCATACAACTCGATTCCTATCGGCTTCCCTTTCGAAACGGTTAGTTACTGGAAATCACGCATTACACTTGAACAAGGTAAGCATTATTTGGTCCGGCTTCCCTTTTAAGAAACTTCACCCTACGCCACTGGTACTCTGTGACTTGGATTCGTGTGCTCCATCTAAGACCCTAACTGCGTTTACCATGAGGTGCGACTAGGGAAAAACGGACCAAGTAATAAAAAAAATGTTATTAAACCCATTAATTAAAGATTATGTCTGGCCATTGTATAAAAGCGTTAAGGTACTTGACCTGAGAATGGGATAAAACAGTTCATATCAGTTTATTTTCTGCAGCACGCAACAGCCAAGAAATGGAAGTTAAAACTTGTCACGACGACACGAGTGCGCTACTGTCGCTTGAAGGTAGAGGTGATTGTCCAATAATGGAGTCAAGCGGAACAGAAGGAAGCTATAAAAAATATAAATAACTTGACTATAGGCAGGTTTTTATACTTTGTGCATGATCTTGTGCGAGTAGGTAGAGCACAATATATAATTCGGATAAGTGTATGTCGGAGTCGCGCACTAAGGATTCCTTATCACCACACATGTCAGTGAAATAACTGTTTTTATTATTTGTTGTATAACTATAGAGTATGCACTACAATTACACCAAGTTTCACGCTTGTATGTATTACGGTTTTTAAGATGGAACAGGAACAAAAAAACGTTGAAAAGATGCATTTTTTTCGAGGTTTCTTGTATGGGGACCCCCTTTGGGTTTAGATTTTTTATTATGTTAAATAGCATCCATGAAAAAACCATAGTAACACATAGTCTGTAAAAAAATCAACTGACTACCTATTAAAGTTAAAAAGATACAAGCCTATGACAGACATAGGTACCTACAGATGGAAGGACAGATGGCGTAGGCTTAGTTTCAGGGTTGGCACCCTTTTACGTACGGAACCCTAAACACGTCAAATCAAAACCTCTTATTGTTCCTTAAAACATTTCCAATTTGTTTTTATGGCTATTTTATACGATGGCAGTGGCTGGACCCAGTGACTCGGATTTGCGGCGCCAGTCACTGGGTAGACGGGATCTGTCAGTAAGTCAAAATGCTGTTGATTTTTGGTGGGGGAAGCTACTGGGTCCGTTAATGAGAGCTAGTCTGGACAAATTTGTGACTGCGAAGTTACCGCTGGACTTACTACGAACTGAAGCTGGACTACTAACGAGCCCAGTTGCAAGTCAGCGCTGGACTGACTTACTGTTCTGTCATATTACTGGGCTCGTATACATATATCTGCCTGTCTGTATTGCTATGTTATTGCCATTATAGACCATGCGTAACTCGGAACACTCTTTACGCTACGATAGTAGTAAAAAGTCTTGTTTTAAATGCTTAATATCCATGAGAAAGTTCGATAGCAATGTTGCATTTTAATTCAAGCTAAAAACAAAGATATCTCGTTAACTCCTTACATCAAAATATTTTCTTTGTCGAAAAGCAAATGTATTGTTTCTCAAATGTTTTCAATGTCAGTATGAACCTCAATACTGGCGCATGCGCAGTTATTGTTAGTAATCGTTTTATTTACGCGCCTTTTATTATCACTTGCCGGTGGTCACGATCGCATCAATAATAAAAAGTTTATTTTGAATACGATTCACGTATTGGCAGCCAACGTTAAGTCATGTTTATTGTTCCTACAGCTGTTTCTAAAATATTGAATTACGCCTTATTATAAAAATCAAGACGAATGCGATTAACTGCAGTGTACGTAAAAATATACACTGGACCGCAAAGAAAAAGGGTCGATTAGAAAATCTTCAATATCTTCAAAAGTACCTGACCTAGCTTAATGAAATGAAGACTGAATTAAAGAATATTTTAATGTGCTAAAATGTAAATAAAAAAAATGAATTCAAGCTTTTTATTTTTAATAAATGTAAAATAAATGGGTCAGGTACTTTTGAAGATATTGAAGATTTTCTAACCGACCCTTTTTCTTTGCGGTCCAGTGTATATGATTTAAATTGCTGTTCTCTATTTAAAAATAAACGGCCATTAAATGATTCTTTGTTTCATAAAGGTTGGTTACAAATATTGGCTCAAATGTTTAGCTACGTTTTACAAGTATTACTCATACAAAACACATGATCTTCGTAATTTATTATCCTTGTACGATTCTCAATCACGCTCTATACTCAATTAAAGATGATACATGATATGGAAATAATGTAAAACAAAATAATTATAATTGTGCATGAGATTTTGAATTAAAAAAAAAGTTTGTTTATTTAATGTGGTTATTGTTAAATTGTCGGCTCTTCCCTCTATGAGAAGAGAATTTTGGCCTGCAGTGGGATAATTACGGACTGGCATTATTAGAAATTAGACGAAATTAATTATTACGACTAGAAACTAGACGAAATTAATTAGAAATTAGAATTCTGAAATTAGACGACAATTTATGGCCAAAAAAGGTTTTTTTTATTTCACAAAAATTACAAAAATTCTTGATAGAAACGCGTTTTTTTAACTCGATTACTGTTTTTTATTGCTTTTTAGTTGCTATGCAACATCAATTCTAAGTTATCATTATTGTCTATATTTAAACGAAATACACGCTATTAATGAAAAGTGATTATTTTTTGTAAAAGAAAAGCAAAAAAAAAACTTTTTTTTTCTTTTTACTTTTACCCTTTTTCTTTTGAGGACATTATCTAGGAACACACAGTATTATTTATGGTTAAAGTTTCACTTGAACAAACGGATCAGTCGATTTGCATCAAATAACAAACACAACCGTTTATAGTTAACCCAATTATTTTGTTTACCTCTGAAATCTAAATTTATCGAAGCCCAAAAACATGAAGGCTCATTTCACTAATGACTACAGTTCCGTTTCAATGTACGGATTAGCCGTTAAGCCTGACTATCTGAAATTTTGGAATAAATCCAGTTGACCTACATCTATGTACACGGGCCGCGAACAGGGCTGTTACTTACACATAACTTGGATAAATGATTTTTATTTCTGTAAATAAATCAGTTACAGACACTTTTACAAGTTAATTTGATATGATTTTTTAAGACTAGATGGCGCCGGCATTTCCTTTCTGACTAGCTCTGAGAAGAAAAGCCGAAACAAACTCAAAGGTCAAGGTCTCTTTTAAAGTCCAGAAATTGTGGTATAAAATCTGTGCTTAACAATGGAGGCAACGTCTGGAATGGCATTTTGAGGAAAGAGCCATAGCAGCTTTGAGTTGACTTGTCCCAACTGACGGTACGCAAGCATCAGCCATCGTGTAGCTTAACAACAACAAAAGTCCAACATTTCCAACTAAAACTCAAACTCAAACTCAAACTATTTATTTGCACACTAAGGTTATATACAGGTCTTCTATGTATATTCTACAACTAAAAACACTGCAGAAGGATTCTGAAGGTATTTTCTGATTTTGGAGTTTTTGGTTCTGCCTAGTCTTTTCTCAACGGGTCAACTTCCAGTCTTACCAAATATGGCTAAATATCAGTATTTTACACGGAGCGACTGCCATCAGACCTCCGCAGCCCAGTTACTGAGCAATGCCGACATCCTAAGGTTAGACCGGTTGTCAGATTTTCGGGCTTCTGACTACCCGTAATGACTGTCATAGGTATTCGTATCAGACTGACAAGGCGCCTGCTGCGCCTGGACAGGAGCAGCCTGCGAATGGTGACTGGAACGATAACCGGACACTGCTCACTAAACAAACACTTCCACACGATAGGCATAACGGACAGCCCTCTGTGCAGAGCATGTATGGGGGCCGAAGAGACGGTCGCACACGTGCTCCTGGAATGCACAGGGGTCGCCCAAATACAAGAAACAACCCCTGGCGCAAATGTTCTGAGCGGACTGAGAGCCCTAATCTGCTTCTGGAAGGAGGTGGGCTGGTTGGAATGATGGCCGCCATGGCCCACGTACAATGGTCCACTTAAAGGACTAAGTGCGGAAACCACATCTCCTAACATAGAACATACACAGACACCCGGGACCGACGGTTTAACGTGCTTACCGAGTCACGGAGGGGTCTCGATGTATATCGAATAGGCACCCAACTACAGACTGACTGCAAGCCCAGCTTAACCTTGCAAATCATATGATCCGCGCGGTTGTTAAGTAGCCACGAATGGAGAGCGGAGATTCCTTTTGGTTCAAGTTTGGAAAAGTTAGTAAACGAGTAACTTACTATAATAGGAGTTTTTAAGATATGTGTCATACACAAAAGTTACATTGTCATGTTTCAATTACATTGACCAAACGAAAGTGGAGTGTTTGGATCGTACAGCAGTGATTGACACGGTCTGCATCATTGTGCCTCCTTAGTCTTATAATGCACTCCGCATCAGTTGTGTTCGTTCGTTGGTCGAGCGCGTCGGGATTTTTATTTGTCAAAGGTTTTAGGAACATAATTTTGTCAATTTAATCTTCACGATTATAGAATTTACTGACATCAGAAAGTAGGAGCTATTCTGGTAGCTAACAACATAATTTCTTTCTTTTTATTGAACATCTAAACAAAGAAAGTAATGAATGCCAAAGATTCATTTTAAATGATCATTATCGTGTGATATTGTTAGGTATATTACAATGTGTATACTTCATTTCTCAGAAATATTGTGCCTTTGTAAAGATAAAAGTATGTAAGATGAAACTATTACAGAAAATAATACGTCTAGCCGAAATGATAGATAACGGTCTGAAAGAAATATATTGAATTATAAAAACTAGTCTTTACGACTTTACTTTAGCGCGCCATAAAAACTATGAAGGTGAAGAGTTTTGATTTGATTTTCAGAAGTCGATTAACTGATATAGATTTTATTGAAAACTCATTGAAGTAACATCAAAGATTCTTTGATGAAATAGCTGAAGGAAAAATACTAGCAAACACTGTTTGATATGCATAAGGAAGACGCACACAGAATAACGCTGGTAATGAGCCGGATTCATTAAGATAAATACAAGACAAAAACACGTTGAGATGGGAAATATTAGCTCACATATAAGGAACAAATATGTTATGTGTATACTCTACAAACATAGAAGACACATCTGTTAATATAATAATTTTCCCATCATTACTTAGATTCCGATCCTAATCACCAACAGCAGAACATAAAAGGATACCAGAATTACAAAGATATTACGAATCAATTAGCCATCGTACCACAAATAGTGTTTTAATAGATTTTGTTAATATATCGAGTCATGCAGGTGTTATTTATTCATTTTGCACGGTACCAACACGAGTTAGATACGATTGGAGTTGGTCACGATCTGATACAGTCATAGTTAGTTAGCCTAGGTTTGTAATGTTCATTGATTGATGGGTACCTCTTTGTTGGTAAGTCAAGTGGTGGAATCGAGAATACATAGTTAATTTAGCCATCATTTATCGATGATGTAGACAGATGATTGGAGAGATAGAGTTTAAACACAAAAAAATTTTGTAGCCTAAAATTATCTTCACCTAAATCGATTTTTTTCTTAAATTTCTCTATTCGTCGTTAGATGTATTTAATACTACAACTATGTACAGTAAATAAAGTAGTTTTTACACATAGGTCTTTATTTTTGCTCGAAATTACAGTTCTAAGTCAAGTTGGTTTTATTTCTTCTCGGGCTCTTAGAACATCAAAGGTTTTTTATTTGCATTACTTAGAGTACGGGTATTCTCAGTATTACTCGTAGTGAGGTTCTTAGCACCTGCTTGCTCAACAATGTTACAATAAAAGCTCGTTCGAACTCAAGTACTAGCTCTGACCTCATATATTATTTCCGTCTCATTTAATAATGTTCATTCACCTCTTAGCGTTAATCTTGTTTGTTTTGTCACTCTAATCCTAACTATTGTCATTAATGTTATGAATATGAAGGTTTGTTTAGTTTGGTAGTAGTGGTTCTGAAATTGCGTTTCTCTTTAGGTTCGTTTTAAACCTGGAACCTCGTTTTGTAGGAAGGGCTCATAGACTAGTTTTAAACAAGTTTTCACAACTAAAACATTAACGTATTTGACTTTGCTTAAAAAATGCTACATCATTTTAAACTATGCTCTATCAATTTGCTTTGTTGAAATCAAACACTAGATTTAATTTAGGTATTTATAGATATAAAAACTTACAAAGTCGTCTGAAGTTCATTCATTGTGTCAATAACGATATTTTTTGTAAACGAATTGAGGCTGAATTACGAATTAGGGATGGCGCGAGTTACTATAATAGATTTAAATATTTTTGGAAAACCAACATCTCTATATCTCGTCTCTTAATAGTATAAATTGAAATCCTTGTATACGATATCTTATGGCGAATAAATGTATTTCTTGTATTGTAAATAATGTATTGTACTGTATTGTCGCTTTTCGTGTCTGTCTGTTTGTCCGCTTACTTCTTCTAAACTACTCAATGGATTTTAATGCGGTTTTAATCTTAATTTAGGTTATTTCTTCCGAAAGATTTTATGCAATAAAACGAACCGGAGCGAGCAGGGGCGGCTCGCTAATTGAAAATAAAGAAAACTTAGATTGTTAAAACGACCATTAGTAAAACTTAACATACCAACACTTTCAATAAGTCCCTAATGATTCATCACCTCTCATTTCGTCGTTATGTTTATCTAGAGGTCGTCAGCGGCAACGCCCGCGTGGATGTCGTTTATCGCGTATTCCGCTTTTTTCTCTACTAAATTATGCATGATGTACATATAAACCTTCCTTTTGAATCACTCTATCTATTAAAAAAAACCGAATCAAAAACCGTTGCGTAGTTTTAAAGATTTAAGCACACATAGGGACAGACAGACAGCGGGAAGCGACTTTGTTTTATACTATGTAGTGATTCTTATGTAACAGGGGGTGAGTCTATTGCCATCAACAGGGCACAAATCCGGGCTGCTACTGAGAAATTCCACACGAAAAAACCCAATAACACTTTGCCCGATCTGGTTCGATCCCCAACCCAGGACCTCACGCCTAGCAGTCGCGCAGACCTTGCCAAAGAGGCAGTCTACAAGATGTTAACGAATTCGTGTAATTCCTTCAAACCACATGATCTATTAATGGTATAGATTAACCCCGCACGGGATTTAGATTAAAAATAGAACCGTTTTCCCCCCGTAGGGTAGAAAACGGATATTTAGGTTTCAGCCGTAGCTTGAACCACTTGAGATTACGCTTACAGGAATTCGTCACTCACACATTCAAACTCACTGTTCTTACCCTGTATGTGTGCACTATTGCTGTCTCTTTTACTCGTGACGCAGCGCCAGACGGGCAGCGCGCACGGCGCTCTCTTCAGTACCTTTGAAGGAGCCGGCAAGGTCCCTGAAGGTGTGGTTCAAGCTACGGCTGAAACCTAAATATCCGTTTTCTACCCTACGGGGGGAAAACGGTTCTATTTAGGTGTTCGAGCCTAACGCTTGAACCACTTGAGATGTGTTTATATTCTGCCGGCGGCGCTGCTTATGCGTACTGTGACTGGTATGTTATTTAAATAAAAACTATAAAATAATCAGTGAAAAAAGTTTAATGCTTTTTTTACAATCACTAAAGGAAACATAACAAAGTGTCAACAATGAACTAATAATAATCAATCATAACAACTATAAGTACTTCTAACTCTTTTAATTACATTTTAAATAAGGCAATCAAACTCATACAGTCGAAAAATCATCACTTAATACTCTCGTAGTAAAGTTACAATCTAACGATTTAAGATTATTTGCGGGCGTTTCCCTGAAATAATGATTAAGGAATGTGTTTTTTGATCTCCAGTTTCCCTTTTTAAGAATATCATCAATGTCATATTTGTTATTCGTCCAGTTTTCAGATGCAACTGCAGCCCGGAAACTGCCTGCCGAGGCAGAAATACCTGCTTCTCGAAACAGAGTTCGGATCCATCCTGAAATTACAGAGCGTGATGCATCTTTAACTGCCCCCCTCGTTGTTATGAACAAGTTCTTCAGGTTTTTCCCCCTTCGTCGCTCTTGGGAGGCTGAAATAGATTTTCTGATCCACAGAACAAGATTTAGACGAACTTCTTTCGCATTGTTTTTTAACACCCATCCGGATTGTCTGTACGTACCAGAGTCGGTTTTGGAACCAAACTGAGGCCATAGAATTATCTCATCCCCGTTATCTATGAACGATCCTTTCATAATGCTCAATAAGGTGAGATCGTGTACTCTTCGTCCTGAAGCTAATAGGAGAAGGACACAGGTGTGTCTAAAAATTTGGAATAGGCTGTCTTCGTTTATGACATAGTTCCTAAGAAAATTCAAGAGATCGCTTATTTTCCAAGGTATAGCTTTCTTCGTTGGAGGATTTTTCGAGAAAATGGCTTTCAATACATGTTTTACCAAATGGTGCGAACTTAGTTCTTCTGAGCGTTGAGGATCAGTTAAAGTTGCCACTACCGATTTGTGCAATGCTATAGTGCGAGGGGCCAGTTTTTCGCTGTTATAAAGATGACATAGATATTTTGCCAAATCTGATGGACCGGGGCTATCTACAGCTATATTATTGATGCGAGCCCATGTCTGCCACCGGGACCAAACAGGCTTGTAAGTTTTTAAAGTAGACTTCCTCCAAGATGTCTCCAAAAGATTTATATCCGCATCGGACCAGTTCCGAAGGTGTTTGCTCCAGCCCGTACTTTCCAGACCGATAAATTTAAGTTCTCTACGTTTGGAGGTGGAAGATTTGTTCGAAGATCTGTCAGATTCGTCTCCAGATCTGTTATTGGAAATGGTGGGCATATTGCCCTTTTCCTTAAATCGGCTACCCAGAATGCCTTGTTCCAACTGGGAGTCACTAATAAGTATGTCCCTTCCGATTTGTTCAGATGGTGGATCACCCGAGGTATCAAAGCTGGTGGAGGGAAGACCCATCCCAGTTTGAACTGCCACGTCTTGCTGAAGGCATCTGTGAATAAGCTGTGGGTGTCTTTTGCGTCTTCGCTGACATATGTCGGAACCACAGCTGATCTCGCAGATGCAAATAGATCGACCACTGGAGTTCCCAGTTTCTGGAATATCAGTGATACAGCCTTTGGTTTGAGGTGCCATTCGGGGAGACCTTTCTCTCGGGAGAGGCTGTCCGCGAGACCGTTGTATATTCCGGGTATGTAACGGGCTATTAGATGACAATGGTGACGTCGGCAAAATTCTAAAATTTTTATCGAGGTTTCCAGTAGCCTCAAGGACTTCGTGCCTCCTTGTTTCATGATGTAAGATACTGTCGTCCGGTTGTCGGATTGTAGCATCACTGTTTTGTCTCTTAAAAGGTAGTGGACTCGTGATAGGACTTCGAATAGCGTGTAAAGTTCTTTTTGATTGCTGTGCCACTTCTTCTGCATCTCTGTCCAGGTTCCCCAGAGTTTCTGGCCATTTATTACAGCACCCCAGCCCTTGTCGGCAGCATCTGTCGTTATGAAAATAGACGGCTCTGGTATGTGTATGGGTGAGTCCTTGTGGATATTCATTTTCCACCAGATTAGCTCCTGTATACCGCGGGGTGATATTGAAAACCGCAGATGTGGTTTTGCCATAGGCAAATGGTTCGACTCTTTCTGAAGAATACGACTGTGTAGGCGACCTAGTGGTACTACGAATGACGCGAAGTTCAGTTTTCCTAAGATGACTTTTGCATCGTGCCAACTCCAACGATTTCTCTTTATAAGAGTCTCCAGATGATCCATAAGGTGGTCTGTTTTGTCTTCCGATAATGATTTTCGGTTTGATTTGGTATCCCACGTAACTCCAAGGTATTCTAATTTTGTTGTGGCAGTCGAGGAGGACTTTTCTCGATTCACTTGCCAGCCTAATTTCTGCAAGTATTCGATGACATATTTGGTCTGACTTTCCAGGATAATTGGGTCTTCGTGAATAAGCATAAAATCGTCTAAGTAGACCAATATTCTTATGCCTTGGATTCTTAAGGTGTGAGCGATCCAATTGGTGATTTTGGCGAAAGCTGCCGGCGCGCTTGCTAATCCGAACGGCAGGCACGTCATTTGGTAAACTTTCTCTTGAAAACTGAGGGACAAGAAGCGGCGATGACTGGGTGCTATTGGCACATGAAAATAAGCCTGTGATATATCCAGTTTCATCATGTAACTGTTTCTGTACAGGTGTGTTGGTATCTTTAAGTAATTTAGGAGGCGAAATTTCGGCGTTAAGACGTAACGGTTTAAA
This sequence comes from Amphipyra tragopoginis, assembly GCA_905220435.1. Lineage (NCBI taxonomy): Eukaryota > Metazoa > Arthropoda > Insecta > Lepidoptera > Noctuidae > Amphipyra > Amphipyra tragopoginis. The sequence continues at coordinate 6,260,718 of HG992006.1, forward strand.
CCTTTTAGGTTGAATATCGGTCGAAAAGAGCCATTTGCCTTCTTTCGCAGAAACATTTCTGATAGAAATCCATTTTGATATTGGCTTTCTTGAATAGCTTTTGACTTCAAAAGTTCTTGTATCTGTTTTGACATCTCTGGCGAAACTTTGGTTCGAAAATGAAGAATGTTCTTGGAAGAGAATTTTCTGATTGGCGGCTTTGAACTGAACGGGATTCTGTATCCCTGAATAAAATTTTGAATTAATTTTGGCGCTGTTGCCCAATTTTGTGCATAATCCTGCAAGCGCCCTGCCTTGAAATAGTCACTTTCTTTTGCCACCACCCCCCCAATTCTTTCGAGGTTGTGGTTGCTGCGATTTTGGCTGCGACTGCGTTTGGGGTTTATAGTTTTGTTGTTGTCTGGTTCTATTACGGGAAGTGTCATTAACTCCTCTTGGGTTGCGGTAGTAGTGTGGGTTGCTTTTTGACGAACCTTGTGTTGCTGTGTCTTTGGATTTGTCTCCTGAACGAAATTTTGACAACTTCTTCCTGTACGGAAAGGGAAAAAATTTTCTAACATCACTGTTGGAGCAGTCTTTAACTGCTTTAGATAATGCTTCGTCTGAAAAAAGATGTGTTTCCGATGGGGGTATGCTATGCAAAATACCATTAAGTGCCTTATTTTGCACTTTGTATGCACCCCTTCTTTGTTCAATCACCTCAGCACGTCGACCACAAACATACTGCAGTAGGGCGTCCGATTTTTTCCTGAACCTGGAATCTGTATTAAGAAAATCACTTCCGATTTTATTTTTCATTTCATGAGGGAGGTGATCCAGCAAGTCTTGAAATATCTTTCTCTGTTGTAGAAGTCCATGTGTAATCGCGCCTAATGTCGTATCAAATTTTTCGAGAACGGCAGCTGATTTCCAATTAGGTGCTACGCTAGCTAGGAGGTTATTAACTTTCAAGGCGCAAAATGCTGGTGAGGCTTGAAATTGCTTCTGAGTGTCTGCATATCTGACATCGCGCCATCCTTCTTGGCCAAAGCGCTGGCAATCTACTCCCTGCTTTAGGTAATGCGGATCAGTTTTAGCCACCTTAGGTTCGGTCACAGTTGTGATTGGACTAAAATCAAATGTATTGTTACCCTCTGATTGCAATTCAGCGAGCTGCCTCTGGGCTTCAGATATCTTGGCTCGTAATTCAGATTCTCTCGTAGAGAAATCATCAGTTGACGGAACTCCCGATGGAGTATTATTATATTGGGGAAGTTGGTTTTCGTCATCCGACTGTGTACTGTCTGGTACTGAATCAAATGATTCGTTCAAGTCAGGAGGATTGGTCGTATTATTTTTCATGGTATTTGCAATAATCCTTTCAATATTGTCATTTTGTTTGTTTTGAGTATTTATTAGTCGATTAAACATTTCCATTTGTTGATTCAAAACGGCTACTAATAAGTGCTCATTGGTCCCCTGGCCTCGGGATGGAGTCGGTTGTTTTATTGGAGTACTCTCCGCTTCCATAACCGGTTCGTGAGATCTTTTTCTCCCTATAGAGCATTCGGGCGTTTCTGTATTAGTAAGGTCAGGGCTAGCCGAGTTTACTTGATCTTGTTTAGAGGTATGTAGTTCAGATGAAGCACTACTACGATTCGTCAATTTACCCTTTATTGTGCGAACTGCATCTACAAAGGCATAATAATATCTACCCGAACCATGTATCTTTTCCATAATGTGATGAGGATAATGTACTAAAGCTCGACCTAGGGACCAGCGTAAAATCTTAGACCTGATGCTTCTATACTTCCTTTCAGATAAAGAACTACAGTCTGGTGTAAACGCTCGGGCTAGATCGGCGGTTGGGATAGCGAATCTTAGTTTGCCCTCAATTTTAGAAGAGACTTCGGTCCCAAATAAGTCGTGAAAAGAAAAATCATAAACTTCCCATGATCGCCAGTCTTCAGGAAAATGTTCATCAATTATATTGACGACTGCTGCAAAAGTTTCCTCTTCTCCAGCTGGGCAGGGCCGAGCAGCTAATTCTCCCATTGTAGTTAGATTAGACATTATCTGAAACGAAAGTCAACATCTTTGACATTTGTTCAGGCTACACGACGTTTGACGGTAGATGGTCGTGTTTAAGGTAAGTTATACTACGTCGTGTCGTATTAACAAGCGACGTTGATTTAACAGATGACGGAGACTTAACAGACGACGAAGAATTAACAAACGACGTCGTCTCATTCAAGCGACATCCGTCTCATTAAGCCGTCGTCTTATCAGACGACGTCGTCTTATTCAGGCGACAAGCGGCGGTCGACATAGTCTTGCTTAGACGACGGTCGACGTGGTGTCGTTTTAAAACAGTCGATACGACATGCCGTCTCGATCCGGCAGAAAAAGCGACCATGCTTTTTTTTTTTTTTTTAGGTGCTAGGTGGCACACAAGTCGTCGCTGGGCCTTTAGGCGCCGAGCGGTATCAATAACAAATTATATTATAAATAATAATTTCTTACTTACGAAATAAATTTATGTTCACGTGTGAGAGATACGAGATTCACAAGCGTACTGAAGAGAGCGCCGTGCGCGCTGCCCGTCTGGCGCTGCGTCACGAGTAAAAGAGACAGCAATAGTGCACACATACAGGGTAAGAACAGTGAGTTTGAATGTGTGAGTGACGAATTCCTGTAAGCGTAATCTCAAGTGGTTCAAGCGTTAGGCTCGAACACCTAAATAAAAATATTTTTCCCAAAAGAAAAATTTTATGTGATGGAAAATTTCGATGCCATGCATAAATGAATGAAGGCACGGCGACACAGCTGACGGGCACAACTAACGCGATATCGCTCCACGCTGTCAGTTAACTTGGGACGCTAAAATTACTCAGATACAGAATACCATGGTTCATTTATTAAAAACTTGTTTTTGTTGATTCTGTATAAAACTTACAGGGTTAATCAGTGTCACCAGTAGATCACGCGGTTTGAAGGAATTATACCAATTCGTTTATACCGTGTATACTAAAAATAGCCTTTTGTATGTTTCCAACAACAATTACGACAATCTCCACCTAATATACCTCGTGGCGTTAGCAACATATCAACATTAACAATCGTGCAACCACATTGACTGCAACAAATGCTCTCAGCATTAGCCAATAAATCTACTTAGAGTCCTTTATTTGCTTGATAAAAGCTAATAATTTACCTTCTACATTTTACAGTTGTTGCGAAATTCAGGCACACGTGCGTTGTTGCGATATTCAGGTTGTGTTTTGTGTTTGTGTTCGCCTATTTGAACACTGAGCTTACAAATACTATGGAAATAGAGTTCGATTGAATCGATAGCCTGTTTGGGTAGGCTTGTTATAGTTCCATGTAGGCGTTTTAGTTGTGTGCGTTTGGTTTTATTGAATTGATTTGTTAACTCAGCTAGAGCTTTTGTTTTGACGGTTTTGGGATCTTTTTGCTTTTAATTGGATGATTTGGAACTATTAAAGAATACATGACATATCTTGTCTCTGTCAATTACTGTATTTGATGAAAGTTCAAGCAAAAGAAAATCTACATTGTTCATCCCTACTAGAATTTCTTTGGCGCGATTACTAACAAATATCTAGAAACTGTTACTATAGGTAGTGAAAACTATACATTAAACATATAACATCACGCCTATATTCACCGAAGACTTGGACAGAGGTGTAAAGTACAACTTCATTCCATCTCTATATTTAAGTCCCATGCAGCAGGGGCCGAGCCTATTGCAATCAACAAATTCACACTTTGCCTGACCAGGGGATCGAATCCAAGACCTCATGTTCAACAGTCGCGCTTACGACCACTACACCAACAAATCAGTCAAGCATAAATCTCTCATAAACAACTACAAACTTTTCCATTTACTATGGTCAAAATAAAAAAGCTACTTAAACATTTCTTCCAAATTTAAAACAACGTGCACGTTTTTATACATCGCGCCTTCCATTCCATAGGTTGATTGTACATTGTATTACCGATTGTCTTATCGTTTCGCAACTTAGGTCAGTGTCGCATTGTTCCCCCGACGTTGCAGCAACACTTACAGTAGCGTTTAGTCCACAATGCATATTGTTCGTATAATAACGACGCTTGGGAAATTATCACTTAATGTTGCGACATCCCGTCCCTTGTTAATCAACTAATTATTGTTAGATAAATAACTTTTATGTCGATAACATTCGTTTGTTATCGTTCGGTTGTGTACACATTCTTTCTTCCTGTGGTAGTTTGTTAATAGAATTATGGTGGGAATGGGCAGTAGAGTTCACCCCATCGACTCCTATGATAACATATTAATCTGATCAATAATTTGCAGCCGTATATACCGAGATTCGTGATCCGTATGGTGCCGGATGTAAAGAATAGCACTACCTACCCCATCTTTTCTCATGTGTGTTTTAAAAGGCGACAAAGGGATTCAGTAGAGGATTGGCAGTAGCGTTCTCTGAGTATTTTAACACATTCAAGTCCACCACACTTTTCATAGAGCTCATACGTCATCCCGTCATACATATTGCTAGTGGACCTTCCAGGACCTTCCTCGGCATTACGTTTGCGCTAAGATTGAACCCTCGAGAAGGATTCCTAGCATTAGGTTAAAAACCGTGAAAAATACGCTACTACGTACGTCGTAAAATAGGTGTTTGCTTGTTTCATGACGGTCAATTTTCCAAGACAAACCTGCATTTAAAATGAGCCCTCCATGAGGGTACCCGGCATGGCGAATGCGACTACAGGGTGCCGTCCTGGAGGGCACCTGGCACTGAACGTGTTTATAACCATACTGCGATCGCCAACCGTCCTGCCAAGCGTGGTGATTATGGCTAATCCCTTCTTATTGGAGGCCTATGTCCAGCAGTGGACGTCTTTTGGCTGAATGATGATGATGATACCGAGATTAGTATATCGGTAGGCTCATTTGCAGTATTAGTTGGCTTATTTCATTTGAAGAGGGCGTTGACCACTCTTTATTTTTGGTGATTTAGATAACATTTAAAAAACTAGATGCTGCGATTAGATTGCTTATTCATTAGCTATCTCGATTAGATTTCAATCGACTTCTTAAGAGCGTGTACGCCGTACGGCATTTCATACAAATTTTCAAGTCTTTGTTTTTCGTAATGACTGAACCGATTTTGATGAAACTTCACACACAGAAGCAAGATACTTAGTTCTAAAAAGTTAGTAGAAAACATTTTCGAAATGTCTTACTTAAAAAAAGATAATTGGAAATTTCTGTTTGTATGGAAAATTTTAAATCGGTCTAATTTAACTGTAACACTATTTTTCGAAAATGTTTTCTGCTAACTTTTTAGTCCTATGTATGCTGCTGATGGCTACGAAGTTTCATTAAAATCGGTTCAGTCATATCGAAAAATAAGGACTTGAAAATTTGTATGAAATGCCGAACGGCGTACACGCTCTTAATAAATACTCGTAGTTTACGACTGAACTTCAAGCGAATTAAATTCTTATATTTCGAGAAAAACCTCTGAATTACAAGGTCTATATTCTTTAAAATACTCTATCTATACATTAGAATAAATCTGTTGACTTGGCATGTCTGTAGATTGTTTTTTTTTTAAATCTTGCTGTTGATTTACAGTTGATCCAATGGAATCCATTTCGTTCGTTTTTGAATTTTTTGTCTGTTTGTCGGTTTATTTGTACACGCATCACGTAAAAACTACTGACTCAATACGGTCGAATTTTATAGACAAACATAGTGCGTATCTTGGAGTAACATTTAGTTTAGAATTTAAAGTTATCAAGAAGAAAGTTTAGTTATTGCGACACAATATTGGTTTCAGACTTCCACGCGGACGAAGTCCCAGACACAGCTAGTAATTCATAAAATAAAAGAAAACCCGACTTCAAAAAAAAGAGTAAGTAAATAATTAACATATAAAATTAACCGTTTCAGAAGTCGGTGCCTTCAATTTGGTTCAGCGTGGATTAGCACCGACTTCTGAAACTGTTAATTTTATAATATGGTAATTATTTACTCTTTTTTTTTGTTTTTTTGAAGTCGGTTTTTCTTTTAATTTTAAAATCAATTTATTCTTCTATTTTAAGTTGCATAAATAGTACTTATAGACATGCAATTACAGCAATCGCGTGTAATTTGCTGTTATCCATTGAAGAGTTCCATTATCAAAAGAAGAATTTTCCAAATCAGTTCAGACATCTTTGAATAATCGGGGAACATACATAAAAAAAAGATTCCGACGAATTGATAACCTCCTCGGTCGGTTAATAAATATACTTCGTATTCGTAAGATTGTTTTTGTAAATCAGTACAAATGGTAGTGCACTTTGTTTAGTCTGATTAACAATTTAATTAGATTTAAGTACATTGTTTAACTCGCTCGTAAAACAAACTCGTTTTTATTTCTGTTTAACAAATATCGTTTGACAAACATAATAAAGGTTTTTTGTGTTACCCTTTTCTGTGTTTTTCTTTGCTGTACAAATATTGAGTTAGTGAAAGCACTATGTAATTGCGTAGTTGTACTTACTTATTAAATTAGAGGTTTTTTCACGAATTTGCTTTTGTTTTTTTATATTGTGTGCTCAGAGTTTTTCTGTTGATATGTACGGATAAGATTCCATGGATTCGTCGTTTTTTTTTCGAAAAACAGACGAATTTTTTATAAGTTTATAAATAAGCCTCTAAATTATTCAGTCCAAATTCAAAACATAAAAAAAATGTACTCTGTTTAACGAAAGATGAGTTCTATACAAGGTTAGTCAGAAAGGGGGTACTAATCCGAAAGGGTGTTAAAGTACCCATAATAATGAGTAACTTTTGTTCTACAACTTTCCCCAAAAGTCAATAGCTGTTCAAAAATTTCATAAAAAACATGCTAAAATCTATCTATCCTCAGCTATGATCAGCTGTGTTTACATTTTAGGTCATATTTGGGGTCACAAATTAGGATCTCCATTTTCTGAATTCGTAACTAAAGTAGGGACGAAGAAATTTTGAAAAAACTAAAACAAAAATTATTTTACTTGGAAATAAAAATTATCGAATTTTGAAATTTTAACACATGCTTTAAAACCGTCATCAGTGATACTTTAAGTGGCCCGCGGATTAGTACCCCCTTTCTGACTAACCTTGTATATAACGGTCATTCCGTAAATTATAGCCTGGACTGGAGGACTGGGAGACTAGAGGAGACTGCTGTCAAAAAAACGTAAACCACATCATCAAAAACCGTAAAATAGCTACATTATCCATGTTTTTTCATATTTAAAATTGTTTGTATGGTTATGTTTTGTTGAAACGATCCAGGAATCACCTTATGTTGAAAATGGTTTAGTGCTTCTTAGAATTTACAAAAAAAACACGTGGACGCGTGCTTTATTTTTTCCCACAACTTTATATCTCGTTGCTGTACAAATGTTTTAAATTAAACTAAGAGCGGACATTTTTTTTAAAGTAAACTTAAAATTCCATGTTTAACTACGTATTTATGTAATACAACATAATTTAAACTAGTTTACTTGGTTATGTTAAATTCTCATCACGTTTCAGTTCTATTTGGCATTGCAATATGTTCGTATAGAGGCTCGTCTAGACGACTGACTTAGCAGACTGATTACTCATGCAACCTCAAGGTAATTCTTATGCGAGTGAGCAGAGGTGGTGGATGAGTAAAATTGAAAAATGATACGAGTAAAAAAAACAAAACGTAAAGGAAAAAACTGACCTACTTTTTTATCATGGGGAAATCATTTCATTTATTCAATAACAATAATAATTGTGTCTAAAATAGTATAAACATAATAAAATAATTTAATCATAATAAAACAACACATGCAATAATTAATTCCGTAAATTTCTGTGAAATGTAAATAAAACAACAAAAAAAAAACAATTCAAGATTATTCCTAATTTCAACAATCAGTTAAAATAATTCCATTTTCGAAACCCATGAAAACAAATTCATCAAAAGAATAAAATCATTTTTTCAATAGGAAAACCTTCAGCTTCCTCATGTTTTCTCTTCGCCTAGGAAAGATGAATGGATTTATGTCGGATTCTTAATGACTAAAACCCATAAGGTGTTCCGCCTATTACCTTTCGCGCGAGCCCTAAGAATGCTTAAGAACGAGCGAAGTGGAACAACGCTAACCAATGCTCGGTTTTAATATCTACCACATGGCAATGACTATAGTTAGAGGAAATCCATTGGGACTTCCCCAACAGTATCTATCCGTTTTTATTAGTTAACGCTTAGGTGCTACTTACCTTGGCAGAATGCTGTAGAACCAGATAACATAGAGAATGGGGTTAATAATAATAATGTTATTTCTCAGAATATTTTTGTAGTTATTTGCATTTCGCTAGCCATTTTTTTACCGTGGGGAAGTCCTCGTTTATCCCCTCCACCCGTGGGGAACGCGGAGAGTTATGTCGGACTCTTACCGACTAAAACTATCACGGTGTTTCTTCGATGCTGTACAGCCGGGGTCGCGGGAATCGCTATTGGATTACCTTATACTCTCTCACATACATATATACTACCATACAACACACGATCACTTATGTACGTCTGGAGGCTGCTTTAGCTTTAGTCTCATTAACTGTATTTCTTAATTCTAGTACTGTGTTCGTCCTACAATGTAACTTAGTGTAACAACCCGAACGTAAGAACCCTGGTACCCATAACGCAAGTTAAATCTTACATTGGGTACCAGAGTTCATCGAAACACTCATATCTCATGTTATATTGATTGTGTCATGTCCAATTCTACCTGTAAGAAGTGTTTTTCTACAACTTTTTTGGAAAATAAATTTATTTATTTATTATTTACCTAAATAGCCTGTCTTTCCCTCCCCCTTGGTCACCTCCGACTGCACCCTGACCCACTAAAGAGATGGCCTATTCGAACCCGATCACACGATATATAATCATTTATTATGATAATATAAAATTGCGTCGCATATTACGCACACATTAGAAAATTATGTCAACAGGGAACTGAAACGAGTGATAACAGCGTCCTTGACGGGACGATAGTTTATCAGTGATATCGGTCAACGGTACGTTCAAACTTTGCCCTACTTACTATAGTGTAATGTTATTATATTTAGGCTTTTATTTACATTTTGATGATAATGTACGGCTGTAATTACGTGCATATAATCGGGGTTGTCGGACTGGTTTTGGACTCAACCGGGGGTCTATCATAAGGTGTTCTTGCTGTGCATTTTATAGGGGTTGTCGGACTAATTTGGGACTTAACCGAAGCTCTTAATCATGAGCTGTTCAAGCTGTTTTATTTACATTATAACTTATAAATAACAGCTATACATAGTATGCATAACATTATGCTCTGTTCAACGTAAGATGTCCTGACATAGCGGTAATTTCGTAAATTGTAGCCATAAGGAGACTTGCTATCGAAAAAACGTAAACGACATCATCGAAAACCATAAAATGATACTTGTTTTTTTTTAAATATTTTATATTTTTTGCATGGTAATCTTTTGTAGAAAAACCCTAGGATTCTCCCAACATTGAAAAGAGTAAAAGTCACGAAAAAAAAATTTGGTAGGTATTTTTTTTGACTTGTAACTACATCTTATTTAAATACAGCAGCGGAGGTCACTTTCATTGAATTCGGAAGCTGTATTAAAAATAAAGTTATCTTATTTTATGTTGTCGTTATAAATTCAACCTTATAGCCTAAAAAAATGACCCAGTTCTTTAATTTTGGGTAAATTATACAACTCAATTAACAATTTATTTGCTGATAGTACGTTGACAACCCTATCTTTCTAGGGTTGTCAACCTGTTATCTCCCCGGTAGTTCAGCCACCTATCGCCGGAAGGCAAGTAACGACGCAAAATAACAATAACAAAGAAAATAAAAACAAATCGTTATCACTATCTAATCGATTTTTATCATTATGGGTTAAAGAAAATAAAGAAATAAAACAATTACGTAGGTGATAATGACTCGAAAACACATTAGACGACGACTTTCATATATGACCGAGTTGTGATAATCGATAAAAAACTTAGTATTCATTATTCTAGTAAATGTATGTTGCTCTCACTTTTATATTACTGGCATTACTTGTTTTTTTTTGCCTTCGTGTAGGTAGGCGTGCTTCCTGTCTTCCTATGGCCTTGTTTATGGAGATGCAGGATCTGCCGCGCACTCCACCGTGTTTTCTGCCGTGAACTGACATAGGTACATATCTACAACGGGTCTGACACAGAATGCACTTTGTAAAACGTGCACTTTGTCATTTGTGGTTTGGGATACGCAAAATGTTATCCAAATAAAAAATCTTTTGCTTTTTTTTAAAATAATAATCACGTAAAATACTTATGAAAAAACAAAAGATTTTTATTTAGAGACCATTTTGCATACTGTAACCACAAATTACAAAATGTGCGCATTTTCCGAAGTGCGTTAGACCCCCTATAACTATAACTCAAACAAAACGCGCGGAAACACTCATCTCACTAAACGTTCTAACACTAACATCGGGCGGAAATATACGTCTTCGTACAGACTCTAATACTTCCGATGTGTTGTGATTGTCTAATACATCAGACATTTGAGTTGTAGTTCACGTCATAATTATATATATTTGAATTGTCCGCTTTACGTATCATGCATCGCGCCAAATTGTAGACACCGGACAAAGATTTCAAAAACCCCGGACATTTGGTCGAAATCGGGATTTTTCCACGGACGCCCCTGAACATATAAAAATAAGAAAGGAGAATGAGCGTTTTGTCCCCAGTGCTGTATCATGTTGTGGTATATGCCATTTTAAAGGTCGCAAAAACAGCTTTATTTTATTGTATGACACCAATAGTCAGATATGTGCAGGGAAGGAGCTATGAATATTTTTCTTTTAGTAAATGTTATGTTCCCATAATGTACTATTGTTGTATACCTAATTATGTTATTATTATAAACACATATGTAGCTAGTTGTTCCAGACATGATTTATAATAAGGGTGCAATAAATCTCCCATAATACCTACCATTACCCCACAAAGTAGACTGATTGGTAACAATAGAATATACATAGTTCTACTTTCATAGTCAGTACTCATAGTACGAGTTCGCAAATTACGAAAACGGCAATTGTTTCCATGAGCTCGCTCAACTGAGCAATATACAGCATAGCTCATAGCTCGTAAAACTTATACTATGGGACAAACACTGAACAAAAAAAAATCTGCTGTTCCAAACAAAACAATTAATGTTGCTTAACGAAATGTGTGGAATAACGGTTTTTTTTTACGAATTCAGTATTTGTCGCGTAGTAAGAGTTGTTCAGAATGATGAGCTGAGTTCATGGTTTTAGGATGTACAGCGACTTACCAGTCATGCTGTATATTGCTCAGTTTGGTGAACCCACGAATGATTTCGTAATTTGCGAACTCGTACTATGGGTACTGACTATGAAAGTACTGGAACTATATTCTATTGTTACCAAAACGTCATGCTGTATTTATTTTGTCCCTTTTTCTTCCGGACGTGTAAGAAAGATAGAGATTACTGAGCTCACAGAAACGATTACTGTTTTCGTAAATTGCGAACTCGTACTACAGACTTCTCGTACAGATGTTGCTGAGCTGTCAGTCCTCCTGACATACGTGATCCCTTCAGTCCCTCTTGCAACGTGGGCGTGGTGTTCGCATCCGTACGTCAGATGACTAATCTTAGCTTTTGGCAAATGTTCACCAAGAACTACGAGACTGTACGTCGTCGCCTATCCCACCAAAAAATATATACGTCTAACTATACTGTGCTAGTAGGACAAGTAAATTAAAACCTTTGATGTTTTACGTCTAATTGCGCAACACACTCGCAATCGCTATGGCTTTGATTTCACTATAATAATAAAATCATTTATTTCAGAAAACATTGAGTCCATAGTGTTAGTAACAAAACAACTTACAACCTACGTTAGTGAGCTACAAGAAAACGAAAATAATAAACACAGAAATTAATATTAGTGTCGATTCACTAATTCACACCTCTCACATGCAAATCAATAAATCGACTGAGGATGGCTAAGTTCAGTTTATCTGCTATCATATGGAAGGAATGTCTTAGACGAGTCATCGACATTCATGCTACAATATTATTTTTAGCTAGGTAGTATTATCGAACTGCACAACAAATGCATTCCAATCCAATTTCCATTCTTTTAAATTTTGTTATAGTACAGTCAGCAAAGGAATTAGGTATGCAGGTAAACAACTGTCATTGTAATTGTGAGCGTACTCGTAATACCTTTGTATACGTAAGACACGCTCAGACAGACGATGGCAAAGACTTGGGCACTCAACTCAACCAGAGATGACAGCAGCAGACAAGCGACACTACTGCTTCATACAAACCAACGTGACTTGCGGCCTGCGGTTGCAGTCTGCAGTTTGCAGCCCGTCTCGGACTTGTACCTTTAACGTCCACCACTACAGTGCGTTCAATCCACGATGACGCGCCCCACTCCATTTTGTGGTCGGTAGTCGCGTGGTGCGTATGCACACATCTCTTATTATTATCTTATATTAGTGTGCGTGTGCACACATCTATCTATTTTGTGGCGATAGAACTAACACAATAGCAATTTATAATGCATAATACACTGTGGCGATTTAGACAAAGAGTGGGCGCGTATTCGTGGATTATTGACTATTTGTTAATATGAGCGTCCCAATGACCGCAACATTGAACTGTTAAAGGGGACAGTACAGTCACCATGCTTGGCAGACGCACTGGTGATCGCAGTATTCTTATAAGCGGATAGGAGGATTCTGATGCCCATACTCCTGAAGTAAACGAAGACAGTGTGTCCATGGATAAAGTGCACAGACGAAAATGGGTGGAATTAGACTAAAATATATAGAAAAAAAATCGTTTATCGCTTTTTTATTAAAAAATTGTAACTTTTTTATAATTGTGTGTATTTCATTTTATATTATTTTATAAAAACAATAATGATGACTTAGAAATAATGTTGCATAGCAAATTGAAAGTAACCCTTAAAAAACAGTCATAGAGTAAAAAAAAGTTCGTTTGGAAAAAAAAATGTTATTTCTCTATAATTAGTGGTCTGGTCTAGTTTCACCCGTTTTCCTCTGTGCACGTTATCCATCGACGCCGAAAATTCAATTGGCGTAAACTACATAAAAGTTCTTGTCCCTTACGCCAATTGAAATTTCCGCTTTCGATAATTATGATAGTTGTGGTTATAATAAATTATTTGCTTGTATCGCTTAAGTAGATTCCGGTTGCACTGTGGGTTGCATGTTACCTGAAGGTCAAACACAAAGAGGACATTGCAATCACCATGCTTTGCAGATGGATTGGTGATCAGAATATTCTAGTTAGCAGACAAATAGACGCTACTGCCCATCCTCATATGGTAAACCATTATTTCCCATGTGATGCACATTTTCCTTGTCGATATCGACGCCAAAAATTCAATTGGCGTAAAGGACATCGAAGTTTTTGTCCCTTACGCCAATTGAAATTTCCGGCTTCGATATGATAGTTGTGGTTATAATAAATTATTTGCTTGTATCGCATTAAGTAGATTCCGGTTGCACTGTGGGTTGCATGTTACCTGAAGGTCAAACGGATAGAAAGACCGATCACGCAAATTATATTAATACTAGTATTGTGTTATATGATACTTGTTTGTTACAGGTTTATTAAAATGCAAATTAATTAGAATTATTAATTGTTGAAGAAGGAAAAGACAAAGGTGGGTAACAATCATATACTAATTTAAATAATATTAAAGCAGCGTATTTACTAGTAAACAATGTTTCGGATACAAATTGCACATAGTTTCTGAAACACAACGTAAATGTTTTAGAAATAATGTTTCTGAATGTTGCCATCAAAAACTGTCAGTAGTGTTTACTGCAACTTTTGTTTTAATGTTTCAGAAAGACAATGCTTGTTTCTGATACAATGTTTAGACTGAAATGTTCACAAATGAATACATAGCTAATGCTAATAGATAATGAAGTTGAAGTGTTAACTGTTGTCCCAATTCTATCTCTTTCAAATCCTAATGGTAAGTTGAAGCAATTATTATAGGCTAAGGTCCTGCTGCCTTTTTTATGGGAAAATCTTCCCTTAGGGTGGCTGCAGGGTTATGTCAGACTTTTACCCACTAAAACAACCTTGGTGTTCCTCCGAGGATCAGGGTCACGGAATTCGCTTTTGTATTCACCGTAACCCCGGTAAACCGGTTCTGCCCTGTGGTTTTAAATAACTTGGTAATTGGTCGTCAGATTACACGTTTCGGAGGCCCCATTAGTATTAATGCAGTTTGCGTCACGGAAAATGAAGGCATCAAATGTCAAAATAAATGTATTAATTGGAATGTAGTCAACAAAGGTAACTTCTAAATTGTGTATTTGCCTAAGACGTAGACATTCGAAATTAGTGTAACAGCTTATTTAGGGCCAGACGATAGATTTATATGTGTTGTTGCGTCAATGGGTAAAACGTAATTGTAGGTAAAACTAAATTTTGTCGAGTTGAAGGTCCAATAAATGTTGTTCAAATATAACCCAGCGCGTATACAATATCAGTCTCAAATTATTACTTAGGCATCTTCCATGGTTATTATTGCCAAATTCGGTGGATAAATTGAACATTTTGTTACGGCAGTTTCAAGACTTGAAGTCCTTTCAGTCCAGTTCCGAAATTTAGGACCTCAAGCCTTAACGTGTTATTTTAGAATTAAGTGTAAGTATTCCTCTTTAGAATTACGGCTCATTTACACGAAGATAGTTCCTCGAAACGGGACTCGTTCTGACTTTGTCTTTCTCGACAGTGAAAACAGAGACAACACGAGGCTCTCTTGGAAAAACTATCCTCGTGTAAATCGGCCTTTAGATACTTTATAGACTTGCATTTATCCCCTTAGTAATTGTATTTATTTAGCAGCCAACAATTTGTTTTCGCATTTTTCGAAATTACAGGTAGCATTTTTGTCATTGCTACATACTGGACCCAAGTTATATCTGGACTCTTGACCATCAGAGTGACAATTTAACCGACACTATTCTCAGAATCACATGGAAAAAACCTAACTTGAGTCTACAACAATATGCAGATATTTACATAATTGTTTATTTATTTATGCAATTTGAAAGCATCTGCAAATGACTTCCGTTTTGTTGAGTTCTTTGAATAATATCCAATACCTTCACCATTGTTGTTTAAATGCCATGCGTCTTCTACTAACGTAGATTTTAATTTTTAATAACCTATCTATTTGCACTTTGCCCTACTTCTCTCATGTCAACATGAACTATATGACAATAGGTTTTGCGTGGTAAAAGATTATCCATTCAGTAAGGTTTGGTAGCGGATCTGACTGCTCAGGATGCGCCGGACGTGCCGTGACATCCTCATGGAGGCTCTTTTCATGCGCCTATGTATACTACAGACTAGGCATTCAAATTTTGTATAAAAAGTAAACAAACCTTTGATCGTTAAAAACATTCAGTGATCTTTAAGAATCCATGAAACATACATATACATTATAAGAAAACTTAGTTAATTGAGAAAAACGTGTATGTTTAATTAAACATACACAGATTAGAATCAATAAATTCATAAAGAAAACAATAACAAAAGTGTCTAGCCATTATACATTTAAATAGCTGGAGTACAGAGCTCAAAACTTAAGAAAAGTACTTCTAGGGAAGAAGTTACGTCAAATTTCTATCCCTAATAGGTCAAACTACCGATGGATAGCTTATTGAAAATAGTCGTAACTCCGAAAGTAGATATGAATGGTTGATACAGCCGTACAGCCGTAAACAGGTATTGATCTTGAGAGCTAAATTAGCACCAAGGTTGTTTGGGATGATCATCTGTGCTCCTAATTATAGCTATCTTAAAATAGACTAGGCGTTGGCGAATTTTCTGCATCGAGATAAATAGATCTGCGAAGCTTTACATTTCATTTTTCAGAGAGTTGGATATGATTTATGATAGTGCATTACTGGCTTCTATTAGGTTATCGTTTCGCCGAGATTTTGCTTGATAAATTGTGGAACTACATATTTTTGAAATAAGCGAGTCGTGATTTCGAATGAAAATAAATATTTTATATGGGACCATTCATGAAGCATTAATAACTGATTAGTCTTTGCCGTGCATGAAAAGAGCCTCCACGAGTGACGATACTTAAGTACGTCTGGAGCTCCCTGGGCAGTCAGCCCCGCTACTAACCTTGCTGACTGGCTAATCTTTTCACCACGGCATGACCTATTCTCGTATAGCTCGTGCCAACACGATAGAAGAAGAAGAAGAAGTCATTGCCGTAATGTGTAGTTCGCTAGGTGTTTGTACACAGGATGGATGGGGCAGTCTTGGATAGGTTTACTGAGCTGCACGTTAACCGGATATTATATCTGTGTCTATCTACTATCTTCTGAAATTAATCTACATGTTGACTATTAATATTTATTTTGTTATCTTTGTGTATGTTATTTTTAATATGATAATATTTATGATTGTTACATTAACTGATTGAATACCGTAAACATAGACACAATAGATAAACAATAGAAGTCACAAGATATTATCTAGCGGTTAAGGGCCGATTTACTATCTGAAGGTAACTTATACACGGCGACACAATACATTACACTCGACACTCAGTGTCGACACCGAGTGTCGTAGTGTGTACATTGCCGTTACACTGAGTTGCGCATTAGCTCGCGTTAAATTTCAGTGTCGCGATTGCATTATGTTGAATGTCAGTGTCACCGTGTATACGTAACCTAAGGAAATAAGTTTGGCGTATTGACAGATTTTGTATAGGAAATGTATCAAAATGACAAGTTTATTACTTAATTAAAAGTTATGTAATGACTGAGAAATCAGCCCTTAAAATATAATGTGTGAACTCCTTTGTCTGAATAAAGATATTAAATTGTTAAATCAATGCTTTTAATTGGATTCGGCTAGTGGTAGTAATGTACCTATTGAAGAGGAAAGAATAATGATCTTTTATACCGAGATTAACAAAATGGAAAATTGTCCATGTCATACTTATCTTCCGAGAACTGACCAGTTGGATAAGAGGTACAATCCGTACAATATCGTTTGCTTGACGTAGGCTGCCTTTGTGATAGCTCTATTGTTATACATTATACATCTGAATGTCAGGATGTGACTGAGTCAAAATATCAATTAGATACACTTTTTTCAGAATTTTATTAGATTAAGCGCCTGTTTCACCACCTCCAAGTAAGTTCCCGTTATATTACTTGGCAGATAATTTCATACAAATTCTGTTCCATTTTTGAATTTATTCGGTGAGTAGTGGCTACTCAGACATCGTGAAATTGGCTCTAAGACTTTCTTAGTTCGACTGCCTTACCTATTAGTCCCAATCGTGGCTGTCGACTGTGGGGACTTGCTTTTGATTCCTATGTCAGACCAAGGGTTATTCGGTCTTTATATGGGACATTAGGTACATAAAGGAGGAGTTTTTTTTTAATGTTTCTTTCTCTCATGTGCATTTACAGACACAAATCATAAATACACAACATACAAACACTCAGACCCGGAACAACTACCTGTAGGCCATACAAATATTTTTTCATGTGGAAATGTAACCCGCGACCCGTAAAGCTGAAGGAAATTGCTTAGCCACTGCGCCAATCCAGCCATTGCAGGAGTTTGGGATAGTGCCATTAAAAGGCAATAGGGTCACCCGCTATTAATTGTAATCGACGAAAATTGACTGTACAACGGACAATTAGTAGTGCCTACAGCTCTGCTTACCCAATCTGGGGATACGGAAGTGACGTGTATTTTCTTCGTTATTTATTTATAAGGCAAGGCAGCTACTTATATATTTTATTAGCCAACGTCTATTGCCGTAATACACGCCTATTGCCGTAGTATTAAGTCCTACCTATAATCCTACAAGCTATAAATGTCGTATATTTTCCACTTTATCGCAATTATGACAATTTGCCATTTACTGAGATCAGAGTTTAATTGCTAAAGCAACGCTGCAGTAGGTACGTAACTCCGATGCAATTGAACTACGTTTTATTTGACGTTCGACACAAAGAGAAAAGTTTATGAACTGTTTCCTACTGACGTTGCGTTGTACTGTCGGTCTAGACCAGGGCTGGCCAACCATAGGCCCGCGGGCTATAATGTGGGACACCAACACATTTGAGTTTGGTCTCATCAAATCTGCCAAGGAAAATTAGAAAGCGCTTCGTTTGACATTATGGTATTACGGTAACTATTATTTACTTACTAGATGGACCACTGGCTGACTGGCCCACTGGCTGACAATGCATTTTGATTATGGCCCACTCAAAAAATTGGTTGGATAACCTTGGTTTAGACTATGATGTCCATTTTCACTGGTCACCAATCGTGTTTGAAAAGTAGCAAAAACGTACTTTTTAAATAGTATACATTATGGTCTAATCTTTAAAGAAAATTCACTTATTATGGTTACTATAAATTAACTGGTGAAGTTCACAGCACGAGTATTTAGAGTATCCTTAATAGAACTCATTCAAATAAAAAATACCGAAACCTACCGAAACTTAAGTAATTAGATAACAAAATACCTTTCTAATACAGCAGTGAAGACGTTTCGCCAGTTTGAAATAACCATGTAGGTATATTGCAAAAACATTCACCTCTAAAAACAGAATCTTTAGGACATATTACCGACGCAAATAGGATATATTTGATAACAAACGTGTTATCCTAGATAGTGAACTTTCTCCAATTTCGATAGATAAGACCCGCGACAGAAGTAAAAACATCCGTCGTTTGAAATGTTTATCTCTTACAACTCGCGATAACGTGCATACCGGCAAGTATTTCCTGAATTTCCCTTCGCCTATTAATAAATCCGACTGGCGAATCCACTGTTTACCTGAACAAGTTGATTTATATCTAAGAACACCAAAGTAAATTTCGCGATCTACGCTGAAGACGGAAACGATATTTTTCCCTTCTTCGAAAGTTCGTTCGAACTCAGGTATTTTGGTAAATATTTTCGTGGACTTAATCCCTTTATTTTGACGATTAATACTCAAGTTTTTCGTATAATCAGTATAATCATGTACGTATCGGCTCGGGTTCAGAGCGCAATTGCGTCAGATAAACACGCCTGAACAACAACTGATAAAGACAATAGTCCTCGCTCTTATGCAACCAGATAACGTTGGCTGCGCATTAACCCAACTATATACTATTATGATCCCTATACCTTCATTAATACGGCCCATAATCAGCTGAAACCGACGTTAAACACTTTTACAGAGTAGAGCACGCTGGTTCACAGCTGTGTAATGTGTATGCCATTTACATAATCTGGCCGAAGCGAAACCGGCTGTGAGGACTATTGGCAATCAATTTTCAATCAAAGTACAAAGCAATAGAGTACACTTTGTGTTGCATGCCACAAAGGCATATGTTTCCTTTGATTAGCGTTTGCAAACAGTTGCAGAGTCGACATATAGAAACAACTTCCGCGGCAATAAGTGAGTTTCTACTTGATTATTAGGTACATGACGATGGCTGGCATTTAGGATTTACCACACACAGCGGTGAACTGAGGAAAATCATATGAAATCACCATCTGGGTCGGTTTCCAGATATTACTGTGCTACGTGCAAACTGACGTTGTTTGTTGACGTTTCACCATCATATAACTTTGAAGAACATACAATTGTTTAATGTAAATCAAAGAATACACTTTGACGTGTTTTTTCCGGTCTTTTATACACACTTCGCAAGTTTTCCCACAATTTCTACAACAACAATTTAGGTAACAGAAGGCGAGCACACGGTATTGAAACTAAATCGACACCGAAAATTTCAATTGGCGTAATGGACACGAATTTTTATGTCCCTTACGCCAATTGAAATTTTCGGCGCCGAAATATAGCTTCGGTCACTCACCTTAGTTTTATTAGAAACATTTTATCACAGGCAATAACAGAAAAAAATGTACAGCTCACACCGATGGTACACAACTAGGAAGCAGAGAGATATCAACTGTAATGAGGACACATGCAGAATAAATTAATGGAGATACGATCGTGCCGAGAATTGATACAATTGGAAGAAACAAGCTTTGAAGACTTTGAACATAACATACATAGTATAAATCTTTGACCATACAGATTGAACATGTCGTGGTTCTTATTCATTGTATAGCTCTCTTTCTATATCCTACAAAAAACCTTCTTTTTCTTCCTCCACTCAAAAAAGGAAAGGAAACAAAAATTCAGACTCTTCTCAGTCAGTACAGTAAAGAGTTCAAGTGTAATGTTCTAGCTAAGGACGACATAAATAGTGATAACAATCTTAATTTCAATCATGCAAATGTAAAAATATTGATATTAATATCTTCCAAAGTAGAAAATATCCTTCTAGGCGTGCTCCAAGTAAACGCTGTAAAGAATGAATACACGAATCGATTATAATTTCGAATAACCGATTCTCCACGCCTATTCGACACGGAAATAAAAACAAAGATATTTATAATGCACACGCGAAATGTCAATGAACGTAGGGCTGCAGCTTGTGCCAAGAATGCGCTAATTAAGCCACACGTAAGAAAATGTTTTGCAAAAACACCTATAGGAACCTGTGAAGATAGTGAGGATAACGATAATCGATTCATTAAAATATATGAGATCGTTGCAGAAATTGGGAAACGAATTCTGATTACTGCTTGAATTGTTATTATAGACATGGTAAATTAGAATTAAGTGTGTACAAGTGAATCGAATATTAGAAAGGTTATGCTAATTGTATTGAGCTGAATATAATTCCTGATACTAAACAAACCGAACAAAGTTATAACAGATGGCTTTAAAAAATAATAAGTTAACAAAAGCCTTAAATACACACATAAATTATGAACTCTCGAGAAAGGCAACGATCGTTTTAAAAGAAACTCTTGACGACCGACTTTCATGCTAAATTTAGCACCAACAGACACACAACAAAAATAATACCGTTTAAATCATCAAGAGTTATTCCGAGTTGTTTGTTGATATGCGTTTATACTGCGCCGGGCAAAGAATAAGTGTCATGAGGACGGGCAGCGGCATCCGCCTGTGCGCTACTAACCACTTATGTACTACGATTACCAATTCTATGCCTAACGTGATGATGATTGCAATATTCTTATTTTATGAGCAGCAGTATCGTATACGTATTTCTCGCCAAGCATTGTTGTGTTCCATTTTTAAGGGTGCTGGTGGAATTATAGGCACATGAGACTTTCCAACTTTGTCTCTGAGGGTTGGCAACTTATCAGCTCAGCAGCATCTTTGTGTTGTAGATGTATATTATCACCACCAATTAACCAAATTCCAGATGGGCCGTCGTCGGCCTGTTTGCCAACCAGTCACATCAAAAAATCAAGACCGTTTTCACTTCCCTCCGTATCATGGGCGACAAGTCATTCTTTCTCAACCACTGCAACTCCTGTAGCCTGGATCTACAATGACGAACAACCAACAAGATCAAGTATTGCTTGTCTTTAAAGACCACGTATTTTTAGCGCTGGAAAATTTAGGGCAGATATGAACGCAGATGCGGCAGTTGATTTTGAATACTGTTATTTTGGATGATCATAACAAATTCGCAATCCAAGTAAACTATCGGACGATAAAAATGACGGCTTCTAGCATAACTGCGTAGTGTTGCGTCTTAAAAATGAACAGATTCAAAAGAAGACATCAAAATAGATTTCGCAATAACAATAATATTTTTTCAAATGAGAATGTTTGGATTATTATTTTTATCCAAATACCGCGAACTATACGAAGCCTCGTTTTTTGTTTATCTTTTTTGTCTATCTGTTTTTAAATGTTATTTCCTCATAAATGTCTGAACTCATTTGGATAACAGAGCATTGTATAATTTGTTAATGCTATAAATAAACATTAATTAAGAATATTTAACACCGCTTTGGACAATACTATATATGTTACTGGTTGCTTAAAATTTCGTGGCAACGGCTTCACGCTTGAACTGATTTCGTTAAATTAACAGCCGCTTAGTGGAAAACTTATAAATCCAGTATTTAATCCCAGGTTTTAATCCTACTTTAATGCCTTCTCTATCTCTATTAGGGTTTCGTGGTGGATCATCATTAAGGACAGGATATTTGGATACATATTTACCTAAAGTTAAATTTTAGCTACGAAAGTATGGAGAAGCTTCTTAAAAAATATTTTTTGTAAGAAAAAACCCGGGATGCCAGGAACACCGGGAATGCATAACTAGTCGGGTGTACAATATGGAAGCGCCATCTTAAAATGATTTATTAAAAAAAAACTCGGGATTCTTGGATTGCATAATTATTGAAAATTAGTGTTTAACCCCCGATGCAAATATGTGTGTATGTAGAGTGTAAGAAGAAGAATGGTGTGCGTAAGAAAAAAAATAATTAAAATAATTATCCCGGAACCGCGGGATCTTTCGATACAAAAGCGCGTTCCATATTAGCCAACATCTCAAGTTTAGGTGAATATGCATCCAAATATCCCATCTCTAATCATCATTAATACATAGGTACATAAACTGACGCCTTTTTCCCATGGGGGTAGGCAGAAACTGTAGAACGCCACATGCTACGATCCTTACATACTCCTTTCTCTTCGTCCAGGTTCATATATCTTGTCATAATAAGAGAGCGAACGCACAGCGGAATAAGACTGTAAAATTAAAGTTTATTTTATTATGCTTAAAATATGGATCAAAAGAATTAATCTTCTTTGTAATCAAAAGTTCTACGTCACAGTCGTAATTTTAAGATTATGACAGCTGAGTCATTTTGGCAATTACCTTCTGTTTGTGTATAAAATGGATTTAAATATATAACTGTATAATATGGAGATACACGACCTTGTGATATGACCTCTAAGGCATTTAAATAATTAATTCGGATCATTCAATGGTTTTCGCAATGTTTGTTTAGATAATCATTCTAGCATGGATTGTAAGTGCACATAGCATATATCAAGCTGTAATTTCCAGTATAAGCTGAGTTCTTATTGTACGGAAAGCCTAGACTAGACAATGCGAGATCAGCTGATACTGGGAATGAATAGCTTGATATGTAGATGTGGATACATGTTTGAATTGGCTATAAACTAGAAGAAGTCAGCTGAGAAGAACTGGATGCGGAGGGAGTAGAAATTAATGTTGATACAGAATAATAAATAGTACTCCGTACAGAAAGCTCACTCCCTAACGAAGGCGTCGAAAACCCAGAAAACTATACCCCTCGCATGCGTGTGAGGCAAGAGCGCTCTCAATCCGCTATGCGTTCGCGCTCCTATTATACATTTCGTTTCGGTCGCTCACTAACATTACAACTTCACAATTAACAACAAATGATTAACAACTCCGGAGTTCCAGCGCGTAGGCATACCTCTCGAACCTAAACCTTGGTTGGTTAGCTGCTTATGGCGCAACTTAAGAGACCTTTATCTAAAACTGTACTGCGAAACGCAGCTGTGTTGATTGATTGACTGACTAAAACCATTCGTAGTCTACAATCAGTCCTGTCGTCCTGCCTGTCATTTTGACTTCCTTTATAGTTTCATCCTGATCCCCATTTAAGGATTTGACTTTGACGTTTGACAGAAGCAACAGGTGCATGTGATATAGAATATTAAATGAAAGGTACATATCAACATTTGTATCTATTGCGTAAACAATTAGCAAAACTTGTACATTTGGGAAAATGTAGCAATAAGAGACAATTTTGAATTCAATGTGAGGTTGGGGAAACAGAAGATAAATATCAAAATGATTAGAACAACATTTATAGGTATGTTGGATCATGAAAATGGTTTAACACTTGATAAAATGCCTTGTGTTATGGGAAATATCGATGAGGTTGACATCGTTTCATAAGTTGACAAAGTTCACATTAAAGTAGCTCTCCTTATTTTATGAAATACAAAGGATATAGCATGTTAGTCTGGCTAATTAATTCCTTCGGCCTGTGTACTGGGATCCAAAATTGATTTTGTATCAATATGTAATCCAATTTAACTTAATCTTCTAATCATTCTTACTGATCCATCTAGTCGATAGGAATTATAGCTCCTAAATTCAATGAATCCCTATTTTCGGCACGCAGAACCGTAAAATATTTGTATTCATATGTCTACTGTCACGTTGTTTTCCCTACACGAGCTGAATATTAAACATACTACATGTTTTTATTCTTTTATATATCGAGTATTGTTTTATTGTTGGCGAGTAACTAACTAAAGTCATACTTGATTCTTTTAATTCTTTTGCGTAGTTATCCAAATTTTCTTCTTCTAGTTACTGTGTTATTTCGAACAGTACGTTTTTCACAATGCCATTTCATGTTTAGACTTCATACAAAGCAATTATTTCATTGTAGATTTCAATAATAACAATGTTTTTAAGTATTTTAGTACTGTTTGGTCCAGTTGAATTTAAAATCGTGCGTGGTAAACTATTTTCCGATTCCCACGCTCGTTTATTGGAAATATTTTTTTGTTTCTGACAGGAAAATATTTCGCGTCACATGTCTGTCAGCCATATGGTTGCTGTTCCGACATAAAAGGCTTAGAAAACTCAAAGTTTATTAAAGTCATCTCTCACTCAATTTGGTCCCAACCGAGCGTGAATGAAGGGCCAAGGTTAAGTTTTTGCCTGACATCAAATTACGACGAAAATTGTTGTTAAACGTACTTATAATGTACCTACATAATCTTTGTATAGAGAAACAATTAACTTAAACGCAGAATTTAATCGATTTTAGAATGTCTATTCTCGTTTAGTCAGTCTAAATATTATATTTTTTAGGTAGCCTGTTACAGAAAAACTTTTAATCGCTTAGATAACATAAAGCCTAGCCAACGATTGATTAGGCTTAATGAGAATATAGATAGACCTAAACTGGGTGCTCTAATTCTTTAGGAGATCTATTGGGGCTGTTGGAAGGCAAGTAGAACAACTTGGTGGCATGATAAACATGCTAAGAGAGGTTTTAGAGAGGCAAGTTATTAAAAGGGTGATATGGGGGTTACGCTACCTTCTTAAGGCATTTTTTGTCTCATTATTATCATGGTTATAATCGTCTACGCTGCAAATTAAAATGGGCCGGTCCTGAGTGGTAACAACAACAGTCTGCGAACAGAAATCCTCGAATTGTGTGACAATTTACTCGTATTACCGTATGATAGATATACTGTAGTTTTGGGGCTCAAGAAACAACCTATCGAATGGAAAACAGCCGAATCTATTGTCTGTCCGAAACCATAAAACATCGTAGTAAACAACATTATTATAACTAACGCTGGCATAACACTGCCACAAAAATCAATTGGCTACCAAATATTGTTAGTTCGTCCGTCACATTATACAGATAAATTCAGAAAGTTCATTGTTTATAAACAACGCGGCGAAAAACACTTATCATCACTTATCATAGCACCACGCTCGAGTCACCGAACGAAATAGTTTTAAGGTAAAACGCCGTAAGCTTGGCACTTCCGATGGCCTGCGGGACGCGGGAGGGGAACGAGTAGCAAATCGCCTGTTAGCCGCCAGCAGCGATAGATATCAGCGGACTGTGTAATTGGTGGAATCATTCCACCCTCCCGCGTCCCGCAAACCATTGGGAGGGTCAAGCTTACGGCTCTTTAACTTTAAAAAAATAAACTTAAAAAAAAAGTAAAAACCGACTTCAAAGAAATACTAAAAGGTGTAAAATAATTACCATAATATAAAATTAACAGTTTCAGAAGTCGGTGGCTTCTATTTGCTTCAGTGTAGAGTTGCACCGACTTCTGAAACTGTTAATTTTATATTATGGTAATTATTTTACACCTTTTAGTATTTCTTTGAAGTCGGTTTTTACTTTTTTTTTAAGTTTATTTTTTATTTAATACGTTTTAGTGTCATAATTTTAACCCCCTCCTTCATAACAATTCTTTTTGGCATTGACGTAGTCGGGCATAAAAAGTCCTTTCAAATGATACCTTACACGATATAATGAAAACATTCCAAAGGGGGGGAGGGGGGGGGGACACGCACCCCCTCCTCTTTTCAAGTAGTCAGTTCCCAACAACAAATATAAACAAAGCAATACTAGTAATTTGAGAATCTTGCTTTGGTCCGATGAGGAGTTCCGTTCCATATCTCTGAAGTTCATGGTCTAATCATAACAAAATTTAAATGGGACCAATCGGGAAGAAGACCCTTTCGAACAAAAAAAGAATTTTTCAAATCGGTTCATAAATGACGGAGATATGAGGTAACACACATAAAAAATAATAAAAAAAAAAATACAACCGAATTGAGAACCTCCTCCTTTTTGAAGTCGGTTAAAAACACAGCTAGTTCAAAAACAGCTGGTATGTTCGTCTACTTCACGAGTAGGCAGATCGATTTCGCCTTATTACTTATTTACCTGCTACTTAGTTGTTCTGTGCCGCAAAATTCTGCAAACTCATAATCTAATAAACCTGATTCGATAGACTCTCTTTCAGTAGACTTGATCGAACGAGTTCAATCAAAATTGACAATTCTATTAATACAGCTTTCTATTAAGAAAAATATGAATTGTGTTGCTACGAAGCATGACGGATAAATTGATGTCTATGTCAACAGAAAATGTTTTTTTTAAATAATCTTATGATTTAGTAACAAGTTTTATAAAGGTTAATGTAATTTATGTAAGTCTTGGCTCTATAAGTTTACTTAAGCGTATAACGTAATGGGTGTTGAGATTTTTATATTTGTTACTCTTAACTATGTAACTTAATTTTTATATTTGTTTCTCTTAACTCTTAAACCAATAAGACTGGCATAAGAGGGCTTTATTGCAACTGATTAAGTGTATTCACGTAGGTAAGGGTCTCCACAAACTTATCGCTTCGATTCGGCGCGGGCGAACGAGCGACGTCGCGTCGGTTATACCCTTATGCCCGTAGACATAAAGCTTTTTCCGACCGGCCTTATCCGATAAGTGCGGGGAGACCCTTACTGTGTCTCCTGATATGACAGAGTCAATATCACTCAAAACACTCACACTCAGTTCTAATTATTCGAAATTAATTACTATTGACTGGTGTTCAAATTGTCTTAAGTAAAACGCCATCCGAGGCTTATTGCAGCAGAAACGGAATTTACTCGTTATTCGTCTTGATCGAAATTCTATCTTGAAACTATCACATTTAAGCCTCGTATTCATTAGGCAACAATTGACGCGCATCGTGTTACTCAACAATGTATCATGATGAGCGACAACGTGCAACAAAATTATGCGTATTAATCCGTTCAGCGTCACCTTCCGCGTCATCTGGCAATGTTGCCGGAAATGTTGAGCGTCACATGTGGCGCGTCAATTGTTGCCTGTTAAATACGAGGCTTTACAGTACTTGTTCTGAGTTATGTAGTCCTCCCAAATATTTGCTTATTTTATTTCCTACATCAACATCCTCGACCTGTAACTATAATCCAAATTCTTAACTGCGTGATAGCCCAGTTTAATTAATCCTATATTTGCCGACACAATCGAATGCTACGATAACGCAATCAGACTATCACGGTGTTTCGTCGTGGTATTAATAAGATAGCGGAGAAAGCCTTTTATTTCATAAATTATATAATTCTGTTCCATAAACCTTTATACAGTTCGTAAGTGTGAAGTTATAAGTGTTTATGGAGGAAATAGTGATAATGCAATCGTTAATAAAGGAAATTGTCCGAAAGTTGTTAATGAGCATCGAAATAAATTGGATCCTGATAATAAACCAGGATAACGATGTAGACGAGATACTAACTAATATTAAAGATATAAAGAAATTTCAAAATAAAGAAATTCTTTACCCTTTATTTACAGAGACATCCGGCCAGTGTTGGCTGCCACCTGTCAAAAAAAAAGCGGCTGTACCGGAGAATTAGAAAAAAATGCCGTTATTTTTTAATAAAAAACATTGGTTTTATTTAGTTGAAATCAATGTAATAAGGACCAGCCCGATTATTGAAATCATATTTTTTATTTGGTTATGAATTTTTGTGCTACGTTTTTAGTCAGGTATTTCCAACTTAAAAAAATCGTCTGTTGCCCACGGATCGCGCCGGGTCAAGCCGGGTGATCTCGACGTGTAACGAACGGTCACCCATCCACGGACTGACCGCTGCAAGCGCAACTTAACCTTGCAAATCGTATGACCTGCGCGGTTGATATAATTAGTCGTCGGGGCTCGTCCCTCATTTCGAAATATTATTAATAATGGAAAATATAAACACGAAGAAAGCAACTACTACGTGAACATCGCTTAGGCCATCTAACAAATAACAAAGAACACAATCGCTTCAGCGTGTATGATTAAAGGTCGCATCTTATCTTAATACTGCCATATTCATATCTGGTCATATTCACTGCAATAACCAACCAACAAGACCTCTTTGTGTAAAGACCTAACGTACCATACGGGTGGTCTTCCAAACGATTGGACATTCTTACAATACCAGTACATGATGATACTAGCTCGCTTTCAACGTACATTGATAAGTCAGTAAGTACTAAATCTAGCTTCGTCTATACAAAGTTTGCAATGGATATAAAAATGGTTATCATTGGAGTTTTGTGTGCCAAAGCCATTAGACTCCAAGGAGGTCGGTTTGACCTGACAGTTTGTTTTAAAATTCAACGTGTATTTTTAAATGTTGATTTAGCGTTTGGCGTGTTTGTGAGAAATTGAACGGAGATTATTGAATGTAGAGGTTGGGCATTGACCTGGTTTTAGAGGTTTTATAAGTAGATATCAGCTGGTTTATAAAGGCGTTTCGATTTAGGCAGTTTAAACTATGTTATGCTGTATTAATACGGCAGATTTTTTCGAAATTCTTTCTTAACTACATAATTATAAAAACATTAAAAATATTTTTCTAAGTATCAGTAAATAACCCACATCGCATGTCGGCGCATCGCATGTCCTAGTTGCAACTAAGCGACTTCGTAGTTCAAAAGTTTAGTACGTATCTATCAAACCTAGCACGCGCGTACCCAAACAAAAATACGTGAGTCATAACAACTGCTCTAGACTCATGATAAATCCTCTAAAACGTAATAACAGCACAAAGAACTGTTACGCAGTGGTTGTCAAAACTTTATCGTATGTTTACAGAAATGATTTGTAGCTATCAGGCCAAGTGTGGGACTGAATGTGGAACTCGCGAAATGGGACAGAGATAGCGATGCGATTCGTGAAATTACTAAATAAATATACTTATCTATTTAGTGGTTTAAGTCCGACTATGACATGGTAGGGTAATAACGACAATGGAAATTTCAATTGGCATAAAGGACAAGAAAGTTGTCCTTTACGCCTATCGAAAATTCGGATGTCGATGAGTAAAAGAGCAACGCCTTCGATGGTATGGACATGTGTAACGCCGTCCAGAAGACCACATGGTGCGAGTAGCCCTTAACCTGCCGAAAGTGTCGCGAAATCGCGGAAGACCCCCCGCCACCTGGCTGACAACAGTCCAGAAAGATCTGAAGGAGAGCGAAATAGATACCGCAACGGCTCTGGATCGACATAAATGGAAAAGGCAGACAAGGAGAGCCGACCCCAGATAATGGGACAAGGCAAAGGAAGAAGAAGAAGAAGATAAGGGACAAGAAAGTTGTCCTTTACGCCTATCGAAAATTCGGATGTCGATGAGTAGTATAAGTAAATTAAATGCAGTCAGCAGTTGCAATGATTGCGACTTAACTGCCTTCAAGCGGCATTTGGCAGTAACATAGTTTACAGTTACGACTGGATGGGCAGTCCATTTGCCCATCCAGTCTCTCACAAACCAAATGATACGCAGTTTTTATATTTCAATTTAATTATATTTCAAGTGATCATTTTGTTTGTGAGGAGAAAATAAATAATTTGAATTTGAAATGTATGATCACAACAATGAAACGAAATATCATTCACCAAATGTGACGTTATTAGCCCTTTGTTAGCGACATTAAACAATCGCCGAAACCACGAGTGGGTTTTCAGCTGTTCCTATGTATTATGTATAACAGCACATAATAACGTACAACCCACGTGTAGTTAAGGCAAACACTCGCGGTAAAAGGAAAAACGAACCGGTTTTGTACCATAAACTGACATTAAATGATACCTGCACTTATTTGGAGACGTAAAACAAGTACCGGTTATTTATTCAGTACAAGTTGAAACAAATCATAAAAAAAAAAACATTTAATTGATTATTTGTAAAGTTAATTTATTTAAAGTAACTGTTTTGGTGTCGATATTATCTTGAATTTTATTAGTGACGTTTTTATGACAGGTTATTTTATCGAAACTGTTTACAGCCTTTAAAACGAATGTAGACGAAACGTTTACAAAAAAATATAGACGCGAAGTCCTATAAACATTCGTATTTTGTATTGAATACTCGGATTTTTATTCATCAAATGCTGCAAATAGTACCTTTATTAGCCCACCAATAAGAGGTTTCCTGTTCGATGCAAAAGTGAAATTACCTGCAAAAATAAAAATATAGAAATTAATACACAGTATTTTAATATAAACACAACACAAGAATATCTTTTTTTATACTTGAATATAGGGTTTACTATAACGTCATAAAAGCGAAAGTCGTTTGTAGATGTTGGTCAGCTGATCGGATGACCACAAACAAACGACCGTGATCTCTTTGTGATAGACAGCTGTTATAGATGCAAAGAAATTGTTTCATAAAGGTTTTCTGTGAATCTATGGATTAGTGAGAATACCTGTTGTTTGTGGTAAAAAAGTCAATTAATGGCCTTCTTTTACATATTTTTCTTTGAAAGAACTTAAAGACGTTATCTTAGATCCGGTTTGTTAAGTTCATATTATAATGGGCTTGATTAATGAACCTACACGTGATTTGATAACAATTTATGAATTTTCAGAAAAACACGTTTGGGTTAATTTTGCCGGTAGTAATGATTAAAAAAGGGATTTTAAAAAAAACATTTGAGAAAAAAAAAAGATTTTGAATGTAATAAAAATAAACAAGTTATATACTTATAAGTTAATTAGAGTTTAAATGAAAGGACGAAAAATGTATCATAATTCGAGTTTTGTTTCTGTTAAAAAGTTTATTTAAGAAAACTCAAAACTCAACCATTACTTACTCGTAATTGCAATTAAATTATAGTGTTATTAAATATATTTATTAATATTAAAATTTGATTTAACAACAGACGAGCGTCAATTACATGCCTTTGACATACAAATTGAATTTTTAACAAAAAATGTTCACGTTTTTTAATAAGAAAATTCTAAAAAATGCCGTTTATTTCGTACCAATTATAAATAGCTTTCTAGACCTCTTTGATCCGTTTAAATATATTAGAAGGATGGAATTTTAAGGGTTTGCAATGTGACCCAAAAGTTCAATAATTAATAATGTTTGAATTTTTTTGAAGTATTTAGTGCTTTTGCATTTGTTTTTCTTTTTGCCGCGTGTTATGGGTTTTGCAAACAATTCAAATGGCTTTTAGGCGTAATAATTATTGCGTTAAAGGACTTACACTCTGTTCAACGAAAGATGACTCCTGACATAGCGGTCATTTATTAAATTGTAGCCGTAAGGAGACGACTATCGAAAAAAACGTAAACGACATTTTCAAAAACTGTAAAATAGCTATATTACTCATGTTTTATTTTTTAAAAATATTTGATATTCTTTGTATGGTAACGTTTTGTCAGGACTCATCTTACGTTATAAAGGTAGTGTTTTTTTTTGGATAGATTGTATGCGAAAGGGGCAAAGAGCGTTAAAGACAATCTAGCTTGGACATTTCTGAACAGTGGGGTTACTCTTGAAAATAATTCCAGTCAGTTCCTACTTTTAAATGCAAAATTGGCGCCAAAAAATTGGTTTATGGTTGAGCGTTTATTAACAAAATTAGAATTGAAACGATGTACGTACTTTGTATATTAAAAAAAGGCATTCTTCTTGGGATTTTTTGAATTCGGAATTTAGATTGATAATGGAATATTTTATACGAGTACCTAACATTAATGGAGTCGTTACCGCTGGTGCACTCAGCTGATTAAAAATTTCACTTCAACTGTCGTCAAACGAAGGTTTTCCATATTCAGCATGGATAATTTGCTTGAATAATATAATCAGTTTATTGGTCGTAAGGAAGGCTCCGGCTAGACTGAAGACTGGTCTAACCGGTTCCTTTGTAGGTCTCATACTCTTCCGCCTGCTGCACGTGTATTACCAATAATACGAATTTTACAACTTATTACGCAATAATTATAACATTGTACAATCAATTATTATAATTTTAATTTGAAATTGTTGACCTTTTGTAATCTATATATTACATAATAAAAAAAGAATCTCTATTTCCCTTGGTCATGGCATCACGCGTGAGCGGCTGGACCGATTTCGCAATTTTTTTTTGTTGTGTTCGTAATTGTCAGGAAAGGTTCTTATATGAAAGAAAATTTTGATATTAAAGAAAAAACTAAATTATCTCCCATGTCCTCAGTATGTCCATATTCTTCATTTGTTTACCGCATGCAAGAAAATGGTTTCAACTTTTTGTGATTATTTTGATTTTGTTTCTGAAGATAGGTAGTAGGTAAGTAGTAGGTAGGTAGGTAGTAAGTAGGAAAAAGTGCATTGCAACGCATGCCTCGTACAGCTATTATTTTATAATTGCATTTTTTTGACGGATTGAGGGTAAAATTGATACTGTTACGGAAGTTCATACGCAGCTGTAGCGGAAATGTGACACCGCCATTATGGATGGATGACATTCGAATTCTTTTTAAACTCAAAGGGCTGTTTATTTTATGTTAATTGATTTCAATAATTATAAATCGATATGGTATCTATTTTTATTATGATATGTCTCATTCGAAGTATAATATAACTTCTACCGCGCGTTATGCGATTTCATCTTAGGCTTTTACCTATTGTAACAATAAAGTGATTTATTTGTAATTAATCACTTTATTGTGTTATTAAATTAAAAACAATATCAAAGTCAAGAAAATAAAGTTTTAAAAAGAAACCTGCCTTAAATTATTATAGGTAATGATACAAAATGTGACTGACAATAAACGCTTATAAGAATTACCACGTACTTGTAGCTTCAGATTATGACCTAAAGTATGAACATTAATTCACTAGAGTACACTGACTGGTGCTAATGTCAAACAACAATGCACTACTGTCAAAAAACAATGATAGGGCCTGTCAATTTAGTCCAATGAATTAATAATCCTACTATATCAACTTTACTGCAAATTTTGATTTAAAAATATTAATAGAACTACTTTGTTGTACAGACGCCATGCGCCAGCGCATCAAGCTACTACAATCTGTCAAATTTCTTTATCAGATTTTCATCTTTATCGCAAAAGTATTAGGTTCAAGGTTGATTGGGAAAATTTGACAGTTCCGGGTAGCTTGACCTGCTGGCGTCTGTACATGTGAAACTAAAACAACCTAAAATACTCACTCAGACTCTTACCAAAAAGTAATAATATACAGGTAAGACAGTCAATGTGTTGAAAGTTTATCCAGAATAAACGAGAATTTTCTGTGAAAGCGAATAAAGTTCGCGAATCTTGAAGACATTACGTACCTGCATTGATTGAAAATTTTCGCCAAACCAAGTCGCGCCGAGACGAGATAATGTACGGCTTATCTCGTTTCGGCACGAGATAATGCATCGACAAAATTATCTCGCGTTGCGCATGTTATCCCGGCTGGCAACGCTACTCCTCACAGATATCTTTAACACAGGCATGACTTTTCCATAATCCATCACGCTTAGCAACTGACTGATGATTGCATGGAACTTGACGCTTAAGGTAAAAGTCCGAGACGGGCTGCAAACTGCAGACTGCATACGCAGACCGCCACTCGCCGTCCGAATAACACCTTTAAGGTGCACATCTTAAAGATAGTATTCCAACGGCGACCGCAAACTGCAACCGCAGATGACAGCAGCAGACAAGCGACACTACTGCTTTGAATAGTCTTCATACGAACCAACGTGACTTGCGGTCTGCGGTTGCAGTCTGCAGTTTTGCAGCCCGTCTCAGACTTGCACCTTTATTATCAAATGCACGACCAGTTTGTTGAAGCAAGTTTCAAAAGCAGTTCCACACTTTATTAATATTAATAAAAAACACCGACCTTTCAAGGTTATTAATTTTACTTGGCGCCAGATTTTAAAGTATTGTTTTTAACCTTGTACGCGACGTGGTCGTGGTCTATTTTTTATTATATCTGCTTATATAATTTTAATTTTTAATCTGTTCAGATATGCCATTAATTGTATACTTTGGCCTACTTACGAAATTGTTTTAATGGAATTTATGATCAGATGATATAAAGCGTTGATGTTTTTATCAAATAAACATACATAATTCATTGCCATTCAACGTTTTTACATTAGCCTATATACGATACTTGAAGCGAAGAAAATAAAACTAGTGCTAATGAACTCTGAAGAAAATATCATCCTGTGTTTATCTCAGCTGTAATCTTCAGGTCTTTAATTAGAACTTCTACATTCAGGCTTTCCTCACGGTTCATTGGCGGCTCTTAATTAATTAAGACATCGAAATTCTCGATGTTTTTGTAACTTTCTTGGTAGAACGAACAGTGTGAAAGTGTGAGTAAATATTGATTTATCTTTTTCTATAAATGCATCTACAAGTGGAAAGCATTTGTTAAATGGAATCGTAAACTAGTCATCGTGAACAGCATGATCAGCGAAAAAATTCACAGAATGCTTAGTGAGTGACGCTCGAACAATCCCACGCTTGATTTAGTGATCGTAAACAGTTTTTGTAACAAACACTGTGAGTTCCATTGAATTGATTGAGATAAATCTTACATCGCTTGTTGAATGCCCTATTTCGTAATAAAAACTTGGAAATTTTTCCATAAATAGTTGTGTCAATTTTGACGTCTGTCAAAATAATAGGAGTAATGTCAACACTAGTAATAATTACTCCATTAAATGGCGTTCAGTTTCAATATAACATGCGTGCGCTATGTTTAGATAAATAAAAGGCGACTTTCTTAAAAATCAAAGGAGTGCAACTTCTTTATACATTTATTTTGTGCTTTTATGCAAACGTCAAATCTGATCTATTACCACAGTTTACCTATATCTTACTCCTTACAGTTGGTCAACGTAGAACATTGTCGCAGAGCAATCGCGCGGGGGGTTGCGGGGTGAAGGAGCGGAGCTTATGTCCCGAGTAGCCATACTGCATACTTGGGACTTATCCGCCGCCCCTACATAATTTTGACATTTCATAGCACCTGTCAAATGTATGGGCGTTGACCCACTGTATGTAGTAAGTAGGTACACTGTGCTATGACGTTGGTCGAACTGTAAATATAAATGTTTTTTTTTAAATGTTATATTCAAAGTGTAAATAACAATAGCACTAATAATTGCAATTATCAATTCGATTGCAAGTAATAATTATAAAATACAATTTCAATAGGAATATGGAGCGAATCAACTGGGTGATACGACTGACGCGACAAGCATTCATTGATTGATGCATTTCGTAATAACAAACGATAATAGTAGTATAATTTAATTTTACTGTCTAATTAATCTGATCGCTAATTGATTTTTAATGATCCATTAACATTTGGAACTATAAAACCAAAGCACGATACTTGTAAAGTCAATAATATCTTGTAATTAAAGAATAATAGGAGCATTAATTTAGTTACGACTAACTAAATCCCAGGTTTAGAAACGCAGAGTTAAATAAACACATTGAAAAATGGTTTTCGAATTCATCAGACAGTCAATATTAACAAAGTTAACAACCTCTCGTAACTTTTGGGGGTTAATAGGGTGTTATTCAAAGACTCGGTTTCACGAATCCCTACTGATTTCAAATCGAGTACATTGCTCTCCGATATATCGGTGTACATATGGGGTGAATGAATTCGAACAAACGCAGCAATCGATTGACGACACGACGTTGTCGGGTCATTGAATCGAATCGCCGGCTCTATGCAAATTAGCCGTTTGAGTATTGCGATCGTGACGGTTTCTAGATCACACACGTTTTATTACGCTTTGTGTATATCTGAGTTGCCTTCACACAATTAATTCCTTCCGTTTCTATCCGTAACAAATCTCGACTGACGAAATCTTGCGATCAGAATACAATTTGATGCTGTTCCTATTTGAAGTGATTTTAAATCGATTTGTTCTGTAGCTCTGTTCTGTTTATTCGATTTGGAAAGTAGTAAAATGTACTCAAACGTTTTTTAAATTCTTTTACCATTAAGCAAGAGCCATATTATAAACAGATATCAATCATTCAAAGTCTATTATAAATCAATCAATTTGAATGTACGGTTACGGTTTTATTCCAGATTATGAAATAGAAAGGATAATTTATTCCGGTTCAATAATTGTACGACATCGTTTTTTTAAAGACTAAGTAATGTTTTTCAATATATTTAAAGTTACATAACGAAGACTCCTGTAGAAATAATGTCTTACACGTAATAATGTAATTGATAAAATCTCGTGTCGGTTCTCATAACAACATCACAGACGACACAATATTATTATGTTCGTGTTTATCATTTTAAAAATAGAAGCGTCTTTTTATGGTAGGCGTCTCTTGGGCCAGTTTCAAATAAGGTTGTCACTTGTCACATTGGAAATTTCGGGCTAACAATGAGGGATCGAATAAATCGAATTTGGAACATTTTAGTCTTCGAAGCGTATTTTATGTCAGACTAAACGTAATGAATGAGATCGAATAGAACTTTAAACCTAATTTAATATAAACTCAAAGCGAGTATATTGAGTTAAACAGTTGTTCTAGAATATTGAAAAACTTTTCTTAGCTTACTTAATGGCAGATTCGTTAGCTAACATTGTACAAACCACTAACTGTGATCTATTGAGTTTTCTGCAACGGTCCAGCTATACGCAGCGCGTACTTACTGTAATGGTCAATATTCTGCAATCAGCAAATCAAAGATGATATCAGATTCCAAGTCGGTCCATTCCAGATCTGTCAACCTTATTCCAAGTACCGTCGGTTAGTGCCCCCGAAATCTTCCAGTCAACGGTCCTCGCAGTAATGTGGATGAATCACCAGATTTATATCTCGATCGTGATGAATAAAAATATACTGGAATTCCAGTTCAATTGGGTTAGCGAATTGGTCTTTATTTTGGACGTGACGTTGTCAGAGTATACCTGTTGAAACATTTTTGTTTTATAATTGCAATTTGCAATTATTAATTATCTATTAAGTTACGTTTGTTAACACTTATAATAGGGCGTTTTAAAGAAAAGTAAATAACAGACGATTTGGTTTTTTTTTATTAAAAATCATTTTTATGTTCGTTTTATGAAAATAGGAAAAAAAAAGTAGTAATTGCCAGGTTTAAAAATAAAAATATAAGAAGTAGGCTTTCGCGACATTCCAAAAAAAACTTGTGGGAAATATATTTCCTTTGCCTTATTATTCTTTATTGAGCAAGTAATTCAATTAATAAACCAAACGTGATTCCCTAAAGGTTAGTTATGTACTTAGTTGTAATTAAAAAAGTTTCATTGAACTTAACAATGTAATAAAAATTTTACTGTTTTTATTTCATCAAACGTAAACATTACATAAAGAAAAAAATAATGAGTAATCATTAGACCTGGCTTGTCAGCAACAGACTGTTATTTATTATTATGTAAGAACTTCGAGAATCAGCGGACGATGACATAAAAATAATGACAATGATAAATTGTGTTGCGTATAAACGGTTTGTTGTCATAATTGCATACAGCAGTAACCTTCATTATAATGTTTGATGGTACCATAAAGCGTAATAAATGTATAGCATTTAGCAAATATTGTATAGCACAACGATATCATTCAGCATACATTTTATATAGACACGTTCGCACAACGCTATGCTATAAAGTATTGGCTTGTTGTACGCGATAAACTTGAGCGATTCTCAGAGCTATATCGTACGATTCTCCGGTCACCGCCCTGCCTCACTTCTACCACAGTATAGACGTATAAGCTAAAGCAGTACTTCAACTACCTACAATCATCCGATTTGACACACTCACACAGACACGCACTGCAACAAGACAAATAAGGTATTTTCGGGATACAGTTCCATACAAAAACAAAAAAACTACTAAGTATACAGAGCGTGTCTGTGTGAGTGTTTCAATTCTTGAGATTATAGTAAGTTGAGGTACTGCTTTAGCTTATTATGTCTACTGTGCTTCTACCCTGTTTGTCGTCAGATGGATCGCCGTCAAATAACTTGCTATACATAGTACACCAGCTTGCCATATAGCGTAGAGTGTGAATGTCATGCTATACATATAGTTATAGCTTATGACGCAATGTGCTTTACTATATAGCTAAATAGTATAGCATAGTCTGAACTGCGCTTTAATATAAAGATGAAGATCCACTATCATCAAACTTAACCACTACGAACGCGTTTACAAATACTTTTTTTACTATGTTTGTCACTTTTTACGAATTTGAGGGGCTTGTGGCTTTTTTATTTTTTTATTTAGCGATATACTCGCGTTTGACCACTATCTCGCCTGATGGTAAGCGATGATGTGGTCGACGGTGAAGCACGCTTGCCTAGAGTAACCTATTCACTCTTGACTTAAAGACCCCAAGGTTGTAGCTATCAAGAAACACAGACTCCGGCAGGGAATTCCACTCCTTAGCTGTGCGAACAATGAAAGTGTTCGCAAAACGCTTTGCACATACGCTTTTATAATTATCAACCGCGCAGAACATATTATTTACAAGGTTAAGCTGTGCTTGCCGCGGTCAGTCCGTGGATGAGACATCGAGATCCGTCCGTGTCTCGGCGAGCACGTTAAACCGTTAGTCCCGGGTTTCATACAAATACGTATGACATCCAGAAGCCCAAAAAGTCTGACAACCGGTCTAACCTTAGGATATCGGCATCAGCATTGCCCAGTAACTTTGTTGCGGAGGTCTCAGCCGCATCTGGTTAGACTGGAAGCTGGTGGCCTACATCCTAAGTCCGTCAACGAAGTTAGTGGGCCGTCCGAAAGTAGCCCGAAACGTAGGAGTGAACAAAACAAGTGTCAACTTTTCGGATGGGCAAAAACACATCGGTAGTAGGGACAACTGTCAAATCGTGTTGTCATTTATTCTTAGTTTGGGCCCCGAAGTAATCGTATGTCGGTAGGTGATAGGGAATAGGAAACGCTCGTAACTAAGGCCGAAACCACGGACTTCGTGCTTAGACCCCCTGACCACAAGATAGTTGGAAAAAGGCTAGGTAGAACGAAATTTGTACGAATTTTGATCTTCTGGTACGTTTATTCATACATAATATTACTAATTAGTAACTTGTATAATTCAGTACCTACTCGTTTGAACTACCGATATAATGATCGATACAAGTCGTACATTGGATAAATTTAGATTTGAATAACGAAAATGTATGCTTCATCATTGGTAACAGATAATTAGTAATTAATTTCATACGAATACATTACGTTTTATTCAATATTGAAGTGCTACGTTACGTAACAATCACTTACATAAAATATACGGTAGGTACCTATTGCTATTTTT
Organism: Amphipyra tragopoginis; assembly: GCA_905220435.1. Taxonomy (NCBI): domain Eukaryota; kingdom Metazoa; phylum Arthropoda; class Insecta; order Lepidoptera; family Noctuidae; genus Amphipyra; species Amphipyra tragopoginis. The sequence continues at coordinate 6,300,449 of HG992006.1, forward strand.
TGTATACCTCATTAAAATGGAGATCAGGTTTGAAACAAAAAATAAACAGTCATAAGTTGGTAAAAAATATTGTATCATCAACAATTATGATAAAATACATCTATGCTAATACATTAATAAAGAATTCAACGAAGTTCACTTAAAAAAAAACATTGTAAAACGTTCCATTACATCAAAATGTATTAGATATTAATCACGGAGCGAAACGTTTACCTCTGTCGCTCCTATCTTATAATTTCTAAGCTCACCCAAACAAAGCTAAGTGCGATTGCACAATTTACAAATTGCTACAAGTCAACGTCTGAATTGCACCAAGACGCAAATTATACCAAGCGAAGTAAATTAGTGAGCAGCGAAGATCTAGAGATCCACCGAAACTAAGCTAAGACGATTCCGAGACGAGAAACTCGTAAAATGAACGAGAAAACTCCAATATTCGAGAAAAAACTTACACCAAGCAACGTCTCGAAGGATGCTGTAAATAAACATCTGGTAATACTTTCAACTCTTTCAGCAATAGAAATGCTAAAAAAATTCTTAGAATTAAATTAAAAACTTCAACTTAATTGAACAAGGATTACACTAAAACAAAGGCAAGATTATTAGAGACTGCAAATGATAAAATAAAAACGACTTGACAAAAAGTTACAAAAGAACATTTAGAATTACATAAGAGTATTAAATAAAGAAAGTAACTAAACACTGAGCGACAGAGCAGGTTTAAGAAGGCTTAAAAAATAAACAAAAGGGAGCGTTTAATAATGTATGTGTAGATCAACTGAGTCCAAGGACTGACTGGCTGGATATTATTACACAAGTTGGCCGCCGGTCTAGACAGGACACAATAGCCAGACATTTAAAATCACCGAACGCTCCGCCCGTTTCGTTTTATTGCTCAAATAACTTGGAAGTCAATACACATAACACGTAGGGGAAGTTGAATATTGTAAAAATTCTATTGAAAACTGTCCAGACGCTGTTCCAATACTATTTTATCCTGATGCAGTTCAAAATAAGGATCGCAATTTCGATGCAGACGGGGGAAAGGGAGATGCAGTTTCAAGTTTAATGCACGCACGTCTAGACGGGAGAAAGCAGAGAGAATTTATTGTAACAATATTATGTAAGTACACCCCACTGTCTGGGTATAAACTATATAAGTAAATATACATTTTACAGCAAACTCGCTATTCAAATGGAAAATTAAATTTTATATTGGAATTTATATTTATTAATAAAGCTTTGTTTACTACTAATCATAATGTTCTTCGAATTTTTGATTCATCTACAAATTCTCGGGAAACCAAACTTTTCATGCAGACAACAATGAAATAAATCGCACTGTTTACGTACAACGTTCTAGTAATAAGTGACGTAACAACGGACAAAACTGCAGTTTTTAGTAAAACGAAAATGAAACAGGATTTTAACTAAAGCGACATTAGTATTTAGACTAACGAGACAGATTAAATTTTATTGCACAACTGTTTGTACAAAAGTGCGCAGGATTAGACTTAATAAGGACAGCATTTTCTTTAGCAACAAAGAAAATTTTAAACACCAACGTTTTATTTTAGATCTAAGACGCAGTAGGAAAGAGTACGTAGTTACAACAAAGGGTTTCAGTATTTCAAGTCGCCTTCATGTAAATATTTGGTTTAAACTCGTTGGATGAGAGCCAAATCACCAAGACGAGTTTATACCTTAAAATTACTTCATTTAGGCGATTATTTCCCTTAGCTGGGGCAGTGCAACGGTATCTGTACCCGTTACAGTAATGAAAGACCGGTTACTCAACCAGATTTCACTTTAATAACGTCAATTTGTGTTGTTTGGTAATTTGCGATCAATGTCAAGTGTAACTGTAATGTCGTTGATAACAGTTGAGATTGAGACTGCTGTGTACGATGACTTTTAGTCCCGATATGGTCTCAATGCAGTCACTGCTTATTTACCGTTGCGATTTTAAATTGCGTAACTCCGCAGTGGAATCAATACAGTCGAGATGCAGCGGCGATTTTGATGTGTCTGGGTTCGCTTAAACATTCAGTTGCCATGCCGTTTCGCGTTTGCAACAATGCAGTAGCGTTACCAAACTTTAGGCCCTGATGCAAACCCGCGACAGTACCGATCCGTACCAGTATCGATGAAAAGTCGTATATAACCTCTTCAGGTTGTAACTCGTAATATATCAGTCATAAGAACTTCCTCATTGTATTGATAAGTGTTTACACAACATGGGATAATGTCTTACATCATTAAGTCACAATATGATTACAGAATGTCTGTCGGTTCGTTCTTTGTTCTGTCGCACTTCATATCCCCAAGGTCATCAGACTTGCAGGTGGAATATTAAAGTTTGTCTGCAATTTGGAGCTCCATTATGGTTTGTCTGCGGTTTTATAGTTGAAATGAAACTTTTTATGAAAAATGGTTTGCATTTGTAGGTATTTTGTCGTATATCTATATCAAGATGGTTTTATGCGGTTTTTAAGGTCGAGGTCTCGGAGGCCGAGATATTACCATTACTGGTTAAGAATATCCTAATTGTATCCGTAGATTTTCTGAGACTTTTTAAGAGTTTGTTAGGAGAGAATGCAGCAGCGTGAGGTTTAAATCAGAGTCAAGTGGAGAATTAAAACAAGAAAAGCGGACAACTGTGACAAAGAATATGTGTATTTTCGCATTCACTTCCTGGTTTATCTGTGACTGTGAATCAGCAAACTGCCTGCCAAGCGTGGTAAATTGGCAGTAACCGCTGCGACAGCCCCTTAGCTATGTAGGCACTCCTATAAAGAACTAAGGTCACTACTCAGTTCACGAGAGAGTTCATTTAAGCTGTCACGTTTAGTTATTTAAAATTTTACGAACCAAACTTGATGGTAATAAATCTTTTTACGACTGATCAATGAACTTTGAAGTAACCGAGACTACCAATAGATTGTACAATGTACACCACGGTACCTTATCTGAGGTTGCACAATTTACTACAGTTAGGATCGACGGACAAGACCCGATCTATCGGGTAGTCGTGCATTTTGGTCGTTCCCTATGCAGTCACGATCCAAAGATAGCTGAGATTAGCTTTGTGGTTTATTTTATGGGCCTACGAATGCATCGACTGTTTGGCTCAATCGGACTTGGTACGGTTCGGAAATAAATCTGGATTGTGTTGCAGTTGAATATCAAACCGTTGCGATCAAATTGGTAGTAAGATGTCGTCGCAATCACAGAGCATGACAAATAAAAGAAAAAAGATTCAATTCTAAAAAGTACCTACGAACATGAATACTATAAAAACACACACAACAAGCACTAACAAAAAGTCCCCGTGACTCATAAACGTTAAGTAAATCACCTGTAATTTCATAAAGTCGTTGCAAGAATCCATTGTTGCGCGAACTCTAGTTAATTACAAAAGATTTAATGTATTACAAAGACGTACACGTTCTTTGGATTACAGCCAACAGCCAAATGTATAAAGTACTGAACAGGAACTTTCTCTGTGAATCACAGCTTTGTTGACCTGGCCATCAGTTTGTGTTACTCTCAGGTCTCGAAAGATTAAAAGATGCTGTTTGATTCTGTTTATAACAGTGTGGAATTTGTATGCATCATGGAAGCTGAAGCATGGAAGGCAAAATTATCTGAAGCACGAATTTTCGAGGCATATGACTAATCTGTGCCGAGAGGATTATATCTAAAGGAATCTGACAGATCACCAAGAAAAAAATACGAAATTACTTTTTGTTACAATTTATAACTTTCGTGAGAACATTTATATTTATGATTGTTTACGGTTTACTGACATGCATTTTGATAAGATTATTGTAGACATTTCAAGTGTAACAAATACTTTTGAGGACTTGTTAAGAACCTGAGTTTGATATTTGGATCTTTAAGTAAGAGCTCAATAAAATTACTGTAGACACTAGGAGTAAGTTTTTGGTACTACGAGGTTTAAATTTGATCTAAAAGACCATTTTTTAGAATTCTTCCAGAAATCGACGAAACTAAAGACTGCTAGACTGCAGATAGATTTTTATGGTTAGATTTAGAATAAATATGCATTTTTAATTGAACTTATAATTTTTTGGGTAGCAGTAATCCGCTCTAGGAAAATTATAAAGCTTCTAGATGTTTTAAGAAGCTGAATTTGAACACGTTATGCATTTGCTGAATAGTAATTATTTTCTTTGAAAAACCATTTGTGGTTAGTTTTTAGTATTCTCTTAAAGTACATAAGACTGTTTTTACTTTCGTGTGTGCTAGGACGCAACACTAATTTCGTTGAGAGCGTTATAAACTTTGTGTAGTAATAATATATGGGGCAGTGATTGTAATGCTACCTAAAGCACCTATACAATTTTAACTACGTCTAGCGTTTTAAGGGTTTTGTACCGAGAAGGTACTAAAGAAACCTTATTACTACATTCGTGGGGACTTCTAGCGGCTATAAATGATGCACACACTTTTATTTCCAACGTAGTGGGTACTATTGCACATACAGAAGAAAGAGATGTAGGTCAAAATCATAATAAAATCAAAATTCTTTATTTGACACAAACAGCGGTAAATATGAAGATACAATTATGAGAATGTAAATGCACTATGTTTTACTCTGCCGTGAGTACAAAGTATATTATAACAATTATCAGGTCATAGGTACGAATATTTAAAATCTTAAATTTAAATCTAATTCGATACGCTGAATTAAGGAGTGACACTACTAGATTCAGCACTTCAAATGTGGGTATATTAATTAATTAGCACCAGACAAAACTATACGTAGTACATTGCAACACAACATGAACCCTTCTTCATTAATTGTTTTTTACAACGTAAATGTATGAAAATAAGTTTTTCTTTCTCTACAGTTTTCAGCGTGTAAACATCGGTACTATTGCGCAGTTTATCTATAAATATAAATTGTCTATTTTCCTCAACCGTTCTACAATCAGCTGACATTTTCATGTTTGTAATTCTTAGTTCATAACATTGACAAAAACAAAATGTTCTCGCCAAAAAACGATATAAATAATATTATAATATGTTCATGAATATTATTCAAATACGCATTCAACTTTCACTAGATTATTTTTATCCCAGACGCGTACCAAGCAATCATAGCTACTCAAGAGGTCATCAGACGAGGACGAGATAAAATTCCTTTACTGTTTAAAACCTTTTAAAACTATGGATTCTAACTTTACTAAAGCGTTCAAAATTGTTTTAGAAGAATCTGAAGCAACGCTGAATGAATGAACAGGGCGCTTTACAAAAGAATTATTTAACAAAATAGCAAATAGGCAAACGAAATTCATTGAAAGTTGTGTTAAATTGTAGCCTTTTGAGGCAATACAAGTATACACAAAAAGAAAGCCGTACAAAGTTTTGGTAACATTGTATGCAGTAATACCTACCTGAGAGAGAGCTTTAAAATCTTCAAAAAGCGAGGAACAAAACTAAAGTCTTTAACGACTTCTGTCTGCAATTAGAAGGATAATGATACAAAATGTTCCAAGGAACTGCATTGAAATTACAAGTACTTCTCTTATCTCAGTTGTATTATGTACATAATTATTGTAAGTGACAAGTTCATGACTTGTAAATTATGCGATAAAAGTATAAATAAACAAAGGAGGACATTACTTTTATGACCTCTTATTGACATTTACAGTGACAGGACTGTCGTTTAACTTAAGGAAAGGCCCTTACCAACGGACTTCGTTCTTTTAGAAGTCTGTCAACAAAATCATTTCATTCCTTTGTTTGTTTACTATAAATAGGTAGTCATAACTGTAAGTTGACCGCATCTGTGCCATACGGTTCAGTTGACCGCAAAATTGAATCATCGTGTCACTAGTACTGGTAATTGTTTGTGTATGTGAGAAACTACGTACGCTGCAATAAATTTACCGCTACCCAAGAGGAGTTACCAGGCCATCAGACGACCATAAGATACCGCTAGACGCCTTCTACGGCAACTGACCAAATTATAACTGTATCTAGTCGCAACAGAAACGTAAATACGCAAGTCGCTAGTTTGTCTTTTAGTCGCTCGTGTGCAAGCATCTCATTTGCGGTGAAATCGTGCGGGGTGCCACATTTAATGACCATGTCGGTACTCACTTTCCAATCCTTGTCCTGACATTTCGCGATGATCAATCGAGTGTGTGAATATGTGTACGTACACTGCATGTGTATAGTGTATACCTTTGTTGTTTGTATAAAAGACGACGTTATGAGCAATGCACGCATTTGCATTGAAAGACATCGATACGTATTGATATTTGCCGTATATTATGTACAATGTCCAAGAAAAATAAAAGAAAACGAATTACCTTCTGGCACAGTAGCGAATGCGTAATTTTAGATGTGGAAATAATCTTCAACACAAACGCTGACGGCTCAGAGCTCCACAGAACAACACTTCACAGTAATTATGGTGTAGAAGTAGAAAAAAATCTTTTAAATAACTGCACTAAATTTAGCCGATATACGCGATAACACGATAGCTCTAAACAAAGTAAGTGTCGACGCGGTGCACGTCCGTCGCGCACGAAGTCCATACGCGAATAGAACAGCTTGTTGAGTTGAGCACTCCGCTTGTCAACAAACAAAGAGGGCTCGGTCGCGAGCGTTTTGCGCAGGCGCAACGACGCCACACGCACACAATACAACGCGTGTGAATGAACACGTAAACATTGAGTAGATTCGTAGATTTCGCTGTACTCAATTTCGTTATAAAATTGGAGGAGTCGCGCCCGACACTCCAAGTAAATTAAAACGATTTGTTAGAATTAGAAAACTTTCCAATCGCAATGTTTTCGAGTTACCCGCGATGTTTTACTAAAATCGTATTTTTGATAGAAGTTGATGATAGCGATTGTCGAATCGATGCGGTCAGGAACTCACACGAGCGCATCGATTCGACAATCGCTATCATCAACTTCTATACTACAAAACAATAACATGGGCCTTATCGGGGCGCGCGTGTTATCGACAGCGGTAAAACAAATGATCGTAGGTACGAGGAGTCTAGACTTTTCGACAGCTGATTTCTACATAATTATGCGGCAATCGTTCGTAGTTTGGTAGTTAGAAAAGTAAGTCGTGAAAGGTCACGTTTACATGTTCTAATGTTGGCACGCGATACATAAATAACTAAGCAGAGCCGTGAACCTGAAGATGTGCGTATGAAAGAAATTCGGTCCAAATGCGGGGGCGGGTAGGGTTCACAGCTCGTAGGAAATAGTGACCGGACAATGGAGAGAATATTTTATATTAAAATTATCTAACAGAAATGTACAATACAATGTCTACAGTCGGATACGATGACTTTAGCAGAGACGGAGAGGTTTTCATCTAGCAAAGTAAAAGATTTTGTATGATTTTGGTTGAATCATTTTCCATTCATACCAGAAATGGATTTGTAAGGTGCAGCTGCAGACGGACTGCATACCGACCACAACTGGAACTGTCAAAAGCAGTTTGAAGATAGTTAAGATGCAGTCAGTGCAACTGGATGTGCAGTCCTTTTGCAGTAACAATACATCATCAATGAACGAAGTATGTACCGCCAAATGAGACTTTAGACCCCCAGGATTGGGTTTATGGAATTTCAAAATGTTTAATGAAACATAATGTGTGATGTCATCAAAAACAATCTGGACAATTCGCAACTCTCGAAAGACTTGGCTTCCCTACTTTGACCTACAAATACCATCGGAAAAAACTCCGCACTAGAAGTCAACGACACGTGTAAACAATATGCTAACAATATTTTATCTAATGATAATAGACTTGAATGTGACTGAATAGACTTCGTTGGTCTAGTGGTCGCAACAGCGGCTGCTGATCGTGAGGTTCTAGGTTTAATTACCACTTTAGGAGAAGTATTATTTTATAATTTTCTGTGAAATTCTCAGTTATAGGAGATTGGAATTGTGAGCGATGACAATGATGTCGATAAGGTCATCTATAATATGATGATGACTCAGCCGAAAGACGTCCACTGCTGGATCACCACGCTTGGCAGGCGGACTCAGAGGACGCTGCTGCTTATCCTCTAGTGAATTCCTTAGTCGCCTTTTACGACACCCATGGGAAGAGATGGGGTAGTGCTCTTCTTTACATCCGGCACCACACGGCACATCTATCATATTGGACATAGTAACCACAAAACACAAATCTAATTCCCCATCCTATTGTGCAGTGACAGTGTACGGTTGAACACCAGTATTACAAGAGTAACAGCTATACATCGTAAAGTTGCACATACAAAGGCCGATTGGCCCGAAGGACCAATTTTTCAGGCTTGAAGGACCAATTTCTAAGACTGATTTAGTGGCTCTAAAGACCGAACTAGAGGATCGAAGTACCGATGTAAGGTCCGGAGATCCAACTAAAAGGCCGGTAAGTGATATAATCATGTCAACGGACTTGGCACGGACAGACGTAGAGTTTCTAATGATTTGATAAATACTGTCTTGCGTCAAGGTGACGTTCATTGTGAAACGAATGTTTATTTAGATTCGGTGACTTTGATTTTCATTACATGGGAGTGTTTATTTTTATTTTATTAGTATTTGAGTTCGTCGCGTTTGACCCTAGTCGCACCTGCTCCGCGAGCACGGATCTTTTTATCGAGTCGATTCGAGAAATGAATCTGTTCTCAACGTCAAATTTTACATAAGATATCGATAAAACGACAACTGCTGTCGTTTTATCTATAAGTTATGTCAAATTTGGCGTTTAGAATAGATAAATTTCTCGAATCGACTCGATAAAAGATCCGTGCTCGCGCCGCTGATGGTATGCGCAGACAGGGTCTAAGATGGAGCACACGAATCCAACTAACAGATATATAGAGGGGTTCCCTATACCCCTCTGGCTCTCACATACACATGACGGAACACAGTAAACTGCTTGGCGCTGGACTTTAATGTGAGGGTGGTAACTAGCCAAGCGGACCGTATAGATCCTACCACCAAGCAAAAGGAAGCAAAGATTATACAATAACACCTACGTTTTGGTGCAACGATAACGTTTAAGGTGACATTAATACTAATTTCCTCTAAGTGTTCAAAGAAAGTAAAAATAAAGATAATTTGACGTTGTTGTTGATGAGTAACCAAAGTGGGGGAAACTTGAGAGGAAGTCACCACATTCAGAGAAACAACTAATATCTGCGCTATGATGAATCATAGTTACTGAAATCGTGTTGTCGACCAGAGATTGTTAAATAAATAAAAAGGCTGAGGTTAGCGACACTCTGATTTGACATTGTAAGTGATGGTAAGTCTCAGTACATATTGATATTGCCTAATGTTCCACTCACCTCGTAAAGAAAAGACTGCGACACATGCATTATCTTTGACAGATAACAAAGATACTGCGTTGCACATATTAATATGATGAAAATGTGTTCGGAAAACAATAAACTCATGCTTCATATATTTCCAAACGCCCTTAGCTAAGGACAAAGCCCTGTGTTTTAAGAATTGGATTCATTTAAATTGAGAATCGATTTCAAATTGAGAATACTTAACAACCGATTTTTTATGGTGAACGTTCTTTCGATATTTAAATTTTAAATACTAAAGCGATATTTTTTTCTGCCTAGCCTTTTCCCAACTATGTTGGGTTCAGCTTCCAATGTAACCAGATGCGGCTGAATGTCAGTATTTTAAACGGAGCGACTACCATCAGGCCTACGCAACCCAGTTAGGTACTGGACAATGCCGATATCCTTAGGTAAGACAGGTTGTCAGACTTTTGGGCTTTTGATTACCCGTAATGACTGTCATAGGTATTCGTGTGACAATCTTACCACCTTTTTAGAATAGCTGTTCGAAAATATTTTAATAAACGGTTTATCTTTTATCTGATCCTCCAAAATCCAATTTTAGATATGGCTGCTATGAAATCAAAGATTTTTAGATATCATTTTACTGGGAAATAAATAGAGAAAAATATTCGAAAAAATATTGAACGCGGTACGCTTTGAAGGTGTCTCTATTAACCTGTCTACGTGAAAACGGTGATGTACGTAAGTAGAGTACATTACTTAGCATTTCAGTATAGCAATGTATTTACGTGAAGTGCCGACGATCAATATGTGGTACTAAATTTAACGTAGTAAGTGTACTGGGTTTATCACATCATGTAGAATGACGATCAGCACAAATGTATGATAAAAGAATCATGAACGTTTATAAAAATATATTCTCTGCAATATTCTTTCCGTATGTACTTTGCATTCAGCAGTGCAATTCTGTAAGAATCTCACCTCGATCGCGACTGTCAATTAGACACTTGTCGTGACACAGCGTGGATAACAAGACTAAGCGTTATTGATTATACTGTCGATGATCTGTGTGTTATTTGCTTCTATTATCCATACTGTGACATTATGGATGTCGAGCTAACCGTCGATATTGAGGTGAGTTTCTTACAGAATGACACTACAGTAGTCTTTGCAGCGTCTAAAATTATGAGAATTTGGAAGTTGCAACACAGACATCTTAAAGTAAGTAAAAATCATGTATTGTTTTTTTTTATTCTGCATGGTTTCTTTTAACCCTAGGTGCGACCTGATGGTAAACGCAGACAGTGTCTAAGATGGAGCACACGAATCCGAGTAACAGAGATATAGAGGAATTCCTCTATACCCCTCTGGCTCTCACATACACACAACTGAACACATTAAACAGCTTAGCGACGGACTTCAATGTGAGGGTGGGTGGAAGCTAGCCAGGCGGACCGTATAGATTCTACCACCTAGCTGAAATTTCATATTTTAGCCCATCTCCACACGGGAATTTCAACATTAAAAATTACAATTTAGAGATACCTTAAGGGCCTTTTTACTGTCATGCGGATTCGTGCCCGCGTGCGTGCGTTACCCGCATGCGTGGCGCTCGCAGTTCACCTTTTCGTGCGTGTTTCACGCATCACAATAAATACATGTATGAAAAGGTGAAATTCAGGCGCCACGGGTGCGGGTGACTCACGCATGCGGGCACGAGCCCGCGTCACAGTAAAAAGGCCCTTAATGGCTACTTATTTGAATGCGCCATTCTAGGGTAGGGGCTTCCAAATTGGACAAGAGCCTGTAGGCTCCTACAATTTTAAATCACACTAAAGTGTTGGTTTTGTTAGACAGTCCAACATTGGACTGCGACAGCTAATGAGTTAAATGATAAATGAGCTTCTACGAGGTGAATAAGATATAGTTTGAGACATACATAATACAACAAAAAAAGCAAATGAAAAGCTAATCTATTACGATTCACTGACTATGTATGAGCAATCAAAAAGAAAATTCCTAAAAAAGGTTCGTTTTACCCCCACGCTTCGTCGAAACGATAGAAATTCTGGGTAATCGGCCATAGACAAGTTAATTACATCAACCAATGACGTAATGTTCGGTATTTGAATATTTTCCGAATAATTTAGGCATGAAGCCTGGAAAGAGCAAGTGAATCAGTAATTGCTTTATTTGGCAGAAAAAAAGCATTTAAGTAATAACTTTCTGCGACTTTTGTACGAGGTCGAGAAGTATTAAGAAAGGAGTCATATTAACTACAGGTATAACAAATAATATTCCAACAATAGTTCAGCAATTTTTTTTTAGTTTGATCACGTTTACCTAGAATCACATTGACCTAGGGTCAGCTCTCGAAAATGTCCGAACCGAATGTAGACTCAAACGCGAAAACGAAGACGAATTTACGTCAATGGGTGCAGCCGAATCTCCGTATGGTTGTAAGCTAAATTAGCCATTGTGATGACGACATAGAATTTAAATTAGTCTGTTGGTGTTTTTAATTTTATATGGTGGTGTGCCTTGGTGCGCTCTCTGGTGGTGTATGTAAACTCTGGACACTTGTCGTGAATTTTGTACTAGACCCTTGGCCCATGTGTTTCTACATAAATGTCTGAACATGTGCTGTAAATTTTGGTCCTAAGATCCGCAACCCTGTCTGCTGCTACTAAAATAATGGGACGTAAAGTAAAGTAGCATATAAAATGCAAACGTAGCTTCAAGTAAAGCTTTGACACAAATTGTAACTGCTCAACCCGGCAGGATCTTAAGCGGGATTTTATGTATTTATGTAAAAAGATGTGTGTAAACTGTCTGGAAGTCAAGGATAATATAGAATATGATATCTATATGCCTGTTCACATTACCCGTAACCTCCCTAAGGGCGCCATCACATTGAGCGTGATGACAGCCAGCCCAGAGCTGTGCGGCGAGCGGCTTATGTCATTTTCCATAATTTTTGCTCCTCGTGAACAATAAACAGATATTACGCTATTCGTAAAGGCTGACTTTTAGCAGCTAATTTTTTTACTTCGATATTACCGGTAAAACCGGCCATCATTGCCCTTAGCGGATATCTTTGCCCTAACACGAAAAATAACTAAAATCTTGAATTGCAAATAAACTTATATAGCTGACAACATTTTTTAACCTTTGGGGTAAACTTGAATGTTTTTCTGACAAAATGAAATGTTCGTTACGTTGCTAAGTTCACCCAGTTGCCCGCCAGACATGTTCAAAGTAGAACAAGTGTGAGGTGGTGCCAAAATCTTGTTTTACGTTTTTACACACGGTCAGCGTACGACATCTCTCAGGCAACTTATTTCAAAACTAGAGTTATGTTAAGTATCACGCTTCATATCTATGCTAGTTTGAGACCTTTATAACATAAAAACTTCAAGATAATGGAGTGGGCAATGATTCCCGAACTTCCTTAAACATAGGAGTGACAACATTGCCCACTGCAAAAATAGTGTTAGGGTTGGTAACCATAATTAAAATAATATTTTTTTAAATATTTAAATTTATTTATTGGAAAGCGGTTGTCATGTATTGAGCATGTAATGCAGAGGAATGAGAAACATGTTACGGGGAAAGTTCTAATATTTCAAAAGATTATTATTTATCACATTATGTGGTATCAACCCTAACCCACCGTTTTAATTTGTATGAAAAAGCAGCTGGTGTGTAGTGTAACATTGCCCACCTCAGTAAAATTAAAAAAATAACGTTTTTGATATATTGATCACGAAGGATGGCAACTTTGCACAATTCACTAAAACATACCTTATTTTCAAAGCTTTAGAACTGATAGTTTTAGAGAAAATAAGGTTGAGCAATGTTGGACAGTGGTGCGTATAAATTTTGCCCGGCTCTTTAATTGCCTTTTTCTAGGATTCTGTTAAAGCTAGAAGCTCCACATTTCGTGATTTAAAGCCTTTAATAGTAATTGTTACCATGGTATACTTGATTACGAGTTCTGGTGAATGTTTTTTTCATAATCTCAAAAATAAGTAAAAATGTGGGCAATGATGGCCGGTTTTACGGTACACTTTTAGGGCATTGACCTACTGTCAGCCTCCTTTCCATGATCATTCCTTTTTGCCAAGGATTCTCATCCGCAATAACAGGTACCGTTTAGCATCAAGTTGTACAGTCGCCGTTACATATATTGTAGCAGACAAGGTGACCAAATACCTCTGAACAATTTAAAATGTCTATAAGTTCCATGAACTACAAGTTACCATTAATTTCTGAACATTCATTACTTCATTAATGTCTGAACAGATGCTTGTCAATGTCAATAATGTATATGTTACGGGTAAAGCCCGAATGGCGGGTACACCTAGGTTTACCCGGGTACAACTAGGTGCAACCAGTAGCAGTTGGGTAGAACTAGGTGTAGCTTAAATCGACGGAGCCCCGCTGTGCGGGGCTCCTATTTCTGTCTGCAGGGTTTAAAGTAACCTAACACGAAGGGGATGACAGGGGCTTCGTTCGCTCGCTTCGCTCGCTCACTCTAGTCCCCGTCATCCCCTTCGAACCTAACCTATCCGTGTCGGGGTTCCCCTTAACCACCGGTGTACGGGTACACCTAGTTCTAGCCACTATGATGAAGGCTAAACCTAGTTCTAACCGAAGATAAGTAGGATGCATCTAAGTTTAACCACATGTGGCCAGCTGCACCTAGTTGTACCCGGCTAAAACTAGGTGTAGCCGCACTTCGGCTATTAGCCGTAACATATATACACACAACTAACCAAAAATATCTGAACACTTACAAAGTCAATGAATCTACGCAGATGGGCTGGTCTTAAATATCTGAGCATTTGAGGAAAAATTGCAGTAGGAAGTGCTTCCAACTTTACTATAAATACAATTTAAATAGGAACTCTCTTACGAACACACTTGACGTTTTACGACACCCACGGAAAGAGATGGGGTAGTGCTATTTTTTAAGTCCGGCACTACACGAGACTACACCTGATGTACAGTCAACCAAAGAAATAAGTACACAGGCAACTAATTACAATCGTAGTTTAAAAGAGTTAAGCTTGTGTTGAGTGGTCAAGTTTTTGCCATCGCTTGTCTGAGCGAGTCTTGATACAATGACAATTAGCTGCGTAGTGCATTGATATCCGTTGTTTGCCTGTATAACTAACTCTTTTGTTGACTGTACATACTCCTAAGCGGTATTTTGCCTATACTTGAAAACCTTTGTATCAAAGTGCGTAACAATGTCAGGCAGTTTTTGCTTAATAACATCAACGTTGGATATGACAGCAATAAGATAGGTACCAGCTGGGAAAACCCGCCGACACTCGGTATTTTTTTTTTCAAATAACTTTATTAGACATGACAAAACCAAACAGTATGAAGGCATGGATTATTTGGATTTTAATTTCAATCAATAAAGACGTATACATAAAGGAAGCAAGTAACCAGCGCCGACCTACCAGCGCTTATCGGTATTGGTCCGTGCAGGTAACCGTTACATAAACGAAGCGGGTAGAAGCAGGGGCTGGCATTTTTTTACAAAAATACGACTTATTCCCTTGGAGATACATCAACAAATGGCGGCCTACCAGCGCTGATCGGAGCAGCAATGCGATTCACTAACAGACTCATCACAAATGTAAACAACGACGAGTTCACTGATGTTTCATCGTAAATATCGCTTTTAAAAACAACGTTAATACAAACCGTATTCGCTAAGCTATTCTACCTACGCTCGTCGACGATCTGCCGAACATGAACGGAACCTTATTTTAGTTGTATGTCGCGCCGTCGACATCATTGAGGCGCTACGATTGCGCAGTTTTAACTAAAGAATACCTACCGAAATGTTTTCATCAGATGTTTCAACGACGATTTCTTGGTTGTAAAGATGTTTTGCCTTAGTGAATCGCACTCCAGGTCGGAACTTGTCGGCGAAGTTCAGAGCTTGTCGGCGCTGGTTCGCCACAGAGTATAGAAACTACCTGCGCCGACTAACTGCGCGGACCAGCACCGACAAGCGCTGGCAGATCGGCGCCGACAACCCGCTTTCTACGTGTATACGCACTTACATTTGTTAATGGCAGCTACAGTTTCTTGCTTGTCTAAGTTTTTTTTATTTTCTATTGGACTGCTTGAAGATGGCCTTTGCGGACTGTTTCTACGTAACCGGGCTGTTATTGACGAGACCTGAATGGAGCTCCAGCGAAATTCTCTAAACGTCAACCTCATCTGCATCTCTAAAGTCGTGATTCTACTGCGCTCGCAATGTGTACGTTAATATCTGAAGGGAGGCTGCGCACCACAGTCAGTGGTGGCAGCGGCAAGATTTGTATCCAGTGAAAGACGCGCGCGTGTCGCGCAGTCAAGACACACCTTAACAGACAGCAGGACAACCAATCAACTTGATAGCTTAAACCACTTTTTTACCCTCTCAAATAAACAGATTTCCTCACGATCTTTTCCTTTACCGCTAACGCCACTTGCGTCAAATGAAAGTCTGATCCGCACATGAGTTCGAAAAGTCAGAGGTGCCGAGATCGAACTGGAGCCGCCTGCATGGAAGACAAGCGTTCAGGGCCGTCTCTAGGTTATCTGGCGCCTGGGTGCGAATCCTGCTCAGGCGCCCCCTAGCCACCCCGTCAGCGCTGTGTGTAGCTACATTGTCAGTGCCATTATATGTGACCTGTGCTGTGTGTAGCAATAATAACGAGGACAGCAGGAGGGAGGGAGGGTTGTTACGGTATAGGTACTGTAAACAAATAGGTACAATGATGAATCCAAACTGTAGTGAACCCCTCCCTATCCTCTAAGTTCAAAACTATTCATCCGCGAATTTCATAGTTTGGACATCCATTCGGCCTCTATTTTTCCTCATTTCCCTCCTCTCCTAACCCTGCCTGCGACATTCTTTATAACTGGTGTTGCAGACGTGTCCCTAGCTCAAGAGAACCTGGGGCTGTCTGCTACATTACAGTTTGAATGAATGAAGGGGGGGCGCTTTTGGGAGCTGTCTTATGAAAAAATTACGTTCAATAAGAACTAAGTATGTAATTCTAGTCTATTTTGAATAAACGAGTTTGAATTTGAATGTAGGTAAGTTTGAGTTGACTGCTGGGTAAAATAATTTCTCGGGCCATGGCTCCCGGGTGCACTGCACCCCTTGTACCCCCAGGTAGACGGCCCTGCAAGCGTGCAACAGCTAGGCTTATCAGCTTCTTTATCTATAAGAATCTATTTACTAGGAAGCTCCAATCAGTATCACACCTTGACCTATGATATCTGGTGGTTAGATCTGGTGTAGTCCTTGACACGAGTGGCGTGTTGGCCAATTGCGTTATGTGTAATCTGATCGATTTGCCGTCATGTTGCGATGGTGTGTACTGACCGACACTACCGGCTATGTTTACACGGAAATGGTGGATGGGTATAATAGTTTATGTTTTAACTAGCCGTGTGCCCGATGGGATTTCCCATGCTTCAAAAATAACGAATATCCGTGCAACTTTTAACCCCTATTTAACACATAAGGGATGAATTTTCTAAAATCCTTTCTTAGTGCTCACCTACTTTATACAACGTGTTACATAATTCCCCTTAAAAAAGAAAATTAATGTCATAAAACAAAATCATTACTGAAAAGCAATCCTGAAAGCATAAAAGAAAAGAGTAGACTACCCAGAAAGTTATTTACATTCTTACCTAATTTCCTCAGAGAGGTAAATGACAACAACCTTAAAAGACTGCTTGATTAATATTTTCTTTTTTAAGGGGAATTATGTAACACTTTGTATAAGGAATTCTTGTGCAAAATTTCATGTTCCTAGACCCATCGGTTTAAGGTGAGCGATGTCTGTCAGTGACACCGACTGTGTTCGTTTTATTAAGTAGATGTTGAGGATTCTGAGAGGGCGAGCCTATTGCCATCAATCGGGCACAAAACCAGACTCCGGGCTGCTACTAAAAAATCCACATGGAAAAATCCAATAGCACTTTGCCTGACCTGGGGATCGAACACAAGACCACACGCTCAGCAGTCGCGCTTGCAACCACTATAGTACAGTCAGCATCAAATATATCAGGACGAACAGACTGTTCAAAATCATCTGAACAACTAAGAAAATTAAACTAAGTCTCAATGATACAAGGACTGTTTCAGAATGAACATAGTACACGACAACTGTCATTCTGACAAGGATTTTATGCCATTGTGATAAAGTTTAATTTCTTTAGTTGTGTAGGTAATTATGAACAGTCTGTTCGTCCCGATATATTTGATGCTGCCTGTACTAGACCAACAAGGCAGTCACTTTTCATACCGGACTTTATCTAGTAGCTTCTCCAATTTCATAAAATGATGTACTTTTGAGATATAACATGACATGATCTGAAATCACTAGAATTGTTATGTGAGAATTACATAGAAATATTAGGTATATTTCTTATAAGCACAATTCTTCGTAGAATTGTTGTTTTAAAAACAAGGAAGAAATACAATTTATAGCCTCGGGAATCAAGACGAGAATGCAATGCAGAGTTTTATGTCAGTCGCGTGGGTACTTATAAAATGGAAGCTTCACTGGAAAACTGAATTTTAGTGTTAGTAAATAAAAATATTTTTCCACCAGAAAAATATAAACCATTTTTTTAAATTTTGTTCATTTGAAAAATACAATGATTGTAAAAAAAAAAGATGAAAAGCTTCATAACATTGAAATCCGCATTGTTCGATTTCACGAATTTATCGAAAATTCGAAACAAAACTCAGTTTCAAATGGAGAACAATAGAATAAGCCGTTGGTTTTACGTGCGACATAAAATTACCACAATACAAAATAACACTGGCACTGCTATTATATTTTTTACACGTTCGCTTTTCAAACACATAATTTTAAGAAATAAAGACCGTTGTACAACAAAAAAAAGAGGATTTAATTAGCCCTCATTCTCCCACAGTACAGTTTTGGTATTTAAAGTTCTCGCGAAAATGTTTAACAAAAACTGAAAAACAGTCACTTAAAATGGTTCTGTGAGCAAAAACTGGGGTATGTCGAGTGCTGAACTACAATCCACATTCATATCATATCGGTCACCAGTTGTATGTTATTATGAACACTTGACCTCATTCTGTGGCTTTTCATTCAGAATTTATTTTTAGAGGTTAATTTGCATCGCGATTATTTTTATACTAGTTTATTAGTTTACGGTATTTTTTTATGTGGTTTGCATTTATATTTATGTCCTGTTATTTTTGTTTTTACTTGCTCCAATGTTATTAATGTTACTTGTTGTAAAAATCATTACGGATTAAATCAGCCCGATTTTTTTTTCCTAGTTTTTGTGCATTCATTTGCATCTACGATTCCGCAGAGACCCTAATGATATTAGGTACCCTTGGTTACCCTTTCTGTTAATACCCAAGACATAGATTGGTCAGTTTCGTAATGGCCAACTTTAACCTTAAACTAAATCACTTTACGCAATAGAACCTGTTTACTACTCCGTGTACAAATATAACGGGCGGTTTTGATTGGGAAATCAATTAAGGAAATTATAAATTAAAGTAGGTTGTTTAAGGGCGATTAGTAAAGGGAATTGTTGATGCACAGAATTTAGAGGAAGCATTAGCTATTGGTAGATCGTGGTCATGAGAAAAATCCATTAGATTAATTGGACTATATAATAGTAAGTTAGGTACAACTGGCGAAGCGTAAGCTGAGATTTGCATTTGTGTGAGTGCACATAGAATCGATTGCCAAAAAGCAGTATAAACCGGTATAAACCAAGCAAAGGACGCGTCTGCATTCATTCTCACACAATTGCAAAGCTCAGCTTAGGCCTCGCGGACGGTACGCACGGCTAAGCTGACCTCTCATTGTAAGGAAATCCTATACGATGCGAGATCAGCTCATCCTGGCAATGTATAGCTTGATATGTAGCCATGCGTACAAGAGACGAGCCCTGGTTTTAATACCGAATTAATATATTTATATGTAGTCCTATTATTCAATAATGTATCTATATATTTGAAATCTGTGTAAGGATATTAAATTTAATGTAGCATACTATACACCGTGGGCCTGAGGTACCCGAAAGATTTTAACCTTCGATTCCGATGCCCAATTGGAGAAGAAAACCTAGGAAATAGTTTGTCGAATAAAGCTTAATTTTCGAAATATTCATTATTTACGGAAATTCACAATTCGAAAAATCTCTATGGTAACAAGTCCTATGAACGCGGCGTTGCGTTGCGACTTTTGTCATATCATACCCCACTCGCCGCGCCGTATGTCTTATTGGGTGTACTAACTACGCCATATCGAATGCCAAAACATCGAATTTTGTCGGGGAGGGTTGTAAAGAAAGAAGTTCACTCACACGATAATTTATAAATGTTGCCAGTTCAAAGTAAGGTATTGTTTACAAGGAAGTACTAATGTTAATTGACATGTTATGTAAAGAAAAAAAAAATGTTTAAAACTCTTGTTGATATAACATTTGACTCATAATATCACCAGAAAGGCGTGGTTAAAACCTTTCGGGTACCTCGGACCCATGGTGTACCTATTAGTATTTCAAAAAAAAATATAGATACCCTTACAGCGGTTACGCACTGCACCCGATCCGTGAAAATACGTTCCGAAGTAGCCATAGAACTATTTGTATGGTAGATTACGCACTACATCCGGCATCCGTCATCCGATTTCTATCCGTCATCCGTGAGTTTCTAATTCGGAAGAACAATTGACGGACCGAAATAGCCGCAGTACTATTTGTATGGTAGTTTACGCACTACATCCGGCATCCGTCATCCGATTTCTATCCGTCATCCGTGAGTTTCTAATTCGGAAGAACAATTGACGGACCGAAGTAGCCTGAATTGTTTGAATTTGGATCAGAGATCGGAATAGTGCGTAAGCAACATCCGAATTCGGTCCGAGATTTTCACGGATTCGGATCGGATGCAGTGCGTAAAGCAATATCCGAATTCGGTCCGAGTTTTTTATATCCGTATTTTCACGGATTCGGATCGGATGCAGTGCGTAATCGCTCTTATGCTTACTTTTGATAGCATATCAATGTGTGCACCTACCATGTTTTGTCTCTGCATCACCCTAAGGTCGACTGGGAGAAAATGCCTAAGGCATTAAGTCCGCCTCTGTACTAATATTGTGTTGTGCATAAAAAATAAAATAAATAATTTAAAAAAAGCCTAAATAACTTCAAGAAGAGATCATAGTGACTGTCTTACTACGTAAATACCTACTAAGAAATACGTCGACAATTTCAAAGACTTTTTACTAAGTTATTGACATGAACCAAGCTTTTAATATAAAACGCTCTGGAAAGTTAGACAATTTATCAAAACATTCTGAACAAATACAGCAGACAAGCATGAGAAAGGTTTTACGTCTAAGTAAACAATTTATTTTTTGGAAAATCTTGAAAAAACACTGATTAATAGTGTCCAAAGTGAAGTCAAATAAGTCTGTTTAACAACATGACTGACAGGCAAATATTTAGTCTAAGTAAAAAGATAAGCAACGTTTAAGTTGGATGCTTTTCTAAGCAAATAAAGAGTGATTTTGTTTTTATTTACACTTTTTTTTCTATTATACAGCGAGCTGTATTCAAATAACGTTCATAGCTACTGTTTAAACAAGAGTCAGTAAACTCAGTTTATTTTTTATGTACTGAAAGTTTTGTTCATATTCTCTGAATGTTTTATTAGTACGGGGAAATCAGCAGAATTAGGAGTTACTAGTTTAATGTAATGGAATGGTAACTTTATTAAAACAATTCGATAAATTATGGTCCTTGCATCCGTAATTTGGAATAGAGCAAAATAAAGCAACGTTTTTTAGGGTTCCGTACCCAAAGGGTACTAATTCTAAAAGTAATTCTAAAACGGGACCCTACTACTAAGACTCCGCTGTCCGTCCGTCCGTCTGTCACCAGGCTGTATCTCATGAACCGTGATAATTAGACAGTTGAAATTTTCACAGATGATGTATTTCTGTTGCCGCTATAACAACAAATACTAAAAAACAGAATAAAATAAATATTTAAGGGTGCTCCCATACAACAAACGTGATTTTTTTGGGGTGCTAATTAAACAGACTTCTTTTTAATAGCATTATTCGCCTCTAAAAATCTACATTGGCTTCTAAATTACTAAGTCAGCCACAATTAACGAGCGTCTGAATGATACTATCTTAGCCACTAGCTATCTTCTATATAAGCCACTGTTCGTCACCCACTTTCATTTTCACAATAAAAACAAATGAAAAACAAAAAGAGTCGACGGAGCCCCGCTGCGCGCGGCTCCTATTTCTGTCTGCAGGGTTTAAAGTAACCTAACACGAAGGGGTTGTCGCTTCGTTCGCTCGCTTTGCTCGCTCACTCTACCCCCCGTCATCCCCTTCGAACCTAACCTATCCGTGTCGGGGTGCCCAAAAATTTAGTTGGCGTTGTAAAAAAGTCGAATTAGTTTATTAGAGGTTATCTCATTTTCCCGTTGCTTAGTTATAAAATGAGAAGTTTGGTCACGTGGCCAATAAATAAATTTGTGGCTTGATTTATTATTTCTCATTTTTTTGCCGTTTTATAGATAATGGTACGGAACCCTTCGTGCGCGAATCCGACTCGCACTTGGTCAGTTTATTTTTATTTAACGGAAGGTTTACTTTATTAAAACGATCCGATAAATTGTGGTCCTTGCATCCGCAATTTGGAATAGAGCAAAAGAAAGCAACGTTTTTTTATTTAAAGGAAGTGGTAATAACTACTCATAATCAGCCCATTAATGCCCCACTGCTGGGTATAGGCCTCTTCTCTGAATGAGAAGGGTTTAGGCCTTAGTCCATTACGCTGGCCTGGTGCGGGTTGGCGGACTACACACACTATCAAGAACTTTATGGAGCTCTCTCAGGTGTGCAGGTTTCCGCACGATGTTTTCCTTCACCGTTAACGCAAGAGATAATCAAATCCTGATATAAAAGCTCATTAAATCATAAAAAACAAGATTTAAAATGCATTTTTTTTTTTTTGTATAAAACTGTCTTTGCCCCACACTAAGATTGCGTTTACAGACACAAATCTCACATACACAAACGCCCAGACCCGAATCAACCATCTGTAGGTCATACAAATTTTTGTTCCGTGTGGGAATCGAACCCACGACCCGTAGCGCAGAAGCCAATCGCTTAGCCACTGCACCAAACGTGTCGTCCAAAATTTAAATAAATTAAAATGAAGTCGTACGCGTGTCTGAAAACTGATACCTGGTCTTTTATTCTTAACAGACACGTGTCAAACTTCAGGGTGGACAGCAATTAATTATGTCTGACACTCATTACTCACGACATAAATCACATCGCACCTGTATTCTTCAGCCCTAATGAAACGTGTCCCTTTTAACTACGGCACGGGAAATCGATGAGTGACGTCACACACGATCGAAAACACCGATATTGTACCATTAGTGTCTGACACACACGACATTTAGATATGGAAATATTTGTATTATAAGTACATGGTGATGTTTATTTTTGAAGGTAATGTGCCACTATTGTAATATCATGTATGTACCATGTTTAGGAAATTTTATCGGTCAGGTTTCGCACTCCGTTGGTGGCCAGAACGTGATATTTTTGTGAATTTATTCGTAAGGCAAAAGCGTGGTTTAAATTTAAAGTGTGTTTGTTGAACTTTTCGTTCATTGCCCTCTTGCTAAGTTTCGTAACTTAGCAATTGTATTATTACCCTCTGTTACAAGAAGAATATTAAGATAGTAGCTGCAGTTCATCAAACACAGTGTGCCAAATATTTTATGTGCATTATTACACAAAAACCTAAAAGTGACTTTTAAAAAATACCATAAACTGCATTCCACTTTACACAAAAATCCAAAAGTGACTTTAAAAAAATACCATTCATTTAAGAAACGGAAATTTCAGTTAAATATTTTTTAAATGAAACACACTTGGCACGTCTCCGAAATGTTTTAAAGTAATTCTAAATTAGTCAACATTTACAAATTTGAAATGACTCACAAAACTAAGATGTTTTTGTGTCACTTTTTGTTTTGTTTTACTTTTATGCTAAAATGACTTTCATTTGTAACAGTATTTTATAACAGCACACATTAGTCTCAATTTTTTGTACAAGAAAAGCTTAATTTTGTTGGGATTCTAATTTTAAGACATAACGGTAGCGACAGATATGCGAAATATTGGTCAAACAATTTTGTCTAATAGTTAAATTATAAAAAGAAGACGGATCACAATCCATACAAAATTACCCCACGTCCTATAACACAGTGACGTATCTCAAAAAACAGAACAGAACTATTTTTATAGCAATTATTTCATATGAAGGTGTAAAAAAATGAACTTAGGCAGTATGCCATATTTTTTTATACATTTTTATCTTTTTTTTGAGATAAGTATGTCACTTTGTTATGGGACGTGGGGCAATTTTGATCCATCTTCTTTAATACTTTTTTTCTTTTTCTCTACTTATAACGGGGTGGCGATTACGATAAAACAATTAATGATACCACGTGTTCTATGATGTGTTCTAGTACCGTACACAAAAAATCAGTTACTTCCAAGCATATTTTTTGTCGCATGATTTTTCAATGTCACTCATTCATGTAGATGAAGGGACGTTGAAGTAGAAAGTTATGTTAACTAGGTACCTATATCTGTTCTACGCGTGTACATTAAGATAATTTTGGTTTAAACGGGTCATAGATTTACTTAACTTCGCGTAGAGATCTTGATATTCGTAAAATTATTAAATCGTACGAAAATTCCTAAAACGTGTCTAAACTATTGAATGTACATGATTGATTATTTGTGTTCGGTCGTAAAACCCATCATAGAATACGTGGTATCATTTAGTGTTGTATCGTCATCGCCACTTTGTATAATTATGACCCTTGTGGACCGTTTCTAGGTAACCGGGTAGTTATTGGCGAGACCTGAAGGCCAATGGGGGGGAAGTAAAGTACTTAAGCTAAGCTAACTACTTATACTGCACTTACATCATGACTACTAGACCCCTAGTGGGACTCGGACCTCGGCTTAGGGCGTTGCGGGCGGGAGATTGGTAGGGAGACAGCTTGATGAAGGCTGAATTATCAGTGTGGAACTTTAATACTGCTGTGCAAAAAACCTAATATTTGAAACAATAGAGCTACAAGTGACAATTTTGACGCATTTTTGACAGGAAATTATTAAATCGGTAGCAAGATTTGAATCTGCTTCCCTCGTGTCGGCACAAATTACCTATACCGGAATAACTCATGCCGTGGTGAAAAGATTAGCCAGCCAGCAAGGTTGGTAGCGAGGCTGACTGCCCAGGGTGCGCCGGACTTACTTAAGTATCGTCACTCGTGGAGGCTATTTTAATGCACCCTAATTTTGAAGATTCAAATAAATTGGTCCTTCTAAATTCGTTAAACAAATGTAAATATCCGAACATAAAATCTAAGTTATTTTTTGGTTATAATACGGTTCCTAAATGAGAATTTCATAATTTAAAAAAATCTAATTAGTAATTAGACGAAAGGTATAAATAATAGACTTGAAATTAATTAATGAACTAATTATTTTTAAATGTTACAATATACTTAGTTCCTATTTAATAATTACAGATTTGACTAATTAATAATTACATGATAAGCATAAATAATGGAAGAGTAAATTAATGAATAGATTGATTATTTTTCAAGTTACAATATGGTTCATAATTAGTGCTTTCATAACGTAATGATTAAATATTTTAATAGGTAAGTTCGACTCGCGGCCTCGCCGCGTGATCAGCTCACGATTAAGGGCTCCGTTTGGGTCCGAAACTAGTCGGGCAATCCCGAAAAATGCTCGTGAGTAAACCGTAACTAATCATTATGAATATGTCTCACGAAAGTTATAATACAAAAATATTTTAATAATAATTTCCTAAAACAGAGCTTCTTCCTCTCTTCTATCCTCTTGCTGTGCCCGACAGGGTCCATAATGATCATATTTACAAACACCATTACCACCTAAGCATATAACTACTTAAGGAAAAGCAATAAAGATATTGAGTATTAAGTATGAATGATTACGACATTCATACTTCAAGAGGGCAAAACTGCTTCACTTGCGTGGATTACGGTCTGTTCTTGAGAACTTTCATTAAAAAACACCTGGGCTTTGCCGCCGGTGAAAATTACCCTTAATTTCTTTAATGGCTGTTCCGCGTGCACTTAAACTAGTGCCTATAATTTTCCTTTCATCAAGTTTTTCCTCACTATGACGTCGATTTGCTACGGATTCAATATTACTTCGTGAACTGATACTAATGTACAAATATTTTTGCTCTCAACATTAATTTATTATTCGAATGAGATTACAACGTTGTTTAACTATCGAAGGGTTTCGAATAATTTTAATTTAAAGTCTGTTCCAACTTTTATTAATTTAGCCTGAAATTTTGAAGTAACTACTTATTTATTTCCATTTATATTTTAATTTATAATACCGTTTTTCGATGTTGTATTTTCAAATGTAGTGATTAAACAATTTTGTTTTGTTAAAAGATAAAATATTGTAATGTTGTGTTGTTTTGTCGTAACGTCCTAAATACGATTTTGTTTCTCAATTTCGAATTCTTGGAATAAATTGAATATGATGATTTTGGAATAATCAACATATGTTGTATAATTTTCGTTCCCAAATAAAGTTAAAGAACGCAGCTTTATTCAAAACAGGTGTCATTAAGAATTTGTTATTGAATTTCTCATTAGAAAGATTCAAGACTTAAGAAAGTTAAAAACGATTCAAAAACATTTAATTGGAAATTGATCCCTGAATTTATGAAAACATATTTTAACAAACCGAACTTAGCAGCGTAAAATTAAAGTACAAATTTATCCAAACAAAACAATGTTTTATGAACAAAACCACAACATTTAAAGCATTTCTAAATAAGTAAACGTTTAATCAACCCACCTCTTTGTACGGCGGCGAAGCTAACAATCCGTCAGTGAATACCACAGAACTACGAAGAAACACAAACTTTTTGGATGAGCAACAAACACAGGCGCACTCGCGAGCGTCCAGCGCTGGCAGGTAACGTTCACAACTGAGTGTGCAATGTGCACCGTGCAGACCGGGGTCCTGTGCATACCGTTACATTACTAGACGGTGGAGGCGACCAGACTCATAAATTCAACAACCTTCGCGGTACCGTCGCTCGTGGATATTATGTAAATTCGTGTCTCAGTGCGCTAATAGAGGAAAATAAAAATATTACTTTTGTTTTTAAATTGTACCGTTATGCATATTTGAGTAAAATATGCAGTTACGAGTTTATGAATTAATTCTGTAAAGTTATGAGTTATTGTCAGATGTACGAATGTCGTGTGCACATTAATTAAATCTGTCATGAATAGAAAACCATTTAAATAAATAATGAAAACCATTTTCATCATACAGTGGTTTGACCCATATTATTTAATGTGGTTTGGCCTATATTATTGAATGTATAACTTATTAAGGTTTTTAATTATTTTTAAATGATAATATTAATTGATGTATCATGAAACAACCGAAGGCGAAGTAGGAGAGCTCAATATTTCAATCTATAGTACCTACATACCTATTATATTTTACGTTGTCTGTGAAAAGTGACTATTAATTAGACTAAAATATTGACGACTTTAGTTAAAAGGGTATGTAATTAAAATGAAAGCTTTATAATTAAGATTCTCCGTTTACAAACAATTTCATGTAAAATTTTCACGTGAAAAGTTCTATGAATCGTATACACCATTAAAAGGTAATTTTGAAAAAGTTGATAAATATTCACTGTTTAGGATAATTTTATGTTTATTGGTCCTCAAGTTCAAATCAATTATTATAGTCTATCAAAGTCAAAGTTTTTTATTTCAAATAGACCAGATTTCAGGCACTTTTAAAACGTCAAAACTAAGTGCTATTAAATGAAGAACAATACAAAAAAATACTTTATCTAAAAGATAAAATATTAATAAATACGTAGTTATTTTGTATAAAAGGAAAGCCAAGACCACAATTAAGGGATCAAACAACATTTCTACATCAATGCAAAACAAAAAACAGCCGCATCTACAAGTGCGCTCACCTACCTTAGAACTCCGTGTCGGCTGCACAATGCAGACGGGTTGCACTGTATTCGATCGGTGCAAGACAAAGCGATGTCAACGTCCCGACGAACGACGAGCGGCGAGCGATGACCGCGGGACGGAAACGATCCAGGTAGCATACCACACCAAGGCAAAAAGTTTCAGAATGGACCAAAAGGACCAAGTCGTAAGCGAAAAGTGCTCTAAACGCTAAAGAAAGTCTACTTTAAAGAAGCTACTATAGCATAAAATAATACTCTAATGATAAATTATAATAGGGTATTTGACTTAAAAAAATCTAATTGGTCCGTCAGTTAGATTATCAAGAAATATTTGACCCGTATTTTTTCTTTTGTTACGTAAACCAAAATTGACGAAGATACGACACCTTTAAAATTGGCTAAACGTCACAAGCAAGTACAATTTTTACTTGCTTCTGACGTCACAAGCCCCCACTCTCGAATTTTGATGCGTTTTATCTTTCCAAATATTCATAGATTTAACAAAAGAAAAAATACGTGTCCATTATTTTTCAAAACTCTAACTGGCGGACTAATTAGATTTGAAATTTATTGATGTTCTCAACATGCCTATTACTATGAAGACAATGTATAATATTAAAAATAAAATTATTGATAGCAAAATATCTATCAACAGTATTTCAAAAATTTATTGCATCAAGTAAAAATGTAAGCGCTCTTCTTCTACTAAAATATGCTGTGCCCAATAGGGTCCATAATTGATCCATATTCTTAACACATTCGAGTCAGCCACAGTTTTCATAGAGCTTATACGCCATCCCGCTATACCTACATAGTGCTAGTGGACCTTCCAGGACCTCGGCATTACTTACGTTTGCGCTAAAAGTTCCTTGAGGAAGGTTCCTGGCATTAGGTTAAAAACCGTTGAAAAATACGATACTACGTCGTAAAATAGGCGTTTGCTTGTTTCATGACGGTGTATTTTCCAAGAAAAACCTGCATTTAAAATGAGTCCTCCACGAGGGCACCCGGCACTGAACGTGTTAAGCCTACCTCCTGTTAAAATGCATGTTATGTGAATGTTATGGAATGCAATAAAGTATTGAGTATCTATAAATATAATAAAATTGTAACGAAGCAAAAACTGTACATTCAATATTTTTGGACAAAAATGATTGCTACATGTATTAAAAACGATGCAGATGCCAAAAGTAAATTTTTAGAATTTCTGTCTGTTTATCTGTTTGTCTGTTTGTATGTCGGAGCTTCACGCTAATACTACTGAACAGATTTAGTTCAAATTTGGCAAAGATGTCCGTTAAAGAGAGTGGCGGGATATAGAGTACAAATTATCACGCTATTGAGAGTGGGTGATGAGCTTATTGGAAATAAATGTGATTAGATTTAAAAAAATGATTACACATACATTGTTTCCGACTTCCACGCGGACGAAGTCGCGGGCACAGCTAGTTGAAAATATAATTTTAGATCGGTAGTTTGAAATAGAGACAGAGGATCGAAGCCGATAAGTTAAGGAAACGACCAAAAGGACCAATAATGCAAAACTAACTGCGCATTTACCTTTCAGAAATCGGTTACAGCAGTTCCACGGCTGCCTTATTTACTTAAATAAATACGTAATTATTTTCATTCAGCGCAATAGCTGCTAAGTGTTGTCGCTTTGAAAAATGCATTAATAGTATTACAGGGACTTCAAAAACACATTGCACCTTCATGGAGCAGTTCAATGATAATAATGTTAGGTACAATCTCCCGTAACCATCAAGCAGTTCTCACTAGACATTGACCGTATGACGGAAGTGGTTACAATGCAGGTAGCCATACCACAATGTGACGAGAAAAAGTTTAAAAACATCTTAAATGGACTTACAAGGCATCTAAGGAATCTATATTGTGAATTGACAATACAATATTTCCGAACGTTTTACGTCACAAGGTTTGTCTCGTTACCATGACAACGGGGGACGATGACCGCACAGAAGAATTTTAATAGCACAAACTGAATAAAACTTTTGATAGGTTTTTACTTTCTTTTACAAAGAACTTTGCCCCACACTACGATTTCTCTTGTATCGTGGGTGCGTTAATAGACACAAATCTTCACATGCACAAACGCCCAGACATCTGTAGGTCATAAAAATATTTGTTCCTTGCGAGAATTGAACCCACGAACCGTAGCGCAGAAGCCAATCGCTCAGCCACTGCACCAGACGTGTCGTCATTTACGTATGTAAACACGAAATAATTATTGCGCGTAGAGAATTCGATCCCGGCCCTTTTTTCTAATCCCGGGATTTCGGGTTTATCTGAAGTTAATCCCGGGATCCCGAGATAGTCCCGGGATTGTATTGGTAATTGAAAACTCGTTACGAAAAGTCAGTAAACCATGTCAAAATCAGTTTTTATTTATCTTTTGGAAATGTATTTAGGTTTTAAATCTTCCAAAAAGCCGGTTAAACAAAATTATACTTCAAACTTCTTCTTAAATAAACAAACTAGGTACTTCTGTAAGTAATCTATAAAACTAACAACTAAACTTTCAAAAAATCGACTTAGACTTATTTAGGTTAAACCATAACAAAAACTAATGCTACAGAGATTCATGTTTAAAAACGTATTTTTAAATTAAATTGACCAGACATTTTATGAATTACCTTCATATAATTTAAACTGCGAAAATAAAATCTAAGAAATAACAATGCATCCAATGTTTCATCTTCAAGCATGCT
This sequence comes from Amphipyra tragopoginis, assembly GCA_905220435.1. Taxonomy (NCBI): domain Eukaryota; kingdom Metazoa; phylum Arthropoda; class Insecta; order Lepidoptera; family Noctuidae; genus Amphipyra; species Amphipyra tragopoginis. Next base: position 6,330,662 of record HG992006.1, read on the forward strand.
TTTCAATTTGTTGCACATATATGCAGAGGCTGAAAAAGCGCGTTCAGGCTCTAAACGCACTCACACGTTTCGTTTTATGTAAATTTTTACTGACATATTTAAAAAAATATTAATCCCGAAAATCCCGAAATTTGTCAATTTAATTAAAAAAAATGGGGTTTAAAATACGACCGGGATCCCGGGATTAGATCCCGGGATCGAATCCTCTAATTGCGCCCTATCCTCCAGCGTTCGCTCTACAACAACGACGACACGTTTGGTGCAGTAGCTAAGCGATTGGCTTCTGCGCTACGGGTCGTGGGTTCGATTCCCACACGGAACAAAAATTTGTATGGCCTACAGATCGTTGTTTCGGGTCTGGGCGTTTGTGTATGTGAGATTAGTGTCTGTAAACGCACCCACGATACAAGAGAAATCTTACGTGTGGGGCAGTGGCGAAGGCTCCATACAACTCGATTCCTATCGGCTTCCCTTTCGAAACGAGTAGTTACTGGAATTCATGCATCACACTTGAGCAAGGTAAGCATTTTTTGGTCCGTCTTCCCTTTTAAGAAAATTCACCCTACGCCACTGGTGTGGGGCAAAGTATACATAAAAAAAAAAACAAAACAAACAGTTTTGTCGGATTTCTCCATATCGTATCTACCATAAGAAAATATATAATTTCTCTGGTCTTCTCTCGCCCCGTCTAGGCCAGCTTTTAGAAGGACGTAACAGGTAAAAAAATCTTTCTAAATGTCAGTACTGATTAAGAACTTACAAGGACTCACAACTGTCTAGAAAGTTTGGCGAGCCTTTGTGGAAATGTTAACACGATTAGAATATGTTAAGAAAAACTTCTGAAAGTGATTACATTATATTCTGAAGTTTGGTGATACTTTTTTAAACTGGATCTGATTAGCTTACTGTTTGATATTTTCGAACTACACTTAAATAAAATAAAAAAATAAAATAAAAAATGAAGCAAATAAATCGAGCCACCCCTTTTTTTCACGTGTCCTGGTTATTTTAGTTTTGGTTTCATGAATTATATAACTGTATAAAATATGTCATATGAAAGTTTGTTAAATAATCTTTAAAATCAGGGTAAATTATTGAATGATAACCGTTTTGAACATTGATATATTAAAAACGTTTTTTAATATATTTTAGGTTTTGAATGATAATTTAATGGTTCACAAAGAAAAACAGTAATTTGGATAGAAAATTGGGTAAGGTTAAAACAGTCCAGAAAAAACAGTTAAAAACAAAAATATTGTAACAATCACACTACAATATGGGTATAAGTAACAAAAACCCCCAATTTAACCTTTTCTTATTGGAGAGCAATCAAAATGTCATAAGAAAATTAAATGCGATAATTTAATTCTACCCTTTAATTATTAAAATTTGACAAAAACTACCCTCATTGTAAAGTTTATTAAATAAGCTTTTAGGCGATATATATTTAGAATTGATCTGTTCCATGATAACAAAAATAAGAACTATTATTTACGTGAAAAGTAGTAGCTCGATTTATTTGCTCCCAAGTGTAGTTGCGTAAATTGCGAAAATATGCTGATTATTTGTCATGACGTGAAGCTACGTAACACAACAGTAATTTAAATCTAATCAACTAATTATATTGATTCGATATCCTCGCTCGCTACGAAATGCCATAAAATAATATAAATAAACCTACAAATTCTTGGTAGCCAATGGGCTATTCAAAAGCTACGAATATTCGTAAAAAGAACGTGTCAAAATCGTGCGTACATAAGGACCAATATTTAATAATAAATTATTGGTCCTCAAGTCGAAAGACCATATCTCACGTGCTAATGTCAGCTGTCAGTTACCATCTAGTATGAGCCAATGTTATAAGCGCAAGATGTGTGTGCAAAACGTACACAGCATCCCAGACTTTATTAGATTTTTCTCACTTCAAAATAAAATTACATCTGCAATACGAACGTGTATGAAGCTGACAGGGAAAATATTGTTATTGACAACTTGCTTACTTCGCATATGTAGCCTTTATGGATTGAGTAGAATTTCAAGCTGTAGATTCAGGGAGAAGCAGCAGCGATTGGAAATTGGAGTTAATCAACTTCTAACTTATAGTAAATGTGGAAGTGTGGATGATTGTGAGTTTGTGAATTCGGATGTTTGTTAATCAATCACGTCTTAACGGCTGAACGGATTTGGATGAAATTTGTCAAATAGGTAGACCATGACCTGAATTAGGACGTATGATACTTTTTGTCCGGGTACATGAAGTAGTTCCCCTAGAATGCAAGTGAAGTCGCGGGCAACAGCTAGTATAAAATAAAAAAAGACTAAAACATTTGAAGCTTATGTGGTAGATTCCTACGACTTCCCGAGCATTATTGGTTAATTGAACTCTTGTATCTTTACCAATAATGAAGCAAAGACCTAGCTTTGGATAATAGACCCACCCATACTTTAGTAAGTATTGCACTTAAAATATAGTTCACGAGTCTATTTAAATGCCAAGTTTGGCAATGAAAAATCCTATAGCAAAAAAATCGTTCTTGGCCACAGGAACCGGGCATTAAAGAAACTTATAAGTAAACAGTTGTTTTTAAACTACTTGGCTGAAACTTTACCAACCTCTTTGTTTCATGCGGGTCGGGGAGACATGGCCTGGACGTACCTGTAATAGAAAAAAAATGGTCCTTTTATCCATACTAACAATTTGTCCACAATTGAGATCAATCTTAATAAATAGGTTACCAATTTATTCATATTTTTGTAGTACATTATGAAGTCAATAACCTCTAAGAAAATAAAGAGATATAGAATACACGATATAGCCCGAAGCACATCCAAGTTACGTCTAGTCTCGAGAGTCGGGAGTGGATAGCACGAGTGTTGGTGTTCGATATCCTATCCATCCCGAGTGATCCCCGGGGGGCGGACAAATGGAATGATCCGAACTAGTGTGATGGCTGGAGACCTGTTTATTTTCAATTTAGGGATTTCTCCTTGGAATTTTCTGAAAAATGGAGCTGAGGTAAACAACTTCACGGTATTTTTGTTACGGAAAAGGTGGGGTCCATTTGAGGCAACTTAAACTAAAAGATGGTGAGCCTCGAGTCGCAATTATTCGAAGAAGTTAGAGTCACATCGGCCAACGTCGTAACACCGATGACTTCCGAATTGAGTGCGATTTCAAGACCACGAATGTTTATTAGTACTGCAGCAAAAAAATATCTTTACGTAGACGCAATAAGTGTAAGTGGCGCGAAAATGAGCGACTGCCATAGCTTGTTCGATCAAGTACATCGATGTAACTTATTATAGTTGTGTTGTACTGTACTATACCATTGGTTATTGCTTTCGAGCGTTATTTAATTATTCTATCGTTTTTGACAGCCTCGTTAGTCTAGTGATCACAAGCGCGTCACCCAGGCCGGGGGTGTTATGGGGTTTTTCCGGGTTTCTCAGTAGCGGCCGAGAGTCTGGATTAGTGCTTGGTTGATAGCAATAGGCTCGCCCCTATTACATGGGACTTAAACATAACATGGCGAAATGAGGGTGTACTATACACCTTGCTCAACCTTATGTTTATCAAGTTTTTCTGTTTATGATTGTAGATACCGTGCAACAAAAAAAGTACGATTTTTCAATCGTTGCCCGATCTGTATACATACCACGTGAAAGACATCTATTTTGTACAATTCCTTTGTTTTAGAGTAAATTCGTTCATGTTAGAATAACAGGGTGCTAAGTGTGAGGTTTTTCACTCACGTTCGATAGCGAGCGCGTTCGAATTTTATATAGGAAAAAGTTATAGCGCCACCTGGTGAAAACTAATTTCCCATACAAAATTCTAACGCGCTCGCAATCGAACGTGAGTCGAAAAAACTCACACTTACCAATGGATGTCCTCCGCCCTGGGGTGGGCGGAGGGGTCTGTCAGACTCCTACTGACTAAAACCACCCCGGTGTTCCATCTCACACCTGCGCCGACGGTCGCGGGAACTTACGACACTTCCGCAACCCCCGGCTGATGCCGGCCCGCCGCAGCGGACCTCCTCGGACACTTACCCCCCTGAACTAACTTCGTACTTGTCCACAGTTGAACAAGCATGGGACTCCTCTTTTATTAATCTAAATAATTCAAGGGCATCCATCTGCCTGGTCTTATCCCAACTATTTTGGGGTCAGCTTCTAGTCTAACCAGACACAGCTGCGTACCAGTATTTTACACGGAGCGACTGCCATCAGACCTCCGCAACTCAGTTACTGGGCAATGCCGATATCCTAAGGTTAGAGGACACGACGCTGCACACGCTGCAGGCGTGCTCTGCGTGGGCGACGCAGCGCCGTGAACTGGTCGCGGCAGTCGGTGGTGACCTCTCGCTTCCGGACGTGGTTATGTCCATGGTCGGGAACGAGAGGGCGTGGGAAGCCGTCGCCTCCTTCTGCGAGGTGGTGATGGCTACCAAGGAGGGAGCGGAGGGGGAGAGAGAGCCGACGACCACTCTCCCTTCCCGCACCAGACGCACCGAGCGCCGCCGGAGGATATCCGCGCGACGATCTGCGGCCACCCTAGTGTGTGGCCTGCAGGTAACGGGTTAGGGGACCCATCGCCCGACCAGTAACAGGCCCGAGAAGGCGGCGCGCATGTGTTCCGTGCGCGCCTCTCAGGAGGACGTGGGGCGAGGTCCCACAGAAGCAGAGGTCCGCCAGGGTCGGACCGAGGCCTGCCGGGGTTGCGGTGCATGCAGCTGCGAATCCCGCGACCCCGGCCAAGGGTCAGGAGAAGGAACACCGTGGGTTTTTAGCCGGTAAGAGTCCAGCATAACCCTTCGTCTTCCCCAGGCGAAGGGCATTCATGAGGATATACCCAGGATAAAAAAAATAATGGTTAGACCGGTTGTGACACATTCGGGCTTCTGAGTACTTCTAACGACTGTCGTAGGTATTCATATGACACCCGAGACTGGCTTAACGTGCTCTCCAAGGCACGAAAGGGTCTCGATGTGTAACGAATGGTCACCCATCCACGGACTGACCGCGGCAAGCGCAGCTTAACCAAATCGTATGATCCACGCGGTTGTTAATTAGCCACGAGCCCCTCTATTTTAAGGGCATCATAACGCCATAAATCACCACGAGTTTTTTACACCATGATGTTATCAACATAAAGATTCAAGTTACTAACTTCATTCATTTGATTAAATATTTACCACAGTCTAACTATCTACATACCAGCGGTTCAGCGATTTTGACAGTGAAAGTTTTATGACAGCTCGGGGCGTCTGTCTGCATATCTTACCGAGCTACCCTCGCGTTGGACTACTGTAATAAGTAATTAGACTGTGATAATATCTGAGCTATATATATAGGGTGTAAACGAATACGTGTAAGTCCTTAAAACTGGTATAGATTACACGCACGGGATTTAAATAAATGATAAATAAACTTGCGTTACAGTTAAGTGATTACATCTAAACTATCTAATAAGGATTCAAGATAAAATGAGCAAAAAATTATATTTTAATGTGATAGATTATTTCGATGGCATGCATAAATGAATGAAATTACGGCGACACAACTGGCGGGCACGACTAGCGCGATATCGCTCCGCGCCGTCAGTTAACTCGGGGCGCTATTATGACTCAAAAACAGAACACCATATTTTATTTTTGATACATATTTTATGTTTTTTCAGATAACATTCCATGCTGTGTCAATCAGAGTCACCAGTAGCACAGTCTACCTATTTTACTCCTGACAGTCGGTCAACGTAGAACATTGTCGAAGAGCAATCGTGCGGGGGATTGCGGGGTGAAGGGGGCGGAGGTTATGTGCCGAGTAGCCATACTGCATACTTGGGACATAACCTCCGCCCCTACATAATTTTGACATTTCATAGGACCTGTCAAATGTATGGGCGTTGACCCACTGTATATAGTAAAGTAAGTACACTGTGCCAGTAGATCACGCGGTTTGAAGGAATTAGACGAATTCGTTTACGTCCTGTATGTCTTCCACGAAGCCAAAGCCGTAACCATTTTTTTTTTTTTTTTTTTATCGTGGGAAAATCCTCATGGATACCCTTCGCCTGGGGAAGGCGAAGGGTTATGCCGGACTCTTACCGGCTAAAAACCCACGGTGTTCCTACTCCTGACCCTTGGCCGGGGTCACGGGATTCGCAGCTGCATGCACCGCAACCCCGGCAGGCCTCGGTCCGCCAGCCCCTGGCGGACCTCTGCTTCTGTGGGGCCTTGCCCCACGTCCTCCTGAGAGGCGCGCACGGAACACATGCGCGCCGCCTTCTCGGGCCTGTTACTGGTCGGGCGACGGGTCCCCTAACCCGTCGCCCGCAGGCCACACACTAGGGTGGCCGGAGATCGTCTCGCGCCCTCCGGCGGCGCCCGGTGCGTCTGGCGCGGGAAGGGAGAGTGGCAGTCGCCTCTCTCCCTTTCCGCTCCCTCCTTGGTCGCCATCACCTCCTCGCAAAAGGAGGCGACGGCTTCCCACGCAGTCTCGCTCCCGACCATGGACAGAACCACGACCGGAAGCGAGAGGTCACCACCGACTGCCGCGACTAGTTCGCGGCGCTGCGTTGCCCACGCAGGACACGCCTGCAGCGTGTGCAGCGCCATGTCCTCGGGGCAGTCGACGCAGTGGTGACATCCGGGCGTCTGCTCCCGGCCTATGCGACACAGGTACTTCCCGAAACAACCATGTCCCGAAAGCACCTGCGTCAGCCGAAAGCTGAGGGCGCCATGCCGCCTCTCCAGCCACTCCTCCATAACAGGTCTTACCGCCGCTATTGCGGCGTGCCCTGCGCTGGGCTGCGCAAGTCGTTCTCTCCACTCGACCACTAGGATCTGTCGGAGCTCACTCCGCTCAGGCGCCTCCTCGTGCTGACGATATCTCAGCGCGAGGGCCCTCGCCTCCAGATCCCAGGGCATCGATCCGGCTAGGAGGCTCGCCGCCTCGAAGGAGATCGTACGGTACCCCCTTATCACCCTGACGGCCATCGCGCGCTGCGGTCTGCGCAGGATTGCGACGTTGCGCGCCGTCTAGGTGTCCGCCCATATTGGCGCCCCATATAGGGCCATGGACCGTACGATCCCCGCGTAGAGCCTCCGGCAGGAGGTGTTGGGGCCCCCCAGATTGGGCAGCAGCCGCGACAATGCAGCCGCTGTGCCCATCAACTTTGGCGTCAGTTGCCGAAAGTGAGGCCCAAAGTTCCACCGGCCGTCGAGGACAAGTCCTAGGTACAAGCCAAAGCCGTAACCATGGCAACGTAAACAACTTATAAGCTCAACTTCACCTCCAATTTCCACAGTTGCCATGGAAACCTAGAACGTCTAATAATCTAGGTAGACAGTCCCAGGCCGCTCACCTAACCTTGTACATTCAACACTTAAATATCGACGTCTGTATACATATCTATGAAACTTCGCCATGACACCGATATAGAATAACGAAACATAACCAAGACCGATATGCTGCGGTAGGGCTGTCACTCCGTGATAGACTGATTTACTAATTAATTTGCATATACCAAGATTGGTAATTAATTAAGCATTGATTACCTAGCGGTGAAACGCTTCTTCGATTCGTAAGCCGTGTACGAACGAACACGAACATCGCGACACGAACACCTAAAGGTGGGTACTGACCGGTGTTACGGGCCGTATGTACCATTCGCAGCGAGCATGTTACGTTACGCCGTGTTCTAAACTTCGTGTAATATGCTCGTTTCGAACTCTTTGCTCGCCCGTGCTCCAGATTCGTTGCCGCTCGTAGTCAAGATGTCGGACGACGAAGTTTTATTGGGATCTTTGATTTTACTCAATTATTGTATAATCCAAATTAAGAAGATAAAAAAAGAAACTTTATTGAATATCAAACTTGTTTAAAAACAGAACAAGCAACGAGCCGCTCGTTGCTCCTTATGAGCGCCTTGTTTCCCCGTACTGACTGCACGAACGCTCGCTGTGTAACACGCCCCGTAACGCCGGTCAGTATCCAGTTGAACACGAATCACTATGAACGTGTTCGCCGAACACACTGTTCGATACAGCCGTGTACACACAAACGAACACGAACATCGCGAACACGACTATCGAACATGTTGTTTGCATGTGCGTACCATTAGTGTGTTCGGCGAACACGTTCATAGCAGGTAAGGTATTAAAACACTAGGAACTTAGTAAAGGAAAAATAAAACAAGCACAACACTTACAACTTAATTTTAGACTAGTTTTAACAAAAAATGACATTGATCCGGTCATCCGGTGGTCACAAAAACTTGGGCAATAAATTAGTACAAAACAATAACGATATTGTTAGTGTAGGTGTTACATAACTGGTTGCGGAATTTAATCGAAAGAGTTACCGCGGCCCTGGAACGCAAAGGGCATTAGAAGGAACACGGATGGGTTTTAGTCAGTAAGAGTCTGACACTCCCTTCCGCTCCGCCCAGAACGGAAGGAGTCATATGATGATTTCCCATCCATAAAAAAAAAAAAAAAAAAAAAGGTGTTACATAACTAAATTGTGATGTCATTTAAATATGTAAAAACATCACATTCCTCTTGTGAAAGTACAAGAAAGCGTCCTGCCGGCAATGGGTTCGAAATTAAAAAAAAACTCTTTTCACCTCTCACTTGATGGTAAGTGAAGATGCGGTCGACGATGGTGCATGCTTGCCTAGAAGTAACCTATGTACTAGAGATTTGAAAACTCCAAGGTTATAGCTATCAGGAAACACAGACTCTGGCAGGGAGTTCCACTCCTTAGGCCCGAGAAGGCGGCGCGCAGTGTTCCGTGCGCGCCTCTCAGTAGGATGTGGGGCACGGCTCCACAGAAGGAGAGGTCTGCCAGGGGCTGGTGGACCAAGGCCTGCCGAGGTCGCGGTGCATGCACCTGCAAATCCCGCGACCCCGGCTAAGGGTCAGGAAAAGGAAAACCGTGGGTTTTTACCCGGGAGAAGGGCATCCATGATGAGGAATTAAAAACGAAAAAAAAAATGGAGTTCCACTCCTTAGCTGTACACACAATGAATGTTGCCAAAAGGTTTTATGCGTATGAGTGGAATGTCCATCATAAAGCAGTGGCGCATCGAGCAAAGTGTTTTTTTTTTATAGTAGTAGAACTCCTTGTGATATAGTTCGTCTCGGGAGGTACTAACCTCCCCAGCTGAACTGTATCACAAGGAGTTCTAATACTATCTAAAGGACCTCCTTTAGATAGTATGAGAGGACTACCTAGTCCTCCATACCTATTTCTGCCGTCAAGCAGCATTGCTGTGTTCTGGTTTGAAGAGTATGGGTGCCGGTGAAATTAAATGAGACTTCAGCTTTTGTTTCTAACGGTGGATCCATCCATACAGGCCCGCATCATGAGCCGGCGGCCGTGCCGCCGACCTGGCCGCCGGCTTTGTGAGCGGCAGTCGCAACAAAGCCGGCGGCCGTGTTGCCGCCGAGGCCGCCGGCAGCGGGGGGACAGTTTGTTCGCAGCTTTCAATTAGAATGTGTCGTTTGTTTTTGGTAACTGCGAATTCAGAGTCGCGCTTGCCGGCGTCTACTTTGGCTTCGGCGTTGCTTATGGTCAAGCAGCCGGCAGTGCCGCCGGGCTGTGTGGATCCACCATAAGGTTTGCAACGCATCAGCTTATCTTCTTGGGATCGTAGGTGTTTATAGGCGGCGGTAACCATTCACCATCAGGTGGGCCTGAGTGCCTTTACATAAAATAAAAAGTACGTATGTTGGCTCAAGGTTGATACTGAACTAGCGCAACCCAGCGCAGGGTACGCCGCAATAGCGGCGGTAAGACCCGTAATGGAGGAGTGGCTGGAGAGGCGGCACGGCGCCCTCAGCTTCCGGCTGACGCAGGTGCTTTCGGGACATGGTTGTTTCGGGAAGTACCTGTGTCGCATAGGCCGGGAGCAGACGCCCGGATGTCACCACTGCGTCGACTGCCCCGAGGACATGGCGCTGCACACGCTGCAGGCGTGTCCTGCGTGGGCAACGCAGCGCCGCGAACTAGTCGCGGCAGTCGGTGGTGACCTCTCGCTTCCGGTCGTGGTTCTGTCCATGGTCGGGAGCGAGACTGCGTGGGAAGCCGTCGCCTCCTTTTGCGAGGAGGTGATGGCGACCAAGGAGGGAGCGGAAAGGGAGAGAGGCGACTGCCACTCTCCCTTCCCGCGCCAGACGCACCGGGCGCCGCCGGAGGGCGCGAGACGATCTCCGGCCACCCTAGTGTGTGGCCTGCGGGCGGCGGGTTAGGGGACCCGTCGCCCAACCAGTAACAGGCCCGAGATGGCGGCGCGCCGTGTTCCACGCGCGCCTCTCAGGAGGACGTGGGGCAAAGGGGTAAAGCCCCACAGAAGGAGAGGTCCGCCAGGGGCTGGCGGACCGAGGCCTGCCGGGGTCGCGGTGCATGCAGCTGCGAATTCCGTGACCCCGGCCATAGGTCAGGAGAAGGAACACCGTGGGTTTTTAGCCGGTAAGAGTCCGGCATAACCCTTCGCCTTCCCCGGGCGGAGGGTATCCATGAGGATTTTTCCAAGAGAAAAAAAAAAAAAAAGGTTGATACTGAACTCCATAAAAGGTGATGATAAGTTTGCTCTCTGCGCATGAGACGTACACCATCATTGATGATCTTTAGATAACTTCACTACTATAAGAACAAATTTAAAAAAATATGAACTACAATGGTTACTAAATCTAGATTATTATAATTATAAAACATGCAACTAAAACACATACATTCACACAGCTGTACACAAACACAAAAACAACACACCCACACATTACACTCACACATAAACTTCGCATACACTAATTAGTAGTAACCGCATAATTATACCCACTACCAATAATATCACAAATGAATAATGAAAAGCAATGTATTTACCCAATATAAACTTAAAAGTAAGTATTAGGGAAGGCACTGTTTCCTGTATACAGGTTGCTACCTAGTTCAGGAGACAGAGCTCCTTTGTATTAAGACATATTTGGTTACTATACTCTGTTCATCCGTAAGGTGGCTTCCAACGGTGCGTGATATTGCAGTTGATTTCACGCACAGCCGACGACCACACACAGCCACGCACCGCACTGAGGCTCTTCCAACGGTGCGTGTCCGTCTGTGTGGGTGCGTAATTCGAAGCTATTTTGTCATTCTAAAATGCTAAGTGAAAGAGAACCCACACCGCGCACCTTTGAAGTTACCAACTCGCGGCGGATACAACGCACCGCTACGCACGCGTTTGCGTTACCACGGACAAGTCTCTTCCCATGTTGCGCCGGTGCGAGCTCGTGTGTCGCGGTGCACGGTATCACGCGCCGTGGGAAGCCACCTTAAGATGAGTTCTAACAGCTCGGTAATTTCGTAAATTGTAGCCGTAACGAGAATGCTATCGAAAAAACGTAAACGACATCATTATAAACTGTAAAATAGCTATATTATCCATGTTTTTTTTTTATTAAATATTCTTTGTATGTTAACGTTTTGTAGAGTAACATCATCAGGAATTAACTTACGGTGAATAGCGTTTACGATAACGTTATTAACGTTACGTAAGGGTAAATGTTATTTTGCTATTATTTTTTTAACATTTAACAATTCATACACTTCTGCTGCGTCACGTTATTCAATTTTTATCATTTAATTAAATTCTGCTACCATTAAATAATAAATTGTTGAACTGAATCGTGGCGAGCTGAGTGATCCGCGGTATAAAACGCTCGAATCGCCAGGAGTATAAAATTTAATCAATTAACGAAGTAATCCGTTCCATGTAATCTGTTTTATTTTGATCAACAAAGGTTGGATTATTAATAGTTTTGCTTACACGAGGCTATGCTTTGAAGATGGAAAAATTGTTTGAAACGTTTTAATCTACAAAAAAAAAAAGGAGCAATAAATATAAATATTAAATTCCTACAAAGAGTCCGACATGGCTCTAGATTAACGTGGCTGGTAGCGCTGCTTGCGAAGGAAGACATCAAAAAGCTGTCAAATCCAATACATTTCTTGTTGGTTCTCTATTTTGCCACGTTCGTTTATATTCATGTTATACGACTTCCACCAAACAGGCCACGCCGGAGCGCGCCGGAGTGCATTTCACACTGTGCTAAAGGAAATTCAGGCTTCTATACAATAGTTAAGTTTCATGTTTGTATGGAATTTACACTGCTTGGAACTCGGATCTAAATCCGCGCGTATGCCGCGGCAGCCGGTCGGCTCCTCGCGCACGTCGCCGGCGGCGCTCGGCTGTTGTCGCGTCCGGTCAGCTCCGCTCGTCCACAGCGTAGGTAGAAATTGCATGCGCCCGGGTTCCAGCAGATTGTAGCCGTCGGGCGGACGTGGTCGGCTACCGGCGCATGCTCGAGCATCCGCTGCGATGCTCTGCGCTCCGATGTGGCCCGTTTGGTGGAAATCGTACATTAGACTGTACTCGTGTAGTTCTGACTACGTCTATGTGGTTCTACCCGGTATTGTCGTAGAAAATGTAGTTAAGTTTCTATCAGGTGCATAGCCAGCAGGCTAGGTGCATTTGCTCATACCCTTTCTCCTTCCGTCAGGGTAAACATTCACAGTAGCTGTCAGTGAAGGCAATTTGGTAAGACGATAGCAAAATACAATGTTATTCGGAAAGGGGGTACAAATCTGAAAAGGTATTAAAGTATCCTTAATAAAGAATAACTTTTATTTCACAACTTTTTCCTGAAGTCTAGAGAAATAGCTGTTCAAAGATTTCATAAAAAAAATACGTTAAAATCTATCTATCGTCACCATTGTTTACATTTTAGTAGTTTTTAGTTTGTCACGCATTAATAGCTCCATTTTCTGAACACCTACGTCACTATAACAGATTAACAGTTATAAAAAAAAACGAAATTAAAACACTTGCAGTAAAACATTGTGATAAATTAGTGGCCCGCGGAGTAATTGCTTGCACTTATAAAATTCCAGCTAACACAAGCGTAGCAGCCCTATACTTCACATTCGTACAGAGTCTAACATTACACTTGATTAAATAAAATCGTGCACAATGCCCATTTTACGTGCTTCAAGCGTGACATAATTATCTAAAGGGTTTTTATTGGACTTCTAGTATGAGGTGTGAATTTATCATTTTTTGTCTCTAACCATCCCAACGTAATCCACTGTTTAACATCTAAGCGCACAGAGTGCACCAGGCCAAGTTCTCACAAAAACGCAGAGTGCGCCAGGCCAAGTATTTCAATATTTACACCTACCATTTCGTGCCCTTTTTCGATCCCTCTTCATTTCCGATGCTGGTTTCAAGGTTTCAACATTTGCTCACTTCTTTTAAATTTCTTTCTTAAATGAAAAAAAACTTGTCAAGTTTAGTCTGTTTTATCATTTCACACAATATTTTTCAGTGCTTATCATAACACTGCTATTAACGTGTAGGTAACTTGGCATCATTTCTACATTTCGGTTATTATTTTCAGATAACAATACACTACACAGTGCTTGCTTTCTACTATTTTTCCTTTTACTATGATTGAGAGCCAGGTTTGCGTCAATTTTGGCTTCTTCTAGATTTCTTTGTGACGTCAATCAGGTGGCAAAGTTTCCGCTTCATCCATACCGTCGAAGAAATTTGTCACACTGATCTGACCATATTGTCGTCAGACGTTATACCAACATAAACGTTTCAACATTTGCGCAAAACGTGGCCCCAAAAATAGTTTAGGCATAAATCGTGACTGTACGGAACCCGTCAGGAATAATAAGCGTGTTTCGTCCAATATTAATGTGTGTCATGTCAACATCAATTGGTTTTACAACACGCCGACGTCCGGCCGTTTGTTACGCTGCTAAATCATCGGCTGTTCCGGCAGCTGGTGGTTGGGACAACTGTCACGTAGTATCTGTCACGTTGTGGTGACTATAGTCAATATGTCTTGCTATACACTGTTCAAAGTCAAAGTTTTTTATTACAAATAGACTAGATTACAGGCACTTTTAAAACGTCAAAACTAGGTGCACGGTTCCAAAAGGTAGGTTCTATGGAGAAGAGCCGGCAAGCAACTCCATGAAAACATTTTTTAAAATAGTAGATCATGACAATTCCATTACAGTAGTATGAGAAATAGAATGAGAATAATGCAGGTTAACGTAACAAATAAACGCACATAAAAGAAACACATTTTTTGATTATGATATTTGAAATTGGAAAAGCTCTCGATTAAAAAGAAAAGTTCTTTTGAAAAGGGTGCGGTTAAGAGAGGAGGGAAAGGAGGAAAAATAGAGGCCGAATGGATGTCCTAACTATGAAATTCGCGGATCAATATTTTTGAATTTAGAGGATGATGATAAAAAACTTATCCTGCAACACATGCACTCATTGAATGACTGACTTGGCTCTACATTAGATCTCAGAACTTTTTACAGCTCAAGTGTCGCGAGACTTGGCTTTTTTTACATTAATGTTTTTGATGGGATAGTATTTTCTCGGATTCAGATCAAACGCAGTGCACAAGCACTCTAATCATAGACATGTCCGATCCAGCCAATGTTGTTATCACTTGGATTTTATTTCTACGAAATAAACGTACTTTGTTTAGAAAGACAACTAAGAACTAGTTCATAGATTCAATGGATAAAAGCTCAAAGACCTGAAAATTTAATTACAGAAACTAGTAACGATCGTCATAAAAAAACATTATTCTCTGAAATTACATAACACTGATAGTAAAAATAACATCAGCTGCCGGACGAAGTTATCTTATGAAAATACGCAATAATTTGTGTAATAATACTTGAACTAGCTGCATCTGTGTCGAGGAAATATGTCATTGTGCTCATAACTACAAAACTACATAATATTGTCGCATTGAACTCAGTAATAACAAGATAATTACAGTGTGATTTGTAATTTTGGGCTTAAAGTTTGGATAGTTTGGCGATCGATATTTGGTGTGAAAATTAAAAATCATAATTTTTATAAAAATAAATAAATAATAATAATTAATACCTAGTAACTTCCTTTTTATAGCGGCTGAAGTAAGTTACTTCGTATCACGAAAAGGAAAAAAAAAAACTTTTTCTTGTTGCCAACAGCCGGGCAGCCCTGCAACGGAGGCCACTTCAGTAAGGGCAAGGTCCTCCAAAAATTATATAAAGAGAGAAAAAATACAAAAAAAATACAAGATACGGTGTATTTGGTGCACTACCGAAAATTTAACGACACGTTAAACACTTAATTCTATCGACTAAAATACCCTCTTTTGTAATACCAACCCCCTCCTCTCCGAATGGCAGCCATTTTGATTTTTGATGTCCAGTAATGAGTTCATTAATCATTTTATATTTTTGGATCTAGAAGTACTTCGATGTTTTTTTTGGCATTTTTATGAGTTTAGGCAATAACTGAGACCATTTTCTTAATGAAAATGAATGACGGGAACTATCAGCTTGCAAATAAAAAATAAAGCTTTCAATTATAGCCTTTGGCGCTCAGTTTACGTTATCTCAATCTCAATTAAAAGGCTGACTGGTAAAAAGAAGGTTTAAAAAAAATACACATATTAAAATGGCTGAAATAGAATCAGTAACTGATTCTTAGCAAACAACTTATTCTCAGAGTTTTCGTTTATAATGTTACACGTTGTATACAATTTTTTTATGGTCTTACTATACTATGGACTATGGTCAGATGTTACTCAAAAGTGTGATAAATCTATCGATGCTAAAGCATCAGTTGTCGACACCTCAAACTGCCGGTCCAGAATACTGAGCCAAAATGCATTCCTATTTTCATAATAACGATTGATAACGATTGAAAACCTATATTCATACAACTTCCTGATTGGCTAGTGCATTTGCTTACAAGCACAGAACAATAAATAGTGCTACGTACAAAAACCTAACTAATGCGTCAAATATTTAAATGTGGTCCGCGCACGCGAAATCGAGCTTTCTTGTTAGGCGTTCACGGTCTCATTATACGTGAAAACCGTGAAATGAAAACCGAACCGAATGATAGATGCTGAACTTGTAACAGAGCTGTGTCACTCCACGGTTAAGGCGCGATTCCATTAGGCAAGTCTTGCATACAAGTATGACGTCACATTTGCGTACAAGTTGCTTATATTGGAAACATGCTTTCGAGAGTGTGCAAATTGCATGCAGGTTTTACTTACATACAAGTGGAGATGTTCAACAATTGAGTTGGAGATCATGGGTGTCAATCAGTCGTTTAACGTTTGCGCGTTCTATTTGCACGTCACTTGAATAAAAAATGTACAAGTTCAAACTACCTCATACAAGTTGTAGCTTGTATGCAGGTTTGTTCAAGTTGTATGCAATTTGCAACTTGCATACAAGTAACTTGCTTAATTGAATCGTGCCTTTAAGGTATGAAATCATGCCTACGCGCCGCTGCAACTCCAGAGTGGAACATCGATAAAAACCGAAACGAATGATAGACATCATAGCGAAAGTTGTACAGAATGATGAACAGAGTTCATGGTTTTCGGATGTAAAACGACTAACCAGTCATGCTGTATAATAACATTCGATTCGATTTTCATTAATGTTCCACTCTGGAGTT
The DNA here is from genome assembly GCA_905220435.1 of Amphipyra tragopoginis. Taxonomy (NCBI): domain Eukaryota; kingdom Metazoa; phylum Arthropoda; class Insecta; order Lepidoptera; family Noctuidae; genus Amphipyra; species Amphipyra tragopoginis. The sequence continues at coordinate 6,347,229 of HG992006.1, forward strand.
GCAGCGGCGCGTAGGCATGATTTCATACCTAAACCGTGGAGTGACACAGTCTTGATTTAATTTCAGCATCTACATAATTATATTATGAGTTTTTTTACACGCTGTACCTAATTGTTGCGGCTCGACCGCGACTAATGCTTCAAAATTAAAATATATCAAGAGAAAAACAACTGAAACGCATGCGCGCTATATCCATCTCTCTCTCTTCCGATTGCCGCCATAACATGCGATCATGCGACCATGCGATCTGCGCTGCTGTGTAATTTTTTAATAATAACAATTATTCAAAACAACAAACAACATCATCTGCCTAGCCTTTTCCCAACTATATTGGGGTCGGCTTCCAGTCGAACCGGATGCAGCTGAATATCAGTATTTTACATGGAGCGACTGCCTATCAGACCTCCACAACCCAGTAACTGGGTAATACGATACTTTTGGTAAGACTGGTTGTCAGACTTTCTGGCTTCTGATCAACAGTAACGACTGTCAAAGATCTACAAATGACAGCCGGGACCAACGGCTTTACGTGCTATCCGAGGCACGGAGGAAACTCGCTATGGTAAATGGTCACCCATCCACAGACCAACCTCGGCAAGCGTGGCTTAACCCGGAAGATCGGTCTATGCGGCTGTAATTATTTAGCCACGAGCTCCTTCTCCTCAAAACAACAAACAACAAAGTTATAATATTATCCAAGAGTTATTTGGCTCCAAGTGTTAAGCGAAGTCACTAAGCGATTGGCAATGTTCTTCTTCTTCTGTCGTGTCAGCACGAATTATACGAGAATAGGTCATGCTGTGGTGAAAAGATTAGCCAGTCAGCAAGGATGGTAGCGGGGCTGACTGCACAGGGTGCGCCGGACGTACTTAAGTATCGTCACTCGTGGAGGCTCTTTTCATGCACCCCATTGGCAATGTTGATGCGTAGACACGTGACAAGATGCATGAACGTGGATGAAGCGAAAGGAGTATTTAATGATGTGGCATGTGGTCTTCTACAGTTTCTGCCTACCCCCATGAGAAAAAGTCGTGAGTTTATGTATTTATGTACGTATAAGCGTACGTGACGCTACTACATATGCTATAATTTAAGTTCTTTCCTAGATGAGCATAAAATTTATAAATTATGTAACGAGGGGTTGTTAAAGTTAACCTTAAACCTCGGGGTTAACCTCAAGGGGAAACTTGTAGCAAAGAAGGCTATAATTTCGCAACAGCAATGAAAATCTATTTCAGTGTTGTAAGCAAACGTTACTACTTGTAAATGGACAAAATTGTTTGCTGTTGAAATCATGCCAATTGCAGTCTTTCATATAATATGAATGAGGTGGCATACTGGCTGCAAATTCCAATATTGTAAAGGAGGCTTCCCACGGTGCGTGATATTTCGGATGATACCACGCACAGCCGACGACCATGCACCGCATCGAGGGTCTTCCAACGATGCGTGTCCGTCTGTGTGGGTGTGTGATTTGAAGCTATTTTGTTATTCCAAAATGTCAAGTGAGAGAGAACGTATTGCTGCAGCTGCAGATCTCAGTACGAGCTCTCAGTGCTTGCACCGCACCTTCGAAGTTACCGACTCGCGGCAGATAAGACGCACGCTACTCACGCGTCTGCGTTAACACGGACGAGTCTCTTCCCATGGTGCACCGGTGCGAGCTCGTGCGTCGCGGTGCGCGATAGCACGCACCGTGGGAAGCCACCTTAAGACTCACCGCACATGTACACATACGTTGCTCAAGCACGTGACCGCTATTTGCTTGTAGTTGCAGTTACTGTTGGGTGTATGTCCTGCAGCTAAAGACAAATGGCGATCAACTGTGTCTCGAGCAAGTTAGTGGTCATGTGCGGTCAGTTTAAGGACACCAGCGACGCAAAGAGTCTGTTTGAAACCTTCTCTCTCTGTACTTGAGAGAAAATTAAAAAAAAAAGTTGCTACTTTATTCTTTGTCTAGTGAAAACGTTGATTAGTTTTTATTTTAATCTAATGCTACTGTAGAAAAATATATTGCAAGCACCGTTTTCAAACTATTTACTTAAATTCTCTCAAGCTAATTTAATGCATATTTCAACGATTTTTTTTCAAAGGATAAGTTTTATTCTGGTCTAGAGAATTGGTTACTAATATATTGTATTACAATAATAGATAAAATAAAACCGGCCAAGTGCGAGTCGGACTCGCACACGAAGAGTTCCGTACCATTATCTATAAAAACGGCAAAAAAACCATGTCTGTTGTATGGGAGCCCCCCTTAGATAATTGTTTTATTTTAATTTAACTATTTATTTTTAAAGTGAATATATAACTAAATATTCTGTGAATATTTCAAGCGTCTACCTGTTGCCGTTACCAATATCGAGCAAAAACGAGCAAAAAAAATCACATTTGTTGTATGGGAGCCCCCTTAAATATTTATTTTATTCTGTTTTTCGGCGTTTTTTTTTTAGTTTTATTTGTTTTTATAGCGGCAACAGAAATACATCATATGTGAAAATTTCAACTGTCTAACTATTACGGTTCATGAGATACAAGTCTGATGACAGACGGACAGCGGAGCCTTAGTAATAGTGTCCCGTTTTATCCTTTGGGCACGGCACCCTAAAAATTGGCAGCAAAAACTAAGATCGCTTACAGCACTCGAGCATTTTATTCACTATTTAAGAAGTTTTATTAAATAGCGTATAAAATAATTTTAATAAGCTATCATTCTTAGTTTCCGAGATATTAAGGTTTATGTTGGTGACCCGGTTTCATTGCTCCCGAGTGTAAGTAACAGTAGGAAAAACTTAAGCTAGCTTCTGCATTACCTATACCAATTTACAATATGGTTTTTGCTCATTCATTATTTTTCTAATTCCCAGTTAATTATGGGCTTTCGAATAATTTATCATCGCCTGGGACCCCAACCTTCATAGCTCAGCATTTTCCTTGATGACTGCTCTTAATTGAGGCTCTCCAGAATCTCGCGATGGGACTCTACTGCCATTACCAACTGAGTTACTTAACATGATTTCTAATTAGTGGCACGTGCTGTTGAAAACGACGACATGGATACGCCAGAAAAATGTATTTTTTAAACTTTTAATTCATTACTGAAGTGTGAAAACACTATTTTCTGGTCCTTGCAGACTATTGGCAATTTTATCTGCTTCCTTTACTTCATAAATAGCTTCATAAGCATCACGTTATTTATAACAAAGACCTTTTGCTCAAAAACAGAACGAAAGTAACCATTAGGCTTGAATCACACGTACCAAAATTACACCACAACCCCGCCACAACAACATCACGTGGGCTCTCGCCCACTAATTTGTGTGAAAATTAATAGTTTAATTCACACAGACCACTTTTTTCCGCCAAATTCAACCGTGTGAGCGGTAGCGACCACATTGCATTCATAACGCAACCACCAGCAACACCGCGTATGTTACTAATACGCCACCTCGCAAACACAACGTTGCGTTGACGCAACGACACCGCGCTCACGCCTGGGGGCCTACTCAAGTCCGTCAACGAAGTTAGTCGCCCGTCCTAAAGTAGCCCGAAACGTAAGAGTGAACAAAACTAGTGTCAAATTCAACTTTTCGGACGGGCAAAAACACATCGGTAGTAGGGACAACTGTCAAATCGTGTTGTCATTCATTCTTAGTTCGGGCCCCGAAATAATCGTATGTCCGTACGTGATAGGGAGTAGGAAACGTTCGTAAATAAGGCCGAAACCACGGACTTCGTGTTTAGGGAGTAGACCCCCTGAAGCCGGAGTCGATCTGTCTGTCTGTACAACTTCTAGCGACATCGCAACCACATCGATATTTTGTAGTTACCACAACGCAACTGCAAGAAATTGCAGCGACACTATTCACACGTAACCACTGCTTGACCACTTTTTGTCGCTGTGACGTGGTGTGGTTGTGGTACGTGTGAATTCACCCTTATTGGTAGCCAGTCCGTATTCTAATTTCGAATTCTACCCCTTATTCCAAATTTAAGTATGAGTTAATACAGGGTGTTAAAGCAAGATTAAAAGCAAAACAAATGAACTTCCTTATTTAACAAGACACGGTACATAGTCTAACAGAATTAATATTGTTCGTTTCACGAAACCTTCAATAAAAACTGTTAAAATATTCAGAGGCCGCGGAACGTTCCTCTTGAGTTCCGTTTATTCTCCTTTGATCGTGAAGAGTATAATCGCTGAAAGAAATTATCATTGTATTTTTGAAAAATATGTTTCAAGTAAAAATAACTTTATCTGCATAAGGAAGTACGTACCGCCTGCTATTTCAATTAACATATTTTTGATTGGCTGTCGTTAATTAAAAGTAGTTTAAATTATGTTTATTTTTTTTATTTGAGGTCGTTCGCGAACTCTCCCCGCTTGAATGTCGTTTATCGCGTATCTGATTTGTACGTGTTTGATTCTTGTATGTTTTTGTTTTTTATTGTATGCCGTTATTGTGTCCTTAGCTGAATAAATTTTTTTTTTCTTCTTCTCTTCTTTCTTTCTTCTTCTCTTCTTTCTATTCCGTATTTTTCGGGATTAGAGTACCCTATGGGCGTTTGTGCACTACAAGGAATTTTACCGTCCGAATTTTAACTTTTCTCCATTCCGGGCCGTTTTTCCGGTCCGAGATGACAGTAATGAAAAACGTGTTTATGCTTGTGAACTGCGTCCGTAATGTTACCGTCCGACCTTTTACTTTTCTCCATTCCGGGCCGTTTTCCGGTCCGAGATGACAGTAATGAAAAACGTGTTTATGCTTGTGCACTGCGTCCGTAATGTTACCGTCCGACCTTTTACTTTTCTCCATTCCGGGCCGTTTTCCGGTCCGAGATGACAGTAATGAAAAACGTGTTTATGCTTGTGCACTGCGTCCGTAATGTTACCGTCCGACCTTTTACTTTTCTCCATTCCGGGCCGTTTTCCGGTCCGAGATGACAGTAATGAAAAACGTGTTTATGCTTGTGCACTGCGTCCGTAATGTTACCGTCCGACCTTTTACTTTTCTCCATTCCGGGCCGTTTTTCCGGTCCGAGTAAAGACGGACAAGTGCTTGTGCACTTGTCCGTCTTTACTCGGACCGGAAAATTGTGCCAATCATCCGTTTTTTTCATGCCACATCGGACCGTAAAAATCAGACTGCCGGACAGTAAAGTTCCTTGTAGTGCACAAACGCCCTATGTCCTTCTGTTCCTGACTATCCCTGTACCAAGTTTCATCAAAATCGGTTCAGCGGCATAGGCGTGAAAGCGCCCCAGACAGTTACTTTCGCATTTATATTATTAGTAGGGATTTATTTATGTAGTTTATCTTAATAATATATGCATTATTTATTGACACATTATAAAAACACTCTAATCCACATAAAAATAAAATATACATAAACTCACGCCTGTATTCGCCGAAGGGTTGGCAGAGGTGTATAGTATACACCCACATTTCGCCGTTATGTTTACGTCCCATGTAATAGGGGGCGAGCCTATTGCCATCGACCGGGCACAAATCTAGACTCCGGGCTGCTACTGAGAAAATCCATACGGAAAAACCCAATAACACTTTGCCCGTACTGGGGATCGAACCCAGAACCTCACGCTCAGCAGTCGCACTTGCGACCGCTAGACCAACGAGGCAGTCAATAAATAAAAATAATAAAATATATTTATAATTACCTTCGTCCGTGTCTCACTGCAAGGGTACCAACTGAAAATTAACGCTGGGTGTTTGACGCCCAGCATATGCCGAGTTGGTGAACCTTTCGGCATGGACATGCTCAACAGCATAAAATGTGTGTTTAATTCTTTTCATGTTTTTATTGTTTATGCAGTCATTGTGTCCTTGGTTGAATAAAATTTTCTTTCTTTCATATTACAAGTAGAATTTCATACCAAGTTTTAGTGCCATGTATTCCTAACCTATACGTTGGAGCGTCCAATGAGGTCTAAAGTCCATCAAATTGCATGGACACTAGTATGCACAAGTCTATCAAAGTTACATCCAAGTAATGTAAGTTCAGTTCAACTTAACAAATCCTCTAGCAAGTTTTACTGCGCAAACTTTACGTTAGCAATTTTAGGGGTGCACCCTGGGCAGTCAGCCCCGCTACCAACCTTGCTGACTGGCTAAGCTTTTCACCACAGCATGAGCTGTTTTCGTACAGCACGTGCTGACACGAGAGAAGAAGAAGAGAGGACTGCGCAAGTTATTGCAGTTGCTCGCTTAGTTCGTAAAATTTGCAGAAGTCGACTTGCTGCGGGAGTGTCCATAGTTTAAATGTCAATATAACAAGTTCAACTGGCGCAGTTAAACTCTGTCCCCCTTATTACAAAATATGGTTTAAACCAAGACTAAGGTAAATCCAGGTTTAAAATGTACCCATCACTTTCTTAAGTCATATAACAAAAAGAGACGGGGCTACCCTAAAACCAGGGTTTTTCTTAGACCATCGTTTTCGTTTGTAATAAGGGGGTGTGAATTTGGCGTTTTAGATCCATAGATACTGCCTCGACTGCCACGTCGGTCAAGCGCGACTGCTGAGCGTGAGGTCCTGGGTTCGATCCTCACGTCGGCGTCGGGCAAAATGTTATTGGGTTTTTCCATGTGGAATTTCTCAGTAGCAGTCCGGAGTCTGGATTTGTGCCCGGTGGATGGCACTAAGCTGGTCCCCTACTACATGGGATGGGACTTAAACATAACGGCGAAATGGAGTTTACTATCGGTTCTTCTCCATAAGACCTATCTTTTGCCCCTTTTGGAACCGTGCACCTAGTTTTGACGTTTTAAAAGAACCAGTAATCTGGTCTACTTGAAATAAAAAACTTTGACTTTAAAATGTGGGTGTACTATACACCTCTGACCAACCCTTCGGAGGATACAGGCGTGATGTTATGTTATGATCTAAGAACACCAAGATCCTGACCATGTTCAGCAGTCATTGATCTAATAAAACAATAAAATCATTCTTTACTTACGAAAGAAAAAACCCCAATAAAAAAAGGCGAAATTTATAAAGTCCGTAACAGACGAGAATCAGTTGGGACTCGCAAAAAACAGTCGTAAATAAAAAACAAAGAACTTACAGACGTATTGTCTCTAATCAAGTGATTCACTCAATCATAATATAAATAGTGAGGAGACACTGAACAGGCTCGTACAGAAGGACCAATACACGTGTATACATTTACGACGCCGACAAAATAGTTTGCGCAGTGCCAAATTGGTGCGCTAAATGGAATGCCTCATAGGCATTCCGTTTAGCGCACCAATTTGAATCACACCAATAGTATTCCTATTGGTGTAATTCGAATTGTTGCTCTTCAAATTGCTGCGCTAAACGGAATGCCTCGTAGCTATGGCTACGCTCTTGGCGTTATGGGTTTGATCCCCACACGAAACAAATACTTGTATTGCCTACATAATAATTATGGGTGTTTTACTGTGATTTGACAGGGAATGTTCGTTAAAAAGTGCAAGATAAATGTAGGAAATCAAGTTACGGGCGTGAAATAAAAAGCAGTAACTTTTTATTTAAATAATATTCACTATAATTTACTTTATAGTTTTTCACAAGGAAAGTTTTATGTCTGCCTCCTAGCAACGCAAAAATAGGAAGAAAAAGGAAGCCTATTCATGAAAGAAGCTAAATAAGGGCTGGTTGATTTGTTGGTTGCCAGTATTAAGAAATAATAAATGATTAATTTTTGCACATTTAAATCGACTAAATACCAACAATAAAGAACTTGAATTTTGTACCCACTTCAAAGTCACTTGATCATGAAGGAATGTCCGTTCTTGACAATGATTTCTGTGCATTGGCGTTAATATTTATTTACGCGTGCGTCTAAAATATTAAAGCGATATACCAATGTGTTGCGTTTGACGGGCACTCAGACTTGTTATCACGAATTGAACAGAGTGGTCCTTCTGCAGTATTCGTGCTTAATGGAGGAGGCGAGGACCTCCTGCCCTTGAGATCTGTCTCGGGTTGCAGACCAAAGGACCGAGGCAGGCGGCGGCGTGTGAATGGGTCATATACTCATATCTGATTAACTAAACTGTTTTTACTGGAAATGCTGATATGCATTAAGTATGCTAATTTAATAAAAAGATAAAGTTTTGTTTTTTGGGTAAACTCCTGAATTATGATGTCAATTTTGGAAATGTTTTAGTGTTGGAAATTGGATGTAGTTTTTGAAAAACGTTCCAACCCGAAAACCGAGCTTGAACATTAAAATATTCGTGAATTCCATACAATTTCATACATGTGGGTTGGTACTGAAATGATTTTCTGGCTGACACTGACAGACCACCAGTTCTAGTCTGCATAGTAAATTTGAATCACGTGACTATTTTCCTCATATTAACCTACTTTTGGATTGGAACGTTTTTCAGAAACTACGTCCAATTGTTACCTATGCTCTATCAATATGGTTACTGTAGGGCCAAATTAATAGATCATATTTGACACTTCATCAAAATTTAACAACGTAACCTTGTAAGGGCGGGCATAAAATATTATTTATTTTTTCGAAGTTGGAACTGCACAATTGCTAAACTTTTTTCAATTATGATTACATATTTATTGTAATAATGACAAAAGAGGGTAATTTTACGATTTACTTTCTCTAATAAACCATTCTAAACATAATAAACAATTTATGTTCTAAAGAGAACTGAACGTCGTTACAATGTTGCGTCAGTGAACCCTTTTTCTTTTTAAACACTAGGAATGTTACCCAAAAAAATCGAAAGTTGATAAGTAGATTCGAATGCAATGATTATGTACTGAATTCGATTTAATATGTTTGAAATCCGTATCGATTCATTCACTCTAATCCATGTTTTTAAGCAGTTCATATCACTATGAAGCTAAAACTGACAGATGTCAAATGTGATCTATTAAATTGGCCCTACATTAGTACCTACACACATCAAAAAAAGTTTGCGATCACTAGCATAGCAGCTGATATAATTTTTTAAATTGAACTTTGTCAACAATTGAACTGTTTTATTGTTTTATATTCTAAATCTATATTTTTAAATAAAGAATCTAAAAAGAAGAAGAAATCATAATATAATCTACCGTAACAAAAAAGATTTCGATTTTTCAAAGTGATCGTAAACTTTTTTTGATGTGTGTATTTCTAGATATGACATTGTATTAGGTATATGATAATGATATTTTCGAATCCTCGCCATCTTAGCGATATTAGCCATCGGCCTAAAACGATCATGAAGGAAAATGTTGGTAAGTACATTTTTTCGAGCAAAACACCTTATCAAAGACAAATGGTAAATCCATCTGAACCTTCATTAAATATTGATAAATGAGTTATCATGATTTTACTTAATAATAACATAACATTATGAATCTATTTAATGCACAAAAAATTACAACAAAAATAGTGATTACAATAAAAAGTTATGTACCTACATAAATGTTTTATAATAATCATTACACGATGTGTTTTTCAGCAGCTTTTGATAAATGAGGCTATTACCCGATAGGTAAAGGTACTCACATCTAAGAATGAAGTGTGGCATTTTATAAAATTCAGTGATTAATTTATAATTTTGTTTTGACTAAATAAAAAAGATTAACTTAATACTAGCATCTGTTTTAATAAGTTGGGCTTAAGTGTGGTTGCTTTATTTAATGATAATTTTATTTATCTTTAAAAGAAAGAACTAAGTCATTCAGGAGATAATTTCAACAAATAGTCCAGGGATTGGCGGAGCTAACTAATAAAACTAAACATTAAAGCAGCTACATATGAATATGTATTTTATAATCGACATAATAATATCTCGTGCCTGGACTGCCTCGTTGGTCTAGTGGTCGCAAGCGTGACTGCTAAGCGTGAGGTCCTGGGTTCGATCCCCAGGTCGGGCAAAGTGTTATTGGGTTTTTCTGTGTGGAATTTCTCAGTAGCAGCCCGAAGTCTGAATTTGTGCCCGGTTGATGGCAATAGGATCGCTCCCTATTATATGGGACTTGAAACGGCGAAATGTGGGTGTACTATACATCTCTGCCAACCCTTCGGGGAATAAGGCGTGATGTTATGTTCATGTTGAAATAATAATATATTTTAAGCTTAATTATGAACAGTTCTTCTACCGACTTACTATTCATTCACCACTAGTTCCGTTATCGACCGACAGGTGCGCTGCACGCGCGCTCGTGTAAAACTTATAGTTCTCAATTTCAAGGATTCTCTTTCATAAGTTGAGCGCACACAAAACCAAGGAAAGTTGGGACAGTTTGCTCTTGTTCGCCCTCCATAATATTAGCGTTTCCCTGGATAATGTACAGAAACGAAAATTAACACCAAAAAAATAAAAAATAAATATACTCTAACTTTTCAAAACTTCAAAGAAACGTGTTTTGTAATTTGACTGTTTTAAAGGGTTGCTTGTCATTTATTATTCTTTTATTTATACGAAATACAAATTAATTAATAAAGGTTATTAATATTTTATACTAAAAACAGCTAAAAAAGCGATTACTCAAGTACTGTAATTATAGATACAGTAGATAAACAATGGCGGTGTCGTCCTGGGACGACAAGCGGGACGCAAACAGTTAATTAAAAAAAAAAAATGTTCTCGACTGCTTCTTTTTTCTATTGTTCGCAAGCGCGACTGCTGAGCGTGAGGTCCTAGGTTCCGATCCCTAGGTCGAGCAGTGTTACTGGGTTTTTTCGTGTAGAATTTCTCAGTAGAAGCCCGGATTTTGGATTTGTGCCGGGTTGAGTGCAATAGGCTCGCCCCCTACTAAACGGGATTTAAACATAATATCGAAATGAGGGTGTACTATACAGAGTGTTAACGAATTCGTGTAATTCCTTCAAACCGCGTGATCTACTGGTAAAACTGTTTGACCCTGCATAGCTTTTCTCAGAACCAACAAAAAAAAAGTTTTCAAAAAATGAACCATGGTAACTATTCTGGATCTGAGTAATTTTAGCGTCCCAAGTTAACTGATTGCGTGGAGCGATATCGCGCTAGTTGTGCCCGTCAGCTGTGTCGCCGTGCCTTCATTCATTTAAGCATGGCATCGAAATATAGTACCACATAAAAATTTTATTCGAGAAAAAAAAAGTTTATTTTAATTTTTAATCAATCTAAATCCCGTACAGAGTTAATCTATACCATTAATAGATCATAATTATGGTTAGAAGGAATTACACGAATTCGTTTACATGCTGTATACACCTCTGCCAATCCTTCGAAGAATACAAGCGAGAAGTTATGTTTTTTTTTCCTTTATTTTTGTCGTTTAATTTCACGCATTCTCATTTGTGCACATAACCCAGGGACACACTGTATATACAAGTATCGTAACACCCTAGTGCTTGTAAGGTTTCCAAGACTGAACTCTCCTAAATTACGGCACACAACAAACTTAAAGTGCTTAAAGCTCATTTAAACTGCTTGTGAACTAGACTGAATATAACAATATACAGTCTCATTTGTGGGTCAGTAGTGCAGCTGCTGAGTGTCGGTGGTATCGGGCAGTACAGTACCCAGCAGTATGGACCCGATATACGGTGATGTATTATGCCAATGGTTCCCTAAGCGTGGTCCTCAGTGCTGGTTTTTGCAGCGGTCCTTTTTAGCTGGTCCGTGTCTCCCAACGGATACGGGATAATGAAATTTTCGAGTTTTTTTATAAAGATACTAGCTTTTGCCCGCGGCTTCGCTCGCGTAAAAAAACTCTTAACACACTACTAAAGTTTCTATGATAATATAATTAAATCGTGATTCGAAAGACACGTGGCGCCATCTATGAACGTTATTGTTGTTTTCCTCGGGAACAGTACTTTTATTCGGGATGAAAGGTACCCTTCGTCCGTATCTGTACACCTGACAACGTATATGCAAAATTTCAGGATGATCGGTTCAGTGGTTTAGGCGTGAAAAGGTAAAAAACAAACAGACTTACTTTCGCATTTATATTATTAGTTAGGATTAGGATAATACGTAAAATATGAACATCATTAAGCCTTCATTTTGTTATTCGTGCTTAGTAAATACTGCATTGTGTGTGTATTTGTTTACCTTTTAAAACGTTAATTTTTTTTACCGGGTGTCCCAAAACACATGGTCATAGAGAGAAATTACTTTAAATATCAAAAATAGCAGACTTTATTTTCAAAAGCGAAACTGACAATTATTAGGATCAAATCTCTTCAATAAACATTGTGTCTTAAGTTGATGGACGATCATGAAATTAATGTTTGTTGGAGAGATTTGATCCTTATTATTAACACTATCGATATCTATCAACAGGTGTCATAAAATACGGGTGGTATTATTTCCCACTTTTATCAGTTCGATTCCCGGCTCAGGTAAATAATCTGTGAATTATATTGTTTACTTTTTAAAATAAAAACAAGTTTCCTTTAAGTAAAATATTTTTTTTAAATATTTAAAGTACTTTCTCTCCACGACCATGTTCTGGGGCACCCGGTAGAGCATATTCGTATCTTTCTTTTAAAAAGAATACAGTGAGCGTCGTTTTAAAAGGTAGTCAGATACATACAAAAAAAAAACACGTGGAAACACCTTAATATGGTGATGAGTATCCATAATGCCGTCTTCAGCATACTGTGATTGTACGATACTCTTTCTACTTATCCTTCCCGGGAACAAGAAGGTAATGATATGTTACAGTACGCTACAGTTGTAGACGTGAACGATACACAAGGGATAAGACACGAGGCAACTTATTTAAATGCACCGTCTGAATAAATCTCTAGTGCAGTGTTTAGTCAGATTTTTATGAATATTTGACTGAAATGAGAAGAATTTACATCGGTGCGGTGGAGAGATTGAGGGCAATCTTGGTTGTTTGTTTAGTAATAAGGGTTGAGATAAGAGATATCGAAGCAGTAATAGCCTAGCGGTTGAACGCTTGCCTTCCATACAAGCGGGGCTGTGGTCGAGATCAACCCGCAACTTTGACATTTCGAATTCATTCATGTGTGGATTAGAGTTTGATTATTTTTATTTATTTATTTATACTTCTATGCACTATGGTGGTACATAAGGCGGACTTAATGCCATAAGGCATTCTCTACCAGTCAACCTTTGGGTTAAAAAGAAAAGCATCGAAATAGGTACAGCAAAAAAATAAATAAAAATGAGTTGACAATGTTGAACAGAATGTTAAACAAATTCGTAAGACATAAATTACATAAAATACACATATACGAATAATAAAATATATAGATATTATAATATATGTAAAATACAAAACTATAAGAAAATCTAAATGCAATTATGACGAAGACTAAACTAGATGATTAGGAGTGCAGCGACTTCAAGTAGTATTCCTTAACTTTGCGTTTGAACGAGAATTTACTCGGAGCTTTTTTAATATCAAGGGGGAGCACGTTCCAAAGTTTGATTACTGAGACAGCGAAGAAGTTAGAAATGAAACCTGTGCGGTGGGAAGGTATTTGGAGAAGTAGATTTTTAGAAGCACGCAGGTTGCGATTGTAAGAACTGCCCAAAACTTGAAAATATCTTTTCAGATAATCAGGAGCACATGAATCGTTCATAACGGAGCATTGATTATCACTTGCGTTAACGGTGAAGGAGAACATCGTGAGGAAATCTGCACACCTGAGAGGGCTGCAAAAGTGCTCAATTGTGTGTGTAGTCCGCCAATCCGTACCAGGCTAGCATGGTGGACTGATGCCTAAAACCTTCTCATACTGAGAACCCCTGCCCAGCAGTGAGAAAGTAATGGGCTGATGATAATGGGATATCGTAGAGATATACTTTCACCACAGTGACTCCTGTTAAACAAGATCTCCAATAGTCGCTACAAAAATACTGAGCAATGATCTCTCCCTCAGCCTCTGTACCCTGATTTTATTCTGCAAGTAGCTTGCACACAATCTGCAGGTTACAAGTAACTTGCATATTCCATGCAAGTTGCTATGACGTTATACTGAATTACACCCTACACGCATGTGCAACGCCATACCTGCATGCTAGCTTCTTGCATCGCGGAACGCACTTCAAAAATGCTATTCCGGCGGCGACTGCAAACTACAGAATGCAATCGAAGACCACAACTCATAATGGTTTGTATGGTCCATTAGTATCGCTTACGGTGCGGACTGCTGCTGCTGCGGTCTGCCGTTGCAGTTTTTAAAATAGCACCTTTACGCTTTGCTTAAGTTGCAAGTGCTTACTTAAATAGCTTTGTGACGTCATAGGTTTGTGGTGATCCATCACATTGGTACTAGACTTACGGTAGGATAATGCGTTTTTTTCACATGAAATTCATAACCCGAATACTGTACAATTTCGATAGCATCACTTAAATCGGTTTTACAATAGACTGACGAGACTGATAGACGCGTGTTATTCATGTCTAAGTGAATTCACTCAGTATTAAATATGGGCTGGAGAGTAGAGGCTTTCAAAATTGTTCAAGTGTGCCGACTGGAATGTTAATCTTGTTTCTGAGAAATCTCATTTGTGTATTCATTTTGATATAATATGTTTCAGTTCTCAAGGACATTCATCGAGTATATAGCCAAATACTGAAAAAAGAAGATAGACGTTGATCGAAATCAGAATTTTGTGATTGGTATTGATCCGAAATAAGATTTTACAGCTGAAACCGAACCGAAACTGAATTAGGGCTGGTATTTTCTTTCAAAATCGAATAATGTACTAGCATAACCAGCCCATTACTGTCCCACAGAATGAGAAGGGGTTAGGCCTTAGTCTGCTACACTGGCCTGGTTCAGGTTGACAGACTACTCATATCATCGAGAACTTTTTGGAATCCTCTCATGTGTGCAGGTTTCTTCCCTATGTTTTCATTCACCGTTAACGCAAATAATAATCAAATTCTAATACGCTCATGAACTCGAAAAGTCAGAGGTGCAGATCGGATTCGAACTAAAACCCTCCTACATGGAAAGAAAGCGTACAAACGCTAGGCTATCACTGCGTTTTTATGTTCTACTAGCTTTTGCCCGCAGCTTCGCTTGCGTGAAATTTTGAACCCGTTATGTGTCGATTTTCCATACAAATTTTCAATCCCCTATTTAACGCCTTTAGGGGTTGAATTTCGAAAAATCCTTCCTTATTTCGTGTCTACATTATAAAGGGAACCTCTGTGCAAAATTTCAGCTTTCTAGGTCCAAGGGTCTGGGCTGGGCGTTGATGAGTCAGTCAATCAGTCAGTCAGGACCTTTCTTTTTATTTATATAGATAGATACTAGAAACGTAAACAGCAACACAATTTTATTTGACGAAACCAAACGAACTCTTTGAGTGACCTGTCATTGACTTCAGACAACTTCAGATTTTATTGCCAGTCTCAAATAAATAAATGAAACACTACTTCAGAACATTAAACGCTTCAAATAAATCTACAAACCTCAACTACAGGCTAGCAAACAAGTAGCAGTTCTTCAGCTTATCTTTATTTATTCAGAGGGACTGTCCACGGATTCGCTAGTCTGTGCTCATAAAAATGTCATAATATCTCTCTACTCTAAAGGGTTAGACACTAACCGGGAATAAAATGGTAATAATCTTTTATCTGTTTTGGGATTTCTAGTATTGAGTGAATGTGAAAACAATTTTTAAGTGGATTCTGTAGAATTTACTGCTTGGGGAGGTTCGTGTCATGAAACTTGTACTAATTTGAAAAATGTCAGTGAACTTGAAATCTGACATGGATTTATGAACGAGGTGAAATAGAGAACTAACATGAAATGTACTGGATTTGACAGGATTTTGACATCTTCCTTCACAAGCAGCGCCGCTATCCACTTTCATTTAGTGCCGCCATGTCGGACTAACTTACATTTTCTCTATCTCACGTAGAATATAAACATAAGATTTGCTTCCCCGTTATATTTTTGAGTCGTCACTTTTGGCACGTCAATGACATTCTACTTCTTTTCGACATATACAACGTGTAACAGAAATGCGTGGTCATATTTAAGAGGGTAGTTTGGACTCTTATTCAGAGCAAAATTTTATAGGTCAAACAAATAAATAACATTAAATAAAAGTAAAAACCGACCTAAAAAAAAAACTAAAGAGTAAAATAATTACCATAATATAAAATTAACAGTTTCATAAGTTTTTAAGGCTTTTATTTGTTTCAGTGTAGAATTGCACTGACTTCTGAAACTGTTAACTTTATACTATGGTAATTATTTTACTCTTTTTGCTTTTTTTGAAGTTGGTTTTTACTTTTATTTATTAAATACGTTTTAGTGCCATAAATTACACAATTTAAGACTACAAATTTAAATGACACGGTTGCGTAATCTTTCCAACAACTAGGTAGTTCTCTTTTAGAATAGGTATTAATGTATAATTATCATCACGGTTCCTTACACATACATACAATCTTCTTTGTTCTTGGCTAATGTTTCTGTGATGACAGTTAAAACAGAGATTGAAAGTCCTCATCAAAACTTTTTTTGAAGGAAACCACATACCAAAACGTCATCTAAGTATTAAGTATATTTTTTGTTTTTGTTGATTTTTTCAAAAAGTGCTGTATCAATTTCGATAAAATTTGTATGGGACCACCTCTGAAGTATGGCCTACCAAACGAAAAAAGAATAATCAAAATCCATTTATAATTGGCGGAGATATCGCGTAACAAGCATACAAAAAAAAAACATTCCGACGAATTGTGAACCTCCTTCTTTTTGAAGTCTGTTAAAAAAGTCGGACTTTTTTTTCGACTCTCCATTCTAATTGAACCGATCAACTGAGCCCCTACTATACGATAAAGCAAAAACACGCGTTTTTGCTTTATCGTATAGTTAACGTAGGTATTCGTTTCGTTATCGATAAATTTTGCATAGAAATTGTTTAATTCCAAATACGCACACGTGGCGCTAATAAAATTTCCATGCAAAATTTGTTGATAATGAAACGAATACGTTAAATACACAAAAACTCGTGCTCTGATGCCATATGTATGGAGAGTCAAAAAAAAAACCGTTTTTTTTTTGTTTTATCTTTAAAATTTTGCTCTGAATAATCCGCACAACCCCCTTATGTATGATCACACAATTCTGATACACATTGTATACAGGGTGGTAATTTGAGATGGCGCATGAAGGGCAGCTACCTATTATTGTAGCTACAGGAAAACGTTCATAAAAAGCCACATTTGGAATAAATTCAATAGGCATTCACAGATTTTGAAAAAAAAGTCCAGTCAGCGAGAAAAAGGGCTGTTTTCACAAAACTTTTTTACGATGCCAATCGATCCGATTTCTCATAAGGATCAAAAGAGTCTTCCGGATTAACTGAGGTTGGAGTACTAAAAAAGTCAGAAATCGCAAAAAACTTATTTGAGATGGGGTAGTAGGGCAGCTACCTTAATCGTTGTGGCTAGAGGAAAATGTTCTTAAGAGACTGTCCATAACTTTTGAAAATATTTCGAACAGCGATCGCCTATTAAGAGAATACGAAAAGCGTTGTTTTGACCAAAACTTAACTGCAACTGAACTTCTTTAGTTAGGTGAATCAGGCCTCGATCCGCTAGTCCAAGAAATGCACAATATTTATCTTGGTACCTAGTCTTTATACAACGGGATCAAACAAAAACAAAAGAAAATGCACTTGCACTCGTTTATAACAATCGTGCAAAATCCAAAGCAGCAATACGTTCAAATTCGCCTGCTATAGAAGAGGTAAGCCTCGGATACATCCCGAGACAGATCCATACTCTAAGGGTCAGTTCACACCGAGACGCGACGATACTGGAAGAGGCCAGTGATTTCGCGCTGCGCCTCGCTGCGCAGCGAGACACCGCGCGGCGCAGTGGAGCGTGTCTACATTCGCCGCGTGCACCTGCCCCGCCGCGTCCACCCGCAGTCGACCATTTGCAAGCGCGTGAACGGCGGCCTCAGGCTGCGCCTCGCGGCGTTCGCGCTGCGTAGCGAGGCGCAGCGGTGCAACGCCGGTACGCGCGGCGTGCAAGAACGGCGCTGCGCCGCGTCGAGTCACAGCGCTGCATGGTGCAACGTTTTCTGAAATCTCACAATGAAATGTGCATCTTTTCGTGTAGTAAATAAAGTTAGATTTTGAGTCGCTCTATTAAAATGTGCGCGCAGCGTCGCATCGCGTCGCGTCTCGGTGTGAACTGACCCTAAACACTCGGATAAAATGTAAACGCACGGGGATTTCAGAGAACAACCGGTGATTTACGATAATGGTGGCTCAGCGAGCCGCCATTTGTAATTTTAGTGGTTTTGCGCGCGAAAAATTAAGAAGGCCCACGGCTAAAAGAGTTTTTATTCAAGTAATTTTATGTGTTGCAATATATTTTCTTTGCAGCTTAATTATAACTTGACATACCAATAAAATTTGTACTACTACCCGTTAAACCCTTTTTTATCGTGGGAAAATTCTTATGGATACTCTTCGCCTGGGGAAGGCGAAGGGTTATGCTACTCTTATCGGGTAAAAAACCACGGTGTTCCTTCTCCTGACCCTTGGCCGGGGTCGTGGGATTCGCAGCTGCAGGCACCGCAACCCCGGCAGGCCTCGGTCCACCAGCCCCTGGCGGACCTCTCCTTCTGTGGGGCCTTGCCCCACGTCCTCCTGAGAGGTGCGCACGAAACACATGCGCGCCGCCTTCTCGGGCCTGTTACTAGTCGGGGGACGGGTCCCCTAACCCGTCGCCCGCAGGCCACACACTAGAGTGACCGGAGATCGTCGCGCGCCCTCCGGCGGACCCGTTAAACCTCTGCTACTCTGATAAGAATGAATGAATGGCTTGCTGCAATCCACGTACCTACTTAGAATACAAGAACTAATGTTTGTTTAGTTCCACTCATAATCTTAATGTTCTGCCTAGTCTTTTTTCAACTTTGTTGGTCTCTTTCAGTCTAACCAGTTACTGGGCAATGCCTATATCCTAAGGTTTGACCGGTTGTCAGACTTTCGGGCTTCTAACTACTCGTAACGACTGTTATAGGTAGCATGACACCCTGGACCGACGGTTTAAAGTGCTCTCCCAGGCACGGAGGGGTCTCGATGTGTAACGAACGGTCACCCATCCACGGACTGACCGCGGCAAGCGCAGCTTAACCTTGCAAATCATATGATCCGCGCGGTTATTAATTAGCCACGAGACCCTCATCAATCGCAATCTTTAATTATCTTTTTTCGGTCCATAGGCCTCCCCTTTAAATTTCCACTTCGGACGGCTTTGGGCCGTGTCCATCCAAAGTCTCCCTGCGACCTTTATTAGGTCGTCTGTCTATCTAGTTTGAGGCCTTCTTACGCTCCGCTAACTAGTTCCAAGAATTTTCTTAAAATAGTACGCAAAGTATAATGTATTTTTCATTCCAACCACGTCGTCAATTCTTTCATCCTTAAAGGGTTAAGCAAAGGTGCTACACCTTTTCTTAAAGCCATTACGCACTGTTGACTGGTCGCCGGAGACTTGATCGACGGCGACTGTGACTTTTTACAGTTTAAATATGTGTTTACGCACTTGGTCGCCGGTCGCCCGGGCGACTATGCTTATGTTTTGGTCGCCGAGAGACCAAGTCGCCAGCGACCAGTTGACAGTGAGTAATGGCTCTTAACCTCACTGACGCTGGTAGTAGTAGTAGAGATAATAGGAGGTAAAAGATGAAAGTGACAGGGCCGTAGCGAGGGATAGAGAGAGATGAAGGAGTGGGGGGTTTCGCCTACGTGCAAGAGGCCCCAATCCTCGGGGCCCGAAGCACTGCCTCAACTGCTCTAGTTGTGGCTACGGCCTTGAAAAGTGAAGTTAGATCCCGCTATAAGACAGCCACAGTCTCAAAGCTTTGAATGCTAAAGTTCGAGTGACGTCCTGGCTAGTTAGAATGGATATGACCGCCACCTCTTCTTTTCGTGTCAATTATTGCTACATTTTTCGACTAATATTTAGGGATCTAGACGGCCCGGTCGGTTAATTTCTTATAGTAAAGTTCGATGCAATCTTATTGACGGCTGTGAAGTGAGCTGCGACCGCACACATTTGCCATACCGCGAGGCGGAGGCCGCGGGTGGCGGGCGGCTGTGCTTCGGCCCCCCAACCCCGTGACTCCTCGCTGACATCCGACTTGTGTCAACTTCACAGCTGCCATTAAATTGAATCCTACTGTATCTGCATTGTGGGTGTTTATTTATTTTTAAAAGGACTGCTGTAGGTGGTCCTAGGGGACCCTTCCTACGTAACCGGGCAGTTATTGGCGGGACCTGAATTGTCTCCAGCCAATGGGGGGGGGGGGGGGGGGAGTAAAATACTTAACCTAAGCTAACTACTTGAACTACACTAACATCATGACTACCTGCAACAACAGCACTAAGGGCGACCCCTAGTGGGACTCGGACCTCGGCTTAGGGCGTTGCTGGCGGGGACTTAGGGGGGGGGGGAGACAGCTTGATGAGAGCTGAATTATCGGTGTGACTGCGGAGTCTGAAGAGACGACCGGCTCTACGACGGGAGAGCTCGGTGGATCGTGACCGATGGCGGTGGGACGTCGCGACGGGCCTCGTCGGCGAGGACGGTATGCCGGACGGCGGCGGACGTTGTGTAGTCTGCTGGTCGATTTACTCGCCTCCTGGAGGAGGGTAATTTCGTCATCGGGTTCGGATAGAGGGGTGCATTGTGGGTGACAGCGTTTGGGCAAGTTATACTTTTGCAGTTCATGGTAGCAAAGGCTATTTGACACTAATTATGTCAAATTCAATACCTTATTTTTCTAATTGTACATTCGGATGGCAATACGGCTGTGTTAGTTGCATGTTAAGTTTTAATGTATAATCCCCCTGTCTGACTACTCTCACACCCTTACTTGTAATTGTAATTTTTAAACACCAATTAAAATATATCTGTCCTTGTCATTTCTATGCTAATGAATAGAGATGGCAATAAACTTAAGAGCCATTTTAGCTAAATAACCTTTAACCATCGTTTATGAATAAAGGGTTTTAATTTTAATGTATCGTCACCGCACAATGTGATTATGGAAATCATTATCAAGCGAACATACTACTATTGAATGAATATTGAAACAATATAATTTGTATGTGTTCATACAAATGATGTTGTTTACAGTTTCATGATAAATAATTCCCGTTGCATTATACAACCGATCAATATGATAGAATTGAATGTAAATACGTGAATATATAATTATATTATGCTTATATTCATCGTAATGACCTTATTACGTTGTTTTTTTGCACCATTGCAGTAGGTCGTGGGTTGAGTTTATTACGCATATAAATAAACCTTTTTGCATAATATTGTTGTGAAAAATACGTACATTAAAATCTGTGCGTAATAAAATCGAAAGCGATCAATTTTGCGCGACTTACCAAGGAGACAGACCTAAGGTTTCTGAATTGATAATTCGGGATAAGCAATACTGTAGTATTTGAGTACGGAGTTGTCAAAAAAATGCTTTGAAATCCGTCATTTTTTTTTGACAACTTCGTACTCAAATGTTACTTAAGTACTGCTCATCCTAGAATTCTCAATTCAGGAACCGGAGGAGAGCTTCGGTAATCCAAAAGTATGGAGTTTTTAAGTTAATTAAGGTATTTTTTTGAAGTAGGAAACTTGCTGGGCCCTTTCTGTTCCTATAAGATCGGCCGCACATTATCAGAAAATATCTGACGCGTGCGCGACCCTCTGCTCCTATGACTTGTGTTAGGGCGAGCATGTTGCCGGATCCGGCAAATTCTGATAGTGTGCAGGGTCTACTACAAAATGTATGAGCAGAGTTGCGCATTGGAAATTTTCTGTCAGAAATTTCTGACCTCGTGCGGCCGGGTTTCGTTTACAAAAACCGTCAAATTATTTGACAACAAAAGCAAAACCAAAGATTTTGATAGTTTTTGTAAACGAAAACGAATAAAGAAACCAGCAAACTTCCTGAACATTTGCTGATTCAAAAAACTGCCTGAATTAGCTTTTTGTTTTCATTAACTCTAAAGAACTGGCCAGTAGGCGTAGCATGACCACCGTAGACAAAGATTATGGGTCCAGTCAAAATAATAATTGACAAAAAAACCTTAAATTTTCGAAATAATTCGCATAGTGCTGAAACTTGGTACAGACCTTGAATACATCACAACAAATGAAGTATCAAAAGTCCCCATCGATCCCACTTCTGCAAAAGAACATATTCAATATCAAACGTCAAAAAAATCGGTTATTCGTTAATATCTATTAAACGGTAAGTATAATTGTCATAATAATTTAGACAAAGTTATAGATTATGCAATTCTCTACAAAATGGTATCAATATTTTTTTCCTACGAATTACCGCGAAATAAGCGATATAAAATTGGAAAAATGATCATATTGCCATCGTGTTTATGCCATTTTGACTATTTTTCAGCGGATAAACCCCTTGTCTACGGTGCGGTCATACTACGCCTGCTAATAGATAGTGTTAATATTTTTCAAAAATTATGGTCTCTGCTACGTAATAGGATCTGCGCACAAAAGCTAGTCATAACAGAAATATTATTTCACACTTCCAAGAATCATTGCAAACTCAGATTTATGTTCTCAAGCAGATGCATTGTCCGATACGATATTCTGATGTCATCCAATAATAGTGTTATAACATCAACACTACGGGGGGCACGCTCGTCAACAGAGGTACACCCACCCACACAGCTTCAATTATCTCTTTATTAGATGCAATATTACCGTGATGGATGCACTTGTGCGGAGGGTTGTTGAACTCTGGCCGCGAATGGTACACCGTTAGTTTGATCGCGGATAAGCCGGTGCAGCGGGAGGATCTGACTCTAGATAAGCTTGCATTGAGAATTTGTGAAGCTAGTCACTGAAAGGATTATGAAAATGAACGAGTTGAGCAGCTGCTAGAAAATGTTTATACCTTGTAAATGTTTTAACAGCGGTTTAGAGAGATGCAGGGCTTAATAAGGCTGTAGCAAGAAAATACACGTTTTAGTTTCCAATTCTGAAGTGTACTGATGATCGTGTTTCACAACAAATAGGTTTGACCACCAAATCAGAGACTGTCAATACACCGTGGGCCTGAAGTACCCGAAAGATTTTAACCTTCGATTCCGATGCCTAATTGGAGAAGAAAAGCTAGGATATAGTTTGTTGAATAAAGCTTAATTTTCGAAATATTCATTACCTATTTACGGAAATTCACAAATCGCAAAATATCTACGGTAACAAGTCCTATGAACGCGGTGTTGCGACTTTTGTCATACCATAACCCTCTCGCCGTACCTATGTCTTATTTGTCGGGGAGGGTTGTGAAGTGAACTAGTCGCGGCAGTCGGTGGTGACCTCTCGCTTCCGGCCGTGGTTCTGTCCATGGTCGGGAGCGAGAGTGCGTGGGAAGCCATCACCTCCTTTTGAGAGGTGGTGATGGCAAACAAGGAGGGAGCGGAGAGAGAGAGAGAGAGGCGACGGCCACTCTCCCTTACTGCGCCAGACGCACCGGGCGCCGTCGGAGGGCGCGCGACGATCTCCGGCCACCCTAGTGTGTGGCCTGCGGGCGACGGGTTTGGGGACCCGTCGCCCGACCAGCAACAGGCTCGAGAAGGTGGCGCGCAATGTTCCGTGCGCGCCTCTCAGGAGGACGTGGGGCGGGGCCCCACAGAGGAAGAGGTCCGCCAGGGGCTGGCGGATCGAGGCCTGCCGGGGTCGCGGTGCATGCAGCTGTGAATCCCGCGACCCCAGCCAAGGGTCAGGAGAAGGAACACCGTGGGTTTTTAGCCGGTAAGAGTCCGGCATAACCCTTCGCCATCCCCGGACGAAGGGTATCCATGAGGATTTTCCCACGATAAAAAAAATAAGGTTGTGAAGTGAGAAGTTTCTTATCCACTCACACGATAATTTATAAATGTTACCAGTTCAACCTAAGGTATTGTTTACAAGGGAGTACTAAAGTTAATTGATTTATTAAGTACAGAAAACAAAAAAAAACTGATTTGGACTTTCGTTGATATAACATTTGAATCATAATACCATCAGAAAGGCGTGATAAAATCTTTTGGGTACCTCGGGCCCACGGTGTATACAGACATCCTAACTTGCAAAAGCCCTAGATTAGCCTATCAGAATGAGAACTAATTCGGGATAAGTACCTACGTGGTAAGTATCTAGCCTTTTTCAACTATGTTTGGGTCACCTTCCAGTCTAACCATATGCAGCTGAATACCAGCATTTTACACGAAGCGACTGCCATCAGACTTCCGCAACCCAGTTACTGGGCAATGCCGATATCCTAAGGTTAGGCTGGTTGTCAGACTTTCGGACTTTTGACTACCCGTAACGACCGTCACAGGTATTCGTATGACATCTGGGACCGACGGTTTAACGTGCTCTCCGAGGTACGGAGGGGTCTCGATGTGCAACGAATGGTCACCCATCCAAGGACTGACCGCGGCAAGTACAGCTTAACCTTATTTTTATCTATACAAATTTATTTTATTTAATGTATGCATACACACATTGTAGTATAAAACTGATTTACATTCGTCACCTCACACTTCAGGTCCAGTTGAAAACCAGCGTCAGGCACTAATTGTCTGGCATTTTTGCTGAACAGGGGCCCAATTCTCCTAAAATAAATTGTAGCCAAACGCAATCGAACCACAACCATCAGTCAGTTTTTGTTTTCGAAAACTTTCAAATTGATTGATTTTGTTTTTTCAATTTGATAGCTTTTGAAATTGAGAACTGTCTGAATGAACGGTTCGGCCTTGATTCGGTTGTGATTTATCAAGATTTATTTTAGGAGAATTAGGCCCCTGGGCCTTTTGAGGCACATTTTCCTACTAATTTCTTTTTTTTTCTGCTTTTTGTGTTGTGCCTTTTAGTCTGTGCTAAATAAAAGTATTTTCTTTCTTTCTTTGTAAATTATATGCTCTGTTAATTAGCCACGAGCACCTAAGTTTTCAATTATCCATCGGCAATTTACCCTACTAGAGATAGAAGTTTGAATAGACTCCAAAGAATTATCTCTAGTAAAGCAAACTGGAAAGACAGGTTATTGAAAACGGCTGCAATTGCTTTGTTTAATCGATCAATATTGACTATTATGCAACTGAACAACGCCATAAATACGAAGCACTTTCTAAAGACATAACCATGTGGAACTGGAGTGGACAAAACCAGTAAACACTTAAGAACTGAACCGGTTCAAACAAAGCGAGTCGAAGCATTATTCCATGACATAAACAAACATGTTTACGAACCTTAGCCATGGTTTATACGGTGACAGTACAGTAACCCAGTCCAGCGCTGACTTGAAAGAAAGAAAATACATTTATTTAGCACAGACTAAAAGGCACACAATATAATATCTAGCAGAAAAAAAAGAAATTAACAGGAAAGTGTGCCTCACGGCTTTGCGCCAAAAAGGCCCAGTTCAGCAAAAAATGCCAGACAACTATACCATATTCATTAAAGCGTGAGATAAAATGTCAACAAACAACTACCCAGTTTTCATATAATTCCTTTGTTCGGAGGTGTCAATTACAAGAAATACAATAGCGATAATTTTAGAGTGGGTAGTATTTTGTTTATATTTTGTCTCAAGCTCCTGTGAATGTGGTCCTCGTATAGTGCCTGACGCTGGTTTTCAACTGGACCTGAAGTGTGACTTGCTACTGGGCTCGTGTGGAGATTAGTTTCAACCGAGTACAGCGCTAACTTCACGCTTGTAAGTCAGTCCAGTTGACTAGCCCTCCGTTCTATTTTTCGGAACCAGTAGCTTCCCTCACCAAAAATCGCTAGTAAACTGACTTGCAGACAGATGCCGTCTACATGGACCCAGTGACTGGCGCCGAAAATTCGAGTTACTGGGTCCAGTCACTGCCATCGTATAAACCAGCCATTTAGGACAAGACCGAACCAAAAAATTATCAATATGGAAAATGACACTTCAGAACGGTCCGCCCGAGTGCTGCGAGCGATCTTAGTTTTTGCTGCTATTTTTTTAATCTATTATTGTAATACAATAATATTAACCAATTCAATAGAGCTTATTAAAACCTGTCTTTTGGAAAAAGAATCGTTTATATTGCATTAAGTAAATAGGTTAAAAACGGTGCTTGCAATAAAAAAAAAAATACAGCTCAGCATTTTTCGATTTAAATAAAAACTAATCAACGTTTTCGCTAGACAAACAATGAAGTTAAAACATTTTCTTTTATTTTCACTCTCATAAATGAGGAGAGAAAAGGTTTCAAACATAGATTTGCGTGTCTTGTCCTTAATGATTTGTTTTTACTAAATTAAGGGCCCATGCAAGCGATCGATTTCTAGGCATTCCGCCAATTACAGAGGAACAGTCTTCAATAAAGTACACGAATAATCAACCGGCTAGAAGATATCATCATCATCAACCCATTACTGGCCCACTGCTGGGCACGGGCAGATCGAATCGATCGTCGGATCCGAAACACTTTCGTGGTCGGAAGACGTGCGATCCGTCAGCCGAAACTTCGTAGCTCAAATAGCTAGCCATACGCGCACGGATATGCCCGCCGGATCTGCCCAACAGACGTGCCTGGCGGGCAGATCCTTGCGTGTATGGTGAGAACAGCCACGGATATGCCCGCCGGATGCCTGCCCGCTGCCCGTGCTCAAAACGACCGGATCGGGTTCGGGGAAGGCGGATCCGAGTAACATTTGTGCGTGTGTGCGTAGACGTAGACGGATGTGCCCGCTGAATTGCGCCTCAGTGGCGCACCAATGCTTTGGTAGTGTACACGAAATCACGGATCTGATCTGAGACGCACCCGGCGGGCAAATCTATACATGTATGGCTAGCTATTTTCGGAGTAGGCCCCCTGTGAACAAGTGACAACTCAACCAGAATATAACTGAGAATCGAATCCCCAACCAAAAGACGTAGATCTATAAATCAGTCATGCAGTAATGAAGCCTATCTATTCTACATTTTATTCGCATGAATGGAATATTGCAACTTCCAACATTAACTGTAAACACCGTATATCGATCTAGAAATTGTTCAAACTACCCAATAGTTTCATAACAATGTGAAAACATAGTTTTACATGAATTTCCAACAGAAAGCTAACAAAACTTTCTAAAAATTCGTTTGATTTTACGTAAAATACACATTTCAGATAAATTCGTCAAACAAAAAGTTGATTTATGCGACGAGACCTATTACTGGCGCAGACATGCAGACCGAAGGTAGACGACAAAGGAAATTCACGACGTAGGAACACCCTATTCCTAGTTTTTAGTAAACAAGGAAATTAGTGTAGGTACTTACCTCCCTAACGTGCAAATATCATGCATTGAAAAAACAAATTAGTCAGAAAGAATGTAAACACAACTAATCATAGCTGATGATAGATAGATTACTTATAGTGTATTTTTTATAAAATCTAAACAGCTTTCACTTAAACTATTGACTTTTGGGTAAAGTTGTAGAGTAGAACAAAAGTTATTCATTATTATAGGAACTTTAACCCCCTTTCGGATTAGTAGCCGACTAACCTTGTATATGTACAACATGCAATGTGTCTAATCAATGCTGTAATGTTACATTGCTCGAGCGCTGAACATTCCAAATAACCGAATTTTGTTGCATTACACCACCAAGAATAATGCTTGCTGCACACATTAAAAAATAATTATTTCATGAATCCGACAAAATTCTTATCCCAGCTCAACAAACGCCCTAGGATTTGCTGTCGCTAACAATGCGTTGATTTATACGTCGAGACGTACTTCCGAGTAGTGCAGACTGCACACTGAAGATGGCGGCTGCAGAGTGCAGACAACAAAGGAAGAGACGACGTGATTAATTGACGGGGCAGGGATCTCCACACCCTTAGAAAAAGGGGAGGTACCTAATGGTAACTAGCAGAGGAATTCTAGAAAAAGGTGGAAACAAATTGGAATGGTAAGGTTAGTAATGAGTTTTACCTATTATATCTTAGGGCGTGGTAAAGAGTGTCTAGATTTTCGTAGAGCCAATTTTGAAGCTTCAACTTCACTACACAGCAGGTTGTTATAGCCGAGGACCAAAAAGCCATTGTTGCAGCAAGAATCTGTAATTAATTTAGCTTTGAAATAAGTTTCGAGGAATTAAAAAAAAACATTTGGAACGTTATAGGCAATTCAGGTATTAAACCAAGAGGATCAACACCCTACAGTGCGCTAACCACGAATTGCGATTATTACCGGTTCATTTGCCAAACACGGCGATTATGACTATATCCCTCACTATGATGAGCATACATTGTAATTTGGAGCGATCAAGCAGAAGAAATGCCCTGTTTCATAATCATCAGCTATAAATGCAAAATGCTGTAAAAATCTGCAAATCGCCATATTTACCTAAATAGGTATCTAATAAGAAATCCCAAATAAGAGTTATCCGACGATTATGAAAAAGGCCCTAAGTATATGAAATAAATACCCTTTTAACAGCAGTCGAAGCTGTCAAAACCCTGCCACGTACACCTATAATAGACCAAGGGCGTGTTTCACCCACATATCAATAAGTAGTCCGTAACTTTACACCAGATAAGCTAAATGTGACTTATAAATATGAAAATTATGTGTTCAAAAATCTACTAGTCATTATCATTACTGATATGTGGTGAAATGGAAATGTTAGCTATTGAAAAGTTTAGAGATTGAATTAGCTTAATGAACAATTAATGATAGGTTGGTGAAATACCCCTATTAATTCTCTTTTTAAACAACTGTTTACTCAAAAAATCTACGAATTTCACGTTACCATTGTTTAACCAGTAGGCCTAGCACGAATGTTGTGACGTATGGTAACGAAAACGTAACGTTAACGCGAGTGAATTTTGATTTGGAAATACTCGTTTCGCACATAATATTAATTGAATTGAAAACTTTATTCATTTCTATGTACCTATGATACAAATTGTGCTTGTCGCATACATTTAAACTAAAATGCCATAGAATACTTGTATTTTCGATTCAAAATTCACTCATATTAACGTTACGTTTACGTTACTATACGTCAAAATATTCGTGCAGAAAATTAATGTTCGTGAAAAGTATATGAAACACCCCATTTAACAGCAGTCAAACCTGCCAAAACCCAGACACGTACACTTACAACAGACTTATTGTATTGGATATTCATGAGGTATAAGAAACACCCTTTCAGAGCAATAAAACCCCCCAGCCACCCATTTACGTCTATCAGAATTATTGGCTCGCATTATTGGCCACACCGGTGCAGGGCGCATGCAGACAACAAAGAAACTACGGAATTGACGACCCGACCCAACGAGATTGGCTGGCGAGACACCCAGTTATGTAAAAGAGTATTACAGTGAAGTATTATGTATTATTTCGTGATCGGAACACGGATTAGAATAATTATTTATAGAATAAAAAGTGTTGCAAGATTAGCTCACTAAAAAAGAGGTAACCGTTTTTAAAAACTATTTTTTGTTTACTTTAAAAACGTTGCCCGGCTGTAGTAGGATTTTTCCGGTATTGGGTGTGCTTTTACAGACAAATCTCACATGCATAAACTCCCAGACTCGGAACAACTATCTGTAGGTCATACATTGTTCCATGCAGGAATCGAACAGATCCGTAGTGGGTTAGCCGATTGCTCAGCCTGTGTCAATAGTGTCGTCAAATCCGTTTGAATTTCGAGTCATTCCATTTAGCGTGCCAATTTTAATAGCACCAATAGGAATAAGAGCGATTACGCACTGCATCCGATCCGAATCCGTGAAAATACGTTCCGAAGTAGCCGTAGAACTATTTGTATGGTAGTTTACGCACTACATCCGGCATCCGTCATCCGATTTCTATCCGTCATCCGCGAGTTTCTAATTCGGAAGAAAAATTGACGGACCGAAGTAGCCGTAGAACTATTTGTATGGTAGTTTACGCACTACATCCGGCATCCGATTTCTATCCGTCATCCGCGAGTTTCTAATTCGGAAGAAAAATTGACGGACCGAAGTAGCCGTAGAACTATTTGTATGGTAGTTTACGCACTACATCCGGCATCCGATTTCTATCCGTCATCCGTGAGTTTCTAATTCGGAAGAACAATTGACGGACGAATTGTTTGAATTTGAATCAGAGATCGGAATAGTGCGTAAGCAACATCCGAATTCGGTCCGAGATTTTTACTCTAGATCGGTATTTTCACGGATTCGGATCGGATGCAGTGCGTAAAGCAATATCCGAATTCGGTCCGAGTTTTTTATATCCGTATTTTCACGGATTCGGATCGGATGCAGTGCGTAATCGCTGTAATAATATAAGAATGGTGTAATAAATTCGAATTAGTGCTCTAAATGGAATTCCTCTGAATACTCATCGCAACATCGTTTACCCTAGAGCTAAATCGATAGCCCAGGAGCCCAATTCTACTAACAGAAACTTTTATCAATGGCAATTGAATCGTTTATTCTGACAGTTTTCGTTTACAAAAACTATCAAATTGTTTGACAACAGAAACAAAACCAAACATTTTGACAGTTTTCGTACGAAAACTGCCTGAACGAATGATTCAATTGCCATTGATAAAAGTTTCTGTTAGTAGAATAAACAGGGGGCCACTGTTAAGTTTGTGTGCCTGTGACAGGGATTTGTTTGGTTGGCTCTGGGCTGACAATGTTGCTTGAAACCTTAAAGAAACTTAAAATTTAAACAAAAAACATTTGGGAAAATTGCGTCAGATCCGAGCAATTCATGGACATGCTGATTATTTATAATCGACCGCCGGACATTTGGTATATGTTGTTTTAAGTTTTTAAGAAGTTTTATAAAAATATTAACGACATTTCTGGCTTTACTATTGTCATGTAATCCTTATGGTACGATTTCCACAAAACGGACCGCGCTGGAGCGCATTTCACACTGTACTAAAGGAAATTCAGGCTTCTATACAATAGTTAAGTTTCATGTTTGCGTGGAATTTACACTGCTTGGAACTCGGTTAGATCCACGCGTATGCCGCGGCAGCCGGTCGGCTGCGCTCGGATGCCGCGGCAGCCAGTCGGCTCCTCGCGTACGTGGACGGCGGCGCTCGGCTGACGTCGCGTCCGGTCGGCTCCGCTCGGCCACACCGCAGGTAGAAACTGACTGCGATAGCGGATACACGAGCACGTGCGCGCATGCGCCCGGGTTCTAGCTTATTGTAGCCGTCGGGCGGACGCGGTCAGCTACGGGCGCGTGCTCGAGCATGCGCTGCGACGTGCAGCGCTTCGCTCCTGCGTGGCCCGGTTCGTGGAAATCGTACATTACTCCTTACTAATATTATAAATGTGAAAGTAACTCTGTCTGTCTGTCTGTTATCTCATCACGACTAAACTACTGAACTGACTTTGTAGAAACATGGTACAAAGATAGTCTGGAACCTGGAGAAGGTCATAAGCTACTTTTATGCCGAAAAACGCGGAATACGCGATAAACGACTTCCACGCGGGCTACGCCGCGAGCGACCTCTAGTTAATTATAAAATAAAATATGTTTTCGTTTAAAACGGACTAACAACATTAGCATGTTTTTCAAAAAGAATTTGTTCGCAAGCACGTGCTTATTTACACAAACAAGCATTATTTACCTCTATAACTTCTCCCCACATTAGGGTAGAGACACAACATATTCGTTTTACGCCCCTATCCCATTAAGTTGCGTCTAATGGAAACCAGCTAATACTCCTCAGGAAATTTGGTACGTGAAGGGATGTTCAACTATTTGTAGAAAATAACTGAATATTTTATTCACTAAAAGTCTGAGCTTTGGTACTAAGCAAGCTCGAGGGTAGAAGTTGAATTCGTGTCGTTTTCCTGTAGCATTTTATGGCTTGTTCTCTCGAAATCAAAAAAACGGAACCTTTGTAGGATCACTTTGTTTTCAGCCTGTCTGTCTGTACGTCAAGATGCTTTATCAGTGTAAAATTAAGTTTAATAATTCCATATTACGGTTTTCCATATTACTATACAACTGGAGCAGCGTAACTTTGAGAAGGAGGGTTGCTCAGCGTGCTATGGAGAGAGCGATGCTCGGGGTTTCTCTAGTGGATAGAATTCGCAATGAAGTCATTCGCCAGAGAACTAAAGTCACCGACATTGCGCGTAGAATTAGCACGCAAGTGGAAGTGGACCGGCCATGTCTGCAGACGGATAGATGGTAGATGGAGCACACACGTATTAGAGAGGAGACCGCGTTTGGGCAAACCTAGTGTGGGACGCCCTGCGGCACGATGAACCGATGATTTGAAGAAAGTAGCTGGCAGCGGATGGATGCGGGCTGCCCAAGATCGGGATGGTTGGCGATCTCTGGGAGAGGCCTACGTTCAGCAGTGGACGGCAATAGGCTGATATGATGTGATGATGACGGTTTTAAAACAGTACGGAACTCTCAGGGCACGAGTTTTAAGCCTCGTATTCACTAGGCAACAATTGACGCGCACCACGTGACGCGCTCCATGTGACGCTCAACACGTTTGGCAACATCGCAAGATGACGCGGCACATGACGCTGAAAGAATAGAATGCATCAGTTTGTTGCACGTTGTTGTTCAACATGTTGCTACATGTTACGCTATATGTCGAGCAACATAGTACGCATGAATTGTTGCCTATTGAATACGCACTCGTCTCGTGTAGTGCCGGACTTAAAGAATAGCACTACCCCATCTTTTCCTGTGGGTTTCGTAAAAGGCGACTAAGGGATTCTCTAGAGGATGGGCAGCAGCGTTCTCTGAGTACTTTAACAACCATATTGCGATCGCTAACCCGCCTGCCAAGCGTGATGATTACGGCAATCCCCCTTCCCCTTTTGGGGGGAGGCCTATGTCCAGCAGTGGACGTCTTTCGGCTGAATGATGACGATGATGATGATGAATATGCATTTGTCCGTATTTTTAGTAGTACGATGTATCTCGTTGCTGGGCAAGACATGGTCTTTTACCTTCCAAGCCTCTCCAGTATATATAATTTACGCTACTTTATAATTCAATAAAATCTAATTTACATGTCGATGTATACGTGTGTTTATGTATATTTATTTACTTTATAATTTGACCTTCTTTGTCTTCCTTCCTTCAATTGTTTCCACCGGATGTGTTTACCTGCAAAAAAGAAATATAATACATACTTTAATACAAATCTTACAAATGTGCGCAAGAGTACCTACTGGCTTTCCTAAGGGTTTGGTTGCATATGTAAATAAAACTTTCTTGCAAATGTTGATGGATAAAGGGGAAGAGGGAGACCAAAGAAAAGATGTGTGGATTGTGTGAGAGACAATATGAATGAAAAGGGAGTAAATAATAGCGGGACGGATAATAGGGAAGAATGGAAGAAGAAAACATTTATACCGACCCCAAGTTACTTGGGATAAGGGCAAGTAGAAGAAGACTTGAATAAACGTAACGAATTACAGTGAAGTACAGACGTCAGCAAGTCACGCTACCCGAAACTGTCAAATTTACTCAATCAACTTTGAACCTAATACTTTCGCGATAAAGATGAAAATCTATTAAATAAATTTGAGAGATTGTAGTAGCTTGATGTGCTGGCGTCTGTACATATTTTAAATTATAATCCAAATGTCGAGCAATCTTTATATTCATCCGGCTGCAATGGCTTTACATTATTTTCTAAACCATACATCATAATTATATGTTGGAGTTTGTCCAACGCCTTTCTCTATTCATTAGCGTCAGTGTTTTACAGCAATGATTCTCAAGAACCTAAGATTGTTCCCGCCACTAAGTTGCTCGAGACACTGTTGATCGCTATTTGCTTATAGCTGCTGTTACCTGAATGGCAATCAACTGTGACTCGAGCAATTTAGTCGCGGTCATTGAGAATCATTGCTGTAAAAGACTGACGCTAATGAATAGAGAAAGGCGTTGGACAAACTCCAACATATAATGAAGATGTATGGTTTTAAAATCTTGTAAAGCCTTGGCAGACGGATGAATATAAACATTGCTGGACATGATGATAATGATCTACCATGAAATAATCGTACATAAGAACGCTTTAAGGCACGCGTGCGTGTTCGCGTATTTGATCACCTGGCAGCTTTTGCGTCGCTTCGTCGCGCGATCTGTTACGTACCGGAGACGACACGGGCGTTACAAAAGTTACAAATGGGAATTTTGTAAGTTTCAGTTCATATTTTTATTTTACGTCGAATCTTGTTTAACCGGTTGCGTCCCGCGTGTCGTTCGAGGACGACACCGCCATTGTTTATCTATTGTGTCTATAATTACGGTGATTGAGAGGTCACTTAATATAAATACATTGTAAATACGTGTTACGTTTTCAGATTCATCGAATGCTTACTGAACTAATTTAATTATCCTTATTTTAATGAATTGCCAACTAGGTACTCCGACCGGATCGATTAGGTAAATAATGATGTTTATTTGTAGTAAAAACAAAATAAATTAATAAAAAAACGAATTCCTTGAATCTTTTCGAATTGATCAACACTATTCGAAAAACTCGAATGGTAAAATCTAGCGAATATTGCATGCCCTACCCATGTGTGGTTCCAGCCTAAAAAATGATTTTAAAAGAGTCCACCATTTAATTAATTTTTAAATACACACACATCGCCATCTAATTTGTATGCACGCAGCTAAGGGCGCGAGTGCATACGAAGTTCATGGTTCCTCATTCGATATTCAAATTACGTAAATTAAAACCACGATGCGCTTGCGCAACACAAAAGTTTAATTATTTATTCATTAAATAATCTTTCAAGGTTAGTCTAATAAATGTTAAGTTTAGATAAAATTAAAGCGATGCATTGTATAATATTTGTTGAAAGGTTATTCGTAACTAGTTATGTAAATACATGATTTATGTGCTGTTAGCTTTCTTGTTTAACTTTTTTGGGTTTCCTTAATCACGAATAATTATTATATCATACTTCTTTTTAACTGACTTCTTCAAAAAAGAGGAGGTTCTCTATTCATTTGTAGTTTTGTTTTTTGTATGTTCTGCGACATTATATGCACGAATTTGGATGAATATTTTTGGTTTGAAAGAGTTTTTGCCCGAGATTACTTTTTTTATGTATAGAACTACTAGATACTATAGACTAGGTACTAGATACTATGGACTCATTTATTTATTCACTTGACAGACTGAACTGTGTTGCTGGGGAGTTTGTTGCGCCGTTTCTTCTTCACAGCATAAACACTAGGAAGCGGTGAAGGGTGGGCGCTTTTGGGGGCAGTCTTTTGTACCTAAATCTGACGTTCAAACAGAACTAAGTAATACTAGTCTACTTTGAATAAACGAGTTTTGAGTTTGAGTTTGAGATGGTCCCATTCAGAGATATACAATGGAGCTCCTTAATGTCAAACAGTACATAATGTGATTGGGTTACGAGCAGCGTCTTTAGTAGGTCTAACCAAGTTTTAACGAAGGCCACTGAGAAGATAAAAATAAAAAAAAAACTTAAAAAAACCCACTTCAAACAAACTAAACTGAAACTGCTAATTTTATAATATGGTAATAATTTTATTACTTTTTTTTAAGTCGGTTTTATTTTTTGTTATGTATGATCCTTTCATTGTCTAATTGGACCAGCACCCTAATGGCATGCAATAGTAATAGTTTTTATTTTGACAGGTCAACAATTTTCATAACAACATTCTCACTTCTCCACAAATAACTATGCAATTTATGTTATACATAGTATGGTCAAAATAAAAGCTATTGTGTTTGCGAGCGTGTTACGCTATTAGAGCGCTGGTCGCAGATTTATTAAACATAGTAACTTTTTATTTATTATAGTAGGTACTTCGAGTATGGATTTGCTATAAAGCGCACGTCACACAGAAGGCGAGATGGCATCGTGCCAGCGGCTTGCGACGATATTTAGTACTCCAATTGTAAAGTTCGATTTTCCATGAAACTGCCGCGGGGCAGACGCGGTCCCACGGAGAATCTCGCGGTCAACGCGCTTGCCTAGCGCCTAGCGTGGTGACTACACTGGCTTTATCTTCCATTTTTGGATAAGCCATGTCTAACAGTGCCAGAAAATCCTGCTTTTGTGAAAATCGAGGGCAGTGTTTTCCGGTATTTTTGAATGCCTGTAACAATTTAATCCATGAGTATTCATATGTTCCTGATTCTTCTTTTTCTCTCGTGCCAGCACAAGCTATACGACAATAGCTCATGCCGTGGTGAAAAGATTATCCAGTCGGCAAGGTTGGTAGCGGGACTGCCCAGGGTGCGCCGGACGTACTTACTTAAACTATCCTCACCCGTAGGGGGTCTGTTTATTGAACCTCTATTTTATGTTCCTAACGGTCACGATTGTTTTTAAAATATTTGTACGCTCGGCAGAGTTTGTCATAGTGCATTTACTCATAATTGTATCGTTATATTTACTTGTGTTTATGTCAAATAAGGAATTTTGATGAAGGATCGGTCTTTCTCTCATTTGCTTCTAGTGGTTAATCCATCCCCGAACTTGCATCTTTTGGATTTGGGGTGTCATACTTCTTGACTTACACTACCGACACCATTTAAGATAACCAGCACCCTAATAGGGTATTTGACTGAAAAAATCGAACTAGTCCGTCGGATTATCAAAAAATATTTGTCCGTATTTTTTCTTTTCTTACGTAAACCAAAATTGACGAAGATACGACACTTTTAAAATTGGCAAAACGTCACAAGCAAGTACAATTTTACCAAGGACTTTACGTAGTACTTATTACTTCTATGAATTATACTTGCTTCTGACGTCACTAGCCCCCACTCTCGATTTTTGATGGGTTTTATCTTTCCAAATATTCATAGATTTAACAAAAGAAAAAATACGTTCCATTATTTTTCAAAACTGTAACTGGCGGACTAATTAGATTTGCAATTTATTGATGTTGTCAACATGCCTATTGCGTATTACACTAGCAAACACAATGGCTTTCATTTTGGCAAAGCAAGAATATTCATTACGTGGTGTATAGTTGTAGAGAAGTCGGATTGTTAATATACAGCATGACTGATTAGTCGCTTCACATCCGAAAACCATGAACTCTGCTCATCATTCTGCACATTATTACTATAGGACAAAATCAGAAGTATGGTGAGAAAAAAGAACTGCTTTTCCATACACTTTGTTAAGTAAAATTATTATTTTGTATGCAACGAATATACAGGGTGTAAACGAATTCGTGCAATTCCTTCAAACCGCGTGATCTACTGGTGACACTGATTGACCCTGCATAGGTTTTTTTCAGAATGAACAAAAAAAAGTTTTCAAAAAATGAACCATGGTGTTCAACTGTCAAAATCAAAGCTATTGCTATAGCGAGCATGTTACGTAATTAGTCTCTTTCGTTAGATTTGTTGTTAATAGAACGCCTGGATAAGATTCTAAGTTAATAAGATGGAATTCCTACCTTTTCACAGAATGCAATATCTCCTAATATCAGTAACGGACTTACACTGTCGGAGGTCCAGGGCGGTTTAATGCGGATGGTGACGTAGTGGCGTACCTATATGCGAAAGGGCCCCGGCGAAGTAAATAAACTGACTTGACGGTAACGCGACTTGACGGTGATGTGTCTGATGTGTGTTATTTGAGATTTAATCCGCTCCTTAATCCGCTACTGCCTAGTATTTTAAGATACACAAATAAAAAAACATTAAATAACAATAGCTCATTCAGGTCATCATATTTAAATACGTAATATTTACCTTGTTCTCAGTAAACTTCTGACGACCACAACCTGACACGCTTACCTAGATAATTCTCATTCTTCAGAACGATTAATTAGTCATTTAAATTTTGACCTTCACGCTGTATTCTTCATCATAATATTTTTGATCTATGATAATTATTATCATCTGAATTGCAGATTTTTAATAGTTTTAAATGCCAAATTCAAAATTTTGTGTCAAAAATGTATTAGGAGTGCAGTAACGATGCGATGTTGCTGTCAAATGTAATCGATTAATCGCTTTTATGACTCTCACTGAATACATTTCATACGAATACCTATCAAAATCAAAAAAAAAAAAAATCACGTAAACCAATACAGGCTCTTATGAAAAGTCGAATTTAGGTGCACGGTTCCAATTAGTCGTTCCTATGGAGAAGAGCCGGCAAAAAACTCCATGGTTACTCTTTTTAAAAAAGAATATACTTATTTTACAATTTCAGTGAATACAGTAGGTACTATGAGAGAGAACAATGTAGTCTTGACCACAGACCTTGGAGTAATGACTATGACAATCGTTACGGGTATTCAGAAGCCCGAAAGTCTGACAACCGATCTAACCTTAGGATATTGGCTGCCCACTAACTGGGTTGCAGAGGTCTGATGGCAGTCACTAAGAGTAAAATACTGGTTCAGCGGCATCTGCTTAGGCTGCGTTCACATATGCGCGATTTTTTTCGGCGCGAATGAGCGCACGCTTCCCGTACGAGTCGCTCCCTCCTCAGAAACTAACTATTAGATTCCAAATTTAATAGTTAGTCCCCTGTCTTAACGTACATTTTTTATCGATGTCTAAAGTACAAGCGCACGCTTAGCGCCCGAACAGCTATTGAGTCGTACACGCGTCGCAGTCGTGCAGCGCCCGCGCTGCCACCCGGCTGCTAGGATGGAAAATGCAATTTGAGATCTATTGATGTGTACTCATAAGACTCAAATTATATGTACCTACAACAAATTTCAAAGCGAGTTAGACGCGGGTGCTGACGCGCGTGGTGTGCGCTTAGCGGGCGCGTGGTGTGCGCTTAGCGGGCGCGTGTCGTCTGAACGTGCCCTTAGACTGGAAGCTGACCCCATCATAGTTGGGAAAAAGCTAGGCAGAAGAAGATTCTTCCTCTTCTTCTCTCGTGTCAGCACGATCTATACGAAAATAGCTCATGCTGTGAAGAAGAAGATGACATGACACCCACTGAATCAAGATCTTATTCATAGTTCACGCGTTCTTAGTACACGCGCGAGACAGGAAATTACGAAATCAGAAAACACAAAAAAACTATTTCGTTTTCTAACCAATCACAACGCGCCAAAAAATCAATTTCTCACAGAGTTCATTGATTTCCATTCCCCACGAATGAGGAATTGTTTCAGACCATTTAACGAACTCAAAGTCCTTTCAATAGATCGTTCAGTAGATCGACAGCAAATTGAATTTCGATAAATCGGGGGTGACTGATTGAATTCGGGCGTTAGCAAGCGTTAAAGAATTAAGATTGTGATTAGATAATTGTTGGCCTGAAACGTTTCGTGACTCCTAGGTTCTTAACGCTTCGTTAGTTCGTAATAGCTTCGATTTAGACCTAGTTTGGGATTGAAAGCTAGCTAAACGATACTGACTCCATGAAGTATTTTTAGATTGATGAATGACACAGTTCGATAAATTTCGTAGAGCTTGTTATATCAGCCAAACAGGGTGTTAAGGAATTCGTGTAATTCCATCAAACCACATGATCTATTAATGGTATAGATTAACCCCGCACGGGTATTAGACTGATTAAAAATAAAAAGATCTTTTTTTACCATTTTATTTTTTTATGTGATTGAAAATTTCGATGCCTTGCATAAATGAATGAAGGCACGACGACACAGCTGACGGACACGACTAGCGCGATATCGCTTCAAGCAGTCAGTTAACTCAAGACGCTAAAATTACTCAGATACAAAATACCACGCTTCATTTTTTGAAAAAAAATTTTTTTTGTTCTTAGAAAAACCTATACAGGGTCAATCAGTGTCACCAGTAGATCACGCGGTTTGAAGGAATTACACGAATTCGTTAACACCCTGTATAATAGCCAAAATACTCTAACACATAACATCACACCTGTATTCAACGGACCGTTGGGCAGAGGTGTATGTACACCCTCATTTCGCCGTTAAGTTTAAGGCCCATGTAATAGGGGGCGAGCCTATTGCCATCGACCGGGCACAAATCCAGACTCCGGGCTGCTACTGAGAAATTCCACACGGAAAAAAGCAATCAAGCTTGCTACCACTAGACCAACGAGGCGGTCGAGGAGAGTAAATACTCTTATTATGAGTATTTTTACACCCGACACAAAAAGGGGGATGTTGCAACTTACAAGTTTGATCATGGGCCTTTTTCCTGTCATGCGGGTTCGTGCCCGCGTGCGTGCGTCACCTGCAGGCGTGGCGCTCGCAGTTCACCTTTTCGTGCGTGTTTCACGCATCACAATAAATACATGTATGAAAAGGTGAAATTCAGGCGCCACGGGTGCGGGTGACTCACGCATGCGGGCACGAGCCCGCGTCACAGTAAAAAGGCCCTTGGTTTGATTTCTATGTCTGTCTATGTGTCTGCTTATGGTCCCGTAGCTCTCAAATGGAGAAAATCGATTTCATTGCGGTTTTTTATATACAAGATTAGTCAGAAAGGGGGTACTAATTTGAAAGGCTGTTAAAGTACACATGGTAATGAATAACTTTTGTTCAACAACTTTTCCCAAAAGTCAATAGTTTAAGAGAAACAGATGTTCAAAAATCTCAAAAAATAATCTCTAAAATCTATCTATCCCCAGTTATGATCAGCTGTGTTTACATTTTAGGTCATATTTGGGGTCATGAATTAGAAGCACCATTTTCTGAATTTGTAAGTAAAGCAGGGATGAAGAATTTTTGAAAAAACTAAAATAAAAATCATTGTATTTGGAAAAAAAATTATCGAATTTTGAAATTTTAACACTTGCTTTCAGACAGTCATCAGCGATACTATAAGTGGTCTTCGGATTAGTACCCCCTTTCTGACTAACCTTGTATATTAATAGCTTATTTAATAGGTATGGCTCTTAAAATGTTTGATAATTACTTCAGCCATCTCAATGTCTGTACATACAATGTTTTATAGTGTGCCAATGTTATATATGGATTGATTATTTATTGCAGTTTATTAATGCCACAACGAGTACAATTTTTTTACTGGGAAAGTCTACGCTTCTGTTGAACAAATACCACTTAGTTACAAGCGTGTACAAAAAATGCTGTAGCATGCGCAGGTGCTCACAGTCATGCTTATGAAATGAAGCACAGGTGCATATTTGTCACCTATTAAATACACAATTTAATTTAATGTACAATAGCTTAGTCTGTCGTGACTCGTGACCCATACAAGATTAAACTATGCCCATCCACACTAAATATTAATGAATAATAACGAAAGGGAGTTTGTCTGTCGGTCTGTCTGTTTTTTACTTCTTTACGACTAGACTGC
This sequence comes from Amphipyra tragopoginis, assembly GCA_905220435.1. Lineage (NCBI taxonomy): Eukaryota > Metazoa > Arthropoda > Insecta > Lepidoptera > Noctuidae > Amphipyra > Amphipyra tragopoginis. Next base: position 6,388,482 of record HG992006.1, read on the forward strand.
AAAAATATGAAATCGCGAAAAATATCAGCTGTTCCCTACATTTTGACGAGTTATGCGAACATTAATGTAGGGAACAGCTGATTTTTTTTCGCGATTTCAGGTTTAGTCCCATAGTAAAAGTTGTTCATAATGATGAGTACAGTGACCCCTTAAGAGGTTGTACACTTATTTATGTTACACCTTGTATACATGCTATCGAGAACATCTTTTTCGTCGACCTCTCAGCTGTGCAGTTATCCTCACGATGTTTTCTGTTAATGGAAGTGATACTCAAATTCTGATCTGGGGGGTTACCATGATGAGTTACGAGAGTGGGTAAGAGATGGCGCTAGAGAGCTATCTAGCGCTGTCACTTTCCCACTCTCGGAATAATATTAAAACATTCCTGCTCTAACAGATCATGGTAACCCCCCCGTACTGTGCAATATTTACACGAACCGTTTTGAGCCGCAATATTGCTCAGCACTTTAATAAAAACTTGCCAAGTCTGGTCTTGGACAAGAACTTGGCATTGCTTTTACATTTCAGTATTTTTAGACGTCGAGATTTTTTTTTGACATTTTTTTCATTCCTCGTTGGTCTAGTAGTCGCAAGTGCGACAGCTGAGCGTGAGGTCCTGTGTTCGATATCCAGATCGGGCATAGTATTATTGATTTTTCCGAAAAGAATTTGTCAGTAGGAGTCTGGAGCCTGTTTATTTATCACCGGTTAAGGCTCTCTCCTTATAGCTATGTCCACACCAGTGCGTTTGCATGTTCAACTTGCGTCTTCGTCTGACGCATGCAATAGAGCATGCCTTGGTTCTAGTTCGACAAGAGCGCATGGCCCTAGCGCACGCTAATCCGTCTATGGCAATCAGTATTGCATGCGCTTGACGCAAGAGGAATTGAAAGTTGAAAACGCAAGATGAACGTGACAGCGCACTGGTGCAGACATACCATATTGCATTGGGCTTAAACATAACGCCGAAGTGCACTATACACCTCTGTTGAACCCTTTGGGAAATCCAGGCTTGATGTTATGTAATGTTCAGTATTTTGTTCAGACAACAAAACCGAGTCCTGACGAGAAGCCTGTTTTTTACACGAATGTTTTCGATGCCACTCTTTATTACTCCAAATTGGCACAAATTACTCCCAATCGTTTTATTGTACACGTATCTACTGCACGTCAACGTGTCGTTTGTGTAACGTCATTAGTCAACGCTAACAGTTGATTGGTTACAACAGTACCCGTCCATTAGCGTTGTCCCGTTTGATGTCATAACGGGGTATGGTATTAACTGGCGATAATTCTGTAACCTTATTCGGTGACATGCTTAGCATGATAATGTGGTTATAATAGCATGTACCGTGTGTGTAATGGGTGGGTAAAGGATTGTTTCAAGAGGTTGGGTGGAGGAAACTGTGTTCGCCAATTTGTTTGCTAAGCTAGCATAATCAACAAATTATTTGTCCACTGCTGGGCACGGGTTAACACCCGGGTGAGCACCTTTCTCAGAATGCTACAAGTGCAGCGTCACATTATTTTATCGTGATATTACCTCGTGGTAGCCCGGTTATACACCCGCTTGTTAAGCAATTGATTGCGGGTTTGAACGCAGGCATGTACCTATCGTCCGCGAGGTCTAAGCTGAGCTTTGCATTTGTGTGAGAATTAATGCAGACGCGTCCTTTGCTTGGTTGTAACTGCTTTTTGGCAATCGATTCTATGTGCACACAAATGCAAAGATCAGCTTACGCCTCGCCAGTTCTACCAATGCGACTTTTTCAATGTCATATGTACTTTCTTATGGCGATATTACACGGTTCAAGCAAATTGATTCACTTTGGTTCATCATCATCATCTGCCTAGCCTTTTCCCAACTATGTTGGGGTCGGCTTCCAGTCGAACCGGATGCAGCTGAATATCAGTATTTTACATGGAGCGACTGCCTATCAGACCTCCACAACCCAGTAACTGGGTAATACGATACTCTTGGTAAGACTGGTTGTCAGACTTTCTGGCTTCTGACCAACAGTAACGACTGTCAAAGATCTACAAATGACAGCCGGGACCAACGGCTTTACGTGCTTTCCGAGGCACGGAGGAAACTCGCTATGGTAAATGGTCACCCATCCACAGACCAACCTCGGCAAGCGTGGCTTAACCCGGAAGATCGGTCTATGCGGCTGTAATTATTTAGCCACGAGCTCCTCCATTGATCCATGATTCACTTTGGTTGAAAGGTGCAAAAATGAAAGCATATGCTATTGATCAATGATTTTTGCCTTTCAATTTGGATGAAGCAACCAAATTGAACCATATATCTAAACATAAAGGTGAATCATTCAATATTATTGATCAATAGCATATGCTTTCATTTTTGCATCTTTCAACCAAAGTGAATCAATTTGGTTGAACAGTGTAATATCACCATTAGTTAATCTAAGAAGCCACTGACATATGGTGAAGGAAAACATCGTGGGGAAACCTGGACTTAATGTTCTGAAATTGACAACCCACAGTGAGTAAGCGTGGTGATCGAAGTTTGTTTCTTCTCTGTATGAGAAGAGGCCTTTGCCCTGCAGTGGGACAGTTACAGGCTAATATTTATTTATTTATTATCTCGTGCCGAGAAAAGAGAAGTCATACGATTATCTCGTCGTGGCACGTGATAATGCGACGACAACATTATATCGCGCAGCGCATGATAGGCATGCAGGTGCGGGTTAGCGGACTACACATACCATAGAGAACTTTTTGAAGTCCTCTCCGGTGTGCTGTTTTCCTCGATGTTTTTCTCGATAACGATGTCGATGTTTTTCTTCACCGGTAACGCAAGTGATAATCAAATTATGATTTGATTCAAAAAGTCAAAGATGCGGGCTGGCATCAAACTCGAACCTTCCAGCATAGTAGGCAAGAATTCAACCGTAACTCATGATTAAGGGCTCAGTTTGATCCGAAACTAGTCGGGCAATTCCGAAAAATAAATAAAACCGTAACTAATCTATATAAATAAAAAGAAAAGTCCTGACTGACTGACTGATTCATCAACGCCCAGCCCAAACCTATGGACCTAGAAAGTTGAAATTTTGCACAAAGGTTCCCTTTATAATGTAGACAAGGAATAAGGAAGGACTTTTCGAAATTCAACCCCTAAGGGAGTTAAATATGGGATGAAAGTTTGTATGGAAAATCGTCACTTAACGGGTTCAAAATTTCACGCAAGCGAAGTTGCGGGCAAAAGATAGTCATAAATAAGAATTCAACCGATCATACATAAGACGAACCTGCTAAGTGCGGTGACCGTCGGGACAACTTTATTATAAAAGAATATCTTCACATAATATTTGAAAAGCGTTGCATATTCTCAAAGTTTGAATGGTTGCTTTTAACAAGCTAAATGTATATGTTAGATATTCAAATTACAATATTCATAACTAGCAGTTACGCTCATACTACGAATAAGATTTTCTACGAGAGTTTGAAAATTCAATTTCCCGCAGATGATTATCAAAACTCGCTTTGAATAATAATAATCAGTGATATATTCAACCCTTTTTCGTCCCTTGATAAGATAGAAATAATTATCATAGATATTGTTTTTAATAACCGTTCTATACCCCACGAATCCCCCTCTTCGCAATCACGGCATTTGTTAAGAAAATTCACTACAAATCTTTCAAAAAAGGCATTCCGATATGAAACATTTCAGTGAAATGACTCATAGGGTTGGGAGTTTTCGGTCTGATTAGGGACAATAGAGTTAGGCCTTAGCACTTAGCACAGCTCGATCGGCGACGGTTGCATGTCAAATTCATACGTTTTAAGATTTCCGGATAAGGAGCTTTCCGGAGCGCTGCACAGCGAGACTGCCAACTGGACGTGTTCGGCCGATCATCGCTTGAGGGAAAAGCCACACGGTGCGGTGTGGTGCGCCACCGCACGGCAACTATTTTGCCGCATCAGCGTGCGCACGTAGTACGCGGCGACGCAATAGCCACGCGGCGCGGTGCGGCGCCGCACCGCATCGCGTGGAACGGCTCTCCGTCAACACTTCTGCGGTCTGCGACGCCGGGGCGGTGCCGCTCCGGCGCATACACCCTCCCCTCTCGTCTTGGTCCGGCGAGCGTGCAGCGCGGCGCCGCACCGCACCGTGTGGTATACCATGGCAATGTGTATGTATTACACGGCAGCGGCACCGCTCAGGCGCCGCGCCGGAGCCGCACCGCATCGTGTGGCTTCTCCGTGAGATGCCACCGTTCATCGGTCGGGCTGTGCTTCAGGCCTTAGAAAGCACTGAACATTATCAAGCATTACATTTATACCTTGTCTATTGTATTAATTCCTCTCTGTATAGGTAGTGATGTTTAGATTGTGTTATGCACATTAACCATTCGATTATTTATCATATTCTAGTACCCATAAGGGAGTACACAAGGGAACGGTCGTAGAGAAATTTATACAATGGACAAGATACAACAAGTAACACAATATGACATCACCCCTTTTTCCCAGATAGGTGGGCAGAAACTACAGAACACCAAGCTCTACGATTCTTATACACTCATGTATGGGTCCTCTATCTATATAAATAAGAAAGAAAGGTCCTGACTGACTAACTGACTGATTGACTGACTCATCAACGCCCAGCCCAAACCCTTGGACCTAAAAACCTGCAATTTTGCACAGAGGTTTCCTTTATAATGTAGACAAAGCATAAGTATTTTTTGAAATTCAACCCCCAAGGGAGTTAAATAGGGGGTGAAAGTTTGTATGGAAAATCGTCACTTAACGGGTTCAAAATTACACGCAAGCGAAGCTGCGGGCAAAAGCTAGTCTTCTCTAAAGAGTATATACAACGTTATTTTTACTTTATGCGAAAACCGAGACACCCCAACAAGATTTTCATCAGAACTGCCTGAATATGTGTTTTTTTTAGTAAATCTCCAAGTTACACCTTAGTTTATGTCGCGTTAAGTTCGCTAAAAAAGTGTGAAATGCCTGAGATGTGCTCTGCAGGAGTTGTCTAATACACGGAAACTGACCGAGCGGACCATTTCAAGCCTCAAGGTGTCTATTCCCGTCAATTGTTATGGGTAGAAACCTACTGAAACAAAATTGAAATTTATGAAAAAAAAAAAAACTAAAAAAATGTGGTGTAAAAAATATGTCAATCGATTCTCCTAGTGATTCTGAACAAACTAGTTTCAGGTTTCGCATATACTAAAACTAACCTTGTATATTGAAATCGGTTTTCGCCTCTGTTTGTCCACTTACTTCTTCTACACTATTCAATGGATTTTGATGCGGTTTACATCTTAGTTTAGATAATTTCTTCCGAAAGCTTTTGAGCTATAAAGATACACCCGAGCGGCGACGCCAGGGCGGGAATGTTTTTCAGTTATTAATTACGTTTCGTTTAGAACTAGGAACATTACAAATCTCTTGTTAGAAACAACATGTTTCTCCCAAGAGACAAATTATAATTAAAACACGCTAAATCCTAGCTTTTCATTGTGCTCATAGTTGTTACCAACAAAGTTTAGACATGTCCCAAAAGATATGAAATTAACGTACCAAAAACTAGGGTCATTTCACAACCCTAGACGGGAGACGAGGTGAACGACCCATCTGTCCTTCGTAACAGCGACGTTACCTAGAAACCGCAGCTCTATTAACAGAAGATTATATTCACGTAAATTTGCAGACTTTTGAATTACATTACAAGCAACTTTAAATAATTTTAATGTATTTTAAGTTAGTTTCTAAATATTAAAGAGCATTTTTTTTTTGTTTTCGTAATTTTTAATGTCTTTGAACGAAGTTTTTGCTGAGTTGAGGGGACTTAAATAAATCGTTTGAATTAAATAATTAGAGATGGGCCGACTATGGTTAAGCCGACTATTCGGCCTCATTTTTAGTCGGCGACTAGCGCCGGCATTTTCGGAGCCGATTAGTCGGCCAAAACCATAGTCGGCCGAGTAGTTGCATATCTAGTAATAGGTAATGCAGAGTGAGCAACGGATGAGAAATATCGGTTTTATGATATGTATTAAGTACGATGTTCTTATTCGTGTCAGCTCAAAACGGATATCTTTGATTGACATCTAAACTGTAATGTAACAGACGGCCCTAGGATCTCCTGAGCACGACTGCTACACCAGTTGTAAAGAATGTGAGGTTATTAGTGAATCCTACCTATCTATCCCTAGTCGGACAAACAAGGAAAACACTTAAAACACGACAACTTTATAATAATGATAATAAGAAAACACTAAGTCAATAAATCCGAAAGTCCAAGTTCAAATTCCTATCTGTCATAATCAAAAGTATATTACTATAAAAATGGCCAGTAGGTGAAAGTGACGATGAAGGTGATACTACATTACCTACTCCATTTCACATACGACTAACAGGAGACAATAGTGGCCCACTAAGGCATACATATCTTTTGAACCATTTCGTCAAATAGAGTTCCAACTCATCATAATCAATCATTAAGGTTCATAGAAGCAGTTTGATATGTTTAATCTCTGCTCGAAGTACATTTCCTTGCTAAAATGGGTCTTATTTCTCATGACTATTATAAAATGCCCATAAATTTTACTATAGATACCTATACTATGAAAATGGGAGCACTCGTGATACTGCTGCATCGTGATTTAACATCATAAAGGCCATGTCCCAACTGCATATTTGCATTTTTATTGCGGCGCAAATAAGTACAGCAATATTTTACCCATTTAAACTTCCGTAAAGTTACAACAACTCAGGCAAAAGTAACGAAATAAACATTTTATAGTTGAAACTTCACCGGACAAGATAATGTGCAAAATACAACTTGCAGCTTGCAGCGGGAAAGATGAAATCAAGAGGATTCAAGTATTTCGCATTAGAATAGTGATTTATTAAAATCTGATTAGGTTTGCCTCCCACTGACGTGTAACACAAGACTGGATGCAAGAAATTGGATAAAGAATGCTTGCATTTTGTATTCTATTTCTTGTTTCCTCGTTTACATCAATTGTTTCGGATGGAATTATATGGTGGATGCTATGCCGTATAAATACCGATAGCTATTATACATAGCGATAGACAAACACTTGAAACATAACCTTTACGTTAAAACGTGAACAGATACACCAAATTCACAGTGCTTTGTTTGTCCCACGTTAGTGATGTAAAGAAAAATACATTTAACGACCTATAAATCATATTTTATTACTGTTATGACGTAAAAAACACGAAAGTCCTTAACATCACGTAGCCATTATCACACCTGTGATCCCAAAAGTAAATAGTTGCATACTATGGTAAAAAAATGGTTTTACGATCGCATGCAATCCTACTAAAATAATTTAACTAACGAAATATTCGTTATTATAACAAATCTTTAAATTGGAATTTATCATTAGTTACGGTTTACTCACGTCCATTTTTCGGGATTGCCCGACTAGTTTCGGACCCAAACTGTGCTTTTAATTGTGAGCTGACCACGCGGCGAGGATGCGAGTCGAACTGTGAACTCACCGCGTGTTCAGCTCATGATTAAGGGGTCCGTTTGGGTACGAAACCAGTCGGGCAATTCCGAAAAATGCACGTGAGTGATCGTAACTAATTATAAATATGAATGTGTCTCACGAAAGTTATAATACTTTAAAATTGGAGTTACTGAGAAGCAGTGACAAAGGAGGTGGCGTATATGTAGTATACCTAAGCACCCGGCGACATTCATTGTTGAGAACATGCCTAGTATAGGATCATTAGTCACAAAGCATAGCTAAGCCATTGTGGGACCACTCCTGACCTGATTGTATCCAGATCAATTTACAGCACTGTAGTGGAGCTATTGTTCATAACTACATAACGCTCTCGTGTCTGTGATGAAACGTTACATGTTTCTAACAAAGAGTACAAAACCACGAGATTATAATGTTCTAATAGAAGTGTTTTCACTGCGAAAAATATATTACAGTTACATATATATACCTACTATAGTTTTTCTGCAAGCAACAACTCGTTTGTCTAGCTTTGTGTCAACGGGAATCAACTCACTATTTTTGGAGAATCATCCGTACTGCTGTGGACTTTGGGATTATTATTGTAAGTAATGATATAAGTAATAAGTGTCGATAAACTAGATATCGAGGAATACGAAGATGCTCAGGTCTTAAGACTAGGCAAAATAGAAAAGGAAGAAAATTCGATTAAAGTATGTATGTATTTCAAGTAATCTCTGACCAAAAAAAGGTTTTTCTGCAGACTACATATTATGTAATACAGAAAATAAGTAAAAATGAATTGCTGTTCGTTAGTCTCGCTACAACTCGAGAACGGCTGGACCGATTTGGCTAATTTTGGTTTTGAACTATTTGTGGAAGTCCAGGGAAAGTTTAAATGGTGAGAAAATATGGAAAAATTGCGAGGAAAATAGTAAAAAAAACAATTTTATTTTCACATACAAACTGTTCCTACCTGTCAAACATTCGAAGTTCGTCCCGTCGGGTCGGTACGGTAAATTCGGGTCCCCTCAAATCAAAAATATTGTTTATCCAAAAGCATTTTAATAATCAGATTTTAACACCAAACACTTTTTTTCTTAACGTGGCATTGCAACGCATGTCGGGTACAGCTAGTAATTTATAAATTCTTGCATGGCATTAGTGGGCTATCACCCTAATAATACGATTAACGTCTGCTATGGACAGTACAACACTAGAATCTAGTGTTCGAAACACAAATCCAGTAACTGGATTAACAATAATGTATGTACCACAGTTATTTATTAGAATAATTGTATTGCTATTAGTAGGGAAATTAGAATGTCCTTTCAATTAGATACCTACTACATTTAGAAATTAAGCACTTTGTCTTTATATTGTAACAAGAATCTTAATAGGGTGTTTGACAATTTTTTTTTATTGGCAGTCTCGAAACTATGTAAGTACTTATTACAAAAATAACTAGGAACAGTGAAAAATCTAATGAAATATTTAATAAAACAAAAAAAAAAACAAAAAAACCCAAGTTATAAACGATTTAAAATTGTTTACAAAACAGACAACACTACTACCACAGAGTATCTACTTACTACATACAGTGGGTCAACGCCACACACATGGGACATTTGACAGGTCCTATGAAATGTCAAAATTATGTAGGGGCGGAGGTTATGTCCCAATTATGCAGTATGGCTACTCGGGACATAACCTTCGCTCCTTCACCCCGCAACCCTCCGCACGATTGCTCTGCGACAATGTTCTACGTTGACCGACTGTTAAGAGTAAGATATTAGGTAGACTATGCTACTACCAAATGACATCATACCTTAAAAACTTCATAGTGACTTGGCATCACTCTGTACAATATCCGTTTCGCGTGACAAAGACAGAAAGCTCCTCCTCAACCAAACTTCAAAAGCGTGTGTCTCATCTATTTTTTCACCGATTTTTTTTCACACACCGTAGTCTCTATTTCTTTAAAATTATAACTACTAAATTTTCGACATTTTTAATAGTTCAAATATCCTATTGGGCTTTCCAATTCCAATGGGTCAACTGGAATTACACTTATTTATTTCACATGTGTTTCCTTTGCCATTACAGATAGTAAATCTAATGCGACAAAGTAACTTAAAATATACTTAACTTATACCTTACATGCTAAACAGTACGTGGCCCTTGTGAACTCACCCAGTGTACAGGTGAATATGTCTATGGCATCCGCCACCGTGTTGAGAGTGCGCAGCGCTTATGAAGGAATACCATCACCGTAGAGCCAATCAGAAGGGCTAGGGTAATAACTACGAAGCAATCACCTCCTTCTGCGAAGCAGTAATGCTAGCGAAGGAGGAGGCGGAACGCGTGAGGGAGAGGCAAACCTCACGCCCCAGCCGCCACAACAGAAGGAGACGCCCCGGGCGTCGGGAGTCGCAGGGTGATTCTTGGCCACCGTAGGCGCGGGCCTGCGGACGGCGAGCGTTGGGTGGCTCGCCGTCTGATCAGAACCAGGCCCGGGTCGACGGCGCGTTGTGTTCCACGCGCGCCTCAAAAAGATGTCAGTTTAGTAGATGGGGCCCGCTAGGGCCAGTGCCTGCCAGGGTAGCGGAATTTGTTCGAAAGAATTACCGCGGCCCTGGAACGCAAAGGGCATTGGGAGGAACACGGATGGGTTTTAGTCAGTAAGAGTCTGACACTCCCTTCTGCTCCGCCCAGAGCGGCAGGAGTCATGATGATTTCCCATCCATAAAAAAGGGTACTTACGGACTGACTACCAAGGATATGAAGTATGTATCTACCCATTTCATGACTTCTACTTCCCTTATACGCGAGAAGAAGACATAAAAATCAAGTTCTTCCCTTCTACACCTACTACGTACATTTTAGATATAAAAACAGGCGATCCATCTATCTATGCGTCTAAATGCACGTTCATCCAGTTAGCGAGATTAACTAGGTCATTTTTAATGGGGCCGTGTCACTGAAACCAGTTCAGTGCAGTATTTTATAATACACTTTTTTTTTGCTTTCAAAGCGAGACGCATCCGCAATCCAACTATCCGCCAAAAATACTTTTACGGAATGAAAAGCGTTTTTCACGCTCTGTTTTTCTTTTACAGGGCAAGTTGGAATTTCAAATGATACTAATTTCATTCGAGACTCTACAGAATGTTCGTGTTTTTTATCTTAAGCAAGTTTCAATGCTGATATTTAAAAAATGTGTACCAGGAAAGCATGTCATGAAGGGAGGAGTTATAAACACAGCAGTGATAGGCAGAGGTTGTCAATAATGATAGTTATGGTTAGGTTTCAATCAGATTATTATGCGTTCATTTAATTCTGTCCTCGTGTCTCTCAACTTGGACTGAAATACTCATTTTTCAGTCGACTCATTCAATGTGTCGGTCAAGGTTATAAATCTATAGGAAGTCGCTTCCTTTGCCAAAATTAAAGAACATAATAAAATCGATTGCAAACAAATACAAACCTAACCTCACAACACCTGGAGCGCGCGTAAATAAAATTCTAAATTTAAATCATAAAAACATTGCAATAAAGAATGTTTGCAGACACGCTCGCGAAGAATGGCGCGACCTATATTTAGCGGAGCGACTGTTGACCCGGTGCCCTCGCCCTGCATCTCTGTTGACGAAACGTGTCGATATACTTTCTTCGACCTATGCGAGCCTGGTACTTATTGATTCTCTTTCGTCTCGCGATGGCAAGTTTTTGCGAGATTGTGAGTGACGTGAACATTTTTTCTTGACGTTTGCTCTTTCATTGAGGGTTTCCAGCGACTAAAAGGGTCACAACGTCTATTATATCTCGAAACTTGTGGCTAGTACGTAACAGTTTGTAAAATTTCTAAGATTAGCTTTGAGAGTGAATTAGTTTTCCGGATTTTCTTTTAAAACTTTAGTTTGCTCGAGAGGACCCAAAAAGCAGGTAAAGCAATCTGTCTTTCTCTCAATTTCATAACGAAATAAGAATAAAATACAACAATAAAACCTACTCGGGGTCTTCACCCCTTTACTGAGAACAAATCCAAAGCCTTGCCTCACTTTTTTGTAGTAAAAATATTCAGTATTCACATTCATAAAGCAAGTACTCCACATTGCATTGTCTTTGTGCAGGAGTAAACGAACTCCTTGCTCCTCTGTTACCCTCGTTCGTTTAAGTAATAAAAAGATGAATGGACGGATGACGCGAAGTGCTGGCTTTCACAATCAGCATTTGTTTTAAAGAATTCTGCAGTGTTTGTTGACCCCTTTAACTCATATAATTGTGGCAAAACTAAGATAATAAGATATTTTAAACGACGGTAGATGAACTGGACCAAGGGTAGTAAAGAAACCAGGCGAAAATAGACCTTAACAACAAAAAAGGGGTAACGTTACACATAGACACAGCATTTCCAAAAGCAAGTCTTTAAAATCGACTCTGAATTTGTTATATCAAGACTCTTTAAATCTTACATTCAATCCACGTACCGTAGAATCAATCAAAGTATTTATTTACCGTTTTTCAAAGGATGAAGATGTAAAATTGAATAAAGTGCAACTTACTTACCCATGGTTAAAAGGCATTGAACTAACAAATTGACTTTGTTTTTTATATTTAGATGCACCATACCACTCTTTGTTCAAAACGCCTGAAACAATTTTCATGCCTTCAGCAATCTTCAAAACGTACCTGTAACAAAAACAAAATGGCTTCGTTAATAATGAACGTTCATTTAAGAAAATCCAGCAACTGTAAATAACAGTCGAAACCGATATTTATCGAGCATTTCAAACGAACGTTGCCTTGTGAGCATCGTGTTTAATGCAGAGCGGTTTATTTTGGTACCCATCGGTACACAAGCAGTAGCCTGTGACCTAGTTAACTAGAACATGACCCGAGTTGACCTCTCGGCCTAGGTCGCCGGTCGCCGCCGCCCGCAGCCCTCCTGCCACCGCCAGACCTATCTGCTCAAATCTCCACTCGTTCATGTGATCCTGGTACTTATGTCTGTACGGTTGCGAAGACTTTGTGAGGTAAACTTGTATTTTACACAAATAAACGAATGAATATTGTATTATTTAAGATTATTTATTAGATAAAAACACATTTATGTTTTTAGTAGACTATTTATTCACAACCGTTATAAAAGCAACGTACGGATTGCTTCAACTTTATTGGTACTTGTTTGTATTTAATTTTCCCAGCGCTACGAATTTTCCCTTTACAGCGGTTGCGGTTTAAAAGTAGAAATTACCTGCAATCTCTCTACTTCCTCTATTTAGCCTGAAGCGTAAAAAAATACTAACAAAGCATCAAACAGGAAAATCGTACTCCTCCTATATAAATACTGCAGGATACGCCCCCTTTTACGTTTTATTTATACTCCAATACCACTTAAATAATTTATCACTGCAAGAATATTTCCGTCGTTCTCCGAACCTCCTTCAATAAACATAACCCAGAGTGGCCCGCAAAACGTTCCGTTACGAATCGCGTCCTAGTTTACAGAACAATGGTTATTCTAGCTTGTTTTAATAGTTCCAGCGATGATTGCACAATAGGTGCCCGCCATCTATGTAATTGACGTTGACGGTAAATCTGTTCATTAGAGTTGGACAAGCGAGGACGGCAGGAGCGTCGACCGAGCACCGGATTACTTCGGCCCGAAGCAGTCGTATAACAGCTAAATTGGAGTAATAAGACCCCACCCTTTATATGGTAATTTTCTTTATTATTCACAAGTTGGATAGACGGAGTTTCTGGCGGAAAGCGGTTATATACGGTTGCGGTTTCGTTCGAACAGAACCTCGCACGTTTCGACCATTTCAACTGAAATAAAAACACAATGCATTTCAATTAAACCATTGGTATCCTTCTGTAATGTAGGTAATTGTACTTTACCATACATAAACAAGTGAATGTCTACCTGGCAGGCCCCAATCAGGACTCGCTGGACGTTTATTTAACTTACGAATATAATTAAAAGTAAAGCACTTTCAATTCAGGATTTGTAAGGTACATAATAAGTACAAATGTTAGTAATATAAAAGCATGACATTTTTTAAAAAACCTTCAAAATGCCCGCTAGCCTGATGCTGCATTGAAATATCATTATATTCAAAACTGTTGAGGTACAAAATATTTTTAATTAATTATTTGTATCTCTTTAGAATTACGGCTCATCTTCCGTGCGGAAGATGTCTGGTCCTTTGGAAGGCATACGGGGGACACAGGTCCAAAGCGCAGAGGCCCCTTTGAGAACTTTAATCTAAAATGGGATGGGGCACCAACCGGGGACTATCCACGGCTGCACTATTGGAGTACAGTCATGGACCGTCCCAGGTGTGCAAGACTATTGTAAAACATGGTAAAAAATATATCTGGTCTATGGGAAGGGGTGTTTAGTGGATTGGTTAACTTCTATTGCTGGACGAAAACGGCGTCTGCCTTTCAAGTTCAAGTTTAAAGCTCGCTTACTGGGCCCTCTGATTATGAAGGTACAAAATAATGTCATAATGATCTATCTCTATCGCCCGTAGAAAAATCTGATAGGGGTTGCTAGATAGACATACACCATAAACAATACTAATTTAACAGACAAATAAATCAGGAATTAATTCGGCTTAACTGTTTACACAGAATATTTGCCAACAAGGAAAAATCTTCAGCGCTACATTTCCCCAATGTTTCTTCGTAAGCTGATTGCAAGTTTATTTACCCAGCTGATTAGAACGTTGATTTAAATGTTCTGTTAACGACCGACATTCCGCAAAGAACAACGGCAAACTCCCAAACAAACTATTGTTAAAATAATCTTTTGCGTCTGCTATTGAAACATATATAAAATTATAGAGCTTGAATTCCTGAACAGATTTGTCTTCAGGCTTACTATTAAAGAGACTCTCGAATTCAAGATATTCTAGTTTGAAGTTTTGCTTAACTAGAAATAGAAAGAACAATGGCGAACTTTGAACATCACTTTATCTATATAAATAAATTATCACGTCTTCGTGTCATCGTAGGCTTCGTGTATTCGCATTTTTTTTTAATTCTTAATGAACTGAGCCATTTCTGATGAAATGAGCGATTCGCCACTTATCGCTAGGATTTGAGAAAATAGCTCATAAAGTAGGTATATTTCAATGATAATATAAACTACTATAGATACGTTGCCCGCGCTATGTAGTGGCTAGATGAATGCAAGGTAATTGCCTGACATCCATTTAGTCGCGTAGCAACCGTTGTCGCGGCTGTACGTGAAATTGAAATAACTTGTGTGTAATAACTTTCTCTATTAGCGAAAAAAAATGCCGTCCTGTGTGTATAGAATATGTAATAATTATACTGCAACTGTAAAAGATAAAAAAGTGTCATTTCATGCGTAAATATCAAGAAAAAATATTTATTTAATTTAATTTTTTATTGCATGATAAATGCAGCATAATGGCGGCTAGCGAGGAAAATCGGCAACTTTGCATCAGTGTTTATAAAACCTACATTGTTTTTATTTCGATTAATTATATTATTTGAATATAATAATATGTTTTATTAAACCTAATGATCAATATAATAGACCAATACGAGTATTCAATCAAGCAATATCAATATCATCAAGCAATATGAGATAGGTACGATTCGAGAATCGTACCTATCTCAGCAAGAGGTCATCACAGACATTTAACATACGTATGAGATTCTTACTTGATTACTTTGATTATACAGGGTGGTAATTTGAGATGGGGCATGAAGGGCAACTACCTTAACCATTGTAACTACAGGAAAACGTGCTTAGAAGACTACCCCTAACTTTTGGGATAGTTATAATCGGCATTCACAGATTTTTGAAAAAAAGTACAGTCAGCGAGAAAAAGGGCTGTTTTCACAAATATTTTTTATGATGCCAATCGATCCCATTTCCCATAAGGATCAAAAGAGTCTTCTGGACCAACTGAGGTTGGAGTACTAGAAAAGTCAGAAATCGCAAAAAACTTATTTGAGAAGGGGTAGTAATAAGGACAGCTACCTTAATCGTTGCGGCTACAGGAAAATGTTCATAAGAAACTGTCCATAATTTTTGAAAATATTTTGAACTGCATTCACAGATTTTGAAAATAAAAAAATCTTTTTTTTTCTGCGTGTACGTTACTTTTAACGAAATGTTGTTTTTCGTGATTTCTGATGTTTCTAGTACTCTAACCTCGGTAGGTCCAGAAGAGTATTTTGATCCTTATGGGAAATAGGATCGATTGGCATCATAAAAAAAGTTTTGTCAGAACCGACAATTTTTTTGCTGACGGTACCAATTTTCTTTTCTCTTTTTTTTGTGCATTTCGAAATAAATTCAAAAATTATGGCCAGTCTCCTATCAACATTTTCTTGTAGCGACAACGATTAAGGTAGCTGCCCTTATAACAAACCCATCTCAAATAGTTTTTTGTTATTTCTGACGTTTCTAGTACTCAAACCTCAGTTGGTCCGCAAGAGTCTTTTGATCCTTATGGGAAATGGGATCGATTGGCATCATAAAAAAGTTTTGTGAAAACAGCCCTTTTTCTTGCTGACTGTACTTTTTTTTTGAAAATCTGTGAATGCCGATGGAAATTATCCCAAAAGTTAGGGGTAGTTTTCTAAGAACGTTTTCCTGTAGCTACAATGGTTAAGGTAGCTGCCCTTCATGCCCCATTTCAAATTACCACCCTGTATACTCGTAGATAAAGATTTTTATGTTTATATTACATTTTGTTTTATTAATTAAATAACTATAATTACTGTTGCTAAATACTGCATTCATAATTTTAAGGATAGAGAATAATATTATTTTACCCAAAAATCTACTACTTACCTACCTATATCAACACGAGAAAATTGAGTGTCAATTTTTCCCCACATGCCTCTTTTTGTACGCGCTCGACCAATGAGCATGCACCAAAAAATAATGACGTAACCTAAGATACATATTTATCTCTCTCTAACAACAGGAATTCCTTATGTGACATTTAATTTTCTTTCCTTTTTCGTACGTTTATGTAGCTATCCAGCTACCGATAGTATTTACGCTGATTTTGAGTGCCGTGATGTTGATGCATGACGTGTCTATTTATAATACGTCATTGGTATATTTAGGTTAGAATATTTGTGATTACTTATACGAAACAAATTATATTTTTTATTAAATAGGTAATTTCATTCTATCTTTCAGCAGTGCAGCAGATCTCTCTATTAAAAATCCCATGAATATCACTTTGATCGTCTAACCGCCTAGCATTATGCCTGATGCCCTAACCAAAAATACATCATTCTAAAAAATGTTGTGAATTCAATGAAATCCATATAAACACCCGAGTCTATGCAATAATTTGTGAGCACATCCCTCGATTATAGTTTTGTGTGAACATAGGTGTACGAATTCAGTAAAATTCAAGAATCTACTTTGTATGATGTAGGCTATGTAGGGTATAAATAAAAGATTTCATGTTATTATTGTTTATTTGTCTTTTGCTCTTCTTATGAGTAACACAACAATTCTGCTGGTGCTGCTTTATTTCTTTGATGCCTTGGTTCCTTTGTAACACACCAATGTCATGACAAAGAACATTTTAGTAAGTTACTTCCTCCATGATGACACGTACCATGATTTTATTCTCCCTCTTAATAAAGAAGTATTTCTACTCCCTCTGGGACTATACCTACTCCTTTTTTGTACGTCCATGACCTACTCAGAGAAATTCACTAGGTCAATCACTACACAGAAAAATCCACAAAATCCATGCGCCACTTTTCACTTCTCAACTCCAAATCGAGGAGTGAAATCGTAGTCCGTTAATGAGTAGTACAACGTAAAGTAAACGCAACGTAGAAGTTTTAAATATTTGTCAGAAGCCGTAGCACTATCACCGAATATAATATAATTATAATAATTATGTCCAACGACAAAGCGTAGCTGTGTAGGCAGTAAAGTTAGGCCCCTTGCTGACAACACTGTTTTTAGGACCGTGGCTACCGGCTACGCACAGTTTCAAACCGTAGTAAGACTGGATGTCGGATATGTATGGGACAGTATGGAGCTATTTTGACGACACCGTTGCTAACGATGGCCCAGCTTGCCGCCGTGATCGGTTACGACGTGGCTACCCTGTGCTCAAACTGGTACGGTGGCCTATGTGCACTCCTTGCGGAGGCCGGTTGTACGCACGGCGCATCCTATATAAGTGGCACTTAACCCGGCTAGCTAGCGGGTACAAACCATATCGTCTATAAGTTTGGCCGGGGTTCACCCGGCGCCTCGATCTCGTCTACTAGGGGCTTAATAATATACTGATATTTGACAACTCTAGGATTGACAGTGACAGTTTTTGAAAGAAAGCATTGTCATGTCTGTGTTGCTATACTTATTTTTTCATATACTTCTATTAGGTAAACAGGATTATAGAAGATCTATCTCTTTCCTAATATACGCCAAGCTTTGCTGTCTTTATTTTGGTATTTGTTTCACGAATTATTGAATAACAATTCATTAATCATAATAAAACTTATTATAAAATAATTAAACATTAAATGTATTAACATAGCTGGTAAAAAATCTTCGAAATTAATTATAAGGGCACCTCTCAAAGTGTTGCAAAATTAAAGAAGCATGGAGAACAAATAAAAATTATTCGAATTAACGGGAATATCAGTAAAATTTTGAAATGTAATATAATTTTTTCAGAGAGTTCATTTTTAAATGTTAAAGCTACAAGAATATCTAGAAAAAAATTAGGCTTTTTTTAATATACCTCTTACCATTAGACGCTTATTTAAATTTCAGCAATGATTTTGCCATTGTTCTTTATGTGCTCCTAGTACAATAAGATAACAAGATGAATGGGAAATCGCGTGAAAAGTTCCCATGAATTAAAAATTCAAATTATAAGCTTTTATGGCGATGGCGCTCCGAATAAGGCGGAATTACATAGCTGTGCCAGGACAGTTATTTCTTAGAGTCGATGACTAACACCCCTTATGCGTGTTGTTGTAGGACAAAGAACTGTACGCAGCAATTTATACATGAATCACCCGGTCTGGCCGAGAATACTGACGACCTTGTCACCCAGTCACCCAGGACGGGTTTTCAAAAGTAATTTATACATTTCCACGAAAATATTCATCACTAGCCTACGACTTAGTCCTCGTGGAAATCAGAAAACAACATTGCTTCGAAACAACTAAACAATATATTATCTACTCCATTTTTTTAATCTGATCACATTTATTTCGAACCAATAAGGTTACACTCCTCATCACCCACACTCAATAGCATGATAATTTGTAGCCTATAACCTGACCCGCTTTAATCTTTAAACTAAATCTGTTCGATAGTATTGGCGTGAAGCTCAAACATACACAGACAGAAATTCTAAAAACTTAGAAAACATAATTTTCCAAAAAAAAAACAATTTACAGTTTTTGCTTTCATTACGATTTTATTATATGTATAGATAATTATTATCTATCAGCCCATAATAATGAAATTAAATATCAAGATTTAGCACACGAGGTTGTCGCCATGTGGGATGTTGATTCAGCAGTCAGTGTGCCGATAGTAGTTACGGCCAATGGTTTAATAGCCAAGAGCCTCGACCAACATCTGATGAAACTCTCGTTGGGCGGCTGGATCAAGGATACAGAAAACAGTACTTCTGGACACGGCGCGTTTTGTTAGGAAGTTCCTCTCTCTGAGGCCAGGGCCTATCTACAAGGCCTATCTACGCTACTGGTGGTCAGGACCACCGGTAGCGTAGATACCGGAGGCCTATTTTTTTTATTTTACAATTTTATGAAAAATGTAATGCAGTACTTACATAAATTAATAAAGGAAAGAATAATCTATCAGCCCTTTAATGTCCATTTATCATCATCATCATCATTCAGCCGAAAAACGTCCAATGTTGGACATAGACCTCCACAAAGCATCACCACATCGACCGGTCCTGGGGGCTTACTATGACCTCTTAAAGCAGGACAGAAGTTGCCTGGAAGTTGAAATGCCCTGCTTTTTTGTACTATGACATCGTTAGAGCAGGCCGAATTCACCTTTTTTTTTGTAAAGACTTTTCGTGTCATGAACAAGCATAATCGTTCAACTTGGTTCAATAGTCGTTCACCTTTAGTAGGTACTGTCATGGTACGATTTTTAGCGATTCAGAAGCAGGCCTGCCATTGCCAAAACACGAACGTTCTATAGGTACCGTGTCCATTGTATTTTCTATAAGACTGATCGGTATAGTGATGTCTAGATTGCACTTTGCCCATTAGCCATTGGATTGATTATCGATCATAATAAAGTAACTGTCATTATAGAGTTTATACAATGGACAAGGTATAATAGCTCTCAAAACAATAAAAGTTTGCGCGTGAGTTGTAACATAATTACCACGTTTACCGCACAAAGCGATGCCGTTACCCACGCTGTTACCGTCTTGACCCATTACCTCGTGACGACACCCACGGCAAGACAAAGACAGACTTATTCTTTAGGTTTGTTTAATAATATGACGAGAAATTAAAGGTAGGAGGGGCTCGTGGATCTGCCGGGGTCGCGGTGCATGCAGCTGCAAATCCCGCAACCCCGGCCAAGGGTCAGGAAAAGGAACACCGTGGGTTTTTAGCCGGTAAGAATCTGGCATACCCTTTCGCATTTCACGGGCGAAGAGCATACACACGGAATTTCAAAAGAAAAAAAAAAGGAGTGTCTCGTGGATTCATTTACAAGGTTAAGCTGCGCTTGCCACGGTCAGTCCATGGATGGGTGAGCGTTCGTTACACATCAAGACCCTCCGTGTGTTCCGCGCGCGCCTCTCATGAGGACGTGGGGCAAGGCCCCACAGAAGACGGTAGAGGCCTGCCGGGATTGCGGTACATGCAACTGCGAATCCCGCGACTCCGGCCAATGATCAGGAGAAGGAACACCGTGGGTTTTTAGCCGGTAAGAGTCCTAGTCATAGCCCGTCGCTCTTCCCGGGCGATGAGTATGCATGAGGACTTTCCCAAGAACGGAAAAGGATTTCGGCATTGCCCAATAACTGGTGCTCTTACCGATGGCAGTCGCTCCGTGTAAAAACTGGTATTCAGCCGCATCTGCGGTGCGAGCACGGATCTTTTATCGAGTCGATTCGAGAAATTTATCTATTCTAAACGTCAAATTTGACATAAGATATAAATAAAACGACAACAGTTGTCATTTTATCTATAAATTAAGTCAAATTTGACGTTTCTTAGAATAGATAAATTTCTCGAATCGACTCGATAAAAAGATCCGTGTGCTCGCACCGTGTTACACTAGAAGCTAACTCCAAAACAGTTGGGAAAAGGTTAGGCAGAACGAGAAAATAAAGGTAGTTTTCTTGAGAAAATAGTTCTCTTTTTGGATTATTTCATGCAAGATACGGAGCTACAAACGGCAGAAACACGGTGCATTATGAGATTGTGTTTTTCGGCTGGCAAACAAGCCGACGGCCCACACTAACATACCCATACCACAGTGTACCTACTTACTACATACAGTGGGTCAACGCCCATACATTTGACAGGTCCTATGAAATGTCAAAATTATGTAGGGGCGGAGGTTATGTCCCAAGTATGCAGTATGGCTACTTGGGACATAACCTCCGCTCCTTCACCCCGCAACCCCCCGCGCGATTGCTCTGCGACAATGTTCTACGTTGACCGACTGTAAGGAGTAAGATATAGGTAGACTGTGCCCATACTATATCGGGTGTAAAAAGACCCTTAACGATAACGAAAACCACGTATTCTACCCATCATTGGGACTATTTTTTTCCTCTAGACCATACCTGGGAAATCATTGGTTTTGGAGATATTGAAGGTCAAAGTACACTTTTTTTTTTAGTTTTTTCCAAAAACGGTTTCCAAGTCATAATACTAAACTTTCTTCCATACAAACTGTTATGAGTAGGTAACGTCACTAGTGTGATGGAACATCATTAATTATCAAAAATTTCAATTTTTCCTAACAAATTACGCATTTGAAGTTACAAAAACGCAATGAATATTAAACGCACACGACCGAATTGGTTCGGCTGTGTGGCCGCTGCACGCATGCAAACGCGCGGCATCACCACAACCATAATTTGCGCGCTACAAAACAAGCGTTTTCTTTCATTTCATGCCAAAAAATAAAAGTCGTTTCCCAGCAATAATTTTTGGTCAATTTAATTTAGTTTGATGTACAGAATGCGTAGATTTCGGCTATGTGACGGGTCTTTTCAGACCCTGTATACACCAACTATACTAAAACAGGAAAGTCTTATGTGCCTGTACTCGTAATTTCACCGGCACACTTAAGTACCCTTCAAATCGGAACACAGCAATGCTGTTTGGAAATAGAAATATGTATGGTGGTAGTACATTATAAAAATAGTGAATCGGGTCTTCTCGCGTAACAAACTTTAAGAGGCACAAAATACCTTTTATCCCGACGTTTCGGCCGAATTTCACCGGCCGTGGTCACGGGTAGACTGAAGTGGCGGAGCAGTTGTCATCTTCGTGAAGCAAGGGCATTTTCATCTACCCTCACTTGATCTTGATTTTTTATAAAATTACTGTCGGTACTTCGACACACCACACTAACGACGTCTTTACACTCGCCTAAACCGTCCCGTTGACGATAACACTTGCTGATGACCGGATTCCATGATGTTGATAGTTTGTATCCATCTTCCCGATTGAAATTCTTGTATTTCTTAATTTCAATCGCTTTACGTACAATTCTGGGATAATAGTGACGATCGGTGGAGAGGATTTTTGGACTATGTAATTCTATCCAGTGATTGGAACCGGACTCCAGAAGATGCTCGGCTATTGCGGACTTATTTATCTGGCGGTTTTTGACTGCGGCGATATGTTCCTTAACCCGTTCTGCGATCGTTCTTTTAAGAACGAAGAAGTTTAAAGAGGAAAGATAAAAAACCGGGGGTAAACAGAGTGCCAGCGTTCATGCCGTATTTAAAAGGAGTGACGGATAAAATTGGTACAGTACTACAGAAATACGCCATTAAGACTGTATATAGTCCTCTCTCCAAGGTATCAAGGCAACTGCGTACTCCAAAGGATGTTATTCCTCTTCAGACACCTGGCGTCTACAAGGTTGACTGCAGTTGCGGTAGTTCTTATATCGGGCAGACCAAAAGAACGATCGCAGAACGGGTTAAGGAACATATCGCCGCAGTCAAAAACCGCCAGATAAATAAGTCCGCAATAGCCGAGCATCTTCTGGAGTCCGGTTCCGATCACTGGATAGAATTACATAGTCCAAAAATCCTCTCCACCGATCGTCACTATTATCCCAGAACTGTACGTGAAGCGATTGAAATTAAGAAATACGAGAATTTCAATCGGGAAGATGGATACAAACTATCAACATCATGGAATCCGGTCATCAGCAAGTGTTATCGTCAACGGGACGGTTTAGGCGAGTGTAAAGACGTCGTTAGTGTGGTGTGTCGAAGTACCGACAATAATTTTATAAAAAATCAAGATCTAGTGAGGGTAGATGAAAATGCCCTTGCTTCACGAAGATGACAACTGCTCCGCCACTTCAGTCTACCCGTGACCACGGCCGGTGAAATTCGGCCGAAACGTCGGGATAAAAGGTATTTTGTGCCTCTTAAAGTTTGTTACGCGAGAAGACCCGATTCACTATTTTTATAATGGTGGTAGTAGTTCCCCTAACGAACTCTTTCATAAGAAGGTCTACTACTAACTTTCTAAGTTTAAAGATTGTAAGATGTAAAGCAACTTAATTCAAATAGCTTTAAATGGCTTTTGACTCTTGGCTAACAAGTGCAATGTAGTTACGAACTGAATATTTTACGCTGATACCTCTGCCAAGAAAACAGTTTGAGTCATTTTAATCTTAGCAGTGTCTCGGCTTATAACCGAAGAACACTACACGAAAAAACTTAGTAGAAAGAAAGAAAGAAAGAAAATACATTTATTTAGCACAGACTAAAGGTACTATTCCGAACCGAGCTGCCGAATGCAACTGCCGACAGCACGTGCAGCGACCAGCGACTGCATGAAGTCGGCCGCAGTGCACTTTTTTTTTTCTATTAGACTGCTGTAGGTGGTCCTAGTGGACCCTTCCTACGTAACCGGGCAGTTATTGGCGAGACCTGAAGGGTCTCCAGCCGATGGGGGGGGGGGGGGGGGGAGTAAAATACTTAACCTAAGCTAACTACTTGTACTACACTAACATCATGACTACCTGCAACAACAGCATTAAGGGCGACCCCTAGTGGGACTCGGACCTCGGCTTAGGGCGTTGCTGGCGGGAACTTAGGGGGGGGAGACAGCTTGATGAGAGCTGAATTATCGGTGTGACTGCGGAGTCTGAAGAGACGACCAGCTCTACGACGGGAGAGCTCGGTGGATCGTGACCGGCGGCGGTGGGACGTCGCGACGGGCCTCGTCGGCGAGGACGGTATGCCGGACGGCGCCGGCGGCGGACGTTGTGTAGTGTGCTGGTCGATTTACTCGCCTCCTGGGAGGGTAATTTCGTCATCGTGTTCTAAAAGTGTGTGCCTGGGACGGCGAACTTTACTTATGAGAGAGGGACTGTAGTCGGCCGCTACGGTGACTAGGGGGTTCGGATGGAGGGGGCCGCAGCTGCACTACTGGTTTGTATGTATTTATATGAAATGGCTTCCAAGCGCCGCTGCAGCAGCCGACGGCGACTGCACGTGCATTCTTCATCATCTCCCTGTCTTTATCCCACTCTAGGTGGGGTCGGTACAACATGTATTCCTCTTCCATTGTAATCTATCAGCCGTCATCTCAGTACCTACTCCTTTCTTACCCATATCATCCTTCAAACAATCCATCTTTTCTTTTGGCCTACCTCTACTTGTATATCCATCCGCATTCATATTTAACACTTTCTAATAATAATATCTACAGTCTGTTTTCTAATCACGGAGACTAAATTGACAGATACAAATGTCAAACTTGTATAATTTTGGAAAATTATTTTCATATTTCACATTTCGTGCTTGTCAATTCAGTCTCCGAGATTAAAAAACGAACTTTAGAAAACTACTTTTTTTTCTGCCTAGCCTTTTCCGAACTATGTTGGGGTCAGCTTCTAGTCTAACCAGATGCGTCTCATCATCATCTTCTTGCCCTTATCCCATGTTACTTGGGGTCGGCGCAACACGTTTTCTTCTTTCATTCCGTCCTGTCAACCGTCATGATATCACTGACTCTCTTCTCTTTCATACCATTCTTTACACAATCCATCCATCTTTTCTTTGGCCTCCGTCTTGCTCGCCATCCATCCACATTTATATTCATAACTCTTTTGGTCACATGCGTTTCATCCCTCCTCTAAATACCAGTATTTTACACGGAGCGACTCCCATCAGAACTCCGCAACCCAGTTACTGGGCAATGCCGATTTCCTAAGGTTAGACCGGTTGTCAGACTTTCGGGTTTCTGGCTACCTGTAACGACTGTCATAGGTATTCATATGACAGCCGGGACCGACGGTTTAACTTGCTCTCCGAAGCACGGTAGTGTCTCGATGTGTAACGAATGGTCACCCATCCACGGACTGACCGCGGCAAGAGCAGCTTAACCTTGCAAATTAGTCACGCGTGGTTGTAAATTAGTCACGAGCCCCTCAATTAAAATTATGTATATTTTTACACAAGGTTAGTCTGAAAGGGGGTATTAATCTGAAAGGGTGTTATAGTACCCATAATAATGACTAACTTTTGTTCTACCACTTTCCCCAAAAGTCAATAGTTTAAAAGAAACAGCGGTTCAAAAATTACTGCTAAATCTATCTATCCTCAGCTATGACCAGCTGTGACTACATTTTAGGTCATATTTGGGGGGTCACGAGTTTGAAGCTCCATTTTCTGAATTCGTAACTAAAGTCCCTACTTTATATTTATCCTAAAATTCTTCATCCCTATGAAGAATTTTAGAAAAAACTAAAATAAAAATTATTTTACATGGAAATAAAAATTGCTAACACTTGCTTTAAGGCTAAGTTCACATGACCGCGCGGTAACGCGCGTAACTCTAACCGCGCAGTACAAGATCTTGCGCAAGAGACGGAGCGCGCCGCGCTATGCCGCGCGCTAATGCAGACGATAAACACTATTTAGCTTGATCTTGTACCGCGGGGTTAGTAGTTCCGCGCGGTACCGCGCGGTCATATGAACATAGCCTAAAACCGTCATCAGTGATACTTTATGTGGTCTGCGGATTAGTACTCCCTTTCCGACTAATCTTGTATAACAAAATACAACTGTCATACCTGTCTATTACACCTGCACATGGAACGAAGCGCATCTTCCTCAGACTTGCGTCACACATTCTATAAATAATCCCGTACTGCACACGTGGACATCAACAGACAACAAGCAACAATGATACAAATTCCACTGTAGTCTGACAGGGACGCAATTAGAGCGGGATTTGATTAATGTATTTAGTTGCTAACTGACCAGCGACTATGTAGGGTAATGTGTACGGGGTGTCCCTAAATTCAACGTCAAGTCGGGAACATATTAAAGTTTTTGTGGTGGTTATTGAGTTTCAAAGTTACCTCATAAATGATTAAATGTGTTTTAAAACAAACTGTTATCAACTTTAAGAAAACTAAAAAACTAATCAGACATATGGGGCCATCCATTAATTACGTCACACGTATTTCATGATTTTTTGACCTCCCCCCCCCCCCCCCGCGTGTTTGTCACAGCTGGATATTTGTGAGACTGGGCCTCCCTAGTGTGACGTCACATATTTTTCGATTACACACAATTACAATTCCGAAATTAGTTTTATTTCCATTTAGTTCTTAGATATATTAGATTTTCAAATGTGACGTCACGAAATTTAGGACACCCCCTCCACCCCTTGTCACACTTCGTCGACCCCCTCCCTCCCCTTAACGTATGACGTAATTTATGGATGGCCCCTAAACTGCCCTATCCTTTATTCCCGGCTTGACGTTGAGTTTCGGAACATCCTGTGTACATTTTCATGATACAACAAGTTTCATGTTGTGTCCCCATTTGAGCACGTGTACGAAGGAAACACACCGCGCTGTTCGCGAAAAATTCGCCAGCAGTTCGCGAAAAATTCGCCAGCAGTTCGCGAAAAATTCGCCAGCAGTTCGCGAAGAGTACGCTATCTCTTCGTTTGCGATCTGCTCGCGAACTGTTCGCGGTATGTTTACTTCATTCACGTGCGCAAATGACGAAATACCATAAGTCTTTTAGGGCCACAGGAGGCTTTTGATAGTGGTATAAGAATTACTAAACGAAACTTTCTTTTCCTTGGGTGTCTTTAAGGCTGAAGAAGTTAACAGTATTATTTCTTATTGCAAATTAAATGAGACACCTGTTTTGAATGTCCTAGAACTTCAGAATTTCAGATAAAGTATTCTTGTATACCTTGAACTGAGTTGAACTAAAGGTACTTTTTTAAAAACATAGACACTGAATCACAATCAGTTATTAAGTTATCACAACAAAGTTAATCATAAAAAGGGAAAATAGCAAAAATATCGGACGTTCCTCAATGGCGGTTATTTTACTTACTACCCTAGAGCGCATGCGCGTGCCGCTCTTTTTAACCTGTGATACACGTTTTTCCAATGTTGCCAACACGGCCTCTCCTGACAGGAGGCTGTCCTCGGACTCCCTCTCTCGTTCAGCATCGTTAACTCAGCATCTGCAGCTCGGCCTCCAGCGGCGTCGGCAGCATCGAGCTCAGCGCTTGAGAGCAGCTCCCCTGGTGACACTTCAGCAGTATGAGACTCCTCATTTTAAATGTCTGCACTGCATCTGCACAAAACACTTAAAAGACCGACCATGCGGTTACATAAATGCACGAGCATTTATAGCAAACATACATCGTTATACAAAAAAATACACACAAAATATCTATCGGGAAAGAGGCACTACGTGAAGCGTATCCCGTCACATAACCAAGCTAGAGGCACGACGTGAAGCATAGCTTAGCAAAAGATCAAGACAGAGGCACGACGTGAAGCATCTCTTAATAACCATGAGACAGAGGCACGACGTGAAGCGTATCTCAACACACAACCAAGCTAGAGGCACGACGTGAAGCATAGCTTAGCAAAAGAACAAGACAGAGGCACGACGTGAAGCATGTCTTAATAACAGCGAGACAGAGGCACGACGTGAAGCATGTCCGCACACAAATAATTGTTATAAATAAAGGGAAAGAGGCACTACGTGAAGCGTATCCCAACTATTATACACACCTGAGAGGCAAAGCAAACCTGTCTCTAAGTAGCCAAACAACTCACCATTACAGTAAGCAACACACACTTCAGAAGTCCATTCTCCCCGCCACGGGATCATGTACTCCGACGCTACATGCGTCGACTTCCCGTAGGATCCAGCCTGGAGCTGCAGCTCGTAACGCCTTTGAGGTAGTATCTTCACCACAAGGTATGGGCCGCGCACGAGTCCAGCTTATCAGTTGACTGTGCTTGCAAACTTCGGATAGGTGTCGCTGCATCGTTTCCCGCCAAAATATTGAGACCGGTAAACTCGGTCGTCCTGTGTTTGGTCATGTTCTGTAATATCAAGTACAATGTAAAGTTTCCACACACCACAACACTCGGCCGTTCCTATTGCGACCACTAATAATGATTACAGTCGATGCAAATCATGTTGAGCACCGTCCGATATTCTTTACATGTTGTGTTACAAAACAAATCAGTGGGCACGTGAGATAGAATCACGAAGATCCTATCCCACTTCTGATCTTGTATACCTTGAACTGAGTTGAACTAAAGGTACTTTTTTAAAAACATAGACACTGAATCACAATCAGTTATTAAGTTATCACAACAAAGTTAATCATAAAAAGGGAAAATAGCAAAAATATCGGACGTTCCTCAATGGCGGTTATTTTACTTACTACCCTAGAGCGCATGCGCGTGCCGCTCTTTTTAACCTGTGATACACGTTTTTCCAATGTTGCCAACAGTATTTTATTTATATTTTATTTATTTATTTATACTTCTATGCACTATGGTGGTACGTAAATCGGACTTAATGCCATAAGGCATTCCGTACCAGTCAACCTTTGGATTAAAAAGAAAAGCATCGAAATAGGTACAGCAAAAAATAAATAAAAACGAGTTGACAATTTCGAACTGAATATAGTACGAATTCATAAGAAAATATAAGTTACTTAAAATACATAAATATATTAAGTACGAAAATACAAACTTCTGTTATCATTCAGCAACAATACCACAAATTTCACCGTTTCTAATGACAGGGCTAGATACATAACAGAATATGTAGTTCGTCTATATTAAAGGATATGTTACATTTATATTTGATAGGCAGACGGCCGTGCGTCATAGTTACTCCGCAGGGTAATGATAGTTTTCTATTTCGGATATAATGAAAGGCTATTTGTAGTGAATCATATGTCACAATGTCTGTTGAAGCAGCCCACAGTAGTAGCCTAAATATTAGTAATAAGTAGGTTTAAATATGTTGTCCTCCAGTCTTGAATTTTCTCGGTCTATTATTAGTAAGTTCATCATTCATCTGCCTCTAATTAGGGTGCATTAAAAGATTTTCCACGAGTGACGATATTTAAGTATGTCCGGCGCACTCTGGCCACAGCCTCGCTACCAATCTTGCTGACTGTATAATCTTTTCACCACGGCATGAGCTATTCTCATAATGTTCGTGCCGGTACGAGATAGAGAGTTTCGTATTCCATAGTAAGATTTTCTTTCATTACGAAGCGACTACCATCCAAACTCCATAACCCATACGAAAGTAGGTTACAGCAATAACATAAACTGGTCACGCCTTCATCTAAAATATCCCTTACCGCAGCTTTTAAGATACGCACGTCTAAAGATGAATGATTTTTGAGGGTGGAATGTAAAGGAGATCATCCTTTTAGGTAGGTAGGTGTTTAAAATAAAAATAAATGTACCTAAAATAAATATGTAATATAATATGTAATACTAGGTTCGTACGTGTACGTTTTATAGCTTAAAACCTTCCTCTTGAATCACTCTATCTATTAAAAAAAACCGCAACAAAATCCGTTGCGTAGTTTTAAAGATCTAAGCAAACATACAGGGACAGACAGCGGGAAGCGACTTTGTTTTATACTATATAGTGATAATGATGGTGGTGTGTGTGTGTATGGTGTTTTGTGTTTTATTTGTTGTTTTATTTTAAAAGAGATGTAATTATAATTTATTTAATTTTACTTACATAAGTAATAAATAAACATAGTCTTATAAATGGCTTAATATCCGCACGTCATATAGGTGATCACTGAAAATCAGCGCTGTGTTTGTGGTCCACGCCATAGCACAGCATTATGCTGAGTAGTCACCTTTTTGTCGCAGTTGATCTTTTTATTTCATTATTTTCATTCTTTTTTTTTACAGTACTCAATATGTGTGTGTCTCTGTGACAAATAAATATTTTTTCTTTCTTCTTTCTTTTCGTTTATTCAAATTCCTGTTTTTGTTATTCGCTGGCCACTAATAAAGCTGGTTACTTCTGGAGACAGGTCTTGTAACAGGAAGATTTTTTACTTTGGCACTAATTAGCTATCATATCTACACATTATAGCTGATTTCAGTAGATTGATAAGATAGTCGATTTTAACACCCTGTAAATCTTGGTTCCTACATATACATAGTGCCCAACAAAAATATATTCTTCTTACTAAAACTTAAGATTCATCTGGACCAGCAAATAAAAATATGAGGGCAATAATAAGTGAGTGACACATTCATATTTATGATTAGTTACGGAACAGTCAGTTCGACTTGGGACTTCGTCGCGAGATCAGCTCGTGATTGAGGATTCCGTTTGGTTCCAAAACTAGTCGGGAAATCCCGAAAAATGCACGTGAGTAAACCGTAACTAATCATAAATATGATCCTTTGAATGTGTCTGTTCTTCAAATTCGTATAAACCAGACGTAATAAAATACAATAATTCGTAACAGAGGATTCTATTTGCTTGATACGGTACACGTGAATGTCAATGGCTCAATGCGGCCCTGTGTGACGATAACCGCGTTCAGAGCATAATATCCGCTCAGAACTCATTACTGGCTCTGCTCGTTATTTGTTCATAACAAGTTATATTGAACATCGTTCATTAAAAACGGATTTCGTACTGGCTTCATATGAATTTCATAACTTAACACAATAGTTTCAATTGATAGTCTCATTGCTACAAACGTGATGAATTATCGCGTTGTTTTCATCAACAACTCCATGAAGGAATACAAGATACCTATTGGATTGTGTGAAAGATGATGACTAGGATAGAAGGGAACAATGAGATATCAGCTGGCAGAGATGGTATGGAAGAAAAAGACACGCAGCACCGACTCCAAACAATAGATTATCATTTTCCTGCCACTAGCAGTAAAATGATGATCTATTGGTTTCTACCTGAGAATTTTAAATAGGTATCTTTGAGCAGGTTTTTTCGTTATTTCGAATAGGTAAGTTATCTTTGGATTTGTGAGAAATTTCTCAGCAGCAGCCAAGAATTTGGAATTGTGCCCGAAAAATCGCATTAGGTACGCCCCTCTCTTAGAACCTAATAACGTTACAAATGAAATTTAGGTGCACAAAAGTACTAGTCTACTTATCTTGAAGGAATGTGTTTTTTTAAGGAGTTAAAATTCTACAGCACAACTGCTTCGCTTTATAAATTCCAGCTCATTAGTCTAGCTATCCTGAAGTCACATAAAAACACGGAATAAAAGGGAACACGTCATAATTGATTGACAAGGCACACACGGTCACAACGCTGGTGCATGTGCGGTAATGACCGGTGCATAATATCCTGTAACGTTCATTATCCAGTCGACGTTACTACTCGTTTGCTATATCGCATGAGTTGTTTATAGAGAGGATTCAAGATGGGTCTACACATGCGACTGTTCGTTAAAAAGCTATTTTATTTACGTTTCAGATACATGTCGGAGTGGGCGAAGTGGTTGTTGAAACAAAAGAAGACGAAGGACTCATTGTAACTACTCTGTAAGACTGCACTCCACTCCATACTTTGGTACATTAATTGAAAATTTTGAAAAATAAATTTAAAGTTTTGGTACATAAGTTGAAAATCAGCGCTGTTGGCATTAGGCTCGTCTAAAGTCACAGGATAATGCTGAGCAACGGCCTAAATTCTTAAACACCATGCGAAGCGTACATGCAACGTATTCAATTTAATTATGTATGTATTTTTAATAGATTTAAGTAAAATGCCTAGGTAACCCGTGCACCACAGATTAAAATGCAAACTTGCATCATAGATTACAAATTTTGGTCATAGTTTTATTTTTAACCGACTTCAAAAAGGAGGAGGTTCTCAATTCGGTTGTATTTTTTTTAACCGACTTCAAAAAGGAGGAGGTTCTCAATTCGGTTGTATTTTTTTTTTTATTATTTTTTATGTGTGTTACCTCATATCTCCGTCATTTATGAACCGATTTGAAAAAATCTTTTTTTGTTCGAAAGGGTATACTTCCCGATTGGTCCCATTTAAATTTTGTTATGATTAGACCATGAACTTCAGAGATATGGAACGGAACTCCTCATCGGACCAAAGCAAAATTCTCAAATTACTAGTATTGCTTTGTTTATATTTGTTGTTGGGAACTGACTACTTGAAAAGAGGAGGGGGTGCGTGTCCCCCCCCCTCCCCCCTTTGGAATGTTTTCATTATATCGTGTAAGGTATCATTTGAAAGGACTTTTTATGCCCGACTACGTCAATGCCAAAAAGAATTGTTATGAAGGAGGGGGTTAAAATTATGACACTAAAACGTATTAAATAAAAAATAAAACTTTAAAAAATAAACTTTAAAAAAAGTAAAAACCGACTTCAAAGAAATACTAAAAGGAGTAAAATAATTGCCATAATATAAAATTAACAGTTTCAGAAGTCGGTGGCTTCTATTTGCTTCAGTGAAGAGTTGCACCGACTTCTGAAACTGTTAATTTTATATTATGGCAATTATTTTACTCCTTTTAGTATTTCTTTGAAGTCGGTTTTTACTTTTTTTAAAGTTTATTTTTTTATTAAATACGTTTTAGTGTCATAATTTTAACCCCCTCCTTCATAACCCTTCTTTTTGGCTTTGACGTAGTCGGGCATAAAAAGTCCTTTCAAATGATACCTTACACGATATAATGAAAACATTCCAAAGGGGGGGAGCGGGGACACACACCCCCTCCTCTTTTCCAGTAGTCAGTTCCCAACAAAAAATATAAACAAAGCAATATTAGTAATTTGAGAATTTTGCTTTGATCCGATGAGGAGTTCCGTTCCATATCTCTGAAGTTCATGGTCTAATCATAACAAAATTTATATGGGACCAATCGGGAAGTATACCCTTTCGAACAAAAAAAGAATTTTTCAAATCGGTTCATAAATGACGGAGATATGAGGTAACAAACATAAAAAATAAAAAAAATAAAAAAAAAAATACAGCCGAATTGAGAACCTCCTCCTTTTTGAAGTCGGTTAAAAAAAAGTAAAAACCGACTTCAAAGAAATACTAAAAGGAGTAAAATAATTACCATAATATAAAATTAACAGTTTCAGAAGTCGGTGCAACTCTACACTGAAGCAAATAGAAGCCACCGACTTCTGAAACTGTTAATTTTATATTATGGTAATTATTTTACTCCTTTTAGTATTTCTTTGAAGTCGGTTTTTACTTTTTTTTAAAGTTTTATTTTTACTTTGTAGTTGCTTTGTGTTTGGGTTAGGTACCAGGCAATTGTATGTTTTTTAAGGAAAACTTTTGTGTTAGAATCATTTAATTTTAAGAATAATTATATTTTTAATTTTAAGTACTTAAGTATGTGTGTGCGTCCGCTTGGGCGTAAGAATGAATATTTTTCTTTCTGTCTAAATTCAGCTGTATAGTTCCAAAATATGGAGTGCAGGCTTGCAGAGTAGCTTCATCAAATGGTCCTCTGATCATCAGGAAGTAATAAGTGAAATAAGCCCATTACTGTCCCACTGTTGGGAGCGGGCCTCTTCTATGATATAGTCTTACCGAGTAAAACCACCACAGTGTTCTTCCGAGTACCTATAGTCGGGATCATGGTATTCGCTAGTGCATTCACAGACCATGATATCATCCTGGAAATTTTTGTTCTCGCTTCCCTCTTAATAAAATATTCCTGTTATTTTGTTATTTGGTTTGGCCGCGTTTGATCCTAGTCGCATCTGATATTAAGCGCAGACAGGGTCTGATATCTCTGGCTCTCACATACACACGACGGATCACGGGATCACAGTCAATTTTTTAGTGCTAGACTTTAATGTGAGGGCTAGCCAGGCGGACCTTATAGATCCTACTACGAAGCGTATTGAATTTAGTTGAATCTTACAACACGCGTCTATTCCCAACGTGCGCTGAGGAAGTTTTATATTTTATCCCGTACACGGGAGTAAGTTCTTTCTAAGTAGTTATGGACACAAAGATAGAGGTCTACATAGGTATAAGCCCAGCAGTGATCCATGAAAGTTTCCGTTTATTAATTGATTGATGGACCACGAGTTAAACGTTGAGAAACATCATCTCGCATAGAAATAATTTAAAATATCTATGGCACGTTTTCCAACAATTAGCAAAGACTGCAAATAGTTTAAATAATTCCCATCTCAATCAGTTGATTGCTTAGCGTCCACCAAACCAATTAGTTGATTGATGGTGCTACTACAGGTGGGTGTGAAGACACTGAACCGGGGTATTTGGAATCGATCCCACTTAACTGTTTAAATTAATTTATTATCTTGTTCTAAAGGGAATTAAAATGGACTACTTTTCCAGAAAAGTAATTCGAAAGAGTAAGCTTTGAGAGAGACAACTTTGACGGTATACGAGTATTTTCGGCTATGGCCATAAGTTTCCATTTTGCAACCTTCGGTTTATTTTATACTTCAGTGCCGCTATTGGTCTGGTATCGATAAGTTTTTATTTCAATAACGATACCAACTTATATATCGATACTGATTCAGTACCGATAAAATTGGGTGCTTCAATAGTGCAGTTCTATACAAAGAAAACAAAAATTCTTCTTCAAATCCTTCTTTGGACTTCAATTAGGAAATCTATTTTTGTGGATTTCTGTTTACGAATGCCTACGGAGAGCACGTTAAGCCGTCGGTCCCGGGTGTCATACGAATACCTATGGGTATGGGCTATGGGTAGCCAGAGGGCCGGAAGTCTGACAACCGGTCTAACCCTAGGATATCGGCATTGCCCAGTAACTCGGTTGAGGAGGTCTGATGGCAGTCGCTTCGTGTAAAATATTGGTATTCAGTCGCATCTGGTTAGATCTGACCCCAACATAGTTGGCAAAAGCCTACGAGGAAGAAGAAGATTTACGACTTTTACGAGTGCCTAAGCAGAATGAAGAAATACGCATAACATAACAGATGTTTAAACTTTTATCATATGACAACATTCGCTACGTGTGTATGATTAGATAACCCGACGTCTATCAGATAATCCAGTTCAATAAACAAACGAGACGACATGGCGTCTATTAATATACCTACTCGTGTATGTATTAAAACAGAGATACAATCTTATTTATTCCGTGATACAATGTAGTAAGTAATTTTTATTGCTGGTAGGTAATTTCTAAGATTGAAAGAAAACCCACGTGTTAAAGCTTAATTCTAACAATGTATCTTAACAAATTTTCTCGTTACCGTTTTCATGTTTGTTTTCAGGTCCGTTATTACCGATAGCGATATCGGTAAATTCTTATACCTATCGAAAAATATTGATATATAATATAAAATACGATGAAAAATAGACGGATAATTGAGAGATTTTCTGTTAGTTTTTTTAAGAGAAATTGTCGGAATCGCTTATTATATATTACGATATAAATTTATTAAATATGACCATAAGCGTATAATCTGATTAAAGATAATATTATTAATCCGACATAGAAAACAATGAAAATTAAAAAAAGACACATTTTGTTTTAATACGCGATCCTTTTGTAGCATAGACTAAGACATAGATTAAGAAATAAATGATTCACCCAATACAAAAATGTACTTAACACGTTTTTCTATGATTTCTATCCACAACACAATACCACCAAATTAATCTATTCCCATTATTAGCAAAGAAACAATGGCAGCACATTCAACTTTAACAAAAAGATACAAGTGAACAATGTAATCTTAATAATCGATACGAGCTCAGAATTCTTAGATGTTATCGCAAAGATTAATATTAATTGTTGGAGATAATTACGGATGAGGATGACAAATGGAAATGCGGTGTTCGTTGAACTTTGAAGTTTTTGTTAAGTTTCTTATCAAGCATCTGAAGTCTTTTTTTTTCTGAACAATGAAGACACTTGCCGGGGTTGCGGTACTTGCGGTGCATGCAGCTGCGAAACTCGCGACCCCAGCCGAAGGTCAGGAGAAGGAATACCGTGAGTTTTTAGTCGGTATGAGTCCGGCATAACACTTCTTCTTCCCCGGGCGAAGGGTACGCACGAAGTATAACCAGAGGACAAAAAAAATGGGACAATGACGACACGTATTTCAATTTTCAGCAAATGAACATCATAATTAGTTTTAATTCAGTTTTGCTCTTGGTACAATTTTTGATCGACAATAATAATGGGATGAGTGGCTTTTAAGCATTGACTGTATACCGATAATCAATGTCGGTACTACAGTAGTACAGTGTATACGAAGCCTAAAATAAAATAATTTAAAACTGTCATAATGATAGTTAAAATTGTAACAGAAAAAGAGAGAGACGCGCGACTATGCTCATACATTTTGTACTAGACTCCGCACACTGTCAGAATTTACCGGTTCCGGCAGCCTGTTGACTCTAGTACAAAATGTATGCGCAAAAGGTGTTCACGCACGCTTCAGAAGTTTTCTGACAGAAATTTCTTAGCAGCCTAAAAGTGCAGCCGGGTTAAAAGTTCGTACATTAGACATTTGTACCAAAATGCCATAATCGACTGATTAGACGTTCTTTATAAAAGGTCTTATAATATCCAGTATTCCCTATATTTAATATTAACTATTAATTATAAATTTATTTTATTATTTAATTATTATTTTAAAAAAAGTGTCAAGTATTTGTATACTTGACACCGCGTGTCAAGTATATAAATAGAAGCAGGTTTTTCTTTTATAGGCGTCACACCTCTCCGGTTTTTGAATTGAGAATTCTAGAATAATCAGTAGCATTTGAGTACGGAGTTGTCAAAAAAATTACGGGTTTCAAAGCATTTTTTTGACAACTGCGTACTCAAATACTACTTAAGTATTGCTTATTAGAATTCTCAATTCAGAAACCAGAGGACAGTAATTCATTTCGCTCCTTCGGTGGATAGCAAAGCTGAGGGAAATGGTATGATTTTCCACCGTTTACTGATAGCTGATAAGTTTAAAAATAGCTGTTCTATGTTTATTTACACGACGATATTTCGTCATCAGCATGTGTCAGTGGACAAATATCGAACTTTGTCCACTGCTGGACAAAGTTCGATATATTTATATTACGTCAATGACTCTTTTATCAAATCGCTCTATCGTGCAATTACGTCAGTCACTCGCGACCTTTATCTAACGTAATCAAGCATGGGATAGTTTGAGAATTAATAATTGAAATTAAAATAATTACAAATATGTAATACGCTATTTTAGTAATTACTAAAGCATTGCATTGTGACCCTTATGTACGATTTCTACCAATCGGGCCGCGCCGGAGCGCGCAGGAGCGCATTTCACACTGTGCTAAACGAGATTCAGGCATGTACCTATACAATAGTTAAGTTTCATGTTTGTATGGAATTTACACTGCTTGGAACTCGGTTAGATCCGCGCGTATGCCGCGGCAGCCGGTCGGCACCTCGAGTATGCCGCGACAGCCGGTCGGCTGCTCGCGTACGTGGACAGCGGCGCTCGGCTGTCATCGCGTCCGGTCGGCTCCGCTCGGCCACACCGCAGGTAGAAATTGACTGCGATAGCGGATACACGAACACGCGCGCGCGTGCGCCCGGGTTCCAGCAGATTGTAGCCGTCGGGCGGACGCGGTCGGCTACGCGCGCATGTTCGAGCATCCGCTGCGATGCTCTGAGCTGAGCTCCTGCGTGGCGCGGTTGGTGGAAATCGTACATTAAGCATTAAAGTTTCGTCGAGGAACATCGATTTTCATCCTGGTTTCTTTTAAAGAAATTACTCGTCGAACCGATACATTTCAGGTTCTTATACAGCATGACTGGTTAGACTGGGTATAAACATTTTCAAAAATTATGGATGTTTTCTAAAGAACATTTTCCTGTAGCCACAACGATTGAGGTAGCTGCTCTTATTACTACCCTATCTCAAACAAGTTTTTGGCGTTTGAAGTTTCTAGTACTCCAACCTCAGTTGGTCCGGAAGAGTCTTTTGATCCTTTTGGGAAATAGGATCGATGAGCATTATAAAAATGTTGTGTGAAAGCTGCCCTTTTTCTCGCTGTGCATTTTTTTCAAAATCTGTTAATGCAGATAGAAATTATTCCAAAACTTAAGGGTGGTCTCCTAAGAACGTTTTCCTGTAGCCACAATGGTTAAGGTCCCTTCATGCCCCATATCAAATTACCACCCTATATAGCTGTTTTTTTTCACAAATTCAGCGTTTGTCCCATAGTATAAGTTGTATTGTACATTATGATAAGCAGAGTTCATGGTTTTCGGATGTAAAGCGACCAACCGAACGAAACCTAATGAAAACTGTCATGCTGTATACTTAAGATTATTTACAAGTGTCTAGTAAGCGTTCAACCGAATGAATTATGTCCTTTGTCTAACTGTAAATCATTGACATACCTCGTGCTATCCCTAATTGCGCCGTTCTTTTGTTTTATGTCCAGCGCAATAACGTCGCACCTAATTATGTATAGTTAACTTTCATTATAGCAATGCAACAATTTAACCCGTGTACAGCGGACCATTATAACTTGGCCGTTCATAGCGGCGCTGCTTGTTTAGGCAAATGTGAAATTTAGTACATTTCAATTTAGTTCTCTGTTTCACCGTATACCAGCTTATACTGGTTGCTTTGTGTGTGTAAGCAAACACGTGTTACATTTTATCATTTTACGTCGCTTTACTGTTTATCACTTGTAAACTTGTGTTTGTAAACAATTCGTGTGATAATATACGTATTTGATTTTACGTAGCACGAGACTACTACGACGTTCTAGTGCAGTGGGCAAACTTTCCCCATCAAGGGCCAAAAAAAAACGAAACAATGTTATGGGGGCCAGAATTTCTTCAACGCAGGTCCCTACATTTCTCCGAGGACACGGCGCTACACACGCTGCAGGCGTGTGTTGCGTGGGCGACGCAGCGCCGTGAACTAGTCATGCTTAGCCATGGTTCTGTCCATGGTCAGGAACGAGTGCGTGGGAAACCGTCGCCTCCTTTTGCGAGGAGGTGATGGCTTCCCTTTGACCAAGGTGGGACCGAAGAGGGAGAGAGGCGGCTGCCACTCTCCCTTCCTGCGCCAGACGCACCGGGCACCGGAGGAAGCGCGAAGATCTCCGGCCACCGTAGTGTGTGGCTTGCGGGCGGCAGGTTAGGGGCCCGTCGCTCGACCAGTAACAGGGGGCCTACTCCCTAAGTCCGTCAACGAAGTTAGTCGCCCGTCCGAAAGTAGCCCGAAATGTAGGAGTGAACAAAACAAGTGTCAAGTTCAACTTCTCGGACGGGCGAAAACACATCGGTAGTAGGGACAGCTGTCAAAT
Organism: Amphipyra tragopoginis; assembly: GCA_905220435.1. Taxonomy (NCBI): domain Eukaryota; kingdom Metazoa; phylum Arthropoda; class Insecta; order Lepidoptera; family Noctuidae; genus Amphipyra; species Amphipyra tragopoginis. The sequence goes on from HG992006.1 coordinate 6,427,831, forward strand.
CGTGTTCTCATTCATTCTTAGTTCGGGCTCCGAAATAATCGTATGTTCGTAGGTGATAGGGAGTAGGAAACGCTTGTAACTAAGGTCGAAACCACGGACTTTGTGCTTAGGGAGTAGACCCCAAGGCCCCGAGAAGGCGGCGCGCCGTGTTCCGCGCGCGCCTCTTTGGAGGATGTGGGGCAAGGCACCACAGAAGGAGAGGTTCGCCAGTCCCTGACCTGGTCCGAGGCCTGCTGGGGTTGCAGTGCGTGGTGCATTAATTGTAGTCGTGTCAAAATATTTGATTTTGTTTTTGTTGTCAAACAATTAGACAGTTTATGTATACGAAAATTGTACTATTAAAGAAACCTACACGATTTTTAAATAATAAACCTGCTAAGAAAAGTCTGAATTATCCTACAGATGACTACATTCAGCGCAACTTAAACCTAGCTCAAGTATAACCGTATATTTGTCCTCCCACACAATTTTAAAGCGATAAGTACTCTAGACTAGGCTAACTAAGTAACCCGAGTACGAAAAGAACGCTTATGAAGCAGTTTACACAAAGAATGGTTTTAAGAATGAAAGCCAAGCTGATTAGAGCTTATATACGACCACCCGGACGGCAAATGGGATTTAGATTCCCAATTAGTTTGAAATTATACTTGGGGTACACTTTTTTCCTCGTGGCTGTATGGAAACTTCTGGCTTAACAGCTCTACTAGGATTACGGATATAATGAGATGAATGTAAATCGGAGACACAAATAAGCTGAGATACATTCGTCAGGAAAGTAACTTGTTGCAGAATTAGAATTAACATTGGATCAAATCCGCGATGACAATTCCAAAAGTGTAAACGCCAGTTTTTAAAGTCTGGTTTATTAGCTGTCTTATTTAAGGCCGATTTTTCAATCGTCAGATAATTTTTATCTAAAGAATAAAGGAGAACGATAAAAAATGTATGGGGCGTGTCCCCACCTAGCAATAACGGCAAGACTTATGTCGTTAGAAAGCTCTCTTCATGACTATCATTTATTACTATGGCATTTAGTCCAAAAAACTGCGTGACAGAAAAAGTTTTCCATACAAAAATCGTTTATTCCAAAAATCAAAAAATCACATTAGAGTAAAAGATAAATGAAAAAATCAATAAATAATATTGGCTTTGTAATATGCTACTCTAGGGCAGATGGGTTAGTAGGACTTAAGGGCTCATCAATAATGACATCATTCAAACACTGCTGGAGCAACGAAAGGGGCATGCCTTGAGTATCTTATGTACCATATTATCGAAGTTATTTAGGTATTTTTACATAAAATCATAAATTTTTTTTTAGCTGTATCTTTTTTCACACAGTTTTTTTGGGACTAAGTTCCGTAGTAATAAATGATAGTCATGAAGAGAGCTTTCTAACGACTTATGTCATGTCGTTATTGCTGGGTGGGGACATTTTGGTCGTCCTCCTTTGACGTTTTGACATAATATATTTTATATACAAAAACTGTCAAAATGTTAATCAATCACAACCGAATCGAAGCCGAACCGTTCATACAGACCGTTTTCGTTTACGAAAACTTCAAAATGTTTAGTTTTATTATTTTTGCCAAACAATTTGACAGTTTTTGTAAACGAAAACAGTCTGAATTAACGATTCCTTTGCAGTTTGGCAACAATTCTATTATAGACCTAAGCAAATATTAGAAAAACCAGGATTAACATATTATTTTGGTTATCAGAATACTGCAGCCCATCCACTTCATACTACCCAAACTATTTATCCCATCACCAACTTTACCATAAAGACAGCTAGAGTGGCCAATTCCAAGAACTACACCTTACTACCCGTTACTTATAGTATAATAACCGCACTTTACGGCTGAAAATCAAAGGCTAACTATACGGCGATAAAGTTCAAGTGTTTAGCTATTCATGAACACTAACCTTTACAGGCGGTGAAGCTCGTCAAAATATGTCGTCTGTGAGACTTGTACTTACTTGACTTGAGTGGTACTAGTAATACATAACATTATGTTCGTGTGTTGTTGATAATCTATTCATATAATAAATCTGTAATGGCTCGATCCAGTTTCCAGTTCCACAAACTTCAAATGTATAAGTTCCTAGATTTTCACCAAAATGTTGATTTAGTTAGTTTATTAGGTTTATTATTTTTGTGAGGAGCTCGTGGCTAAATAATTACAGCCGCATAGACCGATCTTCCGGGTTAAGCCACGCTTGCCGAGGTTGGTCTGTGGATGGGTGACCATTTACCATAGCGAGTTTCCTCCGTGCCTCGGAAAGCACGTAAAGCCGTTGTTCCCGGCTGTCATTTGTAGATCTTTGACAGTCGTTACTGTTGGTCAGAAGCCAGAAAGTCTGACAACCAGTCTTACCAAGAGTATCGTATTACCCAGTTACTGGGTTGTGGAGGTCTGATAGGCAGTCGCTCCATGTAAAATACTGATATTCAGCTGCATCCGGTTCGACTGGAAGCCGACCCCAACATAGTTGGGAAAAAGGCTAGGCAGATGATTAGGTTCATTATTTTTTATAATTAAAGCTTGTTTTTCACAATTTCGTTATAAGTAAATTATAATAAGAAAGAACTTTAAAAATGTTAAAATTGTTGATTTTGCATGAAAACTAATCTGTTTCTTAAGGTTGTTTGATTAAAAAATATCTCACATTCATTAACATAAACATAAGAAATAATATAAATAAATACTGTTATAATAATAAAACCATACATATACACATTTTATTTTAATTAAACCCTTTAACCCCCTTTATTAAATAACTTAGTTGAACCGACAAAGGTTCGTGTTAAGCGTCGAAAAATAAGGTTAGTGATCTAGGGTTAAACGATAACTGACGTCAAACCATGGGTATGGATGGCTGCTATGAGTGTATTAATTCGGTACCCCCCTTACTTTGGAGGCATATTGCTATGGCACATGCATAGAGCATAGCCACAGTGCTGTATGCGCCCTGACGATGCTAATTCAATGTTATCATTGTTTTCTTATACGAATAACTATTTTAAAGCACAACATAGGTGTCGTAAGATGCAGCAAAATGCTCGTTTACAGTAGCGTCCTAAGTAAAGGTACAATGCGTATCTATTATCAAGCATGTGGGCTTAAACACTTATAACGAACATTGTTTAAACAAACTTCTAATATTAACTCCTTATCGCCTGCACTAATCATAATGTAATTAAAGCTGAAAGGACTCAGTCTAGACATTGCACTAAAACTATAATAGTGTATACAGTACAGAAAACACAGTTCTATGCCTTGTACTTATTAGACACTAGCTTATGCCCGCAGCTTCGCTTGCGTGAAATTTTGAACCCGCTAAGTGACGATTTTCCATACAAACTTTCAATCCTTATTTAACTCCCTTAGGGGTTGAATTTTGTAAAATCCTTCCTTGTTCCTTGTCTACATTATAAAGTGAACCTCTGTGCAAAATTTCAGGTCCAAGGGTTTGGGCTGGGCGTTGATGTGTCAGTCAGTCAGTTAGGACTTTTCTTTTTATTTATAAACAGAATGTTAACGAAATCGTGTAATTCCTTCAAACTGCGTAATCTACTAGTGACACAGTTTAACCCTAAATGGAAATTTTCGAAAAAAAAAACATTGGTTTTCAATATCTGAGTTTTTTTAGAGCCTTGAGTTATCTGACTGCAAAGAGCGATATCACGTTGGTCGTTCCTGCCAGCCGTGTCGCCGTACTTTCATTAATTTATGCGTGGCATCGAAATGTTCACAAAATAAAATGATTTTTTTTGCAAAAAAAAACTTATTTTTTTACTGAATCCTTATTAGATGGTGTAGATACGATCGGTAACAAAGCTGCATGAAAAAAAAGATTTTTTATTTTTAATCAAGCTAAATCCCGTGTGGGGCCTCCTCTTTCTATCGTGTCGGCACGAGCTATACAAGAATAGCTCATGCCGTGGTGAAAAGATTAGCCAGTCAGCAAGGATGGTAGCGAGGCTGACTGCCCAGGGTGCGCCGGACGTACTGAAGTATCGTCACTCGTGGAGACTCTTTTCATGCACCCCATGTGTGTGGGGCCTGTCTACACCAGTAGTAGATCATGTAGTTTTAAAAAATTACACGAATTCGTTAACACCCTGTATAGATAGATAGTAATAAAATACTGCCGTATATTCTCGATAGCAATTTCTCCGTATGGGGACAGGCTAGAATATAAAACTTCCTAACCGCACGCTGGGAACAGAGGCGTGTTGTAAGATTCAAGAAAACCCAGCATGTGACGTGGTAAGATCTATACGGTCCGCCTGGTTAGCTACCACCTTCACATTAAAGTCCCTCGTCAATCAGTTTACTGTAGTCTCAAATTGATAGAGCACACGAATCCAAGTAACAGAGATTTAGAGGGATTCGCCTATACCCCTCTGGTTCTCCCATACACACGACGGAACACAGTAAACTGCTTGACTTTAATATGAGGGTGGTAGCTAGCCAGGCGGACCGTATAGATCCTACCACTATGCGTGCTGGTTTTGTTGAATCTCATAACACGCGTTTATTCCCAGCGTGCGGTGAGGAAGATTTATATTCTAGCCCGTCCCCACGCAGAATATATATTATAATCACACCATTTGCGACCACGGATTATAGTCACTCCTTTTTTTATTTAATACTAGCGACCCGCCCCGACTTTGCACGGGTGCAATTTATAAATATAAACCTTCCTCTTGAATCACTCTATCTATTAAAAAAACGGCATCAAAATCCGTTGCGTAGTTTTAAAGATCTAAGCATACATAGGGACAGACAGACAGCGGGAAGCGACTTTGTTTTATACAATGTAGTGATGATGAAGTTCATCTGTGGCAGTACAACTCTGATCGGTGCACTTATAATTAAAACCACTAATTCCAATAAAATACAATGTAAGGCACAGGAAGCAACTTATCTAACGTCCCGTGCCTGATTGGCTAACGCTGCCTGTCTGCGGGCGTCTGATTGGCTAAAACAGTTCGGTGCACCCGTCGGATTGGTTAATAAAGGCAGGCTGCCGTGCGTTTTCTAGCTAAAGGTCGCATGTTGCATAAATGTCAAGTGGCTAAGTCCCCTTACTTAATTGATTCTATCAGGTTGCGTGGAAGGGCAGCTGATAAACTATGCTGGCTGTATTTCATTTTAAAAATAAGTGGCTATAAATTTAATTGAAATAAGTCATACCTAAGTAGAATTTAATAAGGGATATATACATATAAATGAACTTTAAAAATAATAGTTCCTACTTAAAAGGCTTTAAAATTAATAGTTTGCAGTTTAATTTTAAGCTTCTAAGTTTTAAAGTCTTCTTAAAAAATAATCGTATGCACTACCTATAATTTTATTGCTTCTAACTTCAAAGTCTCCCGCAGTAAGAAATAAAAGTTGCGGTCTGCGGATGCAGTCTGCAGTTTGCAGCCCGTTTCGGACTTGTACCTTAATAAATTGTAGAGTCCTTCAGTCAAAGTATTAACTGTTTAGTAAACTCAGAAAGTGATACTTAATGCCTAAATATTCATAAGCCTCAGGGTTGGGCAGAGGTGTACAGTACAGCCTTAAGGTCACAGCTCATTAAGAGCTACCCGGCATCCGACCCGCATCGCCTCACCTCGTGCGGTAATTATTCTTTATATGAACTTGTATGGAAGTGCGCTCACTACACCAACTCTGTAGCGTCACCGGATCGCCTCGAGCGTATGCCGTCTACGCGCGGACGGCGAGTTGACCACTCGGTGACAACTCGCTGCTCGCATGCTTGCCTTGCGTTGCTGCGCTTTGCCAACGCACAAGTCGCGAGTGAACCGCGCGCTGCCATCGAGTGGACTCTCCCAACGACTACTCTGGTTGACCACGCGACGTTTACTGGTGATAACGCGGCGGCCACCCGTGAACCACCTGCTGACAACGAGTGGACGACGAGCGACGAGGCGATGCAGTTCGGGTGCCGGGTGGCTCTAATGAGCTATGACCTTTATTTTGACGTTATGTCGTCCCATGTAATAGAGGGCGAGCGTATTGCCATCAACCGACCACAAATCCAGACTCCGGGCTGCTACTGAGAAATTCCACACGGAAAACCCCAATAACACTGCCCGACGAATGGATTGAACCCAAGACATCACGCACTACTTTATAGCTATGTCTACACCAGTGCGCTTTCACGTTCATCTTGCGTCTTCGTCTGAAGCATGCGTGAAGCGCCATAGCGCATGCCTTAATACTAGTTCGAGTCTTATGGCAATCAATATTGCATGCGCTTGACGCAAGAGGAATTGAAAGTTGAAAGCGCAAGATGAACATGAAAGCGCACGGGTGTAGACATACCAAATTGGATTGATATCAATCAACATAATTTACTTCACTTCACTCAAATGTCAGCTACCAGACTCGACAAAAAATTACCAATGCACGTTTACAAACACGCACTGTATTTCGCTAGGGAACTAGAACTCAAATATCAGCCACACAAACCGATCAATCCGAAACAGCCGGCCAGCCAACATGCACAACCAGGTTTAAAATATTCACATAAAAAAACATCCAAATGGAAGTCGTCGTATTTTTGAGACATGCCGGAAAAAGGGGCAAACCTTCGTCAGTTTCGCGGCCTACTTCCTGCGTCCTCTGTTGAATTATACATCGTGGTTTGCCAAATATACTGAAACACAGATTTAAACAAGAATACTGTTGGCTGGCTTAACTACATATAGTTGAGATGCAAGCAAGAAATACGCGTCCCAGTTGCATTTGGCGCGTTCGTGTACATAGCTTTTGTAATGACTCTGCTTGATGAAAATGAAATAACGATATTATGGTGCCTGGCTTATTCTACAGTTAAGCTCGCGCAGACGAGTGACAGTTCTCGGCGTAGTTTTTTTCCGTGAAAATAAAACACTTATGCCCATCTACACTAAACCCTGCTAAGTCAGAGTTAAGCCACTACAGCGGCTTCTCCCAACAGTATTTTACAGGGAACGACTGAACCTAGTTACTGGGTCAATGCCGATATCCTAAGTTTAAACTAGAGATGCAACGAATATTCGGCAAGTATTCGGTATTCGGCCATTTTTTTCAGCTTTCGGTATTCGGCCGAATAGTAGGTAGTATTCGGCCGAATACTGAATATTTTACAAAAAGAAATAAAACAAAAACACAATTTAATCAAAAACATACTTAAATATCAAAGAATTATTTATTTATTAATCTTGATTGATATTGAGGATGACAATGTTTTTAATCTTAAAGACTTTACATAGCAAACACACCGCTAACTTGGAATCATCATCGAAAATTTCGAAATATTTCCAATTAGGCGACTTTTTATTCGTAACAAGCCACATTAGACAATATGACTTAATTTTAATCTGCGATAACATAAACACAGCACGTTGTGACTCGACTATTACTGGCTAATGAACCAAATACACCCGGTTCCGTCACCCCCGGACGTACCGCACTAAGACGTGTCGTAACCTGCTTGCGTGAAATGCACTGGATCTCCCGCCGAATATTTGGAAGCCGAATATTCGGTATTCGGCAGAGAGCGCCGCCGAATATTCGGTATTCGGCCAAATCACAATTCGTTGCATCTCTAGTTTAAACCGATTGTCAAAAATTCAGGCTTCTGACTACCCGTAAGGATTGTCGTAGGTATTCGTATGACACCCGGGACCGACAGTTTAACGAGATCTACAAGTCTCGGAGGGCTCCCGATATGTAACGAATGGTCACCCATCCATAGACTGACCGCGGCAAACACAGCTTAACCTTGCGAATCCTACGTGCGGTTGTTAATAAGCGACAAGCCCCTCATTATTATCTTAACGATGAATTTCGAAAAATAGGAAGTTATTCCTAAAACGGTTTCCATAACTCTAAAATTTTGGCTATTTCAATAGGACCAGCCTCGAATACCTGAAACAATAAATCGTGGTAACATCAAAAGTTTTACAATTTATCGTCCTCCAAAAACAAATAATTGAATAAACTTTCTCATTTATAAATAAGTAGGGCGGTGAACTATCTGTAAAATATTTAAGTTCTCTTATGATCTGTTAAGTTGCGGTGGATGGGGTCTGAAGTCACTTAAATAACTTAGTAAATACACACATCAAAAGTGTCTAGGGATCAACATATATTTTTGCAATAACTTTTCTCCTGATTGATATTAATTAAAATTTTCTTTAAGGATTCATCAAATAAAGTGTTTTCGTTTGTCACAGTAACGATAAACCAAGTCACCTTTGCATTAATAAAGAAATTTGCCATTTTCCTAATAAAGGGATTTTTGACATTTGAACCACTAACACAAAAGTTCGAAAAAAAGACTGAAATAACAGTTTTCTTTAAAATTTTATTGGGTAACTTAAACAATTAATAATCCGTGTTTCTACCGCGAACACTAACAACACAAGAACATCGGTTTGGCATACTCAAAATGAGTTCATCCAAATCACGCTGTGGAATGGCCGCCCATGTTCGTTGCAACAACAAAAAAAGGTCTTCTTGCGACTGGATACCCTCCATATTCGGCAGAGCTCTTCTCTGTAGCATATCCCATGCATGCTCAATCGGGTTCAAGTCTGGCGACTGAGCAGGCCAGGGCAGGACATTGATGTTAGCTGCGGCGAGAGTCTGTCTTACAACTCTTGCGGTGTGCGGTCGTGCATTATCATGCATTAACTGAAATAAGGGACCGATTTGCGCTTGTAGAGGAACGATGACGTCTGATACAATCGTCTCAGCATAAATTTGAGCGTTGAGGTTGCCTCTGATCCAAATCAACTCAGTTCTTCCGCCGATCCAAATACCCGCCCATACCATGATGGTTCCACCACTATAAGGATGGACTTCCTGGCAGGATTTTAATCGCTGTTGGCGTCCAGGGGTTCTCCAGTGTCGTATACGTCTTGTATCCGGTCTCATACCAAAACGAGACTCATCAGAAAAGCACACGAAACGCCATTGTTCTTCTGCCCAATTTCTGTGTCCAAGAGCCCATTGATATCGAATCCTACGATTGTGCATTGCTATAGGTGGTACCCGTAGCGGTCTTCGGGAATGAAGGTTCACTTCATGCAAGCGGTTTCTGACTGTTTGGTCGCTAATTAAGTTCCCTGAAGAGTGATGAAGCCTCACGGCTAACATCATGGCGGTTATTGTTGGAGCTCTTCGAGTTAAGATTTGAATGTATCGGTCTTGTCTCCGTGTGGTGCAGCGATACCGTCCTCCATGGCGCTCAGCCACGGTACCAGTGCTTCGGTAACGTGTCCAAAGTCGACTGATAACACTCTGACTTGTATTCAGAGCTAAAGCCACAGTACGTTGCCGGGAACCAGCTTCTATCATTCCCACGGCTCTGAGCATTTCTTCCCTGCTTAAATGACGTCGCCGCTCCATAATAACGTTGGTTTTAATCAGTAGTAGGGAAACAGTAGCACTAATAATGTCTTCAATGCGTTGTATGTTTTTATAGGGAAAATATTGACAGCTGATTTTCATCTTTTACTCGAATTTGATTCACAGTTCCTGATTCAAATTATGAAATGCACCAAAAAGGATCCATATAAATTTATAAAATCATAAATTTATTACAAAGCCACATCTCAATCTCAAGAAATCCGCATAAAAATGCTTGATCCCTAGACACTTTTGATGTGTGTAGATTGAACGGACACGAGACGAATGCGTACTGATGAAGATCTGCTGGTTAGGTAATGGCATAGCATGACATCAGCACCGCAGTGAGATGCATGAAAAGAGCCTCCACGAGTGACGATACTTGAGTACGTCCGGCGCACCCTGGGCAGTCAGCCTCGCTACCAACCTTGCTGACTGGCTAGTCTTTTCACCACGGCATGAGCTATTCTCGTATAGCTCGTGCCGACACTAGAAGAAGAAGCACCGCTGTGTGATTTATTTGCCACGAGATGGATAGATGTGTTTCCTGAAAATTTTGGGAAAAGGATGGATGAAAGATGAGTAAAGTTAATTTCTTTACTGATAATAATGTTTTTTAATTAGTAGTTTATGATGTTACGTATTTGTTTTCTTTTTGTTTTTGGTTTTTCTTAGATCCAATTTAAACTGTTCAACGCTTTGGTCTCAAACTGTAATATTGTGCATGTATAATGAATAAATAGCTTAATTAACCCATTACTTTCGCACTACTGGGCACGGGCCTCTTCTCGAAATGAGAAGGCTTAAGGCCTTAGTCCACCACGCTATCCTGGTCTTCTTCTATCGTGTCGGCACGAGCTATACGAGAATTGCTCATGCCGTGGAGAAAAGATTAGCCAGTCAGCAAGGTTGGTAGCGAGGCTGACTGCCCAGAGTGCGCCGGACATACTTATCGTCGCTGTCAGTTCAAAAGGACGTATGACAAAACAGTAGGTTTTCAGGAGACACAAAAAACTTTATTTTTTAAAATTTGGATTCAAAGGTTTATATTTAGTGACAAGCTTGTTTAATTTAAAGCTTGTCACTGAATATAAACCTTTGAATCAAAATTTTAAAAAATAAACAGTTTTTTGTGTCTCCTGAAATCCTCCTGTTTTGTCATACGTCCTTTTGAACTGACAGCGACGTTATGTATCGTCACTCGTGGAGGCTCTTTTCATGCACCCCATGCTGTCCTGGTGCGGGCTGGTGAACTACACACACTATCGGGAACTCTCAGATATTCAGGTTTCCTCGCGTGTTTTTCTCCATGTTTTTCTTCACCATAACGCAAGTGAGAATCAAATTCTGATCCGCACATGTATTTGAAAAGTCAGAGGTGCGAGTCGAGATCTTCCTCCTGCATGGAAGCTCTGAGCATATTTTCTGAGTAATATTAAATACGTTTTTCGAGTGCATGAAAAGAGCCTCCACGAGTGACGTTACCTAAGTACGTCCGGCGCATCCTGGGCAGTCAGCCCCGCTACCAACCTTGCTGACTGGCTAGTCTTTTCATCACACCATGACCTATTCTCGTATAGCTCGTGCCGACACGATAGATGAAGAAGAATACGTTTTTTACGAAAACTAAGTGGCAATTTTACAAAATGATTGCAAGACTTAACGAATTCTTATAGCATTACCTAAAGTTGTACACTTAACAAAATCCAATTCAAAGTCAGATAAGTAAGTAGATAATGTTATCAAACATTTTACCAAAGTCTTGAAAGCTTGCCATTTGAGAATTTGCTGAAGCCTGCAGACTGATGTAACCAGACAAGTGCAAGAACAAAACTCAAATATTTTCCAGAAATAAGTACCTAGCTTCGCTTGCCACGTGAAGACTACAGTAAAAGCACAATCACACGACCCAGAAAAAAAAACAGCGCTATTTTCACACAAACATTTCGATCGCAGCGTTTCTCAATGTTTACATGCAAATGCAAATAGATACAGTGACGCGGTTAATCCATCGGTTAACCGATGCGTCTAAATTGGGCCAGATGGAGCGTTGCGTGTCGAAATTCCGTCGAATACGGCTTTCCCTCCAGGCTTGCGACATCGCACGAAACGTGTGAAGTTCCCGTAAAGCACCCTGTACACTAAGCTAAATATTAGGGCTCTAATTTAGACTGCGGACGAGGTTTTAAAGCACTTTAGAGCACTTCCTCACAAGAGGCTCCTTTCATCATACTAATCACTAAACGTTCACTGTATATAGTGCGTTCAATCCACGAAGCCGTGCTTCACTCCTTTTGTGAGAGGTAGCCGCGTTATGCGTATGCACACATCTCTTGTGACCGCTCAACGCACGAGCCGAGCGAGCGAAGCTAGCGGTGCCGCGGAAGCAGCCGGCGAGTGGCAGTAACGATTCGCTTCGCCGATTACTTTCCACCATTCGTTTATGGGTGCATTCAGAATCAAATGGGGTTTGATTGACTATAGTGCGAACTATTAATTTTGTAGTAAAATGCTTTATTTTTAGTGTGTCTTAAACTTTTTTTTTTAGTTATTTTCATTGATTTTAAAGTGCTTTTAAGCAACCCCTAGGAAAAGGGATATTTATTACCGAGACCTACACTGAACACTAAAGTCCCTTTCACATTTATCTAAACGGGACTAACTCAGTGTTCTGTATTTAGCATGATGTGCAGAGCGCTTTATAGTTAACGATTTCGTCATAGGAAGTTTGGACGGCTTAAAATAATAAATGGTGGGACATTTTGTTTCTAAATGGGTTAGTTACGAAAATAGGAAGAGGATGTGTGTGAGATGTGTCTTTATTTAGATGTTTACGTTTTGGAAATGGACCACGAAGTAACGCTTTGTCATTTTGAAGGGCTATTTTCGGGTTTTCGTCAAGTTAAAGGACGGTGTTAGGTGATGTAAGGGCTATTTTTGGGTTTTAGGTTAAATGACAGGATGGTGATGAAAGGAAACTCTTTGTTAGTTTTCCACGTTTCGATGAATTTATGATGAGTTTATCTGACGTATTATTGCAATAATATATATGATCGTTTCTTAGTTGAGGAAAGTATATATAAAATTTAGTTCATTTACAATTAATTTTTCCGATTGCATGTTCGGATGGTAGCTCGGCCAGTCCTGTTATTAGCATGTTTTGTCTTGATGTGTCAATTTATAGTGAATAAAGCCTTTGTATGTTTTTCTTCTTTTAATGATATTGGTTGAACAAATACGAACAAAAATCAGACAAGACGCAGCAAAGAAATAATATGTACACTTTTACTTTCACGTCAAGGCTAGCACCACTTCTAATAATTATCTATTAGTCTTACAGATAACCTCATTTTAAAAGCTTTCATACAAAACAGACCACGCACTGCGCCTATTTGCACATCTTCTGATAAACACCCATTCACTATTTAGTACTCTTATAAATAGGGTTGTCCAAGTAGGTACAATACGGCCGACGTTTCTTGGTGAGTCTGAAGTTAGCTGATTAGCTGCGCAGTAGACAATTTCGTTTCTAAAAGATTCATTGCGCAGCCAAACAACTAACTTCAGACTCGCCAAGATACGTCGGCCGTATTGTAAAAACTAGTGAGGCGAAACGAATATTATTCGGCGAATTCTGGGACTCCGATTCGTTAATTTTATCCAATAAAGTACACGACCAAAAAATCCGGAACTAAATCAAATTCTGCAGCTGGAATATTGCAAAATCAATTTCCACTGAAATATTCCGTTATTCTATTACGCTCGCTTCACTAAAATGCATTCCGTTGTATCCACAGTCTGATTTTTTACAGTAGATCATCGCGAGCGGCTTGCAGAGTAATCAGCCCACTGCCCCACTGCTGGGCATGGATGGGACTCTTCTCAGAGTGAGAAGGTTTTAGGCCTTAGGTTTGTGCTCACCAACAATAATTCTTTAGTTAAACAATTGTTTATCTGAAATTCTAGTAGATTGGATTAAAAATTTTTTAACCAGGGAAATAATATTGATGAAATCCTGTATTAATCTATCACGCTTGCCTAGCGTAATACACACACCATAGAGAACCTTTTTTTTTAACCTCTCTGATGTGCATGTTCCCACGATGTTTTCTTTCGTAGCTAAACCATAAACGCAAGGCATAACCAAATTCTCTGCAGGTCTGGAGAGTAGCCGTGAATATGCGGGCCTAAAGTCCCGAGCTGCCTTATACATCGTCCAAGATGCTAATCAATCTTATATTCTGTATCTGTCAGAAGTATTGTAAGGAATTTATGAAAGAGTTTATTAGAATTATTATAATATTTTTTTTATTTTTATTTTCTTGCCCTTGTATTGTATATCGTCTTCTATTACTATCTTTAATTATTGTAATTGGTCTAAGACCGTTTTAATTAAAGTAAATAAATATATCAAATGTAAAATTTCGAATCAAAATATGGCTTTCAAACTAGCTATAAAGCAGATAGATCTAACCTGAATTTTAACATTAGCTACTTATATCCCGAAAAACTAAAAAATGGAACCAAAAACACAGCTGTGTTTTATAACGTACAAAAATTCAAAAACAGGCAATGACCCCATGCATGGCGACACTGCATAAGTTACGCTGTGGTAATACCGTTACATAGTCACGTACACATCTGGCAACCCTGTGTATGTAGGACATCTAATCTGTGAGTTCCTCTTGCAACAGCCAAGCTTGGTTACCACAGTTAGTTTACATACAGTCGTAAAATTCGTGTGATTTAATAGCCGCGTGGGTGTGAAGGAGCCGCTATTTATTACACAGATTCTATAGCTACATTGTACGGAAAAGGTTGAATAGTATTAACATTTTACGTTTAAGATGGGAGGTATAACCGACGTTATAGTGTTTGAGCTTCAACTCTGTTGAGGCATGATCGTCCTTATATGGAGTCTTTATTGTCGGTGACCAGTGAAAACCCTGCATGTAAATAGTAATTTTGGTCAAACACGTTTTATGTCTTAACTTAACCCTTTATAAGGCAGTGGCAATATTTAAGCCACCAACTTTTTTGGATAATGTCCTGAATACCTACATGTTATATTTTTATTTTTAAACCTGGAAATGTTACGATTTTTAGCTACTTTCTATAAGAACAAACAAAAAAAAACAACAAAAAAAATTGTTTTTTCTTTTTTTTCTTGTTTATAAAAAAAATCCAAATTATTTGTTATTTACTTTTCCTAAAACCTTTTGCCATGTATAAAGGGTTAATAGAGGTCGCCCGCCCGCGTAGATGTCGTTCGTATTTTTCGGGATTAAAGTAGCCTATATCCTTCTTCAGGTTCCAGACTATCTCTGTACCAAGTTTTATCAAAACCGGTTCAGCGGTTTAGGCTTGAAAGCGTAACAGATAGACAGACAGAGTTTCTTTCTCATTCATGATATTAAGTTACTACTTCCTATTTACTAAATCCCTACTGGGATTTAGCAAGAAAACCTCGCAACCCATATTTTAGGCTGGCCCGAGTTCAATTTGAATGCACATAAAGAAGTTGATTATGAATAATGCACCTGTTTATCTGCTGATAACCCCGTATTTAACGAGAGGAGCTCGTGGCTAAATAATTACAGCCGCATAGACCGATCTTCCGGGTTAAGCCACGCTTGCCGAGATTGGTCTGTGGATGGGTGACCATTTACCATAGCGAGTTTCCTCCGTGCCTCGGAAAGCACGTAAAGCCGTTGGTCCCGGCTGTCATTTGTAGATCATTGACAGTCGTTACTGTTGGTCAGAAGCCAGAAAGTCTGACAACCAGTCTTACCAAGAGTATCGTATTACCCAGTTACTGGGTTGTGGAGGTCTGATAGGCAGTCGCTCCATGTAAAATACTGATATTCAGCTGCATCGGGTTCGACTGGAAGCCGACCCCAACATAGTTGGGAAAAGGCTAGGCAGATGATGATGATGATGAACCCCGTATTTAACGAAAAATTTCATATTTTTTCCAAGAATATCTCGTAATTCGCATTTGACACCTTTCGAGAATTCAAGTTCAAATATTAATTACATTCTTCTTTTATCGTGTCGGCACGAGCTATACAAGAATAGCTCATGCCGTGGTGAAAAGATTAGCCAGTCAGCAAGGTTGGTAGCGGGGCTGACTGCCCAGGGTGCGCCGGACGTACTTAAGAATCATCACTCGTGGAGGCTCTTTTCATGCACCCAAAAATTACATGATTTAGTAGGTTTCATCTATACATATAATCTATACATATAATAAAACAGTAAAAAAACTGTGTCTGTACATTGAATATATTAAAAAAACAATAGTTGAGGGGGGTTTAGAAACAGTAATAGAGCACAAATCCAAAAAAAAAAGTCTGTCTGTTTGTCTGTTTGTCTGTTTGTCTGTGTGTCTGTTTGTTTGTACACGCTAATCTTCGGAACTACTGGACGGATTTGAATGATTTTTCTTTTGTTGTATAGGTATTAAGTCTGGGCAATATATAGGCTATAATTTATTTTGGAAACTTGAACACCTGATGTAGAACCGCAACAGACCAGCTAAACTATAAGAGATACAAAAATGGTACCATAGCAAAAATTATTTAACTGGATGAGCATTTTTTGATGAGAGAATAAATTTGAAGATCTGGAACACCTGATGTGAAACTCCAAGAGCCCAGCTACACTATAACATATATCGGAATGACGTCTTAGCAAGAGTTGTTCAGCCTGATGAGCACTCTCTGTTGACGTATAAAAAATGAAGATCTGGAACACCTGTTGTGGAATTCCAAGCGCCCAGCTACACCATAACACATATAGGAATCACGTCTAAGCAAAAGTTGTTCGGTCTGATGGGCATTTCCTGTTGACTTATAAAAATCGAAGATCAGAAACATCTGATGTGGAAATCAAAGTTATCACTAATTTCACTGTATAATTATAAAATAACATAAGCTTGGAGTACCTCCACGCGGTGAAGGCGTTAACAGTTTAGGACTGATTTTCGATGACAATGGTATATCATTGAAAATTTGACTCTACTGGCCAAAACTCCCGTTTTTTTTTATTTTATCGAATAAGTATGCCTTCGAGCTTATGTTATTTGAGTGTTTAATTTCATTTTACATTTATCTTCGTGACACGGTAGCCTACCCGGTAACGCAGGGGAGCAGTCACTTAAATTATTAGAAAATTCATGGTTATGCGAACACGCCATATTGACCCCAAAAAATGATCAAGCTGCAAAAATTAATCAAAAAATTTTGGCGGATATTGAAGGGGATGAAGTGGTTTACACTTCTTTCGACAGTGTTGTCGATCAGGACGACGCCACTAATTACCCAGTTGTGTTTCTCAATTCACTTACAGCGAGTGGTCTCCCTGCTCATAAAATAAGACTTAAAGTCGGTGTTCCCATAATGCTGATGCGAAATTTAAATCCGCCAAAACTGTGCAACGGAACCCGTCTTATTGTCACCGCTTTACAACGTAATATAATTGTTGCTACAATCCTCACTGGGTGTGGTGCCGGTGAGGCTGTGTTCATACCGCGCATACCACTCATCCCCAACAATTTCCCCTTTCAATTTAAGCGCACACAGTTCCCTGTGACTACATGCTTTGCCATGACAATAAACAAGTCACAAGGGCAGACGCTTAAAGCCTCTGGTGTTGATCTGACAACCAGCTGTTTTTCTCATGGCCAACTTTATGTTGCTTTTTCAAGGGTCAGCAACGCTTCCTTTATATATTAGCTCCTGAAGGAAAAACCCCAAATATAGTTTAAAAAGATTTTTTTTTTAAGTTATTTGCAATATTATTGTTAATTCAGTGTACCCTTGGGATCCGCTGCGGAATTAGGGGAAGAAAAGTTTTTTTGTTGTTGTAGGTATAGGTATTAAGTCTGGGCAACATAGGCTATAATTTATTTTGGAAAATGGAACACCTGATGCAGAACCGCAACAGACCAGCTAAAGTATAAGAGATATAAAAATGGTGCCATAGCAAAAATTGTTCCACTTGAAGAGCATTTTCTGCTGTGAGAATAAATTTGAAGATCTGGAACACCTGTTGTGGAACTCCAAAGCCCATCGACACTATAACATGTATAGGAATGACGTCTTAGCAAAAGTTGTTTAGTCTGATGGGCATTTCCTGTTAACTTACAAAAATGAAAGATCTGGAACGTCTCGAATCGTCTCGCGCATCCCGTTGTTTACCCGTGCCCAGGCTCTTAGAATTCGACATCAGACGTTTCAGATCTTCGATTTTTACGACCCCATTGTCGCTGGCATAAGCAACAGGATCCGCGTACGAAGTCGCGGGCAGAAGCTAGTTTATAATAAAACAAAAAAAAAAAACAGTGAAATTCCTAACAACATTTTTCAGGAAGCGGTTTTTTCCTTCTCCTGTAAAATTTGCCTTTAGGCAATAACGAGGTTTTCACTGGTGGCCGACGTTATGTAACCCAATAGCAAGAGCGACTAGTGTTAAAATATAGACAGCCACAAGTAAGAAATTGTAAAGCTGCATAAGTACACCTATCACCTCTCAAACTTATCATCAGTGATGCCAGAAGGCCCGCTTTTGGTGGGACGTCCCGTTTTTCAGCCCTCTGAGGACTCAAGATACGTCCCGCTAGCACACCCCGAGCGGAACGCGAAAAATCCAGCTATTTCATCTAAATAGGTAATATGGGCGCGGTAGAGTGCGCGCAAGATAACTCCGCGCGCGACTGAGGGCGCGCTACACGTTGCCATGATCGCAAAAGTTCAAATTACCGCTTTTTAAGCTTAACTTTCTTATCGCTAAACATATTTTTCCCGTTAAACATTCCTACAATCAGGTAGTTCTACTATCAAAATTAATAAAACGGCACACACTTTGGTGGATCATGATTAGTTCCGATTTCGGCCGCGCGCAGACTTATCTTGCGCGCACTCTAATTTAAAAAGAATCTGTCAGAGAAGGAAGGAGTGCACGAGACAAGCGGGCGGCGGATGATGGCCGACTGTGCGACGAGCGGTTTCTGTCTCAATCCCGCTATTTTTTCATTTAAGTCCCGGTATTTGGAAAAACGGTTCCGGCAACACTACTTATCGTTTGTCCAGCCTTTTCCCAACTATGTTAGGGTCACCTGCAGTCTAACCAAATGCGGCTGTTCTATACATGATACGATCGCCATTTGACCTTCGCAACCCAATTACTGGGTAATACCAATATCCATAAGTCTCATACCGACTGCCATAGGTATTCATAGGACAACCAGAGCTGACGGTTTAACGTGCTCTCCGAAGCATGAAGTCTCGATGGCTAAATAATGATCTCCCGTCCACGGTACCGACCGTGAACAGCGAACCTCGCAAATTGATCGATCTGCGTGGAATCTATTAAGCCACAAGGATATTCTACAGGGTTTAAACGAATCCGTGTAATTCCTTCAAACCGCGTGTTCTACTGGTGACACAGATTCAACCTAAATGGGTATTTTTGAAAACAAACAAAAAAGAAATTCGGAAAAAATATCTTGGTTTTCTATTTCTGAGTCAATTTAGAGCCCCGAGTTAACTGACTGCAAAGAGTGATATCGCAGTAGCCGTGCCCGCCAGCCGCGTCGCCGTGCTTTCATCAACTTATTCAAAAAAAAAACAATTCAAATTATTTAATTCGGACAAGGTACCTACATCCTACATCCATATTTTGGTTAGTTACAATCTTACAAACTATGTCAATAATAATAATAAATAGGCGTTGATTGGGCAAAGCCATGACCAATGATTTTATGCGTGGCATCGAAATGATCAGTCACACAAAAAAAATCTTGCTTTTTTACTGAATCCTTATTAGGTGGTTTAGATACGATAGCAAGAAAAAACAATTATTTTTATTTTTAATTCGTCTATTTCCCGTGCGGGGCCGATCTACACCAGTAGCAGATATGTGGTTTTAACGAATTACACGAATTCGTTTACACTCTGCCTGTATATCTTCATAACATTATCATAACCAGCCCATTACTGTCCCAATGCTGAGCACGGGTGTCTTTTCAGCATGATAAGGGTTAAGGCCTTAATCCAACACGCTGGCTTGGTGCAGGTTTGCGTACAAGTAACACCATTGATAACTCTTTGGCGCCCTCTCAGGTGAGGTTTTCTCACGATGTTTTCCTTCACCGTTTACGTGATAATCAAAATTTTGATACCCACGTGAATTCTTAAAGTATACTTTATCTGGGTTCTTATAAAAGCAGTCTGTCTAAGGTCCGTATTACAGAAGGTAACTCAAGCGTTGATCTCTGTTTAAAACTAGTTTCGAGTCGAGTCTGCTGGGGAGTTTGTTGCGCCGTTTCTTCTTCACAGCATAAACACTAGGAAGCGGTGAAGGGTGGGCGCTTTGAGGGCAGTCTTATGTATATATGACGTTCAAAAAGAACTAAGTAATACTAGTCTACTTTGAATAAACGAGTTTTGAGTTTGAGTTTAAATTTTATAACGTGCCTCAAGTATAGCTTCATTGATCATAGTTCAACTGAGTTTGATTTTTCGAACCCAAGTAGAGATTTAAACTTTAATCACACAAGCGTGGTCGAGGCCGCGCTTGAGCACAGAGCACCTTGTCAATTTACGTCAAACAGTTTGACTTTTGACGGATCATAACTCTGCTTGAGGCTCGATATGAGTCTCAATTCAGCTGAGTATAGTTCAATTACTGTTCTGGAATAAGGTCGATGCTCAAGTACTGATTCTATACATAAACAATGATCAAGTGATTAGAGTTCAAACTGGACTTGAGGAACATTCTGTAATACGGACCTAAGACAGTCTAAGTGGGCATCACAGTTGCTATGGTATCGGAAATCGTTCAATTTGCGAGCGAATTGAAGCCAATTGGCATCAAACAACTTATTAGGTACATGACGTTGGACAGACGCGAGCGCATGCTGCAGTTTGAAAGGACGGCTCTGTTTTACTTGCGATTGCTCTTGTTGAGACTGAGTTAATCAAAACGCGTCCGTTTTTTGTCATATTTATGGCTTAACTGTTGGTCATAGAATTAACTAAGAATTATGATAGAATTCAAAACATTGATGGATAACCCAACTGGGTCCTATTACACACTTCTTTAAATTGTTGTATTTTGAACTATATAAGGGAAGACCTCTGGACTGTGGGAATGCCGAATGCCTATCCAGAGATCGAACTTTAATGACTAGACCAGGGGTGGGTAATCTTTTTTCATCAGTTGCCAGAAAAAGAAATTACGCAAAGGCTAAAATAAAAATCAATGCGTCCGTTTCCAACAAAACATTTTTTTTGGCTCAAGTAATTACGGCTATTTGTTATGGCCGTATAATCTTGCTCTAGAAGGGCAGGTGGCGGGCCGGATTCAAACCCTTTGCGGGCCGGAGTTGGCCCGTAGGCCGTAGTTTGCTCGCCCCTGGACTATACTGTAGACCACACGTGGTCAATTTAGGCCGTAAGCGAGTCTCATGTTGTCTCTGTTTTCACCGCCGAGAAAAGTCAGAACGAGTCTCGTTTTGAGAAACTGTTCTCGAGTAAATGAGTCTTTAGGAGATAGCTCTAAAATTAAATTCGTTTATTAATACAAGCTTTAACCCTAGATCACTAAACATTAGTCTCACAGGCGACACGGCCCCGACGCATTCGCTGTTTAGGTAAGTTCCCGACATTCCCCCGGCCCACCGCGCTCAGTACCTTCCTAATTCAGTGTTTTAGTGCCCCGTGCACATGCATTGCTTCTGCACGTATTTTACTTCCGGGGTTTTGGCGAATTGTTAGTCTCACGGACTAATGTTTAGTGATTACGCTTAAAAAATGAGTCAAAGTAAGCTTTGAACAATTTTGGTTTATTTATTGACTTCCTGAAAATTGAAGATGTCGTGGCTAAGTACTTCTCAAGCACAGCCGAACAAAAGAAAAATTTGCGCATTTTGCCCATAACAGAAGCACAGGATGACCAAAGTATCATGCCACTGCTGCATGAAGACCATTTGTGGCGAACATACCATTCCTATCTGCTCAGACTGCCAGGATTAACATTTTTAAAGTGTCTAATAGTTTTTAAGAAGTCTTAATACATGTCCTCCTATGTTGACTCCTTTTTATTTATTAATAAATGTAATTTCAAGAAAAATAATGACGTTTCATTTTGTTAGTCAAAATGACTAAAGTCCCCGTCGCGAGAAGCTATAAATTTTGTAAACACACATTCAGGGGTTCGCAACCTTTGGAACAAATAAACAAAAACAGTTTTGTAATGATTTTTATTTTTATATAATGGTTTTTATTTTATTTATATAATAATAAATAGTAATCTACGAAAACAACACAAACAAACTGAAACGCATTCAAAACTCAAATGACAGCATTGACAGCGTCAGTGTGAACTTACTTCAAAATGGCGGGCCAAATGTTGACGTTCCATGAGTCAGACACGTTCCGGTACCACAAAACATTAGACGATAGCGCTTTATATCGCTAAAATATAACCCGACTAAGTGAAATTGCTCGTTAGTTTCGTATTAAACGTATGTAACTTTGAGTTGATTGAATTTGGGATTATTTGTTGTTGATTGAATTGTCGCTACGTAACTTTGTAGAAGTTCTTTATTTACAAAATTTATAGCTTCTCGTGACGGGGACTTTAGGTACTGTTTAGTGACTGTGTAACTCGAAAATATGTTTAGTGATCTAGGGTTAATATATGGTTGTGTGTAGGTACTGTGACAAAATTGCGTGATTTCTGATCCATCGATATTACCACAGCCTTGAAACAATAATTTTATACTATTAGCTATTATACATATCACTATATTATTACTGTCGTAATACCGTTATTAACTGTAATTCCATAACATGTTCGTAGAATATACCTACATACTGAATGTTATTATCTCAAATTAATAACGTGAAAGTGGATTATATTCTGCATACTTTATTTGAAACAAGAAGTATGAGGTATGCATCGGATAAACTATGAGACTACATTTGAAGGTGATGTGATGAGTATCAATATAGCTGACAGCTGACTTCTAGACCTCTTAAGGCGACAGTCCAAAACGACTTTTTGCAGCGATACAGTTGACATTCAGTCGCATTGTAGGTATACATGCAGCATGATGCAGTTCCACGTTCACGAAACGCGCTACTGTAGACATCACTGCAAAAAATCGTAGTAGGCTATCACCCTTAGATACGGCGACTTTTTGCATTGATACAAACGCGATGCATTCGCAATCCAGTCGCGATACAACCATTCAGAACTTATACAATCGCGATGCAGCAGCGATTAAAAGGCGAAACAAACGCGTTGCAACAACGGTACAGGAAATAGCGCGCCTTAGCACCTATGCAGTCGAAAAAAAAATAACCAAGTGAGCTATGTCGCGATACAGCCGCGCGTTTGTATCTACAAAAAGTGTATCAGCAGTCCGATTGTTTAGTCTGATGATCGAACTGATGAGACTTTTTCGTCTCAGTAAGTCATGTGGAAGGGCCCTCAATCGATTAACGAAAATATTAAAAGGTGTAACATAATTTCATTTCGATCCTCCGCGCTAACTAACCGCAGACCGCAGAGGTTTCGTCCGCACAAATATATAGACACTATGGTAAAAATTGTCAAACTGTCTTTTTACGATTGTGAGTTTTTTTTAGTTGATTTTGTTTTACAAGTGACAATACACGATATTTTTTAATATACTAAATTGTTGTATTAATTTGTAATTGAGATCAACTCATTACAAAGGTCTATTAAATTGTCAACCATTTCTCTAATCAACAACTTCCTAGTAGTATGTGCCCAAACGCCTACTAGATGTCAGTCCCAAGAACTGATACCATATCACTTCCTGTTAGTCATACATTTCTAATGATTACAATTACTAGTTCAAATAACTTATTGTTACTGGAAATTATTGATTACTATTCCACTTGAAGCCAAAAGAGCTCTTTTAAATTGCTATGAGTTAACTGAACAAGTTGCATCACTTATTAGTACCTGCTTCGTTAACAATGCATCCTAGAACTGTAAAATTTATGATTTCTCGCATGGATTTGATCATAAAATACAATGTTCTACTCTGTTCACCGTAAGATGAGTCCTGACATAGGGCCTGTCCACATCTCCACGTCACGACGTCGTCAACGTGGAACAGTGCGATAACGCGGCACGGTGCGTTGACGTAACGTGCTTAAGGCCTCATTTACGGAGACGCGGGGCGTCGCGCGTCGCTTGCTGCGTGTCGTCTCGCGGCGTGTCGTACGATTTTTTCTGTTTACGGAGCGGCGGCGCGTGCAGCGGCCCGCATCATCACACGCACAAATATATGGCAATGTACGATGTTGTTTATGAAGATACGGCGCGTGCGACGCCGCGGGCCCCGCCGCCGTTGACGCTACGTTTTACAGTGGACGGAGAATTGCATGAATAGCTGGTCGCAACGCTGTGTGCGCCGCCGCGATAAACGTCGCGTGCGACGAGGCGATGCCATCCGCGGGCTCCGCCTGCATTTCAAGCAAACGCGTGTAAAATCGCTTCTCCGTAAACGCTCTCATACAACGCCATATGTTTGAATTCAGTGCGGGCCGCGCCGCACAACGCGACGCGCGACGCCCCGCGTCTCCGTAAATGAGGCCTTACGTTACCGTATCGTAAAAATGCACGTCAGGATCATTGTTTGATTTATCGTTGACCATGTAGATCCTGAATTTTAATAAGAGAAACAGTAAGGTATGGTTTTAAAGCATCGAAGCACATAGACGGCGACTAACTCGCGGGCGTGGAGAGCGCGGGCGGAGAGCATTATACGTGTGCGCTTGCGGCTATAGGCGGAACGTGTTACGATACGGTAACCTAAATTTGCACTTTATGTCAACGCACCGTGCCGCGTTACTGCACCGTTTCACGTTGACGATGTTGCCGTGTTGTGACGTAGAGATGTGGACAGGCCCATAGCGGTCATTCGTAAATTGCAGCTGTAAGGAGATTGCTATCGAAAAAACGTAAACGACATTATCCGTAAATAGCTAGACTATCCACATTTTTTTTAATAGTATATTTTTTTAATGGTAACTTTTTGTAGAGAAACCTCAGGAATCACCTTACGGTAAAAAGGGTATAGTAGGAAAGGGGGTACTAAGCCGCGGGCTACTTAAAGTATCACTGATGACTGTTTTAAAGCCAATGTTAAAATTTTAAAGTTCATTTTTATTTCCACTCAAAGTGAAAATAACTTTTTTTTTTTTTAAATAGGTATTCGTTACAAAAATCACACAGAAAAAAAGTCTGCTGTTCCCTACATTTTAACGAGTTATGCGAACATAAATGTAGGGAACAGCTGATTTTTTTTTCGCGATTTCAGTTTTGGTCCCATAGTAAAAGTTGTTCATAATGATGAGTACAGTGACCCCTTAAGACGTTGTGCGTTATTTAATTTACACCTTGTATTGTAGTGTTGGTTAGGAAAGGAGTCTAACGGGCAAACCCACCAGCGAAGCAAGCCCGGCTTCGGTGTTTCAACCGTTAGGCAGAGCATCCACCAGAGCTGTACGAGGAAAATGTGCGGTGCGAAAATGTGTAGCGAGGATGTGAAACGGTGTGACCCTTTCCACCAGAGCTGTGCGAGGAATGTGTAAAGCGTAATGTGTTAATGTGTGCAAATGATCATCTACCTCTTCCAAACACCATCTATTGACTGACTGGTAGGCGCATATTTTCAAATCCTCGCACACATTCCTAGCAACACATTCCTCGTAACACATTCCTCGCAACACGTTCCTCGCAACACATCCCTCCCTCGCATTTCTTGCTTGTTTTGTATGAACAAAAACCTCGCTCCGCTAAGCCCATATCCACCGGAGCTGCGCAGAGCGAAGCTAGGTAAATGAAGTGATTCTATTGGTGCTTACAAAACACATTCCTCGCTACGCAGCTAAGCACAGCTCTGGTGGATGGTCAGCCTTATGGGTGACACACACCTAAGCCGACGCCGGGAATGATGCAGCATACATCTGTGCCCGCGGGGCCTTGTCGGCGGGGGAACAAAGCCGCGCACTGGCCGCCAGGCTTCCTGCGCTCTGGGACTTTTATGACATTTAGGAAAAATACGCAAATACTGGGACTGCGACACAATTATATTTTTACAGGTTGTGGTGGCGCTGCTTGACAAGACCATTTTGACAATGGAAGATGTCCACTCAGATGAAGGTAATATACAAGGTTAGCCAGAAAGGGGGTACTAACCTGAAAGGGTGTTAAAGTACCCATAATAATGATTAACTTTTGTTCTATCACTTTCCCCAAAAGACAATAGAGAGAAATAGCTGTTCAAAAATTACATAAAAAATATGCTAAAATCTATCTATCCTCAGCTATGATCAGCTGTGTTTACATTTTAGGTCACATTTGGGGTCACGAATTAAAAGCTCAATTTACTGAATTCGTACTAAAGTAGGGACGAAGAATTTTTGAAGAAACTACAATAAAAATTATTTACATAGAAATAAAAACTATCGAATTTTAACACATGCTTTAAAACCGGTATCAGTGATACTTTAAGTGGCCTCCGGTTTAGTACCCCCTTTCCGAATAACATTGTATAAAAAACTGTTGTTTATCCTTGCGGACCGCAAGGGCAACCGGGCAGTTATTGGCGAGACCTGAAGGGTCTCTACTGTCCCTAGCCATTGGGGAGTAAGTAACATACTTAACCTAAGCTAACTACATATCGCACACCTATATCTAAACAGAGACAACTCAAAAAAATTGCATTTTTCAGGAGACGAAAAAAACGTATAACAAAAAATGCAGATATACGTTTTTTCGTCTCCTGAAAAATGATTTTTTTTGAGTTGTCTCTGTTTAGATCTAGGTGTGCGATATACTCGCTAACATCATGACTGCTAGCAACAACAGCATTAAGGGCGATCCCTAGTGGGACTCAGACTTCGGCTTAGGGCGGTGCTGGCGGAAGGTTAGGAGGGAGACAACTTGATGACGACTAAATTATCGGCGTGGAAATATTACCTATTGTGATTACATTACCTTCTTCCAGTCACCGCTTCATCATAACTTTTAACGCTCATTTACTCGAATTGTGGAAAATCTATACAAGGTTAGTCAGAAAGGGGGTACTAATCCGAAAGGGTGTTAAAGTACACATAATAATGAGTAACTTTTGTTCTACAACTTTTCCCAAAAGTCAATAGTTTACGAGAAATAATAGTTCAAAAATCTTAAAAAAAATCTCTAATCTATCTATCCCCAGTTATGATCAGCTGTGTTTACATTTTAGGTCATATTTGGGGTCATGAATAATAAGCAACAATTTCTGAATTTGTAACTAAAGCAGAGATGAAGAATTTTTGAAAAAACTAAAATAAAAATCATTTTATTTGGAAAAAAAAAATACCGAATTTTGAAATTTCAACACTTGCTTTCAAACAGTCATCAGCGATACTATAAGTGGGCTTCGGATTAGTACCCCCTTTCCGACTAACCTTGTATAAATAAAAAGAAAAGTCCTGACTGACTGACTGATTGACTGACTCATCAACGCCCAGCCCAAACCCTTGGACCTAGAAAGCTGAAATTTTGCGCAGAGGTTCCCCTTATAACGTAGACAAGGAACAAGGAAGGATTTTTCGAAATTCAATCCCTAAGGGAGTTAAATAGGGGATGAAAGTTTGTATGGAAAATCGTCACTTAACGGGTTCAAAATTTCACGCAAGCGAAGCTGCGACCAAAAACTAGTATAACATACTCGTATTCCCTCAACTAACTCATGTCTTCCTAATGTCAATTCAGTATATTCAAAATTAATGTGCTAATTTTCCGATTGCACAAACGCATGGTATCGCGGCCGTGTTATTTGAGTTACGTTTTGATGTGTCATAGTGAATAAGGCCGCTGAACACCAAACTTCAAACTTCAAAGCTCATTTATTCAAAATAGACTACAATAAATTACTTAGTTCTTTTTGAACGTCAATGTTAGGTACATATATAATACCGGCTTCCCACGGTGCGTGGTAGCACGCACCGCGACGCACGAGCTCGCACCGGCACCATGGGAAGAGACTCGTCCGTGGTAACGCGGACGCGTGCGGAGCGGTGCGCTATATCCACATCACACACCCTCATAATGTGGTTTCCCACGGTGCGTGATTTTACGGATGATACCACGCACAGCCGGTGCGCGCTACCACGCACCGTGGGAAGCCAGCTTAGGTAATACGGGTTGCAGACCAAGAGCTAAGCTAAGTTAGTTTAGCTTAGCTCGCATAGCTGACGCAGTTTTCCATACTTGTGTGCAGACCGCAAACTATGCGAACTAAGCTATGTGAGCTAACTAAAATATGCGAAGCTGAGTTAGTTGTGTATGCCGATGCGCAGCTACACGAGCTAAGCTAAGCCCCTCCCGCTACCCCGCACAACCTTTGCACATCCTTTGGCAGTGCTGGCTTAGCTGTTGGTGTGCACGCTATTTATTTCTAGCTTAGCTTAGCCTAGCTTGCTTGGCGTAGCTTAGGTTTAGCCTTGGCATAGCTTAGTTTTCGGTCTGCAACCGGCTTAAGACAGCCCCCAAAACGCCCTCCCTTCACCGCTTCCTAGTGTTTTTGCTGTGAAGAAGAAACGGCGCAACAAACTCGCCAGCAACACATATCTGTCTGTCAAGTGAATAAATTAATTGAATCTATACACAGCAAAAGGTAATATTAATTACAATAATGAAATTATGCAAAATGCGGATTATAAAAAAAGTATAAGTAAAGGGTTTTTCAATAAATTCCTACAGTAGACTGCGAATCTGAATCGATTGATGTTTGATTCCTCAACCCAACAATTTAAACATGAATAATTAACTACTTCGTCGTAACAATACACGACTTAAGCGCTGTTCAGACTACTCTATACTATTTTGTTTTAAAGAGTGTAAATGAATTCGTAAAATCACATGATATGCTACCTATTGGTGTAGACTGACACCGCATCGGATTTAGTGTCATTAAAAATAAAATTTCTTTTTTTTTTCTTCCTGTTCGTTTAGTGATCTTATCTAAAATTCTAAACCACCTAATAAGGAAACAAGAAAAAACATTTTTTACCTCTTTTTTTAAATTTGAATTAACAATTCGATGCCACGCATAAATTAATGAAAGCAGGGCGACACAGCTGGCGGGCATGACTAACACGATATCGTTCTTTGCAGTAACTCAGGGCTCTAAAATGACTCTGAAATAAAAAAAACGAGTTTTTTATTATTATTAGTTGTTTTTCTAAAAATCCCATTTGGGGTCACCAGTAGATCACGCGGTTTGAAGGAATTACACGAATTCGTTTACACATGTATAGTATTGTATATTAGTAGTATAGCTTGCGTCATAAG
This sequence comes from Amphipyra tragopoginis, assembly GCA_905220435.1. Classification (NCBI taxonomy): domain Eukaryota; kingdom Metazoa; phylum Arthropoda; class Insecta; order Lepidoptera; family Noctuidae; genus Amphipyra; species Amphipyra tragopoginis. The sequence continues at coordinate 6,456,636 of HG992006.1, forward strand.
CTATATCTATATAGCATGACGTTCACATTATACGCTATATAGCAAGACGGTCTACTCTGTATAGCAAGTTATTTGACGGCGATCCGTTGGGAGACGGACGAGGTAGAATTAGGGCGGGGCGGGGACCGGAGAATCGTAAAATATAGCTCAAATTTATCGCGTACAGCAAGCCAAGCATACAGTAAGATTTATAGCATAGCGTTGTGTGAACGTGTCCATATAAAATGTATACTGAGCGATATCGTTGAGCTATATCATATTTGCTATAAGCTGTATATTACAGCGTAGTCTGAACTGCCCTTAATCCGTAGTCCCTTGACAGACACAAAGAACGTTGCACCACTCGCACTCGTGTCACACGTGTGACAATTGACAAAGTTGCACAACTGACGTGTGACGTAACAGACCGGCGCATGCATTCACCTGCATTATAGCCGCGTGTTTTATACCTACACCTATTGTTCTTAGCAAATGTTTTGTCTTAACACGCGTTGTAGGAAGGCATGAGTGGAAATATTTTGACAGGAAGGTGATTTATTATAATAGTGCAGTTAACTGGGCCTATTAAGCATGTTGACAGCATTAATAAATTGCAAATCTAATTAGTCCGACAGTTAGAGCGATTACGCACTGCATCCGATCCGAATCCGTGAAAATACGTTCCGAAGTAGCCATAGAACTATTTGTATGGTAGTTTACGCACTACATCCGGCATCCGTCATCCGATTTCTATCCGTCATCCGTGAGTCTCCAATTCGGAAGAAATATTGACGGAAAGAAGTAGCCGTAGTAATGTTTGTATGAACGCTTTCGCACTACCTCGGATTCAAATCGGACGCCAAATGGATATGCCAAAGATGGCCCCTGAATTGTTTGAATTTGGATCAGAGATCGGAATAGTGCGTAAGCAACATCCGAATTCGGTCCGAGATTTTTACTCTAGATCGAGATTTTTACTCTAGATCGGTATTTTCACGGCTTAGGATCGGATGCAGTGCATAAAGCAATATCCGAATTCGGTACGAGTTTTTTATATCAGTATTTTCATGGATTCGGATCGGATGCAGTGCGTAATCGCTCTTAGAGTTTTGAAAAATAATGGACACGTATTTTTTCTTTTGTTAAATCTATGAATATTTGGAAAGATAAAACGCATCAAAATTCGAGAGTGGGGGCTTGTGACGTCAGAAGCAAGTAAAAATTGTACTTGCTTGAGACGTTTTGCCAATTTTAAAAGTGTCGTATCTTCGTCAATTTTGGTTTACGTAACAAAAGAAAAAATACGGGTCAAATATTTTTTGATAATTTAACTGACGGACTAATTAGATTTTTTCAGTCAAATACCCTATTCTACTAATAACATTTTTGCAAAACTGCAAGCGAACCGCAATCTGTGTTGAGACGTTTCGCTTTTGGCGGGATGTCCCGTTTTTCTCCAGTCCTAGGACGCGTCCCACCAGCACCCTGAGCGGGAGACGCCTAAAATCCCGCTATTTCTCCTAAGCAGGTAACATTGGCGGAATATTCCGATCTGTCCCCCTGATCTGTCCCCTCATCGGTAACAGGGGAACAGATCGAAACTATTTATTTCTATTTGTCCCCCTAAAGAACAGCAGGGGACAGACCAGAAATAATTCGTTCGATCTGTCCGTTCGTCTTGGTGACAGGGGAACAGATCGATATTTTTATTCCTGATTGGCCACCCGAAGGGGACAGGTCGGGGGGACAGATCGGAATAATCCACATTGGCGCGGTATTAAAAAAAAAAAACATTTGTCAGTGATTTTGTTTATGGAGTCTCATTGGAATTATAGGATTTTTAGCATTGTTATGCTATTTTTCTACGTTCCGATTTGTTCGTCGGGGTCCCGTTTTTTTCATTTCATTATTTTTATCTCAAGATGCATAGCAACAACAAAGAAATAGTGGATAGATGCGGTTGCATGTTTAAAAGACAATTTTCTTTTAAATTGCGAAATTATACTGAAAACTAAGACAATGCATAATGTAAAAAATAATTACCATACTATAAATTTAATAGCTTCGGAAGTCGGTGCTAAACCAAATTGAAGGGACTTCTGGAACAGTATTTTAAAATCGTTTCTTACTTCTTTTTTAAAGTTTTTCTTTAGGTAATACTTTTTAGCGCAACCAATCAAAAATTCCAATAGTGCACAAATTCGTTGACCACTACAACTAGAACATCGTCTAAAGAGGTAATTCATTTTTAAATTACTAATAACATTGTTTAAAAAAAAACTACTCAATCAAACTTAATGAAATTCACGTGGGACCAACTCGAGAGTATTCCGCACCAAGTAAAAAAATAATTACCTAAACTGGTCTAAAAATCTCTAAGAAATCGGTGAAAATACATAAAAGCACGTGTCAAATATAGAACCTCCTCCTTTTTTGAAGTCGGTTAGTGAGATTTTAACTCACAGCCAGTTTATCTCCAGTCAAAACCCCAGTCAATCAGCTATTGGTTCATTACCTGTTGGAAAAAGAAAAACATTATTAGTAACATGTTTTATTATAATAATTAGAGATCAGATATTCCGATGCATATTCACCTAAACTTGCGATGTTGGCTAATGAGCTTTTGTATCGAAAAAAATCTGCGGTTCCGGGACAATTATTTTAATTTATATTTTTTTGGTTTATCTAACACACACCACTCCTCTTCTTACACTCTACGTACACATATATTTGCATCAGTGGTTAAACATTAATTTTAAATAATTATGCAATCCAAAAATCCCGGGTTTTTATTTTTAATAAATCATTTTAAGAAGTCGCTTCCGTACTACACACTTGACTAGTTATGCATTCCCAGTGTTCCTGGAACGAAGGTTTTTTTTTTACGAAAAAGTATTTTTTAAGAAGCCGCTTCCATACTTTCGTAGCTAAAAAATCACTTTAGGTGAATATGCATCCGAATATCGGATCCCTAATTATAATGCAAGAATTAATCAAATCGGGTCACAAATCTCGGAGAAATCGATGTTCATCAATTTGAAAACAAACGTACGCGCCGTATTGACAACCCCCATATTTTCGAAGTCGGTTATATTTAAGTGATTACCTAAGAACTTCTTAAGATTGACTCTTCATAAACCAACTTACATGGCAGTGAATCATTTACTTAAGTGCTACAGTCAGTACACCTAATTCCGCCATCTTCATAAAAACTAGAAATTCTGTGGCTAAAATATTTTACCTAACTAACTTGTTCGTCGAAAGCTCGACACCTCGAAGTCTTGAACAAAGAATGGCCTCAAGCCAACAATACGGAATGGTGGAAGACTCAGGGCCCTTGGCGGCTTGGCCTGACAATAGGACAATACTGGCTGAATATAATACTGTAATATAATAACTATAACTGACTTGTCTCCTAAAATATAATAACTATAACTGACTTGTCTCCTAAAAAGAGCAAATGTTTTTTATCTCATTTGGACACAATTACACGGTTTTTATGCTTCTAAAGGGTACCCGACTCGGAAGTTTCCATACATCTAAACATGATTTTATCGAGAAAACTACTGAATGTATCGCTTTATAAAATAATGGCATTAAAGTCTCAAGTACTGTAATTATAGACACAATAGATAAACAATGGCGCTGACGAACCGGTTCGTCTGTCGGGCCGCTAGCGGTTTTTTTTTTTAATTATTGATAATTTATTTTAGCACATCGACAAATTTACGCTTGCACCCCCCCAACTCTTGCCCCTGCTGCGACCGTGTTGTCTGTCGATCTGTCAATTTCACTGATCCGATTAAGGCAAAGTTATCAATCCATTTGCCAAGCGTACTGCTTATGTCAGTTTTCCTCACAATTCCTCTTGGTATTTTAGCGATATAATATTTAGACTCAACCCTTCTTATTACAAAAGATGGTTTAAACCAAGACTAAGGTAGACCTAGGTTTAAAATATACCCATCATATTCTTATGTTATATAACAAAACGAGACGGGGTTATTTTAAAACCCAGGTTTTTCTTAGACCATCTTTTGTAATAAGGGGGAACATGATCAGGTGAGTATCTAAGTTACATTCATGAAGCATCTGTAAAGATGCCATAAAGATGATGAATAAAATAGTTGCGCATTTGACAATAAGAATAAACAAAGCGTTCCTTTGTGATAAGTTGGGAAAAATGTTAGATCAAAGACAATAACATTTATACAAGGTTAGTTTTAGTATATGCGAAACCTGAAACTAGTTTGTTCAGAATCACTAGGAGAATCGATTGACATATTTTTTACACCACATTTTCTTTTTTTTTTCATAAATTTCAATTTTGTTTCAGTAGGTTTCTACCCATAACAATTGACGGGAATAGACACCTTGAGGCTTGAAATGGTCCGCTCGGTCAGTTTCCGTGTATTAGACAACTCCTGCATAGCACATCTCAGGCATTTCACACTTTTTTAGCGAACTTAACGCGACATAAACTAAGGTGTAACTTGGAGATTTACTAAAAAAAAAACACATATTCAGGCAGTTCTGATGAAAATCTTGTTGGGGTGTCTCGGTTTTCGCATAAAGTAAAAATAACGTTGTAGAACAAAATATAATAATGTAATAGATATAGATAGCATGATAAATATATCAGTATCTTATAAAGCTATTCAGCAACAAAATTCAAAAAACATCATCGAAATTTAAATAGACGATATTCCAATTTCATATCTCTTTACTGGCTGAAGACCGTTTTCAAAGCGATTTGTACTATACCGATATAAGTCTGCGTTCAGACTGACTGACTGGCTAATCATGTTACTTGAATGGCTATCGAAATCGGCTTTCATTTGGCTTTTGAAAACGACAAAATGGAACCGTTTCCAATTATAACTAGCGATACCCGATGAAGTTGCCGTTTCTTTGTATGTATCTGATTTTTTCATACAATTCCTAAGGTCCCTACTTTTTATATTGATATGTTAATGATTTGATAGGTTAATATGTTTAGGTAAGTGTCCGTGCTTAGTCTAAGCTTAGATGTTTTTGTAATGACTGTACCTACACATATTTGTTTGACACCTGGACTTGAACTAGGTCATCAGGATTCTAAACTTCAAACAATGACAAAGATATACATATAAAAGTTTTTTCTAAACAATTGATTTAGGTGTCGGTTGCCCACTCAAAGAGTTGTCATGCGCATAAGCGGCATGCCAACGTAATTTACTGGCAGTCATGAACTCGCGGCAGGTGACACTTGCATCGTGACTATTCGGATATGAATCAAGCTTTATTTTCGTATCAAATTATTTTGTAGCTGAAAATTCTGTCATGAGATTTTACCGGAAAAGTCTAATAAATAAAATATTTTGTTAATAATCCCTGGGAATGGTTCGCTAGTTTAGTTTGAAGATGAAGCTCCATCTAAGAAATAATGCACCCCGACTGTTCCGGAAAACACGAAATAAACATTCAAAATATTCACAACTAATTTCTACTTCATTCAACTTAAAATAAATGCTACCAACATAACAGTTTCCACCAACAACACAGTTGAAATTATTTTCACGAAAAATTCCAAACAAAGAAGTCTACACACTAGAGAGCGTTATCGGCGTAAAGCCCGCTACACATGCGCGATTAAACTCGTAACGGTCCTCTGCATTGTGAATTCAAATGCAGATTTTAGCATCACTCGAAAAAACAGGATTAAGGGTCTTTGCACACGGGCCACGCCACAAGCTGCGGACTAAGTTTTCAATACATTTCGCAGGTACTCGCCGTATCCGTATACGTGTGGCCAGTGACAGCCACTCGGCCCGTCTGCGGGTGGCCTAAAGTATTCATATTATTGTCTCTGGACTTATTTTGTTTCTTTTGCAGAAGGTTAACGACCTTCCTTTGCATTTTCTATTCAGTAGATGTTATACTTAAGGACTTCAGGAATGTTTTCTACTTAGTTTTCCGAGATAAGAATGCATTCCTTTTTGTATGCAAAATGTTCCCGGCTTGCCGTTGACTTTCGGGACACTCTGATTCATACACGATCGACAAAGGTATGACGAGCAACTTACGGTCTATTGAGACACTGGTGCTGCAGAAAGATTTACATCTTTAGTAAATAGTTTGAATACAAGAGTACAGTGGGTATGGTAAGTTTGCTAGGGCAATTCATTTTAAGTTAGTAGCTAATTTTCTATTTTTTTCTCCAAGCATTTACTGATGCTTAAATTGGAAATTCAAACTCAAACTCAAAACTCATTTATTCAAAATAGACTAGAATTACTTAGTTCTTTTTGAACGTTAGTTTTACAATATTATAGACATCCCACAAAAAGCCCTCCCTTCACCGCTTCCTAGTGTTTTTGCTGTGAAGAAGAAACGGCGCAACAAACTCCCCAGCAACACAGATATGTCTGTCAAGTGAATAAATTGATTGACTCTATACAACAAAAATCATCATATTTTTTACAATAATAAAATTATGCAAGTACAGGTAAAAACAAATTAAAAATAAAGTATATAAATCAATTCTGTATGAATTGTGTTAAATCATAATCGTATCTAACTAATATAGATACATCATAAACCTACATCTAAAAACTATTGGTTACCAGGGAAGCCACATGTGCAGAAAAGAACTAGCGCCACACGTCCCTATCGTCAACATAGTCGTTTATCTTATAGTATGCCTTTTTAATGAGAACTGATTTAACGTGAGATTTAAATTTGCCCTCAGTGAGATCCGTAATTGATTTGGGAAGCTTGTTATAAAATCGAACACAGTTTCCTAGGAATGACTTATTCGTTTTGGATAATCTAAATTTAGGGACTACTAATTTGTGTTTGTTCCTAGTATTTATATTATGAACGTCGCTTTTTACACTATACATTGGCAGATTTTTACGTACAAACATAATGTTTTCAAAAATGTAAAGGGAAGGCATCGTCAGAATATTAATCTCTTTAAAGAAATCTCTAAGGGACTCCCGAGGGCCCATATTATAGATCGCGCGGATTGCCCTCTTCTGTAATATAAATATCGAGTCGCGATCGGCCGCTGCCCCCCACAGCAGAATACCATAAGACATAATGCTGTGGAAGTACGCAAAATAAACAAGTCGGGCAGTAGGTATGTCAGTTAGCTGTCTAATTCTTCTGACTGCAAAAGCAGCAGAACTTAACCTACTAGAAAGGGCAGTTATATGAGCTCCCCACTGTAATTTGGAATCTATTGTTATGCCTAGAAATACAGTTTGATCTACTATATCCAGTTTACTGCCGTCAAGCGTTATGTTTACTCCTACATGGGGAACGTTTGGCAATGAGAACTTCAGACATTTCGTTTTAGTCGCATTTAATAAAAGATTATTTGCCGCAAACCATTTCGATAGAGCGGATAAACTACTATTTACATTTAAAAGATCTATGTCTTTCCTATTGATTTTAAAAATAAGGGAAGTGTCGTCCGCGAACAAAATTATGTCAGATTTACTATAAAGTAGAATTTTACTATAAAGTAGGATTATTAATTCACTGGAGTAAACTGACAGATACTAATGTCAAATAACAATGCACTGCTGTCAAATAACAATGGTAAGACCTGACAATTTACTAATAATCCTACTTTAGCGTCACAGCACGCCGAAAATACGCAACGCAATATCTGCGTAATTACGCGTGCAATTGCTTTTTAAAGTACGGTATGAGACCTCAAAAATCAGGCTGAAACATTACGTCGTAAAACAAAAAAAATAGCTGCCAAAGTTTAATTGCGTAATTTCGACATGGTGTTCTACACTAAGGCCAAAACACACTTAGCGTATCTTGCGGCGCGTACTGCGTAAGATACGCGACGCAAAATACGCTCAAGTGTGGCTTTAGCCGCTGAAAACGCCGCATATAATTAACATCGATCGAACACAAGATGCGCAGAAACTTTTAGGCCTTATTACGCTCAGCGTAACGACGTATTTATTATACGAGTAGTGAGGAGAATTTGTATGTAGCGCGATGTATACGCGTAACGTGACGATACATGAGCCGCGCAAGATACGCCCAGTGTGTCTGGAGCCTAAACGTAAATCCATCAGTATATCTCCAATTTCCCACTCAGTTTCACATTAAAACATCGCTGAACATTGTCCTACCTCGCATCAGTTGCATCTAATCTCTCTGCCAAGGTGGGAGCCGATAAGTCTCAATATACTCGTAGCCTTGTAACAGGCTTTGAAAGATAATCTATCTAAAGTTTGCAGACAGGCCACTGCATCATAATGCACTCCAAGACTCTCGTGGAATAAATCATGAACTTGCTGAACTGGTCATGTTTACTTTCTTGTAGTGGATTTTGCACAAATATGTTACAAAGAAAACTCTTAACCGGTCAAAAGTACTTTTGACTACAGACGTTTGGCTAAAATACTTTTGACTGAAATATCGCTCAACTTATACAACCTTTGACTGACTTGCCTGCAGTCCAAAGTACTTTTGACCGGTTAGTAGTTCAGACTATCGGTTAAATTCTTATAAAGTTAAGGAGGTTACTGAAAATTAATTACCAATCAAGTCAGAACTTGAAAGTCACCGCAATAAGAGATAAAATGATTAAGTATTTTTTAGTTAAAAGTACTTTTTACCGACGTCTTTAGCCAAAAGTACCTTTGACCGTTTTGACGTGATAGTCAATGGTCTTGTTATTACAAGAATGAACTTAATTAATTCAGTTGCAGATTTTGCCCCAAGAAGACCCGAAACGGGTTTTGGGTCATTTTAAAAGTAACCTTAATATACCTGCTTTTGGTTACCGGAAAATGTAACAAAATCAACAACAAGACCATACATTATTTATTTAACATTGTTTAAAGGAAGCCTTAGGCTGTATACTTCATTGTCTGTGCCAAAATACAACAGCTTGCAGTTCTCCTTTTGTTTTTGGAACGATCGAATAAAAATAAACATACCTACTTGTATGAAATCTGGGGGCGAAGAAAAGATAACGATTTAGTTATGAGTGAAACAGTTTAGTGCCAAGATAACAGTGTCTATGATCAATAAAAAACATAAAAGTAATCTGGAAATCTATTTTCGATACATATTTTTTTACTGTTCTAGAATCGATTCTCGAATCGAATTTATTTGAATTATTAGAAGCCAGAAAATGGAGAAATTCAAACTCCCGCGATCAACTGTCTGTTTCTGTAGCAACAGACTATAAAACAACTGATGATCAGAAGATAAGCACGCTACGAACAACCTTTGCTATAATTAAGTAATTAAAACGTAATTGTAGAGCTGGTTCAATTACCTAACTGCTCGACGGAATATTTTAACTTTTACAGTAACAGGTTTTTTTTTTAACCTGCCAATTTGCCAAAATACCTTGAAATCTTCCTACGCTTTTAGGGCCAACGTTAGATAACTTTTATCTGAAGAACAAATTAGATATTTTGACAGATTTTCAACACAAAAGCTGTCAAAACTATTTCTAGAATAAAAGTTATCTGAAGTTAGTAAAATCGGCCCTTAAGGATAGACTATGCTTTATAGAATCTATCTAATCTATCGCGTCGTTCTCTGTCATAAGAAAGTAATTAATGGAGCAGTGAAAAGGAATTGTAAGAGACGCGCTGGACAGAAACCGGTGGAGGCAGATCATCCGCTCGTGATGCAACCCTAGTGCTGACCACGATCCTCAGACATGAGGGACCGACCCTAGAGAGAGAGAGAGAGAGAAAAGGAATTCATCTACAAAAATACGGAATGAAGGAGTTCAACTCAAAATAAAAACAAAGAAATTGTCCGCCCGACGCTACATCAGCCCCTTAATTCAGAACATTTCGATAGGTGATGATGAACGATTCGGTTTGTCATCTGTACCACGGTTAACAAGAAGTCTAGTATATCCTTATGCTGTGTGATTGCCAAGTCCGAAAAATATCTTTATAAATGACATGTCAGATTTGGCTCTACATTAGATCTCACGGCAAAAGAGTCGCGAGAGTTGGCTTTGTTTTTGATGGGATCTCGTTGTCTACGATTCATATGAGAAAACGAGATAATAAACCGAATCGGTTGACAACTGACATCGAACGATCTGAATCCGTTCTACGCTTGGCAGATTAGTGACCATACATAATGTGACTATTCTTTTTTACCCTCAGAGTGGGACGCCTGCAAATTTTAATATTTTTTATAAGAATAAAACACATATTAGAAGGTTAGTTTATTTGTAGAAGCTTAAAGTTTATTTGTAAAAAAAACTGAAGGAACAAACTTTGTTTTGTCTGGTGGTCTGGTTCTATATTTTTCGGATGAACAATTTTTATTTAAATAATTTTTAGGTTTGGTTTTTAGATATGAATGTGTGATACGTTGGCATGACTTGTTGATGTTATCCTTGGATAACAAAATGTTTTCTGATGCGATTAATAAATACGCGCCTGATTTATATTGAATTCATTGCCACGGATTTTTTCAAAGCGGGACATTTCTATGTTTTTGGGGACAGCGGGACATATAGCTCAAAAGCGGGACTGTCCCGCTCAAAGCGGGACGTATGGACGGTTCACAGTCGCACGATGACCTGCGACTATGATCCATCATTGGCCTCGAAGGTCTTCCATGAATGAATTATTGCTAGAATCAATCATGATGAATGCCTAATTACGATTGCATAAATAATGAGATTGAAAATGACAGCGCATCTGTTTTTGTTGTTATTTGCATCTCGCTCACACGTTCTCTGTGAGTGAAAGGCAAATAGACGAATCCGCCATTTTCAATCTATTCTTTACGTAATCGTTTTGTAGGTAAAATGACGTTGCATTGCAAGTATCCGTGCCTCGGAGAGAACATTAAGCCGTCGGTCCCGCGGGTGTCATACGAATACGTTACAGGTAGTCAGAAGCCTGAAATTCTGACAACCGGTCTATTTAAATATTTTACGCAATTAGACCCAAAACAGTATTTGTATAATGTGTTCAAATTGCGAAAGTTTAAAAACATAAATTGAAGATAGTTAAAAAAAATCCTACGTTATGTGTCCCATGTTCATGCCAATTAGCCCCGTGGTTCTCAAATAGATCAATCGAACTACTGGGAATAAACCATTCTACCGTTTCTATACGAAAAAGATTTTCCTTCTATCTTTACTACCATGTATTCTCTAAAATCTCTAAATGTTACCACATTGAGAAGTTAGAGGCGGGTAGTGAAAAGTTCAGACGAGAGTGCTTTTGGCGCCTGAAAACAAGTGGGCGTCGACCGGACTTCAACAACGATGTTACGATTTCTTGATAAAATACTTTCTTTAAATCTATCTAAATAAAAAGAAAAGTCCTGACTGACTGATTGACTGACTCATCAACGCCCAGCCCAAACCCTTGGACCTAGAAAGCTGAAATTTTGCACAGAGGTTCCCTTTATAATGTGGATAAGGAATAAGAAAGGATTTTTCGAAATTCAACCCCTAAGGGAGTTAAATAGGGGATGAAAGTTTGTATGGAAAATCGTCACTTAACGGGTTCAAAATTTCACGCAAGCGAAGCTGCGGGCAAAAGCTAGTTCTAAATAAAATATTTGCAATTCATTACGTCATTGCATCAAATCAACAATATTGGTTACGAATCATTTTTTAACCATTATTTTGACAATCTAATCGTATTCTAACCAAATTTATAAAAGATTACCATTTAAACACTGATTTAATTAGACCTACCTGTCCTTGTCATTTGTATGCCAATGAATAGAGATGGCAATAGACTTATGAGCTATTTAAACCTTTAACCATTGTTTATGAATAAGTGTGCAAGATGTTTTTCTTTTTTTACAATTCTTGACCAAAAAAGCTTTTCAGCCGGCCTTACAAATGCGCTGCGCGATATAATTTTGTCAATGCATTATCTGTGCCGAGACAAGACAAGCCATACATTATCTCGTCTCGGCACGAAATATTCGACGGCAAAATTATTATCTTGCGCTACGCATGTTAGGCTAGGTGTATCTTTAAATTCAAAATCTTTTATAAGTTTCTTAAAAAATATTCTACGTTCAATAACGTGACAATCTTCCTCCCTATAAAAACCCTTCAAACAGCCGTCTAGCCAACATTCTTCTATTGTCAATCTCCTATACCCAGCTCGATTGACTTTCCCCTATCGTCGTCGCTGCATCTCCGCATAGTGACGTCATGGCCTACATAGCGGGGCGGGTCAAATGAGTTGCAACCCTCTATTTGGGTTACGGTAAGGCCGAAATATCTGCCTCAATTTCTGTAACGATGAAAGTTAGCAACTTTCGCTAGGGTATTTTTAAGGGCAGTTTTTGTTTTTGTATTTACTTAAAATGTTTTTAGGGTTCTGTACCCAAAGGGTAAACCGGGACCCTATTACTAAGACTCCGCTGTCCGTCCGCCCGTCTGTCACCAGGCTGTATCTCATGAACTGTGATAGTTAGACAGTTGAAATTTTCACAGATTATGTATTTCTGTTGCCGCTATAACAAATACTAAAAAAATAGAATAAAATAAATATTTAAGGGGGCTCCCATACAACAAACGCGATTTTTTTGCCGTTTTTATAAATAACTAGCTGTACCCGACATGCGTTGCAATGCTCTTTTTCCTACTTACTACCTACCTTCAGAAACAAAATAAAAATAGTAACAAAAAGTTAAAACCATTTTCATGCATGCGGTAAACAAATGAAGAATATGGACATACTGAGATAATTTCGTTTTTTTTTTAAATATCAAAATTTTCTTTCATAAGAACCTTCTCCTGACAATTACGAACACAACAAAAAAAATATTTGCGAAATCAGTCCAGCCGCTCACGCGTGATGCCGTGACCAAGGGAAATAGGGATTCATTTTTATATATATAGATGGTACGGAACCCTTCGTGCGCGAAACCGACTCGCACTTGGCCGGTTTTTTTCTTTACTTTGGTCGCGTTTGACCATAGTTGGTGTGGTGATGGTAAACGCAGATATGGTTTAAGATGGAGCACATGACACCAAGTAGCAAAGATATAGAAGGGCTCCCTATACCCCTCTGGCTCTCACATACACATGACGAAACACACTACTGCTTCGCGTCGGACTTTAATGTGAGGGTGGTAGCTAGCCAGTTAGATGTAAAAATCCCTGCTACCAAGCGTGCTGGGTTTTTTAGAATCTTCAACACGCGTCTATTTCCAGCGTGCGGACCAACAAGCACCAAGCCAGCATGGTGGACTAGACCTTTCTCATTCTGAGAAAAGGTCGGTGCCCAACAGTGGAGGTTGACTGGACTAAATCAAGTTTAAATGGAATTGGTAATCGAAGTATGGTGCTAGATGTAATGTGCAGTGATCGGAAAAGGATGAGCTAATTTACCTAAACTTCAAAGAACACAGACAAAAACTGGAAACTTCCTTACGACAACATTTTGTTTTCGGGAGAATTTTCTCGGAGATTGTCTTTCATTTGTTTTCAAAAAATAAAAGACAATCTCCTTTTTTGAAAACAATAAACAATCTCTTTTTAAAAACAACGAAAAACGTGTCATCTGGTTTTGTGACAATTGTGGGAAACAAAAATTTTAAACGATTTTAATTGTTTTCTGTACTATTAATATTAAATATACTTTAGTCATGTCCCGAAACCCGGAATAATTTTCACGAAAAAAAATGTTGTCGTAAGGAAGTCTTCAGTTTTTGTCTCTGTTCTTTGAAGTTTAGGTAAATTAGCTCACCTTTTTCCGACCACTGGTAATGTGGGACTGTGTTAAGGCTGGACAACAAGCTGTGCGAAGAATATGTGCGGTGCAAAAATGTGTAGCGAGGATGTGAAACGGTGTGACCCTTTCCACCAGAGCTGTGCGAGGAATGTGTAATGTGTCAATGTGTACAAATGATCATCTACCTCTTCCAAACACCATCTATTGACTGACTGGTAGGCGCATATTTTCAAATCCTCGCACACATTCCTCGTAACACATTCCTCTCTCGCATTTCTCGCTTGTTTTGTATGAACAAAAACCTCGCTCCGCTAAGCCCATATCCACCAGAGCTGCGCAGAGCGAAGCTAGGTAAATGAAGTGATTCTATTGGTGCTTACAAAACACATTCCTCGATAAGCAGCTTAGCACAGCTCTGGTGGATGCTCAGCCTTATGAGGGAGCTTCCGATCATGGAGGTAATAATCTCTTCGCTATTCACCTACGGAATAATTTGCCATGCTATTAATAGCTAAGATAACTCGTCAAGATACCAGCATACATACAGGGTGTTAACGAATTCACGTAATTCCTTAAAACCACATGATCTACTACTGGTGTAGATTGGCCCCGCACGGGAATTAGCAAGATTAAAAATAAAAAAAATAAAAACTTTTTTTTTTTCATGCGGTAGGGTTACCTAAGTGATCGTGTCTAAACCACCGAATAAGGATTCAGTAAAAAAATAAGGTTATTTTTTTTTGCAAAAAAATAATTTCATGCGCTTGAACATTTCGATGCCACGCATAAATGAATGAAAGCACGGCGACGCGCCTGGCGGGCAAGACTAACGCAATATTGCTCTTTGCAGTAAGTTAACTCGGGGCTCTAAAATGACTCAGAAATAGAAAACTAAGATTTTATTTTCATTTGTTTATCAGTTGATTTTCAAAAATTCCCTTTTAGGGTTAATCTGTGTCACCAGTAGATCACGCGGTTTGAAGGAATTACATGAATTCGTTAACACCCTGTATAGCCCAATTCCCAAGCAAAGAAAATGTAAGCATTTTATCGACCGCTAAACTAATAATTATCCCATTTTATCAACCCAATTAACATGTTATTATGAAATTCTTCTCCTGGTCATTTATTAACATGCCTTAATAAAACCGCAACAATGTTGTACCTATTTATCACTTTTAACTTGTCTGCTTTTATTGCAGATTCTTCTGTGATAGCAACAAAGCAAAGCATCGTTTTTTTTTTTTGTTAAGGTTTCGGCAATTCAATTTGTTACTCGTTCAATCACTAAATACTTATGCTTGGATTTTCTACTCTGTAGATGCAGATTCTAGATTCAAATGCTGGACAGTTAGCATCACTATGTAGTAGTATACTTATTAAGGCGAACATACTGTTCATAATTACCTATACAACTAAAGCCCGGTTTTACCAACGTCGGATTACTTTTCTCTGATGAATATGTTATTCATATTTATGATTAATTACTACGGTTTATTCACGTGCATTTTTCGGGATTACCCGACTAGTTTCGGACCCAAACGGAGCTCTTAGTCATGAGCTGAACACGCGGCGAGGTCGCAAGTTGTAATTGTAAAACTGCAATTGAAGGTTGCGAATAACTCGACTATTCGCCATAGAGAATGCCGAATAATCGCTAACCGATTATTCGCCTTAACAACTATTCGACATCTCTAGTAAAACTATCTAGAAACACTTTAAAAAAGGAACACGTATATACCAAGCTTCTCAAGTCAAAGAAGTTACTTTTCAGTGTAAAGGCTAGTTCGAACAATGGCCTATTTCTTGTAGTACATACTTAACTAGCGGTGTTAGAGCAGGCGTTTCTTTGCCGATGTTTAGCTCTTGTGTAGTCAAGTGAAATAAGGTTTTTATGAGTAAAAGAGGTCAGACTGAGGCCCGGTTTTCACCAAAGCGGAGAATAGAGGAGACGAGAGGAGATGTGTTTTGAATAACCAATCAGATTTCGTTATTTCCACGTCTGCTCTCCGCTTAGCTTCGGTGGAAATGGATCAAGCGAAGAGGAGAGATGTCTCATTTTTCTATAAAATTTTGTGCCGCGAGCGAGCAAGTGGCGCGGCAGAGCGGAGATGTATGTAGTCGGGCGGCCCCGGCTCGGTTCCCCGCTGCCTTTTCCCGGCACCTCGCACACCCGAACTGACTGATTTCGAGCTCTCACAGCTCACATCTCCGCTACGCACAGCTCACATCTCCTCTCCGCTACGCATCTCCTCTCCGCTTTGGTGGAAATAACCTGCCAGCTTCGCAGCACATCTCCTCTCGTCTCCTCTCCACTTTGATGGATACCGGGCCTGAGAATGTAAAGCCTGCACATATTATAGCAGAAGCATACAATAATCAGCAGTGGCGAAGGCTCCATACAACTCGATTCCTATCGGCTTCCCTTTCGAAATATGGCAAATACTAGAATCTATTATTTTCAAATATCATTTAAACAAATAATTGGTCCGGCTTCCCTTTTAAGAAAATCCACCCTTCACCACTGATAATCAGCATATTACTATCCCACATTGACCCCGTTCTCAGAATGAGCAAGGTGTAGGCCTTAATCCACCGTGCTGACCTGGGGGTCTACTCCCTAAGCACGAAGTCCGTGGTTTCGGCCTTAGTTACAAGCATTTCCTACTCCCTATCACCTATGGGCATACGATTATTTCAGGGCCCGAACTAAGAATGAATGTCAACACGATTTGACAGTTGTCCCTACTACCGATGTGTTTTTGCCCGTCCGAAAATTTGAACTTGACACTTGTTTTGTTCACTCCTACGTACGGCCTACTTTCGGACGGGCGACTAACTTCGTTGAAGGACTTAGGGAGTAGGTGCGGGTTGGCGGACTACACACACCATCGGGAACATTATGGAGCCCTCTTAAGTGTGCAGGTTTCCTCACGATGTTTTTCCTTCACCTTTAACGCAAGTGATAATCAAATTCTGATTCGCACATTAATTCGAAAAGTCAGAGGTGTGAGGAAATAGGAGGAAGTAAAATCTCCTACATAGAAGGAAGGCAAGGTTCAACCACTAGACTATCATTGCGCAGCCTCGGCCTCGTCATCTCACAACTGTTAGAGTCGGTTTCCAGTCTAATTTCCAAATAATAGGCTCTAAATAACTGTCTTTCTTTTATCTTTTCTCTATTATTATTCTCCCTGTATGGGAACGGGTTAGAATATAAAACTTACTCACCGCATGCTGGAAATAGATGCGTGTTGTTAAGATTTAGTAGGATCTATACGGTTCGCCTAGCTAACTACCACCCTCAAATTAAAGTACGGCGCCAAGCAGTTTACTGTGTTCCGTCGTGTGTAAGTATATGAGAGTCAGAGGGGTACAATTGGCGAAGCCTGAGCTGAGCTTTGCATTTGTGTGAGTGCACATAGAATCGATTGCCAAAAAGCAGTATAAACCGGTTTAAACCAAGCAAAGGACGCGTCTGCATTCGTTCTCACACAAATGCAAAGCTCAGCTTAGGCCTCGCCAATTGTATAGGGGAATCCCTCTATATCTCTGTTATTTGGATTCGTGCGCTCCATCTTAGACCCTGTCTGCACTTACCATTAAGCTTGATTTACACAGGGTAAGTAACTGACTCCAAACTCGTGACAAGTCAGTGCTGACCCGATATTTACCTAGAGTAAATTGCTCGCGACAGTGCTGTACTGACTCCAAATTAATTTACACTAAATAAATATCAGGTCAGCACTTTCTTGTCTCGAGTTTGGAGTCAGTTACCAACTTACCCTGTGTAAATCAGCCCTTAGGCCGGCCATACACGGGCAGCTCGAGCAGTTAGCCAGTGATAAACTCACACGGACAGCTCGAGCAGTCAGTGTATGCCTGGCGACTGCTTAACCACACGCCGTGCCGCCAACCGCCCGAAGCAGTTGCAACTGCTCGAGCTGTTTCGTGTATGTACGTACGTAGAAGGCTCTAGTTTACTATGCAGTTGCAGCTTAAAGCAGTCGACCCTGACTGTTTCAAGCTGCCCGTGTATGGCCGGCCTTAGGCGCGACTCAATCAAAAGCGACAAAGACAAATAATAATAAAAAGAGAAAAAAACATTTCTACACGGAACAACGGCCACCCCTAACCCTTTTACTGCGGGATCTTCTGCTTGGCCAATATTAATAACGATACCTATAAAATATAAAGAGTTATTCATAAAATAAAACGTTATTATCATTTAAGTGGTATATGAGCTGGTTACAAATAAAATTATGATTTATAAACTGCCCACTTTACGACATGGAGTATATTTTTATGTGCGCTATTATTTTCTCGTAAATATTGAGATTTTCTTGTGCGAAACTCACGGTGTATCTTTACTATATTTATAATAATTTTGTTTTGAGTATTTGAAATATTTCTATAATCAACAAAGTACAAACATCGTATAAAATACAAAATGCATTTTATATTGGATCTAGAAAAAAAGTCATCCAGTATATTATTAATTTATTACACATAATAAAATCGTAACGGAACTAAAATTGATCATTGAATATTTTTGAAAAAAACAAATTATAAAATACTAGCTGTATCCGAAGAATTTTATCCCATTGAAATAAAGTTTAATTTATTTAGCTGTTTAGATAATTATGAACAGTCTGTTCGCCCCGATATGTTTGACGCTTGACTGTACAAGAGCAACAAAATTTCTGAACAAAAAAATATAGGTACTCGCAATCTCAAAATTAGTATGGTCTTATAACAGCTTCAAATTGATAATTCTAGAACATAACCTTCCAACTTCTAATTTAACAGCATACTTAAAATCATGACAACGCACAGCGTTCATTTTAATCACCAAAGTGCTTACAATTGAGTAAGTTTTCTCTTGGAATAGAGGCAAACTCAATTAGCTATGAGAAAAGACCCCATTGAGCGGTATAAAGCTCGCTGTCAGAGTCAAAGTGCATATCTATCTAGTTTTCTAACAAAGAGTTATGATGGAGCCATTAGGGAGGCGATATGACCGCGAACAGTTATCTCGGAGGTGCGAGTAGGTGCACTATTTAGCAGAGCGTACGTACGGTACGCGTAAAGTAACGTTTCTCCTCTGAAGTTAGCAACAGAACGCTCAAAGTCAACAAGGCTTCGAGCGTTCTGTTCTGTTCCGAGTGCCAAAGATACTTTACAAGTACCTTATAACTTTGCCTTTCTGAAGTGATGAACAGAACGCTCAAAGCCTGTTTTCAGAGCGGCAAAGTTAGTTTACGTGTACCAAATAACTTTGCCTCTCTGAAGTGATTCATCAATTCTTTGAGCTTGGCTTTGAGCATAGGTACTGTACAAATCTTTCAAAGAGCTTTTAAACGTTTGGTTGTTGAAACATTGTAATTTGTAACCAACCGTAACAGATTAAGAATTGTTTTTATCTGTTCAGGGAAAGTCATTGGCTGAAGTCATTGTTGCAAACATAGAAAGGTAATCTTCATCCTAAATCGTCGCCCGGATAATGGTGATAACAGTTTCCGGCGATCGTACTTTGAAGCAGTCTTCGAAGAATTCTAATCAAAAAATCTGTACCTACTGTAATGGATTTAAAATATTAAGTAAATGTAGACGCTTTCCAACGATATTATCTTCATTTTTTGTCTCATTGTATATCTACGTTCATAACATAAGAATATACGACTACACGAGCAATGTTCGCAAACTTTTTAACAAGCAGAACGATAACATTTTCTTTTACAACGCTCTTCATTTTATCGCTTGTCTCCATCGCTCATTTCAAGGCCTACAGTAACGAGACTCAAGTTCATCGACCAGCGGTTAAGCATTTACTTACATATTGTATTCTGATGGGTGTGCGGCGTAAAGATCGGTATCTTGGAACTATGAGTAAGCTTTATAACTTGACATGGGTACTATTCGTTTTATGTAACGGTAAGGTGAGTTATTTTTTATATTTAATAAGTGTTGAGAATAGCTAAGTAGGTTGAGACGGCAGACGGCAAAAAGTTTTATGTTATTTAATACTAAAGGTTGCAGAAGATTTCTGATTATGTCTCTAGAAAGGGTTATAGTAAAACAGGAAACATCAAAAACAAGATTTCCTAGGAATGAAAGGAAAGGTTACTTAATTGCACGAATCGAGTACCTACTTTCTAAAAAGATGGGTTAGGTTAGAACAGTGACCAATAACGCGACCCCAGCAGGCCTCGGTCCGCCAGCCCCTGGCGGACCTCTTCTACTGTCGGGCCTAGCCCCACGTCCTCCTGAGAGGCGCGCACGGAACACTGCGCGCCGCCTTCTCTTTTCTTTTTTTTTCTCCTGCCTGTTACTGATCGTGCGACGGGTCCCCTAACCCGGTGCATGCAGCTGCGAATCCCGCGATCCCGGCCAAGGGTCAGGAGAAGGAACACCGCGGGTTTTTAGCCGGTAAGAGTCCGGCATAATCCCTCGCCTTCCCTGGGAGATAGAGGAGAGAGAGGGTATCCATGAGGATTTACGAAAGAAAAAAAAAATACCAATAACGCGCGAAGGCGAGCGTGCCGCGGGAGCGGCCGCCGAGCGCCAGTTTTAATAGTTGGTGAATCAAGCTATTAAACTTTCGCAGTAACGTGCATCGATATTTTGTGCGTCGAAATTCCGTAGTCTACTCTAACCACAGCAATGCCTTTGTTCTGTGCATATGTGCGATACCAGTATTTTCAGTTCAACTTTAGTTGATGCACCACAAAATCGGCACCATTGTCATCGAAATACTCAAGTATATCGCATCCAAGCAGAATTTTCAAATTGCTGCAGTTCCCAACTTTTCACAACTTTATGCTCCTTTAAATTCTACGCGAATTCTACACTCGTATGAAACTTGGTCACGATTCTGGCACCTACTAAACTTTACAATAAGATGAGGAAAATATGTATAACTGTTTTGGAAGCCCCATTATGAGAGGGCAATGTGTAGAAACTTCAGGATCTAATTGACGAGTCAGATCAAAAGTCGCTTTTTACATTGTTGAATTTTTTAAATCGTATCCTTTACCTGTCTCAGACTACACCAAAAGTGGCTATTTCTCTATCAAAAAGTCCCTAAAATTCTTAATTTTGGTCAAAACAATTTTACTACAAAAATAGTTTTAAATATGACTTGAGTTTTTGGTCAATTCTGAAAAATTGGTCACGACGTAAATAGCGACTATTGATCAGACACTCGCTAACTTCATCAGTACCTAATGAGATTGAGGAACAGAAAAGTTCGCAGGTAACACAAATCTAAGAAAAACTTTTTGTTCCGTTGCTGTGCTCAACTGTGCAAGAAGTTACCTATTAATTTTGTTTCCTAACCCTGGAAGAACTCGTGACATTCTAACCACAAATTTAATCTGGAGACTGACCTATAAATACTTAATAAGATTTCTAAATCTGGATGGCTGGAGGTTGAGATGAGAAGAAGACGGTATTTTTTATATTTAAATCCGTTTTCAATCATTCACTTTAACAGCTACATCATAATTTTAAATTGGAACCTTAATTTTAAGTTTGAAATTGTCTCTGCTTTTTTTTTCTTGTCAATCTTATTTCTGCGTTTCTGTTCTGCATTTACCTTTTGATACAAAACTTTAATTCAAAAACTTCAAAGTTTTATTTCGAATACGCACAGTACATGCAATTAGAAAACGTCTCGAAAATTTATTTGCACGGTTCCAATAAAAAAACTTTAAAAAAGTAAAAACCGACTTCAAAAAAAACTAAACGGAGTAAAATAATTATCATTTAATAAAACTACCAGTTTCAGAAGTCGGTGCATTCAATTTGTTTCAGCGTAGAACACCGACTTCTGAAACTGGTAGTTTTATTAAATGATAATTATTTTACTCCGTTTAGTTTTTTTTGAAGTCGGTTTTTACTTTTTTAAAGTTTTTTATTTCATACTTTTTAGTGCCACAAATTACAATTACAATAGTGTACAAATTCTCGGACCAGCACTGCAACTAGAACGTCGTCTACATACGATTTGTGTATTTTTTTTTGTTTTTGTTGATTTTTTCAAAAAGTGCTGAATCAATTTCAATAAAATTTATATGGGACCACCTCTGAAGTATGGCCTACCAAACAAAAAAAGAATCATCAAAATCCATTCATAAATGGCGGAGATATCGCGTAACAAACACACAAAAAAAAAAAAAAAAAAAGAACATTCAGACGAATTGAGAACCTCCTCCTTTTTGAAGTCGGTTAAAAAGTAGATCCAATGCGGAAAATACGAGAATAAACTCCATGGATACTTTTTTGAAATCATTTTAAATACTATTGGGTATTGTTACAATGTAGTGCTTAAAATGATGTGAGAACAATGCAGGTTAGTGTAAATTTACTTTAGTTTATTGGGTTCATTGACCTCTCCCCATGTTCATAAACAAATACACACTGCTACATAAGCACTACCTACTATATCACCAATTCAAAGCTCAGATTGCTTAACCGCAGCAAACGAAGCTGCAGTCACTCTAACGACATTTAATACTCACGCAGCAGAGCGAAGCGCAAACAATACTATCAAACAGAAATAGTTCTATAGAGAGAGGGTTGTTGCACTTTCTACAACAGGTACTCGTAACAACAAAAGTGTTTAATGCGGGTAATCTGAGATGACGTGCGTGCTTTCAAACGCTGAAATAACTGCGGTTGCAGTAAACCACAGAACATTGTGGATTTAAACATTTGCGGGACATTTAAATAGTAGGCGGCTTCTAATTTCTTTGGCGGAAGATCGCGGTTTTATGTGACTGATGTTTTATTGCAGAAAAACGTGGGAGTTAACCCGTGTCACGCTATTATTTATTATACTCTGTTCAACGTAAGATGAGTCCTGACATAGCGGCCATTTCGTAAATTGTAGTCATAACAAGACTGCTATCGAAAAAACGTAAATGACGTCATCAAAAACCGTAACATAGCTATCTTAAACATGTTTTGTTGTTTAAAAATATTTGATATTCTTTGTATGGTAACGTTTTGTAGATAGACGTAAGTTGAAAAGGGTATAGTTTGTTAACACAATTGCATGTTACGTACAAAATGGCCGACGTATCTTGGCGAGTCTGAAGTTAGCTGATTAGCTAATTTCGTTTCTAAAAGATTCATTGCGCAGCCAAACAGCTAACTTTAGACTCGCCAAGATACGTCGGCCGTATTGTAAAATG
The DNA here is from genome assembly GCA_905220435.1 of Amphipyra tragopoginis. Lineage (NCBI taxonomy): Eukaryota > Metazoa > Arthropoda > Insecta > Lepidoptera > Noctuidae > Amphipyra > Amphipyra tragopoginis. Next base: position 6,479,521 of record HG992006.1, read on the forward strand.
TTTGATGTCATCTTTAAATCAAAATGACAAGTTTTAAAAAATGCATTCATTGAGATTTTGCGTGCTTCTTTACGATTAAGAACAAGAACACTGGGGTGCATGAAAAGAGCCTCCACGAGTGACAATACTTAAGTACGTCCGGCGCATCTTAAGCATGCACAGCATGAGCTTTTCTCATATAGCTCGTGCCGACACGAGATTTTTTATTGTTATATTTACTAGAGGTCGCCAGCGGCTTCGCCCGCGTGGATGTCGTTTATCGCGTATTCCCCGTTTTTCTCTACTATAATATGCACGTATTATACATATAAACCTTCCTCTTGAATCACTCCTATTAAAAAAACCGCATCAAAATCCGTTGCGTAGTTTTAAAGATCTAAGCATACATAGGGACAGACAGCGAGAAGCGACTTTGTTTTATACTATAGGCCCTGCGCAGACGGCACACTTTTTGTGCGATCGAGTCTGCGGCCGGCGCACAGAAAGTCTGCATGGCGCGCAAAAAGTCGGTCGCGGATTTTTCACAGACTCAACGCACACGACGCACATCTTCGATCATTTTGTCGGCAGAGCTGTAGGGACGTAGACGCTATGGAAATCGTGCAGAGATCGCGAAGTATTATTTTGTACATGAAGTACAGAAAAAGAAGAAGAAATAGAGAATTTTGGGTACATCCTATACTTTCGGAAAGATTACTGAAGGGACAGTTCCATACTAAACATTCAATTCTGAAACAACATCCGGCAATTTTTTTCAAATTTTATAAAATGTCTGTTACTACATTTGATCTATCATGATATTCTGCCTTAGAAGTATCATAAATTGCTGGTCTGTTTTGTATTTCTTGAATTAACATAGTTACATCGACCTCTGGCGTCATGATAATAGATCGCGTGCGTTACATCCACCCCTAGCAAATGCAGATTGCCGACTAAAGTGTGCGCCGTCTGCGTTAGCGCGCGTTGAAGCAAACGTTCAATTTTTTTCACACACTTTTTGTGCGGAGCGGCGCGCCGCGGCGCGGCGCAGTGCGGTCTGCCCGAATTACACGGATTTTTTGTGCGCCGGACTTTTTGCGCGTCGTGTGCGTTACTGCATATAATTGCATAGGTTCTATTTTCACAGACTAAAAAGTGCGTCACGGATAGTCTGTCGTCTGCGCAGGGCCATATAGTGATTTACACACACAATTATAACATCTTGACAGTTAAAACCAAAGCGGTGCTATAAGTAACATATTAGAACTAGCAGTGGCGTAGGGTGAAGTTTCTTAAAAGGGAAGCCGGACCAAAAAATGCTTACCTTGCTCAAGTGTGATGCGTGATTTCCAGTAACTACTCGTTCCGAAAGGGAAGCCGATAGGAATCGAGTTGTATGGAGCATTCGCCACTGAGAACTAGATTACACTTATAGAAAGATAAGAAGAAAAAGAAATCTAATTAATTCTACTAATACTTTAATAATTGTTTCATAATTTACTTAGATAATTAATGTACCTATTATGTAAATTAATTGACCTACAAAAAACATTCAATCAGTAACTACTCTAAGAAAACCCAAGAAAATAAAGGCCAAAATCTTTTTATTCAAGTTCCATTTTCAAGTAATTTTTCAAAGTCATAACATTTGATTTGTTCGTCTCCTGCGTCTAAATGATTGCCTCTAAGAAGTAATGGACCATCATATTTTATAGTTTCTTGTTCATTTTGCTATGAGGCTTCGACTCTTCGATGTTACTCGTACAAGTTTGCTTCTTGCCAAGTAAACTCTTGGAAGTCTACCAAGATTAACGAAATTTTATTGTTTGATTTATGTTCGGTTTTCAGTACCTTTGTCCTTTAGCTTTATGCAGCTTGCAGGTTTCTGCACATACATTTTTCTAGATCAATATCTACCTGTGACAAAATATTATACCTACCTATATTAATATTATCTGTAATTTAGATGATTGATACTATTATCAGTTGCGTGCTTCTAGGTAGGTTAAAGGTAGGATTTGTAATTTATATATTAACTAGCGACCCGCCCCGGCTTCGCACGTGTACGTTTTATAGCTTAAAACCTTCCTCTTGAATCACTCTATCTATTAAAACAAAACCGTATCAAAATCCGTTGAGTAGTTTTAAAGATCTAGGTAAGCATACATAGGGACAGAGAGCGGGAAGCGACTTTGTTTTATACTATGTAGCAATGATTTTATAGGAGCAATGATGTTTTATATAAGCTCATTGCTATGTAGTGACTAGATGTACCCGCGGCTTAGCATACGGAAACATGATAACACTCGAAAGCGTGATAATTTTTATCCTATAACCTGACCCACTCTTGTGGCTGCCAAATTTTAAATGGATCTGTCCAGTAGGAATAGAGTGATTCTCAAAAAAAAAATGGACAGATAGACAAAAAATCTAAAAACGTCATTTTTGGAAAGTACGTGCAACGAACGCATCCTAGGAACGATACTGATATCGTTCCTAAATAATGTATTGCACGTAGTTTCTTCCAAAAATATTTGATGTACAGTTTTAGCATCGTTACAATTTTATTATATTGTATCTCGCATAAATTCACGGCTCATCTTCCGTGCGGAAGACGTCCGGTCTTTTGGAAGGCATACACGGGGACACAGGTCCAACGCGCAGAGGCCCCTTTGAGAACTTTAATCTATTTTATTATTATTATCACAGATTATTATGTATAGATTACTAACACGATATTACTAGTAGTTACAGAGTTTGATTTAATCATAGTGAACTTACACTACAGTTGCAATAATTAAAATAATTGTTATTTATAATCTTCTTCTTCTATCGTGTCGGCACGAGCTATACGAGAATAGCTCATGCCGTGGTGAAAAGATTAGCCAGTCAGCAAGGTTGGTAGCGGGGCTGACTGCCCAGGGTGCGCCGGACATACCTACTTATGTATCGTCACTCGTGGAGGCTCTTTTCATGCACCCCCATTTATAATTACAATGTGCGTTTAAATTAAAAATAATTTATGAAAAACAGCAAACACTGATTCAAGGTTAATTAAATAATTCATAATGATATAATTAAATTAGTAATGAAAATTTATTTTTCATGGACATGAAAGGATTTAATTTAAGAGGATGGATTAAGTACTCTGCTCTTAAAAGTTTATTTTATTACGATTTGATAATTTGACACTCACATAATAAAAATTCCAGACGAATAACTATTTAAATAAGTACTTTTACAAGTCAATTTTATATGTATTTTAAGACTAAGTGGCGTCAGCTTTTCCAATCTGACTAGCTCTGAGAGGAAGTCTCTTCTTGTTGCTCTTAGCCTTTCCAACTATGTTGAAGTCAGCTTCCAGTCTAACCAGACGCGGCTGAATACCGGTGTTTTACACGGAGCGACTGCCATCAGACCTCCGCAACCCAGTTACTGGGCAAATGTCGATATCCTAAGGTTAGACAGGTTGTCAGACCTTCGGACCTCCGACTACCCATAACGACTGTCATAGGTATTCGTATGACACCCGGGACCGACGGTTTAACGTGCTCTCCGAGGCAGGGAGGGGTCTCGATGCGTAACTAACGGTCACCCATCCATGTACTGACCGCGGCAAGCGCAGCTTAACCTCACAAATCGTATGATCCGCGCCGTTGCTAACAAGCCCCTCCAATACAAATAAATTCAAGGAATTTGGAAGACTGAAGTTTTAAAGGCTATTTGTCTTCCTAATTAAGAAACTTTTCCAGAAAATTCCTGACGGGACTGGAGTCAGTTATAAATAAAATGTTACTGCTCTATTGTGATATTACTTTATTACGAAAGATTTGTAACTAGGTAGTCTATTTTTTATTACACCTACGTAAAACTGTTTAATTACAGAGCAATTAAAATTAATAATTGATACAACGTACGTCATGTTTTGTCCAGCAGGCGTATATTTAGCATGACGATCGTAGACAAGGGTTTTTAAGACGGAAGAATCGACAAAATGATGAACAACGACATTATCGACAAAACCATTTTGTCTACGGTGGTCATGCTACGCCTGCAGGGCTCCCTAGACCAGGGGCCCATTTGATGAAATTACTCTGCAAGTCTGCACTTCATATTTTGGAACTATTCAGCTGAATTTATGTAATACTTTGGTACCAAAGTATGGAGTAGAAACTTGCAGAGTAGTTACATAAAATGGGCGCAATCTATCAACGTATTTATAGTATAAACTATAATCTATATAAATAAAAAGAAAAGTCCTGACTGACTGACTGATTGACTGACTCATTAACGCCCAGCCCAAACCCTTGGACCTAGAAAGCTGAAATTTTGCACAGAGGTTCCCTTTATAATGTAGACAAGGAATACCTAAGGAAAGATTTTTCGAAATTCAACCCCTAAGGAAGTTAAATAGGGGATGAAAGTTTGTACGGAAAATCGTCACTTCACGGGTTCAAAATTTCACGCAAGCGAAGCTGCGGGCAAAAGCTATTGTAATAAAAAGATGTCAGCCAATTTGATTTCAATGGAAGCCTCGATGTACTCCGAACACAAAGTAAATTAAGAACCTAATTTAATGTATCCTTACAATCGAACACAGAACATACTTAGGTCAAAACGGTAATTTATCTTCGTAACTCCTTGTATCAAAATAGGACCGAAACCACTTTAGAGAAAGCTGACTAATGCTAACTAATACCAGCTATTAATAGCCCGATGTGCAGTCAGGTGCATTGCAACAGAACTGGGTTACCTTAGTGCACTAATCTCATATAACCAGCGACAAGGAAGTACGCTGACATAATAGCTTTATGCTTTACCCACATAGTGACGTCACAAGTCGCTGTATCTCATTACTGGCCGTTATGGAAGCCGGACAGATGCATACCTACTTATTATGAGCTGGCTTCTGTAATATGCAGTTGTTATTATCTTGTATCTATGCCGATTAGGTCTAAACCGGTAAAATGATGTAGGACAAAACACTCTTCTTCCTCGTAAAAGCACTTTTGATTTGGTTTTTTTTAATATAATATTTTGTCAAACAAGCGGACGGTCCCCCTTATGTTAACTGGTTACCGCCGCCTACAACACTAAGACCCATTTTCACCATACTCTGTTAGTTATTAATGTCTTGTTAAACATTTTAACAGACTGTTTATCAGTACATTGAAACTGACATTGACAGCTTAACAGAACATTAAAAACTAACATTGTATGGTGAAATTGGGTCTAAGCAAGTTGCCAACCTCAGAGACAACGTTGGAAAGTTCGCATGTGCCTGTAATTTCACCGGCACGCAAACTCTTTAAACCGGAACACAGCAATTCTGCTTAGCGGCCGAAATAGGCATGGAGGTAGTATTTCCCCGGATAAACTCTTTCACAAGGAGGTCTACTACTCTTTCTCCAACAGCAGTACTTTTGCAGTGAAATCATACTTGTAATAGTTCTATCTGGCACTGCAAAGTCTACCTGAATGATCAAATATAATATTGGTATCAAACATTCAAATTTTCTGCTGTCTGCGGCAGCCTTAGTAAACTTTGGCCGCTGAATTTATATCTACTACTTAGCAAAGAGGCTGAGATCCTGTCTAGCAGGACAACACACTTCTCATCTTTTACGAGCCTAGTATTTAGGATCCAGCCGGAGTTACCTCATGATTCATAACGATTCGATTAGTCAGTTGTCGAATGATTCGATAAATTATCTCTTTTTCTCTCGTTACGAGCATCGCAGACGGAACGAGATAGCAAACCCAATCAGTCGACAACTGCTTCTTAAAAAGGTTCTGAATCGGGGGGATGAACCGTAACTTAGGACAAAATTACACTTGGTCATTTACCCGAATTTGGATGCCTATGGTATTGCCCGAATTCGGGTAACGTCAAAGTAATTTGGATACCCGAATTGGGGCAAAAGACCAAGTGTGATTGCGCCATCAGAGACTGAATCTAATGTCTTTCGAACATTGGCCCTGACTTGAGGTCCCAAAGAATTTCTAGTAGGATCGAAGCTACTGGCTGTGATGCCTAGGAATATTCTCAAAGTGACATAACCGGCACTAGCATGCATTACCGTGTCTCACGGTTTTTGTCGGATTTTGTATTAGAACACAAAATTTGCGACTCATGTCAAGGTAATGTCTGCTAGCTGTCCGTGCTAAAGTTAGTTCTGTGTCCGATAAACGACAAGTCTCACGTACAGTATCAAATCTAATAAAGGCAAACTTCTGAAGTAAATGTGCGTCTCATTTCCACTCCAGACCGCGGCGAATTGAACAAAGGATCTAACTTTACCAATGCAAGCTGAAGTTCGGTCCGGAAAAGTTTTGTTGGCTACATCCTGCCTAGGTAAATGGACCATTATATGGATCACATAATAGATACTTTAGGTACTTCGATGAGAATCATATCTTGAACTACCCACCGTGTGGGGATGGGATAGAATATAAAACTGTCTCACCGCACGCTGGGAATAGACGTGTGTTGTAAGATTCAACAAAACCCAGCACGCTTGTTCTTGATCTATAGTCTATACGGTCCGACTGGCTAGCTAGGCACCTCCCTTACATTAAAGTCCGGCGCCAAGCAGTTTACTGTATTCCGTCGTGTGTATGTGAGAGCCAGAGGAGTACCTATAGAGGAATATCTATCTATATCTATATCTCTGTTACTTGGATTCGTGTGCTTCATCTCAGTCCCTGTCTGCGCTTACCATCAGGTGCGAATAGGGTCAAATGCGACCAAGTCAAACAATAAGGCCGAACATCCACCAGAGCTGTGCGAGGAAAATGTGTGGTGCGAAAATGTGTAGCGAGGATGTGAAACGGTACAGAGGAATGTGTAATGTGTACAAATGAGCGGTGCGAAGATAGGTAGCGGACTCTTTTCGAATATGAGGGAAAATAATACACATTCCTAAGAACACATTCCTCGTAACACATTCCTCGCTCACATTTCTTGCTTGTTTTGTATGAACAAAAACCTCGCACCGCTAAGCCCATATCCACCAGAGCTGCGCAGAGCGAAGCTAGGTAAATGAAGTGATTCTATTGGTGCTTACAAAACACATTCCTCGCTACGTAGCTTAGCACAGCTCTGGAGGATGCTCAGCCTAAGAATGAAAACTGGGGGTATATCGACGATATGGTCATGATCAACGACCGCAGGCAAGCAGGCGATTGCAATTAAATAAAAAGTTGAAAAACGAACTACGAAGTTTCGGCTGACGGATCGCACGTTTGGATCCGACAGTTGATTCGATTTTCGCGATTTGACATTTTGTCTTTCGTTCACCCTACTCCCAATGTTAACTGACATCTAGTAGTTCGTAGTTTGACAATACTTTCATCGTATATGTTATAAGTTCGATGTTCGTCGTTGTTTCGTTTCGCTCCGAAACTGCGGCGTTCGACTTTGGTAGTGTTCGATTCGTTTTTACAGGACATAAGGAAAATTACGAAGCGTTTTACGGAGTTACGATTCACTCTGTACACATACGTTTATTCAGACAATTTACACAGAAGCTTCCAATCGTAGGGCGTCTTCATAAAATTGATTTTCTGGAAGCTCATAAAACTTGTAATAGCTACCAGATAAAACTGGTAAGGAATATGACAGTTAAAGCGCAAAACAGCGCAAAACGACGTGTTTTATTCATCTAAACGATATTCAAATGGAGCTTCAGCGTGTTGAGGTCACAATAATTCAATACTTATCTAAAGCGCTTCAACAAATATTCACGCTTTTTGCGCGCATTTAGTGCTGTTGGCAAGGATCCAGGTTTTCCTAAACGTTGTGTACCTACCAGATACAATCTATACGGCTGGAAGGTTACAAAGTAATTCGCGCTACCTGATATTTTATGAACACAGTGCTCCATAAATATTTATCGAGCCCAGTATCAGTCGCGTGCTTAGCCCTTGATGTCACACTTTAGCGTGGACAAAAAACCCTTTGACCATTAATTTGGCTAGTAAATGGGGTTCGTAGAAAAGAAAGCTGCGTGTTTTGCAAGCAGGGGAGAGGAGGGTCGGACGGCACGAGTATAATGTAATGCAAGGCGCGCGCGCGGGACCAGTCGGACCAGTTGCTCGCTCCGCCCCGCGCTCCCCGCGCGAACAGCTGACAGCTCCGACAACAAAGAACATCAACCCAACCCACACAAACATAACACGCTACGTACAATCACGATACATTATTATTATTTTCAACTGTACACGCGAGTGTATTGATTGAAACCCTTTAACTACGCAGACAATTATAACACTTATCATTCGATATTTTCATAGAAACAACTCCAAACTGGTTTATTTTAGAGATAAAGATTTGATCAAACAAGGTCTTGTATCAAGCTAATACGTCGCAATCCAATGTCGTTAGAGCATAGCTTCATGACAACGGGCTAGAGTATTGAGTAAACAGTGTTGACCATGAATATCGGGCCGTCCTACGCGAAAGGTGAATACATACGACCTAACAAAGGGCAACCTGGTACTTGCCTTTTTGTTCATCCAATACACGAAGGCCCTCGAGTTGTGGCACTCCGGTGAACAAGAGTCTCTTTACCAAACAATATTGTCTATTTAATATGATGATTTATCACGGCATCATTGTGTAAAACGCGACGGTCACTTTATGTCGTAGTTTTTCACTGTTCGGTTGCTATGGTGCTGTGAATTATCACGACACTTAACTCAGAGTCTTTTTTCATCTGAATCTGTCGTCGTAAGTACTTTACGTGGTCCAATGTTTACGATGTATGTTTTATGTGTTATTTACATCACTATTTAGTGGCCTGCAAACGTGATAATCGTTGCACTGCCTGCGCACTTTATTTGCTGCGCTTCTGCGTCAACAAAACAGTCTCTCGGCACTCAATGTCGGGCGAAATCGCCGCCTCCGTCGGCGAGAGGTTCGCCCTCTCAGTCTCTAGCCTAGAAAACCCCGCAGTTTTGTCCCACTCTCACGTTTGACATTTTACCGGCTGGGTTGCAGCGTTTTAATTGTACAAAGAACGTAGTATTTATTGAAATACTTTACCAAAACAATTCAGTTTTCTTATTGGACTCGTATTAGGTATATTTAGTTTAAGTTAAAATATTTTTAGACTTGTAAAATAAACTTCGATTTAGATTTTTTAAATGCGCCTGTTATTATTTTCTAGCAATGTTGTAGTTATGATAATTCTTGCATCTTCGTATCTAAAAGGAATATCATCGCTAATTTCGTGAAACTTATGCCACAACAGTACAATTCAATTACAGATACGTAATTGAATGATAAGTAGATAAAGCCAGTTAGAAGCAGGCTTCTACAATAACTGTCTCAAACGTGAATTTCATCAGCACCCGTCGAACCGTTGGCTGATCAACGCGAGAAAGCTCGAACGTGCAGGCAAATGCTGACATAGACAACTAACGTATTATATTAGGGAGTGCCTCCGCTGCCGTTAGGTTACTTTAAACCCTGCAGACAGAAATAGGAGCCCCGCCCAGCGGGGCTCCGTCGACTCCGCTTTGGAAAACCAAACAATCTTACAAACATCCCGCCTAAGTTTTTCATTTGTTTTTATTGTGAAAACGAAAGTGTGTGACGAATAATCGTCTCACGAAGAGTTTGAATAGCCTTTGTAGGTTTATAAAAACAGTGTATGCAGTCGGCGCAGCGCCGGCAGCCAGTTTGGCAACCGGCGCTGGCGCTCGTAATAGCAACCGGCGCCGGCAGCGGAGGCACTCCCTATTATAAGTATTATCATAAATTCCTCAGTCTAGCGAAACAGCTGGCTCTGAGCTAAGTGGTAATAAAATGTATAAATACCATAATGGTAGGAATGTGGGTAGCTTTCATTTTCATTCGGTTTGACACATAAAAATAAAAGTTGTCTCCTTCAAGTTCATAGACAAAGCTTTTCTGACTTGACCTACTTGCTAATTTTCTGCAGAAAGAAGTATCACTGGCCATTGGAGTGAGCTAATCTTTGGGTAGAACCCGAGAATTGGATAATATAGGTACAACGTAACCCCCGAGCCCCTTTTTAGCCATCTCGTGGTTTGGAATTATTCACATGTTCCATTTGATTCTAAAAACGGAAAGCTCACATTAATTAAAAACAAAGTTTGAGAGCGTACAAACAAAGTTTGAGAGCGTACTTAGAGTTTATTAACAGTATCACAAATTACAATATTTTTTAAATATCTATCATTACAGGCAGCAGTTATGTGTTCTTCTGCCAGAACTTGGCGGCATTGCGGGGCGTCTTGCCTTTGCCAGAGTTCTTCTTCGGCGCCGAATGGGTCTCGCTACCGCCGCCTGTAGCCGATTCGTCGTTTTCTGCTTGCGATTTTAAAGTTTTCTTTATGTACAGTATCTGAAATATATATTGAAGTTTTGTATGATGTTCTGCTTTTATAATTTGATTAATAAAACCATAAAATTACTATTAAATCACTAGACAAAGATTATAAGAGTCTATGGGAGCAGAGGGTACAATACCGGCCCGAGACAAGTTTTAGGATGGAGCGAGATCCAATTATGGCGCCCCACTTGCTTGCCCCTAAAATATACCAGTTGACTGAGGCGCCTCTTGGGACTTGGCGCCTAGAGCGGCCGCTCCGTTCGCCATGAGAGGATATGGGTGATGGCAGTAGCATCTATCGCCAGTACACTTGCTTATAATAGTTCCTTAGTTACATTTTACAACACCCCGTAAATGTTATTTTTCTTCTATTGGATTGCATGTAGATGGTCTCTACGTAACCGGGTAGTTATTGGCGACACCTGAAGGGTACACAGCCAAACCTACTAAGGGAGCTGTGGGACTTTTCTATGCCTGAAAGAACTGATGATATAAGTTGATACAAACCTCCTGCTCAATAGCTTGTTGGTGCCTGATAGCCCTCTGTTTATGGTGGTTGGCACGCTGTATGTGCCTATCAACAGAGTTGAGGACAGCCTCACAAGCATTGCACCAGTCTGCTAACACGTCGGCGATTGACGAAGCGTCTTCGAGACGGGCATCCCGACCCAAAGCCACGTCGACCTCCACGCGCTTGCACTCTTGGTCCAGCTTGCCATGGATTATGTCTGGAATGGAGATAGTAAAGGTTTAATTTCATTGCATTTCAATACTAGTCAGATTCTAACTTGAAATTACTTTAAATTATGTTGTAGTTACGGGTGATGTTATCTTAATTTCTGTTATCCAATAGGTTAGTTTTATCTTCTTGAAGTTAGTGATTCATTATTATGTTACTGACATGAATTATTTACAGGATTTGGCTTGTAGGTTAGTGCTGACTGTACTTTAAGGACTTGTCCAAGCTAGGCAGGGCTGCACAGTGCAGTGCATTGCGTCGCAAAAATAACAAGTAATATGCCTTCTACACCCACTAGTGGCCTATGTGAGCAGTGCATCAAACAGAGTGGCGCATAAAGTTTTTTATCGGCAGAAATTTCAATTTAGCCTTACTCAACAAATATTATAAAGACTGTATTACAACGCAGTTGTTAGGACACGTCGAATGCGTCGTAACGCGCTGCTTTAACATGAGTAACACTGCTCAAAACAAAGCAATGCAACGCACTGCCCAGCTAGGACGAAACCTTGATGGAGACACAGGATCTGCCGCAGATCATACAAACAAGTACAACTTTGAGTTGTATTTGTGTTACATACAGAAAAACGGGTCTCCAAAAAGTTCTAATACGTTTTCAAATGTTTGAAGTTTGTCAGCTATACACCCCATATCACACGCTGCGCTAACCTCTGTGTCTCCATAAACGAGGTTTTAGCAGAGAGTGTAGTATGTCAATTGATAACAATTAGTAATGTTAAATAATGCCACAAATTTATGCATCAATATTACAAATCAGTTTGATAATACTTTATTGTGATAAGATACGTGCAGATATGTATTTTGTCAAAGTGACACTGCCTTGTGAGAGGACTAAGGTTGCAGACGCACTGAACCGATATGCATTGTGCTACATACAAATTTTCCTGTGCGGCCTCAACGAAGAACATTTGCACGTATCCAACATAGGATTGTTGTTAAGTTATAAGTATTTTCAGTTGCTACAGCCACACTTAATTGTATTTTGTATCGCGTTTCTTGGGCAGTGCTTGGCGTAAGACATGCTAAGTGTGATTTGGCCTTAAAATCAGCATCATTAGAATCCACAAGCAATATTCCGAGTTGATTTTGTAATTTCACAATGTCTTCATTTGGCACACTTTGTGATAGATAGTTAATAAAACAGTTAACTTACATTTATGAACAATTCATATACCTAATTATTAAGTTGCTCTGAACTTTGAAGATACTATCAAGGTATCATCAAAGTTCAACAAACTATAGATAATCTATTTCCTTAATTTTATTAAGTTTATCTTGATTGTGAGAAATAAGGTTTCTAAATGTGAGGATTTTTAGGCCCTTGACAGGATTCTGATTGCTCTTTGGAAATGCCAAGATTATTCTAGTATTCATTAATAATGAGCATCTTTGTTATGTTTGCACCGCGGTAGTAGGTACTAACTACGGGACAAGACTGACTCAGACACTGGCTAGAGACACACTGTTTATTACACAACATGGCGGAGCGCGACTCGCGCCTCGGGCGCGCTGCCGCGCTTCGTAGGTACATAGGCACAAATATTCTTACATACAGCCTATGCACAACACAACAATCTTATACATTTTATTTGTAAGTTAGAGGGGGGTTAAAGGGTTAACAGAAGATTAAATTCATCTCACCTGCATATATGGCCTCTATGATGAGATCCTCCAAGTCCCTCACATTTTTGATATCTAACTCTTTCAGCAGCACACTATAAGGGATGCACTTCTCCTGTGTTGCCAATGAAGCAATTGTCAGATGCTGCAGCTTCTTGCATTGAGCTGGAGACAGTTCTAGGTAGTCAGACTTGTTTTCAAGGTACTCTTTGTATGTGCCGTACGCAAATAGATTAAGAGTCTTAAGGTGAGTTGCATAGGGTCCAGTTTCCAACTGAAATGATGAATGTATTGTTGTCAAGTAGATTACATAGGTATAGGAGATTGTAAAGATATTGCTGGTTCTAGATGATCAGGTCTTTATGTGCTCAATTGTTAATAAGAATTGTATCTAATGGTGTATGAAGTTTTACATACAAGAACATGAAACAAACAAAAGGGTTTTACTTTTCTAACTAGTAATCAGGTAAATGTATAGAAATCACAGAAGTTAGGCTGTTATTTGAGATTTGAAACTATTCAGTTTTATAACACAGCAAATGAAATCCGTAACAAGGAGTTTAAATACAGAAAATCTTATAACCTCTTTTATATTCGGCATTTCAAGAAGTTCACCAAAGACATGCACACCTGGTGCTTCCAAAACTTGTTTGATAAGCTCCGCACATGCTGATCCCTTTGCCCCTTTGGCTAACAACACAAATTGCTCTAAAGGATGGTTAGTTGAAAACGATAACAATGATGAGGGTTCATCTCTGTCCATTGACATCGGGTTCATGGTGAATTTTCGAAGATTACCTACTTTCTTACGTAAGTTTAAAATTTATCAGTTTCTGCAATCACTAAGTGCCTAATGCACAAACTTAATGAATTATTCCTTTTTGTGTTTTACGATGATAAACTGAATTTACAACTTGATGTGATTGATAATTCGACAAATTTATTTTGACACATTACTTTGCGTTTAGTTATTTGTGAGATTTTTCACTTGCCCGCAACTAACCAAAGGATTAATCGGCAAAATATTTACTTTTAATTCCTGAAGAAGTGACAAAGTACACACATTTTTACATTATGGAGCAAAATCAATTTGGAAGTTCTGTTTTGGAATATAATAGTTTAATTTCATGATAGTGTGTTGTGAACAACTTCCGTGCATAAACATAACGTTTTTTTGGTAGTTTTTACCATAGACTTAAGTTTACTTTTATTTTAACTGCCGTATGAAATATTGTTTTGCTTTAGAAAAGTAACGTTTCTAAGTTATTAAAAGGATGAAAACAATATTGCAATTTATTTAAAAGAAACTCAAATTCACAATTATTTAGTCAGAAACAAAAACAGTTTAGACAATAACATTTATGATTAATTATCATTGCTTTAAGTGAATGAGTTGAATTTAAAACCCATAATTGACCATAAACAATAAAATGGCGTCCGGTTTTTTGTGTGTGCGATAGAATTATTGTTTTCATGAAATCATAAGATTTATCTAACTTTTGGCTATAAAATCATAAATTTTAGCATTGAAAAACAATTATGAATAGTTATAATGTGTCTAACGAACTGAATCACGCATCGTTCGTTAAAAATAATGTGCGTGTCAATCCTGCTCGTAGCGTCGTTGTCCTATGCCGCCTTTTATATTGAGTTGATTAGACTAATTTACGAAGATTTCTTCGTGTAGATTGGTGTTCGTCAGTCAATACTAGTGTCGTTAACTATGAATTTACATAGATAGTACGTTTTTGTCGGCATTGTGATCGATGAGTGCGTTGTGCGTTTGTAGTTGTGAAAGCGTACATACATGTTCGCAATGATAAAACTGTCATGAGGACTCTTGTTTACTATCAAAATAGTGAATTTGTGTTAGTGGATTAAGTTTTTCAATTGTTATGAATAATATTTGTTGTTAAAAATGTGTATGCCAACTCCTAACAATGTTTCGGGCTTCGGTTACTCGTGGGGCTTCACGAGTTCGGCGGATCTTACGAAGGGCGAAGTGGAAACACCGAGTAGTTTGAGCTATACTTTGGGGAATACGGTATGTATTACAATGAAATTAAACTTTTAATGTCGCCCAAACTCTTAACAAGCTGACATATTTGCATAGTAATTAACTTTCACAGCACAATAGAAATCCTGTGTTTTGATGCAATCACATTTCTCTGAAATGAATTTATTTGTGACATGAATTTGGTTCCAACTAGATACAAAAGAAATGTAATGTTTACATGTCATTGTTACATCATTATTGTTCTAACCCTCTAAGAATAAATTTTAACAGAATAAGTTGACACTCTGGTTGTTCTTTTATAATACAATAATGTTTTGTTACTTTGAGAACTCTCAACAATGTTTTTAGATACAAAGTTTAGTTCCTGTTTATTTAACCTTATGACTGGCACACACAATTATCAAAACTACTGAATGAAAAAAGTGTACATGAAAAATAAAGGTTAGGTACATTAAAATACTGACTATAACTAGAAGGCGTATTAGAGTATGACTGCCTCGTTGGTCTAGTGATCATAATCGTGACTACTGAGTGTGACGTCCTGGGTTCAATCCCCAGGTCGTGCAGTCTTATTGGAGTTTTCCATATGGAATTTCTCAGTAGCAGCCCAGAGTCTGGATTTGTGTACATGGGACTTAAACATAATGGTGAAATGAGTGTGTAGTATACACCTCTGCCCAACCCTTTGGGGAATACAGGTGTGAAGTTATGTTATGTTAAATAAGAATACATTTTATAAAATAAACATTGACAGCAACATTTGATATTTGGTAGTAAAAACTTTTAAGTGCTATTCAAGTACGCACTCTACAGATCAAGCTATACATTTCCAGTATAAGCTGATCTTGCATTGTATAGGATTTCCTTACAACGAGAGGTCAGTGTAAACTGGAAATGTGTAGCCGTGTGGTATAGCTTGATGTGTAGCCGTGTTTACCTATTACTGTTACAAAGAGGTTACAGTGTTTGATTGAATACCAATCTAAGAGTATTGAATTTGATAGTAAATTTACAACCCAATCACGAAAATGGCAGTGCTTGTATTGTTGTCTTTATTTGCATTTCGCTTTTACATATTCTCTATGATCACAAGGCAAATAATAAAGCAGACATTTGAAATACTATTCTTCAAATATTGTGTTGTAAGGACTTAGTTCTAGTTCCTTCAAAATTATAATATTGTATGACTCAAAGTGACTACAAAAGCCTTATTTTTTTTTGAAAATGACTAATAATCAGTGATCGGAGTAGGTAGATTGATTTTTGGTACTTGTATCATAAATGCACACAGAAAGAATAACATGGATAAGCCATTTTTCCGGAAAGTAATTCCGGTATTTTCGGATTCAATTAAATAATGTTAATGTTTTTAGTGAAATTATTACTACTCAATTCAGAATTTAAAGGAAGGTATCAAAACTAAATTAATTTAGTAATTATCTGTTGAATAATAAAAACAATCGAATTCCGATCGAAGCATTAATACATTTTTATGCACTCTACGAACCGAAGTAAACGAGTCAGCTACCTGGCATGTCGTCGGCGAGCGTACGCATTGTTTTGATAACCGGTTAGTGCACCACCCATGATCCTTTGTTCTAATTGATCGTTGGGTTGTGTCAAATAGTGAAAGAGTGCCGTTAAAAAAAAAAATTAAGAATATAATATTGCTCATTTTAAGTTCCGTTTTTTTTTAATAATCATCCAATTCCGAAATTTTCCGAAATTTTCCGAAAATTACGAAATTCCGGAGGAATGTCCATATTAATATATAATATACGTTTCGGATCAATGACCCCAATTCAATCTACCTACTCCGATCACTGCTAATAATGCTTGTCAAAGATCCTTGAACTTACATTTGTAAACATAATTGATGCAACACAAGCTTAATTCGTAAGACGGTAAACATTAAAAGGAGTGTTTGAGATTTCATCCTACATTGATACACAAATTCCTTACATTACAATGGCTGCAAAGAAAAAACAGATTTCAAAGACTTGAATGTCAAAATGCATTAATGCTTTGACAGCCATCTCTTTTAAAACAATAGATTTTTAATTGTTTGACACGGACTTGGCAGTGAATGGTTAAGGACATTAGCGTTAATGTCTCTTACATCTTTGTAGATAGTTGTTTGTTCTTTTAAACTTAAAGAAACTATACTGCCGTCATAAGAAAAAAGGGCGTAATTACACAAAACGAAGTAACCGAAAGTAAACGGAGTAATATAATAACTAAAGGTCGGAAATTGGTTACTTCGTTTTGTGTAATTACGTCCTTTTTGCTTATGACGGCAGTATAATCATACATAATCAACCCATTACTGTCCCACTGCTGGGCACGAGGTTCTTCTCAGAATGAGAAGGATTTAGATCTGGTACACTGGTCTGGTGCGGGTTGGTGGACTGCACACTATCGAGAACATATTTGAGCCCTCTCAAATGTGCAGGTTTCCTCACGATGTTTTCCTTCACCATTAACGCAAGTGATAATCAAATTGACGACACGGTTGGTGCAGTGGCTAAGCGATTGATTGCTGCGCTGTCGCGGGTTCGATTCCCGCACGGAACAAAAATTTGTATGGCCTACAGATGGTTGTTTCGGGTCTGGGGGTTTGTGTATGTGAGATTTATTTTGTGTCTGTAAACGCACCCACGATACAAGAGAAATCATAGTGGGGCAACGTTTTATTAAAAAAAAAAAACTGATCCGCACTTGAATTTGAAAAGACAGCAATAATTAGTAGTTCCATGCAGGAGGGTCTGAGTTCGACCCTGAATAGAATAGTTCTTTATTTGCTTAGAATGTAGGTACATAAAATAAGTTGTTAAATTATATTTTATTTATTTTATTTTATTTTATTTCTCTAGAAAACTTACAGCTAGAACAAAATTATCACACACAGTATTACATGATGGCCAATAACAAGTTTTCACGGTTAAGAACGAGAGTAGAACAGATAGACACAAAAAAGAAACTTTGAACACAGTTAATTACACAGGTTTTTTTTCATTTATCTATTGATCTCTTAATTAGCATCAAAGAAATGTTCACACATTGCCTTTTTTAATTTCGGAATACTAGTGTAGAAAAGATCAGTTTCCACGCCTTGACACGTTGCGTTGTAAGTTCTGCTCGCCCTTATCATATAGGAGTTTTGCCTATAAGTGCATCGTACCACAGGAATATGTAAAAGATTATGTTTACGTAACAACGCAGATGGTACGCGTAGCCCAATACTGTTCAATAGCTCAGAACAGTCGGTTGAACCGTTTACTAAACTAAACAAAAATACTAAATCCGCTATTTTCCTGCGCTCACATAGTGGAAGAATATGAAATTTCTTGCAGCGGCTGAAATAATTGGGTAAATAAGTTTTGGATCTATATTGTATGTACCTCATAAACTTCTTTTGAATGTTTTCGATGCGATCTATATAAATGTTATAATTCGGATTCCAAACCTGTGAACAATATTCCAGGTGACTGCGAACAAAAGCACAATAGAGAATTTTAAGAGTTTTGATATTTTTAAATTCAGCAGATAATCTTAAGATAAAGCCTAGTGCTTTGGAAGCTTTTTTGACAATAATATCTATATGTGAATCGAAAAGAAGTTTAGAATCAAAGGTGATGCCTAAGTCTCTGATAGTGTTAACTTTGGCTATCGAGGCATTTTCAAGCTTATAATCAAAAAGAATAGGATTAGGTTTGCGAGTAAAGGAACAAGTGTAGCATTTGGAGATATTCAAGTCAAGCTTATTAACGACACAATAATTATGAAAACGATTGAGATCACTCTGGAGACGAATTGCGTCATCGCTGGTTTTAATTTGACTAAATATTTTCATGTCATCTGCAAACAGAAGGATTTTAGAGTTGACGAAACACGAGGAGATATCATTAATAAATATATTGAACAGCAAAGGTCCCAACAGCGATCCCTGTGGTATTCCTGAAGGAATACACGTAGCCCTGGATGAAAAACCATTAAGGACAATAGTTTGACACCTGTTTTCAACATAAGATGAGAACCACCTATAAAGGTTTCCTCTGATGCCTATGTTAAGTAATTTTCTTAATAATATTGCGTGATCCAAACGATCAAAAGCTTTACTGTAGTCAGTATAAATGACATCCACTTGTGCACGTTGGGACATGAATTGAGTAAGGTAGTCACTACAAAGAATAAGATTGGTCACGGTAGATCGCCCTTTTACGAATCCATGTTGTCTGTCACTAATAATAGGTTTGAGAGAAGCGTACAGTTGCCTATAAACAATTTTCTCCAAAAATTTGGCGAACAGACAAAGTTTGGATATGGGCCTATAATTTTCTACTAGGTCTTTGTGTCCCTTTTTGTGGATAGGAGTAATAAATGCCGACTTCCAAATTTTAGGCACTACACCAATAGTAAGTGACTGTTTAAATAAAAGTGTAACGGGTATTGTGAGACTCTTGGCACAGTTTAATATTAAAACAGGAGGAATATTGTCTGGCCCTGCGGATTTGTTTAGGTCAACCCCCTTAAGCAATTTATACACTTCATCTTCATCGACCTCAATCGAGCTTATGTCTGAAGCAACATCCCAACAATGAGTGTCGATACCCTGCGCACAGTCCGCGGAAATCCTCGCGTCAGTAACTGAACGATCCAGAAAGTTAGAATAAAAGTAGTCCCCAAACATATTGCAAATATCCTCTCCGTCGCTGGAAGAAATATGTCCATATTTAAGTAAGGAAGGATATGAATTGCTTTGATTTTTTGATTTGACGTATGACCAAAACGCTTTTGGAGATTTTGAAATGTCTTCTTCAATTTTAGAGATATAGACACTAAACATATCCTTTTCAAGTTCCTTTGCTCGCTGACGTAGCAATGCAAAAGATTGGTAGTCTGACAGGTTCCCATATTTTTTGAATTTATTATGAAATTTCGTTTTCTCTTTTAGAATTTTAATTAAAGGCTGTTTATACCATATAGGATATTTATTGCACGGAACAACACTTTTGACTGGTATGTAGGTGTTACGTAATCTGTTAATGGTTTCATAGAAGAACGTTGTGGCATCCTCTAACGGTCTGCTATTCAACTCGTACTGCCAGTCGATTTGGTTAAGTTGGTCCGATATAGCAGTGAAATCAGCCGAGCGGTACAAGTACTTAATACGGGGATGCATAGGAAGGGTGTGAAGTTGTACGAAGTCAGCAGAAACGCAGAGAGCTCTATGATGAGAATCTTCAGAGACTAAGGGGTCAGTGCAGCAGCTTACGGAAATTTCATTATTAGACAATATTAAATCCAATATTCGATTGTTGATATTAACGTGGGAATTATATTGAAGCAGATTACATACATTAAAGTTATCGAATAAGCTTGTTTGGACACTACCTTGTATATTACTAGGATACAGAGGGGAACCGTGGCTCTCAGAATGCCAGTTTATGTTAGGTAGATTAAAATCGCCGAGTATTATGAACTTATCCGCGGGGTACTTGTAAATAATATCTTGCATGTTGTTAGAAAAGTTTGTTAACTGAATTGAAAACGAGTTCCCAAGATTTTGACAACAAATATATACTACACATATATGGATTTTATAAGACACAGTCGGTCTCCTCCTATGTAAGGTCAGCGTTACCCACAAATCTTCGGCGGACGAGCACCAGTCACTACGAATGTCAGCTACAAGTTCGCGTCTCACCGCAATTAACACGCCACCGCCCATAGATTGATTAGTGTTAGAATAGTTCCTGTCTCTCCTCCATACTAGGTAACGATCGTCAAACAGTTCGCTATCCATAATACTTTCAGTAAGCCATGTTTCGGTTAAACAGATAACATCGAAGGAATTAGCACACATATTTCTATAAAAAACAGATGTTTTTGTTCGCAATCCCCGTACATTTTGATAAAAAATATTAATAGGCGCCATCGTTAACAAAAGAGGTAATTAGCACTTGAATAGCAAAACTAATAAGCGGTACCTTTGTTTTGAAATAAAAAATATAATGCATAAAATTTAAAGACAATAGCGAGGTTAAACGGATTATAACTTTAGCGCAATGCAGATAAGGTTTAAAACGATAGTAGCAATGGTCAACACTGAGCGATAAGCGAACAAAAGGACATCGGCAATGGAATGCGTATAAAAAACGGGTACCTGTGATTCTCAAACTATTGGGGCAGATGCGACAACACAACATGACAAAACGTCGATCCAGTATCCTTAATGCACAAACTTTTTCAAATCCCGATCCGTCTTGACATGATGGGTTGGTGAAGTGTCGTTTTTCTTCACAAGTATCTTGCATCCAACGACCCAGACATATGAAAAACCCCGTTCTTTGGCAAGAGCTTTAGTTCTGTTGAGCAACATTTTGTTGTCAAGTGAGAGATGATCATTGATATAGATCACAGAGTCGCCTTGGAGTCCCAATTTGCTAGCAGTTATTGATGCTTTAAACTTTTTTGCTGCAGCCACGAAGTCATTCTTGAGATACCTATTGTGCACACAACATATGATATTCTTGTTAAGATCGTTGTTTCTCATTGGCACTCTCGCAATGAAGTTAATTTGCTCTTTCGGGATGCTGAATCCTATGATATCACCAATCTTAGCCAATATCGCAAAGAGATTTTCCGAGTTAGTAATTGGAACTCCTTTTATCTCAATGTTATTTAATCTAGATCTTTGCTCGCTCTCACGGTGCAGATCTTCGATTTTGTTGCAACGATCCTGCAAAGCTGATATCTCCTCTCTGCTGCTTCTTAAGCTCTCGACCTCACGCTCCAGATCAGTTACCTTATTTGTCAAGGCATCCACCGACTGATCCACAAACTCCACGGCGGATTTTAACTCGGTATATTCCGACCTAATTGTTTTTAATTCCGCTAATTCCAATTGAATAGCCTTCACATTCTCTATTAGTGCTGGCAGGTTTTCCATCTGGGCAGAGAGGCTCTTGAGCTCCGACATAATGCTTTCCATGTCCACTGGTGTAGGTTTGGCAGAGATCGCGATACGTGGGCTAGATGTTGCTTGGGATTTGCAACTACTGCACTTCCATGTAGTCTTGCGATCTCCCAACTTCCGCCATCCACCTTCCGTAATACCCGCGCAGGGGAAGTCGAAGTAGCCCATACATAATGAGCATTTGACGCCATCCCGGAATTCGACTTCGCATCTCTTGCAGGTAAACATTGTAGCGTAAGTATTTAAAACTTTGAGAACCAGTAGGTAAGTTAGCCGGTGGTCGTACGAAGCGTAAAAGTACGTGTGCTCAGTTTGCTGTCTACCGACTGACTGATATGATAGAATCCGTGTACATTCTGCCTTAATATAGCATGCAAATGATTTACATAGTAGAGGTATAAAGATATTACAAAACCCTGCACCTTGTAGGATAATTTTTTCAGCATCATCCTCTTACGACATTTCACCTTCTTTCTATTTATATTAAACTTTTTTATCACAGGCCACATTGTTTACAATATAGCCAAGATATTTCAGTCCCTTTCTAAAGAACTGACTTTTTTCAAAGTTGATAGTTAAACCAGCATACGAGAGCTTTTGAAAAACCTTCAGCAGGAGAGACATATGCTCTTCAAATGAATTTCCTATTATAACTATGTCATCAAGATAACAAAACACTTTATTATTAAATTCAGGAGTAAAGAGAGCATCCATTAGTCTTTGTTGAATTGCAGGAGTGTTAGTGAGACTAAAATATATCCTACAACCTCTGTCTAAATATACTAAAATAAAAAATTGTTTGCAGGTTTCCCCAGAAACAACACTGACTGTTATGTCCCACAAGACACCGCAAGTGCAAGAAAAAGTGGGAGCAGTCACAGTAGCCGTGTCAAATGCTGGTGCACAGTTAACGAGAGTTGTAACTACAGGCACGCCAATCTCAGGGAGACGGGCTATGTTTGTAGTGAATGATGCCCCAGCTCATACGTTGAACCGAGTGTCCCAGCAGAATCAGACTGCTACTATTCATAGTGAGTAAAAGAATCAAGTTCTGAAGTGTTTTTTTTAAACTGATTTATTAATAAAAATACAGTTTAAAAAAACACTAACAAAAATTTATTATTGGGAGCCTGCTGTTTTGCCAAAATTATTTTGACAAAATTTCTTTACCCAAACGCATTTTAGCAACTTTTTTTATACCAATGCAATATTTGGAACGATTTTAGTACGCACATTTTCATTTGGACAAATTTTTACGAGGATAATATCATTAAGGCATTTGGTCTTTATTCAAATGATTTATTAAAGCAAACAATCTTTAGACAATAAACATTTAGTCATATGATTGTAACACGCTTATATCTTTTTTAAATCGAAACAGCTAGGTTAGGCTAGATCTGTGACCACACAACGCACGAGCCAAGCGAGCGAAGCGAGCGTGCCGCGGCAGCAGCGGCCGGCGAGTGCCAGAAACATATTTTTGAATGTAAAACCAGAAACTACTACCAGAATAGTTAAGACGATACTAAGGCCGGTTTTAGTGCTTGACCGACCGTCGGTGCGTACGTCGGTCGCGCTTGTCATTTGTATGAAAATTCACAAGTCGTGACAGTGCTCGACCGACAGTACGCACGCGTATATTGCTACGCACTGCGTACGAGGACCGTCGGTCAAGCGCGTCCGCATGCGTGCCGTCGGTCGACTGACGCGCTATGGATACATATTAACGCGTTCAGTGCTACACCGATCGGTGGACCGACCGTACGGATGCGCGTATCATCGTAAAAAAAATGAAACCTACTAGTTCAAAACTTCAATAATATTGTTTGATTTTATTGGTATCATTACCTTTTAATGATTTAAGTACCTAATTTTGATCAAACATGGCATATATTGACACCAAACGCCTAATTACCGAAGTTCGACTTCGTGAACTTCTGTGGGACAAAGGCCACGTGTTATACAAAGACCGTGATGCCAAGTTAAAGGCTTGGGAAGAAGTTTGTACAGCTTTGTGTTCAAATTGTGGTATCTACGTCTTCTGTTCCTTATACGTTTACGAAGATAGTAAGCAGCAATTAAACAATTTGTAAACGCGTTCATTTCGTGTACGTGTTTGTGACTGTACCAGTCCGGCCAGTTTGGTTGGTCAGGAGAGCACTGAACGTTAAAAACTGACGATCGGTTATGCGTATCGTCAGGAACGATGGTACGCACCGACGGTCGGTCGAGCACTAAAACCGGCCTAAATGTTTGGCTTAAGTATTTTATTTTGCGTAAAATATGTTTTATCAACTGAAATATTTGACTACATTAAAATTGGTAAAAGTACTAGTTGGTAAGCAAGTTATTGTTTAAACGTTCACTTGCCAAACATTAGGTTTGCGTTGCAATTATTTATGAAGAGTTTATTACTAAGTAGTAATTTGGTAAATGAAATTATGCGAAACTTTGTATGGGAAGTGATAATTTGTCATTTTTTTTTCGATGAAACAATGGAGACCCATTATTATTTCATAGTTGATATCTTAATATCCCTCTTGAACACAAAGAAACGAAACAAAAAGTAGTACTTATTTACACATGAACATAGAAACACTTGGACCTCGGGTCAGCGCTCATAAGTGTTCAAACCAAATGTAGACTAAAACGCGAAAAAGAATACAAATTTACGTCAATGGGTATGTTCAAATCTTGTATGGTGAAAAGCTAAATTAGGCATTGTGATGACGACATAGGATTTAAATTAGTTTGTTGATATGTGCCTTGGCGCGCGCTCTGGTGGTGTATGTAAACTCAAGACATTGTTTTCGTGAATTTTGTACTAGACCCTCGGTCCATGTGTTTCTACGTCAATATATTTATATGTATGTCTGTTTGCTTTTTTGCACATTTATGCAAGTCACAAGACTCATCAACATCAAGAAAATTATGTGTGTCATCATACTCATCATGTATTCACCAATGTTTGCTAGCCATTAGAACAGATTTGACGCTGCTGCAAACTTTGTAGCAGGAATAATAAATCCTAGTCTTCATACAATGTATAAGTTCAGTGGATAGATTCAATCTATTTCAGCTCACTGCTTAGCAAATACGCTGTTGAATAATCCTACGAATTAGTATCCATGCTCAAATACTGCCTCTTTTGTGTAGCACGTAATAGTATTGACAGTAATGGACCAATTTTAGAATTAACTGTGTATTCGAGTCTAGTGCAAACTGTCGTGCACGCAAGCCGTGCATGAGTTGTACCGAGTGAACACGCTAAGGCCAGGCACGCATAAAAGCTAATGCTGTCGGCCGACCAGCAACAGACGGACGGCACTGTGCTAACGACATAGGTAGAGATTAACGACGATAAAATGACACGCCCCTCCATTGGCACTGCAAGTAAAAATGTGTAAGAAAGAATATTTACAACGCGTCATTCGTTCAACGCAGATGTGTGCATTCTGCAACTGTTTGGCCCCAAACTTAACAAAAAGTGGTCAATCAGACTGCACTCGCGGCAGGCGCGGGCGCTTGGGTCTTGGCGTCTGCGTGTTCACAATAGTGCCGAACGAGCTATCGTACGACGCTTCGGCGGGTGAATCAAAATGGATTAGAACCACACGTACAGTCACCTAACAGACGCTATATCACTGAACGATACGGGCGGACTGAGCGATTAGAAACACCCGCGCCACCCGCGACCGCGCCCGCCTCATGCAGACGCGCGACTCGCGGGAGCATTGTGAATGCATCTGGCGTCTAAGTACATTTTGATTTACACGCGCCCGCGCTACAACCCGCGCCCGCCTCCACTCTGAAAGAGTACAAACATGGATCAGTCGCTCTACAGATTTGACGTCGCTAATTAACAGTACGGTACCTTTAGAGGTTTGAATGAATGACAAACGTGCGCCTTGTCGAGCGTTCACTTTAATTAGGTATGCACTAGTCGAGCAACAAATCTGCTAAATATCAAACAGGACAAGTACTGTCAAACACACACATGGTGACTCGGCATATGCACACAAACAATGAAAACAGATGTTGGAGGGGCGTGCCATGTTATAGTAGTTTAGGCTGGTGTTCCACTTATCAAATGTCTTTGTCCAATGTTCGTTTGATCAAAGAAATTGTGCATTTGGTCAAAGAAATTGGATGATTTTAATTAAGAATTTCAAAGAAATGAAATTTGATCAAATATTGGACATCGATATTGGACAAAGATGTTTGATAAGTGGAAGACCAGCCTTATCTATAACTGCAGTCATCGATCGTGTTCAACTTCACCTAAAGACTGTCATGGAGAGTCGTTCTTTGCAGTTGACGTCCCGTTTATGGCTATCAGAAGTCGGTGAGCTACACCATAATAGTTTCACGAATAGTCGCGCAATTCGAACAATAGACCGATTAAAAATCGTTGATGAAACCCAAAGCGAGCAAATCTTAATCGGCCGACGGACAATTGTCATGTGCTCGACTGCACAATCGGCCAAACCAGTGGCCGATGGAGCTAGGTGCAATGTTGCTCTGCCTAGGGTTTTCCTAACTATGTTGGGGTCAGTTTCCAGTCTAACCAGATTCAGCTGCATACCAGTATTTTACACTGAGCGACTGCCATCAGACCTCCGCAACTCAGTTACAGGGCAATGCCGATACCCTAAGGGTAGACCGGTTGTCAGACTTTCGGGCTTCTGACTACCCGTAACGACTGTCATAGGTATTCGTATGATACCCTGAAGCTGGGTGCCATGGGCGCTGACCTAACGCGACCTAACATGATCATGCGTGTCTTCGATGCCCTTTCGTCTATGTACACGCCTTCATCCATCCACCATATCAAGTCTATGTAATGTATTGTATTGTGCCAATATAAGCAGAAAACTTGTATTTTTTTAAATTCATCATTAGACTCACCTTGTTCGATTTCGTTATCATCACAGTTCTCATATTTACTTAGTTAAATCAAAACTATCAAGATCACAAGGTGGCGGTTAGAGGCGTGACCAAGACGCGAGACGGAGACTGAGACCCCTACTTCTCTTTTAGCTATCGCATCGGGATCTCCTTTCTTTGTCTCAATCGCGAACTGAACACAGTACGAAACCAGAGGTCAATTAGTGGTATCGCGTCTCGTCTCTTGACGTTTTCAGCCTGCGAAAAGCAAGACGAAAAATATAACATCACCATGTATCATTTCCAGCGAACTTAGCAGCTAAGCCGTTTATGACCCCGATAGGTCCAATCCAGTTAACTGCGGAAGAATGCAACGAGATCTTGATGAAGCGCGCCCTGCAAGCGCAGGGCATCGCGACCCCAGTGATAGATGCGTCGCAACTCAACCATACGATATTGAACGGCGGATTGAAGAGCCTAGCTGAGGCGACGGCGCAGCAAACGCAGGCGGACACCATTCAGACGACGACCGTACATCAGCATCATTTGTTGCATGCGAAGCAGGAGCCTGGAACTACTAATAATTCGCCTAAAGTAAGTATTTATGAGTAAGTTTCGTTTATTAGGGCTCATGTACACGACAGCTTACCTATGCGCAGACGACGGGCGTCGTTCTTCCAAAAAGCAGACGTAAAGTAAGACGTAAAGTAAAGTAAACGTAAAGACGTAAAGTACAGGTTGCGACTGAATCGCGTGTACAACTTGTCTTGTTTGCGTTAACGCGCGTCGTCTGTGCGTCGAAAAGACGTCGTCTTCATAAGCCTCACTAACAAGTTAAATTGCAGAAATTGAATTCTGCAACCGACTTTCACTGTGGACACACCAACAGCAAGTCGACTTCTGGAAGTTTTACCGACTACGGTTTAAAAACCCTATAAATAAATAAAGAATAAAAAAAAAGTACTTGCTTCAATAACTTGTGCAATTTACCTTGCTAATGGATTTAGCAGCAGCTTTTCAGTACGCGTAAAAGAACTTTGGCTGTCCGAAGTGAGGAACAGAACTCTCAAAGCCTGGTTTCAGAGCGGCAAGGTCATTTTACGAGTATTCTTGGTACATTATAATTTATCAGGAGTTCAGGACGTATGGAAGTAGTTTGTGTGATGTGTTAAACTTTAACTTTTAAGTAAAAGCAAACTTAAAATTGTTAGATCTCTAAATACTGCAATTAGAGATGCGAGAGCGGCGGTTCAGATTGGGTTTTTACAAAGGTAACGTTGCGTCTGCATGACACGCTTTGACCTACGTGGTTTGTGCAGAAGTACTTCTTTTATACATATAGATCCCAATAAGGGAGGCTATGACCATAGTAACCACACCAAGCAAGTTAGTGATGCTGTCGTTCGTCATGCTCGGTCAGTTGATACCCTGAGCCTCGCCGATCCGTGTAAGATATACGGCGTTCAACTTCCTTACACTACATCTCTTCGGAATTATACAGGCGCCAGATAATAACGTGTTGTTAGACGGTGTATTCCCAGACGGATCTGATGAACACGAACTCTGTGATGACGACGGCGCCCCCGGCCGCGGTCAAGGAGCGTCCTTACGGGTGCGACGAGTGCGGCAAGTCTTTCCTGCTCAAACATCACCTTACGACGCATGCGAGAGTGCATACCGGTATGTGGAATATTTGTTTTATGAGTAGTCGTGTCCCGAAGTAGCGCGAAGTTTTCCGAAGTCGATGCGATCAGAAAAGACCGCGATAATCGGGATATCGCACTGACTTTTTCACTCAGGTTGTGGGAGTTGGAGGATAATGACGCGTCATTTTAAATTCACATTCCCTAACACTTACTTACTCATTCTGGAAGATTCTAAATACCAAAGTCTTGTTTAATTTCGATTGTGGACTGCTTTCCATTCGGACTTGTTTACAGTTGTTTTCAAATATGTTATGCTAGTTACTTGAATGCAAACAGCATTTATCTAGCTGCATACATATCATAAACTTCCAAATACATACATACATAAAAACTTTGCATACAGGAAAACAGTAACAAAAATAAATCCTAAAACTTGCCGCGTGCGTAATTCTGTATAGGATATGATTAGTCACTTCCATGGCATAACATGAGTAAGATTATTTATTGTAAAATATACATAAACCCCAATTACATCGTTGCTCTAGTGGTCGCAAGCGAGACTGCTGTGCGTGAGGTCCTTGGGTTCGATCCCCAAGTCGAGCAAAGTGTTATTGGCCTTTTCCATTTGGAATTTTTCAGTAACAGCCCAGAGTCTGGACACAGTAGACATATAAGCTAAAGCAGTACTTCAACTACCTACAATCGTCCGATTTGACACACTCACACAGACACGCACTGCAACAAGACAAATAAGGTATTTTCGGGATACAGTTCCATACAAAAACAAAAAACTACTCAGTATACAGAGCGCGTCTGTGTGAGTGTTTCAATTCTTGAGATTATAGTAAGTTGAAGTACTGCTTTAGCTTATATGTCTACTGTGGTCTGGATTTGTGCCCGGTTGATGGCAATAGGCTCGCCGCCTATTACAAAGGCCTTAAAGATAACGGCGAAATGAGGGTGTACTATACACCTCTGCCTAGTCCTTCGGGGAATACAGGCGTGATGTTATGATAATATATGTTTATAAGGGTACAAGTCCGAGACGGGCTGCAGAGCGCAAACTGCAAAAGTAGTATCGCTTGCAGTGCGATCTGCGGCTGCGGTCTGCGGTTGCAGTTTTGCAGTCGCTGTCGGAATAGCACCTTTAAAGTGCACTCCTTAAAGGCGCTATTCCGATGGCGACTTGCGTGCAGTCTGCAGTTTGCAGCCCGTCTCGGACTCGTACCTTTAACCCTAATTAAAGTGTTATGCCACGTGTTCACTAGTAAACAATGTTTCGGATACAAGTTGCCAATAGTCAGTGGTCGTGGTCTGAAACACTACGTAAATGTTACTAAAGACAATGTTTCGAGCCTTTGCCATCAAGAACTGTCAGTAGTCTTTACTGCAACATGTATTAATGTTTCAGAAACACAAGTATTCTTGTTTCTGAGAGTGTTTATAAGCAATTGTTTACAAATGAATACATAGTACACTTCTGTTTGCGACGTCTTGTAACACTTAAGTATTGTGTATTCGTCTGAATCTCCAAGAATAGTATGATTTATTGACACTACAGTTTAACATAATACTCTGCATGGAAATAAGGCATATTTTTGTAAAAATAGTGTGTCAACTAAGTGCTAAGTTAATTTAGCAGTTAGTTGACACTATTACAGTGGTAATTTATAGCCAAAGTCCAAGAATTCACCCAAAAATAGCCCTTTCCAACTCGGCCTTCAACAGCCCACTGCTGGACCTAAACCTTTTCCAAGTTACACCACAACACTTAGTTCTCAACCTATCCTTGAATTATTATGAGCAGTTTTTTGTAATAACTGTCTACTTTGTTCTAAAATATTTCTGATGCATTTTTATAGCGACATAAAAATTCAGACGAAGTTACGAGTTATTTTATACAAAGTAATAAATACCCGTTATTTATACGACGCACAGACGTCGAGCGACGACCTAATTATTTTTATGAGTTGACTAATACATTGCTGCAAGATCAGCGCTACTTCAACTTGGACCCGCGAGGTACGTGTGACGTAATAGGTTCTTGTATACGGGCCTCGGGCCAGCATGTGTTCCTAGCTTTTAGGCCCTTGGGCAACATTGTTCGGCCCTCCGTTATGTCCGGGCGGCTCGTTTCACTGCCGCGACGGTAGCTACGGCCCTGGGGGTCTACTCCCTAACCACGAAGTCCGCGGTTTCTGCCTTAGTTACGAGCGTTTCCTACTCCCTATCACCTTCGGACATACGATTATTTCGGGGCCCAAACTAAGAATGAATGACAACACGATTTGACAAATGTCCCTACTACCGATGTCTTTTTGCCCGTCCGAAAAGTTGAACTTGACACTTGTTTTGTTCACTACTACGTTTCGTGCTACTTTCGGACGGGCGACTAACTTCGTTGACGGACTTAGGGCGTAGGTCCCCTGTCCCCTGATTCAAAACGTTTTGATAAATTCAGTTGTTGACCAACTCAGTTTGTTTTCTCGTTTTTTTACGATTCTTGTAACGAGAGAAAACTAGATAACAAACCGAATCGTTGAACTGATTTATTGAAACTTTCCGAATCGCGGGGCTGTAAAGCCAACAAATCCTCCTACTTTTCTCTTCACTCTACAAATCTTTCAATTAATTAGTCAAACAGCAGTTTGTAATTATTAGTGGTTCTCACTTATAGAAGATTGCAGTTTTTAAACGCTTAATGTAAAATTGTAATTTGTATGCCAACAAATACATAGAGATTGCAACAGACTTAAATGCCATTTTACTTAAATAACCGTTAACCAGTAAGGGTGTAAGTTTTAGTATCGCTCCTGTTTAATTGAACCTAAAGCCGGGTACGCACGAACGAACACGAACATCGCGAACACGAACATCGTACACGAATTACTATGAAGGTGTTTGCCGAACACACTGTTCGGTAGTGGTAAGCACGTGCAAACAATGTGTTTGACATTCGTGTTCGCTCGTGCATACAAGAACGAGTTTTTACTAACATATTTCACAGCATAAGTTTGCTATTCTGGTTGAACACTCAAAAAAATGCCACGTGTATTGTCCATCATTACCTCGTCTAACGCTGTTCAATGTTTATTTATTTTTTCCCTCCGAGAACTCACATCGTAAGCCATAACAAAGGCGACCAAATTTAATCGGTTACCGATTGGTGTCCAACATCTGCCTATTATTAGTCGGTGACGGTAGGTGTCCGACTTTCCAACGACTCAACACATGTTAGAACACACTGGCCATGTATTGACATATTTTAACTTGTATGTTGTGTTGGTGAGACTCGGGCTTCAAACTGCAAAACCCCATTTGTTCAATATAGACTAGAATTAATTTTTGAACATCATTGTTACAAAAGACAGTCCCCAAAAGGCCTGCCCTTCACCGCTTGCTTGTTATGCTGTGAAGAAGAAACTTGTTGTAACGTTTGCGTTAAAGTAGATATCACTCATGTTCTATTACGACCGATTAATTCGAATTGATTAGAGACAATTATCTGCGCACCCACTAAATTGAAAACACGTCACGCCTTTAAAACTTATTACGATGTGCCAGTTCGAGCATGAATGACTTCTGTGAATCGGTTTTCCCAATAAGTACTGTGCTGGAAACATAAAACATTAGTCAAAGCAACAGTGTTGTTAACGAATAGCAACAATAACACTGCTGTTACAATGAGGCTACAAATGCTGCAATGTTATTTTTGTAACAACTTTGGCAATGAAAACAAAGTACGTAGGTATTACTAATTAATGTGTAAACGAACCTATAAACTTAAATGATTACTCTATAAAGAGTTTTTTTTTATTCATAATAAGGTTTCCGGTTCTTTTCATTGTCAGGTATGGCAGACAGCTAACCTTTCTCTTCTATTGCAAAAAAGGGATAAATAAGTAATATAAATATTTCGGAACGAGGGCATGATTTGCACCTTCGTCCGCCATCATAGGGGCGACAGATAGATAGGGTGACCGAGCAAAGAGAAACACGAATACGCAGAAATCACTTTAATCAAATTACAATTAATTATGTAAGCACTTATTATAACCAACGAAACAAGTAACAGTTCCTAGCGTGGAGGTACTGATCTCCACGACGGCTAAAGAGTTAGTGCCTGTCGTTCCAGCGCCCCACCCTCAGCTAGGCTCCGTTAAACACGAAGTTAACCGCGTGACGTCATCGTGACGGTGGCGCCATCTCTCGGTACTAGTGTTGTGTTTCGTTTAACGTCCGTACTAATGACCGTCTCCGACAAATAAATGTATTTACCTACAACTTTCTACACTTGTCCCCTTTATTTATTTGTGTACCCCAACCAAATATGAGATCAAAATTCTTTATAAATGCCCCCCCAATCAATCTGGATTGAAAACTCAATCTGTGATGTCAGGTTAGAGGTTGGAGGCGGCAAGTTAAGTTCTAGGTCTAGTCAATAAGATTTATTTTGACTTGTAACTAAAGTCTGCCGTCCCGTCCTCTCGATCTGCCCCCTATATGGTGTTAGTAGGTTAGTGTGGGCGTGCTCGTACCGATGCGGTCCGCTCTGTTTCAGGTGAGCGTCCGCACGCGTGCGTTCACTGCCTCAAGACATTCGCGCACAAGCATTGCCTCAACACCCACCTATTACTGCACAGTTCTAACCGCCCGTTCCGCTGCTCCGAATGCAAGAAATCCTTCACGCTCAAACACCACCTCCTCACACATTCACGGGTAATAATAACATTATATTAAAATTATACGTTTCCTAGGTGAAAGACCTCATGTCTGCGCGCATTGTGGGAAGGCGTTCGCGAGGAAGCACTGTCTGAACACGCACTTATTGCTGCATTCGGCGGAGAGACCGTATAGGTGTCACGAGTGTAAGATGGCGTTCACGTTGAAACATCATCTTGTTACGCATTCTAGGGTGAGTTTTTTTGTAGATCTATAGAGTAATTTGCATAGTTATATCAGCCACCTTGTTAGCTGTCGTAATGCAAACTTTTCTATGTATACTATTTCATCGGCTGCGTAAATAAAAATCGACATCGCTCAGTGACTGCGTATCTACGATATATCGAAAATATTATGATCGCTATGAATTCTATGTATGAATTTCTAAAGCCATCTCCTCACTATGAGCTGCAGCCTAAATATGACAGACCACTATAGCGAAAAGAAACTGGAGAAAATAAAACATTTTTGTAGTTCCAATTTTCTCTAAAAACCGTCCATTTTATTTTAAATACAACCAGTCTTTACTTCTATACGTATATTTCAGGTACACAGTCGGGATCGTCCGTTTGTATGCAACGAGTGTGGGCGCGGGTTTCCTCTGAAGCGACACCTAGTAACGCACAGCAAGTACCACGCGGGCGAGCGGCCGTACGTGTGTAGTGACTGTGGAGAGAGTTTCGCACAAAAGGTAGTGTTTCAATTGCTTAGTAAAGGCCAGCCATGGCTGACTGTTTCGATGTAGAATTGACTGCTGATGGAAAACCCAATCAACGAACTTTATTTATGGCTGAGAACCAAATAGTAGGGGTCCTGAGCAAGTCTCATCGATTACTATATATCTCTGTCATTACTTACAAACAGCCGAAACCTATCTAACGATCGTTTGCCCTACTAGAGATTACTTCTATGAAGCTTGAGTCAATTTTCTATCTCTAGCAGGGAAAACTGCCGATAGATAGGCTATTGGTCTCGGCCGTAAGAAGCAACATTAGAAAGAGCACCAGAACTTGGGTAGACGGTCCGTACGTACTCAAATGACGTAAGAGAGAAAACGACCTGTACTGTATAATGCAGTGTTCTTTTGACCTGACTACGATAAATTGACGGGTTTTGTCAGACTGTTACTTACCTATACGAAATATGCTTTTGTTTTGTTGTTTAGTAATAAATCATTTTAATTTCCAGGAGCACCTAGTAATGCACAGTCGTTTCCACGGCTCCCTGTCCCCCTACGTTTGTCCGGACTGCGGTGTAACGTTTGCACGCAAGTTCCAACTGGTCAACCACGGCAGAGTACACGGCAGAGTGCCGCACGCCTGTCCCGTGTGCGGCAAGGAGTTCCTACAGAAGAGGACGCTAGTCGCGCATATGAAGTTAGTATAATATATAATAGTAACAAGTTACAACTGGTCAACCACGGCAGAGTACACGGCAGAGTGCCGCACGCCTGTCCCGTGTGCGGCAAGGAGTTCCTACAGAAGAGGACGCTAGTCGCGCATATGAAGTTAGTATAATATATAATAGTAACAAGTTACAACTGGTCAACCACGGCAGAGTACACGGCAGAGTGCCGCACGCCTGTCCCGTGTGCGGCAAGGAGTTCCTACAGAAGAGGACGCTAGTCGCGCATATGAAGTTAGTATAATATATAATAGTAACAAGTTACAACTGGTCAACCACGGCAGAGTACACGGCAGAGTGCCGCACGCCTGTCCCGTGTGCGGCAAGGAGTTCCTACAGAAGAGGACGCTAGTCGCGCATATGAAGTTAGTATAATATACAAGGTTAGTCGGAAAGGGGGTACTAATCCGAAGCCCACTTATAGTATCGCTGATGACTGTTTGAAAGCAAGTGTTAAAATTTCAAAATTCGATATTTTTTTTTCCAAAAAAAATGATTTTTATTTTAGTTTTTTCAAAAATTCTTCATCCCTGCTTTAGTTACAAATTCAGAAAATGGTGCTTCTAATTCATGACCCCAAATATGACCTAAAATGTAAACACAGTGGATCATAACTGGTGATAGATAGATTTTAGAGATTTTTTTTTGAGATTTTTGAACAACTGTTTCTCTTAAACTATTGAGTTTTGGGAAAAGTTGTAGAACAAAAGTTATTCATTATTATGTGTACTTTAACACCCTTTCGGATTAGTACCCCCTTTCTGACTAACCTTGTATAATAGTAACAAGTTACAACTGGTCAACCACGGCAGAGTACACGGCAGAGTGCCGCACGCCTGTCCCGTGTGCGGCAAGGAGTTCCTACAGAAGAGGACGCTAGTCGCGCATATGAAGTTAGTATAATATATAATAGTAACAAGTTACAACTGGTCAACCACGGCAGAGTACACGGCAGAGTGCCGCACGCCTGTCCCGTGTGCGGCAAGGAGTTCCTACAGAAGAGGACGCTAGTCGCGCATATGAAGTTAGTATAATATATAATAGTAACAAGTTACAACTGGTCAACCACGGCAGAGTACACGGCAGAGTGCCGCACGCCTGTCCCGTGTGCGGCAAGGAGTTCCTACAGAAGAGGACGCTAGTCGCGCATATGAAGTTAGTATAATATATAATAGTAACAAGTTACAACTGGTCAACCACGGCAGAGTACACGGCAGAGTGCCGCACGCCTGTCCCGTGTGCGGCAAGGAGTTCCTACAGAAGAGGACGCTAGTCGCGCATATGAAGTTAGTATAATATATAATAGTAACAAGTTACAACTGGTCAACCACGGCAGAGTACACGGCAGAGTGCCGCACGCCTGTCCCGTGTGCGGCAAGGAGTTCCTACAGAAGAGGACGCTAGTCGCGCATATGAAGTTAGTATAATATATAATAGTAACAAGTTACAACTGGTCAACCACGGCAGAGTACACGGCAGAGTGCCGCACGCCTGTCCCGTGTGCGGCAAGGAGTTCCTACAGAAGAGGACGCTAGTCGCGCATATGAAGTTAGTATAATATATAATAGTAACAAGTTACAACTGGTCAACCACGGCAGAGTACACGGCAGAGTGCCGCACGCCTGTCCCGTGTGCGGCAAGGAGTTCCTACAGAAGAGGACGCTAGTCGCGCATATGAAGTTAGTATAATATATAATAGTAACAAGTTCCAACTGGTCAACCACGGCAGAGTACACGGCAGAGTGCCGCACGCCTGTCCCGTGTGCGGCAAGGAGTTCCTACAGAAGAGGACGCTAGTCGCGCATATGAAGTTAGTATAATATATAATAGTAACAAGTTCCAACTGGTCAACCACGGCAGAGTGCCGCACGCATATACAGTTAGTCCTACGACTGGTTTGCCTCAGCATATTGCTACGAGAATCATCACAGCACCCATCATTTTCCATCTTTGTTTAGGTCGACTTTCAGTCCACTCAATTTACTCTGAGCGACTATATCTGACCTTATAATATTACTGGGAGATACTAATACCGCCATGTGATATGCTTTATTTTTCATTACCTACCCACAAACAAAGACTACTTTTGAGAGCGTGCTGGTAATCTCGGAGCCTGTGTCGCACTGGTGATGCTTACGGGTACCTGCACTACTTGCCCCCTGATTCAGAACAATTCGTTTAGTCAGTTGTCGAACGATTCGATAAGCTATCTCTTTTTCTCTCGTTGCAAGCATCGTAGACGGAACGAGATAATAAACCAAATCGGTCGACAACTTATCGAAAAGGTTCTGAATCGAGGGGCTGACCAATTTGGCCTAGCAATTTAAATTGATAACCTGCTATCTTTTAGTAGTCAGAGCGCCGGAATTTAGCTTCTCACAAAATTTTATTTAACAAACTCTCAACCTTGCTCTGTCACCCTTTTTGCAGAATCCACACAGGAGAAGGCGCTGTCGCGTGTTTAGAATGCGGCGAAGCCTTCAAATGCAAGTCAGAATTACAGCAACACTGTAAGATGACCCGGCATTGTCTTACCCCATCGCAAACCCAACAACAACAGCAGCAGCAACAACAACAGCAACAACAACAAGCGCAACAACAAGCACAGCAACAGGCGCAACAACAAGCACAACAACAAGCGCAGCAACAACAACAGCAGCAGCAACAACAGCAACAAGCAACTGTGATAAAACAAGATGATTTTAAACCGCAAATTGTACAGGTAAGCGACATCAAATTTAGTTCTTCGACTTCTAATTATTAAAAAAACATGGCTTGTGTATCTTCGTGTGTTTCGCCTTTTATAATCTATCCATTGGTATGTAAGCGGTATCCGCACTAATAAGCGTTCAATTCGCTATGAGGCGCCCCGCCCCTTTTAGTGTTCGGTAGCCGCCCGGTGCGTATGCACACATCTCTTATTATTATTTTATATTAGTATGCGTATGCACACCTCTAATTGTGTAGCTATACAACTAACACAATAGCTATTTATAATGCACACTTTGCACTATAGCGATTTAGACAAAGAGTGGGGCGCGTCTTCGTTGGTTGAACTATCTGTAGTTTCTTAGCAAATCGAAAATATTTGGTAAAATTAAAGTATAAAATTACGAAATTACATTACAATTTATGTAAGGTAATTTTTTTTTTCTAGGTGATAGGTGCAGATGGGCAAATAGTATCAGAAAAGACGACGCCGGGGTACGCGTGTCCTGAGTGTGGATCTTGTTTCAACACTAAGGTTAGTTTTATTCTTCTAACTTAATTATTTTTAGACAGTCATTGTGGAAACTAGTCCATTCATGAGGTTCTTGTAGGGGTTCCAGTCACTAGTTGTAAAGTTTGTGAAAGAGCTCGTCAGAGGAAGTATAATTAAAATACGTATTTTTGACGCCAAACAGTATTGCTGTGTTCCAGTTTGAAGGGTACTACCGGTGACGGTGAATTTAGAGGTTTTTTTTTTGTGACCAATAAAATATACAGTGCACACAAACAATTTATTGGATGATGGAAAATCTTCTATTATTTACATATTTTGATTCACTCAATAAGCAACAAGAAAATGTCTCTGACTTTGGAACTTTCGGCACAGAATAAATAGTACAAGTACAGAAGCGGCAATTCGCGCAACAATTAATAGAAATAGCGACTCTTGCTACTAAGCAACAAGTGCAATTCAGCTCGCATAAGCGCTCAGTGCCTAACGCGATATTCACCTAAACGTTGCCGCTCTCTTCTAACGCGTAACTCTGTCGCTGTCTGGCGCGAAGTGACGCGCTAGCTGTGGCGCTAGGGTTTGGACTTGCCGCTGCTACTATAATATCGTCTATCTACCTATTTGATCACGTAATCTATCTTATGTTTGATGCGTATGATTACACGGTCAATTAGGTAGATAGACAACGAATAATAAAGTCCGTCATTTGTACCTAATTAACAAATGAATACAAATCTTTAGGCTACCTAGGCTCTTTGTTTAACAATCCTTATTAACTCACAATAATAATACATTTTGCCTTAATTAAAAAGTTCGTAGAACAAAAACATCAAAAATTCTGGTTGTTTCCATTGTCACCATACTAATTCTTAATTATCTCCTAAACGCGTGGAACGATTTACATGATTCAAACGGATAAAATGGTTGTAAATCTAGACCTTTCATTTGACACCAAAATCAACATCATCCTACCCTTATCCCATGTTACTTGGGGTGTCGCAACACGTTTTCTTCTTCCATTCCGTCCTGTCAACCGTCATTATATCACTGACTCCCTTCTCTTTCATATCATTCTTCACACAATCCATCCAAAGTTAACTAGTGCGTTGACAACCGACTGGCGGAGTGGCGACGGCACCACGCGAAAGTGTAGGCATTTATCGCTGTAGGCACGGCCGAGTGAAGGAGACCTGGTATTGTTGTGTTGGAGAAAATATAGGCAAAAAAAACCTGCATGCAATAATTTATTGGAAGATGAATCTTCTATTAATTACATGTTTTGATTTACATAGTTATTGGTTTAACCTTAGGATATCGACATTGCCCAGTACCTGACTGGGTTGCGGAGGTCTGATGGCAGTCGTTCCGTGTAAAATACTTGGATTGAACCGCATCTAGTTAGACTGGAAACTGACCTCAACATAGTTGGGAAAAGGCTAGGCAGATAGATATATTTACTCAGTCAATAACCAAATAGAAAATGTCTCTGTGTCCATGTCAATGATTTATTGAACCCAATTTTGGAACTTTTGGCACGTAAGAAGCGTGAGTGAAGCCTGTCACAAACAGACGCGGCCTACGGTGGCGGTCACAGTGGCGGCCTAAAGCGCCATTAGCTGTGGTGTTTGTGCTATAATCGGACGTCAGTCAATACTATGGCTAACCGTAACGAAGTCTAGCCCTTTCAGAAGATGAGAAAAAAAATTGGAAATAAAAAAAAAAACAGTTAATTAATTAAACATTTGAGGTGTGAGGCACCTATATTATCATTAGCATTGCATATTGCTTTTAGGAATAGAGAAGTGTGGATTCATGAAATTAATCAACATCGGCATCACTGGATATTACTGCACTATTTCTACTACAATATCCGTATTTGGCGTCATTTTTCAATGTGGTACACGCGGCCTGTTGTAAAAATTAGCAACTGACCGCGCTTTGGCCGCGGCCGCGCACCTCGCTCACACACACGCGGGGGCGGAGGGGGCGGGGCATGCAGACGCGGCCAGCCGCGAGCAGGCCGCGTCTTTATCGCACGTGTTTGAAGACTCACATTGCAAGCGAATACAACTGGCCGCCACCGCAGACCGCGTCTGTTTGTAACAGGCTTGAAGCGGTGCGAACCTGCAGTGCGAGCATGGTTCTTTGATCGATAAACTTCTCGACTCGATAAAAGTTTAAACATACCGAATTTTATCGAGAGTCGGTAGCACGGAACTTGCCTCGGTATCTTTATCGAGCCTTGTCGACGGCTGTCTTCTCGATAGCTTATCGACTTTTCAAAATGGCAACACCAGATTTAAAAATATCATTCACTCATGTAGACTTTATTTTATTAACGAAATAATCTTTTCCTGGTTATTTCTCGCGACTGAAAGCTATTTCGTTTGTTAGAAATATTGTAAACATTTTTATATAATCTTTGTAAGATTGTAAAAAATATTTAAAATATAATTTTAGTGGCATACAGTCTGTCAAAAAAGAGTAGAAAAATTGGGGGCACCACTAGTCATACATTATTGAATTAAACTTAAATTCGCGTCTCTAAACTCCGCTTGTGGATCCTTTTTATGTCACGATGCGTTCTGCTTTCAACATCTAACAAAATTAATTCTTCAAAATCCATTTGTTTTGCAAAAATAGCTTCAAAGAATCTTTATCTACCAAGTTTTAACTGACGACAACAATTCGTGATAATTCGAGAAATTTACCAATAAGAACTGTCAAAACTCGACATAATCGATAAGATTTGTCGATTATATCGAGGCCTCGATAAAATACGATCCGAGCTACCTTTGTCGTTTTATCAATATCTTATGTCAAATTTGACGTTTAGAATAGATAAATTTCTCAAATCGACTCGATAAAAAGAACCGTGCTCGCACTGCTGGGGCGGCTTTATGTCGACGTCACACTAAACACAGTGCGGCTGGGCTCCGAGCTATTGAGCCTGTAATGTAGCTCAGGATTAAGTTAGTAACAGTGTGTTTGTAATATTGTGTTATACAGGAGGCGCTGTCGCTGCACGTGCGGCTGCACGCGGGTGACCGCACGTGCGTCACGGACCTGTGCGCGCTCACGGCCGCGCTGCAGCCCGGGCTCGTCGCCGCCGCGCAGCAGGCGCAGCAACACAGTCAGTATATATGTTATTGTTAGGTATATAGCTGTACTAGCTACTAGTTACTAGTTCGTTAGGAGGCGCTGTCGCTGCACCGCACGTGCGTCACGGACCTGTGCGCGCTCACGGCCGCGCTGCAGCCCGGGCTCGTCGCCGCCGCGCAG
Organism: Amphipyra tragopoginis; assembly: GCA_905220435.1. Taxonomy (NCBI): domain Eukaryota; kingdom Metazoa; phylum Arthropoda; class Insecta; order Lepidoptera; family Noctuidae; genus Amphipyra; species Amphipyra tragopoginis. The sequence goes on from HG992006.1 coordinate 6,520,398, forward strand.
CAGGCGCAGCAACACAGTCAGTATATATGTTATTGTTAGGTATATAGCTGTACTAGCTACTAGTTACTAGTTCGTTAGGAGGCGCTGTCGCTGCACCGCACGTGCGTCACGGACCTGTGCGCGCTCACGGCCGCGCTGCAGCCCGGGCTCGTCGCCGCCGCGCAGCAGGCGCAGCAACACAGTCAGTATATATGTTATTGTTAGGTATATAGCTGTACTAGCTACTAGTTACTAGTTCGTTAGGAGGCGCTGTCGCTGCACCGCACGTGCGTCACGGACCTGTGCGCGCTCACGGCCGCGCTGCAGCCCGGGCTCGTCGCCGCCGCGCAGCAGGCGCAGCAACACAGTCAGTATATATGTTATTGTTAGGTATATAGCTGTACTAGCTACTAGTTACTAGTTCGTTAGGAGGCGCTGTCGCTGCACCGCACGTGCGTCACGGACCTGTGCGCGCTCACGGCCGCGCTGCAGCCCGGGCTCGTCGCCGCCGCGCAGCAGGCGCAGCAACACAGTCAGTATATATGTTATTGTTAGGTATATAGCTGTACTAGCTACTAGTTACTAGTTCGTTAGGAGGCGCTGTCGCTGCACCGCACGTGCGTCACGGACCTGTGCGCGCTCACGGCCGCGCTGCAGCCCGGGCTCGTCGCCGCCGCGCAGCAGGCGCAGCAACACAGTCAGTATATATGTTATTGTTAGGTATATAGCTGTACTAGCTACTAGTTACTAGTTCGTTAGGAGGCGCTGTCGCTGCACCGCACGTGCGTCACGGACCTGTGCGCGCTCACGGCCGCGCTGCAGCCCGGGCTCGTCGCCGCCGCGCAGCAGGCGCAGCAACACAGTCAGTATATATGTTATTGTTAGGTATATAGCTGTACTAGCTACTAGTTACTAGTTCGTTAGGAGGCGCTGTCGCTGCACCGCACGTGCGTCACGGACCTGTGCGCGCTCACGGCCGCGCTGCAGCCCGGGCTCGTCGCCGCCGCGCAGCAGGCGCAGCAACACAGTCAGTATATATGTTATTGTTAGGTATATAGCTGTACTAGCTACTAGTTACTAGTTCGTTAGGAGGCGCTGTCGCTGCACCGCACGTGCGTCACGGACCTGTGCGCGCTCACGGCCGCGCTGCAGCCCGGGCTCGTCGCCGCCGCGCAGCAGGCGCAGCAACACAGTCAGTATATATGTTATTGTTAGGTATATAGCTGTACTAGCTACTAGTTACTAGTTCGTTAGGAGGCGCTGTCGCTGCACCGCACGTGCGTCACGGACCTGTGCGCGCTCACGGCCGCGCTGCAGCCCGGGCTCGTCGCCGCCGCGCAGCAGGCGCAGCAACACAGTCAGTATATATGTTATTGTTAGGTATATAGCTGTACTAGCTACTAGTTACTAGTTCGTTAGGAGGCGCTGTCGCTGCACCGCACGTGCGTCACGGACCTGTGCGCGCTCACGGCCGCGCTGCAGCCCGGGCTCGTCGCCGCCGCGCAGCAGGCGCAGCAACACAGTCAGTATATATGTTATTGTTAGGTATATAGCTGTACTAGCTACTAGTTACTAGTTCGTTAGGAGGCGCTGTCGCTGCACCGCACGTGCGTCACGGACCTGTGCGCGCTCACGGCCGCGCTGCAGCCCGGGCTCGTCGCCGCCGCGCAGCAGGCGCAGCAACACAGTCAGTATATATGTTATTGTTAGGTATATAGCTGTACTAGCTACTAGTTACTAGTTCGTTAGGAGGCGCTGTCGCTGCACCGCACGTGCGTCACGGACCTGTGCGCGCTCACGGCCGCGCTGCAGCCCGGGCTCGTCGCCGCCGCGCAGCAGGCGCAGCAACACAGTCAGTATATATGTTATTGTTAGGTATATAGCTGTACTAGCTACTAGTTACTAGTTCGTTAGGAGGCGCTGTCGCTGCACCGCACGTGCGTCACGGACCTGTGCGCGCTCACGGCCGCGCTGCAGCCCGGGCTCGTCGCCGCCGCGCAGCAGGCGCAGCAACACAGTCAGTATATATGTTATTGTTAGGTATATAGCTGTACTAGCTACTAGTTACTAGTTCGTTAGGAGGCGCTGTCGCTGCACCGCACGTGCGTCACGGACCTGTGCGCGCTCACGGCCGCGCTGCAGCCCGGGCTCGTCGCCGCCGCGCAGCAGGCGCAGCAACACAGTCAGTATATATGTTATTGTTAGGTATATAGCTGTACTAGCTACTAGTTACTAGTTCGTTAGGAGGCGCTGTCGCTGCACCGCACGTGCGTCACGGACCTGTGCGCGCTCACGGCCGCGCTGCAGCCCGGGCTCGTCGCCGCCGCGCAGCAGGCGCAGCAACACAGTCAGTATATATGTTATTGTTAGGTATATAGCTGTACTAGCTACTAGTTACTAGTTCGTTAGGAGGCGCTGTCGCTGCACCGCACGTGCGTCACGGACCTGTGCGCGCTCACGGCCGCGCTGCAGCCCGGGCTCGTCGCCGCCGCGCAGCAGGCGCAGCAACACAGTCAGTATATATGTTATTGTTAGGTATATAGCTGTACTAGCTACTAGTTACTAGTTCGTTAGGAGGCGCTGCACGCGGGTGACCGCACGTGCGTCACGGACCTGTGCGCGCTCACGGCCGCGCTGCAGCCCGGGCTCGTCGCCGCCGCGCAGCAGGCGCAGCAACACAGTCAGTATATATGTTATTGTTAGGTATATAGCTGTACTAGCTACTAGTTACTAGTTCGTTAGGAGGCGCTGTCGCTGCACCGCACGTGCGTCACGGACCTGTGCGCGCTCACGGCCGCGCTGCAGCCCGGGCTCGTCGCCGCCGCGCAGCAGGCGCAGCAACACAGTCAGTATATATGTTATTGTTAGGTATATAGCTGTACTAGCTACTAGTTACTAGTTCGTTAGGAGGCGCTGTCGCTGCACCGCACGTGCGTCACGGACCTGTGCGCGCTCACGGCCGCGCTGCAGCCCGGGCTCGTCGCCGCCGCGCAGCAGGCGCAGCAACACAGTCAGTATATATGTTATTGTTAGGTATATAGCTGTACTAGCTACTAGTTACTAGTTCGTTAGGAGGCGCTGTCGCTGCACCGCACGTGCGTCACGGACCTGTGCGCGCTCACGGCCGCGCTGCAGCCCGGGCTCGTCGCCGCCGCGCAGCAGGCGCAGCAACACAGTCAGTATATATGTTATTGTTAGGTATATAGCTGTACTAGCTACTAGTTACTAGTTCGTTAGGAGGCGCTGTCGCTGCACCGCACGTGCGTCACGGACCTGTGCGCGCTCACGGCCGCGCTGCAGCCCGGGCTCGTCGCCGCCGCGCAGCAGGCGCAGCAACACAGTCAGTATATATGTTATTGTTAGGTATATAGCTGTACTAGCTACTAGTTACTAGTTCGTTAGGAGGCGCTGTCGCTGCACCGCACGTGCGTCACGGACCTGTGCGCGCTCACGGCCGCGCTGCAGCCCGGGCTCGTCGCCGCCGCGCAGCAGGCGCAGCAACACAGTCAGTATATATGTTATTGTTAGGTATATAGCTGTACTAGCTACTAGTTACTAGTTCGTTAGGAGGCGCTGTCGCTGCACCGCACGTGCGTCACGGACCTGTGCGCGCTCACGGCCGCGCTGCAGCCCGGGCTCGTCGCCGCCGCGCAGCAGGCGCAGCAACACAGTCAGTATATATGTTATTGTTAGGTATATAGCTGTACTAGCTACTAGTTACTAGTTCGTTAGGAGGCGCTGTCGCTGCACCGCACGTGCGTCACGGACCTGTGCGCGCTCACGGCCGCGCTGCAGCCCGGGCTCGTCGCCGCCGCGCAGCAGGCGCAGCAACACAGTCAGTATATATGTTATTGTTAGGTATATAGCTGTACTAGCTACTAGTTACTAGTTCGTTAGGAGGCGCTGTCGCTGCACCGCACGTGCGTCACGGACCTGTGCGCGCTCACGGCCGCGCTGCAGCCCGGGCTCGTCGCCGCCGCGCAGCAGGCGCAGCAACACAGTCAGTATATATGTTATTGTTAGGTATATAGCTGTACTAGCTACTAGTTACTAGTTCGTTAGGAGGCGCTGTCGCTGCACCGCACGTGCGTCACGGACCTGTGCGCGCTCACGGCCGCGCTGCAGCCCGGGCTCGTCGCCGCCGCGCAGCAGGCGCAGCAACACAGTCAGTATATATGTTATTGTTAGGTATATAGCTGTACTAGCTACTAGTTACTAGTTCGTTAGGAGGCGCTGCACGCGGGTGACCGCACGTGCGTCACGGACCTGTGCGCGCTCACGGCCGCGCTGCAGCCCGGGCTCGTCGCCGCCGCGCAGCAGGCGCAGCAACACAGTCAGTATATATGTTATTGTTAGGTATATAGCTGTACTAGCTACTAGTTACTAGTTCGTTAGGAGGCGCTGTCGCTGCACCGCACGTGCGTCACGGACCTGTGCGCGCTCACGGCCGCGCTGCAGCCCGGGCTCGTCGCCGCCGCGCAGCAGGCGCAGCAACACAGTCAGTATATATGTTATTGTTAGGTATATAGCTGTACTAGCTACTAGTTACTAGTTCGTTAGGAGGCGCTGTCGCTGCACCGCACGTGCGTCACGGACCTGTGCGCGCTCACGGCCGCGCTGCAGCCCGGGCTCGTCGCCGCCGCGCAGCAGGCGCAGCAACACAGTCAGTATATATGTTATTGTTAGGTATATAGCTGTACTAGCTACTAGTTACTAGTTCGTTAGGAGGCGCTGTCGCTGCACCGCACGTGCGTCACGGACCTGTGCGCGCTCACGGCCGCGCTGCAGCCCGGGCTCGTCGCCGCCGCGCAGCAGGCGCAGCAACACAGTCAGTATATATGTTATTGTTAGGTATATAGCTGTACTAGCTACTAGTTACTAGTTCGTTAGGAGGCGCTGCACGCGGGTGACCGCACGTGCGTCACGGACCTGTGCGCGCTCACGGCCGCGCTGCAGCCCGGGCTCGTCGCCGCCGCGCAGCAGGCGCAGCAACACAGTCAGTATATATGTTATTGTTAGGTATATAGCTGTACTAGCTACTAGTTACTAGTTCGTTAGGAGGCGCTGTCGCTGCACCGCACGTGCGTCACGGACCTGTGCGCGCTCACGGCCGCGCTGCAGCCCGGGCTCGTCGCCGCCGCGCAGCAGGCGCAGCAACACAGTCAGTATATATGTTATTGTTAGGTATATAGCTGTACTAGCTACTAGTTACTAGTTCGTTAGGAGGCGCTGTCGCTGCACCGCACGTGCGTCACGGACCTGTGCGCGCTCACGGCCGCGCTGCAGCCCGGGCTCGTCGCCGCCGCGCAGCAGGCGCAGCAACACAGTCAGTATATATGTTATTGTTAGGTATATAGCTGTACTAGCTACTAGTTACTAGTTCGTTAGGAGGCGCTGTCGCTGCACCGCACGTGCGTCACGGACCTGTGCGCGCTCACGGCCGCGCTGCAGCCCGGGCTCGTCGCCGCCGCGCAGCAGGCGCAGCAACACAGTCAGTATATATGTTATTGTTAGGTATATAGCTGTACTAGCTACTAGTTACTAGTTCGTTAGGAGGCGCTGTCGCTGCACCGCACGTGCGTCACGGACCTGTGCGCGCTCACGGCCGCGCTGCAGCCCGGGCTCGTCGCCGCCGCGCAGCAGGCGCAGCAACACAGTCAGTATATATGTTATTGTTAGGTATATAGCTGTACTAGCTACTAGTTACTAGTTCGTTAGGAGGCGCTGTCGCTGCACCGCACGTGCGTCACGGACCTGTGCGCGCTCACGGCCGCGCTGCAGCCCGGGCTCGTCGCCGCCGCGCAGCAGGCGCAGCAACACAGTCAGTATATATGTTATTGTTAGGTATATAGCTGTACTAGCTACTAGTTACTAGTTCGTTAGGAGGCGCTGTCGCTGCACCGCACGTGCGTCACGGACCTGTGCGCGCTCACGGCCGCGCTGCAGCCCGGGCTCGTCGCCGCCGCGCAGCAGGCGCAGCAACACAGTCAGTATATATGTTATTGTTAGGTATATAGCTGTACTAGCTACTAGTTACTAGTTCGTTAGGAGGCGCTGTCGCTGCACCGCACGTGCGTCACGGACCTGTGCGCGCTCACGGCCGCGCTGCAGCCCGGGCTCGTCGCCGCCGCGCAGCAGGCGCAGCAACACAGTCAGTATATATGTTATTGTTAGGTATATAGCTGTACTAGCTACTAGTTACTAGTTCGTTAGGAGGCGCTGTCGCTGCACCGCACGTGCGTCACGGACCTGTGCGCGCTCACGGCCGCGCTGCAGCCCGGGCTCGTCGCCGCCGCGCAGCAGGCGCAGCAACACAGTCAGTATATATGTTATTGTTAGGTATATAGCTGTACTAGCTACTAGTTACTAGTTCGTTAGGAGGCGCTGTCGCTGCACCGCACGTGCGTCACGGACCTGTGCGCGCTCACGGCCGCGCTGCAGCCCGGGCTCGTCGCCGCCGCGCAGCAGGCGCAGCAACACAGTCAGTATATATGTTATTGTTAGGTATATAGCTGTACTAGCTACTAGTTACTAGTTCGTTAGGAGGCGCTGTCGCTGCACCGCACGTGCGTCACGGACCTGTGCGCGCTCACGGCCGCGCTGCAGCCCGGGCTCGTCGCCGCCGCGCAGCAGGCGCAGCAACACAGTCAGTATATATGTTATTGTTAGGTATATAGCTGTACTAGCTACTAGTTACTAGTTCGTTAGGAGGCGCTGTCGCTGCACCGCACGTGCGTCACGGACCTGTGCGCGCTCACGGCCGCGCTGCAGCCCGGGCTCGTCGCCGCCGCGCAGCAGGCGCAGCAACACAGTCAGTATATATGTTATTGTTAGGTATATAGCTGTACTAGCTACTAGTTACTAGTTCGTTAGGAGGCGCTGTCGCTGCACCGCACGTGCGTCACGGACCTGTGCGCGCTCACGGCCGCGCTGCAGCCCGGGCTCGTCGCCGCCGCGCAGCAGGCGCAGCAACACAGTCAGTATATATGTTATTGTTAGGTATATAGCTGTACTAGCTACTAGTTACTAGTTCGTTAGGAGGCGCTGTCGCTGCACCGCACGTGCGTCACGGACCTGTGCGCGCTCACGGCCGCGCTGCAGCCCGGGCTCGTCGCCGCCGCGCAGCAGGCGCAGCAACACAGTCAGTATATATGTTATTGTTAGGTATATAGCTGTACTAGCTACTAGTTACTAGTTCGTTAGGAGGCGCTGTCGCTGCACCGCACGTGCGTCACGGACCTGTGCGCGCTCACGGCCGCGCTGCAGCCCGGGCTCGTCGCCGCCGCGCAGCAGGCGCAGCAACACAGTCAGTATATATGTTATTGTTAGGTATATAGCTGTACTAGCTACTAGTTACTAGTTCGTTAGGAGGCGCTGTCGCTGCACCGCACGTGCGTCACGGACCTGTGCGCGCTCACGGCCGCGCTGCAGCCCGGGCTCGTCGCCGCCGCGCAGCAGGCGCAGCAACACAGTCAGTATATATGTTATTGTTAGGTATATAGCTGTACTAGCTACTAGTTACTAGTTCGTTAGGAGGCGCTGTCGCTGCACCGCACGTGCGTCACGGACCTGTGCGCGCTCACGGCCGCGCTGCAGCCCGGGCTCGTCGCCGCCGCGCAGCAGGCGCAGCAACACAGTCAGTATATATGTTATTGTTAGGTATATAGCTGTACTAGCTACTAGTTACTAGTTCGTTAGGAGGCGCTGTCGCTGCACCGCACGTGCGTCACGGACCTGTGCGCGCTCACGGCCGCGCTGCAGCCCGGGCTCGTCGCCGCCGCGCAGCAGGCGCAGCAACACAGTCAGTATATATGTTATTGTTAGGTATATAGCTGTACTAGCTACTAGTTACTAGTTCGTTAGGAGGCGCTGTCGCTGCACCGCACGTGCGTCACGGACCTGTGCGCGCTCACGGCCGCGCTGCAGCCCGGGCTCGTCGCCGCCGCGCAGCAGGCGCAGCAACACAGTCAGTATATATGTTATTGTTAGGTATATAGCTGTACTAGCTACTAGTTACTAGTTCGTTAGGAGGCGCTGTCGCTGCACCGCACGTGCGTCACGGACCTGTGCGCGCTCACGGCCGCGCTGCAGCCCGGGCTCGTCGCCGCCGCGCAGCAGGCGCAGCAACACAGTCAGTATATATGTTATTGTTAGGTATATAGCTGTACTAGCTACTAGTTACTAGTTCGTTAGGAGGCGCTGTCGCTGCACCGCACGTGCGTCACGGACCTGTGCGCGCTCACGGCCGCGCTGCAGCCCGGGCTCGTCGCCGCCGCGCAGCAGGCGCAGCAACACAGTCAGTATATATGTTATTGTTAGGTATATAGCTGTACTAGCTACTAGTTACTAGTTCGTTAGGAGGCGCTGCACGCGGGTGACCGCACGTGCGTCACGGACCTGTGCGCGCTCACGGCCGCGCTGCAGCCCGGGCTCGTCGCCGCCGCGCAGCAGGCGCAGCAACACAGTCAGTATATATGTTATTGTTAGGTATATAGCTGTACTAGCTACTAGTTACTAGTTCGTTAGGAGGCGCTGTCGCTGCACCGCACGTGCGTCACGGACCTGTGCGCGCTCACGGCCGCGCTGCAGCCCGGGCTCGTCGCCGCCGCGCAGCAGGCGCAGCAACACAGTCAGTATATATGTTATTGTTAGGTATATAGCTGTACTAGCTACTAGTTACTAGTTCGTTAGGAGGCGCTGTCGCTGCACCGCACGTGCGTCACGGACCTGTGCGCGCTCACGGCCGCGCTGCAGCCCGGGCTCGTCGCCGCCGCGCAGCAGGCGCAGCAACACAGTCAGTATATATGTTATTGTTAGGTATATAGCTGTACTAGCTACTAGTTACTAGTTCGTTAGGAGGCGCTGTCGCTGCACCGCACGTGCGTCACGGACCTGTGCGCGCTCACGGCCGCGCTGCAGCCCGGGCTCGTCGCCGCCGCGCAGCAGGCGCAGCAACACAGTCAGTATATATGTTATTGTTAGGTATATAGCTGTACTAGCTACTAGTTACTAGTTCGTTAGGAGGCGCTGTCGCTGCACCGCACGTGCGTCACGGACCTGTGCGCGCTCACGGCCGCGCTGCAGCCCGGGCTCGTCGCCGCCGCGCAGCAGGCGCAGCAACACAGTCAGTATATATGTTATTGTTAGGTATATAGCTGTACTAGCTACTAGTTACTAGTTCGTTAGGAGGCGCTGTCGCTGCACCGCACGTGCGTCACGGACCTGTGCGCGCTCACGGCCGCGCTGCAGCCCGGGCTCGTCGCCGCCGCGCAGCAGGCGCAGCAACACAGTCAGTATATATGTTATTGTTAGGTATATAGCTGTACTAGCTACTAGTTACTAGTTCGTTAGGAGGCGCTGTCGCTGCACCGCACGTGCGTCACGGACCTGTGCGCGCTCACGGCCGCGCTGCAGCCCGGGCTCGTCGCCGCCGCGCAGCAGGCGCAGCAACACAGTCAGTATATATGTTATTGTTAGGTATATAGCTGTACTAGCTACTAGTTACTAGTTCGTTAGGAGGCGCTGTCGCTGCACCGCACGTGCGTCACGGACCTGTGCGCGCTCACGGCCGCGCTGCAGCCCGGGCTCGTCGCCGCCGCGCAGCAGGCGCAGCAACACAGTCAGTATATATGTTATTGTTAGGTATATAGCTGTACTAGCTACTAGTTACTAGTTCGTTAGGAGGCGCTGCACGCGGGTGACCGCACGTGCGTCACGGACCTGTGCGCGCTCACGGCCGCGCTGCAGCCCGGGCTCGTCGCCGCCGCGCAGCAGGCGCAGCAACACAGTCAGTATATATGTTATTGTTAGGTATATAGCTGTACTAGCTACTAGTTACTAGTTCGTTAGGAGGCGCTGTCGCTGCACCGCACGTGCGTCACGGACCTGTGCGCGCTCACGGCCGCGCTGCAGCCCGGGCTCGTCGCCGCCGCGCAGCAGGCGCAGCAACACAGTCAGTATATATGTTATTGTTAGGTATATAGCTGTACTAGCTACTAGTTACTAGTTCGTTAGGAGGCGCTGTCGCTGCACCGCACGTGCGTCACGGACCTGTGCGCGCTCACGGCCGCGCTGCAGCCCGGGCTCGTCGCCGCCGCGCAGCAGGCGCAGCAACACAGTCAGTATATATGTTATTGTTAGGTATATAGCTGTACTAGCTACTAGTTACTAGTTCGTTAGGAGGCGCTGTCGCTGCACCGCACGTGCGTCACGGACCTGTGCGCGCTCACGGCCGCGCTGCAGCCCGGGCTCGTCGCCGCCGCGCAGCAGGCGCAGCAACACAGTCAGTATATATGTTATTGTTAGGTATATAGCTGTACTAGCTACTAGTTACTAGTTCGTTAGGAGGCGCTGTCGCTGCACCGCACGTGCGTCACGGACCTGTGCGCGCTCACGGCCGCGCTGCAGCCCGGGCTCGTCGCCGCCGCGCAGCAGGCGCAGCAACACAGTCAGTATATATGTTATTGTTAGGTATATAGCTGTACTAGCTACTAGTTACTAGTTCGTTAGGAGGCGCTGTCGCTGCACCGCACGTGCGTCACGGACCTGTGCGCGCTCACGGCCGCGCTGCAGCCCGGGCTCGTCGCCGCCGCGCAGCAGGCGCAGCAACACAGTCAGTATATATGTTATTGTTAGGTATATAGCTGTACTAGCTACTAGTTACTAGTTCGTTAGGAGGCGCTGCACGCGGGTGACCGCACGTGCGTCACGGACCTGTGCGCGCTCACGGCCGCGCTGCAGCCCGGGCTCGTCGCCGCCGCGCAGCAGGCGCAGCAACACAGTCAGTATATATGTTATTGTTAGGTATATAGCTGTACTAGCTACTAGTTACTAGTTCGTTAGGAGGCGCTGTCGCTGCACCGCACGTGCGTCACGGACCTGTGCGCGCTCACGGCCGCGCTGCAGCCCGGGCTCGTCGCCGCCGCGCAGCAGGCGCAGCAACACAGTCAGTATATATGTTATTGTTAGGTATATAGCTGTACTAGCTACTAGTTACTAGTTCGTTAGGAGGCGCTGTCGCTGCACCGCACGTGCGTCACGGACCTGTGCGCGCTCACGGCCGCGCTGCAGCCCGGGCTCGTCGCCGCCGCGCAGCAGGCGCAGCAACACAGTCAGTATATATGTTATTGTTAGGTATATAGCTGTACTAGCTACTAGTTACTAGTTCGTTAGGAGGCGCTGCACGCGGGTGACCGCACGTGCGTCACGGACCTGTGCGCGCTCACGGCCGCGCTGCAGCCCGGGCTCGTCGCCGCCGCGCAGCAGGCGCAGCAACACAGTCAGTATATATGTTATTGTTAGGTATATAGCTGTACTAGCTACTAGTTACTAGTTCGTTAGGAGGCGCTGTCGCTGCACCGCACGTGCGTCACGGACCTGTGCGCGCTCACGGCCGCGCTGCAGCCCGGGCTCGTCGCCGCCGCGCAGCAGGCGCAGCAACACAGTCAGTATATATGTTATTGTTAGGTATATAGCTGTACTAGCTACTAGTTACTAGTTCGTTAGGAGGCGCTGTCGCTGCACCGCACGTGCGTCACGGACCTGTGCGCGCTCACGGCCGCGCTGCAGCCCGGGCTCGTCGCCGCCGCGCAGCAGGCGCAGCAACACAGTCAGTATATATGTTATTGTTAGGTATATAGCTGTACTAGCTACTAGTTACTAGTTCGTTAGGAGGCGCTGTCGCTGCACCGCACGTGCGTCACGGACCTGTGCGCGCTCACGGCCGCGCTGCAGCCCGGGCTCGTCGCCGCCGCGCAGCAGGCGCAGCAACACAGTCAGTATATATGTTATTGTTAGGTATATAGCTGTACTAGCTACTAGTTACTAGTTCGTTAGGAGGCGCTGTCGCTGCACCGCACGTGCGTCACGGACCTGTGCGCGCTCACGGCCGCGCTGCAGCCCGGGCTCGTCGCCGCCGCGCAGCAGGCGCAGCAACACAGTCAGTATATATGTTATTGTTAGGTATATAGCTGTACTAGCTACTAGTTACTAGTTCGTTAGGAGGCGCTGTCGCTGCACCGCACGTGCGTCACGGACCTGTGCGCGCTCACGGCCGCGCTGCAGCCCGGGCTCGTCGCCGCCGCGCAGCAGGCGCAGCAACACAGTCAGTATATATGTTATTGTTAGGTATATAGCTGTACTAGCTACTAGTTACTAGTTCGTTAGGAGGCGCTGTCGCTGCACCGCACGTGCGTCACGGACCTGTGCGCGCTCACGGCCGCGCTGCAGCCCGGGCTCGTCGCCGCCGCGCAGCAGGCGCAGCAACACAGTCAGTATATATGTTATTGTTAGGTATATAGCTGTACTAGCTACTAGTTACTAGTTCGTTAGGAGGCGCTGTCGCTGCACCGCACGTGCGTCACGGACCTGTGCGCGCTCACGGCCGCGCTGCAGCCCGGGCTCGTCGCCGCCGCGCAGCAGGCGCAGCAACACAGTCAGTATATATGTTATTGTTAGGTATATAGCTGTACTAGCTACTAGTTACTAGTTCGTTAGGAGGCGCTGTCGCTGCACCGCACGTGCGTCACGGACCTGTGCGCGCTCACGGCCGCGCTGCAGCCCGGGCTCGTCGCCGCCGCGCAGCAGGCGCAGCAACACAGTCAGTATATATGTTATTGTTAGGTATATAGCTGTACTAGCTACTAGTTACTAGTTCGTTAGGAGGCGCTGCACGCGGGTGACCGCACGTGCGTCACGGACCTGTGCGCGCTCACGGCCGCGCTGCAGCCCGGGCTCGTCGCCGCCGCGCAGCAGGCGCAGCAACACAGTCAGTATATATGTTATTGTTAGGTATATAGCTGTACTAGCTACTAGTTACTAGTTCGTTAGGAGGCGCTGTCGCTGCACCGCACGTGCGTCACGGACCTGTGCGCGCTCACGGCCGCGCTGCAGCCCGGGCTCGTCGCCGCCGCGCAGCAGGCGCAGCAACACAGTCAGTATATATGTTATTGTTAGGTATATAGCTGTACTAGCTACTAGTTACTAGTTCGTTAGGAGGCGCTGTCGCTGCACCGCACGTGCGTCACGGACCTGTGCGCGCTCACGGCCGCGCTGCAGCCCGGGCTCGTCGCCGCCGCGCAGCAGGCGCAGCAACACAGTCAGTATATATGTTATTGTTAGGTATATAGCTGTACTAGCTACTAGTTACTAGTTCGTTAGGAGGCGCTGTCGCTGCACCGCACGTGCGTCACGGACCTGTGCGCGCTCACGGCCGCGCTGCAGCCCGGGCTCGTCGCCGCCGCGCAGCAGGCGCAGCAACACAGTCAGTATATATGTTATTGTTAGGTATATAGCTGTACTAGCTACTAGTTACTAGTTCGTTAGGAGGCGCTGTCGCTGCACCGCACGTGCGTCACGGACCTGTGCGCGCTCACGGCCGCGCTGCAGCCCGGGCTCGTCGCCGCCGCGCAGCAGGCGCAGCAACACAGTCAGTATATATGTTATTGTTAGGTATATAGCTGTACTAGCTACTAGTTACTAGTTCGTTAGGAGGCGCTGTCGCTGCACCGCACGTGCGTCACGGACCTGTGCGCGCTCACGGCCGCGCTGCAGCCCGGGCTCGTCGCCGCCGCGCAGCAGGCGCAGCAACACAGTCAGTATATATGTTATTGTTAGGTATATAGCTGTACTAGCTACTAGTTACTAGTTCGTTAGGAGGCGCTGCACGCGGGTGACCGCACGTGCGTCACGGACCTGTGCGCGCTCACGGCCGCGCTGCAGCCCGGGCTCGTCGCCGCCGCGCAGCAGGCGCAGCAACACAGTCAGTATATATGTTATTGTTAGGTATATAGCTGTACTAGCTACTAGTTACTAGTTCGTTAGGAGGCGCTGTCGCTGCACCGCACGTGCGTCACGGACCTGTGCGCGCTCACGGCCGCGCTGCAGCCCGGGCTCGTCGCCGCCGCGCAGCAGGCGCAGCAACACAGTCAGTATATATGTTATTGTTAGGTATATAGCTGTACTAGCTACTAGTTACTAGTTCGTTAGGAGGCGCTGTCGCTGCACCGCACGTGCGTCACGGACCTGTGCGCGCTCACGGCCGCGCTGCAGCCCGGGCTCGTCGCCGCCGCGCAGCAGGCGCAGCAACACAGTCAGTATATATGTTATTGTTAGGTATATAGCTGTACTAGCTACTAGTTACTAGTTCGTTAGGAGGCGCTGTCGCTGCACCGCACGTGCGTCACGGACCTGTGCGCGCTCACGGCCGCGCTGCAGCCCGGGCTCGTCGCCGCCGCGCAGCAGGCGCAGCAACACAGTCAGTATATATGTTATTGTTAGGTATATAGCTGTACTAGCTACTAGTTACTAGTTCGTTAGGAGGCGCTGTCGCTGCACCGCACGTGCGTCACGGACCTGTGCGCGCTCACGGCCGCGCTGCAGCCCGGGCTCGTCGCCGCCGCGCAGCAGGCGCAGCAACACAGTCAGTATATATGTTATTGTTAGGTATATAGCTGTACTAGCTACTAGTTACTAGTTCGTTAGGAGGCGCTGTCGCTGCACCGCACGTGCGTCACGGACCTGTGCGCGCTGACGGCCGCGCTGCAGCCCGGGCTCGTCGCCGCCGCGCAGCAGGCGCAGCAACACAGTCAGTATATATGTTATTGTTAGGTATATAGCTGTACTAGCTACTAGTTACTAGTTCGTTAGGAGGCGCTGTCGCTGCACCGCACGTGCGTCACGGACCTGTGCGCGCTCACGGCCGCGCTGCAGCCCGGGCTCGTCGCCGCCGCGCAGCAGGCGCAGCAACACAGTCAGTATATATGTTATTGTTAGGTATATAGCTGTACTAGCTACTAGTTACTAGTTCGTTAGGAGGCGCTGTCGCTGCACCGCACGTGCGTCACGGACCTGTGCGCGCTCACGGCCGCGCTGCAGCCCGGGCTCGTCGCCGCCGCGCAGCAGGCGCAGCAACACAGTCAGTATATATGTTATTGTTAGGTATATAGCTGTACTAGCTACTAGTTACTAGTTCGTTAGGAGGCGCTGTCGCTGCACCGCACGTGCGTCACGGACCTGTGCGCGCTGATTTATTGATACACTTAACTTTATCTAAAGTTGTTGTATCCTAATTGAGTAACACTTATTACCTGCTTTCGTTTTGAAAAACCAAAAATAAAGTTATATTACAGGAAACATTCAATACCCAATTACAACCAGGAGAGTGATACTCAATAAGGCGTCGCTCGTCTTCGCTTCAATAATTATTAGAATTTAGTTTTATTTATTCGATCTATAGTCGCATTAGAGTGAAAACCTCGGGAATGCCTCGGATTCACACGGTTTTCTTGGTTCACGAGAATGAAGTCGCAAGCAAAAGCTAGTCAATTATGTTTATTACGAATTTTATATACCCAATTACTGTACCTATACGTCGTAATAAAATAAAAATGACCAAATTGCATTCCCGAGGTTTTCACTCGTCATGTTCCTATAGCATTAATTCATTTTAGAACGAAAGAAAAATTATTTATTTCCACCAATAAATACAAGGTTAGTCAGAAAGGGGGTACTAATCCGAAAGGGTGTTAAAGTACACATAATAGTGAGTAATTTTTGTTCTACAACTTTTCCCAAAAGTCAATAGTTTAAGAGAAACAGATGTTCAAAAATCTTAAAAAAAAAATCTCTAAAATCTATCTATCCCCAGTTATGATCAGCTGTGTTTACATTTTAGGTCATATTTGGGGTCATGAATTAGAAGCACCATTTTCTGAATTTGTAACTAAAGCAGGGATGAAGAATTTTTGAAAAAACTAAAATAAAAATCATTTTATTTGAAAAAAAAAAATATCGAATTTTGAAATTTTTACACTTGCTTTCAATCAGTCATCAGCGATACTATAAGTGCGCTTCGGATTAGTACCCCCTTTCCGACTAACCTTGTATATGATTAATTGTTCTCTATGATCTGTTTCTTTATCTTTATGCTTGTATGAATTTGAATATGAACTTATTAAAAGGATATCATAAATAATTTGCAGGTTTCATTGTTCCAGATCAGCCCATACAGATAATTACGTCGAACCCTAACAACGTTGTGCATACGCAAGTTATAGCTACGGTAAGTTTTATTTATATTATATTTATTGTATGCACGATACATTTCCAATATTAGCTGATCTCGCGTTGAGGAACTCGTGGCTAAATAATTACAGCCGCATAGACCGGCCACGCTTGCCGAGGTTGGTCTGTGGATGGGTGACCATTTACCATAGCGAGTTTCCTCCGTGCCTCGGAAAGCACGTAAAGCCGTTGGTCCCGGCTGTCATTTGTAGATCTTTGACAGTCGTTACTGTTGGTCAGAAGCCAGAAAGTCTGACAACCAGTCTTACCAAGAGTATCGTATTACCCAGTTACTGGGTTGTGGAGGTCTGATAGGCAGTCGCTCCATGTAAAATACTGATATTCAGCTGCATCCGGTCCGACTGAAAGCCGACCCCAACATAGTTGGGAAAAGGCTAGGCAGATGATGAGCTGATCTCGCGTTCTTTATAAGAGCGGCTCAGCTTTCCGTAAATGAGAGGTCAGCTTATACTACAAATGTATAGATTGATAATGTTGCCGTGTGTACAACTAGTTGTCAATATTTACTAACGTTTTACCAACATCTGGTATTCAAAGAACTGGGTCTTGTTTTTATGACTAATTATTGATTCATATTGCGGCAAATTAATCTGTATATCCATAGTAATTGGGCTCTTTTAGTGTTTTTGTAGTATAGTGTAAAACTGCTGAGAATATCCTATTCAGTTTCGTAAAGTTCATATTAATTTACGACTGTTTTGATAACATATTATTTATTTTATATTTCAGAATCATCACGTAACGCCTCCCAGACCGAAAATTCACTTTTGTGGCGATTGCGGAAAAGGTTTTGCGGCTAAACACGGTCTACTAGCGCATCAAAGAAGGTAGGATTATACTCAAAGTTTACTCTTAGTGTTACCTGTACGATTGTCGTTGCTTTGTTGTTCACTAGGATAACTGTCAGAAGCTAGAAAATATTCAATTTAAGAAATTGCTTATATTTTTGGTAATAAAAAACTTATTTGACTTCTATAGTGCAATTGTATTAATTTGTCAAGATGTTTTACAAGTTAATACATGGTTATCAATAGAATAACATACAAAAATGTCACTAAACTAGAAAAGTAACAGTTGGTGCGAGATAGGATATTATGAATCCCCGTACACATAGTACATTAACATAATGTGTACTGGTCCAGACACCCCGACGGCAGCTGCACGCTGCGCACGCACGTGTGTGACCAGTGCGGCAAGGCGTTCTTCCAGAAAAACCACCTCATGCTGCACCAGCGGCAACACATGGACCTGCCGCCCAGAAATGTAAGCATAACTCGTTTATTATTATTTTTACATGAATTTCCTAGTCCGTGATAAGACCTGTCGTACTGTATGGATCGGAATGTTGGGCCGTGAAAAAGACGGATGAAAAAAGATTGCATGTATCGGAGATGAGGGATGTGTGGAGTGACTTGAATGGATAAAGTCAGGAATGTGTATTAATATACTTCCTCTAATGAGAAGTTTGAAAGTAGCGCCAGTCACAGAAAAGTTGAAAGGGAACCATTTGTCTTGGTATAGGCATGTGAAGAGAGATGAAATGCATGTGACCAAAAGAGTTAGGAATATAAATGTGGATGGATGGTGAGGAAAAGGGAGGCCAAAGAAAAGATGGATGGATGGTGTGAAGAATGATATGAAAGAGAAGGGTGTCGGTGATATCATGACGGGTGACAGGACGGAATGGAAGAAGAAAACGTGTTGCGACACCCCAAGTATCATGGGATAAAGACAGGAAGATAATGATGATCCTGTGTATTGAAACCGATGGGTATATTCTTTCCTTTAATTTGGCAATTTCGCACCTGACGATAAGCGAAGACAGGATCTAAGATTATATGTAGAGGGACTTCCCTATACCAAATATGAGAAAATTTACATTCAATAATCAAACGGGGCAAGCCTTAAAAACCTCGTTTTTATGTAGACGCAGGATCTACCACGCACTCTGCAGCGTATTCTACCGCGTACTGTCATACGTATAACTGTAACTCAAACAATACGCGCGGAGAAACTGTCTCTATAGACGTTCTAAAGTCGAGTTTGCTGCGGGCATATTTTTGTTAGAAATACCTAACATTTTTTTCTAACAAATTGGGGTGTGGCCTAACAGTTTACTGTTTTGTAATTGGTCCGAGTGTTCACTAAACATGTTTTGTTAGATTTTTATCGCAGCCGACCGATAATACATCGTCATAAGTACGACCTTCATCACGCTTCGCGCTAAGTGAAGCTTATAAATAAGCGTGGCCTTAAAATCAAAGTGTAATTACAAAACGTTATTTTAGAATCAACCTGTTACGCAGCAAGCAGCGCAACAGGCAGCGCAGCAAGCGGCGCAACAAGCTCAGCAGGTGCAACAACAGGTGCAACAGCAAGTCCAACAACAGCAACAACAACAGCAGCAGCAGCAACAACAACAACAACACCAGCAACAAGTGCAACATCAGAACAGCCTGGAGTTGGACCAGCAAGACCATCAGGCCACGCACATACAAGTTGTAAGTAACCTTTTGGAACTAATACCATCAGTGTGAAACGTCATTTCCTATCATTTTGTAACACATAAGTAGATAATTTTTGAAGATTTTTGCTGACTTCCTTTGCTATCTTCACATTCATAAATCTTGTCATACCGCGTTTTATAATTATTTATTTTTAGACATCACCTTTTACAATGTATGAACTTAGCATCTACCACCAGAATGTTCGAGGACTGCGGACGAAGTCGACTGTTTTTTACCGGAATTTGATGAAATGTAACTATGATATAATCACTTTAACAGAGACTTGGCTCTGCGATGGGATTTTAGATAATGAACTTTTTGACGATAGGTATCTAGTGTGGCGGCGCGACCGAGACTACGCTGCCACAGCGCAGGTGCGTGGTGGTGGCGTTCTGGTCGCGGTTCGCCGTGAACTTGCGGCAATTGAGAATGTCGACTGGCAATCCACTGCGGAGGACATTTGGATCTCAATCAATTTAAGAGCCAGTCGCGATAAGCGTACCTATCGGCTCAACCTGTGTACGCTGTATCTCTGTGAGCAGAATTCAGGCAATAGCTTCGCTTCCCAGTTACATGCTTATCTAGACAAACTTTCTGACTTAATAAATAACCACCCAGCTGATAAATTTATTATTCTCGGGGATTTCAACATGAGTTCCATAAGGTGGGCGACTTCTTGTGATGGAGTCAAACCTATTGTACCTCAGACTAGCTTATTTACACATTTTGTTGACACCATAAATTTTTGTAGTTTGCAGCAATATAATCTTTCCAATAACAGGCATGGCAAAATTCTAGATTTAGTCCTCGCAAATACTCTTGTGTCAGTCGCGGCATGTCTAGAACCTTTAACTATAGAGGACTCCTATCACCCTGCGTTGTTGGTTCAACTTGCTACTGTACAACCTCAGTCACTCAAAGCCAGTCCATGTATGACGTATCATTACAAAACCTGTAATTACGAAAGTATTCGATGTGACATAGTGAACACTAACTGGGACGACATAATAATGAAAGGTACTGTTGATGAGGCTGTCAGTAACTTTTATTCAGTGTTATTTGAAATTAGGGACCGATACGTCTCACGGCGTTTATTCAAATATTCTAAGTACCCACCTTGGTATAACTCGGCACTTATTAAGATACTTCATGAAAAGTTTAAATATTACAATAAATTTAAAGTGTATGGTAATATTTCTGATCGCTTGACATTTCAATTACTTCGTGACAGAGCCAATGATGTTGAAAAGGATTGTTATAAGGCATACATTGAAAAAATTGAGTCATCAATAGGGAGTAGCCCAAAACTGTTCTGGTCATACGTTAAAAGTAAACGTATGAGCAGCAATTTTCCATCCAGCATGTCATATGGTGATAAAAGTAGTGACTCAGGGGAGGGAATCTGTGATCTTTTTGCTGATTATTTTCGAACTACTTTTTTAGATACCTCCTCCCCTATCCATAGCTACGTTTCGTCCGGCTGTGTCTCCACTTGTGATATTAACTCAATTGAAATTGACACCATGATAGTACGTACACATTTAAAGTCTCTCGACTTAGCCAAATCTGCCGGCCCTGATACTCTCCCAGCAGTGTTCATTGTTACATGCGCTGATGAACTAGCCAAACCTGTGTCACTTCTGTTCAAAAGGTCAGTATCGGAGGGTATTGTACCTTCTTTATGGAAATCTGCGTTCATATCACCCATCCATAAAAAAGGCGCTAAGGACAAAATCGAAAATTATAGGCCGATCTCAAAACTATGTCTTTTAGCTAAAGTGTTGGAACGTATAGTTTACAATCAGTTGTACACCAGTCTGGTTTCTACACTGAATTCTCAACAACACGGTTTTTTGAAGGGAAGGTCTACGGTCTCTAACCTGGTCCTATTTACAGATTATGTTTCTGAGCACATGGATAATGGATCCCAGGTCGATGCAATCTATACTGATTATAGCAAGGCATTTGATCGGATCGACCATGACATCCTTCTGAGAAAGCTTTTTGACTTGGGCATTAGGGGAGACCTGTATAGGTGGTTCTCATCTTACGTCCAGTATAGGACTCAAGCAGTCGTTCTCAGTGGTTTTAAATCTTCCTGGTTAACTATCCCATCTGGCGTACCGCAGGGATCCCTGCTGGGTCCTTTATTGTTCGTATTATTCATAAATGATATTGGAAACTGTTTTAAATCTTCTGAATACCTAATGTTTGCGGATGATTTGAAAATTTACAGGTCAATCAACAGCTCAAGTGATTCAAATCTGCTGCAGGCAGATCTATCTAGATTAGTGAGTTATTGTAAAGCCAATAAATTAGATCTCAACATTTCAAAATGTTTAGTTATCACCTTCTCCCGAAAGAACCAATCAGTCATCTATAATTACTCAATTTCTAATCAGCCTCTATCTCGAGTTAGTGTCGCTAAAGATCTAGGCATTTTTATTGATAACAAGCTCTCTTTCGAATGTCATGTCGATCATATCGCCAAAAAAGCTAGCAAAGCCTTGGGATTCATTATACGTAATGCCGGTTCTTTTAACAAAATGAAAACATTAAAAATTCTATATTGCACTTACGTCCGCAGTCATCTGGAATATGGTAGTCAAATTTGGAATCCGAACTATGCGGTACACTCGGACAGATTGGAGAGAATTCAAAGGAAATTTACGAGATACTTAGGTTACAAATTTAAAATCCCTTATCGAAATTACAAAGAACGCTGCACTCGATTCCACTTACTACCACTTGTAACTAGGAGAAACATAGCAGATATACGGTTCCTAGTGAAAATAGCACAATCAAGGATCGAATGTCCAGAACTTCTCTCCAAGCTGGCTCTGAATGTCCCGCCTCGGCATTCTCGCTTGAGGAATCTTCTCCATGCTCCGTTCGCGCGCACAGTTTATCGTAGCAATTCATACGTGATTCGCGCGGTCAAATCATTCAACCTAATTATTAAAAATAAAAACTACTCAATTGACCTGTTTGCAAGCAGTTTGGCATCTATCAATACCATTCTTTCAAAGGATTTTGTAGTATCTGATACGTTGTAAGCATACCTTCGCTAGTTTTGTTAGATTTAAACCATTGTAACAATCTTTTTTCTAATTGTGGAGGCTTGTAAATGGCTTGTCGTCGATTATTCCACTATTATATCTGTGTTGCTAGCTGTAAGCCACCCAAATAAAATAAAATAAAATAAAAATAAAAAATAATTATCTTGTTTTACCGATCGGATAAAACAAGATCTTCATTTTGCGACTATTTGCAACTTGCATGCGCAAACAGTTTGTGCAAAAATTTGCGTAAAAGAACGAGTTCATGCGAGTGCGCAAACGGTATTGTCGGTATAAAAGCTGGCGTCCACTAGGCTCGCCGAGTCGAGTCGAATAAAACCGCAATAATTCACTTCCTATACATTTACTATAAAAATGCCTCGATCAGCGACGAGCCGAGACGCGCCGAATCGCATAACTCACGCGCATCGTTTGTCACGCGAATTTCTGTTTTAATGACTTTCGATTACTGACTGTTTCGCCTCACGCGGAACAAATGCGATTCGACTCGATTCGGCGCGTTTCGGCTGTAGTCGACGCCAGGCTTTAGTGGCACTTCGTGGTATATCTTTTTGCCGCTTATGGTCCGGCTGCACGCTCAATCTAATTTGCATAAATTCTAATATTCAGGAATAAGCATATACCTTAACCCTTTAACCGCCTAAGTCGGATATATCCTACAAAAAATATGTGTCCATTTCGCCCATGTCGGATAAATACGACAAAAAAACTGTTTAAAATGTATTCATTTATTGACACAACATGTTTATAATACTATTTTCACAATTGTTACTATTTTGCCGATTTATGAGCTGGGCACTAGGGGCACGGCACCTGATAAAAAACCAAGCGGTCAAAAGGTTAAGCCAAAGGTCCTAAAATCCTACAGCCTTGAACTCCGACTGGACGATTTCGTTTCGAGCCTTTATTTTTATTTGGAATCTTTTTTTTTATAAGCTAAAACTACACAATAGGGTTAGAAACTATGCACCTTTGCGCTATTTCTGTAAATTTCGGCAGGCTACAGTGATATATATCGACTTCAGTAGTAATTAAATGAATGAGCCGTATGGCGCGTGACAAGGGGGCAAACTTGAGCAAATTCATATATATACAGGGTGGAAAAAATCAATGGGCCCTGAAGGGAAACCACTTTAAATCCTTAAGATAGATTATTTTTCTTAAAGGAAACATTCCTTTAATTTTAAAAAGAAACAAAACTGCATTCACAGATTTCTCGATATGCTTACCTAAACCGGGAATCGAACCAGTTAAAAAAATTAAAAAATAAACACTCGCTATTTTATTTCACTAGTCGATACAGTCAATGTTAGAGATAAAATTTCTCCAATAAACATTAGGACTTACACTCGTCTGTTGTACAAGATATCCATGAAATCTAATATTTAGGTAGTACACAAGGGCTTTAATCAACATTACCTAGACTAGAACTGTTCACTTTTAACAAGTAAAAGACACGTTATAATTTTTTTAAAACTCTAACATCCAAAGACATTCTATGAAGTACAAGCTTGCTAATTTATCTCTAAGTTTATTTGATTTTTTTTTTATTACAAGTACCTCGTTGAAGACTTAGATAAGAAAATCATTTAATTGGTAATAATAATTCTATGCACATTTTCTTTCTTAGACGGGGCGTTCTGGCGAAAAGTTTAAAAATAGAACGTTCTGTTTGACAATAATCCTATCGATTAGTAGAATAAAATAGCGAGGGTTTATTTTTTTATTTTTACCTGGTTCGATTCCCGGTTAAGGTAAGCTTATCGAGAAATCTGTGAATGCAGTTTTGTTTCTTTTTAAAAATAAAGGAATGTTTCCTTTAAGAAAAATAATCTATCTTAAGGATTTAAGGTGGTTTCCCTTCAGGGCCCATTGATTTTTTCCACCCTGTATAATAGATACACGAGCGCCGCACGTACCCGACCATGCCGACCACTTTAGAGCCTTTGTAGCGGCGAAGGTACTTGTAGTGAAGGGGGTGGTCCTTCACTACAAGCAGTACCTTCGCCGCTACAAAAGCTCTAAATAACCAGTGACACTGGTCAGTAATAATTCCTTTTACGTTTATGTAAAAATATGTTATTTTTATTTGGAGCCTTCAATTTGAGTACAAGCTGTATGGTTTTAAGATCCTTGCCTGTCTACTTTGGCTGGATAATGTTACGACCACAATCAATCGGGAGTATTTTTTGGTATTATAGCATGTTTCAGTATTTTTACTCCACATTCGTAAGGCTCAATTTACACCGCCGCGGAATGGAATGGAAGCGACTTTTTGTAACGAAATTGTACATAGCATAATGAATTTTATGTCAATTGTATAAAGTACAAACTAAATACGAGCCAAAAAAAGGTCACGCGTTTTCCGGGGAATCCTCGCGTCCTGTCGGCGCCGTCTGTGGAATCTGCGGGAAGTGGCGCGAACGGGGAGTCGGTCGGGACGGTCACAGTAGTGCGGTACCAAGCGTTTATGATGATGACTCACTGGAATGCGCGGGAATTCTCAAGAATTCCCTCGAATTCGCCCGCCTTCTAGCGTCATGAGGCGAAATTGACGCTTCCATTACATTTCATTCCGCGGAGGTGTAAATTGAGCCTAATGAAAAGCAGAGTGTTAATCTCGGGTAAAAGTATCAATTTCTCACTCAAACTACAAGATGTGAAATTGGCCACTTTCTTGCCTTGATTAACAATCTACCATTTATTTACATACACTTACGTCGTAGATGGCCTCCGTTTCAAGCAAGAAAAAATAATAATAGAAGGATCAAATCTGGTTGCAGTGTAAGTTCCTTGGACCAGAAGAACTAGAATTAATGGTATAGTATAGTACCTTCTTATACAGGTGCAAACAAATTCGTGCAATTCCTTAGAACCACATGATCTGTTACTGGTACAGACGAACCATGCACGGTAACAAGACGGATTAAAAAAAAAATGATACGATATTTTAATGCCACGCATAAATGAATGTAAGCCCGGAAAGACAGCTGGCGGGTATGACTATACTTGAGCCATTACAAACGTGAGAACTGAGTCATAAATCATTACGTTAAAGGAATGTGACAATGCTGCGCAAGTCGTTATCGATGATAAAAAAAACATCATAAACAATATTTTGCACTATTTCCTTAACCTCTCCCTCATTTCATTATCTTTTATCGACTATCGACAAACCTTTTTTTACTGTTACACACAACATCAGGGCAGTTCCATAAGGCCTGTAAGTGCGAGCGAGAGGTCCGATAAAAATGATTTAGGACTCAGTTCGCACGTTTGTAATGGCTCAAGTATAGCGCGGTATGGCTTCGCGCAGTCAGTTAATTCGGGTAGCTAAAATGCGTCACGTTAATATCACTGTGTTTTTTTGCTGCGTCCAATAAAATCCCAAAGTAATTACACGAATTTAGATACATTCTGCATAATAAATAAATACAAAAGTGAAGTTAACAATTTTATTAATAGTAACTGATGTATGATGAAATGATTGTGCATAGATGCTTCTCATTATTTCATCTCCAGTAAATTCGTGATGAATAGATATTTATATAGATTATAGATATATTTCGTAGTTAAATTCAAAGCGTCGTCATAAATATAACATACACGGTATACCGCCGTTTGCCCGAATTTTATTTGCCCTAATATCATTTGCCATAATAGTCAACAGCCATAATATTATATGACGTAATATTCATTTGCCCTACTCTTATTTGCTATATTAGTCACGTGCCAGAAGCTTTGTTTCCCATAAAGTCACTTACCATAACATCATTTGTCATAATCATTGTAAGCCCTAATTATCACATACCCTAATTATCACATGGCATAATTATCATATGCCATAACATCATTTGCCATCGATATTATACGATAGGTGTGTAACGGTTGTTATATCAGGAGAAACTGGATGCAATCGGGACTTTACACCCCGACGATTTTTTTATAAACCACCCAGAAGTAGTTTGGTTTGGTGCCATTTGAGTTATTGTCTAATAATTATTATGGCATTTAAATATTATGTCTAATAATCATTATGGCGTTTAAATATTATGTCTAATAATTATTATGGCAAATAAAAATATGAAAAACAATACGTATGGCACTCGTATCTTATGGTATCTAAGTTTCGGGCAATTAAAAGTATGTCATATGTCTTTTAGGGCAAACAAAGCATTCGGGCAAATGAAATTCGAAATAATGAATGAAATTCGGGAATATGATGATTATGGTATATAATCTTCGGGTAAACAATAGACAACCAACATACACACTAGTTCCAATAAGATATCGTCTTAGAGCGTTTGTCCACCGCCGCTGTCACCGAGAAACGAGATTATTTCGGACTGAGATCGGAACGACGTGACGTCGATCGTGTGTCCACCGCGACCGATCTCGGTGGTTCCCAACATAAGACAAAAATCCGTGCAACGGCGCCGTCAATCTCGGATGTAGTGGACAAGAGCAGACGCGTTTTGCATTGCCGGCATTTCGGTCCGTCACGATCTCGGCGGAGTTCTAGCGGTAGCGACGAACTACTCACAATCTCGGTGGCTTGATGACGGCGTTCGGATGACGGACGTCTGGTGGACACGCGGTCTTAGTAATGTATGTATCGCTACTTCGGCAACGTCATCTCGTTCTCGGTGACGGCGGCGGTGGACAAACGGCCTAAGGGTAATAAAACCTTCCGTAGTTGTTTTGTAGTTACGCGAGTGGAAATAGATTTTCGAGTAGTATTGAAGTTCGGATTAAGTATATTAGAAATAATTGAGTATATTTTGACACTAAATACCACAATATTTGAGTACCTATATTTTGTTTGGCATACACTTGTTGATGTCGGGGTTTGTGATCTTCTGCGAATCTCATTGCCTTGTAGATCGTCCTCTAGAGTGTGACTGTAACATGATTTGTCAGTCGAGCTGATCTTCAGCATTGCGGTCAATTCCCCTGCACTTTTTTTTTAAATCTTCTACGTTTTATTCCTCAGGTGACGAACAGATCGGGTCAGGTGATAGGTAACCAGATCGTGGTGGGCGCGGTGGGCGGGCGGCGACTGGTGGCGCCGCAGCTGCACATAGTGGGGCGCGACATACGGGACATCAAGCCCACCATCGCGCACCTCACGCACAAGCACCACGCGAGGCAGCACACCACCAGGTACTAGAACAGAACAGAACAGATCGGGTCAGGTGATAGGTAACCAGATCGTGGTGGGCGCGGTGGGCGGGCGGCGACTGGTGGCGCCGCAGCTGCACATAGTGGGGCGCGACATACGGGACATCAAGCCCACCATCGCGCACCTCACGCACAAGCACCACGCGAGGCAGCACACCACCAGGTACTAGAACAGAACAGAACAGAACAGATCGGGTCAGGTGATAGGTAACCAGATCGTGGTGGGCGCGGTGGGCGGGCGGCGACTGGTGGTTCCTATTACAATACAATGCTCAAAAGTGTGTGTGATATCATCAGAAATCGGAACAGCCCGGGTTGAAGTGTTAGGGATCTCAAAGCCGAGCGGTACTTTTCTGACGACAGGAGTAAGTATAGCCGTCGCCGCTTGTCGACAGCTGCCTGCAGCAATGTCTGCGATCCACGGCAGATCTTAGACGATGGCGCCTCGACGTACCGCTCGGCTATAAGATCCCTTACTAATACAATGTTAAAAATAATGTGTTCTTAACTTTTATCAGCCTTTAAAACAGCCACAAATTAACTATTCTTAGCTCAGAATGTGATGGATGCTGGGTTTTTTATAAATAGGTTACAACACAACGTAGGAATAGTCTGCCAATTATAAATAAACATTACAGGCAGTAGAGGCGGCAGGATGACAGAGAAAAATGGGAAAAAAAACATACTGCGCCTACCCCCAAGTATCTTGGGAACAGGACAGGAATATGATGATTATAAATAAACATTTTCACACAAATTATGCAATGGTAGAAACTGCTACTCCAACCTCAATAACAAAATCTTTCTCCACAGCGGCGACGCAAAAGAGGTCGGCGGCCTAGTTCTGTCGGCGGGACGGACGGGACTCATCAAGTACGAGATCTCCCTCCCTCCCCCCACCTCCGTGGTACAAGTACAGCAGCTGGACTGAGTGAAGCGTGAACCAGACGAACCCATGGTAGTCTGGCTCAAAAAGTGATTGTGTGAGACTCTAGTGACGTGTATTAAGTATGCTTGTGTGAGAATCTTGTTAAGGGGATAAATGTGTTAGTTTACGTGATATTTGTGAAAAGATATAGCGGTATTGTAGTGAAATGTTTAGTGTGGTGCGGAATTAAATGCATGTATAAAACTTCAAGTTACATGGTACTCGTGTTTGAAAAGAGATACAATACTCTTTATTGTACACAAAACAAACACGAAACATTACCATAACAACAGAGATGTACCACGTACAAGGTACATTTAAAGATACACGATGACCCTGACATTCGACTCAAGGCAATCGCGACACTGAATTGAAACTCGAACTCATGCGCAACTCAGTGTAACGGCGATGTACACACTTCGACACTTGGTGTCGACACTGAGTGTAAAGTATCACCGTGTATCCTTACCTTAAGAGCATCCATAAGTGATGGACGATGCTTAAACACTTCCGGCGCGCAAGGCAGTCAGCCTACTGACCTCGCTGACAGGCTAATCTTTTCACTACGGCGTGAGCTGTTATTGTTTAAGTGCCGACACTAGCGAAGGGTTGTGTTCTACTTGTATAAATGAATCTTTATGATCATACTCTCGAAGTGTAATGCATGCATTAAATTTTTCACCTATACGCTAAGGCTGCAGCCACATTGGTAAGCGACAACATTGCGGCAATGATGGGAGGAAAATCGCTTGCGGCATTTATAATCCGTTCACTGCCATACATATAAAGCTTTTTGTTTTAGTCCTGTTTCTGCTACACTGATGTTGTATTATAGTTTGTCGGATAGATGTGTTTATTTGGAAATTGGACTTTGACATGTGTAGCCATACTAAAAAAACAATATTGATCGATAGGTTCCGATAGTTGTTTCAAATGACTGGGCAAAACTTTGTTATCTCTATAAGTATACGCCCCTTGTAGCAGGCTTTTTGTTACTATATTGCGAAATAAAAAAGATTCTTACATTTATATTGGAATAAAACACATATTATTCTGTGAGAAGAAATGTCAACAATAACGATCGCTCTATAAAAGTCACATTTGACAACTAACTGTGGTGTCAGACAGCGATGAAAATCTTTTCCTATACAACCTTCATGTGAACACACTTATCCCACAGACTATACCAATGTGGCTACAGTCTAAAAGTTAGGTAAAATCACTGCCATGAAAATGTGATACAGGAAAATTGTAATATAAAATGTTGTAAATAGTCATGTTGCCTTCAAAACACGAAAAACTAGTCTTAACTTTGAACTAGAAAGTAATATTAGTTGATTGGCAAAATTATAAGTACAATGTTTGGCAGTTTACGTACATACAACAGCAATATTGAGAGAAACAGGAGGCGTATCGTGACCACCGAAGACGAGGGTTCTTTTGATTGAAAAATAGACAAAATGACATATTGTGTATACGTAATTTTAACCGATTGCGTACCGCCCGTCGTCCCAGGACGACACTTAATTGTCTTATCTATTGTGTCTATAATTACCGTGCTCGAGCTTTTAATGAACCTTTCGGCCCCATCGGCTATCCATTCTGCGAGCTATGTGCCCCACCCACTGCCACTTAAGTTTGGCAATTCTTCGACCTATGTCGGTTACTTTGGTTCTCCAGTGGATCTCATCATTTCTGAAGTGGCGACCACGTACCGGAATGCGCGGCGTGGGTAGGCCTCCCACAAGGTAGACCGATGACCTGGTGAAGGTCGCGGAAATCCGCTTGGCGATGCTTGCTATTTCCAGCAGTGGATGTCTTTCGGCTGTATGATGATAAATTTAAATGTGTCTGCTGAAGGAACTCCATATCACCAAACGGATGCAATATGATAAGAATGTGTCTTGTGTCTTAGCTCTTTCGGACAGGTTATGCACCTAGGTGTCATCTGGAAAATCTCATGATACAGCCTCCAGGGGATTCAGAACCTTTTCAATAAGCAGTCGACCGATTCGATTTATTATCTCGTTCTGTCTACGATTTTCGTTACGACAGCAAAAGAGAAAGCTAGGATACAGAACGATTCGATGAATCCGTTCACTGATTAATCGAATCGGGCTGGGTCAGATAGAAGGCAAACGCGCTCATAGCAGAGTATCGGCAAGGTCTGATACGATCAAGAAGGCTGTCGGAGGCAGCATGTACCGAGCGGTCCACACTGCGGAAGACAGCATAGCTTGGAAACGTGTCGTATGTGGTCGCTATCCTCAGCAGTGAGGGTACGACAAAGAAGAATAATATAATTTTGTTTATTCTACCGTCGACAAAACCAATGTCTACGGTGATCATGCTACGCGTACAGTGGAATATAACAGTCTAAGTAACAATATTATTGACAAAGAATTTCGTACAAGCATACTTGATACACAACAATAAAACTGATACATTTTGTATATTAATGAAAACAGTGCGACTGACCGCGAGTGTACAATGTGTATATACTGTGAATGTGCAATGAACAGTGTTGGGTTGTTATAAAATTGATCATTTCGGTTACAAGGACTTCGGTGCAGGTAGAATATTCTCGACTTTGTTACGTGTGAAAATTAGACAGTTTTTCCACACAATTGTACTTAAGTATGGCTGATAAATCATTTATAGGCGATTTTGGCGTTTAGTTCGTTCGTTCTAGGCGTTTTTCGTCTTTAGGTCTGTTTTCACTAATACTTAAGTACAAATGTATCTCAAAACGTGGTTTTTCAAAGTTAAATCTAGCTGCCCTGTCATAAAAACGCTCAAATGTGCTTATAACTTCTAATATTCACACTAAACAAAGCCGAATCAAATATCCTTTGCTAACATTAAAATCTAAGCCTAAATTAAAAAAAATATAATGCCAATAGATTGGAAAGCTTTATTTAATGTTTAGACGTCTGCCTTACAATAGAGCCTTAATTTTATCATTCTTTATTCTATAGATATAGAAAATTCGGGATCTACTTAATTTCGATGGCAATAATGAAAAATAACTGATTGATTCATTTTGTGTATATTATTAAATGTTCTAAAATTTAGGACATGTATGGTGTGTAAAAAGACAAGGTATAGGAACCGTGTTTTTGTGTAAATTAGTTTAGTATATAAGGGCAACTTAGGTATAATTAGTAATCTCCTGTACATATCAACGTTTTTACGGCACTGAGCGGCGGATTTTGTAATAAAATGTACAATCTCTATGTAGGTTCCAGCATTTAAGTTTTTGGTTAGAGTTGTTATATATTTATCAATAATATTAGATGTCAGTCTCATCTTTCAGAAAAAAGTATTGTAGAAGTACATTTCGATCTTTTGAGGTATTTACGAAGCAAATATAAAGAGTTGGCCTTAGCAACTGTGTACTGTGATGCCAGTTAGGTCGTGACGTCATCACGGTGGGCGTGGTCGTTGTCAGTCTTTCGGTACACGTCGCAACACAACGTTCACGCTCCCGTCCCTTTTTATTATTTGAAAGAAAAAGATAAGTGTTGTATGTTATCTTGCAAAAGCCAAAGTGAAATGGCGCGCATCGTATTATCGGTATATTGCAACACAACATTTCCTCTTTGTAATTGCTCTGTGGACCTATTATTGCATAATTATAACAACGCAAACTTATTTATAACCAACATTGCTAGCATTTTCCATTCGTAATTTTTTTAAATTCCATAAAACTCCATCTTACGAAAAATATTTAATGAATGGCCTGTAATATTACTGATACGTATATTTCAACCGTTATTATATTTTAGGCGTCACGTCGAATAAGCTTTCTTTAAGTACATATAACTAATCAGTTAATTTCCTTTTTTTTTGTTAAGTAATGGCAGTGGGAGGCGTGTAATGTGCAATCAAAATTCAAGATTAGATGATATTGTAGATCTGAGTTTGTATTTTAAATGTCGGACAACCTCTTTTGATGCAATTTGGCTGAATGAGCTTTTATCGTTTGCCTAATGTTTAAATAGGTTTAAAAATAAATTAATTTGTATTTAGAACAGTTCTGTCTACCCTGGTGTTGTAGAAGATTAGTTTTGATTGCTAATACCAAGGAACTGCGTTCATCAAGTTGCATCAATAGTGTTCTAACGAAAATCAACTGTAAGCAGTGCTGTTTAAGGTTCCAATTGTACTAGATGAGTCACAGGAGTTTCAAAGGAAACATTACTCTACCTAGAAGTCAATATAAAATCGAAAATTGCATTATTATAACTCACACAAATCGCAACTTTAAGAATATGTAATCTAAGTTAATTTTAGCATGAGAAAAAGGACCTCGTGTGTCAGATAAGATCGCCATATTACTTTTAAACTTAATCTTGTCGTGTTTAAGTTATAGCCAACAACTGTACTTAATTTCCATGCGTTCCGTACGTACTTCGCTTATGAATGCGCGTTCCCATTGAGGGACCACATTTGAATTTTGAGCTTTTGAATGCGTCAGCCCTTAGTAAAAGTGCTCAAACGATTGTAAATTCAGCCTCTAGTTTGTAAAAGTAACCACTCAAAAGTTACAACCGGTTAAAGGTGGTCCCTCAGTCGTGACTGACAGGCACCCATATCTCGCAAGATAGTTAAAACTTACAACTGCTATAAATGACTACTCTTAGTAAAAGATTTGTAAAACTAATTTACTGAATATCAACCCTTCCTGTGCACTGAATAAAAAGAACTAGCATGCAGAAGGTGGTCCCTCAATCGATCACCATAAGTTCACCGTGAGTGGAGACCCCAATGGAATTTGGAATTTTCGTATGGGTCTAGCGTTAGTAAAAGTACTTGAATGATTGTAAATTTAACCTCTAGTTTGTCAAAGAAGCCATTCAAAAGTTTCAATCGATAAAAGGTGGTCCCTCAATTGAAACGTTTATCAAAAGAAAAAACTATTTACGTGGCATTCCGAAGTTAAAAAGACGAATGCTACAGTCTATCCTTTAGTAAATTTTTTTTACTAACGATTACTTTACCAAACAGTGTCAAAAACTGAACCGTTTTATTTTAAATAATAATCGAATTCCTGCGAAGAAATACTAAGATCGAGGTGACCACACAACTGGATTTTTTTTAGAGACTGTTACGTAATACAACATTTCATTGATATTTGACATCGCTTAGCTAATTTCAAACCCAAAGAAAATAATGAAATACAGGGTGTTAACGAAATCGTGTAATTCCTTCAAACCACGTGATCTACTGGTGACACAGATTAACCCAAAATGGGAATTTTCGAAAATAAAACAAAAAAAAAATTTAAAAAAAATTTTTGGTGGTCTATTTCTGAGTCTTTTTAGAACCTTCAGTTATCTGACTGCAAAGAGCGATATCGCTTCAGTCGTTCCTGCCAGCCGTGTCGCCGTACTTTCATTAATTTATGCGTGGCATCAAAATGTTCACAAAAACAAAAATATTTTTTTGCAAAAAGAAAAAATCTTATTTTTTTACTGAATCTTTATTAGGTGGTTTAGAAACGATCGGT
This sequence comes from Amphipyra tragopoginis, assembly GCA_905220435.1. Classification (NCBI taxonomy): domain Eukaryota; kingdom Metazoa; phylum Arthropoda; class Insecta; order Lepidoptera; family Noctuidae; genus Amphipyra; species Amphipyra tragopoginis. Next base: position 6,553,668 of record HG992006.1, read on the forward strand.
AACAAAGCCGCATGAAAAAAAAAGATTTTTTTTTTTTTATTTTTAATCAAGCTAAATCCCGTGCGGGGCCTGTCTACACCAGTAGTAGATCATGTGGTTTTAAGGAATTACACGAATTCGTTAACACCCTGTAGTGTAGGAGTACCTAGTAAAAAAAAAAAATTTAACTCTTCTGAAAATTATTGTACAATATTATTTTTTATTAATCACAGTGATGTGTGTGTTTTGTGTCAAATTTGGGAAAAATTATGATTGACGTCACCGAAAAGTGAAGTCGGATAAAGTGCTAGTATGCGGTTCTATGTATTAAAACGAGAAAAAAATGTTTCATTTTCTCTATTGACGTGATGTTCCATAGAAGAAATGGGAACCATCCTTTTTTTTAATTATCACACGCATTATTTTCTGTCTGTTTTTTTAATTAGCAGTGATGTGATTAATAAAAAATAATATTGTACAATAATTTTCAGAAGAGTTAAAATTTTTTTTTTACTACTCCTGCACTATTTCATTATTTTCTTTGGGTTTGAAATTAGCTAAGCGATGTCAAATATCAATGAAATGTTGTATTACGTAACAGTCTCTAAAAAAAATCCAGTTGTGTGGTCACCTCGATCTTAGTATTTCTTCGCAGGAATTCGATTATTATTTAAAATAAAACGGTTCAGTTTTTGACACTGTTTGGTAAAGTAATCGTTAGTAAAAAAAAATTACTAAAGGATAGACTGTAGCATTCGTCTTTTTAACTTCGGAATGCCACGTAAATAGTTTTTTCTTTTGATAAACGTTTCAATTGAGGGACCACCTTTTATCGATTGAAACTTTTGAATGGCTTCTTTGACAAACTAGAGGTTAAATTTACAATCATTCAAGTACTTTTACTAACGCTAGACCCATACGAAAATTCCAAATTCCATTGGGGTCTCCACTCACGGTGAACTTATGGTGATCGATTGAGGGACCACCTTCTGCATGCTAGTTCTTTTTATTCAGTGCACAGGAAGGGTTGATATTCAGTAAATTAGTTTTACAAATCTTTTACTAAGAGTAGTCATTTATAGCAGTTGTAAATTTTAACTATGTTGTGAGATATGGATGCCTGTCAGTCACGACTGAGGGACCACCTTTAACCGGTTGTAACTTTTGAGTGGTTACTTTTACAAACTAGAGGCTGAATTTACAATGGTTTGAGAACTTTTACTAAGGGCTGACGCATTCAAAAGCTCAAAATTCAAAAGTGGTCCCTCAATGGGAACGCGCATGCTTATGAAACGCAATAATTTTCCCAAATTCGCCAATAAGCCCATTGACGGCCTTCGGGGTTTGGGTTGACTAGTTCAATGCTAACTGTCGATCCCGGGTGTCATACGATACCTATGATAGTTGTTGTTACGGGTAGTCAGAAGCCCGAAAGTCAACCATCAGTCTAACCATTGTCTAGTAACTGGGTTGCAGAGGTCTGATGGCACTTGCTACGTGTAAAATACTAGTATTCAGCCGCATCTGGGGGCCCACTCCCTAAGCACGAAGTCCGTGGTTTCGGCCTTAGTTACGAGCGTTTCCTACTCCCTATCACCTACGGACATACGATTATTTCGGGGCCCGAACTAAGAATGAATGACAACACGATTTGACAGTTGTCCCTACTACCGATGTGTCTTTGCCTGTCCGAAAAGTTGAACTTGACACTTGTTTTGTTCACTCCAACGTTTTGGGCTACTTTCGGATGGGCGACTAACTTCGTTGACGGACTTAGGGAGTAGGTTAGAAGCTGATCTCGTATTTGAGGGAAAAGGCTAGGCAGTTCAATAATATTTATCGGAGTCTGCAAGGATAGTTTGTGCCTCCTTTGTGCATTCCAATTAAGTTGTAGATGCATTTCGAGAAGTCTTCCACAGCAGTTGGAACAATAAACCGCATTGCAATTCTTACCAGAAAACTTAAAATAGCAGTGTCTATTATTTTTGGTATCTAAATTGAGTATCTAGTCTGTGATAGGGAATGTTTCTGTCCGTAAAATGTCCTATCTAATAATTTATATTTTTTACGTTGCCAATGCAAATATATGAGATTTTGATTTATCTCTACTGATACCTTGATTTATATACTTTTTACATCTACCGTCTGACAATAATCGTGAAACATATAAAACGACAAACTGACCAAACGCAACAGCTACTTAATTTCGGGAAAATTTTAAAACCAAAATGAACATAATAAATAATGGCGTAATTACACTTGGTCGTTTACCCGAATTCAGATGCCTACGGTATTGCCCGAATTTGTGTAAAGTCAATGTAATTTGGATACCCGAATTTGGGCTAACGAACAAGTGTAATTGCGCCATTAGTTGCTTAAAATTGTGTCGAACAATTGTATTTTACACTATACTAGTCGCGCGCAGAAGGTTTGCCGATGACTGCGCCTCCCACTTCACCGACCGCTACCCGCGCTCGTCTGAATCGTACCGACCATCGACGCGTGACGTCATGAGGCCATCGGCAAACCTTCTCCGCGCGACTTATAGATAATGTTACGTTCATAGAAATTGACGTTTAATGTCGATTCAATAGTGTCTCCAATGAGTAAGACGAAGATACGAAAGAACTACTTGACTGAAAGAGATAGCTATCTGCAAGAACACGAGTTGGTGTATTTTTGAGCTGTCACTTTGGCGCGTCAATGATATATTTAATTTTTTTTTGTGTCAGTCAGTACATAAAGTTATCTCATAATCTTCCATTATTATACAACTTCCATTATATTTTAAATATATACCGTATGAAAACTGTATAATAAATTAATATTAATTTATAATAATCGACATATTACGGACAGAATGATTGTGAGAAGTCTGCTTAAAGTTTGTGTGTACAGTATTATGTATAGAGAAATGTATTACAATAAAATAACCATCTGGTAACCAGAGTGTACTTCCACAGATTATCTGTTTCTTTTTTTAATATGTTGAATCTTGACAAGTTGTTTGCCATTAACTTACATGTAAATATTTATTATAGTGGATATCTATAATTTTTATATTAAATGAGAATATACATACCGTAATCAGTTTGTTGTATTATTTTCTATGTAAAATGTCTTCGACTACCAAACTGAATTTCGAAAAATCGTTCTACGACAAGATTTTACTTCGACACTATGGAACTCCGACATTACGCTACTCCGACAATTATTATGGAATTTCGACACTGGGGTTTAAAGTAACCTAACACGAAGGGTATGGCGGGGGCTTCGTTCGCTCGCTTTGCTCGCTCACTCTAGCCCCCGTTATCCCCTTCGAACCTAACCTATCCGTGTCGGGGTGCCCCAAATTAGGTGTCAAAGTTCCATAACTGTCGGAGTTCCATAGTGTCGAAGTAAAATCTCGTCGTAAAACGATTTGTCGAAATTCCGTTTGAGAGTGAATGTCTTCATATTGGTCTGGACCTGAAAAAGTATAGTTTTGAATTAGCTCAGGGTTGGTAGCTGATAACAGCTCGCTTCTTTCACAAGGGACCTCTGCTTAACGTTGTCTGCTGTGTTAAGCGATACACGCGTGCGTTTTTCGCTTAACGCAGCGGACGGCCTAATATACAAAGTGTTAAAGGTACTATTCCGAACTGACCTACCGACAGCACGTGCAGCGGCTAGAGGTGACGCTGGTGTGACTAGTGTCGTGCGTGGTGCGACTTCATGCAGTGCAGTCGTTGCACGTGCTGTCGGGCAGTTGCCGTTGGCAGCTCAGTTCGGAATAGTACCTTAAGGGTGATCAATCAACATTGAGCTATTCTGCGCTGTCCTGTGCTATGCTCTATTTAGTCAATTCGCTCCTCTTAGATTATAATAAGGAAACAAACAAAACACGCTGCAATGCGCTTTGTTTTAAACATAGCAGGGACCACGCGGTCCGTGCTGACTCGCTCCTCACCGCACTGACCACCCGCTTGGTCTTCCGTCTATCAGGTAGGTAGGTACTCACGCATCTCAAAGTTGTAGGAAAAACGAGCTCTAGAAAGTTAGCTCAGCTAAGCACAACACTGTGCAACATAGCTCAATGATGATTAGTCTCCCTAAAGCCGCGTTTCCACTTAGCGCTCGGAACAGTTAAACGTGTGTTTGCCCGATGAATGGAAACATCAGAGCGAGCGAACGAGTTCGTTCAACGATGTTCGGCTGAACTCATCTTGCGCTTTCGTCTGACGCATGCCTGAAGCGTCATAGCGCATGCCCTAGTACTAGTTCGAGTCTTATTATGGCAATCAATATTGCATGCGCTTGACGCTAGAGCAATTGAAAGTTGAAAGCGCAAGATGAACATGAAAGCGCACTGGTGTAGACATACCAATAATCGCCATTGTTGGTCAGACCTTGTGTTCCAATTACATTTTACAATAATCTATCTTCTAACGAATAGATCACAGAACTATAAGAACACCCTACAAAAATGGTAGCGTAGATAACTGTTGCTACTTTTCAGGTAGACACATACAGGGGCTATATAGGACCCGTAGGCATACTGTATATGAATACATTAATAAAGGCAAGGGTTCTTTGTTATAATATTTTTATTCCTTGCTACATAGATTAGTATAATTTGCATGGTTCTTCTTGTTGACGTTATGTAATAATATCGACGACGAAAGGCCGACGTACAACCACCGATTATAGAATGTTATAAAACCTTATAAGATTCTGTCTATACTTGTATAGTGCGCCCAAGATGCTTCTACAGTCCGTTCATGCCACAGACTAAAGACATCGTGGCGTTAACATCCTGGGGCCCCTTGAAAGCCCTTGCTTTCAAGTTCGGAGTCCTTTGAGTCTTCTGATGGAGGCAACCGGACCATTTTATTTAAAGCCCTCCTTACGACTCCTCTGGCGGTGTTAACGTCTGCTACTCTACAGACGCCATCAGCTCCAGGATACAGCCGACTAACTCTTCCTAAGCGCCATCTTAAGGGCGGCAGATTGTCTTCCTTTAATATTATGAGATCGCCGACCTTCAGCTCTACTTGTTTCTTGCGCCACTTAGTCCGCTGCTGCAGCTCCGCGACGAATTCCTTGCGCCACCTTTCCCAGAAGTGTTGTCGTATTTTCTCTATTGTGGCGTATCTCGTGGGTCTTTTAGTTGAAACTGGCATAGACGGCACCGATGTCAAGGGTCGTCCGATTAGGAAGTGGCCCGGGGTCAAGGGACAGAAATCATTGGGATCAGGAGAAAGAGGGGATAAAGGACGAGAATTAAGAATAGCTTCGATTTGAGAAAACAGCGTCGCCAGCTCCTCAAATGTCAGTGAAGCATTACCAGCCACGCGTTTCAAGTGTGCCTTAGCCGATTTAATGCCCGCCTCCCATATTCCCCCAAAGTGTGGGGAATATGCAGGACTAAACATGAATTGAAAACCTTCATTGGTGGAATAATCAAAAATAGACTTATGACTGGATTGTATGACTTCTCTTAGTTCTCTATGAGCCCCTACAAAATTTGTGCCATTGTCGCAATACTCAACTTGAGGTTTGCCTCGGCGCGAAACAAATCGCCTTAGACATAATAAAAAAGCCTCCGTGCTCATTGCACTTACCAGCTCTAGGTGAACCGCCTTTGTGCTCAAACAAATAAATAAACACAAGTAGCACTGATAGTGTAATTGCTAATGTTATTAAAGATGATTTTTATTGCGATGACTTAAATACCGGGGCTGACAATATTAATGACCTACGTCATATATACCACGGTGTCAGGAAGGTTCTGGATTCTGCCTGTTTCCCACTTCGTAAATTTCGTTCCAATTGCCCTAATATATTTGACACTGATAAAAATGTAAACGAATCCCTAGATATTAACAAGGATTCCAGTGTCCTAGGTATTCATTGGTTACCTAGCTCAGATATTCTTCATTTTCCCAATGAGTTAGACATGTCATTACCTGCAACAAAGAGAAATATTATTTCTATGACTTGTAAAATATTTGACCCTTTGGGTCTATTAAGTGCTGTGATCATAAGGCCAAAAATACTATTACAGCAATTATGGGTTGCTAAGTTAGATTGGGACGATCCCGTTCCAACTAATTTACTTAAAATATGGAATAACTTTGTAAAGAACTTACCTTGTTTGTCTTCCTTACAGATACCCAGACATGTATCTTGCATTAACTTACCTTCAGTAGAGATGCACTGCTTCGTTGACGCATCGCAGGATGCCTATGGTGCCTGCGTTTACCTACGTAGCATAGATAGTAATGGTAAATACACAGTTAACTTATTGTGTGCGAAGGCAAGAGTAGCACCTCTAAAACAAATAACAATACCACGGTTGGAGTTACTGGGAGCACTGTTAGGTGCTCGCCTGTGTAATAAGGTAACTCAATCATTTAAATATAATATTAAAAATAAATTCATGTGGACAGATTCCACCATAGTTTTGGGATGGATTAAGACATCACCAAAGAATTTAAAGATATTCATTTGTAATCGTGTTAATGAAATTAATGAGTTAACTTGTGGTTATATTTGGAAACATGTACCTACTGAATGTAACCCTGCAGATTTAGCCTCAAGGGGTGTGTTTCCACAACAGTTATTAAAATCAGATATTTGGTGGCATGGCCCTGGATTTCTTAAAGAAAATTCTTCTCATTGGCCACAAGACTGTGTTATTGAAGTTAATTTACCTGAATTAAGGATTCATGTTGTTCAACAGAGTTTAAGTATTATTAAATTTGAAAATTACTCAAGTTTAATTACTCTTAGACGTTCAATTGCCTATGTTCTTCGTTTTATTAAAGTTTGTCGATCTAAAACTAACAAACCAAGTATTGTTTCTTCAAGACCTAGTTCACCTCTCTGTCTTGAAGAAATTAATAGTGCTAAAATTGCACTTGTTAAGGCTTGCCAGTCAGATACGTATTTAACAGAATTAAAATTATTAAGGGACAAGGGTGAATTACCCTCTAAGTCTCAGTTACTGCCACTTAACCCTTTTATTGACGCGTGCGGCATTTTGCGAGTAGGTGGGCGGCTATGCAATTCTAACTACGCTTACAGTAAAAATATCCCGTAGTTATAGATGCTAAGCATCCTTTAGCTAAATTAATTATGCGTCATGAACATCTTAAGCTGTATCACGCAGGGCCACAGCATATGTTAGCATCTATTCGCGAAGAATATTGGATTATAGGTGGTAGACGTTTAGCTCGAAGTATTGTTCGTAATTGCACAGTGTGCATTCGTCTCAACGGAAAACCCATGCAGCCAATAATGGGTAATTTGCCATCAGTAAGGGTTAACCCTAGTTTTGCCTTCGATTCGTGCGGTGAGCCCTGTGTATGTACACACGTTATCCGTGTCCATCCAATAAAATTGGATGGACACGGATTGGACTAGCTGCATATTTCCAAGGAGCCCGTAGCAAGAAAAAACTGCAGGTCTATTCCAGGGAAGTGGCCCAATCCTTTAGTTCCTTAATTCTAAATAACCAATTTAATTTGTTTTAGCCTTTTCATTGTGGAAGCAGCGTCGGAAGCAACTCGTCCGTTTGGGTGTTGTATTGCTATGCCAACGCGCAACCGCCGCCATTGTGCTTTGCCATTGCCAAATTGAAATTCTTGTCGCCTACATTGCCGAGCCCTCGTTTTCCACGTATAGATTTACCTAGCTATACTTCAAATACTGCGTATGCATAACTTTCCTTAATTTATTGTAATTATCGGCAACTGAAATGACTGATAAGGAAACAGTAGATGCAGGAGTGGAACTCAAGTCTTTGCTCAAACAAAGGAGTATTATTCGTGGTAGGCTGACTAAGTTTAAGGCATACATAAAAAGGTTCGAAAATATTGAGGCTAATCCGTTAGCAAGTTCACAAGTTAAGGATTTATCTTTGAGAATAGAAAGTTTCCAGGAACTATTAAATAAGTTTGACAAACTTCAATCTGAAATTGAATTTTTGAGCCCAGATCTTGATGAGCAACTTGAGGAAAGAGATGCTACTGAATCTCAGTTCTATTCTACCATAACTGTAGCTCAAGAAATAGTTGAGTCATCTGCTCGTCTTAAACCAGAATCAAATGAATCTACAAGTTCCCACAAGGTTAATAATCTTAAGCTACCAATAATAAAACTTCCTACCTTTGATGGTAACTACTTAAAATGGTTGGAGTTTAAAGATACATTTGATTCACTGATAAACTCCAATGAGTCTATTCCAGATATCAACAAATACCATTACTTAAGATCATCATTGGAGGGAAGTGCCATTGTTGTGATACAGTCAATTGAGTTTACCTCGCGGAACTATAAGATAGCTTGGGATTTGCTATGTCAGAGGTTTGACAATAAACATATTTTAATAAATAATCACCTCAAGGCATTATTTAATATTGATAATATAACTAAAGAATCGCATAAAGCCCTACGCTATCTTATTGATACGGTTTCAAAGAATTTACGTTCTTTAAATACTCTAGGTCAACCGACTGAACAGTGGGATACACTAATTATATTTATGGTGTCAACAAAATTAGATATTCATACCAGTAGGAAATGGGAGGAGTATAAAAATAATCTTTCTCATTTACCATCCTTAGAGGAGTTTAATGAATTCCTACGCGGTAGAGCTAATATTCTAGAAACAACTTATGTTAATAGATATGAAAGGCCTGAAAAACCTGAATTTAAAGTAAATCAACACTCAACACAAAAATATGTGAAGGCACATGTAGCATCTGTAGCAAACCCTAGTGATTTAACTTGTATTATTTGCAATGACAAGCATAAGGTGTATGAGTGTCAAAAATTTAAAGATATGTCTGACCGGTATGTATGGCCGAGCCCTGCTCGTGTAATGTGCCACTTTTAATGTATATGAATACATTAATAAAGGCAAGGGTTTATTGTTATAATATTTTTATTCCTTGCTACATAGATTAGTATAATTTGCATGGTTCTTCTTCTTGACGTTACATAATAATATCGACGACGAAAGGCCGACGTACAACCACAGATTATAGAATGTGTTATAAAAACTTATAAGATTCTGTCTATACTTGTATAGTGCGCCCAAGATGCTTCTACAGCCCGTCCATGCCACAGACTAAAGACTTCGTGGCGTTAACATCCTGGGGCCCCTTGAAAGCCCTTGCTTTCAAGTTCGGAATCCTTTGAGTCTTCTGATGGAGGCAACCGGACCATTTCATTTAAAGCCCTCCTTACGACTCCTCTGGCGGTGTTAACGTCTGCCACTCTACAGACGCCATCAGCTCCAGGATACAGCCGACTGACTCTTCCTAAGCGCCATCTTAAGGGCGGCAGATTGTCTTCCTTTAATATTATGAGATCGCCGACCTTCAGCTCTACTTGTTTCTTGCGCCACTTAGTCCGCTGCTGCAGCTCCGCGACGAATTCCTTGCGCCACCTTTCCCAGAAGTGTTGTCGTATTTTCTCTATTGTGGCGTATCTCGTGGGTCTTTTAGTTGAAACTGGCAGAGACGGCACCGATGTTAAGGGTCGTCCGATTAGGAAGTGGCCCGGGGTCAAGGGACAGAAATCATTGGGATCAGGAGAAAGAGGGGATAAAGGACGAGAATTAAGAATAGCTTCGATTTGAGAAAACAGCGTCGTCAGCTCCTCAAATGTCAGTGAAGCATTACCAGCCACGCGTTTCAAGTGTGCCTTAGCCGATTTAATGCCCGCCTCCCATATTCCCCCAAAGTGTGGGGAATATGCAGGACTAAACATGAACTGAAAACCTTCATTAGTGGAATAATCAAAAATAGACTTATGACTGGATTGTATGACTTCTCTTAGTTCTCTATGAGCCCCTACAAAATTTGTGCCATTGTCGCAATACACAACTTGAGGTTTGCCTCGGCGCGAAACAAATCGCCTTAGACATAATAAAAAAGCCTCCGTGCTCATTGCACTTACCAGCTCTAGGTGAACCGCCTTTGTGCTCAAACAAATAAATAAACACAAGTAGCACTTTGATTTTCTGTTACCCCTACCTAAACGATTTGAAATGATGAACGGGCCAGCAAAATCAACACCGCACGAATCGAAGGCAAAACTAGGGTTAACCCTTACTGATGGCAAATTACCCATTATTGGCTGCATGGGTTTTCCATTGAGACGAATGCACACTGTGCAATTACGAACAATACTTCGAGCTAAACGTCTACCACCTATAATCCAATATTCTTCGCGAATAGATGCTAACATATGCTGTGGCCCTGCGTGATACAGCTTAAGATGTTCATGACGCATAATTAATTTAGCTAAAGGATGCTTAGCATTTATAACTACGGGATATTTTTTACTGTAAGTGTAGTTAGAATTGCATAGCCGCCCACCTACTCGCAAAATGCCACACGCATCAATAAAAGGGTTAAGTGGCAGTAACTGAGACTTAGAGGGTAATTCACCCTTGTCCCTTAATAATTTTAATTCCGTTAAATATGTATCTGACTGGCAAGCCGTAATAAGTACAATTTTAGCACTATTAATTTCTTCAAGACAGAGAGGTGGACTAGGTCTTGAAGAAACAATACTTGGTTTGTTAGTTTTAGATCGACAAACTTTAATAAAACGAAGAACATAGGCAATTGAACGTCTAAGAGTAATTAAACTTGAGTAATTTTCAAATTTAATAATACTTAAATTCTGTTGAACAACATGAATCCTTAATTCAGGTAAATTAACTTCAATAACACAGTCTTGTGGCCAATGAGAAGAATTTTCTTTAAGAAATTCAGGGCCATGCCACCAAATATCTGATTTTAATAACTGTTGTGGAAACACACCCCTTGAGGCTAAATCTGCAGGGTTACATTCAGTAGGTACATGTTTCCAAATATAACCACAAGTTAACTCATTAATTTCGTTAACACGATTACAAATGAATATCTTTAAATTCTTTGGTGATGTCTTAATCCATCCCAAAACTATGGTGGAATCTGTCCACATGAATTTATTTTGAATATTATATTTAAATGATTGAGTTACCTTATTGCACAGGCGAGCACCTAACAGTGCTCCCAGTAACTCCAACCGTGGTATTGTTATTTGTTTTAGAGGTGCTACTCTTGCCTTCGCACACAATAAGTTAACTGTGTATTTACCATTACTATCTATGCTACGTAGGTAAACGCAGGCACCATAGGCATCCTGCGATGCATCAACGAAGCAGTGCATCTCTACTGAAGGTAAGTTTCCGGCAAGTATTAATTACTGAAAGGCAACGTCATTTACAATTAATTCTATGGAGGGAAGATAGTCAGCAACCAATTAAATATTTTCAATTAAACACTGTAACATATGGCACCGCCTCTGCCCCCTTTTTAACTACAAGGTGTTTATTTCAGTTGTCGCAAGAGTGCACTGATAGTGTAATTGCTAATGTTATTAAAGATGATTTTTATTGCGATGACTTAAATACTGGGGCTGACAATATTAATGACCTACGTCATATATACCACGGTGTCAGGAAGGTTCTGGATTCTGACTGTTTCCCACTTCGTAAATTTCGTTCCAATTGCCCTAATATATTTGACACTGATAAAAATGTAAACGAATCCCTAGATGTTAGCAAGGATTCCAGTGTCCTAGGTATTCATTGGTTACCTAGCTCAGATATTCTTCATTTTCCCAATGAGTTAGACATGTCATTACCTGCAACAAAGAGAAATATTATTTCTATGACTTGTAAAATATTTGACCCTTTGGGTCTATTAAGTGCTGTGATCATAAGGCCAAAAATACTATTACAGCAATTATGGGTTGCCAAGTTAGATTGGGACGATCCCGTTCCAACTAATTTACTTAAAATATGGAATAACTTTCTGAAGAACTTACCTTGTTTGTCTTCCTTACAGATACCCAGACATGTATCTTGCATTAACTTACCTTCAGTAGAGATGCACTGCTTCGTTGACGCATCGCAGGATGCCTATGGTGCCTGCGTTTACCTACGTAGCATAGATAGTAATGGTAAATACACAGTTAACTTATTGTGTGCGAAGGCAAGAGTAGCACCTCTAAAACAAATAACAATACCACGGTTGGAGTTACTGGGAGCACTGTTAGGTGCTCGCCTGTGTAATAAGGTAACTCAATCATTTAAATATAATATTAAAAATAAATTCATGTGGACAGATTCCACCATAGTTTTGGGATGGATTAAGACATCACCAAAGAATTTAAAGATATTCATTTGTAATCGTGTTAACGAAATTAATGAGTTAACTTGTGGTTATATTTGGAAACATGTACCTACTGAATGTAACCCTGCAGATTTAGCCTCAAGGGGTGTGTTTCCACAACAGTTATTAAAATCAGAAATTTGGTGGCATGGCCCTGAATTTCTTAAGGAAAATTCTTCTCATTGGCCACAAGACTGTGTTATTGAAGTTAATTTACCTGAATTAAGGATTCATGTTGTTCAACAGAATTTAAGTATTATTAAATTTGAAAATTACTCAATATTAATTACTCTTAGACGTTCAATTGCCTATGTTCTTCGTTTTATTAAAGTTTGTCGATCTAAAACTAACAAACCAAGTATTGTTTCTTCAAGACCTAGTCCACCTCTCTGTCTTGAAGAAATTAATAGTGCTAAAATTGTACTTATTAAGGCTTGCCTGTCAGATACGTATTTAACAGAATTAAAATTATTAAGGGACAAGGGTGAATTACCCTCTAAGTCTCAGTTACTGCCACTTAACCCTTTTATTGATGCGTGCGGCATTTTGCGAGTAGGTGGGCGGCTATGCAATTCTAACTACGCTTACAGTAAAAAATATCCCGTAGTTATAGATGCTAAGCATCCTTTAGCTAAATTAATTATGCGTCATGAACATCTTAAGCTGTATCACGCAGGGCCACAGCATATGTTAGCATCTATTCGCGAAGAATATTGGATTATAGGTGGTAGACGTTTAGCTCGAAGTATTGTTCGTAATTGCACAGTGTGCATTCGTCTCAATGGAAAACCCATGCAGCCAATAATGGGTAATTTGCCATCAGTAAGGGTTAACCCTAGTTTTGCCTTCGATTCGTGCGGTGTTGATTTTGCTGGCCCGTTCATCATTTCAAATCGTTTAGGTAGGGGTAACAGAAAATCAAAGTGCTACTTGTGTTTATTTATTTGTTTGAGCACAAAGGCGGTTCACCTAGAGCTGGTAAGTGCAATGAGCACGGAGGTTTTTTTATTATGTCTAAGGCGATTTGTTTCGCGCCGAGGCAAACCTCAAGTTGTGTATTGCGACAATGGCACAAATTTTGTGGGGGCTCATAGAGAACTAAGAGAAGTCATACAATCCAGTCATAAGTCTATTTTCGATTATTCCACCAATGAAGGGTTTCAGTTCATGTTTAGTCCTGCATATTCCCCACACTTTGGGGGAATATGGGAGGCGGGCATTAAATCGGCTAAGGCACACATGAAACGCGTGGCTGGTAATGCTTCACTGACATTTGAGGAGCTGGCGACGCTGTTTTCTCAAATCGAAGCTATTCTTAATTCTCGTCCTTTATCCCCTCTTTCTCCTGATCCCAATGATTTCTGTCCCTTGACCCCGGGTCACTTCCTAATCGGACGACCCCTGACATCGGTGCCGTCTCTGCCAGTTTCAACTAAAAGACCCACGAGATACGCCACAATAGAGAAAATACGACAACACTTCTGGGAAAGGTGGCGCAAGGAATTCGTCGCGGAGCTCCAGCAGCGCACTAAGTGGCGCAAGAAACAAGGAGAGCTGAAGGTCGGCGATCTCATAATATTAAAGGAAGACAATCTGCCGCCCTTAAGATGGCGCTTAGGAAGAGTCAGTCGGCTGTATCCTGGAGCTGATGGCGTCTGTAGAGTGGCAGACGTTAACACCGCCAGAGGAGTCGTAAGGAGGGCTTTAAATAAAATGGTCCGGTTGCCTCCATCAGAAAACTCAAAGGACTCCGAACTTGAAAGCAAGGGCTTTCAAGGGGCCCCAGGATGTTAACGCCACGATGTCTTTAGTCTGTGGCATGGACGGACTGTAGAAGCATCTTGGGCGCACTATACAAGTATAGACAGAATCTTATAAGTTTTTATAACACATTCTATAATCTGTGGTTGTACGTCGGCCTTTCGTCGTCGATATTATTACATAACGTCAAGAAGAAGAACCATGCAAATTATACTAATCTTTATAGCAAGGAATAAAAATATTATAACAAAGAACCCTTGCCTTTATTAATGTATTCATATACATTAAAAGTGGCGACCGTGACAGGACGTGAATTTGTTGGTTCCCATGATGTCCCAATAAATATCAGCCCCAAGAAGTATATCAATCTCTGAAGGACAATGGAATGTGGGGTCTGCCAGCTTAATGTTGTCTGGTATGCCTAAGTGCTGGTGGCTGATATGAATTGAGGGTAAACAACCTGTAATACCGGGAACAACTAAGCAATTAATAGGAATGCGGTATGAGTGTACTCTTGAAAAAATATTTAAATCACAGCGCTTTGCGATTTTCATTACCGCATTAGTAATACCTGTTACATTTATAGGTTCAATATTATTTGTACTTAATCCCATCTTATTTCTTAACCTCTCAGTAATAAATGAACACTGGCTACCTGAATCAAGCAAAGCTCTAGCCTCACAATAACAATTATCATTATTAATAATGCCCACCAATGCTGTACACAACAGTACCTGACCACCGGACACTGCTGAAAGCGACACTGGCAAAGCAGGTAAGTTAGGCTCATCATTATTATTATGCACAATAGCGGAGCAAGCAGTTGATACAGGCTCATGATTTATATGTACTAATGAGTTATGCTTCTTCTTACAGATTCTACAACAACCCCTCAACCGACATTGATAAGAGTTGTGGCCGCTACGAAGACAATTTTTACATAACTTGAATTTATTGACTTCATCTAATCTGTCAGTTAAAGACATATCTTTAAATTTTTGACACTCATACACTCGATGTTTGTCATTACAAATAATACAAGTTAAAATACTAGGGTTTGCTCCAGATGCTACATGTGATTTCACATATTTTTGTGTCGAGTATTGATTTACTTTAAATTCAGGTTTTTCAGGCCTTTCATATCTATTAACATAAGTTGTTTCTAGAATATTAGCTCTACCGCGTAGGAATTCATTAAACTCCTCTAAGGATGGTAAATGAGAAAGATTATTCTTATATTCCTCCCATTTCCTACTGGTATGAATATCTAATTTTGTTGACACCATAAACATAATTAGTGTATCCCACTGTTCAGTCGGTTGACCTAGAGTATTTAAAGAACGTAAATTCTTTGAAACCGCATCAATAAGATAGCGTAGGGCTTTATGCGATTCTTTAGTTATATTATCAATATTAAATAATGCCTTGAGGTGATTATTTATTAAAATATGTTTATTGTCAAACCTCTGACATAGCAAATCCCAAGCTATCTTATAGTTCCGCGAGGTAAACTCAATTGACTTTATCACAACAATGGCACTTCCCTCCAATGATGATCTTAAGTAATGGTATTTGTTGATATCTGGAATAGACTCACTGGAGTTTATCAGTGAATCAAATGTATCTTTAAACTCCAACCATTTTAAGTAGTTTCCATCAAAGGTAGGAAGCTTTATTATTGGTAGCTTAAGATTATTAACCTTGTGGGAACTTATAGATTCATTTGATTCTGGTTTAAGACGAGCAGATGACTCAACTATTTCTTGAGCTACAGTTATGGTAGAATAGAACTGAGATTCAGTAGCATCTCTTTCCTCAAGTTGCTCATCAAGATCTGGGCTTAAAAATTCAATTTCAGATTGAAGTTTGTCAAACTTATTTAATAGTTCTTGGAAACTTTCTATTCTCAAAGATAAATCCTTAACTTGTGAACTTGCTAACGGATTAGCCTCAATGTTTTCGAACCTTTTTATGTATGCCTTAAACTTAGTCAGCCTACCACGAATAATACTCCTTTGTTTGAGCAAAGACTTGAGTTCCACTCCTGCATCTACTGTTTCCTTATCAGTCATTTTAGTTGCCGATAATTACAATAATTTAAAGGAAAGTTATGCATACGCAGTATTTGAAGTATAGCTAGGTAAATCTATACGTGGAAAACGAGGGCTTGGCAATGTAGGCGACAAGAATTTCAATTTGGCAATGGCAAAGCAAATGGCGGCGGTTGCGCGTTGGCATAGCAATACAACACCCAAACGGACGAGTTGCTTCCGACGCTGCTTCCACAATGAAAGGCTAAAACAAATTAAATTGGTTATTTAGGATTAAGGAACTAAAGGATTGGGCCACTTCCCTGGAATAGACCTGCAGTTTTTTCTTGCTGCGGGCTCCTTGGAAATATGTATGCAGCTAGTCCAATCCGTGTCCATCCAATTATTGTCCTGTCACGGTCGCCACTTTTAATGTATATGAATACATTAATAAAGGCAAGGGTTCTTTGTTATAATATTTTTATTCCTTGCTATAAAGATTAGTATAATTTGCATGGTTCTTCTTCTTGACGTTATGTAATAATATCGACGACGAAAGGCCGACGTACAACCACAGATTATAGAATGTGTTATAAAAACTTATAAGATTCTGTCTATACTTGTATAGTGCGCCCAAGATGCTTCTACAGTCCGTCCATGCCACAGACTAAAGACATCGTGGCGTTAACATCCTGGGGCCCCTTGAAAGCCCTTGCTTTCAAGTTCGGAGTCCTTTGAGTTTTCTGATGGAGGCAACCGGACCATTTTATTTAAAGCCCTCCTTACGACTCCTCTGGCGGTGTTAACGTAGTATGTGCGTCATTTTTATCAGTGTCAAATATATTAGGGCAATTGGAACGAAATTTACGAAGTGGGAAACAGGCAGAATCCAGAACCTTCCTGACACCGTGGTATATATGACGTAGGTCATTAATATTGTCAGCCCCGGTATTTAAGTCATCGCAATAAAAATCATCTTTAATAACATTAGCAATTACACTATCAGTGCACTCTTGCGACAACTGAAATAAACACCTTGTAGTTAAAAAGGGGGCAGAGGCGGTGCCATATGTTACAGTGTTTAATTGAAAATATTTAATTGGTTGCTGACTATCTTCCCTCCATAGAATTAATTGTAAATGACGTTGCTTCTCAGTAATTAATACTTGCCGGAAAAATTTCTCTATATCTCCAGTCAAGACATATTTATGAATACGGAATCTCAATAGAATTGAAAATAGATCACTTTGAATAACTGGTCCCACAAACTGTATGTCATTGAGCGACTTACCAGAGGAAGTCTTGGTACTAGCATCAAAAACAGTTCTCAACTTTGTTGTGAGACTCTTTTCGCGTATCACAGCATGATGCGGTAAATAGTATCCAAATTGTGGACGTCTTATCTCTGATAAATGACCTAAATCGCGATATTCATTAATAAATTGAGTATATTGATCCTTAAGAATTAAATTTTTATTTAATCTTTTTTCTAGATTTAAGAATCGTTTTTTAGCAATTGTATGAGACTCGCCTAAGGCCTCCTCTGGAACATCCTTAAATGGAATTGTTACTATAAATTTGCCAGAAGGTAAGCGGCTTGTATTCTCAACAAAATGTTTTTCACAAAGAATATCCTCTGCCAAGTTAGAAATTTTATCAGATTGGATTTCTTCTAATTCCCAGAATTTCTTTAAAGAATCATCTAGGTTCTGAATAAAATTACACTGCACAGTAGGACTAATGGTAGACTTAATTTTGTCCGTAGGTCCAGCAACTAGCCATCCTAGTTTTGAATCTAGTAGCACAGGATTGTTTGAACCCAAACTTAATTTGTTGGTTCCCATGATGTCCCAATAAATATCAGCCCCTAGAAGTATATCAATCTCTGAAGGACAATGGAATGTGGGGTCTGCCAGCTTAATGTTGTCTGGTATGCCTAAGTGCTGGTGGCTGATATGAATTGTGGGTAAACAACCTGTAATGCCGGGAACAACTAAGCAATTAATAGAAATCCGGTATGAGTGTACTCTTGAAACAATATTTAAATCACAGCGCTTTGCGATTTTCATTACCGCATTAGTAATACCTGTTACATTTATAGGTTCAATATTATTTGTACTTAATCCCATCTTATTTCTTAACCTCTCAGTAATAAATGAACACTGGCTACCTGAATCAAGCAAAGCTCTAGCCTCACAATAACAATTATCATTATTAATAATGCCCACCAATGCTGTACACAACAGTACCTGACCACCGGACACTGCTGAAAGCGACACTGGCAAAGCAGGTAAGTTAGGCTCATCATTATTATTATGCACAATAGCGGAGCAAGCGGTTGATACAGGCTCGTGATTTATATGTACTAATGAGTTATGCTTCTTCTTACAGATTCTACAACAACCCCTCAACCGACATTGATAAGAGTTGTGGCCGCTACGAAGACAATTTTTACATAACTTGAATTTATTGACTTCATCTAATCTGTCAGTTAAAGACATATCTTTAAATTTTTGACACTCATACACTTGATGTTTGTCATTACAAATAATACAAGTTAAATAGCTAGGGTTTGCTCCAGATGCTACATGTGATTTCACATATTTTTGTGTCGAGTGTTGATTTACTTTAAATTCAGGTTTTTCAGGCCTTTCATATCTATTAACATAAGTTGTTTCTAGAATATTAGCTCTACCGCGTAGGAATTCATTAAACTCCTCTAAGGATGGTAAATGAGAAAGATTATTTTTATATTCCTCCCATTTCCTACTGGTATGAATATCTAATTTTGTTGACACCATAAATATAATTAGTGTATCCCACTGTTCAGTCGGTTGACCTAGAGTATTTAAAGAACGTAAATTCTTTGAAACCGTATCAATAAGATAGCGTAGGGCTTTATGCGATTGTTTAGTTATATTATCAATATTAAATAATGCCTTGAGGTGATTATTTATTAAAATATGTTTATTGTCAAACCTCTGACATAGCAAATCCCAAGCTATCTTATAGTTCCGCGAGGTAAACTCAATTGACTTTATCACAACAATGGCACTTCCCTCCAATGATGATCTTAAGTAATGGTATTTGTTGATATCTGGAATAGACTCATTGGAGTTTATCAGTGAATCAAATGTATCTTTAAACTCCAACCATTTTAAGTAGTTTCCATCGAAGGTAGGAAGTTTTATTATTGGTAGCTTAAGATTATTAACCTTGTGGGAACTTATAGATTCATTTGATTCTGGTTTAAGACGAGCAGATGACTCAACTATTTCTTGAGCTACAGTTATGGTAGAATAGAACTGAGATTCAGTAGCATCTCTTTCCTCAAGTTGCTCATCAAGATCTGGGCTTAAAAATTCAATTTCAGATTGAAGTTTGTCAAATTTATTTAATAGTTCTTGGAAATTTTCTATTCTCAAAGATAAATCCTTAACTTGTGAACTTGCTAACGGATTAGCCTCAATATTTTCGAACCTTTTTACGTATGCCTTAAACTTAGTCAGCCTACCACGAATAATACTCCTTTGTTTGAGCAAAGACTTGAGTTCCACTCCTGCATATACTGTTTCCTTATCAGTCATTTTAGTTGCCGATAATTATAATAATTTAAAGGAAAGTTATGCATACGCAGTATTTGAAGTATAGCTAGGTAAATCTATACGTGGAAAACGAGGGCTCGGCAATGTAGGCGACAAGAATTTCAATTTGGCAATGGCAAAGCAAATGGCGGCGGTTGCGCGTTGGCATAGCAATACAACACCCAAACGGACGAGTTGCTTCCGACGCTGCTTCCGCAATGAAAAGGCTAAAACAAATTAAATTGGTTATTTAGAATTAAGGAACTAAAGGATTGGGCCACTTCCCTGGAATAGACCTGCAGTTTTTTCTTGCTACGGGCTCCTTGGAAATATGCAGCTAGTCCAATCCGTGTCCATCCAATTTTATTGTCCTGTCACGGTCGCCACTTTTAATGTATATGAATACATTAATAAAGGCAAGGGTTCTTTGTTATAATATTTTTATTCCTTGCTACATAGATTAGTATAATTTGCATGGTTCTTCTTGTTGACGTTATGTAATAATATCGACGACGAAAGGCCGACGTACAACCACCGATTATAGAATGTTATAAAACCTTATAAGATTCTGTCTATACTTGTATAGTGCGCCCAAGATGCTTCTACAGTCCGTTCATGCCACAGACTAAAGACATCGTGGCGTTAACACATACCAAAAAACTGAAAAGAAAGTGTGTCAATTTACATACATATTAAACTCTGTTTTACGAACGAGGCTTATACCGGATAATGTTCCAAAGTTAATCTTAAACTAGAAACATAAAACCTACCTGAAACGAAGCCTTTTTTTTTTTTTTCTTGGGAAAATCCTCATGGATACCCATCGCCTGGGGAAGGCGAAGGGTTATGCCGGACTCTTACCGGCTAAAAACCCACGGTGTTCCTTCTCCTGGCCCTTGGCCGGGGTCGCGGGATTCGCAGCTGCATGCACCGCAACCCCGGCAGGCCTCGGTCCGCCAGCCCCTGGCAGACCTCTCCTTCTGTGGGGCCTTGCCCCACGTCCTCCTGAGAGGCGCGCACGGAACACATGCGCGCCGCCTTCTCGGGCCTGTTACTGGTCGGGCGACGGGTCCCCTAACCCGTCGCCCGCAGGCCACACACTAGGGTGGCCGGAGATCGTCGCGCGCCCTCCGGCGGCGCCCGGTGCGTCTGGCGCGGGAAGGGAGAGTTGCTGCCGCCTCTCTCTCCCTCTCCGCTCCCTCCTTGGTCGCCATCACCACCTCGCAAAAGGAGGCGAACCTGAAACGAAGCCTACAGAATACTTGTCCTTTACGCCATTAGGCTGAGGGTTCAACATTTTCAAATACCCCTTGAGTTCCCAGGGGGCTCGAAAAGAGGTCTTTTTACAGACGAAATAAGTTTCTCAAGTGTCCCACATTCGAGGGTAGCTTGTACATTTTTCAAAACTTCGACTCGTCCACATTGTATCCACTAGGGTGCTATAAAGTTGGAGTATATTCAGTTGTCTAAATTGTTTCGTCCCTTTAGTATCTTTCGCGAGATTGCCAGCGTTTTTATGAAGGATGGTAAATTGGCGCGCATTGAATAGTCTGTAGAGAATTGCTGTGACTTGCTTGCACATCGCAATTGATTTTCTTGTTCGACTAGTAAACTCGTAGTTGTGAGGATTTCGATATTTAATTCAGTCAATTTATACTCTAAAGGGCCCCTAGTGAGAAAGTTTTGGGGTAGTTCTGATTTCTTTCATTCCATATGTATTTTGGGGTGCTGAATCCGAATCTGAGGTTTGCGGACAAAATTTCGTGACGCAACGTTGAAAAAAGCGCAAAAAAGTGAATTTCTGCTTTTTCCGGTTTTTTTGCTTATAACTCGAAAACTTATGCAAAAGCACCCCAAAATAATGAAAGAAATCAGAACTACCCCAAAACTTTCTTAGTAAAAACACAACTGAACTAATTGGCATATTGTGATCTGTAAAAAAATTGCTTTGCGTGAAGGTAGATTACCACGTGATACGGCTACATGTTCATTAGCCGCTCCGGATAGCGAAGATATAACACGGTGAATCCATTCGAAGAATTTACATCAAGTTGCGATAGCACACATTTTATATTTAACTAGATGTGCCCCGCGAGAGCACAGCCGGCGCAGCTTTTTTTTTTTTAATATCTCGGTAACCTTCGCGCAAATACCAACAACAACAGTACAAAATTTCAAGTAAATCCATCGAATACTTTACGAGTTTTGCGGACACAAACATACGGAAGCTGAAATTTTATGTACACACGGCTACACTTCAAGCTATGCAAAACCAGTATAAGCTGACCGTTACTTGTGCGAAAAGATTATACAAAGCGACGCCAAGATAAACTGGTTTTGTATAGCTTGATGTGTAGCCGTGTGTACCTAAAAAGATTTTATCGAAGAAATTTAAGTACCGCTCAGTTTAAAGGTATTGCATTCCAGTCAGGGCGAAACGAACTAACCCAAATACATTGACAACAACCCGATAACAGATCCCAACACTGCTCGTCAAAGGAAACGTCCAAAAATAAAGTGATCGGTCCGATACAAGACGATTTACAACTACGATACGTTACAAAGGACGAAAATAAAAAGAGACCTTGTTTACGTGACAGAATAGGAGTGGACGTTTTATGCGAGACCTATTCCCAGGGATCGATTGCCGGTCCAAGCTTTACGTCCATCCGATCGTGATCGAAGTCGTAATGGTTATGAGGCGAGTGCCGTTTTTATTCGTCGCTAGAGTCGGACGTGGGTCAAATTTGATGGCGAGGATTAAGTAAGTGTTTCGGTAAGGGTAGGCACAGGTGTAGGTACTTGCATAAGTAATGATTATTCATGTACCTAATACCTAGATAGAATGAGGTCATCAGTTTCTAAAATTGGGAAGTAACAGGCCTGTTTATAGCTGAGATTAATTATACCTACTGATAGGCAAATAAATCGTTATCTCTATTAGACATAGATATCGCATTAGACACGTAAGACCCATTTTGGCAAGGAAATGTATATAAATAAGCAACGTGTTTGTTTCCGGCAGGGATTCAACACAGTATTATGCTTATAAGTAGGTACCTTAACACGTTCAGTGCCGGGAGCCCTCCACGAGGGCACCCTGTAGTCGCATTCGGCATGCCGTGTGCCCTCGTGGAGGGCTCATTTTAATGTAGGTTTTTCTTGGAAAATCCACCGTCATGAAAGAAGCGAACACCTATTTTACGACGTAGTTGCATATTTTTGCATATTTTTGCAGTTTTTAACCTAATTACAGGAACCCTCCTCGAGGGTTCACTCTTACCTAACGCAAACGTATAGCCGAGGACCCTCCTGAAAGGTCCACTAACCATAATGTATGGCGGGATGGCGTATGAGCTCAATGAAAAGTGTGGTGGACTCGAATGTGTTAACGGTCAATCAAGATGAGCTGAAACTCTACTTGAAGAAATGGTTCAAGATCCGATAGTCGTGCTTAGGCAGGCCGCATCTCCAAAGTAAGCCCGCCGGGATAGTCCCACTTTTCTGATTTCAGATCTTTAATTGAGGTCAACGGGAAAAATACATTTATCGAGTAACAGCACTACGTATTCCAGGCTTCATAATCAGAAAAGGAAATAGGTCTGGTACTTTCATAACAGTCTTTTTCAGACAACATAAAACTTGCCCAAAGTCCCGAAATAGTTTTAAAATTATTAAGTGAGTAGGTATCTACCTAACTCATCATCATTCAGCCGAAAGACGTCCACTGCTGGCACATAGACCTCTAGGGGGGAGGGGGGGTTGCCGTAATCGCCACGCTTGACAGGCGGGTTGGCGATCGCAGTATGGTTGTTAAAGTGAGAGAACGCTGCTACCCATCCTCTAGAAAATCCCTTAGTCGCCTTTTAAGACACCCACGGGAAGGGATGTACCAAATTAATTTTAATTAATTCAACTCCGCGATTATCCACTCTAGAGTATCTCTTTAATTGCTACCCTTTTAATTCAGCCTAAAGTACAAAAAAAAGATTTATTTTCTTGACGTTATCAGTGTCCAATGTACCCCTAAAATATTAGGTTAGTTATTTAAAATGAGTTGGTGTAATTGAATTAAAACAAAGGAAGACGAAGGACAAAAAGTTCTGTTGTAGAATGTTCGCGAAGGACAAAGGAATGAAGCTCGGATGAAGGGTTGGTTTTGTCTTGATGAACGTGCAGAGGACAATTTTATTGTAATGAGGTTTTAGCCTGCGATAGCGAAACCACAATGAAGATTTGCGTAAGTACTTAGTGAAACTGAAGGTAGGTACATACATAGCTCTGCTCACTGTAGGTATAATGTTATTTTATTAGTTTTGACTGAAACTTAGCTTGGTTGTACAATATACCTACGTAGGAATAGGCAGTAAGTAGGAACATAAGAAACATTCACCAAGTAGGAATGAATGTTTCATGATTAATTTTTGCAAGTTTATACGATCTGGCTATACTTACAATACGTGCATTTCATCTTGTCCGCCGTGAACTTCGTGCAGATGGTTTCGCAAAGATTTTTTAGGTACAAATTGGCTTTTAATTAACAATTTATTATGTTAACATCAGTTTGTTAAATACTTTTTACAGGAACTGGTTTTTTTTTTGGAACCTATGTAATAGGAACTTACCAATACACGCGCGAAAGTTTGGAGAGCCTACGTTTACGGGCGGCCAAGATAAAATGCGCGTATTGTACATACTATTGTACTCTGGAGGCCTAGGATTACAACATACATTTTGGATTAGAAAACTGACTATACTTAGTTACGAACCCCTCTTACGATTTAGGCACTACACGATTACCTTGATCGTACTAGGGATTAAAACTGCTGAATCCCTCATCCAGCAATCCAGCTGGATCCAGCGCATTATTCGGCCTGCTGGATTGCTTCGGATCCGTAAGTAATTAATTTTCAAAATAATGGCGCAAAAGTCTATGTTATCTGCGTATTAGGTATTTGGATAAGATACTCAAAGGGAAATTATTTTAGCCCTCTCAGAATGGTGTTTTGAATTAAATACCGCGAAACTAAAAATATTCGCGAACCATTATAGTGTCTGACTTTTATGGTTTGGTTTCCTTTTAATCTCAAGTTCGAGAGGGGACAAACAGTGTATCTCAATCGTGTAGGAGACCCCTACACGATTGGAATACACAGAGATCAGCGAGCTTTCGTATAGGTACCTAAGCCTTCCTCTAGCTTACCTGAATCGAATCTAAAATAAGTAGATATAATAAAAACTTTACTGTCACGATATCTAAGATCAAGGCCTAACTATATTACCTAGTTCCAAGATTACTTTTTTCAAATCACGTTCCCACGTTATTTCCGTTTTTACGCCTTCGGCCCAATATCCACCAAAGCAGAGAGGAGAGGAGACGAGAGGAGATGTGCTGCGAAGCTGGCAGGTTATTTCCACCACAGCGGAGAGGAGATGCGTAGCGGAAAGGAGATGTGAGCTGTGCGTAGCGGAGTTGTGAGCTGTGCGTAGCGGAGATGTGAGCTGTGAGAGCTTGAAATCAGTCAGTTCGGGTGTGCGATGCGCGCGCGGGGAGAAGGCATCGCGGAAAGGGGTGCGCGAGCGCGGACACCGCCCGGCCGCCCGACTACACACATCCCCGCTCTGCCGCGTCGCTTGCTCGCTCGCGGCACAAAATTATATAGAAAAATGAGACATCTCTCCTCTCCGCTTGATCCATTTCCACCGAAGCTAAGCGGAGAGAAGGTGTGGAAATAACGAAATCTGATTGGTTATTCAAAACACAGCTCCTCTTCGTCTCCTCTCCTCTCCGCTTTGGTGGAAACCGGGCCTTATACCGCAAGCTTTATTAAAGATGGAGAAATGTATGCTTAACTTCAAGTATAGAGTGATTTATTTATTTATAAATAGGTACACCAACAGTACATACATTTTACATTTAAATAATAAAAGTACATGGGTTATGGTTCCTATGTAAGTACCAATTACAGGTGTACACAGCATTCGCATGAAAACAATCAAGCATCGTACAAGTTACTTATATAAAATAAAAATAAAAAGTAACATAAAATTAACAAAAAATTAACAAACGGTAAAATCAATTAATTAGCGAAACTACTACATATGACAGTTTAAATGTCTGTTCAGATGGGAATACAACCGGCTTCTGAACTTCGGTAGGGAACTAAAGAACACATCCAAGTCGGGCAGCTTTGAATTAAGTTCATTGTATTGAACACACATCCTAGACACTGGTGAGTGTCTCTCAATGTTACTTCTGCAGGACGGCGATTGGAACAGTCTAGAAATTGGCTGTCTAGGAATATTGAACGGGACCGACAACATGACACGTTCTAGCAACTGTTCACAATCAATTTGACTATTGACAACCTTAAAGAGAAAAACCAAGTCATGGACAGTGCGACGGTTTCGAAGCGACTCAATATGAAAGAAAGCTAAGCGCTGTTCATATGGACATTTGTGGGATATTCCTGGGGACACGTAAGCAATATGTCTTGTGAACGCTCGCTGGATGTTTTCGAGACGTTACGAATGAACAGCATACATAGGATTCCATACTATACTAGCATATTCTAATTGGGAACGTACCAGAGCCTTAAAAAGGATAATTTTAGTTTTAGTCCCAAAAGATTTTGTGTTTTTGAGTGATACAGCTATCTTATAATAATTTTTCCTAGTATGTACCTTGGCGTAGTATCTTTAATCGTAACAAATGTGTACCTATATTAAGGTACCTAGGTAGGTTCCGAATTTAATGACCTCAACGTAGAAAAATAAAAACCAGCTAAGTGCGAGTCGGACTCTTGCACGAAGGGTTCCGTACCATTATCTACAAAAACGGCAAAAAAATCACGTTTGTTGTATGGGAGCCCCCTTAAATATTTATTTTATTCTGTTTCTTAGTATTTGTTGTTATAGCGGAAACAGAAATACATCATAAATCATAAAGAAACTTCAGTCTACCCGTCTGGCCGGTGTAGTTCGGCCGAAACGTCGGGATAAAAAAGGTATTTAGTGCTTTTTAAGTTTCTACGCGACTAGACCCGAATCTGTATTTTTATAATGTGTACAAATCGCGAAAGTTTAAAAACAGAAATACATCATTTGTGAAAATTTCAACTGTCTAACTATCACGGTTCATGAGAAACAGCCTGGTGACAGACGGACAGACGGACGGACAGCGGAGTCTTAGTAATAGGGTCCCGTTTTACCCTTTGGATTAAGGAACCCTATAAAAGAACCTAGTTTTGATTCCATGACAAAGTACTTATTTTCCAATGTTTAAAAAAATATGATTGCACCCATTACAATGTTTACAATTATATCTAGTTTTGATCTTATACCGTAGATAATTGTAGAGACTTTCGGGGAATACAGGGGTAACATTAACGGTAAATTCAATTCAATTTAATTCAATTCATTTATTATTTGTCATACGTAAATAAATATGTTAAACTTGTTACACATTAAATTTCGCTGAAACATACCCTTGGGGTGTACAGTAGCAATATTCATGCATTTTTAATAATATAATGAATATATTAGATCATTATTTAATATGTTAACCACGTTCTGCACCTGCGTTAACACCGTAATTCAATCTTCCACACGCTATACGCCGTCGACGCGACAACGAGACAAGGGTAACCAGGATTTTACAGTTTTATAGGTGTAAAGTCCTGAGGAATAGCCTGATTTCTATACACGTCCTGCCATTATTGTCGCGAGCGCCCGTAAGTTTAGTAGGTACTTGTTCTGGGTGTCTGGGGGTCTACTCCCCAAGCACGAAGTCCGCGGTTTCGGCCTTAGTTACGAGCGTTTCCTGCTCCCTATCACCTACGGACATACGATTATTTCGGGGCCCGAACTAAGAATAAATGAAAACATGATTTGACAGTTGTCCCTGCTACTGATGTGTTTTTGCCGGTCCGAAAAGTTGATTTGACACTTGTTTTGTTCACTTCTACGTTTCGAGCTACTTTCGGACGGGCGACTAACTTCGTTGACGGACTTAGGGAGTAGGGCCCCTGCTGCAGCGCCGCGGACTCTCAACTTCGAAAATTTCGAATATAAGGTTAGTCAGAAAGGGGATATTAGTCTGTAGACCACTTATAATATCACTGATCACTGTTTTAACGTAAGTGTTAAAATTCCAAAATTCTAAATTTCTATTATCATGCAAAATGACTTACATTTTAGTTTTTTCAAAAATGATTCATCCCTTCTTTAGTAACGAATTCAGAAAATTGAGTTTAAAATCCGCGATCCAAAATATGCCCTAAAATGTAAACACAGGTGATCTTATCTGAGGATTTAAGCGTATTTTTATGAAATCTTTGAACAGCTATTTCTCTTAAATTATTGAGTTTTAGGAAAACTTGTAGAACAAAAGTTATTCATTATTATGGATACTTTGACACCCTTTTGGATTAGTAACTACCCCCTTTCTGACTAACCTTGTAAGATTAGTTAGTCAAAGTGATTTATTTGCTTAAAAATGTAGATTGTGACAGATGTTAAGCATTTTGGCGTATCGTATTTCCGTCGCGTGGCACCAACGTGAATCATGATCGCTGGTTAGGACAAACATACATACAAATGTGGACCTACCTTAACCAGCGATCATGATACACGTCAGTGCCACGCGACCGAGATACGATACGCCAAAATGCTACAAATGTGGACGTAGCTTTATGGTGTCATAACAGTTCCAATACATTTGACCATAACATTGGTATGCAAATACAAAAGAATATAATGCAAATGTTAATTGAGGGTAATTACTATTAACAAATAAAAAGTAAAGCTTATAAAACATTATAAAGTAATGGAATGGAACATTAGAAGGAGCATATTGGCTTTTACATAATACTTACTTGAGCTTAAGAAGTCATTAATTGAATAAAATGCTTTTTATACTAGCCAAGAATATAATTTCCGTTTGAGAATTTTTAATGGAAGTGACCTTAGTGATTCGGGCAACTTATTATATATCGTAATAGTCATCGGAAAACAATTACTGTGATAATAGCGGGTTTTAATATTTGGCAACAATAATCTTGTTAATGAAAGATCCTGACATTTTCAAGGTCCAGCCGGAATCCTGACAATAGATTAAAAATCGTTACATGTCAGGACAAATCCTGAGGCCTGGTAACCCTATAATCTCAACCGCCTCATCCAATTTACTTCCCCACGTCTCCACCAGATCGCATTTAGAAACCGCTCGTCATCCATTAAAGCGCAGTTTTTGTGATTAATGACGTCAGAGGAGAATCTGTTAGAGATCTCTGTTGCCTCCCTTATCCGCCCATTGTCGTGTGATCCTTATATTCACGGAGAAAGGACACATTAGGGGTCCGTAAAGGAGTTCGTTATGTGCGAGCGTGCAATTTCTTGTAGGTCCTGGCGATGCTTGGCTAATTTATTTTTCAAGGATAGGATTGATATGAAAAGTGGATAATAAAATATTATGTCTATTTGTCATAAGTTAAGTAACTGCACAATTTGATTCCGCCTGGCCCTTTCCATCATCAGACTACAAGACGTACGGCAATGTACCATCAGTACATGGTGGACATCCAACTTATACGTACAAAGCGATTTGCGAACACTTTCATTGTTCGCACGACTAAGGAGTGGAATTCCCTGCCGGAGTCTGTGTTTCCTGATAGCTACAACCTTGAGGTTTTTAAGTCAAGAGTGAATAGGTTACTTCTAGGCAAGCGTGTTTCACCGTCGACCACATCATCGCTTACCATCAGGCAAGATAGTGGCCAAAAGCGAGACAATCGCTAAAAAAAAAGTTACGGTTTACTCATGTGCACGCACTCGAGAGTTCGACGAGCTCGCCGCGTGTGCAGCTCATGATTAAAGGCTCCGTTTGGCTCCGAAACTAGTCGGGCAATCCCGAAAAATGCACGTGAGTACCTAAACCGTAACTAATCATAATAATTATGAATGTATCTCACGAAAGTTATATTATGTCTATGTCTGATCTGTGTGTCATTGTGTGTTCCTATGATGCGTTTTAAAACTATAATGGTCCTCTTCAGCTCTGGCCGATTTTTATTTTCATCTTCAGCCTTGCATGGACATTAATCATGAATGGAAGATACTGTAAAGTAGGTACGCATAACTTTGCCGTTCTTTGAGCGTAACTTTGAGCGTTCTGCTCAAAGCCTGTTTTCAGGGCGACAGTTATTTTACCAGTAACTACTGTAATTCTTCAGACTTAATTATAATTATCACTTCGACGTTTCCGAGTTATGCGTCCAACTTAAATAAAACGACTGAGCTATACTGACGGGCACCATCAGCTTCTAAGGATAATGATTACCTATTGGTATGTCTATACCAGTGCGCTTTCATGTTCATCTTGCGCTTTCAACTTTCAATTCCTCTTGCGTCAAGCGCATGCAATATTGATTGCCATAAGACGCATGCAGCTTATCGTCTACATCGATGCGCCTCGGTCAGTCGTCAGTTGACATACAATAGACGGATTAGCGTGCGCTAGGGGCATGCGCTTTGGCAAACTAGTACTAAGGCATGAGCTATTGCATGCGCTATGGCGCTTCACGCATGCCTCAGCCGAAGACGCAAGATGAACATTAAAGCGTACTGGTGTAGACAGCTTATAACAGCTCTTCCAATGTCTTTGGTATTGGATATATCAAAGAAAAATACAGACAACATTTTAGCTGTTAATGTTACTACCCTATAGCTTTTCCTGATTACCTACCAAGAATGCATCATTAATTCTTACACCACACAGACAAACCGCTTGATACATTATCCCATACATTAGACATTTTCACTCACGAGGCTCCGAAGCTCATAACTCATAGATACAGTGACAACTTGACGAGCCGCCTCCAGGAATTAACGTCGCCGCTAATTTCCACAAGCTGGCGGCAGATAGAGTATCTTTAATGCTGCATGGCGCCTCTTTATACAGTTAGGTGGTTAGTACTTTGCATTTTTAAATATCCGTGTCTATATTTTTAGCACGAAGCATAGCTCTGCCGCGACTCCGTCCGCCTGGAAGTCGGAAACAAATGTTATTATTATCGCAATAAATAAATTTTCTTCGTGATAACTTTAAATTCTAATATCTTTTGATTGAGCGAACCGATTACGATGAAATAAAAACTAAATGTTACTCCGAGATATGCAAAATATTTGTCTTTAAAAGTGAACTGCATTGAGTTAATACTTCTACGTGATGCGTGCACAAAAAAATCGACAAACAGATAAACAGAAAAATGCCATAAATGTTCGAGATGGATTCTATTGGTTAGGTATCCTTTTATAGCACCGCTATTTTTTCTTGGTCATGAGTCTGTCATGCTCACTTAAATGTCCTGCTGATGGTGGCGTTGTATATCCGCACGTTGGGTTCCCTACAATATGGTTGAGCTAAGCGATGCGGATGTGCACGTCATGTTCGTGAACGGGTGCTGTCTGTCGGGACTGGTCAGCCCATAACTACTAGGGCAATTCTAGAAGGCATATTTTTTTTTTCTATTTGCTTCTCTTAAGTGAATTTATTTCTTACATTAACCTGCATTATTCTCATTCTATGTCGCACGCTACTGTAATGGAATTGTCATGAATAGTCATGATGTACTATTTTAAAAAGAGTATTCATGGAGTTTCTTGTCGGCTCTTCTCCATAGAACCTACCTTTTGGAAACGTGTACCTAGTTTTGACGTTTTAAAAGTGCCTGTAATCTGGTCTATTTGAAATATAAAACTTTGACTTTATATTTCCTTTTTACAGTTCTTTGGACGATAACTGTAGGCAGCTATCGTCAGTTTGTTTACGTTGGGAGTTGAGAGGTAAAACAGTTTGCCGATGTTGGCCTTACTTTAACGTAAATTTCTCATTACTTTGATGGACTTCATGTTTATAAATGGAACTACCTACACACATTGCAGGCTAGCATGAGCCAATCTATCAATTGCTTTTCATATCGCGTTTAATAGGTGTACCTAATAATTCACTAAAACAACGGACTTTAGTGAATAATTTTCTAAAACGTTCGTTTTTTTAAAAATACAAAAGGATTATAGGTTACAAATCAACCAAAGACAATGTGCTCTTGATATTTAAACTTTTTTTTTTCATAAACATATCCCACCTTTTGCAGAATCAACAAAAAAAACCACTGAATTTTGAAAGTGGCGCCCGTGACAGAAAAGTTGATGAATATAAATTTTGATGGATGTAGGGGAAGAAGGGAGACCAAAGAAAAGATGGATGGATTGTGTGAGAGATGAAACGAATGAAAAGGGAGTAAATGATAGTAGAATGGATAATAGGTAAGAATGGAAGATAAGATTTTGCGCTGACCCCAAGTAACTTGGGATAAGGACAGGCAGGAGAACAATGGGCGGTAAATTACCTTATACCAAGAAGTACTCTCTGCCCTTTAAAAACAAAAGCAAACTGCTTTAAACTCGCTACATAGTTTTCCTGAAGCTACCCCAAAAGTTTCTAAACTTTTCGTACCAAATTGACTCTGCTTTGTTAAAACGAAACCGGGCCGCAATCGTTCACAGTTCAGTGAGCAAACATCACTGTTAACAGCTTTTGTGTTTGTAAAATGAGACATGTTTCTTATATTTCTGACAGTCATTTTTGAGTTGATTGGATGTTGTTTTGAATTACTGTAGTATATTGTTAAATGATTGATTCTGTGTTTTCTTGGTTATAAGAAATTAATATTTCATCCCTCATGCTCTGAAAGTGCGAGACACTAGTACACTGGACAGTAGTACGAGAAAATAGTTTTTATACGCACTGCGATGCGGCATGGCAATGCGTAAGTATAAAAACTATTTTCTCGTACATATTTTTGATTGCGGCCAACCGGACGGCTGACCGCGTTCCGGCTAGCCGCAAAGTGCGTAGGTACCCTTAGATTTCATTGCATATGTTACCGGCAATCTGTGTAATCCGGTATTCTATACAATGCCTAGGCAATGTATAGAATGTCTAAAACGTTCAGGTAATGTATGAAATATTATTTATTTTATACTTTGCCTAGGCATTCTATACCGAATGCGCAGCAGGTAATGTGTGAAAAAGACGAGAGTGGCGAAGGGGAAGACGTGCGAGCAGGCAGTAAACTCCACGCGAGGCACAATAAAAACAAATGAAAAACTTAAGGGGCATGTTTGGAAGGTTGTTTTGGTCTGCAGGTTTTAAAGTAGCCTAACGCGAAGGGGATGACGGGGGCTTCGTTCGCTCGCTCACTCTAGCCCCCGTCATCCCCTTCGAACCTAACCTATCCGTGTCGGGGTGCCCCAAATGAATGACCAAATCTATTTACTTCACACATTGCCGGTGGACCAGCAGGTATTCTATATAATCCCTAGGAAATGTATAAATTACCTAGGCAAAGTATGTAATGGACAATGACATTCATAATATCTCATACATTGCCTGGAGGCCCCAGGCATTCTATACATTGCCTAGGCATTGTATGGGATACCTGCATTATACACATTGCCGGTAACACATACATCGCAAACATTGCATACGTCGGATCAGTTATGTATGCCTTAATGATCACTATCAAAACGTAGGTATATCTATCTAGGTAATAAAAAACATTATTATATTTGTAAACTATTTTATTGTTCATAGCATAAAATCAACACTTATTTATTTAGAATACAACCTTTCTTATGGTTCTAGTAAGACACAGTACCTATATTTTATAAACGAGACAACTTTTTAGTACACACGGCTATACAAGGTGGTGTAACATAAATAAGTGTACAACCTCTTAAGGGGTTACTGTACTCATCATTATGAACAACTTTTACTATGGGAAGAAACGGGAAATCGCGAAAAAAAAAATAGCTGTTCCCTACATTTTGACGAGTTACGCGAACATTAATGTAGTGAACAGCTGTTTTTTTTTCGCAATTTCATATTTGGTCTCATAGTAAAAGTTGTTCATAATGATGAGTACAGTGACCCCTTAAAACCTCAATCACGGTAATTATAGACACAATAGATAAGACAATTAAGTGTCGTCCTGGGACGACGGGCGGTACGCAACCGGCTAAGAGGTTGTACACTTATTTATGTGTACAACAATGTGTGTGTGTCTTGTATACCTAAAGCTATGAATTTCTAGTATAAGATGACCTCTCATTGAATGGAAACCCTATACAATACGAGATCAGCTTATCCTGGAAATGTATAGCTTGATGTGTAGCCTATTAACTAGTACTTACTTTATTCAATACAATCATTAAAGTTCAAGAATCTATTGAATAAATAATAACTATTTGCCAAAATAATTTATAAAATAATTCTTTACTATTTGGGCAATTTATGCAGAAATATAATATATTTTCAGCACTTAATTAAATTATATTCGATATTGACTTTTTATCATAAAAGTGCTGTTAGCTTTGCGTAAATATTCGTCAAATATTTTAAAGCAAACGCTTGAAATCTCAACTTACTAAATAAAATAAAATACATTCTTATAAAGGAACTTTTTATTAAACATTAATAACATTGTTAAACGTATAATATTATTTCTTATCTTAAATCATGAAACAAGCACAAAAGATTTCAAAAAATATAATCAAAATATCTTTTATTCTTTATCTTTCGTCCTCTCACTCGTGTAACCTAAAAAACTTTTAGTTCTTTAATGAACTAATTAGTTTTTTGTTGCTTGTTTCAAATCTGTCTTAATCAGGACATCGCTGAACTGAATAAAGGTCGCTGTCCATTGAGGCTGAACGTGATTGATAGACTTCCTGAATTATAACCAGTGAAATAAAAGTGACGACTCATCTTTGTTTCTTTCTAAGAGAATTACGCCCGATCCGAATCCGAGAAAATACGATCCGCCAAAGCTCGGATGGGAATCTATGAAATTTGGATCGGATGCAGTTTTTTTTTCTATTTGACTGCGTGTTCATGGTCCTTGTGGACCACAATCGAACCAGTCTAAAAGATATTTAAGAAGCCTGTAATCATTGTTTCTTCCAAATTAATACAAAATCTCGCATCGTCATTTCAACACCCTCAACAGACAAACTTACAAACTAACTTAAAATAAATATCACATTCAAGCAGCGTTCTGCAGTACAAAATAATAAGGCGGATGCAATCTATTAACTCCTACTGTAGCCACATTTGGCGCTGGACCATGCCACTCCAGCCTGTATTTATCCAGGACCCTCGTTGTCAATGAAGCCAGCATCTTACCCACTACGCCGGTACCTGGGCAGGCTTCACCGAAAGGCATGGAGGCTAGTGGATGGGCTCTGGAAGCTCTGAGAGGCTCCCATCCTTCGTTGCACCATCGCTCAGGAACGAAGGCATCTGCTCGTCCCCATTGCTTTTCTGATTTGCTTGAGACGCCGTGGGCGAGGACTATGTCGACCTGTAAAGAAGATTTTGTTAGTTGTGTTGTTTAAGAGTTATAGTATTTATCCTAAAAAATATGTGGGAGGACGCTTATTACAGAGGATCGAGGCATGGTGTTCCTCCAACGAAAAAGGAGGATCATCCAACCAGGCCGGTCTTATGCCTGGCGGGATATTGCCCAACGGTTGATATTGAACGGTTGTAAACAAGGTGTTTTTTTTGATATCCCATAATCCTAGGGTATGATTGAGACCATATCAAAGAACCAACTGGCATACTCGTATGAATTATTCTTCAATCATAATTTTTTTTTGTTTTCATTTTTCATCTATACATATAAAAGGAGAAGCTGACTGACTGATCTATCAACGCACAGCCTAAACCGCTGGGGTTAGAAAGTTGAAATTTTGACAGTAGGTTCCTTTTGTAACGTAGGCATCCACTAAGAAGGGATTTTTAGAAATTCAACCCCTAAGGGAGTTAAATAGGGGATGAAAGTTTGTATGGAAAATCGTCACTTCACGGGTTCAAAATTTTACGCAAGCGAAGCTGCGGGCGAAAGCTAGTACAAAATAATTCGACAAAGTCACGATTATTAATGTAAAACACCCTTACGTGAAATATGACAACGTCGCATTTTCTTAGCTTTAAATATGAATGATTGTTTTGAATAAAAATGAATTACTCTTATTTATCAATGAAACTTAGATACCTATAATTTAATTATGATTGATTATATCTTTGAAACTACATTTTTGGACCACCTATTCTAGGAGATTTTGTGTTCTTTTTACTTAAATAATATAACCCTAGAGTTATGGGATATCAAAAAACACACGTTGTATAAATATGCTATCTGAGTCAAACTTCGGTCAGCCACACGCTGTCGTACCTCTACTTTATGGGGATTTGCCCTACGTCTGTAGTACTACCACTATCATGTTAATAGCTTTTAGTCTAGAATGGAAGATTTTTTATCTGCAATTTAGCAGAACAATCATAAATATTAACTAAGACTAATCGTTTATAATTTTGGAGTTTAGTTCTTTTGTCTATCTGTTTCATACATATGGCTTGCATACCCTAGTTTATTTAGAACTAGTGTTATGTAATGTACCGTCTGGAAGATTGTAGGGCAACAGCATGGACGTAACTATGATTTAACAGGAACAATTTTCAACAGACTAACAGAAATACACATAGATAATAAAGAAATATGCTTCTGCAATGCAGTACCTAATTTCAGATAATTTCTTAGCAATAACTCTTTTCCAGTGAATATCTGTATGGATAGTTTACCCTACGCCTGGGCAAGGCTTGGGGTATGTCGGACTATTAGGTAACGACACAAACCCCACAATGACCGTTCCGTTCTCAGTAGATAAGAATTTAAGGGCTTTCAGTACCTACATCACTTTTATTGTGACTTTATAAGTAGATGAACATAAAATTGTGTTTTAGACGGGCAACATTTTCGTGTCCAGTTTTTTTAGGTTTCTCTCTAAAAATACGAGCTAGCAGTCTATACATATTTTCTTGTAATAATTCATTTTCAATAGTAAATTCTATATTTTACTACATAACTTTGTTTTCTTTCGAAATATTTTCACGTGAGCAGAGCCGCGGACACAGCTAGTATACATATAGAGTATGCATCTGCAATGCAGTTTCTAATTTCAGCTCACATCAGTTACTCGTAAAAACAACTTGGGTAACAGTACATTTTAAAGTAGAGAACTAAAACAAAGCATAATTCGTACCAACTCCATTATCTTGCAGAAGATAAAGAAAACATTGAGACAGATCCGTAATTCAAAGGAAGATTGTTTGAATGGCGGTCGCCTCGTATTTGGGTACTATTAGGAAGATTGCATCTTTATGCACGGAGCTAAAATAAGGACCAAGGAACTTGGAGTAATAATTTCGTTTCATCGTGAGATTAATGAGAATTTGTACAGTCTTTTGACATTTTCGTAATTAATAACCAGGTTATTTGATATTTACTTCTTGCTGATGGCAAGTAAAATTACTTATGTTTAATAAGGAAGTACCGGAATGTATTGAAATACAGAAACGTATTGGCGTAACCTTTCCATTCAGCCTCCCAATTCAGAACCTTTTCGATGAGCAGTTGTCAGTCGATTCGGTCTGTTACTGCGTTCCGTCTACGATTCTCGTAACTAAAGGAAAAGATACCACAACTTTCGACAGCTGACTTATCGAATAATTCTGAATCAGAGGGCTGCACTCTCTGTTTTGTCTACCTGAAAAGGATTCTCGCCTGACAATTCTGATTCATCGGCTGAGAATCAACAGTTGTATTATATACGCAAAATAAGGAGAAGCCTCATCTTTAGCAGACTATTCTTAACCATCTACATTAACAGGTTTATCCTAGTACAGGCACCTAACACAGAAAATACCTTTATAATTACTAACATTTTTATTGTACTTTTCCATTTAACTTGTTGATGATTATTGTATTCTATCTACAATCAATGCCTTCCTGTCCTAAAACCTCAACAGCTGATTCCGTAGCTGGTCTGTGACCCATGGTGCAATTACATTTGACCGTTTGCAAATTCCTTTAACATTACCCGTATTCGTGCAATACCATAAACATCCGAATTCTGGTACCAAGTGTAATTGCGAACTACCATAAACCTATGCATATTGATAAGTAGGTACCGTCCGCGAGGCCTAAGCTGAGCTTTGCATTTGTGTGAGAATGAATGCAGACGCGTCTTATGCTTGGTTTAAACCGGTTTATACTGTTTTTTGGCAATCGATTCTATGTGCACTCACACAAATGCAAAGCTCAGCTTACGCCTCGCCAGTTGTACCCCTGGATGTAACGATACCAGTACCTTCGTTGAAAACACAGATCGCAACTGATTCATTCGATAGCCGATGCCAATAAATTACTAAACAAAAAAAAAAAAACAATGGCAAAGACTTTGACTTACCCCAGCAGGTATTTCATAGCCACCAACGACGATAGCTTCCCTATTCCTCCTAACAACTCCTCCGGTAGCCGGATGTAGCCTCATAGCTTCTCTGGCACATGCAGCCACATATGGCAGTTCTGGGGTGTCAGCCCCCGCGTCCCGGGAGGCTATGGACCAGTGGACCTCGTCGTGTGCGCGTTGCTGTCGAGCGGCGTGGAGAGATAGTTGGTAGAACATGTGGAGGGCTGTTTGGGCGAGCTGTGAAAGTAGATTGAATGTAATGAAATGTTCTGTTTTGCTTAGGGTTACCATCTCTGAAAAAATGTATGCCTGACTTATGAAGTAAAAATGTCTAATTTTGACTAAGAATGCCGGATTATAAGGATATTAAAACAAATGCATAGCACCTACTAAGAAAAAAAGACATTGTTGAACGAAATATTTGTATTTTCATTTAAAACATCAATTTTCACATACATTATTATGATTAATTAGAAAATCAACCAAGTATGCGTTTTTTTTTAATACAGAAAAAGGAATCATATTTTTAAAACTCTCTCTCTCTCTCATTAATTCTGTCCATGCGCCGCGCGCAACCGCCGCGGAAGTTCAAAATGCCTGGCTTAGAATAATGCCGGCCGGACGCCTGATCAAGTGCTAAAATGCCTGGCAAATCAGGCGAAAGCACGGCATGTGGTAACCCTAGTTCTGCTTAGCTTTCTCCCAGGTACGTTGGGGTCAGCTTCCAGTCTAACCAGGGGGCCTACTCCCTAAGTCCGTCAACGAAGTTAGTTGCCCGTCCGAAAGTAGCCCGAAACGTAGGAGTGAACAAAACAAGTGTCAAGTTCAACTTTTCGGACGGGCAAAAACACATCGGTAGTAGGGACAACTGTCAAATCGTGGTGTCATTCATTCTTAGTTCGGGCCCCGAAATAATCGTATGTCCGTAGGTGATAGGGAGTAGGAAACGCTCGTAACTAAGGCTGAAATCACGGACTTCGTGCTTAAGGAGTAGACCCCCTGATGCGGCTGGATACTAGTATTTTACACGGAGCGACTGCCACGAGACCTCCGCAACCCAGTTACTGGGCAATGCCGATATCCTGAGTTTAGACCGGTTGCCAGACTTTTGACTACCCGTTACGACTGTCTGGGACCGACGAAAGTTTAATGTACGATCTTAATTCGTTGTCACATGTCACGTAACGTTAATCCATGTGTCCCTCGATAATGTAATGAAATTGTAGGAAATAATATCCTATGATATTACTTCATTATTACGTACAGATGCCAGCACATCAAACTGCCCAAAACTGTCAAATTTTCCCAATCAACCTTGAACATTATGCTTTTGCGATAAAGATGAAAATCTATTAAAGAACTCCGCCTCCAAGACGACCCTCTGACCAAGTGACAGATTGTAGTAGCTTTGTGCTGACGTCTGTACTTAAAATAAAAGTTAGGTACGCAATTAGATTTCGTTACCTAGAATAAAAGGTGCAATTGTATAATTATTGTTTATAACTCGTGCTAAATTAAAAAAATCGTGCCTTTGATTGTGTATCATTCTTAGAAAACCAATTTCCCCATACGAAAAATACCTATAGAAAAACCCATCCACAATGTTGCAGTAAGTAGGTAATTATGGCAAAAAAACATCTGGGGAGCCTGCTACACGTAGAAACAGTGCCTGTAGACAAATGGTAATCGATGATCGCTAGAGAATAGAAAGATGTACTGGATTGACACATAAGCTTTCGACCGGTCAAGCGATCTGTTATGTCATTTACATACATTTAATTGGGGTTCCCTACATGACATCGAAACTCAATACATCGAATGTCGCAGCATCGAAAACGGTGCATCGAAGGGTCACATAATCGATGGTACGCTACATCGAATGTCGTGAAATCGAATGTTTACAGTATTGTATGGTTACAACATGGACTGATTGCAACATTGACTGGTTGCAAAATTGATGGGTTAGTGCATCTAAAGATTGTTGTATCCATTAGTTACTGCACCGAATAAAAATAAATTAAACAATAGAACATAAATTAAAAAAAAAAACTGTTTGCTGTTCGCTGTGATGAGAAATCGATATCGTACCCTTTCGATGTCGAGACTTTCGATGTGGCGTACCATCGATGTAGCGTACCATCGACTATGTGACCCTTCGATGTAGGTACCGTTTTCGATGCTGCGACATTCGATGTATTGAGTTTCGATGTCACGTAGGGAACCCATTTAATTGGCGTATCTATTCTCTGGCGATCATCGTTTGCCATTTGTCTACTGGCACTGAATGATCTTCAGGTAAGATAAAGAGGAACTTACAGGGTTTACGCCAGCTAACAAAATGTCTGCAGCGAGAGGCAAGATTCGCCTCTGTAGAGGCCTCAATTTGTCCAGTAACGCTTGTTCAGGCCTCAGCTCACCTGAGCCTAGCGAATGCAGGGCTTGTAGAAGGAAATGTTCTGTTAGACTGCAAAGAAAGAATATAAATTAGTGTTGTAAAGGCTTTTACATTGCTAAGAACGTCGCATCGCCGCAGTGATTTATTGGGAAGGCTCAAGGTCATTGTTTAGTTTTATTTCAACCTTATAAGTTAATTTAATCGTTACAAATAATTTATGCGTTTAATTAACGTGTGAATTAATTAGAATAAGAAAACCCATGAGATATTCTCAGTGTCGTGAATGCAAGGACATTCACACTTATCATAATCAATTCATCATCATTTATCGGTAAACGATGTCTCTGTGTAGTTTTAGCATCGAATAGTTATAACTATTTCTTCCCATGTTTGTTATAGGAGCTGGTTAAAGAATGTATGATGATCAGCAATAATAGGATAAATGAAAAGGGTCTCCTCCCAGAGTGTGTAGTTTAATTGTTGTAGTAGTGTAAGGAAGTGTAAGTAGGGAAATCATCAAATGTCTTCTTCTTCTCTGGGCGGAGCGGAAGGGAGTGTCAGACTCTTACTGACTAAAACCCATCCGTGTTCCTCCTAATGCCCTTTGAGTTCCAGGGCCACGGTAATTCTTTCGAACAAATTCCGCAACCGTCCGGCGCAGCCTGGGTTGTCAGTTTTGCGACCAACCTTGCTGACTGGATAATCTTTTCACTACGGCATGAGTTGTTCTCATATACTTAGCTTGTGCCGACACAAGAGAAGAATCAGCAATAAGAATCTTAGTTCTAATAATTTATAGTGTACGATCATCAATAGACGAACTAAGTTACATTAAAGTAGGTAATTTTAATAACAGTTGCGGTGAATGCAATAACGTATCCCGCGATACTCGGTGAATGCAATAATGAATCCCGCGATCCCGGCCAATGACTTTGGAGAAACACCGTGGTGGTTTTAGTCGGTAAGAGTCCGACATAACATGCCGCCTTTCCTAGGGAGGACCCAACCATGAGGAAGTATAGACGTAATAAAAAAGTTGATTTGCTAACTAATAAAAATCTCTTTGTGTTAACTTTTAAATTTTATTGATTCTTATAAATATCTGGCCTTGGCATTATGCTTACCATTCAAAGACCTGTCTGTTGATTTTATTGTTCAAGTACTTAACCGATAATACGTAGGTAGTAAGTAGTAAATGCACAATTCAAAAAAGTTTATTAACATTCCAAACTAACCAGATGCGGATGAATACAATATTTACTCGGAGCGACTGCAATCAGGATCCCGAATGAATATTTATAACCGAATTAAGTAATCGAGTTTTTATTAAATAGCATAGCATAATCAGTTTATTACTCTTCCACGGCTCTGAAAAGGGCCTCTTCTCAGAATGTGAAGGACTCTAGTC
Organism: Amphipyra tragopoginis; assembly: GCA_905220435.1. NCBI lineage: Eukaryota > Metazoa > Arthropoda > Insecta > Lepidoptera > Noctuidae > Amphipyra > Amphipyra tragopoginis. The sequence continues at coordinate 6,595,421 of HG992006.1, forward strand.
TTAAAGCGATTACGCACTGCATCCGATCCGTATCCGTGAAAATAAGGAAATAAAAATTCGGTTCGAATTCGGATATTGCTTTTCGCACTGCATCCGATCCGAATTCGTGAAATTACGGATCTAGAGTCTAAAAATCTCAGACCGAATTCCGATATAGCTTACGCACTAATCCGATCTCTGATCCAAATCCAAGCAATTCAGGGACCATCTTTGGCATTATGTCCGATTTGAATCCGAGGTAATGCGAAAGCGTTCATACAAACAGTATTACGGCTGCTTCGGTCCGTCATTAAACGGATGACGGAGAGAAATCGGATAACGAAAGTCGGATCTAGTGCGTAAACTACCATACAATAGTTCTATGACTACTTCGGAACATATTTTCACGGATTCGGATCGGATGCAGTGCGTAGCCGCTCTTAGTCCACCACGGTAGCTTGCATACTCCAAAAATTTAAATACAAAGTTTCGGCTGACGAATAGCATGTTTTCCAACCACGAAAGTCTTTCGGATACGAAGATCGATTCGATTTTCGCGGTTTTACATTTTGTTTTGCGTTCACCCTCTTTCCAAACGTTAATCGACATCTAGTAGTTCGTTGTTAAACAATACTTTGATAAGATTTTCGTCGGTATTTCGTTTCGATCCGAAATTATGGTGCTCAGGTGTAAGTTATTATCAAATTTTGATTCGCACATGAATTCTACATATAAGATGGTCGGGACCTAACTCGGATCCGACATGGAAGGCAAACTAGGCTATCACTGCTTTTTAGTTTTTCATTAAATAAAACTGTCATTATATATAACAGAATAATTATTCTAATTATCTTTTTTGCTGAGCTGTGGGACGTCAAACTTTCCACCTAAAATATTAACAAAAAGTACGAAGATTCTCCTTCCTTTGTCCGGTTGGTATAATAATCTCATTTAGGTAATAGTTAAGCCAAATTTTCTTCCTATGACCTTGTTTTTAGTGCTTAACTTAAAATACGGTTAGCAATGCTAATTTTGTTACTGTGCCTACTTTCAAAAACATCTGGTTCTTGTTAAGCTGATCATAGCCCCTCGTTAACACCTACAAACAAGTTGATACAAGTTGTAAACCAATTGTGTAAACGTCTTTTTAAAAGGAGGTACTTGTTTTTAACACGTGATGAACAAGTGTTTTAAAGATCTACATATTGTTTGATAGTTGAGTTGATATTGCAATTATTTTTTTGTACACATTGTCCAATTTTTATTACTTTTTGGTGACATTGACAGGTACTTTTACACCTTGGTGTACCGTAAGGGATAAGAGCGTGTGGATAGATCGATTTTAGGGAATATTCCGGTCTGTCCCCCTAATCTGTCACCTTTGGGGGACAATCAGGAATAAAAAATCGATCTGTTCCTCTGTCACCAAGACGAACGGATAGATCGAACGAAATATTTCTGATGTTCTTTAGGGGGACAAATAGAAATAAAAAGTTTCGATCTGTCCCCCTGTTACCGACGAGGGGACAGATCAGGGGGACAGACCGGAATATTCCGATTTTAGCGTAATTTTTATGAAATCTTTGAATAGCAAATTCTCTTAACTATTGATTTTTGGAGAAAGTGGTAGAACAAAAGTTATTCATTATTATGGGTACTTTAACACCCTTCCGGATTAGTATTATCACATGTCCACCATCTCGTGTGTTAAGTCAAGATAATTATTTATTTACCGTAAAGGTTATTGCTATTTTTTTTCTAACATATTTCCTTTACACAGTTACGGGAAGTAATTGCCCAAATTGTAATTTTTCAAACGATTTATTTCTTTCTTCACTAAATGATAGGGTTAGCTAATTTGTACAAAAAATCATGTCGCGTAGTGTCGACTCCATAATCAAGTTTGTCAATATAAAACCGTTAAAGTTTCGACACTATGTCCGCAATTCAATGCAAATATAATCACGTGTATGTTAATCCACGACCATGATCATGACGCGTGCTGTGATCACGGACCCGATGGATGATACAAAAAGTACATCAATAATTCATAGAAAGGTTGAATGTTATTGTGAAGACACGAACAATGGTAAACAATAAATATTAATAGATTCTAGTAAATCCTAAAGCCATTTATACTTAATTTGTAAACATTGTTTTATAGAGTTTGGCTACTGAAAATTGAGACTGAATATCAAGGTGAAATAAAAAAAAAACTCGTTTCAAAAACACTCATAACACTAAATACTGGGGCCCAATTCTCCTACAATAAATCTTGATAAATCACAACCGAACCAAGGCCGAACCGTGCGTTCAGACAGTTCTCAATTTCAAAACCTATCAAATTGTTTGACACAAAAAACAAAATCAATCATTTTGAAAGTTTTCGAAAACAAAAACTGACTGACGGTTGTGGTTCGATTGCGTTTGGCAACAATTTATTTTAGGAGAATTGGGCCCCTGTTTTCTTTTATAAATTACTTAGATTAATTTGTAAAACAATGAGAAATGGATACCAAATAATACATTTTTAAATCAATATCGGATGTTATGAGTTATGACTGTTATAAGTATAGTTTTTTGAATTTCGCGGTGATATTCAGTCTCAACTTTCGTTAGCCAACTTCTAACACTATGTCAGAAACTATTTATTTATTTATTTACATATAATTAATTACAACGGCTTGCGCCAATGACAGTAATTAATAGGTAAAACTAAACATAAAACTAAATGTGTCACATAATTAACATAATTCAAAAACAAATAACAAGTCAGAGATCAAACATACTTAACAATAACTTTAAAAAGAGAAAAAAAACTAAATAAAAAAATAAAAACTATCTACGTGTTTCTGAAATAATTAGGTTGCGGTAAACACTACTGACAGTTTTTGATGGCAAAAGCCTAAAAACATTGTTTCTACATTTATGTAGTGTTTCAGAAACTATTTGCAACTTGTATCCTAAACACGTTTACAAGTGATTTGATGATCCGCTTGACGCAGCGTCTACATGAGCGCTTGAGTTTCTAAGCTGATCGCGGGTCCTAGAATTTCGATTCCACGAACGGAACACACGTTATTATGGCCTACAAAATTATAATTTTGTGTCTAGGTGTTTGGAGGAAGAAAAATTTGAGTGGTAAGTGTTAAATAATTAGCTATTATTTATTTATAACTAGCTCTTTCTACACTCGGAAACAATGTATCTGGGTCACCAACATAAACCTTAATATCTCAACTAAGATTTATAGCACATTCAAATAAAAAGAATTTTATAGACTATTAAATACTACCTACTCAAATTAAATTAATAAAACTTCTTGAATAGTCTATAAAATACTAATACAAAATGTTTTATGTTGGTAACCCGGAGTCATGGCTCCCGAGTGTACAATGTTTTGAGCTCACCGGTCGCTTCCACGGTACGTTATGAAGTCAGGGTCTTAGGACCTTTTCACTGTCATGCGGATTCGTGCACGCGTGCGTGCGTCACCCGCATGCGTGGCGCTCGCAGTTCACCTTTTCGTGCGTGTTTCACGCATCACATTATCATCACATACAGGGTGTAAAAAGACCCATCACATAGCCGAAATCTACGCACTCTGTACATCAAACTAAATAACATTGACCAAAAATAATTGCTGGGAAACGACTTTTATTTTTAGGCATAAAAAAAACTCTGTTTTTTTGTAGTGCGTAATGTAATGCACGTAACCGAATGTGCCTGTGTGGCCCCGTGCAGCGGCTACACAGCTGAGCCAAGGCGGCTGTTTGCGTTTGATATTCATTGCGTTTTTGTAACTTCAAATGCGTAATTTGTTAGGAAACATTGAAAATTTTGACAATGTTTGTTTGGAGGAAAGTTTACAAAACTAAAAAAAAAGTTGACTTTGACCTTCAATATCTCCGGAATAAATGATTTCCCAGGTATGGTCTAGTAGAAAAAAATGATCCCAATGATGGGTACAATATGTGGTTTTCGTTATCGTTAAGGGTCTTTTTACACCCGATATAATATACATCTTTGAAAAGGTGAAATTCAGGCGCTACGGGTGCGGGTGACACACGCATGCGGGCACGAACCCGCATGACAGTGAAAAGGAGTTCTGACATTATCTAACCAGATTCAATGTATAGGTACTTTACTTACCGACTTTACCCGTTATAGGCTATACATTGGCTAGACTGGGTCATTAACATATCGAGGTTTAAACACCAAAAAGTAACTCACCTAAAATGTCTGTCAAAGGCCTTCAGAGCACTGTTGAAGGTAGGGTTCTCAGGGTTCAAAGTCCCTTCACTGCGCACCAAGAAGCTTCCATCAGCAATGTCTCGACTGCACCGGACGAGGCGTTCTGCGGGAGTCAGTTCCTCCAGAGACCGCTTGGAGAGGGAGCAGAGGTCGTGGATTTCGTCATCGAGGGAAGTTTTTTCTGGTTTTCTAAGGAATTATAAATTTCGCTTTGATACTGGATTTCATTTGGCACGATGTTTCATTTATAAAACATAAAATCACGCCTGTATTCCCCAAAGGGTTCGGCAGAGGTGTATATTATCGCCTCATTTCGCTGTCTAGACAGCAGACAGAATAGTTAAACAATGCCGCGAATCATAAAAATATGATTCACAGGACAGTGAAAGAGTTAAGTCTCATGTAATAGAAGGCGAGCCTATTGCCATTAACCAGGCACAAATCCAGACTCCGGGCTGTTACAAAGAAATTCCACACGGAAAAAACCAAATAACACTGCCCGACCTGGGTGTGGAACCCAGGACCTCACGCTCAGCAGTTGCGGTTGCTACAACTAAACGAGTCAGCCTAGGGAAAAAATGGAGACGTATGTACTGCAGTCGACAATGGTAGATCAGAGATCAATAGTGTCGTCATCACTTATGGAGAACAGCTGCTAGGAACAGGGCCGGCCCTACCATAGGGCGAACGGCCTAGTCCCAGGAGGCGCCTCAGTCAACTGGTATATAATATATCCAAGGGGAGCGCCTCTCGTGGAGTGCCGGACTTAAAGAATAGCACTACCACAGTAGACATATAAGCTAAAGCAGTACTTCAACTACCTACAATCGTCCGATTTGACACACTCACAGAGACACGCACTGCAACAAGACAAATAAGGTATTTTCGGGATACCGTTCCATACAAAAACAAAAAACTACTCAGTATACAGAGCGTGTCTGTGTGAGTGTTTCAATTCATGAGATTATAGTAAGTTGAGGTACTGCTTTAGCTTATATGTCTACTGTGGCACTACCCCATCTCTCCCCGTGGGTGTCGTAAAAGGTGACCAAGGGATTCTCTGCTTTTGGGGAAGGCCTAAGGGAGGCGCCATAATTGGATCTCGCTCCATTCTAAAACTTGCCTCGGGCCGGCAATGGCTAGGAAACCCCATAGTCTCTATGTTTGAATATTGTAGTTTCTTTGGTAAACTTACTGGTTATCTGCCGTAGGTATGTGCACAGCACCATCGAGGCATCCCAGTCGGATGCCGAAGATCATCATACCGATAGTCTCGATGGCCCAGCGGTAGATCTCTGTCTCCAGCTCATCGTTCAGAGCATTCTCGGCGTGACGTAGGTCTCCCAATCTGTGACAAGAGATTGAAGATAAATTATAAGGGACTTTATAACAGACGCTCAAGGTGCGGGAACAGTACGCTGCGTTTCGAGAGCTTATTAATATTGTTGAATTTCTATGCAACGGATTACATCAAGTGCCCAACTACATTCGCTTGTTATAACGTCCCTTAGTATTTGCTTGCCTTTAAACTTTTGATGGTATCATGCATAAAATGTTTTAGGTGGCGAAGACGGTTTATTCTAAAAAATGTCATACAGCAATGTACTTGTATTTTATTACATAATAAATGAAAAAACCCTTTGGGATCGTGTGAAAAAAAAAGATAATACAGTGCCACTAGCACAGCAGTGTAATCATATTTTTTTGAATTATTATTGGTGGATATTTATTTGTCCCTTGACGCTGCGCCGATGCAAGACTCGAAAACGTTCAGAAAATTATCTACTTACTGCAGTTTTTTTTGTATATGTTTTACTTTGTTTACCTTTAAACAAAGAAACCTCTTAACAAATATTCAAACAGTTTTTTGTTTGACTGCACATTCTTTTTTGTAACATAATATGTGCTGTAACTAATTTTAAAATAAACAAATTGTCTGGTATATTCATAGTAGGTTTATATAACTTTGCACATACATTTTATGGTAAGTAAATAACCTGTTTAGATTAGAAATAATGTCTAAAAGAGTAGAACTTTTGATCTATCGTCACAATCTGGAAACAACTTCGGAAACATCACTAATGATTTAAAACAGATAGCTATAATCTTATGGTGCTCCCACACTGCTGTTAAAAATGTTTACTAACATTTTCTAACACTAACAAATGTTAGGAAAAGATAAAAATATCAGATAATAATAAATCTAATTTATCTAATAAAGATTATTAGATAATATTTTAGTAGATTTTTGCAGATATTTTTTTATTTATGTTTGTTTAGAAAATGTTAACTAATGTTTGTAAACATTTTTAACAGCGGTGTGGAAGCACCTTTAAAATAAAACGTCTGAAAACATTGTTTACTGTTTTTCACCTTATGTTTTTGTCTATTTATTTGTACTTACAGTTCGTTGCTACCAAGGTGACTAACTTTAAAATAAAAGTCTTTATCGTGCAATCACTGACTGACCTAGACGGTTAGAAATTATATTTTGTTATTGTTTCAATATTTATTTTCTTTGTGCCAATTATTTTTATCTTTTGTTCAGAGGAGAGATGTTTTGGAGATGTTTGATTAAAGATTTAATTCATGTCTGAGTGATTAAAATTTAGGCTAATTGTAATCGTTCACACGATAAGCACTAAAACGGAAATACATACACTCTGGAGAAATGAATCCGGGTCACTAACATAAACCTTAATAACTCGGAAACTAAGAATAATATCTTATTCAAATAAAAAGTATTTTATAGACTACTAGCGACCCGCCCCAGCTTCACACGGGTACTATAAGATGCATGTATTATACATATAAACCTTCCTCTTGAATCACTCTATCTTTTAAAAAAAATCGCATCAAAATCCGTTGCGTAGTTTTAAAGATCTAAGTATATATAGGGACAGACAGCGGGAAGCGACTTTATTTTATACTATGTAGTGACTAGCGACCCGCCCCGGCGTCGCTTGTGTACGTTATATAGCTTAAAACCTTATGGGAGAAATGACCTAAATAAAGATGAACACCGCATCAAAATCCATTGCGTAGTTTAAAAGATCTAGGCGTACAAACGGCGAGAAGTGACTTTGTTTTTTTTATATTATGTAGTGATTTAATACTACTCAAATAAAATTCATAAAATGTTGAAATCACTACATAATATAAAACAAAGTCGTTTCCCGCTGTCTGTCTGTCCCTATTTATGCTTAAATCTTTAAAACTACGCAACGGATTTTGATGCGGTTTTTTTTAATAGATAGAGTGATTCAAGAGGAAGGTTTATATGTATGATACATGTATATTATAGTAGAGGAAAACGCGGAACACGTGCGAAACGACATCCACGCGGGCGAAGCCGCTGGCGACCTCTAGTAGTCTATAAAATAAATAATTTAGCATTCTTAGTTTCCGAGATATTAAGGTTAATGATGGTGACTCGGTTTCATTGCTTCCGAGTGTAGATGAGGGTTTAACCTGTTTAGTTTTAAAACAGCATCTAATTAATGGTTGTCGTGAATGTTACCTTCGTGTGGTGTCAGCAGCAATATCGTCGAAAGCTTTGTCGTAACTCTTGAGAAGAGTGCCGTCTTGCAGGAGAGCGCGGATCGCAGCCCAAATCGCTTTGGATTCATCGCTGTAAAGACATGACTAAGTTAATAAATGTTACTATTGAGATGTATTATAACGATGAGACATATTCGGGTACTAATAATACAAGGATACTAAACAGTAGCCGTGGTCAGATTCATCTGAAAAACCGATCTGACTACGGTTACCAAACGAATTTGACGACATGTTTGGTGCAGTGGCTGAACGATTGACTTCTGCGCTACGGGTCGTGGGTTCGATTCCCGCACGGAACAAATATTTGTATGGCCTACAGATAGCTGTTTCGGGTCTGGGTGTTTGTGCATGTAAAGATTTGTGTCTGTAAACGCACTCACGATACAAGATAAATCTTAGAGAGGGGTAAAGATTATGTAAAAAAAAAACTAGCCACGCACACTGTTATTTAATCAACCTTACCAACACTTTTAGTGTCCGTGGTCAGATTATTCTAACAATCCGATCTGAGCAATTAGCTGTTTTTCTAAGCAAAAGAATAGCAACAATACATTATTTTGTTGTAAATACTCTAATGTTGTTTTAAATTAAATAGCACCATGGCATTACCAGACAGGTCAGTAGTTCTACTGGCAAAGAAAAAACCCGTGGTACTGCCAGTAGTACCACTGGTAGTTCCACGGGTAAGCACTGCTATTTACACATTTAACATTAAAATGGAATGGACATTTCTCCCTTTGGGAAACATTGAACCACCTATTATTCCGCGAGAGTTTAGACGATAGATGTTTACGAGGATTTCCAGCTGGAGGGTTTTTCACTGACGGCACGAAAGACTGAATTAAAAGGCCAAGTACTAAAAAAGCGGTGCTTTTGTAATTTTTGTTGGTCTCTCAAAATAGTATCACTCTTTGGTCAAAACAAACTTCGTGCGCTTATCAGTCGGAAATTATCCTTATCGATACCAATATGCAGTTAGTTTAGCAGCATAAGTAGTTTATGCACCTAATCCGGTGATAAGTGCTAAAATTGACACTTAGAACGATCATAAAGGTGATAAAATGCAGTGTTATGCTTATCAGTAGGAAGCACGTTTGATTAGAGTGGGTCTCACGCATTCTGATCGCAAACAATGCATGCCTGATATGGTAATGTAGTATTTGTGTCATTAGGTACGTAGGTATATTTCAATATTTTGTTGAATATAGGTAGGTATTTGAAATTATTGTACAGCCTCTTATTCTCGCAAGTGTAGCATCTGAATATTGGTACAGCTCCTTATTCTGGCAAATGCGGCGCTTAAATTACCTATTGGAACAGCCGCTTATTCTCGCGAGTATAGAATCTGAATTATTGGAACAGCCGCTTATTCTCGCAAGTGTAGAATCTGAATTATTGGAACAACACTTTTTTTCGCAAATGCGGAGACTATAATATTAGAATAGTCTTGCAAGTGTGGTGCTTAAATTAGATTAATTAGTGGCGCAAATTCTAGATATTTCATTGGAATTTTCTTTTGGCGATAATCTAAAAATGTTTTTAACATTAGACAAATAGGACTCATTTTAGCTAGTATAGAACAACATGTTCGCTTCCAGTAGGGATACAACATAGTACTATGCCCGGTATCCACTAAAGCAGAAGTTAAAGATATCCTTTTAAAAGTTGTTAAAGATATCCTTTTTTTTTAAAAGAGTAACCATGGAGTTTCTTGCCGGTTCTTCTCCATAGGAAACGACTAATTGGAACCGTGCACCTAAATTCGACTTTTCATAAGCGCCTGTATTGGTTTATGTGAAATATTTTTTTTTGATTTGATTTGATTTGATTGCAGAGAGGAGAGTTGTCTCGTAAACAACAAATAGGATTTCGTTTTGAGTTGAAGCTTAGTAGAGAGATGTGTTAATAGCCTTATGCTTTGCTTATCGGTAGGAAGCACGATTGTCCAGAGTGGGTCTCACGCCTTTTGATCGCAGACTATGCATGCCTGATATGCTAATGTAGATAATATTAATTTGTGTCATTGAAGATACGTAGGTGCGTCCGTATATATTTTTTTGTTACGTACCTTCCGTATTATTGGAACAACTTCTTTTATCGTAACTAAGAGAGGCAGAGGTGTTGAATTTGATTCTTAGGTCGGTAAAAGTGTTAATGGATATTGCGGTAAGTTTTTACTTCTGGCGATAAGCTGTATATGGGAAACAGTAATTTATGGCCATTCCTTCGTAAGAGGCGCCAGTCTAGAAGTAATAGGTAGGTACGGTACACCAGAAGGGACCAAATTCTTCGCGAGATACAAAAAGCAACGATCTTCTTTTGGCTTCACGCTTTTAAATAACACTCTAGGGGTAGGACAGACTCTGACCACGTGTAGTCGGGCTGCGCTGAGTCGGATTAACATTACATTCCGCTGTGTGAAAATAATGTTGTGCGAATACTTATTTGGCAAATTAAACAATAGCCAAATAAGTATTCGACTAAAACAAAATTTCCGAATGATTTTTTGGCCAAATAATTATGGTGGCTAATAATCATTCGGCGAAATCAAATTAGGGTAAAAATTGCTTCGGCAAAGATTACGTTGGCGAATCGTTGTCGGCGTTATGAAATTCGATATTAAATATTTCGGCAAAAACACTGGCACCCAAAATATATGGATAGCAGATAAGGTAAGTAGCATCCTTGAAAACTTGTCCCACGGGCTAAGTGCCCAGCTAGTATTAAATAAAAAGGTTAACATACCCGTGCTCTGGACAGTGGCCTACACCCTTCCTATGCTGACAAAGCGGCGATTTTTCGAAGCGCGGCGGCTCCGTAGCGTAACTTTCATATACCTGTAACAATAAAAAAAAGTGTTTAAAACTTTGTTAATAAGCAGTCGACTTGTTCCCGACAGGCCGCTTGCGTTCTTTTGTTATTCTAGGGGGTCTACAAAAAGGTAGGTAACTCTAGCGATTTTACGCGTAAAGTTTACGTGGTAGAGCTTCAATTAGGCCAGAGGTCTCCAAACTGTTTAGCTTAAGGGCCACACTGACTCCTCCACTATGTCCCAAGGGGTCAAGACCTAGTTCGTTCATCATACCAACATACTGTAGTCTTGATGATCACTACCAATCTGGTCCACTGCCGCGAGCCGGATTGGTTATGCTCGCGGGCCACTGCTGGCGCGCGGGCCGTAGTTTGGAGACCTCTGAATTAGGCTATTGTAATAGCCTCCACGAGTGACGATACTTAAATATATCAAGCGCACCCTGGGCAGTCAGACTCGATACCAACCTTACTGACTGGTTAATCTTTTCATAGGTATAAGCCAGTGTTTCCCAAACATTTCACACTGCCCCTCCGTGACCCACTTAATACTTTTAAAGCCAAGCTGGTTCCATTAGGTAAAATAATACACATTTATTAATAGTAAAAATGTTTTATTAATTCTACATATTTTGGTATCGCCTGTTTAGTCACAAAATTTTAGTGCGAAGTATGGAACTACTGCTTATTTTTCACCAAAGAATCCAAGTTCGCGGAAAATTACGAAAGTTTTATCCTAAGGTCTGGTTCCACTTCAAGTCGGTTTCTATATTTATTTTTAAGGTAAACTAGTGTCGAAAACTCAGCTTCACATTTATAAGTTGTGACAAAAGGCATTAAAAAAGTCAAAGCTTATAATAAGCAAGCAACGTTTTATCTAAAAAAAAAAAAAAAGCTATTCTTGTATAGCTTGTACTGACACGTTCCTCTTTCTCTCTCTTCTGTTTTCGTGATTCAAACAGAGGTTTCGGAAGTTACTTCAAAGTTATAATATCAGAATACTATTATAATAAATTTACCATAACATCACGCCTATATACTCGTATCACCGTTATGTTTAAGTCACAAATCCATGACTGAATATTTTTGTGACAATACATATAGCTATGTATTATCGGAACTTTAATTCTTTCCTGTTATAAATCCTAACAGTCGGGCTTCGTGCCGACTCTTTGTTCGGACGTAAAGTCTGCAAAGGACGCGGCCATGAAGCGTGTAATACTGATAGGCGGTTGACGTCACTTCAAATGTATTTGAGTTTGAAGATTTATGGTGACTTCGATAATGTTTTAGATAGAATACCAAGCCAGGAACCTGCTGTACCGAAAGTATGAAGTATAAGCTGTAAAAGCATCAAGGGTGGTCTAAGGTATTTTGCGGAAAGAACTAGGACCTGCGTCTGTAGACAAATGGCAATCGATGATCGAAAGAGAGTAGATACGCGAATTAAGTGTATGGAAATGACATAACAGATCGCTTGACCGGTCGAAAGCTTATGTCAATCCAGTACATCTCATTGTCGTTTCTATTCTCTAGTGATCATCGATTGCCATTTGTCTAGACGCTGGGGGCTACTCCAAAAACGAATATCGAAGTTCCGGATCGAAACGAAACAACAACAAACATCGAACTTATTACTATCGAAGTATTATCAAACAACGAACTAATAGATGTCAATTAATATTTGGAAGTAGAGAGAAAGGCAAAGTTTCAATTCGCGAAAATCAAATCGATTGTCGGATCCACTTTCGTGGTTGGAAACCGTGCGATCCGTCAGCCGAAACTTAGTACTTAGTTAAATTTTCGGAGTAGGCCCTTGGTGCCTTGTACCGATGATTGTCCAAACTGTTATTTAGGTTGTGGAGAACGAATTTTGTTTTCTTTAATAGTTTGTCAAATAAGCCGATTGCCCATCTGATGGTACCGCCGCGTATATACAACACCAAAAGGATTGCTGATGAGCAATGCGTTGATAACCTTAGAGACAAAGTCGGAAAGTTTCATGTGCCTGTAATTTCACTGGCACCCATACTCACTGTTCTTCAAAACAAGCACAACAATGCTGCTGGGTGATTTACACGGGTCGATTTTAGCCGTGCGGCAAGTCACCAGTCGCATCGCTGGTAAACATCGAATCGCCACCCCATTTACATCGGTCGACAAAAATCGCATGCAACTTGTTCATTTCTAGCGGAACAACACAGCGCAAAACACACCTCATGCGGCGGGCGATCGCCTGCAACTGACCATTTACCGGTCGATTTTAGTCACCCGCCGCATGCGGCTTGTCGTTGCACGGCAAAAGTCGGATGGCACCCAACTTTGGGGCTTGCGATTTTAGTCACCTGCGGCCTAGTCGAATTGTCATTTAGACGTGTGAATCCCCTATTAGCGACAGAAATAGGCATGGAGGTAATACTTCAACGGACGAATTCTTTAACAAGGAGCTACCTACTACTACTATTATCAACCTTTCCAATTCTTTCTGCTCAATTAATATGCTTCAGCAAGGGATGTATGTGAAACATTAACTAGCGAGCCTTAGCTTTGCGATCGATTTCCCATGTATATTTTATATCTATTCTAAAATGTAATGGAGCCGGTTATTGTTAGGTAAATTATTAAAATACTGACCGGATATTAACCGGGATTGATTTGTGTGTAACAAAGCGGATTGGGTATAGGAAATTGTGTTGTTTGGTTTTATGATTTATTAACACACATAATGGTGTTTTACAGACATTAATATAAACAAGACTTAATTAAAATCTTAACCTTTTGGTTATAAGCAAGTACAACATGATTATTATGCTTTATATAGAAGTATACGGAGCCAAAAATGTTCCTTATCTTAGAATCTGCTACAGAAATAAAGCCTCGAAATCACTAGTAAAAAATTGACATGCAACACGTTGCTCAACATGTTTGGCAACATATAGCAACATGATGAGCGATCACGTGCAACAAACTGTTGGCGTATCATGTATTCTTTCAGCATCATTGTCCGCGTCATCTGGCAATGTTGACCGTCAATTGTTACTTGCAGTATACGAGGCTAAATGCCTCGGCCACACCAGATACAGGTTGCAATACACGCACCAGAGACATGTTGCTATAAATATGCCACAACATGTTGCTAGTGCACAAGTTGCGTTGCACTTGAGGTACAGGGGGTCTACTTCCTAAGCACGAAGTCCGTGGTTTCGGCCTTAGTTACGAGCGTTTCCTACTCCCTATCACCTACGGACATACGATTATTTCGGGGCCCGAACTAAGAATGAATAACAACACGATTTGACAGTTGTCCCTACTATCGATGTGTTTTTGCCCGTCCGAAAAGTTGAACTTGACACTTGTTTTGTTCACTCCTACCTGTTGTAGTACGGCCTACTTTTCGGGCTACTTTCGGATGGTCGACTAACTTCGTTGACGGACTTAGGGAGTAGACCCTCAGGTCGCGGCTCTTGTATTCGGCACAGAGCAACCTCTGCAACATGCGCCGAAACACTGTTGCAATACCGTGTGCCGAGATCAACGTTCCCAGTGTGGACGAGTTGCTGCAGCGTTTTAAGATAGGACTGATTGGAGACTAAAGCTCCGTTCATATTTTATAATGGTTATCGTGACATCCTAAAACCCCGACTTTTATCTATACAAATGCCCCTCTAAAAGCAAAGAATTAGGTATTGGATTAGGTACCTACTATTTTAGGATCAACCTTTGATCAGACCTTTATAGTAAAGACGCCAGAAAGTCAAGCTACCCAAAACTGTCAAATTTACACAATCAACCTTGAACCTAATGCTTTCGCGATAAAGATGAAAATCTATTAAAGAAATTTGACAGATTGTAGTAGCTTGATGTGCTGGCGTCTATACCGACTATGTAACTAGATTCTATTTACCGACGCATGACCAGGCTCCATTTTATTTAACACAGCCATCATAGCGTTCACAAGCAGTCCTTTTTAACGAACATTACCTATTGGTAAATAAGAACTCTTCTAGAAGGTTCGTCGGAAAGGGGGTGCTAATCCGCGGGTCATTTAAAGTACTTATCACTGATGACTGCTTTAAAGCAAGTGTTGAAATTTCAAAATTCGATCATTTTAATTTCCACTCCAAATTAATTTTATTTCATTATCATTCAGCCAAAAGACGTCCACTGCTGGACATAGGCCTCCCCCAAGTATCGACACATCGACCGGTCCTGTGACCGTTTCTTCTTGTGCTATCCATGTTGGGGGGGTTTGCCATAATCGCCATGCTTGGCAGGCGGGTTGGCGATCGCAGTATGGTTGTTAAATTACTCAGAGAACGTTGCTGCCCATCCTCTAGTGAATCCCTTTTACGACACTGATGGGAAGACATAGGGTAGTGCTATTTCTTTACGTCCGGCACCACACGGGACTATTATTTCAGTAAAAAAAAAAAAACTCTGCTTTAGTTACGAATTCAGAAAATGGAGCTTCTAATCCGTGATCCTAAATATGGCCAAAAACATTAACACAGCCGATCATATAATAGCTGAGTATAGACAGATTTTAGCGTATGTTTATGAGATCTTTGGACAGCTATTTCTCTTAAACCGTTGACTTTAGGGGAAAGTTGTAGAACAAAATAAAAAAAAATATTGATTATTATGGGTACTATAACAACCTTTCCAACTAACCTACTATGTCAATAATAAGCAAAAATTCCAGAGCTGTCCATAGTAGATCCTTTCATACGTTAGTTGCTATCACAAGAAAATTAGCTTACGAGTCTAATTATATGCCCAGTGGCATTAAAAAAATGATACCATTGGCCAAAATGATTCGTTTTTAGCCGATGGAACCGACAAGTCTGTAAGTATAAAATAGCGAAGCTATGACCACTTAAACTTCCCAACTGATCTAGGGAAACCAGTATAGAGTTTTGCATTTTCCCTTAATGAAACCCCATCGTCTCTCACGACCTCTCACTACGCTTTGGCAATTTTGTGAACGTATTAACACGAAACCTTCCTAAATCCTGCTTATTCAGGAAGTATAAAATATTCAAACAGTAGACGCCTAAATAACGGCACTTACGGTAGCCATCTGTTCCCGAGCGGAGTAGGTCATTGTGTAGTCTACAGAATACACAAACATTGAACAATGACACATAAATTAAGATAATTCAACACTGCTGTCGCACGTGATGGAACTGGGTCTGTGAGTGTTGCTAGGTTTGGCAGCCGATTGTAGGGAACCTAGTTTGGTTTCGGGTCGGATAAAGTAAAATTAGATCTCTCTGTCTAGAATTCTCGCGGGAGTCTGGAGGTAGTAATTGAGCTCCAAGCGAGCTTCACTGTCAAATTAATTCTAAGGCTACACTTCTAGCGAAGCGAACTCGACACATAATCGGTTGAAACAATTTTTTGATTTTTCATTTCTTAAGCTGCTGCTTTATTTATATTAGAATCTAGCCTAAAGACTAATAAATAATTCTGCTTTTACTTCTACAAAAAAATATAGTATTTAAGAATGCTATACCTAACCAGTTTTCTTAGTTTTTCGTTAAGGCGAAGACACTTTTTGCATGATTTCTTTACTAACTGCGACTAGGGAATCTAATCCCGCATCAAAATTGCGATCCCGCGGGATTTGCGGGATTGAGATTTTTTAAATATTCTTTTTGTTGAGTAGTTATTTAAAAAAATGAAATAAAAACAAGTTTTTTTTTTTATTATCATTATTAAGTAGAGTTATTACTTATTACTAATCAACAATTGAATTAAATGATGCTTTAGAGGCAAAAAAATGATCAGCTTCTTTTAAGAAACGATAAAACACAATGTTCAACCTTTCATCTTTTAGATTTGTATTTACAATTGAACATATTTATTGGTTTTTTGGTTTTAGAGGCATACAAATCAGCTCATTTAAAAAAAAAAAAAACAATTTTTTAGTTGTAATTTACAAACTGAAAACTAAAGTATTTTCCATACAAATGCTATAGAAAAGTCACGCACGAGTTCCATGGGAAAGTTGTTAAATCACTTATTAATGAGACTGTGCTGGATCTTAAAAATAATCAGCACGTCGTCTGAGCTCATTTTTTTTTAATCCCGCACACCTGCTGGATTGGATTCCCTAACTGCGACACATAAACCGATTGAAACAAATGTAGTAATAACATTCATATTTGTGGCTACAGCACAGCGGTTTTTGCAGTGTAGATAGAAAAATTAATTATAATACATTCGTTTTAATCGCTTTATCGCATAATCGCAGTTCGGGCCGCTGCTAAGTGCCTAATTTTGATCCAGTAAATCTCGATTTAAAGTATTCCTGCAAGTGGGTAGCTTCTGCCTTAAATCGACATTGGCTAACCAAAGATTTACTACACAACCCTGCCCACCGCATCACAGCTGTGACGGTTTTGTTATGCGGTTTCATGAACAGATGTTTGACCAGAGGAACTCGTGGCATTGTGTAGTCCACAGCATACACAAACACTGGTTCCGGCACAATGACACATAAATTGAGATAAGTCAACACTTATTACCGCACGTGGTCGGGACGTGTGAACGTCGCCTGTTACACCGTTACTTAACGTTGTGTTACGTTTTTTTTATTAGGTAAACATACGTGATGATAAGAGCTAAAAATATTGCAGATAGTGTTTATGTTGTGAAAAATATATTTAGGTCCATAAAATAACTAGAATAAGAATAAATAAGAATAAGAATAAATTTTATTTACCAAAAAAGATTTCTACAGAAAATCCTTAAATCTAACAGGTGTTCATGTTCTATACGATTGCTTATTAAGGACAATATTAACTGTGGCTTCCACACTAGGTCGAGCCTGTCTCGCGGAAGCCTTAGTGCTTAAAAAAAAAAACTAATTACTTTTTTTTCTTTATTTTTCTTGTTACAACAAAGTTACTGTTCAATGTGGCTCAATTAAAAGGAAATTTGTAAACAAATACTAATGGTAGAGGGGTTTGTGTCTAATTATCAACCGCGCAGATCACGATTTGTGAGGTTAAGCTGCGCTTGCCGCGGTCAGTCCGGGGATGGGTGACCGTTCGTTACACGTCGAGACCCATCCGTGCCTCGGTGAGCACGCTCAGTCATTTCAGAGTGTCATACGAATATCTATGACAGTCATTACGGGTAGTCAGAAGCCCGAAAGTCGGACAACCATTCTAATATTAGGATATCTGCATTGCCCAGTAACTGGGTTGCGGAGGTTTGATGGCAGTCGCTCCATGTAAAAAATATTATCATATTATGATATGATATTCAGCCGCATCTAGCTAGACTAAAGCTTAAAACGTACTAGCGGCCAGCCGCAATGCGGCGTGCCGCGCCGCAGCCCCAAAACAACCAGAGCGGTTGACGGCTGGCCGCAAATCAGTGCGTCGATATCATGCGGTTTCATGTAAAATTCGATGTGCGGCCTGCCGCAAGCGGCACATCGCGTCGCGGCCAGCCGATAGTGCGTTTACGGGCTAAAAGCTGACCCCAACATAGATGACTAGGCTAGGCTAGACAGAACGAAATACTAATAGTAAAATGTGTTTACATTTACGATTAATGTTTAACCAAGAGTGATTAATATCAATTAATTCAATCAGTTGGCTCGGCACATGTTTATAACTTAGCGCTATTTACCTCATAAAAACGAAGATCCAAGCTTGCAATTTGCAAGTCAATTGAGTTTACGTTATCACTTATCGACTATCGCATTCAAATAATGTTGACCCACATTATCGCGCACGAGCATAATATAGTCATAAAATTTTATTTGTAAATACTGAGTGCACGGTGTGAGTGAGTGATTCTATGCAAATGTCAATACACCGGTTTTGGGCATTACTTTATTTGAAAGGGTATTCGCCAAAATATGACTTTATGTTTAGATATGTTACATAATTCAAGGATTTGAGGTGATGTGATAACGTGATTCGTGACCTATTAATATGTAAATTGCCAAAGCGAGTTTTTTAAAATTTGATTACGTCTACATGCATTTATAATTTATTCTCCTGCTTAACATGTGTTTTAGTTAGATTTCCTGATAGATTCAGTTTTATTTTTTGTTTAGATTTAAGTTTATTACACGATTTAAATACCTATATTATTATGTAAATAAGCATACCTTAGTTTTATGTTTTTTTTTTAATTGTGCGTTGTTTGAGGCACCTTGGTCGTAAAAATAAATGCTATTTCTTTCTTTCATAAAAAACACGATTGCCTTTGGAGTGAGCCACGGCAATTTACCTTCCTTTTGGGAGCTTTTAGACCTATACAACAGAGGGCTGCGGTAGCCCCACCAGCAAAGCCTTAAGCCGAGGTCCATGTCCCACTAGGGGTCACCCTTAGTGCTGCGGTTGCTAGTAGTCATGACGTTAGTGTAATAGTATAATTAGTTAGCTTAGGTCAAGTATTTTATTGCCCCCCCCAATCGCTGGAGATCCTTTAGGTCTTGCCAATAACTTCCCAGCTACGTAGAAACAGGCCGCATCAAAAAGCAGTCCAACAGAAAGAAAACAGATCAGAACAAATTTACAGATCAATTAAAAAGTGCGTTTTAATATAATATAATTATTTAAATGATGATAATTTTGAAATGACATTCATTTGTAGGACAAGAGAAAAAAAATTGAAAATTAAATACATAAGGTTTTTTTTTGTTTCATAGATAGATTAATGTTATCGATTTTGAAAATTGACATTACTAGATACATACCTAATAAATAAACATTATAAGGATTCATAAAATGGAAGCCGCGGGCAAAACTACTATAACAATTCAAGGATACAACAGAGATAAGAAATCTGTTCGTTGTAATCCTTGTAATACTACGCTGTTAGTACATGTCATCCGAGCGTGTTGCATAAAACCTCATATTCACTAGGCAACAATTGACACACACCATGTTGCTCTACATGTGGCAACACGATAAGCGATATACTGCAACAAAATGATGCGTACTAATATCCTTGTCACCGTAAGGCCGCAAATTCAGAGCGGCTGGCGGGGCGTGCAGCGGGGCGTTGAAGCGATGTATTGAGCGTGCATACATTTAGCTGCACGCTAGCAACGCTGCTGCGAAGACACTTCAAAAACTAGTCTGTATGTTAAATAACGCCCGCAAAAACGCCCCGTTGCACGCCACGCCACTCCGAATTTACGGCCTTAGGTGAGTCCTGATGATTTTCTACAGAACTTTAGCATAAAGAATATTAAAAACAAAAAAACATGGATAATGTAGCTATTTTCCGGTTTTTGATGATGTTGTTTACATTTTTTCGATAGCAGTCTTCTTACGGCTACAATTTACGAAATGACTGAGCTGTCAGGACTCATGCTCATTTTTGAGTGAACAGAGTATAACTCTTTCAGCGTCATGTTCCTCGTCATCTGGCAACATTGCCAAACATGTCGAGCGTCAAATGTTGCGCGTCAGTTGTTGTTTAAGTTACAATTGCGTGCATCGCGGCCGATCGCAGCCGCGCGCGGCTATTGCGTCAATAGTATGAAAATGTATGGCACCACTTCCGAAGTCTGCGACAGACGCATGCGGCTAACGACAGATTAGTCAGTATATTATAGACATGGTTATTGTCGTATCAGCCGCGCGCGTCTGCCGCACGCGATCGACCGCGCGCGACTGCGATCGGCTGCGAATTACGGAATTGTACCTTTAGTGAACACGAGGCTTTAGTCTAGACGTTTAATGTTGGTACACACGGCTACACTTCAAGCTATGCAAAACCAGTATAAGCTGACCGTTACTTGTGCGAAAAGATTATACAAAGCGACGCCAAGATAAACTGGTTTTGTATAGCTTGATGTGTAGCCGTGTGTACCTAATTATGTCATTCAAGTGACAATAATAACACTTTATCGTGAAGATCTTGTTGCATGCAATAAAAGACAATGAGGTATTAATATCGCTTTTACACACGCACATAGCATTTATCACGCCGTATCTTCGTGAGCGTTGGCATTCTACACGTGCTTGTCGGGGATGCCGTGAATGCAATAGTCAATCCCGGGTCCCCTCCATAGGTAAGACGGATATCGTGGTGGTTTTTGTCGGTAAGAGTCCGACTTATTCCTCCGTCTCATCAAGATATCGTCAGAAGACTGTCACCAGCACTCGCTTTAGCATCTTTAAAATCCCTTTGTACAGTAAGTAGTACGACATAAGTTCTACGACTCGACAATCTTCGTGTTTCCGAATTTGTACGAATTATGGAACTTAACTGGTCACATAATTCGTACAAATTCGGACATAATTATTTTTTTAGTCGATAAAATCATGTCTAGTTTCACCCAATTTCATAGGTGCTCTTTATGGAGACTATCCGTGTATATACCGTCTCCGTGTGGTGCCGGACATAAAGAATAGCACCCATAGGAACCCCATCTCTTCCCATGGGTGTCGTAAAAGGCGACTAAGGGATTCTCTAGAGAATGGGCAGCAGCGCGTTTTCTGAGTACTTTAACAACCATACTGCGATCGCCAACCCGCCTGCCAAGCGTGGCGATTATGGCAGCCCCCCTCCCCTTTGGGGGAGGCCAATGTCCAGCAGTGGACGTCTTTGATGATGATGGAGTCTATAACATTATAAGGACACAAAAATAAATATAGCTCGGGTCGCATGATTCGTACAAATTCGGAAACACGAAGATTACCGAGGTGTATTGTAATTTATAGACCCTTAGATACTTTTAATTTTCAGATTCTATGAGGAAACTCGACGCCCGATACTAGACGATAGTGTGTCATCACTATTATTACTTCATTTCGTATGCTATCTATATCGTTACATAGTATGGCTATTAATTAGTAATTATGTTACTAAACCCGCCCTGTGTGGAGAGATTAACTACGTTAATGACTTGAGTGATAGATGTTGTATAAATAGATATTTAATAACAGGATTATCATTAATATAACATTATTACTACGGATTTCAATTGTTCACTTATCGTCGCAGTAAATATAATGTTTTTATGAGGTGGTTCTTTGTAAACATTGTATCAGTTGATTTAAAACTGATTGTTGGAGTCCTATATCGTATCCGGTGATCTCTTAAGCTTGTGACATGATCCTTAGTTTCTCAGCTTACGGTAGCAGCTGTTTCATGCATGATCTGCTGATTAAAGAAAATTTACAACCAGTATTTCATTGCTAACATTGGGTGCTTCGACTACCGATAACGACACATCTTTATCTAAATCTTTTTACGACGTTTTTATGATACGTATAAGTAAAGCGAACGAACGCACTTAGTTACTGCTTACATCCGAATGAAACCGCAAGACCTCTGTAGCCCCACTATGGCGGAAATATCACGGTAATAAGTCTATTGTCCGAGTAGCCATAGCACCAACTAATTAGGCTACTAGTTTACAGTACGCGTAAAATAACTTTAGCCGCTCTGAAACCAGGTTTTTAGCGTTCTGTTTCTCATTTCAGAGGGGTAAAATTATTTGGTGCGCGTAAAATAACTTTGCCGCTCTGAAAGCAGGCCTTCAGCGTTATGAAGGCCAATTCTCGCAATTAAAAATGTTCCAAATATATTTTTGTATTATAACTTTCGTGAGACACATTCATATTTATGATTAGTTACGGTTTACTCACGTGCATTTTTTCGGGATTGCCCGACTAGTTTCGGACCCAAACGGAGTCCTTAATCATGAGCTGATCATGGGGCGAGGTCGCGAGTCGAACTAGCGCTGCACCGCGCCGCGTAGCGTTGCGCCCGCGACGAGAGGGGCGCGCTCTGTGTCGGTATTGCTCGTGCATCTTCGTCACTTGTCGTGTCCGTGTTGTTGTGATACTGAGTGCCGGTGCATACCGCGCTTACTGTGTCGCACTCCAGACTTAACTCACTTTTATATGACGTAGACTTCAGAGCTGGTCTCCAAACAGGTGGCAGTGTCCAACCACCGTCTCTATTGAAATTCGGATGCCGGCTGATTTCGATGGCTTCCAAATATAGTTTCCAGATGGAAACTCTCAGTCTAGTCTCAATCCCATAAATATGACAAATGGTATTCTGGTTCGTTAACAAACAACGTCAAACGTGAGGTTATATTGAAAAGAGAATGAAAGTTGACTGAAGCCAAAAGGGTATTCTGATTACATTATGAACTGAGCCATTTTGACAATTCTCATTTATTTCTACAATTTTAATCTATGGGATGATTGTTGATATCGGTATGCTATCGGTAATAGATTTTAAGTTGACTGAATTGACATATTATATCGAGATAGACTGAGATGATACTGAAACCGGACTGAACTTTAAGTGTACCAGAATACCATTTTTTAATCAATTCATAATTTACTCTCAGTTTGGTCAACCTTCACTCTTACTTTGGGCTTCTGTTTCTCACTTCAGAAGTGGCAAAGTTATTTGGTACACTTAAAATAACTTTGCCGCTCTGAAACTAGCCTTTTAGCTTTCCGTTTCTCACTTCAGATGGGAAAAGTTATTTGGTATGCGGAAAATAACATTGCCGCTCTGAAATCGGGATTTCAGCGTTCTGTTCCTCACGTCAGAAGGGAAAAGCTAATTTATTTGTACTCTATCTGACTCGTTCAGGCTTCTGACAATCTACTACCAATACCAAAGATATCGCTAGACAGGCGGGATTGCTGAACGTATTCCTTTTTACACTTAATAAGTATTCATTTGTTTGTTTATAAACACTGTTTCAGAAACATAATTTTTTGAAACATTGATACATGTTGCGGTAAGCTGAACTTATCTACAGTTTTTGATGGCAAAACCTCTGAAATATTGTTTTCAAAAAGAATAACGTGATGTGTCACTATCTGCTTATCCGAAATATTGTTTACTAATGAATACATGGCTTGATAGTCTCCGCTTAGGCCGTGGTCTATTGGTCGGCGGCTGCGTCCAACGTTATCATCATCTTCCTGCCCTTATCCCATGTTATTTGGGGTCGGCGCAACATGTTTTCTTCTTCCATTCCATTCTGTCACCCGTCATTGTATCACTAACTCCCTTCTCTTTCACATCATTCTTCACACAATCCATCCATCTTTTCTTTGGCCTCCCTCTTCCTCTCCTTCCATCCACATTTATATTAATAACTCTCTTGGTCACATTCGTTTCATTCCTCCTCTTCACATGCCCATACCAAGAGAAACGGTTCCCTTTCAACTTTTCTGTGACTGGCGCTACTTTCAAACTTCCTCTAATATACTCATTCCTGACGTTATCCATTCTGGTCACTCCACACATCCATCTCAACATTCTCATCTCCGCTACATGCAATCTGTTCTCATACGTCTTCTTCACGGCCCAACATTCCGATCCATACAGTACGACAGGTCCAACGTAACGAATGCTTGTTATGGAAACGCACTATAGTGGTCTTCACCACTGCGTTTGCGTCAGACAACGGCCTTACAGTACTGCTTACCACGTAATCAGCAAGATAGACCGTAAACACGAGTTGAAACACGTGACAGCAATTTCATTATCATAAATTTTTCACGTCTCAAAAACATGGAAGCGAACACATTTTCGGTAGTAATTTCGTTTCCCTACATTTTATACGATAACGCTTATTTCTGTATACTGTGAGTATAATTGGAGTGACCTTTGCGTGCGTCATAGATAATTACTGTTTATTATTGTTTTGTATTAATAGTTCGGTGATAATCGAAAAAATAGGAACTCATTCTGTTAAGATGTCACCTTTATTATCCGTACGGTGTTCGACTTGTTTGTGAAGTTTACGCTGGTCCACGAATTAATTTAATATTTACTAATCTATAAAAATAAAAGTCCTGACTGACTCATCAACGCCCAGCCCAAACCCTTGGATCTAGAAAGCTGAAATTTTGCACAGAGGTTCCCTTTATAATGTAGACAAGGAATAAGGAAGGATTTTTTGAAATTCAACCCCTAACGGAGTTAAATAGGGGATGAAAATTTGTATGGAAAATCGTCACTTAACGGGTTCAAAATTTCACGCAAGCGAAGCTGCGGGCAAAAGCTAGTCGCCTAATAAAAAAACAATCGTGGTGGCACGGAGGTGACAGAACCGCTCGCTAAGCAGCGGGTTCAAACCCAGGAGTTTACCAATGTCATATGCACTTTCTTTTTTATTCTTCAACCAATAACTATGGCAGTCGTTACGGGTAGACAGAAGCTCGTAAGTCTGACAACCAGTCTAACCTTAAGATATCGGCATTGCCCAGTAACTGGGTTGCCGAGGTCTGATGACAGTCGCTCCGTGTAAAATACTGGTAGTCAGCCGCATCTGGGGGTCTGCTCCCTAAGCACAAAGTCCGTGGTATCGTCCTTAGTTACGAGCGTTTCCTACTCCCTATCACCTACGGACTTACGATTATTTCGGGGCCCGAACTAAGAATGATTGACAACGTAATTTGACAGTTGTCCCTACTACCGATGTGTTTTTGCCCATCCGAAAAGTTGAACTTGACACTTGTTTTGTTCACTACTACGTTTCGGGCTACTTTCGGACGGGCGACTAACTTCGTTGACGGACTTAGGGAGTAAGCCCCCTGGTTACCTTGAACCTACAAACATAGTTGGGAGAAAGGCTAGCACATAACAGCAGCATTCAAGTCTAGGTGCGTCTAATACGTGATATACCTAGTCGTACTTGTGACGAAGTCGACAGTTTTGAAAGTGATTATATATCGTTTGGCTAATGACCTCGAATTAGGCTATTTGCTCAGTAGCAGTTACTGTTATATTCTTGCTCTGTATGTTTACTTTCTAAGTTTGGTATTATGGAAAGTATAATGCTGAGAAGTAGGAAGTCTAGAAATCACGTGGCTAACAGCGAAGGCAATTCGTTTCGTTGTCTCATAAAAGTTCATTTATCTTCGTTCGGCATTCATTTAATAGAATAGAATATCTTTATTTGCACAAAATGTAGGTTACATCCAACGTTATTTTTAGTATATACAAAAACCGAGACAAGATAATATGTGTTTTTTTTTAATAAATCTCTAAGTTACACCGTAGTTTATGTCGCGTTAAGTTCCCTTGTAAAGTGTGAAATGCCTGAGATATGCTATGCAGGGGTTGTCTTATACACGGAAACTGACCGAGCGGACCATCTCAAGCCTCAAGGTGTTTATGACCGTCAACTGTTATGGGTAGAAACCTACTGAAACAAAATTGAAATTTATGAAAAAAAAAAGAAAAAAAAATGTGGTGTAAAAAATTTGTCAATCGATTCTCCTAGTGATTCTGAACAAACTAGTTTCAGGTTTAGTATTACTAAAACTAAGCTTGTATAGATGAATAATTCAACAATCAGCGCCAGATAGGTACATTTTATCGGTTTACGACATGCAAATATTAAAATACTAAAATACAATAATTAAAAACTACTTGGTTAGCTTATCGATTCGTTTTTGGATATACGAGTAGAAACCGGGGTTTAGTTAGTAATTTTTTATCTTTGTTTGTTAGATATGTACCTATTTAAAAACTACCATTGGTAATCTCAACGTTTCATTATTAGATATAGAAACAGACCATTAGTTAGATTTTTCTTTGTTAGTTAGATGTTTGTTTGTATTGTATTAAACACATATTGTGTTTATCATCAACACAAATATTGAGACAGTCTGTAGAAGTTTAGTATGTTTGTAAATATGATTAAGTACGTAGAGACACGTCTCAGGAAATAATGGTTTGAGGCTGTGGGAGAAAAATCTACTAAGATATGACTACTCGTATATTACGTTTCGTTATGAGGTTAGAATGTGAAGAGCAAAAAATTGTCTACATGTCTCAAGCGCAGACAAAGTGAACGTAATTAGTCGGGTTTAAAATAGTTAATTTATTCTCCTAATTAGAGAAAGTATATGACTGCATGAAGTTATGCGAACCGATGCTCATAGTCTGTCTAGGCTAGACCAAGATAATGTTGTCTAAGTATTTGTAAAACACAGGACCAGTGTGTTATCATCAGTGATCGGAAAAAGGTCAGCTAATTTACTTAAACTTCAAAGAACAGAGACAAAAACCGGAGACTTCCTTACGACAACATTTTTTTTCGTGAAAATTATTCCGGGTTTCGGGACATCACTAAAGTACATTTAATATTAATGTTAATAGTACAGAAAACAATTAAATTCGTTTCCTATTTTTGTTTCCCAAAATTGTCACAAAAGCAGATGACACGTTTTTCATTGTTTTTAAAAAAGAGATTGTTTATTGTTTTCAAAAAAGGAGATTGTCTTTTATTTTTTGAAAACAAATGAAAGACAATATCCGAGAAAATTCTCCCGATAAAAAATGTTGTCGTAAGGAAGTCTCCAGTTTTTGCCTCTGTTCTTTGAAGTTTTGGTAAATTAGCTCACCCTTTTCCGATCACTGGTTATCATAGTATAATAATGTCCAAAACCGGAATAACAACTTTACTACTATTTTCGCTGCGCTTATTTACATAATTATAATAATAGCCACGATGTTGATAAAACGAAACCACGTGATAAAAACATCGAGACTGAGTAATTAGTGCCTATAATTGTTGACTCAGGGTGCATATAAATGCTCAATTAAAAGTGTAATAAATACGATCTACATTTTTAAAGTTCCGTACGACGTAATGCAAAAAACGTAACTGTTATAGTATCACTTTTTTTTCTGACTGTCTGTCAGTCAAGATCCTTAGGAATGCTATAGATAACGAGTGGAAATTAATACCAAATATTCAAGTGTACTGCCTGATAGTCCGGTGAAACAATTCAAGTTTCTAACACAAAGCAATACGGTCTCTGTTGGTGCCTGAGCTTGGGGATGCTTGTTTGAATGATATAAAGTTTCCGGTAACTCTGAGTCTGTATTTCACTTCCTACAAATTATATTTGTCAAAGCGAATAAAAGTATTTTTGGCACCTTGAACGACACTAGAAAACGAACTGCAGAAATGAGGTCACAATATCAGAATTTGTTGTGCACAGGAGTATAAAAAAGTTCATTGTTGAAAAAAAAATTATTTGTATGGCACCTGTAATTTTTAACAAAATACCAAATAATATAAAAGAACAACCCTTAAGAACATTTAAAAAACACTTAACAGCATTATTATTAGAAAAATCTTATTATTCTGTGAAAGATTTCTTAGTCGATAAGTAATTGTAAATTTTTGTTTTGTGTAACTTGCATGCTATTTAAGGCAGAATGTATAAGGATTCGCCAACAAAATGTAATTTTTATACGTACATTAATTGCAAATAAATTTATCTATTCTATTCTATTCTACAAATTGTTCTTAACTGTTAAAATGTTATCCTAGATGAATGTTGAATGTTAAAGAGCGCACCCGGTAACGGCGAAATATGCACTGAAGTTACTTATCTATACATATAATAAAATCGTGTTTCAGGAGTAACTTAGAATATTTCGTCTAGAACTTATAAATCGCACGGTAACGAAACCATAGCGCGATCTAATTCGACGCCAACGCCATCTAGGGAAGTAAAGATTAAACATATGTTTGCATGTTTATGCAAGCATCACGTAAAAAGAGCTGACCCAATGCTGTTGACTTTTATAAACAAATATTGTGCTTATCTCAAAGTAAATTATTTTTTTTGTTTCATCGCAATCGGTTCACGCAATCAAAAGATATGCAAATAACCAATATCTTCTATACATATCTATAAACATATTACGAAACAGTAAAAAAACTGTGTCTGTACATTAAATATATTTAAAAAAAAAATTGAGGGGGGCTTAGAAACAGTAATAGGGCACGAATCCAAAAAAAAAATCTGTCTGTTTGTCTGTGTGTCTGTTTGTTTGTACACGCTAATCTTCGGAACTACTGGACGGAATTGAATATTTTTTTTTTGTTGCATAGTTCTTAAGTCTGGGCAACATATAGGCTATAATTTATCTTGGAAACTTGAACACCTGATGCAGAACCGCAACAGACCAGCTAAACTATAAGAGATACAAAAATGGTACCATAGCAAAAATTGTTCCACGTGATGAGCATTTTCTGTTGAGAGAATAAATTTGAAGATTTGGAACACCTGACGTGGAACTCCACGAGCCCAGCTATACTATAACATATATAGGAATGACGTCTTAGCAAGAATTGTTCAGCCTGATGAGCACTCTCTGTTAACGTATAAAAATTGAAGATCTGGAACACCTGTTGTGGAATTCCAAGCGCCCAACTACACTATAACTTTATAGGAATGACGTTTTAGCAAAAGTTGTTCAATCTGATGAGCACTCTCTGTTGATTTATAGAAATCGAAGATCTGGAACACCTGTTGTGCAACTCCAAGAGCCCAGCTACACCATAACACTTATAGGAATGACGTTTTAGCAAAAGTTGTTTGGTCTGGTAGACATTTCCCATTGACTTATAAAAATCGAAGATCAGAAACATCTGATGTGGAAATCAAAGCTATCACTAATTTCACTGTATAATTATAAAATAACATAAGCTGGGAGTACATCCACGCGGTGAAGGCGGTAACAGTTTAGGACTGATTTTCGATGACGATGGTATATCATTGAAAATTTGACTCTACTGGCCCAAACTGCCATTATTTTTTTTATTTTATCGAATAAATATGTCTTCGGGCTTATTTTATTTGAGTGCTAAATTTCCTTTTCCATTTATCTTCGTGACACGGTAGCCTATCCGGTAACGCAGGGGAGCAGTCACTTAGATTTTAATTGATCAGGTATCTTCACAATAAAACTATAACCATGCCTAGAAAGAGGTCAAATCTTTCCCAATGTTCCAAAGGAGCTAAAAGATTGAGGATCATAAGCTCCCAAGAATGTACCGAAGAGCGTCCGGAGAGACTTAATGCTGTTCGAGAACATCAGGCTGCAACTCGCTCCGTGGAAACCTCTTCGGATCGCGAAGCACGCCTGCGTTCTCAGCGTATTTACGCATCTACATCCAGGTCTCTAGAGACCAGTGAAGAATATGATGCGCGACTGACCGCTGATCGTGTACGTCACGCATTGTCTCGCGAGTGGGAGATGTTCACGGATAGAAAATTACGTTAGAGTTATCAGCGTATATACACATCGATTTCGAGGTCTCTAGAGACAAGTGTGGAACGTGATGCGCGACTGACCGCTGATCGTACAGGTCATGCATTGTCTCGCGAATCGGAGACGTTCACGGATAGAGAAATACGCTCGAGTTCCAAGCGTATCTACGCATCGACTTCTAGGTCTCTAGAGACAAGTGCGGAACGTGATGCGCGACTGACCGCTGATCGTGAACGCCACGCATTGTCTCGCGAGTCGGAGACGTTCACGGATAGAGAGTTGCGCTTGAGTTCCAAGCGTATCTACGCATCGACTTCTAGGTCTCTAGAGACAAGTGGGGAACGTGATGCGCGACTGACCGCTGATTGTGCAAGTCGTGCATTGTCTCGCGAATCGGAGACGTTCACGAATAGAGAATTACGCTTGAATTCCAAGCGTATCTACGCATCGACTTCTAGGTCTCTAGAGACAAGTGGAGAACGTGATGCGCGACTGACCGCTAATCGTGAACGTCATGCATTGTCTTGCGAGTCGGAGACGTTCACGGATAGAGAATTACGCTTGAGTTCCAAGCGTATCTACGCATCGACTTCTAGGTCTCTAGAGACAAGTGGGGAACGTGATGCGCGACTGATCGCTGATCGTGAACGTCACGCATTGTCTCGCGAGTCGGAGACGTTCACGGATAGAGAATTGCGCTTGAGTTCCAAGCGTATCTACGCATCGACTTCTAGGTCTCTAGAGACAAGTAGAGAACATGATGCATGACTGACCGCTGATCGTGAACGTCACACATTGTCTCGCGAGTCGGAGACGTTCACGGATAGAGAATTGCGCTTGAGTTCCAAGCGTGTCTACGCATCGACTTCTAGGTCTCTAGAGACAAGTGGGGAACGTGATGCGCGACTGACCACTGATCGTGAACGTCACGCATTGTCTTGCGAGTCAGAGATGTTCACGGATAAAGAATTGCACTTGAGTTCTCAGCGTATCTACGCATCTGCTTCTAGGTCTCTAGAGACATCAGACGTTTCAGATCTTCGATTTTGATGACCCCGTTGTCGTTGGCATAAGCAACAGGATCCGCGTACGAAGTCGCGGGCAGAAGCTAGTAATCAATAATGCGTAGTTTTGTTATCCACGCTGTGTCACGACAAGTGTCTAATTGACAGTCGCGATCGAGGTAAGATTCTTATAGAAATTACACTGCTGTTATGTAATTTCCATACATTTAATTGGCGTATCTATTCTCTGGCGATCATCGATTTCCATTTGTCTACAGGTCCAGAAGTACTGCTGCCACTGAATATGATGATAATAGAAAACATCTAGAATATTATAATGCGCAGTTTGTAGGTACTCCGACTACTCCGTGACTCAAGCTTCATATAAATTAAAAGTGCAATAAATATTGTTTGTGATCTAGTGCTCTCACAATGCACGTGTCGGAATTTATTTGAATTTATTAACTACCCGTGTTACGTTTACATAAAATGGAAGGATAAATGTTGGAAAACGGTAAAATTGTTTTCCGCGCTCGCTTTTCGTATTCGCTTTTGGTATTTTAGAGAGTGTATCAGCATTTCTATTGCTTTCTTTGGTTGGTTATCATTCTATATTATTTTCTTACGTCTATTTTGCATATAAAAAGATAGACTAAGTAATACCATATTTGATACAAGTAATCTTTAAAAGATTAGGTTTGCCTGGGCCCATTTTTCAAGCGCCCGGACGCTTTTTTTGAGAAATAAAAGATTCAGACGACAGATTCCTATAAAAATTGTAAAATTATATGTTATCCTTTTATTAAAATAATCTACCCCCATGATTTAAAATTATCTTTTACGTCTTCCTAGTCCATCCAAAGGTTGTCTGGAAGACATCGCTATGAGACTGCCATCGTACCCCTGTTTTATATTGTTTCTGTTTTTTTGCTATTGTTATGTTATGGTGCACAATAAAGCACATTCTATTTGTCTGATGATTGAAATATCGACCATAAATTGTAAGTAATTAGATTATTAATTATATGTATGCGGCTAGTCACTGTGCTACACGTTCTGTCCAAGAGCCTGAAGCTCTAGAGTTCGACAAATTCAAAGCATTTATTTCAATTAGACCATTTACAGGGACTTTTAAACTGTCGAAAAAAAGAAGTTATTACCGCTTTCCAAAGTGTAGCTTCTTATGGAGAAAAACGGGCAATAAACTCCATGGTTACTCTTTTTCATCAAATGTTTACAAAAATTTGGTTACTTTGTGAATAAGAAAAATAAATGTTAGAACAATGTAAGATAATAAGAGTACGAACAATTAATTTGCTATGGCGGATTAGAGATGACCAGTCCTAACTAACGGCGCCTGTTCACGAACATGTCGCAAGCATCGCTCAGCTCAACCGTTTCGTCACTTACCTCTCTCATCATCTCAGGATCAAACACGTACAACACTGGACGTGTTCTGGAAGCCTTTGCCATTCGCACCAGGTCGCCATATTTGTCGCGAAGACCTTCCAGCAAGCCGAGGCCTACGGTGTGGTGGTAGCTTCCTGTTGTAACAATAAAATAATGGATTATAATGTGTTTTATGCTCAGGAAGTTCTAGGAATCTTTGGAAGAAAAGTAGGAACAATTCAAAAGCTGAAGTATTAACCGAGAACTGCCACAACATACGATCTAGAGAGCAGAGAGATCATGTCACAATATACAACTTCTTTTTTAGGGTTCCGTACCCAAAGGGTAAAATGGGACCCTTTTACCAAGACTCCGCTGTCCGTCTGTCACCAGGCTGTATCTCATGAACCGTGATAGTTAGACAGTTGAAATTTTCGCAGATGATGTATTTCTGTTGCCGCTATAACAACAAATACTAAAAAACAGAATAGATAATGAAACGGAACCCTTCGTGCGCGAGTCCGACTCGCACTTGGCCGGTTCTTGTTATTTGACGTCGTCGTCTTTGAACCTAGTCGCACCTGATGGTAAGCCCAGACAGGGTCTAAGATGGAGCACACGAATCCAAGTAACAGAGATATAGAGGGATTCCCCTATACCACTCTGGCTGTCACACACACACAACGGAACACAGGAAACTGCTTGGCTTTAGTGTGAGGGTGGTTGCTAGCCAGGCGGACCGTATAGATCCTACCACCAAACGTGCTGGGTTTTTTTTAATACACGCGTCTATTCTCATTGCATATTCTTCATTGTTTGCAAGCGTGGTTACTGAGTGTAATCTCTAGGGGTTTGCTGAAAAGAAACTTCGAGAAGCAGTTCGGAGTTTAAAACTGTGTTCGCTCTCTGTTACAACGTCGCGTCGCCCAGTTATAATCTTTTACGACAAAAATGTGGAAAGTGAAAGGCTAGCCCGCTGAAGCAACGCTTCAGCACTCTTTATTAGCTAAGAAATATTTCAGCTATTGTTGTTGGAGTTTTTTCATAAACTCGTGACCGTGTCTCAATCCGAAACTCCGCTAGAAGAAATAAATTCTAAATATCGTTCATTCTAAATGAAACTTTGCTGCGTCTGGTCTGTATTGCAAGAAATTACTAAAATAAATAATGGAATCAGGCGTTACTTTGCGGCAATCCATGACATACGTAGTTCGCTAGTTTGGGTGCAGTCAAGTCAAAGTCAAGTCAAGTCAAATAGTTTTTATTTCAAGTAGACCAGATCCCTGGTGCTTTCAAAAGGTCAACACTAGGGGACACTCAGGGGCACAGTATGCAGGTGTCATTAATATATGCACAATAATGCACATGCAGGAGATGTTGACTCGACGACCGCTCGGATTCGCGCGTCTAAGGTGTCGACAGAGTCAACATCTTCTGAGGATGCCTCATGGAGGGGCGAAACACGTGTCGTATCGATTTATGTTGCATGTAATTAATCATATCTGCTGCATGTGCATATATTTGCGCGTGGGAGGTTGGTGTTGCATACTGCATCCAAACTAGCGAACTAGTTTGGCGGAATTAATACAAAATATTGTAATTGCATATTTGTAGACTTACTAAACGAAAACGATTCCAGTTTATACGCAGACGTAGTAATGAAGTAAACGAGGTGTTATCAGATATTGGTATGTGTGGTCATCAAGTACGAATAGTGGGTGTCATAGTCGTAATGGCGTAAGACCCTCATTGCACAACAGTATCGGCATTCAGAAAATAGTGTGATGTGCTAATTGTCAACAGCTTTGCTTAGGCGCAGTATTTGCAGAAGGATCAATAGACAGCGTTAGCAGTCTTGACACTACTGCATCTAGAGTTAGTTCTTGGGCAAAAGGTTTAGAGTGCTGAGAGTGCTGGTAATGAAAGTCTAGTTCCACTAAATGTTGTAAATGCCAGACGACATGTGTCTGCATAGAGGATCCGCTACAATGGCGGGAGGATCAAACTTCAAACATCAAAACTCATCTATCCTTAGTAATATTATAAATTAGCGACCCACCCCGGCTTCGCCCGAGTGCAATATATTATTCATATATACCTTCCTCTTGAATCACTTTATCTATTAAAAAAAACCGCATCAAAATCCGTTGCGTAGTTTTAAAGATCTAAGAATACATAGGGACAGACAGCGGGAAGCGACTTTGTTTTATACTATGTAGTGATACGAAAGTAACTCTGTCTGTCTGTTACCTAATCACGACTAAACTACTGAACCGATTTTGTTGAAACTTGGTACAGAGATAGTCTGGAACCCGGAAAAGGATATAGGCTACTTTTACTTCGAAAAACGCGGAATGCGCGATAACCGACATCCACGCTGGCGAAGAGCCCTAGTCCAAAATAAACTAGAATTACCAACTTAGTTCTTTTTTAACATCAATATTCCACACAACAATCCCCAAAAACGCCAACGTAGATACATACACCGATCAAAAAAAGTTTGCGATCACTTTGAAAAATTATGTAGCCTTTTTGAAGCCGAATTTTCTAATCGGTACAAGTACAACGGTAATCGATTGAAAGCGATAATTATCATGATAAATATAGATTGATAGTTATCTAGATAAATATAAATCAGATTTCGGTTGGACTTTGAATTCGGAATCTTCACATACATTTATGCTAGTGATCGCAAACTTTTTTTGATGTGTGTACATAAACCTACTCATATGTATTTTTGGTTTCCAGGGAATCCACATGTGCAGAAAAGAACTAGCGCCACACGGCCCTATCGTCAACATAGTCGTTGATCAGTAGTATACCTATATACTGTATTGGAATCTATTAAGTGGCGTAAACGATATAAACCGGAATGAAAGTAGGTCTAAGTCTATATTTGGTCTGAGCGAAAGTAAGTTTGG
This sequence comes from Amphipyra tragopoginis, assembly GCA_905220435.1. Lineage (NCBI taxonomy): Eukaryota > Metazoa > Arthropoda > Insecta > Lepidoptera > Noctuidae > Amphipyra > Amphipyra tragopoginis. The sequence continues at coordinate 6,630,381 of HG992006.1, forward strand.
GATTGGTACCTAGATTTATTGTTGAGTTCTATCGCGATATCGCCTACGTTTTCTAAATCAGGATTGTCTCTTAAAACGTCAAGTTGTCAACCGGTATCTAAATAATAGCTAAAGATTAAAAAAAAATTAAAAAATGGTTTTATACTTTTCGAGTTGCAAAGTTACCATAAATAAAATTCTTCCTTATAAATCTAACAAAAGAGTTTGAAAAAAAAAACTTAAAAAGAAAAATCTGAACCCTCAAACGGCTGAATTATTTATTTTGTTCCCGGATTGACGTTTTGGGCTATCCTGTATATGCAGACATTCATTTAGAGATACCGTAAATAGAAAAGAGCATAATATTTTTAACCTACTACTGTGTTTGTTCACCATAGTGTGCAAACATAGAAAAAATATTAAAATGGGAAAAGGTTACTGTACAATGGGAGTTCTTATCATAATTGCGATCTCTTCCATCTTACAGCCTTTGAATGCATAAAACGGGATTGCAGATTGTGTTTTTTTTAATATATGTGGGCACAAGATTATTCATATTTATGGTCATTGTATATCAGTGTTGAGGGGGATACGTAAGCTACGGGTGTTGGGTGACGGTTTTGTACATATCAAGACTTCGTCGTGTCTCGAAGGGCATGTTTAGACGTCGCGTCGGTCTCGATGGTGACTTAGAGGCAACCTTATCATAGTTGGAACGTGTAAAAAGGCAAGCCCGATGAGTGAAACAACATTGGAACAAAGAGTCCATGTCTAAGGCAAGCCGACAGTCATGAAGAAATTGTAAAAGATCCAGTAGCTGGATCTAGGCGCCTGTACCAGCACTAGATTGGCATTGAACCAATAGTTTTTAAATAAAGCGTTGGATACTGGACGCTGGATTGGACTGAAGCATGTTTACACTGATTTAATGCCAATCTGGCGACACTGGGTCCAGCGTTGCAATCCAGGGACTGGATCCAGCGTTGCAATCCAGGGACTGGATCCAGCGTTGCAATCCAGCGACACTGGATCTAGTTCCGGGATTTAACGTTGGAATCCAGCGACTCTGGACCGAGTTACTGGATCCAACGTTACAACCCAACTACACTGGATCAATGTAAATCCACATTTAGGGTTTTATAGAACATACATAGAACCTTGAATGTCGGATACCATAGAATTTGCGACAGTCTAGAATTGCAGCTTTATCGAAGCACACAGATTGTTTTTACTGTTTTATTCACAAACATTAGTCGCGGTTAAAGCTCGTTAATGAAACTTAATGACACTCATTCTCACGCTACAGCGAGCGACGATAAATGTAGTGTCGGGAATTATTGGAGAATTAATTTTAAGTGAGCTTTTTATTATGTTTACTAAAATTAATTGAGTTACTTAATGTTTTTTTATTTATTTGTTTTGTTCTTGGGTAAAAATAACACATACCTACTATCTATCGTTGTAGCAGCTATCTAGAATAGCTGCATTTTAATAGTAACCTATTATTGATTAGGTAGGTAGATAAGATCTTTTAAGGGTTGAGTATAGGGTTGCCAACTCTTTGTCGGTCAAAAATAGTAGTTCTAAAATTATTACCCACAAAAATATAGTAGATAGCAAAAGGATGAAAAAAAAATAGTAGGTTCCAAACTTTATAAGTATCATAAAAGAATATTTTTTATAAGTTAATTTCAAAAGTAGGTAGTTACCAAAACACAAACTCGAGAGCGCGAAAATCGAAATTGTCAATCTGTCAAACTCAAAGTGGATGCAACTGTCAACTTGACATACCAGAATCGTTCAGAAATAGTTAATTATGGTTTACGCTCACACATTTTGAAACGAATAGCTTTGAGTTTGATGCCTTTTAAATATAGTAGCTTCGCCTACTATATACTTTTTTCAGAAATATAGTAGTCGGGCCTCTAATATAGTAGGATACTATATTATATAGTAGGGTTGGCAACCCTAGTTGAGTACCCAAAGCGTAAAACGGGACCCTATTACTAAGAATCCGCTGTCCGTCCCTCCGTCTGTCACCAGGCTGTATCTCATGAACCGTGATAGTTAGACAATTGAAATTTTCACAAATGATGTATTTCTATTGCCGCTATAACAACAAATACTAAACAACAGAATAAAATAAATGTTTAAGGGGGCTCCCATACAAGAAACGTGATTTATTTGCAGTTTTTATAGCTAATGGTACGGAACACTTCGTGCACGAGTCCGACTCGCACTTGGCCGGTTTTTTTTTCTTTTTACTTCTTTGCGGGTCTTAGACTGTTGATGCTCGGCATCAAAACAACATAATCCATTATTCATTCATAAAATAAAACTACCACGTGAGCTTCAGTTATTTAACCTATACGGTCTCCGAGTGAATATTCATACTTTTTACATAATAACTTTCATGAGTGATGGGTATTCATGCCATGTCATTCATTCAATACGTTCCTTGACCGCCTGATACAAAATTTCGGAGTCATTCAACTCGAACGTTACTTCTTCATTTGATACAATTAGGTCAACCTCATCAATAGTTGCTATTCGGTTATCAAAGCAGCCGTTTCGTATCGGCGTAAAATGTATAATAAGAGTAATCTTGCTTCGTTTTGTTTAGAATTTTCTTAATTTAGAACTTTGATATATTCATAATTGTTTGATATCAGAATCCTAATCCTAACTAATATTATAAATGCGAGAGTAAGTTTGTTTGTTTGTTACCTTTTCACGCCTAAACCACTAAACCGATCATCCTGAAATTTTGAATATACGTTGTCAGGTGTACAGAAACGGACATAGGGTACCTTTCATCCCGAAAAAAGTACTGTTCCCGAGGAAAACAACAATAACGTTAATAGATGGCGCCACGTGTCTTTCGAATCATGATTGAATTATGTTATTATAGAAACTTTGGTAGTGTGTTGAGAGTTGATTGTCAAATTCTAAATTAACGCGAGTGAAGCCGCGGGTAAAAGCTAGTTATTAATAATTTACTTCAATGAAGCGTTTGATAACGTCTTATTTTGGAAATATTTCAGGGTTGTTTTTTTGTACCCTTTAGGCAGAGTGTAATTAAAGACGAGGAATAATTATTTTACGCCCGTAAAAGGGCTCGTATGTTGTTATTACTAACCAGGGGGGCAATAAGCTAAGAGAAACGTTAATCAATCGCATTTGAAAGCGAAATAAACGGTTCGGCTTCGAACCATTTATTCAGAGCGCGTCCGTTTACAAAACACTGACAAATTGTTTGACAACAATACAAAACCAAATATTTTGACAGATTTCTTAAACGAAAACTTATTGACGGTTGTAGTCCGTTTACGGATTGGCAATAATTTTGTTAGTAGAACTAACTTCCAGTACTCTTTAGTAATTAGAATTTAAATAATACCCATAAGATTGGATTACGTGAAACCAAAGAAGTCTATCTAATTTGCAAACGCAGCGGAAGTATGGCGCGCCGCACGTCGCGACGGCGACGTAGGCGCAAGTCGCCGTAAAAGGATGCGAACACGCAGTCGGGTTCATATAAAACGGGTATTGAGACTTGGTTTTATTTTTAACTATAAAACTGTAGCTTTGGGACGTAAATTCTGCGTTCATTAATTTGTTCGGGATATTGGTAAGATCAGGTTTGCATTTATGAGTCTATGAGAAATAAAAAAGAATAAGTATGTGTGCTACCACAGCAAAGCAGCAAAAGCCTAAGGATGTCTTTCCACCAGAGATGTGCTATGCAGCTATGCCGCGAGAATGTAAAAGCTAAGCTACGAAACTATGTGACTGTTTCCACTGATGCTAAGCTATGTAGCTGTGCGAGGAAGATGCGCATTTCGAGCTATGCGACGTATCGACAATAGGGAAGGCACGGGGAGCGGCGGGCATAGCTACACCACTCACGACCATCCATAGCACGCATCCACATCACACATCCTTCCATATAAAAAAAGTAGCTTAGTTGAATCAGTTTCCACCAGTTCTATGCTATGTGGACCAATGAATTTGATTGGTGGATATCAAACGCATCCATAGCAACATTGCATAGCACATCTCTGGTGGAAAAGCACCCTAAGGCGTGAATTACATAGAAGCGGTGTAAGGTGCAGGCGCGTCGCTTTCATAGATTTTTACTATAAAGATTTGAAGCAGCACGACACCTTACGCCGCCTCTAAGTAATTCAGGTCTAAGGGTTGAACGGATGCCTTCCATAAATCCTCTGACTTTTCGAATTCATGTGCGAACCAGAATTTGATAGATTGTCACTTGCGCTAACGGTGAATGAAAGAATCATCGTGAGGGTGAGGAAACCTGAACACTTGAGAGGGCTCCATAAAGATCTCGATGGTGCTGATAGTCTGCCAAACCCCCCACCAGACTAGCGTGGAGGACTAAGTCCTAAACTCTTCTCAGTCTGAGAAGAGGTAATGGGCTGATTTTGCTTATATGTTTATGTGCCACCACACTAGAGCCCGTATTGCAGCATGGCTTTGATCAACGAGTTGCTGATAACCACTTTCGATGGATTCAGGCCGCAGCTTTAGGGTGACTTTCTTCCAGAGATGTGCTATGCAACGTTGCTATGGATGCGTTTGATATTCACCAATTATATTCATTGGTACACAGCATAGCACTGGTGGAAACTGATTCAACTAAGCTACGTTTTTTATATGGAAGGATGCGTGCTGTGGATGCGTGCTATGGATGCGTGCTATGGATGGTCGCGAGTGGTGTAGCTATGTGCAAACCAATGTACCTACAGTAGGCGCGCGTTTGTCAGCTACCTTGCGGCGGGGCATTTTCATAGCACATCTTACTCGCTCCGCTACATAGCTTAGCATCAGTGGAAACGGTCACATAGTTTCGTAGCTTAGCTTTTACATTCTCGCAGCATAGCTGCATGCAGTGGAAAGGCACCATTATAGTAATAAAGATAGGTCTTCGGTCTTCAACCCGCCTCCCTGTTATGGTAACACGGCTTATTCTTTCCTTTTTCTTTTTTCCAGCATTAAGAATGTGGGCTTTAATGGTGTACTTATTTTCAGAACACAATGTCTTTGTTTTTTTTGTTCGATCTTACGAGTATCTATTTAAGAAACGGTATAAAGGCCTTATATGTTTATTAAAGCCTAGCTTGTTATTTTCAATGCACATATGTATACATCAATTATAATGTAGTAGTTGCCAATTACAGTGTTTATTGTCAACAAATACCTCAACTGCATGGTAATTATGTTATTAACGCATCACTGAGGTTTGTTGACTCCATGTTTGTTACGTCAATAATGACTTATGTTTATTTACCACATAATAAACATGGTAAACTTTGTCTAAGATGCGTTGAGGTAAGTCTAGATATTAGGTAAGATCGTTCAAATGGACCTAATGATTAAAAATATTACGACAAGAACTGAAATAAGGGGAAGAATAAAATGGCGGAAGGCAAAATTTAATAAAATGTGTGTTAACAAGTTGATATAAACATTAACGAAAACTCCTTAACATTATGGTAATATTCCAAAATTAAAAACGTTTTGGACCTGTATTTTACCAGTCAACGCCTTTTACTGTTGGTTCAGCTTTATAGTCCAGGATCCACCGTCCATTTTTGCACTTGATTACTATCAAGCTAATTTTTCGTGAGTAGCTTCATTTTGATGAGACGCCCAACAATTTTCTGTACGAAAACTCTCGATTGTGCAAACATGGACGGTGGATCCTGGACTATTAATAGTAAAGATTAATGTAAACAAAGCCTAATCTGTTTTATTAGAAATAAACAACATTTTCCGCATGGTATTATTTACTAGACCATTTATTAATGTGGCAATTTTCATGTAAGCAATTAATATAAAAAACAATACATCTATTAAGTTATTTGTAGACTCCCGCTAGTGGTACGGATATGGGCCATTATGGTGTCGTAAACGAAGGGTTATCAGTCGAACTACTTCATACTAGTTTAGCATTGTAACCTTTGAACCCATGTGCTATTTATTGCACGTGGTATGGCGATAAGAATATAATTATGATTAGAGAGTTTGTTGGGGGGATAAACTGCAATATAGGGTGACTGGTAATTAGTGACCGATCCTTTAACACAAGATTGTACTCATGATAACAAACAACTTTCCCAAAGAAACGTTATTTATAAAACAAAAAAAATATATTTCCATAAGTATTACGAGCCGCGTCCATTCCGTAACGATTTACTAATAAATTGTATATGAAAAAAATTAAATAAAAATAATGTTTCTTTGGGAAAGTTGTTTGTTATCATGAGTACAATCATGTGTTAAAGGATCAGTCACTAATTACCAGTCACCCTATATACAGCATGACTTTTACATACGAAAACCACGAATTATGCTGATCATTCTGTATTATTTATTTGATTTTCTTTTGGACTGCTGTAGGGTCCTAGGGGACCCTTCCTACGTAACCGGGCAGTTATTGGCGAGACCTGAAGGGTCTCCAGCCAATGGGGGGGGGGGGGGGGGGGAAGTAAAATACTTAACCTAAGCTAACTACTTGTACTATACTAACATCATGACTACCTGCGACAACAGCACTAAGGGCGACCCCTAGTGGGACTCGGACCTCGGCTTAGGGCGTTGCTGGCGGTGATCATTCTGTATTTACAACTTTTACTATGAGACAAACTCTGAATTCGTGGAAAAAATTAGCTGTTTCATACATTTTGTTAGCTAATATTCATTATTTTGTATGGAACAGCATAGTTTTTTAGGGTTCCGTACCCAAAGGGTAAAACGGGACCCTATTACTAAGACTCCGCTGTCCGTCCGTCTGTCCGTCTGCCACCAGGCTGTATCTCATGAACCATGATAGTTAGGCAGTTGAAATTTTCACAGATGATGCATTTCTGTTGCCGCTATAACAACAAATACTAAAAAACAGAATAGATAATGTTACGGAACCCTTCGTGCGCGAGTCCGGCTCGCACTTGGCCGGTTTTTTCTCGAATTTAGAATTTGTCCCATAGTAAAAGCTGTACAGAATGATGAGCAGGGTTCATGGTTTTCGGATGTAAAGTGACCAACCAGTCATGCTGTATAAATATACAGGGTTACAGGGAAAGTCGTACTGAATATTAAAGGACGTTATTATTCAGGTAATTTCTGACGGATTTGATTCCGTAATATGTTGTCCGAAACTTAACCGTTCTGGAGATATTGAATTTTAAAGATATTGAGATATTGAATTTTAAAGATATTTTTTATGTTGTGTAGTACAACACTTAGGCTTATTCAAGTAACATTTTTTTAAGATTTTATGAACATACCTAGTAGATGTTATACCTTTTTGAATAGCTAAAGAGACGTAGAAGTTTTTAAAATTATTTGCAGAATAAGTTCCATACATTTTTGTATGTTAAAAACACTTAGTGAAAATTCTTTAATTTTAACCGTTGTCGAGCAGTCGTTTTCAAAATCTTCGTTTGCAAATCCATCAGAAATTACCTGAAAAATCCTTTAATATTCAGTACGACTTTCCCTGTAACCCTGTGTATTTCATTCTACTATGTATACAAGGTTAGTTGGAAAGGAGATACTAATCCGCAGGCCACATAGAGTATCACCGTAGATTCTTTCACAGCAAACGATGTAATTTCAAAATTCATATCATATTTTTATTTCTTTCAATATTTATGCTAAAAGATTTCAACTCTGATTTAATTGTGAATTCAGAAAATAAAGTAATTAATCCGTGACACCAATATGACGTAAAATGTAAACACAGCTGTTAACAGATTTGAGTATATAGGTATTTCATGAAACCTTAGAAAAGCTATTTCACGTAAACTGTTGACTTTTGGTGAAAGTTGTAGAATAAAAGTGATTCATTATTATGTGTACTTTAATACACTTTCATACCACCCCACCGACTAATCTATACATATAAAAGGAGAAGCTGACTGACTGACTGATCTATCAACGCACAGCCTAAACCGCTGGGGATAGAAAGTTGAAGTTTTGACAGTAGGTTCCTTTTGTAACGTAGGCATCCACTACGAAGGGATTTTTCGAAATTCAACCCCTAAGGGAGTTAAATAGGGGATGAAAGTTTGTATGGAAAATCGTCACTTAACGGGTTCAAAATTTCACGCAAGCGAAGCTGCGGGCGAAAGCTAGTGTTGTATAATGTAAATCGATGCTGCAATATCGCAGTAATTAGCATTCCAGTCAATGGTTTTTACAAGATCTAGAATGGAATGCGAACACATACCAATTCTGCCAATCTACGACGCAGGTATGTAGATGTAATTACTCTTTTGCAATTATTCCTTAGTAGTTAACTACGCTCCTACATACTCCTACTTTTATACCATACTAGCTGTCCCCGGCATGCGTTGCAATGCACTTTTTCCTACTTACTTATCTATCTTCAGAAACAAAATCAAAATAGTAACAAAAAATTAAAACCATTTTCATGCATGCGATAATCAAATGAAGAATATGGACATATTGAGATAATTTAGTTTTTTTTTAATTATCAAAATTTTCTTTCATCCTTCTCCTGACAATTACGAACAAAACAAAAAATAACCGCAAAATCGGTTCAGCCACTCACGCGTGTTGCCGGGACCAAGGGAAATAGGGATTCATTTTTATACATATATAGATTTCGAAAGAAGTACCTAACTAAGTAGCAACTTTATTTCTTTCTGTGTAAGCAGTTAGGAATGAATTAGGGCTAAATTCATCATCATCATTATCATTCAGCCGAAAAACGTCCACTGCTGGACATAGGCCTCCCCCAAGCATCGCCACATCCACCTGTCCTGTGCTCCATGTTGGGGGGGTTTGCCATAATCGCCACGCTTGGCAGGCGGGTTGCCGATCGCAGTATGGTTGTTAAAGTACTCAGAGAACGCTGCTGCCCATCCTCTAGTGAATCCCTTAGTCGCATTTTACGACATTCATGGGAATAGATGGGGTAGTGCTATTCTTTACGTCCGGCAGCACACGGCACTAAAGTCCCCGTCGCGAGAAGCTATAAATTTTGTAAACACACATTCAGGGGTTCGCAACCTTTGGAACAAATAAAAAAAAACAGTTTTGTAATGATTTTTATTTTTATATAATGGTTTTTATTTTATTTATATAATAATAAATAATAATCTACGAAAACAACACAAACAAACTGAAACGCATTCAAAACTCAAATGACAGCATTGACAGCGTCAGTGTGAACTTACTTCAAAATGGCGGGCCAAATGTTGACGTTCCATGAGTCAGACACGTTCCGGTACCACAAAACATTAGACGATAGCACTTTATATCGCTAAAATATAACCCGACTAAGTGAAATTGCTCGTTAGTTTCGTATTACACGTATGTAACTTTGAGTTGATTGAATTTGGGATTATTTGTTGTTGATTGAATTGTCGCTACGTAACTTTGTAGAAGTTCTTTATTTACAAAATTTATAGCTTCTCGTGACGGGGACTTTAGGGCTAAATTGGATACATAGAATCAACGAGGTACCTAAAATAAATCTCTGCAATCACTAAATTATAGCCTGGCAATTTATCGTTTGCCTTCTGTGAATGAGGTTCTAGTTCGAACCTGACCCGAATCTCTGAGTTTATGAATTCATGTGCGGATCATAATTTGATTATCACTTGCGTTAACGGTGAACAAAATCAAATTGAGGGACCTACACACCTGGGGGCCTACTCCCTAAGTCCGTCAACGAAGTTAGTCGCCCGTCCGAAAGTAGCCCGAAACGTAGAAGTGAACGAAACAAGTGTCAAGCTCAACTTTTCGGACGGGCAAAAACACATCGGTAGTAGGGACAACTGTCAAATCGTGTTGTCATTCATTCTTAGTTCGGGCTCCGAAATAATCGTACCTATGTCCGTAGGTGATAGGGAGTAGGAAACGCTCATAACTAAGGCCGAAACCACGGACTTCGTGCTTAGGGAGTAGACCCCCTGAAAAGGCTTCAAAAAGTTCTCGATGGGATGTTCAATCCATCAACCACCAAGCCAGTGTGATGACTAAGGTTTAAACCCTTCTCATTCTAAGAAGAGGCTGGTCCTGGTAAGTAGAGACAGTAATGAGCTGATTATGCTTATGCTGAATCCATAAATCTGCCATAATTGGTAAGATTCCCTATTGGAAATTATCCTGAAACATTCGTTATAGCGGATTTTGTAACCAATGAGATGAGAGCACGGAATATTCTGCAGATCTTCTTCTATCGTGTCGGCACGAGCTATACGACAATAGCTCATGCCGTGGTGAAAATATTAGCCAGTCAGCAAGGATGGTAGCGAGGCTGACTGCCCAGGGTGCGCCGGACGTACTGAAGTATCGTCACTCGTGGAAGCTCTTTTCATGCACCCCTTTTTCTTGCAGATGAGAGGGCTCCAAAAAAGTTCTCGAATGTGTGTGTAGTCTGCAAAACTGAACCAAGCCAGCGTGGTGGACCAAAGCCTAAACATGTCTCATTCTCGGAAAAGCCCCGTGCCCAGCAGTGGAACAGCAATGAGCTGATTATTCCATACCCAGCAGTTGATTTCTACCAACAATATTTAAGTAAAAATTTTACTACAAAGATTACTCACCAATTCTAGGCAGTACATGAGCCGAATGCCTCAGCATAGGCAAGGCGATCGGTCCAGGGATCTCATTGAACGGCCTCACATCCGTGGCCAGTTTCGGAGCTGCCACATTCCGTCGCTGAGGAGACGTGGACGTCTGCTGTGATGATGAGCCCGCGATGTGCCGTCGTTGACGGTGGAAACTGGGGACAAAATGTTCATAGCTGTTGTAGTTTTAAGTTTTTATTTTTAAATAGGTTTTACATACATTTATAGGGGGTCAGTAAGACTAATGGAACGTCCAGAAAGATGTCAGTGCCCTTCAAAGAGCAGAATTGCGAAAGTTTTTTTTTTTAATGGACTACTTGTTGATGGTTCTTGCGGACCCTTTCTGCGTAACTGGGGAGTTATTGAAGAGGTCCAAAAGGTCTCTAGCCAATGGGCGATAGGCGAGAAGTGGCACAAGATATATGCACTAAAGGTAGCTTTTGGAGTCTGAAGATCTTTTTTGAGCCAGCGAAGTAATTTATGATTATCATATTTCGATAAACTCCACAGGTCCAGTCTAGCATATAAATCCCTGATGCTGGTTTTTAACTCTGATGCTGGGGCTACATTAGCAGGCTACGGTGAATATTCGTGTTAACGCGATGAGTGTGGTCGGGTAGATCGTTGCAACGCGTAGTATTCGGGCGAAGACGATGTACTATCGGGGTACTGTCGGTAAACTGGCGCGCATCAAAGGGATTTGTCGCGACAATATTCGCTTGGGTGGCTACACCTACTTCACTACAGTGTCGTCCAGACTTTGTAGCGGGACGAACGTGCTACAGAGAACAACAATCCGGTACGATGAATCTTCGCCCGCCTAATGTAGACAATACACGATGTTTTAGCGCGCCAACGCGACACGAATCTTCGTCCGCTATTGTAGCCCCAGCATGAGGAATATCTTGTTTTCGCAATAGAGTGAGACAGGCTCACAGATATAGACGATGAGGCCATAAGAACTAAAACAAAATAATGTTGCCTCTCGCATTATTAATGCTAGACAGTCATTATAAGTTTAGTAGTTTGTTTTAATAATTAATCATCGTGTGTACAGCCGCGTCCTTAATTTAGTTGACAGATACTTTTTCTAAGTTTTAAAAAGTGAAACTTGTTCTTGACAGTTCAAGATAATTATGAATTTAATTATAGCGAGCCGGCCTTAATACTAGTCACAAAAACTTAGGAATATATTATAATTTTAAGTAGTTGTCCCATTTTGTTTTTGTCATTGATATATTTTTATGGTTTTTGTAATTAGGTTACATTTAATGTCGTTAGGCGTGAATTACACAGAAGCGACGTAAGGTGCAGAACTGCAGACGCGGCGCAGGCGCGTCGCTTTCATAGATTTTTTGCGAAAAAGATTTGAAGCGGCACGACAAAACGTATGAAAGCGGCGCGCCTGCGCCGCGCCTGTGCCTTCCGCCGTATCTATGTAATTCACGCTTTAAATAGAACTTTATTTGACGTAGAACAGAACCTCAATATTTTTCTATCTTGTCGATGGCATACCTATTTCACTTTTTTTTACTATTCTTTGCCTCAGTCGCATTTGGACCTAGTCGCACCTGATAGTAAGGGCAGACAGGTCTAAGATGGAGCACACGAATCCAACTAACAGAGATATAGAGTGATTCACGTATACCCCTTTGGCTCTCACATAAACACCAAGGAACACAGTTAACTGTTTATTTTGATGTGAGGGTGGTTGATAGCCAGGCAGACCATATAAATCTTACCACCAAGCGTGCTGGGTTTTGTTGAATCTTACAACACGCATCTATGCCCAGCGTTCGGTGAGGAATATGAAAATTGTAGCCCATCTAAAAGAAACTGTTTCAGGCAATTATGTTGCAGAAAGGACACAGATTTTGTTTTAATTAATTCTCTCATCATCATCATCATCATTCAGCCGGAAGACGTTCAGTGCTGGACATAGGCCTCCCCCAAGCCATGTTGGGGGGGTTTGTCATAATCGCCACGCTTGGCAAGCGGGTTAGCGATCGCAATACGGTAGTTAAAATACTCAGAGAACGCTGCTGTCCATCCTCTAGTGAATCCCTTAGTCGCCTTTTACGACACCCTAGGGGAGAGATGGGGTAGTGCTATTCTTTACGTCTGGCGCCAAACGGTACTTATTACATAAAATTAAGAAAAAAAAAATGTTTGTCAATGCTAGTCACGTTATAGACTACCGACTACTTTGATGCACATTGCACATCTTATTAGTATAATGAATAGAACAATAGAATAATGTGGCCAAGCTGAGCGTTCGACTAGGAGTTAGGAAAATCAAAATGTAATTAATCATTAACAGTCGCATCAGGCTTGTCCTTTCCCAAGTACGCATGTTAAGGGCTTCCGAGACGGTCAAGCGGCTTGAAACAAGGCCGTAGATTTTGCGACTTGTACAAGCTGTTTTATCGAGCAGTAGGCTAATTCACGTAACTTGAAGACACACCGGTCAAGTTGCAGTGACGCTGCAGTTAAGTTCACGAGAGCGTATCTGACAGCTTATTATCTATAGTTATTATATATAGTTTTGATTGAAAATTAACTGCAACTGAACTGCTTTAGTTATTTGAATCAAGCTTCAGCTTGATGTACAGGTCAAGCTGCTTGATCAAGCAGGAAACATTTTGTATTATTTCTGGAAAGTGGTTGTATTGTTGTGATACAACCACTGTGTGAATACCAAGTAGACACTTATGTAAATTTATAAATACTTTTATCTAACTAGAGCCCTCAAATGTTGCAACACCTGGAAAAAGTTGCTAAGCTGTACCTACTCTTTAAAATAAGACCAGTACGGTATTATTTGATCTTAGTGGGCCGATAAATAGTTTGAGTTTTGAGTTTAATACAGTTAAACAGTCGCGTCAAGCAAAAAATATAATTTTATATCATCCGCGCCTCAATCACATAGTGGCTTGACTCAAGCATCAAGCAAACATTCCAAACGATCAATCACGCTTGACTCAAGCTAAAATCTACGTCCTTGATTCAAGCCGCTTAACCGTCTTGGAAGCCCTTTAGAGTCGGCTAACAGTCTAATCGTAGAAGCAGCGGAATACAGTACGCTTAAAATAACTTTGGCGCTCTGAAACCAGGCTTTGAGCGTTCTATTGCTCACTCCAAAGGGGCAAAGTTATTTGGTACTCGTAAAATAATTTTGACGTTCTGAAAACAGGCAGGTATGTCTACACCAGTGCGCTTTCATGTTCATCTTGCGCTTTCAACTTTCAATTCGTCTTGCGTCAAGCGCATGCAATATTGATTGCCATAAGACGCATGCAGCTTATCGTCTACACCGGTGCGCCTCATTCAGTCGTCAGCGTCAGTCGACAAACAATAGACGGATTAGCGTGCGCTAGGGGCATGCACTTTTGTCGAACTAGTATTTAGGTATGCACTATGGCGCTTCACGCATGCTTCAGACGAAGACGCAAGATAAACATGAAAGCGTAGCGGTGTAGAAATAGCTTATGAGTGTTCTGTTCTTCACTTCAGAGGGGCAAAGTTATTTTATGCGTACTGTAGGTATTTAACAAGGACCGACTGCAAAAATATCAATGTACGAATCATACATTCTATAAATGATCCCTTGATGACCTTCAGTAAACCAGCCAAAATTGTATGTAACTGGGTTACATGGAATTAGGTTAATGCATTAAATAAGACAGGATCAAAAAAGGTCGACCCAAAAAGAATGCACTCGATTGAATTAACACGGTTTGTAAAAACTAAAAATAAATGCAGTTTTGTGAACTTAGTCATATCTGTAAATATATCGTTATTGATGCAGTTACATTTGACATCGTAATACTTGTATTTAAATGATGTGGCGTAAATAATGGTCCAACGTTAAAGGGTCCACACACTGTATATTCAGCCATCACATACCACAATTTGAACCATTTTTTACCATAGGCCTCAGTTTTTATTTATTTTTATTTCTAAATTAACTCCTCGTTTTACTAGCTGTAATTTCAACCCAATACATTATTTGCCTATTTTGTTTATAACTGCTGAATACATGTGCTATCATATGCAAGTAATTTTTAATTTTTCGAAAAAAATTAAAAATATTGTATTCTGAGACCAATGGTAAAAAATATCTAATTGTGGTATGTGACAGCTGAATATATCGCGTATCGACCCCTTAACGTTGGACCACTATTTACGACACACCCTGTGTAATTATTGATTTATGCATTATGAAGAATCCAATATTGGAATTTATAGGCACAAGATTCAAACCCAAACAACCTTGGCAGAATTTGCTTGCCAACTAATCTTTTTCATATCAATAAAAATTTAATGTTTTAAATAGTCCGATGACCTCCAATCGTCGGAAGTCGTGTAATAAACTATAAAACACTTCCATCCTGCAAATGAATGTTACGTGATAAATTGTGTTCAAATAAAATTGGGTTCAATTCCGATGTCAAACAGGTGCTCTATCAGAAATTACAAAACTGATATTTTTTTAAATCATATAATACAAAAGATCCTTTAATTAATATCGCACTTTGATTATACAGGTTGAAATTGTAAACAGTCGACAAACCGAAATGGGAGATTATACTCATCACTATGAACAACTTTTACTATGTGACCAAACCGGAAATCGCAAAAAAAATCTGCTGTTCCCTACAGTTTGACGAGTTATGCAAACATAAATAGGGAACATCTATTTTATTTTTCCGATTTCCGGTTTGGTCCCATAGTAAAAGTTGTTCATAGTGATGGAGTACAATCTCCCATTTCGGTTTGTCGAGTGTTTACAATTTCAACCTGTATATTTTTTAATTAGTTGTTTGTATTCCGATTATAAAAACGGTATTGATGGTTTAAGAATTGATGATGCATAGCAAATAAAAAGCAACCCTAAAAATAGATATCAAGAAAAAGTATTTGCCTCTACGAGAGGAACGCGTCACACTTGGTCTTGTCTATCTATGTATGTATTTTTTTATAGAATCTTTTTTCTTTCCCTGTCCCGTAAATCACTTAGGCAGTGACTTAGGTATTATATTCGCGGATTGTTTAACTATTGTGTCTGCTGTCTGGAGAGTGAAACTGTTAATAAACATTTATAACAGAACTTTATGCACGCATGTTTTTTTTTTATATTTTTATAACGTCTGCTTCTTTTACGACGCGTCTGTTTTGTTTTGTTTTTCGGTAACCAGTTTTATTTCGTAACATTTAATGCGTGTTTACAAGTAGACTTATCTTTACATCGAACTTTATTTCATTGAATTAGGCTTCTTTGTAGCCTGCAAAAATATGTGACTTAAACCCTTTTGGTTTTATATAAGTATTTGCGCGGTAAGAATGTGGCTGGGATATTAAATGCGAACTTGATACAAACCCACGTACCAAGTTCAAGGACAATAATGTACCGTCGCGACTGTAATACGATAGTAGATGTCAATTAATGCTTATGTTGGTCATTATAGAAATTATTTGCATAAATCTGGGACAAAGCCATCGATGTATATTGTATACAGAGTGGAGTTGTTAATTGACGTTAGATTAGCGATTGATATTGCGCATAGCGTTCGCGTATATTTTTTAAGGAAGGAAGCGAGGTTTTTTGTTCTTTTTTTGAATATTGATGAATTCCAAGCGTGTTTTGATGTTGCGTATTAATAAGTTATTATTACAATAAAATTGTAGCAATATTAGGTAAATAAAATAATAATAAATATGTTTAATTTGCATTACTAATCTGTTTGCATTCTTTACTGTTTTGTTTACAAACGAATGACTCAGCTTTAATGATATTTTGTAAGTATATACCTAATATCATTGCTTATTGTTTTTATAACTTGTGTTATCGCATTTGATTTCTAAGTCCGTATTAGAAAGCGAGTGTGATAAATTGAATATGCGAAAGTAATTGCTTAAAACTATAGTTTAATAATATGTACATAGGTAGTGTAAATGACACAACAATATAATCGTTCAGGGGTGATTTTATCATTACAGTTTTAGCTAATATCGGTATGTCAGGATTGCGAGCAAGGTAAACACAGTAAATAAAACCAACATAGACTCTCCACCACTGAGAGTACTTGTATTTGGGTTAATATTAGTAACATTAACTAGATCACAGTATATTACTTTACACAATTATTACAAGATCATAAAATAAGGACAAGCTAATCAGATATAAAAGGTCAGACTTCTTCAGCTGTTCAACACGGAATGCTCCCGCTTCGTCGAATGACCACCGCCTTTATAACCTCGGGTGGGCCGATCCATATCGACGACTACCCTCTCTTGTCAACATTGCCCAGTGCTACCCGCTACCGATAACACGGCCCTCCTGCAAAACACACGTCCTCGTGTGTTGGTGGTTGGTGGTTGACGCACCATCAACCCCATCGTCAAGATTGTGCATCAAGGCCTAACTTCAGTGACACCTTCGGACCTTAAACAGAAACAAATAATACAGTACACATCTCGGCCACACCTGATCACTCATCTTTGACCTCGTCATGTTACTCATGTCTTTGACCAAAGTAAAATGAAAATCATCCAAAGAATGTTTGAATCGATTAGAGCTTGTTATCCCATCGACGGCCAACAAGCTCATCACCCATGACTTAAACTAGTTGATATTCATTCAGTATCAACCTAGTTCTATATTCGTTCATAACTTCTCGTATCAAACTTACTTACTTACAAACAAAGAGAGTGGTTTTATAGTCTTTGCTTACAAACATCCACACATTAGATTTCAACATTTTCACAATAAAATACTATCTCAGATGCCTATTAGACAGTTCTACTTTGGTTAAACATCAAATTTTAGTTATTCAATAAATCATAATAGGTACATAAACACACAATCTCATTATACACAAATTCATAAAATCATTTAAATACATTTACAATATTTTTCAGGGCTAAATATCTCATTATAGTTTTTCACAAATTCATAATACATAAACACTTAAAATATTTCTTGGTTAAATATTTCAACGATTCACAAAGCCATAATACATAAACACTTAAAATATTTCATTCGTAAAAATCTCATACCTAATTATTCACAAAATCACAACATAATATCTCAATAATTTACAAACTCATAGTACATTTAACACTTAAAATATTCCATGATTATAAATCTCAATTATTCACAATTCATTTTACCAACATATAAACACTTCAAACTCATAGTACGTTAAACACTTAAAATATTTCAAGATTAAATATCTCATTATTCATAAACTCATAGTACACCCTTAAAATAATTCACGATTATTATCTCATTATTATTCACAAAATCCTACATTCTTAAATATCTCAATTCTTCACGAAATCATAAAACAAACATCCTAAATGTTTCATGGTTAAATATCTTATAATCATTATTCACAGTATCATAGTACATAATTATAAACACTTAAAATATTATCTCAATTGTTCCCAAAATCATAATACTTAAATTAATAACCTTTAAAACTTTTCATGATCAAAATAATATCTCAATTATTCACAAACTCTTATTACAAAACTGACATGATGTTTTAAACATAACATTTCTATATTGCGCTAATAATCCAACCTTTTTACAACAATACAATACATATTAAACACATCTTTAACGAAAATAAGTCAAATTATTTTTTTATTTAAAATAAATTTGACAAATTAATCTTTAACGGAAGTCATCATAGTAATTATCATCAATAATAAATACAATTTCCTGTTTTCGTCTACAAAAAATACATTTTAAACCATAAGTAATAATAACAAACTACTTTTTAATTTCAATAAACTATTTTGTACCATTCTACAACAAGAATTATAACAAAACCAATCAAAACAAATATCAATATTTTCAAAACTTTTTCAAAACATTAATTCAAAACAGAATCTCATTTTCACTGCATTTTCATTTATCAATTAATAGCATCACCCGCCTTGGATTTAGCCAACTCATTTGGCATCACCCGCCTGGGATCCTGCTTTATCAACATGGCATCACCCGCCTTGGATCTAGCCATATCATGGCATATCCCGCCTTGGTTCCAGCCCTATAACAATTGCTTCGCCACGTTAGAGTTTCAGTTTTCCCCAGGCGAAGCCTTTGGCCAACCCCGGCTGGCCAAACCGGGCGGTGCCAAAGATAAACCCTGGTTGCATCTCACCACAAACTCTAATACGACTTGCAATGTATTTTCCTACACGAATAAATACAGATGCCGTATTTATTTTCCACGAATAAATACAGATACCATCATATTTATTTTATACTAATAAACACAGATATCATCTCATTTATTTTACACGGATAAATACAGATAACATCTCTTCTATTTTACATGAATAAGCAAAGATATCATTTAATATTTATTTTACACGAATAAATAACCTCTCATATTATATTTCCTTCATCAAAATTCCTTCACACATAATAAAATGGTTGTGACTCACCGGATTTATCACATTTTCCCATTCTCACATTTCTCACCATTGTAATATCAATTTCTTATAATCAAGTTTTTGTCAGTCCGTCTACAGGGGATTTTATTTAGCAAAATTTACATGTGGGTATACAATCATAATGTGGACTGGTTTTTTTTCTTGTTCCACTTCTGATGTAAATGACACAACAATATAATCGTTCAGGGGTGATTTTATCATTACAGTTTTAGCTAATATCGGTATGTCAGGATTGCGAGCAAGGTAAACACAGTAAATAAAACCAACATAGACTCTCCACCACTGAGAGTACTTGTATTTGGGTTAATATTAGTAACATTAACTAGATCACAGTATATTACTTTACACAATTATTACAAGATCATAAAATAAGGACAAGCTAATCAGATATAAAAGGTCAGACTTCTTCAGCTGTTCAACACGGAATGCTCCCGCTTCGTCGAATGACCACCGCCTTTATAACCTCGGGTGGGCCGATCCATATCGACGACTACCCTCTCTTGTCAACATTGCCCAGTGCTACCCGCTACCGATAACAGTAGGTAGACAGAATTTATGATTTACTGTACATAATAACAAAAGAATAGAAACGATTTAAAATAAGGGTGCAATGGCGGTCATATCGCTAATAGCGAAATCTTCCAGACAACCTTTGGATGGATTAGGAAGTAGTAGGAAGACGTGAAAGATAGATGGCATGGGGGCAGTCCGTGGTGTAATACTTGCACAATTTCAATTCTATTGGATTGTATTTTATTCTTCAATTAAACATTCTAATTTATGTCTAAAGTGTCGATCACTTCTAACAACGAAATAAAATTATTTTAGAGCAAAAAAAGGAAATGTACAGTCTCGTCAGCCAGCAGTAGTATCATAAGTGAATAAACAATAGCTTTGTTCTTTGTCAAAATGCTTAAAATGTCATTCTATTTTTAAACTTCACAATGGAACTGTAATTTTCGGCCAGTGTGCCAAGGTTTTATTAACATTATTCACGAAGGAGATCTCATACTAACTCTAATTCAAAGTGAAGTAAACTAAGTAAACCTCGCTTGCGAAGAAAAAAAACTTTTATGTATGTAAATTACAAAAGCAGGAATGTCTGTTACCTTCGTCTTCTGAGATTCTAGATTTTAATTAAATCTAGTTCGTTGACTCTCCCATTAAGATCGCAATTTAATAAACTACATCAAGCTGCAACGTATAAAGTTGGAGAAGTTTCATATTTTAGAAATTTAATCAAATAACCTTTGATTTATAAAGACTTTTAGTAGTACGCAATATAACATAATCGTTCTGTCTAGCCTTTTCCCAAATATACTGGGGTCAGCTTCCAGTCTAACTAGATGCGGCTTAATACCAGTATTTTACACGGAGCGACTGCCATCCGACCTACGCAACCGAGTTACTGGACAATGCCGATACCATAAAGTCGTGTACCGTACGAACACGAACATAGCGAACACAAACATCAAACTTGAACATTTGGTTTGTTCGCATGGACGGCATATTCGAACACGAACGCGAACATAGTTCGAATCGAATTCGCGCACAACAGTCGTGAACTTTTATCATAATAGCCATGGCGGCGCCATTGGAAGTGGTCGATTGTGAAGTAGCGGAAAGTCTTCGAACACCGTCCATACAGAACATACTAATAGGATCGCCGCAAACATGTTTCACGAACAGTGTTCGATGTTCGTTAGTGGTACGCACGTGCGAACCTAGTTGTTGCGTATCATGCAACGCATTGTTCGTACGTGCGTACTATTCTAATCTCTTCTATATACTACTTATTCTAATCTCTTCTATCGTGTCGGCACGAGCTATACAAGAATAGCTCATGCCGTGATGAAAAGATTAGCCAGTCAGTTAGGTTGGTAGCGGGGCTGACTGCCCAGGATGCGCCGGGCGTACTTAAGTATCGTCACTCGTGAAGGCTCTTTTCACGCACCCCTTATTCTAATGTGTCGAATGAAAAAAAACTCGTTTATCAAAACAGGTCCTAGAATGTAGACGCAATAAAATGACATCAAAACATAAAACGCTCGCAAAATTTATTACCTTTGCTACTTTTTATTATTATTTATAATTGGGTCCGCTCTTGACTTCGATCTCGACTGATGGAAAGCCATGGATAAGGTCTACGGTGGAACGAGCGCGCCCAGAAGATGCCTATTCATTCTTGCTTTAAAAGTTAACGGGCTATAGCTAGTGAGGAACACTGACGCTGGCAAGGAGTTCCACATGGCTGTGCGCATAATGAAGGATGAGGAGAAGCGCTTAGTACGATAATTATGTCGGGATATCTACCAAGAGCGGATGGTACAGTACGGGTAAAATAAATTTGCTTCTTTGAAACCAGGCTTTGAGCCTTATGTTCCTCACTTCAGAGGGGCAAAGTTATTTGGTACGCGTAAACTAACTTTGCCGCTCTGAAACAGGATTTCAACGTTCTGTTCCTCATTTTAGAGAGGCAAAGTTATTTTGCGCGTACTGTATGTCGTATTTGATGATAAAATAACTGATTCTGACGTCCACGGTTCACCGAAAATGGGGCATATGGTCGCATATGAATAAGGTCAACCATCATCATCATTCAGCCGAAAGACGTCCACTGCTGGGCATAAGCCTCCCCCAAGAAACCCCCCCTGGGTTTGCCATTATCGCCACGCTTGGCAGGCGAGTTGGCGATCGCAGTATGGTTGTTAAAGTACTCAGAGAATGCTCTAGTGAATCCCTTACTCGCCTTTTACGACACCCATATGAAGAGATAGGGTAATGCTATTCTACGTTCGGCACCACACGGAACAAGGTCAACCATTCCAGACTTTTAGCAAACTTTTTTATGTTAGTAAACATCAGTGAGACAAACATGGAATTCGATACTTATAAATATTTCAAGGTTGACGGCTGCGCTCATTGCCCTTGTTAAACCAATGAAGCTACTTAAATCTGTTAGGCGCGGCATGTTTTATATGCAAACAGTATCTATATCCACAATAATGTTTGGTATAGCGTAGGACGCCATATTGTGCACTTTGTACTTTAGTCAGACAAGCTAACTTCTACTTTGAACAGTAGCAAAGGCAGGAGGAACTCTTAATTGAAAGTCCCCATCAATCATTTTATGTGTATTCGAACATGTACCTATGTAAGTAGTAGGGTACGTACTAATTATACTGTTCGACGAAAGGTGAGTCTGACTTAGAAGTCATTTCGTAAATTGTAGCCATAAGGAGACTCATCCATCCAAAATTTAAGGGCCGAAACACAAAACCGCGTTGCGGCGCCGCACCGCCAAAATCGGCAGTGCCGCCCGCCGCTACGCAGAATTTTGAGGTGTGCACTACGTCCCTCATTCCAGCGCGTCTACATGGATGAATCCAATATCTTCTCTGTCGTCTATGTAAATTGGTGTAATGACTTCTTAATAACAAAAGAGAAATTACGTTTATTGCGATCCATGGCAGATATACGTCCACCAACATTAAAAAATCACAAGAAAATGGTTGCCCTACAGTGCGGCAGTAGGACGCTTTGTTTCGCGACGCCGCAACGCAGCGTTCGGTGGCGCGTTGCGTTGCGGTGCGGCGCCGCGACGCGGTTTTGTGTTTCGGCCCTAAGCGCTGAACATTTGTCGGTGTAGCAATGTCATTCTCTCTCTATCTAGAGCAAATTCCTTAATTTTTCTGTATGTTATCAGTTCTGTCTTTTCCTTCAATTGGTCTGTGTGCTTTCTTCTTGGTCTACCTGGTTTTCTCTTTGCTTGTAATTTACGTAAGGAGACAAAATGTAAACAATGTTTTTTTTTTAAATGATATTCTTTGTATGGTAACGTTTACGTTACGTTGTAAAGGGTATAGGTACCTATATCGTAGGAGGCAGTACGCGCACGTTGGACAGACATGTTATCTTCCAATTTAACCATGAACGTAACCGGCGGGCATGGATGATTAATCGATTATAATTAATTGTTGTGTATGTTGTAGGGTAGGTACCTACCGTGAGACGTAATACGCGCACTTTGGACTTTGATCAGACTTGTTAACTTCCCATACAAACAAGCTAAGCCGGGCGGAGCAGTTAGTTGAAAGTAGGTGACGAATCAATCATACTATATGGCGTATCTACATTCTAAAGTAATTCTAAACCGTGAAATCGCTTGGAATGGGATACAAGTAAAATATTACACCGAGAGTTATGTGTTATTAAATTAGCTCCTAAGATTCCGTTTATGGAAACACTGAGCTTAGTGGGGAGAGTGATGCGGGGCGTAGAAATGTCGTTTTTAGAATTATTGTTTGTTTGTCCGTTTGTATATTTGAGCTTCACGCTAGTGCTACTGGGCAAATCCAGTTGAAAATTGGCACCCACATCCGTAAAAGAGAGGATCAGGTTGTAAGGTAGAAATGATCATGCTATTTGTAATAAGAAATGGAACACAGCAATATGTTCTTGCTCATGCCTTCCGTATATGTCGCTGTCACTGTCATTCACTGCAATTGCAATTGTCTAGTACTTTCTGCTACATATTCTCTCGGTAAAATAAACAATATATATCTGTCTTTATTTCCACATAATCCTACACTATTGATGGTGGGGGATGAGCAGTAACCTAATTGGAAATACATGTGATTATATCTGTCTTTATTTCCACATAATCCTACACTATTGATTGTGGGGGATGAGCAGTAACCTAATTGGAAATACATGTGATTATATCTGTCTTTATTTCCACATAATCCTACACTATTGATTGTGGGGGATGAGCAGTAACCTAATTGGAAATACATGTGATTACGTTTAAAAAATGGAGTAGGTACAGACGCCAGCACATCAATCTACTACAATCTGTCAAATTTCTTTAATAGATTTTCATCTTTATTGCCAAAGCATTAGGTTCAAGGTTGGTTTGGAAAATTTGACAGTTTCGGGTAGCTTGATGTGGTGACATCTGTACATTGTATATACTTAGTACGTTGTTTTGTTGTTGCGACACAATGTTGTTTTCCGACTTCCACGCGGATGAAGTCGTGGGCACAGTTAGCTATACCAGCTATTAATATAATGTATTAGAACTTTTAAGGAGACGCGATTTTCAGGCAATTTTTATTATTATTTGATACTTTTGGGAAATAGTAGTGTACATCGGAATTCCAGAAGTTTTAAAAATCACAGAAAGGACATTTTATGATAATATTATAATAATGGATGGCGTGACATATTGTGTCATAACGATGTTATGTGTAGTATATTATTTACACAACAGTTACAAAATACTTCCTTGTGCAATAGGAAACAGTTTCCTGTTTAATCGGATATTATTATCGTGAACTATAATAATTAATAATAGAGGCGTTCAATTAAAAAGGCGTTACGACATTATGTTTTCATTTTTTGAGAAACTATTCATCCGTTGTTTTGATAAAAAAATATCAACGGTTTTATTTAAGATGTTTATGAAATAAAATTATGCTTTTACTTATTTTCAACTGACTTTAAAATAATAATAGTATTTTTTAAACAAATTCGTTATTGCGTTTTTACATGATAGAAAGTAAATAAATAAGTAGATGAATAAAGAAAAATTGCCCACATTAATCGTCCAACATCGAAAATATTTTTATGTGATTTTTTTAGAACAGATTTTAAACAATTAAGTTTTTTTTAAGAACAACTTAAAGGCATTGAGTTAATATGTACTAAGTACATATAACTCAATGCTTAAAGGTGGGTTGTGTATATTTTCTTGTTGGTATTTTTGCCTAGAATTTATATTTTAACAAAAAAGATTATCAACAGACCTTTTTGTAGGTTCTGACCATTTCAGGAATAATACCAAGAAATAATTACCTATCTAAGGGAAGGCATTAAATTAATAATAATTACATATTTTACGATTGTTTGAAACTGGATCTAGTGCCTAATAAAAATGAACTGAACAGCGCACCGCTTAATTGTGCACAATACGGCATGAAATTACCTTTGCTTAAACGGGCACTTAAATTTAATTATTTTTATGACTAATTAATTATATTTATGAGATTAAAGTTATTAAAGTAACTATTTTTACTTAACAATTCTTATAGGAAGTTAAGTT
The DNA here is from genome assembly GCA_905220435.1 of Amphipyra tragopoginis. NCBI lineage: Eukaryota > Metazoa > Arthropoda > Insecta > Lepidoptera > Noctuidae > Amphipyra > Amphipyra tragopoginis. The sequence continues at coordinate 6,655,557 of HG992006.1, forward strand.
TATGGAGTCATAAAATGCTTTATGATGATACTTTGATCCTAGTTGTATAAAGATCAAGGTGGAACGTAAAATAATAATATGTCATGTACATAACTGTCGATAATAATAAAAAAATAACTATAAATTAAAATAAAATACTTACAAAGATTGACGAATCAAAAGTGTTGATTTAGACATTTTCAAATAAATCACTTTCACTAAATAAAAGTAAAACCAAAAAGTTATTGTTCAAAAAGTCACTTCACACGTTCGCAATCATTTTGTTTACACAGATAAATAATAGTAGGTACTATTTTTTTAAAGTTTTATTTACGAAGGACAGTGTTGTCGTATGCCCGAGCTAGTCGATAATGCATTCAGAGATCGTACACCCGGCGTCTATACTGGTTTACGTAGTGATGTTCGACTATATCGATAAACTGTGTATTTTTATGGGGTCATTTCTCTTTTGTTATGACATTTGAAGTTATTGTTTGATTATTAATTAGCTATTGTTTCTGTGTTATGAATATTAGTTATCAATATTAGTTTTAGTAGTAAAGTAGTTTTGTGTTATGCGACGGGGAAGTCCGTTTCAATTATGATTTTCTAATTTATGTTTTAAGATGGACAGTTTGATAAATAGATAGATATATTTATTGCACGCTAGTTGTCCAAGATAATATTACTATCATATTACAGACAGATAATTGTCTATGTAATATTATTGTCGTAAATTAAATGAACTGTTTAGTACCTAGTTGTAATTTATGAAATATTAACTAGTGTAAATCAAGATTTATTGCGGAGACAATGCTTAAAAATGCAAGCGATATTCTTATCAGTCAAACAACCACACGTTTTATAGTAAGTTGTGAATAAGATTAGTCTACATACGATTTCTTATCACTGCTATCGTTTATCTTATATCTATAAACATCACATCATGGCATGTTTGTTTATTTTTGAATCAAAGGTCAATTTAATAATTTATTTTAGTCCATTAAACACCGTGTCCCAGAAAGTAGTGTCAAGCGAAAGTGCAAAGGTAGAGCACCCTTAGAGGTACCCAAATCACCCCCATGTATGTTCAGCGATTTTTTGTAGTTTTCGAGTTATAATTTCTTTTTATGTTTGAACCAAACTCTGACTTTAATGAAATTTTTGATCATAGTGCCATGAATAGTTGAGACAAATGCGTGTTATATTCATTAATTTAGAAAAAAAAAACTATTGTCATAAGGCTCTACCTCTGGACTTCCCCTTGACACTACTTTCTGGGACACGGTGTATTTCTATTGTACTTTTCTATCTGCTGTAATCAGTATTATCGACATATTAATATTATTAGAGAATGTTCTCAGAACATCACTATACCCCGAATTCTGTCGGTCAGCTTTGTTTACATTCGATTCAGCTTCTGTCTTTATCATTTGGCAAAGTTTATCTTGTATCTATGTGTATGTGTGTAGTAAGTTATTTAATTACGGTGCACGTGTCACGTGCTGTTTTGTGCCGAAATATTTTTTAGGTTCACTAAAACAGGTTATCGTTTATTTGATTTATATGGTATGATGATAAATCTACAGTATTTAACCATTGATATTACTACAAATAAGGTCGAAAAGTATAAACAAAATGATTTGTAGTATGATTCATACATTATTTGTCAATTCACTTGATATTTTAAAGCTATATCTTATGATCTGATGTCCCAGATTATCAACTTTCATCAATAAGTCAATGCTTCTACAGCATGACTCAACTGATGTATCGATGATATCGAATATGTCAACAGAACTGGGTTGTTAAACTCACAACTAACGTCTGACCTCTGCATTGAATTCTGTTTACAATTGATTCAGCCTTAGAATATCAAATAGAAAAATTGCGTGACAAGTCACCTTATACAATATGACGTCATCTTCCACAGTAAAAATAAATACCGAGTGATAAAACAGTAGTCCTTTTGACATAATATTTGAGATTTGTTTCTCTTGTTATAGAAATAAATCCATCTATCATTAAAGTGCAGCAATCATCGCACGAAATTTCAGCCCCAATCAAGCCTATCTATATTAATTGCGGTCGATGGACTGGTCTCATCGTCTCATTTCTATCATCAGCCATTTGACATCATCCACAAGTCATTTACGTGGAATATCATCTAGTGTACCGGCAAATTAAGCAAGCACGTGCGTATGAAATATCGATATGTAAACAATACGAACAACTCATTCACATCACTAAAGTGCGAACTCTGCTCTCCATCTTTGTTTACGTCCAACTCGGCCAATGATTGAACAATTGAATCCAAGGATGTAATCAATTTACAAATTGTACAGAATCTGTGCTATCAGCATTGTGGATTTCTTTTATGTTGTTGCTTTATGATGAATGAAAATATTTTTGACGGTTCTATTGGTAATGGACAATTGAAATCTTTATTGTTTATTTGATAAATAAACCATGTATTTAATATCCTCCCGGCTGCGTTTACCATCTTATCTCTTCAGGCGGATGACGATATTATGGTTAGGATTAGGATGATATCCGTACAAAGTAAAGAGCAGTCAGACTGTGTAGTAAAAAAAATAGCGTTCCTCATTTAAACAGTCAATATTTATTTTTAAATTCACACCTTCAACCAGCTAACTTTGTCAGTACAATGATCTATACATATTACTAGCTGACCCGGCAAACGTTGTTTTGCCATATAAAATTTTTTTTTTTTTTTTTGCAACATTTAGGGAGATGAAAAATAGATGTTGGCCGATTCTCATAGATACCGGATAAGCACAAAAAATTTCATCAAAATCGGTCAAGCCGTTTCGGAGGAGTATGGCAACGAAAACTGTGACACGAGAATTTTATATATTAGAAGATATAAAAATTAATTACTGTTCGTTAGTCTCGCTAAAACTCGAGAACGGCTGGACCGATTTGGCTAATTTGGGTTTTGAAATATTTGTGGAAGTCCAGGGAAAGTTTAAATGGTGAGAAAGAATGAAAAAATTGCGAGGAATGTAAAACAACAATTTCATTTTCCCATACAGACTGTTCCTACCTGTCAAACATTCGACGTTCGTCCCGTCGGCGTTGGTACGGTAAATTCGGGTCCCTTCAAATCAAAAATATTTTGAATCCAAAAGCACTTCAGTAAACATAGGTATTTTAAAAATAAACACTTTTTTTCTTTACGTGGCTTTGCAACGCATGCCGGTTACAGCTAATATCTAATAATAATGTAAGTAAAGTGACCCTAATAAGTCTTCTGAAAAAAGTATTTATCTCCAAGCATTATACCCACTTTAATTCAAGGTCAATTTAATGGATTTGTAGTAAACTAGCACCTCACGCTAACAGAGAGGGAGGGCTTCTATACATGCATGTCGCAGTCGCAGTAATATGATTACAGAGTTTATTGATCATTTACCGGGAGACAATTATAAGAAAGCGTTCGATAAGAAATTAAGAATAGAAATGATCATAACAGTATCGCTCGATTAATAACCATTTCACTAGACTAATCAATGCTGCTTTAATGCATTGTATGTTGTATTATACAGGAGTAGGTACGGTCAGCATCAAAAGTAGCTAAACATTTGAGTTTTTAAACTTGGCATTAATTAGAAAACGAATTGTTTTAAAACAAAAAGTTTAATAGATACCTAGAGCTGCTAGATATAGCTCTAAGTATGCCTTAAATTTTTTGCTTCCTATCAATTAGTTATCTAATTAATGCAAAGTTTAAAAACTCAAATGTTCAGCTACTTTTGATGCTGACCGTACAGCGTCTGTAGACAAATGGCAATCGATGATCGCTAGAGAATAGAAACGACAATGAGATGTACTGGATTGACATAAGCTTTCTACCGGTCAAGCGATCTGTTATGTGATTTCCATACACTTAATTGGCGTATCTATTCTCTGGCGATCATCGATTGCCATTTGTCTACAGGAGCTGGTTAGTCGTTTTATATCCGAAAACCATGAACTATGCTCATCATTCTGTACAACATATACTATGGGACAAACACATAATTCGTGGGAAAAAAACAACTGTTATATACAAAATAATCAAAGTTGCTTAACAACATATGGTTACTACAGCAGATTTTCTTGTCACGAATATAGACTTTGTCCCATAGTTTTAAAGCTGCACGCACATCTTAAAGGTGGTATTCCGGCGGCGACTGCAAACTGCAGATCGCTAATCGACGTCGGAATAGCACCTTTAACCTGCACATCTTAAAGGTGGTATTCCAATGGCAACTGAAAACTGCAACTGCAAACCGCAGCAGCAGATCGCACCGCAAGCGAATCTACTGGTTCATAGATTCGCTTGCGGTGCGATCTGTTGCTGCGGTCTGCAGTTTGCAGTCGCCAGCAAAATAGCACCTTAAAGGTACAAGTCCGAGAAGGGCTGCAGACCACAAACTGCAAAAGTAGTATCGCTTGCGGTGCAATCTGCGGCTGCGGTTGCAGTTTTGCAGTCGCTGTCGGAATAGCACCGTTAAAGTGCACAACTTAAAGGTGCTATTCCGATGGCAACTTGTGGTCTGCGGTTGCAGCCTGCAGTTTGCAGCCCGTCTCGGACTTGTATCTTAATGAGCAGAGTTCAAGGTATCTAACTAGTCATGCTGTATATTATAATGATACAGTTTTGAAAATTAATCTTAGTAACGCTTTTTAGAAGCATCTGCCGGTATGATCACATCGCTAGGGAATAATTATGTTCGTCAGAAGTGGAGTCAATGATTCTCTGTACATGAGGTGTGTATGTGAGCTTGATCGCGTTCGTCTGTTGGAGAATTTGGGAGAACGGTGCCTACGTGAGAAGTTCAACGTAGTGGCAATGTTTGTACATGCACAAGTGAAAGTAACTACCAGATGAATTGACAATGCATAGATATTTAGAAAGATTAACTGTAATTTTTTTTTTTGGTTGTCACTTTTATGAATTATGATTATAATACGCATTTTGAGTATTAATATGAATGGATTATTGTTAAAAATAAGAAAATCTTTTTGGTTTATGGAATTTATATTATTTACTTACTCGATATTTTAAGACGTTTTAGATTTAATAAAGTATGAAAGAAAATCCCTCAATCATGCAAAGCTGTCTATAATTAATTTCAATTTAAATATTGTATTTTAAAGAACAAATTACCCAATAAAAAAAAACGTCTCACCGCCGCGTTTTTGCCAGAAAATAAATAAAAAACAATTTAAAAATGGAACAATATTAAAACGTTTCAATTTAGAACACCATTCCCGTCTATTGTGCCAGAGTTATTTAATCGAAGTAACATCTACATGGTATCGCGCCATTCGACCTACAATCAATGCAACATCAACATGCGTACGTGAGGTATCACCACGTAAACCCTCGTGCAGTAACCTCTGTCTTGCGTCTGTCTGAGTCATTGGCCTCAAAAATACATAATATTTATTTTTACTACAATACTATTCTTATTGTTAACAATAGTTGGTATTTTTTCAAAACAGCTGGAACGTAAGAAGTAAATGTTGAATTGTATTTATTGAATCGTTGAATATTATTGGTTGTCCTTGTTATTTGTAAATAGTAAATACCTATGTAGTTATACATGTCACCTCATCTGTCTGGTGCCAATAGCAGCTTGCTCTGTCGCAAAACACTAACCTTCACTGGTGTGAATTTTTCGGGTAATGAATAACAAGACCTTGCAATATACCTAATAAGTGTGGTATTTTTTTTTTTTGCTGCAATATTCCATAAAAATAAAAAGAAAGGTCCTGACTGACTGACTGACTGATTGACTCATCAACGCCCAGCCCAAACCCTTGGACCTAGAAAGCTGAAATTTTGCACAGAGATTCCCTTTATAATGTAGACAAGGAATAAGGAAGGATTTTTCGAAATTCAACCCCTAAAGGAGTTAAATAGGGCATGAAAGTTTGTATGGAAAATCGTCACTTAACGGGTTCAAAATTAAAAAAAAGAATGACTAGCTTCATATGGTTCCGTGTCTCCAACCCGTTTCTTAAACACTACTGCCTTTATTTTGTACTATCTAAGCGTCCAAAAAAAATGGGTTGCCTCAAGGGACGGAACCTACATATCGACCAAAATACCAGATTTAGGTAAAAGAATTTAGTGCGAAAATATCCGTAATACGGGCTTACAAACCCTAGTGAGGTAGTATGTTGGGGTATGAATAATACAAGCTTTACATAAAGTGGTCCTTCGGTACCTAAAACCAACTGCCTGCACAATTAGTAGAAATCTTCCTCCTAGCTTTTTCCCAACTATGTTGTTAAGTTTTGCTGGGGAGTTTGTTGCGCCGTTTCTTCTTCACAGCATAAACACTAGGAAGCGGTGAAGGGAGGGCGGTTTGGGAGCAGTCTTATGTAAACATGACGTTTAAAAAGAACTAAGTAATACTAGTCTATTTTGAATGAACGAGTTTTGAGTTTGAGTTGGGGTCAGCTTCCAGTCTCACAGATGCGGTTGAATATCAGTATTTTACACAGAAGGACTGCTATCAGACCTCCACAACCCAGTTGCTGGGAAATGCCGATATCTTTATGTTGGACCATGTATCAGACTTTCGGGCTTCTGACTACATAGGTATTCTTTTGACACCCGGAACCAACAGTTTAACGTGCTCACCGAGGCACGGAGGGGTTTTGATGGGTAACAAGCGGTCACCCATCCACAGACTGACCGCGGCAAGCGCTGCTTAGCCTCGCAAATTGTATGATCGGCGTAGTTGTAAATTAGCCACGAACGAGTCCCTCGTGTACAATTAGTAGAAATAAAGAGATATTTTACGATCTAATGATGTGTTGCCCAATAGTCAATACTTACATTAAAATTTTCAGCCCGTAAACATTGAATACTGAATAATTATGTGGATTATTATAGTGAACAGTAGTTGTAGTATCACCTTCATGATCGTCATCTTCACCGACTGGCCATTTTTATATTTTATACTTTTTTATTGATGACAGATAGGGATTCTAATTTAGACTTGGCTTTTGGAGATGGTTTTTTTACGCCATGGTGTAATTTTGATAAGAGTGTTATATTTTGATTTTCTATATGTACTATAAAAATATGTAGGTAATATTCAATCTACTGGCTGTTTATATTTTGTGTTAAATGCCCTATCAAGCATCCCCGGTATACACTGCTCTAAGCAACACCTGCCTTTACATGGGACTCCGGGGGTTGTCCTGTGTGAGCTGGACGGCCTGAGCCTCCACATTCAGTTGGGGAAGCTGCGCCCCGATGGTGGCCCCTTCTCCCTTCTTTTCACTTCGTCTCCTGCCCTACCTACACTTGTGAGATCGGCGATCGGACCTGCTGTCGTCTACGTCCACTACTATGACTACGACTAAATGCTACAGCCGGTTTGTTTGCTGCCGCCGGTTGTCATCAGATGGCTGTGTGGGCCATCGATGAACGCTGTGAATACCAGAAGGAACTCGCTGACTACTCCAAGAGACGTAAAGCTATGCTGACTCTTACTCGTATAAGCACCTTATTATTGTTGTTATGTATTAGGTATTGAATGCTCTACACATTCTTTACAACTGGTGTAGCAGACGTGCTCTCAGGAGATCCTAGGGCCGTCTGTTACATTACATAGTATACAGAGCAGAACCAAAGTAACGCGTACGTTGGTTCCATATTGCCATTATTACGTTACATTATTAAAACGACTAGTCGTCTTGTTCCGATCGCAGTATTCTTCTTAACATAGCGCCATCAAACTCAAAACTCGTTTATTCAAAGTAGATTAGTATTACTTAGTTCTTTTTGAACGTCAGATTTAAGTACAAAAGACTGCCCCCAAAGCGCCCACCCTTCACCACTTCCTAGTGTTTGTGCTGTGAAGAAGAAACTGCATCCTCTACTGCCCATCGTCTTGTCATAATCCGTTAGTCACACTGTCAGTTTAGATGCGCAATAGAAGACAAAAGGTGGTCTATTGTTCATTGGCACCTACGGTATTGTAGATAGAAGCCATTTTCTTGAAACCGGTTAGCTGCTGAAACTTATGTGTCAGTTTTACCACTTTATTCGAGAGTATAACGAATATTGAGTGAATCCATAATATCTGTCAACACGTTATACTTTTGTTGGCGCGTTCTATGGCTTGGCTTATTAATACCCTAGGGTCGGATTTATTCAGGCGGTGCAAACAAACGGTATTGTCCTGCGATATAGGCTGTAAGGACTGTTATCAACGCTATGCAAACGCTTGGGAGAATTCAAGATGAATTTGCTAAAGGAGTGAGTTAAGTTATAAGTGTGAGCGATTTGTGGTCCTTTGTTCCGATTACAAGAATGAGGTACTTAATTCGTTGTATATACAGGGTGTTAACGAATTCGTGTAATTCCTTCAAACCACATGATCTATTAATGGTATAGATTAACCCGCACGGGATTTAGATTGATTTAAAATAAAAAAAAAGTTTCTTTTTTCGCATTTTTTTTTATGTGATAGAACATTTCGATGCCGTGCATAAATGAATGAAGGCACGGCACAGCTGACGGGCCCGACTAGTCCGATATCGCTCCACACAGTCAGTTAACTTGGGACGCTAAAATTACTCAGATACAGAATACCATGGTTAATTTTTTGAAAACTTTTTTTTTGTTTATTCTGAAAGAAAACCTATCCAGGGTCAATCAGTGTCACCAGTAGGTCTCGCGGTTTGAAGGAATTACAAGAATTCGTTAACACACTGTAGTGGTGAATTTAATAGAGATGACTCTCTTTTAAGTTTGACTCATCAACATCATCCTAACTTTTCCCAAATGTGTGGTGGTTGGCTTGAATTCTCACCAGATGCGGAAAAGTACCCTAGTTACTTTCCTAGACATCGCCCAACTCGAGATGAAAACGATGGACACCAAAGGTTGGCCAGGTATTCCTGTGGGAAAATAATTTTCTTGACAGAAAAGGCAATGTTTTTCAACATAATAATTATGCTGAAACATCTAATTGCACCTGATGATAAGCGCAGACAGGGCCTAAGGAGAAGCACACGAATCCAAGTAACAGAGATATATAAGGTCCAATCAAAATAGGTGTACAAACTTTTACAGATCACAGTGCTCATGAAAATAAACAACTTTTACAATGGGACCAACTCCGACATTCAAAAAAAATATCAGCTGTTCCATACATTTTGATCGTGTAGGTATTACACTTTTGTATGGAACAGCTGATATTTTTTTTTGTATTTCAGAGTTGGTCAAAAGTTGTTTATTTTCATGAGTACTGCGATCTGTAAAAGTTTGTACACCTATTTTGATTGGACCTTATATAGGGGTTCCTCTATACCTCCCTGGCTCTCACATACACACGACGGAATACTGTAAACCAGCGCCGGGCTTTAATGTGCGAGTAGCTATATAGCCAGGCGGACTGCATAGATCCTACTACGTCGCGTGCTGGGTTTTGTTGAATCTTACAACACGCGTCTATTCCAAGCGTGCGGTGAGGAAGCTTTATACTCTAACCCGTCCCCAGACGGTGGTTTACCTACTAATGCGGCATCGCAAACTCTTATAACTTGGACTAAGCAAGTTAAATAAGTAACGAATCTCAAGGGCAGTATGTTCTTAACTCATTGTATTGCGACTAAAAAGGGTACCCTTTGTTATGTTAAAACAATTTGGAGAAACACGCATGAATGTTGAAGCGGAGAGTTTTTCGTTAAATATGTGTATTTAAAACTAGCTGTGCACGCGACTCAGTCCGTGTCTAAGGCCGTGGTTTTTTACAAACGCTGTAGACCGAATAATGCTTATTATGGAAATGCATTATAGTCAGGACCGTCTTAGGCTCACTTTACACCGCCGTGGAATGAAATGGAAGCGTCAATTTCGCCTCATAACGCTAGAAGGCGCACGAATTCGCGGGAATACTCGAGAATTCCCTCGCATTCCACGCATTCTATCGAATCATCATAATAAACGCTTGGCACCGCACTACTGTGACCGCCCCGACCGACTCCCCGTTCGCGCCACTTCCCGCGGATTCCACAGACGGCGCCGACAGTAGCTAGGGGAATTCTCGAGAATGCGCGAGGATTCCCCGGAAGATGCGCGACCTTTTATTGGCTCGTACTTAATTCGTACTTTATACAATTGACATAAAGTTCATTATGCTATGTATAATTTCGTTGCAAATAGTCGCTTCCATTCCATTCCGCGGCGGTGTAAATTGAGCCTTAGGCCTTGCAGGGGCCCTTGGGCACACAGAGTTAGAGGCCCTTTTAGAAAGCCAAAAACGTTAGGAAATTGTCAAAATATAGTTTTGTTCAGTGACTTTATTGGTCATTGATGATAAAATTATATTTGATTTGTATAAAGGTTATCTTAATAACTTATTATGATTAACTCAAATATAAGTGATGTCAATACTATTTTGAGAATTGGGGCTACGTTGATGCTAATGGTTTCAGCAGCATTTCGGGCCCCCATAAGGCTGGGAGCACTATGGTAAAGACGGAACTGATTATAGTGGTGTCTCTCAATCGCCTGACGCGTGTGAAAGAGATGACTATAGTGCGGACGCGGCTTACGGCGTTTGAAACAGGCCACGGCCTTACTTCTTAATTTTCGGGATATAAGTATTCAGGTCTATGGAAGGGCTTTGCGTAAAATTGGCCTCACTAGTAATTCGCATGTCGTTAGTAACAATTTCACATACGTGGTGGATATGATAATACGACAATAAATGATACCACTTATTCTATGATGGGCTAAGACCGGACACAAAAAATCAATCATGTACAATAATTTAGTCACAGGAATTTTCCTACGATTTAATCATTTTACGAATATCTCTACGCGAAGTTATGTAAATCTATGACCCGTTTAAACCAAAATTATATTTACTTACACGTGTAGGATAGATGTAGTTAACATAAGTTTCCACTTCAATGTCCCTTCATCTACATGAATGAGTGAAATTGAAAAATCGTGCGAAAAAAATGTGCTTGGAAGTAACAGATTTTTTGTGTACGGTACTACCCAGCCAGCACAAACCTTCTGAGTAAGGTTTGTTTAACAGCAGTCATAGAAACGAGTTGCTGAATAAGACTACCGTAATTAGCTGATTTGGCGCTTACTCAGACGTTATTCAAGCAATTTGGGCACAAAATTATACTGCCAATAGCTGTGTAATAGCAACGTAACAGATGAATAAGTTTTGAATAATTGTACGACAAGCTGAGTATCTTCTGCATAAAAGCATTTTGTTCTTTAATACAAGTATTACAGCTCTGTTAGCCAGATGATGAATGAATGATGAATGATATTATTTATCAAGAAGTTAATCAAATTAAATTTAAATTGACAAATCCGAACAGCGTGACTGCCATGACATTGAAATATATATGGCAGAACTATATTACCTATCGTAAATTTTACCCTTATTTATGTTTCTAGAAAGATATTGTAGGTGCGCATGCAATATTTGTGCTGCCTGGGTAGAACACATCATAGAACACGTGTTATCATTTATTGTCGTATTATCATATCCATCTCGTATAGAAACCATTATCTATAGGTAAACCGCCGTAAGCTAGGCCCTTCCGATGGTCGCGGACGGGAACGAGCAGCCAATTGCCTGTTGACTGCCAGCAGCGATAGTAGTGCTTAATTTTTGACCCAAAGGTTGACTGGTTGAGAATACTAATGGCATTAAGTTCACCTTGTGTACCACCAATGTACATAATGTGTAAATAAATAAAATAACAGCGGACTAGCTAATTGGCCGAATCATTCCCCTCCCGCGTCCCACATACCATTGGGAGGGCCAAGCTTTCGGCGGTTTACTTTTAATATCAACACATTCGAGTCCGCCACACTTTTCATAGAGCTCGTATGCCATCCCGCCATACATATTGCTAGTGGACCTTCCAGGGGGGTCCTTGGCATTACGTTTGCGCCAAAAGTGAACACTCCAGGAGGGTTCCTTGCATTAAGCTAAAAATCGTGAAAAATACACCACTACGTCGTAAAATAGGTGTTTGCTTGTTTCATGATAATGAATTTTCCAAGAAAAACCTGCATTTAAAATGAGCCCTCCACGAACGCGGCATGGCGAATGCGACTACAGGGTGCCCTCCTGGAGGACACCCGGCACTGAACGTGTTAAGTAATACCTACTGAATACCAAGTTCAATTTCATTGGAAAAATACTAAAAATAGAAGCTCTTTTGTTGGTAAGTTAGACCAAACTAAGTACAAAAGAGTCCATCGTCCTTTTATACGAATTCGTCCAGCCGTAAAGAGCGGCGTGCCGCGTGATCTACCTACAATGATACATTCTTACGTAAAAATATCTATCAGTGAGAAGAAATAAAAACCGGCCAAGTGCGAGTCGGAATCGCGCACGAAGGGTTCCGTACCATTATCTATAAAAACGGCAAAAAAATCAAGTTTTTTTTCTTCTATTTTGTGCTGCTGTGGATGGTCCTAGGGGACCGTTTCTACGTAACCGGGCAGTTATTGGGTCTCCAGCTAATGGTGGGGAAGTAAAATACTTAACTGCAACAACAGCACTAAGGGCGACCCCTAGTGGGACTCGGACTTCGGCTTAGGGCGTTGCTGGCGGGGATTTGGGGAGGGGGGGGACAGCTTGATGAGGGCTGAATTATCGGTGTGACTGCGGAGTCTGAAGAGACGATCGGCTCTACGACGGAAGAGCTCGGTGGATCGTGACCGGCGGCGGTGGGACGTCGCGATGGGCCTCGTCGGCGGTATGCCGGACGGTTACGTTTGTTGTATCGGAGCCCCCTTAAATATTTATTTTATTCTGTTTTTTAGTATTTGTTGTTATAGCGGCAACAAAAATACATCATCTGTGAAAATTTCAACTGTCTTACTATCACGGTTCATGAGATACAGCCTGGTAGGAGTCTTAGTAATAGGGTCCCGTTTTACCCTTTGGGTACGGAACCCTAAAAATGTATATTTCTTGTAAAATATATTTTCGTTTCTATGATCTGCTGGCCATTCTTCAATAGGACCACGTTTTTTAGACTTCTACGTCTATTGCTATGTTCGTAAACATCGTAAATCAAACCAGTTAGCATTCTTTTAATGTCTGATAATTATATATACGTACTATAATTGTCTTAATTTATTAGCCATTGTTGACATTATAATTATAGCACGTGAATACGTCTCCAATATTAACCCCTTGTTATTAAAACGCTGTCATCGCAACGCAAAAATGATATGTATATCAAATCTGTAAAATTTCATGTCAAGCTATGTTTCCTAACAGACCGTTACAATTAACATCCGTGACAGAGTTTTGCCATAATCAACACAAAAATGATCGGTGATTATCAGTGATCGGAAAAAGGTGAGCTAATTTACCTAAACTTCAAAGAACAGAGACAAAAAGTGGAGACTTCCTTACGACAACATTTTTTTTCGGGTAAATTGTCCTGGGCTTCGGGTCATCACTAAAGTACATTTAATATTATTGTTATTAATACAGAAAATAATTGAATTCGTTTCCTGTTCTTTTTTTCCAAAATTTACACAAAACCAGTTGACACATTTTTTATTGTTTTCAAAAAAGAGATTTCTTATTGTTTTCAAAAAAGGAGTGGTGTTTTATTTTTTGAAAACAATAAAAAACGTGTTTACTGGTTTTGTGTAAATATTGAAAATTATAAAAAAAATGTTGTCGTCTTGAAGTCTTCACTTTTTGTCTCAGTTCTATGAAGTTTAGGTAAATTAGCTCATCTTTTTCCGATCACTGGTGATTATAGTATCCCTATAAGAATGTTACTGTCTATCCTTATGTAATAATATCGCATAATCAGCCCTCTGCAGGGCATGGGCCTTTACTTACGCTGGGGCTACATTAGCAGGCGAAGATTCGTGTCGCGTTGGCGCGCTAAAACATCGTGTACGCGATGTTCTTGTCTACATTAGGCGGGCAAAGATTAATCGTGTCGGATTGTGTTGTTCAAAATGGAGGAAGTAGTGGCGTCGCATTATATGTCGGTTAATTATTATTTATTACAATTGTACGTGTATAATTTACAAAATAATATCAAATCAAATCAAATACTTTATTCAATAAACTTACATAATAAAATATTATGTAAGTAGTTATATTACATTTGGTACTAACTTCCACACTAGGATTCCCTGTGTCGTCCACGACACCAGCCTCCATGCTAGCCGAAACTAATAGATACACATATACTATACATATAACAGGCTACAAAAGGCCATCCATATGAAAAAGAGACGTAGGTACATAAGTGTAGCCACATAAGCGAATATTGTATATGCGACAAATCCCTTTGATGCGCGCCAGTTTACCGACAGTGCCCTGATAGTACATCGTCTTCGCCCGAATACTACGCGTTGCAACGATCTACCCGGCCACGCTCATCGCGTTAACACGAATATTCACCGTAGCCCGCTAACTTAGCCCCAGCATTAGAATAAGAAGGGTTAAGGCCACTCTGGCCTGGCGCAGCTTGGTGGACTTTACCTCTCAGGTGTGCAGATTTCGTCACGATGTTTTCGTTCACCGTTTGATCCATACATAATTTTTTAAAGTCAGAGATGCGGGTTGAGAACTATGTCAGACCCCCCTGCATAGAAGGCTTCTATGGCTAGGTTATTGGGACTTCCAGACTCTCTCGAGCATCCGAGACCTCCCGAGATGCTGTGAGTGTAGATAGCTGCTCGCCCTTCTCGTTCTCGCCTTTTCTCGGCCCACAATCTTAACATGCGCATCGCGAGATAAGTTTATCGTCACATTTTCTTAAATAAGCCATACATTATCTCATCTCGGCACGAGATAATCGACGACAAAATTATCTCGTACATGGTAGTCTGCTGGTGTCGGCTTTTGTGCCCACGTCATTGTACACTCTCGCCAAAACATCCCTCGGGCACTTAGATTTCCTTTGTTATTTGGTGTTAAATGTTAAGGATAGAGATATTCCCTCGGGCTTCGACGAGAGTGTACAGCCGGCATAAAGGTATTTCACAATACACAAGTGTGAACACGTACGAGTATGGGCGTATACGTAAAGGAAGCAGGTAACCAGCGCCGACCTACCAGCGCTTATCGGCACTGGTCCGTGCAGGTAACCGCTACATAAAGGAAGCGGGTAGAAGTAGCAGCTGGCATTTTTTAACAAAAATACGCCTTGTTCCAAATACTTTGCGCAAATACAGCAACGAATGACGGCTTACCAGCGCTGTTCGGAGCAGGTCGGAAATTGCCGGCGCAGTTCGGAGCTTGTCGGCGCAGCCCCGCGAGCACGGATCTTTTATCGAGTCGATTCGAGAAATTTATCTATTCTAAACGTCAAATTTGACATAACTTAATGTCAAATTCGACGTTTAGAATAGATTTTCTCGAATCGACTCGATACAAAGATCCGTGCTCGCACCGCAGGTTCGCCACACAGTCATCATTCTCCTGCCCTTATCCCAATTTATTTGGGGTCGGCGCAACATGTCTTTTTCTTCCATACTTCTCTATTAGTCGTCATCTCGGTAGTCACCCCCTTTCTAACCATATCATCGTTCACACATTCCATCCATCGTTTCTTTGGTCTTCCTCTACTCTTATAGCCATCGACATTCATACTCAAAACTCTCCTCACTACATTTTCCTCATTTCTCCGTAACACGTGCCCATACCATGATAACCGATTTCCACACAACTTTTCAGTTATCGATGCCACTTTCAAACTTCCTCTTATGTACTCATTTCTTATTTTATCCATTCGTGTAACACCACACATTCCTCTTAGCATTCTCATCTCTGCTGCATGCAATTGCCTTTCATTCATCCCTTTTGTGGCCCAACATTCTGATCCATACAAGACAGCAGGTTCGCCACACAGTATAGAGACTATTTGCGCCGACTAACTGCGCGGTCCAGCACCGACAAGCGCTGACAGATCGGCGCCGGCAACCCGCTTTCTACCTGTATAAGCACTATGGATAGCTTTTTTTTATCTCGCGAGCTATCTCGCAGACACTTCTTGCCAAGAGTCTGGAAGAGCTTTATCACATCTTTTTGTCCTGTATTAAAATAATCCATGTCGCTAATGTTCACTGTCCCAAAACAAGAAAATAAACATGGCCACAGCCATTTATTTATACAGGCTTATTGAAGTAGTACATTACTAACTAAATAGTCTAGAATTTATACCTAAAGCACATTAGGGATGGCAGTTAAATATTGAAATATAGCTACAATATTAATTTACAACTGAGCTAACAGTTCTAAGCGATATTGAACGAGCATGATTAAGTGCATGAACACTATTTGCGGTCGCTCCAAGTCTTGCCATTATTACGGTGTTTGCTCCCAAGTTACGATAGGTTTCATGAACATAATGTTTCAACTTTTAGGTGAACTCATCATCTGCCTAGCCTTTTCCCAACTATGTTGGGGTCGGCTTCCAGTCGAACCGGATGCAGCTGAATATCAGTATTTTACATGGAGCGACTGCCTATCAGACCTCCACAACCCAGTAACTGGGTAATACGATACTCTTGGTAAGACTGGTTGTCAGACTTTCTGGCTTCTGACCAACAGTAACGACTGTCAAAGATCTACAAATGACAGCCGGGACCAACGGTTTTACGTGCTTTCCGAGGCACGGAGGAAACTCGCTATGGTAAATGGTCACCCATCCACAGACCAACCTCGGCAAGCGTGGCTTAACCCGGAAGATCGGTCTAAGCGGCTGTAATTATTTAGCCACGAGCTCCTCTTCTTCGACTTTTAGGTGAACTATTTTGTTAAAATACTTAAACGATTCATAATTAATAGATTTTGATGGATTGGTGTTGAAAGTTTGGGAGGGTATCGCGGCTTATTAATAACCGCGTGGATCATAATTATTTGCAAGGTTCAGCTACACTTGCCGTTGTTAGACAATTGGCCCTCACATACATACAGGGTGTAAAAAGACCCATCACATAGCCGAAATCTACGCACTCTGTACATCAAACTAAATTACATTGACCAAAAATAATTGCTGGGAAACGACTTTTATTTTTTTGCATGAAAAAAAAACGCTTTTCTTTATAGCGCGCAAATTATGGTTGTGGCGATGCCGCGCGTTTGCATGCGTGCAGCGGCTACACAGCCGAGCCAAGGCGGTCGTGTGCGTTTGATATTCATTGCGGTTTTGTAACTTCAAATGCGTAATTTGTTAGGAAAAATTGAAATTTTTGATAATGTTTGTATGGAAGAAAGTATTATGACTTGGAAATCGTTTTTGGAAAAAACTACACTTTGACCTTCAATATCTCCAAAACCAATGATTTCCCAGGTATGGTTTGTTCGAAAAAACTGATCCCAATGATGGGTAGAATACGTGGTTTTCGTTATCGTTAAGGGTCTTTTTAACCGACTTCAAAAAGGAGGAGGTTCTCAATTCGGTTGTATTTTTTTTTTTTTTTTTTTTATTTTTTATGTGTGTTACCTCATATCTCCGTCATTTATGAACCGATTTGAAAAAATCTTTTTTTGTTCGGAAGGGTGTACTTTCCGATTGGTCCCATTTAAATTTTGTTATGATCAGACCATGAACTTCAGAGATATGGAACGGAACTCCTCGTCGGATCAAAGCAAAATTCTCAAATCACTAATATTGCTTTGTTTATATTTGTTGTTGGGAACTGACTACTTGAAAAGAGGAGGGGGTGCGTGTCCCCCCCTCCCCCCCTTTGGAATGTTTTCATTATATCGTGTAAGGTATCATTTGAAAGGACTTTTTATGCCCGACTACGTCAAAGCCAAAAAGAAGGGTTATGAAGGAGGGTGTTAAAATTATGACACTAAAACGTTTTTAATAAAAAATAAACTTTAAAAAAAAGTAAAAACCGACTTCAAAGAAATACTAAAAGGAGTAAAATAATTACCATAATATAAAATTAACAGTTTCAGAAGTCGGTGCAACTCTACACTGAAGCAAATAGAAGCCACCGACTTCTGAAACTGTTAATTTTATATTATGGTAATTATTTTACTCCTTTTAGTATTTCTTTGAAGTCGGTTTTTACTTTTTTTTAAAGTTTATTTTTTACACCCGATATATGACGGAACACAGTAAACTGCTTTAGGACCTGTCTACATCTCCACGTCACGACGACGTCAACGTGGAACGGTCCGGTAACGCGGCACGTTGCGTTGACATAACGTGCAAATTTACGTTACCGTATCGTAATAATGCACGTCAGGATCATAGTTAGATTTATCGTTGACCATGTAGATCCTGAATTTTAATAAGAGAAATAGTAAGGTATGGTTTTTAAGCATCGGAGCACATAGACGGCGACTAACTCGCGAGCGTGTAGAGCCGTTCCACGTTGACGACGTCATGACGTGGAGATGTGGACAGGCTCTTAAGTGACTAAAGTTACATTAAAGCAGTTTACATTAAAATGTGAGGGTGGTAACTAGCCAGTCGGACCGTCCTACCACTAAAAAAACCAACCAAACAATTTGGTCTTAAAAATTCTATTCCTCACATACCAAATCCTTTAATGAAAAACATTGTTTAAATCTAAATTATGCCAATTTTTGTGTTTATAAAGGCGAAGAAAAAATAGGGTATGAAAATGTTTTTCAAAAAATATATTTAATGCTATAAAAGTAGAATTCGGTACACGTTTTTATTTGATTCGATTACCCTACGGCCCTTTTTTAGGGTTGTCAAAATTGGATGAGCAAATGATTTGCAGATATTTTGTTTCGATACGATATCTCAATCTCAGTGTCATTGATCTCTAAGAGAAATATGAATATGAAGATTGCTTTATTTTTTCTTATTAACAAATCTCACGCATTCCTTTGATCTCTGAAGTAAACCTAAAAAAATGAGGGCTAAATGTCGTCAATATTTAGACGCGCTATTTCGAATATAAGATGTGTTTTAAATATTTGTCGCAGAATCAACACAGATGCACACTATTAGAATCACTATTGATTATTGTTAATGTTGTACAACGCCATCTATTATCGTTTGTCGGAAACGTCAAGCAGTGTGCTTGGGTGAGGTCGGTGCGGGGCGTGGCATGTTTTGTTTGACGGTTGTCAGCAAGCTGTCAGCTGTCGGCTGTCAGCTGTCATTCTTTTTGACATTGGATGCATTTGATTTGAGAGAAGTTACTTTGGAGTGAGACACGAAGGCGAGAGGTCGTTTTGCCAGCCTGCACCGAACTTACCGCGTTTCCGTACTATAATCCATTTCCATCGGTTTGATAATTTGAGATTTTATTATTTTGCTATCGAGAGTGAATAAATAGAGGACTATAATCAGTGTTGTGACTATTATTTCCTGCCTACACCATGTCGAACTTGGACTCTGATGACGAGGTACCCCCAATGGGTGAACTACCTCGTTATATTTAAGTATAGGCACAACAATTTTATTAAAATTTTGAGCAACACTTTTTTCATATTGTCCATACATATGCGCCTCCAAAATATAAAACGGGGGCATTCCATTTAGCACACCAATTTGAATAGCATCAATTCGAATCACATCAACAGTAATAGGAATAGTATTGGTGTGGTTCAAATTGGAGCTATTCAAATTATTGTGCTAAATGGAATGCCTCATAAAACGTCATCACTATCGTCCGTCAGGGCGTAATCAAAGAAAAGGAGAAAAAGAAGAGGAGGTCATTTGCTAATTATTAGACCTTACTTTCCCTACCTAAAGTTTTATTTTTTAAGTGTACTTTCAAATTTTTTAACTCTAGTTTGAGGGATGTTCCGAGGTACTTATTTTAATCACCAATGTTTATGACTACCAACAAATAATAAAAAAAAAACAATTAAAAGAATGCAAAAAAATGTTATGAATGCTTGAAGGTCAAATTTTGGAAAAATCTCAGTAAAGTATAAAAATTGACATATCTCCCAAATTATAAAACTTTAGGTAGGGAAAGTAAGATTCAATCATTAGTAAATTACCTCCTCTATATGCGAATTTGCTATGGCGGGTCCAGATCCAGTCACCCTGTATGTATAGCGATAAAACTAACACAATAGCAATTTATAATGCACAAAATTTAAAATGTCACTTACGGGATATCTTCCGTGATTATTTATTGGTTTGAGTTCCCTTTGTTTGTTTTTTTGTTTGATTTGTTTGGGAACTCAAACAAATAAATAATCACGGAAGATATCCCGTAAGGGATTTAAATTTAGAGACAAACCGTGAAAGCTTAAAACAGTGTTTATAATGCACACTTTTGCACTGTAGCGATTTCTACAAAGAGTGAAGCGCGTATTCGTGGATTGAGTTATCTGTATCAATTTTAAATTCCTGTCACCATTACTTTATGGTAAGCGATAGTGACAGCAAAAGACTTAACGGCAACTTAAAATTGAATAGCGTTTGAGTATTTGGCCATTAAAGTTTCAATAACGCAGATCTACTTCGTCAATATCAATGACGTCCTAAAGTACTCGCACATCAACAATCTGACCCCATCCATTTCTTTCTCAAACTACATGGCTTACACATACAAAGTATCGTACTAATAAAACGCCAATCTCGAGCCATTCATACCAAGGCTTTCAGATGAATTCATCGCGACACGACAATGCTTTCATGATTACGTTCACTTCAGCCAACTTCATCTTATAATAAACTGAAGCCAATCTCTTTAAGCCGACTTTTACTGAATTCACTCGATGCTTATCTCTTTCGATCACTCTAAGTCGGATTTTTTTGTAAAACGTGATGGTTGAGTCTTATTTTTGTAAATATATTAATCGTGGCAACCCTAAAGTTTTTTTTTGAATTTTGTTTTTTTTTTGTCTTTATGCGATTTTTCCTGGTGGTTTCCTTAAAACCACATGATCTATTACTAGTATAGATGAAACTTGTTCGGGACCAGTCTTACCAAGAGTATCGTATTACCCAGTTACTGGGTTGTGGAGGTCAGATAGGCAGTCGCTCCATGTAAAATACTGAAATTCAGCTGCATCTGGTTCGACTGGAAGCCGACCCCAACATAGTTGGGAAAAGGCTAGGCAGATGATGATGATGATGAAACTTGTTCGGGACTTTCCTTAATTAAAAATAAAATACAAGGTTAGTCGGAAAGGGGGTACTAATCCGCGGGCCATTTAAAGTACTCGTATCACTGATGACTGTTTTAAAGCAAGTGTTAAAATTTCAAAATTCGATAATTTTTTATTCCGAGTAAAATTATATTTTAGTTTTTTCAAAAATTCTTCAACCCTGATTTAGTTTATACGAATTCAGAAAATGTGATGTAAACACAGCTGATCATAGCTGAGGATAGGCAGATTTCAGCGTATTTCTTATGTAATTTTTGAACAGCTGTTTTTCTTAAACTATTGACTTTTGAGGAAAGTGGTAAAACAAAAGTTGTTGTGTACTTTAACACCCTTTTGGATTAGTACCCCCTTTCTGACTAACCTTGTATATTTTAGACTGCCTCGTTGGTCCAGTGGTCGCAAGTGCGATTGCTGAGCGCGAGGTTCTGAGTTCGATCCCCAGATCGGGTAAAGTGTTATTGGGTTTTTCCGTGTGGAGTTTCTCGGTAGCAGCTCGAAATCTGGTTTTGTGCCCGGTGGATAGCAACAGGGTCTCGCTCTATTATGTGGGACTTAAACATAATGGCGAAATGAGAGTGTACTATACACCTCTACCCAGGGGTGTATGAAAAGAGCCTCCACGCGAGTGATAATACTAAAGTACGTCCGGCGTACCCTGGGCAGTCGGCCCCGCTACCAACCTTGATGACTGGCTAATCTATTCATCACAGCATGAGCTATTCTCTAGCTTGTGCCGACATGATAGAAGAAGAACCTCTGCCCAACGCTTCGGGGACTACAGGCGTGATGTTATATTTTTGTCTTGCAATTGTGGTAAGTGATTATGTAGTGTG
The DNA here is from genome assembly GCA_905220435.1 of Amphipyra tragopoginis. Taxonomy (NCBI): domain Eukaryota; kingdom Metazoa; phylum Arthropoda; class Insecta; order Lepidoptera; family Noctuidae; genus Amphipyra; species Amphipyra tragopoginis. The sequence continues at coordinate 6,677,494 of HG992006.1, forward strand.
TATTTATGATGTACGTATTTTTTTTATACAAATTTTTTAAGCAATAATACAAGGCGTAACTACTGTATTAACTTTTTTTATTTAGTACAGTAGAATTTTTTGTGAAGATTTATACCGTTAACATCATCTATTTCGTATATTCCCAAAAGAACTTGAAATAACAGCGTCCGTTTGAACAAACATTTCCAAAAATATAGCGATTCTTTTATTTTTTCACGTACATGTAAAACACGTGTATATTTTTTGTACGAGCCAATCAACACGCCAAATAGAAAGACCAGAACAAATGTTTTTATTTACGCTGTGGCCGTTGGGAATTAAACTTAACAGGCACTATATTTGCTAAAGCTTTAAAATAAAAAATGAAAAATTATAAAGCTATTTTTAAGGGTACACACGGCTACAGATCAAGCTGTACATTTTCAGTATAAGCTGATCTCGCATTGTATAGGATTTCCTTACAATGAGAGGTCAGTGTAAACTGGAAATGTATAGCTTGATGTGTACATTTGGCGTTAATGATTGTTGATTTCATGTGAGTAACTGATCTGTTCTGTGCGACACGGCCCTTCTTACATTACGATACTTACAGATGACTTGTATCCTACGCGAGTCTCAAGGATGAGTCGCCGAGGAGTAACTCACATACATTTGTATGGTGATTCGCACACCGGTATCCTACGCGTCTGCTACTTGTCTCGTAATACCTGCCTTGTCGGTCGCCCGCGCGTCGCGTCTCCTACGCATCTCGGCAAAATGACGGCGGAACAGCAGTTCAATATAAAATTTATTCAAGAAATAGAAAAATATCCATGTATGTACCTACAACTTTAAATTTCCTGAATTTATGTTTCTGGTAATGTAAGGATGAACACAGTATTTTCTATTGTTTCTATTTCGTCTTCTATTTCTGTAATATAGATATACTGCATGTGCTTCTTCGTCACTGGTATCACTCGACATAATTATAAAAAAAACGTCCTAGCGGTGTGTGATGCAAATGCAAATGATGAAATTTTCTTTGGTTTTAGTAGCATAATGTACGAATCTCGAATAGCGAACATGTATTGTATTGGCATGCGACTGAAGTATTGTCTCTTGCGAGTATCGTAATGTACGAAGGGCCTAACAAAAGCATACCCAAGGAGTGTTGAAGTTAGGGAGGTGGCCGGTAATAAAACTTAGCGAAACATTTGCAGCATGACAAGTGAAATAAGGAGTACGAGAAAAATACATGCTTCGCCGACTCCAAATAGGTTGGGATGAGGAGAGGAGGATGATGAGAAGGCTTGGACAAGACTAAACCAAAAAAATCTCAATTTGTTAACCCTCTCACTGCCAGCAATATACAGGGTTAATTGAAAAACACCGACAACCTCTTAAGGGGTCACTGTACTCATCATTATGAACAACTAGCTGGTGCCCGCGGCTTCGCTCACGTAACTTAGTTTTCTTTAATGTTTATGTATGTACTCGTATATTTAACAGATCATCGTAAAGTTTTGGGGTAAGTACAGAAAAGGACATTAGGTAGGTTCCTACGGGAACGCGGTTAGCAAACCGTTATTATAATGTGAACGCCTTAATTTCTCTCTAATCCAGATTCCGAAAGATGCATTCAGCAATACATGTAATTATGTAAGTTTATCATGGCAGCTTACTCAGTGCCGGATTAAGACAGCGCGGGGCCCGTAGCAAATATGAAAGGGGGCCCTTGAGTTGCATTACTTATTAATTTTACTGTTATAAAACAGTGGTATTACACTGATTTTGTATTAGTCCATAGCGATCGAGCGATCGTCAAAACAGAAATAATGACACAAAAGCACGTAAAAACTAAGAAACTAACACGAAATAAAAAGGCCGGTAAAAAAACAAAAGTAAAAAAAATACTTACACGCCTGAAAAGTATAAATAAGCATTATAAGCGTTTTTTTTTAATCATTACCTTTTCATTGTCAGTTAAGTTTTTAGGCTTAATTTCTTAAATAAATAAACGTAATGAAATAGTTTGTTTCAATATACAAAAGAAAATAGTCGAGTGGAGTAGTATACACAAAGCGTAGTAGCAGCGCGAGCGCAGCGAGCGCGTTTTTTTTTTCGCATTTTTGGCGATCGCATGATGTCATTCTAAGTGCATTTATGGCTTTTGGCTAAATTCACAAATGTTCAATTTTAAGTTGCCGATAAGTCTAGTGCTGTCACTATCGTTGGACTCTCGTGATAAGTTTCACTCAAAAAATTACGCGCAGGCAGAGATGAGTGGCTTTAAATATGCGGAGCCCCCTTTCGCGCGGGGCCCGTAGCAATTGCTACTCTTGCTACGTGGTTAATCCGACACAGATGGTAATCACAACTTCAGCTGCTGCTAGAGCCTGATTAGTAATTTTCTTTTGTCTTTCTATCAATCATCGTAGTTTGTTATTTACAAAACTTGTGCTTAAAACCCCTGAAAAGTATAAGTTGGCATTAAAAGCGTGTTTTTTTTAATCATTACCTTTTCATTGTTATTTAAGTTTTTTAGGCTTAATTTCTTAAATAAATAAACGTAATGAAATGGTTTGTTTGAATATACAAAAGAAAATAATCGAGTGGAGCAGTTCACACAAAGCGTAGCAGCAGCGCGAGCGCAGCGAGCCCGATTTTTTTTTCGTATTTTTGGCGAAAGCATGACGTCATTCTAAGTGCATTTATGGCTTTTGGCTAAATTCTCAAATGCTCAATTTTAAGTTGCCGATAAGTCTAGTGCTGTCACTTTCGTTGGACTCTCGTGATAAGTTTCACTCAAAAAATTACGCTCAGGCAGAGATGAGTGGGTTTAAATATGCGGAGCCCCCTTTCGCGCGGGGCCCGTAGCAATTGCTACTCTTGCTACCTGGTTAATCCGGCACTGATGGTAATCACAATTTCAGCTGCTGCTAGAGCCTGATTAGTAATCGTCTTTCTATCAATCATCGTAGTTTGTTATTTACAAAACTCCTGTGCTTAAAACCCTCTTTCCGTGGTTAACACAATTTAATCTACTCTGATAATGTATTGTCAGCGTTTGCTCTAAGGATACGTAGAGATGTGGAGTTTTATACTGAGGCTCGTATATTATGTAGGTACTACCAGAACTGTAATTTTGTGTTATTAAGCCATTATAAGAAAAACAGTGATGTGAATTGGTTTTAAAACATAACTGTAAATCCACATAAATGTTTAGGTAATGACCAAAAAGTAATTAATTTTAGTTATATTCTAAAACTTCTCTGTAAACTACGTTCGTAGTTTTGTACTCGGTAGTTAAAATGTATAGAGATTCAGGACTGGTGACGCGAGAGCAAGCGACGTACAGTTGTCCGTGTGAGAAGCAGCTCGTCCTGAGGTCGACACCTGCAGCCGTCAGAGTCTGCCCCTGCGACTTGTTTATGGTCATAGCGAAGCATACGCACACAGAAAACTGCACGCGCTTAAACTGAAAGGGATAATTGTGGGGAATTAGTGGTATACGTGGTATAAACACTGTCTCGCCAACGCCACAACCCGTTAGAATTTCCGCCTCAATGATGTTCCTCTGCAAAAAAACGACTTTGAGTCGAGTCCCGTTAAAAAGTTTTGGCGGAGTTAAATTGCGAAGGAGCATAATCGGGACACCGATCTTTAGCTTGATGACGTGCGCTGGAAGTCCACTTGCAGTAAGGGAATTGAGAAATTCTACGGGATAATGTGTGGCGTCATCTTGATCGACAACAATGTTTATCGAAGTGTAAACCACCTCATTCCCCTCAATTTCCGAGAGAATGCTTTCGTTGATCGCTGCAGCTTGATCGTTTCTGGGCGTTAAAATGGCCCGTTTGCACATCCAAGAATTTTCTTGGTGCGGTATTCGACTGATGTTCCCGTACACCAGACGAATCATATCTTCTAATGTGGGAACCACTCTACCAAGTGCTTCGGGTATCTCAACTTGACCACAGTCCACTGGTAGGGTTCCATCACCCAATTTTAGTAGAACATCGGAGAATTCTTGAGCGTGTAAATTCCCGCCAAGCCACGCTCTCATATTCATATTCAAGCGCTACCTACGAATATGTGGCCATAAAGAAGAGCGTTTCAACGAAGCATTCACCTCATCAGCCCTAGTTCCTCGCATCACCACAGGCAGCGTTTGTCGGAAATTGCCGCTAAACAGAACAGTAACACCAGCCATCACTTGATCGTTCCTGCGGATGTCCTTCAGAGTCCTGTCTACAGCCTCTACTGCTTTCCTGTTTGCCATTGTACATTCATCCCAGACGATTAAAGAGCAATCCTTAAGCACGCGCCACTTGTCACTATTTCGTGACACTCCACAAACTGGTGTTTCGTTGCTCTCTAGATCGATGGGAATTTTAAACATGGCATGCGCCGTTTTGCTGCCAGGAAGCAGTGTGGCAGCAATTCCCGACGACGCTACAACAATGGCAATCTTGCTTTACCTCCTGACCTCTGCAAGGATGCCAGTGGTAATGAGTGTTTTTCCTGTTCCACCAGGAGCATCCAAGAAAAAACATCTTACCCTGGCCGAGCCCAATGCTTTCAAGGATAGTGTTAAAAATTTGCTTTTGCTCTGAGGTAAACTTTGCGACGTAGTCATTTACGATGTTATTCATGGTTCTTGCATCATAATTAGTTTCGGCGGCGTACTCCCTGTTTCCACGGTCTTGAACATCGGAAAGCTGTGGAGCCAGTAACCCATATTCCACCAGAGTATTGCCACCAATCGAAATTACTATGCGTTCATCAGTTGCCTCAGTATCATCATCGGTAGTACGTCTCAGAGCCCTAAGAAAATCTTCGGACAGATAATGTCGGTATTTTTCCCACAATAGAACTGGGTTGGAGATTCCGCAGAATACCAACATGACGGCAAACAAATGTCGCAGACGACTGGGACTGTCACTAACGCTGGCCTCCTCGAGAGTGTCATCCCAATGTTGGTCACCGTCTAGAAGGTGAAGTGCTACGCAGGCAGCGCGGTATGTGGGATACTCTACGCCATCAACTGTCCTCAAGAACGAAAAAAAATGTTTTTGCCTTTTGCGTTTTATCAATAACAATAAATACCATGATAATTTACTATTGTTATAACATTACTTGGGAACCTGAATTTTGTATTACAGATACTTTCATAATACTAAGCAAGACTAAGCTGCAAATATATAAGGTCTATCTATTCATACGCGATATATTTTAAGGGATACATCTATAGGTGGTAAAGAAGACATACTCGTATAAATAATAATAAATAAAACATAAGGCTATATTTTTTTAAATTAAATAATTTTATAATAGTTGATACACTTAACAAAAACTGGCTCATTACTATTTTCAACATCCATTACGCTAGTTTCTACGTAGTATTTATTGCCATTGAAGCGGGCAATTTTTTTTTCAAATTTGTGCAAAATTTCTCAAGCTTTAATACAATTATCATAATTACGTAAAACGAAAAAACATTAAAAAAAAAAAAATTCGCTTTTCTATGGCTTCTTTACCACCCATAGATGTATCCCTTAAAATATTTCGTGTATGAATAGATGGACCATATGTATGTTTGTTCACAATTTTCTCAGAAACGACTGATTCGATTTGAATGGGGTTTTCGCTATTCGACTGCATATTTTTCTTATTTGATGAAGACATTCAGAGATAGACAATAGAACTCTTTAATAAATGACAGCAAATTTTCCGCGATTATTACAATCGTATGTTTATGTGTTGTTTACACCATTCCATTGCAAAACATCACGGCTGTTTGCTTTGGAGGGATAGGTAAATGTGTAGGTACTGTAAACTCTCTTTTCGAGAGTTAAAACACTTATGATTGCTGTTGCCACTGACGCCAACGCCATCTAGTTAGGTTCAAGGAACTATTTTGTTTGAATATATTTTTATAACCGAATAGCTTGATAATTTATACCCTATAACCTGACCCGACCTGCAACAAATATGTTTTCCAAATATCAACAAAATCTATCCAGTAGTTTCGGCGTGAAGCTCAAACATATAAACAGACAAACAGATAAACAGACAGAAAAAAAATCTAAAAACTGTCTTTTTGACATCAGTAGCGTTTTTCCAACAATTTGCACTTATTTTTTTCTGGAAAATATTCAATGTACTGATTTTACTTCGTTACGATTTTATTATATGTATAGACTTTTACTATGGAACCAAATCTGAAATCGCGAAAAAAAACCGTGGTTCCCTATATTTTGACGAGCTAAGTGAACATAAATGTAGGGAACAGCTGTTTTTTGCAGGTGTCCAATGGTGCATGAGAAATCAAAAATAAAACCGCTTTTTTATTCCCAATGAGTCCAAGGCTACAGGCATATATAAAAATTCGTGTGTTTGTGTGTGTGTGTGTGTGTGTGTATCCCTTTTCCGATTAACCTAGTATAATTTTTTTAGAATTTTCTCTTTCATAAATATGGAGAGAAAAGGTTTCAAATAAAGACCTTTTATCCTTATAAAATACTAGCTTTTGCCTGTGGCTTCGCTCGCGTTAATTAAGCTAAAAAACTCTTAACACACTGCTAAAGTTTCTATAATAATGTAATTCAATCGTGATTCGAAAGACACGTGGCGCCATCTATGAACGTTATTGTTGTTTTCCTCGGGAACAAAACTTTTTTCGGGATGAAAGGTACCCTATGTCCGTTTCTGTACACCTGACAACGTACACACATCAAAAAAAGTTTGCGATCACTAGCATAATTATGTATGTGAAGATTCCGAATTCAAAGTCCAACTGAAATCTGATTTAAATTTATCTAGATAACTATCAATCTATATTTATCATGATAATTATCGCTTTGAATCCCGATTAGAAAATTCGGCTTCAAAAAGGCTACATAATTTTTCAAAGTGATCGCAAACTTTTTTAACCGACTTCAAAAAGGAGGAGGTTCTCAATTCGGTTGTATTTTTTTTATTATTTTTTTTATTTTTTATGTGTGTTACCTCATATCTCCGTCATTTATGAACCGATTTGAAAAATTCTTTTTTTGTTCGAAAGGGTATACTTCCCGATTGGTCCCATTTAAATTTTGTTATGATCAGACCATGAACTTCAGAGATATGGAACGGAACTCCTCATCGGATCAAAGCAAAATTCTCAAATTACTAATATTGCTTTGTTTATATTTGCTGTTGGGAACTGACTACTTGAAAAGAGGAGGGGGTGCGTGTCCTCCCCTCCCCCCCTTTGGAATGTTTTCATTATATCGTGTAAGGTATCATTGGAAAGGACTTTTTATGCCCGACTACGTCAAAGCCAAAAAGAAGGGTTATGAAGGAGGGGGTTAAAATTATGACACTAAAACGTATTTAATAAAAAATAAACTTTAAAAAAAAGTAAAAACCGACTTCAAAGAAATACTAAAAGGAGTAAAATAATTACCATAATATAAAATTAACAGTTTCAGAAGTCGGTGCAACTCTACACTGAAGCAAATAGAAGCCACCGACTTCTGAAACTGTTAATTTTATATTATGGTAATTATTTTACTCCTTTTAGTATTTCTTTGAAGTCGGTTTTTACTTTTTTTTAAAGTTTATTTTTTATTTGATGTGTGTATATGCAAAATTTCAGGATGATCGGTTCAGTGGTTTAGGCGTGAAAAGGTAACAAACAAACTTACTTTCGCATTTATAATATTAGTTAGGAAGTTAGGATTGCTGCCAATATCCTGTAGCATGCCCTTCATACTATAGGTATACGTAAAAGTATAGTCTCGTCATTTCTATTTCCCTCCGCCTTTGGGAGGAAGTTGGCGGTTTCCTCAGCACTGTCTCGACCTTTGAAGGCTTTAATCACGATTTTATTCAACGCTGTAAATCTTTCGATTTCAATTCACTCTTTGTTGAACAAGAAACCTCAGTTCAACGTAGAATTGCACTTCTTCTTCTATCGTGTCAGCACGAACTATACGAGAATAGCTCATGTCGTGGTGAAAAGATTAGCCAGTCAGCAAAGTTGGTAGCGGGGCTGACTGCCCAGGGTGCGCCGGACATACTTACGTATCGTCACTCGTGGAGGCTCTTTTCATGCACCCCTGCAGAATTGCACTGTTCAAAAGTAAAACAGTTAACAATGCACTTACGTGTCGTAATATTCCTCTACATCACTGTCATCTAGGAGCGTGTCCAGAAGACTGGCAGCGTCGCCACGTTGGGTGGCAACGCTAAGGGTGCTTTTTCACCAGAGATACGCTATGCAACGTTGCTATGGATGCGTTTGATATCCACCAATCATATTCATTGGTCCACATATCGTAGCACTGGTGGAAACTGATTCAACTATGCTACGTTTTTATGTGGAAGGATGCGTGCTATGGATGCGAGCTATGGATGCGTGCTATGGATGGTCGCGAGTGATGTAGCTATGTGCAGAGCAGTGTACCTTCAGTAGGCGCATTTTCATAGAACATCTTACTCGCTTCGCTACATAGCTTAGCATTAGTTTAAACGGTCACATAGTTTCGTAGCTTAGTTTTTACATTCTCGCAGCATAGCTGCATAGCACATCACTGTGGAAAGGCATTCTAATTCTTTGGCCAAATAATACCAAGCCTTTGTTCACGCGAAGTGTCCGTCTTTGAGCAATTTCCTAGAATAGGTGACATGCACTTGGATCCCACGACCCGAGCGTTTCGACCCCAAACGCCTCGGAATTTTATTAATACCTGTTTTCAGGTTTTTGTTTTGTAGAGCAAACTTTACTCTGTATGGTTTTAATGCAAGGAACAAGTAGGAAGAAGAAGGATGGAAAAGTCTTTATCTATCCTAATAAAGGAGTACGGTACCTACCAAAAATGAACATCGATATAATCCGGTCATTAAAATTTTGTATATACACCGTGTCCCAGAAAGTAGTGTGAAGCGGAAGTCCAGAGGTAGAGACCTTTAGAGGTATCCAAATCACCCCCATGTATGTTCCGCGATTTTTTGTAGTTTTCGAGTTATGATTTATTTTCATGTCTTAACCAAACTGTGACTTCAATAAGATTTTTGATCATAGCGACGTGAATAGTTATTTTTTCCAAAATATATGAACAGAACAGACATTTTTATCATGTATTCATGACACTATGATCAAAAATGGCATTAAAGTCAGAGTTTTGTTGTTTGTCGTTAAAACATGAAAAGAAATCATAACTCGAAAATTACCAAAAATCGCGGAACATGTTTACTTGGGGGTATTTCGGGTACCTCTAAGGGTGCTCTACCTCTGGACTTCCGCTTGACACTATTTTCTGGGACACGGTTGACGAGTGTTTACAATTTCACCCTGTATTGTTAATAAAACCAACATAGACTCCACCACTGAGAGTACTTGTATTTGTGTTAGTAACATGAACTAGAGCACAATATAATACTTAACACAATTATTACAAGATCATAAAATAAGAACAAGCTAGACAGTATAAAAGGTCAGACTTCTTTAGCTGATCTACACAGAATGCTCCGCTTCGTCGAATGACCACCGCCTTTATAACATCGGGTAGGTTGATGCATATCGACGACTACCTTCCTTTGTCAACATTGCCCAGTGATACCCGCTACCGATAAGACTAGTCTATAGCAGTATTGGTCATTGTGCAGATCATTCTTCGTGTCCCATGGTTACGAAAAGCAGTTGTCAAAGGAAATTGAGCTTTCAAGTACTGATTAATTTTAGTATTTCCTAGCGTTTGTTGGACTTTAACTACATAGTCCGGTCAAGTTAGCTCAAAAAATAGGGGTAGGTTAACAGAAATTCGCATAGAGCTGAAAATTGGTACGAATGTTCGGAACACCATTATAAATCAAATGTAAAAAGTCCCCAGCGATCACACACTTGCAAAAAAAAATATTCAAGGTCAAAGTTCGCAAATATGGGTTTTTTGCGTTTTTTTAGCTAAACGGTAAGTTTTATGATAAAAATAGTTCAGACAAAAATTATAGATTATGCAATTCTCTATAAGAATTGTCTACAATTTTTCTCCTAAACGTCACCGTTTCTGAGATATAATGGTTGAAAAAGTTGTATTCTTTATAATATGCGTTTCCACGCCACCTGGAAGGTAGTGTACTTGGCGCGATTTTTTAACGTGGTTTCTCCAATAGGCCTATTCCTCAATCTATTGTGATCCTGTTTAATTCAATACTAATTCAAAATATATAAAAACTGGTACTATTGGAAATGATGAAAGCCGTATGAATTCTAAAAAATTAGGTCAAATTATCCGTCTCATTCATAATCATCTGATAATTCTGCTTCCTCTTCTTCTTGTTCGTCTTCTTGTACTTCTTCTTCTGCTTGTTCTTCTTCTTCCCGCTGGGTGTAAGTAAATTGGTCTAACAGCGATGTATCAGATGTCTCCTCACTGATATTGTACGAATCCTCTTCTGATGGTGATTCAACATTGGAGCACGACTGACCTTGACAACTGGTACATGTTAATCGCCATCAGAAGAGGATTCGTACGATATCAGTGATAAAGAATACAACTTTTTCAACCATTATATCTCAGAATCGGTGACGTTTAGGAGAAAAATTGTAGACAATTCTTATAGAGAATTGCATAATCTATAATTTTTGTCTAACCTATTTTTATCATAAAACTTACCGTTTGGCTAAAAAACGCAAAAAATCCATATTTGCGAACTTTGACCTTGAATAATTTTTTTTGCAAGTGTGGGATCGCTGGGGACTTTTTACATTTGATTTATAATGGTGTTCCAAACATTCGTACCAATTTTCAGCTCTATGCGAATTAGTGCACTTTGAAATGTCTAATTTGACCGGACTAACAGTCCACTATTGATTTTGTAATGTAGTTAAAAGAAAAAAAACCAAAAGACGAGCTGAACAACTCGCGTATAAATTGTCACACAGATGTAAAAAAAAAATAACGAGTAGAACAGCTCGCGTATAAATTAAATGAAGGGTAATAAAAACTCACGTAAACACTAATGAAGAAAACGTTTTTGCAATTTCTGAGCAATAAACTCACAAACGCGACAATTTGTACAAATGGCAGTGAAAATTAACGGTAAATAAAAACTTACTAAAACCCTATAAAACTTATCTGGCGAAGAAAACATTACAGCAATTCGTGAGCAATAATCTCACAAATACAGAATACAGCATTGTAAAGATCTCACATTTTTTCTTATTTATAACGTTATATTTCTTTCTCAACAGGCTTCATCTCACGCATACATCACTGCGAATTTTAAATATTCCTACATGCTCCAGCGAAAATAACAAAGCGTTGAAAGTTAAAATAATTTATTCCAATCTGTTCTTTTTTTTTCGTTTTTTTCTGGGAGAAATGTGCGTCGTGAGATGTTCGCTTTTTCATGCGTTTGTGTCGTGTTCATGGTTTTATGGCGTGGGGGATGTTCGTGTATTACTTTTTATTTTTGTGAGGTTTTATCTCACAAAATACTCTTGAATGTTTACTATACAATTAAGACTAGTTTCTCCAAAGATTAGCATGTACCTATTAAGTTATTTAGGAATCAACCGAAAAATAACTGAAACGTACCTAAATGAACGACGTATAATAATGCACATTTTTTGTCGCATGATTTTTCAATTTCAGTCATTCATGATGATGAAATGGAGGGACGTTGAAGTGGATACTTATGTCAACTATATCTGCTCTACACGTATAAATTAAGATAATTTTGGTTTAAACTGGTCATAGATTTACATAGCTTCGCGTAGAGATTTTGATATTGGTAAAATGATTAAATCGTACGAAAATTCCTGTGACTAAACTATTGAATGTACATGATTGATTTATTTGTGTTCGGTCGTAAAATCCATCATGGAATACGTGGTATCATTTAATGTTGTATCGTCATCCCCACTTTGTATAAATTCTGTTATTAATGTTGAGCTGAGATTCTCTCGATTTTTTTCCCAAGAGCTGATTGATAACCATGCTCACTGGGTGTTTTGGAGTTTGGACCTATGTAAGTTATAAATCACTTCTCAGAAGTTCTACTCTTAAAATTAGATACGGTACTTTATTAGTTTTCAAAATGCCCAATAAATCTAATTTCTGCCTCGTTGGTCTAGCAGTCGCAAGTGCGACTGTTGAGGTTTTCGGTTCGATTCCCAGGTCGCGCAGTGTTATTGGGTTTTTCTGTGTGGAATTTCTCAGTAGCAGCCCGGGGTTTGGATTTGTGCCCGACTGATGGCAATAAGCTCGCCCCCTATTACATGGGAATTAATGGAGCTTGCCGTTTTGCAAAAATTATTTTGACAAAATTTCATTACCCAAACGGATTTAAGCAACATATTTTTTTGCCAGAAACATATTTTTTATTTGGCGTAAAATATGTTAAACCACCTGAAATATTTGACTACATTAAAATTGGTAAAAGTACTAGTTGGTAAGCAAGTTATTGTTTAAACGTTCACTTGCCAAACATTAGGTTTGCGTTACAATTATTTGTGAAGTGTTTATTGGCTAAGTAGTAATTTGCCATTTCCCAACTATGTTGGGGTCGGCTTCCAGTCGAACCGGATGCAGCTGAATATCAGTATTTTACATGGAGCGACTGCCTATCAGACCTCCACAACCCAGTAAATGAAATTATGCGGAAACTTTTTTGGGAAATGATAATTTGTAAAAAAAATCGATAAAACAAGGGTAACCCGGGAATTAAACATAACGGCGAAATGTGGGTATACTATACACCTCTGCCCATTCCTTCGGAGAATACAAGCGTGATGTTATGTTAAATCTCATCATTTTCTCCTAGAAGGTCTAACTACTCTTGAATAGTTGTCCACAACCATCCATAACAACTTGCGAGGATAAATGGATGTTAGTTTTTACAACTTCCAACGCGGAAACAGATGACGCCTTCGCGTTATAAAGCAATAATGAACTAAAGCGACATCATTCATTATCCACGTAGTTAAGTTAGTAGTTTGTAGTCGCAGCTGGGATTAAACTTCTTTAACCAGAGTAAGGCTGCTTTTCCACCAGAGAGGTTCTATGCAACGTTGCTATGGATGCGTTTGATATCCATCAATCATATTCATTGGTCCACATAGCATAGAACTGGTGGAAACTGATTCAACTAAGCTACGTTTATTATATGGAAGGATGCGTGTTGTGGATGCGTGCTGTGGATGGTCGCGAGTGGTGTAGCTATGTGCAGAGCACTGTACCTACAGTAGGCGCGCGTTTGTCATCGAAAGTAGACATGCCATTTTCATAGCACATCTTACTCGCTCCGCTACATAGCTTAGCATCAGTGGAAATGGTCACATAGTTTCGTAGCTTGGCTTTAACATTTTCGCAGCATAGCTGCATAGCATATCTCTCATAGGCACCCTAAAACTCCGGTCCGGGTCCGATGTATTCCCATGCGATGCATTAGTTTTTTGAACAAATCGGATTCAAATTGCCTTCCCTGGTCGGTGGTTATTGTCACTGGGCAGCCAAACCTTGCTATCCAGCCTTCGTAGAAAACACTCGCGACCTTTTCTGCGGTTATGTCTTCTAGTGGGCAGGCTTCAGGCCATTTGGTAGCCCGATCTATCATGGTCAACAGGTATCGGTAGCCGTTCGATATAGGTAATGGACCAACAATATCGATATGCACGTGCTCCAGTCGATTCGCTTGTTTAAAACTCGCCATGGGTGCCCTAGTGTGCTGTTGCACTTTCGATCGCTGGCACGGGTCACAGGTTCGAGTCCAGTTCTGCCGTGCAGGCCCTAAAACGCAGTAACAGGTTTTTTCACGTTTTTGAGTTGAATATTGAACCTTGACGGTCACGCTATAAGGAACACAGTGATATTGCCGGTTTTTAGTTGGGATGTTCTAAACGGTTAAAAAGACGAATTAGTGAAAGCAGTAAGTAACTTACGTTTGCAGGTCTAAATCTATATCTATATATACATATAATAAAACAGTAAAAAAACTGTGTCTGTACATTGAATATATTTGAAAAAAAATGATTGAGGGGGGTTTAGAAACAGTAATAGAGCACGAATCCAAAAAAAAAAGTCTGTCTGTTTGTCTGTTTGTCTGTTTGTTTGTACACGCTAATCTTCGGAACTACTGGACGGATTTGAATGTTTTTTATTTTGTTGTATAGGTACTAATTCTGGGCAACATATAGGCTATAATTTATCTTGAAAACTTGAACACCTGATACAGAACCGCAACAGACCAGCTAAACTATAAGAGATACAAAAATGGTACCATCGCAAAAATTGTTCCACGTAATGAGCATTTTCTGTTGAGAGAATAAATTTGAAGATCTGGAACACCTGATGTGGAACTCCAAGAGCCCAGCTACACTATAACATATATAGGAATGACGTTTTAGCAAAAGTTGTTCAATCTGATAAGCACTCTCTGTTGACTTATAAAAATCGAAGATCTGGAACACCTGTTGTGGAATTCCAAGCGCCCAGCTACACTTTAACATATATAGGAATGCCGTTTTAGCAAAAGTTGTTCAATCTGATGAGCACTTTCTGTTGAAGTATAAAAATTTAAGATCTGGAACACCTGTTGTGGAATTCCAAGCGCCCAGCTACACTATGACTAGGAATGACGTTTCAGCAAAAGTTGTTCAATCTGATGAGCACTCTCTATTGACGTTTAAAAATTGAAGATCTGGAACACCTGTTGTGGAATTCCAAGCGCCCAGTTACACTATAACATATACTATAGGAATGACGTTTTAGCAAAAGTTGTTCGGTCTGATGGGCATTTCCTGCTGACTTATAAAAATCGAAGATCAGAAACATCTGATGTAGAAATCAAAGCTACCACTAATTTCACTGTATAATTATTAAATAACATAAGCTGGGGGTACCTCCACGCGGTGAAGGCGGTAACAGTTTAGGACTGATTTTCGATGACGATGGTATATCACTGAAAGTTTGACTCTACTGGCCAAAACTCCCATTATTTTTTTTATTTTATCGAATAAATATGCCTTCGGGCTTATGTTATTTGAGTGTTTAATTTCCTCTTCCATTTATTTTTGTAACACGCCTACCCGGTAACGCAGGGGAGAAGTCACTTGGATGTTAATTGATCAGGTATCTTCACAATAAAACTATAACCATGCCTATAAAGAGGTCAAATCTTTCCCAATGTTCAAAAGGAGCTAAAAGATTGAGGTTCATAAGATCCCAAGAATCTACCGAAGAGCGTCAGGAGAGACTTGATGCTGTTCGAGAAAATCAGGTTGCAACTCGCTCCGTGTAAACTTCTTCGGATCGCGAAGCACGCCTGCGTTCTCAGCGTATTTACGCATCTACATTCAGGTCTCTAGAGACCAGTGAAGAATATGATGTGCGACTGACCGCTGATCGTGAACGTCATGCATTGTCTCGCGAATCGGAGACGTTCACGGATAGAGATTTGCGCTTGAGTTCCAAGCGTATCTACGCATTGACTTCTAGGTCTCTAGAGACAAATGGGGAACGTGATGCGCGACTGACCACTGATCGTGAACGACACGCATTGTCTCGCGAGTCGGAGACGTTCACGGATAGAGAATTGCGCTTGAGTTCTCAGCGTATCTACGTATTGACTTCTAGCAGGTCTCTAGAGACAAGTGCAGAACGTGATGCGCGACTGTCTGCTGATCGTGAGCGACATGCATTATCTCGCAAATCGGAAACGTTTACCGTTACAGAATCACGCTTGAGTTCTCAGCGTATTCGTACATCTACTAACAGGTCTTTTGAAACGAGTGATGAACAGGATGCGCGACTAACTGCTGATCGAGATTATCATACATTGTCCCAAAAACGCAAAGAACAAAATATTCATAATCAGTTAGAAAGTGAGAGAGAAAGAATTGCTGGAGTACGGCATGAAGAGACAGAAGAAGAGCGCAACGAACGTTTGAATTCTGATAGACTTCGACGTTCTCTGAACAGAATGTCGATATCATCTGAAGAATCGGATGTGAACCAGCTAAAAGTATAAGAGATATAAAAATGGTGCTATAGCAAAAATTATTTCACGTGAGGAGCATTTTCTATTGTGAGAATAAATTTGAAAATCTGGAACACCTGTACCCCAAGTGTGAGTTTTTTTCGTTAACTACTGTAGTTGTGTCACGACAAAAATGTATGAAAATTTAGCCGGTGGCTCTGGGCGCCCCGCTCAATTTATGCGCGAATATTAGTATTGAACGGGGCGCCCAAAGCCACCGCCTAAATTTTCATACATTTTTGTCGTGACGCAACTACAGTAGTTAACAAAAAAAACTCACACTTGGGGTACTGTTGTGGAACTCTAAAGCCCAGCGATACTATAACATATATAGGAATAACGTCTTAGCAAAAGTTGTTTAGTCTGATGGGCATTTCCTGTTGACTTACAAAAATGAAAGATCTGGAACGTCTCGAATCGTCTCGCGCATCCCGTTGTTTTCCCGTCCCCGGGCTCTTAGAATTCAACATCAGACGCTTCAGATCTTCGATTTTGACGACCCTGTTGTCGCTGGCATAAGAAACAGGATCCGCGTACGAAGTCGCGGGCAGAAGCTAGTATATACATATAATAAAACAGTAAAAAAACTGTGTCTGTACATTGAATATATTAAAAAAACAATAGTTGAGGGGGGTTTAGAAACAGTAATAGAGCACGAATCCAAAAAAAAAAGTCTGTCTGTTTGTCTGTTTGTCTGTGTGTCTGTTTGTTTGTACACGCTAATCTTCGGAACTACTGGACGGATTTGAATGATTTTTGTTTTGATTTTGTTTAAGTCTGAGCAACATATAGGCTATAAATTATTTTGGAAACTTGAACACCTGATGCAGAACCGCAACAGACCAGCTAAACTATAAGAGATACAAAAATAGTACCATAGCAAAAATTATTTCACTTGATGAGCATTTTCTGATGAGAGTATAAATTTGAAGATCTGGAACACCTGATGTGAAACTCCAAGAGCCCAGCTACACTATAACATATATCGGAATGACGTCTTAGCAAGAGTTGTTCAACCTGATGAGCACTCTCTGTTGACGTATAAAAAAATGAAGATCTGGAACACCTGTTGTGGAATTCCAAGCGCCCAGCTACACCATAACACATATAGGAATGACGTCTTAGCAAAAGTTGTTCGGTCTGATGGGCATTTCCTGTTGACTTATAAAAATCGAAGATCAGAAACATCTGATGTGGAAATCAAAGTTATCACTAATTTCACTGTATAATTATAAAATAACATAAGCTTGGAGTACCTCCACGCGGTGAAGGCGGTAACAGTTACGGACTGATTTTCGATGACGATGGTATATCATTGAAAATTTGACTCTACTGGCCAAAACTCCCATTATTTTTTTATTTTATCGAATAAATATGCCTTCGAGCTTATGTTATTTGAGTGTTTAATTTTCTTTTCCATTTATCTTCGTGACACGGTAGCACGCAGGGGAGAAGTTACTTAGATTATTAGAAAATTCATGGTTATGCGAACGCGCCATATTGACCCCAAAAAATGATCAAGCTGAAAAATTAATCAAAAATTTTTGGCGGATATTGTAGGGGATGAAGTGGTTTACACTTCTTTCGACAGTGTTGTCGATCAGGAAGACGCCACTAATTACCCAGTTTAATTTCTCAATTCACTTACAGCGAGTGGTCTCCCTGCTCATAAAATAAGACTTAAAGTCGGTGTTCCCGTTAATGCTGATGCGAAATTTAACTCCGCCAAAACTGTGCAACGGAACCCGTCTTATTGTCAACGCTTTACAACGTAATATAATTGTTGCTACAATCCTCATTGGGTGTGGTGCCGGTGAGGCTGTGTTCATACCGCGCATACCACTCATCCCCAACAATTTCTCCTTTCAATTTAAGCGCATACAGTTCCCTGTGACTACATGCTTTGCCATGACAGTAAACAAGTCACAAGGGCAGACGCTCAAAGCCGCTGGTGTTGACCTGACAACCAGCTGTTTTTCTCATGGCCAACTTTATGTTACTTTTTCAAGGGTCAGCAACGCTTCCGGTCTTTATTATATTAGCTCCTGAAGGAAAAACCCCAAATATAGTTTATAAAGATTTTTTTTAAAGTTATTTGCAATATTATTGTTAATTCAGTGTACCCTTGGGATCCGCTGCGGAATTACGGAAAGAAAAGTTTTTTTTGTTGTAGGTATAGGTATTAAGTCTGGGCAACATATAGGCTATAATTTATTTTGGAAAATGGAACTCCTGATGCAGAACCGCAACAGACCAGCTAAAGTATAAGAGATATAAAAATGATGCCATAGCAAAATTTATTCCACGTGAAGAGCATTTTCTGCTGTGAGAATAAATTTGAAGATCTGGAACACCTGTTGTGGAACTCCAAAGCCCATCGATACTATAACATGTATAGGAATGACGTCTTAGCAAAAGTTGTTTAGTCTGATGGGCATTTCCTGTTAACTTACAAAAATGAAAGATCTGGAACGTCTCGAATCGTCTCGCGCATCCCGTTGTTTACCCTTCCCCGGGCTCTTAGAATTCGACATCAGACGTTTCAGATCTTCGATTTTGACGACCCCGTTGTCGCTGGCATAAGCAACAGGATCCGCGTACGAAGTCGCGGGCAGAAGCTAGTATGTCATAAAACTAACTAAAATACAGTAACAGCTGTTACGTCTACCACGACTCGTCACTTTACCTATTTAAATGCAGTAAATATCTTTATTACCACTAAAAATCTGTATTCTACACTCAAACAAATATTGACGCATATAAATTAAAACGCAGTAAGTAGTTTTTGTACCAACAGTATTAATGCTGCATGGTTGATCACTAATTTATTTCAGGCGAACTACTGATTAAAACGCAGCAAAGTACTTGTATGTGGTATTTTATTTAGTCTTATTCAAGTAGGTTTTTAGAGTGAAAACCAACTAAAGTGCAGCAAAATTAAAATTCTTTCTTTTACTGCCTTTACTTTAATCGCAAATCACGTTCGAGTATGAATGCTACTGTTTAAATTGCAGTATGATCATTATTTACTGCAGTATAGTCGGTATTATTTTAAAGGTGAAAATAACTTAATGCTAATTAAATAGCAGTATGAGTAGCTGTTACTGCATTATAATTGGTAACTTGAACAATGCTACTTCATTCCACTGCAATCGAGACCATATTTTACTGCGTTCTAGTTAGGATCTGTCGCTCTCTGTCTCGGTCAATCAGTCGTGTCGAACGCTGCCGCGGAAGAAAGACGTTTGTGTCCGCGTCGTGCCGGTGGTGTAGGTAGTGAATACTGCCGTGCAGGCCCTAAAGTGCAGTATGAGAGAAAAAGCGGTTTCGAGTAAATCGCGAAAAACTTTTTAACGCTGTTTTTTTATATTATTCATTTGTATGGTGGATATTTTTATTGCCACGAGGACTACCTGAGAACAAAGATTATATCTACGAATAGAAATATGAATTTAGTTTATTAAGTTCTAAATAAAATGATTTTTTCCAAAATCATGGCAGTTACTGCACGCAAAAAGGTACACGTATGCAGATTAAAATGCGGTAAAAATACTTGATACTGCAAAATCTTTGATTTATTTGCTACTTTGCAGATTAATTTGCAGCATAATACCTTTTTTACTGCATTTTAATTTGTATCTTGAACTAATTGCACGTGTAGTATGTAACAAATTTTCCAACTTACGAATTATGTCCTAGGTAGGAATTAACAGAATAAAACAATTTTATGTATGTAATAAGAATAACGTTTATTTTTAACAATTTCTGCTAATATTGTTACTTATCTTTAGGCGTTTCGAGCACATGCGGCTATAAATATACTTAAGAAACAATACTAAAGAGTAAGAAACTTTTTGCTTTCGCAAGAAACATGAGATTTTTTACTTAAATAGCACATGGTTTATACCTGTCTAAAAATAAATCACAAAAATCTTAGGTATCAAAATAGGCTTAGTAGGTGTTTCGGCCGCTGAGTTTCGTCCGATCCGGCCGAAACAGGCATTTAATTTTTATTAATATTTTTGAGTGGTGTTTCGGACGATACTTTTTTTGGAAGCAAATTTTGTACGGTCAGAATGAACAATCTTAGGCAGGGTTATATTATTTCAGTAAAAGTCAGGGAATTGTTGGAAAAAGATAAATTTAAGGGAGTGCCTCCGCTGCCGGCGCTGGCACCCAAAAATATTACCATTGGGAACTATGGGATAAACGGTCTGACGAGCGTGGCGGGCTTGCGAGTCCCCCGATGCTACGCGAATCACATGACCATGGAGCGATCGTTGCACGTATTTACAGACGCTAGTGAACAAGCGTACGCCGCTGCAGCATATTGGCGATTGACACGGCCCGACGGATCAATAGACGTCGTGCTAGTCGCGGGAAAAGCTAAAGTAGCGCCAATGAAAGCTCAGAGTATTCCACGCATGGAACTACAAGCGTGCCTGATAGGCGCTCGACTATCCTCCGAGATACGTAAAGAACATAGATGGGAAACCGAAGTGACCTATTGGAGTGACTCTAAGACGGCATTACACTGGATAAGGAACGACTCCGCGAGATATACACCGTATGTTGCGCATCGGCTGAGCGAAATTAGTGAACTAACCCCCGCTGAACGATGGCGCTGGGTACCGACCGCTCAGAACGTAGCTGACGACGCGACTAGACACGGAAAAACGAGTCTCTTACAACACCATCGATGGTTCAATGGACCGGCCTTCTTGCGCGAACCGGAAGAACAGTGGCCACAAGAAATGAACCAATGTGAAGACGAAATAGTAGCCCATACTAAAGAAGAGGAGAACGTTAACGATTCTCTTCATTTGATCGAGCGTTGCGTGCCATGGCGAACGTGTTGCTCTTTATAGATAAATGTCGTAAACGCGCGACAACAATGGACGTGCGTCATCTCAATGAAGCCGAACTAACGCTTATACGAGAGGCGCAACGCGACAGTTTCTCTGAAGAAATCAAAAGATTAACGTCAGGGAAGAACGTAGAAAAGTCGAGCCGGCTCAGCAAGCTAGACCCGGTTTATGAAGATAAAGTAATTCGATTGAACGGGCGAATTGACGCAGCCAATGTACCAGAGTACAGAAAGAGGCCACCGATCTTAGACGGCAGGCATCCGCTTGCGCGCCTACTTATAAAACGTGAACACGTCACAAATGGACATGCTGGCCGAGAGCACGTAGTAAACAACCTGCGACAGCGATACTGGATAATAAGATTACGAACTAGCGTGCGCATCGTACTGAATGAATGCATTATGTGTCGCATGCGACGGAAATCACCGCCTATACCGGTGAAAGGAAATTTACCCAGTGAAAGGCTTGATGCATACGCTCGCCCTTTTTCGCGCTGCGGTGTCGATTGTTTCGGTCCCATGACAATAACCATAGGAAGACGTAGAGAAAAACGTTGGGGCATGTTATTCACGTGTTTGGTGACTAGAGCCGTGCACATAGAATTGCTGCCTAGCCTCAGTACGGATAGTGCGATCATGGCACTAAGAAGAATGGCCGCGCGTCGCGGTTGGCCACAAACAGTAATGTCAGACAACGGCACGAACTTTCGCGGTGCTGACGTCGAATTAAAAAACGCCTACAAGGAATGGGCGTCTGAACTTAAAGATTACGCGCTCAATAAAGGAATTGAGTGGCGTTTTATCGACCCTGGTGCACCGAACCAGGGGGGAGCCTGGGAGCGGCTCATACGTAGCGTAAAAACGGCGCTCGCAGTAATACTAAAGGAGCGCATGCCAAAGGAAGAAACTTTGACAACCGTTATGGCTGAAGTAGAGAATATATTGAACTCGCGACCGCTCACTCACGTGTCTGTAAACCCAGAAGAAGCAGAAGCGTTAACCCCCAATCATTTCCTGCTGGGGTCAGCATCGGGGCTACCGGTCACTGGAACGTGTGACGTAGCTGATAAGCGCGCTTGGCGAGCAGCACAAGCGCTGGCAGATCGATTCTGGGCTAGATGGATGAACGAATATTTACCTACACTGACACCGCGCGGTGACGTCAGACATAGTCGCGCAGAGCAAATAACGGAAGGCGATGTCGTCATAATCGCTGACGGCTTACTACCGCGGAACGTGTGGCCGCGGGGCCTTGTTGTGCGCGCGATATTCGGTCCTGATGGCGTGGTACGGAGTGCGGATGTGCGGACGCGGGGCGGCATATTTAGAAGGCCCGTGAGAAGGCTTATCGTCCTCGACCATATAGAAGAAGAAGCTCGCGAGGCTACGCTGGGGGGAGACTGTTGCGGACGGCAAGCCTAACTTCAACTAAGACGTAAACAAGGTCATAAAATACGTCACAATATATAGAACAAGATGACCACTAGCTATAGACAGTGGACCATATAGCCACAGCTAGCTACAGCAAAGCCAACATTTTAAGAAAATATAATGGTAAATGAACATTACCGGGGGGTTACACCATACACTACTTGTGCCACCCTAAATGGTACGTAAGCAGGTGCATCCGCCGGCATTTTGGTCGGCACTCATTCTACGCTCCAGGAACCTATACGAAGAACTGAACCCTGAACCCCTGAAGCCCTGCTGCCCTGAAGCCCTGAAGAAAGAAGAACGTATAGTCGATTCGTATTAGAATGAGTGCAAAAGTTTTTTAGTGTAAATATGTTTGTTTGAATAAATACGGCAAGTGCCTTTCACCAAGTCAATTGTTTTACTGGTTGTCCTCTACATACCCATTATATCATTAAAAATTCTTTACATCCCACTCCGCCGGGATTACTTTGTAACAAGCAGAGGGCAATTAATGTAATTACTAAAGATAACAGTTAACGTTAGATTAATGTAATGAGTATCCGACAGTGAGTGAGTAATGCGTTAGTAGATCTAGATAGGGGCGTGACTGTTCATCTGATAGCTCAGTTGAATGAGTGATTGAATGGTGTGGATTATTGATATCTCTAATTAGGGCAAGTGAGGTCAAGGTTTGTTAGATTTTTGCCGTAATTATGTTTACTCGACTTCATACGAGTACGGTTAGGAAAGTTGGTCAACGAAAAAAGAAAAAAGAAGACACTTTACGTGTACAGGAGGTACCCTAAAAAATGTTTTATTCATGATTTTTTTAACACTTTGTCGGCGTGATTTATCTGTATATCCATGCCAAATTATAGCTTTCTAGTACTAAGTTTTCTGAGCTAAGCTGCGGATGGACGGACGGACAGACATGACGGACATGGCGAAACTATAAGGGTTCCTTGTTGATTACGTGTATACTGTAAAAAAATGTACTTCTAGGTACCTTTAGAAATATTTTTCTATATTAGTGTACCTACATAAATAACAAAGGGACAAGGTAATAGTTTGACAAACTATTCAGGTGTGCTGACATTATTGAAAACCGTTTGTCACTCATCCATTGTAATTCTTCTACATACGTACTTTATTGAAAATTGGCCCCACGTTCGATTTGAAAGGGAATATTAGTTGAGATCAAATTGCTTTTGTACAATATTGATCAAATGTCAAAGTCCTTTAAATTTCGGGCCCTTATCTGATTCTGACTAAATAGAAACCATAATTATTAATTTATGACTAGTTGCTTACGTGTGCACTTTTCGGGATCCCGAGTTCGACTAGCGACCTCGCTGCCTGCATTCTAAATAATTGCGCAACACACTCCTAATCGCTACCGGGTTTGATTTTGACCAGTCAACAATTTCCATAGCAACGTAAGTATGTATTAACAATCCGAATTCTCCACATCTATGTACCACGCAATGAATATTGTTGTTTTGTCAAAATCAAAGCGATTACGAGTGTGTTGCGCAATTAGAATGCTGTTCAGCTCATGATTAAGGGCTCTGTTGGACACGAAATTAGTCGGGCAATCCCGAAAAATTCACATGAGTAAACCGTAACTAATCATAAATGTGAATGTGTCTCACAAGTACCTATTCAAAATAAGGTCAGAAGCCTGAAAATATCTGACAGCAGTTAAAATCTTAAGATGATACTCGTAAAGGTACAATTCCGTGCATCGCGGCCGAAAGCAGCCGCGCGCGATCTATCGCGTGCGTCTGACGCGTGCGGCTATTGCGTCAATAGTCGTGTCTATAATATACTGACTAATCTGTCGTTAGCCGCACGCTTCTGTCGCAGACTTCGGAAGCGGTGCCATACATTTTCATACTCTTGACTATTGACGCATTAGCCGCGCGCGTCAGCCGCATGCAATCGATCGCGCGCGGCTGCGATCGGCCGCGATGCACGGAATTGTACCTTAATGGTACAGTTGTATTTCGAATTTGAGATGACATTCCCTACTTGTAAAATGTGTATGTTTAGAACCGAGTTGACAGACAAGTTAGTGGCTCTGTACAATCTGTGGTGTGTAAGAATTACGTCACGATCCTGGGCCAATAGCGATCATGTGACCACCGAGTCGCTTTACGTTCCCTCACCCTCTTTCCTCAGATTTTGTTAACTGATTTTTTACATTGCGGATGTACCTATTCAAACTTTAACAACAGATGCATTATCATTACTGTTCCTCATACAAGATATATCAAGGAATTAGAACAAAGTCGAAGGTCGGTAGACAGGCGATCGCTTAAACACTGCACTCTATAGAAATCTAAAATGCGTGCCTCGTAATTAATTTTAGGTCGTAAAGGAGTTCCGGGAAATTTAGGCCGAAAAACCTACCAGACGAAAAAGAAATAACAGCATTAAGAGATCATTCTAAGAAGCCCATTAGCTGTAGAAATAAACCTTAAAACTGCTTTCTAAACCTTAAAATATAAAGTGAAACGTTAGTACTTTATTATTACGACTGGTCATAAAGTGGGTAGGCAGTAATGTAGCCAGACATGGCGTTATGCTCGTAAAGAAGCAAGATGGCGGTTACAATCAGGCATAGTTGCAGATGGTCTCAGTTTTTATTGTCAAATTTTATTTGTGTAACTTGGATTATGTGTGTGGAGGATCAGTTTTAGGATCAGATCTAATTCGCCTATAGTTGTCACAATTTAATAGGTCCGATTTGACACCTGTCAAAATACTAGGAGTAATGTCAACACTAGTAATAATTACTCCAATGCGTGGCGTTTAGTTTCATTTTATCATGAGTGCGATATGTTGAGATAAATAAAAAGGCGACTTTCTTTAAGACCGAAGGCGTGTAACTTCTGTACACTGTAATGTAGCAGACGGCCCAAGGATCTCCTGAGAACCTAGGGACACGTCTGCCACACCTGTTGTAGGGATGAGTTATTAGTTAGGATTCTTAAAAGAACAACTTTATAATATGGCAAAACACTTAACAAGTCCCTAATAGCACAGTAATGGCACACGTAAAACTGATGATACACAAAACTCCCGGAAGCTCAGTAGTGTGTAATATGGTCACTAGGCGAAGAGCTGGAAGGTCAGCAGTGCGGCGACTCCCTCCAGTAGGTCGGAGGGCCGGAGGCTCAGCAGTACAGCGTCTAGGCGGAGTGCTGGTAGGTAAGCAGTGCCGAAGGCTCAGTAGTACGTCAACTAGGCGGAGTGCTGGTAGTTCAGCAGTGCAGCAGTCCGCTCACTTTCGTGGTTGCCTTTCGAAATCATAGCAAAAGCCACATTGCTTTTTTTTTTTCGAGTGCTCTTCGAATTTTGAATAAGGAGTGTGTTCCAAAACTATGTGGTCTGTGATAAAAAAAAGTTTTATAGTAAATAAAAAGAAGGTGAAATGTGTGAAGTGGATGATGATGAAAAAGGTGATCCTACAACACATTTATTTTGTGCTTTTATGCAAACGTCAAATCGGACCTATTACGTTTTTCGAACTGTAACTAAAGAAGTTCAGTTTCGATCAAAACAACCCTTTTCGTATGCTCTTATTCGGCGATCACTGCCAGATATGCTCGCGAAACTGCAGCGTCACTGCTACTTTTTCGGCGCGTCTTGAAATTACGTGAATTAGCCAACAGTCTTCTGACTAACTTTTTCTTTTCTCGTGTCGGTACCTACGAGCTATACTAGAATTGCTCATGCCATGGTGAAAAGATAAGCCCAGGGAGCACCTGACGTACTTGAATATTGTCAGTAACAGTTTCAAAAGCCGGTGCCTTCAATTTGGTTTAGCTTGGATTAGCACCGACATATGAAACTTAATTTTATAATATGACAATTATTTTACTGTTTTCAGATTTTTTTATTCATTGGAATTACTTAGGGCTTTCGTTGGTGACGTCATAAGTTCCCAAGATATACGTTCCATTATTAAAAAATCTCAGTTTCACAATAAAATGAATGTAGATACAAATGACTCCATATCCAACTATGTTTTATCCAAGTTCAAAACTTTTCAAGCGAAGATAGGAAAAATTGCGTATTTTGAGGGACAGGAACGTTAATTAGGAATTACCAGGTTTGGGGGTCCGGTGAGCCCTTAGGGGCTTTTTGTAACCCCGGGACCCTTGTCCGGGCCGCTATCTGTCACGTTGTTATACTAAATTACACGATAACTGAGAGCTTGTTGGTTTTTTACGTAAATTCAATTTAAAACCATTTTGTTTTGATGTTGAATGTTGGAATTTTTATTGTGATGTCTATTTTTTTGTTAAGGTTTATTATTAGGAGTTGGAGGCTTTGAAAATGGTTGTATGTCTGTTTATACTGACGATGTTGTAATGAACTTTTTTAAAGAGCATTCTTTTGTAGTGTTTCTTAATATAGGGTTGGGCTAAGAACTAGATGTTTTTGAGAACCTATTATGGCCCGCTTGCAAAACGAATCACTAAACACATTTAGTGTTAAACAAATTTAAAATGACATTGAGCGTCAATTGTTTGAAGTTTATAGAAACGGAAACATTTTAAATACACACATCAAAAGTGTCTAGGGATCAAGCATTTTTATGCGGATTTCTTGAGATTGAGATGTGGCTTTGTAATAAATTTATGATTTTATAAATTTATATGGATCCTTTTTGGTGCATTTCATAATTTGAATCAGGAACTGTGAATCAAATTCGAGTAAAAGATGAAAATCAGCTGTCAATATTTTCCCTATAAAAACATACAACGCATTGAAGACATTATTAGTGCTACTGTTTCCCTACTACTGATTAAAACCAACGTTATTATGGAGCGGCGACGTCATTTAAGCAGGGAAGAAATGCTCAGAGCCGTGGGAATGATAGAAGCTGGTTCCCGGCAACGTACTGTGGTTTTAGCTCTGAATACAAGTCAGAGTGTTATCAGTCGACTTTGGACACGTTACCGAAGCACTGGTACCGTGGCTGAGCGCCATGGAGGACGGTATCGCTGCACCACACGGAGACAAGACATTAAAACATACATTCAAATCTTAACTCGAAGAGCTCCAACAATAACCGCCATGATGTTAGCCGTGAGGCTTCATCACTCTTCAGGGAACTTAATTAGCGACCAAACAGTCAGAAACCGCTTGCATGAAGTGAACCTTCATTCCCGAAGACCGCTACGGGTACCACCTATAGCAATGCACAATCGTAGGATTCGATATCAATGGGCTCTTGGACACAGAAATTGGGCAGAAGAACAATGGCGTTTCGTGTGCTTTTCTGATGAGTCTCGTTTTGGTATGAGACCGGATACAAGACGTATACGACACTGGAGAACCCCTGGACGCCAACAGCGATTAAAATCCTGCCAGGAAGTCCATCCTTATAGTGGTGGAACCATCATGGTATGGGCGGGTATTTGGATCGGCGGAAGAACTGAGTTGATTTGGATCAGAGGCAACCTCAACGCTCAAATTTATGCTGAGACGATTGTATCAGACGTCATCGTTCCTCTACAAGCGCAAATCGGTCCCTTATTTCAGTTAATGCATGATAATGCACGACCGCACACCGCAAGAGTTGTAAGACAGACTCTCGCCGCAGCTAACATCAATGTCCTGCCCTGGCCTGCTCAGTCGCCAGACTTGAACCCGATTGAGCATGCATGGGATATGCTACAGAGAAGAGCTCTGCCGAATATGGAGGGTATCCAGTCGCAAGAAGACCTTTTTTTGTTGTTGCAACGAACATGGGCGGCCATTCCACAGCGTGATTTGGATGAACTCATTTTGAGTATGCCAAACCGATGTTCTTGTGTTGTTAGTGTTCGCGGTAGAAACACGGATTATTAATTGTTTAAGTTACCCAATAAAATTTTAAAGAAAACTGTTATTTCAGTCTTTTTTTCGAACTTTTGTGTTAGTGGTTCAAATGTCAAAAATCCCTTTATTAGGAAAATGGCAAATTTCTTTATTAATGCAAAGGTGACTTGGTTTATCGTTACTGTGACAAACGAAAACACTTTATTTGATGAATCCTTAAAGAAAATTTTAATTAATATCAATCAGGAGAAAAGTTATTGCAAAAATATATGTTGATCCCTAGACACTTTTGATGTGTGTATTTTTACCACTAAATGTATTTAGCGAGTCGTTGTAAAATTTTGTAGTATAAAACCAATATTGTGTCGGAATAGCTAACCTTTCTTCTTCATAACTTTATATTCTAATATCTTTTGATTGAGCGAACCGATTACGATGAAACAAAAACTAAATGTTACTCCGAGATACGCACAATATTTGTCAGTATTTTTGATGCATTCATAAACAAACCGATATACAGATAAACAGGCATACATTCCAAAAATATTCGAAATGGAGAATCCATTTAGTTATCTTCAAACACCCAATTTTTATGTATAGATGTCATTTGTATTTCAGTCAATTGTTTGAAGTTGATAGAGACAGAATGACATTTTAAATATGTTTAGCACTAAATGTATTTAGCGAGTCGTTGTGCAAGCAGGCCTAAGTTCAACTGTCACACTTTTCTTTATTTGTACTTAACTTTTCATTTTGTTTTTGCCAAATATTATTTGCAACAAAATATATAATAAAGGATTTATGTCAATCATGAAAACTAATATCACCCTTAAAAAGGTCATACCCTTGATTTGCCTCGTGTGATTAAACTGTGCCTGTCTCATAAACGAAGTAATGATAGTGCAAAACCATGTACAACCGAACAGTGTGGAACTTAGCTAAACAAAAACGTCTAGATTCAAACCGTATTGGTTTTAGTTTGTATATTAGCTTTGACTCTATACTTCGTTTTAGACTAGGTAAATCGATACTGAGAAAGCACATTTGTAAATCTTCTTATATATAAAGAGACTGGTACTGACTGACATTTCATTCATCAACGCAGAGCCTAAACCACTAAAGCTGGAAATATGAAATTTGGACAGTAGGTTCCTTACGTGACGAAAACATCCACTAAGAAGGGATTTCTCGAAATTCAACCCCTAATGGGCGAAAACAGTGATTAACGTTTGTATGCAAGTCCGTCATTTTTGAAGTAAGAAGCATGAAATTAAGTATTAAGGTTTCTGGTTAGGAGTAAATGTACACGTGTTTAAGCGTTTTTGGAAATTCAACCCCTAAGGGGGTGAAATAAGTGTTGTAAGTTTGTATGAGAAATCTGGTACTTTTGAAGTAAGAAGCATGGAATTCAATATTTAGGTAACTGGTCAGAAATAAACGTACACGTGTTTCAGGGTTTTTGGAAATTCAACCCCTAAGAGGGTGAAATAAGTGTTGTAAGTTTGTATGAGAAATCTGGTACTTTTGAAGTAAGAAGCATCGAATTCAATATTTAGGTTACTGGTCACAAATAAAAATACAAGTGTTTCAGGGTTTTTGGAAATTCTACCCCTAAGGGGTGAAATAGAGGATAAAAGTTTCTACGAAGTTAAAAGCATGAAATCAAATGAATGAAGGCTTTCTGGCTAGGTATAAATACACGTTTTTGAACGTTTTTGTAAATTCTACCCCTAGGGCGTGAAATAGGAGGTGAAAGTTTTCTTGAAGTTAAAAGCATGAAATTAAATAATACCGTTTCGGATTTAGGATAAATGAAAGTGTGTGAGCGTTTTTATAAATTAAACCCCTAAGGGGGTAAAATAGCGGATAAAAGTTTGTGTAAGAAGTCTGGTACTCTTGAAGTAAGTAGCATAAAACATACACGTGTTTCATGGTTTTTGAAAAATCTATCCCTAGAGAGTGAAATAGAGGATGAAAGTTTTTTTATTGTTGACACTTGCGCGAAAGTTTGTGGCACCTGGTTTCTGGATGTACATACCATCACCGTAATATTGGAGGTGGTGCGCGAGTCGTATCGGATGGTTTTAAATAAAAATTCACATCGTTCATCCGACTGAGTTGAAACTTCGTACAGTTGATGTTGGCACTAGCGCCAGAGTTTGTGATATAGTACCTACTATTAACGTACAAGAGGTTGCGCGCGAGTCGTATCGGATAATTGTAAATAAAAATACGCATCGTTCATCCGATTCAGTTGAAACTTTGTACAGTTGTTGTTAGTCACGCGAAAGTTTCTGACATAGTACCTTCAACGTACAATAGGTGGCGCGCGAGTCGTATTGGATAATTGTTTGTCTTCTTCTAATATAAAGAGAAAGGTACTGACTGAAACATGATATTTGGATAGTTGATTCTTTTTGTAACGTAAACATCCACTAAGAAGGGAATTCTCGAAATTCAACCACTATGGGGGTGGAAAGGATGATTAGCGTTTGTATGCAAGTCCGTCATTATTGAAGTAAGAAGCATGAAATTAAATATTAAGGTTTTTGGTTAGAAATAAATGTACATATATGTTTTAGGGTTTTTGGAAATTCAACCCCTAAAGGGGTGAAATAAGTGTTGAAAGTTCGTATGAGAAATCTGGTAGTTTTGAAGTAAGAAGCATGGAATTAGGTATACATTTAGACTTTCGAAGACAAATAAATATACACGTTTTTGAGGATTTTTGGAAATTCTACCACTGAGGGGTGGAATACGGGATGAAAGATTTTCTGAAGTTAAAAAGAGCATGAAATCAAATAATAGGGTTTCTGGTTAGAAATAAATGTACTTAAGTTTGAGCGTTTTTACAAATTCAACCTTTAAGGAGGTGAAATAAGGGTTGCAAGTTTTATGAAAAATCTGGTACTTTTAAAGCAATAAGGGGACCTACATTTAAAAAGGGCTTAAAGAGCGTTTAAAATTTCACGCAAGCGAAGCTGCGGGCAACAGCTAGTAAAAGATAAGTATAGCTGAATTTATATTTGCACTTAATACTAAATATGCTTTTGCAGTAAATACTGAAACGAACATCACAAGAAGACTTTATTTTTTATTTAATACTTTGGCAAACAAGCCGAACGGCGACGGCCCACCAGAGAATGCGTTTTTTTTTCTTTTCGATTTTTTGTATATGGTCATTGCAGGCCGTTTCTACGTAACCGGGCAGTTATTGGCGAGACCTGAAGGGTCTCCAGCCAATGGGGCAAAAGTAAAATACTTAACCAAAGCTAACTGCTTATGCTACATTAACATCATGACGACTAGCAACAAAAGCACTACCTAGTGAGACTCGGACCTCATCTTAGGGCGTTGCTGGGGGGTTGGGGGGAGTTGCTTGATGAGGGCTGAATTATCGGTGTGACTGCGGAATCAGAAGAGACAAGCTTCTCAATGACAGGAGAGCTGGTGGATCGTGATCGCCGCCTGTACACACCTACAACACTAAGGCTGATTTTATAGTCATGCCGCTAGATGCGCCGCTGGGAAGCGCGCTGTTAACAGCGCGCGTTTGAACAGCGGTGCACTGTGAAACGACATTAGTACCGCGCGTTTCGCTGCTGTGAGACAGTCGTGTACAATCAGTCAGTTACGGCGCGTCTCAACGGCGTCATACTAAAACGCATACTGGCCGTAGAAGCGCACGAGCGGCGCGCACTTCGGCAGCGCCGGCAAACAGTGCGCGTTTACTGAACGGCGCTGCTCAAGCGCGCGACTTTGAAACGCAACTACTACCCCATACATCTCCGAACGCGCGCGCTCCAACGGCGCTGTCGAAACGCGTAACAATAAAACCAGCCTAAGCGGATTGCTGATACGTTGTCAACCCCAGTTGAGGTCTTATGTGCCTGTAATTTTACCGGCAACCATACTCTTCAAACCAGCAATGCTGCTCGGCGGCAGAAATAACTAGGGTACTTCCCCGAAAGAACTTATTCAAAAAGAGCTCTACTCTCTAATTGGGCGTCCTGAGTGACGGCGCACCGCGTATGACGGATTGCGGAGCGGATTTTCCGCCGATACCTATCCTTAGTGCAGGCGGGAAAGTTGACGCGTACGGGCATGCTTAGTTTTGAGTTTATTTTACTTTGGTTTTAATAATGTCGATATCAAAACTAAAACGTTAACAGTATTTAGAAAGAAGCAGTTTCTTCACCGATGATATATTTTTTTGTGAAAAAAAAGAAAGCACAAAATTCTATGTATAGAAAAAAGAAGCGGTGAATACGTTAGACTGTATGAAAAATCATGACGATACCCGGAGAAGTTTTTGCAATATACTCGAATGACCATCAACACATATTCGACTACATTTTAAAAGATATTAAACAAGATCTTTTGAGAGATGAAACAAACAAATTCA
The DNA here is from genome assembly GCA_905220435.1 of Amphipyra tragopoginis. Lineage (NCBI taxonomy): Eukaryota > Metazoa > Arthropoda > Insecta > Lepidoptera > Noctuidae > Amphipyra > Amphipyra tragopoginis. Next base: position 6,710,022 of record HG992006.1, read on the forward strand.
AATTTCATCAATCTACATAAGTACTGAAAACTAAACTGTTATTCTACTTTTTAAGTTACTACGTGACGAGGGGACGGGGTCAAAACTGGCTCATTGGTAACTTTATTCGATTGAAACCTGATGAATAAACTAATAAACAATGAAAAAAAAATGCAAAAATGCTACCTACCACCTATATGATCAACAAATGACGTGAAAATTATATTACTACTTATACTACCATGATGTAAGTAAAAAAAACGAAAGTTAAAAGATACCGCAAAAACAGAAGGTACCTACACATTGTATCACTATCCGCGACTAAAAATTAATATACGCGTATTGATGAGCGGATCCGCCAGTAGAATGCGCCGTGAGCTGTGCGCGCCCACTCGCACTCCGGACACGTTCAAACGTTTCGAGTTTCGACCATTTGTCATGTGTCACTCAGGATCAGGACACACACTAACTGAAGTATGGTATGGCATCTAGTTTAACAGGCTCCTATAATTCTTCATTGTATTTACTTTCCTCACACTATGAAAAAAGATGTGTGACGACTCATCTAATGTTGTTAATTAAATTAACTATTACGTCACTAACAAAATCTATAATCTCTTACCAAATTAGATTGTTTGTCCGAATGGCCGCCTTTCGGGGACTGTCAACTGTCATTCTATCCTCGAGTAATTACGCGCCTGACGAATTAATTATCGCAGTACACTCAAAAGATATATTATCTTTTATTTTTCGGATGATCAATAACTACATTTTTTTACGATGTCGGTTTCGGTTTCGTTCTAGTGATTAAATAGGTTTGCCAGTCCATTGGGTTTAGCTAAAAAAAATATCTGTGATTAATTGGAATTGGAATAAAATAGAAAAACGTAAAGTAATAGAAGTACGCAGTTTTTCTTTGGAATTAATGAATAAAACCAAATGATATACCTAATAGTTATTTTTAAACATTCTTTTACATTTTTTTGTGATGTTTCTTAAATGATTTTCATTGTTTTTTTTTTAATTCTTCAATTCGTCATGTTAACTGTTTCCTTTGAATGTTGCGTTGTTTTGTGCACTCGGAATTCTTGCCGGAAGGTTAAACGGTAAATAAAGAATAGTATTTGAGCGTTATGCGGCGTTTAAGAGAGCAAATTCGACGAAAAAGGCCAGATTTGTGGAAAGAAAATTCTTGGATTTTGCATCGCGATAATGCGCCTTCGCACAAGGCCATCATTGTGATCGAATTTTTGACCAAAAACTCAACAAATACCATCGAGCAACCACCTTATTCACCAGATTTGGCCACAGCCGACTTCTTTCTTTTTCCTCAAATCAAATTACCACTTCGTGACACCCGTTTTCATTCGGTAGAAGACGTATAAAAGAATTCGCGGCGAGAACAGAACTCAATTCCGGAAAAAGCGTTTAAATAATGTTTTGATGATTGGATTATTCGTTGGCGTAAGTGTATCGTTTCTGAAGGAGCATACTTTGAAGTCAATAAAATAAAATTGGATGAATAACTAACATTTTGTGTATTATTGATCATTTCCCGGAACATTCTTGATAAAGTAGTATATGATCATGTGGGGCATTTGAACAGAAGTCATAATATTTTGACGATGATATCTCTTTATAGCCTGACATTAACTTTAAAGCTAGTTGCCACAACAACATTGTGTAGAACAAACGCAATACTAAGTATACGATTGCAATTTCATTTATAAAACATTCTAACTACATCGAAGTTATCGAACTTATCGACTATGTAGAATAACTGTATATTGTGGTATCGATACTAAGAAAATTGGTTGTTGCTATAGCCTCGGTGGTTCAGTGGTTTTTGAAGGGATTCAAATAATGAAATAAATCGACGACAAGTTTGGTCGTCGATTTATTTCATTATTGGAATCCCTTCACGAATTCTTTTATTTACCTTTGTAAAAGTTGTTCGAAATGATGAGCAGGGTTTTCTGTTGTAAAGTAACTAATCAGTCATACTGTATAGCATAAAATATCTTTAGCTATGTCTACACCAGTGCGCTTTCATGTTCATCTTGTGTCTTCGTCTGAAGCATGCGTGAAGCGCCATAGCGCATGCAATGGCGCATTTTTGCGCTACGGGTTGTGGTTTCGATTCTCGCCCATAAAAAGTATTTGTATGGCCTGCAGATAGGTGTTCCGGGTCTGGGCGTTTGTGCATGTGAAGATATGTGTCTGTAAACGCACCTACGATACAGGAGAAATCCTAGATTGCGGCAAAGTTTAAACATGTATTTTGATTGTACCTATATCTTAACTATTGTTTGCAATTACTACTTAGACCCAATTTCACCATACAATATTAGTTGTTAACGTTCTGTTAAGCTGTCAATGTCAATTTCAATGTACTGTTAAACAGTCTGTTAAAATGTTTAACAGGACATTACTAACTAACAGAGTATAGTGAAATTGGGTCTAAGGCCCAATTAGTAATGTCCTGTTAAACATTTTAACAGACTGTTTAACAGTACATTGAAATTGACATTGACTGCTTAACAGAACACTAATAACTAACATTGTATGGTGAAATTGGATCTTATTCTGGCTTTATTAATCTAATTGTCATAATACACTTGAGAACAATGAATTTAGGTTACCAACATAAGCCTTAATATCTCGGAAACTATAAATGCTAGCTTATTCGAATAAAAAGTATTTTATAGACTAGGTACTTAATACGCTTAATACACAGAAAAAAAAAACTTCTTGAATAGTCTATAAAATACTTTTCATTTGAATAAGCTAGAATTATTAAATTTCGAGATATTAAAGTTTATACGTTTATATTATATAATTATATCATTTTTATTTTATCACGACGTAAAGGTGCTATCTAATAAGGGAGCCGCTTTATGTGAAATTAGTTAGTAGGCACTGAATTAGCCTTTGGGTATATAAAATTCGTAATAAACATAATGGACTGGCTTTTCCCCGCGACTTATTCTACGTGAAAGCCCACAGGAATCGTGCAATGACCAAATGCATTGTTTGAGGCCTAGGGTTGCTCTGAACCGCTGAATAAAACACCTGAATGACTTGTAAACTATATTGACGAACTAAACTATTTTCACATTGAATTTACGTATAAAAATTTCTATAAAAATGTACTACGCCATGTTTCACACGTTATTGTTTTTTTTCCCTTTTTGACACATATTGTTCGTTATTCAAAATTACAAGAATAGAGCACTAAAAACTCTGTTGACCACAAATAATCTCAAAGGAGGCGTGAACATACCGCCCACCAAGGACATTATTGACGTAACTGTCCTTATTAACAACATAATTATAAAACTCCCGAGATTCTGCTCTAGAATAGTGTCATTAAGTGGCACTAACAATCATAGGAACAAAAAACAGCCTTACAACCCTGAATAAATTAACCCTCAACCAGAACTTATGAACTAGACCTGAATAAACTAACCCTCAATCAGAACTTAAGAACTAGACCTGAATAAATTAACATTCAATCAGAACTTATAAACTAGACCTGAATAAAATAACCCTCAATCAGAACTTATGAACTAGACCTGAATAAATTAACCCTCAATCAGAACTTATGAACTAAATAACAGTTTCATTATATTAAACGAACTAATCATAAACAAACCTTAACAGTAGGTAATTAAACGATAAACCTAGTATAAAGGTTTATAAATACGTACTTACTATATGCCTAACTCAACAGTTTAGCAAGATTGTATAAAATATGACAACTATCGTTAAACCTGAACTTAATAACTGACAACAATTATAAACCCTTGACTCAATGATGCAATAGGCAGACCTCAGATCATCAATGGAGGATCACCGTGTAACATTCTACTGTGAGCATCTGCAAAATAATTTTGAAAAATTCCCGAGGCGGGGCAAGATTATTGGATGTTTTTCCAACTCTGACAGAGACGATTCTTGTAATCTGCCACTTACTCGCATTATGTCGTCCTTGTCTATAAAAGGATTTAAAGATCTAAGTTTGATTGATTTGATCCCTTTAGACTTCTTCCCTTTTATTTGTGTATATTCTTGCAGAAATCCTTTCCTTGACACTGTCTAATACAACATCCTAATGCTTCGTTTAATTCCGTCTTTCGTAGTTACTTTAGTCTATCCTTAATGTTCTTGCAAAAATAATATACAATTTTTCTGCACCAAGCTACGATTCTCAATATTCTCCCTAAAGAACTATATTTTGTCCATGGTGATTCTTCTTGTGTTACAGCAACATGAGATTTAATAGACTCTTCTAAATGGATGTCAATTGACATTTATTGGTCGACTATAGTTAATATAAACCTCATGTAAATACTGTGGTCCATTAAACCAAAGTTTACTGTCGGACAATAAGACTGGCGGGACTCCTCTTGACGCACAGTCTGCGGGATTATCTTTAGTTGATACGTGTGCCCACTGAACTGCATCAAACGTAGTTAAAATCTCCGCGACTCTGTTTCCCACAAAAGTCTTCCACCGACTAGGGTGACTATTTAACCATGCAAGCACCACTGTCGAATCTGTCCAGGCATGTACCTTTTCCTTTGAAATATTCATTGCCTTAGCCGCGTCAGCTAACAATCGTGCTAATATTAATGCCGCGCAAAGTTCCAGGCGAGGAATACTGACTGTCCTTATTGGCGCGACCCTTGTTTTGGCTACTAGAAGGGAGACATGAATATTACCTGAACTATCTATGTATCGAGTATACACACGACTGCTGCATATGCCGCCGCCCTTGACGCATCGCTGAAACCATGCAATTCAACTGGAGAACTATTATCTCTGGATGTTCCTAACCATCTAGGAACACGCACTTTGGATAGCTGCAGCAGCTCCTCACGGTAAGTATCCCGTTCTTTCTTTAATAAATCTGGTAAATCGCTGCGTTTAGTTACCCTTCCAGATATTGAGGGGAGTTGCACGATGTACTTGAACTCGTCTGCACTGCGGCACCAGGTAAGTCCCAATATTTTAGTACTCTCATATATTTATTTTTCTTCCTTATCTTCACACAACTCCTTTGTCAAATCCTTATTCCCTTTCTCATGGCATTCTATTTCCTTCAGTAATTCCTTACTGTTGTTGTTACATTTCTGTAATGCAAATACAGCTTTTCCTAATAATTCCTTCGTTTCCATGTACAAATTCTTTCCTTCTTCTGTTGTTGAACATACTGTCATCAAGTCATCCACATAAAAACTAGTTGGTACCTTTTCAGATGCTGCTGGCAACTCCTCGCTATAATCCAACGCGACTTGATGCATGGCCTTAACCGCGAAGTACGGAGCTGACGCTGTACCAAAAGTTACGTTTAACAACTCGTAATCTCGCACATCTTCTTCTGCGACTCTTACTTGGCGATACATCTTGACTGTATCTGCTATAAGTACTGTGCGATGTACTCTCCAACGAAGAACAATATGCCGCAGATGTGACCTTGTGGTGGACCTGTCCTCTCTTACTACTGCGTGATGGGGTAAGTAAACCACTTCATTTAACTTATTGTCTAGTTTCTGTACAATTCTCATATGACGTAACTGTGGATATTCGTCTATAACCTTTGTGTACTTCTCTTTCAGATCTTAATCCCTTGAACCTTTTAAGCATATCGGTTTGATCAATTTGAGTATGCATTGCCGTGAACTTATTTGTACTGCTATTACCCTTTTCCAGATAGGCCACTCTAGACAGAATCCAGCCTAGGCTGGTACGCTGTGCTATTGAAGACCCAGATGGAGCCTTCCTCCACCATCTCTCAATACCTGACTGTACACGTTCTGGAAGATACGACGTAATACTACTCAAAACATAAGCTTGAACTTCTATTTGAAAAATGGACTCCGTTAAAGATTGTAATACCAACGTAACCGTGTAGTTGGCTACAATCGTTCTATATTTACCAAGACTAGAGATAATACCTCTCGTCGGACTCTTATTCAATTGTAAGAACTGCACTGTAGGTTCTGTAACAAAGGAAGGTTGTGAGCCTTGATCTGGTAATGCCCTAATTACTTGGAAATCTCGTGCCGCCGTTTGAGCTTTCACTAGAGCCGTCGCTAGAAAAACCTGACTTGAACTAGCTATTTTCCTTGTTGATATACAGGATACCAGTGGCATACTGTCAACTACTTTAGTCTCTTCAGTGGATGTACTCTGGTTCCTATCTTGATCTTTCTGGAATTTCGGACTATTTCCGCCTGTATGTAGCATAGTGTGGTGTCTTTTACGACATACACGACAAGTTGTGGTGACCCTGCATTGACTCACCATATGATTCCCCCCAAGACAATTAAAACATATTTTATTATTTTGCACGAACTGACATCTCTGTTCAATATCTAACTTAGAAAAATAAATTATAATACTAAATTAAAATTACGAATTTTGTTTGACAATCTTTCAATCTGACATATACATTGTAAATGTTTCTTCAGTTCTGTCAGAAATGTCAGAATTAATTGTAATTTTAATAAAGACTCCATGTTTAATAAAAAACGAAAATTTTGAAGTTAAAGAATTCCTGACGTTTTTCAAAGTGATTGGATACAAATTAAACTTTATAAAAGGTATATGTATATATAAACAACATAAAAAATAATATAATATTATAACAAAAAGTACTAATAGTTTTTCTTGAATTATCCGAATGAATTTAAAGTCCAACATCGCACAATATTCTAAGTCTTGATCACCTGAGTTCCTTGACCTTGAACTCCTTGAACTCCCTGAACTCCCCGAACTCCCTGAACTCCCCGAACTCCCTGAACTCCCCGAACTCCCTGAACTCCTTGAACTCCCTGAACTCCCCGAACTCCCAGAACTCCCGAACTCCCCGAACTCCCCGAACTCCCTGAACTCACTGAATTCCCCGAATTCCCGAACTCCCCGAACTGCCCGAACTCCCTGAACTCCCCGAACTCCCCGAACTCCCCGAACTGCCCGAACTCCCTGAACTCCCCGAACTCCTTGAACTCCCGAACTCCCTGAACTCACCGAACTGCCCGAACTCCCTGAACTCCTTGAACTCCCTGAACTCCTCGAACTCCCTGAACTCCCCGAACTCCCTGAACTCCCCGAACTCCCGAACTCCTTGAACTCCCTGAACTCCCCGAACTCCCTGAATTCCCCGAACTCCCTGAACTCCTTGAACTCCCTGAACTCCCCGAACTCCCGAACTCCTTGAACTCCTTGAACTCCCCGAACTCCTTGAACTCCTTGAACTCCCTGAACTCCCCGAACTCCCCGAACTCCCCGAACTCCCCGAACTCCCCGAACTCCTTGAACTCCCTGAACTCCCCGAACTCCTTGAACTCTTTGAACTTCCCGAAGTCCTTGAACTCTTTGAACTTCCCGAAGTCCTTGAACTTCTTGAACTCTTTGAACTCCTTGAACTCTTTGAACTCCTTGAACTCTTTGAACTCTTTGAACTCTTTGAACTCCTTGAACTCTTTGAACTCTTTGAACTCCTTGAACTCTTTGAACTCTTTGAACTCTTTGAACTCTTTGAACTCTTTGAAATCTTTGAACTCTTTGAACTCCTTGAACTCTTTGAACTCCGCTTCCGCTCACGAATCCACTTCAGGTCATCCCCGCTGGATCCGCTGACGGAGTGCCCTCGGCCTCCTCTGATCTATCTCCACTCTGGTGCCTCACCAGCACCTAGGCGCCATCAGTGGCAATCCGGCTCTGTAGGACCATATGTTTGAGGCCTAGGGTTGCTCTGAACCGCTGAATAAAACACCTGAATGACTTGTAAACTATATTGACGAACTAAACTATTTTCACATTGAATTTACGTATAAAAATTTCTATAAAAATGTACTACGCCATGTTTCACACGTTATTGTTTTTTTTCCCTTTTTGACACATCGCACCCTTAGTAATATAAGGGCATAATACAAAAAATAGTAGTTTTTTGGGAAATAGTGTAATAAGCTGGAATAGGAATCCAGAATCTTTAAACGAGATTTCACAAAAAAACTACTTTTTTGTATTATGCCCTTATATTACTAAGGGTGCGACATATTGTTCGTTATTCAAAATTACAAGAATAGAGCACTAAAAACTCTGTTGACCACAAATAATCTCAAAGGAGGCGTGAACATGCATTCCCGATGTTTTCACTCCCGACTTTCCGAGCGACGATATGCGTACCGGAAGACGCAGCGTGGGTAGGCCTCCCACAAGGTAGTCCGATGATCAGGTAAAGGTCGCGGGAATCCGCTGGATGCGAGAAGCACAGGACCGGTCGATGTGGCGCTGCTTGGGGGAGGCCTATGTCCAGCAGTGGACGTCTTTCGGCTGAATTATGAAAGTTTATATTGGTGAGCCGGATTTATTGTTCCCGAGTGTACGTGAGACGTCAAACTGTCAAATTTTCCCAATTAACCTTGAACCTAACGCTTTTGCGATAAAGATGAAAATCTATTAAAGAAAGACAGATTGTAGTAGCTTTATGTGCTACGCATCTAGCGTCTGTACTTTAAAGCCATTTTTCAACATTTTAGTAATTTTAAAGTTTACTTTCAACGAAACTAATTATTCTTAAAAGGATTTTACATCAAGATTCGACAGGCTTTACAATTTTCATTGTATTTGACATCGCAGTCATCTGTATTTTAATAGATTTATAAAATTTTAACGACGTTTTAAAACTGTGATGTCTCTAAAAATTGCTATCGACAGCTTAACCGCATTCACATCAAAATGTTATGATGAGTTTTATGAGGGTACAAAGTACAAATTGAGTTTTCGAATCTTATTACAATCTGTTACGTTTGTTGGAAAGTTTTCTCTTTTTTACCCGACTAGCGCAGAGAGGAAGGGTTATGAATTTCACTGGCTATGTATGTATGTAATAGAACGATCCATTAAAATTAATGAAATAAAAACAGAAGTTAATAAATCTAAAACCCGACTACGGCAAAAAACCAACTGAAAAACATGAAACAAGATTGAATAGTGGTGTCCGGGTTATAATATGCCACGTTAGGTAATCTCTTCCCACGATGGCCCAAGACCACGTCACGATCAGAGTTGTCGTTGATTAACATCGTCAATACAATTAAGAAGATTTTTAATTCATAATGAATACAAAATAAATTGCTAACTATTTACTATCTCGTGTTATTGATCTAAAGAGAATAGCTGGCGTGGTAAAGGTATTATTATAACATGGACTGACAAATCTTTTCTCCAAGGCAGTGATGAGCAAAGTACGGTCCGCGGGCCAGCTCCGGCCCTCGAAACGCTTTGATTCGGCCCGCCAACACCCGTAATCGTAGGAACCTTTCGAATAGTCTAGAATAAAAAGTAGATACCCAAGTAACAAAATTTGATACTATAAAAGTCCTGAGAACGTTTTGGAGCGTGCTAATTAGTGTTTATGATTAGTACTATAATGGTGTTGTAAACGTTTACAGAACCCCAAATAGGCCCTAGTTTTATCACTGATTTATTCTATAAACATTACATACAGGCTCTCACGGTGATAAATCAGCTATATAGTTGAAAAGTAAAAGTGTCGAGAAACGCTTTGTAGCACTAAAATAGTGCTTCTGCATCGTTTATGTCACAAATTTGCACTATAAAAGTAACCAAAACATCCCTACAGTACCATTCTGCACCGTAAACGATTCCAGTGATCCTTTTTATCACACATTTTGTTCGTGTTGTGAAAATATATCGGAAATTGTTGCTTAACGTAACATGTAACAAAAAGGACAACCTCAAAACATTCATGGATCGTAATTCTGCCATAACTTGCACTTGCGAAAATAATTGTATCGATAAAATAATTATGCTGATTTCAAATTCGACAATGCGCCCTCATAATTTTCGTGTTTTAATTAAATTTTAATTAATAAAATAAGGACTTGTCCCAACTATGGCTGCTATAGTACACATTAGCTCCAGCCGTGCTGCTAATGTGCTATCATGGCAGAAAACAGCAGCCATTATTTCACCGAAAACGAATTAGTCCATTAATTATTAATTTTAGTGCTTTTATGTCACGCTTTAGTACCGTAGCAGTAACACAAACTCACTTATAGAGCTATTTAGAATTTACGTTATTTGGCAATTACATTAGGAGTCGCTATGGTACCATTTAGCACCACAGAAGAGTTTTCATGACTTTTACAGAACTAGCGCCATAGCGATGTTGAGGGAGCCCCTAAGGAGCCAAAAGGTTACGTTATGGCTGTGTAAGGTACTTCCATAGTGCAGATTGATACTGCAATAACGTCTTCGATACTTCTACAATACTAGCACTGCAAAAGTTATTTCTACGCATTATTAGTGCAAAATAGATACACAAAAGTGTCAGAAAGGTCGTCTATAGTACTAAATAGCACCATAATCGCTTTTTCATATCTATTACAGTGCAACACTTTAAATATTCTTTTGTATGGTCCTGTAAGCGTTCTAAGAGCTAAATTATAGAACTTAAATGCTCTTTAATCTTATAGAACCAAAACGCTCTTTTAAAAACCTTTACAGTACAAGCAGTCACAATGGTTACCACTATAGGCCTACTATATCACTATTTGGTGTTATAACACCCTGGTTATAGAGGCTTTTGTTACTTGGGTACCTGCGTTGTGTTTGCGTCGACATAAATCAATGTATAGAAATGTTGGCCCCCATAAGATTGACTCGGTTTTTTTGGCCCTTGATGAGAAAAGTTTTCCCACCCCAGCTCCAAGGCATTTTCTCAAAAAGCTCGTGTCGACACTAGAGAAGAAGCAGCTTCTAGGTATTAGATTCAAGATGAATGTACATAACATATTCAGCCCATTACTGTTCCACTGCTGGGCACGGGCCTCTTTTCAGAACATGAAGGGTTTAGGCCTTGGGCCACCACACTGGCCTGATGCGGATTACACACACCATCGAGAACATTAAGGAGCCCTCTCAGGTATGTAGGGTTCCTCACGATCTTTTCCGTCACTGTTAATGTGAATATCAAATTCTGATCCGTACTTGAATTCTAAAAGGCAGGGGTGCGGGCCGGGTTCGAACTCAGATTCAGACATGGAAGGCAAGCATTCAACCACTAGGCTTGCCACTGGCTGTGGCCTGCGGGCGACGTGTTAGGGGACCCGTCGCCCGACCAGTAACAGGCCCGAGAAGGCGGCGCGCATGTGTTCCGTGGGCGCCTCTCAGGAGGACGTGGGGCAAGGCCCCACAGAAGGAGAGGTCTGCCAGGGGCTGGCGGATCGAGGCCTGCCGGGGTTGCGGTGCATGCAGCTGCGAATCTCGTGACCCCGGCCAAGGGTCAGGAGTAGGAACACCGTGGGTTTTTAGCCGGTAAGAGTCTGGCATAACCCTTCACCTTCCCCGGGCGAAGGCAATCCATGAGGATTTTCAAATGAAAAAAAAAAAAGGCTTGCACTGGCTGCATTGGCTTGGCACTGTTTTTGTAAGATGAATGTATTTTACAAAAAACAGTTATTATTACCTCTTAACCTAAACTACTGCTAAGTATAAGTACTTATTCGTGCCTATTCCCACAAAATTTCACAGACAATAAACACTTACGAAAGGGTCTGGTACGTATCTGCGTGGGAAGAGGCAGGCTTCGACCTATTTCTACACGTATCTACGTTGTTTGAAATGTAAGAAAAAAGGTTTGAGAAGTTGGGATGTCGGCACGTCAATATTTGGTCGAAATTATGCGATTTATCAAAGGGAACCGATCGGTCGGTTCCCTACGAAATGTTTGAGTTGAGCGATGCTGATACATGCGTCATGTTTGCGAATGGGTGCCGTCTGTTGGGATTGGTCATCTCTTATCTGCCGTGACAAATGAATTGTAGGTACTCTTATTAGCATAGCATATTTCAGCAACTTTACTTTACTAGGCCTAAACATAGATACCCATATAAACTGGAAATCTCATATAAACAAAATTAAATCGAAATTAGCTAAGTTTTCATATGCTCTCCGCGAAGTAAAAAAATCCACAAACATACAAACCGCACTCGTCACCTACTACGCCTACGCTTACGCTTGGCTCAGCTATGGCATTACTCTATGGGGAAACAGCACTGATGCACCATCACTTTTTACTCTTCAAAAGAAACTTATACGAATACTTGTAAATATAGAAGATACTGATAGCTGTAAGCCCCACTTCATAGAACACAAAATATTAACGCTACCTAGTTTATACATTTTAGAAATATGTAAGTTTGTCAGAAATCATCAAAACTTCTACACAAAACGGGAAGACAAAAACCCGAGACTACGGCATAAAAACCGATTAAACTTACCAAGGTCCCGTCTTAAAATGCACTCATCTAGTCCACATGTTATGTCGGTAAAAATATATAATAAGTTACCCCCGCGGATAAAAAATGAAAGCAAAGATAGTATATTTATGAAAAAATTAAAACAAATGCTACTAAATAAATGTTACTACCATATAAATGAATATCTAAATGATAAATGTATGTAAAACGCAATAAATAGAAATCTAAATTAATAGTAATTTACTAATAACATAAATACAAGTAGGTGCATAATAATATACAAACATACATACATTTTATAATAAAAATATAATAATAATCTTATAATAACCAACATAATAAAATTTATAATTTAAATTCTTACAAACTCTAGTAAAAAATACCTTTAATAAAATTTAAAACACATTACAAATAATATAGCATAAATATAATTAAATCCAATATCTAACTCTAGTAGGTGCACAGTAATTAATTTATCATAAAATTCAAATAGGTATGGTTCTCAAAACCCAGTTAAATTAGTGAAATTACATAAAATAATAATAAAACTAATATAAAGTATAAGTAATAATACGAAATTAAAAAGGGTTTAATACCCTTTTAAGAAGTTTAGATTTTAGAGAAGTTTAATACTTCCTCCTCTCTCCTACATTTGCCGTGCCTGACAAGGCCCACACATGTTTCTTATATTAATGTAACATCTATTTAACTTGTGGAGTGCAATAAATGTATTGAGTATTGAGTATTTTATATTGTTCTCACATATATTTTTCTTATTCACAATGTAACCATTTTTTTGTAAATATTTGATTAGAAACAGTAACCATGGAGTTTGTTGTCCGTTCTTCTCCATAGGAAGCTACAATTTGGAACACAGCAGTAACTTCTTCTATTTTTTCGACACTTTAGTAGTGTCTGTAAATGGTCTAATTGAAATAAATGCTTTGACTTTGGAAAAAGAGATAGCATAAGGGCGTATACATAAAGGAATCAGGTAACCAGCACCGGCCTACCAGCGCTTATCGGTACTGGTCCGTGCAGGTAACCGATACATAAAGGAAGCGGGTAGAAGCAGGGGCTGGCTTTTTTAACAAAAATGCACCTTATTCCCTTGGAAATACAGCAACAAATGACGGCGTACCAGCGCGGAGCAGGTCGGAACTTGTCGGCGCAGTTCTGAGCTTGTCCTCATGGATGCCCTTCGCCCGGGGAAGACGAAGGGGTATGCCGGACTCTTACCATCTAAAAACCCACGGTGTTCCTTCTCCTGACCCTTAGCCGGGGTCGCGGGATTCGCAGCTGCATGCACCGCGACCCCGGCAGGCCGCGGTCCGCAAGCCCCTGGCGGACCTCTCCTTCTGTGGGGCCTTGCCCCCACATGGAAAGGCACCCTAGGTGTGTCGGGCTGCTTTTTTTTTTTCTTTGTTTCTTCTGTAGATGCAGCTGTCCTTGCGGACCTGCAAAAGGGTTTCCAGCCAAAGGCCGGCCTGCACCCCGCATCTCCGCCTTATCGAATTGACATTCGGATCAAGCATCATGGGACAGCATAAAATCTTAACAATAAAATGCGAACTAACTTGTTATAACTACAACATTGTAATAAACAAAGAAGATGCTAACATTTGAACACAAAGCTAACGTAAAGGCACTACATAAAATGCCTTATCGCTTTTATGTCTGAAACATGTCAATGTAAACCATCTCAAACACGTAACACACGGCTTCCTCTTCTATAAATAGATCGCAAATTGTACAAGCACAGATATACAATTATTCAGGAAGGAGGTAATAATACGCGGGCCACTTAAAGAATCACTGAAGACTGTTTTAAAGCAAGTGTTATTTCAATATTCGATCATTTTTATTTCAATGCAAAATGATTCTTGTTTATGATTAATTACGGTTTACTCACGTGCATTTTTCGGGATTGCCCGACTAGTTTCGAAAAATGCACGTGAGTAACCGCCATTTTCAATATCCTATCTATCGGCGGTTTGCCATACTACAGATAGAAATTTGACATTACTTCTATGGAGCTTATAATGCCAAATTTCTATCTCTAGGTAGGTTATTGAAAACGGCCGTAAACTGTCATCATTTAGCTGAAAGATGTCCACAGCTGGACATAGGCCTCTCCCAATAGGGGGGTTTGCCGTAATCGCCACGCATGGCAGGCGGGATGGCGATCGCAGTATGGTTGTTAATGTACTCAGAGAACACTGCTGCCCATCCTCTAGAGAATCCCTTAGTCGCCTTTTACGACACCCACGGGAAGAGATGGGGTAGAGTAAACCGTAATTAATCATAAACATGAATGTGTCTCACGAAAGTTATAATAATAAAATGATTCTTATTTTAGTTTTTTCACAAAGTCTTCATTCCTGCTTACTAATTCAAAAAATGGAGCTTCTAATCCGTGACTCCAAATCTGACCTAAAATGTAAACAGCTGATCATAGTGAAGGATAGTAGGATAGAGTTTAGCGTATTTTTTCTGAAATCTTTGAACAGCAATTTGTTTTAAACTATTGACTTTTGGTGAAAGTGGTAGAACAAAAGCTACCCATTATTATGGGTACTTTAACACCCTTTCGGATTAGCACCCCTTTTCTGACTAACCTTAAACAGTTAAATAGATAACGCAACTTCACATACTTTGCGTATCATTTGGTAGGAGCTATCCTCCAACATGTTACTCAGCTAAGTCAGTTCCCTCTCGACCGTTTCCGTTTCTGCAAGTGCGAATGGTTGTAGAATGCGTGTGTGCGACTTGTCACGTCACTGCAAAGACGCGCGAGACGCGAGTGCTGTCTATGGCTGTTTATATTAGCACTAAATTGCCTTCGTTACCAAGTAAGTTGGAATAAAAATTGTATCACGCTTCTTTTCATACAATTAAGCCAACTTACCGTATCTATTTAACTTAATATCTTTGGCTACAACGTAAAGACGCCCAGATGGCTCTCTAACACATTGGACAACGAGCCAGCTTGACAATTTACATCTATTATATAAACTGGAGCATTATTCTTAGGAAAAACTTTGTTTTTCTTCCAGTTTGGTGTGAAAAATCGTTTGTTACAAAGGATCTTTTGTGTAATATGTTCATGGGAAAGGGTAGTTTGAGTACCTAGCTTTGTGTTATTTATTTTATAAATAACTAGCGACCTGCCCCGGCTTCGCACGTGTACGTTTTATAGCTGAAAACCTTCCTCTTGAATCACTCTAGCTATTAAAAAAAACTGCATCAAAATCCGTTGAGTATTTTTAAAGATCTAAGCATACCTACATAGGGACAGACAGCGGGAAGCGACTTTGTTTTATACTATGTAGTAATATTGCTTGAAATTTGCATTGTGTAGGTATTTATTTATTTACTTTAAGTTTCGTTTAGTATTTTAAAGTAAAAAAATGGAGTGTTTCTCGATTAACATGCGATTAATTTGCGAAAATGTATCGAGAACGCAGTAATATATTACATAGTGTCAAATACATTTTCTACCGCGTTTTAATTTAAACATAGTATTTTACCACAAACTTGCTCACCTGAAGCTGGCTTCCCACGGTGCGTGGAAGCGCGCACCGGTTGTGCGTGGTATCATCCGTAGAATCACGCACCGTGGGAAGCCACATTATGAAGGTGTGTGATGTGGATACATCGCATCGCTGCGCACGCGTCCGCGTTATCACGGACGAGTTTCTTCTCATGGTGCGTCGGTGCGAGCTCGTGCGTTGCGGTGCGCGCTATTACGCACCGTGGGAAGCCGGTATGAGAGAGCTCCACAAAGTTTTCGATGGAATATGTAGCTTGCCGTCACGCACCTTGCCAGCATGTTGGACAAGGCACAAATCCTTCTCATTCTTTGAAGACGCCCGTGCCTGTCAGTGGTACAGTAATAGGCTGATTCTATGGGCGTATACATAAAGGAAGCAGGTAACCAGCGCCGACCTACCAGCGCTTATCGGTACTGGTCCGTGCAGGTAACCGCTACATAAAGGAAGCGGGTAGAAGCAGGGGCTGACATTTTTAACGAAAATACGCCTTATTCCCTTGCAAATAAAGCAACAAATGGCGGCCTACAAGCGCTGATCGGAGCAGGTCGGAACTTGTCGGCGCAGTTCTGAGCTTGTTGGGTTCGCCACACAGTATAGAGACTATCTGCGCCGACTAAATGCGCGGACCAGTACAGACAAGCGCTGGCAGATCGGCGCCGGCAACCTGCTTTCTACGTGTATACACACTATGGGTAGTGTTTGAGCGTATCGCTGCCGCGTTGCCGACGTGATCCCGTTCTGCCCACCAAGTATTTTATGCGACCTTACAAGGTTAGTCGGAAAGGGGGTTGGTACTAATCCGCGGGCCGCGTAAAGTATTACTGATCGTCATCAGTTATTCAATCAATTTTAACACTTACTTTTAAAGCAAGTCATAACTGAGGACTGAGATTAGATAGAAATAATAGGGTATTTGATTGAAAAAATCTAATTAGTCCGTCAGTTAGATTATCGAAAATTAGTTGACCCGTATTTTTTCTTTTGTTACGTAAACCAAAATTGACGAAGATTCGACACTATTAAAATTGGCAAAACGTCACAAGCAAGTACAATTTTTACTTGCTTCTGACGTCACAAGCCCCCATTCTCGAGTTTTGATGCGTTTTATCTTTCCAAATATTCATAGATTTAACAAAAGAAAAAATACGTGTCCATTATTTTTCAACACTCTAACTGGCGGACTAATTAGATTTGCAATTTATTGATGCTATCAACATGCCTATTGAACGGCTATTTCTCTTAAACTATTAACTTTTGGGTAAAGTTATACAATAAAAGTTATTCATTATTAAGGTTACTTTTACACCCTCTCGGAGTAGTACCCCCTTTCTGTGTAACCTTGTATTGTAAAACTCTAAACAAGCAAATGCATCACGGCATCGCTTGAATCCGTTTCTTCTTCTGGTGCCTCTCCAATTACTGAAGGTTGGCCATGAACTCCGAATATTTCTTCTTGTCCTTTGCAAGAAGGAACAGCTTAGAACAGAGGTCCTAAAACTTTTTTCGTCTACCGCCCACTTTGAGAATGAATTATTTTCTATCGCCCCTTATTTTTTTAACTTTACCTCTGCTTAACAATCACAATTGTAATCATTATTTTTACTGACCTGTACCGCTCCCCTGTAGCCCTTAGCCCTCTAGCGCCCACAAGGGGGCGTTATCGCCCAGTTTGAGAAAGACTGGCTTAGAAGCACTTATGACTCCGATCCACACACGAGTACTCCTGAACCAAGACTTTGAATGACTTTGATGTCTGCTTACCAAAATGGTCACGTATCTGTTCCTAGGAATTGAAGAAAAGCTTTGAGTGTGTGTACCTATTGATTGCTCATAGTATTCATCCCACGCAAGTTATAAATGTCAACTGAAGGACGCGGGTTATCGTGGTGGTCGAGGTTTATTTATAAACCGCTACTTTTAAACTTACTAAAATATTGATTGTGTTTCAGCAAGGGCATTTACTATTGGATGTAGAGATCACGCGTGGCTTTCAGGCAAAAGAAAAACTATTAAAAAAACAAAGGTCGAACACGTTTTATTATCTGTTTTAGGGGATTTACACGCGTCGATTTTCGCCGTGCGGCCTAGCCGTCTAAATGACTATTCGACTAGGCCGCAAACGACTAAAATCGCAAGCCCCAAAGTTGGGTGCCATCCGACTTTTGCCGTGCGGCGACAAGCCGCATGCGGCGGCTGACTAAAATCGACCATAAAATTGGTCAGTTGCAGGCGATTGCTCGCCGAATAAGATGTGTTTTGCGCTGTGTTGTTCCGATAGAAATAAACAAGTCGCATGCGATTTTTGTAACCGGTGTAAATGGGGTGGCGATTCGATTTTTACAAGTGATGCGACTGGTAACTTGCCGCACAGCAAAAATCGACCCGTGTACATCCCCCATTAGTTCTGATTGAATTCCCGAAGAATTAAATATAGGTTCTTTGTAGGTTGGAAAACTAGCCACGGCCTACCTGATGGTAAGTGGTTACCGCCAACTACAGAAGTGATCAGAATTCCAAATTTTTTCGTTTAATTTTTTTCGATACTTTGCAGTTTCCTTTCGGCTACAATTTAGGAAATTACTGTTATGTCAGGACCTCAGGACTCATCTTTCGTTGAAAAGAGAACAACAACAAAAAAAAATAGGGATATCCATATGAACATTTCTTATGGATATGCATATTCAGGGGCGGATTTGATACGTTGTGTGCCCTAGGCCTATGAAACATTGCCGCCCCCTACTTGCTGTAAATCACGTAAAATTGAATAAACTAGAGACGCTATGGACACATCTTTGAGTTTTTACACTCGAGTTTTTACATTTGAGTTGAGTTTATTGAGTTTGAGTTGGCAGATAGGTTCACAGAAGGCGGGACTACAAAAAAAATACCTACCAAATTTTGCCGCCCCTAAATTTTACCGCCCTAGGCCTAGGGGATAATTTAGGCCTGGACCTACCTGGCCTATAGGGAAATCCGCTTCTGTGCATGTTTTTTGTTTTTATCTTTCTACATAAGACATGCATGCCTGGGGTGCATGAAAAGAGCCTCCACGAGTGACGATACTTAAGTACGTCCGGCGCTCCCTGGGCAGTCAGCCCCGCTACCAACCTTGCTGACTGGCTAATCTTTTCACCACAGCATAAGCTATTTTCGTATAGCTCGTGCTGACACGAGATAAGAATACATAAGACAAAACAAGACTAATGTTTTCCATGTTACTGTTATCTGAACACAAATTCTTAAAACCGTCATCGGTCTACTTTGTATCACAAAGTAACATAGCCTTCGGCGACCTTATCTTTGTCCTAGTTTTGTTTAGCAGTCCGCTGGGATTTGTCATGAGGCTTCGCTTCCTAATCTTTACGCTTGTTGTCTCTAGAGGGAAGGTTTACAAACACTATAATAACATTTGATCCTAACATATTTTTAGTACTACATTGATTATCTAGTAATCTATAGGATGTAAAAGAATTCGTGTAATTCCTTAAAACCACATGATCTGGGGCCTAATTCTCCTAAAATAAATTGTTGCCAAACGCAATCGAACCACAACCGTCAGTCAGTTTTTGTTTTCGAAAACTTTCAAAATGATTGATATTGTTTCTTTGTGTCAAACAATTTGATAGCTTTTGAAATTGCGAACTGTCTGAATGAACGGTTCGGCCTTGGTTCGGTTGTGATTTATCAAGATTTATTTTAGGAGAATTGGGCCCCAGGTATATATAAAACCCGCATGGGATTTAACATGATAAAAATTAAAATAAATCTTGCGGTATGGTTATATACACCGTGGGCCCGATTCCGATGCCTAATTGGAGAAGAAAAGCTAAGATATTGTAAGATATATGTTTGTTGAATAAAGCTTAATTTTCGAAATAATCATTGTTTACGGAAATTGACAACTCGAAAAATTTATATGGTAACAAGTCCTATGAACGCGGCGTTGCGACTTTTGTTATACCATACCCCTTTCGCCGTATGTCTTATCTGTCGGGGAGGGTTGTGAACTGAGAAGTTTCTTATCCACTCACACGATAATTTACAAATGTTGCCATTTCAACCTACAGTATTGTTTACAAGGAAGTAGGTACTAAACTTAATTGAATTATTATGAAAAGAAAAACAAAAAAAAAATTTTTTTTATGTTTGTATTACTTATAATATAATAATAATAATCGTTTATTAGATCAAAATAATACAGTTTACAGTAAAATGAACACTGTCACTTAAACTAGGTTAATTCCCTGTGCTATAAGTAACAGTAACAATCGTCGTTGATCTAATTATCTTTATAGTTTTAGAGTTTTAGCCGCTAGACTACCTCCCGTTCAATATGAGCGGCCAAAGCAAACGACCACCATAGGCGTAGGGGCGCAAAAGAGCAGAGCTAAAAACATTGTGCCCATCACGCATCAATCCCTCAATCGGGGAAATGCAGACCAAGACGGCTTCATAAAGGTGGAGAAAAAACGAAAACGGAAGCCAAGTTCTCGTAACAAATGCGGTACCGCATTGACAGGACCCAATATGCTGCTGCGACCCGCAATACCCTCGACGCAGCTGTACGTGTCCCGTCTTCATCACTCCACGAAGGTTGAGGAGATCGTGGAGTACATTACTATCAAGACCAATTGGACTTTGAGGGTCGAGAAGTTGGAGTCGCGCCATAATGTGAATTTTAAATCGTTTGTGGTGCGGGTTCCAACTCAACATCTAGATACCTTCCTAAAAGAGGAATTTTGGCCGAAGGGTGTCGTGTATCGTCGTTTCCGCGGAAGGTTACGCGACACCACGCAGCGCAACACGACGCCGACACTACGTGTACAATAATAGTGCGCTATTAAGTTATATTTCATATGTATGAATTTATTTTGATATGTATGTTAGTCTATAAGGTATTTATCTATGGCCTTTTGTAGCCTGTTATATGTATAGTATATGTGTATCTATTAGTTTCGGCTAGCCTCCACGACACAGGGAATCCTAGTGTGGAAGCTAGTACCAAATGTAATATTATTATTATTTAAGTTTATTGAATAAAGTATTTGATTTGAGTTTGAGTTTATAGTGTAACAATCCGTTATTATTATAATAAGTATTTAGGTTATTTAACAATTTTATATTTTGTAATCAAAATAAAAGTTTGTAATCATAAAGTACGGTCAGTCTGATATTCATATGACAAAGAATGTGACTGTGTGTAATTGTTTGTATATGAGTATGAATGAGTGTGTTTGTGTGTGAATGAGTGTGCTTTTGTGTGAGTTGTTTTAGTTGTGTATTTACAGAATTAAATTTGGGTTACTCCGGAACACTTAAAAGACTTTCAGTTTCTTCGTAGTTTAATCCACCTAATAAGCTTTTAACTTTTTTCTTAAACTCAAAATGACGTAATTTCTTCAAGTTTGCATTTTTACTGATTTTATTATAAATATAGGGAGCGGCTATGTACGGGTGTTTTTTTGCGAAAATTGTATTGTGAGGTACGATTTTAAATACAAGATCCTTTCTTCTCCTATTATCTGTTTGAGAGCTATCGTCTGGAAGATGGGTGTGTGCATAGATAAGATTACGTAAAATAAATAATTGGCGTACAGTTAATACCCCAACTTCTTTGTACAGTTTTGCAGTAGGGTATAGCCTTGGTTTTGATGTTATAACTTTGATTGCGGCTCTTTGTGCTCTTTCAAGTTTAATAAGAGTTGATTTATGAGACCCGCCCCAGACAGATATACAGTATCCCAGTACAGATTGGCACAGTGAGTAGTATATGACTCTCAATACGTTGGGATCCTCAATGTGGCGTACTTTTTTGAAAATGGGCATTATTTTCCTAGTCCTGTTAGTCAAAAGTTCAATATGGTTATGCCAGTTGAGGTTTTCATCCACCCAAACACCCAGATACTTAATCCTAGCAACTCTATCTAGATTAGTACAGTGGCACAAACTGTTATTAGTACTTTCACAAGTGTGAGCTTTTATTTTTGTTTTTTCTATAGTTGGTAGTCCCGATTTCGTGATAGAGAAGGTGATATATTTGGTTTTACTGAGGTTAATAGTTAGGGTGTTTATGTTGAGCCAGTGTAGAATTTTTTTGAGACCACTTTCTGTGATGTTAACCACTTCGTCCCAATCCTTGCCATGAAAGACAACCGCTGTGTCATCTGCGAAAGTTACGATTTTTGCGTTGTGAAGACTGAAGTCACAAAGTTGGTTAATGTAAACTAAGAACAGTGTAGGACCAAGTATACTTCCCTGTGGGACTCCATATGTTACTTGGATATCTTCACTAACATATGTACCAATTTTAACACGCTGCGTTCTTTCATTTAAGTAGCTAGTGAAAATATCCAATACTTTTCCTCGGATTCCAATATTTTCCAACTTCTCAAGTAGTTTTGGAATAGAGACAGTGTCAAATGCTTTCGCAAGGTCCAAGAACACTCCAACACATTTCAATTTGGAGTGTTCTTGGACCTTGCGAAAGCATACCTGTCGCAGAATCAACACAGAAGCACAACTATTAGAATGACTATTGATTATTGTTAATGTAGTAGGACGCCATCTATTATCGTTTGTCGGAAACGTCAAGTAGTGTGCTTGGGTGAGGTCGGTGCGTGGCGTGGCATGTCTTATTTGACGGTTGTCACCAAATTGTCAGCTGTCAGCTGTCAATCTTTTTGACATTGGATGCATTTGATTTGAGTGAAGTCACTTTGGAGTGAGACACGAGGGCGAGAGGTCGTTTTGCCAGCCGGCACCGAAGTTACCGCGTTTCCGTACTTTAATCTATTTCCATCGGTTTGATCATTAGAGATTTTATTATTTTGTTATCGAGAGTGAATAAATAGAGGACTATAATCAGTGTTGTGACTATTATTTCCTGCCTACACCAAGTAGAACTTGAACTCTGATGACGAGGTACCCCCAATGAGTGAACTACCCTCGTTGTATTTTTGTTCATTTAACATTTGACTCATAATACCATCAGAAAGGCGTGGTTCAAATCTCTCGGGTACCTCGGGCCCACGGTGTATATGTAATATACCAGAGTTTAATTGGTTTGGATTCGAAAAAAAACTAAAAAAAAAAAACACAACCATAGATGAGCTCTGATAGTTCGGTCATTTCGTAAATTGTAGCCGTAAGGAGACTGCTATCGAAAAAACGTAAACGATATCATCAGAATCCTTAAAATAGCTAGATGACCATGCTCTGTTTTTTAAAAATATATGATATTCTTTGTTTGAGGAGCTCGTGGCTAAATAATTACAGCCGCATAGACCGATCTTCCGGGTTAAGCCACGCTTGCCGAGGTTGGTCTGTGGATGGGTGACCATTTACCATAGCGAGTTTCCTCCGTGCCTCGGAAAGCACGTAAAAGCCGTTGGTCCCGGGTGTCATTTGTAGATCTTTGACAGTCGTTACTGTTGGTCAGAAGCCAGAAAGTCTGACAACCAGTCTTACCAAGAGTATCGTATTACCCAGTTACTGGGTTGTGGAGGTCTGATAGGCAGTCGCTCCATGTAAAATACTGATATTCAGCTGCATCCGGTTCGACTGGAAGCCGACCCCAACATAGTTGAGAAAAGGCTAGGCAGATGATGATGATGATATTCTTTGTTTGATAACGTTTTGTAGAGAAACGTCACTAATCACCATACAGTGAAAAGGGTAAATAAGGTTTCAATAAAAATAAGCAAAAAGTAAAAAATATTCTTTGTTTTTATTTGCTCCTTAATTTTAATTCTGCACGGTATAAGTCTAAGATGTCCTTGCATCAAATAAAATAACAAAGCTATTAAGATATTCTGCACTAAAATTATATTGTAGCCTGAGGTTATCAAGTTGCATAAGTTATTTGTAGCGATACTAGCGACGGCTGATAGCAATATGATAGAACATAATTTATTGATACTTAGATGTTTTGCATTTGTTTCTTATCGACTGTGGAGAATTATGGGCATTGAACATAATAATTTATGTTTGATTACATTAAATACAAATGAGGGATTCACAAAATGTTGCTTAGGGAGAATTCACACGTACCACACGACATCGCAGCGACAAAAAGTGGTCAAGCAGTGGTTACGTGTGAATGGTGTCGCTGCAGCTTCTTGCAGTTGCGTTGTGGTAACTACAAAATGTCGATGTGTGTCCAACTGGTGACTCCGGTCTCGCGAAATCCGCACGCTTTTGTATTACTACACAATTCAACCAACCCGTGCTCAGCTCGCGTCAACTGAGCACGTTTTTGCGATCAAGCAACGTTAAAAGAGGTTTTACAAAACAGTGTGCAATTTAATTGAACACGGTTTTTTAATTGGTCTGTTCAAAACAAATCCGTGCTGATTTAGCGCATTCGTAAATGTTCGGAATAAATCGTGCGGGCCGAAGCAGGCGGAAGCCGCCGCGGGGGCGCCCGTGGATGGACATAATGGAAGAGTTTAAAAGGATTTTCAGTGAAATTAACAAAGATTTTGAAATGAAAAAGTCGACGGAGCCCCGCTGCGCGGGGCTCCTGTGTCTGTCTGCAGGGTTTACAGTAACCTAACACGAAGGGGCTTCATTCGCTCGCTTCGCTCACTCACTTTAGCCCCCGTCATCCCCTTCGAACCTAACCTATCCGTGTCGGGGTGCCCCAAGTTGCTGAGCTCGCTTCGCTCGCTCTTCAAATTAGTCAATTGGAAAAACAGATATCAGCATTGAAAGCAGTATCTCAACTAATACCGTCGCTGGTTCAACACGCTTTTGAAGACTGATAAAGTCTGTCAAAAATAAAGTCAAAAAAGTGTTCATTTCAACTGCACACTATTTTGTAAAACCTCCGCCAGTGCCACTTGATCACAAAAGCGTGTCCAGTTGACGCGAATTGAACACGGGTTAGTAGAATTCCGTAGTAATACAAAAGCGTGCGGATATCGCGAGACCGGTGTCGCCAGTTGAACACGGAAAGGGAAATACGCGTCGCTAGTAGTTGCGATGTGGTTACGCTGTGGTTAGTGTTTGCAGACAGACAGCTCGATTCCGGCTTCAGGCGTATGCGCGGTTTCGTTGCGTCGACGCAACGTTGTGGTTGCAATGTGGTCAGTATCGCTCACACGGTTGAATTTGGCGGCAAAATGTGCTCCGTGTGAATTAAACTATTCGTTTTCAAACAAAGTGCCCGACCACGTGTTGTTGTTGTAGTTATGGTGTAGTTGTAGTACGTGTGAAACAAGCCTTAGGGTCGGGATAGCAGTATGCGCACAAAGTTGTGGGTGCTCTTCAAATTGGTGCCCTAAATGGATTTAGGGTACCAATTTGAATGGCACTAATTTGAATCACGGTAATAGTATTCCTATTCCTATTGGTTTGATTTGAATTGGTGCTATTCAAATTGGTACACTAAATAGAATGCCTCAGCGTTGCAGGCAGGAAACGCTCACCATTTGCCCGCAGTCGGGAGCGCGAGCAATCGCCAAAGTACATTTTTTTTCAATTATTCAATCTTGTATGTAGAGATTTACGCGGTAAAAGAAAATAATTTAAGAACGGAACTAAATTGTTAAGACAAAGACGGAGATATTTCTATAGATATGTATACAGGTTGTAACAAAAAGTAGTGTCAAGCAGAAGTCCAGAGCTAGAGCACACTTAGAGGTGCCCCATGTATGTTCCGCGATTTTTTGTAGTTTTCCAGATAAGATTTCTTTTCATATTTTAACTAAACACTGACTTTAATGACATTTGATCATAGTGCCTTCTTCTGAAGTCCGCTTGACACTACTTTTTGGGACATCTTGTATAATTTTTATTCTAAGAATGCAAACAAAAATAACTTAAGATATTACATAAAGTTTTGCGGTCTTTTCAGAACAATGTTACAAAATTTAATAACTCCAGACTTTTTAAACAATTTCAGGATTGTCAAAGTCTAGAATCTTCCCAAGTTAATCTGGATGAAAAAAAGTGACAGATAGTACGCCCTGTGTTCAACGAAGTGACGTAATCCGTAACCCACAGTTACAGATTAAAGTCATTTCGAGAAGGACGTGATAAAGTTACTTTATTTTTCATTGTGTACCGCCCCAGGTGACGGCAATTGGAGTCAATCCCATCTTCTTCTGATCAAAAAAGGGTAGAAAATTCTATTGCCCGTTAAAAGGCCCTGAAGTTCGAGAAAGATGTAAGTAAGTAATATGTAATGTTGATTTTTTTTTCCGGCCATTTAAATACATAGTATTAATTGAAGTCGCTTTTCGCGTCTGTTTGTCCGCTTACTTCTTCGAAACTACTCAATGCATTTTGATGCTTTCAATTCTGATGCTTCGTTTTCATCTTAATTTAGGTAATTTGTTTTGGTAGATTTCAAGCTATAAAACGTACCCGAGTAACACCGGGGCGGGTTACTAGTTTTGAAGCCTTTGATTGAAAAAACTAACAATTTTTTTCTAAAAAAACTGTTTTTTTAATGGATCCTTTAAGCAAAATAAATATTTCGAGATCAAAAATGTTACTGGCCAAACAATAGCTATATGTGTTTTTTTTTTTTTTTTTTTTTTTTTTTTTTTTTTTTTTTTTTTTTTTTTTTTTTTTTTAAACGTTGCCCCACACTAAGATTTCTCTTGTATCGTAGGTGCGTTTACAGACACAAATCTCACAAACAAACGCCCAGACCCGAAACAACCATCTGTAGGCCATACAAATTTTTGTTCCGTGTGGGAATCGAACCCACGACCCGTAGCGCAGAAGCCAATCGCTTAGCCACTGCACCAAACGTGTCGTCACGTTGTTTGAAGATAAGATGAGGTTTTAATTTTACAGATTTCCATCAAAGGAGAGCGCTTAATTCATTCGGGTTTTAGTATCCATGAAATACAAATTGTGCCTACTTATAATTATGTTGCGAGTTTAATTAAAATATTAAGTAAGTTCTAAAAGACTTGAGAGCTGTTTTTGGAAGACGTGGCTCAATTTACAGTAAAACCCGTCACACACACAAGCATAACATATTATTATATTCATATAAATTACTAACTTTTGCCCGCAGCTTCGCTTGCGTGAAATTTTGAACCCGTTAAGTGACGATTTTCCATCCAAACTTTCATCCCCTATTTAACTCCCTCAGGGGTTTCGAAAAATCCTTCCTTATTACTTGTCTACATTATAAAGGGAACCTCTGAGCAAAATTTCAGCTTTTTAGGTCCAAGGGTTTGGGCTGGGCGTTGATGAGTCAGTCAGTCAGTCAGTCAGGACTTTTCTTTTTATTTATTTATATAGCTAGACATATTACGATATATTTTCTCTAATAATCATTGAATGACCACGCACGCTGCACATATGCTTATATCTTTAAACCTATACTAAAAGTTTAGTTTAAAGTTTTATTAGGATATATTTTTCTTTATTTGTATATACTTTAATTTGTAATTATGTAAATATTGTTTGTGTAAATATTGTAAGATTAATAATAAAATAATACGCAACTTGTAATGCAACTTAAAAAGAAGGGATAAAGAATTTTTGAAAAAAATTAAATAGTAATCATTTTGTATGGAATTAAAAATTATCGACTTTTGAAATTGTAACATGATTTAAAACAGTCATCAGTGATACTTTAACTGAGCCACGGCTTAGTACCCCCTTTCCGACTAATCTTGTATAATATAGCTACGTTTGTAACATGCTTTATCATTGCAACTTAACAGGAGCCCAATGCTACTAACAGGAACGTTTATTTATAAATTAGAACTTAATCGTTTATTCCGACAGTTTTCGTTTACAAAAACTATCAAACTGTCTGACAACAAAAACAAAACCAAACATTTTGACAGTTTTCGTAAACGAAAACTGTCTGAATGAATGATTCAGTTGACATTGATAAAAGATTCTGGGGCCCAATTCTCCTAAAATAAATTGTTGCCAAACGCAATCAAACCACAACCGTCAGTCAGTTTTTGTTTTCGAAAACTTTCAAAATGATTGATTTTTATTGAGAACTGTCTGAATGAACGGTTCGGCCTTGGTTCGGTTGTGATTTATCAAGATTTATTTTAGTAGAATTGGGCCCCTGTTAGTAGAATTGGCCTCCAGGATAATTAACAGTGAACAATTCAAACATGCAAAAAACTACTCTACGTAAAGGATGATTAAGTTTAAACTTTAGTAAACAAGTAATGTACTAAGGTAACATAATCACCTAACCCAACCAAGGCAAAGAGGAAATGACCCCACGCATCCGTGCCAAGTGCCAGGGAGCTCAACGACACATACATTTTGTAACGAAGCAAGAGCTCCGGCCCGATCCTGGCCCACGGCACGAATGTGTGTAGACAGGACAGACCTTAAATTGACATTGCCCCGTTCAGAATAGTTGTTTATAATTTGAACACGTACAGTAGGGACCAAAAGTCCATAGGCAATCTCACAAAGCAATAGCTTGGCGTTTAGTTTGACTTACGACCTTCTATTTTTAAGAGACACATGCATCATCGTTGCAGTTCATAATTTCAACTTAAATCTGTGTGTTAAGATGGCTTAGTGGTTAAGCGCGTCCAACAACATGTCTGGTTCATGGAGGCGTGCGTTCAAATCTCACGCAATGCAGACTTTTTGTAAGTTTTTACTCGATTGTAAGTATTTGTAAGTAATGAGACAGATATAATATTCAATTATCTTGTTCGCCTGGTTCACACATTTCGTAACGTTAGGGAGGTAGATCATAGAAAACTAAATAAAGAATTTAGATTTTTGTGGGGTAGATAGACATGAGTTTTATGAATATTTAACTTGATCGGAACGAACGTTGTCGATTGGTTGTAAATGTTAGTTAGTGACGTGTGGTTTAATAGATAGCGGTATTGTATTTATTCTCAAAATGCAGGCAAATAATAATATTGAGACGAGGGCGACTATTATTGCGCTGCATACCTAAAAGTGGTCTTAAATAGAACACAAATATCTGATGAAACCGGACTGAATGTGAGTATCATAATAAACAATTCATAACTTGATCATTTACTTCAAATTTATAATCACCTAAGATTATTTGGCCATGTCTCCAAATTCTTTATTAAATCCGCCATCATGAGGCCCAAAAGATAAATAATTAGTGTTTATTATTGGATTTAAAATGCAGAGTTATAATATTAGTTATTATTATATTAAATAAACATTATTATATTATATGAAAATGAAGTCACTTCAGTATTTTGATATAGCCGCCTAATGTTACTTTTTTTTGTTTTAGAGGAATACTGTAAGTCTTTCGATCAAAAGATATGAGGAAGAGGGAAGCCTTGCTAGTCGATAGCGAAGTGGAAGGCCGTCGCTTATTGGTGAGACGCAGCGACAACATAATGGTGGACTATTATGAAACAAATGGTTTCACACCTACGAGGGACTTTACGGAATTATTTGACACCTCGCTGCAAACTGCCCGTCCCGTGCCCTCCACGCTGAAGGATTGCATCACAGAAGACCCGCTAAAAAGCCCTTTTTGAAATAATGACATAAACAAGAACAATTACATTTCGCACGGGATTACTTAGATTTTGACTGGAATACTACCATATTCTCAGATAAAAAGACGTTTAAATCTAGTCAAAAGGGTAGGCTTCACTTATGGCGCAGGAATAACACTCGCTTGTGTGATAAAAACGTAATCCCTAATACAGACTCAGGTCGCATTACAATTAATATGTGGGGATGGATGAGTGCAGCAGGCAGGAGAACTGGCTTTTATTCCTCCACGCACCAACAGTTCTAGTTATTGGTTTTAATAATTAGACGGTGTAACTAAATATTTAGTAATATTAACATGTCCGTAATTATTTAATGATCTTAAATTGAGGTTTAGTTTCAATCTTCTTTTCGTCAAGAAAATGAATACTTAAGCTATAACCTCAATACATTAATTGTGACGTTACATAAAAAACATGTTCATAAAGTCTAAATCACATATTAGTTTTCAATAAACTCTGCTGAATACCGATACTTAAATAAGTGGATGTCAGCAATTATATTTGTGTCATTAGAATATCCCTTCCTTGTTATGTTATTATGAATTGACTAAGTAGGTATACAACAAAAAATCTTGGGAACGGTTTCAAGATAATTTCTTTTATCTAGGTAGGAATGTGACGTCACAATTCTCATAAAAGTTTGTTATAATATAAGTAAATAAAACGAATAAACATTTTTGTTATCATTTAGCACAACTTTTTTATTTCCACCTTCCTACACCAAAAAAAGATAAATTGAATACATAATCACATAAATAATGAAATAATAATACAATAACTAACATTATAAATAAACATCAATATCGAATAATGTTTTTGCTTTAATACAAATATAATAATAGTTTCAAAGAAACAAAAAGGAGTTCCGCATTGTAAGACTCGAACTCAGATGTCATTGATTGTGGATCAATGCTTAGCCCAAACAGCTATCAGGACATATTAGTTCAATGCGAATTTTAGCAATGCAATGTTAAAAATGACGCATCACTATGACGCGTATTCTAAATGCAACAGAAATATAATGTTATTTCGCGTAGCGCGACGACAGTTCATTAGTGTGTGTTATCTGTGGAATGTTGAGACATCACTCGTACACGCACATGCATACGCATTCGCTGCATCGTGCGCGAGTTTATAGCAATGTAGTCCTTAGCGTGCCTATGGACTTTTAAGCGTTTACTGTACATACAAGCAAGGTGCATGCAACTATAAATCAGTCACGTTCTGATATTTTATCGTCTAAAATGAGTTGTAACTGCTAATGTGAATTACGTGTGCTAGGTGCACTAATACCAGATTTTTATATCTTACCAAACGTTATTAGGTAAAACTACAACTTGCTAGAACATTAATTCTCCGGTTAAATAACCGTTTACGTAAAATTCTAGTTTTTTTTAGTGTTTTAATATTAATATTGGCGAATACCAGTCTTTACAGCACGACACACGTAAGAAATCGCATCGGCAAACTTCGTAAAGCAGAATACTTCCGACTGAGTGCGACTTAAAGACCACGAATGTTTATTAGTACTGCAGTAAAAAATGATCTTTGCGCTGATGCAATAAGTGTGAGTGGCGCGAAAATGAGCGACTGCCACTGTTTGCTCGATCAGGTACATCGATGTATCTTCTTAGTTGTGTCGTACTAATTATCGAGCGTTATCTGCATAGCTTACTACATTTTCTCTTTTAAACAGTAATATGTAAAAGTGGCAAGAAGGGTTTTTTAACAACATTACCAAGTACTACGATTGGTAAGCAAAACGATTCGTTCTTTGATATAGGAACCGGGTATTAATTGAGCTACGGCGCTAACGTGAAATACGTGCGCAAATGAACAAAATAATTACGTCAAAATGATCAAAAGGTACCAATTAGTGTGCAAAGTAAATGAATGGCTATCTGAGAGTCCTTAATGACAGGATATTTCTTAATTGGTCCAAGTCTTGTAATTTATTTTCTTGTAATTACTAGTTAAACGTTACTAGGAGACATCATATTTTAAGACCCAATAAGGCCGCTTATTCGTTGTGATTTCTAACAACCCCTTCTCCACTCATAATAATTAGTGGTGGGTCGTTGTCGAATTTTCTGAAGACGAAACGCAACCGTTTTCCTAAGGACCAAAATTAGTAGCCGAAACGGTTGTCGTTGCAACTGGGGGTCTACTCCCTAAGCACGAAGTACGTAGTTTCGGCCTTAGTTACGAGCGTTTCCTATTCCCTATCACCTACGGACATACGATTATTTCGGGGCTCGAACTAAGAATGAATGACAACACGATTTGACAGTTGTCCCTACTACCGATGTGTTTTTGCCCGTCCGAAAAGTTGAATTTGACACTTGTTTTGTTCACTCCTACGTTTCGGGCTACTTTCAGACGGGCCACTAACTTCGGTGACGGACTTAGGGAGTAGGCCCCTGGTTTGAAGATGGCCGAAAGGATGAAACGTATCAAACGGAACAGAACTAGTACTAATGGATACGTTTCGTCGGGTGAAATGGTTGCGGTTACTTATATCTAGTACGTGTCGCGAACGACAACGTCCACAAACAAGGTCGACAACTGCTTTTACTGGTAATAGATTATCGACTGTATTTCATTGAAATTTAAAGTTAATTTTCATTACATTGTTAGAGAACTGTTTTGCGAACGAACGAAACGAAGATTCGCGACGAGACGAGTGTTTCGACTGGATCTTAAGTAAAAAAATCACATCACACAATTCGAAGACTGGCTTGTGCAACGAAGACTGTTTTGACTCAGGACGTAAAACGGTTCTATCGTCGCAGAACACGAAACCGTCTTTGAAAACGGTTGGTCTCCCACTCCGGGTCTTCAAAACCCGCGACGGCGAAACCGGGGCCACAACTCCCTACACCTCTAGCCGCTCACACGTTGTTGCCCCCTTCGTCAATAGACGAAGTATAATAATACTGGCGGTTTTTCAGGGGGCCCAACTAGTGAGCTGGCGAGTCAACGTCTGCCAACACTTTTCAATTTTAAACTTGAAAGGCAGACGCCGTTTTCATCCGGCAATAGAAGTTATCCAGTCCATTTAACACCCCTTCCCATAGACCAGATATTTTTCACCATATTTTACAATAGTCTTGCACCCACCTGGAACGGTCCATGACTGTACTCCAATAGTGTAGCCGTGGATAGTCCCCTGTTGGTGCCCCACCCCATTTTAGATTAAAGTTCTCAAAGGGGCCTCTGCGCGTTGGACCTGTGTCCCCCGTATGCCTTCCAAAGGACCGGACATCTTCCGCACGGAAGATGAGCCGTGATTCCAAAGAGATCATAATCAGCCCACTACTGGGGCCGCTTCTCATAATGAGAAAGGTTAGGCCTTAGTGCACAGCTCTGGTTGGCGATTGGTGGACTACACAATTACACATACCATCGAGAACTTTTTGGGGCCCTCATGATATTTTCCTTCACCATTCACGAAACTGATAATTAAATTCTGATCCGGACTTGAATTGAAAAAGTTTGAAGTGCGGGCCGGGTTCGAAATCCTCTTGCATGGAAGGCAAGCGTTGTTCTGGGTGAAAGGCCACCTTGTGTACAATCTACAATATCTACATGTCCCTTAACGTTGTTATCCACAGAATTTTAAAGACAGTAGTTCAAAAAACTTCATTTTTCATTCAACGAAAACTTTTTCTTTACTGCGAAAGATTTATTACAAAGGTCCAAAGTTTTGTAGAGCAAAAATGAATATTAACAAAATATTTTAAAGAAAACTTTGTAATAATTTGGACGATAAATTTATAAAGTGCTAGGTAGCCGTGGCTTTTCTTGTTTGATACTTATTCCATTTTTTTTCCAAGCCCGCTGCCCGCAGGCCGCTCTTTATCTATGCTGCCAGGATTATTAGTGTATACAAGCTTAGTTTTAGTATACACTAAACCAGAAACTAGTTTGTTCAGAATCACTAGGAGAATCGATTGACATATTTTTTACACCAGTTTTTTTTTTCGTAAATTTCAGTTTTTTTCAGTAGGTTTCTACCCATAACAGTTGACGGGAATAGACACCTTGAGGCTTGAGATGGTCCGCTCGGTCAGTTTCCGTGTATTAGACAACCCCTGCATAGCACATCTCAGGCATTTCACACTTTACTAGGGAACTTCACGCGACATAAGTTACGGTGTAACTTGGAGATTTATTAAAAAAAAACACATATTCAGGCAGTTCTGATGAAAATCTTGTTAGGGTGTCTCGGTTTTTGTATATACTAAAAATAATGTTGTATAGCTTAACTCACACGCATATTTCGCGTATGCCCGACTAAGTTACTTTCGGGTCCTCATTGTCTATGGTACAAAAAAAGCATGCAATCAACGCGATCGCGTTACAATCACATTTCCATAATTCCATGATGGCGGCTGCTTTAAAAGACTACTTGACAATAATAAAATATATCAAAAACAGAATATTAAAAATTAAATGCTCTATTTTTCCGATTGCACATTCGGATGGTAGTGTGGCAGTGTTAATTGCGTGTTACGTTTTGATGCGTCATAGTGAATAAGACCTCTCAATATGCTATAATTTTAACTCGTTACAAGTAATTTCTATTAATTAAATGAATAATTTAGAATTTAAACGTGACACGACAGCAAATACAATTATTTCTAGTCTACAAACATACCAATCCAGCAAGATAATCCGCGATCAAAGCAATAAAGCTAGAAATAAATCTGACATCAAACAATTCTTCACTTTTATAATACTTGCAAGGAAGTTAGAGAGTATTGTGATGAGGTAATCACGTTCGCAAGGAAATTACAGCTCAGGGAAATAGGGATGACGTAAGACTAAAAAAGATTAGAAAGAAAAAAATATGCATCTTGCGGCTTTCTCAGAATTAGGGTTGTAATGACAGAGATGTGGATAGCAAATGCAGGCTATTAATCAGGGACGGGGGGCGTGAAAGTAGAAGATACTTGGGCCATTGAATGAGCGGTTTTACGTCGATTTAATAATTTATTCATGTTGCAATAATTGCACTGTGGTTAAACCGATTTTCTTTAAAGTCGGAACTAGACGGTTAATCTTTCGCTCATTTTCTATTTTAATTTCATTTGGCCTCTGTCATTCGGAATGAAACGTCTGAATACGAAATGAAACGAAAGTGAATATGAATGAAATCAAATGAATGTTTTCTTGAGTAAAAAAAAACCGGCCAAGTGCGATTCGGACTCGCGCACGAAGGGTTCCGTACCATTATCTATAAAAACGGCAAAAAAATCATGTCTGTTGTATGAGAGTCCCCTTAAAAATTTGTTTTATTCTGTTTTTTAGTATTTTTTGTTATAGCGGCAACAGAAATATATCATCTGTGAAAAATTCAACTGTCTAACTATCACGGTTTATGAAATACAGCCTGGTGACAGACGGATAGACGGACGGACAGCGGAGTACCCTTTGGGTACGGAACCCTAAAAATAATAGTCTAATTCCGCCTTAAAACTGAGGGATAGTGATTTGCATTAAAGGATACGATTCGTTACTTTTACTGTAATTTTATTTTCGTAATAAGTAGAACTTATTATAACATTCTACTTAGTAGAATGTATCCAATTGGAATCACAGTGCACTAGTCAAGATAGGCTGATAAGAGTACACTTTGCAAGTTCATATACGTCATAGTCAAAACTAGCTGTACCCGCGACTCCGTCCGCGTGGAACTCGGAAAACAACATTGTGTCGCAGCAACTAAATAGTTATATGTATTCCATTTATTATAATAATAGACAAAGATGTCCCACCAAGGCACTTATATCTTTTAAAGCATTTCTTTAGGTAGAGTTTCAGCTCTTCTTGATTGACCGTAAAGGTTCATATAACCATAACACTAAATACGCGTTGCTTATTTCCATACATTTCCTTGCTAAAATGGATTATAATTGAATATTGATATTTATTGTGATAATGTAACGAAACCTTATGACGATACAAAAATGGCCACAACGCCTAGTCACAATCGGCGAACTAAATCAAAATATTTTATGCATTGCAGTCTATAAAATGATTTCATTCGAGGTGTGGAATAGGAAAGTACTTTAAATATATAACAATTTCACCTATAGAAGACTTCATTTAATTTTATAAGTTAGAAATAGGTACTGCTTTCAAAGATTTCAAAAAGTTTGATCTGGAAATCGAACCAACCCAAATGCGAAAAAATATCATCTGTATTTTTATTTCACCAATCGAGCAATCGATAGGATCAATAATACGGATCAAATCGCTCCAATAAACATTGTGTGTGAAATTGATGGAAGACCATAAAACGAAAATTGACTAACTTAGGTACATTTAAATTCAAGCACTTATTAATTGTTGTTAAGTAGTTCTTATTTTTTCCACTTCGTTCAATTTAAGACACTGTGTTTGTTGGAGAGATTTGATCCTGATTATTGACCATAAAGATATTTATCAACAGGTGCCACCAGATGGTATAGCTTTGTCAGTTCGATTCCCGGTTCAGGCAAAAAAATCAGTAAAGGCAATATTTCTTACTTTTAAAAATAAAATGAAGCCTCCTTTGAGTGAAATTTGCAATTTTTTATATTTAAAGTACCTACTTTCCCTGCATGGCCATGTGTTTTGGGACATTTCCTAAGGCTTAAATAAACTTAATAAAACGACGACGACAGGCTTTGAATAGTTCTGACAACAATGAACAAAATAAAATATATAAAACATTCCAAAAAAATACTAAAAGTAAATTTTTTTAAAGTGAGGTTTTAATGCAGGCCACTGAGCCAGCGACCGTTCACTGCAGCACTTACTTCTGTCTACAGCTTATACTACGCAGTATATGGAAATAATGTTCCGTCGCTCGGCATCTATGAGCAATAGCGTGATAGTTTATATACCAGCATAAGCGCAGGCCCATCAAAATCGATTCACGCGATTTTACGATCCGAATATTAAGCTTATACTTCGCAGTATGTGGAAATAATGTTCCGCTGCTCGGCTCCTATGAACAATAGCGTGATGATATATGTACCAGCAAAATTGTCGCTCTTTACGCAACACATCAGCGAAAGTCCCATCAAAATCTATCCACGGGATTTTACGTGATGTCCAGACGGAAAGACAAACAGACACAATAATTCTAAAAAAAAATGTTATGGCCGAATCGAAATTTTGGAAAAATATTTAATTACAGACAAAGTGCACTTTGAATTTTATTCATAGTATATGTATAGATTTATAAATACGTATTTAAGTATTTATTTAAGTATTCCTATCAAAATATATGAGTATTTCAAATTAATCTATCGAATTGCCTTGCACAATTAACAATTTAGAATACCTACACTCGCTTATGAAATTGAGTGTAGGTATTTCTCTACCACTGCCATTCAAAAAGATGGGTACCTACCTAATCAATTTTAAATAACAACATTTTAGTTTTTTTTTTTTATAAAAGCTTAGTTAGTATTAGTACCTTCTTCGGATAGCATTTCAATAGACCTTCCGTAGACTGAGAATAGTAATATATTCGTTGTAATATTTTTCCTCACAACGTGATTTGATACACGTAACGCCATCTATTGAAAAGAAATGGTATACATACACAAATACATGCTAAGTTCTTCTAGAAAACTTAAAATTCGCATAACTTTTGATTGCGTGAACCGATTGCGATGAAACAAAAAACATATGTTACTTGGAGATAAGCACAATATTTGTCTATAAAAGTCAACAACATTGGATCAGTTGTTTTTACGTGATGCTTGAACAAACAAACAGATAAACAGATAAACAGATAAACAGACAAACAGACAAACAGACAAACAGATAAACAGACAAACAGACAAAAAATGTTAAAAATGGGTTCTATTGGTTATCGTTTAACTCCCCAACCAGGTTTTTTCAAAATATTTGCTATGTACAGACACGCCATGTCTACAGATTTATTATATGTATAGATATATGTATAGATTTATAAATACGTATTTAAGTATTTATTTAAGTATTCCTATCAAAATATATGAGTATTTCAAATTAATCTATCGAATTGCCTTGCACAATTAACAATTTAGAATACCTACACTCGCTTATGAAATTGAGTGTAGGTATTTCTCTACCAC
Source organism: Amphipyra tragopoginis (assembly GCA_905220435.1). Classification (NCBI taxonomy): domain Eukaryota; kingdom Metazoa; phylum Arthropoda; class Insecta; order Lepidoptera; family Noctuidae; genus Amphipyra; species Amphipyra tragopoginis. The sequence continues at coordinate 6,747,473 of HG992006.1, forward strand.
TGCCATTCAAAAAGATGGGTACCTACCTAATCAATTTTAAATAACAACATTTTAGTTTTTTTTTTTTATAAAAGCTTAGTTAGTATTAGTACCTTCTTCGGATAGCATTTCAATAGACCTTCCGTAGACTGAGAATAGTAATATATTCGTTGTAATATTTTTCCTCACAACGTGATTTGATACACGTAACGCCATCTATTGAAAAGAAATGGTATACATACACAAATACATGCTAAGTTCTTCTAGAAAACTTAAAATTCGCATAACTTTTGATTGCGTGAACCGATTGCGATGAAACAAAAAACATATGTTACTTGGAGATAAGCACAATATTTGTCTATAAAAGTCAACAACATTGGATCAGTTGTTTTTACGTGATGCTTGAACAAACAAACAGATAAACAGATAAACAGACAAACAGACAAACAGACAAACAGATAAACAGACAAACAGACAAAAAATCCAAAAATGTTAAAAATGGGTTCTATTGGTTATCGTTTAACTCCCCAACCAGGTTTTTTCAAAATATTTGCTATGTACAGACACGCCATGTCTACAGATTTATTATATGTATAGACTAGCTGTTGCCCGCAGCTTCGCTTGCGTGTAATTTTAAACCCTCTTTAAGCCCCTTTTTAAATGTAGGTTTTAAATCAAAAAAGTCCGTCTTTTATATTTATTTTAAACAGTGTTTGTGCAAATTTTAAGTTTATGGGGTTACCCATGGAATAAGGGTTTTAATACAAACGTCAACATCCATTTCACCACATAAGGGGTGGAATTTCCAAAAACCTTTCCTTAGTAAATGCCAACGTTATTAGAGGTACACCTACTTTGAACATTTCAAGTTTCTAACCCCAGCGGGTTAGGCTTTGCGTTGATAGATCTTTCAGTCAGTTTCTCCCTTTGTTACTTCAAAAGTACCAGATTTTTCATAAAAACTTGCAACCCTTATTTCACCTCCTTAAAGGTTGAATTGGTAAAAACGTTCAAACATTTATGTACATTTATTTCTAACCAGAAACCCAATTATTTGGTATCATGCTTTTAACTACGAAAAAACTTTCATCACTTATTTTATTCCTTAGGGGCAGAATGTCCAAAAACCCTCAAACATGTATGTTTACTTCTAACCAGAAGCCTAAATAATTAATTCCATGCTTCTTACTTCAAAAGTAGCACATTTTTCAAACAAACTTTCAACACTTATTATTTCACCCTCATATATAGAATTTCCAAAAAACATCAAACACGTGTATGTTTATTTCCCAGCAGAAACTCTATTATTTTAATGCATGCTCTTTTTAACTTCAGTACATAAATCTTTCAGCCCGTATTTCACCCCTTAGTGGTAGAATTTCCAAAAACCTTCAAACACGTGTATAATTATTTCTCTTCAAAAGTCTAAATATTTAATTCCATGCTTCTTGCTTCAAAACTACCAAATTTCTCATACGAACTTTAAACACTTATTTCACCCCTTTAGGGGTTGAATTTCCGAAAGCACTCAAACCTGTGTACATTTATTTCTAACCAGGAACCTTAACGTTTAATTTCATGCTTCTTACTTCAATAATGACGGACTTGCATACAAACGTTAATCACCCTTTTCACCCCCTCAGTGGTTAAATTTCGAGAAATCCCTTCTTAGTGGATGCTTACGTTACAAAAGGAACCGACTTTCCAAATATCATTTTCAGTTAGTACATTTCCCTTTCTAATAAAAGAAGACAAACAATTATCCAATACGACTCGCGCGCCACATATTGTACGTTGAAGGTACTATGTCAGAAACTTTCGCGTGAGTAACAACAACTATACAAAGTTTCAACTCAATCGGATGAACGATGTGAATTTTTATTTAAAACCATCCGATACGACTCGCGCACCACCTCCTTTATTACGGTGATGGTACATACTATGCCAGAAACTCTCGCGCAAGTGTCAACAATAAAAAAACTTTCATCCTCTGTTTCACCCTCTAGGGATAGATTTTTCAAAAACCCTGAAACACGTATGTTTTATGCTTCTCACTTCAAGAGTACCAGACTTCTTATACAAACTTACATCCGCTATTTTACCCCCTTAGGGGTTTAATTTACAAAAACGCTCACACACGGTCATTTATTATTAATCCGAAACCCTATTATTTAATTTCATGCTTTTAACTTCAAGAAAACTTTCACCTCCAATTTCACCCCCTAGGGGTAGAATTTACAAAAACGTTCAAAAACGTGTATTTATACCTAGCCAGAAAGCCTATTATTTGATTTCATGCTTTTAACTTCATAGAAACTTTTATCCTCTATTTCACCCCTTAGGGGTATAATTTCCAAAAACGGTCAAACAGGTGTATATTTATTTCTAACCAGAAGCCGAAATACTTAATTCCGTGCTTCTTACTTCAAAAGTACCAGATTTCTCATACAAACTTACAACACTTATTTCACCCCCTTAGGGGTTGAATTTCCAAAATCGCTCAAACACGTGTACCTTTACTCCTAACCAGAAACCTTAATACTTAATTTCATGCTTCTTACTTCAAAAATGACGGACTTGCATACAAACGTTAATCACCCTTTTCACCCCCTTAGGGGTTGAATTTCGGGAAATCCCTTCTTAGTGGATGTTTTCGTCACGTAAGGAACCTACTGTCCAAATTTCATATTTCCAGCATTAGTGGTTTAGGCTCTGCGTTGATGAATGAAATGTCAGTCAGTACCAGTCTCTTTATATACAGGGTGTTAACGAAATCGTGTAATTCCTTCAAACCTCGTGATGTACTGTTGACATAGATTAGCCCTGCACGGGAATCCATTGGATTAAATAAAAAAAAAAAAACAAAAAGTAAACATGTGTTCTTAACGTGAGGCGTTTTAGCGCCCCGAGTAGAATGACCGCGCGGAACAATACCCGCGCGAGACGTAGGTACTTTACTAGTATCGCCGCGCCGTCGCGACGTCGTTCGGTGCGAGGCAGAGGCCGTTTAATTTAAGCATTCCACCGTGTAAATGTTACCCCTTTTACTCTTGTAATTTCTTTTCTCCAGCCGATGGTATACCGGAAAGTGCGACTGAACGTTACGAAGGTCAAGTTTCGACGATGAGCATTGTTTGAGTTACAAAAATAAACCGTGGAGTAGAAAGTGATCCTATTCAGGGCGCTCATGATGGAACCAAGACGACCCTCTGACCGAATGCTTAAAGTACAGTTTCTTGAAACATCATGCTATCATGACTTTCAGCCACATTTTTCCTTAAACCATCTTTCGAAGAAAAAATAAAAGAATAAAAGCCTTTTTTTACGTCCATTTTAAATGATAAAATTCATAAATTCCAGGTACAAGAGAATTCATAATTATGGTGAAAAAAAAGTTTCAATCGCCTTACACACCACCCGCCCTTTGCTGCAGTGTAGACTCCAACCTCCAATCCCACAAGACATCAACGATCGTACTACCCATCCCCTTCAAACATTAGTCGGGCTACGGGCTAACTACCTATCAACCCGTCTAAACGAATGCAATTCAGAATAAAACATTACCTAGGTAGTTATGTCCTCAAACAAACAAGGATTAGATGAAAATGTGTTTGTTATTGTTAATTCCTACCTACCCTACACTACTTAATAGGTACCTACTTCGAATCGTACCGGTTCATGACGAAAATGTTGTAGGTATAATTAATTAACAACACAAAACATTAGTTAGTTTAAGATATTATCTATCATAATTTTGACGTGGTTAATAAGTCGGAATCACATGATGTAGGTACACAATTACACATAAGTAATGTTGAGCGAGACACGTAACAATGATCAATTGATTGAATCTTTTACTCACCCCATAAGTCCGGTTGGTATTTACAAATTCTTACACATAATACACACACACGTTTATTATTGGGTAAGTAATTACCTACTTGCCCACACGATGGTTATGTTTTTGTACAGTTTTGATAGTTACACACGCAACACAATCACTTCAATGATGTAGACTAAAAGATTTTCTTCTTGGTCAGATAAGAGTCAGTAGAGGTCAACCTCGGATGCCTTTGCGGACTGCGGAGTCAGAGTATCGGTGATTTAATTTAACCATAGCCTAGTCGCGTTCAATTGAAATCACACTAACTCGGATAGTTCCCTATTATTTGTAATTGTAACGCACGTAATGAGCGCGACACGTACTCTTTATGACGTAAGTAAATTTGTACTGCACTGACTGATTTCGTTCGACGCGATCGAGTCCTGCAAGTGTTGAAAACATACAGGCAGATTTATCTCTTGCAGCTCTATCATTAAAGGTTATTTTGTGTAGAGTGATGCGCGAACGCGGCATTTGTCAAAAGAGTTAAGAGAATTTGCCGCCGCACCCCCCTGTGATTGCAAATTTGGACCTTAGTCCTTTGTATTAGGGGTGAAATTCGTCTATCGCTGGTTTTTATTTTAGAAACCTACTGGAAACATCCGAAAATCCGAGTGTGTTTAGCGTAGTTATTCGACACGCACACAAGTGCATGTTTCGCTGTTTATTGTTTTAAAGCAATAATCAGCTGTTTTTTTGACTTGTTATCCGTAGATCTGTAGGCTTAGATAGGTAGATCAGATAAAAGTTGAACTTTTAAATTTATGATGGTGATGATAAGTTATTCGGGTAGGATCAGTAGGTACTAAGTACTCGGTGGCGTTACCGCCAGCCGCTAGCAGTCACACTGCTTGCGCTTGCCTAATAAAACCGACTTCGAAATTGTATCAAGTATCGACAAAAAATTATTAATCCTCGAATACCTATGACCTCCCCTTTTAAAATTATGTCTACAGGCTAGCTATGTAGGTACTTACACGAATGCGATTGATTACAAAATGCGCTGTGATTGAAAGTTTACCTACTCAAACTGGAAATGTACACATTTTTATACCAACTTTTCCTTCATACTTTGTACCGGCTTAGGACGGTCAAATTATGTCAATTTTTTAAATTAATTTATCTACTTACAGGAAATTTAAGTTTTTTTTTAGTTTTCAATTTGATTGATGAACAGATTTGATCATAATTTTGGCGTATTTAAAAAGTTGGAATCAAATTATGTACAATTATTAATGATTAAAATTAAATGTTTTTGATAATCAAAAGAGTTTTTTGAGTCACAAGGTCACGTCGCGAGTGTCACGATTCACGGCACGAATGATTTAGTTAATAAGGTATTTACACTTACACTAAGTATTTACACAATCACACATGTTTTTATTATTGTTTTTCAGATTATGTGTATTTCAACAAATGTTCAAAATGTTCACCTTGTCTATCAATACAGAGCTGCGCTCTGCGTCTGTGGTTTAATTTCACCCTATCTAAAACATAATTGTCTCTCTTCACTTCATCAAACGCACAAATAATTCTTGAACGAAGAATTTCGCGGGTATCTGCCTCAGTTGCGTAGACGCGCCTCTTAATCTCACCCCACAGATAGAAATCTAATGGAGTAAGATCTGGCGAACGAGGTGGCCAAGCAATTGGGCCTCCGCGACCGATCCAACGTCCTCCGAATTCTTCGTCCAAGTATGCACGCACGACGTTGTGGTAGTGTGCGGGAGCTCCATCGTGTTGATAAATCAGGCTCCGATGTGCACTGAGAGGAACGTCTTCCATCAGTTCAGGTACTACGGCCTGCACTATTTGTAAATAATCAAGGCCTGTTAGTCGACCTTCAATAAAATAAGGCCCTAAAATATTATTATTTATAATTCCCGCCCAGACGTTAATGCTGAACCGAGTTTGAAAGGCATCACGCCGCGTGACGTGCGGATTCACGGGTCCCCACCAGTGCTCGTTGTGCACATTAAACAAACCCATCCGGGTAAATGTAGCTTCGTCTGTCCACAAAATATTTTCGTCGAAATTTTCCAACAACCATGTGCAAAAAGTCACTCTTGCAGGATAATCGGCCAAGTTCAACTCCTGCACCGGTTGAAAGTGGAATGGGTGTTGACCGCATGCATTTAGCAACTTCCACACGTACACGTGGCTAACACCGAATCTCCGTGCCGCCTGCCGGGTGCTCGCTTGCGGATTTTCAATAAAAAATCTTCTGATCATCCGGTACAGTGTTCGAGGATGCGGAGACGAACGGCCTCGTGCTTGTGCGTGGCCAGGAACGGCAAACTGCCCAAAGTCCAAAAGATTTTGAACTGCACGCAAGATCAGCCTAGATGACGGCTCGGCGGAATTCGGATACCGGCTGCGGAACCATTCTCTCGTCACATTTAAATTTTGGGTTCGAGCGTAATTGAATACTAACTCCGATAGTTCCCTATTTGAAAACGATGACATGTTTGTACAACGACCACGACGTGTCTGCGTATGAGCATAGGTAATTTGTTCTGATTTTGGTGCCAGAGTACAAGCAGTAGCTAGTTCACCAAGGCACGGATGCCGCCGCCTAATGCCTACATTGCTCGCAAAGTTTGATAGAAATACATAGGCAAATTCGACACTTCTGTCTTTAACATAAGATAAGTTTTTGTGTTGGTCATTGCGCAACGCGGCTTTTGTCAAAAGACCTAAAAGGATTCGCCGCCGCCACCGCCTGTCATTGCAAATTTAGACTTTAAGTCTTTGGGTTAGGGATGAGAATTGGTTATGAATTATTTTTATTTTAATAACCTGCATAAAATCATAGTGAATGTTTGAGTTTTTCGTCGTGTTTATCAAAATTTTGTACCTACATAAGTTCCGTAAGTTCATGTTTCGCAATGATACTAAACCAATGATCAGCAGGTTTGCTAATTCCAAATTATTATTACGAGGTATTCAGGCACATTGTAGGCATCAGTATTCGGGTAGGTACATGAACAATCTACGGGCGGCCGCCCGGCCGGTCCGCGTTGCTGAGATAGGTAGGATCGTTTTGTTTAGCGATTTAGTCTCTTGCGAACATTGCTACCGGTCGGATGTCTGTTCGCAAAGTACCTACCTACGCATTGTAATTCGCGAATCGCGATTATCACTGCTATCGTTATTTAAAATTTCAGTTATCGTGTATCACGTCGTGACGTATTCCGACAATTTCAACATGTTGGTGTGTAGTGTATGAGTGATTACCGAAAAACTCGTAAAAATTACGATGCTATGAGGCTGTGCTATGAGGTGCCGTTAGATTAGAACGTTTGCACATGTTTGTACCGACAACTGCGTGTTCGCTACAGTTACCTACGCGTACGGTCACATCACAATAAAACATTCAACTAATAATAAAGCAAAGCGGTCGCCTGGGGTCATGACCTCGCCGCTCGGTGCTTGATCACCTGACGCGTCAGCTGATCGGATGCAAGCGAAGAAAGCAAATCATCGGCACAGTCAATTGGATTGTTAACCTGTGCCATCAATGAATTCATGCTAGGTAAGCTACAAATAATTTTAAACCGTTTAATTTACGTTTTTAACCGACTTAAAAAAAAGAGGAGGTTCTCAATTCGTCGGAATCTTTATTTTTACGTATGTTCCCTGATTACTCAAAAATGCCTCGACCGATTTGGAAAATTCTTCTTTTATTTGAAAGGGTATACCATACAGGTGATCCCATGTTCATCAGGTCAGGATCTGATGATCAAGATCCTGGAGAAATCAAGGGAACTCTTCAAATTTCATAGGCACACTTGAAACGATTTTTTGCTTGAAAGAGTATTCTCCAGAGGTGGTCGCATTTAAATTTGATGAAGATCTGATGAATACCCTCGGAGATTGACAATGGAACTCTTCAATGGATAACAGCAAATTACCCGGGATTGCTGTAATTACATGTTTATGTATTGTTTATGCCACTTAAAATAGCAAAATTAAAGTACTTAAAAAATAAAAGAAAAACCGACTTCAAAAAAACTTTAGTTGATGGTTTTAATTTAATTAGGACTGTATTATTTCATGAGCTGAATGTTGAACGGTCATTTACATTTTATTTTCGTGTGTTCGATTTTATTAATTAAGTCTTTTGTTTTATCGGTGTTGTTTAACAGAGGACGCGAAACCATATTCCAATATTCGGTGGGAGAAGTAAATGTAAATTGAGCAGATATGTCTACACTGCTTTTGATAACAGTAGAATGTACGTCCATCCTTTACGAGTGTGGAATAGCACTGTTAGGTACTTTGGTGTATAACTGTTTTATTATCAATCGCAAAGCATTACCTACCTCCTTTGTCACGATTTGACTTTGTGTAGGTACCTATCATCATGAATAGGTCCAGAAAGAATGGTTGATTATGGGAAGACCTTGATGCTTTTAGAAACGTAAATCGTAATCAGCTCATTCCTGTCCCAATGGTGGGCACGGGTTTTTTCTTAGAATGAGAAGAATTAGGGTTTAGCCCACCACACTGGCCTGGTGCATGTTGGCGGACTACGCACATCATCGATATCATTTAGGAGCCCCCTCAGGTGTGCAGGTTTCGGTTTCCTTACGATGTTTTACGTTCACCGTTAATGCAAATGTTAATCAAATTCCGATCCACACACGGATTCGAAAAGTCAGACGTGCGGGCTGGGATTTAAATTAGAAAATCCTCCTGCATGTAATGCAAGCGTTAAACCGCTAGACTGCTTCCTACCTAGGTGCTTACCGACAGTCAAACATGGGATCTCGAGTGATAAGTGATAATGCTTATGTGATATGAGTGATAAGTAATAATGCTTAGGTTCAAGTCAAGAGTCGCAGCGCAGGCAGCGTGGTGGGGTGAGCGCGACGTTAGGTACTTATCGCTCGCGCCGCGCCGTGCCTACCGCGCTGTCGCTACGCAACGACGAGCAATGGCCGCCCGCCAGCTGTTTCGTCGGCCTTCCATTCATTTATTCGGGGCGCTAAAATGTCCTACTACATTTTAATAATTTTGATGCATTTTTTTTTTCGATTGTTGTTTTTTTTAAACCTTATGGTGTTGTTAATATTCGATTACTTAACACTATCGCGAGATAAAATCGATAAATATTATTTTATTTTTAATCAAGCTAAATCTCGTGCAGGGTCCATCTATACCAGTAATAGATCACATGGTTTTAAGGAATTACACGATTTCGTTAACACCCTGTATAAGAATAAGGGTAGATGAACCAGAAAGATGATGATGAAACGCAAAACTCATGATGATGATGTTAGGACTCATCTTTTGTTGAGCAGATATACAGGGTGTTAACGAATTCGTGTAATTCCTTCAAACCACATGATCTATTAATGGTATAGATTAACCCCGCACGGGATTTAGATTGATTAAAAATAATTATCAAAGTTTTTTTTTTAAATGTATTTCATTGAAAATTTCGATGCCATGCATAAATTAATGGAGGCACGGCGACACAGCTGACCGTCACAACTAGCGCGATATCGCTCCACGCAGTCGCAATGTCGCTCCACGCAGTAAGTTATCTTGGAACGAATAAATTACTCAGATACAGAAAGTGAAGGAACATATTTTGAAAAAAAAAAATATTTCTGAAAAAAACTTGTGCAGGGTCAATCAGTGTCACTAGTAGATTGAACCCGGTTTGAAGGAATTACACGAATTCGTTAACACCCTGTAGTATGATAATGATGAAAGTCTAAACTAAAAATAAAAATCGACGCTAATTGAACATTTGAAACGGAGTTTTTCTGGCTCCAAAATAAGGCCGCGTACAAATTGCCGACGCTGCATCTGACGTCGACGAAAAAAAATAAAAATCCCTGGAGTACACTTCTTTTGCGTAAAAATGATTTATTACACATTGTTATTATTGTACCTAGTTTAATCTTTTCGTTTTTATGTATTTATGTATACCGACTGAAATAACGAGTTTCTTTCAGTGTAATGAATGATAAAAAAATATTGCTTTTGTACAGCCACGTAAAAAATTTGGTAGAAATAAAGAAATTTTTAAAAAGGCAAATATATATAAAACGCTTATATTCCAACTGTAATCACATAACATAACATAGGTATCAGTGGCGAAAGGTGAATTTTCTTAAAAGGGAAGCCGGACCAATTATTTGATTAAATGATAATTGAAAATAATAGATACTAGTATTTGCTATATTTCGAAAGGGAAACCGATAGGAATCGAGTTGTATGGAGCCTTCGCCACTGATAGGTATACATTGATGTTTTAATTAAATGGGTGTCTTACGAATACCTGTGTCTATAATGTACTGACTAATCTGTCGTTAGCCGCACGCGTCTGTCGCAGACTTCGAAAGCGGTGCCATACATTTTCATACTCTAACTATTGACGCATTAGCCGCGCGCGGCTGCGATCGGCCGCGATGCACGGAATTGTACCTTTAGGGTAGTCAGAAGTTCGAAAGTCTGACAACCGGTATAACCTTAGAATATCGGCATTGCCCAATAACTGGATGGCGGGGGTCTGATGGTAGTCGCAGTCACTCTATGTAAAATATTGGTATTCAGACGCATTTGATTAGACTGGAAGTTGACCCCTACATAGTTGAGAAAAGGATGTGCATCTGAACTGAGGGATCAAGTAAAAATTGGTAAAAAAAAATTATTGGGGCTGTTACAATTTTGGTATACAATAAAGTACAGTGTAAACTCTATATAGCGACACTGAAGGGACTGTGCATTTTATGGCGTTATAGAGAGTTGTCGTTAAATGGAGAGAAGAAACATCAGAATTAGAAAAAGTGTATTTCCGACTATTTTTAGTAGTTATGTGCATAACTCCTACTTATGAGTCATGGTCAACAACAGTCTACACGTACAAGCAATCCCAATTTGTAAACAAAAGAACGAATTTCTTAGAAAGTTCGGTATGCATGATGCCGACAGTCGAGTTTATTGCGGGCTAGGATAACAGATAGACAATAGATCGTACACAGCTGCGCAGTTTTTACTAATTTTAGCAACTTAAAAGGTACTTTTTATTACTCAATTGTTGTCGTTATTGAGAGTGGGTGTAATGCTATGTAGAGTGAAACATTGTATGAAAGACAAGCTAAACCAACCAAAGCCAATTGATTTCGACGCTTAAGGGAGTTTGTCGTTAAATAGAGTGACGTTACATGGAGTTCACACTGTATATTCTATTCTATTATAACATAAACTCACGCCTGTATTCCTCGAAGGGTTGGCAGAGGTGTATAGTACACCCACATTTCGCCATTTATGTTTGCGTCCCATGTAATAGGGGGCGAGCCTATTGCCATCGACCGGGCACCAATCCAGATTCCGGGCTGCTACTGAGAAATTCCACACGGAAGAACTCAGTGACACTTTGCCCGATCTGGGGATCGAACCCAGGACCTCACGCTCAGCAGTCGTGCTTGCGACCGCTAGACCAACGAGGCAGCTATTATATTCTATTCTAAAAATCTGATGGGATACTCAACAATTTTTTAAATTAAAACCTTACCAAAATAAGTATAGATACGTTTTTGTAACGTTGGTAGCGTTAAAAAAACAAATCGCAAAATTATAACCTAAATTGGGCGAACCGGTAAAGTAAAAACATTATTCCTGTGAAACACATTGCGTCCCTATTCTAAGGAAGGTATCGCCATATGTTAGAGTTGGAATACAAATTGGGTCCAGTTTTATATACTGGGGGATGAAACAGTTGTGACTTAACCCACGGGTCAAACATGGAGATCCTATTTTTGTGTGAATAAGAGGAAATGTCTTTTTTGGAAATAGAATATTTGGGATTTCTTTTTCTTGTTCTAGAAAAAAATGGAATCAAACAAGTTTATAAATGTTAACCTTATTGTGATTGTATGTCATAGTTTCGAGAAGCAAGTGCGCGACATGTCATTGGATGTAAGACAGGTTGTTTGACCGACATGTCAGGTTCGATAGGTCTTTGGAGCGACAGTCAATGAGGTATAGTCACCCATTGACTAAGTAGCCAAAACGAAACTTACTTTTTACAAGCTTTTATTTTAACTTGCAATGTATGTAAATATTTTGTCCGGGTGGAATCTTGCAACTGAATTTTAAATTAATTATCTTTAACCGATTGAGCTGAAATTTGCCATACACGCTTATTTTGGATGACAATGCATGCTTAACTATGTGACGTCATTCTAATTCCAATTTGGCGGATCATCCAAGATGGCGGACTAGTTATTTTTTCTGTACTACCACAGTATGGGTATCAAATGAAAGGGCTTGCTGAGGAGAACACGAAAAAAGACGTAGAAACATTCCCAATCATAACTAAAAAATGAAAATAAATTAATTGCCCTAAAAAGAAGAAAATAAACTTTGAATTAAATCAAACTAATCAATTTAGTATTTATGTATTACACAATTTATTAAATGATATAAAAGCCTGTCGCGAGATTTGCATACCTTATAGGAATCATTTTCTTTCATAGAATTACTTATAATAAGTATGTCAAGCAAGACTAGTTAGTACAAGGTAAATCTCGCGACAAGCTTTTATAATATATAATTTAATATATCGTGTATGTACTAAATTGATTGGTTTAATTTAATTTAAAGTTTATTAGGAAAAATGGAGGGTGCAGGAAAAGAGCCTCCACGAGTGACGATACTTAAGTAGGTACGTCCGGTGCACCCTGGGCAGTCAGCCCGGCTACCAACCTTGCTGACTGGCTAATCTTTTCACCACACCATGAGCTATTTTCGTATAGCTCGTGCTGACACGAGAGAAGAAGAATTAGAAAAAAAAACTTACTCGGTAAAATACTTACTTATAATGCTTCACGTACATACGATAGCACTCTTGACACATTTATAAATATTATGTATTCTATAAAAATTACCTTTACAAGTGACATCCTTGGTTACAACATTTTATTCGATATTCCTTTCGGTAACTTTTTTACTGAAAATATAGGTTTCTCAACGAATTTCCTAAATACACTTTTTAGGAGTACTAACAAATCCCTGAAATCATTTAAGTCTAAACAATTATCCTTAAACCTGCATGCTAATTACGCAAAGCACTCATAATCACTGTGGCTTTGATTGCGAAATGGCAACAATTTTAGTACAACAACAGGTCTTTATTGTAGGTAAGGGAAAAGTCACACGGTGCGGTGCGCTGCCGCACGGCGACCATTTTGCCGCATCAGCGTACACACGTAGTACGCGGCGTCGGAAGAGCCACGCAGTGCGGTGCGGCGCAGCACCGCACCGTGTAGAACGGCTCTCCGTCAACAAATCTGCAGTCTGCGACGCCGGAGCGGTGTCGCTCCGGCGCGTACACCCTCCCGCCTCGGCGCGTCGCCGCACCGCACCGTGTGGTAGGCATGGAAATTTGTATGAATTACGCCGCAGCGGCACCACTCAGGCGCCGCACCGGAGGCGCACCGCATCGTGTGGCTTCTCCCTAAGAGCGGGAGCACAAGATTCGTTGCGGCGGTGGTGCGGCGCCGGAGCGGTGTCGCTGCGTCGTCTTACATAGAAATATCCATGGCATGTCACACGATGCGCTCCGGCGCCGCACCGGACTTGCAACCACCGAGACGAGGCGGGGAGGGGTGAATGCGGTGTGACGTCAGAGCGGCACCACTCAGTTGTTTATGCGTCAAAAGGAAAGACACACGCTCGCTCGTATCGATTTGCGAGACTGCGCCGCTGCGACATAACAACGTTGCGGCACTTGCGGCGCCGCATCGCTCGTGTGCCCGCTGATACGGTGAAATCTTTGCGGTGCGGCGTCGCAACGCATCGTGTGCCCCCGCTCTTACTCGTGATACTGACTGGCAGACACAATTCTACAAACATTCAACCCGCTTTAATTATTCAACACTATTATTTAAAGTTTCAACACCAGTTTTAAGCATCATTTAGCTAAACTACGCGTAAAATTGCCTTTATTCTTTGTAAAACACGAACTGTCTGTTGAGACAGCCATTGTCAGAGAATTATGCTATTATTAAACTTTAAAGCGATAGTTTCGCACACTGCTATGTCCATTGCGTAGTAAACTTAGCTGCTTTAATTGTTTTGTTGACATAAGCAGTATTGTAAAACGTTTTAGTTTGCTGACGTTTAAGTTTGATTGGCACCTGAGAATATGCATTTGAATTTTGGGCTTATTCTGCTTTGCTCAATGTATTCTCATAGCCTGTGATCAGAAAACATTCATTTTGCTTTTCAAAATACAAACTTTTGAACGATTGAAGAATACGTGTTAAGTTTTTTTAACGTGTATATTTAATGGTTTCGTAAAACAAATTACATGTTTTACGATTTAAAAGTTTGTTTGTCTTATATACAAAAAAATTGCCGAACTATAAAATTATATGTAAATAAGTACCAGGTTTAGCCAGCGTTTTATTTTTATAGTTTACTCATTTCTGTCTCACTGCTGGTCACGGACCTCTTCTCAGAATGAGAAGGGTTTAAGCCTTAGCAGGCAACCAAGGTTGACAGACTACATACACCATCAAGAACTTTTTGGAGCCCTCTCAGGTTCCCTTACAATGTTTTCCTTTACCGATAACGCAAGTTACAATCAAATTATCATCCTCCTGCATTAAAAATTCAATCTTGTTTGTCTATGCCTTGTAAATTACAAAAAGCAATACATTCGCATAAAAACTATTTAATTAAATATTACAATTTCTATTCAACTTGATAGGGACGGCAAAAAAATCAAAACGTAGGCGAATAATTCTGTGCACATAGTAATTTGATTGTACCCTCGTCATTACGGGTTTTATCTGAGCCCGATCTGGACCCGAACTGGCCCCGATCTGGATAGGGGGACTCTGTTAGCCCAGTTCAAACGCAATTTAGTTGTGAGTTCACAAATATTTGGCGGCACTTAGAAGTCTTTTTGTGTTTGCTGCCTATGAATAAGATATTTCAGCAAGCACTGCATTTTTCGATGATGTTACTTTTCATTATTATGTATTTATGTGGGTTTTAGGTGGCTTCTTTTTTCACTAGGGTTTAATGCGAAATTTTCAAGTACACTCAAGAGCAATGAATCCCGGTCACCAATATAAACCTACAGTTAATATAATAATATAATCTATCTCAAAAACTAAGAATGGTAGGTTATTGAAATAAAAAGTACTAAATAGTCTATAAAATGGTTTTCTATTTGAATCAGCTATCAATATTAGTTTGGTGCCCGGATTCGTTGCTCGCGACTGAATATTTTATAAGTTTCAGGCGACGCGATTGCTGTGCAAGAAGTTTCAAGCACTTCTTTCGGCTAGGCGCTAGTGCTAACATCATCATATTAACCTATAAACGTCCACTTAGAACACGAGGACATAAGGACTTTGCTGTCCATCTTCTTGACTTTATCACTTAGTTGCCTTTTACGAGATCCACTGGTGGAAAAATGGTGGTGTATGTTTTCCTGCTAACCACATGAAACAACAGTATGCTATTCATCACAAAAGATGATGCTGCTTCACTTCCTCTTGATATCAATACGTAGGACGTCAGTTTTGACAATACCAACGGACCGGAAGGAAGTAACGGAAGGGAAGAATGGTTTACCGTTAGGATATAATATTTTTCGTTCAACTAGCTTTTAACACCCCTTTCAAAACAATTTCGAATTTTCGGAAATCCCTTTTTAGTCCTTGCCTACATTAATTAAGGAACATCTGTGCAAAATTTCAAGTTTCTAGACCAAAATACTTTTTTATCACGACGTTTCGCCCGAATTACACCGGCCGTGGATACGGGTAGACTGAAGTGACAGAGCAGTTCTCAGCAATTTTACGCGATGAGACCCGAATCAGTATTTTTATAACGTGTACAAATTTCGAAAGTTTAAAAACAATTACTCTAATACTATCTAAAAGCTTAACACGACCCGTCCATGATTGGGTTTCCAAAGATTTATGTCAGTTGTTGGCATTCTAACAAAATATAGGAAGAGTTTGTACTAAAATAAATTGCTTAGGGCCAAGTTGTAAATTACTTGTTTCATACACTAGTGGCATAGTAGTTTATTTTCTAATATTGGAAGCTTCAAATGTAATCCCCTTTTCTAAGTTTTCGTACGAAACTTGATGAAAATTTTGATTGATAAGTGTTCCCGGCAAAGTGATGGCTTTGCCCGTAAGAGTAGAAAGCAACGAAGAGATTTGTCAAGAGGATAGGCAGTAGCGATCACCTCACCATTGCTTGGCGTGGTTTACGGGCAATACCTCCTTCTTAAGAGTAGTGTTGATCCAGGGAGGTGGCCATGTGGGACATGAACAGCCCCTGAAGATAGCAACAGTCAGCAAAACTCTTATATTTAAAAAATATTCAAGAAGTTTTCAATCAACAATCGAAATTTCCTGGCCAGAAATTGTTGCCAAACAAAAATAAATAATATATTAAGTACCATAATTATAACTAGTACATATCTGATGTACGAACTACGCTGTACATTGACCTCTTGACTAATACTTAATACTAACAGTGAAACGTTGCAATTATTTATGTCAACATTCATTACATAACAATATTTTATATTTGGTAGCAAAAAAGCCTTTACAGTAATTGGTCGTCTACTCATTCAACTTAAACATAACATTCTTCACTGTTGGGCATCTTGCCCCAACAACTGAGAAGTCGCATCGGCAAACTTCGTGAAAACGATCACTTCTGAACTAAGCGCAACTTCAAGACCACGGTAAAATGATTTTTACGATGACGCAACTGTGAATGGTCTGAAAATGAGCGATTGATATCGGTTGTTTGATCAGGTATACCGTTGTATCTTATTAATTGCGTTATACTGTACCTTCTTTTTAAATAATAAAACTTTCCAATTTTCACGAATAAAGTAAGCAGTGACGTAATTTCCCTGCAATGCACAAACGCCAAAAACTGCTTGTAATTACGGTCATTACACATCGTTCTACCATCGCGTGTAGTCGTCACATTCCTCTCAGTTCCTCTAAGCTCCTCGAATATGCTATTTCCTGTAGGATCTCGTGTCCGCGTACAATATTCAGTGATATGTGCAAACCGGAGGTGCTCTGACCTATGAATAGAGTGCATGCAAGATTTTAACGGAGTTTTGTCACACCGTAGCATGTAGCCATTAGCGCGAATTTTATTCATTAACGTATTTTTATTGGAAACGTACCGTCTAGTATGTAATTATGACAACAACCTGCAATAAACCCTGCCCAGCAACCTAATTGCGAAACATACTAATAATCGCAATAGCTTTGATTTTTGTATTATAACCTTCGTGAGACACATTTATGATTAGTTACGGTTTACTCACGTGCATTTTTCGGGATTGCCCGACTAGTTTCGGACCCAAACGGAGCCCTTAATAATGAGCTGATCACGTGGCGAGGTCGTGAGTTGAACTGAGGAGTTGAGGCAATCCCGAAAAATTCACGTGAGTAAACCGTAACTTATCATAAGCTTTGATTTTATGTACAGAAATCTAATTAGTCAATAGGCTGGCCCCCTATTACATGGGACTTAAACATAACGGTGAAACGTGGGTGTACTATACCTCTGTCCCATCCTTCAGGGATTACAGTCGTGATGTTATATTATATCTAAATAGTTTATTATTTAGATTTCTGTGATTATGACAGTTTAACATGTCCATTACTCTGTATATATTTATGTTACGGCTAAAAACTGAATGGCGGTTACACCTAGGTTTAACCGGATACAACTAGGTGCAACCAGTAGCAGTTGGTTAGAACTAGGTGTAGCTTAAGTCAACGGAGCCCCGCTGCGCGGGGCTCCTATTTCTGTCTGCAGAGTTTAAAGTAAACTAACACGAAGGGAATGACGGGGGCTTCGTTCGCTCGCTTCGCTCGCTCACTCTAGCCCCCGTCATCCCCTTCGAACCTAACCTATCCGTGTCGGGGTTCCTCTTAATCATCGGTGTGCGGCTGCACCTAGTTCTATCCGCTATGATGAAGGCTTAACCTAGTTCTAACCGAGGATAAATAGGATACATCTCAGTTTAACCGCATGTGGCCGGCTGTACCTAGTTGTACCCGGCTAAAACTAGGTGTAGTCGCACTTCGGCTATTAGCCGTAACATATATTAACAATCCCTCTTCTCAAAACTCTTAACACCACACAATGAATATTGTTGTTGGAAAAATTAAAGAAATTTCGGATCGGTAAGTGTGTTATCCATTAGTGTATAGGTGAATATAATTAGCGGCCTTTTTAGAAGATATCTATGTTTAGAAATGAACTTTAATGGCTGAACAATGACTGTACCCAACGCAACCTCGCTGTTGTATCGATTAATATGGCGACTTAACTTCGTATGGCCTTTTATTCTATAGGCAACCTAGTTATGATATCAGTTCTGAGTTTTTCAATATCACTGTTAAAACAACAAAATAATTGCCTGTTCACACTTAGGGAGAATTCACACTTACCACAACCACACCACATCGCAGCAACAAAAAGTGGTCAAGCAGTGGTTACGTGTGAATAGTGTCGCTGCAGCTTTGGCGACAAAATGTGGTCCGTATGAATTAAAATATATATTCATTTTCATACAAATTAGTGTCCGCCCTAAGTGTTGTTGTTGTGGTGTGGTTGTAGTTTTGGCGTAGTTGTGGTATAAGCCGTGTGAAATAAGCCTTAATATTTCCACCATGTACATGTATAATATCGTAGTGGCCCAGAGGTTACAGACCCGCTTGTTAAGCACCGGGTTGCGTGTTCAAACCCAGGCTTGTACCTTTTCGAGTTCAGACCCAGGCATGTACCAATTGTGACTTTTTAAATTTCATATGTACTTTCTTAAGACGTTACTGACATACGTTAAGGAAAATATCGTGAGGAAACCTGGACTTAATGGTCTGAAATTGGCAACTCGTAGTGAGCAAACGTGGTAATCAATGCTCGTTCCTTCTCTGTTTAAGATGAGGCTTTTGCCCTGCAGTTTGACAGTTACAGGCTGCTTTATTATTATTATTTATTAGATAAAATTTTAAATGTCCCTTGTTCAAAAAAAAACCTTATACTAGTTGTATCTTAAGTTAAAGTACTTCACCTCATCATCATCATCATCATTTAGCCGAATGACGTCCACTGCTGGGCATAGGCCTCACTCAAACAATGTTGGGGGGGTTTGCCATAATCGCCACGCTTGGCAGGCGGGTTGGCGATCGCAGTATGGTTGTTAAAGTACTCAGAGAACGCTGCTGCCCATCCTCTAGTGAATCGCTTAGTCGCCTTTTACGACACCAACGGAAAGAGATGTGTTAGTGCTATTCTTTACGTTCAGCACCACACGGATGCTTCACCTACTTACATGGAAAGAAACGAAATTGTACTACTTAGTTTGTTTTTTCTTTTCAAAACTTCGGTGTAACAAAAGGATCTATAGTGAATAGAGGCATGTCGGCTGCCGGAACGAACAAGTTCATTTAACTTGCCCTGAAGCTTAGCGAAAGAGTGTAGTTAGCCTGCTCAATATTAAGCAGTATTAGGGAGGTCGTTGTACTAATGAGGGCAGAGGTGTTACTCATTACCACTCGTTATTCGTAGTTTGAAAGAGGGGAATTCATTGCTACTCGTTTTTCTTAGTTCGTAAGATGATTACTGTTTGTTCTGTTTTATGAGGAAGTAGAAATGGAAAGTTCAAGAGCGCTCTTCACATTGCTATTAAAGCCTGTATTATTAAACCACTGTCAACATGATGACTGGGAGCAGCGAGAACATAACCAATTAGTAAAATATCTAGGAAACTAAGACTGCAAACTTATCCAAAAAAAAAGTATTTTATAGACTATTTAAGAAGTTTCATTTATTTTATTTGATAAGTATTAAACAGGCTATCTCTGGCAGAGGTACTTAGGAAGTATTTATAGAGCTGCTGGGTTTGGTGTCCCCTCTGATAAAAAAAGATAGTTTTCCGTGAAAAAACTGTCGGCTCCTCGGCGCGGCTATTGGTGGTTTTTTATACCGCGGATTTCAAGTTTGTGCATCAAAGATCTAGCGAGCCGTTCCTCCAGAAGACCACAGTATTTTAAGTGCTCCATTGGTGGTTTATACCTTTGGTTCGTGAGCTCGTTGGCGTGCCAGCGGTCTTGCTCGCAAATGGATTACCCACTTTAACACATCTATTTCTGTCACCAACAAGCATTGCTGTGTTTCGGTACATTTTTCAACTTTGTATCGGATTGGCAACGCAATAGCAATAATCATATGGCTGGCGGTAACCGCTTACCATTAGGTGGGCCATGGCTTGTTTGTCAACGAATAACATAAATAAGTACTTTATTTTACTCCTTTTTTATGATATTCAGGAATCAAAGCCTTGAGTGACGAAACTTAACTACGCCCGTCGCACCCTAGGCAGTCAGCCTCGCTACCAACCTTACCAACTGGCTTATCTTTTCACTACGACATGAGCTATTCTCGTAAAGGTCGAGCCGACACGTGAGAAAGGAGAAGGCTTCAGATAATAAGGGTAACGTTACAGGTAAAAGCTAGATAACTCATAAAAGTAGGTATACAATGGTTAATTAGCTCGAATAACATGAAGACTTAACTATAATCTCTTGTTCAGCGTAACAATACCTTAGGGAAAACTAGGTTTATTTTTAACCGAAGAGTACGTCGCCTTACTAAAGAACAACGGCAAACTCCCAAACAAACTATTGTTGAAATAATCTTTTGCGTCTGCTATTGAAACATATGTAAAAGTATAGAGCTTGAATTCCTGAACAGATTTGTCTTCAGGCTTACTATTAAAGAGACTCTCGAATTCAAGATATTCTAGTTTGAAGTTTTGCTTAACTAGAAATAGAAAGAACAATGGCGAACTTTGATACATCACTTTATCTGTATAAATAAATTGTAACGTCTTCGTGTCATCGTAGGCTTTGTGTATTCGCAATTATTTTTTTAATTCTTAATGAACTGAGCCATTTCTGATGAAATGAGCGATTCGTCACTTGTCCCTAGGATTTGAGAAAATAGCTCATAAAGTATATTTAGGTTAGAATATTTTTATGATTATACTCGTACGAAACAAATTATATCTTTTATTAAGTAGGTAATTTCATTCTATCTTTCATCAGTGCAGCAGATCTCTCTAAAAAAAATCCCATGAATATCACTTTGGTAGTCTAGCCGTCTAGCATGCCTGATGCCCTAACCAACAAAACATCATTCTAAAAAATGTTGTGAATTCAATGAAATCCATATAAACACACTGGCCTATGCAATAATTAGCGAACACATCCCTCGGTTATAGTTTTGTATGAACATAGGTGTACGAGTTCAGTAAAAATTAAAAAATCTACTTTGTAAGATGTAGGGTATAAATAAAAGATTTCGTGTTATTATATTTATTTGTCTTTTGCTCTTCTTAATGAGTAACCATGGACGTACAAAAAAGATCGGACGGAACTCCCGCTAAGACAAAACTGTGTCCCGTAATGGCGGCGGCTATCTAAGTGTGAATGAATTTAGGGTTGTCATGTTAGCCAAATTTACCCATTTTTTATCATTTTATTTTAAGACAAATACAGGTTGGCAGACAAATTTCTTGGAAATGTCGGCAGAATTATACCGTGCCATTTGAAAAGGTTAATGGTAAGAACCAAATCTCCCTATGAAAATATCTGCAAAATAAATGCCATGTTAGCTTAGATTGTTAATTTACATTTTGAGGTACTGCATATGTAACAACACACCGGAGTCCTCCTTTAGTTGTTAGCTTCAAAATGTAGACTGCAAATGACACTGTATTTGTTTGGAATTCAATCGTTTTCACCGTTACAATTTCTCATTTTTTTAATCCAATTATTTCTCCATACTTCATTTTCTTTAGGAAATCTAGTAAAAAAATATATAAATAAAATACCTATACCTTAATTCCAGAATTCAGATAATTTATGTAAACAAAGAAATGTCATTGTCAAAGTGACAGGTTAGTGGTACAAAACATTTTATCATTAAATGTTTACTAAGTAATCATTTAAAATCAAGTTAATTTTAAGAACAATGCAAACAAAATACCGTAGCCAAACAATGTCTTATGTAGTGTGTCGGAGACGCGCCTTATAATCACTTTAATCAGTCCTTATACGCATTCATCACCATAAGTTTTTCTGTGGCACTCATAGATGTTCGAGGCCGCTTTTTAAAGGGCGACAAAAAGTCGGGGGCGGCTGCCTTCGAGGGCCCCGGCTGAGGCTCCATTTGTCAAATAACAAATAAAACTTAACAAACGAACTCAACAAAAACAAGGAAATATAACAAACACCAACAAGATGAAAAACTTAACACGATGATACTATAGCACAATAACAAAATTAACAAACACGTAGCGAAAACGGGAAAAGAAAACGAATGTATTGTTATGTCGCTAAGACAAACAATAAACAACTTTGACATTTTGTTAAACGAAATTTGAAAATGTTTTGTACTCCTACAGTGTTACCAGTATCATAAAATACTTTATACCAGAAAATCTCCTTTTTTTAATAACTTTGTTGAAAACTGAAAATTTATAAAAGTAATTACGGTATGATATTTTTTAAATTATTATTTCTAAAATCAGTACATAAAAGAGAATCTAACCCTTTTTCCGGCATTTTCAGTGAATTACCATTAATAAAATATTTTTTTGATCTGTTATCCCCTTTGTTTACATAAATTATCTGAGTTAGGAATTTAGGGTATAGTAATAAATAAATTGAATTGAACAAAAAACTATAAATTTCCCATATTTAGGGTAATTTGCACACGTGAATATTGACAACACTGGCCTTGTGACAGATTCTTTTCTTCTGGTGAATACATTGATTTTATTGTATACAATTGGGAATTAAGTGATTGAATTATTCATTGACCTATGAAACGTGATTCCTGGATTTTTTTCTTCCGATCACTACGGTTTTTACACCATTTCACCACACAAGACATGCTATATTTTAATTTTTTTTGCCGCTTTTTGTCCCGACTCTGTTGACGTTTACGCGTGTAATGACTGACTTTTTTTGTGAATGTGTGCGTGCCAGCCTGTACGTACAGCAAACTGACTGACTCTGAGTGACACAGTTTTTTGTTAGCGAAAATCTGTCCGATCTTTTTTGTACGTCCATGTGAGTAACACAACAATTCTGCTGGTGCTGCTTTATTTCTTTGATGCCTTGGTTCCTTTGTAACACACCAATGTCATGACAATGAACATTTTAGTAAGTTACTTCCTCCATGATGACACGGGTTCACGTACCATGATTTTATTCTCCCTCTTTCTAAAGAAGTATTTCCACTCCCTCTGAGACTATACCTACTCAGAGAAATTCACTTGGTCAATCACTACACAGAAAAATCCACAAAATCCATGTGCCACTTTTCACTTCTCAACTCCAAATCGAGGAGTGAAATCGTAGTCCGTTAATGAGTAGTAAGTACAACGTAACGTTAACGCAACGTAGAAGTTTTAAATATTTGTCAGAAGCCGTAGCACTATCACCGAATATAATATTATTATAATACTAAGCGTAGCCGTGTAAGCAGTAAAGTTAGGCCCCTTGCTGACAACACTGTTTTTAGGACCGTGGCTACCGGCTACGCACAGTTTTAAACCGTAGTAAGTCTGGATATCGGATATGCATGGGACAGTATGGAGGTATTTTGACGACACCGTTGCTAACGATGGCCCAGCTTGCTGCCGTGATCGGTTACGACGTGGCTACCCTGTGCTCAAACTGGTACGGTGGCCTATGTGCACTCCTTGCGGAGGCCGGTTGTACGCACGGCGCATCCTACATAAGTGGAACTTAACCCGGCTAGCTAGCGGGTACAAACCATATCATCTACGAGTTTGGCCGGGGTTCACCCGGCGCCTCGATCTCGTCTACTAGGGGCTTAATAATATACTGATATTTGACAACTCTAGGATTGACAGTGACAGTTTTTGAAAGAAAGCATTGTCGTGTTTATGTTGCTATACTTATTTTTTCATATACTTCTATTAGGTAAACAGGATTATAGAAAATCTATTTCTTTCCTAAAATACGCCAAGCTTTGCTGTCTTTATTTTCTTATTTGTTTCACGAATTATTGAATAATAATTCATTAACCGAAATAAAACATCTAATAACATAATTAAGCATTAAATGTATTAACATAGCTGGTAAAAAATCTTCGAAATTAATTATAAGGGCATCTCTCAAAGTGTTGCAAAATTAAAGAAGCATGGAGACCAAATAAAAATTATTCGAATTAACGGGAATATCAGTAAAACTTTGAAATGTAATATAATTTTTTCAGAGAGTTCGTTTTTAAATGTTAAAGCTACAAGAATATCTAGAAAAAAATTAGGCTTTTTTTAATATACCTCTTAACATTAGACGCTTATTTAAATCTCAGCAATGATTTTGCCATTGTTCTTTTGTACCTTTCACTAAACTGTTACCTTTGACTTAAATCGTAGATCAACCCGTGTACCCTGTACCCTACCAACTATCTGTTGGGGATGTTGGGGTTTAACTCTTTGGAGGTGAGAAGAAGCTTTGATCAGCTCACGGTAGCCTGTAAAGTCCTACGGGGACTAATGGACTGCCCTAAACTCCACAGCCTTTTATACCGACTGTTTGTGTCCGAGAACTACCTTGGACACCGTCAGAGTGGCGCAATCTGTTTGCCCTACCGTCATCCAAAACTGTCACCAAAGCTGTATCTCCTGTGTGTCGTACTCTTATGATGCACAACGCCCTTTTGTCTGCCAACCCTGAATGTGATGTGTTTGCCGTTCTGTGAGAGGAAGTATGCAAGAGTGTCCACTGTTACATGTTAGTTGTAATTTAAATTTAATTTAAACCATTGAATGTTGTCTACTGGGTGTTTTACTTTTATGTTTTGTTTTCTGTTTCCATGTTAATTATTGTAATTGGTGTTATACGGTTTTAATTAACTATAATAAATAAATAAAATACAATAGATGTTGATACAGAAAGCGGTACTCCTTGACACGGCACGCATAGTGAGGAGGTTCCTTTCTCGGGAGCCCTGACTATCGGCAGCTTGGACCTTGTTCCCGATGCCGGTGGGCTACTATTTTTTTATATTTTTAAATGTATATTGTTGTTTTTTGTAAGATATGTATTTATAAATATAATTTAAATGTATTTGTAGAATGAATAAACGGAATAATAAAATACATAAAAAAAACAATTTACCAGCAGTCGTAGTATGACCACCGTAGACTAGGGTTTTCTAGAAGCAAAAATAGACAAAATGACATACATATACACGATGCCTATAACATCGTCCGTGTGGTACCGGACGTAAAGAATAGCACTACCCCATCTCTTTTCATGGGTGTCGTAAAAGGCGACTAAGGGATTCACTAGAGGATGGGTAGCAGCGTTCTCTGAGTACTTTAACAACCATACTGTGATCGCCAACCCGACTGCCAAGCGTGGCGATTATGGCAATCCCCCCCTTTTGGGGGAGGCCTATGTCCAGCAGTGGAAGTCTTTCGGCTGAATGATGATGATAATATAGTCTATATTTCATTCATTCATTGAGTGTTTTTTGTGACTTACGCAAATGTCCGGCTGATTGGTGACGTCGAGCGTCGGGTCGTTGAGCTCCCTAAAATAAGGTTGAGCTACACGATGGCTGATGCATGCGTGCCGTCAGTTGAGACAGGTTAATTCAAATCTGCTATGGCTCTTCCCTCAAAAGGACATTCCAGATGTTGCCCTGCACTGTTATACTCGCATAGTTTTATACTACAATGTTTGACCTTTAAAAGAGACCTTGACCTCTGAGTTTGTTTCGGCTTTTCTTCTCAGAGCTAGTCAAAAACTGACATTTACTTGTAAGTGTCTGTAATAGATTTATTTACAGAAATAAATATCTTTTTTTTTGTTGTAGTATAACTTTCGTGAGACACATTCATATTTATGATTAGTTACGGTTCTCTCATGTGTAGTTTGCGGGATTGCCCGACTAGTTTCTAGAAATAAATATCATTTATCATACATTCTTTTTTGAAACTGAGCTTTAACTTTTATGTTGACTGTACTATTTAAAATAAGTGATAATTTAGGTGAAAAGTTTAATAACTAGGTACTAATCGAATGGTAAGGTTGGTAGTACATTGCGTTTTTCTTAAGAGAAACAGGAAAAAAAAATGGAATAGTATTTTTGCCAGTATGTATCTACTTTTTTCCCAAAAGTTTTTTTTTTTTTGTGCTATGTTGTGCACTAAGATTTTTGCTA
This sequence comes from Amphipyra tragopoginis, assembly GCA_905220435.1. Lineage (NCBI taxonomy): Eukaryota > Metazoa > Arthropoda > Insecta > Lepidoptera > Noctuidae > Amphipyra > Amphipyra tragopoginis. The sequence continues at coordinate 6,773,634 of HG992006.1, forward strand.
TTTAGCCGCATCTGTTAGACTATAACGCGACGTCTTACGTAGGCGGTTTAAAGCGATGCGAATTGCGAAGCGATGCGATGCGGTGACACGCGATGCGGTGCGAAGCGGCGGCTTTGTCCTACGTGCACGCGGACCGCTCGCCGCGCGCCGCCGTCATTCAGTAGCACTGTACAGCACCGCATCCAGTTCGCGTGAAAATATCAAACTGACAGCGTTCGCTTCGCGCCGCGCCGCGCCGCACCGCACTCCACGTGCGTTTGGTCACGTAGGCCACTTCAATAGGTATCGACTGTTTGTTGTTTTCGCGTCGCGCCGCGCCGCTTCGCGTCGCTTGTAGATCGCTCACGTAGGATGACGCGTAAGTCGATTTCAAAATAGATAGAAAAAGCCTAAGCTGACGGTTGAGATATATAAATCATCATTATATTATTCACGTGAAATATTTGCTTTTTGTACCACACACTTCGATTTATCTTACACTAGCTTTTGCTCGCGGCTTCGCTCCCGTTAATTTACGGATCCCTAATTTTTTGATCCCAAAATATAGCCTATAGCACTCAGGGATAACGTAGCTTCCTATTGGTGAAAGAATTTTTGAAATCGGATGAGTAATTTCGGAGATTACCTCCTACATACAAACAAACAAACAAACAAACAAACAAACAAACAAACAAACAAATTCTACCTCTTTATAATATTAGTATAGATTTGAATTGAATACTAACAGGTTTTTTATTTTTTTATTCTTAGATTTGGTCGCCTTTTGTCCTTGTTGCACCTGGTTGTAGGCGCAGAAAGGGTCTAAGATGGAGCACACAAACCCAAGTAGCAAAGATATAGAGGGACTCTCCTATACACTACTGGCTCTCACTAAACTGCTTGACGCCGGGTTTCTAATGAGGGTGGTAGATAGCCAGGCTGACCGTATAGATCCTACCACTAAGGTGCCACACCCAAACTCCTACCCAATTCAACAGCAATATTCAAACCGCTCTCGCTCATCACTATACCAACAGACGAACATTCAAGAGGGCAAACGCTTCATGACTAAAATATGAATATTGATTCTGTAAGTAATGTCGCTCAACCGCTATTCACGTCAATTCCACGAATCGAACGGAAATCGAACCTTGTACTGTGTGTTTTACTTAGAACAAATAGGTAGTCATTTGGCTAAAATCGCTGTTTGAATAATGAATTATGTTCATACTATTTAATTCCTAAAATTAGATTTTGTTTTTGACACTGTAAATCCTTAATAATATTACAAATGCGAAAGTAACTCTGTCTGTCTATCTTTCTGTTGCGCTATCACGCTTAGGTAAACTGCTGCATCGATTTTGATAAACTTGGTACTTACAGAGATAGTCCGGAACCCGAAGAAGGACATAGGCAACTTTTATCCCGAAAACCGCGAAATATCTACGCAATAAGGGGCCGCCCATTAATCACGTGATGTTTTTTTAGCATTTTTTAACCCCCCCTCCCCCTTGGTGATACGTGGTGATGTTTAAGACTACCCCCCTCCCCCACCCAAAATCACGTGTATTTTTAGTACTTACCTACAAAGAATCTGAAAATTTTTAGAATAATATCTTTAAATACAGGCATAAAGTATAATCTAATTTTATTCTGAAATTAAGGACCATGATAAAAATGTCTAGACAGAAAGGTTGCAGGTTGTTTTTGACTGGCATAAAAAATTTCGCTTTTCAGTTTAGAAATCGCGCGTTTGACGAAAAAATAAATACACGTGATATCTTACTACACCCCTCTCCCCCCCTGTGATATTTCGTGATTTTTGCCAAACCCCCTCCCCCCCTTTCGAACCTCACGTGATTAATGGACGGCCCCTAAACGACATCCACGAAGGCGAAGCTGCGGGCGACCTCTAGTAAAAAACTGAAAGCAGTAAAATAATTAGCATATTTTTAAAAGTATAGACCGGGTCTACTCACGTAAAAAACTTTAAGAGGCACAAAATACCTTTTATCCCAAGGTTTCGGCCGAATTGCACCAGCCGTGGTCACGGGTAGACTCTACGGCCGAAACGTCGGGATAAAAACGAAACGTCGCCACAGTGTTGTCAAGAAAAAGACACGTGCGATAAAGATGGCTTTGTCAAGGTGGAGAAGAAGAAGAGGAAGCCTTCTTGTCGCAACCAGTGCGGCACTGCACCGAGCGGGCCGAACTTCCTGTTGCGTCCTGCTGTACCAGTGACGCCACTGTACGTGTCCCGATTGCATTACTCTACAAAGGTCGCGGAGATTGTAGAGTACATCAGTATCAAGACCAAGCTCAATCTGAGGGTCGAGCGGTTGGAGTCTCACCACAGCGTGAATTTCAATTCGTTTGTGGTGAGGGTACCGACTGAACATCTGTCGACCCTCACGAAGGAAGAATTTTGGCCGAGAGGTGTAGTGTTCCGGCGATTCCGAGGCCGGATACCCGACACCGCGCGACACACGACGCCGACTTAACGTGTGAAGTAGTTTTTAGATAATAATATTGTTTATATATAGTATTTTTAGAATTATTGTATTATATTGTAATATATATTTTCTATGGGCCTTGATGCCTGAATTAAATAAATAAATTAAATTAAATAAAAGGTATTTTGTGCCTTTTAAAGTTTTTTACGCGAGTAGACCCGATTTTCACTAAAAAAAAAAGATACCCATCGAATTGATAACCTCCTTCTTTTTGAAGTCGTATAAAAATACAGCAAATGTTTTAGAAGAAGTAATTCGTTCCAGGTTCCACTCGCGACTTCGCCGCGTGTCGAGCTCATGATTAAGGGCACTAGTCGGGCAATCTCGAAAAAGCACGTGGTGGCCAAAGCATAAAAATGAACTAATTTGCGGTGCCTTACTACTTAGAGCTCTTACACACCACGTTTTTTTCAGGCGCCGTCGACGCGCGTTTCATTATCGCGCGTTGTCGGCGCTGCTAAACTTGAAATAGGCAGATTATTTGCAATTGCATCGCTACAAACTCACAAGAAACGCGCTACAGACGCGCGTAAGCAACTCTCCTTGCAAAGTAAAACGCGTGCAGCACGCGCGCGAAGGAGCGTGTATCGCGCTACAGACGCGCGTGAGCAACTCTCCTTGCAAAGTAAAACGCGTGCAGCACGCGCGCGAAGGAGCGTGTATCGCGCTACAGACGCGCGTGAGCAACTCTCCTTGGATTAAAACGCGCTGTACGTATGTGTTTGCAGCTAAAGAGACGCGCTGTGCCAGTGCGTCGGTATCGATGTAACTCCGCGCTACGAGCGCGTCGACAGCTCGCGAAAAAGTAGTCGTCTGCATACTACAATTTTATGAACGTGTGAATAGGTAAATTGGTTGCGATGACATCGCGTTTGCAGCGCGTTATAGTTGTGTGAGACGCGCGTCGATAGTGCCTGAAAAAAACGTGGTGTGTAAGAGCCCTTAGACGCGTCGGGCGTCCTTATTTATGTTGTACGAAAGAATTTCGTTCGTCGATTTGACTTGGGCTTGGCACGTGTTTTTCGAATCAGCCGTGGTTTTGGATCCTGTAGCGAATATAATCAAAAGCGATAATATAAACAACAGGAAAATAGATTATTATAACAAGCAAGGTGCTACAGATTTTAATACTAAATTGTAATTTATGAAAAACCGTCGGGCAGTCTCGACCCTCAGGGGAGATTTTTCAATTATGTACTGTAACAATTCCTGAGAATATAAATACATATTATATATAATAATACCGTGATTTTATATTACCTAAACTAATATTTATATTGCAAAGCGTTTGTTTTTTGTTTGAGTTCGTTTCTCATTATCTTTAGCTTCTTTATGCTTTTACTCTTTGACTCTAGGTACTTATAGCCTGAATCCACATACGTTACCTGTAACGTATGTATTAAATTCTACAACATCTAGAAAGAAGAAGGGGGGAAATGATTGGCCACGTACTGCGACACGACAGCTTTATAACCAACATCATAGCAGGTAAATTAGAGGCAAAAGAAAACGAGGTAAGAAATAAAGAAAATAGTTAAATGTAATTCACGCAGTGATAGCAAACAATATAAAAATAATTAAACATAGACATTTTATGTTGTCGAGCATTCCCGTACCGAAAGGTTCACCAACTCTGCATAAGCTAGGTGTCAAACACCCAGCGTTGTTTTTGAGTAGACCAAGATGCAAGTACACACCAATACAAGTACCAATTGAAGGAAAAGACAGATGTGATAACAGAGAAGTGAAGCAATGAGTGTGTTTACGAAAATTTGCGCCACTAGTTGGCGCCACTTTGGCAAGAGGTCTCCCATCCCAATAAAATAATGCGCACTGTCTAAACATAGTTTCTGCACAGTTCCACTAATCGTATTCCAGTGTTTAATTTTAAAACATACACATATTGTTATTTAAAAATGGATAATTCACGTGTAAATAAATGGACAAAAAGAGCTTGAACTTTCAGATGTTTTTTTCACTGTTTATTTTCGCCAAATTATAAAATATTTATGATGATTATGTTTTGATGTTTCTCGTAATCGTCTTTACTGAAGTGATCTTTGCCTAAAAGACTATTATTTGTAGGCGTAAACCAATCTCTACGAATGGCTACAAGCCATTGTTTTAAACGTGTTTTATCCTTAGGAAACTTATGACCTCCCTTTTTTTGAGCACGTAGGAACTGCACAACATTGTGGCATTTCGATTTTGAAAGAATATTTATTGTAGGTACTTATTTATGTTTATTAAAAAATACAAAAAAAAACAGATACGAAAATATAGGCACTCTGACACTTGACAGGTTTCTGGACCTGACGTTTCAGTGCTGCCGCCTAGTGGACGTCATTTCAGAAAACCCTCATTGGCTTTGGATAAGGCGCGATTCCATTAGGCAAGTTACTTGTATGCAAGTTGAAAATTGCATACAACTTAAACAAACCTGCATACAAGCTACAACTTGTATGAGGTAGTTTGAACTTGTACATTTTTTATTCAAGAGACGTGCAAATTGAACGCGCAAACGTTAGTTGCACTTTTTGAATTGCGAACGAGTGATTGACAGCCATGATGTCCAACTCAATTGTTGAACATCTCCACTTGTATGCAAGTAAAACCTGCATGCAATTTGTACACTCTCGAAAAAATGTTTCCATTGTAAGCAACTTGTACGCAAATGTGACGTCATACTTGCATACAAGACTTGCCTAATGGAATCGCGCTGTAACATGGAGATTGCTACACCGACTAGTACCCAGCAGTTATATTTTGAATGGATGAACGTATGTAGGTAAGTATTTGTCGGTCAAAAGTTTGTTTCTCTATTGATTGGGCAGGTGTGTATTACGTACACTACAGTTTACCCGTATCGTTATGAAGCACAGGCAGGAACAATTTTGAATCCGGGCGGTAGAATATCCAACAACAAACCCGATCTGGGAATCGAGTGTTGAAAGTTGCGCTCAGCATCCGGGCTTGTGGCCTGCACTTGCTTGGATTATTCTATCGAAAGAATTAAATATTATCCACACGGGTGCCGTGAGAATGTACCATACAGTTTTTATACATATAAGATTTAGGATTATGCGCACTCAGCAGTCATTGTGCTGATAGCCGTTACGGCCAATGGCCTAAGAGCGCTTTTAGTTTAGACGGTAAGTATCGTACTGCAGCCGTACTACAGTGGTTATATTTTTTCTTACAGTTGACGCGACGAGAGAGCAGTGCGACACGCCCGTACTGCCGCAATCCGAGCGCGGTACGGGGTCGGCGTCGCAAAAATAAAACACAACGGCCCGTTTGTCGCCCGTTTGCAGCATGACATCTGCACCGCTGTGGCACGGCTGCAGGTTGACACCAACCGTCTAAATTAAAAGCGCTCTAATAGCACACGGTGCTACAGACAGATAAAGGGTTCAAACTCACAACACTTCTCTTTTTGCTTCGGGGCTTCAAAACAACTGAAACTAATCAAAAATGAGGTCTCGTTAGGACGTCTAGACGGTCACCTGTGGTCACAAGCTATGTACTTGTACCATTTAACTGCTAGCAATAAAAACTACAGTCTCAGAATTGCTTGTTCAGTTTTTGATTAAAAGCAACCATAATTATTATAATAAGCTTGTGTGAAATTGGTATGATACTAATCTTGGTGTAAATAATTAAAATAGTGTGGTAAAATTGTAACTCGACAACTGTAAACTCAAACTCAAAACTCATTTATTCACAATAGACTACAATTACTTAGTTCTTTTTGAACGTCAGGTTTACAATAGACATCCCACAAAAAGCCCTCCCTTCACCGCTTCCTAGTGTTTATGCTGTGAAGAAGAAACGGCGTAACAAACTCTCCAGCAACACAGATATAAACTTGATGATGTTTGGGGCAAAAGCATAAAGTAAAGTATTCATTGTAAACATTTGTTTATAAACAGCATAAACATGTTGCTGAGTTGCTGTCAACATGTTGCAATCAAAATTTGTGTTGCGGAGATCACGCCATGTTGAAGAGTTGCCGCTCGGCGAGCGAAAACATCAGTCTACCAAATAATGTTGTCGTGTGTGGACGTGTTTGTATACAAGTTTTAAATATAGCAGTAGCGTGGAGCAATGATAACATAATGAAGTTGATAGAAATATTTCAATTTTAGAAAATACAATATTAAATACGTAGAACCCAACAGCATTACTTCCTTGGGCAGCATTTGAACGCAAACTGGCGTGTGGACGGGAAGTATGGCTTTAAACATTGTTGCTTTGATGTTGAGAAAGTTTGGTGTTGAGCAACTGTTGTGCAATAAATGTTTGCAATAAATACATTATCAGAAACAATAATTTACGTGTTTCAGAAACGTTGATACATGTCGCAGGAAACACTAGTTGACAGTTTTTGTTGATAAATGTTTCGAAACATTGTTTCTGAAAACATTTTCATGGTCTTCTTTTTCGCTCGTGTCGGCACGCTATAAGAGAATAACTCATGCCGTGGTGAAAAGATTATCCGGTCAGCAAAATTGATAGCGGAGCTGACTGCCCAGGGTGCACCGAACGTTAAGTACGTTCGTCACTCGAGGAGGCTTTTACGTGGTATTTCAAAAACTATCTGAAACTTGTATTCAAATATTGTTTACTAGTGAATACATAGCTTTACATTAGATTCTAAAGGCTCAAAACGCACTAGCGGTCAGCCGCAATACGGCGTGCCGCATGCGGCTGGCCGCATATCGATTTTTATATGAAACCGCATGATCTCAACGCACTGGCGCACGTCGGCTGACCGGAAATCAGTGCGTTGCGATCATGCGGTTTCATATAAAAATCGATATGCGGCCAGCCGCAAGCGGCACGCCGTAATGCGGCTGGCTGCTAGTGCGTTTTAAGTCTAACAGTTGGAGTCTAAAGGTGAACACACACTTATCCGAGCCGAACGCGTCGAACGAATCGAAATCAAGGAGGCCTTGCACACATACCCGCACCGAAAGAATCGACCGCGTCGAAAGAATCGTTTTTATTTCCTTTACGCCTGTCGCACTGTTATTACTCTATTGTCAGTGATTTATTAATGGAAGATGAATGAGCGAGCGCATCGGTCGAGTCAACCGCATAAGTCGCGTCGAATCTGATGACGTCATCCGAATTCGTCTAGGATTTCTGGGGTTCTTCCAGATTCGGACGATTCGACGCGGGCATGTGTGCGAGGTTCCATTAGATTTCATACACAGAATTCTGTAATTTAAAATTTCGTTCGTTGTGCGCGGCTCGGATAAGTGTGCGTTCACCATAAACAGATTGTTACAGCACAACATCGTAAATATCAATTTATTTTGTTTTTTAGCCCCACATCGACGTACTCAACGCACATACTAAAACGTCTCTGTTGTCAATCTATAGTAGTTTCGGATTACGGATTATAAAACTTGTATCCATAACCAAGGCAGAGATTCAAGCATGACAAGCATCACCAGAGAAACCGGATTCGAAGCCTTATAACACAACCAGTCTATTGAGTCCGTATTTCACTCAAGTACTTATTACTTTCTTCCAAAAATATTGCTTCCAACCCCAAACGGTTCAATCCAAACAATCATAAAGAAATTTGCATTATTATAATAATAAATGGCCCATCACCCTTCACATTGAGGATCGATGTGCCTCCATTTCCCCGCCATTTTTTATTATGTGTGAATCGATTTCGCCTCTTTCTTTTATTATAATACTAGAGGTCGTTCGCGGTTTCGCCCGCGTGGATGTCGTTTATCGCGTATTCCGTATTTTTCGGAATAAAAGTAGCAACAGGCATAGCAAGGGCGAAGGTTTTGGGGGTTCTAACCCCCCCCCCCCCGAAAAGTTAAGATATTAACATTCATAGAATTAAAATAAGAACAGGCGTGCGGCATTTTTTTTTTTTTTTTTTTAACTTTACCCCACAGGCCCACACTAAGATTTCTCTTGTATCGTGGGTGCGTTTACAGACACAAATCTCACAAACAAACACCCAGATCCCATCTGTAGGCCATACAAATTTTTGTTTCGTGTGGGAATCGAACCCACTACGCGTGGCGCAGAAGCCAATCGCTTAGCCACTGCACCAAACGTGTCGTCAATCTCATTGATTACTAACTATTACCTACAATAAAATATACGGTGGTTTGGATTCCTCCGCCACCGTCGATTATCAGATCGCATTCGGTAATCTTCGTATATTTTCGTGCCCTTTCGTATCCCACACGCTTTTTTTCACGCGCTGATTTTTTCTGTATGTATTTTTCACATCTTTAATATTTTTCTTATACCTATAAGGGTTATTTTATGTACTTTTAGTCGTTTCATTTTCATGAACCCTCCCCCGATACTAAAACCTGGCTACGCTCGTGAAAGTAGCCTATGTCCTTTTCCAGGTTCAACGTGAAAGCGTAACAGACAGACAGAGTTAGAGCGATTACGCACTGCATCCGATCCGAATCCGTGAAAATACGTTCCGAAGTAGCCATAGAACTATTAATTTGTATGGTAGTTTACGCACTACATCCGGCATCCGTCATCCGATTTCTATCCGTCATCCGTGAGTCTCCAATTCGGTAGAAATATTGACGGACCGAAGTAGCCGTAGTAATGTTTGTATGAACGCTTTCGCACTACCTCGGATTCAAATCGGACGCCAAATGGATGGCCCCTGAACTGTTTGAATTTGGATCAGAGATCGGAATAGTGCGTAAGCAACGTCCGAATTCGGTCCGAGATTTTTACTCTAGATCGGTATTTTCACGGATTAGGATCGGATGCAGTGTGTAAAGCAATATCCGAATTCGGTCCGAGTTTTTTATATCCGTATTTTCACGGGTTCGGATCGGATGCAGTGCGTAATCGCTCTTACTTTCGCACTTATAATATTAGTAGGGTTTTTCCAATAGATTACCCCAGTTCGTTTGGATAACACTAAATAAAACATATATCTAACTATATATATAATAAATCTGTAAACTTGGAGTGTGTGTAAATTGGAAATATTAAAAAAAATAGCAGGGGGGGTAAAAGAATAATCAATAGAATCCATTACGATAATTTATGAAATATTTGTCTGTTTATTTGTTTGTCGGTTTGTTTGTGCACGCATTGCGTAAAAAGTATTAACTCAAAGCGGTTAACTTTTATGGACAAAATATTGTGCGTATCTCGAAGTAACGTTTAGTTTTTGTTTCATAGTCATCGGTTCGCTCAATCAAAAGATATTAGAATTTAAAGTTATCATGTTTAGTTGTTGCGAGTCGCGGGCACAGCTAGTTTTAATAGTGTGAATAAAATATTTTAACTAAAAAGGAATGACAAAAACTTGAGACTACATTTTCCATTCGCTCTGAGATTCTGGGCAGCTATTTATTATTTGAATTCAAAAATGACATTCTGTCTAGGACTTGAATCCTTGAAAAGTCTAGACTGAAGTCAACAGTGTCTACATACTCCATTCCTTCGTCCTGTCATCTGCAAGAATAAAATGCCGAAATATAGATTTAGTGTTTTATACTTTGTTTGCTGACGCTACTTTAAGATTATTGTAAAGTGTAATACACATTATACGTACACATTGGAATGCAAGTTTTATTTACTTTTTAATTTTGAGGAGCTACGTATTTTTTTAAATGACGCCTTTAACGTAGGAGTTCCGAGTCTTTGAAACTGGGAATCGAAGTTGAACGCCCTGGCTAGAAGAATCGAAAACCTAAAGACGGTAGCTGGTATGGTCTAGTTGCGGAAGGCGGAAGATCGAGTGTTATGGTGCGACTTTGGAGACGCCTATGTACAGCAATGCGACCACTGAGATAATTGAAAAACCGACCAAGTGAGAGTCTGATTCGGGCACTAAGGTTTCCGTACCAACGAGACCATTGTAGTTTTACTTCTTTTTATTATTTTTTGTTTAACTACGTATACGAATTCGTGTAATTCCTTCAAACCACATGATCTATTAATGGTATAGATTAATCCCGCACGGAATTTAGATTGATTGAAAATAAAAATCAATATTTTTTTCCCAAAAAAATTTTTTATGTGATAGAAAATGAATGAAGGTACGGCGACACAGCTGACAGGCACGACTAGCGCGATATCGCTCCACGCAGTCAGTTAACTTGGGACGCTAAAATTACTCAGATACAAAATAACATGGTTAATTTTTTTTTCAATTTTTTTTGTTGATTCTGAAAAAAACCTATGCAGGGTCAATCAGTGTCACCAGTAAATCACGCGGTTTGAAGGAATTACACGAATTCGTTTACACCCTGTATGTATATGGAGTGTGCTTAGTATCTTTTCTATCCTCTTCAAGAAACGATGCTTGATACAGCGGAACTGGTGCCATATACCTACAATCGTTCCTAACAATGAATTATTAATTCCTATCGGAGTGTTGTCCATACAAATATTTGTGGAGGATATTATTATGAAAGTTTGAGTGACGTGTGTCAGTAGGTTTGTATAATTAAGTTTATTTGGTGTTAGAATAATGTTTTCAAAAATAACATTTAAGTAGTAGATTAATATAACAATAGCGGAGCGTAAACATGTGTACAAATATTGTGACTTGTTAATACCGAATTTGTAAAACTGTTTTTTTTTTTGGAATCCTTCGTTTATCTTGCAAACGTTGGTTTTATATTCATTTACTCGCTGGTCGTATCGATGTCGGTCGAGTTGTGTGACAATTTATGAACTTTTTCCACTGGAGATAACACTTCATAGCCGTCTGAAACCCACTTGATTAAAACTCGAATTTCTATCTACATCCACTGTACTATACTATCTACCCGGCTTTAAAAATAAAGTGATACCTATAGCACAGAATATAACAAGCTAAAGCAGTACTTCAACTACCTACAATCGTCCGAATTGACACATTCGCACAGACACGCACCACAACAAGACTTCATGGCCCGGCTACACATTCCGTGTTGCCTGCGAGCATGCTTGCACAAACCAGTTTGCGCAGGTAAGATCGCACGTGTGGGCGGCAAGACGGTAGCTCGCGCAAGCCCGAAAGCGCGGCTTGCGCAGTCGTTGAAATACTGAAGATTGGACTGTGCAGTTTTGGCTTGCAGTGTGTGGTCGGTCATTCAAGCCGCGCTTCAGTCCGGCAAAATTATTTTCGAATACACAATGAGCGATGTAAGAAGTCGCACATCGTGACTTGACGAACTCTCAAAACACTATGAGGTTTGCACAGTCCAGTTTGCACGATTTTATCTGCACGATTTTGTTTCAGTAGGTTTCTACCCATAACCGTTGACGGGAATAGACGCTTCAGATGGTCCGCTCTGTCAGTTTCCGTGTATTAGACAACCCCTGCATAGCACATCTCAGGCATTTCACAATTTACTAGGGAACTTAACGCGACATAAACTACGGTGTAACTTGGAGATTTATTAAAAAAAAAACACTTAATCAGGCAATTCCGATGAAAATCTTATTGGGGTGTCTCGGTTTTTGTATATACTAAAAATAACGTTGTATAATACTGTGCCCGTAGTGTATTGAGGCACCATGCTGAAATTACACAGCTAAATTACGGCATGATCACGCTTTCAATGCTTTTTAATATACCCACCTCACACACACACACACCAGGCTAAAATTGTGCTGATATAAAAACATTGCAGCCGTTATTACGCTGAAGTTCAGCTGCGTAATTTCCGCATGGTGTATCGCTACATATAAGAGCATACTTTGTGAGATACTGATCCATTTGGAGCCCATGTTGTTATTTAGATGCATAAACGCCAGGAAGCGGTGAAGGGCAGGCGTTTTTAGGGGCAGAAGACGTTCTGTAAAAAGAAATAACAAAATGAAAGAAAGAAAAAGTATTAATTTCCATGCCCAAGCGGACGTACGACGCATACTAAGTACCTACATAGGTATGTTTCTTAAAACTAATGTAAACTATATTTAACTTAAATCCAAACATAAAATTATCTGGTAACCCAAATATCTGAAAACTAAAAAGTAAAACTATTGTTCATTTATAGTCTACTAGCTTTTGCCCGCGGCATCGCTCGCGTTAATTAAGCTCGAATAACTCAACGCGCTACTAAAGTTTCTAGTATAATTCAATCATGATTCGAAAGACACGTGGCGCCATCTATGAACGTTATTGTTGTTTTCCTTGGGAACAATACTTTTTTTCGGGATGAAAGGTACCTTATGTCCGTTTCTCTACACCTGACAACGTATATGCAAAATTTCAGGATGATCGGTTCAGTGGTTTAGGCGTGAAAAGGTAACAAACAAACAAACTGACTTTCGCATTTATAATATTAGTTATTACTTCAATAACTTTATTCAATAAACTTACATAATAATAATATTACATTTGGTACTAGCTTCCACACTAGGATTCCCTGTGTCGTGGAGGCTAGCCGAAACTAATAGATACACATATACTATACATAGTATAACAGGCTACAAAAGGCCATAGATAAAGACTAACATACATATCAAAATAATTCATACATATTAAATATAACTTAATAGCGCACTATTGTACACGTAGTGTCGGCGTCGTGTTGCGCTGCGTGGTGTCGCGTAACCTTCCGCGGAAACGACGATACACGACACCCTTCGGCCAAAATTCCTCTTTTAGGAAGGTATCTAGATGTTGAGTTGGAACCCGCACCACAAACGATTTAAAATTCACATTATGGCGCGACTCCAACTTCTCGACCCTCAAAGTCCAATTGGTCTTGATAGTAATGTACTCCACGATCTCCTCAACCTTCGTGGAGTGATGAAGACGGGACACGTACAGCTGCATACAGTTATGATTATGAAGTTAGGATTAGGATGGCGTACTTTTCGTGCATAGGTTACCTAGGCATCTAATCTAAGTAACTACTAAAAATTAACTAAATGTTTTGAACGGTAGTGTTATATGTTGTGTTATAACTCTTTGGTGTCGAATTTACGCGTCGCATGTGCGTAAAAATTTAGGTCTTTGCTCAGCATAATGCTGTGTAATTTTGGACGAACCTAATGCTAGCAGTGCTGATTTTCAGCAACAACCTTGCATTCGTTTCTATATAACTCTAGTCTATTTTGAGTAATGGGGGATTTACAAGGCCTAGCCGTGCGGCGAAAATCGACCGTCTAAATGATAATTCGACTAGGCCGCAAGTGACTAAAATCGCAAGCCCCAAAGTTGGATGCCATCCGACTTTTACCGTGCGGCGATAAGCCACATGCGGCGGGTGACTAAAATCGACCGTGTAAATGGTCAGTTGCAGGCGATCGCCCGCCGCATGAGGTGTGTTTTGCGCTAGAAATGAATAAGTCGCATGCGATTTTTGTCGACCGGTGTAAATGGGGTAGCGATTCGATTTTTACAAGCGATGCGACTGGTGACCTGCCGCATGGCTAAAATCGACCCGTGTAAATCCCCCATAAATGAGTTTTGAAATTAAAATTGAAGCAAGAAGCAAATGATTATAAACACGACCAAAACCGTATGTTACAAAGGTAAAGTAACTCTACTAAGTTTTTCTTACATAAATACCGTAACACATGAAAAATAAGTTCAATTATGTTAATACACTGAACATTTAAGTAGACCTGATGGAACCACTAAAGGGCAGGTTAATGGAATACTCGTTGAGACGGAATAAGCACTTAAGGTACAGCCATATGTTTTACGAATCTAATCTTGTAGGTTGCGAAGAATAAAGAAAATAAACGTAACAGCTGCTGGATAATATTTTTTTAGTTTTTATTTTGAGGGGATTTTCCTGAGAAATTGTGAGGAAACCGGTTGTCGTGGTATGAGAATGTGATGCGGAGGAATGAGGAACATGTTTTGAGTATGAATGTAGATGGTTATAAGAGTAGAGGAAGACCAAAGAAACGATGGATGGATAATGTAAAAGATGATAGGTATGACTAAAAAGAAGGTGACTACTGATATGACGGCTAATAGAGATGTATGGAAGAAAAATACATGCTGCGTTTACCCCAAATGAGTTTGGAGAAGGGCAGGAGGATGATGATGATTTTGTGGGGATTTACCTTAACCCTAGAAGCCTAATCTACGTCTGCGAGGCGTACACGCATTCGAACATCGTTTGTATCTTTCTAACGGTTGAAGCTAGCGCGTCGTGCTTTTTCGCCAACTCAGTGGCCGACGGGAGCTAGCGGACGGTGTCCATGCCGTTAAGGTAAGTCCCGCCATTTTTGATTTTTTGAAGTATAGCACGCCTGCGAGACGTATGTTTAGGCTTTCAGCTAGGTTTGTGTGCTTTTACTTTTATTTGTTTTTCGTATATTTTATGTGTATTTTCGGCGTTGTTTCAGGCATAAATATGTTATGGTCTGAAAGATTAGACGAAAACGATATTTTAGCAATCTTAAACGAGGAAGATAGTCCTTCTTTGATAGATTCAGATTCCGAAGTTGAGGATGACCAGATTATCGACGACGGTCAAAGCGAAGATGAAAAGAATTATATGACTGATTCCGTTAATAATAACTAATTAGCGGTAAAAAAAAAAGATTTTCTAAAAAAAATATATGTTTCAGTTGATTTTGAAGGAGTTAATTTTTTTTGTTACAATTTATGCATATTATTTTTTCGTTGTAATAAATAACTGTGATTATAGTTATAATTCATAACAGTGTTGTTTTATTTTTAGTTTACATTCCAAATTTAAATTTCCGCTAAATAATATTTCAAAAATAAGGCTATTTTTGCATACAGATCGTAATTTATATGTGTACGCCTCTGAAACGTATGTTAAGGCTTTGTGTACGTCCGTACGTCCAAAATAGATTAGGCTTCTAGGGTTAAGAGGTTGTGATTTTAGGTGGGAGACGCAATCAAATCTGTTAAATGAAGTTCAGTGCCGGAGTGAGTTCAGAAAATATGGAATATAGGGCATGCCTAAAACGTGTGCAGCGCCGTGTGCTCAGAGCAGTCGACGCAGTGGTGACAACCGGGCGTTTGTTCTCGGCCTATGCGACATAGGTACTTCCCGGAACAGCCAAGCCCCGAGAGTACCTGCGTCAACCGGAAACTGAGGACGCCATGACGCCTCTTCAGCCACTCCTCCATTACGGGTCTTACCGCCGCTGTCACGGCGTGCCCTGCGCTAGGTTGCACAAACGCTAAATTCTATCTATCCTCAGATATGATCACCTGTGTTTACATTTTAGGTCATATTTAGAATCATCCTCTGAATTCGAAGGGATAAAGGATTTTTTAAAAACTAAAATAAAAACCGTTTTCGATGGAAAGCTCGCGGATTAGTAACCTTGTATACACAGTCTACAAAGAAGATAATATTTTTACTGAAAAGATTTTCGTTAGTGCCAGAACTTTGTATTTTTGGGTTAAAATTTTAAACGGACGTCCTTGAATATTTGCTGGAATATTGTCCTTGTCCCCATTTTGATAATTTCGCTCGACAATTTCATAGACTGGTGGTGCTCTGATTTTTGAAATAGCATGATTTTCTTTTTTAATCTCGTGAGAAAACTTTATAAAAAGATAAAAAATGTGCCGTGAATTCACCCGACAAAATCCCGAACTTGGATGAAAATTCTTTGCATTTTTAACCCCCGACGCAAAAAGCGGGGTGTTATAAGTATGAACCGTGTTAGTCCGTCTGTGGCACCGTAGCTCCTTAACGCGACGCGTTTTTTTGTTTGAAAGGTTTTCTATGTAAGTACAGCTGCGGACTCGAAATATTTATCAGATTTCAAATTCAATTACTTCTTACACTGTGCGCAATAAGGTTCAAGATGTCATAACAACTTACAGTATTAGTTTTTAAAATTGTGAAGCGTCGATTCTAGCAAAAAGGCTATTAACCACTTTTTGATGTTATGGACTCTTTTAGGTATGTAGTATGTGTGTCTAGTCAAAAGTTGTAATAGAGCGTACTTGATTGAATTTACTAAATAGGTTGATTTCTTTTTCTATGCTACCTAGTATACTTTTAGCCTCTTTAGTTTAAATTTAATATTTTTATACTGTTGTTTTGCATGCGTATTACATTTTCTTTAAAATAGCAATTAATTTGTGCATGATGTGGCGTCTTATAATTGAAGAAGTACACATAATGAATAATTATGTATACTAGTTATAAGATTGAACTGTGTACATTCTTTGTTGGAGGTCCAAAATAAATAAATAACTTTAAATTAACCTTTTTGTGTCAATTAAGAAAAAAATATCTTTGGCCTGTCAATTATTTGCGAGCGACCGAGCGACCTTATGAAAAAGTAATGTGCAAGCAATTATAGACCTTACGGTGGTAAACATTTCAAGGCTGCTACTGCACCTAATAGGTGGTAAACAATTGAATGGCCTACCTGATGGTAAGTAGTTACCGCCGCCTATATACACCTGCAACACCAAGAGGATTGCTGATGCGTTGCCAGCCTTGGAGACAAATTTGGACAGTCTCATGTGCCTGTAATTTCACCGGCACCCATACCCTTTATACCGGAACATAGCAATGCTGTTTGGGCAGAAATATGTATGTATGGAGGTAGTAGTTCCCCTGACGAACTTTTTCACAAGGAGCTCTACTACTCTTAAAGCTGTTTTAGTCAGTATGGTTCTTACCTCCGGTTTCGGAGTTGAGTATTCGGGATAAGCAATACTTAAGTAATATTTGAATACAGAGTTGTCAAAAAAATGCTTTAAAATACAACATTTTTTTCACAACTCCGTGCTCAAATGTTACCTAAGTACCAGCGATTGGGGTTACTTTGATATTAAGGGACGACATTGATAGTTATTAAAAATATTGCATTTGGTCATATACACACATCAAAAGTGTCTAGGGATCAAGCATTTTTATGCGGATTTCTTGAGATTGAGATGTGGCTTTGTAATAAATTTATGATTTTATAAATTTATATGGATCCTTTTTGGTGCATTTCATAATTTGAATCGTGAACTGTGAATCAAATTCGAGTAAAAGATGAAAATCAGCTGTCAATATTTTCCCTATAAAAACATACAACGCATTGAAGACATTATTAGTGCTACTGTTTCCCTACTACTGATTAAAACCAACGTTATTATGGAGCGGCGACGTCATTTAAGCAGGGAAGAAATGCTCAGAGCCGTGGGAATGATAGAAGCTGGTTCCCGGCAACGTACTGTGGCTTTAGCTCTGAATACAAGTCAGAGTGTTATCAGTCGACTTTGGACACGTTACCGAAGCACTGGTACCGTGGCTGAGCGCCATAGAGGACGGTATCGCTGCACCACACGGAGACAAGACCGATACATTCAAATCTTAACTCGAAGAGCTCCAACAATAACCGCCATGATGTTAGCCGTGAGGCTTCATCACTCTTCAGGGAACTTAATTAGCGACCAAACAGTCAGAAACCGCTTGCATGAAGTGAACCTTCATTCCCGAAGACCGCTACGGGTACCACCTATAGCAATGCACAATCGTAGGATTCGATATCAATGGGCTCTTGGACACAGAAATTGGGCAGAAGAACAATGGCGTTTCGTGTGCTTTTCTGATGAGTCTCGTTTTGGTATGAGACCGGATACAAGACGTATACGACACTGGAGAACCCCTGGACGCCAACAGCGATTAAAATCCTGCCAGGAAGTCCATCCTTATAGTGGTGGAACCATCATGGTATGGGCGGGTATTTGGATCGGCGGAAGAACTGAGTTGATTTGGATCAGAGGCAACCTCAACGCTCAAATTTATGCTGAGACGATTGTATCAGACGTCATCGTTCCTCTACAAGCGCAAATCGGTCCCTTATTTCAGTTAATGCATGATAATGCACGACCGCACACCGCAAGAGTTGTAAGACAGACTCTCGCCGCAGCTAACATCAATGTCCTGCCCTGGCCTGCTCAGTCGCCAGACTTGAACCCGATTGAGCATGCATGGGATATGCTACAGAGAAGAGCTCTGCCGAATATGGAGGGTATCCAGTCGCAAGAAGACCTTTTTTGTTGTTGCAACGAACATGGGCGGCCATTCCACAGCGTGATTTGGATGAACTCATTTTGAGTATGCCAAACCGATGTTCTTGTGTTGTTAGTGTTCGCGGTAGAAACACGGATTATTAATTGTTTAAGTTACCCAATAAAATTTTAAAGAAAACTGTTATTTCAGTCTTTTTTTCGAACTTTTGTGTTAGTGGTTCAAATGTCAAAAATCCCTTTATTAGGAAAATGGCAAATTTCTTTATTAATGCAAAGGTGACTTGGTTTATCGTTACTGTGACAAACGAAAACACTTTATTTGATGAATCCTTAAAGAAAATTTTAATTAATATCAATCAGGAGAAAAGTTATTGCAAAAATATATGTTGATCCCTAGACACTTTTGATGTGTGTATTTATCTCTGTAAAAATGGAACTTATGCATTTTAACTTGACTGTAAGTTTGACAGTTTTCTTATTTTACTATACGGTATAGAGGTGTCTGCGAAGGTAGATGGCGAAGATAAAAATACTAAATCACACCCCTGATTATGTACAAAATTCGAGTTCTAATTTACTGACACTGAATGATAAAACAAGGATTATCAAAGTAAAAGCCTACGGTCCGACTTTGAATAAGGAAAATTTCTTCTTTTTGCTGTCGCAAACTATGCTTTGTAGTTTTTTTTTTATCTAGTCTATGTGATTTTATATATTTCAGTAAATTCAGTCTATATAAAATATTTTTGATGTAGCAGCTAAAAGCGAAAATAAATAAGATAACGGGAGATTAGCTATGTTTGATGATAATCACTTCAGCCATTTCAACGTGGGAAGTTTCTTAAATTAAGTTTTGTAGTTCTTCTATTATCAGCTAGTAGACGTCTTTTGCGTGACTTGGGCTTTCTAACAGCCAATATAAACGTGTCATTGTCTTCTACCTACGCTTGCATATGATATTGTAGTCAGATAACATCTTAATTAAAATCCATGAATAGTAATAAATAAAAAATTCGACACTACTGAGGACGCACATTACCGTTTCTTCAAAATTGGGCTATTAACACAAACGTTACCTTAACTAACGAATGACGGGAAGATTATTTTCTGAGTTCACACGGTTAAACGTTTTTAGTTTTTCCACACTGTAGTCGACACGTCAGAACGTGTCGACTAAAAACATGGCGTATTTCAAGGCGTAAACTAGTTTGATATCTCTAACTTATTGTTCTTTCGTCGCCCGGGAGTGAAAACCTCGGGAAAGCATTTGGTATGGCACGTTTCCTATGGGCTTTCACGCGGAATAAGTCGCGGGTAAAAGCTAGTCAATTATTTTTATTACGAATGTTGTATACCCAATATTGGCTAGTTTCAGTGCCTACAAACTAATTTCATATAGAGCGGCTCTCTTATAAGATATAGTCCCTATACGTTGTGATAAAATAAAAATGACCAAATTGCATCTCCGAGGTTTTTACTCCCGGGTGACGTTATCTGTCACCTCACCGTCCTTTTCCCACGCTGCTTGTTAGTAAAAGATAGCAATTCTCTAATTTAGTTTAGTTGGTGATCAAATTTTTAAGTTTTTTTTTTGGTGCACCTATTTTCTTAAGGGACGAATTTTATTCAATTGAGCGAATAGATTTATAAAACACTTTTATTACCCAAATCGAAATATAATACCAATATTGTTAGGTATCTTTAGTACCTCAACCCGTCAGCTATATAACAAACCTATGAATTACAATCACACTAAAACGCCTCCAAACCACACGTAAGTCAGTTTAACGATCTATCCTTAGAAAAAATCCGTCAGAGTGCTTTACTAAGCTGAGATAGACTCGTAAACATTATTGTCGAGGATTCGAATCTATAATATGAATAGCCAATAGTCTAGGAAATGGATTACTATCTAGTTTTATTTCTAGAGATATAAAAATGTTTTATAACTCATTTTATTGCGTCCGGTAGTCACTAAACTCGTGCGAAGTGATCGGTGACTTAGTAACTATATGCCGAGAGTTATACAATTTTTTTTTCTATTGTACTGCTCTAGGTTGTCCTAGCGGACCATTTTTATGTAACCGGGCAGTTATTGGCGAGACCTGAAGGGTCTCCAGCCAATGCGGGGGGGGGAGTAAAATACTTAACCTAAGCTAATTACATAAACTACACTAACATCATGACTACCTGCAACAACAGCAAAGGGCGACCCCTTGTGGGACTCGGACCTCGGTTTAGGGCGTTGCTGGCAGGGACTTATGAGAGAGGGACTGTAGTAGGCCGCTGCGGCGACTAGGGGGTTCGGATGGAGGGGCTTAGTATATGCCGAGAGCTACACAACTTTATAAAAAAACTTTCTATTTAATCGATTTCAAATCAACTGGTAAATAAAAATTATGAAAACATTAATTGATTCCCAATCGGAAAGTTAAATCATTCAGTTATCAGATTCGAATTATACAATTCAAACTGACAGGATTGATAAAATATCTGATTTTCACGTGAACTTTGTAAAGCATGATTCACACTATGTACTTTGTTTTCTTTTACGTATTGGCCACAAAGGAGACCACATTAAGTGACTGTTTATTATTCCTGGACAAATGTTCAGTTAATTTAAATTTCATTTAATAATTCGTCGTGACATATATACTTGGGAGCAAATAAATCGAGCCACTTCTATTTTTCACGTAGGTATAATTGTGATTAATTTTGGTATTATGGAACAGATTAATTCTAAACATATATCGCCTAAAAGATTATTTGATAACCTTTACAATGAGGGTAGTTTTTTGTATTTTGAATTACCTATATAATTCATGAAACCGAAACTAATAACCAGGAGACGTAAAAAAGGAGTGGCTCGATTTCTTTGCTCCCAAGTGTAGTTAATATTTGGTGCTAAATGATGAACGTCAGGTTAATTTGTAACCTTATCCAGTAACGCAAAGTTAACGTCGGACCAGTATATTAATATAATCGTTGCGTCACACTGCGTTGTATGTACTAACTATACAGAACGTAGTTTTTTTATTTAGGTTTTCTCATTATTTCAAAGTCAACGTTTTTTATTTCAAATAGACCAGATTACTGGCACTTTTACAACGTCAAAACTAGATGCACGGTTCCAAAAGGTAGGTTCTATGGAGAAGAGCCGGCAAGAAATTCCAAAAATACTCTTTTTAAAATAGTAGATCATGACAATTTCCATTACAGCAGTAGTAGTAGTTAACGTAACAAATAAACTCACATAAGAGTAACAAATAGAAAAATATGCCTTCTAGAATTGCCGTAGCAATTAAGAGCTGACTAGTCCCGACAGACAGCACCCGTTCACGAGTATGACGTGCCCATCCGCATCGCTTAGCTCAACCATATTGTAGGTAGGTATTTTATTGTGTCCGTGAGTCAAGTCATAAGGTTCAGTTGAAAACCAGCGCCATTACGCTAGACTGGACCAGTTTGGCGCAACTATGAGGCACACACAGCTAACTTCCATATCTTTTGTGAATAGTTTTAATTTTTTTGTGTTTTTTATTGCAGCTGATGAACGTCTTTTCTTCAGGAAAAACTGGCAATTGGCCAAAGAAACGTCTTGATAGAAACTAAATCTTGATAGGTAGGGTGCACGATTCCTAACATCGCCAGAAAAAGCGTAGGATACAAAATTGAAAAAGTTTTAATTGTTTCCACGATTGGCGATGTGCGCCATTCGATTAGACACACTTCTGATACCTACTCTATTTTTGTAATTTCATGGATGTAGTAAAGTTTGTATAAAAAGATCTATTCTGCCTAGCCTTTTTCGCAATTATGTTGGGGTCAGCTTGTAGTTTAACCAGGGGGTCTAGACCCTACCTCTCGCTTCCGGCCGTGGTTCTGTCCATGGTCGGGAGCGAGAGTGCGTGGGAAGCCGTCGCCTCCTTCTGGGAGGAGGTGATGGTGACCAAGGAGGGAGCGGAAAGGGAGAGAGAGATAGTTGCCACTCTCCCTTCCCGCGCAAGACGTAGGTACCGGGCGCCGGAGGGCGCGCGTCGATCTCCAGCCACCGTAGTGTGGGCCTGCGGGCAGCGGGTTAGGGGACTCGTCGCTCGACCAGTAACAAGCCCAAGAAGGCGTGTTCCGTGCGCACCTGTCAGGAGGACGTGAGGCAAGGTCCCACAGAGGAAGAGGTCTGCCGGGCCTGGCGGACCGAGGCCTGCCGGGGTCGCGGTGCATGCAGCTGCGAATCCCGCGACCTCCGCCAATGGTCAGGAGAAGGAACACCGTGGGTTTTTAGCCGGTAAGAGTCTCTCAATACCCCTTTCCCTATCACCTACGGACATACGATTAGTTCGGGGCCCGAACTAAGAATGAATGGCAACACAATTTGACAGTTTTCCCTACTACCGATGTGTTTTGCCCGTCCGAAAAGTTGAACTTGACACTTGTTTTGTTTACTCCTACGTTTTGGGCTACTTTCGGACGGGCGACTAACTTTGTTGACGGACTTAGGGAGTAGGCCCCCAGATGCGGCTGACTACCAGTATTTTACAAGGAGCGACTGTCATCAAACCTCCGCAACCCAGTTACTGCAATGCAGAAATATTAAGATTAGACAGGTCGTCAGACTTTTCCTGCCGGGGTTGCGGTGCATGCAGCTGCGAATCCCGCGACCCCGGCCAAGGGTCAGGAGAAGGAACACCGTGGGTTTTTAGCCGGTAAGAGTCCGGCATAACCCTTCGCCTTCCCCAGGAGATGGGTATCCATGAGGATTTTCACACGAAAAAAAAAAAAAGTCAGACTTTCGGGCTTCTGACTACTCGTAACGACTGTCATGTTACCTATTCGTATGACACCCGCGACCGAAGGTATAACGTGCTCTCCGAGGCAGGAGGGGTTTTGATGTGTAACGAACGGTCACCCATCCACGGACTCACCGTGCGTTGCTTAACCTCGCAAATGGTATAATCGGCGCGGTTGATTATTAGCCCCTCGCCCCTCGCAATAAATATGTTTGATATCGGTAGCGGGTAACACTGGGCAGTGTTGACAAAGGAAGGTAGTCGTCGATATGGATCAACGCACCCGATGTTATAAAGGCGGTGGTCATTCGACGAAGCGGAGCATGCTGTGTAGATCAGCTGAAGAAGTCTGACCTTTTATGTCTGTCTAGCTTGTCCTTATTTTATGATCTTGTAATAATTGTGTAAAGTATTAATTATATTGTGATCTAGTTCATGTTACTAATACTAACCCAAATACAAGTAAGTACTCTCAGTGGTGGAGAGTCTATGTTGGTTTTGTTTACTATATTTACCTTGCTCGCAATCCTGACACATACTGTTTTAGCTATAACTGTAATGATAGAAACATGTCTTTTACACGTTCATTTCAAAAAATATTTTGCACTTATTTGCATCCAAAGTATGGACAATAATTTAATCAAATCGTACCAAGGGTCATAAAATAGTTGCTTGCATTTGTGCTTGATATGCGAGTTTTTTGTTTAGTGCCTTGTCAGGCAGTGGTTTTCTTATGATCCAAAAATGCTTGTTATGGCTTGAATTAATTTTTCAGTTGCTTTCGTAGCAGCTAAGTATTTGTGTAAAGTTAGGTTTTCAACTATTAATTTTATGAGTCACTAGTAATACATTAAAGTTGCCATATTGCGCAAAATGTCGCAGCTTGGGATGTGCCAAGTTATTTTAAGCGTGTTCTTGTAGTTACTTACTGAAACTTTTTGTGGAAGATCTTTCTAAGTATTTATAGCTTGGCTAACTTTGTGTAAGAGGTAAAGAAAACCTTAAATCGTACATTCATTTTAATTCAAAATCCTTTGAAATACTTATTTATAGAGAACATTAATATTTGATGAATAATTGTTAGTTCAAAACTAAGGGTCGATCGCGTGGATGTCGTTTATCGCGTATTACGTTTTTGGGGGTAAAAGTAGCCTACATCCTTCTCCGGGTTCCAGACTATCTCTGTGCCTAGTTTCATCAAAATCGGTTTAGTCGTGATTAGGTAACATACAGACAGACAGAGTTACTTTCGCGTTATAATATTGGCAAGGATTTAAATGGTTGAACTGTAGCTAACATTATCACACGCCAACACCAATATCAATAAAAAATTAGGAATAAACAAAAAACACATATTACTGTAATGTTCATTTCTCAGCCAGCCAACAACAGCCTATTAAGGTGTCAAGTGTCAATGATACCACGTTCCATTTCAACTTAGTTTATTGAAGGGGGTATTTCACCAACATATCAATTCCGTACTATTCATCAGATAAGCTAAATGTGACCTGTAAATATGATATTATGTGTTCAATAATCTTGTCATTATCACTATTGATATGTGGTGAAATGCAAATGTTAGCTATTGAAGAGACCGAATTAGCTTAATGAACAGTTAATGATAGATTAGTGAAATACCAGTTCTCACAGGTAACACAACGTGCAACACAGTAGAGGACCAAGTCTTTCATTAAATTCGAAGTACCGAGCCACATGCAGCCAGTAATTGGGTGGCAACTAATTACTAGTAACTGTGTACTATCGACTAACACTACGGGTAAGTTGGAGCTTTCCAATTATGTTCTATTACATGCAGACGTAGACGTAGTCTCGTTTAGTTAACTTAAAGAACAGCAGTAGCTCATCTCTTTCCGTAGGTGTCGTAAAAGACGACTAAGGGATTCTCTAGACTCTAGAGAATCCCTTAGTCGCCTTGCGCCAGTGGTTCTTAACCGGTGGTCCCTGGAAGCATCCCAACTGGTCCGTGGAGCCATCCTAATAAATAAGATAATTTACGTGACAACGGGTCGACACAATGCGACCCGTGTCCGACAAACGCAAAGTAGAGTCTAGAGGATGGGCAGCAGCGTTCTCTGAGTACTTTAACAACCATATTACGATCGCCAACCCGCCTGCCAAGCGTGGCGATTACGGCAACCCCCCCCCCCCCCCTTTTGGGGGAGGCCCATGTCACAGTAGACATATAAGCTAAAGCAGTACCTCAACTTACTATAATCTCATGAATTGAAACACTCACACAGACACGCTCTGTACACTGAGTAGTTTTTTGTTTTTGTATGGAACTGTATCCCGAAAATACCTTATTTGTCTTGTTGCAGTGCGTGTCTGTGTAGGTAAGTGTGTCAAATCGGACGATTGTAGGTAGTTGAAGTACTGCTTTAGCTTATATGTCTACTATGCCCATGTCCAGTAATGGACGTCTTTCGGCTGAATGATGATAATGATGACATGCAGACGGTACGGTTAAGTAGTTATTAAAAATGGATGTTCTAAAAATGACTATCGCACCGGTTGATTGGTCGGTTGAACAGAAAAAGAATAATGAACGGGGTTCATGCTTATCAAAATTATGGGTGGTGAATGGTGGCTTTAGTTATGCTCGATTCGAAAAAGTCCAATCTTTATTTAAGTCTTCTTGTGTCACCACGAGCTATACGAGAACAGCTCATGCCGTGGTGAAAAGATTAGCCAGTCAGCAAGGTTGGTAGCGAAACTGACTGCCCAGGGTACACTGGATGTTCTTTAGTACCGTCACTCGTTTAGGTTCCTTTCATGCACCCCAAAATTTCAGTTAACACTGGATACATCTGTTAAAATAACGAAACACACCGGACAAATGACTTGCATATCGAAATTTTTGTTATAATAACGAACTGTTGCCATGACAACGAACAATATTCGACGTATTCGAAGTGAACAATTCTGACGTTGCCAGTTTCGGAAGAGCCGCAAAGAAAACATCAGTAGGCCTAGCACGAATATTTTGATGTGTAGTAACGTAAACGTAACGTTAATGTTAGTGAATTTTGAATTGGAAATACTCGTTTCGCACATAATATTTAATTAAACTTAAAACTTTATTCATATCTATGTATGATACAAATTGTGGTTTTCGCATTTTAAACTAAAATGTTATAGAATAGTTGTATTTTCGATTTAAAATTCACTCACATTAACGTTACGTTTACGTTACTATTCGTCAAAATATTCGTGCTAGGCCTACAGTTTTAAGGTCTTCTCGAATCTTCGACCATCGTAAAACTCTTTGAACATCTGGGCTCAGCCAGATTTTACGTCTTATGTGCGATAATATAATTTTTATGTGATGCCCTGCTGCTCTTGTGAAACGAACGCTCGTTTATAAATCATTCAGAGGCAGTTCTAAGGTGGATTAGCTTGAAGCTTAACGGTTATGAGCTGTATGAATCATAGCTTTTATACCTTTACATATTTTAATGTATTATTTAAGGTCCAAGTCCGAGACGGGCTGCAGACCTCAAACTGCAAAAGTAGTATCGCTTACGGTGCTATCTGCAGCTGCGGTCTGCGGTTGCAGTTTTGCAGTCGCTGTCGGAATAGCATCTTTAAAGTGCACATCTTAAAGGCGCTATTCCGATGGCGACTTGCGGTCTGCGGTTGCAGTCTGCAGTTTGCAGTCGTTGGTGGAATAGCATCTTAACTTTCGTGAGACACATTCATATTTATAATTAGTTACGGTTTACTCACGTGCATTTATCGGGATTGTCGACTAGTTTCGGACTCAAACGGAGCGGACACGTGGCGAGGTCGCGAGTTGAACATCAATGCTGACCGGATTGAAATACAAATAAAAAAAGTATTGACAAACCATTATGTTCCTTCCTGATCTTGTTCTCCTCTGGTCGTTTGACGAGAGTTCTTTTTTCTTCTTTTATTTTTGAATTTAGTTGCGTTTCAACTTAGCAGACAGAGCAAAGATAATATAGACGGACACCTGTAACATTGGCTCTCACATACACACGACGGAACACAGTAAACTACTTGGCGCCGTACTGTAATGTGAAGGTGGTAGCTAGCCAGGTGGGCCGTAAAGATCCCACCACCAATCGTTCACATAATATTTTAAGTTTTTTTTTTATTCCTTAACTTGGTCGCATTTGACTCTCGTCGCACCTGATGGTAAGTGCAGACAGGGTCTAAGATGAAGCACACGAATCCAAGTAACAGAGATATAGAGAGATTCCTCTATACCTCTCTGGCTCTCACATACACACGACGGAACACAGTAAACTGCTTGGCGCCGGACTTTAATGTAAGGGTGGTAGCTAGCCAGGCGGACCGTAAAGATCCTACCACCAAGCGAAAGGTTGTCACCTGGTTAGCACCACCCGGGGACCACGTGTGGGGTTTCGAACTAAGGGTGCCTTCCCACGGACGAGGGTGACTCAGCCCCCAACAACAAGTTAACATTGTAAGATAGGATAAATACGGGTCTACTTTTAAAGCCTATTTTCAGTGACTTTGAATTACTTACAATGAATGATCCATTTGATACATTTAACAACCAGTCTTCAAATATTCGTTTCACAAATAAATGATCTAATTTCCCAACCGAATTACATTACGAAAATAAACAGATATCAAATATTATTCTTAGATTTCAGTTCAGGGATTTAGAGTCAAAAGTTTTCTCGATGACAAATGTTCATTTCCTTTTGTGCTCAACATTGATTGAACTGAGTAATTTTTGTTGATTGAAAAGTTGATGTCTTCAAACTGAAATGGAAGACTTTGTGACGTGATATGATTGAGCGATAATCTCCGGGTATAAATTGATGTTTAGACAATATTTGTGTTATATAACTGTTTTTGGTAATGCTGATTTGAGACAAGTCTATATTTAGGTGTCATTTCTGCTCGTTGGCTGGCCATGAATAATTACAACACAATTATTCTTTCCATGTCAGAGGGAGTTTGAAAGTAGCGCCAGTGACTGAAAAGTTAAGAAATAATAGGTTAGCGTGGTAAGGACATGTTATGCGGAGGGAAGGGTCCTTTCTGTAGGGGATACTTCGAATTAACTAACAAAACTCCACAGGGTTATTAGGTATCATTAAAAGAACATATTCAAATAAAAAAAAAATAACTTTAGTTAATTACATAACATGTTGGTGCATAGATTCGCGAGGTGTACAGTAGATGTAAAAGTAACCCTGTTCAGAGCCTACTGCCAAAGCTTTTACACCAGCGCTCTATGGATCAGCTATACCCAGCGGGCCTACAACGCTCTTCGCGTTCAATACAACAACGCCTTTAGGTTTCTGGTGAGGCTCCCTCGATTCTACAGCGCATCGGGCATGTTTGCTGACGCAAGGGTGGACGACTTTTATGCCATAATGCGTAAAAAAATAGCGTCTTTGATGCGCCGGATTCGGGGGAGCGCCAACGGAATCCTGAAGATGATTGCTGAAAGGCCGGAGTCCGCAGTGCTAGGGAGATTCATCCAGCTACATGTGACGAGATGATGTTGTAATTTTTGTGTATAATAATTTATTGGAAATTAATTTATTGTAAGTATATTGAATAATTTTATTAATAATGATGCCTACTAACATAGTTGTAAGACCTTTGTTACTAACAATATATGGACAATTAAGTAGTCTGAAATAAATGTATTTTGTTTTATTTTTATTTTATTTATTTAATTAAATCATAAGATACCTAACCGCTCACACGTTGTTGCCCCTTTTGCCTGTTATACTGGCGGCTATTCAGGGGGCCCAGCTAGTGAGCTGGCGAGTCACCGTCTGCCAAAACTTTTGAATTTTAAACTTGAAAGGCAAACGCCGTTTTCTTCCGGCAATAGAAGTTATTCAGTCCACTTAACACCCCTTCCCATAGACCAGATATTTTTCACCATATTTTACAATAGTCTTGCACCCACCTGGGACGGTCCATGACTGTACTCCAATAGTGCAGCCGTGGATAGTCCCCGGTTGGTGCCCCATCCCATTTTAGATTAAAGTTCTCAAAAGGGGCCTCTGCGCGTTGGACCTGTGTCCCCCGTATGCCTTCCAAAAAACCGGACATCTTCCGCACGGAAGATGAGCCGTGATTCTTAAGAGATACCTAATTAATATATAATAAATATTTATTATTGTATTTAAACATGTATGTAAATATCTTTTCAATATGTTGGTAATATTGTTGCCAAAAATGTTTCCAATAACTTTGTTAATTTTTAACAGCGTATCCTTAACCTCTTTTCAGTGCACCTACCATGTTTTTTCTCTGCACCACCCTAAGGTCGACTGGTAGAAAATGCCTAAGGCATTAAGTCCGCCTCTGTACAAAGTTTGTGCGAAAGTATAAATAAATAAATAATATAACAGTCTTAATTTAAACTAATAGCGGTCGGTAAATCATAGGTATCGGCCATGAGTCAGTTTTCCATGGGTAAGTAAATCGATTCTAAACTTTATACAAGCGGAGATCACGACAAAATACCATTTGTAGTTTCAGCATTAAGCTTTTATGACCAACTCATATTATTGAATCCAGTTGTAGGTTTCTTGGGAGTCACTTCCAATGTATGACGAGAAGAAAAAAATATAAAAAGAAAACTCTGTAACCCCATGTAGATTTTTCACAGAGATTATTTTTATTTGCTTGTTTTGGAAATACAATTTCAAAATTACAGCTATTCAGGAAAAGTCGTGACCTACCAAATTAAATAAAAACTTCACTAAGCAAAGAGCACGACTACGAGAAAACTGGCACTTTTTTTAGCGGATTCGCTCTTCATTTTGAACATGGAGAAAGGTTTTTCCTTATTTTGTTTCACTACTTGGGACTGCAGGAAATTGGTAGCATCTCATTCGAAATATTATGGGGAAGTAACGATGTTACAAGTTTTTTTGAAGGCTAATATAAACCAAACTTGTGTAGGATATAGGTTTGTCGGTACACAACACCGTCACGCGGTCTATGGCAACAGTAAAGAAAGAAATAAACTTTTAAATAGGGTAGGGTTTATAGTAAACACGAGCATTTTATTTTAAACGACACTTCCTAGTTTCGTTCAACCAAAGTTCATAAAACCAAAAAAAAAACTTTTTTTGTCTCAGTTTAACAATGGTTACTTAAACTGAAATAAAAAAAATATCGTCATTCATAAGACTGTTCATAAGCGCCTGTAATGACAGGCGCTTACGAAAAGGCGAATTTAGCTGCACGGTTCCAATTTGCCGTTTTCTATGGAGAAGAGCCGACAAGAAACTTCATGGTTACTCTTTTAAAATCAGGTCATCACAAAAGAGGGTTTTCAAATACAGGATGGGTCAAAAATTGTAGATCAAACGAAACAAGGCGATAGTTGGGGTTATTTGCAGTGAAAAATATGTTTGTGGCAGAGCCCTAACTTGATCTCCTTAAAAGTTATGACAATTTGAGTTTTTTTAAGAAAATACCTAAATTTGTAATAAATAGGCAATTCGAGTAAAATGGGTACTTATTTTATAACAATAAATGGTGTTTAGTTGCATGAAAGTGCTTTTACGACATGGGTACTAGTATTGACACTTTTTTCAATAACTTTTAAGTCTCACGAAAAAATATGTATTTGTAACTTTAGAACCTTCCGTAAAAAAAATGTACTACCATAAAATACTGCAAATAACCCCAACTATCGCCCTGTTTCGTTCGATCCACGATTTTCGACCCACCCTGTATTTAAGATGAAAGGGGTGAGGGGTGAAATAGAATCGCCAATCTTCATGCAAATCTCAAATTCTAGCTACCACTGAGAATAATTATTTCTTCACACCCATCGTGGAAAATGATTCCAAGTCTTCCAAGACCTAACGCCAAATACCCAGATAAGAAACAAAACAAAATAACGGCACTTTAGGAACACGTTACAAAAAGTGGTCCCCATTCGCGATAAACGAAACTTCTTCCAAGTCAAACTTTTGTCACGTGTGAGAAAAGTTTTACGATGAATGTTCTCTTGAGAAATGATTAAACGTCCAAGTTTTACTGGTAAATAATACTTGAGCATACGCTGTTGGTAGCGTGTTTCCGGCCTAAGAATAGAACACTCGATGAGGTGACCTTTTCGAGTGAGAGCATTGAACTGGACACTGACAATATATGTCGAAAATTTTGTTCAGTAAGTCAAATTGGAAAGTTGACTTATCTTGGATAATATAAACAAAAAATGTTCTCTATGGTACAGACGCCAGCTTATCAAGCTCAAACTTTAATAGTTTTTCAGCTTTATCGCGAAATCATTGTCAGTTTCGGGTAGCTTGACCTGCTGGCGTCTGTAGTACAGAGGGCCTACTCCCTAAGTCCGTCAACGATTTTAGTCGCCCGTCCGAAAGTAGCCCGAAACGTAGGAGTGAACAAAACAAGTGTCAAGTTCAACTTTTTGGACGGGCAAAAAGACATCGGTAGTAGGGACAACTGTCAAATCGTGTTGTCATTCATTTTTAGTTCGGGCCCCGAAATAATCGTATGTCCGTATGTGATAGGGAGTAGGTAACTCTCGTAACTAAGGCCGAAACCACGGACTTCGTGCTTAGGGAGTAGACCCCCAGTATTAGCATGCTAAGTACCCAGTAATATAACTCCTTGTGAAAGAGTTCGTTCGGTGAAGTACTACCACTATGTCTATGTTACGGGCAACGTGATTAACTGGGCATTATTAATAAGGACCGGCCATTATTAATAATGCCCAAGAGCGATGGGCAAAGTGATTAATTTATCACTTTGACCGGCCATTATTAATAATGTCCGACGGCCCGTGGTCCATGTAATAAGTCAGCGTTTGCACAATAAAAACAAATGAAAAACTTAAGGGGATGTTTGGAAGGTTGTTTGGGTTTCCAAAGGAGAGTCGACGGAGACCTGCTGCGCGCGGCTCCTATTTCTGTCTGCAGGGTTTAAAGTAACCTAACACGAAGGGGATGACGGGGGCTTCGTTCGCTCGCTTCGCTCGCTCACTCTAGCCGCCGTCATCCCCTTCGAACCTAACCTATCCGTGTCGGGGTGCCCCAAATGAATGACCAAATCTATTTACTTCACACATTGCCGGTGGACCAGCAGGTATTCTATTTTTACCAAAATAAAAGTAGGTAACTAATGATGTTATTACATTTTTAACTGTTTATTTTTTAACTACTTTGTTCAATAGTTTATTTTTTGTTAACTTTTCATGAAAATGTTGTAAGTTTAATTTCATTTAATAAACAAAAACACTACAGTTCACCTATTTTATTACTTTGCCCAAGATAGGGTGGGCATTATTCATAATGGCCGGGAAAAGTGATTAATCATGCTGTTTTAATCACATTGCCCAAT
Organism: Amphipyra tragopoginis; assembly: GCA_905220435.1. Taxonomy (NCBI): domain Eukaryota; kingdom Metazoa; phylum Arthropoda; class Insecta; order Lepidoptera; family Noctuidae; genus Amphipyra; species Amphipyra tragopoginis. The sequence continues at coordinate 6,806,222 of HG992006.1, forward strand.
TGTGTCGAACATTATGAATACAGACCGGCCATTATTAATAGTGCCCGGACTTATCAAATTGCCCGTAACATCTACATAAACTCACGCCTGTATTCCCCGAAGGGTTGGCAAAGGTGTCCACATTTCGCAGTTATGTTTAAGTCCCATGTAATAGAGGGCGAGCCTATTGCCATCAACCGGGCTGCTGCTAAGAAATTCTATACGGAAAAACCTAATAACACTTTGCCCGATCTAGGGATCGAACCCAGGACGTGACGCTCAGCAGTCGCGCTTGCGACCTCTAGACCAACGAGGCAGTCATCTATATATTTCTGTACTATAAACGTGAGACACATTCATATTTATGATTAGTTACGGTTACTCAAGTGCATTTTTCGGGATTGCCCGACTAGTTTCGGACCCAAACGGAAAATCTCGAATATTAATCCGGAAAAATGCACGTGAGTACACCGCAACTAATCATAAAATATATTATACGTAATTATTATAAGTGTTACTAGCTGTGCCCGCGACTCCATCCGCGTGGAAAACAATATTGTGTCGCAATAATTAAACAGTTTCTTCTTGATAACTTTAAATTCTACTTACTATCTTTTGATTGAGCGTACCGATTACGATGAAACAAAAACTAAATGTTACTCAGAGATACGCACAATATTTGTCTATAGAAGTCAACCGCATTGAGTGAGTACTTTCTACGTGATCCTTGCAAAGACATACCGATAAACCGACAAATCGACAAACATATAAACAGACAAATATTCAAAAAAAACCGGCCAAGTGCGAGTCGAACTTGCGCACAAAGAGTTCCGTACCATTATCTATAAAAACGGCAAAAAAATCACGTTTGTTGTATGGGAGCCCCCCTTAAATATTTGTTTTATTTTAATTTAATTATTTATTTTAAAGTGAATATACAACTAAATATTCTGTGAATATTTCAAGCGTCTACCTGTTGCCGTTATCAATATCGAGCTATATTTATTTTATTCTGTTTTTTAGTATTTTTTGTTATAGCGGCAACAGAAATACATCATCTGTGAAAATTTCAACTGTCTAACTGTGACGGTTCATGAGATACAGTCTGGTGACAATTGGACAGACGGACAGACAGCGGAGTTTTAGTAATAGGGTCCCGTTTTACCCTTTGGTTACCGAACCCTAAAAATGATCGAAAAGGATTGTATTGGTTGACGTCTAACCAAGCCGATTTTTTTTATTGATTTTTTCCAATGCCGAGACACGCCAAGTTTACAGATTTATTATCATGTATAGGTCACAAAACTTTTTTTCATATTCTGCCCCCTGGGGCAGGTGATTTTTTATACATGTACTAAGCACAGTCTAGACAAATATTAATATTATTCAAACAACTTTCCCAACTTTTACGAAGTACATTTCGTTTATCTGTTTCAATTACGTGTCTACATTATTCTGTAAATTACACTTATAAAGAACGAATAAGAAACTACACCCACTCCTGTTTTTAATACTGCAGTGAAACCTTATATTATTCCTCTTGCCTGGGTGAAAAGAACCCTAAATAATGCTAGAGTATATGCACACGTTGACGTGTTGAATAAAAGAAGGAAAAAAAGAAACAATGAAAGAAAGAAAGATCGATGGAAATAAATTTATGCTCTCGTACACATGGCTACACATCAAGCTATACATTTCCAGTTTACACTGACCTCTCACTGTCAGGATATCCTATACAATACGAGATCAGCTTATACTGGAATTGTGTAGCTTGATCTGTAGTACAATAAACAGTAACAGAAATACAAAATATGTAACAAATTCAAGAAGTGTAAACTACTAGTTTTTGCCCGCGGCTTCGATCGCGTTAATTTCTAATTTAAAAAAACTCTTAACACACTACTAAAGCTTCTATAATAATAATTCAATCATGATTCGAAAGACACGTGGCGCCATCTATTATCATAGTTGTTGTTTTCCTCGGGAACAGTACTTTTTTCGGGATGAAAGGTACCCTAATTCCGTTTTTGTACACCAGACAACGTATATGCAAAATTTCAGGATGATCGGTTCAGTGGTTTAGGCGTGAAAACGTAACAAACTTATTTTCGCATTTATAATATTAGTAAGGAAGTTAAAATTAGGATAGTTAGGATAATAGAGCTACCTGCAAATCGCAAGCCTGTCACGCGCCTTCCAATCTCTACAACGCGTGTTTTTTGATATCCCATAACTCTAGGGTTATATTATTTAAGTAAAAAGAACACAAAATCTCCTAGAATAGGTGGTCGAAAAATGCATAGTTTCGAAGATATAATCAATCATAATTAAATTATAGGTATCTAAGTTTCACTGATAAATAAGAGTAATTCATTTTTATTCAAACCAATCATTCATATTTAAAGCTAAGAAAATGCGACGTTGTCATATTTCACGTAAGGGTGTTTTACATTAGTAATCGTGACTTTGTCGAATTATTTTGTAAGAAAAATAAAAACAAAAAAAAAAGATGATTGAAGAATAATTCACAAGCCAGTTGGTTCTTTGATATGGTCTCAATCATACCCTAACGATATGGGATATCAAAAAAACACCTTGTATACAAAAAACACGCGCGTTTTGCGCTGTCTCGTAAGAACATTTTCCTCTAGCCACAACGATTAAGGTAGCTGCCCTTATAACTATACCCCATATCAAATAAGTTTATTGCGATTTCTAACGTTTCTAGGACTCCAATCTCAGTTGGTCCGGAATAGTCTTTTGATCCTTATGGGAAATTGGATCGATTGAATTCATAAAAATGTTTTGTGCAAACTGACCTGTTTCTCGCTGACTGTATTTTTTTTCAAAATCTGTGAATGCAGATAGAAGTTATTCCAAAAGTTAAGGGTGGTCTTCTAAGAACGTTTTGCTGTAGCTACAATGTTTAAGGTATCTGCCCTTCATGCCCCATCTCAAATTACCACCCTGAATACGGCCAAAATACTCAGAGGATTTTTGATTTAACGTTACAGACAAAGTTGTAATGACTCATGCGCAATTTCCGGCACACATACGTGTGTCAAATCGGAACATAGAATCTGCTGCTGGCGACAGAAATAGATATTGATGATTAGTTACGATTAACTCACATTCATTTTTCGGGATGTAAATTCGTCGGGCTATCCCGTAAAATGCACGTGAGTAAACCTTAACTAATCATAAAATATGAATGTGTCTCATGAAAATTATAATACAAAAAAATGTACCATATTCGATCAAATAAATAAATTGATTGAATGATTCTAAGGCCGCGTGTCCACGGCAAGAAATTTGTCGTGTCGGCTACAGACAAGATGAAAATATTCATGTACATGAGAAGAATTTTGTCGGGTCTGTGCACGAAAGAATGTCGTGTCTGTTGCAGACAAGAAAAAATCTAGTATATACACGGTACGAATTATTTCGTTCAGTCATGGTTGAGACATTGTAGGGTGTACATCGTGTCGTGTAATTGTGGGAAATAATGTTGACTACCAAGCAAAAAAAAATGGTGATTGCCTATTATATGTATGGAAAATTTAAAAAGAAAACTAACTCCAAGAGAAAATACTGGGTGCATCCTATGTTAAGTCAAAAACATGAGTTTGCTAATTTCTACTTTGAACTGCGACAGTATGAGGAAAAGTTCATCCTTTATTTTCGTATGAAAATCACTTCGTTTGATAAATTACTGGCTGCTATAGAAAATAAAATAAAACATGAGAGTAATAAAATGCGTGAAAGTATTCCCCCGTACATCAGATTAGCTGTTACTTTGAGGTGAGTTATAAGTGAATCAAGCATTTTATGAAAGCGTAAACAAACTGTCGCTGTCGTAAACAACACAGGTCCACACGCTCAAACATTCTCATGTGCACTGTACACACCGCCCCCCGCCCCCTACAGATCGCGTCGTGTCTGGCGCAGACAAGATTTTTGTCTTGTGCAGCGCCGAAGTAGTGTACACAGTTCGTGTGTAGAAACGACACGAATTCTTGTCCGGTGACTTTTCTTAGCGTGTACAAGCGGCCTAAGGGAGCACTGCCTACATTCATTTTGCTTAGCAGTCGCATTTGTGATCTCTATACGTAGGTTTCCTGTAATGAGATAGAGTGATGTATGATGTTATAAAATTATATTCTTTGCCACATCACTCCCGATGAACGACGATGAACGTAGTACCTACGTCATTAGTATTGTATAGGCACCAATATGGCAGGTCATAGCAGTGCTTTTATTTCTATATTTAACAGCTTTATCTATGTTCTACAATAAATTGAATTGAATTAAACAGTCAAAGAGGAAATTGCTGTAACCACAACACTTGGCTGACGGACTGGTGATCGCAGTTATTAAAGCAGGTATGGGGACACTACCCATCGACCGACTAGTAACAAGCCCGAGAAGGCAGCGCGTCGTGTTCCGCGCGCGCCTCTCTGGAGGACGTGGGTCAAGGCCCCACAGAAGGAGAGGTCCGCTAGGGGCTGGCGGACCGAGGCCTGCCGGGGTTGCGGTACATGCAGCTGCGAATCTCGCGATCCTGGCCATAGGTCAGAAGGAGGAACATCGTGGGTTTTAAGCTGATAAGCGCTCTTACACACTAGCGGTTAACCGCGGGGGCCGTTATCCGCGCGGTTTCATTTTAATACGGCCCGCCCCGGCATCCTTCGGGTATGCTTTATAGCTTAAACCTTCCGGAAGAAATTAAAATGAAAATCGCATAAAAATCCATTGACAAAAGAAGAAGTGAGCGGACAAACAGACCGACGCGAAAAGCGACTTCAGATTTTTATCTTTCTTTTATACCGCTAATGTAAGCTACGTATTTACTTTGTTCTGGTGATTTCGCTGTTAGCATTACATAAGGGAAATGCAATGGCTCCTGTAATGCAGAATTATACTAGCTCAGGGGCCAGTCATTTAAAATCTCTATACAAGGTTAGTCGGAAAGGGAATTAATTTTCCTTGAAAATAAAAATTATCGAATTTTGAAATTTTAACACGTGCTATAAAACAGTCATCAGTGATACTACTTATAAGTGGCCTTCGGATTAGTACCCCCTTTCCGACTAACCTTGTATATAAAAATGAAACCCTATTTCCCTTGGTCACGGCATCACGCATGAGCGGCTGGACCGATTTTAAAAAAAAAAAAATTGTTTTGTTCGTAATTGTCAGGAAAAGGTTCTTATAAAAACAAGTTTATATAAAAAAAAACTAAATTATCTCAGTATGTCCATTATTCTTCATTTGTTTACCGCATGCATGAAAATAGTTTTAACTTTTTGTTGCTATTTTGATTTTGTTTCTGAAGGTAAGTAGTAGGTAGGAAGGTAGTAAGTAGGAAAAAGTGCATTGCAACGCATGCCGTGTACAGCTAGTAATATAATAAAAAAACAAATTTCAACAACACACACATAACATCACGCCAGTATTCCCTGAAGAGTTGGGCAGAGGTGCAGTGGCGTAGGGTGAATTTTCTTAAAAGGGAAGCCGGATCAAAAAATGCTTACCTTGCTCGAGTGTGATGCGTGAATTCCAGTAACTACTCGTTTCGAAAGGGAAGCCGATAGGAATTGAGTTGTATGGAACCTTCGCCACTGCAGAGGTGTATAGTACACCCTCATCTCGCCGTTATGTTTTTAACTCTCACGTAATTCGGGGCGAGCTTATTGCCATCAACCGGCCACAAATCCAGACTCCGGACTGCTACTCAGAAATTCCACACGGAAAACCCCTTTAATACTGCTCGACCTGGGGATCAAACAGTAGTGTCATTCTGTAAGAAACCCACCTCAATATCGACGGATAGCTCGATATCCATAATGTCACAGTATGGATAAAAGAAGCAAATAACACACAGATAATCGACAGTATAATCAATAACGCGTAGTTTTGTTATCCACGCTGTGTCACGACAAGTGTCTAATTGACAGTCGCGATCGAGGTGAGGTTCTTACAGAATGGCACTGCTGGACCTCACGTTCAGCAGTCGCGCTTGCAGTCACTAGTCCAACGAGGCAGTCCAAGTCCAGTCCAATCCATTATTTTTTTTAAATATTATTTAAACTTATTTGCCGTTTACTTCCAATAAGTTTATGATCATGTCCAAGGTAAATTTGCAAGTAATATATTCTAGGTTGTACCCACTCGTATTTCATTTCGTTAACCTTGACATTATACTTCCATACCTTTTTAATATAACACGCACAGAAGTTCCGAACAAAAGTTGTGCCAAGTTATAAATCTTGAACAGTTTTAACGCGCCGAATCCGAGCGGTTTATCGCTTTCAGTTGACGCATAGTTACCGCCCTTAGGCTACAGATACACTGAGCGTATCTTACGCGGCTCATGTTTCGTCGCATTACCCCTCGTTTACACCTAGGTATGAAACATGTATTCTACATGTACATGTATGAAACGTGTATTGCTGTTGCGTAATTTAAGTGGCAAATATTTATGTAGATCTATAAAACAGTTGTTCATTTTTTTTTCATTTTCTTTACGCGTTAAAAACAAGTAATTTCATTGACCTTTAAACAATTTGTTTACAACTTGTATCACAACTCGTTTTTTGGTGTAAACGAGAGGTTACGCGTGTGCATCGCGCTACATAATACAAATTCTCCTGCGTGGCCGACCACGCGTGTTATCCGAGCGAAAGGGCCTAGAAGTTGGGCATCTTGCGTTCGATTGGTGTTAACTATAATTCTTCGTATTTTCAGCGATTGCAGACATACTTAAGCGTATTTTCAGCGGTTGCAGACATACTTCAGCGTATTTTCAGCGGCTGCAGCCATACTTAAGCGTATTTTGCGTCGCGTATCTTGCGCAGTACGCGGCGTAAGCGTGTTTTCGCCCTTAATCTTTAACGGCCATTTTCAATAACCTATCTATCGACGGTTTGTCTTATTAGAAAGATAGAAATTTGACATTTATAGCTCCATAGAAGTAATGTCAAATTTCTATCGCTAGTAGTAGTGCTAAGTGCCGATAGAAACGTAACGACTATAGTACAAGGGTAAGTAGCGTGTTCTTGGCTCTTATCATATTTTTTTGAAAAGCTTTGTCCATCTCTCGGATTTCTCGTATATTGTGGGGTACGTACGTTTACAGACCCAAATTCTTCATGTATGTACAGTCAAGCAAAGAGATACGTATACAGACAACTAATTGTATTTACAAAAAAAAAAAGTATATAAGTATTGTATCCATTGTCTAGTACCCATAGTACAAGCTCTGCTTAGTTTGGGACTAGATGGTGCTGTGTAGAAAATGTCCCAAAAATATTATTATTATTAATTACATTGTATGTTGAGTGTGTTGAGTGGCCAAGTCTTTGCCATCTCTTATCTAAGCGTGTCTAGAGTATAAAGAGATATTACGCACACAATAATTACGATGACAGTTGTCTACATAGTGCATTGATATCCATTGTTTGCCTGTATACCTAACTCTTTCGTTGACTGTACAAACGCATTAGTTTGTATTCAACTTCATGGAACACTCATCTGTTGCTGACTATAAAGCACTTGAAACACACGGTAACCTAATTTTGCTTCTAATAAACACTCGGGAGCAACCAATACGGGTCGCCAACATAAACCTTGCTGCTTATGAATAAGATATTTCAGCAATCACTACAGATTTCAGTTTTTTTCGATGATAATGCTTTTCTTTATAAAGTATTTATTTGGGTTTTAGGTAGCCTCTTTTTTCACTAGGGTTTAATGCGAAATTTTTATTTACGCTCGGGAGAAATGAATCCGCTTCACCAATCTTAATATCTCGGTTACTAAGAATGCTAGCTTATTCAAATAAAGAGTATTTTATAGGCAACTAGCTTTAAGCTCAAAAAAACTCTTAACACACTACTTAAGTTTCTGTATTAATATAATTCAATCGTGATTCAAAAGACACGTGGAGCCATCTATGAAAGTTATTGTTGTTTTCCTCGGGAACAGTATTTTTTTCGGGATGAAAGGTACCTTAAGTACGTTTCTGTACACCTGCCAACGTATATCCAAAATTTCAGGATGATCGGTTCAGTGGTTTAGGCGTAAAAAGGTAACAAATAAACAAACTTACTTTCGCATTTATGGTGGACATATAATTAGAAACACCAAGTGTGACTTTTGTTTTTAGTACAATTTAACTTAATAATTAATGTTTTACGTATCATAGAGGGCTTATACCTATTTATCTATAAAGTATCCACATCATGAAGTAGTACTATGTCAGTTTTGGAAATATCGTACAACCGTTTATGTAAAAACTGGTTTAATTTACAAAATAAAATGAAGCAGCACAACGTACTAAGGTGGACAACTAAATAGAAACAGAAAAAAAAACATTAGCATAAATATGAACAAAGGTAACGAAACAATAAATAATGAAGTAAAATAGTACAAACGTTTTATAATAAACAATTAACGTTTGGTTGGGAAGCCTCGGCTGTCGATTATAGCTCTACAACGACGTGAGATTGATTCTATCAATGTTTCATACATTTCCAGGGAATTTTTCTCCAAGCTTCTACAAATGCGTCTTAAAGTTGTTGTAGTTTGATACTAGTACTAGTACAATATTAGTGATATGTTTATTGGACAATATTTCTTTACAATGTACCACAAACTTAGATTGGATTCAAATCTGGACTATTTGCAGACCACTCTAACAGTGACCTTTTCGCCCACTCAGTATTTTTTTCGCATAAGATGGTATTTAATTCAGACACTTGGAATTTCAGTTGCTAGCTTAGATTAACTGTATCCCACTGCTAGTAGCTCATTTTAGGAATTTTAATCATTCATAATTATCGCCAGTTAAGTGAATTTTTCGCAAATATATTTTAATGCCGCGCGGTGTAGTATTAAAGTATCTCATTAACAGCCTTCCATATATTATTTATTCGCCCGATTAATAATTCCCCTTTATTATGTAATTTTTGTACAGCTATTTTTCTTCAACTATTGACTTTTGGGGAAAGTGGCAGAACAAAAGTTACTCATTATTATGGGTACTTTAACACCCTTTCGGATTAGTACCTCCTTTTTCACTAACCTTGTATACATATCTATTCAAATAAGTATACGGCTATGTGTGTAGATATACACAAATATAGTACAAATATTTCATGGTCGCTTATCATACTCCAAATGGAAACATAAAGCTAGTCACCCACTTATATAAATAAACACGGAAGCAAATATGAATAAACATTTAGACATAGTTATTATTTATTCAGGAATGTTTACACAATGAAAACATTGTTACTGTCACATAATTTTTCCTTAGGGGTGATACTGTACTCGAAATAGTATCAAAGCTTAGTTCTTTTGTTAATATTTTCCTCATAAATAGTACAGTTTATACAAGTGACGTTTCCGTTTCTATTTGCTTGAAAATATGGAGAAGTATTGTATGTTTTTCATGTCTTTATTGACAAGCTTTTGACGCAAACAAGTCGAATCAACAGTGGAAAAGTGACCACTAATATGACTATTATGAGGCATTAAAACAACATAAAAAGCAATTGTGACGAAGTTTTCAAATAACTTATTTCTAACTAGCTTTTGCCCGCAGCTTCACTTGCGTGAAATTTTGAACCCGTTAAGTGACGATTTTCCATACAAACTTTCTTCCCCAATTAACTTCCTCATGGGTTGAATTTCGAAAAATCATTCCTTATACCTTGTCTACATTATAAAGGGAACCACTTTGCAAAATTTCAGCTTTCTAGGTCCAGGGGTTTAGGCTGGGCGTTGATGAGTCAGTCAGTCAGTCAGTCAGGACTTTTCTTTTTATTTATATAGATAGATAGAGTACCTAATCCATCGAATGGTCCTAACAATACTGATTTTTTGGATTTGAACCCTCTTTTTTATAACATTACATCACGCCTGATATTCCCTGAAGGGTTGAGCAGAGGTGTAAAGCAGTATACCCTAATTTCGCCGTTATGTTCAAGTCCCGTGTAATAGGGGCGAGTCTATTGCCATCAACCGGGCACAATCCAGATTCCGAGCTGTTACTGAGAAATTCCACACGGTAAAATCCAAAAACGCTTTGCGCGACCTAGGGATCGAAACCAGGTCCTCATGCTCTTGTAGTGGGCGCTTGCGACCGCTTAGTACAACGAGGTAGTCTAACCTACGAGTCGAATGCTTGCATATCACGTAGGAGGATCTGTTTTGGCTCCGCTCCTCTGCGTTTTGGAATTTATATTCACATCAGAATTTGATTACTACTTGCGTTAATGATGAAGGAAAATATGATGGGAAAACATGCACACTTGAGAGGGCTCCAAAAAGTTCTCGAAGGTGTTTAGTCCACCAACCCGCACCAGGCCAGTGTGGTTCATTAAGGCCTTATCCCTCCTCATTCCGAAAAAACCGGCCTAGTGCGTGTCGGACCACGCGCAATAATAGAGTTCCGTAGTTGCACAATAATGTGGACTAAGAAAGGGGCGAGAAGATATGGATTTTGTACGAACTTTTTACTTTTCCAAGTACATTTCATAAGTTATGAGACTATCACTCAGTTGCAAGAAAGGTCCATTAAATTTTAATGCTCTCATTAGAATGTTAATGCTCCATTATCCTCTTCTGTCCATTGCAAGAAGTTTAATTTTAATGAATAGTTAATCATTCCATTAAATCTAGTTAGATTTAATGGAATGATTAACTATCCATTAAAATTAATTTTTGATGTGTCAAACTCCCTATGATTTCAATGGATCCCTATCCATTTGCATAAAATTTTAAGACCTAATATAACTTAGCATAATTTTGTTTGGCATAATTATATTTTCGCATAATATTATTACGCATAACAGCTTACGCAAAATTTTTTTAAGCATAATTTCTCTAACCATAATAATGATTAAGCATAATATCCTACTAAAGCATAAAGTTCTAAAGCATAACTTTTTTAAGCATAATATCCTAAAGCATAAATTTATTTACGCACAATGATATTAAAACATATTTTTATAGGCTTATCAATGAAATAATTATTAACGGTTGCATATTAGAAAATCAAAACTTTCCTGAGCAAATTTCAAAAGAACAACGTACAAATCAACAAAGTTTAAAATAACGATGGTCATTTGATCAAAAGTTCAGCTGACCAAAGTCTGGAATATCAATGTTTAAATTATTTATTACACTATTGACCAAATCGTTTAAAGGTCAAAATGGATTACTGGATAAATTGTTTTTATACACCTTCAAGGCCTCCTCATGAGACGATTATTCGTCACCTATTTTCATTTTCACAATAAAAACTTAAGGGGGTGTTTGTAAGGTTGAGGCTCCAAAGCAGAGTCGACGGAGCCCCGCTGTGCGGGGCTCCTATTTCTGTCTACAGGGTTTAAAGTAACCTAACACGAAGGGGATGACGGGGGCTTCGTTCGCTCGCTTCGCTCGCTCACTCTAGCCCCCATCATCCCCTTCGAACCTAACCTATCCGTGTCGGGGTGCGCCTGCGACTAGATTATTAGACAATGGTAAAAACATTTCTGATTATCATAACTAACGTTATGCTAATAGTCATTAGGCCTACTAACGTTATGCGAATCAAATTTATGCCAAAACAAATTAGTCTTTAAGATGATTATGCCAACATAAAATGTATGCCTAAAAAAATTATGCCGAAGTATTATTATGCCAAAACAAATTGTGCCAAAATCGTTATGCCGAAGTATATTAGGACAAAGAACATTATGCGAAAAGAAGGGATCCCGATTTCAATATATGATAATTAGTAAATGAAGAACGAACTACAACCTAATTAGTGTTCATGCAATAGCCATTCATTTAATGGAAACATTATTCTTAATGACAGATTAGGTAATGATCACCTAATGGTATCTTTCTTGCAACTCAGTGTATTACTCGTAAACTTGTAAAGCCTACTTAGCTGTGATAGTTTTCCTTTTAACTTCGTTGTGTATACTACTACCGTGAATTTTTTCACGTATCCAAAACTAACCGTTATCTGGCAGGGGGGGGGGGCACTTGACTCTAACAATTGCACTTTAAAGCTTAATATTTCAGAAACGATTCCCTTAATCGAAAAAGTGATCTCACAAACGCGCAATATTTTTGAATGGCCTATCCAACAACACACCATACCATGGGGTCGACGAGAAAAAAAGAACATCACACAATACGTGTAGAGGGTCGCTAAAAAATTTTGTTTTCTTGATTTTGTTTTACCAATTTGTCGGCGTGATTAATATGTAATCCATGTTAAATTATAGCTTTCTAGTACTAAGAGCCTTCGAGCTAAGCTGCGGATGGAAGGACATGGCGAAACTATAAGGGTTCCTCAACAGGGTAGTCAACAAACTACGAAACCCTAAAAACGCCCTCCCTAACTGTGGGACAGTAATGGGCTAGGGGACAATTCGACTAACAAAATTGTTGCCAAACGCAAACGAACCACAACCGTCAGTTAGTTTTTGTTTACGAAAACTGTCAAAATGATTGGTTTTGCTATTTGAATGTGTCAAAAAATTTGACAGTTTTTGAAATTGAAAATTGTCTGAATGAACCGTTCGGCCTTGCGTTCAGATTGTGATTTATCAAGATTTATTTTAGGGGAATTGGGCCTCTGATTATGTTATGTATGCTCTAATTTAATTTGGGATAATTGATTTTAACGTGTTCTGCCCAAGTGTACCGAAAACGATACGGCCGCCATTGTTTATCTATTGTGTCTATAATTACAGTACTACACAGTATACAGGTTAAAAGTTTAAAATAAGTATGAAGTAAGAAAAGGGGTAGATAAATGTAGAGAAAATAAAATAAAAATATATACTGCGCTGAACGGATGGATGATTAAATATCAATCCCGTAAAACGAACAATTTATACCTCTACATAAAAATAGGAAGATAAAAGATTCCATTTACCTTACAATATTGCCGGAGCGATACAATAAGAGCACGGCAAATCATCGGCACGGTGTAATTGATTTCCAGTGATTGCCGTGCGCCGGCAAGAAATGAACACAAATAAAAACTAACTAGCTGTCTGCTCGATCTTGTTATTTGTATAGAGTAATGGTGGGAATTAAAGTTGGTTAATGTTAGTGTGGCGGCCGCTATCCACGTCACATGCGAACTACGCAACACGCCGGCGGTGTAGGCGACTACAGCGACAATATTGACAACTGTCATAGATGACAGATCCTACATCGCGCTATCATGATTTAACACGCAGATAGTATATATACAACCTCCCAACATCAACTGTTGGGCAGTAGCCCGCCAGGCATAAGACTCCGCCTGGTTTGGAGGATCCTCCCTTTGGTTGGAGGAACACCACACCTCGTTCCTCCACATTAGTATCTAGTCTTTTCCTAACTATGTTGGGGTTAGCTTCCAGACTAACCAGAGGGCCTACTCCCTAAGTCCGTCAACAAAGTTAGTCGCCCGTCCGAAAGTAGCCCGAAACGTAGAAGTGAACAAAACTGTCAAGTTCAACTTTTCGGACGGGCAAAAACACATCGGTAGTAGGGACAACTGTCAAATCATGTTGTCATTCATTCTTAGTTCGGGCCCCGAAATAATCGTATGTCCGTAGGTGATAGGGAGTAGGAAACGCTCGTAACTAAGGCCGAAACCACGGCCTTCGTGCTAGGGAGTAGACCTCCAGATGCGGCTGAATACCAGTAATTTACACAGAGCGACAGTCATCAGACTTCTGCAACCTATTTACTGGGCCATGCCGATATCCTAAGGTTAGGCGGTTGTCAGAATTTCGAGCTTCTGACAACCTGTAACGACTGTCATAGTTATTCATATGACACCCGGGACGGACAGCTTAACTTGCTCTCCTAGGCATGGAGGAGTCTCGATGTGTAACGAACGGTCACCCATCCACGGACTGACCGCGGCAAGCGCAGCTTAATCTTGCAAATTGTTTGATCCGCGTGGTTGTTAATTAGCCATGAGCCCCTTGTAGATTGCACCCTGAATACAGTAACAAATTAAATATCCATATAAGTTCGCAAACATCTACCAAGCATCCTGGTTATGTTAGTTTTCAATAGTAGTTCTCATCATCATCATCATTCAGCCGAAATACATCCACTGCTGGACTTAGGCCTTCCCCAAGCCTCGTCACATCGACCGGTATTGTGCTTCTCGCATCCAGCGGATTCCCGCAACCTTCACCAGATCGTCGGTCCACCTTGTGGGATAGTAATTCTACGGCAAACTACATAGTAGTTCTACGGCATGTCAGAACTTTACTGACTAGCGGTAGAATACGAGTAATAAGCTCTCATGTGGCAATTTGATACTTCCAATCCAAAGAAGAGCAAGGAATGGTCGCCCGCTTTGTGACTAAAATACGTGGGACATGGAAAAGATATCTTCGTCGGTAGCTGGCAACACTGGACAACGTTTGGTGTGCGTCCTGAGTGACGGCGCACCGCGCAGGCGGAATGAACGGCGCACTAAATAAATGTTCGAAACCTTTGACTTTTGGTATCGACATTATTAAAACTAAAGTAAAATAAACGAAACACTAAACACGCGCGTACGCGTCAACTTTTCCGCGTGCACTAAGGACAGGTATCGACGGTAAAGCCACGGTAAAGCAGCTCCGCAATCCGCAATACGCCCGTGCGCCGTCACTCAGGACGCACACTTAGAAGATAAATAAGAGTAGTCGTAATGGATCAACGCATCCGGCTTTAACACATTCGAATCCTCCACACTTTTCATAGAGCTCATAAGCCATGCTGCCATACATATTGCTAGTGGACCTTCCAGGACCTCGGCATTATGTTTGCGCTAAGAGTGAACCCTTGAGGAGGGTTCTTGGCATTAGGTTAAAAACCGTGCAAAATACGCTACTATGTCGTAAAATAGGTGTTTGCTTGTTTCATGGCGGTGTATTTTCCAAAAAAACCTACATTTAAAATTAACCCTCCACGAGGACACCGGGCATCGCGAATGCGACTACAGGGTGCCCTCCTGGAGGGCATCCGGCATTGAATGTGTTAAAACCTGTCATTTAACCGAGCTCGGTTTCTGTGTCAATCAGCCGAAGCAGTCTAATATTTTATATCTGACTAGTTTGGTCATCTTATTTTCTGTATTTTTTTCTGAACAGTCATAAACTGCGCTATCATTTATTCCAGGCTTGACGTTAAGTTTCAGGACAACCTGTCTAATAGCTACTTGTCTTGTCTTTCAAACGGCAAGTTGGCAAACCAAAACTTTTGCGGGTATAGCAGGTAAAACTATTGAGGAAGACAAAGTAAAGTGTTTAAGAACTTTTTGTTACGTGTGGAAATGTTTACGCTTATCCTTTACCCTGGGGAACTTGCGCTATGAGGGACAAACAAAAGATTTCTTTACAAAGAAAATATGGATGGTTGTGTCAATATGCGTAATGGTATATCTACACTCGTGCGCTTTCAACTTTCAATTCCCTTGCGTCAAGCGCATGCAATATTGATTGCCATAAGACGCATGCAGCTTATCGTCTACACCGGTTCGCCTCAGTCAGTCGTTAGTCGACATACAATAGACGGATTAGCGTGCGCTAGGGGCATGTGCTTTTGCCGAACTAGTATTCAGGCATGCGCTATTGCTTGCGTTATAGCGCTTCACGCATGCTTCAGACGAAGACGCAAGATGAACGTGAAAGCGCACTGGTGTAGATATAGCTTAAGAAAGGAGTGACTACTGAGATGACGGTTGATAGAGGAGAACTGAAGAGGAATACATGTTGTGCTGACCTTACCTAGAGTGAGATAAGGGCTGGGAGATGATGATGTCGGTTTTTTACCTACTAAAACCACCTCTGTGTTTCTCCGAGGACTCTAGTTCTGCATTCACCGCAACACCGGCAGTGCGTTTGAGTGTACATTCTCAATTTAAGTAAAATACTCATGTTACCCTGTTAATTAAAAAGGTCTTAAAAATCTCTTCACTTTCGTAAGGCGCTTTACTTTAAAATTATTTAAAGGGCCATTCAAAACCCTTTTAACCGACGCCAAAAAAAGGAGGAGGTTCTCAATTCGTCGGAATCTTTTTTTATGTATGTTCCCCGATTACTCAAAGACGCCTGGACCGATTTGGAAAATTCTTCTTTTTTTTGAAAGGGTTATACTTCACAGATTGTCCCATGATCATCAAGTCAGGATCTGATGATGGCATCCTGGAGAAATCGCGGGAACTCTTCAAATTATAAAGGCAAGCGATTTTTTTTTGTTTGAAAGATTATTCTCCCGAAGTGGTCCCATTTAAGTTTGGTGAAGATCTGATGAAGACTCTCTGAGACTAACAATAGAACTCTTCAATGGATAACAGCAAATTATCCGCGACTGCTGTAATTGCATGTTTATGTATTGTTTATGCCACTTAAAATAGAAAAATAAAATTACTTTAAAAATAAAAGAAAAACCGACATCAAAAAAACTAAAAAGAGTAAATGATTTCCATATTACAAAATTAAGTTTCAGAAGTCGGTGCCTAGAGCCTAGATGCTTAGTGCGCGCGCATTTTTGCGCAAGATAGTGGTTTTTAGCCCTTAATCTGTGGTTAAACCTTCCTTATAAAGACGTCATGTGTAAAACTGAGATAAATCATAATTTAAAAAGTTATTTGTTTGTTGAGACTCTGAGACCTCGAGTACTCTGTCAAAAAATGAGATGTCTACTTAAAAATGAAGTTGACATATTTTAATACCCAACTTTGGACCCCAATTTGTTTTATTTATTTTAGCGAGACATTGATGTTACTATTTATAACCCCCGACGCAAACGTTTGAAACCTTTGTCTGTATTTGTGTCTGTCTGTAGCATCATAGCTCCGAAATAGATGAACCAATTTCTATACGATTTTTTTGTGTTGGAAACCTGGTTTAATTGTGGTGGATAAAGACTATGGTTGATAGAAATTGGTTTAGGGTCAAAATACACGTCCGATAGTTGCTTCTTCATGAAATACACGTACGATACCCGTGTCCGATTTTTTCTGTACGACAGCGACGCCCGGACGATGCTTACGGTTCTGACATCCGATAGTCTGATCGTACGTGTAATTCGTATTCAAACAAATGTATGACGCGGAGGCCTTCAGATAGTCTGATCAGACTATGGGAACCGCCTATCGGAGGCAAGTATCGGACGTGTATTTGGGCTCTTAGTCGTTTCAAAATCAAGCTCTTTTCATTGTTTGTTTTATTTAAAACTTGACTGTATTCTAGAATGTTCCATGGATCTGGTTGTCATTATCGAATTCATCAAAACAACGTTTTCAACATTGGCCACTGTGAGTAATGGTGCTTACACACCAAACCTCCGAACGCCATAGTAGGCCAACGAATGGTGTTCAATACTCGTAGCGCTTGCATCCGGCTGAAACAGTAGGCCTAGCACGAATGTTATAACGTATAGTAACGTAAACGTAATGTTAATGAGAGTTTTGAATTGAAAATACTCGTTTCGCGCACTATATTTAATTGAATTGAAAACTTTATTGGTATCGATTTACGATACAACTTGTTCTACAGGTCTATCGCATAACTGAGTCAGTGTCTGAGGTAGCTGCGCGGTGCGGGAGGGTGACAGTTGTCACAAGTTGACGAATCAGTGAGCTCTCGCGTCGCGTCACCACACCCCTTCCGCACCGCGCAGCTACCTCAGGCACTGACTCAGTTATGCCCTAGCCCAGTCTTTCTCAAAGTGGGCGATAACGCCCCTTTGTGGGTGTCAGAGGCCTACATGGGGGCGGTAGAGGGCGGTAAAAGTAATGAATGTGACTGCGATTATTGAGATGTGGTAAAGTTAAAAAATTTAGGGGGCGCTAGAATTTTGATTCTCAAAGTGGGCGGTAGACGAAATAAGTTTGAGAACCTCTGCGCTAGACCTATGACCTATAGTCACATAAATTTAAGCCAAAGTTCTGTATAATAGTTGTATTTTCGATTCAATATTCACTTAAATTAACGTTACGGTGCTCCTTCACCGGGAGTATTCGCGTGTAGGTAATGTAACAATTCAATTTTGAGCATACTAGGCGATAATGATCAAAATCGAATCTTGCATTGTTACATTACACGCGAATGCTCACTGTGAGGGAGCGCCTTTAAATTTATAGTACATGTACCATAAAGCGTTTCTCCACCGCCGCCGTCACCGAGAAACGAGATTATTTTGGACCGAGTTCGGAACGACGTGACGGCGATCGTGTGTCCACCGCGACCGATCTCGGTGGTTCTCAACATAAGATAGAAATCCGTGCACCGGCGCCGTCAATCTCGGATGTAGTGGACAAGTGCAGATGTGTTTTGTATTGCTGGCATTTCGGTCCGTCAAGATCTCGGCTGAGTTCTAGCGGTAGCGCCGATTTACTGACAATCTCGGTGACCGAGACGACGGCGCTCGGATGACGGACGTCGTGATAACGTATGTATCGCTACTTCGGCAACGTCATCTCGTTCTCGGTGACGGCGGCCGTGGACAAACAGCCTAAGAGCAATACAATTTCATAATATTCCGGACCACATACATTATTATAACGTTCAAAGATTCAACTTTCAAAATCAATAAAAGTATAGTAATAACTTTAGAATAAATCTAGCATAATTTCTATAAAAGTCTTCAAAGTGAAGTCGTTTTACTATATAACTTCGTTGAAGCGCTAAATGAGTAAGTAACAAACTAAAAAACTGTTACGTACACTCGGGAGCAATGAATCCGGGTCACGAATATAAATAAATAATTAACAGGTTTATTGCAGAATCTTGTTTAAATTTTTACTATAAACCTTAACATCTCGGAAAACATTGTTAAGAAATTCTATTTATGACTAGCTTTTGCCAGTTTTTGCTTTTGCAGTTTCGCTCGCGTTAATTTAGAATTTGTCTATCAACTCTTAAAACACCACTAAAATTTCTATAATATTATAATTCAATCATGAGTCGAAAGACACGTGGTGCCATCTATTGTCATTATTGTTGTTTTCCTCGGGAACAGTAATTTTTTTCTGAATGAAAGGTATCTTATATGTCCGTTTCTGTACACCTGACAACGTATATGCAAAATTTCAGGATGACCTGTTCAGTAGTTTAGGCGTGAAAAGGTAACACACAAAAAAACTTACTTTCGCATTTAATATTGGTTAGGATAGCTTTTGCCCGCAGCTTCGCTTGCGTGAAATTTAGAGCCCTCGTCCCTTTTTGATGTAGTTATAAAATCCAAAAAATTCCATCTTTTATAAATAACTTTGAAGAGTGTTTGTGCCAAATTGCAAGTTAATAACGTCATGGAATAATGATTTTCATATTAACCCATTTCACCCATTTAGAAGTGGAATTTCCAAAAACCCTTCCTTAATAGATGCCTACGTTAATAAAGGTACCTACTGTTAAAATTTCAAGTTTTTAACACCAGCGGCTGTGCATTGATATATCAGTCACCTAACCAGTCAATTTCTCCCCATACTTCAAAAGTACCAGATTCCTCATACAAACCTTCAACCCTTACTATTTCACCCCCTTAGAGGTTGAATTTACAAAAACTTTCAAACACGTGTACATTTATTTCTAATCCGAAACCCTATTATTTGATCACATGCTTTTAACTTCAAAAAATCTTTATCTATTTCACCCTTTAGGGTTTAAAATTTCCAAAAACCCTTAACTCTCACAAAAAGCCTAAATGTTTAATTCCATGCTTCTTACTTAAAAAGTACCAGATTTCTCATACAAACTTTCAACACTTATTTCACTCCTTTAGGGATTGAATTTCCAAAAACACTCGAACTTGTGTACATTTATTTGTAACCAGAAACCATAATATTAAATTTCATGCTTATTACTCCAAAAATTACGGACTTACACACAAACTTTAAACCTCTATTTCACCCCCTTAGGGGTTGAATTTCGAGAAATCCCTTCTTAGTGAATGCCTACGTCACAAAAGGAAGCTACTGACAAAATTTCAGGTTTCTAACCGCAGCGGCTTAGGCTGTGCGTTGATATCTCAGTCAGTGAATCAGGACTTTGAATTTTACATATACAGGGTGTTAACGAATTCGTGTAATTCCTTAAAACCACATGATCTATTATTGGTGTAGATTGGCCCCGCACGGGATTTAGCTAGATTAAAAATAAAAAAATAAAATTCTTTTTTTTCATGCGGATTTTTTACCGATCGTATATATATCACCTAATAAGGATTCAGCAAAAAAATAAGTTTTTTTTACTTGCAAAAAAATAATTTTATTTGTGTGAAAATTTCGATGCCACGCATAAATTAATTAAAGTACGGCGACACGGCTGGCAGGAACGACTAACGCGATATCGCTCTTTGCAGTCAGATAACTCATGGCTCTAAAAAGACTCAGAAATTGAAAACCAAAATTTTTTTTTAAATATATTTTTTGGTTTATTTTCGAAAATTCCCATTTAGGGTTAATCTGTGTCACCAGTAGATCACGCGGTTTGAAGGAATTACACGATTTCGTTAACACCCTGTAGATTAGTTATGGTTTACATGTCCGTATGGTGCCGGTCGTAAAGAATAGCACTACCCCATCTCTTCCCATGGGTGTCGTAAAAGGCAACTAAGGGATGGGCAGCCCTAGAGGATCGGCAGCAGCGTTCTCTGAGTATTTTAAGAACCATATTGCTATCACCAACCCGCTTGCCAAGCGCGTCGATTATGGCAAATTCCCCCAACATGGAATGTGGCGATGCTTGGGTGGGGCCTATGTCCAGCAGTGGACAGAGAGTCTTTTGGGTGAACGATGAACGGTTTACTCATGTGCATTTTTCGGGATTGCCTTACTAGTTTCGGACCCAAACGACGCCTTTAATCGTGAGCTGAACACACGGCGACCTCGTGAGTCGAACTGGACATTAGAACGTGTATCACGAATAGAACAACATTTTTTTTTTACTTTTTTTAACATTGTTTTGTTTATGTTGGTGACCCGAATTCATTGCTCCCAAGTGTAAATTACTAAAATATCTTTCTTTTTAAACTTGAAATAGAATAAAAATTGTTTGTCTATAATAATTAGATCCTCACAGACCCTGTTACACGTTAATCGAAGCTATTAGACAAAAAAAACTGGGGCCTAATTCTCCTAAAATAAATCTTGATAAATCACAACCAACCGTTCATTCAGACAGTTCTCAATTTCAAAAGCTATCAAATTGTTTGACACAAAAAACAAAATCAATCATTTTGAAAGTTTTCGAAAACAAAAACTGACTGACGGTTGTGGTTCGATTGCGTTTGGTAACAATTTATTTTAGGAGAATTGGGCCCCAGGTGTCAAGTTCTTCAAAACGAAATAAAATGACATCTAATATTAGAAGAAAATAAAGAAGAAAGAAAACGTATTTATATTTCGACCAAGCGGACGCACACGCATACATAAAATTAAAACATACCTGTTTTTAAAACGAATGTTTGTACTAGCAATTGATTAATTATCTTTCAGAAAAATTCTCACAGAGTGACGTATCTGCTTGCTGCACCTAGGTACCTTAGGGCTTTAGGGCAACTACTAACTTAAAAGAGGAAGCCAAGAGCAATATAAAAAAGTTATTATTAATTCATTAATAAAGCCACAGCTAACGCAACTACTGAAAAATTATCAATTGCTAGTTACGACAGCGCGGAGGGTGATGCTATATTCGAAACTAGCTTTCGCCCGCAGCTTCGCTTGCGTGAAATTTTGAACCCGTTAAGTGACGATTTTCCATACAAACTTTCATCCCCTATTTAACTCCCTTTGGGGTTGAATTTAGAAAAATCCCTTCTTAGTGGATGCCTACGTTACAAAAGGAACCTACTGTCAAAATTTCAACTTTCTAACCCCAGTGGTTTATTTAGGCTGTGCGTTGATAGATCAGTCAGTCAGTCAGTCAGCTTCTTCTTTTATATATGTATAGATAAATAAAAATTGAACTTTTTAAACATATGGTAACCCAAAAAGATTCTTCCTTTGATCGAATTCTTATTTCAGTTGCACACTTAAACTATTTTATACTTACGTAGTACATATTACTTCTATGCTTATATTAGACAAGTTTAATTAATCAAAACTTTGGCAGTCACTGGCACCATAAAAGCTTAACGACAGACGGTTTAAGTTTTATAGTTATTTTTATTAATCTGAGATTACCATGCTTAGATGGCTGTTTTTAACGTTCTCGGTCTTTTCCCGACGGGCAAAAATTTTAATGACCGACGAGCAAGTTTTCTTTTAAGACGTTATAGTAAGTAATTTCTATATATAAAACTATTTTTAATACGGAATAATTTGAAGCCGTATCTTAGCTCCTATACGCATTAGTGGCTAATCGTTCAGGCAGTTACCGCCGCGGTTGTAATTTTTTTGTGCCATTTAGTGCGGTTTTATTTTTATTCTTATTCTTTATTGTACACAAAAAATACAATATAAACGTACAATTTAGTGAAATTACGTACAGTCACCTTCACCAACTGGTTACCCCTCTCACGAACAAGTTTGTTCTTGAGGGGGGTAACCAATTAGTGCAGCTGACTGTACAAAGGCGAGCTTAAATCAAAAATGAGTTTTTTACCAGCAAACCTTTGAGTGATAGAGAAAGATTGATAACAGGGCTGAAGGCAAGCACCAGTGTGTCTTAGATATTTATATTAATTTAGCGCGGTTTAGTGCGTGGAAAAAGCGCTGTCTCTTCAAAATAACAGGCGGCCAGCCGCGCGGTTAACTGCTCTGACGGTTAACCGCTAGTGCGGATGAGGGCTTACGAAGAAAAAGAAAATTATTAACTCAGGGAAATGCTGCTGACTGGAATTGCAGCCCGTTGCAGTTATGATTATTAGTTCCCCACACCATAAAAAACGTTAACATTTTATACGAACTATACAACTACAATTACTACATCATCATCATCTGCCTAGCCTTTTCCCAACTATGTTGGGGTCGGCTTCCAGTCGAACCGGATGCAGCTGAATATCAGTATTTTACATGAAGCGACTGCCTATCAGACCTCCACAACCCAGTAACTGGGTAATACGATACTCTTGGTAAGACTGGTTGTCAGACTTTCTGGCTTCTGACCAACAGTAACGACTGTCAAAGATCTACAAATGACAGCCGGGACCAACGGCTTTACGTGCTTTCCGAGGCACGGAGGAAACTCGCTATGGTAAATGGTCACCCATCCACAGACTAACCTCGGCAAGCGTGGCTTAACCCGGAAGATCGGTCTATGCGGCTATAATTAACTACAATTACTACATGCCATACACAATAAAATACAAATCTAGTTATAATTGAGTGTCAGAAAGTTTTCCTGCCCACTTTTAACATATGGCGTAGATTGTCCTGCTACCGTCCGCGAGGCCTAAGCTGAGCTTTGCATTAGTGTGAGAATGAATGCAGACGCGTCCTTTGCTTGGTTAAAACCGGTTTATACTGCTTTTTGGTAATCGATTCTATGTGCACTCACACAAATGCATAGCTCAGCTCAGCCTCGCCAGTTGTACCACTGAATAAAAATACTGTGTTTCTGGCAAAATAATATATTATATTGAATATAGTTCTTTAACCTACGTTTTACTAAACCAACATTAAGCGACGCAATGACCTACACTAACACTACACGGCAAAGCAACCTCATATAACCTATATAAAATATTAACGTGGTCATTAATCGTCGTCAAGTGTGGTGCAACCGGCTGATACAGCGTGCATTATTAATGAGCACATCGAAGAACGTGTAACGACCTATTAATCGATTGTTTTATACTTTTTTTGACACTGGCAATGACTTTTATGAATGTCGCGAGACGATTAATGAGTATTTTTTAATAATAAGTACAAGTTTTCGATTCGTTTATTCGATTGGTTTTATACCGAATTTTTACAGCCGTATACAAAATAATCCCTAAACTTTTTGTTTTTTAATAAAACCTTTTTTCTCCAGCAAATTGTAATTACAAGTAAAACCTACAGTAATACAAATACAACATCATCATCCTCCTGCCCTTATCCCAACTTATTTGGGGTCGGCGAAGCATGTATTTTTCATTCATACTTAACGTACTTCTTCGAGGGGATCGAGCATGAGTGCGGTGGGTCCCGAACCCATAGTACCACTCCCCTTCGGATACCTACGCACTCTGGGAAGAAAACGCACCAGAGACCAACACAACGAATCGTGGTTAAACCATGACGAGTGCAGGCAGGCCAAAGAGGCGCTTCCTGTCATTGACGATCGACTCACTAAACGAGCACTCCGACTGTCAAATCAACAACTACGCACACTCACGGCAGCCATCACTGGCCATGGTTCCTTTAACAAACACCTCTTTATCATTGGAGTTACAGACAGCCCATTGTGTAGAGCACGCATGGAGGAGGATGAGATGGCAGCCCACGTGCTACTAAACTGCCCTGAAGTCGCCACTTACAGGGGTCAAGTACTTCGGAAACCCAGGTACTCTCCGAGAGACCGTCAGCAACATCAAGGGAGTGCTGGTCTTTTTCGAGGAATTAGGGTGGATCGAGTGATTACTCTTACCACCCATTACGCAAAATACGCGCTCAGACGTGGAGTAGCGGACACCAGCCCGTTATACCTTACACTTTATAACGTACTTCTTATTTCACTTGTCGTGCTGCAAGTGTTTTAGCTAAGTTTTATGACCGGCCGCCTGCCTGACGTGAATCCTCCTTGGAAATGCTTTTGTTGGTGTTGCTCAGAACAGATCAGTTACAAATACAACATCTATACATATAAAAGGAGAAGCTGACTGACTGACTGACTGATCTATCAACGCACAGCCTAAACCGCTGAGGTTAGAGAGACTTGAAATTTTTACCGTAGGTTCCTTTTGTAACGTAGGCATCCACTTAGAAAGGATTTTTGAAAATTCTACCCCTAAAGGGGTGAAATAGGCGATTGAAATTTGTATGAAAAATCGACAGTTAACGGGTTCAAAATTTCACGCAAGCGAAGCTGCGGGCGAAAGCTAGTAATTATATAAAATATTTGGTTCGATGACGCTAAATTAAGTAGGAATTATGTCAAATTAGTGTTTAGATTAGTGTTTAGACTTAGATCCGGGCACTATCCATCAGCAAAGTTTGCATACTTAATGAAAAAAACTGACTCGCCCAACTGTCGTACTTGCAACAAGCTTGAAGATGCTTGAAGACAACATTTGCTGATGGAGTGTCTCAGGAATAAAGCTGAACGTGACTCACTGCTGAATGAATTAAAATTAAATAGGCTGGATGTGGGTTTGATACAAAGTGTTTTATCAAGTCCAAAATCAGACACCGCCAAAAAATTATGTAACTTGGTTACAGTCATTAAGTAGTGATTTATGTTTTAATATTAGGTGTGTTTATTTGTTTAGTTTTTTAAGTTTAAGAACACTGTTATAAGGTATGATGGGTACATTTCCTAGTTGGATAAAAACCTGAAACAAAAATAAAATAAATTAACGTGGCCATTAATCGGTGTCTAGTGTGGTGCAACCGGCTGTTACAGCGTGCATCATTTATGACCACACAGACTAACGTGTATCGACGCATTTATCGATTGATATCGATAGTTTCTAATTTTTTGATACTGACAATGACTTTAGTGAATGTCGTGGATAATGATGTTAGTAATTGTTTTAAAGAATGAATAAATCATTTATACTTTTGTTCTGTTCTTTTTATGTTGTTAATATTTTTATAACATTCAAATAATATGCATCATTTATGACCACACCGAGGTTATTTAAAGGGTAATTTCCTTTGACCCTGGCAAAGACATTTTGTTGGTGTGATAAAAATACGTTTGATTATTATTAAACATTGATTTTTATCAAACATAATTTCGATTTGAAACAATGTAAAAAATGTCATTCGATGGTATCCAATTTGCTGACAATAAAATTGCTGTGAGATCTACTCTTAAGTCATCTGTTTAGAAATACAAAATCAACTCCTTCACAGTCACAGGTTAGAAATGTGCGAAAAATGGGAATTAGCATGCCTTAACGTCATCACTATCTTTTACTTACTCCGTTTTGGTAGAGTTATACCACAGTCTACCTATATCTTACTCCTTACAGTCGGTCAACGTAGAACATTGTCGCAGAGCAATCATCCGGGGGGTTGCGGGGTGAAGGAGCGGAGGTTATGTCCCGAGTAGCCATACTGCGTACTTGGGACATAACCTCCGCCCCTACATAATTTTGACATTTCATAGGACCTGTCAAATGTATGGGCGTTGACTCACTGTATGTAGTAAGTAGGTACACTGTGGTTATACCTTGTCCATTGTACCATGGCAGTTCCCTTATGGGTACTATTAAGAAATTAAATGAAAATACACACGAAGAGACACAATACGAAGAGACAAAACATTATGATACATAGTTTGAACATAATATGATCGACAATCGAATGACAATCAATTGAATGATTTGACGACATGTTTGGTGCAGTGGCTGAGCGATTGGCTTCTGCGCTACGGGTCGTGGGTTCGATTCCCACACGGAACAAAAATTTGTATGGCCTACAGATAGTTGTTTCAGGTCTGGGCGTTAGTGTATGTGAGATTTGTGTTTGTAAACGCACCCACGATACAGGTGAAATCCTAGTGTAGGGCAAGGTATATTAAAAAAAAAACATCACTCGTGGTAATTACCAGTTTGTCTGGAGAAGTCAACGAGCAAAGCAGCATCACTGTGTTCAGGTTGGAAGGGTGCTGGTGAAATATTACAGGCACGTGAGATTTTACAACTTTGTCTTTGACGTTGGCAAGGTATCAGTAATTGGTCTTTACGTGTATAATTATGGTTAGTTTCCATAATGTACGATTTTCACCAAACAGGCCGCGCCGGAGTGCGTTTCACACTATGCTAAAGGAAATTCAGGCTTCTACACAATAGTTAAGTTTCATGTTTGCATGGAATTTACACTGCTTGGAACTCGGTTAGATCCGCGCGTATGCCGCGGCAGCTGATCGGCTGCGGCTGCTCGAGTACGTGGACGGCAGCGCTCGGCTGTCGTCGCCGTCCGTTCGGCTCCGCTCGTCCACACCGCAGGTAGAAATCGACTGCGATGGCGGATACACGAGCACGCGCGCGCATGCGCCCGGCTTCCCGCAGATTGTAGCCGTCGGGCGGACGTGGTCGGCCACGGGCGTGTGCTCGAGCATCCGCTGCGACGCGCTGCGCTGTGCTCCTGCATAGCCCGGTTGGTATAAATCGTACATAAGGCGGCTGGCTTACCGAATTATCAAAAAAAAAACACTACAGATCTGTCATATACAAATTAAGTTATAATGCTCATTGTTGACTGCAGAACCAAGCCTCATAGACTTGATACATACGACTTCACACGTCATTAGTTTCTGGCAATCCCATAAAAAATACAGATTTGTTTGACCAAAGCAAACTTACGGACAGCACTAGTCCATTAGAAATTTGAATCCTCGACATACGATACTCCTAGTTAGGCTCGCCCCTGTTATATTTCAGAGTCGGCTTACAACAGGCTTTGTCTACATCGGCATCCGGCTTTCGATTCTAATATCTACCCTTACTTCATCCCTTCGGCCTGTAATTTAATTCCAGGCTTTGATCAAGGATGAGATGAAATTATGTGCCAGAACATATTTTAATGAAATTGGTTCTAATGGAATTCAATGGACTTTTTTAGATCTTAATTACCAATTGTTTAGGAGTAATATACAAGCTTAGTTTTGGTATATACTAAGCCTGAAACAAGTTTGTTCAGAATCACTAGGATAATCGATTGACATATTTTTTAAACCATTTTTTTTTCATAAATTTAAATTTTGTTTCAGTAGGTTTCTACCCATAACAGTTGACGGGAATAGACACCTTGAGGCTTGAGATGGTCATGGAGACATTAGATGAGCGTTACTAATTTTGATGTGCAATTAATTATTTCCCATTGTTTAGTAACAAATAAAGTATAGAAAGAAGATGATACTTAATTAAATGTGTCTAGTTTTGCCTAGGTCAGCTTCCAGTCTAACTAGTCAAGTTTAATGCGGCTGATTTTAAACAGAACAACTGCTATCAGGCCTCCGCAACCCAGTTACTGGGCAATGCCGATCTTAAGGTTAGATCGGTTGTCAGACTTTTGGGCTTCTGTCTACTTTTAACGACTGTCATTGCTATTAGTATGATTCTTCTTCTATCGTGTCGGCACAAGCTATACAAGAATAGCTCATGCCGTGGTGAAAAGATTAGCCAGTCAGCAAGGTTGGTAGCGGGGCTGACTGCCCAGGGTGCGCCGGACGTACTTAAGTATTGTCACTCGTGGAGGCTCTTTTCATGCACCCCATTGCATATTAGTATGATACCTGGTACCAACGGTTTAACGTGCTCTCCGAGTAGGGGTTTCAATGTGTAACGAATGGTCACCCATCCACAGAATTGCCGCTGCAAGTGCAACTTAACCTTGCAAATCATATGATCAGCGTGGTTGTTATTTAGCCACGATGCCCGCTGAAACAAAACCACATTTAAAAAAAAAAGTTTAAAAAAAATATTTTTACAATCCACTCTTTGTGGGGAGAGACAGAGCCACAAAAATGAATGCGGTATTCCAAATTTAAATAAATATAAACCCACGTACCATCCGACTAGTCGCGCGATATACGGTCTCTACGCCAGTGCTACGTCGTAGGCCGGCGTAGCCACACGCTGCGCTCCGTAGCCGCGCGCTACGATATTTGATACGAAAAATTCTGTGTAGTACGTGGTTCGAAATAAAATTTTATCAAGTTTCAAAAATATGTTCGTTATTTTTAAACAATAGTTAAGTGAAGTTTTATTTATAAGTTAAAAAAATAAAAACTTTTCAGTTTATGGTAACTTAAATGGTTCAACTAAAATGAGTGTAGAATTTCTGAATTTACTGAAGTATGAAGCGAAGATTGAATCTGACAGTAAATGTAAGTGGATTTATTTTAATTTTATTCGTTGTAAGCATAAATTATATACAACCTTGAAAATTATTAATTTTAATAGGGTAGGTACAGCAAGCTACACTGTATATATTAATTTCTTTATATTTTTCAATTAACTTTAGTTTTTCCAAGCTTTGCGATTACACACAACAACAGTTTAAGATCCTTGTCGAAACTCTTCGTGTTCCAACACGAAATTTTTTCCATAAGCACGCGATGCCTACATTAATTTATATTTATTTTAAGTCGATCTACATAAAATTCTTTATAAATTGTTTATATTAAAGTGACCGCATTGACTTTGCAACATAATGGACATATACTATACCTGGGTTTTATAAACAATATAATAAAACAGTTTATAAAATAACACACAAACACAAGTTGGGCCAGTTCTCAGAGCAAGGCTGACATAAAAGATTTGAGAGTCTTTCATCTAGCCATGTCTATCGCATAGATGTGTTTTCAAAGCTATTCGAAAGCCACATACCTATACAACAAAAAAAAATATAGATCAATGCATTAGTAAGTTTATCGGATACATTAGTATTTTTATCGAAGTGTTATACGGCCCTTTCGGGGTTAACTGAATTTTTGTTATACTTTAACGAAATGAAACTCATTAGTAGGGTGATTATTCGAAAAATGTTTGTAATAAATAATAACGTCATTATCATCATCCCAAAATTCTTAATGCAGATGTTTCAAACTTTAATTATAATAATAAAAACCGACTTCAAAGAAAAACTAAAAGGAGTAAAATAATTACCATAATATAAAATTAACAGTTTCAGAAGTCGGTGGCTTCTATTTGTTTCAGTGTATAGTTGCACCGACTTCTGAAACTGTTAATTTTATGTTATGGTAATTATTTTACTCCTTTTAGTTTTTCTTTGAAGTCGGTTTTTACTTTTTTTTAAGTTTATTTTTTATTTAATACGTTTTAGTGCCATAAATTTACCGACACGCACCCCCTCCTCTTTTCCAGTAGTCAGTTCCCAACAACAAATATAAACAAAGCAATAGTAGTAATTTGAGAATTTTGCTTTGATCCGATGAGGAGTTCCGTTCCATATCTCTGAAGTTCACTGTCTAATCATAACAAAATTTATATGGCACCAATTGGGAAGTATACCCTTTCGAACAAAAAAAGAACTTTTCAAATCGGTTCATAAATGACGGAGATATGAGGTAACAAACATAAAAAAAAAAAAAACAACCGAATTGAGAACCTCCTCCTTTTTGAAGTCGGTTAAAAATCAAACAATACCACTGCCGTCAAGCAATAAAACAAGAATAAAAACAATCTGAAACTAATAATAATGTTAACAACGAAGGAGAACAATGATTTGTTAAATTTTTTTAAGGAAGTTCGAATATTCACCCATTAACGTACGTTGTCCCCCTCTCTTGGACTACTGTATCTCAAGTGAGTTTACAGACACAAATTTTCACGTGCAGACCCAGAACAATTATCTGCTGGTTACCCAAATACTTGTTCCGTGTGGGAATAGACGTGTCTATTTCTTAACTTCTACTGAAATCAACGAAGATTATGCTAAGTAACATCCTACAAACACAGAACTATAATAAAATATACTGAACATCCAATTTGAAAGCGTCCTTTTTAAGAGAATCAGGCGAAGACTGGTCGAAAATTCACGTGACCACGAGCTTGTTTTTTGGCCAAAGAATTAGCGTTGCCATCCAACGTGGCAACGCTGCCAGCCTTCTGGGCACGCTTCCAGACGACAGCGATGTCGAGGAGTATTTTGACGCCTAAGTGATTTATGA
The DNA here is from genome assembly GCA_905220435.1 of Amphipyra tragopoginis. Classification (NCBI taxonomy): domain Eukaryota; kingdom Metazoa; phylum Arthropoda; class Insecta; order Lepidoptera; family Noctuidae; genus Amphipyra; species Amphipyra tragopoginis. Next base: position 6,837,001 of record HG992006.1, read on the forward strand.
GTTCATTTTTGTACTTTAATATAATCTAACTTATATATTCATCCTAACTTCCTAACTAATATGATAAATGCGAAAGTAAGTTTGTTACCTTTTCACGCCTAAACTACTAAACCGATCATCCTGAAATTTGTTTTGTTTGCTTATACGTTGTCAGGTGTACAGAAACGGACATAGGGTACCTTTCATCCCGAAAAAAAGTACTGTTCTCGAGAAAAACAACAATAACGTTCATAGATGGCGCCACGTGTCTTTCGAATCATGATTGAATTATATTATTATAGAAACTTTAGTTGTGTGTTAAGAGTTGATTGTTAAATTCTAAATTAACGCGAGCGAAGCTGCGGGCAAAAGCTAGTTTACAATATATCTGCAATATAAATTAAAATTTACTACTTACATAATAATAAACAAACAAAGAAAAACTATATCCTAAACTAAAACTATACAAACTAAAAGAGGGCATCAAAATATTCCTCCACATCGCTGTCGACGGGAAGCGTGCCCAGAAGGCTGGCAGCGTTGCCACGTTGTTTGACAACGCTAATTCTTTGGCCGAAAATTAAGCCCGTCCTCTGGTCACGTGAAGTGTCGTCACTCTGTGTTTTTTTTACGTATTTGTAATTATGTAAATATTTTTTGTGATATTAATTTTAGTTAGTATATGCAGGGTGTTAAAAAATAAACTCTTTAAAATTTTGTGGGGTTACTCGATATCGGAAATTGAACAACTTTCGTAAAACAACTTTTCGAAATTCGCGTATCTTTGTCTTTCCATACAAATAAAATAAAATTATTTCTTGATTTGTATGGAAAGTAATTCAAACTCAAACTCAAAACTCATTTATTCAAAATAGACTAGAATTACTTAGTTCTTTTTGAACGTCATTTTTACAATATTATAGACATCCCACAAAAAGCCCTCCCTTCACCGCTTCCTAGTGTTTTTACGGAAAATAATGCAGTATTTCGTTGTAATCAAATTATTTACGAATAAACCTGTATGAATAATTCGAACAACAATACTAAGAAACCATAACCGTCAGCTGTTCCTACAAAAGCTCATTATGTCGAACAGAAAGCCACGATAGCCTTACGAAGGTATGTTTTATTCAGACAAATCGATAGCATAACCCACAAGCTATTCAATCCCTTGAAACGCAACCTTACCTATTGATATATCCACAATCTGTCAAAGCCATCAAAGATGAATAGAATTGTAAATGACATAGGCTCATTAATGTTTTATATTAACATTGATTTCTGGAAATGTTTTGTGTAGACATTGACTAGGAAACACATAAACTTCGGATCGACCCATCATCATCTGCCTAGCCTTTTCCCAACTATGTGGGGGTCGGCTTCCAGTCGAATCGGATGCAGCTGAATATCAGTATTTTACATGGAGCGACTGCCTATCAGACCTCCACAACCCAGTAACTGGGTAATACGATACTCTTGGTAAGACTTGTTGTCAGACTTTCTGGCTTCTGACCAACAGTAACGACTGTCAAAGATCTACAAATGACAGCCGGGACCAATGGCTTTACGTGCTTTCCGAGGCACGGAGGAAACTCGCTATGGTAAATGGTCACCCATCCACAGACCAACCTCGGCAAGCGTGGCTTAACCCAGAAGATCGGTCTATGCGGCTGTAATTATTTAGCCACGAGCTCCTCAAACCTCGGATCGACCCAACTCTCCTAAAAGAAATCTTGATAAATCGCAAACAAACCAAGACTGAAGCGTTCATTCAAACAGTTTTCAATGTCAAAAGCTGTCAAATTGTTTGACACAAAAAACAAAACCAATAATTTTGACAGTTTTCTTAAACAAAAACTGACTGACGGTTGTGGTTCGTTTGCGTTTGGCAACAATTTTTTATATTGCTCTTGGCTTCCTCTTTTAAGTTAGTTGTTGCCCTAAAGCCCTAAGGTACCTATTTATTTAATTCTGTTCATTTGAAGCAGATACGTCACTCTCTGAGAATTTCTCTGAAAAATTATCAATTGCTAGTTACGACAGTTAGCGGGGAGGGTGACGATATATGTCCGAACCAAATGTAGGCTTAAACGCGAAAATGAAGACTAATTAATTTATGTAAATGAGTGCAGTCGAATTTTCATATGGTGAGAAATTAAATTAGGTATTGTGGAATGTACGAATTATGAAGACAATTGAACGCATGTACAGGTGTGAGTGAGAGGTGTATGAGTGTGAAAGAGAGAGAGAATAAATGATTAAGATGACGAATGGGTTAAGAGGAGAAAGTGGCGTGTCAGAAGATGAGCGATGTACGACGAGATGTGTTAGATTTTGCTTTTAAGTTTTTTTTCCTTTATAATACAAGAATATACTATTTGTTCACGAGATTTCCATTTTATTTCGCACCCTGATCCCACAGTATTGTGATGAAGACATAGGATTTAAATTAGTTTGTTGGTACTTCTAAGTTTATTAGCGGTGTGCCTTGGCGCGCGCTCTGGTGGTGGATGTAAACTCAAGACACTTTTTTCGTGAATTTTGTACTAGACCCTCGATGTATGTGTACCTATGTCTATTAACTAACCTCATTACGATTAGCTCTTTTTTTTAATACTAACTCTTACTCTCAAGATATCTTTATCTTATTATACAGTGATTTTCTTTGTAATGTGTTTTGATGACAATTAACCATGTCAGTTATTTTATATAGTTTAGCGTCCTTTTACCTTTTGTAAATGTGAGAACTTTGTAGACTTGCTAGATGTCTGGATACCTAGTTAATTTGTGACCATATTTTTCATTTTGTTTTTTTTGTGTGGTTCCTGCTCTTAAGTCTACTTTGCTCTCTCATAACTATTCTAAGTCATAACTGTACCCACTCAAATTGTTAAAGATATGGATTTTAAAAAAGTAACCATGGAGTTTCTTGCCGGCTCTTCTCCATAGGAAACGAGTAATTGGAACCGTGCACCTAAATTCAACTTTTCATAAGCGCCTGCAATGGTTTATGTGAAATGAAAACTTTTGATTTTGATTTTACGTCGATGTGTAAAAATTGTAATCTTTTAAGGGCGATTACAGTTAGACGAAACTTTTAAATGATACACCGTCCATTGTAGAAAACAATATTCGTCGGCAGGCAAAGTCATGTTGACAATACTTGACAGCATGTTAACCTCATTTTCTATCGTAGTCAAAAGATTAGCCAGTCAGCAAGGTTGGTAACGGGGCTGACTGTCTAGAGTGTGCCGGACGTACTTAAGCATCGTCGCTCGTGGAGGCTCCTTTAATTTTTATTTCAATACGCTGTCACTCTTAGTTAACGAGATATTAAGGTTTATGTTGGTGAACCGGATTCATTACTCCCGAGTATATATATATATATATATATAATATATATAAGAGGTTTCAAAAACGTAGGAGAGATATAGGTACCTAATGTCATTAGACGAAAGTATGATAAGCCCGTCTCTACTCCTTTTAAAGTACAACATTATCATGCCTATTCCTTTTAATATATTAAATTAAACGATAAGTGCCTCACATGTGTATTCCAAATTATTTGAGTACTCAATTTCGCTCACAAAGGACGTGAGTAATTATGTTAGTCTCATCATAATCCCCATAAAAACAATTACAAGATAATGTACGCACGACTACATATCAAGCTATGAAGTACCAGTATGAGCTGATCTCGCATTGTATAGGCTGTCCGTACCATAACAGGTCAGTTTATACTGGAAATGTATAGATACTACTACTAATCCGACGCCCACTTATAGTATCGCTGATGACTGTTTGAAAGCAAGTGTTAAAATTTCAAAATTCGATATATTTTTTTCCAAATAAAATGATTTTAATTTTAGTTTTTTTAAAAATTCTTCATCCCTGCTTTAGTTACAAATTCAGAAAATGGTTCTTCTAATTAATGACCCCAAATATGACCTAAAATGTAAACACAGCTGATCATAACTGGGGATAGATAGATTTTAGAGATTTTTTTTGAGATATTTGAGCAGCTGTTTCTCTTAAACTATTGACTTTTGGGAAAAGTTGTAGAACAAAAGTTATTCATTATTATGTGTACTTTAACACCCTTTCGGATTAGTACCCCCTTTCTGACTAACCTTGTATAGCCGTGTGTACTATAATTAGAAAATAATTTCGTTATATCTAGCCTATATTTTAGTACAAAGTGTTACATAATTCCCCTTAAAAAAGAAAATGTTAATCAAGTAGTCTTTTGTGGTTGTTGTCTCCTCTCAGAGGAAATTAGGTAAGAATGTAGTTGTACTACCAACTGAAAATCAGCGCTGGGTGTTTGACGCCCAGCTTATGCTGAGTTGGTGACCCTTTCGGCATGGGCATGATCCACGGCATAAAATGTGTGTTTGATTCTTTTATGTTTTTGTTTTTATTTTTTATTGTATGCTGTTATTGTGTCCTTATCTGAGTAAATTTATTTTCTTTCTTTCTTCTTTCTAGTTTCTGGGTAGTCTACTCTTTACTGTTATGTTTTCAGCGTTGTATTTCAGTGATGATTTTATTTTATGATATGTCCCAATTTTTTTTTTGGGTCCCATTTTTATTTTAAAATATTGCCAATAGTTTCTTTACAAGGGACCTTTTAATCCCATTTCGGCTTTAAGGGTATTTTTGTAACACGTTGTATAGCCGTGTGTACTATAGTTAGAATATTATCTCGTTATTTCTAGCCTATATTTTAGCACTAGCTTCTGCCCGCGACTTCGTACGCGGATCCTGTTGCTTATGCCAGCGACAACGGGGTCGTCAAAATCGAAGATCTGAAACGTCTGATGTCTCTAGAGACCTAGAAGCAGATGCGTAGATACGCTGAGAACTCAAGCGCAATTCTCTATCCGTGAACGTCTCCGACTCGCGAGACAATGCGTGACGTTCACGATCAGCGGTCAGTCGCGCATCACGTTCCCCACTTGTCTCTAGAGACCTAGAAGTCGATGCGTAGATACGCTTGGAACTCAAGCGCAATTCTCTATCCGTGAACGTCTCCGACTCGCGAGACAATGCGTGACGTTCACGATCAGCGGTCTGTCGCGCATCACGTTCCTCACTTGTCTCTAGAGACCTAGAAGTCGATGCGTAGATACGCTTGGAACTCAAGCGCAATTCTCTATCCGTGAACGTCTCCGACTCGCGAGACAATGCGTGACGTTCACGATCAGCGGTCAGTCGCGCATCACGTTCCCCACTTGTCTCTAGAGACCTAGAAGTCGATGCGTAGATACGCTTGGAACTCAAGCGCAATTCTCTATCCGTGAACGTCTCCGACTCGCGAGACAATGCGTGACGTTCACGATCAGCGGTCTGTCGCGCATCACGTTCCGCACTTGTCTCTAGAGACCTCGAAGTCGATGCGTAGATACGCTTGGAACTCAAGCGCAATTCTCTATCCGTGAACGTCTCCGACTCGCGAGACAATGCGTGACGTTCACGATCAGCGGTCAGTCGCGCATCATATTCTTCACTGGTCTCTAGAGACCTGGATGTAGATGCGTAAATACGCTGAGAACGCAGGCGTGCTTCGCGATCCGAAGAGGTTTCCACGAAGCGAGTTGCAGCCTGATGTTCTCGAACAGCATCAAGTCTCTCCTGACGCTCTTCGGTAGATTCTTGGCATCTTATGATCCTCAATCTTTTAGCTCCTTTGGAACATTGGGAAAGATTTGACATCTTTCTAGGCATGGTTATAGTTTTATTGTGAAGATACCTGATCAATTAAAATCTAAGTGACTGCTCCCCTGCGTTACCGGGTAGGCTACCGTGTCACGAAGATAAATGGAAAAGGAAATTAAACACTCAAATAACATAAGCCCGAAGGCATATTTATTCGATAAAATAAAAAAAAGAATGGGAGTTTTGGCCAGTAGAGTCAAATTTTCAATGATATACCATCGTCATCGAAATCAGTCCTAAACTGTTACCGCCTTCACCGCGTGGAGGTACTCCCAGCTTATGTTATTTTATAATCATACAGTGAAATTAGTGATAGCTTTCATTTCCACATCAGATGTTTCTAATCTTTGATTTTTATAAGTCAACAGGAAATGCCTATCAGACCGAACAACTTTTGCTAAGACGTCATTCTTATATGTGTTATGGTGTAGCTGGGCTCTTGGAGTTCCACAACAGGTGTTCCAGATCTTCGATTTTTATAAGTCAACAGAAAGTGCTCATCAGATTGAACAACTTTTGCTAACACCCACTGGGCGCTGCCGTCATGTAAACATTGGCTCCACATATAAAAAGTAATTAAAATAATTCGAATTTTACTCAACAAATAGTGATAAAGTGTTCTAATAAGTGTATAGTAAACGTGGAAACGTTATCTTGGCTTGGTTTTGGATATGAACAACAAAAAACGCAAATTATACAGTGAAGTGAAATTCGCCGATTCCAAGTACTAAAAGTGATCAAATCCATTGATAAAATTACTGAACACAAACTTTTAGTTAATGTAACAATACAAGTGATGTTTTACGATCGACAAACTACATGTTTTTGAAGAAAAAGTGTTTTTGCTAGTGAATACACTATTTTCAATTTGAACTTTAGACCCGAGTCATAAGTTTAAATTAACCGTCATCATCATTATTTTTACGAACAAGATACAAAATTTCGATATAAGTTATCATGTCTTAATGGCTCTGTGACGAAAACCTGAGCACAATAAGAAATTCTTCTAATGATTTCGAGTTCGAGACTGACCCGAAACATTGTCTTTTTGTGAAATTTTCAAATATTTCCAGTATTGTTTATTTTGGACAAATCTAAATAAAACCAGCAAAATGGAATACGACAATGTTACAATTCGAAGGAATCAAAGAAATCATGTTTCCTGCGATACGTCCTTTGTATCTACCAGCTCAGACTACCTTGCAAAAAGTCTCCCAGATCTGTCAACCGCAAACCTTTTATATCACGAAGAGATTGAGACAATGAAAGAGGAAATAAAACAACTAAAAATACAATTAAACTCTGCAAATAAGGAAATAGACAACTTGGTTGTTGAAAACGGAACTCTTAAAAACACAACATTAGAACAACAAAACACAATTCGGCAATTGAAAACTATTTCTAGCGGATCCATACACAGTGGAAAAAAAAACTCAACACTTAAAAAAAAACGAAGAACCACAGTACCACTCATTATATCTGGGAAACAGCTGGACTCAGACCTAAAAAGAGATGAAGAGAACAACATAGATGGCGTTACTGATATAGGATTAAACCCAATCGGCAAACACATAGTCGATGGCACTACTCACCCGAAATTAAAATCGGAAGAAATTAACACAACAGATGGCACTATATCTAGTATTGGAACAGGTTGCTTAAAAACAACAGATGGCGCTGTATGTAAAAAAGAAATTATGACAGACTATGTAAACACAGGAAAGCCAGAGCTATTAATCTTAGGAGGACAACAAATCAAGGGATTGGCTTCTCAAATTATAAGATCCAGAATTAACTCAAACTATTTAAACTACCGTATTTCCTCGATAACGAAACCAAACGCACTTGCAGAAGATATACTAATACCTAGTTTTAAGTTTAATGACTCTGAAGATAACTATATAGTTGTGTGTATCGGGGAAAATGACACCAATCCGAATAAAGTACTGGTTGAACTAGTTGCAATGTTAAAATATATAAAAAAATCTCATGTATTAGTATTAAATGTTCTACAAAATAAATACCTAAATGAATCTATGTTAAATAGAACCTTAAAAATAATTTGTAATAACTTTAAAAATTGCTCTTTTGTCAATGTGAATTCAGATAGTAACAATAAACATTGCTATTTTCTAGAATTATGTAAAAAAATCAATTTAATTATTGACTGGAATTATTATAATAAGTATTTTTTAAATTATAGAAATAACGCCTTAAATAGGGGATGTCAAAAAGAGACTAATGTAGCCAAAAAAGGTACAATACCCTTTTACTTTAAATTATTGGACAAAAATAAAGTTGATAAAGTCTCGACTAAAGAAATAATTACACCACTACAGTTTTTTCGAGACTAACAATAGCATTAACCCTGAATGGCAAATCAGAACTACAGTATTCCACCAAAATATAGCGGGACTGATAAATAAGCAAGATCAAATAGAAATCTGTTTAGACGAGTTTGCAGAGAGAGAAATGCCTGTGGATATAATTTGCCTTTCAGAGACATTTGTGAAATCAGGTGACGAAGTTAGAGTCAAAGTCAAAGTCAAATAGTTTTTATTTCAAGTAGACCAGATCCCTGGTGCTTTCAAAAGGTCAACACTAGGGGCTCGGTTCCAAGTAGTAGGTCCTTTGGAGAAGAACCGGCAAGAAACTCCATAGACACTCTTTTAAAAAAAAAGTAAATGGTTTGACAATTTTCATTGTAGTAATGTGAGAACAATGCAGAATAATGTACATGCAGTTAACAACATGAAAAGCAATGAGAAAGTTAGCCTTTTAAAATGATTGCCATATCAGTTACGAGCTGACCAGTCCCAACAGACAGCACCCGTTCACGAGCATGACGCATGCATCGGCGTCGCTCAGCTCAACCATGTTGCAGGGAACTCAACGACCCGATGCACAACGCCACCATCAGCGAGACATTTTAGTGAGCATGACAGACTCATACCGATAGACAATAGGCAGCCAAATATTAATAATGAAAGTGTAACACTATACGCTGCATGGTCCTCACATTTTACAGCCTTTTGTAGAAATAATAATAGAATAGAATAACATTAATAATTGCGATTCAATGTCAAACTAATATAACCAAATATTAGCAATAAATAAATTAAATGTCAAGAAAAAAAAACAATCAAAATTGGAAACATTAGAATAAAAAAACTAAGATAAAATGACATACTTATTGAGTCAATAAAATAAAAAATAATTACAATAAGTAAGCATTTGAATAATATCCGTTTGTTCAGTTAGACGGTGCCAGAGGGTCGCAGTGTGCAGGAAGGAATCGTATGCCAGACATCTTTATCTTCGATGTACTGATTAAGGCTATAATATGCTTTAGACATTAGTACGCGTTTGATATATAATTTAAACTTTGTATCTGGTAAATCAGTGACACTTAGTGGAATTTTATTGTAGCATCTAACACTGTTTCCCATAAACGACTTACTGGTTTTTCTAAGTCTAAAACCAGGTACTGCAAGCTTGTCCTTATTGCGAGTATTAAGGTTGTGGTTGTCACTCTTCTTATTATACTGGGCAATGTTTTTCCGAATGTACATAATGTTACTAAATATATATAAGGATGGTAAGGTTAGTATATTTATCTCTTTGAATATTTCCCGGAGCGACTCACGGCAGCCTAGATTATAAATAGCTCGGACTGCTCTTTTCTGTAATATAAAAATAGTTTCAACATCAGCAGCCGATCCCCACAGTAAAATGCCATAGGACATAATGCTGTGAAAGTAAGCAAAATACACTAACCTAGCCGTAGGCACATCTGTCATCTGTCGTATTTTCCTAACGGCATAAGCAGCAGAACTCAGTTTACTTGCAAGTGCCTGTATATGGGGCCCCCATTGCAGTTTAGAGTCTACTGTTACACCCAGAAAGGTCGTTGAGGGAACCAGATCTAAGACTTTATCATCAAGTTTTACATTTGCACCTACATGCGATACATTTAGTGTAGAAAACCTAATACATTTGGTTTTTTTTGCATTTAAAAGAAGATTATTAGTAGAAAACCAATTAGATATCAAATTAAGAGTATGATTGGGTTCTACAAGATCCCTGTCTTTCCTATTTACTTTAAATATAAGTGATGTGTCGTCAGCAAATAGGACTATGTTACACATTTTATCATTTATGGTGTGTGGAAGGTCATTTATATAAACAAGAAACAGAAATGGGCCCAGAATCGATCCCTGAGGTACTCCCATTTTAACTAGTGAGCCTGCAGAAGTGGCTTTATCAATAGCCACTCTTTGTTCCCGATTCGACAAGTATGAATTTACAAGATCAATAGATCTGTCCCGAATTCCATAGTACTTTAGTTTCAGAATTAGCGTGCGGTGGTCGACGCAGTCAAATGCTTTAGAGAGATCACAGAATACCCCGATAGCATCGTGTGCCTCTTCCCAAGCTCCCAGTACTGTTTTGATTAGAGTGGAACCGGCGTCTTCCGTAGATCGTCCCTTCGTAAATCCAAACTGTTTGACGTGTAATATCGCGTTTTTGTTGAAATGTGCTAACATTTGATTTAATATTAATTTTTCAAAGATTTTACTCAAGGCTGGTAGTACAGATATTGGCCTATAATTAGATGCGTTATTTAGGCAGCCTGTTTTAAAGACTGGTACAATTTTGCTTGATTTCATGAGATCGGGGAAAATGCCATCCGTTATGCAAGTATTAAAGATCGCTGCCAAGATGGGCGCGATATTAACGATAATTGATTCGATGGCTTTTACTGACAATCCCCATAAGTCCTCCGTTTTCTTTACTGCTATAGTTTTAAACGCTTTAATTATATCAGTGGGAGTAACAGAACTGAATTCAAAAGTAGGTACATTAGGTACATGTAAATTAACATTTTGTTTCAAAAGAGTTTCAGCTGCTAAAGGAGACGATGGAAGACATTTAGTAGTCTCTATAGGTATGTTCGTAAAGAATTTTTCAAAGAAATTAGCGACTTCAGTTTTATCTGACACTAATTTATCGTCTATTTTTAAATTAATTGTGTTGTCCGTTGATCTACTACTACCCGTTTCTGTATTTATTATTTTCCACGTTGTTTTAATTTTATTATTTGCCTTTTTTATTTGATTACTAATATAGGCAGCCTTTGCTTGCATGCAGACTTTTTTAAATATTTTTGAGTAAGTTCTGACGTAATTATGAAAATCATTATGGGATGTATATGACTTTTTGTCATATAACTCGTATAAGACATCCCTGCTACGTCTTATACCCTCGGTAGCCCAGGCACTAAACAGGATTTTACGTTTTAAAGTTACTTTTTTTACTTGGCAAGTTTTATTAAATTCAGAACTTATAGCATCAAATAGGGTGCGATACATATCATTAGGATTGTCATTTTGAGGCTTCAGGGTAATTAATTGTGATTCTAGATTTTTACTGAATTTTTCTAGGCTATTTTTGGTTAGTGTTCTACATTGTATAATTTTTGGACTTTCTATTTTTTTGCAATTTATTTTAACTATCTGGCACTTGTGATCTGAACGAATGCCACTAATAAGACTCTTCTGTAATATTTTAAAGTTGGTCATAATATTATCTATACAAGTGGCCGACGTAGGTGTGATTCTAGTCGGCTCAGAGAACATATGTTTTAGATTAAAAGATTTAAATAAGGATAAAAGATTTTGCCTATCTGTGCTATCTATCAAGATGTCAATATTAAAATCCCCACAAACCAATATCTTTTTATTTATTTTAATTTTCCTAAGTGCATCCTCCATCGTAAGGAGGAATTGGGAAGTACTAGAGGAAGGAGGTCTATAGACACATAAAATCACATACTCCTCCGTTTCTGCACACGCGAGCTCACATACTCGTTCGACAGAGAGGTCACGAACATCTGGTCGCTCTTTACATTTCAGGTGGTTTTTGAACATGATTAAAGTTCCCCCACCTGCTGCTGACTCTCTCTGGAACGAACTGGCTACTTTGAAATTATTTACATTAAATAACATTCTATCCGCCTTCAGCCATGTTTCTGTAAGGCATAAAATATCTACATTAAATTTCTCAGTAAATAATTCAACATCTAAGATTTTGCCAGAGAAGCGATTTATGTTTTGATGTGACAATATTAAACAATGACTATGCTTCTCTGTTGTCGAACTACTTAGTTTAAATGGTTCTGGCTAACCACCTTATCATTAGTACTATTACTAAATACAGTGGTAATAAAGGAAGACTTCGTCATACTACTTATGACTGAGTTAATATTGTAAGCTAACAGAGTAGCTATCTGACGTCTAGATCTAAGAGGCAGGTACACAGTATCCCTAGTCAATTTCAAGCTATCAACAAAACTGTTGGTGTCAAAATATGTAAATGTGTCAGAGTAGTGACTCACTAAGAAATGTATATGCTTGTTTAGCATATGTATATAATTATTCTGTGTGTATGACAAATGGTCCAAGTATGGAAAAGCACACAATATAATTTTGCGACAATTTAGGGTTAACATTTGAGTAACACTGTCTGTGATGTCCCTTTTTTTAACATTTAAACTATTACCTAAAAATACTGTAATATCTGTATAAGGATTATATTTATTCTTCATTACAGATGCTATTATTTGTTTATAATAATAAAGTTAATATCAATATTAAAGATTTCAATTTGTCTAGTTATTTTTTAAGAAAAAAAGAGAAACGTGGAGGTGTGTGTATACTAACCCGAACTTTTATCAACTGTAACCCACTAAAGTTATGTGAAAGTCTGTCAATTGAAAAACTTTTCGAATGTTGCGGTATTGAAATTCCATCTCTGCAATGTATCGTTATATGCTTGTATAGAATACCAAACGCCAACATAAATGTCTTTTTCAAAAATTTTGAATTATTACTGCACACTCTAAGTCAGAAAAATAATAAAAAAATTATTATTTCAGGAGATATCAATATAGATACACACAAAAACACTAGCGCTTGCCATAATCTGAAGAATATTTTACTTAATCACGGCCTTAAATTGCACATAGACCAGCCTACGAGGAAAAAGTCTTGTATAGATCACATATTTAGCAATTTAAAAAACACAACTGCCCAAGTCCATAATTTGTTTTTATCCGATCATAATACAGGACAAACTTTAACTTTCCCTGTAAAACACGAACCTCTAAAAGTTACACAATGGTATATAATGAAGCGCGACTTCAACGATGAGAACGTAAAAAAATTCAATAGTTATCTTGCAACCCTTTCATGGAATACTGTTTATGAGGAATCAAGATGTAACCAAGCTTTTGAAATATTCCATGAAACCTTCTTACTTTTTTATAATCTATGCTTCCCTATAAACAAAACTAAAATAAATTCTAATTTAAAAACTCCAAAATGGATCACAAAGGGAATAAAAACATCATCTTTAATGAAAAGAATACTAAGATATAGCTATTACAAAAAAAATACTGAACAAAACAAACAAATATTCATAAAATATGACAAAATTCTAAAAAAATGCATAATAAACTCTAAGATAAATATGAATAAAAGATTTATTAGAAACGCGAAAAATAAATGTAGAGCATCATGGGCTATTATCAAAGATAAAACAGATAACGTTAAACTCCGGGAATATATAAAAGGTATCAAATATAATGAAAAACTTATAAATAATCCAATCGAGATTGCAACAGCTTTTAATGAGCAATTTATCGCTCTTACAAACATTGATAAAAACCCAAATCCAGACTACACATTACTAAAACCAGTTAACCCCTCAATTTTCATCACTCCTACATCTGAAGACGAAGTAACGAGAGTAATAAATTCACTAAATAATACCAAGGCAGTAGGTTATGACACAATATCGACATATATAATTAAAAGATGCAGTAAAGAAATAGCTAAACCATTAAGTTATTTAGTCAATCTCTCATTTGAACAAGGTATTTTCCCCGAAAAACTCAAACTCTCCGTGGTTAAGCCTTTTCATAAAAAAGGATGCAAGGAAGACTTAAATAACTACAGACCAATCACACTTATCCCGGTTTTCTCCAAGATCTTTGAAAGGTTGATGTCGACACGCATAACTAATTTTTTAAATAAGCATGATGTCATAACTGAAGAACAAAACGGTTTTCAAAAAGATAAATCAACAACATTAGCGGCATTTTCTCTAGTCCAAACAATTACATCAAATATTGATAAACGACAACCAACTACTGCTATATTTTTTGATATGAGCAAGGCGTTTGATGTCGTTAAACATGAAATACTACTCTGCAAATGTGATAGATATGGGATCAGAGGACCGGCTCTTGATTGGATACAAAGCTATCTAACCAATAGAGAACAGTGTGTCGAAATCACACAATTAGATGAAAAATTAGAATCCAAACCTTTCAGATCTGTGTATAAGCGTAATAATTTCGGCGTGCCACAGGGTAGCGTGTTAGGACCGCTACTATTTCTTCTTTATATTAACGACATGCCAAATATTTTGAAGCACAAATGTATACTCTTCGCGGATGACATATCAGTGATTGTTACTAGAGACCGCAACGAAACAAACTACGAAGATTTATTAAACACAACCATTGAATCGGTATTAAACTGGCTAGAAGCTAATAATCTAACAGCAAACCTAACGAAGACTAAAATAGTACAATTTTCAAATTACAATAATAAAATTAACAATATAGTAACAACCGCTCGTGGAACTGTAGTTGAAGAAGCAACTAATACAAAGTTCTTAGGCATCGTGTTAGATAAACACTGCAACTGGAAAAATCACATCGAGAATGTCTGCACTCGTATAAATAAATTTGTGTATGCGCTCAAAAAATTAAAAAAACTTGCAGGCGAAAGAGCAGCTACTACTGCCTATCACGGTTATGTGGGTTCAGTGCTTCGATATGGTTTACTTCTTTGGGGAAACTCAACTGATATCAACAAGGCTTTTATCACACAAAAGAAGTGTATACGGGCGATTTGTGGGGCAATGCCCTTAGATTCATGTAGACCGCTCTTTAAAAAACTAAAAATATTAACATTAGCGTCTCTTTACATTTTTGAAATTGCAATGTTCGTAAAAAAGCACTCAAAAATGTTTGTTAAAGTATCAGATTCCAAAAAACATCTGTCGAGGGACAAAACTAAACTAACAGTTCCAAAATGTCTAACCACCTTACACCAAAAAAATAGCTCCGTAATGTTAGTTAAGATTTACAATAAAATTCCCCGAGCTTTACGGGAACTTCCACTCAACTACCTAAGAAAAAGACTTTTTAAATGGTTGGTCGATAAGTGTTTTTATAATATAAAAGAATTCCTTGACTGTAAAGATAAAATTTAAATACACACATCAAAAGTGTCTAGGGATCAAGCATTTTTATGCGGATTTCTTGAGATTGAGATGTGGCTTTGTAATAAATTTATGATTTTATAAATTTATATGGATCCTTTTTGGTGCATTTCATAATTTGAATTAGGAACTGTGAATCAAATTCGAGTAAAAGATGAAAATCAGCTGTCAATATTTTCCCTATAAAAACATACAACGCATTGAAGACATTATTAGTGCTACTGTTTCCCTACTACTGATTAAAACCAACGTTATTATGGAGCGGCGACGTCATTTAAGCAGGGAAGAAATGCTCAGAGCCGTGGGAATGATAGAAGCTGGTTCCCGGCAACGTACTGTGGCTTTAGCTCTGAATACAAGTCAGAGTGTTATCAGTCGACTTTGGACACGTTACCGAAGCACTGGTACCGTGGCTGAGCGCCATGGAGGACGGTATCGCTGCACCACACGGAGACAAGACCGATACATTCAAATCTTAACTCGAAGAGCTCCAACAATAACCGCCACGATGTTAGCCGTGAGGCTTCATCACTCTTCAGGGAACTTAATTAGCGACCAAACAGTCAGAAACCGCTTGCATGAAGTGAACCTTCATTCCCGAAGACCGCTACGGGTACCACCTATAGCAATGCACAATCGTAGGATTCGATATCAATGGGCTCTTGGACACAGAAATTGGGCAGAAGAACAATGGCGTTTCGTGTGCTTTTCTGATGAGTCTCGTTTTGGTATGAGACCGGATACAAGACGTATACGACACTGGAGAACCCCTGGACGCCAACAGCGATTAAAATCCTGCCAGGAAGTCCATCCTTATAGTGGTGGAACCATCATGGTATGGGCGGGTATTTGGATCGGCGGAAGAACTGAGTTGATTTGGATCAGAGGCAACCTCAACGCTCAAATTTATGCTGAGACGATTGTATCAGACGTCATCGTTCCTCTACAAGCGCAAATCGGTCCCTTATTTCAGTTAATGCATGATAATGCACGACCGCACACCGCAAGAGTTGTAAGACAGACTCTCGCCGCAGCTAACATCAATGTCCTGCCCTGGCCTGCTCAGTCGCCAGACTTGAACCCGATTGAGCATGCATGGGATATGCTACAGAGAAGAGCTCTGCCGAATATGGAGGGTATCCAGTCGCAAGAAGACCTTTTTTTGTTGTTGCAACGAACATGGGCGGCCATTCCACAGCGTGATTTGGATGAACTCATTTTGAGTATGCCAAACCGATGTTCTTGTGTTGTTAGTGTTCGCGGTAGAAACACGGATTATTAATTGTTTAAGTTACCCAATAAAATTTTAAAGAAAACTGTTATTTCAGTCTTTTTTTCGAACTTTTGTGTTAGTGGTTCAAATGTCAAAAATCCCTTTATTAGGAAAATGGCAAATTTCTTTATTAATGCAAAGGTGACTTGGTTTATCGTTACTGTGACAAACGAAAACACTTTATTTGATGAATCCTTCAAGAAAATTTTAATTAATATCAATCAGGAGAAAAGTTATTGCAAAAATATATGTTGATCCCTAGACACTTTTGATGTGTGTATTATTATATAATTGTAGTATATATTAATTTGAATAATTTAATAAGTACGTAAATGAGTATAATTATAATGTAGTTAATAATGGATGCACCTATTTTTTTTTTTATTGTTTGTATAAATTTGCATGCCGCCATGTCGGCGAAACATGATGTACTATCACGAAATGTACTAACTTGTGACCATGTTTTCTGGCAAATAAATATATTTCTATTTCTATTTCTAAAACGTCATTCCTATACATATATGTTATAGTGTAGCTGGGCGCTTGGAATTCCACAACAGGTGTTCCAGATCTTCAATTTTTATACGTCAACGGAGAGAGCTCATCAGGCTGAACAATTCTTGCTAAGACGTCATTCCTATATATATTATGTTACAGTGTAGCTGGGCTCTTGGAGTTCCACATCAGGTATTCCAGATCTTCAAATTTATTCTCTCAGCAGAAAATGCTCTTTACGTGGAACAATTTTTGCTATGGTACCATTTTTGTATCTCTTATAGTTTAGCGGGTCTGTTTCGGTTCTGCATCAGGTGTTCAAGTTTCGAAGATAAATTATAGCTTAAATGTTGCCCAGACTTAATACCTAGACAAAAAAAAAAAAACATTCAAATCCGTTCAGTAGTTCCGAAGATTAGCGTGTACAAACAAACAGACACACAGACAAACAGACAGAATTTTTTTTTTGGATTTGTGCTCTGTTACTGTTTCTAAACCCCCCTCAATTTTTTTTTTTTTAATATATTCAATGTACAGACACAGTTTTTTTACTGTTTTATTATATGTAATAATAATAATATTATATGTATATACACACATCAAAAGTGTCTAGGGATCAACATATATTTTTGCAATAACTTTTCTCCTGATTGATATTAATTAAAATTTTCTTTAAGGATTCATCAAATAAAGTGTTTTCGTTTGTCACAGTAACGATAAACCAAGTCACCTTTGCATTAATAAAGAAATTTGCCATTTTCCTAATAAAGGGATTTTTGACATTTGAACCACTAACACAAAAGTTCGAAAAAAAGACTGAAATAACAGTTTTCTTTAAAATTTTATTGGGTAACTTAAACAATTAATAATCCGTGTTTCTACCGCGAACACTAACAACACAAGAACATCGGTTTGGCATACTCAAAATGAGTTCATCCAAATCACGCTGTGGAATGGCCGCCCATGTTCGTTGCAACAACAAAAAAAGGTCTTCTTGCGACTGGATACCCTCCATATTCGGCAGAGCTCTTCTCTGTAGCATATCCCATGCATGCTCAATCGGGTTCAAGTCTGGCGACTGAGCAGGCCAGGGCAGGACATTGATGTTAGCTGCGGCGAGAGTCTGTCTTACAACTCTTGCGGTGTGCGGTCGTGCATTATCATGCATTAACTGAAATAAGGGACCGATTTGCGCTTGTAGAGGAACGATGACGTCTGATACAATCGTCTCAGCATAAATTTGAGCGTTGAGGTTGCCTCTGATCCAAATCAACTCAGTTCTTCCGCCGATCCAAATACCCGCCCATACCATGATGGTTCCACCACTATAAGGATGGACTTCCTGGCAGGATTTTAATCGCTGTTGGCGTCCAGGGGTTCTCCAGTGTCGTATACGTCTTGTATCCGGTCTCATACCAAAACGAGACTCATCAGAAAAGCACACGAAACGCCATTGTTCTTCTGCCCAATTTCTGTGTCCAAGAGCCCATTGATATCGAATCCTACGATTGTGCATTGCTATAGGTGGTACCCGTAGCGGTCTTGGGGAATGAAGGTTCACTTCACGCAAGCGGTTTCTGACTGTTTGGTCGCTAATTAAGTTCCCTGAAGAGTGATGAAGCCTCACGGCTAACATCATGGCGGTTATTGTTGGAGCTCTTCGAGTTAAGATTTGAATGTATCGGTCTTGTCTCCGTGTGGTGCAGCGATACCGTCCTCCATGGCGCTCAGCCACGGTACCAGTGCTTCGGTAACGTGTCCAAAGTCGACTGATAACACTCTGACTTGTATTCAGAGCTAAAGCCACAGTACGTTGCCGGGAACCAGCTTCTATCATTCCCACGGCTCTGAGCATTTCTTCCCTGCTTAAATGACGTCGCCGCTCCATAATAACGTTGGTTTTAATCAGTAGTAGGGAAACAGTAGCACTAATAATGTCTTCAATGCGTTGTATGTTTTTATAGGGAAAATATTGACAGCTGATTTTCATCTTTTACTCGAATTTGATTCACAGTTCCTGATTCAAATTATGAAATGCACCAAAAAGGATCCATATAAATTTATAAAATCATAAATTTATTACAAAGCCACATCTCAATCTCAAGAAATCCGCATAAAAATGCTTGATCCCTAGACACTTTTGATGTGTGTAGATTATATGTATATAGATAATTAGATACGTCAAGGTCATAAAAGCAGTCCATATCGCTGTATTGTTACATCATTGTGATTAGTAATTGCAAAATATTAAGATTCGTATCCGATGAGACTAGAACTTTAAGCGCCAAATCCATTATTGCGCAAGTTTGAATTCTGCAAGCGACTTTCAAACTGTGGACCGCAGCAAGGCGACTTCAGCAAGTTTTACGAACTAAGAGCGTATACATAAAGGAAGCAGGTAACCGGGGCCGATCTACCAGCGCTTATCGGTACTGGGGTCCTATCTCCCTAAGTCCGTCAACGAAGTTAGTCGTCCGTCCGAAAGTAGCCCGAAACGTAGGAGTGAACAAAACAAGTGTCAAGTTCAACTTTTCGGACAGGCAAAAACACATCGGTAGTAAGGACAACTGTCAAATCGTGTTGTTATTCATTCTTAGTTCGGGCCCCGAAATAATCGTATGTCTGTAGGTGATAGGGAGTGGGAAACGTTCGTAACTAAGGCCGAAACCATGGATTTTGTGCTTCGGTGACCTCCTGTACCCCAAGTGTGAGTTTTTTTCGTTAACTACTGTAGTTGCGTCACGACAAAAATGTATGAAAATTTAGGCGGTGGCTCTGGGCGCCCCGTTCATTTTACGCGCGAATATTAGTATTGAACGGGGCGCCCAGACCCACCGCCTAAATTTTCATACATTTTTGTCGTGACGCAACTACAGTAGTTAACGAAAAAAACTCACACTTGGGGTACTGGTCCGTGTAGGTAACCGCTACGTAAAGGAGGCGGGTAGAAGCAGGGGCTGGCATTTTTAACAAAAATACGCCTTGTTCCAAATACGAATTTGCACAAAAACAGCAATAAATGACGGCTTACCAGCGCTGATCGGAGCAGGTCGGAACTTGTCGGCGAAGTTCGGAGCTCGTCGGCGCTGGTTCGACACACAGCACAGTATAGAGACCACCTGCGCCGACTAACTGCGCAGACCAGCACCGACAAGCGCTGGCAGATCGGCGCTGGCAACCCACTTTCTACGTTTATACGCACTAAGCGAGCATTTGTTTGCAATTCATTGCGCAATAAAACTTGCTAGGGAATTTGACGTTGGAGAAATACAAGGCAGATGTATTAGGAATTCTAAGAAAGAATGCAATTAATACGTTTATGAGCTATCCGTACTTCTATAGGGTTTAAACAAATTCGTGTATTTCTTTAAAACCACATGATCTGTTACTGGTAATAGGCTGGCTGACTTTAACAAAAATAAAAGTTCTTTTTTTTTCTTGCGGTAGGTGTAAGTAGTTATCTAAATAGGGTATCTAAACCATCTAAAAAGGTGTAAATAAGAAAATAAACAAAAAAAAAAGGTTTTTTTTTATATTGGATTGTACATTTTCAAATCTTATTTTTCCTTTTGCGTAATTTTTGTTTTGTTTTTATTTATTTGTTTTTTCTTGTACCTGTTCCATGAAACCGGAGAAAGCTCGACCCCTGTCATACAGGTGTGTTCAGGGGTCGAGACAACACTGTCGTAATGTTTCAAATTTTTTGAAATAAACGCATTATTATTATTACATTTCTATCCCAAAAATAAATGAATAAAAGTGCGGTGACACAGCTAGAAGGCACGACTAGCGCGACATCGCTCCGGGCAGTTAGTTCACTAGAGCGCTTAAATGACTCAGATACAGTACACCATGCTTTCTATTTGAATTTCCTTTTTTCAACCCGTGGTACCAGTAGATCACACACAGGAAAGGAATTACCCGGATTCGGATACACTCTGTATAGTTGGATACATTACGTCATCGGGAAGGCATCCGTTGACAGACCTTCTCCATAAACCACAATAACTGGGCCAGGGTCGCTTGCATCCAATAATCCTTCATTTCAACCCTTGTGAGGCGGTGATAACAGCAATACTCGTCCAACTGTTATAATAAGCTGAATAACAAACAGAAATTGGCAAGAAAAGCTTGTTTTTGTCTATCTATATTCCATTTAAGAATGGATAAGATAAGGAATGAGTATGCCAGGGGAAGTTTGAAAGTAGCGCCAGTGACTGAAAAGTTGAGAAATAATACAACCTTATTTTTACTTTATACGAAAACCGAGACACCCCAACAAAATTTTCATCAGAACTGCCTGAATATGTGTTTTTTTTAATAAATCTCCAAGTTACACCTTAGTTTATGTCGCGTTAAGTTCCCTAAAAAAGTGTGAAATGCCTGAGATGTGCTATGCAGGGGTTGTCTAATACGCGGAAACTGACCGAGCGGACCATCTCAAGCCTCAAGGTGTCTATTCCTGTCCACTGTTATGCGTAGAAACCCATTAAAAGAGAATGGAAATAAAAAAAAAAAAGGTAAAATATAATTTGGTGTAAAAACTATGTCAATCGATTCTCCTGGTGATTCTGAACAAACTTTTTTCAGGTTTGGTGTATACTAAAACTAAACTTGTATATTATTTTGTTTTTATTAATTTAAAGAAGTAAGCAACGTATTAGCTTCCAGCAGGAATTCAACAAAGTATTATGCTTTTATGAACCTTAATTCTCAATGAAGATGAGCAGAACCTCTATTTGAAGAAATGGTTCAAAAGAGTGCCTTGGTGGCCACTTTTGTCTAATGTTATAATAAATGCAGTATAGATCTATGAGAGGCTGAGAATTAATATTAAAGAATGAGAAACGGAATTGTAAATGAAAGTTCTTTGTAAATTATTAATTGTTGAGGCATTAACATTTAGGTAAGAGCTATAGGAACAATTATGTACTGTATTGTAGTTATTAGAAGATGGATTATGGATTGGGTTTGCAACCTGTCTATAGTACAGCCAAAACCCAGAACCAACAGAAACGTTTCGTATTGGTGTTTGTAAAATAGGAACTACAATATGAAATACATGAATAATATTACAGAGATGGAATTTATTGAATAATTATAATTTTTTAACCTCAGACCAAATAAAAAATCAAGACAGAACGCTGCGAACAATACAGTGAAGTATGCCAAAACTACACCTACGCTCTGTGCATACACGCACACACATTTACAACATTTTTCAATCAACCTACAATCAAACTACACCTCACTAAGTGCACACATGTTTACGAAACCGGCCTCACGTCACTGTTGACAGCGCTCTGTCTTGGTTTTTTATTTGGTCTGAGGTTTTAACCCTTTGCATTAAGCATTAACATTTTGCAGATTTTACATTAAGGCACATAATATTAAGAAACCACAATTACCTGGCGTCACTGGCGATCACGTTGGCTAAATTCATGTTGGTGGTCGTGTTTGTGCGCTGTGCCCGTTTAAGGTCGGATTATCCATCTTCTGAGCAAGTACCTAGTGTGGTGACAACTTATAGGAAGTACCTGTAACTAGCAGTGAAGAGCGGTAAATTATTAGTACAATATTCATTTAATTCTGTACTACACCTACTTAAACAAACAATCTATTTTTCAAACTTTGATCTCATTTTACCGGGCTTTCTCGGACCCTAAGGAGAAAAAGATAAGCAGGATTGTTTAGGACATTAAGTGTGACAAACACCAATACAAGTCGTTGCCCATTCTCCTTTAGATTATCGGCATGGCCGCGTAACTGAGTTACGGGGTTCTGATGGCAGTCGCTCCGTGTAATATACTGGTATTTAACCGCATTTGTTTAGATTGGAAGTCGACCTAAATACCTATAGTTGGAAAAAGAAAAATCCTAGAGTCAGATCAATGTGCAAAATTGGATTTAAGTGGATATCTATGCATTTACTTAAATTGTAACGATGCTTAAACTGAACATAAATATTTTGGAAAAAAAAGTAAGTGCAACGCATCCTAAAGCCGGGTCAGCAGCGCCAATCTTCTAACAAAACATGTTATCAAAACAAGTTAGCAAAATATGTTAGCAAAACAGCCAGTCCGCTGCGTCTTATCAAAACAAGTTAGCAAAACAGCCAGTCTGCTGTGCAACATCTGATGTCATCTTCCTCTAGTGAGCCCGAACACAAAATGCGTCACTTCCCCTCCCCCAGGCGAACGCGGGGGACGTTATCCATTCGTCTCGGCAAACATATTATTGTGTTTTTGGTAACAAAACTGTTAGGCCACGCCCCAATTCGGTTAGCAAACAATGTTATACCGTTTGCAAACACGAAAACACGGCGCTGCGGACCCGGATTAAGAACGATATTGATGCCAAAAATTTAGTTTTTAGAATTTTTGTCTGTTTGTATGTTTGGGCTTCACGCCAGTGCTACTAGACAGATTCAGTTGAAATTTGGCAGCCACATCTGTTAAAGAGCGGGTCAGGTTATAGGATACAAATTATCACGCTATTGAGTGCGGATAATGAGCAGTAATCTTATCTATACATTTAATAAAACAGTAAAAAACTGTGTCTGTACATTGAATATATTAAAAGAACAATTAAATAGTTGAGGGGGGTTTAGAAACAGAAATAGAGCACAAATCCAAAAAAAGTCTGTCTGTTTGTCTGTGTGTCTGTTTGTCTGTTTGTTTGTGTGATATTCTCGAAGGTTCCGCGGAAGTTGAATAAAACAACCTTTCGTCACAAGTTTTTATTCCGGACTGCCTCACAGTTACAAACAATCGGACACCGCGAATACGTCTATAACCAGGAATACTTAGATTTACCCACCACCGGAAACATAATTATCAAAGTAGCTACATTACAGTTTGTACACGCTAATCTTGGGAACTACTGGACGGATTTGAATGATTTTTCTTTAGTTTTATAGGTATTAAGTCTGGGCAACATATAGGCTATAATTTATTTTGAAAACTTGAACACCTGATGCAGAACCGCAACAGACCAGCTAAACTATAAGAGATACAAAAATTGTACCATAGCAAAAATTATTTCACGTGATGAACATTTTCTGATGAGAGAATAAATTTGAAGATCTGGAACACATGATGTGAAACTCCAAGAGCCCAGCTACACTATAACATACATCGGAATGACGTCTTAGCAAGAGTTGTTTAGTCTGATGGGCATTTCCTGTTAACTTACAAAAATGAAAGATCTGGAACGTCTCGAATCGTCTTGCGCATCCCGTTGTTTACCCGTCCCCGGGCTCTTAGAATTCGACATCAGACGTTTCAGATCTTCGATTTTGACGACCCCGTTGTCGCTGGCATAAGCAACAGGATCCGTGTACGAAGTCGCGGGCAGAAGCTACTTGGAAATAAATGTGATTAATTATTTAAAAATGGAGTACCTACATATGTATACATTGTTTACTTGTTGCGACACAATGTTGTTTTCCGACTACCACGCGGATGAAGTCGCGGGCACAGCTAGTTATAGAATAAAACTACAAGTATATAGTAAGCAATAAATAATATAGTGATAAGATTGCTAAAAATAGGTGATATAAAGAAAAAGCATTTTGGTAATTGGCCAACTTTGAATAAGTTCGCGAGTACTTTTTCTAAACAATATTCATAGAAAACTTTTTTGAACAAGTAATACGTATGGAAGGTAGCCAATTATGTTATTATTTACTTATGGAGTGAAAGTTATCGTTTACAAAGTTGACTTAGTTTCTTTTATTACTTTATTATTAGGAGAGAATATTTCGTACAAACAATTTTATGCTTTGACTCGGCCTGCTGGTTGCAATTTAACTCAAGGGCGCATTTTTTTTAAGCTATTGTCAACGTAGCTTTATCAGAAGTTTGTCACATACGGTTCTTTAAACTGGCCGTATCCTCATTAGCATCTTCTGCCAGGGTTGCGGAATTTGTTCGAAAGAGTTACCGCCGCCCTGGAACGCAAAGGGCATTAGGAGGAACACGGATGGGTTTTAGTCAGTAAGAGTCTGACACTCCCTTCCGCTCCGCCCAGAGCGGAAGGAGTCATACGATGACTCCCCATAAACAAAA
This sequence comes from Amphipyra tragopoginis, assembly GCA_905220435.1. NCBI lineage: Eukaryota > Metazoa > Arthropoda > Insecta > Lepidoptera > Noctuidae > Amphipyra > Amphipyra tragopoginis. The sequence continues at coordinate 6,861,889 of HG992006.1, forward strand.
AAAAAATCCTCATTAGCAAGGTCACGATTTTTTTCAGCCCATTATTGTCCCACTGCGAAGCACGGGACTCTTCTCAGAATGAGAAAATACTAGATTAACAAAAAAAAAAAAATTGAGGCAACCAGGGGCCCAATTCTCCTAAAATAAATTGTTGCCAAACGCAATCGAAGCACAACCGTCAGTCAGTTTTTGTTTTCGAAAACTTTCAAAATGATTGATTTTGTTTTTTGTGTCAAACAATTCGACAGCATTTGAATTTGAGAACTGTCTGAATGAACGGTTCGGCCTTGGTTCGGTTGTGATTTATCAAGATTTATTTTAGGCGAATTAGGCCCCAGCACACCTAAGAGCCTGAGAGGGCTATATAAAGCTCTCGATGGTGTGTTTACTCCGCAAACACGCGCTAGGCCAGCACGGTAGATTAAGGCTTAAACTCTTCTCATTATGAGAAGAGGGCCGTGCCCAGCAGTAAGATGAATGGGTTGATTATGCCGCCATGAACTGCAAATATTATACTTTTCGCTCTTAATGATTATTAAAAACTTTAACATGAAACTAAGTACGTAGGTACATACATCAAAAAAAGTTTGCGATCACTTTGAAAAATCAAAATCTTTTTTGTTACGGTAGATTATATTATGATTTCTTCTTCTTTTTAGATTCTTAAAACTAGGTATTTATATTTAAAGAAAACACACAACAAGGAATTTTTCTTGATAAAGTTCAATTTAAAAAATTATATCAGCTTATGCTAGTGATCGCAAACTTTTTTTGATGTGTGTATGTTCTGTCTAGCCTTTTTCCCAACTATGTTGGATATAGATTCTAGTCTAACCAAATCCGGCTGAGTACCAGAATTTTACACGGAGCGATTGCCATTAGACCTCCGCAATCCAGTTACTGGGCAATGCCGATATCCTAATGCTAGACCGGTTATCAGACTTTCGGGCTTCTGACTACCTTGAACGACTGTCATAGGTATACATATGACAGGTGGGACCGACAGTTTAACGTGCTTTATCTGTAACATAATATAATACACCGTGGGTCCGAGGTGCCAGAAAGATTTTAACCATCGATTCCAACGCCTAATTTGAGAAGAAAAGCTAGGATATGGTTTGTCGAATAAAGCTTAATTTTTCAGATATTCATTATTTATGGAAATTCACAAATCGGAAACGCTCTAGGGTAACAAGCCCTATGAACGCGGCGTTGCGACTTTTGTCGTACTTTGGTCATACCGTATCCTACTCGTCGTTTGTCGTGTTTAGTTGGGGAGGTTCGTGACGTGAGAAGTTTTCTTATCCTCCTCGCACGATGATTTAAACGTTGCCAGGTCGACCTAAGTGCTCATTCACACGAAGACGATTCGTTTTTTTTTGACGAATCGTTTTTTTCACGATTTGTTTTTTTTTTTTTGACGGCGGCTATTCTTTTTAAATACCCGTGTTCACACGCATGACGAATCGTGAAAAATGTCGGACACGTCTTAAATCACGTATCGTCTTTTAAAAAACATCAAATCAAATCAAATCGTGATTTTTTTTGTGACGGATCCATCGTGTTCGATAGTTCATCCAAGACTAAGAATCACGAAAGGAATGTCAACATGAATTCGGATAGTTTACCGAATTGTGATAAAACACGATTCTGTATGCAATGTGAACGTCCATCCGTCATGACGTATCGTGTTTTATGACGAATCGTCAATGACGGAACCCGTGTGAATGAGCCCTAAGGTATTGTTTAGAAGGAAGTACTAAAATTAATTGGTTTTATTTTGTTCCGAAAAACAAAATAGTTTAATTGACTGAATTGGACTTATTTTGATGTAACATTATGGACTCATAATACCATCAGAAAAGCGTGGTTAAAATCTTTCTGGTACCTCGGGCCTACGGTGTATAATATGGCTTATGTTTAACTTACCACCAGATGTAGTAACATATAACAGACAAAAATAGTAAATGATCACCAAAATTAAACCCGCATTTTAATATAAAATTACAACCAAAGTTTTAACATCTCGCTATCCTATTAAAGCAAAACGACTTCAAATAAATCATTGTTAATCCAAAAGTAGTAAATGTTGTAGTTAATGAACACCAAATTGTCACTTTTTTGGGATTCCAAAGTAGAGTCGACGGAGCCCCGCTGGGCGGGGCTCCTATTTCTGTCTGCAGGGTTTAAAGTAACCTAACCTAACCTATCCGTGTCGGGGTGTCACGGGGGTGCTAAGATTTGGTGATCATTTACTACATTTGGTGTTCGAATACAATTTGAAGTGCAGTTGTGACTAAAATAGCTAGTACTATTGTAATTTTAGACTTTATTTTTCTGGTGTCAAGTACCTATATATTTTTGGTAAAAGAACTAAGGGTATCAAAGCATTTTATGGTGGTCTTATTTAGTAGTATTTATTAGTATTTTACCCCGTATAATATCATAACATGAAACTAAGTATAACTGCTGTTGTTGTAACAGAGATCTTGAAATAAAACTAGCAATAGAGCTTATTGCCTCACAACTTTTGTGTACATAGTTCTCGATGTAACGAGAACTTTTTTATTTCTAGATCCATTCGCAAATATGTGACCAGACTATTTGTTCCCAAGTTATATCCCCAAACGCTTTGAAAGAAAGTTTGATAGAAAAAAACTCGGTCAATTGCGTAGCGGTCGCGAACTTAGGGATCCGTAGTTAGAGTAGTACAGATAGTTAAATCCCCGACGACGCGCTCCACTCTTTGTCTAATATAATCTATGCATTATAACTTGTGTTAGTTCTATCGCCGCAGAACAGTTAGATGTGTGCACACGCAACCTGATATAAGATAATAATGAGAGATGTATGCATATGTACCACGCTGCTGTCATAAATATATACAGGGCGTCCCACGACTATGCCACATGGAGGGAAAGTACCTTAAATACTGTAGATAGAAAAAAAAAACTGAATGAAGACTTCATTTTTATTTTAAAAACAATACGAACTGCATTCAAAGAATTTTAAATAATCACTTGTCTGAACCGGGAATCGAACCCGCTAAATGTGAAAACAAAAAAAAACTGTTATTTTATTGTACTGATCGAAAGACTCGATCAGATACATTTATTTCTTCTAAATAACATAGCATCTAAAATAAAAGGAACACCATGAAATTTAACATTTAATTTAAAATTTTGTTCAAAATAATGAATAGGTAGCATTTTCTCTATGTCTTGCTTATAACAACTGACTTTATGTACTACTTTCTGCTTTATTACTATTTCGAAGTATTATTTCAAATATTTACCATGAATAAATAAATAAATCAACGGTAAGCGAGATTATTAAAAGAGTTACAATTTGTATACAATTGGAAGACACATTTTGAGCATTTAATAAATTAAGTTGTTTGTAAGTTGCACAGTTAACGTGTCTTATTATTTCAATTAAATGTTAAATTTCATGGTGTTCCTCTTATTTTAGATGCTATGTTACTTACAAGAAATAAATGTGTCTGATCGAGCCTTTAGATTAGTACAATAAAATAACAGTTTTTTTTGTTTTCACATTTAACGGGTTCGATTCCCGGTTCAGACAGGTGATTATTTAAAATTCTTTGAATGCAGTTCGTATTGTTTTTAAAATAAAAATGAAGTCTTCATTCAGTAAATTTTTCTATCTACAGTATTTAAGGTACTTCCCCTCCATGTGGCAAAGTCGTGGGACGCCCTGTATATCACGCCTGTATTTCCCGAAGGGTTGGGCAAAGGTGTATGTGTACCACCCTCATTTTGCCGTTATGTTCTTTTCTTGTGTCAGCACGAGCCACACGAAAATAGCTCATGTTGTGGTGTAAAGATTAGCCAGTCAGCAAGGTTGGTAGCGGGGCTGACTGCCCAGGGTGCGCCGGACTTACTTAAGTATCGTCACTCGTGGAGGCTCTTTTCATGCATCCCTTGCAGTGTCAATCTATGTCACCGGGACATCACGCGGTTTGAAGGAATTACACGAATTCAGATACACCTGTATATTAGTATTTATCGAAATCTTAGAAAGGAAGCTCTCAGCTGTGACATACAGATGAACAGACGGTATGGACGAAACAATAAAAGCGTGTCCAAATCTCCAAATCTCCACGTCATGACGTCGTCAACGTGGAACGATGCGGTAACGTGACACGGTCCGTTGACGTAACGTGAAAATTTACGTTACCGTATCGTAAAAATGCACGTCAGGATCATTGTTCGATTTATCGTTGACCATGTAGATCCTGAATTTTAATAAGAGAACCAGTAAGGTATGGGTTTAAAGCATCAGAGCACATAGACGGCGACTAACTCGCGGGCGTGGAGAGCGCGGGCAGAGCGCATATACGTGTGCGCTTGCGGCTAGAGGCGGAACGTGTTACGATACGGTAACGTAAATTTGCACGTTACATTAACGCACCGTGCCGCGTTACCGCACCGTTCCACGTTGACGACGTCGTGACGTGGAGATGTGGACAGGCCGTAAGGGTAGGGTTGCCAACTTTTTTTTTTCTGACTATAGTATTTTTTTAAAAAGCCATAAAAAATATAGTACTCTTCAAAAAAATATAGTATTTTAGTAGGGAAGAATAAAAAAAGACATGTTATATTTTTTTTCAAACTCAAGCTCAAATTCTTTATTGCATTCATGTGTACATAGATGTTACAGAAGTAAATAAGTTTCAACATGAAACCCGGTTATGGCACTGCAACATATTTATTATAAAAAGGCAAGCAAGATTAGAATAAATAAACATTAGTTTGATGTTGTCAAGTTTGACATTGACGTATCAATTAGGAGCGAAATATGACAGGGACGCGTTCGGTTACACGCACACGCACAATACTTCTGTCGAACGAAAGACGCGTTCGAAAATTGCACGTTTTTTTTTTTATTTTACTAATGTAATTTTAGTATTACATTGAGCTATTGTACTGAAATATAGTATTTTCGCGTACTATATATTTCTTCAACAGTATATAGTAAGGAGACCCTAAATACAGTACAATACTATATATTATAGAACGGTTGGCAACCCTACGTAAGGGCCACACGACGTCTTTTCCACGTGCCGACGACGCACGTTAACGTCAAACTCCATACGTTGTCATCGTCGCCAAGGACTTCGTTTTTTGGCATTTGGCTACAGAACCCTGAAAACCTAATATACTGAAAAACGTAATGTAGCCCCATCAGCCTTTATGCCTGTCCCCGAACTAACACAACAAACAACCACGCCTCTGTTGATTCCACTTTTTGTTACTTTACTCCAGTCTGTTTAAGTTGGCGAGTTTTTGGACTTCATTTGGTTTTCATTGAAATACGGGTAAGGGTTAGCTAATGCGAAATAGGAAATTGATATTTTGAGTGAAATTTTTTAGGGCCAATTTTTCATTCTTCTTAGCGTGTCGATGACAATCTACACCGTGTCGGCCCAGAACTCAGCAACGAGTTTAGCACTATCCGTAGCGTCCATTAGTTCTTGAGGTGTACAGGTAACAGGGCAGGCGGGGCATGATGTTAAGTACGCCATAGTTTGCGGAACGGTACCACATTTTTCATTTATCAGCTACCTTTTATCTGAGGATTAATTTTTACGTTTTGACAGCTTTTCTATAGAAAATAATTATGTTAAACCGACATAATTATTTGTTCCTTAGATAAAATTTAACTGACGATTGAAAAATCGGCCCTTTGATAACTGACCCCTGACTTCGTCCCGTGTGGGGATGGGTTATAGAACAGGGGTGCAAACTTTTCTCACTAAGAGCCAAAACCGAGTCAATCTTATGTTAGCCAGAATTTTCATGACTACCTATACAAGGTGTAACATAAATAACGCACAACCTCTTAAGGGGTCACTGTTTTTTTTTTTTTTTTTTTTTAAATCTTTGCCCCACACTAAGATTTCTCTTGTATCGTGGGTGCGTTTACAGACACAAATCTCACAAACAAACGCCCAGACCCGAAACAACCATCTGTAGGCCATACAAATTTTTGTTCCGTGTGGGAATCGAACCCACGACCCGTAGCGCAGAAGCCAATCGCTTAGCCACTGCACCAAACGTGTCGTCGTTATGAACAACTTTTACTATGGGACCAAATCTGAAATCGCGAAAAAAAAAATAAGCTGTTCCCTACATTTTGACGAGTTATGCGAACATAAATGTAGGGAACAGCAGATTTTTTTTTCGCGATATACTGTTTTCTCCCATAGTAAAAGTTGTTCATAATAATGAGTATAGTTACTCCTTAAGAGGTTGTGCGTTATTTATGTTACACCTTGTACAGTTTTCATAGTAATAAAATATTGTTAGATTTAAATTTGTTAGAGGCGTTTACACGTTCTCAGCCGACAGTGGGACATTGTAGGCGTATGATAACAATAAAAGAACTTCGTACTGCCATCGCAAACACATCGCCGGTGCCTATTATTTATTTTCGATTTTTATTATATTTTATTTTCGAGACTATTCCAAAGGTCACGACTGCGGTTGTTGGCGAACCAGCTTCCGAATTGAGAATCGCATTTGTGATTTCAATAGGTTTCATTTTAATAATATAATAACAATATTCATTGTGCGGTATATAATATAATAACAATATTCATTGTGCGGTACTTAATTGTGGAGAAGTCCGATCGTTAATACTTACGTTGCGATGGAAATTGTTGACTTGTTAAAATCAAAGCCATAGCGATTACGAGTGTGTTTTGCGCAATTAGAGCCCAAATACGCGTCCGACACTTGCCTCCGATAGTCGGTTCCGACAGTCTGATCAGACTATCTGAAGGTCTCCGCGTCATACATTTGTTTGAACATGAATTACACATACGATCAGACTATCGGATCGGATGTTAGAATCGTAAGCATCGTCCGGGCGTCGTCGTCGTCCAGAAAAAATCTGCCACGAGAATAGTACGTGTATTTCATGAATCCGATCAGATAGTCGGTTCCGGCTCCCGGAAGCAACTATCGGACCTGTATTTTGACCCTTAGGATGCAGATCCCAACAGTTCGTGGGTCATACTTTGGCCATTACTGGGCTAGAAAATAAAACTTCCCCAGTGCACACTGGAAATAGACGTGTTGTAAGATTGAACAAAACCCAGCACGCTTCGTGCTGTGTTCATAATTATTAAAAATGACCCTCATATTAAAGTCCATCGCTGAGCATTTTATCAACACAGTTAAGTCAATACATAGGTAAAGCTTGTTATTGAAAGCTTTAAGCAAACCTGACATGACATAATAATATCTAGGTTTTCTAGTATTTACCTTCGTTTCTTGGTTATTCGTTTAGCATCATTGCAAAGTATGCCGAAGTGAACTTTCAGTATGACTAGACCAGTAGAAATACCGAAAACGCCTGGCAGAGCTATTAGCTATTTGTCGATAAAGCACGTTGTAATGTATGTATTTTAATGCACTTTGATAAAATTGTACGCCGCGCTACTTGAAAGGACTGCCGACTAAGCGTCTCTATTACCTAAGCTTAGGTGTAAGTTTAGTATTATAATTTACTGACTTCTTTTGTAACCCTCTTAGGGTATACCCTATTCTATAGACAGAAATAAAGATTTTATTATTATATCACCGTTTTAATCAAAGAACCTTGGAACATTGGAATGTAATGAAAGGACCTCTTCCACTCTCCCAAAAGGAAGGGCATTCTCCATGGGCATGTGCATTCTCCCTCACCTATAGCGTGCAAACATGGTCATTAATGAAGCATCAAAACTCTGCACTCAGGATCTGTCAACAGGAAAAGGAACTAAGTATTCTAGAAGTCAAAATTACAAACCGTGTAAAGAACTCACTACTTCGTTCTAAAACACAAATTGCAGACGTAGGTAACACAGCAGTCAAATTAAAATTGAACTAGACAGGCCACACCTCCCGCTTGCTAGATGAGTTTTGGGAGAAAATAACCGCAGAGTGACGAACCGCAGTAAACGAAAACGCGGTTGGCCCAGAAGATGGCGGGATGAGATAGTAAATAAATAATAGTTTAATAAATAAATAGTTTATTTTGCAGAACAAGTTGAAGTAGTTACAAATTTTGTGATTGAAGCCTCCTTTTAAGCAAGTAATGCCTGTATTAAGAGACTCCGCTCTTCCATAACAAAACGTACATTTATAATGCAATGATGAAAATAGTAGTCTAGGTGCTAGGTAGGTGTGTATAGACTTCTACCCAAAGAATTGGCTTCCCTTTTTTGTACCTATTTTTTGTTGGATGTTATGTAGTTGGATGGAGTGTATTGGCTGTTCTTCTCCATAGGAATCTACACTTTAGAACGCGGTAGTATTTTCTTTTTTTTTCGACAAATCAAAAGTGCCTGTAAATGGTTTAATTGAAATAAATGCCTTGAATTTGACTTCAGATTGCAAAAGATCGGGAAATATGGAAAGAAGGAAAGAAGGCCTTGCAGTGGGACATAACGATAACACAAGACGAGTAGAAGCTAAATATAATTTCATCTAACAAGTTTTTATCAGTTTTTCTGTTACAATACGGTTTAGTGGTCTATTCTCGGCATAAGCGAGAGCTATCAACGGTTATATGAAACGAAAAACTCTCTATGAAAGTTTGTTAGGAGAAAAAGTTTAACTTTCTCGACCTATTCTAGTTTGAGGTCAACTAGCTTTGCGTCCAGTTTGAGAGGACGAGTGGCTCCCAAATGTACTGTTTTAGAAATACTTGAAACGTTCTCTCGATTTATTTATTCTATCAATAACAGTCATTAATTTAATATACACTAGGGAACAGTAAATCCGGATTACCAACATAAACCTTAGAGGGTGCCTCCGCTGCCGGCGCCGGCAACCAAAAATAACGCCATTGGAAACCGGCAGTACATTACTGCCGGCAGCCGAGATTAAAAATATCGGCTTCCGGCACCCAAAATGGACACCGACGGCGGTAATAAGTTGTTTGGAAGACATGTTAGTTGAAAGGTAGGTTAGATTTTGGGTCAAACACAGTAACTTGTCTTCCAACTAACTAGTTTCAAGAACGAGCGAAGCGATCTCGTTAATTTGGGGCACCTCGACACGGATAGGTTAGGTTCGAAGGGGATAACGGGGGCTAGCTTAATATCAGGGCACGCTGCGATAGCGGCGGTAAGGCCCGTGATGGAGGAGTGGCTGGAGAGGCGTCACGGCGCCCTCAGCTTCCGGCTGACGCAGGTTCTCTCGGGACATGGTTGTTCCGGGAAGTACCTGTGTCGCATAGGCCGGGAGCAGAAACCCGGTTGTCATCACTGCGTCGACTGCCCTGAGGACACGGCGCTGCACACGCTGCAAGCGTGTCCTGCGTGGGCGACGCAGCGCCGCGAACTAGTCGCGGCAGTCGGTGGTGACCTCTCGCTTCCAGCCGTGGTTCTGTCCATGGTCGGGAGCAAGAGTGCGTGGGAAGCCGTCGCTTCCTTCTGAGAGGAGGTGATGGTGACCAAAGAGGGAGCGGAGAGGGAGAGAGAGGCAGCTGCCACTCTCCCTTCCGCTATTTTATGATTTCGCTAATTTATTTTTTTGTTGTGTTCGTAATTGTCAGGAGAAGGTTCCTATGAAAGAAAATTTGGATATTAAAAAAAAACGAAATTATCTCAGTGTATCCAAATTCTTCATTTGTTTACTGCATGCATGAAAATGGTTTTAACTTTTTGTTACTATTTTGATTTTATTTCTGAAGGTAGGTAGTAGGTAAGTACGAGGTAGGTAGTAGTAGGAAAAAGTGCATTGCAACGCATGTCGGATACAGCTAGTCATTTTATATAAAGTATAGAAAGAACAAAGCATGTAAACAAAATCGACGAAAAAATAGAGGGGATACACGCTTTCTAATTTTGTTGAGGAATTCTCTGTCCTAGTCACTATTGTACAGAGTGATTTCAAGTTATTATGAAGTTTTAGGTATGACTATTTACAGATTAAATCTAATGCTTTTAGCAAGGTGAATAACGTCATAATATGAAAATGGGCTTAAAGTAGAGACCCGCAGTATGAATAAGCTTTGAATATACATAGATTATTTTATGCTTTGAAGTGCAAAATCATAATCGTCGGGGTAGTATTAAATCTGTATATTTAGCCATTGATCGTTTTGTTTCAAGTTTGTTATCATGTATTTCATTAACTCTCATGTAGGTATTATCATTAGGATATAGATGTAATAAAACAAATGCATAACGACTCATAAGCAAGTACTACATGCACCAAGTACTCTAAACTCAACTAATATGTATAGAAACAAACAGCTAAACTTAAATATTACCATTAAATATTTAATATTTGTTGTGCAGCAATGTGAGTGATGGTGTTTCAAATTTCTTTGAAACTGTAGTAGTACGTTACTGCATATAATTGGGAACAAATAAATCGAGCCACTTCTGTTTTTCACGTAGATGTAATTGTTATTATTTTTGGTATTATGGAACAGATCAATTCGATGGCCCCACCGAATAAACGTGCAAGAGTTATTACACGATTTTTTTTTCATTTTTCGTTTCTTTTGCCTATCCAGCACCTACTTATTTTTTTTTATGAATTTTAGACTCAAAACACGCCTATTATAATAGTGAATTTCTTTATTCTAGGGAAATAATTAATTTTAAAATTACACGAATAATAGTTTATGCTATTAATACATGCTTTATGAGTCGCCAAGTACACAAGAATAAACATGTTAAAACCTACAGACGTTTGAGAAGATTTGTGATTGTTTCCGAATTTGGGTAATGTCTTCTTACACGTTTATTCGTGTAGAAATGTATGCAAATTTTATTAACAATGTTTCATTCCACAAAATGGAAGTTTGAATATAAATAGGTTATTAAAATTAAAGTATTGCATTATCTCATACTATAATTATTTTTTTCTAACAATTGTTAAAAAATAAAAAAATTCAAACATTAAGTGCATTAATTGCATATCAATTTAAGTTTATACCTAGTAACGGTAAATAAACAAATGTTTACGCGATAAATTCTATTGTACGTAACGTTAGAAAGGGGTACGGGGTAAGATGCGAGTAAAATAAGGTGACTAGCTCGGAGTCGGTGGTGACCTCTCGCTTCCGGCCGTGGTTCTGTTCATGGTCGGGAGCGAGAGTGCGTGGGAAGCCGTCGCCTCCTTCTGCAAGGAGGTGATGGCGACCAAAGAGGGAGCGGAGAGGGGGAGAGAGACAGCTGCCACTCTCCCTTCCCGCGCCAGACGCACCGTGCGCTGGAGGGCGCGTGCCGATCTCCAGCCACCATAGTGTGTGGCCTGCGGGTTGTACTAGTACTGGCCTGCGACCAGTAACAGGCCCGAGAAGGCGGCGCGCAGTGTTCCGTGCGCGCCTCTCAGGAGGACGTGGGGCCAGGCCCCACAGAAGGAGAGGTCCGCCAGGGGCTAGTGGACCGAGGCCGAGGCAGCTGCGAATCCCGCGACCCCGGCCAAGGGTCAGGAGAAGGAACACCGTGGGTTTTTATACCCTATACTAGTTTTTATACCCCTTTGCCTTCCCCGGGCGAAGGGCATCCATGAGGATTTTCCCACGAAAAAATAAAAAATAAAAGGTGACTAGCTCGGAAGGACAGTCTTGTTGTGATTCTATGCGCGCTATTGCATAATTTTGTTTCGCGCAATTACATTCGATTATAAATATTATAAATCTACTGCCATCAGAAAACTCCTTCTCGGTCTCCAATGAATTTTTTTTAATCAAGAAATTTACTTTCTTTGTAACTGTAACTGTACTTTCTGTTCACGTGGACAAATACATAATTATACTTTCTTCATTCTTTATAATACGAGTATCTGTATTGTATTTCATCCTTTCGAAGTCAAAGTCAAAGTTTTTTATTTCAAATAGACTAGATTACAGGCACTTTTAAAACGTCAAAACTAGGTGCACGGTTCCAAAAGGTAGGTTGCATGGAGAAGAGCTCAAAACTCCAAGAATACTCTTTTCAAAATAGTAGTTCATGAAAATTCCATTACAGTAGTGTGAGAAATATAATGAGAATAATGCAGGTTAATGTAAGAAATAAATTCACATAAGAGTAATAAATAGAAAAATATGCCTTCTGGGATTGTCATAGCAGCTAAGGGCTAACCAGTCCCGACAGACAGCAACCGTTCACGAGCATGACGTGCACATCCGCATCGCTTAGCTCAACCATATTGCAGGGAACCCAACGACAGGATATACAACGCCACCATAAGCAGGACATTTAAGTGAGCATGACAGACTCATACTACAATAGGCAGTAATGTGATATGATTATAGGTGTATCATTAATTGCTGCATGATGCTCAAACTTTACAGATTGGAAAATTATATTATGTAAATTATAATTATAAAACAATATCAGACTATTTAGGCAGAGTATTATACAATAAATAATAAAATTATAATGGGACCATAAAGATTTCAGTATTTGAATAAAAACAAATATATGAAAATTGATCAAATAATGTACAGGTTATTTTAAGTCAATAGAAAGAAGAATACTAGAAGTAAACATTAAAAATAATGTTAGGTCATACAACCAACCAGTTAGACAGGGCCAGAGGATCGCAATGTGCAGGATGGAGTTGTACGTCAGGCATCTTTATCTTCGATATAATGATTTATGTTTAATAAGCTTTACATATCAAAATGCTCTTAAGAAATTATTTAAAATGCTCTTAATAAATGATTTATTGTAGAACCTAACACTGTTCCCCATAAACGTCTTGCTGGTTTGTCTTAGTCTAAAACCAGGTACTGTTAGCTTGTGTTTATTGCGAGTATGTATGTTGTGGACGTCACTTTTCTTGTTATACTGGGCAATATTTTTTCGAATGTACATAGTGTTACTAAGTATATACAAAGATGGTAGGATAAGTATATTTATTTCCTTAAATAATTCACGAAGCAATTCACGGCAGCCTAGATTATAAATAGCTCGGACTGCTCTTTTTTGTAATATGAAAATAGTACCAACATCAGCAGCCGAACCCCACAGTAATGTGCTATAAGACATAATACTGTGAAAGTATGCAAAGTACACCAACCTAGCTGAAGCTACATCAGTCAACTGCCTAATTTTCCTGACGGCAAATGCAGCAGAACTCAGTTTGTCTGCAAGTGCCTCTATATGAGGTCCCCATTGCAATTTAGAGTCTACTGTGATGCCCAGGAAGACAGTTGAGGGAACCGGATCTAACGCTTTCCCGTCAAGTTTCACATTTGAATTAATGTACACTTGAGGTGGAGAATTTAATACTTTTGGTTTTACGAAATTATTTATATTATTATACCTTGCATTAACAAAGATGTATTACATAAATTAAAACTGATTTTATTAACACTAATATAAATGCATACGATCTTTCCAATCATATAGAAGCAGAACAATGTGCTGTAAACAAGCGTGTAAATAGTTATAGCTGGGTTCAAAATAAACTTGAATTACGGAGAATAATAGTGTAACATTACAGTACATTTTATTCGTTGTGTACTATTATACGAATAAACGTGTAATGATATATTGCTGTGACCTAGTCATGCAAATTTCACAAGAGTATTAACATTAAATAGTTTTTCATGAATTTCCTGAAACTCGTTGATATTTGGAAAAAAAGTAAATACACAAGTCTACAGTTTATTTTTTTACCTATAATTCGATAATACATTATTTATACCTATTTACAATGGAATGAGCGTTATTGAAGTTTAAACGTTTTTATTTTTTCCTGAAAAGTTGTCATTTTTCTCTTACACGTTTATTCTACTAAACGTATATGGCCTAAAAGGTTATTTGATAACCTTTACAATGAGGGTAGTTTTTTGTATTTTGAATTATATAATTGAAACCAAAACTAACAACCAGGATAGTGAAAAAAGGAGTGGCTCGATTTCTTTGCTCCCAAGTATATACCGATAAATCGTTATAGTGAGCGTTTTATATATAAGTAATGCAGTTTACATAATAAATTACGCATACAAAATTGTCAGACATTTGTCTAACTCAGTGATGTATGGTATTTTTGGCGCGTATGAATAAATAAAATGAAATGAATCATGAAATCTAAAATGTACCATCAATCAATTTAAAAGACATACGACTAGATTTCACGGAATATACTCGAAACCGAACTATTATCCAAAATGGAACTGTCGCAAAAATGATGAATCTGTTTGATGTGTACCAAATAAAAAATGGCCGCTGCACGAATGAAAAATTAAACGATGGCAAATTCCGAGATCCGATGAAAGGAACCGAGTCGTTTATCAGCGGTGAAATATCGACGGATTGATTTCGAAATTCGAAGTAACTAAAAAACTGTCGTTGCTAAAATTTGGACTTTTAAAAGGAGAACGATATTATAGTGGTTATACTATAAAGGTGTTTCCACACCGGTGTTCAGAAACGTTTATCAACATTTAGAAATATCCGGTGTGGGACAAACTGAAAGAAATGTATTGAAACGTTTCTAAGCCTTTCAATACATCTAAAAATATTTCAACTACAGTCACTAGCATTTCCCTAGCAGTTTCAAAAAGCAACATAAACAGTTTATAACTGTTAACGAATGGTTGTGAACATTTCCCAACAAAACATTTAGTAACCTTTTGCTACAAAACAAAACTGTTTGAAACTGCTTCTAACTTCTGTCAACACCGATGAGGGAGCACCTCTTCTTCTTCTTCCTGCCCTTATCCCATGTTACTTGGGGTCGGCGCAACACGTTTTCTTCTTCCATTCCGTCCTATCACCCGTCATGATATCACTGACACCCTTCTCTTTCATATCATTCTTCACACCATCCATCCATCTTTTCTTTGGCCTCCCTCTTCCTCTCCATCCATCCACATTTATACTCATAACTCTTTTTGTCACATGCGTTTCATCTCTCCTCTTCACATGCCCATACCAAGACAAACGGTTCCCTTTCAACTTTTCTGTCACTGGCGCTACTTTCAAACTTCCTCTAATATACTCATTCCTGACTTTATCCATTCTGGTCACTCCACACATCCATCTCAACATTCTCATCTCCGCTACATGCAATCTTTTTTCATCCGTCTTCTTCACGGCCCAACATTCCGATCCATACAGTACGACAGGTCTTATCACGGACTTGTAGATTTTCCCCTTTAACTTGAGAGGCATCCGTGAGTCGCAAGTTATTCCAGTGACCTGTCGCCATTTCATCCATCCTGAGTTGATCCGGTGTGTAACGTCTCGGTCTACTCCGCCATCCCCTTGGACAAGCGACCCGAGGTACCGAAAGTCGGAGCAGGTCGGTATGGGCGTTCCGGCGAGAGATATTGGCACAGAACTAGAGAGACCGCCAAAATCGCAAAACAGGTACTCTGTTTTGGTTCTGCTCAATCTCAGACGAGGATGAGGGAGCACCTATAGTTATGAAATTCATTACTTGTTCTTTAGACGCTATTTAGTTATTTTGTTTGTATAACTAGATTTAAGTTTATCCTGGGTACGTTAGGACCAAAGCATAGCTCGACCGGCTGCATGTCAACTACATACGTTTGTCTGAAATCATTGGGACTATCCGGAGCGCCGCACAGCGAAGCCGTCAACTGCACGTGTTCGGGCGAACACCGCGTTCGCCGGTCGAGCTGTTAGAGATGGGTTACTAGCCGAAATTCCAATAACTTAGCTAGCCGGCTATTTGTGGTGAAAAAACCAGCTAGCTAGCCAGCTATTTAGCTATTTGGCTATTGAATAAATGGCTCACTAACCGACTAGCGGTTGCGGCGGCGTATCTAAACTAGTTAGGCGATTCGAGTTCGATCCTCACCGCGGCAACAAGTTTAGATGATAATAATAAGTTTGTTGTTATGATTTCGTTTATAATGATACTTTAATTTAAGAAATTTCTTTCCTTCTTTATTCGTATGGTTTTTACTAAAAAAACAAGCTTTCGGCTAGAATTGGACGTAGTTACTCCGGTTAGCCAGCTACTCAGCTATCGGCTACCAGGGCGGCTGCAAACAAAACGTAGTTGTTTTATACTCTGTGGTGGCTTCCCGCTGTGCCGTAAACTTGTCGGATATTCTAGCTACTCTAGCTAGCCAGTAGCCAATAGCTAGTTATCGTGTTGATAGATATCATAGCCGTGGCTATTTTTTGAATAGCCGCTATTTAGCTAGTTATTAGAAAAGCTACCCATCTTTACGAGCTGTGGCTTCGGGCTTTTTCCATAAGTAGGTACAATATTGGAGTCGACTTCGAGTTGAACTAGATGTGGTTGGCGTGGCAGCTATACTTAGACTTAGCATACAGCATGACTAGTCGCTTTACATCCGAAAAACACAGATGTTTCGTATATTTTGTTGGGCAACGTTGATTACTTTGTATGGACCAATAGATTTTTTTTTTCACGATTTCAGTTTTGCTCCCGTAGTAAAATGTACTTATACAGAACAATGAGCAGAGTTCATGGTTTTCGGATGTAAGACGACTAAAAAGTCACGGAGTAGGTATAAATGTTACCAGCAATCTGTATAATCCGGTATTTTATACAATACTTAGGCAATGTATAGAATACCTAAAATGTTTAGGTAATGTATGAAATATTATTTATTTTATACTTTGCTTAGGTATTCTATACAGTACCAAATGCGCAGCCGGTAATGTGTGAAAAAGACGAGAGCAGAGAAGGGGAAGACGTGCAAGCAGGCAGTAAACTCCACGCGACGCACAATAAAAACAAATGAAAAACTTAAGGGGATGTTTGGAAGGTTGTTTGGGTTTCCAAAGCAGAGTCGACGGAGCCCCGCCGGGCGGGGCTCTTATTTCTGTCTGCAGGGTTTAAAGTAACCTAACACGAAGGGGATGACAGGGGCTTCGTTCGCTCGCTTTGCTCGCTCACTCTAGCCCCCGTCATCCCCTTCGAACCTAACCTATCCGTGCCTGGGTGCCCCAAATTAACAACCAAATCTATTTACTTTACACATTGCCGGTGGACCAGCAGGTACTCTATACAATCCCTGGGAAATGTATACATTACTTAGGCAAATAATATTTCATACATTGCCTGGATGCCCCAGGTATTCTATACATTGCCTAGGTATTGTATAGGATACCTGAATTATACAGATTGCCGGTAACATAAACACATGAATGAATTTTGCATCAAATAATGAACAAAACTATTTAGAATTTCGTACTTAAGTAAAATCCGCGTTAAGCATAATGCAACCTTGGGAAAGATATAAATCCTATAAGTAGGCATCCTCGTAAGCGTCGCCATCTATAATTTTATGCAACCATATAATAAAAGTTCAGAAGGTTGACTCCATACAATGACAAAATAACAAGCTCGCGAACACGAACAAGCACGTACGCAACTGCAGCCTTCCTTTTCTTTTTCTCTCGCATTCAAGCTAAATGAGAATAACTCTTGCTGTGGTAAAAGATTATCCAGTCAGAAAGGTTGGTAGCGGGACAGGCTGCCCAAGTTGCGCCGAACGTACGTACAGTCAGCATCAAATATCGTCCCCCTCTGCGCTAACTGTCGTATCTAGCAATTGATAACTTTTCAGTAGTTGCGTTAGGTATAGCTTTATTATTCTTCGGTCACCACCGACCGAACTAGTCGCGGCAGTCGGTGGTGACCTCTCGCTTCCGGCCGTGGTTCTGTCCATGGTCGGGAGCGAGAGTGCGTTGGAAGCCGTCGCCTCCTTCTGCGAGGAGGTGAAACCGACCAAGGAGGGAGCGGAGAGGGAGAGAGAGGCAGCTGCCACTCTCCCTTCCCGCGCTAGACGCACCGGGCGCCGGAGGGCGCGCGACGATCTCCGGCCACCGTAGTGTGTGGCCTGCGGGCGGCGGGTTAGGGGACCCGTCGCCCGACCAGTAACAGGCCCGAGAAGGCGGAGCGCTGTGTTCCGCGCGCGCCTCTCAGGAGGACGTGGGGCAAGGCCCCACAGAAGAAGAGGTCCGCCAGGGGTTGGCGGACCGAGGCCTGCCGGGGTCGCGGTGCATGCAGCTGCGAATCTCGCGACCTCGGCCAAGGGTCAGGAGATGGAACACCGTGGGTTTTTAGCCGGTAAGAGCCTTCCCCGGGCGAAGGGCATCCATGAGGATTTTCCCACGAAAAAAAAAAAAATACTCTTGGCTTGGTTAGTAGTTGCCCTAAAGCCCTAAGGTATCTATTTATTTATTTCTATTCATTTGAAGCAGATACGTCACTCCGTGAGAATTTCTCTGAAAAATTATCAATTGCTAGTTACGACAGTTAGCGCGGAGGGTGGCGATATATCGGGACGAACAGACTGTTCAAAATGATTTGAACAACTAAAAAAATTAAACTGTTTCTCAAAATGATACAAGTGCTGTTTCAGAATGAACACAGTACATGACAACTGTCATTCTGACAAGAATTTTATCCTAATGAGATAAAGTTCAATTTCTTTAGTTAGGTAATTATGAACAGCCTGTTCGTCCCGATATATTTGACGCTGGCTATAAGATATTTCGAGAAAACATTGGCCGATAAATTGACTATCTAATGTTAGCGAAATCCAGACAGTATAGTTATAGAAATTATCAATAGTATTTAGGCCGCTTGCAGTCTAGATACAGAAGGGCGTCTGCGAGCCCCCTAACACAACAGACTGCCACAGGAGTCAATGCATTGAGGCATCTAAAAATTACACGTGCGCGACGCTATGTGCAAGAGAACGTGCCCTGTTTTTGAGTTAACCTTCTGTTTTAACCTATGTTGTGAACTCTGACACATGTCAGTCATGACAGCGAATTAAGGCACAAACTTGTCAGTGACTGACGGTTATGTACCCCAAGGGATTTAATTCGTTTGTATTTTCACAACATGGTTTAGGAAAGCGTGCAGTTTTTTACTATACAAGCTTAGTTCTAGGATATACTAAACGTGAAACTAATGTGTTCAGAATCACTAGGAGAATCGATTGACATATTTTTAGACATTTTTTTTTCATTTTTAATTTTGTTTCAGTAGGTTTCTAACCATAACAGTTGACGGGAATAGAAACCTTGAGGCTTGAGATGGTCCGCTCGGTCAGTTTCCGTGTATTAGACAACCCCTGCATATATATGTATATAGCAAATCTCAGGCATTTCACACTTTACTAGGGAACTTACCGAGACATAAACTACGGTGAACCTTGGAGAATTTATTAAAAAAAAAACACATATTCAGGCAGTTCTGATGAAAATCTTGTTGGGGTGTCTGTTTTTGTATATACTAAAAATAACGTTGTATATAATATCATATATACATAGTACGGCCCCGCCAGGCGAATATTTATAGGCAGTCGGTAACTCCTTATAATTGAGTTGCGAAGGTCAGAAGCAATTGCTCTGTGTATTCTGACTAATTCCCTGGTTAACTTCGTTGATGCTGGCTGAAGACAAAGATATAAATGTTCTTTTGTTTTAGCAAATTTAGACTGCCTCGTTAGTCTAGCGGTCGCAAGCGCGACTGCTGATGTTAGATCCCCAAGTCGGGCAAAGTGTTATTGGGTTTTTCTGCGTTTAATTTCTCAGTAGCAGCCCGGAGTCTGGATTTGTGTCCGGTCGATGGCAATAGACTCGCCCTACATGGGACGTAAACATAACGGCGAAATGTGGGTGTACTATACACCTCTGCCAACCCTTCGGGGAATACAGGCGTGAGTTTTATGTGAAATTATGAATAGGATGTAAAAATGTAGGAAACAGCTGATTTTTTTGTCGCGATTTTGGTTTGGTCCCATAGTAAAAGTTGTTCATAATGATGAATACAGCGACCCCTTATGAAGTTGTGCGTTATTTATGTACACCTTGTATACCACGACAACATGTGGTGATAACTCCGAACGCTCTAGATTAAAGTGTCATCGTAAACGGCTCATAGGTATTATGTCGCCCGGAGTGGTCACTACATTTTGTCGTGTCGTGTCATGTGCCGTGAAAGAACGGCCTGAGAGTCTAATAGACGCTACTGATAATTCAGTACTCGCAGCGTAGTTTAAAGTTCAATTCTACTACCAGAAACGTTGATCAAACGCAACCGAACCACAGCCGAACGTTAATTCAATCAAAAAATATCAAACCTCCGGTTTCTGAATTGAAAATTCTAGGATAAGCAGTATTTAAGTAAGATTTGAGTACGTAGTTGTCAAAAAAATGACGGATTTTAAAGCATTCTTTTGATAACTCCGTACTCAATACTACTTAAGTATTGCTTATCCCGAATTCTCAATTCAGAAACCAGAGGTATATGTTTGACAATAAAAACAAAACCAAACGCTGAATGACAGTTGTGGCTCATTAGCGATTTCACAACATTTTCTTAGTAGATTGACCTTCTGGGCTGACGCAGTTTAAATTGCTATCGAAAATTGCTAAGAAGAAGTTTTTCAACATACCATTCTTACTTTGAAGAAATTTTTACTTATTTTATAAGAGCCATTGATACCCACTTGTCTAAAATAAACCAGTGAATAGAAGCCAAAATAGCTCTGAAACAAAGGCCGATATCGACTAGCTATTCATAGCTCTAGAGCCCACTGAATATATATAGAAGGCTCCGATGCTTTAGCCCGTAAACAATTCAGCTGAACACCGCCTGTTAATAGACCGCTACTGTTAACAGTATCGAGGGAATATTGGCAGACAAATAGCTGATTGCAGTAGGCTGCAATGCTGCCACAATATATGTCCAGACATCAAAATTGGAATTTGAGGACTAAAAGCTTTAGAGTCGAAACAAGTCATGCAATCTCGAAAAACAGTCATAGTTATAGTTCCATACACAATAATTCATTAGCTAGATTATCACGATACGATAAAAAGTCCTCTAGAATGCTGGGTTTTGTAATGAGAAATTCTAAACAGTTCAGGAGTTTTAAAACTAAAATGATGCTTTACAATAAATTGGTTCGAAGCATTTTGGAATATGTAACGTAATCTGACGGCCACACTATTCTGCTCACTCGCTGCGTCTTGAACGCGTACAAAAGCGTTTTCTTTGGCACCTGGCGTTTTCTAGCGGAATTTCCAAAAAAGTACGTTCGTACAGTAACCGACTGAAATACTTTAGAATGGTTTCGCTGGACAAACGCAGACGCATTAGTGACGCAATGTTTGTGTGCAAAGTCGTGGCCCATAAAATTGATTGTCCACAAATATTGCATCTTTTTAATTTCCGTGCCCCGTCAAGAATTCCTCGCAGTCAAATAACACCTCTCTGTCCTCCGCAGAGAAGGACGGTCCTAGGCGCAAATTCTCCATTTGCGAGGTTCTGCAAGGTCATTAATAGCTGTAGTGATGAAATCGATTTGCACTTTGACAGTTTGGGCAAATTGAAAGCCAATTTTCATAAAAATCTCCCTTAATGACCTTTCATTAATTAGCGTGGAA
This sequence comes from Amphipyra tragopoginis, assembly GCA_905220435.1. Classification (NCBI taxonomy): domain Eukaryota; kingdom Metazoa; phylum Arthropoda; class Insecta; order Lepidoptera; family Noctuidae; genus Amphipyra; species Amphipyra tragopoginis. Next base: position 6,883,286 of record HG992006.1, read on the forward strand.
GGAAATGAGTTCATGCATATAATATTTTGTCATAAGCCATTCTCTTGCTATGTGACTTAAAACTAGATTAGTTTAATTTAATATACTTTTTGCCTATTTTGTGTTTGTACAACTTCCAATCACTTAAAGGTAAACACCGCATGCATAAGCATGCGGTGTTTACCTTTAAGTGATTGTCTTTTTTTTTTTTTTTTTTTTTAAAAAAAACGTTGCCCCACACTAAGATTTCTCTTGTATCGTGGGTGCGTTTACAGACACAAATCTCACAAACAAACGACCAGACCCGAAACAACCATCTGTAGGCCATACAAATTTTTGTTCCGTGTGGGAATCGAACCCACGACCCGTAGCGCAGAAGCCAATCGCTTAGCCACTGCACCAAACGTGTCGTCGATTGTTGCACTAATGTATAATAATTTTTGCATGATATCTTTTACATAAAACCAGTGTGAACAATTGTTGGTGAACCAATAAATAAATAAATCACCCAATTTGAAAGTTATGTAAAATATAATTACCTACGCTTTCTGCAAATGCGTCCTTAATGCCTGGTTCCTATACCCAAAAACGAGTAATTTTGCTTATCATATTAATGGCAGCATTTTTTATTGTCTAATTTGTCATTTAAATAGACTCGTGAGCCTCGTGAAACTACGAGGTATTTGCTTCATTATTGTTAAAGATATAAGATTCTTAATTGTAAACAATAACTAGGAATAGTAAATCCTAGGAATCGACCATAAAGGATACCTTGAAATGACAAATTAGACTATAAAAATGCTACCAATAATGTAATAAACAAAATTACTCGTTTATATAATTTGGAGTCAGTGTTTTAATCATATTCATAAGAAACAGACAATTTCTCTATCGATAAACACTTTGTGTAAAAGTAAAAACCGACTTAAAAAAAAACTAATAAAAGAGTGAAATTATTAGCACGATATAAAATTAATAGTTTCAGAAGTCGGTGGCTTTTATTTGTTTCAGTGTAGAATTGTACCGACTTCTGAAAATGTTAATTTTATATCATGCTAAGTAATTATTTCACTCTTTTTTTGTTTTTATGTCAGTTTTTACTTTCGTTTAAAGTTTTTCATTAAATACGTTTTATTGACAATAAATTACACGGTTTAAGACTACAAATTCAATGACCCGGTTGCGTAATCTTTCCAGCATATAGGTAGTTTTCTTTAAGAATAGGTATTGATGTATTATTATCATGACGGCTTCTTACAAATACATACAATCTTCTTTGTTCTTGGTTAACGTTTCTGTGATGACAGTTAAAACAGATTGAAAGTCCTCATCAAAACTTTTGCTGAAGGGAACAAACCAAAACGTCATCTAAGTATGTATTTTTATGTTTTTGTTGATTTTTTCAAAAAGCGATTAATCGGTTTCGATAAAATTTATATGGAACCACCTCTGAAGTATGGCCTACCAAAAAAAAAAGAATCATCAAAATCCATTCATAATTGGCGGAGATATCGCGTAACAAACATACAAAAAAAAACATTCAGACGAATTGAGAACCTCCTTCTTCTTGAAGTCGGTTAAAAATCAGTCAAACCATCATAATTATTTATTTTTCATAAAACAGTTATTCAATGATTGTAAAGGTGTGTACGGACAGCGCGTACATTGGTACGCGTGGTCGGTGACGCGTACGCAGGAACGCTTAGTCTGTACAAGGCTTAAGACAGGCACCTCCAGACTATTACTATGCGTTTCTGTGTACGCGTAACCGACTACGCCTGCTCAGGAACGCGCAGTCCGTACACACCTTTAGACAGATTCTTGCTGTCATACTTATACATACATCATAAGTAGTTTTCTGTGAACAATGTTTGGTCACATTAATTTGACGGCCGAGTATCTAAACACAATTTCTCGCTGCAGGTACAGCAATAAAACGTGTGAGCGTGAACAAAACAAACAACAAAACATGATTTGCAGACAGCCAAGGTTGATTTAAGACCTCGCCTGCAGAGAGAAAATGTGTTTAGTATAATTCAAATAATCTCATAACAGGCCACTACAATGAAGAGTCGTTAGGATGTATTTCCATAATTAAACGATTCAATGAGATTATTGAACATTCAGGATATTCACAATTTTACCACGCAGATTGCACAGGTAAGTACTGCTGTGCAAGTGTCATAAACAGAGGATAGATGCCCGCTGTTTACGACACATTAGTTGACATAGGGTAGCTTTAATTTCTACTTATCTCATAAACTTAAATAAAAACAAACGTTCGTTCACGTTAAAGTAACACAATGATTAATTCCAAAAACCGACTCTTCTAAAATAAAAACACAAAAATAATTATAAAAAAATAAACCTTCTTTAAATTCCACTAACAATTAAAATTAAAAACATTCCCAAAAGGCTGCCATTACCACCCATGCAATCCTTACCCTTCATTTACACCTAAAACAAGCTGTAAACAAATTGTTGAAAAGTTTTTTAATAGTTTAGATGTATATCTACCTACACTCATGTCGTAAAATTCCAATTATGAACTCAAAAATAATATCATAATGACATGCTTTATTTCCGCGCATCTCTAATTTTACGAAAATGGTGCCTTATAATAACTTTTTTTCTATTAGTGCACTTCGGACCGACCAAGGAGTTTTCAATTCATTTTTTTTTACGGTTACACGTTGTCTATATTGGCGCGCGCTAGGGCGCAGCCGCGCGTTTTCGCGCGCATTCCCGATGGGCTGCTGGGTTTGGGAGCCATTATTGTTATTGTTTTATTTGGTCATATATTTACCTATTGCATGAGTTAAGATAAAGTAGTGTATGAAACTGTACATAATTAGGTATTAAAAAACTCGTGTGATACTATTAAAAACCTCGCCTACGACTCGGTTTTTATACACACTCGTGTTTTAATAACCCCTATTATGCAATATTTTCATAAACTACGATAAAACAAGTGTTTTAAAGATATTGCTACTACACACGTTTGCGACTTCAAGTAATCAATAGCTACGATATTTTCCAAAAATATTATCAGACACATGTAGTGGACCTACATGTTTTATAGCTAGGTGTAAACGAGGGGTTAATTGTTTCTTGAAAAAAAATGGAACAAACAAGTTTGACCGACAATGCTCTGCGCTCCCTCTCCATATCCGCGTCGTCTTTCAAATCGTCCGTCACCAAGTGGCCCAGGTATTTAAAAGAGTACACCCTGTGCAACTCCACACCGTTCAGTAACACAGGAGGGACGGTGAAGGGACACTTGGTATCGGACTTGAAGACCATGTATTTTGACTTGCCTTCGTTATATACAAGGCCATGGGAAGCAACGTACGACTCGCAAATACCGAGAAGCTTACGGAGCGCACCGACCGAGGGGGCCAGCCATAATAAGATTGTATTAGAATTTAATATTTTTTTGTAGCTGTTGTTTCTTCCTATTTTTAATTTAAGTGCGAAAGTAAGTTTGTTTGTTTGTTACTTTTTCACGTCTACACCACTGAACCGATCATCCTGAAATTTTGCATATACGTTATCAGGTGTACAGAAACGAACATAGACCTTTCATCCCGAAAAAAACTACTGTTCCCGAGGAAAACAACAATAACGTTCATAGATGGCGCCACGTGTCTTTTGAATCACGATTGAATTATATTATTATAGAAACTTTAGTAGTATGTTAAGAGATTTTTTGAGTTTAATTAACGCGAGCGAAGCCGCGGGTAAAAGCTAGTTTTCTTATATTTAAAGTTATCTTCTATACGCTTCATATCTACTCGATATGAAAATAAACCGAGATTTCGGTAAATACACAGAGAGGCTGATCGCAGCAATTCGTAATTTGGTAGCAAAAAGCGAAATTCAAAGTTAAGCATCAAATAATGCGCAGTAATTCGAATAAGCATCTGTTTAAAATCGGATTAGGAAACTAATCATTCAAAACGTCGGCTTCCGGCATTTCGGCTTTATCTGGATTTAGAACTGACATCGGAAACTCTGATGTATCGTCAGACATTAATATAATAATTCCAAACTCAGTCATTGGATTAGTAATAAGCGCCAAACGTCACTCGAAGGTTGTTGCTGCAAATCAGCGCTGTTGGCATTAGGCTCGTCTAAAGTCACAGCATAAAGTTGAGCAACGAGCTACATTCTTATGCTTATTGAATTCAAGTATTCAATTATTTTAATGATGTACTTTTTGGAAATCACGGCTCATCTTCCTTGCGGAAGATGTCCGGTCCTTTGGAAGGCATACACGGGGACACAGGTCCAACGCGCAGAGGCCCCTTTGAGAACTTTAATCTAAAATGGGGTGGGGGACCAACCGGGGACTATCCACGGCTGCACTATTGGAGTACAGTCATGAACCGTCCCAGGTGGGGGCAAGACTATTGTAAAATATGGTGAAAAATATTTATTCTATGGGAAGGGGTGTTAGGTGGACTGGATAACTTCTATTGCCGGAAGAAAACGGCGTCTGCCTTTCAACATTTAAAATTGAAAACTGTTGGCAGACGGTGACTCGCCAGCTCACTAGCTGGGCCCCCCTGAAAAGCACCAGTACATAGGCGAAGGGGGCAACAAACGTGTGAGCGGCTAGGGGTGTAGAGAGGTGTGGCCCCGGTTTCGCCGTCGCGGGTCTAAAAGACCCGGAGTGGGTTTCCCCGCTATTACTCCATTAGACACTTCCACCCCCGAGCATATAGCTCTGGCGGCCCCCCTCTACCCGGCCGATAAAGGCAAGCCAGAGTTGAGAGTCCTGCGGGCACTCTTGGGGTTCCACTCCAGCCAGCCAATGAAGGAAAACCGGAGACGAGGCCCTGACCGACTCTCTGAGGCAATAAGGTACGCAGTTTCGCCACTCACCAACAGCTCGCCACTCATCAACAGCTCGCCACAAGCTGCCCTGCGGTTTGTAAGCTTTTTAGTAGACCTCATGATACATTTTTTATCATATGATGGGGTTGTAGAAAGCTAGTCTGATGTTCCCTCCGGTTTTACGTTAATCTCATGATGAGGTAACGCCTTTCCCAGAGGGGGAAAGGCGTTACCTCATCATGAGGTTACTTTTATTATTAATAAGATGCCTAGGTAACCACAGACTAAATATGCAAACTTGACTTGCATAGATTATGGACAATGGGACAAAACGTCCCCAGTAGTGTAGCACTTTCTTACCTATTGTATACGAAAGACCTTATTAATCTCTTAATTTTATTGTACGACAGCTCATCTGTGAAATGTATAGTTTAATAGTTATTTAGCATGACAGTAACATAAAAATTACCTTAAAAAAATGCTTATATTATTACTTCAATATGAATATAATTATTTTAGTTAGTGATAAGGGGTTATTTGAAGACCTCCAAAGCTAGTGTAACAATAGTTCAATGTGGGAAAGAGATAACGAGAGGCGCACGCGTCCAGAGGCGAGACGCGGCGCGCGGTCTTAGGCAGCGGTTACCATTTTCAAACGTAATATCACCCGACACGATTTACATTACCTGCGCATCATACTCAGAATTGCATCCCCGACGAACAGTTCGGTTTTCGAACCAAGCACTGTTACAGTCGACAATTGCACCGCATAGTCGCTCCCACTTCATGCGCTTGTACAAAACGGGCATGCTATTCTTCGACGTAGCAAAAGCCTTCGACAAGAACTGGCACAACGGTTTATTATACAAACTCGTACAGTCTCGTGCTCATCATGCGAGACTTTCTGTCAGATCGCTCCTTCCGCTATCGCCTAGAAGGCACCTTCTCGTCTCCTCGCCCTATCCGCGCCGGAGTTGTGTAGTGATATCGCCCCTTCTGTTCACACTGTATACCAGCGACATTCCGAAATGTGGATTCGCCAAGTTGGCTCTCTTCGCCGACGACACGGCTATCTACTTTTCCGGTAGGAGTCTCGACAGTATCACTCGAACCCTTCAAACCGCAGCTAGCGCCGTCGGGGTCTGGTTCCGAAAATGGAGAATAGAGGTGAATCCCGAAAAGAGCGCAGCCGTTCTTTTCGAGAGATACGGTGATTCCCACATCCGTCTCGTCCTCATGTTCGGGTAAATTATAATACTCTTCATTTAGGAGTTTTTGATTCATTGACTTTATAAACCGTTCATTTTGAATATAATGACTCATTCTTTAAGTCAGTATATCATTTATTTTTCAGCCAACAATTGATTTAAAATGAGGAAATAATAAAAAATTAAATATCGTTTTATTTTATTTCAAACCGATTTCATTCATTCCTTCACTCATTCTCGACTATTCATTCGTTCGTTTATTCATTCAAACTCACTCTATAGTGCTACAAGGGTGGGGACGGGGTCCATACATTTTGTCCCATTATCCTTTAGTCATAGTTTTTTTTTTACTTTTAATTGTTTTGTGTTTGGGTTGCCAGGCAATTATATGTTTAAATTTAAGGAAAACTTGTTAATTTTAAGAGTAATAATTATGTTTTTAATTTTAAGTATGCTTGTGTGTCTACTGTTTGGGCGTAAGAATAAATATTTTTCTTTCTTTCCTCTTCGTCTTTCTTTCAAACCTGTAAAAATAAAAATACAAAAAGGATTGGCGTAATTATAACTACTATGGTTGATAAGCATAATCTGCTGATTTTTGTTTATTCATTGCTTAACAAAGGCTTCTTTTCTCGTGTCAGCACAAGCTATACGAAAATAGCTCATGCTGTGGTGAAAAGATTAGCCCGTCAGCAAGGTTGGTAGCGGGGCTGACTGCCCAGAGTATGCCGGACGTACTTAAGTATCGTCACTCGTTTAGGCTCTTTTCATGCAACCCCCAAAGTTAACAAAGTCAATAAAGTGCGATTCATCTAGGGCGACAATTGGAGCCTAAAATGATATCCATATTATCTTCTTCTTTTGTAAACTATAATCCGTCCGTGTAAACTTTGTGTAGAGTAAACAAACCTTTGATCTTGAAACATTAATTCTGCTTTAATAGTCCTATAACATACACATTTTTAGAATACTTGTATGAACGTGGACGAAGCGAAAGGTGTATGTAAGGATCGTAGCATGTGGCGTTCTACAGTTTCTGCCTGCCATGGGAAAAAGGCGTCAGTTTATGTATGTCTTTTTAGAATACCTTAACACTCATTGTTTACTTACCTTTTACTTTAACTTTTATACCAAATTTAAGTGAAGTTCCACCCACACTTTCCTTCTTTTGTAGACTACATCAAACTTTTTTAAATTTGTCCAGTCTTCTTGCGTCAGTACGAGCTGTACGAAAATAGCTCATGCTGTGGTGAAAAGATTAGCCAGTCAGCAAGGTTGGTAGCGAGGCTGTCTGCCCAGGGTGCGCCGGACGTACTGAAGTATCGACACTCGTGGAGGCTCTTTTCATGCACCCCAAATTTGTTTGTAAAGTTCAGTATCACCTACATTTATGGTCCATTAAATCTGCCACTTAACATCTGAAACCTTTACCCGTTAATAACTCACTTCTCTATAGCTATTGTATTAGGCACTAGACCACCTTAAGTGGATATCTTAAACTATTGTTACTCGTCATACAAAGACCTTATTGTTAATAATGGTACATTAACTTAACTAAAATTGATATAGGCGGGTGTGAAAATATTGGGTTTCTTTACCATTAAGATACTATGACAATATGAACAATACTCTCACCGTTCTTCTTAGATGCCTCTTAACATAGGTGTCCTACTTACCGTCGAGGCCTAAAATGAACTTTGCATTTAGGTGAGAATGAATGGAGACACGTCCTTTGCTTGGTTTAAACCGATTTATACAGCTATTGGGCAATCGATTCTATGTGCACTCACACAAATGTAAAGCTCAGCTTACGCCTCGCCAGTTGTACCTCTAACAAGTTCTATTACGCAAGTTGACTTCTGCAACCGATTTTCAAGCTGTGGCACACCCGCAGCAAGTCGACTTCAGCAAGTATTACGAACTAAGCGGGCAGTGGAGTGCAATATCTTGCGCAGTAAGACTTGCAAGTGGATTGGGCGCTTTAGAATATAAATAGGGTTGAGAATGTTAAGATGCATGATGTCTGATTCATGTGGGCCATCAGTCGGTGAGGGACAGCTCAAAATCCCAGACATAACCTTACAACGTACTCACATAACTGAATCATATATTTGTCTGAAATTCTTCTTCTCCTGTCTGCCCTTATCCCAAAAAAAACGAACCAAATGAACGACTTGACCGATTTAAAATTATACAATATTTACACAATATTTGTTTTTTTCAAGATAATGGTTCATAGCTATAGGTATACGTGATTATTATTATATTACATATTTATTTAGGATTTTGGGATAATTTAATGATATTTTATTTTATTTAAGTACCTAGTAGGTATAAGTAATATGAGTATTAAATCCTGGATCAAACAGTCTATAATGACGACAATATGCATGGTTTACTAATAATAATTGAAAATTTCATGGCAACTCCACAATCCAAATCAATTAAGTACTTATTAACGTCCCATTGTGCATTTCCGATATTTAGATACTATTGGGATTCCACCGGACATGGCGGCATGAAAGCCTAATGCATTGCACTGTTCTAAAATTAATCCGAACGAGATTTTGATCGGTTTCAAGGTTTCGGTCGGATTATTTGATTGAATGAATTGAATTTATGGATTAATTAGTACTTAGTTGTCAGATTTTAATCAGGTCTTTTTGTTTTGTGGGGAGATATCATCGATTTGACTGCCTCGTTGGTCTAGTGGTCGCAAGCGCGATTGCTGAGCGTGAGGTCTTGGGTTCGATCCCCAGGTCGGGCAAAGTGTTATTGGGTTTTTCCGTGTGGAATTTCTTAGTAGCAGCTCGGAGTCTGGATTTGTGCCCGGTTGATGGCAATAGGCTCGCCCCCTATTACATGGGACTTAAACATAACGGCGAAACGTGGGTGTATACTATACACCTCTGCCAACCCTTCGGGGAATAAGGCGTGAAGTTATGTTATATCATCGATTTGCCTATGGCTTCGCATGGTAGAAAACACACCATAATTACACGCGTACAGTCATGTGGTCGATTTCAATCGAGCTGTACTGGGAAGAGATTACCTTTGCTGTACTACCATGGCCTATAGGAGATTAGAATATACACAGAAGTATTCTGAATGTAACTTGTGACAACACCAGCGCTAATCCATCTAACAAAAGTTGCCGTCATGTTATAATAGATGTTTATTTTCGGCTTATCCTAGTTGTATATATCTTCTTCTCTCGTGTCAGCACGCGAGCTATACGTAAATAGCTCATGCAGTGGTGAAAGGATTAGCCAGTCAGCAAGGTTGGTAGCGGGGCTGACTGCCCAGAGTATGCCGGATGTACTTAAGTATCGTCACTCATGGAGGCTCTTTAGGAGATTATTATGTATGTCTAATTTTGTGCCTATAGTATTTTGCTCTTTTATACCTCCAGCTTGTTACGGAAGGAAATGGAAACTAATTTTCTCCGGGTGCCAAGACAGCTAAATCATTTCCTCAGGATGCACCGAGCTTCATTGTTTCAGCGTTTTTTCTGGGTGCAGTGCAGTGGTAGGGAAAGGGTTGTGGACCAGTTCCAAAAAAAGATGTTTGTCTTCTCAGATTCTTCGCAGAAGCATTGAAGTTTTGCATAAAAGACCAGTATACACACTGCCGATTTAAATATTCTTTCAAAAATTTCGAAGCGTTCATATTAACACTTATATGTTAACTCTGATAAAATTAAACTACTTAACTACAACTAACGCAATACTACAACCAAAATAACGACACAGGTACATCCAAAACTCGTAAAAGATTATTGAACGTCGACACAGCAGCTGTTGGTTAGTGCAATGCATTTAAAGCCCCATTTGTTCGCGTTCTAATTGCTGCGGTAGGCACACGAATGTATTGTAGCTAATTATCTGCTTTTAGAATCCAAATTGCACAAATTGGGCGTGAGAAGGTGAATCTTAGCGTACGTGGATTTTAGATTAAATTCTGCAGGGAATGTTGGATACATTTACGTTGTAATGTGGATATAATCATATTATTATTATCCTGCTAATGTATGCTGCTGAATTTGCGTTGCTTTAAGTAGGTACAATGAACGATCTTATGAACGTGAATGCACTAGCGAATTTCTTCATCATTACTATTTTTACTGAAATTGTCAAAGATATTGATTTTAAAAGAGTAACCATGGAGTTTCTTGGCTGCGCTTCTGTATAGGAAACGAAAAATTGGAATCGTACACTTAAATTTTACTTTATCTAAGCGCCTGTAATAGTTTAGGCAGTTGTCCCACCGCCCCGGCGAGGAAGCGACTAACTGTCGGCTATTTTCTCGCTCAAGAAACGTACAACATATACATATACATTTCGTGTAAACAAAAGAGATTCATATATTAACAGTTGATCGCTGACTGCTTACACTGCCGGCGAGGACTCGCTTCACTAGTTTGTCGCTGAGCGACAAGAGCCATCAATGATAATACTCGCTCAACGATACTTGCTCAGCGATGGTCGCTTGGCGCTCAAACTACCCAGCGATAAAGTTATTGGAACTACACGCTCGCTTCTCGCTGCTCGACAACTCGTTTCTAGCTCTACTCGCTTCTCGCTCATCGTCGGCGGTGGGACAAGTGCCTTATGAGAAATCACAAGTTTTAATCACGTGACCGCTGCCATAAGTCTTCGGTTGAACACAGTGGTGGTTTTAGTCGGTAAGCGTCCGACATAACCCTCAACCTTCCTCGGGCGGACGGTTGTCATGGGAATATCCTCATGCAAAAGAGTGAATATGGCCTCATCATCAATTCGTCAGCAAAGCATGATAGTGAATTGGTGATCAGTCTAGAATAGTCCGGATATTAACGTTAAAGTCAAGATAATTATACCATTGCCGGCTTTTGCGCTAACGGAGTTCTCTAAGAGAACTCTAAGTTTTGATGACATTTAATCATGTCAATTGTTTTATATAGTTTAGCTTCATTTTATCTTTTGTAAATGTGAGAACTTCGTGGACTTGCCTATACATATAATTGTGTAAAGTCCTATTATTCATATTGTGTTATTTTTTTCTTTTTGGTTAATTTTTGTACTCAAGACTTGGTATTACATTACTCACAGGTCTGTGGTCAAGACTACATTGTTCTCTCTTAACTATCATAAATCATAGTACTGTATTTACTGAAGTTGTTAAAGATACCCTTTTTTTTTAAAAGAGTAACCATGGAGTTTTTTGCCGGTTCTTCTCCATAGGAAACGACTAATTGGAACCATGCACCTAAATTCGACTTTTCATAAGCGCCTGTATTGGTTTATGTGAAATATTTGTTTTTGATTTGATTTGAAACAAAATGGTTCAGCTCTTAAATATCCGAAGAAAAATCATAAGTCCTGAACATAATAGCATATCTGGATTGAGAACTTAGTATTAAATTATCTTTTCCACGGTATTTTTATACAGTATAGCCGTAGCTTTGTTTACCTGGTATGAAGTTAGTTGTGTGTTTTCAATTCGGGAGGTGTCATCTCGTGATGGATTAATGTTGAAATTCGTACAAAGCAACAAGTTGCCAGCTCATGCCATGGAATGTACCTATTTTATAATTTATTAGCAGACGCCTTTTTTATGTATATGTGTATACGCTTGGCAAACAAGCCGACGTACCAGCTGACGGAAGGTGGTTAACGCCAATTATACAGCATGACTGGTTAGTCGCTTTACACCCGAAAACCATCAACTCTGCTCATCATTCCGAAGAACGTTTAATATGGGACAAAACTGAACTCGTGAAAAAAAAACAGTTGTTCCATACATTTTGTTAAACAACATTGATATTATTTTGTATGGAACAGTTGATGTTTAGGTTCAAAACCACGTACCAATGTGCCTTTTTCAATGTCATATGTACTTTATAAGTTAATCTAAGACACCATTGACTAACGGCGAAAGAAAACATCGAGAGGAAACCTGTATTTAATGGTCTGAAATCGCCAACGGTCTGAAATCGCCAACGCACAGTAAGTAAGCGTGGTGCTCAATGCTCAATCCTTTTTTATATGGGAAGAGCTCTATGCCCTGTAGCGGGACCATTACAGGCTAGTAACATAAAAATAGTTATCCTTCACCGAGACGCCATAATTATAACTCCAATACCATAAAAATTCCCAACAATATAGGTTTATGACTCAACACAAATATTAGGTCCTAAAATTGGGCACATACTCGGACATCCAACAAAGTCTGCCTTTGGTCTAGCGAATTTCATTAGCGGCATACCACACGCAATTCCTAGCGTCTTAAATGGAAATATATGTTGGTATCCACCTAATAAATGGGCAAGCACTTATAAGAATGTATGAGCCTTATTAGAGGGCTGTGGTCCCCTTCGTGAATGAATGTGTCCTCTAGAAGTAGTTTAACTTTTCTTTATTAAGTCTTTGTTTTCTTTTCTTGGTAGTTTCAGGAGAATTTTAAAGCAATTTATTTGCTTTATGGATCTAATGAGCAAATGTTGGTATTTGGTGGGTGTTGAAATCTATAGTTGCATGTTCAGAATGAGCAAAGCATGATAGAGTAATTAGCTACTACTAAAAATGTACAACAGTTTAGTATTATTTTATAAAAGTGTGGCGGCATCTATCTCGCCACATGCGAACTATATCCTACATCGCACAATCAAGATTTAACACGCAGATAGTATATATACAACCTCCCAACATCAACCGTTGGGCAGTAGCCCGCCAGGCACAAGACTCCGCCTGGTTGGAGGATCCTCCTTTTGGTTGGAGGAACACCACACCAAGTTTATCCACAAAAGTATAGAAAGAACACGGTATGTGTAAAATAAATAAAATCGATGAAAAAATAGAGGAGTTATGGTATGTCTACACCAGTGCGCTTTCATGTTCATCTTGCGCTTTCTTCTGACTAGTGATGTGCCGGATCGTCAAAAATGTATATCCGCGGACACGGATCCGGATATGGATATTTAGTGTCAAGATCCGCGGATATGGACACGGATACGGATCTTTATTTTCTCACTCAATCGGTGTCGGCGCGTGACCTTGAAACGATAGTTGACTTCACGCCCGCTGCAACGACGGGCAGGACAGGTTTCGACTTGCATAGCGCGCGTATTACTTTTATTTAGTATGACACTGGGCCGCATAGATAACGTTTGTTTGTGTATGGTTTTGATACAAAAGATAAAATAATGTCTACTAAAACGTTTTTTGGTGCCAAATATTTGATGATAAGAAATAAAAAATACTTACTCTGAATGTTTTTTTTTTAATTATACTTATTATTTTCTCACATAATCTAAGTTATTATGCAGCATTTTATCCTGACAATTGAATTTGAAAATTAATAAAAGATCCGTAAAAGATCCGCGAGATAAGTGACGGATAAGGATACGGACAAGGATCTCATTTCTCCCGCGGATATCCGCGGATACGGATATGGATACGAATATCCGGAACATCACTACTTCTGACGCATGCCTGAAGCGCCGTAGCGGATGCAATAGCGTATGCCCTAATACTAGTTCGAGTCTTATGTCAATCAATATTGCATGCGCTTGACGCAAGAGGAATTGAAAGTTGAAAGCGCAAGATGAACATGAAAGCGCATTCTGTGGCACTGGTCATACATACCAATACACACTTTCGAAGTTTGTTGAGGAGACATTTTCTGTCTTTATCACGCGAAACGGATATTGTACAGAGTGATGCCTAATCAATACAGCATGTAAGGGTAAACACCGTTGTCACTCAAACCATGGGTAGTTGACTTAAACATAAGAAGACAGGACCGAGTAAAAAAAAAATTAAAAAATATACGCGCGAGAAATGAGCAGTGCGGCGGCATTACGACGCGGCCTACACGCACTCACTAGCGAGACAGCTGACTGACTGGGGTAGCGAACTGTGCGGGGCCGTGCGTCGGGCCACGCGGCGAGTCCCCCGCGCCCCCTCCCCTAGCTTGTTGCCCCCGCGCGTAGGTTGAAATGGTTTTGTGGAAAAATGAAAATTATGTAAAAAAAGTTTGTTATTTTTCATTGATTTTACGTTCTATGAATGAAACCAAACCACTGGTTTCAAGGATAGCGGTGTTTACCCTTACAGCCTGTATAAAGTTTTAAAGCTATTAAGCATATTGGTAGTAGTGTTGTCTCTGTCTTGTGAATAATTTTAAATCGTTCTGGACTTGGCATTTTATTCAATACTGTATCGGTTTTTTCACTGTTGCGAAACAGTGAACATTATTTTTTCTTTCAACTACGTAGTAATGTTATCATTAATCACTACAAAACCGATCACAAAGGACGTAGGTATTTTTTGCTTAGAACCAAAATAGTGCAGCAATGTTATACGAGTATGAAATCTCATGGTTGCACAGTTTTTCATTAATGCACTGTTTTTTATTTAGATATAAATTTACCACAGAGGTTTAATATCACCCATTAAGATACTGGCTCAAAATAAAAATCGTCTGAATAAAATCGAATTGGTGAAAAAAAATAAAAACAAATGGCGCGCATTTTATACCATTGTAAATCTTTGATACTTCATATTTAGCAAGAAAAGTTTAAAGAAATGGAAATAGACAGCGATAGCGACATGAATTCAACCCCAGAAAGTATAAAATCAGCTGCAAATGAAATATGTAAATGTTCACATTTCACATGCACATTTAATAATTTTAAGTTTTAAATGTTTGAGGAGAAGATGAATTAAACTTTGTTTTCATTAACTTGAGTTTTTATTTTGAGTAGGTATATTTTATCACGGTAGGTAGATTGGTAGTTGAAAGAAAAGTAGATTACGCACCTTGCTAAAGTGAGTAATTAATGCACTCGTGTTAATTTAGTGTCCTCGCATACGCTCGGGCACCAACATAACACTCGTGCATTAAGAACTCATATTTGCGCTCGATGCAATAATCTACTATTGTAATAGTTTCGAGATTTCGAGTAAGAGAAAGTAATCAAATATCCTATTGTATTTGTCTTTTTAGGTTGAGTCCAGAAAAGTGTAATTTACGCCGCATAAAGTGAGTCGCGTAATTTAAAGTTCTTTGGGATGGGCTAGGGCCTAGCTACCACCCTCACAATAAAGTCCGGTGACAAGCAGTTTATTATGTTCCGTCGTGTATATGTGAGAGCTAGAGAGATGTAGAGGGTTATGCATCATAATACCTAAGTTTATTCTAACTATTTTCAAGATAACTACGGTCAAAAGACCTACAGTTTAAAATACCTACAGATCGTTTCACCGATTTTTGTAATAACTAATGAACGAAATCCATAAAGGAGAATTCATCTATGGTTTATTCAACTACAATTAATTTACCTAAGGTTGATTTTACAAACGGACGATTCACCTACTGTTGATTTATCTGTGGTCTTGTGTTTGATTTGCTGGTGATTTTGTATATGTGAAAACATTTCTGCGAGCAACTTGGAAGTAGCGCTCGCCGGCCGCTGCCGCGGCACCGCTCGTTTCGCTCGCTCGGATCGCGCGCGATTGGTCGGCGTAGCGGCCGGCGAGCGCTACTTCCAAATTGCTCGCAGAAATGTTTTTACCATTGTCTAATTATCCCTTAAAAAGAAAGTTAATAAAACACAAAAATCTTTGAATCATAGTTTATTTACTTACAATTAGGTCATTAAGCTGAAACGTCCATTAGGTATTTCATACATAGTTGAAATATCCAATATCTCAAAACATCATTAGATTAACCGTTCGTCGGTGCAATTAATTTTAGTTTAATCAAGATTAAGTAAGTTAGACAGTAGTTGAGTCGACCAATATGCATTATGAACATTGTGAATCAACCGTAGTTATATTGAAAATAGAATAAACTTATGTATTGTAATACGTAACCTAATAGAGCAATTCCTCTATATCCCGGTTACTTGGATTCGTATGCTCCATCTTAGACCCTGTCTGCGGTTACCATCAGGTGCGACTAGGGTCAAACGCGACCACGTAAAATAATAAAATAAAACCTGGTGTTCCCGAGATAGTGTAAAAATATGTCGCAATAACGTGTTACTTTATTAAAGTGTAAAAAAATAAACATTTTACTCGTTAGTTCCTTGCGACTGTGTTTTGTTTTAATTTTCTTGCTCGTGTGATAATAAAATTGTCGCTTCTGTAATTCTCTTCATACATTGTGTTAGTTTGTCTTTATTACATTAAAATGTTTTTCTTTATTATGTTGTTATTTTTGTTAGTAATGGTTTTACTTGTGTTAGTTTTGTTACTTTAAAACCTCAATTTATGGCAATACCTAATATAGTTCTGTAGTTTCTAAGATTTTCATTTAATGTAAGTAAATGTTGGAAATCAAATAGAATAATTTAAATTGTCGTTGTGTTTCTACTTGAATTTCGTTCAAGCTACAAGTAACAACTGTAATATAACATAGACCCATTTTAGCAAGAAAATATACAGAAATAAGCAACATGTTTACTTCCAGCTGGGACTCAACACAGTATTTATGCTTTTATGAACCTTAACGGTCAATCAAGATGAGCTAAAATTCTACTTAAACAAATGGTTCATAAGATATTCGTGCCGTGGGCCACTTTTGCATATTGTAATATGAAATGGAGTATAGGATTATCTTAGGGTTTGCCACTGATAGAGGTCTAACAATAACATGTAGGCATTATGCTATGTTTATTCATTTGTCTTGGAACATTGGTAACAAAACAGACGGTCTACTAATGTTGATTCAGTCTTGTATTAAACTATCTAGATTGTGTGTGTTGTAGGCAACCTGCTATGATATTGACGTGTTTTATTTGAATAGCAATATGTCATATTTGTATATTCTTGTAATAATTACGTAGGTAATAAGTGTTTGTTTATGTCGTGATGTAGTAACATAGTTTAATAATACAGAGCCGGATTAAGGGGAGGGCAATAAAGGCTTTAGTTCTGGGGCCTCAACAAGAGAGGGGCCTACACAAAATGAGATTTTGATTTTTTTGAATAAGAATAAAACATTACACCTGTTCTTACAAAGAGAAAAAAGTTTACATTCAAGAGGTACTTTTTTATAAAGTTTTCAACGGGGCCCCACTTTTTCGTTGCCCCGGGGCCTCCAAACCTGGTACTGTACTGGTAGCATAACATAAATTTTAAAAAGTTTTTCCTTTGCCTTAGTATTAAATCCAATAAAGAAAGCAACATATTATTTAAAAAATATGCTTATGAGCTGCAAAGAGTTACTAATGATAGAAAACCTCAATTCAACGTATGCATGATAAAACAAACTTTAATTCACCAGAGTAAAACTAAGAAAGTAATATACTTTCGTAACTCAGATAATTAGTTTTTTTTTTTAAATTTATAACCGCCAGTAATCTTGATTGACATTTACAAAAACCATTTGAATACTTAAATTTAAGTACACGTCATTCAACTCGACATTTTCTTATTAGCAAGACGAATCCAATTTAAATTCTACTATGCTTTCTTTTTTATTATTCTTACAAATGGATCTTTTTTAATAAATTCATCACTATACGTGAAATGGAAAGGTTTCACTAACCTCATTACCCGAGATCGGAATAGGTAGAGTATATTTACCTAAACATCGAGGAAGGAAGTATAATATATAACATTACGTATTAAAAGTATTAAATTAAAGAGCTTTGTTTTACATATTGCATACATTGTTTTACATTTTACATAGCACGGAACCTTAAAAAATGTTATATGATTTTTCAAATCAATAATTTGTAACTATAAATAAATTCCAATAAATAATTCGTGATTTTTAAATCCCGGGATTTAAACGTCATTATAATTATTCCGGGATTTTAGAGGAGGTATTATCTACCCTATGTTACTTCCTTCCTCGAAGTTTAGGTAAATATACTCTACCTATTCCGATCTCTGCTAATTACTGACACACAAAATTAAATGTAATTAGATAGGATCTAGATCTACCTTGTTAGTCTATTGGTCGCAAGTGCGACGGCTGAGCTTGAGGCTATGGGTTCGATCAACCAGGTCGGGCAAAGTGTTATTGGATTTTTTCGTGTGGAATTTCTCAGTAGCAGCCCGGAGTCTGGATTTGTGCCCGTTGGATGGCAATAGCACAGTATATATACAGGGTGTCCCTGGAAGTATGGATCAAATCGAATAGGGGCGTGGACAAGGTCATTTCAAAATTTGTAGTAGTAAAACTTGAGTAAAGTTTTCTTATTGAATACATGTTTTCTAGCTGCGTAAAAGTATTACCACAAAAAAGGTCTATTGTTAGCCAAAGTCCTGAAAAAAAAATGATAGCTGTGATAGTTTTTTTTATGATTTTTTTCTATGCGAAGTGATTGAAAAAAAAACAATAATTGGTCATAACTTTTGAACCGTAAAAAATTGCACCGACATTGTCAGGGTTAAAAAGCTCCTATTCGATTTAATCCATACTTCCAGGGACAACCTGTATAAACTAAATCAGTACCTTTACTACCTATAATCGCCTGAATTGACACACTCACACATACAAGCACTCGAGTTTGACTCGCGACCTCGCCGCGTGTTCAGCTCCGTTTGGGTCCAAAACTAATCGGGCAATCCCGAAAAATGCACGTGAGTAAACCGTCACTAATCATAAAAGTGTACGTGGTTTTTTAAGTCTATTTTTACTTTTCTTTAAGTTGTATATTTAATACTTTTTAGTGCCTCAAATTACAATTACAATAGTGTTCAAATTCGTGGACCACTACTAAAACTACGTAGAACGTCGTCTACTAATTTATTTTCAAACTACGTATTAATTTATTAACTGAGAATTAACATTTATACAATACGTTTCTTAACCTAAATTAATACAATATAAATCTAAACTAAATCTAAAGTAAAAACAAAGAATAATTATATCCTAAACTACCAATATAAACTAGAAGAGTGCATCAAAATATTCCTCCGCATTTTTATACTAATAATAAAGTACACAAATTTCGAAGAAATCGATGGACAAAAATTAAAAAAAGAAAAAATGCCTCGCATCGAATTGAAAACCTCCTCCTTTTAAATGTCGGTTAAAAAGCCATCATTTCAATATTCAATTATTCACAAGCAGTCGATGCAGCTAATATGAAGAGAGCAAACGAATGAAAGTGGTATCGAGCTGCGTCGTTATGTTTTCATTCGGATAATGGACGCTTCACTCGATATGTGATGCATTCGAATGAATTCCTAAACACGTACGGCTACGGGGAATTTCTATTTTACATAGATAGGGTAGCGGTTTAACTTTTGCTCCATGCAAGAGGGGTCTGAGTTCGTACCCAGCCTGAACCTCTGAAAACAGATGAAAGAACAAACGAAGAAAAGAAAGACAATCAATTTATTCAGCATACAAATTAACATGACATGTGTAACAGATCCTTAAGTAAATATACTTAACAAGCACCATGTACATTCTCCCCATTTTGACCTATGGATCCCAGACTTGGTCTTTGACAAACATTCAAAAGTCCAAACTCAAGGTCTGCCAACGTGCTATTATAGAGGGCAGCATTCTAGGCGTCAAGCTAACGGACCATGTACGCAACACCATTCTGAGCTCCAACACACAAATTGCTGACGTTGCTCAAAAAGCCGCTAAGCTGAAGTGGGCCTGGGCCGGCCACGTGTGCCAACCCACAAATCATTCATGAAAATTAGTTTCTTTTTAAATAAGATTCTTCGTTTATTCACCTTAACCCCCCAAACACTGCAACAATGGACAGTCGTTATTACATCCACTACGCTTGGCAGACATAAATCCTAGTGTTTGAGCTAGAGCCAGGGCCGAATTTAAAGGTTTGGAGGCCCTGGGGCCCTGAGGCTCCGAATAATTTATGAAAAGAGACGGGAGAAATTAATTTCCACAGATTTTCAATAATTTATTCGAAGTAAAAAAAATGCTCGAACATATAAAGTTACCGTAAAACACAAGAAATATACAAAAGTGATTAATTTTACTAGAGTAATGAAAATTTGCAAGCTTTTTTCGTCGAAAATTTGCCATAATTTTGGTGAAAACTCTTTTTCTCTTTGTCAGAACCTTTTTTGATAAACAGCTGTCGGCCGACTCGGTTTGTTATCTCGTTCCTACATTCTACGATTCTATTAACGAGAGAAAAACAGATAGCTTACCGAATTGTCCGACAGCTGATTAATCGAATTATTCTGAATCAGGGGGCAGGCATCCCGTGGGTGTCGTAAAAGACTTCTAAGGGATTCTCGAGAGGATGGGCAGCAGCGTTCTCTCAGTATTTAAACAACTGTACTGCGATCGCCAACCCGCCTGCCAAGCGTGGCGATTACGGTAACCCCCCGGCCCCCCTTTTGGGATAGGCCTATGTCCAGCAGTGGACGTCTTTCGTCTGAATGATGATGATGATTATTGTAGGGGTCCTTTTCTTGTAGAGGCTCTGGGAATAAAGCCCATGTTGCTCTCCCCTCAATCCGTCCCTGGCTAAAGCTACATTTCACAGGAACACAATAGAATTGGTAAGTTACAGAACCACTTTATCAAGCGGTGGAAATATTTCTCAAAAGTAATGTCAAGTGCAGTTACTTCAGTAAGTTTTGTTGAAAGCTCGCATAGTTGAAGGAAATTCGCTCAAACTTCTCTCAAAATGGTGGTTATATCTGCAATTATTACACTATATTTGCGAAAATATCACGGTATTGTAGTTAGAAGTGATATTTTTTTCTAAATTTTGAGAGCCGAGTCCGTGTGTGACTGAAAAGTGGCAATAGGCCACCTATGGGCTCGTATGAGCACATGTGGGACTAAATACAAGAGGCGAAATGTGGGCGTACATACTCTTATTATAAGAGATCACCTCTGGTTTCACCTTCAGAGATTACAGACGTGAATATATGTATACTAAAGCCAATATGGAAAGAGAAATAAACGTTATTACTAATTACACAATTATCAACTTTGACAACATGTTTTTAAGTTAATTTTAGAATGACAAAAATTACCGAAAAGGGCTACAAAGTCATTTGAATGTGATAGAAACTGACCTATTAATCATTGAATTAAGGTTCATAATCCCAAAGCACGTTAATTATTACTTTAAAGTGGCTGATGTATAGAAATGAATTACTAAAGAGGTTCTGAACGAAGATGTCTGAAAGATATGCGAGTGAACGTTGAACGAATCTGAGTGCAAGGGATAATATGAATTTTCTGTGGTGAGGTGTACAATCGGGGACTTGAAATGTTTACCACCCTAAGGTCTATAATTGCTTGCACATTACTTTTTCATATGGTCGTTAAGACATAAGTTGATATGACATCTTGAACCTTATTGCGCACAGTGTGATAAGGAATCGAATTTGAAATCTGATAAACGTTTCGAGTCCGCGACCGTACGTGACGACGATCGGATTTGAAACAGTAGTTAACTGTTAACAATATAATTAAACAAGTTTTAGGATATTGTCGATTTTTGACAATCCCTACTAATATTTTTAATACGAAAGTAACTATGTCTATCTGTTACGCTTTCACGCCTAAACCGCTGAATCGATTTTGATGAAACTTGGTACAAAGATAGTTTGGAACTCGAAGAAGGATATAGGCTACTTTTATCCCGAAAATCGCGAAATATCTATGCCATAAACGATATCCACGTGGACGAATCTGCGGGCGACTTCTAGTTCCACCTATATGTTTGTATATAAATACGAGTAAGAGTTGAATAGGCATGTTGACAGCATCAATAAATTGCAAATCTAATTAGTCCGCTAGTTAGAGTTTTGAAAAATAATGGACACGTATTTTTTCTTTTGTTAAATCTATGAATATTTGAAAAGATAAAACGCATCAAAACTCGAGTGTGGGGGCTTGTGACGTCAGAAGCAAGTAAAAATTGTACTTGCTTGTGACGTTTTGCCAATTTTAAAAGTGTCATATCTTCGTCAATTTTAGTTTACGTAACAAGAGAAAAAATATGGGTCAAATATTTTTTGATAATCTACCTGACGGACTAATTAGATTTTTTCAGTCAAATACCCTATTGTATTATATTGCCAACTATGGGGAAAAAGCAAGATATTTTTACGTACGTGTGTAAAGAACACAAAGTTCACTTTATTGTTCCTTTATTTAACAATTCTCTAAAAGGAATCGATGTTAAAATGAAACCAGGAATTCAGGATTTTTGCCTTTGCATGTTACAAAGTTTCACGGAGATCAAAGCGAGCTTGCAAACCTGTGGAAGACCGCTGTTTCAAAGCTCTGGACTTGCTAAAGCCACGTCATATGGAAAAGCTGTGCATTTATAGACGTTTAAATAGTTTTCAGAGGTACTTTTTGTTTTAGAGATTTTTCTTGTTACTTTAGTGGACTTAGGAAGCCAATGTTTTGCAGTGGGCGTTGACATGCTTGTAACTGATAAATAACTTTAAATAAAAGTAAAAACCGACTTTAAAAAAAACTAAAAATGGTAGAATAATTACCGTATTATAAAATTAACAGTTTCAGAAGTTGGTGGCTTTTATTTGTTTCAGTGTAGAATTGCGCCGACTTCTGAAACTGTTAATTTCATATTATGGTATTTTTTTTTAAGTCGTTTTTTACTTTTATTAAAAACGTTTTTATTAAATATGTTTTAGTGCCATAAATAACACGGTTTAAGACTACAAATTTTAATGACACGGTTGCGTAATTTTTCCAGCAACTAGGTAGTTTTCTTTAAGAATAGGTATTAATGTATAATTATCATGACGGCTCCTTACAAATACTACAATCTTCTTTGTTCATGGCTAATTTTTCTGTGATGACAGTTAAAACAGAGATTAAAGTCCTCATCAAAACTTTTGCAGAAGGGAAGAAGCCAAAACGTCATTTTTTCAAAAAACGCTAAATCAATTTCGGTTAAATGTACCTATATGGGACCACTTGTAAAGTATGGCCTACCAAACAAAAAAGAATTATCAAAATCCATTCATAATTGGCGAAGATATCGCGTAACAAACACAGAAAAAAAACAGACGAATTGAGAACCGCCTTATTTTTGAAGTCGGTTTAAAATTCCGCTTTCACATATTAAATAGAACGCTTACAAAAACATTAAAATAATTTATAGACGGGAAAAATAATTATTATTTTATTATATTCAGCCGTTATGGCCCACTGTTGAGTAAATGCCTCCCCCTTAGTCTTCCAAAAATATATGATTAAAAAAACTTGGTTTACAGTTATCAAGAAAAACACTTAGATATTAAATTACAATATTTAGCTTTAATTTTGCCAAACTAGATCGTTAGCTTGGCAGTATGCAGCTAATATAAGGTCTATCTATTCATACACGAAATATTTTAAGGGATACATCTGTAAGTGGTCAAGAAGCCAAAAACAAGTGATTTTTTTATGAGTATATTATTTTACGTAATTATTATAATTGTAATTTTGCTTGAGACATTTTGCATAAATTTGAAAAAAAAATTGCCTGCTTCATTGACAATAAATACTACGTAGAAACTAGCGTAATGGATGTTGAAAATAGTAATGAGCCAGTATTTGATACGTTTTATCAAGTACCTACATTTAAATTATTTAAAAAAAAAGATACTTCGTTTTTATTTTTTTATTTATATGACTTCTTTACCACCTATAGATGTATCCCTTAAAATATTTTGTGTATAAATAGATAGTCCTTATATACCCAGTTTGGCAATAAAAGTACCTACTACCATTGGTAAGCAAAACGATTCGTTTTAGCCATCAGAACCGGGCACTAGTTCGGCGATTTAAAGGCGCAACATATTTAGAAAATAATTCGTGTTCACAATAGGTACTTACTTAGTCATAAACCTTCCTCAAAATTCGATCGCTACTCGCGCAAATGTCACGAAGGCTTCACAAATCAGTATAAAACTTGTCACGCATAATATATTACAATACTTCATTACTATCATCAATCATAAATAGGTTAACTATATTTACAAGTACCCATAACGTTTATGATCTCTGGTCCACCATAAAATACAGTTCAAAAACCTACTACATGAGAATTTCGACTTTATTGTCATAGAAATAAGATGGAGAGTCAGTAGAGCAGTGTTTACCAATAGCATTTATTTCGATCGGTGTATTGTTATTATAGATGATAGCAGGTTCGATTCCAATAATGTTTTGTAGATTAGTGGGTTTTATCGAGTAAGTGTAGGTTTACCAGGTGTTTTGTTCTGTCAGGATAAGGATCAATCATAAATCAATTTCTACTAGTCTATTGCAGTTCTCCACTGGACAGGTTAAGCAGCGCTTGCCACGGTCAATCCGTGGATGGGTGGGTGGCTGTTCGTTACACATTGAGATTTTGTATCTCGGAAAGCACATTAAACTGTCGGTCCCGACAGTTTAACTCGAAGAAGAAGCTCGAAAGTCTGACAACCGGAATAACCTTAGGATATCGGTATTGACCAGTAACTGGGTTCCGGATGTCATATAGTAGTCGCTCCGTGTAAAATACTGGTATTCAGCCACATCTGGTTAGACTGAAAGCTAATCCCAACATAGTTGGGAAAAGACAAGGAGGAAGACTTCTCCGCTAGATACTGTTCCGGCGTCGCGTCGTATCCACACGACACGACACGGCACGAGAGTGCGCGCGCGCACCTCTAGACCACAGACTACTACGACTATTCATCGCATCGCGCAGCCATGCTCTATGCCGCACCGCGTTCAATCAACGACCAACCAGTTGCCCGTGCGCCTTAGCGAACGTCACTCGCACGCACGGTGTAGCTCACGCATCAGACTTAAATTAGTTTATCTTTTATGTACAACATGTTTTCATTAGAATAAATTCATTGTAACCAGTAAAAAACAGTCCATCATTTCATCGAAGCCTTAACAGTGGTCCTTCTACCGTCTTCAAGTATTTTCATCTTCAAAATCTACGTGGCCATTTTGCGCAACATCGCTTGCCGCGGCGCGTGGCCCGTACAAGTCCAGAAAACAGAAAAAAAAATTCAAGAAAGCCAAGGATACCTGTGCATGAAGACATATTTCCTGCATCGAGGATACCTGCAAACGGCATTTTTCATATCAGAAAATTCAGAAATTTCGTCATCAAAATCTGCGTCGCCATTTTGTGCAACATCGCTTGCCGTGGCGCGTGGCCGATAATGTACAGATAAAATCAAGAAAACCAAGGATACCTGTGCACGAAGACATATTTCCTGCATCGAGGATACCTGTAAACAGCATTTCTCATCACAGAAAATTCAGCAACGCAACAACATACGACCCATGCTTGGATGCCACGAAGCGCAAAGTTGTAGGAATCGACAGACTGAGTGAGTTCGTTCCAATTATTTCCATATCTCACCATGTTCCTATTTCCTAAGAGTAGCTCTCTATAAGTGCTTGGTATCGTTGGGGCCTTTTCGCGTGTTGGTGTGCTTGACCTTGATCGATTTTGTTGCACGTTTTTTCACAAGCCTGCACGTGCTACTTATAGACTACAGTCTATCGGTTTGTTCATTCAGCCGGTTGCAGCTTGCCTATTTCTTAATAACATTAATAACATCTTATACATATCAGGTATAATAATATACCCATAAATACACAATATACAGCCTATTGCATTAAATATGAGTGAAATTCGCCTTAAAGAGCTAGTTAAATCACGCGGAAGCTTAAAAGCAAAGCTTACTCATTTTAACAATCATTTGAAATCATTACCATGTAATGAATCCCTCAGTGAACTCCAAATCACAGAATTGGAATGCCGTCTGTCAAAAATAAACTTAATTTCAACACAATTTGACAGTATACAGACTGAGATCGAGGCGCTGCTGACCGATGAAGGGGAACAAGATGCGTATGAGCAGCGAGAGCAGTTTGACAACAATCTCTACGCGCTACTTGCGGAAGCCACCGCGCTCGTCAAAGCAGCAAGGAAGGCCAGTGACGGGCGGGATGCATACAAGCAGGACGCCAGCGCGTCCAACAGCAGCAGCGCGCATCAGGATTTCGTGAGGTTACCTAAAATCAACCTGCCTCACTTCGACGGCAACTTTCAGCACTGGCTCGAATTCAAAGATACGTATATTTCCTTAATACACAACAACAAAAGTATAACTCAAATCAACAAATTTCATTATCTTCGCGCTACTCTTAAAGGCAGCGCATCATTAATTATTCAGAAGGTTGAATTCAGAGCAGATAATTATGACATAGCATGGAATTTATTGACTAGTAGGTTTGACAACGAACGTCTCTTAATAAATAATCATATAAATGCCCTTTTTAATTTAGAACAAGCGCAGAAAGAATCTAGTACTTTTTTAAGAAACATAATTGATATAACTAACAAAAACTTGTGTGCACTTTCCAGTCTAGGTCAACCAACAGATCACTGGGACACACTTATCATTTATCTCATGTCTAAGAAATTAGATTTCAAATCTTTCCGGGAGTGGGAAGAGCATCGTAGTACAATAACAAGCTATCCTACACTTAAGCAATTTCTCACCTTTTTAACAAACAGAGCAGACTTGTTGGATACTATTCAACAAGAAATATCACACAAAAATCATTTCAATAATAACAACAAACATAACACTCAACAGTCAGATTTTAACAAAATAAAAGGTTCAAATATTAATTCAGATTCTAAAAGTGGCACTAAAACATGTGCTATGTGTAAAAAAGATCATGACCTTTTTAGTTGTCAAGATTTCAGAAACTTAGATGTAATCACCCGCAATCAAAAAATGATTAATTTTAAAGTATGCAAAAATTGTTTGCGGACTGGTCATACAGAAAAATATTGCAAATTATCACACTGCAAATATTGTTCAAACAAACACAATACACTCTTACACATGGACAAAGAGACAGAAACACATGTCCCTGTCGCTTTGTCAGCAGAAATTCAAACTAACAGGACCTGCATCCTGCTTTCCACAGCGCTCGTGAAGGTAGCAGATTCCACGGGAAGACTTCGCACAGCTCGCGTCCTTCTTGACAACGGCAGCACTTCTCACTTCATCACGCAGCACTTCTGTGAGAAACTGGGTCTTATAACATATAACGCAGGCTCCATTGTATCAGGTATCAACAATCAATATTCCTATAGTGCAGAGTCTTGTGACATAACCATACAATCATTCTCAGGCGACTATGTAACAAAGCTTAGTTGTTATGTACTGCCCAAAATAACAAAGTCTATACCTATGTCATACATAGATATCAAAGACTTGCCTCTTCCTTCGGGCATTGTACTAGCAGATCCCTCTTTTAACGTTCCCTCCACTATTGACATACTAGTGGGGGCAGAGATCTTTTGGGATATTTTAACTTCCAACTTCATTGATTTAGGTAGCCAACGTCCTAAGTTGCAGCAAACTAAATTAGGTTGGTTAGTATCAGGCACAATTAATTTAAACAATAAAAACATACAGACCTACAAAAACTCAGAACATCAGAATTGTCATCTTCAGACATATAATAAACACACAGAACAACACCATTGTTATTTTACTCAGAATGAAGAATTACAACTTACCCGGTTTTGGGAGTTGGAATCAGTGTCATCAAAACACAATTTATCTCAGGAGGAACGAGCTTGTGAGCAGAGCTTTGCAGAGAATACTCGACGAGATAATGAAGGTAAGTTTATAGTATCTATACCATTGAAAGACTCACCTGAAGTTCTCGGAGACTCCTACGCAATGGCGAAGCGACGTTTTCTCTCCTTGGAACGCAGACTGTCACGTGACCTACCTTTAAAAGAGGAGTACTTACATTTTATGTCAGAGTATCTATCCTTGGGTCACATGACTGAAACCAAACAGAACACAGAACAGAAAATAAATTATTACTTACCTCATCATGGAGTAATTCGTGAGTCGAGCACGACCACTAAACTACGAGTCGTCTTCGACGCTTCAGCTGTTACAACAACAGGTAAATCTTTCAATAATATCCAGATGATTGGACCGGTGGTTCAGGATGACCTGCTCTCCATACTGCTCAGATTCAGACAACACAAATTTGTCATCACAGGTGATATTGAAAAAATGTACAGAGCCATAGCAGTAGAACCTTCTCAACGTTCATTACAACAAATCTTATTTAGGTTTAATCCTACAGAACCCATTAAGTCTTACACTCTTAATACTGTCACGTATGGCACGGCATCAGCGCCATACCTAGCCACTAAGTGTTTAGTTTCTCTTGCAGAACAATGTTCGAGTGAACAGGCTAAACAGTCTATTACTAGGGATTTTTATGTCGACGATTTCTTGAGTGGAGGGGAGACAACTTCATTTGTAATAGACCTGTGTAAGGATGTTATTAAAACATTAAAAGCTGCTAATTTTAATTTAAGAAAATGGCAGTCTAATAATTCAGAAATATTACAATCTATTTGTCCTAACACAAACACAGAAAATAATCAGAAAACATTAGATTTAAATGAGTCGCTACCCAACAAGACGTTAGGCTTAAATTGGGACTCTTCAGCAGATAACTTATTATTTTCTATAAATATTGATTCAAACAGAAAGAAAGTGTCCAAACGTGTTATATTATCACTAATCAGCCAAGTGTTTGATCCCTTAGGACTGCTAGGACCATGTACAGTCGAAGCAAAAATGCTTATGCAATCGTTATGGATCGACAAATGCAGTTGGGACGATGAAGTGTCACTTGATATCAGAACAAAATTTCAATGTTTTATTCAGTCACTTTCAGTTTTAAATTCATTACGCATACCACGTTGGGTTTTTTGTGACAACGCTGTTACTTTTGAATTACATACGTTTACAGACGCTTCAGAACGTGCATATGGCGCATGTGTGTACGTCAGAACGGTCGATATACAAGGTAAAGCCTGTGTCCGACTGCTAGCTTCCAAGAATAAAGTAGCGCCTTTAAAACCAGTCACAATTCCTAGGCTAGAACTGTGTGGGGCGTTATTAGGTACAAGACTCTGCACTAAAGTTTTAAAATCGCTCACAATTAAATTCGTAAAACGTTATTATTGGACTGATTCGATGATCGTCCTCGGTTGGCTAAATACTTCACCTAGCCGCTTAAAAACTTTTGTGCGTAACAGAGTAGGTGAAATTCAAGATTTTACCTCTGATAGTAGATGGAGCCACGTGCCGTCGAAAGACAACCCGGCAGACCTGGTTTCTCGCGGGGTGAAGGCTGATCTCATTATCGAGTCGGCTCTGTGGTGGCACGGACCAAGCTTTCTTCATCATACACACATCAACTTTCCAAAAACACCAGTAACTCGCACAGAGGCATCACTTCCAGAAACATCACTACACACAGTAGTTGCAGACAATACAGACAACAATAACATCTTAAAACTCATTCACAAAATGAGTAATTATATGAAATTAATCAGAACCGTAGCTTATATTAACAGATTTATTCAGAACTGTAAAAATCCTGGTACCAAAAGTGCAGGTATTTTATCGTTATCAGAACTTCAAACAGCAGAAAACATAGTGCTGAATACAGCACAACGTGAAATGTTCTCTGAAGAATATTATATTATTAAATCAGCCCAATTGTTACATAAAAAACACAAACTTAATTCATTATCACCTTTTGTTGATTCTAACAATATCTTACGCGTTGGAGGACGCCTAAGTAATTCGAATTATGAATACAATATTAAACATCCTATTCTACTAAGTAGCAAACATCACCTTACACAAATCATCTTTCATAAAAAACATATAGATCTATTACACGCAGGCCCACAAATGCTACTGTCACACATCAGACAGACCTACTGGCCAGTGGGGGGGAGGAACCTCGCGAGGCGCACTGTACACAACTGTGTACGTTGTTCAAGATTTAAACCTAAACCTGTCCAGCCTATAATGGGTAACTTGCCGCGTGACAGGACGCATTTAGAGTTTCCTTTCCTACACACTGGAATTGATTATGCCGGGCCAGTGTTGATCGCAGATCGAAAAGGCAGAGGTAGCAAACTCACGAAATCTTATATTTGCGTTTTTGTTTGTTTTGCAGTCAAAGCGTTGCATCTCGAGCTCGTCACGGACCTTACCAAAGAGGCATTCATTGCTGCCCTTCATCGGTTTATGAGTCGCCGTGGCAAGCCACAGACCATTTCATCAGACAATGCTACAACCTTCGTTGGAGCTAGTAACGATATTCATTCATTTTTTAAAACTTATTCAGATGAGATTCAAACAGACATGACCAACCTAGGAATAGATTTCAAATTCATACCACCCTATACTCCACACTTCGGTGGGTTATGGGAATCGGCGGTAAAGTCGGTCAAGCATCATCTCAGGAGAGTACTCTCTCTGACGCACCTAACGTACGAGGAGATGTCAACTTGCCTGGCACAGATAGAGGCTATCCTTAATTCTCGGCCCCTTATTCCTCTATCTACAGATCCTTCAGACCTTTCTTGTCTGACACCATCCCACTTCCTCATTGGACGACCGCTCACGTCGGTTCCTCATCCTCCAGTCACAGAAATCAACATCACCAGACTGCAACGCTTCGAAAGAATTGAAAAACTGAGGCAACATTTCTGGCAGCGCTTCTCACTTGATTATGTAAATCTTCTCCAACAGAGAACCAAGTGGGACACTGCTAGCGACAACCTCAAGCTGGGATCCCTGGTCTTAGTGAGGGACCGGCATCAGCCACCACTGGTGTGGCTTCTGGGAAGAGTCGCAAAGCTGCATCCCGGACCAGACAGCGTCAGCAGGGTGGCCGACATCCGAACTAGAAAGGGAGTCATACAGAGGGCGTACAACAATATATGCCCTCTCCCCGTCACCTCTTCATCTTGAAGCAGCGCTTCAACCCCGGGAGCATGTTCCGGCGTCGCGTCGTATCCACACGACACGACACGGCACGAGAGTGCGCGCGCGCGCCTCTAGACCACAGACTACTACGACTATTCATCGCATCGCGCAGCCATGCTCTATGCCGCACCGCGTTCAATCAACGACCAACCAGTTGCCCGTGCGCCTTAGCGAACGTCACTCGCACGCACGGTGTAGCTCACGCATCAGACTTAAATTAGTTTATCTTTTATGTACAACATGTTTTCATTAGAATAAATTCATTGTAACCAGTAAAAAACAGTCCATCATTTCATCGAAGCCTTAACAGATACCTATACATAAATTAGTCTGGGTTGGCGCTAGCGTTCTCTGCTGGCGAGTACACATGCCAAGTGTGGAGCCGATCTGCCCACGCAAAGCTAGTGGATACAGCCTTAAATGAAACTTGCCGGATCATCACGGGTTGCCTTAAACCAACCCCGGTAAAACTGCTGCACCCACTGGCCGGTATTGCACCACCAGATGTCCGTAGGGCCGTTTCGAGCTCTGCCAAGAGGGCCAAGATGAACGACACACGACACCCCCTGCATGGCTATATTCCAGTGCCACAAAGGCTGAAAAGCCGCAAGAATTTTTATAATTGTGTCGAACCTCTGTCCTCGGAGTTGCCAAGAGCGAGGTGCAACCTTTGAAGAGATGGGGTTTCCCTACCAAACCCATTCGTGCCACCTGCGGAGAGACCTCCGCCTGGACATGAACTGCCATGGCCGATCTGGAGTCATTAAATAGACTTCGAACTCAGGTTGGTAGGAGCAAAGACAACATGTTTAGGTGGGGTTCAGTGATGGTACCGATTTGAGCTGTTTGTGCGGTACAAGTACAACCCATATGATGGCCCATCTCACATCATGCCGTGCGTGCCCTAACAGCTGCATACAGGAAGACTTAATTGTTGCCAATGACAACGCAGTCCAAGTGGCCAAGTTCTGGGCCGCAATAATATAATTAAGTTTTAATTAGTTTGTCATCGAAACGCCAAGAAGAAGAATAAATTATAGGCTGTTATTACTCCATAAAGTCTCGTTAATTCAATTCAATTCAAAGTTTTTTATTTCGAATAGGCACAGTACATGCACTTAAGAAACGTCTCGACAATTTAGTTGCATTGCATGCATTTTATTACATTTTCTATTTAATTTTCACAAAAATAAATAACGGATAACAGCTAATTCTTCTAAAAGGATTTCATAAATATCACTTCATTCCAAAAGCAAACTCCTTATTTTAACTTAACTATTTGTGTATGAATGTGTTAGGACCGTTCTACCATGATGGAACAACACAGGTAGCCTCTTCCCGTGACAGCTTGATTGAACTCAAGCACGTGACAGTACCCATGTACGTCATCATGGTGTGTTTTCTACCTTGTGCAGTCAGTATGTTGTGTACAGTCACGCTCGTTCAATCGAGCTGTCATGGAAAGAGACTGCCGTACGTGATTACGTTCGTATGTTACGTACAATTTCTAATTTTCTTTTTATTGTCCTTATAACCTGGTTAGATCTACTTGTGGCGGCATCTATCTCGCCACATGCGAACTATCCTACATCGCGCAATCAAGATTTAACACGCAGATAGTATATATACAACCTTCCAACATCAACCGTTGGGCAGTAGCCCGCCAGGCACAAGACTCCGCCTGGTTGGAGGATCCTCCCTTTGGTTGGAGGAACACCACACCTCGTTCCTCCACATACTAAAGACGCTGCTCATAACCTAATAAAATTACGTGTACTTGTTCGTCATTGAGAAGTTCTATTGTCTATCTCTGAAGGTCTTCTTCAGATCATGAGACTATCTCGGGAGGAAATTCTTAAAAAAAATAAAAAGAATCTCCGGTATCGTTGCATATACAGGGTGTAAACGAATTCGTGTAATTCCTTCAAACCACATGATCTATTAATGGTATAGATTAACCCCGCACGGGATTTAGATTGATTAAAAATTAGAAAGAACTTTATTTTTCCCAATTTTTTTTTATGTCATAGAAAATTTAGATGCCAAGCATAAATGAATGAAGGCACGGCAACACAGCTGACGGGCACGACTAGCGCGATATCGTTCCACGCAGTCAGTTAACTTGGGACGCTAAAATTACTCAAATACAGAATACCTT
Organism: Amphipyra tragopoginis; assembly: GCA_905220435.1. Taxonomy (NCBI): domain Eukaryota; kingdom Metazoa; phylum Arthropoda; class Insecta; order Lepidoptera; family Noctuidae; genus Amphipyra; species Amphipyra tragopoginis. The sequence continues at coordinate 6,916,288 of HG992006.1, forward strand.
GGTTCATTTTTTGAAAACTTTTTTTTGTTGATTCTGAAAAAAACCTATGCAGGGTATATCAGTGTCATCAGTAGATCACGTGGTTTGAAGGAATTACATGAATTTGCTAACACCCTGTATGTCGGAGTACATCCATAAAAATGTTTTTAGGTATGTATAGACGAATTGAAAAACGCATCCTGTTCGAAGAAGTCGCTTAAAAAAATTCTAAACCCAGTTACATTTTGCCTGGTGTAAAGATCAAACTCTCTTAGTTCACTGTACCCTCAAGGTTCGACTACACTTACTTAATTACAAAAATGTATCCTGAAATAACAAGAAAACATGTAGTCACGTTCGTGATGTTCAATTGTGGCGTGACTGGACTACATGATGGTATCTGTAAGGCCGCACTAATGATGATTTGAAGATGGCTTACTGTACAACTGCGGTCTATGACCAGATACGTGTGCTAGTAAATTATGATCGTAAGTGTCCATATAATTATTTATAATACATCGATTAAAATGTTCTTTTAAAGGTAAACAAACCTTTTACCGTGAAACGTTTATTTTGTTTTAGGAATCTATTAAACATATACGTTTGTAGGAAACCTTAACATTTATTTTTCAATTATTTAAAAATAAGTTTTTTAAAACAAAATGTACGTTGTAGCTGGACTACAACAGGAGTCTCCATAATATGTCTTAAATAGTGTCGACATATTAATAAGCAGCATGATCATTTATGCTCGTGAACGGGTGCTGTTTGTCGAGACTGCCCCATGAGCACGGATCTTTTTATCGAGTCGATTCGAGAAATTTATCTATTCTAAACGTCAAATTTGACATAAGTTATAGATAAAACGACACCAGTTGTCATTTTATCTATATCTTATGTCAAAATTGACGTTTAGAATAGATAAATTTCTCGAATCGACTCGATAAAAAGATCCATGCTCGCGCCGCTGATCTGCCCTTAACTGCTATGGCAATCCTAAAAAGTATATTTTCTATTTGTTACTTTTATGTGAGTTTATTTCTGACGTTAAACTGCATTATTCTCATTCTATTTCTCACACTACTATAACGGAATTGTCGTGAACTAATATTACTATTTTAAAAAGAGATTCATGGCTTTCTCTTCTGCATTGTACCTACATTTAGGAACCGTGCACCTACCTAGTTGGTCTATTTTAAATAAAAAAAACTTTGACTATAACTCTTGAGGTATTGAGGAGCTTAACTATGTTAATAAAAAACAGTGCCTGCATCATTTTTAGTTTTTCGATTTCACAAAGGATTTTAAAACTGAAAAAATGTAATCCTAGTTTCGCATAGAAATTGGATGTTTCTGTAACTATTCTATGTAAAAACTATGAGCCTCTGAACCAACTTTTATTTTAAATCCATTTGCCGCTGCAGCGTGATATACATAACGACACAGAGTTAAATAATCCGCCGCTTTGCCTGTACGTGTTTCGCATTGTGTCATTGTTCCACTGGTTTCACTACACACCTGTGACAGCCGTTTGTGGGGGGACGTAATGGTATTATGGTTATCTAGCTTCTTTAATATGCAACGTGTAACATATCTAATAAACAAAAACTCTGAAAGTAGTTTTTAAGGATCGGCAACTGAATCTATTTCAGACATTTTTAATGTTTTTTTGTAATTTGCTTTTTGTTCTCCGTATTTTATTTAAGACAAGAAAGTGGAGCCGTATGTCAAGACCTTAGTGAATTTTAAATGAAAAGTTATAGGTACTATTCTCTTAAATAAACACTATTTTACCACGTAAAAGTAAAATTTCAGTGTATTTTTTATGATTATAACTGTATATTCTAATTGCTATATTTGAGTGTTTGCGTTGTTGCTGTTACAGAATGTATGTTTAAAAATAAAATAAGCTATGGTCGTTTTTGATAAAGTATTTTTTTGGTATTAATTGCAAGTAATCATAAGCGAGATTCTGCTGGAACTATATTTTCTATCACCAAAATTTATATTTGTCATCAAGTTGTATCACCTAATAAATAGATCTATCGCCACGAAATATTTTCGTTCTCAGATAAACAAAAATTGTTCCCAGGTATGAATTATCAAATTAATGTTAATATATGTGTAAAATAAGAGATCGATAACCAATAAAATTATATTGCATTACATGAATATAAATTTCGTTTTTATAATAACAGTTTTGTTACTTAAATAATAGCTCTGTGCTCAGAATGGTAGATCTGTCACCAAATAAATCGATTATCGATCCCTGACTGCGACTCCTTTTTATTTGATATTTTGTCACCAATACAGTAGTAACATTTTATTTCGTTCAGATATTAAATTAATAGTATTCGTTACCAATTTAATACATCAATTTATAATTTTAATGAAAAAATGATCAAAGGGGAGGAGAGGATTTTGATGAATACAAAGTCCAATGGTTCAGCAAATGGAGAGTGGATCTACCGCACAATATTGATTGGATGCATGAGAAATGCAACTGCCCTGCGTTTTACAAGAAATATATGTGCAAACATATTATCGGATTAGCCATACGCTTAAAGCTGGCCAACCCCCCACCAGAAGCAAAAAATGTGCTTATCGGCCAGAAAAGAAAAAGGGGGCGCCCTTCGAAATCCAAACCAGCGCTGATTATTCAGTGATTATTGTTTTTTAAGAATAAATATTGATTATTTTAACTTTAATTAAGTGTTTTATCTATTATTCTGCTAGCCATAAGCCAGCTATTTTAAACCAGCGCTGATTGTTCAGTGGTAATTATTTTAAACAATAAATATTGATTATTTTGACTTTAATTGTTTTATTTACTACTCTTCTAAAAAATTTATTTAAATATAATTTATACTACTAGTGGAAATTTAAAACCTTGGGAGTCTAGTTAAGTAGCAGAATCTTTTGGTTGAAACGATGATGACAACCCTAATTTTTTATTTGAACTTAATGCAATTTTCTAGTAACATAATATGATTTATTGGTGATCTCTTTAAATTAGTTTGCTTAAATACTTATTAGGACACACCTATTATAATACATACAAAAACATTTATTTGGTACTAGACCTTATATCTCAGGATTTTAGGTGATTTATTGTGGAACTGATTTTGCATTGTTTGGTGACTACATTTTGGTGACAGATCTACTATTTGGAGGACAAACCCTATTATTTAAGAAACACAAAACTAATTAAATTGGTGATAGCTTAAATGATACCCGATTCTGCTGGACTATGGAATAAATAAACTTATTTACGCTCGTCTAGTATTCTTTATAAAAAATTTCAATATGAAGTAATGACACGAGCTCGATCCGGTCACGTTCAAAGCAATCCGGGTATTGTGGCATTGTTCCACTGGTTTTACTGCTCGCCCGTCACACCCATTTTTTGGTGTAACTAGCGATTTTTCAGTTACCTAGCCTTTTGTGCTGCTATTTTTTTCATAGAGAAAATTGTTTTTTGTTCTCTGTTCGGGAAAAAATCTGGCAAAGGGTGCAATGCGCAAAAATAAATTTTGCTACTAGTGTTCCATGCTTCACTTTTTTTTTTGGTTTATAGAGTGCTGGCGCGTTGAATATTAATAAAATTGAACTTTGAACCCAGACGTTAATCTTAGTAACAATAATTTCAGTATTTCTATAGTATATTACCTTGACCTATAAAACAAGCAAAAGCAGCTAAAACCTCGTTACATACAGCTAACCGAATTATTAGTAAAATCGTACTGTTAACCAATGATTTTATTATTACAAAAAAAAGTAGATATACTTATTATTAACGCGGCAAAAGTGACGTTTCAGAAACAGGACAATTAGCGAGTCTTGCAGATAGATAACTTTTTCCGCTTACTTGTTAGAGATACTAGAAAAAATAATGCAGGATCGAATTTATACATCATTTTCCATAAATTAACATAATTATCTATGGTATAAAACTAGCTGTGCCCGCGACTCCAACCGCGTGGAAGTCGGAAACAAATATTGTGTCGCAAAACTAAACAAACTTATTCATAACTTTAAATTAAAACATCCTTTGATTCAGTGAACCGATTACTATGAAACAAAAACTAAATGTTACTCCAAGATACGTAAAATATTTGTGTATAAAAGTCAACCGCATTGAGTCAGTAGGTACTTTTTACTTGATGCGTGCACAGACCACGTAATAATATAAATTTATTACGTAGCTTTAAAAAAGGGGCCCGTGGCTCATTAATAACCTTGCGGATTATATGATTTGCAAGGTTAAGCTGCGCTTGTCGCGGTCAGTCCGTGGATGGGTGACCGTTCGTTACACATCAACACCCCCCCGTGCCTCGGAGAGCACGTTAAACCGTCGGTCCCTGGTGTCTTACGAATACCTATGACAATCGTTACGGGTAGTCTGAAGCCCGAAAGTCGGACAAGCAGTCTAACTTTAGGATATCGGCATCGCTCAATAACTGGGTTGCGGAGATGTGATGGCAGTCGCTCCGTATAAAATACTTATTATCGGTAGCGGGTAACACTGGGAAATGTTGACAAAGGAAGGTAGTCGTCGATATGGATCAACCTACCCGATGTTATAAAGACGGTGGTCATTCGACGAAGCGGAGCATTCTGGGTTGATCAACTGAAGAAGTCTGACCTTTTATATCTGACTAGCTTGTCCTTATTTCATGATCTTGTAATATTGTGATATAGTTCATGTTACTAAGACTAACCCACGTACTCTCAGTGGTGGAGAGTCTATGTTGATTTTATTTACGACTAGCGACTCATCCCGGCTTCGCACGGGTGCAATGTATTATACATATAAACCTTCCTCTTGAATCACTCTATCTATTAAAAAAACCGCATCAAAATCCGTTGCGTAGTTTTAAAGATCTATGCATACATAGGGACAGACAGCGGGAAGCGACTTTGTTTTATACTATGTAGTGATATTGACCTCGCTCGCAATCCTGACATACCGATATTAGCTATAACTGTAATGATAGAATCACTCCTACACGATTATGTTGCTGTTCTGTGAGCACCTAGTGTTGACCTTTTGAAAGCACCAGGGATCTGGTCTACTTGAAATAAAAACTATTTGACTTTGACTTTGTTGCATTTATATACTGATATTCAGCAGCATCTGCATCATCTGCATCTGAGGAGCTCGTGGCTAAATAATTACAGCCGCATAGACCGATCTTCCGGGTTAAGCCACGCTTGCTGAGGTTGGTTTGTGGATGGGTGACCATTTACCATAGCGAGTTTCCTCCGTGCCTCGGAAAGCACGTAAAGCCGTTGGTCCCGGCTGTCATTTGTAGATCTTTGACAGTCGTTACTGTTGGTCAGAAGCCAGAAAGTCTGACAACCAGTCTTACCAAGAGTATCGTATTACCCAGTTACTGGGTTGTGGAGGTCTGATAGGCAGTCGCTCCATGTAAAATACTGATATTCAGCTGCATCCGGTTCGACTGGAAGCCGACCCCAACATAGTTGGGAAAAGGTTAGGCAGATGATGAGATGATGATTCAGCAGCATCTGCTTAGACTAGAAGCTAACCACAACGTAGGTCGGAAAATGCTAGGCAGAACATGAACCTAGCTTTTAAGAAACAAAGTATTTGCTCAAACTATGTAGCTATTCTACGTTCCTAAGTTTGAAACTAAAACTGAACAAGATGTTCCCAGTCTGTCGGTGGTTTAAAGCTGAGATTATTCAGCGTTTTCACAGTACTTACTTAAACTAACTTTGCCGTCAAAACTTAAGTACCTATGTAAACTTCAGGTTTAACTGTTTTCCTAAGAATTCTTCTTCATATACGTTATGTAATATAACATTAAGACAAATAAGACCCCTTTTGGCAAAGAAATGTATAGCAATAAGCAGCCGCTCGTGTGTAAGCGCTCTTAGCGCTCTTACACACGAGCGGCATGTTCCCAACGGCAGAGGTAACTGCAGCCGTCGACGGCAGCCGTCGACATTTCAACTTCGAAGATCAGCGGCAGCGGCAACAACTGCAAGTGTCGCTATAGGTAGACTGCTGCCGCCGACGCGCGTCACGGCTGCAGTTACCTCTGCCGTTGGGAACATGCCGCTCGTGTGTAAAAGCTCTCCCAGAAACAAAATTATTTCGGACCGAGTCGTACAAACGATCGCCGTCACGTCACCGCGACGAGTTTCCGCTGGTGGTTTGCCGTGTCGTGTACAAGCTCACACGATATTTCTACGGCGCGGCTAATACGTACGGTTAATCATAAACAAGAGGCCTAGAGAGTATGAGAAGTCCAGCAGTGGATTTCTACGGGCTGCTATGATAATTTCTACGGGCTGCTAAGATCATTTTTTCTCTTAAAAATGTTATAATCTACAAATATTTTGTGGTTTCTATTCTGTAATCAAAAAATGTATCAACAATTTTTATAATATTTTTACGTCCGTAAATTGTTAAGGCAATAAATGCCTTCTCGAAAATAATTCCTTACTCACGAATAAAGTAGCACAAAATGCCTTCCCATTCAAGGCCTTTGCTTAATTGGATGTAAATGTTTTTTACGTTAAAATATTAATCTAAAAATATTTTGTTGCTAGCGGCTGGCGGCCATTGGCTGAGGCGGAAAGAGGCTTTACGGGCGAAGAGAGGCCGAAATGGTCCACACAAAATTAGAGCTAGAAGACAGATTGGTAAGTTAATTAATTATTACTATGAATTATTAAATTTATTGAAGTTTCGGTTAATATGTTTAAAATAGAATGAAATATGGTTATTAATTATTTTATTAATTACATTTTTTTTTATCTAACTTCCCCCTTCTTTTGTTACTCACTCTTTATTTCTCTCGAACTAGTTGGTCAATTTGGTTTATAGAATATACAGGGTGTAAACGAATTCGTGTAATTCCTTCTAACCACGTGATCTACTGGTGACACTGATTGACCCTGCATAGGTTTTTATCAGAAAAAACAAAAGTTAAGTTAAAAATAATGGGCCATAGTATTCTCTATCTGAGTAATTTTAGCGTCCCAAGTTACCTAACTGACTGCGTGCAGCGATATTGCGCTAGTCGTGCCCATCAGCTGTGTCGCTGTGCCTTCATTCACTTATGCACGGCATCGAAATTTTCTATCACATAAAAATTTAATTGGGAAAAAAAAAAGTTATTTTTGTTTTTAATCAATCTAAATCCCGTGCGGGGTTAATCTATACCATTAATAGATCATGTGGTTTGAAGGAATTACACGAATTCGTTTACACCTTGTACATAGACTATCATAATTTTCGTTCATAAAATATGATAAATCGAACGAATACATATAATTCGTCATTTACTCAACTGTTACCCATAAAACGTGATTATAATCATATCAAAATCAAACAATTTAATATAATGTTTGCTGTAAATATACAAAATAGGTATTATAATTTTCAAAGATGGCTCGCTGCATCATCTCGGATGGTTGGTTTGGTGTGCGTTGAAGTGTAACATATCGCAACTGTGCTGGTTTACAAGTTGAAAAGAATTTAGCTTAAAAAAGGCGATTGTGGATTAGTATTGGAAAATTCGAATTTAGCCTTTAAATATAAGCATAATAAGCCCATTGCTTTCGCACTGCTGGGCACGGTCTTCTTCTTAGAATGAGAAGCGTTTAGGCCAGGGGTGGGCAAACTACGGCCTACGGCAAACTCCGGCCCGCAAAGTATTTTAATCCAGTCCGCCGACCCTCCCTTTTAAAGCAAGAGTGTACGGCCATAGCAAAAACATATACGAAAGAATTATTAAAATTATTTATTTATTTATATTCACTAAACTTGAGGGGCCTTATTACAAAAGATGGTTTAAACCAAGACTATGGTAAACCCTATATTATATTTACTAAATATATTTATTGATTGTGATTATTTGATTTAATTTGATTTAATAATTTTGTTATGTGGTAGAATAAAGGCTATTTTTATTTTATTTATTTTTATTATGGTAAACCCAGGTTTAAAATATACCCATCACTTTCTTATGTCAAATAACAAAAAGAGAAGGGGCTACTTTAAAACCCAGGTTTTTCATAGACCATGTTTTGTAATAAGGGGGGAGATGTCGGCTAATATGGAACGCGGTTTTGTATCGAAAAATCTCGCGGTTCCAGGACAATTATTTTATGGTTTTTTTTTTGGTTTATCTAACACACACCATTCTTCTTCTTACACTCTACATACACAAATATTTGTATCGGGGGTTAAACATTAATTTTAAATAATTATGCAATTTTTTTAAGTATCTTTGTCCCACACTAAGATTTCTCTTGTATCGTGGGTGCGTTTACAGACACAAATCTCACAAACAAACGCCCAGACCCGAAACAACCATCTGTAGGCCAAACAAATTTTTGTTCCGTGTGGGAATCAAACCCACGACCCGTAGCGCAGAAGCCAATCGCTTAGCCACTGCATCAAACGTGTCGTCCAAATCCAAGAATCCCGGAGTTTTTTTTTTAATAAATCATTTTGAGATGTCGCTTCCATATTATACACCCGACTAGTTATGCATTCCCGATGTTCCCGGCATCCCGTGTTTTTTCTTACAAAAATATTTTCTTTATTTACTTTCGTAGCTAAAAATTAACTTTAGGTAAATATGCATCCTAATATTCGATCCCTAGTTATCACTCCTGTCTTTTCCTTCAATAGGTCTGTGTACTTTCTTCTTGATCTATCGGTTTTACTCTTTGCTTGTAATGAAGTTTACAATCTACATTAAGGCTAGGTTTTATAAAACACTTTCGTATATTCACTTACATCGTGAAATGTTGCCATCTCGCATATACATCACTGCAAGATGTATTAAACGGTTTATGCAGATTTGCAAGCTTCGGTGCTTGCAGCAAGCTTTATAGTCGATGTTCATCTTGCTGTAACTGTGTTATAAATATTAAATTGTTATTTAAGTACTTGTGTGGAGGAGTTTTATAAACGCTATTTTGTTTATGGTTTATGGAGTAGTAACTGTTGTAGTTATATTTAATAGCGAGAAGCGATGAATGTAGTTTTATTTTGTTTTTAATTTCTTTTGCATCATGTTCTGTCATTGAAAAAGAAAACTGTAATTTTAATCATAAATTACTTTTCGCGAAGAAATATTCTAGCCAATATTATACGTGAGTCTCTCTGGGAAGGAGGAACTACTTATCGATATAAGGGCCCGTTTCCTGTCATGCGTATTTTCACCCACGCGCGGATCTGGTCCGCATGCGGGTGATAGCACGCTCCTGGCCACACGCAAGACAAAGATTTCGTTTACCGCTGCAGTGTCGTGCGTGTCGCCAGTGACTAATCTCGTGCACAAAGATGAACGTTAAAAAAGTAATCATGCGTACTATGCGTGCGACCCGCGTCACAGTAAAAACAACACTGAAGGCAAAAGAACGCCGCCCGCATCCGGTTAGCATGCACGAGGGCTGCACGCCCGCAGCCAATCCGCGTTCCGTGCGCGTGCTGCCTGCATGATAGGAAAAACATGTATGAAATGATAGGATGCGGGCAGCCTGCACGTGGACCAGATCCGCGCGCGGCCGAAAATACGCATGACAGGAAAAGTGCCATAATAGGCATACCATTGGTGTGATACTATGTGCTCTTGAAATTAGTGCGCTAAATGGAATGCCTCCGATAGTTGACGAGAATACATTCCCTAAATAATATTGCAAAACTTAACACCGTTCGAAAATTCCTACCGGCACGAGTATTATGGGCGTTGCTCAGATGTAATGCAAAGTATGCAATATTCCATTACCATCCATATAGCGCACAGAAGCGATTTCGCGTTCAATAACATGAAAAGCCACATAAATCAGGGAACACGTCAGCACATCTGAGTTAACTCACGTCAATTACGACGCACATTGTAAGGTTAATGAGCTCCTTAAAAAGACGTGAATGCTCGCTCAATAGATTTTCAAGGGATGACAAATTTTCTGCCAAATGATATTCATTCTCATGTAACGATTTACGTAGCTAATATAAGTGACGAAGCATTTGAGGTACCTCGTTTGCCTTATGATAGATTTTGTTTTTAACCCACTTACAAAAAGGAGGGCAGTATTCGACGCGTATGTTTGTTTATAATGTCCGCGATTTTCTCAGAAACTACTGATTCAATTTTGATGATTGTTTCACTAACGTAATCTACATAATTTTGGAAACGTTTTAGTGTTAATACTTAATTTATCGATACTATTAGCAAAACTGAAAGGGCACTTTTAGTCCCGTCAAAATAGACAAAAAAAAAGTAAATGATGCGCATAGAGCTGAAAATTGCTACAGACTTTGAATACATCATATTCATTACAAATGAAATGTCAAAAGTCCCCATTGATTTCATTTCTGCGAAAATAGTTAGCCCCCCCGCACACGGATCGTAAGCGTAGTCGTCTTGTAAGCGTATCGTCATGAATACGATACCATAAAAATCTGACACGATACGGCTTCGTATGCGGACTTGTTTGAACATGTACGTGCTCGTAAAATTGCTCTCGTCCTACGCGCGTATTACATACAACAACACGCTTACGATGCGACGCCGTGTGCGGAGGGGCTTATTCAATATCAAACGTCAAAAAATCGGTTATTCGTAAATGTCTCTTAAACGGTAAGTGTTCTCGTCATAATAGTTTAGATACAGTTACAGATTATGTGATTTTCTACAAAAATGCGATCAATTTTTTTTTCCGACGAATTTTCACTAATGAGATACGGCGAATTACAAGATTCTCGCACAGCCTAAACCGTTAAAGATAGAAACTTGCAATTCGGAGAGTAGTTGTATTTTATAGCGAAAAAGCACAATACGAACGGGTTTTTTTTAAACTACCTGTGTGTCTCGCCTACATCACACTTTCAACGCCACGAGTATCGCAGATGCGTTGCCTACCCTGAGATAAAGTTTAAGTCTCGCGTGCTTGTAATTTCACTAGTACCTATATATACCCTTCAAACCGAAACACAGCAATGCTGCTTAGCAGCAAAATTAGGTATGATGTACTTTTGGCTAACTCTTTCATAAGCTCTACTAATACTAAAATTCTCAATTACAGTATGTGCATTAACAATACAGCGACTGGGCGGAGGGAGTCGCCGCACTGCTGACCTTCCAGCACTCCGCCTAGTCACTATACTACTGAGCTTCCGGTCACCCAAGAGAATTTTTGTATATCCTATAATTTTTACGTGTGCTATTTCTCAGAAGTTTCGTGTGTAACCATTCAAAATTTTAACGTGTGCTATTAGGGATTATAAGTGTTGTTTTTTATATATATTATAAAGTTGTCTTCTTTTAAGTGTTTTCTTTGTTTTTCCGGCTAGGGGTAGGTAGGATCCCTTAATATTCACTGTTCTTTATAACTGGTGTGGCAGAACTAGCTCAGGTGATCCTGGGGCCGTCTGCTACATTACAGTTTGGCGCCCATTAATCGCCAACATCGGCTTTTAAAATACAAACCACCTAACCACGACATTCGTACCGTGACCGGTGATCAATCACGTCCAATTGATCCGACTCTGTGTTTGTGTTGTACGTTTGATATGAATGTTCGCCATCCATATCCAACATGGCGATTTATGACTTGTGTCGCTTCAATAGCTCGTGGCATAGCTTGAATGGAACTTTGTGACGATATAGATTGCGTACCTCTCAACCTACGGTTAGTTTTTAAACATAAACACGTATTGAAACAGCCCCGAGTTTTCGTAATATTGATATTTTCAAAGCGTGTTTGTTGTATCTCATTCATAGCATTGCACAATAATTTGTTGCTATTCATTCGTACGAAGGTATCTGCGCTATTTGCGCACATGCATGAATCAAACATGCCACGTATGAACAGTTGGCGAGCAGTTCGCAAAAACGTTTTAACGAACTGTACGAAAAGAATTGGATTGGACTTAAAAAAAAAACATGTTAATCTAAAATTTAATCTATAATAAGTACATAAAATGAATCCCTATTTCCCTTGGTCACGGCATCACACGTGAGCGGCTGAACCGATTTCGCTTATTGATTTTTTGTTGTGTTCTTAATTGTCAGGAGAAGGTTCATAATTATTATTATGAAAGAAAATTTTGATATTTAAATAAAAACGAAATTATCTCAGTATGTCCATATTCTTCATTTGTTTACCGCATGCATGAAAATTATTTTAACTTTCTGTTACTATTTTGATTTTGTTGCTGAAGGTAGGTAGTAGGTAAGTAGTAGATAGGTAGTAAGTAGGAAAAAGTGCATTGCAACGCATGCCGGGTACAGCTAGTTACTTATAATTTTAGTTAAGGTCTTAACCTTAGCCCTGAGTAAGTTTGTTTCAACATTTCTTCTGAAGCGGTCAGTTAGCTAGAAGATGCCAGAACCAGTTAACATAGTGATAAATGATAAAATGATAAATGATATTTATTTCTGTAAATAAATCTGTTACAGACACTTTTACAAGTCAATGTAATGTTTTTTTTTAAGACTAGATGGCGCCGGCATTTCCTATCTGACTAGCTCTGAGAAGAAAAGCCGAAACAAACTCAGAGGTCAACGTCTCTTTTAAAGTCCAGACATTGTGGTATAAAACTATGCGAGTGTAACAATGTAGGGCAACGTTTGGAATGGCCTTTTGAGGAAAGAGCCACAGCAGGTTTGAGTTGACCTGTCCCAACTGACGGCACGCATGCATCAGCCATCGTGTAGCTCAACCTTATTTTAGGGAGCTCAACGACCCGACGCACGACGACACCAATCAGCCGGACATTTGCGTAGGTCACAACAAAAAAAAAATACTCAAACCGCCAAACAGTTTTACGAAATGTATACATAAAGCTAGCCTACATTGTACTCACATTCACAATTTAATAAAAAATTAAAAATAATTTACAAACAAACGACATATTAATAATAATAGGCGACAAAATGTCAAGGTAAATCATAATAATTCAATAATAATAATTATCAATAATCCATCATGCAGAATGTCAATAAAAAAAACACAATTATATATGAAATAATTTCAATGATTTCAATGATATCTCTGTGATAAGAGCGAGCGGCTCAATTCCAAGCATTTTTATCGTCCATATAATCTTTAACTTTATAGAAACCCTTATTGCAAAGTTTCTGCTTTACGAAGGACTTAAATTTATTGAGACTTAATTCTTGGATATTGCTTGGAATCTTGTTGTAGAAACGTATACTTTGGCACCTAAATGAATTACTAATTTTTTGGAGCCTAGTCATTGGTAGTATAAGTTTATTTTTATTTCTAGTATTGACGCTATGAATGTCGCTGTTCTTCGAGAATAAACTAATATTTTTCTTAACATACATCAAATTTTCATAAATATATTGAGATGCGACCGTCATTATATTAATTTCTTTAAATTTATCCCTCAGTGAATGCCTAAAGCTAAGGTTATAAATTGCTCGAATAGCTCTCTTCTGCAAAACAAAGATAGTTTGAATGTCGGCGGCATTTCCCCACAACAAAATGCCGTACGACATAACACTATGGAAGTAGCTAAAATATACCAATCTGGCTGTCTCTACATCAGTTAGCTGGCGTATCTTATAGACCGCGTAAGCTGCAGAACTGAGTCTTTTCGACAATTTATTTATATGTGGGCCCCACTGCAGTTTCGAGTCTAAAGTTATACCCAAGAACGTAGTGGTGTCCACAAGATCCAACTCGGCTCCATTTATTACTACACTGGTTTTCACCTGTTGAACATTAGGTGTCAAAAATCTAATACATTTAGTTTTTTTCTCGTTCAAAAGTAAGTTCTTAACATTAAACCAGTGCACTACTTCAGAGAGAGCGTTATTAACATCGACAGTAACAGGCTGCTGCCGTTTAAGTTTGAATAATAGTGATGTGTCATCTGCGAACAACACAATCTCTTGATTATCTTTTATGAGATAAGGCAACTAGGTGACTAGTATTATCATCTTTCCGCCCTGTTCCCAAGTTACTTGGGATCTGTGTAATATGTTTTTCTCTTACATTCTTCCCTGTCAGCCGTCGACTCATCATTTACTCCCTTCTCCTTTATTTCCTCCCTCACATAGTGACTTATACGAGGTTTAAAGCAAGTGTTAAAATTTCAAAATTCGATAACTTTTATTTCCATGCAAAATGATTTTTTAGTATAGTTTATTCAAAAAAATTTCATTCCTGCTTTAGTTACAAATTCAGAAAATGGTGCTTCTAATTCATAACCGCAAATATGACCTGAAATGTAAACACAGCTGATCATAAATGGGGATGGATAGATTTTAGCGTTTTTTTTAGATCTTTGATCACCTATTTCTCTTAAACTTTTGACTGTTGGAAAAAACTGTAGAACAAAATTTGTTCATTATTATAGGTACTATAACACGCTTTCGGATTAGTACCCCCTTTCTGACTAAACTTGTATAAGTGTTGTAAACAACCTAAGCTATTTACTGATTAAATATTTGATCTTTCTTTGCGGACTGCTCGCTAACATTTCGTAGGGTGTTAAACCTAGTCATATTACTTTTAATTCTGCAGTTTTATAATACCGCAAATACAATAGCAAACACCGAGTTTTAAACCATTTGGAGTTATTAAACTCTGAAATTTATAAATTTGTTTATCATATAAACCGATGCCCCAAATCGAACTGCCACTGTTGGTACATGTCATCGAACCGGGAAATTACAGTTTTCTACACAAATGTTTTATAGTTTTATTTTGTATGCGCATTTTAACATTTTTTGGAAACTCACTGTCCGATTTGCCCATTTAGTTTTCAACGGGTGCATAGAACAAAAAGTCATCTACAAAGTAGTGATTTTTTGTTTTTATCTTATCTTACTGAATGCAGTGGACTTTATAATATAGTGAAATTATTTTTTTCTTAACTCACTATAATCCTGTTTCTTTTACACGCATAGAAAGACACACAACAACTTTGGGAATAAGACCGCCCATTGTGCATTTTTGTGTTTAAATTGTTTTCCTTGTTGTGTTAACCTGGTGTAATGTACAATAAAGAGTGTATAAATAAATAAATAATAAATAAACTTTAAATAAAATTGAACGACGTAAACGCGACCAGTTTACTATGTCCGCTATTACGCCTATGGACAACTATGCCATCTGTCAGTTGACTTGAACTGCGCCGACCAGTTAAGTCGTTGATCTGTAGTAGAAGTTGACTGAATTCTCTTTGAATTTAATTTTCCAGTTATCCTATTTTTATTATGTCACAAATAAAATCAATATTTCAACGTAGTTAAAGACATCTACACAATAATCTAATTTTCAGGTACACAATAATTGTCATGTTTATTTTGTAATCAGTTTATCGCACCAAAACCTTATACAGGGTGTTAACGAATTCGTGTGATTTCTTAAAACCACATGATCTACTACTGGTGTAGACAGGCCCCGCACGGGATTTAGCTTGATTAAAAATAAAAAAATAAAATTACTATTTTTTCATGCGGCTTTGTTACCGATCGTATCTAAACCACCTAATAAGGATTCAGTAAAAAATCATAATTTATTTTTTTGCAAAAAAAATGTTTTATTTTTGTGAACATTTCAATGCCACGCATAAATTAATGAAAGGACGGCGACACGGCTGGCAGGCACGTTTAACGCGATATCGCTCTTTGCAGTCCGATAACTCAAGGGTCTAAAATGACTCAGAAATAGAAAATCAAGATTTTTTTTTAAATAATATGTTTTTTAGTTGATTTTCAAAAATTCCCATTTAGGGTTAATCTGTGTCACCAGTAGATCACGTGGTTTGAAGGAATTACACGAATTCGTGAACACCCTGTATTTAAAATTATTGGAATAAGATTTATATTTGGGTATTAAACTTTGACACGACACGTTTATGACGTTTATGACGACACGTTTGGTGCAGTGGCTAAGCGATTGGCTTCTGCGCCACGGGTCGTGGGTTCGATTCCCACACGGAACAAAAATTTGTATGGCCTACAGATGGTTGTTTCGGGTCTGGGCGTTTGTTTGTGAGATTTGTGTCTGTAAACGCACCCACGATACAAGAGAAATCTTAGTGTGGGGAAACGTTTTTTTTAAAAAAAAAAAAAAAAAACTAAATATTCAAAAAGGAGATATTTGTTCCCGACAACCGTACTTCGGCGTAAACAGGACCAAGTCGATGAGTCCTACGTATACTAGTATAAGTGCAAAAACACAACTTTACAGGAGAGCGGTTTAAAGGTTCAAAAGCTTTTAACTTTGACATAAATAATATTTTAAATTTTGGAATGGACCATACCTCACCATTTGAAAATTTCAAATATTTCTTTTGATTTACGTCAAATTTAATATCTTTAGAACCTTTATACCGCTCTCCTGAAAAATTGGGATTTTGCACTTGCACTAGTATACGTAGGACCCGTCGAAGTGGTAGTTGACTCATTTGACAAAATATTTGGTACAACGTGGATTCAGACAACTGCAATATTTGCTAAAAAAAATAATAAAATGGGTATTTTGAGTAGACACATATAATATACTAGTATAAGTTTCATCGCAATCGGTCAATAATATCAAAAATGCGCAGCATTTTTCTTTCAATGCTCTCTACTGAAAAGTCACCAGTTTGCAGATGTTATTTTTTACTTTGCACCCGTAGTTTTGTTTATGAGTTGCATGAGCAACGCAATAAATAGATTTTTAACGGAATAAACTTAGACAACGAGTGTTCTATAATCTATGTTTAAGAGGTAAAAAGCGGTAGGTACTCTCTACATCGGTCGTCTACTTTTTCTTGGCCCCTTGACCGACAAAAATCAAGTTTCGAATCGGTTTAACGTGCTCTCCAAGACACGGAGGGGTCTCGATGTACAACGAATGGTCACCCATCCACGGACTGACCGCAGCAAGCGCAGCTTAAACTTGCAAATAACATAATACGCTCGCTTGTTAATTAGCCACGAGGCCCCAAGACCCGTGGCACAGTCGGGCTTCATGGATAAAAAAATCGATGATGCCGATTTTTTTAATCGCCTTCTTCGATTAAAAAAAGCATACGACAAAATCGCCGCACTGACGTGACGTTAATTTTTAACTCCTAGTTATAGCAAATTATAAGCCAAAGCATTTAATATAAGCTCAGTCTCATTTAAACACAATCTCGTATGGTTCAATTAACTCCGTTAATAAAGTAATACACACATGAGCGTACATATTGGCTGGCAATATTATTTACTGGCGACTTTCATCAGCTCGGGTTTCACGAGAGTCTGCACTAAGCTTTATCACCTTCGTTACTTATTAGTAATATGTGAATTTTAAAACTTAATACTGTAAGCATCCCATACCTTAACTTACCTTAACAATACTCATATTCACATGTAATTTTCATACAAAGTGTTAACCTGTCGTACATCTAGAGCAAATGTTTAAAAATGTGCTTGATCATCCAAAAATACATACCTATATTGGTTATTTAATAACCAAATTTTCACTTAGAAACATTAGCGATAGTTTGCGAATAAATCCCAGTGCCCCATACCATTTCGACAATAAGTCACCAGCGGCACGTTCGCCGCGCCGAATTCCATCATTTTTTTTTTTGTGGATTTATTCTTTTCGTTTTTGTGTCACGCGCGACACTCTGGGGGAATTTGTTTGTTTACAAATATTTTAAATAAAAATAAAAAAATTTGGTATTGGTTTTTTTATTGTTCGTGTTCAGCATCGGTGGTATAGTCACTTCCTTAAATATGGCACCGATACAGATCAACACCTTGCATGAAAGTTTGGCAAACATGCCAGCGGCCTCACTTGATAGAAATTACTACATAAGATAGTAATTCATTCTTCTGACTGCATGCATGCATATGAGTTCATTAAAGGGCCAATTTTTCAGTCGTCAGATAACTTTTATCTGAGTAATAAATATGGCGTTTTGACATAATATTTTCTATACGAAAGCTCAAATGTCAAAATTATCAGATAAAAGTTGTCGGACGATTGAATAATCGAAGGTTGAAATAATGTTTTTGTAATAATATTCAGAATAAATAGACAAGAAATTTTGCTTTAAATTCAGGTTTTGGTTAAAAACAAAAACGTTTTACTTTAAGCATAAAGCACAGATTAATTTCTACCCTAGTTTAACATACAGATTAGTTTACCTCATCCATATTAAAAAGTGTTCAACTTTTAACATCAAATGTTAAATTATACAGAGATTTTAATAAAGTTTCGCGTCTTTCGAGGCTCCGATTAAATGAGGCTTTGTTAATACGTATTATTTAAAAAAATTGTATGAGTACATTTTAAGTAACTACGTACGTGGAAACTTTGCTATTACTATAAATGGTGTTAATACAAAATGTTCTAAAGTTTCAGTGTTTCACGTATCTATTACGCACACAGAGTTCCGTAACAACAATTTTTTTTGCCAATTTTTTGAGGAATCCCTTTAATTTGGCGTTTTTTATTATTTTTATTTGCCGTGATTTATGCCACAACTACACAATCTGTAAACTTATAGCAACTTATTACGACTACCAAAATACATCGTCGTGGAAGATGAATAGACATCGCAGGCTGAGTAATAGCGTCCAGCCAACCTAAGATGCGCAGCGCGAGATAATTTCAATGTCATATGTATTTTCTTAGATTAACTAAGAAAGTAAATATGACATTGAAAAAGTCACATTGGTACTTGCCTGGGTTTGAACCCGCAACCCGGTGGGTCTGTAATCTCCAGGCCACCACGACATCACGATGTCCACTAAAGTATAAAATGTATCCATCAACTAACATCAAAGTTCGTCCAACATAACCCATTGTGTATAGCCGAGATGGCAATTCATGTCAGACATTACATCCATTAAATATCAATAAAATAATATTTATTTTATCCGACAGTCGAGTTTCAGAGAAAATGTCGTTAAATTCCGATCAGCGGTTTTTGCTTGGTAATCGTTCTGGATGGCATTCAATCGTAAATTCGTGATAATATTTTTCTTTTGACTTCACAAACATTTCATTATCTGTCTAGCCGTTCCCTCGGTAGGTTAGGGTCGGGTTCCAATCTATTCATAATTATGCAGATGAAAGTATTTTGCTAGGAGTGATTGACATATGATTTCCGTCGCAACCCAGTTACTGGGGTGCACCGATTTACCTTTATAGCGAGCTTTATCTCGCTGGCAGGCTAGCCACTGAGATATAAACAAATAGCATATTTTATAACACTGTAAAATCCTAAAACATTTCAATAACTTTTACATTTGGTTTAGGTTTCGTGCTATCGAATTTTTGACATTGTCATTCCAGTATCCCTAGTACGAGTTTACATTTTCGCGAGTTCGCTAAACTAAACAATACATTTTTCTCTTTTCCTTGTGGGTGTGTAAAAGAGATAGATTTTAACGAGCTCACAAAATCTATTGCCGTTTTCGCATTTTGCAAACTCGTACTAGGGGTATGTAATTTCGAATGACGTCATCTGGACGCATGGTGTCGTCGGCAATCCGATGCGTGCGTTCCGTCTGTTGCCGATAAATGAACGCACTTGTATGAATAATCATACAAAGAATACTAAAATTCGTTTTAATGCGATGCGTACGATGCAGACATGTGGACGGGTGCCTTGAGGGTGCCCTCAAGTCATCGTACTATTTTTCATAGTTTCGATTTCGATCCATCGTAAATACACATTTATGATGGGTCGAAATCGAAACTCTGAAAAATAGTCAAAAGTTGTCAATGTCGCCAAAATGAAATTCTTGCCCACGTTTCTCGTGGCCATGCCAATCAATCTCAAAATGGGACGCTGTCAAAGTCAAACTGTATATGATCCCCATCTTCCTAGCTCGGCAGGCTGCGCTGGCGCTCCTGCTGCCGGCGAAAATATAATAACTTTATTAGTAAAATTATATATTCAAGCTGTTTGGAGTCGGAATACTCGGGTCGTGAGGTCCAACTGCCCGACTTCTATACGGAAATGTTGCAAGGCGGCTCGTCGTCACTTCCCGTGACCCGAAGGCTAGCATCTACTTTGGTCAAAAGATTAGCATTACCATATATCGTGGCAATGCTACCAGCCTTCTGGGCACCTTACCAGTCGACAGCGATGCGGAGGAATATTTTGATGCCCTATTTTAGTTTAGAGTTTTATAAGGATATATTTTGCTTAATTAATGTATACTTTTATTTGTAACTAGCTTTTGCTCGCAGCTTAACGGGTTCAAAATTTCACGCAAGCGATGAAATTTTGAACCCGTTAAGTGACAATTTTCCATACAAAATTTCATCCCCTATTTAACCCCCTTAGGGGTTGAATTTCGAACAATCTTTACTTATTCCTTGTCTACAATATAAAGGGAACCTCTGTGCAAAATTTCAGATTTCTAGGTCCAAGGGTTCGGGCTGGGCGTTGATGAGTCAGTCAATAAGTCAGACAGTCAGTCAGTCAGGACTTTTCTGTTTATTTATGTAGATTACGTAAATATTGTTTGTGTAAATAACACATTAATAAGGAATCAGTTACATCTTCTAATTAATATTTTAGCTGTATATGTAGCTATAAAATATATACGAGTATAACATGTCTATAGTGTCCATCGTATTAGTGACAGCAGTAAACTAATTGATAGCGGCGGCCCACGGGACGTGTGTTGACCTTGTTCGGACTTGATATGTTCTATATTCATACTAACATGTTGCTATGCGTAATTATATTGGTTGACCATCAACTCCTATACTAGATTAGTCTGAAAGGGGGGTACTAATCCGCATGCCACTTAAAGCATCACTGATGACTGTTTTAAAGCAAGTGTTAAAATTCCAAAATTCGATCATTTTTATTTCCATGCAAAATGATTTTAAATAAAAAAAAAACATCCCTTCTTTATTAACAATTTCAAAAAAAATATGTGACCCCATGTAATTATGACAACAAAGCTGATCATAGCTGAGGATAGATAGATTTTAGCGTATTCTTAGTGAAATATTTGAACAGCTATTTCTCTTAAACTATTGACTTTTGGAGAAAATTGTAGAACAAAAGTAATTCATTAGTATTAGTAGTTCTTTAACACTTTTTCGGATTAGTATTCCTTTTCCGACTAACCTTGTAATCACATTCTCTATTCCCGTGTTCCGCAAACTTTTTGTGTTCAAGGTACACCTACAAAATCTGGTTTTAGAGTTACACCTTAGGACCGCTGTGTAGTGTAGGCCTGGTAGATATTTTGCCAGGGCTGCGGAATTTGTTCGAAAGAGTTACCGCGGCCCTGGAACGCAAAGGGCATTAGGAGGAACACGGATGGGTTTTTGTCAGTAAGAGTCTGACACTCCCTCCCGTTCCGCCCAGAGCAGAAAAAATGATTTGATGTTTTTGCATCCTTAAAAAAAAAGGTAGGTAGATATTATATCTTCATATATTTCTGACAAAACTTGCTATTTTTCCGCGGCAAGCCAACTAATGACCACGGTACACCAGTGTGCCGCGGCACACACTTTGCGGAACACTGCTCTATTCAATCCTTTCCAGTTACATATTAGACAATGCTGGATAATCTCGTTACGGATTATAATCTTACTATGAAATTATGAATTAGCTACAACGAACCGTATTGACACCATAGGTCATGATCATGACAAGCAGGATACATTGATTGATGCCTGCTAACGTTATAATAAAGTGATTGCATATTAATGAAGTTTAAATATAATAGTTCCCACTTAAAAAACTTTAAAATTATTCGTTTGCACTGTCATTTTAATTTCAAAGTCCTCCGTAATTTGAAATAACATGACAAACAGCCATGTTAAGTGAAAGAAGTAAGTTAGGTTATAACTGTGACCACTTAACGCACGAGCTAAGCGAGCGAAGCGAACCGTAACGCAGCAGCGGCCAGCGAGTGCCAAAAAACGATTCGGTCCGCCGATCACTTTCCACCACTCTAATAGATGCGTTCAGAAACAAATGATTTTTGATTGATTACTATAATGTTGCGAAACATTAATTTTGTAATGGAAAGCATTATTTTTGAAGTGTGCCTGATACATTTTTGTTGTTATTTTCATTGATCTTTAAGAGCTTTTAAATACATCCCTATAGTAAATATTCTGATAAAGGTATTGAAGAGAAAAATAGAAAACGTTTCTCTTGAAATCATCACCATGGAAATGGACAAAACACATGTTATCAGAATAAAATATTATATCGATCAGTTACGTCGCTTCGTTCGTGTTCTACTATTGATCTAGTTCAAAGTACTATAGTACTAAATTATTATGTAACTACCTACCTAGTAAGTTTGTTTGCTCATCTGTCTGTGTTATGACAGCGTCAAGCGTTTGACTCACAGGAATCTGAATAAATAATTTAGATTTCTGTTGTTTGACTTCAGTTAGTGTACAATAATGTACAGTTTGGCAATTTATGTAACTGAACGTAAATGCGAAGACAAAACAGTTCTTCCGGGTTAGGGGGCAACTCGGCTCACTCCAAAACCGGGCCCGCAGACCACTTGCCCCTTTTCAACATTGATAGATAGGTAGATGTAGTAAATACGTTTATTTGGCTAAAATATACGTAATAGGCCGAGTCGACCATTTGTAAATCATTTGAAGTAGACTCGTCCCAAAAGCAAAACAGATGTGAGACCAGCTAACCACTATCAATGTTGAAAAGGGGCAAGTGGTCCGCGGGCCCGGTTTTGGAGTGAGCCGAGTTGCCCCCTAACCCGTTCTTCCTAAACTTTTCCCAACTATGTATGTTGGGGTCAGCTTACAGTCTGACCAGATGCGACTGAATACTATTATTTTACACGGAGCGACTGCCATCAGACCTCCGCAATCCAGTTACTGGGCAATGCCGATATCCTAAGGTTAGACCGGTTGTCGTCCTTGTGATGCCGGACGTAAAGAATAGCAATACCCCGTCACTTCCCATGGGTGTCGTAAAAGGCGGCTAAGCGATTCACTAGAGGACGGGCAGCAGCGTTCTCTGAGTACTTTAACAACCATACTGCGATCCCCAACCCGCGTGCCAAGCGTGGCGATTATGGCAAACCCCCCCAAATGGGGGAGACCTATGTCCAGCAGTGGGCATCTTTCGGCTGAATGATGAGACCGGTTGTCAGACTTTCGAGCTTCTGACTACTCGATCCACTGTCATAGGTATTCATACGACATCCAGGACTGATGGTTTAACGTGCTTTCCGAGGCACGGAGGGGTCTTGATGTGTAACGAATGGTCACCCATCCACGGACTGACCGCGGCAAGCGCAGCTTAACCTTGCAAATCATATGATTCGCGCGGTTGTTTAGCCACCGCCCTCTAAATGTGGAGGCAATAATTTATATTAAAAAGTTGACTTTTGAGCAAATATCAGTACCATAGTACGAGTTCGCAAATTAAATACGTACATACCTGTCAAAATCACATACCATCCTTTTTGCTTGGCCGTAGTCGGGAACAAATCAGATCGTTTCCGTGAGCTCGTTAAACTGAATAATATATTTGTCTATTTTTCTTTCGGACGTATAAGAGAGATAGAGTTTAGCGAGTTCGTACTTAATTTGCAAATTCGTACTATGGGTACAGTATGAGCCCAGTCACTAAAGTAAGTAAACTATCGGTATATATAATTTATTGGAACCACGTGTCTGTAATACGAAAGTTACACAAAAGCGTTTCTAAATAACCTATAAAACAGGGGTAATTAGATAGCTATCTACATAATAATTATTATAACACCATGATTGCTTTCACAACATTTATTTGTAATTTGTAACGATTATTCCAATGACACGGGCGTCTACAAAGCGGTTATTAGAAACGGTCACGACCATAAAATATGTATGTATTTACATTGTCTATGTAAAACTTATTCAAATAGTTTTTATTCATTCTCAGAGTTTAATTTACTCGTTTAGTTCATCAAAGCCTGTATTTATATTATGTATTTACATACTAAGCTTTAAACCCTTTAATATTGAGACTTATAATGTGCTAAGATTCCTTTTATTAAAAATATGCTAAATAGAGTGGTAATTTAGTGACATGAATGCCGCCACAAATGGACGGCCACAATGTGCGGAGTAAGGGCACTTGAAACCCGTGCCCCTCCCCCCCTTGAACTCCGTGGCCTCCCTTTAATCCGTCCTTGGATGGTTAAGCCTTCGTTTCCGGTCTTCATTCGCAATCCTTACGGGCGGTAGACAGAAGCCAAAAAATCTTACAACTTACTAATATCTCATTGTAGCGTCGTAGTCGCTCTAGCCGATATAATAGAGAGTTCTGCCTAGCCTTATCCTTATCCCAACTATGATGGGGTCAGCTTTCAGTCTAACTAGATGCATTTACAAGGAGCGATTGCCGTCAGACCTCCGCAACCCAGTTACTGCGCAATGCCGATATATTAGAAAACGACGCAAAGAAAAAAAAAAGAAAATGATGTCAATATACGTATGTTCCAGCTATGTCCACAAACAATACATAAATATAAATCATATAAATCTTTAATTCATATGGTGACACCCTATTTGCGTACCTGCATGAACGAATGAAAAAAAGCCTATACTTAATTTTAAAAATCATAACAATTTGATGAGCGTAATATTTAGGAACATAACATTTCATAAAATCACCTGTAATCCTCGAAGAGAGTAGGTATAGTACACCCTCATTACGCCATTATGTTTAAGTCCCATGTAATAGAGGTCAAGCATATAGTCATCAACCGGGCACAAATCCGGACTCCGGGCTGCTACTGAGAAATTCCACACGGAAAAGCCCAATAACACTTTGCCCGATCTTGGGATCGAACCAGGACTAGGAGCTCACGCTCAGCAGTCGCGCTTGTGACCACTAGACCAACGAGTCAGTCAATAATAGTCGTAGTCAGTATTTAGTTTTACCTAATTTGAACTATTCGAACCAGTTCGCGAACTTTTCGCAAACGCGTCAACGTGCGTGTTTGCAGTAGGCACGCGAAATGTTTGCGAACTACTAGCGAAAAGTTAGCGGTATGTTTGCTTCATGCACGTGCGCAAATAGGGACGCCGCGCCGCGCCGTAAGTGTGTGGCTCAGGTGCCAGCGGGAGCGTGTAGCGGGGCGGGCAGCGGGAGCGTCTTGGTGACCTAGGACACAAAATAGTGTCTTCCTTATAAATGTAGGTAAACGCTGATGTTTGATTTGAACGCTACCCGCCCCCGCTACACTTTTCCTTCCGCACTTGGGACGAGCGCTAAGAGATTGCTTCTTTCTCCATTCTCCGATAAAACCATTACATCAAAATGTTAAATAACGTTAATCAATTAAAGCACGTAGGTTAGTTTGTTCGTGTTTTACATCATTATACGGATATCGATCTGCGTTTAAAGGTCACATGCCCTTGGGACCAATTGATATTGAAAATATAAGCATAGTGCCCACCAATGTTATAGGGGTTTATTTAATTGGTGCTATTGACCCTGCGCGGTTTAGTTTTTATGGATTATATGAATGCTTTCCTTGTAAAAGGTTGATTGGCGACATTGATTCCTCCTTTGTGGGAGTTCCGTGATGGTGGAATTGTATAGCTGTTCCTTCATGTTGACATTTAAGGAGGTACCTATGAGGCTTGCAAAGACACAAAAAGTTGAATATAAGAAAAATAAATTATTTATTCGCGCCAAAATGACGCACAAAAAAAATAAAAGCAAAACAAAAAATATGCGTCACCTCCGCGCAAAAGGGCTATCGCTCAGTATAATGTTGTGACTCACGTGCGAGATAGAGCTACAGCGCTGGTTTTCAGCGACAGTCGGCGTTGAAATGATGACGTCCACCGGTGCAGCTAGTAAAAATATTTACATAAATAAATTCAATTTAAGAAAAATAAATAAATATGCAATAAATAAAGAACAATATAAAACTGTATGATATAGTATTTAAATATGGCGATATTCCCTTCAAACCCAAAACATCACTACAATTTCTAGTTACGTTATTACAAAAATATTGTATCGGTATTACAGTTTACCAGCTAATCGCATTACACGGACCGTTGCGCTCAATTAAGGCGATACCCTGACCAAAACCTTGCGAGAGTGCGTTTTTCTTCGTTATTCAGAGACTATTAACTAATTAGTTAAGAGAAATAAACTAAATCTAAAAGCACATTATTAATGTTCGATATCTTATCATCACATTCCACGTTCTACTTTGTTTTTATGTGTTATAAATACATTTAAAATCTACTTTTAAAAAGTGACTAAAATTATTGATTACACGCATCTGTTGCTAAAGGCAACGCTCTAATAATTTGAGGATTACACTAATGGATAGAGAATTAAAAAATCTATAAATTTCACGTTTTATTTAATTTCGAAAGATCGCTATTCTTTTTTAATTAAAATAATTCCGAAAATTGTGTGAATTCTACGTTTGAAGGGGCGTGCGCAGGGTGCGGGCGGCAGTACGCTGCGTGCTTTCGTACGAGGAGGTCGTGTCGCTCTCGTCGTCGTCCTTCCCGCCGCAAATATTTATTTAGTTTAATTTTAGGATAAATAAACCTAGTGATAAGAAATTAATTTTGTGTAATTTGAAAATGCCTAAATTCAAGAAGAATAAACGTCAAAGATGTCAAAATGCTCTAGAGATGAATGAAATTCTGTAAGTAATTTTTGATGCATTATGCAAAGTTTACCAACCTGCTTTTATTCCGATAAATACCTACATGTAATTACATGGTATCTTTTTATTTTAGGAAGAGAAGAAAAATACCGGAATGCGCATTTGACAACGAAAATAATTATTCAAGTTTAACAATAATTGAAAATGATATTGGGTAATCAGATGCACTTTTGAGTCCATAGAGTTATGAAATTACAGACAAAACTTATGAAAAATGTGATATTTTTTTGTGGTTACCATGAAAATAATATGAACCTTTTCAAATGTACAGCTAAAATATGTATCTAAATGATTTATTACAAGTAATTCAGTTTTGTTTTCATGCAAGATCTAATATAATGAATTCTTTATTGAAGGCTAAACAGAAACACTGACGATACGCCAGTAAACGACTTGAGTCAAGAAACCATAGAATTAGAGGATACGTGTCTTGATTCAACTGAAATGGTTGAAGATGTAGAGGTTTGTTTATTTATTTTTTTGGTTTGTAGATATTATTGTGCACAAATACATAGTTGTGCTTGTGATTAGGTAAAAGATATCTAAATAGGTACTAGTACTAAGTAGATATTAGTACTAAGTAGATCAGTAGGTACTAATGCCTACCCAGGATAATCTAATCACAATACCTTGGTAGGTATTGTAGTTAGGTATAAATAAGTAGATACTAAGTAGGTAGGTATAAATACCTCTTTATCTACATCTATTTTTAGGAGCCTTTATTTAATCTATACGTAATACGTAACACTATATTGCTGATTTATTTAATTATGCATAGTTTTTTTTTTTTGCAGTAAGAAATATCTTGTGAGGCTGAATAAAGCAATAATGAAAAAATAATAAGAAGAAGAATAATTGATGTCAGCCACTTCTTTTCGGAATTAACAAAAATTTCCAATCATGGTCCATTGGGTTGCAGCGTCACTGAACTACAACTTATCGGAGAAACACAAAAGGGCTTAGAGTCGAAATTTACGTTTAAATGCCAATTATGCAACGAATTTTTTTTAATAGTAAATGATAATTGCAGTGAAAATTATTTATCAATAAATAAATGCGCAGTCGCAGGTACTATTGCAATAGGCGCGGGAAATTTGCAACTAAACGAGCTATTGTCATCAATAAATCTTCCTTCTTTGTCCGAAAAAATATATTCAACAAACCACGAATTAATTAGTAAAAAATGGGAAAGTGTTTCCATAGAATCGATGAAGCATGCTGCAGAAGAGGAAAGAGAGTTTGCACTTGCCTTTTTATTATTGACAATACAAGTGCTGTGCAAAATCAAAATCAAAAGTTTTTATTTCACATAAACCATTACAGGCGCTTATGAAAAGTCGAATTTAGGTGCACGGTTCCAATTAGTCGTCTCCTATGGAGAAGAGCCGGCAAGAAACTCCATGGATACTCTTTTAAAATCCATATCTTTAACAATTTGAGTGGGTACAGTTATGACTTAGAATTAATAGTTCTCTTTTGTAAAATAAAAACAGAATCTACGTTAGCTGCTGAGCCCCACAACAGAATGCCGTAGGACATAATGCTGTGGAAATATGCGAAGTATACTAACCTAGTTGTAGCTACATCAGTCAGCTGCCTAATTTTACTAACTGCGTATGCAGCAGAACTTAACCTTGCCGACATGGTAGTAATATGCGCACCGCACTGCAATTTTGAATCGAGAGTTATACCTAAAAATACGGTGTCATTAATTGTATTAAGATTATTGCCTTCAAGCATTAAATTTAAACCTACTTGGGGAACATTTGGTAGTGAAAACTTAAGGCATTTTGTTTTGTTTGCATTAAGTAACATGTTATTGGCTGTAAACCATTTAGAAAGAACAGTAAGGCTCTCGTTAACATGTAAAACGTCCCTATCTTTTCTATCTATTTTGAAAATAAGGGAAGTGTCGACGGCAAATAAAATTATGTCTGATAAGTCGGTCATCATATAGGGTAGATCATTTATATAGGTTAGAAACAATAAAGGTCCAAGAATTGAGCCTTGAGGCACGCCCATCTTAACTAGAGACCCCGAAGATATCGCACCGTTAGCACCAACTTTTTGCTGTCTATTAGATAAATAGGAGAAAACAAGGTCAGCAGCTCGGCCACGAATTCCGTAGTGGTGTAATTTACAGATGAGGGTGTTGTAGTCAACGCAGTCAAAAGCCTTGGAGAGATCACAGAAGATGCCAATAGCATCCTGATAGCTCTCCCAGGATTCCAAAATATGAGTACTCTGTGTACGATTATGCCTTTTTGTCACGTGATTTTCCGAAAGGCTAGGCAGGCATCTTATATTACCAGTCCTATACAATATTAGGGAACGCTTATTGCCGTCTACTGGCCTCATTTAATCATTGCTTTCACAATTATGTATAAATAAATATAATTGTGTACAAATAAAAAAAGTATGTGGATAAAAATCAACGTGTTTTTTTTTCGTTTAACCCCATCAATCAGTTGGACAAGGATGATGTCAGCGTAAGACTATTCTGTGGCGTAAGTAACAAGAAGGCGTAAGTAATAAGCATAAACTGAAGAGAGAATTGAGTGATTATTAATTTGAACTGACGTAAATATATAACATGTAGGTACTCGTTCGTTCGTAAACTAACCGCCCAACATTAACCTTTGGGCAGTAGCCCGCCAGGCACAAGACTCCGCCTGGTTGGAGGATCCTCCCTTTGGTTGGAGGAACACCATCTCTCGTTCCTCCATAATATCTAAACACAACAAAATGAAAAGTTTTTTTGCCTGTTAGTAATGATTTTGTTTGTGTTTTTTTACTTGAAGTGCGAGTTGATAAAATCTATTAGGGTACGTTCACATGACAAGCGTTCAACACGCGTTTTGCTAACGCGCGTTTACAACTACATACATTTTATTCAGGCCGTACACATGGTAACGCGCGTTTTAATAAAGCGCGCGTTGAACGCTGCGCCAGCGCTCGACTGTTGTCAGCGCGCGTCAACGCGCGCTTTGAGATCATTGATTTTCTATGTTACCGTTCAGATGAGCGCGCGCTTTCGACGTGTATAAACGTATTTTAGGGTTCGTTCGGTTCTTCCAGAAATCGTCTGAAATGGAAACGGAAGCTTTTAATACCGAATTATTTATAGTTGAAATAAAGTTTAGAGTTTAGCGTTTTTATCTGCTATGAGTTCATCGTTTATGAGCCAGTAAGTCATCAAATGACTTGATGGACATTCTGAAGTAGTTCAAAAATTTAATTCCGAGTTGCTTTAACTTAGGATACAAAGTGAAGTACTGGCTTTCAGTCAGCCTGTATGAAGAAATTGGATGGACCCAATATCTTCTGTCGCGTCGTTTTTGCCGTCGGTATAAAATCACCGTTAAAACTGTTTCTCCGTTCATCTTCGACAAACCGCACCTTTAGAATTAAAGAGACCTATTCGAAATTTTAAGATTTCAACTTTTACTCATAGACTGACCCATCTTCATCGACTCTTAATAAAACAGAGGCGTATGGTGGCGTAAAAATGTAATGCAACAGAATAATCTCCCGTTTCTACAAAATTTATAAACATACGAAACTTTATTCAACGTTTTCCAAAACCTTAGTTTTTAGATAGGTCTGTTTAATTCTAAAGGAGCGAAATGTAGAACTCACTCTGTAGAAAATGAACTACGGCCGCCACGGCAACGCGCGTTCAATGCCTGACAAGCACGCTCCATGTGAACATTATACAAAAATTTTACGCGCGTTCACCGCACGTTGAACGCTTGTCATGTGAACGTACCCTTATACAGTGTTGAGATATCGATACCCATTACGTCTGTGAAGTTTACACAAAAAGAAAGTAATTTTTAAACTAATATTTTAAGTGACTTCACACTATCGACGATTGATGACCCCAAAAAAAACATCATCAAATAAATATCTTTTTTAACGTCTGCAAAGTTTCACTAGCTAATTTAATTTGACCCTGTATAGGTACAGTAAACGCTCAAAACTCCATAGGCATGCTAAGGACTACATTGCTATAAACCCGAGCACGATACAGCCAATGCGTGTGCATGTGCGTGTATAAGTGATGTCTCAACATTCCACAGATAACACACACTAATATATTGTCGTCGCAATACGCGAAAAACGTTCCTTTCTTTATATGATTTTTTTATTGAATGCCGTGTCTGTGCATTCGAAGGTCTGTGATTTTCACTTATATTCCTAAGTTGTTCGCCAGTTGGCGTTAGTAGTACTCACGAAGTATTGTAGAAGGGGGGGTGCGGCAAAGAGGGAACAAATGCTCAAGGTCATTTGGTCAGGGAAACGCCTTAACTGCTGGGGGATGCGAGTAATAAACTGACTGATCCTATCTTTTATTTTATTTCTAGATATTAATATAAAAACTATCTAGAAGTAACTGGTAGACGTAAACGTTTAATATAAAAGATAAGTCTTAACGCTTGTGAGCATCGGATCCGAATCAGAGAAAACACGATCCGAGGAAACTTGGCTGCAAATCTATGTAATTTGGATTGGATATAGTGCACAACTGTGCATACAAACTGGGTGTAAGCAAATTCGTGTAACTCCTTAAAACTACATGATCTATTACTAGTATAGCATTAACCCCGCCCGGGATTTAGCTTGATTAAAATTAAAAAGAAAAATACTTTTATTTCTTGCGATCGGGGTAAGTGACAAGTAAGTAACAAGGTATCGTGGCGGCATCTATATCGCCACATGGGAAATACACAGGATGTAGCGACATCTATTACACCACATGGGAACTATCCTACATCGCGATATCGAGATTTAACACGCAGATAGTATTATACATCAGCCCAACATCAACCGCCGGGCAGTAGCCCGCCAGGCATATGACTTCGCCTGGTGGAGGATCCTCCCTTTTCATGAGAGGAGCAACATACCTAGTTCCTAAATATTCAATAAAAGAAAAAAAAATGTAATAGAACAGTTCGAAGTCACGCTGAATGCAAGCATAGCGACACATCTGACGAGGCGCTAAATTGAACTCGGAAACAGAAAACCAAGTTTTTTTTTGTCTGTCGGGAATCTCTTGCAATATCATTTTGTGTCAGCAGTAGATCACGCGGTTTGAAGGAATTACAAGAATTCAGATGCACCCTGAACAGTACTGCATCTAGTTTGTAGTAAAAATATTAAAATATTAGCCTGTAACTGTCCCACTGCTGGGCAAAGGCCTCTTCTCGTACAGAGAAGAAACGAGCATTGATCGACACGCTTGCTCATTGCGGGTTGGCGATTTCAGACCATTAAAGTCCATGTCCTCACGATGTTTTTCCTTCACCGTATGTCAGTGGCGTCTTAGATTAACTAAGAAAGTACATGACATTGACAAAGTCACATTGGTGCATGCCTGGGTTTGAACCCGCAACCCGGTGCTTAACAAGCAGGTCTGTAACCTCCGGGCCACCACGACCTTGTTTGACGAGTTTGTAGTATTAATAGTATTTTCTCGAGGTGTTTCCAGACCTGGCGAATGCGCCGCTCGCGATCCTCTTGTGAACTGAGTGCGTGTTGCCCTCGTGCGGTTACAGTCTGCGTTTGGTGCGCCGCTCTAGTGCAACTCCAGCAACACAGCTTCTTTCGCGTTTGAATTATGAGCCTCAGTTGCGAATTTGCTTCCGGATTTGATTGCGCGGGCGGCACGCGCGCACCTCCTGCGCCGCTCGAGTACGGCGCGTAGATTGCGCGCAAGCGACGCGCGGATGGCGCAGGAGCTGTGTACGAACATGAAATGCACGCGCGCAGTTCGCAAGCGGCTCGCGAGCGGCGCATTCGAGGCGCAGTTGCCAGGTCTGGACACACCTTCGGATTCGGATTTTGACACAGTACACAAGCGCTCTGAACGAGCAATTCTGGGTAAGGTCTTTTGCTTTTGATACTTAGGAACCTTATCCATTCTGAGAACAGGCCCAGTTCCAGCAGTAAGACAGTTATGTGTTGATTATGCTTAAACTACTTCAGATTCTGAACTCCTAATTCAATTGTACTAAGTAGCTTTCAAAGTCCTGGAACTCGTTATATATATATATACCATTGGAACTAATTAGTAGTACTTTGTGAATTACAATTAGGCAGTCACACTGCTTAATTAACATATAAACTAGACACGCTTATTGCCAAGGGAATTTAGAATTCATTCGGTTTTGACATTGTCAGTAGGTAGATAGAAAATCTTTACCTATGTCTTCATAGATAAAGACGTGGCGGTTTAAAGTTTATTTATTGGGGTTTTTCTAGTGCAAAGGTATTATGAAATTTATTAGATAATAGATCGTAGAGCGTATGGGAACAATAAATAACCACTTCCATGATCTGTTTTCAGTCTGCAGATTAAAAGCCCGGGCGCACATAATAAGATTTTTTTGTCAGAAAATTTCTGACGCGTCCGCAAAGACACTCTGCACATACATTTTGTACTAGAACCACCAGGCTGCCGGATCGAGCAAATTCTGACAGTGTGCGGGGTCTTATACAAAATGTATGAGCAGAGTCGCGCGTCAGAAATTTTATGACGGAAATTTCCGATAGTGTGTGGCCGCGCTAAAGCGTCAAAATTCACTATATTAAACACATTTTCTCGCTGCAGGCGAGGTCATAAATCATGCTTTGTTGTTAGTTAATCATGTTTTGTTGTTTGTTTTGTTCACGCTCACGCGTTTCGTTGCCACTCCTGCAGCGAGAAATTATGTTTAGTATTAGGAGTATTGTGCAAGTTGAATTACGCAAGTTATTACACTAAGTACTCGAAAGGGGCTCGTGGCTAATTAACAGCCGCACGGATCATACGATTTACAAGGTTAAGCTGCGCTTGTCGCGGTCAGTCTGTAGATTGGTGACCGTTCGTTACACATCGAGACCCCTCCTCGAAAAGCACGATAAGCCATCGCTCCCGGGTGTCATACGAATACCTATGACAGTTGTTACGGGTAGTGAGAAAACCAAAAGTCTCACAACCGATCTAACGTTAGAATATCGTCATTGCCTAGTAACTGGGTTGCGGAGGTCTGATGGCAGTCGCTACATGGAACATACTGGTATGCAGCCGCATCTGGTTACACTGAAAGCTGACCCCAACATGGTGGGAAAAAAGCTAGTTAGAACACTGCAGTACTCGCTAAGTTGTAAAACTTCCAGTAATAGACTTGCTGCGGGTGTCCACAGTTGAAGGTCATTTGCAGAAGTTAACTACCGTCTGAAGTTAGCTGATTAGCTGCGCAATTTCGTTTCTAAAAGATTCATTGCGCAGCCAAACAACTAACTTCAGACTCGCCAAGATACGTCGGCCGTATTGTAACTTGCTTTGTCGCTTCCGATCCCTTTGATGTACAAATTCATTTTTCATTTTTCAATCATAGATGTAGTTGTAAATGTTCTTGTCTTCTATTGAATTTAATTCTAATATCATTGATAAACTTTGAATAATACGATTGCAGAAGTTATTACGATTACTTACGGTTTACTCACGTGCATTTCGGTATTGCACGACTAGTTTTGGACCCAAACGGAGTCCTTAATCATGAGCTGATCACGCGGCGAGATTGCGAGTGGAACGTGACATACTGAAGTCTTCTTCTTCTTCTCTCGTATCAGCACAAGCTATACGACAATAGCTCATGCTGTGGTGAAAAGATTAGCCAGTCAACAAGGTTGGTAGCGGGGCTAAGTATCGTCACTGGTGGAGGCTCTTTTCATGCACCCCACATATTGAAGTGATAATAATTTTCAAAGACTCTTCAGACTTGTATAATAGTAGTAGAACTCCTTGTGAAAGAGTTCGTCTAGGGAAATACTACCTGCCTGTTTCTACTGCAAGGCAGTATTCCTGTATTCCGGTTTGAAGGGCATAGGGACCCGTGAAATTACAGGCATATGAGACTTTTCACCTTTGTCTCAGCGAAAGGTATCCATGAAGAATTCACCACTATAAAAAAAAGGGTTGATAACGCATTAGCAATCCGCTTAGGCCGTTTGTCCACCGCCGCCGTCACCGAGAACGAGATGACGTTGCTGAAGTAGCGATACATACATTACTATGACAGCGTGTCCACCGCACGTCCGTCATCCGAGCGCCGTCATCTCGGCCACCGAAATTGTGAGCAGTTAGGCGCTGCCGCTACAACTCCGCCGAGATCGTGACGGACCGAAATGCCGGCAATACAAAACGCGTCTGCTCTTGTCCACTACATCCGAGATTGACGGCGCCTGTGCTCGGATTTTTGTCTTATGTTGGGAACCACCGAGATCGGTCGCGGTGGACACACGATCGCCGTCACGTGTCGTTCCGAAGTCGGTCCGAAATAATCTCGTTTCTCGGTGACTGCGGCGGTGGAAAAATGTTCTTAGTGTTGTAGGTGTATTTAGGCGGCGGTAATCATCTATCATAAGGTGGGCCGTCAGTTTGTTTAACAACGTATACCCTCATAAAAAGGTTCCATATTTATTTGATACGCGACTGCAGTATAATATCATAAGTAATAAACTTATCATCTATTGCGGTTCACACTAGGGTTGTCAACCGTACTCTAAAATAGAGTATTGTGTTCTATTCCATGTAGCTTTACTTTATAACCTATAATACAAAGGCCCGATTGCACAATAACTCCTTGACTCGATAAATACATTTGAACATTTGAGAACATAATGTGGGATTGACAAAAAAACTAAAATATGTTAAAATTTCGTGTCATGCTCTCCAGCAGGACCACTCCAAATTTAGGAAATCCAACTAGCAGGAAAAAATGTACAGAAAATGTACTATTTTGTACCCTAATATTAAAAATTGTACTTCTATAGTTTCGATGTAATCATCGGTTCATAGTGGTTCTGCCAGAGAGCATACTCTCCAGCAGGACCACACAGTTTTCTGAAGAATCCGATGTGACTTACAAGCAATGTTTATCTGTAAAAATTGT
Source organism: Amphipyra tragopoginis (assembly GCA_905220435.1). Lineage (NCBI taxonomy): Eukaryota > Metazoa > Arthropoda > Insecta > Lepidoptera > Noctuidae > Amphipyra > Amphipyra tragopoginis. The sequence continues at coordinate 6,951,878 of HG992006.1, forward strand.
ACGAAAATTGTACGTCCTAATGACATAAGAAATTCCCTGAAAAAGCTATAAATAAAGTTTGTACGAACAATTAAATTTTTCTCGTAACAATAATGAAATCATCTAAGTAGGCAAATTATTATGATTACTACATTTCCTTTACATACCTGACGCAATGGTTATCTGTAAAGAATGTACAGAAAATGCACGTCCTAGAAACATAAGAAGTTTCCTCAATAAGCTATAAATAAAATTTGTACGGACAATTCAATTATTCTCGTAACAATAATGAAATCATCTAAGTAGGTAAATTATTATGACTACTACGTTTCCTTTTTATACCCGAAGTAATGTTTATCTGTAAAAAAATGTACGGAAAATGTACGTCCTAGTGACATAATAAATTCCTGGAAAAAGCTATTAATAAAATTTGTACGGACAATTCAATTATTCTCGTAAAAATAATGAAGTCATCTAAGTAAGCAAATTATTATGACTGATACGTTTTCTTTATATACCTGACGCAATGAATAACTGTAAAAAAATGTACGGAAATTTTACGTCCTAATGACATAAGAAATTCCTTGAAAAAGCTATAAATATTTGTACGGACAATTAAATTTTTCTCGTAACAATAATGAAATCATCTAAGTTAGCAAATTATTATGACTACTACGTTTCCTTTTTATACCTGAAGCAATGTTCAATGCAATACCCTATGATGAATTAATCCTCCTCCAGGAGGCGAGTAAATCGACCAGCACACTAAATAGCGTCTGCCTCCGTCAAGCTTACCGACCTCGCAGGCGAGGCCCGTCCGTCCAACCGCGCCGGCGGTCACGATCCACTGAGCTATACCGTCGTAGAACCGGTCGTCTATTCAGACTCCGCAGTCGCACCGATAATTCAGCCCTCATCAAGCTGTCTCCCACCCCTAACCCTCCGCCAGCAACGCTCTAAGCCGAGGTCCGAGTACCACTAGGGGTCGCCCTTAGTGCTGTTGTTGCTAGTAGTCATGATGTTGGTGTAGTATAAGTAGTTAGCTTAGCTTACGTATTTTACTTCCCCTAGGCTGGAGACCCTTCAGGCCTCGCCAGTAACTACCCAGTTACGTAGAAACGGTACGCAAGGACCATCTACAGAAGTTGAAAAGACAAAAATGTTTTTTTTATTATTTAATTTGTATTGTGTATCAAAATGAACAAAGGTTGTAATATTATCTAAGAAGGCAAAAAATTGAAAAAAAAAAACCAGATATAATTTTTATTCGACAAAAACTAAAGCAATGTTATTGTGTACAACATTTTCAATTTATATACAATTGGCGAGGCGTAACCTGAGCTTTGCATTTGTGTGAGTGTACATAGAATCGATTGCCAAAAAGCAGTATAAACCGGTTAAAACCAAGCAAAGGACGCATCTGCATTATTTCTCACACAAATGCAAAGCTCAGCTTACGCCTCGCCAATTGTACTTCATTTATTATGTATATGTACATTTCATGTAAAAAAAAACAACAATATGTAGTTATAAGGATTATACCAGTTTGACTCCGTTGTACCGAGGAAGTCGCCGTTACAGTCAAATCAAAATTACTGTGATGAACCAAAAAATGGTGCGTGTACTCATGTACCGCTATTTTGCACAACGTAAAAGTATATCTGAACCAGTTGCTTCTTCAAAGTCGAAGTAAATTTTTTATTTCAAATATGAATAATATTCCGATTACAGATGCTTTCGAAAGTTTTCGTACAAATTTATTTAAGTACAGCTTTTTCCAGGAATTTCTTATGTCACTAGGACGTACATTTTCCGTACATTTTTTTACAGATAAACATTGCTTCAGGTATAAAAAGAAAACGTAGTAGTCATAATAATTTGCCTACTTAGATGATTTTATTATTGTTACGAGAATAATTGAATTGTCCGTACAAATTTTATTTATAGCTTATTGAGGAAACTTCTTATGTTTCTAGGACGTGCATTTTCTGTACATTCTTTACAGATAACCATTGCGTCAGGTATGTAAAGGAAACGTAGTAATCATAATAATTTGCCTACTTAGATGATTTCATTATTGTTACGAGAAAAATTTAATTGTTCGTACAAACTTTATTTATAGCTTTTTCAGGGAATTTCTTATGTCATTAGGACGTACAATTTTCGTACAATTTTTACAGATAAACATTGCTTGTAAGTCACATCGGATTCTTCAGAAAACTGTGTGGTCCTGCTGGAGAGTATGCTCTCTGGCAGAACCACTATGAATCGATGATTACCACGAAACTATAGAAGTACAATTTTTAATATTAGGGTACAAAATAGTACATTTTCTGTACATTTTTTCCTGCTAGTTGGATATCCTAAATTTGGAGTGGTCCTGCTGGAGAGCATGACACAAAATTTCGTCATCACGAACGCCTTTCCCACATAAAATTCATACTATTCCTTGCACTCAAATTCGTCCAACATTCACTCGCATAAATTTTATACATCTTCGTTTAAAAGCGCTTTTGTATTCCCACGGATATTTAAAACATCATTCCATCTCTATCATCTTCAAACCATGACTGAAATACAAAGACATTTAAAAAATGTTTAGTATATTTAAAAATGTATTTAGCGAGTCATTGTGCAAGCGGGCCTAATAAAGTACGCTTAAATACTATCTATATTTAACTCTGATTTTTTGGTACGAAGTTCATTAATGCCAGCCTACTGAAAAAAATACTATGTTCTTACTGAAAAAAGCACAAAAAAGCTGTTTAAAAAATTGAAATAAAGAATGCTCTTTTTTATCTGTACTTTTTATTTACCCTCAGATATACTATACTAGAGGTCGCTCACGGCTTTGCACGCGTGGATGTCGTTTATCGCGTATTCCGTATTTTTCCGCTTAATATAATTCAATCATGATTCGAAAAACACGTGTCGCCATCTATTATCATAAGAACGTTATTGTTGCTTTCCTCGGAAACAGTATTTTCGTCGGGATGAAAGGTATCCTATGTCCGTTTCCGTACACCTGACAACGTATATGCAAAATTTCAGGATGATCGGTTCAGTGATTTAGGGGTGAAAAGGTTACAAACAAACAAACTTACTTTCGCATTTATAATATTAGTAAGGAAGTAAGGATTACTTCTAAATAAACTTGGCAACCTTAGTTCACACACTAGATATTGCAGCGGAACGTAATTACTTGAACAAAGATTAAACGACTGTTTATGACGCAAAAGCTTATCTCTGTGTTTCAGATTGCCTGGAATTAACTAGATTAAGATACCGCGTTTATTGTGTACAGGAAAATAAATAAACTGGCAGCTTATTTACTTTTCTGGTATTTGTTTTATGTGATTGGCTAAATGACTACTGCTCATATCCATCGCCCATTGTACATCTCTATTTTTATAGTGATGTTTCTTGTTTGTTTTGTGAATATTGTATTGTATTGCACATCTATCGATCAGTGAGCAAGCCTCGGAACCGGTTGTAAAAATATCTGTAAATCAGTCTTTAACGGTTTCGCAAAATGAGTTCATTCAGAGCGAAACCGATAAAATCATTTCGTCAAGTTGTGATTAAAAGTTTCAAACTAGATATTATTATGTTTTAGAGCCATTTCAATGACGAAATACTGGTTAATACCGGTTAATGAACGCTAACCTTCAAGATAACTTTATTTTAGAATAACGCTTAATTTACCGGTTAACAAGAATGGAACCGAGATATTCAGTTTCTTATGTACTTAACTAATGTATTTAAGGTCTGTACCAATTTTCAGCTCTACGCGAATTAGGTATTCCGAAGTTGAATATCTATTTTGATTGGACTTATCAAAGGAATTATAACAAAAAAGTCAATTTGCTGTCTGTGATTGTACCATGATGTGTAAAATCTTATTACACAGTATGTGTCCAGAACGAAGTCATAAAGCGATAAAATCTATCTAACAACTGGTTATACAAATCAAAACTTTTCTGTGTTTCCAGAGCTCGGAAGTAGGGTCTACCACACTCGGCCGGCCAATTCCGCGTGGATAAGTGTTCGAAATATTTTCAACAATTGTGGACTGTCTCTTAAGGACATTTTGCCTTAGTACTCCAACCTCAGTTAGTCCGGAAGTCTTTTGATTCTTATGATAATCGATTTGACATCATAAAACTGATTTGTGAAAACTGCCCTTTTTCTCGCTGTCTGTACATTTTTTTTCAAAATCTGTGTATTCAGATAGAAATTATTCCTCAAGTTAGGGGTAGTCTTCTCTAGCTACAATGGTTATGGCCCTTCATGCCCCATCTAAAATTACCACCCTGTATATCTTTTTTCTCCAAGTGAATTCAGGCATGCTGTCTTAGGATTAATTAAACTGCTCCACGAGGGCAACAAAGACCGACATAGTTCATAATGCTACAATTAACTTAGTGTGTGGGTACGCTCTTACCCATTCCCCTTTATTTTTCAGATAGAAGTTTACCGACGTTGGTAAAATCAACCATAAGTTAAGTATCGTTAAGTTTATCAACCATAACTGTCTAAAATAGTTCGACACACTTAAAATATTAAAGAAATAAATTGGTAATGTTTCTTCATCAGAACAAAATATTTCTTCAAACTCGATACATGATGAAATTACAGAAGCAGCCCGAAGTTTTCCATTGCCCAATAAATGCCTGCCTCATGAAATGTAATTAAAAATCAATAAGTACGAAGTCACGCGTTTTCACGCAAACTTTCGAAGAATCTGAAACATTTAAAAACCAACCTTAACCTCAATCATGTAGAATTTAAATTAGAAAAATCTGAGATGCCGTTTCTAAAATTCTGGAACATAGTATATGCAAAAAATTGAGATATTGTTCAATTACTCGTAATGCATGACAATAATAATTGGCATGCTTTCTAGCATTTGGCACGATATGCAGTATTGTCAAAAGCCAACTTGTGACGTTGTATTTTTTATCGCCAAAGATTTTGGCACTAAACTCTCAGTGAATGTGCCAACGTTCGCACTTTATAATGTCTTTGATTACGAGAAGCTATTCATTTGCAATATTGTTGGTAAAAGCATTGTAAGTTCTTGTGACGCGTTGGCTGGACTGCCAAAATCCTTATGCAAATCTGCCTCGTGTGTGTACGGAATGGTCGAGTCCAACTTTCAAGTTCTAACGCTGGATTTGTATCCAGTAGGTAAGTATCACAGTGATTGATAATACGCTATGGACGTGGCTATTGTGTGAAGTGTTTTTTGTAAACGCAATTCTAACACAGTGTAAAAATAATGTTGGTGAACACCAGACTAAGTGATTGTGAAACTAATATTGTAAATATTTGCAGCTACTTAGGCTTCCATAGTTATGAAAAGTGATATAAAGCCTAGTTTTTTTTTTTATATTTTAAATTTTCGTTTGAACCAGACGGTACACAAATAAGATGAATCATTTTCTAAAATCTCCTACTAGTTTTTATCGCATCTTGTAGTTAATTAGTTATTTTAAGCCCTTGTGGTTCCGCCCGCGTAAGTTTTTTTTAATGTTGGAAACCTCCGCGCTCTTTCCAACAACAACTGTACACAGTCTCAACTCAAATCAGATGAACGATGCGCGAACGCATAGAAGACAAATAGAAGATGAACACACACACGCACATACTATTTTTATATAAGAGATTATTTTAACTTAAAATTTAAATTACGACTACCTCTCATAAAAAGAGTGTATCGCGTCCTCGTGGATTGAACACACTGTACACATTATACAGCCTGTAAGGGTAAATACCGTTATCCTTGAAACCATGGGTAGTTGACTTAGGGCCGATTTTTCAATCGTCAGATAAATTTTATCCAAGGAATAAATATGACGGTTTGACATATTTTCTATACAAAAGTTGTCAAAACGTCAAACTTATTCCCCAGATAAAAGTTATCTGACGATTGAAAAATCAGCCCTTAAACATAAAAATATAAGACAGAGTAAAAAGATTATAAAAGAATATACGCGCGAGAAATGAGCGGCGCGGCGGCGCTACGACGCGGCGTACACACACTCGCTAACGAGATAGCTGAGCTGACTGACTGGGGTAGCAAACTGTGTGGGGCCGTGCGTCGGGTCACATGGCGAGTTTCCTGCGCCCCCTCCCGTAGCATGTTGCCCCCGCGCATAGGGTGAAATTCTTTTGAGGAAAAATGAAAATTAAAAAAAAAGTTTGTTATTTTTCATTGATTTTACGTTCTATAAATGAAACCAAACCACTGGTTTCAAGGATAACGGTGTTTACCCTTACAGCCTGTATACAAGGTGTAACATAAACAAGTATACGACCTCTTAAGGGGTCACTGTAAAAAAACCAGCATTAATGTTCGCCTAACTCGTCAAAATGTAGGGAACAGCTGATTTTTTTTTCGCGATTTCTTATTTGGTCCCATAGTAAAATTTGTTCATAATGATGAGTACAGTGACCCCTTAAGAGGTTACATACTTATTTATGTTACATCTTGTATACAAGGTTAGTCAGAAAGGGGGTACTAATCCGAAAGGGTGTTAAAGTACACATAATAATGAATAACTTTTGTTCTACAACTTTTCCCAAAACTCAATAGTTTAAGAGAAACAGTTGTTCAAAAATCTCAAAAAAAAAAACTCTAAAATCATCATCACATTTTAGGTCATATTTGGGGTCATGAATTAGAAGCACCATTTTCTGAATTTCTAACTAAAGCAGGGATGAAGAATTTTTGAAAAAACTAAATTAAAAATCATTTTATTTGGAAAAAAAATATATCGAATTTTGAAATTTTAACACTTGCTGTCAAACAGTCATCAGCGATACTATAAGTGGGCTTCGGATTAGTACCCCCTTTCCGACTAACCTTGTATAAGTTACTGAAATAAAAAAGGCTTTTACTTGTTATAATTGTGAAGCAATTAATACTATCTATAATTATGTTGTAGATCACAATTATAAACAATCGATAAAGCCTAGAATTGTAATTGCTTTATGGGGTTCGTGTGCGTAGGTATTAATAATTAAAACAGTTCTCTATACACCTATGGGTACACATTAATAGTAGTTTGTTGACCTTAGTGCCATGAGGATCCATTAGCCCAGCAGTAAGATATTAGATACCCATCCATTTTGCTAGTTACCCTAATTTCTTCGAAATGTTCTTTCATAGTAGTTGGCTAATGTTTGTTTGTAAGAGGCTAATAACAACCGCATGGATATTACGATCTGCAAGGTCAGATGGGTGACCGTACATTACATATCTAGACCGCATAATACAGAGGCCCAATTCTACTAACAGATACGTTGATTAATCGCAGCCGAACCAAACCCGAACTGTACATTCATACAGGGGCCCAATTCTCCTAAAATAAATTGTTGCCAAACGCAATCGCACCACAGACTAACCTTGTATATTGTGATAAAGGTATACTAATTAAAAGCCTGTTCTATATTGCATCAAAGATCAATACACCTACCACTGCCAATAGGGAATCCGTGATGTCATGGTAGGTACGTCATTAATTTTAATTACATAATTCTGTACAGTAAAAACATTCTGGGTAAATTAATTCCCTCCTGATTTGGATGAAGGAAAGGCGCCAATTAGCTAAATATTTTGTTTCTTTTTTTGTGTATAAATTGGACTATTTGAATCGTATTGTTTGTATAGAAATATTTTTATTAAAGTTAATATTACATAATCAGTCCATTACTGTCTCACTGCTGGGCACGGGCCTCTTCTCAGAATGAGAAGGGTTAAGGCCTTAGTCTACCACGCTGTCCTGGTGCCTTAGAGCATATACCTATGGAGGGAGCAAGAATACGCTTACCCCTCTGACGTACCCCCGTGACGTATGGCCATAGACGATTATAAAAACTAGTTCTCTCGCGATATCTGGCCGTCCCGTCCTCATGTTCGGCAAACAGATCCCTTGGGAGATGAAAGCCAAATACCTGGGGGTTATCCTCGACCACCATCTGAGTTTCCGAGACCACATCAAAGCGGTGCGCGCTCGCGCCGCTTTCGCTGTCGGTCGCCTCCACCCCATCCTTAGAACGCGCAGTAAATTGTCACTTAGAAATAAGCTGAGAATCTACGTGACGTGCATCCGCCCCATCTTGACTTACGCTAGCGTCGTGTTCGCACACGTTAAGCCTTGTCGCTTTAAATCCTTCCAAACCCTCCAGAATCGAGTGTTGCGCAGAGCCGCGGCTGCCCCGTGGTTCATGCGTAACGTCCAACTCCATCTCGATCTAAAAATGCCAACCATCAGGCAATACCTCAAACGCATTTCCAAGCGTTACTTCGACACTGCCCCCCGCCATCCGAACCCCCTAGTCGCCGCAGCGGCCGACTACAGTCCCTCTCTCATAAGTAAAGTTCGCCGTCCCAGGCACACACTTTTAGAACCCGATGACGAAATTACCCTCCTCCAGGAGGCGAGTAAATCGACCAGCACATTACACAACAAACGCCGCCGTCCGGCATACCGTCCTCGCCGACGAGGCCCGTCGCGACGTCCCACCGCCGCCGGTCACGATCCACCGAGCTCTCCCGTCGTAGAGCCGGTCGTCTCTTCAGACTCCGCAGTCACCCCGATAATTCAGCCCTCATCAAGCTGTCTCCCCCCCCCCCTATGTCCACGCCAGCAACGCCCTAAGCCGAGGTCCGAGTCCCACTAGGGGTCGCCCTTAGTGCTGTTGTTGCAGGTAGTCATGATGTTAGTGTAGTACAAGTAGTTAGCTTAGGTTAAGTATTTTACTTCCCCCCCATTGGCTGGAGACCCTTCAGGTCTCGCCAATAACTGCCCGGTTACGTAGAAACCGTCCCCTAGGACGACCTACTGCAGTCAAATAGAAAAAAAAAAAAAAAAAAAAAAAAAAAAAAAAAAAAGATATCTGGCCATTTCATATCGTACCGTGTCACGACACACACCTCGTAAAAATGGTTAATTCTTCGGTATTTTCGTGCAAAAAGCGGTCTGCTTCCTCAAACATGGAGTTTTCTGTCACTAATAAGCACTATTTCGGCAAACATGTATACATTTTGCATTATTTTCAAAAATATAATTCACGTCTTAGCTGTCATCTTTTGTGACAGAAATTGACAGAAATATTTTAAAACGAGAGGCAGTGACGGGACAATGTGAATATAATTGAATGAACGAAAATTACAAAGAGGTTTACCGCTTCTCATAATGTTCTCTGTTATTGATTTTATTTCATTTTGCCTTGTTGATACTATTGAACAAAAAATAAAAGGTTTTTTTGCCTCCAACAACAATGATAGAACTAAGTTTCAATCAAGAAATTTAACTTTAATTAATATTTAAACCCTATTACGTGTGCAGCGAACACAATCGACTGAATCGTGGTTAAAATGTTCTCTAATACATCTATACAAGATTAGTCGGAAAGGGGGTAGGGGAAAGGTGTACAAAACGATCCCTCTAAGGGAAGATGTATGCTATAGCCAAAATATTGAAGTTATGTGTGATATAAAAGTAGTTTTGGTTCATTTATTTATGTGATCTCATACTGGCGTACCCATTTTTTTAGATTTAGGTGTCTTTTATAAGTTATTTAATGTTTCTCAGAAGTTTACTAAAGGATCATTTTGTACACATAGGTGTCCAAAATGATCCCAGGAATATTTTACACTTTTATACTAAAAATACTTAGGCTCTAATAAAACACATTTTAATTTTATAATATTTATTTCCAAAAATAACAATAACTGTCTTCTTACAAACAATTAAATCTTAAATCACTCGGAGAATTTAACTTCTTCTTTTTAATGTCTGTAATGGAACTGGAATCCGTTTACTGGTCGTTTTAAAGGGCTTTACTTCTTTCACAGCATCTAGTGCCTTCAGCATGGCATCCTCACTCCAGTTTTGGCGAGTTGTTTTTCGAATGTAAGCACGTGGCAAATGATCACTGGGATCATTTTATACACAATGAAAGGGATCGTTTGACCCCAAGTGCAATGTTTGCACACATCGCTCATAAACTAACCTTAAACATCACTATACGAGTAACAAAATATACTTAAAACGTTATCAAACGTAGGGTCAAGTGTTGTACCTATGGACGGCTTTACTTATGGACACTACCAATATTTCAAAAACCAAACGTCGTAAATTCGTAGTTAGAACGCATTCGTAAACTTTTTTTGACGAATGGCAACACTGACTAACTGTCACTAAGCTGTCAGTGATAAATCTGTTGTTATGTGCTGTTAAACATTTTTATTTGAAAAAGTAAGTTTTTTTGTACATTTTCAACCGACTTCAAAAAGGAGGAGGTTCTCAATTCGTCTGAATGTTTTTTTTCAAGGTGTTTTTCTGTGAGATAACTTAAACTAGAAGTATAATTGTAGATGATTTACAGAACTTCGTTGTTTTTCATTGAAATAAGGACCATTCTGCGATTCTGTTAATGCTCTGTAGAAAGATTTAACCTTTTCTAGGTTATGTCTTAATATTTGTACCTGTGGACGGGGGAATGAATGTACCTGTGGACTGTCCATAGGTACATAATATCGGTTGCACCTGTGGACAGTAATTTACACAGACAAATGACTACATTTGTTTTGGTTTTTTTTTTCAGTGCCTCGTAGTAAAACCGGAGTGAAACGGGATAAAATATGTCCAGACACTCTCTCCGAAGCAGTTATAGAAGTCAAAAGTGGATGTTTAGATCGTAGGGTGTCTGAAAAATCCTCCTCCTCAAGTCGTACTCCTCATTACTGAGGGTCGTGATCCTCCCTTGAAAACATTTTTGCTCTTATGATGTTACGCCATCGCTGTCTATCCTTGGCCAAGTGAAGCGCATCGTGAAACTTCGTATCAAGAGAAGAGCTTATCTGGTCAGACCATCGCAAAGGGCTGCGACCTCTTGGTCGTTTACCGTCCACCTTGCCGGTAACCATCAGTTGTTCGAGGTTATTGCCATCTTTTCTCGCTATATGGCCGAAAAATTCCAAAACTCTGCGGAGACAAGTCGTAGAGAGTCTGGTCTTTATATTGAGCTCGCGTAGAATGGACTCGTTGGTGCGGAATGCAGTCCATGGTATCCGAAGCATCTTCCTCCAACACCACATCTCGAAGGCGTCTATACGAGCTCGGTCGGCCTTTCTCAATGTCCAAGTTTCTGCTCCGTATCCGAATATTGAGAAGACCAGCGTGTTGACCAATTTCACTTTGGTATTTCGCGAAATGTTGCGATCTCTCCATATTTTTCCACGCTGAGACATAACATTCTTGGCCATGCCGATGCGTCTACGGATTTCTTTTTCGCAAGACCCTGTGTTAGATATGTTGGAGCCCAAGTAAATGAAGTCATCGACCGTTTCGAGATTAAGAGCACCAGCAAACTCTAAATTATGTGCTCGGTCCACCACCATTAGTTTGGTCTTTGCGTGGTTGATTTGTAGGCCCAATTCCATGCTGATGCGTCCCATCCTTCCAAGAAGTTCTACCATTTCAGACTCTGAGGCTGCTAGGAGAGTAGTGTCATCAGCGTAGCGGAGATTTGTTAGCTTGGTTCCGCCTATCGTCACACCACCTTCCCAGTTTTCACAGGTACGTCTGATGATATATTCTCCATATGCGTTGAAAAGAATGGGAGATAAAATGCAGCCTTGCCTTACGCCTTTTCCGAAACTGAAGGGGTTAGAAGTGGTTTGGTCGACCTTCACTATGCCTTTATTTTGTGAGTAAAGGGCTTGAATTAGAGATACCAGATGATGCGGTACTCCAAGCTCCAAAAGCACTTTCCACAGGCTTTGCCAGACTACGCAATCGAAAGCTTTACTGTAGTCTATGAAGCACATAACGAGAGGTGTGTTAAATTCATATGACTTCTCTATCAGGTGGCGAACGTTGAGGATCTGCTCGCGAGTTCCCATGCCTTTTACAAAACCAGCCTGTTCTTGGGGGATCTGCCAATCTAGAAAGTGACGAAGTCTGTTGAAAAATACAAAATACCAAAATATACCATTTTAAAATATTTTCAACTCAACAAATATTATCATGAGATCATTATCTCAATGAAAAAACTATAGATTAATTATTAGATAGATTTATCGTTATATTATTGAAGAATGACATAAAAAAGGGGTTTCAAGAGCATGAAGAAATTATGTTACGTGAATATTTAGAAAAAGCAGCCTACATGCCTATGGGTCTAGATTCCAAACAAGTCCGGGAACTTGTCTACCAGTTTTCTGTGCAAAAAATAAATAAAATACTCTTAAAAGCTGGCATCAATACAAAATGGCTGGTATAGGATGGTTTCGATGTTATCGACAACGTTTTCCAGAATTATCGCTACGCAAACCTGTTTTTTTTGCAATATTAAATGCTTGTCTACAGGTACATTACCGTCCATAAGTACATTTGTGCTGTCCATAGGTACATTTGTACGTTGTACCTAGGGACAAAATAAGGGTTTTTGAAAATCTTAAATTTTCTGAGCAATTATTTCCGCCATCGCATTGGAGACTGATAATTATTAAGAGTTGATTAGTTACGAAGCCGTAAGATAAATAATTTCGTGATAAAAGTATCAGGTTTTTTTTTAAAAAATACTTTTTTGTCAAATTCTGGAAATCGTCCACGAGTAGAGCACATGCCCCTACATAAAAACCACGAGTAAGACAGTCATTTAAAAATAATTAGTAAAAATGAAATAATCATACACTGAAAAGTTAATTACTGTAGATAAAAAGCACTGATTTTATTTTTTTGATCATGGAACAACGTACAGTACTCACACCGCCATGACACTTCACTGGATGACTGATCGGGTGGCGAGAGGGACGTTTACCGGTAAATCCGATAGATAGTTCTAGTAGTTCATTGAGAACTGTGGGGGATCATTTCACCTCGAGGGATCATTATGTACACCTTTCCCCTACTAATCTGAAGGGGTGTTATTGTTAAAGAACCCATAATAGTGAACTTTTGTTCTACAACTTTCCCGAAAAGTCAATATTTTATATAGAAATAGCTGTTCAAAGATTTCATGAAAAACACGCTAAAATCTATGTATCACCAGCTATGATCAGCTGTTTATCTTTTAGGTCATATTTTGGGGTCACTGTTTAAAAGCTCCATTTTCTGAACTCATAACTAAAGCAGAAATGAAGAATTAAAAAAAAACTAAATATTAATCGTTTTGCATGGAAATAAAACTGATCGAATTTTGAAATTTTTCTCAATAACACTTTGCCCCAGGTCGGGCAAAGTGTTATTGGATTATTCCGTGTGGAATTTCTTAGTAGCAGCCCAGAGTCTGGATTTGTGCCTGGTTGATGGCAATAGACTCGCCCCCTATTACAAGGGAAAGGAACTAAACATAACGGCAAAATGAGGGTTTACTATACACCTCTGCCCCACCCTTCAGGGAATACAGGTGTGATGACCATGTTAACGAGGCAGTCACGCACGGGTGTTCTTAACGTGAGGCATTTAAGCTCCTCGAATTGACAGACCACGCGTAGCGATACCGCGATAGTACTTAGGTAATATTTATTTTCACCCGGTACCTATTTAACTTTTTGTTTCTGCCGTAGTCTCTGTGACTATTCTTTATTTTATTAAAAAAAATATGAAAACACTGTAGTTCTTATCCACTTCTAAGTTAAATTGCGGAAGTTGATAGCCGTGATTTTAAAATATTTATTATTTAGTTATTATTTTAGTTGAGTGTTGTTTTTTTTTTAATATTTGTTAATGGTACCTAACTTTAGCGAAAATAATATAAGACTCATTTTTATTATTATATCCCTCTGTAGTCACGGATCATCTTCCGTGCGGAAGATGTCCGGTCCTTTGGAAGGCATACACGGGGACACAGGTACAACGCGCAGAGGCCCCTTTGAGAACTTTAATCTAAAATGGGGTGGGGCACCAACCGGGGACTATCCACGGCTGCACTATTGGAGTACAGTCATGGACCATCCCAGGTGGGTGCAAGACTATTGTAAAATATGGTGAAAAATATCTGGTCTATGGGAAGGGGTGTTAGGTGGACTAGATAACTTCTATTGCCGGAAGAAAACGGCGTCTGCCTTTCAAGTTTAAATTTGAAATGCGTTGGCAGACGGTGACTCGCCAGCTCACTAGCTGGGCCCCCTGAAATGGCGAAGGGGGCAACAAACGTGTGAGCGGCTAGAGGTGTAGAGAAGTGTGGCCCCGGTTTCGCCGTCGCGGGTCTAAAAGACCCGGAGTGGGTTTCCCCGCTATTACGCCATTAGACACTTCCACCTCCGAGCATATAGCTCTGGTGGCCCCCCTCTGGACGGCCGATAAAGGCAAGCCAGAGTTGAGAGTCCTGCGGCACTCTTGGGGTTCCACTCCAGCCAGCCAATAAAGGCAAACTGAAGACGAGGCCCTGACCGACTGTCTGAGGCAATAAGGTACGCAGTGTCGCCACTCACCAACAGCTCGCCACAAGCTGCCCTGCGGTTTGTAAGCTTTTCAGTAGACCTCATGACACATTTTTTACTATATTATGCGGTTGTAGAAAGCTAGCCTAATGTTCCCTCCGGTTTTACGTTAATCTCATGGTGAGGTAACGCCTTTCCCAGAGGGGATTTATTATTATTAGCCTGTACTGTCCCACTGCTGGGCAAAGGCCTCCCTCCATTCCTTCCACTTGTTGCGATTCTGTGCAGCTTCATGCCAAACCTCAAGAAAGGCATCCAACTCGTCCCGCCATCTTCTGCGCGGTCTGCCGCGACCACGTCTCGCTGTCTCAGGGCTCCATTCTTGTGCTATACGGGCCCACAGCTCATTTGGCATACGGCAGACATGCCCTGCCCAGTCCCAATTCAGCTGGGCGGCCTTTTCAGCCACGTCGACAGTTTGAGTTTTGGAGTGTGTTTGTGCAGTATTGTGTTTCGAACTCGATCAGTTAATTTAACACCAAGTATACTGCGCTCCATAGCTCTTTTTTAAAATAAATTATTGTTATTCTTCTTACAATTGTTTTATTTTAATTTTAAGAACAATAATTACATACAAATTGTTTTCCACGAGATGAAATTATATATTTTATTTGTTCATTCTTTTATCATTCAGTTTATCGGTCTTTTATCATACCACATCACTATATTTTGCGTTTGTGTTAAACGTCAACATAAATAAATACCACGAAGTTATTGTTAGTGTGCATGTTTTTTGTTTGTATTCCGGCTTTTATTTTTGTGTGAGTTCATAGCTACACGATATTTATATGTGTTAAGCTGTAAATGTGTGCTGTACGTGTTTACCGCGTCCCCCCCAAAATTTGGCAGAATAAAATGTTTGGGAACTTGCGCATTGCTACCTCCATAGGTATATGCTCTAAGCCTGGTGCGGGTAGGTGGACTACACAAACCATCGAGAACTTGTATACAAGGTTAGTTTTAGTATATACTAAACCTGAAACTAGTTTGTTCAGAATCACTAGGAGAATCGATTGACATATTTTTACACCAAATTTTTTTTTGTTTTATTTTTTTTCATAAATTTCAATTTTGTTTCAGTAGGTTTCTACCCATAACAGTTGACGGGAATAGACACCTTGAGGATTAAAATGGTCCGCTCGGTCAGTTTCCGTGTATTAGACAACCCCTGCATAGCACATCTCAGGCACTTCACACTTTTTTAGCGAACTTAACGCGACATAAACTAAGGTGTAACTTGGAGATTTACTAAAAAAAACACATATTTAGGCAGTTCTGATGAAAATCTTGTTGGGGTGTCTCGGTTTTCGTATAAAGTAAAAATAACGTTGTATACACAGGGCGTCCCACGACTTTGCCACATGGAGGAGAAGTACCTTAAATACTGTAGATAGAAAAATTAACTGAATGAAGACTTTATTTTTATTTTAAAAACAATACGAACTGCATTCAAAGAATTTAAATAATCACCTGTCTGAACCGGGAATCGAACCCGCTAAATGTGAAAACAAAAAAAAACTGTAATTTTATTGTACTTATCGAAAGGCTCGATTAGATACATTTATTTCTTACAAATAACATAGCATCTAAAATAAAAGGAACACCATGCAATTTAACATTTAATTTAAAATTTTGTTCAGAAGAATGAATAGCATTTTCTCTATGTCGTGCTTATAACAACTGTTACTGACTATGTACTACTTTCTGCTTTATTACTATTTCGAAGTATTATTTCAATATTCACTATGAAAAAATAAATAAATCAACGGTAAGAGAGATTATTAAAAGAGTTACAATTTAGATAGATAGATAAGACATTTATTTGGCACATACAGAAAACACAACACACAAAAGCACAATTACATAAAACAAAACTAGAAGATAGAAATATTAAAATAAAAAACATGTTAAAATTAAAAGACAATTTGTATACAATAGGAAGAGAAACATTTTGAGCATTTAATAAATTAAATTGTTTCTATTTATGTTGCAGTTAAACGTGTCTTATTATTTCAAATAATGTTAAATTTCCCCTCCCTCCCTTCCATGTGGCAAAGTCGTGAGACACCCTGTATATATTCTTGTATACCTTGAACTAAAGGTACTTTCTAAAAACATAGACACTGAATCACAATCAGTTATTAAGTTATCTCAACAAAGTTAATCATAAAAAGGGAAAATAGCAAAAATATCGGACGTTCCTCAATGGCGGTTATTTTACTTACCACTTTAGAGCGCATGCGCGTGCCGCTCTTTTTAACCTGTGGTACACATTTTTCCAATGTCGCCAACAATATATTATGGAGCCCTCTCAAGTATGTAAGTTTCCTCACGATGTTTTCTTTCATCTGCAGGAAGGTCTGATTCGATTCCAGCTCGCACCTCTTGACATTACGAATTTATGTGCGGATAAGAATTTGATTATCACTTCCGTCAACGGTGAAGGAAAACATCGTGAGGAAACCTGCACACCTGAGAGGGCTCCATAAAGTTCTCGATTGTGTGTGTAGTCTGCCAACCCGCAGCAGGCCAGAGTGGTGTACTAATGCCTAAGGGTACCTACGCACTTTGCGGCTAGCCGGAACGCGGTTAGCCGTCCGGTTGGCCGCAATCAAAAACATGTACGAGAAAATAGTTTTTATACGCACTTGTACTACGTTGGCAACCTCATCGCAGTGCGTATAAAAACTATTTTCCCGTACATGTTTTTGATTGCGGCCAACCGGACGGCTAACCGCAAAGTGCGTAGGTATCCTTAAACCCTTCTCATTCTGAGAAGAGCCCCGTACCGAGCAGTGGGACATTAATGAGGTGTTTATGCTATTATGCACTCGGAGATCACGTTAAGCCGTCGGTCCCGGGTATCATTTGAATACCTATGACATGCAGTCATTACGGGTAGCAAGAAGCCCGAAAGTGTGACAACTGGTCCAACCTTAGGATACCGGCATTGCCCAGTAACTGGGTTGCGGAGGTCAGTACCCCAAGTGTGAGTTTTTTCGTTAACTACTGTAGTTGCGTCACGCCAAAAATGTATGAAAATTTAGGCTGCGCCACTAGGCGCACCGTTCAATTAACGCGCGAATAGGACTCGTAGTTAGTGAACGGTGCGCCTAGAGGCGCAGCCTAAATTTTCATAGATTTTTAGCGTGACGCAACTACAGTAACAGACAGTTAACGAAAAAAACTCACACTTGGGGTATTGATGGCAGTCGCTTCGTGTAAAATATTTGTATTTAGCCGCATCTAATTAGACTTTAAAATAGTTGGGAAAAAGCTAGGTAGAAGAAGATTATGCTATTATGCAAGAATAACATATCAAGTTATAAGTACTAGAAAATTTGTATATACTTGAAATACCTATCCATTTTCTTTTAGTAAGACGGTTTTTTAAATCACTAGGTATTCGTGCTAAAATATAAAAATTATACTCGCATAATTATATGCCTTTCGCGTATTAAAATAAATTAGCCATAATTCACAGTCGGAAGCATGTGTCAAAATACAGTTCTTTATAAACGGGGCGTGTATATTAAGTCTGATTTATACTGAGTAAGTTACTATCGCTGACTAGTTAGTGCTGACAGTGCTGACGCAAATAGAGCGAGTGCCTATTTGTCAAGTTAGCGTGATTCGCCGGAATATCGCGTTTGCTTACCACACTAATTTGGCATTGTCTCTGTGGGATCCCCTTTCTTCTCCTAATTACTATTGTCCTAAAATAATGATCACGAAAATGCTTCCCATAAACGTAATAGTAAACGTAGTCATAACATTTAAGATTCAAATATTATGACTACGTTTAATTGATATATGTAATTTCTGTTTTTCATAACAAGCTTTTTTCATAGTGCTATTCGGTCTTATTATTGGTTGATCCCAAATAAGCTAAATGGATTTAGGTTCAAACTATTATAAAAGTGTTGCTAAAACTTTTTTAGATCAAGGGCCCAGTTCTACTAACAGAAACGTTGACCAATCGCAACCGAACCGAAGCTGAACCGTTCATTCTGTCAGTTTTCGTTTACAAAAACTGCCATTATATTTGATAATAAAAATAAAACCAAATATTACGACAGTTTTTGTAAACGATAACTGAGTAATGGTTGTACAATATGGTTTTACAATAATTTTGTTAGTAGATTTCGCCTCCAAGTGTATATCATCCCACCGCTGGGAACTAGGTTTCCATCACGCGATCATCACCGATTCTACGCCAAACCTTGTCCAATGACTTCCTGCCATCAGACAATGTTGTCTGTCCATTGAGCTGATGGTCCACTGCCACCTTCTCGTTTTCTGTTTAATAAACGCCGAAGTCACTGACTAGCTTTGCTTTGTAGAAGGTAGGAGAGCGCGATTGACTGACTGTCACAAACAGGAAAGGTTCATTGCCGCCAGCACGGACGCCATCACTGACGCCGTCACTGACGCCATAACTGACGCCATCACTGACGCCGTCACTGACGCCTTCACTGACGCCATCACTGACGCCATCACTGACGCCATCACTGACGCCATCACTGACGCCATCACTGACGCCATCACTGACGCCATCACTGACGCCATCACTGACGCCATCACTGACGCCATCACTGACGCCATCACTGACGCCATCACTGACGCCATCACTGACGCCATCACTGACGCCATCACTGACGCCATCACTGACGCCATCACTGACGCCTTCACTGACGCCTTCACTGACGCCTTCACTGACGCCTTCACTGACGCCAGTAACTTACTCAATGTAAACCCACCTTTAGAACCAACATGCAAGACAGCAAATTATGCAAAACATTTGAACTTTGAAAGTAACGCAATTAGAACGCTTGCATGCTTACGTGCGGAGTACAATATCGGTGTAATGTTAGCCAATTAGGCCGATATGCGGCTCTGTTATTACAATTTGTTAATAACTATACTATTATGTAGCGTAATACGTGTTTAAGTTTAATACCACAATATTAAAAGGTAAGATTGTACTACCATAGAACCCGTTTAAAAGTTGAAAAGTTTACACGCCCGCTCAATAGATGGCGTTGTATCCTTCTATTACAATCACATAATTATATTAAATCCTGCAGTTTAATAAAAGAAGAACATGCACAATATTAGTCTCAACCAAAGCATTGTACCTACAGTTAAATTGTATGTAAGAAAAACCAAAAACAAAAAAATAAAATTACTACAAACACGTAACATCATGCCAACAAGTAATTTAAAAAAAAAACATTGTCATGAAAGAAATTACTTTTACTCATCTTTCATCCATCCTATCATAAAATCTCAAACATTCACGACACATATCTATCCATTTCCAGGTAAACAAATCACACTGGTGCTGATTGAACACTGACGCAGGAGTCCATTTCATCAAACTACTCTGCAATTTTGCACTCCATATTTTGGTACATAAATTCAGCTGAATAGTTCTGAAATATGGAGTGCAGACTTGCAGAGTAGTTTCATCAAATGCTGATGCTTTAAACTCCAAAACCCATTTATTCAAAATGAACTAAAATTTCTTTTATCTTTGTGTTACAAAAGTCATCCCCCAAAAAACGCACGTCCTTCATTGTTTCCAAATGTTTATGCTTTGAAGAAGAACAACAAATTCCCCAGCAAACAATGCTCGATGATTTGTTACAACTAAATTAATGCTCAAATGCAAAGGTTCTCAAACTTATTTCGTCTACCGCCCACTCTGAGAATCAATTATTTTCTAGCGCCCCCTGAAATTTTTAACTTTATCACATCTTAAAAATCACAATAGGGTATTTGACTGAAAAAATCTAATTAGTCCAGTTAAATTATCAAAAAATATTTGACCCGTATTTTTCCTTTTGTTACGTAAACCAAAATTGACGAAAATACGACACTTATAAAATTGGCAAAACGTCACAAGCAAGTACAATTTTTACTAGCTTCTGACGTCACAAGCCCCGTCTCTCGAGTTTTGACGCGTTTTATCTTTCCAAATATTTATAGATGTAACAACAGAAAAAATACGTGTCCATTATTTTTCAAAACTCTTAACTGGCGGACTAATTAGATTTACAATTTATTGATGCTGTTAACATGCCTATTGCAATCATTACTTTTACCGCCCCCCTGTAGGCTTCTAGCGCCAACAAGGGGACGTTATCTCCCACTTTGAGAAAGACTGCTCTAATGAGTATATATAAGCCATACAAATATTTGTTCCGAGCAGAGTGACTTGACACTGCGCCAATTGCTTAGCCACTGCACCAAACGAGCCTTCAAATTTTGCAAATTGCGGGGGTTGACAATTAACTTTAGTTACAAAATCAAAACGACCAGGGACGCATTTATTTAGTGCAGCCCTACTTAAGCAGAGGGCTTGGTTAAATTATCCTGAAAATTTTGTTTGTAGAGCAATTTTCTAATTCAGAGACTATCGCAGTCCATTTGATAATTGGGCGTCCCAAGTTGCGCCACATAACTCGGTCTTCCGCCTTCCGCATTTAATCCAACCTACTTTTTAATTTTAAGAATATTTTTTTGTGATTCTTTCCTTTGTTTTGCATTTTTTGTAGCCTATGCTTAAATTCGGCCCTGAAAACGACGACCTTTATCTGTATTTGGTGAATTAAGTTATGCGTCCACCTGTCCGCAGCTTACGGCATCAGACGGATCGCATCATAGCATTCCACTTCCACTGTCCACTGCATTCGTAGCATTCGGAATGCTGGACGCGAGCAAGCTCGAGATGAGCAATCGAATTTTTGATATTGTCATTCGAAAATCAAAACGTCGTCATCGGCACGCGCGATATTGCTGACGATCCGATGCGTGCGTTCCGTCCGTTGCTGACAAGTGAATGCACTTGTATAGTTAACCATGCAAAGAATACTAAAATCCGTTCTATACATGAAGAAAAAACAAGTGGAACTGCCCTTTACTTCTTCAGTACGGGAACAAGTGTCGCTAAACTTACATAACAATTAGATATTAAATACTTTATGCACCTCTGTGAAATACAATCGGGGACTTAAAATGGTTACCACCCTAAGGTCTACAATTGCTTGCACATTACTTTTTCATAAGGTCGATATGACATAAGTTGATATGACATCTTAAACCTTGCGCACAGTGTGATAAAGAATCGAATTTGAAATCTGATAAACATTTCGAGTCCGCGACCGTACATACCTTTCTCTTCTGACAATCATTTTTACTTAAGTTTGGCAATTCTTCGAGCTATGTCAGTTACCTTGATTCTCCTGCGGATCTCATCACTTCTGATATGATCACGCAGGGAAACTCCGAGCATAGCTTAACTGTATTTATGTACCTAAATAAATAAAATCTGTTCTTTAAATACATTTGCTACTCCTATGTTTAATGCATGCCGTGGCAGCCTTTAATTAAGGCTACACTATAAAATGTAAAAATAAAATGAGTACTATGTCATGTAATTTTGGTGTATGCTTTGTTGGTTGTCCTAAATAAATAAATAAATAAATAAATAGCTCTCTCCTTGCCTCATTCGCTGGATGCAAGAAGCACAGGACCGGTCGATGTGGTGATGCTTGGGGAAGGCTTATGTCCAGCAGTGGACGTCTTCCGGCTGATGATGATGAATCATTTTGACACGTTAAAATGGCACACTAAGGCATTATTTTAATATTGTACGGCCGCGGACTCGAAATGTTTATCAGATTTCAAATTCGATTCCTTATCACACTGTGTGCAATAAGGTTTAAGCTGTCATATCAACTTATGTCATATCGACCTTATGAAAAAGTAATATGCAAGCAATTATAGACCTTAGGGTGGTAAACATTTCAAGTCCCCGATTGTACGTTTGAGTTCGAGACTTCGGGTCACTGAAAGTAAAAAATAGAGTTCGCCAGTATTAAAAAAACCAGCCAAGTGCGAGTCGGACTCGCGCACGAAGGGTTCCGTACCATTATCTATAATACAGCCTGATGATGGTGACAGACGGACAGCAGAGCCTTAGTAATAGAGACCCGTTTTACCCTTTGGGTACGGAACCCTAAAAACCGCAAAAAAAACACATTTGTTGTATGGGAGCCCCCTTAAATATTTATTTTATTCTGTTCTTTAGTATTTGTTGTTATAGCGGCAACAGAAATACATCTGTGAAAATTTCAACTGTCTAACTATCACGGTTCATGAGATACAGCTTGGTGACAGACGGACAGACAGACGGTCAGCGGAGCCTTTGTAATAGGGTCCCGTTTACCCTTTGGGTACGGAACCCTAAAAAATCTGCTGTTCCATACATTTTGTGATTTCAACATTGATTTTATTTTATACTAGCTTTTGCCCGCAGCTTTGCTTGCGTGAAATTTTGAACCCGTAAGTGACGATTTTCCATACAAACTTTCATCCCTTATTTCATCCCCTTAATGGTAGAATTTCCAAAAATCCTTTCTTAGCGCACGTCTACTAATTATAAACTATCTTCCTGCCAAATTTCATCTTCATACGTTTAGCGGTTTTCGATATTTCGTGATGAGTGAGTGAGTGACCTTTCGCTTTTATTTAGTTAGATTTAGATGAAACAGCTGATTTTGTTTTCACAAATTCAGAGTTTTTCCCAGAATAAAAGTTGTCTAAAATGATGAGCAGTGTTCATGATTTTCGGATGTAAAGTGACTAACTAGTCATTCTATTCTTTTACGTTTACAATCGATAGTTTACGGTGGCCTTCGAACTAGTAGGTAATAACTACAACAATTATGTTAATTACCACCAATACATTCTCGCGACCTTTCTGAACCTAATACACTACTATTTTCGTGAGCCACTTATTGAGTTATTTTATTGGAAATAATTACACTCTTCGTTATTTTACCGTGTCGTACAAAATAGCCCACCGTACCTTCACCCGTGACTATTGTAAAGCTAGGTACGCACGAATGAACACGAACATCGAACACGAATTACTATTCGAAGGTGTTCGCCGAACACACTGTTTGGTAGTGGTACGCACGTGCAAACAATGTGTTCGATATTCGTGTTCGCGATGTTCGTGTTCGCTCGTGCGTACACGGCTTAAGAGATCACTAAGGAATTATGTCAAAATACATGGGCTATAGTGTACACCTGTCGGCTATACCCTTTCCACCGTAAGGTGAGTCCTGAAGTTTTTCTACAAAACTTTACCATATAAATAATATCAAATGTTAGAAAAAAAAATGATAAAATAACTATTTTATGGTTTTTGATGTCGTTTTCGTTTTTTCGATAGTAATCTTCTTACGGCTACAATTTACAAAATTACCGCTATGTCAGAACCATTCTGTTGTTGAATAGAGTATACAAACAATATGCGATCACCAGGTCGTCTGTCAAACGTGATGATTATGAGCACTATCCTCTATTACCGGTTATTAGGAAGCAGGCCTGTATCACACCGCGGTTTAGGCATGAAAACATGTAATAGCTGCTTCGCGTCCAGAGTGAAACCCAAAAGAAAACCGAACCGAACGTTAGTGAGTGACCGAACCGAATGTTAGTGAGTGCCCGAACCGAATGTAAGTGAATGACCGAACCGAATGTTAGTGAGTCATCGAACCGAATTAGTGAGTGACCGAACCGAATGTAAGTGAATGACCGAACCGAATGTTAGTGAGTCATCGAACCGAATTAGTGAGTGACCGATCCAAATGTTAGTGAGTGACCGAACCAAATGTTAGTGAGTGACCAAACCACATGTTAGTGAGTGACCAAACCAAATGTTAGTGAGTGACCGAACCGAATGTTAGTGAGTGACCGAACCAAATGTTAGTGAGTGACCGATTCGAATGTTAGTGAGTGACCGAACCAAAATGTAAAACGAGCAAAACAAAAGGTCAACCTTATTGAAGTAGAACACGTATCTACGACAACTTCTTATGCGCGGAGCACATTTTTCGAAATATTTAACGCATTAGTTCGAGAATGACATTTCTGTACTATTTATTATTCGGTGTAGGAAGCTCGTATTCAACAGTGAACGTTTTATTCGCGAATGTATTTCGGATAACAAGTAGCTTGCGCGATGTAAACCTAAGCTTGCATGCAAGCTGCCATTGAGTAGCATCATAACTGTGTGCAAGTTTTTGCAATAAGTTGTATGTAACCACACAATACATATCAAGCTATACTTTTGCAGTTGGAGCTGTTCTCACGTTGTCGTCTCACGGCTTTTCGTACAAAGAGTGGTCAGCTTACACTGAAATGGGTAACTTGATATGTAATGCGGCGTCTTACGTAGGCGGTTCAAAGCAGCGCAAATTGCGAAGCGATCCGATGCAGTGACACGCGAATTCAATGCGATGCGGTGCGAAGCAGCAGTTTTGTCCTATGAGCTCGCGAACCGCCCGCCGCGCGCCGCCTTCATTCAGTAGCACTGTACGGCACCGCACTTCACGTGCGTTTGGTCATGTAGGCCACTTCAATAAGTATCGACTGTTTGTTATTTTCGCGTCGCGCCGCTTCGCTTCGCGTCGCTTCTAGATTACTCACGTAGGATGTCGCGTAGCCGTGTGTACAGTCAATAGCAAAAGTCGATAAATATTTTAAATTTCAAAATTAAAGAAGTTATTTCTTTTGTTTTTATTATTGTTATACTATTCTTTAAATAATTCACTTTCGTTGTTGGTTAGGAAAAAATAATACGTACTATTACTTTTTAAATTTTCATTCATAAAACAATTTTGAAACATTAAGCAATCATCACTAAAGTATTGTTTTTTTCGTACCTGAATAACATACTACTATTAAAAAACTTATTTAACAACAAAAATTTACAAGAAAGGTAAAGCTGCTACCAGTTTTTTTTCCACAAAAACTTACGAAAGAAGTCGATGTAAGGAACAGTATATATTCAAACTTTTTTCTGGTTAAAAATGTTATGAAAATGTATTTATTATGTTGGAACACGCTTTGATAAATATAGCTGATAAAACCTTACTGAAATGGGCACTTGTTTCAGTTAGCCTTCCCACGCGGTTTTGGTCGGATGATCGTTTTTGACCGACTGTACTTTGAAACAAGGGGCCCAATTCTCCTAAAATAAATGATTGTTGCCAAACGCAATCGAACCGCAACCGTCAGTCAGTTTTTGTTTTCGAAAACTTTCAAAATGATTGATTTAGTTTTTTGTGTCAAACAATTCGACAGCTTTTGAAATTGAGAACTGTCTGAATGAACAGTTCGGCCTTGGTTCGGTTGTGATTTATCAAGATTTATTTTAGGAGAATTAGGCCCAAGAGGTTCCATCTTTAAACGCATGGATTTAAGAAATTTTATTTTGATTACATTCATAATTTTTGAGGAAACATTGAAGAAAATCACCAAGAAATCGCTTCATCTCATACAAAAACACGTTTATAGAAAAACTGTTTTTATTTAAGTTCTTGTTGTCATGGAAGCAGCAAGATTTTTTGTATGTAATAATAGGTTCAAAACCAAATATTTTTTTTCTCTTTATCCTTTATACAGCCGCTTATGCAAAGTAGAATTTAAATGCACGGTTTCAATTAATCGTTTCCTATGGAAAAGAGCAAGAGTCTTTTAAAATCAATATCTTTAACAATTTCAGTAAATACAGTAACTACTATGATTTAGGATAGTTATGAGAGAATAATGTTCGCAACAAACCGATGGCTCACCTGATGGAAAGTGGTTACCGCCGACTATAACACCAAGAAGATTGCTGATGCGTCAAGGTCATGGCACATT
The DNA here is from genome assembly GCA_905220435.1 of Amphipyra tragopoginis. Taxonomy (NCBI): domain Eukaryota; kingdom Metazoa; phylum Arthropoda; class Insecta; order Lepidoptera; family Noctuidae; genus Amphipyra; species Amphipyra tragopoginis. The sequence continues at coordinate 6,978,039 of HG992006.1, forward strand.
ATACCGGCACCGCAACTGCACAGCTGCAGTACGGCGTCGCCTCGAATTTAGGCTACGACTAGCCACCAGCAGGCTAAGTAAGCTTGCAGTCCGCGCGCCGGCCGCGAGGTGCAAGCTCGCAATCCGCGCGCTGGCCGCGAGGTGCAAGCTTCCTGTCACCGCGAACACAGTAGTTATATGGCATTTGTGATTGAACGCCTACACTTACACACGCTAGGACTTGTGCGTTTTCATAACGACGTTGTTTCGCTGGCGACTCGGAGTCGGCGCGCAGTAAGCACGCAGTCCGCTCGCTTGCAGAGCGCAGGTTGCGAGTCGAGTTGTATGGTAGCGGCAAGCACGCTGACTGCCCGCCGTTGGCTTTATCATATTGACATTCTGAAATATATTATACGACCCACAATTTAATGCTCTAATTTGAATGACAAGTTAATTGTTGGGTTAGAGCGGTGCCGTTGCGTTGCCGGTATAGTGTGCCATGACCATTACCAACCTTAAAGACAAAATTGGATAATTTCAAATTCTTGTCATTCTACCGAACTAAGCACAGAATGATAAATAGAATGCAAAGATCTAAAATAGCAACAACAAACTAAACTAAAACTGTCTTATGAAATCCGCCACAAAATTAATCGTAAGAAAGAGTCTCATAAAAATGTAATTTATGAACATTAACTTTGTTCTTATCTCTACAATATTAAAGAACTCGAGATAAAGTTTTGAATTTAAATGTTTATCTACTTAAATCCCGGATTCTTAGGCCCGGTTTCCACCAAGCGGAGATGAGAGGAGACGAGAGGAGATGTGTTTTGAATAACCAATCAGATTTCGTTATTTCCACATCTCCTCTCCGCTTAGCTTCGGTGGAGATGGATCAAGCGGAGAGGAGAGGAGATGTCTCATTTTGCTATAGATTTTTGTGCCGCGAGCAAGCAAGCGGCACGGCAGAGCGGAGATGTGTGTAGTCGCCTAACTACACACATCCTGGCCAGGCGGCGCCCGCACTGGCGCTGATTTCGAGCTCTCACAGCTCACATCTCCGCTACGCACAACTCACGTCTCTTCTCCGCTACGCATCTCCTCTCCGCTTTGGTGAAAATGTCCTGCCAGCTTTGCAGCACATCTCATCTCGTCTCTTCTCCTCTCCGCTTTGGTGGATACCGGGCCTTAAGCTTTGTTTTGAAATGTGTTGATAGCCTTTTCCAACTATGTTGGGATCAGCTTCCAGTCTAACCATATGCGGCTGAATACCAGTATTTTACACGGAGCGACTGCCATTAGACCTCCGCAACTCAGCTGCTGGGCAATGCCCATATCCTAAGATGACCAGTTGTCAGGTATTCGGGCTTCTGACTACCCGTAACGACTGTCATAGGTATTCTTATGGCACCCGGGACCGGTTTAACGTTCTCTCCGAGGCACGGAGGGGTCTCGATGTGTAACAAACGGTCACCCATCCACGGACTGACCGCGGCTGCAGCATAACTTAGCAAATCATACGATCCGCACGATAATTAATTAGCCATGAGTCCCTCCCATCTTCTCCTTGTTCTGAAAATGTGTTATTTGTGCCTATTGACTTTTTAAGGGCGCTTTATGATTGGACGGTTGCTGTCGAGATGTAGCCATGCCGTAGCAGTACAGCTGTTATTTTTACATACAGTTGAGAGAGAGACGGTTCTAGATGCCTGTATCGCGCACGCATTGCAGCAGTACGGGCACAGAACAATATGTATAAGCTAAAGCAATACTTCAACTACCTACAATCGTCCGATTTGACACACTCACACAGACATGCACTGCAACAAGACTTCTATGGTAAGTTCGGAATACAGTCACATACAAAAACAAAAAACTACTCTGTATACAGTGCGTCTGTGTGAGTGTTTCAATTCAGGCGATTATAGTAAGTTGAGGTACTGCTTTAGTTTATATATCTACTGTAGTACAGGCGTCGCATTGGGGCCTGATTCACCTTACTAAAGAAGTTCAGTTGCAATTAAATTTCGATCAAACAATGCTTTTCGTATTCTCTTAATAGGCGATCGCTGACAGATACTTTCGCGTGAACTTAACTGCGGCATCACCGCAACTTAATCGGCACGTTATAAAATTACGTGAATTAGCTTACTGCTCTCTCGTTGCGTTAAGAGGCCTTGCCCACAGCGACTTTTTGTAGCGATGCAGTAGCGATACTATCACGTATGTGTATCGATACAGCCGCGATGCTGTCGCTGGCTGTGTACCTTCGCCCAGATTCTGTACACACGTTGCAAACGCGACTAACGCGCGATAGTAGCGATGCAGAAGCGCGTTTACAAAACGCGCGACAGCATCGCTACAAAAAGACTCTGTGGGCTAGAGGCCTAAATGTATGAAAAAACACAGCCCGTACGCAGAACGACAGCTGCACCAATCGTTTAAATTGAAAGCGCCCTAAAAGTTTACAGTACATATTATGTATTATTAAACGCCCAGTCCATATTCAGCCATTCGATTCTGAGGGTGACCTAAGGTCAATCGATACCGTGGCATAGCCCTAGGCAACCGCTATTATCATTAAATGGCCAGTCGCCACATAATGACAATATGATTTTGATTTCAATAAATATTTAGTTTTATCAATAATCATTAGGTACATTTGTCATACGAATACTTATGACAACAGATCTGTGGCGGCATCCATCCACGCCACATGCGAACTACGCAACACACCGGTGGTGTAGACGACTACAGCAACAATATCGACAACTCTCATAGATGACAGTTCCTACATTGCACCATGATTTAACACGCAGATAGTATATACAGGGTGGTTCAAAAGTCGTGGATCAAACGAAACAGGGCGATAGTTGGGGTTATTTGCAGTAAAAAATATCCATGTGGCAGAGCCCTAACTTAATCACCTTAAAAGTTATGACATTAAGAGTGTTTTTTAAAAAATATCAAAATTTGTAATAAATAGGCAATTAGAGTAAAATGGGTACCTATTTTAAAACAATAAATGGTGTTTAGTTGCTTGAAAGTGCTTTTATGACAGTGGGTACCATGATTTATGAGTATTGGCACTTTTTTCAATATCTTTTAAGTCTCATGAAAAAATATTTGTAACTTTAGAACCTTACTGTAAAAAAAATGTTCTACCATAAAATGCTGGAAATAACCCCAACTATCGCCCTGTTTCGTTTAATCCACGACTTTTGAACCACCCTGTATACAACCTCCCAACATCAACCGTTGGGCAGTAGCCCGCCAGGCACAAGACTCCACCTGGTTGGAGGATCATCCCTTTGGTTGGAGGAACACCACACCTCGTTCCTTCACAGGTTCTAACCCTAGGATATCGACATTGCCGAATAACTGGGTTGTGGAGTTCTGGTGGCAGTCGGACTATGTAAAATATTGGTATTTAGTCGTATCTGGTTAGAATAGAAGCTAACCCCATTAAAGTTGGGAAAAGACGGGGCAGAACATTTGGGGTACATTATGTATGAGTAATTATTTATGGCTACTGTTAATGTTCAATAATGGGTAGACATTTTAAAACGACCCTGACTGAGGGTGTTAAACTTCGTAGCTTTTAAGGCTGCCTTGACCTTGTAAGTATAGCATTAAAAACACAGTTCGGGCAAAGCGTTAATGGGTTCTACTTTTAGGCCTCGTTTCTGGAGACGCGGAGCTTAGTACGGAGCGTGTTGCGGGGCGTAAAGTGAACAACTCAAATATAATATCGCCAGATCCACGGTAAACTTACGAATCTGTAGAAGATGCACTTTACATGGGTCTGTTTTGAAGCATAAAAACATAAAAAAAAAACTTTTTGTAATCGGTATTGTGGCATATTTTGTTTTCAAAATGATAGCTTTTTAAGGCGATTCTCACACTGCACCGCATCACGCAGCGTGGCGCGGGAGTGCGTGTTCTTATGTTGTTTGCAAGTATCTGTATTTGTATAGAAAACACAAATAGTGCAACACACTGAAAACGCATTCACGCACGGTGTTTTCAGTGTGTTGCACTATTTGTGTTTTCTATACAAATACAGATACTTGCAAACAACATAAGAACACGCACTCCCGCGCTACGCTGCGTGATGCGGTGCAGTGTGAGAATCGTCTAAGATACAATCAACAGATGTTCAATATTTGGAAGGAATGAACGCACATTCGTAATTTTACCTCATCATACAATTCGTAAGTTTGTCGTGAATGTGACGATATATGATGATGTATTAAGCTACGTCCACATTTGTAGCATTTTGGCATATCGTATCTCCGCCGCGTGGCACCGACGTGTATCATGATCGCTGGTTAGGACAAACACACATACAAATGTGGACGTACCTTAACCAACGATCATGATACACGTCAGTGCCACGCGACGGAGATACGATACGCCAAAATGCTACAAATGTGGACGTAGCTTTAGAGCGTTTATGAAGACGCATTTTTCCGCGCATATTGAGTTGTATGGGCAAACCGCCTTAAGCATAACCCTCCCGATGGTCTGCGGGACGCGGGAGGGGAACGAGTAGCCAATCGCCCGTTGGCCGCCAGCAGCGATAGATAACAGCGGACTGGCTAATTGGTCGAATGATTCCCCTCCGCGTTCCGCAGCCCATCGGGAGGGCTAAGCTTACGACGGTTTTACTGTAATTGTATTTATGCGGCGAAGTGCACGGCGGGACGTGCGTCTCCTTTAACGAGACCTTATAAAATCTGTAGCCCTAGTGAAAAGGGTATAAATCCTCATTACCCTTTGTAAGGACTTATATTATTATTACTTACTAGCTTCTGCCCGCGACTTCGTACGCGGATCCTGTTGCTTATGCCAGCGACAACGGGGTCGTCTAAATCGAAGATCTGAAACGTCTGATGTCGAATTCTAAGAGCCCGGGGACGGGAAAACAACGGGATGCGCGAGACGATTCGAGACTTTCCAGATCTTTCATTTTTGTAAGTCAACAGGAAATGCCCATCAGACTAAACAACTTATCACTCGTTTCAAAAGACCTGTCAGTAGATGTGCGAATACGCTGAGAACTCAAGCGTGATTCTGTATCGGTAAACGTTTCCGATTCGCGAGACAATGCATGTCACTCACGATCAGCGGACAGTCGCGCATCACGTTCCACACTTGTCTCTAGAGACCTAGAAGCAGATGCGTAGATACGCTGAGAACTCAAGCGCAATTCTCTATCCGTGAACGTCTCCGACTCGCGAGACAATGCGTGACGTTCACGATCAGCGGTAAGTCGCGCATCACGTTCCACACTTGTCTCTAGAGACCTAGAAGCAGGTGCGTAGATACGCTGAGAACTCAAGCGCAATTATCTATCCGTGAACGTCTCCGACTCGCGAGACAATGCGTGACGTTCACGATCAGCGGTAAGTCGCGCATCACGTTCCACACTTGTCTCTAGAGACCTAGTTACTTATTACTTATTTCCATCGCCCTAGGTTAGGACTTGGTCCTGTTAATAACAGTAGACTGGTCTTTAGAATAGCATTTTAAATGGGATTAAATCCGTTTTTGGCTGATTGTAGGTTTACAATTCCTGTCACAGTACACCTGCCTAACGACCTGACTTTACAATGAGTAATCGTCATAGATTAATTATAACTTGTATCGCTTGTGGTCGAAATGCGACCATTATTTTACCTGCCTTAACGGCAACATGTTACGCACATGATTTATTTTGTGCACATCTATGTGTTATCGGTAGCAGGTAGCACTGGGCAATGTTGACAAGAGAGGGTAGTCGTCGATATGGATCGGCCCACCTGAGGTTATAAAGGCGGTGGTCATTCGACGAACCGGGAGCATTCCGTGTTGAACAGCTGAAGAAGTCTGACCTTTTATATCTGATTAGCTTGTCCTTATTTTATGATCTTGTAATAATTGTGTAAAGTAATATGCTGTGATCTAGTTAATGTTACTAATACTAACCCAAATACAAGTACTCTCAGCGGTGGAGAGTCTATGTTGGTTTTATTTACTGTGTTTACCTTGCTCGCAATCCTGACATACCGATATTAGCTAAAACTGTAATGATAGAATCACCCCTGAACGATTATATTGTTGTGTCATTTACATATGGCACAGTACCTTACCAATACCAAAAGTTTAATTCCCCTCCTTTTGTATTAAATACTTTAAAAAAGAACGACACCTTTTGATGTATTCTTTTTAGGGTTCCGTACCCAAAGGGTAAAACGGGACCCTATTACTAAGTATCTAAACACACTATGCCGAAGATACGCGACCGAAGTTCGGCATGATTACGCCTGCAATGCTTTTTAAATTACCCGCAACACGCCAGGCTGAAATTACGTCGCATTTTACCTATATAAAAAACATAGACGCCGAAGTTCGGTCGCGTATCTTCGGCATAGTGTGTTTAGACACTAAGACTCCGCTGTCCGTCCGTCTGTCCGTCTGTCACCAGGCTATATCTCATGAACCGTGATAGTTAGACAGTTGAACTTTTCACAGATGATGTATTTCTGTTGCCGCTATAACAAAAAATATTCAAAAATAGAATAAAGTAAATATATAAGGGGGCTCCCATACAATAAACGTTATTTTTTGCCGTTTTTACGAGTATAGATAATGGTACGGAACCCTTCCTGCGCGAGTCTGATTTGCACTTGGCCGGTTTTTTATTTTTTTACACATAAATCACGCCTTTTATCCTCGAAGGGTTGGGCAGAGGTGTATAGTACACCTACATTTCGCCGTTATGTTAAAGTCCCATGTAATATGGGGCAAGCCTGTTGCCATCAACCAGGCACAAATTCAGTCTTCGGGCTGCTACTGAGAAATTCCTCACGGAAAAACCCACTAACACTTTCGATAGAACCCAAGATATCACGCTCAGCAGTCGCGCTTGCGACCACTGTACCAACGAGGAGACCAGTTTTTTTTTAAGTTCTTTGTTTATGATTCCCCGCACTAGTACCTATTTTTCCTGTATCGCGGGTGTGTTTACAGACACAAATAGCCACATCCACTAACGCCCAGATCCGGAACAACTATCTGTACGCCATACAAATACTTATTTGTTCCGTGCGGAAATCGAACCTACGACTCGTAGTGCAGAAGCCCATCGCTTAGCCACTGCACCAAACGTGCCGTCATAAAGATTCTTCTTCTTCTTCTTCCTGCCCTTATCCCATGTTACTTGAGGTCGGCGCAACACGTTTTCTTCTTCTATTCCGTCCTGTCAACCGTCATGATATCACTGACTCCCTTCTCTTTCATATCATTCTTCACACAATCCATCCATCTTTTCTTTGGCTTCGGGATCTTCCTCTCCATCCATCCACATTTATATTCATAACTCTTTTGGTCACATGCGTTTCATCCCTCCTCTTCACATACCCATATCAAGACAAACGGTTCCCTTTCAACTTTGCTGTGACTGGCGCTACTTTCAAACTTCCTCTAATATACTCATTCCTGACCTTATCCATTCTGGTCACTCCATACATCCATCTCAACATTCCCATCTCCGCTACATGCAATCTTTTTTCATCCGTCTTCTTCACGATTATAGATTGTAATTATAATATAACGATTACTGATGTGATTAAAAACTGCTACATACGGAATTGGACCTAGAATTCGGATCCTAAGGTCGATTTTCGACGGTTCGCGACTCGAAACGGCAGAATGTGGCGACGACCCCAAAGGGCCACATTTCTATAAAATGTATAGGTACTCTGGAAACATTACGAAATTGTCTCGTAGTAAACATATAAAAGTATGGCCCTCGGGGTAGTCACTAGTCACCACATTTTGTTGTGTCGCTATGAATCGTGGCAATACGACCAAAGGTGTACATATTTTTTTTAAATAAAAACTATAAAGACTAAAATAATTACCATAATATAAAATTAACAGTTTCAGCAGTCGGTGGCTTTAATTTGTTTCAGTGTAGAATTGCACCGACTTCTGAAACTGTTAATTTTATATTATGGTAATTATTTCACTCTTTTTAGTTTTTTTAAGTTTTTTACTAAACACGTTTTAGTGCCATAAATTACACGGTTTAAGACTACAAATTTAAATGACACGGTTGCGTAATCTTTCCAGCAACTAGGTAGTTTCTTTAAGAATAGGTACTAATGTATAATTATTTTCGTTGATATTTTCAAGAAGCACTTAATCTATTTTGAAATTTATATGGGACTACCTCTGAAGTATGGCCTACCAAAGAAAAAAAAGAATCATCAAAATCCTAACTAATATCCTAATCCTAACTAATATTATAAATGCGAAAGTAAGTTTGTTTGTTACCTTTTCACGCCTAAACCACTGAACCGATCATCCTGAAATTTTGCATATACGTTGTCAGGTGTACAGAAACGGACATAGGGTACCTTTTATCCCGAAAAAAGTACTGTTCCCGAGGAAAACAACAAAAACGATAATAGATGGCGCCACATGTCTCTGGAATCATGATTGTATTATATTATGAAAGAAACTTTAATAGCGTGTTAAAAAGATTTTTTTTAAATTATAAATTAACGCGAGCGAAGCCGCGGGCAAAAGCTAGTCCATTCATAATTGGTGGAGATATCACGTGACAAAAACACAAAAAAAAACACGAAGTGAGAACCTCCTTCTTTTTGAAGTCGGTTAAAAATATTGTCGCTGGGCTGAAAATAAACTCGAAAGTTTCATGAATCCTGAAACGTCACATAGAATATAGAAAATATCGGTCGGTTTTTCAACTGGGCATGGATGGCCAAATCCAAATGTAAATGGAATAGCGAAAAATGGGAATTAGGATTAAATCTAAAACTGTATATTTTCACACAAAAAATATAAATTTTCCTAGCCGGTATTACCGCTTAACTTAAAGGCAAACAGACCACCATTTTAAATCCTATTCTTTAACTATTCGTGTTGTACCTTACTTACCTTCGGTTTCTGAATTAAGAATTTAGGATAAGCAATACTTAAGTTGTATTTGAGTACGAAGTTGTCAAAAAAATGCTTTAAAATCTGTCATTGTTTTGACAACTCCGTACTCAAATGTTACTTAAGTACGCTTAAGCTAGAATTCTCAATTCAGAAACCGGAGGTAAAACTATTCGTGTTGTACCTTACTTACCTCCGGTTTCTGAATTGAGATTTCGGGATAAGCAATACTTAAGTTACTTTTGAGTACAGAGTTATCAAAAAAATGCTTTAAAATCCGTCATTTTTTTGACAACTCCGTACTCAAATGTAAGTAACATTGTAGTGTGTGTAACAAGTACTGTTTATCCTAGAATTCTCAATTCATAAACCGGAGGTTATATTGGAAGGCCTACCATTCGTAAATATAAGTTCTCTGCAGTAAAAAAAAAAAAAAATACCCCATAAATCTAATAGAAGGATAAATCACGAGTATCATGGGCTTGTCGAAGAGCCCCGTTATCGACATGTTCGAGTACCTATAAATCCTTCGGCCTTGCTCTGTTGTGATAGGTGCGCTTGTAAAGACACAGTAAAATGGAACATTTTTTTTAGGGTTCCATACCCAGAGAGTGCCACGGAACCCCATTTTTAAGCTTACGATGTCTGTTCGTCTGTCACAAGGGTAAATCTCGGCTGTCGTAAGAGGTAGTTCGTAGAAATATTTGATTATGTCACAGCATACCTACTTACTACATACAGTGGGTCAACGCCCATATATTTGACAGGTCCTATGAAATGTCAAAATTATGTAGCGGAGGTTATGTCCCAAGTATGCAGTATGGCTACTCGGGACATAACCTCCGGCCCTTTACCCCGCAATCCCCCGCACGATTGCTCTGCGACAATGTTCTACGTTGACCGACTGTAAGGAGTAAGATGTAGGTAGATTGTGATTATGTGTTGTTCTGGAATGAATATTGGCATGTAATACAAATACCGAATACGAATAAAGTTTTTAAAAATTGCCTGTTTGCAATGATTGTTTTCATTGGTAAGGATCACTATGTGTGCTAATATGAGTGGCACCTGATTTAAAACACTTATTGATGTGCCTTTCATTCATTCTGAAAGGGCCAGGCGGAACCTTAATACGGAACCCTGTTTCATAGGAATACAATCCATTTCATAAACTAGCAATGATTTTATCTTTACATTATGACTAACAAGGCATACAAGTAGCTTGCACAGTTAACGAAACTGCAGTATCCGTAAATAAAACGTTTTTTATTACTGTTGCCTTAAATAAACCTCGCAGTTTTTTGAGCACTGTTAACTTTTAACTTCTATTAAAACCGTTGATATAACTGTTATTTTATATATTATTTTATACCTTTGCTATTTTGCTTCTTTTTTTTTAAAACCTTATTCGGTGGCTTATATACGATCCTTTACCGCAAGAATAAAAGAATTCTACATTTTTATGTTGAATCAAGCTAAATTCCGTGCGGGGTTAATCTGTATCAGTAATAGAAATGATACGATATGTCGTAAAAATGTCATAAAAATGTTTTGTGAAATCTGCCCCTTTTCTCGCTGACTGTACATTTTTTCCAAATTCTGTGAATGCAGATAGAAATTATTCTAAAAGTTACAGGTAGACTCCTAAGAACGTTTTTCTGTAACTACAATGGTTAAGGTAGCTCTTCATGCCCCATCTCAATTAACCACCTGTTTATAAATTAACTACTAAGAATTAAGAGGAAAGGTATTAAGCTCGTGGTTAAAGTTTCACCCAAGGATTACAAACTCCTATTGCGGACCTCGTTGAAACTCATTAGCTGTTTACATTATAAGAGCCATAAAGAATGAAGATGCTGTACCCAACTTTAATTAATAATACTATAACAGCTAAGTTAGGGTCACTGACTGACATAGGCCTACAGCTAAGGGATCGGTAAGCTTAAACGATTGGGGTTCGTCACGTTCCACCCAAATCGCTTTGCGTAGGTACTTGAACATTCTAACACCAAAGTTTACCATCTATACTTGGTACTTCCAAAGACTTATGTAGGTATTTGTTCTAGAGCTAGATAGATAGGTTTATTTTATTGTAGACTATGGACCGATTTTTCAGTCGTCAGATAACTTTATCTGAGGAATAAGTATGACGGTTTGACATATCGTTACTCTCCCCGCTAACTGTCGTAGCTAGCAATTGATAATTTTTCAGTAGTTACGTTAGCTGTGGCTTTATTTTAATGAATTAATAACTTTTTTATATTGCTCTTGGCTTCCTCTTTAAGTTAGTAGTTGCCCTAAAGCCCTAAGGTATCTATTTATTTATTTCTATTCATTTGAAACAGATACGTCACTCTGTGAGAATTTCTCTGAAAAATTATCAATTGCTAGTTACGACAGTTAGTGGGGAGGGTGACGATATTTTCTATACAAACGCCGCCAAATCCGCTCCGCCGCTCAGATAATTTCATGAACTACATTGTAACAATAACCGATTGCACATGAAATTCTTTTAAAAGAGTATCCATGCCACAGTTTCTTGCCGGCTCTTCTCCATAGGATCTACTTTGTGGAACCGTGCAACCAAATTATCGAGATGTTTACGAAGTGCATGTTATGCCTATTCAATATAAAAAACTTTGAATTTGAAATCACCATGTTTATTCCTCAAATAAAAGTTATCTGAAGATTAAAAAATCAGCCTCAAAAGAAATCAAACAAGGAATACACGTGATAGATAGATTATAAAGTTAATAAGCGTTCCAAGTATCTTATGTATGCTACAAAGAAACTACTTCTTCTTTTTTTTTTCTTTCCACAATTTGTCGACATCAGTAGTCAACCCATTGTCGCGTACGGAAACCGACGGTCAGTGAAACGCCGCGTACATCAGCGTTGTACGGTACTCTAAAAGGCGTATGCATATATACGCCAGACTATACGCGACATATACAGGGTTGTAATTTGAGATGGGGCATAAAGGGCAGCTACCTTAACCATTTTAGCTATAGGAAAACGTTCTTAGAAGACCACCCCTAAATTCTGGAATAATTTCGATCTGGATTCACACATTTTGAAAAAAATACCACTCTCTATATTGTACGCGACTGACGTCAGCGCAGCAAGAAATCCAGGCTTAAGATCGCACGCAGCATTAACTTCATAAGTAGATGTTCCTGGCCATCCTCCAGCTATCCCTCAATCTTTTCTCACGACTCCCCCGGGAAATACGCTTCATTCGGTTTGTAGCCCAGACCATAAACATTTTATCGTAAATAAAACCTTCACTATAACTTGTACAGACATTGATTGCTGAACTTAATTCGTAAATGGGAAACTGATTACTTATATCCAATATGAAAAGAGGAGGACACATAAAATTCATTTGATATAGTGCGTGATAAATGATAATTTGGTAAATGTCAGTAATAACACGGTTGTGGTTTTGAACTGAGGTGACACAGATTGCGGGTTTGAGGTTTTTACAAAATGGAATATTTTTTATATTGTGAACAGAGCTTGTAGCAATATTTTTGTAATATTTACGACAGTTGATATAAACTTCACTGGCTGAACACAACGTAAAATCATTTTTTATTCTTCGATTTATTCACTTTTTACCCTAGACGCACCTGGGGGCTTACTTTGACCTCTTAAAGCAAGATAGAAGTTGCCTGGAAGTTAACTGCCCTGCTTTTTTGTACTATGATATCGTTAGAGCAGGCTTGCGGTAGACCTGCTACGTTGACGTTCACGAAATCCGTTCACCTTGCATTACCGTTCAGCTTGGTTCAATAGTCGTTCACCTTTAGTACTGTCATGGTACGATTTTTAGCGATTCAGAAGCAGGACTGCTTTTGAATGGAAGTTGACTGGCTGCTATATGAACGTTTTCTTAAGAGGTCATGGTAAGCCCCCTGGTGGTAAACGCAGACAGGGTCTAAGATGGAGTACACGAATCCAAGTAACAAGTAACCCCTCTGACTCTCATATCACGACGGAACACAGTAAAAAGTGCTTTAATATGAGGGTGGTAGCTTCCCAGGCGCACCGTATATAGGGTTATTGGTAAAACACTAAAAACCTCTTAAGGGGTCATGTACTCATCATTATGAACAACTTTTACTATATGACCAAAACTGAAATCGCGAAAAAAACAGCTGTTCCCTATATTTTGACAAGTATGCGAACATGGAATAGACTATACTAGATTGCATCGTAGCTGGAAACTCTACACAAGCTGTAATGGATTTATGAGAGCTATACAGAGCAAAATGTGAATCTTCTGCAAAATCTACTCCATCTATTTTCCGACTTCCGGTTCCATCTGCCTTTATTTCGAGTTAATAGAGCTTGCATACGCATTTATACGACGAAGACAAAAATACCTGCCTTACATTAAATCACGTAGAGACGTGACGTATTATCCCGCTGTGTGCACAGAATGGGAATGAGAGGCGTAACGGAACGCAGCCTTTTACAGTGGGCGGATAAAAACTGTGAGTAATGGACAAGACTAGGCTTATATTTTTAAAAAAAAGTGGGAGTCCTTGAAATGCTTTTACGCAAAAAATATTATATGTGTGGTACTTCTACATATTATATTTAATTTGTAAACCAGCGCGAGCGTGTAAATATAAGTTATTTATTAGGAAAATATTTTTCAGCTGTTCATTTAAATGTGAAGTGCGTTTTTGAGGATGATGTATTGTTAATAGGTTGACGACACGTTTGTGCAGTGGCTGAGCATTGGATTCTGCACTACGGATCGTGGGTGAGATTTCCGCATAGAACAAATATTTATATGGCCGTCAGATTTTTGATCCGGGTCTGGGTATTTGCGCATGTGAGATTTATGTCTGTAAACGCACCCACGATACAGGAGAAATCCTAGTTACGTATGAAAAAAGGTAGTAAATCCATATTATAAAAGAAGCTGACAATTAACAGTGTCATCACTATTCAAGTATTCACTTCTAAAAATAAATTAGATAAATCGGTTCTGGTTAGAAGACATAAAATCTATAGCGCAATCCATCAGTTCATGATTCGCCTAAAGCTGGGTCCGCTGCGCCGTGTTTTTGCGTTTGCAAGCAGGATAACATTGTATGCTAACCGAATAGGGGCGTGGTCTAACAGTTTTGTTAGCAAAATTGGCGCTGCGGACCCGGCTTAACATTGTTTGCTAACCGAATAGGGGCGTGGCCTAACAGTTTTGTTAGCAAAATTGGCGCTGCGGACCCGGCTTAACATTGTTTGCTAACCGAATAGGGGCGCGGCCTAACAGTTTTGTTAGCAAAATTGGCGCTGCGGGTGGCTTAACATTGTTTGCTAACCGTATAGGGGCGTGGCCTAACAGTTTTGTTCGCAAAAACACAGTAACATGTTAGAAAATTGGCGCTGCGGACCCGGCTTAAGGCTGACCACACAAAGGCTGCTTAGTGGCTGGAACACTTTGTGTCTGTTAACATAGTTGTGTGCCTCGAGAAACACGTATTATTCGGAACAGTGCAGATATCGATACAAAACTGTGTCCACAATGACCGTTGTTTCCGACCTCGAAGGGAAATGCGGTTGCTTGAGCGATTAATAATGTACCAAGCCACAGGAATATCGCTTGAGAGTGATCAAGACGGTGGCTGCATACACCAAACGGTTGCTGCAGCTTAAACCAAATAGCGATCAACTGTGTCTCGAGCAACTTAATGGCCAAGTGCCGTCAGCCTAAGTGTCAAAACATACTAAGCGTATCTTGGCGTATCTTGCGCAGTAATGCGCGCGCACGAAACTTCTAGGCCCTTTAACGCTTGGCAAAATGATGATAGATTTCATGCCGCGAAAAGTACGTGAAGCTATCGAAATCAGCCGTCATCCGAATTTCAATAGATATGGTGGTTGGACACTGCCACCTGCCTGGAGACCAGCTCTGAAGTCTACGTCATATAAAAGTGAGTTAAGTCTGGAGTGCGACACAGTAAGCGCGGTATGCACCGGCACTCAGTATCACAACAACACGGACACGACAAGTGACGAAGATGCACGAGCAATACCGACACAGAGCGCGCCCCTCTCGTCGCGGGCGCAACGCTACGCGGCGCGGTGCAGCGCTAGTTCGACTCGCGACCTCGCCGCGTGATCAGCTCATGATTAAGGACTCCGTTTGGGTTCGAAACTAGTCGGGCAATCCCGAAAAATGCACGTGAGTAAACCGTAACTAATCATAAATATGAATGTGTCTCACGAAAGTTATAATAATAAAGTAACTAAAGTTCTTTGGTAACAAATACATATAGCCGTACTAATGGTGGTAAGTACCAAAGAATTCATAAGATTGCGTGATCGGTAGGCATTTACGCTACTTCAGAGTTTTCGCCAAGTTTCTAATTAATAGCAACTCGTTAAACGATTTACGCGACTACGCGAATTTACTGCGACAAATATAATTTTGCACGGAAGTCCCATATGAGTAGGCAGAAGTATAGGTAGGTGTTTAAGTAGGCAACAAAATCAACATAATCAGCCCATTACAGTCCCACTGCTGGGCACGGGCCTCTTCTCAGAATGACCGCTACGCCATGTGCGGGTTGACGAAGTACACACACCATTGAAAACTTTTTAGAGCCCTCTCATGCTTGTTTCCCACGGTGCGTGATAACGCGCACCGCGACGCGTTAGCTCGCACCGACGCACCATTGGAAGAGGATCGTCCGTGGTAACGCGGACGCGTGCGGAGCGGTGCGCCGTATCCACATCACGCACTCTCATAATGTGTCTTTCCACGGTGCGTGATTTTACGGATGATACCACACACAGCCGGTGCGCGCTACCACGCACCGTGGGAAGCCAGCTTCAGGTGTGCAGGTTTTTTCACGATGTTTTTTCTTCAACGTTAACGTAGATCATCAAATTCTGATCCGTACATGAATATGAAAGGTTAGAGGTGCAGGCCCGCATCGAATTCAGACCCTACTTCTTCTATCGTGTCGGCACGAGCTATACGAGAACAGTGCCCCAAGTGTGAGTTTTTTTCGTTAACTACTGTAGTTGCGTCACGGCAAAAATGTATGAAAATTTAGGCTGCGCCTCTAGCGCACCGTTCAATAAACGCGCGAATATTAGTTAGTGAACGGTGCGTCTAGAGGCGCAGCCTAAATTTTCATACATTTTTGGCGTGACGCAACTACAGTAGTTAACGAAAAAAACTCACACTTGGGGTACAGGTCATGCCGTAGTGAAAAGATTAGCCAGTCAGCAAGGTTGATAGCGGGGCCGACTGCGCAGGGTGCGCCGGACGTACCCAAGCATCGTCACTCGCGGAGGATCCTTTCATGCACCCCACTAAATGAACCCTACTAAATGAAAGGCAAGCATTCCACTGTTTGGTACTCTTGGCTTATTTCCATATTTTCGTCCGGGACTGAAAACCTCGGGAATGCATTTGGTCACTGCAAGGTTCCTGTGGACTTTCACGCGGAATAAGTCGCGGGTAAAAGCTAGTCAATTATATTTACTACGAATGTTATATACCCAATAAAGGCTAGTTTCAGTGCCTACAAACTAATTTCACATAGAGCGGCTCTCCTATAAGATATAGTCCCTATAAGTCGTGATAAAATAAAATGGCCAAATTGCATTCCCGAGGTTTTCACTCCCGGGCGACGATATGTACGGTCAGCAACAGAAGTAGCTGAACATTTGAGTTTTTAAACTTGGCATTAATTAGAAAACGAATTGTTTTAAAACAAAAAGTTTAATAGATATTTAGAGCTGCTAGATACAGCTCTAAGTATGTCTTAAAGTTTTTGTTTCCTATCAATTAGTTATGTAATTAATGCAAAGTTAAAATACTCAAATGTTCAGCTACTTCTGTTGCTGACCGTACCTATCAAATATGTCCAGCCACGTATAAATTCCATGTATCAAGACGCGAGTCTATTTCCTTTACCGGGATATAACCATTCCACCGCACCGTGGACGGGCTACGACATAAAATTTCCTCACCGCACACTAGGAATAGACGCATGTCGTAAGATTCAACAAAACCCAGCACGCTTAGTGATAGAATCTACATGGACCACCTGGCTAGCTACCACACTAACATTAAAGCCAAACAGTTTACTGTGTTCCTTCGTATGTATGTGAGAACTAGAAGGGTGTCGGAGAATCCCTCTATATCTTTGTTACTTGTATTCGTATGCTCCATCTTAGACCCTATCTGTGCTTACCATCAGGTGCGACCTAGTCAAAAGTAACCATTAGTAACCAAGTCAAGTAATTATAAAAAAAACTGGGAAAAAGATAAGAAATGGAATCGTTCGATTACTGAGTTATGTTCCGCAGGTTCCGCTAGAAATGAACAAGTCGCATGCGATTTTTGTCGACCGGTGTAAATGGGGTGGCGATTCGATTTTTACAAGTGATGCGACGACGTATTCCACATTGGGCACCCGCTTTTACGGCACCCAAGCTAATGGCACCTGAGGTATTCCATATTCGGCACCTATCGGTATTTTTCGCAGGTGCCATTAGTGGAACAGTTTATTATTTAAAATTTTATTCCACTTTCGGCACCTACGAACCAGTAGGTACTAGTGATGGGACGTTTACTTTTTATAGGACGTTAAAATTAAAAAATCGATTAAAATCAGTAGAGTTTAATAACATGATAAAAATATAACTTCTTTATGTATTTTAATATCACAATCGGTTTCCTTAATCACATATATTGCAAAATGAGCCTTGAGTTACAACAGTTTTTTTTTTTAATGTTTTGCGGCTTTTTATCAAACATGATCATGCCAGCCTCATCGTACACAATAGAATTTAAAAACAAATACTTTTTAGGTTTACATACAATTATTTCTCTTCTTGATTAACTTTGTAATTAAAATTCAACTGTCTTTATTTATTAAAACTACCAGGAAAGCAGAAATGAACTGGAACTAGGTGCTTAAGCGACTTAACATACATAGCTCAATCATGGTAAAAATACAGGTTTTGAAATTGAATCATTTCTTGTTTTGAAAAGTACCAGGGCGACAGAAATGAACAAGAAATAGGCGCTTAAACGATATCACTAAATGACAGTTATAGGTAAGATATAGGACAGTTTTAAGACTTCTATCGATATAGTGAATAATAAGGAATACTTTATATTCCTTTTTGTGTTTAATCATTGGTGCACATCTTAGTGACATCGTTTAGGCTGTCACCCTGGTACTTTTCAAAACAACAATTGATTCAATTTCAAAACTTATAATTTTAGCATTAGGTATTAAGCTAAGTAGTAAAGTCGCTTAAGCACTTAGTTCCAGATCATTTCTGCTTTCCTGGTAGTTTTAATAAATAAAGACAGGTGGATTTTAATTACAAAGTTAATCAACAAGAGAAATAATTGTATGTAAACCTAAAAAGTATTTGTTTTTAAATTGTATTTATTGTGTACGATGAGGCTGGCATGATCATGTTTGACAAAAAGCCGCAAAACATAAAAAAAAAAAAAACTATTGTAACTCAAGGCTCATTTTGCAATATATGTGATTAAGGAAACCGATTGTGATATTAAAATACATAAAGAAGTTATATTTTTATCATGTTATTAAACTCTACTGATTTTAATCGATTTTTTAATTTTAACGTCCTATAAAAAGTAAACGTCCCATCACTAGTACCTACTGGTTCGTAGGTGCCGAAAGTGGAATAAAATTTTAAATAATAAACTGTTCCACTAATGGCACCTGCGAAAAATACCGATAGGTGCCGAATATGGAATACCTCAGGTGCCATTAACTTGGGTGCCGTAAAAGCGGGTGCCCAATGTGGAATACGTCGATGCGACTGGTGACTTGCCGCACGGCTAAAATCGACCTGTGGAAATCCCCCATTATCGAAACGTTCTGGGTCGGATGGCAGACCTCTGTTATTTAATAAAGCAGTTAATAACTGATATTTTGGTCTATTTGTTACAGATACTATAACGTCCATAACTGAGGAGCCAGAGTTAGCAGAGAAGTCCTCGACAAGGAGAAGTCAACCTCATTCGTCGCGCATCTCCGCCGGTGAGAGCGGTAAAGCTTCCACTAGTTGATCAATAGATTAGATCACATCTCACCAACACTCATTTATCAACCATCACTTAATAATAAGCGTACTTAGATTTAGCTCAAACTTGACTTATATACTGGACCATTATGTTTGGCTTGTAGTCTTAAACGCATTTCAGACTACGCTATAATATATAGCATACAGCAAATATTGTAAAGCACAACAATATCGCTCAGCATACATTTCATATGGACATGTTCACACAAGGCTATGCTATAAAGTATTGGCTTGCTATACGCGATAAACTTGAGCGATCCTTAGAGCTATATCGTACGATTTTCCGGTCCCCGCCCCGCCTCACTTCTTCCCCGTCCGTTGACCGACAGATCGTCGGCCGTCAAAAAACTTGCTATACATAGTAGACCGGCTTGCGATATAGCGTATAGTGTGAACGTCATGCTAAATTGTTATAGGTTATGACGCAATATGCCTTACTTATATATCGAAATAGTATAGCGTAGTCTGAACTGCGCTTAATCTAAGTTTTTGGTAAAACGTCGATTTCGTGGAATTTGAGCGTTTGTTACTCGTAAGTACGCACTCAGAGGGATTCAGAGATTGCTATGTAAATATCGATTTTGACTTAACTTGAAAGTAAAGTCTGAGCAAAGTCTGAGTACGCTTTATACGTCTTTGGTCTCAAGTCCCAAGTAAATTGAGATTGGCTATCACTTATCCAAAATAGACTCAAATCTGTACGTCTTGTGAACAAGACGGATTTCTGTCAGGATTACAGAAAAGACGACCCAAATATACTACTGTCAACGCATCCTAGTATTATAGTTTACACAAAATAATCTATTAAGTGTCCTCATCATCATGAGCCCATTACTGTCCCACTGTTGGGGATGGGCCTCTTCTCGGAATAAGAAGGGTTTAGGTCATAGTCCACCAAACTGACCTGGTGCAGATTGGCGGACTACACACATCATTGAGAACATTTTGGAACCCTCTCATAATTATAAGGGAGTGCCTCCGCTGCCGGCGCCGGCACCCAAAAATAACGCCATTGGGAACCGGCGGTACATTACTGCCGGTAGCCGAGATTAAAAACGTCGGCTGCCGGCACTCCAAATGGACATCGGTGGTGGTAATAAGTTGTTTGGTAGGTATGTTAGTTGAAAGGTAGGTTCGAATTTGGGCCAAACACTGAATCTTGTCTTCCAACTGACTAATTTCAAGAGCGAGCGAAGCGAGTTCGTTATTCTGGGCACCCCGACAGGGATAGGTTAGGTTCGAAGGGGATGACGGGGGCTAGAGTGAGCGAGCAAAGCGAGCGAACAAAGCCCCCGTTATCCCCTTCGTGTTAGGTTACTTTAAACCTTGCAGACAGAAATAGGAGCCCCGCACAGCGGGGCTCCATCTACTCTGCTTTGAAAACCCGAACAACGTTACAAACATCCCCTTAAGTTTTTCATTTTATTGTGAAAATGAAAGTGGGTGACGAATAATCGTCTCATAAAGACTTTGAAAAGGCCTTGAAGGTGTATAAAAACAGTGTATATAGTCGGCGCGGCGCCGGCAGCCAGTTTGGAAGCCAGCGCCGGCACTCGTAATGGCAACCGGCGCCGGCAGCGGAGGAACTCCCTAATTATAATACTCGCATAATTATGTGGCCAAAATATCATTGAATGTCTCTCATCAGACTTTATCAACACTATTAGTCAGATGATTCAAAACCACTGGTGTCTACGGATTTCCTTTTTCACTTTTACTCCATCACCACACAAGTACATATTTCTTCTAGAAATATTGCCATAATTGCACTTTTGTACACTCACAGCCAAAACTCTATCATATTTTAAATAGCACCAAATAGCAATTAGGTAATTTGAGACTACATTTACATTACAAACCTACTTGATATGTTATAACTCAGCTATTTTATGGCCAATACACAAAATTGGCAGTAAGTACCTACCTGTCCAGTAACTTGCCTAGAATTTACGATCGCACCGTTCCGCTCTGAATACGACACAGTTTGGTATTTCGGAGACACACGCCACTTCTAGAGATTGACACCTTTAAGGCCTATTTGTAGATATGTATATAAATATATAAGCGGTATTCGTCTGGGCTGGCGACAATGTCTGTAGGTATTTCACTTGGTATTTTGTTTGTACAAATACCGCAGGAGCTCGTAAATCTGCTACGGATATGCGAATGTCAACTTGGAACAGTCAGCGAGAAAAGTAGCTGAACATTTGAGTTTTTAAACATAATATTAATCGGAAAACTAATTTATAAATAATAAAAACTTTAAAATATGACTCAGAGTTGTATCTAGATTGCTAGACTGTTGTACAATTTGAAACTATATTATACTTTTTGGATTATTCAATTGACTGTTAGATTGTTTAAAAACTCAAAGGTTCAGTTACTTTTGTCGCTGACGGTACAGTCAGTCATATTAACAAATAAGTAGATAGAGGGGACGACATAGTAAAAATTTACTCAGCTCCTTTATTAATTAATAAAGATTTTTAAAAAGCGGACAAATTATTGATGATGGAATTATTATTAAATGCATATGGTACCTAACAAATTTAACTGTAAAGGAGTCTAGATACAACTTTGAGCACAGTAATACGCCGCTTTACGCGATCTCTCATTGCGCGAATTCGTTATAACGCGATTGTCTATATTCGCGCTATATTGTCCCGTTTTACGCGGATGCATTGATTGGTCCAAGAACATACTGAAGAGAGTGTTATCGTCAAGTGCAATAGGTACA
Source organism: Amphipyra tragopoginis (assembly GCA_905220435.1). Classification (NCBI taxonomy): domain Eukaryota; kingdom Metazoa; phylum Arthropoda; class Insecta; order Lepidoptera; family Noctuidae; genus Amphipyra; species Amphipyra tragopoginis. The sequence goes on from HG992006.1 coordinate 6,999,805, forward strand.
GGAGGTGTTATCAAAGATATATTTGGGTCTTGAGATTTTTGAAAATACAGGTAGTGATGACAATCGCGTGTTATATCATCGGCTTGTTACGAAAGAATTTTGCAAGAGCGTATGCAAAATGCAACTCAAAAAACCTTAGATAATTATTTCACAAAGCAAAATACAAATGATTAAAATTTTGTGACGTTTTCGGCAACAAAAGATAATTGATTAATGTACCTATTCACCGTGTTATTTGATCATACCCCGATATACGCAAATTTCGCTTAATACGATTTCGTCGGGAACGCATTCCTCGCTTAAAATGGGGTATTACTGTATATCTATTGATTCTTTTTCCAATAACGCCAAGTTTAAAAACACAAATTTCGGCTACTTTTGTCGCTAAATGTACGTAAGCCCACAGTATTCACACAAAACGCTTGTACACAAGATTACGCCCCTAAGCAAATAGCGCCTATGTCAGGCTGTTTATCATTTCTCTAATCATTTAGTCTAAAATTAAATAAAAAATAGACTGCCTCGTTAGTCTAGTGGTTGCAAGCGCGACTGCTGAGTGTGAGACTTTGGGTTCGATCCCCAGGTCAGATAAAGTGTTATTGTGTTTTTCCGTGTGGAATTTGTCAGTAGCAGCCCGGAGCCTGGATTTGTGCCCGGTTGATGGCAATAGGCTCGCCCCCTATTACATGAGACTTAAACATAATTGTGAAATGAGGGTTGTACCTACTATACACCTCTGCGCAACCCCTAGGGGAACACAGGCGTGATATTATTATGTTATATTTTGTTGAATGGAAAAAACATCACGAATCCAAGCTTCAGTGACAAAATCGCTTAGGTATATCGGAATAGGCTTTATTGTTACCGAAGCATTTCGTGGCCATAAATAACAATAAATTTATGGCTACTGCATGCCATGTTTATAGCCAATGCATGCCACACAAGTTCTAGATGTAGGATTAGAGTGTGCTGTTTGGAGGTTGGCATATAAATTGTTTTAAAAATATGGAGTCCGTTTGGGATTCTTTACATTTCTAAATGGCCTTGTAAGTGAAGGCACAGACTTCCTTAGTATGTTGTAGTCAGATTAAATTTTAAATGTTGTAAAGTGCTTTCCATAAAACATACAAACTTTATTTTCTGTGAACGGAGAAGTAGCTCTCGAAAGGATAGAATAACGATGGTTAGGAATTCAAGATTTTGCAGACAGAATAGGATAAGACATATTTTCCTGTTACTAAAACTATTTTTTTTATCATATAATTTGTTTCTATGTAGTAATGATAGTCTAGAGCAGCGGTTCCCAGATTATTTTTCTCATTGACCACTTTCAAAATTTAGCTGGTTCCGGTGGACCCCCTGCAGCTACTTTTCTACCATATTAAATGTGAAGATTAGATCTTTTTTTCACGCCAACGTAGACCCCCGTCGAGTCTCCCGTCCACCTGGACCAGTTTGGGAACCTCTGGTCTAAAGCTTGAACGCTTGCCTTCCATGCAGGAAGGTCTGAGTTCGATACGGACCTCTGTCTTTTTGAATTTATGTTCGGATCAGAAGTTGATTATCACTTATCGGTGAAAGAAAACATTGTGAGACAACCTTGCACACCTGAGAGGGCTTCAAACAGTTTTCGATGGTATGTGTATTTCAGCCAACCCGCACCGGGCCAATAGTGTGGTGGATTAAGGTTTAAACCCTTTTCATTCTAGGAAAGTAATGGGCTGATTGCTAATTAATTTGTAGACGGCAACGTAACCTCTTTAATTGCTTAATCAGGTATTTTTTCCTTTTTATTCCCTGCGGGGACGGATTTTGTGTAATTCCCCTCTCGCTAGGCCAGCGAGCCGTAAGTGGCAACGAACCTGATACCATACTTGTGCCAAAAAACTGACAATTGGCTCCTTACCTATTTCAATGGAACGTAATACCATCGACGAAACGTAGGTGTTCCAACTCAAGTAATAGGGGAACACCTCCAGGGATTGAGTTTAAGTATATGTATACTAGCTGTACCCCTGACTTTTCTATAGAAACATACGGTTACTGAACATCAGGATGACGAGTGTACGTCAAAAAACAGAGATTTTATACACATTTAAGCAATGTTCTAGCAATGTGAGGAATGTGCGTAAAATTTAAAGCAATGTGCTTTTATAATACTAAAGTTATTTGAAAAATTTAGTGAGTCGCCAGCCTGATATGACGGGTGTATTTTTAATGCTACCCACACTCAATACGTGATAATTTGTACCCTATAACCTGACCCGCTCGCTAACACATGTGGCTGCCAAAGAACTTGATTTGTCCAGTAGTACTAGCATGAAGCTCAAACAAACAAACTACATTTTTGACATCAGTATCGTTCCTAAGATGCGTTGCACTTACTTTTTACCAAAACAATATTTAATGTACTGTTTTAGCATCGTTTCAATGTTATTATTAAGTAATATGTATGTATTTTCATTATTGCGTCATCCAGCCCTATTGCCATTTTCATAAAAGGGCGCTCTTATAATGATTGCCAGTTGTCTTATAACTAATATTGTGCAGAATGGAGCGGCGCGACGGGCGGTCCTCCAGCGGAAGTGGTGCTGCGGCTTCACCCACCCTCCTCAACGTCGCGCGTCAATGCCTCCCTAGCTGACATCGGTGAGTTGAGCTCTGGTAGACTAAGGTTTGCGGTAAAGGCACAGATTAAATAACAGCGTAACAGATACATCCCAAGTAGCAGAAGCTAAGCTGACGAATTTGTTGACGTCTCGTACGTCGAATTCGAGTTGTGTTTACGCATAAAAGCTGGTTCTGGTTTAACATTTTAAGCCACTGCGTATCCGAAAATATTGGAGTTTTAATATGTACCTACTAGATCATGTGTCGATAAAATTTTGTTTTAAGATGGCCAAATATTTTACATGACGGTTAGCGTGGGCCGCATTTGAGCTAAATTTAAACATCTATAAGTAAGTACTGTTATTGTATGCCTTGCAAATGTATATTTGGGATAAGTATAAGTTCTCTGTACATTGTGCAATAAATATGTCAGCGTTCTCGCTCCCCGTCACTCCGTTGTGTATGATATCGTCTACCACGTTCGTTGTGGCGAGAATCTTGCGGGCCGCACCAAGATGTCTCGCGAGCCATGCCCGTTGAATCGGTAACATGAACTATTACGAGTACATACCCATGTAATAAGTTCATGTTACCGAGCTGGGCCCCTTCGTTGACGTATGAGTAATCAAATCTTAAATCCTTCAATACTTTGGGATCAGAAAATAAAAACCTGATGGGATACTCCAAATTACACGCACCATTTTTTTTGATTCTGGTTCGGCACAGAGAAGCGGCAGAAGAGGTTAGTTTTATTATAAAGACTGAGAACAATTTTTTTATAAACTCAACTTTTAGCATCCTATAGCTATGTCTACACCAGTGCGCTTTCACGTTCATCTTGCGTCTTCGTCTGAAGCATGCATATGAAGCGTCATAGCGCATGCCTTAATACTAGTTCGAGTCTTATGGCAATCAATATTGCATGCGCTTGACGCAAGAGGAATTGAAAGTTGAAAGCGCAAGATTAACATGAAAGCGCACGGGTGTAGACATACCATAGACATTCTCAATGTAACATCGGAATCAAAAGTGGATTCTATCAAAAACACGCAAGCGTTCGATTATCTACGAGGCCGCTTACATTTAGATGCTTTCTATTATGCAATTGCAAATGTAAGTTTTTACATTAGATTATACTATGTAGTAGAATTATGCAATCTGATTTGAAAAAAAAACATAAAATATCTAATGGGCTCCCTAGGCGTTCAAAAATACTTGTCAAGCATTTTCGCGAATTTGTCAAACATCTGGCGGCCTACTCCCTAAGTCCGTCAATGAAGTTATTTGCCCGTCCGAAAGTAGCCCGAAACGTAGAAGTGAACAAAACAAATGTCAAGTTCAACTTTTCGGACGGGCAAAAACACATCGGGTAGTAGGGAAAACTATTCAAATCGTGTTGTCATTCATTCTTAGTTCGGGCCCCGAAATAATCGTATGTCCGTAGGTGATAGGGAGTAGGAAACGCTCGTAACTAAAACCACGGACTTCGTGCTTAGGGAGTAGACCCCCTGACCACAATTACGCACACACGTGAGCATCATTTAAAATCAACATGGATTTAAAACCTTAACTCCATTAAACCAAGAGTAGGAAGGAACCGGTTGCAAAAATATCGGTTAAGAAAGGTTATTAACTGTTTCGCATAATGTTTTCGTTCAGAACAAAACCGATATCGTCCTATAACTGAAAAAACCGGTTTGACTCATTTCAAGGACGAAATACCGGTTAATAAACGCTAATCTTAAAGAGAACTTTATTTTAGAACAACGCTTAATTTACCGGTTAACAAGAACGAAACCGAAATATTGAGTTCCTTATTTTACTTATGGTCTTACCGATTTAAAAATTTGATCGGTTCCCGAGCCTTGCATTAAACATATTATGTACTTTAATTTCTATTGTAACCAAAATAGCTTTATGACCGTTTTGTATATTTATATTTCTTTTTTATATTCCTGTTTAGTATATTCTATCACTTGGAAATTAATTAATCATATTATTTGTCTATTTTTAATAATAATTGTTTGCTGCACCGAACGACGTTCGCTGAAAACCAGCGCTGGGGCTCTGTCTTGCATAGGGTCGCAGCATAATGATGAGCGATAGCTGTTTTGCGTGGAAATGACGCATGTTTCTCTCAACCTTCTTATTTTTTGTGTTTATTTTCTTTTTGCGTCATGTTTACCGCAAATAACCGTATTTTCTTTGTTTCTTATTTTTTTTTTTCATGTTTCGCGAATATGCTTGACAGCCATTTTTGATCGTCTAGGTAGCCTTTAACAGTATAAAAATCACAGTTCACTACCGCATACACAACGCTGCTCGGTTATCTGCCTGACATTGGAATAAACAACGTTTGAGGTTTAGGAGCTCATATTGCATTTTCTAGGTTACCTGTAGACGTCAGCCTGTCACTTTACGGGTTGTAGATACAAATCGAATCAATACTGAGCTTCAGTTTACGAAGTTATGTATCAAAATCTTCTGTGTGTATAGGTGCGCTATATACATAGCTACGTTCCGTTAAAGCTAATAATTTACTTAGAAATTGAATTAATTTGTGTCGCTATTGATACCTGTAGAACTCAAAAGGGTAAAGGAAATACTGTTATATTGTGCTAGCTGTTCTCCCGTGGCTGTGCCCATGTAAATAACTTGATTACAGTGCCACCTATCGGATTCTAATATAGCTATGAACCATCGTCACGACAAAATAAATATATAGTTCGTTTCAAAATCCCTGAGATAAAATTGACAGGCGCAAATGTGAAACTTGTTAATTTTAGGACCATTTTTTTCAAATTTGACGTTTCGCTCATGTCAATTCAGTCTCAGGGATTTTGAAACGAACTTTAGGTACTGTGTAAATATGACTTCAATCGGTCAAGTTGTTCAGAAGTTATATGATCGAACAGATGCATCAACGATTATACAGCATGACTGAGTCCCTTTACATCTAAAAACTACGAACTCTGCCCATCATTCTGTACAACTTTTACTATGGGACATATACTGAATTCGTGAAAAAAATACAACTCTTCCATACATTTTGTTAAGCAACATCGATTATTTTGTTTTCGGTTTTCGGATGTAAAAAGACTAACCAGTCATGCTGGATGTGGCATAGTGTATATCCTAAGCTGAATCATTATGCCTGCCAGGGTTGCGGAATTTGTTCGAAAGAGTTACCGCGGCCCTGGAACACAAAGGGCATTAGGAGGAACACGGATGGGTTTTACTCAGTAAGAGTCTGACACTCCCTTCCGCTCCGCGCAGAGCAGAAAAAGTCGTTAGATGATTTCCCATACATAAAAGAAAAAAAAAAAAGCTGAAATCTCATAGCCAAAAACACCAACCCATCATCAACCTAACCTATTTCAAACTATATTAAAGTCGACCTTCAATCGAACCAAATGCAGCAATTAAAATAATGTTTATTCATATAACTACCACCTGTACTGTACCATTCCATAAATACAGAGTCGAAATACGACAAAGGCGCCCAACTCTACACACAGAGAGAATTCCATAGACAATTACAAAGGAAGAGTGACGTAATTGATTGGTACACAATAGCTGTCAGTCTGCATCAAGTTACTAACTTTCCTAAGGGAAGTCTTGTCTTGTCTGAACAAGGTTTAACATTCATTTTAGAAGTGTACTCAACTTTGTGTTTATAGCTTGAAGAGGGAATCGATGATTTGATTATTCCTTTGTTCAGTGGGGCTCAGTTCAGCTGCTTCGGACTGAGGTCATTTTAAGGCCGACGCTACACTTAGCCGTGACGCGAGCTGTGACGAATAAGCGAAAGCGATTAAAACGAATTTAATATTGACGTGTGAGTGGGTACTACACTAAAAACGATAGCGGTTTTTGGTGTGTCGCAGTTCGCGTCGCGGGTAGTTGTAACTTCGGCCTAAAAATGAGGGATTTACCGAATAGTTTCGAGTTGAAGAAAACTGTATCATCAAACGTTTCGCTTGCTAAAAATTGGTTTTTAAGGCGCTCCCTCACCGGGAGCATTCACGTGTAATGTAGCAACGCAAGATTACATTTTGATTACTATTACTACTTGGCGATAATGTTCAAAATCGAAACCTGCATTGTTACATTACACGCGAATACTCCCGGTGAGGGAGTGCCTTTAGATTCCCGATCGACCAACTGATACCAAAATGATTCGATTGTAACCAGCGACGGATAATAGATTTTGTATTAAATCAAAACCTCCACTCCAGATAGAACTACCAATAACGGCTACAAAGAACGGTCATACTTTTTTGTATAATTATGATTGGCAAACAGGCCTTAAGCCCACCTGATGGAAAATGGTTACCGCCGTTTATACAAGGTTAGTCGGAAAGGGGGTACTAATCCGAAGGCCACTTATAGTATCGCTGATGACTGTTCGAAAGAAAGTGTTAAAATTTCAAAATTCGATATTTTTTTTTCCAAATAAAATTATTTTTGTTTTAGTTTTTTCAAAAATTCTTCATTCCTGCTTTAGTTACAAATTCAGAAAATGGTGCTTCTAATTCATGACTCCAAATATGACCTAAAATGTAAACACAGCTGATCATAACATAACTAGGGATAGATAAAAAAAAATTGAGATTTTTGTAGGTACTACTGTTTCTCCGAAACTATTGAGTTTTGGGAAAAGTTGTAGAACAAAAGTTTTTTTTTTTTGTGTATTTTAACACCTTTTCGGATTAGTACCCCTTTTCTGACTAACCTTGTACACACAAACAAACGGAGTTAAAGAATAGCACTATCCCATTTCTTTCACATGGAGCTTCATATTGCCATAACCGCCAGGTTTAGCAGACAGATTGGTGATGGTAGTATGTTGTTATGAGCAAATAGCAGGACGCTACTGGCTACCTTCTTGATATACAAGGTTGGTCGAAAAGGGGGTACTAATCCGAAAGGGTGTTAAAGTACCCATCATAATGAATAACTTTTGTTCTACAATTTTTTCCAAGTCAATAGTTTAAGAAAAATAACGCGAAAAAAAAAGCGCTAAAATCTATCTATCCCAAGTTATGACCAGCTGTGTTCACATTTTAGATCATATTTGGGGTTATGAATCAGAAACACCATTTTCTGAATTTGTAACTAAAGAAGGGATGAAGAATTTTTGAAAAAACTGACATCTTGCATGGAAAAAAAAACGAATTTTGAAATTTTAGTAGTGAAAAGATTAGCCAGTCAGCAAGGTTGGTAGCGGGGCTGACTGCCCAGGGTGCGCCGGACGTACTGAAGTATCGTCACTCGTGGAGGCTCTTTTCATGCACCACAAATGATACTGACTGCCTCGCTAGTCTAGTGGTCGCATGCAAGACTGCTGAGTGGACCTAACGATCCTGGATTTGAGGCCCAGGTCAATCAAAGTGTTTTAGGGTTTTTCCGTATGGAATTTTTCAGTAGCAGCCCAAAGTTTGGATTTGTACCTGATTGATGGCAATAGACTCGCCCCTGATTACATAGGACTTAAACATAGCGGCGAAATGAGGATGGACTTATACACCTCTGACCAAACCTATGGGGAATACAGCCGTGATGTTATGTCATAAAATTTAATATCGCCAACAGATGGCAGCGGTGTCGTGGTGAGAGCAGAAGAGGCTCTCATAGTAGCCTTCGTCCTCCTGCTGTGGGTGGCAGCCATAGCACTGTTCTTCAATCGTTGGGGCAAGATCAGGTGTGTCTATAAACTGTACGTAGTATTATTTTGTTTCTTTTCACTGCACTCAGGGATCGAGGCAGAGGTCAGATTTGGCTCAGATTTATGTCTGAAATCAATAACCGATCTCAATCTATACAATCTCCGGATTGAGTAGGTTTTTGACATTTATTTCTATTGAATTTCTGTCAAAACCCTACAACAGTTCAGAGATTTTGCATTGGGAATGGTTATTGGTTTTGGCCTTAAAATAATTATTTGATTGATTGTAATCATGCTGCATCATCTGACCATGATGTGGCAAACAATCGGATAGCAAGAATCAACCGAAGCATATACGCCGATCTGAGCTCCGCTCTCCATTAGTTGCACTTAACTAAATTTAGAGTCTGTCAACTCGCGGGTTGCTCGTTACTTAAGCTAAATCTGACAGCAGCTAACTTACTTTTTAACTTTAAAACAATATTAGTCTCTAGAATTTAGGACTAATTTTAAAATCAGAATCTTTTTAAAGTTTCATTCTGTGCTCAAAAAATTCACAAAAAGGGAGAAAACATTAACTAGAAAAACAATTTAGGTCTGAGAATGAAATAAACATCTATAAGCAGAACCTTGTATAATAGCGAGGTGAAAACTATCTGTGCACAAAGGTAACACCGGCGATAGACTAAATCTGGAGACGCATAATTCCTGGCAAGTAACCTTGAACGGAAATAATTCTTTATTTCTAATACAAAACATTGTCGATGATATAAATAAAGAGGCTATTGAACTTTCGTATCATCATAGAAATTCAATAACTACACAGGCAGATTTAATAACCGTTACTGTTATTGCTAACAAGATAATAGAATCTATTTCAGCTACAACGAATTTAAGAACAAACTGACCTTGTAATACTACTATACTTCTAGCTACTTTCGACACAGTCATGTACCCAATTCATTCAAAGTAGCCATAAAAAGTTGATAACACTTTTCCTTCAAGTTTATACCTTTTAGAACAAGGGCAAAAAACCTTATCCATTTATAAAGGGCTTTGTCGTAAATTATAGGAAATAGTTTGACCCAAACATCGTTGAATGTGTCCTTTATTTTGTGTCAGTCAAACAAGAATTATTTTATAACTCGTCTTTGGATATTAGGAGTAATTTTAAGGAAATCGTAAAAATTATATTGTTGTTGGCAGTACATTGTCATCCATTAATACAATGTTCTTGCTTGCTGTTCTTCCTCCTAAAACAATCCCGTATTCAATTACTCTTTTCTAACATTGGACTCTTATAATATTTTTGTAGTGTAAATGATCTGTTTGACGTGGTACTAATAAATCATCTTTTCTCAGAATGCTGGAGCCATATCAGCCGAAATTCCAACAGCAGCATCGACAGAGTTGCGCTTTAGCTGAAAATGCAGTGTCTGTGCCTCCTCACGTGAGTTACTATTATTGTTGGCATGCGTGCACAGTTTAATTTTTAAGACAAAATAAAATTGACCTTAAAAAATATATGCTCACTCTGTAACCTTCTGTAAAGCTTCTGTAACCTATGAGAATTGAGTTTCAAAAACATAATTTCAAGGAATCCATGATCAGCAAATAACAAAAAAAAAACTTCATATTTCAAATTGCCACAAACCCAGTTTTTAGTAAATTAAAAGTTCAGTAAAGATATGGTTGAACGGAATAAACCTTTATAAACTTTTCAGCAGTAGATAATAACTTACAGAATGAACATCCCAAACATTTTCTATTACAGCAAACTGCAGAAAGTGAATGCCTAAATTATAATGATATTGTAAGGTATTTCTCGCTCTTAATTAGTCAACACGCAATCCAAAATCATTACAAACACTGTTTTGGTGATTGTCTTGAGACAGTCATATCATTTTTGGTGGACCATACTTTCTGGTTATAAAAGTTAAAAGTAAAAGCAAAGCTAATGAAGAAGAATGTAATATTATTGATACAGAAAATGCAGTCCACCAAGCTAATAAAATACATGATTAAACTGTTATAACTTTAGCATCAAATACACGATGTTGAAGCCATTCACTAGCACGTTCCCTGCCCACCTTAGGATTTGGCTTGGTAAGAATTGTTTTAGTAATGATTGAACACTGCTTTGTACAGCACCGAGCATCACTGTCACGCGGCTGTGTGTCATACGACTGCGGGGCATCATTCCCATCTTATCAACCATGTGGATACCTGTCCCATAGACCGCGGCAGGTAAGGACTATCAAAATAATCAGCCTATTATAAAAATATAATTATGTTAGAATTGGATTTTTTTAATCCGATAGTTGTAATACTTGTCATTCAAATTGAATTATTCTTGACCTCTAATTGGGCTAATTTTACTACAAACTGTTTTGGAAACGGATTTGAGTAGATTTAAAAAACACAAGCTTGGATTTATAACATCAAGTTGTGATATCACTTTAGTGGTTTTTGTGTCACATTTAGATCTAGAAATTTTCCATTACAAGGAAAATTAAAAGCACTTTCACCTTCGTCTGACAAAAAACTAATGCCACAATATTTGCACTTCTTTCCATCTTCTAGAACTCGGTCTTCGTAAGTAGCATGGGCATGGGTGGTATGGCGCTCATTCCTGAGAGTCCTCCACGGCGGTCACGCTCAGCAGCTGACCTCCCAGCCCTCGTTACACCGTCAGAAATGTCTCACCACACACCCAGATCTTCAAGAGCAGCCAGCTTACACAGCGCAGTAGACCTCAGAGTAGCACCATCTCCTAGAACCTCTAGAGCTGCAAGTCTACATTCAGCTGTGGATATGCCTCCAGGATCTGTCCAAGTTCATGTAAGAGGGTCAGGTTCGAACTTGAACAGACCCAGAAGTCCTAGACGGCTGACTATAACTAATGTGTAATAATAAGTGTATATTGAATTCTGTATGTCTACGGTTTCAAGGACCAATATGTATTTTAATTATGACAATCAATGTCATACATTTATGTGTAATTATTTTGTAAATTCTTACGTGAATTTCAAGCGGTATTTAATATTTTTCTTAATAGCGCTTGAAAGTTTTTCCATATATCAAAAGGGAAGAAAAGCTATGATTATTATATTGGTGGACTTAATTTTATTCTTAAATTAATTTCTTCCAATATTTATTGTTTCTATAAACATTGAATGCTTTAATGGAAATTCAAAAGTAATACTTACCCGTTAATTACATAAAATTATGAATGCTTTGAAATGCTTTTATTGAACTTTTGAGGTGTTTGATTTGAAAGGTACCAATTAATTAATATAGAAATAAGTTTAAATAATAACTTTCTATATTTCCAGTAGCTTAGTCCTCTTCTCTTCTCTTCATCATATCTATTGTATGTATACTTAATACTAGTAGCTATAATAGTGCGTTATGCGCAAATCTTAGACGTGTGGTGCTATTATAAGTATCAGAATTATTAATTTTATTAAAAATTTTATCATCAGTACTATCAATACTTCATTTGTAAATTACATTTTGTTTTATTTCAACTATTATTACAATTAAAGTACTTGCTTCAATTGCCTCAATATCTCTTCCATTGATTTTTCAATCAAATTGCTTACCTCAATACGTAACTTACGTGTCATTTGCGTAAATTCTTAAATCAATTATTTGTTACGTAGATCTTTTTTATAATTTGTAAACTATTAATAATTTGGCCCTGTCGAGTACGTCCTTCGTGTCTACGCTAATATCCTAAGCAAACTTATTAATTTTAGATAAGGTTGATATTAATAAATTCTGCTCAAATTATTCTGTAATATTATTCTCATCTTATTATAATTATACATTAATTTACGAAATATCTTTGTATTGATAAGTATAAATTATTAAAATTCGTTTAGATAATATAAGGAGGACTATAGTTTAATGGTTAGATATGCAGTGACTACAACCTTGAAAATGTATTAACCGAAGTTTAAAAATATACTTAATATACCTTCTATATTCCTTGAATGTTTAGAGAGAGGTAAGCCGGTGTACATCTACGTGGGCCGAAGTTCTGTCCACTTTATATGTAGATTTAAGTTACTTTGTTCTAATAACTAACAACTTGAAGATCACAATAGAGGTATCGCCGTAAACGAAAACACATGTGACATAGTATAATAATGGTTTCTTAAACCTACATGCCGATCGTCATGAAATAATTATTTAGATTTTTATTAATATCAATCTTTCTCTTATCAATTTCAAATACAATTCTTGCTCGAGTATTTTAAATAATGTAGGAATGTATTTCAATGGCCAAATACTGTTATATCTTTGTAAATATTAGCTTTAAATTGTAAATTATTTCATATTCTATTGCAGCACGTTCGAGTATGAATTTTAAAGGTAATTTTACCACCCAATTGGTTTTTAAAGCCTCGCTAGTTTTTAAATACTATATTATATTTGATGTTATTGTTATGAATCGTGCTTACTTAGATATAGTAAAAAGAAAGTTTATTTTATCGAATATCGGATAAAATAAAACCTTTATATTATTCCTCCTATTTTCCTAAATGTTTGGAACATTTATTAAGGTTACTCGAAAGTGCCGCAGTAGACCTAAGTTACGTAAGAGCTATTAAATTTAATAATGATACAATAGAAACAACCTTCACAATAGTAAATAACCACATTGTACATCAATTTGAATACAAAATGCCGCTTAATAGTAATGCTACTATGAGTTTACATTTAACGTTAACAGTTGTTTTACAAACTCTAAAAAAGGCGTAATTTTGTATAATTTTCGTAGACTTTTGTATACTTCAATTACACTACTTAAGTATTTAATCTTAAAGAATTGAATATGATTTTATTACAATACCCTATCAGAATTATGTCCAAATTCCTCTTGTTCTCGACCACAACTCATTTCATTCGTACTCTATGTAAATAAACTCATGGTAGCGCTCTCCACAATCAATACAACAAGCTATCTTTAGATTATCGAGACGTTTGTCGTTTGAAACCCAAATACTGAATAAATTAACATGTACATAGCTGATTAAGGTAAAAATATATTTTATGATACTATACCTTACCCTTGTACGACAAAATCAATTACAATACTATGTAAATATATTGAGAACTCACAAATCAATTGTGCCTGCGACGTTCTCGCGTATAAAGAGAAATTATATTTTGTGCCATTCGTCGGTCAAAAGCAAAAGTAGATTTAAGTACATCGTAATGCGGTTAGTCTATGCATTCATTATTATCAAAATTATATAAGTACTTCACATTCCGTCCGGGATTGACGTTGTTTCACTTTAGCATTGTTTTTCAAGCTAGATCTTTTTGTCTAGATAGCCGATTTAAAAAACATAGGTCCGTTCTCAACTTGGTTCTCTTAGGAATCACGTATCTCTTTAATTGTACCTTTATCTTTTAAGGGATACCACTACGTTCGCTTATCGTTTAACTCTAACCGTTGCGAGCGAGTTCCAGATTTATATCTATCATTCAATTGCTAAATAATTGAATAAACCTTCTATGCTGTTGTGTACAAGCGAAGCGATAAATTTTATTCTCCGGGGCTATGTCGTTTTAGCCCGTCCCTGGGTGCAGTCAGTCTGATTTCAATTATTTCTAAAATCGATTTTGATTCCTTTTTATTCTCGCCCTTCAATAATAATTCAATTTCCGTACCGTGTTTAACAATAGATTACAGCAAATCAGCATCAATATTTAATATTAAATGGAAATTGAGTACGAGATGATGAATAATTAATTTTAGCAATATCGTCCGTCCGCTTACTGATCTGTTTTTCATTATTTCAAATGAAACGTATGTACTCGGTCATGATCTTTCCAATTTGATTCCAGATGGGAATAATTTAAAATCTTGATATGGATTTTATGGAACATTGTTCTCATTTAGTTGAAGGATTGTTATTTTACCGGTACCCTTATTTCAACACCTTCAATTTTATTTTTGTTAGTAGGTACTTGCTAAGTGATTATATTACATATATTTCCATATTTTTACGAATGTTTTTATTCAATGACGAGTAATACGATTAATTTCTATCATTTTGTGTAAACATTTCCTCTCCGACTTTATAACTCTAATTTATTCTAACCTAAAGATATCATGTTCTCAATCCCAATTCACCTTGAAGAATACTGCTGACCTCGTAAGAAAACATCAAGGTTTTATTACTAACGTTTCCTCCAAAACTTTTTAATCCACCTGACTAAAGTATTTCTCTATATTTAACTAAGTCTCAAGTTACTGCTGTCGTTGCCTGACCCAGTCCTCATTCTAAATTCAGAGACGTAGCATCAGTTCGAAAATAAAACTGACCTTTAGATTTTCTCAACAGAGACCCAAATTTCTATTTCGTAATTAGACAGGTAGCGGTGATTGCGATTAACGAATCATTTTATAAGAATAACGCGCGATTCTTAAAACTTATTTCAAGAATTATTGCAATCAACATTTTATTAGCTTCCAGCATCTTGTCGCCGTCAGTACTTACAACGGCTCCTGTCACTTTTTCAACGTCCATTACTTCATTCATTATACAAGACGTTTTCCCATCAATGTTGTTTTAAATGTACCTTATTTTTTTCCTGTTATATAATTAAAACATTTTTCTTTTTTAAATTAAGTTCAAATTCCTTTTTTCTCTCTCATGCAGCTACATAATCATTCACATACAGTTCGTAAAGGTCATTTAAAAAAAATACAAGCGAGCCATTAGGCCGCTGAAGTATCTAAAACCTCTGGAGAATTCCACTCACTGCAACATTCGGTTACCCGCATAAAAACGTTGGTATTTCAAACAATGCCTTTATTAATTCAGCTAAAATTTCAGCAGCGTTTATATTAGAATGAGTCGTTTATGAAAGAATTTTCTGAATTTCTTCCAGTTCATGATTGTTTTCTTGCTTGCAAATTGTTTTGAGACGTTGTTCTAGACTTTTAATGGAAGCGACCTTAATTTTTTTAGTTTTGAAAATAAATTAATTCTCAGAAGTTTGCTGTTAATATCAAGTCGTGGAAGTGACTTTATTAAACATTTCATTACCAGAAAGAAAAAGATTGAAAAAAAAATGTGTTCTTTAACTTAAATAGCCCAAGAAATATTTATCAGAATTAAACATCACTCAACGAAAAATATGTTTCTTTGAGTGACTTGAACTCTTCATTTATGAATAGGAGATTCCTCTGAAGCTTTCCCAAAACAAAAATGTTATTCAATTCCTTGGAAAACAGCCGTCAAATGGAATACTACTTTTAGTAATATGTCCACTATTTCATCAGTTTCTTATTTTGCATAAGCTGAGCAGTTAACTACTGTTCTAAGCTTTCACGGGTTTTTCACTGTATTCATATTGTTACTTACAGGATCACTTCCTTGATATGTTTTATATTGAGCTCCCGATATTTAATCTGTACTCAAACCAAAATGTTTTAGTTATATAATCTTCTCATGTAAGTAAAATTATAATTCTCATGGGAAATAAAGATATCTCAAACCTTAATAATTATGTCGACGCTGTTTTACCATGGTCGTGGTCATGGAAACTACCTATGCAATATGAATAAATTTGAGCAGTTTCTTTTAAACGGATGTTGGTTACCCTTATCTTGTTTAGTTTATATGCTAACAAGCCAAACATCCCGCTAGTTTGCAGCTCCGGAAGCCATACGAGAGAAATAGCAAACTAGACGCAAACTAACATGCATTGTTGAGTCAAATGTTAAGTTATTACTTAGTTCAGCAACAGCTCAATATTGAGGAAACTCTGAACTTTAAGGCGACATCAATTCTTCTATACGATGTACTGAGCGAGCGACTTTCTGTCTGTATTAAGGTCAATCTAGTTTTAATTTAAATGTTTGTTTGCTTTTGGAAAAACCAATGAATAGGTAATGATGTTTGTTGTTTGAACATGTTTATGTAAACAACAATAGATTAATGGCTGACATTTAATTTTCTGATGATGGCCCGGAGTTTCTATTGAATCTGCTCGTTGATTTATTATAGTAAAATTGGTTGACTATACTTTATTCTAATGCTCATACGAATGTGTATTGTTTTTTAAGGCCGTATTAATGTTGAAGACTATTGAATCTTCACCAACGGCTGAAATTTTTGATGTTTATATAATGATTGAGAATTGAGAACTAAGTATTAATCCATTGTTTTGAAATTCTAGGAAAGACTTGGTTTGGTTTTGAGTGACAACTTATTCTGCCGGCCCTTATCCCAAGTACTTGGGGTTGGCGCAAAATATTTTCTTCTTCCATTCTTTCCTATTAGCCATCCCGCTATAATTTATTCCCTTTTCATTCATATCATCTCTCACACTATCCATACATCTTTTCTAAAGTCTCCCTCTTCCCCTCCATCTATCAACGTTGAGTGACAACTAAGAATTAAAATAATATGCATCTGCCATTTATTTCTAAAATTAACTACCTACTTTCGTACTCGTACATCAATATTATCAAAATGCCGCACTGCATCCGTGCGTACGTCCAAAGTTTCGCGTATCAGGTTCGCGTAGTAGATAGCCAATCAAAGTGTTGAACGGAGTTCGCATACATAAACGCAACCAGTGTGCACACTTTGCTTTAAATACATCAAAATCTTCTCCCTCTTATTCTGGAATATGGTTTAAACCAAGACCCAGATTTAAAATATACCCATCACTTTCTGTCGTGGGCTATTTTAAAACCTGCCTTTTACGTAGACCATCTCTTAAAATAAAAGGGGATTATCTTTACGCCTTTCTTCAACCATCAATCAAATTAATTATAAGTTCTACCTACTCTATTTAAGACTTATACTAGAATTAATATAAAGCAGTGACACAACATAAAAGGATTTTAATAAAAACCTCTTCAAATACTTTCTCGTTTTATTTTTAGACAACCTTTTCAGTACCACTTATTTCGTTTACAGGAATTTAATATAGTCCTTTGAGAATCTACGGCCTACGCGAATATACAAATGTTTTTTATAATCTCTTTGTAGATAGCCTACAACAATATCAGCGTGATTGAGCGTTGAGATTATTTGTATATCTCGTAGGTAAACATCTTACTAATGGTGATTAATAAAAACTTTTTAAAAACAAGCTTTTATCTTCCGGCTCCATAATCAGACTAGATCTATGGTACCATACTGCATTGTCACCGAAGTAACATAGGTAAGAGTAGCAGAAAATGAAGAAATTGTGATAACATGGATGTAAACGATTTTTGTTTTAAAGGTTTTAACTCCGAAAATACTAACACAATCGGGTTTAGTTGTGTTGGTACCAAATGTTTTACTTAAAAAGACCTTTCCAATGACATATCTCTCATTGCTCGAGAAGTGGTAGACCAACTTCGAAACACATCGCCCATCATCCCATTAGGTCATTCGGAAGCCAGCAAGTGCTAGAAATATAGATCACAAATGAACCGGAAACGTACTGTTATGACCCTTATTACAAGGCAGTAAAGCTGACATCAGCACGCCTATTGTTTGCTCCATGAAGTGTTGACTGATTAATGCAATTCAGCACTCTGTTTACTTAAGATTTTATTAATTAATTAAAGTTCAGTTAGATTCTGGATACCACCGCGTGCAGTACCAAAATTTGGGAAGTCATTTTAAAATAATTCCGGTCTATGTGTATTATGTAGTTTGTGATTCCTTAATAAATAGTGTTTTGTGAAAAAGTAGTTTTTTTAAAAAGACAATCGGGGTCGGCCGTCTAACAGTACGAAGGAAGCAATTTTAATAAAAGCTAATAAAAATAGGACAGTTTGGATGCTTGGTACTCAAGGTCACGTCTTGACGTCGTAACGGCTGAAGGAATGTGAATGAAATTTCATGTGAAAGTAGGTATAAATATAATATCGTCACGCCCTATCAACAACGCAGGATCTGAATTTTATTGTTTTTTTTTTTATTACACTAAAACACATAAAAAAGTATAATAATTAAAAGCACATTAAGAAAAAAATTGTTTTTAATCGATTTACGAAGTTAATTACATTAACATCGTCGGTAGTAACGCTTGTGTCCGTTCAGTAATGTAGGTACTTACTATGCGACGATGTTGATCGGACGAATCGAGCGAACGAAAGTGCCGATCTGCCAGTTGCTGAGTTAATGCCGGGAGAAGTGCATGTAATGTTATTTTCCCTATGCGAGTTTATTTTTCTATAATAGGATGTCGTTGACAAAAAGACGGAGCCGATCCTCCAAAATAATGGGATTAATTCGTCACAACAGTCTAATAAATGAAAATAATTTGATAGTGCGAGTGCCTCGAACAATAATACAGGTAAGATTCTAATATTATTAAAAATACATAATAGCTATTATCACATTTATTGTTGTTGTAAAAAGTAGTTATTATTATTTTTTAAGTTTTAGTTAGCATTTTAATATTACAAGTCATGTATTGTTGATCAATAACAAATAGTTGTTTGTCCATTCAAAAACTACGTATCGACCACATCCGACATTAGTGACCGTAAATTATGAAATTGATATTGTAGGATCTACCACATCCGACGTTCTTGACTGTACATTTTTAAGTGTATATTGTAGAATCTGCCACATCCGACGTTTTTGACCGTACATTCTAAAATGTTTATTGTTGGATCTGCCACTTTCGATGATAATGATCGTAAGTGATTAAATCGATTTTGGCGAATATACTATTTTTGACGATATTGATTGTAATTCTAAAGTTAATTTTGTGGGATCTACATTAACAGACTATAAATGCCGATTTATTTTATATCTTTATACCTATTATTACTAATAATCCACAATTTCAATTTATATACAAATAATTTTTAAAAAATTGACCGTAATTATAAAAGTATTTTTTGTTTTATGGGTTGTTTCGAGAGTCGCCTGTACCTGATGATGGGGACAATGATTTAGAAAATCTGTCGTTTTCATTAAAATATGTTTTTGATGACAACCCCGCATGTATCGAAATGGAAAAGATTGGTTATGACAAAATTTATGATGACAAAAATTATAAAAATTTAGACCCGAATATAATACCCTGCAATAATATTAGTCCAACTCTTAAAACGGTTACTCCTATCCCATCACCAGTACAGATCTACGAAGCAGCACCTTCTGCTCCATCACCAGCTCAGATTCATGAAGCAGCAACTCCTTTTCCATTACCAGCTCAGGTTCACGAACCTTGTAATAGTACGTTTTGTGCCCTGTGTACTGAAGATATTGTTCTAATAGCACCTGATGATCTTCACGGGAATTTACCGACACCTTCTGTGTCATCGTTTGCAAACAGTGCTACACCAAGCTCTACCAAAACTAAAAAAAAGAGAACATCCAAAATTTGATTCATGAAATTGAGACTGACAAAAGAAAAAAGCGACTGACACATAAAGAAGATTGGATAGTGGTTAAGAGCAAATTATTGAAGAATCGAAGGAAAACCTATTCAAATCAGAAAGAAAAAACGTTTTCTGAAAAGGTAATGAACGGTGTACGAAGTAAGGTGGGCTAAATCATCAGGTAATTCATATCTGGCAAAGGAGATGGAAACTGCGGAGATTTTTGATTATAACGCACTTTTGGCAAAAAAGAAATGGGTACAATCTGTGTCTAATGAAAAGGTTACGTGGACTGCAATTAGTGAGGTGAAAGTAGTTGCAAATACAAAGTTCTGACAGGATTGAAGGGAGTGCTTTTTTTGTGGGCTGTCTATGGTAACATTGACGTTCAAAAAGAACTAAGTAATTCTAGTCTATTTTGAATAAATGAGTTTAATTTGAATTTTATTGAACTTCGATAGGAACTTGATGCTGATCCGTAGACTATAGTGGTTCTCAGAGCTAGTACACGTAATACGCAGCATCTTGTTAGAGAATTTGACTTAAAACCAGTATATAGTTGTCCTCTTCCAATACAAAATTACAAACATAAGGATTTGATTTTCTTATGTCAAGCTGCAATTATTCCAGTGCGACATCATATTTTTTTAAAGTCTTCGTCACGTTTACCTACCTAATCAAGAAGAATCCTAAAACGATTCCAGTGATTCTGAATAATTGTTGAATTTTTGTATTTTAACTTACGTGAGACATTTTTCAGGATTGCCCGACTAGTTTCGGACCCAAATCCTTAATCATGAGCTGATCACGCGGCGAGGTCGCGAGTCAAACGAATTAATCATAAATAATTGTTGATTTTTTTAATAAGTACCTTGTTTATTACTGATTTAGACTGATTTAACGAGTACCTAATTATTTAAGTAACGAAAGATTTTAGAATTGTTTTATTATAATTATTTACCTACTTTAATTATGATTACTTTGATAAGTAAACACATAGACGGTGATTTTTAGTATCATTCGTTTTTATTTTATTACTTATTGAAAATGATTATGTCGCTTCTCATAAAAGTTTAAGAATATTAGGTATGTTTTGCTATGATTTCTTTGATTTTGATTACCTTTATATTATTTAATGAATATAGGCTGTCCCTGAAATTTTAATTTTGTTTTAAGAATATTTTTATTTCAGATTTTAAATGTTTTTGTTACATAAAATTAAATTTTAAAGTCTTCTTCTTTTTTAAGAGTACAACTGCTTATAATGAATAAATAATTATTATACCGGTGATTATTAATTTTTCTTTTTTTTTAAATATTCTTCTCGTTTTTTATGATTATTATTATATCATAATTTATTATGATACGTATTAAGTAGTACTAGTATTGATTTCCGATATTTTCTGTCTCTAAAACATCCTTAAGTAGCAGAACTAACAAAATGTATCATAAATTTTCCCATCAATAAGGTTTTATCTGCCACATCCGACCTGTGTGACAAATTATTGTCCAATCAAAAATGTAGGAAGTACCACATCCGACGTATAATAGTAAAATATGTCCGTGTAAAATGGCTTCATGTGCCAATTTTACCACTTTTTCAAGAAATTTTGTGAAACTATTACATTAGTTTAACGGATAGTAAGATATGTAACACACATTCCAAATTTTATAATCCTAACCCATAAGATAACATTTTTATTACACTTTTTAACTTTAAACTGCTCTGCTGGAAAGTTGCATATTTTCAGATCCGACATTATTGATAGGGCGTGACGATATATCCTATACACCAAATTTTCATCCAAACCCCCGGTCAGTCAGTTGTCTCAGTTTGTTACATCGTTTTGTTTATGATGAAACGAGAAAAGGTTTTGAATCTATGGGTGGCGGTGAATTTACAGGCATGTGAGACTCCTCAATCTTGTCTCTAAGGGCGCTTTCAAATTAAACGGTTGTTCTTCGACTGTATCCGTACCGTAGCGGTGCGGCTGTTGAGCTGCAAACGGGTGGTTGTGTTTTTTCATACAGTTGACGCGGCCTGAGAGCAGTGCGTCGTCCGTACCGTGCACGCACTGCAGCAAGTCGGGCGTCACACTGCTCTTTCGTCGCATCGACTGTATGTAAAAACACAACCGTGCTTTTGCAGCTCGACAGCCGCACTGCTGCGGCGAGGCTGCAGCTCGGCGGCAACAGTCCACTTTGAAAGCGCCCTAAGGCGGGTCCCCACCGGAGATCCAAGTCGGAGCGATACGCGTCAAAACGATTTTAGCATCGCACTGAATTGTAGAGTCGCACACAGCTGTAGTACGCACGCGGTGGTTGTCGCTAAGACTTGCTTCACCACGGGAGAACCGGCTCTGGTCACTTTTTACGTCGCATCAGCAATCTTCGTACAACAGTAGATGGTTATAAAGGGCACCGTAACAACTTTCCATCAGTTGAATCGTTGGGCTGTTTGCCAAAATACTTCACTTTCTATTTTTTGTGACTTGATCGCGTTTGACTCTGATTACACCTGATATTAAGCGCAGACAGGGTCTAAGATGGAGCACATGAATCCAAATTGGTAACAAAAATTATATCCCTCTGGTTCTCACATAAATGCGACGGAACACAGTAAACTGCTTAAGGCTCCTACACACAATGCCGCCGGCTTTGCCACCGGCATTGCCGCGCGGCTTGCCAGTGTTTAACCAGGCCGCCAGGTATAACGCCTATTGATTTACACCCGCGCGGCATAAGCCAGCGGCAAAGCCGGCGGCATATGTGTAGAACTTAGACTCCAATGTGTGGCTAGCCAGGCGGACCGTATAGATCCTACCACCAAGCGTGCTGGATTTCGTTGGATCTTACAACACGCGTCGATTCTCAGCGTGCAGTGAGGAAGTATTATATTCTAGCCTGTTCGCAAGGGTAAAACACACATCAAAAAACCCATGTGAAGAGTAAGGTAACCTATTATTTCTGGGAACTGTACAGCGACTAGGTAAGTACACAGAGTTCGATGGTATTCCTCAGTAATGGGCAAACAAACCGTTCCTACTTATTTATTAATGTGACTTTAAACTGAACGCCTTTACCCGTATGTAGTTCAATGCAATCATTTAATATTTAAAACGCTTGTTAACTCTAGCCCACTGTTTATACTGTAAAGACGTACAAAAATTCGTAGTTCTTTTAATACAATATATTTTAGAACAATAGTGCATTTGACTACTATAAAGGTACAAGTTCGTAGCCGACTGCATGCAGTAGCAGCAGACAACGTGTCGTTACGACACGTCGTAGTGACACGTCGTAGTAACACGTCGTGGTGACACGTCGTAGTGACACGTAGTGACACGTCGTAGTGACACGTCGTAGCGACACGACGCAGCGTCATATCGCTGCAGTCATGATTTCGAACCCAACAGCAGATGGTTGCAGCAGACGACACGTCGTATTCCAGTTAGTTATGAACGTTCCGTGAGACAAGATGTGTGATCTGTTTGGGATTAGCGATCGCGATTTACTTTCATATCTTTGTTTTGTAGATGCATCGTACAGTGCAGCATATTGGGTCACCTGGTTTATAAGTTTTTCTTCCTCGGAATTGGAAAAACTGATTTTTTGAGAAAGATTCAACGTGTCGTCGCTTCAGCGTTGGTAGCACTACTGATCTGCGGTGGTACGACACGTGGTCTGCGGTCGTACGACGTGTCGCTAGCTGCGGAAGGTATTTCATAGAAATACATAGAAACTAGGAGTGTCGTAGTGACACATCGTATGCTGCTGCTGTATGCAGTCGGCTACCAACTCGTACCTTTAACGTGTACAAAAATTAAGTATTACTTTATAGAAGGTATAGAAAGAACTCTGTGAAAAAATAAATTAAATCGATAATAAAATAGAGGAGATGCGCTTTCGAAGTTTGTTGAGAAGTCGTTTTCTGTACTTTCCACGCCAAACTAAACGGATACTTATTGTACTATGTATTCAGAGTCAAGTCACTATGAAGTTTTTAAGGTATGACGCCATATGATGTCTTGGTCTTGTGAACAATTTTAAATCTATTATAACTTGGGCGTTTTATCAAATATTTCATTGGTTTTTTACCCGACCGGCCGGTTTTTTGTTCATTGACAAATACTACACCGAGGACTCGTCCGTGCAGGACTTTCTAGAGGCAGTTTTACAAAGTCAGGTACCTAACTAACAAATTAATGTCGTGCTGATTGGTGGCGTCGTGCGTTGGGTTGCTGAGCTCCCTAAAATAAGGTTGAGCTACACGATGGCTGATGCATGCGCGTACCGTCAATTGGGACATGTCAACTCAAACCTGCTATTGCTCTTTCCTCAAAAGGCCCTACATTGTTACACTCGCCTAGATTTTATACCACAATATCTGGACTTTAAAACAGACCTTGACCTCTGAGTTTGTTTCGGCTTTTCTTCTCAGAGCTAGTCAGATAGGAAATGCCGGCGCCATGCGACTTGTAAAAGTGTCTGTAACAGATTTATTTACAGAAGTAATATAATTTATCATTCCCATTTAAATGAAACCATCTTACTTTGTAACACCAAACTGCAAGTTTTTGAGGTTAAAACCTTTACCAGCACAGTAATGTAATACCCGGAAGAAAATGCCCCATTTCCGCGAAATCTCACTTATATCTGTTGAAGACGTCGTATCTTCCATTTGACCTACTCCTATTAGCTGTGTCACACTGGACGCTGACGTGTCAAGGACGTCCACAATGCCGAGCTATCCACTGTCCCATACACATAATGTGGGCTCTGTGGTTTGAAGTTTTGAGAGAAAAACAATAGTGCTTGATTTAATGGGGTTTAAATTTGGACATAAGTGTTTTTTTTTTTAAAGATAAGCTATTTTTGTTTGTTGTTTATTGTATGTGTACCACTTCAATTCCTTATTTGACACAAAAAAGTTATTATACAATACCTAAGTGATTTTTTGAATGATCCTTTATTGTGACATTCTATAACATGGACATTTTATTATACATAAGTATTATTGACATTCAAGTATTATTGGCTTTTTAATTCGGAATTTTTATTTTTATTGTTGTCTATCTTTATGACCGTCATTTGTGAAAGCATGCCAATACTTAGACAGAATGTACACGGACCTTTATATTATTTATACCAACTTTCTTGTAAAATACCTACATTCTATGCGAATAAATGATTTTATTTGATTTTTTCATGTGAATTTTACAGTCATGAAAGTCCAAGCTGCAAAAAAAAGAAACATTTACGAAAATGTAAAACCTTTTTTTTAAGATTATTGATAATTTATTGGACTGCCTTGTTGATTTAGTGGTCGCAAGCGCGACTGCTGAGAATGAGGTCCTTGATTCGATCCCGCCCAGGTCGGGCAAATTTATTAGGTTTTTCCATGTGCAATTTTTCAGTAGCAGCCCGGAGTCTGGATTTGTGCCCGGTTGATGCCAAAAGCTTCCCCCCTAGGTATTACATGGGACTTAAAAAAAAACGGCGAAATGAGGGTGCACTTTACAATACACCTCTATTCAACCCTAAGCACAATATAGGCGTGATGTTATGTAGTACGTAAATAAAAAAATAAAAACGATATATATGCTCAATTCTTATTAACATTTCTTTTCTATTTAGCGTTTCCTGACTAACGTAGATGCCTTCCAATATTATTTTCTTTTACTGGGTGTTAACGAATTCGTGTAATTCCTTCAAACCACATGATCTATTAATGGTATAGATTTAACCCCTCGCGGGATTTAGATTGATTAAAAATAAACAAAAGTTTATTTTCTCCATTTTTTTTTTATGTGGTAAGTATGAACTTTCGATGCCATTGCATAAATGAATGAAGGCACGGGGACACAGCTGACGGGCATGACTAGCGCGATATCGCTCCATACAGTCAGTTAACTCGGGACGCTAAAATTACTCAGATACAGAATACCATGGTTCATTTTTTGAAAACTTTTTTTTGTTGATTCTGATAAAAACCTATGCAGAGTCAATCAGGGTCACCAGTACTTCACGCGGTTTGAAGGAATTACACGAATTCGTTAACACCCTGTATGTAATTCAAAACCAGCCTATTCAACAATCAACCCATCTAATCATTGCTAGAGTTTGAATACAACATACATACAAATACAAATATATGGGCTTTCTCCGTGAAAATATGAAGACACTTCCTTCATCCAATAAAAATTTTTGCATCGCCCAATAAGACGTTTCTGTATTCAAAAAACGCCACAAATTCATAAGGCGGTTAATTCCAAAGGGGCTCGAAAAAAATATGCGCTAAATGTTAGCAAAAGCGAGCTGAACCGATACCCGCACTTTCAATCATGACTTTATTTTCCTTGATCCAATCTTATGTTCGAGGATTGATGGGTTTTCTTGATCTGCAGGATGATAAAGGGTATCACTTTCTTAGGATATCGCTAAGTTATCGAGAATACATCTTATCATTATCTAGATTAAGGAAATTAGCCATCAATCCTTGAAAATAAGATTGAATGGAGGAGGAATTCGAAGGGGGTATAATTTAATCTTAACGAGGGTTAACACGTTCAGTGCCGGGTCTCCAGGAGGGCACCCTGTAGTCGCATTCACCATGCCGGGTGCCCTTGTGGAGGGCTCATTTTAAATGCAGGTTTTTTTGGAAAATACACCGTCATGAAACAAGCAAACACTTATTTTACGACGTAGTAGCGTATTTTTCACGGTTTTTAACCTAATGCCAGGAATCATCCTCGAGGGTTCACTATTAGCGCAAACGTAATGCCAAGGACCCTCCTGGAAGGTCCACTAGCAATATGTATGGCGGGATGGCTTATGAGCTCTATGAAAAGTGTGGTGGACTCGAATGTGTTAAAGAGTTACTGGAATGTGGCGTGGGTGTGTAGAACCCAAACTCCAAGTGGTTCTAATAGATGTTTACAATAAACGATCGCAAGGGAATATGATAATTTTCACCAATGGCTGTTTTGCAGCCTAATAATAAGGAGGGAGCATCTTGAAACAATTGACATATTATCATAATGTAAAGAATAGCATGATTTATTTATATATTTTTTTTTTAATAACGTTGCCCCACCCTAAGATTTCTCTTGTATCGTGGGTGCGTTTACAGACACAAATCTCACAAACAAACGCCCAGACCCGAAACAACCATCTGTAGGCCATACAAATTTTTGTTCCGTGTGGGAATCGAACCCACGACCCGTAGCGCAGAAGCCAATCGCTTAGCCACTGCACCAAACGTGTCGTCATTAGAATGTTACTAAGTAACAGAGTTGTGAATTATTTGAAATACATGTATTTAAAATACAAATACAAAATGCAAAATACCTATTAATATTTTGCATTTGAAATACTTTGTTTCAAAATGATTTTCTATTTTATTTGAAATACTTTTTAAAAGTATTTAATATTTGTAAAATGCAAAATGGTTTTGCAAATTTTTTTAATTCATGTTTCATATCTTTCATTCTTAAATTCTTGTTATTTACTAAACTTTAAGGAGTATTTGTGCCAAACAAGTTTATAAATACTGGAAATAAGATTTTTCAAATAAACTTTATCACCTCTTTTCACTCCCATAGGGTGCGCTTTCGCTATAAAAAACAACTACTCTCCAAATTTCAAGTTTCTTTGAGGCGTCGAAAAAAGGAACACTTTTGTTCCTTTTTTCGACGCCTCTCTCTACAAGCTTAGTTTTAATATATACTAAACCTGAAACTAGTTTTTTCAGAATCACTAGGAGAATCGTTTGACATATTTTTTACAACACATTTTTTTTTCATTTTAATTTTTTTTCTGTAGGTTTCTAACCATAACAGTTGACGGGAATAGACACCTTGAGGCTTGAGACGGTCCGCTCGGTCAGTTTCCGTGTATTAGACAACCCCTGCATAGCACATCTCAGGCATTTCACACTTTACTAGGGAACTTAACGCGACATAAACTCCGGAGTAAATTGGAGATTTATTAAAAAAAAAACACATATTCAGGCAGTTCTGATGAAAATCTTGTTGGGGTGTCTCGGTTTTTGTATCTACTAAAAATAACGTTGGATAACCCAAAGGTTGACTGGTAGAAAACGCCTCACCGCTTTAATTCCGCTTTCTGGACCATAATTGTGAATAATATTGTACGGTTCGTACACTTGCAGAGTTGTTGTTGTTGAGGTTGTGGTTCAGGTAGAGAAAAGATCACTTAGTTCCCGTTTTTTTTTTCTATTGTACTTCTGTAGATGGTCCTTACTTGAGGATTCTACGTAACCGGGCAGTTATTGGCGAGACCTGAAGGGTCTCCAGCCAATGGGGGGGAGGGAAGTAAAATACTTAACCTAAGCTAACTACTTGTACTACACTAACATCATGACTACCTGCAACAACAGCGCTAAGGGCGACCCCTAGTGGGACTCGGACCTCGGCTTAGGGCGTTGCTGGCGGGGGCTTAGGGGGAGAGACACCTTGATGAGAGCTGAATTATCGGTGTGACTGCGGAGTCTGAAGAGACGATCGGCTCAACGACGGGAGAGCTCGGTGGATCGTGACCCGCGGCGGTGGGACGTCGCGACGGGCCTTGTCGGCGAGCGGACGGCGGCGGACGTTGTGTATTGTGCTGGTCGATTTACTCGCCTCCTGGAGGAGGGTTATTTCGTCATCGGGTTCTAAAAGTGTGTGCCTGGGACGGCGAACTTTATTTATGAGAGAGGGACTGTAGTCGGCCGCTGCGGTGACTAGGGGGTTCGGATGGAGAGACGCTGATTTATTGTAAGGTATGTATATGTTACGGCTAATAGCCGAAGTGTGGCTACACCTAGTTTTAGCCGGGTACAACTAGGTGCAGCCAGCCACATGCGGTTAAACTTAGATGTATCCTACTTATCCTCGGGTAGAACTAGGTTTACCCTTCATCATAGCGGGTAGAACTAGGTGCAGCCGCACACCGGTGGTTAAGGGGAACCCCGACACGGATAGGTTAGGTTCGAAGGGATGACGGGGGCTAGAGTGAGCGAGCAAAGCGAGCGAACGAAGCCCCCGTCATCCCCTTCGTGTTAGGTTACTTTAAACCCTGCAGACAGAAATAGGAGCCCCGCTCTGCGGGGCTCCGTCGACTTAAGCTACACCTAGTTCTAACCAACTGCTACTGGTTGCACCTAGTTGTACCCGGCTAAACCTAGGTGTAACCGCCATTCGGCTTTTACCCGTAACATATATTTATAGTAATGAAATGACTCACGTCTGGTGCAAGCCACCGCGTCAGCAAACCATGTACAGTTTAAGACTGTAAAAATATATAAATAAATAAACAATCTCTTCTACCGTTTTAAAATCTTTTATCATTTGGAATCCCTATTACGACGAGATGATAACCAGAAAATTATAATGCGTAAGAAAAAAAAGCATATTTCAAACGTAAATATAAAATTAGATACCGAACATCAAAGCCTTCTACATCTTTGAGGTTCAGCTTATCAGATACAGACTTATTCATTTATTAACTCAGAAACCCTTCAGATATTCAAATAAATAATCATGATAAATATATTCACAAATATCAAACCTACTATGAATGATTCATATGAGATACCTTCTATTTTTTGTTGCTGATTTACGAAGAAGATCTTTCCTTTTCGTAAATCAGCAACATGTTATTATATAATAGCTCATATCATTTGAGTAGATCTGCAATTTATCATAAAGAGCAACTGTTGAATCTGCATTATAATTGCGCAACACACTCGTAATCGCTATGGCTTTGATTTTGACAGGTCAACAGTTTCTATAGCAACGTATGTATTAACAATCCGACTTCTCTACAACTACAAGATTAGTCAGAAAGGGGGTACTTATCCGAAAGGGTGTTAAAGTACACATAATAGTAAGTAACTTTTGTTCTACAACTTTTCCCAAAAGTCAATAGTTTAAGAGAAGCAGTTGTTCAAAAACATCAAAAAAAAAAAACTCTAAAATCCATCTATCCCCCAGTTATGATCAGCTGTGTTTAAATTTTAGGTCATATTTGGAGTCATGAATTAGAAGCACCATTTTCTAAATTTGTAACTAAAGCAGGGATGAAGAATTTTTGAAAAAACTAAAATAAAAATCATTTTATTTGGAAAAAAAGTATATCGAATTTTGAAATTTTAACACTTGCTTTCAAACAGTCATCAGCGATACTACATATAAGTGGGCTTCGGATTAGTACCCCCTTTCCGACTAACCTTGTATATACCACGATAACGAGTATGTTGCGGATGCTAACTTATATAACACGACTAGCTTCTGCCCGCGACTTCGTAAACGTAACCTTTAAACCCTCATTAGATCCCTTTTGGGATTGGATTTCGAAAAATCCTTCCTTAGTGTAATTCTACACCCAGTCTAAGAAAAATATCTTCCAAATCGTATTGGTATTTGTCATACTTAATGCTCTAAACAATCCTGCAAATCTTTTTTTCTACATATCTGTACTACACCGATGTGTAATCAATCGGTGTAGTACAGATAGGTATGCATAAAAAAAACAGAAAGGAACAGATTATTTTTCAAACTTTGCCCTCATATTACTGTGCTCGGCTACACATTGGACTAAACTTTGAGTCCAAACTTGGCTCCAAGATAAATTGAGAAGTTTTGAATCCAACTACTGTTAACATAACTGTCGTTGGAGACTCATTGGTGTATTGCCTCCAAGACATTACATTGGTGCAAATACGACCAATGTGAGGCGGCGGTATAAGAAAGACATCTGGATTCTCACGGTCCTTGATTTTTTACGTTCACGGTGTAGTATCACCTTCATGATCGTCATCTTCACCGACTGGCCATTTTTATATTTTATACTTTTTTATTGATGACAGATAGGATTTCGAATGGGGACTTGACTTTGGATTGTTTTACACCAATATATTCCTCACCTCAAAATTTATAGATTGAAAAAAAAATTGTTTTTATAAGTAAAAAATTTTTTTTTTCCGCATTTTTGGGGTAATGTAGTATCACCTTCATGATCGTCATCTTTCACCTACTGGCAATTTTTATATTTTATACTTTTTTTGATTGATGACAGATAGGAATTTAAAATTAGACTTGACTTTGGATTGTTTTACACCATGGTGATGGCTTTTGATACGAATGTCTGTTTTATTTTATATTGATATAAATATTATAAATTTAAATCCTGTCTGTTTGACTGTTTAATTATGTGGCATGCCACAGCAATCATACCCTGAACACTGCTCCATGCAACATCCGTTTTACGTTGGACTTGGAGGTCTTGTGCGAGCTGGACAACCTAAGCCTCCACCACCTATCCAAGAACCTGCGCTCCCATGGTACCAAAGTGAGATGCATTCCGGTGCCCGAGGGTAACCCCTTCTTCCTTCTCTTACGCTTCGTCTCCTGCTACACATACGAGATCGGCGATCGGGCTGGCTGTCACCTGCCCGCATGACTAGATATGCTACAGCCGGTCTGTTTGCTGCCGCCGGTTTCTATCAAATGGCTGTGTGGGCCATTGGCGAACGCCGTAACGGCAAGAAGGAACTCGCTGACTACTCCAAGGGCCGTGACGCAGTCCTGCCTCTTATTCTCTAGCCATTTCTATTTTTGTTATTTACGTACTAGGTATTGAATGCTCTACACATTCTTTACAACTGGTGTAGCAGACGTGCTCTCAGGAGATCCTAGGGCCGTCTGTTACATTGGTGTAAAACAATCCAAAGTCAAGTCCCCATTCGAAATCCTATCTGTCATCAATAAAAAGTATAAAATATAAAAATGGCCAGTCGGTGAAGATGACGATCATGAAGGTGATACTACAACGGTCCAAAATAAGACGGATTCACCAAAATAGAATGATTTTTATACGAAAACAGTAAAACATTTTATTTGTGCGACATTCCTTGCAAATGTTATATTTTATGTAACGCCTTGTATTCACGATTATGGCCACCATGAAATTGATGGCAATTACTTTGTCTTCTGTAATGGTTATGAATGGGATTGGCCCATGTCAAAATTATTTAGCGGGCGAAAAATCCGATGATATTTTTTATACATAATAATTCTAAATTTTACTGCAATTTATTTCGTTCGTTTAATTTTATCGGCTGATTGTTTTGTTCTCCTTTTTTTTGCTACTTTATGCAACGCTTTAAATAATTTGAATCCGTAAGGTTCTCTAGACAGGCAAAAAATGCAGCTTTTTATATACAGGGTGTAAACGAATTCGTGTAATTCCTTCAAACCGCGTGGTCTACTGGTGACATAGATTAACCTTAAATGGGTTTTAAGAAAACCAAAAAAAAAACATAAATAAAACTTGGTTTTCTATTTCCGAGTCATTTTAGAGGCCCGAGTTAACTGACTGTAAAAAGCGATATCGCGCTAGTCGTGCCCGCCAGCTGTGTCGCCGTGCTTTCATTAATTTAAGAGTGACATCAAAATATGCAGTCACAACAAAAAAACTATGCTTAATTTTTTTTTTTTGAATTTTTATTTATTTTATCGTTTACCTACGATCACTTGCCACTACCGCAAGAAAAAAAAAGAATTGTATTTTTTTTATTTTTAATCAAGCTAAATACCGTACAGGATCAATCTACACCAGTAGTAGATCATATTGTGGTATTAAGGAATTACACGAATTCGTTTACATCCTGTATATTTTTGTTCGTTTTTTACATACACCATAGTCGCTTACAAAATAATGATGTCTACATAAAACAACTATAAAGGAAAGTTTATCAACCGGTTTAACCTTAGGAAATATGGTCCAGTAACTGGGTTGCAGTCGCTCCGTGTAAACTATTGGTATTTAGCCGCATCTAAGTAGATAGACTGGAAGGTGACCCCAACATAGGGAAAACGGCTAGGTAGAACAAAAACAAGTAAGTATAAAGGAATGTCAATGCACTAAGATTCATACCGGCGCCACACGTTGCCGCCAACGCTCGCACCAACGTTGGCCAGTTAATTTCGTGAGGCGTCCACACGTTGGCTATTACATCAGTCCTGTCCCGTCAGAGCCAACGTGAAGACGTCCGATACAGAAATCAAAATTGCTCTATGCGCTTTTACATTGCTGCGTGCCAATTATAATTTATATTTGCTAAAAAAGAAAAAGCCACGTCAAAGAAGATAGTGGATGACGACACAATATATGCCTGGTAAACTTATAAAAATTCGATAACTTTTTCATTTGTCCAAGCGGGTGGCGTTTTTGAGGGTGAGGATGGCATTTCCACTCGTCGCGCGCTCTCGATGCGTATTGCAACAGGACTGAGCAAAGAGCCAACATGTGTACGTATCGCGTACGTTGGCGCAGATTCCTTTGATAAAACCGACATTCCTCGGCCAACTCCCAACGCTTGTCCCAACGTTGGCGCCAATACTATGTTCTAGATCCACACGTTGGACGAGTGGCGTTGGGACTAACGTTGGGGCCAACGTGTGGAGCCGGCCTCAAACGAAGTTACTATGTGCTATGTGTATTTGTAACTTTTTCATAAGGTAGAGCTTTTATTTGTCACCTGTAATAAAGCAATTGAACACGTTTTGTATAGTCTTTCTATCTCATTAAAGCGATTGTTGTGACCTTTACATCTTTGACATAAGGTTCAAATTGTAATAATTCACCCCCCTTCGTCAGATGGAACACCTATAACAGAGTTAAAAGTTGTTCGCTACTGTACCCGTAATAAATAACACGTGTTTGGTGACCCTAGTTTTTAGTAATGACGTACGACAAAACTAAGAAGTTACAGCGATGTAACTGAACGAATAACCAATGGCAGTCGCTTATTTTCGCTCCACTCACATTTATTGCGTCAGCTTAAAGTTCATTTTTTACTGCAGTACTAATAAACATTCGTGGTCTTGAAGTTTATTTATTTATTTATTTATTTGGGATGAGGGACAAAAGCTACACATATACAATGTAAATCACAATACTAAATAGGTTCTTTTCCGTGTGCTCCTAAATATAGAGAAATTAATCATAAAATTTGAGAAAATAAAAAAAAAAATTACATAGGTATCAAGATTGAGCATACATATTAATATTGTTTGGAATAAGTAATATTATTATTTCGTAGGGAGGAAACATAGTTACATACTTAGGGTTAAATTCTTTTTGTATTTTGAAATGGGGAGGGTAATGAGGGTAAGTTGCACTCAGTTCGGAAGTGATCGGTTTTATGAAGACGTGTCGTACTGTACCTATTGTTCCTTACAATATAAATTCATAATTTATTCCGCCACACTTTGTCTATCAGTCATAATTTCATATAATTTACTCTGATCACATAAATTATCTCATACATTGCCCAGGGTAAAGGTTGAACAAAGTGACTCCATATAGAGTTCTGAATATGAGCGATTAAAATGATAAATGTGTCACACGAACTGCTATGAAAGGTGTTCCTTTTATTTTAGATGCTATGTTATTTAGAAACAATAAATGTATCTGATCGAGCCTTTCGAATAGTACAATAAAATTTCAGTTTTTTTTTATTTCAGATTTAGCGGGTTCGATTCCTGGTTCAGACAGGTGATTATTTAAAATTCTTTGAATGCAGTTCGTATTGTTTTTAAAATAAAAATGAAGTCTTCATTCAGTAATTTTTTCTATCTACAGTATTTAAGGTACTTCCCCTCCATGTGGCAAAGTCGTGGGACGCCCTGTATATGATACTCAGATGCCTAAAATGTCAGTCTAATCTTAGGACATAGCTATCTCTACTTGCAGAGTCGCAAAGTCTAGATAGTAAAATTATATGTCTGGTCAGGACATCAGCCGACTTTTACATGAAAAAGGTATAAAAGATAAATTGTGCTTGTATAGAGCATAGAATTTGAACGTACCGCTGTGCTATTCAAATATTTTATACTAAGATCATTAAAGTTACCTCTTTAGCGGTGCGTTTACAGACACAAATCTTTACATGCACAAACACCCAGACCTGGAACAATTATCTATAGGTCATATAAATACTTGTTCCGCAAGGGAACCGAATTCGCGACCTGTTGCGCACCAGTCATTCAGAATATTATTGAAAAAAAAAAATTCTACTTGTACTAGGAACGATAATGATGCCGAAACAGACGTTTTTAGAATTTCTGTCTGTCTGTTTGTTTGTTTGAGCTTCATGCCAATACTACTCAACAGATTTAGTTAGAATTTGGCAAAAATGTCCGTTAAAGAGCGGATGAAACTACAGGCTTCAAATTATCACGCTATTAAGTGTAGCTGAAGAGCAGTAACCTTGTTTCCGTATGCAAAGCCGCGGGTACAGCTAGTATAATAATGATAATAACATCTTTTTAACAAGCTGCCGAAATCTGTAACAGATCTTACCGAGGGAAAATTCAAAACCCACATTAAACGTGTCCTCACTCAAAAAGCATACTACAAGACTAAGGACTACGTTGACGACAGGAATGTTTGGCATTAGTTCCTGCACATGTGGCTTTCCTGGTACCTCATTAACGACATATGTGTATGTCTATTAACTATCCTCAATTATGATTTTTATTTTTATTGCTGTCGTTACTCTCAAGATATCTTTTATCTTATCTTACAATAATTTGTTCTCTAAATTTTGATGACATTTAATCATGTCAATTGTTTTATATAGTTTAGCTTCATTTAATCTTTTGTAAATGTGAGAACTTCGTGGACTTTTGCCTAATACATATAATTGTGTAAATTACTATTATTCATATTGTGTTATTTTTTTCTTTTTGGTTAATTTTTGTACTCAAGACATGGTATTACATTACTCACAGGTCTGTGGTCAAGACTACCTACATTGTTCTCTCTTAACTATCATAAATCATAGTACTGTATTACTGAAGTTGTTAAAGATATCCTTTTTTTTAAAAGAGTAACCATGGAGTTTCTTGCCGGTTCTTCTCCATAGGAAACAACTAATTGGAACCGTGCACCTAAATTCGACTTTTCATAAGCGCCTGTATTGGTTTATTTGAAATATTTTTTTTTTGATTTCATTTGATTTTTGATCCCTAACTATTTTTTGACAAAGATGGCAGAAAACCTTCCTCAGTTATCTTCAAGGTCTGCCCTGAAGCTGAGTACTAACAGCATTTCTATAATAGGGTGCATTTAAAGAGCCTCCACGAGTGACGATACTTAAGTACGTCTGACGTACTCTGGGCAGTCAGCCCCGCTACCGACATTGCTGACAAGCTAATCAACACGGCCAAGTTATTCTAATATAGTCAGT
This sequence comes from Amphipyra tragopoginis, assembly GCA_905220435.1. NCBI lineage: Eukaryota > Metazoa > Arthropoda > Insecta > Lepidoptera > Noctuidae > Amphipyra > Amphipyra tragopoginis. The sequence goes on from HG992006.1 coordinate 7,035,712, forward strand.
GCTGAGTTGCTGACACGAGAGAAGAAGTGTCGTTATCAAGACGACTTCTATTTCATATTTCAAGCACAATAATAATAATAGCTCATTTCTACAACCCCATCATATAATAAAAAATGTATCATGAGGTCTACTGAAAAGCTTACAAACCGCAGGGCAGCTTGTGGCGAGCTGTTGGTGAGTGGCGACACTGCGTACCTTATTGCCTCAGAGAGTCGGTCAGGGCCTCGTCTCCAGTTTGCCTTTATTGTCTGGCTGGAGTGGAACCCCAAGAGTGCCCGCAGGATTCTCAACTCTGTCTTGCCTTTATCGGCCGGCCAGAGGGGGGCCGCCAGAGCTATATGCTCGGGGGTGGAAGTGTCTATAGGCGTAATAGCGGGGAAACCCACTCCGGGTCTCTTAGACCCGCGACGGCGAAACCGGGGCCACACCTCTCTACACCCCTAGCCGCTCACACGTCTGTTGCCCCCTTCGCCTATGTACTGGCGGCTTTTCAGGGGGCCCAGCTAGCGAGATGGCGAGTCACCGTCTGCCAATATATTTCAAATTTAATCTTGAAAGGCAGACGCCGTTTTCTTCCGGCAATGGAAGTTAATCAGTCCATTTAACACCCCCTCCCATAGCCCAGGTTTATTTTTAGCATATTTTACAATAGTTTTACACCCACCTGGGACAGTCCATGACTGTACTCCAATAGTGCAGCCGTGGATAGTCCCCGTTTGGTGCCCCACCCCATTTTAGATTAAAGTTCTCAAAGGGGCTTCTGCGCGTTGGACCTGTGTCCCCCGTATGCCTTCCAAAGGACCGGACATCTTCCGCACGGGAGATGAGCCGTGAATAAAAAGAGATACAAAAATAATAATAATAAATATTTATTTCGGACCTATGATCTATACACAATGCACATGAAAAAAATAAAATATAAAAAACAATAAAACACTTATGCAGCTATTTCCAACCACCGTTATATACAATATTTATGCGAAATTAATACGGCTATACTTATGAATAAAATAGCATATACATTGTAGCTTCAGCCTTCAAAGGATGTAAGACGTTTCCGCGGCTAAAGCCTAGCGTGCACTGAACGGACGGCACAATAAATTATCCTTATTAATATTATAAATGCAAAAGCAACTCTGTCTGACTGTTTGTTACTTCATCACGAGTAAACTACTGAACTGATTTTGATGAAACTTGGAAGAGTATAGAGATAATCTGGAATCCGGAGAAGGACATTTTATCTCAAAGAACGCGGAATATGCGATAACTGACGCTCACGCAGGCCAAATCGTGGGAAAAGCCGTTGGCGAACTCTAGTTTTAAATAAATAAACAAGATTCGTTAAAATAATGAATTAATAACTCATCTTGTCAAAATTCTAATTGGTCTGTTTGATTTTTGAAATTGGAATTTGCCAATTAAATCGTTTTGGGCTTGCCTTCAATTATTTCTTAATACAAATACGTCATCTGCGAACACTTGATGCTGCTCTTCAAGCTTTGGAAATTACAGACGTGAAAGATTATTAGAATAAGAAAAAGCCTAATGTTTTTTTTTTTTTTTTCGTTAATTATAATCTCACGTTTGACCCCTATCTCGTCTGATGGTAAGTGAAAATGCGGTCGACGATGGACGCATGCCTAGAAGTAATGTATTCCGTCGAGATTTGAAAACACCAAGGTTATAGCTACCGGGAAACATATACTCTGGCAGGGAGTTTCACTCCTTAGCTGTACACACAATGAACGTGTTGCCAAAACGTTTTGTGCGTTGTGGAATGTTCACCATTAAGCGGTGGCGCATCGCTGGTCGTACTTTTAGATCTTAAGTGTTAGATTACTACAACCAGAAGCTTCGAAGTCAAGTTAAGGTCATGGAGCGTTCTGGAGCATGACATAGCTTCTATTTGACTATAAAGTACGCCTTCAGGAACACTCTAGCCTACAATCCTACTAGAAAACAGGCTCACACGTTACGATTAAGTGTTTATCATTTGGTCAGTCTAGCGTGAGTCCAAAGGACGCTACAGATAGTCGAACGAGAGAAATGCTTTTAGTCCACGTTCAGGTGCGTTAGCAAGCTTGTGACTAGTCAAGCGTTTAGTCGTGGACTTAAATGTTTATCAGATTTCAAATTAGATTCCTTCTCACACTATGCGCACTAAGATTTAAGATGTCATATTAACTTACATAGGTATTACTTTCTATAATTGTGAATCATCGATTATAGCAAAAAGGCTTAACTACTTTTTGATGTTATGATCGTCTTTACTAATTTTTTTTTCCTCTGGACAGTAAGGTTTTTAACTAAAATACATTATTTATTTGTTATCCTCTATAGATGGATAAATGGATAATTGGGGTGCATGAAAAGAGCCTCCACGAGAGACGATATTTAAGTACGTCCGGCGCTCCCTGGGCAGTCAGCCCCACTACCAACCTTCCTGACTGGCTAATCTTTTCACCACAGCATGAGCTATTTACGTATAGCTCGTGCTGACACGAGAGAAGAAGAAGAAAGGATAAATTAAGAAAAAAAAATCTTTGACCTCTCAATTTATCGCAAGCGCACGAGTGACCTTATGAAACAGTAATGTGCAAGCAATTATAGACCTTAGGGTGGTATACATATGAAGTCCGCGACTGTAGACTTTCAGGTAGTACGTGAGCCTTTACCGTTAAACCTTTTCAGTGAGTGCCAAGCCTTACACTGAATCTTATTTGAGCCCCGAGCTCAAGTAAATCGTTCACTAGGGTGCCATAACTCGCTCGCTCCAAAGAACCTCGGTATTGTATATTTTTCAGTTTATGCCGATATAAACAGGTCAGGTTTATGGGGTTACAATGGGTAGTTTTGGGTATTGGGTATCGATATAACGTCCATTTTTAAGTGCAGCTGTTGACCTGTTTCCTATTTAGGATAGAATTGCGTTGTTGAGAGTTTCCTGATAAGTGTTGACGTCAACTAAGATGAAGTAGGCTTATCTGGAAAATGTCTTTGCAACTTTGATTGGATAACTCCTTCGTTTTCTTAGAAGGAAATGCATTTTGGTACCAATAAAGGAGAATTATACAGAACAGTTATGTACTACACGAAATGAGTATTCTTCAAACTTTGACCTCAATTTATTTATAGGTTAATGAAAATGTTCAGGGTAATAAAGTCTATATCTGTTTGTGTAACTTATTATACTGTAATGGACTGTATGTATGAAAATGTGTTAATGTTTGGGTGCTGTATGTATGTATGCGTGTGGATGAAATTTTCTGTTATTTACTGTTGATCTATTTGGACGTTAATGATAGGTTGTGAATGAAACCTAAATGCGATAAATATAAATACAAGTCATTTCTGTTTATTCTGTGTTTCAGTTATATAAAAAAAAAACATTATCCTTTCACCGCAAAAGGCGAGCAAGGAAACATGCCAGGAATAGTGACGGAACCCCTCTTCTAAAAATGGCTAGTTTCTTTACAACTCCAAAATATTCTTCGTTCAAAAAACAATATTCTAAATAATAGCGTAACACTTAACATTATCCAACAGGCTTTAGTTAGGGCTACCTTTATATAAGGAGTGATACAATTTATTTAAATCATATTTCGGACTTTTACCCAGAGATTTCCATAATGCTAGCTTGAACCAGAAAATCCAAGGTTCACCTCACCCACTCTTCAAACATTGGCTGTAACAGATATCGATATAAGAATCTCGAGATTTATAGGGTCGTTTTCTCAATGATGTGTTCTATCGATATTATGTCGATGTTATATCGATATTATGTCGCCGTAAACACAAGTTTTATAGTTACTCATATCGTACGCCTCTTTGGGCCGTTCTTTTGTTGAGCGGCTCGAAACTTTATTTGTTTGAAGACAGGATGTATGGAATACTCGATTAGTTGAGTTTGCAGCACTAAATATTTTTATACATTCTAAAGAATAAATCTATGCCTCCCACGTAGGTTGTTGTAAGCCACAAATTGCATTGTTGTGTTTTTCACGTAAAAATGTCTAATTTTATGTATGTATGTTATCTGTTACAAATATAAAAATACCGAAAAACGATATATATTTTTGCTATTTTTAAATTTGAAACAGATAATACATAACATTAGACACTTTTGCGTGAAAAACACAAAAATTCAATTTGTGGCTTGCAACAGCTTACGGAGGCATCGAAATATTTACTTCGATTTAGCCAGACAAAGCAAAGATCAGAAAAAAATTTATTGTTATACAGTATGTTCCGAAACTCAAAGTCAGTCAATAAATAATAGGGCAGTTTATGAAAGAAGAGTTTTTTTTTTAATAGTTTTCTAGTTTCATGATTACTGTAAACAAACAAATAAGATTTCAATAAAAAATGTAACAAATAAATTATTTTATGTGATGGAATATTATGTCACACATAAATGTATGAAAGTACGGCAACACGACTGACAGGCACGACAGATAAGATAAGATAAGATAATATTTATTTGCTTAAACATGTGTCATACATACAACTAGTGTTGTATGTATGACAAATGTTACACGTTGTGTGATATCGCTCAGTGCGTTAAAATAAGGCAGAAAAAACACCACGTTTTGTTAAAAATTCTGTTGAATTTGTAAAAAATCCATGCATAGTCAATCTTGGCTACTAGTAGATCATGCGGTTTGAAGGTATTACACGAATTTGAATCCACCGTGGGCCCGAGGTACCCGAAAGATTTAACCACGCCTTTCTGATGGTATTATGTGTCAAATGTTATATCAACAAAAGTCCAATTAAGAATTGTTTTTTTTTTCTGTACATAATAAATGAATTAACTTTAGTACTTCCTTGTAAACAATATTTTAGGTTGAAATGGCAACATTTATAAATTATCGTGTGAGTGGTGGATAAGAAACTTCTCAGTTCACAACCCTCCCCGACAAATAAGACATATGGCGGGTGGGTATGGTATCACAAAAGTCGCAACGCCGCGTTCATAGGACTTGTTACCAAAGAAATTTTTCGAGTTGTCAATTTCCGTAAATAATGAATACATATTTCGAAAATTAAGCTTTATTCAACAAACTATATCTTAGCTTTTCTTCTCCAATTAAGCATCGGAATCGATGGAAATTAAAATCTTTCGGGTACCTCGGGCCCACGGTGTAGACAAGAAATTCGATTCCACCCATTATTAATAATCTCGAATATTGGTAAGGTTACAAAAACGACCCGTAAACAAAACATATTATTTTATTACCTACATCTGTTTGAGTCTCATAGCGATTCGCATCTGTTTCGAGTCGTAAAAACGGGACAGGCATTTAATCTAACACCCTATTCGGGAATCCCCACAACAATAAATAAAATTAACCCGAACAGCGCGGCAGAAATTAACGGGATCCCGTACAATCCCGGCTTCTGGGATAACGCGGTATAAGTGGTATAACTGATGGACATAGGGCAGTAACTGGTTAACACTGCGGAGTTTTTTTTTCTTTATTATCTGTTGTTTTGATTGAGTATTCTTTGGTGGTGTGTATTTTTTTGTCTGTTTGGACAGAGATTATCATAATGGCTTTTGATAGAATAGAATAAAATCATTTATTTGTTAAACATAATATGTATTTTCGTTGAAGATCTTAAATATTTATTTAAGATCTTCAACGAAAATACATATTATGTTTAAAAAAAAACCCACGTATTTACGTGGGTTTTTTTTTAATTTTAAGTAGATATTTTATTTAGCGTTTCGTGACTACCTCATTGGTCTAGTGGTCGCAAACGTGACGGTTGAGCGCGAGGTTTTGGGTTCGATCCCCAGTTTGGGCAATGTTATTGAGTGTTTCTGTGTAAAATTTCTCAGTAACCAGGCTCGGAGTCTGGATTTGAGCCTGGTTGATGGCAATAGGTTCGCCTCCTACTACATGAGACTCAAGGTACGAGTTCGTAGCCGACTGCATACATCAGCAGCAGACGATGTGCCGCTCCGACACTAGTTTCTGTGTATTTCTATGAAATATCTTCCGTAACTAGCGACACGTCGCACGACCGCAGACGACGTGTCGTCCAACCGCAGATCAGTAGTGCTAAAGACGCTGCATCGACGACACGTTGAATCTTTGTCAAAAAATGACGCTCCGACGTGTCGCTATGACATGTCGCAACGACACGTCGTCTGCTGCTGCTGTATGCAGTCGGCTACGAACTAGTACCTTTAAGGTGAACGCAGACTTGGCCGCACCGCAGTCTCCGCAGTCCCCGCAGTCATCGCTTTTTGTTAATGACCTCGCACATCTATCCGCACCGCAGTCACTGCAGTCGTTCCCGTCGCCGCACGCATCGCTCTTGATTTCTTTCATTCAGTTTGTAATATAAATTAAGAGTGGGCGTGTATTACGCATGGCTCTTGACGAACAATTTGTTGTCAGTTGTTTACCAATGACGTCATCCGCGCCGCGCTAGCCGCAGCGTCCGCTGCGTGCGGGCCCGGCGTTGGTGACGTCATCAGCTGCGGCTTGGGGAGTTCGGTCGTTTCAGGGACTGCGGCGACTGCGACGCGGGTGGGTGTGCGAGGTTGCATAGAACTTCATATAAAGAATTCGAATGCGAAGACTGTGGCGCGTGCGGTGCGGCCAAGTCTGCGTTCACCTTTAGATGTAGCGGCGAAGTGAGAGTGTACTATACACCTCTGCCCAACCCTTCGGGGAATACAGGCGTGATATTTTGATAATGTCATTGGTCTCCTCCAAAACATTCTAAGATTCTCAACATCAACATCAGCCCTGTCCCACTGCTGGGCATGGGCTTCTTCTCAGAATGAGAAGGATTTAGGCCTTAGTCCTCCACGCTGGCCTGGTGCGAGTTGGCAAACTACTCACACCATCAAGAATTATTTGGAGCACTCTTAGTTGTGTAGGTTTCCTTACGATATTTTCCTTCACCGTTAACGCAAGTGATAATCAAATTATGATCCGAGCCGAGATCGTAGTCAGACCCTCCTGTATAGACAAGCGTTCAACCGCTAGGTTATCACTGCTTGCCCGAGAAGGCGGCGCGCAGTGTCCCGTGCGCTTCTCAGGAGGACGTGGGGCAAGACCCCACAGAAGGAGAGGTCCGCCAGGAGCTGGCGGACCGAGGCCTGCCGGGGTTGCGGTGCATGCAGCTGCGAATCCCGCGACCCCGGTCAAGGGTCAGGAGAAGGAACACCGTGGGTTTTTAGCCGGTAAGAGTCCGGCATACCCTTTCGCCTTCCCCGGGCGAAGGGCATCCATGAAGATGAGGATCAACAAGAAAAAAAAAAGTCTGTCATTGCTTCTGTCTAAGATTGTAATGTTCTTTATATCGCCCCAAGCAATATTTGAACTACCTGCGTCAGATAGAATACCTAATTTAACAAAAGGATTTTTTGTTTGCTTCTTTATAACATTTACCAACCAAATCACCATAATTGTAGCTCGATCGACAGGCACTGTAGAAATATTGCCTCAAGGCCCTCTATGCACGTTCTCACCTCTTCAAGTAATGGAAAAAAATCCCAATTTGTTCAAACTAAAAAAAACTCAACAGCCGAAACGCAATGGCGCATAAATAAATAAAAAAAAGAAAATACCATTGAGTGCAAGGGTTGGGAGCAATCGCGACACATTGCCCCGCTACCCGGATTGGTTTTATTGGCTATAAACCGTAAAGCATTGTGATTGGCTACGCTTAAATGTCCTTAATAAAAAAGGGTTTTTTGCTTTTTCCCCGCAATGCTTTTGGACAAATGAAGGGCTGGTTTTTGAGAGTTTGTTTTAATTTTTTTTGTTTGATAAATAAAAGAACAATGATTGAAAAGTAGATACCTATCTGCCTCCCGTTTCAGAACCTTTTCGATGAGCAGTTATCGACAGATTCATTTTTATCTTGATTCGTCTACGATTATCGTAACGAGAGCGAAATGGATAGCTTACCGAATCGTTCGACAACTGACTAATCCAGTCGTTCTGAATCAGGAGGCAGGGCTTTTTATTATGAGTTTAAGCTAGAAATATTCCGAAAAATCCGCGTGTTACGAATCCGTAACACGCGAGATACATTTTAGCAAGGAAATGTATAAAAATAAACGCCGTGTTTGCTTTCAGCAGAGATTCAACAGAGTATATAAATACACAACAGCATATAAATTCAACACAGTAGGTATATAAACCTTAACAGTCAATCAAGATGAGCTAAAACTGTATTTGAAAAAATGGTTCATAATATATTCGTGCCTGGGTGGACCACTTTTGTCTAATGTTATACGAGCAGTATATGTGTTTTTTTATAAATAGTTACTCCTCTCTCCTACTTCTCCTGTATCGTGCATTTACAGACACAAACCTTCACATGCACAAACGCCGAGACCCGAAACAACTATATGTAGGCCGTATAAATATTTGTTCCGTGCGGGAATCGAAACCACGACCCGTAGCGCAGAAACCAATCGCTCAGCTACTGCACAAAATAAGTCGACAAATTTAATTAACTATCCTCCGGTTTCTGAATTGAGAATTCTAGGATTAGCAGTACTTAAGTAACATTTGAGTCCGGAGTTGTCAAAAAAATGACGGATTTTAAAGCATCTTTCTGACAACTCCGTACTCAAATACTACTTAAGTATTGCTTATCCCGAATTCTCAATTCAGAAACCGGAGGTATGAGTAATAATTACGAAGGTGTGTATGTGTGTGAGTGAGTTCCAATTTTATTGTCATCTCCAAACAAGAACCATTACGTGAAGAGCCTTGTAATTATTACTGAATCCCGGACATGTGTAGGTAATACTTTAACCCGAAATAAACGACCCCTGTCATGTTGGAAATTAACTAGTGACATAACACGGGTTCGGTGAGAGGTGTTCTGTAGGTGATTGACACTCGATTTAGTGTCTAAACGTAATAAGGGAAAAGGGTGAAATCTCAGTTTTAGGGTTCCGTCCCAAAATGGTAAAAAAGGAATCCTTGTGGTGCGACTTCGTTCGTCCGGCTGTCCGTCTGTCACAGCGGCTTATTTCAGGAACTAGACTAGTAATGCTATCGACTTGAAATTTGGAATATTTTTCAATTAAGCTTGTCGATCTAATATTGCAAGTGAAATAATTAAATAAAATACTTTGATTTTCATTGCAATGGGGGGTTGAAATTTTAAAACGGGGTTAGTTGGTTAAATGTGGTATCATATGAAAGGGCTTCATTTGCACATTACAAAAAGTATTTTATTTATGCCGCATAGTTTTTGACTTATGATGAAAAATGACTGTAAAAATACCATTCACCCTCCCCCGTATCTCCGAAGTTTGCAAAGTGAAAAATCTGGAATATATCGACATGATAATATATATTCGAGATATATCATGTCGATAATCTGATTGACGACATATCGACATGATATATCGTGTCGATATATCATGTCGACATGATAGAATATGTCGACATATCATGTCGTCATGATACGCCGACTAGTCTGCTGGCCACTGTTTCATTAGTCAACTGTATTATTGGCCACTTTACACTTGTTACATGGCTCATTTTGCCATCATGCAAGCAAGCATGCAAGTGCTTCTGGGTTTGCTCCGCCAGAAGACTCGCTTTGTCGCCCCTTCGCTTCGCTCGCACACTCGACCAGCGCTATACTTGGTAAGTATTTTTCTGTAATAGTTTATGTAAATATTACAGAAAAAATAAAACGATGTCTGTAACTAGCACAGTTTTTTACAAATCACTAAAAATCCTTTGCAAACAAACTTAGTTGTGCGGTTCCAAAAAAAACGGAAATTAAACTTTCAACGGTACGAAACCCTCGAAGCGCCAGTCCGACTTGCACTTGGCCGGTGTTTTACTACTTTATTACTTATCATAAAAAGCACTTAAAAAAAGAGAAAAACCACTCGAAAATTACGCATCGCACTCGACGTTACTTGAAATAACTGCCTTTCAACCCGTTTTTCATACATAATCTTGTTTACCTGCGAACGCACTCCAAATTGATATTATAATATTATCAGACAATATTACGTATTAACTGAATGTTATTATGTGTCTGATGGATGGAAAAGCTCCCTGTTAATGTTGCATTATAAAACAACATTCTATTTTAACCGAGTGGGGGTGCATGAAAAGAGCCTCCACGAGTGACGATACTTAAGTACGGCCGGCGCACTCTGGCCAGTCAGCCCCGCTACCAACCTTGCTGACTGGCTAATCTTTTCACCACAGCATGAGCTATTTTCGTATAGCTCGTGCTGAGACGACAGAGAGAGAAGAGAAGAACCGACTTCAGACTTCTTTTTGGGTGCATTACTAACTTCCTAATTGTTTAACTCATGAATTATAACAATTAATCATAGCAACTGTTGTTTTGTTGGGGTGGAGGAAAAGAGCCTCCACGAGTGACGATACAGTAAATCCGGCGCACCCTGGACAGTCAGCTTTGCTACCAACCTTGCTGACTGGCTAATCTTTTCACTACAGCATGAGCTATTTTCGTATAGCTCGTGCTGACACGACAGAAGAGAAGAACCGACTTCAAAAAGGAGGATCTCTATTTGGCGTTTTTTTACCTAAATGATGACTCTTATCATCATCATTCAGCCGAAAGACGTCCACTGCTGGATATAGGCCTCCCCCAAGCATAGCCACATGGACTGGTACTGTGCTTCTCGCATCCATGGTTAATTCCAGACCAATGGAAATATGGATTCATTTTTGTATACATTTTGTTTTATTTCTTTTTTCACATACTGTGTTCTATACTTTCCATAAAATAATACTAAATTGTTGTACATTTTTAATACATAGTAGTCAAATACCCTATTACAACTCAGTAGGTACCTACCTACAACATCATAGCCACATTAAAAAAAATATTGAATCGTCTATAAATAATAATAACTGACTTGAATTGACTGCCTCAATGGTCTAGTGGTCGCAAGCACGACTACTGATCTTGAGGTCCTGGGTTCGATCCCCAGGTTGGGCAAAGTGTTATTGCGTTTTCTCAGTAGCAGACCGGAGTTTGGATTTGTGTGTATTGTATGGGATTTAAAAACATAACGGTGAAATGTGGGTACTATTTGGTATGTCTACATCCGTGCGCTTTCATGTTCGTCTTGCGCTTCTAACTTTCAATTCCTCTTGCGTCAAGCGCATGCAATATTGATTGCCGTAAGACTCAAACTAGTATTAGGGCATGCGCTATGGCACTTCAGGCATGCGTCAGACGAAAGCGCAAGATAAACATAAAAGCGCACTGGTGTAGACATACCAATTAGCGGTGGTTAATAAAACGTATAGCGCCAAAATATAACAGACTATGTGTACATAGCGTATAGCGTTTGCTATAGCGGCTTTGACTTCGCGCTATATTACAACGCCTCAACCTACTCAACGAATAAAAGTCTAAACGCGCATAGCGGGACCAGAACGAGATAGCAAGATAGCGTAGCGACTAGCAACAGCGCGTAAGGGAATGAAATATTATTATATTCTTTAGTGTATAGCGCGTTGCGAGATAACATTTACCGCGCTTACTCAAGTCCGTTTAGCGCGTTTGTAACTAAAATTATAGCGTCTCTGCGTTCAGACTGCACCCGAGTTTTGTAACACCGCGTTATAATGATATTTTATAGTTTATAACACGTCTACAGTTTATAGGGGATTTGAACATCACTAATACCAATACACCTCTGCCCAACCTCTCGGGGAATACAGTCGAGATGTTATGTATGTATAAATAATAATAATTTCAAGTATCCTCGGATTCCAAATTACAAACAAAGAACGAATAAAAAGCACAATAAGCAATACCATTGCCTCCATATGCTTCTCATATCTCCCCCATAATCTTAATGTTATATCCCATTGATATTGCATCTAAAAGACTCTTTCATTTCGCTATAAGCTATAACCCAGTTTATCTTTCACCGTTTCCCATTGAGAATCACTCTAACATTATAAATATGAAAGTTTGGATGTTTGAATGTTTGTTACACAATCACGCAGAAACAGATGAACGGATTTCCATGAAATTTGGTACACAGATAAACCATTAGATCTAGTACGAATATTTTGACGTATAAGCGTAAACGTAACGCTTATGTGAGTGATTCTTTAATCGAAAATACAATAATCCCAAGACAGTTGTCGGAGTTGACAGGCTTTTTATAGTAAAGACCAAAATAAAAAAAAAAACATTGCAAAAAATTAAATACAAAAAGCTAATTTGAAACCTGAAATTAGAACGCAGAACATGTAGGGCCACCGATCTCTCACTACAGCACTCTGCTCTGAAATTAGATGATATTCTTACGAAACATCTGCTCAGTCCTCATTATAAGTAGCATGATAATACTATCTCACGTATTAAGCTTATCGTGGATAATACCTATCTGACGTATTAAGCTTATACCTCACAGTATGTGGAATTAGTGGAAATAATGTTTCACTGCTCAGCTCCTATGAGCAATAGCGTGATGGTATATATAACAGCAAAAGTGCAGCTCTTTATGCAACACAACAGTGAAAGTCGCATCAAAATCCATCAACGGAATTTCACGTGATTATACATCGCAGTAAGTGGAAATAATGTTCCGCTGCTCGTCTCCTATGAATAGCGTGATGGTATATGTACCAGCAAAATTGTCGCTCTTTACGCAACACATCAGCGAAAGTCCCATCAAAATTCACGGGATTCACGGGATTTCAAGTGATGCCCGGATAGAAAGACGACACGTGTGGCTAAGCGATTGGCTTCTGCGCTACGGGTCGTGGGTTCGATTCCCACACGGAACAAAAAATTGTATGGCTTACAGCTGGTTGTTTCCGGTCTAGGCGTTTGTGTATGTGAGATTTGTGTCTGTAAACGCACCCACGATACAAGAGACATCTTAGTGTGGGGCAAAATGTTTAAAAAAAAAAGACAACCAATATTTCTAAAACAAGTTGTTTCCGTTTCTGTATCGATAGTATAGTATCCGCCCAAACGAAATTTTGAAAAAATATTTAATGTACAGACAAAGTGCACTTTGATTTTATTAATAGTTCCTATAGAAAATATTTAATGTACAGACAAAGTGCACTTTAAGTTTTATGAATAGTATAGATTACCACGAGGGACAAGGGCGCTCGCTTGTCTTTGAAAAATATTCACAAATTCATGACAAATGTATTTTGCTCTCCCAATCCCAGTGAAATCAATTCTTAATGTGAAATATGTCATTTCAATAGGAAACAAACGTTTCCCAAAGTCAGGAAAATTGATCAAGAATCCTCGGGACGCTGGGCGATTACCGAAGCAAATTGAATCGTTAATGAGGATGGAGGTAACAAATGGAGGGACGAGGATGAAATATAACGTTGACACTGCAATAAGTAGGAGTAAGCGGAGTAAATTAACAATCAGGAATCGAGTGAAGAGGTGGTGGTGATATGAGGTAACGATGGTGAGGAAAATTACTACGAGACTCCACCATCTGCTTACGTAGAGTTCTAGAGTACTTCGGACACAAAAAAATGCGTCGCCGATCTTCCGCCGATGCACATAATTTCATACAAACATCTCACACCGTACACATCTGACCGAAGATGCGTTACTAAAATTCCTCGTGTAAATTACGCGACGGAAGATCGGCGACGTATCTTCCGTCAGATATGAACCTTCCCTTAGTCTGACAAGTTCGTACGCGACCGACCTACGGAGCAACAGATGTTGGGGGGATGCGGTAGCACGTAGTATCTTGCGGGCAGCGCGGGCGTTTCCCATTAATCGTAGGTATCGGTATTGATCTAAAAAGAGCATATGGTATTACAGAAGCTCATTAAAGCCTGGGGCCTAATTCTTTTATAACAAATCTTGATAAATCACAACCGAACCAAGGCCGAACCGTTCATTCAGAGAGTTCTCAATTTCAAAAGCTATCAAATTGTTTGACACAAAAAACAAAATCAATCATTTTGAAAGTTTTCGAAAACAAAAACTGACTGACGCTTGTGGTTCGATTGCGTTTGGCAACAATTTATTTTTGGAGAACTGGGCTCCTGGGTGCTAACAGAAACGTTGAACAGTCTCAATCGAACCCAAGCCGAACTATTCCAGTTTTCGTTTACAAAAACTCTCAAACTATTTGACAACAAAAACAAAACCTAACATTTTGTCAGTATTTAGAAACGAAAACTGACTGACGGTTGTACAGACGCCAGCACATCAATCTACCCGAAACTGTAAAATTATCCCAATCAACCTTGAACCTAAAGCTTTTGCGATAAAGATGAAAATCTATTAAAGAAATTTGACAGATTGTAGTAGCTTTATGTGCGTCTGTACTTCGTTTGCGGTTCCTGAGCTAGATACCTAATATTTTATGCTACAAGCGTACAACGACTAGGGTTGATTAATCGTACAAAAACAGTAATCTGAACGCTTTTAGAGCTTCAATTTGTATAATAAAGTAGAGCCTCCGTAAAATGTTTTTATTTCACCCTACTAAAACGTAAAAAGAGATCCCTAAGCTTTTAAGTACTCCTTAAAACCAAACATTTCGAGTAATCCGAAATCAAAGTGACACTCGTTTTAAGCGTCAACAAGGTCAAATCAACTGAAAAACGCGCCATTAATCCTCTAAAGAGGGTTTTAAGTCCTCTCACTCAACGTGTAACGCCAACCGACGACGGGTAATACGAATTAAGTCGATTCCTTTCATCTCTTCTGCATAATAAATATACATAAAGTAGTTCTGTATAGTATAACATATGACGACATACGACGATATGACGACGCATTTGGTGCAGTGGCTGAGCAATTGGCTTCTACGCTACGGGTCGTGGGTTCGATTCCCACACGGAGCAAAAATTTGTATGGCCTACAGATAGTTGTTTCGGGTCTGGGCGTTTGTGTATGTGAGATTTGTGTCTGTAAACGCACCCACAATACAGTACCCCAAGTGTGAGTTTGTTTACGTTACTACTGTAGTTACGTCGCCAATAATTTATGAAAATTTAGGCAGAGCCTCTAGCGGCGAATAGCGTGACTAAAAATTTGTTTGACGTTCTTGATGTGACGCAGCTACAGTAGTAACGTAAAAAACTCACACTTGGGGTACAGGAGAAACCATAACACATTGTCCGACCTAGGGATCGAACCCAGGACCTTACGCTCTGCAGTCACACTTGCGACAACTAGACCAACGAGGCAGTCAGTAAAATAGAAGAGTATTTTTTTTTTAATCATTTGGTACTGTCTTCGAAAAAATCGGCCAAGTGCGAGTCGGACTCGCGCACGAAGGGTAACCGTACCATTATCTATAAAAACGGCAAAAAAAGCACATTTGCTGTAAGGGAGCCCCCTTAAATACTCACTTCATTCTGTTTTTTAATATTTGTTGTTACAGCGGCAACAGAAATACATCATCTGTCAAAATTGCAACTATCTAACTATCACGGTTCATGAGATACAGCCTGGTGACAGACGGACGGCCGGACAGCGGAGTCTTAGTAATAGGGTCCCGTTTTACCCTTTGGGTCCGGAACCCTAAAAAAAAAACAAAGTATAAAATGACCATTATAAAAAAAAAACAGCCTGTATGCAGTCTCTAGACATTACAAATATGATAAACGTTTCAAATAAACTTAGCAAGTAATGAAAAACAACCATATTTCTATTTCAATAAAGTGTCTACTAAAAACATTTTCATGAAAAGGTCTAGTTTTTCTATCTTGAAAAAATTATATCTCGCTGAAAAGCGTTTTAAAATTATACTAAACCTCGTACAAATAGAATAAAATGTCGTGTTATTAACTCCATTTAATTTATGATGCGTAAAACAATAAATTTGGACTGGACGACCAATTAATATTTACGAACTTTGCATGATCAGACCCAAATAACCACTGTCAGGGGAAATTTTGGTACCAAATGACTTTTTTCAATCAGACCTCTTCAAATACTTTAGTATTTACTTATTTTAGAAATCCTATTTGAAAGCAGTTTCATGCATGCCTCCTTTCGGCATTGCCATTTAAGTTGGTCGTCGAATTTCATGTAAAACATAAAGTTAATGAAAAACTATCATTTAAAGGTCTTGACACTAAATTAGGCTAAATTATGTTTCCGATCTGTAATAAAGTACTTGAAGTAATAATAAACACTGCTTTCCTGTATATCGGCCATAGATGAATTGTCAACACGCATTGATGTACCGTCTGTACAAATTACTACGACTCCTAGCTACAGATGCGTAGCTGCGTAGCAAATATTGCGCGTAGCACATGTTGCGCGTAGCACAAGTTGCGCGTAGCACATGTTGCGCGTAGCAAATGCTGCGCGTAGCAAACAGCAATGCTCGCTTGTCTACGCGACATCACTACGTCAATACTTGATTATTTAATTCTAACTACCGTAATAAATATTGGATTTTGAAACTCAAAATGAATCACAAAACAAAAACACAAAATAAATGTTTACACAAACAGAAAACAAATACTAATTATGTGTAATTTGTTTTAAATCGATTCTGTTACAAGGCCTTTTAACAAATTAATTAATCTCCGTTAAGACGAGAATCGGCTAAAAATAGCTTGAACAGAGTTCTGGTTTAATGTTACGGAATTGTTTTTGGGTAAATAAAATATGTATTACGTTTCGATTAGTTTCAGCGTAAAAAAAAACCCTTTGACCTGAATATTATAACATCCGTAAAATTTTATAAATAAGGTCAAAGAAACTAGTCATGTGTTAATAATTAAGCCTACGATTGGTTCTTTCATCTATGAAACGGCGATTTTCTCTATGTGCAGTCAGTGGTAAAAGTAGTCGTTGAGTTTTTGCACTTGCTATTAATTGGCATTTTAATTTGACATTAAAACTTTAAGATATACTCAGAGTTATGAGAGAGAGTAACACTACTGACTCGGGTCTAATCGCGTAGAAAATTAGAAAACTTGCTTCACGAAGATGATACTCCGCCACTTCAGTCTACCCGTGACCAAGGCCGGTGTAAAGGGCCTGTCCACATCTGCACGTCACGACGTCGTTAATGTGGAACGGTGCGGTAACACGGCACGGTGCGTTGACATAACGTGCAAATTTACGAAACCGTATCGTAAAAATGCACATCAGGATCATTGTTAGATTTATCGTTGACCATGTAGTGTGCGTTACCCCAGCAAGAAAGTATCTCCTAGAGTTATATGAGTAGAACGTATAGTTGGTGCCTTACCTGCCGTAAATGTGCCCCCACATAAAAAATGTGTGGCCCTTGTCGTTTCGAAAAAAAATCGAAAAAACGATTCTTGCTGGGGTAACGTTTTTCTAGCAGGAAAATTCTAAACGAATGATCGGAGAGAGAAAAACTGTGCATGGCCAGAGAGCTTACATGTGTGCCAAAATGTGCCCCCAAAAATAAAATCTGTGCCCCTTCAGATTTTCGAGATATTG
Source organism: Amphipyra tragopoginis (assembly GCA_905220435.1). Taxonomy (NCBI): domain Eukaryota; kingdom Metazoa; phylum Arthropoda; class Insecta; order Lepidoptera; family Noctuidae; genus Amphipyra; species Amphipyra tragopoginis. The sequence goes on from HG992006.1 coordinate 7,053,142, forward strand.
CATTTCCTGCTGGAGTAACGTTTTGATGAATCGTATATCTCTAAAACCATTGCATGTGCCCCTGTACAATAAACATACACGAGTAGCTCTTAATGTGTGCCCCTTTGTGCCCCAATTAGATTTAAGAAAATATTTATAGTTTTCAAGTTATCGCGGTTTTATGAAAACCCGAAAAAACATCGCAGCGCCTAAATGAGACAAGGCATAACTTCGCTGAAAACTGTATTCGGTCCTTCTTGACGCTAATAATAACCATACAAAGTTTCAAAACTGTTCATGCATGCGTTTTTGAATAATCTTGCTAAAAGTAAAAACGATGGTGTCATAACTTTGACGGCAAAATACAAGGAACTGGCACAATCCCAGATGTGTAGGTGTAAACCAAAATCTTGTGCCTTTAGTCAAAAATATATATGGTGAAAATATTGAGCTTCAAATGTTACGCATTAAGTAAATATAAACATAAAACCAAAATATGTAAACAACGGTTGGTTATCCGACCAAATCTGAATGACTACTAAAAAGCGACGGGTTCATACATATCGATGAACTTCTTTATTGGACGTATTATACCTAAGCTGTTGTCCGTACAGTCGCGTTCAAAAGTTTTGAGGGCTAATTAAAAAATATATTAAATGCACCTTGTGACTATATGTATAAATGAAACAGCTTGTTGATGTGGAAATTATTATTTTTACTTCCTTAATTTTAATTCTTAAAGTAATTATTGCATCAAATCACAGATAAAATTTCCTACCTATAAATATTAGAAATTATTTGCACGTTGTGTAGTCATTATTATTTAAATCACAGATCAGTTTTTCATAGCCTAACATAATTATAATTAGTAAATTTGCATCACAAAAAATCACAGATCAATGTTAAGTATAAGAATAATATTGTGTAAAAAAATATTAAATTTGAAATTACAGATAAATAATATTCTTACGAGTAACTTGCATATACATAGATTCAGATAAAGTGTGTTAGTATAGTAAACCGCATAAAGAATAACTGTAAACATCGAATGTGCACAAATTAACTGATGGTATTTGGCTTTAAATAAACATATTTATCCCATAAACGTAACAACATTATCACATGACTGTGGAATGACACTTAGATATCTAAAACGCCATCAAATCAAAATTATGTGACACTACTTAATCAGCATTAATATAATCGTTGGTTAATAATTATAATCCCTCATAGGTACGTAATACGACATACAAAATGGAAACACGTTGTTGCATCACAGATCATTGTGCGGTTGAATATAGGTATACACTTAATACAACTCTCAAAACTGTAGGTACCAACATTTATTTGGTTAAGGTGAATACTCCAACCAACCCGCGTAATTCAAATTTTCCTACGTTTTTTGCAATTTGCACACCAGCGCTATGAGTGCTAGGTTGTATGTTGATTAAAATATTATTCGCGGCTGTAAGACATATGTAGATATAAAATTATAATCATCAATATCATCAATACAATGCTCTAAGTTCATAAAGATGTAGGAATGAGATTTTCTGTTTTTTCTTTTTTCCTACGCCTTTATGTAGTACGAACATATTTAGTGTCAGTTTATTTGTTGTCACGAAACGTCGCTGCAATTTGTACAAAAAAAATACGTGTGAATAACAGTGCATTTCCAAATAAAGAAGCGAGTATTATTTTCATAGCATTAGCCTATTAATACAATTCATGTATGTATCGTCTTTATCTATATATTACAAGTTATTCTGATATTGTGGCTAATTGAGGTTATTTTTCACGAAAATGCTACACATATGAGTCACATTTCGTCACTCATATGACGTAACTCACATCTACGTGTAAAGTAAAACATGTTTACACTGCGGCTGAAAATTTTAACAAATTATATGCCGGCGGCGTCCGGTGTTATCTCCATACAAAACGTTTCACTAATAAGTAAATCTGACATTTACGGAAAATAGATATAAAAGAGTTTTAGTGTAATTTTTTAAAATAATAATTTGGAGGTTTCGAATAAATGCTGAATTTGATCATTAAACCTGCATTTTAGCTCCCTGCCGGACCCTGCTCAATTTGAGCAGTAGGACATAGTTACATGTAAACTCTGCTTTACAATAAATGTGACTTACATTAGTATAAAAATACAGGTATGTCACAAAACAGTTTGGTCACGATTTTGAGCATGTTAGTCACATGTACATTTTATTTGAAAATGGCTCTTATAAATGTACTTAATCATGTGTAAGGTCATAGAAACAGCTATTAAAATACAGGGCTACTGGTAATTCGACGTATTCCTTGCACCACGTTATAGGGGGGCTAATATGCAACAAATTTAACCCCACATATGTTCTACGAAATTCAATGGATTTCGAGATATTGCAATTTTTATATTATTTTTAATAATACCCAGAATTCCTTCTTAAACACTATTTATCTCTAAAATATCAAATTGATCGGCTTTGATTATGATATTGGCTTGTAGCTGATACTTTTACGAAGCTTTCTGCGTATTTAACAGTTCTTAATGACCATCCAATTGAAAGTAATCATTAAAAGTTAAATAAGTGTATTAGAAAATCATCGAGGTACACGATAAAGAATGATGTTTATCCCAAAAATTTACTATGACACTAAGTGTACAAAATGCAAGACAAACATCCTTATTTAATCAGCTATCCAACGAGGTATAGACGTTCAAAAAATATTTAGAAACTAATGTAAAAATGTCTTATAATACTGACAAAGGCGATTTCTGAAAAATCTCTACAAGCACACAGGTGGCCCGTTAAGTGCAATTCATTGCATAATCCTCGCGTAGAGATTAAACAGCAGTCTGTCGGGCACCAACTGTCCTCTAAATGTCAGGATTAGATCAGGTCAGGTCGTTAGGTTATGTTTGGTCAGGGTTAGGTAGGTTAGGTTAGAACCTAAGTGTGCGAGGGAACACCGGGGTGGTTTTAGTCAGTAAGAGTCTGACAAACCCCTCTGCCCACCCCCAGGACGGAGGACATCCATGAGGATATCCAGAAGGCAAAAAAAAATGGTCAGGTTAGGTCGTTAGGTTAGGTCACGGTTAGGTTTAGGTTAGGTCACAACTTCGATGCCCTGGGATTTGGAGGCGAGGGCCCTTGCGATGAGATATCGCCAAAGCGAGGAGGCGCTTGAGCGGAGTGGTCTTCGCCAGATCCTAGTGGCTGTGGAGGGAACGACTTGCGCAACCCAACGCAGGGCACGCCGCATTAGTGGCGGTAAGACCCGTAATGGAGGAGTGGCTAGAGAGGCGGCATGGCAACCTCAGCTTCCAGATGACGCAGGTGCAGATATCTCAGCGCGGGGGCCCTTGCCTCTAGATCCCAGGGCATCGAAGTTGTGACCTAACCTAAACCTAACCGTGACCTAACCTAACGATCTAACCTGACCATTTTTTTTTTGCCTACTGGATATCCTCATGGATGTCCTCCGTTCTGGGGGTGGGCAGAGGGGTTTGTCAGACTCTTACTGACTAAAACCACCCCGGTGTTCCCTCGCACACTTAGGTTCTAACCTAACCTACCTAACCCTAACCAAACATAACCTAACGACCTGACCTGATCTAATCCTGACATTTAGAGGACAGTTGGTGCCCAAAAGACTGCTGTTTAATATCTACGCGAGGATTATGCAATCAATTGCACTTAACGGGCCACCTGTGTGCTTGTAGAGATTTTTCAGAAATCGCCTTCGTCAGTATTATAAGACATTTTTACATTAGTTTCTAAATATTTTTTGAACGTCGATACCTCATTAGATAGTTGATTAAATAAGGATGTTTGTCTTGCATTTTGTACACTTAGTGTCATGGTAAATTTTTGGGATAAACATCATTCTTTATCGTGTACCTCGATGATTGTCTAATACACTTATTTAACTTTTAATGATTACTTTCAATTGGATGGTCATTAAGAACTGTTAAATACGCAGAAAGCTTTGTAAAAGTATCAGCTACAAGCTAATATCATAATCAAAGCCGATCAATTTGATATTTTAGAGATAAATAGTGTTTAAGAAGGAATTCTGGGTATTATTAAAAATAATTTAAAAATTGCAATATCTCGAAATCCATTGAATTTCGTAGAACATATGTGGGGTTAAATTTGTTGCATATTAGCCCCCCTATGACGTGGTGCAAGGAATACGTCGAATTACCAGTAGCCCTGTATAATCCAATAACAACTTTATTTTATTAGTTATTACTTTTCTACTTCAGTGTACTCAGGCACAACACGTGTGAACCGGTTAGTGAGTAAAGTAAAGAAGTGCATCGATATGTATGAACCCGTCGCTTTTTAGTAGTCATTCAGATTTGGTCGGATAACCAACCGTTGTTTACATATTTTGGTTTTATGTTTATATTTACTTAATGCGTAACATTTGAAGCTCAATATTTTCACCATATATATTTTTGACTAAAGGCACAAGATTTTGGTTTACACCTACACATCTGGGATTGTGCCAGTTCCTTGTATTTTGCCGTCAAAGTTATGACACCATCGTTTTTACTTTTAGCAAGATTATTCAAAAACGCATGCATGAACAGTTTTGAAACTTTGTATGGTTATTATTAGCGTCAAGAAGGACCGAATACAGTTTTCAGCGAAGTTATGCCTTGTCTCATTTAGGCGCTGCGATGTTTTTTCGGGTTTTCATAAAACCGCGATAACTTGAAAACTATAAATATTTTCTTAAATCTAATTGGGGCACAAAGGGGCACACATTAAGAGCTACTCGTGTATGTTTATTGTACAGGGGCACATGCAATGGTTTTAGAGATATACGATTCATCAAAACGTTACTCCAGCAGGAAATGCAATATCTCGAAAATCTGAAGGGGCACAGATTTTATTTTTGGGGGCACATTTTGGCACACATGTAAGCTCTCTGGCCATGCACAGTTTTTCTCTCTCCGATCATTCGTTTAGAATTTTCCTGCTAGAAAAACGTTACCCCAGCAAGAATCGTTTTTTCGATTTTTTTTCGAAACGACAAGGGCCACACATTTTTTATGTGGGGGCACATTTACGGCAGGTAAGGCACCAACTATACGTTCTACTCATATAACTCTAGGAGATACTTTCTTGCTGGGGTAACGCACACGACCATGTACCTAGATCCTGAATTTTAATAAGAGAAACAGTAAGGTATGGTTTTAAAGCATCGGAGCACATAGACGGCGACTAACTCGCGGACGTGGAGAGCGCGGGCGGAGCGCATATACGTGTGCGCTTGCGGTTAGATGCGGAACGTGTTACGATACGGTAACGTAAATTAAAATAAATGAAACCGCATGATATCGACGCACTGATTTGCGGCCAGCCGTCAACCGCTCTGGTGTTTTGGGGCTGCTGCGCGGCACGCCGCATTGCGGCTGGTCGCTAGTGCGTTTTAAGCCTTAGTTATAACAATAACTGTTCGTAAGTTTTAGAAACCCGGAATTGCTTCAAAGCCACTGGTTGGGTGATTTATACCTTGTACGATTGATGACGCAGCGAAAACAAGTGCTTACGTGTCGTATAAAATAACTTGGAAATGCTAAAGTTCAGAGGCACGGTGGTGACATTTCCCCCTCGTTGTTCAATTGATTACTAGAATACTATTTCTGGTAAAGCATGAGTTATTTTGGTCTACACAAAATAGATCGATCATTATTTTTTTAGTGGGTGCCATACTGTGAAATATCAAGGCCTAAGCAATGTGCCAGTCATCGGCAACCCCGCCTCGTTTTTGAAACAGGTCCACTGCGACCAATAGTCGCACAGCAGTCGCAATAATAGCTGCATCTCCTGTACAATATAAATTTTAGATCATCGCGTTTTCTTTATGTAATAGGTTGGCAAGGAAGCCGGCGACTCTTCTGATGGTTACTAGTTACCTCCATCTATACACCGTGGGACCGAGGTACCCGAAATATCTTAAACACGTCTTTCTGGTGGTATTCATCAAGCAGCCGAGAGACATCCACTGCTGGACATAGGCCTCCCAAACAAGGGGGGGTTTGCCATAATCGCCACGCTTGGCAGGTGGGTTGGCGAATGCAGTATGGTCGTTAAAATACTCAGAGAACGCTGCTGCCCATCCTCTAATGAATCTCTTAGTCGCCTTTTACGACACCCACGGGAAGATATGGGGTAGTGCTATTCTTTACGTCCGGCACTACACGGTACTACCGATGGTATTATGAGTCAATAGTGTTAGATCATCATAAGTCCAATTCAGTCAATTTAACTATTTTGTTTTTCGGAACAAAGTAAATCAATTAACTTCATTACTTTCTTGTAAACAATACCTTAGGCCGAGCGGACAACGTTTAAATTATCGTGTGAGTGGATAAGAAAACTTCTCACTTCACGAACCTGCTCAATAAAACACGACATTTGACGAGTGGGGTATGCTATGACAAAAGTCGCAACGCCGGGTTCATAGGGCTTGTTACCCTAGAAAAATTACAACATAATCAGACCATAACTGTCACGCTGCTGCATGGGCCTCTTCGCAGAATGAGAATGGTTTAGGTAAGGCCACCACGCATGACCTAGTGCGGGTTGGACTACACACACCATCGAGAAGTATTTAGAGTTCTCTCAGGTCTGCATGTTTCGTCATGTTTCAAGCGATAAGCAAACTCTGTTCTGTACTTGAATTCGAATAGTCTGAGATGCGGACCTGGTTCAAATTACAAAATATTACTCACTATGTTCAAAATAAACACTTAATAAATCCTGACCTTCACCCAGTAAATTCATCTTCAAAATTCGAACACGTACATAAATATTATTATGAAGTCACGTAAGATTTATTGAGACAATCGCATTACAGAATGGCGGACGGAATTGCAAAAATACCTACACACGATAAATAACATAATCAAATTTTATGATTCCGCATCGCTGAAGGCATAATACATTTAATTAACTGCTTAACCCTCATTTGCTTGGGTTGAAGAGGGTTAATGAGCGGGATATCTTAACCCCATTATAAATTAAAAGAGCGCCGGATAATATGGTTCTTTTACTCTGCTTCGTCCTTCACAAAATGCAGGATGCATTAAAAGAGCTTTTACGTAAGATTATACTTAAGTAAGTCCGGCGCACCCTAGGCAGTCAGCTCCGCTACCAAGCTTGCTGACTGGCTAATCTTTTCACCACGGCATGAGCTGTTTTCGTATAGCTTAAGATGAACCGATATGAAGAAAAACAATTTTTATCTACTATCAAACTGAATTTCGACAAATCGTTCTACGACAAGATTTTACTTCGACACTATGGAACTCCAACATTACACTACTCCGACAATTATGAAATTTTGACACCTAATTTGGGGCACCCGGACACGGATAGGTTAGGTTCGAAGGGAATGACGGGGGCTAGAGTGAGCGAGCAAAGCGAGCGAACGAAGCCCCCGTCATTCCCTTCGTGTTAGTTACTTTAAACCCCAGTTTCGAAGTTCGATAATTGTCGGAGTAGCGTAATGTCGGAGTTCCATAGTGTCGAAGTAAAATCTTATCGTGGAACGATTTGTCGAAATTCAGTTTGGTAGTCCTTTTTTCTAGTTGTTGAAAGGATGTGAGCTTCTACTGGTCTGATCGATTTAAAATGTACTATGCTGTGACATGAAGTATGTGGTATGAGAATAACATGATAACCTCGACCTGATGCTGCAGCATCATTTGGCATCAGCAGGATACCCAACTCCTCACCAACTTACAGCAAAGGTATCGTGTTTGGGCTCATTGGAATGATCTCTTAATGACAATACAATATTATGGAACCAATGAGCTGATCTGATTGAGGGTTTGGATCGAGAGGTTGATAATACTACTTCAAAAATAGCAAGTACTAATAATCAGGCAAACCTATTGATTTAGCCTCCTGACATGCCTTGACTAGTAGGATTTAAAAGGTTGCTCAGGGTGGCGATCGGCACTCCGCAATGACTAGTTACTGGTTCATCGTGTTTTAGCCCGTATGACTCGTCATGGAAAGCATTTTCTAAATTTCTGTATTTTTAAATTTATGGGTTATGTCTACATTAAGTCGAGATCACGGAAAAGTAAAAACACGTGGAAGTGCCACGCAGCTATTGCGCGTGTCGCAATTATGCGGATATCCAACACTGGCTCACGCAATTAGCTACATTCTGTGACACCGTCGTGTCGCAGAATAAAACGTATCTCGAACTCATACGTAATTATATTAGAATCATGCCTTATTGTGCAAATTTTACGTGTATAAAAATGACGAAATATGCGTCTCACAGAGGTGTTTAAAGAAATAATATAAAAATTTGATATATTTCAATACATTTGCTAGATCAGTTTGGCGACACAGTGGTGCGAGCACGGATCTTTTATCGAGTTGAGTCGAGTTTTATCGATTGGAGATAAACGTCATATGATATAGTTATAACGACAACTGCTGTCGTTTTATTTATATCAAATTTGACGTTTAGAATAGATTTTCTCGAATCGACTCGATGAAAAGATCCGTGCTCGCATGGCTCGTTCCCGTAATTATCATCATCATCTCTCCTTATCCCACTCTACGTGGGGTCGGCATAACATATTGTATTCCTCTTCCATTCTTCTCTTTCAACGGTCATCCCAGAACTTTTCTTTTTTTATCGTGGGCAAATCCTCATGGATACCTTTCGCCTGGGGAAGGCGAAGGATTGTACCCTTACAATCCTTCGCCTTCCCCAGGCCTACTCTACAGACTACAGATATCTATGATGATCCATGATGTATACTACAGAGTCCCTACTCTTACCGGCTAAAAACCCACGGTGTTCCTTCTCCTGACCCTTGGCCGGGGTCGCGATATTCGCAGCTGCATGCACCGCAACCCCGGCAGGCCTCGGTCTGCCAGCCCCTGGCGGACCTCTCCTTTTGTGGCCTTACCCCTAACTTCTTTCTTACCCATTTCATCTTTCACACAGTCCATCTTTTCTTTGGCCTACCTAGAGATAGGCCACTGTTTCCCGTACTATTGACGTATAAGGGTACTTTCACTTGTTTTTTTCTATTTCGTTGTCGAAATTCATGTTGCAACCATAGCAAAGTTTAGATTCCAAAAATCGATTCTATCACTGTCATTAGAAGAGTTGGGAATTTTTTGAAAACAGTAAAGTTTTCAGCTTTTTGTCCCAGATTTACACTAAAACAATATGAATCACTGTTACATAATAAATAGGTACCACTGGCACTCAGTGATTTAAGAGTACTTTCCCGAAGTACGGAGTACATTCAGCGTACCAATGAACGAACATTACGCATTCGTAACGCGTACTACTGCGGATTCGTGGCTATCTGATTTAACGTCACTACTGGGACGTTACCAAGATATATTTCTTTGAACTAGTATCTTAAATTTAACAGTTTTATAGGAGTAGATTTCTTTTACGTTTAATCGAGTTAACGGTTTTGAGGATGATTTTCTCGTACTGAGAGGAACACGTACGCATTGACATTGTTTTATAAAAAAATGTTATAACATAACATCACGCCTGTACTCCTCGAAGGGATGGGCAGCGGTTTATAGTACAACCTCATTTCGTAATTATGTTGAAGTCACATATAATAGGAGGCTGTCCTATTACCATCAACTGGGCACAAATAGAGACTCCGGGCTGCTACTGAGAAATTCCACCCAAAACCCAAGTTTGCCCGACCTGGGGATCGTATCCAGAACCTCACGCTCGGCAGTCGCACTTACGGCCACTAGACCAACGAAGCAGTCAATGAAATAATATTACATAAAAAAAATATGTAGCTTAGAATAATCTCAACAACCTTTTTCCAGGAATTAGGTAAAGACCGGAATGTTGTGGCGAAACTTAGAAGGACTTCTGTCGAACAATGGATTGAGATAGCTCTGAGATCTGCACCTTTTTCCGTGTACAGTACCCAGCAGTAAATATTATACATCGAGCTTAAGAAAGACGTATTGGCTAACTTCGGCTTCGTAGAGGGTCATCTCTGTCACTTATACTAATAATGTCACATAATGTGTAATGTCACAAAAATATTAAAAAATATAAATATGTATGTGTCGCAGTTACATAGTTATGGCCTATATTTATGATCATATTCCTAGCGATATAATCACATACCGGAAGATGCTTATAAGAAAGCGTTCCATAAACACTGTAACTTGTCTTACAACTGAGTATTTCAAGAGCGAGCGAAGCGGGCTCGGTAATTTGGGGCACCCCGACACGGATAGGTTAGGTTCGAAGGTTCCGTCATCCCATTCATGTTAGGTTACTTTAAACCCTGTAGACAGAAATAGGAGCCCTGCTCAGCGGGGCTCTGTCGACTCTGCTTTGGAAACCCAAACATCCTTACAAAAGTTTTTCATTTTTTTACATTCCGTTAAGTTTGATGAAATTCTTTCTATAAGCATCTTCCGATATATAATCATATCGCTGGGAATATGATCATAATAACGGCTGTAACCATGTTAGGGCCTGTCCACATCTCCACGTCACGACGTCGTCAACGTGGAACGGTACCGTAACGCGACACAGTGCGTTGACATAACGTGCAAATTACGTTACCGTGTCGTAACACGTTCCGCCTCTAGCCGCAAGCGCACAAGTATATGCGCTCCGCTTGCGCTCCGCTTGCGCTCCGCTTGCGCTCTCCACGTCCGCGAGTTAGTCGCCGTCTATGTGCTCCGATGCTTTTAAACCATACCTTACTGTTTCTCTTATTAAAATTCAGGGTCTGCATGGTCAACGATAAATCTAACAATGATCCTGATGTACATTTTTACGATACGGTAACGTAAATTTGCATGTTATGTCAACGCACCGTGCCGCGTTACCGCATTGTTCCACGTTAACGACGTCGTGACGTGCAGATGTGGACAGGCCCTTACTGCGACATAATTATGTATAGTTGATGAATAAACAGAAATTATGTAACATTATGTGTAATGTCACATAGGAACGAGTGACAGAGACGACGCTCTCAAAGCCGAAGCTAGCCGATATCTCTTTTTAAAGCTCGATGTGTAATATTTACTGCTTGGTACTGTACATTGTAAAACGTACAAAAAGGCTATCCGATGGCAGGGCAGCGAACCGTGTTAACATCCTAGCAAAAATCTTATTTCTATTGGGACTTACGCTACGCGAAAACCCGTGATATCTCATACGAAATTATTTAAAATTTTCTACAGCTTGTGACTTGTAAGAGATGTTCATATTTATCATTACCTCCTACATACAAACAAACCAATTCAACGTTTTTTATTATATTAGTATAGATAAGCCAATTTTTGATACTTTGGGTTACATTATTATAATTCATTTACGGATCCCAAATTTTTTGATCATAAAATATATTCTATAGCACTCAGGGATAACGTAGCTTCCTATTGGTGAAAGATTTTTTTAAATCGGATGATTAGTTTTGGATATTACCTCCTACATACTTAGAGCATATAGGTATATGCTCTAAGCCTACATAAAAACAAACAAACGAATTCTACCTCTTTATAATATTAAGTATAGATTATTTACGGTTTACTCACTTTTGACTCGCGACCTCGCCGCGTATTCAGCTCATGATAAAGGGCTCCGTTTGGATCCTAAACCATACCCAAATAAAATCCAAATTCCGAAAAATGCACGTGTGTCTAACTAATCATAAACTTGTGACTTCACCCCTCAACTAACTGTTAACCTCGCATTTTTTTAAATAACATGACACTTCACTTTTTTCTAATTCACTTTTTAGGAAACTTCAAGTGTAACCCGAGGCGGCACGGGCAGTGAGCCAGCGTGTTTCATCGCCGCAGATAATAAGCTGTCAGTTAGATCGATTGTGTAACCCTAGAACACACGAAAACGCTTTAAAGGCGTTAATGGTAGAATCACTGTTGATCGCGAGAGATTGTTAAAAGAGTAGAGATTTTAGTGAGCGCGTAAAGTATTTTAACTATGAAATATGAGCTGCCCGCTTTGCATTTTATCATCTTTGTCCTACCCAACCGTTATTTTTTGCACAGTATACCTACTACCTACTTACTACATACAGTGGGTCAACGCCCATACATTTGACAGGTCCTATGAAATGTCAAAATTATGTAGGGGCGGAGGTTATGTCCCAAGTATGCAGTATGGCTACTCGGGACATAACCTCCGCTCCTTCACCCCGCAACCCCCCACACGATTGCTCTGCGACAATGTTCTACGTTGCCGACTGTAAGGAGTAAGATATAGGTAGACTGTGTTTTTTGTATGTTTTAGGGTAACCTTCTAATCCAACCACTGAAAAATTAATATAAACTTATTATTTTGATTTCTGTGATTCCAAGTAGTTAGCCGTGGCTCAATCTACGACTGAATATACACCGAAATATACTTCTGAAACGAAATTCAAGAGCAAAGACACTGGTGTTAAATATTATTCCTACTCAGGAAAATAGGAAAAAAAATGCAACAAAAAAAGTAGGTAATGTAATGCAATCATTATGAAAAACACTGTTATTAACTTTATTAATAAAAGCGCCCTGTAGACTGCTTAAAGATGTAAACAGTTTAACTCACGTGCAAACTTCGAAGGCCCAACTAGTTTCGATCTCAACGGGAGCCCTTATTCATGAGCTCCTCACACCTCGGGCCTTCCCGAAATATGTACATGAATTAAACAGTTTACATCCTTAAACATTATTATCACTCACGAAAGTTATTACCTAAACCTGTGGAGTGGTACAGGTCTGCTCTTCGTCGCAGAAAAACCCAACACTGAAAAAAACTTTTTTTCGATAAGTAACACAATATTTTGTTTATTAGTTACTTTTTTAGTTAGTTGGGGGTGCATGAAAAGAGCCTCTACGAGTGACGATACTTCAGTACGTCCGGCGCATCCTGGGCAGTCAGCCTCTTTACCAACCTTGCTGACTGGCTAATCTTTTCACCACGGCATGAGCTATTCTTGTATAGCTCGTGCTGACACGATAGAAGAAAATTAGTTACTTAATTAAAGTGACTCCATAACTTTTGCTACTAGTAATCAATTCAATAAGCTACCAGTAAACAAGTGGTATGCTAATTATAATACAACTTCGATGCCAGCTAGCACAATTCGGCAATATATAAAACAACTAAACTAAACTCTGCTCACCCAAAGATGAGTCCTAACAGCTCGGTAATTTTGTAAATTATAGCCGTAAGAAAACTGCTATCGAAAAAACGTAAACGACATCATTAATAACCGTAAAATAGCTATATATAATACAAAGGTTTTGTTTTTTAAACCTTTTGTAGAGAAACGTTAGGAATCAACTTACGGTGAAAATGGTATAGTTCGGTTGTCAAAAAATTTTGTGAAGAAATCGTACTCTAGCTCGTCAACCAACCTTGATAACAATAAGCCAGTGTAAATTATATTGTAAAAGTAAAAATTGTAACCTTAGCCGGCCACCCACAAAATGGAAGTTAGAAGCCTTTGAAAATGAAAGCTTTGAAGATTTAAAGCGGTTAGCCTCTCTGGATTATTTTCTTGAAAAAGCCATTTTGGCGACATTCTGTTAGGGAAAAATGTCCTAAAGTAATTAAAGTTAATTTAGGTCCTTTTGTTGTATAATAGTTTTTGAAACTAGTAAGAAAAGTAGGCATTTCCAACAGACTTCAAAAAAATCACAATTCACCGCGTTTATATAACGTAACATCACGCCTCTATTCCCCGAAGGGCACAAATCCGGACTCCGGGCTACTACTGAGAAATTCCACACAGAAAAACTCAATGACACTTTGCCTGACCTAGGAATCACTCACGCTCAGCAGTGACCACACTTGCGACCACTAGACCAACGAGGCAGACATTTTGTAAAAAGACTAGATCAATAACTTCTAGACTTATATAAATAATAAAAAATAAAGTTAAAAAACTATAACCCGACTACGTAAATAAAAAAAGGTGTCTAAAAAGGACGAAACAAGAAAATAATTCAAATAGAAATCCAGAAATTCATAGGTACAAAAATGGTCAAGGTAGAGCCGTGGTCGCACTTAGTGTATACCTACTATGATTGGGTTGAACTTAGTAATCGCAAGAAGCATCCTTCAGAGATGGCAACCGCTATCATAAATATATTAATTAATAAATTTGACATTTGTTTTCCCATAAGGAAAACCAGTAATACTGTAAAAATTGACTCATCTTGGATATCACCAGACGTTAAAGATTATAAATCATTATTATTTATTTTACTTGACATTAGTATGAGGAATCCTAATAATACAATAATTAATAATATTATCGCAAGTATGAAATCTTATTATGAAATATTAATAAAAACAAAAAAGGCAAGGTACTACTCCAAAATTATAAGTTCAGCAAAGAATGCGTCAAAAGCAATGTGGGCCGTCGTGAACAAAGAAAGGGGCAAAAATAACACGCCACACCTTGACTTTACGGATGTAGTAAAAAATTCGGACGGAACAAAATTCGTAACGAAGAAGTGTGCAGTAGATGCGATGAATGCCCGTTTTCTAAGCGCAGCTACTGCTTGTGGTGCACCCCGCGCCGATGCGCATCGTGTGCGAGCCCAGCTACATGCTGTGCTTTCCCCCGCCGACCGCTCGCTTCGGTTGCGCATGTTCAGTGCACACGAGGTGTATAACATCATCATGAAGCGAATTCCACCAAAACCATCAAAAGACACCTACGGCATTTCTATGAAATTAATAAGGTCAATTGTCGTACCTCTTGCTCCTGTACTCTCTGATCTTTTTAATAGCTGTATTAGAGAAGGCTCCTTTCCAGCCCCCATGAAATGTAGCAAGATTTCCCCGCTGTTCAAGGGGAAAGGGAAACGCGATTGCATAGACAACTACAGGCCAGTCTCGATTATTCCAGCAATAGCAAAAATATTCGAGAATGGCCTTAGTGGTCGACTTGTAGACTTTTTTTCAGCTACGGATGCTCTTTCTGATCGACAATACGCCTATCGCGAGGGCCGGTCGACGACGTCCTTAGCCCGCGAGCTCGTACGCAGAGTGCTGGCAGCGAGGGAGAAGAAGCAGCAAGTAGCACTGATATGTTGTGATCTGTCAAAAGCGTTTGATGTTGCAGACCGAGCCGTACTTGCTGTAAAACTACGGCATTACGGTGTGGACGGCACATCATATGCTTTATTGACAGAACTGATGCGAAACAGGTCACAGGTCGTTGTGGGATGCGGAGGAAGCGAGAGGTCAGATCCCTTGGAGTCGGAGATGGGAGTGGCGCAAGGTTCGTCAGTATCTAATATTCTATTCTCACTGCTCCTGAATGATCTGCCGAGTGCTGTGACCGACGCTGAAACCTCCATGTACGCTGATGATGTTGCTGCGCTGGTTACAGCAACTTCGGTGGATGGTCTGGAGCAGAGACTGAATACTGTCGCGAACCAATTGTCTAAATGGTTTCATGTAAATGGTCTTGTGCTGAACCTTAAAAAGACGCAATTTATCCACTTCGCATTATCAGGCCGATCACAAAGACTAATGTCAGTATCCGCGAATGGTGTCGACGTTGCACAGGTTGAAACAACCACGTTTCTTGGCTTTGAAATAGACAAGTGCTTAAAGTGGGAAAACCAAATAAATAAAATATGCAACAAGCTTGGAAGCGCGTGCTTTGCTCTTCGCCGAATTGCTCGAGTGGTGCATGGAAGTGAGGTACGAGCTTGCTATTTTGCGACCGTACATTCACAACTTCAATACGGTGCCGAGCTGTGGGGGCGCGCTGCCCATTGGGAACGCGCTTTCCGAATGCAGAAGCGTGCCGTGCGAGCCATCGTCCAAATACCGCAGGATGTGTCCGCTAGACCGCACTTTACCAAATTAGGCATCCTTACCTTACCTGCTATAGTAATATATCAAGTAGCGGTTTACGTAAGGATGAACCTAGGACTGTATACGAAGCGGGGTGATGTTCACTCGTACTGTACTCGGCACAGAGGAAAATTATCGGTAGTGTCCAGAACACTCACAAAAACCTCGAAATCAACTCATGCGATGGGCCCGGCAGTCTACAACAAGCTGCCTGAGAGTATAGTGAGTGCCACAACTCTTTCAAGTTTTAAGACTAGGTTAAGGCGCTGGCTAGTCGAGCAAGCGTTTTACACTTACGACGAATTTATTAAAATCAAACTGTGACTACTTATGTAGTTCTATTTTTTATTCTATTATTATTAATAATTTTATTTGTTTAGTTCTTTAGAATTGACATAAAATTTTTATTTTGTATTTTTATTGACATTGATTTGTAATTGACATTCTTTTGTTGAATTGTTATCTGTTCATAAATATTTTTTACAGCTTTTGTATAAATGACATGTTTTTGACTAAAATTATTTATTAAATACTGAATATTTTAATATTATATCGTATGTATAATAATGTTATGTAAATGTAATGACATGTAATCAACAATTACCAATAAATGACTATTGACTATTATTATGTGGGTGCCAGGAACAGCTCCATTAAACACACAGCGAGTGCGACCACGGCTCTACCTTGACCATTTTTATACCTATGCATTTCTGGATTTCTATTTGAATTATTTTCTTGTTTCGTCCTTTTTAGACCCCTTTTTATTTACGTAGTCGGGTTATAGTTTTTTAACTTTATTTTTTATTTATTACTTTTCCGTTTCCCGATCGGGCATATACACTAGCCGTGTAATATCTACATCGTCGCAATTTAAGATAGGGTATAGACCGCGGCACCAATAGGCACAAATAGGACAGCCGCGCGAACTGTACGACCGCATTTTAAACATATGTTTTGACTTAAACAATATGATATACAGGGTGGAAAAAATCAATGGGCCCTGAAGGGAAACCACTTTAAATTCTTAAGATAGATGATATTTCTTAAAGGAAACATTCCTTTAATTTTAAAAAGAAACAAAACTGCATTCACAGATTTCTCGAAATGCTTACCTAAACCGGGAATCGAACCAGTTAAAAAAATTTAAAAATAAACACTCCCTATTTTATTTCACTAGTCGATACAGTCAATGTTAGAGATAAAATTTCTCCAATAAACATTAGGTCTAACACTCGTCTGTCGTACAAGATATCCACGAAATCTAATATTTAGGTAGTACACAAAGGCTTTAATCAACATTACCTAGACTAGAACTGTTCACTTTTAACAAGTAAAAGAAACGTTACATTTTTTTTTAAACTCTAACATACAAAGACATTCTGTGAAGTACAAGCTTGCTAATTTATCTCTAAGTGTATTTGATGTTTTTTTTTTATTACAAGTACCTCGTTGAAGACTTAGATAAGAAAATCATTTAATTGGTAATAATAATTCTATGCACATTTTCTTTCTTAGACGGGGCGTTCTGACGATAAGTTTAAAAATAGAACGTTCCGTTTGACAATAATCCTATCGATTAGTAGAATAAAATAGAGAGTGTTTATTTTTTTTTATTTTTAGCTGGTTCGATTCCCGGTTAAGGTAAGCTTATCGAGAAATCTGTGAATGCAGTTTTGTTTCTTTTTAAAAATAAAGGAATGTTTCCTTTAAGAAAAATAATCTATCTTAAGGATTTAAGGTGGTTTCCCTTCAGGGCCCATTGATTTTTTCCACCCTGTATATAACGAGGGTAGTTCACTCATTGGGGGTACCTCGTCATCAGGGTCCAAGTTCGACTTGGTGTAGGCAGGAAATAATAGTCACAACACTGATTACAGTCCTCTATTTATTCACTCTCGATAACAAAATAATAAAATCTCTAATGATCAAACCGATGGAAATAGATTAAAGTACAGAAACGCGGTAAGTTCGGTGCAGGCTGGCAAAACGACCTCTCGCCCTCGTGTCTCACTCCAAACTGACTTCACTCAAATCAAATGCATCCAATGTCAAAAATAATGACAGCTGACAGCCGTCAAACAAGACATGCCATGCCCCGCACCGACCTCACCCAAGCACACTGCTTGACGTTTCCGACAATAGATGGCGTCCTACTACATTAACAATAATCAATAGTCATTCTAATAGTTGTGCTTCTGTGTTGATTCTGCGACATATACATATTTGTAATGTGATCGCCAATACCTTTATTTTGATACCAAACACGTGATGATTATCTCAATTTTATTTTTTTCGAGGTTAGAATTTTAGGTTAAAATTCCGTCATAAAAATTGATAAAATTTATGTAGCCTATGTTACCCGGGCCATTATTACAAATCTATTGACACATCATTCATTAAAATCGGTTCAGTAGTTTATGCGCTACAGTGGAACATACAAACATACATACAAACATACTTACATACATACATAGACTGCCAAAATCATTACCCTTCCTTTTGGCTTCGCCGTAGTCGGGTAAAAACTACAAAGTATAAAATGATGATCACTATAAAAAAAAATTTATTCCACCCTGTATAAGTGTACCTATACCAAGTTTCAGGACATTACGAAAATGATAAACTTTTTGAATTAATTTTATCAAGGGGAATTATTAATCGGGCGAATAAATGGTATATGGAAGACTGTTAATGAGATACTTTAATACTAAACCGAGCGGCATTAAAATATATTTGCGAAAAATTAACTTAACTGGCGGTAAAATTATGAATGATTAAAATTCGTAAAATGAGCTACTAGCAGTGGGAAACAACAGTTAATCTAAGCTAGCAACTAAAATTCCAAGTGTACGAATTCATACTAATTTGGGCGAAAAAAATACTGAGTGGGCGACAAAAATACTGAGTGGGCGAAAATATGCATTTCCTTACCCCGACTCGTACAACTTAGGTTACCTACTTTAAGCCCTGCAGACAGAAATAGGAGCCTTCGACACTCCTTCGGAAACCCAAACAACCTTACAAACATACACATAATGTGAGTGAAATTTGTTCGCTTAAGAATTATACTGATCGTTCTGAATAACTAGTACCTCAAATTCGTAATTTTAAGTCGCCGTTTTCAATATTTGTGTTCGCCCTCAGTCTTTCGCCCACTTCGAATTTCAGTACGCCATAACCAGTATTTTTTACACCCTTACTTTGAATTTATATTCGATCGTTTAAATACATTTATCGACTAACTAGCTGTACCCGCATGCGTTGCAATGCACTTTTTCCTACTTACTACATACCTACTACCTACCTACTACCTACCTACTACCTACCTACTACCTACCTACTACCTACCTACTACCTACCTACTACCTACCTACTACCTACCTACTACCTACCTACTACCTACCTACTACCTACCTACTACCTACCTACTACCTACCTACTACCTACCTACTACCTACCTACTACTACCTACTTCCTACCTACTACCTACCTACTACCTACCTACTACCTACCTACTACCTACCTACTACCTACCTACTACCTACCTACTACCTACCTACTACCTACCTACTACCTACCTACTACCTACCTACTACCTACCTACTACCTACCTACTACCTACCTACTACCTACCTACTACCTACATACTACCTACCTACTACCTACCTACTACCTACCTACTACCTACCTACTACCTACCTACTACCTACCTACTACCTACCTACTACCTACCTACTACCTACCTACTACCTACCTACTACCTACCTACTACCTACCTACTACCTACCTACTACCTACCTACTACCTACCTACTACCTACCTACTACCTACCTACTACCTACCTACTACCTACCTACTACCTACCTACTACCTACCTACTACCTACCGATAATTTTTTTTTTTTTTTTTATCAAAATTTTTTTTCATAAGAACCTTCTCCTGGCAATTACGAACAAAACAACAAAAAAAATAGGGAAATTGGTCCAGGCGTTGTTGAGTTATGCGCTTACCAACACATTTTGCGATTCATTTTTATATATAAGAAGATGAAAACTAACTATATTTTTATTTCAATATAGTGGCTACTAAAAACGTTGTCATGAAGAGGTCTAGTTTTTATATTTAAGCAATAAAGGCCATCTTAAAAAAAAAATTGTCAGAAAAGCTTTTGGTCCTAATCTTGCTAAAAACCGTTTTAAAATTATACTAAATCTCGTACAAATAAAAGAAAATGTTTTGATATTAACACCATTTAATTTATGATGCGTAAAACAATAAATTTGGACTGGACGAACCACTGATATTCGAGAAGAATTAGGGAAAATACCACCACAAATATCGCAGTGACAAAAAGTGTTCAAGCAGTGGTTACGTATGAATAGTGTCGCTGCAGCTTTGGCGACAAAATGTGGTCCGTGGGAATTAAACTATTCATTTTCGCACAATCAGTGCCCACGTGTTGTTGTTGTGGTGTGGTTGTGGTGTAGTTGTGGTACCACATGTAAGTACCAAACAAGCCTTAGACCCGAATAACCATTGTCAGAGCAAAAGGTACCAAATGGTTTATTAATAAGACCTCTTTAAGACCGTTATGCTATGTGACGTTCTTCACCTATCTACTTTATCATTGGGTTTTTCAAACAAGATAAATGATGGAATCAGGCGTTACTTTGCGGAAATCCATGACATACAGAAATGCAAATAAAATATCTAGCTTTAATTCCGCAACAAGATCGCTAGTTTGGATGCAGTATGCAGCACCACCCTTCCGCACACAAGTATAAATATGCACATGCAGAAAGAGTGAAAAAATAATGCAACATGCAACCAAACCAATACACGACACGTGTTTCGCCCCTGCACGGGGCATCCTCAGGATATTTTGACTCCTCAACCGCTAGGACGCGAAATTCATTGTCGTGTATTGGTTTGGTTGCATGTTGCATTATTTTTTCACTCTTTCTGCATGTTCATATATTTGTGGGCGGGAGGGTGGTGCTGCATACTGCATCCAAACTAGCAATCTTGTTCAGCGGAATTAAAGCTAGATATTTTATTTGCATTTCTGTTTTTCAAACAAGTTTAGGCCGTTTTGTTTAAAACAACAGCTGATGACTGACGACATAAAAAGTACATCGTCAGGAAGCCATGTCGGAAAACTTTTTATGCTAAGCGAGGCAAATCCCGTCTAAGTTCCGCATTCTTTAGGCTAACTACGTTATCATAGTCTGTCTTTATTAGTGTACAAAGGATATTCTAGTGCCTGTGCGCCTGACATAATCCCTTTAGTTAGTTGGAACTTAGAACAAAAATACTTCTGATTTTCATTTATTTAATCGCCGCGCCGCGCCGCCTATACTAGATACCGATAGATACCTATATCCCCAGAATGGTGGTAGTACTTCTCCAGCTGAACTCTTTCTCAAGGAGCTCTACTACTAAACTTACTAGTTTCCCAGAATGCTAATAATACAGCAATCAATAAAATAAACAAAAAAAATTCTTGCAAGTACACAAGCACTAAATGCAACGCATGATGCTGCGATCAATTATAGAAGTTTCGATAGAAAACAATCATGAAGAATATAACAATTTCTTAAAAACATATTTAACATACCTTTTTAGGGTTCCGTAGTCAACAAGGAACCCATAAAGTTTCGCCATTTCCGTCCGTCTGTCAGTCCGTAGCTTAGCTCAAAGACTCTTAATACTAGAAAGTTATAATTTGGCATGGATATATGTACATATTAATCACGTCGACAAAGTGGTACAATAAAATCATGTTTTTTTTTTTATCGTAAATTACACTACACGTAAATTGGGGATGTTTTATTTTTTTCTCGTCTACACCATAGTGTGGGGTGTTGTTGGATAGGTCTTTCAAAAATATTGTGGGTTTGTTACATCAATTTTTTGATTAAATATTCCATTTCTGAAAATGATTAAGCTTTAAAATAAGTGCTAAGTTTTGTTAGAGTCATGTGTTCCGGCCCCTGCCAGATAAACGGTTAATTTTGGATATGTGAAAAAATTCACGGTAAGTAGTAGTATATACATATGTTACGGCTAATAGCCGAAGTGCGGCTACACCTAGTTTTAGCCGGGTACAACTAGGTGCAGCCGGCCACATGCGGTTAAACTTAAATCTATCCTACTTATCTTCGGTTAGAACTAGGTTTAGAGGCATCATAGCGGCTAGAACTAGGTGCACAGGTGCACACCGATGGTTAAGGGTAACCCCGACACGGATAGGTTAGGTTCGAAGGGGATGACGGGGGCTAGAGTGAGCGAGCGAAGCGAGCGAACGAAGCCCCCGTCATCCCCTTCGTGTTAGGTTACTTTAAACCCAGCAGACAGAAATAGGAGCCCCGCACTGCGGGGCTCCGTCGACTTAAGCTCCACCTAGTTCTAACCAACTGCTACTGGTTGCACCTAGTTGTACCCGGCTAAACCTAGGTGTAACCGCCATTCGGCTTTTAACCGTAACATATATAACGAAGTTAAAAGGAAAACTATCACAGCTAAGTAGGCTTTACAAGTTTACGAGTAATAGTCGAAAAACAAGGAAAAGTAAATCGTACAAATTCCATTGAAAAATTACTAAGCTCTCTTCTCAGTCCACATTCCACATCCATTCTTCTCAGTCCACGCGCTTGGCCGATTTTTTTTTTATTAATTCTGGCTTACGTTTGACCACTATCTCAACTGATGGTAAGTGAAGATGCGGTCGACGATGGTGCACGCTTGCCTAACCTATTCACTGGAGATTTGAAAACTCCAAGGCTATCGGGAAACACAGACTCTGGCAGGGAGTTCCACTCCTTAGCTGTACGCACAATGAACGTGTTGCCAAAATGTTTTGTGCGTATGAGTGTCTTCCTTGAAGCGGTTGCGCATTGCGCATCGTCAGGTCACCCGATCGTCAGGTCGTCCGGTGATGGAACACTCTCCGAAATGCACTCGATAAAACACCGATAAGTTAGCAACTCTGCGACGATGTTCAAGGCTTTGAAGTTTTGTTTCTACTATGTGCCATCGGTTCATGGTTGATATACCAAAAACCCGAACGAAGCGCTTTGATTCCACTTTCATTGTGAAAACCGCCAAACAGTGGAATGCGCTGCCCGAGTGGGTGTTCCCTGACAGCTACAATTTGGGTGTCTTCAAGTCACGAGTGAATCGGTTTCTTATAGGCAAGCGTGCTCCATCGTAGACCGCATCATCGCTTAACATCAGGCGAGATGGTGGACAGACGCAGTACTAGAGACAAAGAAAAAAAAAAAAAATTGCATCGTCTCCAATGAGCCTCTTATTTTATCCTAATCTTATGATTGCGACAAAAATTGTAATAATAGAGCTTCTTGGCGACAAAGATGTTTTATAATTATTTATCATAGTTCAAATTGGAAGAATTTCAAATATACAAGAATGCAGTAGTCACCCCCCGCTAGTACACAAATTGGCAAGGAGCCAGATCTTTTTGTTTAAGTTTATGTACTAACGGTAGAAAGAAGATACACACACACGCTGAATTGTCACTGCAAAACCTAAGCGAAATGATTATGATGCGTCTGAAAGAAAATAATGAGTCAATAATAACTGACTTACGAAACACCATACAAACTGAAATAAATAAAGCAATTACGAAACTTGCGGAAGATTTTGGACAAAAAACTAGTAATCTATCAAAACAAAATGAACTAAGAAAACAGGAAATTGAAGAGATAAACACCAAGATAGAAAACTTACTAAAACAGAATGAAAAATTAAAACAAGAAATAACGGAAATAAAATCAATATCCATATCCCCCGTAATCCAATGCACAGAAATTAACTCCAAGAAGCTAGTCATCTACGGCCTAACCGAGTACTACAAAGAACCAGAAGCTGACTTGCATAACCGAATCATTGAAGTGTTTCGCGATACTCTACAAGTGGACCTGATGGGTTACGTTGAAAACATGTACAGATTAGGGAGAAATAATAACACTAATACCCGACCACTGGTTATAGAATTAATAAGCAAACGAATGGCTAAATACATAAAAAACAATAGCCACTATTTCCAGGGAACACGGTTTTCCGTATCTGAATTCTTGGACGAAAATTCACGTAAGGAAAGACAACAAATGAGAGAGGAAATGATAAAGGCAAGAAAGAAAGGTTTATATGCAGTAATACGAAACAATCAGTTGTACGTAGAAGGGAAAGTCACCACTTTAAGAGATGAAAAACTCAAAAATCAATCAAGCTACACAGTAAATGGTAATGATAAAACACCCCGCGACACCCGCCAACGAGATCTAACAGACAGAAATGAAGACACTGACAGTAATTCCTTTCGTAAGCACAGACCAACTATTTAAAATTCTGTTTCAAAATATTCAAAGCCTCTATAATAAGCAACACATACTAGAAACCTTCATCGTAGATAACCCGATTTATAACGCAATATGTATATCTGAGTCTTGGTTATCGACAGAAAAATTAAGCATGATACAATTTAGTGGATATAAAATAGCAACGTCATACTGCCGCAGCACGCGAGGGGGAGGCGGCGTCTGCATCCTCCTTTTTTTTTTTTTTTTTTATCGTGGGAAAATCCTCATGGATACCCTTCGCCCGGGGATGGCGAAGGGTTATGCCGGACTCTTACCGGCTAAAAACCCACGGTGTTCCTTCTCCTGACCCTTGGCCGGGGTCACGGGATTCGCAGCTGCATGCGCCGCAACCCCGGCAGGCCTCGGTCCGCCAGCCCCTGGCGGACCTCTCCTTCTGTGGGGCCTTGCCCCACGTCCTCCTGAGAGGCGCGCACGGAACAATGCGCGCCGCCTTCTCGGGCCTGTTACTGGTCGGGCGACGGGTCCCCTAACCCGTCGCCCGCAGGCCACACACTAGGGTGGCCGGAGATCGACGCGCGCCCTCCGGCGGCGCCCGGTGCGTCTGGCGCGGGAAGGGAGAGTGGCCGTCGCCTCTCCTCCTGCAAGATCATATCCAATTCAAAGAGAGAAATGATATAACGAATATGTCCATCGAGTATATTTTAGAAATATGTGCAATTGAATTACCCAAAGAAAATATTTTATTAGTTACAATATATTGGAATAGAAGAGAGGAAGAAATATTTATTAGTCAGTTAAAATGTATCTTAAATTATATAAACAATAAGTACTTTAAATTTAATATAATTATAGGTGGAGATTTTAATATTAACATCTTAGAAAAAAATGCAAAATCTAGTCAATTTCTGGACTTAATGCTAGAATATAAACTTACACAGTATATAAAAACACCCACACGAATAACACAAACTACATCTACTTGTTTAGACTTGATATTTACAAACACTAACACAAATCAAATATATACAACAGTAGAAGAACTAGGGTTTTCAGACCACAGCGGAACAATTATACACATCACCGTACCAACACCACATTTAACTACACAAAAGAGTTGGTATGTTAAAAAAAGACTATTTAACAACTCGAATATGTTAAAGTTTAAATCTAAATTAAAAGAACAGGATTGGAAAAACATTATAACTGAAAATGAAAATTTAAATGATAATTATAAAGCATTTCATGATACATTGACAAATATCCTTAACATTTGTATACCTATATGTAAAGTCAAACTAAAAACCAATTTAAAAAAATACTGGCTAACACGGGGCATCAAAATTTCCTGTAATAATAAAAGATTGTTAAAAATACTCACACTTAAAACAAAAAATCCTATCATTATAAATTACTATAAAAAATATGAGAAAATATTAAAAAATCTAGTTACTGCATCAAAAAGGATTCAATACATAAATAAACTAAAAAAATCTAACAATAAGGTTAAAACTATGTGGAGTATCATAAATGAAAGAACAAATAAAAAACATAAAAGGATCAAAATAATATTAAATTACAATTAAATAACGACTCTATACACGAACCTAAAAAAGTAGCCGATATTTTTAATAATTTCTTTGCGGCCATTGGAGAAAACGGCGCCAATTCATCTAGAAACAGACCGGGGAACACCTCTGTACTAAATCCCACAGAGAACACAATGTTTCTTGGTCCAATAGATGCTTGGGAAGTAAACAAAATAATTAAAAACTTAAAAAACAAACGTAGTCATGGGATAGACGAAATACCACCTATGCTTTTAAGACAATGCGCAGATGAACTTACTTTACCGTTTTACCTGCTACTGAACCAGTCATTTGACGAAGGTATCTTCCCAGATTTGTTAAAAGTATCCGTGATAAAACCAATACATAAAAAGAATGCGAAAACAGATCCAAACAACTATCGTCCAATAGCTCTGTTACCATCAGCCTCAAAAATCTTTGAAAAAGCCATGTGCGACCGCATTTATACGTTTTGCGAAAAATACAATATATTTGATGAATGCCAGAATGGCTTTCGAAAAAACCGTTCCACCACCTTAGCAGTCTACAAGTATATCCAAGAAGCCCTAAATATTATTAATAACAAAAAATACGCAATAGGAATATTACTAGACATGACAAAAGCCTACGACAAAGTGCAATTTGGGATATTGCTAAACAAATTGTATGGCATAGGTATACGCGGAAAGGCTCACGAATGGCTAACATCTTATCTAAAAAACAGGAAACAATTAGTCGAAATAGAATACTATAACCATAAAAATAATGAAATTGAAAAAATCCGATCATATAGTAAAGCAATAAACGCCTCAATTCCTCAAGGAAGCGTCATAGGATGCCTCTTATTTCTACTATATATTAATGACCTCCCTAAGACCATAGAAGGGCCATGCGTCTTATTCGCGGACGATATATCCATATTAATCTCATGTCAAAACAATGAAAATATAAATGAAACTCTCAATTCAATACTTACTAAAACATGCAACTGGATGAACGATCATAACCTCGAGATAAATTATTCAAAAACCAAACTAATAACTTTCCACCCTTACCAAAAAACACCCCTGACTTTAGATTTTACCTTCAACAACTCAAAATTAGAAACCGTTAATGAATTTACCCTACTCGGACTAGTAATAGACACACATATTAACTGGAAATCACACATACAGAAAACTCATTCAAAAATTTCTAAATTCTCTTACGCCCTTCGTGAAATAAAAAAGACGACTAACTTACAGACAGCTCTCACCACCTATTATGCTTACGCTTATGCATGGCTTAGCTATGGGATCACCCTCTGGGGAAGCAGCACAGATGCACAAACACTTTTCATCTTGCAAAAGAAACTAGTTAGAATCCTGGTAAATGTCGAGCAAACTACTAGTTGCAAACCTTTTTTCCAAAAACACAATATTTTAACTCTTCCCTGTATATATATATTAGAAACATGCAAATTTGTCCGAAAGCATCAAGAATTTTATTCAACACGTGAAGACATTCAGTCACGCTATACACTCAGACACCGATCCAGACTAAACTTACCAAGTTCTCGATTGAAAATGCACTCTACGAGTCCCTATGTAATGTCCATTAAATTATATAATAAACTACCCGCACCAATAAAAAAAGAAGAGAAGACTAACATATTTCTAAAAAAACTTAGACAATTTTTGATAAATAAAAGTTACTACTCGATAAATGAATACCTAAATGATAAACTTATAAAATCGTAATTTAAATCCTCTTTATTTTATCAATCTACATAATTCAATTAAATTCCGTTAAAGTCAATCCAATGTATTCCAATTTAATCTAATTTCATTTTATTGTATTATTTATAAAATCTAAGTCAATTTAATTTAATGTTATATTAATAAATACCTGTTTATATTTTGTATATATATTAAGTAGTACTTTAACAAGTAGTATTTATTATAATTAATAAAATATGCTTCCTCTCTCCTAAGCTCACTTAATTTGCTGTGCCCGACAGGGTCCATGTGATCTAATTATAAGTTTTACCACCTAAGAATACATGTGGAATGCAATAAAAGTATTGAGTATTGAGTAAGATTTTAAATAATTTATTGCGTCCTTCTACAAAGATTATTAAAATTTACGAGAGCTTCGTCTCTTTATATTGTTGCAGATATCTTTGCATTTATCGTACAACAATTACGTTTAACAGCAATAGGTATACCCCATATGAAAATGGATTAGTGTATTAATGATAATATGGGATAATGACTATTAACGGAAAACTGTGGTACAACACTTTTCCACGTACAATTTCTTTGTCCATGCAGTCGTGATTTCATAAATTATAAAGGTAGAGACAATTTTCAGCCGAACCACAATCGTTAAAGACTTTGAGTTTTTGTAAACGAAAACTGACTAACGGTTGTGTTTCGTTTGCGGTTTACCAACAATTTTGTTAGTGGAAATTGGCCCTCGGATCTCACGTACGCAACGTACGCGATGCTACAATGATTTAAAAACGTGCTTGTCATACGCAATGCATCGTTTAAAAGGATGTTCCTAAATCATTTACTTCCAAAGAAAATGTTCGTATTGTCAGTTTTCCAGATGTTATAAATCATGGTATACGTCGCATGCTGTTTTTGTTTTTAGGGTTCCGTACCCAAAGGGTAAAACGGGACCCTATTACTAATACTCCGCTGTCCGTCTGTCCGTCTGTCACCAGGCTGTATCTCATGAACCGTGATAGTTAGACAGTTGAAATTTTCACAGATGATGCCGCTATACCAACAAATAAATACTAAAAAACAGAATAAAATAAATATTGAAGGGGGCTCGGTATTGTTAACGGCAACAGGTAGACGCTTGAAATATGCACAGAATATTTAGTTATATTAACTTTAAAAATAAATAATTAAAATAAAATAAATATTTAAGGGGGGCCCATACAACAGACATGATTTTATTGCCGTTTTAATAGATATTACCATTGTACGGAACCTTTCGTGCGCGAGCCCGAGTCGTACTTGGCTGGTTTTTTTATTCTTTGTCTTGGTCGCGTTTTACCCTTTTCGCACTTGATGTTTCTTCTTCACAGCATAAACACTAGGAAGCGGTGAAGGGTGGGAGCTTTTGGGGGTGCAGTCATTTGTAACTACCTTTTGACGTTCAAAAAGAACTAGGTAAGTAATACTAGTCTACTTTGAATAAACGAGTTTTGAGTTTGAGTTTGATGATAAGCGCAGACAGAGTCTAAGATGGAGCACACGAATCTAAGTAGCAAATATATATGTCGTGGCCATATCGTAGAATTGATCACTTCATGATGTGGCCGGCCATTTCATGAAATGGTTGTATTTCATGAAAAGGCCAACTAAAATTGGCCATATCGTTGAAACGTCAACGTTTAATGATATGGCCATCCACGTTTGGCCATATCATTAATGTAGGGTTTCCATGATATCAAAGGTTTAATAAAAATCCAAATAAAGGAAGCACGTACCATGCAAGCGAAGGAGTAGACTACGGAATTTCGACCCACAAAATATCGATGCACGTTACCGCGAAAGTTTAATAGCTTGATTCACCAACAATTAAGGGGATCTGGCGCTCGGCGGCCGCTGCCGCGGCACGCTCGCTTCGCTCGCTCGCCTTCGCGCGTTATTGGTCACTGTTCTAACCTAACCTAACCCAAATGATTCAATATACTAAATAGTAAATGTTTGCAGTAACGTGCATCGATATTTTGTGCTGAAGTTTCACAGGTTAACCAGATAAATAATCGAACAAATAAAATTCTATGAAAAGTTCACCCGCAGTTACCATGAAGTCATATTTTGAAATCCAATAATAGTCCATTAATGTTCGTTGCGTGGTCACCCTACTTTACTTATTATTATTAGCTTTTTTGTCAGAATAATTGTCCGCCGCCATGATGCATCACAAAAACAAAACGATATCAGCGCCTCTAACGGTGAATAATGTAACTATTTTACGATATGATCACTAATGTTTGACCATATCATGAAGTGGCCGTGCGTTTAGCTGATCATATCGTTAAACGCTGATTATTCATTGATCTGGCCAGGCCATTTCATGATGTGGGCAGCGGGTATTGGCCATTTCATGAAATGCAACCATTTCATGAAATGGCTGGCCACATCATGAAGTGATCAATTCTATGATCTGGCCACGACATATACAAGGTTAGTCAGAAAGGGGTATTAGTAACTTTTGTTCTACCACTTTCCCCAAAAGTTAACAGTTTAAGAGAAATTACTGTTCAAAAATGACATCTATAAAATATGCTAAAATCTATCTATCCTCAGCTATGATCAGCTGTGTTTACATTTTAGGTCACATTTGGGGTCTCGAATTAGAAGCTCCATTTTCTGAATTCGTAACTAAAATAGGGGGGAAGCATGTTTGAAAAAACTACAATAAAAATAATTTTACATGGAAATAAAAATTCATCGAATTTAGTAATTTTAACACATGCTTTAAAACCGTCATCAGTGATACTTTTTGTGGCCTGCGGATTAGTACCCCCTTTCCGACTAACATTGTATTGTAGAGGGACTTCCCTGTACCTCTCTGACTCTCACATACATACAACGGAACACGGTAAACAGTTAGGCTATTCTTTAGTGTGAAGTTAGTAGCTAACCAGGCGGACTAAAAATATCCTTCGGACTGTATCTAGGTACCTACTTAAAAGTATTCGCCTTGAGGAAAGATTCAACTACGAACTTTAGTTAGTTTTGTATTGATATACCTAGGTACAATAGACCCATCGCCATCGTACAATTATACACGTTTAATTATTTATTTATTTTTTGTTGTTTATGATGATGCGTGATGTTTTATAAAAGTATAGATCGGGTCTACTCGCGTAAAAAACTTTGAGAGGCACAAAATACCTTTTATCCCCACGTTTCGGCCGAATTGCACCGGCCGTGATCACGGGAAGACATCCGCGAGTAGACCCGATCTACTCGTATAATAATAATAATAATATATAATATAAATATAATAATAATATAATATAAAACCGCAGGGCAGCTTGTGGCGAGCTGTTGGTGAGTGGCGACACTGCGTACCTTATTGCCTTAGAGAGTCGGTCAGGGCCTCGTCTCCAGTTTGCCTTTATTGGCTGGCTGGGGTGGAACCCCAAGAGTGCCCGCAGGACTCTCAACTCTGGCTTGCCTTTATCGGCCGTCCAGAGGGGGGCCGCCAGAGCTATATGCTCGGGGGTGGAAGTGTCTAATGGCGTAATAGTGGGGAAACCCACTCCGGGTCTTTTAGACCCGCGACGGCGAAACCGGGGCCACACATCTCTACACCCCTAGCCGCTCACACGTTTGTTGCCCCCTTCGCCTATGTACTGGCGGCTTTTCAGGGGGCCCAGCTAGTGAGCTGGCGAGTCACCGTCTGCCAACGCATTTCAAATTTAAACTTGAAAGGCAGACGCCGTTTTCTTCCGGCAATAGAGGTTAACAGATCCACTAAACACCCCTTCCCATAGACCACCCAAGTAACAAAATTTGATACTATAAAAGTCCTGAGAACGTTTTGGAGCGTGCTAATTAGTGTTTATGATTAGTACTATAACGGTGTTGTAAACGTTTACAGAACCCCAAATAGGCCCTAGTTTTATCACTGATTTATTCTATAAACATTACATACAGGCTCTCACGGTGATAAATCAGCTCTATAGTTGAAAAGTAAAAGTGTCGAGAAACGCTTTTTAGTACTAAAATAGTGTTTCTGCATCGTTTATGTCACAAATTTGCACTATAAAAGTAACCAAAACATCTTTATAGTGCTATTTTGCACCGTAAACGATTCCAGTGATCTTTTTTATCACACATTTTGTTCGTGTTGTGAAAATATATCGGTAATTGTTGCTTAACGTAACATGTAATAAAAAGGACCACTTCAAAACATTCATGGATCGTAATTCTGCCATAACTTGCACTTGCGAAAATAATTGTATCGATAAAATAATTATGCTGATTTCAAATTTGACAATGCGCCCTCATAATTTTCGTGTTAATTAATAAAATAAGGACTTGTCCCAACTATGGCTGCTATAGTGCACATTGGCTCCAGCCGTGCTGCTAATGTGCTATCATGGCAGAAAACAGCAGCCATTATTTCACCGAAAACAAATTAGTCCATTAATTATTAATTTTAGTGCTTTTATGTCACGATGTAGTACCGTAGCAGTAACACAAACTCACTTATAGAGCTATTTAGAATTTACGTTATTTAGCAATTGCATTAGGAGTCGCTATGGTACTATTTAGTACTATAGAAGAGTTTTCATGACTTTTACAGAATTAGCGCCATAGCGATGTTGAGGGAGCTTTTAAGGAGCTAAAAGGTTACGTAATGGTTGTGCAAGGTACTTTTATAGTGCAGATTGATACTGTAATAATGTTTTCGATACTTCTACAATACTAGTACTGTAAAAGTTATTTTTACGCATTATTAGTGCAAAATAGATACATAAAAGTGTCAGAAAGGTCGTCTATAGTACTAAATAGTACCATAATCGCTTTTTTCATATCTATTACAGTGCAACACTTTAAAGATTCTTTTGTATGGTCCTGTAAACGTTCTAAGAGCTAAATTATAGAACTTAGATGCTCTTTAATCTTATAGAACCAAAACGCTCTTTTAAAAACCTTTATAGTACAAGCAGGCACAATGTTACCACTATAGGCCTACTATATCACTATTTGGTGTTATAACACCCTGGTTATAGAACCTTTTGTTACTTGGGCACATATTTTTCACCACATTTTACAATAATCTTGCACCCACTTGGGACGGTCCATGACTGTACTCCAATAGTGCAGCCGTGGATAGTCCCCGGTTGGTGCCCCATCCCATTTTAGATTAAAGTTCTCAAAGGGGCCTCTGCGCGTTGGACCTGTGTCCCCGTGTATGCCTTCCAAAGGACCGGACATCTTCCGCAAGGAAGATGAGCCGTGAATTCAGACGAGATACAAATAATATATAAGTATAATGTGTACAAATCGCGAACGATTAAACACAAAAAAAAATGCTTGATGTTGTTTATAAATAAACAATCAAAAGGTTTTCCCTGTGGTCGTCATAAGCACTGCGCTCGCTTGGTTATCTGGTGTTGCAATCAAATTGTAATTTTATGGGTTCAGGGATTAATATTGCTTATTCCCATTTTAGTACCCTCGCACACCCACTGAAAATTATGACGTGAATTTTATAGTAGGTTTTATGGGATGACGAAGGTTGGACGTAGGCTGTAGAATTAATGTTACCACACTGAGACGTAACATTAATTATATTCCTGACCTACTCGACTTATAAATGTATACTAGCTTCTGCCAACAGAAGCCGCTCGCATTTAAGACTAGAAGAAAGGGAAGTACTACCACCATACCTATTTCTACCGATTGCTGTGTTCTGGTGAAAGGGCCGGTGAAATTAAGGCACATGAGACTTTACAACTTTGTATCTAAGGTTGACAATGCATCAGCAATACTCTTGGTGTTGTAAGTGTATGGCAGCGGTAACCACTTACCATCAGGTGAGCTGTCGGCTTGTTTACCAATCTTATTACCTACATATACAGGGTGTAAGCGAATTCGTGTAATTCCTTCAAACCGCGTGATCCACTGCTGACACAGATTAACCCTTAATGGGTTTAAAAGAAAATGACGAAAAAAAATAACCAAATAATTTGGTTTTCTATTCTGAGTCATTTTGGAGCCCCATGTTAACTGACTGAAAAGAGTGATATCGCATTAGCCGTGCCCGGCAGCCGTGTAGCTGTAGGTACTTTCATTCATTTATGCGTGATATCAAAATGTTCACTTAGGGCGAGGCCACAACACTGCGTTGCGGCGTCGTATCGCAAAAACGACGTCGCACAGCAATACACAGTTACAGTTTACGCGTCGTAGATTTTTACGATGCGACGCCGCAACGCAGTGTTGTGGCCTCGCCCTAAGGCCGTGGCCCCATGTCTACGGTGCGGCGCCGTCCGCCGTGAGACGGCGCGACGCCGCGTCGCAGCACGGTGCCGTGTACGGCGCCGTATACGGCGCCGCGTACGGCGCCGTGGACGGCGACACGGCGCCGCATACGGTGTCGCGTACGGCGACACGGCGCCGTGTACGGCGCCGTGTAGGTTGCACCGTACGTCCGTGGCTGGCGTGAATATGACATGACAAGTCTAAAATTGCAATATTTCAGGGCGGCCATTTTAAAGCTTTGACCTCTTCTGGTAAATCGGTAAATTACTTTAACGTATGTATTTTAGTTGTTTTAAAATATACAGGATGTTGACGAATTCGTGTAATTCCTTAAAACCATATGATCTGCTACTGGTGTAGATTGTTCCGGCATGGAAATTAGGCAGATTTTAAAAAAAACTTTTTTTTTCATGCGGTACCTATGGCTAAGTGATCGAATCTAAACCACAGGATTCAGTAAAATACAAATGTAAATGACGTCAACGTCAAAATCAAAAATGGAGGCTGTGAAATTGTACAGGATATGCATCATGCATGGGTGTCGTGTCCATAGTTTTCGGGGGCGATGGTGACGAAAATGAGGTCGAAATCAAAATCCAAGATGGCGGCTGTGAAATTTTACAAGATATGCATCATTGGTGTCGTTTTCGTGGTTTTCGGGGGTGCTGATGACGAAAATGAGGTCGAAATCAAAATCCAAAATTGCGGCTGTGAAATTTTACAAGATATGCATCATGGGTGTCGTGTCCATGGTTTTCGGGGGCGATGATGACGAAAATGAGGTCGAAATCAAAATCCAAGATGGCGGCTGTGAAATTTTACAAGATATTATGCATCATTGGTGTCGTTACCGTGGTTTTCGGGGGTGCTGATGACGAAAATGAGGTCGAAATCAAAATCCAAGATGGCGGCTGTGAAATTTTACAAAATATGCGTTATGGGTGTCGTGTCCATGGTTTTCGGGGGCGATGATGACGGAAATGAGGTCGAAATCAAAATCCAAGATGGCGGCTGTGAAATTTTACAAGATATGCATCATTGGTGTCGTTTCCGTGGTTTTCGGGGGTGCTGATGACGAAAATGAGGTCGAAATCAAAATCCTACATGGCGGCTGTGAAATTTTACAAAATATGCGTTATGGGTGTCGTGTCCATGGTTTTCGAGGTGCTGATGATGAAAACTGACCTCATTTTCGTCATCAGCACCCCTGAAAACTACGGAAACGACACCAATGATGAATATTTTGTAAAATTTCGCAGCTGCCATCCTGGATTTTGATTTCGACCTCATTTTCGTCATCAGGACCCCTGAAAACCACGGAAACGACACCAATGATGCATATCTTGTAAAATTTCACAGCCGCCATCTTGGATTTTGATTTCGACCTCATTTCCGTCATCATCGCCCCCGAAAACCATGGACACGACACCCATGATGCATATCTTGTAAAATTTCACAGCCGCCATCTTGGATTTTGATTTCGACCTCATTTCCGTCATCATCGCCCCCGAAAACCATGGACACGACACCCATGATGCATATCTTGTAAAATTTCACATTTCACAGCCGCCATCTTGGATTTTGACGTTGACCTCATTTTCGTCATCAGCACCCCCAAAAACCACGGAAACGACACCAATGATGCATATCTTGTAAAATTTCACAGCCGCCATCTTGGATTTTGATGTTGACGTCATTTACATTTGTATTTTACTGAATCCTGTGGTTTAGATTCGATCACTTAGCCATAGGTACAGCATGAAAAAAAAATTTTTTTTTTTTTTAATCTGCCTTATTTCCATGCCGGGAAAATCTACACCAGTAGCAGATCATATGGTTTTAAGGAATTACACGAATTCGTTAACATCCTGTATATTTTAAAACAACTAAAATACATACGTTAAACTAATTTACCGATTTACCAGAAGAGGTTAAAACTTTAAAATGGTCGCCCTGAAAAATTGCAATTTTAGACATGTCACATTTACGCCAGCCACGGAACTAACGTGCGGTGCACCGTACACGGCGCCGTGTCGCCGCGCACGGCACCGTGCGCGGCGCCGTGCTGCGGCGCGGCGCCGCGTCTTTTCACGGCGGACGGCGCCGTACCGTAGACATGGGGGCCACGGCCTTACACAAAAACTTTGATTTGCCAAAAAAAAAAACATTTTTTTACTGAACCTTATTTAGGTGGTTTAGAAACGTACAGCTAACACAACCGCATAAAAAAAAAAAAATTGAATCAAGCTAAATCCCTTGCGGGGCCCATCTACACCAGTAGTAGATCATGTGGTTTTAAGGAATTACACGAATTCGTTTACACCCTGTGTAAAGGCAAATTGGTTACCATGACATGCCCGATTTGCGATCCCAAGGATTATCAGAATTATCCCAAATCACTGCCCATAATTCAGCCAAAAATGTTGTTTTATAAAAAGTAATTAAATATAACCCTCTAGCATCCTACATTAAAATAATAAAAGCCAAAACATCTTCAATCTCCCGACAGCTAATTAAGCAATTAACTTTTTTCCGCTCACTCAGCTTTCTGTCAGGCAAATTTAGATTTTAATACGACAAGCATTAAGCGCAAAATGGAATCAGCAAAAACGTCGGACAGGGAAAATGATCACTTTAATTTTATTATACGAACAACGTGTATCTGTGAGTATCATATTTTCATTTGGAAGGCTGTTTTGGCTGACACCAAATGAATGTATTACTCAGCGAAGAAATGAATGCCTTTTAAACGCTAAACTCTCTAGCAAATTAAATTGCGGAAGTTGACTTCTGCAACCGACTTTACTATTGCAGTAAGTCAATAAACATAACATAACAACATAATCAGCCCAATGGGAGCCTGCCGTTTTGCCAAAACTATTTTGACCAAATTTCATTACCTAAACGCATTTTGGCAACCTTTTTTTTACCAATGCAACATTTTGGAATGATTTTAGTACGCACATTTTCATTAGGTCAAATTTTTACTCTGGAGAATATTATCAAGGATAATATCATTAAGGCATTTGATCTTTAATCAAATGATTTATTACAGCAAACAATCTTTAGACAATAAACATTTAGTCAAATTATTGTAACACGCTTATATCTTCTTTTAAATCGAAACAGCTAGGTTAGGTTAGAACTGTGACCACACAACGCACGAGCCGAGCGAGCGAAGCGAGCGTGCTAAAAACATTCTTTGAACCAAACTACCTACTAACCAACTGAAATATTTGACTACATTAAAATTGGTAAAAGTACTAGTTGGTAAGCAAGTTGTTGTTTAAACGTTCACTTGCCAAATATTAGGTTTGCGTTACAATTTATTTGTGAAGAGTTTATTTGCTAAGTAGTAATTTGGCAAATGAAATTATGCGAAAACTTGTTTGGGAAGTGAAAATTTGGGTTTTTTTTTTCGATGAAACAAGTGTAACCCCAGCCCAATACTACCCCACTTCTGGGTACTGGCCTCTTCTCAGACTGAGAAGGGTTAAGGCAGTTGTCCACAGAACTTATAATAAGAGGAATAAGTTCTGTGCAGTTGTCCCACCGCCGCACAGTGGTTCGAAAATCGAGTTTCATACAAGTAGGACTTTTGAAAAATCAAGTTCGTTTTTCCTTCAATTTATATATCCTATACTGTTCAGTTATGTAAATCATTAGAAAATAGGTATGTACGATACACATACTATTCCAAACCAACGAGAAAAAAAATATTCTTTTTATTTTTGTATGGGAGCAAATCCTCTAACTGATATGGAGCTGTAGAGCTGTTATTGATATAGCGTGTAGTCCTTTCTAAGGTGCACACCATCCGCAATGCAACTTTTGCCGAGACTTGCCGCTTCACCCACTACATGCCCGAGTATGGACAGCAATAAGTACGCAGTTGCAGAACACGTTTGTAACACGGGCACGGCTTACTTCATACGTTTCGATAAGGCTTCCGTATAAGCGAGGGAGAAATATTTCGTGCCGTGAAAAGTTAGTGAAGCCATCGAAATCAGCCATCATCCGAATTTCAACAGAGACGGTGGTTGGACACTGTCATGTACCTGGAAACCAGCTCTGAAGTCTACCTCATATAAAAGTGAGTTAAGTCGAGTGCGAGAGTAAGAGTGCGATATAGAAAAAGCCTTTTCAAACATAACTGCGAACCGAACCCAAGACCCAACCGAAGACAACACGTTTGGTGCAGTGGCTAAGCGATTGGCTTCTGCGCTACGGGTCGTGGGTTCGATTCCCACACGGAACAGTTTGTATGGCCTACAGATGGTTGTTTCGGGTCTGGGCGTTAGTGTATGTGAGATTTGTGTCTGTAAACGCACCCACGATACAAGAGAAATCTCAGTGTGGGGAAACGCCTTCGTAAAAAAAAAAAAAAAGAACCGAAATCGTGGCGAATGTGAACCAAAGCGGAGACGTCAAACTAGCTGCAGCGAACCGAACTCTTGTAGAAAGCGAAGTGTCGTACGGTTCGCAGTTATGTTTGACGTCGTGCATACTCTTCTTCTTCCTGTTCTTATCCCACATGCATACATCGTCGTGCATACAAAGCCAGCTAATACAACTGTCTCGCTCACGCCTCGCTACGCGAACTCGCCTTTGGTTTGTCATGGCGTCACACGCCTTCAGTATCAGTAGGCACGTTTCGTTTCGGTTTTCTATGTCACTAGATTCAAACGATACCATACATAACAAAATAAAAACGTTTCGCCACGCTATCGGTTCGCTGTCTTTTTGGCACGGGCTTAAGCGCGGCATGCACCGGCACTCAGCCCTTCAATGGAAAGTGACGAAGACGCACGAGCGTTACCGACACAAAGCGTGCCCCTCTCGTCGCGAGCGCAATGCTACGCGGCGCGGTGCGGCGCTAGTTCGACTTGCGACCTAGCCGCGTGTTCAGCTCATGATTAAGGACTCCGTTTGGGTCCGAAACTAGTCGGGCAATCCTGAAAAATGCTAGTGAGTAAATAGGAACTAATCTTAAAAAAATATGTAACTGTTCTAAGCAAACTGAATGTTTCACGTTCAAAGTTTTGTTTGTATTTTCCTTTAAGTTCATATAACATTACTACAATACCAAACCCATATTCTTTGTCTCGCTTCCCATTTTCCTCTTAATTAAGGTACTATTAACTAGGCTAACTAAATACCTTGCCTAGTAGTTAATAGTTAGGCTCACCGTATCTAAGAACTCATCAACAACTAACACAATTAGGAGCAACTCCTGACTAGTGTGTTCAAAAACTTGTTCAACAAACATTCGAGAAGTTTCAATTTAGTTTGAATTGTTCGATGTAGCTAATTTTAGCAATTTGTAAGGATACCACAGAACAGATAAAAGACGTTAGAAGGGCCTTGTGGGCGGGGCAGGCGCGCCGCACATATGAGCAGACGCTCATATGTCAACCGAAATTTGTTTTACCGGTCAACAGTCGCGCTCATATTGTGACAGCGTACGGAGATCCGCGAAAAAAAAGAATTATGCCGTCTTGCATTATTATAACGTGACGGAAAAGAAGCTAGTTGAGTAGTGTAGCCAGAGAAGGGATTTCTTTTCACCGGCATGTCCAAAAACCTTATAATATCAGTGATATTTGTAATTATTGCAATAGTATTATGTAATTTGTAGAAAAAAACGATACAATCGCACACGGATGCAAAATTATACATTGCTTGCAATACATGGGTACCATCTTGTACTACGTGAGCGACAGCGCAATGTATTGCGTTCAATGCGAAAGTAGAGTGCAGCGAGCAATTGTTTTAATTCTGCGAAATCCATACGTATCGATAGTGTTGTACCAAGTTGTAAACAATATCGGTATTAAATATATGTGTATATCTACAAATGATTATTATCAGTAATATTATAATTAAAATAACTTTGTTTATTGCCACGAATTATATGTTAAATTTTATTTTTAGGTTTCCAACAGGTCCAGACAAAAGAAAACTAGATTGAGACAACTGGTAGAATTGAATGGATACCTATTAAATGTAGCACAATTTGTTCTTATCATTTTGCAGAAAATTATGCAATTACAATTCACAGGGTTATTCAAATTAAATTAATTAAATTATATTATGTTAATACGCCTACGGGAAAACAAAAATCGAACATTCTTTAGTTTTTTGCAAATTGTAACTTTTATTTACGTTTATACTATTCAAAATGCGATTTGCGCCGGTAACGGTTACTCAATAATATATTCAATATGAAAGTCGTAAGTATACCTACTTTTCTAGGTTTACGATGCTCGAAAATAGAATTGTTTCCGAAAAAAACATGTTATGTAGTGCATTATGATGATGATTCATAATAATTGACATGATTTTATTGATTATTTTTAGCAAACTTAGTATCGTTACGGGTTCAAACAACATAATTATGACGTAAAACAGACCTGCAATTAGCAAAAAACTAAAGAAAATTTGAATTTCACGGCTATATCGGATGTTCCCCTTAATTTGACATTATTATTTATATGTGTTGAGGAAGTTCACACTATTCGTACCCCGTTCGAGGGTCTCAAAATTAGAGCGAAAAATTGCAAAACTTAGGGCCGATTTTTCAATCCTCAGATAAACAGACAAATAGCATTTATTCAACAGATAGCAAAAAAATGATTTTTTTAATCGTCAGATAGGCTTTATTCGACGAATAATTTGACTACCTGAGGAATAACTTTATCTTTCCCTTTGACGGCCAGATAACCGCTTATTCAGTAGATAGTTTTATTCGATGACTGATGATGTAAACAAAAAATATAATTTTACTAGACAATTCTTGGGTTTGCGTTTTCATCAAAGTAAAATGGATGTATATTATTTGATAGCACTGATGATCTGGCAATAATTGAGCAAGAAGCTCTGATAAATGAATTCATAAATCCAGGAAGGAAAGTAAGAATTGTCACATCCAGGCCCAATCATTTTCCGCCGGAGGGCGCGCGACGTTCTCCGGCCACCCTAGTGTGTGGCCTGCGGGTGGCGGGTTATTGGATCTGACGCCCGACCAGTAACAGGCCCGAGAAGGCGGCGCGCAGTATTCCGTGCGCGCCTCTCAGAAGGACGTGGAACGAAGCCCCACAGAAGGAGAGGTCCGACAGGGGCTGGCGGACCGAGGCCTGCCGGGGATGCAGTGCATGCAGCTGCGAATCCCACGACCCCGGCCATAGGTCAGGAGAATGCACACCGTGGGTTTTTAGCTAGTGAGAGTCCGGCATACATAACCCTTCGCCTTTCCCGGGCGGAGGGAATCAATGAGGATAAAGGCATGATAAAAAAAAACATGCCCAATCATTTTACAGTGTGGGATTCAAAAGAATTCCATCGCCAATTCAGACTTTTAGAGTCTGTGCAATATTTAGTTATAAATAATGGTAGAGGATAAAATCATCAAATAAAGGTTAAGTTTTCAATCGTTTATTATACAAAAAAATTACTGCGAAATGGGTTCATGGCTACATAACAGAGCTGTAGTAATTGATAGTGTAAATCTTCTTAGCGAACTATGTTGGGAATTTGGGATCGTCTGCCAGTCTGACCGGATGCAGTCGAATACCAGTATTTTATATGAAGCGACTGCCTATCTGACCTCCATCACCCAGTTAGTAGATAACACGATAGCTCTCGGTGGAACTGGTAGTCAGACTTTCGGGCTTCGGTTCTGTACATTTCCTGTCTGCATAGAGGACTTTTTTTGGTACTTTTTTTAATTCCCTCATACTTAAGTTTTAATGTATTCCATGAAAGGACACTGGTTGCGATTCCACCTGAATTTAATGAGCTTTGTCTTTATTCGTCACCGCACCGGTCTTCTTATTTCTATAACGTGTTCGTATTTTTCGATTAAACTTATGAGGAATTGAATTACAGCACTATTAAAATTCGCCGAACGCTCTCTATTTTTTTGATTCCATTGTAATAAACATATAAATATATTATAATATTGATTTACAATCAAAATATATAACACGACATGACAGGAAGATAGTCTGACAGTGTCATTTTTGCCATACAGGTAATTAATGTACTCTAGACTCTGTGCAGGTAATAGAAATAGTCTGGCCTGCTCTAACGTTCGTTTATGCCATATATTTATCTCACCTCCCTGAAGTTAGCGTTGCTAAAGTCAATGAAATCGGTCAGATAGTAATTCGTGAGATAAATGGCAATTGAAAAATTGACAAACAATTATCAGGCAGATAAACTGCCAAATTACTTTATTCGTCAGGTAGTTATCAGGCATTTTATCTGAGGATTGAAAGATCGGCCCTTAATGTAACAAAATTACAGTAATTTTTATCGATATAAGTAATCGACCTTTTGGTCGCCGTAACATGTATGAGAAATAAATTTGAATTTGCGCGTGTGTGAGTGTACGTCGAACGCAGTATTTGCGTTAGTGTGACAACTAATAGCAAACTCGAAATCTATGTATGTGTGGTTTATTTGTGTGCGTAATGCGCGTACGTATTGGGCTCTTGCTTGTAGTAGAGTTAAAGAGTGGGAGAAAAGCGGCGACACGCGTTCTAATACAAATCAGGAACTATTTCCTTTCTAACCTCTTTATCTGTTCTGTGAAGGATACGGTAGAATATGTGTTGTTATTCTGTGCCAATGGCAACTTCCTTGTGGAAAGTTTTGTTTTATTTTGATACAAAAATACCCTTGCTAACATTGATGTAGAATCACATGGACAGGGTCTAGTACAAAATTCACGAAAAAAGTGTCCCGAGTTTACATACACCGCTAGAGCGCGCACCAAGGCACATCGCCACATACGCTTAGAAATACCAACAAAACAATTTAAATCTTATGTCGTCATCACAATGCCTAATTTAGCAACCTTAAAAAGATTCGACTGCACCCATTGACGTAAATTAGTCTAGATAGTTAAGCTTCTTTTGTGATTTGCCTCATGCTTTCTTTACATAATGAATTACATTAAAATG
Organism: Amphipyra tragopoginis; assembly: GCA_905220435.1. Classification (NCBI taxonomy): domain Eukaryota; kingdom Metazoa; phylum Arthropoda; class Insecta; order Lepidoptera; family Noctuidae; genus Amphipyra; species Amphipyra tragopoginis. The sequence continues at coordinate 7,095,891 of HG992006.1, forward strand.
TTAAATATGTAAAAATTAGAGGTTGCTCGCAGCTTCGCCCGCGTAGATTTCGTTTATCGCGTATTCCGCGTTTTTCGGGATAAAAATAGCCTGTGTCCTTCTTCTCATTTTCCTCTCAAAATTTCATCAAAATCAGTTCAGCGGTTTAGGCGTGAAAGCGTAAGAGACAGACAGACAATTACTTTCGCATTTATAATAGGTATTAGTAGGGATTAAAATCCCTTTTTATATAAATACGTTATTTAATAAAAAAATGCCAACCTATTAGATAGTTCTCCAAAAGAATCATTAGGCAGTAAAGTGTGAAAATAAATTTTGTACAAAATCTAAAATCGTTAATAAATAAATGGTAATTTATTTCTTTCGAAGCGGCTGAAGTTGGTAGCTCTATTTCACGGCTGGTGGAAATGGGTAACAAAAAATATATTTAAAAAATAAAAAATATAGAGGGTTCCAGCTGGTGTTAATGGCCGAAGTTGTAAAAATTAATTGATTTCAGGGAAATTGGATATTGTTGTGGTTGCGAGCTAATGGGTCAGCAAACTGTGACAAAATTAATGTTTTGAATATTGAGCATCGTTTTCCAAGCTTGTTTTTGAAATACTGTTTAATGAAAAGAAGGAATCTAATGCAGAAGGCTTTGTGGTTTTTGGCAGACAATAGCTACCCTCTTTTCCGAGGTGTCGTAGAAAGCTAAGAGAGTATGCACAAAATAATTGAGAAACAGCACTATGCTGTGTTTACCGACAGCTGCATTGTATACGCATCTAGTTTAGCCCTATTATACCTAAATAGGGCTAAGGTTTTAGGAAAAGTAAATAACAATATGGCAATTTTTTATAAACAATTTAAAAAAAAAAGATTTTTTGTATGTGTCAATTTTCTTTTATATTAAAGAAAAGCGAAAAAAGAAGAAAAAATGCCAATAAAAAAAATACGTTTGGCTTTAGAATAAGAAGTTTGTGGGAAATATTTTGCCTTATTAAAAGTACCTATACCCCCTGGTATCTTTGGAGGCTGTTGTAATGTATCCTGGCACTTCTAGTTTCATGAATAATAATAGGAATTAATGTGAAGGTCGCGGAAATCTGCTGGATGCGAGAAGCACAGGACCGGTCGATGTGGCGATGCTTGGCGGAGGCCTTTGTCCAGCATTGGACATCTTTCGGCTGAATGATGAATGTAGGTCTTTCTACACAAAAATTGTATAGAATCTTCTAGAATTACTAGGATGCACTAGAAAAGCTTCCTTGTCACCACGGGGTAACTAATTGACGCATTTGTCTGCTGTACATAACAAGACTACACTACACGTGCGCTTACACCTTACGGAGATCACCAACCAGTTTTTCAAGCGAGGTGAATGACCTCGACTGCCTCGTTAGTCTAGTCGCAAGCGCAACTACGGAGCGTGAGGTCCTGGGGCCTGCTCCCTAAGTCCATCAACGAAGCTAGTCACCCGTCCGAAAGTAGCCCGAAACGTAGGAGTGAACAAAACAAGAGTCAAGTTCAACTTTTCGGACGGGCAAAAACAACTATCAAATCGTGTTGTCATTGATTTTTAGTTTGGGCCCCGAAATAATCGTATGTCCGTAGGTGATAGGGAGTAGGAAACGCTCGTAACTTGGGCTGAAACCACGGACTTCGTGCTTAGGGAGTAGACCCCCTGAGTTCGATCACCAGTTCGGGCAAAGTATTGTTGGGTTTTGCCGTGTGAAATTTCTCAGTAGCAGTCAGGAGTCTGGATTGTACCCGGTTGATGGCAATAAGCTCATTATATCACATAACGGCGAAATGAGGGTGTACAATACACCTCTGCCCATACCTTCAGGAAATACGGGCGTGATGTTGAACACCACCGATTGGGGTTACTTTGATATCAAGGGGCGACATTGATAGTTACTAAAAATATTGCATTTGGTCATATATCTCTGTAAAATTTGAACTTATGCATTTTAACTTAACTATATATAGGCAACATTGATAGTTTTCCTATTTTACCATACGGTACAGAGGTATCTGCGAGGTTAGATGGCGAAGAAAAAACTACTAAATCGCACCCCTGATTACGTACAAAATTCGAGTCCTAATTGGGGCTACTTTGACACTGAATGATAAAACAGGGAATATCAAAGTAAAAGTTTACAGTACGACTTTGATAAGGAAATTCCTCCTTTTTGGTATCGAAAACTATGCTCTGTAGTTTTTTTTTTATCTAGTCTATGTGATTTTATATATCTCAGTTAATTCAGTCTATTTGAAATATTTTTGATGTAGCAGTTGAAAGCGAAAATAAATAAGATACAAACACATGAAGCTCAAAAAATTGATCAATTCTACGGTACCACAAACGACCATTCCTTGTTCATACTTAGTACCAAAAGTAAAACCTAGAAAAGGTATACAAAGATGTAAAACACGGTTCTATAACATTACGTGAATCTAAGATCAAGTCTTTGTCTAAGACGTGAATATTTAACACGGAAATTAAAAGATGGAAGCGAACGCCGGCGTAATCTTTTAAGCTCCTCATGTTGTTGAATTAATCAGATTTTCCTTTCAAATATGGCGTAAATTTAAATATTTGATATTTACGAAAAATACTGAGTATATTGGGAAATGTTTAAATAAATTGGCGTAATATGAAAAGGTAATTGCAGCATGCTGTTGTGGAGGAACGAGGTAGGGTGTTCCTCTAACGAAACTCTATTTTTTCATCGTTTTTATAATTTTTTCACATACCGTGTTCTTTCTATACTTTCTTTAAAATAATACCAAGTTGTTGTACATTTTTAATGGTAGCCAAATACCCTTTTTCTTTTATTGTGTTTTTATTTTAATATTTGTATTTTTCTAGTATAAAGTTTTATGTAATTGTGATAATGTGTGTTGTGTTTTTTTAGCAACAAATTGAAAAAAAAGGGAGGATCCTCCAACCAGGCGGGTCTTATGCTTGGCAGTACTGCCCAACGATTGATGTTGGGCAGTTGTATAATACTATCCATGAGTCACATCTTGGTAGCTTATCTGGAAACCCTTCAAGTCTTGCCAATAACTTCCCGGTTACGTAGAAAGGATTCGTAAGGACGATTTACAGAAATCAAATAAAATAAAAAGCTTCTTGATGGTCCGATGTAGGATTTTGTTGTGACGCCATCTTTACGAGTTTTTTTTTTATCTTTATTTAAGGGCTTTATCGCTGTGCGATAATGTCGCCCCACTCGCCAGAAGGGGATCGAGCATGGATGCGGTGGGTCCCGAACCCATAGTACCACTCCCCTTCGGATATCTACGCACCCTGGTAAGAAAACTCACCAGAGACCAACACAACGATTTATGGATTAACCATGGCGAGTGCCGGCAGGCCAAGGAGGCGCTTCCGGCCATTGACGGTCGTCTCACTAAAAAGCACTCCGGCTGTCAAAGCAACAACTACGTACAGTCACAGCAGCCATCACTGGCCATGGTTCTTTTAACAAACACCTCTTTGTCATTGGAGTTACAGACAGCCCACTGTGCAGAGCATGCATGGAGGAGGACGAGACGGCAGCCCACGTGCTACTAAACTGCCCTGAGGTCGCCACATACAGGGCCAAGTACTTCGGTAACCCAGGTACTCTCCGAGAGATCACCAGTAACATCAAGGGTGTGCTGGCCTTTTTCGAGGAGTTAGGGTGGATCGAGTAATTATACTTACCACCCATCACGCAAAATACGCGCTTAGACGTGGAGTTGCGGATACCAGCCCGTTATACCTTATACCTTAATGTCGCCCCGTAAAATTAACAAAATTAAACATATAAAGCAAACATGATTTTCTTCAACCTAGTTGTGCTAACTTATACAGGATCTTGGCCTGCTCTGACAGCGGACAGGCCAAAATACTGTTACATAAACCGATATCATAAAGCCTTGTCACGCCAAAGCTCTAAGGTGTTCGTTCCGCACACACTCCATCAAAATGTGTTGAACATCTTCTACTACATTACAATCGATACAATTGGGAGACGTTATTTTTTTCATGAGAAAACCAATCTTTACGAGTTGTCGTTAATTTCGCTGTAGTCTGCTACACCACTGCAGGTGTTGCGTAGTTTGCATGTGGCGGGATAGATGTGGTCCCACTGTTATTAAAACATAAGAAGACTAGCTGTACCGCTGTGCGTTGCAATGCACTTTTTCCTACTTACTACCTACCTACTACCTACCTTCAGAAACAAAATCAAAATAGTAACAAAAAGTTAAAACCATTTTCGTGCATGCGGTAAATAAATGAAGAATATGGACATACTGAGATAATTTAGTTTTTTTTTAAATATCAAAATTTTCTTTCATAAGAACCTTCTCCTGAGAATTAGCGAAATCGGTCCAGCCGCTCACGTGTGATGCCGTTACCAAGGGAAAATAGGGATTCATTGTTATGTAGTATATAGATACACAGATAACATTTTAAGACGTACACTTGTTCCAAATTCAGATCTTAATGTTGCATACTTACTGTTCAGTAAATTAAACTTTAAAGCGCTCTACTGAAAAATCGTAAAAATGTAGATCCGACTTTGTTAATAGAGACCGGCGATAACTTCGCATTGAGATCTTGATATTCGTAAAATTATTAAATCGTACGAAAATTCCTGCGACTAAATAAACTATTGATGCGTGTCCACCGCACGTCCGTCATCCGAGCACCGTCATCTCGGCCACCGAGATTGTCAGTAAATCGGCGCTACCGCTAGAACTCTGCCGAGATCGTGACGGACCGAAATGCCGGCAACACAAAACGCGTCTGCTCTTGTCCACTACATCCGACATTGACGGCGCCGGTGCACGGATTTTTGTCTTATGTTGGGAACCACCGAGATTGGTCGCGGTGGACACACGCTTTTAGAACGTTTGTCCACCGCCGCCGTCACCGAGAAACGAGATTATTTCGGACTCAGTTCAGAACGACGTGACGGCGATCGTGTGTCCACCGCGACCGATCTCGGTGGTGCCCAACATCATCATCTGCCTAGCCTTTTCCCAACTATGTTGGGGTCGGCTTCCAGTCGAACCGGATGCAGCTGAATATCAGTATTTTACATGGAACGACTGCCTATCAGACCTCCACAACCCAGTAACTGGGTAATACGATACTCTTGGTAAGACTGGTTGTCAGACTTTCTGGCTTCTGACCAACAGTAACGACTGTCAAAGATCTACAAATGACAGCCGGGACCAACGGCTTTACGTGCTCTCCGAGGCACGGAGGAAACTCGCTATGGTAAATGGTCACCCATCCACAGACCAACCTCGGCAAGCGTGGCTTAACCCCGAAGATCGGTCTATGCGGCTGTAATTATTTAGCCACGAGCTCCTCGGTGGTTCCCAACATAAGACAAAAATCCGTGCACCGGCACCGTCAATATCGGATGTAGTGGACAAGAGCAGACGCGTTCTGTGTTGCCGTCATTTCCATCTGTCACGGTCTCGGGCGAGTTCTAGCGGTAGCGCCGAACTACTCATAATCTCGGCGGCCGAGATGACGGCGCTCGGATGGCGGACGTGCGGTGGACACGCAGCCATAGTAATGTATGTATCGCTATTTCGGCAAGGTCATCTCGTTCTCGGTGACTAGTCTTGTGCCTGCTCGGTCATTTTTAAGATTGCTCCGTACTAGTTCATTTCGGACAGTGAACTAGTTCATTCTATTAGTTCTAATAGCTCTATTCGGTCTTATATTCGATAAGCTAAAATAGACATTTATGGCATTGAAATAAAGCGCATCTCATCTCATTCTTGCGAATTCGGTCGGTCGGATTCGGGTAGCATCGTCATTCGTCGGCTATTCTGTCTCGTTCTCATTCCTTCACAGACATCGAATGAATTCGTATGACGTATCTGTCAATCAGTGACTGTATTTCATTTCTCGTTCTCGTTCGCACATACGATCGCGCGGTTTACAATGTACGAGTTCGAAAAGAGCTATTTGACCTATTAGACCGATTACAAGTCAGCGTTCGGAAACGTTTCTTCTAGTACAGTGCGAAGATACGGCTCCTATTCGTTCATCGTTCACGAACTACACAAGACTATCGGTGACGGCGGCGGTGGACAAACGCCTTTACTACTGCGCAAAGTATTATTTGGCTCAACGAATAAAAAAATGCACCACAGAGAATATGCACTGGAATCTTAATTAAAACGGGTTAACAAGAGCGGCCCCCACATTCAACCTCAAAGCTTTGTTCTTTCTGCTTGTTTTACTTTGTGACTTTGAATTTAAAACGCAGGTGTATTTACTTATTCTACTACTATCTCTCTCAACTTAAACAGTAGAAAGGGGATGGGTGAGCGTTTTTAGGTGCAGTTCAATAGATTTGATTGTCCTTACTTAGTGAATAAATTACGCTATAAAGTAACCAGAACTGTAATTCAACAGAGGGTGCGTGTCCCTCGATTGTTCCACACAGACATGTGCAAAACTAACGCCGGGGAGCATGCAGCTCTTCGTCGCCTTGCGGAGGCATACAATACTTATTTTATGGAACTTGACATATTCACTCTCTCAAACCAACTTTTTAAGAAAAAGGCCATAGATACTTTGTGTAACAGAGTAAGCTAGTTAAATTAAATTAAATGATGTTATAACTATCGCATACATATTCTTTGTAAACTTTTTAAAATCTTTCACTTCTTTATTCTTTTTGTTAATATGTGGACAAAGGTGTGGGTTACATGTTTGTTATTTTACTATAAGGATTTATTGTATTGCATTTAGCATGTAACTGTTTTTTGTTCCCAATAAATAAAACAAAAATAATAAAAAAAATGCCCTGTAGTTTAATTACATGTTAAGGTACTATTCCGAATCGAGGAGGAGCTCGTGGCTAAATAATTACAGCCGCATAGACCGATCTTTCGGGTTAAGCCACGCTTGCCGAGGTTGGTCTGTGGATGGGTGACGATTTCCCATAGCGAGTTTCCTCCGTGCCTCGGAAAGCACGTAAAGCCGTTGGTCCCGGCTGTCATTTGTAGATCTTTGACAGTCGTTACTGTTGGTCAGAAGCCAGAAAGTCTGACAACCAGTCTTACCAAGAGTATCGTATTACCCAGTTACTGGGTTGTGGAGGTCTGATAGGCAGTCGCTCCATGTAAAATACTGATATTCAGCTGCATCCGGTTCGACTGGAAGCCGACCTCAACATAGTTGGGAAAAGGCTAGGCAGATGATGATGTACTATTCCGAATCGAGCTGCCAACTGCAACTGCCGACAGCACGTGCAGCAGCTAGAGGTGACGCTGGTGTGACGAGAGTCGTGCGTGGTGCGCGGCGACTTCATGCAGTCACTGCATGTGCTGTCGGCAGTTGCCGTTGGCAGCTCAGTTCGCAATAGTACCTTTACAAACGGCATATCAAGAATTTTTCCAGTCTAACAGCGGTTACGCACTGCATCCGATCCGAATCCGTAAAAATACGTTCCGAAGTAGCTATAGAACTATTTGTATGGTAGTTTACGCACTACATCCGGCATCCGTCATCCGATTTCTATCCGTCATCCGTGAGTCTGCAACTCGGAAGAAATATTGACGGACCGAAGTAGCCGTAGTACTGTTTGCATGAAAGCTTTCGCATCACCTCGGATTCAAATCGGACGCCAAATGAATATGCCAAAGATGCCAGACATGCTTGGATTTGAATCAGAGATCGGAATAGTGCGTAAGAATTCGGTCCGAGATTTTTACTCTAGATCGGTATTTTCACGGATTCGGATCGGCTGCAGTGCGTAAAGCAACATCCGAATTCGGTCCGAGTTTTTATATCCGTATTTTCACGGATTCGGATCGGATACAGTACTTAATCGCTCTAAGGCCATGTTTAAAGATCCCTCAGTCACGATGTGAAATGGTCAGGATACCAATTCTACTAACAAAATTGTTGCCAAACGCAAACGAACCACAACCATCAGTCAGTTTTTGTTTACGAAAACTGTCAGAATTTTTGGTTTTGTTTTCTGTGTCAAACAATTTGAAATTGAAAACTGAATGAACGGTTCGGCCTGGGTTCGGTTGCGAACGCTACATCCAACAGCGAAGATCTATCGCAGTAACGTGCATTGCAATTTTGTAGCATCGTATTAGCATTTATCGATATTTTGTGCGTCGAAATTCCATAGTACACTCCTTTAAAATAGCAACAAAAAATAATTAAGGCACGCATCAATAATAATACTTTGCACCATAATCAATCAAAAACCATTTGGTTCTGAACGCATCCATTAAATGAATGGTGGAAAGTGATCGACGAAGCGAATCGTTTCAGCCTTAAATTGCTCAGAATTAAAATTAAATGCAAACTATTAATTTGAAAAGTAAAGCATTTTTTATGTTCATTTATACAAGGTTAGTCGGAAAGGGGGTAGGAGCTCGTGGCTAAATAATTACAGCCGCATAGACCGATCTTTCGGGTTAAGCCACGCTTGCCGAGGTTGGTCTGTGGATGGGTGACCATTTACCATAGCGAGTTTCTTCCGTGGCTCGGAAAGCACGTAAAGCCGTTGGTCCCGGCTGTCATTTGTAGATCTTTGACAGTCGTTACTGTTGGTCAGAAGCCAGAAAGTCTGACAACCAGTCTTACCAAGAGTATCGTATTACCCAGTTACTGGGTTGTGGAGGTCTGATAGGCAGTCGCTCCATGTAAAATACTGATATTCAGCTGCATCCGGTTCGACTGGAAGCCGACCCCAACATAGTTGGGAAAAGGCTAGGCAGATGATGAGTCGGAAAGGGGGTACTAATCCGAAAGAGTGTTAAAGTGCACATAATAATGAATAACTTTTGTTCTACAACTTTCAAACTCAAACTATTTATTTGCACACTAAGGTTATAACTTTCCCCAAAAGTAAATAGTTTATAAGAAATAGGTGTTTAAAAATTTCATACAAATACGCTAAAATCTATCTATCTTCAGTTATGAGCAGTTGTGTATACATTTTAGGTCATATTTAAGGTCACGGAATAGACGCTCCATTTTCTGATTTCGTAACTAAAGAAGGGACGAAGAATTTTTGATAAAACTAAATAAATACACTGTGGCCCCGAGGTACCCGAAAGATTTTAACCACGCCTTTCTGATGGTATTATGAGTCAAATTTTATATCAACGAAAGTCCAATCCGGTAATTTTATTTTTAGTTGTTTTTTTTTTTGTTTTTCGTTACTTTATAAATCAATTAACTTTAGTACTTCCTTGTAAACAATACCTTAGGATGAACTGGCAACATTTAAAAATTATCATGTGAGTGGCTACGAAACTTCTCACTTCACAACCCTCCGCGACAAATAAGACATACGGCGAGAGGGGTATGGTATGACAAAAGTCGCAACGCCGCGTTCATAAGACTTGTTACCATAAATATTTTTCGATTTCTGAATTTCCTTAAATAATGAATATTTCGAAAATTAAGCTTTATTCAACAAACTATATCCTAGCTTTTCTTCTCCAATTAAGCATCGGAATCGAAGATTAAAATCTTTCGGGTAATAAAAATGATCGAATTTTGGAACTTTAACACTTGCTTTAAAACAATCATTAGATACTTAAAGTGGCCTACGGAATAGTACCCCCTTTCCGACTAACCTTGTTTATATCCCTTTGTTATATTAGCTGCAGGCCATACACCAAACAATAACTGCAGCTTTGATCAACAGCTTCACGAGCAACTTGTTTGCCCAAGTGCGGTCAGCCTAACAATAGGCATGTTGACAGCGTGAATAAATTGCAAGTCTAATTAGTCTGCCAGTTAGAGTTTTGAAAAATAATGGACACGTATTTTTTCTTTTGTTAAATCTATGAATATTTGGAAAGATAAAACGCATCAACACTCGAGAGTCCGCTTGTGACGTCAGAAACAAGTAAAAATTGTACTTGCTTGTAACGTTTTGACAATTTTAAAAGTGTCGTATCTTCGTCAATTTTGGTTTAAGTAACTAACAAAAGAAAAAATACGGGACAAATTTTTTTTTGATAATCTGACGGACTAATTAGATTTTTTCAGTCAAATACCCTTTTCACTATCCCACACTTTTGTCCAACCAAACAAAGCAGGCATAAATTCTATAGAAAATACAATAACACCCATTTCAGCCGTGTCGCATTGCACTATAGGAAAGGAAATAGATGTGTCTCATGCCATTACTGGGTAACACAATATCTTACGGCCCCTAACAAGAACGGTACATGGGAGATTGATTTTCCACGTCATTTTGGAGAAAATCGTAGCTCCTTTTGCCAGATTTCTTGGAGTACGGAAGTTTATGTGTTATGTTTTATCTTTGATAGTGGACCTTTTGTTTTTTTGGGGAAAATCTAGTTAATAATATGCTAGGAAAGAATTATTATTTGTGTTCAAGTTGAAATTAAGTAAGTAGAACTGGCGAGGCGTAAGCTGAGCTTTACATTTGTGTGAGTGCACATAGAATCGACTGCCAAAAAGCAGTATAAACCGGTTTAAACCAAGCAAAAGACGCGTCTGCATTCATTCTCACACAAATGCGAAGCTCAGCTTAGGCCTCGCGGACGGTACTATAAGTGTCTAAACATACTATGCCGAAGATACGCGACCGAAGTTCGGCGTCTATGTTTTTAGTGTCTAAACACACTATGCCAAAGATACGCGACCGAAGTTCGGCGTCTATGTTTTTTATATAGATAAAACGCGACGTAATTTCAGCCTGATGTGTCGCGGGTAATTTAAAAAGCATTGCAGACGTAATCATGCCGAACTTCGGTCGCGTATCTTCGGCACAGTGTGTTTAGACACTTAGTATGGCGCCACACCATGCCGAAATTACGCGACCGAAATTCGGCGTCTATATTTTTTATGTAGGTAAAACGCGACGTAATTTCAGCCTGGTGTGTCGCGAGTAATTTCAAAAGCATTGCAGGCATAATCATGCCGAACTTCGGTCGCGTATCTTCGGCATAGTGTGTTTAGACGACACTTATTGTATGCCTTGCAACACCCTTACAGGGTCTATGTATGTTTGGGATAACTATTCTATAAGTTTTCTGTAAACTACATTGTGCAATAAATAAGAATAAAAACACAGATCATGTCGCCTATTATAACTTGACAATTAATTATAATATATACGAGGATCTCCATCCCTATTTACGATCGCATGTACCTAATTATCAATAATCTTCTTGATTGTCTAATTGCTTTTAATACAGTATCGTTCACTGACATATTTTTAAGGAGTCTACACACCAAACTGCCGACCCGCCGACACAGACAGGCTTGATGTCGACGGCTTTATTTCAAAAGAATCATCTCGGCGACTTGTTGCACGTGTTGCCCGTCGACTTATGGCAACATGTCGGCGGCATGTCTGCGACTTGCGTACGCGCTCATTTGCCCGCCGACACTCGAGCTGTTACTAAAAAAGTTAGTTAAAAAGTTACTGATTTCGTGCCGCCGACAAAGTTTTACTACTTGACCGAGATGTGAAGTCGCCGACTAACCCGCCGACAAAAAAGAAGACGACTCATGTCAGCGGGTCGGCGGGGTTGGTGTGTAGACTGTTTTAAACTGCAGATGATCATCATTCAACCGAAAGCCGTACACTGCTGGACATAAGCGTCCCCAAGCTTCGCAACATCAATGGTCCTGTGCTTCTCGCATCCAGCGGATTCCCGCAAACTTCACCAGGTCATCAGTCCACCTTGTGCCTACGCTGCGCCTTCCTGTACGCGGTCGCCACTCCAGAACCTTTCGGTCCCATCGGCCATCCGTTTTGCGAGCAATTTAGATGTTGATATGATAGAAATACGTAATGAAAAACTGAAAATACGTTTAACAATGTTCAATAACGCAGGCTTTACCCTGTAGAACAAAATAGTTTCTTTTTGTAAGTTTCTTAAACAAAGAATTAAGTTTTTTTCAAGATTTTAATCCCACTACAAAGAATCTAAGCGAATTGTCGTTCAAGTAGTAAAAATCCGAATCAACATTGTCTGGAACGGAATGTCTGAGTTTTTGTTTATTTTTATTAAAAAGCAAGAATTATTGTTGGTCGCAGGTGGCTAGAACAACTTAGTCAGACGAAATATTTTAAATCCACTGATGCATTGCTACAGACACGATAAAAAGAAGCGAAAATAAAGATATTTATTTTTAAAAAACTTTTTTTTTTCATGTGTTTTTTCTCGTGCTAACGCGGTCAGCACGAGCAGTCGTTGTCGTGGTCGCCAGGTACCATTACATTGGTACCTACCATTTTTCTCTTCTCTATTGGCATCGGGAGTACGTTATTCATCTTGTTCGGATAATAAAAACTAGCTCAAAATTGACTTGCAGCATTTATAGCAGCAGACAACAAAGAAATATACATAAAATATTAAAAAATATATGAAGATTTCGCCTAGATTTTCGAGAAGCCCCCAGAAAAATATTTCTACTGCCTGGCGTCATTAGCCTGCAGTGGCGAAGGCTCCATATAACTCGATTCCTATCGGCTTCCCTTTCGAAACGAGTAGTTACTGGAATTCACGCATCACACTTGAGTAAGGTAAGCATTTTTTGGTCCGGCTTCCCTTTTAAGAAAATTCACCCTTCGCCACTGTTAGCCTGGCCATTGCGCCAAAGGTATTCTGCTAAAAAATCCTTATCAAGTCCTCATACATCGCTACAAAATTAAAAAGAAAACACTAAGGCTGACAATCCACCAGAGCTGTGCTAAGCTGCGTAGCGAGGAATGTGTTTTGTAAGCACCAATAGAATCACTTCGTTTACCTAGCTTCGCTCTGCGCAGCTCTGGTGGATATGGGCTTAGCGGAGCGAGGTTTTTGTTCATACAAAACAAGCGAGAAATGCAAGCGAGGGATTTGTTGCGAGGAATGTGTTGCTAGGAATGTGTGCAAGGATTTAAAAATATACGCCTACCAGTCAGTCAATAGATGGTGTTTGGAAGAGGTAGATAATAATTTGTACACATTAACACATTACACATTCCTCGCACAGCTCTGGTGGAAAGGGTCACACCGTTTCATTTCCTCGCTACACATTTTCGCACTGCACATTTTCCTCGCACAGCTCTGGTGGATGTCCAGCCTAAGACAGAAATTAACAAAGATCGCCTCTCTAAAATAAACAGAATAAGTAAATGATGCAAATAAATATCATCTTCTTCTTCTTCTATCGTGTCGGCACGAGCTATACGAGAATAGCTCATGCCGTGGTGAAAAGATTAGCGAGTCAGCAAGGTTGGTAGCGGGGCTGACTGTCCAGGGTGCGCTGGACATACTCATGTATCGTCACTCGTGGAGGCTCTTTTCATGCACCCCATACTCAAATACCATAATCAATACACTAATTAATTTAAACCCGCACCACTATTCTAAATCAATAACAAATACGAGGCTTCATGCATAATTACATGCAATACATTCTATTAATATATTCTTAAAGCTGTTACACACAGAACTCATAATATAATATTTTATCTGCGAGTGCGTGCGTAAACTTATAGTATCTGAAGGTATCACACAGAAAAGATACAGATAATATATGAAAACGGATACAGCCAGTTAATATTTGTATCTGTAGATATTATCTTCATGTTTACTTTGTATCTGACAGAATCTGATCTCGGTCATACCGATCGGTACCGATAATCTGTAGATGTTATTAATTTGGTATCTTCAGATATCTAGATAGATCTTCAATAAAATATATATTAGATCTTCAATAAAATATATATTTTTCATGTACTGGATGACTTTTTTTACCGCCTGGAAAAATGGGTATAATAGGTGAACGGAGTAGAAGCCTATGGCATGGTTTTTTTTTTCTTTTACTTAATATGAATTTGTGATATCTATATATACGTACTCATACGCAAGTGTGTATGATTTGAATTTAGATATTATCTAATCGGTATATTTACTTCAAAATGTCTGTTTTTACTGATTTAGTATGAAAATTTACTTCAAATTAGTACTTAGTATTTATTGAGGGATAAATGACATGAAAGGGAATTAAAAAAAAGTGCCATGGGGTTCTACTCCGTTCACCTATTATACCCATTTTTATCGAGATGGTAAAAAAGTCATCTGGTATACCTAGGATAACGAAACTGGTCGGTATTATCTTCACCGTGTGTGTTACTCCATCGATTTCTACAGGGTGTTAACGAATTCGTGTAATTCCTTAAAACCACACGATCTACTACTGGTGTAGACAGGCCCCGCACGGGATTTAGCATGATTAAAAATAAAAAATAAAAATTCTTTTTTTTTCATGCGGCTTTGTTACCGATCGTATCTAAACCACCTAATAACCATTCAGTAAAAAAATAAGTTTTTTTTTTGCAAAAAAAATGTTGTTTTTGTGAACATTCGATGCCACGCATAAATTAATGAAAGTCCGGCGACACGGCTGGCAAGAACGACAAACGCGATATCACTCTTTGCAGTCAGATAACTCAAGGCTCTTAAAATACACAGAAACTGAAAATCAAAAAAAAAATTGAAGTTTTTTTTTTCTTGGTGCTCGAAAATTTCTATTTACGGTTAATTTGTGTCACCAGTAGATCACGCGGTTTGAAGGAATTACACGATTTCGTTAACACCCTGTATAAAGAGCGATGTAGTAAGATACACGCTCAGATATAGTATCTTATACTGTACCGTGTGTGAGAGCTTTACTTTAGATATTCATGTTCTCCAATCCTAACCGTATTAAATAATAATACGTATTAATTAACCCTCAGTAACCCCAAAGCCTCATCACAATCCAATCACATTCTAATTATGACGGTATTTCATTATTGGGCGGATGCCAAAGGGTCAGATGTGTGAAAGTGGAATAAAAGGGAACCAACAACGAAGTTTACATAGGTCTGTATAAATAAATAGCTTATTTGAGAAAGTAAGGTAAAGTACAAAAGTGGATACGATTCCGACATGCGGCGCGTTCGGTGCGTGCGGCGCGTTCGGTGCGTGCGGCGCGTTCGTTGCGTGCGGCGCGTTCGGCGCGTACGATGCGGATAGCGCGAGACCATGAGAAAATGCGATCACTGCGGCGCGTGCGGCTCCTGCGGTGCGTCAAGGTGCGCGTTCACCTTCAGTGTCCTTTTGACGTCACCTGAGTTGCTAATTTGATATTAAAAAAAAATGTTGTTGTGCCTAGCCTTTTCCAACTATGTTGGGATCAGCTTCCAGTCTAACCAAATACGGCTGAATACCAGTATTTGAATACGGAGCGACAGCCATCAGACCACCGCAACACCGATACCAATGCCAACATCCTAAGATTAGAGCGGTTGTCAGACTTTCGGGCTTCGGACTACCCGTAAAGACTGTTATAGATATTCGTATGATACTCTGGACACGATTTATCGTGCTCCCCGAGGCACGGAAGGGTCTCAATATGGAATGAATGATCACCCATCCACGGGGTGACCGCGGCAAACGCTGCTTAACCTTGCAAATCATATGATCCACGCGGTCGTGTGTAAAAATGCTGTTATAAATAAGAATTCAAATGATGTTTACATTTTGACAGCTCCACTTGGGATACTACCCTCCGGCCACCATGTTGAGTGTTCTATTAATATGAGCGTGCCAAGAAGCTCATCAGCAACGACTCCCTTGTTCAGACCAAGCTCCAAAGTCTTGAGCATCGGCGCAATGTTGCTAGTCTATCGGTTTTTTATCGGACACATTTCGGAGAGTGTGCTTCAGATCTGCATGATCTAATACCCGCTGCTCTTTTTTCTATCGGATGGCCAGAAGCACGAAAAAGCGCCATCGGTTCATGGTTGATATACCAAAAACCCGAACGAATCGCTTTGATTCCACTTTCATTGTGAAAACCGCCAAACAGTGGAATGCGCTGCCCGAGTGGGTGTTCCCCGACAGCTACAATTTGGGTGTCTTTAAGTCACGAGTGAATCGGTTTCTTCTGGGCAAGCGTGCTCCATCGTAGACCGCATCATCGCTTAACATCAGGCGAGATGGCGGCCAAACGCAGGCCTAATAATATTTTTTTTAAAAAAAAGAAAAAAAAGCCTTACGGCCAAGTATTCAAACGCTACTCAAATCCAATTCAAATTTTATTTTTTATAGCTCCATCATTATCTATTTTAAATTGCCGTTAAGTCTCTTGCTATCACTTTCACTTTAAGGTCAAGAGACAGTGACAGCACGAAATTAACGGCAAATTAAAATTTAGTAACGTTTGACTGTTTGGCCATTAGAGCGTGAACATTTAGAAAATATTGATGGGAATTGCGAATAGTTTTACGTGATTTTGCCACAAGTTTCAGTGCATGAACAAAAGAAAAATTAAGCGGTTTTTGCTGACATGGTCTACTTTGCATAATACAAGTGTCGACCTTGTGCTTATTGATATCATCTATGTCATCAGTGACTAAAAGTTTGTGAGTAGTATAGTATACTCCATTTCATATAACATTGGGGTGCATGAAAAGAGCCTCCACGAGTGACGATACTTAAGTACGTCCGGCGCACCCTGGGCAGTCAGCCCCGCTACCAACCTGGCTGACTGGCTAATCTTTTCACAGAGAAGAAGAAGAAGAAGATATAACATTCGATCCAACATCGGTCACCGAAAAGTGACCAAGCAAGGCACAAATATCTTTTGCACCATTTGTTCAAGTAGTTTCCGCTCATCTTGATTGACCGTTAAGGTTCATAAAAGCATAATACTGTGCTGAATCTCTGCTGGAAGCAAACATGTTGCTCGTTTCTATACACTTAAAATGCTTGCTAAAATGGGTCTTATTTGTCTAATGTTATATTATGGTTCAAATCATTTATTCTCAAAAAGACAATAAGGCCACTTACATGAGAATACAAAATAACATTTAGTTTAATTATCAAATTAACCGCCACCGAGATAAGTAAGTAAGTAAAAAAACTGTTTACGTAACACAATCGTAACATCATTAGAGACCTAATAAGTATTATCATTACCCGGTAGGGTAGTTTAAAACAATAAAAGCGACAAAATGCGTAATGTTAAATGTGAAATAGGCACCCGCTCAACTTTCTTTTTTTTTTTTTGGATTAATTTAGCTTTGGATAAGAAAAGTTTTCTGTTATATATTTAGACAGTTGAGATTTAAAAATGTTGAACGAGCTTACATTTTTAATATTAGACGATAAATATTTGCTCCTTCATAGGTGATGTTTCTTTTGGAGTAATTTGTACGAGGTCTTGGTAATACAAGTAAACTAGTAATTAATATTAAATAGAGTACTTATAGATTCTAGGAAGATTCAGGCATTTTTTTTACTGCATTAAGTATCATAGTTCACATGAGCCTGTAATATCCGCTTAGAAGAGGGGGTAAATACAACTAACATTTAAAAACCAATACATCAATCTCTAAAGTGGGTGAGTACTCAAGGAAACCATAAAACAGACTCTTTCTACGGAAGTGATTGAAATATATGGGGGTCGTAGATCGCGTATGTGTGATGCCTCGTCTACACCGGGCACAAGTCACGATACATTAACCACCGGTTTCTGAATTGAGAATTCGGGATAAGCAATACTTAAGTAGTATTTGAGCACGGAGTTGTCAAAAAAATGCTTTGAAATCCGTAATTTTTTTGACAACTCCGGTGGACTCAAGTGTTACTTAATCCTAGAATTCTCAATTCAGAAACCGGAGGTAAGTTCCACAACTTGTAACAGGGCACGTGTTGCGAAACATTTGCCGAACCTTTTTACTCGGGCACGTGGCACGACACATGTGCTGAACCTTTTTACCCGGGCACGTGTCGCAATACATGTGCGGGAACTTTTAAATTGAGTACAAGTTGTGATGCATCGCATGACATGTTTTCGGGTACATTTTGTGTTCACAAACTGTTGCGATACCGTGTGCTGCGAAAAAGTTGTGGCGGCACAAAGGAGATCGGACATTTTTGTTTGGGCTCTGGCCCAAGTGGCGTCGGAGCATGGCGTATATTTTATTTGAAAGTTCATTACCTAAGCTTACTTTTTTTGTATGGGTACAAAAAAATCTATCCAGGGAGAAAAAAGTTATAGTGCATATTAAAATACTCATCTATCGAGCTATTTTCAACTATTTAATCAATTAAATCTATTTCTTTTAACTTATTATGGTGTGTTTGCTGTGAGGAGGATGAGGAGCTCGTGGCTAAACAATTACAGCCGCATAGACCGATCTTCCGGGTTAAGCCACGCTTGCCGAGGTTGGTCTGTGGATGGGTGACCATTTACCATAGCGAGTTTCCTCCGTGTCTCGGAAAGCACGTAAAGCCGTTGGTCCCGGCTGTCATTTGTAGATTTTTGACAGTCGTTACTGTTGGTCAGAAGTCAGAAAGTCTGACAACCAGTCTTACCAAGAGTATCGTATTACCCAGTTACTGGGTTGTGGAGGTCTGATAGGCAGTCGCTCCATGTAAAATACTGATATTCAGCTGCATCCGGTTCGACTGGAAGCTGACTCCAACATAGTTGGGAAAAGGCTAGGCAATGGTAAGTATGTTTGCTGTTGTCTAACATCTATGATGACTCAGGTGCGTGGTACTTTTTGCTCCAACATTAGAAAGAGACAAAAATGATACAAAGGCAAAGAAAAAGCAACGCGGGCGCAGCGGTAGTGCGTTTCCCTTCCCTCCGCTCCATGATCAGGATGACGGGATCAGCTCAAGTCACTGGCAGTCACTCTCTCCGCTCGCTGCTGTTCGATGTGATTGTTTCAACTGCGTTACCTATTCTGTTATTCGTCCACTGTGTACCGGCTGTGTTTAATTGCTTTCATTGCCATTTCTAATGTTGGCGCAAAAAGTACCACGCACCTGAGTCATCATACATGTTAGACAACAGCAAACATTCCATATTAAGTTAAAAGAAATAGATTTAATTGATTAAATAGTTGAAAATAGCTCGATAGATGAGTATTTTAATATGCACTATAACTTTTTTCTCCCTGGATAGATTTTTTTGTACCAATACAAAAAAGTAAGCTTAGGTAATGAACTTTCAAATAAAATATACGCCATGCTCCGACGCCACTTGGGCCACACCCGTCCGATCTCCATCGACACTTGTCGCGGCATAAGTATCGGCACATAGCAATCTCTGCGAAATGAAAAATGGGACACCATACAAAAAGCCAAAACATAACATACATATGAAAATAAGGAAGAAAAAAAAATTATAGTACGGTAGTTAACATCAAAATAATTATAATTTTCTTTCAACTACGTAGTAATGTTATCATTAATTGCTTCAAAACCGATCACAAAATACGTATTTTCTGCTTAGAAGCAAAACAGTGCAGAAATGTTGTATGAAATCTCATTACTGCACTGCAAACAGTGCAGAAATGTTGTATGAAATTTCATTACTGCACTGTTTTTCATTAGTGCAATTTTTTTATTTTTTATTTAGATATAAATTTACCACAGAGATTTAATGTCTCCCGTTAAGTTTAATATTAAATTAAGTATTAAATGTATGCATTCATAAAAGCATTAGATGAAAAAGATACTGGCTGAAAATAAAAATCGGCTGAATAAAATCGAATTGGTGAAAAAAAAAACAAATGGCGCGCATTTTGTATCATTGTAAAACTTTGATACTTCTTAGCAAGAAAAGTTTTAAAAAATGGAAACAGATAGCGATATGAATTCAAGTCCAGAAAGTATAAAAACAGCTGCAAATGAAATTGTTAATAACCTTTTGCCGCAAAAGTCGCAGGATAACCTTGTTTTCATTAACTTGAGTTTTTATTTTGAGTAGGTATATTTTATCACAGTAGGTAAATTGGTAGTTGAAAGAAAAGTAGATTACGCACCTTGTTGAAGTGAGTGATTAATGCACTCGTGCTAATTTAGTGCATAATCAACATATTACTCGTGCATTAATGACTCACTTTGCGCTCTACTATTAAGTAATAACAAAGCATAACGTTTAGAAAGTCTTTGGGAAATTATATTTTCCATTCGATTTTTCCCGACTTTGCCGTCGACTTTTATTTTTCGTAACGACATCTGGTAGATGAGATGTTGGTAATAAGACCCTAATAACTTAAGTCAGAATGAGCTGATAGTTTTGCTCCATATGGTTCATAAGTTTCTAATCTTGGAGGCTGGTTTTTGATACCCTCAGGACTTTATATGCCGTTGTGAAAATGCTTTCGAATAAAAAAGTTAAATTTACTTGAACGTCAACCAACCAAAGATTAAATACCCTAGCTATTTTGCCAATTATGTCGGTGTCGGGTTGCAACCAAACCGGATACCGATAAATGTCAGTAATAAAAAAAGCAATGTACTTAGAATAATTTACAAGCATTTTCATAGATATCCGAATTTTCAGTCGTTACTGTTGGTCAGAAGCCAGAAAGTCTGACAACCAGTCTTACCAAGAGTATCGTATTACCCAGTTACTGGGTTGTGGAGGTCTGATAGGCAGTCACTCCATGTAAAATACTGATATTCAGCTGCATCCGGTTCGACTGGAAGCCGACCCCAACATAGTTGGGAAAAGGCTAGGCAGATGATGATGGTTAGACATCAAAAACAAAACCAAATATTATGACAGTTTTCGTAAGCAAAAACTGACATGATGATGACAACAATTTTGTTCGAAAATAGGCCTCTAGTTTTGTTGTACAAACAATGTAAAATTAATTGTTTGCTATCCGTAATAAATCAGTCCGTGTGGTGCCGGAAGTAAAGAATAGCACAACTCCATCTCTTCCCGTGGGTATTCTAAAAGGCGACTAAGGGATTCACTAGAGGATGGGCAGCAGCGTTCTCTGAATACTTTAACAACCATACTGCGATCGCCAAACCGCCTGCCAAGCGTGGCGATTATGGCAAACCCCCCCAACAAATGTTTGCTACAAAAAAAAGCGTTTATATGCCAAAAAATAAAAGTCGTTTCTCAGCAATTATTTTTGGTCAATGTAATTTAGTTTGATGTACGAGTGTGTAGATTTCGGCTATGTGATGGGTCTTTTTACATCCTGTATATTTAAATATAAATCGTCCAAAATAGAGTTATTGTATTCTTCATTAGCGCGGCAGAATACTGAAATCCAGTTTCTCTCATTCTCTAGAGGATGGGCAGCAGCGTTCTCTGATTACTTTAACAACCATACTGCGATCGCCAACCCGCCTGCCAAGCGTGGCGATTATAGCAAACCCTCCCAACATTGTTTGTGGGAGGCCTATGTTCAGCCGTGGACGTCATTCGGCTGAATGATGATGATGATGAATAAAATAAAAATAAAAAGGTTGATGAGGTTGACTAATTACCACACATTTTTACAGAGCCTCTTTTCTTTATTACATGAGAATAGATAAAGTGCGCTGTTAAACGAAAAACAAGAAACACGAACCGCTCCAATAAAATTCAAAGACTGGATTAAAGAATCCTGATCAGCGAATAAAATGCTGTTCGACTCAATAGTTCGACCTTGTGAATTCATTCCTAATGCAGGCACGTTCAACTTGAGTTACAGGTATTAATTAATTAGTATGCATTGGAAACCTTACACTTCTATAAAATATAGTTTTCTTTAAAGAAGTCAGTAAAGTAGTGTTCATTTATGTAATTAGATCTATAAATTAACTATATTATAGCAATAGGCTCGCCTCTATTACATGGGACTTGAACATATCGGCAAAATGAGAGTGTGAGTGTACTATTCACCTCTGTTTGGAACCGAATTGACAGATGGCATATGTTATCTGTGGTGGCCATATGCAATCTGTGGCGTGTAAGGATAACGTCACGATCCTGGGCCAATAGGAACCGCGCGCGATCACGTGAAACGTCATTTTTTATGTTCCCTCACCCTCTCTCCTTGAATTGTGTTATCTGACTAACTTATTGCGAATTATACATACTACTTTTTCAAACGTTAACAACGGACGTATTTTATTTGCTGTTCCTCACACAATCTACATCATTATAATTAAATTCAAGTAAAAGTCGAAAGTCGGTAGACAGGCGAATCGCATACGCCCCTACAACCTCTGCCCAGCCTTTCGGGGAATAACGGCGTGATGTTACGTTATTTCAAGGCATCAACGCAGTACCGTCGAAAAGTACACTGTTAGTATGCTTCAAATCGTAATCGTTATGAATAATGGCAAAAATGCGTGGTTTGTGACCCGTCATAAACAGACTCTAAAATATCCCGAAAATAAGGGATAAATCTTCTATTTTTGCACTTTTGGTCAACATTGGGCGTGAACTGCTCAATGAATTACCTCGTAACAATGTAGAGGGCGTGTCATGATCCTATAAATAAACGGAGTTAAATAAATGTTAGCAGTCGAACACAGAACCAATTACTGACTAATCAAAAATACGAATCAAGCAGTCTGAAGCATGCGTCAAAAGTAGCCAACAATCTGTATGTCTACACCAATGCGCTTTGATGTTCATCTTGCGTCTTCGTCTGAGACATGCGTGAAGCGCCATAGCGCATGTAATTGCACATGCCTTAATACTAGTTCGACAATAGCGCATTCCCCTAGCGCATGCTAATCTGTCCAAATATGCCGCACAGATAGCTACAAGTTCACACGCGTTCATCTTGACGACTGACCGAGGCGTACCGGTGTAGACGATAAGCTGCATGCGTCTTATGGCAATCAAAATTGCATGCGCTTGACGCAAGAGGAATTGAAAGTTGAAAGCGCAAGATGAACATGAAAGCGCACGGGTGTAGACATACCAATTGGTTGGGTGCATTAAAAAAGTCTCCTTGAGTGACGCTACGCCAACATGAGTCAGAGTCACTACCAACCTTGCTGATTGGTTAATCTTTTGAATTTGAGAAGAAGAATTAGATGGTTCTCAAAAAAAAGGACATGAGTATCCAAATTGCTCTCATTGAGGATGTAAAGGATCATCGATTAATAATTTGCTTGACAATACTGCTGCGCTAACGAAGAATAAAATAACTCGATTTTCCCGCTTCCGAAAAAAATGCGCTCTATGTTTTGAACTGTTTTAGTTATTGCATTCTTGCATACTGAAAAACAGAGTTTCTGAAGTATTCCAAAAAGTTACTTAGAGAGATTTAATAGATCTCGATTGGCTGATTCAGAATATACAAGCTTAGTTTTAGTATACACTAAACCTGAAACTAGTTTGTTCAGAATCACTAGGAGAATCGATTGACATATTTTTTACACCATATTTTTTTGTTTTTTTTTGACATTTCACACTTTACTAGGGAACTTAACGCGACATAAACTTCGGTGTAACTTGGAGATTTATTAAAAAAAACACATATTCAGGCAGTTCTGATGAAAATCTTGTTGGGGTGTCTCAGTTTTTGTATATACTAAAAATAACGTTGTATATTTAAATGTAAATCGTCCAAAATCGAGTTATTGTATTCTTCGTCAGCGCGGCAGAATTCTGAAATCCAGTTTCTCCCATTCTCTAGAGGATGGGCAGCAGCGTTCTCTGAGTACTTTAACAACCACACTGCGATCGCCAACCCGCCTGCCAAGCGTGGCGATTACAGCAACCCCTGCTCCCTTTTGGGGGAGGTCTATGTCCAGCAGTGGATGTGTTCTGAATGATGACTAACCCAACGAAACTCGTAATCGATTTTAAGATGTATGTTGAACTTAAGTATAGTGTAATACGAATAGTAGTAATCGTCAGTCAGATTACGTTTACGAAAACTGACAAAATGGTTGATTTTGTCTTTGTTCTCAATCTGACAGTTTTCGGAAACTAAACCTGTCTGAATGAACGGTTCAACTTCGTTTTCGTTGCGATTAATCAACGTTTCTGTTAGTGAAATTGGTGTTGACCTTGATGTTGTTCCGAGAAATTAAAGTAAAAAATTAAGAATTTATAAAATTCCGACTACCACCCACGTTCTTCAGAACAAACTAAGAAATATGAAGTGCAAAAGTTTCCTAGAACACTCAATCTTCATAATAAATAACTTCCATATAAAGGCGGAGACACACAGTGCAGATAGTATAATATTTCATCTGCGAGTATCTGCGCATAAAAACTTATAGTATCTGAAGGTATCACATATGGAACAGGGGGCTTACTATGACCTCCTACAGCAGGACAGAAGTTGCCTGGAAGTTGAACTGCCCTGCTTTTTTGTACTATGTGACATCGTTAGAGCAGGCCTACAGCAGGCCTGCTACGTTGACGTTTACGAAATCCGTTCACCTTTTTTTTTTGTATAGACTTGTCGTACCATGAACAAGGTAATGCCGTTAAACTTGGTTCAATAGTCGTTTACCTTTAGTATTGACATGGTATGATTTTTAGCGATTCAGAAGCAGGCCTGCTTTTGAACGGAAGTTGACTGGCTGGCATTTGAACGTTTTCTTAAGTGGTCATGGTAAACCCCCAGATAGGATACGATAAATGAAAACCGATACAAGTAGTTCAATCCACGAAGACGCGCTTCATTTTTCTCTAAATCGCTACAGTGTAAAAGTGTGCATTATAAATTCATATTTATTAATTCTATCGCCATACAATGTTTGCATACACACTATATCAGAAAATAATAAGAGATGAGTGCATACGTACACATCTCTTATTCTCCTCCTGTCCTCTCATAAAAAATAAGTAGGACGCGTTATCGTGGATTTAAACGCACTGCAAATTCAGTAGCTGCGGCAAAAAAATCATAAACTTTCATCTGGTGCGGTGGCGGTCAAAGTGCGTTTTCGACAGTGCGTATCAGTCCTTTTCGACCTCCACCACTAGGATAGATTAATGTTAATACCTACATTTGTAACCACGAGCTAAAATCTATATTTGTCTGTGTCAAACTCCTGCAAATACCGAAGATAATCGTTCTGCACCAGCGAGAAAGATACCGTTTTCACCATGCGCACCAGCGGTAAGCACCGTATCGGGCAGATTTTGTGTGAACGTGATAATAAAAGTTTGTTTATCCGCGCCGTTGGTTTCTGTGAAGAGCGATATCGTAACAAATGCGCTCAGATATATCTTATAGAATCTGCACCGTTTGTAACAGCCTTTATAGTTGAATACAAAACACTCCTAGCTATAATGAAATTCCTTAAGGTCTGGCACCACTGGATCGCCTGCAGGCATCCACGTCTTTGTTACTTATGCTATAGAATGTTTGTCTAAGAAATGCCGAGAGACCTCATAACACAAATACGAATGTCTCTAGTGACCCAACAACGAGATTCACGTAAACTCTCTGAATATCATAATATTATTATCGTCCTCTATCCAACTTTTCCATACTATGTATAAGTATGCGAATCGCGACGCTAAGGCAAAAATTTAATAAAACGCAAGTTTGAAAAAAATTAAATCAATTTGAATTGACTATATTTAGTTTATTTTACAAATCACATATTTTGCAGTTCAGATTACTTTATTCTTAATTCTAAATAAGTAACAAAAAATTATATATGCATAAAAGATATGTTTTTATAGTTTTGCCCCATCCCTTGTCCAAAATCGGGTATACCCAAATCTTATACCCGATTTTGTTCCTTAACAGTGGTAGCAATGGAACCCGAGCCGCTTGCGTTATTTATCTGCCATCATGTTACTTTTTTTTGGCCTCTCAAACCCTGCTCAATAGGGAATATGCATGTAATTCAAAACTCTTTCATTATTTAAATATACATTGTATGGGAGTCAAGACATTAATTGCAATCAAAAATGTTTTTTTAACAAAGGCCTCTAAGGGGTCAAGCAGACTTATTTAGAAGGTTAATTGTTTAGTTGTTGCTACCTATGTTGTTTTCCGACTTCCATAGATCCAGCGGTGGGACAT
This sequence comes from Amphipyra tragopoginis, assembly GCA_905220435.1. Taxonomy (NCBI): domain Eukaryota; kingdom Metazoa; phylum Arthropoda; class Insecta; order Lepidoptera; family Noctuidae; genus Amphipyra; species Amphipyra tragopoginis. Next base: position 7,121,708 of record HG992006.1, read on the forward strand.
TAATGGGTTGATATTGTGTGTTAATGTTACGCAATGAAATAATTCGTATACAAATCGGAAACCCGAAGATTGCCGAAGCACATAACTTATAGTCGTAGTACTGCACAAGTATATAACCTTGACCATCACTTTTTGTCGCGGTCCAAAGACTCAATCAGATAAACAGCCATGCTTCCCAGGGTCCTAATAAATCCTGTAAAAACTTCAGTGACCCAAATCACTAAAGTCTTATGACACAAGGGTATATCGCATCGGTCACGCACAGGAAGTCACATTGAGTCACTTCCGGGTAAACTACAGATTTATCATCACGCTACTATGAAAAGGAAGTGTGCAGTAAAACAGCTATTTCTATTTGGGTGCTCGTAAAAATGTGTCGTGTTCGCTACGAAAAATGTTAAGCTGTGTACGCACTTTCGAACACGAACATCGATCTCGAAAGTTTGGTTCGTATGTACGGATGAAAAGAGAACACGAACACAGTTCGACCCAGGTTCGTGAACAATTGCCTTGTAACTGTCAGCAACTGCCCCGCCGCCCGCACAACCCCTCTAAGTTCTAAACGAACAACGTTGACAATAGACAGATCTGTGTTGTGGGGAATTTGTTGCGCCATTTCTCTTTCACAGCATAAACACAAGGAAGTAGTGAAGGGCGGGCGTTGCAAAAAGAACTAATTTATTCTAGTCTATTTTGAAATTATTACGCATCATTTATCAAAAATTCTCCAAACACAGTCCATACATCATCATCATCATTCAGCCGAAAGACGTCTACTGCTGGATATAGGCCTCCCCCAAGCATCGCCACATCGACCGGTCCTGTGCTTCTCGCATCCAGCGGATTCCCGTGACAGTCTTTACACAGCGTACAAACGAAATCGCCGCTACTTTTTCGCCGAAGTTCGATGTTCTTCAATAATACGCACATGCAAACAAAGTTGTTGCGTATCACGCAACGCAACGTTCGAAAGTGCGTACGCAGCTTTAGGGTTTTAATATCTTAATCTTTTTTTATAGAAATGCGTTGAAGCGTACCGTAAAAATAGTTCATATAGACTGAATTAACTGAGATAGGTATATAAAATCACATAGACAAAATAAAAAAAAACTACAGAGCATAGTTTTCTATAAAAAAAGGAGAAATTTCCTTATCAAAGTCGGACCATAGGCTTTTACTTTGATAATCCCTGTTTTATTATTCAGTGTCAAAGTAGCCCCAATTAGGACTCAAATTTTGTACATAATCAGGGGTGTGATTTAGTATTTTTTATCTTCGCCATCTAACTTCGCAGACACCTCTATACCGTATGTTAAAATAGGAAAACTGTCAATGTTGCCTATACAGCTAAGTTAAAATGCATACGTTCCATTTTTACAGAGATACGTGACCAAAAACAATAATTTTAGTAACTATCAATGTCGCCCCTTGATATCAAAGTATATATAATCGCTGGTACTCTACAAATTATTATAAAATTGTATAAATATGAGAGAAACTAATGTAGTGGATATCAACTGAAGCGCATGACAAGACACACAGAATTCATTATTTTTCCTTTCAACATCGTAAAGTGCCACATAATTATTTATTAACATGCGCTTATTTTGCTGAAACATGTATAATTCGCGTATAATTTATACACGGTTAGTCAGAAGGGGGTTACTAAGGCGCGGGCAATTTATAAATCTTTATTGTACAAATAAACTTACATTTGGCACTAGCTTCCACACTAGGATTCCCTGTGTCGTGGAAGCTAGGCGAAACCACTACATAAAATATACATAATTATTAACAAAATACAATACAAGTAAAACTAACAAAAATACTATACATAAACAATAAAATATTAACACTAATTCACACGAGGAGTCGGCGTCGTGTGTCGCGCGGTGTCGGGTAGCCGGCCCCGAAATCGTCGGAACGCTACACCTCTCGGCCAAAATTCCTCCTTCATGAACGTCGACAGCTGTTCAGTCGGCACTCTCACCACGAAGGAATTGAAATTAACATTATGGCGAGACTCCAACCGTTCGACCCTCAGGGTGGAATTGGTCTTCACTAGGATGTACTCTACAATCTCCTGGACCTTATTTAAAGTATCACTGATGTCTGTTTTAAATGGAGCTACTAATCCGTGAACCGAAATATGACCTAAAATGCAAACCTACCTGATGATAGATACGATCTTAGCGTAGTATTTTAGAAATACTTTGTAAAACTATTTGCTAAATCTATTGACTTTTGGGGAAACTCGTAAAACAAAAATTATTCATTATTATGGGTAAAGACGATACAGTCCGCGAGGCCTTAGCTGAGCTTTGCAATTGTGTGAGAATGAATGCAAACGTGTCCTTTGCTTGGTTTAAACCGGTTTATAGGGTGACTGGTAATTAGTGACCGATACTTTAACACATGATTGTACTCATGATAACAAACAACTTTCCCAAAGAAACATTATTTATAAAACAAAAAAATAATATTTCCATATTACGAGCCGCGTCCATTCCGTAACGGTTTATTAATAAATTATAAAAAAAATTTTTTAAATGTTTCTTTGAGAAAGTTGTTTGTTATCATGAGTATAATCATGTGTTAAAGTGTCGGTCACTAATTACCAGTCACCCTACATAATGCTTTTTGGCAGCGCACTCACACAAATGCAAAGGTCAGCTTAGGCCTCGCGAACTGTAATACCCGTTAGTATAAGTACCTCATTTCCGACTACTATTTTATGGAAAGCACGATTTTCAACAGGACCCGACAAGATGTCTTGGATGCTCATACATATTTTATGTCGGTAATTTCTAAAACTATACCGGACAAGTTTTTTTACCGACTGGAAAAAAATGGGTATAATAGGTGAATGGCTTTGGCATAGTTTTTTTTTTTTTTTCATTAGCATAATAAAAATTTGAAAAAAAATTGCATCTGCGTATGATTGAAAAAAAAAAAACGCATCTGCGTATGATTGAAATCATACGTAGCCGTAGTCCGTGATTGTATGCCACCTACCCTAACAAAACAATACATTCTAACACTAGTAAGCGATCATAAGCATTAGGGCAAAGTGGCATATGACCACGGACCACGGCTATCCTCTGAACATCACTATGAATATGTATTAAATACATTAAAATATATTATGTGCATGTTGTTTATTTAATAAATGATAAATATTGAATAGGTTGCACATGACATAACAATTTCAGATGATAATAATAATATTTTCTTGTTTTCATTCATTTTTCAGTAGTCGGGTTTTATTTTTTAAACTTACTTTTCCCAACTATGCTGTGGTCGGCTTACATTAACTATCTTGTCTAAGCCCATAATCCTACGTTTACTAAGAGCTTTGCAACGCGACGACTTAGCTCCTGCTAAGCCTATTACTAACAAGACTGTGGATATATTGATTGTTAACAAGTATTGATAACCTGGATAGCAAGATCGTCACTAAATATCTGCGCTATTGGTGTTGCATGTTGGGAAAATTAGTCCGAATACTGCACATGCGAACGCGAGGAATTTCTTTAAGCTATGTCCACACCAGTGCGCTTTCATGTTCATCTTGCGTCTTCGTCTGACGCATGCCCGAAGCGCCTTAGCGCATGCAATAGCGCATGCCTTAATACTAGTTCGACAAAATAGCGTGCCCCTAGCGCACGCTAATCCGGTTACGTATCATAATACCTAAGTTTATTATAACTATTTTCAAGATAACTACGGTTGATTCACATATGTTCATAATGCATATTGGTCGACTCAACTACTGTTTAACTTGGTTACGTATCATAATACCTACGTTTATTCTAACTATTTTCAACTTAACTACGGTTGATTCACATATCGCCTCTTTGCGAGAATACTGTAACATCTCAAAAAAGGCAATTTTACAGGACGCGTATTTTAAACTTTCGAAATGTTATAAAATCTAAAATAATAGAGCTAAAGCAACAAAACCTTCTAGTGATTTATAATTTAACTATTAATTCATCTAAAACTATAGTAATTGTTGCGCTATTGGCTATTTTTCGGTATAAATTAACAGGATTAAAAAAAAAGGGATATTTTGTCACACTATTACTGAAAAAGTTTTCAAGGATCGATGTGACATATGAACTTGTCACATTGTTGATAATATATTTTTTTGTGTTGTGTTAGGTTATATGATAAAAACACATTTTAGAAATAAAAATGTTTATTAAATCAATGAAAAATTTGTAGGAAAAGAAAATCAAGCATAAACATTAGTCATTATAACGTAGGTAGGATATACAGTTACCTACTTAAATACAGTAATTCAACAGTTAACAATCAACAAAGTTAACAAAATGAAACTATAGCTATCAGTTCTTAATTAAAAGTATACTGTTATTACTAAATTTGTTATTATTATTTTAGATCTAGCTAACCAATCAGTCTCTTCGTAACATTAGTCTTTGTAAATAATCACTAGGTTTATTCTAAACCTACTTTAGGTGGACCATAATCTATATTTTAACTAAAACAAAACCATCTCAATAAGAATAATAATACATACTAAAAATATTTTTATTCATATTGAGATAGGTTTTAAAAATAAGTATCTAAAATTATAAGTATTATATACTTGCAAAATGTATTAAACACTTGAGTATTTATCATTAAGTACTATAAAATTACGACTTAGGAACTTTTCATTATAAAATATCACATAGGTATTGTACTTAAAGGAACCGACGTTTCACTTATCTCACATAAAGTAATAAAAAATAATTGTTATAAAAATTACAAAAATAGTATAAAAAATAAAATAAAAACATTCTTAGAGCGATTCGTAAAAGCTCCTATGAACTCCGGGAATTAATTTCTTATTAATCAAATCCATTAGGTCCGATTTTTTTCGTTCAGCTATCCCGGGTTTATTATTATAGACATTTTTTATTTCTATATTGTTGTTTCTCTTTTTTCTCAAAACGACGGCTTTTTTAAAGTCCGTTTCAGCATAAGAATTTTTATAAAATATAGCATTTGTATCATCTTTACTAACTCTTATTACTCTTACTTCTGATAGTTTAACTACATGGTTATCTTCATCTTTTGTTAAGTTAAAATTAATTTGATTACACACACTTTTCCAATCATAAAAATCTTCGAAACACATTTCATTGACGTGTATTGGCTCACTCTTTTTCCTGGCTGTTTTTATAGCACCGATAAATCCGTCGGGAGTGTATATAGGACCGGATCTTAATAGCCTCTTTACTTGTCTCTCAATCTGGGAATGGGCAGAGTCGCCTTCGTTCTGGGTATGGCCTTTTACAAGATATTTGTGTGTTATGGATTTCAGGTTAGGCAAGGTCTGTACGGCATATAAATACAGGGCAATCATGAATTTGTTTTTATTTTGCCCTGCGCAGTTGTCTGAATAGAAGACAACCTCTAAATCTTCAGCTGAATTTGACATTTTGGTAAGGTAATTAAATACACAAGTACCTATTTCATTTATGCCTCTATTTGCATGTGACTCGTCCCATACGTAACTTTCAACAACATTATTCTGAATATTATAAATTATTAGATTAAGAACATTAAGTTTGCATTTGTAGTAAAATACAGAAATATCGCCCTTAGGGCACTGGAATACAGCTTGGAGATCGTAAACAGCAACTAAAATATTTTTATTGTTCTTGTCATTTGTCTTTTCAATGCGTGATAATTCTTTTTCTCTGATATGTTTTTCGTAGTCTTCTTTTTTCAATTCTTTTTCTTCGGGCGTACTATTTTTATAAACTTCGCATGTATCGCACAAATCTTTCTTCGGCACAAAAAACGATATATTAAATTCTTGTGTAAATATACGATAAAACATTAAATAACTTGCATAGGGTATATTTTTAGATTTACATTGTTCAACGTAGTCTCTATGCAGGTCTGTAATTGCTTTGCTGCCGTCAATGTAATGTCTTTTCGAGTTTGCTCGAATATAGTGCGATTCTATTTTTGGTATCGCTTCTATAAATTTTCTTATGCTTTCTTTAATGTTTTCATCAACTTTACTGTGATTTAGATGAGTGCCACGGTAATCTTTCATTGACGAGATATTAGTGTCATTATTTTTCTTTTTCAACGCGGTCTCTATAGGGCGGTTATTGATAGCCAAAGTGTTTTTGAAAAACAATTTACATACTCTGATCTTTGCACCAGAAATAGTCAAAAAGAAAGCGTTGTTGTTTTCACGCTTTGCAGCAATATTTCCGTCTGAGTCCACTTTCACATATCGCTGTTTTGGAATAACTAAATCGACATTATTAGCTATAAACGTCCATTGTTTCTCAATTTGTCCTAAACCCCAATATTCGTTTAAAATTTTCTCACGTTCAAGCTCTGAGAAGTTAGAGCTACATTTAAATTTACAATTTTCTCTGCAAGGTGGTTTAAGCTGGCGTTTTGGAAAGGGCTTATTAGTTTTTGTTGAAATATATGATAGTCCACTATTTCTTAATCGCTTAGCGATGTTCTTCTTCCAATTTAACTCTTGCCTTGGTCTTTTTTTTCCTACTTTAGTTGGGGTGATGTTGGAAGTGGTTGGCTCTATTGGCATAGTGGTATCATTCCCAACTACAAGCGAATTATTCTCTGTTGCGACCAGATCTATCTGATTTGTATGGTTAACTATTATGTCTCGATTTTCTGCTGAATTACTTACCAATAACATGTCAACTTGCTCTATGGTGTCAACTGAAGCAATATTATTATTTAAATTAAACAAGTCTTGGTCTTTTGAGAAGTTGTAGTTAGTGCTGGCACCTTCTTCTTCAGAGTCTGAAGTATGTATATTATTACTTTTTGACTTCTCCTCTTGATAATTGGGATCCTTTACGGAATCATCACTATCTGGGGAAAAGTTAAAAGAAAATTAGTCCCAAATAATTACGTTGCAAACGTTCGGCATCCGAAATGCACAGAATTGAACACAAATTATTACATAAATTGAATAAGTGCATTTATTAAGAAATAGTAGTCTCTGCCTACCCCAATGGGAAAAAGGCGTGACAATAATAATGTATGTATGTATTAAGAAATATAATAAATGCATTTATATAAAAACTTACTACCTTCATAAAAAGATGGTCCACTGCTTGAGGAGGAACTCGAAGAAGAACTCGAAGAGCTACTTGAAGAGCTACCGGTACTACTAGTTGACTCACGTCGACGATGTTTTGAGTCATCGTTACTTTTGTCTAAAAGAAATATAAATAATAATAACTTAAACAATAGAAAAACTTTATGAAACATAAGTACCTAATAGTTTAAATTTTTGTTTTAAATTCTTAATTTAAAACAAAAATTTAAACTAAAATCGAGGTGTTTACATAATTATCTGTAGAAAACACACTAAGACTCCTTATAATGTTGCTCAATTTGTTTCTTCTTCTCAGCCGATGGACGTCCACTGCTGGGCATAGGCCTCATGTATGGATTTCCAATATTGGAAATCCAATTTGTTTAAAATCTATGAAAATGTAAGCACCTAAGTTCGTTTCGTATTAATAGGTACTCATTTTAAATAACTACATGACAACAGGCTCGCCCCTTGTTACATGGGACCGAACATAGGTGGCATTTAGTCTTTACAAAAATATTCTTTAAAAAACAAAATTATTAAGTCTTACCTTCTGGAATCATTGCGTTTATATTAGAGTCATCAACTTCCTCGGCTTGGATACTGGAACTATCATTTACGTTACTATCAACTACGTTTTGCATAGTTGCTAATTGTACTAATTTTCTGGACCGCGATCCCATCTGAAAAAATAAATATTTATAATTCATTTGTTTTAGTATTTACAACGTGACATAACGATTTAATTTACAAAAAAACTTATAATTTATCTAGAAAAAAGTAACATTACAAAATACTCCGAATCCATTTTATGGTTTGTAAAATATTTCATTGTCAACAACGCGTCATCTTATGATGTTACAAAACAAAAACGATATCTTTTCAACGAAAACGTGATATCAAAAGTAATAACAAGTTAAAATTGCATACTATTTTCAACAAAACTGTGTCAATTCAACATATCACATTACTTAATAAAAAAATATCAAAGAGTTCAAACTTACCTTAGCAATCGTAATGTGGTATCTTCGTGATGTCACGTTTTTGCACAAATACGAGAGCGCCCTTCCCTCCAAATGGCACGCGCCGACTGATGGGACACGTTGTCGAAACAAATCACGAGGCAGAAAGAGACAGCGCGACAACACAAAATATTGCAGTTGTCTTGTCTCTTTCGCTCATAGACGCACCGTTATTGTCGAAAAAATACCTCGTTTTTATCGAAAATAAAGTTCAATACGGCGGTTTTGATTATGGAATAAAAAAAAAATCGATTTTTCTGAAATATCACAGTATTCTTGCAAAGAGGCGATATGTTCATAACGCATAATGGTCGACTCAACTACAGTTTAACTTACCTAATCTTGATTAAACTAAAATTAATTGCACTAACGAACGATTCATCTAATGATTTTTTAAGATATTGGATGTTTCAACTATGTATGAAATACCTAATGGACGATTCGCCTACAGTTTATTAATACTGATAATTAGACAATGGTGAAAACATTTCTGCGAGCAACTTGGAAATAGCGCTCGCCGGCCGCTGCCGCGGCACCGCTCGCTTCGCACGCTCGGCTCGCGCGCGGTTGGTCACAGTTCTAACCTAACCTAACCTATTTCACTCAGTTCAAAATGATGAATCATACATTATAAAAATACGGATTCGGGTCTAATCGCGTAAAAACTTAAAAGGCACTAAATACCTTTTTATCCCGACGTTTCGGCCGAATTACACCGGCCGTGGTCACGGGTAGACTGAAGTTGCGGAGCAGTTGTCATCTTCGTGAAGCAAAAGTATTTTCATCTACCCTCACTCGATCTTGATTTTTATTTTATTTTATTAAGTTATCGTCGGTACTTCGACACACTACACTAACGACGTCTTTACACTCGCCTAAACCGTCCCGTCTACGGTAACACTTGCTGATGACCGGATTCCACGATGTTGACAATTTATATCCATCTTCCCGATTGAAATTCTTGTACTTCTTAATTTCAATCGCTTCACGTACGATTCTGGGATAATAGTGACGATCGGTGGAGAGGATTTTTGGACAGTGTAGTTCTATCCAGTGATTGGAACCGGACTCCAGAAGGTGCTCGGCTATTGCGGACTTATTGATCTGGCGGTTTTTGACTGCGGCGATATGTTCCTTGACCCGTTCTGCTATTGTTCTTTTGGTCTGCCCGATGTAAGAACTACCGCAACTGCAGTCAATCTTGTAGACGCCAGGTGTCTGAAGAGGAATAACATCCTTTGGAGTACGCAGTTGCCTTGATACCTTGGAGAGAGGACTATATACAGTCTTAATGGCGTATTTCTGTAGTACTGTACCAATTTTATCCGTCACTCCTTTTAAATATGGCATGAAAGCTGGTATTCTGCTTACCCCCGGTTTTTTATCTTTCCTCTTCGGACGTCGCAGGTACCCACTGTATCCGTTTGTCTTCAATACCTCCTGAACATGGGCGAGCTCCCTGTCTAAATGTTCAGCGTCGCACAGATCGTATGCTCTGTTCGTCAGTGAGGTAACAACGGATTGAAGATGACGCGGATGGTGGTGTGAATGGGCATTAAGGTACCTGTCTGTGTGTGTCGGTTTACGGTATACAGTGTGTCCTAGGGTACCATCATGTCTCACCTTTACCTGTACATCGAGAAAAGCTAACGACCTGTCTGTTTCCATTTCAAAAGTAAAATCGATGTTCGGATGTATGGAATTCAAGCGGCTAGCTAGTTGTTCTGCTTCCTGACAACTACCCTTCATGATGCAAAAGACATCGTCGACATACCTTTTCCACAGCTTCACTCCTGCTGCCTGTAAGTCTAAGAGTGTCTCAAAATGTTCCATCCAGATATTGGCTATTACCGGCGCTACTGGGCTGCCCATAGCCACTCCGTCGATCTGGAGGTAGTGCTGTCCACGGTAGAGGAAGAAATTACCCTCTAGACATTTCTTCAACAGAACAATATACTGTAGAGGCAGGTCGTTGTCCCTTAGCTTCCGTTCGATGACATCAAGACTTTCTAAGATTGGAACGTTGGTGAATAAAGATGCCACGTCAAAACTCACCATAATCTCATCTGGTTCCAACTTCATGCTCTTGATGATGTTCACAAAATGGCGTGAGTCTTTCACGAACGATGAGGTCTTACCTACTAATGGCTGCAGTATAGTAGCTACGTGTTTCGCCAATTCGTAAGTGGGGGAATCAATTTGACTTACGATCGGGCGTAGTGGAACGCTATCTTTGTGAACCTTAGGCAAACCATATAGTTTAGGCGGCTGTACAATTTTTGGTCTATGTAACCGTTCGTACTCATCCTCCGTGAACACGTCTTTATGGTCCGCAATTAGTGCTCGTATACGTTTGGTGACTCTGGCTGTAGGGTTATATGACACCGACTTGTAAATGGAGGTGTCACTCAACAGACTACGCATTTTGTCGTCATAGTCACTGGAATTCATCACTACGGTGGCGTTTCCCTTATCGGCCTTAAGCACTAAGATATCTTCGTTCTCACGAAGCGCTCTTAATGCTTGACGCTCTTCCGCCGTGACATTTGACTTTGGCAATGTTGACTTGCGTAAAATTACCGCAACATCCTGTCTAAGCGTGTCCGCATCTGTAGACGGTACCTTGTTCCGAATTATAACTTCCTCAACACTGTTTATGACGTTTTCATACGGAATCCGCTTTGGTGTTACTGCATAGTTTAGCCCCTTTGCCAGTACATTATGTGTCGTGTTATCCATGGTAATGTTGGACAGATTGATAACCGTATGTTTAGCTGGTAACTGGCTATCACAACTTTTGACAGTATTGGTACGTTCGTGGCGCGCAACGAGCTTTGCAAACTTCTCGTCATGTCGTTGACTACACAAGTCATAAATGCGACATGCTTGGTAATACGTCACTCGATCACACACTTCGAAATCACTTGCCGATAACACAACACTGCATTCCATATGTAATTCGTATAGTTTACACTGCACACTGTCTACATCATACCGACAATTTCTAATTAATTGTCTCAGAAGACGAACACTCGCGTTTCTTAGAATACCCTCGGAGTGTGGAATGTCCTTTCGTGGCTTTATTTTAACTGCCGACGGTAATAAGTTCCTATCACGACATTTTATAAGAAATGTCAATGATGTTTCACAACGCACACGTTTTATCCGAAGGAATTCTAGCTGTTTTATTTTTTGCGCAATTTCCGGCCCGTAGCGGTTTGCAATAAATGTTTTTAAACTTTCGCGATTTGTACACATTATAAAAATACAGATTCGGGTCTAATCGCGTAAAAACTTAAAAGGCACTAAATACCTTTTTATCCCGACGTTTCGGCCGAATTACACCGGCCGTGGTCACGGGTAGACTGAAGTTGCGGAGCAGTTGTCATCTTCGTGAAGCAAAAGTATTTTCATCTACCCTCACTCGATCTTGATTTTTATTTTATTTTATTAAGTTATCGTCGGTACTTCGACACACTACACTAACGAAAGCGCACTGGTGTAGACATTCCATTATTTTATTTCCATGATTCACCGAGCGTTATTGGGTAAAATTAAAACTCTCGTATCTTTTTAAGTACCTACGCTGTACTGGTACAACGTCCTAATAATTGTTTGCTGCACCGAACGACGTCATTACGTCGGCGCCGGCTGTCGCTAAAAACCAGCACTGGGGCTCTGTCTTGCTTAGGTCGCAGCATAATGCTGAGCAATAGTCGTTTTGCGTGAATGTGACGCATGCTTCCCTCAACCTTCTTATTTTTAGAGTTCCGTATCCAAAGGGTAAAACGTTATCCTATTACTAAGACTCCGCTGTCCGTCTGTCACCAGGCTGTATCCAATAAACCGTGATAGTTAGACAGTTGAAATTTTCACAGATGATGTATTACCGTTGCCGCTATAACAACAAATACTAAAAAAACAGAATAAAATAAATATTTAAGGGGGCTCCGATACAACACACGTGATTTTTTTTGCCGTTTTTATAGATAATGGTACGGAAGCTTTCGTGCGCTAGTCCGACTCGCACTTGGCCGGTTTTTTTTTAATTACAGATGACACTTCAGACAACAACGAAGAAAACTTGCAACTTCTATTAACTTTGCATGTCCAATAAAGATATACCTCCTTATTACAAAAGGTGGTTTAAACCGAGACTAAGGTAAACCCGGGTTTAAAATATACCCATCACTTTCTTATGTTATATAACAAAAAGAGACGGGGCTACCCTAAAACCAGGGTTTCTCTTAGACCATCTTTTGTAATAAGGGGGATAAAGTCTATAAAGTTCACTTAAGTTAGGTGAACTACAAACAGACGAGTACTATATTTTTATTGACACGTGTCTAGGAGATATTGAGTTTGAATTTAAAATTGTAATAAAATAGGTACCTATTCAAACAAGCTAAGAGCTTTGAATAAAAATCTGTTCAGCGTTCAGGTTTTATTAGTTTATCAATTTATAGAAAAATTTTCTTTCGCATTTTTATACAAGGTTAGTCAGAAAAGGGGTACTAATCCGAAAGGGTGTTAAAGTACACATAATAGTGAATAACTTTTGTTCTACAACTTTTCCCAAAACTCAATAGTTTAAGAGAAACAGTTGTTCAAAAATCTCAAAAAAAAAACTCTAAAATCTATCTATCCCCAGTTATAATCAGCTGTGTTTACATTTTAGGTCATATTTGGGGTCATGAATTAGAAGCACTATTTTCTGAATTTGTAACTAAAGCAGGAATAAAGATTTTTGACAAAACTAAAATAGAAATCATTTTATTTGGAAAAAAAAAACATCTAATTTTGAAATTTTAACACTTGCTTTCAAACAGTCATCAGTGACACTATACGTGGGATTCGGATTAGTACCCCCTTTCCGACTAACCTTGTATAGTTAGGTACATAAGTGAAATCTCAGTGCTGGCTTATACGGGAACATAATATAACTCGGGAGCAATGATGATTATGGGTCACCAACATAACCCTTAATATCTCGGAAATTAAAAATGATAACTTATTCAAATAAAAATTATTTTATAGACCATTTAATACTGCTCAAATAAAATTAATAAAACTTCTTAAATAGTGGTGAAGCAAGCGGACGGAAAGTATATTGTGCGGCGAAATACGGAGTGGATGCGAAGGAGAAGGGCCGTGTTCGCAGTAAATGCTATAGAAGCCTTATAATAGCAAGCACATGCACTTACCAGCAAACCAGCCAACTCGCAACGCCTTTATATGCTGCAGACGGCAGCTTTTCTTGATGGCGAAAGTCTTTACACAGAAAGTTATTTGCACGAGCACAGAGCGTTTTACGCGAGGGAAAAGGCGCGCCTCCCTATGTAGCCTTTGCACTCGCGATCGGTAATACCTGAATCACTGGTAATTCTGGGACTCAGTAGCGGATTATAATAATGAAAAATGATGGAGAGCTGACAGCACGTCAACCAGACATCAAGCGGAGAAAAATTCTGGTGCAAAACAATTGAATTTGAAAAGTTATAGCGTTCTGTTTTCTTCGTCTTGGGCACTGAGCTTTTCAACGCCAAGAGCCGTCATGCAAACCATTAAAAGGCGAAGTTATCGGCCCTCTAAATAGTTCGTACATGTGCCCATAGATGTAGCAACTATAAATTTTACTGCGAACAATACGGCGTGAACAAATAGTTTATAAAGTACTTATATTTGAATAAGCTAGCGTTCTTAGTTTCCGAGATGTTACGGTTTATGTTAGTGACTCGGATTCATTGCTCCCGAGAGTCCCGAGTGTATATCGGCAAAATAAGGGGTGTAACGTTCTGTCTCTTTGAAAAGTCTGATGATATTTTATGTACCAGGAATTTCGTGAAATCTCTAGGGATACCACAAAATCACGGATAATGTCGAATCAACCAACAACATCTGTTTACAGAAAAAATCTAGTGAATCTACGATAACTTTAATTTTGTCGTGTCACTAGACTCATCCTAAATCAAATTGCAATATAACTTAGATTAGACTAGCTGATCCCAAGGATTAAGTTAGGGTCAGATTAGGGTAGGTAAACTATATAGGGTCAGGTTACGTTACTAATCTAATCCTTTTGAGTGTGATTCGCTAAGACACAAAGCTTGTACAGACGATGCGAATTGAGAAGCGACTTATGCCAAACAGAAATGTGAGTTGCATCCACATAATTTGACGTCAAATACATATAAGGGGATAATATGACTTTGGCGCACGTATTTACTCTCAGTGCGTGTGTGTGTGTGTGTGTGTGTGTATTGGGGTATTTGTGTGTGGTGGTGAGTGTGTGCAATATTGAAAAGTCATTTTTATTTTTGGTTAAATTGTGCATTATTTACACAAGCTCAGTACCTACCGCTTAATACTTGTCACTTACACTAATACCTTGCGTGTAAACATGCTCAATTCGTGCTTAGTATCTATAAAACCACAAGTGTGATTGAATAAAAGCCGACCCTATTTACTAAGCGTCAAGCATTAATGACAAGTACCCACTAAGCTCGTGTAAACTACATAAGTCGTTCACAAACATCGTCTAGTGAACACGCGGCTTAATTTTGCGAGCGCAAAAAATAACTTGCTCGTAAACGCTTCATCTGAACAAGCGCTTACCACATTTTGTGCTAGTGCATTTAAATAATTCATACATCAAAACATCACCAAAATACTTCAGAAAAATATAAATTATCATCTCCGAAAGGGGTCGAGACAAGGGCCATTTATAATGTGGACAGCTTCTGCGGTAAGTGACGATGCAACGATTGATGATGGAGACGGAGTCGGACTGAGAGTGGTCTTCGATCTTATCTGTCATCCCCCCCATAAGAAGAGGGGACAGTGTTAAGGCACTGTCTTAAGTGATTTACGCTAAGCGATAGAGGTGACACGATGCGACATTAAAAAAGTGACCAGATTTTAATATAGAAATTCTTAATTGAAATATTTAACCGTGCAAAAATTTCATACTAAAGAAAAAACGATACGTAGGTGATGATACTATAAGTGAAAGTTTCTGGAATGGGCCACTTGCGTTAAAGATGTTAAATAAGTAATTCCTATTTTTGAAAACGGAACTCTTTACCTGTAGAATACATTAAATTTTTACGACTGTATTTTTTTTTCTTTGTGGCGCCAATTTTAATGTTGCGTGTTTACCGAACGATGGCAATTTAAGTCGAGAAAATCAAAAGAAAGCCAGAATTTAGAAACTTTCAGTATGATCTAAGTACAAACTCGTCGAAAATCCTCTATTCTATCTTAACCACTTCCCTGTCCCGTGAATCACATATGAACACCTGCATTGTTTAACTATTGTGTCTGCTATCTGGACAGTGAAGTTGTTAAGTTAATTCACATACAATTATTGAATTAATCGCGATACATATCATCAAAAACTTCGCACTAGTATAAAAATGTAGGCCTCAAAATCAGCTTCTGTTTCACAAGTTTTATTTTTTATCGCGTTTGTCGCTCACCTAGGACGTAGATAAAACGTGCACGTCATTTTGAGAAGTGATTTCCATCAACACTTAAAGAGGAACACTTTTTCGTAAGTGAACACATTTCGGGACAGCTCGGGATTTTACGCTTGAAATATTTTTTGGGTCCGATTTACGTCGTATTTCTTTTTATGGTTTGTATTTTTATGTTTCATTCACATGTCATACATTTTCAAATATCGTCGGCTAAAAGTGTTAAGGTCATGACACACTATACCACCACCGCAACGGCACCGCTCCAACTAAGCATTTTTGTTTTTTTAAACTTTGCCCCTCACTAAGATTTCTCTTGTATCGTGGGTGCGTTTACAGACACAAATCTCACAAACAAACGCCCAGACCCGAAACAACCATCTGTAGGTCATACAAATTTTTGTTCCGTATGGGAATTGAACCTACGTCCCGTATCGCAGAAGCCAATCGCTTAGCCACTGCACCAAACGTGTCGTCATAATTAACTTGTCATTCAAATTAGAGCATTAAATCGTGGGTCGTATAATATATTTCATAATGTCAATATGAAAAAGCCAACGGCGGGCAGTCAGCGCGCTTGCCGCTACCGTACAACTCGACTCGTAGTCTGCGCTCTGCAAGCGAGCGGACCACGTGCTTACTGCGCGCCGACTTGGAGTCGCCAGCGAAACAACGTCGTTATAAAAACGTGCAAGTCCTAGGCGTGTGCAAGTGTGTAGTTCAATCACAAATGCCATATAACTACTGTGTTCGCGGTTACAGCAAGCTTGCACCTCGCGGCCAGCGCGCGGACTACGAGCTTGCACCTCGCGGCCGGCGCGCGGACTGCGAGCTTACACCTCGCGGACGACGCGTAGTTAGCACACTGGCGGCTATCCTTAGCCTAATTCGAAGCGACGCCGTGCTACAACTGTGCAGTTGCGGTGCCAGTATAATGTGCCATGACCTTTACACTGATAACTACATTGTACGACTTCGAAGGCAATAAATAAAACTGTAATTTTGACATTATATCTTTATTATATTCTTCTCTTCTCCCGTTTCAACACGAGCTATATGAAAATATCTCATGCCGTGATGTAAAGATTAGCCAGTCAGCAAGGTTAGTAGCGGTGCTTACTGCCCAGAGTACGCCAGACGTACTTATGTCTTGCTTAGCTTGGCTTTTTTATTAATTCAAATAAAAAACAAATAATAAACAGGGTGTAAACGAATTCGTGTAATTCCTTCAAACCGCGTTATCTACTGGTGACACAGATTAACCCCGAAAGGGTGTTTTTGAAAATCAAGTAAAACAAAATTCAAAATAAAACCTTGGTTTTCTATTCCTGAGTCATTTTAGAGCCCCGGGTTAACTGACTGCAAAGAGCTATAGGTATCGCGTTAGTCGTGCCCGCCAGCCGCCTCGCCGTGCTTTCATTAATTTATGCGTGGCATCGAAACGTTCACTGACATAACATTATTTTTTAAATTTTTACTTCTCTCTCTTTTCTTTTTTAATCCTGATAAAGTGGTTTGATTACGATCACTTAAATTTACCGCATGAAAAAAAAATATTTTTTATTTAATTCCCGTGCGGGACCAATCTACACCAGTAGAGATCACGTGGTTTGAAAGAATTACACGAATTCGTTTACAGCCTGTATAATGCAACTTTCAAGGTATTATTTTTATTTTTCAAAAAATTATTATGTAAAGAGAAATTATTCAGTTTTATACATTAGAGTTATCAGCTTAACACTTTTAGTAGACGATAATAATAATAATTATGTAGTATATTTAGCCTAATTTCGCCTGCTACATGAATCTTGCCAACTTTTTCTGATCTGCAAAGCGTTTTTCTCGACTCTGTAGTGTATCATCGGCTTACACTAACTTACGAAATGACTTAAATAAAAGTTGCTTAATAAATATCTATCTAGCTTTTAGCCTAGGCGCACACTAGGCGACACGTGACAGCGACAGCTCGGTGACTAGACGCGACGACAGGCTGCGGCCGACAATTTTCATATATTTTGTTCAAAGCTCCGCACACTTAGTGTCATAGTCGCGGAGTCGCGACGACAAGCTAGGGGAGTCGCGCGCGCTCGCTACTTGTCGCCGCGTCTAGTCGCGCTGTGCACGCGCACACACGACGACAAACGCGCGGCAGCGCAACGTCAGTCTCGCTGTGAAACAACACGGCCGTCTCTCTCGAATTCTACTACTAATGATCGCTTCCTGCACGACGTCTGTCGTAACGAATAGTCGCCGACGCAAGCGACAGCTCCGCGTCTATTCGCGGCGACAAGACGCCAGATGCAAACGACAACGCCGCGTCTTGTCGCCGCGACTAGACGCGGCGACATGACGCCCAGTTTGCGGTGTCCCTTAACGACACATTTGGCGTAGTGTCTGAACGGTTGACTTTCTGCACTAGGGTCGAGGTTTCGATTCCCGTAACAGAAGAGGTACTTATTTTAATTTTATGGCTAAGAGATAATTGTTCCGGGTCTGGATGTTTGTGCCTGCGAAGATTTGTGTTTGTAAACGCACCCACTATAGAGAAGAAATCCAAGAGTAGAATAACGGTTTTATTAAAAAAAACTGGCTACGTGCGAGTCGGACTCGCGCACGAAGGATTCCGTACCATTATCTATAAAAACGGCAAAAAAACACGTTTGTTGTACGGGAGCCCCATTAAATATTAATTTTAATCTGTTTTTAGTAACTATTTGTTATTATAGCGGCAACAGAAATACATCATCTGTGAAAATTTCAACTGTATAACTATCACGGTTCACGAGATACAGCCTGGTAACAGACGGACAGACGGACGGACGGACGGACAGCGGAGTCTTAGTAATAGGGTCCAGTTTCACCCTTTGCGTACGGAACCCTAAAAAACTGGCTGAGTAATAATGTTGTGTTATGATATAATAGGATAATCACCTATGAGTGTTTTCTTTCTTTGTACAGTGAGTTTTAATGTTTTCTCTTTTATTTCCAACCAGATTCACAAACATTTTTCAAAAGCATGCAACAATCAGTTCTGCATTTAATTTAAATAAACTTAAAAGGAGAATAAACGAACGCCCCCATAGGTGCGGAAACTTAAGACGAGATGCCTGATACTAACAGTTAATTAACTCCTAATTAATTAATTAACTTTGCTTTTGTTAATCCCAGTTCATGTATAAAAGGTTTTCTAAGTTCTAAAGGCAAAGACTTATACTTCGAGCACCGGTATCTGATACTTTTTAGTTAAAAGCCTTCAACAGAAAAGACAGCTTTGAAGGCAAATGAAGGAATTTACTCACATTTTGAGTAGTAAACTGTATATTAATATCTATCCGTTTTCGAAATATTGTATGTACACAATAATGTACGATTTCCACCAACCGGGCCACGCAGGAGCGCGTCGCAGCGGATGCTCGAGCACGCGCCAGTAGCCGACCGCGTCCGACCGACGCACGGCTACAATCTGCTGGAACCCGGGCGCATGTACGCGCGTGCTCGTGTTTCCGCTATCGCAGTCAGTTTCTACCTGCGGTGTGGCCGAGCGGAGCCGACCGGACGCAACGACAGCCGACCGCCGCCGTCCACGTACGCGAGGAGCCGACCGGCTGCCGCGGCATACGCGCGGATCTAACCTAGTTCCAAACAGTGTAAATTCCACGCAAACATGAAACTTAACTATTGTATAGAAGCCTGAATTTCCTTTAGCACAGTGTGAAATGCGCTCCGACGCGCTCCGGCGCGGCCCGTGTGTTGGAAATCGTACATAATAGAATAAGTGTAAGTAATATTAACATCACGTCAAAAGTAATGTTGTAAAAATCACGTCTAAGTATATTTAAAAAATAAAAAAAAAGATTTATTGCACATAAATATACTGATTCACATTTATTGGAACTCTTGACTTCCAAACTACGAAAAATCGTGTTATCGGAGACAAGGCACTTTTTCATTTTCAAGAAACTTTATCACGGGTTTTATGCGGGAAAAGAAAAAACTAAATAATGAAAAATGTACAAGGTGTAACTTAAATAACGCACAACCTCTTAAGGGGTCACTGTACTCATCATTATGAACAACTTTTACTATGGGACCAAAAAAGAAACCGCGAAAAAAAAAAAACAGCTGTTCCCTACATTTTGACGAGTTATGCGAACATAAATGTAGGGAAGAGCTGTTTTTTTTAAAAAAAAGATATGGTATTTAAAAACCTAGAGTAATGTAAATATGACAAGGTTTTTTGTTGGTCATAATTTATTTGTGTGTTATTGTGTGAGTGTGTGCATGTCTGTGCTGGTGTTTATGCGCGTATGTGTGTCGTTTCCTGAATGGATAATCAGAGACGTTTGGATGAACGCATGGCGTCTTCTTCTCTCGAGTCAGCATAAGCTATACGAAAATAGCTCATGCTGTGGTGAAAAGATTAGCCAGTCAGCAAGGTTGATACTTTCAATGACAACGTCAATTCAAGGACTTGTCACTAAGTTGTCAACGCACAGGGTCGGAATCGAGTATTTTGTAATTATTACAAGTGCGAAAACCATCCAAAAACATACTGGGCAAATGTAAGAACCGTTGATAAAGCGGCTTATACTTTATCGTCCATATCTTCTCTAAATAGTATAAATTTATAAATAATGGAATCAGGCGTTACTTTGCGGAAATCCATGACATACAAATATGCAATTACAATATTTAGCTTTAATTACGCCAAACTAGATCTGCATCAAATTAATAGAAATAAATAAATAGATATCTTAGGGCTTTAGGGCAACTACTAACTTAAAGGGTAAGCCAAGAGCAATATAAAAAAGGAGTATTAATTCATTAATAAAGCCACAGCTAACGCAGCTACAGATAAATTATCAATTGCTAGTTATGACAGCGCGGAGGGTGACGATATGCACATGCAGAAGTTAAAGTTAGATAGATAGATATACTTTATTTTATACTAAAACAAATAAAACAGAAGAAATACGCGTTATTAAGAACAGTACAAATGGCGGTCTTATCGCTTATAGCAATTTCTTCTAGACAACAATTGGGTAGAAAGAATGGTTAAGAAAATTATAAAGGGCAGTTTGCAGAATATATTCGTATATCCAAATAAAAATCTAATCTCTCACTTCATTAACTACACTCAACACTATCCTTACCACACACAATCATCAAACATTTGCACTTATACAACTCACTGTTCACTTTCTCACTCTCACATTTTTAAAGTTTACCACAAGTTCAAAAATGCACCCACTTGACACAGTCCACTGGCACGTCTGCCACAATAGAATTGTATATGCACACCCTATAGCCAGGCACTGTCCCCTAAGATACAGGCCTAGCCTAGCGATGGGCGATTGTTGCAAAAAAAAACAATCGACTGAATCGAAAATTGTACTGTTACGCATTCGATTGTCGATTTAGTAGTTCCTCTTATTCGAATAACAATCGACGAACTGCTAAATGTACACTGAGACAGTAGAGGACAATTAAATAATCTAATAGCGCCAATCGCATAATAACTGCAGTTGTACTTGTAGTGGCGCCCGGATTTTTAACTATTGAATTGTGACGCAGCGGCAGCGCACGCACCACCTTTTAGTAATTACTTATTTAGTAGTACGAGTATAGTAATACACGCGTGCACTGCGCCACAATTCATTACAAATTAGTAGTTAAAGTTGATACTGTAACCGTATCATTGATTGTCGCCTGCTGCGCGCCGTTAGTCGATAACAATCGACTAACATCAATTGTTATCGACTTTTATCGACGGGACTGAACAATCGACTTAGTCGATTATTTTTAGTAATAATCGCCCATCACTAGCCTAGCCTAGTTTAGGGGACAGAGTTGAACCTATTGTACTTATCTATCTAATTCTAAATTAAGAACTCTAATCTGTATACAGTGCAACGTACTTGACCTTTGTGGTAATAAACAACTTATTCATTATTAATCGAAGTTATGCTAAGAAAATCTTTAACTTTGAATAAATTAATGAATCCATCCTCCCAAGTCCGTGCCTCTCCATAACGTAATACAAAGTTATGATGTTTAGCGTCGGCCTCATCAGACGGCGAGAGGTTTTGTCAGCCAATGTGACAGACATTATCTAAACATTATTCCAAGTACTCAGATTATAACGTTATTGTCCGTGGCATTTGTCGCGGACTTTTTAAGGGGGTAATGAGCCGGTAAGGGCTTGGAAAGATTTTTTTGTTTGGTAGTGAGTTAAGTTTTTAAAGAGGTTATTTTATTATTTAATAAAATTATGTGGTTCTTCTATTCCCTTTTCACCGTTTTCCTAACGTTACTCTTCAAAATTTTTATGGTACGCATTTTTTCTGCAAGTGAATTCAGACATGCTGTGTTAGGATTAATTAAACTACTCCATGAGGGGAACAAACACCAATATAGTTCATAATGCTACAATTAACTTTGTGTTTGGGTACTCTCTTACCCATTCTCCTTTCCTTTGTAAATTTATACAAATCTATACTAAAGAGCGACTTAAGTAACCATTAAATGTCTTTGTAATATCAATTAGGTATTACAAATTGTGTATACCCAGTGACGTAGGTATTTATACAAAATAATATAACTACCACGTGCAAATCAATTTGTAAATATGCATTCGGTGAAAACAATAAAAAAATTGGATTATAAGTTACATGACACACATTAATGTTTATGATTAGCAGTGATCGGAAAAAGGTGAGCTAATTTACCTAAACTTCAAAGAACAGAGACAAAAACTGGAGACTTCCTTACGACAACATTTTTTTTTGGGAGAATTTTCTCGGAGATTTTCTTTAATTTGTTTTAAAAAAATAAAAGACATTCTCCTTTTTTGAAAACAATAAACAATCTCTTTTTTAAAAACAATAAAAAACGTGTCATCTGGTTTTGTGTTAATTTTGGGAAACAAAAACAGGAAATGAATTCAATTGTTTTCTGAATTAATAACATTAATATTTAAATGTACTTTAGTGATGTCCCGAAACCCGGAATAATTTTCCCAAAAAAAAATGTTGTCGTAGGGAAGTCTTCACTTTTTGTCTCTGTTCTTTGAAGTTTAGGTAAATTAGGTCACCTTTTTCCGATCACTGATGATTAGTTACGGTTTTACGGTTTAGTTAAATTTTCAAGCATCGATTTTCCTAAAAGATTCTGTACTTAACTTTACCACACAGCTTTCAAACATGCACATGTATCGGGGTCCATCCGCCACAAAAACACGCTTACTAAGACCGTCGCTCAACGTCAAGTCAGAATTGTCGTCCGTCCACTTAGTCACGTATCTCGTCCAGTGGGATCACGCGCGCCTCTTAATTACTAACCACTTACTTAAACTTACTTAGCTTGATTTAAGTTCCGAGGTCAGAGTGGATATGTTTTATTTTGTACAGGTATTCCGTGATTCAGGAGTAGAGGAAGGACGTGCTTAGGATGTTGACCACTTTGATCACTACGCTTCTTAGAAAAGCACTCAGAAAGTCGAGTGTTTAAAATGTTGAGGAAATTAGCTGCTGTTTCGAATTTAAAGAAAACAAATTTCGCAACGTGTAATAAAATGTAAATTTTCATCGTTCAAACACAATGCAAGCAACGTATTGTAGTAATATGTTAAAATAATACCCGACTGTTATGAATAAAGAATTTGAAAGCAGTCGATTATAATTTCTCAGAAATGTAGAGTGAAAGAATCTTGATATTTACGAGTACTTTTATTGTAACAATTTCAAAAGACCAATTCTCGAAATTAATTTGAAGTAAGACTGAAGGGTGACCGAACTGAGATTAATTACTCAAGTACAGTAATTATAGACACAATAGTTAAACAATGGCACTGACGAACCGGTTCGCCGGTCGGGCCGCTAACGGTTAAATTATGAATTGAATAAGAAATGGTATTCTGGTACACGTAAAGTTCGGTCCGGTTTCAGTAGGTATCATCTCAGTCTAATCTCGATATTATGTAAATTCAGTCAACTTAAAATCTATTACCGATAGCATACCGATATCAACAGTCATGGACTAATATTCTAGAAAAAAAATTGAATTCCAACTTGTCAAAATGGCTCACTTCATAACAGAATACCATTTTGGCCTCAGTCAACTTTCAATCTCATTTCAATATAATCTCGCGTTTGACGTTGTTTGTTAACGAACAAGGATACCATTTCGTCATATTTATGAGATTGAGACTAGACAGAGACTAGATTGAAACTATATTTTGGACATTTTGAATTACGAGAATTGACCTTCAGATCTCAACTTTAAAAGAGATTTATATTAGACGACATTATTATTATGTGAACTAAGGCTTCAAGCATTAGAGTATCTGTATAATATCTGAGGATTAAAATATACTTAATGCTAACAGAAGATATTATCACCACGTTGTTATTCAATGTGGGGAAGGGCTAAAATATAAAACTTCTTCACTGCACCCTCGACATGCACGCGTGTTGTATGATTCAACTAAACCCGGCTTGCTTGGTGGTAGAATCTATTACGGTCCGCCTGGCTAGCTACCACCCTCATATTAAAGTCCGACGCTAAGCAGCTTACTGCGTTCCGTCGTGTGTATGCGAGTTTATTATTGTAACTTGGATTCGTGTGCTCCATCTTAGACCCTGTCTGCACTTACCATTAGGGCCGTATTTAAGCATAGGCTACACAGGCTGTAGCCTATAGGCCCGCACTACAAAAAGACCCGCACCGCATAATTGAAATGCAGATGTTTGCATCTTTCTGACATATTTTGTTTATTATCTCATCAATTAGCGATTTTTCTAGGAGTCTACAGATCCTAAATGGAACCCTATTTACCATTAGTTGCAACTAGAGTCAAACACTAAAGAAAAAAATTAAAACAAAGTCATAATTAGACGGACTTTTGACTCCATTGCCATTGTGTAGGTCAATTGGTGGCGACGGTTTTCGCTGTCAACTTCTAGTTCGATGCCCTGCCAAACAAACACCTTATGTCCGAAATATCATAAAAAATATTGGGTTTTTTCGTGTGGATTTTCTCAATAGCATCCCAAAGTCTGTATTCGAGCCCAGTTGATGACAGTAGGCTCGCCCTCTATTACATAGAACTAAAACATAACGGCGAAATGAGGGTGTACTATACACCTCTGCCCAACAATGTTAATGTTATCACCAGAGAGCGGAATCAAATGGCAAAACATTTGAAAGATGATAAAGACGGGTCATTATTTTTTATCGAGTAGGTATTCAAGCTATCGATATTTTTTAGTTCTGAACTTTGTTGTTAATTAATTTAACAAATCCTTTTAGTTTTTATTCTTTACACATAAATAATCTTTAACGACACATAAATAAAACATTGTCTTACATATCAAAAAATTCTGATAACTACCGCGACTCGGGAAGTGTACCCTGTAGACACTAGTATCATATTTGATCTCTTTTGATTACGGTGCTGTAGTACGGTAATCAAAATGAAAAATTAATAACGTCATATCTATTTCAATTTGATATTTCATGTTGATCTATTATTTTGTGTTTCTAAAAAATGGTTAATATGTCTGTCCGCCCGTCTTTATCACCTTTCAATTATTTTGCCATAAGATTCCGCTGGTTATCACACAAATGTTGACTCACATCACGAACAGAGGTCCGAAAAGCTGGCATTTCTAGTTCAATTAACAAACCGCACAGTAACAGCTAAGTAGGTACCTACATTAATCAAAATGCGTATCCCCACAAAGCAGTAGGAGCGCCTAACAAAGGCTTAGCATAAAGTATTAGTTCGTGTAAGCTAACCCGAGAATCTGTTGTGGCCGGTCTAAATTTCGCCCCGTGCTCGAAGTGCCTCTTTGTTTGTAGTGGAGAGTGCTCGTCTGTCGTGTCGCCTGGCCCCGGCGGTGACGACGAACAATGGAGTAATACGGACGCGAAGTTTAGCTAGCAACGTCTAATGTGGGTTGTACTGCAGTGATAGTACTAAGGTAAGCTATGTCTAAATCTTACCCGCACAGCGAGCTGACACATCAAATATTGTCCTATGTAAATATCGAATGATGTCGCCGCATAAACTTCAAACTTCAAAACTCATTTATTGAAAATAGACTAGAATTACTTAGTTCTTTTTGAACGTCAGAATTATATACATCAAAGACAGCCCCAAAAAGCGCCCTCCCTTCACCGCTTCCTAGTGTTTTTGCTGTGAAGAAGAAACGGCGCAACAAACTCCCCAGCAACACATATCTGTCTGTCAAGTGAATAAATTAATTGAGTCTATACAAAGCAAAAGGTAATATTAATTACAATAGTGAAATATGCAAAATGCGGATTATAGAAAAAGTATAAGTAATACAATTCTGGTTGAATTGTAACAAAATTACCTAAAGTTATCTAAACAACATAGATAATTCAACATAATATAGGTACACATAATTGTATACACTCAATATATTTAATTCAATACAATCATATTACAATAATGTGAGAATAATGTAGATAATTGTCAGAAGTACATGAATAATAATGAAAAAGTGCCTAACAACTGCCATAGTAAGTATGAGCCGACCAGTCCCGACAGACAGCACCCGTTCACGAGCATGACGAGTGCACCAGCGTCGCTTAACTCAACCATATTGTAGAGAACTTGACGACCCGATACACAACGCCACCGTCAGCAGGACATTTTAGTGAGCATGACAGACTCAAGCCACCAGGCAACGGGCAGGTTTATGTAGGAGTAAGCACCTACAGTAAAACGTAGTAAACAATAATGGCTACATGATACTCACATTTTACATTTGATAATGCTTAAATACTAAATAGATCGTTGCCAGGGGCAATACTAAAAGTAAAACTGATAAATATCAGAATACATTACGTTGTAAACAATAAATGTTACATGTCCTAAAATAAAAGTTATATAATAACTATGATACAATATATATAATGAGTAGGTAACAAAAATGATACCTACAGTGAAATATTAAATACATATAAGTGAAAATTTACATTTAGACTGCCAGTTAAGGAGTGCCAGTGGGTCGCTGTGTGCAGTTGGGAATCGTATTCCAGACATTTTTATCTTCAATGTACTGGTTTATGCTATAATATGCTCTTGACATTAAGATACGCTTTACTAAGGACTTGAATTTCATGTAAGGCAATTCAGTGATACAAGGTGGAATTTTATTATAGAATCTAATACTGTTTCCCAAAAATGACTTACTAGTTTTACGAAGTCTAAAACCAGGCACCACAAGTTTGTGCTTATTTCGAGTGTGTATCGCTGTTTTTACTATAGTTCGATATGTTTTTACGAATGTACAGGATATTCTGGTAAATGTACAGAGATGGTAAGGTAAGTATATTTATATCCTTAAATCTTTCGCGAAGAGACTCTGGAGAACTTAGATTATAAATGGCTCGAACTGCTCGTTTCTGCAGTATAAAAAGTGTCTCGACATCAGCAGCTGACCCCCACAATAAAATGCCGTAAGACATAATACTGTGAAAGTATGCGAAATACACCATCCTAGCTGTAGTCACATTAGTGAGCTGCCTTATTCTTCTAACAGCAAAAGCAGCGGAACTAAGTTTGCCCGCAGTTGCCTCTATATGAGGCCCCCATTGTAATTTAGGGTCTACTGTGATACCTAAAAAGACAGTTGAGAGAACCAGATCTAACCTTTTTCCGTCCAGAACTATATTTGCATTAATAGAAGCTACATTCGGTAAAGAGAATTTAATACACTTGGTTTTCCCTGCATTTAAAAGAAGATTGTTAGCAGAAAACCAGTTAGAGATTAAATTTAAAGTGTTATTAGGCTCTATAAGATCCCTGTCTTTTCTATTTACTTTAAATATTAATGATGTGTCATCAGCAAATAGGACTATATTTGACATGTTATTATCCTTCATCATATACGGAAGGTCATTAATATATACTAGAAACAAATGGACCAAGAATTGATCCTTGGGGTACGCCAATTCTGACTCGTGAGCCTGTAGAGATGACATCACCGATAGCCACCTTTTGTTCCCGATTTGACAAGTAAGACGTCACAAGATCGATAGATCTACCTCGGATTCCGTAGTATTTCAATTTTAGGGTGAGTGTGCGGTGATCCACGCAGTCAAATGCCTTAGAAAGGTCACAAAACACACCTAAAGCATCCTGTGCCCCTCCCAGGCCCCCAGTATGGTTTTAATTAAAGTGGATCCAGCATCCTCTGTAGATATTCCCCTCGTAAAGCCAAACTGTTTGTCATGTAATATTTTATTTTTATTAAAGTGGGTAAGCATTTGATTTAGGATTAATTTTTCGAAAATTTTGCTTAGGGCTGGGAGTATTGATATCGGCCTATAGTTGGACGCGTTATTTGAGCAACCTGCTTTAAAAATGGGTATGATTTTACTGGTTTTCATAAGATCGGGAAATATGCCTTCTGTAATGCAAGAGTTAAAGATTTTTGCCAGCATTGGGGCGATCTCGGTAATTATTGCCTCCACAGCTTTAGTTGATAATCCCCAAAAGTCTTCAGTTTTTTTTATTGTTATATTTTTGAAAGTTTTTATTATGTCAGTCGGATTTACAAAATTAAAATCAGCTACCTGCATGTCTACGTTTTCTTTTAAAAATATCTCCGCCGATACTGGTGACGATGGAAGATATTTCGTCGTCTCTAATGGTATATTAGTAAAATAGTTATCTAAGAAATTAGCGACTACATTCCTGTCTGAAACTATTTCGTCATTTATTTTTAAGCTAATAGTGTTGTCTTTTAACCCACGATTGCCAGTTTCTGTATTGATTATCTTCCACGTCGTTTTTATTTTATTATCTGATTTACTAATTTGATTACTTATGTAGGCTGCTTTAGCCTGTATACAAACTTTTTTGAAAAGCTTAGAATAATTTCTAACATAATTATGAAAGTCTACATTGGGTGTGTACGATTTTTTATCAAATAATTCGTATAAGACATCCCTACTTCGCCTTATACCCTTGGTTGCCCAAACACTGAACCGTAATTTATTAGTTATATTAACTTTTTTTTTAATATTTCATAATCTGATCAACTATAAAACTATTGTCCTGTGTCCCTGCTTTGGAGAGAGCACTACTCATCCTATAACTAGGGCATCCAATTCGAGTATTCGTATTATTCGAGTTGTCGCCTCATTTTACGATTCGAATATTAAGAGCTGAGATATTCGAGGTATTCGAGTTTTTTTTAATAATGGTCTAACATTGTATTACTTCAAACGTAAGAACGCCTTAAGGCACGCCCGTGCGCGTATTCCATCACTAGGCAGCCTTTGTGTCGCTTCGCCGCGAGACATGTGACGTGGCGGAGTCGACAGACAAGCGTCACAAAGCATACAAATGAGAGTTTTGTAAGTTTCAGTTCATAATTTATTTTTACACCGAATCTTGTTTCATCAATACAAATACATTGAAAATATGTGTCAACGACTTCAGTTTCTTTGACTGCCTCGTTGGTCTAGTGGTCGCAAGCACGACTGCTGAGCGTGAGGTCTTGGGTTCGATCCCCAGGTCGGGCAAAGTGTTATTGGGTTTTTCTATGTGGAATTTCTCAGTAGCAGCGCGGAGTCTGGATTTGTACCCGGTTGATGGCAATAGGCTCGCCCCTTATTACATGGGACTTAAACATAACGGCGAAACGTGGGTGTACTATACACCTCTGCCAACCCTTCGGGGAATAAGGCGTGAAGTTATGACTTCAGTTTAGTTAGCATTCGATGTTATGTGGAGGTATTTATTAGTCATAATTCTAACTTTACCTAATATATCTATTTGGTCGGAGTAGGTTACGTTAAAATAAGGATGAATTAGTTTCATCGAATGCTAACTAAACTAATTCATCCTTATTTTAACGTAACCTACTCCGACCAAATAGATATATTAGGTAAAGTTAGAATTATGACTAATAAATACTTCCACATAAAAAAAGAATTCTAATACCTCTAACTCTAATAGCAAAGTTTTGACCCTTTGTTTTTGTGTTCTAATAGCATGCTACATTATATCATAAAGTGTATTGACATTAACTGCTAGCGGCCCGACCGACAAACCGGTTCGTCAGTGCCATTGTTTATCTATTGTGTCTATAATAACAGTACTTGAGACTTTAAAACAAAACATACAAAAAAAAACTTATTTGTGACGTGCTGAACGCGACTGTCCAAAGTATCGCGATTACTCAAGAAGAGCTTCCGAGAAAAATCGCAGCTGTTTTCTAGATAGAAAACATAAAAATAGGAAGAGCGAGTGTTTGCGAATTGTAGGGGATAGCTTAAACATGTTTGGGTCAAGAAATACTCAATAAGCGGGAGAAACTACGATACGAGCGTGGAGGAGGTTGGAATACGAACCGATCAAGCCCACACTACATCTAAGTGAGAAATTACAGTCGTATGTTCATGCTAACTTCATGTTATCATTATTGGCTCAACTATTGGTGACCTCGCTCCCCAACCTTTAAGCCAGTATGTCACGATTTCCGACAAGCACCTAGCCAAACTCACGTAACAAAGCTGCGTCAACTAAAACTTGGAAGTGCATTCCTCTAATAACAGCGACGTCATATATACGTCACCACGTGACGTCAGACGTGGTGATCAAGACATGGGAAGATATGTTCGATATTGTTCTGTCCTACATTGTTATAAGGTCGTTATTTAAACAACTAAAATTAGCTGTAGGTATGGTTTGCAGACGTGGGTTTGTCTGTCTAGCTATTTGATTAAGAAAATCCATGAAATATTCTGGACACAGCACTAAGAGACAGCATATTAGAATGAAACATAAACGGAGAACAAAATCAATAAGTAATAATTAATTTATAATTAATACCATTGACATAGAAACAGCAACTGCGTTTTTGACTTACAAATTCTGCCAGATTGTTTTGTAATACTAATCTATCACACGAAATTTTCTGAATTATCTTTTCACATTTCTCAAAAAAGGAGGTCTAAAAACCTACAAACATTAAAATACAATTAAAGGCTGTCACCCACGGTGTAGATATTATAATATTTTATCTTTACGCATAAAAAAATAAAATTTTCTTTCATTAGAACCTTCTCCTGACAATTACGAAAACAACAAAAAAAAATTTTGCGAAATCGGTCCAGCCGCTCACGCGTGAATACCGTGACCAATGGAAATAAGGATTCGTTTTTATACAATAATATATTATCTACCAGTCTTTACGCATAAAAAATCAAAATTTTCTTTCATTAGAACCTTCTCCTGACAATTACGAAAACAACAAAAAAAAATTTTGCGAAATCGGTCCAGTCGCTCACGCGTGAATACCGTGACCAATGGAAATAAGGATTCATTTTGTATACATAGTAAATGATATAATTATTATCAGCGCCGTGTGCGTTAGTCCATTGATTTCTATGAACATCGATATCGTACAATGCACTCCAAATACAGATATCCTATAGTAATGCAATGTTAGTGACAGCTTGTCCATACCAATCCTAGTTAGCTACTACAACAGTATGTCAGTAATCTCCACCACAGTACGTTAGATTAGGCCGGTGAGATCAAAGCTAGCCTGAGCCAACACAAAGCCAAGCTCTCAAACCAACGGTTTAATTAAGTGACTGTACTGTTAAAACGTATTGTGATTACGTAACCCTTTTGTATGTAAATGTTGTGTTTATTTTATTTTGCATAATTATCGGGTATTGGGTGGAAAGCCTGGAAGTTTGAGGTTTCCGCTGCAGAGTAGGTTTTCTCGTTACTGTTGTTAAGTAGGTTTCGTTGGGTATATTACATTGTGTATAATAATTATAGGTAACATTATCGTGTTGCATTTCCATTTTATATTTTTAACCTATGCCGCTTAAAAAGATACAGCCCTGTGATAGACGGACAGACGGTGTAGGCTTAGTAATAGGATCCCGTTGGCACCCCTTGGGTACGGAACCCTAAAAAAGGTCATTTGATTTAAATTATTATTTACAAATGAGGCATTATAAAGATATACGGAAAAATATAATGGTCTTGTTTACCTATAGGCACTTCAAATAAATACCAACATCAAAAAAAACTAAAAAAAAACCGGCCAATTGCGAGTCGGACTCGCGCACAAAGGGTTCCGTTCCATTATCTATAAAAACGGCAAAAAAATCACGTTTGTTCTAAGGGAGCCCCCTTAAATATTTATTTTATCCAATTTTTTTGTATTTTTTGTTGTAGCGGCAACAGAAATACATCATCTGTGAAAATTTTAACTGTCTAACTATCACGGTTCATGAGATGCAGCCTGGTGACAGACGGACAGACAGACGGACAGACGCGTAGACGGCCAGACGGACAGACGGACAGCGGAGTCTTAGTAATAGGTTCCCGTTTTACCCTTTGGGTACCGAACCCTAAAAAAGAGTGAAACAATTAGCATGATATAAAATTAACAGTTTCAGAAGTCGGTGGCTTTTATTCGTTCCAGTGTAGAATAGCACCGACTTCTGAAACTGTTCATTTTATATCATGCTAATTATTTCACTCTTTTTTTTAGGTTTTTTTTTGAAGTCGGTTTTTACTTTTACTTAAAGCATTTTATTAAATACGTTTTAGTACCATAAATTACACGGTTTAAAATTACAAATTTAAATGACACGGTTGCGTAATCTTTCCAGCAATTAGGTAGTTTTCTTTAGGAATTGTATAATTAGGTATCATGACGGCTTTACAACTACATACAATCTTCTTTGTTCTTGGCTAATGTTTCTGTGATGACAATTAAAACAGAGATTGAAAGTCCTCATCAAAACTTTTGCTGAAGGGAACAAACCAAAACGTTCCCTAAGTATATGTTTTTTTTGTTTTTTATTTTTCATAGAGCGCTAAATCAATTTCGATAAAATTTATATGGGACCACTTCTGAAGTATGCCTACCAAAAAATAAAAGAATCATCAAAATCCATTCATAACAGGCGGAGTAATCGCGTAACAAAAACATAAAAAAACAGACGAATAGAGAACATACTTCTTTTTGAAGTCGGTTAAAAATTAAACCAATATCTCCAAACTCCATTCACTTGAAATAATACCTCCAAATTCGACAATCCACAGTTATAAACCTACTAAGCATTCTCGTGTTCATTATAGTAATTCCCTTTAAATCTGGGAGGCTTAGTACCTCACTGTACCCTGTGATTTGCTGTTACTAGGTAGCAATTAACTTACCTTACGACTTTATTCCACGTAATAAGGTTTAGGTAAAAGGTCACACGGCAATGTGATGCTTGTTCCAAGGATTAGTTTTTCACTTGCGGATTAGAAAAGGGCTGGGTTTTGCCTTGTTAGGTGACTGAGTTATGGCCAAATACTCAAACGCTTTCCAATTTTAAGTTGGCGTGAATTTCGTGCTGTCACAGTTTCGTTTATGCAGACGCGGTTTTTAGAGTGGCTCGTGGCTACTACAATCAACCGCGTAGATCATACGATGTATGTGGTTAACCTGTGCTTACCGCGGTCGGTCCGTGGATCGTTGACCATTCGTTACCTATACACCCCCATAATACGCAAACTTACACACTTTGCCTCCAACGCAATTATTTTGATACTACAGCCATCTCATAAAATGTTATTGAACTACGTTATCACTAGCCGAAATTTCAAAGGTAAACACAAGTAAACCTATCAGCAAAACATTGAATATGCAACAGGTTTTTAATAAAATGTACTTGCAAAATGTCAAAAAACTAGATCAAAGGGCTATAAAAACTTTGAACTCACTTGGACTAGCCGTTTTTACTCGTATCTGAATATTTTTTTGGGAGCGCATACTAGCATGCGAAGGAATCGAAACACTACTAGAGTTGGCAACGTGTTGCACACCGGTGTCGAGTAATGACGTGTGCGCAATCTTATCGCCTGCGCGATCTTACACCACCCTACCCTACACATCGAGACCTTACGTGCCTCGGAGAGCACGTCAAACCGTCGCTCCCGGATGTCATACGAATATCTATGACAGTCGTTACGGGTAGTCAGAAGCCCGAAAGTTTAACAACTGGTCTAACCTTAGGATATCAGCATTGCCCATTAACTAGGTTGAGGAGGTCTGATGGCAGTCGCTCCGTGTAAAATACTGGTATTCAGCCGCATCTGGTTAGTCTAGAAACTGGTCTCAACATTGTTGGGAAAAGGCTAGGCAGAACGTGGAGACGTGTTTTCTCGCACGTATTGTTTAAGTTGGTTTATTCCCGTTGAGTCACACCCTGATGTGTAACAGTGTAACCTAACGGAGAAAAAGACCCTGTTCAGTCACACCTGTGACCCTGCTTTTATTTCTCGATGAGTCACACTGTTAGCCACGATAAGAACTGAAGTAACCGAACGGGAAATCAAAAGTGGCGTTGTATTACAGGTGCAACTGAAACTGAATAATTTGTCGCGTTGGGGTACACTAATTATTCACTGATTTTAATTAAAGTTTAACATAAAAATAAATTAATTTAAAAAAAAAAAATTTACTTCTCATACAGTAAAGTCCAGTTTACAATAAAACAATTTCTCAAGCAATTAAAAAACATTAATAAACCTGCTTGATCGTTACAAACTTTTTTCCTACAACGCAAGAGTTTTTAATATCGATGCCTATTCGGTAGCACTGTAATACAATGGGAAAATAAAGTGGCATTGTGTCACAGTGTTACTCAAGCGGATTTCTTTTTCTCGTTCAGTCTCACTGTTACAATTGGGTGTGACCCATTGGGAAAAAATTGTTGCGTTGTGTCACAGTATGTTACCAAAGAGGATTTTTTTCCCGTTAGGTCACACTGTTACACATTAGGGTGTGACTCAACAAAAATAAACCTCTAAGTTGTAGTTCTGTACTAAGACAGTACACGGCGGAAAACGCAGCGGATTGCGACGTAAATCCCGCATGTCTATAAACGAGGCCTTAAGTGGGTATTTATTACTTATTGTTGATGTTTTACGGGACGATATAATACAAATATTTGGGGCTAAAGTATACAAAAGTTGAAGTAGAAACTTCGATATGAGAAAACTGAGTTAATGAAGAAACTATTGATAAGTGCTTTGGAATCCAGTTCTAATAATACGTACTTTCTTATTCCCTAGATCAGAGCGACAGATAAATATACAGGGTGTAAACTAATTCGTGTAATTCCTTAAAACCACATGATCTACTACCTACTGGTGTAGATTGGCCCCGCACGGGAATTAGCCTGATTAAAAATTAAAAATATTCATATTTTTTTCATGCAGTGTTATGCATAGTGTTCGTGTCTAAACCACCTAATAAGGATTCAGTAAAAAAATAAGATTTTTTTTTTGCAAAAAAATACTTTTATTAGATGAACATTTCAATGCCACGTATAAATGAATGAAAGTACGGTGACGTGGCTAGCGGGTACGACTAACACGATATCGCTCTTTGCAGTAAGTTAACTCGGGGCTTTAAAATGACTCAGAAATAGAAAACTAAGACTTTATTTTGAATTATTTTTTCAGTTGATTTTGAAAAATTCCCTATTTGTGGTTAATCAGTGTCACCAGTAGATCGCGCGGTTTGAAGGAATTACATGAATTCGTTTACACCCTGTATATTTGAATGTAAAATGATCAAAATGTTTTTTTTTGACCACAAGGAACATTATTTTTTAATTGTTTGACTTTGTCGTGTTTTGCGCTAGTTGTACCTGATCGTAAGCGTCTCAAACAGGGTCTAAGATGCAGCACACGAATCCAAGTAACAGAGATGAAGAGGGATTTCCCTATACCCCTCATCACGAAACATAAAGACAAGTGTTAAACCGAGTACGCACGAACATCACGAACACGGACATCGAACACGAATCACTATGAAGGTGTTCGCCTAAAGCCGTGTACGCACGAACGAACACGAACATAGCGAACACGAACATCGAACACGAATTACTATGAAGGTGTTCGCCGAATACACTGTTCGGTAGTGGTACGCACGTGCAAACAATGTGATCGATATTCGTGTTCGCGATGTTCGTGTTCGAACGTGCGTACACGGCTTAATACACTGTTTGGTAATGATACGCACATACAAACAACGTGTTCGATATTCGTATACACGATGTTCTTGTTCGTTCGTGCGTACATGGCTTAACACATACCTAAACATTAAGTGTCTTTGAAGAACCCAACATTACACATTAGAAAAAACGAAAATAATTAGGTACCTAAAGAATAAGTGGTTTTCTAAAAATGTGTATGTTTAATGAATTCTTAAACAAAACTAAATTATTTTCACGATCAAAGGTTTGTTTATCTTTTATATTAATTTAAATGGATAGATTAGATTAAACAGATTTTCAGGGATTGCGTGTTAATGCATGCGAGATCTTTGCCAGTACCTCTACGATACAGGAGAATGCGTATGTGTTTGAGGCACCATTGAAATATAAGAAAAACCAATAGCATTTCTATATTTCTCTCTTTTCTCACAATTAATACATCTTCCACAGTGTAACAATGTTACAAAAGAAATAAGTGTGCATTTTGCAGCGGATGGTTTCATTACCTACAATATTTATTGCACTATAGCCAGTTTAATTGACCGGAGTGTCTGAAGCGCTTAACTGCTCTGTTTTACTCAGTGGAAACAAGTTCAGTGTCTGCGGAGAGGAGCTGTAAGGAGCTTGGGAGTTTGGATACCAAGTGGTAAGACTTTAAACTACACTTGGGAGCAAATAAATCGAGCCACTCCTTTTTTCACGTGTCCTGGGGCTTAATTCTCCTAAAATAAATCTTGATAAATCACAACCGAACCAAGGCCGAACCGTTCTATCAGACAGTTCTCAATTTCAAAAGCTGTCAAATTGTTTGACACAAAAAACAAAATCAATCATTTTGAAAGTTTTCGAAAACAAAAACTGACTGACGGTTGTGGTTCGATTGCGTTTGGCAACAATTTATTTTAGGAGAAATGGGCCCCTGTTTATTAGTTTTGGTTTCATGAATTACATAATAAGTTGACTAAAAACTACCCTCATTGTAAAGGTTAATAAATAACCTTTTAGAATTTTCACAGATAATGTATTTCTGTTGCCGCTATAACAACAAATACTAAAAAACAGAATAAAATAAATATTTAAGGGGGCTCCCATACAACAAATTTAATATTTTTGCCGTTTTTATAGATAATGGTACGGAACCCTTCGTGCGC
This sequence comes from Amphipyra tragopoginis, assembly GCA_905220435.1. Lineage (NCBI taxonomy): Eukaryota > Metazoa > Arthropoda > Insecta > Lepidoptera > Noctuidae > Amphipyra > Amphipyra tragopoginis. Next base: position 7,158,528 of record HG992006.1, read on the forward strand.
GAGTCCGACTTGCATTGGCCGGTTTTTAGGGTTCCGTAGTCAACAACCCTTATAGTTTCGCCATGTCCGTCCGTCCGTCCGCAGCTTAGCTCAGAGACTCTTAATACTAGAAAGCTTTAATTTGGCACGGATATACTTAAAAATCACGCCGACAAAGATGTAAAATAAAATCATGAAAATTTTTTTTTTGAGTGCCTCCTGTACATCTAAAGTGAAAGGGATTTTTTTTCTCGTCTACCCCATCGTGTGGGGTGTTGATGGATAGGTCTTTCAAAAATATTGTGAGTTTGTGCATACAATTTTTCGATTAAGGGATCCTTTTCTGAAACATTAAACTTTAAAGTGCTCATTTATGTTAGGTCAAGTGTGTGTGGTCCCCCCCCCCCCCCCTCGCCAGCTAAACGGTTAGTTTTGGATATGTGAAAAAATTCACGGTAGTAGTATACACAACTAAGTTAAAAGGAAAACTATCACAGCTAAGTAGGCTTTACAAGTTTACGAGTAATAGTCGATCAACCGGAAAAGTTCGAAAAATTACTAAGCCCTCTTCTTCTAGTTCGCATTATTGTGCAAGTACGGTACCCTATTACTGCGCGTGGCCCGACACGCACTTGCCCGGGTTTTTTATTAATTCGTGTTCAGTATCGGCCATACAGTCACCTCCTTAAATATGGCACGGATACAGACCAACATCTTGTCTAAAACATTCTTAGTAAAATAGAATAACACGTTTAACCGCATCTGCATAGCAGCTTAGCAGATTACCAAGTCATGCGGCAACCATGATTTACGCATGCGTACTGCGTACATTTTGGGGACTAACTTAGATATATTACTGTGTATTCGTTGGCTTTGGATCGCGGTTCTAACAGATATATTGCAGTTGTATTTCGGTTTGGTGTGGCAAAGTTTTGGGTGGATTACTAGTTCAAGGTCAAATGTTGAAAAGCAAAATGTATATTGTGCCTAAAGCTGGGTCCAGACGCGTGTAACGTAATCTATCGTGTAATGTAACACGAATACTGTGAAAATTTCAACTGTCTAACCATCACGGTTCGTGAGATACACCCTAGTGACAGACGGACGGACAGCGTAGTCTTACTAATAGGGTCTCGTTTTACTCTTTGGGTACGGAAGCCTATAAAAAACAGTAAATCTGTGGGTATTATACAGGGTGTAAAAAGACCTATCACATAGCCGAAGTCTACGCACTCTGTACATCAAACTAAATTACATTGACCAAAAATAATTGCTGGGAAACGACTTTTATTTTTTGGCATGAAAAAAAACGCTTTATTTGTAGCGCGCAAATTATGGTTGTGCCGCGCGTTTGCATGCGTGCAGCGACCACACAGCCGAGCCAAGGCGTTTGATATTCATTGCGTTTTTGTAACTTCAAATGCGTAATTTGTTAGGAAAATTGAAATTTTTGATAATGTTTGTATGGAAGAAAGTCTAGTTTTATGACTTGGAAATCGTTTTTGGAAAAAACTAAAAAAAAAATGTCAACTTTGACCTTCAATATCTCCAAAACCAATGATTTCCCAGGTATGGTTTGTTCAAAAAAAATGATCCCAATGATGGGTAGAATACGTGGTTTTCGTTATCGTTAAGGGTCTTTTTACACCCGATATACGATCATTTTAGGTATACCAAACTAACCATCAAGAAAGTTGTAGTACAAAGGTAAAGCATAATCTATTTTCACTCAAGTTTACAACTTCGCCTACTTCTTTCATCATTTGAACAATAGAATTACAACATAAAGTAATAAACACGTTATATCCATTTATCTTTTATTTCATACCAAAAGTTGTTTAATATCTTCACGAAACTTGTTTCAGTAAGTTTCATTTGTATTTCAGTAGCCCAGTTTCGTATCAAAGAATATTTTGTTGTCCGAAATTACTTTGTTCCTGAAAACTTTAATAGGTATATTTTATAGGAAGTTCTATGGACAAGCTTAATTAATTAGCTAGCCATACAAGCACGGATATGCCCAACAGACGTGCCTGGCGGGCAGATCCGTGCGTGTATGGTGAGAACAGACACGGATATGCCCGCCGGATGCCTGCCCGCTGCCCGTGTTTAAAACGACCGGATAGGGTACGGGGAAGGTAGATCCGAGTACCAACCGTGCGTGTGTGCGTAGCGACGGATGTGCCTGCCGAATTGCGCCTCAGTCGCGCACTAATGCTTTGGTAGTGTACACGAAATCACAGATCCGATCTGAGATGCGCCCGGCGGGCAAATCTGTACGTGTGTGGCGAAATCACGGATCGGATTCGAGATGCGCCTGTCGGCCAAATCCGTGCGTGTATGGCTAACTAACAGTGGCAAAGGCTCCATACAACTCGATTCCTATCGGCTTCCCTTTCGAAACGAGTAGTTACTGGAATTCACGTATCACACTTGAGTAAGGTAAGCATTTATTGGTCCGGCTTCCCTTTTAAGAAAATTCACCCTACGCCACTGCTAGCTAATTAACTTTTGCTATGTTTTATTAGCTAGCTAGCTATTAGCTAGCTATTAATTAGCTATTGTTTCATGTTTGTTTAGAATTATAATCATGGACCACTAAGTTGCCCGAGAAACAGTTGATCGCCATTTGTTTTTAGCTGCAGGCCATACACCAAACAGTAATGTTTCCCCGTGTGGGGACGGGCTAGAATTTAAAACTTCCTCACCGCACGCTGGGAATAGACGCGTGTTGTAAGATTCAACAAAGCACAGCACACTTGCTGGTAGGAGTTATACGGTCCGCCTGGCTAGCTACCACTCTCACACGCCAAGTAGTTTACTGTGTTCCGCCGTGTGTATGTGAGAGCCAGAAGGGTATACGAGAATCCCATTATATCTCTGTTAGACCTCCATCTTAGACCTTGTCTGCGCTTACCATCAGGACCAAGACAGAATATAAAACAAACCGGCCAAGTGCGAGTCGGCCTCGCGCACGAACGGCAAAACTATAAAAACGGCAAAAAATCTCGTTTGTTGTATGGGAGCCCCCTTAAATATTTATTTTATTCTGTTTTTTAGTATTTGTTGTAGAGCTGCAACAGAAATACATCATTTGTGAAAATTTCAACTGTCTAACTATCACGGTTCATGAGATACAGCCTGGTGACAGACGGACAGATGGATGGACAGCAGAGTCTTATTATTAGGTTCCCGTTTTACCCTTTGTACCCATCTCGGAACCCTAAAAAGCAGCAACAAACTGTGTCTCAAGCAACTTAGAAGTAAAGTGCGTGCAATCACCAAAACGCCTGCATAGCACTGATTACCTCTTAATTTATGTGAATATAAGCGTGTCTTGGATTATACATATAGACATATAATAATATAAATATAGCTGTAGGTATGTATAAATGTAATGAGAGAAAGATAGAATAATATATAAACCAGAATTATTTACCATGAATAGTTTATTATGAAAACTACAAATATCTTTGACTAAAGTATACTAATAATTACTAATTTCACTTGAACAATAATTTAGCAATATCAATGTACTAGATATTAGGAATAGCAATAATGTAGGCTGTTATGGTTATAGAAATGGATATAGTGAGCATAGCATTACAGTTAAGACCAATATATACCTATCAGGGGCAAAGCGGGTATGGTAAATGAAACCAACATAGACTCTCCACCACTGAGAGTACTTGTATTTGGGTTAGTTGTTAGTTACATGTTATACACAATATAATTCACAAGAATAGAAAATAATAAGGACAAGCTAGTCAGATAATAAAATAATATAGGTCAGACCATAGCAATGTCAAGCTAAATAATATACATAAACACCACAGAACTTATAATATAAGTTCTGTGATAAACACACATAGCAAATAATATATAATTATTTACAATCAAATTAGCATAGACATATTTATAATCAGACTAGCATAGTAACAGTGTAAAATAACAATCAGAGTACTTAACTTAGTATCTTCCTGTAATCGTTCCAAGACTAATGTAAAAATATAGACTGGCCTCATTTTGAGAATTACCTCCCTTTTTATAACTTTACCAAACAATAGCACAAAAGTAATCATAAGGCGCTATTTTCAACCAATCAGAGATTGTCATACATTTTAACTAAATAACTTTAAACATTGGTAACAATAATAAGACCTAATTTAGCAGAACTGTTTTGAAACATAGTCAGGTAATTACGTTATTTTTATAAGCATTAGATTGTAACCTTTAAATAAGATTCCATAAAACATAACGTCAACTGAGCTTACTTTAATTACATAACATATGGAATAATGACAAATTATCAAGTTGAAATAATAAAATAAAATATAAGGAGTATTCTAAACATCATAAATGATAATGGCATTGTTTCTTTTTAATTGTGAAAAAAATAGTATTTTGTATTGAATAGACATTGCCACAGATCATAACTTTCGTTCGGAAATCATGACCCATGGTTGTCTGTTCGTTTAGAAATGCTTTTAAAAGTAAAAAGAAACAAGAAACACAATAAACGGAACATAATATAAAAAGCTTTAATTATTACAATTCTACATACTCTGACACGTGCATCAGTGTGTATTTTTGTAAAGAAAAATTTGTAACCACAAAACTAAAAAAAACAGCCCTGAATTTGCAGAGGAGATTCAAAGTTTGTGTTTGCACAAAATTTGCATACCTACAAGCATAAACAAACGAAATGCATGATATATAACTAAATTAAACAATTTCCAACTTAATTTAACACGCGAGTGCGTTACAAATTAATTGTAAACACTAAAAATAACACGAATATTTTGTTTAATTCGCAAAAAGTTTATCTACCAAAACACGCTGCTTTACCAAATTTATGTCGTACCAAAAGTCCTGTATAAAGCACGTGTCACACAGAAAGCGGAGAGGGTATATTCTTTTTATAAGATAATAGACAACGGTTGCCTGCGGCTCTGACTTTTCGAAGTCATATGCCGATCCGAATTCGATTATCACTTGCGTTAACGGTGAAGGAAACCATTGTGAGGAAATCTGCCCACCTGAGAAGGCTCCATAAAGTTCTCGATGCTGTGTATAGTCTGTCAACCCGCACCAAGCCAGGGTGGGGGAAGAAGACCTTAACCCGTAAATATATAATTAAATTATAATTAATAGGCCCGTGCCCATCAGTTGGACGGTAATGAGCTGATTATAATAGACAACTTAATTCTTTGAAACACATCATGCTAGATAACATCATACGACTGCTACAGCATAGTGTTGATGTTCTATACGATTGCTTATTAAGGACAATATTAACTGTGGCTTCCACACTAGGTCGAGCCTGTCTCGCGGAAGCCTTAGTGCTTAAAAAACATAGGTACAGTTTGAATTTTACCTCGATCGTATAAAAATTAAAAAAAGAAAAAACAAATTAAATAGCCGTTTCCAGCAGTAACATTGGTATCGAAGAAAATTTGTAAAAAATGAAATACAAAAATAAACATTCTTCTGTGTAGTTTTGTTTGTGTGAGTGTGTTCGTGTGTTGTGAAAATGTAAGGTAAGGATATGTGTGTGCGTGTGTGTATGTATGTGAGTGAGTGTGGGTGGAGGATGTTCGTGTGTGATAGTGTGTGTAGCGTGAGTCGAGAGGTTGTGTTATTTCGTATTTGCGTATAACTTGTAAGACAGTTAAATTATTCTAATTAGTTTTTCAGTTTCTTTGTAGGAAAGAGTCAGTAGCCAGTTCTGGATATTTTTTTTAGCTTATTTAGTAGAACATAATTTAATGTTACAGAATTTTACTATTCTATTATACATAAAAGGTAGCATGAATTTTTGCAGGTGTTGAGCGAAGGTTGTCTTTAATTACGCTAACAGTTCGATTCATGTTTATACCCGTAACGAATACTTGAGTCAATGCTGCTCCTTACTGAAGCGGATGATATCGGCTGCCAAGCTTTATAAGTTATCGCACCACCTACTGACTGGCTGATCCGAATGATTTTTCCCATCTGAAAGCTGACAGAGCGTCGGTCAGGATCGCGTACAGGTGTTAAGTTCCTCACCGTGATGTATTAATTTTGTCAGTATCATTATGTTTGTGTACAATAAAGAATATTCTTTTCTAAGTTTAACGGTATAAAGGTCACCCAGTAATCCGCCTGATAATTCTTGTTGTCTAGATCTCTCCCGCTCCGCCTTCTATGTGGCTTGCGCTTTATTGTCTCTTAAACAAGAGTGAACACAGAAAGTTGAGCGTTTTAATTCGACGTCGCTTTACAATGGCATTCTACAGAATGTACCAACTACCACCACTCAATTTTGCAGTGGGAAAGTTTAATAAGAGCCCCAGGCAAAACTTAATTGCATACGCAGTAATTATAAATTCTATTATAAATTTATCCATGCATAGCATTCTTATTAAGAGAATAAAATAAACGTAAAACGTAGATTATCTATACATATAATAAAATTCTCTAGAGGATGGGCAGCAGCGTTCTCTAAGTAGGTACTTTAACAACCATACTGCGATCGCCAACCCGCCTGCCCCTTTTTGGGGAGGCCTATGTCCAGCAGTGAACGTCTTTCGGCTGAATGATGATGATAATAAAATCGTAACGAAGCAAAAAAGGTGCGTAGAATTTTTTTGAAAAAAAAATTGTTTCCTCTTCTAGGAACGATACTGATGCCATAACTAAAGTTTTTAGAATTTCTGTCTTTTTTTGTATGTTTGAGCTTCACGCCAATACTACTGAACAGATTTATTGTCGAATAGTCCGTTAAAGAGCGGGTCAGGTTATAGGGTACGCAAAATATCACGTTATTGAATGCGGATAATGAGCAGTAACCTTATGTTTCCGTAGGCAAAGCCGCAGATACAGCTAGTTAAATATAATTCTTTATTTTATGACTACGGTCGACGTCAGAGTTCTTGATACCAATTCATCTAACAAATTGTTTAAATAGCAATCTAACCGCAGCTGAACCACAGCCGTCCGACGGTCCGACCGTTATCTCTATAAGAAAAAAAATCTAACGGTCGTGGTTCAGCTGCGGTTTGATTGCAATTTTAAACAATTTCATTAGTACCTAATATTGGCCGCCTAGCGTACCTACTAACAATAACACACCGAATTGATGTCTTCAGGATTCTAATAAAAGCTGAACACCTGTTGTCATCATTGTTTTTGTCGCAGGAATTAGATTTTCAGGTTTCAATTTCTTCAATTTCTATTCCTAGATTCGGCAATTTTCTGATTGATTTCTTAGAATTTCAAAGAATATTTTCACCAATGGAGAAACAAATAATTAGTATTTTAAAATGCTGATGTTCATATCAATAAGTATCTTGATGACAGCAGCAGGTGCAGCTTGAATTTATGACCATTCGATCGTAAAGGAACCGGGCAACGTTCAACATTTTACGGCAATCAGTATAGAGGGCAATTCCCAGCAACTATTTACAGCATTACGTGCTCAATCTATTGCTAGCAATACAACAATGTGTAACTCAGGGCGCGTTCAGACAACACGCGCCTGCTAAGCGCACGCCACGCGCGTCAGCACCCGCGTCTAACTCGCTTTGAAATTTGTTGCATATAATTTGAGTCTTATGACACATCAATAGATCTCAAATTGTATTTGCCATCCTAGCTGGGAGGGTGGAGGCGACGCAGGCGCTGCGCAATTGCGACGCGTGTACTACGCAATAGCAATTCGGGCGCTGAGCGTGCGCGTGTACTTAACGTAACGTACTAAAAATGAACGTTAAGACAAGGGACTAACTATTAAATTCCAAAATTTCTGAGGAGGGTGCGACTCGTACGAGAAGGGCGCGCGCTTTCGCGCACGAAATAAAATTGCGCATGTATGAACGCTGCCTCAATGATTCGTTCTACCTAGCCTTTCCCCAACTATGTTGGGATCAGCTTTCAGGCTAACCAGATGCGGCTGAATACCAGTATTTTAGACAGAGCGACTGCCAACAAACCTCCGCAACCCAGCTACTGAGCAATACCGATATGCTAAGGTTAGATCGGCTGTCAGACTTTCAGGCTTACTACCCATAACGACTGTCATAAGTATGATACGCGGGACCGACAGTTTAACGGACCAAACTGAATTTCGACAAATCGTTCTACGACAAGATTTTACTTCGACACTATGGAACTCCGACATTACGCTATTCCGACAGTTACGGAACTTCGACACCTAACTTGGGGCGCCCCAACACGCATAGGTTAGGTTCAAAGGGGATGTAGGGGCTAGAGAGAGCGAGCAAAGCGAGCGAACGAAGCCCCCGTCATCCCCTTCGTGTTAGGTTACTTTAAACCCCAGTGTCGAAGTTCCATAATTATCGGAGTAGCGTAATGTCGTAGTTCCATAGTCTCGAAGTAGAATCTTGTCGTGTACAAAACGCTACTCCGATAATTATGGAACTTCGACACTGGGGTTTAAAGTAACCGAACCTAACCTATCCGTGTTGGGGTGCCCCAAATTAAGTGTCGAAGTTCCATAATTGTCGGAGTAGCGTAATGTCGGAGTTCCATAGTGTCGAAGTAAAATCTTATCGTAGAACGATTTGTCGAAATTCAGTTTAGGAGTAAGTTTAACGTGCTTTCCAAGGCATGGAGTGGTCTCAATGTGTAACGAATGGTCACCCATCCACGGACTGACCGCGGCAAGCGTAGCTTAACCTTGTTAATCATATGGTCCGCGCGGTTGTTAAGTAGCCCCTCAATATGTGAATCGATGATTATCCGTTTTAAATTGCTGCCTTCTATCGCCCAGCGGCAGCCATACCCGGCAACACACGACTATACCATCAACAGCTGGTCAATGTTGTTATGTTGTCAATATTGACTAGTAATACAACCATATTGCCGTTACATTGCCGGTCACACATTGCCGTAAATGACCAGTCTTTGGATAACACCGTATTAATCTAAGGCTCAATTTACACCGCCGAATAGAATGGAAGCGACGAAATTGTATATAGCATAATGAACGTTATGTCAATTGTATAAAGTACAAACTAAATAATAATAATAATAATCATTTATTTCAGGCTTTGACACCCATAAAATGTGTTAGTTACAAATTTTTCTTAACCTAAATGTTCGCATTACACTAATAATACTACTTAGACATATTGCACAACACATATTGTAATAAAAATATGGATAAAAAGATACTGGTCACCTATCCATGTGCAGGTGTATCCAGTGCGCTAGCAGCGGAGAATCCCACCGGTCCGCCCAAACGCTCAAGATGCCATTGGGGCTGCCACGCAAGCGACCTAGTAATGATGCACAGCGTTTTCTTATGATGGCATGAAAGCCATCAACACGGGCATCCGCTAGCATGCCTGATGCACTGCAATAACGAGGCAACCCCATCAGCACCCTGAACGCGTTGTTATATTGCACGCGCAGAGCGCTGTATGTCCCCTGCGTGTAGCTAACCCACAGGCTGCACGTGTACAACGTCTGGCAAAAAGCTCTAAAAAGTGTCACTTTGACCTGGTCGGTACAACGTGCAAACCTGCGAGCTAACATATTGCAGCGGACAGACAGCGCCCTACGTTCCCTCTCCATATCAATACTATCCTTTAAGTCCTCGGTGACCCAGTGTCCCAGATACTTAAACTGTGCGACTTTTCTTAGTGGCGTGCCGTAAAGCGTCACGGGTGGCACGGTAGAATAGGACTTACGACTCGCTTTGAAAACCATTATTTCAGTTTTTTTGGCGTTGTATCTGAGACCATGGGCCTCCGCATAAGACTCACACATATGCAGCAATCTACGCAAAGCTCCAATCGACGGGCTCAGCAGTACCATATCGTCTGCATAGCTTATATTATTTATGCACACTCCATCAATGTGGCAGCCGATGTTGGCACCGCTAAGCTCGCCGATTAGTCGGTTCATGTATAGGTTGAAGAGTTTGGGTGAGGTCAACCCTCCTTGCCTAACTCCACACTCCAACCTATACATGTCCGAGTATGAGCCTGCCCATTTCACACAGTTCATTTGATGATTGTACCAATACTTAAATAATGATATAATCTCGTGCGATACAGTAGTCTCCTTGTGTAATTTTTCCCATAGCAAGTCGTAAGACACCAGGTCAAAGGCTTTAGATAAGTCTAAGTAGCATGCGTACACTGGTGTTTTACGTGTCGTGTAGTACTGCACAGTCTGCTTAAGGCATAGGATTGCACTTTCTGTTGATAGGCCAGCCCGGAAACCGAATTGGGCGTCGTGCAGATCAAGGTGTTTATCTAAATGCCCATCAAGCAGACTGTCCAGCACTTTAGCTATTACTGTGGCCAGCGATATGGGTCTGTAGTTTGACAAGTCTGAATTGTCTCCAGTTTTATTTTTTATTATTGGTACAACCACGGTTTGCATGAGTTTGTCAGGCAAATAAGAATGGCTGATGCAGAGATTGAACAACATAGCCAGGACTCTTGGTAGATGAACACCAGCGTGCTGCAGATGCTCGATACTGAGGCCATCATGTCCTGGCGATTTGCCTCTTACCATAGATTTTATAACAGTTGCAATCGCCTTGGCAGAAAATATGACATTTAGTTTCTCAGTACCAAGCATCGGCAGCTGTATTGTCGAAGGCGATGAAAGAGGAGATTCAACTTTGAAGTGGCGCTGAAAAACCCTGGCTATCTCGCTCGACTCGTGCACGCCCGCGACGCTCACCGGCAGGCTCGGCTTTGGATTTAATTTGTTAGTAGTCTTCCAAAATTTTGAAAAGTTTTTATTAGAGTGATGCTTAGCTATAATATCCATCTTGATCTTTTGCTGATTATTTTGACACCATTTTAATTTTGCTTTAAATTTACGTCTTGAGTCGCACATATCATTGTAAATTGGACCAAAAGTAGGTTTCATATGTAGTATCCAGGTTTGAAAATGTGCCTCTCTAACGTGTTTGTTCCAGCCTACAACACTCATGCCCTTCCTACGTTGCTTTACATTATAACTGTATTCAGCCGCCTCAGTCAATATACTTACAATATTGTTGTACAGTTTGTTTAATAGTACTTTATGATCAACATTGGGGCAAAATTTGTCAGCACACTTACTAAAATCCTCCGGAAAGTGAATATCTCTTAATTTATTATGACAATATTGGTGATATTTTTCAAGTTGACTGATATCCCTTTCTCCCCACAGAATTTTATTGCAAGTTACGTTTGGTCTTGCAATTTTAGTCTTTATTAAGTTAATATTACATTCTAATTTAATGGGTTGGTGATCAGACCAATAAGTGTCATACAGCACAGACGCACTGACAATTGTCTCCTGCGCGGCGGACGTAACTACACAGTGGTCGAGCCATCGGCGACACCCGTGCGCATCGCTCACAAATGTAAAAGAGTCTAACGGCAGTAAATCAAGGTCAATACATGTCCATAACTGTTCATCACAAAAATTTAATAATTCAGAGGCAAAAAGCTCACCTGGGTGCGCATTAAAATCGCCTAATACATAAACACATTCCACGTCATTGTTCTCAATTATCGAGCTTATTTCACCAAGAACCTCCGTAAATTCACTTAAGTTGAAACTTCACTTAAGTTAAATACGAGCCAAAAAAGGTCTTCAAAACAGGCGTCTTCCGGGGAATTCTCGCGGCCTTTTTTGGCTCGTATTTAGTTTGTACTCAATCAATCAAAAGTTTTTATTTCACATAAACCATTACAGGCGCTTATGAAAAGTCGAATTTAAGTGCATGGTTCCAATTAGTCATTTCCTATGGGGAAGAGCCGGCAAGAAACTCCATGGTTACTCTTTTAAAATCCATATCTTTAACAATTTGAGTGGGTACAGTTATGACTTAGAATAGTTATGAGAGAGCAAAGTAGACATAAGAGCAGGAACCACACAAAAAACAAAATGAAAAAATTTGGTCACAAATTAAATAGGTATCCAGGTATCTAGCAAGTCTACAAAGGTTTCACATTTACATAAGGTAAAAGGACGCTAAACTATATAAAACAACGGACATGGTTAATTGTCATCAAAACACATTACAAAGAAAATCACTGTATAATAAGATAATACTTTATACAACTGAGATAAAATTCATTATGCTATGTACAATTTCGTCGTTTCCATTCCGCGGCGGCGTAAATTGAGTCTAAGTCATAGATTTAAAATTACTCTGCCTGCAACAGCCCAGTAGACAGCATTGTGTAAGCACTCCACACATAACCACCCGTTATCCACAGAACACAAAAGACTTTTTAGTATCCATTGCACAAAGTGCTCCCCTAGGCCGAGATATCGGTCCGGTAATGCACTTTGTTTCATTTCACGAGGTACCGATGCAGAAAACCGTAGTTTTGCCAAACATTCTGTTCGTAACATACTGCAGTGAATTGCGCGCTGTCACGCGATTTGGCAAATAACTACTGTGTGGAAAAATACTATGGGGATGAAATTATTTTAGGCTAGCGGATTGGGTTGGGTTGTTGCACTGCAGTAAATTGTTGTTTATTCTATTGTTTTATGTTCGTTCGCATAAAATGAAACTCTTATGGCGGATTTTTATGATTTACTGAGCGTTATTGGTTCGGTTTATCTTTGAAGTAGGTACTTTATTTCTCATTGAGACAATCGCTTATGAAAATGTATGGAACAGCGTTTTTTTTTTTACGAATTCATAGTTTTAAGGCGGCTTCTATCACGCCACATGCGAACTATTCGATCCTACATGGCGATATCAAGATTTAACACGCAGATAGTATATGTGTCGTGGCCATATCGTAGAATTGATCACTTCATGATGTGGCCGGCCATTTCATGAAATGGTTGTATTTCATGATATGGCCAACTAAAATTGGCCATATCGTTTAAACGTCAACGTTTAATTATATGTCCATCCACGTTTGGCCATATCAATAATGTAGGGTACGAGTATCCATGATATCAAAGGTTTAATAAAAAATCCAAATAAAGGAAACACGTACCATGCAAGCAAAGGAGTAGACTACGGAATTTCGACCCACAAAGTTTAATAGCTTGATTCACCAACAATTAAGGGGATCTGGCGCTCGACGGCCGCTGCCGCGGCACGCTCGCTTCGCTCGCTCGCCTTCGCGCGTTATTGGTCACTGTTCTAACCTAACCTAACCCAAATGATTCAATATACTAAATAGTAAATTTTCGCAGTAACGTGCATCGATATTTCGTGCTGTAGTTTCACAGGTTAACCAGATAAATAATCGAACAAATAAAATTCTATGAAAAGTTCACCCACAAATACCATGAAGTCATACTTTGAAATCCAATAATAGTCCATTAATTTTCGTTGCGTGGTCACCCTACTTTACTTATTATTATTAGCTTTTTTGTCAGAATAATTGTCCGCCGCCATGATGCATCACAAAAACAAAACGATATCAGCGTCTCTAACAGTAGATAATGTAACTAATTTTATGATATGATCACTAATGTTTGACCATATCATGAAGTAGCCGTGCGTTTAGCTGATCATATCGTCAAGCGCTGATTATCCATTGATCTCGCCAGGCCATATCATGATGTGGGCAGCGGGTATTGGCCATTTCATGGAATACAACCATTTCGGTCGGGTCGGCCACATCATGAAGTGATCAATTCTATGATCTGGCCACGACATATACAAGGTGTAACATAAATAAGTGTACAACCTCTTAAGGGGCCACTGTACTCATCATTATGAATAACTTTTAGTATGGGACCAAACCCGAAATCGCGTAAAAAAATCAGCTGGTCCCTACATTAATGTTCGCATAACTCGTCAATACGTAGGGAACAGCTGATTTTTTTTTCGCGATTTCCTTTTTCATCCCACATTAAAAGTTGTTCATAATGATGAGTACAGTGACCCCTTATGAGGTTGTACACTTATTTAGTGATACCTTGTATACAACCGCCCAACATTAACCGTTGGGCAATAGCCCGCCAGGCATAAGACTCCGCCTGGTTGGAAGATCCTCCCTTTAGTTGGAGGAACACAGCACCTCATTCCTCCACAGTTTATTCCATAGTAAAAGTTGTTCAAAATGATGAACATGTAAAGCGACTAACCAGCCATACTGTATACTTACTATATTTAACGTAACATTACACAAATAAGACCCGTTTATAAAAGGAAATGTATAGAAATAAGCAACATGTTTACTTCCAGCAAGAATTCAACACAGTATTATACTTTTATGAACCTTAACTGTCAATCAAGATGAGCTTAAACTCGACTTGAAGAAATTGTTCAAAAGATATTCGTACACTGTTAGGCCCATTTTATTCTAATGTTATATGAAATGAAGTATACATTGATACGATTTAAATACAGTAATGGCTATCCTAAAATTGACCCCGTGAGGGAACGGGCTAGAATATAAAACTTCTCACCACACGCTGGAAATAGACGCATGTCGTAAGATTCAATAAAACCCAGCACGCTTGGTGGTAGGATCTTACGGTCCGCCTGGCTAGCTACCACCCTCACATTAAAGTTCGACGCCAAGCAGTTTACTGTTCCGTCGTATTTATGTGAGAGCCAGAGGGGTATAGGGAATCCCTCTATATCTTCGTTACTTAGATTCGTCTGGTCCATCTTAGACCCTGTCTGCGCTTACGATCAGGGGCCTAATTCTCCTAAAATAAATTGTTGCCAAACGCAATCGAACCACAATCGTCAGTCAGTTTTTCTTTTCGAAAACTTTCAAAATGATTGATTTTGTTTTTTGTGTCAAACAATTTGATAGCTTTTGAAATTGAGAAATGTCTGAATGAACGGTTCGGCTTTGGTTCAGTTGTGATTTATCAAGATTTATTTTAGGAGAATTGAGCCCCAGGTGCGATTAGGGTCAAACGCTATAAAGTCAAGTAATACGCACATAATATAATTCCAAATGTTTCCACCTTTATTGAAACAGTCAGGGAGTCAATTAATACAATTTAAATATTTTAATCTACATTTTGCTTGACAGGGAAATTGCATGTTTAATTCTGTTTCAGTACAGGTTCAATTAAATTGAATTGTATTTAATTGAACGCTGAACTGTTATGGTTTTTATGATGTAATGATTTAAATAATTGATTCATTTTGTGGCATTAATTGTTGATCTATAAAAAACATTTTGCAAATACGCGGTAATACATTAACAAAAATTAAGTACGTCATTATCATCATCCTAAAGTTAAGAATGCAGAAGTTTAAAACCCCAATAATGATAATGAAAACTCAAATTATACCACTGCCGTCAAGCAATATGACAAGAATAAAAACAATCTGAAACTACTACAGTACCGCCTGTTATAAGTAGGTATTCGTATGACAGCCGGGACTCACGGCTAAGTGTTCTCAGAGGCACAGAGGGGTAACGCATCCGAACGGTCACTTAGTTTCTAGTATGTCTTCTGCATCGTGGATGCGTTTACAGACGTAAATCCTCACATGCACAAACGCCCTACGCCCTAAGGCCTCAAACGTATCAAATTTACTTCATTTCCACAATTTAAAACTTTTTGAACTGTTTCAAAATTCTTAAATCCTCTTCAAACAGTAAACAAGCCAAGAATCGCGTTAATAAACTCGGTTTTACCACAGTAATCCCAGTTATCTGTGTGGGCAATAGATTGACTAACCCAGCATTCTGTAACGACTTCAGGGAACAACTGTTGGCGTTGAAATAGGGATGTAGAGACTTGAAATTAACTCCTTCCGCGTTGAAACTGGGTTTATTTCCGTCGCTTTGTTTGTGGCGTTGGAAATAAGGATGTACACATTGCCTTAGAAGCTCTTTTAAATTATAGAGTTTTTTTTAAGCTCCGACGCAATAAATCCGCCGGGGTACCGCTAAGTAAATAAATTAAAAATAAAATACAATAACTTTCGTGAGACACATTCATATTTATGATTAGTTAGGGTTTACTCCCGTGCATTTTTCAGGATTGCCCGACTAGTTTCGTACTTTCGACTCGCGACCTCGCCGCGTGATCAGCTTATGATTAAGAGATCCTTTTGGGTCTGAAACTTGTCAGGCAATCCCGAAAAATGCATTTGAGTCAACCGTAACTAATCATAAAAAGAATACAATTAAAAATTATAAAGTAGGTATGAAACTTAGCGATCCCCCGACGCGATGACGCTTGGATATACTCATTACTACTACTATTTATATTATAACTTATCATAAACTTAAAGGCCCAATAGGTAATTTTTTTTTACTTTTTTTGTGTCGGGCTATTTTTAATGTTACGTGAATCAAGTCTTTTTATTTCTAACGGTATAGATGTTAGTGAAATCGCTTGCTAAGGGGCAAGTGAAAGAAAAGCATTTATAAGGCATCGTGCTTTCATTTGCGGTTAATTTGATTATCACTTGCGTTAACAGTAGAAGGAGAAGAGAAGAGATGAAACGCATGTGACGAAAAGAGTAATGAATATAAATTTGGATGGATGGAGAGGAAGGGGGAAGCCAAAGAAAAGATGGATGGATGGCGTGAAGAATGATATGAAAGAGAAGGGAGTCAGTGATATTATGACGGTTGACAGGACGGAATGGAAGAAGAAAATGTGTTGCGCCGACCCCAAGTAACATGGGATAAGGACAGGAAGATGATGATGACTTGCGTTAACAGTGAATGAAAACATCGTGAAGAAACCTGCACACATACGAGGGCTCCATAAATTTCTCGATGGTGTGTGTAGTCCGCCAACCCGCACCAGGCCAGCGTGGTGGACTAAGGCCTAAACCCTTCTTATTCTGAGAAGAGTCCCTTGCCCAGCAGTGGGACAGTAATGGGCTGACCATGAAGGGGTTTTGCATACGTGGTTGGTAAGCAGACTTTGTGAATATACTACGCTTTGTCGAATTGACGGAAATCGAACGAGTGACCATGCGGGCACACTGCATTAGGAGCTTATTCCGCCACTACGTGATTCAGACTGATTTTCACAGCTTAAAAACGCTTGATGTACACACGGCTAGATATCAAGCTATACAAGGTTAGTCAGAAAGAGGGTACTAATCCGAAAGGGTGTTACAGTACCCATAATAATGAACAACTTTTGTTCTACTACTTTCCCGAAAAGTTTAAGAGAAATAGCTGTTCAAAAATGACACAAAACAATACGCTAAAATACGTCTATCCTCAGCTATGATCAGCTTTGATTACATTTTTTACACGAAATAGAAGCTCTATTTTCTGAATTTGTAACTAAAGCAGGGATGAAGAATTTTTGAAAAAACTAAAATAAAAAGTAATAAAAAATGTATTATGTCTACATACAATACTTATTGTATGTAGTATAAATATTTTGCAGCAGTACATCACGGACTATCCCCCCTATCTTATTCATTGTCTTCCTGTTCATCTAAAGGTTGTCTGGTAAGGATAAGACCGCTATTGTACCCTTCAATGTATGTTATGGTATAAGAGCTGTATTACTATTTTGGTGTACAATATATTCTATCTATCTATAAAAATATTTTACACTAGCTTTTGCCTGCGGCTTCGCTCGCGTTAATTTATACTAAAAATATTATTTTTTTAACACTAAAATATAGCCTATAGCACTCAGGAATAACGTAGCTTCCTATTGGTGAAAGAATTTTTGAAATCGGATGAGTAGTTTCGGAGATTACCTCCTACATACAAACAAACAAACAAACAAATTCTACCTCTTTATAATATTAGTATAGATGAAAATAAAAAATTTTGAAATTTTAACACTTGCTTTAAAACAGTAATCAGTGATACTTTAAGTGGTATGTGGATTAGTACCCCCTTTGCGACTCATCATCATCTGCCTAGCCTTTTCCCAACTAAGTTGGGGTCGGCTTCCAGTCGAACCGGATGCAGCTGAATATCAGTATTTTACATGGAGCGACTGCCTATCAGACCTCCACAACCCAATAACTGGGTAATACGATACTCTTGGTAAGACTGGTTGTCAGACTATCTGGCTTCTGACCAACAGTAACGACTGTCAAAGATCTACAAATGACAGCCGGGACCAATGGCTTTACGTGCTTTCCGAGGCACGGAGGAAACTCGCTATGGTAAATGGTCACCCATCCACAGACCAACCTCGGCAAGCGTTGCTTAACCCGGAAGATCGGTCTATGCGGCTGTAATTATTTAGCCACGAGCTCCTCCCCCTAGTGCGCCCTTTGCGACTAACCTTGTATATTTCCAGTGTAAGCTGACCTCTCAATAAGAGATCAGCTCATACCAGAAATGTATAGCTCTACATCATCGCCTTAGAGTGAAAACCTCGGGCACGCATTAATTGGTCATCGCACGGTTCCTGTGAGCTTTCACGTGGGCGAAGTTGCGGACAAAAGCTGGTCAACTATATTTATTACGAATTTTATATACCCAATAAAGGCTTAATTTTAGTGCCTACAAAATAATGTCGCATAGAGCGGCTCTCTTTATAATTATAGTACTCGTACCTACCGTAGATCGGGGTTACTTTGATAAATTTTTTGAGCTCCATGTGTTTGTATCTTATTTATTTTCGCTTTTAGCTGCTACATCAATAATATTTTATATAGACTGAATTAACTGAGATATATAAAATTGCATAGACTAGATAAAAAAAAACTACAGAGCATAGTTTTCGATGAAAAAGGAGAAATTTCCTTATCAAAGTCGAACCGTAGGCTTTTACTTTGAAAATCCCTGTTTTATCATTCAATGACAAAGTAGCCCCAATTAGGACTTGAATTTTGTACATAATCAGGGGTGTGATTTAGTATTTTTTATCTTCGCCATCTAACTTCGCAGACACCTCTATACCGTATGGTAAAATAGAAAAACTGACAATGTTGCCTGTACAGTTAAGTTAAAATACATAAGTTCCATTTTTACAGAGATATATGACCCATCGCCGCAAGGTTGCCTGCTTGTCGGTCTTCTACAGATTTTACTTCGGTGAGTGTGCCCAAGAACTCCACGACCTCATTCCACCGGCCCCCTTCTATTATTGGTCATCTAGGCGCACTGCAGGTTACCATCACTTCCTGGTTGCTATTCCACCAACTCGCACTAAGCGCATACAACCCTAATCTCTTCGAAGTGAGAGTGAATAGGCTTCTTCTGGATAAGCTCGGTCCATCGTCGACTTTGTCTCGGTCACCTCTGACCTAGACTAAGGTCAAGAGCAAACCCACCGCAAATAAAAAATGCAATATTTTTAGTAACTATTAATATCGCCCCTTGATATGAAAGTACCCCAATCACTGATACCCAATAAATGATTAATTTCAGTGCCTACAAAATAATATCGCATAGAGCGGCTCTCTTAGTACCTTTAAGTAGTGATAAAATAAAAATGTCAGCATTCCCGAGGTTATCACTCTTAGGCGACGATATAGCCGTGCCTACCTTGTTCAAATTATGTTAATTAACAGTTACAACTTTATACGTATTTCTGTATGTTTCAACCCAAATTAAATTACTATGGGTGAACAACTCTGGGCAGCTTAATGTTCGATGTAAATTAGTCTCGGAATTAGTTCGGAACAGATTAAGAGTAGGTTAAGGATCGCTTGTTATAAATTGATGTTAATTTGTAATTGATCTATGTAGGAAGTTATGGTTGGTTGTTATAAAGCGATTCGTTTTGTCATAGTAACGTATATCTATATATATAAAAATGAATTGCTGTTTGTTAGTCTCGTTAAAACTCTAGAACGGCTGGACCGATTTGGCTAATTTTGGTTTTGAAATATTTGTGGAAGTCCAGGGAAAGTTTAAGTGGTGAGAAAATATGGAAGAGGATAAAATAATTTCAAAAATCAATATTAATGATAGGTTTTTTTTACTATCTTTTTGTCGATAAATTATAGTCTGCTTTCACCCATTTTCGTTTGTACACATTATCCAGAAACAAACTGTATAACCAATTAGATGTTATGCAAATAACAATTAAATATTTATATTTCACATTTAATTCACACACTTCACTAAAACACATATTAATCATCCCATTTACAAATATTCAAATCTCAATTAAATATACATTTCATGCGTACAAAATTTGAACACTAAAATATTCCTAGAATGCCTAACTAACTCGTTCACTCGTAGTTAATTAACGAACAAGGTTTTATAATTAACAGGAGTATCCATTAATTTGATAATTAAATTTAAAGTTAACTTGTTTGTAATTCGCGGCGCTTGATTAAAACTGATTAAGATTACTCCAAGTTTGTTGCAGTAGTAATATTAATTACAGCTTATCATAAAAGATTAATATTAAGGGAGGAACAGAAAGGCATGCGAGAACTGCAGTTCAGGATTCAACTGGCATCATGAATGTTTACGCTGTGTTGTGTTTGGAATGTTAGAGATTTTGTGAGAGGATGGATGAAAAATGAGTAGGTACAGTTAATTTCTTTTTAATAATGTTTTATTGTTTCTTTAATTATTTGTTTATTGTAGGATAACTATTTTATCATCAGCCTCATACGTGATTTCACCTTCTTTCTATTTATATTAAACCTTATTTAGGGTTAACCTAAAGGGTAAAACGGGACACTATTACTGAGACTCCGCTGTGCGTCCGTTTGTCACCAGGCTGTATCTCATGAATCGTGATAGACAGTTGAAATTTTCACAGATGATGTATTTATGTTGCCGCTATAACAACAAATACAAAAAAATAGAATAGATAATTCTAAGGGTCTATTTGAAATAAAAAATATTTGACTTTGACTGTATTTGAGCTTAACTCAACAATTTTCACTTTTACTGCTATAAATTGACTCTTTGTTATTGTGATATCATGCAATGTATTTAATTAACACTCCATTGAAGGTACAAAAGCGTGCATTAAACACAATTGCACGATATAATTACCGGACTACCCGCATTGAATGCAGAACAATAGTCACACACAAAGCCAATGTCGGTATTGTTAGTTGTTCTGAATATACGGATTTTGTAGAAGTCCTTATTATAACAACAACAGGTCATATTTTCGACTGTTCTTATTCTGTCTCATTGGTCTAGTGGTCGCAAGTCCCAGGTCTGGCAGTGTTATTAGGTTCTTCCGTGTGGAATTTCTCAGTAGCAGCCCGGAATCTGGATTTGTGCCCAGTCGATGTCAATATGCTCGCCCCCTATTACTTATTTTATATCTCATACATAACGGCAAAATGAGGGGGTACTTAGGGCATCCAATCCCGCATGTTATTTGTAATCTCGGAATTTGCAAGATCGATGATTTTTGATCCCGCAAGATCTTGGTATTTGCGGGATCTCGCATGTATAAATGCTGCGTGCTGAGCTGTGTGCACCTGCCTATACGTGAGTTTGTTGTAAAAACGATTTAATAAAGTAAAAATAAAAATCTATATATTAAATTCAAATCTAATTTAGTTAAATTAACTCATCTTTTGTAGGAAATAATTTCAGAGAAAACGTTACATGGTCAATCTAGCAGTAGTTTTAAGGCTTTTAAGTATCAAATTGCAAAATTTACGTTAATGCCGTTAACAGTTTTCAGATTTTTAAAAATGTTTCCAATCTTACTACAAGTTTGGAAACATTTTTTTTCATTCACGAGCGTAGTTAGATGCATGCAACTTCTGTCAACAAAAAAAGAACGTAAACAATACTCACGATGCTCACGGGCACGCTTATGCTGCTCCTTAATCTCGCAAATCCTGTGGATCCCGCACATGTAATCTCGCTCCTTAAGCGATTAGAAAATCATGCAAGATCCCGGTATTTCGAGATCTCCGTATAACAAGATTGGATGCCCTAAGTGTACTATAAAGCTCTGCCCAAACCATCGGGGAATACACACGTTTTTAACACAAAAACTTAATTATGCAATTGAACCCAACAGCCGGAGGTCCAAAGTCACTTTGCTACCACTGCACTAATGAAACATCATATAACTTAGCTACCTACATAAACTGTAGAACAATCTAGAACAATGGTAGTCGACACAAAGTGAATGCATTGTCGCAGTCTGCGAGTTCTCAATTTATGAATATTGTACCGATTGTACCTGCTGTGATTTGTGGCGTGAAGGTAGTATTGTGCCAAATTTGGCTCTGAGAGTAATATAATATTACGAGGGTGTTAAATTTTGTTGTGCCAATTAATAGTAGTTTATGGAAACTGTTACATAGTAGGGATTATTAAAACACGAGTGCGAGTTTAAACACCGAGCCGTAGGTGAGCTTTTTAATAGGATCACACGAGTGTTTTAATACCTTAGTTATGTGCAGTTTCATATTATTAAAACAAAAACAATATTATGGCGCCCAAACCCAGCAGCCTACCGCGCATGCGTGTATAGCGCGCGCATGCGCCTTGGCGCGCGCCGTAACGGATAAAGAGCAGTCGCTAAAAAAAATATTTAAAACTCCTTGGTCGGTCCGAAGTGTACTTTAGACTGGTATTCCACCTATCCAATATCTTTGCCCAATGTTCGTTTGATCAAAGAAATTGTGCATTTGATCAAAGAAATTGGATGATTTTAATTAAGAATTTCAAAGAAAAGAAATTTGATCAAATATTGGACAACGATATTTTACAAAGATATTTGATAAGTAGAATACCAGCCTTAATAGAAAAAATATATTTTAAAGCATTATTTTGTTGACAAAACTGTACTTTAATAAAACTTTTTTTTTAATGATGCACGTGAATAAAATATTTCATTAATATTTTTGCCACTGACAAACGGTGATAGAAAAACATCGTGAGGAAACTTGTACTTAATGGTCTGAAATCGATGTAAACGCCAGTGCCAAAACTGGTTTGCAAAATTTCAAACCGACAATTTTGATGTTGAAGATACACCACGTTCTGGAAGGCCAGTTGAAGCTGATGAAGACACAATAAAGGCAATTAATTGATACAAACCGGCGAATAACAACTCGTGAGATCGCTGAGAAATTAAAATGCTTGTTTTTTTTTTATTTATTCATTAAGGTACACCAACAGTTTCTGTATACAATTCGACCGTTCATGATCATTTGAAACGCTCGCAGGCGGCGGTTGCGACTTAGCTGTACACGAAGAGTCACGGAAATTGTCGAATACCCCCGAAACCGTGATCGGCTTGGCCGATTAGTCGGCCGACTAGTCGGCCTCTTTACAACCGACTAATCGGCTAGTCGGCTATTCGGCCAAAGTCATAGTCGGCACATCTCTAATTATTACGAGTAGTATAACGAGACAGATCTCGTTACTAAGTTACAACTGCGATACCATTTTCCTCTGTCTGTTCTTAAGGGTAAATCGTCACACATCCCTAATTATGAGCAGTTACAATAAAAATAAAATAACACCACAAAAATGTTCCTGGAATCCTCTAAAAGAATAATATGAAAACTACAAACATGTTGAAATAAACCCGAAAGAATGCTTACCTTTTTAAGATTCATCGCGTACCTAAAGAATATAAAGGAAAGTATACTTCAGGCATTTTCTGCACCTCACAGTAGTGAATTTAAAATATGCAAATGAAATGCACTACAATGTATTCAGCTAAAAATGTTACTATTTCAAATGGAAAAGCGACGTGTTAAAATGAGAAGGTATGTGAGAAATGTTTGTACAGCCGCGGACTCGACATGTTTATCAGATTTCAAATTCGATTCCTTCTCACACTGTGCGCAATAAGGTTTGAGATGGCATATCAACTTACATATGTATCTATTATCTATTAGTTTTTAAAATTGTGAAGCGTCGATTCTAGCAAAAAGGCTATTAACCACTTTTTGATGTTATGAACTCCTTTATAGGTAGGTATGTGTGTCTAGTCAAAAATTGTATAGTGCGAACTTGATTGAATTTACTAAATAGGTTGATTTCTTTTTCTATGCTACTTAGTATAAATATTTTCTTTAAATTAACCTTTTATGTCAATTAAGAAAAAATATCTTTGCCCCGTCAATTCTTTGCGAGTAACCGAGCGAAAAGTAATGTGCAAGCAATTATAGACCTCAGGATGGTAGACATTTCAAGTCCACGACTGTTTTTTTGTTTTTAATAAAAAAAAAAACGTTGCCCCACACTAAGATTTCTCTTGTATCGTGGGTGCGTTTACAGACACAAATCTCACAAACAAACGCCCAGACCCGAAACAACCACCTGTAGGCCATACAAATTTTTGTTCCGTGTGGGAATCGAACCCACGACCCGTAGCGCAGAAGCCAATTGCTTAGCCACTGCACCAAACGTGTCGTCAACTGTACATGAGGAATGCTGATTAACGAAACTACGGACATAACAAGAAATTCGTAATGATGTACCTGTGAGTACTGTTCCACTACTGGGCTCGGGCTTCTTCTCAGAATGAGAAGGGTTTAGGCCATAGTCCACCACGCTGGCCTGGTGCTAGTTAGCGGACTACACACACACCATAGACAACTTTATAGAACACTCTCAGGTGTGCAGGAGCCCAATTCTACTAACAGAAACTTTTATCAATTGCAACTTAAGAGGGCTATCGCATTTTCTCACCTCTCTCGCTCGCACAGGACCATATTTTTTAAGAATGTTAAATTAAAAGATGCATTTTTTAATAATGTATTCAATGGGCTCCCTTTAAAATAATATTAATTTAATAGGTATAATTATTAAAAACATTTTTATTGTGACATTTATTAAACTTATCTCAAAAACGGATCATAATAATTATTGAGCTGAGTTTATTAGGGAACACGATAGTAATGTGTTTTTAATAATTACCTATTAAAATAATATTATTTTAAAGGGAGCCCATTGAATACATTATTAAAAAATGCATCTTTTAATTTAACATTCTTAAAAATATGGTCCTGTGCGAGCGAGGCAGGGGACAAAATGCGATAGCCCTGTTAATCGTGACATTCAGACAGTTTTCGTATACAAAAACTATCAAATTGTTTGACAACAAAAACAATACCAAACATTTTGACAGTTTTCCTAAACGAAAACTTTCTGAATGAACGATATAGTTGCCATTGATAAAAGTTTCTGTTAGTGGAATTGGCCCCCAGGTTTCCTTGCGATGTTTTCCTTCACCGTTAACGCACGTAATAATCGAGTTCTGATGCGCACATTTATTTGAAAAGTTTAAAGTACGGGCCGCGATCGAACTCAAACATGTTTGCATGGAAGGCAAGTCTTTTTTTCTATTCTGTTTTATTGTTTGATGAAGATGATCCTTGTGGACCGTTTCTACGTAACCAGGTAGTTACTACAGGTTATTGGTCTGAACGGTCTCCCGCCTATTGGGGAAGTAAAATACTTAACTTAAGCTAACTACTTATACTACATCAACATCATGACTACTAGCAACAACAGCTGTTTTAACAGATAACTAATAATTTTCAGAAAAATCAAAAAATTTAAGACGCTAGTAAAACATCTTTTTTATCCTGAGTTTTTTGTGTTACTTCGTTATGCTCAAAAGATACTTTTTCGTAGTTTTTTGGCACATGTCAGATTTTATAGCCGTGCAAAATACAAAATACAATATAATTTTGCTTAGAAAGTTTTTAAGGAGAAATCCTATACTTATACAGTCCAACAAATCCTATAGGTACTTATACTTTAGTCATACATAATTGTAACTGAAGTAAAATTCTGACATGTGCACACAAAAATCTGCTATGTGCAATTTTATTGTTTTTCAAATCTAATATAAATAGTATGCGTTCCGATTTGAATAGTTAAGGTTCATATAAATGTTTTTGCTTCGTTTTTTCAACAAGTTTTGGAAAATCGAGGTACAGTAAAAATTTTGACATAGTTGTTTTGGCAATATAGATCCACGTCTAAATTCAAAATTAAAGAAATTTATCGAAAAAACAAACGGAAAATTGCACAATGGGTTTTGGCAAGCGAACCGACGTCATGCTGTTTATGCAAAAAGTACTCTACGCTGATTAGCAATCAAGAAAACATTTTATTTTACTACTTAGTTCTTCTATTTCTACAAAATTATCTCGTTTTGATTTGATCGAACAATATTTTCTAACGAATTCCGGACATTTTACGTGAAAATGTGGGAACTTTTCGTGAACTCTTCGTGTAAATGATTGCTTTTCAAACACAAAGCTTGGAAAGATCAGACAAAATGGAAAAGGAGAGCCAACCCTGGCGTCAGGCCAACTTTGAACGTGAGGCCAAGAGAAAATAATATTACATTTTTATTTAAAGTAAAAATACGACGATCTAAATCAAAAACTTCACAGTATTAAATTAAAACACACTTATTACTTAAGGGTAAGTTAACCTTTGGCAGATATGGGGTTCAGAGTTATAAAAACTTAAAATAAACAATAAGTTAATCATAAAACTTTTTTGGATGACTCCTGAACTGCCTGCCCAAAACGATCTAAACTGACCCTGTTTTTAATGTCCTGTAAAAACTTCAGAGGCGTAAAACCTAGGCGTACCTAACTTCGGACTCTTTATTAAATGGACAACGGAGGCTCGAAAATAAACGGAGGCCCGAAAATAATTATACCGCCTTAGGTAATACAAAATATTTTATGTCAGAAGGTATAATTGTGGTTTAATGGTACAAAATGTCGGGATAATTTTGCAATAATAAGGCCTTACCATCGCAAAATTAGCTTAAAATATCTCCTTAGTATCGACACGACCCGCCCGCGCTCCACGCTCGCATTTGGTGAGACATATGCTTCATAGTAATCCTTTGAATACTCAAGCTGGCCTGCCGACGACAGGACCCGCACTGCGTTTGGTGTGACGAAGACTTCAAAATTGGAAAAATAAACTGGGGATCTAAACGAAGTGACAACTTCTAAACGCTAAAGAATGGAAACACCAATGAGAAGTACAATCAGCTCGCCCCCTGCGTTTAGAATGGCGAAACCTTTAAAATATAACACAATTAAATATTAAACAGGGTGTCTATAAAAGGGGACAACATCCAAATGCTATAGAATAAAAACATCAAAGAAATGTACGGCCCACACGCGCCCCGCGTTTGGTGTAACAAAAGCTTTAAAATTAGAAAAACGAAACAGGGGGTCTAGACAAGGTGACAACTTCCAAACGCTAGATGAAAAGTAATATCAATGAGCTGTACTAGATTGACATAATGCTTTCGACCAGTCACGTGACCTGTAATGTCATTATAGCGTATCTATTCTTTGGCGATCTGCACCCGAGCTCAGGGGAGGGGCTCGTGGCTAATCAACAACCGCGAGGATCATGATTTGCAAGGTTAAGCTGCACTTGCCGCGGTCAATCCGTGGATGGATGACCATTCGACCATTGACGCCCC
This sequence comes from Amphipyra tragopoginis, assembly GCA_905220435.1. Taxonomy (NCBI): domain Eukaryota; kingdom Metazoa; phylum Arthropoda; class Insecta; order Lepidoptera; family Noctuidae; genus Amphipyra; species Amphipyra tragopoginis. The sequence continues at coordinate 7,185,780 of HG992006.1, forward strand.
TCCGTGCCTCAGAGAGCACGCTAAACCGTCGATTCCGAGTGTCATACTACTCAGCATTACGCCATTACACATTCCGCCTCTAGCCGCAAGCGCACGCGTTTTGCGCTCCGTCCGCGCTCTCCACGCCCGCGAGTTAGTCGCCGTCTATGTGCTCCGATGCTTTAAAACCATACCTTACTGTTTCTCATATTGAAATTCAGGATCTGCATGGTCAACGATAAATCTAACAATGATTCTGACAGGCATTTTGTACGAGGTCCTAAGCGCCGCGTTTGACGTCAGGGGCATCTGGTTAACCTTTAACTGTGGACGCGCGGTCTCACAGACCGCTCGCAGTTTCTAATTTTCGTGTTTACCCACTTCCCCGCCCCATCACTACTGATGCGCTCAGTAGCTTCGCTTTTAGTCACGAAACGATAGTTGAAACGGGAAGTTGTGTCGTTGGCTGCAAATTAAATAAGTTATTGGGCTTCAAACTTCGTCCGCGGTCTGTGAGACCGCGCGTCCATAGTTCCAATACAAAAAAATCACTTAGATTTTTTTTTGTCTTCGTTTATTTTAGTTTAAAATGTGACAAAATAACCAAAAAAATAGTGACAGATCAAAACGACCTCAAAAATCACCACTGCAACAGCGCCCAAGTAAAATTTTGCGAGTTGAAGATCCTAACTTCGAAAAGCCCATATGCAAAAGTTACCAAAAATTTACTATATTTTGGACCTTCGTCAGTTTTTTTGTGTTTTATTTTGAGAAGTAGATTTTTCGTTTTTTATTATTGTTATAACTTAGATTTAAATATATTTTAGTTGATTTCTCAAAATACTTTACAGTTCAATGTTTTTTGTTCGTTTATGTGGTCTCAAGTAAATTTAAGACCAAAAGTGCTTAGTAATGTTAATTTGATTAAAATGTTTAAGAAAATAAATATGTTTGATTAAATACATATAAAGTCTTTAAGTCTGATACCTATAGGTAGATAATAAAAAAAGTTATAATCATTTAAAAAACTAGAATTTCGTTATTAATTTGACCTTCAAATACAGCGGTCCGTGAGAGTCCATGTAAGTGTGACAAAAAACGAACGTCCACAGTTAAAGGTTAAACTGGAAGCTGACTAGTTAACTAGCTGAATAGTTGGGAAAAGGCTAGGCAGAACACATTCTTTGGCGATCGAATATTGACATGATCTCAAAACTCACTGGTGTAAAAGAACATCTGCAGTATGACCCACAGAATGACACTGCACCAAATACTCGTAAGTCAACGAGCGTTTGCATGGTAAATAAAAGTTTGCCAAAATTGAAATTCAGCTTCACACACGCTATGAGGCAGTAGTGAAGCCAACTACCATTTCCCTAGATATATCTACGATTTACTACCTACATTCTGTTGACAGGAATTCTACAGTTTGAACAAAAATAACATCAATTTTCGTATTTTCTGAAACGTAGGCTTACGTATGTATACATATTCCTGTCATAGAACACTTCTACTTACCACTTCGGGGATAACAGGCGTAAGTATATTTATGTATGCAGTTGCGTCAAGTAAGGATCTTCTTAGAAATATAGCGGTAAAACGCTTGAGCCGGCTCTAAAATACACAATTTTGCTGCATCTATGATTTACATAGAAAATGCTTCAAGGAAAACACAACATAGTTTTCCAACCGCATTACCATAAAACACAGTAAACCGCAGTATGAGTGATGCTGATCCACCAACGCTCGGGAGAGATCGGGAAAGTTCGGGAGTGTTCGGAAGACAGCAAAGCGACACCTGCGTCGTATATTTCACGGCGAAATCTTTCCGACAAGTTTGTTCACCTTTTTAACTACTAGGGCGACCATATTTTCTAGTTAAAAGCTACACGTGTGTTATGAAGATGTAAGTTTCATAGAAATATACAGGTGTATCTTTGAAGTTCACAGAAACTACCTACGCTTAGAAAGAAGATTTTGTTTTTCAAAATTTTGTGAACTTCGATATATCTACATTACAAATATTAAATAAAAAATATTAATATAATCTAATTTGAATTGTAATGGGGACAAAACTGTAACATTATAAGCGAAAGAAACTCATTTACTTAGAAATACATCGCTAGCTTTACTTCTTTGTTTTGTCTTTTTTAACTTAAAGTAATGATTTTTTATAAGTAAAAAGTAGATAAGTAATTAGAGTTAATGTAGAACTAATCGCCTATCTAGATTTTGTTTTTTTAAAGTGCATAATTTAAAAGTAGATCGCTGGCTAACTGTTATAGAAGAAGCCATTTTTTATAAAAACTAAAACGGAACAAATTGCGTAATAAGCATATTTCGATAGAACAAATATAGAATTAATTATTTAATGTATTCGTTAAGACGCAGGGCATGGTCAATCACTAGGTACAGATACACAATATACAGGGTTCCTCGTTATTGGTCACGATCTCGTAGCAGGGTTATAGGACACGTTATGTTCTATCTAAGAACCCACTAATGCTTTATGCAAAAGCGAACCATTTTCGAGTTTTTTTTTAAAATTATTTTTAGAGGGATTAGTTTACAACTTTGAAATAATATCACGAAAATGGTACACATTTGCATAAAGCGTTACTAAGTTATTAGATACTGGATAACACGTCCTACAATCCTGCCATGGGATCGTGACCAAATACCAGTAATCTTTTATAAGCCACAGGATTGCAAACATTCTTTCAAGAGCCAAGCATTTGTTTGTCAACATCACTACGAGGATTGACGGACGGTGCTCGTTGCAACGTCCTCTCAAATATTTATTTGCTTGCATGCGTTCTAAAGTCCGGTTAAATGCTCACTCAAATGCTCGTAACCGATGCTCACCAATGCTCACTACGCATGTACACGGACGCTCCTCAAAGGCGGCGATAGACCTGTTTCATTTTCGTGTCCAGCTTTAAATTCCGCATCTTTTTCAGCATTCCTTTATGTAAAACAATGGTCATCTTGCTTTCCGAGTTAATAACATAAACATTCCATGCGACCTTTGTCCCGATGAAAAATCAAATTGTTCATTCAACAAGAAGTTTTCTTTCAAGAGTTTTGCGACGACAAAAACAATTCTTATCTATGGTCAAAACTTTTTAAGTCCATTATGTGAAGTACATTATTTTCTTTCCTTATTTTCAACTCAATTATTTTTATTCGCTCGAGTTTTAAGAAGTCCATTGTTGTGTGCTGAATGTAAATCAGTTTTCTTGAGAATTATAATGTTATTGTGTTGTCCTTGTAATATTGTGTGAAGGAAAACATTACAAACTTTGAAGTGTGTTCCAAACGACACGATTTCATTGTAAATTTTGCTCGAGTTCCAATTAAATTGTGGCATGCAGACGATAATTTCAATAGTCAATCAAATGATCAAGACATGTCGTCTGAAAACCTCTTTAGATTCATAGCTGCAAACCGCAAAAAGAAGCAGGCAAAAATATCGTAATATTTCAGGTTCTTTTTCAAATGCCTGAGGCCATTTTCCAGTTCAGACTTCTTTACTTCGGTCGAAATTTACGAGTCTTCGGGGATAAGGTGGCTATAATAATATCTAAGGCGATGTTCCCGCATCTTGTCTGTATTGTTATATTCGTTAAGCACTGGGGGCTTACCATGATGTCTTATGAAAACGTTCAAATGCCAGCCAGTCAACTTCCGTTCAAAAGCAGGCCTGCTTCTGAATCGCTAAAAATCGTACCATGACAGTACTAAAGGTGAACGACTATTGAGCCAAGCTGAACGGTAATGCTTGTTCATGGTACGAAAAGTCTATACAAAAAAAAAGGTGAACGGATTTCGTAAACGTTAACGTAGCAGGCCTGCCGCAGGCCTGCTCTAACGATGTCATGGCACAAAAAAGAGGGTAGTTCGACTTCCAGGCAACTTCTGTCCTGCTTTAAGAGGTCGTAAGTCCCCTGTGAGGTTGCCGCGGAAATACTCAGACAGGCCATGTAAAATATACAGCTATGTCGCCGTGGCTTCGCTGCGCATGTATACACGAGTTGGCCGTTGAAACATCCTTGACGCCGTTTCGATGTCACTGAGCGAGAAAGTGCGCAAAAAAAGTAAACGAGTGTTAAAATGTATGGAGAAATATCAACCCTAAAGTCAAAGCACTACCAATTTATTTGTTGCATTGCGCTAGTATGGCTTCATGTCAATTAGTGAATACGAGATCGACCATACCGATGAGCTCGTCACGGTTTACTTAGACAATCACACTGCAGGCCACACGAGACTAAATTTTTTCCTTTTCTTTACTTCTCCTTAAGAGCGTGTACGCCGTTCGGATTTCGTACAAATTTTCAAGTCCTCATTTTACGATATGAGGGAATCGATTTTAATGAAACTTCGTACCCATTAGTAGAATACACAGGACTAAAAAGTTAGTAGAAAACATTTTCGAAAAATAGTGTTACAGTTAAATTAGACCGATTTTAATTTTCCATTCAAACAGAAATTTCCAATTATCTTTTTTTAAATAAGACATTTCGAAAATGTTTTCTACTAACTTTTTAGACCTAAGTATCCTGCTTATGTGTGTGAAGTTTCATCAAAATCGGTTCAGTCATTACGAAAACAAAGACTTGAAAATTTGTATGAAATACCGTACGGGCGTACACGCTCTTAAACTTTAACACACACACACACACAACAGCAAATGTCATTCCCATGCAATTTGATCTTTCCGCAGGTGTTATTGTCTAAAGGAAAAGGGATTTTATCTCAAGTCCCAGGTCTTTTAGTCTCTTGATTAATATAAATGTACTAAGACTTCTTGCGGTCAAGAGACGTCGTCATTAATTTACGAGTATGCAGTCCGCCAAGCACTCAGTCGTATGGAGAACCTATCTCTTCGCCCGTGCTAAAGTATTTAGAAGGAAAAATCACTAAGTACGTCGTCCGCCGTAACTTCCGCTGCAAATCCCCAGCATGACGAGGGATTTGTGGTGACAACGTGATCTATAAGTATTGGGACTTTGAATGCACTATGGGGTGCATGAAAAGAGCCTCCACGAGTGACGATACTTAAGTACGTCCGGCGCACCCTGGACAGTCAGCCCCGCTACCAACCTTGCTGACTGGCTAATCTTTTCACCACAGCCTGAGCTGTTTTCGTATAGCTCTTGCTGACACGAGAAAAGAATGCACTATGATTGTTGACACTTTTTTTTTTGTCTTGTATGCCCTTCGCCCGGGGAAAGCAAAGGGGTATGCCGGACTCTTACCGGCTAAAAACCCACGGTGTTCCTTCTGCTGACCCTTAGCCAGGGTCGCGGGATTCGCAGCTGCATGCTCCGCGACCCCAGCAGGCCTTCAGACCGGCAGACCTCTCCTACTGTGGGGCCTAGCCCCACGTGCTCCTGAGAGGCGCGCACGGAACACTGCGCGCCGCCTTCTCGGGCCATTGACACTATACTTGGTGTTAGACGTTTAGTGACGTCACGGCGGTAGTCGCACATGTTTAGTTCAAAACCTGTGAAAACGGTCAATGAAACAGTATGCGGTGAAAAGTCACGGATACCCATATCCGTATACTCTCCGACAGCGCATCAGTCCTTCAATCCCTGAGCAAGAACCATACTACCTCAAAACTTACACTAGAATGCCATAACTCACTGGAACGTGTCTTGGTGTTAAACCGCAACACAGTAACACTGCAATGGATAAAAGGACACACTGGATCACTAGGTAACGATGCAGCCGACGAACTGGCCAGGAGAGGATCTGGTACGGTGGCCTTTGGGCCTGAACCTATAGTACCCATCCCCTTCAACCAACTACGCTGGTGGCTCCAGGAGTTTACCCACACACAGGCACAGAACTGGTGGACTTCAGCTCTAGGCTACAGGCAGTCCAAGGAGGCCATGCCACTCATGGATGGCAGACTGACAAGGCGCCTGCTGCGCCTGGACAGGAGCAGCCTGCGAATGGTGACTGGAACAATAACCGGACACTGCTCACTAAACAAACACTTCCACACGATAGGCATAACGGACAGCCCTCTGTGCAGAGCATGTATGGGGGCCGAAGAAACGGTCGCACACGTGCTCCTGGAATGCACAGGGGTCACCCGAATAAAACCCTTGGGGCACCGAAATCACTCGCAAGTGTTCTGAGCGGACTGACAGCCTTAACCTGCTTCTGGAAGGAGGTGGGCTGGCTGGATTGATGGCCGCCATGGCCCACGTACAATGGTCCACTTAAAGGACTAAGTGCGGAAACCACATCTCCTAACATAGAACAGTATTCGGTGCGCTTCTCGGCCCCCCTCATTTTTGCTGCGACCTTAGCGCCGCGCCGTATGGACGTTCACAAATGTTGTAATTGTTGTTTTGTTTAAAGATTTTAATTATGACTGTGGTTGATTTTCATTCATTGGAATGATAATCGTACAATACGGCCGACGTATCTTGGCGAGTCTGAAGTTAGTTGTTTGGCTGCGCAATGAATCTTTTAGAAACGAAATTGTCGACTGCGCAGCTAATCAGCTAACTTCAGACTCGCCAAGATACGTCGACCGTATTGTAATAAATGATTCAGTTCATACGTACCTACCAGTGGCGAAGGCTCCATACAACTCGATTCCTATCGGCTTCCCTTTCGAAACGAGTAGTTACTGGAAATCACGCATCACACTTGAGCAAGGTAAGCATTTTTTGGTCCGGTTTCCCTTTTAAGAAAATTCACCCTTAGCCACAGGTACTTTATCCTATTTTGAATAATAAATAACGCCCCAGAAACCTAAAAAGCTATCACTGGTTTATTTGCTACTTCGGATAATACTTAAGCCATACTGAAAGGATTCTCATAAAGCAAAACACTTAAAATGTTGTTATTGTACTCACTGTTTTTCAAAGTATTCTCCGTGACAATTTATACACTTTTTCTTTCTTTGAAACCATTAGGAAAAATTTTATTACACCACTCTACTCGCTGTCGTTTTTGAACTTCGGTTAACTTATGCGGCATCTCGAACAAAGCTACTGAACTTTCAGGTGTAGGTACGTGCAAAATATCTTGCACTTGGCTCATGCCAATGTTTAATGTTATACGAATTTGCTGACATGTGATTTTTTTATCCAATTGTATTAGTTGTCGTGCAGCATCAATGTAAGTTTCTGTTACCGCTGTCGCCGGCCGGACTTCACGTGAATCGTCTTAGAGATGACTACGTCCAAGTTTAACGTCCATTATAGAAGTACACAGAGCTACGAGATGGGGCTTCATCACTAAACGCTAATTTAAGTCTTTGGCAACTTTCTTGGTGACTGCACAGAGAAATTCGTAAAAAATCAAATATCGAAAAATTTCTCGACTTAAATCCATCATTAGCATTAGGTGAACACGCAATCATCAAATTGGCGCCACAACGAAAAAACAAATGACAGATGTAAAAATAAAATGTATTCTACAGCCAAAGAGTTCCATTTTCAAAAATTGGAATTTCATTTTTAATATCTTTAATACAAGTGGCCAGAAACGTTCAGTGTGGCCCACGTATTGTCTTATATCTCTTTACGCCCACACGTTGTTTGTTGCCCCCTTCGCTTATGTACTGGCGGCGGCTTTTCAGGGGGCCCAGCTAGTGAGCTGGCGAGTCACCGTCTGCCAATATACACTCACCGGCATAATTAGCGGAACGCAACAAAAAACCGTGTTTTTTTCATAATTTTGTATTGTACACTAATGTTTTTGTTTAAATATTTTATAATTAGGGTTAAATGCATTAAAAGGACAAATAATCAATAATCATTTAACTGAATTTGGCAATTTAAATCTTTAATTTGCTCAAATATCCATTTTGTAACTTTCGGCGCATATTTTTTGGAATAATTAATTTGCTATTCATTTTACTTTTTTGTTTGTTTTATCACCGTTTCTTTACTGCTAAGATCCTTATCAGTATTATGACATGTTTTTCCACTCAATTTTTTAATCCATTTTCTTTTCTTAAGGCAAATTGTCCCCATACTCCCATGAAACACTTTTTAATCCTGTAATGTTTCTGGGTGGCTGGATTTTTTTCTCTAACCCTATTTCCCGTCAAGGCCAAGTCATATTCTATTGGACTCATGTCCGGGGTCCATGTTGACCCACCCTGGTGGGTTATTACAACATCTTGTATGAAATTGCGGACCACAAATACACATTCCAGCCACACATAATCGAGCATATTTTGTTTTTCTTGACTGATAATTCGTCAAGTGGCATCGCACGAGGTTCTTTGATGTTTATCCTGCAAAAATAAGCAGCCAGTAAGCCTCCTTCAATAATGCCTAACTCCGTGTGTGCTTCAAAACAAATGACACCCCAAACCATTTCTGGAGTCTCCAGTATAAGGCACATTCCTGTAAAATTTGACAATTTAAAGCGATTCTCTTGACGTGTCCATATTCTTTGCCTCCCATCCAAAAAATGTATATCACAAAACAGCTTGCCTCTGAGAAAAAATCTCTTTCTAACTCCTTAGTCCGATCTCGGTGTTATTGAGCAAAACTTAATTTCCCTACGCGATGACCTACAGCACGTTTTGGACATTCAGCAGTCGCGTTAGACATCAGAGTACCTTCAATGAGACGTCGTCTTTCTTTCCGCATACTCACAAACAAAATACGGGCCACCTCCAGGATGCTAAAGGTGCAAATAGCAGCATGGCGCCAAATTTTCAGAGCCTGAACCGGTTTGAACTGTCATAAACCAATCATCAGCAGCACTTTTTCCTTGATTTCTGCATTATCCTCATCTTCTAACGAAACATCCTGTCTGCTGGTACCGATGGACATTGCGAGGAATTACTAATATCGATACACCCAGTGCTTAACTTACTGCACGATAGGTTTGACTTTCATCGATCACTGTAACATCCCTCGTAGCTTTTGTCGCGGGTAAATTACTTCTTTCAGCCTCTACGCAATGTTTATTCTCCTAATGCAATGAATACACTAAGGCCAAACCACCAGTACTTAAATAAAACAAAGTTCCGATCAAAATCACAAAAGGGCAAAATCTTTGTTAAATCAAAACTGGGCCTAATTTACCTCTAATCGCTTAAGAAAACCAAATTTTTCTTTAACATGCAAGCCCTAATTGAAGGTTCTTTTGAATTAAAAAATCGTCATAGCAATAGCAGTACCATATAATAAAAAAATGTAAAAAATAAAAACGTTCCGCTAATTATGCCGGTAAGTGTATTTCAAATTTAAGCTTGACAGGCAGATGCCGTTTTCTTCCGGCAATAGAAGTTAACCATGCCACTTAACACCCTTTCCCATAGACCAGATATTTTTACCATATTTTACAATAGTCTTGCACCCACCTGGGACGGTCCATGACTGTACTCCGTGCAACCGTGGATAGTCCCGGGTTGGTGCCCCATCCCATTTTAGATTGAAGTTCTCAAAGGGACTCTACGCGTAGGACCTGTGTCCCCCATATGCCTTCAAAATGGCCCACGTATTGTCTGGTTATTATTACTAGTGAATAGGTATTTATTTGTCATTTTAATCATTAAACATTTCGAAATCGTTATTTAACACGAACTTAAATTCCCAACAATCCGGAACAGCTGACTATTGTTCTGAATACAGGCAAACCGAGCACTAGTCGCGTCATTTATAAAGAACAATAGTCCCAGCTATATTCAATGGGTATATTTATAACACAAATTGTTCTATCTAAAGGATATCGTTCCAATGGTGGGCTCGTAGTAAACGCTATTATGACGGATTGTGCTTCTATTGTAAATCTTATTTTCTGTGTAGGAAAATGGGAAACTATTATTTTTTCGTGACTTTGTTCAGAAGATATAAGATTGTTTCAAAAAAGGAAGACAAAAGTAAAAAAAAAACGGTGGCACTGGTGACGCTGATACATTAGTCAGGTCGAATAGCACACTCTACCGTATCAAGGGCATTGTGTGTGCTATTGAAGAATGTCGTATCCATGGTATAATAATATGCTTTTTTTTGCTTGTCCCACGACCTCCGGAGAAGCGCGCGCTAAAACACTGCGCGCCGCCTTCTCGGGCCTGTTACTGGTCGGGCGACGGGTCCCGTAACCCGCCGCCCGCAGACCACACTCTCCGGTGCCCGGTGCGTCTGGCGCGTGAGGGAGAGTGGCAGCCGCCTCTCTCTCGCTCTCCGCTCCCTTCTTGGTCGTCATCACATCACACGCAATAGGAGGCGACGACTTCCCACGCACTCTCGCTCCCGACCATGGATAGAACCACGGCTGGAAGCGAGAGGTCACCACCAACTGCCGCGACTAGTTCACGGCGATGCGTCACCCACGCAGGGCACGCCAGCAACGTGTGCAGCGCCGTGTCCTCGGGGCAGTCGACGCAGTGGTGACAATCGAGCTCCCGGCTTATGCGACACAGGTAGTTTCCGAAACATCCGTGTCTCGAGAGCACCTGCGTCAGCTGGAAGCTGAGGGTGCCATGCCGCCTCTCCAGCCACTCCTCCATTACGGGTTTGCCATTTGCATTTTGCTCGAGTAATTTACACATAGCGGCAGCACCCACAGCCGATGACGTAGTCATGGGCCAGTCACGTGACCTGCCTGTCAGGGGAAGAGAATAACTAGACCTTTTTTTTTATCATGGCAAAATCCTCATGGATACCCTTCGCCTGGGGAAGGCGAAGGGTTATGTCGGACTCTTACCGCCTAAAAACCCACGGTGTTCCTTCTCCTGGACCTTGGCCGGGGTCGCGGGATTCGCAGCTGTATGCACCGCAACGCCGGTAGGCCTCGGTCCCCCCTGGCGGACCTCTCCTTCTGTGGGTCCTTGCCCCACGTCCTTTTGAGAGACGTGCACGGAACACATGCGCGCCGCCTTCTCAGGCCTGTTATTGGTCGGACGACGGGTCAAAATACCTAGCCCTAGCATGGTATTATTATAAATACCGTTGTTGTATCAAATTCGACAAATTCTGTGACACAGGTTTTTGGTGTAGTGCGTGCGAAGCCAAAAATAACAAAATATCGTCTGAAATATGTTCACTGTTCATATTTCACGTAAAAATTAATGATAGTATCGAATTTTCCGCGGTAATCTGACTAACAGATATCGATGGTGTAATCAGTCATTCAGGTGTAGAATTGCAGCTCCGTACCTAAAAGGTAAAAACGGAACCTTTATTTTTTATTACAAAGCTTTCGACGCTCTCTTCCCTCTCTCCCCTAAACGAAGCGTGTTATTCGTTTTTATTTTATAAGTTCATGTGCAAACACCCTAGGAGGTCACAGACGCGCTTGTGAAGCACCGGGTTGCGAGTTCAAACCCAGGCATGTACCAATGTGACTTTTTAAATATCATTATGTGCTTTTTTAGTTAATCTAAGACCCCACTGACATACGGTGAAGGAAAACATCGTGAGGAAACCTGCTCAATCCGCAGTGAGCAAGCGTTGTGATCAATGTTTTCTTTTTTCTACTTTACTGCTGCAGATGGTCCTTGTGGAGCATTTCTACGTAACCGGGCAGTTATTGGCGAGACCTGAAGGATCTCCAGCCAATCATCATCATTCTCCTGCCCTTATCCCAATTTATTTGGGGTCGGCGCAAGATGTCTTTTTCTTCCATACTTATCTATTAGTCGTCATCTCGGTAGTCACCCCCTGTCTAACCATATCATCATTCACACATTCCATCCACCGTTTCTTTGGTCTTCTCCTACTCTTATAGCCATCGACATTCATACTCAAAACTCTCCTCACTAAATCCTCATTTCTCCGTAACACGTGCCCATACCATGACAATCGATTTCCACACAACTTTTCAGCTATCGGTGCCACTTTCAAACTTCCTCTTATGTACTCATTTCTTATTTTATCCATTCCATCTCCAATCGGGAGAAGTCAAATACTTAACCTAAGCTAACTACTTATACTACACTAACATCATGAATACTAGCAACAATAGCACTAAGGGTGACTCCCAGTGGGACTCGGACCTCGGCTTAGGGCGATGCTGGCGGGGGTTGGGAGGAAGACAGCTTAATGAGGGCTAAATGATCTCTTCTCTCTCTCTGTGTATGAAGAGGCCTTTGCCCTGCAGTGGGACAGTTACCGGCTAATATTTTTTATTTTATTTTATGTGCAAACAAACATCTTAATATTTTTATGTTGTGAACATTTTCTGTATTATTCTCGCCTAGTTCTGTCCAACCGATGTAGCGGAAACAATTGGATGAAACTTTCGTGAGCCGAGTGTTATGGGCAAACGAATTGGAGTCGGTTCGGAATCGTAGAAAAATTGCAACAAGCTAACCCGAAGTGACAGAACTGAAAAATTGTTTGAAAGCTCAACTTGTTTTGCAGTGTATCCAATAGAATATATTTTTGAAATATTGTAAAAGTAAATGGAAACGACATTAAAGAACCGCAGACCACGACCATACATATTTGTATGTAAATCGTATTGGGAAGTTACGATTTGCGGGGGAAAATAATAATTTTAGTTGACTGTGTTTGACTTTCTGTGTTTGTTTCCACTCGTAAGCTACTATGACAGGAATTACAGCCGCCTGGATAGATAGGTCAGAATCGGCTATAAAAAGAAGAACTTAGGAAGTATTTCACCAACCTATCATTAACTATTGTGAACTTTAATATTTGCATGTCAATATGTTAGTCAAAATGTGCTGAACTACTGAATTTTAACACCAAATTGTAACCATATTTAAAAGCAAATAAATATTTTGATTTGAATTGAACTGTTTAAGCTAATTCGGTCTCTAAACTTTTCAATGGCTAACATTTGCATTTCACTACCATATCTAAATAGCATTATAATCAATATAAATGCCATTAATTTATATGTTTGTAAAATAAATAAACGAAGTGATAATGACCAGGGGGGCAATTCCACTAACGTAACTATTGCCAAACTGCTAACGAACCACAGCCGTCAGTCGACCGTTTTCGTAAACGAAAACTGTTAAAATATTTGGTTTTGTTTTTGTTGTCAAAATGACAGTTTTTGGAAACAAAAACGGTTTCAATGAACGGCTTGTCTTCGATTCGGTTGCGATTGATCGACGTTTCTGGTAGTAGAATTGGCCTACTGATTATTGAACACATAAATGTCATATTTGTAGGTTACATTTAGCTTACCTGGTCAATAGTTATGGACTACTTATTGATATGTTGGTGAAATACCCCGTAAGGCAGAAATAAAAATATGGACTACTTATTGATATGTTGGTGAAATACCCCGTAAGGCAGAAATAAAAATAGTTATGCACTACTTATTGATATGTTGGTGAAATACCCCGTAAGGCTAGCAAATCTGCAGCTTTATGTGGTCGACCACTCCGGTGCTATTGGCGATGAATATCTTCTAGTTTTTTTTAACGGAATAAGTTATTGATAGAAATTGGCCGTTTTATTACTTTTCGCATAGTACACCTTCAGATATTTGTTATGGTCCGGCTACATGCAGCGACTTGTATGGGCAAAGGGCTTGTGCAAAAGTTTGCCCAAACGATATTGTCGGAAATAATGGTACTGTGCGGTATAACATTTTGTCATGCTTACTTGTGCAAATTGTGTAAATTAGGTTGAGAATGTAACTGAACCGTTTTATTCTTGGAGCCAATATTAAAGGAAACGTGCTTTTATATGGTAAATGTAACTAAACAATTTAAAAAGGTGTATTTTATAACCACGAATCATTTTTGCAGTGTAAATGTAATAAACGTTAGCTACGGTGCACTGAAGACTAGATAAATAGATATGAATAACTGAAAATGGGACATCAAATTTCAGCAAGATTGTTCTTTTTTTAATGCAGATAATATTTTGGCACTCATGCCCACCTTACGGTGAGTGGTTACCACCACCTATAAACACCTACTGTTCGCGCCGTATTGTTCGCAGTAAAATTTATAGTTGCTACCTCTATGGGCACATGTACGTATCATTGAGCTAGGCCGATGAGTTCGCCTTTAAGTGTCCAGGACGAAGAAAACAACGCTCTCTTTTCAAATAATGTAAATTCAGCTGTCACTAGAACTTTTCTCCGCTTCATGTCTGCTTGACGCGCTGTCAGCTCTCGCATCATTTTTTTCATTAATATAATCCGCTACTGAGTCTCGGAATTATCAAGGATTCAGGTGTTACCGCTCGCGAGTGCAAACTACATCGGGAGGCGCGCCTTTCCCATCGCGTAAAACGCGCTGTGCTCGTAAAAGAACTTTGTGTAAAGACTCTCGCCATCAAGAAAGTCTGCAGCTCTGCAGCATATAAAGGCGTTGTGAGTTGGCTGATTTGCTGGTAAGTGCATGTGCTTGCTATTATAAAGCTTCTATAGCATTTACTGCGAACACGGCCCTTCTCCTTCGCATCCGCTCCGCATCCATATATTTTCCGTCCGCTAGCTCCACCACCTACAACCCCAAGAGGATTGTTGATGGATTGCCAACCTTAGAGACAAACGTGAAAAGTCTAATGTGCTCGCCATTATTTACCTTATGACGAAATGATTTAAATACTCATATAAAACATATGAAATGTAATCACCCAAACTAACTAAATAATATATTTCAAACTTTTCCTCACAATTTACCTCTGCAATCCGATTGCAAGCAGTTTATTATAGTAGTTTGTGTTCCAATTTATAGCCAGTCCAGCAAGTTTATGTTTGGGTATGGCAAAAACAAGACAACAAATACCTATTGGATTTCATGCTTTTATACCACTGTGCACTGGTATTAAAAAAACGAGTCAAAAAATAAAGAGCTAAAAATTGTATGCGTTTAAATATTAGTGGACTGCATATCCTGTTTGTAGTACGTACCACTAATATATATTCTGTGGTACCAGTATTAACTAGTTTATGTAGAGAGCCAGTTCCGATAGCAAAAGTGGTATTCACATCGTCACACGCAGCGCAGCAGGCCTAGCACGGATGTTTTGACGTATAGTAACGTACTTAGAGCAACGCGGTTGACGTAGTCGGAAGTGGCCATACGGAACATTTCCTCTCTGTCAACTCGCTTAGGCCCGTATGACGACAGTTCGAGTCAAATGGGGCCTAATTTTATTTTATTTTTGATGTTCGACAGACTGTTTTGTATTGAAAGAGAATGCTGTGGCCACTCACGACTGAGACGACGACGGCGTTGCTCTAAGGTAAAGTAGTATTCTGCTATGCTAAACGCAAAAGTGGTATTTCAGGGAAAGCTAATTTCGAGAAAATTGAAGTTTTGTAAATAAAGTTTCCTTATCCTCTTCGTGATTTGAAAACTTTTTTGTGTTGTGCGAGAATGTTTTAAATAAGATACTGCTATATTTGGCTAAGTTTATTAGATGCGTATTTCTTTTAGCTATCCGCTGCCATAAGAATCAACTTTAGGTTTTTTTTGAGATACCGCTTTTGCGCTTAGTACGGTAGTAAGTAGTAACGTTAATATGAAAGTATTTTGAATTGAATCGAAAATACAACTATCCTGTAGCAATTTGGTTTAAATTTATGCGATAAACACAATTTATATCATAGATAGATATGGATACTGTTTTCAATTTAATTAAATGTGTGCAAAACAAGTATTTCGCATTCAAAATTCAATCACATTACGTTACATTTACGTTAATATACGTCACAACATTCGTGCTAGATCTTCAGGTTGTTGAACAAAATATGTAGTAAGAATTTACATGTTTCGCCAATTATGCTAAATAATTCAATTTTGGTAACATACCAACCGAATATGTCAGTCGGAAAGTGATAGTTAAATTAAAACAAATAAATCTTTCACATTCATAGCTCTACTAAGATATACTGTTTTGTTAGAGCCCAAATACACGTCCGATACTTTCCTCCGATAGTCTGATCAGACTATCTGAAGGCCTCCGCGTCATACATTTGTTTGAACATGAATTACACGTACGATCAGACTATCGGATCGGATGTCAGAATCGTAAGCATCGACCGGGCGTCGTCGTCGTCCAGAAAAAAACGGACACGAGAATCGTACGTGTATTTCATGAATCCGATCAGATAGTCGGATCCGACTCCCGGAATCAAGTATCGAACGTGTATTTTGACCCTTATAATGTCTTTACATACATAAAATAGTGCACATAATCCCTAACTTTGTGTACAAATAATATGCTGTCTGTCTTTCCTCTTACAGAAGCGGCTCAAGATAAATATTTGTATGACATACAAATATTTGACTTCCTGTTACAATTGAATGCTGGCAATGGATATAATACAAGGCCACTGTGACATTTGGGTCACCAATAACTAAATTATGAGGTATAGCAATCGCCTCCTGAATACACGCTCGTTAATTTAGCTTCTACAAAATTGTGCCACAGTACCCGCTCTCCTCCTTCAAAAGGATGCGAAATAAACTTTATTTTCATTGCAAAATACAAAAAAACCCTCGTAATATTATGTGAACATAACTTAGGCCACGCTTAAACTATGTATGAACTATACCCTCATTAAATATAATGTTTTATACTTCCAAAAATATAGAACACAAAAAACCCTTTTTCTTTAGGTTGTGAATTTAAAACATTCTTGTTCGCCCAGCTCAAAGGCTGTAAGATAAGAATACACGCTTCATAAAATTTATGCCGTGAAAAATGATGGTTATATCACATGGGTCACTTCGCATGAAATTCTTTTTACTAGAAAATCGTATCAGAACCTTTATCGGTAGTGAAAGATACGGGTACAACAAAATAGATAGATGCAGAAGTCAAAATTAAATGAAAAAAATAGTGCGGAATAACAAACTCACTTACTCTGAAACAAAGCTCGAGTGTAAAATTTTATTTCAAGCGAGAAACCTAACTTATATGCAAAATGTTCAGTTTAATCGACGAAATCCTCTCTGATCGACGAGGAAACCACTTCTGACCGACGAGGAAACCATCTTTGCTCAACAAGGAGACCATCCTTGATCGACCAGGAGACTATATGTGATTGACGAGGTTCTGACGACCAAAAAATAGGCCAATTTGACTTCCTGCTTAATTACCTTAGATCAGTGGCATACAGTAGCGTTACCGATGTGCGAGATTAGTTCTGCAGTCTTGGTGACTGCAGAGCCGGCCAATGCTTGAAGTGACATTCTTTTTTCCGAGAGGTCGATGTCTTAAGCTGCGTACAGACATCACGAGGCGTACGTCGCGAACGGTTCGTCGCGCATGCCACGGGCTGTGTGGACGTGTGTGCTCGCTGTGAGCATTCGCCTCATACGATCGTTGCGAACGCCCGACGCGACGGCACTGAGGTGGGTGCAAGCCATGAGCTCCGTGTGGACGGACGGGTGTTATTTGCGTTGCTCATGAACACCGTGCGTGGTGGTTTGCGTACTCAGCTTGAGCAAAAACCGTATTGCCGGTACTGCGCGATATGACGTTTTGCCGTCTTAACGGGCAAAGGCATTAAAATTCACGGAAATAAAATTGAGCGTTCAGCCAGACTTTATTCTTGTCCTTAAGCTTATTCTCGTGCATTGTATAAAGTGACTGTGGACCTTCTTTGCCTCCTATTTTGTGTGTAAATAAAGTAAAGGCGTGTTGGTTGAATGCGGACAGGCGAGCTCTGACGATAAAATCGGTCAGTAAAATCGACCAATTTGCTGGCTTTGACCAATATACCGAATCTCGTTTGACGTCGCTACTGGTACTCGCTTTTGCGACTGTTTGCATATGTCGTTTCTACTGGAATTGGTCATAGGAAAGTTATTTAGGAATCAAATCCGAAACACACATTTTATTTTTTTCACTTTTTCCGATGTAAGTTTTTTAAATTGGTTAAACTCTTCCTCTCGTAGAAATAACTGAACGAGTAAAATATCTGAAAAAGAAAATATTAGAAATAATTCAGAAAATATCTCTAACGAAGTACCTAATGCTCATTTCCCGCGCGAGTTCGTGTCTGCCAACATGGCGGAATGATTCCCGCCAAATGTTTCGGAAAAGCGCATTCAGATACACGTACAAATTCATTATTTGGTTTGTGTCAAATGCATCGGAACAGAAACTTATCTTCACGCATATTTCTTTTATGGGCTGAGTATACACCTACGGAATCATGATGGTTAGGCAACTTGTAACGAAGATAGGATTAGATTAGATAATTCTACAAGAACTTATTGATCCTTCACTTACGAAGCTTTACTCACCGTAGCAAACGCAAATCATAATTAATTAGATTATGATTATACAAATTATCTTCTCTTAGATAATGCCTTTCGTTGGATGAGCTAATCTCGCAGTTCTCCTATACATTAATATTTTTACATACCAAATACATACACAAATACAACGTATAACAAAAATGCGTGGTCATATTTAAGGTGGTTGTTTGGACTCTTATTCAAAGCAACATTTGAAAGGTCAAATAAAAAATTCGGCCAAAATCTTTTCGACTCTCCTTACCAATTGACCCGATTGCCATGTGCAGGTAGACCGAAAAAACAAATCGCATTCATTCGTAAACTGATAAAATAACGCACCACCGAATTAAAAGACGTACCGAAAACGCCTGGAAGACCTACTGGTCCATGAAAGAGTAATTCAAGAGCAATTTGCCCATGTCACTAAAACGTAAGCTCATGGACATGTGCATTCTTCCCATCTTGACGTATGATGACTTGGTCGTTGACCAACATCCAGAAGTCCAAACTCAAGGTTTGCCAAAGGGCTATGGAGCGCAGTATACTTGGTGTTAAATTAACAGATCGAGTTCGAAACACAATATTGCGCTCCAAAACTCAAATCGTAGACGTGCCTGAAAAGGCCGCCCAGCTGAAGTGGGACTGGGCAAGGCATGTCTGCCGTATGCTGAATGAGCTGTGGGCCCGGTTAGCACAAGAATGG
This sequence comes from Amphipyra tragopoginis, assembly GCA_905220435.1. Classification (NCBI taxonomy): domain Eukaryota; kingdom Metazoa; phylum Arthropoda; class Insecta; order Lepidoptera; family Noctuidae; genus Amphipyra; species Amphipyra tragopoginis. The sequence continues at coordinate 7,204,640 of HG992006.1, forward strand.
AGCCTTGAGACAGCGAGACGGGGTCGCGGCAGACCGCAAAGAAGATGGCGGGACGAGTTAGATGCCTTCTTGAGATTTGGCATGAAACTGCACAGAATCGCGACAAGTGGAAGGAACGGAGGGAGGCCTTTGCTTTTTTATTTAACGGTTGGCTCGTGTTTGACCACTATCTCGCCTGATGGTAAGCGATGATGTGGTCGACGGTGAAGCACGCTTGTCTAGAAGTAACCTATTCACTCTTGACTTAAAGACCCCAAGGTTGTAGCTATCAGGAAACACAGACTCCGGCAGGGAATTCCACTCCTTAGCTGTGCGAACAATGAAAGTGTTCGCAAAACGCTTTGTACGCATGAGTGGGATGTCCACCATGTACCGATAGCGCATTGCCGTACGTCTTGTAGTACGATGATGGAAAGGGCCAGGCAGAATCAAAAATTGTGCAGTTCCATCGCACACTCCCCGAAGTTTAACCGATAAAGAATCGAATTAAACAGCAATGCCATAAATGTGCTTCCTAGAGTCCAATTCAGTGACCAATTTACTAAAACTGGGCCTCCAAAATGCAGCATCCATTATTTTGAACCACAAAATGGACATTAAACATGCAAAAACAAATAAATCTATTTCCGCGAACATAAATTCGTATTCATGCTCCAATTACCGTCATAGATTGCGAGTCTCCAAATACCACTCACCGAATCACACGCAGAATAAATTTGCATTTCAACTGTATTTACAGAATGCTAAAAAAATTGATCTAATCATTTTGTGGGGTTACTCGGTATCGGAAACTGGACGACTTTCGCATAACAACTTTTCGAAATTCGCGTTTTTTTTGCATAGATACGCGTATTTCGATTTGTTGTACAAAAGTTGTTTAAAACTTATAATAACTTTTTTATTGAATAAAATTACATAATAATAATTTTATACTTGGCACTAGCTCAATACTCAATACATTTATTGCACTCCACAAGTTAAATAGATGTTACATTAATAAAATATAAGAAACATGTGTGGGCCTTGTCAGGCACGGCAAATGTAGGAGAGAGGAGGAAGTATTAAACTTCTCTAAAACCTAAACCTATAAAAGGGTGTTAAACCCTTTTTAATTTGGTATTACTACTTATACTTTATATTAATTTTATGTAATTTCACCAATTTAATTGGGTTTTGAGAATCAAATTTGAATTTTATGATTAATTTATTACTAGCTCCCACTACAATATTAGCTCCCACACTAATATACAATATACAATATTAGCTCCCACACTAAGGCCGGCCATACACGGGCAGCTTGAAGCAGTCAGGATCGACTGCTTTAAGCTGCAACTGCATAGTAAACTACAGCCTTCTACGTACGTATTTACACGAAACAGCTCGAGCAGTTGCAACTGCTTCGGGCGGTTGGCGGCACGGCGTGCGGTCAAGCAGTCGCCAGGCATACACTGACTGCTCGAGCTGTCTGTATATGTTTATCACTGGCTAACTGCTCGAGCTGCCCGTGTATGACCGGCCTTTGATTCCCTGTGTCGTGGAAGCTAGGCGAAACTAATAGATACACATACAATATTACTACTAATACATAATTATTGTTTAATTTCCGATACCAAGGAACACCACAATAATCTTAGAGCAAATTTTTTAACACCCTTTACTTCAATAAAGAGTTGTCATTCGCAAAAATGTTTGGAATAAAACGTTGTCATACAAACAAGACCGTCACACCGGAATTCCCGGAAGGGATAAAGGTGTAATGTCGTTTGTACAGTCAGCGATAAATGTAGCGGAACATTTGAGGTTTTTTAAACGTCAAACCTCCGGTTTCTGAATTGAGAATTCTAGGATAAGCAGTACATAGGTACTTCAGTAACATTTGAGTAAAGTGTTGTCAAAAAATAACGGATTTTAAAGCATTTTTTTTTGACAACTCCGTACTCAAATAAGTATTGCTTACCCAAATTCTCAATTCAGAAACCCGAGCTAAATGTTTTAACATTGTTAAAACATTGTTCGTTTGAATGTCAAAATGTAATGTTAAGTACATTTAATGTTAAAATGTTCTCAAGTAAGTGAATTTTTATGTAGTTACTTTTTGAGAAAATAAATTCTTTAACCATAAACTTGATATTAATTGGGAAATTAATTGATATATAATAAAAACTTTAAGATATAATAATTTTTTGGAGTATTAAATTTGCTGAGATTAATTTGTTTATATCTACTTGTTTACCAACCTGACTGTGCACAATTTAGACAAAGTGATCCCAAGTGAGTTTGTAACGTATGCAATGCATTGTGTCATCTGGACAGCCGATAATATAATAATTTGCTAGACAAAACATGGCAATTACGTTGCATTACGTACACACATCAAAAAAAGTTTGCGATCACTAGCATAATTATGTATTTGAAGATTCCGAATTCAAAGTCCAATTGAAATCTGATTTATATTTATCTAGATAACTATCAATATATATTCATCATGATAATTATCGCATTGAATTCCGATTAGAAAATTCGGCTTCAAAAAGGCTACATAATTTTTCAAAGTGATCGCAAACTTTTTTTGATGTGTGTAAGTATGACAAGTGAGTTTCTAAAGCATTTACAATTGCAGTTTGTTTTTGTACTGTAATTTGCCTAAATTTATTATATATCAAAGATCGAACACATACAATACATAGATATGATTATACTAACACCTTTTTGATATCAATAGCCATCCGAACAGAATACGGAACCCATCTGACCAGATAAGAACATATTATTCACCCAGTTCCAATTTATCACCACCATAAAATATGACAATCAGATAGCACGGACCCACACCATTGTCCTCTCAAATGTATGGCTCCCAAGGTGGTTCGAATACAAATTATACCATCGATATCTTAATATAATAACAATAAAAATTTTAGTTCGACGCTCGGTGGTCGTTTATTTTGAATCTTTTGTTTGGAAACAAAGAAAATTGTTGTATAGTCTTTCAGGTATAATGTAGCGTTGATAATATACAATATGGTGGTAAAATATTAGTACCGAGTGTAGCAGTACTGTGTCATAAGTTGGCAAAAAATAATTTCAGCTAGATAAATATTCCGTAGAAGTAAAATATATTCGCAGATTGTAAAAAAAGTCTAGATACAACTCTAAGTATATCATTATCATCATCATTCAGCCGAAAGACGACCACTGCTGGACATAGGCCTCCCCCAAAAGGAGGGGTTTGCCGTAATCGCCACGCTTGGCAGGCGGGTTGGCGATCGCAGTATGGTTGTTAAAGTACTCAGAGAACGCTGCTGCCCATCCTTTTTAACTTTAAAGTTTAAAGAATCCCTTAGTCACCTTTTACGACACCCACAAACTAAGTAGGTATATCATACATAAGTTTTTATTTTATACCAATTACTTTGAATATGTATAGAATATGTTTAGAAACTCAAGTGTTCAGTTACTTTTGTCGCTGACTGTATAAATTATCTATTAGAAATTGTATGATTTCGATACATAAAGGTCTTTTGAACCAATGGTAATAATAACCGAAGTAAACACGTATCCACAGAGCAAGACAATTTAATTCAACGCTATCAGTTTGGGTATACAAATCGATGTTACGTAACCATATCGCGATCTAATTTAATTTCAATACCATCTAGTTATAAAATTAAACTAATTAAAATAAACATTTAACAGACATGAACCTTTTATATTAATAAATTAACACTCATATTATAATTAATTATGAGTTTGGAGATTTGTTATACTTAATCACGCATAAACGCATAAACAGATTTGAATGTACTTTCGCACACAGATAGCCATGTCCCGGATTAATACATAGGATAATGTATCTCTTTGGGAATCACGGCTCATCTTCCGTGTGGAAGATGTCCGGTCCTGTGGAAGGCATACGGGGGACACAGGTCCAACGCGCAGAGGCCCCTTTGAGACCTTTAATCTAAAATGGGGTGGGGCACCAACCAGGGACTATCCACGGCAGCACTATTGGAGTACAGTCATGGACCGTCCCAAGTGGGTGCAAGACTATTGTAAATTGTGGTGAAAAATATCTGGACTATGGGAAGGGGTGTTAGGTGGACTGGATAACTTCTATTGCCGGAAGAAAACGGCATCTGCCTTTCAAGCTTAAATTTGAAATATATTGGCAGACGGTGACTCGCCAGCTCACTAGCTGGGCCCCCTGAAAAGCCGCCAGTACATAGGCGAAGGGAGCAACAGACGTGTGAGTGGCTAGAGGTGTAGAGAGGTGCGGCCTCGGTTTCGCCGTCGCGGGTCTAAAAGACCCAGAGTGAGTTTCCCCGCTATTACGCCAGTACATAGGATTATTTTTATGCGGGTTTATGAAGTAAATCCTCTAGGATACGAGTATAACCGCGAGCAGCAGCTAGTATTCCTATAAAGTGAAACCGTGAACACAACGCTAGTTGAATAACATCGCCAATTTTTTGCTCTCAACTAAATTCAAGGCGAGGCGGACGCAAGGAATTTCAATTTAGGACCAAACCCAAGAATTTCAATGTCTTGGTTTAGCAGCTCTATGCTACGGCGTAGCATCTGCTACGTGACCGTAGCTTTAATTTGACGTAGCGTATACTACGGTTCGTACGTCAGCTTGGGATAAAAACAACGAAACTAAATTGCAGTATTCATTTAAAAAAAAATGATTTTATGTGATGGGTAGAAGTACTCGCAAGTTGCACAAAGAAACAAAAAAATAAAATGACTTTAATTTAGTACAACACAAATAAGAAGTGGCATTGGCAATTTTCGTAAAACCTGAACTGAGTGCGACTTCCAAACAACCAATGTTTAATAGTAAAAGAAAGTTTATAGACTTCGACGAACAAAATTGTTGCCAAGCGCAAACGAACCACAACCGTTAGTCAATTTTTGTTTACGAAAACTGTCAAAATGATAGGTTTTGTTTTTTGTGTACCTATCTATTTTGACATCTTTTGAAATTGAACTGTCTGAATGAACGGTTCGGCCTTGGTTCGGTTGCGATTTATCAAGATTTCTTTTAGGAAAATTGGGCACCAGGTCGATTGATGAGTTCTTAGTCGTGTCGTACTGAACCGCCCGCGAAGCCAAAGCCGAGCTTTGCGTTTGTGTGAGAATGAATGCAGACGCGTCCTTAGCTTGGTTTAAACCGGTTTATACTGCTTTTTGGCAATCGATTCTATGTGCACTCACACAAATGCAAAGCTCAGCTTACGCCTCGCCAGTTGTATATACTTACAATATTAACATTTACGTTGCAACGTTTCCATCAGGTTGCATTTCTCGTAACCACGATTAATGCATCCTGGGCGAAACATCGAGCGAATAAAAGTAAATTCTCGTTAACGCCCATTTAATAATAACTATTCTCACTAACAATTGAGCAGTTTGTCAATACAGCATGTAAGGGTAAACACCGTTATCACTCAAACCGTGGGTAGTTGACGTGAACACAAAAACATAGGAAAGAGTAAAAAAAAATTGTAAACACGCGCGAGAAATGAGCGGCGCGGCGGCGCTACGACGCGGCGTACACACACTCGTTAACGAGACAGCTGACTGACTGGGGTAGCAAACCGTGCGGGGCCGTGCGTCGGGCCACGCGGCGAGTTCCCAGCGCCCCCTCCCGTAGCTTGTTACCCCCGCGCATAGGGTGAAATGCTTTTGAGGAAAAATAAAAATTTTATGAAAAAAAAAAGTTTGTTATTTTTCATTGATTTCACGTTCTATAAATGAAACCAAACCACTGGTTTCAAGGATAACGGTGTATAATAAGTTTTGTTTGTATTAAATTTTGTTGAGCCAATATGATAACCCTTATCACGTTCTGACGTGAGAGATATTAGAAAAGGTCTAGTTTTTATTCATAAAAGTCTATATCGATATTCACAAGATAAACCTTAGTCTCTTATTAATGGTATGTAGTTGTATCTATTGTTTTTTGTGAAGGTACTAAAACGGGACCCTATTACTAAGGCTCCGCTGTCCGTCTGTCACCAGGCTGTATCTCATGAACCGTGATAGTTAGACAGTTGAAATTTTCACAGATGATGTATTTCTATTGCCGCTATAACAACAAATACTAAACAATAGGATAAAATAAATATTTAAGGGGGCTCCCATACAACAAACGTGATTTTTTTGCCGTTTTTATAGATAATGGTACGGAACCCTTCGTGCGCGAGTCCGACTCGCACTTGGCCGGTTTTATTATTATTTATATTTGACTTAGCCGCATTTGACCTAAGTTGTAGCGGCGAAGGTACTGCTTGCAGTGAAGGGGGTGGACCGGTGATAATCTTCAATAATAATTCGTTTAAGATTACAATAATGGATGTGTTTAAAGGTTTACAAATTAATGTTTGAGTACACGACTATAATGTGCGATGTCGGTAAATGCACTACAGAGGGCTCCCCGCGCCGCACAGTGTGGGAATTTCGCAATCTAGGGGGATTTAAATCAAAATATAAATTTTAATAATTGATAACATAGTTATAACCTATTTTTACCCAAGACCCTATTTGTCACAGCTACATATTAGAAATTATTGAAGGTAGGTTAAAAAAAAAAAAATTTTGAACTGGGTAGAAAATAATCGTTGTACCCTTACAATACGAACAACATTACATCTTCACTTGAGATTACTGATCAAATTAACGTATAATCTTGTTTATTGTTTTCTTATTGTATTGTGTATATCTTTCAAGGTAACTTAGAGTATATTTTATTTAAGTAATAGTTAAACATTGATCTAATACATCATTTGAAAACACAATTAAATTAAGCATTTTTTAGAGATGATTTGCAAAACAAACCGGTGTATTAAAAAAATGGCCTGAATATCCCGGTGTTTTTATTGTTTTAATTTAAAGTTTAGTAGAGTCTTAACTTTTGAGAACAATTGATAAAACTTGCGATTTTGTGCGACCGCCATACATTTTTTTTCGGTTTTCAGAATGACCGCTAAAATTACAAAAAAACTTCACAACCCTTCATATCCAGCTTAAGGCTTATAATGAAGAGAAAACGGAGTCCTCTAGATCCTGATGTCCTAAAATTGCTTTCTGTACCCACAGTAAATGAGGCCGAAAGTGGAATTGTGACTAAAATAACAAAATTTATTGATATCCATTTTTTTTTACAACTTTATTTTCTGTCACTATTTAAGTGTTTTTATACCAATCAATATTATTTTTTAACTTGTATCTTTTATTTAATTCAATTTGGAATTAAATCTTCCTAGATTGCGAAATTCCCACGCTGTGCGCTGTAGCCACTGCGCGTCGCCCGCTCGTACCATATGCGTGTGTGTTGAGAGCTGTATGCGCGCACACATGCAAGACGTCAACACAAGTCGTACCCGATGGTAGAGATCAACTAGGTACCAGTGGCGAAGGCTCCATACAACTCGATTCCTATCGGCTTCCCTTTCGAAATATGGCAAATACTAGTATCTATTATTTTCAATTATCATTTAAACAAATAATTGGTCCGGCTTCCCTTTTAAGAAAATTCACCCTTCGCCACTGCTAGGTACGATAACATGGCACGCCCCTCCATTGACACTGCAAGTAAAAATGTGCGAGATAGAATATTTACGTGTCATTCCATTCGATTTAATTATGCACTAGTCGAGCAATAACTCTACCAAATATCAAACACAAATATGGTGACTCGATGGCATATGCACACACACATTTGAAGACAGATGTTGGAGGTGCCATGATGTTTGTTTTCGTAGTTGATCTCTAAGCGCAGACAGAGTCTAAAGGCCTGTCCATATTCCCGCGCGAATCGCGAGCGATCCGATTCGCATATTCTTCACGGCTTCGCGTCGCGTTCGCGCCTCGTTCCCGAAAATTGTCGGTTTTTTGTCCCGCGACAAAGGGTTTGCAAGCCGCGAACTTGGCGCGAAAGTGACTAGGCTCCACATTCGCATTTGGCTCAGTCGCGTCGAGTCGAGTGCGGCCAGCGGTTGTCTGTTTATTTATACAGAATATTACGTAATAGTACAAAATAGTGAATTTACGCACGTGAGATTTTAAAATGACCACAAATTGGTCTAACCAACTAGAACTAGCATTTTGATGCGCGAACTATACTGTGAACCTGGCGCGAACCTCTGCGAATGGAGAACTTGGCAGTTTTGGCGTGAGTCGCACCGCGAACCGCGCCGCGATATCAGAGAGGCCTTAAGAATTCAAGTAACAGAGATATAGAGAGATTCCCCTATACCCTCTGGCTCTCACGCGACGGAACACAGTAAACTGCTTGGCGCCGGACTTTAATATTAGGATGGTAGCTAGCCAGGCGGACCGTATAGAATCTATACTACGAGTATAGATCCTACTACGAAGCGTGCTGGCTTTTATTTGAATCTTACAACACGCATCAATTCCCCAGCGTGCCGTGAAGAAGTTTTATATTCTAGATTGTCCCCACACGGGATAAGACATTAGTGATAGTATCAAAAACCAATCACATTCCTTACCTCTCAAAACAAATACCGAACTAAAATAAAATATTCATTAACTTACAAGTACATTTACAGTTCAATTGTACCAAATATCCTCTATATAATATCAAGTCGTGCCCTTGTTTGACCCTTAATATTTAATTCAAAGCCTTTCTTCCCTTCATACCCTTTACAGACTTGAAAACCGTTCGGGTTACTTGAAACTTTAATGTTCCGCCGGCGAAATACCTCAAAGAGACATAGTTTTTAACTGGTACTGTTAACTGGGGGAATGATACTGGCATAATATAAATTGAATAGCGTGTTATTCTAGTAGTCGAGCTCCTAGTAAAAGTTTTTTTCGGGAAAGTACTACCACTATTGACGTAGAAACACATGATCCTCGGGTCAGGGGGCCTATACGCCCTAAGTCCGTCAAAAAAGTTAGTTGCCCGTCCAAAAGTAGCCCAAAACGTAGGAGTGAACAAAACAAGTGTCAAGTTCAACTTTTCGGACGGGCAAAAACACAACGGTATAAAGCGCCATTTACACGGAGCTAGTTTCTCGAAGCGAGACTCGTTCTGTCTTTGTTTTTCTCTACGACGAAAACAGAGATAGCATGAGACTCGCTTCGAGAAACTATCTCCATGTAAATGAGCCTTTAGGAACAACTGTCAAATCGTGTTGTTATTCATTCTTAGTTCGGGCCCCGAAATAATCGTATGTGCGTAGGTGATAGGGAGTAGGAAACGCTCGTAACTAAGGCCGAAACCACGGACTTCGTGCTTAGGGAGTAGACCCCCAGCGCTCAAAAATATCCGAACCGAATATAGACTAAAACGCGAAAATGAAGAGTTATTTACGTCAATAGGTGGAGTCGAATCTTCGTAAGGTTGTATCTAAGTTAGGCATTGTGATGACGACATAAGATTTAGGCTAAGTTCACATGACCGCGCGGAACTACTAACCGCGCAGTGCAAGATCTTGCGCACGAGACGGAGCGCGCCGCGCTGTGCCGCGCGTTAATGTAGACGAAACACTATTTAGCTTGATCTTGTACCGCGCGGTTAGTAGTTCCACGCGGTACCGCGCGGTCATATGAACTTAGCCTTAGTGGTGTACGTATATTCAGAACACTTTTATCATGAATTTTTACCCTTGATCCACTGTACCTATTTCTGCGCCATATAGCATTGCTGTCGGTTTGAAGGTTATAGTGCCGGTGAAATTACAGGAACATTAGACTTTTCAACTTTATCTGTAAGGTTGGCAATGTAACAGCAATCCTCTTGGGATTGTAGGTGTTTATAAGCCGCGGTAACCACATACCATCGGATGAGCAGTCGGGCTGAGTACCACCTTATCTCTACTCTGTTTCATGCATGATATATCCTGGATTAGGGAGAAAGAGGACCAGGCCACTCTCCCTTCCCGCGCCAGGCGCACCGGGCGCCGCCGGAGGGCGCGCGACGATCTCCGGCCACCCTAGTGTGCGACCTGCGCGCGACGGGTTAGGGGACCCGTCGCCCGACCAGTAACAGGCCCGAGAAGGCGGCGCGCTGTGTTCCGTGCGCGCCTCTCAGGGGGACGTGGGGCAAGGCCCCACAGAAGGAAAGGTCCGCCAGGGGCTGGCGGACCGAGGCCTGCCGGGGTTGCGGTGCATGCAGCTGCGAATCCCGCGACCCCAGCCACGGGTCAGGAGAAGGAACACCGTGGGTTTTTAGCTGGTAAGAGTCCGGCATACCCCTTCGCCTTCCCCGGGCGAAGGGTATATCCTAGATATTTTTCTATAGAACGTAACTATACGACGCGATATATTGAATGGCGGTTGAACGCTTGCCTGGCACGCTGGAATATCTGAGTTCGATCCCGGCCCTCTAACTTCGGGAGCATGAAAAGAGCCTCCATGAGTGATGATACTTCAGTACGTCCGGCGCACCCTGGGCAGTCAGCCCCGCTACGAACCTTTTTTTTTTTTTTTTTTTTTTTTCGCTGGGAAAAAATGCAATTACGCATACCACGCCCATTTGGGGGAATGGGGGGCTATGTGGGACTCCCCGGGCTAGCCCGGTATACCCACTAAAACAACCCAGCGGCATTCCCGCATCGTCTGAGTGGAAGGGCACTGGGAAACCGGCATAGCCTTTACCTCCAGTACCCCTCCGACGATCGCCCGCCTTAACCGCGGCGGGCCTCGCACGTCCTCCCCATCGGGGGAGGCTCGGAATGTCCCGCAGAGGTGGTGTGGAGTGCAACGCGGGCGGAGGCGCCCCCCCCGCGCCTGCCGCCCGCCCACACCACCACGAGGAGGGAAAGCCGGTTTCCGCTCCGACCTCCTCCTCGCCCACAGAGGCGCAGCGAGAGGGCCCTCCTCCCGCGCGCGCTCCGCCGCCTCCCTTTGCGATTACGTTCTCGCAAAAGGAGGCGACCGCAGCCCAAGATCCCTCGCCCCCCAGCGTGGCGCGCTCCGTGCTAGGGAACGGAACGCAACACGCCGGGAAGCGAGAGGCCCCGGCCGATCCCCGCAATCAGACCGCGGCGCGGCCCAGACTGAGCCGTCAGTACCCAAGGGTGTGCCGCGCCGCGTCCTCCGCAGCACGGGTTCGTCAGCCGGCTATTGCCAGCTGACAAACCCGTCGCCCCTACAAGGCTCGTTCCACCATACCCTCTCCTAGATGAGAGGGCGGGGAAGAGCCCTCCCTCCCATGGCCAACTGGCCACCCCCCCATGGTCAGAATTCGCCACAGACAATAGCCTCCGGGAGCTCAGAAGCTATTGCCCGTGCCCAGGGTGCACCGGCCCGAGCAACTGCTGTTCCCCCCGGACGTATCCATAAGGGACCAGCAGCCACCGGGCACACGAGGAGGTTTCTGACCACGCACCCCAGCCCCGCTACGAACCTAGCTGACTGGTTAATCTTTTCACCACAGCATGAGCTATTTTGGGCCGCGTTTGGGCAAACGTAGTGTGGGACGCCCTGCGGCACGATGGACCGACGATTTGAAGAATGTGGCTGGCAGCGGATAGATGAGGGTTTCCCAAGACCGGGATGGTTGGCGATCTCTGGGGGAGGCCTACGTTCAGCATCGGCAATAGGCTGATATGATGATGATGATGAGCTATTTTCGTATAGCTCGGGCTGACACGAGAGAAGAAGACCTCTGACTTTTCAAAATTATGTGCGGATACCAAGAAGTTTTTGTTGGTGTGTGTAGTCCGCCAATCCGAACCAAGGCAGCGTGGTGGACTAAGGCCTAAACACTTATCGTTCTGAAAAGAGGATCGTATCAAGTGAGACAATAATATGTTACGATCTACTTTTGATAGACAAGCTCTGAATATAACCGAAATTATAACTAGCCAGTTCATTGTTGTACGTAGTACTTATTACTTCTATGATTGCGATACACATTCTTTTAAGTAAAAATAGGCACAGTTTATTTATTATAACAAAATCTTAATGAATACAGGTAGTAATCTTAATCTATACTATTAATAAAATTCAAAGTGCACTTTGTCTGTACATTAAATATTTTTCCAATATTTCGATTGGGGGATACTATACTATCGATACAGAAACCAAAACATTTTTTTTTAATTATTGTCTGTCTGTCCGGGCATGACTTTAAATCACGTGGATGGATTTTGATAGGACTTTCGTTGATGTGTTGCATAAAGTGCGACGATTTTGCTGGTACATATACCATCACGCTATTGTTCATAGGAGCCGAGCAGTGGTACAATATTTAAAACCCCGTGGATGGATTTTGATGAGACTTTCGCTGAAGTGTTGCATACGACTTCCACGCGGACGGAGTCACGGGCACAGCTAGTATACAATATAAATCTAAAGTAAAAACAAAGAAAAATTATATCCTAGACTAAACTATCAATATAAACTAAAAGAGTGCATCAAAATATTCCTCCGCATCGCTGTCCACTGGAAACGTGCCCAGAAGGCTGGCAGCGTTGCCACATTGTATGGCAACGCTAATTCTCTGGCCGAAAAACAAGCCAGCCCTCTGGTCACGTGAAGTGTCAACCAATCTTCTTCCTATAATAAAAATTGAAGATGGCCGTTAGAAGTACAAAATTACAAGTTACAAGCAAGTATTTAAGAAGCATTATCAAAGCCTTGTTTACATAACTAAGTACAAGCCTAAAATTACAAGACGGTTCCTTTGCAAGCCTAAATATTATCTTAAAAATTTAAAAGAAAACGTAAGTTGGGAACCGGAAAAATGTGTTTCGTATTTCATTCCTTTTCTTTTAAACCCGGATTAAGGAAACCGAGTTGGTAGAAATTCTCGTTTCCCTTACGCCTAGTACACACCGGGAACAAGTCACGATACATGTACCACAATGTTGTAGAGGTAATTTATCTTAAGAAGGCAGATGAATTATTACAATTTGAACCTTATCTCAAAGACATAAAAGTTACAACACCCGCCGTAGTGAGATAAAAATACTATACTCGTGAACATGTCCCGGAATCCTCCCGGAACATGTCCCGATCGCGGAACATCAAGGTACAACCTACTTTAGTGGCTCGGAGGAAAGATAGAGGGATTGAAGACGTCTAGGGGTCCACTCCCTAAGCAAGAAGTCCGTGGTTTCGGCCTTAGTTACGAGCGTTTCCTACTCCCTATCACCTACGGATATACGATTATTTCGAGGCCCGAACTAAGAATGAATGACAACACGATTTGTCAGTTGTCCCTACTACCAATGTGTTTTTGCCCGTCCGAAAAGTTGAACTTGAACTTGTTTTGTTCACTCCTACGTTTCGGGCTACTTTCGGACGGGCGACTAACTTCGTTGACGGACTTAGGGAGTAGGCCCCCTGGTTTGAGTCTGGTCGTCCAAACAATGCTGAAAGTAAGGGCACAAAAAGATGCCACTATATTTCTTTAAATATAAAAAATAACGAGCCTTTAGTAAAGAAACATAAAAAAATGATTCCAACATTAATTTTATCATCGTATTCTTTTTAGGGTTCCGTACCCAAAGGGTAAAACGGGACCCTATTACTAAGGCTCTGCTGTCCGCGTCTGTCCGTCTGTCTGTCCGTCTGTCACCAGGCTGTATCTCATGAACCGCGATAGTTAGACAGTTGAAATTTTCACAGATGATGTATTTTTGTTACCGCTATAACAACAAATACTAAAAAACAGAATGAAATAAATATTTAAGGGGGCTCCCATACAACAATCGTGATTTTTTTGCTCGTTTTTGCTCGATGTTGATAACGGCAACAGTTAGACGCTTGAAACATTCACAGAATATTTAGTTATATATTCACTTTAAAAATAAATTAAAATAAAATAAATATTTAAAGGGGGCTCCCATACAACAGACATGATTTTTTGCCGTTTTTATAGATGGTACGGAACCCTTCGTGCACGAGCCCGACTCGCACTTCGCCGGTTTTTTTTCATAAATACTTTAATTCCATATGATAAAAGTTTTCTTCCCATATCTAAGTATTTATCCGTTTAATATCACCATAACAGAAGTATCTGATATAATGTGGAATCATTGAATACGTATTTCTGTTACTTTATCATTTTCAGTTGCTGAAAAGGCGTATCCAATCCATCGCCTCAAGAGGTATCTTGTCGTGTGTATACTATGTAAGATACTATGTAAGATATTTCAGTTGTTTAAGCGTTTAGAAAATCCTTCCTAACTCATCTCTCATTGGGGGACGTACCGCAGTCGTACTGCAGTACGTCCCGGCAGTTGTGTCGGCCTCCTCCGCACTGGTCCCAAATCATGGCAATGAAGTCAAAACATGTCGCGAAACATGTGCCACAACACTATTCTACCACGTAGGACATGTCGCGGCACTTGTATCAGAATTTCAATTTCTGCGATATACAACTTTATTTTTAGTAGGTATATACAAAAACCGAGACACCCCAACAAAATTTTCATCAGAACTGCCTGAATGTGTGTTTTTTTTTTAATAAATCTCCAAGTTACACCTTAGTTTATGTCGCTTTAAGTTCCCTAGTTTAGTGTGAAATGCATGAGATGTGCTATGCAGGGGTTGTCTAATATACGGAAACTGACCGAGCGGACCGTCTCAAGCCTCAAGGTGTCTATTCCCGTCAACTGTTATTGGGTAGAAACCTATTGAAAGAGAATTGAATATATATGAAAAAATATAATGTGTTGTAAAAACTATGTCAATCGATTCTCCTTGTGATTCTGAACAAACTAGTTTCAGGTTTAGTGTATACTAAAACTAAACTTGTATAGCGATTGTTTTGATGACAATTAACCATGTCAGTTGTTTTATATAGTTTAGCGTCCTTTTACCTTTTGTAAATGTGAGAGCTTTGTAGATTTGCTAGATGCCTGGATACCTAGTTAATTTGTGACCATATTTTTCATTTTGTTTTTTTTGTGTGGTTCCTGCTCTTAAGTCTACTTTGCTCTCTCATAACTATTCTAAGTCATAACTGTACCCACTCAAATTGTTAAAGATATGGATTTTAAAAGAGTAACCATGGAGTTTCTTGCCGGCTCTTCTCCATAGGAAACGACTAATTGGAACCGTGCACCTAAATTCGACTTTTCATAAGCGCCTGTAATGGTTTAAGTATGTGAAATAAAAACTTTTTTATTTTGACACATGTGCCGCAACAAATGAGCTCAGTGTAGACCAGGCATTATTTTTCTCTGCAAAATTTGTTAAAACCGAGATCAACGAAGTAACAATTTCGTCCTATCTAGAAAGTAAGCCATTTCATTTGTCACAATTCCGTTCTACGCCTCAAGCGTTCATTTCTATTGTTTAAACTGTGTGGGATGATTTTCACTATGTTTTCAGGTTTAATTTTTGTATACATTTTTTTCTAACTACTTACTGCCTTTGCTCGCGAATGATTAATATCAGTAGCAATGATAGTGACAATGTGTTTATACATTTTATGGATAATTTGTAGAGGGGTTTGTGGTTAATTAACAACTGCGCTGATCGTACGATCTGCGAGGTTAAGTTGACAGCTGGGGCCCAATCAGCGTTGCCAGACGTCCCGATTTCGTCGGGACGACGTCCCGATTTTGAAATCAGAATTAAATGTATATGTAATATATATAATGTACTGATTTTGTCTCAAATCTATATGAATTCTATAGGAATACGACTTGACAGAAGATTTTCCACTTTTAATCGAAATTCATAACCTGTTCCTTTTTTTAAATTATGAGGAGGTAAGCTAGATAACTATTAGGAGTCCAAAAAACGATTCAAGAATCTCACTTGCGGTAATTCGCTAAAACGTGCGCAAATCTCTAGACACTTTTGATGTGTGTGTGTGTTACTAAAAAAACTACTTTAAAGGAGTGGCTTCTACAAGCGAACACTGTACACAATACATGTCTATATTGCTAGAGGCTTAGAAACACCAATAACTTGTTTGATTAATGTAATTGTGACAGGTAGCGAACCCTCCCAAACACATACACCTATTTATGAGTACACGTCTTGCTATTTTCGACCTCAGTCGAAGCTATGTTCGGGAGCTCAAAGATTTGAATTATTCAATCAACCAAAAATGTAACAGAATTATTCAGTTTGCTTCATTATAGCATAGCCTACTCAGCCCATTATTGCGTATTAGTGTCTAAACATACTACGCTGAAGATACGCGACCGAAGTTCGACATAAGTACGCCTCTAATGCTATTTGAATTACTGACGACACATTATGACGAAATTACGTTACGTTATAGCGTAAAGCCGAACTTCGGTCGGGCGTAAGTTGAGCGACAATTCGGCGGCAACGTATTCTGTAGAGCACACATTATACGTGACCGAAGTTCGGTTAGATTGCCGACGAAGATCCGGGGCGGGGAGCAGCGGGAGGCAGGCATGCTCGCGCCCCGCGTGTCCGCCCATAAGTTTGTGCAATTGAATTTCTGCCGCGTAAGTTCGGCACTTATGGTGTGTCATATCAGCCGAATACGTCGGAACATAAAATTAGCCGCGGAACTTCGGTCGTGTATCTTCGGCATAGTGTGTTTGGACACTTACAGGCACTTTTCACAATGAAAGGGGTTTATGCTGTATTGCACCACGATGGCCTTTTTTTATATTACTTGACTTGGTTGCGTTTGACCCTCGTCGCACCTGATGGTAAGCGCAGACTGGGTCTAAGATGGAGCACACGAATCCAAGTAACAGACAGAGATATAGAGGAATTCCCATATACCTCTCTAGCTCTCACATACATCACGACGGAACACAGTAAACTGCTTGGCGACGGACTTTAATGTGAGGGTGGTAGCTAGCCAGGCGGACTGTACAGTGATGCCCGTGCCCAGCAGGGGGATATTAATGGGCTGATTATGTTATGTAAAATGTGGTCTAATCTGATGAATAAAGACTATTTTTATTTTATTTTATTTATCACGCAAAAGGTTAATAATCACTATATCCTATACTGTTCATGTTCATAAGGTTTCCAATGAAAAAGAAACTGTAATGAAAAGATAATAATAATATAATTAACTACCCTTCTACAAGAGTTTCCCGATCATCAATCAGATTCAATGAAAAATCTGCCAGTCGCAGTAAATGTCAGAGATCAGCCAATTAAGCAAATGACTGGAATTTACTCATGCAATGTTAATTGGACAATTAGTTATTGAATCATTCCAATTAAGAAGAGTTATAGAGATTCGTTTGTGGCGATTTAATTAGTGCCTGGCAAGTACCATTAGTAAGCTATTGAAACTAGGATATTTAGTTAAGTATCTATCGTTATTCACACCTGAAAGTGAAAAGAAAATTAATGTTATCATTATAATATCGCCCCATAAATCTATTATGTCGATTTTTCATGCAAAACAGGTCGTAAAGACTTACCAGCATTCTAATTGCGCAACACACTCGTAATCGCCTATGATTTTGACAGGTGAACAATTTCCATAGCAACGTATGTATTAACAACCCAACTTCTCTACAACTATGTACCACGCAATGAATATTGTTGTATTGTCAAAATCAAAACATACCGATTACAAGTGTTTTGCGCAATTAGGATGCTGATTAGTCAATGAGGTACAATCCAAACACACTCCACTGTTGAATGATTTGGATGATTACCAACTAGTTTTAAGCAGGTGCAGTACTGACCACAGAACCAGTGACGCTATGCGTCACCAGCCTGGGATTGAACAGTTATTCAATCAACCATCTGTCGCATTGAGCCTCAGACTCCTGTCGACTTAGGACAGCGACAAGTTGTGACTTGAACAGGTGACGTTTGATACTTGGACGAGCTTCTAACTACACCTTAACGAGTGAGATGCTTAGCAATAACATTAATATTTAATTGCAGTACGCGTTAATAGTATTCAGGCGGAAGTTATAATCCCTCCTAATGCTCTTAATCGCCTATTAGGACCCGCACTATCAATTAACACAACCCAAAGCAGTTAACTATACATATAACCTTTACAAAGTTTTGCCACAACATCAGATTCCCGGTATTCTGAAACCAAGTTGCGTCTCCACAATTTCTATCCTAAGGGCCAATTTTATCATTTATCTGAGCGTTATATCTCAACGTTAAACCTCAAAAAAAACTATAAATTAAAAGAATATTCAATAAACATTAAACGTCTAACTTATTCCTTAGATAAAAGTTATCCATAGTTGGTAAAATTGACCCAAAGGTAAGACTCAAGTAACCCGACAATTTACCACATGAAACAATGCGAAAAAGAATTTATTAGCACTATTTCTAAAGGTAACTAAAGGTAACCGACTGAAAAAATATTATACGGTATTAAGGTTCACATTACCTTAATGATAGTTGTAACTTACAAAGCTTACCTTGTTGGAAATTATTAAAACGGCCCGAAATTCCCACTTAACCGCAACATAACCGGGCACTCATTAAAATGTTTTAGGAATAAATTCTCGCCGTAACCCTCGGGCCACAGGGCATTTCGCGAAACGACCCATTATGTTCGTGTATGGGCCATTTGCCGTAAACTGTAACGTAACTGACCTGTTTCGCGTGAAAAGTTTCACTTTGCTTACTTTTCGAGGAAATGGTTAGGATTTTAGATTATCTGGCTATATTGCTGTTGTGTTCAGAATTGAAATTAATTCAATAAAAAAATAAACAACAATCGATCTACATAAATAAAATGAAATGCTCCTCGTTGGTAAGCGCATCGCGAGAAGAAAAAAAACTTAACCTAACCTACGAAACATCGCCATAACTTTTTTCACACAGCGATTTGAAATGAGCCACCATAGTAGTTATTGCAGTATATTACAATACATATCCAATGACATATGTGTGGTTATCATTGTTTCCTAGACGAGCTTCCAAATATTCTTGCAGATTCTCCTTTGCCCGGAAAATTGGCAAATTCGGGAATATCTGAACGTTCTTTTTTCTATGGGGTTTTTGTATGTCAAGATGACGTCTGTCTATACACTTACAATACCAAGAGGAATGCTTATGCGTCGCCAATCTTGAAGACATACTTACCAGCACCCAACTCCTTCAAACCGGAACACAGCAATGCTGCTTGGCGGCAGAAATAGATAATACGAATGGTAGTACCAAGAGCTCTACTACTACTAAAAGTATTTTATTTAAAGCAAAATGCTTCTTTAACATAATAAAAAAATGGGACAATTCTTATCCAAAGCATTTTAAAGCATCATCATCTGCCTAGCCTTTTCCCAACTATGTTGGGGTCGGCTTCCAGTCGAACCGGATGCAGCTGAATATCAGTATTTTACATGGAGCGACTGCCTATCAGACCTCCACAACCCAGTAACTGGGTAATACGATACTCTTGGTAAGACTGGTTGTCAGACTTTCTGGCTTCTGACCAACAGTAACGACTGTCAAAGATCTACAAATGACAGCCGGGACCAACGGCTTTACGTGCTTTCCGAGGCACGGAGGAAACTCGCTATGGTAAATGGTCACCCATCCACAGACCAACCTCGGCAAGCGTGGCTTAACCCGGAAGATCGGTCTATGCGGCTGTAATTATTTAGCCACGAGCTCCTCCCAAACATTTTAAAGCGCTAACGTTTATTCATTGTACAAACATAAATTATATTTTTAAATACATTATCATAAAAACCGGCCAAGTGCGAGTCGGACTCGCGCACGAAGGGTTCCGTACCATTATCTATAAAAAAATCACGTTTGTTGTATGGGCGCCCCCTTAAATATTTATTTGATTCTGTTTTTTAGTATTTGTTGTTATAGCGGCAACAGAAATACATCATCTGTGAAAATTTCAACTGTCTAACTATCACGGTTCATGAGATACAGCCTGGTGACAGACGGACAGACAGACGGACAGCGGAGTCTTAGTAATAGGATCCCATTTTAAAAAACAATATACATTTATTTAAAAATATCAAAAATAGAAGCCCGCCGGCATCGGAAACAAGGTCCAAGCTGCCGGTGCTCAGGACTCCAGAGAAAGGAACCTCCTCACTATGCGTGACGTATTATGGAGTACCGCTTTCTGTAGAAAGCCCTTGATACAGCCACCTAACGTGAGCCTCATAAGGTGTTGATCGAGGCTCTTGGCTATTGGGCTATTCACCGTAATTACTATCGGGACGACTGCTGAGTCGACATTCCACATGCCGCCGACCACCTCGTGAGCTAAATCAAGATATTTTAATAAAAGACCTAATTAAAATTATGAAACAATAATATGTGTAGTTTATTTTGACAGAAATAATAGATTCTCTTGTTATTCTAAAATTAACAGTCTAACTAAATGTATTATTATAATGAAGGTTCATTTGACCTGAAATTGTTATTCTTAGAGCGATCGTTAACGAAGCCCAGCTTGATAATATTTTTGGGTAACTATCCGAAGCGGTAATTTGAAAGCACTTTTGGTAATTAACGTTTACCTAATACCACTAATTACTCTGAGGGTTATTTATATTTTAGGAGCTGTTAATTTTAATGCATAGGTATTATAAAATGATATTTCAATAATAGCTATTTATTTAATACAGAGAAACATTAAGCCACTAATTAAAAAGATGATTTAAACAAAAACTTAGATTTGAAATATACCCATCACTTTCTAACGACATCCAACAAAAAGAGATGGGGCTATTATAAAACTTAGGTTTTTCTTTGACCATCTTTTGTACCTAACAAGAGGGCAAGGGTCGTACTCGCACTACTCGTACTACTTTTGGCTCGAGACCCTTCAGATACCTATCGCCAATAACTGCCCAGTTACGTAGCAGTACAATAGAAAAAAAAAACTCAGAAGTAGGTACTAAAAAGAATTTACAGTTGTTATAACCGTGTCTTACTTCACACTCCATATATAAAAAAACGAGTTTAATCACTGTTTTATCTAAATAACAACAGTTGACACGGTATTGAGTAGCAGAGTAAATAACATTAATTTCTTGTCAACCAGAAAAAAATAAAAGCAAAACTTTCGTCTGTTCCAAATTCAACTTTTATTAGTCATAGTTGCCCAAATGTCACATGTAAAAATTCTTCCCAGACTATTTGCACTATTCCATATTCAAATTTCGTTCCACCATATTATATTAAATGCCACACAAAAAATATACATCCTTATTTCAGACATCCTAATTTGTGAACTGAATAATGTATGTTCGTGAAAAATGTCTAGCATAATTCGCTCTATCAAATACTAATTGTGTATGCATAGAGAGTCGCGAGTACCTATTACCTATTACAGAGGCCAGGGATCGTACCCGGCTACGGTACCTTATTTTCTTGTTGAAGTGACGGGTCTAATCAGGTTTTATTTCGTGTTTTTTACTTTATTGCGTAAAGATATGAAACAAGCCCACTAAATTATACTATAAAAAATCTAACGCGGTTTGCTAGTAGAAAAGGTATCAAGTGGTTTCTTTTATTAAAGCCTAAATATTTTACGCAGTTTTTATATTTTACAGAATAAGCTTTAAAGGTTTGGTGCTACAGAAAAACGAATAGCGTTAAATAAAACAGCTTTACATAAAACGATTTGAATAAAAGAATACAGTTTTATCCATTACTCATTCTTGGTTCTAAGCATTTTTACCCGCCTGAATTAATTTGAAACATTGAATTGTTAATTCTAAACTAATTTGTATTAAATGATTTAAGAAACAATAATTTTCAACCTTCATGCTCTGAAAATGTGTCATTTTTTATCTCAAAAGCGGGCCGAAAGTGCGTTTTTCTTCCCTAGGCCTAGGGCAGAAAAATAACTTGAAAATCGAACTAACATTTTCTTTATCTGCCTACATATTCGTTTTTTTTTAATGCTCAGTTTTTGTACTCCTTGGCAATGAAACTACTGTACAAATCCTTTTTATTATTTTTGTAAAATCCCCAGTAATATTACAAATTGATTTAAGTATTTAATTAGGTGAATAACAAAATCAAACTATTTCTTCAGTCGAAGTAACAAACAACATACACAAACCACAAATAAAGAAGACTTGAAACTGAATTTCGTTCAGTCGGAATCTGGAGTATATGGCTGTATGGTTTTAAGACCTTTGCCTGCTTACATTGGCTAATAATATTACAACAACCATCATTATTTTGTCAGTCCAAGTATTTTTTGGTGTGATTATTGCATATTATATTGAGCTTGAAGGAGGTTAATGAAAGGCAGTATGTTAATCTCGGGTAAGAGCCCAAATACACGTCCGATACTTGCCTCCAGTAGTCGGTTCCGATAGTCTGATCAGATTGTCTCCGCGTCATACATTTGTTTGAACATGAAATAGTCTGATCGTACGTGTAATTATTACACGTACGATCAGACTATCGGATCGGATGTCAGAATCGTAAGCATCGTACAGGCGTCGTTGTCGTCCAGAAAAAATCGGACACGAGAAACGTACGTGTATTTCATGAATCCGATCAGATAGTCGGATCCGGCTCCCGGAAGCAACTGTCGGATGTGTATTTTGACCCTAAAGCGTGATAGTATCACATGAGTAGATAAACGGAACAGAGACAAAGCTTCTTAAGAACGTGCAAAACTGTTACCTATTTTGGTAAGGTTGTCACAATAGTTCAAAACAAATTAAACTAAGCATTTGTTAAATAGTTTTATTATTCAGTATGATAGTGTGGCGACATCTATCACCCCACATGCGAACTATCCTGCATCGCGATATCAACATTCGACAGGCAGATAGTATATACAGGGCGGAATCGTTAAGTGCCAACAGACGATTTTTTCGTCAATTTAAGAGATATTTAAAAAGTTAAGGCTATTATCAAAATTAGGCTATATGGAGAGTAAAATAATATAAATAACTTCAGGAAAAAGAAAAGCCAGATATTGAAAATTTTGTCTTTCGCTCCCTCCATATATTTAGTATGAGAATTTCTTCCAACTGATTATACCAGTCATACCTACTTATTCTCTCTCTTCCTTACTGTTAATATGGCGGCGGATTTAGCCTTACTCGACTTCGGTCTATCTTAGTCATCTTTGCAATAAAGCTTCATATCACCACATTCCTGAGCATTACCTAAATTTAACCCAGGATTTCGAACAGAAAACGGACAGATTTTGTAGTTCCAGACTGCTTACCTACGTAATGCGATAGCCTATTATTTTCATGTTTAATAAATAATAATAGTATTGCAACCAATTTGTTTAACTAATACAAATACGAATAGTTCAACGACAATTTTCCTTATTAAGGCCGTGGCCCCATGTCTACGGTGCGGCGCCGCCGCGCCGTCCGCCGTGAAACGGCACGGCGCCGCGCCGCAGCACGGCACCGCGCACGGTGCCGTGTACGGTGCACCGCATGTTAGTTCCGTGGCTGGCGTAAATGTGACATGTCTATAATTGCAATTTTTCAGGGCGACCATTTTAAAGTTTTAACCTCTTCTGGTAAATCGGTAAATTAGTTTAACGTAGGATGTATTTTAGTTATTTTAAAATATACAGGATGTTAACGAATTCGTATAATTCCTTAAAACCATATGATTTGCTACTGGTGTAAATTGTCTCGGCATGGAAATTAGGCAGATTTACAAAAAAACCTTTTTTTCTTTATGCGGTACCTATGGCTAAGTGATCGAATCTAAACCACAGGATTCAGTAAAATACAAATGTAAATGACGTCAACGTCAAAATCCAAGATGGCGGCTGTGAAATTTTACAAGATAAAATCTTGGATTTTGATTTCGACCTCATTTTCGTCATCATCGCCCCGGAAAACCATGGACACGACACCCATGATGCATATCTTGTAAAATTTCACAGCCGCCATCTTGGATTTTGATTTCGACCTCATTTTCGTCATCAACACCCCCGAAAACCACGGAAACGACACCAATGATGCATATCTTGTAAAATTTCACAGCTGCCATCTTGGATTTTGATTTCGACCTCATTTTTGTCATCATCGCCCCCAAAAACCATGGACACGACACCCATGATGCATATCTTGTAAAATTTCACAGCCGCCATCTTGGATTTTGATTTCGACCTCATTTTCGTCATCAGCACCCCCGAAAACCACGGAAACGACACCAATGATGCATATCTTGTAAAATTTCACAGCTGCCATCTTGGATTTTGATTTCGACCTCATTTTCGTCATCATCGCCCCCGAAAACCATGGACACGACACCCATGATGCATATCTTGTAAAATTTCACAGCCGCCATCTTGGATTTTGACGTTGACCTCATTTTCGTCATAAGCACCCCCGAAAACCACGGAAATGACACCAATGATGCATGTTTAGTAAAATTTCACAGCCGCCATCTTGGATTTTGACGTTGACCTCATTTTCGTCATAAGCACCCCCGAAAACCACGGAAATGACACCAATGATGCATGTTTTGTAAAATTTCACAGCCGCCATCTTGGATTTTGACGTTGACGTCATTTACATTTGTATTTTATTGAATCCTGTGGTTTAGATTCGATCACTTAGCCATAGGTACCGCATAAAAAAAAGGTTTTTTTTGTAAATCTGCCTAATTTCCATGCCGGGACAATCTACACCAGTAGCAGATCATATGGTTTTAAGGAATTATACGAATTCGTTAACATCCTGTATATTTTAAAACAACTAAAATATACGTTAACATAATTTACCGATTTACCAGAAGAGGTCAAACCTTTAAAATGGCCGCCCTGAAATATTGCAATTTTAGACATGTCATATTCACGCCAGCCAGCAGTGTACCGTGCAACCTACACGGCGCCGTACACGGCGCCGTGTCGCTGTACGCGGCGCCGCCGGCGCCGTGCCGTCCCACGACGGCCGGCGCCGCACCGTAGACATGGGGCCACGGCCTTAATGGCGCTAAATACCGTCATCACAAACTTGTGGCTGTATATCAGAACTCCTCTGCCTTCGCTTTGACGGAATAGGCATTCGGTTTTCTTTTTATTAATTAAATAAAAAATCCATAAGAACAACTTTTTTTTTTAATTTGGAACTCACAGCTTTACTCCGTAATAGTTAATGTATGATATATTTTTATTTTTTCAAGTATTATTCATACACACAGTACAATAAAAAACCATTATCAATAATGAAATACCACGTTTTTACATTAAAATATTCCAACTAGCAACAAACAACGTGTGTCGCACTAACCCTGAGATTGTCAACTGGCTGTGCCAGCGTAAACCGGTTTTTTTCAGTCTCGCCGCGTACGTGACAAGCGGCCAGTGGTCACGCACACATGCCCCGCGTGCTTGTAGTAGTGCAACCGATTTGCGCGGTTGTAGGAAGCTTTGTCTCTGTTCCGTTTATCTACTCATGTGATAGTATGTCATTATATGCAACAAATTAGCAATAAGGTATCAGCTACAAGTTAGTATGAAAATTAAAGCCATTCAATTTGCTACTTTAAAGATAAATAATATTTAATAACGAATTTTGGGTATTTTTCGAAAAACTATAAAAATTGAAACTCTAAATCTACTAACTTTCGCCTAGGGTACATGGGATGCTAATTTATTGCATATAAGGCATATTATCACGCCGTAAAGGGAATACTTCGTATTCGAGTTCACCTGTATAGTGTTAGCATTAAGGGTAATCATACCTTTTACACCGCTACTATTCGGAACTATATACACTTAGGCTTATTAATTTATTTATGTTTAATTTAAAAACGTTTAATAGAATACATTTAAAAGTATGTTATTTGACTACAATTAAAAGTGAAGCAAAATATGTTTAATAAATGTAGGAATAGTCTAAAATTGTAAGAATTATATTTGGATAATTATTTCTTATTTATTTAACTTGTTTATGATTAAGAAGTACTGACAACGGATTGTAATAAATAAGAACAAGTTGACAGAGGCAGAATAGAGGGGGCATTCTCGGGCAGACCGTCGAATGGGACGGACGTTCACAATTGTTATACTAGTTGTTTGTTTTGGCTAGTGATTCTTGTTCTTATTTTATCATCTTAATAATGGTTGTGGAAAGTATTATGTTGTGATCTAGTTCATGTTACTAACACTAACCCAAATACAAGTACTCTCAGTGGTGGAGAGTCTATGTTGGTTTTATTTATTCCATTTACCTTGCCCACAATACTTACATATTGATATTAGCTATAACTGTAATGATAGAATCACCCCAGAAAGCTAAAAAGCTATTAATCCTATTAGTAAATTCAGTTATTTTATTAGCTATCCTTCGGGATAGCTTATAATAGTTAGTTGCCCTTGCTGCGCTCGGGCGCTAAAATATCTCGTGTGAAACTGACCATTTTCAACTCTTGGTTAATAATCTACAACAAATAAAATCTTTTTCAACCATTATCCTATTCCAAATAAATCTCAGGGAAATAAACTAAAATGTTTCTTTAATAAACTATAGTTACCGGCGGCAATATTCTTGAAGCCAATGCTTGCGAATTTTTATTTTAAATTCTATTTATCTAAATGTAAATATCAGGTTGTGAAAACAAATTGTATTTCCAACTGCTCAATTTTGTTGGATTCAAAAATACCGTAGAAACAGAAACTAGATTGGATTCTCTGTAATATGTTTGCTACTAGATTCTAGAATAATTTTGTATCTAGAAATTCTAGGTTAGGTTTTTTGTATAATATTCTTGTAAACAAATGTGTTGAAGACACCGATTTGGATATTCAAAGCAAATAGTATACACCTACGTAAAATTATGAAATTATTCTGTACTAGCTTTTGTCCTCGGCTTCGCTCGGATTAGTTTTTAATTTAAAAAAAACTCTTTTCACACTACTAAAGTTTCTTTAATAATATAATTCAATCATGATTCGAAAGACACGTGTCGCCATCTATTATCGTTATTGTTGTTTTCCTCGGGAACAATACTTTTTTTCGGGATGAAAAGTACCCCAAATCCATTTCTGTACATCTGACAACGTATATGCAAAATTTCAGGATGATCGGTTCAGTGGTTTAGGCGTGAAAAGGTAACAAACAAACTTACTGTCACATTTATAATATTAGTTAGGATAGAGATATTATGAAGGAAAAATGGAACGTACACCTACACACATGAATATCGTTGTAGATCCCGAACCGAAAGTGGATATTAAATATTATAGTCCAGCCGTTTGAGCTTTGTAATAAAAGGTAAACAAACTTTTCTTCTTTCTTTTTAAAAAAAACATTGTCCCTCGCTACGATTTCCCTTGTGTACGAGTATGTGTTTACGTGCGAGTGTATGGTGCGTTTACAGGCACAAAATCTTCACATCACACCTGGAACAACTATATGTAAGCCATACAAATATTTGTTCCGTGCGGGAATCAAACCCACGACTCGTAGCGCAGAATCGCTCAGCCACTGCACCAAACGTGTCGTCAAACAGTCAAAATAAGCATCTAAGGCTATCTAGAGTAATCCACTAGTTGTTACCTTTCGAGAAGCGAGAAGCAAATAACGGCAACAAAAGTAGCGCCGCCTTTTCTAATCTCATTCTTTAAGGAATCAGGGGCCTAATTCTCCTAAAACAAATTGTTGCCAAACGCAATCGAACCACAACCGTCAGTCAGTTTTTGTTTTCGAAAACTTTCAAAATGATTTATTTTGTTTTTTGTGTCAAACAATTTGATCGCTTTTGAAATTGAGAACCGTCTGAATTAACGGTTCGGCCTTGGTTCGGTTGTGATTTATCAAGATTTATTTTAGGAGAATTAGGCCCCAGGTTGTACTTCATTACATTATACATATTATGTATAGTCAAATTCAAATTTCGAAGAACGCATTATGGCAGTCCCACATTCCCATATCCCACATTATATATCAATTTAAGCCATTACTGCGCCCACATTTTTATGAATTATACCCTTCCAAGGCTCTGAGCTCTATAATATCGCAGTTTTTCTACTATTTGTCAAAGAAAACTGCATCTAAATTATGGTTTGAAACCTTTTTATGACAATAGGAGGTTACTAAAGTAGAATTTAATGCATAACAAAATGCTTTGAGTTTGCTTTTTGCTTACTTTTCAGTCTGAATAATATCTGACGTGGTCTGGAAGTATCGTAGCTTTTATAAAGCTGTTAATATATCTATAAAATCATGTTATCGTAAACGATAATCCCCATAAGTTTGCTTAAAAATTAATTCAGCTGAAACCGAATCTACTAACTACTACTACTACTACTTAATACCTCTAACACAAATTAATGTCAATTTCCTGACAAAAAAAAAATGATGAAATGAAATTAATGTATTGTAATTTGTGTTACATGTTTTGATAGACAATTTATTTATTCACAAAAATGTTTACTATTTTTTGGAAACAAAAACTCTGTAGAGATTTAAAAAAATGTAAAGTTAAAAGCACGCAGTGTGCAACTGTCCAGTTTACGGGCAAATGTGTTGTAAATTAAATAATATTCTCTGTATTTTAGCCAATGTTAACGTCCATCGCTCCATTCGCGTACACACTACAAAACAAAACAGTCTACATTTTCCTGTTACGAAAACAAACAGATAATAAAAGCAACTGTGTTTATACGCAAAATGAAATTATAAGGGTCTGCCTAACAGAGTTAGTTGTTCGGTAAACTTGTTACAAGTTTGCCTAGATACTTTAGCTAGTAACCGCAGCCTTGAAAGGGTGAGGAGACACTTGCTAACTAAGCCGAACTACCATCTATCAATGACATAACATTACACTTACAGCGGGGTTACCATATGTGTACCCCGCTTAAGGACTAAAAAGTTTTAGTGCGTAGTGCGACCTTAGAATACGTAAATCTTTTTGCTACTTAGTTCTAGCCGCTAGATTTCAGTTTTTATCATGTTTTTATTACCGCTGAAAGTTGAACAGCTGTCATAGAATAAATCAGTAAATAATTTAAGGATAAACCATCACAAGCTGGGTATTTTTTCCCTATACCTTTCGCAGGGACGAAGATACGTGTGGCTGATGGCGGTCACTCGAAATGTATGGAATCAGCTGATGGCTGGCTACATGTGGTTGTAGCTGGCTTGTATACGGGTGGCCTTATAAGTACATAGTTGGATGGGCCGATGACCTGAAAATGCAGCTCTGCCAGATTGGATATAAATGGTGGAGAACTGGGTGTTATGACGGAATTAGGGGGAACCATGTCCAATAACAAAAGTCGGCAGAGTTGATGGTGTGGGCTCACGGTTCTTATCATCCTACTAGCTTTTGCCCGCAGCTTCGCTTACGTGAAATTTTGAACCCGTTAAGTGACGATTTTCCATACAAACTTTCATCCCCTATTTAACTCCCTTAGGGGTTGAATTTCGAAAAATCCTTCCTTATTCCTTATCTACATTATAAAGGGAACCTCTGTGCAAATTTCAACTTTCTACGAGTAGGTCCAAGGGTTTGGGCTGGGCGTTGATGAGTCAGTCAATTAGTCAGCTAGTCAGAACTTTTCTTTTTATTTATATAGATAGATAGCACAGTGAGTGGACACTCACAAATTAAGTAACTTAACTTAATTAATTAACTTATTTGTTACCTATTTATTCAATTTATTTATTCATTTTTCTTTATGTGTATACTTGTAATTTCTTGAAACCACAATCATGATCTAATACCGGTATAGATTAACACAGCAAGAGATTTTGCTTGACTAAAAATAAAATAAAGTTTAACTTTTTTGTCTTGCGATAATGGTTAGCGATTGTAGCTCTGTGTGTGTGTATTGCAAAAAAATGTGATTGTACATTTCAATGCATTGTAAATGAATGTAAGCCCGACAAGATAGGTTGCTGATACTAAAAGCGCGATATTGCTCCTCGCAGTCAGCTCTAACATGCCTCACGATAAGAACGCCATCTTTTCTTTTTGTTTTTTTTTTTATACAGAATAATCCAATGCAGTTTCAATCAGCAGTAGACCACGAGGTTTGAACGTGTAATTACGAATTCGGATACACCATGAATAAGTTCAAGTACCGTTAAATACAATGTGTCCGGTTATGGACTAGCAATATTCTAGGTACTAGGTACACAAATACACTACACACTAGGGTCCAATCCACTTCCCCGCTATTTGGCAGCCATTTTGCTTTTTTGTTGAAATATTATCTATCTTAAAGTTATGAAAATGTGAACCCATTGTATTGTAATGTAAACGATAGACAATATTGTTGCCCTCCGAATAAGCCTACTTTTATCTCAGTAGGACCAAAACTTTGAGAGATATGACTTTTTTTGTACACACGTACTTATCTCAACAAAAAAATGGAAGTGAATTGGACCCTAGTGTAAATAAAAATACCCTATATTTGTGTACTAGAATAGTTGTTATATAAGTACCTAGAATATCGCTAGTCTATGACCGGACACACTGTATAAGTTAAAACCCCAATATGAAAGGCAGGTGTTAGCAACATTTTCTAGCTGATTTGAGTCTGGGCCAAAAGATTGTGGCCACTAAACTAAAGCACGGCAGGTGCACGAAATTGAGAGTGCACTTTTTCACATCTGTCTATTCTAGCACTTTTGAAGCGTAAGTTATTGCAGTATTGCTGGCCAGTTCGAAAACGCCCGTGTTACCAGCATCACCGCGCCGCTTGTTTTACAAAATTTATTGCTTTTAAAAGTGGTTTCGACGCTGAAATTCTTTGTGAAATGAAGAGAAAAAATTGTTTCAACTCGCAAATGCTTTAGTTGCAAAAATCCGGTCGACTCATTTCGTAGTCCAAAATTTATGGGCGGTAGACCACCGGGAGAGGGGAGGATGATGAACTTGGGCCGTCCAATGACCGCTACGAGGGCAATTGCCATAATCACCACGCTTTTCAGACAGACTGGTAATCGCAGTTTGAAGTATTAGAAGACAGAAGGACTTTACTACCCATCCCTTTTAAGTAATTGACGACGAAAATTAGGCCTTAGTATTATCACGCTGGATTGACGCAAGTTGGTAAACTACACACAGCATCGAAAATTCCTAAGGCATTAAGTCCGCCTCTGAACAAATTTTGTGCGAAAGTATATGTAAATAAAACTATTAGACGCCCTCTCAGGTGTGCAGGTTTTCTCATGATGTTTTCCTTCACCGTTAACGCGAGCGATAATCAAATTCTGATCTACACATGAATACGAAAACTGCGGGTTGGGTTCGAACTCAGACTGCTTGGCAAGCGTTCAACCGCAAGACTATCACTGCTGTAATCCCTTAGTCGCTTTTTATAAGGTATGTACGGACGCCAGCACACTAAGCTACCCGAAATTTTCCCAATCAACCTTGAACGCTTTTGCGATAAAGATGAAAATCTACTAAAGCAATTTGACAGATTATAGTAGCTTTATGTGCTGGCATCTGTACATGGTTTCAATCGATGACCTATTTATTATTGGTCGAAACCACACTGCTAACACAATGTACAGCATAACTGTTAGTAATTTTACATCCGAAAACCGTTAACTCATCACTCTGTTCAACTTTTACTATGCGACAAAATATATATTCGTGTAAAAAAACTGCTATTCCATACTAAATAATCAGAGTTGCTTAAGAAAATGTTTAGAACAGCAGATATTTTTTCATGAACTCTGATCTTGTCCCGTGGTAAAAGTTGTACCTACAGAATGATGACCATAGTTCATGGTTTTCGGATGTAATGTGACTTACCAGTCAACCAGACATGCTGTATAACATTCCAAAATACAAAGTGTTTTTATGGTGTCCCCTTGTTTTGCAGACAGAAATTTCATAGAATTTCGTTTCCCAGAAAATGTTTCATGTACCTAATATTTCGTCACCCTCCGCGCTAACTGTCCTAACTAGTAATTGATAATTTTTCAGAGCAATTCTCTCATGCTTCAAATGAATAGAAATAAATAAGTAGATACCGTAGGGCTTTAGGGCAACTACTAACCAAGCCAAGAGTAAGCCAAGAGCAATATGAAAAGTTATTAATTCATTAATAAAGCCACAGCTAACGCAACTACTGAATAATTATCAATTGCTTGCTAGATACGACAGTTAGCGCGGAGGGTGACAATTTGGTCCTTGTATTTTTATTTCGAATATTATTGTTTCAAAGACTATTTTGGTACTTGAATGAAACATATTTCACAGAAACACAATTCAATGATTTTTTAATCACATTTTTTTGTTTAACAAACTTATCAAACAGTAGAATTATTTTTTAACGAACACACCCCGGCACGGATAGGTTAGGTTCAAAGGGGATGACGGGGGCTTCTTGTTAGGTTACTTTAAACCCTACAGACAGAAATAGGAGCCTCGCCCAGCGGGGCTCCATCAACCTTGGTCCCAGAATCTGTTTTTGGTGTAAATATTTGGTTGGTAGTGTGTCACTCGATAAAATGTTTTTCTTGGTAATAAGTTTCATATTAACTAAACAATATGAGGATAAAAAATATCCCACCAAAAACATTAAATGTAAAACATGCCAAGTCTCTATATGCAATCTTTCCACCGTAAAAAGTTTTAAGATCTCATAGAAGCCAAGTCCTATTCAATTTATTTTGTAGTTAGCTATCTATCTAGTGACTGTATTAATCGTTTTATTTCTATTATAATTATAGTGACTTGGCAATGAGCACAAATTAAAAGCTGCTTGCTGTGTGGAATTATGTGCGACTGTTATTGACGAATTGATATCTATGAGTACTATGATTACATTAGTTGTTATGCTGATGTGTGATTATGCAGACGTGATTTTACGGCCAATTAGTAGTTATGGTCACCGTCGACTACGTGCGCCAATACATATTTAAGAAAACCTAAGTTTATTTGATAAGAACATCACAATTGTTATCTATGGGTACCTATGTTTAATGGTCAAATCAAAAGAACTTAACTAATCCTGTGATGTTAAACTTTACGCGTGCGTTATGCGTTACTTTCACCTCCTCCAAATATATTTGTTTCTTCTTGTGCTCATTGCCAAGTCACTATAATTATAATATAAATAAAACGATTAATACAGTCACTAGATAGATAACAAACTACAAAATAAATTGAATAGGACTTGGCTTCTATGAGATCTTAAAACTTTTTACGGTGGAAAGATTGCATATAGAGACTTGGCATGTTTTACATTTAATGTTTTTGGTGGGATCTCATTTATTTTTTGTAGGTGGGTCTCTTTCTTTTCTTTTTGGGTGACATAATAATGTCTTGTTCATCAGCTGCTGCTTTGCTTAGAGCCCATTCTCTGCCTTTATCTCTTTCGTTTTTATAGCTAACTAACAAACTAAATATATAACAAGCTAACTATGTATTAAATTAGTATTTTTAATAACTATTTAAGTAACTAATAACTAGCTGATCTGGATATCCATAAACTTCGTTTCGCCGAATATAAATTTACGTTATTATATTTTTTTAGTTTCTAAGTGGTTTTTTTCATAGATAGATGGCGCTATCATACGAATTTCGTATGTGGACACGACACCCATTACGCGTATTTTATAGAGTATTACAGCGCCATCTTGGATTTTTACTTCGACCTCATTTTCATCATCAGTGCCCCCGAAAACCATGGACACGACACCCATGATGCATATCTTGTAAAATTTCGCAGCCGCCATCTTGGATTTTGACTTCGACCTCATTTTCGCCATCAGCGCCCCCGAAAACCATGGACACGACACCCATGATGCATATCTTGTAAAATTTCGCAGCCGCCATCTTGGATTTTGACTTCGACCTCATTTTCGTCATCAGCGCCCCCGAAAACCATGGACACGACACCCATGACGCATATCTTGTAAAATTTCACAGCCGCCATCTTGGATTTTGACGTTGACCTCATTTTCCTCATCAGCCCCCCCGAAAACCATGGACACGACACCCATGACGCTCAACTTGTAAAATTTCACAGCCGCCATCTTGGATTTTGACATTGACCTCATTTTCGTCATCAGCTCCCCCGAAAACTATGGACACGACACCCATGACGCATATTTTATAAAATTTCACAGCCGCCATCTTGGATTTTGAATTTGACCTCATTTTTGGCATCAGCACCCCGGAAAACCATGGGAACGACACCCATGACGCATATTTTGTAAAATTTCACAGCCACCATCTTGGATTTTGATTTTGACCACCCCCGCCCTCTGGAGGTAAAACTTGTGAGATATTAAAACTTTAAACAATTTAAATTAGCCTATGAATGTTATCTAATATAGTTACATACTTAGTATAAATACACCTCTGTCCTACCCTTCGGAGAATACAGGCGTGATGGTATGGAATCTCATTTCTCAGATTTTGCCCTAAATCCTTTACGAAATAAATGTCGAGCTTTATTTTTAGCTTTAATAAATAAAAATTTATAAATAATCTACACCAATACACCAATTCAATATTTTTTTCTTCCAACTACGTAGTAATGTTATCATTAATCGCTACAAAACCGATCACAAAATACGTATTTTCTGCTTAGAAGCAAAACAGTGCAGAAATGTTGTATGCAATCTCATTACTGCACTGCAAACAGTGCAGAAATGTTGTATGAAATTTCATTACTGCACTGTTTTTCATTCATGCAGTTTTTTATTTTTTATTTAGATATAAATTTACCACAGAGGTTTAATGTCTCCCGTTAAGTTTAATATTAAATGTATGCATTCTTATGCATTAGATCAAAAAGATACTGGCTGAAAATAAAAATCGGCTGAATAAAACCGAATTGGTGAAAAAAAAAAAAAAGCAAATGGCGCGCATTTTGTACCATTGTAAAACTTTGATAAGTACTTCTTATTTAGCAAGAAAAGTTTTAAAAAATGGAAATAGATAGCGATATGAATTCAAGTCCAGAAAGTATAAAAACAGCTGCAAATGAAATTGTTAATAACCTTTTGCCGCAAAAGTTGCAGGATAACCTTGTTTTCATTAACTTGAGTTTTTATTTTGAGTAGGTATATTTTATCACGGTAGGTAAATTGGTAGTTGAAAGAAAAGTAGATTACGCACCTTGCTGAAGTGAGTGATTAATGCACTCGTGCTAATTTAGTGCCCTCGCTTGCGCTCGGGCACCAACATAACACTCGTGCATTAATGACTCACTTTGCGCTCGGTGCAACAATCTACTATTGTACGTAAACAAAGAACAAAGTTAACAATGCAGTCGAAATTCATATAAAATGTTCCTGCAAAATGGCAAATATAATGTTTTTATAATTTTTCCTTTATATATGCCTAACAATCTATCTTGATGCCAAATTTCAAGGTTCTAGGTCTGCTAGAAGTATCTTAGATTTTTGATGATCGGTCAGTCAGTGAGTCAGTGAGTCAGTGAGTCAGTGAGTCAGTGTGTCAGTGAGTCAGTGAGTGACAAAATGATGTAACTTTGATCGATGATAACTCGTAAACTATAAGTTCAAATATGATGAAATTTGGAAGTTTAGCCAGTTATAATGATTACTCTAGGTTACCGAAAGTTCAAACTGCTAGCTTTGTCCACAGCGAAGATATAGGGGGGGTGAAAGGGCCGCGAATGGCTTCGAGAAAAGATGGTACGGCCGTGCCTGCTTTGCTCGAGACTTGGCGGGGCACTGCCGTGCCCCCAGATTTGATTTGTTATTCTATGATATGATTATTCTAACATAAAACTTTATGTGAAACGAAATTCTATAAAACTATTAGCTATAAAACAACGCACAACCGTTTTTTATGATCAAACCTATGATTTATCGTTATTGCTGAATGCATTCAAACATCAAAAAAATATGAAACTGAGTGGCACTATTTACTTATACTGAATACCCTATGAAAAGTAAATCGTTGGAACTACGGGTATGTAACAGATGGAGAGACACGATTAAATTGTTGTCCAATATTCTGAATGAAAGGGAAAAAAAGAAATACCATTTGTATTATGTTAAATGAATTGCGACTTTCACAAAATGCAAACGTTTCTTTGAGATTCTCGAAGTCAAAGTCAAAGCATTTATTTCAATTAGACCATTTGCAGGCACTTTTGATTTAAAGAAAAATAAATGTGAGACTAATGTAAGATATGCTAATAAGAGTACCTACAATTCATTTGCCATGGCAGATTAGAGATGACCAGTCTCAACTGACGGCGCTCGTTCATGATCATGACGTATGTTTCAGCATCGCTCAGCTCAACTATTTCGTATGGAACCGAACGATCCAACACACACGCCACCATCAGCGGGACATTTGAGTGAGCATGACATACTCTAACCGCCAGACACCAAGAATTTTTTTCAGTTTTGTAAATGATTACATGATACTCTCTGTCTTAAGATTGCTATAAAAAAGTAGGGTCTACGTTATGTGATCTTCGGAGCGAAAATACCTGTTTACCCATCACATGAATGACTGATAAAAGGTATATTTCAATTAAAAGAATCGTCATTATTATTATTTCCTCGTGTTTTAAGGCCTCGTTCAGGGAGACGCGGGGCGTTGCGCGGCGCGTCTGGCGTCGCGTCTCGCGGTTCAATCAAACATATGGTAATATATGAGAGCGTTCACGTTGTAGCGTGATCACGCGCGTTTTGTTTGATATTGAGCGCTACTCGCAGTAGAGCACGTGA
Source organism: Amphipyra tragopoginis (assembly GCA_905220435.1). Classification (NCBI taxonomy): domain Eukaryota; kingdom Metazoa; phylum Arthropoda; class Insecta; order Lepidoptera; family Noctuidae; genus Amphipyra; species Amphipyra tragopoginis. The sequence goes on from HG992006.1 coordinate 7,241,155, forward strand.
CGGTCGTCGCCGCGTGTACCGCCGCTGCCGTCGTCGCGTCCTCCGCCGCGTGCCCCACGTACGCGCGTGTCAGTTTGTTTTTGGCATCGAAAAGGCGAGCGAGCTTGTTGTATGTTGCAATTATCTTCTAGTAATATGTCGATGAAATCGTACTCCATTGTAACGACACGTCTGAGTTGTGAGATGTCCAAAGAAGACTGCCAAAGCGGTAACTGCGGTGTCCGCTGAAGCGGCCGCGGGGGACACTGTCATTCCCCACGCACCACACCACACGCCGCACAACACCTGACGTCTTCATAAACGGAACTACACATTACCATAATAATATGTTTGTATTTGTGCGTGCAACGATGCGGCTCGCGCCGCGGGCCCCGCTTGCCGCTTCTCCATGAAAGGAGAAAACGCGCAACGCCCCGCGTCTCCCTGAACGAGGCCTTAGAATTCCGTATCCAAAGGGACCCTAGTACCGTACCGTAGTAAGCCTACGCTGCCTGTCGGTCTGTCTTTTACAGGGCTGTATCGTTTCAACCGTAAACCGGTACCCAGTTGAAATTTTCACAGAATATTGTGTTACTATGGCCTCTATCATGGCAAATGTAAATAAAAAGTCTCAACCCAAAGGGGATCCACACAGAAAACACGAAGTATTTCTTTTACGTTTTTTGTTCCTGCTCTATCTTAAAAACGGTAAAACATACAAGCGTGAAACTTGATATGATTGTACGGTGGTGGTACGGAAAATTATACAAAAAAACTTGTAGAACCACCCAAAAACTACACATATACTTGAGATTTGTATATGTGAATAAAATCATAACAATTTTAAAGGTTATAAATAGATCAAATTGTAAATAACTCCGAAAGAGAAAATGTGCTAACAATTCCAGCAGTATTCAAACCTTTATCTATTATTGTTGGCGAATAACAGTCGGAGCCGGACTGATTAAATCATCAAACAGTTTTAAATTAATTTTCAGTATTCGTGCCAATTACAGATCGTATCGAGTAGCTGAATTATTTAACGAATTCAACTGAATGTTTTGTGGTATAAACTAGTAAACCGACCACTGCATTTATAGTAAATAGGGTAATTATTTGAAATTACTAGATAGATAGCATTAATTTACTGCCTCGTTCGTGTAGTGGTTGCAAGCGCGACTGCTGAGCGTGAGGTCCTGGGTTCCCCAGGTCGGGCAAAGTGTTGCTGGGTTTCGGTGACACTGTAAAAATTATTGGTGGTTTTAAAACACAATTTTTATTAAAGTATATTCACCCTATAAGAGGAGCTCGTGGCTAAATAATTACAGCCGCATAGACCGATCTTCCGGGTTAAGCCACGCTTGCCGAGGTTGGTCTGTGGATGGGTGACCATTTACCATAGCGAGTTTCCTCCGTGCCTCGGAAAGCACGTAAAGCCGTTGGTCCCGGCTGTCATTTGTAGATCTTTGACAGTCGTTACTGTTGGTCAGAAGCCAGAAAGTCTGACAACCAGTCTTACCAAGAGTATCGTATTACCCAGTTACTGGGTTGTGGAGGTCTGATAGGCAGTCGCTCCATGTAAAATACTGATATTCAGCTGCATCCGGTTCGACTGGAAGCCGACCCCAACATAGTTGGGAAAAAGGCTAGGCAGATGATGATATTCACCCTATAAAAGCACGTTTCTATTAACATTGGCTCCAAGAATATAAAGGTCCTGGTTACAAGCTTAATCTTATTTGCACAAATTCTAATTTGCACAAGTAAGCATGAAACCGTGGGTACCTATACTTTTGTTTTTCTTGGCTTGCTCACTTTTGACCCTCGTCGCACCTGATGGTAAGCGCAGACAGGGTCTAAGATGGAACACACGAATCCAAGTATCAGAGATATAGAGGGATTCTTCTATACCCCTCTGGCTCTCACATACACACGACGGAACACAGTAAACTGCAGTGCTTGGCGCCGGACTTTAATGTGAGGGTGGTAGCTAGCCAGGCAGACCGTAAAGATCCTACCACCAAGCGAAAGGTTGTCACCTGAGTCTGGATTTGTGCCCGGTTGATGGCAATAGGCTTGCCCACATGAGACTTAAACATAACGGCGAAATGAGGGTGTATTATACACCTCTGCCTAGCCCTTCGGGGTATACAGGCGTAATGTTATGTGTGTTTTGTGATAGATATCAATCATAATTTTGTGTATTATAACTTTCGTGAGACACACATTCATTTTTATGATTAGTTACGGTTTACTTACGTGCATTTTTCGGGTTTACCCTACTAGTTAAGGCATCCGTTAATATAATAAGTGAAAGGCTCCGTTTGGGTCAAAACTAGCTGGGCAATCCCGAAAAATGCACGTGAGTAAACAATAATCTTCAATATATATGTTTAAAAATGAATCCATATTTCCCTAGGTCACGGCATCACGCGTGAGCGGCTGGACCGATTTCACTAATTAAGATTCCGTACCCAAAGGGTAAAACGGGACCCGGTTACTAAGAGTCCGCTGTCCGTCCGTCCGTCTGTCACCAAGCTGTCTCTCATGAATCGTGATAGTAAGACTTCACAGATGATTTATTTCTGTTGCCGCTATAACAACAAATACTAAAAACAGAATAAAATAAATATTTAAGGGGGCTCCCATACAACATACATGTTTTGTTTACCGTTTTTATAGATAATGGTACGGAACCCTTCGTGCGCGAGTCTGACTCGCACTTGGCCGGTTTTTATGATTAGTTACGGTTTACTCACGTGCATTTTTCGGGATCACCCTACTAGTTAAGGACTCCGTTAATATAAAAAGTGAATAAGGGCTCCGTTTGTGTCCAAAATTAGTCGGGCAATCCCGAAAAATGCACGTGAGTAAACCGTAATTAATCATAAATATAATTTTGTGTGTTACCTTACTTTAATAATTTGGTATTTTTATCGATCCTCATCGGTCGGCTGATCTCATTTTTCTATCGATCGGTCTGGTGGGTATGGTAATACTCAAAGAGTTTCTATTTAGGTTCCTGGAACTTATTATTATGAAGCTACGTTCAGATAATAGTGATGGGTAACATATCTATTTTAAACGAGTATGAGGGAGGACCTCATTTTACCTCGTGAGGTACCCATGAGGCACCCCTCATTCGAGGAGAGGATAGGTGAGAGAGACTGGTGAGCGGCGGGCTCGCTTGTGTGCTACTGCGTGCCGCTCCACTGGGTGAGGGAAGGAGAGAAAAAAGGCGCCGAGCGCGTGTACGAACGAACACTCCTCATCAAATATTTACATCCTTATCACTTACACACTCATCAGTCAGATAAACACTCGCGCTTATACAAATAATAAATTGAGGAATTATCAAAAATCAAAATCAAAAATTCTTTATTTCTCCAACAATATTTACAAAAACAACTTAGTGATTGGAGCCTCCCTTTAAGCAAGTTATGCCTGTGTTGGGAGACTCCGCTCATTCCATACCGATATTATTAGATAAAACATACAATATTTGTGTGTGATTGTGTGAGTATGTGTGTGTGTATATGTTTGTGAGTGCTTGAGTAGGTTTGTGTGTGTGTACACGAGTATGTGTGCAACATATGACGCGAGATATACAAGGTTAGTCGAAAAGGGGGTACTAATCCGCAGACCACTTAAAGTATCACGGATGACGGTTTTAAAGCAAGTGTTAAAATGTCAAAATTCGATCTTTTTTTTTGCATGAAAAATTATTTTTATTATAGTTTTTAAAAAAATCTTCATCTCTTCTTTCGTTACGAATTCAGAAAACGGAGCTTCTAATTCGTGACACCAAATATGACCTAAAACGTAAACACAGCTGATCACAGCTTAGGATATAGTAGATTTTAGCCAATTTTTTATGTAATTTTTGAACAGCTATTTCTCTTAAACTATTGACTTTTGGGGAAAGTGGTAGAACAAAAAAGTTATTCATTATTATGGGTATTTTAACACCCTTTTGGATTAGTACCCCCTTTCTGACTAACCTTGTATATAGATGAGGTGATTCAAAGTTGAAATACGAGTAACTCCCTCATTTTTCATTTTGAGGAACTTAAATGAGGTAACTCACGAGTGAAGGGCACATCACTATCACATAATAAGGTGTCGGGTATACATTTCCAGATAGTGTAGCACTGATTACAATCCGCCCACACCCACACGTTGCAATCTCGTTTTTTCCTCATTTTGCTTTTACAACTTTCCCAGAAATGTTATGCAATATTCTCGTAATTTATGAATTACTTACCTACATTCTTGGAAATGGCACTGTAATACTTGGATAACATTTTTGAAGTAGAGTTTTCATATTTCATGTTTCCGGAGATGTAGAAAAAAAGATTCATTTTGATCTCACTATAATCTCGGAATAAATTATCGTGATTACGTATGCAATCTTGCTTAATGCTTGATTTTGAACGATTTTATTAGTTATCATCGTCATCATCATTCAGCCGAAAGATGTCCACTGCTGGACATAGGCCTCCCCCAAAAGGGGGGGTTTGCCGTAATCCCCACGCTTAGCAGTCGGGTTGGCGAACGCAGTATGGTTGTTAATGTACTCAGAGAACGCTGCTGCCCATCCTCTAGAGAATTCGCTGCTGGACATAGGCCTCCCCCAAAAGGGGGGGTTTGCCGTAATCACCACGCTTGGTAGGCGGGTTGGCGATCGCAGTATGGTTGTTAAAGTACTCAGAGAACGCTGCTGCCCATCCTCTAGAAACTTCTATATTATGTATATAGAGAAATCTATTAGTCAGTTGTCGACCGATTCGGTAAGCTTTCTCTTTTTCGCTCGTTACGACAATCGTAGACAGAACGAGACAACAAACCGAATTAGTCGACATCTGCTTATAAAAAAAGGGGGAATCGGGATGCTGATGATTCGCAGTCAGTGTAATGAATTGTCTAGGTCCTCGATCATTCACAGAAACCCCATGACATCCTCGTATTCATTATTCTCACTCGTGATTTTCAGGTTAAGACTTGAAACGTTTGCTATATGAGACCGTTCCTGAGGTAGCTGCGCGGTGCGGGAGGGGTGACAGTTGTCACAAGTTGACGAATCAGTGAGCTCTTGCGTCGCGTCACCACACCCCTCCCTCACCCCGCAGCTACCGAACGGAACGGTCTCAGATAAGCGGTCGGGCTATAGTGATTCTATTCTCTGAGGCTTTGCTATTTTGATACTTGGTAAGCAGTTGCTTAGCGCTAAGACTTGGAAAATCGGTGTCGTAAAGGACATGTCCTAAGCATTTAGGCAACCGCTTAAGGTTGGTACATCGCATTTTTATGGCTAAGTGCGTTCTAGAGTAGGCATGATTAAGGCGTTGTTAAAATTTAATGCAGACGGGCATAATTGAAACTCCCTAAAGGTGGCTTCCCACGGTGCGAGATATCGCGCACCGCGGCACACGAACTCGCATCGGCGCACCATGGGTAGAGACTCGTCAGTGGTAACGCAGACGCTTACGTAGCGGTGCGTCGTATCTGCTGCAAGTCGGTAACTTCAAAGGTGCGATGTGAAATCGTGCTGAGAGCTGCAGCTGTAGCGATACGTTCTCTTTGACTTACAATTTTGGAATCAAAATAGCTTCGAATCACGCACCGTTGGAAGAGCCTCGGTGCGATGCGTCGCTGTGCGTAGTCATCGGCTGTGCGTGGTATCATCCGTAAAATCACGCAGCGTGGGAAGCCACCTTTAGGGTCAAAATACACGTCCGATAGTTGCTTCCGGGAGCCGGATCCGACTATCAGATCGGATTCATGAAATACACGTACGATTCTCGTGTCCGATTTTTTCTGGACGACGACGACGCCCGGACGATGCTTACGATTCTAACATCCAATTCGATAGTCTGATCGTACGTGTAATTCATGTTCAAACAAATGTATGACGCGGAGGCCTTCAGATAGTCTGATCAGACTATCGGAACCGACTATCGAAGGCAAGTATCGGATGTGTATTTGGGCTCATAAACTAACAATAAAACAAAACACTGCTGGAATTGTTAACTCCAAACCTAGAACTCAAAGTTCACAACATACTGGCTGAATATTCAGAATTAATAAAATTACGAACAGCGGAATACCCAACAAAGTCGCAAGTTAACCCGTCCGTGACTAGTGAGCCCCTGCTATTGACACATCTATTACTGTATACAGCCCCGCAACGTGCATCGTTCACGTGGACATGTCGCGTGATTTATTTAAAGGGTTAACCCTGACATGTTCCGACATGTTTGTGAATTTTGTGGGGTAAATGGAGCGTGATGAGGTATATTTAGGTGGTGACGGGGTATTGATGTTTGTAGAGATATGTGTGACATGTTTTTTATTTAGCAACTTACTTTATTTCATTCTTAGGTATTTATAGTACAATGCTGATGAGGTATAGATCAACTACGATATGCTATGTCTACACCAATGCGCTTTCATGTTCATCTTGCGTCTTCGTGCTGCGATGCAATAGCGCATGCCTTAATACTAGTTCGACAAAAGCGCATGCCCCTAGCGCATGCTAATCCGTCTATTGTATGTCGACTGACGACTGACCGGGGCGCACCGGTTGTAGTATCACCTTCTTCATCGTCATTTTCACCTACTGGTCATTTTTATATATTTTACTTTTTCATACGACGATATTTTTGGAGATTCGATTTTTGACTTGGTTTTACAATGGAGAGGAGTGATTTTTGATATAATTATTTTCTGTTGGATAAATATTATAAATTTAAAAACTACAAATGGCAGTTTACATTTTATGTGGCATCACATCAACCATACCCTGTACACTGCTCTATGCAATACGTGCTTCTACGTGGGACTCGGAGGACTTATGTGAGCTGGACAACCTGAGCCTCCACATCTTATTGAAGAACCTGCGTCCCCATAGTACCAAAGTGAGGTTGCATTCCGGTGCCTGATGGTAACCCCTTCTTCCTTCTTGTACACTTCGTCTCCTGCTACACTTACGAGATCGGCGGTCGGACTGGCTATACTCTACTGTCATGACTACATGTGCTACAGCCGGTCTGTTTGCTGCCGCTGCGGTTTCTATCAAATGGCTGTGTGGGCCATTGGCGAACGCCTTAACTACAAGAAGGAACTCGCTGACTACCCCAAGCGACGTAAAACTATCCTGCCTCTTATTCTATAAGCATTTTATTATGCTTAATATATTATTAGGTATTGAATGCTCTACACATTCTTTACAACTGGTGTAGCAGACGTGCTCAGGGGAGCCTAGGGCCGTCTGTTACATTACACGGTGTAGACGATAAGCTGCATGCGTCTTATGGCAATCAATATTGCATGCGCGCAAGAAGAATTGAAAGTTGAAAGCGCAAGATGAACATGAAAGCGCACTGGTGTAGACATACCAATAACATGCCACGCCCCATCATCATCTGTCTTCTTCAATGTGTGTGCCATATGCCAACGAATCCCCATGTTTGTGTTTGGCAGTACTTGACATGTTTTATATTTACTAGTCGCGCGCAGAAGGTTTGCCGATGACTGCCCCTCCCACCTCACCGACCCGCGCTCGTCTGGCCTACCTACTAATCGTACCGACCATCGACGCGTGACGTCATGAGGCTGTCGGCAAACCTTCTCCGCGCGACTTATAGTAGATTTATTCGCTACTATAAAGCTTTCTCGGTAACTTGATTAATTTGGGAGATGTCAGTTGATGGTATGAAAATAAATTGTAATGGCGCTTGTGTATGACAATTTAATTCAATAAGTACGAAATTCATTTAAAATATTAGTACCGCGTTACCCAAAAGTTTGTTTCAAAGCAGAAACATTACAGTAGGTAATATGTTTTTGACGCCATAATTGTTTATTTAAAAAAATATTTTTAAAAAAACCCCTTCGTGTTTTCAAACTTACGTCAGATGGTACCAGTTGCTAGAGACGTGTTTATCGATAAAATAATTTCGATAAATATTTATATAGGCGATAGGCTCAGTTGATTGAATAATTAGAATAAGACTCATTGGTGGTAAATAAACATTTAATATCACTTATCCCTTATCTGCCGGATTCACGTCAGCACGTAAACGTCTAATGTTGAAGATGTGCATCCTAATTGGCATATACAGCATCACTCTGTACAACTTTTACTATCGCACAATCATTGAATTTGTGAAAAAAAAAACAGCTGTTCCGTATAAAATTATCAATTTTGCTTTACAAAATGTATGGAACAGCTCTTTTTTATTTTACGAATTCTGGTTTTGTCCCATAATAAAAATTGTACAGAATGATGAGTAGTGTTGATGGTTTTCAGATGTAAAGTGACTATGCAGTCATGCTGTAATATGTAAGCATGTTTTCCTTTCCAAGCAGTAAGCAACATATAGTATAGTAAGTAACAAGTATAGGGCTTGGCAGAAGATATCAGGAGGACTAATATGCAGCTTGAAGGCAACTAGAATGTGGTCAGTGCAACTACGTGACAACTGCCGAAAGGATAGGATGTGCTGCCCACTTGCAGTTATGATTACGAATCTATCTGTCTAGCCTTTTCCCAACTATGTTTTAGAGATGGGCTGAGTGATGATTTTTCTGTAACAATGACTGCGTGACAATGACAAAAAAATATCGGTGACGAGAACAATGACAAAATCATTAATGATTTCTGTAGGGGCGTATGCGTATTCGCCTGTCTACCGACCTTCGATTTACTTGAATTTTATATTATATTGTGTGAGGAACAGTAATTAAAAAATGCGTCCGTTTATAACGTTTGAAAAAAGTGGTATATTCGCAATAATTTAAAGTTAGTTCACATAATTCGAGGAGAGAGGGTGAGGGAACATAATGGCGATGTGTCACGTGATCGCGCGCGGTTTCTATTGGCTTAGGATTCTTACACGCCACAGATTACATATGCCGTATGTCGTTCGGTTCTAAACATGCCCCCGGCCTTGAAAGCACTAGCTTTCTATATTTTCCTCTACTGTATGGCTGCCTGCTGTTGCTCGGTCTTGCTCGACGAGGGGGCAGATTTTCGCAAAGGCTCGCCTTACAACTCCAGAAGAAGTGCGTATGTCTGCTACTCTTGAGACACCATCTTTGCCAGGAATCGTTTTCAGTATGCGCCCCAATTGCCATTTCAGCGGCGGAAGGTTGTTGTCCTTTATGATAACCAACGTGTTGGGTTCAAGTCCAGTGGTATGGTTACGCCATTTTGTTCTAACCTGTAACTCAGAGACATACTCATTCGCCCAGCGGGACCAGAAATGTTGCCGAATCTGTTCTAGCCTCTGATAGCGTGAGAGGCGATGCGTCGGCGTTTCCATCACAACTGTGCTGGCAGGCGCTGTTAGTGGACGACCAACCAGGAAGTGACCTGGGCTGAGAGGAAGAAAGTCATCTGGATCTGCGGAAAGAGGGGTTATAGGGCGGGAATTTAGGATGGCTTCTACTTGTGTCAATACCGTGCTAAATTCCTCAAATGTAAGATGCGCGTTTCCCACTACTCGACGTAAGTGGTACTTACACGATTTGACCCCCGCTTCCCACAGGCCACCAAAATGCGGAGCGTAAGGTGGAATGAAATGGAACTTGATTTGCTGACTAGTTGCGTATTCTTTAATGTCTGAGCTACAGTTGGCTAAAAACTGAGCAAACTCGTTCATCAGACCCACAAAGTTTCTGCCATTATCCGAAAAGATTTCGTTAGGTTTACCGCGACGAGAGATGAAGCGTTTTACCGCTAGTAAATATGCGTCAGTGGTGAGATCACTGACAAGCTCCAAGTGTATTGCTCGCGTGACAAAGCAAATAAACAAACAAATGTATGCCTTTGTTGTTCTAGCACCCCTACCTTTTCTGTTCAATATGAGCACTGGCCCAGCGTAGTCCACCCCACACCGTAGGAACGGATAGCTTTGAGTGATCCGTTCTTTGGGTAAATTGCCCATCATAGGTGACAATGTTTTCCCTCGTATGCGCCTGCATGTGGTACAATCGTGGACTACCTTTCGGGCTAAATCTCTGCCACCGACTGGCCACCAAGATTCCCGCAAATGAAATAGCAGAGCTTGCGGAGCTGCGTGCAGCATCTGCTTGTGCTCATGACGAAACAACAGAACTGAGAAGTAATGTTTACTAGATAATAATATTGGGTGTTTTTTATTATAATCAAAATCTGGCGCATTCTGAATACGGCCACCCACGCGTAAAATTCTACTGTTGTCCATAAATAAATTTAATTTCGATAAATTATGATTATTTTTTAAACTAATTCCTTTAGCTAATGATTTATATTCCATAGTAAATGATTCCAATTGACATAACCTAACTAATGTGTATTCAGCCTCTTGTAATTCACTAACGTTAATAGTGCCCGTTCGTAAATTCTGTTTATTACGCGTATTATAGATAAAGCGTAGCATGTATGCCACAGCACGTCGCATTCGACTAAACTGTGAAAAACGAACGAACGGAAACAAAAGTAATTGGGATGAATTGTTATCGGCTATCAGAGAAATAACACTTGATTTTACTTCTGGTAACGGCTCAGTGGTATGATCAGTTAGTGTAGCAGGGACTTGTTCACAATTAAAATAACTGTCATGAAGAAACTCTGGTCCGTTCCACCACAAAGTAGAAGAAGAAAGATCCTGTAGGCTGACACCGCGCGATACTAAGTCAGCTGGATTTATTTTACCACTGACGTGACGCCATGGATGCTCCTTTGTTATTTCATGTATTTCTGATGTTCTATTTTGAACGAACGTCTTTAATTGGTTTGGTGCCATACGTAACCAACCCAATACGATAGTGGAGTCTGTCCAAAACATAACATTCCTAAACTGACAATGTAATGAGAGTTTTACCCTGTCGTATAACCTAGCACCTAACAGAGCACCACACAGTTCTAATCTAGGCACACTGACTGGCTTTATAGGTGCCACTTTTCCCTTGGAACACAATAATCGCACTGATACCGTTAAGTTATCATAATTAACTGCGCGTAAATAAATGCAAGCGCCGTACGCTGACTGCGAGGCATCAGTAAATATATGCATCTCTATAAACATAGGATTAGTACTTAACACATGCCGAGGTATTCTAATTGTGTTAAGCATAGAAAGAGATGCAACAAACTGGTTCCATAGTCGCGTGACGTCACCATGAGGCAGCGCGTCATCCCAACCAATTTTTAATAACCATATTTGTTGTAGCAATATTTTAACTCGCATAATTGCCGGACTAAGTAGGCCTAATGGATCAAAAATTTGTGAAATATTTGATAATATCGATCGCTTTGTTACCGGTTTATTATCAGTTTCGCATCGTGTACTAAAATAAAATTGATCCGATAAATTATACCAACCTAAACCTAAAGTTTTAGAATTAGCATCTTCAATAATTTTAAACTCCTCTGAATCATGAGGTACATGTGTGTGGTGTGTATCCACGTCTGGGTAAAAATTATATTTCCACTTGCGTAACGGAAAACATCCCAATTTTAATGTGTTGGTAACTTTGTCACATAACTGCAACAACCCGCATTTATCATCAGAACCGGTTATTAGATCGTCAACATAGAAGTCTTGACTAATTACTCTCTGAACATCGGAATCCGTACTTTCAAACCCTAACTGCTTCAGACATCTCACACTTAAAAATGGAGCGGACGCGGTTCCGTATGTCACAGTATTAAGTCTAAAAGTACTTATAGGTTGTGATGGTTCATCACGCCATAGAATTAGCTGCATGTCGCGTTGATCGTTTGCTATTAAACACTGACGATACATCTTTTCTATGTCTGCGCAAGCTACAAACTTATGTTGCCTAAAGCGTAAAAGTATGGCAAATAAATCCCCCTGTATAGGTGGACCTACTAACTGGATGTCATTAAATGAAACACCAGTACTGGAGGCGGCACTCGCATCGAACACAACACGCAACTTTGTGGTGGTGCTGTGTTCACGAAAGACGCCGTGATGCGGCATAAAGTAATGCAGAGATCCATGTGTTTGACTACGACTCATGTGACCTAACTGCTCATACTCGTGAATGAAGTCGCTATATAATTTTTTATAAGCAGGTGAGCGCTGCAAACGCTTTTCTAACGCTAAAAAGCGACGTTCAGCTTGAGGTAACGTTTCTCCTATTGTGTCGGCTGGGAGTTTATAAGGAATACGTACACAAAATCTTCCTTCACTATTTCGCGTAGTATTGTGAACGAAGTGCTCCTCACATGCACGTTCCTCATCTGTGCGCTTATCCCAGACCTTAGAAACTTCCTCAAGTTCCCAGAACATCCTTAGTTGTGTGTCGATTGACTGTGTAAAATTACATTTAATTTGCTTGGCACTGCGTGACTTTAAATTAAGTGGACCTGACATAATCCATCCTAATTTAGTGCTCTGTAAATATGGTCGTACATTTAACCTTATTTTATTTTCATTTAATAAACTCCAAAATTGATCTGCGCCTAATAAAATGTCAATATCTTTGGAATCTAAAAAGTACGGATCTGCCAATTGTATGTTGTCTGGAATACAAAACTGTTGTGCGCTTAATTGACACACAGGTGGCAGAGACGTTATGTGCGGTAATACAAAACATTGTATACTGAAAGTGTAAGTGTTGATGCGCGATTTAATTTCTATGACACAGGTTTGCGTGCACTGAGTCACAGTATCACCTACACCGTATATTTCGTGAGTGGACTGTATTAATTGAACGCCTAATAAATCGCAAAATGCTTTAGTAACAAAACATCTTTGACTTCCACTGTCGAGAAGCGCGCGCGCCGTATGATACTTGCCATTTGTATCGGCTATCTCAATAAGTGCAGTGGATAATAGTACAGGCACACAAGCAGGCTGCGCGTATTGGGTCTGCATATTAATGTGTGCGTTGTTAACCTGAATCACTGTATTATCAATATGAGGGACATTGTTTGTTAATGACGAAACGCAAGTGGGGGAAGAGGGCGTATCAGCTGTGAACGAAACCGGTTTCTTATTTTCGCATAATGAGTGAAGCGTTATCGTATTGTTAGATTGGTTAATTACTTCATCTTTGTGTATTAAAGAATTGTGTTTTTTGTTACATGTTCTGCACGGGCCAAATCTACAAGTGTCAACAGTATGCCCTGAACGTAGACAATTGTTGCACAACTTGTGTTCACTTATAAGTTTTAACTTGGATTCTAAATCAATATCAAGGAACTTTTGACATGAGTACAGATTGTGATTCCCTTTACACATTACACATAATTTCTTGAAATGAGCGAAACGATCTTTTGACTTATTGCTGGAAACATTGCAATGTGAATATGATTTTGTTATGTTTGGTTTTTTACTATCTTGAACATCTTTGTTATGTGATAAGTGCAATGTTTCCAACATGTCAGCCCTATCCTCAAGAAATTTAATTAAACTGTCTATTTTTAAAGATGTTGTATCATTCTTTGATAACAAAGTGCCCTTGTATTGTTCCCACTCACGCTCTGTTGTTTTGTCTAATTTAGACACAATTATATAAATAATTAGTGTGTCCCAATGCTCTGTGGGTTCACCGAGGATTTTTAATGCCCTTAAATTCTTTAAAGTTGTGTCAATTAGTTTTCTTAAGAAAATAGGTGACTCCTTACTCAGTGACTGTAAGTTGAATAAAGTTTTAACATGGTTTTGCACTAACAGCCTATTGTTATTATATCTATTCAGTAATAGTTCCCATGCAACAGTATAATTGTCTGAAGAAAACTCTAATGCGTCTATGACAGATTCAGCGCTTCCCTTTAGTGAAGATTTCAAGTAGTGAAACTTCTGAATATTGCTGATTTCTGTGGAGTTATGTACTAAAGACAAGAAGGTGTCCCTAAACTCAAGCCAGTGTTCAAATGAGCCATTAAAGGTGGGCATTGTAATTGTGGGTAGCTTGACAGATTTTAATTTACTTGAACTGTGAATACATGAATTACCGGAGCCGTCACTGACCTTATCACCTGCTAACATTAGTTCAGCCTGGGCTATGGTACCATAGAAACTATCCTCAAACAGTTCCCGTTCATTTAATTGATCTTCTAGATCGCAATCACGAACATTTTCTTCGAGCCTTGTTTGAAGATCGTTAAACTCGGTAAATAAGCGATTGGCACCTTGTATGCGTAATTTAAGATCTATGGCATTCTGTGGCGAAATCTTTTCTTTGGCTAACGTATTTAAATAATTTGAAAACTTTGTGAGTCTACCTTTAATTATTCCGCGTTTACGAACAAGTTCGCGGACATTTTGTTCACACTTTTCATCGCCACCGTATTTACTAGGAGACTTAGCTCTGGACTTATCACTATTAGTGTCTAACGGCATTTTGGTGACTAGTGAAAAAGGGAGGTACTCACGTTTGAAATATCACCACGTCGAGCAGGTGCTAGCTGCGGCACTGTAGCTGCTCGATGACTAAGCAGACACGTAATTTACCCTCGTTATAATATTCACTGAAATCAGTAGGAAAGCACGGTATCACACAAGAGAAATAAAAGGGTTCGGGATAGGATGGGATGGTTGATCGTACCGAGTGCGCGCTATGCTCGTATCAATGATCACGCTGGTTTCCCACTTCTTGTGCCGAATAGCTTCCTCTGGTTTTTCTCTGTATCGTTGTAGATGCGCCAACGAGATTATTACCGGCTTCCAACGGTTCCTCGCTCAATATTTCTTGTATGTAATTTTGCGTAATGGCTTCCAATGGTCGCTAATATTTCTTCGTATTCGTATATTTCTTCGTCCGGCTCGAAGGATCAGCATGTAGGGGCGTATGCGTATTCGCCTGTCTACCGACCTTCGATTTACTTGAATTTTATATTATATTGTGTGAGGAACAGTAATTAAAAAATGCGTCCGTTTATAACGTTTGAAAAAAGTGGTATATTCGCAATAATTTAAAGTTAGTTCACATAATTCGAGGAGAGAGGGTGAGGGAACATAATGGCGATGTGTCACGTGATCGCGCGCGGTTTCTATTGGCTTAGGATTCTTACACGCCACAGATTACATATGCCGTATGTCGTTCGGTTCTAAACAATTTCTGTTTGAGTATAAGATCAGGTCACTTCAATTATGAGTAGATACTGAAATCATCGCGGAACGACTTAATGACTGATGATGTGAAATTATCATTAGTTCATTTAGTAGTAGGCATGGGTCGACTGTCAGTTAGCCTGCGAAATTATTTTTTTCTTTGTTTGTGACCCGTCCAAATCACTAAAGTTCCCCTTCATTTCATTCATTCGAGTAATGATTTAATAGCATTGATGATTTTGTCGTTGCCATTGCATGATGAAATGATTTTAAAATAATGATGATTTTTACATTGTATGATATCGGACTCATCTCTACTATGTTTATGTCCCAGCTTCCAGTCTAACCAGATGCGGCTGAATACCAGTATTTTACACGGAGCGGCTGCCATCAACCTCCGCAACCCAGTTAGGGACTGGGCAATGCCGATATCCTAAGGTGAGACCGGTCGTCAGACTTTCGGGCTTCTGACTACCCGTAAGGACTGACGGCTTAATGTGCTCTCCCAGGCACGGAGGGTTCTCGATGTGTAACGTTCGGTTACCCATCCACAAACTGACTGCGGCAAGTGCAGCTTAACCTTGCAAATCGTATGATCCGCGTTAATTAGCCACGAGCGTTATGTTTTTTTTTTATTTTTTTTATTTGCTTTGTGTTTTCTCTTGACCTTAGTCTAGGTCAGAGGTCAGAGGTGACCGAGACAAAGTCGACGATGGAGCGAGCTTACCCAGAAGAAGGCTGTTCACTCTCACTTTAAAGAGATTAGGGTTGTATTCGTTCGGAAACACAGACGCAGGCAGAGAGTTCCACTTTTTTGCTGTGCGCATTAGAAAAGACGTTTGGAAACGCTTAGTGCGAGTTGGTGGAATAGCAACCAGGAAGGGATGGTAACCTGCAGTGCGCCTAGATGACCGATAATAGAAGTGGGCCGGTGGAATGAGGTCGTGGAGTTCTTGGGCACACTCACCGAAGTACAATCTGTAGAAGACCGACAAGCAGGCAACCTTGCGGGTATGGGCCAAGCTTGGCATCCACCAGTTTTACGTCGCCAATGAGCCTCTTAGCTCTGCATTCCACCGAGTCAAGCGCGGCAGTTAGTATTTAGCTGAGCCATCCCAAACGTGGCTACAATACTCCATGCAGGATCGGACCTGCGCTTTATAAAGGGTCAAAAGCTGTCCAGGCGTAAAGTATCGCTTCACCTTATTTATGATTAGGAATATGAAACAAAATACCTGTTTCATCAAACGCGGCGTTATTAGCCTTCCAGTTTTTAACAAACATAAACATTGGTCTTAAAATAAAAGCACTATTTTCCAAAAATATATACAAAGAATGTGTTTTACAACTAGGTCGAAGCATAAACACGTTATCGCAAAGTCCTGCGGCTTTCCGTGTGACATCGCGGCGATTTTCCACCTACCAGCGCGACAGGAACATTAGTCTCCATAAAAATATACAAAGAAGCAAAATGTGGTTAGTTTTTCCGTTGTTCTTGCTAATTTTATTGCTGGTTCGCGATTGTTTTATGGCTTAAGTTGGTTTTTAAAAGAGGCAGTAAAATACTTAACCAACTGCAACTGACAGCCATCTTGTTCCCGCAACATGTCAGTGCTATGAATATACTTTGTTCAACGAAAGATACGTCGTACATAGCGGTCATTTCGTAAAGCGTGTGGCTGTAAGGAGACTGCTATCGAAAAAACAGAAGTAAACGACATCATCAAAAACCGTAAAATAGTTATACATATAATCCATGTTTTTTTTTATATATTTGATATTCTTTGTACGGTAACGTTTTGTAGAAAAACGACAGGACTTACGTTGAAAAGGGTATGGAGTATGGTCGTGCGATGTTGCCAGGCATGTCACGCAATATCAGGCAACATTGCGCAGTGTCGCCGGACATCTTTAGCGACACGTGACACGGGTCATTTGTTCCCTAATACGCGGCTTTATCAGTAATTTACAGTTCACCAATGTATCTATTAATTCCTGTACGGAAATCACAACTTAGGGTTCTTACAGACGAGCGGCACTCTGCCAACGGCAGATACCATTGCAGCCGTCACCACCTGCCGGAGGTAGCCGGCAAAGTGTTGACGGCTGCCATCGACGGGAGGCGACGGCTGCAGTGGTATCTGCCGTTGGCAAAGTGCCGCTCATCTGTAAGAACCCTTAAAAATACGCTAAATATAACATCGATCGAACGCAAGTGCGTGAGAAACTTCTAGGCCCCATTAGGGTTCTTACAGAAGAGCAGCACTTTGCCAACGGCAGATAGCACTGCAGCCGTCGCCTTCCGTCGACGGACGGCTACCGTCGGCAGGTGGTGACGGCTGCTGTGGTATCTGCCGTTGGCAAAGTGCCGCTCGTCTGTAAGAAGCCTTAGCTAGAGAAAGGACTTTACAACCTACGTATATTTAAATTTGATAGCGTCCCTGAACATTTTCAAACAGCCTAGAAGGAGGTACAGCTACCTGAAAGGAAGCAGGGCAGAAAAATTTGGAAAAGGATTCGGACTAACCTGCAAATGATGGTGTCGGCACGTAGCGTCCACGTCGGTCAGCATAACGCCTCGCGAATGCAAACACCACGTCACTCACGACACAATGCGAATATTTTACCTACATTTTGGCCATGAAAATTCACACAGGCAGCGGTTTAACAAAAGTTTTAAAATTTGCATTCACGTAATAAATATATCATAACAGTTCCTATGTTCTTACGAGCTAAGAATACTTTTTAGTGTGTTATATATAATAAGCAAAGCGTAGAAAAATGCGATCTTTTTTTGTGTAAGTATTTAAAAATGATAACCCGAGATCTTAGAATATACAGCCTTATGAACTATCGAGTTAAAATAAGGTTGTCGTACTACAAGACTGTCATACCAATCGATTTATTATTCTCAAGAATGTATGGGAACTTTTTCCATTCTTTATTTTTGTTTATCGAGCACGAAAATTGAAACTCAAACTTTTATGATATTATTATAGGCATAACAATGGAAACGAGAACAATATGCAAAAATCGTGTGGATGTCACAAACTCACTAACAACTATTTGGTCATGTTTTCTTTATAATATCGCTTTGGTGTTATGCCAAAGTAGTTCGTGCCATACTGGCAAACTATTCAAACAATAGTTCCAAAACTATCGAAAAAAATACGAAAGAATTTCCATTCCATTAATAATATAGTAGGTAAATCATTCAAGACATTTGCCAAAATGAATCTTTATACCCTCTAAAGCTCAACCCGGTTTTTACCTAAAGATTAATCCTTCCAGACGGGTAATCCTTAAACTTCAGAGACCGCAGGACCAAGTTTACCTTCAGCTAATCAAGATATCCCTGTCTGTCTAATTACTCCCAAGGTAGGGTGTTAATTTCCGTCAACCGTTTCATCACTCGTTAATCCGGACCCTAGTACCAGGATCTCATAAAGCGAAGCAACTAATATGTAAGCCGTGTCCTCTCAAGGGACATAACAAGTTGGGGACGGTCCCAACTAGATGAAAGTATTGTGGCTTAGATTAATCAAGTAAGAGAACTTGGAACATGCTTTCTAAATATGTCACGTAGAAGTTTTTTAGGGTTCCATACCCAAAGGTTAAAACGGGACCCTATTACCACAGTGTACCTACTTACTACATACAGTGGGTCAACGCCCATACATTTGACAGGTCCGATGAAATGTCAAAATTATGTAGGGGCGGAGGTTATGTCCCAAGTATGCAGTATGGCTACTCGGGACATAACCTCCGCTCCTTCACCCCGCAACCCCCCGCACGATTGCTCTGCGACAATGTTCTACGTTGACCGACTGTAAGGAGTAAGATAAAGATAGACTGTGCTATTACTAAGACTCCGTTGTCTGTCCGTCCGTCTGTCACCAGGCTGTATCTCATGAACCGTGATAGTAAGACAGTTAAAATGTTCACAGATGATGTATTTCTGTTGCCGCTATAACAACAAATACAGAATAAAATAAATATTTAAGGGGGCTCCCATACAACAGACATGAGTTTTTTGCTGTTTTTATAGATAATGGTACGGAACCCTTCGTGCGCGAGTCCGACTCGCACTTGTCCGGTTTTTATTTCCTTTTCGTGAAAGAGAGGGAAGACTACTATAACGAGATTAACCATACTTCATTATGCATACTATTGCCCGGTTCCTATGATCAAAAACACATCGTTTTGCTTACCAATAAATAGTAGCATTTTTCATTACCAAACTTGAAAAAAAAATAGACTCGTAAGCTAATCTTAAAAGTGCGATAACTACTAACGCATGGGAATGGGATGGTCTTTTATATAAAGCTATAGTGTCTTTGCTAGATTATTGGTAAAGATACAAGACTCTTAATTTTAACCAATAATAGTCGGTAAATCATAGGAATCGGCAATAGCCTCTATGTCCCGATGGGTTAGGCCAAGGTTCATAGTACACCCTTATTTCGCTTTTATGTTTAAGTCCCATGTAATAGGAGGCGCGCCTATTGATATTAAATTCCACACGAAAAAACCTCACTGCCCGACCTACGGATCGAAACCAAGACCTCACACTCAGCAGTTGCGCTCGCACTAGACCAGGGGTGGGCAAACTTTTGTCATCCGGGGCCAGAAAAATGCAAGAAATATCGTAGGGGGCCATAATAAAAAAAAAGGATTTTGTTATATCAAAACAATTCTTTTTGTCTCAAATAATTACGGCTATTTCATATGGCCATAAACTATTACTCTAAAAGTGAGAGTGAGCGGGCCGGATTAAAACCCTTCGCGGGCCGGAGTTGGCCCGCGGGCCGTAGTTTACCCATCCCTGCACTAGACCAACGAGACAGTAATTTTTACAAAAATCAAGTATCAATATGCTCGCTCCCTCGCTTATGTGGTAAATTATTTAATTAATTTCACGCTGTGTCTGCGAAACATGATGATCGTAGGTACATGTATATGTCACAGGAAATGTATGAAACCTAGGAGTTGTATACAATTCCTAGGAAATGTATACAATGCAAAGTCAATTTAGGAAATGTGTAAAATAATTTGTCGAAGGTTTTTTGTTCTAGGAAATGTATGTATCTAGGCATTGTATGCAATTCCTAAATGGTACTAGGAAATGTATACAAATTAACATTTTACCTGTAATTTGGGGCACCCCGACACGGATAGGTTAGGTTCGAAGGGTTCGAAGGTTCATATCCCCTTCGTGTGCGTTCGCGCAGCGGAATGTTCTTGAATTTAAAGATTTTAATTATGCAGATATTTAGTGTATGACGTCGTATAATTGTGTATGGTAAAAAAAATTTGTGCACGCAGCCATTGTGGAGAAATTCACCAAAAACTGATTCCGCTGGGCGAACGTTGTCCTGGCGGAACTTTTTTTAATCCATAGACTTTAGAAGAAAGGAGATGTGTCCAAAAATTAGTGTGTATTTGTGTGTAATTGTGTATGTATGAATAAAATTAGTGCATGCATAAACTTCGGAGAAATTCAAGTTTCCGCTACGCGAACGTTTGGCCATTAGCTAGTTTTCATATAAAGCGCTTACATAGAGAGCTGTAGATTTTTACATACGTTTTTTTGAATTTGTTTATATTTGTTTAAAAACAGATTTAAAAAAAATCGTAGGGCTTAAAAGATAAAAATATAAACGTTAAATACGCTTATTAGGTCTTAGTTCTTAAAGTATGCACTTTGGGGTCTAGATTTTCACGTTTATACAAACCTTGTAAGTGTCTGCAACATGTTGCCAAGTATCAATGATTTCCGTTAGTAATTAAAGAGATATAGGACAATTTACCATGAATAGATCACTGTTTACAAAAGCAGTCAAATATCACGACGTTCTAAAGGAATTGCATGGTAAAATGTATGCCAATAATTAGTGTATTCATTCAACTATTCACATGCAAAATTTCATGTCATTAAATTCAGTAATTAAAGAAAAACAATAATAATACTGACGGAGCATTGAAAACCTACATAACCCGACCAAGTTCGGATAGCTACAAAAAAGCGGCCGTGCAATATATTTAGGTAACATCCCAAAATTTACAGTATAATACCGGTATGAAATTGGTATAGGTGATAACACAATTGTTGTTTCGATATAATTTATAGATCATTTATTTTTGTACACCTACTTTTTTAAATGTATTTGACTATGACAGAAAGTAGGTACTATTTACGTAGGTACTTTATTTAAGTATGCACTTGAGACTTGAGATATAATCTAGATATGTTAAATAATCATAAATATGAATGTGTCTCACGAAAGTAAACTAAAATAGGTTTAATAAACGATTATGAATATAAGGGTAAGTGTAATATTTCGAGCTTCAATAAAAATCACATCACATAACTAGACTATTCAGTTGTTTAGATTTGATCAACATTAAAAAAGTGCTTATAAACTAAAACTTGTGGTAACTATTTAATTTCCCTAAGGGGTCTATAGTTAGAATCCTGATCCGTGAAATCTTCAATAGAAATTAGCTGTATGAATTTTATTTGTCTTAAATAATATATCTAGATTATATCTCAAGTCTCAAGCGCATACTTAAATAAAGTACCTACGTAAATAGTACCTACTTTATGTCATAGTCAAATACATTTAAAAAAGTAGGTGTACAAAAATAAATGACCTATAAATTATATCGAAACAACAATTGTGTTATCACCTATACCAATTTCATACCGGTATTATACTGTAAATTTTGGGATGTTACCTAAATATATTGCACGGCCGCTTTTTTGTAGCTATCCGAACTTGGTCGGGTTATGTAGGTTTTCAATGCTTCGTCAGTATTATTATTGTTTTTCTTTAATTACTGAATTTAATGACATGAAATTTTGCATGTGAATAGTTGAATGAATACACTAATTATTGGCATACATTTTACCATGCAATTCCTTTAGAACGTCGTGATATTTGACTGCTTTTGTAAACAGTGATCTATTCATGGTAAATTGTCCTATAACTCTTTAATTACTAACGGAAAATCATTGATACTTGGCAACATGTTGCAGACACTTACAAGGTTTGTATAAACGTGAAAATCTAGACCCCAAAGTGCATACTTTAAGAACTAAGACCTAATAAGCGTATTTAACGTTTATATTTTTATCTTTTAAGCTCTACGATTTTTTCTAAATCTGTTTTTTAAACAAATATAAACAAATTCAAAACAACGTATGTAAAAATCTACAGCTCTCTATGTAAGCGCTTTATATGAAAACTAGCTAATGGCCAAACGTTCGCGTAGCGGAAACTTGAATTTCTCCGAAGTTTATGCATGCACTAATTTTATTCATACATACACAATTACACACAAATACACACTAATTTTTGGACACATCTCCTTTCTTCTAAAGTCTATGGATTAAAAAAAGTTCCGCCAGGACAACGTTCGCCCAGCGGAATCAGTTTTTGGTGAATTTCTCCACAATGGCTGCGTGCACAATTTTTTTTTACCATACACAATTATACGACGTCATACACTAAATATCTGCATAATTAAAATCTTTAAATTCAACAACATTCCGCTGCGCGAACGCACACGCTTTGGGAACCCAAACAACCTTACAAACATCAGCGGAGGCACACACTTTTTTTTTATAAATGCTTACACTGTGTTTAATCTAAATAATCAGGTCACAATATGAACCGTAAAAATCTTTTAACACATTTCCGATTGCTGTTTAGGAAATGTATAGAATTCCTAGAAAATGTGTTTAATAAAATTTATTTCACATTTCCTGTCGGTTTTAGGCATTGTATACATTTCCTAGGAATTCTATACAATGGCGAATTACATACACATCCGTTAACATTATAAAACTTTGGACCTACCATGTTTCTGGCAAATAAATATATTCTTATTAAAATTCACAACATTCAGTAACAAACTTCCAAGTTCTCGTTCCTCGCACAGGGAAGTACCCTGAATATTTTCGTTGTTAGCCTTATTACAGACTTAATACTGCGCAAGAATGCTTGTTATATTTCAAGAATGCTTCGGATTTCTTCCGTTTAGGAATAATGTATTTCGAGTGTAGGAAAATGTTTACCTTCTATGTTTTAAGAGGTATTAAGGACGTATTTGTAAATCTGTTATAAATAAGCAGATTTTCGGTATACCTACCTATTTTGCGATGAATCCAAGAAACTAAGCTTAAGGTTACTTAGCTTCAGATAGATTACTTCGTTGTATGTAAAGATTATTTTTTATATTGCACAACGCCTAATTTCTGAAGGGTTGAACAGAGGTCTATATACCCTCATTTCGCCGTTTTGTTTAAGTCCCATGTAATAGGGGGCGAACACAAATCCAGACTTCGGGCTGTTAGGTACTCAGAAATTCCACCCGGAAAAACCCAATAACACTTTGAGCGACCTGGAGATCAAATCTAGGAGCTGACGCTCAGCAGTCGCGCTTACGTTCAAATAATAGAATTAGTGTATTATACATATATATAATAATGTAATATTATAATATACTAACTTTTGCCCGCAGCTTCGCTTGCGTGAAATTTTGAACCCGTTAAGTGACGATTTTCCATACAAACTATCATCCCCTATTTAACTCCCTTCGGGGTTGAATTTCAAAAAATCCTTCCTTTTTCCTAGTCTACAGTATAAAGGAAACCTCTGTGTAAAATTTCAGCTTTCTAGGTCCAACCAAGGGTTTGGGCTGGACGTTGATGAGTCAGTCAGTCAGTCAGGACTTTTCTTTTTATTTATATAGATATTTTCCGTAGCCTTCTCCCACGAAAATAGCCAATATAGTGGGAGTTTTGGTGCAAAGTTCTTAAGAAATCCAGGCTTTGAATCAATTAAAAGATTACCATTAGTCAGCAAATATATTTAACGTTTAATGTACTAGAAAAAGAATACGAAATAATTTGGAATACACACGGGAATAGAAAAAAAAACTTTATTGCCAAGGGCCGATTTTTCAATTTTCAGACATTTTTCATCGGAGAAATAAAGAAGGTTTTGACAGCTCTTGTATAGAAGAAAATCCTCAGATAAATCGACCCTAAAACGTATAAATCTCAACTGTGTGAAATAAGGTTGGTTTTACTTGGACGCGAATGATCGACGAGTCAACATCTCCTGAGGATGCCCCTTGGGGGAGCGAAACACGTATCGTATCGGTTTGGTCGCATGTTGCATTTTTTTCACTCCTGCATGTGCATATATTTATGGGCAAGAGGGTGGTGCTGCATACTACATCCAAACTAGCGATCTAGTTTAGCGTAATTAAAATAAAATATTGTATTTGCATATTTGTATGTCATGTATTTCCGCATAATAACGCCGCAAAATGGTTGAAGATAAATGATTCCATCATTTATCTTCAATCATTTTGCTGTCGGCCATCTTGAGTGGACTCTGACGGCCAGTTTCTTCATCAAAATTAATAGCCAAAGTAACGTGACAAAGCCAAAGTAACGTGACAAAGTCAAAGTAACGATAAAATTTGTTTCTTCACACTTTTAGCTGTTGCTTTTACTGTTACTTTTGCCTCTAACCTTTACTGCTCAATAAGCTGCTGTGAAAGCTAAAGTAAACGTCATTTTATCAAGTTGTAGGTTAGACTTTACTAGCGACCAGTTTCTTCATCAAAAGTAACAACCAAAGTAACGTAACAAAGAACTTTCAGCTTGACATTTGGCAGTACTTGACAGTAAAATTGCAGTGATACCATCTGTAAAAAAAGCTCCCCACGATTTTTTGGGGAAATTACGACATTTGTGTTTTGGCAGCTCCTTTGATTTTAACTGTTTACTTGAATGAAGAAACACATTTGCCGTAGTATCGGTAAAGGTCAAGTAAAAGTTGATACTTTTACTGATTACTTTAGCTGTTGATGAAGAAACTGGCCGTGAGTCGCTTGACAACAGCAATAGGTACGAGGTCTTATACTCGTAGAACGCGATTTGAACATGGTAGAATGTACCTACAAAGATATTCATTAAGGTGTGGTAGGTAGGTATTTTGTAGTTTTTAATTGAAAATAAAATCATTATACTTATTTACCGTCTCCATTTTAAGACTGAAGCTGAAAGTCGATCTGTTGAAATCAAAATAGCTCGAGGGAAAAGCGCCTAATTTGTTCTAGATTCGCGCCGCTTTAATTAAAAAGACATTTACGAAGCTCAGTATTCGATTTCCTTTGTATAAACAATCTTTTAATTGAGTTCAAAATCATTCCTCGCCCTGAACTGGGGAGAAAAGAAAACAAAATGCTATTCCAGCCAGTTAGAGCAGAAGTTGTAGGTACTTAAGTTTCTGTTCTTTTTTAATATAAAATTAATAAAAATATCAAAACTTTTTTCTTATTTTCCTTGGTTCTGTAATTTAAATCAAACGAAATATTTTTTTATTCAATACTAATGAGAAAATCAAAATTTCCTACACACAAATTCTGTAAAATATTAAAACAATACAAAATAATATCATCAGCTAAGTCATCAGCATAATGTAATGCACCATTTATTCACACGCAAAATCCGAACGACATACATAATATTTTTGGCGCCAACAATACAAGCTTAGTTTTAGTACCTATATACTAAACCTGAAACTAGTTTGTTCAGAATCACTAGGAGAATCGATTGATATACACTCACCGGCATAATTAGCGGAACGTTTTTATTTTTTCCATTTTTTTATTTTATGGTACTGCTATTGCTATGACGATTTTTTTATTCAAAAAAACCTTCAATTAGGAATTGCATGTTGAAGAAAAATTTGGTTTTCCTAAGCGATTAGAGGTAAATTAGGCCCAGTTTCGATTTTATAAAGATTTTGCCCTTTTGTGTTTTGGATCGGAACTTTGTTTTATTTAAGTACTGGTGGTTTGGCCTTAGTGTATTGATTGCATTAGGAGAATAAACATTGCGTAGAGGCTGAAAAAAGTAATTTACCTGCAACTAAAGCTACGAGGGATGTTACAGTGATCGATGAAAGTCAAACCTATCGTGCAGTGGGTTAAGCACTGGGTGTATCGATATTAGTTATTCCTCGCAATGTCCATCGGTACCAGCAGACAAGATGTTTCGTTAGAAGATGAGGATAATGCAGAAATCAAGGAAAAAGCGCTGCTGATGATTGGTTTATGACAGTTCAAACCGGTAAAGGCTCTGAAAAATTAGCGCAATGCTGCTATTCGGACCTGTAGCATCCTGAAGGTGGTCCGTATTTTGTTTGTAAGTATGCGGAAAGAAAGACGACGTCTCATTGAAGGTAATCTGATGTCTAACGCGACTGCTGAATGTCCAAAACGTGCTGTAGGTCATCGCGTAGTGAAATTAAGTTTTGCTCAATAACACCGAGATCGGACTAAGGAGTTAGAAAGAGATTTTTTCTCAGGGGCAATCTGTTTTGTGATATACATTTTTTGGATGGGAGGCATAGAATATGGATACGTCAAGGGAATCGCTTTGAACTGTCAAATTTTACAGGAATGTGCTTTATACTGGAGGCTCCAGTAATGGTTTGGGGTGTTATTTGTTTTGAAGCGCACACGGAGTTAGGCATTATTGAAGGAGGCTTACTGGCTACTTATTTTTGCAGGATAGACATCCCAGAACCTCATGCGATGCCACTTGACAAATGATCAGTCAAGAAAAACAAAATATGCACGATTATCTGTGGCCGGAATGTGTATTCGTGGTCCGCAATTTCATATAAAATGTTGTAATCACCCACCAGGGTGGGTCAACGTGGACCCCGGACATGAGTCCAATAGAATATGACTTGGTCTTGACGGGAAATAGGGTTAGAGAAAAAAATCCAGCCACCCAGAAACATTGAGGATTAAAAATTGTTTTATGGGAGTATGGGGACAATTTGACTTAAGAAAAGACAATGGATTAAAAAATTGAGTGGAAAAACATGTCCTAATACTTTTAAGGACTCTAGCAGTATAGAAACGGTGATAAAACAAACAAAAAAGTAAAATAAATAGCAAATTAATTATTCCAAAAAATATGCGCCGAAAGTTACAAAATGGATATTTTAGCAAATTAAAGATTTAAATTGCCAAATTCAATTAAATGATTATTGATTATTTGTCCTTTTACTGCATTTAACCCTAGTTATAAAATATTTAAACAAAAACATTAGTGTACAATACAAAATTATGGAAAAAACACGGGTTTTTGTTGCGTTCCGCTAATTATGCCGGTGAGTGTATTTGTACACAATTTTTTTTTTCATAAATTTCAATATTGTTTCAGTAGGTTTCTAGGTTTCTACCCATAACAGTTGACGGGAATAGACACCTTGAGGCTTGAGATGGTCCGCTCGGTCAGTTTCCGTGTATTGGACAACCCCTGCATAGCACATCTCAAGCATTTGACACTTTACTTGGGAACTTATCGCGACTTATAAATAAATAAAATTAAACGCGATGCAAATTGTAGATTTATTAAAAAAAAAACACATATTCAGGCAGTTCTGATGAAAATCTTGTGCTTCTGGCCACGTGGTTCGACCGCATGGTTGGATCAATCGGACTATGTTAACTTTCTTTACCAGTTGGTTCGATCAATCGGACTACGTGATTTTTTTTTCCAGTTGGTTCGATCAATCGGACTACGTGAACTTTTTTTTCCAGTTAGTTCGATCAATCGGACTACATGAACTTTTTACATATATTATCAAAAGATACTTACTTTTATAGTTATAGATCCACGACATTTCTATACCTTTCTATTACGGCAAATCCATAAACATGAACCGTTTTTAAAACCTTTATTGCGGTAAAACTGGTGACCATTATACAATTCCGCGTTTCTTTTGATAATATATGTAAAAAAATTCATGTAGTCCGATTGATCGAACCAACTGGAAAAAAAATCACGTAGTCCGATTGATCGAACCAACTGGAAAAAAAAGTTCACATAGTCTGATTGATCGAACCATGCGGTCGAACCACGTGGCCAGAAGCAATCTTGTTGGGGTGTCTCGGTTTTTTGTATACTTATATTAAAAATACCGTTGTATACTTGCTATTTTCTGCTGCCGGAAAAGCGCAAACGGATTTCAACATGAATTCGTTTTATTAAATAAATATTGGTTCAAAGCTTAGTTCGAAGAGTTTTTTTTTCACAGATTCTGTACATTGTTTTTTTTAAACGAAACTATGATGCAGAGTGTTTATAAATAATCCCTTTGGTAATATAGATTTTTAAGACAGGACGCTTTTGTACCTTTGTTGATGAAATTCTTAAAATTCATAATTTGTGATGAATAAAATACTTTGAATTCCTTCAGACAGGTATTTCAATAAGATACTTTAGAGTAGGGTACAAGTATTTTACAATTAGGTATATTTGAGCTCACAAAATAGAGCAGTGATTGAGAGTAATAAAGACAAAGCAATTTTTTAATAGCCGAGCTATCTGTAATTAGATGATCAGATTGTTTTCCAATCAACACCGCGACACAGTCATTCGTCACTGTCAAACAGCAGTAGACTCGTATTCAGCCTTTATTTTTTTTATCTTCGATTCTTTGTAATTATCACGAAGCCAATAAATTGAAGGCAATGTACGGGAGTGTTGTTATTTTGGCTGCCAGCATTTAAAGTGTTTTTCTTAGTATTGATATTGTCATTATTTAGCTAAATAAACTTTTACCATTTTATCTACACTCATTATCGTAAAGTTCTAATTATGAATTCAAAAATAGTACTCTAAAGGCATACTTTATTTACGTGCAACTCATTTTTTTATTAATATTATTTTCTTAACAAAATAACGCTTTAAAATAACTTTTTTTTCTATTTATGTACATTTCGGACAGACCAAGGAGTTTTCAATTTATTTAACGGCTGTAGGTACATTGTCTATTTTTAATTAAAATAGATACTATCTACCTATTGCATGAGTTTAGATAAAATGATAAGAAGGCATAATTAAATTAAGTCCTTATGAACCGCACCCTATTTTACTTTATAACCTCTGTGATTAATGAGAGATTTTAATAATATTGTGACAAAAAAGAAAATCTGAATCATTTCTGTGATTCTAAAAACATAGACATCGATCATTCCTCGAGTTTTTACATCTACTCTTGTCTTTATCAATCATCTAATAAAGGAAAATGTGTTAATTAAACCTTCGTAGCTGTTAGATTTTTTCTACTTTTATTGTTTGTTTTGACCCAAAACGTTTAGGCACACATTTATTTAATTAACCACACACAAAGAAGAACTAGCAGTAGCATTTTAATTCACTTTTTAATAAAAAAATAAATCAATGGGTGCCTCTACGAAAGCGTAACAATAAAAAAATTAAATTAGATTAAAAATGTATCGTCAGTTCAAAAGTTTTTCCGCATTATAAAAATATCAACGAAGCAGAAGACTGAACACGAAATGTTATTTTATTCTTAGAATTTTATATAACTGATACGGTTACATTTTGCAGTCTCGTAGGGGATGTAATACATTATTTCTTATTTTCTTAATATTCCAGGTTTCTTTACGAACGTGCATTTTTATTATTCTTGCTTCTGACAAGTTCTGTTCTGTCTGTACGAGGTATCTAGATATTAAGGCGAGTTTACATTGATCCAGTAGCTGGATCCAATGTCGCTGGATTCTGGGCAGGAGTACATACTGGACGCTGGACTTGATTAAAACGTGTTTACAAAATAAATCCGCGATTATATGATTTTTAACCGACTTCAAAAAGGAGGAGGTTCTCAATTCGGTTGTATTTTTTTTTTTATTTTTGTTTTTTTTATTTTTTATGTGTGTTACCTCATATCTCCGTCATTTATGAACCGATTTGAAAAATTATATTTTTGTTCGAAAGGGTATACTTCCCGATTGGTCCCATATAAATTTTGTTATGATTAGACCATGAACTTCAGAGATATGGAACGGAACTCCTCATCGGATCAAAGCAAAATTCTCAAATTACTAATATTGCTTTGTTTATATTTGTTGTTGGGAACTGACTACTGGAAAAGAGGAGGAGGTGCGTGTCCCCCCCTCCCCGCCTTTGGTATGCTTTCATTATATCGTGTAAGGTATCATTTGAAAGGACTTTTATGCCCGACTACGTCAAAGCCAAAAAGAAGGGTTATGAAGGAGGGGGTTAAAATTATGACACTAAAACGTATTTAATAAAAAAATAAACTTTAAAAAAAAGTAAAAACTGACTTCAAAGAAATACTAAAAGGAGTAAAATAATTACCATAATATAAAATTAACAGTTTCAGAAGTCGGTGCAACTCTACACTGAAGCAAATAGAAGCCACCGACTTCTGAAACTGTTAATTTTATATTATGGTAATTATTTTACTCCTTTTAGTATTTCTTTGAAGTCGGTTTTTACTTTTTTTTAAAGTTTATTTTTTTGTTGTTGTTGGCTTGCTAAAATTATTGTCTTAGCCATTCTGGGAGAAAGGAAAGCCATTATGTAGGTATGTACGTATCTATGAGTTTGTTTTGGCGTTGCTCCTTAAGCGTGAATTACATAGAAACGGCGGCGTAAGAAGCAGGCGCGGCGCAGGCGCTTCGCTTTTATACCTTTTTTTTTGTACCGCTTGAAATCTTTTTCGCACAAAATGTATGAAAGCGACGCGCCTGCGCCGCGTCTGTACCTTACGCTCGGCTACTATGTAATTCACGCCTTAAGCGGCCAGTTAGCTAGGAGACGCCGCGCCGGTGCCGAATAGCTTAGTGACCCTTAGGCGTGAATTACATAGAAGCGGCGTAAGGTGCAGACGTGGCGCAGGCGCGTCGGTTTCGTACATTTTGTGCGAAAAAATTTCAAGCGGCACGACAAAACGTATGAAAACGACGCGCCTACTCTCTCTCTCTCTGTCTCTATGTAATTCACGCTTTGTAAGTAGGTATTAAAAAAATAATTCTGTAAATAGGTTATTTTCAATAACCTATTTACAGAATTAATAATTGACTTTGACTACAGTAAAGCAGAGTTTCTCAACCTGGCGTCCGCGGACTCCTGGGGGTGCGCGAGCATGACCCAAGAGATCCGTGGAAAACATAATAAATTAAAAAATACGAAATTTGAAAAAAAGTCTAAGCAATCTTGCTATTCTTTTAGTTCAATATCATATTGCCGAAAAAAATAGGTTTGACTATGTAATTGACAAAATGGCTTCGGAAAAGCCTGAAGAGTAAATTTTTCTTAATTAAATGCCTTTTTTATTTATCATGTTTTTTTTTACTTTTCCTGGTCGCTGATTCCTCTAGCTAGGACTCTGCTTACGATGATTATTACTCTTGTATTTTTTATTGTGTTTCGTATTATTTAACGTGACTGTCTTGATCTCCTAAGGGTGTAAAAAAGGTTGAGCAATGCTGCCGTAAAGCACAGTGAAGCATTCCATACGAAAATAAGCATTTTAATTAATATTAACCTATTTAGTACTGTAATTATATTATAGACACAATAGATAAACAATGGCGGCCGTACCGTTTTCGGTACACTTGGGCGGAACACGTTAAAACCGTCCAATCTTCAGTATAATTTCGCAATAGCGTCCGGTACGTACGCACGGCTACATTCAAGCTGCTTTCCATCATAAGCTTATCTCTCATTGTACGGAAAGCCTATACAATGCGCGCTCAGCATACACTGGAAATTTTGATATACAGAGTACAAGAGCCCACTTATAACATAAACGTTTGCATACCTACGGGCTATTGAGTAAACACGCGCTGTGTGGACACATCTCTTTATGACGTGGCATAATATTTTCAGCATATTATTATCATCCCGACACGTTTGGTGCAGTGGCTAAGCGATTGGCTTCTGCGCTAAGGGTCGTGGGTTCGATACCCACACGGAACAAAAATTTGTATAGCCTACAGATGGTTGTTTCGGGTCTGGGCGTTTGTGTATGTGAGATTTGTGTCTGTAAACGCACCCACGATGCAAGAGAAATATAAGAGCGGGGCAAAGTTTAAAAAAAAAAAGGCCGTGAACATCAACTGCTGGAATAAAGGCCTCCTCGTAGACTCCTGTTATGAACGGTTGGGGAATATTGCCTTAAGCGCTACGTTTGCTAAATTATTTGGTGATCGCAATATGGTCTTAAAAATCGTGCTAAAACCGACAAGACGAATGAGGCGGATAATAGGTACAATCACTTTAAAGAGGAACGAGGTATGGTATTCTCTCACAGTGGTGACCCTGACATGATCATCACAGACTGTGTTTCCACACTGATGACACCAGCATGAACATCATCCGCAACCTTCGCAGCGTTCTCGGCGTCAATGGGTGACCAACCTGCAGTGAACGCGCAAGCCTGATGACGACCTTCAATTCAGCATCCATCGAGAACCAAGCAGTGAGTCAGATAGCCCGCCAGGCAAAAGACCCACCTGGTTAGAGGATCTTCTGTTTTCATTCCACAACTATGTTAATAAATAATATTACTGAGCTGCATGATAAATACCTACAAAGTACAATAAATCAAACTAACTTTTTATTATAAAAAAACAAGTTAACAAACCATTTATTCACATTTAAAATTAAGATAAAAATTAAGGTTCTTAAAAAAATAAAACGTCAAACCTACTCTAGTCTATTAAAAAAAAAAATTAATTTCGCATTAGGTCTTGTGGCAAGCTCGAACGACTAAGTTAATAGCATTTTCATTGTCCCAACAGAGTTAATTAAAAATAAAAAACACAGTGGAGTTTATAAACGAATTGTTATTACATACAAACAAATCTTGTAAAGCCTGTATGCCTGAATAAATAAGGTTACTGTTACAAAACCGTAATTATTGTCCTGAATTTGGGTATATGTTTTTATGTGGGCCTATTACCCTTAATAAAGCAGTGGGATTAAATAAATAAAAACTGTCTCACTGTTTGAATTAATGAATGTCGACCAATATTTTATGGTATCGTGCCAAAAATGTGCACAAAAAAAATGTGTATGTTGCCATGAAGACAGGTAAAATATTGATCGAATTTCGACCACAAGCGAATGACGGATCACTTAGTGCTAACATGTAAATCCGCCTATAATTGTTTTTTTCTATGATCGATAGAATTAAAGAGGTATACTAACTTCGGGGGTAATTACCTTAGAGCTAATTACACATCATACCGCTATACTTTAAAGAAACCTTTAAAACAGTACCTTTAAACGTTATCATTATCATAAACGACGGTGCCGCCCATAGTGGTGTGTACTAGTAGTGTACAGATGTTTTGTTTTTTTTCACAATCTTCCTGTCTTTTCTTGCTACAACTAAGCTAATGGATAACAAATAACTAACAAGTAACTAAGTTTATTAATAGGCAAAGATTACGATAACATTGGAAATGTTTAATGATGTTTTTGAGGATTGGAGCTGAATTTTAACAAGAGCTTGTCTGAAAGTGTAACAAAAAATCTACTATCTGTTTTCTGTCACACCGTTTTTATAGAACATTTAAAAATATCACGCAATCCAAATAAAGTCCGTTTAAAATGAGGTATTTAAAATTCTAGAGCACAGAAGGCACAGACAGACAAATTGAAAGAGTTGATTACATTCTAAATGTGTTTGATTATTTAAATTTCAAAGCGAATGGTCCATACGTTCGTACGATATAAATGTGCGTGGACATAACGAATGCAGAATAAACTAGGTACCTACCTATAAAACGCCAAATTCACTAGCAATTTTTTCTGCGTAAGTTCTAACACACATACCTAGCTTGGTTAGTTCGTAAAACTTGCAGAAGCCAACTTACTGTAGGTATGCCCACAGTTCAAAAGTCGGTTCCAACAGTAAGTTTGCGCAACAAAACATTTGAAAGACAAAAAGCTTTTGAAGATGGTGCAGGTTTATTTCAACTCAAGAAAAAAACAATAGGTTATCAAAGTTATAGAACTTAAGCGTAGATTTTGAACTTATAAAAACGTCTTATAGTTTTTAAGTGACAAGCAAAATAAGTTGATAGTGCTTTTCTTAAAACTTCAATCAAATTACTTTACGAATACCTCTTCAGTAGCGATTGTCTAAACTAAATTGACGCGCCCCTTCACCGCCTTTGTACGCAATTTTGTAAAGCATTAAAAACTTGTTTTACTCGTAACTTAAAAACTCGGAGAGGTTTTTTTGTAAGCACAAAATCGGTTGTCCATTTATTTAAATTGGGTCAAGAACAAAGAATAAGGCACAAGCACACCCTATTCTGCCAAAGTATCAAAGTATTGATAAGTGGCCATAGACATCATATATTTTTTGTGAGCAAAAAACTCTCAATGAAAGTGCAGAGCCATGCTGGCAAACTGCCAAATAGTGGTATTGTGTACTGAATGTTTGTTTACGCATCATGACTAGGGTCTGAGGAAATGCTCCGTCGTGATTGTTACGATTGTTGTTATTGCTGGATGATAGAATGGAATTATTAAGAACTGTTTTTATTTTCTTTATTTGCCCTTGTATTTGCCAATGTAACAGATAATGAGTAGGTTGTAGAATATAGAATAGAATAGAATATACTTGTATGATGTATGTAGAATGTAGTAGGTTCGCATTTTTAGCTTGCACTTCTGTAAGCTTATTAATCAGGCCATTAATGTCCCACTGCTGGGGACTGGTCTCTTTTCAGAATCAGAAAAAAGTAGACCTTTAGTCCATCACACTGACCTTGTGTGGGTTGGCGGATCACACACACCAACGACAACTGTTTTTATGTCTTCTCGTGTTATTCCCTCACGATGTTGTCCTCCACTGTAAGGCTGAGCGCAGACTTGAGTCACGATAGTTTTAAAACAGACTATTGCTTTACAAAACATAATGAAGACGCGCAAACTTCAAACAAAACGTCTCATAGACAAAATCGTCTAATACCTACAAGAACTGCACGGCGACAAGTCTGACTAACGATTGTCGGCTTCCCTTTTGTATGTATGCGGGTGCGCACATCAACGACAAAACAGTCTAGCGACGTACCCCCGGTACCCCTTCTCTTTTAGTCCTGTCCGAACATTCAGAGAGTAATCACCCAATATTTACGCCTACGTCGTTTTGCAAGTGCACGCGTAACTAGGACGCTTACTATAACAGTATTGATGAAGTCCATTTTGATAGGTACTGAAAAAGAATTGACGCAGAGGGTTTGCGCCGCATTGTCGTAGTAGACAAAACAGTTTCGTTTTAGTTTTAAGGCAGACTTGTCTATGCGAGGAAAGTCTGTCTTAAAACTGTCGTGACTCCAATATGCGCTCAGCCTAAAAGTGATAATCAAATTCTGATCCGCACATAAATTCAACAGTCAAAAGGTGCGGGCGTGGATCGAACTCAGACCCCCCTGCATGTAAGACAAGAGTTCAACCGCTAGGCTATCACTTCACTTCTGTGTGTAGGTAGGTAAGTGATAAATTTTAATGACTCCATCGATGTTCATGACACAGGATCCACACACACCCTCGCGGCAGAAACGTCTGAACGTCAGCGTCGCATGTGCTAGGCTAGAAGCGACATTACCTACGTCAAAGTGCAACGGGTGACATTCGAACACCACATCTTTCGATCGGCATTACCTCGGCATAGCATGGCATGGCAAAGCATTTTTTTTCGTGGCTAAATGATTTTCGACTCAATGAGTTTAGCACTGACATTATTTTATCTTAAACGCAACGTCTCGCGTGATGACGCGACTTACCTCAATACTGCGAAAAGCAATTTTATTTGCTTTACTCCAAATAAAAGGTCTCAACCCAGTACCGGTTTCGGAATAAAAATGCATGTGGGTGAAAAATGCTGTCCTGCAAATTGTGACTGCCCATATTTGCAACAAGTAAGCTCTACAAAATATCTGGGCGTAATCGTTGACCAAAGATTGTCATGGCATCCGCATATAGAGATACTCATGAAAAGAACCAGAAAGTTTATCTGGATTTTCAAAACCTTACGTCATCTTATGTCTGCACAACTCCTCAACAAGATATACTATGCTCTGACTCAATCAGTAATAACTTACTGCATCCAGGTGTGGGGTGGAACTTCAAAAATGAAATTCCTCGAACTTGAAAGAGTCCAGCGATCTCTAATCAAGGTGATGTATTTCAGGCCTTTTAGGTTCTCAACAACTGATCTCTATAGAATTAGTAATTTACTATCAGTGCGAAAATTATATATTTCATACACTACCTTGACTTTGCACAAATCCATCCCTTTTGATCCAGATACCCAAAATAGAAGACGTTAAGACATTGTAGCTCACTGCTCTGGCGCTCGAACTGCATTTGCTGGACGTCAATATGAAACACAGTCTACCTACATATACAATAAAATTAACTCTAAACTACACATATATCCCTTATCCACGCACGAGTGTAAAAAAACTATTGTCACATGGTTGAACACTCTAACTTATGACGAAACTGAAAATATACTAGTTAGAACTAGCTAAACATTTGCGCACATACCTCTTCTATCCCTACAACCTCACATACACCCCCACACACACATACAGACAGACAGTCACACACATAAATACAGGCTTCTACACATACTCCTAGTATTGCACTTTTAACACATTTTTTTTTTGCATATATTTTTTCATATATTTGTGGTTATAGTCTCAACATTGTAATCTTGGTTTGTAAGGGAAGAAATGAGACA
Organism: Amphipyra tragopoginis; assembly: GCA_905220435.1. Taxonomy (NCBI): domain Eukaryota; kingdom Metazoa; phylum Arthropoda; class Insecta; order Lepidoptera; family Noctuidae; genus Amphipyra; species Amphipyra tragopoginis. The sequence continues at coordinate 7,277,846 of HG992006.1, forward strand.
GCCCCAACACAAGTGCTTTTGTAACTTACTGGGGTTGCCTTAATTTATGTTATGTATGCAATGTTAGATGAAATAATTTTTTTTTTACTTTTTACTTTACTTTACCTCGGCATGCCACAGATCGTCACGTTATTCCCAGAGATACTGTGACACGTCGCGGGATACTACGGCACGTCTTGACATTCCATAAAATGCCACGGCACGCCGCGGCAACACGTGAGACGCATAGGTTGCTCTTCTTCCTCAGCGAGAACTGCTATTAATACTATCAATCATTTTAACAAAATACACAACCACTTTTACATTAGGTACTGAACTGGACGAGTGAGCGCCAGATTGTGCTTGCTTTCGTCTCAACGTGGTATGCCACAAGATCTTGTGGTGTACCGCGGGGTTTCTCAGTATGCTGCGAGATGCCACAGGATGATTCGGTATGCCGAAGCGTGCCGTGCCGTCAGTGGGCGCCGGCCCTTAGTTTTGCAGGAATAGCTATCTACTTTAAAGACTTCATTTTATATTTAAATTAAATTCCAAGCTATGATTATTATTAGAACAATGCGTAATTTTTATAAATGTAATAATAAATCTAATAGGTAATAGTTTTTTCTCGCGTCTTCACCTACTCTTAGGTACGCTTTTTAGAGCCCAAATACACGTCCGATACTTGCCTCCGATAGTCGGTTCCGATAGTCTGATCAAACTGTCTGAAGGCCTCCTCCGCGTCATACATTTGTTTGAACATGAATTACACGTGCGTTCAGACTATCGGATCGGATGCCAGAATCGTAAGCATCGTCAGGGCGTCGTCGTCGTACAGAAAAAATTGGACACGAGAATCATACGTGTATTTCATGAATCTAACAATCGAACGTGTATTTTGACCCTAAAAGTAGTCTCCCAAGATTGGATATTAAAGTCCATGGGCAACGCGTAGGCTGTACAGAACCCATTAAAAGTAAATAGCATTTTTTTATCTATATCTTCATATAAACGCAAAAACGCAATGAAAAAATACGCAAATCTGCTTTCACGTATATCGTTATAACAGTAATAAAGTTTAACACAGACACCCGAAAGAGGAAAACGAGTCGACGAAAATACAGTTTTACACCCATTTTATCGTTTATTAGGCTATAAAAGGTAAGTAAAAGCCCTTATGCTTAACAAGCGGCCTTCTAACGACCGAAGAATAAGAAGGTCATTAACGGAAGACTTTAAGAATGTAGAATTAATAGGTAATACAGTCTACGAGATACTTGAGTTGGTAAGCTCGGGAATTAATATGTATATTGATTAAGTTTACTTAAATCTATGCTAAACAGGTACTTGAACAAAGGGAATTTATCTTTTTTCTGACAAATTAGTTCCTACTGTTTTCCACAAAATCTTACCGAACAACAACGACATCTATGTGCTTGGCAAAGATATTTTTTAAAACGTTTAACAACGTATTGTACGAAAATGAGATGTCAATGAATAACGAAACGTTTTTGACAGTTAGCTTGTGACATTGACAATGACAAATGACAATGACAGCGTCAGGTCAGCTGATACTCATGCCCAAACGTGATTGCGTCAAAACAAAAATATTTTTATTTGTCCTACTTTCGTTATTTGCGTTTTCACATGGATTAAAGTGTAATATAGACTTAGATATAGGTTAATTACATTGTACATACGATAATTATCAGTTCTCAGTCATGAGTGACGGTAACAAAGCTTCTCTTCGAATAGACTGGTTCGACGGTACGCTGATAGAAGATGCAAGACCTAATACCTCTGCTACTACCTCACAATTTGATGATGAAGAGCAACCGGAACCCAAACAAGAGCCTAAACCTCAATTTACAGAGAAAAAACCAATCGGCTTCAAAAGATTGTTCGATATTTCTTCATTACAACCTCCAATTTTAAATTTAGAAGTATCCCACAGGCCCGGCTTCTGGAATCTTCTGGATGAAAACGAACTAAAGGGTGATTTTATAGTTTTAATTGTGAAAATACTGGCCAACGTCTACAAGACCTTAGAACCAGGTGAAAATTCAAAAATAGTAAAGTTATTGAGAACTCGCTTTCAGAATTCAAACTTTTTGGTGAATATTAAAAACTATTTAGATGAGTTACCAAGTGTTAAGATTGTTGAAAAGAGGTTGAATTCTCAGCTGTGGGATGATGCAGAGGGTTTTTATATTAATATCTTGGATCTTTGCGAGGGTATTATTAATTTTGAAAGAGAAAATATGGAGTTTATAAAAGAAATATTGGATTTGTTAGAAATAACAGAAGTCAGTGCTATTGGTGTGCGTGAAGAACACACTGAAAGATTTAATAATGATTTGTTTGTGAGGATTGAGTACTTGAAGACAAAAGCTATGAAACTACTAAAAGATGAAGTAAGTTACACATTGCTTAATTTTTTTTAAAACTACCCTTCCCTTTCTCTAGCTGTTTGTTTCACATTAAAAAGGCAAGAATGTACATACACAACATCACTAAGTGAAGCATCATTTGCTTGTGATTGGAATTCAACCATTATTTTACCTGCCCTTAATGGCAACATACACCCGTTTTTAGGATTCCGTACCCAAAGGGTAAAATAGGACCCTATTACTAAGGCTCCGCTGTCCGTCTGTCCGTCCGTCTGTTACCAGGCTGTATCTCATGAACCGTGATAATTAGACAGTTGAAATTTTCACAGATGTTGTATTTCAGTTGCCGCTATAACAACAAATACTAAAAAACAGAATAAAACAAATATTTAAGGGGGCTCCCATACAACAAACGTGTTTTTTTTTGCCGTGTTTATAGATAATAGTACGGAACCGTGCGCGAGTCTAACTCGCACGTGGCCAGTTTTTTTTTTGTGCACGTCTGTTTCACTATACCTTTATTTTACCTACCTTAAAGCAATTACACAACAGTACTAGGTGTTGTAGTAACTGTTAGAAATATATTGTGCTGAGAGTTGTCACCACATTTTGTCATGTCGTGAGCCGAGGATAGAAAGCATTACTCTTCTTATTCGTAAAATTAGCAAAATAGAGTTCCATATTTTGCAGTGGATGTTTACCAACTCATATATTAATTAACCTTGCCGAATGTATTATAATAGAATAGCACTACTACATCTCTTCCCATGGGTGTCGTAAAAGGCGACTAAGGGATTCACTGGAGGATGGGCAGCAGCATCCTCAGAGTACTTTAAGAACCATACTGCGATTGCCAACCCGCCAAGCGTGGCGATTATGGCAAACCTCCCCAACATGGAGCACAAGACAGGTGGCGATGCTTGGGGGAGGCCTGTGTCCAGCAGTGGACGTCTTTCGGCTGAATAATGATGATGATGATGAAGAAAGTATTAGAGATTTAGGTTTTGTTCATCTTAAAACCAATACCCCTATGCCTATAAACAGTACCTAATTTGAAAACAAAAACACTGTTTTAAAAACCTGTATTTAAATGTAGTGAGGAGAGTTTTGAGTATGAATGTCGATGGCTATAAGAGTAGGGGAAGACCAAAGAAACGATGGATGGAATGTGTGAATGATGATATGGTTAGAAAGGGGGTGACTACCGAGATGACGACTAATAGAGAAGTATGGAAGAAAAATACATGTTGCGCCGACCCCAAATAAATTGAGATAAGGGCAGGAGAATGATAATTTAAAGCACTTTTATTTGTATTTCAGGATCCAAACGATCTTGAATATGAATTCAGCGCACCACCAGAAACGATAAACCAAGATAAGCATTACTTCAAGAACCTCAACATTTTCCCCACACAGGATGACTTACTATTAGCCAACAAGATTCCCATACAACCGAACATTATCAACGGAGCCTACTCAACCGTGGAACATTATTTGGACCTACAGTTCAAATTGCTACGGGAAGATTGCTTCGGACCATTACGGGAAGGAATATGTTAGTAAAGGTGCTCCCACACCGCTGTTATAAATGTTTACAAACATTAGTAAACATTTTATAAACAAACATAAATAAAAAATATCTGCAAAAAATCTATTAAAATATTATCTAATAATCTAATTAGATAGATTAGATTTATTATAATCTGATATTTTTATCTTTTCCTAACATTTTGTTAGTGTTAGAAAATGTTTGTAAACATTTCTAACAGCAGTGTGGGAGCACCATAAAAATTATGATAATGGTCTGTGATTTTTTTGTCTTGTTTTGTATTATATTTGAGTTTGTTCTGTAGGTAAATATTTGGAGAATCCATCGAAAAGGAGGCATGAGAATATTCGGTAAGTACGGCATTTTTTTTTTACTTTTTTAAAGATATTCTGTAGCTATTATGCCTCAGATTTGTAATAACTGGACCCGTACTGTAAAGTGCAAAACTATCATAGTTCTATCATTAATCCGTTACGCGAGAGTAATGGTTCTATTGGTCCCGTATCGCGCCATTTCTCTCGCGTAACGGCGTAACGGAACAACAATAGAACTTTTATGATAGTTTATACTTCATAGAGTGCGCGCAAGATAACTCTGCGGACGACTGAGGGCGTGCTAAACGTTGCCGTGATCGCAAAAGTTCAAATTACCGCTTTTTAAGCTTAACTTTTTTATCGCTTAACCTAATTTTCCCGTTAAATATTCCTACAATCAGGTAGTTCTACTATCAAAATTGATAAAACGGCACACACTTTGGTGGACCATGATTAGTTCCGATTTCAGCCGCGCGCAGACTTATCTTGCGCGCACTCTAGTACGGGCCCTGATGTTCTCATTTCCATTTGTAACAGAATTTTAACGCCAGTCTTACTGGTATGGTTCTTTGGATTTTGAATGCAATCACAATCATTCACTAATAATTTTGGAATGTCCTAAGCATCACTACTGCCACTGCCCATCTGCCCTTCTCAGAATGAGATTTAGGCTTTAATCCACCACGTTGGCCTAGTACGGTTTGGCAGACTACACACAATCAAAAACATTTGAAGCCTCCTTCATTCTGATTTCTTCACGCTGTTTTCCATCACGATTAATGCAGATGATAATAAAATTTTGATCCACATTAATAATGTATTACCATTTAAACTTCCACTTGAGGAGCTCGTGGCTAAATAATTACAGCCGCATAGACCGATCTTCCGGGTTAAGCCACGCTTGCCGAGGTTGGTCTGTGGATGGGTGACCATTTACCATAGCGAGTTTCCTCCGTGCCTCGGAAAGCACGTAAAGCCGTTGGTCCCGGCTGTCATTTGTAAATCTTTGACAGTCGTTACTGTTGGTCAGAAGCCAGAAAGTCTGACAACCAGTCTTACCAAGAGTATCGTATTACCCAGTTACTGGGTTGTGGAGGTCTGATAGGCAGTCGCTCCATGTAAAATACTGATATTCAGCTGCATCCGGTTCGACTGGAAGCCGACCCCAACATAGTAGGGAAAAGGCTAGGCAGATGATGTACCATTTAAACTTCCAGAGTTTACCCAAAAGTCCGTATCATCCGCAATTACGTAAGCAACAATAGAGTGGGTCATCTCGTCGACATCGCTTGGAAGGAACGTGCCATCCAGGGTGTGGTCGACAGCAAGAGATATGCGTACAACAAGCAACTCATGTTCGGATCTCTTCTGCTCTTCACTTGTGATAATTTTGAGACAATACTGTGTGCTACTGTACTGGATTCTAGCTTGAATCTGCTTAGTGAAGGATACGTGAGTTTGTTTTTATTTATTTGTTTGGTAATGTCCATCTTAAATTCGCTGGAAATTCGTTTTCATTCACTGCTGATTTTGGGCCTCCAAATTACGGTAAAATGGACGGTTAGACGGGGTATTGCCATAAACCAGTGATGGGCAAAATATGGTCCGCAGGCCAGCTCCGGCCCGCGAATCGTTTTGATCTGGCCCGCCAACGACAGTGATCGCAGAAACCTTTCGGATAGTCTAAAACATTAGGTCTATGTGCGGTCTACAAACCACAGACAGCCTAGTTGTATGCCTTACTTTAAATCATTAAAACTGTTAACATTTCCGGCATTACACATATTAGAAACTGCACTTTTTGTAAGAAAAAACCCGCATTTATTTATTAAACTATCAGCAGTCAAGAAAACTCAATTGCGTGCGCAGTACAAAAATCAATTATGTAACTTAAAATGTAAGACTGCCTTGATGTACAAAAGCTTTTTTGGAATTGCTCCTAGAATATATAATAAAATTCCTAATTCCATAAAAATAATGCCATTGTCAAAATTCAAAATAGCACTGGAGAAAATTCTTCATGACAAATGCTATTACACAATAGACGAGTTTTTAAACGACAAAGAATTATAATTATTAATGTTGCACTTAAAATTTTTGATATCTGTAATCTTTAATATATTTTTTTTTATTATGATCTCTGTATTGTTTCCTTTTATTAATGTAATTTTTCTTTAGCATATTTATTCTGCATGTAATGATATTTGTATGTCTTAAGACAAAACATAGCGTCCTATTTTTGTATTATGTATGACCTGTTGTATACCTATGTTTCACAAATAAACCATTTGATTTGATTTGATTTGAACAGGGCTTCCCAAACTTATTTTAACTGTGATGCCCTTGTGAAGTTGCCATATTTTTGCGACGCCTTGGACTTCTTGCCATACATTTACCTACTAGTTGTAGTTCTAGCCTAATAACAATTTGTCAGAAAAACTCCAAATACTATCTAAATTTTTATCTCTCTCTCTATCTAGTTTTTATTAAAAAATAAAAAACAAAACATAAAAATGAAAGCAAACAAAAAAGATAAAAGCAAGCACACCCTTTTTATCTGTTTTCGTTTGGTATTAATGAGAAGGATGCGCTTACTTTTCTGAGCATAGTTTCTCAAAACGAGGCTCAAGTTTAGAAATTGCCACGCTCGTCTCTGTCAAGCTATTTAGAACGCCCCTGGGATAATACCGCGGCGCCCCAGGGCGTCGCGACGCACCGTTAGAGAAGCTCTGGTCTAGAAAATAAATGTAGATACGTGCGTTGAGTTTGTGTCGAAATAAATCAATGTAAAGAAATTATGGCCCCCATAAGATTGACTCGGGTCTTTTTAGCCCTTAAGGATAAAATTTTCCCATCTCTGCCATAAACACTATAGGTAGACGGATTTTAGAATAGGGTGTGCCAAATTAAAAGTAAAACATTCTTATTCACCAGCAGGCGTAGCATCACTACACGGGTCGATTTTCGCCGCACGGCTAGGCCGCACGGCGAAAATCGCCCGTCTAAATGACAATTCGACTAGGCCGCAAGTGTTAAAATCGCAAGGCCAAAGTTGGGTGCCATCCGACTTTTGCCGTGCGGCGACAAGCCGCATGCGGCGGGTGACTAAAATCGACCGTGTAAATGGTTAATTGAAGGCAATCGCCCGCCGCATGAGGTGTGTTTTGCGCTGTGTTGTTCCGCTAGAAATGAACAACTCGCATGCGATTCTTGTCGACCGGTGTAAATGGGGTGGCGATTCGGTTTTTGACAAGCGATGCGATTGGTGACTTGCCGCACGGCTAAAATCGACCCGTGTAAATCCCCCATACCGTAGACAAGAGTTTTGACGACTGAAAAATAGTCAAAATGATATATTTCCATATTCCATTTTGTCAATTCTTCCGTCGACAAAATCCTTGTCTAAGGTGCTACGCATGCTGGACAAGAAACCTCTAAAAAACAATTTATCTATTAAACTGTTTAATGCAATAATTTCAGGTTGCAGTATCATTTCAAAACCCGACATCAAAGAACATATTCTCTGAAGCATACCTAATGGTAGAAAGCGAAGTATTCTTTGAGCCTTACCACAGAGTTCTAAAGGTGCTACAAGAGTCTAGGCTAGATGATCTGCCTATGAGCAGATATATTGTGGATGTTCAGGTTGGTATTCACTGGTCACTTAAAATAAGAGCTTTATGGTCTAGAAATTAAGGTTCAAAAGGATTAGTATGCACAAAAACCACATTGGTTGATCAGTTCCTTCTTTCATGATATCTTCTGCCTTAAATTGCAAGTACTGCCCAGATTCTGCTTATATTGACCATGTAAAATTATAATTTCTAAATGTCTCAAGTTGATATGGCATCGACAAGGCACACAAACACCACAGAGTCTCTTAACCACACAATTATAAGTAAGGGGGTTACTTATAAAAGATTATCATTTTTAAACACTAATTAAATTATATCTGTCCTTGTCATTTGTATGCCAATGAATAGAGATGGCAATAGACTTAACATCCATTTTTGTTAAACAACCTTTAACCATCGTCTTTAAGTAAGGGTGATAGAGTTTAATTTGATTATTCGAGTTCTTTAAATTATTTTTCGATGTAACTAATATTTCAGAAAGAAACAAACCCTCCAGCTTATCTATCACCAGAAACGATATACACCGTGCCTTTCGAAAATGAAGATTTGCCCTTCCCAGTACTAGACACAGAACAATGGCCAGACGCCGCATTTGGTCTCGACAGCTCCCAAATGGAGGCTTTCAAGTTCGCCCTAACCCGAGAATTCGCCGTAATCCAAGGCCCTCCCGGAACCGGTAAAACGTACATAGGGGTCAAAATTGCTGCCACGATACTAAGAAATTTGTCGCTAGAAGGAACTCCAATGCTTGTTATCTGCTACACGAATCACGCCCTTGATCAATTTCTGGAAGGAATCTTAGGTATCACTGACAGTATTGTCAGGCTTGGCAGCCAAAGTAAAAGCCCTTTCTTAGAATATTACACACTTCACAATTTAAGAACAAAAGTCAAATGTAAATACTCTTATCTCTATGCAACGAAGAGGAATGAGTTAGAAAAGATTTTCAAACAGATGACAGAACTGCAGAGTGAGATAGAGATATGTGAAAAAGAGATAGTCTCGTACAAAAATTTAAAGCCTTACTTGAAAATTGGTGACAAGAACTACGAACTGAACAGTTGTAAAGAAGACAGCATACTTAATTGGCTATTTGGTAGCTTTGAAGAAGAAACAAAAGTTGGTAAAAAAGCAGATATTGAAAAAGAATCAGATTTAGAAGAAGATTGGGAGAAATTAGATGATATGAATATTGCAAAAGTAATAGAAACGTGTTTCTCTGAAAAATGGGCGCTAAAAGAAATAGATTCTATGTTGAACAGTATAAAATATGTTAATGATGTGACTGATGATCATTTAGAAGGACAACAGATGACTGACGCGTTTAAAATTCAGATTGGTAAAATTAGCAAGAGATTGGAATGTTTTAAGGTAAGGGATGAACAATAGAACTATGATTATTTTATTTGGTTGCCATATTGGTGGCATTCACTCGCTTCATATTCTGCCTAGCCTATTCCCAACTGTGACCACAACAGTTGGGAAATAATGCATGTAAATTTTGGAGGAATAGAGAATAATGTGGGCCCCACGTTCAAGTCACAGAGGAGACTTGGGTCCTAATAATAGTCACCCATTCAAAACTAGACCTCGACAACATTTGGCAACTTCATAAATTAAACAAATTGCGCGGTAGCAATTTAGCCAGAACCTTTAAAATTCTACCATGTGTTCTGCGTAGCCTTTTCCGAACTATGTTGGGGTCACCTTCCAGTCTAACCAGATGCGGCTAAATACCAGTATTTTACACGGAGCGACTGCCATCTGACATCCACAACCCAGTTAACAGGCAATCCGATATGCTAAGGTTAGATCTGTTGTCAGACTCGGGCTTCTGACTACCCGTAACGACGGTCATAGGTTGACACCCGGCACCGACGGTTTAACGTGATCTCCGAGGCACGAAGAAGTCTCAATGTGTAACGAATGGTCACCCATCCACGGACTGACCACGGCAAGCGCAGCTTAACCTTGCAAACAGGGTCGGACTGGGCCTAAGGGGCATGGGGACATTATGACTGTGCCCGCCGCCTGCCTAGAGTAAGCCCAGATTATACTATCTTCATGTCAACCAACAAATCAAATGACAATAATAATCAAATAGGCAAGTTTTTGGAAGTGTTTATTTTCAAGCACATACATTTTTATGAAAAAAGTTCCAATTAGTTATAACTTATAATATAACTAGAGGTCGCCAGCGGCTTTGCCCGCGTGGATGTCGTTTATCGCGTATTCCACATTTTTCTCTGCTATAATATGCATGTTTTATACATATAAACCTTTCTCTTGAATCGCTCTATCTATTAAAAAATCCACATCAAAATCCGTTGCGTAGTTTTAAAGATCTAAACATACATAGGGACAGACAGCGAGAAGCAATTTGGTTTTATACTATGTAGTGACTAAAATTAGCCAAACAATTTTTTTCTAAAAGATGAGATATTTGACCTTGCCTACGCGGGCTTCCAGCCGGGAAGGGGGCCCGCGCACGCTAGGGCCCAGGTGGCAAACACCACCCTAACTCTATGGCCAGTCCGACACTGCTTGCAAATCATATGATCCATGCGGTTGTTGATTAGCCACGATTCCCTCAAGACTCGCTTCATATTTCATAAATGTGTTAAACAATCGTTTTATTTCAGAAATACAGAACACTACAAAACGACAATAAAAAAGAATATAAAATCGAAACAGTCAAGGACCTGTATAGTTTGAAGCCGGAAGAAAGGTGGCGTGTGTACTACACAGCCGTTGGGGCTCTAAAAACCGAATTGTTAGCTAAGATGAAGACTTTACTGGTAAGTTACACACAATGGCGTAGTTGGGGGAGGGGGGACACCCGTTAAGGGGTGACAGAAGAAAAAAATGCAATAACCGCTAAAATTGGATAAAATAAATATTAGCCTGTAACTGTCCCACTGCTGGGCAAAGGCCTCTTCTCATACAGAGAAGGAACGAGCATTGATCGCCACGCTTGCTCACTGCGGGTTGGTGATTTCAGACCATTAAAGTCCAGGTTTCCTCACGATGTTTTCCTTCACCGTATGTCAGTGGCGTCTTAGATTAACTAAGAAAGTACATATGAAATTGAAAAAGTCACATTGGTACTTGCCTGGGTTTGAACCCGCAACCCGGTGCTTAACAAGCGGGCCTGTAACCTCCGGGCCACCACCACCTTTTTGATAAAATTGGATATTGATTTCTAATTTTGTTTCTGTTGTATTTAATGAGCAACGTTATTTCCATCTTTTGATTAACATTCGGTTTGTGGCCCCCAGAGTAGGTAGAGTATTTCCAGTGTACAAACATAATTGACACTCTCGTGGTTACTTGCCACTTAATCGCGGTCGGTCGGACGTCATTCCCTAAAGGGTGACACGCGACCGCGATGAAAAAATAAAATCTAGAAAAATCCAATTAACAGTTTCCATTCATGGGAAGACACCATCGGTATCTGCACCCGGTGAAACCGATACCTATCATCTGAAAAAAAAACCTTGTTACGTTACACGAATTTTTTGATACTGTATCAAAAATTTCTCAAAAATAACATAATACATGACCCTACACCGGTTAATAGTAAATAGATCAGTTTATTTCGGGTTTTAGAAACGTTTAAGTAACTCCTTTCGAAAACCGAAAACACCATTTACGTACGATTTATTTTAATGTCCAAGGACCAACACGACACTACCAACCAAGAGTTGAACGAAGTGGCAACATTGATTGACGGTGAAGTGATGAAGACGGTCAGAGTAGTGGGTGTCACCACCACCACTGCAGCCAGGAGACACGACCTCATGAGGAAACTGAACTCTCCCATAGGTATAGTAGAACCTTTTAATTTAATCGTTAGAACCAAAAGACCAATTCAAAAGGACCAAATAACTGAACATATTGTTTTATCATCGGTGTTTAATATGATTAGTCACAGTTTACTCACGTGCATTTTTCGCGTTTGCCCAACTATTTCGACTTGCGAACTCGTCGCGTGTTCAGCTCATGATTAAGAGCTCCGTTTGGGCACAGTAGACATATAAGCTTAAGCAGTACTTCAATTACCTACAATCGTCCGATTTGACACACTTACACAGACACGCACTGCAACAAGACAAATAAGGTATTTTCGGGATACAGTTCCATACAAAAACAAAAAACTACGCAATATGTATATTGCGTAGTTTTTTGTTTGTGTCTGTGTGAATGTTTCAATTCATGAGATTATAGTAAGTTGAGGTACTGCTTTAGCTTATATGTCTAGTGTGATTTGGGTCTGAAACCAGTCGGACAATCCCGAAAAATGCACGTGTATAAATATGAATGTGTTTAATATGGTAATGCACAAAGTCTTCCTCAGGCGTAGTAGTCTTAAAAGATACCTATCAGGATAGTTGAGTCACTTATGATCGATGTGATAAATTAACGTTACCATTAATTTTGTACTTCCAGTGATCGTAGAAGAAGCGGCAGAAGTATTAGAGGCGCATATTGTTGCATCTTTGACTAATCGATGTCAGCATCTCATTCTCATAGGTAAGATATTTGTCGGAAAATTTGATTAATTTTTAAAAAGTCGGTAGGACTTTCAAACCGATATCAGTCTTATATCTTTAGTTTTTGAAAGGACCGAAAAAAGGAAGGGTTTGGTCTTAGATGACGCAGAGTTCCAATACCGAACTACAACAGAGAATATTATGAAAATCTGCAACACGCTTTTGATCTGCAAATTGAACCTAAACTCCCTTATACTCAATGCTGGCTCTCGGAGCCAGGGCTGGGCGGGCCCCGCCGCTGTTGCACAGCTACGAATTAATCGGTTGAAAATTAACAACTTCAATAAAAAATATGCAAACAGTTCACAGTAATTATCAAAACTTGAACTGAAATAAAATTGATCTAAAACAGTAATTTTACACTAGGCCAAAGGTAGGTAATTTTTTCATGTTTTCTTACCACATAATTGTTTACAGGTGACCACAAACAGCTCCGCCCAACAGCCGCGCACTACAAACTAGCCAAGGACTACAATCTAGAGATATCCCTCTTCGAACGTATGATACGCAATGGGATCCACGCGCGTACCCTCACTACGCAGCGCAGAATGAGTCGTAACTTCGTACAACTAATAGTTCCGGCGATATACGATAAGTTGGACAGTCACTCTAGCGTGGATTCGTACCCTGATGTCAGAGGAATGAAGGACAATCTGTATTTCTATACTCATGATGTGTTTGAAGATTCTGAGGTTAGTATTAATATTTGCTACACATGGTAGAATTTTAGATTATTAGGCTACTTTTTAATTAAACCCGTGAGCCATCTGCGCTGGCCATTATTTGGGGGCCAGTCAAAGCGGGCACTAACTGGAAAATGCTCATCAGAGGTAAGCTTAGTGATTATGGTTTCACGCCCTGCACTGTAAGCTATATCGTTCTCTAAAGCCATGCTGAGCTGTGTTTATAGGCGGGTTACAGGCGTAGTCAATGCTAAGTGTACGAGCAACGCCAAATGAATTATATTGTTTTACTTATTACGTTTACGTTAAGCCGTTGGCCCCGGGTGTTATACGCATTGGTACCTATGACAGTCGTTACGGGTTGTCAGAAGCCCGATAGTCTGACAACCGGTCTAACCTGAGGATATCGGCATTGCGCAGTACCTAAGTGGATTACGGAGGTCTGATGGCAGTCATCCGTGTAAAATACTGGTATGTAGCCGCATATGGTTACATTGGAAGGTGACCCCAGCATAGTTGGGAAAAGGCTAGGTAGATAGACACATGGTAGAATTTTAAAGCTTCTGGCTAAATTGCTACAGCGCAGATTGTTCTATCTATGAAGTTGACAAATGTTGCTGAGATCTAGTTTTGGATGGGTGACCATCGTTAGGACTAAAGGCCCCTCTATGACTTGAAGCGCCCCACCTCCCTAGACTCTCGATACTGACCTTACAAAAAGTAATTTGGTTCTAGAATAATTCTAGCAGCTTATGAAGGTCGATACCGACTTTACAAAGAGACGTTAGATTCCAGAATAATTCTAGCAGCTTATGAGGAAATTCCCTGCCCACCAGTAGCCCTAGTACGAATGTTGTGACGTATGAATTGGAAATATTCGTTTCGTACATACCTAATGTTTAATTGAATTGAAAACTTTATTCATATCTATCTATGATAGAAATTGTGCTTGTCGCATAAATTTTAACCAAAATGCAATAAGATAGTTGTATTTTCGATTCAAAATTCATTCTCATTTACGTTACTATATGTCGAAACATTCGTGCTAGATCTGCTAACCCTTAAGAAAAAAACCGGTATCAACTTTTGCCTAGTCAACTTTTGCCATGACTACTACGAGAAGTGAAAGGGGGTGTGTAATTATCATGTGTGGCCCACATTATTCTCTATTCCTCCAAATTACATGCATTATTTTATCCTTATCAGGGCATGGAAGACAGTTGGAGTCACAGAAACACGCTAGAAGCTAAATGGTGCGTCGCTCTAGCGAACTACCTTCGAAAAATGGAGTACAAACCTGATGAGATCACTATACTGGCTACGTATACCGGCCAAGTCACTCTTATTAGAGATGTAAGTAATACACTAACCAAAGTAAACTCTATTGTCATACTTACGAAGCTTACGAATGATTTGTGCGAATATTTATAATCCCGGGTAAAATATTCGCAAATGATACTCCACTCGCATCAATATTGGAGCCAATTTTCTTGTTCTCCAACTAAACTAAAATTAGAGAATTCGTGTCTTTTACTAACAGACAGGTCGAGAAAAAGATGGTGATAAATAAGAACTATGATAGAGATGTCAAACTAGTTTACGACATATACTACTACTAGTAGCCTAACATGCGTAGCGTGACATTTTTTTTTTTGTCGAATTAGGTATCTCGGTGCGAGATAATGCGTCGATAAAATTATCTGGCGCTGCGCATATTAGCCCGACAGAACTTCACTGTGTTCTTATTACAGAAGTTCCGACATGTCGCCCATTGAAATTTTAATTCAATAAATTATGACAGCTCTTATTTAAGTCCGTCTCTTTCTTATTTTATCACAGTGAAGAAGATGTAAATAGCCTAAACCAAATTTTGTTTGTGCACAACAGTATCGGTATCAACATTTTGGTCCTTCGAGTCGGAGCTTCCAAAATAAACTTAACAGCATGCACGGTCCATCCTGCCGTTGTTGTCGAGACTTGAACGACCGACTAATTGCTTTAATAACCTTCTAACGTGCCTGTCTACTTATTACAGGCCGGTGATGAATCCTGACTGATGTGAAAGTAGTCAGTAGTCACTCTGCGCGTACCTACTAATTCACAAAGTTTTATGGCAACTTGTCAAACTTTAAAATGCTCTCCTTAAAAATTAACCATCCTGTAATTAGCAAGTTTGTATTCTAGACCATCGAAAACATGTTCCCCCTTATTACAAAAGATGGTCTAAGAAAAAGCTAGGTTTTAAAATAGCCCCGTCTCTTTTTGTTTTATGACATAAGAAAGTGATGGGTATATTTTAAATCTGGGTTTACCTTAGTCTTCGTTTAAACCATATTTTGTAATAAGGGGGGTTGAATACAGTAATGTAGAGATTACCCTCGTTTAGAGAGATGCCTTGCTTATGCCCAGCAGTGGATTAATATAGACTGTTGACGATAGTGATTCAGCCAAGTTCTTATGAGATATCCAGAAAAATACATAACTTGATCTCATTCCTTTTACAGCTGAGCAAAAAGTACAGCACACTTCGTGACATAAGAATAACAGCGGTGGACAACTACCAAGGCGAGGAGAACAGGATAGTCATATTGTCACTTGTAAGGAGTAACAGAGACAACAAGATTGGGTTTCTGACCGCACCTAATAGGATCTGCGTTGCTCTGTCGCGAGCTAAAGAAGGTAAATATCTGAAGTATGATTCCCCTATGAAAACCTGACCTGAAAGGTTCAAGGTCAGGATCATAGGCTTAACCTATTGACTACCAAACTTAAATCTTTAAAGGAATAGAGCATAAACAATACGGGGTACGTGACGCGCTCCTCCATCGCACTTGTACCTACAGTAATTGTAGTAGAGCTCCTTATAAAAGAGTTCGTCCGGGGAAGTACTACCGCTGTACCTATTATTGCTGCGTTCCGGTTTGAAGGTTATGGGGGCCGGTGAAATTACAGGCACGTGAGACTGTGGAGGAACGAGGTGTGGTGTTCCTCCAACCAGGTGGAGTCTTATGCCTGGCGGGCTTATGCCCAACGGTTTTTTTTTTAACTATTCGACTGCTGTAGGTCGTCCTAGGGGACGGTTTCTACGTAACCGGGCAGTTATTGGCGAGACCTGAAGGGTCTCCAGCCAATGGGGGGTCCAACGGTTTATGTTGGGCGGTTGTTTATATACTATCTGCGTGTTAAATCATGATAGCGCGATTAAGGAACTGTCATCTATGAGAGTTGTCGTTAATGTCGCTGTAGTCGTCTACACAACCGGTGTGTTGCGTAGTTCGCATGTGGCGTGATAGATGCCGCCACAAGATTTTCCAACTTTGTCTCTAATGTTGGCTTCCTATCAGCTGTAAACTCCTCAAGTGTTGTCAATAACTGCCCGGTTACGTAGAAACGGTCCGCAAGGACCATCTCAAAGCAATCCAACAGAAAAAAATAATATCTAAGGTTAGCAACGCATCAGCAATCCTCTCGGTGTTGTAGGTGTATAAAGGCGGCGGTAAACACTTACCATCAAGTGGGCCGTGAGCTTGTTTGCCAAACAATTACAAAAAAAAAGTTAAATACGCAGGAATAGGGTGGAAGGACGCCTCGATTTAATTTAGACGATACCATTTTTTTACACAAGCTATCAAAAAGACCAGAGTTAAAAAGTTGTCCTTTATCTTTTTTTTTCAGGCTTCTACATATTCGGCAACATGAATGTCCTAAAATCAGCTAGCAGTATTTGGAGGCAAATAAACGGCAAACTAATAGAACAAAATGCAATCGGAAGAAAACTAACCTTAATATGTGAGGAGCATGAAGATAACACTCTTGATGTAAGTAGTACCTTTAGTTTTCTTTATGGAAATAATGAATTTTGAAAAAAATATGCTGGCGCCGTTGAGAGGAAATTCACCTCTGTGCATTTTTCTTGGTGTCGAGATCCGCATCGCAAGAAATATTTGTACTGCATATATTTATATTCTGGTATTTGTTTTGTTGTTGTGGTGGCCCAGAGGTTACAGACCCGCTTGTTAAGCACCGGGTTGCGGGTTCAAACCCAGGCATGTACCAATGTGACTTTTTCAATGTCATATGTACTTTCTTAGTTAATCTAAGACACCACTGACATACGGTGAAGGAAAACATCGTGAGGAAACTTGGACTTAATGTTCTGAAATCGCCAACCCGCAGTGAGCAAGCGTGGCGATCAATGTTTGTTCCTTCTTCGTATGAGAAGAGGCCTTTGCCCAGCAGTGGGACAGTTACAGGCTAATATTTATTTTATTTATTTTATTTCTTGGTATTTGTAGGTACATGTGAATGAGATTTTATTGTAAACGCGCCCACGATCAGGGTAAAGTTGTCTCACAATACAGTAGAAACATAATTTTTAGTTACAAAACTGGTCCTTAGCCGCCTAAGGATTGTCATAGTTAGGGCGAGTACCTATTATCTCAAGTGGACGGACATCATCGCCCATCTGTACTGTCAATATTAAATTGCAGGAACTTTGTTTTCTTCATGAATAGGAGGGTCAGTCAGCAGAATTTCCGCAAAAAAATTGGTCCTTTGTCCCTTAAATATCGAAATTCTGGTTATACAAGGTTAGGGGGGCCACTTAAAGTATCACTGATGACGGTTTTAAAGCAAGTGTTAAAATTTCAAAATTCGATTATTTTTATTTTCTTAAAAGATGATTTTTATTTTAACTTTTTCAAAAATTCTTAAGCCCTGCTTTAGTTACGAATTCAGAAAATGGAGCTTCTAATTTGTGACCTGTTATAAAATGTTAACACAGCTTTTTGATTTTAGCGTATTTTTTATGAAATCTTTGAACAGCTATTTCTCTTACTATTAACTTTTGGGGAAAGTTGTAGAACGAAAGTTTTTCATTATTATGGGTACTTTAACACCCTTTCGGATTAGTACACCCTTTCCGACTAACCTTGTATACCAGAATACCGACATTTAAGGGACAAAGGACCAATTTTTTTTAAAGCAAATCTGTGTTATGCTGTCCCTGCAGGCGCAGTCCCCAGTCCAGTTGCCTTTTCATGTCTTGTATTTGTCCACAGATTGAAAATGTTGACGATTTTGACAACTGCTTGTCGGGACCCTGTTTGAGGAGTTGTGAAATAAAATGAAGAACACGAGATTAACATTTTTATTTAACGTTGTGAATTTTAATACTACAATTTTTGTTACAAATAAATAATTATATCGATCGATATGGTGCTAATCAAAGCTGTATTTTCATTGAAATTCCTAATTTTATTAAAATTACTAGTTTGTTTCTATCAAGCAATGTCTCATATAACATTTTACAAAAATATTTATTTTATAATTATTAAAAATATTATAAACTACGGAAAGCAATCTAAAAATATATGTCATTAGTTTCTGATCCAGCCAGAATACATATTTATAAAGGGAATGGGGTAGGCTACTTTAAATCTTATGATGCGCATGCGAGAATGGCCGCTACCAATTAAATTCTTTTAGATAGGTGCAGTCGCCAGCACTTAAAGCTACTACAATCTGTCAAATTTCTTTAATAGATTTTCATCTTTATCGCAAAAGCATTAGGTTCAAGGTTGGTTGGGATTTTTTTTACAGTTTCGGGTACCTTGATATGCCACCGTCTGTACGACGATGGTAAGTGCTGCCATCTGCTTTAGTTTCGTTTTGCCTCCGCATTCAATGACTGATATAATCTATACAAAAATAATTAACATATGCATAGCTGTGCTACCGTTCATACCTTAACAGTAATCATCGTTTTATTTTGTTCCTGTTTATTGCGTATTTGTTCGAAAATAAACTTTTATTTTTATATTTTGTGACATCACAATAATCATGGTATGATACACACTAATCACCTACACTAGTTATTACCATATTCAGAAGCAAAGCAATTTTATTCCTTTATTAATTAGTATCTAGTCGGAAATCTAGTTTTCTTTACAGAATGTTTCACTAAGTATGTCTATTGTCATATGTTCTATTTGACATAATAATAAATAAGCTTTCGGACCCTAGCAATCAGAACATTCTAGAATGAATAAAAGGAAGGGAAAAGTTTTAAATCCATTCATTACACAACTTGTTAGGCTTACGTTAATGTAACCGTGTCTCGAGTTAAACTCAAATGAATACACTTAACACGTCTACTAATAAATTAAAACTTAATTAAAATTAAATTACACTGTTTCGTCAACGTGATCACGTAACTGCATTGTGATCGGACAATAGAATCGAATAAATATTACGTCCTACTACTTTAAAGTAATCTATCTATATGTCAGTAACTTCAAATATTACTTAAACCTCCCCCAAATAATAAAAACTTCACGCCATAATAATCTCTATTACTAAAAGGGTAAAGTAAAAAATTACCCATGTTTTTTCCCTTGCGGAATAAGTAATCATTTTGACACGACAGATGTGTTATATTATACCTAAATCATAATTATTCATTAAAAATTAATATTTTGGTTTAAAAATACTACAATGATCCGGAACTTAGCACCAAAAAAATCATCCAATTTTAAAGATTTTGATAATGTCGCCCGATTTCAGAGATCGTTTTAGACTAATTATTTTGTCTAATTATACAATAAATTTCAATAAAAAATCAACTAACAGTATTTGGAGACAAATAAACAACAAAATGCAATAGAAAACTTCTTTGATAGCATACAGAAAACACTTCTACAAGCCGTTTACACAAAAGATTCAAAATAGCGGCGCTTCTATTGTTGCCGGTAGCTGCATCTCGCTCATGCACGTTCTATTTGAGCGAAAGGCAAACAGTAAATCTTATGAAATTCTATAAGTATTGCTGTTGCAAGTAGATATTACTTTTGTTTTATAGAATAAATAGAGATTTTTTTTAGATTTTTTTAGTAGGAAATTTCGGATGTATGTAAGATGCCTTTAATTACTAAACCAACCCACGATACTGATTCAAATAAATAATTTAATAAAAGCGTTAATTCATTATTCAATTTCGAAAATAAGCGTCTTTGTACAAACACGGTCGTTGAAATTCAACTTACCTACCTTACTTTTTTCCTAACTTCACACAACCTTTGGACCTTACAAATGCATTGTTAATAACATTAAACAAAACATTGAGAACAGATTTGCATCTAATTACAACCCACAACTGTGCTCAAAATAGGAACCTAAAAGTTGTAACCCATTTTAACGTTATTTCATGTTTTATCTTGTAAATTGTAAGAAAATTATGATGTGTGTATATCATTATAAACATTGGAACGATATGAGAGATAAGATTTGGTGGTAATTTATTTGCACTTATACATTTATGTACGACCAAGGTTGGTCCTTTTATCATCAGATCTTAATCCATAAGGACCAATTACATCCAATGTATAATATTTTCACTTTGGTATGGTTTAACATTTTACAATATTATAAACAGTGATTGTTTTTTCTGAGTAGGTACCTATATAAAATCGTCACAGGATTCCACGATCCATACATAAATTGTAAATTCACAGTTCTATTTTTCACTTATCATCGTTTCGACAGGAATACGAAACTTATACAAATACATAAGAAATGAATTAGACCAAAAGTACGTGCAATGCAAACAAATCTAACCCATAAATAGGAAACGTTAAAGTTGATTTTACAACTCTCGTTGTACTTTGGTGGAAGCGACACCTTACATAACAAAAAAACGTAGGTAAATACCTACAATTGCAATACCTACTTAGGAACCAATTTCTCGCCAAATTTCCAATTATAATCATTAATTTACATCAAATTTGCATACGCTTTTTTGTAAACATGTGTAAGGAATGACAATTGTAATTACTGCAATTAAAAGTAGGATGTTACAGGAAAAACAAGTGGTCAAGCTTTCAGAAATACTTCAAATTCTACAGTCGCATAACTGTTCCTAAAATCCTAACTACAGTGCATTTAAGATTTACGCATCACATATAATATCACATTCGCAATAAAGCTAAACTATACTAATAATCCTCTAAGAATTCTTCCACGATACTCGCTATCTTATCAGGTGCCTCTAATTGGATATGATGCGTTCCTTCTACCTCTACATACCGTACATCAGCCGTATACTTCATTTTATCTATAACGCTCAAATAATAATCTATCTTCTCCCACCTTTGACCCGGTAAAGCGCGAATATTTAGAACTTTACACTTAACTTTGGAAGCGTATTCCAAAGCTGTTTCTATAGACATCATTGCGAGCCCAGAGACTTTCAATCGGGGGTCCCTTCTGAAGAAATAACCTCTCTTCTTCATGTGCGCTGGGGTAGGCATCATCCCACGTTTCATGAGAATCTTGCAGTTTTCCCTTGAAATAGAACCTTTGTACGCATCACAAACAATGTCAATCATTTCTTCATACTCGTAGCAAGGAACTTGGTCTTCCGTCAAGTTCTCGTACTGCAGGTTTTTGTCGATCCCCTGCCCAGTCGTCTTCACCATAGTAGCCGGTTCTCTTACAGCTGGGCTGGCGATATCCACACAGATAATTTTCTCAACATCATCTGGGAACGAAGCTGCGTACATAAAACTGATTGCTCCACCGAGAGAGTGTCCCATTAACGAGATTTTGCTCCAATTGAAGTGTTTAACTATTCTTCTTAGAAGTACGATGCCGTCCCAGAAGATGTAATATAACATACCGGTTGGGTAGTGCGTTGAGAGACCGTGTCCTGGTAAATCTATGCAAAGGACGGAGGTCGTGACCGGCAGGAGTGGGATCAGATTGTCCCATGTGCCTGCGTTGTCCTGCCAGCCGTGGATGGCGATGATTGGCTGCTTGTTCCGAGGGCCCCACCATCGTCCTGCGACGTGGCCCCAAGGAACTGCTATTTCAACTTCTTCTACCTTGTAGCCTGGTGGCAGTTCTGAAAACAAGAAAAAAATATTATTATTATTATTTACGTAGATTTAAAACGCAACAGTATGGCAATTTTTCGGTAAAACAGACTTCGATATTGAGGCCTAAACCGTGCCATGACGACACAGTAGTTACCTGACCTATAAAATAAAAATAATCACGTATATATATTTAAATATCACTATGTGACGTCATTTCACAAAAAGGAACGGGGCTATTTTAAAACTTCGGTTTTATTTAGACTCTAGAAGTGTTGTAATAAGAGGGATTCAGTATATTCCTATGAGAAACGCCGTTTATTATAGAAAACTATATAAAACATCATGACTCTGATAACGGGGTGTCTGTTATCGCATATCAACTTATCAAAACACATTAAATACACAATTTTAATACTATACCGCTTATCTCCTTCGTTATAATCGATTAATCTCCGCTATTATTTATGCGGAGCTGTATTTAATCATAAACATATAATAAGTATAATCTATTAGAGCTCTATACCATGTCTTATGACAAGTCTCGTGTTCCAAGATAAACGTGCACAGGTCGCATCGTCACCCTCGCATAGATAATTAAAATTATTGGCTACAAGTTGCAGAAGTAATCTTACAATTTTGCAATTTATTAGATACTAGAGGTCGCTCGCGCCCTCGCCCGCTTGAATATATTTTTCGGGATAAAAGTAGCCTATGTCCTCCAGGTTCCAGATTATCTCTGTACTAAGTTTCATCAAAATCGGTTCAGCGGTTTAGGCGTGAAAGCGTCACAGACAGAGTTACTTTCACATTTTATAATATTAACATAACATCACGCCTTGTATACAAAGAGAGGCAGAGGTGTATAGTACACCCACATTTCGCCGATACGTTAAAGTCCCATGTAGTAGGGGGCGAGCCTATTGCCATCAACCGGGCACAAATCCAGACTCCGGGCTGCTACTGAGAAATTCCACACGGAGAAACCCAATAACACTTTGGCGGACCTGGGGATCGAACCCAAGACCTCACGCTCAGCAGTCGCGCTTGCGCCGACCACTAGACCAACGAAGCAGTCTATAGTTGTAATATTAGTAGGGATTATACAATAAACCGACTGATACTGTTGCGTATTGATTTTTAAAGTTGAAAAGTAGATTATAGTCAATGTCGAGTAGCTAACATAAATTAATTTCTGCTATGAGTGCTATCGATAACTCCCATCTTCGCGGAAATGTAGTCAAACAGTATCTAATCGTCATTGACAGTTGATTAAAATGGTTATTAAACTTTTGTGGTAAACCCACCTCTAGCATATTATGGCTTCAGCAGTTAATTTGTGGAGTTTACCAGAAATGAGATTTATTCCACTTAAAATACGTAGAGTAGATTATGGTGTTGGGTGGTTTACAATAGTTCTTCTATTTTGCCACAAGAAAATTTAAAAATGTATCAATTAATGTCAATTACAAATACAATTAAATATTACAAATAATGTCAGAATAACTCATTTACTGTTTAATATACTTTGTCTAGTAGCCAGTTTTTAAGGCTTTTCTTAAACTGTACTCGTGGACGTTCCTTAATTGGTTCTGTCTGGGACCTATTTTATTAAATATCTGGATACACATGGCGTAACAATTTTTTTGTAGAGAAATAGTAAAGAAGAGAAATAAATAAAAAACCGATTAAGTACCTACGCGTTGAACTCACGCACCGAGCGTTCCGGACCAAGAACAAGCTGCTGAATGAGATGATGAACTGTGCGGTTTTTGCACAAACACAGAGGAACGCAGTCTGTAGGGTAATTCACGTAATTTCATGAGCGCCGATGAAATTGCAGTGAAGCTGCAATTGAGTGCACGCGAGCGTATCTGATAGCGCGTAATAAGTAAGTAGTAGTAAGTAAGAGAATACGAAAAGCATTGTTTTGATCGAAATTTAACTGCAATTACACTGCAACTGAACTTCTTTAATTAGGCGAAGGTTTGCAAATGTTGCCATGTTTCCATAATTATATGAAATTACGTCACACGTTAGGGGGGGGGGGGGGGGGGGGGGGTCGACGAAGTCTGACATTGTGTGACAAGGGGTGAGAGGGGTCCTAAATTTCGTGTGTTTCAAAATCTAATATTTAAGCGGATATAAAACTAGTTTCGGATTTGCTGTTTTAATTTAATAATTTGTAGATGTAAAATTGCAAGATATTTTATGTGACGTCACACTAGGGAGTCTCACAGATGTGACCAGCTGTGACAAGGACGGGGGGGGGGGGGTCAAAAAATCATGGAATTCGTGTCACGTAATTAATGGATGGGTTACAGGAGCGCGGAGCGTTACTGGTTCGCGAACGTGGTAAACACCTAACTTTACCTTGGATATCCACAAGAAAAGATGTATTTATGACACTAAAACATCTCTGTTAGGGCCAAAGATTAATTTGTGACGTAAGCACCACAATAAAATAGTAGTAGCACAGTCTACCTATATCTTACTCCTTACAGTCGGTCAACGTAGAACATTGTCGCAGAGCAATCGTGCGGGGGGTTGCGGGGTGAAGGAGCGGAGGTTATGTCCCGAGTAGCCATACTGCATACTCGGGACATAACCTCCGCCCCTACATAATTTTGACATTTCATAGGACCTGTCAAATGTATGGGCGTTGACCCACTGTATGCAGTAAATAGGTACACTGTGGTAGTAGGTAGTTCCCACCTAACTAACTGGACTCCGTTATCGGCTATTAAAAACTAAACACGTGGCAGGTGGCTGACTTATATTTGCCAACGCTATAACGATAACACCAATGGACTTTGTACATACCATGCATGATCAAGTAAAATACCTCTTACGCGCAAGTAATTGAAGACAAACAGCCAAAGATAATGGTAGGGAAAAAACGATGCTTCTTGTATGAAAAACGATGCAAGGAATGTCAGTTAATGTTTCCTTCATTGTGAGATTCTCCTTGTTTGAACTTGCTTAGGATTGTCTCAAGTAGGGTTGCCAACCATACTTTATAATAACGTATCGTACTTTATTTTCGATAAAAATACGTTATACTTTTGCATACAAAAAGTATGCGAAAATACTTTATTTCTAATCTTTACTCATATGCGTAAAGTAAGTTAAAACAGAACGTACCTACATAACATGATGAAAAAAAAGTAAAAAAACAAGAAGTGTTTCAAAAAGCAAAACGGAAGCAATATCACACACTTACTGTTTTTTTCAGATATTTTTACCTTGGCTTTAGTCGGAATAATACATATAGTAGATAACCATAAGAATTTAAGTAGATCTTAATTTTTAAATCTTAGTGTAAATCCTGGAATCCCGCACATTCCTCCGAACAGGAAGGCAGGCACTAGTCATGTCCTTTAAAAAATACTTTATTTTTCTTCCAAATACTTTATTTTTGTCTATCGAAACAATTTCTTACGTTTTTTTTGTCAAAAAAAGTTGGCACCCCTAGTCTCAAGTATCTTTAGTGCTAATAACACTATTATATTGCAACTGCTAATCTATTGCCAGGCGAAGTTATTATGACGTAATTTCCTCACAATGAAGATGTTGAACTGTGGACGTTAATAAATTGAACAGAAATGACACTGAATCATTTGAACGAATGTATTATCATTATAAATTATAATTACACTAGCCTTTGCCCGCAGCTTCGCTCGCGTTAATTTAGAATTTGACAATCAACTCTGAACACACTACTAAACTGTCTTTATTAATAAAATTCAATCATGATTCGAAAGACACGTGGCGCCATTTATTATCATTAGAACGTTATTGTTGTTTTCCTCGGGAACAGTACTTTTTTTCGGGATGAAAGTTACCCTATGTCCGTTTCTGTACACCTGACAACATATGCAAAATTTCAGGATGATCGGTACAGTGGTTTTGATAAGGTAACAAATAAACCCTTATTTCGCTGTTTCGCATATTATAATACTTAGTATAAGATTTGACGAAGCGGACCAAAGGACCAAAAATAATATAATCTCAGAGTCAAAACAAAGCCGTGCAATGGTAGATCAAACCAAACTCGTACGATGGAAGATAAATCCGGAAAGTAGTTATACGTACTTATCATGATAACCAGCTATAATAGATAGCCTTTCAATGAACACGTCATATTACTAGTCTGATAGCACGAGCGAATGGCCAAGGTACAAAGACCAATTTTATGACATGACTTGCAACTTTTTATATTTCTACAGGATTATGACTAACTAGGAAGCTGTGAAGGACGACCGTTATTGGAGACAGTCTTTGATAACATTGAAGTTCAAAAATAACTTATTTTAGTGTATTTTGAGATTTTTGAGTTACTTGATTGAGTTTGTTACGTATTTGTTTTAGGATATTGGTTATACGTGGTCGACGTTGTCAACGTTGTCAACGTGTCGGGTTGTCAACGTGGGGTTGACACCACGATACCACAAATGATACCACGTGTTCTATGATGTGTTCTAGTACCGTACACAAAAAAATCCGCTACTTCCAAGCATATTTTCTTCGCAATTTTTTTTAAATTTCACTCATTCATGTACTTAGATGAAGAAACGTTGAAGTGGAAACTTATGTAAACTATATTCTGTTCTACACGTATAATAAAGATACATAGATTTACATAACTTCTCGTAGAGATCTTGATATGCGTAAGATTATTAAATCGTACAAAAATTCCTTTGACTAAATTATTGAATGTACAGTTTTTCAGGCCCCTGATGAAAAATGTTTGCCTACCCCTGGTTTTATTAACGACAAATTAATAGTTTAAAATGGCGGTAATTTCCGTAGGCTGCTAAAAGTAACTGCCATAGAAAGAAGCGGTTTTAACCTTAGATCAAATGATAAATAACAATTCTGCTGGTGTTTACCAACATTAATTGTCTGGTTAAACAAACGTTTACTCGAAAAATGTAATACAATTTTAGGTAAACAGGTTTTTAATCAGAAAAATAATATTGGTGAAAACCAGCCTAAAACTACCTATCTCTAGAGATGAATGTCGTGTTGTTTAAGGCTGATTTACACGACGCCAGTTTCTTGAAACAAGAATCGTTCTGTTTTTATCTTTCTGAGCGAAAAAAACAGAGATAGCATGAGAGTTGCTTCAAAAAACTACCATCGTGTAAATCAGCCTTAAATCACATTATGTCAGCGAGTAAAAACAATGGCTTATTTAGATAAGTACATACTACATGGTTCACTTGTAATGTTAAAATGTTAATCTATCAAGGGTGCACGAAAATAATTATTTTCCATCGCTACTAATGTAGGGTTAATAGTTCACTGGGGTAAATTGACAGGTCCTACCATTGTTGTTTGACAGTAGTGCATTGTTGTTTAACAGTAGTGCATTGTTGTTTAACAGTAGTGCATTATTGTTTGACAGTATTATAGATTGTTGTTTGACACTACTAGACAATAGCGCATTGTTTATTAATTTAATGATTTCTGTACACACAACACTTAATAAAAGATAAGTTCATCAGGAGAGTAGCGTACAAAGGCACTGCTTATTTCTAAAAGAAATCTGTTTCAGCTGACCTGTGAGAGGAGAATTTAGAAGTTGTTGTTTGACAGTAGTGCATTGCTGTTTGACAGTATTGCATTGCTGTTTGACAGTAGTGCATTGCTGTTTGACAGTAGTGCATTGTTGTTTAACAGTAGTGCATTATTGTTTGATAGTATTATAGATTGTTGTTTGACGCTACTAGACAGTAGGGTTTTCGCCCCGGGTACCCGGAACCGGGAATTCCCGGGAATTTGGAGATCTTAGGACCCGGGAATTATTTGGCGGGAATCCCGGGTACCCGGGAATTATTTGAAATAAAGAAATGATGAAAAATGAAGGGTCTGCACGCTTCCGAAGATTTTAGAACATTTTCTGTCTCTCTCGCGTGAAATGGACATTGTACTGCGTGGTGTGAACTTAGAATGGGGTAAATGTATCGTGAACGTAAACAAATTCTAAACGCTTGATTTTTTTTTTGTAAATGTGTCATTTGTGGAAACTATTCACAATGCTTATCTTTTGTGTAATTTCGAGATTTATAATGAAAATATACAGGGTGTAAACTAATTCGTGTAATGCCTTCAAACAGCGTGACCTACTGGTCACAGATGGTCCTAAATGGTTTTTATTTTAAATACAAAATAGTTTATTTTCAAAAAAAAAAGTTCTGTTTTCGAATCCATTTTGTGCCCCAAGTTAACCGACTGCAAAGAACGATTTTGTGCTAGTCGTGCTAGCCAGCTGTGTCACCGTCCTTTCATTCATTGATGAGTGGCGTCGAAATGTTCCAACAATTTTTTTTTATTTTGCAATTTTTTTTTTATTGGTTCCTTAATACCTAGCTGGTTATGTTTCGATCACATATCGCTACCGCAAGAAAAAAAAACTTATTTTATTTTTAATCAAGCTAAATCCCGTGCTCGGTCATTCTACACCAGTAGTAGATCAAGTGGTTTTAAGGTATTACACGAATATCATTCACCCTATTGTTATTCAGTAATATTTTGCCATATTAAGTATATGAAGAGAAAACTTTTTTTCATTAAACGAACTCGCGATGTCACACAATAAATGACTAACTGTTCCTAGTTCAATTTTTTAAATACTTAAGTGTAAGATTTTTATTTTAATAAGAAAAGTCGAGTGGTATGTTAGACAATTTATCATGTTTAAAGTACTTACACAAGTTTAATGTTGAAATATACGAGAAAAACTATATTTATACAAAAAACATGAAAATTCCCGGGAATTAAGAGGAAAAATTCCAGATTCCCGGGAACTCAAATAGGCCGGGAACGCGAAAACCCTACTAGACAGTAGTGCATTGTTTATTTATTTAATCATTATGTACACACAACACTTAATAAAATATAAGTTCATCAGGAGCATAGCGTACAAAGGCATAGCTTATTTCTAAGAGAAATCTCTTTCAGCTGACTTGTGAGAGGAGAATTTAGAAGTTGTTGTTTGACAGTAGTGCATTACTGTTTGACAGTAGTGCATTGTTGTCTGACATTAGCACCTGTCAGTTTACTGCAGTGAATTAATAATTCTACTTTAGAACAACTAACAATTCGTAGCTAGTAATGTCGCTAGACTACAATCGCATACACAAATAGGAACAATACACTTAGGTAAATATGCAAACTTCACTATTTAAATAAAAGTTCACGGCCACATTTCTAATATTTGAGCTAATTACGTAAATGACTGCGTACTTTTTTTGCTAGAAATTTACAAGGTCTTATTAGGTAAGTATTACTTCTATGCGTGCAAAGCGATATTGACTTTTAGTACAGTCCGCTCACACAAAGCCTAGAAAAAATTGCCCGCTGAGTTCATAGTTTATATTAAGGGTGACGTCAGAACTGAGATTCGCACTCACAACACTTAATAGAGTGCTCACGACATTATACAGGAACAATAATGGAAATTCTTGTGCAAGCGACGCTGTCACGTAAGAGTGGGCACAGGTAAAATCTTGTATCTGTTAAGCCTGTTCCTGTTCCACTTAAATAACAGTTCCAAAAACCTGTTACAAAATAACAGTCTGTTATTTAATTCTATGTGTTCTCTGTTACCACAGATAGAAAGATCCGATCCGATCGCAGTAACAGCCCAAAAAACCCAGCGCCATACACGTTGGTACTTCTCTTTCTAACTAAAATGCTAAACCTATGCGAGAAAAGGAAAGAGCTTGTCACGACTGTTACAGGGTATCACATAACATTTAACATTTTTTATCTTATTCTAACTAAGGTAACTCCCATTAGCATACATAGAGAAAAGCTTGTGACTGTCGTTTAAGGGATTTTGTTATCTCGTGGAACAGGAACTGTTTTTTCAGTTAGTTTGTCACAGTTACAGTCTGTTATTTGATGATACCTGTTATATTTAGCTGTTACGATAAATACGCCTCACTCCTACTGTCACGCGAAGCACACGTTTCCATAACCTGAGCCTTCCTCATGTAGTTACAATCCAAATTATTCTGGATTTGACTGATAAAAAAATAAAGTCTAAAGTTGATAACCTGTGTACCGCAATAAAAGAGGCGATAAATTGTTGTAATATACCGATGAGTATAGCTCACGGCCTATCAATATAATGGTAAGAAAATTATGCTTATTCATCTGGCCGTGACCTTTTCTCATTCAATCCTAAGTACATTAGTAATGTATATAATGGACGCCGTATAAATATTAAACGAAGTTCCTCTATTAGTGACACAATTCTTATTCTCATAATATTTTATAGGTACTCATAGTGAGTTATTTCCATCCAATCACGTGATTCGTTGCTAGTTGCATCGGGTCACGCAGTAGCTTCCCATCTGATCACGTGATAGGATGGATACAACTACAAAATATTAAATTATATTCCCAACGAATCACGAAGGAATATTTACAATAACAATCATAGGACCAATAGGACCGAGCTTAATTTTTCAGAACATAATTATAAGCAAAACTAATTATAAACTTCAATTTAAATGAATCATGAGAGGTTGGGAAAATAAATGTAGGTACTTAAAAAGTATCATGTGATTCTTTAGGAATATACAATACGGCCGATGTATCTTGGCGAGTCTGAAGTTGTTTGGCTGCGCAATGAATCTTTTAGAAACGAAATTGTCTACTGCGCAGCTAATCAGCTAACTTCAGACTCGCCAAGATACGTCGGCCGTATTGTAATTGTATCATTTTGTTAGTAGTTACATCCAATTGTTTGGACTGGTCGACTCAAAGCTGCTATGGCTCTTTCCTCAAAACGCCATTCCAGAAGTTGCCCTACATTGTTTTTAAACTACAATGTCTGACCTTGACATCTGAGTTTGTTTCGGCTTTTCTTTCTCAGAGCTAGTCAGATAGGAAACGCCGCGCGCGCCGGCGCCATCTAGTTTTAATAAAAGATATAAAATATACTTGTAAAAGTGTAACAGATTTATTTACAGAAATAAAAATCATTTATCATTTACGTAATCAGATGGGTAGCTTTTGCATGATCCGATACAACTAGCAACGAATCACGTGACTCGTTGGGAATAACTCATAATTCTGGCCCTTTTCCCAATTAATGAGTTCGGCTTCCAGACTAACTAAATAACAGTTGAAATATTCGTACCTACACGTACGTACCTACCTAGTACCTACATAGCGTGAATAATTTGAGTTGGTTGCACGGTTTCTTCTTCACAGCACAAACACTAGGAAGCGGCGAAGGGCGGGCATTTTTGGGGGCTGTGTTTTGTAACAATAACGTTAAAAAAACGAATTCAGTCTATTTTGAATAAATGAGTTTTGAAGTCAAACTCATAACTCGTTTATTCAAAATAGACTAGAATTACTTCTTTTTGAACGTCAACTTTACATAAGTGCTCCCAAAAGCGCCCACCCTTCACCGCTTCCTAGTGTTTATGCTGTGAAGGCTGGCACTCACAGAGTGCGGGTGCGTAATGGCTGCGGGCCGGGCGGCGGCAGTAATTGTAATGTATGAAACTGTATGCGAGGTGTCACACTACAGCTGACGGCCAGTTTCCGTTCTGCACAAGCTCCGTTCCGCAGTCATTGTGACACCTGGCATACAATTTCATACGTTACAACTAGTGTTGCCAAATTCGTTTTTCCAAATATCGGGATGTAGAAACCGCGCTTCACATAGTCGCATATCATCATCTGCCACTCGCTCGCCTCGTGTACTTATTCTTTTTACTCTTCTTATCTCGTGTCGACATGAGATAGGTAATATGAAAATAGCTTATGGCGCGGTGAAAAGATTAGCCAGTCAGCAGGGCTGGTCGCAGTACTAACTGCCCAGGGTGCGCCGGACGTACTTAAGCATCGTCACTCGTGGAGGCTCTTTTATGCACCCATTCCTTCGCTGACAGATTATTTTTAAATTACCGCGCCAATATTAGCTGCTTAGATGAAATAGCGGGATTTTCGGTGTTCCACTCAGGGTGCTGAAGGGATGCGTCCTGAAGCTTTGTACGGACTAAGCATTCCAATGTACGCGTTATCTAGGTATGTTGAATACGCATACAGGCTAATTGAGCGTTCACGTCCCCTTTGTGTACGTGTTAGACATGGGTAGCTCATGAGCGAGTGATAGAGAAGAGCTAGCTCTTTTCGATTGACGTCGCTCTCGCTCACTCACTCGCTAAATAGCTCACTAGCTCAGTTGAAGCGTAACAAAAAGTTCAAACTTCCAAACAGCAATTTTAATAATTCTAAAAAAATTTAATTAAGTAAAAAGTCTTTATTCAAATTAGGCTGATAAGTAGCACTTTTCGAAGTTCAAAATTTACAAAAGACAGTCCCCCAAAACGCCCCTCCCTTCGAAGATAATTACTTCGAAACGCGTGCGTCGTGAGTGAAATGAACTAACAGTCGGTGTCTGAGTCACTGAGCTATAGAAGAGCTAATGAGTAACAAAGATTCAAAATTTCCAAAAAGCTATTGACTATTGAGCGAGCCGAGCCGTCTCCGGTGACGCGCGAGCGACGTGAGTCAAATGAGCTAACAGTCGGCGTCTGAGTCACTGAGCTATTGAACTATAGAAAAGCTAGTGAGCTGGAAGAGCGACATAGCTCTTTAGAGCGAAAGAGCTAATCGCTCTTTTTCTTTTAAGTGAGCTATTTTGCCCATGTCTAGTACGTGTTGCTGCAGGTATGGACTAAGCGTTCCTGTGTACGCGTAACCAACTACGCGTACACAGGAACGCTAGTCCGTACAAGGCTTGAGGGATCAAAAATGGGACATCCCACCAAAAGCGGGATGATGCAACAATGACTAGAACTGCGCGCCCCACCGTCCATTTGAGCCTTTAATTTTTAACCTATCGAGTTAGTAATTTATTCACTCAACGGAATATTACTATAATCCGTGATTCCATTTGAGCCTTTAATTTTTAACCTATCGAGTTAGTAATTTATTCATTCAACGGAATAATACTATTTCCGTGATTCACCTATAAATTAGGCAATCTAGATGCCGCACACTGGTCCCAAATTAAAAAAAAAGTGGACATTGATAGTACACCGTGATATTTTTTTTATTGTTGATACAGTGATAACAGATAAGGCAAAAAAACTTCAAATACTTTTCTGTAAAAAAAATATTTCTTTTTTTTTTGTATGGGAGTGATTACATTTTATTCAATTTCTCAAAAACCTTAATCGATGTCGAGATGGCAATCCCATATGTTAGAAAACTAATAATTCTGAGTATTTGGCTCGAAGAAACTTATTGCTTATCTCTGCGTACTTTCGAGATAATAGTGTAAAAAAAATTGTTATTTTCTGTCACTCAGTTAGTGAGAAATTGAATAAAATGTAATTATCTGTTTTCATTGAATCAAAAAAAAAAAAAAACAGCGGTCTACTATCAATGTCCACTTTTTTTTTATTTGGGACCAGTGTGTGCCGTATTGATAAAATAAAAAAGTGGCACGTTGATTTGAAAGTTATTCACGCCATGTACGGAACAATGTAGACCTACTAGGTACTCTATTAATAAGTACAAAGACTTCCACTACCTACCCGACTAGTGCCGGTATAATACTAAGGTAAATAAAAAAGTGGCACGTTGATTTGAAAGTTATTCACGCCATGTACGGAACAATGTAGACCTACCAGGTACTCTATTAATAAGTACAAAGACTTCCGCTACCTACCCGATTAGTGCCGGTATAATACTAAGGTAAATAAAAAAGTGGCACGTTGATTTGAAAGTTATTCACGCCATGTACGGAACAATGTAGACCTACCAGGTACCTACTCTATTAATAAGTACAAAGACTTCCACTACCTACCCGATTAGTGCCGGTATAATACTAAGGTAAATAAAAAAGTGGCACGTTGATTTGAAAGTTATTCACGCCATGTACGGAACAATGTAGACCTTCTAGGTACTCTATTAATAAGTACAAAGACTTCCGCTACCTACGCAACTAGTGCCGGTATAATACTAAGGTTATTCATCTTATGTTCATAACCGTAAACAATATTATTTTATAATTTTACAGCTATGAACATATTAAGGGGGAAGGGACAGCATTGGATTTTTTTTGTTTTTTTTTACCTCAAATAGGTTAGGTACTAACATTAGGTATTTCAGACGTAATTTTATTATTCGCGGCAATTTTACGGCTTTAATTACATTTACACTTCAAATACATAATAATGGGGAAGCGACAGCATTTGAATATTTAACAGTTCTTTTTTTATTTAAATATTTTACTAAATATAGATACGTCTATTTGTGGCGTAATTTTATGAATCGCAGCTACCACAATTAAGTATTAATATATTCTAATAATCTAGAAAAATGCCTATTACACGATACCGAAACTGGATACAACGACCTTGCCTTTGTTTTGTAGTAATCCAGTAAAATGTGCCGTTTTAAAACGTTTTTTTTAGGGTTCCGTACCCAAAGGGTAAAACGGGACCCTATTATTTTAGGGTTCCGTACCCAAAGGGTAAAACGGGACCCTATTACTAAGGGCGTGTCCACATCTCCACGTCACGACGTCGTCAACATGGAACGGTGGGGTAACGCGGCACGGTGCGTTGACGTAACGTGCAAATTTACGTTACCGTATCGTACCACGTTCTGCCTCTAGCCGCAAGCTCGCACACGTATGTATGCGCTCCGCCCGAGCTCTCCACGCCCGCGAGTTAGTCACCGTCTATGTGCTCCGATGCTTTAAAACCATACCTTACTGTTTCTCTTATTAAAATTCAGGATCTACATGGTCAACGATAAATCTAACAATGATCCTGACGTGCATTTTTACGATACGGTAACGTTACGTCAACGCACCGTTGGCATCGTGCCACGTCACCGCACCGTTCCACGTTGACGCCGTCGTGACGTGGAGATGTGGACAGGCTGTATGTCCGTCCGTCCGTCTGTCACCAGGCTGTATCTCATGAACCGTGATAGTTAGACAGTTGAAATTTTCACAGATGATGTATTTCTGTCGCCCCTATATTAACTACAAATACTAAAAAGACAGAATAAAATAAATATTTAAGGGGGCTCCCATACAACGAACGTGATTTTTTTGCCGTTTTTGTAGATAACGGTTAATTAATCCCTTCATGCGCGAGTCCGACTCGCACTTGGCCGGTTTTTTTTTTAAATTATGTTGTTTCCCCCTTTAGTCCTGTTAAGCTTAACAGTAGAGTGCAATTAGATTGAGGTGTTTGTACCTTGGTTTGCTACCTTAAGAGCGTGTACGCCGTTCGGCATTTCATACAAATTTTCAAGTCCTTATTTTTCGATATGACTGAACCGATTTTAATGAAACTTCATACCCATCAGCAGGATACACAGAACTAAAAAGTTAGCAGAAAACATTTTCGAAAAATAGTGTTACAATAAAATTAGACCGATTTTAAATTTTCCATACAAACAGAAATTTCCAATTATCTTTTTTTAAGTAAGCCATTTCGAAAATGTTTTCTACTAACTTTTTAGATCTAATTATCTTCCTTATGTGTGTGAAGTTTCATCAAAATCGGTTTAGTCATAACGAAAAACAAAGACTTGAAAATTTGTATGAAATGCCGTACGGCGTACACGCTCTTAATTTAATTCCAAAATATCATCATCTGCCTAGCCTTTTCCCAACTATGTTGGGGTCGGCTTCCAGTCGAACCGGATGCAGCTGAATATCAGTATTTTACATGGAGCGACTGCCTATCAGACCTCCACAACCCAGTAACTGGGTAATACGATACTCTTGGTAAGACTGGCTGTCAGATTTTCTGGCTTCTGACCAACAGTAACGACTGTCAAAGATCTACAAATGACAGCCGGGACCAACGCTTTACGTGCTTTCCGAGGCACGGAGGAAACTCGCTATGGTAAATGGTCACCCATCCACAGACCAACCTCGGCAAGCGTGGCTTAACCCGGAAGATCGGTCTATGCGGCTGTAATTATTTAGCCACGAGCTCCTCCTTAATTTAATTCCAAAATAGTCGGTATAAAAATATATTTGAAGTTCCCACTCCTATTCAAAACTGACAAATTCATCATAGATAAATTATCAACAAATCGGATATGACATGCGTCTGAGAAAGTCTTGGCAAACGATACTAATATTCACTATGGGTGGACTTTGTACTATTGCATATTTGCATTGCTGTTGCATGAATCATAAGGAAAATCTATGAAACAATTACTGCCGTCCTATGTCTAAAAGACCGTAAAGTGACATTTTGTCAAATTTGAATTAATGTACTACGTAAAAGCGCACCATTTTCTCTATTGACCAGTCTGGTCCGTATTTTTCTATCATTTGTCAATTACGAGATCCAGACACTTTTACTGAGACATTACTATAGTACCATACCATATCATATTGTAGATAATGGATAGATGACATAAAAACAAAAACTTTAATTTTAAAAACTGTATTAGTCCTGTAACTCATTAAAAGTTTTACAATGAGCTTAAAGTAGCCCAATAATTTGGTATAATCAAAAACATCTGTATGTCTTCAGAATTTCTAGGGACAACACTTTCGACGTTTTTGCTCGTAACTCAAAATTTGATTTAGTCACTGCGGCCTTTTAGACATAGGATGGCAGATTACAAAAAAGACAAAAAGCATATTTCCTTCTTATTGATTGAAAAAAGGGGCTCGTAGCCAATTAATAACCGCATGGCTCAAACGTTTTTCAAGGTTAAGCTACGCTTGTCGCGATCAGTCTCTGGATGGGTGACCGTTCGTCACACATCGAGACCCCTCCGTGCCTCGGAGAGCACGTTAAACTGTCGGTCACGGGTGTCATACGAATACCTATTACAGTTGTTACGGATAGGCAGAAGTGAAATTGTAAACACTTGACAAACCGAAATGGGAGATTGTACTCATCACTATGAACAACTTTTACTATGGGAGTAAACCGGAAATCGCGAAAAAAAAATCTGCTGTTCCCTACATTTTGACGAGTTACAGAAGTCTGACAACCGGTCTAAGCTCAAGATATCCCCATTGATTGATAGATTGCCCCAGTCAAAGTCAAAGTTTTTTATTTCAAATAGGTAGACCAGATTACAGGCACTTTTAAAACGTCAAAACTAGGTGCACGGTTCCAAAAGGTAGGTTCTATGGAGAAGAGCCGGCAAGCAACTCCATGAATACTCTTTTTAAAATAGTAGATCATGACAATTCCATTACTGTAACGTGCGAAATAGAATGAGAATAATGCAGGTTAACGTAACAAATAAACTCACTTAAGTAAGAGTAACAAATAGAAAAATTTGCCTTCTAGGATTGCCGTAGGACCAGTTCCGACAGAGCACCCGTTCACGAGTATGACGTGCACATCTGCATCGCTTAGCTCAACCACATTGTAGGGAACCCAACGACCGGATATACAACGCCACCATCAGCAGGACATTTATTAAATGTGAGCATGACAGACTCGTAGTCGGAGTAGCATAATATCGGAGTTCCATAGTGTCGAAGTAAAATCTTGTCGTAGAACGATTTGTCGAAATTCAGTTTGGGAGTGAGTAAAATGATATGACTATGTTACGGGCAACGTGATTAACTGGGCATTATTAATAAGGACCGGCCATTATTAATAATGCCCAAGAGCGATGGGCAAAGTGATTAATTTATCACTTTGACCGGCCATTATTAATAATGCCCAAGAGCGATGAGCAAAGTGATTAATTTATCACTTTGACCGGCCATTATTAATAATGCCCGACGGCCCGTGGTCCATGTAATAAGTCAGTGTTTGCACAATAAAAACAAATGAAAAACTTAAGGGGATGTTTGGAAGGTTGTTTGGGTTTCCAAAGGAGAGTCGACGGAGCCCCGCTGAGCGGGGCTTCTATTTCTGTCTGCAGAGTTTAAAGTAACCTAACACGAAGGGGATGACGGGGGCATCGTTCACTCTAGCCCCCGTCATCCCTTTCGAACCTAACCTATCCTTGTCAGGGTGCCCCAAATGAATGACCAAATCTATTTACTTCACACATTGCCGGTGGACCAGCAGGTATTCTATTTTTATCAAAATAAAAGTAGGTAACTAATTATGTTATTACATTTTTAACTGTTTATTTTTTAACTACTATGTTCAATAGTTTATTTTTTGTTAACTTTTCATGAAAATTTTGTAAGTTTAATTTCATTTAGGGCT
This sequence comes from Amphipyra tragopoginis, assembly GCA_905220435.1. NCBI lineage: Eukaryota > Metazoa > Arthropoda > Insecta > Lepidoptera > Noctuidae > Amphipyra > Amphipyra tragopoginis. The sequence continues at coordinate 7,316,021 of HG992006.1, forward strand.
GATTTTTCAATCGTCAGATAACTTTTATGTGGGGAATAAGTTTGACGTTTTGACAGCTTTTGTATAGAAAATATGTCAAACCGTCATATTTACTTATTCCTTGGATAAAATTTATCTGACGATTGAAAAATCGGCCCATAATAAACAAAAACACTACAAGTTCACCTATTTTATTACTTTGCCCAAGATAGGGTGGGCATTATTCATAATGAACATAAGTGTTTGTGTTGGTCTGGGTGTTTCTTATGTATTATAAGTATGTATTTACAAAAAAAAAAGTATATAAGTATTATATCCATTGTCTAGTACCCATAGTACAAGCTCTGCTTAGTTTGGGACTAGATGGTGCTGTGTAAAAATGTCCCAAAAATATTTATTTATTTATTATTTATTTATTTATTTAATGTCCGGGAAAAGTGATTAATCATGCTGTTTTAATCACATTGCCCAATTGAGTTGGGCATTATGAATACAGACCGGCCATTATTAATAGTGCCCGGACTTATCAAATCGCCCGTAACAATTATATGTGTATCATTAATTGCTGCAGTAACTGGTTTGCGGAAGGCTGATGGCGGTCACTCCGTGTACCTACTGGTATTTAGACGCATCTGGTTAGACTGGATGCTGACCCCAAGATTATTGCGAAAAGGCTAGGAGGAAGAAAAAGAATACATTTAATGTGGAATTTATTTTTATAAATGTTTGACGCAATTTATTTTATTGTTACCAGTTTCGCCTGTTTTTAAAAGGCTCAGGTAGCATTGAGATGTTTATTAAAAACCCAATCTATTTGCTTTTCAAGTCGATGACGCACGTAGCATCGTTCTCAGGTACAATACGGCCGACACTTATCTTGGCGAGTCTGAAGTTAAAGTCCCCGTCACGAGAAGCTATAAATTTTGTAAATAAAGAACTTCTACAAAGTTACGTAGCGACAATTCAATCAACAACAAATAATCCCAAATTCAATCAACTCAAAGTTACATACGTGTAATACGAAACTAACGAGCAATTTCACTTAGTCGGGTTATATTTTAGCGATATAAAGCGCTATCGTCTAATGTTTTGTGGTACCGGAACGTGTCTGACTCATGGAACGTCAACATTTGGCCCGCCATTTTGAAGTAAGTTCACACTGACGCTGTCAATGCTGTCATTTGAGTTTTGAATGCGTTTCAGTTTGTTTGTGTTGTTTTCGTAGATTATTATTTATTATTATTAAATAAAATAAAAACCATTATATAAAAATCATTACAAAACTGTTTTTTTTATTTGTTCCAAAGGTTGCGAACCCCTGAATGTGTGTTTACAAAATTTATAGCTTCTCGCGACGGGGACTTTAGGTGATTAGCTGCGCAGTAGGTACACAATTTCATTTCTAAAAGATTCATTGCGCAGCCAAACAACTAACTTCAGACTCGCTAAGATACTTCGGCCAAATTGTACCTACGTTGAATACGAATAATATGAATATTTTTATAAAATGTACCTGCTTGTGACATTAACAGAGCCAACCTTGACCATACGCCGTATTCAGGATGTATACGAATTAGTGTTTTGCTTTCAAATTTTCATTTTGTTTGTTTTTTTTTTTAATGTCGCATCTTTATGCTAATAGGAGTCTTTTTTGACCTCTTGCAGGTTGTTTAAATTTTTATCTTTTTTTTGTATACTTGTTTTTGTTTCTGTAAGTGTCAGTGCGAGTCTAGAATAAATATTTTTTCTTTATTTTCTTTCTAGTGATCAAATTGACCAAGCATGGGATTACAAAGAAAAAAAAGTTACAAAAATACTTGGTATTCTGTTTCAGAGTCAATTTAGCGCCCCGAGTTCACTGATTGCGCGGAGCTAGGGTTACCATTCGTCCGGATTTATTCGGACATGTCCGGACTTTCAGCTTTTCATCCGGACTTTGCCCGGCTTTTTAATTTGTCCGGATTTTTGCCTTAGATGGAAAAAAACTAAATTAATGTTTAATTTTCGCATTAAATTACTTAAAAATAAAACGAGTATTAAATCAGTCATCAATCTTTATAAAACTACATACAACTAGTTAATCAGTCTCATCTCAATTTAAAACAATCAATTATTTCATTTTGTGACTAAAATTTCTGGACTTTTTTTGAGTCCGGATTTTTTGGCAAATGTCCAGCTTTTTGTCCGGACTTTTCAAATTTCGAAATGGTAACCCTACGCGGAGCAATATCGCGCTATCCGTGAGCCCGTGACTGCCATTTTTTTATATTTTAAAATGATTTCGTTTTTTAAAAAACTTCGAAATTTTAAAAAACTCAAATTTTATATACTTCAGGTCAGACAATAAAAAACAAATACTACTTTTACTAAAGAGCTCATTTACAAATGACTGTAATTAAAAACTTCAATCAAATAGTAGGCCATTGTCCGCATGCTAAATTGACACCCGTCAGGAATGTGAGTGTCATGATTGATATGTTTATTTATAAACAAGAAAAGAAATGTTTTATTGAGTGACATAATTATTAGGGATTGGCCGAACGTAATTTGAACCGAATACGAACTTCGGCCGAACCTTCGGTGAAGATAAAAAGTTCGGCCGATTATTTTCACCACACTTTCTCGAGAGCGACACGTCGAGTCTTGTTTACGCGGTCACTTGAATTATTGGTGCATACAATATATACCCCAACCGCCGCCCGCAGTCCGGGCAAGCCCCGCGTCTCTCCAGGCCGGCCGGTCATTACTTTAGCAAAAACGTCATCTTCGCGACACGTGCGTCACTGTTTAATAACTTAACTTATATGATTTCCAGTGGACTAATGAAGTTTTATTAGTAACTAAGTAGTATTTTATTTTACTGGGATATTTTTATTATTTTAGTCAAAACAGTTATTTTGATATTTTCTTCTATCGAATGTTCGGCATTGGAACCGAATTTCGGCCGAATGCCGAAGTTCTGTTCAAACTGCCAGAGTTCGGTTAAACCGAACGTGAAACGAAATTCGGCCCATCCCTAATAATTATATGACATTTTAGTGAAGTTATTTTTTCGGTAAATACCTGATTCAGCTATGTTTTTACCTTACATGTGTAGTAATTTTGTGTGAGGTATAATTTTACTGTATGCAGTAAAGCGTATTTGTGTATTGTAACTTTCATAACACAAATTCATATTTATGATTAGTTAAAGTTTACTCACATGCATATTTCTGGATTTCCCAACTAGTTTCAGACCCAAATGGAGCCCTTAATCATGAGGTTAACAAGTGGCGACGTCGCGAGTCGAACTAGTCGAGCAATCCCGAAAAATGCATGTGAGTAAACCGTAACTAATCATAAATAGTAAAGCTTATTGTTATGGCAAACCATTAGACGCCATCTTTTTAAAAGTAACAATTAGCAGAGAACCATGTATTTTTTACATTTACAATATTCTCATAGATTTTTCTGTTTGAGTCCTACATTATAAAGACAGACACGTTCAATGCCACCGACACGCCTAGCGTGTTCTTGCGAATTTCTATAACTACGCCTCGAACACGCCAGGCGCGTTCTGTTTGTTTGTCGTCCTTATAGGACGGCATCGCTATGAACTTCAAGAAAATTGTGGTGGCATTAAATGCGATTTAATGCCACCACAATTTTCTTCGCTTCAATATGAACTATGGAAGATTTTTTTGATGACACGTTTGGTGCAGTCACTGAATGATTGGCTTCTGCACAAGGGGTGGTAAGTTTGATTCCCACACGGAACAAAAATTTGTATGGCCTACAGATTGTTGTTTCGGGTCTGGGTGTTTGTGTATGTGAGATTTGTGTCTGTATACGCACCCACGATACAAGAGAAATCCTAGAGTGGGGCAATGTTTAATTAAAAAAAAAAAAAGATTTATTCTGTTACATTATTTGCCATGAATAGGACCGAAGTCCTAAGGACCATTGCAACTTTGGTTTTCATTGGTCTTTTTGATTGAAGTCAATCAATTTATTTTCCTACATTTGATTTAAGAACACAAACTTTTTTTTAATTGGATCAGGCTATTTTTATTCGCAATGGCCTTCCCATACTACTACAAAAAATTAAAGAAAGGAAATGGAATAATTTGAAGAACAATACAATAACTGTTATGTAAATGAAAATTAATATGCAGTATCACTGCAAAGCTTGATTTATTGCACAAAGTATTTAAGAATAATTTAATAAGTTATTTGTCATACAGTATTTTATGTGGGAAATAAAATAAATTTCGGTTGATTGCTGGCCAGTAAGTACTTTTTTTTAAGTTTTGTTTTCTGTTTTTTTTTATTTCTTTGGAGTCTACTACAAAAATAAGTTTTGTAAGAATTTGATTTTAAAATTAATAATTAAGTACATAAATAACAAATATATTACCTTCAAGTACTTGATGTCCATTAACTCTAGCTTCAGCCATCCTGCCGTCTTTAAATTCAAAAATAGAAGTTCAATACTATCACTCGTGTGATCATGTATTTTAACAATAGACTAAAATATCTTCACTCGCGGATTGAAGTTCTCGATAATGTGCACAATAAAACTGATATGCTATCATCTATTACTAAATAAGGAAATTAATAATACATAATTATGTACTAGAGCTAGATTCGAATAAACTTTCCGATTAAGGAAGGTGACCGTAAACGTGAGTTCACCTAAGGTTAGGAGACTGAACTCGAACTGTACTATACGAACACACTACACACACGGACTGCCGCAGTCTTATGAAACGAAACAAGAACAAAATTATTGATTGCATGAATATTTTCCTTGAAAATGATGAAATTGGAAGTCAGAATCAGCGAATGAAATCAAGAACGAAATGTCACTGTCATTTTGACAGTGACAGTGTCAGCTGTTATTTACTTGGAGTTGTGAGTACTAGTCTTTTGAGATAAATGTTGCCATAACTAAAATATCTTCTGATAAACGTTTTAGTTCGTGTACCGGAGTCTTATTGGACATCTGATTCAATTTCATACACTCATTCATTCATTATGGTGACCTGTCAACAAAAAAGTGTCAGCGTCAGAAACAAGAAAAGCGAATAGATTTCCAGACAATCAAGACTACGTTGGCAAAATTAATTTATAATGGCAGACAAAAGGAAAACTAAGAAACGCAAAGAGGTAAGTTAGATTTACTATTTAACAATAAATCACGCTTTTGAGTACTTAATTACACTTTATCGTTATTGTTTTTAACTTCGTTTCCATATTGCGGATGCGGTGTCCGGATTTTCCCGTTTGCAGAAGATTTTTCTATTATTTTTCTAGATCTCTGTTATCCTTATGCAGGACATTGGACTCAAGTGTTCAAAAACGACTATTTTACGTCAAAGTTTTATCATATCGCGTGGTATTTACCGAATGACGCATCCATTTCGATTTTATGTTTAGTTCATTGCCTGGCTAAAAACCAACGGGTTTTGTGCGTAGTTCTTCGTCTTCAGCGTCATAATATGAGCGGAGTGTCAGCTATTTTTGGGAATCCTTTGTTAACAGCGACTATTAATTAACTAAATAACCAGATGTTACCATCATGTCATGTCAAAGATCATCATTTATTCCATTTTGAAAGTTCTTTTATAATACTTTTTTTTACTAAGCACACCTGTTTCTGCTCATTTTGCAGAAGTTCCAAATAATTTAATCTTTATCCCCATTGTCTTCCAACAACAATTTGGATTTTAAAATTATGCATGCATTTGCTTATTAATAGTCTTTTTGTTTACAGCGAAAAAAGGTTTGATACATTTTATTTTTTCACACTTGCACAAGTTAATTCACCAATTTGAAAATAATTTTAATGACCTTAAGGAAATAACTAATATTCGAATATTCACAGACACATTATTGCCACAGCTGTTTTTATGTTTATTTCCTTGCACAACAAAGGTTTTTACACAGAAACACATTTGCACAGGTGTGAAATTGCCTCTTTTTGTAATAACTTTTGCAATGCCAGTATCATGAATTTTACTTTGAGTTCCTATATTATCAAAAGCTATTTAATTTAACAATTAAAATTACTCTGTCATAGAAACCATGTGCTAATCTGATTCTGGTTTTCTTTTGTTAATTTCCAATGAGAATCTTAGACGTATGGTAGATACACTTACCTATTAGATATGCTTAACGAGACGATTATTTTTTCCCCTCAGAGCAGGACACCAGCAACAATATTTTTTTAATAAAATATTTACAAAAAAAAAAAAAACTTGTGTAGTCTCATGGGCTAATCGGATATTTTACGGAAGATCAATTTGCTGTAAAATAATTATCAGCTTTAAGTAGTTTATACAATGAATGTGTATATTATTATGTGATAATGTTGGCATGACTTGTTGATTTTACTTGGTTAGCAAAATGTTTTCCGATGCAATTAATATATACGCGCCCATTTTATATTGAATTCATTTCCACGGATTGCCTTTTTTTAAAGCGGGACATTTACGTGTTTTTGGGGACAGCGGGACACATAGCTCAAAAGCGGGACTGTCACGCTCAAGCGGGACGTATGGTCACGTTAGATATGCTGCTAGTTTATAAACAAATAATTACTGACTGATGATTTTGCTCTTCTAATTTCTCTACTTATCAAATTGTCGAAGATGTCTCTAATTTGTTTCCAAATGGTTGTAGATCCTTATGGTGTCCCAACTAAATATTTTTCTTTTTTTGCTAATCTCCTGATCAACCTTTCATCTAGAAGTTATTTTCACATTTTGCATGAGGTAGGTACTTAACTTTAGATTCCCTTCAAAACTTTTAGGTTTATTTCAGATGCAACTGTATCATCTTTGTGCAGTATTTTTTTACTTTCAATATAGACCCATTTAAAATACATAATATGAATAGAAGGCACTATCTTTAAAACCTATCCAACTATTTATTTGATTTTAAAAGACCATAAAAATATTAAAACTAATAATTTTTTTTCTAAATACTGTTGGCGCGCTTGCCAAAAAATTTGAAATGTGCACGAAAAATACAAAAAAGTATATTTTGAGCTTATGAAGTTACACTAAAAAAATGTTTTTATCACAGTACAAAAACAAGATTTTTTAAAATATATTAGTCATTAGATAAAACAGTCTGCTTTCTGAAAAGTTGATAAAACCCACATGTATCGTCAGTGAAGTTCTAACAGTGCATAAGTCATTTTGTGACAAAAACAGACAACACTGCGAAAGTCACAATATTACTTGAAATGAAAAAGAGTATTAAGATTTTCAAAGGTGTAAATCACCAAAGAGTTGATTTGTAATGATATTTAATAATTAAAAACAATATTCCGTTCAGCGTAGGTTACGCTCGTTTTAAATAGTTTTTTGAATTAATTTTGGATGACTCTGAGGACTCGACTTGGAGGACTCAGGAGAATCAAAAAAATTACATTATATTTAAATTAATATATAGATTTTAATACCGTTTTATTCTCCTACTAATTGATACGCCGGAAGATAATATTATCACTTGGGTATAATATTTTTTTTTGTCCATTAAAGGATCACATTTTAACAAACAAAAAAAACCCGCACTCCTTTCAACCATCAGTAGTTCTGTTGATCAACATAAAATCTATAGCATGCCAGAGCACAAAGAAATATCTCTCATATTCTGATATCCTTATCATGAACAATAATAATTTAGGATACGAACAATGAAATGTTATGTAAACTTTTATTATGTTTTTATTCAACACTAGGCTTCGAGTGTTCTAAATATGTGCCAAGCCTTATCACTGTTACAGAAATTAGTTCTACGCTGATCTAAGGATGAAAGATTAGTATAGATTGTATAGAAATTCAACGACTCATCGCGTCGTAGGCTCAGACCAAAATAAAAAGATTAGACACAGCCAGTAGAACTAAAAAGTGACGTCCGCTAAAGAAAAAAGTAATAAGGTCACATTTAAAGAAATGTTCAAATTCAAAAATAATCAAACTGGATGTAAGGTGTAAGGAGAACAATGTTTCTTTCTTTATTCGACTTCTTCGCGTTTTTATCTAGTTGCACCTAAGCGACAGCGCAGACGGAATATTCCGATCTGTCTCCCTGATCTGTCCCCTTCGGGAGGCCAATCAGGAATAAAAAAATCGATCTGTTCCCTTGTCACCAAGACGAACGGACAGATCGAACGAATTATTTCTGGTCTGTCCCCTGCTGTTCTTTAGGGGGACAAATAGAAATAAAAAGTTTCGATCTGTTTCCCTGTTACCGACGAGGGGACAGATCGGAATATTCCGCGCAGACAGGCTCTAAGATGGAACATACGAATCCAAGTAACAGGGATATAGAGGGATTCCCCTATACTCCCTCTGGCTCTCACATACTCAATGGAACACACCGTGCGGTCTTCTAGGTGTATTTCATCATCCCTTCCTCCGGCCCTTATCCCAATTTATTTGGAGTCAGCGCAGCATGCCTTTAGAGACAAAATAAAGATCATGTCATTCGGATGTGCAGCAAACTCCATTGCGCTATTAAGTACAAACGTAAACATACTGGGATGACTTATCCGTTTGCCATTCGCGGTGATTATGGCAATAAATCCTCGCGACCGCTCATTATAAGTGTTCATTAGGTGGGGGGAGGGGGGCACGCTCATCAGTTGACGTTCGTGGACTGGTTTTTGTAAATAAATATCGTCAAAATCATTTTCCGGTTTTGCAAACTATACTACATGTGAGCCATTGGTCCATTGCCTACTTTTTCGGCCTTCGTCCGGAATTAGACTGCGATATGCTGATTAGAGGTAGCAGCTAACAGATTGCAATTTTCCGTGCCTCGGAAAATACGTAAAAGCGTTCGTTCCGGGTGTCATACGAAAACCTATGGCAGTCGCTACGGGTAGTCAAAATCCCGAAACCCTGCCAACCAATCTAACCTTAGGATATCGGCATTGCCCAGTAACTGGGTTGCAGAGGTCTGATGGCAGTCGCTCCGCGTAAAATACTGGTATTCAGCTGACCCCAACATAGTTGGGGAAAAAGGCTAGGCAAAGAGAGCTAACAGATTGTTTTTTTTTATAAAAATGCATGAACGTGCTGCCTAATGCAATTATATAGAATAGCAATTTGTTACAGTAGAAATTACTTACAATATGTCTGAGCTCGCTCAATTGACTGTGTTGTGATATAATAGGCTTGAAGATGATAGTTTGATCGGTTATATTCAATTTTAAACCCTATTTGTTGTATCCGATACAAAAGTGCACAAGTGATGAAAGATTTGTGGCTCTGACGTCATTCATCTCTTCTCCGAGTACGATTCGGAAAGTACAATACGCCTGCATATGTAGGTATATCAAATCGATATGCAACGTGTACTGTTTTTTTTTTATATTGTATTAAAAACTTATGTAGTGACTTACGTACGTGAGGAGCTCGTGGCTAAATAATTACAGCCGCATAGACCGATCTTCCGGGTTAAGCCACGCTTGCCGAGGTTGGTCTGTGGATGGGTGACCATTTACCATAGCGAGTTTCCTCCGTGCCTCGGAAAGCACGTAAAGCCGTTGGTCCCGGCTGTCATTTGTAGATCTTTGACAGTCGTTACTGTTGGTCAGAAGCCAGAAAGTCTGACAACCAGTCTTACCAAGAAGAGTATCGTATTACCCAGTTACTGGGTTGTGGAGGTCTGATAGGCAGTCGCTCCATGTAAAATACTGATATTCAGCTGCATCCGGTTCGACTGGAAGCCGACCCCAACATAGTTGGGAAAAGGCTAGGCAGATGATGATGATTAAAAACTTACGTAATAAGATGCTTGACTAGTAAATTTTTATTAGAAATCTCGATACTATTAGAAAAATCATACGCAACAGTGACAAAAAACTGTGAAGTATTTTAAATAACGCCTGAGTTACAAGCGTTTTAAAATTGTTTCCAATCAAAGACAGAGATAGCATTACTGTGTGCTGACGTCATAACACATTACCGCTATTCCAATTCCACATCGCTTCAGTCCGTTTCGCACGACAAGGAAAGTAAATGTTCCTTCTATTTATTTACCTATTTGATTTTATTCTGCTCCTTTACCTCTTTCGTGTTGGCACGAGGTATACGAAAATTGCTCATGCCATGGTGAAAAGATTAGCCAGTCATCAAGGTTGATAGCGAGGCTGACTGCCCATAATACGCCGGACGTACTTAAGTATCGTCTCTTGTGAATGCTCTTTTAATGCACCCCAAATGACTACAAGTTACAAAAACTATACAGAGTGTTAACGAATTTGTGTAATTCCTTCACACTACGTGATCAGTGACAAAAATTAACACTAAACGGAATTATTAAAAAAAGAAAACAATAAAAACTTGGTGTCCAGTTTAGAGCCCCGAGTTAACTGACTGCAAAGAGCGATATCGCGCTAGTCGTAACCGCCAGCTGTGTCGCCGTGCTTTCATTTATTTATGCGTGGTATCGAAATGTTCAATCAAATAATTATTTTGTTTTGCAATTTTTTTTTCTTTTTTATTGCATCCTTATTTACGTGGTTTAGATACGAGTACTACCCTACCGCAAGAAAAAAAAGTTTTATTGTTTTTATTTTTAATCAAGCTAAATCCTGGTTGGGGGTTAATCTGTACCAGTAATAGATCATGTGGTTTAAAGGAATTAGACGAATTCGTACAAACCTTGTATAGATTTTCTCTACACTAGAGCATTTTACAAAAAGTCGCGATTTCGCACGCGTATAACAAAATGCAAACGCGATCATGTATCCCGTATGACTTATTGACCCACTTAACAAAGTCAGCAAACAGCACACAAGTTTTCTAGACCATTCCACATATTTACAATGTCTTATTTTATTTTTACAATCGCTAAGTTGTGTTTCCCTTTAATTTGTTCCATAGGCGATTGCCCCACTTTCACCGGTTCTGCTAGCCTTATAACTGTCACTATGGTCTGTGTGTCGTGTTGTGTGGTAGTGTCGTGTAGCTATGAGAGATTTTGTAAGTAAATTAAGGCATCATTTTAATATTTTTTATTGAGAATCTGGTTTGTGTTGTCGTGGAGTAAAGAATGCGTGATAACGGTTAAATGTGTGTTGGATTTTGAAGTACATAAATGTGTGAAGTGATTGCGAATTAATCAGTGGTTTGAGTGACTTTTTAATAATTAAAATTGTGCTACTTAAGCAGGAGAAGAAGTTTAAGCTTATAGAGCTGCCATTCACGGATATACATTTAAATATACACCACCTTTGTCGAAGAGCGGCTGAAGTGTGAAATGATGTATGAGCCCGGCCGCATATTATCAGAAATTTCTGTCAGAAAACTTCTGACGCATGCGCGAAGACCTGCTGCGCTTACGTTTTGTACTAAAGCCAACAGGCTGCCGAATCCGGCACATTCTGACAGTGCGCAGGGTCTAGTATAAAATGTATGAGCAGAGTAGCGCGTTAGAAATTTTCTGACAGATTTTTTTAACAATGTGCGGCCCTGTTTAATGTAATGAGTATCAAAATCAATCCAGTCGTTTTAGTTATCAACCAGCAGATATCTTCTCATTCATCATGTTCATATCAGCTTATTGCCCTCCACTGCTGAACGTAAGCCTCCCCCAGAGATCGCCAACCATTCCGGTCTTGGGCAGCCCTCATCGATCCTTTGCCAGCCATCTTCTTCAGATCGTCGGTCCATCGTGCCGCAGGGCGTCCCACACTACGTTTGCCCAAACGCGGTCTCCACTCTAACACGGGTCTGCTCCATCTATCATCTGTCCGTCTGCAGACATGGCCGGCCCACTTCCACTTCAGCGTACTAATTGTACGCGCAATGTCGGTGGCTTTAGTTTTCTGATAGATATCTTCTAACTAATAAAACTCTAACACAATCAGTGTGACTGACAGACAACGCACAGCCTAAACCGGTAGTTCTAGAAACATGAAATTTTCTATGGAAGTTCGTCATTTTTAAAGTATGGGAAATCCCATCGGTCACACGGCTAAACACATAAATGGTCAAAAATATTAGGTACTACAGCGCCAAATCTACAAGCAAGTTTGACTGCGCAGCAAGTACTTCTGCAAGTTTCACGAACCGAGGGCTAATTCATGTAGCTTCATGACGCGCCAATCAAGTTGCAGTGACGCTACAGTTAAGTTTACGCGAGCGTATCTGAAGCGATCCCTTACGAGAATACGAAAAACGTTGTTTTGATCGATCTTAACTGCAACTACACTGCAACTGAACTTCTTTAGTTAGGTGAATTAGCCTAATGAACGACTAATGGCATGCAATAACTTTCGCAAAAAAACTTCTATGGATTAGGCAGTTTAATGTGATACAATTACAAATTCTTACTACTTTGTGTCACAAAAAGTTACCAAAAACCCACTGACATAGTCAGACATCATCAGAGTAAAGCATTTATTTCAACTTGACCATTTACAGGCAATTTTGAATGGTCGAAATAAAAAAGTTACTGCCGCGTTCCAAAGTGTAGATTCCTATGGAGAACGGGTAATAAACTGCATGGTTATTCTTTTTCATCAAATATTTGCTTACATTGTGAATAAGACGAATAAATGTGAGAACAATGTAAGATATGCTATGCTAATAAGCGTAGCAACAATTCATTTGCCGTGGAAATTACTCTACTCGACATACTTCCAAACGTAATTTATGTAGGTCACACGTACCAAACGTTCATTCACTATCTTCCTGTAGCACATTGCTTATAGGTGTAATCTATATAGTAGATACCTCTACAAGTTCATTAACAAGGCCAAAGTCATGGCCACGTTATGTAACGAGGCTGTCTGACGTCGATTGCGTTATTTTTCGAGCCATTCGTATCTCTGTTTAGTTTTTTTACACCTGTTGTTAATGATCAGTGCAAGGTATCAATTTGGTGTTGGAAATTGCGTTTTTCATCGTTGATTAATTAAATGACATCAGATGATGTTATTGAATACATAAGGTTAGGTTAAATATTTTAGTTTGTTTAGGATATAAATTAATTTGCATGTACGAGGGAGATCTGATGACCCCTAATCCCGCAAACGTGCGGGATTGGATTCCCCAGTCGAAATCACCTGAAAACAACAAACTCAGCGTCCTTCAGGGTGCAGGTTGAACGCCGCTGCACTTTTAAATTACACACGAGACTTTGAAATTGTTTACATCAATTTTATTGTGAAACAAACTACAAATGATTTGTTATGATTAATGACGTGCATCACTTGTCAGGATCAAAGGCCACAATAGAGAGGCCATAAATCGTGACTAGTGACGAATCTATCTCATGCATGCATGCATTGTATTGGTAAAAGCTGCATTGTTGCTGATGTCACGGGTAAAATAAGTAAAAGTAAAAATAATAATAAAATAAAAGTAGCAACCAAACCGATCCTAACATGAGGAAGAGTTTATCGTGATCGTAATCGTAACGTAGCTAATTCAATGCTAAAAGTTTCCGTTAAACATTTAGATGATGTATGATTCTTTTGTTTTACCCAATTCCAAAATCAAAGTCCAGTTTTTACGAGTGACGATTCAAAATCGTAAATTAAAAATGGAACGCATTTCATTGCGTACGCGCAGAGCGGTACAAGTACAGTTAGAGAACAAAGGATGCGATACGTGTAGAAAGCGAAAGTATTGCCTTAAGCGCCCCCGAGACGGTCAAACGGTTTGATTCAAACACGTAGATTTTAGTTTGACTCAAACCATTTTGATAGTTTACACGGGTAGTTTGACAGGTTTGTCAAACATTGACGTGTTTGAAGCTTGTTTGATGAAATTACATATTTTTGTTGTGTTTGACGCGTCGTCTGATCGTCTTCCGACGCGTTTGAACAAACACGGCTCAGTTTGTACTGGGTTTTGTAGTATGAGGTTGTGTGTGACGAAGATACGACTTTTTACATTTTATGCAGGAGATTAATGTAATAAACGCTAGGAAATCGCGATCCTTGTTCGAGGGCATTTCACAATTTATCTACGTCACAACACTGATTACGGCGGCGTACAGAACCAAACTGCGCAGTCCCGTTTGATGAACCTTCAAACCTGCATCAAGCGATTTCATCAAACACGTAAGGTGTGAATCAAACCGTTTGACCGTCTCGGGGGCGCTTTAGGTTAAATTAGGTTAGGTTCTGGTCTCATTTTGAAGTTTGAACTAATTCAAACTAAGTATTCAGATTCACCAAAAAACCGTTTGTGAAATGGCATCACGCAACATGTTACTATGTGAAATTACTTAGTAAGTACCTAATAAACTTTTATATTCCCTGTTCTGTTTTCTTTTACAATATCAAAACTGACCCTTGCCATAATACGGAATTTGGCATAATACGGAATTTGGCATAATACGGAATTTGGCATAATACGGAATTTGGCATAATACGGTATTTGGCATAATACGGAATTTAGCATAATACGGAATTCCCAATACGCGACGCAACCAGCGGGAAATCCCAATGCTAAACGAGTCGTAACGGGCTTCCCATGCCTATAACGACTGCCATTTTGGCGACTGGCAGTCATTTAAATGACACGTGTATGATAAACTTACACGTAAATACACGATACTGCAGTGCGAGCACGGTTCTTTTTATCGAATTTTATCGAGACGTTAAGTTATCCACTCTAAACTTCAAATTTGACATAAGATATTGATAAAACGGCAAAGGTAGCACGCATCGTAATTTACCATTGATTTAAGAAACATAAGAGGATAAGCCCTAAATTGATGTTATTTTAAATGCTATGCCAATATGTATCGCAGTAAAAAATGTAATCTGTCTCGTTCTTACACGTAATAATTTACAAATGTAAAAAGTGTGTACACTATATGTCATAGATTTTAATTTTCTATTATCGTTTTTCAACGTCACCAAGCTCCGCCTTTAAGGATATTTTTGACATGACGCCATTTTAGAGAATTACTTATGCCTTTCGTCTGTCGTTCATGCTTTGTTCGAAGTTTATTTACAGTTTTACAGTGAACCTTGGGTGTTTAGGTATTTTTTGTTGTATTATAAAGGAAAAGTGAACAAAACCTAACATGACAAAGTATTGCATCAGAAGATGTAATTCATTGCATAAGAGGAAAACTTGACTTCAGATCGTGTGACCACATCTGATATCCTCTTATTTTTCTTTCATCAATGTAATTTACCGACGCCTCGATATGAAGTCGACATACTCGATAAGATTTATCCATTATATCGACTTTTGACAGTTCTTATTGGTAAATTTCTCGAATTATCTCGAATCGTTGTCGTCTTTAAAAAGTTGGTCGATAAAGATTTTTTGAAGCAAAAAAATGGATTTTGGAGAAATCATCTTGTTAATGTTGAAAGCAGAGCACGTCGGGACGTGGAAAGGATCCACAGTGGAGTATTTTTTTATTATTTTGTGGTTATTTTCTAATTGCTTAGATTGTTTAATAGTATTTCGCCCCCTTACAGGTAAAACCGATTATCTGACATGAACCTAATTTTACAGTACAACAATTTTAAAGTTTGATGCTAAAAATAAGTATTAAAATTTAGTAATCCTTGTGATTCAAGATTGATTTATGAAGGAAAGACAAACAGTTATTGAATTTAAATATGAATAACTTAAGAAAACGTACTGTAAATGACTGAAAAATCGAAAAAATGTTTGCAAGGGGAGCCACTTAATCGGTTTTACCTGCCTATCACAAATATTTATAATCTGTTATTTTTTATAAAGTATCGCATTAATTGTAACTATTGATAGTTTTCCGGATTCTCTACAACAAGAACTATACTTCAAAGAATGTAAGAACATGTAACACTAGAAAACCCGGTTAAAATGAATGATTTTAGAATATTTAGTTAGTTTTACCTGTATAAACTTTCAAATTTACTGAATGTAATTCAATTATTTGCAAGCCTTGTATACTTTTGTGTATGTTTTAATGCAAATAATAACAAACGAACCATGCTTTACTGAAAGAAACAAGGTAAATAATAAATAACAGGAATTAAATGACGAAACATCTTTATTTTGCCTAGTAGTAAATCCCGCTTACTTAAATCTTAATACAATGTTAACTTAAGAACCTGTATAGATTCACAGAAAATTAAGAAGCACAGCCTGTGCACTGTACACTGACGAGTAATATAAAAAATCCACTTGTAATAATTTTCTTAAAGTGCCAAAAGGGATCTAAATATCTCCTAAACCACACAAGTTAGTTTCATGAAGTAAAAACATCTTCAAAAGTTGCTTTTCACTTCAAGAAGCTATCTTGCGTGGTTTCGGAAATGTTTCATGACAAGATAGTGGCTTTTTTATATTTCTCGGCAGTATATTACTCATTGTCAGATGCATCAGAATCTTCGGAAATTGCTGCTTCAGGCAAACGGTCAACATGTTTGTTATCTGTAGCCAAAGACTGAAACCAGCCGTGGTACTCTTCAGATATAACACCGTTTTCACATAAAGTTATTAAATTTTTCTTTTTTGCCACAGTTATGGGCAATGGTTTGTTGTACAGCTGTTGTAAAGAAGGAAACACGAACTCACAGCTAGTCGAAGACGTTGCAGGTTCAGATACATTTGGTTGTTTCGATTTACGCCTTGTCGCATAGCCGTGATTTTCCGATACAGTAGCTGCAGATGTATTTGGTTGCGTTCCTGAGCAAGTGACGTCCATTGTCATGAAATTGGTAGACATGTCATAATTATAGTATATCTTACGATCACCTTTTATGTATTTCATCTTCTTTATCTTAAGCCATTGAATTCTCTGACCTTCCGTGTTTGTTGTCTTATTCAAAACTAGCTTCTGCCCGCGACTTCGTACGCGGATCCTGTTGCTTATGCCAGCGACAACGGGGTCGTCAAAATCGAAGATCTGAAACGTCTGATGTCTCTAGAGACCTAGAAGCAGATGCTTAGATACGCTGAGAACTCAAGCGCAATTCTCTATCCGTGAACGTCTCCGACTCGCGAGACAATGCGTGACGTTCACGATCAGCGGTCAGTCGCGCATCACGTTCCCCACTTGTCTCTAGAGACCTAGAAGTCGATGCGTAGATACGCTTGGAACTCAAGCGCAATTCTCTATCCGTGAATGTCTCCGAGTCGCGAGACAATGCGTGACGTTCACGATCAGCGGTCTGTCGCGCATCACGTTCCGCACTTGTCTCCAGAGACCTCGAAGTCGATGCGTAGATACGCTTGGAACTCAAGCGCAATTCTCTATCCGTGAACGTCTCCGACTCGCGAGACAATGCGTGACATTCACGATCAGCGGTCAGTCGCGCATCACGTTCCCCACTTGTCTCTAGAGACCTCGAAGTCGATGCGTAGATACGCTTGGAACTCAAGCGCAATTCTCTATCCGTGAACGTCTCCGACTCGCGAGACAATGCGTGACGTTCACGATCAGCGGTCAGTCGCGCATCACGTTCCTCACTTGTGTCTAGAGACCTAGAAGTCGATGCGTAGATACGCTTGGAACTCAAGCGCAAATCTCTATCCGTGAACGTCTTCTACTCGCGAGACAATGCGTGACGTTCAGGATCAGCGGTCTGTCGCGCATCACGTTCCGCACTTGTCTCTAGAGACCTCGAAGTCGATGCGTAGATACGCTTGGAACTCAAGCGCAATTCTCTATCCGTGAACGTCTCCGACTCGCGAGACAATGCGTGACGTTCACGATCAGCGGTCTGTCGCGCATCACGTTCCGCACTTGTCTCTAGAGACCTCGAAGTCGATGCGTAGATACGCTTGGAACTCAAGCGCAATTCTCTATCCGTGAACGTCTCCGAATCGCGAGACAATGCGTGACGTTCACGATCAGCGGTCAGTCGCGCATCACGTTCCTCACTTGTGTCTAGAGACCTAGAAGTCGATGCGTAGATACGCTTGGAACTCAAGCGCAAATCTCTATCCGTGAACGTCTTCTACTCGCGAGACAATGCGTGACGTTCACGATCAGCGGTCAGTCGCGCATCACGTTCCTCACTTGTGTCTAGAGACCTCGAAGTCGATGTGTATATACGCTGAGAACTCAAGCGTAATTCTCTTTTCGTGAACGTCTCCGACTCGCGAGACAATGCATGACGTTCACGGTCAGCGGTCAGTCGCGCATCATATTCTTCACTGGTCTCTAGAGACCTGGATGTAGATGCGTAAACACGCTGAGAACGCAGGCGTGCTTCGCGATCCGAAGAGGTTTCCACGGAGCGAGTAGCAGCCTAATGTTCTCGAACAGCATCAAGTCTCTCCTGACGCTCTTCGGTAGATTCTTGGGATCTTATGATCCTCAATCTTTTAGCTCCTTTGGAACATTGGGAAAGATTTGACCTCTTTCTAGGCATGGTTATAGTTTTATTGTGAATATACCTGATCAATTAAAATCTAAGTGACTGCTTCCTTGCGTTACCGGGTCGGCTACCGTGTCACGAAGATAAATGGAAAAGGTAATTAAACACTCAAATAACATAAGCCCGAAGGCATATTTATTCGATAAAAAAAAAGGGAGTTTTGGGCAGTAGAGTCAAATTTTCAATGATATACCATCGTCATCGAAAATCAGTCCTAAACTGTTACCGCCTTCACCGCGTGGAGTTACTCCCAGCTTATGTTATTTTATAATCATACAGTGAAATTAGTGATAGCTTTCATTTCCACATCAGATGTTTCTAATCTTTGATTTTTATAAATCAACAGGTAATGCCTATCAGACCGAACAACTTTTGCTAAGACGTCATTCTTATATGTGTTATGGTGTAGCTGGGCTCTTGGAGTTCCACAACAGGTGTTCCAAATCTTCGATTTTTATAAGTCAACAGAAAGTGCTCATCAGATTGAACAACTTTTGCTAAAACGTCATTCCTATATATGTTATAGTGTAGCTGGGCGCTTGGAATTCCACAACAGGTGTTCCAGATCTTCAATTTTTATACGTCAACAGAGAGTGCTCATCAGGTTGAACAATTCTTGCTAAGACGTGCTTTGAATGCTTTTACTTTCCGAAATTACACTGTACCGTTCAACTTTGACACTTTTATTCGCGCGAATGCAAACCGACTAACTGAGTGAGCGAATGAAAGATCGTGAGCACCGCGTACGAGCGAGACAGAATATTGGCCGATAGCAGCTATTAGCGGAGTAACATTTCAAGCATTAAGCACGATTGTAGGCACGCAATAACAACTAAGTGCGGGTATTTGATTTTACCTGAAGCATTATTAGAAAGTTTTAAAGAAATAATGCTGGTAAAAACTTTTAAATGAGTATAAACACTTTTAATTGTATGCAAAATAAAAATATTAGTCTTATTATTGTCTGGTAAAAACGACTTAGGTGGGATAACAAACTTTAGCTGAATGAATTTACAGAATTGTCTTAGGGACTTAGTATGTAGAAACCAACTAAAACTATTTACCTTGTTTTAATTAGTAATCCTTGGTGCAGTTTATTCGTAAACTTCTACAACAAAAATATTTTACAAAAAGAAACGTGGTTTTACTTGGATGATATTTAAAAAAGTTCATATTACAATAAGTTAGTCGGTTTTGTATGTAGATTTTTTGCAAATAATTGCATTTTAATTGGTTTTCACTTTCTATATCTTCTAAACTATGCGTTGTATCAGAAAACGGGTTTTACCAGTAGACGCAGCTTGAAATTTCCTATCGATTGGTGTAAATAACTCATTTTCGCAAAATATGTGAGATAATCGGTTTTACCTGTAAGGGGGCGATTTATTGTAAATATTTTAGTAATAGTATTTGTGTATCTGCATTTCTGGTGTTGCTATTTGTAAAGTTGATAAGCTTTCGAGAAAACATAGCCGTCGACAAGGCTCGATAAAGTTTCCGAAGCAAGTTCCGTGCTACCGACCCTCGATAAAATTCGGTATGTTTAAATTCTTATCGACTCGAGATCTTATCGAGTCGATTCGAGAAATTTATCAATTCTAAACGTCAAATTTGACATAAGATATAGATATAACGACAAGAGCTGTCGTTTTATCCATATCTTATGTCAAATTTGACGTTTATAATAGATAAATTTCTCGACTCGACTCGATAAGAAGAACCGTGCTCGCACTGCTGTACTGTAATACAAGTGTTAAATCTATTTTACAGCTAGCCTCGAATAAACGTTTTAACGAACAGCGTTTATTACAGTGACGTCAGTTATTATTACCCACCGTTACAATAATACACAATAACTTCATTGTTTGTTGTTGTTTAAATAATAATAGATCTTCAATCATTTTTCGGGGCTGACGAGAAGTCCGATTTGTTAGAAATATTAAGAAAAGATGACTTCTGATCCCCAGAGATTCGTAGAATCATGTATCAGTGAAATGCACTGGATTGACATAAAACCGACAGAATGGCAAGGCCATGTTATTTTAATACATTTTTTGACGTTTTTTTACCTGCGTATTCACTAAGAGACAATTGTCGCTGGATATTTGTCGCCTCCGACATTATGTGACGTCGATAGACATTGCTCGGCATCGCCAGACTACGTTCGACATTGCCAGACATCGCTCGACGTCGTTAGACTTATGTTTTCGCGAATTTCCGTGCTTTGACTAGCCAACCGATGTTGTCAGACATGTCATGCGATGTCCGGCAATGTCGATGGCGTCACGGGACGGATCCTCGTGATCGGACATTGTCATCATCCTGTCAAACCCTGTTCCTTTATCCAACAAATGATGAGACTCTTGCTTTTGTGTGCCCATAATGTTTCGTACTTTGGTCTTCTGAATACTGTCAACAGCAATCGATGAAAGGTAGATTTCTAAGATTAGGATTTAGTATGTATTTCCAGAGTTATAACGAAGTTACCAGCTACACCACTATGATAATAAAACGCAGTCAATAACACCACCTTTTTCCTAATGTTTCCAGGAGTTCGGAGACGTGCCCGAATCGGAGAAGGCGACGAGCGAGGAGTACGCAGTCGCCAAGTGGCTCAAGGCTAACGTGCCCACAAAGAAGACCAAGTTCTTAAACCATCACGTGGAATATTTCACTGGTAAGCTCTTTATAGCTAACTAGCTTTTTCCCGCGGCTTCGCTCGCGTTAATTTAGAATTTGACAATCAACTCTTAACACACTACTAAAGTTTCTATAATAATCTAATTCAATCATGATTCGAAAGACACGTGGCGCCATCTATTATCGTTATTGTTGTTTTGCTCGGCAACAGTACTTTTTTTCGGCATGAAAGGTACCATTGTCCGTTTCTGTACACCTGACAACGTATATGCAAAATTTCAGAATGATCGGTTCAGTGGTTTAGGCGTGAAAAGGTAACAAAGAAACAAACTTACTTTCGCATTTATAATATTAAAAATTAGGATAGGATTAGTAAGGACAGATAAACCTCGTCTATACAAGGTTAGTCAGAAAGGGGGTACTAATCCGCAGGCCACTTAAAGTATCACTGATGACTGTCTTAAAGCAAGTGTTAAAATTTCAAAATTCGGTGATTTTTATTTCCGCGAAAAATGAATTTTATTTTAGTTTTTTCAAAAAGGCTTCATTCCTGCTTTATTTACAAATTCAGAAAAGGTTGCTTCTAATTCATGATCATATTTGGGACTTAAAATGCAAACACAGCTGATTATAAGTGAGGATAGATAGATTTTAGCATATTTTTTTATAGATCTTTGAACAGCTGTTTCTCTTAAACTATTGACTTTTGGGAAAAGTTGTAGAACAAAAGTTATTCAATATTATGGGTACTTTAATACCCTTTCGAATTAGTACCCCCTTTCTGACTAACCTTGTAAATAAACACCGCTAAATGGCGTCTTCATGGACTGTTAAAATGAACAAGGTGGCTAATACCTAACGCCGCGTTTGATGAAACATATTTCATTTCATATTCGTAATTATAACTGCATGTAGAGTGCACATCCAGTCGCAACTGTAAACTATGCAAATGCCAAATGCAGCTTGAAGGCAATTAGGATGTAGTCAGTGCAACTGCGTGACAACTGCCGGCTGGATGTGCAGTTATGTTTTCGAACTATGAAACGAAATATGTTTCGCCAAACGCGGTGTTGTTAGCCCCTCAGTTGTGTGGAAATATAGTCATAGGAATATTGTAAACGAATTGAAAAGTAAACCGATTGGTGTTGTCCAGTCATCCTCTTGAAGCATTAACGACACCAAAGAGTCAGGCATTATTGGCCTATACATCCCTAAACCTTTGGACGCAAAGCGGCCCGCGTCTAGGGCTGCCAACCCTCCTGATCTGACCCGGGGTCTACGAGTTTGAATGCTGTATATCCGGGCTATGGGTTAACGTCGCACATCTCCAGGTTAGACCCGGTGGTCTCGAGCATAACGCACAATCCGACGGTATCAAATTTTTTTTTGAAGTTTTTGAAAGAAACTGGCCAATAAAAATAGTAGACAAATTCATAACCAAATAAAAAATACGATTTTGGGAATTAAGCTGGTCCTTAATGTGAACGCGTTTAAGTTGAGATACTTGAATACTTATTACATTAATTTCGATGTTACAAAAGACAGCCCCCAAAAACGCCACACCTCACGATTTAGTTTTTTTTATTTTTTCCTTCCTGCCCCTTTTTACAGGTGGCAGCCCTGGTTGTATCTATTCGAGCGGAATTACTAGGAAACATTTCGCAACAAATGCGTTCGCGAGCGGGTCGTGTTGACGGCGCTTTATTTTTAAATAAGATGTCAGGCCTGCGAGTTCCATCATAATAAGAAATCCAGTAATAAAAAAAGGCGACAGTAAAAAAAAACTATAAAATAGTATTATCAAAATCTTAAATATCTTGTTTCACAAAACCAGCCAGTTTTTCCTAATTACCTCTACGCAAACACGCCAAAAACAGAGAGGTCAAGGTTTCTGATAAAATCCAGATACTTCTCGCGCGCCAACTTTTCGTATAGGTACTTAAGAATTGTAACAAATAAGGTCAAGAGAACTCGAAACTCTTTAGATGCAGAAATAAAATGTCGGTCTTAAAGTCGCTCCAATAAGATTTTACTGATCCAAAACAGAGTTTGGCTATCTTTACATTATGCAAAATGTAGTGTACTAACTGAGATAGTCCTCAAAGGTAGTGCACCTTTGAGGACTATTTCAGTTAAAGATAAAGGCCTGAGTACCATCATCTGCCTAGCCTTTTCCCAACTATGTTGGGGTCGGCTTCCAGTCGAACCGGATGCAGCTGAATATCAGTACTTTACATGGAGCGACTGCCTATCAGACCTCCACAACCCAGTAACTGGGTAATACGATACTCTTGGTAAGACTGGTTGTCAGACTTTCTGGCTTCTGACCAACAGTAACGACTGTCAAAGATCTACAAATGACAGCAGGGACCAACGGCTTTACGTGCTTTCCGAGGCACGGAGGAAACTCGCTATGGTAAATGGTCACCCATCCACAGACCAACCTCGGCAAGCGTGGCTTAACCCGGAAGATCTCCTCCTGAAAAGGCCTGAGTACCATATAGGGTAAATAGGCTGAAGCTGAGCGCGAGGTTCTGGAGGAAGGAGTTTTACAGTAAGCTATTTTGTACGCTATATGGCGCAGTGTCATCCACCTTAAGGTACAAGTCCAAGACGGGCTGCAAACTACAGACTGCATCCGCAGACCGCAACTCGTCGTCCGAATAACACCTTTAACGTGCACACCTTAAAGGTAGTATTCCAACGGCGACCGCAAACTGCAACCGCAGATGACAGCAGCAGACAAGCGACACTGGTTCATACAAACCAATGTGACTTGCGGTTTGCGGTTGCAGTTTGCAGCCGTCTCGGACTTGTACCTTTATGACCAATAGCACCCTCCCGCCCGGTGGTGTTAGAATATCTTAACCTAGGTGCGCTAGGCGGCTCTAAGGGCGCGTTCCCACTATGTCGTAACGATTAATTTATCGTTGGACGACTGTCGTCTCTAGCTGTTCCCATTAATACGATTGTTTGTCGTCAATTTTTTTTATCGTTTAGCGACTCGTATCTAGCTGTTCCCATTACATCGCGACGACATTTTATCGTTTCACGGCAGTCGCTTTGTCGTTGACACATCAATAGCAAGCTACAAATCTACAGTCGCCTCTACGTTTTCTTGGAGATCAGTTGTGCGTTTAGGCTCCTGAGTTGAGGGGGAAGGGAAAACACGTGTAAACGACGAGACGATATTTTTAGCGACGAGGCGATTTGCGGTCACGATTTAATCGTAATGATTTCTTATCGTTTTACGACTGTCGTGCTAGCCGTTCCCACTGTCATGACAATCTGTTGTCACTGCAATAAATGTTGTAGACGACAGTAAATCGTGTCGTTCTATATGTGAACACCTCCATTTAAACATATAAGCCACGACACTTAAAACTACACGATTATCTGTCGTCACGACAAAGTGGGAACGCGCCCTAATCCTAAATACCACCAAGTCTGGACGTTTCATAAATAGGTACCAGAGTTGGGTAGGACATGACTTGAAAAAGAGTTTGTAAGAGTAGCCTCTTTTTTGCTCTGAGCCAGTACAATGTACTACTTCAAATGAGGTGAGGTGTACTGAAGCTCGGTGATACGATTGAAGTAACGAGTACGAATATGACATTTGATATTACTGGTTTCGATGTTACTGGTTTCGATGTTACTGATTACGTCTCTCTCGAGTCGCGGTCACGTAATGTCCATTGTAGAATGAATGACGTGCTATTGTAGCATGTGCTTCACTCCCTCTCTTTCTCACCCTATAGTTTACTTACCGAGAGTAACGAGTAATTCGACTACCGCGACATAAAAGTTAAAGTAGTACACTTTAAAATTTCTTCCCAGCCAATCTTACATTTTGACGTCATGTACGGGACAAATGTACCGCCTCTTGTATGTCCTACTCAACACTAAGATACCGGTAAAACAGAAGTGTAATAAACAAAAGAGTTTTGTGTATTTGTGATGCAAAGAACTTTTTTTATCATTATTTGAATTGGTTGTGTTTGACCCTAATCGCACCTGATGGTAAGCGCAGACAAGGTCTAAGATGGAGCACACGAATCCAAGTAACAGAGATATAGAGGGATTCCCCTATACCCCTCTGGTTCATACATACACACGACGGAACACAGTAAACTGCTTGGCGCTGGACTTTAATGTTCAGGTGATAGCTAGCCAGGTGGACCGTATAGATCCTAACACCAAGCGTGCTGGGTTTTGTTGTATCTTACAACACGCTTTATATTCCTAGGGTGCGGTGAGGAAGTTTTATATGCTAGCCCGTCTCGACACGGACACGCGATAACTTGCACTAAATTATTACTCTCAACCCATACAAATTAATTTAGCGCCCTAAATTGTAGTGTTAAAACCGCTTTAGTCTCAAAACACGCCTACCAAAAATAAGACTATATTTAAATGGAAATATTTATACAATTTTAACATGTCTGTGGCGTATTGCCAAGCATCGGAGCTGCATTTCCTTTATGTTCCGCCGTGTGTATCCACTCAGTCATGAACGGCGAACTTCCGCTGTAATAAAATATTGGAAAAATATAAAGAATTTGGACGGGCTTCTATTTTTAAATTCTTTTTGTGTTTATTTTTAATTAGCCACATAATTAAGTGCCTGTTAAAGTTTTTTTACTCACAAATATTTATTTACATTTTGATCGGGTCAGTCGGAAATATCAGATTTTTTTCAATATTTTTAAAATAATATTGATTAATGAATTTTATTTCTGTAAATAAATCTGTTACAGACACTTTTACAAGTCAATGTAATGTTTTTATTTAAGACGGCATTTCCTATCTGACTAGCTCTGAGAAGAAAAGCTGAAACAAACTCAGAGGTTAAAGTCTCTTTATAAGAGACGTTGATCTCACATGTCTGGAACATTATGGTATGAAATCTATTTGAGTGTAACAATGTAGGGCAACGTCTGGAATGGCGTTTTGACGAAAGAGCCATAGCAGGTTGGAGTTGACCTATCCCAACTAATGGTACGCATGCATCAGCCATTGTGTAGCTAAACCTTATTTTAGAGATATAGACGAATATAATAATAATAATATATCTGACAGAAGCGAATTGGAGACCAACATTTTTGTCGGGGCGATCAAACGGTCAAGTGTATGGGCAGAAGGGTCCTCCTAGATAGGAGCTAATCGCAACAAACGACAATCGCCAACCCGTGTATCAAGCGTGGTGGTGAACTAACGGTTGACATTTACGAGCGGATGAACATGAGGAAATTTTTATAATGATTGAAATGAGATACACATACTAGGGTACATATACTAGGGTTCGTCTAAACTGAAATTACGCGCCCCTGCATTGAAATTAACATCTCTGGCACCCACTATGTATATGAGAATAGCACATGCTGTGGTAAAAAGATCACCCAGTCAGCTAGTCTGGTAACCGGGCTGACTACCCAGGGACGTACTTACTATACGATCCAAATAAAAATAGGAATGACTTTGGCCGAAGCCGAACGAATTTCACTTGAGTTAGCACATCCTATACAGGGTGTCCCTAGAAGTATGGATCAAATCGAATAGGGGCGTGGGCAAGGTCATTTCAAAACTTGTAGTAGTAAAAACTTGAGTAAAATTTTTGCCAGACCAAGAAAGCTTTTTCAGTAAATGTTCTTTCTTAATGAACTCATGATTTCTAGCTGCATCCAAGTATTACCACAAGAAAGGCCTACTGTTCGCCAAAACCTGAAAAAAAATTATAGCTCTAATAGTTTTTTTTATGATTTTTTTTCTATGAGAAGTGATTGAAAAAAAATAATTGGTCATAACTTTTGAACCGTAAAAAAGTACACCGACATTCTCAGGGTTAAAAAGTTTGAAAATGTCATTGCCCACACCCCTATTCGATTTGATCCATACTTCCAGGGATACCCAGTATAAATCTTACCCACTGCTACTCAACTTAAAGTTTTTGACAGCTTAAAGGTATATGGCGAAAGGTCATTCCTATTCTTATTTAGATTTCTTAGTAAGTATTGTCTCTCGTGGAAGCTAGTGGAGGAAATTATTAGTAAAAACAAAAGAAAACTATTTTTGTGGTCAACTTTGTGAATAATTTAACATTTTAAAGCCAACCTTTACCGCGTTCATGGTCAGGGTCAATTAGTCTGCATGTGACCATGACTGCTATAAAGGGCACGAGACATCGATTAGTATGAAAATTTTAATAGTATTCCATAATGTATTTCCAGAAATAATACTACACTGTAAATGTAAAAAGAAAAGCTTTTTTCAACTTCTTCCATTCTCCATCAAAGATAGTCGGAAAGGGGGTACTAATCCGGGGACTACCTACAGTATCACTGTTAACTGTTTTAAAGATACCTAGTGTTAAAATTTCCATACTAAACTTTTTATTTTAATTGCTTTAGTTACGAATTGAGAAAATGAAGTATCGATGACCCCAAACTTGACCGAAAATGTTTTATATTTATCTTAGGAATTCGTATTATATTCAGTTCAAAATTGTCAACTCTTTTTTATTTTATTTTTTCTGTACCTATTTCGATGCTTTTCTTTTTAACCCAAAGGTTGACTGGTAGAGAATGCCTTATGGCATTAAGTCCGCCTTATGTACCACCATAGTGCGTAGTAGTATAAATAAATAAAATGTAAACACAGCTGATCGTACCTGAGATTAGATAGATTTTAGCGTATTTTTTCTGAAATCTTTGAATAGCTGTTTCTCTTAAACTATTGACTTTTGGAGAAAGTTGTAAAACAAAAGTTATTCATTATTATGGATATTTTTATAAACCTTTAAGATTAGTATATCCCCTTTCCGACTAACATTGTATAGTGTTAAAAAGTCTTTTTTTTTTCAATTTTTTTTCTGCTATGCCCGAATTTGATAGTAATAATAGTCCCTGAGAAAAACGGCCTGTAACACAGACAGACAGACGCCGAAGTCTCACCATACGGGTTCTGTTTTGACCTTTTATGTACGGAATCTTAAAAACGTATTCTCATTTGAATTGCATATTGCAGAAAGAGCGTTAGTCCATATTGGTTGCAGAACGGGCATGAGTCCAAATAAAATGACCTTATTTTTCTAGACAAACAAAAGTTATTCCTATAAACTTTTAAACGCATTTAAAGTAACGACACAAATACATGTGTGTCAATTCAAATTGAACGAAATACTTTAAAAAATGAGTTTTACATAATTACCCTAAGTAGCTAGACTATGACCGCTGATTGACATCCGTGGAGCACAAAGGTTCCAGACGAAAACCAGCGTCAAGTATATACTTATAGTGCTTGACATGACATTAAGCTGATCTAGACACCTTTTTGGTCCAGCCGTGAGACACATACCTAAGACTTTTATTTATATCACACTTTTTATCTGTTGTGTCTCTTTGTGCTTTGTCTAAATAAATGATTCTTTATCTTTTATCTTTATTTACTCTGTTTAACGAAAGATGATTCTTGACATAGCGGTCATATTGTAACCGTAGGAGGAGACTGTTATCGAAAAAACGTAAACGACATCATTAAAAACCGTAAAATAGTTATAAATACATGATTTGTTTATTAACAATATTTGATATTCTTTGTATGGTAATGTTTTGAAGAGAAACGTCAGGTCTAGAGCCCAATTCTACTAACAGAAACTTTTATCAATTGCAACTTAATCGTTCATTCGAACTGTTTTCGTAAACGAAAACTGTCTGAATGAACGATTAAGAGCGCCTTCAGACTAGCATTTGTCCAGCGTAGGCGTTCGATAAACGTATCCGCAGCGCAGACGCCGCGCCGCGACTACGCGGCGCAGGCGTCGCGTAGTCGCGGCGTCAGTGTAAGAGTAAATGAATACGCTGCGTTAGCGCCGCAAGTGCGCGACGCATGCGCCGCGTTACTGCGGAGTCGTGTACAATCCTGTTCACATTCGACCTCTCCCCGCCACCCGCAGCCGCGCGCCCCTTTGCACCCGTATATTTCCGAAACGACAACGCAATTGTGTGACGTCTGCTCCGCGTTAGCGCAGCGTTCAATTGACTCCAGAGGAAACGCCGCAAAAAAACAACGCAAAAACAACAAAACGCAGGCGTCGCGACAACGCGGCGTCTGCACTGCGCATACGTTTATCGAACGCCTACGTTGGACAAACGCTAGTGTGAAGGCGCTCTAAGTTGCAATTGATAAAAGTTTCTGTTAGTAGAATTGGCCTCCATCACCTTACGTTGAAAAGGGCAATCATCGATTCATTTCACAACGACATTTTATAGTTTTGTTCACCTTTATGCGTAAATTTTATTAGTTTAAAAATGTGGGTCACTACGGTTCTCGTAGGCGTTTTGTCTTAGCAACAGGTTCTTACTAGCAGGTCAATGACCCACGACTATCACAAACCTAGCCTTTCGCGAGGTCGATTGATTGATAGGTGAAAATTCCATCGTAATGGACTCAGTTACCTTGAGATTGGATTACAGGGAATATCGAAAACATTATAAATAAGGCATGGTTGATTTTTTCAACGCAATTCTGAGAGAATCAAAAGTTAATACTCGTCATTGTTGTAACTAAATAGGGGACTGCCTATTTATAGTGATAAGAGTGACAATTTAACATATGACGGGATTTGGTGTGTTAAATTACCACTAACACTAAATTAATAGGCTAAAAAAAACTTCTGGCAACGTACCTAAGACAAAAATTTTTTTTTTTTTATGCAGAGAAGAAAAATGTGAATTTCGAATAGTACAGGGTGAAATTGTAAACAGTCGACAAACCGAAATGGGAGATTGTACTTATGACTATGAACAACTTTTACTGTGGGAACAAACCTTAAATCGAGAAAAAAAAACAGCTGTTCCCTTATGTTCGCATAACTCGTCAAAATGTAGGGATCCGCTGTTTTTTATTTCGCGATTTCAGGTTTGGTTCCATAGTAAAAGTTGTTCATAATGATGAGTACAGTGACCCCTTAAGAGGTTGTACACTTATTTATGTTACAACTTGTATATTTCCATACATAATCATGTTGCTTGAAATAAAATTAATGAATTTAAAACACTAAAAAAGTTCGTGAAATGCAAGATCCAGCAGTATATTAACCGGGCTTTTAATCGCATCGTAGATGATTTCTTCAGTTTATGAGCCACATGACCCACTTAATATGTAGGTTATCGGTTATACGACGAAATGGTTACAGTTCATTATTTAATTTTAAAAAACTAAACGCAGTATGCATTACAACATTTATAACTGAATCGAGTTTTAATAAAATGGCTATTCTGCTCAATTGTGATAAATAGTTAAGTTTATGTTACATATAAGTTAATCCTTTCGCTAATTCTTATTTAAAATATCAAAGCTCCATCTCTCAAAACAGTAAAATTCGATTATTAAACGAAACAAACATCATAATAAAACTCTAAAGGATTCTATCTACACACCAAACGCGCCGACCCGCCGACGATCGTGTCGACGACGAAGCCACCGTCATGATTCTCTAAGAATAAAGCCGCCGCCAGCAATTCCGCCGAGCTGTGTCGGCGGGTCGGCGGATTTGTTAGGCCAGAAACGCACTGCAGGCGCCTAGTGTCTAGTAACTTCCACTTACAGCAGTTTGGTAGCGAGGGCACCAAGCGTGCAGTGCGTCCGGTACCGTATACAACGTCATTTTTACTTTATGCGAAAACCAAGACACCCCAACAAGATTTTCATCAGAACTGCCTGAATATGTGTTTTTTTTTTTAGTAAATCTCCAAGTTACACCTTAGTTTATGTCGCGTTAAGTTCGCTAAAAAAGTGTGAAATGCCTGAGTTGTGCTATGCAGGGGTTGTCTAATACACGGAAACTGACCGAGCGGACCATTTCAAGCCTCAAGGTGTCTATTCCCGTCAACTGTTATGGGTAGAAACCTACTGAAACAAAACTGAAATTTATGAAAAAAAAAAAAAACAAAAAAAATGTGGTGTAAAAAATATGTCAATGCGTTACATGCGTTTATTTGCTTGATACGTCTTGCAAGATACTAGGCGCCAAGCGAGACAGCCGCCAGTGCGTTTTCGTCCTAACACTGACTGACTGACAGATAATGCAATAGCTAAAACCGGTGGGTCTAGATGCATGAAATTTTGCACAGGAATTCCTTATGTATCGTAGGTGAGCACAAAGAAAGGATTTAAAAAACATCTTTTTCAGGATGAAAGTTTGTATGGAAGTTCGTCATTTTTCAAGTATGGGAAATCCCATCGAACAAACGGCTAGTGTATAATAAAACTGTTAACTTTGCGTATCACACTTCGATCAATAATCCTCTATTGATCGAAGGTATCACAACTTAACTTCATAAAATATATTCCTGACAGTTCCCGATACTAAATCTTCTATATTTAATTTGCAGGCACAAAAGCAGTAGACGCACTGCTGACTTCACAATGGGCGACAGGCAAGAATCCAGTCTTCACGACCAGACACGAGGTCACAGACTATCTACACACAATGTTATTACACAAACTGTTTCACAGAGCTAAAAAGGTAAGAAAAAAGATCTACAAAAAAATATTTCCATGGTATAAAATCGAACGCACCTAATAATAAGGTATTTGACTGAAAAAATCGAATTAGTCCGTCAGTTAGATTATCAAAAAATATTTGACCCGTCGTGGTGGCCTGGAGTTTACAGACCCGCTTGTTAAGCACCGGGTTGCGGGTTCAAACCCAGGCATGTACCAATGCGACTTTTTCAATGTCATATGTACTTTCTTAGTTAATCTAAGACGCCACTGACATACGGTGAAGGAAAACATCGTGAGGAAACCTGGACTTAATGTTCTGAAATCGCCAACCCGCAGTGAGCAAGCGTGGTGATCAATGCTCGTTCCTTCTCTGTATGAGAAGAGGCCTTTGCCCAGCAGTGGGACAGTTACAGGCTAATATTTATTAATTTATTTGACCCGTATTTTTTCTTTGGTTACGTAAACCACAATTGACGAAGATACGACACTTTTAAAATTGACAAAACGTCACAAGCAAGTACAATTTTTACTTGCTCCTGACGTCACAAGCCCCCACTCTCGAGTTTTGATGCGTTTTATCTTTCCAAATATTCATAGATTTAACAAAAGAAAAAATACGGGTCCATTATTTTTCCAAACTCTAGGTAACTGGCGGACTAATTAGATTTGCAATTCATTGATGCCGTCAACATGCCTATTGCGACAACTTGTAATCTTCCTTCTAGCCTCTTTCCAATAATGTTGGGGTCAGCTTCCAGTCTAACCAGAGCGCTTACTCCCTAAGTCCGTCAACGAAGTTAGTCGCCCGTCCGAAAGTAGCCCGAAACGTAGGAGTGAACAAAACAAGTGTCAAGTTCAACTTTTCGGACGGGCAAAGACACATCGGTAGTAGGGACAACTGTCAAATCGTGTTGTCATTCATTCTTAGTTCGGGTCTTTGTAGGAAGCGCTCGTAACTAAGGCCGAAACCACGAACTTCGTGCTTAGGGACTGGACCTCCAGATGCGGCTGAATATCTACCAGTACTTTACACGGAGCGACTGCCATCTGCCCACCGCAACCCAGTTACTGGGTAATGCCGATATCCTAAGGTTAGACCGGTTGTCAGAGTTTCGGGCTTCTGACTACCCGTAGCGACTGTTATAGGTATTCGTATGACACCTGGAGCCGACGGTTTAACGTACTCTCCGACGTATGGAGGGCTCTCGGTGTGTAACGAATGGTTATCTATCTACTGGCAGACAGCGGCAAGCGCGGCTTAACCTTGCAAATCGTATGATCCTCGCGGTTATTAATTAGCCAGACCCTCTTGATTGAAACAACTTGTTATAATAACAAAATAATGTTTATCTTAAAAAGATATTTCCATTAATATATTTCGACGCTTGAAAGGCAAAAATTACCAAGCGACATGTTGGCAACTTTAAACTAGAGCATTTTAAAGTTTTATTCAAGTTCATAATCTTTAAATGCCAGTTTATTAAGCCTTTAAACTGCATTTAAAATTCGTTGGAATCAAGTAGTTATGACAAATAGGCGATTTTTTACGATTTTCTTTCCAAAAAAATAAAATGTAGCTTCAAGCTTGGTAATTTTTGCCTTCCAAGCGTCGATTTATATCAATGTATTATTACTATTGGGCCTAGAACCGCCCATCCTCTTTTAAAATATTAATTGAAGGTATATTCTCGATCTCAGACAGTACGTCTTTTAAATTACGGATATTTTAAAAGCGACCTTTGTACTGATTCCAAAAAATATATCATAATGAACAATTATTATTGCCCTAACTACGTAAGGTTTAGTGCACATCGTCGGAGTGGCGGCGAACAGTAGTTCACTGGTCTCATCGCAAGCTCCAGCTCTTTTGGACGCTTATCGCCGCTCGGCCGCTCTTCGCGACGCTTTGAGCCTCAGAGTGATTTTATATCGCTATTCCAATTCCAATACTCAATACTTTATTGCATATAATATGTATTTTACACACTCTTAATAATAACTATTCGCCTGTCGGGCATAACAATGTTATACAATTTGGATCGTAGCATGATAAATGATAATCAATAATATAAATAAAAATAAATTGTATGCCATAATTAAAAATAAACGTCTTTAGTATTCATTCCAGTCGTATGTAGGAGCAAATAAGTTGAATTCCAATTGTTGCTAAATTAGTCGTCTCGTCGCCACTCCGTCGGTGTGCTCTACCCATTATTTAGATTATAAAGTTTAAAGACTGACCTTGGAAACCGCTTAGTGTGACGTGTTACTGATAAGGCACAGATAATGATGCAAAACGTGTGCGTTATATGTCAATTTCGGTTGTAAAACTGATAATACTGTTACAACACGTGTTGGTTTTTGCTATCTAGGTGTAGGGATTAACGCGGTATCGAATTCATTCATTCATTCATTGAAGCAGTGTCAAAATATTAATAATAATACATACGTATCGTCGGTGCGCTTTCCAAAACCCATTTGTGGATTTTGTCATATTTTCAGGAAGCAGCCTGTTTTATCTGATAACTAACAAGTTTAAGAAAAATCTAAAAATCCAACACGCTAGCAAAACATCTTATTTCTATACTGTCATAGAAATATTTTGTGTTACTTCTTAAGCTCATAAAACAGAGATTGAAAGTCCTCATCAAAACTTTTGTTGAACCGAACCACAAACCAAAACGTCATCTGAGTATATATTTTTTGTATTTTTGAATATTTAAAAAGCGCTGTATGAGTTTCGATAAAATTTATATGGGACCACCACTGCACCGGTGAAGTGAGAATTACAAAAAAAAAAAACATCGAAACCCATTCATAATTGTCGGAATAATCGCGTTAAAAAAAACATTCTGTCGAATTGAGAACCTCCTCCTTTTTAAAGTCGGTTAAAAATATACTTTTTTTTGTATTTTTCGTGCACATGACAGATTTTTTGGCCGTACACATATAGGCAGATACAGACATTGTGTGAGGCATGCGCAGCGCACGGCGCTCATAGCATGCTTCGCAATGTGTCTATTGCCATTGTTCGGGAACAATTATGAATAGTTCGATGCCACATTCATCGCCTCACGACTTGCTTGCCCGGCAACGTAGGGTCATTGTATTCCGAATCCGTCCCCCCACGGATTGATTAATAATAACTATTGGATAATATATTTGCTAATTAACAACCACGCGGATGAGTGACGGCTCGCTACACATCGAGACCACTCCGTGCCTCGGAGAACACGGTAAATCGTCGATCCCGGTTGTCATACGTCACCTATAACAGTCGTTTCAGAGTCTGGACCCTGAAAGTCTGACCACCGGTGTAACCTTAGGATATCAGCATTGCCCAGTAACTGCGTTGCAGAATTCTGAATTCAGTCGTTCCGTGTAAAAATCCTGGTATTCAGCCGCATCTGGTAAGACTGGAAATCGACCCAAACATAGTTGTGAAAAATTATGATAAGTAGTGTGGAAGTTACAAGGGAACAGATGAACATACATACATACATACCGGTCAAAAACATATACCCTCCATTTTGCTTTGCCGTAGTCGGGTAAAAAGCTAGGCAGAACCACGTCATTATTGAATGCTGTGGTCATTAAAAATGAGGCATGTCACTCTCTTCCAGTGTCCTTTGTTTTAGAAATACTAAAATCTCTCTGATGATAACATCGAACATAAAAACCTGATTTCCGTAAGGGTGGTCAAGGTCAGATCCCAGTCGTTCTAAAATTAACTCGTTTATTATCGCCAAATCGGTTATTTTTAGCGAATTAAACTGATGACCTAAAAGAAGTGCATTTTTATGGATAATAAAATTAAGTAGCCCGGCCATCAAAATTTTGTATAAAAGGTAAACAACCCTTTGATCTTGAAACATTCATTTCTATCTCATCTTATTCGCTTCGCTCTTGTCAGAGCGGTCGTGATCGTCATATAGCACTATGAGTTACTGCAGCTGATGTGGCTCGTCTCAGAGCGATTACGCACTGCATCCGATCCGAATCCGTGAAAATACGGATACAAAAAACTCGGACCGAATTCGGATATTGCTTTACGCACTGCATCCGATCCGAATCCGTGAAAATACCGATCTAGAGTAAAAATCTCTAACCGAATTCGAATGTTCTAATCTCTTCGTTCGTTTAATCTCTGATTCAAATTCAAACAATTCAGGGGCCATCTTTGCCATATCCGTTTGGCGTCTGATTTGAATCCGAGCTAATGCGAAAGCGTTCATTCAAACAGTACTACGGCTACTTCGCCGGTCCGTCAATTTTTCTTCCGAATTAGAAACTCACAGATGACTGATAGAAATCGGATGGCGGATGCCGGATGTAGTGCGTAAACTACCATACAAATAGTTCTATGGCTACTTCGGAACGTATTTTCACGGATTCGGATCGGATACAGTGCGTAACCGCTGTCACGATGTCTCGCCATCTCTCCCTGTTGGTGATCATTCTGGTACACTCGCACAAGGGGCTGCCCACGGCTGATTTTATTTGGTCGGTTCATCGCGTTGGTGACCTTCCCAACGTCCTGGTGCATTCCACTTTGCTCTGTACGACCAAACTAGGCTTGCCAACCTTTATGTATGAATTTACCGGGACTTTGGCAAACAAAATGCGGGACGTGGCAAAAAAAGCGGGACCCAACTATCAAAGCATAGAGAGTTGAAAAATACAAATAGAAATTATTTTTTCGTTCGTTCGACGTGAGACTCGCGGTCGCGATCACCACTCTTCTAGCTAAACAAAACGTGCGTTCACTAAATACCGACTTCTGCCCGAAGGTTTAGCCGTAGGACGATAAAACGGGACAAAAATCAAATAATTTTGATAATATCATTTTCTAAACTGTAAAGTTTGAGCATCATGCAGCAATTAATGATACACCTTTAATCATATCATATTACTGCCCATTGTCTGGTAGTATGAGTCTGTCATGCTCACTTAAAAGTCCTGCTGATGGTGGCGTTGTATATCCGGTCGTTGGGTTCCCTATAATATGGTTGAGCTAAGCGATGCGGATGTGCACGTCATGCTCGTGAACGGGTGCTGTCTGTCGGGACTGGTCAGCCCATAACTACTAGGGCAATTCTAGAAGGCATATTTTCTTTTTCTATTTTCTACTCTTATGTGAATTTATTTGTTACATTAACCTGCATTATTCTCTATTTTAAAAAGAAAATTAAAAAGAGTATTCATGGAATTTCTTGCCGGCTCTTCTCCATAGAACCTACCTTTTGGAACCGTGCACCTAGTTTTGACGTTTTAAAAGTGCCTGTAATCTGGTCTATTTGAAATAAAAAACTTTGACTTTGAATTGGCGTCCCACACACGTCGTTCGCGGGACGCATCCTCTAAAACTCTAGAAACGGGACGTCCCGGCTCTCGCGGGACGGTTGGCAAGCCTAGACCAAACGCTCTATGGACTCATTTTACCGCCTTGAGACGTGTCCGAAGAATTTGAGTATGCAAGTTTGTACTAATGTTTTCTTTTATTATTTCTTAATTCCAGGTTCCAGTAACCGAACAAGAATTGAAAGGGAAATCTAAGAAAAAGGAACTGGAGAAATCAAGTAAAAGTGGAGATGAAAAAGATGGAGAGAAGAGTCAGGCGAGCGCCTGTGAAGGAAAGGTAAGATCTCATAATACAATATTCTGATCAGGAAGTAAATAAATTTTACGAAACATATTAATTTATACACTGTTTTAAGCTTTCACGGTTTGTCTCTAAATTTAAAATGTCACTTACGGGATATCTTCCGTGATCGCGGGTTGACAGTCAACCCGCGATCATGGCGCTTGCAACAGCGTCGAAATATCGGGAACTCAAACCAATAAATAATCACGGAAGATATCCCGTAAGTGACATTAATTTATTTTTAGCAGTTCAGTTTTTGCCTGAACCTACGCTCGCTGTACATTTGATTGAGATAAAACGTATCCCATCTTTTATACTCGTATGTACCCTAAGGGTGTTAGCACAAAGAAGCGGGTTCCCGGTACAGACAAGTTGGTACGGGTTGGTAATACCGACCCGTGTTGGGTGATAAGTTTCGGTAAAAGTGGAACTCTTGACAGACTTTAGCATATAAAAAAAAACAATATTTTGCTGATATCATGTAATTATTAAAAAAAAACGGCTAAGTGCGAGTCGGATTTGCTCACGAAGGGTTCCGTACCGTTATTTATAAAAACGGCAAAAAAAATCACGTTTGTTGTATGGGAGCCCCCTTAAATATTTACTTTATTCTGGTTTTTTTAGTATTCGTTGTTATAGCGGCAAATGAAATACATCATCCGTGAAAATTTCAACTGTCTAACTATCACGGTATATAGCCTGGTGACAGACGGACGGACAGACAGCGGAGTCTTAGTAATAGCACAGTCTACCTATATTTTACTCCTTACAGTCGGTCAACGTAGAACATTGTCACAGAGCAATCGTGCGGGGGGTTGCGGGGTGAAGGGGCGGAGGTTATGTCCCGAGTAGCCATACTGCTACTCGGGACATAAATTCCAGGGCTCGCACTTTTTGATTTCTGATTGATATCGTTCATAGAAATTATATTAATTTATTATTGATATGTATGTGTACCTATTACGAGAATATATTATAAAGTCTGTTTACTAATCCAAGATGGCGGCATACATAAATTTTCAAATGATTGTTCGTGGGAAGTCATTTCCATGGTTTTCGGGGTCACTGATGCCGAAAATGACGTCAAAATCCAAATCCAAGATGGCGGCCATGAAAATTTTCATGTAATCATCCTGGGTGTCAATTTCATGGTTTTCGGGGTCACTGATGCCGAAAATAACGTCAAAATCCAAATCCAAGATGGCGGCCATGAAAATTAGTAAATTAGTCGTCATGGATGTCAAATCCAGGGTTTTCTGGGGTGCGGATGCCGAAAATGAGGTCAAAATCGAAATCCAAGATGGCGGCTACAAAAATGTCAAATTCGTCGTCACGGGTGTCATTTCCATGGTTTTCGGGAGTACTGATGCCGAAATTGAGGTCAAAATCCATTTCCAAGATGGCGGCTATTAAAATTTCAATTTAACCATCATGGGTGTCATTTCCATGGTTTTCGGGGATGCTGATGCCGAAAATGAGGTCAAAATCCATTTCCAAGATGGCGGCTATTAAAATTTCAATTTAACCATCATGGGTGTCATTTCCATGGTTTTCGGGGATGCTGATGCCGAAAATGAGGTCAAAATCCATTTCCAAGATGGCGGCTATTAAAATTTCAATTTAACCATCATGGGTGTCATTTCCATGGTTTTCGGGGGTACTGATGCCGAAATTGAGGTCAAAATCCATTTCCAAGATGGCGGCTATTAAAATTTCAATTTAACCATCATGGGTGTCATTTCCATGGTTTTCGGGGATGCTGATGCCGAAAATGAGGTCAAAATCTACATGCAAGATGGCGGCCATAAAAAATTCAAATTAGCCGTCATGGGTGTCAAATTCATGATTTTCAGGGACGCTGATTACAAAAACAAGATCAATTCTCAAATACCAAGATAGGGACCACGTTTTACCTGGCAAATCTCATTTAACTGGTAATTTTTTTTGACCGCCTTTATTATCGAAGAATACTTAGGCTTTATTTCCGGCATCAGCACCCACGAAAACCTGTAGTGTATACTACTTACTTTTCTTGTTTTTTTCAAACAGCTCAATATAGGTTATGTGTATTTCACTAATTATTGATAATTAAGTGAATTACACATAATCCTATGATTTAAGACCACCGTGTCAGCATCTTTTATGCATTACATAAATGTCAATATCTGTATTTTTGAAGCAATGAAACATCAATACCGGCGTTCATTGTGAAACATATTCGCGCTTGTATCTCTGCTAATACAGTACGAGATACCGTGATATTAGTATTGATGGAATCAGCAAAATTAGTTCTATAAATCTATTTCATTTGTTTTCAATATTATTTGAATTTAAAAATAAAATCCATAAAGTCAATTGTCAAAATTAGTGACGTCAAATTAGTTACAAACTGACAATTGCAGAAAG
The DNA here is from genome assembly GCA_905220435.1 of Amphipyra tragopoginis. Classification (NCBI taxonomy): domain Eukaryota; kingdom Metazoa; phylum Arthropoda; class Insecta; order Lepidoptera; family Noctuidae; genus Amphipyra; species Amphipyra tragopoginis. The sequence goes on from HG992006.1 coordinate 7,355,542, forward strand.
TATCGATTGACTATCAATCGATATCTTTATATATTTAATGGTCATGCGATACCAGGATGGTTTCCTGTGATTGGAATTGGCTTGTCTTGTGATAAATGATAGCGGCTTTGACCTAGTATAAATATAATTATTAAATTTAATTTATTAGTAATTTTTACTAAATCGTCAAGTCGACTATTTTATAAAACAGGCAAGTCATTCCAATCACTAGACCGGTTGCGCATGACCATGACGGACATTCAACTTTGGGTTTGCTGCTGAGGCGAACCTAATTTGGGAGAAGTTCTGATATTACGGACCGGTGTGCTGGTCAGGAAGGCGTGATCGCATCCTGCACCAGCCTCAACCACTCAAGGTTGAGGCTGGGTTCATCATCGTGCGAGATGATGCAAATAATATATCAAGTAAGTGGGGTTCATCCATTGTATGGGGACTCATCTCGCCACGCTGTACGCGTGGTTTCCAAGCCTGCGATTCGCCGATCGCCACCCCCCGAGTCCGTAGGACGCCGTAGCGGTGTGTCCCGCGGTTCATTGCGCGGGACGATGCCAAGGACACCCGGGGTCGGCAGTTGCGTGGGCGACCGCAGGTGATGCCACCGCTGCCCAATTGTCGGCGCAGCTGACGACGCCGCCGCCACCTCGCTGGGTGCGCGTGCCGCATGCCGCATCATCCGGTGCCTGTGCGCCGTCAGTGCTGCCACCACGTGCCGGCTGCGCAGGCACTCGACGACGTCGACGCCGCCGCCTTGCTAGGTGGTATGCTGGGAGGCCAGCACAACTTGCCTGTGCGCATTGCGCAGGCTTCTTCGAGCCACACTCAGAAGAAACAAGTGCGGTAAGGTTGGCCAACCCATAACGTTTAGTGCGAGCATGCTCAGTCCGTCGCGAACGAACTCGAGTGGTAGGTTAAGCACGGCTTAGCTTGTAAGGTACCCAGATACCGCGGCCGTAACCGCCATGTTCGCGAATAAACAATTTTTGATTTTATAAATTATACATGTGTTACTGATAAACTGTATTTTAATTGAGTATCAGCACCTCCAGTACAACAACCACCAAGAGGTCCTTGATCCAGAGGTTCGATCCCTCTCCGAGAGTCTATTCGGCAACCTCTTCTTATATTTGGTGGGTAACATTCCTGTCTACCCACAACTTAACTTTATTAATTATTATTTTGCAGTCACCATCGCATCGCGTGCCACGCTGTTCCCAGAACCGAATGACTCGTGATGTGATGGTCGACTGTATAAATATTCAGTAACGTGTAATAGTTTAATTTACTTTAAATTCACATTTAACCCTAAAAACAAATCTATTTTTTTTTATTTGTTTTTTTTTTATTGCACGTTACAATTGGCGCCCGAACTTATATGGTTGTTTTATTACTGTAGATGTTGATATCAGGTTATAAACACAAAAACAATGATTAGCATTGTTTATTTTGTGGTTATAATCAGTAACATATTCTTTTGTTATGGTGATACATTACTTTATGTATCCAATTATTGTGTTGGGACAATCAGTGTTTGATAGTATTTAGTTTAAATACTTTTATTTCAGTATAAAGTTGCATTTTTAGCTTTTATACTTAGTTTTTGTGTACACTTTCAATATAATGATAAGTGATACCGCTTCTCAATTTATGGAGTTGAATTACTGTAAGTACGGTTGAGTAATTCAATTTCCTTTATTGTTTGGATTACTGTAAGTACGGTTGAGTAATTCCAATTAAAATCCTTTTCATAGGTAAACTTTTAATTTTACTTTTTACATACAAACACTGATTGTCACAATTACATTTGTTTTGAAATAGTCTCAATAAGAGCTTTATTGTATGGATTACTGTAAGTACGGTTGAGTAATTCCATTTAAATCCTTTTCATAGGTAAACTTTAATTTTAGTGTATTTTTTTTACATACAAATACTCTTTGTCTCGCATACTTATTTTTGTTTTGAAATGTCTCAATATGAGCTTTATTGTATGGATTACTGTAAATACGGTTGAGTAATTCCATTTAAAATCCTTCTAATAGGTAAACTTTAATATTAGTGTTATTATTTTTTATAAACAAACACTTATTATCACATATTTATTTTAAAATGTCTCAACAATATGTTTATTTTGAGCATACTTTTGATTGTGTACCTATTTTGGTAACTGGTGAGGGTGAGGTTTTGCCATCATTGCCTAGCACACTGGATCAACGGTTATTAATTGCAGCTTCACATACTAACTATGGTTTAGTATGTGAGCTATTGCGGTTCCGTCTCATCAGCACACTACACTCACTTTTACAATGTCAGATTTTCGGTTCTTATATCTTAGGTTCCGGTTAATTCTGACAATTTTCATTTTCAATAATGTCTGATTCCATCATTGCTTCTAGTCTAATATTTTAGATTCATTATATTTAAATACTACAGTTCAAATAGCAACAAGTTTCAAACCTTATATCTTGGTTATAGGGAGAGAAGTCTTAGCGCATGGTAGGTTACATTTAATAATAGGTTACATACCTATGTCGTTAGACATTATCGAACTGCCAAGTAGGGATGAATAGACAAATAGCTTCTTTAGATGAGTTTGCAGATGTTTTCCGATACGTTCAAACTATAAAAGTAAAGTTCTTTTCTGCGTGATTAGCACTAAAGTTTATTAATGTAAAATTAATTGATAAACTACTTAGATGTTGTTTACAAATTAGGGAAACTTGAAAAAGAAACAGGAAAATATCATGCCAAATACACTTTGAAAATCTTTTATTAAGTCTTACAAGCTAATTGTAGTATTTTAAAATTATTAAATGTTATAAGGGTCAAGTCACACTTATATTTTTAATAGTCAAATGTTTTTTATTTGCATTTCTGACTTTGAATTTGAATGGTTTATGCTTTAAGTATATTCATTTAGTGAACTATCCTTTAATTGCAACCAATTTAAACTTAATATTTTTATCAAAATATTTTTTATTGGTCAAAAATTTTATTTTCAATTTTGACTTTAAACTCAAATGTTCATGCCTCTGCATGTTAACACGAGTCTTTTATAATGTTTTTGATGAATATTCGCCTGCTAATTTTCTCAAAACAATTGAAAATAAACGTTAAAATGGTGGAAAATCCGATTCTTATTTTTTTATAGTAGTGTTATTCCTACTTCATTAGTTTTTTTTGATAGTAGTGATATTCCTACTACATTAGTACTTCTTTTAGATAATAGTGATAGTCCTATTACTTTTGTGTTTTCACTTTCTCAGGTTGATAGTGAAATACCTATCCAACCACTAAAATCTATTAAGTTCAAGGTAGTGTAATTTAGCCTTAACTATAGTAGCATTTTATTTCCATGGACGTATGTATCCATGTTGTTTGAGTATCGTACTCGTTAGTATTGTCTTAGTACAATCAATTAAAAAAATCCACTCCGGTGGTCGTTTTTGAATCGACTCCGGTCATTCAACTCACGTTTTAAATCTTCGGAGTATCTTTGGTGTTCTCTAGTAATGCAAGTGCTTCGGAGTAGGTTCTTAGCATTCACTTGTTAATGCTAGTTTAGATAAGTTAGTTAGGTAGTGTAAATAGCCTAAAACTATAATAGTATTTTATTGAATAGTCTCAGTACATTCAATAAATTTAAAATCCACTCCGGTGGTCGTTTTTGAATCGACTCCGGTCATTCAATTCACGTTTTAAATCTTCGGAGTATCTTTGGTGTTCTCTAGTAATGCAAGTGCTTCGGAGTAGGTTCTTAGCATTCACTTGTTAATGCTAGTTTAGATAAGTTTAGATAGGTAGTTCTTAATGTTCACTTATAAGGCTAATATTTATTATAGTTCTTAGTGTTCATTTTAGATTTCGGTTTAGTTAGGTCTTAGTAGCAGCTAAGCATTTAACTCTTAAGATTTTGTTATTTAAATCCATGGTATAGAATAAGATAGACTGCAGACGTGCGAAATAAGTAGCTTAGGATTAGTAATAAATAAATATTAATATAGTCTACTTGCTAGTCGTAGGGATTTTCCATCCATTTAACAGGGCAGTAGGATTTTTTTTATTTTGTGGCTGAAATAAACATATTTGTTTTACGGTTGACCCGGCCGTATCGCTTAACTTTCAGTTAACCTCTTTTACTGAAAGGGGGGTAATGTAGTGTATACTACTTACTTTTCTTGTTTTTTTCAAACAGCTCAATATAGGTTATGTGTATTTCACTAATTATTGATAATTAAGTGAATTACACATAATCCTATGATTTAAGACCACCGTGTCAGCATCTTTTATGCATTACATAAATGTCAATATCTGTATTTTTGAAGCAATGAAACATCAATACCGGCGTTCATTGTGAAACATATTCGCGCTTGTATCTCTGCTAATACAGTACGAGATACCGTGATATTAGTATTGATGGAATCAGCAAAATTAGTTCTATAAATCTATTTCATTTGTTTTCAATATTATTTGAATTTAAAAATAAAATCCATAAAGTCAATTGTCAAAATTAGTGACGTCAAATTAGTTACAAACTGACAATTGCAGAAAGTATCGATTGACTATCAATCGATATCTTTATATATTTAATGGTCATGCGATACCAGGATGGTTTCCTGTGATTGGAATTGGCTTGTCTTGTGATAAATGATAGCGGCTTTGACCTAGTATAAATATAATTATTAAATTTAATTTATTAGTAATTTTTACTAAATCGTCAAGTCGACTATTTTATAAAACAGGCAAGTCATTCCAATCACTAGACCGGTTGCGCATGACCATGACGGACATTCAACTTTGGGTTTGCTGCTGAGGCGAACCTAATTTGGGAGAAGTTCTGATATTACGGACCGGTGTGCTGGTCAGGAAGGCGTGATCGCATCCTGCACCAGCCTCAACCACTCAAGGTTGAGGCTGGGTTCATCATCGTGCGAGATGATGCAAATAATATATCAAGTAAGTGGGGTTCATCCATTGTATGGGGACTCATCTCGCCACGCTGTACGCGTGGTTTCCAAGCCTGCGATTCGCCGATCGCCACCCCCCGAGTCCGTAGGACGCCGTAGCGGTGTGTCCCGCGGTTCATTGCGCGGGACGATGCCAAGGACACCCGGGGTCGGCAGTTGCGTGGGCGACCGCAGGTGATGCCACCGCTGCCCAATTGTCGGCGCAGCTGACGACGCCGCCGCCACCTCGCTGGGTGCGCGTGCCGCATGCCGCATCATCCGGTGCCTGTGCGCCGTCAGTGCTGCCACCACGTGCCGGCTGCGCAGGCACTCGACGACGTCGACGCCGCCGCCTTGCTAGGTGGTATGCTGGGAGGCCAGCACAACTTGCCTGTGCGCATTGCGCAGGCTTCTTCGAGCCACACTCAGAAGAAACAAGTGCGGTAAGGTTGGCCAACCCATAACGTTTAGTGCGAGCATGCTCAGTCCGTCGCGAACGAACTCGAGTGGTAGGTTAAGCACGGCTTAGCTTGTAAGGTACCCAGATACCGCGGCCGTAACCGCCATGTTCGCGAATAAACAATTTTTGATTTTATAAATTATACATGTGTTACTGATAAACTGTATTTTAATTGAGTATCAGCACCTCCAGTACAACAACCACCAAGAGGTCCTTGATCCAGAGGTTCGATCCCTCTCCGAGAGTCTATTCGGCAACCTCTTCTTATATTTGGTGGGTAACATTCCTGTCTACCCACAACTTAACTTTATTAATTATTATTTTGCAGTCACCATCGCATCGCGTGCCACGCTGTTCCCAGAACCGAATGACTCGTGATGTGATGGTCGACTGTATAAATATTCAGTAACGTGTAATAGTTTAATTTACTTTAAATTCACATTTAACCCTAAAAACAAATCTATTTTTTTTTATTTGTTTTTTTTTTATTGCACGTTACAAACCATAGAAGTAATAACCATGAATAATAAAAATTTTCTATGACTCCATCGTAGACTTGCGAATAAGTTATGACTCTTACCTACCCCCGCAAGCGTTAGCCACTGCGACTGTAACCTCGACAAAATTTGTAGTTTTAAATATTGTTAGAATATTCCAGGATAAGATGGCGAAACTGCTGCTACATACCTTTGCATTATTTTGTCAATCGTCAAAATTACGCATGCGTGGTTTTCTTTTTGCGTGTCACTGTTTCTATAAAACGTTAATTAATTTGGACGTTTGTTTGATAAAGTTTGTGTAATTTATTTTACGTGACAACCCTTTGACAAGTGTTACCAATTTTGACATTTCATAGGACCTGTCAAATGTATGGGCGTTGACCCACTGTATGTAGTAAGTAGTAGGGTTTTCGCGTTCCCGGCCTATTTGAGTTCCCGGGAATCGGGAATTTTTTCTCTTAATTCCCGGGAATTCCCGGGTACCCGGGAATTTTCATGTATTTTGTATAAATATAGTTTTTCTCGTCTATTTCAACATTAAACTTGTGTAAGTACCTTAAACATGATAAATTGTCTAACATACCAACCGACTTTTCTTATTAAAATAAAAAATCTTACACTTACATAAAAAAATTAACTAGGAACAGTTACAGTCATTTATTGTGTGAAGTCGCGAGTTTTTTTAATGAAAAAAAAAGTCTTCTTTTCATAATATGAATAGAAGACTTTTTATAATATGGCAAAATATTACGGAATAACAGTAGGGTGAATGAATATAAAGGGTGTTACCAAATTCGTGTAATACCTTAAAACCACATGATCTACTACTCGTGTAGAATGACCAAGCACGGGATTCAGCTAGATTAAAAATAAAAATTAAGTTTTTTTTTCTTGCGGTAGTGATATGTGATCGAAACACAACCAGCTAATAAAGTAAAAATATTTTTTTTTTCGTTGGAACATTTCGACGCCACTCATCAATGAATGAAGGCACGGTGATACAACAGCTGGCTAGCACGAAATCGTCTTTGCAAAAAGGGCTCGAAAACAGAACTTTTTTTTTAAAATAAGCTGTTTTGTATTTAAAATAAAAACCATTTAAGGTTAATCTGTGACCAGTAGGTCACGCTTTTTGAAGGAATTACACGAATTCGTTTACACCCTGTATGTTTTCGTTATAAATCTCGAAATTACACAAAAGATAAAGATTTGTGAATAGTTTCTAAAAATGAAACATTTACAAAAAAAAATCAAGCGTTTAGAATTTGTTTACTAGACAGAGACAACAGTACCTACTGTGTGCTGACATCTCGATACATTTACCTCATTCACACCACGCAGTACAATGCCTGTTTGACGCGAGAGAGACGGAAATGCTCTAAAATCTTCGGAAGCGTGCAGACCCTTAATTTTTCATCATCATTTCTTCATTTCAAAAAATTCCCGGGTACCCGGGAATCCCGCCAAATAATTCCCGGGTCCTAAAATCCCCAAATTCCCGGGAATTCCCGGTTCCGGGTACCCGGGGCGAAAACCCTAGTAAGTAGGTACACTGTGGTAATAGGGTCCCGTTTTACCCTTTGGGTACGCAACCATAAAAACTATCTTTAGCTGATATGTAATTATAGAAATGATAATTTCAGTACTTATCTCGACTCAAGCTATTTTTAAACTATTTTTTTCTTTCAGGACACAAAAGACATAAAAGAAAAAGAGAAGAAAAAACGCAAGATACGTCTAGAGATGCACATGGACCAAGTGTTCCTGGACACTTTAGACGCTTACGTGTGGATATACGACCCGAAGCCGTGGTACTACTGGCTGTGCGGCATCCTCGTGGTCATCGGAACTATCACCGTGTGCATGTTCCCGCTGTGGCCGGCCACTGTCAGGTGACGAGTTGTTTATAAGCATTTTTTTTTCGAAAACGGAACTCTCGTACAAACAGGCCTGAGGCCTCCGTACTCCGTAGGCCTCAGTACGCGGCGGATCAGGCGTGATCCGCCGCGTACTGTCATACTTAGAGCGTTTGTCCACAGCCGCCGTCACCGAGAAACGAGATTATTTCGGACCGAGTTCGGAACGACGTGACGGCGATCGTGTGTCCACCGCGACCGATCTCGATAGTTCCCAACACAAGACAAAAATCCATGCACCGGCGCCGTCAATCTCGTATGTAGAGGACAGGTGCAGACGTGTTTTGTGTTGCCGGCATTTCGGTCCGTCACGATCTCGGCGGAGTTCTAGCGGTAGCGCCGAACTACTCACGATCTCGGTGGCCGAGATGACGGCGTTCGGATGATGGACGTGTGGTGTACACGCAGTCATAGTAATGTATGTATCGCTACTTCGGCAACGTCATCTCGTTCTCGGTGACGGCGACGGTGGACAAACGGTCATACAACTACAACTCAGAAATACGCGCGGAAAAACGCGTCTCCTTAAAAGCTCTAATACATCTTCATTTATGTTTAAATTGTCAATTTACGCGCCGTCTCACACTACGAGCTAAGTATAGCATCTGCATAAACGGCCTCAGGCCACCTGCTATCTTTTTGTGGGTGTTAAAAGTGTACAGCAGTCTGCATGAATGGCGCCAATCCCAGCAAGTTTTAGCTTACTCTGTCATATGCGATACTCGTTCATCAACGCGAATAATAATAATTTCATACCTTGTATTAAATTACACCACGCGGCCGCACCTAGTCACCCACTAATTAAAGAAATATAGGTTTCTATGGGCAAAGCCAGGGTCGGGTGGGTGGATGGGACGCTTATCCTACTCTCTGGCACAGCAAGGATAGGTAAATAGTCTAGATTCAGTCAACTCGATCCTTCTGTCTCCTAGAATAAGCAGACCAATACCCGCCTATGCATACTTAGGACCAAAAAAGGCAAAAAAGGACTCATTCTACACTTCCAGATTTAATGAAAAGATAAATACTTACTTGTTTGACTGTCCTGCTTTGCCCCACTCTGGACAACATTTTGGCTACGCTCATGCCAGTCACTAGAAGCATTAAACTGGCCCGTAAACGTCAATCGTTAAAGAAAAGCCTCTTCATAAGGGAAGCTTACCAAATTTTTAATGATCTACTTTCTTATTTATTCCAGAAAGGGCGTATACTACCTAAGTATCGCGGCTGCCGGCTTCCTCGTAACTATTATAGGTCTGACAGTGTTACGGGTGGTAGTGTTCTGTCTAGTGTGGATGCTGACTCTGTCGCGACATCATCTGTGGCTGCTGCCCAACCTGACAGAGGACGTCGGCTTCTTTGCGTCATTCTGGCCGCTATACAAAGTGAGTTAAGACAAGTGAGCAAGACTCCCATACAGTGGTGATTTAGTGTGCGTCCTGAGTGACGGCGCACGGGCGTATTGCGGATTGCGGAGCGGCTTTACCGTGGCTTTACCGTCGATACTTGTCCTTAGTGCACGCGGGAAAGTTGACGCGTACGCGCGTGTGCACGTGTCGAGTTTAATTCTACTTTGGTTTTAATGTCGATATCAAAATTCAAACGTTTCGAACATTTATTTAATGCGCAGTTCATTCCGCCTGCGCGGTGCGCCGACACTCAGGACGCACACGTATGCCTGATACAAAAAGGTAGCTTGACTTCTGTGCCTCTAAGAGAACGTTGAAACCCCTGGTTCCGTTCGTGGTACGAATATCTATGACAATCGTTACGGGTAGTCGGAAGACCAAAAGTCTGACAACTGTTCTAACCTTTTGATAGTATCCAAAAACTAGGTTTAATGGTGTATAATTGTGCAGATTAACGTTTAGCTAAGTAAGATGTTGGGAGTTGCCCCTCTGTAACTGAAAGAATAGAATTCTAAAAAAAAATATTTAAACGAAGACAACGAACGAGCCTCATTTCGATAACAACAAAACAAGTTCGATTTCTAACTCTCACTTTACCGTTACAGTACGAATACCGCCCCGGCTCTGACGCCGATAAAGCATCGAAGAACAAGAAAAAACGTAAGAAAGACAAGCTGTCTGATGATGAAGGAGAAAAGACGCCGTTACTGGAAGAGAAGCCTGATGCCGAGGCTACAGTAGAGCGCGTCGAAGAGACGAACGATGACGCTACTGTGGAGACGAAGTAAGTACCATAACTATAAAACTATTTGACCTAGATGTTGTTCACAACACCTTGCATCGAACAGCAGAACGACGTCTGTTAATATCGCTTCGCCTGGTCCACGAAGGACAGAGACGGTACGTTTTAGTGAATGAGCTAGTTCGAGGAAGTACTACCAACTTATTTCTGCCACCAAGCAGCATTGCTGTGTTCCGGTTTGAAGGGTGCAGGTAAAATCCCAGGAACATGGGATTTTCCAACTTTGTCTCCAAACTTAGCAACACATCAGAAATCTTGGTGTTGTACGTGTATATAGGCGGGAGTAACCACTTTCCATCAGGTGGGCTGTTGGCTTGTTTGCACTCCTATTACGTTAAAAAACAACAGCTTTTTATTGTGGTTATTATGTGTTCTATTACTGATATAGTAAAGATAGTTAAATCCACAAAGACGAGCCCCACTCTTTGTTTAAATCGCTACAGTGCAAAGTGTGCATCATAAGCTGCTATTGCGTTCGTTCTATCGCCTCACAATAGTAAGATGTACCGACCATAAAATGGAGATGGGTGCGTCTTACGTGAAATGTAGCACTGTAACCCTGTATGAAGTAACTACCTGAGTACTGAGTGCCTAGCGCGAGTTTGTAAATCACGAATACGGAGAACGACTCGTGAGCTCGCTGATCTAAATAACATATTTATCTCTTTTTTCTTGCGGGTGTGTAAGCGAGGTAGAGTTTAACAAGCTTACGAAAACTATTGTCGTATTCGTAATTGGCAAACTCGCATCTGAGATATCTCTCTAATTCATTGTATTATGATATAACTTAAACCTTATTCTTTCTTCCAGGTCTGAACAAGACACATCGACACCACCAGCCGACAAGCAGTCGGAATCCGAGTCGGAGAACAGTCAGCGATCCTCCACTGACCGGGACTTTGAGATCGTGGAGCCGGCCGACGTAGAACCCGACCGGGAGGAGAATGCGTAAGAGGGGGGGCGTGAGAGTTACAGTGTGGGTACGTTTGTATGGAAGGGGGGGAGAGTGCAATTATAATGTTAGTCGCTCTGAGGCGTTGAGGCAAAATTTAAGTGTGCGTTGAGATAGTGGTGGCGCCTAAACTATCGACGTCATGTGTGCCACAAATCGTGCGCATTTCGGAAAAGAATCGCGCGATTATTTTTTTTCAAAATTCTACCCAGTATCTACTTGCACAGCAAATAAAAAACCGCGCGAATGATTATTCGCAGAGCTACTTGCTATGTGATCGATCTGCGCAAACTCAATTCGCGCTAAGTTTAGAGCGCCCATCTTTTTTGGCGAGCACTATACGTGCGTCGTTCGTAAATATTTGCGCGCAGTTATGTGTAGCCTTCGCTACATAGAACAGGCGCATTGATGACTACTTCTAGAATAGAATGGGTGACGTATGACGTCATACAGAGCGTGTCGTCTCGCTCGATCTGTGTAGCGGAGTCTAGTACGTGCGTCTACGCAGATACTAAACGTACATTCGCAGGTTATATACGTAAAATTGCGAGCATGTACGTAAATTTTGATGTATAAAATATGTATTCAATATTTGTGTCTTCCATACGCACACACAATAATATCAGCATGTAGATACATATATTTATGTGTTGGTGTGATGCAAAACCTCGGGCTCAATTCTACTAACAAAGTTGATCAATCGCAACCGAAACGAAGCCGAACCGTTGACAGTTTTCGTTTACAAAAAGTGTCAAATTGTTTGACAACGATAACACAATCAAATATTATTTAGAGAGTTTTTGTAAATGAAAACTTGACTGGCGTTTCTGGTTCTTTTGCGATTCATCAACAATATTGTCAATATAGTTGGGTCTCTGGTTGACATAGTTATTGTTAAAAATATCCACTGACATATACATATTTTTTTATGTAGATTCATACATTGTATAATCCTGCGCGATACTCCCTTGCAGGGTAAATTAGTCTCGAATCACGTAAGTCTCGCATGTCAGAGTCTTTCAAAACCTTTATAATTCATTTTCTTTGCATTTATTAGTTTATTATTTTATAGCTTTTGTAAAATACTTGTGTTCTTATTCAGATATAAGTTTTAAAATTTCTTTATGGTAGATAGTCTTGACTATTTCCTTATATTATCTAAATACTCAAAAATAATGCTTTTGTCCAATGCTCGTATATATGTTCCTATATCTTACCGACACTTGTAACTAACTACGACTCTTCTTACAAACAGTAAAACGTAGTCCCTGTAGTAAGTAGATCTTTCCATCCGTGAGTAGCTTACGCAGACAAATGGCTTCCTTGTAGGTTGAGCTTTACAAATACATACTACCATTAGTGAAAAAATGGACTTGGTGTCGGAAATAAGAACCGGGCATAAATAAAGTATATTTATACGTCATAAGTCATTCGTTCCGGTTAATCATTCTTTGTGTGTCTTTATTATATTATAAATAACCTTGGCTTTGTCCTGTTTGGATCTATTCCGGGTTCCACTCAATGGGGTAGTTAAATGTGGAACTAATGGCGCCATTTTCAGTTCTACTGCGCTCCTATTGGTTGCAATGTGTTTGACAGTATTGCTAATAGCAAAACGACGGTTCTGATTGGTCGAAATAACTAATTATGGAGGTGCTGCCATCTGCTTTCCTTATGCATTGCCTTTCCCATTTGGTCGCATAATTCGTAAACACGAAGATTGCCGAAGCGCATAACTTATGTCGTTATTACGGTATCTATATCTAAAAATAGACTCTGGCATAAATAATATAACCATTTAATCTTATAAATAAAAACGATAACCAATAAAAAATGTTATATATTTAATCGTTCTCTAGCCTGCAAGGGACTTAAAATAATAATATCCATACAAATGTACCCACACGATACTCAAATTATCAGAGACTGTAGACAGTTAGGTTATATTAGGTTAAATTCCGAGTATTTCCTGGATATTGTCACTTATCCAATGTTGTATTTTGTGCTATAGCAAGCGATATAAAGCATTTGGTTAGTGATAAAAAATTTGCTAACAACTGTGCTGTTTCATTAAAGTTGGGGCGAGATATGGCTCGAGTTAGCGGCTAAGTGTAATTTTACCAACTCAGAAGACAATATAGTAAGGTCATTTTAAACTTGTAAACAAAACTTTCACCGAGAAATATTTATGTTGCTCGTTTAAAATACACATTTATTAAACAATTGAAGAATAACTGTTAAGGATTTCTAAAAATGTGTATTTTATTGGGTGGAATTCTTAAAGCATTATGAATGTTTCACGACTAACGGTTTGTTTACCTCTTAAACAAAATTGAAATGTTTGGATTATAGCTACATAACGTTCGAGCGTGCGCTATTTCAATAGTTTCGGTCGAAAAGCTGCTTGCTCTGAGCTAAATCTAGCCTAATACCAGAAAAATCTATGGTAATACCAAATATTCGATTAAGAGATCTGAAATGAAACAGAATTTAAATGACGTAGAAGTTGACTGATTCTGTTAACTACAGCAAAATAGTGCGATTGCATAATATAAAATTATAACGTATTTGTAGTAAGGTACAGCTTATATTCCCAACGCAAGATAAAAATTATATTTTTAGTCATTTTTGCGAGTTAACAAAATCAGTCTGACTATTGAATAATTATTTAAAACTCGATTTACATAATATCACTCTTTATTCGCTCTCTCAATGTAAAGGAACTGAGAACGAATGAAAATTATGTGAATAGGGAGGGAATCGAGAAATCGACGAAAAGTCTGTGACGTAATTGAATTTAGACGAAGCCCACACTCACGCACGAAGATTGCCGAAGCTAGCTGTCATTCGTGCCGTACTTTATGCAGAAGTTCTCGATTCCTGAAACTCGAGCGCAAGCTAGCCGAAGTGAGGCGGAAACTCCCGAGCTATAACGTATTCTCATGTTCGGTAAACTTCGGGAATCTTCGGCTTGAGTATGATGGGGAAACTGCGCCGTAATTGTGCAATTATGTTTTACTTTTGCATACATTTTATTGATGTTTGTTATGTCCGTCGGGTTTTGTGATTCGGACCGATCATGACGGATTGATAAACGAAAATGATCTTTATTGCGTTTGAAATAATAAACAACTTTGTTCATTACGCTCCCTGGTGTTTATGTTATTGTCATCACTACATTATCCTAGTTTTCATCATCATTACAAGACATTCCGCTACTATTATCAACATCACTTAATTAACGTCCGCGAGGCCTAAGCTGAGCTTTGCATTTTTGTGAGAGTGAATGCAGACGCGTCCTTTGCTTGGTTTAAACCGGTTTATACTGCTTTTTGGCAATCGATTCTATGTGCACTCACACAAATGCAAAGCTCAGCTTAGGCCTCGCCAGTTGTACCAATCATGTTTATAAAATGTCTTTCTATACAAGGTTAGTCGGAAAGGGGGTACTAATCCGAAGCCCACTTATAGTATCGCTGATGGCTGTCTGAAAGCAAGTGTTAAAATTTCAAAATTCGATAATTTTTTTTTCCAAATAAAATGATTTTTATTTTAGTTTTTTTAAAAATTCTTCATCCCTGCTTTAGTTACAAATTCAGAAAATGGTGCTTCTAATTCATGACCCCAAATATGACCTAAAATGTAAACACAGCTGATCATAACTGGGGATAAATCGATTTTAGAGAATTTTTTTTGAGATTTTTGAACAGCTGTTTCTCTTAAACTATTGACTTTTGGGAAAAGTTGTAGAACAAAAGTTATTCATTATTATGTGTACTTTATCACCCTTTCGGATTAGTACCCCCTTTCTGACTAACCTTGTATAAACTATCTACATCATTAATCTTCACTCATCCAGTATTAGTTGATCATCAAACACTGAGGGCTATAATAAAGGGGGATAAAGTTGAGAATTCTAACCTCCGGTTTCTGAATTGAGAATTCTAGGATAAGCAGTACTTAAGTAACATTTGAGTACGGAGTCCAGAGGTATGATAGACAGAATTTAAGTAGCATTTGAGCATGGATTTTTCAAAAATCGGTTACTAATTTGCGATGTTTTGTATTTGAACCAGGCCAGCGTGGTTGTACGACGCTGTAGAGCTCTAAACCATTCTCATTTTGAGAAGAAGCCCTTGCCCAACAGTGGGACAGTAATGTTCAGTACATATATGCTCATATCAGAAGTGTTGCTTAGCTTAGGCTGGTTTTCTCTAGCCCTAATTCGCTGGTTATACAACTGTTTACTCGAAAAATATACTAGGATTTTCGGAGACCAGAGAATTAATGTTGGTGAATACCAGCCTAAGGTGGTGTTTCACCAATCTATCATCAACTGTTCATTAAGCTTATTCTATAAACTTTTCAATAGCTAACATTTGCATTTCACCACTTATACAGGGTGTTAACGAATTCGTGTAATTCCTTCAAACCGCGTGATCTACTGGTGACAATGATTGACACTGCGTAGGTTTTTTTCAGAACCAACAAAAAAAACTTTTCAAAAAATGAACCATGGTATTCTGTATCTTAGTAATTTTAGCGGCCCAAGTTAACTAACTGCGTGGAACGATATTGCGCTAGTCGTTCCCGTCAGCTGTGTCGCCATGCCTTCATTCATTTATGCATGGCATCGAAATTTGATATCATAATTATAACAAAAATATTTGGGGAAAAAAAGTTCATTTTTATTTTTAATCAATCTAAATTCCGTGCGGGGTTAATCTATACCATCAATAGATCATGTGGTTTGTGGGAATTACACGAATTCGTTAACACCCTGTAGTGATAATGACAAGATTATTGAACACATAAATGTCATATTTTTGGTCACATTTAGCTTATCTGGTAAATAGTTATGACTACATTATTGATATGTTGGTGAACACCCTCTTAGAATTCTAAACTCGGAAACCGGCTTATGTGACGTCAGTCTCAATTAATTTATGTTAAAAATGTGATAACATTATTTTCGTTTATCAAACCGGTCTACAGATCGGCTCTTTAATATTTTGGTGCTGTCTACAAATTTGTGAATAATTAATATTTATTTCGCGTAAGTAAATGCGCGACAATTTTGGATTTATGTGCATTTTTTTCACAAATACATGTGTTTTTTTGTAAATACGCTGGCACTCGTATCAAGATCTAAATGACGTTTAATGGGTGTATCATGATAATCAACGGTATTTCAATAAAATGATACTCTTTTGATATGAGTTTTATTTATATACAAATCTTACATGATGTATTTGTAGATAATATTGGTCTTAGAGGTAAAAAATATAGTTTACTGTTTCAACTTTTAATATTTCTTTTTTCTATAATATATATATTGACTAATCCACTCAGACTGCGAACGTAAGTTGACGATTAATATATCTGCTTATATCAGAACAATACTTAAAATTATGTAAAGCAAGTAATATACAAAAAAGTCTAAGACTTAAAACGCACTAGCGGCCAACCGCAAGCGGCACGTAGTGCGTTTTAACGCTAAGTTTATAAGTTGCCGCGTTTCTCTTGTTCCAATTCTATAGATTCGAAGAGCGTCTTGAAATTGCCGGCGCCGAATCCCTGTAAATAATGACAAAAGTCTTTAGTATTTGTCACATGGTGACAGCTTGTCAAATTGTATAAAAACAATCGTGTTACATTTTTGGTTCCAACTATCTACGTAACGAGGGCAATTTAGTGCTGGGAAGTAAACATTGCACGCCTCGCACGTCGTGAAAGGTCGCGCACACGCATGCAACCATTCACGCTTGTGGAAACGTTAACTGTCGAGAGGGAACTGACTTACCTGACCAAATAGCACGCAAATAAGGTAAACTTGTATTATAAAAGATTGTCATTATCAGATGGCTCTCTTTAATAGTCTATGAGTTTCTGGTTCTAAGCGTAAGGACTATCATAAACTATTGTACGACTTTTACAGGTAACGGCACGGATCTTGAGCGGTCACCCAAAGTCGTAGAGTTGCGCAGGAGCGGGACTGCGAATGACTAGTGAGCCAATCGGCGTGTACGCAAGGTCGCGCCCTGCTTTTCTACCAAACAGATCCAAAAAGTGACTTGTGCACGTTTAAGTTCAGCGCTCAAGAACAGCGCCGTTACTTACACACCTGTAATTCCCAAATAGACATAATAAACAATGTTTAAAAAGCTCACATTATGATTCCTCCTCTGTATAACCTCTAAGAACAAAGTGGGTCTATCCTGAGTGTTCTTGGTGAAGATCTGGAGCAGATACCCGTCGTCATCATAGTCAATCAGTATGTTCAGACGTTCTAACGTGTCTATGCTCTCTGCAACCTTGACCTTGCTTTGTTGGAGACGCTCGCGAATCAGTTTGTAATACTTTGAAGGTATGGAGAGGAATTCCACGCCGCGAGCGCGGAGGTTCTCGATCTGTGAACATGTTAAACATAGACTAAAATACCGCAAACTAATTTGCCGTCATTTCCTGGTTGTAATATTTACTTCTCGCCATGTAAAACACTTCCCTAACCTCCGGTTTCTGAATTGAGAATTCTAGGATTATGCAGTACCTACTCAAGCAACATTTGAGTACGGAGTTATCAAAAAAAGGACGGATTTTAAAACATTTTTTGACAACTCCTTACTCAAATATTGCATTCCCGAATCCTTAATTCAGAAACCGGAGCTATGTTTTGGTCGATACACATAAATCAAAAACCTATTAGAACGGCCTTCGTCTGTTGGGACTGGGGCCCAATTCTCCTAAAATAAATTGTTGCCAAACGCAATCGAACCACAACCGTCAGTCTATTTTTGTTTTCGAAAACTTTCAAAATGATTGATTTTGTTTTTTGTGTCAAACAATTTGATAGCTTTTGAAATTGAGAACTGTCTGAATGAACGGTTCGGCCTTGGTTCGGTTGTGATTTATCAAGATTTATTTTAGGAGAATTAGGCCCCTGGTCATCTCCTATCTACCATGGCAAATTAATTGTAGGTTGTACTCTTATTAGCATTGTCGTCAGTCGTCATCTTACATTGTTGTCACATTTTTGTTATCCAAATGTAACCAAATTTTTGTAAATATTTCATAGGGATCTACACTTTGGGATGCGGCAGTAACTTCTTCATTTTTTCCAAAATTAAAAGTTCCTCTTTTTGGTCTTATTGAAATAAACGCTTCGACTTTGCCTTTGAACACCCTCATCAAAATCAAATGCTGGCTACTTCTACGCAACTGCATGATTATTGGGAGACTGCGGACTATTGCTATTTTATTGGGCTCACGGGTTCTACTCACAGCTGTAATAATGTCCTCGGTATTAAGAGCGATATGTTGCACGCCTGCTCCTCCGTGGTACTCTACGTACTCTTGAATCTGACTCTTTCTCTTGCCGGCCGCTGGTTCATTGATAGGCATCTTGACGGTTTCCTCCCAATTGGCCATCACTATGGAGCGGAGTGCGGAGTACTCTGTGCAGACCTGCTTGTCGTCTACCGACCAGAATCTTGAAGAAAAAGAGGGTACTTATTTACAAATATGTAGTATTCACCGTGTCTAGAAGTTTTAAGAAGATCCTCGTGGATGAAGACTCATCAAAATGTGATAGGTTGGCAAAAAAGCGGACGGCCCACCTCATGGAGAATGGTTACCTACTATTTGCATCTACAACACTAAGAGGATTGCTGATTGCGTTACCAACCTTAGAGACAAAGTTATAGTCTCATGTGCCCGTAATTTAACCGGCATCCATACCAGAGTAGACATAGGTATAAGCTAAAGCAGTACCTCAACTTACTATAATCTCAAGAATTGAAACAATCACACAGACACGCTCTGTATACTGAGTAGTTTTTTGTTTTTGTATGGAACTGCATCCCGAAAATACCTTACTTGTCTTGTTGCAGTGCGTGTCTGTGTGTGTCAAATCGGACGATTGTAGGTAGTTGAAGTACTGCTTTAGCTTATATGTCTACTGTGTCCATACCCTTCAAACCGGGACGCAGCAATGCTGCTTGGTGGCATAAATATGTATGGAGGTAGTAGTACTTCTCCAGACAAAATCTTTCACAAGATGCTCTATTACTACTAAAATTCTACAAATATCGTGTCTAATCTGAGCTGAAGTAAAAGAACTTCCCTTTCATTTTAAGTACCTAGACATCTAAATAGGTCACTACTCTGGACATGGGAGAGGTTTTGTAGTAGTCGATCTTGAAGCCCGCGCTTAAAATTAAAGGAGATTATCTATCCGCGCCACCCAGCTAAGAAAGTGAAATATTTGTGACAATTTTACAATCCACGACATTATATTTAATTAATAGTTGTGATCGCGGTTTGTGTTTTAATTTTAATGGTAATAATGGTAACCACTCACAACAAGCTTAAATTAATTAACATTAACATGACTTACCTGTGAAACTGTAGGCAGCGTTCATACCACGACGCGGCTTCCTCCATACTTCCATCAGGCTGGTTACCCACCACGTGGTCGATGAAATTGATCTCCACTTTTGGCCTGGTAGAAACAAATGGTGAAATAAATTATATTGTTATATTTATCTATGACATCACTCATGTATTCTTTGAAGATGAGCAGAGCACCGAGGCCAGACGTAAAGAATAGCACTACCCCATCTCTTCCCATGGGTGTCGTAAACGGCGATAGGGATTTACTAGAGGATGGGCACAGCAGCTTTCTCTGAGCACTTTAACAAACATACTGCGATAGCCAACCCGCCTGCTAAGCGTGGCGATTATGGCAAACCTATTCTCATAATGCATAATGTCAGCACGCCCCCCGATTCAGAACCTTTTCGATAAGCAAATGTCGACCGATTCGGTTTGTATCTCTTTTCGTCTACGATACGATTCGCGTACGAGAGAAAAAGAGATAGCAAACCAACAAAACAACGTTCCACAACTGAGTAATCGAATCCTTCTGAATCAGCGAGCTATTCTAACACCCGGGCATGTATCAGAGAAGCAAGAATCGTTCTGTCTTTGACTTTCTCAGCGAAAAAACAGAGATAGCATGAGAGTTGCTTCAAGAAACTGACGTGTCGTGTAAATCAGCCTTTACACTTGAGCTCAATTCTATGCCCCTAGAGAAAAAATGGTTTAAGTCCATATAAAGGGTATGAGGATTTATACCCTTTTTCACGAGGGCCACAGAATTGTTCTAGGCATCTGACACATTAGTTCAAGTGCGTGTAAGTATACGTAAGGTAAGGTGTAAGGTGTTCAAAATTAATGAGAAAATCTTAGCTCAATCATTTTGCCTGATTTACTCACTAATTCCTAGGGTATTTAATGTCTAAGGGACTTACAGGAATTTATTGATAGGATCATTTGTCAACAGCTGGTATCCAGGCAGGAAAGGTCCTCGGTATTTTGACCTATCCACTAATGTGTGAGTATTGTCGCCATACTGTTGAAAAAAATAATGTTTAGAAGCTATACCTACAACTAAACTTTGTAAACCTAAACTTCAACGAACACCAGATGAGACCTCCTTTCCATTTTCCTTTAGTTTCACACAGCATCACGCTAGTATTCCCCGAAGGGTTGCGCAAAGGTGTATTATACACCTGTGTAGGTGTAGGTACACCTTCATTACGCCGTTACACTTAAGTCCCATGTATAAAGGTATATCGGGCTGGTAACTCCACGTCTGAGCGCGTATTTTGCGTGACGAAGTCCCATATAAAAGTCCCAGAGCAAGCCTATTGCCATCAATCGGGCTCAAATCCACACTCCGGACTGCTACTGAGAAATATCACACGGAAAAACCCAATAACACTATACACGAGCTAAGGATCCAACTCAGGACCTCAAGCTCAGTAGTCGCGCTTACTAGGTCAACGAGGCAGTCAACTTTTGTTTCGGTATGGGACCTATTTAGGAACAGAGTGGAATGAAAACATCGTGAGGAAACCTGCACACAAAAGAGGTCTTTATAAAGTTCACAATGGTACCTATTCATAATATCCGACGCGCATTAAAGCCTAAAGCCTATTCTGAAAAGAAGCCTGTGCCCAGCATTGGATCAATAATATGGGCTGATTATATCCTTACCGTTTTCACAGTGGCCATCCTGACGACTCCATACTCGTCTTTCTCCTCCCACAGATCCTTCACGACTTCAGCGCCTTGCTTCCTCGCATATTCCAGAATATAGTCCAGGTTCTCCACGTGAAAAGCCACGTCTTTTACGAAGTCGCCGTGGTAAGCTACTTCGTTCGTGAAGTCTGTTTCTTCGGGTTCGTATTGAGCTTGGAATACAAATATGATCTGTTGAAGAAAATTAGGATAATTCAATGAGTTTTCAATATGAAAGCAACAATATGTAGGGTGGTGTAGTTACGACAATAGGATCAGATGCAAACGAAAGTACCTACCTATCTACATTGCAGCACCAGCGTAAGATATTACCACCGTAGACATTTCTTTGGTACTTACCACCGATATCATATACAAGATTAGTCGGAAAAGGAATACTAATCCGAAAGGGTGTAAAAGAACCCAGAATAATGAATAACTTTTGTTCTACAACTTTCCCCAAAAGTCAATAGTTTAAGAGAAATAGCTTTTCAAAGATTTCACTAAAAATACGCTAAAATCTATCTAACTTCAGCTATGATCAGCTGTGTTCAGGTAGGTACATTTTTGTTTATGATTGGGGTCACGCATTAGAAGCCCCATTTCTGAATTCGTAACTAAAGCAGGGATAAAGAGTACCGAAACAGGCAAAAAAAAGATTATGTATAAAGAAAAGCCTCAATTAAAAATCATATTTTGTATGGAATTAAAAATTATCGAGTAGGTAGGCCCGCGGATTAGTTGGTTGTCCTTTCCAACTAACCTTGTATAAGGCCACAGAACATTTCCACAATCGGAAAATGGCGCAGATATGTTTCCATACGGTGATAGGTACATAGTGTTCCTATAGCGGCTTCAGGACAGATGACATGCATGGCAGGTGCTCGCGAGCATTGATACAGATATTTCCGAGAAAGTTCCGAGAAGGGTCTCCACTTATTTTCAATTCAGATTAATGGACTGATTTTGCTATTTCAGTTTTCGGTATACATCCCCTTTCACCCAGTGGATCATAGTCGTCCCTTGTTCGCGCGGACGGAATACAGAATAGTTGAATATAGAATGACTTTTTATATTTCATGCTTGTATACCATAAGAATCACCGAAAAACTCGTTATTTAAGAAAATGTCCCTCAGAATCCGGTTACCTATTTGTTATTGTAATAACGTATAAGTTTAGGTATAAGTTCGTGGCTTAGTAACAGTCACGCGGATCGATAGATCTGAGAGGTTAAGCTGCGCTTGCCTCGGTCAGTCCCATGGATGGGTGACCATTTTCTTATCATATCAAACTCCCTCCGAGCCTCAGAGAGCACGTAAAGCAATCGGTCCTGCGCCTGATCTCTCCCTAGTTTTGTCGGATCGCCTTCCCATCGGATTAAGAGAGTGAGGAAATAGAGAGTGCACCTGTGTCTGCGCACATACTTGTGCACTATAATGTCTCTTCCGTTTCCGTTGATGAATTGGCCGCCTTGACCGAAATTCGAAATATATTTTACTTAAGTTTAATTAATTTTGGATGGAAACACTTGGAGCTCACTTCGATAGTATCCTTTCAATGTGGACCAGGCAGCGCTTGGCTAGATTATTTACAGCATTTTAGATTCTACTGTCTTTCTATACAGCCAAGCACTTTATTTACCCGATCAAACATTCAAACTACGCAAATAATATAATAATGAATACAATAAACTATACCCATACATTAATAAAATAATCTTATTTCGCAGTTACAAATGCCAATAAGAGGCTCGTCTTATCATAATACCAGTTTACCTTATTCATTCTGACGGCGTAAGAAGCTGTTTTTCTCGAACCAGTCTCCAGACCGCTGTAGGCTAGAGGCTCGAAGCCGAATCTTGTCACATAGTAGCTGGCAGCCTGATAAACAATAATCAAGAAAAAATATAGTTCTTAGAAGAAAAAATTAAGGCGCTAGAATCATAAAAAAAAATAGTAAGAGCTCTTTTTTAATTTATTAGATATGTACAGACAAACAAAGAGAAAAGTATACATGCAACTAATTACATTCATATTTTAACAGAGTTAGGCGTAGGTATGTTTCGTGGACAAGTTTTAGCCATCGTTTGTAGCGTAGCGAGTTGCATATAAAAAGTTATTACGCACACAATAGTGCATTAATATCCGTTGTTTGCCTGTATATCTAACTCTTTTGTTGGCTGTACAATGACGTTATTTAAACATTTGTCAGTTGATTGTTATGTTCCTACCTAGGTATTCTTAGCAAAATTAAGCTAACAGCAGAGACGGATTAAGAATTAATCTAAATGTTCTAGCACTATCTAACAACAATAAGAACATGAATAAAAATAGGAAACCTAGTCTTGATTGGATGAATATTCGTAAAAACTTAACAAAAATTAAGAATATTATTGTCATCATCTCAAAGTTAAAAATGCAGACGTTTAAAACTCCAATTATGATCATGAAAAGTTGAAAACCCAAGCTATAATGCCATCAAGCAAAAATACAAGATTAAAACAATCTAAAACTACTACAATTTTAACAATACAGGACAACAATGATTTGTGAAAGAAATGTCAAGGTAATTCTAATATTCACTCGATTATAAATTCAAAGATGTAAAACAAAGCCAAACTGACCCTATCTATTCGATCTATCTATCATCTCATACCTACAATTTATAATGAACTTACCTGTTTGGCGTTGGACACCCAGAATGTAAGATGGTCGAAAGCTAGGAAACGCCCGTCCTCCGGTTGTCGTCCCTTATCCGTGTAAGTAGTCTGAAAAAGAGAGATTGTTATGTGTTTGGTAATCAAGTAGTAAATTCAAATTGGTCTTAAAAATAACTTGATCAGTGGAAAACAAAAAGTGCTAAGTGCAATGTGATCGCGATTCACTTATAATATTAACTAAAAAAAAAACTTCAACTAACCATCTCGGCTCCTGATTTGACACACACACAAACATTGATTCCACTGATCAATATTAATTTCGCTGATTATATTTGTTCAATATATCATTCACAAATTAGGTGCATTGTTCTAAATAGACGGCAGAAAGCTTTTCGTGAAAAAGTTCTACAATTCTAGAAACATTACTGATTTTTTAAATAATTAACTGTTGGTACCTAAATCAGAAAATATGTCGACTATGTCGATAAAAAATTATGAAAGTTCTATGCACCTATATTCTATAAGTAGGTACTTATTTGACAATAGATACAATTTTTACTTACCATTGTATTTACATAAAATAATACTTGTAACAAAATAGTAATAAATGCAAATAGCTGTTGTTACTAAAATGTGAATGTTTTTATATCGAGCACTGTATTTAGACTAAAACGTAGCAGAAACTGCCGGTGCTTATATTGAACCGAGAAAATATCTACTCTATAATAAAGTTTTACAAGAAAACAAGACACAAGTAAGCCTGTGTTCACAAGACGTCGAATATTTTCACCTGAGCTTAAGATGAAAAGTCGCACAAAGATAATGTCGCGTTTGATGAAACATATTTCGTTTCATATTTGTAATCATAACTGCAAGTAAATTGCACATCCAGTCGCAACTGTAAACTATGCAACTGACAAATGCAGCTTAAGGCGTCGTCCTAGCTACGATCGTACGAGCAAACGATGCGATTTCGTCGCGCGATGAAAATGATCTTGCGATGGTTTAACGGGTAGTACCTAGATGGTTTAACGGGTTAGTAGATCGCGCGATACCCATCGCATCTTTCCGATCGTGCGATGCCGTCGCGCCCTCAACGCAAATGCGCCATTTCAACAATCGCGCGATTACACTCAAAAGAGATCTGTAGCTTTGATTGACACGATCACACGATCAATCCCAACGTACGATCGTTATTAAGCATTTCCTGTGCTTGCGCGATGATTTGCGATCGTCAATTAGG
Organism: Amphipyra tragopoginis; assembly: GCA_905220435.1. NCBI lineage: Eukaryota > Metazoa > Arthropoda > Insecta > Lepidoptera > Noctuidae > Amphipyra > Amphipyra tragopoginis. The sequence continues at coordinate 7,380,507 of HG992006.1, forward strand.
ACACTAAAGAGATTTGTGTATTTAATCTCGTTGTGCGATGAAATCGCATCAATTGCTCGTACGATCATAGCCAATTAGGAAGACGCCTAAAGACAAATAGGATGTAAGTCAGTGCAAATGCGTGAAACTGCTGACTGGATGTGCAGCCCACTTACAGTTACAATGTGGTATCAATGAAAGAAATAAAATTCACCAAATGTGACATTATTAGACCCCCAGGAGTCTGTAACGAGAAGACTTCTTGGAGTCGCCACCTTCGACCTGCCGGCAATCCGATGCGCGCACGGAAAAATCTCGCTGGGCGTTTGACAGAGTGACAGTTTTCGGAAAATTCCCTCTTTAATCCTCTGTTTAAATTATATTTTGGTTTTCACATGTATTTTCGCATTTGTTATAGTTATTAAAGGAGGCTTTAAAACAATACATCGTCCATAGCTTGCTATCTAATATTTTTGATAATCGAAGCAGGAACGTTACTCAAAAAATTATGTCGTCCGTGTGAACAAGATCTTACTCTACGTGATAAACCGACGCACGTTGTCACATCAACGTCTCCGACTTGTGGCAGGCGAGCCTCCGTCGCACGGTGCTACGAAAATTCGCATGTGGACAAAATTTGGTATAAAAATATGGTAAAAATACAGTTCCTAACATAACGTCGGAAACTGAAATGTTCTTTGTTTTTTTTTTATCCCAGATATTAGCTTGCCTTTGACCACTATCTCACCTGATGATGCAGTCGAAGATGATGAAGCACGCTTGTCTAGAAGATACCACGATTAGTATTTCTTGACGCTTCTTACTATTAATATCATGCCACTCTCGGGATTAAGACGGGCCTTATGACATCATTTAGTAAAATCCATCCAACCGTTGGGATACTACGAGGGAATAAAAATCCCATATACATAATATGACGCGAAAAACATAATCTTGCCTCTGCATTACCTATTCATCAGATTAGGTAGGTAGTATCTGGAACGAACTAAGAATTTTGTAAACGCCAAGTCTCGCGACTTTTTGCCGTAAAATGTTCTGAGATCTTATTTACAGCCAAGTCTGGCATTTCATTTATAAATATATTTTTATGACTTGACAACCTCGTAATTTTCTGGCTTTCATTCTTATCTGTTACAAAGATATGGGCTTAAAAGGGTCTTAAGATGGTTCGAGATAAGGGTGTACGGCCGTGCATGCTCGACGTCGACGGGGGCACTCCCGTCCCACTGATTTACTTACCAGTATCTACATTTTTGTACAAAGCTAGTACGAATCTTCTAGGTTTTACAGCTAATCAGATAGCTCACTATGCATTTTAAATAGTTTACCCATGAAAACCAACATAAAAACAAAATATGACGTTGTTTGTTTACAAACAAGAACACAGGACCTTGTTTACAATTCCCTTGCCGCATACCTCATAACAAATATGATATTATTCACTATTTTGTCCAATAGTTTAGCCCACTGCGCAAATCATGCGATAAACAAAATGCAAATGTGATTGGATATAGAAAACTTGATTTCGAAGCAAGCTAAGCACAGAGGCGGGGTGAAGTGGACGTCACAGAGCTACCTACTGACACACAGTATTGTAACTTACCGTTGCTCTTCTTTACATTATGATGACGTTTAGAAGAAAGAAGGAAAGGAAACATCGATTATTGCTACTTAATTTTTATGGCTCCATCGTTATTTGATGATCTGTCAACGCCAAAGATGCAAAAGTAATGGTGGTAAGTAACTAGTACAACTAGCGACCCGCCCCAGCTTCGCACGGGTACTATAATATGCATGTATTATACATAAATAAACCTTCCTCTTGAATCAATCTATCTATTAAATAAAACCGCATCAAAATCCGTTGCGTAGTTTTAAAGATCTAAGCATACATAGGGACAGACAGCGGGAAGCGACTAAGTTTTATACTATGTAGTGATGATGAACAAAAATTAGCGTGGAAATCAGATGAGCGTGCTGAAAAAGGACAGTACAAATATGTTAGTTAATACATAGCATGGTGCCTTAAATAAATTACTTAGCAGGTTTTAACTTCAACTGCATAACAGCACCCATATTCGCCAACCCTTCACCGCTTCAGTGCTTTTGGGAAAAAGAAATAGCGCAACAAACTCAGCACACGTCTTTTATTGAAAGAAATTGTTTTTTTTTATGCAATTAAAGGCTGGTATTTAAAAGGAGTAGCGAAGGAAGTCTGCGAAGTGGTTAAAAAAATAAAGAAACCATTTTTTTTATTTTATATTTGACTACAAAATAATGTCTTAGTTCTTAATAAACATTTTAAAAAAATCTTCATTCAAATTACTTATATATTTTTAAAGAAATATAGAGTGTGTTTCAAATATGTGCGTTAATATTGCGCTCCATAATTATGCTACAGTAAAAAGCAATATCTATTTTTTTTTATAACGCTCTTCATCATAAGGATCGTTAGACAGAAGACAGGAAGCTTATTTCCAAAAAAATATGTAGTACTTAGCTACTATCATGAGTAGTTACTGACGAACGTGTTTTATTTTTCTTCCAGATAGGTACCTACGTGTCGTTATTCTAAATGTTACCGTAGCTTACCCAACCCTCAACATAATATTACTCTACACATTTTCAACATAAAACAACTTCACTCAAAACTTAAAGCCACAACAGCGACTTAATATCTCTAGAATATAATTTGTCTGCCGTAAGCTGTCTCCACCCCACATTAGTAGCAGCCAGAGTCCGGTACGGGTCGGTCGGCCATTTTACATATCTGACAGTCATACTATATTACAAAATGTTGTGCAATCTGTTTTATAGGTTCTAGAATTTTCCACGACATTTAAAAGTTAAAAAATAAATTAAAAATCTAAAAGGACAGGGTTTTTAATTATGATATTGTGTGCGTGTGCGCATTGTTTGCCTAAAAAGCTTGCTGTTTGCAATGACTATTAAAATCTAGTAAGAGTGTTGACTGAAACTAGATTTTAAGGGTAGAGGGATTCCATATCAAATGGGTCAAAATGGAACCTAATTTTATTACTAATAAGGTAATGTCGCGTCTGTCTGTCTATTTCTGGTTCTAAGTTCCCAAACTGTTAGGGAATTATTACAAAAGATGGTTTAAACCAAGACTAAGGTAAACCCAGGTTTAAAATATACCCATCACTTTCTTATGTCATATGACAAAAAGAAATGGGGCTATTTTAAAACCTAGGTTTTTCTTAGACCATCTTTTGTAATAAGGGGTAAAAGTCTAACTCGCTTTCTTCCATCTTCTTCTTTCCTCGTTCCATTTATACGAACCTATATTTTAATACAGAATAATAAGTGTATGTATTTTTTTCTTAACTTCTGTGTAATTTACCAGATGTCGCAGATCACAGCTAAAATAAACTACAGAATAAAGTTATTTATAATAGTTTATAAAAAAAACAGATCTTAATAAACTTAACGCAAAAAGGTATTTACACAACAAATCAGTTAATTTATACAAGCCATGAGAAACTACTGGTAAAGTTGTATAATAATTAATTTTCTTTTTAAAACTCAAGCCTAAAGTATATTTTTTGAACACCCTAACATCTGATCCTATACAAAATAAATCAGCACCAACAACATTAATGACGTCATCAAGCTGCGTCGTTCTTCTTCACTTCTTCAGTACTCTCGTTCTTGCTTTGTTCAATTGCTTCGAACACCCATTTGTAGTTCATGGCACCGAAGCCCTGGAATGAAATAATTATTTTAAAAAGCCTATTAACAGAAGACTAGGTTCTTGTGTCTTCTTCCTAAGGCCCAGCCTCCTGACACGTAAGTGTACGAGAAAAACGAGTTAAAAATGCGAATTGGTCGACAGCTGATTATTGACATGGTTGTGATGGGCCCAATAACCACTACAACGAGCAATTAACAGTTAGCAGACGGATTAGTGGTGACAGTTGGTTATTATTGGCATACAGGAGTACGCTGCTACCCATCTTCTTGAGAATCCCATCTTCGCGTTTTACGACACCCATAAGTGGGAAAAGCGGTAGCCTAATCTGTGATTAAAACCTCACGGAACCATTTACACTAGGTGCCCACACCAGCGGTGAGCAAACAATTTCATCGGGGGCCAGAAAAATGCAAGAAATTTTGGAGGGGGACAGAATTAAAAAAATAACATTTTTTAATGCCAAAACTAACATTTTTGCCTCAAATAATTTGAGGCAAAAATGTTATTTTAATATTATTTGAGGCAAAAATGTTATGATGGCTATTTGTTATGGGTATACACTCTTCATCTAAAAGGCAGGGTGACGGGCCGGATTAAAACCCTTCGCGGGCCAGATTTTGCCCGCGGGCCGTAGTTGACATGTAAACTGACTACAAACCCTGTGATTCCGCCTCTGCAATATTTCAATGAACACAGTCGGTCTGGCTTGCAGGTGCTTAGTGAAAGCCTGCAGCATATAGCCCCGTTCGTCGAAGTCGATCAGAATGTTCTGGTCCTGCAACGCTTCGATGCTCTCGGCGACTTTGATCGAACTATGCTTCAGTTTCTCTCTGATCAAGTCGTAGTAAGTTGGCGGCCATGACAGTATGTCGGCGCCGCGGGCTTTCAAATTCCGCATCTGTTGGTTAGTAAGAAAATGTATTTACTTTATTAGGTACTTTTGTTAATTTTCTTGAAGGGAAAATTATTATTTTGAGCTCACAGGAGTTTTTAACTAGTGTTGTAAAAGACTCGAGTCTTCGAGTCCTATATAAAAGGACTCGGATGATGAATTACAAGACTCGACTCATTACAAGCGGACTCCAAGACTAGCGAACTCAAGTCGCTACGAGCTCTTGAATCACTTGAATGTTACTTGAGAGCTCGAGTCTTTTTGTGCGCTCGGGTCCTTTTTATGCGGCGAGTCGCGCATCTTTATTTTCTTAGAAGTTATTTTTTTGCTGATTTTTAATGATTTTATCTCATTAAGTAGTTTTTTTTTTGTGGTCATAATTTCGTAATCACTAATTTAAACTTACCGCCTAATAAATAGAGTCTTTTCGGATGATGAGTTTCAAGTCTCATCTTCATGCTCCGAGTTTTTCTTGAAGACTCGAGTTCATTTTAAGACTCGAGTCCTTTGTAAGACTCGAGTCGCTTTTAAATGACTCGGGCTCGGCTTGACTCTAGAGTCCGAGCCTTTTTAGCACACTAAGTCTTGCATAATTGAGTCGAGTCTTTCAAATTACGACTCGAAGGCTCGAGTCCATTGCAACACTATTTTTAACGGCCTTAGAGATATCTATTGACATTTCCCAGCGCTCGGAGTACGGCCAGCAACTCACCTAGTAACCCTAAAGGTGCGGTATCATATGAGATACCAAGTTTTCACTATTAATGCGACCGGCAAAATGCAGTGCACGGAGTGGTTAATTATTAAGAATAGATCGATTGGTGAGCAGAGCACATTATAAAATCAGCCATGTGAATGAAAGTGCAAAGAGCTATGAATATTATAAAACAGTGTAGTACCTAGACGGATAATTCTTGCTTCGTTGCTAATTTCTGGTTATTTAATACCCCTCACATAATTCTTCCTGCAACAAGCCTAACATGCGCAGCGCAAGTTAATACGGCGAGATAATGTATTGTATAGATTACCTCGTCTCCACACGAAATAACGCGACGACAAAATTATCTCGCGCTGCGCATGTTAAGCCCGGCTGGTTGATACCTAGTACAAAATATCTCACGACTTTTATATGCTAACGCTACACTTTATGTTATACGTTCAAATATTAGTACACACTCACGGTGGCAACAATATCATCTGTGTACAGAGCGATATGCTCAACTCCTGAGGTTCCGAGTGACTTCACAAACTCACTCGCTTTGCTGGTTGGCCTCAACCCCTTAGCAGCTTCATTCATGGATAGCTGCAAAATAACGAACATTCCATTCAGTTGTTACGTATGGCGTGATAGATTTACAATATCTAAATTAACATTGATAGGAAATGCGTTGCATTACGCTACGTCACTGCATCGACTACGACACAGCGCTACGATGTACGGGATTGTTGTGCGTCGCAGATTTGCAACAAAAGGATCTACGATGTAACCCTTTTGAACTGTAGCGCTGTAACGCACTATTCTGTTTTCGACTCTAGAAGAAAGATTTCTATTTCTACGTATATTTATAAGATCTATTTCTACGAAATAGTAAAGCCACTATTAGGAGCCCATGTTAAATAAGCATAGCATATTACTACTATTACAATTACTTTTAACTTTACAGAAATAAGTTACATAAACGTTTGTATTTATTTAACCTCTAATGCCCGGTTCCTATCAAAATCGGATCAAAAACCATTTGGTATTGCTTACCAATGGTAGCGTTCTTTATTGCCATACTGGGCATACGCATGAACTCGTAGGCTAATTTTACCTGTGATAGCTATTAGCGTATGGGAAGGTCTTACTTTGCCGCTACGCTTCATTATTGGTAACGAAACTATATAAGCTCGGTTTAACATAGGAATCGGCCAAAGAAGACTACTGACTGAGTAGGCTATATACACTATAGTACTACCACAGTCCATTAAACTGTGCTAGCATAGTAACTTATGTTCTATGCACACTCAGGTATTTTGTGGGCCGATCCCGGCGGCACTGCAATGCCGGGCCGACCCGTGACGGGAGTGGAGCGAGCCCCGAACATCCCGTCAGTTTACAAAAATCAGTTTAATATACTGGTCCCTCAGTGAGGGAACTTTCAGATATTAAGCTGAAAAGAACAGATACTACACTTTGATCTTAGCCAAAAGGCCGAGAAGCGATACTCAACAAACCGAAATCGAGGAGGGTCATTCAATCGCGGAGAATCTTAACACCGCAATTCAGAACGTGACGTCATTTACACAGCGCCATCTATCGAGAACACTTTTGAACTACGAAAGTAGCTACTCGACTAGTAGGTATCTAACACATTTCACTAAACAAAACTTACGAGAACATTTTCATCCCTATTCATGACAGATGCCGAGTTGATACAGGAATATGGAACTAAATCGTGTTTGTAGTCTACACACCAGAATCTAGAAATAAAAAAAAACAAGTTATAAGACAATGAAACTCCAATTGAAAATATTATTAGAATTATCGAATTCTCTGTTCATCGAGTAGTATAGAAATCGGGAAAATAAATTATTTCATCTCACGTTGGATTTTCTGTTAATTCTCACCTGTGCATATTGAGGTTCTTTTCATACCAAGCCACCGAGTCTTCAAGTGTTCCATCAGCCATATTGCCTTCTACGTGATCTATGAACATCAGATTAGTTGCGGGTCTGAAAATAAGCAAAGAATAAAAGCAACATCAATCATGCACTGATGAAAATATTACAAAAAAGCAATATTTAATGTTTATCAAACAATTTTTGCTATATTTAAACTCGCACGCGTAATTTTAGAACAACGCCATCTATACTTGCATGTTGGTAACATGGTAAATGGTTGAATGTTTCCCCTAATTTCGTTACCGCCCAATAATTCCTGTTCGTTGCGTTATAAAGGCCTAGCAATATGAGGGTTAAGAATAATAAAAATGGTTTTTAGGTTAAATACGGAATTGTGTCACTTTATTTTGTAAATTGAATTATTTAAAACCTACCGCGTACGGTAGCTGTTGTACTCAATTACTCAATTATTAGGTGTATCAATTTGAACTTGAACCATACATTTAACACAACAAGTTTGCTTCTTCTACGTAAATTAAGTAAGTTACTTGAGTTGATTACTCCTAAAAACTAGTAAAAGATGCTGTAGGTACATTTAAGTTATTTAAAAGGTAATGATTTTTTAAGTAAGTAAGGTATCTAAAGTCAGGCCAAGGTAACTTTGCATTACAACTTTAATGCCATATATCACTGCAAACATGAACTAAAATCTTTATATTATTGTCATTTTCCAATTTCCATATTTTTTTAAGGTAAAACCAACTCAGATTAAAACAATGACAATACTTCAAAGATTTTTAAAGTAATTGTTTGCAGTGTTAGCTTAGCCTGATTGTTTTGCATTAAATTTTTTATTTAATCAGGGTTTTTTTAGTCTTTTGTTTAATGAAGTACTTACAGTGATTTATTAAGGATATCATCATGGTCGACCGGCTCGTACCCTGGCAACAATATTCCTTTATATTTGCTGCGGTCTATGAGAGTGTGGGTGTTGTCACCATACTGTAAAATAAAAAATTATACCATAAACACACGCCTTTAATCTCCGAAGGGGTTAGCAGAGCTGTTCTCCTCTTACAGGAGTCTGTACAACCACGTTTCACCTATGGTATTAACACATTCGAGTCCACCACACTTTTCATAGAGCTCATACGCCATCCCGCCATACATATTACTAGAGGACCTTCCAGGAAGGTCCTCGGCATTGACTGCCTCTTGCTGAGCAAAGGCCTCCCCTTTTCCCTTCCAAACATCTATTTAGTGCCGTTTCTAACCATGACCCTGACAAACTTCTAGATCGTCACACAAGTGTCAGATTAGTAAAAAAAAAATTACTTACCTACCTAATTCAATTCAATTCAAATTATTTATTGCAATTACAATATATTACACATAATTATACAGGTGGTAAAATATATTTAAAAAGAAACAATTATGGACCCTGTGGGGCACATTAAAATTATAATATAGGGTGGCGAGAGGAAGAGCGCTTTTATCCATTTATCCTTAACACTAAAATAATTATATTAGGTAGATTGTTCTTTTATTGTAATTTTATCTTTAGTTTATATGGTTTATTATTTATTCTTATGTTTGATTAATTTGATTATATAATTCGTTTATTTAATATAGGTAAGTATCTAATTATAATTTGTAATGTTATTATATTCCAGTTTTATTTTATTTAATGGGTGCATTTTTTTTTATACCTACTTTTTCTTACCTACTAAATTTATAGATCTTACCGTTTTCAACACAGCGTATCTCACAGCACCATGTTTGTCCTTCTCCTCCGTTAGACCCCTAACGATCTCTGCTCCTCCGTCCTTGGCCCTTCTGACCAGCTCGTCTAGGTCCTGGACCTCGAAGGCCACGTCCTTTACGAAGTCGCCATGCGCTGACAGGTCCTTGGATATCTCGCCACCGGAGGTAGTCGGAGACTCGAATATTATTGTAATCTGTTCAAGGTAAATATGGAGTCCTAATTGTGCTAATAATGATCGCTTATTATTAAATATAATCTGGTTAATGTAAGCAGAGTGGAAGCTTAATGTCGGCTGTACACACCGGCTGAGGCACCCTAAGGCCTGAATTACATAGAAACGGAATAAAGCGCAGGCACGGCACAGGCAGGCGCGTCACTTTCATACATTTTTCGTGCCGCTTCAATTTTTTTTCGCACAAAATGTATGAAAGCGACGCGCCTGCGCCGTGCCTGCGCCCTGGGGCCTACTCCCTAAGTCCGCCAACAAAGTTAGTCGACCGTCCGAAAGTAGCCCGAAACGTTGGAGTGAACAAAACAAGTGTCAAGTTCAACTTTTCGGACGGGCAAAAACACATCGGTAGTAGGGACAACTGTCAAATCGTGTTGTCATTCATTCTTAGTTCGGGCCCCAAAATATTCGTATGTCCGTAGTTGATAGAGAGTAGGAAACGCTCGTAACTAACGCCGAAACCACAGACTTCGTGCTTACGAAGTAGACCCCCTATGCCGTTTCAGGGCGTTCGCTACGTCAAGCGTGCGCACGCGGCGGGTACCCGCCTCGTTTGTGTGTACCTATTGAAAGATAGTATGTACAAACCCGTCGCACGCGTCCGCGCCATTTAGCGCTGCTCATACTCGTACTATCTTTCAATACACACACGCGAGGCGGGTATCCGCCGCGTGCGCACGCTTAACGTAGCGAACGCCCTAAGATAGACCGAGAGCGGGTGTGTAGGTATGGGTACTTTGGCACATGAATTAGCTCTCGTCTCGGGCTTTCGGCGAGGGATTCTCGGCGAATGTGTACAGCTGACATGATATAGTTCCATACAATACCTACTGTTTAACCGAATTGTAAAAAGCTGATGTCCCAAACGGAGCAAAATTCAGACACGATAATTCTATCCTTACTATCGCTGAAGATAAGCAAAATTGGGTAAAGTAACCATGTAGGTACCTGATTTAGTCTCACAGCGTAAGACTGCACGGGTCTATTTTCCGTCGCCTCTCGCACAGCCAATGGTTTGAAGCCAAACCTTGTTACGAAATAGCTTGAAGCCTAAAAGATACCGTGAAACACGCCAACATTGCCCACATTTATCAAACAAAACCAGATATTTCAAGATTTTTGTATGCAACCCGGGACGTATTTTTTATCTGTGGCAATACTAAGATCAAATGCATGCATTGGTTTACCAAAATTTAACATTTGTCATCGCTTTCTTGATTATATAAACAATTTTCAAGGCGGTCAAAGTTATCTGGACTTTTAGCCAACATTACCACCATGATTTTAAGCGGAATTATAACCCTTATTTGAAAGCCATACAAATCATTAAAAGGTTTCTGGCAATATTACCCATAGCCTGAGAAATTTATTCTAAATCATAAATATTTTCTTATTAAAATGAATGGGCAATCTTACCCTGGTAATTTTTCTCTTCTCCATACAAACGGTTTGTAGGAATTTAAAAGTGTCAGGGTTGTCTCATTTGATAATTTGTTTAAAAGTCACGAAATAAAATAAAACATTTTTAGATGCAAAGTCGTTTATTAAAAATTTAAATCAATAACAGTAAGTAATTGTGTTTTTGTTTCATTTATTCGTACTGAGTATTACTACATCTCAATTTTGATACAGAAAACAGAAGTCGTCTATCAAAATTGAGATCTAACAATACCCAGTATGTTCATAAAAATCTGATATCTATTGTCTATTTTCACAAGTAACAAACATAAAATAATTAAAGATCTCACCTCACAAGCTGAATGTGAATCTATTTGACAAAACAAACTGATAAGTAACGTAATATTTCTGCAATAGGTATACTATAACAGATAGATCAGATACACTTTACGTGAATTAGATCGCACGAAAATCAAAAAAATCTGCTGATTTTTTCTTCGGAATAATTTTTATACATACGCGATCCCAGTTCACGTCTTGACTTCCTTGGCCTAATGCGAGATTTGTGTGTGTTTTTCTGTAACAAAAAAATGCAAGTTTTTTTAAAGTTAATAAGTAAATCATTATGTTTCCTACAATCTTAAGCCTATTTTTATTCAGGTAGATAATAATATGTTGTAGAGTACTGAGTGGTATTTAAAAGTCTCGACTCAATTATTCAAGGCTCGACTCCTTATAGCAGAACTACTAAACTCTCTCTCCTTTCTCTCTCTATCTCGCTCTACTTTCTCTCTCTCTCTCTCTTTTCTCCTCTCTCTCTCTCTCTCTCCCTATCTCATTCCCCATCTCTCTCTCCCTATGGCATTCCCCATCTCTCTATCCTTTAACTCTCTCTTAATTTTTCATTTCTTTCTCTCTTTCTCACATATCTTTCTTTCTCACTCTTAATTATAATTTACACTAATATTTTTTCGAGAATATGTACATAAGTAGGTGTGTACCTACCCTACTGTAATATAAAAAAGTTAGAGTCAATTAAAAAAACAACATACATAATTACATATATGAACCATGTAAAAACTACACTCATTTAGAAGAAATTCGAAAAAAAGCTTAGGACACAGATTCTCATCTGTGTCATAAGATTTTTTTCAAATTTCTTCTTAAATTTAAAAGCTTAGATGTGTTAAAACATAGTTTAAAATAACAAAAATACATTACATCAATTTTTTAAGTCTTGTAAAAAGAAAACAAAAAGTGTCAACCCTAGTCGTTTTTTTGAAGCGGGCAATGTTGACAATGATATGGCTGCATATTACTGTGTAATTTTGCCCGTCATCATAGCTTGTTTTATACATGAGTTACAACAACGAAACTATTGTTAAAAGACTTAAAACATAGTTTTACATAACAGAGAATTGAATAAACTTACCGGTGTTTTCGCCATAATGCACAATTCACTTCCTTCGATTTACAGTAATTGGCCCGCAAAAATACACTTCGTCTTCGACAAGTGTCGACAGGTAACTGAGTGAAGTAAGGAGCGGACGTGCTATTCTGTCTTGCCACACGTATATTTGATTTTCTAACAATATTATTAGTGTTGTCGTAAGTTTGGTATTTTTTGTGAAATTAGTAAATTTCCTTAGAAATTTTGTTTTGGGCAAAGATTTCCCTGGTAGCAAAGTTGGAGTATTTCACGGTAAACAGTAAATAAATATAACAGGTCAAAAGTCTAAAGCAAAAGAATTCATTACCTTTATCAGCTCTTACTTTATTACAAAATCCGGCTCAGATTAAAAATATTTCATTAATTTGAATTCATTTCATAAAATTTTATGTACACACAGCTACACATCAAGCTATACAAAACCAGTTTATCTTGGCGTCGCTTTGTATAATCTTTTCGCACAAGTAACGGTCAGCTTATACTGGTTTCGCATAGCTTGAAGTGTAGCGTGTAGCCGTGTGTACGCACGTACATTCCCAGTATGAGCTGATCCCGCATTGTTTATGCTTTCCGTTCAATGAGAGGTCAGCTTATCCTGGAAATGTATAGCTTGTTATGTAGCCGTGTGTACACAAGGTGGACTTAATTCAATTCTCTACTATAGCCAACCAGTTATCCAGTTAACATTAATTGCCAATGTATGAGGCATGGGCAGCGAGGACAAGTTGCGTTTGCCAATCCATGCCGTTATATGGGGCAAATAAGTATAGCAAGGCATTGGTCTGCCTGTTTTCAAGGACTTGGGTGGCGAGTTGACTGAATCTAGACTATTTACCCATTTTCCCTGTGTCAGGGTTGGGCAAGCGTCATCCGTCCTACCTTGGCTATGCCGATGACAGTACCCCATATCTATCTCGTGCTTATTTAGGTAAATGTATGTATAAACTTACAGTTTTCGCATTCGCCACCCAGAAGATGATATGATCAAAGTTTAGAACTTTTCCTTCCGGACGCTTATGGTTACTTTTTCCTTTAGTCATTTTGCTCTGAAACAAAACACAGGCGTTACTTATTTTGTGACTTTGTTACGACACGATCAAGTATTTTTTGTTATTTCTATAATACCTAGAACCCTAGAACCGAAGAATTGCACGCTTTTTGTAGAATGACTCTGGTATGCATATTGATTTCGCTTTTAATTCATTTTATACTAGTAATTGGTACCTTAAATTAATTATAGAATACAATTCTAGCTGAATTACCTTTGAGACCACGATTGATTGCACTTATAAAAAAATGTATCTGTTGGTTTGATTGTTAAAAAATAAACTAAATGACAAAACTACCTGTCTAGAAGTTTAGCAATTTATTTATCACTAACTGTGCCCGCGACTCCGTCCGCGTGGCAGTCGGAAAAACAATATTGTGTCGCAATAACTTAACAAACTTCTGGATAACTTTAAATTCTAATATCTTTTGATTGCGCGAACCGATTACGATGAAACAAAAACTAAATGTTACTCCGTTATACGTACAATATTTGTCTACAAAAATCAACCGCACTGAGTCAGTACTTTTTACGTGATGCGTGCACAAACAAACCGAAAAATAAATTAAGAGACAAAAAATCCATAATGATCGAAATGGATTCTATTGGTTACTGGTATTTCCGTCTTTCAGACACGACAAGTCTACAGATTTATTATACATGTATAGATTAGGTAATGGGTAAGGTAAGGTAATAAGTATTTACCTAAGTTAACGGATAGTTAATTAGATTATACAATATTATGCTCTAGAATAGGATAATTGTCTCAATTAAGTTTGTACCTATGAAACAGTTCCGAAAGAAAAATCTACGACGACCATCATTTTAGAGAAATTGCACCAGATGCACGAGATACAGTTACATATGAGGTTAATCGGAATCGGTTTTTAACAGTTAATCGATGACAAAAATTATCGCCTTTTGTATTGCGGGCTGTTATTTTTATTTATTTATTCATTACATTCGCACAAAGTTTGTACAAAGGCGGACTTAATACCTTAGACATTTTTTACTAGCCGAACTTAGGGTGATGCAGAGAAAAGATGGAAAACATGTTATCAACTTTTCACTACACAAATCAATTAATCTGAAACTTATAGACAAACAATCTCAGCGTCCCTGAGAAAATACTTTTAAAGCTTATAAATTAAAAGTCAAACGTCACAAGCAAGAAACGCCTGTAGCAAAACCTAGCTAGACATGGAACGCGAGATGCATACAAATTCACTCAAGGGCAATTAGGTAAGTACAGGATTATTGCGCAGTGTATAATTAATATTATTCTATAGGAATACATTACTGTGGATACAGTACACCTTGAAAATTACTAAGTTCCACTGATTGGTAGCTATGTGACATTGTACCGTTTTTAATTAGGTACGCACGGCTACATAAATATCAAGCTATACATTTCCAGTATAAGCTCTCCGTACCGTACCGCTTTGCTTTTTATTTGCAGTAAAAATGAATTAGAAAAATAAAATGCGTTTTAACTGAGGAGCCAAAAGCTATTACCATTCACCTTAAGATTTTGGAAGTTGCACTTCTAATTTCTAAATAGGTAAAATACATTATTATTTGCACTAGCTGACCCGACAGACGTTGTCTTGGCGTACAAAAATCTCATAGAGAAAATAACTTTCAGTTTTTCACAAATTTGCCAATTTTCCGGGCAACTTTTGAAATTTTTCTTTCCACAAAAACCTAATTCTGGCTATTACGCACATTAAAAAACAAACAAATAGCCAAATCGGTCCAACCATTCTCAAGAAGATGCGCTTACCAACGAACAGCAGTTAATTTTTATTTATATAGAATGTTATTATTATAATTAATGCACTAGCTGTACCTGGCACCTACTACCTACCTTGAGAAACAAAATCAAAATAGTAACAAAATGTTAAAACCATTTTCATTGCATGCGGTAAACAATTGAAGAATAATCGCCCTGTTTCGTTTGATCCACGATTTTTTACCCACCCTGTATATTAAGTTGTAGGTAACTTTGTAAGCACTCACCTATTTGAGTAGGTACATCCAACTTTGATAAAAACTAAAACTCAAAAGCGATTTGCTTATTAGAATCGACATATTTATAATATTTCTCTTGCACTTAATTGCTACTTAAAATATGATATTAATATCCACAAATATTAATAACGTTAAATTATGACATGTTTTTATTTTTTCAATTTTTTTTCATGAATGTTTGTAGCTTTTATTGCAATTTGCATAAGGTTCAAAATCCAATGTTCATATTTAATTCAGAGTAAGATGTTCCATAGATAAGATGTCTATCTCTATCAAAAAGCGGACGTTAGTTTCAAATGTCGAAATGTTTCCGCAAAATAATTGCCATAGCGAAGGCTGGTAAATAACTAATAACTCTAATAAGTGACCAGTTTCGTAAATAAGAGCAACCACTTTAGTGACAACTCTACAAACTTGTATCATAGACGTCTATAATAGTTTCAACCTTTGATTATTTCTACATTTTATTTCACAATTAAGACCCTTTTTTTTCTTTGGAAATTCTCATGGATGCCCTTCGCCCGGGGAAGGCGAAGGGGTATCTCGGGACTCTTACCAGCTAAAAACCCACGGTGTTCCTTCTCCTGATCCTTGGTCGGGGTCGCGGGATTCGCAGCTGCATGCACCGCAACCCCGGCAGGCCTCGATCCGCTAGCCCCTGGCGGACCTCTCCTTCTGCCTTGCCCACACCCTCTTGAGTTGAGAGGCGCGCACGGAACACTGCGCGCCGCCTTCTCGGGCCTGTTACATTTAAGGCCCGCCCTATCTTAGAGGTTTCTGGTGAACCCAGGTTTATTAGAATAAATCAAACCTACAATATATCAAGTAAAATAATATTATCTACTTAGTGACAATAAAAGTTTTTTCATTAGTTTTCTTTTTAGATCAGCAATCGCGAAACCGCTTGCCCATCATGGTGACTTTAATTCTTTCAGCCTTTAATCAGTGCTGCATGTGAAACTTCTCATAAACGTACGGCAAGTATGGTTAATAAATAATAATAAGTTTATTGACACAAAAAACCTTAGTTACAATTGAATACATAACAATTATTAGGAGTACAAGTTATAGTTGTAAAAAGGTACGTGAAATACCTACCCCTTTTTGGTTACGTATCATAATACCTAAGTTTATTATAACTATTTTCAAGATAACTACGTTTGATTCACATATGGTCATAATGCATATTGATCGACTCAACTACTGTTTAACTTACCTAATCTTGATTAAACTAAAATTAATTGCACTAACGAACGATTAATCTAATGATCTTTTAAGATATTGGATATTTCAACTATGTATGAAATACCTAATGGACGACTCGCCTACAGTTTATTAATACTGAGCGCTTTTAACAAACACCTTTACTTTTCTTTAATAATTCCTGTTTTAAGTTCAACTTAATGACCTAATTATATGTAAATAAACTATGATTCAAAGATTTTTGTGTTTTCTTAACTTTCTTTTTAACGGATAAGTAGACAATGGTGAAAACATTTCTGCGAGCAACTTGGAAATAGCGCTCGCCGGCCGCTGCCGCGGCACCGCTCGCTTCGCTCGCTCGGCTCGCGCGCTGTTGGTCACAGTTCTAACCTAACCTAACCTATTGCACTCAGTTCAAAATGATGAATCATACAATCTGCCTGCGACTAGATAATTAGACAATGGTAAAAACATTTCTGCGGCAGATTGTATGATTCGTCATTTTGAACTGGGTGAAATAGGTTAGGTTAGGTTAGAACTGTGACAAACCGCGCGCGAGCCGAGCGAGCGAAGCGAGCGGTGCCGCGGCAGCGGCCGGCGAGCGCTACTTCCAAGTTGCTCGCAGAAATGTTGTCACATATACAAAATCACCAGTAAGACAAACACAAGACCACAAATAAATCAACAGTAGGTGAATCGTCCGTTAGTTTAATCAACGTTAGGTGAATTAATTGTAGTCGAATAAACCGTAGATGAATTCTCCATTATGGATTTCGTCCATTAGTTATTACAAAAATAGGTGAAACGATCTTTAGGTGTTTTAAACGGTAGGTCTTTTGACCGTAGTTATCTTGAAAATAGTGGGAACAAACTTAGGTATTATGATACGTAACCCCCTTTTTGAAGAGGATAAATCTATTATGAACGACTATAAGTTGACTTTTTGTAGTATTAGCAACTTGTAAGTGTTCATTCGGGGAAGTGCTACTACTACCATCCAAAGGTTACGTATCATAATACCTACGTTTATTCTAACTATTTTCAACTTAACTACGGTTGATTCACATATGTTCATAACGCGTAATGGTCGACTCAACTACAGTTTAACTTACCTAATCTTGATTAAACTAAAATTAATTGCACTAACGAACGATTCATCTAATGATTTTTTAAGATATTGGATGTTTCAACTATGTATGAAATACCTAATGGACGACTCGCCTACAGTTTATTAATACTGATAATTAGACAATGGTGAAAACATTTCTGCGAGCAACTTGGAAATAGCGCTCGCCGGCCGCTGCCGCGGCACCGCTCGCTTCGCTCGCTCGGCTCGCGCGCGGTTGGTCACAGTTCTAACCTAACCTAACCTATTTCACTCAGTTCAAAATGATGAATCATACAATCTGCCTGCGACTAGATAATTAGACAATGGTAAAAACATTTCTGCGGCAGATTGTATGATTCGTCATTTTGAACTGGGTGAAATAGGTTAGGTTAGGTTAGAACTGTGACAAACCGCGCGCGAGCCGAGCGAGCGAAGCGAGCGGTGCCGCGGCAGCGGCCGGCGAGCGCTACTTCCAAGTTGCTCGCAGAAATGTTGTCACATATACAAAATCACCAGTAAGACAAACACAAGACCACAGATAAATCAACAGTAGGTGAATCGTCCGTTAGTTTAATCAACGTTAGGTGAATTAATTGTAGTCGAATAAACCGTAGATGAATTCTCCATTATGGATTTCGTCCATTAGTTATTACAAAAATAGGTGAAACGATCTTTAGGTGTTTTAAACGGTAGGTCTTTTGATCGTAGTTAAGTTGAAAATAGTTAGAATAAACGTAGGTATTATGATACGTAACCCATCCAAACCTATTTATGCCCACAAAGAGCATTGAAGTTTTTCGGTTTGAAGGTTGTCGACGAAATTACAGGCACATGAGACTTTCCAATTTTGTCTTTCAGGTTTGCAACGCATCAGCAAGCTAAGTGCTTACCTCCGTTTTCTGAATTGAGAATTCTAGGATAAGCAGTACTTATGTAACATTTGAGTACGGAGTTGTCAAAAAAATTACGGATTTTAAAGCCTTCTATTGTCAACTCCGTACTCAAATACTACTTAAGTATTTGAAGTATTTGTATTTGCTTATCCTGAATTCTCAATTCAAAAACCGGAGGTTAGTGTTGTAGGTGGCGGCGGCAACAATTTTCCACTGCACAGAAATCTAAATATTAAGACGAATTCCACTGCTATAAAAAAATTAAGACCTGTTCTTGAGACAGACATACATTCGTACCATTACGAAATTTCGTTCTTTCACCTTGACTGCAATATACCCCACCTCAAGAAAGCGAGTTTTTATTGCCTTAATAAATTAAATTTCCTTCAACTAAGTATTTGCTATCTTCCGTATTAAAAGTACTTTCCTAGGTGGCATTACTTTTTACACCCTGTATACTTAAATATCGTTGAGTAAGGGCGACTGTCTACTGACATATTTTTAACTAGCTTCTGCCCGCGACTTCGTACGCGGATCCTGTTGCTTATGCCAGCGACAACGGAGTCGTCAAAATCGAAGATCTGAAACGTCTGATGTTGAATTCTAAGAGCCCGGGGACAGAAAAACAAAGGGATGCGCGAAACGATTCGAGACGTTCCAGATCTTTCATTTTTGTAAGTCAGCAGGAAATGCCCATAAGACTAAACAACTTTTGCTAAGACGTCATTCCTATATATGTTATAGTGTCGCTGGGCTTTGGAGTTCCACAACAGGTGTTCCAAATGTTCAAATTTATTCTCACAGCAGAAAATGCTCTTCACGTGGAATAATTTTTGCTATGGCACCATTTTTATATCTCTTATACCTACTTTAGCTGGTCCACATCCGATTGTTCAGATGATATCGACATTCTGTCGAGAGAGAATCAGATAATGTTGAAGTCGATCAGAATTCAAACGTTCGTTGCGCTCTTCTTCTGTCTCTTCATGCCGTATTCCAGCAATTCTTTCTCTCTCATTTTCTAACTGATTATGAATATTTTGTTGTGTGCGTGTTCGGGACAATGTATGATGATAATCTCGATCAGAAGTTAGTCGCACATCCCGTTCATCACTCGTTTCAAAAGACCTGTAAGTACTTAGATGTACGAATACGCTGAGAACTGAAGCGTGATTCTGTATCGGTAAACGTCTCCGATTCGCGAGACAATGCATGTCGCTCACAATCAGCGGACAGTCGCGCATCACGTTCCCCACTTGTCTCTCTAGAGACCTGCTAGAAGTCAATGCGTAGATACGCTGAGAACTCAAGCGCAATTCTCTATCCGTGAACGTCCCCGACTCACGAGACAATGCGTGACGTTCACGATCAGCGGTCAGTCGCGCATCACGTTCCCCACTTGTCTCTAGAGACCTAGAAATCAATGCGTAGATACGCTTGGAACTCAAGCGCAATTCTCTATCCGTGAACGTCTCCGACTCGCGAGACGATGCGTGACATTCACGATCAGCGGTCAGTCGCGCATCACGTTCCCCACTTGTATCTAGAGACCTAGAAGTCGATGCGTAGATACGCTTCGAACTCAAGCGTAATTCTCTTTCCGTCAACGTCTCCAACTCGCGAGACAATGCATGATGTTCACGATCAGCGGTCAGTCGCGCATCATATTCTTCACTGGTCTCTAGAGACCTGGATATAGATGCGTAAATACGCTGAGAACGCAGGCGTGCTTCGCGATCCGAAGAGGTTTCCACGGAGCGAGTTGCAGCCTGATGTTCCCGAACAGCATCAAGTCTCTCCTGACGCTCTTCGGTAGATTCTTGGGATCTTATGATCCTCAATCTTTTAGCTCCTTTGGAACATTGGAAAAGATTTGACCTCTTTCTAGGCATGGTTATAGTTTTATTGTGAAGATACCTGATCAATTAAAATCTAAGTGACTGCTCCCCTGCGTTACCGGGTAGACTACCGTGTCACGAAGATAAATGGAAAAGGAAATTAAACACTCAAATAACATAAGCCGGAAGGCATATTTATTCGATGAAATAACAAAATAAATGGGAGTTTTGGCCAGTAGAGTCAAATTTTCAATGATATACCATCGTCATCCAAAATTAGTCCTTAACTGTTACCGCCGTCACCGCGTGGAGGTACTCCCAGCTTATGTTGTTTTATAATTATACAGTGAAATTAGTGATAGCTTTTATTTCCATATCAGATGTTTCTGATCTTCGATTTTTATAAGTCAAGGAAATGCCCATCAGACAGAACAACTTTTGCTAAGACGTCATTCCTATATATGTTATAGTGTAGGTGGGCTCTTGGAGTTCCACAACAGGTGTTCCAGATCTTCGATTTTATAAGTCAACAGAGAGTGCTCATCAGATTGAACAACTTTTGCTAAAACGTCATTCCTAAATATGTTATAGTGTGGCTGGGCGCTTGGAATTCCACAACAGGTGTTCCAGATCTTCAGTTTTTATACGTCAACAGAGAGTGCTCATCAGGCTGAACAATTCTTACTAAGACGTCATTCCTATATATGTTATAGTGTAGCTGGGCTCTTGGAGTTCCACAACAGGTGTTCCAGATCTTCGATTTTATAAGTCAACAGAGAGTGCTCATCAGATTGAACAACTTTTGCTAAAACGTCATTCCTAAATATGTTATAGTGTGGCAGGGCGCTTGGAATTCCACAACACGTGTTCCAGATCTTCAGTTTTTATACGTCAACAGAGAGTGCTCATCAGGCTGAACAATTCTTGCTAAGACGTCATTCCTAAATATGTTATAGTGTGGCTGGGCGCTTGGAATTCCACAACAGGTGTTCCAGATCTTCAGTTTTTATACGTCAACAGAGAGTGCTCATCAGGCTGAACAATTCTTGCTAAGACGTCATTCCTATATATGTTATAGTGTAGCTGGGCTCTTGGAGTTCCACAACAGGTGTTCCAGATCTTCGATTTTATAAGTCAACAGAGAGTGCTCATCAGATTGAACAACTTTTGCTAAAACGTCATTCCTAAATATGTGATAGTGTGGCTGGGCGCTTGGAATTCCACAACAGGTGTTCCAGATCTTCAGTTTTTATACGTCAACAGAGAGTGCTCATCAGGCTGAACAATTCTTGCTAAGACGTCATTCCTAAATATGTTATAGTGTAGCTGGGCTCTTGGTGTTCCACATCAGGTGTTCCGGATCTTCAAATTTATTCTCTCAACAGAAAATGCTCATCACGTGGAACAATTTCTGCTATGGTACCATTTTTGTATCTCTTATAGTTTAGCTGGTCTGTTGCGGTTCTGCATCAGGTGTTCAAGTTTCCAAGATAAATTATAGCCTATGTGTTGCCCAGATTTAATACCTATACAACAAAAACAAAAACATTCAAATCCGTCCAGTAGTTCCGAAGATTAGCGTGTACAAACAAACAGACAAACAGACAGACTTTTTTTTTTGGATTCGTGCTCTATTACTGTTTCTAAACCCCCCTCAACCATTTTTTTTTAAATATATTCAATGTACAGATACTGTTTTATTATATGTATAGATATAGATACGTGGTAGCTCAATTAGCAATATACCGTCACCCTCCCCGCTAACTGTCGTATCTAGCAATTGATATTTTTTCAGTAGTTGCGTTAGCTGTGGCTTTATTAATGAATTAATAAGTTTTTATATTGCTCTTGGCTTACTCTTTAAGTCAGTAGTTGCCCTAAAGTATCTATTTATTTGTTTCTATTCATTTGAAGCAGATACTCACTCTGTGAGAATTTCTCTGAAAAATTATCAATTGCTAATTATGACAGTTAGCGCGGAGGGTGACGATATGTTAAAATATCGTCCCCAATTTATAATCTTTTTATTAGTTAGTCTATGAGCTTTCCTCAAAATAAATAAATAAATCAGCCTAGAATTTTCCAACTCTGTTATAAACAGTTGGTTTGTTTACAACAGGTAGAGACTGCCATCTCACTTCCACAGAGGGTTACGTATCATAATACCTACGTTTATTCTAACTATTTTCAACTTAACTACGATCAAAAGACCTACCGTTTAAAACACCTAAAGATCGTTTCACCTATTTTTGTAATAACTAATGGACGAAATCCATAATGGAGAATTCATCTACGGTTTATTCGACTACAATTAATTCACCTAACGTTGATTAAACTAACGGACGATTCACCTACTGTTGATTTATCTGTGGTCTTGTGTTTGTCTTACTGGTGATTTTGTATATGTGACAACATTTCTGCGAGCAACTTGGAAGTAGCGCTCGCCGGCCGCTGCCGCGGCACCGCTCGCTTCGCTCGCTCGGCTCGCGCGCGGTTTGTCACAGTTCTAACCTAACCTAACCTATTTCACCCAGTTCAAAATGACGAATCACACAATCTGCCGCAGAAATGTTTTTACCATTGTCTAATTATCTAGTCGCAGGCAGATTGTATGATTCATCATTTTGAACTGAGTGAAATAGGTTAGGTTAGGTTAGAACTGTGACCAACCGCGCGCGAGCCGAGCGAGCGAAGCGAGCGGTGCCGCGGCAGCGGCCGGCGAGCGCTATTTCCAAGTTGCTCGCAGAAATGTTTTCACCATTGTCTAATTATCAGTATTAATAAACTGTAGGCGAATCGTCCATTAGGTATTTCATACATAGTTGAATCGTTCGTTAGTGCAATTAATTTTAGTTTAATCAAGATTAGGTAAGTTAAACTGTAGTTGAGTCGACCATTATGCGTTATGAACATATGTGAATCAACCGTAGTTAAGTTGAAAATAGTTAGAATAAACGTAGGTATTATGATACGTAACCTCCACAGAGGCGTACCACTAAAGCCTGGCGTCGATTACAGCCGAAACGCGTCGAATCGAGTCGAGTCGCTTTTGTTCGGTGCGAGGCGAAACGGTCAGTAATCGCAAGTCATTAAAACAGAAATTCGCGTGACAAGCGATGCGCGCGAGTGATGCGACTCGGCGCGTCTCGGCTCGTCTCTGATCGACGCAGTTTTATAGTAAATGTATAGGAGGCGAATTATTGTGATTCTATTCGACTCGACTCGGCGAGCCTAATAGACGCCAGCATTAACAATGCTTGGAGATACTTTATTAATTAAAATAAAGGGGTGCATGAAAAGAGCCTCCACGAGTGACGATACTTAAGTACGTCCGGCGCACTCTGGGCAGTCAGCCCCGCTACCAACCTTGCTGATTGGCTTATCTTTTCACCACAGCATGAGCTATTTTAGTATAGCTCGTGCTGATACGAGAGAAGAATAAAAATAAAAACAACAGCATCCAGTAATAAAATAATTTCATTTTATTTCATTTATTTATACACATACATTATATTTACATAGACTGCAGATATATTCATTACATTATGGAGTATTTTGTTTACTTGCACCTATGTATTAACTTCTATAAGAGTAGGTAAGGCACCTTAGGGAAGCTTCATTTATTTGACAATCTCTGTGCTATGGTCGAAAAAATAAATATTTATGTACTTAAATGGGTATCTAACGCACGGTAAATATTGAGAAACAAAAGAAAATGGTTTTTGAAGGATATTTTGGAGAGACGAGGGAGATATTTTAAATTTGAGGTTAAACCAATGATTATTGTATAGTTACGTTCATAGAATAGCATTTAAAATTCGGTTCTGCATTATTTTCACTATTCTCTAATGAGTAAGACAAAGATACGGAAAAAGTACATGAGCGAAAGAGATAGCTGCAAGGCCTACCTGTTCTGTTTTTGAATCGTCAGTTTAGCTCAATGACAGATCTACTTTTTTTTAGATAGATAGGATTAAGTTCTTTTTCTCTCTAGTGAATGATTCTTGATAAAAGATTTTTAGTATAATGGACAGACAGATTTAGCTAAAGATATTAGCAGTATAGAAAAGATGATTAATTTAATGACTGCGTGCGATAGATAAAACTTAAAATCAAATCCAAAATATAAACGCCCAATTCATAAGCTAAATATTTACATAAAAATACATAATTTTCCAAAAAAAATAACATTACCTTACAGTAATCGACCATAAGTGAAATCTATTTAGAGTTTACATAAAAATGTACACAGTATAGTATATGCTAAAAATCAGATAAAAAAGACTAGGAAATACTCCAAATGGATTTCACGTTCAGAAACTGTCCCTAACAACATTATAA
Source organism: Amphipyra tragopoginis (assembly GCA_905220435.1). Classification (NCBI taxonomy): domain Eukaryota; kingdom Metazoa; phylum Arthropoda; class Insecta; order Lepidoptera; family Noctuidae; genus Amphipyra; species Amphipyra tragopoginis. The sequence continues at coordinate 7,405,022 of HG992006.1, forward strand.
CAGGTAACAAACTTAACTTTATATTTACAAAAATACAAATCATTTACATTTTACATAGAAGGAAATGCATGCAGAAATTATAATTTGATAATTGATAACATAAATAACTAAACAGAAAATTGTCTACATTTTTGTGTGAACAATATTGCATTTTACATAATTTTAAATTGAAATTGATTCAGATTTGCATGATTTTAATTTTTTTTCTATTTTTTCTGTCATTAAAAAGAGTTAACATGAAAAATTAAAATGTAGGCAGTTCATTATAATTATTATTGAACACAGGCTTAAATGACAGCAAAATTTCGATGTTCATAAAATGCTTTATAATTGACATACTTTTACAGATGGTAATTCTTTCGACACATGGCTTGAATGGTAATTTGGTAATTCATTTCACTCTCTTGGTAACTCACATACGTTACAAAAGTTACCAGCTTACAACTAAAAAGATACATTTACAAAGATATAGAGGAACACAAAGCTCTTAAAAGAAACATAATTATTAAAAAATTAAATATACAATGTGGTAAATTTGGTATACCCGCGGGTCGTTCCGTGTAGTGGGGGATTTAATTGTATAAATCTGAGATCAATTTTACGAAATTAGATTCATAAAAAAATGCCGTTTCGCCACTTCTTAAGCACGATATTTACATATACTACGTTTTACTACAAAAGTCTTCTCCCAACTATAAAGATCGGCTTCCAGTATTACCAGATTTATCTACATATTAATGTTTTGCTAAACAAAAAGGGTTATTGGACCCAGAACTTCAATAAGGCAACTGAATCCAATCTTTATCCTTAAACACCCATTCAACTATTGTCCCATCTAAGGCCAGGCCTCGAAATCAACATTACTTTAACCAAAACACGATAAAATCCCCGTAATTAAATTATCTGATTACAAATTAAGCGCTAATAAAATTTTATGTTTAGTGAGCCGAGCCAGCGCTTACAATTATTGACTTTGGCAGCAAAACGCAGTATTTGTAGTCGTATGAAAGCTTCTAATAATAGTGGCGTGGGGCGATCAGTCGTTTTTAATACCTAAACATACATACAAACCAATTTACACTCACTCATTATGTTACTTCAATCTATTTTGTATTCAGGAATTATGCACAACCTATTCAATGATATATTTTCAATCATTCTTACATGTATTTGGATGGTATCAATATGTTTTTCTTGTGTCTAATTTCTAATTCCAGCGTTAGGCCTTGGGTACGGAAATGAAAACATAGTAAAATTGACCTGGAAATTCTATTCTATACGAGTAATAGAGGCCAACGTTGCATGAGAAATTAAAAATAAAACCGTTTTTTCATTCCCAAGGCCACACATGTATATGTAAAAATCATTTTGACCAGATAAAAAGTCAAGTCATTAAAGTCCCGTTCCGAAATTCTTCAATTTAATACAAATAAATGTTTAAAAGCTTCCTCATTTACACAGTTAATTAAACACAGTGATGACATCTTTTAAAAAAAACTTTTTTAGAACAAAATTATTCTTTTAAAGACCCAAAATGGACTCGAAAACATTTAAATATGCATTTGCACTAAACGACATTATTTTCCACATCCTGGTTAACCCATCACATCACTTTTAAAGTCCATCCATTTCACGGTACAACCCGCCATAGAGATTTCTCCTCATTTCATTTACCGTTGGATATCACAGAGTTGCTGGCTGTCAACCAGTTGGGCCCTTTCGACCGCGACCAGGCACCCGCCGGGCGTTACCAATAGCGGGGCAGAAGGCGTCCCCACCCAAACCTTTTTGACGTCATCTGATGTATTTTGAGCTAGCGGTGACATGTAGCCGCCTCTGAAAAGTGGAGAAGACAAAGTTAGTATTTTAAAGGTAGTTTTCCCGTGTAGGGACGGGCAAGAATATAAAACTTCCTCAACGCACGCTGGGAGTAGACGCGTGTCGTAAGGTTCAACAAAACCCAGCACGCTTGGTGGTAGGATCTATACGGTCCGCCTGACCAGCTACCACCCTCACACTAAAGGCGCCAAGCAGTTTACTGTGTTCCGTCGTTTGTATGTGAGAGCCAGAGGGGTATAGTTGGAATCTCTCTACAATACCTTATTCTACTAAATGTTACTTGATTTCGTGTTTCCATCTTAGACCCTAGGTATCTGTGCTTACCATCAGGTGCGACTAGGGTTAAAAGCGACCATAGTGACGTCATTGCAGTTTATCTCAATTGTAAATCAGATAAAATGTAGTATTTATAGCATACTGCTGCATCAATTAAGGTTTACTAGTGACTATGGTAGCCAGTTCCGTGTGCTTTCCGAAATTGGCCTCTTCTCCCCCCAATCGTGGATCCCGTAAAAGGCGACTAAGGTTAGTACCTTGGGAGAGGGATCGGTGATTGAGATAGTTCTCAAGAGGCTGGGCAGAATCCTTCCGTTTGCTAATAACCACAAACTGCGGTGATCGCAGTTTGTGGATCCGTCTCCCAAGTGTGGTGATTAAGACAATCAATTGTTCATTCAAAAAACAACACACAACACACACCTAAGTTTCCTATCAGCATGTAGAAGGGCGTCTGCCTTTAACAGTCGCACTGCCACTGCTACTAGAAGGAACAGAATGAGGGCCCCGCATACTGGGACCGCGATGGTGGCCGCTTTGAACCACACCTCCCCGTTGTAGTTGGCCCCGCGCTCGCTGGCCACGGTCTGGCCTTCTGGAAAGAACGAAAACATTGAGTTAGACGGATATTAGAATAATTAAGAAAAAGACACGGAAGAAGTTACTGAAAAAAATGGTGGTATTTGGACAAGCGCACAATTGTTTTTTTTTAAGTTTTTTGTTTGATTGGTGTTCACTATCATTAATTTTTTGGTTAAACAACTGCTTACTCATAAAATGTACGAGAATTTTAGGTAAGTATACGGCTGTTAACCAGATATTTAATGTTGGTCCCGGGTGTCATACGAAAACCTTTGACGGTCGTTACGGGTAATCAGAAAGCCGAAAGACTGATAACTAACAGGTCTTACATTAGGATCTATAGGGCATTGCCCAGTAACTGTGTTGCTGAGGTCTGATGGCAGTCGCTCCGTGTAAAATACTGGTATTCAGCCGCATCTGGTTAGACTGGAGGTTGATTCCAATATGTTTGGGAAAAGGCTAGGCAGAAAAACATCAGCCTTAGGCCTGAATTACATAGAAACGGCATAAGGCGCAGGCACGGCGCAGGCGCGTCACTTTCATACATTTTTCGTGCCGCTTCAACAATTTTTTGTCGCACAATATGTACGAAAGCGACGCGCCTGCACCTTATGCCGTTTCTATGTAATTCACGCTTTAGTGTTTTAAGCTATTCAGATCCAAACCACAAGACAGTAAAACACCTGAATTAAAAACAAGCTGCATAATCACACTAATATTATAAAGGCGAAAGTTTGTGAGTGTGTGTGTTTGTATGTTTGTTACTTCTTCACGCTCAAACGGATGGACCAATTTTGATAAAATTTTGTAAGGAGGTGGCTGACATTCTGGATTAACACATAGGGTACTTTTTATACCGAAAACAAAACACCGCGGGGCGCAGCTAGTCATAATAGGTATAAAACCTAGCTTTTTTGTCGAATTTTATTTACTACTTAAGGCCCGGACTCCACCAAAGCGGAGATGTCTCCGCTTTGGTGGAGTCCGGGCCTTAAGTCTCTCAACTCAACACGAATTCCTATTGGTTGTTTACGAGACATCTCGTAAACAACCAATAGGAATTCGTGTTGAGTTGAAGCTAAGCGGAGAGATTTGAAAATAATGCAATCCTATTGGTTGATCGAGACATCTCCGCACATCTCCGCTTTGGTGGAGTCCGAGCCTAAGTCATTTTTCAAATATATTATTTCTCCGTGTTTGCGTATACTGTATACAGATCCTAATAATACCTTCAAACAACCTAACTACTGTACAGTAACATATCTTGTAGTCGAACGACAAACCGATGTTCACCGTCAGGGAACAAACTTGGAGCATTTATCACCGCCCACCCCCTATTGATGTTATCTTCAACGGCTATAACCGGAACGTTATCACTATAATGTACTACGAAACTGCGAATTGTAACATTAATTATGTTGCAATCGACTTCTGAGAAAATGCGTTGGACTATGTTGACATGACAGAAGTTTTAATCTGTGCGATTTATTGTAGTTTGATAGTGTTTGCTTTTGGATCGTTATTTTTGTCAATCAATCAATCGAGACGGTCTATAAGGGGGCTGATAAAGTGACATTTGATGAATCATATTTCGTAGTCATAACTGCAAGTGGAATGCATATCGTTGCCCGGGAATGAAAACCTCGGGAATGCATTTGGTCATTGAACGGTTCCTGTGGATTTTCACGCAGACGAAGTCGCCGTGTTTGTTTTGCGTCATGTTCGCTCGCTTAGTTCGCGTTAGTTGGGCGCAATAACCCGCCGGTAAAAAAACGCCGGGTGAAACCGCCGGGCAGGCGGCTTTGGTGTGTTGAGGCCTTTACGAATGTTATATAGGTACCCAATAAAGGCTAGTTTCAGTGCCTACCAACTTATTTCACATAGTGCGGCTCTCTTATAAGATATAGTACCTAAACGTCGTGATAAAATAAAAATGACCAAATTGCATTTCCGAGGTTTTCAGTCCTGGGCGATGATATCCAGTTTGCCCCATTTGCGTTTGTCGGTTTGACTGTGGGATCGAGTCTCCGTATTATAGCATCCTTTCCGTTTAGACAAAGTAATATTTAAAAGTTTATAGACCTTTCATGATTCATTTTTTGACCTACGACGTAAAAAGAGTGGTGTTTTAAGTTTGAACCCATTCCCCCTTATTACAAAACATGGTTTAAACCAAGACTAAAGTAAACCCAGGTTTAAAATATACCCATCACTTTCTTATGTCATATAACAAAAAGAGACGGGGCTATTTAAAAACATAGGTTTTTCTTAGACCATCTTTTGTAATAAGGGGGGATTGTGGCACCGTCCGTGTGTGGATTTAAATGCGGTTTTCTTTTGTTTGGAAGATGGTATAATCATCAATGTTTATAAACTTGTTTTAATTGACAACGTCTGTGGTCTAGTGGTTCGAGTGTCGGACTGCTGATCACGAGGTCGTGGGTTCGATTCCCACAGGACACAAATATTTATGTGATGAACATAAGTGTTTGTGTTGGTCTGGGTGTTGCTTATATTATAAGTATGTATTTAAAAAAAAAAGTATATACGTATTATATCATTGTCTACTACCCATAGTACAAGCTCTGCTTAGTTTGGCACTAGATGGTGCTGTGTAAAAAATGTCCCAAATATTTATTTATTTATTATTATTACTTAAATATGTTTTATCTTCTTGTTAACGTTATCGCTTGGAGGAAGCTATCCTTCTTTTCAGACTCGGCCCTGCCCTTCATCAACTCTCAGATTTCAAAGAGTGCTTTAGAATGACTAACTAAATCTCTGCTTTCGCCCAAAGGCCAAAAAGCGTATCATGTAGGTACAATTTGAACGTATCATTATCAGATTTACTGTTAAAATTGTAAAGATTGCACCATATCATTACATACCGTTAATGCTTCAATTTTATTAACCCACACACGACAATCTTAAACGTAAACAGAAGATGCTAAATAATAATTTGCGAATTATAGTGATAAACAGTTAAGGAGCTAGCGGGCAAAATTAACGGCATCGAGTCAGAGCAATGTAACTTTTTATTAGAATAATTGCCTCCACGAGTGACGTTACTTATATACGTCCGGCGCACCCTGGGCAGTCAGCCCCGCTACCAACCTTGCTGACTGGCTAATCTTTTCACCACAGCATGAGCTATTTTCGTAATGCTCGTGCTGACACGAGAGAAGAAGATTAGAATAATATAGACAAAACAAAGCCAGAATATAATTATGACAGTATAAGTATAGGATGTCCCAAAATCAACGTCAAACCGGGAACAAATAATAACTGCCCGTATAAGAAAGCACAAAAAAAAGTTTATTCGTTTTCGTGTCTCGTGTTTCTGGTCTAACTATCAATGTTTTTTTTTTAATGTACAATGACAAAAAAAAAATGAACAGTTAAAAACTACCCTATCATTTGTTCACGGCTTGACGTTGAATTTTGTAGCAGCCTGTGTATGATCGTATTTATTGGATGCCTATTTCTAATTTGCAGCTGATATGGTGAAAATGATATTCAGGTTTAAAATGGACTTAATCTCATCAATACATTGAGGACAAATGTCTTTACAGCACTTTGCTCGAACATAATTATAAAGCATACCTAGGTCTCAACAATATCTTTTGTAAAAATTATGTAGCGCACAAAAGGACCAGAGTGTTTGATCAATACCTTAAGTCTCGTGCTGTCACTTTCTTTTTAAGGCAAACTGACAGCGATAGCATGAAATAAACAGCAACTTAAAATTCAGTAGCGTTTGAGTAGGTATTTGGCCATAAGCCTACAAGCTCAGACCAAATAAAAAACCAAGACATAGCGTTGTTAACAGTGAAGTGAGGTCGGTTTCATAAACATGTGTGAGTGTCGTGAGGCGTAGTTTAGTTGATCGTGTATACAGGGTGTAAAAAGACCCATTACATAGCCGAAATCTACGCACTCTGTACATTAAACTAAATTACATTGACCAAAAATAATTGCTGGGAAACGACTTTTATTTTTTGGCATGAAAAAAAACGCTTTGTTTTGTAGCGCGCAAAGTATGGTTGTGGCGATGCCGCGCGTTTGCATGCGTGCAGCGGCCACACAGCCGAGCCAAGGCGGTTGTGTGCGTTTGATATTCATTGCGTTTTTGTAACTTCAAATGCGAATTTGTTAGGAAAAATTGAAATTTTTGATAATGTTTTATGGAAGAAAGTTTAGTATTATGACTTGGAAATCGTAGTGGAAAAAACTAAAAAAAAAATGTGTACTTTGACCTTCAATATCTCCAAAACCAATGATTTCCCAGGTATGGTTTGTTCGAAAAAAATGATCCCAATGATGGGTAGAATACGTGGTTTTCGTTATCGTTAAGGGTCTTTTTACACCCGATATACAGAGCGAGGCGTAGTTTTGCGCATGCTTCACTCTGTTGTTCGCAGCACTATGTCTTGGTTTTTTATTTGGTCTGAGCCTACAAGTACTAATCTGTAAGTTATGAAAAGCGACGCAAGCGCATCCAGTTAAACTACTGCTATGTCTGCCTGATTGCTATAGGCAGGTTCATTATGGTAGACTACCAGGAACACAACGCAAGTGACTTTATTAGATCGAATGGATAATGAGTATAGAGTAACATAATGGCATTCTTTTCGACAATTGATATGACTGCTATTGTTCTAAATGTAAGGTAGGCAGTTATTATCTCGCATTGCATACCCTTCATTTATATGTGTAGCGTGTACTGTGAATTACGACAAAGGAAACGAGTGCGAAGCAAAAACGTCGATTGGTTTCCTAGAAAAGATGGCATTTTATTTTTCTATCAATTTTAAAATTTGTTTTAAAGCCGATTTTTCAATCGTTTGATAACTTTTATTTTAAGAATAAATATGGCGGTTTGACATATTTTCTGTACAATAGCTGTCAAAACATCAAACTGATACCTCAGAATAAGAATTAATTTTATTTATCTGACGATTGAAAAATCTGCCTTTTATCTCTCTTTATTAACTCTCTCTTTATTATCTCTTTAAAATTAAATACAATCTGCCTTGCCACAAAATCGTATTTAACGTTGTTTAGACTAAACAAGGCTTAAACTAAACACCTTTTTTGTATGGAGTTTGAGGTTAGAAAGGGTTTTAACAAGTGTCTAAACTCTAAACTTTTGGGGCCTTATTACAAAAGATGGTTTAAACCAAGGCTAAGGTAAACCCAGGTTTAAAATATACCCATCACTTTCTTATGTCATATAACAAAAAGAGATGGGGCTATTTTAAAACCTAGGTTTTTCTTAGACCATCTTTTGTAATAACGGGGTTAAAGTTTTTATCGTAAACAGCTAAGCAAAACAGATAAGTATCAGGAATTCAGGATCGAGAACAAATCGAGAACTATGGAAAACATGAGAACTGACACTAACGATTAAACTAATCGACGCAAATAAATAAAAAAAGAAACACAGTTATGCAAACAACATTCCTAAATTCCGAAACCATGGGAACCAAACTAAAAACAACGAAATCAAATACCTACAAGCCAAATGTATCGACAACAATGGATTGACTAACAGTTAAACTAATAATTTCATCAAATTTGACATCGATTGTTCTATCGATCGTTAAAGTCACGCAATAAACGCTACAATATTCACACTTTCGCTTGTCGATACGATTAGGGATCAATACGTCATGACGAAAGGCTAAACAAGTAAACACTACGAACGGCTTTAGTAAATAAATAAACATGAGTGATACTTAAGTTTTCACTTAAGCGTTTGGTAACAATTGTTGCTTAATTGTGAATACCGTAGTTGTTTAATTGTTGTTCTTGTATGTCAGACATCGTGCATAACATTAAACTGAGCCCTAAGGTTACAGAGAATCAAAATTAAGGTTGAAGCAACACTCGAAACGATTTGTTGTAAAAGTTCTTGAAATGGCCTTGTGTGTGTTTTAGGCTCCCGTTGGTCCGTAAGACCCTTGAGATACAACAAAGATCTATCTTAAATAAGACGTCAATACAAAAATTCAAAAATAATTTCAGAACAAATAAAAAAAAACGCTCTAATTTGGGAAGCTTCTAAAAATCCTAGATTCTAGAATTTTAAAAGCTTCCTAGGGGTGGGCAAACTCTGGTCCGCGGGCCAACTCCGGCTCGCGAAGGGTTTTAAATCCGGCCCGCGAAGGGTTTTAATCCGGCCCGTCAGCCTTCCCTTTTAAAGCATAAGTGTATAGCCCTCGATAATATATTTTTGCAGCCTCATCGATACAAATAGGTATAAAAATGCCATAAAAAAGCCGTTATTATTACATTGAAAGTAAATTAATTTAAAACAAAATGCATTCTATCTTGGAATTCTGGTCCCCTGAAAATGTCTTGCGTTATTCTGGCCCTGATGAAAAAAAGTTTGCCCACTCTTGATTTAGAACCACGATTATCAATTACAAAGGCATTCGAACACCATTTGAACGTACAATTATGATTAATCATGAACAATAACAATAAGTACCATATAATCTACGTATAAGACAAAGCCCTAAATAATTCGTATCAATGAGTGCCATTCTTAAATTTGATGACGATGCGGGTTGCTCGATGACCTAGCACAATATTATATTACATTAGTGATCTCATTCCATTCGTTCATGGATCATACTACTCATGTCAACCCGTAGACAGACACCCACAGATGGTTACGATGAATAATCTTAAGCCTAGAGAGAATATTGCCATAATCAGCATGTTTGACAAATATTTTAGCGTACAGGAAAATGGAACTCCTAGTGGACCATAATGAACGGTTTTGAGATCAATTTGCAGTGAAGCAGTAGCAGTAGGTACAGAAGAATGTACTTCTGCCCCTCTGCTTGACATACCTCCTACTAGTACCAGTTCGTTAGTTGAATACCAGATAAAGCTATCCTTTGTATAGCGGCAAAAATCACTCCTAAGATGCGGTCACCGAAACAGGTCCCTGGCTATTTATAACAGGCGATTAACAGTTTATTTGAGCACAAACAACAGTAAACCTTATCTGCCAAGCTTTAAGATTTATTTCAGCTTGTTACAACAAAAGTTAATTTCAACAAAGGAATATAAGCTGAAACAATTGCGCATCGCAATCACGGCCGCGAGCGAAAACCATTTTGGCGGGGAAACTAGCCCAGATCTGTAATGCTAATCTTCTATACAATATTATTAAAACATTCGCGAGATTTGTCTGTGAATTCAATTATTATCACTTCCAGAACATCATTCAACTATTTAATCGCCTACCAAAAATACTTTGCTGTTATACCTAGAGACTCCATCGATACAAATGAACTATCAATCATAGTTTTAGGTACTTTGATTGATGCGACTTAAATATAGGTCCCTAAATTCCTTTCAAAGAAATCACCGACAAAAAATAAGGCCACCAAACCTCAGCGTAGGCGAAATCGCGTGCAAATCTTAGTATCCATTATAGTTACACTATTAATGCAGACCCCGAGGCGTTAGGACGGAAAATTTATTTCGCATTACAATTTGTTGAATAATCAAACGATGTTGCTTGGATTGCACTTGATTAGGCTAGCGCTGGAGGCAAGGATTTAAATCGTTCCGATCCTAAATGTCGTGAAACAGTTAATGAAGATTAAGAGCACCCTGTTGTTTGAGATGAAATATAGGTTTAATCTAAAATTGTAATCGATGGTAGAGAATTGGTTCAATCAGCGATTGACTTACAAAACATCCTTGGGGTAAGCGATGATAGAATACAGTTTACAAAATAAAAGGCAGGAAGATTCTTGAAGCACGGTCTTGGTGCTCAATAGGCAGAAACCAATTGAGCTGGAGGCGAAAAGCTAGATAACTAACTTTAGGTAAAAAATAATACTCTAACACGTCAACTTCTTACAAATTAAATTGATTTTTTATCAAGTGTACGTGTTGTTACAAAATCAATCTAATTTCTGAGTGTGATAAATTAAAATTGGAAAAAACGGTACACTTATTATGAAGAGAATCATCAAATCAGTAACTAACGAAGGACATTGCACTTTCTCAACAAAGACTGTTGTAATAAATTCATAAGATTGCACCAAACAACGTTTAATTACTCAATATTCTGAAACAACACAACAATATCTGCTGCACTTGAAAATCCGTGAACCTCTGACGTAACGCTGCAAGTATAGTCCACGACTGACTCATGCGCTGTTTACTTTAGATACGGAGTCCGCTAGAATAATATCTTTGTTCGTGGAAACTGTGGCTGGATGAATTTTATTGAAATTACAGCATGTTTGAGTAAACGCGGTGAGAACTGAGAATGTATACAATTGAATATGCGAGAACGAGGTGAAAACGTAATGGAAAATTGTGTGGTTTTAGTAGAAGAGATGTAGGATTATGAGGTAAGACTAAAGCCCTGTATTTATTTGTAAACATTTGTTTATAAACAAGAATTTTCGTGTTTCTGGATCATTGACACATGTTGCGGTACCTAAACATAACGTGTTGCATTTTATTTCACGGTTTGTTGCGTGCTCCTTACTTGAAAGAACATACAAATATTAGGGTATTAAAAAAGAAAGCAACCGATTAATTATTTGTTGTATGGCAACCTCCTTGCTTAAAGTTTGGAAATTCGTTGAAAATGTCGAAATTGAATAAAACTTCGAAGCTACTAGTGGGTTCACTCATACCAACTTCACACTCATTGGATTTTTTATCTACGACAACATTTTCACTGTAAGAAGTCAAGAAGAAACAAGAAAAAGATAAGTAAAGGCCAGTTATGAATTACGATAGTTCGAGAAGGTTGATTGATTTGTTTAAGGACTTTAATAAAAGTCGTAAGAGAATTTTGATTATTTCTTTAAATTCTCATGAAGACTTCATTACAATGTCGTAACATTATACAAATTTTAAATACGGCGCCATATACAACTTTATGGTATCGTAAACAAGTCAGTTAATACAAAATAAATAATGAATGACAAACGGTAGGAGAAATCGTTGCTCAACAAGCTACTGGTGATTTAATACCGGCTCAAATTGAAATATACATAGAACTAGCATTATCACTTTTAATAGCTTGTCAATTCAAAGAATTGAATTATTTATTACGGCCCTAAAGGTATAAGCACACTTCTTCTCAGTAACGCACGAGGTGCATGTTTGGCAAATTAGTTTAGATTTTTTATTCATTTCCGAATTTAACGCTGAGGAGTACAATGAGAGGTTTCCTGCTCGACGAAGAAGTTATTTATTTATTTAATTTTCTGTGCTGCGCTAGTCAGTGTTTTATTAGAGGATCAATGTTAAGAGACGCTCAAATATATTTAAAATAAATAAGACTATCAAATCAATCTACCAGAGAAGTTAAAAGTTTGTAATGCATGTTTGAGTGCCCCTATTTTACTCTCCCTTTTGTGTAGAGCTCTATTTGGTCAACCCCTACTTTCTTGTCTCTCTTAAGCGATATCCCAGCCTAGTTCTATCCTCATTTCGATAGATTTTTTACAACTGACACATTTCATAGTGGACTACCAGATCCATGGCTCTATAAGCTTTCCCACTTTTTTAGTACATACCTAATCATATAACAAAGTATATTCCTGCCATTCAACACATTACCATATCTGACAGATCTTCTATAATTATTTTGTGTTTTCTTAAAATTAGTATTTTAATGATTTCTTAAAGCAAAATGGTTTCACGATCATAGGTTTGTTGACTTTTTATGCAAAATTTTACATGTGTACATGCTCCGTTTTTCAGTCATTTAAAATCATTTGTCACAACGCGCTGGCGAGCAAAACTTTAATAACAACACTCGCGATGAGTGCAGCGCACGCGACGCTAAATTGTCTGCGTTGAATCTGTGTTCACCTTAATACTTGTTCGATTCTGTTCGACAGGAAATTACTGCAACTTGGATACAATCTGCATGCGGCGTCGCGACTCTTTGAGTCTGTCACTTTAATATTTTATGTCTTCAGCTGTAGACGTGTAATTTTCTGGAGAAAGAAATTATTATCCGAAATATGTTTTTGGTTTTTTGTTCACCAGGGATAAGCGATAAATAGTGTCTGATTGATGATCGATGTCTTCATTTTTTGGCTTTGGATCCCTAGTCCAGAAATGAACTATTGACTAGTGATGTTCCATTTAGTAGTTGTACTGGATCTTCACGTTGTAGATCTTTTGTCTTATAGCTTGCCTAGTCAAATATATTTTGATTTGATAAAAGTTTTATTCAAATCAATGAATTCTATATTAGATTCGTCCTCAAAATTATTTAGAAGTCAAGATTCTTTTGGTCTGGAAATTCTTGTATCGTGTAACTGGTTTTCGAAGTAAACAGACTGTTTGTCTTGTAATGCAGGCTGATTATATTTATTTATTCATCATGTTTGATTGAATACGTTATTTGATACAATTTACGACTTCAATAATATTGTATCAATATAATTGGATTGCCGGCAAACGTTTAACGGTATTTATTTATGTTTATTACACTGATAGTTTTCGTATAAATTGATTGTTTGTAGTATTGTTATAGTTTTATTGGGTCAAATTAAATGAACACTATTTTACTGTTAGTTATGTTAGGTCTACGGCCTTCCTTATTGATTGATGTATTGTTTGTTATTGTATAATCTCTATTTACTTGTTTCGTTTTATAGTCATCGCATATATGCGTAGACGTTTGTCCAGCGTCTGTATGCTGCTTTATAACTTTTCCGATAACTACTACGTTATTAGTGACCTCCATTATTAACAATTACATAAACTTTACTTCACCAAACATTGTTTACTACTTTACCATCAAGAGGTAGTAATTTTTTAAACTCCAAATTATACATTAATTTAAAAAAAAGGTGCGCTAGTACTTAACGATTTCTTTATTTCAATTGCATTACGGCATGATGTGAGTATAGAGCTGCCATTTATACCTTTCAATTGTTCTTTATTATCGTAAACCTGTCTCGAATTCACCTGCCTTCGGAATTACGAGTGAAGTAGCCTATATATTATAGTGCCACTTTAATTCAATGTTTTGCCGTAGTGTAACTATTAACTAACTATTCTATAAAGGCTGTGATTCTACTGGCAAACGTACGTTGAGTCTCGATTGCCTACCATCAACGGTTTGTTGCAAAAGGATTTGATTGCATTTGATTTTAATCAATCGTTTCGATCTTGTCATTACGTGAATGTAACTTTCTAGATGCAGGTCTGTTATAGACTCAGTTATATATCGCTACTAGAGGTCGCTCGCAGACTCGTCCGCATGGATATCGTTTATCGGATATTCCGTATTTTTCGGGACCTTCTCTAGGTTCCAGACTATCTCTGTACCAAGTTTCATCAAAATCGGTTCACAGTTTAAGCGGGAAAGTGTCACAGATAGACAGAGTTACTTTCGCATTTATAATATTAGTAGGAATAATGGCTTGTATGGAGTCATGAATAGTTAAAAAGGGAAGAGAGTGTCGTCCATTCAATATTCATAAAATTGGTAATCCGTGATCTTTGTGTGAGGCGGATTTTAATATTATACTCGTATAGCCTTAGGATTATGTACAGCAACCAGTTTATCGCTTCATTGGCGCCTAGTGGCTGTAAGTTAGATGCATTACTGCTTGCAGTCTTGAATTTAATCCTCAGGTAGATTAAGAACAAATAATATTCTCTTTTAGAAAATAAATGCGAGGTATTAGAACTTTTTTGATCTGCTACATTGAAATCTGAATTATTTTATCATCTGCATGATTAGATATTGTTGTTGGCGGCTGATCACAGAACTTATAAGGCTGATAGACTTTACTTTTTTGCTGAAAGTGCGAAACCCATCACTTGGAACCAGTTTCTATAGGACACAGACTGACATGCATAGCATCGCAAATTTTGGAGCGGTGTCTTATACCTTCTTTTCAAGGGAGATGGTAAAATCTAGGTTTCAAAATAGCCACGACTCTTTGTAACCGACTTCAAAAAGAAGGAGGTTCTCAATTCGAATGAATGTTTTTTTTTGTCATGTTAGAAAGTGATGGGCATATTAGGTAGCCTTGGGATAAAGTCGTAAAAGAAATAGGACTTACCAAATTCATTACTAGTAAGGTTGAGCCTCGCTCTAGCCAGGGGACTGTCTTCATGGTTGCAGAGGTCCCTGAAGCAACACAGCAGTAGAGAGTGTTCTGACGATGGTGGTGGACCCCCAGACCCTGGCGAGTTCTGGCAACGTGATAACGCTTCTTCTTGCCTGGAAATTTAGAAATACTTCATTACTTTTAATTGAAAAAATCAGTGTCAGCACCTGTTAGGGTCAAAGTGTTAATCTGCGTACAATACTGTAATGTAATTCTAGTCTACGAACGCAGCGCTGCCGCAGAGCTGTCGTCGCTCGTGAGCGACGTGTTTCTACTAGAGAATCTCATACTTGATTTGATTAGACAAGTCGTCAATAAACTTGGAAAGTATTGAGTTGATGATAATAGCTTGCTATTAAAAGACATGGAAATCAATATTTGCACAGCAGTTGCATAAAATGAGCTAATAGTTATTACAAGCAACAGTCTTTCTGTTTTTATATTTTATGGAAATTACTTTGAGTACTATACAGGGCGTCCCACGACTTTGCCACATGGAGGGGAAGTACCTTAAATACTATAGATAGGAAAATTTACTGAATGAAGACTTCATTTTTATTTTAAAAACAGTACGAACTGCATTCAAAGAATTTTAAATATTCACCTGGCTGAACCGGGAATCGAACCCGCTAAATGTGAAAACCACCATGAAATTTAACATTTATTTGAAATAATAAGACACGTTTAGCAGTGCAACTTACAAACAATTTAATTTATTAAATGCTCAAAATGTGCCTCTTCGCATTGTAAACAAATTGTAACTCTTTTAATAATCTCGGTTACCGTTGTTTTATTCATTTTTCATGGTGACTATTTGAAATAATACTTCGAAATAGTAATACAGCAGAAAGTAGTAGGTACATAAAGTCAGTTGTTATAAGCACGACATAGTCAGAGAAAATGCTGTTCATTATTCTGAACAAAATTTTAAATTAAATGTTAAATGTTCATGGTCTTCCTTTTACTTTAGATGCTATGTTATTTAGAAGAAATAAATGTATTTGATCGAGCCTTTCGACCGGTACAATAAAATTACAGTTTTTTTTCGTTTTCACATTTAGTGGGTTCGATTCCCGGTTCAGACAGGTGATTATTTAAAATTCTTTGAATGCAGTTCGTATTGTTTTTAAAATAAAAATGAAGTCTTCATTCAGTTTTTTTTTCTATCTACAATATTTAAGGTACTTTCCCTCCATGTGGCAAAGTCGTGGGACGCCCTGTATAATCCTTCTTCAGACTATCAATAAATCTTTAAAGTCCAACCAAACCTTCGGCATCGTCTTCCGATCACATTCGGCCATTAAGGTCCGAAGATTTAGCCGAATTTTCTTATCCCAGTACAGGAAATAAGAGAAAGAAACGAAGTTTAATCCTGATTGAGCCCAAGCTCCTGGCAAAACCTTCGGCTACAGCTTCGACCACAAATGTATCTTCAGTCGGACTTATAAATCAGCTGATATGAACATCCTTTCATAGATCAAACCAGTTCCTCACACATCTATAGTCTGTCACTGTCTACAAGAAGGTTGTCTCACAAACGAGTTATAAACAAAGAAAATAATAAAGCATATCGTTATTGAATTCAGAACTTGAACATTAAATGGTAGATTTTTTGTTGAATACGAATTCATTTCGAGTTGACTTGATTCAATGGTATCGCGACAAAAAGTTCTGTGGTTAGCCTCGGGCGAGCTTGCTACTTTATAATGCGCTGATGAGAAAAAAAAAACGCAATTTGTGTCCTTACGTGCGGTTGGTCTAAGTCAGGGGTGGGTAAACTTTTTTCAACAGAGGCCAGTAAAACGCAAAATATTTTGAAGGGGGCCAGAACAAAAACATAATTTTGTTCTGCAAAAACAAACATTTTCGCCTCAAATAAATTAGTGCTATTTGTTATGGCCATACACTCTTCGTCTAAATGGAAGGGTTGGCGGGCCGGATTACAACCCTTGGTGTGCCGGAGTTGGCCCGCAGGTTTGTAGTACGCCCACTTCTGGTCTAAGTTATGAACGTTTCAGATTTCATGTACAACTCGATTACATAAACAATAAGACTAGAAACGGCGGATACAGTGTTTGCCTTTCACTCACAGAGAACGCGTATGAGCGAGAAGCAAATAACGACGTTTTACATGACGTTGTTTTACATACTTTTTTATAATCCTCAATTTGCATAATTTTACTATTGTAATATTGTGTTTTTATGTATGGACCCAATTAATTTAAAACCTGACAGACAGATCTGTGATGCTGAGGAGTTTGTTATGCCGTTTCTTCTTCACAGCGTAAACACTAGGAAGCGGTGACGGGCGGGTGTGTTTGGGGGCTGTTTTTTGTAACATTGACGTTCAAAAAGAACTAAGTAATTCTAGTCTATTTTGAATAAATGAGTTATGAAGTTGACGACAACAGTAACGCCGCCATTTTCTTGGCTTGTACTGTAAATTGGTCGAATTTGGTGGAGGAAGGTGTAAATAGCATATAGCTATGAGTGAAAGAAAATAGGTACGGTTAAAACACGAAGTGGGCCATGAATTTACTATGAAACGATTCTGTTCTAGACAAGTAGAAAATTGTATGCTGAATTTAATCATAATTTATACACATAAAGAAGGCATTCGCTTTCCCTCATAGTTTGGTCCACATAAAGATCACTATAAGTCATTACATTACGCACCTCCCTGATTGTTGACTTGCGCAAGAGTTTAGAGCGTAAGTGCCAACTGGGTATGCCAACTGATCGATACGATCGTTTGATTTAGCTTCTGGACGACGCGGCTTGATAATTTTTATTTATTTATTTATTGTTTCAAGTCTTCCAATGGATAAATGGGATTAACTCGTGTTAGTTTGAGCACAGAATAAAGTTGATTGTTTTTGACAAAACAATTAAATTCCCAATAAAGGCTAATTTCAGCGTCTACAAACTAATTTCGCATAGAGCGGCCCTCTTATAATTATAGTACCTGTACCAACACGTCGAAATAAAATAAAAATTTAAAAAACAACTAATTAATTCGGATTACTTCTTACAAAAATTTATTCGCGTTTTAATAATAAAAACATATTTCGGATTTAAAAGCTAAATTTTTTACACTCATCAAAATAGATAAGTATACAATTATTAATGATGATTAAGTAGTTAAGAATAGATTTATGGATGTTATTATATGAAGAGTCGCTTAATGATTCAATAGTTAAACACAAAACGGTACTTTATAATTGATATTAAAGAAACTTCTATGCAAAACGATGATTAGCGGTTGTCAAGTGTTTTGAAGCGTGTCAAAGGCGATGTGATAAGTATTAACAGTAAAGTGGAAAGTTCAAGGATAACAGCAGATATGAGGATGTAGTTTAACGCCGTTTTATTGAGGAAATAAGGATTTCAAGTGATATTGACCTCGATTCTGTTAAGCACAGACTAAATTTAACCAATAAAAAAAAAAAAAAAAGGAAAATAGACCTAAAAAAACTGAAAAGCGTACAATAATTATTAGGTACCTACCATTGACACAATTAAGTTTCAGAAGTCGGTGCTAATCCATGCTGAACCAAATTGAAGGCACCGACTTCTGAAACTGTTAATTTTATAATATGGTACCTAATTATTTTTCATTACTCATACTCGGAAAGTAGGTCTGAAGTTGCCTGAGGAGCGGGTTGAAAGAAATACTTTTCAGCTCTAGGGAGAATCTGTCAAATTCACATTTCTATTGAACCATGTTCCAACTTTCTGTATAGCCACTCAATTACAGCGCGATGTAATAACATAAAGTTAAGTATTAATTAAAGAATATATTTTTTTAAATGACTTTATTATAATTTAGTTTCAACTATTTCTTTAAAATAACATCGATTTGGGCAAAATATTTACCATTTTTTCAATGATGAAAATGAAAAGTAATGGGTGAATAGCTGGCCCGCCACAGAAAAAAAAAACAAAATAGGCGGGAAAAAAAATTGACTCCTCTTTTCTTTAGCTAATTCATGTTTTTGTTTTTACTTTCCTTTTATTCATTAGAAATTTTGAAATTAGAAGAAAAGCACAGTGTTTACCTCGGGTTAAATACTTATTTAGTCCCTCGAACTATTATATTAGTTAGTTTAGTTTATTAATATACGCTCGGGCTCCAAATCACAGAATAAATAGCCGTCTCGGGATTAAATGTTACTTTCACCCTTAGGGTAACAATGTAAAACCGATTTAAAAAAAAGTAATTTTTTTTGGTCCCACGCTCTTCTCTCTGATAAGTAGCGTACCTATCAGTGAGATGAACGTGCCATTTGCTTGCTAGATCCGCGGATATTATTACAACTTAGAGAACCAGTAAGTAATGAAATGATTGGTTTATTAAAAAATATCACAAAAAATATACGAGTATAAGTACATTTACAACTGATTTGCTATGCTAAATATCTTGGACTATTAAAGTAAGACCTTATATGTATAATATAAATAAAATGCGTAAATGTCTACTTGGCTACGACTGACCACTCACCAAAGAGCCTTATCATCATTTACCATCAAATTCTCACGTAATATGCAAAACGCTCACAAATACCCATTTGACTCAACATTTTCCAAAGGTTTTTATAATAAAGACGTGAAGATTTATGTTTTTGGCCTGATAATAACGTTGCGTCGATGGAATACAAATCATCACTTTACCACTGATGTAAGTAAAACAGATGTTTGACTCCCTACATCTGTCGTCCGGTTCACGCACACATACGCAATTCTCTTTTACACGGGATGTAGCGGGGAAGTTAGAGAAATTGGACACAAAGTCCACTTTGAAATTTGTGTAAACGAGGGCTGTGTATGTGTGCGTGCAGTAGGCGACGCGTATGGTGTGATACAGTATTTAATCTGTGACTGCTGTGTCGCAAACAAATCACGGCCGATGTTCTCACGGAGTCACAAAAAATTAACATAAAATTAAAATTTACCAGTACTTAGGCATATTCTTTTGAATATTGAAGATACATTTGATGCATTAGGGTGAGCATTTTACATACAAAACGGCTTCTTGTTTGAATAAATCTCGCGTGTTTGAACTCTGATCTTTTTCAATTTACAAGCTCTTGGAATTTCTAATCTTGAATAATTTTACTTTACGTTTATCGTGTGAAAGTTTACAGGGCTATTGAGTACTTTGATAAAAGCAAGTTGAATCGTTTGAAGCGAGTTTTGAGCGTATAAGTTTAGTGTTCTTGTAAAAGCTATAACAGCTACGTTTACACCGAAACCTGATACTTAAAGTGGGAACAGTTTATTCAAATAATAGGCAATACAAATCGGAATAGTAATGTTTGTTTTGTTAGTCAACAACACTTAAACTGCTGCATTGACTGCGATGAAACACGATTACGAAACAATAACAAGCAACAAACTGAACGTTGACAGTTTCAAAAGTAATTTGCTAGTGTTCTAAACCTTTTTGAAGAAACTAGTCAATCGGTTACATTTCGGGGAGTGTGCAATGGAACTGCACAATTTGATTCCGCCTGGCCCTTTCCATCGTCGGACTACCAGACGTACGGCAATGTGGCATCGGTACGTGGTGGACATCCCACCCATACGTACAAAGCGTTTTGCGAACACATTCATTGTTCGCACAGCTAAGGAGTGGGATTCCCTGCCGGAGTCTGTGTTTCCTGATAGTTACAACCTTGGGGTCTTTAAGTCAAGAGGGAATAGGTTACTTCTAGGCAAGCGTACTTCACCGACGACCACATCATCGCTTACCATCAGGCGAGATAGCGGTAAAACGCGAAGAATCGCTAAATTAAAAAGAAAATATTATCATCTCCTTGCCCTTATCCCACTCTAGGTGGGGTCCGACAACATGTATTCCTCTTCCATTCTCCTCTATCAGCCGTCATCTCAGTTCTCACTTCTTTCTTATATATCAACTTTCACACAATCCATCCATCTTTTCTTTGGCCTACCTCTACTTGTATGTCCATACACATGCATATTTAACTCTTTTGGTACATGTCCTTACCTCGCTAACCTATTACTCCTCAACTTTTCAGTCACTGGCGCTACTTTCAAACTTCCTCTGACATCCTCATTCCTAATCTAATCCATTCTTGTCACACCAATCCATCTCAACGTGCGCATCTCCGCTGCATGCACTATCCTTTCATCTGTCCCCTTGGTGGCCCAACAATCTAACCTAGTCATAAATATAATTTCTAATAAACATAATTCTCAATCTTCGAATAAGCCCTTAAAAAACAAGTTTGGAAGTAACACGCATTTGTTAACAACCTTCAATAAAATTAACTCTAAAAGAACATGTTAATGAGCATTTTTACAACATGTTATAACTTTGGTATTAACTGTCACAGCTTTAACTATCAAAGGGGAATGCCCATCAGCCACATAAAAAAATGCCTGAAATGAACAACAATGAAATATACGCCAAATTGCACTATAAGTCGTAGGGAACCCATATCATTTTCAATAATTACAAAAAAACTCGGCAAAACTTGTTCCAAACATCTTTTTCTAAAATATAGGTTAAGTCAAGGTTTAAGATTATTACGCAATAATTAATAAACAAAACTGCATTTAAATGTTTTAATCATCATTAAAAACCACTAACACATCATCAAGAAACTGTGCAGGAGGATTGATATTGGGTTGGTACCGGGCCCATGCTAAGTACCATATTATTGACATAGTATGGGCACAGGTACCAACTGTTCGCCGTCCCACGAGGCAGTTACAATAGCGATGCTGTAAAGCCCTTATCCCTGATAAGGAATTGTTAATTATTATATAAACAAAATATATTTTTTGAGAAATATGTCTGCTTTGTATTTTTCCTCGAAGTAAAAAGCAATTACCCGGAAGAGATAAATGCTCAACTAATTCGTTATCCAGTTCCCTACATATTTCAATCTTATAAATACCATTCGCTCGTGTGTGCTCGCCATAGTATGAGCGAGCCTGTTTTATTTGGTACGTACCACATGCCAACAAAACCATTTCGCTGTATGTCAGTTGTGGGAAATCAGCAACATTGTTAGGATTTATATTAATGCTTTGGAATTGCGCTCTGCGACGATTCAAATTATTTGTGATCACATAATCAGCTAGTATATTTTCTGTATACATATTCTGATGTATTATTTGCAAAATATCAACAGCATCTGGCCTGTCAACTATTCTAGTATAAAACCTATTAATTAATGCTGCTGCTATAGAGAAATCTACCATTAAATGTCTCGAAGCTCTATTAAAAAAATCTTGGCGAAATAATTTGAATTGCTGCTTGAATATTCCATTTACGGCTTCCACAACCCAGCGGCAAATAGTAACTCTTCGGCTTTTATTAGCTTCCAGAGTGGATAATTGAATTTCATTTACTTGCAGTGTTGATGGCATGTGAACACTATAATTGCAAGATTGCAAAAGTGGAATGGAATCCCTGAACCCTCTATCAAGAATGAATACGTCACCATCCTGAAAATATTGTCTCAATGGCTTACTGGGTTCATCAAATTCACTAATCATTATCTGAGCATCGGAAGTTGTTGCTGGATAAGGGCCTAACACATCGATTATATAGCCATCGGAGCAAACAAGCAAAAATGGCTTCACAAGGTTTCGATATTTGTGAAGAGAATATGTCTCTTTTTGGTACAAATAGTTGGAGCTTTTTTGTACATAGATATATGTTCCATCAATAATTACGACAGGCTTCCTTATTCCGTCGACTTCGCCAAACAGCCCATTTGGTAGAACAAGGTTTCTTGCTGCTATTTGTTCTCTTGTTATATGTCCAATTCCAAGGTTCATAGGAACAAAATCTTGATGCAGTTTTTCCCTTGCTTTAGCCATTAGACGTTCCAGAGTACTTCTCGGTATTTGTAGAAGAGATGATAATCTTTCATCAGAATCTCCAGTTCTCAATTTCATCAGGTAAGCTCCAAGGGCAGTAGAACCTCTATGCATTTGCGCCAATCGGGGCACCTCTCCCATTAGAGTACCAAAACTATTTCTACTCATTCCTAAAAAGTACCACACCATATGTTCTTCCATTAAGTGTATATTTTCGAAGTCCAAAGCACGACATTCATAATTCACAAATGATGCAAAGTCTTCAATGTGGTCCACAGTGAATTCATGATTCATATCTTCCAAAGCAGGGAGTTCATGCCAAAAGTCACTATTCAAATGATGACTACATATTTTTGAATTCTTTGGTATATAAAACTTGTAGTCCTTGAAGAGCCACACCCTTAATGAAAGTGGTACCACATGTCTATCAATCATATTACATCCTGGATAGAAACAATGACTTTGAGTATCAACTGCTCTTCCGTAATTAGGTAACAGTACGCTGGATCTTATTTGAGGAGGTTCTTCATGTAGAGGTATATTCAAACTACCTGCCTGACTGGGTACCGGACTCGGGCTTGGTGAAGGAGTAGTAGGGGGTGAGGTAGCCCGGCTGCATCGTTGCCAACATGGGTGGCAGATCAAATCCGAAGAACGTAGCTGCAAGCAAAATGAAAAGTAAAAGTTGGTTTTGTTTTACTTCAAGCTCGATGAACGAAAACCTATGCATAAAAAAGTACTCTGTGATAAGTTTTTAAAAGACATGATAGTGACGTTATTTGCACGGGATAAGAGGGAATTACACAGAATTAGGGCAGAGGAATGAACTTACCTGGCGTGGTTGGATTCTGTGTGCTACTACATTCATTATGTGCCTCTCACGATCACTGCTATTTCTTACAACATGTGATCGTTGTCGTAGAACAGACTGTCCACAGCAAACGCACACATGTTGGTGGCCTACTTGTCTACCTGGCCGGCTGGTTCCAGGTGTCTCGGTGATAGTGTGAACCGCTAATCTAAGACATGCATCACAAACAACACTACCTGGTTCAACCTGTGAGAAAGAACAAAAAACAATGTACTAATTGTTCAATGTCAGTGCGTTCAGTTCAATATAATTATTCACAAAAACTATGGAATGAATATACTTACAGCTAATGGTGTTATCCATGCCTGTATTAAACGACGTACTTCATCATTTTGCTCTGATACGACATTACGTCTCATCGCTGTAAGATCGAGATAGCAATTAACACAGTGTACGTTTCCATCCATTTTTAAATGTACACGGTGTAAGAGTCCAAAACAATAGCAGAGTCGTATAAAAAGCAGGTCCAGGTCCGTCGTCAAAAAGCCGAGTCGTCGTCAAGGCGGGTTCAATCTAAGTCGAGTTCGAAAAGGGGTAACGTGTGCAGAAGTAAAATCAAAATCCTTAAAAATGGCCAAAGTCGTCGTTATTATATCCTATTAAGTTATACTCAAGTCGCAAACGCAAAATGTGAATCGATCAATTCAAAACCACAATTCAACGGAAAAATGAAATGCAGTAATCAATATCAAACTGTCAGTAAGGCAAAGGACATGTTATCCATGCAGCCTACGATACTTTTTCTTATTTGAAAAATAATTTTATTTTAATTAATATTGACATGCATATAATATTACTTTCATTAGATAAACGTTATAATTAGGTCGAATTATTCTAAATGAACGATAACTGTGCAATAATTCTATAAAATACTTCGATAAATTATTTGAAAATTCTTGTTTGGCTGAATGTCGATTACACATGTCAGATTAAACACAGTTGTCCATTAAAAAATAAGAATGAATTAGACGGATATCAAGCGAAATATTTTAAAGATCGTTATATTTTCCTCCTACGTTTACAAACTTGAGAATTATTCATTATGCATATTTAATTCTAATTAGAATTAAGGACTATTCGTATTTTCTGTCCATTTCAGGCATTTTATGGGCGTTCCCCTTTCGCTCAATTTCCCGATGACCATAATCTTTTGGTCGTCTATTTTAATTGAAAAGATTCAGTTTCTCACGGGAACGAAGACGCAGCGGTTATCTGAAGAATTTGAATAATTTAGAAGATTGGACTGAGAGTTTTGTTTTGCCGATTAGAAACCTATTTGCAGAAACGATTAGTTAGGTCCAATTAAAATTCTGAAACAGGTATAGAGTTATTAAAGTTTTGGTTGAATATAGCTATGATGTAAGTATGCCAGGTGGTTGCGTACTGATTTTTTATTAAGTTTCTTTAGCTTGTGTTATTGATAGCATAACTTGGTCCCGTAACAATGGTTATAACAATGATTATGTCATAATGTTTTGCCGCACCCATTGTACTATAAACCGCGGAAGTGCAGTTAAATTTTCATGCTGTCTATGAGAATAGGAAGACATCATTATTGGATACATTTAGTTGATATAGTGTCTTGCATCTCATGATTCACAAGAATCCATTAGGATACCAGATCTACCATCATCATCTTTTCATGCATGCATCATTTCATGGGTACATTTAAAGAACCTCCACGAGTAACGATACGTAAGTACGTCCGGCGCACCCTGGGCAATCATCCTTGCTACCATCCTTGCTGACTAATAATCATTTGACTACGGCATGAGATATTCTCGTGTAGCTTCTTTCTTCATGAGAGAAGAAGATTATTCCATCATCATTATCTTGGTGTATTTCGGCTTCAGTGGCTTTCAGTCTAATAAGATGACTTTTAAATCTAGTACAGTCAGTATTATTCTCACAGACTGCTCTAACAACAGATCTTGGAGGAACATCACCCCAAACTATCCTTGGCGAATTTGTAGGTACAGAAAGAAAAAATAATCTATTTTTCACGTCTTCCTTGTCCTTCCAAAAGTTGTCTGGAAGATAGGTACTGCTATTAACAATAAGACCGCCATTGTAATTTTAATTTACATTGATCCTGATTTATGCTATTGTTATGTTGGTGTGTGGCATATTCTATACATCTAATGGCTGTAATCCTCGCCACTTCTTAGCGACAATTAAAACATACTGATATTGAATTTTTATAGAGCCATGTCATGAGCCAAAAACTGACAGCGAGTGCGTTTTAAATAAAATAAAATAAAATAACTAATTATAAACTTTGTTTATAATCAAATCAAGCTTTCTATTCAGATAAAAGCTATCTAACGATGGAAAAACAGGCCCTAAGTGTTTATTTTAATGAATAAAGGGCTCAAAATCTCGACATCTCTATTGCCAATTTGCCAGTCTGACATTTGTCGAAGTCTTGGCTTATTTTAACAATCGCCAGCTGGACTACTGTCGCATCAATTTTCAAAAATAACTGTTATAATTTCCCAGTCAATACTTTTAGAAGACGACCCGGAAGCATACATTAACGAGAAGAGCGCGACTGTACCGCGCCATCTACTCCATATACCTTGTTTAAGTCGCAACGTCACAACAACAGATCGGTGCGGTGGAGAAGGCCTGCCCTGCCACGGCGCGGCTGCGCCAATACGTCGCGGCTGCGCCGCGCACGTTGCGAGTCCGTCATTTTGTCCATAGATTAATATAATTTTGTCAACGTCAAAGCCATTTGTAAATATTTATTTTGTATTCGTTTTTGTAAATATTTGCGTAAGTTTTAATGATAAATAATGACGGCGGTAGCGACGCCGATGGAAGTGTCAGTCAACCTGCCACATCACTGGATATCCTGGTGAGATGTCCACATTGTCCCCAGGTACGCTTTTTTAAAGGTAAGCGGGGCTTGAATGTGCACTTTGGGAAAGTCCACAAATCCCAAAATGCACCTTCTAGCCCTATCATCTCACCAAATCCACCATCTTTAGCTCTACAACCGTTTTGGCAAACACTGTCAAAATTTAAAAATTCTGTTCCGGTTTTAAAGCGGGTTCCCCGTGGCGCACGACCTGCTGTTGCACAGCATTTGGCGGGATGTGTCCGTCTCGCCGCCCGGGAGAACTCGCAGCGTGCTTGGGAACAACTACTCACCTTCCCTTATAGGATTCTACATGTACAAAAGAATTTGGCAACCAAAAAAACTTTGACAGCTCAAATTAAAGATAACTGCAACATTTCGATCCAAAATTTCGACTCAAAATTACCAGCACATATACACACCTCACCAAGAGGTATTTGTCAACATGTAGAATCCAAGTTAAGTGAAGGTGATATTGGGGGTGCAGCCAGGATACTTTTTAGCAGTGATGTGTTGGCGCCTTACTCTCCAGAGACACTTACAGCTCTGGAGAGTAAGCACCCTGCTCCTGCGGATGATCTCTCCTTCCCCGACCCTCCTGACCCTGACTCCAACACCCTTACTGTTACAGCTCGTCAATTGGTTGCAGCCATAGGTTCCTTCAGGAATGGTTCCGCCGGTGGCCTCGACGGCTTGACGCCTCAACATCTGAAAGACTTGACGTGTTTCGGCGCCGGGGCAGCTGGTGAGTCGCTTTTGGAGGAGCTTACGGCTCTGACCAATTTGATGCTCTCCGGCAATGTGCACGAATCCGCCATCGAGATTTTGTACGGGGCCAATCTTTGTGCCCTGCGCAAAAAGGATGGCGGCATTCGTCCCATTGCCGTAGGGTGCACTTACCGGCGTGTGGCAGCCAAGATTTGCTGCGCCTTCTACAGTGAAACCCTGGCCAGCAAATTCCAGCCCCTGCAGCTAGGTTTCGGCTCTAAAGGGGGCTGTGAGGCTGCCGTACACGCCCTATCCACTTTTATACACAGTAATGAAGGTGAGGTCATCCTCAAGGTTGACATAAAGAACGCCTTCAACTCCGTAAACAGGGACACCTTGCTGGCTGAAGTTCAAAAAGAAGTACCCAAAATTTACAGTTTTCTTTGGCAATGCTATAGGCAACCCTCCAAATTACTTTATAAGGACAACCTTTTAGAATCGGCCGTTGGATGCCAACAAGGTGACCCTCTTGGGCCAGTCATTTTTAGTTTAGCAATTAATCCCATTATTCGACAGCTAAATTCAAAATTTAACGTATGGTATCTAGATGATGGAACCCTAGGAGGCGACGTAGATACAGTTTTAAAGGATTTAACTTTTTTAAAAGAAAAATTCAGTTCCATTGGCCTAGACCTCAACCCCTGTAAATGTGAAATTTTCTTGCCCCACACCTTCGACCGACAACAGATTTTCCAAAAATTTAATTCAATAGCCCCCAATATCAAAATTATCGAAAAAAACTCACTTCACCTCCTAGGGTCCCCAATCCTAGATGAATCCTTTCCAAATTTCATCGAGGAAAAAATCCAAAATTTTTGTGATATTTCGGACAGACTTTTCAAAATTAATATACATTCGGCTTTTACTATTATCCGATACTGTTGTTTTGGACCGAAATTTACGTATAGCCTCCGTTCTTCCCATTTATGGAAACATCCACAACTCTTGGACAAAGTAGACAAAATTATATGTAACACACTAACTTCAATCCTAAATGTGGCTCTGGACGACCGAGCTTGGTTACAAGCCACACTTCCCATTCGTTTGGGTGGTCTCGGCGTCCGCAAAATTTCCAGTATCAGTTTACCGGCGTTCTTGTCCTCGGTCCACAGTACTGAGAAATTAACCAGGAAAATCTTGTCATCCTCACTGGTTGATTTTGAGGTACCGTGCTTGACCGATGCTGTGAACGCCTGGAAAATGGCTTGTCCAAATACGGTGTTGCCCGTCAATCCGTCCTCCCAGAGACAGTGCGACGAGCCGCTCTGCGCTGTGATACGGAATAATCTTATCAACACGTCAATCACAAGCGCTGAGCGTGCTCGCCTGCTGGCTGTGGGTAAATGGGAGTCGGGTCTATGGCTTCAGGCACTTCCGTCGTCCAACATAGGTACTATGTTGGACGACAATACTTTTCGGCTCGCTACATGCCTGCGTTTGGGTGCTCCCTGCTGTGCTCCGCATCGCTGCCACTGCGGTGAAGCCGTCGACAGCCTCGGACACCACGGCTTGTCTTGCAGCAGGAGTGCAGGCCGTATAGCACGGCACGCCTACTTAAATGATATTATCCGTCGTGCTCTTGTCACCGCCGGCGTTCCAGCCGTATTAGAACCAAATGGCTTGGCACGTGACGATGGCAAGAGACCAGATGGTATGTCATTGATGCCATGGAAGATGGGTAGGCCTCTGGTATGGGACGCAACGTGCGTCGATACCCTTGCGCCATCTCATCTTCCTAGCTCGGTAGGCTGTGCTGGCGCTGCTGCTGCAGCTGCGGAGGCCCTCAAGCGGCGAAAATATAATAACTTGATTAGTAATTATATTTTCGAGCCGTTTGGGGTCGAAACACTCGGGCCGTGGGGTCCGAGTGCCCAAATCTTATACAAAGATCTTGCAAGGCGGCTGGTCGATACGACCCGTGACCCGAAGGCTGGCCTCTACCTTGGCCAAAGGATAAGCATTGCCATACAACGTGGCAATGCTGCCAGCCTTCTGGGCACGTTACCAGTCGACAGCGATGCGGAGGAATATTTTGACGCACTATTTTAGTTTATAGTTTTATTAGGATATTTTTTTATTTTATTTGTATATACTTTTATTTGTAATTATGTAAATATTATAAGAATAATGTATATAGGAATTGTATATATTATGTAAATGAATAAATTTTTATAGATGGTTTAAAAAAAAAAAAAAAAAAAAAAAAAAAAAAAAAAAAAAAAAAAAAAAAAAAAAAAAAAAAAACATACTTGCAAATTCAAAGTCACGGCGTCTACCTTCAAATTATGCATATGTATTCATACAGAAAACCCGTACATTGTTTCCCGTCGCACAATCGCTAAGCCATTGCTTCCACGTTCGTATGTATACAAATAAGGATTTAGGATGTCTGTACGATATCTTATCTAATGCAAATCTGCGTCTAGGTCACTCCGACAATCGCAGGCGTGTGCATTTTTGTGTTTGTCAAATATTTGGTATGTATGTCTGTCTGGATCAGCCGAAAGGTTTGGTTAATGTTTGTTGTTAAACTGTGCCACCAGTGTTACCAAACAAGCGATTGAACTTACATCGCATTGGTTATTATAAAAAACGGTGAACTTAATCTAATCCCCCCTCAAAACACCATGTGATAATTTAAACACATGATGGGTCTATAAGGGATATTTTGTAAATTCAATTTTAAACTTATCGTTCCTAAAGCGGTCAAAAATGATTTAAAAGTAAAATATCTCACAAGGATCGTGAAATATTTTCAGAAAATTCCTAAAATCTAAAGTTAGTATACTTTGAACACATTACACTGTAGGTATACATATTAAAAGAGCCTTCGGCAAACCCTAGGCAGTCAGCCCCGCTACCAACCTTGCTGACTGGCTAATGTTTTCACCAGGGCATGAGCTATTCTATGATAGCTCGTGTTGACACAAGAGAAGAAGAAAAACACTTTGAAGTAACATGTTGTACTTCAACTAAATCCATCCAGTCAACTCACAAAGTAAGCTCTCTGCATTCTTTTTGAGCACCTGACTAACCTGAACTCATAAAATACGTCTATAAGACAGCTCCTTTAAAAAACATAAAAAGTACAAAACTGCAGTACTAGTTTACGACTACCCGTTTGCGGGCCCATAAAATAGCGTTCTAATTCAAAGAATAAATTAAACACTTTCTTCACAGCGCGAATATCATCTACATATATTTCACGCTCTTCAAACATCGTTATGATAAAACTAGGAAAAAAAACTAATAGAAGTGTTAGTAGATTAACATAAATTATCTATGTTAATAGGCATTAGGAATTATGTAACTAATTAGCAGTCAGCAGAATTGGGATAGCAACTAAAACAAAACAGATAAGAAAGATACAGGGCAAATATAATGAGTCAAACTATATATAAAGTAAACACAATCAGTTAAAAGCCAATTAACTTTTTAATCTTGCAGCGCATCTTGAACTTGTTTCTAGATGGAATTTTCTTTTTAATTAATGATATTAGCTGCACATGTAGAATGTAGCGGAGATGCAAAG
Organism: Amphipyra tragopoginis; assembly: GCA_905220435.1. NCBI lineage: Eukaryota > Metazoa > Arthropoda > Insecta > Lepidoptera > Noctuidae > Amphipyra > Amphipyra tragopoginis. The sequence goes on from HG992006.1 coordinate 7,435,738, forward strand.
ATATTTAGTAGCACTTATTAAAAATTATAACATTAAGTAATCGCTGATGAGACTGTTAAACTGAATTTGCAAAATATAAACTAAAAAGAATCAATGACAATCAAATCAAATCTTGGATTTAAGTGAAGTCAGGATAGAAGGCTTTTAATAAATAAACACTTTTATGCCAACTAACTTATCATTTAAACTGTTCTCTCTCTACCTTATCTATACCAGTAATGTCACATTGATATTCAAGTAGTAAAAACAATCGAGATGTTTTAAAACAATAAATAAACAAACAAGTATAAATTACGTGTTTAGAAACAGATAACAATATAATCTGTTGTAATAATGCAAGTAGCTGAAACAAAGAACAAGTTGAGATGACATACAAAGAACCTGGATTATTGACATTTAATTGACCCATCTAGATAATTCTACACCCATATCAACGATTGCAGTTTGTGATGATAAAAAAGCTGATGCTTGGAACAAAGCCTAAAGGAAACATTCTATAGATTTGTCAATCTTTCTAATCGAATTTGAACTTTATTGTTTAATGATACGGTGTGATTTTGTAAGGATGTGTATGGAATAGTCCGGGTCGGCGGCCGCGCTGCACTATCTAGTTTGACCCGCGCCTCAACCCCAGAAGAGTCACCCTTATCTTAACAAACGAGGACATCAAACCGACATCACTCAACAGCACTTTATATACACAATAAACAAGTCAAACGAGAATTAATTACCGATAAAGTAAGCGAATATCAATTTGAATTCTATGGAAATCTTAACGAAGCGGACACGGCGATCGTTAGCGAAGATAATGGCAGAGATTGCCAAAAAGGAGCAAATATTATTTAAAGTAAATAAAAGTGGGCATGCGGCAGACAGAAACCGGTTCGGTGAACGCGGCCCGGGCCGATCCGAATAAGATAATCAACTGAGCGGGTAATTTCAGTGTATAAAAACATAGTGGAGTCCGCGGCATGCCTTCACCGGTATAATTAATAAACCGAGGTGAACATACCGTGCGCCATATAAAAAAGATACCGACGATTACTTAATGTTCTACTGTTGTTAAGTAAACAGACGCATTTATTGATGGAAATTATGTGAGTGCTTGTTCATGTTTTCGTTTTCTATCAATAGTTTCACAAAATATCAGAAGGAGAAGCTTTTAACTATCTAAGCTAAGCTGTAGGCTTAGGCTGTCTTGGAATACTTAAAGGTTAATCTACTGAAGCGACAAAGAAGATACATCGAAGACAGCTCGTAAAAGACGAAGAGCTTTCAAAGATCTTATAATCTAAATAGGAATGAATAGATACTTTCTACACAGACTTACACAATCCCATCAATTCACATAAACATACTGATTCTACAAATACTTTTAGTCCAAACATATTCAATCAAATCTATAATTGTGTCGTTACATCTATGATGAAAGCGGCAGTCATTTCGAAACTGAAGACAAATTGATTGAGGAGACGTGTACGCAACGATAGAGCCCATACACTAGCATGATAAGCAGTATTGATGGATGACAGTGCGCCTCACATGCTGACTAACAAAAGAATAAGTAATTAATTTCTCGATAAGATTCAAAAAGGTACTGCCGCTGCCGCCGCATCGTAGAAAACAATTAGTAATTACTTTATAAATAGATAGGAAAATGTCAATAGATAGGATTAAGAATGTTATTATTGGAATTAATAAATTAATGGTGAGTCCGGACAGTTCTTTAAAGAACTTTTGATGAAAACTGCTGAGGACATAAAAATAACAGAAAGAGCAAAGTTTAAAATAATATAATTAACCAAGATCCTGGCAGCATAGACATCACGTAAAAATAAGCTATTGTAGAAATACCAAAGAATGATCGATAGAAAATGGATGCAAAATATAAAAAGCTAACTCTACCTATTGCAAGGAACAAGTGACAATAATTTAAGTGAAACTTGTATGCAAATTACAGTAGCAGGTAAATTAATACTACCTAGATCTTTGTCAGCCACGTAATGTAATTTTACACCGGCTTTAAGTTATCAAATAAATTTAACTTAATGCATTGCGCGGGAGCACACCAACGACCAATTTGTTAAATCATGTACCTTTTTGTAAAGGGTTGACATTTAAGCGATGGTCGCAGCATACTAATTAGAATCGCAATTAGAAATGATAAAATCTTCTGTCCCTCTTTAGGAATGTTGTTGGGACGTTCCTTTGATTTTTTATCGTCGACATCTTGTAAAATGTCGAAATCGATGGACAAATCTGGGATTAAATTTACAACATTACTGAAAATTAATTTTGTAACAGAGGCATTTCAATTTGTTTCTTAATTGCAATACATAATGTACAAATGACGACACGTTTGGTGCAGTGGCTAAGCGATTGGCTTCTGCGCTACGGGTCGTGGGTTCGATTCCTACACGGAACAAAAATTTGTATGGCCTACAGATGGTTGTTTCGGGTCTGGGCGTTTGTTTGTGAGATTTGTGTCTGTAAACGCACCCACGATACAAGAGAAATCTTAGTGTGGGGCAACGTTTTTAAAAAAAAATAAAAAAAAATAATATACATTTCGTGATCAGATCTTGGATATTATGACTACAAATAAGTTTTTTAGCAAACCTGACCGAAGATGACCCTCGTATTCTTTCAAAACACGCTTATCTCTGGTGACAAGGCCACTGACTGAGTACTGACGCACAAAGATTATGATTTAAAATCTAGAATTTTATGTCATACTCTCTAAAACATCTAAAATTTTGCGTATAAATAAGTATCCTCACGAAGTGAACAACATTGATTTGTTCTAGGTAATCAACTACTAAATCATTTGAAGGAAGATAATATTAAAGTACTATAGATAACTGCGAAATTTCACAATAATGTGAAAGAAAAAGAAAATATAGAAAAACAAAGCGAAGCGACGCACATGTTAGAAGGAGAAACAAAACATACAGGTGGCTATTGCAGAACCCACCACAGTAAGTCATTTCTAAGCTTTAAAGTAAAACTACAAAGGAACGCTAATTCTGGCGATATTTTCTGTCTAGAAAAGTAACCATTTACTAGCCCTTATCCGCCCAATCAATCTCTCTTTAATTTTTGTGGGTTCATAAATCTAAATCTTTTATCTTAAAAATTTCTCCTTCTATCTATGACTTTTCTGGTTTATAGCTTGCCAGTGTGCTTGTTATCAATAATTAGATATAAAGTACGTACGTATCAGCCAAATGATGCAGGCATCCGTGTCTTGCGTGGTGCGTGCGTCTTGGCGCGGGCAGCTCGCTGTAGCATCCCCCGCTGCGCGCTGACCGGCACATGTACCCCGTGCCCACGCATTGGGCTGTGTTGCAGTAACATCTCACTCCCGCGTCACCGTCGTTTGAATCTGGAACGAATAAAAAAGTTAGCAGAGTTCTAAAATTCAAAATTCGAAAAGTGTAAATAGAATTACTGGTGATGTCATTTGTTTTCTTTTAAACACAGTATGCTCAATAAAACTTGAAGCGTGAACACTATCGCGCAAATCGATTTTTTCTGTGCGCATATTGTTTAAAATATCAAACGCTTTAATATTACCATAGAACAATTGAAATACGACGCATTTCAAAATTTTCAATTTCGCTTTATCGTATTTTAATATCAACAGTCATTCTAGAAAGGTAAACAATAAAGTAAGCGATGGAAAGTGAAAGAAAATGTTCGAGTATATTTTTAAACTAGAATCCTATTCATAAAATTGAAAATATATTAAGTGTAAACCAATAAATTGAAACAGGAAACGGCTATTGCGAATGCAAAAGGAAATGCATTATACGAGTAGGCAGTGTATCCAATCACAAGTATCGACACCGTGGCGCCTTGTGGTGTCGTAAACTTTGATGGCGTTCGATTTGCCGTGCCTACGTCCTCACCTATAAATTCTAGGACTTTAGCGTCGTCAACGCATTCATCCGTCATTTCATACTTTACGGACATTAAACATGTACAAAAGAGAATTCTAAATTAACATTTTTGTATCCGACTACTGTGTTCCTAAAACCATCGTAGTGAATCATACCAATGTTTTCAAATAGAAAAAACTTCCCTTTCATCTTAAATGGTAACCCATCGACGACAAGCCGATGAACCGGTAAAAATAACATACAGCTGGTTCGTGGCGCGTATCGTGTATGAATAATGCGCATGTCATACTCTACGGGCCCCTACATAAATATCCTCACAAACGGCCAGCCTCCGACCGCATTCAATGTAAATGCTTTGGCTCCAGACGATGAAACAAAACAAAATTAATTTCAGAGGGACGCCGCTTTATTTGCTCTCGACAACGGAGGAAAACTTAAGGAAGACCCCCCTTGATGTCCGGCATCTTTAGGATATCTTTTTCGTTCACAGAATCATGTATTTTTTAACCCTAATATTTGAATGATTAGTGAGTTGTCCGATGCCCATGCGCATCGGCGGGACATCGATTAAGAATCTTGATAAAAACTCGATACTTTCAACCGACAACGTCCAGCTAATCACGTTTTAAAGGGGTCATTAAAAATTTAATAAAATAAATGAACAGATTTATAACTTAAACGTTGAATAATTTGAAAAAGTTCAGTAAAAAGGTAATGAGCCGAGCGTCTCCGAATTCACAAAGAAATTTTAGAATTCCGTTCGTGCTCAAACCGGCAGATGAAGTCGCGAGCGAATGCGAAACCGCAATAAACAAAACAATTAAAGAATAAAATACCAACGCAAAAAAGCAAAAGGACTTGCGCGCCGTTAATAGCTAAACCTTCGAGCAGGGGAAATTGGAAACTTTTAATAGCGAACTTTAATAGCTTTTGCACGCAGAATTGCTTCCATTAATTACACTTTGCAGCGCGCCATGCATTTATTATGAAATCGAGATTCATTTACGGTCGTTAATTTAATGTTGTTTGTCTTATAGTTCCACGATACAGCCAATTTTATAGTTCAATTATTATTGTATTCTATTCTTGATTACCTTTGTGCATTTGTACTTAAAACAACTCATCACCTCTCATTAGTAGCCATCAATGCATCGAACATTATGGTAGACGGATGCCATTAGATCGGCTTTACAATCAATTTCGAGTCAAAAACGAAGGCACAAATAGAACACTGAAGGATAAGGTAAGTAAAAAACAAATAAACAAAAGAGAAAAGGGTCCCGGCATGTTATTTGGTATTGATAAATGGCCCTCCGGAGATGTGGTAGAAAAGGATGAAGCGAGGCCAGAACGAGATAGCTTTACTAATGATCATGAAGCAGGATGCATTCAAAGATAAAAGAAAGTGCTTCTTATCTTTTCCCAAGTTAAATTTTCTTCAATGTTTAAAAGCAGCTTTATAGGAATTGTTAAGTGCATAGGCGCCAATTCTTCACGGTGCATTGAATCAGAAAGCGGTGCTTCACGGTTGCAAGGTTTTGTTTGGACATCCGAGCATTTACGTAGGGTCCGGAGCAATCGGTCACCCTCTGTCACGTGGCACGGCAAACGAGGTGTTAATTTCCTAGTTTCCTCTCTGTTTGCCGCACTAATTGAGAAGCGTAAAAGGATTTTTGGGATGCTTGAAATAAGTGGAATGCACTTAACGAAGAAGCTTTTTATGAAAGCCGATCTAACGAACAGGAACAGCTTTGAGAAACGGTTCTTTTAAATCAAAAGTATTATAAAATGCGTTTGCGATAAAGACGTATTTAAAAGAGCAAATATTTTGCGATCGCATCGCGACACGGGAGCCGGTTTTGGTAAATCGCGATTGAAATGTTCTCGTCGCGAGACACCGCTGCGGTAGAACAGATCTTTATAATAAGATAACTTTAACATCGCTTCGTTTGCCACGTACGTCCCTTCAATTTCATTACAGATGGCCGCAACGAGACGTCTATTCGGAGTATCAAGTTCCAAGCCCATTTCTTCAGTACATTTCGCTCATTTCAGATCAGAGATTCAATTTAGATCCGTCGCTTAGATAGTGCAAAACTTACTCTGAACAGAAATAGTCCTCTATTTCTGTCAGTTTATCTGTAAAGGTCCAAACGAAGTGGTCCTACAGTTTTATTGATGTCGTGTTTACTAGAATTAAATGATGGATACCGATAACTTTCTCAGCACCAGAATTTGATGGGAATCAAAGCTATTCCAAGTTTTTATTAGCTCTTCGTTGTTAGATTATAATCATTAGTAAGCATTAGACGTTTATGGAGAAGATGCTTTTGGGAGACGTAATTAAACATACAGTTTCTGTTATAAACATTCGAATGGGTATCTAATGGTAATAGTGGCTAACTAATGTTGCGACAACGGCTTTCTCTTGACGTTCACACGCTGTTCGACTCCGTTTTATCTAGTACTTTATTACGTTAATAATGATTGTGGCGCGAGCCGCAGCCGGTTTCTCTGCTATTCAGATTGGAGCTAACATAACAGGCTTTATGCTGATTGGATGACGCGGAAAAAGCAAGGCTGCTTTGCGGCCTTGTTGTCGCATTCCGATGTCCGCTATTTGAAACTATTTATTGGCTGTCAATTTGGACCGTTTGATTTGTGACTTCTGACGTGACCGCACGGGCCCCAGCCATCACAGCTAACAACTATTCTCTATTCAACAACTATTAATATGGCGAGACGCCGTCAGCGTCTTAAGTATAGGTGGTGCAGTGGCGTGGAATGTTAAACAGGCGCTCGAGGCGAAGTTTAATAACTATGGACATAGTTAATTTATATTAGAAGATTCCGGTTTATCGCTTTGCATGCGGTCGCGATCGAATCACGACTCATCCTCTAATTGCACTCGCTGAATTATCTTCCGTAATGGATGTCCTCGTCGGTGCGTAATTATCCAATGCGGCGCCAGTAATCTGGCTGGCCGCGGGCAATTTCCATCGGAATGCGAGTCGAGAGAGGCCTGTCTGTGGGTCGAGTAGCGTTTCTGCAGCTATCTCGTGCCGAGATCGAACCTCTAAAGCAGCTTAATGCTGCTGCACCTTGACAAATCGCACCGATAATCTCGCGTTCCAAATCGAGAGATTCACGAGCTTTCCGAAGAGACCGCTCTTTCGAAGGCGGTTTAGAGAGCATTTTATCAAAGATAGCGGTACATTGATACACTACGTCGAATAATGTCGACGAACCGGCGATAAAATAAATGCAAACGTTATTATAGAGAGCGGTCTGCGGCGCCAAAGACCTATCTGTTGCAGCCCGAGCGAGATCACTTCCTCGGAAAATTGCTCATTGGCACGTTAGCCGGCGCACCGGGACTCGTTCTCGTGTTTACTGCTAAATACAATTCACCTGACAGCCATTTATTATTAACGTTTAGTTCCTTGTTGAGTTTACATGGTGATGTAATTCGATAGAGTCATTTGATTAACATTAGCTTTGAATAACTCTTGGGGTCCGTGTTGCTTTCGCATAGATATAATGGAAATGAGCCCGTCTCGGATTTCGGATGGGCATGTTTCGTTTCTAATCTTTATTACAATGGTGTAGAGATGTCAATCGGTCGATAGTTATTTGTGCTTGATCTAAGTATAGGTACGACGTTTATCAGTCATTCTGTACACGTCCCGCCGCCGTCGAGGTTATCGAGGCGCTTTCACGCCGCTCGAATAACATTTGAATAATGAAATGCGTTCGTCGAACTCCTAAAAGTGCAAAACGAAGCTAGCGCCGACACAGGCGTAACGTACCACCTGTTCGACGATGAATCGGAGTATTCATCGCCTCGTTAAGTCACAATGGGCTACAGAAGGCCGACTACCTGATCTTTTTTTTTTCTTTATCGAATCCTCACGCGCAAGACCTTTATCCGTTTCGAATGGGCTTCGATAGCCGTGATACCCCGATTCGATTGTGTAGGCGACGTAAATGTCACAACGACAATGCTCATCGTTTAGAGCCCTCGAGTCGGAACGATTGTCGTCTTAAATCATAACAACTCTCAATCATCTGGTAGCCCATTAGGTGGACGCGTGCCGACTTACCGTAAACATTTAAGCTCTTTTGTGTGTATTCCTGTACGGTAGTATAAAATGTTTTCATTAGAGATTTACCGTTTGAATTTATTGTGTAAACATCGGTGTACGTTTGTCGCAGTGTCAACATTTCGGGACAGGTGTTTAGCGACATAGGTGGTAAGGTGACAAGTGAGGTTTTTATGTGTTGCAACAGCACTGTTGTTTTAAAACTGACGTGTGAAAATGTTAACACCTTCGCTGTAGGGAGCGATCGGTTCGTTGACTTGCTACATATAATGCAAGATGAGATTGAAACGTAGCACAAAAAGCTTAATCAATATTTCAACAGCGGCCGCATTCCGCTCTTATCCGAGCAGAGCTTGGCTTTCGATTTAATTAGATCGTGAAAAAAGCTATATGGAATCAGTAATCGTTTCAACAAGGCATTTCTTGTTTTGAGCTCGCGTGTATGGGAAATTATTACAATGACAAATATTGTACACACGAAGATATAAATTATGCACATTAAATATGTATTTATGCATATCGGCGACGCTTTCAGTACCGCGTTTTCCTACTTCACGCAACTCTGCATCTTAGCTGATGTTACCTTAACATTTACGAACATCAAAGGGAGCTATTTGTGTGTTCGCAGAACTTATGAGGTAATCATAGACATTCGTAACTCAAGAGCCGAGAATTTCGCAAAATTACCACACACATCATAAAATCAAAGTTCCCCGCCGGTGTGTGTTTAGACTAATCTCAGAAATTACTTGAGGGATTTCGGTAATGCCTTTCACCACTAGTAACAGCGTCTTTTAAAGACAAACCAAGAAGTTTAGAAGTCCATTTGAGAAACATGAATCAACTTCCCGATACTGAGATATTAAAAGAATTAGAAGAAATCCAAAAAAAATATATGCAATGAGAATATCTGAAACAACGGGCGCGCGCCCGGCGCCGGAAGAATTCATTAGTGATCTTGGTTGCATTAATTACTGATTTCAATAAAGTTTTCTCGATTACTTAGAACGTTTTCGTTGAAGATTCCTAGACCCTAGTTCTTTTGCAGATCACTGTTTGCCTTTAGAGCTAGGATATTATGTATTAGAGGAAGCTTTAGGTCTAGCCAATCAGCACACCAAAAAGAGAAATTGTCAGAAATCATAAAACTAATATACCTACTCCATTTGACATGGCAATGGATAAAAGATCCATTTTTGCAATGAAATGTATTATTATAAGCAACATGTTTACATCCAGCAGGGATTCTTCCAGATTTTATGAACCTTAGTAGTCAATCTAGATGAGCTGTAACTTGAATAAATGGTTTAAAAGATATTAGTGCCTAGGGGGCCACTTTGTCTAATGCTATAATAAATGGAGTATTTATGGATTTAGATACAGCTTTCACTATGAAGAACGCATTTGAGCAGCTGGATTCAGCTGGAGTAGACTGGATCCGGAAGGCGGAGAACTGGCTGGACTAGACTGCGATAGGCACACAGATAAAGGAAGCTCTAGGTCTAGCAAAACACATGAGTTTCGTAACGGGTTATTATATCATATCTGAAATGGAATGTGCTTGGAGAATTTCTCCGGATCGCCGGTGGCTCGGTGAAAAAAGTAGGGGCCGGAATGCGGTCGTGCGTTCTGTGTTGGGACGCGGAATTCACACCGTTACTACTAGTACTCGTTAATCACGCGCTACTTGCGAATGGGTTTGATTCGAGATTAGAATTTGGTATGTTTTTTTAGAGAGTACGCTCGTTTAGTTGCCTTTTAAAGAGTACTAGCTTTTGCCCGCGGCTCCGCTCGCGTTAATTTATAATAAAAAAAAACTGTTAACACACTACTAAAGTTTCTTTAATAATATAATTCAATCATGATTCGTAAGACACGTGGCGCCGTCTATTATCGTTATTTTCCTCGGGAACAGTAGTTTTTTTCGGGATGAAAGGTGGGTATGTCCGTTTCTGTACAACTGACAACGTATATGAAAAATTTCAGCATGATCGGTTCAGTGGTTTAGGCGTGAAAAGGTAACAAACAAACTTACTTTCGCATTTATAATATTAGTTAGGATTGATGGAGTTTGTCCATAAGACCGACAATTTAGAACCGTGCAATCTCTTGACCTTTTTAAGTGCTTGTTTGTAGTGCCCATTAGAAATAAAAATCTTGAATTGAATATAGTATAATATAAACTAAAGAGGAAGGATATTATCATTTATAGTGCTATAGGCTGATTAGATGAAAGAAGATGTAGACGATTATTATAGTTATTTACCCTGCAGATTAGTCGTTAATTTTAAATGTTTATTTAGCGCTGGGTTTCCCAAGATGGGGTCTGCAAGCATGTCTCAATGAGTTCAGGGACAAAATAAATAAAAATTCAATTACAATTACGAAGCATGGCGTGGCAACTGTTTCAGTAATGAAAATTATATGATGATTATTACTGTTTTACTTTAATTTTAATTTTCAACGAGTCCGTGACGGTCATCGTTGATTTCCTAAGAGTCGTTAAAACACTTTGGCAAAGGTTGATTAAGCACGATGCTTACGTAGATTTTTTAACCAAAAATCATCACTCAAACAATTTAAACATTGTGCCGCTCATATAAAATTCAGTACCTACTATCAACTGATTTATTACCATACGAGGGCATAGCAACTAGTTCATAGTGATTCATAGTCCTGCTTGTTATTCCACACATGTCAACTCCATGATTTGACGTGCTTTTTGCACCAGCCCGTATATTTTATGCCGATCATGGCATCTGAATATACAGCGGTATTTATAGTGTATGTTAAGGATTATACGGTTGATGTTTAAGTAAATCTGTGGGTAGTTGGTTGTCCAGAATATTTATATTCTTGGTTAAACAATATAGTAACAACCACATTAAGATTTCCTTCATCATTCGCAGCTCGCTATCTGTCTCGTGCTTTGTTCAAAATAGGAACTTGTTGTTTTCGTTTTGTGGTAGGATCTATACGGTCCGCCTGGCTAGCTATCACCCTCGAATTAAAGTCCGACGCCAAACCATTTACTGAGTTCCGTTGTGTGTATGTTAGAGCCAGATGGTTATAGGGTAATTCTGGTATATCAGTTACATGGATTCGTGTGATCAATCTAAGACACTGTCTGCTCTTATAATCAGGTGCAACTAGGGTCAAAATGTAATCCGACCAAGTTAAAGAATTAAAAAAACACTTCAATTTCATATACTTAAGTATATCGTTACGCCACCAGGCCGCTGGACAAACAAGTTTTCCTAATCACGACCAATGCCATCACCAATGATCATGATGATGATGCTAATGTATGCTGACGATATTGCAGTATGAGGCGGCCACTTTAAGTAATCCCTTCATTCCATCCTTCCATTACATGGTTGTCTTTTTTTTTGCTTTATGAACTTCATGACCTTAGAGTGTAAAAAAAAACCTTCCGATTTCGCGTTATACAGGCTATTAAATAAATACCTTTAAAAAATTTGTCTCTGTATACTCGATATTTGAAATTTACCAAATAAAAAAAAATGATTTGTAAGGAAAGTAATAATAAATACGCGAATTTAGAAAAGTTGTTAAGTTGTTGCGATACCGAGTAACACCACAAAATTCTTAAGAGTATTTTTTTTAACATTCTATTTAATTAACTAGAACAGAAACCAGTAGTAGTAGTTATTATACACGTTGCGGTAGTTTCATTTGTCTCAGCGGCGCGGCATCGCAAGAGTAGCAACTAAACAGTTACACATGAGTTACAGCGCATATCACATTACATTTAGCTTTAATATTATCTTTAGATATATTTTCGTGAAAACCATACCTTTAGATGGCTGTAGTAAATTGGTTTTGATAGAGATCGCGCGTTTGTATGAAGAGCCCACCATGAATTCGGGTAGATTGGGTATAGAAGGCGTAAAAATGGTGACGTAACAGTAAAGACATACACGAGTTAATTTAACTTCATATACAGTGCGAGTTTCCATAAAGTACACATATGAAATTGTGTGAAATAAAATATAATTTTATCGACGGGAAAAATAACTAAAAACACTTTTTTTCTTGGTTTTATTATCGAGAAAAACACAAAAAAGAACATATTTTCCTTATTTTTAGTTGATAGTTATTTTTTCGGGGTAATTTTTTTTATCCTCATTCCGGTTTATTTACAATCATAACGGTTCTTGTTTTAACACGGTGGACCATTTGATTAAAAAATTAGACAATAAAAAAAGTTTAGGTACGTTGTTTTTTTTTAAACACTTTTTGGAGTCACTCTGTATAGATATTGACACTATTGTATAACGTGTCTTTTTTCAACAAACAATTTTCTGAAAGTACTGACCGTATCACAAACTTTCTAATTCAATCTAATCCCGCAATTTCATTGCAAGTCAAATGCTGCACTCTACTGAATTGAACACACAATTCTGCTACCACTACATTTACTTCAAAATACTGAACATTTCTCTGAACGAAGCTTATCCGTTTGTAGGAGTCACACAAATCCAGCCTAACAGACATAACAATAGAATTGCCTTGATCAATATGACTGGAAGAGATTATCGACAATATTAACAACATATTTAAGTACAGAACACACCACATAAATTACTGGTGCTATTTATAATGCTATATAAAACGTCGAACGCGTTTAGTTAGCGGTACGTTCAAAGGAATGCGTGGCGATCGTCCGTAGCAATCGAGTGTGCTCTTTATGTATGCAATGCTGTGAGAGATCATTATTGAAGCGCTGATGAACTTTAATGTTGGAATATGTAATATGAGAAACCTTGTTTCATTAACTGACTACCTCGTTAGACTATTGGTCGAAAGCGCGACTGCTGTTGAGGTCCTGATTTCGATCCCTAGGTCGGGCAGTGTTATTCGTCAGTGAAGTTCTAACAGTGCGTAAGTCATTTTGTGACAAAAACAGACAACACTGCGAAAGCCACAATATTAGTTGAAATGAAAAAGATTATTAGGATTTTCAAAGTTTTAATAAATCATCAAAGAGTTTATTTGTAATGATAATTAAAAACAATATTGCGTTACGCTCGTTTTAAGTAGTTTTTTCACTCTCTTGTAAAGTAGCCATTTTTGACTTCCGCACTGTTAGAACTTCACTGACGTATTGCGTTTTTCTATGTGGCATTTCTCAGTAGCAGCTCGAAGTCTATATTTGTGCCCAGTTGATGGCAATAGGCCTCCTCTTATTACATGGCCCATGTAACATGGGACTTAAACTTTTTCCTCCTAGCCTTTTGCCAACTATGTTGGGGTCAGCTTCCAGTCTAACCAGATGCTGCTGAATACCAGTATTTTACACGGAGCGACTGTCATCACTGGGCAATGCCGATATCCTAAACTTAGACCCGGTTGTCAGACTTTCGGGCTTCTGACTACCAGTAACGATTGTCATACATATTCGTATGACACACGGGACCGACGGTTTAACGTGCTCTTCTAGGCACGGAGGGGTCTCGATGTGTAATGAATGGTCACCCATCCACGGACTGACCGCGGCAAGCGCAGCTTAACCTTGCAAATCATATGATCATCGCAGTTGTTAATTCTACATGGGTGTTAAATATAACGGTGAAATGAGGGTTTACTATACACCTCTGCCAAACCCTTGGTCTTCTTCTGTAGTGTCAGCACGAGCTATACGAAAATAGCTCATGCTGTAGCGAAAAGATTAGCCAGTCAGCAAGGTTGGTAGCGGGGCTGACTGCCCAGGGTGCGCCGGAAGTACTCAAGTATCATCACTCGTGGATAGGGTTACCATCCGTCCGGATTTGTCCGGACATGTCCGGACTTCTAGACTTTTGTCCGGATTTTGTCCAGCTCTTTAATTTGTCCGGATTTTTTGGCTTGGATGGAATACGAGTAATAAAACTTAGATACTCGTATTGAGTAATTTCAAATAAGTCTTTTATCTTTATTAACTTCTCATTCAAACTCAAACTCAAACTATTTATTTGAAACATTTCATCTAAAAACAAAATGAAAATTTTCTTTAACAATCAACTTAACGAGATCAAACAATAAATCTTCGTATGTTTGCATTTTGTGACTTAAAATGTCCGGACTTTTTTTGAAATGTCAGGCTTTTTGTCAGGACTTTTCAAATAGGTATCTAAATGGTAACCCTACTCGTGGAGGCTCTTTTCATGCACCCCTTAGTGATACAGGCGTGATGTTATTTTGTATAAATTATTTCGTGTTTAAGCTGTAAATAATGCGCTTTGAAAGTTCAAGTGGCGTTTTGATTTATTTTAGCGTAATTAAATGGTGTCGTGCTGTCATGCGTTTTCGACTATGAAAATGTCACCGGCCGTTATACGACAAGGTGTCATAAGAACTATTTAATGTTCAAGTTAAGTGTAAATGATGCGCGCTTAAAGTGTCGTTTAGTGCAATCTAATAGTGTCGTATATTTTCGACTAGCCACTAATATACAAATAGAAATTGATTACTGCAGTATGTTTTCAGTGGGTATGCAGAATGCTGCTATTATCATTAGTGGCTTGGTGTTAGGCAGTTACAGTATACCATGCTCACTCAAATGTCCCGCTGATGGTGGCGTGTGTGTTGGATCGTTCGGTTCCCTACGAAATAGTTGAGCTGAGCGATGCTGATATATGCGTCATGTTCGTGAACGAGCGCGCTTGGGACAGGTCATCTCTAATCTGCTTTGCAAATAAATTGTCAGTATTCTTACTAGCATAGTTTACATTCTTCTCATATTTATTTTTCTAGTTCACAATGTAACCAACTTTTAGTAAATATTTGATGAAAAAAAGTGTCCACAGAGTTTATTGTCCGTTCTTCTCCATATTATTATGAATCTACTTTGGAACGCAGCAGTACCTTAATTCTTTTTTTCGATAATTCAAAATGGCTGGTTTTTCATACTACTGAAACTAGATTAGGTATTTACAATGTTTGTTTTTGTATGATTGTTTGTTTGTTGCAAGCATTTTCATTACATAGACTTCCTATATCACAAATCATTTACTTTGTATCAATTTGTAACAAGGAAACGGGATCATTTCTCACAGCAATCGATCATCGTGAAAATCGATATCATTAATCGTTCACATTATAAAATCGATATCGCAAACTGGTTCGCTAGAAATTCCCACAAACGGTACCCACGAATGGTTTTATTAAGACTTCGAATACGATTAATGAAGTTAAATACAATATTTTGTGGAATTCCACTTTATTTATAGCGGATTAGATATTACAAAGATATTTTTACCGATGATAAAGAAAAAAATATTGGATTTTGAATCTTACGTGTTTGAAAACAAGGTTTGTTGTATCGTTTTTGGATGTCTCAAGTTTTTCCAGGTGAGAGGTCTACGGCCACATGTTATGCAGTTATATTTTGAAACATGTTATTTATATTAAAACTGTTTACTAGTTTTGTTAAGAACTTGACAATCGATAAGTAATTCGATTATGATAATACAAGCCTAAGGCGTTTGTCGTAATTTTAATTTTGAGGTTAATTAAAGTTTGACAAATTGGTCAAAACTTACGTAGGCTTTGATATATTTGATGTGGCTGACAAAGAAGATTAGTTAAAGTAAAATATTGTTTTACATAATTAAATAGTTAATTTGTTAATCAACTTTCTGTAGCTTGAGGCACCATTATTCAGCCGAAAGACATAAGACATAGGCCGTTTGAGGGGGTTTGCCATAATCACCACGCTTGGCAGGCGGGTTGGTGATCGCAGTATGGTTGTTAAGATACTCAGAGAACGCTGCCGCCCATCCTTTAATGAATCCCTTAGTCGCCTTTTACGACACTCATGGGAAGAGATGGGGTAGTGCTATTCTTTACGTCCAGCACCACATGGTCGAAATTATATTCACTATTCGATTTTTAAATAATTTTGTTCGATAATAAATTAAAAATAACATGGACGAAATTATAATATTCACTATTCGATATTTAAATAATTTTATTCGATAATAAATTAAAAATAAATGTTATTCATAAAATTAAAATTCTAGACTTTCTACTGACGTCACAAGGCCGCAAGTCGTCCTCGAACGCCAGGTCAAAAGCCTGCCAGCATTCTGATACATGACAAATGACGTCATCAATACCAGCATGGCAACTGTAAAATTGCGGCCATTTTATTTAGTAAACATTTTAGTAGCATGTTCCCGCTATCGTAAACAAGTCGTTTTATTACCACTTTCCTCTTGAATTTTATCTCGATATAATTACATTACCATACCAACTGATTAATTCACTTAATTAGCTCTCGGACTGAGGTTTCTTAGAAGACTTCTATCTTTTATTTGAGTTATTATTTTGAATTTAATAACAAAATTCTATGTCAAGAATTTCTTTGCTATTAATTTTGTATTTGATTTAATCACATTTGTTTAATTTTAGTCAACATACTAGCAGTTTTTGTGTTGTAACTTTCGTGAGACACATTCATATTTATGATTATTAGTTACCATTCACTCACCTGTATTTTTCGGGATTGTCGGGTCGAACTCGTGACCTCGTCGCGTGTTCAACTCATCATTAAAGGCTCCGTTTGGGTCCGAAACTAGTCGGGCAATCCCGAAAAATGCACGTGAGTAAACCGCTACTAATCATAAATAGTAACACTTGTTTTTTAGAATACATATTATTCCAACTCATGTAGTTTTAATAATTCAAATTAAAAGAAATGTGGGAAGAAATAGAGAATCCAAACTAGAGATGCGCGACGAATTTACTTCATAGCCTTACAGATCACACAGTTGCAATGTAAAGTCGACAGCAATAGTTGATTAATATTTTGATTGATATTTTAATTATCGTAGAAACGATTTTTTTAGAATATTATGCTTATTAGCCAGTTTTCATTTATAAAACACCTTGTAACTTTGAATATAGAACTTTTTACGTTGATTGTACATATATGGCACAATAATCCCAAAAAGATAGTACACTCAAAAAAAGAATAGGTAGGTACTATCAAAATATTTCCATACTATCTACTGCCCTACACATCAGTCTAAGATCTCCATAGCCAAAAATTCACATGCAAATGAAATGAAATGAGATGATGTGGTCATCTAGACCACATCATCTTCTAAACTTAGAAAACTACTCAAAAGTAGTTCTCAGCGACATAGAATTAACACAATCAGCGGTGGCCATAAAAAGCGCGTCTACTCCGCTAACTAGCTAGAACACGTACACAAGTATATGTACAAACAGACAGACTTAACTACCGGCACTCGGTAGAAACAAACAACATCTCGGGATATAACTACTAATATTTAAACAGACGATAGTGCATCACTTGGTCCGAGGGAGAAGAGGTAGCGGGAGCGGATAATGTGCCTTTTATTAGCAAGGAAAGTTGGACTAGCCTGTCGAGCTAACATGACGCATGACTAATGCGATCACAAAAACATGCGCGAGGTAATTTTGTGATCCCATTATCTCGTGCCGAGACGAAATAAGTCATACTATATTTAATTTCAGCCCGTGATAATGAGACGACAAAATTATCTCGCGCTGCGTATGTTAGCCTGGCTGGAGTGCTGTAGGTATATTGGGACTTAACCTAGCCATAACCAGTATTTTTATTTGGACAATTTAAAAGCTGGACAAAATTCTGCCGTCATAACGAAGAGTGCAGTAAGTGCAATTTTTGAACATAGAATATTTAACCTTTTGCGTTTACGTAACCCAACACTAAGGTTCAAAATTCTATGTTCAAAAATTGCACTTACTGCACTCTTCGTTATGACGGCAGAATTAAAGTCCACCATTTTTTATGCACACTTTTTTTTCTGTCTTTATTTGTAACATTTTATTTATTTATCAAGATGACAGCCATCCTCTATATAACATAAAAGTACAGCCATTACAGCACAATAAGGCATCGAAATATCGTTTCAATACTGATATTCTATTTGAAATTTTATTTCAAATCGCTGCATCGTATAATTTGAACGCTACCCCAAGTGAAACGTGCAGTGTACACGGTACAAAGAGGCGCCGATGTTGGCGATGTGTGGTCCGAGTACCGGACACGGCGGGGCACCAGTACCGAATATTGTTTTTATTAACTAATAACTTTTATTGACCAACAGCGAGGAACGTATTTCAAATTAAAAACCTTCGATTATAAAGTACTGAGAACCTGATTCTTTTTTTTTATTTCTTGTCCAGATTTTATCGGAACTGTCATGATTAAAAACGCAAGCGTAAGTTCGAATTGTACAAAAAGAATTAATCCCTCTCAATGCCAAATGATTTCGAAAGCCGCATCATATCATGTCAAACGAGATTCCACGTCCAGCCAACTAAAATATCTTCTTGCTGACCGCAAAAAATCTCACAGTAAGTTACACACCTTGTAATACCCCACAAATTGTTTGACAACTAAAAAGAATTCAGTCTTCGAACATAAGCATCTGTTTGCTCGAAGAAAATTGTAGTGCAATCTTGCGCAATCATTGGTGTGCTTTGTGCTCCGACCGCGTTCGGGTGAAATCGGCAATTATCGGACGAAACGATTATTTGCCGAAGGGACGCCGAACACGACCGTTGTCGTGCCGACAGAATCGCTCCAGGCTTTTGAAGATTTGTTTTTATTAACAAATGAATGATTACTTTAATAACGTGTGGTCGTTCTTTGAGTAGGGATGAAAGTAGACCGCAAAATGGATAGACTAATAATCCACAGACAGACAGCACTGATTAATTCTTGCTTAGTATCTAAAGGAGAAATTCTGAGAGAATGAATATACAAAATACATTGCTGAATAAATAAATAAAAGAAAAACCAGGCTATGTAAATTAAATGAAGCGTTTCGCCTCTCTATTTTGTTAAAAAATAAGCACAGCTACAGTTCGACCAATGTAATAGGTCAGATCTGACGCTTGCATAAAAGCACAAAATAAATGTGAACATGGACTGCTTTGATTTTAAAGAAAGTCGCCTTGATCTAAAGATCGCGCATGCATGTTTTAATGAAACTAAACGCCATGCATTGGAGTAATTATTACTAGTGTTGACATACTCCTAGAATTTTGACAGGTGTCAAATCCGACAACTGTAAAGTTAATCAATCGAAATGAAAAAATTTAAAACGCCTGTCACAGAACAGAAAATTATTGACACAATTACAAAGTTAATTAAGGTACCATAATAAAAACTAATGCTGATAAAAGAATACATGACACACGCAAGCGAGCAATGAAACGGCACAGTGCGCACCCGCACCCAGACGAATCGATTACCAATAATGTTGATGAAATATGTGATCATAACAAGTTAACTACAGACATTAGTTCTTCTATAGGCGCCAACGCAAGCAGTTTTTAGTCTAGTTTCAAATGATTAGTCTAGTTGAGCTTTGAGAAATCGACTAACTGCTAACGACTGAAATTACTAAACTGGCTCGGTCGATTACTAGTTGTGTCGGCAGATCTGAAGTAATCTTCTTGCAAAAGTTGTGCTCTAAACAATGACTATCGTGAGTCTTGTTAGTTCATTTCTTGGAAATTGTTACATTCTCGAGTAAAATTACAGTTTTCAATCATTTGTTACAATGTACTATTAAAGTAATACTCTTTTCTTGGATGCAGACTGATTTAATGATCTTAGCGAAGTGTATTAGAAATCGGTTTAATTAAATTACTTCGAGTCATTCTGTAGAGCAATTTTAATTATAGAATACTTGTGGAAGCATATAACAAAGGAATAGAAACTATGAAAGTAAATTGAAAAGCTTGATATTCAATAGATATGTTCAATACCGTGGAATTCGATATGTAGACATATCGATATAACATATGTAGACAAAGAAAATTTTCAAATTACTTTTCTACCCTAGGGTGAAAAGACGCACTTTCTCCCCGCTTTTGAGGTAAAAATTGACAGACTTTCAGACCATGAGTGATGAAATAGATATCAGTTCAATACAAAGAGCTTATACAAAGCTTAATTTTAGTATACATAAACCTGAAACTAGTTTGTTCTAAATCACTAGGAGAATCGATTGACATATTTTTTACACCATTTTTTTTTCAATTTTGTTTCAGTAGGTTTCTACCTATAACATTTGACGGGAATAGACACCTTGAAGCTTGAGATGGTCCTCTCGGTCAGTTTCCGTGTATTTAGACAACCCCTGCATAGCACATCTCAAGCATTTCACACTTTACTAGGGAACTTAACGCGACATAAACTACGGTGTAACTTGGAGATTTATTTAAAAAAAAACACATTTTCAGGCGCTTTTGAAGAAAATCTTGTTGGGGTGTCTCAGTTTTTGTATATTATATTAAAATTAACGTTGTATAGAAAATACTGAAACATAAATATAATACCAGACAATATTTCGTATGCAATTAATTACAGGTGCAAATTGCAATACATATTTTTAAAACCTGTCATAATATTGTATAGCTACTTATTATTATAATCAAGTCAGTAATATTCCGCACAAAATAGGCAATTTTTATACAGAGCCATTATAGACAATTTTCATACATTATACGACTTTATCGTTACTTGCGTCATTACAGTACTTACCTATAGGATATTTTTAATAACAAAATGGATATTTTTTGCGGTTACACTATCATTAACTTTGTTCTGTTTTTATTGAAATGAATCATTCAATACCTAATGAACTTGCTACTAAGTTACCATAAGTCATTTGAAGGTTAAATTAAATAAAGGATGTAGTAAAAAAATGCAGTTATTTCCTAAACAATTTAGAAGTCAATTGTGAACTTTATATTATTATTTACAAATAGAGGAAAAAACGGATAGCTAGTTTGCTAATTAAATTACTAGAGTTACCGCACGTTCGGTTTTGGTTTCGGCCGAAACCAAGACATATATGGCGAAATTCGTTTTCGGCTTTTTCCTAAGAAAAAGGGAAACTTCATGACGACAAAGGTTTTGTTTCGAGAATAAAAATTATTATATTATTATGGTCTAAAATTAAGCTACATATTTCCTAATGAAAAACTGAGTTCAATGGACTGCAGATATTATGCAGCATATACCTAGTATAGCAGGATTTTAATTTATCTTTAATTTAATTTAATTTTTAATTTTTAATTTTTTTGTGTCTCATATTAAACCTTGATCTTGTTATTGTAATGTGGTAAATGTTCGCAGTATTTTTCTCATATGCTTTTGAAAGACCGATATAAGAGCTAATTTTTAGAAAATACGTACTTGATATTATATTATTAGACCACACTTAAGCATCTATTACCAGTTTACGTCGGCATTTTCTGAAGCAAGTGCTTGATATAATCATGGATTTTTATTTATACCTGATAATTATATGCGAGCGAAGCAGCTGCGGTATCGAATCAATTACGCATCATTTCACGATATATTAAGTTGGAAACGGTGTACAGGTGATATTTACCAGCGAGACTGGCGCCATGAATACAGCTGAACGCGTATTACGCACCGGTCCAAAGCCCACATAGTAATACGAGCAAGCTTATTTTCCAACGGATGCGTGTAGTTCACAGACAATTACCTCAAAAAATGCAACCCGACTTATAATTTTTAGGAAATGACACAAAATTGTTCACAGGCTCGTCTTCTAAACCATTAGGCAACGGACCTATGATTTGACGGGCTAACGAAGGAGCCGTAAAATTCCTCCTATAATCACCGTGGACCGCTCCCAAAGAGCGGGAGGGGGGTTGATTACAGGGTAACCGCCCACTGGCGGCCGCGGGAATCCGACCGCGACGAACAACGAAATGTCTTAAAACAATAATACACTGTCGGGACTTTATACCCTTTTATGAATTGTGAAGGACAAGAATAAGGTTGTTAGCGCATTCTTCTGAACAGTACATTATGACGTATCACTTTTGAATTATAGACGGACACGATTTCGCTTAGCTCTATAATTGTAAGGGCTTCTAATATTTGATGATTGCGTGCGGCATCGTTGCGTGTTCGTTTTTATGTATTTCATTATTCTTTGTCTAACTTCGTAGAAGCGGACTCTAGGTAGCTATCAGGAACAAAATTGGTATTATAATTTGCCATTTCGTTAAGAATGCGATTTTTATGTTCGTCTCAGAGTTTTAGTACGTTTTTAATAATCTTATTTTAACCGTTGCATTAGACACATTCCTAAATAAATAAAATGAGAAAATAAATGGGAAATAGCTGTTACAGCGCTTTCTATTATGCATTCTTAAACATCTTTGCTTCCTTTTAGAATTTACGCTTTATACCAGAATTTTAGCTTTTATTGGTGGGGGATAAGGTGGATATTGCAGGGGATTCAGGTAACTAGACATTATTTATAGGTAAACGGGCAATTCCCCCGGAACGCTTCGCTAATTGACATTAAATGCTAGTCGTTTGTCATTCGTGTTCTTGAGTTTGTATCGTCACGTAACTGGGAATTAAACTTAAGCCTTTTTTTAACACTGTATATCTCTAATAAAAGCAGGGATTAGACTTTATAAGAAGTCATTAGACTTTATAAACATGTTACAGAACGTAGCGAGGTATTAGAATTTCATGAGTATTCCAATGAAATTTTCATTTATTATGATACATTTTTAAATTTTAATAACAAGGAACTGAAAAAAAACATTCGAATTTCGTTTTTGTTACTATTTTCTAACAAGTCCCTATAATTTTCGGCCAATTTGGCATCACCCAACCTTTAGAGAGGGCCGCGTGTTTGGTACCAATTTTTGGTCTCAAATTGGGTTTTAATCGACGGATGTAGGTCGGCTATAATTCTAGTCGAGAAATTATAATTCGAAGACATATGGTCGGGACGAAAATTATTTTAATGTTAAGGCGGAAAATAGGGGTAATGACAGATGGAGGCCTTTTACTGTATTTTTTATTATGCGTTAATCATGTGACTTAACTATACAGTAAAGGCAATAACTGTGAGGTTGCATTTATAAATTTTACACTCATAATGAGTGTATTGAGTGCTTATGGATGAGGTAAACGTTAACTACTTTCAACAATACTAACTACATGTAAATTAGTTTTATTATAATTTGCTTTCTAAGAATGAATATTTTCAAAATGTAAAACACATATTGTGTATGCGAAAACATGAACGCTAATTAACTGAACGTTTAAAGCTGTAAATATTAATTAACTAAGTGCAAACCACTAAACACTAATTGTGAAAATTATTGCTACGAGAATTGGTACATTGGGTACGTTTCATCTGCACCAACTAGGTATTAGGAAAGCATAAATGGGTAGCAACACAAATTGATGATGCTTCTCGGAATATTCTAGTTTCTAGGTACCGTTCAAGAATATAATTGGGCTCGGTTGCTGTTTGTAGCTACGAACACAGACTCCAGAAGAGTTGGATTAGAATAAGGACTTAATTATGCGATCACGGCCGCTAGACTACAAGTCTTAATCTGAATTTGAATGTCTGTGCCAATGATTTATGCATGAAATGACACACACGGACACGACAAAGGGAATCCCAGTATATTTTGAAATCTTAATTATATACTAACACATGGACAATACGAGGGGCTTGTGGCTAATTAACAACTGCGAGGATCATACGATTTGCAAGGTTTAGCTGCGCTTGCCGCGGTCAGTTTGTGAATGGGTTGACCATTCGTCACACATAGAGACACCATCGTGCCTAGGAGAGCACGTGGAGCCGTCTGTCCTAGGTGTCATACCAATACCTATGACAGTCGACGGGTAGTCAGAAACCCGAAAGTGACAGCCGGTCTAACCTGAGGATGTTGGCATCGCCCAGTAAATTGGTTTGTGGAGGTCTGATGGCAACTCCTTGTAAAATACTAGTAGGTATTCAACCGCATCTGGTTAGACTGGAAGCTGACCCCGACCATAGTAGACATATAAGCTAAAGCAGTACTTCAACTACCTACAATCGTCCGATTTGACACACTCACACAGACACGCACTGCAACAAGACAAATAAGGTATTTTCGGGATACAGTTCCATACAAAAACAAAAGACTACTCAGTATACACAGCGTGTCTGTGTGAGTGTTTCAATTCTTGAGATTATAGTAAGTTGAGGTACTGCTTTAGCTTATATGTCTACTGTGCCCCGACATGGTTGGGAAAAAGGCTAGACAGAAGAGAACATGGACAATACGAGTAATTTTGTGTGCATGCTTATTTAAAATAGCTCGACAAACAAAGTGTCAGCAAACGAATACTTTTCAAATATAATAATTATTATATCTACGACATAGCTCGCTATGATTGAATTAATGCGCTGGCTATTCGCGTGGGTGGCAAAAAATGGCCCATCTTTGTTTTAATGGCCCCCAGCTACACATTAGGTGATTGGCCTATTAATTTTATATCAAAACTATTAATATATTAGTGTAATTGATGGACGTTGGAGATAGTAGTTAAGGTTCAGTGAGAAAGTGTGAATTTGTTGCTTATAAGTGTGAGAATCTGATATTGTTTCGAAAGTAGCGTAAGGATTGCATACAATGACAGACTAAGTTAATTATCGCATTTATTATTGATAATTGTGATTATATTAAGCTAAATTTATTGATAAAATACTAAGTTCGAAACGAAATTAAATGTTGACCAAACTAAACTTTCCGTTTGTAAAGTACCTAAGATAAAAAACTCATCCTTGCTTTAAAAATAAATTCAAAGTGTATTTTGAAGGTTCTAATTTTAAAACACTTATCAATACATTAACACGAAGTAAAAAAAACATATATTCACGATTCTCAGCGAACGTCTCCTTAACGAAGTCGAGCAAACATTATCTTCATTCATTAGCTTATTTATTTATACGAGACAGATGGATTTATGGAACACATTAGACACCATGAGAAAAAAATAAACTTATATTAATTAGAACTGTCTCCGGATGATATATTTTAATAGAACTTTAAACTTTGCATTTTTATTATAATGTGAAGTGATACAAGATTTGATTAGCGGTATCAATTTGATACCAACATTTTATCTGTTGCCCATCTCTAGTAAGGAACTTTAGAGGTTGGTGCCATAAATTTTAATAATTAGCTACTTTTCAGAAATCAATGGGAAGCCTTCCAAGACGTTCGGTTATCTATTTATAAGTTTTTTTTTAATTTGGTAAAACTTTAGGTATACATTTTTTAACCTAAATTAATACAATATAAATCTAAACTAAATCTAAAGTAAAAACAAAGAAAAATTATGTCCTAGACAACTATCTATATAAACTAGAACCCCCTTATTACAAAACATGGTTTAAACCAAGACTTAAGATTTAAAGCCAGAATTAAAATATACCCATCACTTTCTTATGTCATATAACAAAAAGAGACGGGGCTATATTAAAACCTAGGTTTTTCTTAGACCATCTTTTGTAATAAGGGGGAAAGAGTGCATCAAAATATTCCTCCGCATCGCTGTCAGCTGGTAACGTGCCCAGAAGGCTGGCAGTAGTAAGTAGTTTATAAGAGTAGTTTTAGCAACGAAATTCGGTATTTTCTTTTTCTTTACTGTTCTGCCTAGCCTTTTCCCAACTATGTTGGGGTCAGCTTCTAGTCTATTAGTCTAGTCTATCTAGTATTTTACACGGAGCGTCTGCCATCATGCATCCGCAACCCAGTTACTAGGCAATGCCGATAATATATCCTAAGGGTAGACAGGTTGCCAGATTTCCGGGCTTCTGACTAACGACTATCATTGATATTCGTATGATACCCGGGACCAGCGTTGCCAGACGTCCCGATTTTGGCGGGACGTTCCGATTTTGAAACCAAAATTAACTGTCCCGCGCGGGACAAGCTCAGTTCCGCTTTTCGGGGATTACTCGAAAGGAAACTTTAAAAGAAGTTAAATCTTCACAGAAATATGAATAAGTAATTCTTATAAATACTTCTTACTTAATTATATTATATGGTTTATAATTATATTCCTGTGAAGACTCAACTGCCTTAACTATAGCGTAAACCAGACAGTTATTGTTAAAGTAACGTAAGTATTTTCATTAAAATACATTTTCTAGAGCTATTTTTGCTGTCTATTGTCATGTAAACATAATTTAAAACTCATATAAAAAGATAAGTAAGTATTTAAGTAATACTACGTAATACTTATTATACCTAAGTACCTATACGTTTTTTTTACTATGTCGCGCTTTCGATGAAAAAATCCCGCTTTTTTACTCAAAAAGTTTTAACGCTGCCCGGGACCGACGGCTTAACGTGCTCTCCGAGGCACGGAGGGATCTCGATGTAGACCGAATGGTCACCCATCCGCGGACTGACCGCGGCAAGCGCAGTTTAATCTTGCTAATCGTATGATCCACGCCGTTGTTAATTAGTATTTTTTCAGCAATTTTACTAACTTACACAATACTTTTCGATTTTTTTCTAAAGCCCGTTCAATAACTATGACGTTACTCGAACCCAGCAAATATCGAACTGATTGACCAGCCAACCACTGAGCCGTCCCGTACAAATCAATTAAGGGCGATGTCCGTTGGTAAAGAAAGGACCATAAAAACAATTCAGAGGTCTCTAATTGCCCCGTCTGCCTGTCTGTACTAATGAACACATGTTGATAGACCCACTCGACTATAATAAAAGATATAGTAAGCGTTTAAGTTTTAAAATGAACTACAATTTGAACATTTAAACGAACTCTTTATGATCGGAAACTTTAAATGAACTTGATTTCTGTACTTGTTATAAAATAATAAATTTTGTAACGACATGTTTGAGACTGTGTGTTTTAGTGTCGACAGCTGTTTCTAAAGTTAATTGTCGATACTTTTATTTAAAAATAATAGCGGATATGTTATTCATAGCTTTCTAATTCCTGCATGAATTACAACGCAAGTTAAATTCGACATCGACATCTAGAATGCACAACGAATTATTCCAGAAATTCCATTTAATATGTATCGTAAGTAAAATCACTTTCCGAAAATATTTTTATTACCAGTCGCACTAAAACGTTAACGATGGGATAATGTCTAGCTGAAGACTTAGCAACTTTAGTTAGTATTATACGTCAATCGTCGTAAAACATAATTTTCACAAGCATGTGTTCAGTAAAGAGCACTAAAGAGCTAAGTGTCTGTCGCAAGCGCAACCGAATGCGTTAGCCGTTGCGCACTGACAGACAAACAGATGGATTTACGAGCGTCCTATTGACCTGAGATTAAAACTGTTAGTTCGGTTTTTGAGTCGCCAAACATGATAACAGAACATGGTAATAAATTATGTTTAGTGCCTAGACAAACTGGCAACTTTATTAATAATATTTCAGACCAGGTTTTAAGGGTGTACCGTATAAGGTATTTTATCGACTTGATATAATAAACACGATTATAGAAATTACACATAATTATTAGGTACTAATTCAAAGCACAAGCATGTGGAGGCCGTGGGGCGTATAGGATAGCCGTAAATTCAATTCACATTAAAATGCCGATACCGGTACCTGGTACCTGGTCTCTACACATGTGTTGGTGTACTCTATTTTGATAATCCACTTAGTACTTCGTTTATTTTTAGTTTAAATATTTTAAATAAAAAACAATATGTTCGTATCATAAATTTTCAATAAATATAGGTATCTCCATACAATACATTTTAAAACACCCATATAAAACTATTAGCCGCTTATTTGCGCACGCGCATCATTCGTGGAACGCGTAAATAAAATGCGTAAACAATGGAAATTAGAATCGATATGCGCATAATGTGAATACCTCGAGCTGTGACTCATTTCGCTTATACTATTCTGTGATATAACACCGTGAGTAAGTACCTACCGAAAACCGATCAAGTTCAAATAATAATTGAATATTAATATGGCATTTAATTTATGCTTCCCTTTTATAGTTCGATAAATATCAGTCTAGCTAGACTTATCGAAACGTTCGCAACAAAATATTTCAATTTTCCTTTGAATTGCCAAAATCACATCACTCTGTCAGTCAACAACTCGAAACAAATTAATTGTTTGCTTGCAAAAAAGTAGTAATGAGTGCATGGCTCATGAAAGCAGATCGCAATGGACCAGGAATTCTTCTGGATACCAGAAGCCAATAAGTCAATAGTGAAAGCCTTTTTTTTCTTTGTGATCCATTTTCTCTTGACTCTGGTCAACATCGGAGGTGACAGAGAAAGAGTACGATGGAGCGAGCTTACCCAGAAGAAGCCTGTTCACTCTAACTTTGAAGAGATTCGGGTTGTAATAGAAACATTAGGATTTAGGAAACAATCGATTATAATATAAGATTGTGTAATTATCCCATTATTGTCCCACTGCTGGGCACAGGCCTCTTACAATGAGAAGGGTTTAGGCCTAAGTTCAATTCGCTGGCCTAATACAGATTGGCGGACTACACACCCACACAATCGAGAACTTTTTTTTAAACCCTCTGGTTTGCATAAACTTTCTCACGATGTTTACCGTTAACGCGAGTGATAATCAAATTGCATAAATCGTTAAAATACAAACAAACAATAAAAGCTTGTTATATCACTGCAAAAGTACCGTCCGCGAGGCCTAAGCTGAGCTTTGCATTTGTGTGAGAATGAATGCAGACACGTCCTTTGCTTGGTTTAAACCGGTTTATACTGCTTTTTGGCAATCGATTCTATGTGCACTCACACAAATGCAAAGCTCAGCTTACGCCTCGCCAGTTGTAACTCTGTCTGTCTGTCTGTTACGCTTTCACGCCTAAACCGCTGAACGGAATTTGATGAAACTTAGTACAGAGATAGTCTGGAACCCGAAGAAGGACATAGGCTTCTTTAATCCCGAAAACCGCGATATTTCTACGCAAAAAACGACATCCACGCGGGCGAAGTTGCGGACGACCTCTAGTTTACAATAATAGCATGTTTAACTAAGCATAAAGTTAACTAAAATCAAGCAGAAGTTAGTCATCATTTTAGCAATAAACTGCATACATAAAGTTGACAATAACCAAGAGTAATAAATAAAAGTAATTGTAAAGACGTGGCACTCGTCATTATTTATTATAATGCCTACGCAGTGTCATTTGTAAAGTACACAGCTTGTATAACGGCCAGTAAAATATTATGTTATGAAACTGTTTTATGAATATTTAGTATTCCACGAAAATTAAATATGTAGGCTTAAAACATGGTTTCAAAATCGATATTAAATGTGGAGGCCCTTCAAATTGCGTACAAATCCAACCTTATTTCCATTATCAATAAACGAAATTCATTAAACATTTAAACATCTACTCAATAAATAAACCAAATGCAAATATTAATATATTTGACAAATAGAAATCACGTTTCTACAGCTTTAATTCAACACTAGTGCTGCACATTCAATTTGCAAATAAACATCGATAAAGATCTTAGAGATCGCGTTTTGGCATGTCATCGATGCGATAGCGATCATTATAAGCGACAGTGGCGCCAAAAACGGTCGCGCAATGAGGTCACCGGTGGCGTCGAGCCAAGTGCATATAAAACGAGTCACGGCCCGCCGCTCCGACGCCAATGACTGAAGTTTTTATCGATACTTTGATAACTATACCTAATTATAAAAGCGAACATAAATTAAAACTCGAACTCTAACGCAAGCGCACCAAATAAACCTTGGATTTTGTTTAATGAAATGTAATTGATTTAAGTGTATTTCCGAAGTTATTGTAAACATCTTCTCTCGGATATTTCAATAGAACATAACTCAAATGCTTGTGGGAATAATGGCTTGGTTCCAAAACAAATTTTGCCACAGTATATTAGCGTACCAGCTAATAAGTTTTCACCTCCGCATTTCTGTGACAACATTGATGCATTCAAAGATTATCAAGATGGTTTTATTGCATTCATATTGTCAATGTTTAGATTTCAAAATTAATCACGTGAACTAAAAGCTATTGCAGTGGCAGACGGCCAAAGAACGGTGGCGCCAACGTTGCGGACAATTACAGATATAGGAGCTGTGTAATATGAGCTGCGAAATAAAACTGTTATGATTAATGCTACACTACTGTACTAATGACCGTCATAAAGTATGTATGACGGAAAATAGTGGGTATTAACATTTTAAATTGTAAAATATTAAATGTTTCTGTTTATCATCATAACAAATTGCTTGTAGAACATTCAAGATACGTTTTAAATGCGTGAGATAAAAAATGGCAGTTTTAATATAAAAGTCTCGCCGGTTTGTGAAACAATTATCATGTCGGCTAGCTAAAAAGACAATAGTGATGGGCGTGCAGTCTTGCTAATCGTCGATCGAGACAGGCGCCGTGCCGCAGCCCTGGAATGAGGTCGGCAGGCGACAAGCCAAGCGAAGCGCGACAAACCGACTGCATTATGTATCGATAAATGCACAATTCCTACAAATAAATAACAATGTTTAAAGCCAGTTAAGCGCCAAATGCTTGTCTTTCTATTTAATAGCTATATTATACTATCAATCTCATGATATGGTTTGATAACTACAGCAACAGCAACTGCCATCTAACTTCCTAACACATAATATAAACAAAACACGCTACACGATATGTCAATAATATTGTCACCGAAACTAGTAACAAGGTATTGTTAGCAGTCGAAATCGATCTATTATTTATTATGACTAGAGAGTTTATCGACATAATATGGAACGTCACTAGCGGATGTGCGGCGCCTCGTGCGCCGGCGCCGCAGTTTCGCAAACAATGCAGTGTCCTTTCCACTGTCGCTTTGGAAAAAAGCCGATTGTTAATTGTTATGCTAATAAATGATTGTGATCGTCCATTTTTGCATTTGTACAAAAACTCATTGTGAGATGCAACAGAACGCGGTAAATTAAAAGCTCATGTACCTATTGTGATTTATAAGCTTGTACACAACAACAATGGAAATGACAAAGGACCTATTGTTTGCTGTACTTGTGTAAATAACTTTTTGAAGCCTGACTGTTTTATGTAATTTGAAATGAACACGAAAGTTCATATCAGCCATAAAAAAATGCGTAGATAAATGATTAAGAAGCTGGAAAGATAGTATCAAATCGGATCAGATAGGCATGAAAATCGATTGGCAGGTTATTGTACTTTACCCAAACATTTCCCAGTGATAACGAGGCCTTGACACTTACCTGGAAAGAAGAAAGATTTCATTAGAAATAATAAAAAAAATACATTTAAAAAAAATATTACACCATATCAGTATTTGGGAAAAAAATGTGATGGGTTAGCAAGCAGACTGATGGCGCCTACAACATCAAGAGGATTGCTGATGCGTAGAGACAAAGTATAAATCTCATGTGGTGTAATTTCACCGGCACTCAACCATTCAAACCGGAACACAGCAAAGCTTTGGTGTGCATGAAAAGAGCCTCCACGAGTGACGATACTTAAGTACCTACGTCCGGCGCACCCTGGGCAGTCAGCCCCGCTACAAACCTTGCTGATAGGCTAATCTTTTCACTACGGCATGACCTATTCTCGTATAGCTCTTGCCGACACGATAGAAGAATAGCAATGCTGCTTGGCGGCAGAAATAGTGTCTAATGGTGGTAATACTTCCCTGCCGAACTCTTTCAAGCTTTACCACCAAATCCATACATTTGGTTCATCATCATCATTCAGCCGAAAGAAGTCCACTGCTGGACATAGGCCTCCCCCAAGCTTTGTAGGGGGGGGGTTGCCATAATCACTACGCTTGGCAGGCGGGTTGGCGATCGCAGTATGGTTGTTAAAGTACTCAGAGAACGCTGCTGCTATTGGTTAAGCAACATTGATTTTGTGTGGAACAGCATTTTTTTTTCACGAATTTATTGTTGGCCCGTAGTTGTACAGAATGTGCAGAGTTCATGGTTTTCGGATGTAAAACGACTAATAAATAGATAAGAGTGATTAAAGAGGAAGGTTTATATGTATAATACATTGCACCCGTGCGAAACCGGGGCGGGTCGCTAGTGCTTTGTAATCAAATCGTGTCATAACACTTAATGTCATTTACTATTAACGGCTACTTACAAAGGACAGTTTTCTCAGAACATATCACAAAGATTAATTCCTGAAACTGCGCTACATAATTTAACAGTTAACCTATTACCACAATGATATCGTTAAAATGAAATATTAACTCGCGCAGCGGAGCATGAACGTGATGTGATAAATTTTACAAGCATACCAACTACATTAGTACTACTGTTGGAAGGTATATTCAAAGATCTCACAAAATAGCAGTAGGCTCGCCACCTATTGCATGGGACTTAATACAAGAAGCGAATACAGAGTCCTGTGAGAAGAACACCTCTGAGTCAGCAGAGCAGAGAGAGAGAGCAAAGGGGTCACATTTCGGGGATCACAGGCGTGGATATGTGTATTTTATGAATAAGTGCAAACTGAAACACCCACAAACACAAATCAAAACACTTCAATGATTGAATTATTAGCTTAACATTATCACGTCTGTATTCCCCGAAGAGTAGGGCAGAGGTGTATAGTATACCATCATTTCGCCTATGTTTAAGTCCCATGTAATAGAGGGCGAGCCTATTGCGATCAATCGAGCACAAATCCAGACTCCGAGCTGCTACTGAGAATTTCTGTACGGACAAACCCAACACTTTGTTCAACCTGGGGATCGAAACCAGGTCCTTACAGCTCAGCAGTCGCGCTAGCGACCACTAGATAAACCAACGAGGCAATCCTTAAAAAGATTTAGTAGGTATCTACTTGAAGCATGGAACAAGTTTTCAAATGATTTAATCATTATTTCGCCTTTATAATAGATAGGATCAAAGAGCTTGAAAATTGTAATCAGTAAATCTTCTAATAATTATGCGAAAATTATAGTTATTAAGCGATGAACAAATTAACTCGAGCCTCATAAAATTGATAGATATATCATGATTCCAAATGTCAACAAGAATATAAAACATAATTATTTACAGTTTATGCAGTTTTACGTAACATCATTCTCGGGTCATGATTCATAAATCAATACAAATCGAATAAACGTCTGTAATCAGTTAGGCCATTCGTATATTATAAGATGATAACTAAACCAATCAAGTCTTTGGGCTTCCGAAAAAGTTGCTATGTGATTCAAAGTACGTAGTAGGTACCTATTTATAATAAAGTATTCTAAGTCCCGAAAAAAAAACATAATAGGTATTGATCAAATTATTATAAAACAAGTTTTTGTTTCTAAATAATTCTTTATTTTCATATTATTATATTTTGCAAGCAAAAGGCCAAACTATTAAACTGAAACTGTATCTTGTATCCTCATCCTGAGACACAAAGGTACCTAACACCTTAGGCCTGAAGATTAAGGTAAAAACAGACTGATCCCACGTATCATCACGTACGCAACGTACAACATCGCATCTGGAATTCTGGACCACTTACAATACAACAGTGCAACTATTTCATATGAAAGTCGTAGAATGAGAAACATACCTTCGCGTGATTGCGTTGCGTATGAAAAAATATTTCTAAATCATAGAAAATGTTAGCATTGAAGTTATCCACATGCAACTCATGCGATCATACGTGGGATCACTTACCCTCAATAATAATTTAAAAACAGTCACGGACGGCTGTTAATATCTGATCCCCAGTCTATTAGGGATGTCAGTTACACTTTAGATGGCGCCAACCGTCTACTTGGGGTGCTCAGTGAGGGGGCAATATACAGGGTGGTAATTTGAGATGGGGCATGAAGGGCAACTACCTTAACCATTGTAGCTACAGGAAAACGTCCTTAGAAGACCACCCTTAACTTTTGGGATAATTTAAATCGGCATTTACAGATTTTGAAAAAAAAGTACAGTCAGCGAGAAAAAGGGTTGTTTTCACAAAACTTTTTTATGATGCCAATCGATTCCATTTCCCATAAGGATCAAAAGACTCTTCCGGACTAACTGAGGTTGGAGTACTAGAAAAGTCAGAAATTGCAAAAAACTTATTTGAGATGGGGTAGTAATAGGGGCAGCTACCTTAATCGTTGTGGCTAGAGGAAAATGTTTTTAAGAGACTATCCATGTTTTTTGAAAATATTTCGAACTGCATTCACAGATTTTGAAAATAAAATAATTTATTTTTTCAGCCTTAACGTCACTTTTAACAAAATGTTGTTTTTCGTGATTTTTGACGTTTCTAGTACTTTTACCTCAGTAGGTCCGGAAGAGTATTTTGTTCCTTATGGGAAATAAGATCGATTGGCATCATAAAAGAGTTTTGTAAGAACTGACCATTTTTTTGCTGACTGTACCAATTTTTTTTTTTCAATATCTTTTTACGCAGTTCGAAATAATGTCAAAAACTATGGCCAGTCTCCTATCAAAATTTTCCTGTAGCGACAACGATTAAGGTAGCTGCCCTTATAACTTACCCATCTCAAATAGTTTTTTGTTATTTCTGACGTTTCTAGTACTCAAACCTCAGTTGGTCCGGAAGAGTTTTTTGATCCTTATGGGAAGTGGGATCGATTGGCATCATAAAAAAGTTTTGTTAAAACAGCCATTTTTCTCGCTGACTGTACTTTTTTTTCAAAATCTGTGAATGCCGATTGAAATTATCCCAAAAGTTAGGGGTGGTCTTCTAAGAACGTTTTCCTGTAGCTACAATGGTTAAGGTAGTTGCCCTTCATGCCCCATTTCAAATTACCACCCTGTATGGGTGATTCTACGATAAGAGGTAACTTGTGCGGCAATCAGTTCAAAATTGCTTTTTTATTCTAAATGTTGTTGTTTTTTGCAATGAATCATATCATCTTAATGTAATTTATAAATAACATCACAATTAAATGCCCAATTAAAGCACATATTTCTGAAATTTGAAGCTGAAGCTTAAAAAAGTATCTACCCTGGCCTGTCCTCTTGTCGGTTTTAGTTCAACTTGCAGACAGTACATAGGTTCTTTGTATCAGTTGCTAAAGAAAGTATGTTTAACACGAAATTAAATAAATATACTTAAGTAGTATTAAATAAAAAGACAGCAAAAGTTGTTTATTTTCAATAATTTTAAACTTAATTTTTGTCCCGCTTTTTTAGTGTATCTACCCTGGCAAATTTCGTTCCGTTAATATAAACGTAAATATAAGACGGCCATATACTGAACTGCGCTCAAGGACATCTATCGACGTGAAGTTATCAAAACTAAACACGCGAGCCGTCAGAGTGCCGCCATTTTTTATTTGTTTCGACATGACAGTGCGGAGTAGTGCTTTCGCAAGGTCATTGTATCTCTCCACTGGTCAGTTATAAAAGTTGTAACATTCATTGAATGTATTTGCATTTACTGCCCTAATTTAATAATACTGTAACAGTTAAAGTGTAATATATAATTAAGCTCAAAAAAACTTACGTCAATTAAAACAATTAAATTTTTCATGAAAACATCTCTCCCCTGCCGTATTTCCCCTGGGAAAAAAACTGCCAGGGGAGAGATTCACTGTCCAGGGGAGATAATATATTTGTGCAAACTAACTCAGATGTAGCTAATTGCTATCAACGTGAAAAAATTTGAAGATTGTGGAAGTATATTAACGACCTGGGCTGCAGAAAGCAAAAAAAAACTAGCAATTTGAAGTCCCAATGTTGTGGAGACAACCGTCAAATCACGCTACGGACTGTTACTTTTGCCTCACAAAAACTTTAGATTTTAACAACAAAAACAAGAAGCATATACAATACCCTGATATTGCGTCAGTCACAAAACCTGTGTTGTATTCTAACGGACCACCCATCATTGGATTACCTATCATTGCCCAGCAGTTCTAGTAGAGAAAATGAACTAGAGCACAAAAAAAATATTTAAAAATGTTTTTTAAGGATTGATAGTTGCAAAAATGTGTAATAGAGATTTAATAAATATTTTAAAAACTTGACGTCCTAATTTTTTTCCACTTCAGTATCCAACTTAGGGTTAATTATTCTACCGATACACATTGGTTTCATCTATGGGCAAAAACCGTTGTAAAGTAGTGTAATTAATATGAAAGTCTGATAAAAATGATAGTCTAATTATAACTGTTAAGCACAATGTTTAATAAAAGTTGATCTAATTTACTTTATTATTATTTTATTGCATCAAATTCTCTCCCCTGCCCGATGTATTTACCCTGGCCTTCTAAAAAGTACCAAAATATTTATAAATTGACTTGCCCTTACATGAAAAGGTACATAAACGGGACAAAAATCGTAATATAAGTATTTAATGAAAAAAATCCCATTTTGCTCCTTGGCCGTATCTTCTATGGACTTAAAACCTCTTATCGTAGAATCACCCGTATACTGATGCGATCAGTCCACCCTAATATTAGATCACTTGTGAATTTGGAGTGAACGTTGGAGGGACTAGAAAAAAATTAATGCAAAAAGAATAGATTGTTGGTGCAAAGCCCGCTAGTTAAGCAAAAGTTTAAAAAATATTTGAATTTGATTTAAGCTTTAGTTGAAGCGTGCAACCCTAGGCAGTTTGTTCCCATAATAAGGAAATGTGGAATACAACGTGCAAGAATGTAAAATCCTTTTCTTGATTCCTCTGCAATGAGAATCCGTGCCGGTAGAATTGTTTACCGGTTCCCTGATGTCCACATGTTAGGAGGTACCGAAGCTTCCATGGTCAGGAAAAGCGAAAACAGTACCGAAAAAAATAAATGAATGAAAAAAAATGTTTCACAGTTAAACAAGTGGAAAACCAAAAAAAAAGTATTGATAAACGGAATAATACTTTCGTAGACGAGCTCCTTGACCAATACCTACATGGTTCCGTCAACGAGCTGGCAACCTGACTCGCTACATAGATCAAATGCTAACTTTTGACCACACCTTATGAATGCCAAATACCGTGAGGCACTTTGGCACCTAATTGAAATTTGGTCATTCCTTTGAAGATTGTTAAGGTTAAACAGCACTAAATGACAGTTGACAGTACAATTAGTATTGTTTCTAATTTTATAAAATAGGGGTTGATTTATTAAGACTTACCCTACGCATTTTAACAATTTTAGTTTTTTATTATTTCATTACTTTCAAATACCTTTGTTACTGTAAAGTCAGCATCAAATATATGTCGGGACGAACAGACTGTTCAAAATGATCTGAACTATAACTAAGAAAATAAAACTATATTTCAATGTTGCAAGGAGCGTTTTAGAATGAACACAGTACCCGACTTAAGTAGGTACTGTCATTCTGACAAGAATTTTATTCCATTGAAATAAAGTTTAATTTCTTTGGTTGTTTAGATAATAGTTATGGACAGTCTGCTCGACGTACAGTCTAGTCGTCAGCATCAATATATATCGGGATATATTTTAATGCTGACGACTGTACGTCGACCAAAATGTTTTAGTTACATAATTTTCTTAATGTAAGTGAATTGTTATTCATAAGGCGAAATAAAGATAACTCAAACTTTAAAATACCCAAAGGATTTTTGTTCAAAGAGTACACAGCAATATCACACTAGGTAGGTATAAAGTTTTCATACAAATTAAAAAAAAATGAAATAATCTAGTGAAATTAGAATTAAGGTCAAAATAAACTTTACTAATGCAGTTACGACAAAACTGAACCCGTAAAGTTTTGTTTCGACTTAAATGTAACCCTAACCTTTTTCAGTTCGGATCTGCTAAGCCTATTTCTGACAACTATCAGTAGGATAGGCATAAAGTTACATCATGTAGAAGAAACCAATAATTATGATTTACAGAACATGTAATACAAAACTCAAGACACACCATTTACCACCAATACGCTCTCAGCGTAAAAACAAATGCGTGCTGTATACAAAATGTATGCGTGTGCGCAAGTAGCAGTTATGTTTATTGTTGCAGCCGGCATAATATAAAACTTATAAACAACGATCCGATTTACAAGCCACTGTCCGTTATAAATAAACATATGTGAGGTACCGACAACAACAAAAAAAAACTCCTAGATTACACGGGCTAAAATTAAAGTGCTTATTTCCATGTTTTTTATTTAATAAAAAGGATAACTTTACACTTAATGGATACTTGTACAGCTAATTAACTTTATACATATTACGTTTAAACGCTTGTTTATCTGAACGTTTTTTATCATAATTATTAAACGATCTCTCTACAGTCACGGCTCATCTTCCGTGCGGAAGATGTCCGGTCCTTTGGAAGGCATACACGGGGACACAGGTCCAACGCGCAGAGGCCCCTTTGAGAACTTTAATCTAAAATGGGGTGGGGCACCAACCGGGGACTATCCACGGCTGCACTATTGGAGTACAGTCATGGACCGTCCCGGGTGAGTGCTAACGATTAAACGATTATTATTACAAGTGTTATTTTTTCTGTAAAACTTTTGAGAAAATAAACTATCGTTATCCTTAATACGATATCATTAGTTTACGTTAAATAAGGAAAACTATAAATATTATTACATTTATTTTATTTTGTCCGCACCAAGTAAACACATTATTCAAACCATTTCTGTAACCATATTGTCAGATCACTAGAAATTACCAATATTTTTCAGCAATCAAAAATATTATAATCTTTAATTTTAAGTTTGCTGACCGTACAAAACTTTTTCAGTTTACATCCACATCTGTCGCCACGCGCCGCTTACGCATGGACCATCACCAATCACAGATGATCTTGCCCACCCCTCTTAACCCATACAAATGAAGACAATCAAAGAGCAATAGTTCCAAACTTGAAGGGTCTTGTTATAATGGTGATCCAAGACCCCAGTTTTGGTGTAACGCGTCTCCCCGTTTCTAGAACGTTCTATTTGAAGGAGATATCCCACTGAGTCTAAAAATATGGAGCTATTTATTCTTAAAAACGTATTATGTATGATAGTTTTTGACTAGAAAAGATTTTTCGTTCGAAGAATCCACACAAACATTTTCATTGTTGATTCATTGTTTTAATTGCAAGAATTACTAAATTACTAGAGTCATATTTTCATTAAGGCTTATCAAAGTTACAATCGTTAAATCAAAGGATTAATTAATCTCCGCTATTGGAAACACAATTTATCAAAACAACGCGTTGGAATTAACGCTACAAACATAATGACAGGTAATAACTTCTGGCTCCTAAGGAAACGTGTTTACATAACAATGTCCGTTTTCTAAAGCTATAGATCAAAACAAACAATGTTTGAAACACAACAAGTACGCGTCTATGTAAACTAATTTAGGTCACAAGGTTGGTTTAGCAAAATATGGGCGCCAGGTCGAGGCCAACAGTTGCGAGTTGCGGTTTACCGTGCAAACATATGTGAACACATTTTACAACAATCTTCGCAACTACCCATCTTTGATGAGATTATAATTGAGAGAATTTCACCCAAGATTC
Source organism: Amphipyra tragopoginis (assembly GCA_905220435.1). Classification (NCBI taxonomy): domain Eukaryota; kingdom Metazoa; phylum Arthropoda; class Insecta; order Lepidoptera; family Noctuidae; genus Amphipyra; species Amphipyra tragopoginis. The sequence continues at coordinate 7,475,066 of HG992006.1, forward strand.
CCACAGAAAAATATAGTCACACGATATTTAATTTAACGAAACGCGGCACAGAGACGCCTCTCTGCGCCCACGCCGCCGCCATCTGCCAATCGCAAATAAAAACGACAACAATAGTCGCAAACTAGAGAATTACGCAGGTCGTATATATAAAATAGGAATAAATTACGGCTTTAATGAATAAATTATGAGTACAAGGTGGTGCGCCGCGGGAAAAAATAGCGCTATAAGTGCGGCGCCGGCGCCAGCGGCGGCGCAAGGATAAGCCGTGCACGCGCACACCTCACCCGCAAATAGCTTGTGTAAACATACAATAATACACCGTAATGCACAAACGTAAAGCTCTAATTAACACAGCTAACGGCTGGAAATACGACATTGCTAGACAAAATGCGGATTCTGAATGCGCTCATGCGACCGTAGCGAGTCATTACGATACTTTGAAAGTGTTACTCTATAAAAACAAACCAAACTACACTCTAATCCTGTGATATAAAGTCTGTATCGCAATCGATTACGTACTCGGAAATACGCTCTATCCTTGTCTTCAAGCATTGAAAGGAGCGAGATCGAAGGTGTAAAAAATATATCCGCGAGCGCAGCGTTCCCGTTCGTTTTGACACGTTACATGAAGCAAGCGAAGTGATAAATATCTTAGTTCGGACAGATGCCCTGGCTAGTACGTAAATTCAATTTAATGCAACTCCCAGCGACAACGCGGAAGCCGAGCCGGCTTTAGATACGAACATAAAGTAGGCGTGTGAGAACCGACATTCGAGCACCCAAATCTTGTGGACAAACCACTTGAAAACCCCACTGCAGATGAACAATAGACACTTAAAAATATACTTAAACAAAACTAAGCAAACACATTAGAAGATGTCCTGGGAAAATCTTTAGCTACAAGCTATCGAATAAATAATGCAATGTAACTTGTTTGAGTTTATATTTAAATCAGCAGCAGGTGCGGTTGAAAGATGAAAAACATAAATTCCGATTCGATAACAGATGTTGGCCAGCCGTCGACCATACTTGATGTAAACGTTCATTATTTGGAGCATAACGCTTTATGTAACCTGAAATAATCCGAGGAGTTAGCTAAAAAAACAAATGATGGAATTTTTATCAGAGAGGAAAAAAATCTCCGAGTCACAATCAAATCGTAAGACAAATAAGCGACTGTACCGGTGTTATCAAATAGAGCCCACGCTCATAATCTCGAAGGTGCCCAAACCTCTTAAGTGCCATCCTGCGGCCGAGTTTTATTATCTCGGGTCTTGAGGCACCGCTATCTTTGGATGTTGTCCTTATTCCACAAAAACTACAAAACCTTATCAAAGTACACGAACCTCGACTTAAGGCGGTCCCTATTTTTACTCGTTCGACGAAGCTTTTAGCCGTATCGGCGCGGTCCCAACCCCGCCGAGATTTATAACCGTCTGGTTCGATTTACAGGTCGGCGGAAGTCTACATTAGGTAACGGAAACCTGTGAGTGCTCCCAATACGTAATTTTAGACGGTAAAAGCCGAGCGACATTGCAATCGAGAGCCACTTCGAGATAATTGAAGTGGAGGGCGAAAACGTCGAGTGTATAGGATGAGAGTTCAAACGGATCCTTTAAATGGTCCCTTTTAGCCAGGATGAAAACAGAAACAATTATTGTTTGATTATAAAAGCTGCACCTTTTAGTCATATCGTTTGTATAAATAGTTCATGATCCAATTAGAACTCACAAAAGTAGGGAACATTAATTTAGAATTTTACTAAAACCGTTCTCATTGGTTGCTCTTAACTTGATTGAAGATAGCGTGGCCGAGCTCTTGAAGTTCCATTAAGGGTAATGACTGTCCAAGGAATTTCAAGTGACACTGTATGATGGAGTGGCGTGAGGAGCGTCGCTGACAGGTACACGATGAGTCAGCGACAAACATAGCACAAAGAGCCAACAAAAGGAACGAAACAATGTCGACGAATTGCCGTAGAATCTTTAAACATTAAAACGGTGAAACACAAGTGGTAAGTCTTATTATAGCGGTTCTAAAGATATACGCAACATTATTTGCAGCGACAACGGTGTGCTCGTGTAGGCAGGTAAGCAATTAACAAGTCGAGTAAAGCATAGAAATTGGCGGCAACAGTAAATGGAGATAATTTACTAGATCTAGTACTAAGCTTTCGAGACTCGGTGGGCTATTAATCACTTACACCGACACGCTAATGGCGAGTACACCGTAATTAACTTCCCGACCACACGAAGCAGATCCAGAAACAATATTTCAAATTGACGTAAAGCCACTTGAGAAAGGCAAAAACGTTCAGGTAGATTTTATGTTTAGAAATTGTTTTGGAAAAAATCGGCACCCTTCTTTGGCAAATATGTGCAGGTAGAGTGTACCTGTTGGGACTCGTCGAGAACAAAAGGGGCTCCTAGAGGCGTCGGAGTTAATGGCAGTATGATACAGTGTGGGCGACTAAGTCAATTAGGCCATCCGTCGCCGCCATTCCCGGAATGTCGCCGACAAATGACTGAATACGATAAGACGCTAAGACAAGAACGTCTGAGAGTCCTTTATGCCCTTTTTGCTCGCGCCCACCTTTGCCGTTTCTGATAACAGCACCTTTTCTTAATTGAGTTTCTGTGTCCAGTGATTCTTTATCACCAAACCCCATTAGGGTCTTGACATGGGCCAGTCGAGTTTATCGGTACAATTAAGAGCATATAATCTCGCGGCTGGAAACAAGCGTTTTATTATTGCCGAATTATTCTCAAATTGATAACACTATACAAATTAAAGAAGTGAGGATTTTATTGCTCTTTATTGTTATGTTGGGGCAAAGTCATGAGGGATAATAAATAACATCATAAAATCATATAATACACGCATTAACATGATTTGAGAATTGAACATTTTCTGTGAATAGAAGTGTTGTTCATTTCCTGAGAATATTCGTATATCTGTCGACAAAACTGTAAGGTGTATCGTGAACAGCATTCACATGCAATTGATATTTCTGTCGATAGCCACGCATCCGCTGTGTAATTGATAAAATGGAACAACAAATTGTGTTTTAGCATTGACTTCTGAACAACAGCAGCGTGTAGCAGCCGTAAAAGTGAGATAACGCGCTGTGACTCACGTGACGAGTGCAAGTGCTTTCGTCCCGTGAATAACATCCTTTATGCTTAGTATACTGTGGTGTTCCAAGTTTCCGTTATTCTTTTTGATTCTGATTTTCCAGATGCCACCGCTCTGAATCTTGATTTCGTTTTGGAACTGAAATCATTTGATGTTTTTGGCTCACATTCAAGAGCATCAGTATTTTTAATTCAAATAGTACTTCGATTATACAATTGTTAAATTTTAAACGAAACAGAGTTTTCGTGAGGAAATTGAAATGAATGTGGTCATAAAATTGTACGCGTTGCGTTCGTTAGTTTACTGTGATAGGAGGGTTTATTATTAAAGTTGTGGGGAATGTAACCGGTAATACAGTAATTATAGAAGGCAATAAACCTTCTTGCGGCTATATTGTTGCGGGTATTGAAGATGCAATCTGCGTAGTCACTGGCATTTGACCCGGGACTATTGCGTTTATTTAGATATTAATTTATTTTCTATTGGATTTTGAAATCGGTTTTCTCATATGAAATAAGGTTAATTGTACATGATTAAATTTCCAATTATATTTGCTTTATGATTTGTGTATTCGTGTGTAGAGGGCGAATCATTTAACATTTTCTAGAGATTCTGTGCATCTTCTTTGTATGAAATATGACTTAAAGTTCGTAATAACGTTTCTTGTCTTGTGCATGTGATTTTCAAAGTATTATTATGTGCACTCAACCTAACCCATCCCAACAGGAAATCCTAGTAGGGCTATTGCGAAGTGTTTGTCGTTATTATTTATTAATAATAACTTACATTTCCTTCATAATTTAAGTATCATAGTCACGCAAACGTTTTCAAAGATTATAGATACTACTATTATACGTTCATAATTATAATAGAGGCAAGACAGTAATTATAGAAATACACTGACAATAATGTTAAACACGATGGAGAATAGTGATTAAATATAATAATTATGAGAAATTAGAATGTAATCAGGATTGGAATTGTAGGTACTTAATACCTACTCAGTGGACAGAAAAAACGTTGCTCAAGTGGAAGACGTCCACTAAAGTTTGTGACCACACAAAAACACTAAACTATGACCACTCAAAAACTAGTCCCATATTTATTTGTACAACACACTATGAAACAATAGTTAGAAAGAAGTTTCTGCTGCGTCAGCGCCGGCGCATTAAAATATTTATAAGGGCCCGCTCCCACTCGGCCCTTTTATTGTTTTTGTATCGGATCAAATAAGGCTGTTGTTATTATAATTGAAACTGCATCGCTTTCTTATATTTGAACGGAGTTAGATTCTTGTTTATGACGAGTTTTTTTTTGTGGAGTTTGTTGAGGCCGTGAACATCTTTTGTTAAATTAGGCACGCTTTTCTTACGTTAATTACTAATTATAATAACTAAGGTAATTAAGTATTGTTCTCCTAAATTGTATGCCGGATATTCTTATAATATAGGGGTCAGTCCGCGGATGGGTTCGTTACACCTCGTGACCCATCCGTGCCTCGGAAAGCACGTTCAGCCGTCGGTCCAGGGTGTTATACGAATACCTATGATAGTCTTTACGGGTAGTCAGATGCCCGAAAGCCTAATAACTGGTGTAACCTTAGGATATCGGCATTGCACAGTAACTGGGTTGTGGAGGTCTGATGGCTGTCGCTCCGTGTAAAATACTAGTTTTCAGCCGCATCTGGGGGTCTACTCCCTAAGCACGAAGTCCGTGGTTTCGGCCTTAGTTACGAGCGTTTCCTTCTGATATCACCTACGGACATACGATTATTTCGGGGCCCGAACTAAGAATGAATGACACGATTTGACAGTTGTCCCTACTGCCGATGTGTTTTTGCCCGTCCGAAAAGTTGAACTTGACACTTGTTTTGTTCACTCCTACGTTTCGGGCTACTTTCTGACGGGCTACTAACTTCGTTGACGGATTTAGGGAATAGGCCCCCTGGTTAGACAGGAAGGTGACCCCAACATAATTGGGAAAAGGCTAGACAGATAGATTTATTCTAATAATATAATTGATACCTAGATTACCTAGTCATTAGCACTGATTTGCATACAACACGTACCTAAAAAAAAGTATGAATATTTTAAAAACCACATCATAGCTATTTTCTCAGCAGGATACGATGTTTTGCATCTATAATACAACATTTAGAACTTAATATTTTTATATGGCACAATAAAAAACGAGTAAAAATCAGTCGTCAAAGAAACCGATGGTATCCGATCCGAAGTTGTTTAAATATTTTCTTGAGAGAAAGTCCCGTTACGTGTATGAAATTGTGTACTAAATGCAATTTTGACATCGATAAACTGGTAGCATTTGCATACCCGGCGTCATTGACGTATGCCGGCGCCACAGAATTATACCTATACACGCTACAAAGGTACATTATGTACTTATACATAGTCGTGTCGGTATATAAGGTATAGGACCTTTAGACGTATATGGAATGTTGTCTATTTGTTCAAGTGGCATCTGCCGCATACATTTACATAAGACATGGACATAGTTGGTACGTGAATTTTGTTTTAGCTAATGTTTGCAAATACGCGACGTGTTTGATTTGAAATTAGGTAGCGTCATTGTTAATCTTGTTTGGTATTAGCATTGTGTTTGAATACGTTTTGTTAATGAAATATTGTTAATACAGGACTAAATGGGTTGTTTTAACTAATTTAAGACAAGGATTTCGATTATACACGGTGGATTAAACCTTGTGGTCTACTAGTGACACAGTTTGACCATGCATGAGAGTATATCAGAATGAATAAATAAAAAACAAGAAAAATGGCTTTTGTTCTTAAGTCAGTTTGGCGCCCCGAGTTAACTGACAGCGCGGAGCGATATAGCGTTATTCGTGCTCGCTAGCTGTGTCGCCGGGATTCTATTTGTTTATGCGTAGCATCGAAATACCTACTTCTACCACATAAAATGTATATATTTTTTGCAAATATTTCTTTCCCTTTTTTATTGAAATCCTATCAGGTGGTTTAGATACAGGTCATTTACCACTATCGCAAAACTTTTTTTTTTAAATAAGGTGTGCCCCGTGCTTGGTTTAAGGTTTTAAGGAATTACACGAACTCGTTTACTTCCTGTAGTGGAGGAAAATTATATTGCAATAAAACAAACTGAATGCATTCAACGTTTCCGATTAGCAGACTTGAACATTTTGCGTATTTCCTCCGACACGAATATTTTTAAGCTATTAACCAAATTGCAGTCTGCATAGCCGTTTCCTTATATGTACGGCTGCACGATTAAGAGCTAAACATATGGACAATTATACAAATCGCGAATAATTAATGCAAATATCGTCCGGCGCCTCGCCCACATGCGCATGGCTACTGTACTTCTTAGGGTTACAAGATCAAATAATGAGATTTCCTGACAATGTCCCTGACTGTTCAGTAAACCAGAAATTTTGTTAGAATTTTGTATGTGGTATGTGAAGGCAGCGAGATTTTCAATATACAGGGCTACTGGTAATTCGACGTATTCCTTGCACCACGTTATAGGGGGGCTAATATGCAACAAATTTAACCCCACATATGTTCTACGAAATTCAATGGATTTCGAGATATTACAATTTTTATATTATTTTTAATAAAACCCAGAATTCCTCCTTAAACATTATTTATTTATAAAATATCAAATTGATCGGCTTTGATTCTGATATTAGCTTGTAGCTGATACTTTTACGAAGCTTTCTGCGTATTTAACAGTTCTTAATGACCATCCAATTGAAAGTAATCATTAAAAGTTAAATAAGTGTATTAGAAAATCATCGAGGTACACGATAAAGAATGATGTTTATCTCAAAAATTTACTATGACACTAAGTGTACAAAATGCAAGACAAACATCCTTATTTAATCAGCTATCCAACGAGGTATAGACGTTTAAAAAATATTTAGAAACTAATGTAAAAATGTCATAAAATATTGACAAAGGCGATTTCTGAAAAATCTCTACAAGCACGCAGGTGGCCCGTTAAGTGCAATTCATTGCATAATCCTCGCGTAGAGATTAAACAGCAGTCTGTCGGGCACCAACTGTCCTCTAAATGTCAGGATTAGATTAGATCAGGTCGTTAGGTTATGTTTGGTCAGGGTTAGGTAGGTTAGGTTAGGACCTAAGTGTGCGAGGGAACACCGGGGTGGTTTTAGTCAGTAAGAGTCTGACAGACCCCTCTGCCCACCCCCAGGACGGAGGACATCCATGAGGATATCCAGTAGGCAAAAAAAATATGGTCAGGTTAGGTCGTTAGGTTAGGTCACGGTTAGGCTTAGGTTCAGGCAGAGATGGGGGCGGCCGTGATGCGGCTCCGGGCCAAGAACGTGGCTCCGGGGCCCGACGGGATTCACGGCTGCGTGTTGGCCCTCGCTCTGAAGGAGCTTGAGCCCCAACTGAGAGGACTCTACACGGCGTGTCTTGAGCGGGGCCAGTTTCCCAGTTTGTGGAAAACTGGTCGTCTGGTCCTGCTCAGGAAGGCGGGGCGCCCTGCGGACTCGCCGTCCGCATACCGGCCCATAGTGCTGCTGGACGAGGTGGGTAAGCTGTTCGAACGAATAATAGCTGCCCGCCTCGCCGGCCACTTGCGTACTGAGGGGCCGGACCTGGCCGAGAGCCAGTTTGGCTTTCGGCATGAGCGCTCCACCATCCACGCTGTGTCGCGGGTGAGGGTCCTGGCGGAGGAAGCGGTGTCCCGGGGTGGGGTGATGTTGGCGGTGTCCTTGGACATCTCCAACGCCTTCAACACCCTGCCCTGGAGCTGTATTAGGGAGGCACTGCGTTACCATCGGGTGCCTCTCTACCTCCGCCGCATCGTTGGGGCTTATCTGTCGGAGAGGTGTGTCACCTACGTGGGACGTGATGGCGGACACCGGCACCGCATGTCGTGCGGTGTTCCGCAGGGCTCGGTCGTAGGCCCGCCCCTGTGGAACATCGGGTACGACTGGGTGCTGAGGGGGGAACTCCCACCGGGCGTAGACCTGACGTGTTACGCGGACGACACGCTGGTCACCGCTCGGGGGAGTTCGTATAGGGAGGCAGCGTTGCTGGTGACGGCTGCGGTCTCACAGGTGGTGAGCCGCATACGGCTCCTTGGCCTGGAGGTGGCCCTCAGCAAGTCGGAGGCCATGGTCTTTCATGGCCCTCGGCGGGCGCCGCCGTCCGGATCCCACATCATTGTGGGGGGGGTCCGAATAGCTGTCGAGTCCACCATGAAGTACCTGGGATTGGTGCTCGACAGCCGGTGGGACTTCGGACCCCACTTCCGGCGGCTGGCGCCCAAGCTGTTGGGCGCGGCTGGGGCGCTGTCAACGCTGCTTCCCAATCTGGGGGGCCCGAGCCTCGCCTGCAGGCGGCTCTACGTGGGGATCGTGCGATCGATGGCCCTGTACGGGGCCCCGATCTGGGCGGCTGACTTGACGGCCGGCAGCATCGCTGTTCTGCGAAAGCCGCAGAGAGCGCTGGCCGTCAGAGTCATCAGGGGGTATCGCACGATCTCCTACGAGGCGGCTTGCGTACTGGCCGGATCTCCGCCTTGGGACCTCGAGGCGTTAGTACTCGCGTCACTATATCGGTGGCGCGAGGAAGCGAGAACGCGGGGCGAGCGGCCGATGCAGCGACAGTTGGAGTTGCGTCGGTCGCAGCTGCACGAGGCCCTGGTGGCGGAGTGGCGGGACAGGCTTTCACGCCCTACCGCCGGCCTCGCCACCGTCGGGGCGGTCCGGCCGGTGCTCGAGCGCTGGCTCGGGAGGAGGCACGGCTCCCTGTCGTTTCGGGCGACGCAGGTGCTCTCGGGGCACGGTTGCTTCGGGAAGTACCTGTGTCGCATAAACAGGGAGCCAGACGCCCGGTGTCACCACTGCGGCGATTGCCGGGAGGACACGGCGTGGCACACGCTGGCAGAGTGTGCCGCTTGGGAGGAGCCGCGCCGTGCCCTCATCTCAGGAGTAGGCGGTGACCTGTCGCTGTCGGCCGTGGTCGAGTCCATGGTCGACAGCGAGGAGTCCTGGGACGCGGTGGTGTCCTTCTGCGACACGGTCATGTCGCAGAAGGAGGATGCGGAAAGGGTGAGGGAGATCACCTCCACTCACCCGGCCCGCAGCAGACGCACCGGGCGTCGGCGGAGGGCGGACAACGCCCTCTTCCAGCCCCCCTAAATGGGTCCAGGGGCGACGGACTTGGGGAAGTCTGTCGCCCCCCACACATCAGGACCCGAGGCGGCGGCGCGAAGTGTTCCAAGCGCGCCCCTCTTAGACGGCGCGGGGGGAGTCTAACACCTCACTCCCCCCGCTAACCCGAGGAGGCCCGCTGCGGCGGGCCGGCACCAGTCGGGGGTTGCGGAAGTGTCGTAAGTTCCCGCGACCCTCGGCGCAGGTGTGAGATGGAACACCGGGGTGGTTTTAGTCAGTAAGAGTCTGACAGACCCCTGAGGATTTCCACCCCGAAAAAAAAAAAAAAAAAAAAAAAACGGTTAGGCTTAGGTTAGGGCACAACTTCGATGCCCTGGGATCTAGAGGCAAGGGCACCCGCGCTGAGATATCTGCACCTGCGTCATCTGGAAGCTGAGGTCGCCATGCCGCCTCTCCAGCCACTCCTCCATTACGAGTCTTACCGCCACTAATGCGGCGTGCCCTGCGTTGGGTTGCGCAAGTCGTTCCCTCCACAGCCACTAGGATCTGGCGGAGACCACTCCGCTCAAGCACCTCCTCGCTTTGGCGATATCTCAGCGCGAGGGCCCTCGCCTCCAGATCCCAGGGCATCGAAGTTGTGACCAAACCTAAACCTAACCGTGACCTAACCTAACGACCTAACCTGACCATTTTTTTTTGCCTACTGGATATCCTCATGGATGTCCTCCGTCCTGGGGGTGGGCAGAGGGGTCTGTCAGATTCTTACTGACTAAAACCACCCCGGTGTTCCCTCGCACACTTAGATCCTAACCTAACCTACCTAACCCTGACCAAACATAACCTAACGACCTGATCTAATCTAATCCTGACATTTAGAGGACAGTTGGTGCCCGACAGACTGCTGTTTAATCTCTACGCGAAGATTATGCAATGAATTGCACTTAACGGGCCACCTGCGTGCTTGTAGAGATTTTTCAGAAATCGCCTTTGTCAGTATTTTATGACATTTTTACATTAGTTTCTAAATATTTTTTAAACGTCTATACCTCGTTGGATAGCTGATTAAATAAGGATGTTTGTCTTGCATTTTGTACACTTAGTGTCATAGTAAATTTTTGAGATAAACATCACTCTTTATCGTGTACCTCGATGATTTTCTAATACACTTATTTAACTTTTAATGATTACTTTCAATTGGATGGTCATTAAGAACTGTTAAATACGCAGAAAGCTTCGTAAAAGTATCAGCTACAAGCTAATATCATAATCAAAGCCGATCAATTTGATATTTTATAAATAAATAATGTTTAAGGAGGAATTTTGGGTTTTATTAAAAATAATATAAAAATTGTAATATCTCGAAATCCATTGAATTTCGTAGAACATATGTGGGGTTAAATTTGTTGCATATTAGCCCCCCTATAACGTGGTGCAAGGAATACGTCGAATTACCAGTAGCCCTGTATTATGCGCAGTGAACTTTCAAAGGCGTTTTTTGAAACCTCCCGTTTTTGGAATTAACACGTTCTTGTCGCTAATGAGCGATATCACGTTTCAATTTCAAAAAATCTTGCTTGTTAAAATATTCCCTTTCACTGACTGACAAGTGCCAAAATTCCGGACATTTCAGGAAACTCCCTGTCGTCTGGTAACCCTAACAGTACCTCATTTACAGACAAACATACAAGCGTGGGCGTACTCGTAATTTTATCGTAAAAGGGAAAATCTTCCGCACAAAGGCCCCATTCAACTAGCCTCATTGGACAAATAAGATTATACCAAACTAGTTTTTGTTAATACGCGATCTCTGTTGCCTATCCAAATAAAATATTGGACAGGTTTTCGACTTTAAAAGTCGAGTAATTGCCACACACGGAGATGTAAATTGTAGGAATGCAATAAAAAATATTATGTAATATTTAATTCGACATCAAAGTAAGATCGGCAAATCGTAAATGTTTACGACTAATATGACAATGACTTGTTTTTCCTTAACATGTTCAAGCTGCCTCGACTGCCTCGTAGATCTAGTGGTCGCAAGCGCGGCTGCCGAGTGTGAGGTTCCGAGTTCGATCCCCAGGTCGGGCAGTGTTATCGGGTTTTTTTTTACCTAATAGCTCAATAGCAGCGTGGGGTCTAGATTTGTGCCCTGGGACATAAACATAACGGCGAAATGAGGGTGTACTATAATACATCTCTGCCCAACCCTTCGGGGAATACGGGAGTGATGTTATGTCCAAGCTAGATAAAAAGTTCTCATCATCATCATCATCATTCAGCCGAAAGACGTCCACTGCTGGACATAGGCCTCCCCCAAAAGGTTATACATATATTTTGCCGTGATCGCCACGCTTAGCAGGCGGGTTGGCGATCGCAGTATGGTTGTTAAAGTACTCAGAGAACGCTGCTGCCCATCCTCTAGTGAATCCCTTAGTCGCCTTTTACGACACCCACGGGAAGAGATGGGGTAGTGCTATTCCTTAAGTCCGGCACTACGAGTACACGAGACGTGACGAAACGAAAACTACTTGACCGTAAAAAAGTTAACTTCAACGAAACTTAGAGTTACGGTATCAGCAGTCAACGAAATCTTTCCGATCTAAGAACTTTCACAAAAACAGGAACATTAAGCTTGTCAGTCAGGAAAAGTTTTATCATCAAGTTTTTTGATCCAGACATACTGACAAATATTTGCTCAAAACGACTCGTCCAATTTGCAAGTTACCAAATAAATCCATTTGTCGACTTACTAACCAAGACCCTTGGATTCCTCTTTATAATTGTTTTGCAGGGGTCTTTTAAGGCTGGACACCATGATCTACAGTCGCTGTATAAGGCAAAACATCTGTGTAAATTGTCGGCGCAAGCGCACGCTCAATAAATCGAGACACAATTTCAAAATCGTGTCAATCTAATTAAATGCACCTCATTATCAATTAACGGCTGGTTCATTATATTTGACACACTAAGGATTACCAGTTTATCGGTATTTTTACACATAATTGACGTAGGTGTGGATTTGACAGCCCAGAAACGTGTTAATTCTACAAACCAGAATTTGATTGACTACCCACACATGTTGTCGTCAAGGTTTAGTGAATAAAATATTTATGGTAACATCATAAATATGAGAATTTGGAAATTCTATGTTGTTTGGAATGAAGATGGACGTTGCTTACATTCTCGCGTTAATTTGATGAGTTGTGTGCGCTGAGAATTAATGGCAGAATGTCTATAGTAGGCGAGCTGTCACTGCGCACTGCAATAATTTTAACGGCATAATAATATCGATGCCAGAAGGCGTCGCGGCAGACCTCGAAGAAGATGGCGGGTGGACCAGTGGTCCACTTTGGCTCTGGATGGAAGAAACTGGAAGTCATGGGGAGAGGCCTTTGCCCAGCAGTGGGATAACGCAGGCTAGAAATGAAAATGAATGAATGAATAATATCGATGGATGGAGAGGAAGAGGGACCAAAGAAAAGATGGGTGGAATGTGTTACGGAGTGTATGATGGAAAAGGTAGTAAATAATGAGGTGACAGAGAAGAACGGAACAGAAAAACATATTGCACCGACGCGACCCCAAGTAACTTGCAAACAGGGCAAGAAGATAGGAAGAACAATGTTCCTCGCGATCGTTGCGACGTCCGTGTGGAGACCACTAACATGCACAGTGCGACATAATTTTGTCATCCCATTATCTCGTGCTGAGGCGAGATAATGTATGACTTATCTTGTCCATCTTGACGCGCAGCGTTACGGCGGCAGATCTAACAGATTTTGCGTTATAATTCGCAGAAAATCTTCCGAAAGTAGTCCACTTAGATAACTTTATTCGAAGAAAAACGTTTCCTTGTACGCACGTATTACTAATTTACACGGAAACCGAACTTCAGATTGAACACAATCTGTCAACGATAAGACAACGCTTTCCGCGTATTCTTGCAAGATAAACAAAAAGTAGTTCAACGTGCACAAAGTTTCAACAGCATCCGCGTAACCTGGAGAAGGGGTTCGAGTCTGTAATCACAGCAACCCAAAATACTATAAACACAGTAAAGACCCATGCATCTTCACTAACATAGTATCAAACAAAGTCGCTTCCCGCTGTCTGTCCCTATGTATGCTTAGATCTTTAAAACTACGCAACGGATTTTGATGCGGTTTTTTTAATAGATAGAGTGATTCAAGACGAAGGTTTATATGTATAATACATGCATATTATAGTAGAGAAAACCGCGGAATAGGTACGCGATAAAAGACATCCACGCGGGCGAAGCCGCTGGCGACCTCTAGTTTAATAATAAAAACCGGCCAAGTGCGAATCGGACTCGTGCACTAAGGGTTCCGTACCACCACATAAGTCTGTGAAATAACTGTTTTTATTATTTGCCGTGTAATTATAGACTATGCACTAATTATCATACCAAGTTCCACGCTTGCATGTATTACCGTTTTTAAGTTAGAGCAGGAACAAAAAAAAGCGTCGCGGTTTCTTGTATACCCCATTTAGATATAGACTTTTATTATTGGCCATGATAGGGGTAACTGTTACACATATTCTGTGAAAATTTCAATTGGCTACCTTTTACGGTTAAAAAGATACAGGCCTGTGACAGACAGACAGATGGAGAGGCAGGCGGCGTCGTAGGCTTCGTAATAAGGTCCCATTGATCCCCGAAAATCGCAAATTTGATAGAAAAAACCCCCCGAAATCAATTGACACCTATTTGAAAACCCTACTCAAAATCAAATCTTAACGCCATGTTTATCAGCTATAGATCTTACAAACAAACGATATGTAAACACACATTTTGCGGTATTTGCTCCAGTTCTTCCACACCTATACACTTTCATTGAATAATGTCTGACCACCCACAGGAGCAATAAATATTTATAACGGTGTATTTCAAAGAATGTGATACTTCCGTGCGAACGAGCCAAGCGCATGCAGGTTGAGTACATGATGTGATGATGAAAATATTCGTACACCGAATATTGCTACTGATATTTAACTGTTGGACGAGGAAGTTCCACTTAGAAACCGAGCAAGGCGATTGAGTTTGTGACGGAGTATCTGAATTGTCTTTTTGTTTGTAAGTCTTTAATCAAGTCTTTCTAGGAAAGCCTAGAAGAAAATACTCTTCATTCCAAGAACTTGGTGGACAGTGCGGCAGTCGAGAGGTGTGCATTGTGGAGGCACAAACACCCCCTCCACACTTCATCACCCCGGAAGAACATCTACCCCCTGGATGTGCACTGCAGTGGCCAATCTGAAAATCTCTCAACCGATTGCGGACCCAGGTTGGCCGCTGTAAAACTAACTTCGCCAAATGGGGCATTCTTCACCCATTCCAAACGCAGTGCCAGTGTGGAGCATCATCACATGACATGCGTCACCTCCTTAGTTGCCCGTCGTGCACAACCACTTGCACCATCCAAGATCTAAACGAGGCCAATGATAGAGCTATACTGGTCGGACAAAATTTAGTAAGAGTCAATCGACACGAAAAGAAAGAAAGATTCCAAGAACATAAGAACTAATAATGATTTTATTAGTTACTGAACACGCGGCGAAGTTCGACTCGCGACCTCGCCGCGCGTTCTGCTCATGATTAAGGGCTCCGTTTGAGTCCGAATTTCGGACGGGCAATCTCGAAAAATGCACGTAAGTAAACCGTAACTAATTATAAATATAAATGTGTCTCACGAAAGTTATAATACAATAATAATGATTCTCACGAATGTTTTTAAGTTGGGCGTTGTTCTGCTAAAAGCTTTGAAAACAAAAGGTAAAAAAATCTAACGAATTGAACACGCAACTACAACTCGCCTTGTACTAAGTACCGGTTTCTAATCACTCCTATCCGTTGGACAAGGTTTATTTTTAATACCTAATTGATATTCAATAATGAGAGACCACCAAGTTGCGCCGGCGCAATAAATCACCCGTCAAGGAAGGCCGAGTTGCTTGCTGACTTGCTAACTACTTTGCATCGCTAGTTGACGGCGCATCGATCAAGCTTAGTTGACTAGGAACGAACAACGGTATAAAATATTTTAGTTGATTGATATCAATTTAATAGAAGATGTACTAATACTCTGGTGGGAAGTTTTTTTTTCTAAAGATGTGTTTAGTCATAGTAAAATAAATGTCAGTCGCATTATTTTTCTATGAAAACATGTAATCCGGGCAACACGCATTAAATAAAAATAAACTTAGCAAAAACTAAATAGACTTTTATTTCTTGGTAAAATGTTTTTTTTTCTTTTTAGTTGTTTTTATTAAAACATGTTTAGACATACTAAAGACGCTACTCGTACCCAATCACATTATGTGTACTGTTCGTAATTGTGGAATCCCATTGTCTATCCCTGTAGGTCTTCATGAGATCTTCACTTAAGTTAAAAGGGATCATCTGGAAAAAACGAACAGAATCCAAATCGGTGCATAATAATTATGTCGGACTTATGACCGAGAACCTCCTTATTTTTGAAGAAGTCGCTTAAAATCATTTAAGTAGTCTACCCTACTCGTACCACATTATTTCGACTTTCGACTACTGCGAAAATAACCAATAGAACCATTTCAAAAGAATACTGAATCATATTTTAAATGCAGATATCACTTCAGTTCACTTCGCAGATAAAATCAATTCATAAAGCGCCTGTCAGTTTTAAAACTAGCTTCTCAGATGTCTCTGTCTAGACGTCCATATGTGGTAGACCTTTGATGGGCTACGTATATGTGTATGTATTAACATACAGCCATACATTACCACGCTTGTGATTCTTGACGGGTACAGCAGTTTGAATTTGTGTCGAAGCAATACTTCAACCACGCTTGGAATAATTAATAGACGCAAAAGAAAAATTCTAGAAAACGTTACGCCGAAAGTTACCGTTGCATGATGATTCGACACGGTACATATAACTTTGTTTTATGTTAGTAAACACCAAAAGCAAATAATGCCAAAATGTTTGCTTACAAACTTGAATTGAGTAGAACATAAAGTTGCAGCTGCGATGTGAAATTTGACGTCAGAGAAAGCAATATACTCTGTTGAACGTCGAAACGAATGTCTGAAAGGTGCGTCATGCAATACTTCTTCTTTTAATAGACTTATGTTTACGAGTAAATAGTTTTATAGCTAAGGCTTTGCGTCGAAGTGTGTTATACAGTCACCTTCGTCGGCGAGTGGCAAAGTCGCCACACGCATACATATGGCCTGCTTAGCAAGTGCATTGCAACAACACCGTGACATGCTGGATTAATGCTCTATTTGCACGGCCCTGACAGCCGTCGACTTAATGTTTCCAATGCGCCGATACTCGAATGTCAATTTATTTTTATGCGGGGTGTTAGATAATTCTTAGAAAAACCCGCTTCGCATTCATACAAATCACGAAAGCAGACGCCATAAAAACAAATATTTATTAAAGTAATTTTAATTGTAGAGTTAATTAATTGTGAGAGCAGCGACGCATGACGTCCGGGCCACGTCGCGGTTGTAGTGTGAATGGCTGAAAACCGCGGATTGTCGGCGCAGGCGCCGCTGGCGCCACACTTCCGGCATGAAGCGGAAGTCAGCTGCAACTGTCGTTAGTTATGCACTACTAGCCCTGTTGTATTTCAACCCGTATCAGTTTACCTGTTTTAATTTGCCGGCTACTGGTCATAATATTGGCTAACAGAAGCCGCTTACACCTGAGTAACTGCTATTGTTTTCAGTGATAAATTAATATAAATTGCATTGCATTAGGCGAAGTATAATTTGGTTGCCTATAGACTATGATCACTATCAGTAACCTATAGGCTGATTTGATAATGGTGATGATGAAGTGAAGTTTATTCCTTCTCTAACAAAACTAAATATAGAGCGAGGATTCACTTCTTGAAAATGATTTCATGAGAAAAAGAAATCTTGTAAGTATTTTGATGCAGTGTTTCGTGGAAGAAGCTTGGCCCCATTAAATTTCAAGAAACAATTCTTTGTTGGCTGTAGTATGACTCATACAAGCGGTCAAACACACGCATCTATTCCTTATAGCCACATAAACGCCAGCGCCATTGTTTGAACAAGGATTAAAGATCTCTAATAAATAGAATTAGCTTTTGTGTGCTGTGTTCATTTAACAGTAATAAATTAAGCACATATTTACTTCACTAAGGCGGAGTCAAATGCCAAAAGGATTATAATGTTAGGAGTGTAGAGATTAAGCGCCATGCAAAATTTAATGCTTAGCTGAGATTACTGAACAAAGACTTGTTTAGATCCAGTAGGATTAGCGTTTGGTCTCTTTAGGAAGTGTCTAAGCTTTGGTAAAAACCTAGAAACCGACTAGGGAAAATGTTGAAAACAGGGAAGATTTAGCCGGCAGAAACAGATTGACAACAGCCTGGATAGATCATACCCGGGAGAAGGTCTTTAAAATTATACTGTGTTTGCGATAATGCAAATAAAACTTGTTTTTGTGGTAATTTAAGTTTTTGTAATTTCTTTAGCGGGTTTCTCTTGGTACAGTTTGTTTTTGAATAAGAATTTTGTACGGTGTGATCGGTAGAGTAAATATGTATGAGTGAATGAATGTTTCGAATCTGGAGGTCTGACATAGTGTTGTGTGACGTATGTGTAGAGTGGTAAGGTGGTGTGTGTGGCTCTATATAAATCAAATATTATCGTCGGAGATGTGGTAAACACGGCGTAGACATACTGTCATCAAATATTATCATCAGAAAGTACACAGACCAATTGAAGGGAAAGACGGAAGTGATAACATAGAGAGAAGTGAAGGAATTGGCTCTGGATAGAGAAAAATATTTCTCTAAGCAATCTCAATGGAGATTGCTACACCGACAAGTGCCCTTAAATTATGGATGGATGGATATCATCATCATAAATAGATAGCCGCATCATTATCAGCCTTTAATACAGGCTGTAAACGAATTCGTGTAATTCTTTCTAACCGCGTGATCTACTGGTGACACTGATTGACTCTGCATAGCTTTTTTCGATCAACAAAAAAAAGTTTTCAAAAATTGAAACATGGTATTCTGTATCTGAATAATTTTAGCGTCCAACTGACTGCGTGGAGCGATATCGCGCTAGTCGTGCCCGTCAGCTGTGTCGCCGTGCATGTGTGCTTTATTGCACACCATAAGAGTAGAAAATAAATTCATATAATTCAGGGTACAAGTGACGATCTCCTTAAGGCAGCTGGTGCTGGTAGCAGCTGGATGAGAGAAGGCGAGGATCAAGTCCAGTGGTGTGCCCTTGGAGAGTCCTATGTCCAGCAGTGGACTGCTATACAACGTGTTACATAATTCCACTTAAAAAAGAAAATGTTAATAAAGTAGTATTATAAGGTTGTTGTCATTTACCTCTCAGAGAAAATTAGGTAAGAATGTTAATAACTTTCTGGGTAGTCTACTCTTTACCTTTATGTTTTCAGGGTTGCGTTTCAGTAATGATTTTATTTTATGATTTGTCCAAATTTTTATTTTTTGGGTCTTACTTTTATTCTTAAAATATTGCCAATAGACTCTTTACAAGGGACCTTTTAATCCCCTGTCGGCTTTAGGGTATTTTTGTAACACGTTATAGGCTGATAATGATGAGAGTACAAATAATAGTTATCTTCTAGCTTGAAACGAAGTTCTTATAAACAACAGTAGATATTGTGTGTAGGTAGGTACTCGTTAAGCCTCAGTTCGCAATTTTAGCAAAAAAACTCCAAATACGACTGCTTCATTACACAATTAACGACCGTTGCAAATGTCTACCGATTGGTTTCGGATTGTTTCATTTAGTTACGCTAAAGTTTTTATCTTATAGTCATAGGCTTAGAGCGAAGAGAACAAGGCATGACTGACTCTGGAATTTCTGATTTTTTTCGCCTTGATATTGTATTGATTTTTGATTACGGTGTGAATGAAGACAGTGCTAGTTTCATTGCTATACCTAGCCTATCTAATCTATTGCTGGAAAATATCATATCTTTGGGTCTCTCTTAAGTATTGATTTTGGAGGCCGTCATTGAAGTAATTTAAGAGCGATTACGCACTGCATTCGATCCGAATCCGTGAAAATACGGATATAAAAAACTCGGACCGAATTCGGATACTTATTGCTTTACGCACTGCATCCGATCCGAATCTATGAAAATCTCGGACCGAATTCGGATGTTGCTTACGCACTATTCCGATCTCTGATCCAAACTCAAACAATTCAGGCTACTTCGGTCCGTCAATTGTTCTTCCGAATTAGAAACTCACGGATGACGGATAGAAATCGGATGACGGATGCCGGGTGTAGTGCGTAAACTACCATACAAATAGTACTACGGCTACTTCGGTCCGTCAATTGTTCTTCTGAATTAGAAACTCACGGATGACGGATAGAAATCGGATGACGGATGCCGGATGTAGTGCGTAATCTACCATACAAATAGTTCTATGGCTACTTCGGAACATATTTTCACGGATTCGGATCGGATGCAGTGCGTAACCGCTGTAAGTCTTGTACCTACGGTTCTTTCGGCTGCTTCCATTGTTAGACAGATTTCGATTGCTGCCGGGATAAAACATTTCCAAACGCTGACTGCTACTCCCAAACTGAATTTCGACAAATCGTTCTACGACAAGATTTTATTTCGACATTACGCTACCCCGACAATTATTGAACTTCGACACCTAATTTGGGGCACCCCGACACGGGATAGGTTAGATTCGAAGGGGATGACGGGGGCTAGAGTGAGCGAGCAAAGCGAGCGAACGAAGCCCCCGTCATCCCCTTCATGTTAGGTTACTTTAAAGCCCAGTGTCGAGGTTCCATAATTGTCGGAGTAGCATAATGTCGGAATTCCATAGTGTCGAAGTAAAATCTTGTCGTAGAACGATTTGTCGAAATTCAGTTTGGTAGTCGCTCACTGCGTCTCCCTGAATGATTGTACATTTAACATACTTAATCTTAGTAGCCACAGTCTACCTATATCTTACTCCTTACAGTCGGTCAACGTAGAACATTGTTGCAGAGCAATCGTGCGGGGGGTTGCGGGATGAAGGAGCGGAGGTTATGTCCCGAGTAGCCATACTGCATACTTGGGACATAACCTCCGCCCCTACATAATTTTGACATTTCATAGGACCTATCAAATGTATGGGCGTTGACCCACTGTATGCAGTAAGTAGGTACACTGTGGTAGTACTGTCTGTTCTGCCTAGCCTTTTCAAACTATGTTGGGGTCAGCTTCCAGTCTAACCAGACGCGGCTAAATACCAGTATTTTACACGGAGCGACTGCTATCAGACCTCCGCAACCCAGTTACTGGGCAATGCTGATGTTCAAAGTATAGACAACCGGTCTATACTTCGTCAGACTTTCGGGGCTCTGATTACCCGTAACGACTATCATAGGTATTCATATGACACCCGGGATCAACGGCTGCGTCATTATTTGGCGCCGAAAACTGACTCATCTTTAAGCCCCTTAGCAACCCGTCTATCTGTAACATCTTTTCATATCCACACTCGCAACTTATCTAAAGCAAATAAACATAAAAAATTAACCCTGCAGAATTTAAATGCGCAGGTGTCTATAATAACATCTGTCGACGCTCCCTATTGACGAATGTTTCATAAAGGCAGCAATAAAAAGCTTTACTTATGACATCCGAGGGCTCAATAGGCCCTCTATACCTTTCGGAACCAAAACCAACCTTAACTAGATTGAATAGAGTTTAGAATTGGATGTGGTCTGGTTATCAAGTGATCACCGCGTCTAGTATTTTGGCGCCAGACAACGGTTAAACGGTCTCAACTACCCTTCGTCTGCTGTGAGCAATAGCTAGTTAATTGTACTTTGACATGCGATTTTTTGGGGGTTGTGACGTCATCTCACCGTATGTTCAATGCTTACCTGAAAAAAGAAAAGATTTTGATAATTGCGGGTGTGACATAGATACTATAATTACATCAAAAAAGAAGTAAAAACTGAAAGGAATAAAATAATTATCATAGTGTAAAGTTAACAGCTTCAGAAGTAGGTGTTAATTTACGTTGAAACAAATTGAATGCACCGACTTATGAAACTGTTAATTAAGTAAGTCTAAGTGGGTATTTTTATTTATTACTTATAAATTATTTTTAGTGCCACAAATTATAATTACTTATACTTATAATAGTGTATAAATTCATAGTTAGTCTTAAAGTTTTCATTCTTAATGTTCATAAAATAATAAATCGGATTTTTTGTGCAGTAAGTACTCGAAGGTGATACTATGTTATAACTGTTACCTAAAACACAGGACTTCCCAGTTTAGGTGACAGTGTCCAAAACTTGACAAATGATTTGAAACAATAAACGATTTGATTTATTTTGATTTGATTTGAATTCGTGGACCACCACTAAGTACAACTAGAACGTCGTCTGTATAGGTAATTCGTTTTCAAACCACTAAAAAAATTATATAAAAAAACTACTCAGCCAAACTTAATGAAATTAGAGAGTATTCCGCATAAATTAAAAATGAATTAAGTACTCAAATCGATCCAGAAATCTCGGAGAAATCGAACGCATCGAATTAATAACTTCCTTTTCGAAGTCGGTTAAAAATGACGTCTGACTTATACTTAAATGCAAACATTAGAAACGTTTTTGTAATATCAAATCCATAAGGAACCGCTAATAGAACCGCAATAGTGTTCTCTCTATGTACGTGTCTACGTGCTCATAAACATGTAGACAGTAGACACTGCAAGGAACGCTATACTGGAACAAGCAGCGTACGATTTTTTGTTCTCATTAAGGAACTAGATAAGGAGGGGTTCGTGGATAATTATAAACCGCACGGATCATTATGATTTTAAATGTTAAGCTGTGCTTGACGCGGTCAGTCTGTGGATGGGTGACCATTCACACATCGGGGGACCCCTCCGTGCCTCGGAGAGCACGTTAAACCGTCAGCCCAGGGGCCTATGGCAGGTCCCCTAACCCGTCGCCCGATCAGCAACAGGCCCGAGAAGGCAGCGCGCAATGTTCGTGCGCGCCTCTCAGGAGGACGTGGGGCAAGGCCCCACAGAAGAAGAGGTTCGCCAGGGGCTGGCGGATCGAGGCCTGCCGGAGTCGCGGTGCATGCAGCTGCGAATCCCGCGACCCCAGCCAAGGGTCAGGAGAAGGAACACCGTGGGTTTTGAGCCGGTAAGAGTCCGGAATAAATCTTCGCCCGGGGATGGCGAAGGGTATCCAAGAGGAATTTGGCAAGATAAAAAAAAAAATTGCCTGTGACAGTCGTTACGGGTAGTCGGAAGCCCGAAAATTTCGACAACCGGCCTAGCCTTAGAATATCGGCATTGCCCACTGGGTTGTAGAGGTCTGATGGAAGTCGCTCCATGTAAAATACTGGTATTCAGCTGCATCTATTTAGACTGGAAACTGGCCCCAACATAATTAAGAAAAGGAAAAGAGCTAGATAGTCTATCTACTCCACGTTTTAACCAAAACCCATTTGACTCGAGTCTTCCCAAAAATACCAGATGCCATGAAGACCATTTATTTCTATCCCAACAAACTCGTTAAAACTCTTGAGAGCCCGCAACCATAGTTTACCCGAACCGAACCACTTCAGCTCCCAAATCCGTGCTTTACAAAAAGTCGAGCATGTGGCGGCGCGCCGGGAGACGGGCGCCGGTGACGTCATGGGAATCCACCCGTGAATTACTAATGAGTCGCCGTGGGAGTCACGAAGTAGGTAGATACAGAAGGTTATTTACCACTGGTGTGTGGTAACAAACTGGACACACCCAGAAGACGGGGACATTAAAATATATCCAAGCACATGCAGTCTGTTTGGGCATGTATCACAAAAAGTTAATGAGAACTATAAAGGCTTTTTGTAGGGAAAAGTTAGATAGGAGACGAAAAAGATGAAATCCAAAGCGAGATGGTCGAATGAAGTAGCTCAAATAATTGGTCATTAGCGAAGCACAGAGCAACCGAAAAGAATCAATAAACAGCAGATATAAGAAAATATCAATCAGCTTGGTCCCAACTTAAAATGAGGTGTTTCCTTTACTTCCTTCCTTGTAATTATGTATTTGATGGAAAAGAGTAACCATGGAGTTTATTACCAGTTCTTCTCCATAGGAATCTACACTTTGGAACGCGGCAGTAAGTAACTTCTTTTTTGTTTCTCTCGACAATTCAAAAGTGCCTGTAAATGGTCTAATTGAAATAAATTAATGCTTCGACTTTGCCTTACGAGTAAGTATGTGTGAAATGACTAAATCGCATTAAAGTGATAGTGACAGCACGAGAATTAACGGCAACTTAAAATTGGATAGCATTTGAGTTTTTGGCTATAAGTTTCCTATCACAGTGTCTTCGGAGTGAGACTTCTGTACTCTCTTACTTTGCGATATCCATGCGGTGTCGTGCGACGTTTTGTTGTGTCTATTGCCCTTAATTACCAACGGGACATTGCCTTTCTAGCCGATAGCGACATTTTTTTAAATGCTGGAACGTGTAATGCCTTTATTAATTACGTAAGTGAATAATTAGTGCTCCGTTACTTTGAACTTGTAAATGTTAGACTTTTTGCCCCTTTGTACCAGAAAGGAATTTCTGGATTGAATGGAACTCTACCGCAGTTCGGAATTTCGCTTTCCAAGGGTAGACAGATTCCTTTTAATACTATGTCAAATGTTTAAAGTTAATAAAAAAGACTTGGTTCCCGGCTGTAGATACTTTCTCAATATTGGACTTCTTACGATACCTACCGAAAGAAAGTACGAAGTTGTAAGAAGGATGAAACAATGAAAAACCTACTACAGAGAATCATAATAAAATTAACTTATTCATATTATGATTAGTTACGATTTACTCACGTGCATTTTTCGGGATTGCCCGACTCGTTTCGGACTCATTTAGGGCCCTTAATCATGAGCTGAACACGCGGCGAGCGAGGTCGCGAGTCGAACCGACTTCGTTCGGTCCGTTTGGGTCCGAAACTAGTCGGGCAATCCCGACAAATGCACGTGAGTAAACCGTAACTAATCATAAATGGGTGATTCTACGATAAGAGGTTTCAAGTCCATAGAGGATACGGCCAAGGAGCAAAATGGGTTTTTTTTCATTAAATACTTATGTTACGATTTTGTCCCGTTTATGTACCTTTTCATGTAAGGGCAAGTCAATTTATAAATATTTTGGTACTTTTTAGAAGGCCAGGGTAAATACATCGGGCAGGGGAGAGAATTTGATGCAATCAAATAATAATAAAGTAAATTAGATCAACTTTTATTAAACATTGTGCTTAACAGTTATAATCAGACTATCATTTTTATCAGACTTTCATATTAATTACACTACTTTACAACGGTTTTTGCCGATAGATGAAACCAATGTGTATCGGTAGAATAATTAACCCTAAGTTGGATACTGAAGTGGAAAAAAATGAGGACGTCAAGTTTTTAAAATATTTCTTATATCTCTATTACACATTTTTGCAACTATCAATCCACAAAAAACATTTTTAAATATTTTTTTTGTGCTCTAGTTCATTTTCTCTACTAGAACTGCTGGGCAACGATGGGTAATCCAATGATGGGTGGTCCGTTAGAACACAACACAGGTTTTGTGACTGACGCAATATCAGGGTATTGTAAATGCTTCTTGTTTTTGTTGTTAAAATCTAAAGTTTTTGTGAGGCAAAAGTAACAGTCCGTAGCGTGATTTGACGGTTGTCTCCACAATATTGGGACTTCAAATTGCTAGTTTTTTTTTGCTTTCTGCAGCCCAGGTCGTTAATATACTTCCACAATCTTCAAATTTTTTCACGTTGATAGATTTTAGCTACGTCTGAGTTAGTTTGCACAAATATATTATCTCCCCTGGTCAGTGAATCTCTCCCCTGGCAGTTTTTTTCCCAGGGGAAATACGACAGGGGAGAGATGTTTTCATGAAAAATTAAATTGTTTTAATTGACGTAAGATTTTTTGAGCTTAATTATATATTACACTTTAACTGTTACAGTATTATTAAATTAGGGCAGTAAATGCAAATACATTCAATGAATGTTACAACTTTTATAACTGACCAGTGGAGAGATGCAATGACCTTGCGAAAGCACTACTCCGCACTGTCATGTCGCAACAAATAAAAAATGGCGGCACTCTCACGTCTCGCGTGTTTTGTTTTGATAACTTCACGTCGATAGATGTCCTTGAGCGCAGTTCAGAATATGGCCGTCTTATATTTACGTTTATATTAACGGAACGAAATTTGCCAGGGTAGATACACAAAAAAAGCGGGACAAAAATTAAGTTTAAAAATTATTGAATATAATCAACTTTTGCTGTCTTTTTATTTAATACTACTTAAGTACTTATATTTATTTAATTTCGTGTTAAACATGCTTTGTTTAGCAACTGATACAAAGAACCTATGTACTGTCTGCAAGTTGAACTAAAACCGACGAGAGGACAGGCCAGGGTAGATACTTACTTTTTTAAGCTTCAGCTTCAAATTTCAGAAATATGTGCTTTAATTGGGCATTTAATTGTGATGTTATTTATAAATTACATTAAGATGATATGATTCATTGCAAAAAACAACAACATTTAGAATAAAAAACCAATTTTAAACTGATTGCCGCACAAGTTACCTCTTATCGTAGAATCACCCAAATACGAATGTGTCTCACGAAAGCTATACTTAATACAAAAATTAAGCATTTTTTTTTTCAAATCATATACCTAAGTACTTAAAATTCATAATTATAATTATTGTAAATGCTTAGAGCTATTTCAAAACAGCATTAAAGCTATTAACCTCGCAACGGTAATCGTAAGATTACAATGAGACGCAGAAAACTCCTTTCTACTTTCACAGTAAAACGGTACACACACGCCAGATTTTTTTCATCATCAGAACGTTTATAACTGGATTGCTAATTAATTGGTAAGTATGAAGATCGTTTTTTTGGAAATCGTCAAGATTCCAAGATAATTTCGAAGTTTATAATTTATACAGGATGCCTTTTTGAGATTGCACTGAAGGGGCAAATTCTGGTGGTGTTTTTGCCAAATACTTCGGATTCCCGGCTAAACCAGCTGCTATTTCAGTACTCTAAAAAATGCAGTTAGGTATTGTTTTCTTCAAAATCGAACTCACGACTCCTTTGATGATTTTTGTCTGCTTCTAATAGTTTCCAATCATGGTACTTAAATGTCGCAATGGTGGTGGGTGGCACCCTGCTCACCTCACAAAAAATCACAACCTTTCCCTCCCCCCCCTTTTTTTCTATCTCCCAGAGTTGGCAACCCTATGCGTAACTTCTAGATTTGCACATTTGACCATCATCTTTATCTACATTGTTAAGTTGCTATTTTTGAAGGCTTTCATCAATCGCTTTAAAAATAGGAAAGGAAAATTAAGGAAGAAGAACGTAGAGATTTAAGAACTGCTGATGTGTAGTGCGATGGACACCAACAACTGCATCAAATAGAGAATCCCGCATACATAGACACGCGTGAAAAACATAACCCAGTCTACTGTCGCGCAGTCAGGTAAAAAAGGTCTATAGCGCCATAATATTAATGACTTTAATTCACCTTTGTCTTGTTAGACAATGCATGACTCAATGTATGTTTACTTAATTAACAATAACAATAGATAATATCGCTGAAAAACTAATTTGGTACAATTATTACGTATGTAGTACATTCAAGCGATTCTGATGGCGCCAAGTCTGCCCGTTATCTGATCTTTGATAGCCTATCGATTTAATGACGTCATCAACTGTCAATACTACGTACATTGTCGAAAGTACGACGATTATATCATGCAATATATTGGGCCGTATCCGGTTAGACTGGATGCCGACCCCAGCGTATTGGGAAAAGTCAAGGATGACACCGCATCGTCGGTAGTGTTTGATGTTTTACCGATATCTGGCATGAAATATTTGCAATCATCAGACCATTACAATACGGCCGACGTATCTTGGCGAGTGTGAAGTTAAGTAGTTGTTTGGCTGCGCAATGAATCTTTTAGAAACGAAATTGTCTACTGCGCAGCTAATCAGCTAACTTCAGACTAGCCAAGATACGTCGGCCGTATTGTACTGTCACATAGCTGGGCACGGACTTCTTCTTAGAGTAAGAAAGGTTTGCCTTAGAGGACTTGTTCACTGCATCTTACCTATCGGAATCCGAGGAAACTTGGATGCAAATCTATGAAATTTGGATTTGATGCAGTGCACAACCGTTCAATAATACTGCAGCTTGTACGGATCGTATTTTCTATGTTTTTTTTCAGGATTTAGATTTGATTCAGTGCACAGCCGTTCAATATACTACAACTAAGTTCGGATCGAATTTTCTCGGATTGAGATCAAATCCAGTCCACAAGCGCTCTTTATTAGTAAGTACACTACGCTGGCCTGGTAGGGTTTGGTGGGCTACACATCGAGAATTTTTTGAAGCCTTCTCAGGTGTCCAGGTTTCCTCACGATGTTTTCCTTCACCGTTAGCGCAAATGATAATCAAATTCTGATCCAGAAATGAATTCAGGTCAGATGTGTGGTGAACCGCGTTCAAACTTAGACCTCCTGCATGGCAGGTATAAGCGTTCCACTGCTAGCCTAAAAATGGTTTTAAAATTTCATATCCACCTTTCCTTACTATTGACATTTAATTATTTACAAAGTAAGGCAATCTCACTGATTTCTGTTTTTCCCTATCTTTGTTTATTTTGGAGGGAAATGCAGGGAGGTCGATACATAACTAATCTATTAGAAGCGCGACTTTTTTGCATTCCGTGGAGGTAAAATACATATTTGCAGACTAGACGAAATGCTAATACTACTTGTACTTATGTGATATGATAAGATTAAAGATTCCCTTAATATGGCCACAACGAAGTTTTTAGGAATCCTTGTTTTGTCAGAGTCCTCAGAAAGCGCCAAATAATGCCGTGCAATTTTTGATGGATTCCGATGTTTGACTCGCTTGACACTTCATTAAAAATATCCGATAGTGAAAACCGAATAAGAAATTGAGTAGCGTGTCTAATAAACTAGTAGGTATTATAGGTACAATATAAAACTAGGTATTAGGTCGTGGACACGAGACGGTTCCACGCGACCGCGGCGCCGCCGGCGCCGGCGCCACAAGCCACGCGAGCTCACTTATCGCCATAGCAACGAAACGATTATCGATACCGTAATCGCAGTCAAAACGATGGTGATAATGAGACATGAGAATCGTAACATGATGAGCAAGATTTGAAGGGGTTACTTATATACTAAATGGTCTACCTGGATTCTATAGCACAGGGTTTTGTTGGCCTCAGCGGGGCCAAGACAGTTGGGCCAACGCAGTGGGACCAATGGGCAAGAATCTGTTATGTCTGTAATGGCTGTAAATTAACTTTTCTTTAGAAAATCTTTAGTTAAATAGTGTTTAGAATTGTTTTAAACAGTCAATGATAGTTTACCACTAGATCTTCTTAAATGTGTCTCATAACTTGTTTTCAATTTATTAAGGTAATTTGAATCTATGAATATTCATAGTCAATACAAATAAATTAATGCTTCCTAGCTACTTGTGCGAATTTGGTAGTTGACAATTTATTTCGAAACCGGTAGGTCTTTCGGTAACAATCTTAGCAAGTGACGGGTTTCATCTGTTATTTTTACAGGCTACTGTAAGTAATCTTACAGCTGATCTATCCTTAGAATATCGGTATACCTGGGAACTGTAGTGGCTCAGTGCAATTATAGTAGATTCGTGTAACTAATTATTATTACGGCTGATACCAACTTGGGATTGATGTAGGTTTTTGACAGAAATTCTGTAGAATAACATGTCAAAAACATACATCAATCCAGAGATTTTGGATTCAGGGGGCCTACTCCCTAAGTCCTTCAACGAAGTTAGTCGCCCGTCCGAAAGTAGCCCGAAACGTAGGAGTGAACAAAACAAGTGTCAAGTTCAACTTTTCGGACGGGCAAAAACACATCGGTAGTAGGGACAACTGTCAAATCGTGTTGTCATTCATTCTTAGTTCGGGCCCCGAAATAATCGTATGTCCGTAGGTGATAAGGAGTAGGAGACGCTCGTAACTAAGGCCGAAACCACGGTCTTCGTGCTTAGGGAGTAGACCCCCAGATCGGTTAATGGCATCGGCCGTAAAACGCATCTGTTTAGATTACATAGGGATTTGGCTTCTTTTATCAACTTGCATAATCTTCTAATCAGTTTAAACGGAGGTAATTAGGAACTGCTTAGAGAGCAGAAAAAACGTTTTAAAGACCTTAGTCCACTTAAAGTTTTACGCGTTTTTACCGGGACCAATGAACGAATGAAACAATGAGTATTGTTAGCCATTGTTTTGAAGTTAGAAGCCACACTAAATCTTTAGTGCAGGCTCTGTTATGAAGTAAAAGGTCCCGTTCTCAGGTAAGGCAGAGACAATTAAAAAATAGAGGGGAGTGAAATGTTTTTTTGTTTTTAATAAGTAACATTTTTTCTGGCGCCGATAGTGGAATGAACGAATGTTGCGAATGGGAATGAAAGATGAGTGAGTCACAGATTAAAATAATAACTTTTAATGTTAGCCTAGTCACGCCAAATTGAGTTATTGTTTAAATACCTATGTATTTTAATAGGACAACAATAAAATAGTTCTTACCTACTAAATATTTGCAGACTAGGTATATTGCCTATTAACTACCTACCTAAGCGAATGCTAATTAGGTAAGTACCTACTCATTTATAGTAGATACCTAAACCTATAGTAGTTGCTTGCTCAAGTAAACAATTAGAACATTAAGTAGGTAACAGAAACTTAAGTATTACTTATTTACTTACCATTAAGTAACTTATAACTAAGTTTGCCTATTTAAGTAAATCTGTTTATTTAAAGACTTATTAAACAAAAAAGTCATTAAGCATTAAAATTCTTACGCTTAATAATACTTATTCGTGAACTCGCAAGATAACTTATGACCCGGCCTGCGTGATTTTTGTACTTACTCGAAAAAAATATCTTAATTATTGTAGGTAGGATTTGATTTAGGAAACGTTCATAAAGGAGATAGGTAGGTATTTAAAAACACTTATGTAGGTAAGTAATTATACTTAGGTAATTATTTTTTTAAAGATCAAGCTACTTTACACACCATTCATTATGTAATAGGTAAGTATTAATAATAATTGCGAATCTAAACCTACCTATCTAGGTACTTATAAGTACTGCATTTATAACATTAGATACCTACTTAATTCTGAAAAAGACTGCTTCGTTGATCTAGTGGTTGCAATTTCGACTGCTGAGGCGTGAGGTCTTGAGTTCGATTCCCAGGTCGGGCAAAGTGTTATTGAATTTGTGCCCGTTTGATGGTGATAGGCTCGCCCCCTACTACTTGGGACTTACACATGATGGCGAAATGTGGGTTTCTTTTTTTTCTTCTTTTGTCACTTCTGCCTAATCCTTCAGGGAATACCTACAGGCGTGATACCTATTATGTAATGAGAC
The DNA here is from genome assembly GCA_905220435.1 of Amphipyra tragopoginis. NCBI lineage: Eukaryota > Metazoa > Arthropoda > Insecta > Lepidoptera > Noctuidae > Amphipyra > Amphipyra tragopoginis. Next base: position 7,505,887 of record HG992006.1, read on the forward strand.
AAAAGTGTCCAACCAAACCACCAAAGCAATAGCATCTTTTGAACCATTTCTTCAAGTAGGTACCTAGGTAGTTTCAGCTCATCTTGATTGACCGTTAATGTTCATAAAGGATATTAATGTGTTGAATCGCTGCTGGAAGTAATCATGTTGCTTACTTCTATACATTTCCTTGTTAAAATGCATCTTATTTGTCTATTGTTATTGTTAGATTATACCTATTCTAGAGTATGGATATTTACGTAAGTGTAAATGAATGTGGTTTTATCAATATAGCTTGAAGAATCGCAAATAGGTAGGTATGTCGACTTGTCAAAACTTGTTTTAAATTAAATAGAAAACAATAAAAGCGAGGGTACTGCCAGTTCGCTCAAATAGTGGCGGTACAACCAAACTGCATGCAAGAATTTAAATGTAATAAAGTAAGTGGCAATGTTTTTCTAATTAAAAATAAAACTATTAATGGTTTACACTATTCTTCATCACTAGAAGTGTCCTCGGAATTACCACCTCTGATTATAATAAAAATAAAACATTCAGTAGCCACTCGCGGCGCGGCGCCATTATTTTAGCGAACAATCTTTACATAAATACGTAGTATTTAACGTACATAACATATCCAGTAATTGCCTTAGTTCAGCATAGAATTAAACCTTTATTATGATAATTCCATAGTCTTACCAGTCAATCCAAGGTCTGTCGACTCCGATGAAGCCTCGCTTGATGCAGCTGACAACTGGTACATAACCAAAAGAAAACACACGCAAATATTTACCAACGCCATTGCAGTCTCGATTACTACTTATTGTTACTAATAAACACTATACAGTCACCATAACGGCAATGATAAACGAGCTAAACCATTTCAAAAACACACATCTTGTCTTCACAAAAATATCCACAACTAAAAATATCACTAAGATTACGAATATTACTTTATTGTTATCACAGTAACTGTTATTTACACATAAATATAACATTAAACGTATGTTTGTGGCACTATACTTTATTATTATTGTATAAGGCACGTGAATTTTGCGAAAAATATTAGACACGCGTTCACGAATGTCAATAACGCACGGACACAGCCCACTCAGAACGGCGATCAAAGCTCGACTGAATGAATGAAAGGAACGATGCGATGAGCGAGCAAGCGAATCGGTTCGCCGGTGTGTAGGGATGTGAATAAATATAGTTGAAAACTATCGAAGTAGATTTTCAGGCATTAGTATTTTGAATTGTGAAGATAAATATATTTTTTGTCGTGTATCTCTTTACACATAGCGCATAATAAATGGTTAAAAAATATATATATTAAAGAAAATATTGATTATTATTGGTTTGATTGTGATTTGTAAATGTATCATAATGTAATAAGGTGAATCAATAATATTTTAAGGCTACATAGTTACCTCTTACTTCTCTACTACCTCTGTCTTAGATGAAAATATTAATATTCAATATGAAGGTATAAATAATCATTACCTTGCAGGTCAAAAACAATTCAGTTTATTTGAGATTTTTATGAGCAGACTTAAAATTAAGACATAAATTAAACTAAAAATACTTGGCTATCGATAGTCGATAATATCCTTTAAAATGCAACACCAACTATCTCAAACAGAAGAAAGCGCGCTTCTGTACTATCATTTGGACTCGAGACATTATAAACCATAAACTAGTCGTCATAAGATTCATATTCGCATACAAAAAATGTATAAATAAAGCTGAAAATAATTGCACTTGCAGGCGCCACTTTTTGCGGTCGGTCGGCGCTAGTAGCCGACCGCGTGGCGCGCATTCTTTGTATTTACTAAAGAAAAAAAAGAACTGCAACTTTCTACGACAATAAAATTTGAACAAAGATTTAAAATAGTTGCGAGTAAATTGTTAGTTCAATGCTATTTAACGAGACTTGGGAACCTTTTTTATAAAAAGAAGACAACAAATGAGCACTCATTTAAAAGTCTCAGGATTCCTATTAAGTAATAATATGAATAGGTTTATCAGTCAACAATTAATTAGTGAAAACATTTACCACTACATAGTATAAAACAAAGTTGCTTCCCGCTGTCTATCTGTCCCTATGTATGCTTTGGATCTTTAAAACTACGCAACGGATTTTGATGCGGTTTTTTTAAATAGATAGAGTGATTCAAGAGGAAGGTTTTAAGCTACAAAACGTACACGTGCGAAGCCGGGGCGGGTCGCTAGTCATAAATATAAAACTAAAAGTTTCAGAAGTCAGTGCAATTCTACGCTGAAACAAATTGAAGGCACCGACTTATGAAACTGTGAATTTTACAATATGGTAATTGTTTTCATCGCCCTTTTCAAAATCAGTTAAAAATAAATTCTAATCCATTTGCAATTTGCATTCTCCACAAATCGGCGATAAATTTCATCATTTTAATCTCATACAAAAAAAAAAATAGGTACCTACCCAACATCGTAAGTGCTTTATTCGCTGTCATCACGGAAAGGCCAAATAAAGGTAGACACACAATAAATAAACCGGTGAACGCATTCGAACAAAAAGGAACGCGATCTAAAGCCGTGCACACATGAGGTAGAAAAAAAAACGAATCTCATGCAACGATGCCTTTGTTTGAGGCCGGAATGCGCTGCAATAGGCCCCGTTGTAAGCCTTGCCTTAGGGCTGACAACCGTAATTAAGTGAGATAATCATGGCGTCCTCATTTTAAATATGGAATTGAGGAGTAACTTCATGGATTATTCTTACCTACAATTCCTATTATTCCATGAAATCTGGAAGGGTTATTTGAGCGTAAAATGTCTAAATGCCTTTTCAATACACCGTCCAAATCGAATCATAATAGCACAATGTTTTATTATTGATCTAGTAACGGTTGCAGATTCGTGATAGTTATACAATTCTACTCACTCAATACGAAATTCGGTAGACAATGCTTGTTAATTTGAAAAAACCGGCCACGTGCAAGTCGAAGGGTTCCGTACCTTTATTATAAAAACGGTAAATAAATCACGTTTGTTGTATGGGAGCCTCCTTAAATATTTATTTTATTCTGTTTTTTAGTATTTGTTGTTATAGCAGCAACAGAAATACATCATCTGTGAAAATTTCAACTGTCTAACTATCACGGTTCATGAGATACAGTCTGGTGACAGACGGACAGCGGAGTCTTAGTAATAGCACAGTCTACCTATATCTTACTCCTTACAGTCGATCAACGTAGAACATTGTCGCAGAGCAATCGTGCCGGGGTTGCGGGGTGCAGGAGCGGAGGTTATGTCTCAAGTAGCCATACTGCATACTTGGGACATAACCTCCGCCCCTACATAATTTTGACATTTCATAACCTGTCAAATGTATGGGCGTTGACCCACTGTATGTAGTAAGTAGGTACACTGTGGTAATAGGGTCCCGTTTTACCCCTTGGGTACGGAACCCTCAAAAGTACACCTATTATTAATCAATTCCACGGGATGAAATGGTTAGGGGCTATTGTACGACATGAGCTTAAGCACGTAGCATGATAATCATAACCAGTCCATTACTGTCCCACTTCTGGACACAGGCCTCTACTTGGAATGAGAAGGTTTAGGCCTTAGTCCACCAAGTTAGCCTGGAACGGGTTACCGGCTATAGGTACACACCATCGAGAACTTTCCTCACGATGTTTTCCTGCACCGATAACGCAAATGATGAAATGATAATCAAATAAAGATCCACACACGACATGAGCTGACTCTTCGAAATTCGTCACACTGCCACAATAAAAAAAAATTACCGTAAGTGTCAACCCTACAGTAGGCCCATGCATATTAATAACTCCTAATGACTCTTTCTCCTGCTGACTACATGTTTGAAATACATAAACGTTTCGAATTTATAGCATACCGATACACTGCAAGGGCTTAGCTCATAATTACACCGTATCTTCAAGCTCGTTACGTTTAGAGTAACAGCAGAACATTAATCGTTAATTTACAGACTACAACAAACAGTACTTACATAAAATATTGTATGTCTGCGTGTTCTATTCTGCCTAGCCTTTTCCAAAAGATGTTGGGATCAGCTTCCAGTCAAACTAGATACGGCTGAATAGGTACTTACCAGTATTTTACACAGAGCGACTGCCGCTTATCGGCATTGCCCAGCAACTGGGTTGTGGAGATCTGACCTGCACAATTTGATTCCGCCTGGCCCTTTCCATCATCGGACTACCAGACGTACGGCAATGCGCCATCTACATCCCACCCATACGTACAAAGCGTTTTGCGAACACATTCATTGTTCGCACAGCTAAGGAGTGGAATTTCCTGCCGGAGTCTGTGTTTCCTGATAGTTACAATTACAACCTTGGGGTCTTTAAGTCAAGAGTGAATAGGTTACTTCTAGGCAAGCGTGCTTCACCGTCGACCACATCATCGCTTACCAACAGGCGAGATAGAGGCCAAACGCGAGACGTAAGCTATAAAAACAAAAAAAGTATCTACATTGTAATAAATGGAGGAGTTCTTAACACCAGTATCGTATCAAGGGGCTGGCTGTAGGAGCGGCTGCAGGGGCTCAAGACCTTGCGCAAGACCTAGGGGGGCGCAAATTAGGTTGCTCATGTATAACTGAAAAAATCCACATCAGATCTCGTGTTAAAATATGATGTTGATTAAAATGCAAATTGATTATGTCTGGAGATTGATAGCTACAAATATTTAATTAAATGCTTTTTTTATTTGGCCGTATTTTCGGGGGCACAAAATTGAATCCTTGACCTGGGCGCTCATGGCGTCATGTCATGACCCTAGCTACGATACTGCTTAACACTATGACAGAACTTAGAGCATCCCTTTAAATAACTCAAAATTTTGCTTAGTATAAAACGCGCTTAATTTTATGTAATCTGTAGCAATATATATGAAAATTGCCCGTTTAAAATCTCCAGAACTTTGAGAGTCAAATAAAAGAAAAAACTTATGAGCGTAATAACGTGCTAAGTGATAATAATTTGACAACGAACTGTGAATTTCTCTTCAATGACGCATAATCCCACAAAATAAGAACAGTAAAAAAAACATCCCACACAATTTAAAACTAATCACCAACTTTTACAGGTTACTTTACAAAAGCGTCATAAAAACACAGCTCATTTTAATTACTGTCTCCTCAAGTCTCATGAGTCATGACATGAATTTCGTGTCGATACTAATATCCTTTGTTAACGCCACTTAGACATTATTTAAAGACAAAAGCATTTTTCGAGCTTCTCATTGTAAAGTTTAATTACCTGATCGGGATTCCGAGAAGGCCACCTTTTTTATATGGCCAGGGAACGAGCGATCAAATCGCTTGTTCCCCGGATTCAAAACGTTTCGATGTTAGTCGTCCACCGATTTGTTTTGTTATCTCATTCTGACTACGATTCTAGTAACAGAATCTGTAGGCCTAGCACGAATATTTTGACGTATTGTAACGTAAACGTAACGTTCATGTGAGTGAGTTTTAACTCGAAAATACAACTATTCTATAGCATTTTAGTTTAAATTTATGCGACAACCACAATTTGTATCATACATAGATATGAATAAAGTTTTCAATTCGATTAAATATTATGTGCGAAACGAGTATTTCCAATTCAAAATTCACTTGCGTTAAGCGTTAACGTTACGTTTACGTTACCATACGTCACAACATTCGTGCTAGGCCTACAGGGGCATGATCAGAATGATCGTCCTTTTACCTTTCGACTGTTATTACTACAGGTCTAGCGCATAACTGAGTCAGTGCCTGAGGTAACTGCGCGGTGCGGGAGGGTGACAGTTGTCACAAGTTGACGAATCAGTGAGCTCTCGCGTCGCGTCACCACACACCTCCCGCACCGCGCAGCTACCTCAGGCACTGACTCAGTTATGCACTAGACCTATGAGAGACAGTGCCATATGTAGCTGCGCGGTGCGGGAGGGTGACAGCTGTCACAAGTTGACGAATCAGTGAGCTTTCGCGTCGCATCACCACACTCCTCCCGCACCGCACAGCTACGACTATTATTACTACAGGTCTAGCGCATAACTGAGTCAGTGCCTGGGGTAGCTGCGCGGTGCGGGAGGGCTTAGTAGGCGTTTCGGCCGCTGAGTTTCGTCCGATCCGGCCGAAACACCCATTTAATTATTTTTAATATTTTTGAGTGGCGTTTCGGACGATACTTTTTTTGAAGCAAATTTTGTACGGTCAGAATGAAAAATCTTAGGCAGGGTTATATTATTGAAGTAAAAGTCAGGGAATTGTTGGACAAAGATAAAGTTTAATATACAATTACAACAATCAACAGTAAACATGATAAATCACAATAATCAGTCTTTAAATATCAAATAAAAAGCGTACAATAAGAATTATAAATGTAAACAACAATAATCATTCTTATATATCAATTAAAAAGCGTACATTATGAATTATAAATGTAAACAACAATAATCAGTCTTATACAGGGTGTTAACGAATTCGTGTAATTCCTTAAAACTGCATGATCTGCTACTGGTATACATAGATTTACACCACAGGGGAACTAGTGCCAAAAAAAATTTTTTTTTTTCTTTCTTTCTAAGGCGTTTGCCTTAGTGATCGAATCTTAACCACCTAATAAGGATTCAGTAAAAAAATAAGACTTTTTTTATTTGATTGTACATTTCGATTTATTCCATGGCCACAAAGTAAAATAGGTATTATTTGATTATGTTTCTGACGTTACTTTGCCTTTAAAAAAGAATTCGTCCGAAACGCCACTCAAAAATATTAAAAATAATTAAATGGGTGTTTCGGCCGGATCGGACGAAACTCAGCGGCCGAAACGCCTACTAAGCCTGCGGGAGGGTGACAGTTGTCACAAGTTGACGAATCAGTGAGCTCTCGCGTCGCATCACCACACCCCTCCCGCACCGCACAGCTACCTCAAGCACTGACTCAGTTATGCGCTAGACCTATAAGAGTCAGTGCCGTAGGTAACTGCGCGGTGCGGAAGGGTGACAGTTGTCACAAGTTGACGAATCAGTGAGCTCTCGCGTCGCGTCACCACACCCCTCCCGCACCGCACAGCTACCTCAGGCACTGACTCAGTTATGCGCTAGACCTATAACTTTGCATGATCTTCTTGAACACTAGAAAAGAGCAGTTTATTGTAGAATTTCGTGTTTTTTTCCTTTATTTTTCGAGGCATTATTTCTCGTATCGTGACTATGGAAGCCTCATAGGTACCTCCTCATAATTATGTCGACATCAGGGTATATTGTGGCGCAGTATTCAATTTGTATGGCCTCCCTAACTATATTAGTAATAATCCCTAAAAATAATCCCAAACTGTATTATACAGAAATAACGAGTTTGGTTATTCATTATCATCATCCAGCCGAAAGACGTCCAATGCTGGACATAGGCCTCCCCCAAGCTACCCATGTTGTGGGGGTTTGCCATAATCGCCACGCTTTGCAGGCGGGTTGGCGATCGCAGTATGGTTGTTAAAATACTCAGAGAACGCTGCTGCCCATCCTCTAGTGAATCCCTTAGTCGCCTTTTACGACACCTATGGGAAGAGATGGGGTAGTGCTATGCTTTACGTCCGGTACCACACTGACGTTTGGTCGGTTTGGTTATTGGAACGAGCTTTTACGTCAAAATTTGCTAGTCAATCCCACTTAGGGTTGCCATCCGTCCGGGTTTCCCCGGATTTGTCCTAGTTTAGAGGGCATCCGGGGAGCGTCTGGGCAGGACTTCATATGTAGTCCGGGTTTAAAAATTTAAAGTTTTGGGCCGCCCGCGACACCCGCACTGACCAACGAACCGACTCGCTAAACAACTGTTTTTTATTACACTAACTACGTTTAAAAAAAACCTGTTGACATGTCCGGGTTCTAGGGTCTAAAATCCGGGGTTTTCACGCGTCTTGTCCTGGTTGCCAAATTTTAGAGATGGCAACCCTAATCCCACTAAACCTAGAGCAAGACCTCTCTAAATATGGAATATTACACGCTTTATAACTTCTGTTCAAATCGCCTTCGCTCCCGCTCCAATCGGTCGTTCCCATAAACTACCACTCCATTTCGTCGTCTTAGTGGCCACAACAGATGGCGCCAGGCCCATCCCTTATCGAATCGAGATAACGTTGAAAAACTCGCCGCCGAACAAACAATGGATGAAATCCTAATGCTTGGGAGGTGCACTTTGAGAGCACATCGCGATAACTGTAGGTTCTTATTTGTTTAAACTTTTTAAGTGCTGTAAATTGTGACATTATCGCTGGCAGGTGACTTGTTATGGGAATAGAATGTTCTTTTAATTGTATTTGGGGATTTTTCTGGAAGATTTAGTGGTCTATGTTAGCTGGAGCTAGAGTTTATCAAGTCATAACCAAACGTTAAATTTTTACAATATACCTGCGTCAGAAAGCCGCAAGCTTAAAATGGAACTGGACTGGTCACGTCTGCCGCATGTCGGACGAGCTGTGGATAAAACTCACCTCTGAGTGGAGCCCATACAACGTTTAAGACGACACGTCGCGGCAGGCCCAGAAGGAGATGGCGGGACGAATTAGACACTTATTGGAGGATTGGCTGAAGAAATCCTGGAACCGAGAGGAGTGGAAAGTAGGAAGGCCTTTACCCTGCATTGGGTGTCGAAGTGTCCTGAAGGTTTAAACTCAGGCATGTAGGTACCAGTGTGACTTTTTCAATGTCATAGTACTTTCATAATTAATCTACAACACTCCCGTGTGGGGGCGGGCTAGAATATAAAACTTCCTCACCGCACGCTGGGAATAGACGCGTGTTGTAATATTCAACAGAACCCAGCACGCTTGGTGGTAGGATCTATACGGTCCGCCTGGCTAGCTACCGCCCTCACATTAAAGTCCAGCGCCAAGCAGTTTACTGTGTATCGCCTTATATGTGAGAGCCAGCCAGTATAGGGAAATCCGTCTATATCTCTGTTACTTGGATTCGTGTCCTCCATCTTAGACCCTCTGCGCTTACCCAATGGTACTACTAGGGTAAAACGCGACTAGGGCAAGTAATAAAAAAATACATCACTGACCACTAACGTACGGTGTAGGAAAATATCGTGAGGAAACCTGGACTTAATGATCTGAAATCGCACCCGTAGTGAGCAACCGTGGTGATCAATGCTTGTTCCTTGTCTGTATGAGTAGAGACCTTTGTCCTGCAGTGGAACAGGTTAAAAGCTGTTATATTTAATTTTCTTTTAAGTTTAATTTCACTGTTCCTTCCTAGCTATTATTCCTACCTAATTAATATTCAACACTAATATTAAAGTTCGGCTAACAATAAATAAGCGATAAAAATTCCTCTCAACTGCACGCTTATCAATTAGCCACGGACTTGTTTCGACATGTTGTGACTTGCTTTGTTCAGCTTCAGCAGTGTGAGTCTCTAGTAGAAACACGTAGCTGCGTCAGAGATGCAGTGCGGACTCGTTTACCAACGGAACGCTACCGCATCCACGCGATGTCTTTATATGTATACCTACTAAAGAATATCGTAGCAGGAGACCAGAGATGTGAATTATTTGAAATACATGTATTTCAAATACAAATACAAAATGCAAAATACCTATTTTTATTTTGCATTTGAAATACTTTTTTTCAAAATGTATTTTCTATTTTATTTGAAATACTTTATATAAATATTTAATATTTGTAAAATGCAAAATGGTTTTGTTAATTTTTTTAATAATAATAAATTCATGTTTCATATATTTCATTGTTAAATTCTTGTGTTATAATTACTTTAAGAGTATTTGTGCAAAGTTTCAAGTTTATAAATACTGGAAATAAGATTTTTCAAATAAACTTTCAGTATCACCCCTTTTCACTCCGTTAGGGTGCGCTTTCGTTATAAAAACAACTACTCTCCAAATTTCAAGTTTCTACCTTTAGCGGTTTAGGCTGTGCGAGAATCTTACATTAGGACTTGTTCTTTATATGTATGTATGTGTATATATGTAGATGATAGATAAGATATAACTTTAAATCGCTATATCTCATGAATGATGATTCGCAGATTCAACGTGAAAGAGGAACTCTGTGATCAAATAGGTACTAGTGTTAAAATCTGTGAAAAAAGGTATTTTATTTGAAAAATATATTTTCAAAATACGTATTTTGCATTTTGTATTTAAATACTTTCTTAAAAATCCATTTTGTATTTTTATTTGAAATAAAAAAATAACCAAGCATTTGCATTTTCAATTTAAATACTTTTAATAAACTATTTTGCACATCTCTGCAGGAGACCAATAAGTACCACTAATAAATTTTTTTAAACCATGGCTCTTTGCCTTTTTTAACCGACTTCAAAAAGGAGGAGGTTCTCAATTCGGTTGTATTTTTTTTTTATTTTTTTTATTTTTTATGTGTGTTACCTCATATCTCCGTCATTTATGAACCGATTTGAAAAATTCTTTTTTTGTTCGGAAGGGTATACTTTCCGATTGGTCCCATTTAAATTTTGTTATGATCAGACCATGAACTTCATAGATATGGAACGGAACTCCTCGTCGGATCAAAGCAAAATTCTCAAATCACTAATATTGCTTTGTTTATATTTGTTGTTGGGAACTGACTACTTGAAAAGAGGAGGGGGTGCGTGTCCCCCCCTCCCCCCCTTTGGAATGTTTTCATTATATCGTGTATGTATCATTTGAAAGGACTTTTTATGCCCGACTACGTCAAAGCCAAAAAGAAGGGTTATGAAGGAGGGTGTTAAAATTATGACACTAAAACGTTTTTAATAAAAAATAAACTTTAAAAAAAGTAAAAACCGACTTCAAAGAAATACTAAAAGGAGTAAAATAATTACCATAATATAAAATTAACAGTTTCAGAAGTCGGTGCAACTCTACACTGAAGCAAATAGAAGCCACCGACTTCTGAAACTGTTAATTTTATATTATGGTAATTATTTTACTCCTTTTAGTATTTCTTTGAAGTCGGTTTTTACTTTTTTTAAAGTTTATTTTTTTTACCGACTTATTCAAATTGCTGCCTTGGATGAATAATGACTAGTGATCGGATAATCGGTCGCTAATATACCCAAACTTCACTTTTATTTTCACAAAAGAAAATATGGACATGACATGCTTTCAATCAATATTTTTTAGTCTTCTGTTCGTATAAATAAAATACCTGCAATAAATTAGTAGATTCGATCACTAATCTGTTAGATAGATAGGTACCTAAATCAATTTCCACTACTTGTCCACATTATCATTTTTTATTGATATTCCATTTGTTTTGAATAAAATAAAGATACTAAATCCAAATAATCACTGGTATAATTTCATTAAGTTTGTTATAGTTGTTTTTTACAAAATTGTTCAATCACGGGAAACCGGGATTACTTATTTATTCAGAAAGGAATGTCCATATTATTTTTAGTGGGAAGAAGTTTAGGTATTTAAGCGCCTGATTATCCGATCACTGATAATGACACAATTCAAAAAAGCTTATTTTAGAGGAGAGCCTTTTAAAATTACATTGTTGAAGAAAAATGGAGCCAAAATGCAAAAGCAGTGTGCTTTCTCCAAATGAATTCATGCATGCTGTCTTAGGATTAATTATACTACTCCATGAGGGCAACAAAGACCGACATAGTTCATAATGCTACAGTCAATATTTTTTTTGGGTACGGGGACCATACCATATTACCTATTCTCATTTTTTTTTTTTGGAGTTCTACAACTATTCTTCATCTCTTCTCTCATGTCCGCACGAGCTACTTATTTACATGAGAATAGCTTATCAATGCGGTGAAAAGATTAGCCAGTCAACAAGGTTGAGCTGATTGTCTAGGGTTTGCTGAACGTACTTAAGTACCGTGACTTGTGGAGGCTCCTCTCATGCACCCCTATTGATAAGTTACCCCCCATTAACAACTACTAGCGACCCACCCCGAAAATTGCCTAAATTAAGATGAAAACCGCATCAAAATCTATTGAGTACTTTAGAAGAAATCAGTAAACAAACAGACAAACGTGAAAAGCGACTTCAATTTATACAATTTAGAGATTGATAGGTTTCTTGAATGCACGCTATTGGCAAGATTGGGTCCCAAATTGCATGCAAACCCACCATAATCCTTTATACAAAAAATGGAGCAAAAATAATTTACATCGATAATTATCGGGCAGATAAAACTGCAACTCGTAGGCATATCATAATCTGCAATAAGTCAATAGCCTCTAATCGTTTTTTGCCTTTTGCCGGCGACCAACGCGGGCGCAACAAAAAGCTATGTTAATTTGATTGGCCGCCAGATCGAGCCAGCCTTCAATTTTGTATTAAGAGAGCACAGTGGTTCTAAATCTTGCTAAGGAAGCTTAAATGCTTTTCATTGGTTCAAATAGTAGAGTACTAAACTACATGACAGTCTAAGGCTTTGTAAATTTTGAAGTTTATGTTATGCCAAAATTGTTTAGTAGGTATACAAAATTTGCTAAGAACCTACCCAATAAATTACGAAAAGGTAGGTCACCTCGTATCACATCAGCGCAAGCCAAGGCAGGACAAGAATCGTATAAAATTACTTAAAAATAAATTAAAAACTGAAAAGAGATAATTAATTAAGTACCATTATTTACAAAATTAACAGTTTCAGAAGTCAGTGCTAATCAACATTGAACCGAATGAAATTGAGGCACTGACTTCTAAAATTTTTAATATTATAATAATTATTTTACTCTTTTCAGTTTTTTAAAGTCGGTTTTCTTTTTTTTGCGTTGCATGAACTGTCCATAAACATGCGATTACAACAATCCCGACTAATCCCGAGTGATTTGCTGTTAAGCTGTTATCTATTGAAGACATCCATTGTCTATCTCCTAAGGTTTTTATCAGAACTTCACCAAATTAAAATGGGACCACCTCGAGAGAATATTCTTTCAATCAAAAAATCTATCAAAAGAATCATTAAAATCGGTTTACAATTGGCGACGACATCGGTAAATAAACTTAAAAAACATACTCTCCGAATTGTGCCACTCCTCATTTATTGGAAGTCGGTTAAAAACGTATTGAATGCTATAGTAAAGTTTGAGAGCCTCAGTCTTATCCCGAAACAACGATAACAAAAAAAAGCAAGCCCGTAAAACAAACATGGTGGTTTTTAATAAAAAGAACATCAGGACACGAGATGATTTTCGATGCATGCGCTCCGGGCGAGCCTTCATCATTCCAGTTTGTTTGAATTAAGTTTAATATATTGCTTGTAGCTTGCCATACTTTTGTACTTTTTTTAGAGAATTCTTGTATAGGTAACGCTCTTATGGACGATTCCTATGATTTAACGAACTTTATCGGTTCAAATTAAGACTGATGTATCTTTACCAATAATGAAGCAAAGACTTCGTAGCTTTGCATAGTACTTAGACTCACTCTCGCATTTACAGGTCTAGCGCATAACTGAGTCAGTGACTGAGGTAGCTGCGCGGTGTGGGAGGGTGACAGTTAGTGTTGCCAGGTCCGATTTGTTGCAAATCGGTACATGAGGTCAAAAAAATCGGGATTTAGGGTTGCAGATCGGGACAGTAAACACAAAAAAACAAGGGGTTTCAAGTCTATTTAATGTTACCTATCAAGTAATTATCAGTCTTGCTAGATTATAAAATAAAATCGTACTCCAAAGCCAATAGATGGCGTTCCGTGTTAAAAAAAAATACGTAGCGTAAATATACATTTTTTTATGATTTTTTTTTTCACTTTTTGATTAATTGGGACGTTTAGCGTCCCGATCAGGTACAAATCGGGACGCGTCCCCAGACACCTGAAAATCGGGACGTCCCGCGCAAATCGGGACATCTGGCAACACTATGACAGTTGTCACAAGTTGACGAATCAGTGAGCTCTCGGGTCGCGTCACCACACCCCTCCCGCACCGCGCACCTACCTCAGGTACTGACTCAGTTATGTGCTAGACCTATGGTAATACATTGGTGCTGATTCTGTTATGCACAAACTAAACTTAATTTAGGCTATTGCTATCTTTTTCACTCTGATAAAATAAGAAAGAGACATACAATAAGAGCATAATGGTCAAAATACACGTCCGATAGTTGCTTCCGGGAGCCGGATCCGACTATCTGATCGGATTCATGAAATACACGTACGATTCTCGTGTCCGATTTTTTCTGTACGACGACGAACCGGACGTTGCTTACGATTCTGACATCCGATCCGATAGTCTGATCGTACGTGTAATTCATGTTCAAACAAATGTATGGCGCGAAGGCCTTCAGATAGTCTGATCAGACTATCGGAGCCGACTATCGGAGGCAAGTATCGGACGTGTATTTTGACGCTATTAAGAGAGCTGTCAAATTTAGTTGAACTAAAATTTCCATATTTCAGACGACATCTCAAAACGTGTTGACTAAAAACACGGTGAAGTCCAAAGCGTGAACAAGTTTGACATCTAAGTTCTTATCTATCACCGTTCTTTTCTCGCGCTGCCTGTTAGTAAAAGATAGCAATTCTCTAATTTTAGTTTAGTTGGTAAACAAGAGAATCAGCACCATTTTAAAGCAGTTTAATGTGAATGTTTCGACTCTTTACAGCAGCAATGAGCAGATTTGGTCCCATAGTAAAAGTTGTTCATAATGATGAGTACAATTACCCCTTAAGAGCTGTTAAGCACTGCATCCGATCCGAATCCGAGAAAATACGTTCCGGAGTAGTCATAGAACTATTTGTATGGTAGTTTACGCACTAGATCCGACTTCCGTTATCCGATTTCTCTCCGTCATCCGTGAGTTCCTAATTCGGAAGAAAAATTGACGGACCGAAGTAGCCGCGCGTAGCTGTTTGTATGAACGCTTTCGCATTACCTACCTCGGATTCAAATCGGACGCCAAATGGATATGCCAAAGATGGCCCCTGAATTGTTTGAATTTGGATCAGAGATCGGATAAGTGCGTAAGCGATATTCGAATTCGGTCCGAGTTTTTTAGACTCTAGATTCGTATTTTCACGTATTCGGATCGGATGCAGTGCGCAAAGTAATATCCGAATTCGGTACGAGTTTGTTACATTCTTATTTTCGCGGATCCGGATCGGATGCAGTGCGTAATCGCTGTAAGAGGTTGTTAATGTTTTTCCAATAACCCTGTAGAGGATTTATTATTGTACGACCATTAGCTGGTAAAGTCTAGGCGAGACTGACTGGCTTCAGAAAACACTCGCCAATGTTGAAGACGGGAATATTCATATGCATACTAGAGGACGTCTTTTCTCGAGTTATACGAGAATAGCGCATGCCGTGGTGAAAAGATTAGCCAGTCAGCAATGTTGGTAGCGGGGCTGAGTGCCTTGGGTGCGCCGGACGTATTCAAGTATCGTCACTCGTGGAGACTATTTCAATACTAAAGGTCAGTTTGGACCAAACCAACATTAGGCTGCTTTTCCTCTAGAGATGTGCTATAAAACGTTGCTATGCTATGGATGCGTTTGATATCCACCAATCATATTCATTGGTCCACATAGCATAGCACTGGTGGAAACTGATTCAACTAAACTACGTTTTTTATATGGAAGGATGCGTGCTGTGGATGCGTGCTATGGATGCGAGATATAGATGGGGTGCTATGGATGGTCGGGAGTGGTGTAGCTATGTGCACCGCCGCTCCCCGTGCCTTCCCTATTGTCGATACGTCGTATAGCTCGAGCTCGCTCCGCTAAATAGCTTAGCATCAGTGGAAACGGTCACAGTTTCGTAGCTTAGCTTTTATATTCTCGCAGCATAGCTGCTTAGCACATCTATGGTGGAAGAAAGAAACCCTAAACTTTAGCTAAAGCAAGAACAGTTAGAGCTAGATTATTCCTGCCTCCTGATTCAGAATAATTCGATAAGTCAGTGTTGTCGAGCGATTCGGTTTTCCTATCTCTTTTTTTCTCGTTGCGAGAGTCGTAGATGAAATGAAACAACAAACCGAATTGACAATTGCTTTTCGGAAAGGTTCTGAATTGGGGGGCAGGATCAATAATGTTTTAACTAAAAAACAGCAACCGTAAGTAATGCGTGATCTATTTGTCCCACTTTACTTATAAATAATCTATTATCATTTACATGACGATCTCCGAAGGCTCAGACAAAGAGAAGTCGATGAATTTAATTTATTAAAACTTAAGTTATTGCACAGCCTCGTGTTCCATATAACTTAATTCCAATAAAAAGTGTCAATTTTTCTTGTCGATTGGATATTGTCTTATGTAGCTGTGCTTAATAAGGTACATAATTATTTATATCTATAAATAATTTAAACTTGAAAGGAGACCAAAGTCAACGCCAACGAAAAAAAACGTGTCACCACTGTTGGGGAAGTCAGTCCGAGTATTTTGTACTACGACACTAAGTCTCTACAACCATTCCTTCAGCTGATTTTTTGTGTTGAAAAATCTGGTTTCCGTACGTTTTATTTGACAAAAATCTTTTCATCTGCTGGCGAAAAAGTAATGAGCTCGTTGCGATGATGACTGACTTTGACTTTTGGGCCGAACTTTGTATGAACCGTGAATGATTTCCTTTAACTTGCTAGTGGATTCAGTACTTTAGAACAGAACAAAATAAATAACTAATAGTACAGTTAAGTATCTATGACCATTGCAATATGCTACGCCAGGTATTCTCTTCCCGTGACAGCTAGTCACGTGATTGGCCCAAGAATACAACATCGGCTGTAGGTGATGTAATGTCACTATTTGTAAGTAAAGGATGATGGGCGTTTTGGTACTTATGTCCAATCAAAATGAATTTACTATCGTTGGATAGCTCTTTTTTAGAGTACAAAAAACTACTAAGTATAGCAACAAACCTGTATAAATTGCCCGTTTTGAAATATAGTCTTCAAAAGATATTGTATATTTAGTTCGAAATAGAATTTAAAAAAATCATATCTCCGGTTTAGCTTGACCGATTTTGATGATATTTATTATTTACACAGATTTTGAGCTAAATTAAATTCAATTAACGGATGAAAATCACAACAAAATCGGTTTAGTATTTATTCAGTTAGGGGTGATCTATTTATTAAACAACTAGGACACGTTTTTTATGCCTGAAAATAAAAATCGTTTCCCAGCAACTATTTTTGTTCAATGCAATTTAGTTTGATACATGTACAGAGTGCGTAGATTTCGGCTATGTTATGGGTCTTTTTACACCCATACTTGCATACAATAAATGATAAAACTTACTTCGAACTTGTTTTATTTACCTAGATAATCAAAAATATTAATAATTATTGTATATTTTTAAAGATATATTATGTTAAAAAAAACAATATACAGGGTGTTAACGAATTCGTGTAATTCCTTCAACCCACGTGATCTACTGGTGACACAGATTAACCTTAAATGGGAATTTTTGAAAACCAACAAAAAAAATTTTGCCAAAAATTTTTGGTTTTCTATTTCCGAGTCATTTTTGAGCCTTGAGTTATCTGACTGCAAAGAACGATATCACGTTAGTCGTGCCTGCCAGCCGTGTCGCCGTGCTTTCATTAATTTATGCGTAGCATCGAAATGTTCACACAAATAAAATATTTTTTTTGCAAAAAAAAAAATTCTTATTTTTTTACTGAATCCTTATTAGGTGGTTTAGATACGATCGGTAACAAAGCCGCATGAAAAAATAATAATTTTATTTTTTATTTTTAATCAGGCTAAATCCCGTGCAGGGGCTGTCTACACCAGTAGTAGATCATGTGGTTTTAAGGAATTACACGAATTCGTTAACACCCTGTATATTGTTTTTTTTAAAATATATGTCTTTAAAAATATAATTTATATAATATATATGTGTAGAATGAATAAACGAAATTGTAATACTTATACCATGCCAAAATGGCGAAAAATGACAATAAAAGTATGTGTAATTGTGTACCTAATGGTATGTTACAAAAATAAATAACTTTCAAGCAGGATTAATTCGATCGGACAGTGAATTGGGACTAGCGCTATGGTTATTCTTAATCTAGGTACACAAAAATACCTTTCCAACGGTATATCATTCATTCTGATTGGTGCCAGTATCAGACTCCATATATTTGTGCACATCCTCCTTACCCAAGCAAAATGCATTTTTCACTTACCTACTTGTTTTTATAAGAAGCAATTTTGAAATAGTAATTTTATGCAGTTTAATTTTTAACCAAATAGATGAATAACACGAAATAATAAATAGTTATGCTAATTATTTTATTTTAAACTAGTTGACCCGGCGAACTTCGGACCGCCATTTTTTTTTTCGTGACTATTTTTTAAATTTTTTTATAAGTATCTTCTCCTTTCTATAACGAACATACAAAAAAAAAAGAATTATCCCATTTGGTACAGTCGTTCGGATGTTATGCGCGTACATACTTTTCGGCGATTCATTTTTATTCATAAAGATTCATTAATTAAAAATCCCATTAATTGTTCTGAAGATGTTAATCAATGGCAACACTGATCGTGGAATTCGTGACGTAATCTTGGGCCATCGTAAGAAGAGTATACCTGGTGTAGCATTATTATACCATGTCATGAACTACGAAAAGTAGGTGCAACAAAAAATCCGTCTTCTGTGATCACTCTGGTTTTAACTACATAGGTCCGTTCTCGTGTCCATCTTTCGGCTTCTTTCGTGGCGGTGGTCGCGGGGCTGCGGTCTCTGCCAATTCCGGCTCTTCTTGTGCCTCTTCTTCCTGCTCTTCTTCTTGCTGTTCTTCTTGCTCTTCCTCTGGTTCTGGTTCTGCCTCTTGCTCTTCCTCTGGTTCTGGTTCTGCCTCTTGCTCTTCCTCTTGCTCTTCCTCTTGCTCTTCCTCTTCTTCTTGTTCTTCTTCGTGTTCTTCTTCTTGCTCTTCTTCTTGCTCCTCTTCTTGTTCTTCTTCTTGCCCTTCTTCTTGTCCTCCTTCTTGCAGGATTTCTGGGGAATCGTCGAGGGCGACATCGCGCTCGCTCTCTTGTCCAACTACATTTTTTTCTTGTGGTTCGGTGTCTTTCTCTGTTACAGGGATTTCTGTCTCTGGACTGCCGTTCGGTGTAGAAGGTTTATGCGTTTTAGGAGGCTCTGTAGGAGGCTCTGTAGGAGGTTCTGTAGGAGGCTCTGTAGGAGGCGGGTCAGTAGGCGTCGGTGGATTTATAAACTTGGCCGTTGTTCCTTTTTGTAGGATTGCTTTGACGATGCTTTGTGGGACCCAGTGGCCGGGCATTTCGGCCTCTATCGGGTTCGCGATGAACATTATTGGATCTTTCTGAGGATTGGGCCAGTTCCCTTTTGCGGTGACCGTCACTGAGCATAATGTTAACGTTGTAAAGATTACATCTGGCACCACTGGAAGAAAATGTGATTTCATGAAGTTTTGCTCGCTTGTATGAATATGATATTATGCTTTTAAGAGTATTTGCCATATCTATACATACAATAAAATCGTAACGAAGCAAAAACTGTACATTTAATATTTTTGGACAAAAGTGATTGCTACGTGTATTAAAAACGATGCAGATGCCAAAAATACAATTTTTAGAATTTCTGTCTATTTGTCTGTTTATTTGTTTGCCTGTTTGTATGTCGGTGTTTCACGCCAATACTACTGAACAGATTTAGTTCTTTGGCAAAGACGTCCGTTAAAGAGAGGGGCGGGTTATAGAGTACAAATTATCATGCTATTGAGAGTGGGTGATGAGCTTATTGAAAATAAATGTGATTAGATTTAAAAATTGATTACAAATACATTGTTTAGTTGCTGCGACACAATGTTGTTTTCCGACTTCCACGCGGACGAAGTCGCGGGCACAGCTAGTTGGCAATATTTTTGAGTGCCTTTAGTCCCTCTTACTTCTTCCAGGCATAGAAGGGATGGTCTCCAAAACCAGCGTATTTGGTTATTGGTATTTGGTTGAGCACTCTGGCGCATTTTATATATTGATATTAATTGTGTTTCGTATTTTTATTTCGAAAAGAAGGTGTCTAAGTCTTGAGGGTTGAAAGTCCTAGGTTTTGAAAATATTTAGGTTTGAAATTTTAGAGGCCAGAGCCATCCATTTTTATTTCGGAGATTGAGCCAGAAACGCTTGTAGGTAAATGCATAATCCTTTTATTGTGCATAGCAAATAGATTAGGCGGTGCCGAAGAAACGTCTGTTAAGGTATGACTAGATAGGAAGTTAACACTGAGATCACAGATGAAGTTGTAAGTATAAGTACAGGGTATAAACTAACTCGTGAAATTCCTTCAAACCAAGTAATCTACTGGTGACACAGATTAACCCTAAACAAGATTTTATGAAACTAAATAAAAAAAAACGATTGAATTGTTCGTGTTAAAAGACTTACTTTTGACACCAAGAATTCAATCGGAAAAGTACAAAATAAATAAAAATAACTTATCGAGGACAATTTTTTTTTCCTTTTTTTAAACCTTTTTATGTGATTAA
This sequence comes from Amphipyra tragopoginis, assembly GCA_905220435.1. NCBI lineage: Eukaryota > Metazoa > Arthropoda > Insecta > Lepidoptera > Noctuidae > Amphipyra > Amphipyra tragopoginis. The sequence continues at coordinate 7,526,336 of HG992006.1, forward strand.
GATAAGGCCACTTAACCGAATCGCAATAAAAAAAAGAAAACATTTTAATTTTTTTTCAAGCTAAATGCCCTTCAATCAACACCAGTAACTAGATCATGTGATTTTAAGGAATTATACGAATTCGTTTACACCCTTTATAGAAACAAGACATGCTGCATCGACCCTCGAATAAATTGGTATAAGGGATGATGATTTATTGCAATAAATAACTCACTTTTTAAATATTTCGTTAATTTAAATCTCAAAGTTTTTCTTCGTCATGTTTACAAGCAGCAGCGTGGAAAGAGCAATCACATTTTATAGTTTTGGTATCAGACGTTTGTAAATGGAAAATTAATTGAACGTAACTTCGAGACTTACGGCCTCATGCAAATCCACCGTGATGGGGGAAGTTTAAAATAAAAACATTATGTGCAGTGCAGGGGGGTTACCATGATCTCTTAGAGCAGGAAAGTTTTAATATTATTACGAGAGTGGGTAAGAGATGGCGCTAGAGAGATGTCTGGCGCTGTCACTTTCCCACTCTCGGAATAATATTAAAACATTCCTGCTCTAACAGATCATGGTAACTCCCCTGGACAGTCGTACGCACGGCTAAATATCAAGCTATGAAACTCCAGAAAGAGCTGATCTCCGATTATATAGGCTTTCCTTACCACGAGAGGTCAACTTATACTGGATGTGAATAGATTGATATGTAGCCGTGTGTTCACGGGATAATTTATGGTCAGCCTATCGGTAGTCCATTACTAAATGTATCTAAGTACTTACAGCAACCTCATTCCCGAAATAATGCGACAAATACCTAGAAAAATTGGGTCCGCGAAATTAAGCTCTCATTGAGCGTTCCGTGCTCTTATTACATTTCGTTTCTGACTTTCACTCCGGAGGTGAAGCAGCATGTTTTCATTCATAAATCGCGGAGTGACACAGGCCCCTATCGGACTGGACTTACAATCGCGACTTAGTACTACCTACATACATGGTCGTCTTTGTAGTCAGATATGCGTCCGACGTCCGAGCACGTAGGGTTGCGTAATTTTTTTTTGGACAAGCTTACCCGTCTTTTTCTTCCACTGCAATTCACAGGAAATACAAATACAGGCTTACAGAAGCCAGGATCCAAACAGGAGCACAGTAGGTGGCGACCAATCAAAACACCGAATGAAGCTCGGCGTGTCCAGGCAACCATCCAGAACGCCGGCACAGTGAAGCTGTCCTGTCCATGTCCTAGAGAAATGATTTGGTCACGTAAGTTCACGTCAGCGCCTTAAGACGACCGATAGTTTGCACGCGTTATGGTGTAGTCACAGGGACCAGATTCGTAATCAGTCGCGACTGTCAGTCACGTCCGTAAGTCGCGACTTTAGTGCGTACTATTTATTATTTTGTCCGTTTGGGCGTTCTTACCCACGATAATGTACGACACTGGTGCTCATCATAGAGTTACAGGCTGGGGTATTTAAGATAGCAAGAAGTATAGGTATCCCACCTCCAGCTGCCATCTGCCGGTCGTCGAGCTTCGACGATCCTCGACGACCACGCTGAAGTGGGTGGGACTAGCGGGCGTACCAAGTCGATTTTTAATCGGAGGTGAAGGCGTCGAGGATATGCTTCGTGAGATAGAATACCTATAATGAAAGTAAACAACAAAACGGGGTGCATGAAAAGAGCCTCCACGACTGACGATACTTAAGTACGTCCGGCGCACCCTGGGCAGTCAGCCCCGCTACCAGCTTTGCTGACTGGCTAATCTTTTCACTACGGCATGACTTATTCTCGTATAGCTCGTGCCGATACGATAGAAGAAGATGAAAGTAAACAATAAAACCAATTTCATAATTATCATACACGTGTACTGTGCAAATAGGGTGACATTAATAACAATAAAAATATTCAGTCTTTACAAAGGTCACCGGTCGAAATGACCGTCCGCTGTATTGAAGTCGGAGTCTCTTAGGCCAGCGAGCTCGTCTTCTGAAGGCGGGAAAACGCAGTCCAAATCTACATAAAGCTGCTTTTGAACAGTCAATTTATCTACAATTTCGGCGAATGTGGGCCGGTCTTCGGGGCTTTCGGACCAGCATTCGACCATTAGCTGATAGAGCCTGGGTGAGGCTCTGACTGGCTTCGGGAGACGGCCTCTGCCGGCCAGGAATGAAGGTACTTGGTGGTTGCTCAGCTCGGCGTATGGGAAGCCTCCTGGAATGTAAACGATAGGTGGTTAGTTAGAAATTAAGGCAAAGATGGACCAAGTTTCTGATGTGGGTATTATTAATGATGGATGTATACAAGGTTAGTCGGAAAGGCAGCACTAATCCGAAAGGGTGTTAAACTGTTAAAGTACCCATAATAATAACTTTTGTTCTACAACTTCCCCAAAAGTCAATAGTTTAACCGGTTGCGTACCGCCCGTCGTCCCTATTGTCTTATCTATTGTGTCTACAATTACCGTGCTCGAGGTTTTAAGAGAAATAGCTGTTCAAAGATTTCATAAAAAATACGCTAAAATCTCATATTATCAGCTGTGTTTACATTTTAGGTCATATTTGGGTTCACGGATTAGAAGCTCCATTTTCTGAACTCTGAACTAAAAGGATAAAAATCATTTTTGAAAAAAGGAAAAAAAAATCTTAACGTTGCTACCTACTTTTTTAGTAACAAACATTATCGAATTTTAAATTTTAACACTTTTTTTAAAACATCCCCTTTTCGGCTAACCTTGTTTAAGATAAGACTAAGGCCGACTCACATCACATCTTTAGCTCAGGGGCTCAGGGCTAACCAAATAAATCCCCGTCACAGCGATACGAACTTCACTGGGCTATCGATTTAGCCCTGGGCTAAACGAACATGCACATTATTTCTATCTTACCTAAAGTAGCAATCTCCCACAGCAGCACAGCGAATGCCCACACATCGCTGGCACTGCAGTACTGCGAGTGCAGGATCGCTTCTGGTGCTAACCACCTCAGTGGCACCGGTCGGGATCTCGTGTGCACGTAGACTCCGGACCTCGAGAGGCCGAAGTCGGCCACTTTAAGGAGACCTGCACCGTCGACTAGGATGTTGCGGGCTGCTAGGTCTCTGAAAATTGGTGAAGATGTTCTGTTAGATTTGAAGGTTAAAAACACTGTGTAGTATAATGACTGTTTTTTACAATACAAAATATCATGGGACGGGTTTATAATATTACAACTCCCCTCCGTTGCCGGCAAGCGAGCCGTAATAAGGGATTTACAAGGGTCGATTTTCGAAAATCGACCGTCTAAACGACAATTCGACTAGGCCGCAAGTGACTAAAATCGCAAGCCCCAAAGTTGGGTGCCATCCAACTTTTGCCGTGCGGCGACAAGCCGCATGCGGCGGGTGGGTGACTAAAATTGACCGACTGTAAATGGTCAGTTGCAGGCGATCGCCCGCCGCATGAGGTGTGTTTTGCGATGTGTTGTTGCGCTAGGAATGAACAAGTCGACCGGTGTAAATGGGGTGGCGATTCGATTTTTACAAGCGATGCGATTGGTGACTTGCCGCACGGCTAAAATCGACCCGTGTAAATTCCCCATAAGAGGCGACGAACCTGGTACCGTGATTGTGCCCGGAAAATATCAATGTTTTTTTTTTCTTTTGTACTAGGTACTTGTAAATAGTCTTTGCTGACCGTTTCTAAGTAAGCTGGCAGTTATTGGCGAGACTTGGGGGCTAATTCGACTAGCAAAATTGTTGCCAAACGCAAACGAACCACAACCGTCACTCAGTTTTTGTTTACGAAAACTGTCTAAAGTGGTTTTGTTTTTTGTGCCAAACAATTTGACAGCTTTTGAAAACGGAAACTATATGAATGAACAGCACCCCAAGTGTGAGTTTTTTACGTTACTACGGTAGTTGCGTCATGCCAAAAATGTCAAACTAATTTTTAGCCACGCTATTCGCTGCTAGAGGCTCTGCCTAAATCATACATTTTTGACGTGACGCAACTACCGTAGTAACGTAAAAAAACTCACACTTGGGGTACAGTTCGGCCTTGGTTCGGTTGCAATTTAACAAGATTTCTTTTAAGAGAATTGGGCTCCTGAACGGTCTACAGTCAATGGGGGGAAGTAAAATACTTAACTTAAGCTAACTACTAATACTACACCAACATCATGAGTACTAGCAATAACAGCACTAAAGGCGACCCCTAGTGGGACTCGGACCTCGGTTTAGTGTGTTGCTGGCGGGGGGATAGGGGGGGAAACAGATTGATGAGGGCTAAATTATTGGTGTGACTGAAAATGACATGGGACAATATATAACAGTGGCGAAACGTGAGCGTACAGACTCTCGAAATAGACCACTTCGGGGTCTAAAGGCATATTCGCAATTCGTCGGAGAAGTTCTAACAGTGCGTAAGTCATTTTGTGACAAAAACAGACGACACTGCGAAAGTGACAATATTATACTTGAAATGAAAAAGATTTTTAGGATTTTCAAAGGTTCAAAAATCATCAAAGAGTTTATTTGTAATGATAATTAAAAAGCAATAATGCGTTCAGCGTTATCAATAGCACATTATAAAATGTTTTAGTTAATAAGTAGTAAGCAACCGATTTATAATTGTGTGCATTTTCGGCTAGTCGTACGGACCTTCCGTGTAAAGTTTAATTAAGATAGCCTTCAAGGACATAAAATACTTTACAAGGAAAAGTCGAGAAGTAATTAAGATGATTGCTTTCGCCCTGCCCGCGAAATTAATTTTTTTTAGGTTTTTTTATATTGTACGTTATTTAAGATATAGGTATCATATACCTATATCATTTCATATGTAATTTTCATCATCATTAAGCCGAAAGACGTCCATTGCTGGACATAGGCCTCCCCCAAAAAGGAGGGGGGGTGGCAGGCCGGTTGGCGGTCACCGCGATCGCCGCGATCGCCAACATCACGCCTGTATGGGCAAAGGGATGGGCAGAGAGTAGGGATGAAAATTGCCGAATGTTTCCGAAACTTACTAGGAAAGTTTCCAATATTCCCGGCAATATTGGTCAATATTGCCGGAAAGTTGCCAAAATTGCCAGATTACATAGGTTTTTTCAAATGCCATTTTTAATGTTTATGCGCTCATGAGGTTTTATGTAATGGTGTAATTATACGTATTACTAGTAAGCCTGTATGGTATATTGTTAATTATACTTAATTTCTAATTATCAATGCAAATATGTGAAGTTAAAGTTAAACTAGGACACTGGTAACTTCATGATAGCTGAACCCATAGTTTTTTGAGAATTTCACTTATAAATTTTATAAACAAATACAGAGGACATTGATACCGAATGTTCCCCTTGTACCCTTATTTTGATTTACGATAACTTGAATTTTGAATACTACGTTGGTACGTTACCCCAGACTATTCGCTTAGCCACTTGAAAAATCGTGTCGTTAATAGAATTTTCTAAATCGGATCAGTAGGTTTTGAGAAAATCGCGGACATAAATACATACGGGTCAAATAAAGAACCTCCTCTTTTGAAGTCAGTTAAAAACATCAACTTGTTGTTGCTGATCAAATCGTCTTGCAAGGTTTGACCCTATTATACATACAGAGATGTATACATATAAATGTTATACTTTCTTACATACAAGTGTGGTTTCATATAGAAAGTAGAAAAAAAAAGATCATTTCTCCAAAATAGTTATGGTTTCATCACCAATGAAGTATCGTGGATAGCCTGTTTCTTTTCTTTAGTTTATCAGTAAGAAAATAAATGCAAAAACAAAAATTTTCGGTTGGATAATGTAGGCAAGTATAAAAACTAGCACCCTGCAAACCGCAATTTTATCTTACTATGCAATTACATAAAGTAAAATACGTTTTCTATTTACACGTTTCTTGCCAATGTTGCCGGCAGGATTGGAAACATTCGCGGCAGTTTTGGCAACTTTCGCAATATTGCCGGCAATTTTCATGCCTAGCAGAGAGAGGTGTATAGCACCTACTAAGTCCCATGTACCTACGTAATAGCGGGCGAGCCTATGGCCATCAACCGGGAATAAATCAAGACTCCGAGCTGCTACTGTGAAATTCCACACTGAAAAACCCAATAAAATTTTGAAAATTTTGCCGGACCTGCTCCCTGAGACAAAATCGCGGAAAGATCAACAAATTGTATGTAAATGACATTAATTTGCTTACGGTCGGTCGAGCAAATGTCATTTCCATACAATTTTATCTTTCCGCAGGCGTTAACGTTTAAGGAAAAGGGATTTTGTCTAGGCCCCGTGTGGATCGAACCCAGGACCTCACGCTCAGCAATCGCACTTGCGACCAAAAGACCAACGAACGAATCAGTCGAAAAAAACGCCCAAAATTATTTAATAAAATCAAAGAGAAACAATTCAAAGAACCTAATTCTGTTTGTAATAATATCCGATTTAATTTCATTTAATTGTAAATAGAGTAATTGTGTGGCAAAACGAAGATCTCTGCAGATGTTTACGCTAAAATAAACTTTGTTTCTTTGAAATAGAATTGAGAATTGAAGATTATAAGCCGAATGATTTATTAGCCTTGAGGGTGCTTGAGGTTTTGTCTACTCCTAGCAACGGTTGCTAAGCAACGCCGAAATCTGGATGTTCAATTTGGTCAGGAGCAACTGTACTCTGACTACACGTTGCGATAAATTTTTTGTAGGTACGATAAGATAAAGATTATACGTAGCCTTTATGAATGGGTCACAAATAATTACTATGTGTCTTGAGGAATAGGTGGAGTAGGAAATAACATTTTTTTGTACACATTTATGTAAGCAATGACTAGGCAGATATAATTGAGGGGCTCTGTATCAAAGAGTGTCATTTACGCTTTTGGCTCGACGCGTTTTTTTTCTCATTGGACTCAAAGCCTTCATTGTATCAATTTTTGAATAGATTTGGTTGATCAAGTGCCATTTTCTAAGACAAAATAGCATCTCATCAATTGGCAACTCGTAAAAAGTTTTTTCTGTTCTTTACCTCCTCAATTAATACTAGCTAATAGCTGAAATAATGGCAATCTCCTAGTACTTAAGATTTATATTTATACAAAGACATTCAATAGTACTCAGATTTAATCTCTTTGTTTTTATACCAGGTTTAAACCGTAGAATACAATGGAAACGCCTTCATGAAAATAGTAACTACGTGTCGACCATAAAGATATTGCTATTAAACTATTGTCAGGAGTTTAGCAGCAGACAATTTTATCCTCAATGAATACGGAATTATTTCATTATTTATTAAACGCAGTAAGTATCTAAGCTATAATCGAAAGAAAATATTGGCGGAAGGTATTATGACGATTTACTCCAAAAATATTTACTAACTAATTCAACGGGAGGCCTTCGCAAATAAACGACAATAGTAGCCAATTACTTAAATGGATGAATAGGATTCTTCGTCATAGCTTAATAAATATTGTCTTTATTCAAATATTTCCATTGTTATTATTCATTCAACAGTATAAATAAGGGTAATAATGTAAGATGGAATAACAACAGACAGGATTATTTAGCGTGTAATCTGAGCGCCAACCTGTGGAGGAGGTTTATGTTTAAATTAAATATATCTAGAGCTCGAACGCCCCGGGCAAATGGCTGTTGACGGATACGGTTCCCAGAAAAGGCCGGAATTTTCCCGGTAGCGTTAGCGACCTGCGCGTTGGGACGCTCTGATTTTCTACGTCACAACGCGCCCGCCTCACAGATTGTGGACAACAGAAATACATCATCTATGAAAATTTCAACTATCTAACTATCATGAGATACAACCTGGTGACAGACGGACGGACGGACGGCGGAGTCTTAGTAATAGGGTCCCGTTTTACCCTTTAGGTACGGAACTATAAAAAACCATAGGTATAAGTACCTAATAAAATTATAATTTTTTGAAAATAACAACTCCTTTTTTGAAGCCAAATAAAAAAACCCGGCGATTTACTTTTGTAACAGGTTACACACACAAAGTCTTTCATGGTGAGAGAATTAAATGTAAAACGAAGCTGAAAAGAGATAAGGAATTAATAACCTCTTAATTACTTTTTTTAGGTTATAAAAAGAATATAGATGTATTTATGATGATGTGTAAAAATAAGATGATGTGTTTATTAGGTAGTATAAGTTTAAAAATGTAAAAGAGCAGAACGCCTACAAACTGCTTAGCAGTTTGGCGAAGAAAAGTTGTGTATACCATGTATTACTTAAATAAGATAAAATAAAAAAAAATACTTTCAGCGACATTGTTTAGTTTTAAAATCGAAGTTATTTTGCGATTCTTTTAGTATTCTCATGGCGCGCTGTTAGTAACATTACATCACGCCTGTGTTCCCCGAAGTCTTGGGCAGTAGTGTACTATACTGCACCATAGTACACCCTCATTTCGCCCATAAGTTTAAGACCTATATAATAGGGAGCGAGCCTATTGCCATCAACCGGACAAAAATCCACAGTCTGGGCTGCTACCACTGCTATAGTTACTAAGAAAGCTCTTCTAATATAAACCCCCATATTTTTAGGGTTCCGTAGTCAACAAGGAACCCTTATAGTTTCGCCATGTCCGTCCGTCTGTCCGGCCGTCCGCAGCTTAGCTCAGAGACTCTTAATTAGTACTAGAAAGCAATTTTGGCATGGATATACATATTAATCACGCCGACAAAGTGGTAAAAGTTTTTTTTTTACTTTTCCTCCTGTTTACCTGTAAAGTGGGGATGTTTTTTTTCTTTCTGTCTACCCCTTGTTGTGGGGTGTTGTTGGATAGGTCTTTCAAAAATATGGCGGGCTTGTGAATAAAATTTTTCGATTAAGGGATCCGTTTGTGAAATATTGAGCTTTAAAGTGCAATTTTTTGTTAGAGTCAAGTGTCCCACCCCCTGCCAGCTGAACGGTTAGTTTTGGATACGGTAGTAGTATATACAACGAAATTAAAAGGAAAACTATCAAAGCTAAGTAGGCTTTACAAGTTTACGAGTAATAGTCGACCAACTTATAAAAGTAAAAATTTCGTACAAATTCCATTGAAAAATTACTTTTACATTTAACGTTATTAGTTGTGTAAAACAGGTTAGTACGCATTATTGTGCAACTACGGAACCCTATTACTGTGCGTGGCCCGACAAGCACTTGGCCGGTTTTTTTATTCATCGCATCTGCTATTTAAATTCTGTGTGACTCAAATCATGGTTACAAACTCACCTGTGCGTAATTCCTCTTTCCTCCAAATGCCTCATTCCTAACGCTACTTGGAGAGCATATTCCCTCATAGTGCTGCCATCTAACTGAAGGGCAGGTTCTGCTACATAGTGATCCTTCTTCTTATCGCTATCTATGTATAACTTCGTGTCCCCGTCCGAAAGAGTAGGATCCGAGTCACTAAGGTTCGTGTACTCGGCTGAAAATAGAAATATAAGACATCAAATTACTGTCTATTATTTAAGGTACTTCATCTTGGAACAAGTGTCGAAATTAGAGAGATGTGTTTGTGTAAATTTTGAGTGAAAATGTAATTTATACGCCTTCGCAGTTTGAACAATAGCGCCTGATACAATATTTTGTTTTAAAGGCTTCAGAAATAAAAATTGCTCACAGAAATTTATCAGGCGTTTCAAATAAGAATAAAGAATATACTACGAGTACTTCGATCAAGATCGAAGTACCAGTACGTTATTATATTCTACGTTATTTACAATAGTAAATAACGTAGATTTGTAAATGTTCCTATCGATATTGTTGCTATTTGCTCTGTTGTCAAGTGTTTGTCAAATTAAACTAGGTATTACTAAAGCTGACTTTAAAAAAAAAATCAAAGACAACATCAAAATAATAGTAGGTAGGTATCTTTATAGAATTAAAGTATCCATTTTTGCACTAAGGTTACGACACATTCAAAGTTTCAAATCACTTACAATTTTCAAATTCAGTAGGCCTAGCACGAATATTTTGACGTATAGTAACGTAAACGTAACGTTAATGTGAGTGAATTTTAAATCGAAAATACAGCTATTCTATAGCATTTTAGTTTAAATTTATGAGACAGCCACAATTTGTATCATACATAGATATGAATAAAGTTTTCAATTCGATTAAATATTATGTGCGAAACGAGTATTTCCAATTCAAAATTCACTCGCGTTAACGTTACGTTTACGTTACCATACGTCACAACATTCGTGCTAGGCCTACAGATAGAACCAATTTCAGAAAAATCAGATAGGTACCTACAAAGTAACTGCGCTCTCTATTAATTTAAACACTTACTGTCAGCCTCGGACGGCCTTCCCGGCGAGCTATCAACCCTCCTTGTGACATTGGAGGCCTGGCTTTCCTTCCTCCTGCCTCTTGCTGCACGGAGGAGTGACAGGAGGTCGCCTCTTGGCGCGTGTTCCAGGAGGGCGATGAGAGGCGCGCGCCGCGTGCAGCACGCTATTAGGCGGATCACGTGCTTGTGTGAACCTACGTGCTTCAGCATCACAATTTCGCGAAGGAAGTCTTGCATTTCTTCTTCGGTTGCATCTTCTGTGGGAGAGACAGAGTCAACACTATATTTTTTAACGCAAGGTGATTCCTGTCCTGACGTTTGTCTACAAAACGTTACCATACAAAGAATATCAAACATTATTAAAAAACAAAACCTGTATGATATATCTATTACGGGTAAAGGCCGAATGACGGTTACACTTAGGTTTACCAGGGTACAACTAGGTGCAACCAGTAGCGGTTGGGTAGAACTTAAGTCGACGGAGCCCCGCTGTGCGGGGCTACTATTTCTGTCTGCAGGGTTTAAAGTAAAGTAACACGAAGGGGATGACGGGAGCTTCGTCATCCCCTTCGAACCTAACCTATCCGTGTCGGGGTTCCCCTTAACCACCGGTGTGCGGGTATTCCTAGTTCTACCCGCTATGATGAAGGGAAAGGTAGTTCTAACCGAAGATGAGTAGGATACATCTAAGTTTAACCACATGTGGCCGGCTGCACCTAGTTGTACCCGGGTAAACCTAAGTGTAACCGACATTCGGCCTTTACCCGTAACATATCTATTTTACGGTTTTTGATGATGTCGTTTACGTTTTTTTGATAGCAGTCTTCTTATAGCTACAATTTACGTAATGACCGCTATGTCAGACTCATCTTTTGTTGAACAGAGTATAAAAAGTTTATTGATGACGAGTGAGGATGTCTCATAATAGGTCTATGTCATATTTTATAATTGAATTGTGGGGTATTCGAATTCTCGAATTGTTTGCTTGTTAATCAGTGACAGGCGTTTTAAATGACTCGACTTTACTTACTCCTGAAGCTAACTGTATTAAATTTCGAGATGAATAACGTCGGCTAGGCTGGCTAGAACATGTATATTACATGCATTCACGCCTGAAATCCTCGAAGGGGTAAGCAGTGGTGTTCTCATAGCAGGCGTGACCAGTGGCGTACCTAGGGTGGGGCAAGTAGGGCTCGTGCCCTGGGCGCCAAAGCGGGGCGCCAAATTCGCAAATTAACAACAATATAGTTCACATTAATATTCAAATTATCACGCGATTCCTACGATTTTCTGACTTAAAACTAACGCCTTCCGAGACTACTTTTAGTTTATCTGTTTATTTTATACTAGCTTTTGCTCGCGGCTTCGCTCCCGTTAATTTACGGATCCCTAATTTTTTGATCCCAAAATATAGCCTATAATAATAATAATATAAATAACCCTCTGGGAAAGGCGTTACCTCATCATGAGATTAACGTAAAACCGGAGGGAACATTAGACTAGCTTTCTACAACCCCATCATATAATAAAAAATGTATCATGAGGTCTACTGAAGAGCTTACAAACCGCAGGGCAGCTTGTGGCGAGCTGTTGGTGAGTGGCGACACTGCGTACCTTATTGCCTCAGAGAGTCGGTCAGGGCCTCGTCTCCAGTTTGCCTTTATTGGCTGGCTGGGGTGGAACCCCAAGAGTGCCCGCAGGACTCTCAACTCTGGCTTGCCTTCATCGGCCGTCCAGAGGGGGGCCGCCAGAGCTATATGCTCGGGGGTGGAAGTGTCTAATGGCGTAATAACGGGGAAACCCACTCCGGGTCTTTTAGACCCGCGACGGCGAAACCGGGGCCACACCTCTCTACACCCTTAGCCGCTCACACGTCTGTTGCCCCTTTCGCCTATGTACTGGCGGCTTGTCAGGGGGCCCAGCTAGTGAGCTGGCGAGTCACCGTCTGCCAACACTTCAATTCTAAATGTTGAAAGGCAGACGCCGTTTTCTTCCGGCAATAGAAGTTATCTAGTCCACCTAACACCCCTTCCCATAAACCAGATATTTTTCACCACATTTTACAATAGTCTTGCACCCACCCGGGACGGTCCATGACTGTACTCCAATAGTGCAGCCGTGGATAGTCCCCGGTTGGTGCCCCACCCCATTTTAGATTAAAGTTCTCAAAGGGGCCTCTGCGCGTTGGACCTGTGTCCCCGTGTATGCCTTCCAAAGGACCGGACATCTTCCGCACGGAAGATGAGCCGTGATGGCCAAAGAGATACAAATAATAATATAAACTTTATTTCGGGTGGCATAGACCCATAGAAACCTTAACCTAGTTATACATTTACAATATAATTCAATCACGATTCGAAAGACACGTGGCGCCATCTATTATCATTACTTACTGTTGTTTTCCTCGGGAACAGTACTTTTTTTTTTTCGGGATGATAGGTACCCTATGTCCGTTTCTGTATATCTGACAACGTATATGCAAAATTTCAGGATGATCGGTTCAGTGGTTTAGGCATGAAAAGGTAACAAACAAACAAAATTACTATCGCATTTATAATATTAAGTTAGGATTAGGATTTGCTATGACTCGCCACACCTACACAAGACTTGACCCACTGATCCTGAAAGGGACAGTCAGGACGTACAGCTATTGCGTTCAGAATTCCGTTGTTGCTCCCTCGAATACGGGCCAGCAGTGAAGCTGCTTTTTTGCGCGTGATGGCCTGGAAACCATCAGTGCGTGCTTCAGCAAACATTCCAGACGCGCTGCACCGCCACGGCAGACCCAACAACATCCTGAACGCATTATTGTACTGAGTGCGCAGGGCTCTGTAGGCCCGCTGCGTATATCTCACCCACAGGCCGCTCGAGTAGAAGGACTGGCAATAAGCTTTGAATAGCGTAACCTTCACTTCTCTCGTGCATCGTGCGAACCTGCGTGTGAGCATATTAGCTCTCACCGCCAGCGCCCTGCGCTCCCGCTCAATGTCTTCATCGTCCCTGAGGTCACCTGTCACAATGTGACCCAGATATTTAAAAGTTTGTACCTGCTTTAGGGCCATTCCATTGAGAAATACAGGAGGCACATGGGTAGGCTGTTGTTTGCCTGATTTAAATACTAAAATTTCACTCTTTTTAGAGTTATATTGTAACCCATGCGCCTCCGCGTACTTCTCACAAATGGACAAAAGTTTCCTTAGCCCGCTTATGGAGGGGCTCAGCAGCACCATATCGTCTGCATAGCTAATATTGTTGAAACAAGTGTCATCAATGTAGCAACCGACATGTGTGCTACTGAGCCGCTCGACAAGCTGGTCAACATAAATGTTAAATAATAGAGGTGAGCTTATGCCGCCTTGCCTAACGCCACACTCCAATCTATACTCATCCGACAGCTCCCCTGCCCACTTCACTTGGTTTTTCTGGTTTGCATACCAATACCTCAAGAGAGAGATACATTCCCCTGGCACACCCGCGCTGCCTAGCTTGTCCCACAGAAGGTCGTATGCGACACGATCGAACGCCTTTGACAAGTCTAGGAAGCACGCATATACCCGTGTTCTTCTGGCTGTGTAGTACCCGACAGCATGCTTTAGACTTAAAATGGCACTCTCAGTAGACAATCCTGCTCTGAACCCAAACTGGGCATCATGCAGGTCGACTATTTTCGCGAGGTTCGCATTAAGCATGCTGTCAAGTACCTTAGCTGCAGTGGTGGCCAGTGAAATGGGCCGGTAGTTAGCCCGGTCAGATGAGTCCCCCGTCCTATTTTTTAAAATAGGTACCACAATAGTACGCATGAGCGGCTCTGGTAGGTATGAATGGGACATACAAAAATTAAAAAACATTGATAGCACACGCGGCAAATGAACACCGGCAAATTTAAAATGTTCTATGCTGATGCCGTCGTGACCGGGCGATTTTCCACGTTGCATATGGTTTATAGTGTTTCTGATACCCTTGGCAGAAAAGAATGGATATAGCACTCAGGGATAACGTAGCTTCCTATTGGTGAAAGAATTTTTGAAATCGGATGAGTAATTTCGGAGATTACCTCCTACATACAAACAAACAAACAAACAAACAAACAAACAAATTCTACCTCTTTATAATATTAGTATAGATTTAGACTAGCTGTACCTGCGTTGCAAAGCCACGTAGAGAAAAAAAATGTTTAGTTTTTAAAATCTGCTTATTGAAGTGCTTTTGGATACACAATTCTTTTGATTTAAGGGACCCGAATTTACCGTACCGACGGGATGAACACCGAATGTTTGACAGGTAGGAACAGTTTTTATGGGAAAATTAAATTGTTGTTTTCACTATTTTCCTCGCGATTTTTCCATATTTTCTCAACATTTAAACCTTCCCTGGACTTCCACAAATAATTCAAAACCAAAATTTTCCAGCCAAATCGGTCCAGCCGTTCTCGAGTTTTAGCGAGACTAACGAACAACAATTCATTTTTGTAAATAGAAAGAAGAAGGCCCTTACATAAATGATTTAAATCATTTAGGTATGTAAGGGCGCAACTTCGATGTTCGCTTTAAGCGCCATTTTCCGTTGGTACGCCTCTGAGCTTGATCACCATACAGCATGTAAATATGTCATTTTGTCTAATCTTCCGTCAACAAAACCCTTGTCTGCGATGGTCATGCTACGCGTGCATGAGTTTGTACACCCACGTTTCGCCTTTTGTATTAAGTCCCATGTAATAAGGCCGCTTGTACACGCTAAGAAATTTCACCGTGTCTGCTGCAGATAGGACCAATTTATCAAGTACACAGCCAGAATTTTGTCGGATCTAGGCACGAAAACTAGTACGGTGTACCCCCTTATTACAAAAGATGGTTTAAACCAAGACTAAGGTAAACCCAGGTTTAAAATATACCCATCACTTTCTTATTTCATATAACAAAAAGAGACGGGGCTATTTTAAAACTTAGGTTTTTCTTAGACCATCTTTTGTATTAAGGGAACTCATGTCTACTGCAGAACAAGACGAATAGGAATGTGTAAACGTTAAGATTGTTTTCGGGCAGTCGTGCGTCTACGTCCACGTAAATAAACGTACAAAATCTACCTGAACCACCTTACCCTATCCCGCCCCCCACCGCACCGCAGCAACGTTCACGCGTCGCTAGCGCAGGCAAGATTTTTTTCTTGATCAGCGCCGAATTAGTGTAGACATGGGAAATGTCGTTCACTGAAAAGAAAAGAGTGATATCGTTCTTTTGATCAAAAGAACTATATCACTCTTTTAGCTCTTTCGCTCACCAAACAACTCTTTTAACTCTTGAGCTGAATTGAGTTACTTGCGAGCTACAGATCAAATTGAGCCGCGCTTTACGCAAGTCAAACTGAGTCAAACGAGACAATTAGCTCAGTGGCTCCATACAAACTTTGAAGTTCTTTAGTTTATTTGACTTAGTTGCGATCTATAGATAAAATTTTTGTTTACAAAATCATAAACTATTATTTCCTCAGGATTTTCATACTTGTGTAAAAGTGATAAAGCAATTTCAATTTTAAAACAACGAAAATAGGAGTTATTTTACTATGACGTATTAAGCCGAACTGTCGCTCAGTGAGCGACATGCGAATGCCAGTCGTCGGGTCACTTCGGTAATTGTCGACCGCTGTCGGCGTTTCGTCGGTAGAGTGCGCGCAAGATAACTCTGCGCGCGACTGAGGGCGTGCTACACGTTGCCATGATCGCAAAAGTTCAAATTACCGCTTTTTAAGCTTAACTTTCTTATCGCTAAACATATTTTTCCCGTTAAACATTCCTACTATCAGGTGGTTCTACTATCACAATTAATAAAACGGCACACACTTTGGTGGATCATGATTAGTTCCGATTTCGGCCGCGCGCAGACTTATCTTGCGCGCACTTTATCACTCGTTACTCGTTCACCCATAGAGTCCAGAGTCGATGAGCCGTTGAGCGAAATGATCTAGTGAGTTACTCTGTGAGCGACTGAGCGAGTGAGAGATACATTGGAATTGAAGAGCTAGTTCAATTTTATCTCTCATTCGCGAGCTACCCATGTCACTGTACACAGTTCGTGTGTAGAAACGACACGAATTCTTGCATAGGCCCGGCGACTTTTCTTAGCGTGTACACGCGACCTAAATAAGAAGGTGGCGAGCCTATTACCATTTTACGGGCACGTAAGTATTTCACAATTTACATAAATAATTTGTTTTATCACAATTAAAAGATCAGCGCGTTAAACGACGGAAAAACATTGTGAGAAGCCTACATGTTTATAAAACCAAGCCCGCGGAACTAAGTATGTGTGCCTAATGCATATTTAGCTTCAATTAGGAGATTACGCTATACATACCACACCCACTTACATTTAATTAGATAAGCGTTTCTAAAGGTAAGGATACCTACACGGCAACACTTTACACTCGACACTCAGTGTCGACACCGAGCGCCGTAGTGTGTACATCGCCGTTACACTGAGTTCTGCATGAGTTTGGCTTTAATTTCAGCGTCGCGATTGCTGTGTGTCAAATGTCCGTGTCACCGTGTAAGTATACAACACGGCTGACGTATCTTGGCGAGTCTGAAGTTAGCTGATTAGCTGCGCAGTAGGTAGACAATTTCGTTCATTTATTTATTTATAAATAGGTACACCAACAGTACATACATTTTACATTTAAATAATAAAAGTACATGGGTTATGGTTCCTATGTAAATACCAATTACAGGTGTACGCAGCATTCGCATAAAAGATTCATTGCGCAGCCCAACAACTAACTTCATTATCATCGTATCAGCCTATTGCCGTCCACTGCTGAACGTAGACCTCCCCCAAAGATCGCCAACCATCCCGGTCTTGGGCAGCCCGCATCCATCCGCTGCCAGCCACCTTTTTCAAATCGTCGGTCCATCGTGCCGCAGGGCGTCCCACACTACGTTTGCCCAAACGCGGTCTCCACTCTAACACGTGTCTGCTCCATCTACCATCTGTTCGTCTGCAGACATGGCCGGCCCACTTCCACTTCAGGGTGCTAATTCTACGCGCAATGTCGGTGACTTTAGTTCTCTACAACTAACTTCAGAATCGCCAATATACGTCGGCCGTATTGTACGTACCTTTTGGAATATATAGGTTGTTAAAAAATAATTCTAAGTCTTTTGGGTTCCTCGGTCTCGGAAATTGAAGAACTTTCATAGAACTACTTTTCAAAATTATCGCTTTTTTATTACTTTCTTTACAAAAAATACGCTTTTTTTTTCATCCTCGCCCGCTTTTTTTTTCATTCTAGCCCCGCTTTTTTTCATCCTCGCCCCGCTTTTTTTTTTCATTCCAACCCCGCTTTTTTCATCTTAGCCCAGCTTTTTTTTTCATACTAGCCCCGCTTTTTTTCATCATCGCCCTGCTTTTTTTTCATACTAGCCCCGCTTTTTTTCATCATAGTCCCGCTTTTTTTTATCCTTGCCTCGCTTTTTTTAATACTAGCCCCGCTTTTTTTACCCTAGTACCGTTTTTTTTTCATTAAAGTCCCGGTATTTAGGAAAACGGATATGGCAACACTGGTTGTGGTATTACACTTTAATTAATTTCACTTCCATTTCCCAGTTCCGTAAACACAGCAACATTGAAAGAACAGAAGATCACTTGCGAGCAATTTAAGTAAAATTACACGCCGCCATATTATCTAAGATTCAACCGGTTCAAGAGTGCATCTATGAAGATTACGGATTGCTAACTTTCATTTCCTAGACGTGTTTATATAATCATAATTGTGAGCATACTAAATTAGCTAAACATTCGCCTTGTTTTTGCCGAAAGCCGAAAATTAGTGATGTGCGCGCAAACAATGAGTAGAATCTACTGGACTATTGTTTGGGTTTAGTTGAGTGCAATATAATGATGTAACGAGTGTAATTATTTTTTTAGGAAGATGCCGTTTGGTAACGAAAAGTTGCAGATTTTATCTAGGTTTCATATTTAGAGTTGAGATGATTTAAATAAAAATACTGTTGTTGTCGCCAATGTTTCTTATACATGTAGAGGTAGGCCAAAGAGAGAAGCATGGATTGTCTGAAGGCCGATGTGGGTAAGAAAGGAGTGAGTACTGAGATGACGGCTGATGGAGGAGAATGGAGGAGGAATATATGTTGTGCCGACCCCACCTAGTGTGGGATAAGGGCAGGGAGGTGATGAATAGTACGACTATCAAACTAAATTTCGACAAATCGTTCTACGACAAGATTTTACTTCGACACTATGGAACTCCGCCATTACGCTACTCCGACAATTATGGAACTTTGACACGCGTTTAAAGTAACTTATCACGAAGTGGATGATGGGGCCTTCGTTCGCTCGCTTTGCTCGCTCAATCTAGCCCCCGTCATCCCCTTCGAACCTAACCTATCCTGTCGAAGTTCCATAATTGTCGGAGCAGCGTAATGTCGGAGTTCCATAGTGTCGAAGTACAATCTTGTCGTAGAACGATTTGTCGAAATTCAGTTTGGGAGTGTAATTGCAGTCAATAATAATAATAATAATAATCCCCCTCTGGGAAAGGCGTTACCTCATCATGAGATTAACGTAAAACCGGAGGGTACATTAGACTAGCTTTCTACAACCCCATCATATAATAAAAAATGTATCATGAGGTCTACTGAAAAGCTTACAAACCGCAGGGCAGCTTGTGGCGAGCTGTTGGTGAGTGGCGACACTGCGTACCTTATTGCCTCAGAGAGTCGGTCAGGGCCTCGTCTCCAGTTTGCCTTTATTGGCTGGCTGGGGTGGAATCCCAAGAGTGCCCGCAGGACTCTCAACTCTGGCTTGCCTTTATCGGCCGGCCAGAGGGGGGCCGCCAGAGCTATATGCTCGGGGGTGGAAGTGTCTAAAGGCGTAATAGCGGGGAAACCCACTCCGGGTCTTTTAGACCCGCGACGGCGAAACCGGGGCCACACCTCTCTACACCCCTAGCCGCTCACACGTCTGTTGCCCCCTTCGCCTATGTACTGGCGGCTTTTCAGGGGGCCCAGCTGGTGAGCTGGCGAGTCACCGTCTGCCAACACTTCAATTTTAAATGTTGAAAGGCAGACGCCGTTTTCTTCCGGCAATAGAAGTTATCTAGTCCACCTAACACCCCATCCCATAGACCAGATATTTTTCACCATATTTTACAATAGTCTTGCACCCACCCGGGACGGTCCATGACTGTACTCCAATAGTGCAGCCGTGGATAGTCCCGGGTTGGTGCCCCACCCCATTTTAGATTAAAGCTCTCAAAGGGGCCTCTGCGCGTTGGACCTGTGTCCCCGTGTATGCCTTCCAAAGGACCGGACATCTTTCGCACGGAAGATGAGCCGTGATGTCCAAAGAGATACAAGATAATAATAATAATAATAATAATATCAATAATATCATTTATTTCAGGCAACTTGGCCCATAGAAAACAAGTACATAAATAGTAAAAACAATACGTAACTATAAACTAATACATAATATCTAAAACTACTGCACACGAAGTGACGGCGTCGTGTTGCGCTGCGTGGTGTCGTGTAGCCTTCCGCGAAATCGTCGATAAATGACACCCTTCGGTCAAAACTCTTCTTTGAGGAAGGTCTCAATTTGATTAGTCGGAACACGCACCACAAACGACTTGAAATTTGTGTTGTGGCGCGACTCCAACTTCTCGACCCTCAAAGTCCAGTTGGTCTTCACCCGAACATACTCCACGATCTCTTCAACCTTCGTGGAGTGATGTAATCTGGACACGTACAGCAGCGTCGTCGGTATTGCTGGACGCAGCAGCATGTTAGGTCCTGCCAGCGCGGTACCGCACTGGTTTCGACAAGGAGGCTTCTTCTTCTTCTTTTTCTCCACCTTGATGAAGTCATCCTTGTCACACGTGTCCTTATGTGGACCCTGCTGTTTCAGATCTTTGTTGACCGATACACAGCGACTCTGGTTACCCCCTTTTGGTTTTTCTGCTTGCCGCTTTGTTTGCGACATAGCAGGTTTGTGTGTGGCGACGATAGCAGCGTAGGCACGTTTAGGGGTCGACGTACCTACATTACTCACTACTTCCACCGGTGTTGAAGCAACGACGGCGGCGGGGCAAGGTGCAACGCATGCAATATCGGCAGCTGGTGACGCAGTAGAGCTCGCCGATTCAAAACTGCCGATGGAAGCGTTTTGCGCCCCGCGACGAATGTTCACGTTAGAGGCGTCAGGTGACCTACTTACCGAAACAGCGTTGCGCAACAACCCTACTTCGGCACGCAGGTCTCCTATGGTGTTATTCGACACCTCTAGCTTGGACTGTACCTCGGCCAGGCTCGCTTTTAGGTACGTTATATCCTTCAGCAGCCTGGTGACGTCGACGTGGTCGAACGTGACGGGGGGCAGCTTATGCAGCTCCATCGCCACGAAAGCGGGCACGTCATCTGAGTCCGTGTTCTTCATCATTGTGATGATGTCCTGGACACTCTTCTCGCCACCATCCCTTCGGCGGGACGGCATCTGGTCAACTTTGCCGAGCGTTTGAAACAGCAACAACTTGGCACTGCTGATCTCCTCTTCTTTGAAGCCAGACTTGCAGATTTGCAAGATGCTGACCTCGTCCATGTAGTCGATGGCATGCTTGATGAATGCCAGCAGCTCGTTGGCTATAAGCGGTTGTGAACTCATAGCGACGAAAATCGGGCAGCGGCTATAGCCGCGCAATACGCGAACTTAATATTCGTACCGAGCAGCACTAATACGTCCGTACTCGACCGCGCATCGCACTGCTATGCAATGTCAATGTCAATGTTTTCTACAACGAGAATTGAGCATAGAGTATTTATTATCTTTTTATTGTTTCTCGAGTATTTACTCGTTCCGTTGCTCAATCCATTCTTTTGTAACTAAATCGCTTTTAATTTACATTTAACCTCATCCTAGGATTAGCCATTTTTTAAACTAAGTTTATTTAATAGTTTTTAGAGTATGTAATTACTTCTTTTCTTTTCGAGTATACATGCGGAAAGTTCGAAGAGTCTATGCTAAGGGCGGCCGTACTGAACTGAAAGTTACGCTTGATAAATAGGTTTGCACTGTCAGTTTTTATAAGAAATAGGTAGGTAGACGAACAAGAATATAAAATACAGAGTAGGTATTGGAAACTATGGTCAAGATAAACATGAAGAGGAATTGGAGCCAAACAGGCGTCAACCAAAAAGTAAAGTTGTTCGCTAAAATAGTGGCGCCGCGAGACGCTGCTGAATCTTTAAATATAAAAAGGTGGCGATTCTGAGGACACTAAACTTCTAGTGATGAAGAATAGTGTAAACCATATTAATTTTATCGATATAAATAAAAATTAAATGCTGTTCGTTGGCAAGTGCATCCCTTGAGAACGGCTAGGCCGATTTGGCAATTTTTTTTAAATGTTCTTTTTGTCGCACGGGAAATTAGCAAATTCGGACAAACTGATAGTTCTTTTTTCTATAGGATTTTGGTATGACAGGACAACGTCTGTCGGACCAGGTAATTTTTAATAAAAAAAACAGCCGCAGGTTTTTTTTTTATACATTAATTTCCTGCATGCGGTTTGGGTGGGCAACTGTTTGAGCGAACAGATTTTACATTAGTAACTTCGAATTCGAATTATATTGAACGCTTGACATCTTACCACGGTGTTTACAAGCCATGCCGGTAGTGCACACTTAATACGACAGATGACGCCACTCACTACAGCTGTTAAGTGTCGAGACATTCACATTAAACTGCTTTACAATGTATTACTAAGCGTGTTGTATTCACTCATGTAAGTTCTTCCTTTTATGAGGCTTCACTGCGAGTGCACGAATTGTTATGAATGGTAGTGCAGATTATGTCATTAATCATTACTAACAAGGATAAAGTGGAAGCTCTGATAAACGCAGCTAAAATCGAATACAGGTTGGTCAAAATCGATGGCGATATGAAAATTATTAACTAATGACGAAATTCAAACGCTATTTAAATTGCTGTTACAGTAGGGTCGACGTATCTTGGCGAGTCTGAAGTTAGTTGTTTGGCTGCTCAATGAATCTTTTAGAAACGAAATTGTCTACTGCGCAGCTAATCAGCTAACTTCAGACTCGCCAAGATAAGTCGGCCGCATTGTAATGCTGGTTTCACACGAGGGCAGAACAGTGAGGTAGAGCAGTAGGACAGAACAGTTTGGAAGGACAGTGGCGTTCAAACATAGGGCCAGATAATAGGACAGTCCGCGAGTGACAGTAACAAACTTTGTAACCAAGGTAACCTGGTAACAAAATAAAAAGACAAGACTCTAGCGTTCAAACAGTAGCAGTATTGCGCTGTCTACTGCTCTGCCTCACTGTTCTGCGCTCGTGTGAAACCAGCATAAGCCCCGTGTTGTTGTTGGGTGTCATACGAAAACTTATGACAGTCGTTATAGGTGGTCAGAAGTCTGAAACTCTGACAACCTGTCTAACCTTAGGATATCGGCAGTCACTTCGTGTGAAATACTGGCATTCCTTCATATGATATTATCCCCAACATGTTGAAAAAGGCTAGGCAGAAAATGGCTCGTGCTTTTAAAAAATATACAAAACTAGCTTTTGCCCGCAACTTCGCTTACGTGAAATTTTGAACCCGTTAAGTGGCGATTTTCCATACAAATTTTCATCCCCTATTTAAATCCCTTAGGGGTTGAATTTCGAAAAATCCTTCCTTATTCCTTGTCTACATTATAAAAAGAACTTCTGTGCAAAATTTCAGCTTTCTAGGTCTAAGGTTCTAGGTCTAGGTTTGGGCTGAGCGTTGATGAGTCAGTCAGTCAATCAGTCAGTCAGGACCTTTCTTTTTATTTATATAGATTAACGAGCCTTTTATTTTTTGTTCATACATTTTGGTCTTGAATATTGCACTATTCATAAAAAAAAAACACTAGGATCTACTATACTTTTCTCCGATATCTAATATCTATCTATATCTTTAAAAGAAGTGTATAGCCAGGGGGCCTACTCTCTAACTCCGTCACGAAGTTAGTCGCCCGTCCGAAAGTAGCCCGAAACGTAGGAGTGAACAAAACAAGTGTCAAGTTCAACTTTTCGGACGGGCAAAAACACATCGGTAGTAGGGACAACTGTCAAATCGTGTTGTCATTCATTGTTAGTTCGGGCCCCGAAATAATCGTATGTACGGGTTTGTGCGTGGGTTACCAGGTTATTATTTGTTTTTGTTTATATCAGGTAAAGGCACCTAATTCCGCGGTGTTTTCACCATAACTAGAAAGAACATTGAAAATTAAGAATTTAATATACCTTTCTGTAGAATTGGCTATTTTTATCAGAAGTACTATATATCTTATTTTTGAAATATACTCACAGTTTGACAATAAAAGTTTATTAAAAACGTCAAATTATTTAAAAATATGAAGAAGTCCGAGGCACCTAATTCCGATTTAAAAATCCTAATTCCGATGCATTTGGTTCCTAATTCCGAGAATACAAAATACAAAGGAAAGGAGGTGGGGAGAATGATACATGATGTTCAAAAAATCAAGTCTATTTATTGGATGGATGGTCTTTGGATCAGTCTCAGACTCTGTCTTACACTCTCACATGATTATTAATAAGGCACCACAATATGTAATTTACTTAGATCTGAATTCGGGAATATTGTACTGTCGAGAAACTTTATAAACACTACTGCCATTATGAATTGCTGTAATAGCATTTTGGAGATCCACTTCCGTGTACTTTTTTCTTGGCTTCATTCTCCTACAATAAAACAATTATAATAATAAAACAATTTAATTCATTTTATTAAAAGTATATAATATATAAGTATAACTATATCTGAGTATATCGGAATATGAAAGTTATTTTAAAGGGCAAAATATTCTTGCTATTACTAAAACAATAGTAAAGTTTTGAACAAGCTGCGTAAGATAATGAACACTCTGTATTTAACGTGTGCCAATACCACTGAATTAGGTACTAATATAACCTTATTCCGACTTAAATACATCGGAATAGCGTTTCATAATACTAAATCGAGGTTTCTAATTCCGAGTAATAAAAAGTAAAAGATTTTTTAATATTAAACAAACAAATTAATTTTCAATTGCGATATCTTGGAAAAAATATACAAACCTCACTCAGGATTATATTATTATCAGAACACATTAATAACTTAATTTTCTGTACTTAGCTTTTCCATACAACGAATTAATAAAGTACCTAAACAGGCAATCTTTGACCTGCTATAATTAGTAAATGCGACGCCATAGTGTACCTCGGAAATAGATTTTTATATCTATTGGTTATTTAAGTAATCAGAGCTAAAATATTAAGTTCGTAATCATAAAACTGCCTTCAAAATTTTAAAAAAAAGTCTACGTCTATTAAATTGCATTTCCGTGGTATACATCGGTATTTAGGAACCAACTAAAATATTTGGCACCTAATGCCGCGGTATTTTAAAAACTCATTTTCTTCTCAATTTGTAAAGATAATATTAAAATGTTAACTGTTTTCAATAAAAAATATAACCCTTCCAATATTTCAACCTAAACAAAAACTCACACAGTATAAAATTATCATTTAAAACACTATTTAGCAAATCGTATTAATCACGTGCATGAGGTCCGAAATGTATGAAGCGCGCGTTCGAGTCAGCTGCTAGCGTCAAACTTACTGTTTATTTTGAAACTTTAAAGCACCAAAGCACTCTTTTGCTCAAATAAACATGAACAGATAAATTATCAATTGATTAATGTATCTTGCAAACAAAAAGAACTTGTAAATTGCTTGAAAACGCCGTTATTCTAAATACATCGGAATATGGTGCCATTTTTAGAACCCCTCGGAATTGGGTGCCTTTACCTTAGTAATAAGTATCTAATTTTAAGAAATACTGTATTTTTAATTTTTTTGCGTGTGCGTCCGCTTTGGGCGAAAAAGAAATACTTTTTCTTTCTTTCTTTCTACGTAGCCGTGTAGGTGATAGGGAGTAGGAAACGCTCGTATAAATGCCGAAACCACGGACTTCGTCCTTAGGGAGTAGGCCCCCTGAACCACGCAGGTAGACTGATTGAGTTGAGTCAACCTTCTCACTCCGGGTGACGCATGACGTTTACTATTGTATTTTCTAATTACTCAACCACCTATTGCTATTATGAGTATAAACAAAGGCACATCACTATTGTACGCACGAATTAGCTGGGCTCGGCTTTGTTAATAGACTTTAATGGTCTGTGAAAATGAGTGTGGGCCACTTTCGGTCATCGCCTACTTAGATTCGGATGTTGATTCTACTAATTAATATTATACGAGATTTGAACCTTGAAGTTTACGCAAGGCAATATTATATTCTTACGTTTATTCTTATTTGAATACGGTATTGAATTTTTTTTTATTGATATTTCATCGATTAGAAAAGATAGTGTGATTGCGAACTATAAAAACTCCAATGATTTGGAAAAAAGGTACCTAGTAGCGTGAAAAAGTATCGTAGTGTATGAGTTTTTCGAACGGAAATTATTCTCAGTTGTACCCTGAATTTGGGAACAGGCCCGGTAAAAGATACAATTAAAAATACGTGCCAAGTAGATTGGTGCCGATTCTCTAGTTCACCAACTAAACTAAAATTAGAGAATTGCTATCTTTTACTAACAGATAGCGCGAGAAAAGGACGGTGATAGACAACAACTAAGTTAGAGATGTCAAATTAGTTTACGCCTTGAACTTCACCGTGTTTTTAGTCGACACGTTTTAAATGTCGTCTTTTGTATGGAAATTTTAGTTCAACTAAATTTGACAGCTCTTATTTACGTCTGTCTCTTTCTTATTCTATCAGAGTGAAAAAGACGGCAATAGCCTAAATTAAGTTTAGTTTGTCCGCAACAGAATCGGCACCATTGTTTTCTTTTTTTAACTCCACCCTAGGGAAAGCTGACGATTATCTCAGACTCTTACCAACTAATACCACCACGGTTTTCCTCAGAGGACCTATGGCCGGGATTGCGGAAATCGCTAGTGCATTCACCACAATACGTGTAAGGTACCTCCTTCATTACGTCTAATTCAAGCTCAGGGAGGTACCCTACTCCGAAAAGCGAACGTAGGTCGTCGAAACAACTGCCAGGGTTGCGGTGCATGCAGCTGCGAATCCCGTGACCCCGGCCAAGGGTCAGGAGAAGGAACACCGTGGGTTTTTAGCCGGTAAGAGTCCGGCCATAACTATGAGGATTTTCCCACGATAAAAAAAGGTCGTCGAAACAACGACGAACATCGAAATTGTAAATACTATCAAAGATCAAAAAACGGTTTACTAGGTGTCAATTATAATTTAGGAGTAGGGTGAAGAAAAGAAAAAATGTCAAATCGTGAAAATCGAATTGATTGTTGGATCCGAAACACTCGTGTTTGGAAAACGTACGATCCGTCAGCCGATACTTCGTAGTTCGATTTTTGGAGTTTCGGGGCCCGAACTAAGAATGAATGACAACACGATTTGACAGTTGTCCATACCGATGTGTTTTTGCCCGTCCGAAAAGTTGAAATTGTCATTTTTTTTGTTCACTCCTACGTTTCGGGCTACTTTCGGACGGGCGACTAACTTCGTTGACGGACTTAGGGAGTAGGCCCCCTGGTTAGACTGGAAGCTGACCCCAACTTTGGGAAAACGCAGTACAAGTAATATTTAATTGTTGTTTGTGCTATTGCTAATGGTTTTTGTTATAGCTTCGTGATGTTTAATAAAAGAATAAGGGTCAAAATACACGTCCGATAGTGGCTTCCGGGAGCCGGATCCGACTATCTGATCGGATTTATGAAATACACGTACGATTCTCGTGTCCGATTTTTTCTGGACGACGATGACGCCCGGACAGTGCTTACGATTCTGACATCCGATCCGATAGTCTTGATCGTACGTGTATTTCATGTTCAAACAAATGTATGGCGCGGAGGCCTTCAGATAGTCTGATCAGAATATCGGAACCGACTATCGGAGGCAAGTATCGGTCGTGTATTTGGGCTCTTAGGTATTCTTAACCCTTTATACGGCAGTGGCAATATTTCCGCCACCAACTTTTTTGGAAGATACCTCGAAAGCCTCCTTGTTATATTTTTATTTTTAAACCTGGCAAAATTATATTTTTTTCCTATTTTCTTAAATAAAATAAAATGACACCTAAAAATTCTTTTTTCTTTTCTTTTTTTATTGTTTTATAAAAAATTGCCAAATTATTTGTTATTTACTTTTCCTAAAATCTTCTGCCATATAAAGGGTTAAATACCCCATTGTAACTTGATTGTAACAAACTGGAGGAACGCGAGTTCAAAAGAGGAAATTCGTATTCCAAAATTGCTTTCATGGCAGTGTTTTATTTAATGCTCAAACAATGTCACGGCTGGTGGAATTTTAAGTGTTTGTATATTATTTTCCGTAAACATTTTTGGTAAACAACGAGTTCGCATACAAATCACGTTTACCTTCATAATGTCTGTTGACTGAGAATGTAATGTGATTTGCGAAGGGCTAGGTAAGGGTGTGATGGACTTAACGTACTTTACTTAGGTAGGTTAGGTACCGCCATAAATATACCAGGTGTAAGGGACAGTGTACCGAAAACTGAAACAGTGAATTCAGCCTATTATCATAATTATGTATAGGGTAAAACTCGGTAATACGCCCCAAGTGACAAAACGCCCCACCACTCCAGCACTCACACTATCAAAGCTGCGCCGCTCACAACTAGACGCGCGGAGACCCACTAGTAGGCGAACAACATGGCCGACGTGTGCACGTAGTTTGTGATGTCCGTTTAAAAATATTGCAAAATCTGTATTTATTGGAGTGAAATAATTTGCGGTAAGTTTCTAAGAAATTCATATATATTGATACTTTTAGATTTTGTGTTATAATGACCCACACTATCGTAAAATAGATGAAATTACCTTTATACTTTTATTTTGTCGAACGTTATAACCTTGAATCTACTGCTTTGACCTCGGTGGGGCGTATTGAACATCAAATTTGACAATATGCCCCTAAGTCAATTTACAAAACGCCCCAATATTTGAACTGTGTTAAAGTATTTTTATCGCGTGTTATTATTTCAGATTATGTCTCGGAAGTATCAAAGAACAACACTACGAGCATCATGGAGTGCAGACGACTTAGACAAAGCCATGCGCAGTGTACTTAGCAAAGAAATGGGTGTTAATGAGGCATCCAGAAGCTTTGGCACACCATCTCGAACCCTAAGAAGACACATTTTATCGGGAAAATCAAAGGGCCCTCTTGGACGCAAACCAGTATTTTCTGTAGAACACGAAAAAAAACTGGTCGCCCATATAAAGAAATTGGAGAAAGGTGGATTTGCCCCTGATAGAAAAGATGTTAAAGAAATGGTATTTCAACTTGCTAGGAAACTCAATATTAAAAATCCATTTTCATCAAGTTCAGCATCAGCTGTAAATGTCTGGTTTTCGGGATTCATGGCTCGCAACTCAGAATTAAGTCAGAGAAAATCAGAAGGCTTGTCAAGTGACAAGCCTTCTGATTTTCTCCGAGAAAAGGAAGGTAATTGCCGACAAAAAGAAGCCAGCAGCTGGAAAATTAAAGCAGACTAAGACCACAAAAATAACTAAACCTATCGAAGAAAAAGATGGTGATAAAAAGAAACAAGAAAAAGGAGGTAAAAAGAAGCCAAAGAATGTGTCTGTCAAAAATAAGAAGAAGAAAAAAGTAAGCTATTCATCCTCTTCTGAAAGCAATTATGAAAATGAGGGCAGGGTAGATACTTCTGAAGAAGAAATCTCAGACGAACATGACGACATTATCAGATGCGTGGAATGCACGGAAGATTACTATAATACAAAATCCACAGAAGATTGGATTCAATGCCTGTCTTGTTTAGCGTGGTTACATGAGTTTTGTACCATGTTTATTTAAAAAGTCTGATTTGATAAAGAGACAGAGTAACTGCCTCTTATTATCCTAAGTTAAGATTGAGAGTTAATTTTTGTCAAAACAATTGTTGTTATAGTTTAAAATATGCAAAAATATATGATTAATACACTGGGGCATTTTATAATAAGAGTGAGTCGTATTAGCCAACGATCACACTACAAAACGCCCCACCTAAGGTTTTTTTAAATAATAAATATTATTGTATCCTTAGTTCCTATTATCATTATTACTTGTGGTATTGTTGTTAAAATACTAAATATTGTTCCAAAATAAAAAGTTTGATTATATCTTGTAAGATTTTTTATTTATTACAATTTTAAAAAAAGTGGGGCGTTTTACCGAGTTTTACCCTATTATTCTGAATTGAAAATAAGTGGAAATTTTGCTCGGAATTTTCCGACTTTTCAGATTTTACACAAATTTTACATTTCTCTGCTGTAAAATAAGCAATCCTATTAGGACACAAAGCACGTTGCAAAAATAAAAAGTACTTTTTTATAAATCGGAAAATTCGAAAGATTTCGTTGATATTTTCCACGATTTTCAGTTCAAAATAATGAACTAAATTCACTGTGTCAATTTTTGGTAACCTGTCCTTGACACTCAGTTTATTTACCTGCCAAAACACTTATTGAAATACAATAAAACATAGGCAAATTAGCAATTTCCACGAAATTCGGAAAATTCCGAGAGAAAAAACCACTTATTTTCGATTCAGAATAATGGGCTGAATTCACTGTTTCAGTTTTCGGTACACCGTCCCTTACACCCATTATTAGTACTACGTATAATCGGCAACGGTGACAAAAAGGTGGAACCAAAAACAATTTGCCTCAACACATCATCATCTCCCTGCCCTTATTCCACTCTAGGTGGGTTGGCACAACATGTGTATTCCTTTTTCATTCTCCTCTATCAGCCGTCATCTCAGTACTCACTTCTTTCTTATCCATATCATCTGTCACAAAATTCATCCATCTTTTCTTTGGTCTACCTCTACTTGTATATCCATCCAAATTCAATTTAACACTCTTTTAATAACATGACTTTCTTCCCTCCGCATAACATGTCCATACCAGGCTAACCGCTAACCTCGCTAATTCTAACTATCATAACTATCCTAATCCTAACTTAATATTAGGTATAAATGCGGAAATAAGTTTGTTTGTTTGTTACCTTGTCACGCTTAAACCACCGAACCGATCATCCTGAAATTTTGCATATACGTTGTCAGGTGTACAGAAACGGACATAGTGTACCTTTCATCCCGAAAAAAGTACAAGCTAGTGTTAGTCTGCCTAAGGAATGAAAGGATATGTCGTATGTACCTGTAAGCATCTTAGCGGCAACCGTGATGGTTTCCCCGCCAGCCATATCCAGTTGAGCAGCATGCACCCTGCCGAATGCTCCACTGCCTATGAGAGCACCAAGGTGCACCCGGGATCTGCTCACCTCCCATTCATCGCCGCCTTCTTCCTCAACCTATAACAATAGGAATTGGGTTAACACAAGGCGGAGAGAAGGGCGGGAGGGGGCACGGGGAATGTCCCCTTGAATCCGTCCTTGGGTAAACATGGTGAAAATATGGACAGTTGGTTACTGTAGGTATTCTTGATCGCCTCCATATAGGTACACTGGCCAATTGCTTGAATTTGATGAATGATTGAAAGGGAATAAACTCTACTATTTATGAATTTAGATAATTAACTGCAATTCGTACTTACTAACAATGCTATGGTATATTAGTTAAAAGTCTATTCATTATGTACGAGAATGTTAACATTACTGTACCACTCAGTATTTATTGCTAAAGATGAAACACAAAAAAAGTAACCAATCCTTAAGGTATAATTCCGTGCATCGCAGCCGATCGCAGCCGCGCGCGATCTATCGCGTGTGGCTGACGCGCGCGGCTGATGCGTCAATAGTCACAGTACGAAAATGTATGGCACCGCTTCCGAAGTCCGCGATAGACGCGTGCGGCTAACGACAGATTAGTCAGTATATTATAGACACGACTGTTGACGTATTAGCCGCGCGCGTCAGCCGCACGCGATAGAACGCGCGCGGCTGCGATCGGCCGCGATGCACGGAATTGTACCTTTACTAATATTATAAATGCGAAAGTAACTGTCTGTCTGTTACCTAATCACGACTAAACTACCATGGAACACATTTTGATGAAACTTGGTACAGAGATAGTCTGGAACCCGGAGATGGATATAGGCTACTTTTACCCAGAAAAACGCGGAATACGCGATAAACAAAATCCACGCGGGCGACGCTGCGAGCGATTTCTTGTTTTGTATAAGTATGTATACAGACGGATAGAAGGACGGACGGACCAGTTAAAACTATAAGAGCCCAAATACACGTCCGATACTTGCCACCGATAGTCAGTTCCGATAGTCTGATCAGACTATCTGAAGACCTCCGCGTCATACATTTGTTTGAACATGAATTACACGTACGATCAGACTATCGGATCGGATGTCAGAATCGTAAGCAGCGTCCGGGCGACGTCGTCGTCCAGAAAAAATCTGACACGAGAATCGTACGTGTATTTCATGAGTTCGATCAGATAGTCGGATCCGGCTCCCGGAAGCAAGTATCGGACGTGTATTTTGACCCTTAGGGTTCCTAGTTTGTCTGCTGAATCCGAAAAAGAAACAAAAAGAGATTTTGTATAAAAAACAAATCATTTTTTCCACAGGTAACATTAGACATTACACAACCCTTGGTCACGTCACTCACCTAACCCTTTTTAAACCGTGTGTTAATAATACAGGTATAATAATTATATAATAATTATATTTTACCTCAAATTCTTTCTGCGTGTACAATGGACTCTCTTCCATTTGGCCTCGCACCGGAATTTCATTATTTCTGTAGACAAAAAAGAGGTGTAATTTAATTTAGGGTACGTTTGGCACTTTATTCATAAAATTATTTTACATTTGAAGATTATACACTTGGGAGCAAAGAAATCGAGCAACTTTTTTTCACGTGTCCTGGTTATTAGTTTTGATTTCATGAATTATATAATTTAAAATACAAAAAACTACCCTCATTGTAAAGGTTATCAAATAGTCTTTAAGGCGATATATGTTTAGAATAGATCTGTTCCATAATAGGTACCTACCAAAAATAATAACAATTATACTTACCTACGTGAAAAATTGAAGTGGCTCGATTTATTTGCTCCCAAGTATATTATAGAGTTGTTCTCAAGGTATTTAAAAAAGGGAATGCAACCTTAATTATGGATACGTGGCATTTTTTTTTTTCTTTCGCCTGTTTCTCGATTTTTGTCATAATTAGGGCTGATTTTTCAATCGCCAGATAAATTTTATCTGGAGAATAAGTTCGACGTTTTGACAGCTATTATATAGGAAATAATATGTCAAACCGTCATATTTATTCCTTAGATAAAAGTTATCCGGCGATTGAAAAATCGGCCCTTAGAGAACTATTTAAGAAGTCCAAAGAAGCAAGAATTAAGTCTCTATCGTACCGTTACTGGCGAATGGCGAAAGATCATTCGTATCCTTATTTGAATCGCATGAATGCGTTCGAAAAACATCTGAGAACAAAACAGAAACCGTCATATCTCTGGTAAGTTACGGCTTAGAGCCTTATTTTCTTCTTCTTTGGACTTCTTTGACACTTCTCTAATTATGAACGAAGTGTCGATAACGGCGAAACAAATAAGAAAGTTGCTAAAAGGTTGCATTGGCCTTTGTATCCTAAAAGAATTGATTATCATCAAGGAGGTATCGAAAAAGGTTCAATGGCACGGCAAAAAAACTTAGACAAAGGTGTTTCTTTGATCTGACGACAGAGGTTTATTAAAAAAAAGTTATCGGTTGGCAAGAACAGCCGACAGCCCACCTAATTGTAGTGGTTACCGACGCCCTTATAGGATGTAAACGATTTGTGTAATAGGCATGTTGACAGCATCAATAAATTGCAAATCTAATTAGTCCGCCAGTTAGAGTTTTGAAAAATAATAGACACGTATTTTTTCTTTTGTTAAATCTATGAATATTTGGAAAGATAAAACGCATCAAAACTCGAGAGTGGGGCTTGTGACGAGAAGCAAGTAAAAATTGTACTTGCTTGAAACGTTTTGCCAATTTTAAAAGTGTCGTATATTCGTCAATTTTGGTTTACGTAACAAAAGAAAAAATATGTGTCAAATATTTTTTGATAATCTAACTGACGGACTAATTCGATTTTTTCAGTCAAATGCCCTATTACTTAAAACCACATAATTTACTACTGGAGTAGATAAAAAAACTTTTTTTCTTTTGGTATGGGTAAGTGATCGGGGTTCGTATCTAAACCCCTGATAAGGTTCCAAGAAAAAAACAAGCAAACATTTTTTTTCTATTGGACTGCTGTAGGTCGTCCTAGGGGACGGTTTCTCTGTAACCGGGCAGTTATTGGCGAGACCTGAAGGGTCTCCAGCCAATGAGGGGGGGGGGGGGGGAGTAAAATACTTAACCGAAGCTAACTACTTGTACTACACTAACATCATGACTACCTGCAACAACAGCACTAAGGGCGACCCCTAGTGGGACTCGGACCTCGGCTTAGGGCGTTGCTGGCGTGGACATAGGGGGGGGGGGAGACAGCTTGATGAGGGCTGAATTATCGGTGTGACTGCGGAGTCGGAAGAGACAACCGGCTGTACAACGGGAGAGCTCGGTGGATCGTGACCGGCGGCGGTGGGACGTCGCGACGGGCCTCTTCGGTGAGGACGGTATGCCGGACGGCGGCGGAGAAACATTTTTTATTTTATCACACCTTTTTATACAACGTATAAATGAATGATAGCACGGCGAGACAGCTAGCGTAGACGACTAGCGCGGCATCGCTTCTAAAACGACACAGAAACAGAAAACCAAGATTTACATTTGATAGAAATAAAATTACTATCTCAGTGCTATGCAAGGGTCTGATCTCAAAATGAGGAGGAGCATTAGGCCTTAGTCCAGTCAACTTCCGTTCAAAAGCAGGCCTGCTTCTGAATCGCTAAAAATCGTACCATGTCAATACTAAAGGTGAACGACTATTGAACCAAGTTGAACGGCTAAGCTTGTTCATGGTACGAAAAGTCTATACAAAAAAAAAAGGTGAACGGATTTCGTAAACGTCTATGTAGCAGGCCTGCCGCCTGCTCTAACGATGACATAGTACAAAAAAGCAGGGCAGTTCAACTTCCAGGTAACTTCTGTCCTGCTTTAAGAGGTCACAGTAAGCCCCCTGGTGCATGTTGTGTTGGCGGACTACACACACATACCATCGAGAACTCTTTGGACCGTTGACAGGAGTGCAGGTTTTCTCACGATGTTCAAGTGACAATAAAAATAAAAAAAACAACCTGAGTAGCAGCACTTTTAGCAATGCAGATTGCAGCGCGGCAGTGGATCAGATTTACTGATTACTCACAGAATAAAAAACGTAGTGAAATGAGATTACAAGTTGTTATTATGCAGTCTAGTGAATGAGTGAATGTAAGCTGTAGTCGCCCATTAAACAATAGAATGTACAAACATTTTATTTATTTATTTTTCTTGTTCGTCACAGCCATTAAATTTCCGAGTGCGCCACTAACTTTAATACACCAAATCTTAGGTAGTTAGGTATGTTCTATGTAGTCATTGACGTAGAATATGTATGGGTCTCCGGTCAGCCCCAAAAAATATCCGAACCGAATGTAGACTAAAATGCGAATAAGTAGTGTTGCGGACTTCAAGCCTAAGTTAGCTATAAACAAGGTCATAAAATACGTCACAATATATAGCACAACATGACCACTAGCTATAGACAGTTAGCCATACAGCTACAGCTAGGTACAGATAAACGAACAAAATTAGAAAATATATTATATTGGAAGATCGAACATTTCCTAGAGGGCATATCGTACGCAACTCGTGCCCCCCTGAATGGTACCTAAGGCGGTGCATCCGCTGCATTTTGGTCAGCACTCATTCTACGATCCAGTAACGAACATGAAGAACTGAACCCTGAAGCTTTGAAGCTGAAACACTAAGAACGTATAGTCGATTCACTAGAGGATGGGCAGCAGCGTTCTCCGAGTACTTTAACAAACATACTGCGATGGCCAACCCGCCTGACAAGCGTGGCAATGGAACCCCCCCCCCCCCCCCAACTTGGAATAAGGCGATGCTTGGGGGAGCCCTATGTCCAGCAGTGGACGTCTTTCGGCTGAACGATGACGATGATAGTCAATTCAAATAGAATGAGTGCAAAGTTTATAATGGAAATTGTTTTTAATTGACTAAATACGGTAAGTGCCTTGTAACAAGTATATTGTTTCACTGGTTGTCCTCTACAAGTAGAATACAGTGCGTTCTCCAAAAGAAGTGTCTTCTGGCCCTTCTGCGCTATGATGGTTCCATTTTCTTTCCTTTTGTTTTTGTTTGACTTCTGTAGATTGTCCTTACGGATCGTTTTTATGTAACCGGGCAGTTATTGGCGAGACCTGAAAGGTCTCCAGCCAATGGTGAGGAAGTAAAACACTTAACCTAAGCTAACTACTTATATATACTACACCAACATCATGACTACTAGCACCAACAGCACAAACAGGTCACACATGAGACTTTCCAACTTTAAGGGCGACCCTTAGTGGGACTCGGACCTCGGCTTTGGGCGTTGCTGTCGGGGTTTGGGGGGACAGCTTGATGAGGGCTGAATTATCTGTGTGACGTGGACTTTCCACTGTTTCGGACGCTTTTATAATGAAACAACATACCGTCGAAGGGACTTCTGTAATCGCGCGTTCGCGCGTCACTCTTCATTTGCGCGAGCGAGCAACTACACGTCAACTTCAATGTGTGTAGTAATACTTTGTAGTAGCTAGGTATGTAAAATAGATGCGTGTTTGTTTGTTGCGTTATAAAAATCCCATCGGGCATCACAGTCGATTGTTGCGTCAGCATGGGGCAAGCGGTACCAAATCTATCTCTACACGCAATACGCGTGTTAGTGTTGGGATTCCCGTGAATTTTGAATGTCGATATCTCCATGTCGCAGACAAATTCGGTTATAGAATTAGGTAGCAGTGATTATAGCATTACAGTTCAAACCGATGTCTGCTTGTCAGCGGCAATGTGGGCATGGTAAATAAAACCAACATAGACTCTCGACCACTGAGAGTACTTGTAATCAGATTAGTTGTTAGTTACATGAGTCACAATACAATATAGTTCAAACAAGATCATAAAATAAGAAGGACAAACTAGTCAAATAATACAGGTTAGACTTCTACGAGGGTTCGACACGGAATGCCTCACAGCCTGTTTGTCCTATATCGACCACACACATTGTAATCGGGTCACATCGACATCTGTCGTCGCAACCAAACACTGAAGTAGTGTGTCTAGCAATAATTTAAAAACAATGATTAACAACAAAACAATGACGCTTGACATTTCACATGCTCGCTCTGTGACATCCATAAGTATTGATAGTTGAAGTTGTCAAATAGTTTTTGTTATGTCGAGGACAGAAATGTGTTTAATGTTGTTCATAGTAATAAATGAGAATACAATTTATTGATATACTATTGGAACAAAAATCCACTAAATTCTGAGTTTGCCTCTACATTAATAAACTAATAGGATCTGAGAAATCGTGGATATTCCTAGTTTCTGATAAGAAACTGGCAGTACCCATTATCGATAAAAGACTAAGTAGACTGCTAACACTAAAGTAATAGCTAAAAACGCATATATTTTTCCTTAAAGTCGATGGAGAAGAAACATCACAACATTACATTATTTTCCTAACCTTTTCCACGTACGCATAATAATTATTAATTTTGATGTAATTACTATCAATGACCATCAATTAGGTACAATAAAAGTTACGTAAAATTGCGTGACACCGCTCAAGAACATCGATAAAAGAAAATTACCTTTACATCACTAAAGGGTCATAAGTCGTAGGTCGAATCTTGCGCATATGGATGCCTACTCGTAGTGACGTAATATTTCCGTAAATGTAACTTACTCTATGTCCGTGTGCGTATTTTGTACAAACTTTTATAAAAAACTTGGAAATTTTGTTGAAAAATCTATAATGTAACAGCAAATATAACTTTGTTGGGTTACAATGGGAACTTGTCTATTCATTCTGAAGTTTCTGTCGATTTTGAACCTTATAAAAATACAGATAAGGTATAGAAATGTTAGTATCGTGTCGTATCAATGAATGCAAACAAGACAGATGAAATTAATGTTTTTTAGTAAGTTGATCAATTTATCAGTTTTAATATCGACTTAAAACAAATTGCCAAACAAGTATTTTATTAAAATTCCATTGGTTTGTCATTAATTTTTTATCTGTCTACTGGTTGTGTTTAAAATATAGTGTGTTTCGTTATTACGACAGGGCAAAAGTGGCTCATGAAGTCATGACCTAGCTCATTAACTCATTCGTCATTGAATACAGGAGTTTTTTATTTCAATTCTTTGACTTTTTGCGTTTGTCCCTAGTCGCATCTGTACCCCAAGTGTGAGTTTTATTCGTTAACTACTGTAGTTGCGTCACGCCAAAAATGTATGAAAATTTAGGCAGTAGATAAGCTAGGTGTGGGGTTCAATAGGGCACGCCGCAATAGCGGCGGTAAGGCCCGTAATGGAGGAGTGGCTGGAGAGGCGTCACGGCGCCCTCAGCTTCCGGCTGACGTAGGTACTCTCGGGACATGGTTGTTTCGGGAAGTACCTGTGTCGCATAGGCCGGGAGCAGACGCCCGGTTGTCACCACTGCGTCGACTGCCCCGAGGACACGGCGCTGCACACGCTGCAGGCATGTCCTGCGTGGGCGACGCAACGCCGCGAACTAGTCGCGGCGGTCGGTGATGACCTCTCGCTTCCGGCCGTGGTTCTGTCCATGGTCGGGAGCGAGAGTGCGTGGGAAGCCGTCGCCTCCTTCTGCGAGGAGGTGATGGCGACCAAGGAGGGAGCGGAGAGGGAGAGAGAGGCAGCTGCCACTCTCCCTTCCCGCGCTAGACGCACCGGGCGCCGGAGGGCGCGCGACGATCTCCGGCCACCGTAGTGTGTGGCCTGCGGGCGGCGGGTTAGGGGACCCGTCGCCCGACCAGTAACAGGCCCGAGAAGGCGGCGCGCTGTGTTCCGTGCGCGCCTCTCAGGAGGACGTGGGGCTAGGCCCCACAGAAGAAGAGGTCCGCCAGGGGTTGGCGGACCGAGGCCTGCCGGGGTCACGGTGCATGCAGCTGCGAATCTCGCGACCTCGGCCAAGGGTCAGGAGAAGGAACACCGTGGGTTTTTAGCCGGTAAGAGTCCGGCATACCCCTCCGCCTTCCCCGGGCGAAGGGCATCCATGAGGATTTTCCCAAGAAAAAAAAAAAAAAAAAAAAGTGTGGGGTTCAATACTAATACTCGCGCGTAAATAGAACGCCACAGCTAGAGCCGCTGCCTAAGTTTTCATACATTTTAATTGTATTTATGATTAAATACGGTTTACTCACGTGAGTCAATCATTTTTCGGGATTGCCCGACTAGTTTCACGTGAATGCACGTGAGTAAACCGTAATTAATCATAAATATGAATGTGTCTCACGAAAGTTATAATTTTATTTGTAGTTAACGAAAAAAACTCACACTTGGGGTACGATTGGTATGCGCAGACGAGGTCTAAGCTGGAGCACAGAATCTAAGTAACAAAAATAAAGAGGAATAACTCTATACCCCTCTGGATTTCAGTACACACGACGGAACACAGTAAACTGCTTGACGCCGGACTCTAATGTGAGGGTGGTAACTACCTACACTAATGTTAGCATAACTCGTCAAAATGTAGGGAATGGCCAATGATATTATATACAAAAAGAATGGCTGATTTTTTTTCGCGATTTCTGGCTTGGTCCCATAGTAAAAGTTGTTCATAATGATGAGTACAGTGACCCCTTAAGAGGTTGTGCCCTTATTTATGTTACACCTTGTAGATCCTACTACCAAGCGTGTTGGGTTTTGTTGAGTCTTATAACACAAGTCTATTTCCAGCGTGCGGTGAGGAAGTTTTATATTCTAGCCCGTCCCTACACGTCTTTAAATTGATTTCAATATCATGTAAATGCTATCAGACGTTCTCTAGAAAGTACGTGAGAAAAAAGCTCCGTATTGTTATATTATTCATACTGTGGTATTGAGCTGTTGCCATAATTGCAGAAAGTCTCAGATATTTAATGTTGATCTGATGTCTATATCTAAATATATAAAAGCGAAAGGTCACTCACTCACTCACTCATCACGAAATATCGAAAACCGCTAAACGTATGAAGATGAAATTTGGCAGGGAGGTAGTTTATAGTTTAGTAGACGTCCGCTGAGAAAGGTTTTTTGGAAATTCTACCCCTAAGGGGGTGAAATAGGGGATGAAAGTTTGTACGGAAATTCGTCACTTAATGGGTTCAAAATTTCACGAAAGCGAAGCTGCGGGCAAAAGCTAGTATACAATATACATATAATAAATCTGTAGACTTGGAGAGGAAAGATAAAAAAAAGACAGCGGGGGTTTCAAAGGATAACCAACCGAATCCATTTCGATTAATTTTGGAATTTTTGTTTGTCTATACAAGCTTAGTTTTAGTCCGCTCGGTCAGTTTCCGTGTATTAGACAACCCCTGCATAGCACATCTCAGGCATTTCACACTTTACTAGGGAACTTAACGCGACATAAACTAACTGTGTGTAACTTGGAGATTTATTAAAAAAAACACATATTCAGGCAGTTCTGATGAAAATCTTGTTGAGGTGTCTCGGTTTTTGTATATACTAGAAATAACGTTGTATATTTTTAGTATAGACTTGTCGGTTTGCTTCTGCACGCATCGCGTAAAAAGTACTGACTCAGTGCAGTTGAATTTTATAGAAAAACATTGTGCGTATCTCGTAGTAACATTTAGTTTTTGTTTCATTTTAATCGGTTCACGCAATCAAAAGATATTAGAATTTAAATTTATCAAGACGAATGTTTAATAATTGCGACCCAATATTGGTTTTCGACTTCCACGCGGACGGAGTCGCAGGCACAGCTAGTTTATTGTAATTTTCTATAAGAAATATAAAATTGGGACCAGTCGACCAAATAATCTCAATAGAATAACTCCTGTAAGTAGGCTTGCCAACCGTAATGTATGAATTTACCGGGACTTTGGCAATCAAAATGCGGGAAGTGGCAAAAAAAAGTGTGACACAATTGTAAAAGTATGGGAACGCGAAAAATACAATTAGAAATTATTTTAAATAGTTTTATTGAATGTTTTGCTTTGGCTTTTTATTTTTTTACTTTTGTTTTCATCCAACTAGTTAAACAAAACGTGCGTTTACTAAATTCCGACTTCTGCCCGAAGGTTTAGACGTAGGTACGATATTATCGTAACGATAAAACGGGATAATTGGCGTCCCGTACACGTCTTTCGCGGGACGCATCCTTTAAGGGTCTCCCCACATTTATCGACGCGGAATCGACTTAAACCGAGTGCGTATCACCTCACTACTCGACTTATCTCGACAAACGGCTCGTTTCGCCGTCGGCTGGCGTCGCGACGCGTCGTACGATCCGAGCCGATGCGAATGGTATTAGTAACACCCTTATTACTTAGACATCAGTGGCGAAGGCTCCAGACAACTCGATTCCTATCGGCTTCCCTTTCGAAACGAGTAGTTACTGGTAATCACGCATCACACTTGAGCAAGGTAAGCATTTTTTGGTCCGGCTTCCCTTTTAAGAAACTTCACCCTACGCCGCTGGTAGACATAAAGGCTTTTTTGACCGATGTTAGCCGATTCCGCGTTGATAAATGTGGGGAGACCCTAAAGCTCTAGAAACGGGACGTCCCGGCTCTCGCGGGACGGTTGGCAAGCCTACCTGTAAGCCTGGATTAACCTGGAAGACAGATATAAAGGAGGATTAAAACAAATGAAGGCGCGATTGGCGTAACGCTGAACATTTGGCTTCCGCACTACGAGTCTCGAGTTTAATTCCCGCACTGAATAAATATTTTTATAACCTACAGATATTTTTTTCGGATCTGAGTGTGTGTGCATGTGAGACTTGTAAACACACCTTCAGGAGAAATCTTAGTATCCACTTATCCAGCAATGTTTAAAAAAACCAATGAGAAAATATCACAGGACCCCTACCACCGCTTTCGCTTTTACACGATTTTAGCTCACATTGTTACAAGTAGAAACACTTTTAGTACCTAAGTACATTTTTTTTGGGATTGCCTTACTTTCGATCGAGAATCGATTATCTCATTAATCTGCTGAAATTAGTTAAGAAGTTTGAAGACATAATATTTGCTGAAAATATGTTAGCTATTGATAAGAAACTTTTTTGTCGATACGATGGCTACTTGACGCGTAAATAAAATATGTTCCTGTTACCAAGACTTGACGTATGGGAAGTTTAATTTGTTACTAGAAAATAAAAATAAAAACACCAGGAATTTGAATGTATGAAAAATGGGTTATCTCCTTTATTTAAAACTATCTGTGCCCTCAAGCTCCGTCCGCATTAGAAGATTTTTTTATGAACAAAGCTTTCCCAAGTAGCAAAAATTTGCATTATAAACGTCATTAAAGCCAAAAAAATATATTTTATAAAGGCCATATTAACGCTAATAAGATTGCGTTTGGGCACAAATTATAAGGAATAAAACCTTGTAGTGATTTTATAGTTAGCATATAATAAGCTAATCCACCTTACACTCGCCATGTAAAGGCATATTATACGGCTGATTAACTATATATACGCAAGACATTTGCTCGTATGTAACAAATTACCCTTATAACCGCTAACAAAATACGGCTATAAGAGCAATTTCTCGTATTGTAGCAAACGCAATACGAATATGAGAAGTTCATGATTTTATTGCCTCAATACGTGATTTATAAAATATATTAATTGCCTCCATTACAGCTAAACATTGACCACATCGCTCTTTTTTCGTATTTTGTACTGGAAATTTATGTAGGAAAGCAGATTTGTGAGAAATGTGGGTAAGTTTAATGGAAAAATTTTAATGCGCCTCGTTAATTTTATCTTTTTTTAATTTTAAAAACTCTTTTACTTTTGTGGGTTCCCGTAAATTGCTACTATAAGAAGGATTAGCAAATCAAATGTTTTTATAAATCATTTAAAAGTCATGTACCCTTATTGTAGCAGGCTAGTACAAATATACTCAACCATATTGAAAGATTTTAGGGTCCAGTCTCTATTATTCTTTATAATAACATTTTGTGAATATCTACTACTTTGCACTCTTTTTTATTCTACAGAACCCAGACAGTACCTAATATGGATGTGGACCGTTTCTTGACAAAGGACGATTTCCACAAATTGTTTACTGAAGAAATAAAAATAAAGAAGAAATAAAATTAAATATTTATTCTATTATATTCTACGGAACCCATAATATTCTCTTTCATCTCTACCCTGGACGGAGTCACTGCTGACGATAAACTTATGTTAAGGCAATGTCAAGCATACGTATAAGAATAAAGTTTTTGTACCTGTTACATAGAGGTGCAGTCAACACTTTATTCATTTAGAGAAGCTATGTAACTTGCCTTTTTGTATTAGCTTTTAAGCTGCGTTCGAATAGATATTATAAGGGAATAGGTTTTATAATAGCCCTATTAATTTTACAAATAGTTTGAAGCCAATGCGACTACAAGGCTAAATTATTATACGTCTGAAAAGCCATACTAATGCTTCTATATGTCCAATGCTTTATAAGGGACATTTATATTGGTTATATAAACGTATGTAAGATAAGGTGATAAGACCGATATACCATATTAGCAAAAAACACTTAAAACATGCTTTTTTAAAGACAGTTGTAAAACTGATGCTGTTATAAAACATGTACAAGAGTTATTACCATATAAATCATTCGTTCTATAGCGCTTTTGCTAGTTGGGTTAACTCATTTGGATGAATGCTGCGCGAACTCACGCAAAAACATTAATCTTTAGATAATAGACTAGCTTTCGCCCGCAGCTTCGCTTGCGTGAAATTTTGAACCCGTTAAGTGACGATTTTCCATACAAACTTTCATCCCCTATTTAACTCCGTTAGGGGTTGAATTTCGAAAA
The DNA here is from genome assembly GCA_905220435.1 of Amphipyra tragopoginis. Lineage (NCBI taxonomy): Eukaryota > Metazoa > Arthropoda > Insecta > Lepidoptera > Noctuidae > Amphipyra > Amphipyra tragopoginis. The sequence goes on from HG992006.1 coordinate 7,569,719, forward strand.
ATCCCTTCTTAATGGATGCCTACGTTACAAAAGGAACCTACTGTCAAAATTTCAACTTTCTAACCCCAGCGGTTTAGGCTGTGCGTTGATAGATCAGTCAGTCAGTCAGCTTCTTCTTTTATATATATAGATAACAACATGGTTATTTGTACGAATTTGTTACGAAATACAGACCTGTTGAAGTCCACTTACTGATTTGTATACATACACCGTGTACCTACATTACAAATCATTCGTCTAGGACTAAACATAGTTTACGTTGCACCACCTTATTAACGCTTACAACTCGTCTGCTAAGCGCACCGTACGTTACGTTGCATTGCACCACTAATCGTCGAATAGCAACAGGTTAAAAGTAACAGTTACTACTTACTAACGGTTGCATAACGACTCCGTATCCCAGACCAGTCTGTGAATCCTTGTAATCCATTTCCATTTACGCGACCGGTCGGTAGAACTATCTAGATCAGTATCGACGGCTCGTCGCCACTCACTTGCCCTTTGACTTAACGCATCGGGATTTAAATAGAACGTTTAAGGGATGAGGGACAGCGATTTTGACGATTTCTTAGTAAAAAAATGTGACGTCATGAAACTAAGACATTGAAGTTTAAAAGAACAGAACAGAAGTTATTCTAGTCTATCTACACTAATATAAAGAAGTAAAGTTTGTAAGTTTGGTACATCCAATCCGTAGGTAATTTCTGAAACTACTCTTTCGATTTCGAAAATTCTTCCACCAATATTTAAAATTAACCTTCAGGATGGTCATAGGCTATATCGGGTGAAAAAAGACCCTTAACGATAACGAAAACCACGTATTCTACCCGTCATTGGGATCATTTTTTTCTTCTAGACCATACCTGGGAAATCATTGGTTATAGAGATATTGAAGGTCAAAGTATACATTTTTTTTAGTTTTTTCCAAAAGTGATAATACTAAAGTTTCTTCCAAACAAACATTATCAAAATTTTGAATTTTTCCTAACAAATTACGCATTTGAAGTGACAAAAACGCAATGAATATCAAACGCACACGACCGCCTTGGCTCAGCTGTGTAGCCGCTACACGACACACACTGGCACAGTCGGTTACGTGCATTACATTGCGCGCTACAAAAAACAGCGTTTTTATGCCTAAAAATAAAAGTCGTTTCCCAGCAATTATTTTTGGTCAATGTAAATTTAGTTTGATGTACAGAGTGCGTATATTTCGGCTATGTGATGGGTCTTTTTACACCCTGTATATTATCCAGGTAGGTACTTCATTAGTTCCTCTAGAATGCTAGTGAAACTGCGGACAACAGCTAGTTGAAGTCAAACTTGTAGCAGTGGTTTTTTTTGGGAAAATCCGTCTTGTTTACCTCAGACTGCTCCTTCTTCCACATTATGCTAGATCCAGGTGTCACTAGTATTTACACCCAACAACAGCAAAATAGCTTGCAGAGTCAGTAAGCTGAAATGGCAGTGGGCTGGTCTTATCTGTCAAAGGACCGATGGTTGTTGCAGCAGACGAGTCCTTGATGGAGACCAGCACGACGGAAGAATAGACAAAATGACAATACACGATGGCAATATGTCATTTTGTCAATTCTTCAGTCGACAAAACCCTTGTCCACAGTGATGCGGTGATAACGCTTGTAGACGGACCGACGCCCGGAAGAAGGTAGCCGAGTTGATTGATGGATTGTTTTTAATAGTGAGTATAAAATAATCTCACCTTCTCTGATGCCTCGGTAATATGCCAAGTTGATTGAATGTGCTTTGTAAGTATTTTATACTCATCAGAGAGGTAGAGATCATAAATCAACGTGTAAAACCTTAAAGCGGCCATTAGTCAAGCGTGCACGTGGTTTCACCGCGTGAAAACTATATTCTACTATTAAAGTAAAGGTGTAAAGATTAGGTATGCTTGCTATTTGATTAAAACTGCCACTTTAGAACTGGAAATCATTGAATGCGGACACACAAGTGACAGTAATATTCTTTATTTTGAGGGAATTTGAGTAAGACCTTGCTTTCTTGCTATTGTATCGTGTCAACGGCATATGTTTTAAATTTTATCTACGTAGTAAGGCCGCAGCGCCAGTGTTTTCGCAGCACACATCAGCGCCTCTCGCGTGTCAGGGCACGCAGGACAAAATAGAAGGTAGACCATCGTTTAGTAAATGTATACTTCCAAATTCAAAGATGAGGTTCGAATCTCAAAGGTCATTGGGCATTTTTGACCCGGTACCTCAAAAGTACGCGTCCATTAATGAAATATGGTTTGTTTTGAAGGTTTAGGGTTAACATTTCACGGAATGTATTTATTTTAATCCAAATGTATGGGGGAAAAAAATTATGTGGTTCAAAAAACTTTTTAGGAAGATCTTTGTGCATTTTTGTAAGCATTTGATATATTTAGAAGGTTATGGATATAATACGAAAATCCTTTTTTTATATTAATTCTTGTTTTGCTAAAAAAACTTTCCCATACTTTTGAGGAATGCGACTCATCTCATTGGGTAGTATTCATGGTCTTTAACATACTCCGACTAGTTTCGTTAGTGGTCGCTGGTGGGTCAGAGGTCCGAACAAAATGCCCATTTACCTTTGAATGTGGAACCATTTATTCTAAAATTCTGTTCGGACAGAATTCTAGTTTTGTAGTACACAAAATATTACCAGCTATACCTTACAAATTGTACCACCAACCAACAAGTGACAGCGCTACGATTACGCATGCGGAGTCGTGAACGCGGGAATCAGATGCGCCCGCGCACCTTCTTGACCATTTTAGGTGAACGCTTACGTTAAGGGCAACTGTTTCGTAATAGCTAGATTTGTTTGTGAAAGGCTATGATTACTTCATTAAGTGTAGATTTGAGAGGATTTGTCAGTACAAATTGAATTACCAATCGATTTTATCATGTTGTAATAAAAGTTATAGGTTAATGGTAATTTGATTCGTAATGGTATAATTTACTTTTGCCATATTATGAGCAATAAGTATAGTCATGGAGGGTACAAAAAGCTCTAAATAGGATTTCATTAGATTTTTTTAAAAATTAATGTTCTTTATCACACTTCTATTAAATTTTGATTAATTTAAAAAAAAAGACAGAGATTTTTTTCAGGAATTGCGCTTGAACAGAATGACGCCTTAAGCTACGTCCACATTTGTAGCATTTTGGCGTATCGTATCTCCGTCGCGTGGCACCGATGTGTATCATGATCGCTGGTTAAGGTTAAGAGGTCTAGTCAAAAGTTGTATAGAACGAACTTGATTGAATTTATGAATTTACTATATTGGTTGATTTCTTTTTCTATGCTACCTAGTTTACAAGGTGTAACATAAATAAGTGTACAACCTCTTCAGGGGTCACTGTACTCATCATTATAAACAACTTTTACTATGGGACCAAACCTGAAATCGCGAAAAAAAAAACAGCTGTTCCCTACATTAATGTTCGCATAAATCGTCAAAATGTAGGGAACAGCTGATTTATTTTTTCGCGATTTTAAGACTCTTTAAATTAACCTTTTTAATTCAATTAAGAAAAAAATATCTTTGCCCTGTCAATTCTTTGCGAGCGACCGAGCGACCTTATGAAAAAGTAATGTGCAATGCAAGCAATTATAGACCTTAGGGTGGTAAACATTTCAAGACCGCGACTGTACATCAATATTGTAGATGAAGTTCTTCATACAGGACAAGTGTATACTCTCAACAGGCGCGCGTGTATGACAAGCTGATATATAATTCAATTCAATTTTATTTATTGCAGATAATAAAAATCCATAATTTTACATAAAAACAGAATAAAAATAAAATAAAATAAATTAAAATAGAACACACAGAAAAATTTTAATCGTATTATAAGTATGAGGGGCCGCTAGCGTGCAGTCGCATCCACCTCATCAACATTGGTGAGTCCCACCTCTGGGACAATGCGCTAAGGATACCATTCGGGCTGCCACGCACACGCCTTAACAGCGAGGCGCACCTTTTTCTGATTATGGCGAAAAAATCATCAGTCTGCGCCTCAGCAAACATAGCGGAAGCACTACATATACTACTATAATGGACGAAGCGAAAGGAGTACGTAACCCTTCGTCCTAGCTGGGTGGTGCAGTGTGTTGCATTGCGTCGAGCATCGCGTCGCGAAAATAACAATCGCCTTCTACACTAGTGGCCTACGTAAATACATAGTACATCTCACAGAGCGGCTCTTATAGATTGTATTTAGCGCTTTGACTGTGGCAGTAATTTGAATTTAGCCTTACTCATTAAAAACTATAAAGGCTGTTTTACAACGCAGTTGCTAGGATACATCGACTGCGTCGTGACGATGTACCGCACTGCCCGATGCAACGCAATGCAACGCGCTGCTCAGCTAAGACCAAGCATAAGGTTCGTAGCACGTGGCGATAAGTAGTTTCTGCCGACTCCCATGGAAAAAAGGCGTGAGTTTATATTTGTAACATAATACATAACATACCATCACGCCTGTATTTCCCGAAGGGCTGGGCAGAAATGTATAGTACGCCACAGTGGCGTAGGGTGAATTTTCTTAAAAGGGAAGCCGGACCAAAAATTGCTTACCTTGCTCAAGTGTGATGCGTGAATTCCAGTAACTACTCGTTTCGAAAGGGAAGCCGATAGGAATCGAGTTGTATGGAGCCTTCGCCACTGGTACGCCAATGTCCAATGTAATAGGGGCGAGCTTATTGCCATCAACCGGGCAAAATCTCTGGATTTTGCCCGGTTGATAGTTGGAGTCTGCTCCAGGCTGCTAATGAGAAATTCCACACGGAACCTGAGGATCGAACCAGGACCTCACACTCAGCAGTCGCACTTGCGACCACTAGACCAACGAGGCAGTTTATGTACGTACAATCGGGGACATGAAATGTTTACCACTCTAAGGTCTATAATTGCTTGCACATCACTTTTTCATAAGGTCGATATGACATAAGTTGATATGACATCTTAAACCTTATTGCGCACACTGTGAGAAGGAATCGACTTTGAAATCTGATAAACATTTCGAGTCCGCGACCATATGTATGGATCTTAAAATTGTTTAGTTTTACTATTATAGTATTATGAAACCTTTCGAAAGCAAGTTAACGGCTATAATGCAATGGGTTTAATGGTTATAATAGTGTTGTTTGTATTGACAAGTCGTTAATACTGCGATCACGAATACAAGTTGTTTTCCTAAGTTGATGCGCACGACTTGTTCCGGATTAGAAGCTGTGCAAGCTTGATGACAGTCGTCACGAAAATTATGATATCTAGAGGTACCTTCAATAGAAATTGAGAATAACAACCAGGGATGAAAAACTATAGAATTTAAATATCACTTGCGTTAGCGGTAAAGGAAAGCATCGTGAAGAAACCTGCACATATTATTAGATGGCTCCATAAGTTCTCAATGGTGTGTGCAGTCGGCCAACCCGCACCGGCCCAACATGGACTAAGGTCTAAACCCCTCCAGGGTCGGACTGGGCCTAAGGGGCCCGGGGGCATTATAACTAGGCCCGCCGCCGCCCGCCTAGAATCAGCGCAGATCATGTCACCTTCATGTCAACCAACAAACTAAATAACATTAATAATCAAACAGGCAAGAGTTTTTGGAAGTGTTTATTTTACATACATTTTTATGAAAAACGTTCCAATTAGTTATAACTTGTAATAACCGGATATATTTCACCTCGCCTATGCGGCCTTCCAGCCGGGACCCCGGCCCGGGTGGCAAACGCTACCCTAACTCTATGGCCAGTCCGACACTGAACCCCTCTCATTCTGAGAAGGCCCATGCCAAGCCGTGGGACAGTAATGAGCTGATTATGATGATGATGATGAAAAACTATGTTTGTGTAAGTATTGCAATTTGCGGATTTGCTCAAATTCCAAAATATTTTAATGGTGAAACTAGAATTCGTTTTTTGAGGAGGCGAAGTTCGCCGGTATTATTTAGAAAACCAAACTGGCTCATTAATAGATTTCACCAATTATAGATAGAGATTTGAGTCCGATGTTGGCCCCTCATCCCTAGATCCGGTAGGAGCACATGCCAATAAAGAAAAAGCTGTGAAAATGTTTTTCATTTAAATAGATACCAAATCCACAATACTCTGTTTAACGGAAGATGTGTCCTGACATAGTGGTAATTTCGTAAATGACTGCAAGAAACTGCGTAAACGACATCATCAAAAATTATAATATAGTAAGTAATTAAGTTTATCAATGTTTTTTTTTTCTTATTTCATGTTCTTTGTATGGTAACGTTTTGTAAAAAAAAACCAGGACCCACCTTACGCTGAAAAGGGTAGGTAAAGCAAGTTTTATTGCGCTTTTGACTTCTGCTACCGACTTTTAAACTGTGGACACTCTAGCAGAAAGTTGATTTCTGCAAGTTTTACGAACTAAGCGAGAACTTGCGCAATACAATTTGCTAGCGGATTTGGCGATTTAACATTTCTTTTCCACTGGCAGTTGTTGGCTTAGAGGAATTTGTGGTCGGTAACATGCGCAAGACCTGTTCCTTCGATCGTGATATGTCGTGTTTCTGGTATTACTAGAAGCGACTACCGTTTCACCTTCGTGACCCATAGACTTATAGACAGACCAGTCTTTAGCAGCATTATGAAGTTGTCGTTGTAAAACGGTTGAGCAGTAATAGCATAGCGGTTGAACGGTTGCTTTCATGCAGGACGACTCAGACCGAGTTTGAACCCGGTCCGGACATCAGACTTTTCGATTTCATGTACGGATTGGAATTTGATTGTCACTTGCGTTAACGGTGAAGGTAAAAATTGTAAGGAAATCTGCACAAAAGAGGGTTCTTAAAAAATTTGTTCTCGATGATGTGTGTCGTCCACCAACTCGCAGCAGACCAGCAATGTGGAGTAAGTGCGTGGCGTGGCCCAGGTAAAAGAAAAGAAAGAAAAAGTATTTATTCTCACGCCCAAACAGATGCACAAGCAGGCACAAAGCATACGTAAAATTAATAACATAATTACTCTAAAACAAGTTTTCCTTAAATTTAAACATATAATTGCCTGGCAACCCAAACACAAAACAATTAAAAGTAAAAAATAAAACTATGTTTTTTTTTAATCTATGCAAATCAAGTTTGCACATTTAGCATAGACTATACACCAGTGGCGTAGGGTGAAGTTTCTTAAAAGGGAAGCCGGACCAAAAAATGCTTTCCTTGCTCAAGTGTGATGTGTGAATTCCAGTAACTACTCGTTTCGAAAGGGAAGCCGATAGGAATCGAGTTATATGGAGCCTTCGCCACTGCTATACACATTTAGTCTGTGGTTACCTAGACATAGTAGACATCGTATTATCATAATAAAAATACATCAATAGATTAATTGAATACTTGAATTTGCGCGTCGCATGGCACATAAAAATTTAGGTCGTTGCTCAGCTTTATGCTGTGACTTTAGACAAGCCTAATGCCAACAGCGCTGATTTTCAGCAACAACCTTCGAGTGACGTAATGAAGTACCGCAAGGTGCCGGCGGGAGCGTTAGTTACGTTACAATACGGCCGACGTATCTTGGCGAGTCTGAAGTTAATTGTTTGGCTGTGCAATGAATCTTTTAGAAACGAAATTGTCTACTGCGCAGCTAATCAGCTAACTTCAGACTCGCCAAGATACGTCGGCCGTATTGTACGTACATAACTACGTAACGTACGTATGCGTTTAGAGGGGCGGGCAGCGGGAGCGTCTTTGCGGCCCAGGTGTCCTACCCGCTCCGGTCTCTATAAGGACACAAAAGCGTCTTCCTAATAAATGTAGGTAAACGCTGATGTTTGATTTGACGCTACCCGCCCCGCTGCACGCTTTCGCCAGTACTTGAGATGATCGCTAAATCCACAAAAGCGTCTTCCTAATAAATGTAGGTAAACGCTGATGTTTGATTTGACGCTACCCGCCCCGCTGAACGCTTTCGCCAGTACTTGAGATGATCGCTAAATCCACAAAAGCGTCTTCCTAATAAATGTAGGTAAACGCTGATGTTTGATTTGACGCTACCCGCCCCGCTGCACGCTTTCGCCAGTATTTGAGATGATCGCTAAATCCACAAAAGCGTCTTCCTAATAAATGTAGGTAAACGCTGATGTTTGATTTGACGCTACCCGCCCCGCTGCACGCTTTCGCCAGTACTTGAGATGATCGCTAAATCCACAAAAGCGTCTTCCTAATAAATGTAGGTAAACGCTGATGTTTGATTTGACGCTACCCGCCCCGCTGCACGCTTTCGCCAGTACTTGAGATGATCGCTAAATCCACAAAAGCGTCTTCCTAATAAATGTAGGTAAACGCTGATGTTTGATTTGACGCTAACCGCCCCGCTGCACGCTTTCGCCAGTACTTGAGATGATCGCTAAATCCACAAAAGCGTCTTCCTAATAAATGTAGGTAAACGCTGATGTTTGATTTGACGCTAACCGCCCCGCTGCACGCTTTCGCCAGTACTTGGGATGATCGCTAATTCCACAAAAGCGTCTTCCTAATAAATTTAGGTATACGCTGATGTTTGATTTGAACGCTACCCGCCCCGCTGCACGCTTCCGCCAGTACTTGGGATGATCGCTAAGTCCTAGAACCTTTTCATTCTGAGAAGAGGACCGTGACCAGCAGTGGAGGAATGCTGCTGTCTGTTGTCCAGTTCCTTAATGCAAAAAACGTGTTGTTTGGCTAACCAATTTTAGTACATGGTAACTTAAACGTGTAGTTAACTTAATTGTGTTGTAAATTATGTATTAAATCAATTGTTATTTAATTAACTGATCAACGCCGGCGGCGGTGTTGCGCCTTTTGACTACTTAGATAATGTGAGTAACTGCACTACCGAATTGGGAGACTAGCGGTAGCTGTATGTAATTAAATAAATATAAAATAAACTGCTCCTATAAAATGACTATTGAACCATTTCTTTGTGTATAAACTGCTTACATTGGTGCATGCTAGGTTTTAGCCCGCAAAGCCGTCGCCTCCTATTGCGAGGAGGTGATGGCGATCAAAGAGGGAATGGAGAGGGAGAGAGTGGCGGCTGCCACTCTCCTTTCCTGCGTCAGACGCACCGCGACGGTCTTCGGCCACCGTAGTACATATATGTGGCCTGCGGGCGCCGGGTTAGGGGACCAGTAACAGGCCCGAGAAGGCAGCGCGCAGTGTTCCGCGCGCGCCTCTCAGGAGGACGTGGGTAAGGCCCCACAGTAGGTGAGGTCCACCAGGGGCTGGAGGACCGAGGCCTGCCGGGCTCGCGGTGCATGCAGCTGCGAATCCCGCGGCCCCCGTCAAGGGCCAGGAGAAGGAACACCATGGATTTTTTGCCGATAGGAGTCTAAATAACTCTTCGCCTTCCCCGGGCGAAGGGTATCCATACGAATATTCGCACGACAAAAAAAAAGGGTTTAGCCCGCAACCGGTGGCCCTCTCATCTGTTATTTTGTCAGATCAGATGGGAAGACTCTACGCTTTGGGGACTACCACTAGTTGTTGGTAAATAAAAACGAGTCGTAGTTTAAATCAATAACTGCCAATAGCCGAGCGCTCATTTAAAGGTAGGTACTGTTTATGAATAAAATAACACATTAAAATTCGAATTATTCATCATCAATTCTCAACTAATAAAGTGTGAATGAAATCATCATATTACGTGAAATATTTAACTCAGTTGCGTAACAAAGCTTTCTAAAGGGAAAAATATTATGTGTATGTTAATAAAAATGTGAAATTGTACGAGTAATGTGAAATTGTACGATAATGTCGAATCCGTCATATGAAAGACTTTCGTGGTATGACGCAACGCTTTGGCGGGTTTCCCTCGATTGTAGGGTGACCAAATAAAAGCAAGGACAGAAGAATCAGTATAACTGTGCTTTAGAATTAAGTTATACATGACTTTTGTTGGTAGTCATGCATTATTTTTTATTGTGTTTGTATTTTTTATATTTGTGAGAGTTATTCTATAAGCATTTTTTTTATTAATCCGTCCGTTCTTGTAATAGCCGAGTACAGTTTTAATTTAGTGACTAAGTTATAAACAAAAAACACTTTAGCAAAAAATAGGAAGTATATGGTAGTTAAATGCTATCAGTATATTGCACTAGGTACTTAGGTATATAATTGTTTTGCCTCTAAAAAGAATATAACTTACATTTCTCTCAGACGATTTTAAGTTCAGATGATGATATTATTTTTTCTTTATTTTCACCCTGTAACATCATCACAATCAACTAAACCTAAAAACACATTGTCATTCTAACGTAAATACCTATTTAATATCTACTTTAAAACAAAAAAAGCCAGTTTGTATAGTACCCTAGCTTGTTCCGATAAAGGACAAGCCAGGATAGCATTACACTCTCCAATATCGTACTTATTTGTTGGACCAAGTAAATCAAATCGCAAAGCTTCAGTCCGCACACACTCCATCAAATATAAACGTGGATGATATCAATGTTCTCAAACTCAGGAAAAGTGTTATTTTTTAAAGTGTTTTTCCGTGTGGAATCGTTAATAGCAGCTAGTGTCTGGGTTTGTACCCGGTTGATGTCAATAGGCTCGCCCTCTATTACATGAGACTTAAACACACACATAACGGCGAAATGAGGGTGTACTATACATCTTTGCACAACCCTATACTAGCGTTGCCAACCGTCCTGTTCTCCCAAGACATGTCCTGGGTTTTGTAGTGTCCTGGGATATCGTGGATAGTTTTTAAGCAGCATCCTGGATTTTTAAAGCACCCTGATAAGTACATGTATATTAAAATTCGCGTTTACAACTCGTATACTTTTATTCAAATACTTTCAGTCATACAGTACATATTAATTTAACTATTGCTATTCTTTAACTGCGTCCTGTTTTTAAACTGAATTGTCCTGGTTTTTCTAATTTCAAATCCTAGTTTTTGAAATTTGGGCTTGGCAACCCTACCCTATACTTATGATTTTATATTGTACCCAGTTTTGAGTGGAAGCCTTTCAGAAAATAAACCTGCCCTAACAACGGAAATGAAAGAACAACACATCGCCGATTTATTACGAATACCTATTATAGGTCGGGCCCCGGCTATAAATTCCGGTACGATACGGTTAAAAAAGTTGAGAATTTATTAATCGGGGTATTAATTAATTCACCGAACCTGTTGGGAATATGTAACAGGTGTTATTGTTTATTTTGGTCTAAAAAGAGATTAAATTCTGTTTGTTTTCAGACGTAATTTGGCTGTTGCTATTTGTATTTGCTAAAGAATGGTCTTGCAAAGATAACCAGTCAAAATATAATCAATTGAGTTTTAGCATTATAATTGTAGAAATATTTATCTTGTAAATAATTTGTATATTATGGCATACTATAAGATAAACGACTATGTTGACGATAGGGACGTATGGCGCTTGTTCTTTGCAGCACATGTGGCTTCCCTGGAAACCAATAGTTTATGTGTATTTAGATACGATTATGATTTGTTTCAATTCATACAGAATTGATTTATATACTTTTTTTTCATTTTAAATTATTACTTTTAGTTTATTTGCATAATTTTATTATTGTAAAAAAATATTCAAATTTTATTTGTATAGATCCAATTAATTTATTTACCTGACAGACAGAACTGTGTTGCTGGGGAGTTTGTTGCGCCGTTTCTTCTTCACAGCATAAATACGAGGAAGCGGTGAAGGGAGGGCTTTTTTGTGGGCTGTCTATTGTAATATTGACGTTCAAAAAGAACTAATAAGTTATTCTAGTCTATTTTGAATAAATGAGTCTTGAGTTTATCTCGAAAATGGTCCATTATTGCATAAACTATTTCTGGGTTATTAAATATTGCATAACATGTCCTAAAACCCTACCACGGGATCATGACCAATAACAAGTAATCCTGTATACTAAACTAAACTTTTACTAGAGCCATGGTCACCCTACTAACAGCATATCGATATTTACAAAACATATCATTTGTCGTCATTGCTTTCCAAGTAAATGCACAACACGCCGTTGAACTTATCAACAGGTTTGTCGTCAAATTATATCGAAATCGATACCACACCTTTAATCTGGACATTTATAGCATTGTACTTACGATTTCGAAGAGTGAGAACGGGGTAATAAACATTGTAGGGTATTTAAGAGCTGTGCAAGTGTGAGGTCATATTTGGGGAGTCAATTGTCACTGACTCAATAAATGGAAATGCTATAAAGGATTTCGTATCGGGATTGTGTTGCGTAGTGCGCGTGTGCTAAGTTTACGACCCTCTTTGGTGGTTTTTTTAACTTTTAAAAGTCACGGACTACTTTTAATATTTTCAAAATGCCACGTACAACCTTACTAATAAGGGAATTGTAGGTAAAAAAACAGTTGATCTTTACAAATTACTACAGAGAATTATATGACCAAAATGTTTTTACTATTTCAATAAGTGCCTACGTTACGGGTGAAGAATGATCGCGTATCCCTGGCACTTAAATATCATGGACCATTAAGAGGTCCATGCATCACACTTTAAGAAACCCTGCTCTTTGGATTTATCTAAGTGTGCTGGTTTCCTCAAGATGTTTTCCTTCACCATTAACTTAAGTGATAATCAAATTCTGATCCTCTTACCTCCAGTTAATGAATTGAGAATTCTAGGATGAGTAGTACTTAAGTAACATTTTGAGTACGGAGTTGTCAACAAAATGACGGATTTTAAAGCATTTTTTTGACAACTCCGTACTCAAATACTACTTAAGTATTGCTTATCCCTAATTTTCAATTCAGGAACCGGAGGTTAGGAACTCGAAAAGCATCGAATCCAGACCCGTTCAACGGTCGTCGATAAACTGGCAAACGCCTATATTCGTGGACTCAATTCGACGGATATAGGCGTCATACATGTTGAATTGAAATGAATAGTTTCATCTCTTTCCTCAAATCGTCATTCCCTTACATAAATTGTCAATTTAGTTGCGTGATCGCACGTGTCACAGTCACCAGTTCACTTTCTTCGTGACTAAGTCTTTACGTCATCCCGGCTTATTGAAATACGAATAAGGATGTAGACAATGTGGAGTGTTTACCGTAAAACTTTGTCCTCTTGTTACGAAATATGGTTCAAATAAGACTCAGGTTTTGAAATAGCTTTGTCTCTTTTTACTGTATGATGTTAGAAAGTGATGGGTATATTTTAAATTGTAGTTTTTGTTTAATATTTTATTGTGTCTATGGTTCTTAGAGGGCTATATTCGAAGAGACTTTGTAGCTTTGTTTTTTATTGTTTGTCTTTTCGTCACGTTTGAATGTAGTCGCACGTGATGGTAAGCGAAAACAGGGTCTAAGGGCCTATTCACACGGCGTCTTTACTAAGCAACGTCGACGCGCGTTTCCGTCAAACTCTATACCTAAAAAATCACAATGACGTTTTTTAAGTATGAAGTATGACAGAAACGCTTGTCGACAGCGCGTTAAAAAGACGTCGTGTGCGTAGGCTCTAAGATGGAGCACACGAATCCAAGTAGCAGAGATATAGAGGGACTCTCCTATAATATTTCTAATAAATCTCTTGTCTTTATATACTAGCTATGCTCTCGCGGTTCCGCCAGAGTAAAGATTTTTCTGATATCGGAAACCTTCGCGTAAGTGCCAACAACAACTGTACAAAGTTTCAACTCAATCGGATGAATGGTATAAGCATACGGGACCAACAAATAAACATAATTTTTTACATATACTTAATAGATAATAACTATAATTATCAATAGCACAAAGTAACTACTTATAAATACAACCAATTCCGCCAATATCTAAAAAACGAAGAACATTATTAGTCCGGTCAAGTTAGCTCAAAATATAGGGGTAGGTTAACAAATTCGCATAGAGCTGAAAATTGGTACGAATGTTCGGAACACCATTATAAATCAAATGTAAAAAGTCCCCAGCGATCCCATACTTGCAAAAAAAAATATTCAAGGTCAAAGTTCGCAACTATGGGTTTTTGCGTTTTTTAGCCAAACGGTAAGTTTTATGATAAAAATAGGTTAGACAAAAATTGTAGATTATGCAATTCTCTATAAGAATTTGTCTACATTTTTTCTCCTAAACGTCACCGTTTCTGAGATATAATGGTTGAAAAAGTTGTATTCTTTATAATATGCGTTTCCACGCCACCTGGAAGGTAGTGTACTTGGCGCGTTTTTTTAACGTGGTTTCTCCAATAGGCCTATCCCACAATCTATTGTGATCCTGTTTAATTCAATGCTAATTCAAAATATATAAAAACTGGTACTATTGGAAATGATGAAAGCCGTATGAATTCTAAAAAATTAGGTCAAATTATCCGTCTCATTCATAATCATCTGATAATTCTGCTTCCTCTTCTTCTTGTTCGTCTTCTTGTACTTCTTCTTCTGCTTGTTCTTCTTCTTCCTGCTGGGTGTAAGTCAATTGGTCTAACAGCGATGTATCAGATGTCTCCTCACTGATATTGTACGAATCCTCTTCTGATGGTGATTCAACATTGGAGCACGACTGACCTTGACAACTGGTACATGTTAATCGCCATCAGAAGAGGATTCGTACGATATCAGTGATAAAGAATACAACTTTTTCAACCATTATATCTCAGAAACGGTGACGTTTAGGAGAAAAATTGTAGACAATTCTTATAGAGAATTGCATAATCTACAATTTTTGTCTGGCCTATTTTTATCATAAAACTTACCGTTTGGCTAAAAAACGCAAAAAACCCATAGTTGCGAACTTTGACCTTGAATTTTTTTTTTTGCAAGTGTGGGATCGCTGGAGACTTTTTACATTTGATTTATAATGGTGTTCCGAACATTCGCACCAATTTTCAGCTCTATGCGAATTATTGCACTTTGAAATGTCTAATTTGACCGGACTACTTATATCATATGTCTTGGATATGAAAAGTCGGTTAGTATTTAAATAAAATAATACAATACAACACGTAATCAAATAACACACAATAATAATCGCGTGTCATAACATAATAAAAGCCACACTTTTAATACCATACTATAAAAAGTTCCTCTGTTAATAAAGCCAACCAATCCGGAAGGATCGGTTGTTATGTGGAAATCCGGTGACAATGCGCACGCGACGCATTGTTGATCTTGTCACATGAACTGGGGACATTCATCTTGATAAGTATAATACGCACACAGAGGAAGATGTGAGTTGTGTAGATGTGTGCGTGTGTGTATTGAGAGTCGTTGGGTGCACGCGAAGGTAGAGTCAAAAGATTTTTGTTGATATAGAACACTGATCTGTAGTGTCATTCTGTAAGAAACCCACCTCAATATCAACGGTTAGCTCGATATCCATAATATCACAGTATGGATAATAGAAGCAAATAACACACAGATAATCCACAGTATAATCAATAACGCGTAGTTTTGTTATCCACGCTGCGCTGTGTCACGACAAGTGTCTAATTGACAGTCGCGATCGAGGTGAGATTCTTACAGAATTGCACTGCTGATGGCATAAGCGAAAGCATAAGACTATACGGGGTTCCTTTGGTGAAAGTGGACCATTTCAAATACCTAGGACATTTAGGTACAACCGGTCATATAGACGATGCTGACATCGAGAGGGAGCTGAGGGAGGGCTTTGTCAGTTATAGCTAATATGATAGCCCGCAGGTTTGCACGCTGCTCCAAGTCAGTCAAGACGAACATTTCAGAGCGCCATGTACCCCATTTTACAATTGAAGGCTCTACTGCAATAATGATAAATGCCCTTTTATTTTGTTTTAAGATATTAAGTATCTTAAAACAAAGTAAAAGGACTTTTAAAGGATTTTTAATTTTATAAATGGTGAAAGAAAACTCAGCGTTAAAGATGAGAACACCTATGACGCTGAGCGTTATAGCCGCGTATCCGATTTTTAAAAACGTATTTATCGCGGTATTGTAAGCGATATTGCTGAGTTTGTAAACGAGATTACGAACTGCATGTATCAAGTGTCCGAATGGCATAGTTACTTAGAATTAAAGAAACTTTGGACATTCATCATTATTGCAGTGGACCCTTCACTTGCAGCCTGTGGGTGAATCACACCCAAAGAGCATACGAAGCCCTTTGTGGCCAAACAAAGTTTGCATAGGCAAGCGTCGACTGCTTCTTTGAAACGATGCTCAAGCGATGCGCGTCCGTATTGCACAGGGTTCACGGCAGCTCCAATGGCATACTGATGATGATAGCCGACAGGCTGGACTTTAAAAAATGATATAAACCTATTCTGTATGAATTGAGAGAAAATCATTTATTTATTTATTTACATCCAAACTTACGTCTATCATTACAGGTAGTAAGTAAACCGAATGCGATAGATAAGCTACATTTAACAATACAATATACAACTAAATAACACCTAAAGGAGACCTGACACGCTTCATACATTTTTGGACCAAAATCCAAAGAAGCCGGCCAAAGAAAATTAGATACATGTTATGATAGTACATGACTACCTAAACATTTTTTATTACTACGTCATTCCTCTAGGTCTGATATCTGAGTCACTACTTAAAAGTTAAAATGTTTCAACTTAGTGAAAAAATTAAAGAATTTAAGCGTTAAGATATTAACTAACAGTACCTAGATAGTATCGTAATGTTTGTAAGTAAAATACATATATACTATATTCTAATACGCTATATATGTATAAAGCGTATTAAGATACGACGATACGATAACAACACTGGACATAGGAGAGCTGTCCGATGAAACTGAAGTTGCATGGATAATTAAAAAGCAGGGTAGTCACGCAGACATGGTGATCTTTCAGCCTTCATGGCTACCTGCCTCTTAAACAATAACAACTTAACAAGTGACGTTTGGCACATGTTTTTCACTTACAAATTGTTTTTTAGTTTTAGCTGAAATGGAATATTTTAACCTTATGTAGTGACTCAGATATCAGACTTAGAGGAATGATGGCATATTAAAAAATGTTTAGGTATTCATGGATTATCATAATATATGCATAATTTTTTTTTGGCCGGCTACTTTACTTTTTGGTCCATTTTGTCAGAATGTCCTTACGCCATAACTTGTTAACCAGTAATTTGCCCTTGTGAAGTCGCTCAGTATACAAGACCATAAATCACTTTGTTCAGCTACCGCGTTGAGCGTGCGTATGGCTTGCGTCAGTGGCGCCCGCTGCAGCAAGTTGGTACGAGCGCTGGGTACCATCAGCACTTGCAGCCGCCGCCGCGCCGCCTCCCCCCACGTAATCGTCCCGCACACATAGCCTAAGTTCCTTTAAAATGGATGGATTATATTGATTTTTCCACGCAACACTTTAAACAAATATGAGGCCAATGCTACTTCTCTTCTCATTTCTAATTTATAGTATCCTACCATACCAAGTACAAACAATGTTGTCATAATCGTAATCGTATCTTCTTCTTCTTAGCGTGCAGAACTCAGCAACGAGTTTAGCACTATCCGTAGCGTCCATTAGTTCTTGTGACGTACAGGTAACAGGGCAGGCGGGGCATGATGTTAAGTGCACCATAGTTTGCGGAACGGCACCGCATTTACACTCCAGGTTTGAGTTACCCGCAAATTTCCACCTGAGCAGGTTTTCCTTGCTTCGACCAACCTGAGTCCGAAGTCTATTTAGAGATTTCCAGGTCAGCCAAGGCAACTCATGCCCAGGTGGGAGATCCTCGGAAGGGGCAACAAATGGAGTGGGTAGAGAAGCTTTATTTCACCACAGCTGGACTCTTGCCTATGTGAACGTTCGCCAGTGAGTGGGAGGACACGCTGTGTAAAGCTATTACGGCTCTTAAGTCTTTGCCGAACGGGAATGTTGTAGTGCAGAGGGTGACGCGTATCGCGGTAATCGTATCTAAATAATATAGATGCATACATAAACCTACACATCAAAACTATTGGTTTCCAGGGAAGCCACATGTACAGACAAGAACTAGCGCCGCACGTCCCTATCGTCAACAATTATCAGTGTTAGGTACTTTAAGTGGCCCGTTAGTAGGTACACTCTTTCAAACTAACCTTGTATTGTACGCTTGTGGGTTATGCAACTAACTATAAACAAAATCATAAACTTTTTGTTTTACGTTTATATTTAATTATGCCACGTATGAGGTCAATATTATCATTTAACTTAGTAGTTTTGATTAAGAAATATTATTTAAATTAGATTCTCATTTAGAAACGACCCGAGATGGTGAAAGAAGCCATAATTTGTTACTTTGCGTGTTTGAAATTTTATTAATTGTTATTACGATTACAAACTATTTATCTTTGTTGGCAAATATCTAAGATATAAATAAAAATGAATCGCCGAAATGTATGTACGCGCATAACTTCCAAACGGCTATACCAAATTAATTAATTGTTTTTTTTTGTGTGTTCGTTATTGTCAGGACAAAGATTGTAAAAAAGAAAATTTAAATAAAAAAACGAATTCACGAAACAAAAAAATGGCAGCACGAAGTTCGCCGGGTCAGCTAGTTTACAATAAAGGTTGCATGTACTAATCTTTATCCTTTATTCAACTAATTACATTTTTAAATATTTCTCTCATAACAAATAAAAAAACATTTAAAAATATAAAAAATAGTAGTCCACCGGCATCGAGAACAGGGTCCAAGCTACCGGCCCCGGCGGTCAGGGCCTCAGAGAGAGGAACCTCCTAACAATACGCGCCGTGTCGAGAAGTACTGCTTTCTGTATGAGGCCCTTGATCCAGCCGCCCAACGAGAGCCTCTTTAGGTGTTGGTCGAGGCTCTTGGCTATTAAGCCATTCGCCGTAACTACTATCGGCACAATTACAGCTGAATCAACATCCCACATGTCGACAACCTCATGTGCTAAGTCTTGATATTTAATTTCTTTATCTTTCTCAGCTTTCACGAGGTTCTCGGCATGTACCAATTGTTATTGCGTTTTTCCGTGTGGAATTTCTCAGTAGCAGCCCGGAGTCTTGATTTGAGCCCGGTTGATGGTAATAGACTCGCCCCCTGTAACATGGGATTTAAACGGCGAAATGAGGGTGTACTATACACCTCTGCCCAACAGTTCTGGGAATACAGATGAATATTGGGGCCAGTATCTATCTTATTCCCAAACAGCTAAACTATACAAATCAGCTTAACTTTCTCTCATTTCTTCCTCATTCACTGTTTTTAGGGTTCCGTACCCAAAGGGTAAAACGGGACCCTATTACGAGTACTAAGACTCCGCTGTCCGTCCGTCTGTCACCACGCACCTTTAGAATTAAAGAGACCTATTCGAAATTTTAAGATTTCGTCTTTTACTCATAGACTGACCCATCTTCATCGACTCTTAATAAAACAGAGGCCTGTTGTGGCGTAGAAATGTAATGCAACCGAATAATCTCCCGTTTCTACAAAATTTATAAATATACGCAACTTTATTCAACGTTTTCCAAAACCTTAGTTTTTTAGATAGGTCTCTTTAATTGTAAAGAAGCGACCAGGCTGTATGTATCTCATGAACCGTGATAGTTAGACAGTTGAAATTTTCACAGATGATGTAGGTATTTCTGTTGCCGCTATAACAAAAAATACAAAAAAAACAGCATAAAATAATATTTAAGGGGGCTCCCATACAAAAAACGTGATTTTTTTGCCGTTTTTATAGATAATGGTACGGAACACTTCGTGCGCGAGCCCGACTCGCACTTGGCCGGTTTTTTTGTCTCAGGAAGCTCTTAGTAACTTAGTCTGTACCAACAAAACTACTAAGAAACTTCTAAGAAAATTGAGTCATACACTAATAATCGTATTAAATTAATGGGTTGAAGCAATCGCGTAATAAGCACACAATGTTAAGTAATCCGTATCCACAAGAAACATTATAAATAAGAAAGTGAGTTTATCAGACAATCATCTGGCAAGCTCATTTGTTTAAATATTACAAAACAAAATATTAGTAACAAAATGGACTCAGCATTATTATTAACACAAATTAATTTAATTAATTGCATTATACAATACGTATGCAAATGAACCCATCTTTATACCTAATTTGCATGAAATTCCCATTAATAACAGTGTATTCAATCCAAAATAATTCGCATTTCTAAATCTATAATTAGCACTTACTTATCGAATTTAAATTTGAATAAATTTTGTTAGTAAAAAGCTTTGCTATTTTGTAAATTAAACTAAAAAGAAATCTCTAATTTTTACTGTCAATTTATTTATGTTCATTCACAAGTGAAGCAAGTGGACATGCTAAGCACTTGAATGTTACATCAGCGTATTTATTTTTAACTTGCACTAATCAAAAGTGACATGCTTTTAAAAAGTAACACAGGAGCCGCGCCAGTATCTGGGGTATTTCCCACCTCACGCAATAGTCAAATGACCATATTCTGAATTATTTCGTAGTGTGTATACATTTTTTGTAAGTATTTGCAACGTAAGGTGAGTCATAACGTTTCTCTACAAAACATTACCATACAAAGAATATAAAGTATTTTTTAAAAACAATACATTTATTTTAGAGCTATTTTATGGTTTTTGATGAAGTCGTTTATGTTTTTTCGATCGCAGCCTTCTTATGGCTACCATTTACGAAATGACCGCTATCCCTTTCCCACTCTCGGAATAATATTAAAACATTCCTGCTCTAACAGATCATGGTAACCCCCCTGGACTCATCATTCGTTATAGTATAGATATAGTAGAGTATAGTAACAATATTTTTTTGTTAGTATGCGACCTGCGGTACGAGCACGAATCTTTTTATCGAGTGGATTCGAGAAATTTATCTTTCCTAAACGTCAAATTTGACATAAGATATAGGTAGATAAAACGACAGAAGTTTTTAACGTTTTATCTATACCTATCTTATGTCAAATTTGACATAAAAACATTCGATAAAAGATCCGTGCTCGTACGGCTGTGCTGTCATATAACCTCGACCACCAAAAGTGACAGATTAATGTTTGGGCAACAACGTCATTCCGTCTCCAGTCTGTGTATGCTCGAAGGTATGAAAGTATCATTATGACGGGTCAAAAGCAGGTCAGATGCAACTGCAGAGATCTAGTTACGCAACCACGAGCAAAACTAGACGCAAACTAAGAATTTCCTGCTTGCAAAATTTTAGATTTGTAAAGTATGGCAATGTGTGCACACACGAGTTCCGCCTACTATCGAAACTGATTTAAATATTATACAAAACCACTTTTTTGATTACGTACATTACTTCGTAATTTTAGACGTGTAAGTAATTTAATTTGAATACAAAGATAAACAAATTCGTACAGTACATGATCAATTTCAAAAAAGATCAAACTCCGGAAAAAAATATCTATTTTCTTTCTCACATGTTCCATGTTGTTCTTTGTTAATTGATGCTAAGAATGCTAATTATAGTCTGTAAGTTGGCTGTCTACTTTCTACATGTCTATTTATCAATCTTTCAAGGTAATAAAATACCTAATTGTCTACTGTTATATCTCTTTTCTCTTTCTTCGTGAGTTGAAATTCAAGTACATTATCAAACGATGGCACAATAATCACATGAATTATCGTAAGTATATTGTTATCTAATATAAACATTGTTTATGGTACTTGTGGTATCTTTATATTGTAAATTATATACCTGTTCAGTTATATTGTTAGGTTTACCGCAACAGACAGGTGTTTATCTAAGAATTTACCATGTGTCCTTACCGCAAAATTATTGAATTAATATTTTGGTGACGCAGTTTATAATTTGGCAATCACTTGCCACATATTTTAAGTCCATAATTTTTGCACAATGTTAAACAAGACGTTCTAAAAACAAAATAACAATCGTGGTGTCGAATGCATCACCAATACCGCGAGTGCTTACTTGTTTTCTGGATTTTATTTATATTTAATCAAGCACCACTACAAACACATGCACACAAATGCACGTGTATGCACACACACTTTTCCGGAACAACGCGTACAAACTTAGTGCATTGTTCAAGTTTCTCTTTGCGGAATGCCTAAAGTTAACGAACTTCTAAGTGCTATTTTACTTGAACATTGATTTTAAAAGCGATTAGCTGTGTTGCATGACTTTAATAGAACACTGTGTGAAATCTATAGGTTGTTGTCTCAGAAGTTAAGATGTTTTTCTTATTAGAAATAATTTATTTGAAGATCTTTTTCTAGAACATTTTCTTAGGCCGTGTTTTAAACAGCATAAGGTTATAAAAGACTGGCAGATTTTGATCTAAATCTAAAATGGATCTGGGTTATATTTTTTTATTTTTTATTATTACTTATTTATATTAATTGCCAGTGTCAATCCCAAAGTGTGGGATCACACAGTACATAACTAATTATAAAATGACAAGGCAGGCTAACGTGCGCAGCGCGACATAATTATGTGTATCTCGTGCCGAGACGAGATAGTGTATCTATGACTTATCTTGGCATGAGATAATGCGAAGGCAATATTATGTCGAGGAAATATAATAAAATTAATTCAAAGAAGGCATGAAAAGAATATGTTGTATAAAAAAATGGAGGAAATACACGCTTTTCAAGTTTCTGGAAGTGGCATTTTCTCTCCTAGTCGGGCGAAACGGACAATAGACGAAATGAAGTAATTAGGTATGACTTAAAAAAATTATATCACTTATAAATCGGGCGTTTTATTAAATATTTCGCTGTTGCCTGTTTATTGTAAAAGTTTCGAGATTTCTAAAAAAAAAAACCGGCCAAGTGCGAGTCGGACTCGCGCAGGAAGGGTTCCGTACCTATATCTATAAAAACAGCAAAAAAAAAAACATGTCTGTTGTATGGGAGCCCCCTTAAATATTTATTTTATTCTGTTTTTTAGTAAGTATTTGTTGTTATATCGGCAACAGAAATACATCATCTGTGAAAATTTCAACTGTCTAACTATCACGATTCATGAGATACACACACGAATGACGACACGGTTGGTGCAATGGCTAAGCGATTGGCTTCTACGCTACGGGTTGTGGGTTCGATTCCCAAACGGAACAAAAATTTGTATGGCCTACAGATGGTTGTTTCGGGTCTGTGCGTTTGTAAACGCACCTACGATACAAGAGAAATCTTAGAGTGGGGCAAAGATTAAAAAAAAATAGTTACAGCCTGGTGACAGACGGACGGACAGCGGAGTCTTAGTGATAGTGTCCCGTTTTACCCTTTGGGTACGGAATCCTAAAAATGTCACTCTAGCTATTATAAAATAGTGCATCTATTCAGTTTCTTACGGTACAACATCTTTCCTAATTCTCATCTTACATACATTTCTGCGAAATCATCACCGATAATTCGCATCATTAGTTAATGACTAAGTTGATTTTCTATTCATTAAAATTCTAGTA
Organism: Amphipyra tragopoginis; assembly: GCA_905220435.1. NCBI lineage: Eukaryota > Metazoa > Arthropoda > Insecta > Lepidoptera > Noctuidae > Amphipyra > Amphipyra tragopoginis. The sequence continues at coordinate 7,593,081 of HG992006.1, forward strand.
CGAATACAGCTCTATATCTATGTAGGAAACTGATAGTAGAGTTTAAAGCGTAAATTGAAATAGAAAAGGTTAGGGCGCTGACATTTGAAGATTGACTGTTGCTATTTATGTAAGTAGCTGTGAAATTATTAAGCTTCTATTATAAATTATTGGGTATTATACAGCAGTGAAAATATATCGTAAATAGGCTTACTGATGTTTTATGTGCATTAAATAAACATGTGCTTATCCTGTGGGCTTATCATAATGATTGCTGAATCGTATGAGCGGTCACTGAACTACCTGTAATTTTTATGGTTCCTTTCCAAAAGGGTGCCAACGGCACCTTAATGAGCCTACACTGTCTGACCGTCTGTCATAAAGGTATATCTAAGCAAGAAGAATGGAGATGAAAGATGGGGTGCATGAAAAGAGCCTCCACAAGTGACGATACTTAAGTACGTCCGGCGCACCCTGGGTAGTCAGCCCCGCTACCAACCTTGTCGACTGGCTAATCTTTTCACCACAGCATTGAGCTATTTTCGTATAGCTCGTGCTGACACGAGAGAAGAAGAAGTCTGTTGAAATTTCACAGATTATGTGTTGTTGCTGCATGAATCTTGCCAAATAATAAAAAATAGAACTAAATCACAAGAGATCTCTAAAAATTGGCGATTTTACAACGATCTAAGTACGGTTCTATTTAAGATTAGTTACGATTTACTCACGTACGTATAATACAAAGATTTATGTTCCGGCTGTATCTTAAAAATGGTAATTCATAATTTAGCTTGATTATACTTAGTTCATACTCTACAAATAAAAAACAAAAAAGAGCTCTTTCCGTTTATTTTTTGGTACGGAATTCTGTGGCCTAGTTTAATTCGCACTAACAGTTTTTATGAAGAAATACCCAATTTTATGCGTGTCTAATATACTCTTTGATGTGTTAGGTCAAAATGGTTGGATGTAAAAAACATTACCTATAATTTCGCAGCATTTCATATGTCCATTATGTTTTGATGACCAATTTCACAATAGTGTGTTGATCTTTTTTTCAAATGACCTACAAAAATTCTAAATATTTTGTAACTTTGAATGCGAGGCCGTGGACTTTCAGTGTGATTTTTATAGATTTTTGGATCCTTGAATGGCGATACCTATAACACTCGAATGTAGATATGTATTTTAATTCAAAACCATTTTTAGTACTAATATTGAGAAGTGTTGTGTAAGGATCATAGTAGTTACCTGACCGTTCTAAAGATTTTTAGAACAATCGATACATGAAAAGTACATCGACGACCGCAAAGAACAAACCGCTATCTACAAAGACACAATATTTTGGTAGATAGCCGTGTGTTCATTGGTATTACTTTTAAATAAAATTTATCATTGTTATCATTATCATCATTCAGCCCAAAGACGTCCACTGCTGAACACTGGCCTCCCCCAAGCCTCGCCCATTGACCGGTCCTGTGCTTCTCGCATCCAGCGGATTCCCGCGACCTTCGCCAGATCATCGGTCCACCTTATGGGAGGCCTGTCCGCGCTGCGCCTTCCGGTACGTGGTCGCCACTCCAGAACCTTTCGGCCCCATCTGCTATCCGTTCTGCAAGCAATCTGCCCCGCCCACTGCAACTTAAGGTTGGCAATTTTTCGAGCTATTTCGGTTACCGTGGTTCTCCTGCGGATCTCATTATTTCTAAACAAAATTCTTATGTGTATTTTTTCCGTTTGTCTATTAAAGTCAAAGTCAAAGCATTTATTTCAATTAGACCATTTACAGGCACTTTTGAATTGTCGAGAAATAAAAAAGAAGTTACTGCCGCGTTCCAAGGTGTAGATTCCTATGGAGAAGAACGGGCAATAAACTCCATGGTTACTCTTTTTCATCAGATATTTATACAAAAATTTGGTTACATTGTGAATAAGAAAATAAATGTGAGAACAATGTAAGATATGCTATACTAATAAGAGTACCTACAATTCATTTGCCATGCCATTCAAAATCGGGACTAAAGTCTGATTAATTTGATTAATTTCTCACACACTTCAACTGAACTGTAACTACCAGAGTTCAGATAGACTGCGCCAATGTTACGTAACCAACGAACAGCATCCAATACAAATAAATGGTCGACTATCTGTTGCTCAGACTATTAATATAAACCATATAAAGGGCAAAGATCGCGATTAACAGCGTATTGACGGGCTTTTAGTCAATAGCTAACGAGGAACGAGTAACGACTCACCCGTAGCCTGCAATTGACTTCTAACACGCGGGTGTTGAGATCCTGATAGTCTTTTAAATTAATTTCCGTCCATGATTAGATTGTTGATTATGATTTTGATCCATGGAGATCAGTAGTTAAGACTATAGTCTGGCTTAAATCAATTTTATAAAAAGGTAAAAAATATTTTAGGCCTTATTTAAAAAACCAGCCAAGTGCGAGTCGGACTCGCGCACGAAGGGTTCCGTACCATTATCTATTCTGTTTTTTAGCATTTATTGTTATAGCGGCAATAGGAATACATCATCTGTGAAAACAACTGTCTAACTATCACGGTTCGGACGGACGGACAGCGGAGTCTTAGTAATAGGGTCCCGTTTTACCCTTTGGGTACGGAATCCTAAAAAGAAGTAGTAATTGTGGTTTAACAAAAAAAAAAACATAAACGTAGAACACAATTGAAAACCAATATGATCTGATTTAATCAATATCTTAATTTTTATAGCAATTTTACGTAAAAGGACTCAGAAAGATTGTTTAGGTACTTACCTTTTTTTTATAAATTGGTTCGAATCAGAGTATACCGGATGCTAAAAAATGAACTCTTAGAATTTTATAGGTATACTCGGTATCGGTAATTGAACAACTTTCGTAGAAGAATCATCTATTACAGTAATAAAAAATAAAACGCGAGTTTCGAAAAGTTTTACTACGAATTTTGTTCAATTTCCGATACCGAGTAAACCCACATAATTATTAGAGTTAATTTTTTGACATCCTACATACATATACTATTTTTATTTAAAGGAGTTTTTTATTACCTAATTACACTTAGGCCGACTTGTGGAACATCGTTAGTCCCGAGCTATCCCTGTCACAGGTATACAAACTTTACTGGGCCATCAGTTTAGCCCTGAGCTAAACGATGCTGCCCAAGTCTTACGGTCTTTATCTCAAAGTTAAGGTAACAGAAAAAAAAACTAATTTTTTAAGTTCATGTGATGAGTAGATAGATGCTTTTACGCAGAGCGGCTGATGTCTTTATCTACGCAGGACAGGGACAAACAAATGTACAAGGTGTAACTTAAATAACGCACAACTTCTTAAGGGGTCACTATACTCATCATTATGAACAACTTTTACTATGGGACCAAAAACGGAATCGCGAAAAAAAACAGCTGTTCCCTACATTTTGATGAGTTATGCGAACAGAAATGTAGGAAACAGCTGTTTCCTGCCAGGGTTGCGGAATTTATTCGAAAGAGTTACCGCGGCCCTGGAACGCAAAGGGCATTAGAAGGAACACGGATGGGTTTTAGTCAGTAAGAGTCTGACACTCCCTTCAGCTCTGGGCGGACCGGAAGGCGTCATATGATGATTTCGCATCCATAAAAAAAAGGGAACAGCTGCTTTTTTTTCGCGATTTCATGTTTGGTCCCATAGTAAAAGTTGTTCATAATGATGAGTACAGTGACCCCTTAAGAGGTTGTGCGTTATTTAATTTACACCTTGTATTAAGATTTCTACTGATACAGTCATGTAATACAAGCGTAAGGATATTATTCAACTTGGCTACTTAGTGCATAAACATTAACTTTCAAGCCTACAAGTTTTTGCGTGGCCCAAGACCCTATGGATGACATAATGTGAGAGGTCATAACTTTTCCCGGTACTATTGGCTCTGGTATTAATGGCCGACGTAACGAAGAGTTCCGGGTTCGAGGCCAGTCTGTAGCTAATTTATGGGGAACGGGGAGATTGCTGTTCGTGTGAAATGAATGTAATTATTTTTTTGCAGTTACGACATTGTTGATACATACATAACAGTCCCGCCTGTGATTTCCTGGGCTTGTCAAAGGTGTGACTCTGGATAATGTGCACAGACGAAAATGGGTGAAACTAAACCACAATTTATTGACAAAAAAATAAATAAAAACAAAACAAAAAAAACGTCGAAAAAATCACACAAAACATTCTAAATTTCTTGAAAGAAACACGTTTTCTAATTTGATGGCTGTTTTTAAGGGTTTATTTTTATTTACTAGGCAACATCAATTCTTAGCCATCATTATTGTTGTTATTTAAATGAAATACGCGCATTTAATAAATACTTATTATTTTTTTGTAATAAAAGAGAAAAAAAAGCGATAAAATTAAAAGATTAGTTTTTTTTTGCTATTTTTTGTCGATAAATTGTTGTCTAGTTTCACCCATTTTCATCTTTGCTCAATGTATCTAAGGACAAACTATATAAGATTGTTCTTACAGTTCACCAATTTAAATGGCTTTCACCGGATACAATTCCAACTTTGGCGGTATCTATGCTCCCAAACAGAGCATCAAATCATGGACCTCACGGTCCACGTCACGATTGCCACTGAAGCGATTGCCGTATCAATTTCCGTCAAACAGTTTGACTTTTGAAAGTTCGTAACACTTGAGGCTAGATTTGAGTCTCGATTCAGCTAAGTATAGTTCAATTACTGTTCTGGAATAAGGCCGAGTACCGAGTTTATACATAAACAAGGATCTGTACCCCAAGTGTGAGTTTTTTACGTTACTACTGTAGTTGCGTTTCGCCAAAAATGTCAAACAAATTTTTAGTAACGCTATTCGCTGCTAGAGGCGCTGCCTAAATTTTCATACATTTTTGGCGTGACGCAACTACGGTAGTAACTTAAAAAAACTCACACTTGGGGTACAGGTGATTGGAGAGTTCAAACTGGACTTGAGGAACGTTCTGTAATGGATCGTAGTAGTAGTAGCATAGGTATAGGCAGAGTTTTTAATCACCATTCAATTTTTTTCTCACTCTGATGCAGGACCGGCCCTACCATAGGGCGAACGGGAGTGAATCGCAGCGCTCAATTTGTTCCACCACAGTACAAGGCGGTTTAAGTGGTAAGACAGTCACATTCTCTGATTCTGTGCATGAGCCACAAGCGTAGTATTTAACGTTTGACTTAGTAACCACGTTAAATTGATAATTCTTCCGGGAAAATTATTTTATTATGAAAATTTCACCTACCGATTTCTATTCAAAAATGGAATCTTTGAATGATACCTAATGCCTCGAAAAATTTTGGACGGTGAAGATTCCATTTCGAAAACGTCTGACACTCAAAATTCTCCTTTCACATTGTCGTTGGTCATGAACATTGAACTGCGTCTACGTAGTGTACTCGGAGACATCGAAAATGACAAGCATTTTCTTACTAACTTTCAAATTACATAGCTACGAGTCTTTCAAATACTTGACTGTTAAAAAATTTGTACCGAAAATATTTGTAAAGAAATACCAGCAATATTACTAGTACTTATATTATTTAAAAAATACTTGGATTAATTAGAAGTAATTGCACTCTAATTAATTGTATTTAAAGCATGCTACCGGCCTCGATTAAGAACGACCAAATACCAAGACTAGACTAGACGATTTAATTACAAAAAAAACGAGCCTAAGAGAGGACGGTTATAATTTTTATATAAAAATATGTTATGGGTAATTGAATAGCATTATCAGAAACGCGAAACGACGCGGCGGCGATCAAAACAAACAAGATCAAAAAATAAAAATCACAAAAATAAAAATAAAAGAGTCCGTGGGAATTAGCAACATTCATTATCACTCCTTACATAACACCATCCATTAAAGAACAAAATTAATGAAACTGCAACTATTGTCCAGCGAATACCAAAAGCGGAACAAAAGGATGGCATTATGTAACAAGACTGCCGAGGGCGTTACAACTCTTTTAAACTCAATCATTATTTTGACATTTTTGACTGATGATCATTAATTTGCAAACAATACTCAAAAATTGTGTGTGAGTTATGTACTGAAGTCATTATTGAACAAAAGATGTTGTGTCGCTATTGTTTTCAATTACAACAGGTTATTTGTGAAGAAATGAACATTTCAGTGAGGTAGGCCATTGGTCATAATTATGCAACTTTTCAATTGTGAGTTGTCTTGTGAAAACACTTATACTTACTATATTATGCAAAAATTAGTTTTCTCATTTAGTTGCTAATAATTTAATTTGATAGACTCTTTTTCCGCACATTAGATAACATTGGTGCTGTTTCTTTTGTGCACAAACTAAACTTAATTTAGACTATTGCCATCTTTTTCACTCTGATAGAATAAGAAAGAGACCGACGTAAATAAGAGCTGTCAAATTTAGTGAAACTAAAATCTCCGTACATATTTAGACGACACGTCAGAACGTGTCGACTAAAAACACGACGAAGTTCAAGGCGTAAACTAATTTGACGTCTCTAACTTAGTTCATATCTATCACCGTCCTTTTCTCGCGCTGTCTGTTAGTAAAAGATAGCAACTCTCCAATTTTAGTTTATTTAGTGAACAAGAGAATCGGCACCATTGTCACAGTAGACATATAAGCTAAAGCAGTACTTCAACTACCTACAATCGTCCGATTTGACACACTCACACAGACACGCACTGCAACAAAACAAATAAGGTATTTTCGGGATGCAGTTCCATACAAAACCAAAAAACTACTCAGTATGCAGAGCGTGTCTGTGTGAGTGTTTCAATTCTTGAGATTATAGTAAGTTGAGGTACTGCTTTAGCTTATATGTCTACTGTGCCATTGTCTCATCGTTATAACCATAATTACAATTACCGAATGGTAATGGCCGATGGGGCCGAAAGGTTCTGGAGTGGCGACCGCGTACCGGAAGACGCAGCGTACGTAGGCCTCCCACAAGGTGGACCGATGATCTGGTGAAGGTCGCGGGAATCCGCTGGATGCGAGAAGCACAGGACTGGTCGACGTGGCGATGCTTGGAGGCCTATGTCCAGCAGTGGACGTCTTTCGGCTAAATGATGATGATGAATTTAATAGGCTTTTATAAACGGTACAATGTAGTTTTGAATAGTTTTGAACTTGTCAAGCTTATGGAGCGTTTTACACTACTTAAAACCAAAAAGTAACAAATTAGTAGTAAGTAATTGGTAAAACTAAGTAAGGCTTCTTGTTCACACACGTTTTTTCGCCGTAAAAACCTACGGTTAATTAGCCGTGTGTAGGCACGGTCATCAGTGTTGTATGGACTACTATAGAAGTTTGTTGACGGACACGGCGGCCCAACTGCACGCCTGCGCCGCCGTATGCACCGTGGCTACTCCTCTTTTGCGCACGGTTTGATATACATTAGTGTTGTATGACAGTCTATGAGAGTTTGTTAACGGCACCGGACGTTTTCGCGACGGGCAATTATTGCATGACAGCTTTCCAACGCTGATTTTGTGCTACACAATGGATATAAATCAGTTTTGGCTGGTGGTTTGCCGTGTCGTGTACAAGCTCACATGATTTTTCTACGGCGCGACTAATACGCCGTACGGTTAAGAAACCGTGCCGTGAACAAGAGGCCTAGTTACCGTTTGCCATCAAGCAGTATCATGTTTTTAAATGCTCAGTTATTCGCTGCGGCACGTACGCACTATTAGATGACTGGCATAATGTCAACATACGACTCTTTTTCCGCACTTTAGATAGCATTGTACCATCGTCATTACCATAATTACAACTACGTGTACACAATAGGCTTTCAACTAGTTTACTGTTTTGTTTGTAACTTATCGCAACGAGCAACGACAAGATTCGCAACGATATCGGATTATGATATAATATTAATTATGAGAATTAATATTATATCATAATCCGATATGTTTTAAGTTGTTTTATGGCTCGTGGCTAACTAACAACCGCGTGGATCATAATGATTTGCAACGTTAAGCTGCGCTTGCCGTTGTCTGTCCGCGGAAGGGTGACCATTCGGTACACATCGAGTCCCCTCCGTGCTAGCGATGCCCGATACGTATCGATATTTTCGTGTATCGATACAACAGAATGCGATACATCGATATTTTGTATCGATACACGTCAATGCGATATTTGGCTGTATCGTATCGCTTCGCCGAAATATCGCATCAAAAATATCGTATTGTATTGAGTACTTAGAGTGATATTTGGTTTATGAAATATTAAGATAACAGTAACAAAGATTATAAAATAAATGTAAACTAATATATTCTTCTATTGTAATGCCTCCACATTTGAAGTTGCGGCTTTAACTTTTGTAATACGATATGAATGTGTAACGTAATGTAAATATTACTTTTGACTTGATGACGACATTTATGTTCGCATAACTCGTCAAAATGTAGGGAAAAGCTGATTTTTTTTCGCGATTTCCGGTTTGGTCCCGTAGTAAAAGTTGTTCATAATGATGGGTACAGTGACTCCTTAAGAGGTTGTGCGTTATTTATGTTACTCCTTGTATAATATTGATAGATAGAAAAGGATAATCAAAATGATAGAATTATTTTTAGTACCCCAACAGCAAAAATATTAAAATTATTCATACAAACATTAACAATGGGCGGTCTTGTCATTAAAAACAATATAACTGCGTGACTATCTAAAATTATTAAAGATAATTAAGAACAAAATAATGCTGGGGTATTCATCGAAGCGCATCAACTTTGAGACGCATCAAAAGTATTCCTCGAAACGCACCAACGATGAAACATAGAGAAAGAGCATGAAGGATTCGTTAATAAATGATATCGATAGAACGTTTTAAAATTCAACTGTCCTAATTGTTTATTTATTAAAACTACCAGGAAAGCAGAAATGAACTGGAACTAGGTGCTTAAGCGACTTACTAAATTAGCTCAATAATGGTAAAAGAATAGGTTTTGAAATTGAATCATTTGTTGTTTTGAAAAGTACCAGGGTGACAGAAATGAACAGAAAATAGGCGCCTAAACGATCTCACTAAGTGACAGTTGAGGTAAGATATAAGATAATAACGAATATTAATTAATATTCCTCTTTGTAATTTTTTGTAATATTTTAATCGTTGGTGCACAACTTAAAACCGAAAAGTAAGTACCTACAAACATTATAATAATTATAAAGGAAACAAGATAAATAGAATATTTTGAATGAAAACAAAATTATTATTATGTGTTGAAAGAAAAACACACAGCGTCGATATGAAGATGATTTTGTGAACGTACTTATTAATCCCTGCTCTATGGTAATATACCTGTTTGTCACCGGCGAGGTAGCCAATATTTTTTCATATTTTTATGAGGTATGTATGGCAACCCTTTTGAACTGTCATAGTCTCTTCACCAGGAAGATATTCCTGCGACGCTGTGTGTTTTTCTTTCAACACATAATAATAATTTTGTTTTCATTCAAAATATTCTATTATGTGTTTACTTAAAAACACACAGCGTCGATATGAAGACTTGTTTGATATCTGCTGGTGACAAACACAAAACGCTATGTGATAGAATAATAAATGTTTAAAGAAGCACAAGAGAATTACTTATATTAAAGTAATCTCACTGTTGATGTTCAATCAGTCTTAGAGAGAATAAATCTCTACAATTTCTTGACAGAAATGTCTTGTAATAATTATAAATCAAAAACAATTTAACTTCTTCATAATAAAATCAACACATGACATTACATCAATTAATCCGTAATAATATGAGAAACCTGAATATTCTCAAAGAGCAATAAGGTTCCTTCGTAGTCATTCCTATTTCTTTACAATAGGATTTCCTGAAAATATGTTAACTTCCAGTTTCTCCTACACATAAGACATAAAGACAGCATATCATGCATAGGACGGGTCTCTATCCAGCCGGTTGAGGCTACTGTAGACCTGAATGATCCTAAGGTAAGCTGCTACTCCTATATCACTCAAAACAGGTCTTTACCAATCCCTCGTAACAGTTTAAGAGGTAGAGACTAATTCGCCAATTATTGTAATATATAAGTCATACTGTAATCTGTCTTCTTGGCTTTTCATTTCTCCTGATAGGAAAATTAGATGTTTGATACATTTAACTGGGTAAACCTGTTGTCTTGGGTGTTAGCAATAGCCATCCTGATTGGCTATGCCAAACCAAGCTAGTCCTAGAAGCTAATACTAGCCTTAGGATTATATTATTTGCTGAAAGAAATATATAGAATTCTTCTGTTTTTCAAGTAAGGTGAGACCATACACTTGTCTTTTAAATACTAAAACAAGAAAAGCTACATTGAAGACAACTTGAGGATGCCACACTGATGGCTTCAGGTTCAGTAGTTGAGCTGTGGCTATAGTCTTATTATTATAAAACACTACTTGCTTCAGAAGTGTATGATCTTCTGCTTGTTCTTGTTTCATCTGACAAATGGTAAAAAATTGACGATTTATGTGATGCCAACTGAATTATACATGTATAGCTAACATTGTGCTCTAGGCAAGATCTGTACATGTAAATAGGCAAAAAATCTAGTTATCTGTTGTATCTGTGACTCTTTGAGTATTGACTTCATCATCAACACATCAAATCACCAACTTCTAATGGCTGGATAGTAGGTGTCAATTATCCATGCCTCCATCTGGTATTTAACAGCTGTTTTTCTATCTCTGACCAACAGTGGTTTTATTCTCCCCACCTCCAACTAACCTAGCCTGAGGAGTCAGTTGGTGTACATAAGCTATGAGCTGGAGGTAAGCCTGATGCTGGGTCTATTGGACTCTCCGAAAGTCTTTCTATGGTCACTAGCGGCTCTAGGGCTAGGCTTTCGTGACTTCATATCCACTACGCTAACCAATAGGTTTATTCCCACAGTGGTGTTATGGTGGTAATTCTATTGGTCTTTGGCATTGTTTAGTTGCGCTATAACTCGAGGAGTGAAATTGGGGGGAGGAAATATCCCCCCTAGGCGAAATTTCCAATTATGAATGACGGAATTCGCGAATTCAAAATTCATGTTAAGTGATGTCTGCAATCTAGCAAGACGTGTCTGTTGAACACGGTTGTTTCTGCAGACGAGGAGAGATCTGAGTCTGAAGTGCCCCAACGATGTAATAATCGGTTTGTTGCAGTGGGCAACAGACTCCACTTAAATAGCCGTTGTCTTGAGAGGCAATCGGCTGTGCAGTTGTACCCCTCCGAGAGGTAATGAGCTGATAGAAATCTGATTTCCTTGTCAACTTCAACAACTTGCGATTCATATTGAGAAAACTCAGGAATCGTATTCCGCCTTCGATCCACACTGTCCGAATATCAGACTGGACTAAAAGGTTATAACAATCAAACAAAAATTAAACATTACAGACCATGCGATCGATTCCGAATCGACACATACACTGCTAACAGCTCTTTCCAATTAAAGAGGCTATTTACCCTGTTCTCCCATTCAGATGCCTGACATCTGAGTATCGATCAACTGGGCATCCCAAACCCGCGTCCGCTGCGACGTTTGTCAAGACGAAAAGGTATGGTCGTTGGTGTAAAACCGTCGTGGTATTGGCGGCCTAAAATTGTCTAACACCTTTGGTGGCAACATTCGACTCATTCTATGGTTGCGGAATAAGCATCTCACTTGAAGCATTCCAGGAAAATTTCAAGGTACTGACAGTGTAGTCAGCCCCTTGAGGACCAAAAACGGCGAAATTCAATTGAATTAGTAAATTTTTATTTACTTTAGCATAAATTCTCTTCAGAGTATCGCCTAATAAGCCCTATCTTTCCATATTTTTTCTTCGGGCAATGCTATTTGGTTTATTCTGGTATTCCATTTGATCTACTAGTTTTAGTATCAATTTTGGGTACTTTATTTGCCTTCCCAGTCATTCCAAGAGTCTGAAGACTTCCACAGTCTGACAGATCAACTTGCACTGGTTCATTCCAAGAGTCTGAAGACTTCCACAGTCTGACAGATCAACTTGCACTGGTTCATTCCAAGAGTCTGAAGACTTCCACAGTCTGACAGATCAACTTGCACTGGTCCATTCCAAGAGTCTGAAGACTTCCGCAGTCTGACATATCAATTTGGACTAGTCCTGGTGGACCAAGGAAAAATCTTTTAGATAGACTAAAGATTAATGGCAAATTGACATGAATTTTCTTATGAGCAATATGTACCAATTCATCGCCCAAAAGGGAGAGATGAAATTTGTAGTAACTCACCCTGGTAAAATAATACTATGTGTTAACAAGGGCATTTTGCTCTTGGCATGTAAATAATATGCATTGGAAATATCCAATTCCACTATGCAAACTTATGCCTGCCAAACCTCTGATATTACGGCATGAAAAATTAGTCAGAAATTCTTGGTATGAATGAACATACATGTTCAGTACATGGAGGTCGAAAACAGGGCGGAGGCCACCGCTGCTATAAGGTACTAAAACATTTTCAACAGGAAGCGTAGGCTTGCCAGTTTTTTATTTTCTGATGCCTGTCTGTGTGGGTGTGCACCTGTTGCTCCTTCAAGTATTTTATTATCTGTGTCATTTCCGGTGTGACTTTCGTACTGTATCACCTTATTATACTTGTGGAAGGATATATTATTATCAGAGGGCTCATTCAAGAATTGAATGTAAGAACCAGGGAAAAATAATAATTATAAAGCAGTCCGTTACTCGAACTATACATGCTGTTTTTCTTCCCCTTAATATCTAAATACTGACAGTAATTTCTTATTGGAAGGAAAGGACTATTATTCTTATTATTAAGTCTGGTTTCCTTTAGGAATCTCCTATAGAGTCTTGTTTTATCAGTCTATAGGTTATCCTACCTGAATTGCATAGTGGGCTTGTTCTCCGGTAAAGACTTTATATTGCTTACTTTCTTTCAGTAAGTAGTCATATTGAGATAGGTACTTGTACCCCCAAGGATTGTATAACTGATGTTAGTGTACAAAATGAGCCAAATCACAATGCAATCAAAGACATGTTCTACAGTTATCAGAACTCTTCTCATACCTTAAAAGTTACCTATGCATTAGGTACATCCACAAACTACCTAATTGTAAAAGCTGATCAAAGCCAAACAAACTTATTATTTATTTATTTTTAAAATAAATTTCTTTACATTAATTTGCCAAGTGAGTTGTTGGCTCAATTTACCCTTTTTAAATAGTCCTTTCCCCAATTGAGAAGACAAAACTCTTTGTTTAACTTCAGATCTTTGAAATCTGTCTATTAAGTCCACACTTTTGAACATTTTAAATCCATCCAATCATAAGTATTTAAAATGTTAAAATTAAGATTTCAACATTAGACCGCTGGTCCACTGACCGTTAACTAGAGAACTCAGAACTCTGCTACACTGACTTTCTGTGTAAAAAGTGTCTGAACAATGCTTGGAGTTACACTTTTGATTATCTTTGCAGTATCGGTCACCATCTCGTGGTTTTCTTAGTCCAGTTGCCCGGAGCTAGGATTGACTAAAAACTCCGCCGTGGAGCATGACGGTACTGCCTTATAAGGAACGGTCAGAGTGGATGTCCACTCAGTTATTATATTTAGTTTGCATAATTTTATGGGACAGAATATTGCAAATAATTTGAAATCTGACTTACTTGGTGGTTTGACTTACTATTCGTGAGTCAAACATGTCCTATAGTGGTTTTTTCTTGTCCTTCAGCTGGGCGGGAACGGCTTACTTACCACCTGAGGTCCTGACTGTAAAGTTTGCCTCTCCATTGTCCTGATCTAATGTATCGGGAATCGGGACTTTACTTCTCTCCGTGAGAATACGATTCGAAGTCACGAATCGTCGCATTTTCACTTATTTTACTAACATATCCGTAACTTTGCACTTCCGCACTCCAAAATTACGTCGATACGTACGGGAAAACTTAAGAAAATTCACTTTTGCCGAAGCGAAAAAAAGTTTTCGACCGGTGAGCGGGAATTTCACAAAACGCTATGACAGTTCAAAAGGGTTGCCATACATACCTCATAAAAATATGAAAAAATATTGGCTACCTCGCCGGTGACAAACAGGTATATTACCATAGAGCAGGGATTAATAAGTACGTTCACAAAATCATCTTCATATCGACGCTGTGTGTTTTTAAGTAAACACATAATGAAATAATTCTCAGCAATGACATAATGTCTGTACGATTGCGTTTAACTTTAATATATTTCTTTGTTTTAATGATATATTATGTTCAACAAACGGTTACGTATATACATTTTGCATGACGCACTGCAAAAAATCTGGTAATTAGGTGATCTGTAGCATGATAGCTTGCAAAAACTGTCTCTGTAGGAATTGTCTAAAGGAATTACGTAGTAACAACATTGTGAGGTTTCACACATTCGACAAGCTCTATATACCAGGTAGGTTTTGTATGTGAGAGTCTTTTTTAAATATTTATGACGAACTGACAAACAAAAAATTATAAGTAATAATTGCAATTGTTTCCGATCATGCCCGTGTGCTAACATATTTTTTAATGTTTTTTATTATAGAAATTGTTTGAAATGTGTTTTTTTATGTTTAGTGAATGAAAAAAGTATTAAATTAAAGGAGGGATTGAGCGGTTATACCTAAACCTACCTTATAAGATAACATTCCATTAATTAAAAACCATTTAAAAAAATATAAAATCTTTAAGGGAAATAGAGAATTATTTAAACACACGAATTCGGAGTTAAGAAAATCATACAAAAGGAGGAACGTTTGGATAATAATTTAGGCCTAATTATAACCGTGTTTTAAATGTAATCTGAATATTATGATTACATTAGCAGATATTTTGAGAGGAGTATAAAGCTTCTCAATTATGAATTACAATTAAAATTAAAACAAGCGTGAACTCATTATCTAAATGTTGTTTTAAGGATGAAACCATTTTAGTTTTTTTAACTAGCCTTTTGGCTTTCCCACTGTTGAACAAAAGCTTCCCCTTTTGCCTTCTAAAGGTCTCTTTTTTGTGCCGTTTTTGACCATGCCAGTCCCGCAAACACGCAATTTCAGATTAAATTAACATAAATCATTATTACAAAAAACCGACCAAGTTCGAGTTGGACTCGCTCACGATGGATTCCGTACCATTATCTATAAAAACGGCAAAAAAATCATGTTTGTTGTATGGGAGCCCCTTAAATATTTATTTCATTCTGTTTTTAGTATTTGTTGTTATAGCGGCAACAGAAATACATCGTCTGTGAAAATTTCAACTGTCTAACTATCACGGTTCATGAGATACAGCCTGGTGACAGACGGGCAGCGGAGTCTTAGTAATAAGGTCCCGTTTTACCTTTTGGGTACGGAACCCTAAAAACAACCCGTAAACGACTGCTGTTGAACCTGTGCCTTCCAATGACCGCTATAATATACGGTCAATAAACGGTCAAAGGGAAAATCATAATCACCATGTTTAGCAAAAGAATTGGCGATAGCAGTTGTTATTAGCACACAGGAAGATGATGCTGCTCATGCTCTTGATGGATTTATTTATTTATTTAAAGGTACATTAACAATACACACACAATACATTTTTCAAATCATGTATCAGGATAAAGGATCTTTTATGTATATCAATTACAAATGTACACAACGTTCACTGCAGATGATATTGTAAGATGTGTTGTTTACCTATCACTCAAAATAAGAACAAGTTAACATTAAAATTACAATTAGGTACCTATAATCAGTTAAAATTAATATTACATAATACATTAAGTTAAAATTACAAAATTAAAACTACATTAAAATTAAAAAGTTAATATTTTTGGTAAAATTAAAGTAGTACAATCACAGGGTTGCACAAATTTTCCTTTTTAGTGTTCCTAATGAATCTAAGAAAATGTCAAAATCACCTGAGGCATGTTATAATCTCTTACTTCCGATTAGGACTACTTATAACATTAATATTCCTAAATATACAATACAATACAATACTCTTTATTGTACACACGGCTACACTTCAAGCTATGCAAAACCAGTATAAGCTGACCGTTACTTGTGCGAAAAGATTATACAAAGCGACGCCAAGATAAACTGGTTTTGTATAGCTTGATGTGTAGCCAAAAAAAAAACAAGAAACATTACTATAAAAACCGGTCACGTGTGAGTCGGACTCGCGCACGAAGGGTTCCGTACCATTATCTATAAAAACGGCAAAAAAATCATGTTTGTTGTATGGGAACCCCCTTAAATATTTATTTTATTCTGTTTTTAGTATTTGTTGTTATAGCGGCAACAGAAATACATTATCTGTGAAAATTTCAACTGTCTAACTATCACGGTTCATGAGATATAGCCTGGTTACAGGCGGACGGACAGCGGAGTCTTAGTAATAGGGTCCCGTTTTACCCTTTGAGTACGGAACCCTAAAAAAAGAAAACTAACTCCAGAAAAAAAACGGAGAAGAGTAAAATAATAACCATATTATAAAATAATTGTTCAGAAGCCGGGGCTTTCAATTTGGATAACTTTATTCTTTTAATTAAAATACTAGAATTTATACCGTCCTAATAAAAACTAAAACGCCTATTTGCATAAAATAATTTCTTTTTATTACATTCTTGTAACGTTTAAACGAGCAACACCGGCACAAAACAAAACTAATTTTACGATCAAAGCAACTGTATCGTTGATGTGACGTTTACGGAAACTACCGCAAAATCACACGACATAACACCTACAAAGGTTTTGTTAGCCACGAGCGAAACACTAACGAACCCATAAACCACGAATAAACATGTACTACTATGGGTATTGTACGACGAACTAGCGAAAGTACTGGCGCGAGTTCACTCTCACTATCGAGACGGGCCGTAGACTTGTAAACACACAATTTTGAGATCCGCTTTGATACACGAGACACACAAGTTTCATCCTTATTATAACTAGAAAGGATTTAAAATGGAATGATATCACCAAAAAAATAATTAAATTATCATAAATTACTAATAATATTAAATATTCTTGGTGATCTCTCGAATAAGTCTGGTCGGCGGTTTCATTCATTGAATTTTTTTGTTGAAATTTTGTTCGAGTTGTTTTTTTTTTATTAAAAAAGAACCAAGAGAAAGTAATAAAAAGAAATGGGGACCGCCCAAGTATTGATGGCCAAATAAAAGTTTAAACTTGCATTGACTCAGTTTTTGTTCGAGATAAGAAAAATAAAAGTCTGTAAATGGTTGTTTACGTATCTGTAGGTATATTTTTTGTACGGGTAATATTAAAAGCGCAAGTTTTTGTGAGAGCGAGGTCAAAGCCATCATAACACTCTGACTCATACAAATATTATGTTTTTTTTTATTAAACGTGGTCATTACTCTTGACCTATTTATTTACATAATAATAATTTTCTGTTATTTATGAGAATCAAAACAAAACCTTATTTGTGTTTATGTAATTTGACAACTGAATTTCGTCATAGAAAAATATTATTAAAAAGCTGTGACCAATTTACAATGTAAGTAGGTATGGAATTTTCAAAACTGTGACGAAATTACATTGTGACCAAATTACACAAACCTTACACTTCTGCACAACCCTTTAATTTTTACGCAATATGGAATATATTGCGTAAAAATTAAAGGGTTGTGCAGAAGTGTAATACACCCTCATTTCGCCGTTATGTTTAAGTCCCATGTAATAGGGGGCGAGCCTATTGCCATCAACCGGGTACAAATCCAGACTACGTAAAATGTATCACTCCATAAGTTGGCCAGAGAAAGAAAAAAAATCTACGATAAGATTGGACTATTTTAATATCATTTGAATTCTATGTATCCAAACACACAACATTTCCCCATGTTCCTAAATTAACCCCATTTTACCAGTAGTTACTGTTTTTTTTGCTCCTCATGATAATTTAGAACTGTTGCCGGGACCGATCGTCAATCTTTTCATTATGTCAATCGTACGCGCGAGTACATATCGATCTATAACTTCCAGTATAAGCTGACCTTGCATTGTATAGACTTTTCATACAATGAGAGGTCAATTTGTACTGGAAATTATAGATTGTAAGTGTGTACATAAGTAGCACATGGCAAGTTGCTTTCCGAGCGACGTGATCTATTGCACCCAGCTGACCACTACTACTTAGTGGCTGACAAATAGTCCATTCCAATCTATGACCATTTATTTATTACACATATTTAAATATTTCCATAAACAAATTAAGATTAACATTTAAAAATATGTCACTGTATTTATTTAATGGGCGGTTATTTTTGTGCATACTTTTGTGTAGATCTTGATTCTTGTCCCTCCTTGAAAATCATGTCATCATGAGAATTAATCTCATGAGGTTTTTTCGGAGGATATCGTAATGTTTTGCGAGTAAGCTGCAGTAGTTTTAATGTATATCGCTCATAACCGATTCCTACGTTTTATTGAGCGTTATTGGTTAAAATTAAGACTCTTGTATCATTACTAATAATGAAGCAAAGGTACCATAGCTTTGCACAGCAGACCCCCCCATAAGTAAGTACCTATCACGTATAAAATTAGCTAACGAGTCCATTAATTTATATGCCCAATTTGGCGAAATGCTATTGTTGGTAAGTAAAACGATTAGTTTTTGGCCATAGGAACCGAGCATTAGAGAAACTTTATTAGCCACTTGCCCCACCGCGAACGATGAGCGAGCAGCGAGAAGCGACTGAAGCGAGTGTATAGTACCGATAGTTTTGTCGCTGGGCTATAAACGGGCTATGGGCACTCGTAAATGTGCAACTTACGGGCGCTTACTCGCATCACTCGCAAACGACCGCTGGTTGGTCTCTAGGCGTGAGTTCTGACTGTCAAACGAGCATCGCTGAGCAAGTATCGCTGAGCGAGTATTATCTTTGACAGCTCTTGTCGCTCAGCGACAAACTAGTGGAGCGAGTCCTCGCCGGCAGTGTAAACAGTCAGCGATCAACTATTAATATATGCATCTCTTTTGTTTACACGGAATGTATATCTATTGTGCGTTTCTTGAGCGAGAAAATAGCCGATAGTTAGTCGCTTCCTCGCCGGCGGTGGGATAACTGCCTAAAGATCTAAATTAAAAGCAACGAAACGAACGATTCATGTTAATGCTTAATTTGTCGCTTCTTCTTCATCTCTGCTTAACACTAGGAAGCGATGAAGAGCGAGTTTTTGGGAGCTGGGGGTCAATTTTACAAAATATCTACCAAACCGCAAAGGAACCACAATCGTCAATCAGTTTACAAATAATGAAAACACCCAAAATGTTTTGTTTTGTTTTTGATAATAAGCAACTTGACAGTTTTTGTAAACAAAAACTGTTTGAACGAACGGTTCACCTCAGTATTCGGTGTGCCTCTGTATTTTATTGTTTAACGTTCTAAAGGCATTGGTTTCTGTCTGATTCGAATAAATTATATTTTGAAATTAGATTTGATATCCTGTTATTAACATAAATCTAAGCTATGTCTACACCAGTGCGCTTTCATGTTCATCTTGCGTCTTCCTCTGAAGCATGCGTGATGCGCCATAGCGCATGCAATAGTGCATGCCTTAATACTAGTTCGACAAAAGCGCATGCCCCTAGCGCTAATGTTGGGCGTAACTGATATATTTTTCTAATGCATTATACATTATATTGTAATTTTCAAACTGTTGTTTTTAACTGTTGTAATATATATTATATTGTATTGTATTGAAGGAACACGAATTATCAATAGAACAGAAGACTTGCAGTAATATGAAACTAAGTTTACACTAATATAATATAAAATTATTTTAACGGTAATAAAAATTTGCTCTTGTTATTTGTGAGTTAAAGTTCATAATTGTGTGACGCTTTAATACGATGTAAAGTACGATAATATAATTTTGCCAGTAATATGAAACCAGTTCACACTAACTAATATTATGTAAATATTTATGTTATTTTAACGGTGGTAAAAATTTGCTCTTGTTATTTGTGGGTTAAAGTTCATAATTCTGTGACGATTTCGGCCGACTTAACGATTTGACGCGAGTGGCGGGCGACTACTACCTATAGACAATAATATATATTATAACAGTCTTTGTTGCAAATAAATAATGGTTAGAATATTAGAAATGTATAATGAATTATATTAGCTGTTATATGTTATAACGCCCAACATTACCTAGCGCACGCTAATCCGTCTATTGTAAGTCGACTGACGACTGACCGAGGCGCACCGGTGTAGACGATAATCTACATGCGTCTTATGGCAATCAATATTGCATGCGCTTGACGCAAGAGGATTTGAAAGTTGAAAGCGCAAGATGAACATGAAAGCGCACTGGTGTAGACATACCATTACAGATCTTTTTAAAATTATCGATGAGTCACCAATCAAATTCTAGCCACACGGAAATATGAGATTCGAAAAGGTTCGTTACTAAAATCTTCTTTGCTTTCTTTCAACATAAATAGAATCCCTTAACTTCGTGATCGATGGATAAACGTGTTGTCCAATACAGTTATCATCTCGATCATCAGTTACCTCATGATCTATTGATCTATCGATCTATCGCTGCAGGCGTGACTCAGATAACGCCTAGAGCTTATAATAGGATGGTGATATAATACTAAATGTAGGACGGTCTTGACCGGTAACCACAGAGTAGGGAATACGGTGAGACAGTATTTTGTCTATCGTTGAATGGGCGTAAGCCCCGAGCGCTATGATATAATGAGGCATAGTCAGATTGACCGGTGACCATAGAATAGGAATTTATAGTAACACAATACACCTATCGACTTACTGGCTGATTTCTATGATTTACCGAGCGTTGTTGTTTAAAATTGGACTCTTGAATATTTACCAATAATCAAACTTCAAACTTCAAAACTCATTTATTCCAAATAGACTAGAATTACTTAGTTCTTTTTGAACGTCAAAATTAGATACGTCAAAAACGCTTATTACATTTGGCTGAATTAAGACGTCTTAATTCAGAAGGGCAAATTAGAAGCTTCTGATCACACTGTCCTAAATTTAGTCAGTGTGACCATTTGTGGCAGATTTCTGCCATTTTGGCAGATTTCGCTCCAAAATTTTATCTGTGGCAGATCCTGCTGACGATTCACAAAAGTGGCAGATTTCGACAGATTTAAATGATTTCATGACAATTCACATTACATAATTTGAATTATCTTTTTTAAAAGTATACAGTACATCAGGTTTTGTATATGTATAATGAGATTACAAATGATTTTTTCGAACTGGCAACTTCTGTTTCATGGCCAAATTATACGGGGATTTCCCGCTTATTTAAACAAGTGCTTCAGATGATTATGTACTTTAATCAAACTGGAATACTTCTTTATTGATTTGGTTTCCAAGAGACTTGTTAGAATCAGGTGGAAGTAGCGCCACCAGCACAATTTTGAGTGTAGACAAATTTTGGGGAGCGATTGGAAAAATCCTGGACGCGAATGGGGCTACAAAATATCCAAATCCAAATATTACAAATTTCGCGAAAGCATTATTATGTTTGCCGATGTCCAACGCTTTGTGCGAAAGAATCTTCTGTCTGGTGAATTTAAACAAAACAAAAATAAAGAATAGGTTCCTAAATCAACATGTGTCAGCTTTAATTACAACAAAAGACACGGCGACTGTGTCTCCTACATAACCAACTAAAAACATGATCAAAAAGATGTCGTCAAAATCTATATAAACCGAAAATTTTAAGGCAAATGCGGATACGTAGAGTAAGTAGTGCTTAAGTATAATAACGCATAAGAAAACTTAAATATTTTTATTGATTAAAGAAATTTCATTGAATTCATTGTGTATTTTTTTCAGTTTCCTTAAAGGCATATTTTTGGCGCAAAGTGTGGCAGATTTTGGCAGATTTTTTGCCACACTTTAGTTACTGAATCAGTTGCCAGTTAAAGCGCGACGGAGTCGGACGTGTCGTGTGCGAGGATGGCTCCAGTATTATCCAGAACAAAAAATTGGCCTTTGCCTAGCCCTGGCCTTTATTGTAGCCGATTCGTCTATATTTTATATAAACTCAGTAGCACTTGGAAGCCCTCATTTCGTACATTTTTGTTCAGGAAATTTTTGTCATTTTTGTCCCAAAGATAGGGCATATCTTTATACAGCTCTAAAATATTGAGCATAACTTCTATTTCTTTCGTCATTTCGTAGGTACCCACGCTGCGCACCGCACTCGCACTACACACATACGTCCTCACGCATCGACAGAAACTCAAAGGGGGGGGGGGGGTGACGTACTTGACGTAGGCGATCATTTTTCGCAAATACAAAAATCACATATTAATACCACAGTGTACCTACTTACTACATACAGTGGGTCAACGCCCATACATTTGACAGGTCCTATTGGTAACACTTGTCATAGGGTTGTCACATAAAACAAATTACACAAACTTTGTCAAACAAACGTCCAAATTAATTAACGTTTTATAGAAACAGTGACACGCAAAAAGAAAACCACGCATGCGTAATTTTGACGATTGACAAAATAATGCAAAGGTATGTAGCAGCAATTTCGCCATCTTAACCTGGAATTTTCTAACAAAATTTAAAACTACACATTTTGTCGAGGTTACAGTCGCAGTGACTAACGCTTGCGGGGGTAGGTAAGAGTCATAAAATATTCCCAAATCCAAGAAGGAGCCATAGAAAATTACTTATTATTCATGGTTATTACTTCTATGGTTTTCGTGGATGCTGATGCTGGAAATAAAGTCTAAGTATTCCTCGATACGGCATCAAATATACGGCGGTCAAAAAAAATTATCTGTTAAATGTAATTTGCCAGGTAAAACGTGGTCCCTATCTTGGTGTTTGAGAATGGATCTTGTTTTTGTAATCAGCGTCCCCGAAAATCATGGATTTGACACCCATGACGGTTAATTTGAAAATTTTCATGTCCGCCATCTTGAATATAGTTTTTGACCTCATTTTCGTCATCAGCATCCACGAAAACCATGGAAATGACACCCATGACGACTAATTTGACATTTTTACTGCCACCATCTTGGATTTCGATTTTGACTTCATTTTCGGCATCCGCACCCCAGGAAACAATGGATTTGACACCCATGACCACTAATTTATTAATTTTCATGGCTGCCATCTTGGATTTGGATTTTGACGTTATTTTGGCATCAGTGACCCCGAAAACCATGAAATTGACACCCATGATGATTAGATGAAAATTGTTATGGCCGCCATCTTGGATTTGGATTTTGACGTTATTTTCGGCATCAGTGACCCCGAAAACCGTGGAAATGACTTCCCACGAACAATCATTTGAAAATGTATGTATGCCGCCATCTTGGATTAGTAAACAGACTTTGTAATAAAATTATCGTAATAGGTACAACATACATACAATTAATATAATTTCTATGAACGATGTCAATCAAATTCGAAATCAAAAAGTGCGAGCCCTGGAATTTATGTCCCGAGTAGGTATGCAGTATGGCTACTCGGGACATAACCTTCGCTCCTTCACCCCGCAACCCCCCGCACGATTGCTCTGCGACAATGTTCTACGTTGACCGACTGTAAGGAGTTAGATTTAAGTAGACTGTGTTAATACCATGCAAAAATCTACAAAGAATCTCGCGAGAGGGCTCTCTATTCCCATATATTATTATACTCTTTGGTCAAAATAAAACTATACAACCTCACGCAACGACGGAAGTTAGTTACTAAATGCGTTTACACCTTCCTAAATCCGTTTCTAAATAAGCTTCTAAATGATTTAGTCAGTCAGAAACCATCCTTGCTACTGAATTTAGGATCCTAGGTTGCTAATTGCGATTACACTTGACTTAATTCAGTAACGACTGAATTAAGACGACTTAATTCAGCCAAATGTAATAAGCTTTAAAGACAGCCCCAAAAAGCGCCCTCCCTTCATCATCATAATGAAGCAAAGACCCTATCTTCGCCCGGGACTGAAAACCTCGGGATTGCAATTTGGTAATTTTTATTTTATCACGATGTTTAGGGACTATATCTTGTAAGAGAGCCGCTCTATGCGAAGTTAGTTAGTAGGCACTGAAACTAGCCTTTATTGGGTATATAATATTCGTAATAAATATAATTGACTAGCTTTTGCCCGCGATTTATTCCCCGTGAAATCCCACAGGAACCGCGCAAAAACCAAATGCATTCCCGAGCTTTTCACTCCCGAGCGACGCTATAGATTTCATAGTAGATTGTCCCATACGTAAGTATCTATCCCAGCTAAAATAAGCTTATGAGTCTATCTATTACAATAAAAATATGTGTGAGTACCATTGGTAAGTAAAACGATTCATTTTTGGCCATAGGAACCGGGCATTAATTGTACTGAGTGACGAGTTCGAAACAGATTGATATAATGATATCCACATTAAGTAAGTACACAGTAATAATAAATTGGCCCTCATTTGGTATAAATTACTGTACATGTTTTCAATTCATCTCACGGTTACCGGCTACAAACGTACATGTCCGAATAGAACCCGTTCTGAAGCTAACGAAAGTGTCTATGTATAAGAGTCGATAATATTATAATTGTAAAACATTTTTCAAAGTCAGAGTCATCTTTTTTATTCCATTTAACCATATTACAATTGCTTTCGAGAGGTCAACACTAGGTGCACGGTTCCAAGTAATAGGTCCTATAGAGAAGAGGTGGCAAGAAATTAAATAGATATTCTTTTAAAAAAATGGTTTGGCAAATTTTATTGGAGTAATGTAACATAACAATGTAAATTAACCGTTACTCCAATAAAAAAACTTATAAAATACTAGCGACCCGCCCCGGCTTTGCATGTGTACGTTTTATAGCTTAAAACCTTCCCCTTGAATCACTCTATCTATTGAAAAAAAACCGCATCAAAATCCGTTGCGTAGTTTGAAAGATCTAAGCATACATAGGGACAGACAGCGGGAAGCGACTTTGTTTTATACTATGTAGTGAAGCCCGTTCTAACTTATACTTGCTCAAATTAAAATCTAAATTATTAGAATAGAATAGAATTTTATTTGCGTAAAATGTAGGTACATTACAGATGGAGTAAAATTTTTGCCGCAACGCGACATGCAAATTCTTGACAATATTATATAGACTCATTCAACATTATTAGAATTAATATCAATTATTGCAATATTTAAAAGTAATTAATTATTTAAAGTAAAATATAATATTTCTACAATAGCGTGTGTAATCAATTATGAAAAAGCTTTTGTTCGGGTCGCGACCTAAGTGGTATTGACTATTGGATTGATTACTAAAACACTGTATTTAACTTGCTAAAAACCATTTATTTTATAACTAATAAAAGGCTACGCTAAAATGATGCCTAATGAAAATGCTGGCGAATGCACCCGATTGCTGTCCGAATATGCACTGACTTCGGCGCGCACTCAACGCGGCCTAAATCCTAATTGATTCGCTAGATCAGCAAAAAGGTGTTCGAATAACATTGAACAGCTTTACACAAAAGCTAAGCATGATCTTGTCCAACTGTATGTAAGTATACTGTGTCGGATTGGAACAGTCACGGTGTATAATGGGCAGCATCCGTCGGTTGCGACTGCGACCGCTCGCATTACATACGGCAACCAGTAGCACAGTTATTGCACATTATTAGTTATGTAATAATTGCAGAATTATGATTGATGTGTCTTTTGTTATAATATTTGAATACGACGTGTGGACAGCTTACCTATTGCCGTGGGTGGAATACGTGCCAGGGATTATTTATAGGGTACTGGGGAGTATGTCTAAGTTTTTGAACGTTGTGGAAAATAGAATGTTAATTTTAGATCAGTGAAGTCTAAAATGACGATAAAACTTCACAAAAAAAAATGTTGAACATAGAGAAATGTATTCTATTTTTGTCAGTTAAGTGTTTTCTTTTTCAGGGCTGTTTGTGAGCTGTTGGGTGATTATTCCAAAAATGTTAACAAAAAATAAAAACATCATTATCATCATCTCGAAGTTCTTAAACACAGATGTTTAAAACTTCAATTATAATAATGAAAAATAAAACTATACCACTGCCGTCAAGCAAGAAGACAAGAATAAAAACAATCTGAAACTAATATTAATGTTAACAACGAAGGAGAACAAAGTTTTTTTTTTTTTAAATTCTTATATTCACCCTCTTAATTGTACAGAGTGTTAACGAATTTGTGTAATTCATAAAACACCACATTCGAAACTATTACTGGTATATGTATATTAACAGCACACGAGAAAAAGCATGATTAAAAAAAAATGGTGTAGAGGTAAGTTATCTTAATTAAACGCGCAAAGAAGATTCCCATTAAAAAAAAATAAGCAAAAAGTAATTTTATGTGATAGAACATTTCAATGCCACGCATGAATTAAAGCACGGCGACACATTTGGGGGGCACAACTAACTCCGCGCAGTCAGTTATCTCGGGGCGCTAAATTAACTCAGAAATAAAACACCATTATGCTTTTTTTTTTTTTTTTGGTGAATCTGATGGAATCCTATGTAGGGTCAATCAGTGTCACCAGTAGATCACGTGGTTTGAAGGAATTACACGAATTCGGATACAGCCTGTATGAATAATTAAATACATTACTTAATTGAGGTTTATTTTTTAATTATAGTGGGTACATCGTGGATCCTCTTCAACTGGGAAAGGCGGAAGGTTTTACCGGAATCTTATCAGCTAAAACAACGACGGTATTTCTCCGAGGACATATATGGACGGGATCGCGTGATTCCCTAAAGCATTCACTGAAGCCGCACATATGAAATTGATCTCCATTAACTCTATTGTAGGAATCCGCGCCGGTGGAATTGAATACCGGTTCCCTGATGTCGACATATTAGAAGACTTATGAGACTTATGAGGCTTCCATAGTCACGAAAAGAGAAATAAAGACTCGAAAAAAAAAGAAAGACATGTCCATTATTTAACCGCTAACGTCCCGACCGACGACCTGGGTCGTCAGTGCCATTGTTTATATATTGTGTCTATAATTACAGTACTAGAGTAATTAATTAACCTTGTTTTATTTAACAGTTCACTTCTAATTAAATGATAGAACAGCCTTTCTCAACCTTTTTTTAACAGCGGACCTATAGATCAACTATGATAGCCACGGACCCCATGAAAATAAAAACTTAAACAGGTGCAATTAGATTGCGTTCGATCGATAATATCGATCGGATTACGGCCGATCGATGTTGACTGTTTTTATTCGTTTTTTTTTTTTATTTTATTTATTACTAGGCCTGCGTTTGGCCGCCATCTCGCCTGATGTTAAGCGATGATGCGGTCTACGATGGATCACGAAGAAACCGATTCACTCGTGACTTGAAGACACCCAAATTGTAACTGTCGGGGAACACCCACTCGGGCAGCGCATTCCACTGTTTGGCGGTTTTCACAATGAAAATATCGATCGATGTTGTGGAAATGATGCAAAGGTTAACTAATAAAACGATATCGATAGATAGTCGATCGTTTATCGATCGAGCATCGATTGATATGGTTGGTCGATCGACCACAATCTAGTTCCACCTTAATAATCATCATAATTTATGTTTTTTACTGAAACAGTCACCACGCTAACTGTAATTGTTTTTTTTATTTATGTTGCCCACGGGACCCCTTGGGACACGTTTGCGGATCCGAAAGGATCCGCGGACCTACGGTTTGCAAAACCTGATCTAAAAGACCTTATTCATGTCACATTCAGTTTCAATTACATTGCAACGTTGTATAATATTATTGGCTATAAAATTGGACGGCCATTAGCAGAATCACAGTCCACACATTCTATTTCACGATCTATTTCGTGATACCATGCTAGCAGGAGTAGGTAATAAAGTAAATGACCCGTAAAAGTTGAGTGATGAAATAGACTTGATACATATCCAGCAAAACGACTAAAAGCTTGCCTCACACTTGCGGGGTATCATGAAACCGTGACCCCGCGAGTGTGGTTCAAGCTGTATACTTTTTTGCAATTTTAAAATTACTTTCAGTAATTGAAATAGTAAAAAAAAAACAGAACATAAATTTTTTTCCAAAAAATTAGATAATAAAAACTTTTTTAGCCCTTCACATAAACCACATTAGCATTTATTACACATCCAACCTTAGAGCATATACCTACATCCAAACCCAATAAGCCAAACCAGCTAATGAGGAACGTAGCTTTGGTTTATTTCATTGACAATTAAAATAATAGGGTTTGTTAGGGCAATTCCGGATATTGGGTAAATTCGTTCAAATGAATTTGCCGCAGAATGTGTCATCAAAATATTACGACGCGGACTGAAGTGAGGGGCAGAAAAATGGCTTCGCACTCTATTCTGACCAACAATTAAAAATATCATCATATTCTATGATAATTCCGTTTGAACGAATTTACCCCATAACCGGATTTACCCCAACGCACAATATTTATTTAAAAATGATTTTTTGTTGGAATTATTAATTTCGCGAGACACATTCATATAAATTATGTGAGAATATGTCTCACGAAAACACAAAAACGAAACGAAAACAGAATCATGAAAAATGCAGGTGAATAAACCGTTAACAATTATAAAAAACTTAATTACATATTTTGCACTTTATTAAATAATCCAGCAGACCCACAAGACAGTCACGAATTATGTCAAATTTTGTATGAGAGATTACGTACAATTCGTGACATGTTGTAAGTTTTGACAGTGAACTGCGTGCAGGCACAGATACAGCTGTTTCGTTATAGTTCTATCGACACCAACAAAAATGTACATGTCCTTGATTACCTACACCTTGAAGCCCTAATCTAATGGATTAGATCGCACATTAGCGTCAGGTCTGGGTCATGGCATACTTGTCCCATAAAAGTATATAAACATGTCAAACGATGCCAACTTGAACGGCGTAAAAAACAAAATCTACATAGACTTAAACTAATGGCATACTATAAAAATAAATAGTTTTTGTAGATCGCTGTATGTAAAGCAAAAGATTGTGGATCTCACGGGATTTGGTAATAACATGAGAAGTAAGATACGGATTATGTCTTTCCGTGAGAAAATACCGAAATAAACGCTTGAAGACATCTTCAAAAAAGAGGGGGGAGTAGGTGGAAGGATCGAACTAATAAAAAAAAAGAGAAAATAAAATTAGGGGATTTAATTTATTTAAAAAAAATAAAAATAAGTACCTGTTTTAACAAAAGAACTTAAAATGAGAATATCATTAATTTGATCTAAACAATACCTTAATTTTTAATAAAAGTTTTGTAATTTTTTAAATTTTAATTCTCCGTCCGTCAAAAATACTAGATTGTGTACCGTTGTTTATCTAATGAATAAATAATGAGGATAAGTACAAGTTATTGGAAATTAAATACTTAATGCATGATTAAGTTCCATTGATATGTTTATTCAAAAGATTTCGACATCAAACTTTCGAACGGAATTCTCATCATTGAGGATAATCCGAGTCATCAATTTCGTTCAAATATTTAAGTTGGGTATCTCACGAGTCATCTCCGCTAATATTAGCAGTTTGGCAGCGTTCACTTTCCATACAATATGCAGCAGTAACTATAATGACTTGCCCAAACACGTCTCACGCGGAAGTTGCGAAAGTAACCATATGTTATAAATATTCAGCTAAAACATGTTTTCGTTCCGTGTCATCATTCTTGTGTAATAGTTTTAAGATCTTCATGTAAAATTGCCTTTTTGCGTATTCCACACTCGTAATTGCTACCCCCTAATACTTGCGAACTATCGCCATTATGTCAGATAGCTCTCATTAACTTTGATGATGTCATGGAAACTATGGTACTTGAAGCTAAAAGGGAAAATTTGAGAATACACCCAAATGTCAAGGTTTACGCAACGGCATTGTGAAGAACTGCAATAGGTGTGTTGCGCAATGAGATATTTAGCGAAACTCTCTTATTTTCTATATAGATGTTGCAAACAGCTTCTTCTTACTGCATTATGCAACGGAGGTCAGACTGTCTTGATGTTACGCAACCTCGCCCACTACAGAGAAAACATTACTTTCTATCATACACCTGTTTATGTGGCGTGTTAATGATATTGACATGTTAAAATGTGTGCTCTGTGGGTGAATGGCATTTTGAATTTTAAATTTCAAGCTCGGATGGAGCTGTTTGTATAACCTTGTGTGTGTTGAGATGTGTGTGATAATAGGGATAGACAATGAAAATATTAAACTTTTGTTTATAACTTTTTATGCAAAAATAAGAATTTATAATACAACTAAAATTATAGTACATTAAAATTACTATTTACATAAATACATTTAGGCACCGTAATTTTTTCTCTACTTATAACTAGGTTTGTCGCCGGCAGAGCAGGTATCACAATTGCGCGCGCCCTTTGCGCCGTCTAGTAAGGGCCGGACTGGCCGGGGGGGCCGTATGAGGAGCTGACTCCACCGGAGCCGCCGTGGCCTCCACCGATGGAACCTCCGTGACCGCCACCGATGGAACCACCGTGACCGCCGCCAATGGAGCCACCAGAGATACCACCGCCAATGCTACCGCCGCCGATACCGCCGCCGAGACCACCGCCGAGACCGCCGCCCAGACCGCCGCCCAGACCACCGCCGAGACCGCCGCCGATACCAGAACCGCCTCCGATAGAGCCACCACCGTCCTTCTGGGTCTTGTACTTGATGAAGTAAACTTCGGGCTTTGAGGGTTGAGTGGGTGCAGCAGTGGGGATGGTGATGTCGGGCTGTTCGTCGGGTTTCTTGACCAACACGTAGACGAGGGTCTTCTCTTCGTTCTGGGCCTGAGCGGGGATGATGGGCGCAACGGGTGCGGGAGGTGCAGGTGCCTTAATGAAGATGATCTTGTAGTGCTTCTGGGGAATGCCGCCGCCGCTGATGATCTGGGGACGCTGTTCTTCAGGTTCTGGGGGTGGGACATGGACGTAGATGTGCTTCTGGACGATGGCACCGCCTCCGAATCCAGCACCGCCGCCGAAGCCGCCGCCGCCGCCGCCGCCGAATCCGGCACCGCCGCCGAATCCAGCACCGCCTCCGAAACCGGAGCCGCCGCCGAAGCCGGAGCCTCCGCCGGAGGAGAAGCCTCCAGAGGAGAAGCCTCCTGAGGAGAAGCCACCGCCGCCGCCGCCGCCGCCGAGGCCTCCGAAGCTGCTGGAGCTCAGACCACCAGAGGAGAATCCTCCGTGGCCGCCACCAATGCCGCCTCCGAGTCCACCGAGTCCACCATGTCCGCCGCCGCCGCCACCACCACCGGGGGCGCTGTAACTGTATCCCGCCTCGGGTCTAGCCGAGCCGAGTGCCGCAACGGCAGCTAATACCTGCGGCAGAAAATTCACTCTTATACAACACTGTTACAAACATTTGTATCGATTGCTCGGCTTTATTGATCGATTGTTAATCGAGAGATGCACTCGATAAGCGATGAATAGAGCCGAGCGATCGAAGCACTAAACAATCCGACGAGGAAGCACAAGAGCGCGGTCACAGGAGCGGGGGTCAATACACAGGTCACAAGTCACTTTCACTGCACGAATACCTACCAAGAACGCTTTCATGTTGACTCACGGAGGTGTCGTGGTTGTGTGATGCTCTGTACCAGCGACCGTTGGTTTATATACTGGTGGATCGACGACGCCTCTCTCCCGGGCTCTTCCTAAGATTCGGCCTTCGGGCCATACGAGAATTATGATTTTAATGATACCCGTCCAATTCTTCTTTGGTGAAAACAATGTGGAACTTGTACGGCTATTGGACACTTTCACAGGCTCGCCTATGGTAATAATTGATATGTCAACAGAGAATTCGATGTGACATATTAATTTGCTATTGTTTTGGAGACAGCCTATTGTTCAAGTTTATCTGCGAAGTGTAAAATATTCAATAGACATTTTATTTATAATTTGTGACATCTTGAAGGTAATTTTCATTAGCTTTTTCTTTGGAAAATTTAAATTAGTTCTTAGATTACGGAACTAGATAGTTTCCTTGTTTTAGAAGTTTTTGTGTCACAAAGATTACTTCGAGCTTCTTGCGGATTTGATCTGCATTCATAATTACATATAATGTTGTTTTCAAATTGTAGTCGGTATTACTTGTTACATTTTCCGGATTAAATTAATAGCCACTGTAATTAAAGTAAAAAAAAAAACAGTTTTAGTAATTACCTAAGTTATTAAATTGTAGAAAAAATGGACCGAAAATAATTCGTAATAAGTCTATTAGAAATATTAATTTTAGCTTTGAACCTACATTACGACTTTTTGATAGAATAGTGGAAAAATATGGGGAGAGGCACAGTTTACCCAGCAGTGGGAAAATTATGGCAAAAACATAAATAGAAATGGTTGCATTGTGTTTTTTCCTTTTTATCATAGCTCAATATTATAGTATTAATAACCTGTTAATGTAACATTGGTTCAGATATTATTTTTGATTCAAGGAAATTT
This sequence comes from Amphipyra tragopoginis, assembly GCA_905220435.1. NCBI lineage: Eukaryota > Metazoa > Arthropoda > Insecta > Lepidoptera > Noctuidae > Amphipyra > Amphipyra tragopoginis. The sequence continues at coordinate 7,625,549 of HG992006.1, forward strand.
ATTTTTATTCCAAAGGTCCTTTAAAAATAAATCCTTCTCATTTTGGGAAGGTCTGTGACCAGCCAGTAGTAATGGGCCGGTTATGCAATTTTTATTAGGATAACAATAATTTTCTAACAAAAGCAGTATTCGTCTTACTTTTTATCTAATAAAAATAACCAAAATTCAATTAAGGTTCATTTAGATATTGAGTTCATTCTGAAACTGTGAAAAAATACAATTTTAATAGAATTTATCCAACAGATAAGCATGTTAGAAAAATTCTTAGCTACGGTCTAGGTTTGCAAATAGGTCAAACTATAATTTCAATCTTGTTCAATTTTTTAATAAGACCTGTAAGATTGCGACTATCCCGTCTGGATAAAAAACTTCTTCTCAAAAACTACTGGACCAATTCCAGTGAAACTTTACCTAAAGTGATACCATCAGTGAATGTCGTAGGTCAAATTATTGCGATATGACATAACACAACATCGCAACAACAATAAAAAATAACAACTATCTCTATGGGGCACTAACATAACTTGCTGTTACGGATGCGTTAAATTTTTATGGCCACGATGGTCCACTGTATAGACCACTGTGGGAGTCTAAGGCCCATTCTTGTATATAAGACTAGATAATAAAAGAGTCCATACTAGAATATCTAGATTTTAATACTTGTGTAATCGCTCATTGTTGTCTCTTCAGAATGAGATGGTTTATTCCAATTATGCCGTAGCCCACTATGCTGGCCTAATACGGGTTGGTAGACGGCACACCATCGAGTATTTTTTTTTGTTTTTCTTTAACCTTGGTACTTAATCTGTTTTTTCTTACTTTGTAAATTGAAAATGAGGCTCAATGGTGCAGTGGTAGAGCGATCCACTTTCTGTGGGTAACGGGTTCAAATCACGCATCGAGACAAATGTTTAAATAGGATACAGATATTGTTTATGAATTTGAGATTTGTGTTTGTACACATGATATAGGGGAAATTTTCTATATCTCTGTTACTTGGATTCGTGTGGTCCATCTTAGACCCTGTCTACGCTTACCATTAGGTGCAACTAGGGCCAAACACGACCAAGTATTTATAAACATATATTTTGTATTTAAAAAAAAAAATTAAAAAAAAACCTATAAAATAAAGTTGAGTTCGTTCGAGTTACTTTTAAGATAAGTATAAATAATTTATTGACTTACTACGCATATTAAAAAAATAGCTATCCTACATTATCTTCGAGAGGACTAAGAAAGTTTCAAAATTATTCTTATCCAAATTTTGCATAGCACTAACAAAAAATAAAAGGATACAAATCTGTCTTCGTCCATTAAAAATGCGCTATCATTAGCCATTGTGTTAACCATTACACTGCCCATCTTCTTGATGTACAGTCATGAAGATATAATGACCTGACCTGCCTTTCCAAGTTATTGACTTTCTCGTCGTATGTGTTCCGGTCATGTAACAGGCTATGTATATATTATACATAGTTTTGCATACGTGTTCAGCTACTGTTTTTTGTTCAACTACCGAGAAACTACATTTCATATAACATTGGACAAAAGCCAACAAAGGCAAGATCATCTTTTGAAACATTTCTTGAAGTAGAGTCTCAACTCATCTTGATTTACTATTAAAACGTTTAACGCCGTGACGGATAGTGGTATGGTAGGCGACACTTGGTACTCTCGCGGGGCCAGTTGAAAAACATTGATTTTGCCAAATTTTATAGATGTGTTATAAACTCCTCTGACGCGCGGTCACCTGTGGGCGACGCGGCTCGAACGTATAAGTTCGTTGTCAGCCAACTGTAGTCGTCACGGCTCGAATGGAAAACCACATATTTTTATCGTCGGCAGTCAACGTGTTAAGGTTCATAAAAGCATAATACTTACTATGTTGAATCTCTGGAAGCAAACTTGTTTATTTCTATAAATTTTCTTGCAAAAATGGTTCTTATTTTACTAATGTTATATGTTTGGTTGGGGCAATTCCGGATATGGGGTAAATTCGTTCAAATGAATTAGCCGCAGAATGTGTCGTCAAAATATTACGACGCGGACTGAAGTGAAAGACAGAAAAATGGCGTCGCATTCTATTCTTGACAACAATAAAAATTATTATCACATTCTAAGTTACATCCATTTGACCGAATTTAGCCCATATTCGAGTTTTCCTCAACGCATTATATTAAATAGTAGCGTAAACCTTGAACCAAATAAGGGTAACATTTTAAAAGAAGGTTTCCTTATTGCTTATATTATGTTACGCAACTCAGTGCAAAATTTTAAATTTCTAGACCCAGACATTTGGCCTCTGCGTTGTTGGAATATAAATGTACCTATGTAATAAAAGTAGTTGAAACATTAAACATAGCAATGATCATGACTTGATACCTATTGATAGATGATAATTTATCAACAACCTAGTCGTTGATAGTTTAGGATGTTCAAATTCTGTATGACAATAACTTATCTTAACATGATGACGTATCATCTTTTAAAATGTATCAAAGTATTTTGTACATTGGATAATTTAATTGATGCATCTACTGTAGGTTTTATACCATCGTTTTAATTGGCAAGCGATCGCGCGACCATGTGATGTGATAGTACAAAATGCTCAATCAAATACTAACGTATGATATACAATTATGGTGTTTGCTACGACGACAAATAAAACAATGTGGTAATAAAAGCCATCGTTAAAGTTTCCAACATAATAATATGATATCTTTTTTTTTTATAAATCTTTCTCTTCGTTAGTAATTTCTCCTGTATCGTGATTACGTTTACAGACACAATTATAACAAATACAAACACCCACGCTAAAAAGAAGACCGATAACGCAAGTAAAAATCTAACCGCACGCCGCTAGTGCGTTTTAAGGCTAACTTCGGAGGTGCGGGCCGGGTTCAAACTCAGACCCTCCTGTAAGAATGGCAAGCGTTCAACCGCTATATTATCATTGTTTTAATACCATACTTCATCATCATCATCATTCAGCCGAAAGACGTCCACTGCTGGACATAGGCCTCCCCCAATAAAGGGCGGTTTGCAATAATCGCCACGCTTAGCAGGCGGGTTGGCGATCGCAGTATGGTTGTTAAAGTACTCAGAACGCTGCTGCCCATCCTCTAGTGAATCCCTTAGTCGCCTTTTACTACACCCATGAGAAGAGATGGGGTGGTGCGATTCTTTACGTCCGGCACCACACGGACCATACTTAATAATACCTATGTACTACATATATTTTGTCTTCAATAAGGTCCATTTTAGCAATGAAATGTATAGAAATAAGCAACATGATGCCAGTACGGATTCAACACTGTATTAATTATGCTTTTATGAACCTTAATGGTCAAAATAGATGAGCTGAAACTCTATCTGAACAAATGATTCAATACAGGGAGTCTGGTAGGACCGACACATTTTTTTGAGGGATTAAGGAGGTCATTGACTCGTTATTACCCATAGACCCCATGTCTCAAGTGTCACGGTAACGGAGATATGTTTTTTTTTAATTACCCAATATCTTGTCTTTTAGTCGTCGTAACTTTTTTGTTTGTGCTTGAAATAGCACGAAATAACTTTCGTTGATTTCTGCAATATATTTTTATTCTAAATAAAGCATTATTTGATACAATTGTTTCATTAAAATGACTTATTCCAAAGTGAAAAAAATGTGTAAATGTATAAAAAAATGACAAATGATAAATTCACTATAAAAAACTAAATACTATTTTTAATTTAGACTTAGCCAGTAATGACTTATCAAATACCTATACATATTCGTGCTTTGGTGGGCCACTTTTGTCTAAGGTAAAATTAAATGGAGTATGATCCATAATTCATTCGTAATAGTCTATAATTAGCGAGGGTCATTGTGTAGGGGCTCCATTAATAATCCCATTGTCAATCCTATTGTTATCGATGGGGAAGTTAAGCAATCTTATGATATACTTTACTTTCTCTTGTTAATCTCATTTTATATCTTGTTTCAGATGATATTGATGGATTCATGTTATCGAGGATGTTTGATATGGCCCCGGGCTGAGTACATGACAATAAATCACTGAGTCTTCGTGTAGGTGTTCAATCGTTTCGAAAAAATGTTAGATCAGATATTGATTATCACTTGCGTTACTGGTGAAGGAAAACATCGTAAGGTTCCTAGACACCTGAGAGGGCTCCAGAAAGTTCTAGATGGCGTGTGTAGTCTGCTGACCCGCACCAGGCCAGCATGGTGGACTAAAAGTCTTCTCATTCTGAGAAGAGGCTCGTTCCCAGCCGTAGGACAGTAATGATTATAAAAGGTGTAACATAAATAACGCACAACCTCTTAAGGGGTCATCATTATGAAACTTTTACTATGGGACCAAAAAAGAAATCGCGGAAAAAAAATCTGCTGTTCCCTACATTTATGTTCGGATAACTCGTCAAAATGTAAGGAACAGCTGATTTTATTTCGCGGTTTCCGGTTTGGTCCCTTAGTAAAAGTTGTTCATAATGATGAGTACAGTGACCCCTTCAGAGGTTGTGCGTTATTTATGTTACACCTTGTATATGTATGTTGGGATTGGCTTCCAGTATAACTAGATACGCCTGTATATCTGTATTTTTTTCGCGGAATAATTGTTGTAAGACCCCCGTAACCTAGTCACTGGGTAATACCGACATCCTAAGGTTGGACCAGTTCCCAAACTGTCTGGTTTCTGACTACCCGTAACGACTGTCACAGATCTGGGGCCTAATTCTCCTAAAATAAATCTTGATAAATCACAACCGAACCAAGGCCGAACCGTTCATTCAGACAGTTCTCAATTTCAAAAGCTATCAAATTGTTTGACACAAAAAACAAAATCAATCATTTTGAAAGTTTTCGAAAACAAAAACTGACTTACGGTTGTGGTTCGATTGCGTTTGGCAACAATTTATTTTAGGGGAATTGGGCCCCTGTATGACAAACAGGATCGACGGTTTCACGTGATTCCGAAACACGAAGAGGTCTCGATGCGCTACGAATGGTCCCCCATCCATAGACTTTGTTCCCTAACGGTGACGGGACCTCCATTTTCATTCACGGCGACATCCAGAAATAGTCTTTATGAACTCGCCGTACATGGAAATTGATGGAAATAGTCGCGTGGCTATGAATATCCTACCGGTTCCTTTAGCAAAGTCATAACTATCGAATCATGGCATTGTAATGGGGGACAATTACTACGCCTATTATCGACTCCGATAATAATAGATATGTTATTACTTAATATGAATGCTACTGGTCTATAAAGTCTAGGACGACCAAGGAAGTAATGACAGCAACATTCCCATCGATAACAGGAAAAATTAAACTATTCGATAACTATGCCATTTCTCAAGTAAATCGTCATAAATCGTCCATGTGAGAGGATTTCACAGTGATGTAACGAGCATCGACCTCGTGTTGTCGAATTAAAAGAGAATGCGATTATGATTTGATAAAACCGCAGAGATTTGCACTATAACATTGCGAAACATAATAATTTGAAGAATACTGTGTGAATAAAATAAAAAGAAACATATTGGCGCAGCTCAGTCGGGTGCCGGCTGTGTTAGTGGTTGGACCTCTGTTTATTATTGTTTTTGGCTCAAAAGAGATCTCCTGTCTTCCCCTCTATCGCTTTCTACACCATGACAGGGGCCTAATTCTCCTAAAATAAATCTTGATAAATCACAACCGAACCAAGACCGAACCGTTCATTCAGACAGTTCTCAATTTCAAAAGCTGTCGAATTGTTTGACACAAAAAACAAAATCAATCATTTTGAAAGTTTTCGAAAACAAAAACTGACTGACGGTTGTGGTTCGATTGCGTTTTTCAACATTTTATTTTAGGAGAATTAGGCCCCTGGTTAGTTGCTTTACACCCGAACACCATGAACTCTGGTAATCACAACTTTTACTATGGGAAAAATTCTGAATTTGTAAAAACAAAAACAGCTGTTCCAAACATTTTGTTAATAAACAACATTTTGTATGGAACAGCTGTTTTCTCACGAATTTAGAGTTTGTCCCTCAATAGAAGTTGTACAGAATGATAAGCAGAATTCGTGGTTTTCGAATGTAAAGTGACTAAGCAGTCATGCTGTATATTGGTATGGTCTATTCTTGAATAGGTCATTAGTTGTGTGTCAGGGGTTATCAGTTGAGCGTCCAGTATCTAGCTTTTCTTTTCTATTGGACTGCCGTAGGTGGTCCTAGGGAACCCTTCCTACGTAACCGGGCAGTTATTGGCGAGACCTGAAGGGTCTCCAGCCAATGGGGGGGGGGGGGGGGGAACTTAACCTAAGCTAACTACTTGAACTACACTAACATCATGACTACCTGCAACAACAGCACTAAGGGCGACCCCTAGTGGGACTCGGACCTCGGCTTAGGGCGTTGCTGGCGGGGACTTAGGGGGGGGGGGGGGGGATACAGCTTGATGAGAGCTGAATTATCGGTGTGACTGTGGAGTCTGAAGAGATGACCGGCTCTACAACGGGAGAGCTCGGTGGATCGTGACCGGCGGCGGTGGGACGTCGCGACGGGGCCAGTACCTAGCGCTTCTTTTAAATACTATTGGTGTAATGCGAAGCCGGCGCTAGAATGCAACGACGTTGGATCCGACTACTGGATCAATCCGCACATATTCAGAAACTGTTAGAAAATATTCTGACGCGTGCACGAAGGCCTCTGCATATACAAGCTTAGTTTTAGTATACACTAAACCTGAAACTAGTTTGTTCAGAATCATTAGGAGAATCGATTGACATAATATTTCTTACACGACAATTTTTTTTTTCTTATTTTTCAATTTTGTTTCAGTAGGTTTCTACCCATAACAGTTGACGGGATTAGACACCTTGAAGCTTAAGACGGTCCTCTGTCAGTTTCCGTGTATTAGACAACCCCTGCATAGCACATCTCAGGCATTTCACACTTTTTTAGCGAACCTAACGCGACATAAACTAAGGTGTAACTTGGAGATTTATTAAAAAAAAACACATTCAGGCAGTTCTGATGAAAATCTTGTTGGGGTGTTTCGGTTTTCGTATATACTAAAAATAGCGTTGTATAGTCCGGCCGCACATTGTAAGAAATTGTCTGCCAGCGTCAGAAGATTTCTGGCACGTGCTGGAAGGAACTCTCTGTATACATTTTGTACTAGACTCCGCAAACTATTACAAATTTGCCGGATCTGATAGTCTGCGGGTCGGTATGAATGTATGGGCAACGTGTTCTCGAGCACGTGCAGAATTTTCTGACGGAAATTTCTTATTATATGCGGCCGGCCTTTACCCGGCTATCGCTAGTGACCACAGACCCAAAAGTCAGATCATGAAACATCAGGATAAACTTTATGCTCCAACAGCACAGGCACGGTTATAGCGGAGTGCCTTGACGATTTACGATACTTAAGTACGTCCGGTGCACCCTGGACAGTCAGCCCCGCTACCAACCTTGCTGACTGGCTAATCTTTTCACCACAGTAGTTACTTTCGCATAGCTCGTGCCGATACGAGAGATAAAGAATTCGAACGCCCTTGTTAGTGCTAATTTAAATTCCCAATTTCAATAAAAGGCGCGTCTGTAGCCATTCATTAACATACAATTCAATTATTAGCCTAAAAACGAGAGCTTTTTGTAAAAGTAACCTTGTTTCACCTTTTGTCTCTAATTGAGCATAAAATAAATTATTTTACTATCGACTATAAAAAACTAAGCTAGGTAATAAATCTATACTAATATTATAAAGGGGTAGAATTTGTTTGTTTGTTTGTTTGTATGTAGGAGGTAATCTCCGAAACTACTCATCCGATTTCAAAAATGTTTTCACCAATAGGAAGCTACGTTATCCCTGAGTGCTATAGGCTATATTTTGGGATCAAAAATTAGGGATCCGTAAATTAACGCGAGCGAAGCCGCAGGCAAAAGCTAGTAGTTAATATTTTCTCTTTATTTTCGTAATTTATGCTTATTGCTTATACTCAAGCTTTTATTGCATTCTTCATCTAAATCTAATTTGAAAGGTTACGTATATTATTGTGGTGAATTTCGTGTTATTTACAATTTAAAAGCAGTCTATATTCTGCAATTATAAATAAAATCAGGAGTTTACACAATTTTGGTACAATTAACAAAAAAGATAAGTATACGGGCAAAGTCGCAAATAATACCTATGCATTAAAAAAGGCTCCACGAGTGACGATATGTAAGTAAAGAAAGAAAGAAAACAAACTTATTTGCGTCTTGAAGTGACGCATGTAACAACCAAAACACACAAAAAGTAAAATAAAAACAAAATAAACATACTTAATAAGAATAAAATTTGGGAAAATATGCGTCACATCTGAGTAAATCGGTCATCGCTCAGCATATTGCCGTAGCACATGTACAGAACATAGCCAACAACACTGGGTTTCTGCTAAAGCCTTCTGAAGTACGTCTGGTGCACCCTGGGCAGTCAGCCCCGCTACTAACCTTGCTGACTGTCTAATCTTTTTACTATGACATAGGTATTCTTGTTCTTGTAGCCAAGTTTTTGCCATAAATGAGAGTTGCCCGATCCGACATCAATATTTAGAAATAGGAAACTCGGCCGGAGCCGAGATTTTTTGTGTCCGAATAGCCACCTAAGCCAGTCTGTGAAGTGCATTGATATTCGTTGTTTGCCTGAATACCTAATCCTTTTATTGATTGTACCAGTGTTAGTCACCTCTACAGTGTCTTATGTGGAACTGTTAAGTAAAATAGTTTTTAGTTCAAGTTATTTTATAAACAAAGTGTCTTAAGTAAGTACACTTAGTACTAACACTACTCAACCTGTGGTCGCTAAATACTTAGTAACGTAAACATTAGTACGCAACTACTGAAAACAAACCGCGGTAAGCGATACTTCATGAGTTTCAAGAGTATTGAGTCATAATACTTACTTACGCATTATGTAATGGAATGTTTATTTTGTTTACAATCTATAGTACGGCCATTTTAAATTCGTATAAAAGGTAAACAAACTATCGATACTAAAACATACAGATTATGCTTTAAGAATCGTTAAATATACATATTATTATACTTACAATTGAAGAATAAAGTAATAGGTTTTTTTTTTAAATTGGATTCTTAAATCAGAATGAAGGTTTTGCGATTAAATCTTTGTTTACCTTTTATATAAAATTGTAACGGCTGGAATATAAACGGGTATAGGTATAAAACGTATATATTTCTAAGTTCTCGATCAATCGAATCGAAGTACAAGAAATTATTTCAATACACGGTTTTGATATACGATTTGTCGCTTTATTTAGACGCAAAGACCTAATTCAACGATCTGTTTCAATTGGGCTTCTGTTTTTTTAAACTATTTCATCATTTGTTTGCTGTGGGTTGTGGCCTTTTGGGTCATGGTGACTCGGAGGCTATGGACCGTCTTCTTGAGCACCAGGTTGCGGGTTCAAAATCTAGCATGTACCAATGTAACTAAGACATACATTGAAGAAAAAACATCGTTTTCTACCTGGAATTAATGGTCTGAAATCGCCAATTCGCAGTGAGCAAGTGCTCGTTTCTTCTATTTCTGAGAAAAGGCCTTGTCCTTTTTTTTATGGGGGTATAATCCTCATGGATACCCTTCGCCCGGGGAAGGCGAAGGGTTATGCCGGACTCTTACCGGCTAAAAACCCACGGTGTTCCTTCTCCTGACCCTTGGCCGGGGTCGCGGGATTCGCAGCTGCATGCACCGCAACCCCGGCAGGCCTCGTTCCGCCAGCCCCTAGCGGACCTCTTCTTCTGTGGGGCCTTGCCCCACGTCCTCCTGAGAGGCGCGCACGGAACACATGCGCGCCGCCTTCTCGGGCCTGTTACTGCTCGGGCGACGGGTCCCCTAACCCGTCGCCCGCAGCCCAAAAGGCCTTTACCCTGCAGTGTAAACTTTCCGCGTCAGTATCTAACGTGTCCCTTTAATCTTTAAAGAATAGCGCGAAACTCACACGACTAGTTCGACTGTAATATTATTAGCGAGAGATTTTAACATAACATATTGCCTTCACCCGGGCACAAATCCAGACTCCGGGCTGCTACTGAGAAATTCCACACGGAAATATCGAGTAAAACTTTGCCCGACCAGGAGATCGAACCCAGGACCTCACGCTCAGCAGTCGTACTTCCAACCACTAGACTAACGGGGCCAAGCGAGAGATTTTGGCACAAAGTAATCATATTTGCAAAAAAGAAATCGATTACATAAACATTCCATTCAAATAATTAGAGATAATAATTTACTTATTCATGTTATTAAATTAATAATGTACATTTATGTATATGACATGATAGCTTAAAGCTAGTAACAGAGACAGTCATGTTTTCAATAATGCATAGGATTCTACAAAAAACGTGGCACGGAATGAACGAGATGATTGATGAATGTGAATGAAGGTGAAACAAGGAAAAAACATTATTTATTCTGTTGCTAACGTGTTTTAATAATACATACTCCTCAGCTTTTTATTGTGCCTAAAAGCTAAGGAATAAGGAGAAGCCTGTTAAAAAAATAATACTAAGAATGTGGGGTTACCCGGTATCGGAAATTGAACATTTTTCTTTGAACAACATTTCGAAAATCGCGTTTTTAGTTACGATACAATTAAAAAAATTGTGTTATTTGATCTGCTTTTTTTACCACCCTATTTAGAAGCAAAAACACTATTTGTTGTTATAACACAGTAGCTGTTGCCCGCGGATTTGCAGGATGTAACTAAGGAAACTACTTCATGTATCCGGATTGTGAGATATGGAACGCATCTTTATGGTTACCTTACTCCCTCGCACTTATATTTCTTTCTCTTCCTTTTACAACCACCATAATGTCATGTGTTGCGCTGTACCAAATAAATGATAATTAATTAATTTATGCGTTTATTTGAGATACAACAAATTGGCGACGAGGATGGGATTGTTGATTCTTTATGTTAATCCAGGATATGATCTATTTGTGTGCCAGATGTCATCCAAATCCTTTCAGCCATTCATGCGTGATTGAGGAACAAACATTCAAACTTTTATGTTTAAAATATTATTTTGATCCCAAGAATTCTAACTAGGATAATGCATGGTTCGTTCCTGATGCATAGTTCTTTGTTAGAGACCAATTAGTTGGAAATAATTGTATCAATGCTTATTAGAAAAACACGATCGTTGTTGACGATTTGTGATGACGCCGAGTACAGTACGACACGTTACCACACCAATCGATCGACCGATCGTCGATCGATGGCATCGAACGACATCGATTGGTCTAGTAGAAACTATCGATCGACGTCGACTAATTCATTCTACCATCGATCGATTGGTGTGGTAACATCCTATGAAGTTGCATCAGCAAACTTCGTAAAACCGATAATTTCCGAACTGAGGGCGATTTCAAGACTACAAATACACACATCAAAAGTGTCTAGGGATCAAGCATTTTTATGCGGATTTCTTGAGATTGAGATGTGGCTTTGTAATAAATTTATGATTTTATAAATTTATATGGATCCTTTTTGGTGCATTTCATAATTTGAATCAGGAACTGTGAATCAAATTCGAGTAAAAGATGAAAATCAGCTGTCAATATTTTCCCTATAAAAACATACAACGCATTGAAGACATTATTAGTGCTACTGTTTCCCTACTACTGATTAAAACCAACGTTATTATGGAGCGGCGACGTCATTTAAGCAGGGAAGAAATGCTCAGAGCCGTGGGAATGATAGAAGCTGGTTCCCGGCAACGTACTGTGGCTTTAGCTCTGAATACAAGTCAGAGTGTTATCAGTCGACTTTGGACACGTTACCGAAGCACTGGTACCGTGGCTGAGCGCCATGGAGGACGGTATCGCTGCACCACACGGAGACAAGACCGATACATTCAAATCTTAACTCGAAGAGCTCCAACAATAACCGCCATGATGTTTGCCGTGAGGCTTCATCACTCTTCAGGGAACTTAATTAGCGACCAAACAGTCAGAAACCGCTTGCATGAAGTGAACCTTCATTCCCGAAGACCGCTACGGGTACCACCTATAGCAATGCACAATCGTAGGATTCGATATCAATGGGCTCTTGGACACAGAAATTGGGCAGAAGAACAATGGCGTTTCGTGTGCTTTTCTGATGAGTCTCGTTTTGGTATGAGACCGGATACAAGACGTATACGACACTGGAGAACCCCTGGACGCCAACAGCGATTAAAATCCTGCCAGGAAGTCCATCCTTATAGTGGTGGAACCATCATGGTATGGGCGGGTATTTGGATCGGCGGAAGAACTGAGTTGATTTGGATCAGAGGCAACCTCAACGCTCAAATTTATGCTGAGACGATTGTATCAGACGTCATCGTTCCTCTACAAGCGCAAATCGGTCCCTTATTTCAGTTAATGCATGATAATGCACGACCGCACACCGCAAGAGTTGTAAGACAGACTCTCGCCGCAGCTAACATCAATGTCCTGCCCTGGCCTGCTCAGTCGCCAGACTTGAACCCGATTGAGCATGCATGGGATATGCTACAGAGAAGAGCTCTGCCGAATATGGAGGGTATCCAGTCGCAAGAAGACCTTTTTTTGTTGTTGCAACGAACATGGGCGGCCATTCCACAGCGTGATTTGGATGAACTCATTTTGAGTATGCCAAACCGATGTTCTTGTGTTGTTAGTGTTCGCGGTAGAAACACGGATTATTAATTGTTTAAGTTACCCAATAAAATTTTAAAGAAAACTGTTATTTCAGTCTTTTTTTCGAACTTTTGTGTTAGTGGTTCAAATGTCAAAAATCCCTTTATTAGGAAAATGGCAAATTTCTTTATTAATGCAAAGGTGACTTGGTTTATCGTTACTGTGACAAACGAAAACACTTTATTTGATGAATCCTTAAAGAAAATTTTAATTAATATCAATCAGGAGAAAAGTTATTGCAAAAATATATGTTGATCCCTAGGCACTTTTGATGTGTGTATTTATTAGTACTGCTGTAAAAAAATATCTTTACGCTGACGCAGTAAGTGTGAGTGGCACGACAATGAGCGAATGCCATTGGTTGTTCGATCAGGTATGTCGATGTAACTTCATAGGCGTGTCGCACTGTAAGTAAAACTGACCAGTGGCTGCACATTTATGGAAACAAGATTGTCACACACACCTCAGCTACGTTCTTCAGGCTGTCGTCGACCCGTCTAGCCCGGGCATCCCAAGTTGCTTTTGCCGATTCGCGATCTCACATCGACGAATTACCTAATAGTTACTTTGCGGTTAAAGTGACACTCCAAATGGTATATACGTAGAGTTTAAATAACTTCCGTTAAACTAACATTTTAGTTAAATAAGTGCGTAACACGCACTGCTACTGGTGTGTTAACAATATTTTCTATTCTTACAGCTACTTACTAAATATATTACAGGTGATTTTATAATAATATAATATTCGTTTCTGTTATAAGCCTACTATCGACCCGCCCAAGCTTCGCACGTGTACGTTTTATAGCTTAAAACCTTCCTCTTGAATCACTCTATCTATTAAAAAAGCCCCATCAAAATCCGTTGCGTAGTTTTAAAGATCTTAGCATACAGACAGACAGCGGGAAGCGACTTTGTTTTATACTATGTAGTGATAAACATAATTATGCTAAACAAAAGCTTCTTAATGGAAGCTAAATTAAGGCTGAAATTCCGTCAGGCAGCGCCATTGAAGAGCCCTGACAAAATGATAGAACCGTATTAAAACAGTTTTTGGACTGTGAAATTGGTATGAAATAAAATTATTTATTAAATTTTTATTAAGTATTATGACACAGCAAATAGTAAGACATTGTTTTTTTTTTCAATTGGGCTGCTTGCAGATGTTCCTTTGCTGACTGTTTGTACGTAACCGGGTATTGGCGAGACCTGAAGAGTCTCCAGCCAATGGGAGGGAAGTAAAATACTTAACCTAAGCTAACTAGTGACGCTACAGCTCTAACATCATGACTACTTGCAACAACACTACTAGGGTGACCCCCTAGTGGGACTCGGACCTCGGCTTAGGGCGTTGCTGGCGGGAGATTGGGAGGGAAGACAGCTTGATGAGCTTGATGAATTATCGGTGTAACTGCAGAGTCTGAAGAGACGACCAACTCTACGACGGGAGAGCTCGCTGAATCGTGAACGACGCAAGGAATTGGATAATTTTCATATCCTTTTACCTCGGTCCAAAGTGGCGCCGTCTGGTGAATTTCCAGCTGCAAATTAGCCCTCATTGAACTCAATAGAAAGCAGGCTTGAAAGACTATTGCCAATTTAAATATACATACAATCAAACAGAAACAAAATTAATGAATCTAATTAAAATACTTACATCACAATTTTTGATTCCGCTAACATCAAAACTTTTAATTAAACATCGATTTCTGTAGACTCAATAAACTCCGTGAAAGTTGAAACTCGAAGGATCTAAGTATGTACGCAATAATGTTTGGAATGTCAGTTAAATTCAAAAAGTTGTAAAATAAGTGTGACCTTTGAACTCGACCACTTGACCTTAATATTACCTACATCGATTTCTACAGAGATCATTTTGCTGTCATAATAGTTGGAACGACTTGTGGTCGGCTGACCTGCCAAACGTGCTATCCAAAATTTAATTTGATTTTTGAGACTGCCTCGTCTAGTGGTCCTAGTGGCCCTAGGGTCCTAGTGGTCCTAGGGGTCGTAGTGGTCCTAGGGGCCTAGAGGTCCCAGGGGTCCTAGTGGTCCTAGTGATCTAGTGGACGTAAGCACGACTGTTGAGCGTGAGGTCTAAGTTCGATCCTGAGGTCGAGCAGTGTTATTGAGTTTTTCCGTGTGGAATTTCTCAGTCCGGAGTCTAGATTTGTGCCCGGTTGACGGCAATAGGCTCGCTCTCTATTAAATGGGATCGTGTAACTTCAGAACAACTTGACCGATTGAGGTCATGTTTACACGATATACCTATTTGTTTTCTCAAGACAATGGTTCATAGCTGGGATCTGATAGTTGGTTGTGTAGTCAAGTATTTAACAGCAAGTATGAAAATATAATAGTATAAATAATGAAGTCTAGTTTGGGATATTGTGGTCGATCCTGTGGGCGCCACTCTTGAGGACTTTAGGCAAGGCCCCACGATAGGAGGGGTTCATGAAAGAAAGTGACGGACGCGGGGTTGCGGTGATTGCAATAGCGAATCCCGCGGCCCCAGCTATAAGGTCGTCGGAGGAACACCGTGGTAGTGTTCGTCGTTATAAGAGCCCAACATTACGTTACACAAAGAGGTTAAAAAGGAAAGACATGACATAGTCCACCGAACTGTTGTGACTAGCAAGAATTCGGAGTAGATGACTCGCTGGAGTCACACTCTTCCCGCCTATCTATACTTCCAGCTCATCTGCTGAAAGTAATGAATAAAGAGGGCAGATAAAAAAAAAATAAGAGCCCGACATAACCCTCTGCGTTCCTCAGGGTGGACCGGAATCTAAAGATTTCCCACGTTAAAAAAATTAGGTATTATGGAGGGTTATTTAATATCTTAAAACAAAGTAAAAAGGACATTTATCGTTATTGCAATGGACCCTTCATTTGATTTTTAATTTTATAAATGGTGAAAGAAAACTCGGCATTAAAGATGAGAACACTTATGACGCTGAGCGTTCTAGCCGCGTATCCTATTTTTAAAAACGTATTTATCTCGGTATTGTAAGCGATATTGCTGAGTTTGTAAACGAGATTACGAACTGCATATATCAAGTGTCCGAATGAGATACTTAGAATTAAAGAAACTTTGGACATTCATTTATTGCAGATTCGTTCTGTCATCGAATAACTTGATTGTCGTTAGCATACCCATATCTATGTAAATATGCGTGATTTATCGTCACGTTTTATTAACTGTTAATTTAATTGTTGTGATCTTTGATCTCATACATACATCGTGAATGTTGTTACTTTACTTACATTTGGCAATATTACCTTAGAAATTAATATTTTTTCGAGATTTAATTTACATTATGTGTTTGTTAATTTGTAATTTGTATTTATATTATTGAAATATAAATACAACATCATTTATGAAGTATTTTTATTATTATAATTGTTAATTTGTATTTATAATTATTGAAATATGAACATCATATATTATGAAGTATTTTTATTATTTGCACATACCAGTTTTTTATATATTTTTGTCGACTTATTTTTTTATAACATACCATGCAAATAAAAAAAAATAGATTTGCATGGACTGGATATGGACATGGATTTGTATGGAGGCATAAAAAAAATTGGCGAAATTTCCAAAAGTTGTAGAACAAAAGTTGTTCAATTTCCGATACCGAGTAACCCTACAAAATTCTTAGAGTTGATTTTTTAACACGTTGTTTCTACCAGTCGACCTTATAAGGGTTCCATATTTTCTTTTGAGGTACGGAATCCTAAAACCACGTCATCATCATACTCCAGATTCTTTCTACGCACTACCGTTTGATACAAACCAGTCCTCGCATTTCATACATTCCTGGTACCACACAATTACATCAACATTATTTCCTCCTTTTAAAACTTGTACTATCCATTTCACTGACAGTATTGAGATGATTATAATCTGAACAATCAGAATGCTGGTCGCTCGATCGTTACGTACATGTTACCTAACACATAGGAGATCATGTAAATACTGGTTATGTGTACTGAATGAGATAGTCTTATGTCGTTTAGAATATTTCTATCCATCTGTCTAGTTAGTAAACATTACTTAATACTTTTTTATTGTACTCTGTAATGTGAACTAAGTAGATCGTCGGGCATTGCAAAGTACTAGGAGAGAGGAAGCTTTGGCTAATTATCATCATCATTTCGCCGAACGACGTCCACGCATATGTTTCTCTAAAGCATCGCCATATTGACCGAAAGGTTCTGTAGTGGGTAGACATCCCACAAGGTCGACCGATGACCTGGTGGATAATTAACTACATTTGATAAAATTAATAAAAAAGTAAAAACCGACTTCAAAAAAAACTAAACGGAGTAAAATAATTATCATTTAATAAAACTATCAGTTTCAGAAGTCGGTGCATTCAATTTGTTTCAGCGTAGAACACCGACTGCTGAAACTGGTAGTTTTATTAAATGATAATTATTTTACTCCGTTTAGTTTTTTTTGAAGTCGGTTTTTACTTTTTAAAGTTTATTTTATTTTATACTTTTTAGTGCCACAAATTACAATTACAATAGTGTACAAATTCTCGGACCAGCACTACAACTTAGGACGTCGTCTATATACGATTTGTGTATATTTTTTTTGTTGATTTTTTCAAAAAGTGCTGAATCAATTTCAATAAAATTTATATGGGACCACCTCTGAAGTATGGCCTACCAAACAAAAAAGAACCATCAAAATCCATTCATAATTGGCGGAGATATCGCGTAATAAACACACAAAAAAAAAACATTCAGACGAATTAAGAACCTCCTCCTTTTTGAAGTCGGTTAAAAATAATGCCTTGTTCCTTGACGTTCATCTGAAGAGGCTCTCGTTAGGCAGCTGAATCAAGGCTTGATACAAAAGGTGGAACTCCTTGACAGTGCGTGTATTTTGAGGAGTTTCCGCTCTCTGGAGCCCTGGGCACCGGTAGCTTGGATCTTGTTCCTGATGCTGGTGAGCTAATTTGTTATTATTTTGACTACTTGTAACCACTGTCCTAGGATGATAGATAGATGTCTACATCCATCCACTAAGTGACCCCGTCATGTGCAGCTTAACTTCGCAGATCGTACGATCCGCGCAGTTATAAAAATCCATGAGCCCCATAGGCTAAGTTAGTACATCATATTAAAATGCTCTTAGTTGCACTTCTAGCCTTCAGGAGTGACGAATTGACGATACGTTCGACCGACAACCTTGCTGACTGGCTAATCTTTTCACTACGGCACGAGCTATTCTCTTATAGCCGGTGCCGGCACGAGGGAGAGAGTTGCATTTCTTGACCAGAAAATGTAACTAGGTGGTCTATTTGTAAATATTATGGGGCAACGAGTGCGAATCATTCATATATACAACTGAATCGGATGTCATCATGTAAGGTATTGCGTGCAATCACGAACTATAAGGTAGCAGCTCCTTATATGTACTAATTAGGTTCAGTATTACTAACTCGAATCATCCCACGAGCCTTAAGATGAAATGAATTCATTTTAACGCGCTTAAATATGTATGAGTGTATCGCAAAGATGTTCTCGCAATGAATAAAATGTGAAGTTCGTCGGTCGCTTGGCATTACTTTAACTAAAGATTGTGGGATGGTAATACATAATACATAAACAACGTTGGTCGGAAAAGGGGTACTAATCCGAAAGGGTGTTAAAAAACCTAGTAAGTAAATTTTGTTCTAACACTTTCCCCAAAAATCAATAGCTTATGAGAAACAGCTATGTTTACATTTTAGGTCATATTTGGGGTCACAGATTAGATAGAATGACAATTTTCTGAATTCATAACTAAAGCAGGGATGAAGAATTCTCTTAACGTTTTCAAGAGTAGAAATAAGAAGCATTTCCTCTCTGAATTATTGATAATATTATATTATTTATGTAGGTTTATTATAGTTTATATCTATATATTATATATTTATTAATATTATTATATTTTCATGTTGTATATTTATTTAGGTATATTATATTTTATGTTATAGCATAAATAAGTAATGTAAGTAGGACAGTTGTACACTGGAGTTTGCCCTCAACCACACTATCAATCTCTCTCTATCACTCAAAGGTTTGCTGGTAGAAAACTCATTTTTGAGTTAAGCTCGCCTTTGTACATGACTTCACTGAATTGTAATGTTTTTATCGTAATTTTCTTGTGTACAATAAAGAATAAGAAGAAATTTTGAAAAAACAAATTGCTTGCATATCAAGATTTTCGTATTTTGAAATTTTAACACCTGCTTTGAAACAGTCACCTGTGTTACTTTTAGTGGCCCACGGATTAGAACCCCCTTTCCGACTAACCTTGTTTAATAATGGGAATTTATGAATACTTTGTAAGAATTATTCAACACGACGCGACGGCGACGCGGCTTCAATTTAGACCACTTTAGTTGACCATGTTAGTGAAGCATTCGCAAGCTCTGCTACCATGAAGTCTCGAATTATTAAGGTTATACATTTTTAGGTATAGTCTTTACAGTAGAAATAGCACTCGAAACACAGTGGGCCCGAGGTACCCGAAAGATTTTAACCACGCCTTTCTGATGGTATTATGAGTCAAATGTTATATCAACGAAAGTCCAATTGTTTTTTTTTTAATTTTTTTTTACTTAATAAATCAATTAACTTTAGTATTTCCTTGTAAACAATATCTTAGGTTGAACTGGCAACATTTGTAAATTATCGTGTGAGTGGATAAGAAACTTCTCACTTCACAACCCTCCCCGACAAATTTTAATAAGACATACGGCGAGAGGGGTATGGTATGACAAAAGTCGCAACGCCGCGTTCATAGTATTTGTTACCATAGAAATTTTTCGATTTGTGAATTTCCGTAAACAATGAATATTTCGAAAATTAAGCTTTATTCAAGAAACTATATCCTAGCTTTTCTTCTCCAATTAGGCATCGGAATCGAAGGTTAAAATCTTTCGGGTACCTCGGGCCCACGGTGTATAACGAAAGAACAATGAAACAAAAGGAATCCTATATCATACAGGAAATATTTATTTATGCTACTGTTCTTAGCAAATTGTGGACGAATGAAGTATAATAATTATAACAAATGAGGGGTCTAATCAAAAGCTTTTTCGTGTGGTGCCGGACGTAAAGAATAGCACTACCCATCTCTTCCCGTGGGTGTCATAAAAGGCGACTAAGGGATTCACTAGAAGATGGGTAGCAGCGTTCTCTGAGTACTCTAACAACCATACTGCGATCGCCAATCCGCCTGCCAAGCGTGGCGATTGTGGCAAACCCCCCTTTATTTGGAGGAGGCCTGTGTCCAGCAGTGGACGTCTTTTAGCTGAATGATGATGATGATGATCCTTTTTTCTACCGCTGTTCTATTCTTTAATTCGCATCCATTTCAGACTGCATTGAAAGTGGCTATTTCTCTACGAAAAATGTTCCTTAAATTCTTAATTTTGGTCAAAAAAAGTAATCCAACATAAGTTTTTGGTCATTTCTGAGAAATTGTTTATGACGTAAGAGCCACTTTTGATCCGACACTCCTCAAATTTACCACCTGGTTAACGAGTTTGGTAAAGTCGATCACATCCGCGTAGAACCTATTATGGAAATCTCTCAATCGACCAAATTGTTCGACTTAAAAGGAGTTACGAACTTGCACGATTGAGAGAACTGAATTGAACTTGCAAGATTCTTCCAACGATGCGGGAATTGGGTTGTCACTAATATATTATTTAATTATGAAGAAAACAGTTTTGTTAGGTAATATTCTGTGAGCCAATACTTTTCATTATATCATTATTTATTATACCGCGATTGTGTAAATGTGTAATAATAACTTACATGTTACAATTTCGTTTGAATTGAATTAATGATTTGAATGTACCTATTAATTTTACGTAAGTGTCAATGAATTATTGTGTCGATATTACACCGAGATCTAAGCGCTCTTTCCGCGTCTAATTTGGGGTCGCGGATTAGATGCTCTATTTTCTGAATTCATAACTTAAGCAAGGATGAAGAATTTTTGAGAAATTTAAAATCATAAAGATTTTGCACGCAAATAAAATTATCGTATTTTGAAATTTTAAGACTTGCGCTTTAAAACAGTCATCAGTGATAATTTGAGTGGCTTACGGATTAGTACCCCGAGGGCGTAGTAAAATAGGCACTATAGACTCGAGTTGAAATGCTAAATCTGACAGCCTTACATAAAACTCATTACTGAATACGGTGCAGCGGTGTGAACCAATCTCGAGTATGAAAACCTACAGCTATCGATATTATTACAGTCACATAAACAATACCTATTACTCATTGTATGCATGCATTTGCATGTTCACAATTGTTCCCATCCGTGTTGCCAGTTAACAAAAAACATATTACGTTATATTACGCGATAGAGAAACTTCAAAAGTGAGTAATACTAATTCAAGTATGAGTTAATTTTCTATTTCTAACAAATTTCTATGCGTAGACGCACACGTCATACGTGCTAGTTCATTCTAAGTGCGTACAAAGCGCGGTAGGCCTACGGAGATCAAATTAGCTTTGTGTTGCCAGCATATTAAATCGAATGTTACGTCACAAGTCGTAATCGGAACTCTGTAAGGAGAATGAGGTTGAAAATTGGGTCTTTGATGTGGGCTTGAATATGCTTCTCAAAACAAACAAGGATGTTGTAATAAGAGCAAGGTCCAGTGCTTATTATAGTGCCACTATTGCTCTTGTTTTTTTGGCTTTGGTAAAATATTTTGGAGTGTGACGCATTGGAACCATTATTTTCGTACAATCAATGTCGTTTTATTTTTAAAACAAATTGTCTTTTCTTAATGAAACCTATGTCAAAAAGGAATTATTTGTTGTATACAGGGTTACTGGTATTGGTCCCGACCCCGTGACAAGGTTGTGCATGTTATTGTACGCAAAAACACTAGGAAGCGGTGAAAGGCGGGCGCTTTTAGGGGCTGTCTTATATTTGTAAAAATAACGTTCAAAAATAACTAAATAATTTTAGTCTGTTTTGAAAAATGAGTATTGTAAACGACACAACAACATAATCGTTCAGGGGTGATTCTATCATTACAGTTACGAGTACAGCTAATATCGGTATGTCAGGATTGCGAGCAAGGTAAATGTAGTAAATAAAATCAACATAGACTCTCCACCACTGAGAGTACTTGTATTTGGGTTAGTGTTAGTAACATGAACTAGATGACAATATAACACGCCTTTATAACATCGGGTGCGTTGATCCATATCGACGACTACCTTCCTTTGTCAACATTATCCAGTGCTACCCACTACCGATAACAGTATTGAAGTTTGAAACCAGTAATGCTTTAGGCCTGATTTACACAGGGTAAGTAACTGACTCCAAACTCGAGACAAGTCAGTGCTGACCAGATACTTACCTAGTGTAAATTGATATACTCGGGACCTACAGTATATCGTGCCTTCCGAAGCACTCATGTCATGACATGAGACAGTCATGGTACTGTTTTATATTAACGTAAATAACAAAGTCATAGTCAAATATATTTAATTTCAAGTAGACCAGATTTACGGGTGCTTTTACAAGGTCAACACTAGATGCTCGGTTCCAAGTAGTAAGTCCTATGTAACTCCCCAAATTGCGATTTGTGCGGTGTGGTGGAAGATGTACATCACTTGTTGATGGAATGTGTCCGTTATTAGACGCACAGAGAGTCTCTGATAAGGACTCTTAACCTGAACAGACTAAGTTGGTATAGGTATGTTTCATGATTTATCATCAAAATCTTCATCTGAAGCATCTAAAAACTTGTTTATGGTTTTTAGTCCCCATCATTAAGTAGTAAGTAGAATTAAGTAGTTTATATTTATTTTGTTATTGTTACCTTAGGTTAAGATGGAATTGGCATGTACATAATGTATAAACATTCCTTAAATAAATAGAAAAAAAGTCCTATGGAGAAGAGCCGGCAAGAAACTCCATGGATTGGAGCACCTCCTAATTACTCCATGCATTACAAAATATTGAAACCCCACTCCATTTTCGAATTATTCCTTCCTAAAAGTATTTAATGTAACCCAAACACTACAGTTTCTTTTAACTTCATGAAAATGTTTGCTCTTTAAGGAAAGCTTTGAGTTGTGTGTACCCAAATTCAAACCCCAGCTGTTATTACATTTCGGGTATTAGGTTGGGTAAACTTTGAAATAACATTGAGTCAAATCTCAAGAGAAATTTCTATCGGAGCCGAAAACTAAACTAATAAAGCTTTACAACTAGATTAAAAGGTATCGAGTGCCCTTTCAAGTATTTGCGTAGGTATTTCAATAAAAGGACTTAGATTTCGATAACTATTTAATGGTAATTTGAAATATTAGATTTTAGTCTGAAAGCTGTGGTTTTCTTGCTTCAAGGTCAAGGTGTTTTATAAATTTTCATTTTAAATTCCGTCGTGTGTATGTGAGAGCCAGAGAGGTATAGGGGGATCCTACCATATCTATCTATATATCTATCATATCTATTCCATATATCAACAAAACCCAGCACGCTTGGTGGTAGGATCTATAAGGTCCGCCTGGCTAGCTACCACCCTTAAAGGCAAGCAGTTTACTGTGTTCCGTCGTGTGTATGTGAGAGCCAGACGGATATAGGGGAATCCCTGTATGTGTCTGTTACTTGGATTCATGTGTTCGATCTTAAATCCTGTCTGCGCTTACCATCAAGTGTGATTAGAGACAAACGCGACCAAGCAAAGTAATAATAATAAAAAATCTTTTGAACTACTTATTGTGAAAAAAACAATTGTGTATAATGCTCTCGATTTTTTTTTTATTTATCTGAAATTTGGTATATTGGATGACAATGCATGCTTAGTTATGTGACGTCATTCTAATTCCAATATGGCGGATCATCCACGATGGCGGACTAGTTATTTTTTCTGTACTACCACAGTATGGGTATCAAATGAAAGTACTTGCTCAGGAGAACACGAAAACAGACTTAGAAACATTACCCAATCATAACTAAAAAATAAATTAAAGGTAGTTTTTTTTAATAACATGCTTTTATTTAATTGCCCTAAAAAGAAGAAAATAAACTTTAAATTAAATCAAACCAATCAATTTAGTAAGTACATGTATTACTCAATTTATTATGATATAAAAGCTTGTCGCGAGATTTGCATATACATTTATACGAAACATTTTCTTTCATAGAATTACATAAAATAAGTATGTCAAGCAAGACTAGTTAGTACACAGGTAGGTAAATCTATTTTTTATTTCCACTAAGAGTGGAGGGAAGTAAATGCAACAACAGCTAAGGGCGACCCCGAATGAGGACTTGGACCTCGACTTTGGGCGTTGCTGGCGGGAGAGAAAGCTTGATGGAGGTTGAATTATCGGTGTGAGTTTTCAGGCAAGCGTCCAACTGCTGGACTATTTAATACAACTACAAAAATGCATTTTTTATTATTCAGCTCCATGTAGCTCTCTACAAAAACGACTTTAGCAATTTAATTCGTTTCTGCATAAGATTTGCATGCCTGACCTCACACCGGAACACTTTCGACCGATAAATTGTAGAAAAACATGTTTTATCTAAACATAGGAAATTGAATGCCGAACATGGGCATCAAACGAACGTTGCGCAACTGTTGGGCTGCTAACTATTTGATTGCGTAGTAACGCAATACTGATGCCTATTATAATTGACTTCTAATTTGAAGTTGCTCAAGTTTTTGTATGTTTGTATGACGATTTATGAGATTCGAGTAAATTGCTTCGATGATTTTGGCAATTAAAATAAGGCGATTGCTTTTATGTGTCAATCATAGTTTAACTATAGTTTATGTTGTTTTAAATGAGGCGAGCGTGCGCACTTGTATTGCCGACATATTTGACTATTGAAATAATAAACGTAGAAAGAAAGGTATTTGTTCTGGGGGCTTACTATGACCTCTTAAAGCAAGACAGAAGTTGCCTGGAAGTTGAACTGCCCTGCTTTTTTGTACTATGACATCGTTAAGCAGGCCTGCGGCAGGCCTGCTACGTTGACATTTACGAAATCCGTTGACCTTTTTTTTTGTACATACTTTTCGTACATGAACAAGCATTACCGTTCAATTTAGTTCAATATCACCTTTAGTATTGTCATGATACGATTTTTAGCGATTCAGAAGCAGGCCTGCTTTTGAACGGAAGTTGATTGGCTGGCATTTGAACGTTTTCGTAAGAGGTCATAGTAAGCCCCCTGATCCTACATTTTTTTATATAAATAATCGACTGTCCGTGTGTATACACACGGACAGTCGAAGAATTCTCCATCCATTCATCTCGTCCATCCATTTAAATTTCGTATAAAAGGTAAACAAACCTTTGATTGACAAACAATCATTACTTTTTAGGGATTCATTTAAAGTACTCATTTTATACATAGAAAACAAAAATAATTGAAGAATATGTGTCAAGGTTTTCTAAAAATAATGTTTCTCGATCAATGGTTTGTTTACGTTTTATACAAAATTATTATACTTAAAGAACTATACGTTGAAGCCATTGACGTAGAATGTGTTGTTGTTTTATGTCGATCCCGCTATCCTTAGAATTTATTTCAGGAGAATGGGTATGTAGCGTATTGTGATTAAATACACTATTATAGCGTTTACTCATTATTACCTTAAACCACTTTCAATTTATCTTTATAATTCGCGCGTATCGTAGGATCTGCGAGGTTAAGCTACGTTTGCTACGGTTAGTTTGAGGATAGGTGACCGTTAGTTACACATTAAGATCCCTCCGTGCCTCGGAGAGCGTGTTAAACTGGTCCCGATTGTCATACGAGTATCGATAACAGTCGTTACGGGTAGTCAGAAGCCCGAAAGTTTGACAACCGGTCTAACCTTAGGATATTGCCTTAGGTATTGCTTAAGTAAGTGAGTTGCTGAAGTCTGGTGGCAGTTGCTACTTGTAAAATACTGGTATTTAGCCGCATTTCACCCCTGAAGGCGCATTCAGATGACACACGCCCGCTAAGCGCACGCCACGCGCGTCAGCACCCGCGTCTAACTCGCTTTGAAAGTTGTATATAATTTGAGTCTTATAACACATCAATAGATCTCAAATTGCATTTGCCATCCTAGCCGGGAGGATGGAAGCGCCGCGGGCGCTGCGCAATTGCGACGCGTGTACTACGCAATAGCTATTCGGGCGCTGAGCGTGCGCGTGTACTTTACATCGATAAATAAATGTATGTTAAGACAAGGAAATAACTATTAAATTCCAAAGTTTTAGAGGAGGGAGCGACTCGGACGAGAAGCGCGAGCGATTTCGCGCTTAAAAAAATCGCGCATGTGTGAACACAGCCCGGGGGCCTACTCCCTAAGTCCGTCAACGAAGTTACTCGCCCGTCCGAAAGTAGCCCTAAACGTAGGAGTGAACCAAACAAGTGTCAAGTTCAACTTTTCGGACGGGCAAAAACACATCGGTAGGAGGGACAACTGTCAAATCGTATTGCCATTCATTCTTAGTTCGGGCCCCGAAATAATCGTATGTCCATAGGTGATAGGGAGTAGAAAACGCTCGTAACTAAGGCCGAACCCACGGACTTCGTGCTTAGGATGTAGACCCCCTGACTCAGAACCTTTTCGATAAGCAGTTGTCGACTGATTCCATTTGCTATCTAGTTCCATCTACGATACTTGTAACGAGAGAAAATGAGATAGATAACTTACTGATCGAATCGAATCGTTCTGAAGCGGCTGATTAGACTGAGAGCCGACCACATAGTTAGGAAAAGGCTAGGAGGTAAAAAAAGAGTACCTACGTAGGTTCTTACTGACATCTTGACAACAGTTGCCTTACTGACCCACTTGAGTTATCTTCGTGGGAATCAGTAACCTCACATCAAGAAAACAATGGTACACCCATAATAAATTTTACAAAACGTTGCGTGCTTTTCGGATAACAGTGATTACATACGAATTTATACTAAAATTAAACTTTTTGCTCTTAATGTGGATATGTAGTGTTATGTAGGGTTCACACGTCTGTATCGTGAGTTGTTTAATGGTGTTATGCAACTTCGCTGATTTGGCGATCGTGTATGTAATAGAATACATTGCGTTTTGCAAGAATGTGGGCCTACCTTTACCTTAGTCACATTACCGTGTCTTATCTCATCATATTATTATACTTAGTTTCTTATTTATCAGGGTGTTAAAAAAATAACTCTAAGATTTTTTTGGCGTTAGTCGGTATCGGAATTTGAACTTTTTGAAATTTGCAATTTTTTCCCTGATTAATAAAATTATTTTTTGATTTCTATGGAAAAAAAAATACGCGAACAAAAAAATTTAAGGGAGGGTCATGTCAAAGTCAACGTCAAATAGTTTTTATTTCAAGTAGACCAGATCACTGGTGCTTTCAAAAGGTCAACACTAGGTGCTCGGTTCCAAGAAGTAGGTCCTTTGGAGAAGAACCGGCAAGAAACTCAATGGACACTCTTTTAAAAAAGTAAATGGTTTGACAATTTTCACTGTAGTAATGTAAGAACAATGCAGATTAGAGTACACACGGCTACACATCAAGCTATAAAAAACCAGTTTATCTTGGCGTCGCTTTGTATAATCTTTTCGCACAAGTAACGGTCAGCTTATACTGGTTTTGCATAGCTTGAAGTGTAGCCGTGTGTACATACAGTTAAAAACATGAAAAGCAATGAGAAAGTTAGCCTTTGAAAACGATTGCCATAGCAGTTACGAGCTGACCAGTCCCAACAGACAGCACCCGTTCACGAGCATGACGCATACATCGGCGTCGCTCAGCTCAACCATGTTGCAGGGAACTCAACGACCCGATGCACAACCCCACCAGCAAGACATTTCAGTGAGCATGACAGACTCATACCGATAGACAATAGGCACTCAAATATTAAGAATGAAAGTGTAACACTAGATGCTGCATGGTCCTCACATTTTACAGCCTTGCGTAGGTATTAACAGAATAATATTAATAATTGATAATTAATAATTGCAATTCAACGTCAAACTAATATAAGCAAATATTAGCAATAAATAAATTAAATTAAATGTCAAAGAAAAAAAAGCAATCAAAATTGGAAACATTAGATTAAAAAATAAGATAAAATAACATACTTATTGAGTCAATAAAATAATTACAATAAGTAAGCATTTGAATAATGTCCGTTTATTCTGTTAGACGGTGCCAGAGGGTCGCAGTGTGCAGGAGGGAATCGTCAAATCATGTTTTCTGTATGTAGATTTGTAGATAATGGTGCCGATTCTGCAGTGCACAAATTTAATTAATTTAGACTTTAACTTAATTTAGGCAATTGCCATCTTTTTCACTCTGGTAAAATATGAAAGAGACGGAGGTTCAAGAGCGGTCAAAGTTGAACTTAAATTTTCATATTTAGATGACACGTTCGTGTGGTGTCGGACGCAAAGAATAGCACTACTCCATCTCTTCCCATAGGTGTCGTAACAGGCGACTAAGGGATTCACTGGAGGATGGGCAGCAGCGTTCTCTGAGTACTTTAACAACCATACTGCGATCGCCAACCCGCCTGCCAAGCGGGGCGATTATGGCAAATCCCCCCCCCCCCCCCATC
Source organism: Amphipyra tragopoginis (assembly GCA_905220435.1). Classification (NCBI taxonomy): domain Eukaryota; kingdom Metazoa; phylum Arthropoda; class Insecta; order Lepidoptera; family Noctuidae; genus Amphipyra; species Amphipyra tragopoginis. The sequence continues at coordinate 7,653,877 of HG992006.1, forward strand.
ATTGTTTGGGGGAGGCCTATGTCCAGCAGTGGACGTCCTTCGGCTGAATGATAGATGACACGTCAGAACGTACGTGTCGACTTAAAAAAGCACGGTGATGTTCAAGGCGTAACTAGTTTCACATTTCTAACTCAGTTCTTTTCTCGCAGTCTGTTAGTAAAACATAGGAATTCTATACTACTAATCTAGTTTGTCAACAAGAGAATCGGTACCATTGTACCCCTGTGATATTTTATCATTGCCAGGATTATGATGACTGTGGTAGTCATCCGTAAAAAAAAACCTTTTTGGAAAACCGAAACGCCCTGAATACTGATCAGAATTAGTAAAAAAGAAGATACAATTTGTAAGTACCTAATGTACAAATTATCATCAGAATGTTTAACATAGGTTTCATAAAAGAACATCTAATGAATCGTTAAAGTTTCTCATAAAACTGCACTGTCATTAATAGTCGAAAGAAAGCTGTGCCATCCATCATTTTATTTAATTTTATATCTGCGGTTTAGTATAATGAATGTGCAAATAGAAAATTATTATTTAACTTGAGGTCTCCGCAAGTCTTGGAGAAACCAGGATATCAGGTAATAGTTGCTGCCCATTCACTTCAATAATTCAGAGGGTGCATTAAAAGAGCCTTTACTTGTGGCAAAACTTATTTAGCAGTAGAGTTCCTTGTCAAAGATTTCGGCCGGGGAAATACCCATTTGCAGCATTGCTGTATTCTGGTGTGAAGGTGGTGCCGGTGAAATTACAGGCACATGAGTTTTTCCAACTTTTTGATAACGGTTGGCAACGCATCAGCAATTCTCTTAGAAGGTATTTCACCAAACTATCATTAACTGTCCATTAAGCTAATTCGGTCTCTAAACTTTTCAATAGGTATCGTTTGCATTTCACTAACATATCAATAGTGATAATGACAAGATTATTGAACACATTCATGTCATATTTCGACGGTGAAGTATCAATATCTAATAACTACAAAACCGTCATTTTATAGGAGGCGTAAAAAACCTTTCATTTCTATACTTATTAGGTATTTTTAAGCAAATATTTCATAAATAAGAACAATTCAAGACCGATATATCATAAATAAGAACAATTCAACATTGTAAATACAAGCTCTTTCATAATTTACTTACGAATATGCAATAAAGTGAAAATCGCTAAAATGTTAGTTATTAGATATTAATACTTCACCGTCGATTTGTAGGTCACATTTAACTTAGGCGGAACGCGTGAGGGAGAGGCAAACCTCACGCCCCAGCCGCCGCAATAGAAGGAGACGCCCCGGCCCCGGGCCTCGGGAGTCGCAGGGCAATTACCGGCCACCGTAGGCGCGGGCCTGCGGACGGCGAGCATTGGGTGGCTCGCCTTCCGATCAGAACCAGGCCCGGGTCAACGGCGCATTGTGTTCCACGCGCGCCTCAAAGAGATGTCAGCTTAGTAGATGCGGCCCGCTAGGGCCAGTGCCTGCCAGAGTTGCAGAATTTGTTCGAAAGAGTTACCACGGCCCTGGAACGCAAAGGGCATTAGGAGGAAAACGTATGGGTTTTAGTCAGTAAGAGTCTGAAACTCCCTTCCGCTCCGCCCAGAGCGGAAGGAGTCATATGATGATTTCCCATACAAAAAAAAGGTCACATTTAGCTTATTCCAGCCTTCGGCTCGTCCTAAGTCTACCTAGCTAATCTTTTTACCATGACAATATAAAATTCACTTCAGATCGTTATCGTTTCATTCGAAAAAGGGGAGAATTGTCACAGGTGTACTGATTCTTATCGATGTCCTGTTCTATTCTAAAGCTGTACACATATGGTTTACTCGTAAAGAAGGTCGTGCGTGAAGACAACAATACAGTAGGTCGCTTACGTATACAAACCGGTTTGTAGGTAATAGTGAAAGAAACACAGTGCGTGTGGCCAGCACTTAGTCAGGGCCATTTTAGTGGCTTCTACGGAGGCAAACTCAAGAAATTATACTTGATGGAAATGTGTAAATAGATATACAAATATATCAACTTCCATCACCATTACACCATGTATCCCGTGTGGAGGCGGGCTAGAATATAAAATTTCCTCACAGCATTCTGGGAATAGACGCGTGTTGTAAGTTTCAATAAAAGTCAGCACGCTTGGTGGTAGGATCTATGTGATCCGCCTAGCCATAGCCATACTCATATTAAAGTCCAAACAGTGTTCCGTCGTGTGTATGTGAGAGCCTATGTGTATAGATCGTACCATCAAGCGTGCACAGTTTTGTTGAATCTTACAGCACGCGTCGATTCTGAGCGTGCGGTGAGGAAGTTTTCTAGTCCGTCGCCACACGGGATAAACGGGTAGTCGAAGGTCCAAATGGTTAGCCCTTCCACCGCCCTGCCTGATCGAAAGTGACCAGAACATGTGTAGCGATTATATTTTTCACAACGCTGTGGCATCTCCAAGCAACCATCATAAATCTGCTTGCTGATGCTTCTTAAATCGGATGTTAAACCTGAAAGATTTCGACCGGCCGATCACCATCCCTTGCTCTATTCAACCAATTCTTTCCTACCATTTCATGTATCGAAGACCTAGGCACGCGAGATTTAGCAACACTCTAACATTACGTGTTTGCCTCCAGAACATTCGATTATAGTTCCTTTAAAACCTAAGCAATAGGCATGTCATCAGAATTACAAGCGCTTAATTTTTGAGTACCATGTCTACTGATCACGCGAGGGAGAGGCGTGAAATTAAGTAAAGCAAATATTTTGTGCGAAAATAGATTTTAACTGTCGGTTTGTTTGCGAAGTATCTATGTATAAATAGCTATTGATTTGTATGAGATTCTGAATGTTTTATGTGCCACCATAACCATTTTATATGATTATGGAGATTGATGAGCGTATAAACTTACAAACGCAAGCTACATGCCCCGACGGGTCAGAACTCAGAATACATGCATCATTACTGCGAAAGGTTTACAAGACAAATATAATGTAATGTGTACTGTATTGTACACAAAGCCTATGTAATACGATTATGATGTAATGTATTGAATTTGCGCGTATAATATCTTACAAACACGCTAACTTTGCGGGATGGTTGCTTCTAGTAGCTACCGGTAATTTGATCAAGGGAAATAAGTTTCCATTGCACGTTTTAATAATAATGAATAAAATATACTGCAATATTTTAAAAATAATTAGTCTTTAACTGTCCCACTGCAGGGCAAATGCCTCTTTTCATACAGAGAAGGAACGAGCATTGATTACCACGCTTGCTCACTGCATGTTGGCCATTTCAGGCCTTTAAGTAAAGGTTTCCTCACGATGTTTTCGTTCACAGTATATCAATGGCGTCTTAGATTAACTAAGAAAGTACCTAAATATGAGATTGAAATTTTAAAAAGAGTACCAAAATGGGGATTTTGAAAACCAAGGGACTATTTGAAATTCTGTTAAAGGAACGTGATTCCTTAAACCAATATGGCAACAGATGCCGTGTATTTAATGTTATTGTATATTTCGACATTTAAAATTGTAGATATGTAGTTTAAACAATCTGTCGAAAAAGCATACTTAGGGTTTTTTTTTCATTATTCTTATAGCCCCGTTTTACCGATAGGTGATTCTTCCTGTTGGAGTTAAAAGGCAAGTAAAAGTTAGTGTAGTTTCTACACATAGCATTAATTTCATTTGCCAGGATCTGTGTTACGAATAAGTCTGACAGCAGAGTTTCTGTGAAGATTCGCTACTTGGACGAAGTAATTGACTCGTTGATCACAGAGCGCTTGACCAGTTATTGAACGGCCAGCTAAAAGCTGCGTCATTTAACTAACGCAGCTACGCTACGATGAAGTTTAGGAATTGGCGATTCTTGACTTATTTTCTTCAAAAACATTAGAATAATTAAAAAGAAGTGATTACTGGATTCTCATTGTCACTAAACGACATTTAATGGTTCTCGATACCTGGAACCGTGGCTTATGACTGTAAATTATCCCTTTTTACATCAATCCTTCCTTTCGAAATGAAATACTTCAGCCACCATAAAAGGCATAAATGACTAAGAATCTCAATACATACGGTATTGAAGAAAGTGGGTATAAAATGTCAACTGCGTAAGTTTAACGAAAAATAATTAAATAGTCAACTTTCTTTAGAACGTGAAAACATTTTTGTCGAATTGTCGGCGTTGTCGCCGGCGACCAATTAGCGTTCGGTGTCGAGTGACTGGGCACTTTATAGGCTGGCTTCAAACATGCCGATCGAAGGACTTATGATCAATTTATTTAGTTTTTGTCGAACTCTGCAAAGTCTGGAAAAGTTGACAAATGCTTGTCCATCAAAAATGGCTAGAAATAAATAAATAATACAATACGTTTATTTGTACTTCCAAAATGTTTCATAGGATATTTACAAAGAAAATAATGAGTATCATCATGGACCTTGTCGGGCACGGCAACAAATGGTTAGAGAGAGGAGAAAGGTCATCAACAATCCAAAGCAAGAAGTGTGGGTTCCATTCTCCTTTGCCTGGTTCAAATTTAACCTGGTTTAAATTTAAGAAAGAGATTTAATAAATATCTGGGTTATTTGGGTTGAATCACAGGGCTAATAGGCACGAACATGATAGGTATAAGAGACAATTTTTTTAAACTGTCTACAATTTCAATTATTGTATACAGGGTGTAAACGAATTCGTGTAATTCCTTCAAACCGCGTGATCTACTGGTGACACAGATTAACCCTAAATGGGTATTTCTGAAAATAAAGTGAAATTAAAAAAAAATACTTAGTTTTCTATTTCTGAGTCATTCTAGAGCTTCGAGTTATCTGACTGCAAAGAGCGATATCGCGTTAGTCGTACCCGCCAGCCGTGTTGCCGTGCTTTCATTAATTTATGTGTGGTATGGAAATACTCAAGCAAATAAAAAAAAAAAAAAATTTTTTTTACCTTTTCCTTATTAGGTGGTTTAGATATGACAAACTACTGTCATTCCATGAAAAAAAAAAAACAACCTAATTCCCGTGCGGGGCCAATCTACACCAGTAGTAGATCATGTGGTTTTAAGGAATTACACGAATTCGTTAACACCTTGTATTACAATAACATTGAAATCGTAAATACACAGCACCTGTGGTCGCAATGGTAAGCAGTTTCCATAACTGAATTCCTATTAGCCCTGTGATTCTCTAATAACCCCAATTTATGGTACGTTTTAAGTGGGTCGAACCGATTACTAAGATTCTGAAAGCTCGAGACTACTAACAAAATTGTTGGTAAACCGCAAAGGAACCAGAACCGTCAATCAGTTTTCGTTTACGAAAATTAACAAAATATTTGATTTTGTTTTTCTGGTCAAATAAAGATAGTTTTTGTAAACGAAAACAGTGTCAATGAACGGTTCGGCTACGGTTCGGTTACGATTGATCAACGTTTCTGTTGCTAAGTTGCTAGTGCTAAATTCATTGCTGAGTTCTGGGCCGACACGGTGTAGATTGTTATCGACACGCTAAGAAGAAGAAGAACGTTTCTGTTAAAAGAATTCGGTATGTAAATTTTTTTTGGTATTTTTTCAATTTTTTTCTTAAATATTAGGCTATTTTAAGAAACTCGTTTGAATATTTTTGTTTTCTACGCGGTAGCTATTTTTTTATATATTTTTAAAGTTTTTCTAGTGATGACGTTACGCGATAGGAGTAAGAGTTCAATTCCTTTGCCGGGTACGATAGACAAAGAAACTAATTCTTTGTCTACGCCAAGTACAGAAAAAGTAAAAGTATATCTACCATAAATGACATTTTTTATACAAACAAACAACAACGACTATTCGTAACTATTTCGTGATACGTCATGAAATAGGAAGAGAGGTCAAATATATGTCAAATGAATTCATGCATTTTTATTAAAATACCATCATACAATTTTAAGAGTTAAAATGGCAAAATATCGTTTACCAAACTAAAATCTCGAAATGATTTTGGAATCAGGACCTCAGAAGGATACCTAATACAATAGCAGACGCAGTCGATACTCGCCAGTCAGTCTATCGGTATGTATGCAACCAACCTAACATCAAACATAATGCTACGCACATATTATTGTGCTATAGGCGTAGTATTTATCTACCAATTTTGTGAAGAGTTCTCAATAGCAACGCCAGCAGCTACCAAAATATTACCTAATACTGATACTGCTAGTTTTAAAACTAAATAGAAAGCAGTACTCTTAGTTATTAAATAATCTTAAGCAACATTTGTCACTCTTATCTAGATTTTTTATCGTATCTATTATTCATTGTTCGTAGTTTCCGTGACTATAAATTTCTTAGGAAGTCTAAATTGTAATTATAGTCTTGAGACTTCAGTCAGAGTGAAGTTTTATTACTCAATTACATCTGTGTTACTATTATTTTTTACAGACTCCAAAAAAGGAGGAGGTACTCATTTCTACTTCAGAAAATGAAAGTTTATTACATGGTTATTATTTCACTCTATTTTGTTTTTCTAAGTTGGTTTCAACTTTTTAAAGTTTATTTATGAATTCACAGAATCTTTTTCGAGTGCGATTTTTTTTAAACTTGTTCTCCACGTGCAACACGTTTGGTGCAGTGGCTAAGCGATTGGCTTCTGCGCTACGGGTCGTGGGTTCGATTCCCACACGGAACAAACATTTGTATGGCCTACAGATAGTTGTTTCGGGTCTGGGTGTTTGTGTATGTGAGATTTGCGTCTGTAAACGCACCCACGATAAAAGAGAAATCAAAGTGTGGGGCAACGATAAAAAAATGGTACCCAATAAAAAATACCAAATATCTCTTTGGAGTCGTCAGAAAAAAGTCGGTGAATGAAATATCTCACTGAACATATCTCCAAATTCCTAGCCACTGATGACACTTACAGTGGAAACAAATATAGGTAAAGGTATTGCATAAGTTCACGGTTGGTTCGTTCTAGTGTAGGCTGGTCCCACGCCCGGCAGCCGTAAATTAAATATTTTGTAACGAATCCACTATGAATCGTAGGAACGCGGTACCGTACATAAAGTGCGTACACACTTTCGAACGCGAACACGAATATCGAACACGCTGTTTGCATGTGCGTTCCATTACCAGTGAGTTCGACGAACACGTTCTTAGTGATTCTTGATCGATGTTCGAGTTTGTTATGTTCGATACTTAGTCATTTTAACAGGTAGTAGGTAGGCTTAAGACTATGGGATTAATTATGGACCCTGTTGGGCACAGCATATTTTAGTAAGAGCGCTTACATTTTTGTTTGATTGAATCTCAATTTATAATTTTTGAAATATTGTTTATAGATATTTTGTGGTTAGTCATTGTAATTGTAACACTACGTATAAATTGTCTTCATAGTAGCTGTAATTTATCATTAACTAGCGACCCGCCCCGGCTTCGCACGTGTACGTTTAATAGCTTAAAACCATCCTCTAGAATCACTCAATCTATTAAAAAAAAATCGCATCAAAATCCGTTGCGTACTTTTAAAGATTTAAGCATACATAGGGACAGACAGACAGCGGGAAGCGACTTTGTTTTAGACTATGTAGTGAAGTGTTATTTTTGCCATCGTAGCTTCTGCACAGTAGAAAGACTTTCAACTTATTAATAAAATTATTAAATTTATTTTCATTTCTAATGGTTTCTGTTCGTCTTCGACAATGCCCACATGGCTTAATATTAATGTGATTTTGTAGTGTTATAAAAGTCACTGTTGGTTTTAATTTTATTTTGGAACGCGTAAGTAAATCACCTCGTTGCGTTGGAGATTACCCCAGAAGCGAGCTAAACAAGTTGACAACCTACGTACTCCGCTGATGAAGTAATAAGCAACTATCGGATTACAGTCTGACATGGATCTAAATGAGCGTGGTGAAATAGAGAACTAACATGAAATATACTGGATTAGACAGGTTTTTGATGTCTTCACAAGCAGCGCCACCATTCTTGTTCATTTAGAGCAGAGGTTCTCAAAGTAGTCCACGGAAGACTCGACGTAGGTCTACGTTGGCGTGACAAAAACATCTAATCTTCACATTTTATATGGTAATTAAAATGTATGGAAAGAGCCTCCTCGAGTGACGACACTTCAGTACGTCCGGCGCACCCTGGGCAGTTAGCCCGGCTACCAACCTTGCTGACTGGCTAATCTTTTCACCACAGCATGAGCTATTTTCGTATAACTCGTGTTGACACGATAGGAGGAGGAGGAGGATATAGTAATATGGTAGAAATTTAGCTGCAGGGGGTCCACCGGAACCAGCTAAATTTTGAAAGTGGTCTATGAGGAAAAATGTCTGGGAACCTCTGATTTAAAGCCATGTCGGACTGTAAAGGAACACTTCTCAAGACAGGAAGACTTCTCGCTGTGATTATCGGCTTTTGTCAGACTCTGTATTTTTTTCTGCCTAGCCTTTTCCCATTGGAGTTGGGGTCAGCTTCCGGTCTAACTAGATGCAGCTGAGTACCAGTATTTTACTCGGAGCGACTGCCATCAGACATCCGCAACTCAGCTGTTGGGCAATGCCTCCTTCTTCTTCTATCGTGTCGGCACGAGCTTTACAAGAATAGCTCATGCTGTGGTGAAAAGATTAGCCAGTCAGCAAGGTTGGTAGCGAGGCTGACTGCCCAGGGTGCGCCGGACATACTGAAGTATCGTCACTCGTGGAGGCAATGCCGATATGCTAAGATGTCGATATCCTAAGGTTATATTGGTTGTCAGATTTTAGGGTTTTTAACTGCCCATAACGACTGTCACAGGTATTCGTATGACACCTGGAACCGAAGTTCTAACGATGGTTCTCGATATGTAACGAATGTCACCCATCCACGGACTGACCGCGGCAAGTGCTGCTTAACCTTGCAAATCATATGATCCGCGCGGTTTTTAATTAACCATGAGCTCCTTCTCTGATTAGTCTGCCAGAATACGTTTTTTAACCGACTTCAAAAAGAAGGAGGTTCTCAATTCGTCTGAAAGTTTTTTTTTGTGTGTCTTTGTTAGGCGATATCTCCGCCAATTATGAATGGATTTTGATGATACTTTTTTAGTTTAGTAGGCTATACTTCAGAAGTGGTCTCATATAAATTTGATCGAAATTGAATCAGCACTTTTTGAAAAAATCAACAAAAACAAAAAAACATAATTATACTTAGATGACAATTTGGTTTGTTACCTTCAGCAAAAGTTTTGATGAGGACTTTCAATCTCTGTTTTAACTGTCATCACAGAAACATTAGCCACGAACAAAGAGGATTGTATGTATTTGTAAGGAGCCGTCATGATGATAATTATACATTAATACCTATTTTTAAAGAAACTACCTAGTTGCTGGAAAGATTACGCAACCGTGTCATTAAAATTTGTAGTCTTAAACCATGTTATTTATGGCACTAAAACGTATTTAATAAAAAACTTTAAATAAAAGTTAAAACCGACTTCAAAAAAAAACTGAAAAAAAAAGAGTGAAATAATTAGCATGATATAAAAATTAACAGTTTCAGGTGTCTGTGCAATTGTACACTGAAACAAATAAGAGCCACCGACTTCTGAAACTGTTAATTTCACATCATGCTAATTATTTCACTCTTTTTTTAGTTTTTTTTGAAGTCGGTCTTTTGGCAAAGAAGACAGTCCATTGTCTTTTACATAATTATCTACATAATACCAACACAACATACATTTCTCTTAGTTCAATAGATTGTAATAAAATAAACAACATTACACTCTCACCTTATTCTCAGAACCTACGTAATTGAATTAACTCTAGTATGTAATTGAACGTCTATTTTAAATGCTTATACAACAATATGCAAATACCCGTTTACGTTACGAGGTAATATCTCTTTATACGGAAAGCAATCACGCGTACAGAAAACACATCAAATATGAAAGCCTTAGCTTATTGGATTTGACTTGTTAGGACTGGTAAATTAATATCCACATTTGAACATCATCATCACGATAACGATCTTCCAGGTTAAGCCACGCTTGCCGAGGTTGGTCTGTGGATGGGTAACCATTTACCATAGCGAGTTTCCTCCCTGCCTCGGAAAGCACGTAAAGCCGTTGGTCCCGGCTGTCATTTGTAGATCTTTGACAGTCGTTATTGTTGGTCAGAAGCCCGAAAGTCTGACAAAACCAGTCTTACCAAGAGTATGGTATTACCCAGTTACTGGGTTGTGGAGGTCTGATAGGCAGTCGCTCCATGTAAAATACTGATATTCAGCTGCATCCGGTTCGACTGGAAGGCGACCCCAACATAGTTGGGAAAAAGGCTAGGCAGATGATGATCATATCAGTCTGTTAACGTCCACTTTTGAACATCATTTTTGTCATCATACCAGTCTGCAAACATTCACGTTACGGACGTACGGGAGCACGTTAAACCATCGGTTCCGGTTGTTATACGAATACCTATGACAATTGTTACGGGTAGTCAGAATCCCGAAAGTCTGACAGCCGGTCTAACCTTAAGATATTATTGGCATTGCCCAATATCTAACTGGATTGCGGAGGCCTGATGGCAGTCGCTCCGTTTAACATACTGGTATTCAGCCGCATCTGGTTAAACTGGAAGCTGACCCTAACATAGTTGGGAAAAGGCTAGTCTGTAAACGTCCAATTTTGAACATCATTATCGTCATCATATCAGTCTGTAAAAGTTCACTTTTGAATGTCTTCATTATCATCTCATCAGTCTGTAACATCCACTTTTGAACATCATTATCATCATGTCATCACTCTGTAACGTCCACTTTAGAACATCATTATCATCATCATATCAATTTGCTAACGTCCACTTTTGAACATCGTTATCATCATCATATCAGTCTTTAAACGTCCAATTTTGAACATCATTATCATCATCATATAAGTCTGTAAACGTTTACTTTTGAACATCATATCATCATCATATCAGTCTGTAAACGTTTACTTTTGAACATCATATCATCATCTTAACAGTCTATAAACGTCCACGTTTGATCATCATCATCATATTAAGTCTGTAAACGTCCACATTGGAATTATTTTAAAAGAGTTTCTTGTCGACTCTTTTCTATAGGACTTACTTTTTGGAACCGTGCAACTAAATTGTTAAGACGTTCTGTGCCTATCTATGCAAGGTTAGTCGGAAAGAGGGTACTAATCCGAAAGGGTGTTAAAGTCCACATAATAATGAATAACTTTTGTTATACAACTTTCCCCAAAAGTTTAAGAGAATAGCTGTTCAAAAATTAAAATCTATTTAACCTCAGCTATGATCAGTGTTTACATTTTAGGTCATATTTACGGTAATGATTTAATGAATTAGAAGCTCCATTTTCTGAATTCGTTACTAAAGCAAGGACGAAGAATTTTAGAAAAAACGAAAATCAAATTAATTTTACATGGAAATAAAAATGATCGAATTTTGTCTTTTTTTTTTATTGGCCCCCGGATTAGTACCCCTTTTCCGACTAATCTATTATACAAATAAATAAAAATGAAATGCTGTTCGTTAGTAAGTGCATCACTTGAGAACGGCTGGACCAATTGGCGATTTTTTTTATATTCTTTTTCATCCTACTTAGGTTTTCATGGAAAAAAAGATTGGAAAAGTTGCCCGAAAATTGGCAAACTCGGGAAAAACCGAACGTTCTTCTTTCTATGTGATTTTTGCATGACAGGTCAACGTCTGTCTGTCTGTTTGAAATAAACTTTGAATCTTGAACAGAAGGTGTTAGTAATCGTGCGTGACTACGGTAAAGATGGTGTTATATCATTATAGTCAACATACAACTTTGTAGAGAGGTAAAAGTGTTAAGACTATCACACACGATGCAAATACTAGATATAATAACAGGTAGAAAGTTATAATATCTGAAGATAACACATGGAACTGCTCTGATTCGAAACTATTCGACAATATCCGGTCTCTATAGCTAAGAACGGATAGTTTTGCTTACCAATGGTAGCATTTTCTATTTTCAAACTGGGAAAATAAATAGATTCGTAAGCTGAGATAGTTACTTACGCATGGAAGGGACTAGTGTGTAAAGTTATTAGGTATTTGCTTAATTATTGGTAAAGATACAATAGTCTTAATCTTAATCGATAACGCTTGGTCAATTATAGGAATCGGCCATAAGTTAACTCTCTTTTTCTCTCGTTACCAGAATCGTAGACGAAATGAGATTACAATCCGAATCGGCGGACAACTGCTTATCGAAAAGATTCTGAATCAGGGGGTAGATACGATAATATTAAAACCGATACATTCATTTATATCAGCAGATAATTTCTTCACGTAAATTTTGTATCTTACAGAATCTTTTGATATGGGCCGTTTTCTTCAGATATTAACGATAAAATATGTTTTATCCGCGTCGTGTGTGTTAGTCCAATAATTTCTATGAACAGCGATATTGTAAGATATACACTCAGACGTGGATATCTAATAGTAACTGCACCGTGTGTGACAGCCTTTATTTGTATAAGGAAAACCCGCTAATGATAAATGCCAAGAAGAAAAAAAAACTAAGTGATTCATTTAAATGTTCATATAAAAAGGAGACGAGCACTTAATGTATTACGGTTTATTGCAATGAATGTGCAATAAATTCTAACATTTGTGACCATGTAATGAAGTAGGTATAGTCTCGTGTAGTACCAGACTTAAAGAATAGCACTACCCCATCTGTTCCCGTGGGTGTAAGGGATTCTATAGAGGATGGGCAGCAGCGTTCTCTGAGTACTTTAACAACCATACTGCGATCGCCAACCAATCAAGCGTGGCGATTAAGGCAAACCCCGCTTTTGGGGGAGGTCTATGTCCAGCAGTGGACGTCTTTCGGCTGAATGATGATGATGATGAATGAAGTATAAAGTCTCGGAAACTTATGACATGAAGAAGACAGAAGAGGCAACATGGGCGGTACCATGAAAATTCCTTCATCCAGCAATAGAATTTCGCTTGGTAGTACGATCTATAAGCAGGGCCGTCTTTAAGCTTTTGGAGACCCTGGGCACATTAGGACAATGGGGTATAAATTGAGTCAGCACTTTTTGAAAAAATCAACAAAAACAAAAAAAAAATACACAAATCGTATGTAGACGACGTTCTAGTTGTAGTGCTGGTCCGAGAATTTGTACACTATTGTAATTGTAATTTGTGGCACTAAAAAGTATAAAATAAAAAAAACTTTAAAAAAGTAAAAACCGACTTCAAAAAAAAACTAAACGGAGTAAAATAATTATCATTTAATAAAACTACCACTTTGAGAAGTCGGTGTTCTACGCTGAAACAAATTGAATGCACCGACTTCTGAAAGTGGTAGTTTTATTAAATGATAATAATTATTTTACTCCGTTTAGTTTTTTTTTGAAGTCGGTTTTTACTTTTTTTATTTCTTTAAAGTCAAATAAAATGCATAGATAATAATAATATTATCCACAAAAGAGAGTAGAGTAGCTTCGCACATGCAAAAGCTAATAAGCAAGTAGGTGAGTACTGTAGTCAGACATTATCGTTAGATTTTTCGAAGTGAAATGTTTTTTCGGTAATAAATATCGGTTATCATTTGGTGATCTGGCAGGAACTAGGGGGCCCTATCGATTGCGCGGAGAGAAGAGGGGCTTGTCTGTAACGTCCACCTTACTATCACACTCACAATAAAGTCAGCCAGGCAGTTTACTGTGTTCCGTTGTGTGTATGTGAGGGTAGGAAGGGTATAAGGGAATCAATCTATATCTTTGTTACTTGGATTCGTGTGCTCTATCTTAGACGCTGCCTGCATTTACTATCAAGTCCAACTAGGGTCAAAAGCGAATAATTCAAAGAATAAAACGACATATCTACAAAATGTAAGGAATTATTTATCTATCTCAAGGAAATACTCTAGGATTCAAATAGAGTTGCACATTGCACCATATGCAAATAGCGGAATTACATTCTAAGTTTAATCTGCACATCTAAAAATAACTGATTACACATACAGATTGTAAAACAAATTAGTACTATTAAGAAACAGAGTAGCCTCGGACAATGCATTTGTGTTACTAAATCGTCCCGTTGCGAATAATTCCAGCGATTGGCCGATGATCGAGTGAGCATCAAGGAAGCACCGCTCACCTCTAGTGCAAAATAGAGACAGAAGGTCCACTGATGTGACGTCATCGAATGAATTGCGCAATCGAACGATTGAGGTATTTGCTGTCGGTACCTCAGAATGACAACAGCTTAGTAATTGATAAAATCCCATCTCTTTTAGTTTGGTCATGACTAAACTTCGTACGTCCACAAGCCCACATGCATATACACACACACACACGTTTAAAGTTTCTAGGTGCTCTTAGACCAAAACAGAGTTAGATCATTCTTCCTCGAAGTTTAACTAAACAAACACCAAGCAAATGTGTGTCCTACCCTACCCCGTCTTTACGCCCCGGATCAGAAGACGCTGAGAATTATTTTTGGAGGCCAATTCTACTAACAGACTTGTTTAAAATCGCAATTGAATCGCAGTTGAACCACGGCTGATTAACTTTTTTCTTATAAAGATACGGGATGTTGCTGTGGTTTGATCGAAATTTTAAACAATTTTGCTAGTGGAATTGGCCTACAACTGAGCAACAAGCGGCTGAGCAACGAACAGCAGTGCTTCTTGCACTGCTGTTCGTTGCTGCAGATTGTTTGTTCTAAGCACAACGTCAGACAAAAACAATATACTGCAGTCGCTATTGCATGACTACACTGTTTAAGTTTAGATTCAGCGCATTTGTAAAAGTGAGTTTTTTAAGGTTTTTTCGCGTATTGTAAGGAATAAACCTTCTGTTCCTATCTGTTATGTTGCATTAGCTACCTCCTATTACGATGCATCGAGTCTCTAGTCTCGACAGCTCTATCTACTTTCTAAAATCACAAAAACTTTAGAAAGACATTTGCAGTGCTTACTATGCAGAGATGGCGAACATTCTAACCTCCATGGGTCAAATATTTGCGAACAAATTCCACGCCATAAAACTAACACCTAAAATTATGATCAAGTTTTGTTCATTGAATTATTTTTTCTTATTCTATTTTTGTATAATCGTTATTTATAGCAACATAATCAATCCTTTGACAACAATAATAATCTCATTTCAGTTATTCGTTCATTCATAATTATTACTACCCACGATACACGTGCCAAAGGTTCAAGAACCCTGTAAATATAATGCTGTCACAATTTAATACAATAAAATTAGATAGAGATATCGATTGACGTGCAGTTTTTAATCGATTTACATTTAATCGATTCTAATTCGATTAGATATGTGTGCAAAAAATATCTGGTTGTTGTCTTATTTTTTTTGCGTAATCGGTTGATTGTGTGTTGGCCGTGTATAGTTTAATGATCTCTATGAGCATAGACGGGCTGTTAGTTGTTATTATGGTTTTATAGCAGTCGATAAATACATAATTATCATCCTAGCTAGCCGGGCAGCGCAGCGCGATATAATTCTGTCGATGCATTACCTCTCGCCGAGACAAGACAAGCCATACATCAATCATCTTGGCACGATATTATTCGACAATAAAATTATCTCACGTTGCGCATGTTAGGCTAGCTGGACAGGGTTTCTTAACATGTGGTCCATGGACTCCTTAGTAGTCCATGAAATAAGTGCAGGAGATCTGCGGCCACAGGTATAGGTAACCCATAACATTCTTATTGCAATAGTAGAAAGTTTTATCATAAAGCCATTCCTAAAAATGCACTGTTTTCTTAAGAATTTGATCATCACTCGTCGTGACTGATTGGCTTAATGGCTTACGCAAACTTGGTCCGACGGTAGGGGGTGTCCACTTTCGGGAAGGAAATAGCTCTATTTTAATAACGCAAGTGATAATCACATTCTGATATGAACATGAATTCGTAAAGTCTGTGGCCAGAATTGAACTCAAATCCTCCTGCGTGGAAGGGAAGCACTGAACTACTAGGCAGCTTATAGGTAGTTAAGCAGTGATTAATCCACCACCATGCATTAATGTAAACAAAAGCTTCTACATCTAATTTAAGATAACATTCGTGAGGCTAAATTAAATAATTTCAATATCACTGACAAAATTGTTTGAATTATTCTGACAATTAAGTAGGTACTGAAAAAGTATCCTTTTTAGGGTTCCGTACCCAAAGGGTAAAACGGGAACCTATTACTAAGACTCCGCTGTCCGTCCGTCCATCTGTCCGTCTGTCACCAGGCTGTATCTCATGAACCGTGATGGTTAGACAGTTGAAATTTTCACAGATGATGTATTTCTGTTGCGGCTATAACAATACAAACTAAAAAACAGAATAAAATAAATATTTAAAATATATATGAATAGATAAAATGGTACGGACCCCTTCGTGCAGGAGTCCGACTCGCACTTGGCCGGTTTTATTCTAATTAGGAATTAGGATTAGGTTACAAGTGAGGCTATATGAGATTGCAAGATATTACGATATTTATTAAATCTTAAATAATAATTAATAGCCCCGAAATTAATAGCCAAACTGAATGAATATTATCATAATAATTATAAAAATGCAACCAAATGTGCAGAATTAATAAACCAATTTCCATACATAATGCAGAATTCACTTTCGAAATTCTCAAAATAAATTGTCATTTAATACAACACTACAAAATCTCGATGTCTTATTTGGATTATTCAAATTAATAATTATAATAATTTATCCTTTCACTTATTGTAGAATTCTGTAGTCACCAATACATATTATTAAATTGTTTTATAACTAACATTCTGTCCCGGTTTCTTCCGGTCAAGTGTGAAATTAAAATGTCAAAACCTGCTGAGAATTGCTCTTCAAGTATGATTATTTTATAACTAGCTCTGGCCGCGATTTCGTCCGCGTGCAAGTCGGTACTGCTTATCTCCCACACGCTATTGAGCGTGATAATTTGTGCCCTATAACCTGACCCGCTCTATAACGGACATTTTTGCCAAATTTCAACTAAATCTGTTCAGTAGTATTGGCGTAAAGCTCAAACATACAAACAGACAGAATATCTTGAACTTACGATTTGAATATTGTAATTGATTTCATTAAATAAGAATTAGTAAAAGCGAGGAACATACTTAAGTGATAGACAAATTATCTGAAGAAGGCAGCCAGGTGTTCTAAAATTAAATACGGGCAAGATTCACGACGATCAAAAATCGTTAAAAAAACTTTGGAGAATTTTGTCTAGCGACCCGGGCAGCCCCCTGATCGGTATCGGTGAATCTGTCGACAATTGACTTAACTTCACGATCTAAACGTTTAGATAAGTCAATTGTCGACTCATTCTTTTCGATATTTCGTTTTGTCTACGATTCTAATTATCGAATAGTTCTGAATTAAGAGGAAATATCAAGGGTTAATTGCTCATTTATATCTTCATAGTTAATATGTGCGTAAGTTTTATATCCATGGATCGACTCAAATATTCCATTGAAATTTCAACAAACTCAGTAATACGCACAGAAACAACATAAAGAATATTAGGTATTTTAAATAATTTGTCCAAAAAATTTTATACCGACTTTTATACAACGTTATTTTTACTTTATACGAAAACCGAGACACCCCAACAAGATTTTCATCAGAACTGCTTGAATATGTGTTTTTTTTAGTAAATCTCCAAGTTACACCTTAGTTTATGTCGCGTTAAGTTCGCTAAAATAGTGTGAAATGCCTGAGATGTGCTATGCAGGGGTTGTCTAATACATGGAAACTGACTGAGAGTACCGTCTCAAGCCTCAAGGTGTCTATTCCCGTCAACTGTTATGGGTATAAAACTACTGAAAGAAAATTGAAATTTTTGAAAAACATTAAAAATGGAAAAAAAATGTGGTGTAAAAAATATGTCAATCGATTCTCCTAGTGATTCTGAACAAACTAGTTTCAGGTTTCGTATATACTAAAACTAACCTTGTATACTACTTACATAAACAAACAAAGAAAAATTATATCCTAGACTAAAACTACCCATGAGATACAATTAAAAGAGTGCATCAAAATATTCCTCCGCATCGCTGTCGACTGGAAGTGTGCCCGAAAGGCTGGCAGCGCTGCCAAGTTGCATGGCAACGCAAATTCTTTGAAAATATTGGTTTCATTGTTTGATCTCACGGAATTTTCTAAACGCTTTGTTGAATTACGGATCTCAACTTTATTCAAACGTAAAAAAAACACAATTCAAAAATAACGTAAAATCTTTGGTAAAAAGTATTTGATTCGCGAAAAGATTCAAGTACTTTTTCAACCGATCACGTACGATACACACAAACTCGAAAAGAAAGGACACGTTTCGGTTAGGTCATCGGACATGTGGACATATTGAGGAAAAAGATACATTGTTAGTGAAAGGAAGGAAGAGGTTACAAAGGTCAAACAGTAGCTGTTCCGGGTACGAACAGAAAGATTAAGTAAAAGTAAAAAGAGAGCAAAAGGAGACTAATGCTGGTATTTAACAGACTTCAAAAAAAAAGAGGTTGTTATCAATAGGACGTGTTTTTTTTTTGTATGTTTGTTCAGCGATATCGTTGCCTTTTAATTATTATTTTTTGTTTGAAAGAGTATTCTCCCGACGTCCCATTTAATAATAGTTAGATTTATGAGGTAAAATTTTATTCATGTAAATGTAAAACGGAGAAAGAAAAACCGGCCAAGTGCGTGTCGGGCCACGCGCATTAATTCCGTAGTTGCACAATAATGCGGACTAAGAAAAGGGCTTAGTAATATTTCAATGGAATTTGTACGAAATTTTTACTTTTCCGGTTGGTCGACTATTACTCGTAAACTTGTAAAGCCTACTTAGCTGTGACAGTTTTCCTTTTAACTTCGTTGTGTATACTACTACCGTGAATTTTTTCACATATCCAAAACTAGCCGTTTAGCTGGCAGGGGTGGGGACACTTGACCCTAACAAAAATTAGCACTTTAAACATTAATATTTCAGAAACGGATCGCTTAATCGAAAAATTGTATTAACAAACCCACAATATTTTTGAAAGACCTATTCACCAACATCCTACACGATGGGATAGACGAGAAAACAAAAAACATCCCCACTTTAGACGTACAGAAGGCACCCTCAAAAAATATATTTTTCATGATTTTATTTTGCCACTTTGTCGGCGTGATTTATATGTATATTCGTGCCAAATGATAGCTTTCTAGTACTAAGAGTCTCTGAGCTAAGCTGCGGACGGACGTTGACTACGTAACCCTAAAAAATAAAAGAAAAATAATTTAGTCATTTATAAATTGCCCATCATTTGTTCCCAGCTTGACGTACAGTTTTTGGACAACCTGTATACATTTTTAAATCCACGCGTAACATAAAACATACAATGCAAATTGCAACCATATTTGAATACTTAATTTAAAATTTTATTATCTCTAATCGATTCTAACAGCTACTTCATTTAGATGTTTTACCATATTTGATATTGTTGCAATAAATATTAGCATACTTTGAATACTTCAAGAGCATTCGTGTTACAGAATATATACTTATATAACTAACCTCAGTAAACATTGCTATCGTGTTTGAATATTCGTGTACTAGTGCATACCTATCTAGTATTTCGATAATTTAAAAGTTAGAAAGTAATATGGATAGCAAATATGTAAGAAATGGATTTTTTAGATTTCTCTTTTTAGCATATTTTGATGGGTTTCAATTACTAATTAATTATTGTGCAATCCACATTGCAATCTAGGAGTAAACGAAGGGTATGACACTAAAGTTGGCAATACATTTTGACCAAGCCTCAGCCAACGCGAGCGTAGGCAAATTGATACAAGGCGTGTGGCTACAGTTATGATGATCAGGGGTTCTACTCCCTAAGCACGAAGTCCGTGGTTTCGGCCATAGTTACGAGCGTTTCCTACTCCCTATCACGTACGGACATACGATTATTTCGGGGTCCGAACTAAGAATGAATGACAACACGATTTGACAGTTGTCCCTACTACCGATGTGTTTTTGCCCGTCCAAAAAGTTGAAGTTGACACTTGTTTAGTTCACTCCTACATTTCGGGCGACTTTCGGACGGGCGACTAACTTCGTAGACTGACTTAGGGAGTAAGCCCCCAGGTTCGAATGAGGCCAATAAACATGTGGACACGACCTGCTGAGTGCAGGCGAGCCGGCTTCGATTTGTGTAGAAGAACCGACACTGTTCCGAAGTGAGACGAGTCGTGGTAAGAAGTGGCAAGTTTTTTTTTTTTTTCTTTTGGACTGCTGTAGGTGGTCCTTTGGGACCCTTCCTACGTAACCGGGCAGTTATTGGCGAGGCCTGAAGGGTCTCCAGCTAAGGGGGGGGGGGAGGGGGAAGTAAAATACTTAACCTAAGCTAACTACTTGTACTACACTAACATCATAACTACCTGCAACAACAGCATTAAGGGCGACCCCTAGTGGGACTCGGATCTCGGCTTAGGGCGTTGCTGGCTGGGACTTAGGGGGAGATAGCTTAATGAGAGCTGAATTATCGGTGTGACTGTGGAGTCTGAAGAGACGACCGGCTCTACGACGGGAGAGATCGGTGGATCGTGACCGGTGGCGGTGGGACGTCGTGACGGGCCTCGTCGGCGAGGACGGTATGCCGAACTGCGGCGGAGGTTGTGTAGTGTGCTGGTCAATTTACTCGCCTCCTGGAGGAGGGTAAAGAAGTGGCAAGGCACACCAAATGAACCATATACATGTTGGCACTCGCCTGCACTCGGCCAGCTAGGCGAGCGACGACGAGCAATGGCGAGGCTAGACAAATGGGCTGTCTGAACGTGTCGGCGAGCTATGGCCAACATGATTGTATTGCCGGCTTAAGGAAGTATGCCAGAATGTTAGTATATGGTGAGTAATAAGTTTTAAGTATGAATGTGGATGGTTATAAGAGTAGACGAAGACCAAAGAAACGATGGATGGATAACGTAAAAGATGATATGACTAGAAAGAGGGTGACTACTGGGATGACGGCTAATAGAGTTGTATGGAAGAAAAACACATGCTGCACCGACCAAAAATAAGTTGGGATAAGGGCAGGAGGATGATAATGATGATAAGTCTTCACGAGTGACGATGCTTAAGTACGTCCGGCGCATCCTGGACCCTGGACGTTAAAAGTCAGACCAGCTACAGTATAACAAAACTAATAAATTACATCGAGGTGCCTGATCGAACAACCAATGTCAGTCGCTCATTTTTGCGCCATTCACACTTCTTGCGTCAGCGTATTGATATTTTTTACTGAAGTACTAATAAACATTTAAACTCAGTTCGGAAGTGATCGGTTTAACGAAGTTTGCCGATGCATACTTCTTGGTTGTGTTGTCCGTACCAACCTTGCTGACTGGCTAATCTTTTCACTACGGCAAGCATGAGATATTCTCATATAGTTCGTCGAGTCGAGACAAGAAATAATACAATAAGTAATAACAAATACTTAATGTGGCATAAATTGATTTAATCACGCGTATATTACAAAACTATGTTATGATATTTTCCCATAATCTTATGGAAATAAAAGACTAAGTATGTGTAATTTATAGCAGTAAAATAATAATCGCAGCCGCAATTTATTTTATGTGAGACTGTTACAAAACCTAAACGAACATTACGTTAAGGTTTAGGAACCGGAAAAGTCTGTGAGATGACAAGACAGAACTATTGAATACTGCAACTGTATATGCTGCTGTACGGCATCTCTGTGCGAGCCTATTGAAGGGTAAAACGCAGCAAGCATTTCTTATGAATATACTGTACTCGCTCACTTATGAATGCAAGATTTTCATAGCTTGAAATGTCAACCGATCTTCCCAAAATTTTGCATAGGGCAAGAGTTACACTGTATTTGGGCCGTTGCTAGGTTATCTGGTGCCGAAAAGGACCACAGGCGCCATTCCATTCCAGAGTGCCCCCCATCAGCGCTGTCTGTAGCAGCTATATGGACGACAGTAGGAGGAAGGGTTCTTCCACGGTAAAAATATAAAATGTTTAATGTTCGAAAATTACCGTTTGTCAAAGATACTGCAGGTATACAAGTAAGTACAATGATGAATGTAGGTAAGTTTGAGTTGACAGCTGAGTTAAATAATTTTTCGGGTCTGGGCACCCTCAAAGCCTCAGCACCCGCCTTCAGAGGCTGGCGCCAAGACGCCTTTTATGCCTCCTCAGCGCCCAGGCGCCGAGGTGCCTGCACCCCTAACACCCCCCGTTACGGACAGCCCTGACTGTATTACCTACTTATGTCATGGAGATTTTATTCACGGTAGACCAAATTGTTTTCTAGTGATGTGTCATGTTATCTCTCTTTTCTTTGCCAAACTACGACACTCTTTGGACCAAGATTAATCCAAGGACACATCATTTGTTGAAATCGGTTCAGTAGTTTAGGCTGTGCGAGGACACAACCTTCATACATACATACTTACTTACATACATAAAAGAAAGAAAGAAAAATTGTTTATTCGCGCCGACATAACGCACAAAAGTAAAATCACTACATAGTATAAAACAAAGTCGCTTCCTGCTGTCTGTGCCTATGTATGCTTAGATCTTTAAAACTACGCAACGGATTTTGATGCGTTTTTTTTTAATAAATGGAGTGATTCAAGAGGAAGGTTTTAAACTATAAAACCTACACGTGCGAAGCCGGGGCGGGTCGTTAGTAAAAGTATAAACAAAACCAAAAAGAAACTGTTGGAAAAAATCCGCGCAAAACTGCCATCGCTCAACATAATGCTGCGACTCACGTGCTAGACAGAGCCACAGCGCTGATTTTCAGCGGCAGCCGGAGAGATTTATACAAAGCCAGTGAGATTCATAACCCTTCCTCTCTGCCGTATTCGGGTAAAAAGACAAAGCCAGAACGAATCTCGTTTCAAGATACTCATCTAGATTAATATAGCCTTGCTACTTTTTTGCACATCCCTCGAAAACTGCTTGGTCTACCTCCAAACTTACATTACGCTGTACATATCATGTTACGTAGTAACCTTACGCGTCGGTAACTTCCAACAATATACAGTTTCAGGTTAACAATGTTAGCTGGAACTTTTACGATTAAGTAAATTGGTCCTGTTGTTTTGTGTCTTAAGTATGCTGTGAATGAAGAAGGACCAATAAGGTACCTACTTATAATATTTATTTGCCTCTATGGGCATAAAAAGAGCCTCCACGAGAACGATACTTAAGCACGTCCGGCGCAACCTGGGCAGTCAGCTCCGCTACCAACCTTGCTGAATGGCTTTTCACCGCTGCATGAGCTATTGTCATATAGCTCGTGCCACACGAAAGAAGAAGACGAATTTCCCACTAAAGTACGTGCCTATTAATTGTCGTAAGTACTTAGTTGCAATTCGCAATTATTATTTCTTTAATTCCGCGTGGAACCGTAATTTTTGTTTTATTTACGTAAACATTTACTACATCACAGTGATAGGTAATAATGCCTATTCATGAGTCGAGTGGTCACAGGCACTGCGGTTGACCACTGCGGTTGACTCTGAGGACCATTCAAAATGGCAATAAGCTTGCTTATCATAACATGAAACATTAGGCCTCGTTCATAGAGATGCGGGGTCCGCTGGGCTTTCCGCCGCGTACTGTAAAATGAACGGCTACAATTAAAAAAAAAACGTGTTTATGCAACACTGACTCCTCCACTAAGTCCCAAGGAGCCAAGACCTAGTTAAGCGTTTTTACGCTACCCGATTTTTAGAGCCCGTTTGAAAGAGTTCCGACTGAAAACCGAAGAGACTGGGCGCCCTAACTGTTATCAGGAGGCACGGTAGTGCCATCGTCGAGCAGGCACGGCCGTACAACTTTTTCTCGAAGCAACTCAAGGCACTTTTAAGACCCCTATATCTTTGTAACAGATGAAAACGAAAGCTTGAAAACACCGTCATCACTTCATATACAGTGGTTATTAAGTACTTAATATGTATTATTATGTAGCATCACGCAAAATACGCGCTTAGACGTGAAGTTACGGCCACCAGCCTGTTATACCTTACCTTACGTATTAATGTACAACTTTATTTTTAGTATATACAAAAACCGAGACACCCCAACAAGATTTTCATTAGAACTGCCTGAATGTGTGTTTTTTTTTAATAAATCACCAAGTTACACCTTAGTTTATGTCGCGTTAAAAATGCACCGAAACAGCGAGCGGACCGTCTCAAGCCTCAAGGTGTCTATTCCCGTCCACTGTTATGCGAAGAAACCTATTGAAAGAGAATTGAAATTTATGAGAAAAAAAAGGAAAAATATAATGTGGTGTAAAAACTATGTCAATCGATTCTCCTGATGATTCTGAGCAAACTAGTTTCAGGTTTAGTTTATACTAAAAATAACCTTGTATGTATGTGTAGTAGTTTCGCCTAGCTTCCACGACTCAGAGAATCCTAGTGTGGAAGCCAGTGTCAAATGTAAGTTTATTTGAACAATAAATATATTATAATAATATATCGTCATATACATGTTTGAATTGTTCGTTTTCCGATCCGCGCGCCGCGTTTCCGCGTCTCCGTGAACGAGGCCTTAGCCTTTGTCATTATTATATAGGTGTATGATATTCCATCTCTGTCTAACTTCATTGAATACAGTTGTAATGTATCGGAATTAATATTCAACCAACGAACAAAACAGAAGATGATATCTAAAGTTTAACAACTTGTCAAACTAAAGTGAAAGTTAAAGCCTGCCTATTAATCATTCGATTGTCGGAGACAACGAACGATACATAATAAGCGGTCGTTTGTATACTGAGCATTTCGATCGTATCAGTTAAGCGCCGGTTACGTTAAACCCCGTTTAAGGTTAATCGTGCGTGGTTTAACTCATCCGTGGGAAGCCATGCTGTGAAATAAACAATTACTTATTATTTTACGAGTTTATGTAACTTTAATTGTTATGTGTTAGATTAGCCAAAAAACAATGTGAATTTGAAACTGGAAAGTATTATGTAATAAATCGTAAAACTTTTTGTGAATTCCGCAATTTTTATGGCCTGTCAAAAATTTTGATCGAATCGAACTCTAATTTTTATATGTTTATAGCAGTGGTAGTCCAGCGGTTGAAGTCTTGAGATTCATATAGGAGAATTCGGACCTGCACCTCTGGTTTTTCGAATTCATGTTTGGAAGAGTTTTACTTTTTTTTCTTCTCTTTTTTGAAAGAAAGAAAGAATTATTCTCACATTAACTGTAGTAATAATAATGTATTGGAATATAATTATAGAGTCTATATATATTGAGTGTAGGTATATAATTGTATGTTTATATTATGTTGAATTATCTATATTTAGATACTTTTACTTTTGTTTTCAATTCATCCAGAATTGTTCTAGGTAAATATTTTGTTTACCATCATCAACTTGCATAATTTAATCAATGTAATTAATATTTTACTTTTTTGTGTGTAGACTCATTTAATTATTCACTTGACAGACTGAACTGTGTTGCTGGGGAGTTTGTTGCGCCGTTTCTTCTTCACAGCATAAACACTAGGAAGCGGTGAAGGGTGGGAGCTTTTGGGGGCAGTCAATTGTAACTACCTAAATTTGACGTTCAAAAAGAACTAAGTAATACTAGTCTACTTTGAATAAACGAGTTTTGAGTTTGAAAACATATTTATTCTGGACTCACACAGGCAGGTACAGAAACAAAAATAATATACAAAAAAAAAAAACAGGATACAAAAAACAACCTGCACGAGGCCAAAAAAGTCTCCTATCTCAGCATAATTCAGCGACATTTAAAAAAAAAAAAAAAACGCAACGCTGGTTTTCAGATAGGCCCATAGTGATACCACAGGCAATAACGAGACAAATAAATAAATAGATTACGTACAATATTAAAATTAAAATAATACAAACGATCATTGACTTAGAATAAGTATGGACAACGAGTGTAGTACAAAATTCACGATAAAAGTGTCCTGATTTGACATAATATAAACATAGAAATACCAACAAGCTCATTTACGACGGACGAAATCCTATGTCGTTATCATAATGCCTAATTTAGCTTGCAACAATTTTTACCATATGAAAACATGACAGCACTGCTCAATTTTTCAAATTTCGAATCTTCATCTAATGTTAAACGGAAATTTGGAGAACATAGGAGTAATAGAGCAACCTTAATTTTTAAAAGATTTTATTATTAGTTATATTTATTGTGATTGCTAAATATTTAATCCAACTGAAAGAGCATAGAACATTTCTTGCAAAATTACAACATCGTCATTTTCAAAAACGCGATTTCGCTTCCTTTGCTGAATGTTATTTTTCAGAAAACAACCTTTTGTCATGTGTATTTTAAAGAGTTCATGATAACTAAACAAACGAGCCCAAACGTTACGTGTCCACTATTTGCCATTATTTAAGTTTTATTTATATGTGATGAAAAGTGCTTATAATGACAAGCTAAATGAGCTGAAACTCGACGAGCCTACCATTTGTTCCTGTGCTTGCCTAATCTTTGGCTCCATCATCAAATTAGTTCAATGACATTTTAATGATCTAATATGCACATACCTACCTGCAAAATTTCAGCTCGATCGGAAACTTGGTAGTGACCGAAAAACCAATACAATTTTGAAACGGAAGGACAACATACATATTTTCGTACATAATATGTTTGCATACAATGCAAGTTTAAAAATAACTTGTTTAAATGAATAGAACAAAACAAATTGCAATTGGTTCAAAATCGCAATAAAAAAAAACATCGCGTAAAAATAACGACTCTTTGGAATCTTTGTTCTAAATTCTGTCAAATATGTCAAGTTTCGTATGGTAATCCAACCAAATGAAGTTGACATAATTGGTCAAACAAAGGAAGGAAAATAAGATACTTTTTGTTTAATTGGATTATTGTGTGTTTTGCTCTTGCAATTAATTCAATTTTAAGTAAAGTATAATGTTCCTTAACAAAATAATACTTTAAAATTGTAAAACAATAATATACCTACTGAAAATATGATACACCATTAACTTTTTTGACTTTTTTGAGTAGTTTTTACACGATCTCACTACACAGAACGGCATTGTTGACATGTGACATTGAGGTGTAGCTGCTTGTTCGGCCAAATGAAGAATGACGCGCGCAATTGTAGCTCTTTTCAAATTTCTTGTGTTTTAACACTCATTCGGTTCGGACATTTTTGAGCGATGACCCGAGGTCCATACTTATTCTAAGTCAATGCAAACGATAGATAGTTTGTTATAAACTTTTTTGCTGAGTCTTTGATTAATAGAGCTGAATCTTATCTAAGTAGTTCGCCAACCTGTACCAGGCCAGCGTTATGCACTAAGGCCTTTAACCCTTCTCATTCTGAGAGGAGGCTATTTTTTTTGTTATTTGACTTTTTCCCGTTTGACCCTAGTCGCACCTGGCGGTAAGCGCAGAAAGAAGTAACAGAGATATACAACGTTATTTTTAGTATACAGGGTGTAAAAAGACCCATCACATAGCCGAAATCTACGCACTCTGTACATCAAACTAAATTACATTGACCAAAAATAATTGCTGGGAAACGATTTTTATTTTTTGGCATGAAAAAAACGCTTTTTTTTGTAGCGCGCCAATTATGGTTGTGGCGATGCCGCGCGTTTGCATGCGTGCAGCGGCCACACAGCCGAGCCAAGTCGGTCGTGTGCGTTTGATATTCATTGCGTTTTTGTAACTTCAAATGCGTAATTTTTCAGAAAAAAATGAAATTTTTGCTAATGTTTGTACGGAAGAAAGTTTATTATTATGACATGGAACTCGTTTTTGGAAAAAAAAATGTGTACTTTGACCTTCAATATCTCCAAAACCAATGATTTCCCAGGTATGGTCTAGAAGAATAAAATGATCCCAATGATGGGTAGAATACATGGTTTTCGTTATCGTTAAGGGTCTTTTTACACCCGATATACAAAAACCGAGACACCCCAACAAGATTTTCATCAGAACTGCATGAATATGTGTTTTTTTTTAATAAATCTCCAAGTTACACCATAGTTTATGTCGCGTTAAGTTCCCTAGTAAAGTGTGAAATGCCTGAGATGTGCTATTCAGGGGTTGTCTAATACACGGAAACTGACCGAGCGGACCGTCTCAAGCCTCAAGGTGTCTATTCCTGTAAACTGTTATGGGTATAAACCTACTGAAACAAAATTGAAATTTATGAAGAAAAAAAAGAAGAAAATGTGGTGAAAAAAATATGTCAATCGATTCTCCTAGTGATTCTGAACAAAATTGTTTCAGGTTTAGACTCTCACATATCCACGGACCACGACGAAACACAGTAAACTGTTTGGCTTTAATGTGAGGGTGGAGCTAACCAGGCGGGCCGTATGGATCCTGCCACCAAGCGTGCTGGTGATTTGTACCCAGCCGTGGGACCGTAATGTGCTGCATTAATGTTATTATTATGTAAATGTTTTATGTTACAACAGTGATTCATCTATCTCTCTCCATTCACACAATAAAGCTCTGTGGGATATCTACTTCACAAGTATTTTGTAATTAAAACTGGTTATAGTTCAACGGCTGAGGTTTCAGAGTGGCGATCAAGAGGATGGCGGATTCGAACTCCACCCGTTGTGTAGTAAATCCACTCATAGCATATGTATTACAACTTAGTTGGAGGGGTTAAGAATACTGTTTATCTCGAACCTAATAGAAGAATAGAATCTGAAATTGTAGTTCTTCAGCCAAAAACAATTTATGTCTGATATCCAAAATGAAACCTTAAAGTGACATATCCAACTGTCGATCCTTAAATCCTACCAATTCCTACCTATTGAAAATCAATGGTCTGAAAAATATAAAGTCAACGCAGCTTAACGTATTTAGTACGCAAATAGAAAAGGGACAAATATCTCAAGTTCTGGGTATTAATTATCATAAAAAAATCTATGTACAACTATGGGAGGTTTTACTAGTTTCAGTTATGAATACAGGGAGTAAAAGAATCTGTGTAATTACTTAAAACCACATGATATTACTGGTATAGATAGATTAACGCCGCGTTCTCTGCGTGCTCTTATTTACGTCCCACTCTTTCTTATCGTATAAGACTAAATAAGAAAAAGTAAGTTCAAAAACTAAAACTCGACTACTGAAAAATGAATGAAACAAGAAAATAGTATCATCTAAAATTGTTAGCCGTGGTCGTATGCCCCCTACCATAACAAAACAATACATTATAACAGTAGTAGGCGATCATAATCTTTAGAGCAAAGTGACACGTGGTCAAATGTGGTCATTTGATACCAAACACGGCTTCATTAAAAGACTTTTTTTTTACTTCACATCTTTGTATACTCTAAGAGGAGGAGAGAGAGGAGGAGCTCGTGGCTAAATAATTACAGCCGCATAGACCGATCTTCCGGGTTAAGCCACGCTTGCCGAGGTTGGTCTGTGGATGGGTGACCATTTACCATAGCGAGTTTCCTCCGTGCCTCGGAAAGCACGTAAAGCCGTTGGTCCCGGCTGTCATTTGTAGATCTTTGACAGTCGTTACTGTTGGTCTGAAGCCAGAAAGTCTGACAACCAGTCTTACCAAGAGTATCGTATTACCCAGTTACTGGGTTGTGGAGGTCTGATAGGCAGTCGCTCCATGTAAAATACTGATATTCAGCTGCATCCGGTTCGACTGGAAGCCGACCCCAACATAGTTGGGAAAAGGCTAGGCAGATGATGATCTTTGTATACTCTAGATGGCGCCATATTAAACTTAATGTGACGTCACATGTCCTATAACCAACGGACAATCAAGACGCTTCCAATGATACCCCATTTGTCACATTACGATAAGTAGTTTGGAAGTTAGTAGGGAACAGATGAACATACATACGTACATACCGGTCAAAATCATATACCCTCCCTTTTGCTTCACCGTAGTCGGGCACAAAGATAGCAATACCCTAAATTAGATTAGTTTGGGCACAACAGAAATTTACACCATTGACGCCTAATTCTCCCGGGATATTATCACTACATTACAAAATCCGAAGCACGCAGTATCTCCTAACCTTGTCAAACATTTGCAAAAGTTTGTACAACTTTGTACAAACATTGCCGCGGCGGCCGTTGCCTAGCAACAGCTGATCTTCCGTTCCCGCCCTATTGATTGGTTTGTTCTAATTTTATTTCGTCTCATACATATGTTTGGTTACTGTTGAATTTTTCATGACTGTAGGTACAGGTACGTTCGCCATTTTGTATGTTTTATTTCTTGGCGAATTCTTTTGATCAGATGAATAGGTTTTTGCTCTTGAATACAAATTTTGTTATAGCAATAGGAATGAAATTGGATTTGCCGTCGTTCGTGCCATGTAAAATAAGGGTGCTAGCTTGTATGCTTTTTCTTAAATCAATTCTTGGCTAAAAAAAAGACGAATAGTTTTTTTAAGGCCTAAATGATAAATAATAATAATAAGTTTATTTCATATTATGTTTGGTTTACATTGCCTGTCGAAGAGTCTCCATTTAGGCACAGAAAATGCCTGTAGTTGAAGGCTCCGCACTTACCTTACATTATAAACGTACAAATAGGTATAAAAAACAAGAAAAAGTTACGATCAATTGTATGTGTGTGTATGTGTGCGCGAGTGTGTGTTAGTGTGTATATGTGTGTACCCCCGTGTGTGTTTGCGTGTGTGTGTGTGTGTCTGTAAATAGATTTTTAGTCAACACGTGTGACTAAGTGAACTATATCACTCCAAGTCACAATAAAGGTATATATACAAGGTTAGTTTTAGTATATGCGAAACCTGAAACTAGTTTGTTCAGAATCACTAGGAGAATCGATTGACATATTTTTTACACCACATTTTTTTTGTTTTTTTTTTTTTTTCATAAATTTCAATTTTGTTTCAGTAGGTTTTTACCCATTACAATTGACGGGAATAGACACCTTGAGGCTTGAAATGGTCCGCTCGGTCAGTTTCCGTGTATTAGACAACTCCTGCATAGCACATCTGAAGCATTTCACACTTTTTTAGCGAACTTAACGTGACATAAACTAAGGTGTAACTTGGAGATTTACTAAAAAAAAACACATATTCAGGCAGTTCTGATGAAAATCTTGTTGGGGTGTCTCGGTTTTCGCATAAAGTAAAAATAACGTTGTATAAAGGGAATTACAATTCATCATGATCATCATCATTTCAGCCGAAAGACGTCCACTACTGGACAGAGGTTTCTTGTGCTTCTCGCATACATGGGATTCTCGCATACATGGGATTCTCGTATACATGGGATTCTCGCGAACTTTACCAAGTCGTCGGCCAACTTTGCCACACAAGGTGGACCAATGGGGGTAAGCTCCCCGGTCTACCCAAACATTTTAAATATATTAATGGTATAGATACCTACATAAAGGACGCCGGATACTAAATGTTACAAAGACAAAAAGTCAATGGGCAACATAGTCCTAGTGTCAAAATGTACAAACTGCCTAGTGCCAAAATGTCATTTTGCCCAAATGCCGCTATGATAGAATACATTAAAGCTGTAATGTTCAATTGTACAAATTGCCCAGTGCCAAAATGTCATTTTGCCCAAATTCTGCTATGATAGAAAAATGAAATGACATTTCAATCATCTTTTTCAAGGATACCGGACTTTCAAGGAGTATTTATACTCAAAGAGATTAGGTAGAGAAGAGATTTTAATTAGATATCCAGTGCAGAGAAGTATGTTGGTTGATATCAAGTAAGTAGCAGATAGGTGTATGTAGGCTCAGTCGTTAGTGATCGTACCTTCGAAGCCCAGGTTTGCGGGTTCGAATCATGACTGTGTGACAATTGGACCACGATGCATTTTGGCACAATTGTGTTTTTATCTTTTGTACATTTTGACAATCTAACAATTAGACCCTTACGCATTATATCACAATTATTTTTTGTCATTTGCACATTCATATACATTAAGACATTTGTACATTTTGACACTAGGACTATGTTGCCCATTGACTTTTTGTCTTTGTAACATTTAGTATCCGGCGTCACATAAAGACATACTATTGCCATAGTGTACCTACTTACTACATACAGTGGGTCAATGCCCATACATTTGACAGGTCCTATGAAATGTCAAAATTATGTAGGGGCGGAGGTTATGTCCCAAGTATGCAGTATGGCTATTTGGGACATAACCTCCGCCCCTGCACCCCGCAACCCCCCGCACGATTGCTCTGTGACAATGTTCTACGTTGACCAACTCTGCCGTGCTAACGAAGAATGCAGTAACTCGACCCTGGACGATTTCGAATTATATACCTTAATGTAAGTAATGTATATTAGGTATACAATTCAAAATCGTCCAAAATCGAGTTACTGCATTCTTCGTTAGCACGGCAGAACTGTAAGGAGTAAGATATAGGTAGACTGTGCTATTGCTATGGCCTTCCATAAACATGGCTTCAAGTAGTCATCCAACACCTTAAAGATGGTCATTCTAACACTATTCCAAAGGTCGTCATCATTAAACGGTGATCAATACACATTTATGTACAATTTTAAACCAATATTCAATTTGCAAATCGATTTAAAATCTTCAAATCCGTTTCCATTAGGTTGCGAAATCGTCTTTCACTGCTGCATAGTAAAACTCGTAGATTCTCATATAATTATGCGTCTCTATCTAATTCGATTAGGACTTCATATAAATATGGACAACTCAGCTGTTTCGACATATAAGTTCTTTGCTACAAACTGTGAGGGATCTGCCTTAAATAATGCAAGAATGTTTATCTTAAAAATATCGATACTACATCCTACAACTTGTAAAAAAAGAGCCCAAAGAAACAAACAAAAAATATAATATCATGTTTATAGAAAGAAAATACGTTTATTTGCGGTAAACATGACGCAAAAAGAAAATAAACACAAAAACCCAAAAATAAGAAGGTTGAGGGAAACATGCGTCATATCCACGCAAACCGGCTATCGCTCAGCATTATGCTGCGACCCTATGCAAGACAGAGCCACAGCGCTGGTTTTCAGCGACAGCCGGCGCCGACGTAATGACGTCGTTCAGTGCAGCAAACAATTATTATTATGATTAGTTACGGTTTACTCACGTGCATTTTTCGGGATTGCCCGAATAGTTTTGGACCCAAACGGAGGCCTTAATCATGAGATGAACACATGGCGAGGTCGCGAGTCGAAGATAGGGCAATCTCGAAAAAATCACGTGAGTAAACCGTAATCCTAATCCTAACTAATATTATAAATGCGAAAGCAGGTTTGTTTGTTTGTTACCTTTTCACGCCTAAACCACTGAACCGATCATCCTGAAATTTTACAAATACGTTGTTACGTGTACAGAAACGGACATAGGGTACCTTTCATCCCGAAAAAAAGCACTGTTCCCGAGGAAAACAACAATAACGTTCATAGATGGCGCCACGTGTCTTTCGAATCACGATTGAATTATATTATTATAGAAACTTTAGTAGTGTTTATTAGTGAAGAGTTTTTTTGAGCTTAATTAACGCGAACGAAGCCGCGGGCAAAAGCTTGTTAATCATGAATATGAACGAGTCTCACGAAAGTTATAATACAGAAATTTTAATATCGGTTGTAAATCTGTATTATAACTTTGGTAAGACACATTTATATTTAATTACGGTTTTCTCACGTGAACTCCCCCGAAAAATTCACGTGAGTGAACCGTAAATAACCACAAATGATTGTAAATCTGCTTAGAGAGCTAGGTAGGAGTATTAACCTAAGTTTCAAAGTTCGTGGACTGTAAAACGGTGGTGTAAAATTCGGTAAATTAAATAACAGCCATGTTTAAATCTAATTTATTTCTCGTGGAGTACTTTGAGAATTTCTTTTAAAGATACATACTTTAAGTAGGGAAACATTTTATTGATTTGATTATCAGCTATACTAAAATGAATGCTAAAAATTCATGTATTTCTTACATGTATACAACGTTATTTTTAGTATATACAAAAACCGAGACACCCCAACAAGATTTTTATGAGAACTGCCTGAATATGTGTTTTTTTTTAATAAATCTCCAAGTTATACCTTAGTTTATGTCGCGTTAAGTTCCCTAGTAAAGTGTGAAATGCCTGAGATGTGCTATGCAGGGGTTGTTTAATACACGGAAACTGACCGAGCGGACCGTCTCAAGCCTCAAGGTGTCTATTCCCGTCAACTGATATGGGTAGAAACCAACTGAAACAACATTGAAAAGTAAGAAAAAAAAATGTGCTGTAAAAATATGTCAATCGATTCTCCTAGTGATTCTGAACAAACTAGATTCAGGTTTAGTATATACTAAAACTAAGCTTGTATAAATAAAAATGAAATGCTGTTTGTTGCTAAGCACATCACTTGGACTCGTATTATTCCGAATTAGGTTTTTATGGAAAGAAAAATTGGAAAATTTGTCCGGAAAAAAGGTGAATTCGAGAAAAATTTAAAGTAATTTTTTCTATGGATTTTTTTATGACTGAACGATGTTTGTCGGGTAAGCTAGTATGAAATAAAATACACTAAACGATACGCACAAATTTTTGCTAAACAAGCCTCAAATTCTTGCAACTTTCAACATAGTTACTGGCTGTTACTTCTTGCTAAGTTTCTAAGCAAAACATGCTAATTTCGCGTACATTCGCGGGCCGTGTTGTCACTCGTTACGTGGGTTCGGTCAGGGCCAAGGTTTCTGCTGTAGCCTCTACAGCAATCGTGCAATCACTGCTGTTAAAAATATGTACGTCAACAAGGTTAGATATTTTCGGAATTACGTTTTTTTTAACTTTGTGTAATATTGTGCAATAAGGTCACACGTGTATTCGCTGAAGAGTTGGGCAGAGATATACCGGCTGTAAAAGACCCATCACATAGCCGAAATCTACGCACTCTGTACGTCAAACTAAACTACATTGACCAAAAATAATTGCTGGGAAACGACTTTTATTTTTTGGCATAAAAAAAACGCTTTTTTTTGTAGCGCGCAATGTGTGGTTGTGGCGATGCCGTGCGTTTGCATGCGTGCAGCGGCCACACAGCTGAGCCAAGGCGGTCGTGTGCGTTTGATATTCGTTGCGTTTTTGTAACTCTAATGCGTAATTTGTGAGGAAAAATTGAAAATTTTGATAAGGTTGTTTAGAAGAAAGTTTAGTATTATCAATTAGAATACGTTTTTGGAAAAAACTAAAAAAAAATGCTTAGGTACTTTGACCTTCAATATCTCCAAAACCAATAGTTTCCCAGGTATGGTCTGGTAGAAAAAAATGATCCCAATGATGGGTAGAATATGTGGTTTTCGTTATCGTTAAGGGTCTTTTTACACCCGATATAGTACACCCTCATTTCGCCGTTATGCTTAAGTCCCATGTAATAGGGGGTGAGCCTATTGCCATCAACCGGGCCACAAATCCAGACTCCGTGCGGCTATTGAGAAATCTGTATAATACGTGAGAACTCGAGTGTTGACATGTTGATAAAAATAAAGTCTAATTACACAATTTCATCTCTGCTACAATGTATGTATCGTCGCCCGGGAGTGAAAACCTCGGGGATGCATTTGGTTATTGCACGGTTCCAGGCCTAATTCTCCCAAAATAAATTGTTGCCAAACGCAATCCAACCACAACCGTCAGTCAGTTATTTGTTTTCGAAAACTTTCAAAATGATTGATTTTGTTTTTGTGTCAAACTATTCGACAGCTTTTGAAATTGAGCACTGTCTGAATGAACGGTTTGGCCTTGGTTCGGTTGTGATTTATCAAGATTTATTTCAGGAGAATTGGGCCCCTGTGGGCTTTCACGCGAAATAAGTCGTGAACAAAAGCTACTCAATTATATTTATTACGACTGTTATATACCCAATAAAGGTTAGTTTCAGTGAATACAAACTAATTTCACATAGAGCGGCTCTCTTACAAGATATAGTCCCTAAACGTCGTGATATAATAAAAAATTACCAAATTGCATTCCTGAGGTTTTCACTCCCGAGCGACGGTATGGAACCTGAACTGCTGAGCATGGACTTTGTCCCGAAGGTATGAACGATGATATACCTTCTCCATAATTCAACACACTGGTATTCAGGTGGACGTCTAATCAATTACATTAATTTATGTCGTAGTGAGTACTACGACATAGATAAGTTATGCACCTCGGCGAGTTCCTGTTTCCGAATTTGTACGAATTATGCGAACAATTAAATGATCTAGGAAGCCCGAGTTAATACAACCTGTAATAGAAGTCCGAAATATTAATTTAAGGGTATGCGTTACTCTATAAACAATCCTTGGGCATTGGTGTTGGAAATGAACCCCTATTATTATATTATATCAAGTTATTATATTAAGTAAATCACAGCGATAATTCTTACCACAAACACTCAAAGGGCTGTGCCCTTAAAATCGTCGGAAAGGTCAATAAACGCGATTAAATTGGGTACAGATAGGTCATTTCTTTAGTACCTACTAAACACCGAGTTTGAAATAATTATTGTCTTGTGATTAATTTTGCAAAAGTAAGACTAGAAAAAAAAAACTTTTTTGTATTACATATTTTTACATGTCATTCTCTACTTGATATTCATACATGTCCTTCAGTATTACTTCGAACTTTTGTTACAATACGGCCTACCTATCTTGACGAGTCTGAAGTTAGTTATTTGGCTGCGCAATGAATCTTTTAGAAACGAAATTGTCTACTGCGCAGCTAATCAGCTAACTTCAGACTCGCCAAGATACGTCGGCCGTATTGTAAGAAAGGTTAAACGGGTCGCATAATTCGCACAAATTCGGAAACTCGAAGATTGCCGAAGCGCATAACTAATGTCGCAGTAATGGATTTTTATTTACATAATAATTTTATTGTTGTTTTGGCAACTAACAATACCAACCAAACGTTCTAAATACCTACATGTTTCACCTTTTACTCGACCACACAGACTCTTAACACGGATATTGCCAAAATTATTCACAACACAACCTCTACGATAAGATTTATATAAGTAAAGCAATTACCTATGCTACTTGTGCACTTAAGTGATCAAGATCTGTCACCCGCGCTTGCACTTGACGTTGACATTCAAGTGAAATTTCACTTGGTATTTAAAAAGAAAGGTTTCAAATTGGGAAAGTAGAAATAAGTAAAGTCGTCAAGATAAAGGTTAAGGTTATCAAAAAGTGCATTATTAATTTATTTATTGGTAGATTTACGTTCAAGAAAAAGCATTCGCAGAAAGACAATTCGTCAAAGGGGAATCTCCGGTCCGACGGTTATTTGGTGGACTTTATAATATGCTCTTCCCGAATATGCTCATTTTTTTGGATGCGATCTTCCATATTTGTATTCACGATTAATATTATGAATCGACGAAATCAATTGCAGGTATCTCTTGATGATTACGGCTAATCTTCCGTGCGGAAGATGTCCGGTCCTTTGGAAGGCATACACGGGGACACAGGTCAAACGCAAAGAGGCCCCTTTGAGAACTTTAATCTAAAATGGGGTGGGGCACCAACCGGGGACTAAATTGCAGGTATATTATTATGCTAAGCGAGATTTTCGATCAACAAAATTTCATGTCTGGACTGGGCCTAAGGGGCCCGGGTGGCATTATGACTGAAGTTAGTTGTTTGGGTGCGCAATGAATCTTTTAGAAACGAAATTGTCTACTGCGCAGCTAATCAGCTAACTTCAGACTCGCCAAGATACGTCGGCCGTATTGTAACACAAGTGATTGTTATCCTCCAGAGTCCAGTTCTACCGAATACAAGTATTTTTAATATTCCGTGTTTTTTTTTTCTAAAATTCTATTTTAAAAGGAAAGGTGGGATTTTTGTTTCGAACGTAGTTCTCGGCTGAAAAAATCTTGAACACTGCCATAGGTCTAGAACTAGAAAACTGTCAATCATCTTTGCATGCAACATCATAAATCATTACATAAATCATAAACATTGCCAACATCTAAAACAAAATCCTACACAATTAGGGCCATCGATCATTACCGAACCGAAACGCATTACGTCATCAAGTTATTTTTTTCTCACCGGCCCGTATGTGCCAACTTGTAGATAATCGTGGGGCGCTCTCCACTGCAATTGTAGGATTGCGTACAGACCAAGTACAAAAGTTTGAACAGAAGGACCATTCTGTAGGGCGCTTTAATTATTTCGTATAATTATTTACCTTTGGATGCATTAAGAGCCTCCACGAGTGATGATACTTAAGTACGTCCGGCGCACATTGGTACAGTTTGGCAAGAGACCCTTGAGGTCTCGCCAATAATTGTCCGGTTACGTAGAAGCGGTTCGCAAGAACGATTTACAAGCAGAGCAGACCAAGAGAGAAAAAAAAACTTACAGTGTTTGGCTGTTTTCCGGTAAATAATTTTTGTTCATTATAATACACTACCTTTTATCCGCGGCTTCGCTCGCGTTGATTAAGCTCAAAAAAAACTCTTAAGGTGCATGTACCGATGGACCGTCCATACAATGTTTGTAGGGATTATACGCTAAAAATAGACACTCTTTGTTTAAAACGAATCATTTTATCACTTTTCTACAATCAAATGTGCTCGCGAATTCACTCTTTAGGAAATAACTTACACTAATTACTGAGAAAAACAATCATGAAATTCAGACAAAATTTGACACTTCTTTACATGTGTGGGTTTGTTTTGACAAGCAAACTAAGCGCCATGTTTGTTATAGTTTAAAATTGTAAGCGATAGATGGCGTGCAGGCGATATTGTAAATAGATATTAAAATATGCAGCGTTGCCGGTCTTCTGTAACCTTGACGGCGGCTGCGTTGCCAGCTAATTTGACTATGATTCGAATGCATGTACATTTTCAATTTGTTGAACGTAATGTTGATGCACTAGGATTTGCGCGCGGAATTTGTTGCGTGTTATATTTTGTATGCTATTTTAATTTATTCAAATTGCAATATGTCTAGTAGGTACTTATGTAATTGATTTCAATTGAATATAATTATTGCAATTTATTATTGGTAGGTAAATAATTTTATTAATTATTCAAAATACGCAATTTTATTGTAAAATAAAATTACCTAGGTATATTTCGACGGTAAGTATTAGAAACAGCAAGTTGGCCCGTGAGTTGGGTTTTAGACGCTGCAATCTCGTTACAATACTAATTACCTACGTACCTACGTGTCGATGTTGTCATTATGTATATTTTATGGTCAACCATGAATTAAATTATTCAGTAAGTCACCAAAGTAACCACAACATTAAATTTCGTGAAAAAGCAATCTTGGGGTATGTTTTTACCAGGTAAAGAATACTTTGTATGCATATAGCCCCCCGCCGAGACGCCGTCGCGAGCAGACGTATTTTTGAACGTTCCGTGTTTTAAATTCAAAAAAAATTGTTTAAATTGCAAAATATTGTGTAAACTATCTGTGAAACGATCAATTAATTAGTGATTACCATCTCAGTGATAAAATATTGAAACAATTACAACACACAATTAACAATATTATCAAAATTATCAACAGCAAATCAAGACAAGTTGTTATAAAAAATCGTGTTAGCGTGCGCCGGGCCAAGTGTCCTTGAAAGTGAATGCAAGGACAAGCTTTACACCTGCAGCTACAGTACCTATTTTTATTAAATAGAACGCTATTTTCAACTCTCTTAGTAACGACGACTTGGTCCGATGACACATGGGCCGGACTGTAAGTGAACGTGATCGTGTGAGTATCAAGTTCAAACCTCCGCAAAACACATTACTTTTTGGAATGTTTTTTATTATGCTGCTAAAATACCAGAAAAATCTGAGATTTTTTTACGAAAAAATTGGAGAAATTTCTGAAATATTATAATTAATACTTGCACAAATTGCTGCCTGCAACATTGCTTAATTAAAGAAAAATCCGCATTCATTGTTGCTTTATTTTGCTTTTGGTGCATTTGAACGCCCAATATGCCGCTAAATCGAACACCGCCAACCTCACCGAAATCTAACTTCAAAAAAAAAAAAAAAACAAAAACATTCAGACGAATTGAGAACCTCCTCCTTTTTGAAGTCGGTTAAAAATCAATGATGGTGACGCTGGTACTAATATACTAAGTAAAGTTATTTTTTACAAATATACTAAGTAAAGTTATTTTTCTTTGTAGCACCTGTGAAGCAGTGGTTTCAAGACAAGAAGAAATAATTTTTGTTCAATTGAAAATTTTTTGTAGTAGTTTGTTTAGAATCTACATAATCATTGTATAAAGCTTTTAATTTGTATTTACTATAAAAGGTGAAATAATACCTTATTGAACTCAATAAAGATTTAGATTTTTGTTTTACTAAAAACTTAGGTAATAAAATAAAACTATATTTTACTGTGTATATTTGACATTATTTATTTCCTTTTTTTATAAATCAATTAAATGTTTTACGCCTTAAAATATAACTTTTATTTTCCTAAAATAGTACTAGTTTTAATTTATCGTAGGTGTCGTTCTGCCTACCCCTATTGAGAGTATTTCTACAAAATATTTTAGCCCTTTTTTAAATGCACGCCATCTAGTGGTAAACTTTGTAAACGTAGGGAATACGTCTATGTGTGTGTAAAAGTGTGTAAATTCAATGACAGATGTTATTATGGGATTCTGTGTCAAATTGGGTGGATTTTGAGGCATTGTTATGATCAAGTTCATTAAAAGGTAATGACCAGGTGTCGCGAACACTACTTCTACAACTTTGTAATGCTCAGATTTCACATAAAACGAAATAAACTCAAAATAATGATTTCAGCGCCATCTAGCGGGAAAAGTGCTGGGAACAGCCCGTATCTTTCACCTTAACATACTACTACAGTTTCTATAATAATATGATTCAATCGTGATTCGAAAGACACGTGGCGCCATCAATGAATTTTATTGTTGTTTTCCTCGGGAACAGTACTTTTTTTCGGGATGAAAGAGTACTACCTGACAACGTATATGCAAAATTTCAGGATGATCGGTTTAGTGGTTTAGGCGTGAAAAGGTAACAAACAAACTTACTTTTGCATTTATAATTTTAAATATAAATATTAAAGTTATGATTACGTACTTATCAGTGTCTTTTTCAACCTTGACGTTGGCAGAATCATCGA
Organism: Amphipyra tragopoginis; assembly: GCA_905220435.1. NCBI lineage: Eukaryota > Metazoa > Arthropoda > Insecta > Lepidoptera > Noctuidae > Amphipyra > Amphipyra tragopoginis. The sequence continues at coordinate 7,695,007 of HG992006.1, forward strand.
ATAACGAAGAAGCCATAAAAATTAAATTGGAATTGGAAGGCAGTTCGGGACATCACTCCCTCACACCACACTGTGCCAATACCGTAGCGACTATGACGTAGACGATTCACATTTTTTTAAACTGCACCTTCTTTATTATCTCTATTGTGTTTGTAACTTACTTGATAGAATGTGTGAAATATCAGACTCTCATGCGAAGTAGATGCGAATGCATCTAAATGCGTTTGTATTGACTTGTTAGTTTTTTTTTTGCGAGGCTGTGGTTTTTTGGTGTTTGTGAAGCACCTGTTACTTTTGTCTTTAAGGTTTTGTGTCATAAGGTTAGTGAAGGTGCGAACTAAAAGCCCAGGAGCTACGGTACGCGATGTTGTAGTATTGACCTTTTGTGATTGTAAGGCCGGGAGTATACGACGACGGTTCGGCTACGATTCTCGTAAAGGAGTGTCAGACTCTCTAACAAAGCTATAACTGTCATTACAGACATGAAAGTAGTATGATGTTATTACAGATTATTTCATGAGTATTTAGATAGAATTGGTTTTACTTTATGCCGCAACGGGTTAATGGAAAAAAAGTTCTTGTTTTTGTGGAAGTGAGACTGAATATTGGGTCCAAATAGCTTCTATTGTTTGATATTTTATTACAGTTGCCAATCTCAAGGAAAATTACCAAATAAAAATACAATTGTTTTTAAACTTTCGTGACTTGCATACATTTTAACAATAAGTATTAAGTAATTAGGTACTGATTCGGGCCTAATCGCGTAGAAGTAAAAAATGCCTTTAATTTTTTTTTGTAGGTACCTGATTAAGTATTGATTTTTTTTTATTTTTCTTTAATTTCTGTGTCAGTTTTGGCCCAAAACTGTTTCTGTCCTTTGGTCCGGATTTATGACTCCGTCTCGAAAGTATTTCAGAATCGGAACCGAAACCGAAACCACCGTTACATGGGATCGATTAACACTAAAATAATTAATTTTGGTTTATTTCATGTCTTTGGTAAGCCTTGGTGTTGTGTAAAATGGAATATTTTCATTGAGTCCAAAACTTCTTATAGATTCAAGATCGAACACAACGCATTTGACGCGCTAAAGCGCAGGTTTAACGTTCATTGACGATAAGCAAGAATGCGTCATAGTACTCTTGCGCACAGTAGCTTTAAATCAGTAACGCAATAATCATTCAAATGTTACCAAGTAACTATCGTCTCTTTACAAACGTTTTATGAAGATGTGTTCATTTTAAAAGGGGGCGTGGTGAGTCAACATTGTGTCAACTGTCAATTCTATACTTTCAAGTCATGTCAAGTGTCTATTTTCAAATTTAGAATGCCTGTGCAATGGTTATTGATTTTCGAAACGTCAATAGGAACACGAAAGTTCAATATTTGAATATTAATGAATTAATTGAAATATTTTTGCTAGAAATCAAATTATGATTATACAAAGAAAAATGGGAAAGAAATATATGAAGCCTCAGCCCATCCTTCAAATACCAGAGCTTTTGTACAATATCAGCTGTGAGTACGACTTATTTCAAATATTAGGTATGTTTGTGGTTATGACGTCATAAAAGTGATTTTCATTACGTGTTTTATATTGCAGAACAATAAAACTTTTTAAACGAAAAACAGAAACGATTTTTTATTCTCCCTCATCAGCTTAATCATAATTATATCACTAAAAAAAACAGCAGGTGGCAAGGAGAGATACCACTCTCTGGATTCCCAGGTACCAAACTACCAGGAGCCCAATTCTACTAACAGAAACTATTATCAATTGCAACTTAATCGTTCATTCAGACAGTTTTCGTTTACAAAAACTATCAAATTGTTTGACAACAAAAACAAAATCAAACATTTTGACTGAATGAACGATTAAGTTGCAATTGATAAAAGTTTCTGTTAGTAGAATTGGCCCCCTGGTGAAGATGTTACTTCAGCGAAGTAATATTAAATTTCATGGTGTTCCTTTTATTTTAGATGCTATGTTATTTAGAAGAAATACCTACATGTCTCTGATCGAGCATTTCGATTACTACAATACAATTACAGTTTTTTTGTTTTCACATTTAGCGGGTTCGATTCCCAGTTCAGACAGGTGATTATTTAAAATTCTTTGAATGCAGTTCGTATTGTTTTTAAAATAAAAATGAAGTCCTCATTCAGTAATTTTTTCTATCTACAGTATTTAAGGTACTTCCCCTCCATGTGGCAAAGTCGTGGGACGCCCTGTATAGCTATAATTTTGCGAAAGTAATATTAATATTTGTTTTAAAATGAAAAGAAGCACGTTACCAAAAACGTCCTCCTTAGAAATGTACTTTGACAAAATTCCTTCATACAAATATCATTAATTAACCGTGACATGACCTCTGAACAGCAACCCTTTGAGCTATCATTCAAATTTCATTCAATACTCCATACACGTCAGTCAACAATAAACCAAGGTTGAGCCAACGTTACCATTCATTATCCAATTTACGAAATATATTACTTCATATTTTTAACATAGAAATATTCAATTATGCCTAGTCTTCACGACTTAAAAAGTCGCGACCTCACTTATATTGGAAGTCCGAAGGATAAATGATATACAAGGTTAGTCAGAAAGAAGGTATGTACTTATCCGAAAGGGTGATAAAGTACCCATAATAATGAATAACTTTTGTTCTACCGCTTTCAACTCAATAGTATAAGAGAAATAGCTGTTCAAAAATTACATAAAAAGTACGCTAAAGTTTTTTTATCCTCCGCTAGGATATGCTGTGTTAACATTTTAGGTCATATTCGGGGTCACGGGTTAGGAGGTATATTTTCTGAATTCGTAACTTAAGCAGTGACGAAGATTTTTCAAAAAACTAAAATAAAATTAATTTTTCATAGAAATAAATATTATCGAATTTTGAAATAGCTGTTCAAAAATTACATCAAAAATACGTTTAAATCTATCTATCCTCAGTCATGATCTTCTGTGTTTACATTTTAGGTCATATTTGGGGTCACAGATTAGAAGCTTTATTCTCTAAAATCGTAATTAAAGCAGAAATGAAGAATACAAAGACAAAAAACGGATTTAATAACTACCGAATATTGAAATTTTAACACTTTTTCAGTGATACTTTAAGTGGCCCGCGGATTAGTACCCCCTTTCCGACTAACCTTGTATAGTATATAGCAAGTATTATACAAGGTTAGTCAGAAAGGGGGTACTAATCCGAAAGGGTGTTAAAGTACACATAATAATGAATAACTTTTGTTCTACAACTTTTCGCAAAACTCAATAGTTTAAGAGAAACAGTTGTACAAAAATCTCAAAAAGAAATCTCTAAAATCTATCTAGGTATCCCCAGTTATGATCAGCTGTGTTTACATTTTAGGTCATATTTGAGGTCATGAATTAGAAGCACCATTTTCTGAATTTGTAACTAAAGAAGGGATGAAGAATTTTTTTAAAAACTAAAATAAAAATCATTTTATTTGGAAAAAAAATATCGAATTTTGAAATTTTAACACTTGCTTTCAAACAATCATCAGCGATACTATAAGTGGGCTTCGGATTAGTACCCCCTTTCCGACTAACCTTGTATAGCACAAAGATATCGCTCAGCATACATTTTATATGGACATGTTTATACAGCGCTATGCTATAAAGTATTGGCTTGCTGTACGCGATAAACTTGAGCGATTCTCAGAGCTATATCATACGATTCTCCTGTCCCCGCCCCGCCTCATTTCTACCCCGACTGTCGCCCGACGGATCGCCGTCAAATAACTTACTATACATAGTAAACCGGCTTGCGATATAGCGTATGGTGTGAACGTAATTCTATATAGTTATAGCTTATGAGCAATGTGCTTTACTATACATAATAGCGAAATAGTATAGCGTAGTCTGCGCTTCAATGACTAACTGTTTGAACTGAGTATCTAGTGAAAGGTGCATAAGATTTTATCTCCGGCCGAATGGAGAATGAATACTAATCCCTTCCGGTAAAGAAAGCGAATTTAAGATGAGCATGACCTGATGCAATTTGGAATCACAATTGAAGTGAATTTCTACAGTTCACGAAGTATTTGCGGTAATAAGAGAGCGGTTCGTTTGTTCGGTTTTGTTCATTCACCTGTAGGTGTATACACGTAGCGAACTTAAGAAGCGAAGTTATTAAGAAATATTCGAAGCCATAATTTGTATGTATTTGAAGAAATTATCCCATCAAAAACATTCATGTAAAAAAAGGCACATCTCGAGACTCTTTTGTCGTAAAAAGTTCTGAGATCTAATGTAGAGCCAAATCGGGCATTTCATTAAATTTATAAAGATATTTTTCGGACTTGGCAATCTCGCCAATTGTGATTGAAACGTATTTGGAAAATAATAATATGATCTACATATACTACATACGCATAATAAGTATTTGCCTAATAATTATGTAACAGAGAAAATATTTAAAGATTTTATAATTTTTCCTTCCATTCCTTCATAACTAACTGTATGCCAACTTTCAAGTTTATGGTATACCAGAAGCACCTTAGAATTTTGATGATCAGTGAGTCAGTGAGAGAGTACGTCGTACGTACGACGAAATAACGAAATTTTGATGGCCGATATTTTGTAAGCTGTTTTAGTTAGAAACTTGTTATTTGGCAGTTCAGTTAAATACATTTAGCTTTTGCTCTCATGTGTTATAAGGGGCTTAAAATTGCCTTGAGTTGCTTCGAGAAAAGAGTGTACGGTTGTGTCTGCTCAACTTTGGCGGGGGCATTGCCGTGACCCCTGATGTGTGTCACTTCATAGTTTTAATAAATATTTTTATTTCCGCACGCGCGGACGTACTTATCCGCGCGTCCGACGCACCCGGGGTAGTCAGTCCCGCTACCAACCTAGTTGACTTGGCTAATATTCTCTTATAGCACGTACTGAAATGAGAGAAGAGAAGAAGAAAACATATTCAAGGAGGAAATTGCTTTTGAATTTCGCTTTGTGTATACATATTATTACAAGTGACTGCACAATTTTAAAAGCTGATTGAGACATCAGTTTACTGCCCTCAGTGTACTTGTATAACAAGATTGTGTTACCGTAAACTAATATGCAATCGTCGTCTGATATCATTAACAGAATGTTGCAATTTATTAGTCTTCCTCATAGCCTCTTTCCCAACTATCAATAACAATCTGATTCAATTGGAAGCCGACACCAACATAGGTGTCGGCTTCCAGTCGACTCAGATGCGGCTGCAAACCAGTACACGGAGCGACTTCCCCTCAACCCAGGGGGCCTACTCCCTAAGTCCGTCAACGAAGTTAGTCGCCTGACCGAAAGTAGCCCGAAACGTAGAAGTGAACAAAACAATTGTCAGGTTCAACTTTTCGGACAGGCAAAAACACATCGGTAGTAGGGACAACTGTCAAATCGTATTGTCATTCATTCTTAGTTCGGGCCCCGAAATAATCCTATGTCCGTAGGTGATAGGGAGTACGAAACGCTCGTAACTAAGGCCGAAATCACGGACTTCGTGCTTAGGGTGTAGACCCCCAGTTACTGGGTAATATTGACATCCTAAGGTTAGTCCAGCGGTCAAATTTTCGGGCTTCTGACTACTCGTCTAGACTGGGCACACCGGGATTACTCTCCAAGGCACGGACTTGCACCGACGAAAATGGTGTTCCTTTTGTAAATACCTAAAACTGGCGGACTCGCTTGTGTATTTACTGCTCCACCGGCCCTGGCCCGCCTCTTGCTTTAGCGGGCTCCATCACCCTTGCCTGGAATATTAGGCTGCAAAGTCGGCTAATTATTTCGTCATCAGTCGACATAATCACTGTAGATGATCATAATTTTCAGAGAGAATACTAAGCACAGTATGTTATTGATACAAATTTTGAAGGCCTAGCACGAATGTTGTGACGTAGGTATAAGTAGTAACGTAAACGTAACGTTAACGCGAGTGAATTTTGAATTGGAAATACTCGTTTCGCACATTATTTTTAATCGAATTGAAAACTTTATTCATATCTATGTATGATACAAATTGTGGTTGTCGCAAAACTAAAATGTTGCAATAGTTGTATTTTCGATTCAAAATTCACTAACATTAACATTACGTTTACGTTACTACTAGGGTTTCTGCTCGAGAATTCTCGACTCGAGAAATGTCGAGAAATCATGCAAACTTCGAGACGAGAAAAAATACCTCGAGAATTCGAGAACTCGAGAAATCAAAGATTAATTCTTTTATTACTGTAAAATTGGCTTAAAAGTTACGTAATCTTTGCATTCTGGCTTCTGATCGTTCTCCTTACGAGACACGAGTAAGCGAGGTAAGCAAACAAACACATAATATATAGCTACAACTCCAAGTACTCACTCTTATTATAATGTGACAAAAAACGTCAAATAAAAATTAACTGTAAGATAAACTCCGTTCATCTATTGTTGGGTTTCTGAATGCACAATCGACGACTAGATTACTATCCAAACAATAAGTAAGTTTGTAAATTGACCACTAGATGGGGTCTCTTTTTAAAGCCCAGCTAAATATACTTTTCTCGCCTTAAACTTTACATCTTTTTGCAGATAAGCCCCAAGCTTAAATGAAAATCTCCTCTGGTTTTAACAACGTTCGTTTAAAAATCATATGCAATGATTTTTAAACGAACCATTACATACATAAAATATAAAATTTAAATCATAATATTTTCTCGTTGTTAATTTTAATCATGGCAACAACACAATAAAACTATTAAAACAAAATAAGTAGGTTTTTAACTTTTTATTGTAATTTATAATATTGGGCAGTAAAGTTTAATAATCTGAAAAAAAAAAATTCTAGACTATTTGTGGTATAAAAAATTAATAGGTTCTAGGGCAGGATTGGTTATTTCACAAAGGTATAATTATGTATATCATAGTGCCCATGTTAAAATGATATCTCTTGTTAAACTCTTCACGCGTGAACATTTCGGATGAATTTTTCGATACCCTTTTTTTGGTACTGATATATTTGAAATAGCCTCGAGCACTTCCAAATTAGACTCCGATGAACTACTCAAGTCCATTTCGCTGGGAGTCCAAAACTCACTATCCAAAATAAAATACTAATAATATAACTCCAAATACTCTTGTTGTATTATGATATAATAAAACGACAAATAAAGTTCTGGAACCGCATTAACACCCCAAATTGGTCAGTCAAGTTAACTGAAGTTTGAGCTAAGTAAGATCATCTTCTGACTGGGGTGTCCAGAAACGCAATGTGTCAGTTTATCGAACCGATAGCAGTAGAATAGATAAACTACGGTTAGGAGTACCTCAGAAACCGGAAAATTAAGTTATCTGAAGTTTGAACTAGGATTATCTTCTGAGTGGGGTGTCCAGAAACGCAATGAGTGAATTTATCGAAATAATAGCGCTATTGAACAGATAAATTACGTTCAAAAGTACCCCAGAAAACGGGCGTAAGCTGATTTTATAAGGTTTTTAAAAATTTCTCGAAAGACCCGAGAAACCCGAGAAATCGGGCTCGAGAATTCTCGAAACCCGAGAAAAAAAATATGTCGAGAAAACAGAAACCCTAGTTACTACTTATACCTACGTCAAAATATTCGTGCTAGGCCTACTAGTGACGCTGTTAACTAACCTGTCAATTTCAGATTCTATATTATCAAGATTTGCTACTATTTATAAACAAGTTCCATTTATTCAAAGTAATTTGATCCTGAAATGGTTTTTGTATTTCGATGCTGAAAGTTCTTTCAGAAGCCTACATTGACTGGGAGGAATATTGTATGCTAATTCTAATATTTCTACCTGTAAACAATCTCAATGTTGAGATGAATAATCCTATAAATTAAAATGTATTTCTCAAGCCTTGAAAGTTAAATATAGTCTTTAGACAACTTACTCAATCAAAAAAGTGATTAAAATTAATTTCAGTAATTATAAATCTGGCAGCTTTTTATACTTTCGTCATTGATGTTATGGATTTTACAATTACGTGCTAGGGATGCGAAAATGCTAAATATCTATCGATATCGACGTCTACTGTTGAAAATTAACTTCCTAATATGCTACAATGAACAGTACATCGTGAGAAAATATTCATCACGAAGCTTGGCGACTGTACTGCTGATCGCAGTAGGTTTTATTCTTGCATAAGAGGATGCTGCCCATTTTTTTGTAATAATTACATACGTCTTAATTATGTCTATTTTATCGTAAAATAAGGATTTTGAACTCTTCTTCGCCGAAAAACATTAGGTTTGGGTCTTTTGGCGATTTAGCTAGCGGTATTGGAGCTAGCAAATATATTTGTACTAAATGTTTAACAAGTCTAAGATTTAAGTTGTTGCTGATTACCGCTAATTTCTTTGCAATGCGGGTCAGTGACGGCATCTATTGTTTATTTATGGGTTTTTTGTGTGTCTATAATTCCGGTTTTCAACCAGTTGAGTTCTCAAGCTTACATTTTTATTTTTTTTACTCAATATTATGTCTCATATCTTACTTCTCAATTACACTAAGGTATAAAACATGTATTCTATATTGTTAATGTTTTCAAAATTATTATCTACAACTACAAGTAGCAACCATGTATGTAGATCTTTAAAAAATTGTACCTACATGTTCATTACTATTAAAAACAAATAACTATTTAACTGCTTCTAAAAAAATCTTCATAAAATTTGTTTACAACTAGTAGTATCACAACTTGTTTTCCGTGTAAACGAGAGATAACAAAGATCACAACGAATCTAACAAATTATTTGCGATTGGCAATTTTATCGATAAAGATCTGGATTAATCGATAAAAATATCGACACACCTCCCCACAATAGCTGCGTAAGCCCATCACTCACGCACGAATGTCAAACATTTCGCGCGCAATATGTTTTGATTTCATCAACACTTCAAGATGGCGGCTATCCGTGATAAGTAAGTAAAGCATGACTTCTGTAAACAATCACTTATTTAGTGGGACGGTTGCATAAAGCCTTTTAAGGTGGATGACGTCATTTTACCGTATAAGGCAATCGTTAGATTGTGGTAGATGGGTATTTACGTGTCTAAACTGTTACCAATCTCTTTGAGAAACTGTGTTAACATTGACGATTAGTATTGCAAACTATTATTAATTTGCAAAGTCCAAAAACTTGATTCTTTCGCATTGATCTTATGTATACTTTATTTAATATAACATTGATAAATAAGACCTATTTTAGCAAGGAAATGTATAGAAATAAGCAACATGAGCTTTCAGCAGGGTTTCAATACAATAGTATGCTTTTATGAACATCAACGGTAAATAAAGATGAGCTGAAACTCTACTTGAAGAAATGGTTCAAAAGGTAGGTTGCCTGGTAGTTGGCCTTGGTGGGCTACTTTTGTCTAATGTGATATGAAATGGAGTGTAGAGTTATAGGGAAAAGCATACATGCTTGTACTTGTTATGTTACATGTATGGTACATTGTTACTTTTTTCGTCCTTCATTCCTGTACGAAGCGGGATTTCTAGAAGTACTCTGTTATAAAAAGCCATGAAACGAATGTATGAGATTTTTTTAAATGCCAAGTTTTTAATATATATAGGCTGTCCCACCCTTGTAAGCGTTACGAAAAACCGGGTTCTCTCATTATTATAAGAAGTTAAATAGATGTCAAATATTCATTTTCAGACACGACCCCACAGAACACACCTCGAAGCAAGCATGATCATGATAATCAGATGTCAACGAATCTGATTAGTCGACCAAAATACTAACAACCAATCACAGACATGAGATTAAACAGCTGATCAGTAAACATTTTCGTGGATCAGCCTTTCAGAAACCGGCGGTTAGTTCTGTCGTTCTATCCCTCTTCTTCTATCGTGTCAGCACGAGGTATACGAGAATAGTTCATGCCGTGTTGAAAAGATTAGCCAGTTAGTAAGGTTGGTAGCGGGGCTGACGGGCCAAGGTGCGTCGGATGTACATTAAAAATCTTCAAGAACGAAAAAAAATACTTTTATTTGCGGTAAATATGGTGCAAAAAAGAAAATAAAACACAAAAAATAATAATAAGAAGGTTGAGGGAAACATGCGTCACATCCACGGACAACGGCTATCACTCAGCATTACGCTGCGACCCTATGCAAGACAGAGCCGAAGCGCTGGTTTTCAGCGACAGCCGCTCACTAGTGGATTCACGAGTGGATCTGTCTCGATAGCAATAGAAAGGCTTTAGTTAGCCTAACAAGAGTCTAGAATGATTACTCAAAATCATAAATCATTGTTTTTACAGGTTTCTCTCAAATGACAGTGAAAGTGAGGTATTAAAAGGGAGGGTAAGGGGAGAACGGTAAACAACATCTAAACCGACCCAACTGTCAACCTCACCTGCACGCGCCGGATGGCGACGCTGGCAAATGTGCTGGCGTGGTGCCCTCTGCTAGACAACAGACGAGGCTATGGCGGCCGAACCAGTGGCGGCATAGCTACTAAAACTCCCAGTCAGATGAGATAGCTCTGGAAGGGGCTATCACAAGCCCAGGGTACTAAATACATCCTAAAAGAGTGTTTTTCCCCTCCACCACCATATTCATACCTTGCTCCTCTCTTCACGCTTCCTCACCCGAAACTCACCATCCACTCTAGACCCTCATCCCTCCTTTTTCCCAATTTTCCTCCCCCTCCCAACATCCTATCTCCACTTCTAACCGTGACCCTCTTGTGACTGGGTGGTTGCGGGCTCGTTCACCACAATATGGATGGTGACGAGTAGAAGTAAACTGTCACCTGCGCTAGGACCTGCGCAGTTGAGCGCCGTGAGCGGGGATGAAGGAGTCCTGGGGGGTTGAGCCGATCGGCACTGGCGGTAATGTGTCCGAGAGGCAACACGCCCCCTTTGGTCTGGATTTCAAGCGAAAACGGTGGCCCTACTCATTAGCCAGATGTAGGGAAATGGTCATGGTGTCCCGTCAGAGGGCCACAGGCGAGGTGCGTGAGGTCCGCTGAGGTCGTTCTTGGACGACTGAAGCGGTGGGTAAAGGTCATGCTGACGGTGCAAGTGAGGGTTGATCAGTTCGTTTTGGGGAGGCCTTTTCGGCCCCATACGCCAACCCGATCGAGTGCCCGATGTCGCGCTGTAAGCCAGCCTCGCGCCCCTATATCTCTCTGGTAGTCCTAACGTCCGAATCTTTAGTAAGACGTTCCCAGTTGCGGGCTCCATGGAGGGTGGGAGCCAGAGAGATGAATTTTTACTTTAAACTATTATGGATACAACAAGGCCTAATGAAAACACACAAACAGGAGTGGAGTCGGTGAAAACTGACGAAGCCCCCAAACAGAGCGCATTAAGCGTTCCTTCTTCCCAAACTGGTAGTTCAGTAGCTAACGCTGCGGGCACCAGTGCGGGTGCTGGTCCGGCTGTGGCGAAAACCGCAGCCACGACCAAATACAAGTCCCAACACAAACAAAGGACTACGGCGCTGACTGGGACCAGTACCGATCCTTATAAAAACATGGCAAAGACTGTGAGGCTGGGTAAAACTAGTACCGGTCCAAGCCCCCCAACACAGACCCCGGCGCTGGGTAAAACCAGCACCGATCCCGTCCCCAAACATCCTCCTCCGGCGGCTCCTCAAGCCACCTCCTCCCGGATGGCCGTCTCCGATCAAACGGAAACGGACATCTGTACTGAGGACGCCTTCACGAGTGCATGGCAAGTCCACAAAGGCAAGGGCAAGGGTAAACGTACTCAACAAACCCTTCGCCCTTGCACAAACTACACAGGTTTACCTCCTCCAGGCAACCAGAACACCAGCAGGAGGAACCGGAAAACCAGGAGGGAGCGTCGTCTAGACCGCAAGCGAGCAGGCAACGCCACCACAACCACACAAACGACTGCTGCCGGACCGGCTAACCCGTCTGGCAACCTTCCTAGTTTCGCCGCTGGAAAGCGGTCGCAGGCCCAGATCGACGCAAGTCGGTTAAAGCCTAGTGAACCGCCAACCAGTGTAACGGGGGAGCCGGCTCTGCAGCAGCAACCAAATAGCAAGCAGCGACCCGGCTGGAAGGGTCAGACTGCGGCCAAGCGGGCTCTCAACGAGACGTTGTCGCCTCGTGGGGAGCACAAGCGGCCGCGGCTTGATCAGTCCAAGCGGGCCGCCAACAGGAGCTACGCCCAAGCTGCCAGCACGCCCCTGTGGGTCGCGATCACCTGCGACCGCACGGGGCACATTAGCAAGGCGCTATCCGACCAGGTACTCGCTGCAGTTCAGAAGCAGATTATCAGCGAGGCCTGGTCCCCCAAACAGGACGGACCCGGGCCAGCGTTTGACGCCAAGCCGGTGTATGCTGAGGGCGTTCTCAAACTGTGGTGCAAAAGTGACCACACTTTAGCCTGGCTGAAGAAGACCATCTCTGGCCTGACTCTTCCGGCTAACGTCTCGTTAGTCGTCAAGAGCCAGTCGGAGATTTCTAAACGAGTACGCTGCGGGATCCTCATTCCGGACGAGCAGGGAGTGCTAGAGGAGCCGACCAATATTGGACGCTCTCTGGCCTACCAGAACCCCTGGCTCGACATCAAAAGGTGGGTGCTCACAAACGCAGAGAAGCAGACCGCGGCATGGTTTGTGGTGGTCGGTGTCCCTGAGGACCAAATTCCGACCCTGATGGAAGCCGGACGCCGTCTCTCAATTGGATTGAAAATTCCAGGGTCCGAACGGCAGATATGCCGACGTCCCTCAGGGATGGGACCCAGCCACGAAGACCATCCGCGAAGAGCTGAAGCAGCTGCCGCCGAAGCAGACCGGGGAGACCGCTCCCCCATCATCAGACATCCCGGAGATCGGCGAGGCGGCACCTGACGCGGCGGCACCTGCCGCAGCGGAGCCAGTTGCCGCTACCGCCGCCTCCTCGGACGCCGTCCTATCATCGGGTGGAGAGCCGGAGGACATTCTGTCCTCGGCTTCGGACCCGGAGGGGGACGGTTTCGAGGCAGGCGACCTGTTCGCCGGGCTACAACTCGGGGGGGACGAGGAGGGTTCGACCAGCGATGGCGTCCTTTTCGTCGACCTGTAGGGTCGTACAGGCCAACCTCCACCACAGCCAGACCGCGACGGCTCAGTTGCGCAAGTGGTTGGAGGTACAACACACGGCCATTGCCCTGATTCAAGAGCCGTGGATCAGGGCGGGCCATGTACAAGGACTCTCCAATCTTGGCGGTAAGCTCCTAGTTACTACAGACCACGATCACCCCAGATCGTGCATCTATATTACTAACAACCTCAAAACACAGCTCTTAACAGAATTCTGTTGCAGAGACGTCTCTGCCGCAAGGCTGCACATACAGCAGGATGCCGTGAGCAAGGTGATCGTCTTCGCCTCGGTCTACATGCCCGAGGCGGAGGAGCCGCCTCCCCACGACCTCACCCGCCTGGTAAACCTCTGCGAGAGGACCGGGGTCGACGTCGTCATAGGGGCCGACGCCAACGCTCACCACCCCCTGTGGGGCATGGACACGCAGAATGACAGGGGTAAGGCCTTGGTCGAGTATTTATTTACAACTAACCTATCCCTACTAAACACGGGTTCTGAACCAACCTTCGTAACCAGACGCAGCCGCACAATTATAGACCTCACTCTGGCTTCGGAGGGGGCGACGGATATCATCTCTGGTTGGCAGGTCTCCAAAGAGGCCTCATGTTCCGACCACAGATGGATCCGTTTTGACCTCCAGGTCCATATATCGGCAACACCACCTAAGCGAAATCCACGCAAAACGAACAAGGACATGTATACACGCACCCTTGATTCCAAACTTACGCAACTAAACGACCCACAGACTACCTGGGACACCACAGTAATTGATGAACAGGTAAAACATTTAACCGCATCAATCATAGACAGCTATCATGCGGCTTGCCCAGAGACCATCTCGCCCTCAACACCAGGCAAACAGCCATGGTGGGGCCCGGAGCTGGAACGCAAGCGCAGTAAGGTAAGAACGGCTCTGAACAGAGCCATGAACACTTGTGCTGACGAAGATTGGGACGAGTACAAATCGGCCAAATCCAGCTACAAAAGATGCATCAGATTCAGAAGAACCATGGGATGGCGCAAATTCTGTGGAAACATTGAATCCTGCCAGCAAGCGAACAGGGTAAGGAAAATATTGGCGCAGCAGGGCACATCTGCACCTGTCAATCTCCGTAAACCTGACAACACACTTACATCATCGCCGGAAGAAGCCAGACGCGTCCTTATCGAAACTCACTTCCCAGGATGCGTCTTCACACAGGTAATAAATTGGCAAGATGTAACCCTATCACCATCAGAAAATGATTGGAACTATGCAAGCAAGATGGTCACTTTGGAGAAACTCCAAGGGGCCATCCGGAGCTTCCATCCTTTCAAGGCAGCCGGTCCGGACGGAGTGTTTCCTGCCCTATTGCAATGGGCAGAAACGTCTGTTGCCAGGAGACTGCTACCTATAATGAGAGCGTGCCTGGCCTTTAGGTACGTTCCCCAAGGATGGAGGGAAGTGAAAGTAACATTCATCCCAAAGCCAGGTAAGGGTGACTACACAAACGCGAAATCTCACCGTCCAATCAGTCTGACCTCCTTCTTGCTAAAGACCTTGGAAAGGCTATGCGACAGGGAGCTGAGGGATGGCGCTCTAAAAACTATACCGCTACACGGTAACCAACACGCATACAGCTCAGGTAAGTCAACGGAATCCGCACTCCATCTGGTAGTCAGCCGGATAGAAGATGCGATCCATCAGAAAGGGACATGCCTGGGCACCTTTATAGACATTGAAGGGGCTTTTGATAAAACACATTTCTCCAGCATAAGCGCCGCCCTCTCCAAACATGGAGTGGAACAGGTACTAATTGACTGGATTACAAACATGCTTAGTAAACGCGTGGTTCGCCTTGAAGGCGAGAAGCAGATAGCCATGATAGCCAGGGGCTGCCCCCAGGGAGGGGTTCTTTCCCCCCTTCTATGGAACCTGGTAATAAATGACCTCATTTCGAAACTCAATGCCAACCACTATTATACAATAGGATACGCTGATGACCTGGCCATCCTGGTCTCGGGCAAGGTGACCGGGACCATCTGCAACCTCACTCAGCAAGCCCTGCGCATCGTTGAACGCTGGTGCGGGGACTATGATCTATCAGTGAATCCCGCCAAAACAGAGTTAGTCATGTTCACCCAAAAACGGGCACTAGGCCCTTTCCGACTGCCCAAACTGCTCAATACGGAACTCCAGCTGTCCAATGAAGTTAAGTATCTCGGGGTGATCCTGGACAGCAAACTAAAATGGAGCAACCACCTAGACAACAAACTAAACAAGGCCTGCATCACCTTCTGGCAGTGCAGAAGAATGATAGGTAAGAAATGGGGATTATCCCCCAAAATCACACTATGGCTGTACAGTGCGGTGATTCGCCCCATGCTCGCCTACGGGGCTGTGGTGTGGTGGCCCAGAACCAAGCTGAGCACAGCATCAAACAAACTACAGCGCATACAAAGACTTGCCTGCATGGCAACCACAGGCTGCATGAGGACTACACCGACTGCAGCACTAGAAGCCATGCTGGGACTGCCACCGCTGCACCTCTTTATACAACAGGAAGCAGCGGTGGCAGCAATACGCCTGAAAACACTGAACCTCTGGAGCAAAGGTAACACACAACACACCTCGTTGCTAGAGGAACTCGCTAGCGAGTTCCCTCTTATAAGAGCTATAAACGACCGGATACCCAAACAATTCATTTTTGACAAAAAATACAAAATCCAACTGTATGAAGATCACCGATGCGAAGGTTTATGTCCCGCGGAGCTGCGGATCTTCACGGATGGATCCAAAACAGGTACAGGCACAGGTGCCGGGGTCTTCTCAGAAGACCTCAACGTACACATAGCCACACCATTGGGGGCTCATAACACGGTCTTCCAGGCTGAGTGTTTGGGTATCTCCCTAGCTGCGTCAGCAATCATGGCCAGGAAGGTTGAGGACCACTCAATCCGAATACTCTCGGACAGCATGGCAGTCCTGCAAGCACTAAGCAGCCACACAGTTAATTCTGGGCTGGTACACGAGTGTCACCAAACTCTGAACCAGGTGGGTAACCTCAATAATATAACCATTCAATGGATCAAAGGACACAGCGGTTCCCGAGGCAATGATGCAGCAGATGAGCTCGCCAGAAGGGGATCGAGCATGGATGCGGTGGGTCCCGAACCCATAGTACCACTCCCCTTCGGATACCTACGCACCCTGGTAAGGAAACGCACCAGAGACCAACACAACGAGTTATGGATAAACCATGGCGAGTGCAGGCAAGCCAGGGAGGCGCTTCCCGCCATTGACGGTCGACTCACTAAAAAAGCCCTCCGGCTGTCAAAGCTACAACTGCGGACAGTCACAGCGGCCATCACTGGCCATGGTTCATTTAACAAACACCTCTTTGTCATTGGAGTTACAGACAGCCCACTGTGCAGAGCATGCATGGAGGAGGACGAGACGGCAGCCCACGTGCTACTAAACTGCCCTGAGGTCGCCACATACAGGGCCAAGTACTTCGGAAACCCAGGTACTCTCCGAGAGATCACCAGTAACATCAAGGGTGTGCTGGCCTTCTTCGAGGAGTTAGGGTGGATCGAGTAACTATACTTACCACCCATCACGCAAAATACGCGCTTAGACGTGGAGTTGCGGATACCAGCCCGTTATACCTTATACCTTATACCTTAACATGCGTCACATCCACGGACAACGGCTATCACTCAGCATTACGCTGCGACCCTATGCAAGACAGAGCCGAAGCGCTGGTTTTCAGCGACAGCCGCTCACTAGTGGATTCACGAGTGGATCTGTCTCGATAGCAATAGAAAGGCTTTAGTTAGCCTAACAAGAGTCTAGAATGATTACTCAAAATCATAAATCATTGTTTTTACAGGTTTCTCTCAAATGACAGTGAAAGTGAGGTATTATAGTGTGTCTGTCAAAATTACAAACCTGCTTGGATCCTAAGCAGGCGTTTGTGGTCGTATATAAATAATGACTTTCTTTTTTTGGTTCGTTAGCTATAATATAGCTGGTATCTAGGCCAGACGGATTATGTTCAGGAAGTTCTAATGTCTAATATTGATTTGTGGTGCTGTTGGCCTAGCTAGATTGGCGCGACTGCTGAGCGGTGAGGTCTTGGGTTCGATCCTCAGGTCGGGCAAAGTGTTAAATAGTTTTGTGGAATTTTTCAGTCTGGATTTGTGCCCGATTGATGGCAATAGGCTCGCCCCCTATTACACCTCTGCCCAACCCTTCGGGGAATACAGGTTTGATGTTATGTCTATGTTATGTTGCCCTAGCTTACTTGTGATTGACCGAATCCTATGATTGACCAAGCGTTATTATAGTTAAAATTGTCTCTTGTATCGTTGCTAATAATAAAGCAAAGACCTCATTAGCTTTGCAAAGTAGATCCTCCCATACGTTATTAGCTATCACAGGTAAAATTATCTTAAGAGCCAATTAAGATGCCTAGTTCGGTAATTAAATGCTACCATTGTTGGTAAGCTAAACGATAGGAATGGGAAATAAGTGCAGAAGTGCAGTCGCCGAGCGTGTTTTTTTTTTGTTTTTCTAATCGTTGCCCCACACGAGGATAGCTCCGCCGATTGATTGATAGATTGTGGGTGCGCTTACTAACACAAATCTTCCTATGCACAAACATCCATACCCGGAACAATTATCTGTAGGCCATATAAAAACTTATTCTGTGCGGAAATCCAACCCGTGTCCCGTCGCGCAGCAGCGTACAGATTTTTCCGAACGGGAAAATGTCATAGGGAAACTCACAGCTTGAAGTTTGCAATTGTATCTATGTTACGATTAAAAGCCGTAGTGCGGTTACACCTAGAATTAGCCGGCTACAACTAGGTGCGCCCGGTTGCAGATGGTTAGAACTAAGTGCATCTTATTCATCGAAAGAGAGTTTTAACGATTGTGTTATTATTTCGACAGTGAGCTTTACAGCTTTGTTAAAAAAAACCACGAAGTGAAATGTGATCGTAACGCAATCATTTTCCACTTCTAACTTAACCTAACAAATTCGGGGTACTCAGAATTAAGACTATTCATAAGAGGTGACACCTGGTATCTAGTTCTAGTCGTCATTAAATAGGCTACATCTTATTCTTCCAATTGCAACCGGCCGCATCTAGTTGTAGCCGGCTGAATCTAGACATAAATAACTGTAATTCGGATTTTAGCCGTAATATCTACACAAAAAACCGTATCTACAACAGTTATGATATCGTTACGGCACGGAGGGTGTGCACTGACCTTGTACTTGCGTAATTATCTTTACTGCAGTTTGCTCAGCGGAACAAGTTCCGGCGGTCAAGTCCAAGGTGTGATTACCGTGTGAGATGAGCTTGTCAACGGTAAATAAGTCATTAAACTTTGCATGGACGTGTTTATGAGCCCTGATGACGTAATTAATGTCGAGGTTGGCACTAAGGTAAGACGAATATTTTGACTTGAAGGTAGATAAAACTGCATATTTGCAGGGTAAGAAACAGAACCATATTGCTGTGACTATCTCAAAAACGCCATTAGGTACAGACGCCTAGACGCCAGCACATCAAGTCACCCGAAACTGTCAAATTTTCATAATCAACCTTAAACCTCAGCCCCCTTATTACAAAAGATGGTTTAAACCAAGACTAAGGTAGACCCAGGTTTAAAATATACCCATCACTTTCTTATGTCATATAGCAAAAAGAGACGGGGCTATTTTAAGACCTAGGTTTTTCTTAGACCATATTTTGTAATAGGGGGCAATGCGTTTGCTATAAAGATGAAAATCTGTTAGTGCTGGCGTCTCTATCTGTACAATGTAAAAATTTAACTCATTTTCATATTCTGTACATATACAACAAATAAGAATAATAGTAACATATTGAATAGTAAAGTCAACGGTGAAGTGAGGGGCTCGTGGCTAATTTATAGCCGCGTGGATCATACGATGACGGATAATTGTCCGTTTCTTACACATCCAGACCCCTCCGTGCCTCAGAGAGCACGTTAAGCCGTCGATCCCAGATGTCATACGAATATCTTATGACAATCGTCCCCGAAATGATGAAAGCAGTATGAAAACCCCGAAAGTCTGACACCTGATCTAACCTTAGGATATCGGCATTGCCCAGTAACTGAGTTGTGGAGGTCTGATGGCAGTCGCTCCGTGTATAGGTAATACTGGTATTCAGCGGCATCTGGTTAGACTGAAAGATGACCCCAATATAGCTGGGAAAAGGCTAGCTAGGTAGGACACATTTGAAATATGATTGTTATTTCCTTAAAAGCGAGTTAAACTCATTTAAATTAGTAGTTTTAAAGAACATTTGTATAATAAATAAGTGTTTCATACAACTCAGAGGTACACGTTTCAAAAGCTTAGCACTTTACGAAACTGTGTCTGATTTCTTTCCTCTAGCCGACCTTAAAACCAGGATATACTATTGCAAAAT
This sequence comes from Amphipyra tragopoginis, assembly GCA_905220435.1. NCBI lineage: Eukaryota > Metazoa > Arthropoda > Insecta > Lepidoptera > Noctuidae > Amphipyra > Amphipyra tragopoginis. The sequence continues at coordinate 7,714,534 of HG992006.1, forward strand.
AGACAAAGAATGTCACATCTAGATTAGACAGCCCATCTAACAAAATTCGTGAGATCTAACGAAGATTATCAACATTTTCTACGTCATCTGCGTTTTGATTTGCTATCTCAAGATTACACGGACGATGTTAGCGAAATGTTTCGAAAATCTGATGATAATCTGTTAATGGAACAAGACATGAGTCAGCCCAAATTTGCAATGCTCTAGTGGAGCAGAGATGAGATTGCTATCGAATACAAGGACTACGAGGTACACAAAATGTCTTTATTGTACTATAACCAACGTAACTATACGTCAAGCGGCCCAACATTTCTAAAAGAAACCTTGATAAATCGCAACTGAACCAAAGCCGAACCGTTCATTTAAACAGTTTTCGTTTTCAAAAGCTGTCAAATTGTTTCACTCATAAAACAAAACCAATAATTTTTAGTCATAGTATTTTGCATGTATGTGGGTTTCCCGTTGAGTGTGTTGGAACAATGAGGGTTTTCTGAAATGACGCCCACTAGGTAGCAGCACTGAGACGTCAGGTCCAGAAACCTGTCAAAAGTGTCAGAGCCCCTATATTTTCGTGTCTGAATTTTTTGTATTTTTTAATAAAATTAAATAAGTACAACAAATGTTCTCTCAAAATTGAAATGCCTCAATGTTGTGCAGTTCCTATGTGCTCAAAAAAAACGGGAGGTCATAGATTTCCTAAGGATAAAATATGTTTAAAACAATGGCTTGTAGTCATTCGTAGAGATCGGTTTACGCCTACAAATTAGTCTTCTACGCAAAGATCACTTCAATAAAGACGATTACGAGCTGCCGAAAGACTCAGTTTTAGAGAAACGTAAGTATTTTATAGTGTTCTATGATTAAAAAGTGCAAGTACATAGCACTAAACTTTGTTAGTGTTTGTTACATTTAATTAGGTATATTTAATTGTAAAGTATATAAATGGAGACTAACGCCTTCATTTAATTTACTGAACTTCATTATAAAACCATAGGTATTTATGCGATGTTTCAGCCAGACAGCGCGGATTATTGGGATGGGAGACCTCTTGCCAAAGTGGCGCCAACTAGTGGCGTAAATTTTCGTAAAAACCCTCATTAGAAATTTCAAAACATAATAATGATAGATATACAATACGGCCGACATATCTTGGCGAGTCTGAAGTTAGCTGATTAGTTGCGCAGTAGACAATTTCGTTTCTAAAAGATTCACTGCGCAGCCAAACAACTAACTTCAGACTCGCCAAGATACGTCGGCCGTATTTTACACTGTTGAATGACCAAACTAATGTCGTGCCATCTCCATTATTCCGCATTTTTGCGGGTACTTCGACGTCAACGTCACAAACGTCAAATCGTGACGACATATAGAGGGGCGCGCGCTTCACAGCCCCATTCGCGTCCTAGCCATCGAGGAGTCAACATATCCTGAGGATGCCCCGTGCAGGGGCGAAACACGTGTCGTGTATTGGTTTGGTTGCATGTTGCATTATTTTTTCACTCTTTGTGCATGTGCATATTTATACTTGTGGGCGGGAGGGTGGTGCTGCATACTGCATCCAAACTAGCGATATTGTTCAGCGGAATTAAAGCTAGATATTCCATTTGCATATTTGCCAATCATTTTGTCAGTTTTCGTAAACATAAACTGACTAACGGTTGTGATTCGTTTGCGTTTGGCAACAATTTTGATGGTCGAATTTGCCCTCTGCTTTGAACGAGACAGTCCCGCTTCTGAGCTGTATTCGTTGTCTCTAAAAACACATAAATGTCCTGCTTTGAAAACAAGGCAATCCGTGGCAATTAATACAATATAAAACGGGCGCGTATTTAATAATTTCATCAGAAAATATTTTGATAACCAAGGATAACATCAACATGTCATGCTAACATATCACACATTAATAATATCTAAAAACCAAACCTGATAATTGTTATAAAGCAAATTGCTAATCCGAAAAATATACAGGCTGGGTCAAAAATCGTGGATCAAACGAAACAGGGCGATAGTTGGGGTTATTTGCAGTGATAAATATCTATGTGGCAGAGCCCTATCTTGATCTCCTTAAAAATTATGAGAATTGGAGTGTTTTTAAGAAAATATTATAATTTGTAATAAATAGGCAATTAGAGTAAAATGGATACCTATTTTAAAACAATAAATGGTGTTTAGTTGCTTAAAGTGCTTTTATGACAGTGGGCATTATGATTTATGAGTATTGGCACTTTTTTCAATATCTTTTAAATCTCACGAAATATTATTTGTAACTTTAGAAAAATACTGTAAAAGAACAACCAAAACATGCTGCAAATAACGACAACTATCACCCTGTTTCGTTTGATCCACGATTTTTGACCCACCCTGTAGAACCACCCCACCAGACTACGTCATACGAATACCTATGATAGTCGTTGCGGGATATAGAAGCCCGAAAGTCTGACAACCGGTCTAACCTTAGAATATCGGCATTGCCCAGTAACTGGGTTGCAGAGGTTTGATGGCAGTCACTCCGTTAAAATACTGCGCTACGTACAATATTCGGCCGCATCTCGTTAGACGGGTTACACTTGTTTCATAGAAAAAAAAAATGCCAAATTTTCACTTCCCAAAAAAGTTTCCCGCATAATTTCATTTGCCAAATCACTACTTAGCAAATAAACTCTTAACAATTAAATTGTAACGCAAACCTAATGTTTGGCAAGTGAACGTTTAAACAATAACTTCCTTACCAATTAGTACTTTTACCAATTTTAATGTAGTCAAATATTTCAGTTGGTATAACAATATTTTACGCAAAATAAAAATATGTTTCTAGCAGTTGCCGTTTTGCCAAGATTATTTTGACCAAATTTCATTACCCAAACGCATTTTAGCAACCTTTTTTTATACCAATGCATGTTGCATTGGTATAAAAAAATGTTGCTAAAGTGCGATTGGCAAAACGGCAGGCTCCCCTCGTTAGCTTGGACGCTAACCCCAACATAGTTGGGAAAAGGGGAGTCTACCGTTTCAACCTTTTTTTATACCAATGCAACATTTTGGAATGATTTTAGTACGCACATTTTCATTTAGTCAAATTTTTACTCTGCAGAATATAACCAAGGATAATATCGTTAAGGCATTTGGTCTTTAATCAAATTATTTATTACAGCAAACAATCTTTAGACAATAAATATGTAGTCAAATGATTGTAACACGCTTATATTATCTTATTTAGATCGAAACAGCTAGGTTAGGTTAGAACTGTGACCAGAGAAGCGTGAGTGCCGCGGCAGCGGCCGGCGAGTGCCAGAAACATATTTTGGAATGTAAAACCAGAAACTACTACCAGAATTAGTTAAGACGATACTAAATATTTGCCTTATTTTGTTTTGTGTAAAATATGTAACCAACTGAAATATTTGACTACATTAAAATTGGTAAAAGTAGTTGGTAAACAAGTTATGGTTTAAACGTTCACTTGCCAAACATTAGTTTTGCGTTACAATTATTTGTGAAGAGTTTATTTGCTAATTAGTAATTTGGCAAATGAAATTATGCGCAAACTTGTTTGGGAAGTGATAATTTGCCAATTTTTTTTCGATGAAACAATGCATAGACCCTGGGGAAAGGCTAAGCAGAACTGTTGACATAACCTAAAAAATACGTGACTTGTAGCTTCGCTTGTTCTGATTATGCTCAGGACATTTTAAACTTCAAAGCCGCCACCCATCCTTTTAATATGACCTCTTTGAAGCTATCATCAAAGGGAAGTTATTGTTTGACCTATTCAAAATATTTTTACGTGTTTGACTTGTGGCTGTTTAATAAATATTTAATCTTTTTTACCTCCGTTCAGATGCAAAATGAAATAGCCCGGGGATATGGCGAACGGTGTCCTCTTTTGAAATGAATAAGGAAGACATAATGCTTCAGGGATTTTATCATAGCACGGGGATATGAAATACGATAGCTAGGATAATTCTGGTTTACAATTTGATCAGGTTTTTTTTTTACTTTGTTCCTTTGGACCTAGTTTAGTAGCATCGCACTTGAGGGTAAGCCCAGACAGGGTCTAAGATGGAGTATACGAAACCAAGTGACAGAGATATAGAGGGATTCCCCTTTACCCCTCTGGCTCTCACATACACACGATGGAATACAGTAAACTGCTTGGCGCCGGACTTTTATATGAGGGTGGTAGCTAGCCAGGCGGACCGTACATATCCTACCTACAAGCGTGTTGGGTTTTGTTGAATCTTAGAACACGTTTATTCTCAGCGTGCTGTAAGGAAGTTTCATATTCTAACCCGTCCTCACACGGAATAAAAGTATAGTGACGGCTAATACTTCAATCAAATTTGATGTAGAATTTATGTAAACAAACCGCAGGCAGGCAGCCAGTCAGTGTTATTTAAACGAAGGAATGAACGAATTCAACTCTGGCTAAAGCCTGGGCGTGTTATTTCAATTGAGCAGTAAAAAAAAAGAAAAAAGCCCAAAAGAAACTGAGAATAAGCTCCAATTCCATATGGAAAAAGTACTTTTAACTTTACTATTTATAAATATTATTAACTTTTATTAAGAAAGAAAAGTTATTTTCTTAGGTATCGAACTTGCTGACCCTAATAATGTTGAATGGTACTCGACGGTACCAATTACGTACATTAAGTAGGTACTCGGTACCTTATTTTAATCATCCGTTTTGTTTGGTATAAAATTAATGGTTTTGTTATGGTTCTATTGACTGTGTATTTCAAGCTTGATTTTTATAATACAGTAGGAACAGCTGTGAAAAAAAATTGATGAGGAAGTGTTTTTTTTTGTTCAAATTACAAATCAACTAAATTCTGATTCTGATACTGTATTTTGGGCACGCTCCCAACAGTGATGCGGATGAATATTTTGACACCTAAGTTTCCTTTTCCTGTCATGCGTATTTTCGCCCGCGCGCGGATCTGGTCCGCATGCGGGTGATAGCACGCTCCTGGCCACACGCAGGACAAAGATTTTGTTTACCGCTGCAGTATCGTGCGTGTCGCTAGTGACTAAACTCGTGCACAAAGATGAACATTAAAAAAGTAATTATGCGTACTATGACCATACATGCGACCCGCGTCACAGTAAAAACAACACTGAAGGCAGAAGAACGCCGCCCGCATCCGGTTAGCACGCACACGGGCTGCACGCCAGCAGCCAATCCGCGTTCCGCGCGTGTTAGATTATTCCAATAATTTAACTTTGTTTATTACACAAATTCACGTCTTATTAATAATATTAAATGTCTACCTAATCATTTAAGTCATTATACTTACTTATATAACTTATGTACCACATAAAAATGTGTTTTATAATTATAACCTTGTTTACTTGTGATAGATAACGTTTCACTGGTTTCTAATCTAAATATCTATACATATAATAAATCTGTAGACATGGCGTGTCTGTACATAGCAAATATTTTGAAAAAACCTGGTTGGGGAGTTAAACGATAACCAATAGAACCCATTTTTAACATTTTTGGAATTTTTGTCTGTTTGTCTGTTTATCTGTTTGTCTGTTTGTCTGTTTGTCTGTTTATCTGTTTATCTGTTTATCTGTTTGTTTGTTCGAGCATCACGTAAAAACAACTGATCCAATGTTGTTGACTTTTATAGACAAATATTGTGCTTATCTCCAAGTAACATATGTTTTTTGTTTCATCGCAATCGGTTCACGCAATCAAAAGTTATGCGAATTTTAAGTTTTCTAGAAGAACTTAGCATGTATATGTGTATGTATACCATTTCTTTTCAATAGATGGCGTTACGTGTATCAAATCACGTTGTGAGGAAAAATATTACAACGAATATATTACTATTCTCAGTCTACGGAAGGTATATTGAAATGCTATCCGAAGAAGGTACTAATACTAACTAAGCTTTTAAAAAAAAAAAACTAAAATGTTGTTATTTAAAATTGATTAGGTAGGTACCCATCTTTTTGAATGGCAGTGGTAAAGAAATACCTACACTCAATTTCATAAGCGAGTGTAGGTATTCTAAATTGTTAATTGTGCAAGGCAATTCGATAGATTAATTTGAAATACTCATATATTTTGATAGGAATACTTAAATAAATACTTAAATACGTATTTATAAATCTATACATATACTATGAATAAAATTCAAAGTGCACTTTGTCTGTAATTAAATATTTTTCCAAAATTTCGATTCGGCCATACCATTTTTTTTTAGAATTATTGTGTCTGTTTGTCTTTCCGTCTGGACATTACGTAAAATCCCGTGGATAGATTTTGATGAGACTTTCGCTGATGTATTGCGTAAAGAGCGACAATTTTGCTGGTACATATATCATCACGCTATTGTTCATAGGAGCCGAGCAGCGGAACATTATTTCCACATACTGCGAAGTAAAAGCTTAATATTCGGATCGTAAAATCGCGTGAATCGATTTTGATGGGCCTGCGCTTATGCTGGTATATAAACTATCACGCTATTGCTCATAGATGCCGAGCGACGGAACATTATTTCCAAATACTGCGTAGTATAAGCTGTAGACAGAAGTAAGTGCTGCAGTGAACGTTCTCTGGCTCAGTGGCCTGCATTAAAACCTCACTTTAAAAAAATATACTTTTAGTATTTTTTTTGAAATGTTTTATATATTTTATTTTGTTCAAAGCCTGTCGTCGTCGTTTTATTAAGTTTATTTAAGCCTTAGGAAATGTCGCAAAACACATGGCCATGCAGGGAAAGTAGGTACTTTAAATATAAAAAATTGCAAATTTCACTCAAAGGAGGCTTCATTTTATTTTTAAAAGTAAGAAATATTGCCTTTACTGATTTTTTTGCCGGAACCGGGAATCGAACTGACAAAGCTATACCATCTGGTGGCACCTGTTGATAAATATCTTTGTGGTCAATAATCAGGATCAAATCTCTCCAACAAACACAGTGTCTTAAATTGAACGAAGTGGAAAAAATAAGAACTACTTAACAACAATTAATAAGTGCTTGAATTTAAATGTACCTAAGTTAGTCAATTTTCGTTTTATGGTCTTCCATCAATTTCAGACACAATGTTTATTGGAGCGATTTGATCCGTATTATTGATCCTATCGATTGGTGAAATAAAAATACAGATGATATTTTTTCGCATTTGGGTTGGTTCGATTTCCAGATCAAACTTTTTGAAATCTTTGAAAGCAGTACCTATTTCTAACTTATAAAATTAAATGAAGTCTTCTATAGGTGAAATTTTTATATATTTAAAGTACTTTCCTATTCCACACCTCGAATGAAATCATTTTATAGACTGCAATGCATAAAATATTTTGATTTAGTTCGCCGATTGTGACTAGATGGCGTTGTGGCCATTTTTGTATCGCCATAAGGTTTCGTTACATTATCACAATAAATATCAATATTCAATTATAATCCATTTTAGCAAGGAAATGTATGGAAATAAGCAACGCGTTTTTAGTGTTATGGTTATATGAACCTTTACGGTCAATCAAGAAGAGCTGAAACTCTACCTAAAGAAATGCTTTAAAAGATATAAGTGCCTTGGTGGGACATCTTTGTCTATTATTATAATAAATGGAATACATATAACTATTTAGTTGCTGCGACACAATGTTGTTTTCCGAGTTCCACGCGGACGGAGTCGCGGGCACAGCTAGTTATACAATACTATTACGAAATACATTTATAACATAGTTTAAACTGTGTTCTTTTATTATTGTTTTGTATAATATCATATTTAACTGTTTGTAAAGAAATAACGTGACTTGTTTACTAATTAAGCCATTGTAAGGCCAAGTATGTAATGTAACTAATTAATATCAACATATTTACTTTATTTTTATATAATTTTATGAATCTGTATTAAAATCATACGATGTGACGTCACTTGTTTACTACCGGCCATATTAGCGGTTGCTCCGCCGTACTTGGCACATTCGCTCCGCAGTAGTCACACCGAACGGACCTAAGTTAAGTACCCTTATCTTGTTGATGGGTTTCTATGTGTATTTATGTGTATTTCTTAGTAAATATTCTACTGAATATTTACTAATATATTTTAATGTATAATATGTGTATTTCGCTTGATATTGCTATGATCTGGTCTACTAGTAGCTTATCCTTCTTATTTTCTATTCTTATGAATTATTATATTGTGAATATCATGTAACTAACAACTAACCCAAATATAAGTACTCTCAGTGGTGGAGAGTCTATGTTGGTTTCATTTATCATATCCCCTTTGCTTCTGTTATGTAGATATTGGTCTTAACTGTAATGCTATGCTCACTATAACCATGCCTGACGAGATTATTGCTATTCCTAATATCTACATTGATAGTACTAAATCATTGTTAAAGTTATTAGTATACGTTAGTAAAAGATATTTGTGGTTTACATAATAAACTATTCATGGTACATAATTCTGGTTTTATATTATTTTACCTTTTTCTCATTACACTTATATATACCTACCGCTTTTATGATTATATGTATATATAATCTCACACGCGCGTGCTGCCCGCATGATAGGAAAAACATATATGAAATGATAGGATGCGGGCAGCCTGCACGCGGACCAGATCCGCGCGCGGGCGAAAATATGCATGACAGGAAAAAGGCCCTAAGTGCACCTTTTAAGTGTTTTCTTTTCGAGCTGTATTTTATTTCCATACTTGTTTTATAAATAGAGGTAGTTAGTTTTTACTTTAGATTATATATGTAGTTTAGTTTTATATTATAGGTATATTACGATAACAATAATAATGTAAACGATAATATTGTGTGTAAATGAACTAAATTCTTAACTTAATATTAGCTTATTGGTTAAATTCTGTCAACCGATCAGAGAATATCTGATTAATTTATTCCATTAACAAAACTACTAATCCATATGCTTACAAAACGAGGCTTAAATCCGTACAAAAAATAAGTAATGACCACTCATTAGTCAGAAAATAAAGGAACATGGATCAGCGGTTGTCAAACTTTTGTTTGTGTGGTGAGGTTAATCTTGCCAGTAAATTATTATTTATTAATAGGGTAACTTCGAATGAACTGGCGATATTTCACAGGGTAACTAGGTATGCCAAATATATATAATAACTGTGGTATCATTAATAGAAAACATTCAAATAAAAAAAAACCTAAACTTTACTTAATTCGTCGCTGTGTCAAAACTTCCAATGGTCTAACAAAAATTTACTTAAAATACAGAAAAAAACAGTCTCCTAAAAATATTTGTCATATTTGTTGTTTTTTTTTTATTGGTATGATGCAAAGCCATAGATGGCGTTGTATCTACGCATTAGACTAGAATGGGATGAATAAATTTAAAATATATGCATTAAAAATTATTTTAAACAAAATTTTGAATTACGATGTTTTCACGGGTCACACTGTACGGGAAGGTGATTATTTCTTCGTTTTAAACAGTATTTTTTTTAAAGTTTGAGCATCACTTTTCAACGAATAAATAAATGTCAAGTGGGCGATGACTTCCACCAATTTTGGTCAGAGGTCATTGAGAAAGGTGATCGCAAAAAATTAGAACGTAATCATAATGTATCTATCTACAGGCAGTTCTATTATTATAGTAGTAATAAGAAAAAAAGAAAAAATATTTGTTCGCGCCAACATGACGCACAAAAATAAAATAAAACTAAACACAAAACAAAAAAAATACTATCGTGAAAAATATGCGTTACATCCGCGTAAAACGATAATTCTTCAGGGAGTTTAAGAAATTTCCCGACTAGGTTTTTTTCTGTATTCTGAGATATTAAGATAGATTTGTAGCATTGAGGATTGCAGTTCTTTACATCTAAGTAACAGTGATGAATGAGTAGGAGACTCCTCTGTGAATCGGAGAGCACGTTAAACCGTCGCGTCGGTCCCGGGTGTCATACGAAGACAGTCGTTATGGGTTGTCAGAAGGCATTTGTAAAATAACTGGGTTGCGGAGGTCTAATGGCAATCGCTCCGTGTAAAATACTAGTATTTAGCTCTGGTATTTAGACTGGAAACCGACCCCAACTTAGTTCGGAAGAGACTAAGAGTGATGAATGAGTACTATGAAGATTACCTGACATTCATGAATTATTTTAGAAAGTCTTTATTTTATAATTTTTGAATTGTCAATTTAGAAGCTTAGCCGATTTTAAAGTTGACATTACTTATGACACTGAACGTTTTTGTTTTATTTTTTACTAGCGACCCGCCCCAGCTTCGCACGTTTGCAATGTATTATACATATAAACCTTCCTCTTGAATCACTCTATCTATTAAAAAAAATCGCATCAAAATCCGTTGCGTAGTTTTAAAGATCTAAGCATACATAGGGACGGACAGCGGGAAGCGACTTAGTTGTATACATGTAGTGAAGTACAGACGGAGCCACCTGTATATAGACAAGAATAGTGAAAATCATAATGTTCCTTTCACTCTCAAGTAATGCTACGAGAAAAAACCTAACACCTATTTTGCTAAGTCAAAGAACACATCAATCAGCAAACTGAAGTGGCAGTGGATTAGTCATGGCTGTTGAAGTACCGATGACCGTTGGAGCAGACGAGTCCATGAGTGGAGACCACGAATCGGCAAATGCGGCTTAGAACGCTCCCTAGCCAGATAGACCAATGAATTGAAGAAGGCAGCTGGAATGGACTGGATGCGGAAGGACTGTAAGTGTTGTGGCACAACTTGGGAAAGGCCTATATTCAGCAGTGGACTGCGATAGACTGAGTTGATGAAAAGCTACGTTTTATGTTCCATGTAAGGGATGGCCTATTCTTCAAAGAGGAGTAGGCCGCCCCTTCCTCATCCGTGGGTATCCTAAAAGGTGACTTTGGGATTTCGTCAAGAGAATTGGCAGCAGCGTTCTCTAGTCTGGTAATTACAACAAGCTGTGATCACCCATCCGTCGACCAAGCGTGGTGATTATGGCTATTTACCCTATTACAGGTCATTGGGGTGCAGGAAAAGAGCCTCCACGAGTGACGATACTTCAGTACGTCCGGTGCACCCTGGGCAGTCAGCCCCGTTACCAACCTTGCTGACTGGCTAATCTTTTCAAGAAGAAGAAGGTCATTAGGAAGCCTATGTTCAAGAGTGAATGTTTACGGATTGATATAATAATGATATGATTCATGGTATGACAACTAACGGAGAACCAATTTCACTGAAGTCAAAGATCATAATTTGTTTTTGTATAGAATCAGTTAACTTATTCACTTAACAGGCGGATCTGTGTTGCTGGGGAGTTTGTGGCGCCGTTTTTTCTTAACAGCATAAACACTAGGAAGCGATGAAGGCAGGGCATTTTTGGGGGCTGTCTTGTTTAAAATTGACGTTCAAAAATCAAGTTAGTAATTCTAGTCTATTTTGAATAAATTGAAGTAATAAAATCACTAACGTTGATGATTCATTAGCCAAACGTAAACGTGACAGCAGACATTAACTTCCTTAGTTTGATCCCTAGGTCGAAAAGTCAAATTGGGTAAATCTGGCAGGAAACTACTAATTAAAATAACTAGGGGTCGACTTAATCGGGTCAGTCAGAATGACCTTTCGAGGATCAAAAGTACAATATTAGCATTGTTGGTAATATTTGGTACCTACAGCTTTCAGCTAATTGACCGCAAAGCAACCTCAATTTTTCGCGCCTCTTAGATGCTGGCACTGACAATTGATTAGCGCTAAAAGTATTACAAAACTTTTAAAATATTTGTAATTTGAAAGTATTTGTTGTGTAGTTAGCGTAGATAGGCCCGTAATATAAACCATTCTCAACATGGCGGCCAAGTGCAGCTGTCAAAATGTAATCGTCATGACTGAGGGGGCTCTTACACTATCAATATCTAGCACCTAAATAGGATCACTTGCTTTTGCCCGCGGCTTCACTCGCGTTAATTAAGCTCAAAAAAACTCTTAACACACTACTAAAGTTTCTATAATTATATAATTCAATCGTGATGCGAAAGACACGTGGCGCCATCTATGAACGTTATTGTTGTTTTCCTCGGGAACAGTATTTTTTTTCGGGATGAAAGGTACCCTATGTCTTTTTCTGTATACCTGACAATGTATATGCAAAATTTCAGGATGATCGGTTCAGAGGTTTAGGCGTGAAAAGGTAACAAACAAACAAACTTACTTTCGCATTTATAATATTAAGTTAGGAAGTTAGGATATCTCTTATAAAGCCTTTAGAGTCATATCTTTGTACGGCGAAATTATTCATATGTCTATATTACATTGTCATATATCTATGACTCAGAAATATGATAGTGTAAAATCCTCCTGACGCTGATCGAACTGTAAGTTCGATCAATTCTTCTATGAAATGGCAAATTGTCGAAACTTCTGACATTGGCATATTAATTCAGTTGGCAGGATGACAAAAATCTTTTCTATGCATTTATTAAATTTTAAATAGAGAATTTTTGCCTATGCTCGAAAATGATATTTTATCAACAATCAAGACAAAAATAGCTTCAATGTGTGAAGTCGGCCTTATCAATGCCTGTCTCGTCAAAACATCTGTTTGTTTGTTGTGTCAACTTTGTTGTAATATAGCAAAATCATCGTTTGTTGCCAGATACGGTCTGGCAACAAACGATGATTTTGCTATATTACAACAAAGTACCTATTAAAAATTGTTTCATGTCGGATTAGATATACCTCATAATGGATCATTATTTATAGAATAGCAACACCGGAGCGAACTGAGTGATGCTCTTCAATTCACAGATAACTTGGTACAATTGTACATATATAAGACAACATTATTTATCTAATCAGCATGTCAAGTGGCATCAAAATGACACTTGACTTTGACAGCTGTCAAATGAGGGCCATTTATTATAATACGGGCCCTAGAGACCTACTGATACAGTCCTTATTGAAACGTACTTAGGTGTGGCATAGGCAAACCGGTGCCTTCTACTGGAGATCTCAGAGCCTCGAGTGTCGAAGATGGCTACTGAGGGAGTATTAGTGAGTAAAAATCTCACGAACAGCAGCCACCTCAGGGAGTGAGAACCTTTTGAACGTTATAGGTACCTTCGATAGATAACAAAGAAAAAAACAACAGTAAATTAAATTGCATGAGCCGGGTTTTCAAAGGCAAAGGTTGGGGGTCACCCAGGCTATTTACTAACCTGGCTTATTGGAATTAAGGAAAGGAACTTACTTCTTAATAAACTACATTTCACGTGCTATGTATTTACAATTTTAATATAAATTCAGTAGATTTCAATATTTGAAATTGTAAATATTTTAAACAATATGTCGAAAAATCTCTTTTGCCATCATGCCAATTATCCCCGTGGCTCCCAAATAGCTCTATTTTACGGTACTTACTTTTCTAAGTTTTCCCCTACACATCTGTGCTATTTACTGTAGCATTAAGCAACTTCACCGAGTCCTTGAAAGGCAAAAGTATTTCGACAAAATTTAAACCGTGTATTCGTCTTTAACACAACGTTCAATCATCTACAATACAAACTATTTCAAAATCTCATTACATCACATCCGGTAATAATTTATCGGCTAAACGAAAATTCATGTATAAACATTGACAGCAATAAGCTACTGTTTGCCATACTATTTATCATAAAATAACACTACTTGCATCATCAACATAATAACTTTTATTAGAAAAAGGTTGAGGTCAGCTGACTTATTTTTTTATGAATGGAATTGGCAAAAGTGCGTGAGCCTCTTTTTAGAATGACAATGATTTATTCCTCAGTCTACCACACTGGCTTGCTGCGGACTACATAGACCATCGAGAACTTTGTAGAGCCCTCTCAGATGTGCAGGTTCCTTCACGATGTTTTCCATCACGGTTAACGCGAGAGTAGTCAAATTCTGATAAATACGTCCGTGCGTCACGACAGGGATCCAGCAAAATATCAGCGTCAGGAATACAACGTGTTACATAATTCCCCTTAAAAAAGATAAGTATTATATTATATATATGTTACGGGTAAAAGCCGAATGGCGGTTACACCTAGGTTTAGCCGGGTACAACTAGGTGCAACCAGTAGCAGTTGGTTAGAACTAGGTGTAGCTTAAGTCGACGGAGCCCCGCGGAGCGGGGCACCTATTTCTGTCTGCAGGGTTTAAAGTAACCTAACACAAAGGGGATGACTTTACTTTTATGTTTTCAGGGTTTCGTTACAGTACTGCGAATCCCGCGACCCCGGCCAAGGGTCAGGAGAAGGAACACCGTGGGTTTTTAGCCGGTAAGAGTCCGGCATAACCCTTCGCCTTCGCCAGGCGAAGGGTATCCATGAGGATTTACCCACTATAGGGTTGCGTTACAGTGATGATTTTATTTTATGATTTGTCAATTATTATTTTTTGGGTCCTGCTTTTATTTTAAAATATTGTCAATAGACTCTTTACAAGGGACCTTTTAATCTCCTTTAGGGGTATTTTGTAACACGTTGTATATTACCTGACACATGTTGAGCTAGACACCTATTTGGTGCAACATTGAGAAACACTGCATGTTCCTTGCATACATTGTCTCTCTTCCTTCTTAGTTTCTCTAAAGTTTTTTTTATAGTAACTTAACATCACGCTTGTATTCCCCGAAGGGTTGGGCAGAGTTGTAATAATAGTATACCCTCATTTCGCTTTATATTTAACTCCCATGTAATAGGGGGCGAGCCTATAACCATAAACCGGGCACAAATCCAGACTCCGGGCTGCTACTGAGAAATTCCAGACGGAAAAATCCATTCAACAATTTGCCCGACCTGGGGATCGAACCCCGGACCTAACGCTCATTAGTCGCGCTTGCGACCGCTAGACCAACGAGGGAGTCTATTCTACAAACAGTATATTTAATTAAGTAAATTGAAAACTTTAGTCATATCTAAGTAACTATGATACAAATAGTGCTTGTCGCGTAAATTGAAACCAAAATGCTATAGGATAGTTGTACTTTCGATTGACTCACATTTTGCCCGACCTGAGAATCGAACCCTGCCTAACTAGACCAACTGGGCAGTCTGGAGTGTTTTTTTATTATCATATTTTTATTTTCGTTTATCTGCTTTATATTTTTTATTTGTTTTGTTCTGCGATTGTGTTGTGTCTTTTGTTGCACTGAATAAAGCTTTTGATTTTTATCTATCCATCTATAAATAAGACTGTCAAAATTCTGGCCATCTGAATGCAGAACCTAGCGCTACACATTTTATGATTACAAAATCTGTATGCTTAAGCCATTTCTGAAATATTATTGCATCTGTTCACGGCTATTTCAAACATCAGATCTAATCACGTTACTTTAAATTAATAGGAATCAGTTTCGTTTGGCATTTAGACCTCAGAGCAAAATTTATATGAAACTGATAGTTAGTTGATGTTACACCATTGGTGAACTAGTCATATTTCATGATGTTTCGTTATGGGTCATTGGTATCTGATCCTCATTTCAATATGGCGAAAGGTATTAGAAGAGTGTCATTTCAGAAGCACTTATTTAAACTCTTCGTTTTTTTTTTTTCATTGGTTTCCTTTCTTAGTAGGTATTCGTTTGCGAGATGCAAATGAATGCATGCAAACATTATTTGAGTCGGAAACAGATGCTTCCTGCATTAATTTGACTTTCAATGTTCTACTCTAGGACAATTTGTTCAATTTGAACTTCTATGTTATTCTTAATTACAAAAAAATATGAAACAATGTTTCGCAGACGTAATTCCGATACAATGTAAAATGTAATTAAATTATGCATTAAATTAAATATTTTTGTTTGAAAGTAACTTAATAAGTGAACTTTCTGATGTTGAACGAAAGTACGTTTAGCATATTTTTTTGACAAAGTACGGTTTATTTCTGGAAATAATTTATCGAATTTTAACAGCCATGTTCTACGAGACTAACACTTATTGTATACAATATCACTGATTGTAGCGGTCAATGAAGAAGCCGTTCAGCAGTTCATTGACGACTTGGAGGGCTAATAACGCCGCGTTTGGTGAAACATATTTTGTTTCATATTTGTAATCGTAACTGCTAGTGGGCTGCACATCCAGTCGGCAGTTGTCATACAGTTGCACTGACTACATCCTTCAAGCCGCATTTGGCAGTTGCATAGTTTTCAGTTGCGATTGGATGTTCAGTCTACTTAACACATTTGAGTCCACCACACTTTTCATAGAGCTCATACGCCATCCCGCCATACATACTGCTAGTGGACCTTCCAGAAGGGTCCTCGGTATTACATTTGCGGTAAGAGTGAACCCTCGAAGAGGGTTCCTGGCATTAGGTTAAAAAACTTGAAATATGCTACTGCGTCGTAAAATAGGTGTCTGCTTATTTCATGACGGTAAATTACCCACGAAAAACCCGCATTTAAAATGAGCCCTACACGAGGGCACCCGGCATGGCGAATGCGACTCCGGCACTGAACGTGTTAAAGTCATAATTACGAATACAAAACGCAATATGATTCAGCAAATTTGAAGTTATTATCGATTAGTCAGTTGTCGGACAATTCGGTAAGCTATCTCTTTTTCTCTCATTACAAGAGTCGTAGACAGAACGAGATAACAAACCGAAACGATCGACAACTGCTTATCGAAAAGGTTCTAAATTGTAGGACTGATTGGTCAAGTCTACTTCTAAGAATTACTGGCGATCGAAATGTTCCTCATAAAAATGCAAGGCTGATGGAGAATTGTTATAAAATATACTCAAAAGTGTTTTATGAGCAAAACCTACAATATTCACTTCACTCGCACCATTTATAAAGACGTAGTCGATTAGTGTAATGGCGTTATGATAAAGGCAGGTATAAGACTATTACAGACATTATAATCTGTCGGGACGGGCAGTTAGTTTAGCGAGGAAATTGCCCGCGAGATCGTGTGCAGTCACGAAGTAAGCGTTTTGAGAAGGCTATTATATTTTTCTAGAACTTTTTTCAAAACCTACAGTACGAAATGTTGTTTTTTTATTTTATTAATATATTAACTAGGAGTTCATGACATACAACCAAGGAGAAGAAAGTTTCATAAATAGTAATTGAAATATAGTTGGCTTTCATTGACCCTGGTTCATCAAAAACTCCTGATTTCCAAAATTTGGAGATGGCTGCCCTGCGATAAAAAGCACGTACATACACGAATAAGGATTTCAAACTGTCAATATTCTGCTTCGTGGCCTTAGTAGAATCGAAGATAAAACATACTTTATTTATGTTTTACTAGCTGTTGCTCGCGGTTCCACTTGCATTCCTAGGGAACTACTTAATGTACCCGGATAAAAAGTATTGTATGTCCTAATCCAGGTCATGGTCTATTTGTGTGTGAAATTTCATCCAAATCCGTTCAGCCTTTAAGGCGTGATTGATTAACAAACATCCAAACTCACAAATATCCAAACTATCAGAGCGATTACGCACTGCATCCGATCCGAATCCGTGAAAATACGGATATAAAAAACTCGGACCGAATTCGGATATTGCTTTACGCACTGCATCTGATCCGAATCCGTGAAAATACCGATCTAGAGTAAAAATCTCGGACCAAATTCGGATGTTGCTTACGCACTATTCCGATCTCTGATCCAAATTCAAACAATTTAGGGGCCATCTTTGGCATAAGTATCCATTTGGCGTCCGATTTGAATCCGAGGTAGTGCGAAAGCGTTCATACAAACATTACTACGGCTACTTCGGTCCGTCAATATTTCTTCCGAATTGGAGACTCGCGGATGACGGAGATAAATCGGATGACGGATGCCGGATGTAGTGCGTAAACTACCATACAAATAGTTCTATAGCTACTTCGGAACGTATTTTCACGGGTTCGGATCGGATGCAGTGCGTAATCGCTCTAACGTTTATAATATTAAATTATAGTAGGAGAGGATTACTATCCTATAACTATGAACAAAATTCTTACTTACAAAACGCTCCGCTCTTCGCCCCGCTTACTCTATAGCCCAAATTAACGGTGTTGGTATATTACATCATATGATTGCGGGGCAGAGCGCTATGGAGTCATGGACCATTCTCATTTCTCGTATAACACTTTGCCTAATAACTTTATAGAATGCACAACAAATCTGAAAACTGTTTTGTAAAGCGGAAGTTAGTCTGTGGTTCTTAAATTAAAAGCCTTAGTTAAATGAATTTCACAGTTACAGTAGTATGGTAAAGTGAAATTAGATTTTTGTACAATTCATTTTCAGTTGGAGCCTGGCTGGAATTGGAAAGTGGTGGTTCGTCGTTGGTTTCTAAGTTTTTTTTTTATTCCGTTTCTTCGTCGCATTTGACCCTCGTCGCATCTGATGGTAAGCGCAGACAGGGTCTAAGATGAAGCACACAAATCCAAGTAACAAAGATATAGAGGGATTCCCCTATACCCCTCTGGCTCTCACATACACATGACGGAACACAGTTAACTGCTTGGCGCCAGACTTTAATGTGAGGGTGGTAGCTAGCCAGGCGGACCGTAAAGATCTTACCACCAAGCGAAAGGTTGTCACCTGATTGGCGTGGCATCAGAGATATTCTTGGTGTTGTAGGTGTAAATAGCCGGCAACCACTTGCCATCAGTTGGTCTGTCAGCGTGTTTGCGAAATAATCAGAAAAAAAAACAGAAATAATCGATCCGAGATAATCACGTTTTTTTTGTTATTCTGTGTGAATAATTCTGTATTATGGCACCCCAGAAGAGCGTAATTTAAGCCGCGCAAAATGAGTCGCCGTAATTTAAGCTGAAGCCAGACGAACGTAATTTACGCCGCGTAAAATGAGTCAGCGTATATTTTTGGAAGAATTTTACAGACTCATTTTGCGTCATCGTGTGGCACGAATCGTGATATTGTATGAAACCGAACGTAACAGAAATTGAGCGACTCAATTTACGCGGCGTAAATTACGCTCGTCTGGCCTCAGCCTTACTGAAATTATTCAAAGGACCCATTTCGAGCCTTCGTGTGGGACGAATCGCAATATTGTGTGAAAATGAACGTAACCGAAATTATGCGATTCAATTTACGCTGCGCAAAGTGAGTCGCGTAATTTACTGGAAGGATTTATTTTAATTACTCAAGTATTGTAATTATAGACACAATAGATAAACAATGGCGGTGTCGTCGTGGGACGACACGCGGGACACAACCGGTCAATACTATACGAAATCGAACGTAACCGATATAACGCAACACACTGCGCGACGTAAATTACGCTCGTCTGGCCTCAGCACTAAATAAAAAAAATGTCCTAACCTACTTTATTCATTGCTTTTAATCATGTTTACTGGCATTCTTTCATCATACAAAACCTATCGGATCATGTCCTTTCTGACAGTGACCTTTAAAACTCTCGTAAACCCTCTCCTTCTCACCCGGTCAGGAGGCGTAACTCAATATTTTATTTCACAGAAATATTAACCGGAATAATTTTACTTTCATTACTTTTTCTGTATCTTACATTATGTTTTGGATACCGTATCAAATATTATAGCAGTCATTATCATAAATTGGAGAGGAAGTCCGCATAAAATGGACAGCCTGCAATTTCTCAAAAATCATTAAACCACATTTTATGTGTCAATAAACTCGGTCTCAAACGCGGATTACCATTTCGAAATTTGGAAAGTCATGACAAATAGCAGGACATTTAAAAAAACAGACATTTTAATCACAAAATGAAATGATTAATTGTTTCCATGTGTTCCATGTGTTGTGGAAATGATTCCACGCGCAGCGCACGTTTTACAGGGATTCGATTCAGGATGTCGATTGCGGGGACAATATTACCCATCAAAAACATTCATGTAAAGCCACGTCTCGCGACTCTTTTGCCGTGAAAAGTTCTGAGATCTAAGGCCTCATTTACGGAGACGCGGGGAGTCGCGCGTCGCGTGCGGCGTGGCGTCTCGCGGCGCGTCGTACGACTTTTCTGTTTAAGGAGCGGCGGTGCGTGCAGCGACCTGCATCATCACACGCGCAAACACAAACATATGGCAATGTACGATGTTGTTTATGAAGACGCGGCGCGTGCGACACCGCGGGCCCCGCCGCGGATGTCGCTACGTTTTACAGTGGACGGAGAATTGCAGGAATAGCAAGTCGCGTGCGACGCGGCGATGCCATCCGAGGGCTCCGCCTGCATTTCAAGCAAACGCGTGTAAAATCGCTTCTCCGTAAACGCTCTCATACAACGCCATATGTTTGAATTCAGTGCGGGCCGCGCCGCACAACGCGACGCGCGACGCCCCGCGTCTCCGTAAATGAGACTTCATGTAGAGCCAAGTCGGGCATTTCATTTATAAAGATATTTTTCGGAGTTGGAAGTCACGCAGCAGGAGATTTTTCATTACTAACAGACATGAATTCTGAAAAATCAGTCAAGTGCGAGTAAAATATAGTCGGATAGTAACAATATACTATTTAAGCATAATAAATTATTGTCCAATAATTATGAAACCGAGAAAATATTTCAAGATTTTATGATTTTTCCTTCCATTCCTTCCTAAGCACTAACTGTATGCCAAGTATCAAGTTTATAGGTCTGCTAGAAGTGCATTTTACGATTTTGATGATCGGTGAGTGTGTGATGAAATAACTAAACTTTAATGGCAGATATTTTGTAAACTATTTTAGTTAGAAACTTGTAATTTGGCTATTAAGTTAAATACATTTAGCACTCTCTGTGTCATAATTTTCAAGCTTTGGCTCTTATCTGTTACAAAAATATAGGGCATTAAAAGTGCCTTCAGTTTATTCGAGAAATGGGTGTACGGCCTTGTTTACTTGACGTTTGAGTGGGCAGTGCCGTGACTCATAAACGATATTTATTTCTGTAAATAAATCTGTTACAGACACTTTTACAAGTCAATTTTATTTGTGTTTTTAAGACTAGATGGCGCCAGCATTTCCTATCTGACTAGCTCTGAGAAGAAAAGCCGAAACAAACTCAGAGGTCAAGGTCTCTTTTAAAGTCCAGACATTGTAGTATAAAAAACTATGCGAGTGTAACAATGTAGGGCATCGTCTGGAATGGCCTTTTGAGGAAAGAGCCATAACAGCTTTGAGTCGACCTGTCCAAACTGACATGACGGTACGCATGCATCAGCCATCGCGTAGCTCAACCTTATTTTAGGGAGCTCAACGACCCGACACACGATGCCACCAATCAGCAAGACGTTAATGATTTCCTTTTTTAACCGACTTCAAAAAGGAGGAGGTTCTCAATTCGGTTGTATTTTTTTTTTATTTTTTTTTTTATTTTTATTTTTTATGTTTGTTACCTCATATCTCCGTCATATAAGAACCGATTTGAAAAATTCTTTCTTTGCTCGAAAGGGTATACTTCCCGATTGGTCCCATATAAATTTTGTTACGATTAGACTATGAACTTCAGAGATATGGAACGGAACTCCTCATCGGATCAAAGCAAAATTCTCAAATTACTAATTTTGCTTTGTTTATATTTGTTGTTGGGAACTGACTACTGGAAAAGAGGAGGGGGTGCATGTCCCCCCCCCCCTCCCCTTTTGGAATGTTTTCATTATATCGTGTAGGGTATCAGTTGAAAGGGCTTTTTATGCCCGACTACGTCAAAACCAAAAAGAAGGGTTATGAAGAGGAGGGGGTTAAATTTATGGCACTAAAACGTATTTAATAAAAAATAAACTTTAAAAAAAAGTAAAAACCGACTTCAAAGAAAAACTAAAAGGAGTAAAATAATTATCATAATATAAAATTAACAGTTTCAGAAGTCGGTGCAACTCTACACTGAAGCAAATAGAAGCCACCGACTTCTGAAACTGTTAATTTTATATTATGATAATTATTTTACTCCTTTTAGTTTTTCTTTGAAGTCGGTTTTTACTTTTTTTTAAAGTTTATTTTTTATGTACAATTGTAGCCATTTTAAATAAAGTACTAATTTTCACTAAAAATCAAGAACCACCTTATTATACCTTAAAATAATAATCACATTTCATACGATTTCCAATCCAGCTACTAATAAGATTATCACTTCAAGACTGTTTGATCAATGGTTCATGATTTCTTTTACAGGTTAATGTGGCATCACTACTTAACTATTAAGAAAGTGTTTACTCCTAGGAACGTTTTTCTGTACCTATAACGATAATGGTAGCTGCCCTTACTGCCAAATGATACCCCCAGGGGTGTGGTTGCCAAAAAGGATTAATTTGTAACAACACCACTAATGAATAATGTTGTTGCCCTTCAGGGCAGCAACGAGTATGTAAATAACTAACTCGCTTTATATTATTACCAATTGTGACATCCCAACGTTACGGTGGTGTCGTTAACAAATCCTTTTTGGCAACCTCACCCCTGGGGGTATCGTTTGGTGGTGTCGTTAACTATGAACACTTACTGCCCCATCTCAAATTACCACCTTGTATAGTAGGTACCTAAAAGTAGTACCTAATAGTAAGTCGGGGCATGTCCCTAGTTTTATATTAAGTATTCTTATCGAACAGCACATCATATACATATTTCTAATAGCAGACGTCTGCTTTCAAAAATATTTTTACGTGCACATTGTTTACTTTCATTTTCACGTTTTCATGAAAGCTTTTAGTCTTAACTGAGTTAAAAATTAATAGGCATGCCTTGTATAATTAAATAAACCTGGGCTCCCGGTTGAAAAATAAGTTCTTGAGCCTCTACTTTATTTTACTTTGTAATTTTTTTAAATTATGCATAATTTAAGCATATAAGATGAATGAAAGGAATGAAAATTAATGTTAGCAAGACGAAAGGAATGGTTTTCGAAAGAGATGTAGATGTATCTGGGTGTAAAGTAAAGATTGAAGATGAAAGTATTGAACAGAGTTTGTTCAATAATTTCATCTTTGTTTCAGAGTTTAAATGAGTTTGTTTATTTGGGAAGTATGTTTACAAGAGATGTTAAGATTGACGAAAATGTGGAGAAGAGAGCAAACGCGGGAAATAAAGTGAACGGTGCCATGCATGCGGTTGTGGCTAACCAGTCGATGTCCAAAAAGGAACGGCTGGCTGCCCGTAATGGTGTGCTGGTACCTACGCTTATGTAGGGAAATTAATGTTGGTCGTGGAAGAAGAGTCATGAAAGGAGAATAAATGATACGTTGAAGAATGATGTGATAAGAGAAGGTTGTGGTTTAAAAGATGATGTAGTGACAAAAATTGAAAGGAATATGCTTCGGTGGTTTGGGCATGTTGAAAGATTGAGTGAACGACCATTAACAAAAGGAATTTATATGGGGGATGTCAGTGGAAACGCCAGTAGAGGACGCCCTATAAGGACATACATCGATGTTATATTGGTGATGTTCTTAAACACAGTCAGGCGCGTAGTACTCTCAACCGATGTGCGTGTATGACAAGATTTATGAACGTGGACGAAGTGTAAGGATCGTTAGCATGTGATGTTCTGCAGATTTTGCCAACCCCCACGGGGAAAAAAGAGTGAGTTTATGTATGTACTTATGTATATTTTAGACATTTAGATTTTGCGAAATTTGCTTACCAAACAGCAGTCGTTTTGCGGATAGCCACAGCTAGACGCAAACGACTATATTATTTATAAATGAATATCTAGTGCATCTGCTCATGACGACAGCAACTAATACTTTAGCCAAAGGACTTGGCAATAGATAAAAGTGCAACGAAACACACTGAAAATACCGAAATACCAACAACTTTTTAACATTATGACAGCAAAAGAAATCGGTACACACAAAGGCAACCTTTTAAAATAGTGCGAAATAAATACACAAATAAAAAAAAGATAAAAAAAATGTAATAATCTAATCGTATGAGAATATTTTTGTAGAAAGTGAATATAAATGAGGCTGACACACAAAGTCACAAACAAACGATAAAATCGACCGGGAAAACGAACCTGTTACATCGAACAATGGACTGATAGTTTCCGTTGAACCAATGCGATTCTTATCTTTTATGTAATGCGTTACGGAGACGAGGTACATGATGCTTGGAGCAAGTGTAAATTGGATCTTTTTTGTGTAATTAAATCGGAATCCTTTACTACAGAATGACAATTATGTTTTGTAGTTTTGACTACAACATAAAAATTATAAGCTTTATACAGGGTTATTGGAAAAACATCATCAGTCATTGTACTCATCATTAGGAACAACTTTTACTATAGAAAAAAGGGGAATTGCGAAAAAAAAACCGCTTTTCCCTACATTTATGTTCGCATATCTCGTCAAAATATTCTTTTTCGCGATTTCAGCTTTTTTCCCATAGTAAAAGTTGTTGATAATGATGAGTTCAATGACCCCTTAAGAGATTGTTAGTATTTTTCCAATAACCCTGTATAGCCTTGACTACAGAATGAGAATTAATGGCTTTATAGCCTTGACTACAGGATTCGAATTATAGGTTTTATAGCCTTGACTACAAGATGAGAATTATAGGTTTTAGAGCCTTGACTACAAGATGAGAATTATAGGCTTTGTAGCCTAGACTACAGGATGATAATTATAAGCTTTATAGCCTTGATTACAGAATGAGAATTACAGGCTTTACAACCTTAACCACAGAATGAGAGCTATAGGCTGTCTAGACTTGACTACAGGATGAGAATAATAGGTTTTGTAGCCTTAACTACAGTATGAGAATTATAGGTTTTATACGCTCAACTACAGGATAAGAATTATAAGGCTTTATAGCCTTGACTTCAAGTTAAGAATGATAGGCTTTATAGCCTTGACTATAGGATGAAAATTATAAGCTTTGTAGCCTTGATTACAGAATGAGAATTACAGGCTTTACAACCTTGACTACAGAGTGAGAACTATAGGCTGTATAGACTTGACTACAGGATGAGAATAATAGGTTTTATGCGCTCGACTACAGGACAAGAATTATAAGGCTTTATAGCCTTGACTTCAAGTTAAGAATTAGGCTTTATAGCCTTGACTACAGAATGAGTAGGCTTTATAGCCTTGACTTCAAGATAAACATTATAGGGTTAATATTCGAGTTTTTGTGTGAGATTTGCTCCGTCCATCTGTCAGAAACTTTATTTGGACAATATTTTATTGGACATTTAGACAGCAAAATACGACAAGGTTGGTTATTGGATGATATAAACCATCTTTTAATACTTGTTTAAGTTATGAAAGTGTGTATATTATCATTACATCACATCAAGATAAGATCACTGGGTGCGGTACATACATTCTAATCTGCTGTACCGACACTCCACATCAATCAATCTTCACAATAATTTACATTAAAAACATTGCCGAGCAATATGTATAAGAGAGCAAACATCTTGTAAACTGGGCTTGATATTTACACATAACATGACATCAACCATGTTTTTCCCAAAGGGTTGGGCAAAGATGTAGAAATCATAGAAAGAATCTCATTGGAATGAGATTCTTTTCATAATGAAAGTTAGCCCGGGCACTCATTGTGATTTTTTGTCACGGTGACTTTTTGTTACCAAGTCGAATTCTATATAAATTTGTCACCATAATGTCACGTCACCATAGTGAGCGCACCATATATCTTCATAGCATTCAACTTGGGAAGCAAAAAGTCACAGTGACAAAAAATCACAATCAGCGGCGGGCCTTATCGTGCACTGTGTTCATTCCCCTACATCTCTTGTGTCATTGATAATATAGTTTAATTTTCTTAGTTGTTCAGATCATTTCGAACAGTCTGTTCGTCACAGTATATTTGATGCTGACTGTGTACACCTAAATCTCACGGTTATGTTTAAGTTCCATGTAATAAAAATGGCGGTAAGAAGTTCGCCGGGTCAGCTAGTGTTTGATATTAATATTTGTATGAGACCCTGAGACCTAGAGTATGTGTGTCACTCTGTGAGAACTTCTCTGAAAAATTATCAATTGCTAGTTACGACAGTTAGCGCGGAGGGTGACAATCTGTGGAGCCTAGCCCCACGTCCTCCTATGAGGCGCTCGTGAGACACTGCGCGCCGTCTTCTCGGGCCTGTTACTGATCGGGCAACGGGTGCCTTAACACGTCGCCCGCAGGCCACATACTACGGTGGCCGGAGATCGTCACGCGCCCTCCGGCGCCCGGAGCATCTGGTGCGGGAAGGGAGAGTGGCAGCTGCCTCTCTCTCCCTCTGCGCTCCCTCTTTGGTCGCTATCACCTGCTCGTAGAAGGAGACGACGGCTTCCCACGCACTCTCGCTCCGACCATGTACAGAACCATGGCCGGAAGCGAGATTGAGAATGACCCTAACGCCAAAACCTGAAAATCCGATCTTACGCTCAACAGTCGTGCTTGGCACGCTAGACCAATAAGGTAGATTACTATAAAACATTACTGAAGTTTAACAAGGCTTACATCAGAAGTCAAATTACCTGTCAAAAACATTTATTGAGGTTTAAGCTTATCTGAAAGCAACGGTTCTCTTTTGAGAGGTGTAATTATGTTTTTGAAAGGTAAAACAGAAAAGCAAATTGATTTTCTATCAGTAGGCCTAGCACGTATGTTTTGAGGTATAAACTTAACGTTAATGTGAGTCAATTTTGAATCGAAAGTACAACTATCCTATGGCATTTTGGTTTAAATTTATGCGACAAGCACGATTTTTATCATAGATACTTAGTTAAGAATAAAGTTTTAAATTTAATTAAATATACTGCTTGTAGAATAGACTGTGGCCAGTATGGGGCTATATTACACAACAGTATACAGCAAGTGTTTATTTTATCAGCCTACCCATAAAGATAAGTAGCTTTAGCCTAACTCTTACCCAGTTCATGGTCGAGACAGGTGACCTTTACCTCTTTTACATCAGATTTATCACTCTCCAAAGTAAATCATACCTTTTTGATATGCGAGATTACTAACCCTTATATGGGAAACTTATGTACGTTACCTTGACCCTTCTGCTGTTAGTTTTAGAAGTTATTTTCGCTTAGCAAGTTAGGTTGAGTGATGCGATCGTAATTGGATCTCGGTTACGTTCGAGAGTATAATTTAATCTATAGTTTGTGAACTTCTTATAAGGTAGTTTTATTTTCTATTTCTTTACCTTTGTTTGAGTAAATACTGGGATATAAATAGATCAAAAAAATATAAAAGTTCGCAAAGGTACGGTTTTGAATGCGGGGTTCCAGATGAACCTATTCAAATTAATCATAAATGAGATGGAACCTATTGCACATGAATCTAATAAGAAATCGGAAAGAGAAACAGAGAGTCCAAGTATACCATTTTTAGGGTTACGTACCCAAAGGGTAAAACGGGACCCTATTACTAAGGCTCCGCTGTCCGTCCGTCCGTCTGTCACCAGGCTGCATCTCATGAACCGTGATAGTAAGACAGTTGAAATTTTCACAGATGATGTATTTCTTTTGCCGCTATAAGCATATAGGCATGGGCCACTAATTTGCTGGAAAGAGTTGATCGCCATTGATTTTTAGGTGCAGGCCATACACCAAATAAACGGTCACTGCAGTTAGAAACAAATAGCGAACAACTGTGGCTCGAACAACAACAAGCGACCTATGTGCTATCAGCCTTAACACCGCCGTAAAATGTTGATCGTTTACTAGCATCTATACAAAAAAACCTGAAATCGCGAAAAAAAAAACAGCTGTTCCCTACATTAATGTTAGGATAACTCGTCAAAATGTAGAGAACAGCAGATTTTTTTCGCGATTTCAGTTTTGGTCCCATAGTTAAAGTTGTTCATAAAGATGAGTATACAGGGTGTTAACGAATTCGTGTAATTCCTTCAAACCACGTGATCTACTGGTGACACAAATTAACCCTAAATGGGAATTTTAGAAAAACAACTAAAAAAAATTCAAAAGAAAATCTTGATTTTCTATTTCTGAGTCATTTTAGAGCCTTGAGTTATCTGACTGCAAAGAGCGATATCGCGTTAGTCGTGTCTGCCAGCCGTGTCGCCGTGCTTTCATTAATTTATGCGTAGCATCGAAATGTCCACACAAATAAAACATTTTTTTTGCAAAAAAATCAATTCTTATTTTTTTACTGAATCCTTATTATCTATCTAATCTAATTGTAATTGTATTTTAATTTAATTGTAATCTTATTTTATTTCATTGTAATTTTTATATGGGTTATTTTTTGCCTGAAATAAATGATATTTTATTTATTTTTATTTATTAGGTGGTTTAGATACGATCGGTAACAAAGCCGCATGAAAAAATAATAATTTTATTTTTTTATGTTTAATCAAGCTAAATCCCGTGCGGTGCCTGTCTACATCAGTAGTAGAACATGTGGTTTTAAGGAATTACACGAATTCGTTAACACCCTGTAGTGACCCCTTAAGAGGTTATACACTTATTTATGTTACACCTTGTATATGAAGTTTGACGTTAAACACGATTTTAACAAATTATGTCTAAACTCTTGTAGTAAGTACAACCCAACGAATTTATCATAAACCACTGTTCCTTCTCTTTCTATTTGACAGTTGGGTCATTGGCATTGACAGCTGAACATCCTTTTACAAAATTATTTACTGTTTCCTCTCATAGAACATTATTTGTCCATCATCGTTGCAGGATTGACAGCTTGTATGAATTATATAAAGTGACTACATTCACGCTTCGAGCAGATATAAATCGAATGTCAATCAGCATCTGTGATTTGACATCTGATTTATCCCTGTCTTGTTACAACTGCGTAATGTGACAGAGACAGGTGATGTAATAAATAGCTGAAAAGCTCGTTTGGATGATCGTTTCTCAAGCAAATCTAAGCGCAATAAAATGCATAACGTATGTCAGATTAGTAGATGGGGCCCGCTAGGGCCAGTGCCTACCAGGGTTGCGGAATTTGTTCGAAAGAGTTACCGCTGCCCTGGAACGCAAAGGGCATTAGGAGGAACACGGATGGGTTTTAGTCAGTAAGAGTCTGACACTCCCTTCCGCTCCGCCCAGAGCGGAAAAGTCATATGATGATATCCCATATGTAAAAAAAAAAGAGGGACTTCTCTCTACCTCTCTGGCTCTCATAAACACACGGCGGAACACAGTAAACTTCTTGGCGTCGGACTTAAAAGTGGTGAGTGAAGAAGGTGAGGGTGGTGATGGTGAGTGACACTTTGCTTAAGCAAACAGACACACCTCCGGTTTCTGATTTGAGAATTCGGGATAAGCAAATACTTAAGTAACATTTGAGTATGGAGTTGTCAAAAAAATGACGGATTTTAAAGCGTTTTTTGGCAACTCCGTACTCAAATACTACTTAAGTATTGCTTATCTCGAATTCTCAATTCAGAAACCGGAAATAAGGCTTGCATTCGATAATTCTCTGGTTAAACAACCGTTTACCTAAAATACTAGTAAATTTTTCGAGTGAATGGTCGTTTTAACCAAATAATTAATGTTGGTGAACATCAGCCTAATTATATTACTACTAAAATAGACTAAAAACCTTTTGCGAGATCAAATTGTGATAGCCAAAGAGCTTCTATCAATTGATTTAATTATGTTTATGGCGGCGGACCACATAAAGTACAATAAAGTTAGTTAAACATTACTTACTGGGAGCTTTTATTAGAACCTTTTAACAGAATTTTGTTTATTTACTTAAATTGGGATACCTAGTTTCAGACTGAGGTGACACGTAGTAGGTGTGAATACAGTAAACCTACACTACGGCCGATTCATCTTAGTCGCCCTGAAAATAGTTGCTCCGAAATTTAGCGCATATTAATACTTAGAAAGGAAACAATTATAATAAAGATAAGATGATATTTGTTATACCTAATTTGATACTTAACATAAATTGAAGTCTCTTTTCGCGTCTGTCTGTTTATTAGCTTACTTCTTCTAAGCTACCTACGAATTCTGATGCAGTTTTTATCTTAATTTACGTAATATACAAGGTGTAACATAAATAATGCACAACCTCTTAAGGGGTCACTGTACTCATCATTATGAACAACTTTTACTATGGGACCAAACCTGAAAATGCGCATTTTCAGGTTTGGTCCCATAGTAAAAGATGTTCATAATGATGAGTAGGTACAGTGACCCCTTAAGAGGTTGGTACACTTATTTATGTTGCACCTAGTATTCTGGTAGGTTCGTACACGACCGACGCCGGGCGCAAGGCCCGAAGTTCAGGCGGCCAAGATGTTTTAGCCTTATAGTAGCCTGTTAAAGTGTTACGACTTTCTGAAACAAGATTAAAAATGGTAATTTTTAGATTTTGTATCACAAGAGTTGTCACAGACACTGATCGATCTCTCACATTTTATTAGACGTGTATTAAATTCCTCTGTATGTCGTAAGTAGTTTACAAAATACATTACATAACGTTTTTACCATAGTTAATTGTTAGCCGTCTTCTCCGCGTCGATCAGCTGACCGCCTTGCTTACCTAACTCATGTCATTCGCAGGACATGCTATCATTAACGTTTATCTATCGTAATGTGGACTTGTCAGGTAATAATGGATTTTGTCTGATGGTAATAGGGTTCGTTTTACTGTGGTGGAAGGAGAGTCGTGTAATTACAGTTTTTGTGAGTGGTTTTTGATGTTGTATGGTTATGATCGTTTGCTTTTATGGATCCATATTTGGATTCAAAAAATGTTTTTCTTTTTACGTGTGTTTCTACTGTCTTAATTTAGTTCTAGCCTTTTTTCTAGATAGGGATTGTATTAGATAATATTCCATTATCAAAATTAGATTGAAATAAATAGGTAACGCAACTTTTAAGCATTATTATAAAACACGAGTTCTCTGACCTTCCAAAAACATTCAACACTAGAGCACGCGTAAAATAACTTTGCCGTTCTGAAACCAGTGTTTCAGCGTTCTGTTCTGGGCATTTGTTATTTTGTACGCGTACCGTCCGCGAGGCCTAGGCAGGGGGGGGGGGGGTCTACTCCCTAAGCACGAAGTTCGTGGTTTCGGCCTTAGTTACTCTCTATCACCTACGGACATACGATTATTTCGGGGTCCGGACTAAGAATGAATGACAACACGATTTGACAGTTGTCCCTACTACCGATGTGTTTTGTTGAACTTGACACTTGTTTTGTTCACTCTTACGCGACGTCTTACGTAGGCGATTTAAAGCGACGCGAATTGCGAAGCGATGCGATGCGGTGACACGCGATGCGGAGCGAAGCGGCGGCTTTGCCCTACGAGCTCACGGACCGCTCGCCGCGCGCCGCTGTCATTCAGTAGCACTGTATGGCACCGCATCCAGTTTGCGTGAAAATATCAAGTCAACTGACAGCGTTCGCTTCGCGCCGCGCTGCGCCGCACCGCGCCGCACCGCACTCCACGTGCGTTTGGTCACGTAGGACACTTCAATAGGTATCGACTGTTTGTTGTTTTCGCGTCGCAGCGTGCCGCTTCGCGTCGCTTGTAGATCGCTCACGTAGGATGACGCGTTACGTTTTGGTTTACTTTCGGACGGGCGACTACCTTCGTTGACGGACTTAGGGAGTAGGCCCCCTGAGCTTTCCATTTGTGTGAGAATTAATGCAGACGTGTCCTTTGCTTGGTTTAAACTGGTTTATACTGCTTATTGGCAATCGATTCTATGTCCACTCACACAAATGCAAAGCTCAGCTTACGCCTCGCCAGTTGTACTGGTTGGCTAATTCACGTAATTTTAAGACGCGCCGATGAAGTTGCAGTGACGCTGCAATTAAGTTCACGCGAGC
The DNA here is from genome assembly GCA_905220435.1 of Amphipyra tragopoginis. Lineage (NCBI taxonomy): Eukaryota > Metazoa > Arthropoda > Insecta > Lepidoptera > Noctuidae > Amphipyra > Amphipyra tragopoginis. The sequence goes on from HG992006.1 coordinate 7,746,216, forward strand.
GTCTGACAGCGATCGCCTGTTAGGTAAGAGAATACGAAAAGCGTTGTTTTGATCGAAATTTTACTGCAACTATACTGCAACTGAACTTCTTTAATTAGGTGAATAATCAGGCTCTTGTACTTCTAAATAAGCGACACCTTTGGCGCAGTAGTTGCAGTTTTGTATGTAAGTATTATGTCTATGTATTGTGTGTAGTATGTATTTTGTAGCAGTACACCACGGACTACCCCCTCTATCTTATTCATTGTCTTTCTGTTCATCTAAAGGTTGTCTGGTAGATATCGCTATCAGCAATAAGACCGCCATTGTAACCTTCAATATATGATATTCTATAAGAGCTGTGTTACTGTACTGTAATAAGAGCTGTACATTATTTTATCAATTTTAATTTTTCTTTTTAATTCAAATTTTATTAATGCATTTTAATTTTATTATTTATTGTATGACACTCTGGCTAAATAGTTTGATTTTGTTTATAATTATTACTTTGATAATATCGCTTTATAATGCTTGTATTCCACTGTAATGTATGCGCATCATGCAGCAATTAATGATACACCTATAATCATATCATTTTACTGCCTGTTGTCTGGCAGTATGAGTCTGTCATGCTTACATAAATGTCCTGCTGATGGTGGCGTTGTATATCCGGTCGTTGGGTTCCCTACAATATGGTTGAGCTAAGCGATGCGGATGTGCACGTCATACTCGTGAACGGGTGCTGTCTGTCGGGACTGGTCGGCTCTTAACTGCTACGGCAATCCTAGAAGGCATATTTTTCTATTTGTTACTCTTATGTGAGTTTATTTGTTACGTTAACCTGCATTATTCTCATTCTATGTCGCACACTACTGTAATGGAATTGTCATGAATAGTCATTATCTACTATTTTAAAAAGAGTATTCATGGAGTTTCTTGCCGGCTCTTCTCCATAGAACCTACCTTTTGGAACCGTGCACCTAGTTTTGACGTTTTAAAAGTGCCTGTAATCTGGTCTATTTGAAATAAAAAACTTTGACTTTTGACTTTACAATTTTGGTGTACAATAAAGTATATTCTATTCTAGCTGATAGCTTTCTGTGTTACGTACGGGTCGCGGCTTCGAGTTTCGCATGGAACCAATATTTGTATAGCCTCAAGTTCCTATTGTTGTCTGGGAATTTCTGGATATGAAGATTTGATACCTATGAGGCATCCCTAGTCACGAAAAGTGCAATAAAGCCTCGAAAAATAATTATAGCACCTGCAATCTGAACTGCTAGTAGGTAATAAAATAATTGACTGTAGAAAAGAAACGCAATGGTATATCGTCAGTGAAGTTCTAACAGTCAAAAATAGGCTACTTTACTTTACAAGAGAGTGAAAAAACTATTTAAAACGAGCGTAACCTATACGCTGAACGCAATATTGTTTTTAATTATCATTACAAATGAACTCTTTGATGATTTAAAGTTTAAATTTTAAACCTTTGAAAATCCTAATAATCTTTTTCATTTCAAGTAATATTGTGACTATCAGTGTTTTCTGTTTTTGTCACAAAATGACTTACGCACTGTTAGAAATTCACTGACGATATGGTTATTTTTTTATTAAAAAATACATTAGGAAATAAGGTACGTTAAAATTTCATTCCTATGCCAAGAAAATAATAAGTATACATCAAATGATACTCAAACGCAACTCCATACATTAAGTTTAGACAAACGTCATCATGGTACTTTACTTTGTATTCCAAAAGCATCAAATAGTAAAAGATTTCTAGAAATCTCTTGCACCGACTTATGTAAGAATGAGTCAGTGGGGACCGTTCAGCATAATAATGGCGGTCATGAGGAAGGAAAGTACTTGGGCTTGTAGCAGGGATGAAATAATGTGTGCTGTTCTTAAGACAGTGTTGCGAGATGAGTTCAGCTTTTTGTTGACTGTCTATTGATGTTGTAGGTCTTTTAAGAGCTTGTTTACACACGTAGGTACAGCGCTACGTTAAGTTTTAATACAGGATGTATAATATGATTCGATAATGATACAAAGTGAGTCGAAAAGAGTTTTAAAGTAAGTGTTAAAATATCAAAATTCGATAATTTTTATTTCCATCTAAAATTATTTTAGTTTTTAAATTCTTCATCCCCGTTTTAGTTACGAATTCAGAAAATGGAGCTTCTATTTCGTGAACCCAAATATGACCTAAAATGTAAATACAGCTGATCATAGCTGAGGATAGATAGATTTTAGTGTATTTTTTATGAAATTTTTGAACAACTATTTCTCTTAAACTATTGACTTTTGGGGAAAGTTGTAAAACAAAAGTTATTCATTATTATGGGTACTTTAATACCCTTTTGGATTAGTACCCCCTTTTAGACTAACCGTGTATAGACGGCGATAACCAATTTCCAACAGACGGGCAGTCGCGTGGTCTTCATCGCCCGACGATTCCATAAAAAAAGATTTTCGTCTCAAACCCAAATATTTTCATTGTGTAACGAGTATGGCTCATGATTCTGGGCCGGATAGAAGACAAACGCCCTGAAGGCAGAGCACCGGCAAGGTGGTCGGACGCGATCAAGAGGCTGTCGGAAAAAGCATGTACCAAGCGGTCAACACTATGGAAGACCGCATAGCTTGGAGACGCGTCGTATGTGGTTCCAAATGACTTTGAAAAAACATATCTCGAGAGAACTCTTGTGCATTCAAAAATTACAATAGCGGCCTTGTGTATCTGTTAGCCATTTTATGTGCAGTTTTTTGTGTTGAGACTGGCCATGGTGCTCTGTACTGTGGGTCGATTCATATTTTCTTTGTACCATTGTGATTGTTGGTGTACTTATGAGTTAGTTGTGTTTTTTTTTTTGGTTTGTTTGCTTATTTGCGTATTGCATGAAGTGCGCGTATAATTTATTATGTTGATACAAAAATGGCAGAGACCAGCTGAAAATCAGTGCTGTGCTGTACGCATAGCGAATACTGAGCTGGATTCCTTGCCACACACCGATTATATCTTTTAAATGCGTTTCATTATTGTTCTATATATAATATCTTGTGTGTGTGGCAAAATAAATGGTTTGAATGGTTTTAAATGGTCCTCAGCAGTGAGGGAACGACGAAGAAGAATAATAAGATCGAGTATGGCGCGTTACAGTATTCGTGTAATACAAATCAATATACGACTAGGAAAATGTAGGTATCAACAAAAAACTATTCGGAAGTTTTCGTACATCAAAATTATTAATATATCATAGAGGATTTCGGAAAGGAAGTTATTACAGAAATATGGGTCAACCTTACATAGGGATAAATTTACTCAAGTTATTATTATCAAGAGAATTAACTACGTATCCATCGCGAATATGTACCTATGTTTTGTGTTTGAAAGTACCTATACTCTTAGACAAATAAGATCCATTTTAGCAAAGAAATGTATTGAAATACGCTACATTTTTGATTACAGCAAGGATTCGAGGCAGTATTAAGCTATTATGAACCTTAAGGTTTCATCAAAATGAGATGATTACTTGAAGAAATGGTTTAAAAGATTTATTTGTTCTTGATGGGAGAATTTTTATGTTATATGAAATGGAGTACTTAAGTATAGTATAATAAGGTCAAAAGTCATAACTCAACATAACAGGCGTTTTTAGGGTTCCGTACTAAAATGGTAAAAAAACCGGCCAAGTTCAAGTCGGACTCGCGCACGAAAGGTTCCATACCATTATCTATTAAAACGGCAAAAAAAAACCACGTTTGTTGTATGGGAGCCCCCTTAAATATTAATTTTATTCTGTTTTTTAGTATTTTTTGATACAGCGGCTACAGAAATGCATCATCTGTGAAAATTTCAACTGTCGAACTATCACGGTTCATGAGATACAGCCTAGTGACAGACGGACAGCGGAGTCTCAGTAGTAGGGTCCCGTTTTACCCTTTGGGTACGGAACCCTAAAAAAGGTCTGAAAGAACAAAAAGGAGGAAAATAGAAAAAAAAAATGTGTATGTTTAACGTAGCGAAACTTGTTAATTTTGAATTAGAAAGTACCGCCTTCTAAATCAGCAAAGATTACCAAAACATTGTAATTATTAGATACATTTCATTTGTACAATAAAAAAAAAAATCTAATAACATTACATAGCATTTTGCAAACCTGTTTAGAAATTGATTGATTTAAAGTAGGAGAGATTACTCTTGATTATTTATTGCTGTGTAACGCCGTAAATACTTTTAGTAGTTTAATTTATTTATAACTATCAAATTGAATGCCGAGGTCTTGAAGTGATGTAATTTCATAGTAATTAGTTGTGTATCATCACATCATCATTAACCACCGTCAATACCATATTCATTCAGTTATTATCAACTAGCTTCTGCCGGCGGCTTCGCTCGCGTTAATTAATCTCAAAAAAATTCTTAACCCACTACTAAAGATTCTATAATAATATAATTCAATCGTGATTCGAAACACACGTGGCGCTATCTATGAATGTTATTGTTGTTTTCCTCGGGAACAGTACTTTTTTTCGGGATGAAAGGTACCCTATGTCCGTTTCTGTACACCTGACAACGTATATGCAAAACAGGATGATCGGTTCAGTGCTTTAGGCGTGAAAAGGTAACAAACAAACAAACTTACTTTCGCATTTATAATATTAGTTAGGATTAGGAAGTTAGGATAGGATGATAACAAAAACTAAGCTACGTTATGGTGCTCCCACACTGCTATTAGAAATGTTTACAAACATTTTCTAACACTAACAAAATGTTAGGAAAAGATAAAAATATCAGATTAGAATAAATCTAATCTATCTAATTAGATTATTAGATAATATTTCAATAGATTTTTTGCAGATATTTTTTATTTATGTTTGTTTAAAAAATGTTTACTAAAGTTTGTAAACATGTTTAACAGCGGTGTGGGAGCACCTTTATACGCTCACAAAACAGCACGACATTTTAAACGTATACGATACGTATTGTACACTTGTTCGAGAGCGACTGAGGCAATTGAGGGTACAGGCGATAATAGGCGCCTTTTGTACGTAGTACCACAGAATAAAGGTAGAGACAAACTAGTCCCATGTACGCAACATATGCGATGCATTATGACATCTGGGCAACTGAAAATACAAACATTTTCTATAAAAATAAATGATTTAGAAACACTCTTGTCTTAAGCAATGCAACGTGTAACAAGTTTGTTTGTTAGTCATGTACTTTCATAGAAAATGTTTGCATTGTCAGTTGCCCAGATGTCATAATGCATCGCAGTTGCACACGTGGGATCAGTTTGTCTCTACCTTAAATGTACAAGTAGTACTAGTAACGGTTTATTCCACTTTGTTCACCTGGGTGATATCACCTGGGTGAACAGAGTGGAATAAACCGTAGTAACGTAGCTATCCCTTTTTATAATAATATCATTGGTAAATAATTAAACAATAAAAATTTAGAAATGACAAGGTGACATATCAATAAATCACACATGTATTATTTTCACACATAAATTATTGCTTTAAGCGTTATCTGTATTTCATAAAGAAAACATAGGTATGTTTTCATTGCAATCAGTATCTCAATTGACATCATAAAAAAAACTAATAAAATAAGCTTCTATTTAATTGCCCTAAAAAGAAGAAAATAAACTTTAAATTAATTCAAACCAATTAATCAATTTGTACATGTATTACACAATTTATTAAATGATATAAAAGCTTGTCGCGAGATTTACCTGTGTACTAACTACTAACTAGTCTTGCTTGACATACTTATTATATGTAATTCTATGAAAGAAAATGTTTCCTATAAAATATACAAACCTCGCGACAAGCTTTTATATCATTTAATAAATTGTGTAATGCATGTATCTACTAAATTAATTGGTTTGATTTAATTTAAAGTTATTTTTTTTCTTTTTAGGGCAATTAAATAAAAGCTTGTTTATAAAAAGTTTTTTTTACCATTCATTCATTTTTTAGTTATGATTGGGAATGTTTCTAAGTGTGTTTTCGTGATATCTTCAGTAGCCCTTTCATTTGATACCCATACTGTGGTAGTACAGAAAAAATAACTAGTCCTCCATCTTGGATGATCCGCCATATTGGAATTAGAATGACGTCACATAGCTAAGCATGCATTGTCATCCAAAATAAGCGTGTATCTATACCAAATTTCAGCTCAATCGGTTAAAGATAACTGATTTAAAATTCAGTTGCAAGATTCCACCTGGACAAACATACATTTACATTGCAAGTTAAATAAAAGCTTGTAATAAGAATTATTCATTAACACGGCCCTTAACACCAAGGATGCACAGTAGGTAGCAATTAAACCACGCACTCTTATAAATATGTCTCCTTAAACGGCCTTCATTATGATGATTGAAACTTGATGACGGAAGACCTCCTAATGAAATTGGCTCGTCCACAAACAAGCTCTTATGTAAACAGTTGCCTTAGGCGTATGTACTTTTCTGGCGTTATGATGTGTAGTAAAGAACACATCCTTGTTATTCGTTTAGGCCGTTGCATGTTTGAAAATGAAATAGAAAATTAATTAATAATAGGTTTTAAACGAGGAAACGAAAAAAAAAAACATGTAACACAAAATGTGCTCATCCCAATGCAAAATCGTAGCTATTATAGCATAAACATAACATAACACCACGCATGTATTCCCTGACGGGTTGGGCAGAGGTGTATACTTGTATAGTACACCCTCATTTCGCCATTAGTCCCATATACAGGGTGTTAACGAATTCGTGTAATTCCTTCAAACTACGTGATCTACTGATGACACACATTAACCCTAAATGGCAATTTGTGAAAATCAACAAAAAAAAATTTTCAAAAAAAAAACTTTGTTTTCTATTTCTGAGTCATTTTAGAGTCTTGGGTTATCTGACTGCAAAGAGCGATATCGCGTTAGTCGTGCCTGCCAGCCGTGTCGCCGTGCTTTCATTAATTTATGCGTGGCATCGAAATGTTCACAAAAATAAAACATTTTTTTTGCAAAAAAAAAAAACTTATTTTTTTACTGAATCCTTATTAGGTGGTTTAGATACGATCGGTAACAAAGCCGCATGAAAAAATAATAATTTTATTTTTTTATTTTAAATCAAGCTAAATCCCGTGCGGGGCCTGTCTACATCAGTAGTAGATCATGTGGTTTTAAGGAATTACACGAATTCGTTAACACCCTGTATATATGTAATAGGGGGTGAGCTTATTGCCATCAACCGGGCACTAATCCAGACTCCGGCTGCCACTGAGAAATTCCATACGGAAAAACCCAATAACACTTAGTCCGGCCTAGGCATCGAATCCAGGACGTCACGCTCAGCAGTTGCGTTTGCGACCACTAGACCAACAACTTCGGGGAACACAGGCGTGATGATATGCTTATGTTATACACCGTGGGCCCGAGGTACCCGAAAGATGTTAACCTCCGATTCCGATGCCTAATTGGAGAAGAAAAGCTAGGATATAGTTTGTTGAATAAAGCTTAATTTTCGAAGTATTCATTATTTATGGAAATTCACAAATCGAAAAATATGTATGGTAACAAGTCCTATGAACGCGGCGTTGCGACTTTTGTCATACCATACCCCTCTCGCCGTATGTCTTATTTGTCTTGGAGGGTTGTGAAGTGAGAAGTTTCTTATCCATTCACATGATAATTTATAAATGTTGTCAGTTCAACCTAAGGTATTGTTTACAAGGAATTACTAAAGTTAATTGATTTATTAAGAACCGAAAAACAGAAAAAAAAACAAAAAATGTCTGAATTGGACTTTTGTTGATATGACACGACTCATAATACCATCAGAAAGGCGTGGTTAAAATCTTTCGGGTTCCTCGGGCCCACGGTGTATATCTCTCATACTCCATCAACACTATCGTACTTTTTCGTAATGTACCTACCTAAACGAACAAAACAGCTTAGTCACATTAAATGTTTAATTAATGCTTACTACATAATTTCACGAACCCTTGACAGGTAAAAGGTAACGAACAGCCCCTAACATTTATTAAAACTTTAATTTACCTTAAAATAACTTCCAAATTCGCCAGTAACTGAGTGGGGGATGTAATATTCTAAACACAACCCCGTCGTAAAGTCGCACGCTTAATCCAATACTGTCACTATCCAAAATTTCGCCAAATCGACTTTTTAATGCCATCTGTTGGGAAACGTGGAACTACGCGTAATCGCGCTTACAGTAGTCTAAAACTAACTGAAATAATCGCTAGATGGCAGTGGTCCGCTTCGTCACTAAACAAAATATTCCCCTCCCCTCAGCGCAACACTATCATTAAACGAAAAAATACGTGTCGTCAAGAACAAAATTGACGATTTTCGAGCGCAAAAGTGTCATTTTAGTGATTAAACCGGTTTACTAGTCATGTTTTTGGTAAGTTATGCATTATTTTAATTGAAATAGTGACATTTTGCGTTTAGGTTCACATTTGCACTAAGTTTTTCTCATAATTAGGTCATTGGTTTGACGCCATACTGACATTTTTTGCTTAGTGTCACGTTTGCTTTAAAGTTACTGCATTATTAGCTCAATCATTTGACGTCATAAAGACACTTTTAGCTTAGTGTCAGTGTGACTTTAAAGTCATAAGTTATTTATCATTTTTTCGTTATAGCATAATCGTCACATTGCTTATAATGTCATTTTTGCTGTCATTATTTTCTTAAAAAAACTATGTTAAAAACATTGATAAAATACTTTATTTCATAAAGTGTCATTTTGCTGTCAGCATTATGGCAATAATTAACGCAAAGTGTCTTTTTATCGTTTCTTACAAGGTCATACCGTGACACTTCTGTTGCGACGACGGTTGACATTTAAAACTGTTCAATTACGTTAGGGATTACTGTACTAGAGTAAGGTTTCAAAATATTGTTCCGGACGATTCTAATATTTAAACTACAGGTATTAATCTCTTTGTTTTAAAGTGTGCACTACACAAACATTGATTTATGGCTTTCATATTTTAAGGTGTGCAAAACAATGCAGCAGCATGATAAGTTACTGAAGCTTACACTTGAAAATAAAGAAAATGACTATTATGACAGACAAATCGATAAATACCCCATTCCTTAAAATCCATCCAGCCGTTTGGGTGCTTCGAGGGTATAAATAATTCCACATACATAGATACAAAGATACATAGATACGCGTGAAACACATAACCCTGTCTTTGCTGTTACGCAGTCGGGTAAAAGATAAACTCATATCAACCAGTATTTCATACTCTTACTCAAGTAGATCCACTACAGATGTCGGTTGAAAACAATAAAAAACCACGTAGTTAAGGCAGCAGTAGTTCATCTTCTTCATGCAGCTCTTCTTCTTCGAGCAGCTCATCTTTGTTCTCATTATATCAGGTTCAATCAAGTCTAAGGAGTTCAATATTAGTACACACTATTTGACGAAACCGGGCGAGAATCTAACGAGCAAATCTAATTTGCAAAGTAGTATGATTCAAGAATCTGTTCCTCTTCAATTACCTAGAGCAAGATCATTGAGTTCTTATTCATCTAGATCTTCTGTAGCATCGTCAATAGCAGCTGATTTTTCCCCGGATTATGATGACGCTGATTATGTCCCGCCACATAACCAAGCCAAACACAGGGAAAGCTCTAGCAGTGAGCCAGCTGATAACGTTACAGTTCCTATGGTTTCTCCCACAAAAAAAGCGTAAGGGTGTGGTAAAGAACATAATTCAGGAAAACAATACGTTTCATTATCCAAAACTAATAGAGTTATTTCCGAAAGACGCATGGGTCCTCCTTGTACAGAACGATGTCGTTTAAGATGTTCAAATTATTTTACAGTATTATTAGATTATGGAGAAGATGTTGTTTTTTTAATACTTCTTGCTTGCGTTAGTTAATGTAAACTAAAAGAATTTAATTCTGATTTTTGATAAACGGATTCTATAGATTTATTTTAATAAATTTCTATCTGAACAAAACGTTTCTTATTTGTGCCGTGTGAGAATAACTCTTAAGTAATTATGATATATTTATTTTCTAGTAGTAAGTATACATTTTTTATCATTGTTACATTAATTAAAACAGTTTTTGGCAATAAAACAATAGTTTTAAAGCTTTCATTATTATTATTTTTCATTGAAAAGGAAGTCCACAGTGCCACTAAGAAGAAATAAAATAAAATAATGAAAGTAAAAGTGACACTTTAATATAAATAACGATAAAATGTAAATACATACACCTAAATTAATTATTTTTTTGTTCTCAAATTTGAGATACAGCATTTAGCTATAATTTCTATATCAAATAATAACTAAATTGTGCATGGATTCTTACGTATCACTCATATTCATACAACAAAAAACGTTTTTTGGCTGTCCTGAAAAGTTAACTTTTTTGGATAGTGACAGTATTGGTTTAAGCGTGCGAAGTCATGTATTCACTCGAAAACATTGTTTCGGATACAAGTTGCTAGTAGTTTTAAAAATATCTAAATCGTCGTTAGAGCTCTTACACACCACGTTTTTTTCAGGCGCCGCCGTCGACGCGCGTTCTGCTATCGCGCGTTGTTGCCGCTGCTAAACTTGAAATAGGCAGATTACTTGCGATTGCAACGCCGCAAACTCACAAGAAACGCGCTACAGACGCGCGTGAGCAACTCTCCTTGCAAAATAAAACGCGCGTAGCATGCGCGCGATGGAGCAAGTAACCGATTAAAACGCGCTGTACATAATGCGTTTGCAGCTAAAGAGACGCGCTGCCGCTGTGCCAGTGCGTCTGTGTCGATGTAACTACGCGCTACGAGCGCGTCGACAGCTCACAAAAAAGTCGTCGTCTGCATGCTACAATTTATAAACGTGTGAATAAGTAAATTGGTTGAGATAACATCGCGTTTGCAGCGCGTTATAGCTGCGTGCGACGAGCGTCGACAACGCCTGAAAAAAACGTGGTCTGTAAGAGCCCTTAGAGTGAAAACCTCGGGAATGCATTTGGTCATTGCACGGTTCCTGTGGGCTTTCACGCGGACGAAGTTGCGGGCAAAAGCTAGTATATATATACATTTAATTATTACGAATGTTATATTCCCAACAAAGGCTAAATTTCAGTGCCTACAAACTAACTTCGCATAGAGCGGCTCTCTTATAATTATTGTACCGAATTTTCAGGTGTTTTAAGGCGACGAAATATTTCTTGAAACGACGCGTGACGTTGCAGAGCTTTTGCCGTCGCCATAAACACAACAATGGTGCCGATTATCTTTTTCACTAACTATACTAAAATTAGAGAATTGCTAACTTTAACTTACAGATATCGCGAGAAAAGGACAGTGATAAATAAGACCTAAGTTAGAGATATCAAACTAGTTTAGTTACTTTACCGTGTTATTAGTCGACACCTTCTGCGGTGTCGTCTAAAGTATGGAAATTTTACGTCAACTAAATTTGGCAGCTCTTATTTACGTCCCTCTCTTTCTTATTTTATCAGAGTGAAAAAGATGGCAGTAGCCTAAATCAAGTTTAGTTTGTGAACAACGGAATTTATACCAATATGTATTAACATTTCAGAAACACGCAGAATTTGTTTCTGAAGCAGTGTGTGAACAAATGTTCAACGAAAGATGAGTCCTGACATAGCGGTCATTTCGTAAAATGTAGAGACTGCTCGAACTGCTCGACTGAATCGAAAAAAGATAAACGATATCATCAAAAACCGTAAATAGTATCCATGTTTTCTTTTTTAAAATTACCTATTTAATATTCTTTGTATGGTACCTACCTAACGTTTTGTACTGAAACGTCAGGAGTCACGGTGAAAAAGATATGGCCTCAAACACACTACAGGCGCCTAGCTTAGCGCCTAGTGTCTAACGACTTCCACATAATAGCAGTTTGGTAGCGAGGGCACCAAGCTCGCGGCCGCCGTTCCGGTTTAAACATGCGTTTATTTTGTTTATGCGTGTTGTTAGATACTATAGGCGTCAAGCGAGACACCCACCAGTGCGTTTTCGCCCTAATACATGGCCTAAAACCCTTTTTAATCTGTTGCGTAGTTTTGACACTTTTGACAGCTGCTTGTTCAACTTTACTTTTAAATTAGTTCTGTTTGTTTTGATTGCTAATCCGTATAACTGTGTAATTGCGTTCTTGGGTATTATTCACACCTCAGAGATTCACACATTGGGCGAAGGCCCAAAGGCGAGAAAACTTCAGGATCGAAACACACAAGAAGCCAATCTGCTTGCTAATGACCCAACGGAGTTTATTATACGAAACTGCGTAGGCCTACTAGTTCGTAAGTATAGTTGTATGTTAAAAAAGGTTTTGGGTGTTCCAGAGGACTGTAATTCCGGGTAATTCCTTAAAACCACGTGATCTACTACTGGTGTAGATTGGCCCCGCACGGGAATTAGACTGATTAGAAATGAAAAATATAAAAAACTTTTTTTTTCATGCGTTTGGGGTAAGTGTTCGTATCTTAACCACCTAATAAGGATTCAGTAAAAAAATAAGTTTTTTTTTTGTTTGAAGTTTGTACATTTCGATGCCACGCATAAATGAATGAAAGCACGGCGACGCGGCTGGCAGGCACGACTAACGCGATATCGCTCTTTGCAGTAAGTTAACTCGGGGCTCTAAAATTACTCAGAAATAGAAAACTAAGATTTTATTTTGTTTTTTTTTTTCAGTTGATTTTCAAAAATTCCCTTTTAGGGTTAATCTGTGTCACAAGTAGATCACGCGGTTGGAAGGAATTACCTACACGAATTCGTTTACACCCTGTATTAAGGCCTAGTTAAATTAGCGATGTACAAACTACTAGCGAGTAATCGCTACAAGTTATAATTTACAGATTGGTACACGAGGCATAATAATTAGAAAAAAAATAAGGTATCTTTGTGGGCGAAAACTTAGCTTGTCGTACCACAGCGTGACAAAAGACTGACCTATCCGGCGTCCTATTTGACGTCTAAAATGACGTTTCGTCATAACAGAACCAAGAAAGTTTAACAACCTATTGATAAATTATTTACTTTATACCATTGTATTTGGGATCTCGAAATGAGATTTTATGTTTTAAGATCCGTAGGTTCTTGTTTGAGTTGATTATAATGGTTCTTGTTGAACGCCTGTGGGCATTGTTACAGATTCCATTACGCGCCTGTGAATTGCTCTTATTATTTTATGAGGCACTTGTTACTTAGTTACCCTGTAATAAGATTGTTAATTGTAAATTAGTGTTTTGGAGAGAACTTTAAGACAAATACGAGTATTTCCAAAGGCAAATGCCTTACATACTTACGTAAATAGACGTATTGAACAATATCACACTGTGCACATGCTTTTTAGTGCCAAAACTATGTACATAAGGCTACATAATTATCAAGGTAATTTCCCAGTATAAGCTGACTTCTCGTTGTACGGATAGCCTATACAATGCGGGATCAGCTTATACTGGAAATGTATGGTTTGTTGTGTAGCCATAGCCATACGCATATGTACATTACATTAGAGCAAGGGTAGGTAGGAAGCGAGAGCATTCTGTGTAGACCAGCTGAAGAAGTCTGACCTTTTAAATCTGTCTAGCTTGTCCTTATTTTATGATATTGTAAAAATTGTGTAAAGTGTTATATTGTGATCTAGTTCATGTTACTAATACTAACCCAAATACAAGTAGGTACTCTCAGTGGTGGAGAGTCTATATTGGTTTTATTTACTACATTTACCTTGCTCGCAATCCTAACATACCGATATTAGCTGTAACTGTAATGATAGATTATGTTGTTGTGCCTTTTACAAATTATGTACCTACGGCTTTAACCATGTACATTTTATCGGGGTGGTCCGACTAGTTTTTGAATCAACCGGAGCTCCTACCAAAGCCGTTCAAACGGCGATGTCGCGGAACGATTGGGTTTCTTGGAACGACTCCAGGGGGGTTACCATGATCTCTTAGAGCTGGAATGTTTTAATATTATTACGAGAGTGGGTAAGAGATGGCGCTAGAGAGCTGTCTAGCGCTGTCACTTTCCCACTCTCGGAATAATATTAAAACATTCCTGCTCTAACAGACCATGGTAACTTTGTATATTTTATGTAACTGTGATAGATACTGGGTAGGTTCTGCGTTACGGATTATACGTCAAGGCAAGCAGACAATACCCCTCAGCTAACAATAAAAAAAAAAGTATATACTGCTGACGCATTAGTTTTGTATAAGGCGCACTATAGTGGCCGCCAGTTAAAGCTGCAATAAAAGTCATTGATCCGACTTCTACCAAAAACTCCCGAAACGTAAATTATTATCGCTGAGTGTGACGTCAGAGCGAGTCAGGGGCGCATTACCTATCCGTTATTTTGTAATAATGTGTTGCGCTTTTGTCCTTCGGCTCGTTTGTCATTCCGAATCTGGTTTGCGCTTGGGATTGACTTAACGTAACTCATACTCGGAAAGTTTTCACGCATTTGTTGTTATTAATTTTGTTGTTGTTAATTGTTTTAGTGTTACGTTTGCTTTATTAGTTTGTTACTGTTTTGTTTTGTTAAAAAAAACACATTGTATATATATTATAGAGAGTTCATAACCTCGCACGATTTATTAGAATCTTACGGTGTTCGCACTAATCTACATTTACATCACATTTAGGTGACATTTAGAATTTCCAACAAGTTTTTTGGTCTTTCCAATAGTAGGTACATTCGACCCCATATCAGAGGTAATTCATGAATTACGAAAGTCGTCATTACTGTTACGATATAAAAGCGCTGTCAATGTCATATTGTGACCATTGAAATGAGGTCTACTGTACAAGTCATTCGGTAATCAACTTAATTTACAAAAGGGTTAAGTTTATATTCGTTTAATTGAAAGGAATGTATAATAATTTTAAATAATTGTCAAATAAAGGCTACAATTTGATACACGAGTTTCATTATATTAGTAGTTACCTACCAAAATAAACACTACTGAACATGATTTTGACCAAAAGGTTTGCAATCCATGCTTCAGTGACCGTGTGGCTAGTTCGCATGTGGCGAGATAGATGCCGCCACAACTGCGTCAAGGACGCCCCTTACCACGATAACGTTTGTTTTGATCGTGTATCGCACGCTGATACATTTTTTTAATACGTTTTGAAATATTGGAATACATTGGTAGACGGGTGTCAACGACTTTTATTGCAGCGTTATCTGGCGGCTACTATAGTCTGTTAGCGCGGCGCGCCAGTCGTCTCCCCGTAACCGTATAGTTAGGTCGTAATTATTATATTGTATTGTGTAAGCTGGTACCAGTAAAGTTATATATTTATATTCTAACTGTTTTTCATTGAGTAATCCTGCAACTTCCTTCTTACCCCTACAAAAGATTTCAGCTATTGACTAAACCCATTAAAAATTGCAATCTAAAAATATTTTCGTTAGTTCAACATCTAACACATTGTATTTAAAGAACATTAAGTAGGTAACTACCAACATTGTTTTCGGTAGTAAGGTGTAGTGTGGTCTGAACATAATTTTCAAGAAGCGCACGTATGTAACATTATAACAATACAGTACATGATTTACGAAATTTCGGAACGCCTCGAGGTACCGCTGAAAATACCCTATATCTTAAACACAGGTACGAAAAAAGTAAGTAAGGGTTTATCTTGCACCGTTCGAAGAATTCTGTAACTTTGATAACACATTTTTAACCTAGAGAACAACCCTATAATAATAATAAATAATATAATTTTTCGTAACTTTACAAATTCCGTAAAAGCGAATAAATTATTATTCTACTACTCACGTACGAAGCCGCAGCGGGAACCACGCAGGGCGACGACTTAGTGGCTCGAGCGGAGCGGAAACGGGAGCGGGCCGGAATGACTTCAACACGCGTTTGACTACACGCGCGCTTAGTACAAATACCGCACCCATTATCCAGGCACCGCCTAGTGCACCTAGGATGGCCTGGCGAAAGAAGAACTTCGATAAAGAGTCAGTTCTGTCTTGTTATGCTGCGGTAGGTACATTAAACAAGGCAGATAATTCAGAATGTTGAAACTGCCTTAGTTAATCAGACGTTACAGAGTTGTATAAAGTCGGATTGACGCTAGTGATGTAACTTTGTCGAGCGTTTTTTTTTTACCTTGTATTATCATATAATCAAGCTCGTATGCTATAGTATTGTGTAAAGATGTATACTCACATAAGTTCCAAAAGAAAATTTGCTAGTGGGAGGTTCCACAGGATCTGCAACAAAGAGATGTCATGCATGCCATATATATAAAAAGACTGCCTCATTATAACATGGGTTTTTATAAGTAGCTTAATTCTAAACACTTACCAATTTATATACATATTGTAGTGCATTAAAGGAGCATCCATATCCAAATCGCACTACAAGTACGTCCAGCGCACTCTGGGAGTCAGCCTCGCTACCGACTTTGCTGGCTGGCTAATCTTTTTCCCACGGCATGAGCTATTATCACATAGCTCGTACCGAGCGAGAGAAATAGATCAATTCATACGCCACTTGCTTTTGCCCGCAGCTTCGCTTGCGTGAAATTTTGAACCAGTTATGTGACGATTTTCCATACAAACTTTCGTCCCCTATTTAACTCCCTTAGGGGTTGAATTTCGAAAAATCCTTCCTTACTCCTCGTCTACATTATAAAGGGAACCTTTGTGCAAAATTTCAGCTTTCTAGGTCCAAGGGTTTGGGCTGGGCGTTGATGAGTCAGTCAGTCAGTCAGGACTTTTCTGTTTATTTATGTAGATGACTTTTATTCATCTTATAGCCGAAGACTATGAACTCTGCACATCATCATTCTGTAGAACTTTTACTAAGGGAACAACACCGAAATCGGGAAGTAAAAATCTGCTGGTGTATACCAAATAATCAATGTTGCTCAACAAAATGTTTTTTTTTTCACGATTTGAGCGTTGGACCCTTAGTTAAAGTTGTACAGAATGATGGGCAGAATTCATGATTTTCGACTGTAAGGCGACTAAAAATTCTCGGTGTAAATGACTTTATTACAATAAAAAGTTGAAACTCACTAAAAGCGGTAGCATTTCCTGCCGGTCCCACACATCCCCTATCATCAACCAAGTTGACTCTAGCTAACAGCTTCACGTCGGGCACAATATCCCGCGGCCGCTTCACTCGCCGCTCCACGCTGCGGTCGCCGCTCCGCTCGACACCACGCTCGCTTACTGGCAGGAGTAACGAACGAGTAGTGTCGCCTTCGGACACAAGACCGTCGACGTCCACGCTACGTGTTATGGTGTTGGCGAACCACGGTGCTGGGTGAGCGTCTGACACCATTTGCTTCCCGAGACTGAAAGATATGATATTTTTGAATTCATAGAAAGTACCGTCCGCGAGGCCTAAGCTGAGCTGAGCATTTGTGTAAGAATGAATGCAGACGCGTCCTTTGCTTGGTTTAAACCGCTTTTTGGCAATCGATTCTATGTGCACTCACACAAATACAAAGCTCAGTTTACGCCTCGCCAGTTGTATAAGGGTTTCCTGCCTCGTTGGACCAGTGGTCGCAAGCGCAACTGCTAGCATGAAGTACTGGGTTCGATCCTCAGGTCGGGCATTGTTATTAGGTTTTTCCGTGTGGAATTTATCAGTAGCAACCCGGAATTTGGATTTGTGCCCGGTTGATGGCAATAGGCTCGCCTCTTATTACATAGGACTTAAATATAACGGCGGAATGAGGGTGTACTATACACTTACACCTCTACCTTACCCTTCGGGGAAAGCAGGCGTGATGTTACGTTAACTTGTTATTAGAATGTTTTATGTTCCATAATAGATGGGATAAGAAGAGAGTTGTTATGCTTGATACGTTAAGGTTGAAAAGTTTGGCCTAATCAGGACATTACTGAGTACTGTCCTACTGCTGTGCACAAGCCTCTTCTCAGAATGAGAAGAGTTTAGGCCATAATCCAAAACGCTAGCCAGCTTAGGTGCTCCGAAAAACGAACGTCGAAGTTTCGGATCAAAACAAAACAACGAACATCGAACTTATAAATGTACGCTCAAAGTATTGTCAAACAACGAACTAATAATGTCAATCAATGATATTACAAACTGTAGATGTGTTGCTCGCGTTCAGTATTGGCAATATTGAGCAAGGTAATTGCCCGGCATTCATTTGTCACACATCAACCAGTGTCACGGCTATATGTCCCTATAAGGGAAAATATTTTGCGAAAAAAATGCCATCTTGTTTTATATTACAGACGATATACCTATATACTGTATAATTTGCACTGTATAATTAAATGAATTGTTATGTAGCTATCTTAAAATTTCTATTTTGAAGTGCAATGATGTTGGTGTATGACGCGTCTAATTATAAAATGTCATTGATGTCAATTAACACTTGGGAGTAGGGTGAACGAAATACAAAATGTCAAATCGCGAAAATCGAATCCTTCGACGGATCCGAAAACTCTTACGTAGTGGAAAAACGTGCGATCGGTCAGCCGAAACTTCGTAGTTCGAAGTAGCCGTCCTGGTGCGGCTTGCGGATCTAAAACTTTTGGGAGCCCTCTTAGGTACACAAGGTGAAGGAAAACATCGTGAGGAAACCCTTCATGATGTGTTCCTTCATCCTTAACGCAAGTTTTTTTTTACTTGATCGCGCTTGACCCTCGTCGCACCTGATGGTAAGCGCAGACAGGATCTAAGATGGAGCACACGAATCCAAGTAACAGAGATATACCTCCGGTTTCTGAATTGAGAATTCTAGGATAAGCAGTAGGTACTTAAGTAATATTTGAGTACGTAGTTGTCAAAAAAATGACGGATTTTAAAGCATTTTTCTGACAACTCCGCACTCACATACTACTTAAGTATTGCTTATCTCGAATTCTCAATTCAGAAACCGGAGGTTAGAGAGATTTCCCCTTCTGGCTCTCACAGACACACGACGGAACACAGTAAACTGCTTGGCGCCGGACTTTAATGTGAGGGTGGTAGCTAGTAGGGTTTTCGCCCCGGGTACCCGGAACCGGGAATTCCCGGGAATTAGGGGATTTTAGGACCCGGGAATTATTTGGCGGGAATCCCGGGTACCCGGGAATTATTTGAAATGAAGAAATGATGATGAAAAATGAAGGGTCTGCACGCTTCCGAAGATTTTAGAGCATTTTCTGTCTCTCTCGCTTGAAACGGACATTGTACTGCGTGGTGTGAACTTAGAATGGGGTAAATGTATCGTGATGTCAGCACACAGTACTGTTGTGTCTGTCTAGTAAACAAATTCTAAACGCTTGAATTTTTTTTTGTAAATGTTTCATTTGTAGAAACTATTCACAATGCTTATCTTTTGTGTAATTTCGAGACTTATAATGAAAATACATATACAGGGTGTAAACGAATTCTTGTAATTCCTTTAAACAGCGTGATCTACTGGTCACAGATTAACCCTAAATGGTTATGGTTTGGTATGGTAATGGTTTTTATTTTAAAAACAAAATAGTTAACTTTAAAAAAAAAAACTTGTTTTCGAGCCCTTTTTGCGCCCCGTGTTAACCGACTGCAAAGAACGATTTCGTGCTAGCCAGCTGTGTCACCGTGCTTTCATTCATTGATGAGTGGCGTCGAAATGTTCAAACGAATTAAATTTTTACTTAGCAATTTTAATTTTTTTATTTGTGCCTTATTAGCTGGTTATGTTTCGATCACATATCGTTACCGTAAGAAAAAAAAACTTTATTTTTATTTTTAATCAAGCTAAATCCCGTGCTCGGTCATTTTACACCCGTGATCATGTGGTTTTAAGGTATTACACGAATTTGGTAACACCCTTCAAAGTCATTCACCCTATTGTTATTCCGTAATATTTTGCCATATTATATGAAGAGAAGACTTTTTTTTCATTTAAGAAACTCGCGACGTCGCGTCGCACAATAAATTAATGTAACTGTTCCTAGTTCAATTTTTGAAATAAGTGTAAGATTTTTTATTTGAATAGGAAAAGTCCATTGGTATGTTAGACAATTTATCATGTTTAAAGTACTTACACAAGTTGAATGTTGAAATATACGAGAAAAACTATATTTATACAAAAAACATGAAAATTCCCGGGTACCCGGGAATTCCCGGGAATTGTGAGAAATAATTCTCGATTCCCGGGAACTCAAATAGGCCGGGAACGCGAAAACCCTAGTAGCTAGCCAGGCGGACTGTACAGATCCTACCACCAAGCAAATAAAGTGATAATCAAATTCTGATCTCCACATGATTTTGAAAAGACAGAGGCCAGAATGGAATTCAAATCCGAGATCAGCCGCTATGCTAGCACTGTTATTTAAAAAGAAAATCTCTTTATTTTTCTGAAAAAACACGTCTATCTTTTTTGTTATTGTTTTAGATTTACATAAAATATTACGTTTTATAAATAGGATAAAAATCCCTATCTACCTAACATCTGTTGGTTTTCCCATGTACCCGTTTTATCTCGTAGAGGACAATGGAGTGCCTTGCTTGGCAGTGCTTAGCAACCTCGGATAAAAAAAAAATGGTGAGCGCTTTTCGCCTGTTCACATTTGAATATTCGATTAAAGGTGCTCCCTCATCGGAAGCATTCGCCTGTAATGTAACGTTACAGATTCGAGCATTACATCAGTGAGGGAGGAAAATCGAGCATTACAGCGCGCACCTTGTAGTGATACAATGTATAATAGCTTGATACAACTTGTAATATCAATGCGCTCCACTTGTAATTAAATGTGTGGCGGCGGGTTTTGAAATAATTCATGACACTAATATCGTTTCTTCTGTTTTTTTAACTTAAATAACAATGTCGGATTAATATTGCCGCCCTCAGCACAATGACCGTTTCGTTTGACATTGTGGAATGGACTAAATCACACGTGAATGCTCGCAAAGTCAAATCTGTAATGTTACATTACACGCGAATGCTCGTCAATCAGGGAGGTAGTATTGTAATGTAATGCTCAAAGTCGAATCTGTAATGTTACATTACACGCGAATGCTCCTGGTGAGGGAGCACCTTTAGATTTGAAAACAAAAAAAAACAACATTCAGACGAATTGAGAACCTCCTTCTTTTTGAAGTCGGTTAATTACAAAGCTAATATAACAAAATTAACATTTTCTGAAGTCGGTGCTAAGTCACACTGACTAGCCTTTTCCCGACTATGTTGTGGTCATCTTTCAGTCTAACCAGATGCGGCTGAATACCAGTATTTTACACGGAGCGACTGCCATCAGACCTCCGCTACCCAGTTACTGGGCAATATCGATATCCTTAGGTGAGACCGGTTGTCAAATTTTCGGGCTTCGGATTACCCGTAACAACTGTCATAGGTATTCGTATGACATCCGGGATCGACGGTTTAACGTGCTCTTCGAGACACGGTGGGGACTCGATGTGTAATGAATGATCACCCATCTACGGACTGACCGCGGCAAGCGCAGCTTAACCTTGCTAATTCTATGATTCACGCAGTTGTTAATTAGCCACGAGCCTTTTCTGTGACATTGTAAAGCGGTCCCTAGACGGTAATGCGGCATGACATGCCTTACGTGCTGTCATGCATAGCTTATTCGGGTCGTTGAGCTCCCAATAATAAGGTTGAGCTACACGATGGCTGATGCGTGCCGTCAGTTAGGACCGGTCAACTCAAACCTGCTATGGCTCTTTCCTCAAAAGGCCATTCCAGACGTTGCCCTACATTGTTACACTCACATAGTTTTATACTACAATGTCTGGACTTTAAAAGAGACCTTGTCCTCTGAGTTTGTTTCGGCTTTTCTTCTCAGAGCTAGTCAGACAGGAAATGCCGGTGCCATCTAGTTTTAAAAAAAACATTACATTGACTTGTAAAAGTGTCTGTAACAGATTTATTTACAGAAATAAATATAATTTCATTTCATTTCGTTGTTGATAGTTTGCAGGTATTCGCTTCAATCAGTCGGTACAATTAAACGATCATGCATGCATGACAGCACGCAAGGCATGTCATGCCGCGTTACCGTCTTGGGACCGCTTAACACACTTGCCGATTCCCCTTTAAGTGTTTATTACACTACCCGATTTTTAGGGCCCGGTAGAAAGAGTCCCAACCGAAGACCGAGGAGACCGGACATCCTAACTGTTATAATACTATATGGGACCCAAAAAAACGGGTAATGTAAAAAGTTTTAGTTTGTTTTTGCCCTTTAGTTGCAATAGAAATGGAAGTAAAAATATTTGACTTTGAGGGTCACAAATAGGGTTTCTGTTTTCTCGACATATTTTTTTTCTCGGGTTTCGAGAATTCTCGAGATCGATTTCTCGGGTTTCTCGGGTCTTACGAGAAATTTTTAAAAACCTTAAAAAATCAGCATATGCCCTTTTTCTGGGGTACTCTTGAACGTAGTTTATCTGTTCAGTAGCGCTATTGGTTCGATAAACTGACTCATTGCGTTTCTGGACACCCCAGTCAGAAGATAATCCTAGTTCAAACTTCAGACAACTTATTTTTCCGGTTTCTGAGGTACTCCTAACCGTAGTTTATCTATTCTACCGCTATTGGTTCGATAAACTGACACATTGTGTTTCTGGACACCCCAGTCAGAAGATGATCTTAATTCAAACTTCAGTTAACTTGACTGACCAATTTGGGGCATTTATCGGTTCTAGAATTTTATTTGTCGTTTTACATCATATTTTATACAAGAGTATTTGGAGTTTTATTATTAGTATTTTATTTTGGATAGTGAGTTTTGGATTCCCAATGAAATGAACTCGAGTAGTTCATAGGAGTCCGATTTGGAAGTGCTGGAGGCTATTTAAAATATATCAGTACCAATAAAAAGGTATCGAAGAAATCCATCCGAAATGTTCACGGATGAAGAGTTTAACATGAGATATCATTTTAACAAGGGCACTAGGATATATCTTTGTGAAATAATCAATCCTGCCCTAGAACCCATTCATACACCACAAATAGCCGGTAGACTAGAAATATTTTTCTTTCAGATATAAATAAACTTTACCTACTACCAAATATTATGAAACACAATAAAAATTTAAAATATTTTGGTTTCATAGCTTTATTGTGTTATTGCTATGATGAAAAATAACAAAGAGAAAATATTGTGATTTAAATTTTATGTATGTAATGGTTCGTTTTAAAATCATTGTATAAACCAGAGGAGATTTTCATTTAAACCTGGTAGGCACCTGCAAAAAGTTTTAAAGTTTAAGGCGAGAAAAATATACGTAGCTGGGCTAAAAAAAGAGATCCCATCTAGTGGTCAATTTACGAACTTCCTTATTGTTTGGGTAATTGTCGATTTTGTATTCAGAAACCCAATAATAGATGAACGGAGTTTATCTTACAGTAAATTTTTATTTGACGTTTTATGTCACATTATAATAAGAGTAATCAGAGTTGGAGGTATATTAGGTGTCTGTTTCGCTTGCCTAGCTTACTCGCGCCTTGTAAAGTGAACAATAAAGCCAGAATGCAAAGATTAAGCAACTTTTAAGCCAATTTTACAGTAATAAAAGAAAGTCTTTGATTTCTCGAGTTCTTGATATGTTTTTTCTTGTCTCGAAGTTGGCATGATTTCTCGACATTTCTCGCCTCGAGAATTCTCGAGCAGAAACCCTAGTCACAAAGGACGGCGGTCCAACAGACCATGTACAGTCGCGGACTTGAAATGTTTATCAGATTTCAAATTCGATTCCTTTTCACACTGTGCGCAATAAGGTTTAAGATGTCATTTTAATATCAACTTACATAAGTATTACTTTTCAAAATTGTAAAGCGTCGATTCTAGCAAAAATTAACCACTTTTTGATGTTGAGAACTCCTTTTTGCATGTGTCTAGTCAAAAGTTGTACAGAGCAAATTAGATTAAATTTACTAAATAGATTAATTTCTTTTTCCATGCTACCGAGTAAACATCCTCCTTAAATTAATCTTTTTAAGTCAATTGACAAAAAATATCTTTGCGCTGTCAATTCTTTGCGAGCGACCGAGCGACCTTTTGAAAAAGTAATGTGCAAGTAATAGACCTTAGGGTGGTAAACATTTCAAGTCTGCGACTGTACGGGTTGGTAAAGACAAAAGACATTTTGAGGTAAAAAGATTATTCAAACCCCGAAACCTTTTCACATAGTCTGAATTTTTGTGCTTACATGAGACAAAGGTTACCTACCTATAAGTACCGTTAACGTACACACACTGCCCGAAGAAAAGTATCCACCTACTCGTAACTGACCTTTCGGTTCTGAGCACAACATACGGCATTCGATAATGTTCGTTGTACTCAAAACCAAAACGTCAGTTAGGTGGATATTGGGGCACCGTGTGTACGTCATACGAATAGCTTTCTTTGCTTAGTCGTAAAGCTCAGTAAATCGAGTTGATAGAGGTGTATCTAAATATTACACGATGTCTATAACTAGCACAGTTTTTAGAAATCAGACTAAATATTTTTTTATACGTTTCCTTCCAAGGTACGGAATGCACTCACACCTGGCCAGTTTTTTAATTTTGATAACTCCTCTTTACTCTTTTTTTTTCTCTTTTAATTTTGACTCCCTCTTGGGAGTCAGCTCTCTCTAAATCGTCTTTCTCAACACCCTCGCATAGCTCACACAGCACTTGACAATCGTATTGAATTACAGACTTTCATTTAGTCTTAACCAATTTCAGAAAAAAAGGTACAATTCCGTGCACCGCGGCCGATCGCAGCCGCGCGCAATCTATCGCGTGCGGCTGACGCGTGCGGCTGACGCGCGCGGCTAATGCGTCAATAGTCAGAGTATGAAAATGTATGGCACCTCTTCCGAAGTCTGCCACAGACGCGTGCGGCTAACGACAGATTAGTCAGTATATTATAGACACGACTATTGACGCATGAGCCGCGCGCGGCTGTGATCGGCCGCTCTGCACGGAATTGTACCTTAAAATTAATTTGCGGATCAGAATTTGATTATCGCTTGCGTTAACGGTAAAGGAAAATATTGCGAGGAAACCTGAACACTTGAGAGGACTCCATAAAGTTCTCGATGGTGTGAGTTGACCACCAACCCACACCAGGCCGGAATGGTGAACTAAGGCCTTATGCTTTCATTCTGAGAAGAGGCCCGTGCCCAGTAGTGGGACTGTAACCAGCTGATTATGTTAAAACTACGTGTTTTTATACTGACCTAACGATATAGCTCTGTTTGCCCAACGTAGCAGAAGGCAGTCTCTGTGGGTACGACGGTTTGGGCAGGGTCCAGGTTACATTGACAAACAACTCGTCCTGGATGATGACTGTCTGAGCGGACACCGCCGGCGCAGGGAGGCGTGGCGAGTGTGCGCAGGAGCATACTCCTACGACGCATTCTGGAACAAAAAGGCTGCTTAGGAATATTCTGTTGCCGTAGGTTAAGTTGATTTGCGTTCTTCTTGCAAACAACATGTTGTAAAATAAGATGAATTTATACTCTATTTAATATAACATTAGACAAGTAAGACCCATTTTAGAAAGGAAAATAATGTCAATTTAATACGCAACTTGTTCGATTCAAGCACGAATTCGACACTGTACTATTAAGCTTTTATGAAACTTATCGGTCAATCAAAAAAATAACTTTAAATAAAAGTAAAAACCGACTTCAAAACAAAAACTAAAAAGAGTAAAATAATTACCAAAATATAAAATTAACAGTTTCAGAAGTCGGTGGCTTTTATTTGTTTCAGTGTAGAATTGCACCGACTTCTGAAACTGTTAATTTTATATTTTGGTAATTATTTTACTCTTTTTAGTTTTTGTTTTGAAGTCGGTTTTTACTTTTATTTAAAGTTATTTATTATATACGTTTTAGTGCCATAAATTACACGGTTTAAGACTACAAATTTAAATGACACGATTGCGTAATCTTTCCTACAATTAAGTAGTTTTCTTTAAGAATTAATGTATAATTATCATGACGGCTCCTTACAAACACATACAAACTTCTTTGTTCTTGGCTAATGTTTCTGTGATCACAGTTAAAACAGATTGAAAGTCCTTATCAAAACTTTTGCATAAGGGAACCACAAACGAAAACGTCATCTAAGTATTTTTTTTTTTTTGTTTTTGTTTATTATTTCAAAAAGCGCTGAATCTATTTCGATAAAATTTATATGGGACCACCTCTGAAGTATGATCTACCAAACAAAAAAAGAATCATCAAAATCCATTCATAATTGGCGGAGATATCGCGTAACAAACATACAAAAAAAAACAAAAAAAAAAACAAAAAAAAAAAACATTCAGACGAATTGAGAACCTCCTCCTTTTTGAAGTCGGTTAATGAGCTGAAACTATGTTTGAAGAAATAGTTTAAAAGGTATTTGTGTCTTGGTGGGACTCTTAAATAGTTCATGTTCTTCCCATATATATAAAATATATTATGGTATAGAATATAAAACTTCCTCACCGCACGCTGGGAACGGACGCGTATTGTAAGACTTAACAAAACCCTGTACGCTTGGTGGTAGGATCTATACCAGGGATGCACAGACTTATGGGGGCCACTCCGGCAGACAATGAGTAAAAGGCGGGCCACCACAATTAAAATCAACCAAAAAAAATTTCACTGAAAATATTTAACGTGAATTAATTTTTAATTCGTATAAAAGAGTTTAATTCGCTGGCGGGCCGCACATATACCTATTGACGGAACGCCGCATGCGGCCCGCGGGCCGCGGTCTGTGCATCCCTGATCTATAGGTACGGCCGAAACGGGCTAGCCCTCACATTAAAGTTTGGCGGCGCCAAGCCGTTTACTGTGTTTTGTTGTATGTATGTGAGAGCCAGAGAGGTATAGGGGAATACATCCATATATTTGCTAATAGGATTCGTGTAATCCGTCTTAAAGAAGTATACTAAAGGAGTACATCATTGTAAAATCGTAACACGCAGTGTTTGTGTTCACCTGGCTTCTGCTAAGGGAGAATCAAATCAAATCAAATCAATTATTTGCAATAAATAGGGTACATAGAATGGTGTTATATAAAATACAAAATTAGATCAAGCCCATTTAGCCATTATAAATAGCATGCAAATTTTACTTAAAAACTATTAGAAGCAGATTACTGAATATTCAAATTAATCATTATGCTTAAACAGATCACAAGATACATTCAGGCAACGAGGTTATGCTTGCAATACAAAACATAATATATGTAGTACCACCTACTCAGAATAATTTAAAAAGTCTTTGATGGAGTAAAATCTGTGATTTAATAACCAATTGCTTAAAGCTGCTATGAACCTATTTCACGGTTGTTCTTTAAAACGTGTTGGAATTTTATTGTAGATGCATATGCACATTACATAGCAGTTTTTTTGCAAACGACTAGTTTTGGGTATCAAACTCAGTACTAATCTGTTTGGGTTTCTAATATTTGTTCTCTGAGTAACATCTTTTGCGTGTTTGAATAAGCTAGAGCGCTGTTTAACGAATTTACCTACCTCTAGAATGTATAGACAAGGCAGGGGGAGTATTTTTAAAATTTTAAAATATGGGTAACAGGACACATCCGGAGCAATATCGCATATGGACCTAATGCACCGTTTTTGAGCAATGAAAGCTTTATTTACATTAGTTCCATTACCCCAGATTAGTAACCCATAGCGAAGTACCGATTCCACATAATTATGCAAAGTAGGCCGTACGTGCAGTATTTCTAATAGCCACTTTTACAAGTTTGTAAAGAGCAAATGAAAATCCGTTAATTTTATTACTTACTTTCTCTATTTGTTCATTCCAATTTAATTTACTATTTAAGATTAGTCCAAGAAATGTTACATTGTTTGCATTTAGTAGATTTTGTCCGTCGTAATTTATATTAAAATTTGAATTTTTAAAGTTATTAAAATTTATAAAATTTGTCTTTGATAGATTAATTTGTAAATTATTATTATTTAACCAGTTTATAATTAGTTTAAAAGTATTATTAATGTCAGTTTCATGTTGCAATAACGCGTGATGTTATGTTTTATATCAAAACAAAAACGTAACAGCTGTTTATTATCGCGGAGTTGTTGCTGGCTACGCATTTGTTTAGATTTGGTCGATCAACACACATGTCGATAAAATAATGATAACGTTATTCACTTCACTACATAGTATAAAACAAAGTCGCTTCCCACTGTCTGTCCCTATGTATGCTTAGATCTTTAAAACTACGCAACGGATTTTGATGCGGTTTTTTTTAATAGATAGAGTGATTCAAGAGGAAGATTTATATCAGCATTGCACCCGTGCGAAGCCGGGGCGGGTCGCTTGTATAATACATATAAATCAAACACGTCAATGGTCAAAACGAGTGAGCTTTGACATAGCTTTTATTAAGACAATGGTAACGGTTCTGTTGTTGTGCACAACTTAACTGTAAGAGACACAACAATATAATCGTTCAGGGGTGATTCTATCATTACAGTTTTAGCTAATATCGGTATGTCAGGATTGCGAGCAAGGTAAACACAGTAAATAAAACCAACATAGACTCTCCACCACTGAGAGTACTTGTATTTGGGTTAATATTAGTAACATTAACTAGATCACAGTATATTACTTTACACAATTATTACAAGATCATAAAATAAGGACAAGCTAATCGGATATAAAAGGTCAGACTTCTTCAGCTGTTCAACACGGAATGCTCCCGCTTCGTCGAATGACCACCGCCTTTATAACCTCGGGTGGGCCGATCCATATCGACGACTACCCTCTCTTGTCAACATTGCCCAGTGTTACCCGCTACCGATAACACGGCCCTCCTGCAAAACACACGTCCTCGTGTGTTGGTGGTTGGTGGTTGACGCAGCATCAACCCCATCGTCAAGATTGTACATCAAGGCCTAACTTCAGTGACACCTTCGGACCTTAAACAGAAACAAATAATACAGTACACATCTCGGCCACACCTGATCACTCATCTTCGACCTCGTCATGTTACTCATGTCTTTGACCAAAGTAACATGAAGAGCATCCAAAGAATGTTTGAATCGATTAGAGCTTGTTATCCCATCGACGGCCAACAAGCTCATCACCCGTGGCTTGAACTAGTTGATATTCATTCAGTATCAACCTAGTTCTACATATATTCGTTCATAACTTCTCGTATCAAAATTTTACAAACATCCACACATTAGATTTCCAACATTTTCACATTTTCATAAAATACTATCTCAGATGCCTATTAGACAGTTCTACTTTGGTTAAACATCAAATTTTAGTTATTCAATAAATCATAATAGGTACATAAACACACAATCTCATCATACACAAATTCATAAAATCATTTAAATACATTTACAATATTTTTCAGGGCTAAATATCTCATTATAGTTTTTCACAAATTCATAATACATAAACACTTAAAATATTTCATTCGTAAAAATCTCATAATTATTCACAAAATCATAACATAATATCTCAATAATTTACAAACTCATAGTTTCTACATTTAACACTTAAAATATTCCATGATTATTATCTCAATTATTCACAATTCATTGTACCAGCATATAAACACTTCAAACTCATAGTACGTTAAACACTTAAAATATTTCAAGATTAAATATCTCATTATTCATAAACTCATAGTACATAACAACGATTAAAATAATTCACGATTCATTATCTCATTATTATTCACAAAATCCTACATTCTTAAATATCTCAATTCTTCACAAAATCAGAAAACAAACATCCTAAATGTTTCATGGTTAAATATCTTATAATCATTATTCACAGTATCATAGTACATAATTATAAACACTTAAAATATTATCTCAATTATTCCCAAAATCATAATACTTAAGTATCAACCTTTAAAACTTTTCAGGATCAAAATAATATCTCAATTATTCACAAACTCATATTACAAAACTGACATGATGTTGTAAACATGATATTTCTATAATGCGCTAATAATACAACCTTTTTACAACAATACAATACATATTATACACTTCTATAACGAAAATAAGTCAAATTATTTCTTATTTAAAAATGAATTTGACAAATTAATCTTTAACGGAAGCCGTCATAATAATTATCGTCAATAATAAATACAATTTCCTGTTTTCGTCTACAAAATACATTTTAAACCATGTAATAATAACAAACTACTTTTTAATTTCAATAAACTATTTTGTACCATTCTACAACAAGAATTATAACAAAACGAATAAAAAACAAATATCAATATTTTCAAAACTTTTTCAAAACATTAATTCAAAACAGAATCTCATTTTCACTGCATTTTCATTTATCAATTAATAGCATCACCCGCCTTGGATTTAGCCAACTCATTTGGCATCACCCGCCTGGGATCCTGCTTTATCAACATGGCATCACCCGCCTTGGATCTAGCCATATCATGGCATATCCCGCCTTGGTTCCAGCCCTATAACAATTGCTTCGCCACGTTAGAGTTTCAGTTTTCCCCAGGCGAAGCCTTTGGCCAACCCCGGCTGGCCAAACCGGGCGGTGCCAAAGATCAACCCTGGTTGCATCTCACCACAAACTCTAATACGACTTGCAATGTATTTTCCTACACGAATAAATACAGATGCCGTATTTATTTTCCACGAATAAATACAGATACCATCATATTTATTTTATACTAATAAAAACAGATATCATCTCATTTATTTTACACGGATAAATACAGATAACATCTCTTTTATTTTACATGAATAAGCAAAGATATCATTTAATATTTATTTTACACGAATAAATAACCTCTCATATTATATTTCCTTCATCAAAATTCCTTCACACATAATAAAATGGTTGTGACTCACCGGATTTATCACATTTTCTCATTCTCACACTTCTCACCATTGTAATCGAATAATCAAGTTTTTGTCAGTCCGTCTACAGGGGATTTTTTTAGCAAAATATTTCCATGTGGGTATACAATCATAATGTGGACTGGTTTTTTTTCTTGTTCCACTTCTGATGTAAGAGACACAACAATATAATCGTTCAGGGGTGATTCTATCATTACAGTTTTAGCTAATATCGGTATGTCAGGATTGCGAGCAAGGTAAACACAGTAAATAAAACCAACATAGACTCTCCACCACTGAGAGTACTTGTATTTGGGTTAATATTAGTAACATTAACTAGATCACAGTATATTACTTTACACAATTATTACAAGATCATAAAATAAGGACAAGCTAATCAGATATAAAAGGTCAGACTTCTTCAGCTGTTCAACACGGAATGCTCCCGCTTCGTCGAATGACCACCGCCTTTATAACCTCGGGTGGGCCGATCCATATCGACGACTACCCTCTCTTGTCAACATTGCCCAGTGTTACCCGCTACCGATAACATAACTTATTATTTAAGTAAGCATTATAATCAGAGATCGGAATAGGTAGAGTATATTTACCTAAACTTAGAAGAAGGAAGTAATACAATGGATAATACCTCCTCCAAAATCCCAGAATAATTATAATTATACCCAAAAATAACGAATTATTTATTGGACTTTAATTATACATAGTTACAAATTATTTCTTTCAAGAATCATAATAAAATTTTTAGGGTTCCGTACTCACATCACCTCAGAACGTGTCCACTAAAAACTCGGTGAAGTTCAAGGCGTAAACTAGTTTCACAGACTTTGACTTCTCTAACTTTGTTCTTATCTATCACCGTCCTTTTCTCACGCATTTCTCTCATTTTAATTTAGTTGGTGAACAAGAGAATTGTTACCAATGGTGCCGATTCTGTTATGGACAAAATAAATTTAATTTAGGCTATTGCCATCTTTTGCACTCTAATAAAATAAGAAAGAGACATACGTAAATAAGAGCTGTCAAATTTAGTTGAACTAAAAGTTCCATACAAATTTAGACGACATTTAAAACGTGTCGACTAAAAACACGGTGAATTTCAAGGCGTAAACTAATTTGACATCTCTAACTTAGTTGTTGTCTATTACCGTCCTTTTCTCGCACTATCTGTTAGTAAAAGATAGCAATTCTCTAACTTTAGTTTAGTTGGTGAACAAGAGAATTGGCACCAATATCAAATTATCGATAGTTAAAATCAATGTGGTCAAAACCATAGTGGCCGTCTTTAAAATTCAAGATCGAAATCCTTTCGTAGAGCGTAGCACTATCAAAATAAAAGTATCTTTCGCAATGAATGGTATCAGATGCTGTGAATGAATTAAAATACACTGTTTACTATCATCTATATTTAAGACCGGATAAAATTATCCGGAGAAATGTATGTTTCCCCCAACATAACGATTTGCGCAAATTGTAAATCCAAACCTACGTAATCAAATCACGTGTGTTTTCAAACAAGTTTGTTTAAAACAAAAGATTGAACAAATATTTTATTGTCGTCGTATGGTTTCCGGTGAAGATTAGGTTGGCAGACTACACAAACTATTGAGGATTTTTGGACGGTTTCCTCTTCCTCTTAATTTTTTTAACATAGCACCACATCACTACTTTATTCCACGATAAGTTGAGCAGAGGTATACAGGGTGTCTCTGGAAGTATGGATCAAATCGAATAGGGGCGTGGGCATTCCAAACGTCATTTCCAAACTTTTTAACCCTGTGAATGTCGGTGCGATTTTTTACGGTTCAAAATTTATGACCAATTATTTTTTTCAATCACTTCGCATAGAAATTAAACATTAAAAAAAACTATCAGAACTATCATTTTTTTTCAGGACTGGCGAACAGTAGGTTCTTGTGGTAATACTTTTACGCAGCTAGAAAATATGTGTTCAATAAGAAAAAACATTTACTGCAAAGGCTTTTTTGGTCTGGCAAAAATTGTACTCAAGTTTTTACTACTACAAGTTTTGAAATGAGCTTGCCCACGCCCCTATTCGATTTGATCCATACTTCCAGGGATACCCTGTATAGTACACCCTCATTTCGCCGTTATGTCAAGTCCCATATATAATAGGGGGTGAGCCTATGGCCATCAACCGGACAAAAATCCAGACTCCGGGCTCCTACTGAGAAATTCCACACAGTAAAACCCAATAACACTTTGCTCGGCCTGGGGATCGAACCCAGGACTTCACGCTCAGTAGTCGCGCTTGCGACTGCTGAACGTGAGGCCCTTAGACCAACGAGGCAGTCAATATTATGATCAGTAAATTTTTTTCTTCACCGTTAACGCAAGTGAACCACGGCTGTACCGGGGAACTTTTTCTTATCTATAGAGAATGTTCGAACGGCCGTGGTTAAGGTGCGGCTCGATTGCGATTTTTAACAATTTTGGTAATATAATTGGTCTCTTTGAGTCTGACTGAGCTGTACAGTTAAACATAAGACACAATACGAGCGGAGCGGAGATGTGTTTGAAAAAACCAATAGAATTTCATTATTTACACATCTCGTCTCCGCTCAGCTTAAGTGGATACCACTGAGCGGAGATGTACCTAACATATTTTTATGGCGCGATGAAAGCGGAAATGTGAGCTGGGCCGCGGTAGCAGGCGGAGATGTGAGCTTTGCCTCGCAAATTTCGTGTTCTTTTGTTTAAGTAGCATAAAGCTATCAATTCTCCTTCTTCAGACTCTAGTTTTTCTTCTTCAAGTAAAAGAAGATACTGTTTTTGTAATAGCGACATGACTGAGACGTCTACCTTTTGTGTCAGATCGCACTAAACTGTGCGTTCACATCCAACGCTCGCCGCACGCTGCTCAGTTCCGCTCTAATCAGCGCACATCTCCACCCTAGCCAGCACACATCTCCGCTACAGTCTAGCTGTAAAACATCTCTTCTCGTGTCCGCTTCGAACATCTCCGTACATGCTCCGCAAGGCCTTATGGCTTGAAAATATGTCTACGCGTCGCTTCACTTCTGGAGTGAAAAAAAAAGAAAACCTAAGCGAATGTTAGCATATGTACAAACCAAAATGTAATAAAAGCGAAAACACACAACAGAGTTGAAGCGCTCTCGCCTAACACTAAAGCTCAATTTAGCATGAAGTAAATCTTTACGAGGTAATTTTCTGTACTTCGCACTATTTATTATTCTGGGTCTCAAATCTATAAAGCGTACTTAGACTTTGCTCAAACTCGACTTACGTAACATGAACCATTATTAATGGACCATTATTTTTGTTTGGCTTATAAGTAGTTTAAGGCGTCGATTTCGTGGACGTAAGCATTTGCTAAGCACGCACTCAGAAGGATTCGAAGATTGCTTTATATATATCGACTTTGACTTAACCGAAAAATAAAATCTGGGGAAGGTCTAAGTACGCTTTATAAGCTAGCCATACACGCACGGATATGCCCGCCGGATCTGCCGAACAGACGTGTCTGGCGGGCAGATCCGTGCGTGTATGGTGAGCACAGGCACGGATATGGTCGCCCGATGCCTGCCCGCTGCCCGTGCTCAAAACGACCGGATCAGGTACAGGGAAGGCAGATCCGAGTACCAACTGTGCGTGCGTGCGTAGCGACGGATGTGCCGATCTGAGTCGCATCCGGCGGACAAATCTGTACGTGTGTGACGAAATCACGGATCGGATCCGAGATGCGCTTGTCGGTCAAATCCGTGCGTGTATGGCTAGCTATAGATCTTAACTGTAGATGTCCTGTTGAAGACAGGTACACTGTGTACCCACGGTGCCGCCAGTATTAGATCCAAATTGCGCCAATAATATATTTGAATGACCAGAATCTAGGCGTGTAATTTATGGCCACGATCCACCAAACTCTACCGTGAAAGAACCGGCTGTCTCTTCAGACTTCGCAGTCACACCGATAATTAAACCTTCATCAAGCTATCTCCCCCCCCCTCAGCAACGCCCTAAGCCGAAGTCTGAGTCCCACTAGGAGTCGCCCTTAGTGCTGTTGTTGCTAGTAGTCATGATGTTAGTGTAGTATAAGTAGTTAGCTTAGGTTAAGTATTTTGCCCCTCTTAGACGTCGCGGGGGGAGTCTAACACCTCACTCCCCCCCCCCTATCCCAAGGAGGCCTACGGAGGCGGGCCGGTACCAGCCAGGGGTTGCGGAAGAATCGTACGTTCCCGCGACCCCGACGTAGGTGTGAGATGGAACACCAGGGTGGTTTTAGTCAGTAAGAGTGCGACAGACCCCTCCACCCACCCCAGGGCGGAGGACGTCCATGAGGATACGCAGAAAAAAAAAAAAGGTTTTGTACTTTACTTTCCCACCATTGGCTGGAGACCCTTCAGCTCTCGCCAATAACTGCTCGGTTACATAGAAAAGGCCCTCAAGGGCCATCTACAGCAGTACAATAGAAGAAAAAAAATAGGCGTGTGAATGAGAATTTCTTATAAGAAAATGACAAAATGTTTGATCGGTCTGGACTGGAGTCATTTTAGTACATATTTGTTCTAACAAAAAATCAAGCTTGGGAATAATTTCAACCAATCCACAGTTGACTACCAACCAGATTCTCTCCGGTTTAAATGGCGTTTTACGACTTCAACGGAACCTATTTTCCTGTTCGTTTATTCTTAGCCCAGAGAGCAAACAACGCACCCTTCAAATAAGCTTTATACAAGGTCAGTCGGAAAAGGTGTATTAATCCGAAGGGTACCTACTCATAATAATTAATAACGTTTGTTCTACAACTTTCCCCAAAAGTCAATACTTTGAGAGAAATAGATGTTCAAATACTTCATCAAAAATACTCTAATATCTAATCCATTGGCTGGAGACTCTTCAGGTCTCGCCAATAAGTGCCAGGGTACGTAAAAAGGTGCGCAAGGACTACATAAAAGAAGAAAAAGAAGAAAAAAAAACTAACACCGTGGGCCCGAGGTACCCGAAAGATTTTAGCCACGCCTTTGCGATGTTATTATAAGTCAAATGTTATATCAACGAAAGTCCAATTTAGATGTTTTTTTTTTGTTTTTCTGAACCTATTAAATCAATTAACTTTACTACTTCCTTGTAAACAATACTTTAGGTTGAATGAAATGGCAACATTTACAAATTATCGTGTGAGTGGATAAGAAACTTCTCAGTTCACAACCCTCCTCGGCAAATAAGACATACGGCGGGTATGGTATCACAAAAGTCGCAACGCCGCGTTCATAGGACTTGTTACCATATACATTTTTCGAGTTGTCAATTTCCGTGAATAATCAATATTTTAAAAATTAAGCTTTATTCAACAAACTATATCCTAGCTTTTCTTCTCCAATTATTATTAGGCATCGGAATCGATGGTTAAAATCTTTCGGGTACTTCTATTTTAAGTCATATTTGGTGTCACTGGTGAGTAGATCCATGTTCTGAATTCGTAACTAAATCAGGGCTGCCGATATTTGAAATAAGTAACAAAAAAAATTTAAGGAATAATTATGAACGTTTTTTGAAATTACACTTGCTGTAAAAGTCATCGGGTGACCCGAGGTTTAGTACCAACTAACCTTACATTTTAGTAGCCTATCGTTTTTCATCCCCTGTTACGAAGACTTATTGAACCGACTCACCGTCCAGCTCCACATGTAGATTGGCGGAGGTGTGCCCATCCCAGGGATGCGCGATCAGTCTCACTGTGTACGCGCATCCAGGGCGAACTGCGCACGTCTCCGCTACGGTGCTGGAGAACGCAGGGATCAACCACCAAGTCGCCTCCTGTTGGGGGAAATATAGATCAAGTGTCGTAGTTGTTTCGTGTTGTGATCTGTAGCCCAAGTATGAGTTTTTTTCGTAAACTACTATAGTTGCGTCACGCCAAAAATGTATGAGAATTTAGGCAGCGTCTCTAGGCGCGGCATTCAATACTAAAATTCGCGCTAGAATTGAACGCCGTGCCTAGAGGCGCTGCCTAAATTTTCATACGTTTTTGGGGTGACGCAACTACAGTACTTATCGAATAAAACTCATACTTGGGGTACTGGTGGATCTTTGTGGACTATTCGTCAATCTCGTGTAGTGCCGGACTTAAAGAATAGCTCTACCCTTCTACCCCATATCTTCCCGTGGGTGTCGTAAAAGGCGACTAAGGGATTCTCTAGAGGATGGGCAGCAGCGTTCTCTGAGTACTTTAACAACCATACTGCGATCGCCAACCCGCCTGCCAAGCGAGGTGATTACGGCAAACCGCCTTTTGGGGGAGGCCTATGTCCAGCAGTGGACGTCTTTCGGCTGAATGATGATGATGAAGGATCAGGAACAAATGGTAGGAGAACAAGAAAGCACAATAAAAAAAATAACTTTTCTAAAAACGTTTACTAGTTTTCTAGTCTAGTCTAGTTTTTATGAGGTAAAATTTTATTATGGGTAACTTTGAAACTAGAAAACGATTAAATGCGAATTAAAAAAAAAAATTTTTGCTTTCCTAAGCTGGCTTAACATTTTTGTTCCAGGCTTGACGTGGAGTTTCGGGACACCTGTATACAAGGTGGCTGGGCAGCAGTTTCCTCCTGTCTCCTAATAACAACTACTGCTATTGTAAATTCATCCGCCAAGCGTGGTGATCATGGTTTCCCCATTGACTATAGTGGTCATTGTGAGGCCCATAATATAGCACAGTAGGTATCTAAGCTAAAGCAGTACCTCAACTACCTATACTGCCGTGTTAAGCACAAAAGCGGTAGGTGTCTTAAAAAAAAACTTATGGCATCGGATAGCTTAAAGAAATACGCATTCATGCATTTGACGACGACCGTGGTCTAGTGGTTCGAGTGTCGGACTGCTGATCACGAGGTCGTGGGTTCGATTCCCACAGGACACAAATATTTATGTGATGAACATAAGTGTTTGTGTTGGACTAGGTGTTTCTTTATGTATTTTATGAATGCATTTACAAAAAAAGATGTATAAGTATTATATCCATTGTCTAGTAGGTACCCATAGTACAAGCTCTGCTTAGTTTGGGACTAGATGGTGCTGTGTAAAAAATGTCCCAAATATTTATTTATTATTTTATTTATTAACTAAGAGCTGATTTTTCATCTTTTATCTGGAGAATAAGTTTGACGTTTTGACAGCTTTTGTATAGAAATTATGTCAAACCGTCATATTTATTCCTTGGATAAAAGTTATCTAATGATTGAAAAATCGGCCCAAAGCCAAATAGCGGTATCTTATTTAAAACATTCTCGCACAATACAAAAAAGTTTTCAAATCACTAAGAGGATTTACAAAACTTTAATTTTCTCGAAATTAGCTTTCCCTGAGATACTGCTTTTGCGTTTAGCACGGTCTGAATTGACACATACACGCACTGTATACTGAGTATAATATACTCTTTGTAATGTACTCTATGGCAGCCGTGACTGCATTGTGAAGCTCACTTAGAGGTCTTTTTGCAGTGCGTGTCTGTATGAGTGTGTCAATTCAGGCGACTTTAATATGTAGTTGAGGTAGGTACTGCTTTAGCTTATAATTATCCACTGTGCCCATAACCAAGCAGTCAAATTTTGATATGATGAAGGTTGTTTTTTATTTATTTAGAAAAAAAGACACCATGGCTCTCTCACTCCATTTCGCTTTACGCATTTACTTGAATTTAGCTAAATGAGAAGACGCTTATGCCGTTGTCTGTTACAAATGTCTGACGCCGCGTCAATCGTTTGAGAGAGACACTATTTACATAATGAGCATTCATCTCGAAGTTGTTAACGATTACGTTTACCTAGGACAAACTGTCCAGTTAGGTAGGTCCAACTTCGAGAAAGAGGTCAATCGTCGAATCTGACTCGGCTGGGCAGCGTTCGGGAAGCTACGGAATATCTTTTCGTCCCGACTATCGCAGTGTCTCAAGACGAAGGTCCGTGTTGCCAGTGATCACGGCACTGAAACGTGGTTGCTCACATTGGACCTCATAAGAAGGCTCAAGGTCACCCAAAGGGAAATGGAGAGGCCTATGCTCGAAGTACCCTGCGTGATCATATCAGAAATCATGAGATCCGCAGGAGAACCAAGGTAACCGACATAGCTCGAAGAATTGCCAAATTTAAGAGGCAATGGGCGGGGCACATTGCTTGCAGAACGGATAGTCGATTGGGCCGAAAGGTTCTGGAGTGGCGACCGCGTACCGGAAGACGCAGCGTGGGTAGGTCTCCCACAAGGTGGACCGATGATTTGGTGAAGGTCGCGGGAATCCGCTGGATGCGAGAAGCACAAGACCGTCGATGTGGCGATGCTTGGGGCAGGCCTATGTCCAGTGGAGCTGTATTAGGGAGGCGTTGCGTTACCATCGGGTGCCTCCCTACCTCCGTCACGTTGTTGGGGCTTACTTGGCGGAAAGGTGTGTCACCTTCAGGGGACGCGAAGGCGGAGACCAGCGCGAGATGTCGTGCGGTGTTCCACAGGGTTCGGTCCTGGGCCCGCTCCTGTGGAACATCGGGTACGACTGGGTGCTGAGGGGCGAGCTCCAACGGGGGGTGACCCTGACGTGTTACGCGGACGACACGCTGGTCACGGCTCGGGGGAGCTCGCACAGGGAGGCAGCGTTGCTGGCTACGGCTGCGGTCTCACGAGTCGTGAGCCGCATACGGCGCCTAGGCCTGGATGTGGCCCTAAACAAGTCGGAGGCCATCGCTTTCCATGGCCCCCGACGGGCGCCGCCGCCGGGATCACACGTCGTGGTCGGGGGGGCTCGAATTGCTGTCGAGCCAACCATGAAGTACCTAGGATTGGTGCTCGACAGCCGGTGGGACTTCGGCCCCCACTTTCGGCGGCTGGCGCCCAAGCTATTGGGCGCGGCGGGCGCGCTGTCAACGCTGCTTCCCAATTTGGGGGGCCCGAGCACCGCCTGTAGGCGGTTGTATGTGGGGATCGTGCGATCGATGGCCCTGTATGGCGCCCCGGTGTGGACGCCCGACTTGACGGCCCGCAGTATCGCAATACTGCGAAAACCGCAGAGGGCGATGGCCGTCAGAGTCATCAGGGGTTATCGCACGATCTCCTACGAGGCGGCTTGTGCACTGGCCGGATCCCCGCCCTGGGACCTGGAGGCGAAAACCCTTGCGTCACTTCACAGGTGGCGCGAGGAGGCGCGGACGCGGGGCGAAAGACTGGTGCAGCGACAGATCACGCTGCGTCGGTCAGAGCTCCGTCAGGTCTTAGTGGCGGAATGGCGGGACAGGCTTTCACGCCCTACCGCCGGCCTCGTCACCATTGAGGCGATCCGGCCGGTGCTCGATCTCTGGCTCGGGAGGAGGCACGGCTCCCTGACGTTTCGGGCGACGCAGGTGCTCTCGGGGCACGGTTGCTTCGGGAAGTACCTGTGTCGCATTGGCAGGGAGCCGGACGCCCGGTGTCATCACTGCGTCCATTGTGGAGAGGACACGGCGCGGCACACGCTGGCAGAATGTACTGCATGGGAGGAGCCGCGCCGCGCCCTTGTTTCTGAGGTGGGGAGCGACCTGTCGCTGCCGGCCGTGGTTCGTTCTATGGTCGGCAGTGCAGAGTCCTGGGACGCGGTGATGTCCTTCTGCGAAAGTGTCATCTCGCAGAAGGAGACTGCGGAAAGGGAGAGGGAGAGTGCAAGCACTCTTCCAGCCCGCAGAAGGCGCACCGGGCGTCGGCGGAGGGCGGATAACGCCCTCTTCCAACCCCCGTAA
Source organism: Amphipyra tragopoginis (assembly GCA_905220435.1). NCBI lineage: Eukaryota > Metazoa > Arthropoda > Insecta > Lepidoptera > Noctuidae > Amphipyra > Amphipyra tragopoginis. The sequence goes on from HG992006.1 coordinate 7,786,772, forward strand.
ACGGGTCCAGGGGCGGCGGACTTGGGGACGTCCGCCTCCCCCATCCAAATGGACCAGAGGCGGTGGCGCGTAGTGTTCCACGCGCGCCTCCTAGATGACACAGGGGGAGTCTCACTCCCCCCCGCGATTGAGGTCTGCAAATGCGGGCCGGCACTAGTTGGGGGCTGCGGACGAATGTACTGCTCCCGCGGCCCCCGGCCTAAGTGTGAGATGGAACACCGGGGTGGTTTTAGTCAGTAAGAGTCTGACAGACCCCTCCGCCCACCCCAGGGCGGAGGACATCCATGAGGATTTCCACCCCGAAAAAAAAAAAAAAAAAAGGCCTATGTCCAGTAGTGGGCATCTTTCGACTGAATGATGGTGATGATTCATTAGCAGCGTTCAGCGTCATGCCGGAGGCAGTCTACGGCGTTAGTAACATACCACGGCCTCATTCTACATGCCGTCTGTAATAATTATACCCAATGAACTATGAATGCCTAATACTTTATTATTGGCTTTGATGAAAAAGCTTTCGACTGGAATCCAAGTTTACTAATTTACGAACGCTTCGATAGTGTCGATAGTGTGTCGACAGAATAAATGTTAATTTTTTTTTTGACCCCTTGCTTGTCTCCCACAATGGGTGCCTGAAGGGCCGCCGCGGTCGGCCCAGAAAGAGGTGGCGAGATGACCTAGACGCGTGCTGCGAAGGCTGGTTTGAGGTAGCGTAGGAAAAGAGTACAAGGAAGGACTTGGGGGAGGCCTATGCCCAGCACTGCCGTGCAGGCCCTAAAGTGCAGTATGAGAGAAAAAGCGGTTTCGAATAAATCGCGAAAAACTTTTTGACGCTGTTTTTTTTTTATATTATTCATCTGTATGGTGGATATTTTTATTGCCACGAGGACTACCTGAGAACAAAGATTATATCTACGAATAGAAATATGAATTTAGTTTATTAAGTTCTAAATAAAACGATTTTTTCCAAAATCATGGCAGTTACTGCACGCAAAAAGGTACACGTATGCAGATTAAAATGCGGTAAAAATACTTGATACTGCAAAATCTTTGATTTATTTGCTACTTTGCAGAGTAATTTGCAGCATAATACCTTTTTTACTGCATTTTAATTTGTATCTTGAACTAATTGCACGTGTAGTATGTAACAAATTTTCCAACTTACGAATTATGTCCTAGGTAGGAATTTACAGAATAAAACAATTTTATGTATGGAATAAGAATAACGTTTATTTTTTAACAATTTCTGCTAATATTGTTACTTATCTTTAGGCGTTTCGAGCACTTGCGGCTATAAATATACTTAAGAAACAATATTAAATAGTAAGAAACTTTTTGCTTTCGCAAGACACGAGATCTTTTACTTAAATGGCACATGGTTTATACCTATCTAAAAATAAATCACAAAGATCTTAGATATCAAAATAACATAAAATAAATGCTCAACATTCGGTTCATGTTTACAAGGCATGCATAATCATAAAAATAATAAAATAGGGTATATGATACGCGTATCATTTACTCGGTATTATTAGGTAGGTAGGTACCAAAAACAAAAGTTATAAGTAAATAACAAAAACACGAATGTATCAAAAAAACCATAAGTCCTCAACATCACCCGTTTTATAAGACGGGTATTTAGTCTGAACGGCCCAAAGCGAATGGACCGCGGGCCATTCGACCGTAACCAAAAATCGTCTACTTTCCAAAGGACCGGTGATAAAATGATTTTGAATTTTCATTATCTTCATAACCGGTTGGCACGACTTAACAATGATCCTTTATTTTAACTTTTGCACCCGAATGTAGGTACTTGATGTACTTTTTATCACCCGGTCCTTTGAAACGCAGACGATTTTTGTTTACGGTCGAATGGCCCGCGGTCCATTCGCTTTGGGCCGTTCAGACTAAATACCCGTCTTATAAAACGGGTAATGTTGAGGACTTATGGTTTTTTTGATACATTCATGTTTTGTTATTTACTTATATCTTTTGTTTTTGGTACCTACCTACCTAAGAGATTACAAAGTTATTTACACACATTTACATAATTACAAACAAAAATATACAAATAACGAAAAATGTATCCTAATAAAACTATAAACTAAAATAGGGCATCGAAATATTTCTCCGCATCGCTGTCCACTGGTAGCGTGCCCAGAAGGCTGGCAGCATTGCCACGTTGTATGGCAATGCTAATCCTTTGGCCAAAGTAGAGGCCAGCCTTCGGGTCACGGGAAGCGTCGACCAGCCGCCTTGCTACCTCTCTATATAGAAGTCGGGCACTCGGACCCCACGACCCGAGTGTTTCGACCCCAAACGGCTCGAAAATATAATTACTGATGTAGTTATTATATTTTCGCCGCTTGAGGGCCTCCGCAGCTGCAGCAGCAGCGCCAGCACAGCCTGCCGAGCTAGGAAGGTGGGATGGTGCAAGGGTATCGACGCACGTTGCGTCCCATACCAGAGGCCTACCCATCTTCCATGGTACCAATGACATGCCATCTGGTCTCTTACCATCGTCACGTGCCAAGCCATTGGGTTCTAATACAGCTGGAACGCCGGCAGTGACAAGAGCACGACGGATAATATCATTTAAGTTGGCGTGCCGTGCTATACGACCTGCACTCCTGCTGCAAGACAAGCCGTGGTGTCCGAGGCTGTCGACGGCTTCACCGCAATGGCAGCAATGCGGAGCACCGCATGGAGCACCCAAACGAAGGCATGTAGCGATCCGGAAAGTAGTGTCGTCCAACATAGTACCTATGTTGGGCGACGGAAGTGCCTGAAGCCATAGGCCCGACTCCCATTCACCCACAGCCAGCAGGCGAGCACGCTCAGCGGTTGTGATTGACGTATTTATAAGTTGATTCCGTATCACAACGCAGAGCGGCTCATCCCACTGTCTCTGGGAAATGGGTTGACGAGCGGATCCGTATTCGGGCAAGCGATTTTGCAAGCATTCAAAGCCTCGGTCAAGCACGTTACCTCAAAATTAACCAGTGAGTTGGCTAAGATATTCCTGGTTAATTTTTCAGTACTGTGAACCAAGGATAGGAATGCCGGTAGACTTATACTGGTAATTTTGCGGACGCCGAGGCCCCCAAAACGGATGGGGAGCGTAGCTTGTTCCCAAGCTCGGTCGTCCAAAGCTACCTAATAATACCGAGTAAATGATACGCGTATCATATACCCTATTTTATTATTTTTATGATTATGCATGCCTTGTAAACATGAACCTAATGTTGAGCATTTATTTTATGTTATTTTGATACCTAAGATTTTTGTGATTTATTTTTAGATAGGTATAAACCATGTGCCATTTAAGTAAAAGATCTCTTGTTTCTTGCGAAAGCAAAAAGTTTCTTACTATTTAATATTGTTTCTTAAGTATATTTATAGCCGCATGTGCTCGAAACGCCTAAAAATAAGTAACAATATTAGCAGAAATTGTTAAAAAATAAACGTTATTCTTATTCCATACATAAAATTGTTTTATTCTGTAAATTCCTACCTAGGACATAATTCGTAAGTTGGAAAATTTGTTACATACTACACGTGCAATTAGTTCAAGATACAAATTAAAATGCAGTAAAAAAGGTATTATGCTGCAAATTACTCTGCAAAGTAGCAAATAAATCAAAGATTTTGCAGTATCAAGTATTTTTACCGCATTTTAATCTGCATACGTGTACCTTTTTGCGTGCAGTAACTGCCATGATTTTGGAAAAAATCGTTTTATTTAGAACTTAATAAACTAAATTCATATTTCTATTCGTAGATATAATCTTTGTTCTCAGGTAGTCCTCGTGGCAATAAAAATATCCACCATACAAATGAATAATATAAAAAAAACAGGGTAAAAAGTTTTTCGCGATTTACTCGAAACCGCTTTTTCTCTCATACTGCACTTTAGGGCCTGCACGGCAGTATTCACTACCTACACTACCGGCACGACGCGGACACAAACGTCTTTCTTCCGCGGCAGCGTTCGACACGACTGATTGACCGAGAGAGAGAGCGACAGATCCTAACTAGTAGAGATGGAACAAATCATTGGTAGCAGTGAAAAATCATATGATTTAGTTTTCATATGTCATCACTGCTATTGTCATTTGAAATCACAGCGATAATGATTTGTCACCAATAAGCGAATGAAATCGCGCGGAGCGATCGCGGCGCACCGATGATGCACGACAATCTACGAGCGCGAGCAACGAGGAGTGAGCGGGACGCCCGACGCATTATCCCTGCGTGCGAGTAGTGCGTCCGATTGACCTGCGACCCGCGTCGCAATCAATGTTTACATTCTAAATTATACATTAAGTCGATTATTATAAGGTCGTGATTGAATTTCAATTTTATTTGACCTTTCATATGATTTTTAGCGGAAGGAACAAACGAAATAAAATGACATTTCACCTGTGCGGGCGGACATCCTCAGTCTTAATATAGCAGAAGCGCGTGCCTGTTGTCGTATGACATATATTGCGACTCGCGGCGTATTTTGCGATATTTTTGAAAGTTTTTATTTGTACTTATTACAAATTATTACATTTATTACAAAGTTGATTTTACACCAGTTTAATGTAACAACAAACGTGTCCTGTTACATCATATTCATTATTCAATTACTATGTCATTTCATTTCGTTATTTTCAATGATAAATAGCAGAAAATCATTCATAGGGAAAAATAGCAGGTGTGAAAAATAGCAGGTGATTTCACTGTGATTAAAAAAATCATATGATCATATGATCATGATTTCTAAATACCAATCATTTCCATCTCTGCTAACTAGAACGCAGCTTAAAGTATGGTCTCGATTGCAGTGGAATGAAGTAGCATTGTTCAAGTTACCAATTATAATGCAGTAACAGCTACTCATATTGCTATTTAATTAGCTTGAAGTTATTTTCACCTTTAAAATAATACCGACTATACTGCAGTAAATAATGATCATACTGCAATTTAAATAGTAGCATTCATACTCGAACGTGATTTGCGATTAAAGTAAAAGCAGTAAAAGAAAGAATTTTAATTTTGCTGCACTTTAGTTGGTTTTCACTCTAAGAACCTACTTGAATAATACTAAATAAAATACCACATACAAGTACTTTGCTGCGTTTTAATCAATAGTTCGCCTGAAATAAATTAGTGATCAACCATGCAGCATTAATACTGTTAGTACAAAAACGACTTACTGCGTTTTAATTTATATGCGTCAATATTTGTTTGAGTGTAGAATACAGGTTTTTAGTGGTAATAAAGATATTTACTGCATTTAAATAGGTAAAGTGACGAGTCGTGGTAGACGTAACAGCTGTTACTGTATTTTAGTTAGTCTTATGACATATTTAGACCTGCAAACGTAAGTTACTGCTTTCACTAATTCGTATTTTTAACCGTTTAGAACATCCGAACTAAAAACCGGCAATATCACTGTGTTCCTTACAGCGTGACCGTCAAGGTTCGATATTCAACTCAAAAACGTGAAAAAACCTGTTACTGCGTTTTAGGGCCTGCACGGCAGAGCAGTGGAAAAGTATAGGCTAAAAAAAATTGTTGTAAATAAATCTGTTACATACACTTTTTACAAGTCAAGGTTAAGTTTTTTTTCAAGACTGGATGACGCCGTCCTTTCCTATCTGACTAGCTCTGAGAAGAAAAGCCGAAATAAACTCAGAGGCCAATGATTCAAATAGTTTTAGACTTTTGGTATTCTGTTGGTTATTTTAGACCAGTGGCTTTCCACTGAATTTCCATTGAACTGTCACTCAGCTGCCATTAAACTATTACTTCAATAGAAAACATTGAAGTTTTAGCAAAATATCTAATCTGTCACTCGTAATGGAATGTTCAATAGCGTGTCGGTGGGATGACAATTGTATGTAATTTTATTTAAACTAGCAGACTATTGCTATGTCGACACCAGTGCACTTTCATGTTCATCTTGCGCTTTCGTCTGACGCATGCCTGAAGCGCCATAGCGCATGCAATAGCGCATGCCCTAATACTAGTTCGAGTCTTACGGAAATCAATATTGCATGCGCGGTGTAGACATACCATTTGACCTTTGCATCAAATCAGCTGATCTTCTTCAAGAAATTAACGAAGATGGATCGTTCTAAATTGCGGCCTTGCATTTTTTTCATAATAAACACACTGACTCACCCCAGGAATGTTGTATTCATAGCACATGGGCGTCTGACAGTCGATAGTGTCAGTCACACTTCGTACCTCCAGGGAGTAGTCCCTCGCCACACCTCCTGTTCCAACACAATATATTAATTATGCTTAGTAGGTGTCATTAAAGGCAACTTAAAATATAAACAAACTAGATTATACAGTAACAATACACAGTGACCACCTTTTTCTAATTTTTCGTAAAACACATGAACAATCTTAAAAATAATTATTGTTATCTGTAGGTGTAGGTATCTGTAAAAGCAGTGCAGGTATGACTTCGATCCCGTCCCATACCTCTGACTTTTCGAAATGATGTGCAGATCATAATGTGATTATCAATTGCGTTACCGGTGAAGGAAAACATCGTGTGGAAACCTGCACACCTGACAGGACTTCACAAAGTTCTCGATGGCATGTGAATTCCGCCAACCCACACTGGCCAGCGTGGTGGACTATACTATGGCCTAAACCCTTCTCATTCAGAGAAGAGGCCCGAGCCTAGAAGTGGTACAGTACTGGGCTTGTTATGTTATGTATCTGTCACGTACATGAGCTTTTTAGGTAAATCAACAGAATTTTAAAAGATGTATCAGGTATCAATCACCACTTTCAGCCTTTACAATCTCAAGGAATGAAATACTATATAGGGTGACTGGTAATTAGTGACCGATACTTTAACACATGATTGTACTCATGATAACAAACAACTTTCTCAAAGAAACATTATTTTTATTTTATTTTTTTCATTTAAAATTTATTAATAAACTGTTACGGAATGGACGCGGCTCATAATATGGTTTTTTTTGTTCTATAAATAATGTTTCTTAGGGAAAGTTGTTTGTTATCATGAGTACAATCATGTGTTAAAGTATCGGTCACTAATTACCAGTCACCCCATATATCCGTATATTGTTTCCTTTCAAAAGTATTCACAATATTTTGAAGAAACAGCTGCAACCTATTACTGACGTCATGAAGATAAGTTTACATTCGAAACTTTACGTCATACAAATTCACATGAAGCCATTATGGATAAAATTTTGTTACGTATGTGCGTTCTTTGTATAAAATAGATTGTTTTTTTTTTTTTTCAGACTAGACACCAGACATATTGGATATTGTATATTTACAGGGCTGCTAATAGATTTTCAGAAAAAAAAAATAGATTTTTTATCGTGAGTGAGACGGTTGGGCTATATCTAGATATAGCTAGATCGTTGATATAAAACAAGTCGTTGAACTAAGAAACCTATATTCGCAACAATAGGTAATAATATAAATAAAGAGATCATACAAAACATCATACTGTTAGCAGTAAATAAATTAGAGCAGAGTGGCTAAACTAAGGCTTGTTTCTCACGTACCACACATCACAACCGCAACAACACCACAACAACAACACTTGGGAGGGCACTAATTTGTATGAAAATGTATTGTTTAATTCACACGAACCACATTTTGTCGCCAAAGCTGCAGCGACACTATTCATATGTAACCACTGCTAGAGCTCTTTTTGACTGGTCACGATCCACCGAGCTCTCCCGTCGTAGAGCTGGTCGTCTCTTCAGACTCCGCAGTCACACCGATAATTCAGTCCTCATCAAGCTGTCTCCCTCCCTCCAAGCCCCCGCCAGCAACGCCCTAAGCCGAGGTCCGAGTCCCACTAAGGGTCGCCCTTAGTGCTGTTGTTGCAGGTAGTCGTGATGTTAGTGTAGTAGGTACAAGTAATTAGCTCAGGTTAAGTATTTTACTTCCCCCCTTTTCGCTGGAGACCCTTCAGGTCTCGCCAATAACTGTCCAGTTACGTAGAAGGGGTCCGCAAGGACCATCTACAGCAGTCCAATAGAAAAAAAAAACTCTTTTTGTCGCTGCGATGTGGCGTGGTTGTGGTACGTGTGAATTTTCCCTTAAAGTGGTTGGAACGACAAAAGAGTAATGACTGAGCGACATGTTCATCAAAGAATGGAAATAAATTGGCTAATAAGAATAAAAACGAAACAATAGGGTATTTGACTGAAAAAATCTAACTACTTAGTCCGTCAGTTAGATTATAAAAAAAGATTTGACCCGTATTTTTTCTTTTGTTACGTAAACCAAAATTGACGAAGATACGACACTTTTAATATTGGCAAAACATCACAAGCAAGTACTATTTTTACTTGTTTCTGACGTCATAAGCCCCCACTCTCGAGTTTTGATGCGTTTTATCTTTCCAAATATTCGTAGATTTAACAAAAGAAAAAATAAGTGTCCATTACTTTTCAAAACTCTAACTGGCGGACTAATTAGATTTGCAATTTATTGATGCTGTCAACATGCCTATGGTGGCCAAATATTCAAACGCCGCGCCGTTAAGTTTCGTGCTGTCACTGTCACTTTAAGGCGATGTTACAGTGATAGCACGAAATTTATGGCAAAATAAAATTGATTGGCGTTTGAGTATTTGGTTAAAGGAAAAGTTTTACCCCAACGTAGCACAAAAACAAAACGAAATAATAAATGTTTCAAAATTTCTTTCAATTTATTTCAATTTAGTTGTTTGATTCAATTTAGTAACAAATCAACTCAAATTTATCTACTCAAAGTTATTTATTGAAAGTTACAGTTGTATAGTAAACTGCAAATTTTCTAAACAAGCAGCCTTGTCTAGATCAAACATTGTTTTTTTTTCTCTAAAATTGTTTTTTCTAACTCACCAACCCTACTCAGCGTTCGCTGAACGATGAATGACGTACACAAGGAGTGAATGATTAACAAGCGTGAAGTTTGAAGTCGACTTCTGGTCAGAAAATGCATAAGCAACAGATAATTTATAACTTTTGATGATAGATCTGAGTGGGTATACCTATAAGCTAGATTTAGATACAGTGTTTTTATTTTGCAGAAGGCAGGAACAAGTGACGTCAGACGTGAATCTGTTTAAAATATTACATAATTGGTAAGCGTAACAATTTAGGCAATATACAGGATGTAAATGAATTCGTGTAATTCCTTCAAACCGCGTGATCTACTGGTGACACAGATTAAGCTCAATTTTTTTTTTTTATCAAAATCAACTTTTTTTTTTGTGAAAAGCTTGGTTTTCTATTTCTGAGTCATTTTGGCGCCCCGAGTTAACTGTAATTCATTTACACCCTGTATATTTTCCTGACGGTCGATCTGGTAGGTTGTTGCAAGACAAACATATTTTTGAAAATATCGTCCAAAAAATTGCCGATTAGGTATATGTGACAATCAAAACGAATGGAAACATTGTGAAGTATCAATAGTCCCGCGGTTTAGATTATGAAATGATGCCTACACGCTGTTTGAAGCCTAAGGTTGGTCTGAACTGCTGAATGAAACACTGAATAACTTTGTAGAGCTATATTATCGAACTAAACCATTTACACATTGAATTTGCTTATGAAAATTTCTACAAAAATTTACTACGCCATGTCTCATACGTTATTGTTTTTTCTTTTTTGACACACACATGACTCGTCATTCAAAATTATAAGAAAAGAACACTAAAACCTCTGTTGACCACAAATAAATCTCAAAGAAGGCGTGAACACACGCCGTTTCACTTACGAGCAAAAGACCGACCAAAAGGCACAAACAGAACAGATAGCGGGAGACCGAACCGAATGTGAAAGTCGTTGCCCGGGAGGGAAAACGTCGGGAATACATTTGGTCATTGCACGGTTCCTGTCGGCTTTCACGCGGACGAATTCGCAGGCAAAAGCTAATCAATTATATTTATTACGAATGTTAAATAGCTAAAAAAGGCTAATTTCAGTGCCTACAAACTAATTTCACATAAAACGGCTCTCTTATAAGATACTAGCTTCTGCCCGCAGCTTCGCTTGCGTGAAATTTTGAACCTTGATTAAGCCCCTTTTTAGTGAAATCCAAACAGTCCATATTTATCTTTGAAGAGTGTTTGCACCAAATTTCAAGTCAATAACCCCATAGAATAAGGATTTTCATATAAACGTTAACAACCAATTTCACCAGTTTAGAGTTGGAATTTTCAAAAACCCTTCCATAATGGATGCGTGCGTTATTATAGGTACCTACTGTCAAAATTCCAAGCTTCTAACCCCAGCGGTTTAGGCTGTGCGTTGATAGATCGGTCGCCCAGTCAGTCAATTTCTCCCCATACTTCTTACTTCAAAAGTACCAGATTTTTCATACAAACTTTCAACCCTTATTATTTCATCCCCGTAGGGGTTGAATTTACAAAAACTTTCAAACACGTGTACATTTATTTCTAACCCGAAACCCTTTTATTTCACATAATGATTTTAACTTCAAAAATATTTTCATTAGAGGGTTTTTGGAAATTCTACCTCTAAGGGGTGAACCCCTATTTCACCCCTTAGGGGTTGAATTTCGAGAAATTCTTTCTTAGTGGATGCCTACGTCACAAAAAGTACCTACTGTCAAAATTTCAAGTTTCTAACCCCAGCAGTTTAGGCTGTGCGTTGATATCTCAATCATTTGGGCGCAGCTTCGCTTGAGTGAAAGTTTAGTCCTCTTTAAGCCCCTTCATTTATTTGTAACCAGAAACCCTGTATATGATTCAATGCTTTTAATTTCGAAAAAACTTTTATCACCATTTAACCCCGTAGGGGTAGAATTTCCAAAAAACCCTCAAACAGGTTTATGTTTTTTTCTTCCCAAAAGCCTAAATTTTTAATTCCATGCTTGTTACTTCAAAAGTACCAGATTGCTCATACAAACTTTCAACACTTATTTCACCCCGTTAGGGGTTAAATTTCCAAAAACCCTCAAACACGTGTATGTTTATTTCTCACCAAAGGCCATTTTTTTAAATTCCACTCTTCTGACTTCAAAAGTACCAGATTTCTCATGCAAACTTTCAACAGTTATTTCACCTCCTTAGGGGTTGAATTTCCAAAAACGTTCAAGCACGTGTACATTTACTTCTAACCAGTAACACTATTATTTATTTCATACTTTTAAATTCCAAAAATCTTTCATCCCTGTTTCACCCCTTAGGGGTAGAATTTCCAAAAACCCTCAAATACATTTACATTTATTTCTTACTAAAAGCTTAAATTTTTAATTCCATGCTTCTTACTTCAAAACTACCAAATTTTTCATACAAACTTTCAACACTTATTTCATCCCCTTAGGGGTTGAATTTACAAAAACGCTCGAACATTTTTACATTTGTTTCTAATCAGAAACCTTAATATTTAATGTCATGCTTCTTAATTCAAAAATGACGGACTTGCACACAAACTTAAATACTCTATTTAAACCCCTTAGGGGTGGAATTTCGAAAAACTCTTTCTTAGTGGATACTTGCTCTTCACAAAGAACACACCCTCCAATTTTCATGTCTCTAGGACCAGCGGTTTAGGCTGTGCGTTGATGACTAAGTCAATCAGTCAGGTCTTTGAATTTTATAGGGTAAAACTCGGTAATACGCCCCAAGTGACAAAACGCCCCACCACTCCAGCACTCACACTATCAAAGCTGCGCCGCTCACAACTAGACGCGCGGAGACCCACTAGTAGGCGAACAACATGGCCGACGTGTGCACGTAGTTTGTGATGTCCGTTTAAAAAATATTGCAAAATCTGTATTTATTGGAGTGAAATAATTTGCGGTAAGTTTCTAAGAAATTCATATATATTGATACTTTTAGATTTTGTGTTATAATGATCCACACTATCGTAAAATAGATGAAATTACCTTTATACTTTTATTTTGTCGAACGTTATAACCTTGAATCTACTGCTTTGACCTCGGTGGGGCGTATTGAAAATCAAATTTGACAATATGCCCCTAAGTCAATTTACAAAACGCCCCAATATTTGAACTGTGTTAAAGTATTTTTTATCGCGTGTTATTATTTCAGATTATGTCTCGGAAGTATCAAAGAACAACGCTACGAGCGTCATGGAGTGCAGACGACTTAGACAAAGCCATGCGCAGTGTACTTAGCAAAGAAATGGGTGTTAATGAGGTATCCAGAAGCTTTGGCATACCATCTCGAACCCTAAGAAGACACATTTTATCGGGAAAATCAAAGGGCCCTCTTGGACGCAAACCAGTATTTTCTGTAGAACACGAAAAAAAACTGGTTGCCCATATAAAGCAATTGGAGAAAGGTGGATTTGCCCCTGATAGAAAAGATGTTAAAGAAATGGCATTTCAACTTGCTAGGAAACTCAATATTAAAAATCCATTTTCATCAAGTTCAGCATCAGCTGTAAATGTTTGGTTTTCGGGATTCATGGCTCGCAACTCAGAATTAAGTCAGAGAAAATGAAGGTAATTGCCGACAAAAAGAAGCCAGCAGCTGGAAAATTAAAGCAGACTAAGACCACAAAAATAACTAAACCTATCGAAGAAAAAGATGGTGATAAAAAGAAACAAGAAAAAGGAGGTAAAAAGAAGCCAAAGAAAGTGTCTGTCAAAAATAAGAAGAAGAAAAAAGTAAGCTATTCATCCTCTTCTGAAAGCAATGATGAAAATGAGGGCAGGGTAGATACTTCTGAAGAAGAAATCTCAGACGAACATGACGACATTATCAGATGCGTGGAATGCACGGAAGATTACTATAATACAAAATCCACAGAAGATTGGATTCAATGCCTGTCTTGTTTAGCGTGGTTACATGAGTTTTGTACCATGTTTATTTAAAAAGTCTGATTTGATAAAGAGACTGAGTAACTGCCTCTTATTATCCTAAGTTAAGATTGAGAGTTAATTTTTGTCAAAACAATTGTTGTTATAGTTTAAAATATGCAAAAATATATGATTAATACACTGGGGCATTTTATAATAAGAGTGAGTCGTATTAGCCAACGATAACACTACAAAACGCCCCACCTAAGGTTTTTTTTAAATAATAAATATTATTGTATCCTTAGTTCCTATTATCATTATTACTTGTGGTATTGTTGTTAAAATACTAAATATTGTTCCAAAATAAAAAGTTTGATTATATCTTGTAAGATTTTTTAGTTATTACAATTTTAAAAAAAGTGGGGCGTTTTACCGAGTTTTACCCTATACCTACTAGCTGTACCCGGCATGCGTTGCAATGCACTTTTTCCTACCTACTACCTACCTACTACCTACCTACTACCTACCTACTACCTACCTACTACCTACCTACTACCTACCTACTACCTACCTACTACCTACCTACTACCTACCTACTACCTACCTACTACCTACCTACTACCTACCTACTACCTACCTACTACCTACCTACTACCTACCTACTACCTACCTACTACCTACCTACTACCTACCTACTACCTACCTACTACCTACCTACTACCTACCTACTACCTACCTACTACCTACCTGATATTTTTTTTTTTAATATCATAATTTTCTTTCATAAGAACCTTCTCCTGACAATTACGAACAAAACAAAAAAAAAATTAGCAAAATCGGTCCAGCCGTTCACGCGTGATGCGATGACCAAGGGAAATAGCGATTCATTTTTATATATATTAAACCTTACGTACGTCGTGATAAATTAAAAATGACCAAATTGCATTCCCGAGGTTTTCACTCCCGGGCGACGAAGTGCGGTTTTGCACTACGTCCGATCCGAATCCGAGAAAATAGGAACCGAATTCTGCCGTCCGATTTGTAAAAGACCGTTGAGTGACATTTTGTCACGTTGAGTTTTATTTACTTCGTTATAGCGCAACTTTTTCTTTATCGACCAGTCCGGTGCGTATTTTTCTATCGTTTGTCAGTTACGAGATCCAGAGACTTTTACAGAGACTATTATTTTGTAGATGGTCGCATTTCAGTACAGAAAAACATTACTAAAAAACAAAAAAATTAAACACAATATTACTCCAGTAACTCATTAAAAGTTATACAATGAGCTTAAAAGTAGCCCAATCATTTGGTATAATAAAAACATTTGTCTGTCTTCAGAATTTCTAGGGACAACATTTTCCACGTTTTTACTCATAACCCAAAATTAGGTTTACTCGCCTTTTAGAAAACGGACGGCTGAATTAGCTATAGTACTATTTATATGGAAGCTCGTACACCGATATTCCGACCCGAATTTCATAGATATGCATTCAAGTATCCACGGATTGTATTTTCTCGGTTCGGATCGGACGCACTGCCCTTGAATCACTCTGATAAGATTTATCACACCGATAATTTAGCCTTCATCAAGCTGTCACCGGATCGCCTCGGGCGTGTGCCGTCCACGCGCGGACGACGAGTTGACCACTCGATGACAACTCGCTGCTCGCATGCTTGCCTTGCGTTGTCGCGCATTGCCAACGCACAAGTCCCGAGTGAACCGCGCGCTGCCATCGAGTGGACTCCTCCAACGACTCCTCTGGTTGACCACGCGACGTTTACTGGTGATAACGCGGCATCCACCCGTGAACCACCTGCTGACAACTAGTGGAAGCCGAGCGACGACGCGATGCGGGTCGGGTGCCGGGTGGCTCTAATGAGCTGTGACCATATGGCGACGTTATCTGTTTATTTGTTTTGTGGAATATGCTTTTCGCTTACTCTGATTCCATACTTCTAGATAAAAACCTGTTCATTCTTGATACAATACGTTAGTCACGTATTGGAATGATCTATTTGTATTCGCTATTTACTACTAATACAATCACGTCAGTACACCAAAACATGAATGAAACGGTAACACAAACAGACAACTATTTGTAGCGGAAGATTAATGACCGATGTTGAAAGAGCGAACATACCAATCGTTGGTGAATCATTTGAACTGGTTACTAATAGTGATGTGACGAGTTAGGTAGACTCGAGTACCTTGTAGGTACTCATGTACTCGAGTTTTTGAATTAAAGTATTCGAATACTCAAAACTCGAGTAAAGATTTCGAGTATTCATAGTAGGTACTCGAATACCGATCCGAGTACATAAATCGCTACCTTATGTCCTTATGTTCAACAGTCAATTAGTCGGGACCCCTCTCTACCATCTGAAATATACAGGTTTCTTCTTGTCTTTTTTTTATTGACGATCAATCAAACTGTTGTATTTTATGTCATTATTTTTTCTTGTTTTTTGTGTGAAACATAAGAGTACTCGAATCCAATGAAGTACTCGATAGTCGGACCTAGTACTCGAATAATAGATTCGAGTCAGTGACTCGATTCTTTTTATCACGATTACTAAATTATTAGAATACTATAAATGGCCGACTCGGCACATCACTTTTACTAATCGTTAATGCATTGTGTTGACGCCAATGAAAATATTTAGGATGGGCATGAATTAGCATGATGCATCTGCGTGTATGAGGCGTGATGTGCATGATTTGAGCATGCTAATGCAGTCTAATTTCCTCTAACTGACAGCCGGGTAGATAACTCTGCTAATTTGATAGGGATATCCCTATAATGTAAACGAGAAGGGAATGATTTGACATTCTATGTACATACAATGCATAAAAATACTAAAGAGCATTAAAAAGCATACATAAACTCACGCCTTTTTCCCATGGGGTAGGCAGAAACTGTAGAACGCCACATGTCACGATCCTTACACACTCCTTTCGCTTCGTCCACGGTCATATATCTTGTCATACACGCATGCCGGTTGAAAGTACTACGCACCTGTCCTTTTGAAAAACATCACCAATAACATCGATGTATGTCCTTCTAAGGCGTGCTCTACTGGCGTTTCCACTGACAGCCGCCTTATAAATTCCTTTTGTTAATCGCCGTTCACTCAATCTTTCAACATGCCCAAACCACCGAAGCATACTCCTTTAAATTTTTGTCACTACATCATCTTTTAAACCGCAACTTTGTCTTATCACATCATTCTTCAATCTAGGAACGCATTTCCACGGCATTTATTCTACTTTCATGACTTTTCTTCCAAGACCAACATTCACTTCCATACATACCGTTGGTACCAGTACACCATTATGGACAGCCAGCCGTGCCTTTTTGGACATCGACTGGTTAGCCACAATCGTATGCATAGCACCATTCACTTTATTTCCCGCATTTGCTCTCCTTTCCATATCTTCATCAATCTTACCATCTCTTGTAAACATACTTCCCAAATTAACAAACTCATTCGACTGTTCAATACTTTCATCGCCAATCTTTACTTTGTAACTCTGCTCATTTGATAGCGATATGGAAACGAGAAGGGAATGATTTTTAACCCCCGACGCAAAAAGAGGGGTGTTATAAGTTTGACCGCTACGTGTGTCTGTCTGTGGCACCATAGCTCTTAAACGGGTGTACCGATATAGGTGCGCTTTTTTTTTATTTAAAAGCTGGTTTTCTAGCGTTGGTTCTTAGACATGTTTTATCAAAATCGGTTCAGTCGTTTCAGGGTCATCAGCTGTTTTGTAATTTGCGTTGGGGGTTTTTTTTATTTTTAATTTATAGATTATAC
Source organism: Amphipyra tragopoginis (assembly GCA_905220435.1). Lineage (NCBI taxonomy): Eukaryota > Metazoa > Arthropoda > Insecta > Lepidoptera > Noctuidae > Amphipyra > Amphipyra tragopoginis. Next base: position 7,803,362 of record HG992006.1, read on the forward strand.
ATATATGTACTTATAATGCATAAAAATACTAAACAGCATTAAAAAAACATAACATCAGGCCTGTATTCCTCGAAGGATTGGACAGAGTTAAATACACCCTTATTTCGACATTAAGTCCCATATAACAGGGGGCGTGCCTATTGCCATCAAGCGAGCACAAATCCAGACTCCAGGCTGCTGCTGAGAAATTCCACACGGAAAACCCAATAACACTTTGCCTGACCTGGGGATCGAGTCCAAGACTTCACGCTCAACAGTCGCGCTTGCGACCTCAAGACCAACGAGTTAGTCCGAGCATTAAAAAACGGGTAGGTACCAGTGGCGAAGGCTCCATACAACTCGATACCTATCGGCTTCCCTTTAGAAACGAGTAGTTATTGGAATTCACGCATCACACTTGAGCAAGGTAAGCATTTTTTGGACCGGCTTCCCTTTTAAGAAAATTCACCCTACGCCACTGGTAGGTACCTATATTAAAAGACCCTCCACGAGCGACGATGCTTGTACGTTCGGCGCACCCTCCGCTACCAACCTTGCTGACTGGTAAATTTTTTCACCCCGTCATGAACTATTTTCGTTTAGCTCGTGCAGACACGAGAAAAGAAGATAAAAAAATACTGTTGCCTCTTTTAAGTAGGTTAAATTATCTTTTTTGTTCCTGTAGGCCTAGTACGAATGTTGTGACGTATGGTAACGTAAACGTAACGTTAACGCGAGTGAATTTTGAATTGGAAATACTCGTTTCGCACATAATATTTAATCGAATTGAAAACTTTACTCATATCTAAGAATGATACAACTTGTGCTTGTCGCATAAAGGAGGTGGCCAACTTTTTAAGGGACCGTTACCCCACCGTCGAAATCCATGTACACAAAAAATAATTACTTCATTTCAAAGCGTTTGACCTCAAGACTTACAATATGGAAACAAAAAGCGCCTAGAGGTCCTGTATTTTTTTTAAAGGGCAGCTTTTCTTGCTGTACTATAACTTAAATGTCAGGTGTTATTTATTGTTAACATTTAAATAAATATTGTTTAAAAACCTTCAGAAAACGTATTATACCTATGTTCCAAGTTATCCCGATTAGTTTTTAGTAGTTTTGATACTAAACTGCTACTTAATACCAACTACTACCATATATCTGCTGAAATTAAATTAAAGGATTTTTATATCACCTGTATTTCACAATATGTTATCCTGACGCTCAGAATTCCATGATATTACAATTTGCAATAATCGGCTAAATTATTTTTAATTTAATTTTAATTTTAAGTAGGCACTCAACACGTTTGATAAATATACATATAATGCATGTTGTGCTTACCTGTAAGAAATTGGTACACTAGTCTGTAAGTCCATTGAATGTATCTCATATCTTTGTATTAGTATATTCAATTGTTGGTGAGCCAAATAAATAAAATAAAAAATCATATTTCTCATCGAACCTAGCTAAAACACAATTGACACAATTCACAATTATTTAGTCCTTAATAAAAGCTGTGAAAATCAGTTTTCAATTCAAATTATATCTAACGTTACAGAAAATGACGAATAGATACACACAGATGACATAGATAAAAAATATAAAAATAACAGGTATTTAAAATACCAGATAACATTTGTTCCTTTCAGTAACTGTTATCTGTTAGTATAAATAACATTCACGACGCGGTTGACACAACGCCCTGTTAAATAACGATGTTTTTGTCTCATTCTTACTGACGACATATAACCTTGCTAAAAAGATGTACCTAAATAGTCTAATAATATATACAGGGTGGTAATTTGAGATGGGACATGAAGCGCAGCTACCTTAACCATTGTAGCTACAAGAAAACGTTCTTACGAGGCCACCCCTAACTTTTGGAATGATTTCTATTTGCATTCACAGATTTTGAAAAAAATGTACAGTCAGCGAGAAAAGGGGCAGTTTTCAGAAAACATTTTTATGATGCCAATCGATCCTATTTCCCTTAAGGATCAAAACCCTCTTCCGGACCATTTGTGGTTGGAGTACTAGAAATGTCAGAAATATTTGGAACTGAATTCATAGATATGGGTTTTATTTCGGTATGAATGTAACTTTGACGATGATGATTTCTGACGTTCTAGTACTCTAATATCAGTGAGTCGTGAGTCCGGAAGAGTATTTTGATCTTTATAAGAAAATTGATCGATTGGCACCATAAAAATATTTTGTGAGAACTGACAATTTATTTGCTGACTGTATCAATTTTTTTTTCAATAACTTTGAATGCAGTTTGAAATAATGTCAAAAATTATGGACAGTCTCCTATCAACATTTTCCTGTAGCCACAACGATTAAGGTAGCTGCCCTTATAACTACCCTATCTCAAATAGTTTTTTTTTGCGATTTCTGACATTTCTAGTACTCCAACCTCAATTGGTCCGGAAGAGTCTTTTGATTCTTACGAGAGATAGGATCTATTGACATCATAAAAATGTTTTCTGAAAACTGCCCCTTTTCTCGCTGACTGTACATATCTTTCAAAATCTGTGAATGCAGATAATAATTATTCCAAAAGTTAAGGGTGGTCTCCTAAGAACGTTTTCCTATAGCTACAATGGTTCATGCCCCATCTCAAATTATCACCCTGTATAACCTACCAAGGTTCATAAGAAGCAATATGTATAAAAATGTATGTCTCCTTTATTTGGTCACGTAATCTGTGTCACGGTTATTTATTCGGATACATTGATACCGTTTTTCGAAATAAACGTTTAAAGATTCAGTAAATAAGAAAAAATACATCACAGTAGTTCACAAATTAATAGAATATCGTAATTGTAATAAAATACGAATATTGTAAGTTTTAAAATATTCATCCATATTATAAAATGATCAGATAACTTGTCACCTTGTCAGTGGTACTAATCGGTAGCTAGTACAAAAATACTAGGCTAGACAGATATTTAGTACTGTTTTTTTATATAACAGAGATAACAAGTATTATTGACCTGTTATTACAACCAACCTCTAAGTCAGCCCGACGAAATCATGCTGGCCATTCACATTTTTTTTTCTTTTTTTAAAGCTTTTTTATTCTTTTCACTGTCAGAAGGTAATTATTAGTGCTGGGCTCGCCCGGTCGCAAACGTGTAAATCGATTGTTAAATGTAGTTAATTGATTAATTAATAATAACGATAAATGTTTAATTTTTCTATTACAAGTTACAAAGTAGGTACCGTTGCAGTTTTCATAAACTTATTTTAATATTGAATACAAGTCACTAGTTATTTTATCCTTAAAGGTTTTGTCAGTAGTTCCCAAACTAAGCAAAACTGTAGCTTGAGAACCTAGGTAAGTAGTGGCATCTTGAATAGTTGTTTGTGTTCCTTTCGATAAAATCTATTTATGAGAAAAAAAATAATGGTGTGGTTGGTTGGCGCAGCGGTTGAGCGGTCTTTTGGGGAGTTACGTGTCGCGGGTTTGATTATTTGTTTCCCGGACTGATCAAATATCTGTATGGTCTACAGACACATAATGGTTTCCGGGTTTGGTGTTTTTGCAAATGACTATTTGCGCTAAACGCGCTCACGATAAATAACGTATTTAAATAAAAAGGGGAAACGTATTTTTAAAAAGCTTGTCATCCTAATAATTCTTGAAAGAAAAAAATAAACAAATCTTAAACTGTGAAAAATTAAATGACATTAAATGTACTTAATAATCCTGAGTTATTAGGTAGGTACTTAAATTATTATTTGTCAATTTAATTAATAACAAAATACGAAAAATATTAATAATAATAGGTATATTAAATGGCTTATTTACGTTTACTTGAATGTTATCGATCCATGTGAGTTGTACTATAGGCATAACGATTTTTTTACTGAAATCGATTATCACAAAATGAACAGCCCTTAGAGTTTAAAAGAAATTCAAATGTCATCCATCAATAATGCATAATGGCCGACGGGCGGAAAACATAAATATACTATCTTATTATCTTCATCATAATTTCCAGGACTTGTACAGAAAAAATGAAAAATAGGTCTTACAATAATATGTAAAGAACGTTTTATCATTGATTATTTTACTTTGTACAAGTTCAGTTTCAATTATAAGTGTGTTATCGACTATCTGGGGCAGATGTTGGCCACCTCCTTTAAACTAAAATGCTATAGAGGAGCTCGTGGCTAAATGATTACAGCCGCATAGACCGATCTTCCGGGTTAAGCCACGTTTGCCGAGGTTGGTCTGTGGATGGGTGACCATTTACCATAGCGAGTTTCCTCCGTGCCTCGGAAAGCACGTAAAGCCGTTGGTCCCCGCTGTCATTTGTAGATCTTTGACAGTCGTTACTGTTGGTCAGAAGCCAGAAAGTCTGACAACCAGTCTTACCAAGAGTATCGTATTACCCAGTTACTGGGTTGTGGAGGTCTGATAGGCAGTCGCTCCATGTAAAATACTGATATTCAGCTGCATCCGGTTCGACTGGAAGCCGACCCCAACATAGTTGGGAAAAGGCTAGGCAGATGAGCTATAGAATAGTTGTATTTTCGATTTAAAATTCACTGTAACGTTACGTTTACGTTACTATACGTCAAAATATTCGTGCTAGGCCTACTGTATTCCGGACAAAGATGTAGGAAAAACATTTGTTAATGGGCGTGCAAAAAACAGTGATTAAATCTATCTAGCCTTTGTAGTATAATAATAATTAATTATTTATCTGTGATCCCCAATCTAAATGCCTTGTGTTGATTTTATTATGCATTTTGTTTATTTTTTTGTTTTGTAATAATGCGCGTTCTTTTTTCAATTTGTAATTATTCTGACAGATAACCGAGTGCTTCTAATAATCTGCTTGTAATCTTAATATGATTAAAGTACGTGAAAAGCTAGTAAACGGAAATGGATTTCCCTCTACAAAACATAAGAAGAAAACACAAAGCGAACATATTCAGGCCAATATTTTTTTTTACCAGCTAAACAGACTGAAAATTTAAATATCAGCGATAAAACGATTATCTACAAACACGTACACGATAACGAGTTTCAAATCATGGGCGTCCTATGCACGTGCTTCGGGCGTCCTACGCGCATGCTGCAGACGTCCTACGCGCATGCTACGGGCGCACTTCGCACAAGATACAGGCGTGCTTCGCGCGTAACACCTTTGCGCCTTTAGGCGCGATTGGTCCAATGCACGATTAGTTCAAGGATAAAAAAAAACCAATTCGTCGTTGATCACCTAATTCGCGAATTAGACCAACCGCGTACTGGACTAATCGCAAATTGGACCAACCACAAAAAAGGTGAATTGGACTAATTACGAATTGGTCCAACCGCGTCTAAAGGACCGGACGCATCAAGGCGTCCACCTCACGTCTGTGCACTACGGACGTTTCACGCGAATAATTTGTTTATTGAGTGGAATTTATTGGCTCCGTGCACCGCCGAGCTACCCGCTAAAACACGTTCTATTTAGAGAAAATAAATAAGTAGAAGAGGGTAATTAAAAAGTCTTACCCATGGAAGGAATCCATGAGACGTTGAATTTTAGCTCATGATCTGAGTCCTGCAACGGCAGAGGGAAGACCTCCAGCTTCCGCGGCAGACCGGCGTGCTGTACCGGGTAGTGCCGGTCCGGTGGTTCCGGGTCATCTGCCTGCAACAAACATGCTCATTAGCTTTTTTAAGCAAGTCATAGTGGTAATTTATTTATAAAACCAACAGCGATACCTAAAATATATTACAAAATATGTGTACAGTATTGCATGGCTAATAATAGGTTTCCCTAAATAACAAGAAAAAGTGTAGGAACATGCGTTAACGGAACATTCGTAAAATAGGTTTAAATTAAAAAAATACAGTAGGATTACCGATCAGTTTCAAGTTACGATACTTTAAATTAAATCATATTAAATCTTTCTGCTTTGCTTAAAGTAAGAGCTAAATTGCTTGTTATTTGCCATCTTTTATGGTTTTTACTATCTGTGCTTTGGAGGTAGGTTTAGTGCAAGTAAATAAATCAACTTGAGAGAATTAAGTGTTATAGTTTCGAGCAATGCGTGTCAGTACACAGTTTTTGGAGTAATTAGTCGAGTGCCGAGGCACGTGTAACAATGGAGTGAGGCGAGTACGCCGGGAACATTAAATGTCACCTGTGCGACCAAATCCGGACAATCTAGGCGGCCATTAAGTATATCATAAAGCAGACACATATCCAGCACTTTGAGTCTTTCTTCGAGTGTTAGTAGACATTGTGTCGGGAACTTCGTGGAGTGAGCGCCATCTGTTGTCCGCCACCTAACTAACCGTGACGTCAACATCGGACCACCACTGCCCGTTGGAGGGAGGATTGCTTCTTGGACCGTACGACGGAACACTCGTCTAGAGTATTCTGTGTAGATCAGCTGAAGAAGTCTAACCTTTTATATCTGACTAGCTTGTCCTTATTTTATGATCTTGTAATAACTTTTAATAATTATTCTAAAGTATTATATTTTGATCTAGTTCATGTTACTAACATTAACCCAAATACAAGTACTCTCAGTGGTGGAGAGTCTATGTTGGTTTTATTTACTACATTTACCTTGCTCACAATCCTGACATACACCAATATTAGCGATAACTGTAATGATAGAATCACTCCTTAACGATTAAATTGTAGTGTCGCTAACAATTGTGCCCGACAACTACAAAAAAAACATAGGGATTAAGGGGCGTTTGTTTCCAAATCGAAACCATTCCATATTCCAAAGACCATGTTGATGGTTGAAATTTCTAAATATGGTCAAAGAAAACTAGCGTTACTGTAAGATCAGACTGTAACTGTATGAATAAATGAAAGATTATTTAGATTTAGAAAAGTTAAAGTACTCTGGAGTTGTTGCAAATATGTACCGGAACTCAACCCATTTTCGCCATTTTCCCCAGAAGAGGGTAAGAGGAAAATTAATTTAATTGAATAATAAATTGTCAAATATAAAATATATCCTCTAAATTTTACAAACAAAGGAGTAGTCTATCCGCAGCTAAACATCAGATCTAGCTAAGTTTCACGGATTGATCGGAAAGGAATATTACCCGTGGTCCACCAGCCCCCTGATTCAGACGATTCGATAAGTCAGTTGTCGAATAATTCGGGTTGTTAACTATCTCTCTTTCTTGCTCAGAGAATCGTAAACAAAACGAGATAACAAATCGAATCAGTCGACAACAACTTATCGTAAAGTACCTGAATCGGGGGGCTGTTCTGTCAATCTGATAGATCGCGGCCAAAAAATTGTCCCATGATCCACTTAATTGGACAGAATAGGTGGAACACGGGCAAAATCCCATCGGAAAATGTACCGCAAAACAGCTTTTTATAGCAGAACTGTAAATACATCCTTAATTAACGGTAGAGGCTCAGTCCTCTAGGCGTGTAGTACAATACACGTGTCTACTCGTTCGAGAGCTAAAAGGATTGAATGTTTTAAGTTAGTAAGGGTTAAGGCCATTAGCTCTGCATAATGTCAGGTGGCGGTAGTAGGTAGTACTTACCATAGTGGTAAATCTGAGTAAGAAATTAGGTGCTTACAGTTTTTTTTTTTCTAAACACTTAATTTTGGTGTGATGGTAGTGAAGAACCAGAGCCCATTTGATGAGACTACTCTGCAACTCTGTTGAATTGTTCCAAAATATGGAGTGCAGACTTGCAGATAACCAACCAAGTTTCATCAAATGGGCCCTTGATCCACCACCATCCGGACCTATGTAACTACGTAAGATAGAGAACAGTGGTCGAGTAATTAATTAAATAGATTTTAGAAAAAAGTGTCTGGTGTTACAAGGGTTACCAGATGGAAAATTTTAAAGTCCGGAGAAAAAGCCTGATTTCCATTGAAGAATCCTGAGATTTTGTCGCAATTTGCGAATTTTCTCGCAAACGTAATTTAGGTACAACTTTGTGGGATAAGAAGTCAAATTATTATTGGTTTTTGCACTGGATATCATCCACCCACCATGCACAGCCCCACATGTAGCAGTCGCGCTTTGCGACCACTGACCAAGAATAAGATCCTCAATTTCCGAGAGTTCTACGTTTAATAGTAGACTTGTTTAATAGAGGTGGTGACCTCTCATTGCACGGAAAGCCTTGTCAGTACTGGAAATGATAGCTTTATATAAGGTGTTATGTATTGCTTAATAGGTATGTAGCCGTGTGTGTACCTGTATTGTTCTACCATGTTTTATAGATATTTCATAGATATTTCTGTTCTTTAATCGTGTGACCTTGTCTTACGTTATTAGATAAAAATCTGTTTTATAATCTAAATATTTAAAAGATCGGAGCATCTGATTCTGGATCTTATCGATATAGCTGAGATCTAAATATTGCATCATTGATATCATTGCTAGTTCAAATAATATAAATTATTAGATAAACAAAGCTATTTTAAGATGATATAGCTACAAACTTCGATTAGACGCTATGTACGTCGATAATAGAAATATAGCATGACTGGTTACTTATGGGAAAGTGGGGTAGAACCGTGACGCTAAGGCAAAAATTCAATAAAACACAAGTTTGAAGAAAATTAAATCAATTTTAATAGGCTATTAGTTTAGTTTATAAATCACATATTTAGCACTTGAGATCACTTTATTCTTAATTCTAAATAACAAAAAATAGTCAATACATAAAAGTTATGTTTTTACGGTTTTGCCCCACCCCTTGTCCAAAACCGGGTATACCCAAATCTTACACCCGATTTTGGCCCTTAACAGTGGTCGAAACGTAACTTATCAGGGGCCAGTTCTTACATTTAAGACATTGCACCATGCATCGCTCCTTCGCGAGTATAAAGATACACTTTTTAATTCCAAAGAATATTAGATCAATTGACCATAAAAGCGTTTTTCTTATTTATTGTTGTCGAGCACGCACCGACGGCATTGAAAGTTTGTTGACAAACTAATCGGTGTGGCCAAAAGCAGCTAGCGAACATGCGCCTTAATTTGAAAAGGCTATACTGCCTTGTTCCGGTTTTACCCCCAGACCCGGTTTTGGACTAATCTCTCGAAATTCTGAATTCGTAAAAAAAATGAGCTGTTCCATATATTTTGTTAAGCAACATTGATTACTTAATTTGTTTTTTCACGAATTCAGATTTTGTCCCATATTAAAAGTTGTACAGACAGACTGATGAGCAAAGTTTATGGTTTTCTGATGTAAAATGACTAACCGGACATGCTGTATATTTGCTAGTCTTGTTTTGTCTAAAAATCACATCAAGAATCTAATTAGATTTAGCCTTTTATTCAAGGCTTGAGTTGTAATGTAGCATTAATGTAACTTTATTTAAAAAAAAACCGGCCAAGTGCGAGTCGGACTCGTGCACGAAGGGTTCTGTGCCATTATCTACATATAAAAACGGCAAAAAAATCACGTTTGTTGTATGGGAGCCCCCTTAAATGTTTATTTTATTCTGTTTTTTTGTACCTATTTGTTGTTATAGCGGCAACAGAAATACATCATCTGTGAAAGTTTCAGCTATCTAACTAGCACGGTTCATGAGATACAGCCTGGTGACTTACGGGCGGACGGACAGCGTAGTCTTAGTAATAGGGTCCCGTTTTACCCTTTGGGTACGAAACCCTAAAAAGAACATTATTTTAATTTGGGTTTTTCAGTACCTATGTTATTCATTTACCTATGATTTTATTGTGTAAAATAGGTTCAAATCAGTAACGCCTATCTTTTAATGTACTTTAAAAAACGTACTCCTAAAATAATAGTTACTTAGGCTCGCATTTATAAATATTGATTTAAAATAAGATTTGAAGAGAAATCTATTCAAATCTTCTCTTAAATCGAGATTCATAACTGAACATCGTTTTAGAATATGAACAATATTATTATTGTAGATGGACGGTCTTAAAGGGACCGGATATTCGTAATCGATTTAGTATTTCGCAAAATGATAGTACGATGTTTCATTCACATATTATATGATACACTACAGGAAACTTCTTTCATATTTCACAGTAACAGAAATTAGTCATAATACGTCATATTCTATTAAACTTTGTAGTCTACGTGTTTGGACTGACGTTACAATGTTATATACAGGTAAACACTCGACAAACCGAAATGGGAGATTGTACTCATCACTACGAACAACTTTTACTATGGGACCAAATATGAATCGCGAAAAAAAAACAGCTGTTCCCAACATTTATGTTCGCATAACTCGTTAAAATGTAGTGAACAGCTGTTTTTTTTCGCGATTTCCGGCTTGGTCCCATAGTAAAAATTGTTCATAGTGATGAGTACAATCTCCCATTTCGGTTTGTCGAGTGTTTACAATTTCACCTTGTTTAGATTCTTCAAGAGAATAAGAGGAAACTCATTACTTGTACAGTAAGCGACGGAATTCAGTTAACTCCGATATTACACAATCCGAATGACAAAATCATGCGCAGTACAATATCAAATATCTGTACCCCAAGTGTGAGTTTTTTTCGTTAACTACTGTAGTTGCGTCACGACAAAAATGTATGAAAATTTAGGCTGCGTCTCTAGGCGCACCGTTCAATTAACGCGCGAATATTAGTTAGTGAACGGTGCGCCTAGAGACGCAGCCTAAATTTTCATACATTTTTGTCGTATGCTCGCGTCAGAATTCCGAATGTTGCGAACGCAGGAATGCACTACACTTTACGGATCCGTTTTTGTACCTTTAGGCTAAACCCTGCTTTTCCACCACAGATGTGCTATGCAGCTATGCTGCGAGAATGTAAAAGCTAAGTCACGAAACTATGTGACCGTTTCCACTGATGCCAAGCTATGTAGCGGAGCGAGTAAGATGTGCTATAAAAATGCGTCGCCGCAAAGTATCTGTGCGAGGAAGATGCGCAGCTCGAGCTATGCGACGCATCGACGATAGGGAAAGCACTGGGAGTGGCGGCGAGATGCTCTGCACATAGCTACACCACTCGCGACCATCCATAGCACGCATCCACAGCACGCATCCTTCCATATAAAAACCTAGCTTAGGTAGTTGAATCAGTTTCCACCAGTGCTATGCTATGTGGACCAATGAATATATTGGTGGATCTCAAACGCATCCATAGCAACGTTGCATAGCACATCTCTGGTAGAAAACTAGCCTTAAACTAACAAAATGTATAATTTCTTGACAGCAATATTCTAGCACAGCAGCGCTTGTTAAAATAAGCGGAAATAATTATTGTTCATATATGAAACACCTCTTATCCTAAGAATACGTAAAAGGTAGATACTTGCAATATTTTCTAAACAGATCCCAAGTTCCCAACCCGACCAACCACTGGTGACCTTCGCCGAGAATTTGTTCCTAGTTTAAATCTACAGGATAAGCTTTTGTGACGTGACTCCACAAAAAAATCCGTCGTCTCCATAATAATTATGGGGACGACATATACATATATCTGACATAATTATTATGTTATTTTCAGGTAAAAATAGTTTACCCTTTCTTGGATAAGCCGTTTTGTAAATAACGCTACGCAAGGTTTCGATACTCGGTGACTAAGGCTTATTTCACACGTACCTACCACAAGCACACCACGAAACAACACGTGCGTGGGCACTAATTTGTGTGAAAATGAATAGTTTAATTCACACGGACCACATTTTGTCGCGAAATTCAACCGTGTGGGCGATACCGACCACATCGCAACCACCAGCGTCACCGCACACTAGCGGCCGGCCAGGAGGCGAGTAAATCGACCAGCACAATACACAACGTCCGCCGCCCGCGCCATCCGGCTTACCGTCCTCGCCGACGAGGCCCGTCGCCTCGTCGCGACGTTCCACCGCCACCGGTCGCGATTCACCGAGCTCTCCCGTCGTAGAGCCGGTCGTCTCTTCAGACTCCGCAGTCACACCGATAATTCAGCCCTCATCAAGTTGTCTCCTCCCCCCCCAAGCCCCCGCCAGCAACGCCCTAAGCCGAGGTCCGAGTCCCACTAGGGGTCGCCTTTAGTGCTGTTGTTGCTGGTAGTCATGATGTTAGTGTAGTACAAGTACCTAGTTAGCTTAGGTATTTTACTTCCCCACCATTGGCTGGAGAACCTTCAGGTCTCGCCAATAACTGCCCGGTTACGTAGAAGGGGTCTGCAAGGACCATCTACAGCAATCCAAAATAAAAAAACACTAGCGGCCGGCCACCTCGCAAACACAACATTGCGTTGACGCAACGAAACCGCGCGCACGCCTGCGCCCTCCCACTAGCCACAATGTAACCACATCGCAACTACTAGCGACAACGCAACCACATCGAAATTTTGTAGTTACCACAACGCAACTGCAAAATGTTGCAGCGACCAGCGACACTATTCTCAAGTAACCACTGCTTGACCACTTTTTGTCGCTGCGATGCGGTGTGGTTGTCGTAAGTGTGAATTCTCCCTTATTGTCTTTGCGACTACCTACCGCAATACATTTGTTCAAAGGCGCATGCTACAGGCTCAATATTTATCACGATATTCGAATCGCGATCCTGAATCGTGATATTTATTGGACGCAAACCATCGATAGATTGATTTTTAGTTTTGGCCTGTGAGTCAAATTCTTTTTGAGAACATATTATTTATTTAAACATTTTTCTAAAGATTTTCCTATTTACATTGGAGTCGGACGACTAAGATGCTATTGAATATCAAAATCAACATAAAAAGATTTATCTATTTCAATTGAATCTAATAACATAGGTATTTCAAACGCTTGGTTAAAAGCGCCCTAAATTCTTTTCACGAAAAGACGTTTCAAACATCTTTTAATCTATAAGTATCTTTTGAATAGTCTTCAATCTTTTCAGTAGAGTCATAGTGAGCACTATTCTTTACAACAAAATAACGATAGTATTATAAGACCAATCAATACACGTCTAGTCATAGTATACGTAACATTTATTTATACATTATAAGCGATACAAAAAATATTTACAAGTTGCCATGATTGATAGTTTAGATGAAAATAATACTACACCAATAAACCAGTGCCTAAATATTCGGCCTATCTATAAATATTACTACTCTGTAGCTATTTATTGACTGATTGTGATAGATGTGCAAATAGCAGTGATTTATTTCGATTCCGAATTGAAGTAATCTATGTAAGTATATTGAAAATCATCGTTATAAAAATATTCATAGTGGAAATATTGTAGACACAATGTCAGCTGGATGAATACATTGCGTTAGAGATTTATACCCAAAAACACAAATGTTACTCAATTTTCAGTTGAGGTAAGTCTCGTGCTCTAAGGCCTCGTTCAGGAAGACGCGGGGCGTTATGCGGCGCGTCGCGCGGCGCGTCACGCGGTCTAATCAAACATAATGGTAATGTATGAGAGCGTTCATGTAGAAGCGTCATCATGCGCGTTTTGTTTGATATTGAGCGCTACACGCAGCGGGGCACGCGGCGGCCGCCGCCGCGTTGCACGCTCTAATACAAACATATTGTACTGTGTAGTTCCGTTTATGAAGACGCGGGGCGTCGTGCGGCGCGTGCTGCGGTGCGTGGGGAATGACGCCCCTTTCACACGGCAGTCCAGTTTTTTGCAGGATCCCGTTTTCTGCAGGATCCCGTTTGATGGCGAATGTGATAATATGCTAGCGTTCACACGAGCATCCCGCATGCGGGATCCTGCAAAAAACCGATCCGGTCGAATTGTGCCATTCGGTTTTGTCACTAGAAACTGGATCCGTCGTCCAGTAAAAAGCAGGATCCCGTTTAATCACACATATATTTCAATAGCAGTGTTCACACGGCTTCGGGACCTTCGTACCAGCTTTTTGCGGGACCAGCTGCAAAACTGAACTGCCATGTGAAAGAAGCGTCATGACGGTGTCCGCTGCGGCCGTTTTACGTGCCGCTTCTCCGTGAACGAGGAAAACGCGCAACGCGCAGCGCGACTCGACGCCATACGCGCCGCGCAACGCCCCGCGTCGCCCTAAACGAGACCTCACTGTCACTCTAAGACGTAGTGACAGTGACAGCACGGAATTAACTCTTCTGCCTAGCCTTTTACCAACTTCGTTGGATTCAGCTTCCAGTCTGACCAGATGTGGCTGAATACCAGCAGCACGTTAACGTTAATAGGTACTTGTTGAGTTTCATTTCTCATTTTATTCCGGGGCCACAATAACTCCTTACGTCATTAAAAATATGTTTGATTAGTTATGTCCCGAGTCGCGAGTCGAACTGAGTTCGACTCTCGACCTCGCCGCGTATTCAGCTCATGATTAAGGGCTTCGTTTGGGTCCGAAACTAGTCGGGCAATACCGGAAAATGCACGTGAGTAAACTGTAACTAATTGTGTCTCACGAAAGCCATTAATTAACGCAGTTAGAGTTCGATATTCAACGTGTTCGCAACGCTAGTGCGTTAATTAATGGTGTTAGGCGTTAGTGTGGCTCCGGGTATTAAAGACACTTCCGTACCGTTACCGTACTAAGCATATTTATAAAAAGCACCAGCTTCCTCGCAGTCTTGTCTGCCGTCCTAATAATATTATAAATGCGAAAGTAAGTTTATTTGTTACCTTATCACTAGGCTCGTAACGTCCCGTATTGGTCCTTGAAAGTTATGGCAATAACTTTCAAGGACCAATACGGGACGTTTCAAACAAATCAAATTAAAAAATGTGAGCGGGTGGCCTATACCGCCCCGCAGTGGCGAAGGATGAATTTTCTTAAAAGGGAAGCCGGACCAATTATTTGTTTAAATGATAATTGAACATAATAGATGCTAGTATTTGCCATATTTCGAAAGGGAAGCCGATAGGAATCGAGTTGTATGGAGCCTTCGCCACTGCCGCCCCGTCACCTCTCAAATGCGCGCAACCCCGCGTCTGCCATTTCCGAATTTTGTCGAAATTATTGAAATACGGGACAATTACGGGACGTGTAGCAATACGGGACGCGATGGTCAAATACGGTGACAGTCCCGTATATACGGGACGTATGGCAACCCTACTTATCACGCCTAAACCACTGAACCGATCATCCTGAAATTTTGCATATACGTTGTCCGGTGTACAGAAACGGACATAGAGTACCTTTCATCCCGAAAAAAAGTACTGTTCCCGAGGAAAACAACCAACAACTTTCATAGATAGCGCCACGTGTCTTTCGAATCACGATTAAATTATATTACTATTAGAAACTTTAGTAGTGTGTTAAGAGTTTTTTTAAAAGCAAAAGCTAGTCAACAATAAATTGCGATCACCAATCCGTCTACCAAATACCGTGATTGTGGCAATTAATAATTTTAGCACTACAAGCTTGTATAACGTACTTTCAACAGCTTTTAGGCTTGTTTCAAACGTACCACAACTACACCACAACCACAACCACACACCACAATAACAACACGTAGGCGAGCACAAATTTGCAGCAACACTATTCACACGTAACCACTGCTTGACCACTTTTTGTCGCTGCGATGTGGTGTGGTTGTAGTTCGTGTGAATAGGCATGTTGACAGCATCAATAAATTGCAAATCTAATTAGTCCGCCAGTTAGAGTTTTAAAAAATAATGGACACGTATTTTTTCTTTTGTTAAATCTATGAATATTTGGAAAGATAAAACGCATGAAAACTCGAGAGTGGGGGCTTGTGACGTCAGAAGCAAGTAAAAAATATTGTACTTGCTTGTGACGTTTTGCCAATTTTAAAAGTGTCGTATCTTCATCAATTTTGGTTTACGTAGCAAAAGAAAAAATACGGGTCAAATATTTTTTGATAATCTACTTAACTGATAGACTAATTAGATTTTTTCAGTCAAATACCCTATTCTCCCTTATCATTGATCGCTACTTCGATTTTAGCTGGGTACCTAGTTTAAAACAATAAATGGTGTTTAGTTGCTTTAAAGGGCTTTTGTGACAGTGGTTATCATGATTTATGAGTATTGGCACTTTTTTCAATATCTTTTAAGTCTCACAAAAAATTATTTGTAACTTAAGAAACTTACTGCAAAAAAAATATACTACCAAAAAATTCTGCATATAATCCCAACTATCGCCCTGTTTTATTTTGATCCACGATATTTTACCCAACCTGTACAGGGATGGATTTACCTAAAGGGTTGGAGGCCCTAGGGCAACGAAGAAGTGGAGGGACTCCACTGCTTAAATGTTTTTAAAGAAATTCTTCTTAATGTGAACTTTTTTGTCTTTGTCAGAAAGGATGCAATTTCTAAAAAAACAATATCTTCATTATTGGGGCCCCTCTCTTGTGGAGGCCCTGAGACTAAGGCCCCTATTAAATCTGGCGCTGCATAACTGCATAATTATGTTCGCATAACTCGTCAGAATGTTATATTGTCACCACCTCATACAGTAAACTAATAATGCCCTTGTTATCAGGCAATGCTAATCACAAGCGATGTAGCACCAAACGAGTGATTTGCATGTAATCCTCGATTTTCTGCGTATTTCCACTGTTATCGGATAATTCTGGGGATATCGGTTTTGTAACAACTGATTAGTGATTATACTATGCGTAAAGAACGGTGTATCGTAAACTGACACAGTGTATTCAACCGATTCTGAATTGAAAATTGGATATACTTATTTCTCCGGTTCTTCCGATTTTTTTTTCAATAACTTGTCATTCCCCGGAATACAATAACTTATCCTATAATACATTCATATTCATTCTCATTCTGAAAAGAGACTCGTGCCCAGCAGTGGGACGGTAATGGGCTGATGATGATGATGATACACTCATTCTGCAAAATATAATCAAAATTCCAAGTTTAGAACAAAAAAAAGTCTATGTTTGAAACTGGAATTTTGTTTCCATATTTAAGAGACAAAATTAAAAAAAATATAAGTATTGTTTGTTACTTCATTCTTCCTCTAGTGAAAACGTTTAGGTATCTGTTTTTATTTAAATCAATAAATGCGGCCGAAAAAAACGCTAGCACGGTTTTAACCCTATAAACTTAAGTTCTCTCAAGCTAATTTAATGCGATTTCAAGGATTCTTTTTTCAAAAGTTAGTTTTTATTATGCTCTATGGAATTGGTGAATAAAATATTGTATATTTAGATAGCACTCGGGGCGTTCGGATGTGTCATTTTCCATATTAATATTATATTTCTTTTTGGTTCGGTCGTGTAATAAGTTTATCAAGGCATCAAAGAAAAATTGAATTAAGTCAAGGTCGCTCTCTGGTGAGAAAACAACCGCAAAAACCCATCAGTATCCATCGCCATATTTCAGTGCAAATATTGACAGATTCAATAAAGACGAACGTGTTAGATTATTCCAATAATTTAACTTTATTTATTACACTAATTCACGTCTTATTCTTTAATTAATGATATTAAAGTCAATAGACTTACTTATTTAACTTATGTTCTGCTTTTAATACCACTTAAAAATGACTTTTATAATTATAACCTTGTTTACATGTGATAGATAACATTACACCGGTTTCCTATCAATACTATTACGAAATACATTTATAAATAGTTTAAACTGTGTTCTTTTATTATTGTTTTGTATAATATCATATTTAACTGTTTGTACAGAAATAACGTGACTTGTTTACTAATTAAGCCATTGTAAGACCAAGTATGTAATGTAACTAATTAATATCAACATATTTACTTTATTTTATATAATTTTATGAATCTGTATTAAAATCATACGATGTGACGTCACTTGTTTACTACCGGCCATATTAGCGGTTGCTCCGCCGTACTTGGCACATTCGCTCCGCAGTAGTCACACCGAACGGACCTAAGTTAAGTACCCTTGTCTTGTTGATGGGTTTTTATGTGTATTTCTTAGTAAATATTCTACTGAATATTTACTAATATATTTTAATGTATAATATGTGTATTTCGCTTGATATTGCTATGATCTGGTTTATTAGTATCTGACTAGCTTATCCTTCTTATTTTCTATTCTTATGAATTTATTATATTGCGAATATCATGTAACTAACAACTAACCCAAATATAAGTACTCTCAGTGGTGGAGAGTCTATGTTGGTTTCATTTACCCTATCCGCTTTGCTTCTGCTATGTAGATGTTGGTCTTAGCTGTAATGCTATGCTCACTATAATCATGTCTGACGAGATTATTGCTATTCCTAATATCTACATTGATAGTGCTAAATTATTGTTAAAGTTGTTAGTATACATTAGTAAAAGATATTTGTGGTTTACATAATAAACTATTCATGGTATATAATTCTGGTTTTTATATTATTTTACCCTTTCTCTCATTACATTTATATATATCTACAGTTTTTATTGATTTATATACTAAATCTAACATCAGAAGTGGGATCAATATACCTATTCTAATACAAATGTCTGTAAGTTTCAGAATGGATGCTACTACTCTTGAAGATTTGCTGAAAGCGATTCGCAATGCTGTTGCTGACAACCACCGCCCTGACAGTGACGTTGTACTACCGGTTTTTAATCCAGCAACGAGCAACAATGGTGCGAAAAAATTGGTGCGACAACATAGAAGTACTCTCCAAAGAATTCAAATGGCGCAGCATCGCTACTATCACCAAAGCAGAGTCAGAAGAGTCCTATTGCGAGTACCTACGCAAGAGAAAAGGTTAGATTATTGCTTAATACAAAAATAACATTTACAGAAAATTAGTAAATAGAACTACTTAATCTGTGGCACTACCACTACTAAGTGATGTAAATGTTAGAATGGTATCTTTCAACAGTAACGTGAAGACTATATCCGAACTTATTTCACTATTTACCTCTTATATCAAAGTAAAAAAAAGGTCCTTCAAGGAAAGCATTGCTGATAAATCATAAAATCATCATTAAATATTAAAACAATAAACCAAATAACGGTAACTGATATGCTTAGGATAATTTGCAACGATTTGTCAGATTGGCCGAGCGAATTGTGGAGATTCCAGCAATCGATTAAACAAAACTCTGCTGGATTCTCTCCTCTACGCTTGTTGATCGGTGTTGAAGCAAATATACTACCTGTACAAGCTCGTTTAGATGATGTACTTGATAATAACTCTATAGAACCAGAAATTGATATCCAAGCTGACAGAATTTTGGCAGAACAACGTCTGAGTCAAGTAGCTAAAAAATTCAAAGATCGTTTTGATGCCACACGACGTAATAATGCAACTTTCACTGTAGGTGATTTAATATTTGTTAGTCAGGATATTAGCCAGGCGAACTGGTCGAAGAGAACATTATTTAGGCCAATCAAATTAGCTAAACCTGGACATAATTCGATAACTCGTTGTTTTTATTATTTTATGGGATATTGATATTAAGTATCAAATATTAATTAGATATATGATGTAAAAAACCCGCGGTGGTAACCGTTTATTTAAAAAAAAAATAGATTTCGTACACTACTTAGCTTTTTTCTAAAAGCAAAATAGGTAACCAAATACGTTGTTAGTATAATTTTGAGGGGCATTCAAATGCTATCACCTAATAGCAAAATTAAACTGAAACCAAATTCGTATGTATGTTTTTCTTCAAAGTATTCATCTGTTCTCAATATCTAGATAAGCAAAAATGGTAACTATGGTGGTTGTATCTGATTAAGCTTTAGTGCGTCTTTTTAGACATTTAAGACAAAAATTAAACATTTATTTCTTACGTTTTAATAATAACGTTTTTCTCAGTAGTTAAAAATCGAAACTGTGAAATTTTTGTTTAATAATAGGTTTTTGTGTATTACAATCCTGTTTTCATCAAAATTAAACATGTTAATGTTACGCTTTTAAAATTGAAAATATTATTGATGATACGCGCGAAAAAGTATTGGAGCGGGATGCATGCGGTGGGTGCGGGGCGGGGCGCGGCGTCAGCGGCAAGATGTCTTATCGAGTTAGTGAGGCCGCACACCAGAGATTCATTTGTGTTACAATAATTGTAGCGCCACATTTGAACCGCGACACATTTTATCGCCCCCGTATACTTATTTGTATGTAAACCCGCACATCAAGGACACAGTTGTAGTAGGTGCAGTTTGTGGTGAGACGTTTGCCGCGCTTTACAAAAATTAAAGACAACATTGAATTTTACGTTGAGTTTATTGCAGAGGTTGAAAAACCTTATTTTATATAATCACACGCTCACTGTGTATAGCAACAGATGGATTACAAAAATGATATGGACTAAGATCGGCGAAAAATCTAATGAAAGGAAGTACCTACCTATACCTAACCTATACAATTTTGATTAAACGGATGAACCCAATAACGTCTATTTTTTCTCATTAATCGCCACATCAAAAAATCGTCGTCGTCAGACGATGATGTCAACATTCTGTTGCTAGTGCCACGTTACAACTGTGTTTCCGATGTGCGCATACACGATACATTTGTCGCCGTGTAAATTTTATCGCAATAATTGTGGCGCCCTAAATGTATGTTGCGTGTAGCGTGTGAGGCCTCACTTAGGGATGCAGGAAGTCCCAAAAAGTATCGATATAAATCAAATTAATATTTAAAAAAATATATTAATTTCAAACTCGATACATCGAAAAGAACAATCGATACATCGCTGAAATTTTCAAAAAAATATGTGGTTATGAAATTCTATTGTTTGTTTTTACGAGTCTAGTTCAATAAATATTTCACTATTACAATTCGTATAATACCTAACTAGGATATTGCTATTGAAAATAAATCGTATTTGATACATTTTCGATACTTGATATTTTATACAACGTGGGCCCGGCTGTTTTCTCAGTTAAGTTAAGTAGCAAATTTACTTCCATGATCTTACAATAGCTGCAACGCCGTACAATGCACACCTACCTAACCTAACTGAGAAAACAGCTGATAATTACGCAACGGCTGAACCGATTTCCATCAAACTTATAATGATGCTGATTAAAACCAGCTTACTGAGCTGCTATAACTGAGTATAGATAGACTTTAGCGTATTTTTTAAGAAATCTTTGAAGAGCTATTCCTCTTAAACTATTGACTTTTGGAGAAAGTTGTAGAACAAAAGTTATTCATTATTATTGGTACTTTAATATTTTAGTGCCTACCCCCTTTACGACTAACCTTGTATAATGAGTTTTATTTGCTGTTATACATATACCGTACCATACTGCGATCGCCAACCCGCCTGCCAAGCGTGGCGATTATGGCAAACCCCCCCAACATGGATAGCACAAAGAAGAAACGGCCCCTAGTCCCCGGCGGCACTGCTAGCCCTGGTCAAGGTAGCGGCCTAGGTAACGGCAGGGCGTAGGGTGCTAAGAATCCCCGGCAGAGATCCGGTTACCACAAACAACGACGACTGGACCTGGCAACGTACAACACGCGTACACTACGGACCGAAGAGAAGATTACCGAACTCGAGGAAGAATTGAGCAGGTTACGCTGGGATATTATAGGGTTATCTGAAATCCGAAGAGAGTCCCGGACTCGATAATCCTCAAATCCGGTAACTTGCTCTATTTCCGGGAGGGCGATAGACAGTCCCAGGGTGGTGTCGGGTTTATCGTCCACAAGTCCCTTGTGAACAACGTGGTGAAGATCGAGAGTGTGTCGACCAGAGTGGCGTACCTTATACTCAGAATATCCAAAGGGTATTCGTTGAAGGTCGTACAGGTATACGCCCCGACCTCGGCACACTCCGACGATGAGGTGGAGACCATGTATGAGGATATCTCCAGAGCCATGCATGGCTCTAAAACTCACTTCACTTTTGTCACCAGCTTTGTGGAAAAGGAGTGGCTCTTTATGATGAACTCCTTCTTCAGAAAGCGTGAGCATAGGAAATGGACCTGGCTGAACCCTGATGGTGCAACTAAAAATGAGATTGACTTCATTATGTCGACGAGGAAGCAAATATTCAAAGATGTCTCTGTGATCAACGCGGTGAAAACCGGAAGCGATCACCGCATGGTAAGAGGCACATTGAATCTAAATATCAAGCTGGAAAGATCTCGACTGATGAAGTCTACGCTCCGTCCTGCACCGATCTAGGTCCATAACCCCGAGAGCTTTCAGATTGAACTTCAGAATCGTTTCGAATGCCTAGGGAGCTCCGTGGACGATTACAACGATGGGTTTGTGGAAACTGTCCATACTGTCGGGTCTAAGATCTTCAAGACACGTCGTAGAAATAGAACCGAAAAGCTCTCTGACCCTACTCTTAAGCTCATGGACGCAAGGCACGAGATGATTCTGCAGTCTCCAGATGACGCGCTTATGTACCGGCAGCTCAATAGACGGATCTCTAAGTCCTTGAAGTGCGATCTACGCCGATTTAATACAGAGCGTTTTAAGGAGTCGATTGAGCGGAACAAGGGCTCCAAAGTTTTTGCAAGAGATTTGTCTATTGGGCAGAGTCAGCTTATGAAACTGAAGACCGATGACGGCAGAATCGTATCCGCCAAACCAGAGCTTTTGAGAGAGGTCGAGAAGTTCTATGGACAGTTGTACACTTCAACAAGCGAACCCGTTGCGAATCTGGCAAATGACTCAAGAGCTAGATTGATCCGACACTATACCGAAGACATCCCGGACGTCAGCCTGTACGAGATTAGGATGGCTCTGAACCTTAAAAAGAACAAGGCGCCGGCGATGACGGAATTACGGCCGAACTTCTGAAGGCGGGTGGAAAACCGGTCCATAAGGCCCTTCAGAAGCTGTTTAATTCCGTCATACTCGAGGGGAAAACGCCACAGGCATGGAACAGAGGTGTGGTGATACTTTTCTTCAAAAAGGGTGATAATACCCTATTGAAGAACTACAGGCCCATCTCACTTCTGAGTCATGTCTACAAGCTGTTTTCAAGAGTCATCCCGAACCGTTTTGACGACTTCCAGCCTCCCGAACAAGCCGGATTCCGAAAAGGCTTTAGCACTGTAGATCACATACATACGCTGCGGCAAATTATACAGACGACCGAAGAATATAACCTGCCTCTTTGCTTAGCGTTTGTGGACTACGAGAAAGCTTTCGATTCGATCGAGACCTGGGCTGTAATGCAGTCTCTTCAATGGTGCCAGATTGACTATCGGTACATCGAAGTGCTGAAGTGTTTGTATGAAAACGCCACTATGTCAGTCCGATTACAGGATCAGACCTTGAAACCTATCCTTCTGCAGTGAAGTGTGAGGCAGGGAGACGTCATCTCTCCGAAACTGTTCGCCGCTGCACTCGAGGATGTTATCAAGGTTCTGGATTGGAAAGGGCTAGGCATCAACATTAACGGCGAGTACATCACTCATCTTCGGTTTGCCGACGACATAGTCATCATGTCTGAAACCATGGAGGACCTCAGTACAATGCTCGATGACCTTAGTAGAGCTTCCGAAAGAGTGGGTCTTAAAATGAACATGGATAAGACAAAGATCATGTCAAATATGCATGTAACACCCACTCCCATGAAGATCGGAGACTCTACACTCGAAGTTGTCGACGATTATGTTTACCTAGGGCAAACTGTCCAGTTAGGTAGGTCCAACTTCGAGAAAGAGGTTAATCGTCGAATCCGACTCGGCTGGGCAGCGTTCGGGAAACTGTGTAGAATCTTTTCGTCCCAACTACCGCGGAGTCTCAAGACGAAAGTCTTTGACCAGTGCGTGTTGCCAGTGATTACATACGGTACTGAAACGTGGTCGCTCACAATGGGCCTCATAATTAAGAAGGCTCAAGGTCACCCAAAGGGCAATGAAGAGGGCTATGCTCGGAGTTACCCTGCGTGATCATATCAGAATGAGATCAGATGAGATTCGCAGGAGAACCAAGGTAACCGACATAGCTCGAAGAATTGCCAAACTTAAGTGGCAGTGGGCGGGGCACATTGCTCGCAGAACGGATGGCCGATGGGGCCGAAAGGTTCTGGAGTGGCGACCGCATACCGGAAGACGCAGCGTGGTTAGGCCTCCCACAAGGTGGACCGATGATCTGGTGAAGGTCGCGGGAAACCGCTGGATGCGAGAAACACAGGACCGGTCGATGTGGCGATGCTTGGGGGAGGCCTGTGTCCAGCAGTGGACGTCTTTCGGCTGAATGATGATGATGATGATACATATACCTACCAAAATTTACAAAAAATTGGGAAACAGTACCTATCACAAAACAGTAAAATCATCATAATACCTCATCCTGAACAATTTAGTTATTATCGATCTAATGAACACAATATTTCAATACGGCCCTAGTCGATCCGCGGTACCACGTGTTCATAAAAGTTTGACAATCATTAACTATATAGCCTATCGAATTCTTACTAGGTATATAATATTATAAAGAGGTAAAGTTTTTTTGTATATTGGAGGTAATCTCCGAAACTACTCATCCAGTTTCAAAAATTCTTTCACCAATAGGCTAGCTAAGCTACGTTATCCGTGAGTGCCATAGGCTATATTTTATTATCAAAAAATTAGGGATCCGTAAGAAAATTACAATAATGTAACCCAAGGTATCAAAAATTTGCTTAAAAAAAATAGTATTTGGCGTACGCTGCGAAAACTATTGACGATACATAAAAATAATGTACTACATGTTTATAGCACTCTTCATTATCCACAAAAAAGTCCATGAGGATATATGTCTAATTATTATAGTTAAGTCACATCAACCGTTTTTTTGTTCAAATGAGTCGATCAAAACACGAGTAGAATCGAAAGATGAAGACATTCCTATCATGATATTAATCCTTATCCAAGTAAATAGCTTCATAATCAAGGTTGATTATGTACCTACATGTAAAATGCTCTTTAAATTATTCGAATCGGACCTTTCGTTTAGAAGTGCTAAAAATAAGAAAAATGCCGCGGTGTGAGCGAACTGCCCAACGTTTAGTCTATTAGTTAACTACACATTTTATTTTTTGTAAAGTGGAAACAATTGAACAGTAGTTTATAATCTATACAGGTTGTCCCTGGAAGTA
The DNA here is from genome assembly GCA_905220435.1 of Amphipyra tragopoginis. Lineage (NCBI taxonomy): Eukaryota > Metazoa > Arthropoda > Insecta > Lepidoptera > Noctuidae > Amphipyra > Amphipyra tragopoginis. The sequence continues at coordinate 7,828,261 of HG992006.1, forward strand.
TGGATCAAATCAAACAGAGGCGTGGGCAAGGTTATTTCAAAACTTGTAGTAGTAAAAACTTGAGTAAAATTGCCAGACCAAAACAGCCTTTGCAGTAAATGTTTTTTCTTATTTAACACGTTTTCTAGCTGCGTAAAAGTACTACAACAAGAAAGGCATACTGTTCGCCAAAGTTCTAAAAAAAATGATAGCTCTGATAGTTTTTTTTATGATTTTTTCTATGCAAAGTGATTGAAAAAAAAAAACAATAATTGGTCATAACTTCTGAATCGTAAAAAATTGCACCGACATTCTCAGGGTTACAAAGTTTGGAAATGACATTGCCCACGCCCCTATTCGATTTGATCCATACTTCCAGGGACACCCTTTATATAATTAAGAAGAAGATAGCTCGACCCCTAGGGAAGGACAAAGGCTAATTTTTAATTCGTGACTTCGTCAGCATCCGTGATAATAACCGACATTCACGCGGTCGAAGTAGCGGGCAAAAACTAGTAATAAATAGTGAGATACAAAAATCGCTCGTTACTCGCGATAGCACGGTCGGGAAATGGGACACAAAGAAATTACGACCTTAAGCTACAAGGAATAACGTTTATATTGAAATGTAACAAAGAAAAAATATCAATAAATGAATAATCGTGAACATTTAATGTTTAATTTGTTTACTAAGGTACTAAACATATTTTGAAGGCATGAATTAAACACTTTTGAAGTAGTTATGTATTTTGGCATTCCAAAAATTACAAATATTTGTGACTTTATAATTCCGCAAAGAGAATCTGTTTAATTTTTAATAATTTATTAACACACATGTTAAACTATGCAGAATAAACTGTTGAATTATAGTTATCTATAATTTCTGGTAAGATAATCCACAAAATCTGTAACTTACTGAACCTTCTTCATTAATGATAGTCCCGAAAGATTAATTAGTTTAATTTAGAGGTTTTTTACTGGAATACAAGCGTCATATCATAATAAAGGTACTTTTACAAAGTTATTTATTATGCTGTACTTACGAAATCAAAATGTGTTGATAATTTAGTTTTTAATTTTTTTTACACTGACGCGGAGCTTTAAAATGTTTAATTCTATTTATTTTAACTATAATTAACAATACTTTATGTCATAGAAAAAGAAAATTACAGTTATCGAATTATGTCCAGGTTTAGCTAATTTGCTTGGCCTATATGTAGATGTTGGTCTTAGCTGTAATGCTATGCTCACTATAATCATGTCTGACGAGATTATTGCTATTCCTAATATCTACATTGATAGTGCTAAATTATTGTTAAAGTTGTTAGTATACATTAGTAAAAGATATTTGTGGTTTACATAATAAACTATTCATGGTATATAATTCTGCTTTTTATATTATTTTACCCTTTCTCTCATTACATTTATATATATCTACAGTTTTTATTGATTTATATACTAAATCTAACAAACGCAATGAAATTAAGAAAGAAAGGTAGGTAAGTCAATCAGGAAGTAAGAATTTGGATCGTTTTGAAAACATTTTTCTTACGGACCTTTTAATTTTTCTTTCAATTTATAGGAATTTTACGCTATTCCGATAAATTTATGAATTGAGGCAAAGGGCGATCCGGTTAGGAACAAGGTGCTATTAATTTATGCGGTTCTTTTCGTGTTACATTGAGATAAAAATATCCTGAAGGTACTTTAATCTACATAGCTCCCAGCGTCAGTCTTGCAGTTGAAAATTAATGCCAGGTACCACCAAATTGCTAACAATAGCTATCTGACTATACAAGGTTAGTCGGAAAGGGGGTACTAATCCGAAGCCCACTTATAGTATCGCTGATGACTGTTTGAAAGCAAGTGTTAAAATTTCAAAATTCGATATATTTTTTTTCCAAATAAAATGATTTTCATTTTAGTTTTTTCAAAAATTCTTCATCCCTGCTTTAGTTACAAATTCAGGAAATGGTGCTTCTAATTCATGACCCCAAATATGACCTAAACTATAAACACAGCTGATCATAACTGGGGATAGATAGATTTTAGAGTTTTTTTTTTTGAGATTTTTGAACATGTTTCTCTTAAACTTTCGGGAAAAGTTGTAGCACAAAAGTTATTCATTATTATGTGTACTTTAACACCTTTTCGGATTAGTACCCCCTTTCTGACTAACCTTGTAGATATATGATAAACTATCTTTTGCCCGCGGCTTCGCTCGAGTTAATTTACGGATCCCAAATTTTTTGATCCCAAAATATAGCCTATAGCACTCAGGGATAACGTAGCTTCCTATTGGTGAAAGATTTTTTGACATCGGATGAGTAGTTTCGGAGATTACCTCCTACATACAAACAAACAAACAAATTCTACCTCTTAAAATATTAGTATAGATATAGATTTGTTATCTATGCATATGTCGCAGTAACATGGTTATAGCCGTTATACAAGGTTAGTCGGAAAGGGGGTACTAATCCGCGGACCAATTAAAGTAACACCGATGACTGTTTTAAAATTTCAAAATTCAACATTTTTTATATCATGCAATAACATTTTAATTTCTTTTTTATTTCTACTCTTACCAAAACAGGGGTACAAATTCAGAAAATGGAACTTCTAATGCGTTAGCCTAAATATGACTTAAAATGTAAAAACACCTGATCATAACTGAGAATACATAGATTTTAGCGTATTTTTATGAAATATTTGCACAGCAATTTCTTTTAAACTATTGATTTTTGGGGAAAGTTGTACAACAAAGTTATCATTGTTATGGATTCTTTAACACCCTTTCGGATTAGTACCCCTCTTTCTAATCTTGTATTATGATCATATAGCGGGATTAGCATCTCTCTCAAACTCAAAACTCGTTTATTCAAAGTAGACTAGTATTACATAGTTCTTTTTGAACGTCAGATTTAGGTACAAAAGACTGCCCCCAAAAGCGCCCACCCTTCACCGCTTCCTAGTGTTTATGCTGTGAAGAAGAAACGGCGCAACAAACTCCCCAGCAACACAGTTCAGTCTGTCAAGTGAATAAATAAATGATTAAATTATGCAAGTTGATGATGATAAACAAAATATTTACCTAGAACAATTCTGGATGAATTGAAAACAAAAGTAAAAGTCCGTAGGAATATGATCATCACACTAGTTAACATAACACAACTAGTGACACAATGTCTTGTTTTGTCACGGTAGCGTAGTACGTGCTTGGCCTATATCAACGGGGAGGGGGGAATGGGTGCAACCTGTCGCTCTTCTACGAACGCCCACTTGTTGCTGCCACTTCAGTTCATTCAACAATATACTTACTACTACTATCTATGTTGTTTAATGAATAAATGAATGGAATAAGAGCATAAGTACGTGTAGATGTATAAATATGTAAGTCAAGTAGGTACTTATCTAATTGCTCAAGTAGTAGAGTCTAAAAAATGTGCTTGTATTCGTAATTAGTCCGAGGTAGAATACCAGAGGAGCTCAGGATTAAAAAGTGTCATTTACGCTTTTGGCGCAACGCGTCTTTTTTTTCATTGGTTTGAGTCCAATTTTTTCATTGGACTCAAAGCATTGGATTTTATCAATTTCTGAACAGATTTAATTCAAAAAGTGCCATTTTCTGAGACAAAATATCTCCATGTTGCATTCTGATCAAAAAGTGACATTTACAATGCAATATCTCTTGTTTCCGGCACGGTTTCTTAACCGTACGGTGTATAAGCCGCGCCGTAGAAAAATCGTGTGAGCTTGTACACAACACGGCAAACCACCAGCCAAAACTGATATAATATAAATATCAGTTCGAAGGAATTTATATATATACCAACCGAACGTTTCACGTTCGATCACGGAACCTTAAAAATGTTATATGATTTTTCAAATCAGTAATTTGTAACTGAATAAAGTCCAATAAATAATTCGTGATTTTCAAATCCCGGGATTAAAACGTCATTCTAATTATTCCGGGATTTTAGAGGAGGTATTATCCACCCTATGTTACTTCCTTCCTCGAAGTTTAGGTAAATATACTCTACCTATTCCGATCTCTGCTTATGATATAGGTCCCACTGTAATAGAGGGCAAGTATAAAGAAACTGCTCGATTTAACTCTGAAACACTGTAATATCACAGTATACCTACTTACTACATACAGTGGGTCAACGCCCATACATTTGACAGGTCCTATGAAATGTCAAAATTATGCAGGGACGGAGGTTATGTCCCAAGTATGCAGTATGGTTACTCGGGACATAACCTCCGCTCCTTCACCCCGCAACCCCCCGCACGATTGCTCTGCGACAATGTTCTACGTCGACCGACTGTAAGGAGTAAGATATAGGTAGACTGTGGTAATATCGTCTTTATTTATTTTCTTTATTTATTATATTTGCTTAGACCTTAGGCCTTTTAATTTACTAAATCCTACATTTACATAATATTATAATAGGCTAGATTACTTAACCCTCAATCTTTGTATACCAACAATAACAGTATGTTGGCACAAGTTAGCCATGTATTCAAGCGCGCTGAAACCATTTGCTTCGAAACTGTTTCTTTAGGCATGTTTGTCTTTCAAACAAGAACATCAAGAGGGTAAATATGTATTGAGCATTACTCCTACATAAATGTTAAACTTTCTACTTATGTAGGAACAAAAAAAAAACAAGTTCAGTTGGCCACACATGATTAAGTATACAATGTGTAACAAAAATAAAGCTGGGTCTCGAACAGCGTAATCTCCATATTCAGATATGAATTTAATAAAAAAATAAATGGAACTAAAAATACACAGATTGTTTTTTGTTTCTTAAAAATGTGGCCTTGTTGTAAAGCCTTGTTCGGACTAAGCGTTCCAATGTACGCGTAGTCGGTTACGCGTACACAGGAACGCTTAGTCCGTATCTGCAGCAACGCGTAAACAAAGAGGACGTGAACGCTCAATTAGCCGGTACGCGTACAACATACCTAGATGACGCGTACGTACATTGGAACGTATAGTCCGTACAAGGCTTTATGTTTCTGTGTTGGTCTGCATTTGGCGCTGTAATAATTTATGAATTGTGCAATGGGGTTTTTACGACGAAATACAATACACTTAGTAAAAGTTTTTACGAAAAAGGAAAAAAAAATGTTTGTACTTTTAAATTGATGTCTGTGGTTTCTGGTTATTTCTGTTATGCATTGTCGGCGTTGTATACCTACTAAAATTGAGACGAAAATACCAAAGAAGTATGAGAAGATGAAGGAGATACCTGCGAGATCTTCCAATTGTTTTTAAGTCCTGACTTTTACGCGACTATTGGCCAAATACTGAAACGCTACTCAATTTTAAGTAGCCGTTAATTTCGTGCTGTTACTGTCACTTCGCTTTAGACCCAATTCACCATACTCTGTTAGTTATTAATGTCCTGTTAAACATTTTAACAGATTGTTTAGCAGTACATTGAAATTGACATTGACAGCTTAACAGAACATTAACAACTAACATTGTATGGTGAAATTGAGTCTTAAAGTGACAATGCCAGCACGAGATTTAACGGCTACTTATAATTGAGTAGCGTTTGAGTATCTGGCTACATGACTACTTTTTTGTAAGTTTTTCAACTTTCTTAAACATTTTTCTTGTAGTGAGATTGGTCCAAATAGGGATAAACCCGGGACAGTAGGGCAGTACAGCCTCTTACACGTTTCAAATTTAGGCGCGCGTTCGCTAGCTGCTTGTGCCCACCCTGATTAGTTTGTCAACAAACTTTCAATGGCGTCGGTGCATGCTCGACAGCAATAAATAAGAAAAACGCTTTTATGGTCAATTGATCTAATATTCTTTGGAATTAACAAGTCCAGCTTTATACTCGCGAAGGAGCGATGCATGGTGCAATGTCTTAAATGTAAGAACTGGGCCCATGAAGGCTGTACGGGTTGGGAACCCGAAGATCTTGATGAGTTTCATTTCTGCCACTGTTAAGGGCCAAAATCGGGTATAAGATTTGGGTATACCCGGTTTTGGACAAGATTATTTTTGATTATTTTTTGTTATTTAGAATTGAGAATAAAGTGATCTCAAGTGCTAAATATGTGATTTATAAACTAAACTAATAGCCTATTAAAATTGATTTAATTTTCTTCAAACATGTGTTTTATTGAATTTTTGCCTTAGCGTCACGGTTCTACCCCACTTTCCCATTTATGAATGTGGTGGCCGCGCTAAAGCGGTTTTCCTTAGCTACTGAAAATATTCGCATTCAAGTAGAAACACAAACTATGAAAAGCATTCGACCTCTAAATTACTATTTACTGCAAATACGCAGTATGAAGGCGTTTTGGACATTTGCCTGCTCATGAAGATCCGTAAATATTGACAACTACCTATTGAGGAACAATTGCTGTACTTTATTGTCAATAGTGCTTAATGACTGCTAAAGCTATAATTTATCGAATAATTAGGTATATTGTTTTAGGTCAAGAAAATTAATTTAGTTTTTTTTTTGTTTTTTTTTTTATAAATATCCGTAATAAGTAAGTATAAATAATTGTAAGTTAGTCAAATCTTTTGATTTCGTCCTTATTTTATGCGCCAATGAATAAGAATTGAAACTTTTAAAAGTAAAATATAATATAATGGTCACACAAGGGATCACTTGCCAGCACATTATGTACTATAACTTTGTCCGTCCCTCACACTCGCAATTGACTATAATTTTTTCGATAGTAATTTTAAATGTTTCACAGCACTACTCGTATATTGTAGGATGTCAAAAACGCCATGATACCATGCTGCTACTATATGCCTAGATTGCAACACTTATGACAAACGGTTTGTTTATGGTATATTTATATCTCGTTCTGGCCACCATCCATAAACATTTTAGACTTACATTGTTAGGTCTCGGTCTGAACGGATGCGGCAATCCATAATGATGCATCGAATGATCGGGAATGTTCGGAAATCCTGGGGTCAAGCTGAGATCCCTTTGTGCCCCAGAGTTGCCACTGCACAGCATCACAAACACAAACACACACACACTTTTCACACACATTTTATTTTAATCAAACACGGAATTATACACACACATCTACACAAAAAGTTTATTTTTTATTTGTAAACAAATACTGATCTTCGCAATGCTAACCTACGTGAGTATGTTTCGAGTTTAATAAGCGAATTGTTTCATGATTAGGATATTGTTATGGATATCAATTTTGGTCCAATCTGTTGATAATGCCGTAACTCGAGTATGGCTGACGTTTGATGTTGATAATACACGGATAAGATATGATGTGTTTGTTTGGTTGTATGAGCGTGGAATGGCTTTTTTGTGGTGGGTATGATAGGAGGTATCCTGATTAGGTGACTAATTATACAAGAATATAACGAAACGTAGGGCCACGAATGAGTATGGATAAAATACAAGACGTTGATCTGTAACCGTGCCATATTTCTAGAGTAAATGTTTAAAAATGTGCTTAGTCATCTAAAATACTTATCCAATTCTTCGGTTATTTAATAACCAAATTTTCACTTAGAAACATGAGCGAGTGTTTGAGAATAAAACCTGAAGTGACCCGAACGACTTCGAGAATAAGTCACCAGAGTGGCACGTTCCCCTCGTCGAATTCTACCTATATTTTTTTGGTGGATTTGCAGACGTCATGTTTCTTTTTTTTTTTTTTCTTTTTTTTAAAAACGTTGCCCCACACTAAGATTTCTCTTGTATCGTGGGTGCGTTTACAGACACAAATCTCACAAACAAACGCCCAGACCCGAAACAACCATCTGTAGGCCATACAAATTTTTGTTCCGTGTGGGAATCGAACCCACGACCCGTTGCGCAGAAGCCAATCGCTTAGCCATTGCACCAAACGTGTCGTCGTGTTTGTGTCACGGGAGACACACGGGGGGATTTTGTTTGTTTAAGTACAAGTATTTAAAATAAAAATGGTTTGTTTTGGCTACTGTTTTCTTTTATTGATTCGTGTTCAGAATCGATTGTATACTCACCTCCTTAAATATGGCATGGATACAGATGAACACCTTGTATATTGTTCTCGTGTATTTTTATGATGGAAAATTAAAATAAAATTTTTTGCTTCCTTTCGTAACACGTCTCAAAACGAAATAATTATATTTGCGTTACCTATTCATTTTTATCATATTCATTGCATCATCCTTCTGCCTTTATCCCAATTTATTGGCAATATTAATAACTCAAGTACTGTAATTATCAGTGATCGGAAAAAGGTGAGCTTTACCTAAACTTCATAGGACAGAGATAAAAAGTGGAGACTTCTCTACGACAACATTTTTTTTGGGAATATTATCCCGGGCTTCGGGACATCACTAAAGTACATTTAATATTAATGTTATTAATTCAGAAAACAATTGAATTCGTTTCCTGTTTTTTTTTTTCAAAATTTACATGTAGCCAGTTCACACGTTTTTTATTGTTTTCAAAAAAGAAATTTTCTATGGTTTTCAAAAAAGGAGATTGTCTTTTATTTTTTGAAAACAATAAAAAACGTGTCTGCTGGTTATGTGTAAATTTTAAAAATTAAAAAAAAATGTTGTCGTCTTGAAGTCTCCACTTTTTGTCTGTGTTCTATGAAGTTTAGGTAAATTAGCTCACGTTTTTCCGATCACTGGTCATTATAGACACAATAGATAAACAATGGCAGGTGAGATATTATATTAGGAAATTAGTATCACACAATAATATTATCAAGTCATGTACATTGTTGCAATAGTTTTCACTGTCGTACGTCAAAACGTGGTCTTCCAGTAGCATTACGTAATGCGTACCAAGGGCATAGAACGCATAATACTTAGTACTACGCCAAGGAAGTCAAATTTTAACAACTACAATACAATAACAGATTTTGGGCCTTACTGCATTATGTTTATTTATCCTGCAGTGATTTATTATCGACTTATGTAAACAACCCATACGGTGCTCGTAGACTATACGTACGGAGTTAAGTGATGCAACTATATCGATACATTGTTCTGAATTAATATCGATAGGATTTGGTAAACTACAGATATCGCAAAGGAATTTCGATAATTTCATCACGTTGCGATGATTCGTTTAATATATAGTACATCCGAAAGTCCGTGAGTAGTCCGTGTGGTGCCGGACTTAATGAATAGCACTATTCCATCTCTTCCCGTGGGTGTCGTAAAAGGCGACTAAGGGATTCACTAGAAGATGGGCAGCAGCGTTCTCTGAATACTTTAACAACCATAATGCGATCGCCAACCCGCCTGCCAAGCATGGCGATTATGGCAAACCCCCCAACATTTTTTGGGAGAGGCCTATGTCCAGCAGTGGACGTCATTCGGCTGAATGATGATGATGATGACATCCGGAACAATAAATTTAAAAAAAACCGCAGGTCACCTTATTTTTTTCTGGGTGAATAACAGAAATTAATTGCAATCGGAAGTTTTAGTTACATTGATATCACAATCTGATTTAAATGTAACTAAAGGAGGATCTGCTACACTACGTTATGGACCCTACCTAACAATAAATGCAAAATTGGCTCACCTAGAGACTTAAAGGTACCTTTTGAACCATTTCTTGACCTTTGACCGTTAAGATTTATAAAAGCATAATACTGTGTTGAATCCTTGCTGGAAGCAAACATGTTGCTTATTTCTGTACATTTCCTTGGTAAAATGGGTGTTATTTGTCTAATGTTAGTTATTATTATTTGTTAGCCAAGACCGAAACATAAACTCGAAAGACACAATAGTCTTAATAAACTCAGCAGAATTGAATGCCAAGAGCAACACATCGAACAACAATTCGATCAACCAGTTCAGTAAAATATTGTTGGAAAACTAATTATTTCCGTCTATGCCTGATACAATTAATCAGGTAATAATAGCGACATAGATACAGTATCGGTAGTTAAGCAAACAGTTGCTATCTGTCTAACGATAGTGCGGTTGGTAAATCGGTTGCAAGGTCAATATTTTGTTGATAAACTATCGATACAACATTTTTCGTCCATCACTTTACAAATTGCAATGATGCGCTGACTAGACTAGACAACACAACATGCTGATTTAATTTTAAACTACAAAATGCATGTAACTATATTATAATTCATAGCGACCCGCCCCGAATTCACCTACTCTTGAATCCTTTTAAAACCTTCCTCTTGAATCACTAAACATAAAAAAACCGCATCAAAATCCGTTGCGTAGTTTTAAAGATCTAAGCATACATAGGGACAGACAGGCAGACAGCGGGAAGCGACTTTGTTTTATACTACGTAGCAGTGGCGAAGGGTGAATTTTCTTAAAAGGGAAGCCGGCCAAAAAATGCTTACCTTGCTCAAGTGTGATGCGTGAATTCCAGTAACTACTCGTTTCGAAAGGGAAGCCGATAGGAATCGAGTTGTATGGAGCCTTCGCCACTGCTATGTAGTGATAATAATAATTTATTGACATAAAATACAGGTATTACATAATTACTACTACTTTGTCCGGCTCTTTAATTTGTCCGGATTTTTTGGCTTAGGTAGATGGAATACGAGTCATCTGCCTAACCTTTTCCCAACTATGTTGGGGTCGGCTTCCAGTCGAACCGGATGCAGCTGAATATCAGTATTTTACATGGAGCGACTGCCTATCAGACCTCCACAACCCAGTAACTGGGTAATACTCGTACGATACTCTTGGTAAGACTGGTTGTCAGACTTTCTGGCTTCTGACCAACAGTAACGACTGTCAAAGATCTACAAATGACAGCCGGGACCAACGGCTTTACTTGCTTTCCGAGGCACGGAGGAAACTCGCTATGGTAAATGGTCACCCATCCACAGACCAACCTCGGCAAGCGTGGCTTAACCCGGAAGATCGGTCTATGCCGCTGTAATTATTTAGCCACGAGCTCCTCCATGCCACGTAGATGGAATACGAGTAATGAAACTTAACTTACTTATGTAATATCAGATAACTTTTTAATCTTTATTAACTTCTCATTCATTTAAAAACAAGATGTAAGTAAATCTTTAACAATCAGCTTATCGAGATCAAACAATAAATCTTCGTATGTTTGCATTTTGTGACTAAAATGTCGAGACTTTTATTGAAATGTCGGGCTTTTTGTCAGGACTTTTCAAATTTCTAAATGGTAACCCTAACCATACAGAGAAGGAATTAGCATAATAAAATTACTTAACATCGAGTTCTTCAAAGAAAACTAACAAATACAACAAAAATATTGTTTTACAATGGGTGCCTTCTCATATCGGCATTGAAGAAAACGAAAAAGTTGATAGGGTAGCTAAGGAAGCGTGCTTTGTGGGTATTCCTGTGACGTATAAGCCTTACTGGACAGACATTTTGTGTGATGTTACGTCGAAATGTCAAAAAAATTGGAAAGAATACCTACTTTGACGAGAAGTCATTGGTCAAAGGTATTTGGTATCGGACGATGCAACCATCCATTCATAAGTATCCTTGGTTTGATAATGCCGACATGAGTAGGCAAGAAATTGTGACAAGTTTGAGACTTCGCTTCGGACACATCCCATTGAATAGTTTCGCTGCATTGATGGGCAAAGTTACAACACCAAATTGCACGGAATGCAATGTGGTTGAAGACGTTTTCCATATTATGGTGGAGTGTGTCCGGAACGAAGTGGAAAGATGTTTGATTCTAGACAAATTTAATATACTTAGATGTCCGTCAATTAGGAGCATATAATACTATTCTAGCTTTTCCAGCATCCAAAGCTGCTAGAAGAATATATAAATTAGTTAATTTAGGGATTAAGCGTAGATGTTAAGTGTTTGATGTAACTAAGGTTTCCTATGAGGGTGACATGTTCACATTGTGATCAAACCCTCGTTAATAAATAAAGATTAAAAAAAAAAAAAAAACAAGATAAACAAAATACAGTGAGCAGTAAACACATCTAAGGTTTGAATAATATCATGAAAACTGGAGGGTCAGATAAATAAGCAATGTGGCGCGTGGCGCTCCAATGTAAACAAATGCGTATAACGTAATTTATTACTACAACATGCGTACTTGCGTTTGAGTAAAAGACTAACTACATTTATATGAACAAATTAAAAGTTTTTTCATATAGACCATTTACGGACTCGAAATATACTCGAAATACATAATTATATACTAACACAATTAGCCCATTACTTGTCCCACTGCTGGGCACGGGACTCTTCTCAAAATGAGAAGGGTTTAGCCCAGCCATGTCAAACATACGGCCCGCGGGCCGCATGCGGGCCACTGAGCATTTTCCTGCGGCCCGAATTAATTTGGAAAACAGCCAGATAATGCGGCCTGCGAGCGTGTTAAAAACCGTTTTTCAAAACGCACGCGCTGCTGCAATTCCATACACGTATCACGACCGTTTTCGACGACCGACGTAAGTTGTCTGTTGTTTTATATGTATTTTTGAATATTAAATACTTTGACATCCCACATTTAATTTTTAAATAAAAAAGATTAGGTTTTGCGGCCCACCTAGTCTTCGGTATTCATGCTTTTGGCCCACCAGTGACTTTGAGTTTGACATGGCTGGTTTAGCCCTTAGTCCACCATGCTGGCGTAGTGCGGGCTGGCAGACTACACACACCATCGAGAACTTTATGGAGCCCTCTAAGATGTGCCGGCAAGTGAAAATCAAATTCTGTGGTGTGGGCCGGCTTCAAAGTCGGAGCCTCCTGCATGGAAGCCAAACCGTTCAACCACTAGGCTATCACTGCTTGCATACATTGAAAATCTATCTTGGCCAATAAAAAGCGCCCATATATTTTTGGTCAGAAAGCCGCAAGCTTAAAATGGGACTGGGCTGGTCACATCTGCCGCATGTCGGACGAGCTGTGGGCAAAACTCACCACTGAGTGGAGCCCACATAACGTTAGACGACGTCGCGGCAGGCCCAGAAGGAGATGGCGGGACGAGTTAGACACTTATTCGAAGGATTGGCCGCAGAAATCATTGAAGCGAGAGGAGTGGAAGGAGGGTAGGGAGGCCTTTGCCCTGCAGTGGGATGACCACGGCTAAATAATAATATTAATATAATTTTTTACTGCAACAATAATTGGCTACCGTTGAAATGGTCGATTATACACTTTTCCTAAATCCGGGAACGGTTGTATCTATCTTATCAAGCCTTTACTAACTCCCAATTAGATTAAGTTGTCAATCAAATAAAACGCAGCATATTATAACATGCATTGACAAGAGTATTGTCTGACTTTGTTAAGGTGAATGCGATCACGATAAAAACAACAAAATATTGCGAATTTACGCCTTAAAGATTTTCAGTTTTTACGTAAAACCTAAAAAACTAAAAAAAAACATGATTTATCTGATCGCATTCCCCATAATCCGGCAGTCACTCGCCTCTAAGGACCTCGCCACGTTAGACGAATTTGGGGATCATTCGGCACAAAGTCACAGCCTAAATGTGATACAAGGTAAATAAATAGTATGAACCCTCCTTTCAATAAATATCATTAGACAAGTGTGGCCCACCAAAGCACGAATATTATCTTTTGAACCATTTCTTCAGGTAGAGTTTCAGCTGATCTTGATTGACCGTTATCCTAACTAATATTTTAAATGTGAAAGTAAGTTTGTTTGTTTGTTACCTTTTCACGCCTAAACCACTGAACCGATCATCCTGAAATTTTGCATATACGTTGTCAGGTATACAGAAACGGACATAGGATACCTTTCATCCCGAAAAAAGTACTGTTCCCGAGGAAAATACAATAACGTTAATAGATGGCGCCACGTGTTTTTCGAATCATGATTGAATTACGTTATTAAATAAATTTTAGTAGTGTTAAAGAGTTAATTGTCAAATTCTAAATTAACGCGAGCGAAGCAACGGGTAAAAGCTAGTGATTGATAGAACCATAACATAATACTTTCTTGAATCCCTGTTGGAACTCATAAAGGAAATCTTGCTGAAATGGGTGTCATTTGCCTAAAGTTATATTAAACAGAGTATAATTGATGCTACAGAGATACATGTATTGACATTTGCAATCTAACGCTTGAGGAATACAATTTTCAGCTTTTGACTGTATCATTCCGGTCCGTAGCGTATACGAGTATGCTGCACAAACGTAATTCGCTCTTAGACGTAATAAGAAATGCGTATTGCTCCGTACATATGTAATTCGTCCTTACTGCGTAATAAGAAATATGAATAAAATTGTTATTGCTTTTTAACTAGGCGATATATTTTTATAGTACCGAATACTTTACTTCCCACATACCTAATTATCTATTTGAGATGTAAAAAAACAAACATATTTTAGTGTGTACTTCACACTTATTGTTTGTACTACTGTAAATCATGTCTAGTAATTTCGAAGGCTTGGGTGAGTTCAGACCAAGGGACTTTTTAGATCGAAAATGCTTTGAGCTGACCCCAAGAGTCTGATGGATGACTCCTAGGTATTACTTGGAACGGGAGACGAAAGTCTACGGAAGTGCATTGGCCTAGCAGAGAAGAGACTGACTTCGTCCCCGGAGCCCCTCTCCCTTTTGTGCTGGAGATGAAGGCCACCAAGGACTTCGGACCTAATACAGATAAGCCTGAGACTGATCTATCACATAATTTTTTGACCTAATTCTTGGTAAATACTATTTTTTGCATCTAATCTACGTAAGAATTATTTCCAGTGACCGTGGTCATGATTTTTCTTATTTTAAATGAGGCCATACATAGTTTAGCATAGCTTTACTGAATGGCTGTTCGATTCCATCAAGAAAAATATATCTGTTCTAGTCTACATATAAACGTTTAGATAATCCCCGTATAGCGAGAATGATGGATGGCCTGTTGCATCAGTAATTCACCTAGATCTTGGCAATCGGCGCTTATGTTCAGATACAAAGCGTATATTTAAATCAGAACCAGCTGATCGAGAAGATTCTGAAGTTAAAACAATGAAGAGCATAACTGTTAGAGATTTTGGTAATAGACAAGCGAAATTGAAAACATCTTTTGTGTTGGAAGACTGCTGATAGTGGCCGTGTCAAGTATCAAGATCAAGGTTAAGTCTTTTGTAGTGTTGCACCAATATCTGTAGACAACATGACAATCGATGATCGCTAGAGAATAGAAACATCAATGAGATTTACTAGACTGACATAGTTCTTCCACCGGGCACGTGATCTGCTCTGTAGGTCTAGCACGAATATTTTGACGTATAGTAACGTAAACGTAACGTTAATGTGAGTGAATTTTGAATCGAAAATACAACTATTTTATAGCATTTTAGTTTAAATTTATGCGACAACCACAATTTGTATCATACATAGATATGAATAAAGTTTTCAATTCAATTAAATATTATGTACATACGAAACGAGTATTTCCAATTCAAAATTCACTCGCGTTAACGTTACGTTTACGTTACCATACGTCACAACATTCGTGATAGGCCTACTGTAATGTTATTTCCATACATTTAATTAGCATATCTAATCTCTGGCAAAAAAATAATGATTCCATAAGCACGGGGATAAATAACTTGGCTGACCAGTTTATAGTGTTGTTTATGTATGACTAGGGTTTGGGAATTCCCGACAATTTCAAAGTCCCGGGACACGAGACAGCCTACAATCAAAGTCCCGGGAATTCCCGGGAGATCCGAGACATTTAAGAAAAAAAAATATCTTGTTTTTTTTTTAATTGTGTTTGCCTTTTTTGAAGAATTTTAATTCAGTTAATTTCTGGTGAAATGTATTAAAAAAGGCAATTTAAAAAAAAACAACATTTCTTAAACAGAAAATTAAATCTTAATAACTTTAACGTTAATTTCAGTCTTAATAATTGCTTTGTTTATTTCTTTTAATCACACACAGATTCACTTTTAAGCAGCTACATCTTAGTTATAAAACGAACTTAGTTAAAAATCATACTAATTCTTAATAACTTTACTATTATCTAGTAATTCTAGTATCTAATCATTGGCCATAATCACAGCATTGTTAATTCTCATAATCACAGATTTGTTTCATAATTAAATAATCTAAATATAAATAATAAAACAGACTTATAAATCAGTCTTTTAAATAATCAACTAACACATTACCGAGACTTTTTTGCTGATTAAATAAAATAGGCTTTTAAAAAAATCAGAGCGTCAATAACTTTGTCCGACAATCTGTTTCTGATTTTTGTAATAATGCCACCGGACAAGGAGAACACTCTCTCGTTTTCAACATATGTCGGTTTAATTGTGTTTTTTTAAGGCTATATACAGTAATTATTCATTAAACTAACAGATGGTGCTAGGCTCCTTCAATTATTTGAAAATAAAAATGATTACATAACAATTTCGACAATCTTGTCTCGTCTCGAGTCTCGACGCGAAAGTCCCGGGACTCGAGACAGCTAAAATTACGAAAAGTCCCGGGACCCAAACCCTATGTATGACATATACTTAGTTGTACCTACACGCCGTCTTTCAGTTAATTTTCAGAGGCTCTAGCTATTAGAAAGAAAGAAAGAAAAATTATTTATTCTGGACACACAGGCAGTTACAAAAACAATAATACAAAAAAAACGGATAATAAATTAAACTACCTGCAAGAGGCCGAAAAAGGCTCTTATCTCAGCATAATGCTGCGACATTTAAAAAAAAACAAAATGTCGCAACGCTGATTTTCAGATTGTGACGCTATTATACAAACTATTGTTTTATAGTTCTTGCCTAAGAATCAAACACACATTCATATTGATCAAGAGTTCTTGGGTCCCACCCATGGTATTCTATTCAAAACTTTTGTATATATGTACTAAGGTACTCACATAAGGCATGCTGAGCGTCTCCACGCTGGTGCTGTCCTCCAGAAACTGAACATCATCTGCATCTACAGGTCCTGCAGTCACCGTGGTAGTCCCAGGGCTCTCCGTCTGCGTCTGACCGAAGAACGCCGAGATCGAATTCGGAATCACTTTCTGTCCCGCCTTCGGACCCATTTTCTGAGTCTGTGTTTTCGGCGTTGGCATAAACTTCGCCGGTAACAAACTCATTTCTTGAGTCCGGAAGTTCTCTGATGGTGTCAACCACATGAGGATGCAGCATACCACCGCATGGCATCTCCTCATCATGACCACATTGTAATTTCCACATTTAGTTTTAACACACACTTTTTAACACTGGTAGAACTAATACACTAACACTTGGCTTGAGGAACATTTTAAAGTTCGTACTTTTGGGTAAGGAGGCACACAGCTGGCTGGTTTGAGTTGAGAAGGCTAGTGAGTAAAAAGTAAAATTTTAGTGGGGTAGTCTGGACTTATTATTTTATGTTCAAATTACCCCAGAAAAGGTATATAAAATATGTTGAATATTATTCAATAATATTGAATATATTAGCACTACTCTGAATTTAGGAATCCTAATTAGGACTTAGAAAAGTGTGATAAGAGTTAGGACGGTTAGGATCCTAATTAGCCAATCAGGATCTTTACTGCCTTCCTGACTCGCTTAGCTTAGCCATTTAAGTACTCTGTTTAAAATTTACCATGGAAACTATTACCTACAATTTTAAATTCATCTAGGATTTATAATTTCTGTACATTTCCGTTGCGTTTATATCCATGAAGATTATTTCAATATCTAACCCTAAAAATGACATCTAATATCTATGTACCTACCTATATTTAATAGACATCTTCCGGTCGTAATGGTATTCAAGATTAATGGTTGTAACATTAAACAAATACCTACCAATTTAATCCTTTATTACAAGATGCTAAATAAATCTACATGAAAATAATGATTACCCATTCAGATATTATCCTTGTGCATTGATTTTTTCAAGTTTATATCTATGCGTAAACATATCTGAACTCGGGGATTTTGTGGTACATACTATTAATTATTTTAACAATACGACAGCTACCGACAGTAAGTTTTACTTATCCTATAGCTTTTTTGGTTTTTTCTAGGGTTAATTTGTTAAATTGTTAGCGTATTAGTAGTAGAGCTTAATGTGAATTAGTTCGTCCAGGGAAGTACTACCACCAAGCAGCACTGAAGTGTTCCGGTTTAAACGGCATGGTGCCGGTGAAATTACACGCACGGTGAAATTACTACAACTTTGTCTCTAAGGTTGGCAACGCATCAGCAATCCACTTGGTGTTGTAGGTAGCGGTAACCACTTTCCATCAGAAAGGCCAGGGGTGCATGAAAAGAGCCTCCACGGGTGACGATACTTAAGTACGTCCGGCGCACCCTGGACAGTCAGCCCCGCTACCAACCTTGCTGACTGGCTAATCTTTTCACCACGGCATGAGCTATTTTCGTACAGCTCGTGCTGACACGAGAGAAGAAATCAGAAAGGCTGTCAAATATAATTATGCCACGTAGGTAATAAAAAAAAGGAGCACATAAGGACGGTAGCTGGAGCAGACTGGATGCGGTAAATGTAGACGATTCTCCGATGGTGGACAACTTAGGTGGGTCCCATGTCCAGCAGTGGACTGCAACAGTCTCAGGCTAAGTTGAAAGACTGATTGAAGCTCAGGATCATGGAAACAGCGATGTTTAAGAAAGGAGAATGGATTGTTATGTATGGACAGGGCCTGATTTAGAATTTGAGCCGCCTAGGCCAATAATATCTAGGCTAGGATAGATACCGTGTGAATGATGAGGCTAACAAGAGCCATAGTCAAGAGTCTTGACTATACGGCAGATGCCATTGGGCCATATACAGGGTGAAATTGTAAACAGTCGACAAACCGAAATGGGAGATTGTACTCATCACTATGAACAACTTTTACTATGAGAACAAACAAGAAATCGCGAAAAAAAAAACTGCTTTTCCCTAAATTTTGACGAGTTATGCGAACATAAATGTAGGGAATAGCTTTTTTTTTCGCGATTTCAGGTTTGGTCCCATAGTAAAAGTTGTTCATAGTGATGAGTACAATCTCCCATTTCGGTTTGTCGACTGTTTACAATTTCACCCTGTAGAACTTTTTGTTTATTAATGAAATGATATCAATTAAATTTTGATTTTTTTTCGACAGATCGCTTCCCCCTTCAGTAGGTACGTTTCTATCGTCACTCAAGGAGGCTCTAGGTTCACTAGGTTCAGTGTTCACCTCTATTTAAGACCCGAGTCACAGTCTTTTTACTGTTCCCGAGTTATGTTACTTTATTCCATAGTTAATAAAAAAAGCGTAGGTACAATGATAACAGAACAACTCAAAGATAGATAAAACAAAAACGTATTAATTTAATTTGAATTAGTTGCTCTTTTGAAAGGAACTTTTGTAATAACTATCCTTTGTATTGTTCTTTTTGGTTTTGTATTATATTAAACGTAGACTTGTGAAGGCAATGTATTTTCTAATTAATTTCATTATTATTTACCTACATTGGGGTTGATTAACCGCTTATAAAATAGAGGAATTATTTGCACGTACATTAGACATTTTACGAAAATTCTTATTCTATTCTAGTGGTCGCAAGCGCGACTGCTGAGCGTGAGGTCCTGGGTTGTACCCCCAGGTCTGGCAAAGCGTTGTTGGGTTTTTCAATGTGGAATTTCTCAGTAGCAGCCCGGAGTCTGGATTTGTGCCCAGTTGATGGCAATAGTACACTCCTAGGATAAATGAGGGTACCTCTGCCCAAGCCTTCAGAGAATACAGGCGCGCTGATACGTAATATATTATTTCTATAAAAATGCATAGTTACCGTATATTTACCGTAATACAATTGTGTACTCATGTGCTTATATTAACACCTCGCACCACACGATTCGATTAAGTATACCAACAGAAGCAAAGATAGTGTCAATCAAATCAAATAATGTACGGTATATCTCGAGATGAGCATTCATATCGTATTAATAAGGAACGCGATGTTACGTCAAATTCTATTTCGAGATATATATTGAATACGAAAATGGAATACGAACCCATAATTGAGATGGGTATTGGATTGAAGGGAAGGTTTTGGTAATACGGACTTTAATTTTTAATGATAAGTCGAGAGGCTAAAGGAGTCTACACACCAAACCCGACCCCCCGATACAGCCCAGCGACACAGGTTCACTGTCCAGGCTCCAGAGTGGGAATGGTCCATAAGTCCAGTTACGTTTTTATCCTTATGTCCTGCTAAGTCCGCATTAAATTAAAGACTTTCTTCTAACGTCCATAGTGTCAGATGGCTTAGAAATTGTACCGGCAAACAGACCACATACGGTCTGTGGACTGGTGTGGAAGTTGCTCTACAGACCGTATGTGGTCTGTGGACAGTGAACCTGTTAAGGTACAAGTCAGAGACGGGCTGCAAACTGCAACCGCAGACCGCAAGTTACATTGGTTTGTATGAAACAGTAGTGTCGCTTGTCTGCTGCTGTCATCTGCGGTTGCAGTTTGTGGTCGCCATTCGAATACTACCTTTAAGGTGTGCAACTTAAAGGTGTTATTCGGACGGCGAGTTGCGGTCTGTGGACGCAGTCTGCAGTTTGCAGCCCGTCTCGGACTTGTACCTTTAGTTGTCGGTGGCGTTATTCCTAGTGAATCAAGTCGGAGACAATGTCACCGACATGACTATCGGCGGGTCGGCGGCTTTGGTGTGTAGACTCCTTTACTGGAAAACTCGTTCATTCGTTCTGCCTAGCCTTTTTCTAATTATGATGAGGTCAGCTACCAGTCCAATCAAATGCGGCTGAATACCAGTATTTTATACGGAGAAACTGCCATCAGACCTCCGCAATTCTGGCTGGATGCCGATCTCCTAAGGTTATACTGGTTGTCACACTTTCGGGCTTCTGACTGGTTTATTCCACTTTGTTCACCTGGGTGATATCACCTGGGTGATATCACCTGGGTGGACAAAGTGGAATTTTTAGTGTCTTCAATTCACCTCGGATTTATTTCGCAACATATAAAATGATGCATCTTTGCTCAACGCATCTATTAAATGTATAATATTATTTTTATGACGACGTACAGAGGAATTTAGCCCATGGTGCCACCCTTCCAAATAATTTGTCGTTCGTCGTAAGTTGGCTTTGATTTGATTTTTCTAGCATGTTGTATGTGGGTGAATAAAGTCCACAACATTAATAAAAAAAGTCGCAACTGTTCACCTGGGTGATTTAATTACAAGGTGAACAAAGGAGACCAGATATGTCGCACTAATTCACCTGGGTGAAAGTAGGAAAGTAAGAAAAGTAGGAAAGTAGTCACCTTGTCAGGTGAAATAAATCCGAGGTGAATTGAAGACACTAAAAATTCCACTTTGTTCACCCAGGTGAACAAAGTGGAATAAACCTACCCGTAAGGACTGTCATAGGTGTTCGAAAATTTCTACAACACTTGACTAAAATGTTGTACCTACATACGAAATTTCTATGTAGTGTGTTGACAAAAATAATGTTTTTTTCCGAAGTGGCGCCATTTTCGGTGGGGGAAGCGCCTTAACTCGGCCTATTGTAGTCCACTGTTGCATAATTACACGCCTTTCCCAAGCATCCAGTCCACCCCAGGTACTTTCTTCAGATCGTCGGTCTATCTGGCTAGGGAGCATCCTACGCTGCATTTGCCGATTCGCGGTCTCCACTCATGAACTCGTCTGCTCCAAGGGAATTATCGGAATATTCCGATCGGTCTCCCTGATCTGTCCCCTCATCGGTATCCGGGGAACAGAGGAACAGATCGAAACTTTTTATTTCTATTTGTCCCCCTAAAAAACAGCACGGGACAGACCAGAAATAATTCGTTCGAGCTGTCCGTTCGTCTTGGTGACAGGGAAACAGATCGATTTTTTTATTCCTGACTGGCCCTCCGAAGGGGACAGATGGGAATATTCTGAATTATCTAATCTATGTTACAAACCTTTTTTAATCAACTTCAAAAAAAAGGACTGGTTTCTCAATTCGACGTGTATTTTTTTTGGTACCTATGTTTGTTTAGCGATATCGTCGCCAATTGTGAACGATTTTTTTTTATTGTTTGGAAGAGTATTCTCTTGAGATGGGTTCATTTAAATTTCGTGAAGATCTGTAGAAGACCTTCGGATAACAATAAATCTTCAATGGATAACAGCAAATCACTCGCGATTGCTGTAATCGCATATTGTTTATGCCATTCAAAATAGAAAAATAAAATTACTTGAAAAAGTTTTTTTTTTATAATTTGTAATTTTTCGTATCACCTCGGCTGTCCCATTTCAAAACCTAGTAAGGGCTTAAAATGAAATTTTACAGGAGAGCGCATAAACGTAAAATCGGTCCTCCATTGAAAAGTATTTAGGTACTTAAGGTAAAACCACGCGCTTAAAGTGACTTACTAGATTTTAAAGTGATCACGAGGCAGTGAATGGTGCACTTACTAGGTTTTTAAGTCTTAAATATTTCTGCTTATATGTGAGTTTTCAACGCTGGTGTTTTTTTATTTAGTAGGGACTTACTAGATTAGCAAGACTATGCAATAAAACGTTTTTTGTAAAAAGTGTCAAAGTACTGAACAGATAATATCTTGTTTTATCTAGATGTTTTTAAAAATAATCTGGGATTGTATATTGCGCCTGATAAGTGACGATTTTCAAACCCTGTCTGAGATTTTTAATGGCTCATTATAGGTAATTAACGTAACCGGAACCTCTGCCTATGCTCTCTAAAATCACAAACACGATGAGCGAGTCATTAACAACTCAAACAGACGAAATTGCGTACAAGTAGTAATTTATAATTAATTAGATACGCCCTTATTATACCAGTTCATTCGAGGCTCCAATTTCCGACTGTATGTTCTCGGCTCTGCAAAGCTTGTAGTTACTTTTGACAAGCCCTATGTTATTCCGTAATTAGTAACCTTGAGAAATACATTTTTATTTTTGTACTAGCTGTGCCCGCGACTCCGTCCGCGTGGAACTCGGAAAACAACATTGTGTCGCAGCAACTAAATAGTTATATGTATTCCATTTATTATAATAATAGACAAAGATGTCCCACCAAGGCACAAGATTTCTTTAGGTAGAGTTTCAGCTCTTCTTGATTGACCGTTGAACAACCCGTTTACTCGGCGTCACAAATTTTCACAGATAGACACTTCTGCAGCACTCTTTACTTTAGCAATTGATATTAAAACAATAGAAATACTTTCAACCGTGTATTGAGATCATTTTCGCTTGACAATAATTTTGGCCTAGGTAAATCCACTGCGCACCTTAACACCGCGATTCAGGAATCGTCGCTCAAAGTACAACGCCATCTATGGGCACTAAAGTGAACAATGTTCTCAAACAACCGTAAAGGTTCATATAACCATAACACTAAAAACGCGTTGCTTATTTCCATACATTTCCTTGCTAAAATGGATTATAATTGAATATTGATATTTATTGTGATAATGTAACGAAACCTTATGGCGATACAAAAATGGCCACAACGCCATCTAGTCACAATCGGCGAACTAAATCAAAATATTTTATGCATTGCAGTCTATAAAATGATTTCATTCGAGGTGTGGAATAGGAAAGTACTTTAAATATATAAAAATTTCACCTATAGAAGACTTCATTTAATTTTATAAGTTAGAAATAGGTACTGCTTTCAAAGATTTCAAAAAGTTTGATCTGGAAATCGAACCAACCCAAATGCGAAAAAATATCATCTGTATTTTTATTTCACCAATCGATAGGATCAATAATACGGATCAAATCGCTCCAATAAACATTGTGTCTGAAATTGATGGAAGACCATAAAACGAAAATTGACTAACTTAGGTACATTTAAATTCAAGCACATTAATAATTGTTGTTAAGTAGTTCTTATTTTTTCCACTTCGTTCTATTTAAGACACTGTGTTTGTTGGAGAGATTTGATCCTGATTATTGACCATAAAGATATTTATCAACAGGTGCCACCAGATGGTATAGCTTTGTCAGTTCGATTCCCGGTTCAGGCAAAAAAATCAGTAAAGGCAATATTTCTTACTTTTAAAAATAAAATGAAGCCTCCTTTGAGTGAAATTTGCAATTTTTTATATTTAAAGTACCTACTTTCCCTGCATGGCCATGTGTTTTGGGACATTTCCTAAGGCTTAAATAAACTTAATAAAACGACGACGACAGGCTTTGAATAGTTCTGTTAACAATGAACAAAATAAAATATATAAAACATTCCAAAAAAAATACTAAAAGTATATTTTTTTAAAGTGAGGTTTTAATGCAGGCCACTGAGCCAGCGAACGTTCACTGCAGCACTTACTTCTGTCTACAGCTTATACTACGCAGTTTATGGAAATAATGTTCCGTCGCTCGGCATCTATGAGCAATAGCGTGATAGTTTATATACCAGCATAAGCGCAGGCCCATCAAAATCGATTCACGCGATTTTACGATCCGAATATTAAGCTTATACTTCGCAGTATGTGGAAATAATGTTCCGCTGCTCGGCTCCTATGAACAATAGCGTGATGATATATGTACCAGCAAAATTGTCGCTCTTTACGCAATACATCAGTGAAAGTCTCATCAAAATCTATCCACGGGATTTTACGTAATGTCCAGACGGAAAGACAAACAGACACAATAATTCTAAAAAAAATGGTAGGTATGGCCGAATCGAAATTTTGGAAAAATATTTAATTACAGACAAAGTGCACTTTGAATTTTATTCATAGTATATGTATAGATTTATAAATACGTATTTAAGTATTTATTTAAGTATTCCTATCAAAATATATGAGTATTTCAAATTAATCTATCGAATTGCCTTGCACAATTAACAATTTAGAATACCTACACTCGCTTATGAAATTGAGTGTAGGTATTTCTTTACCACTGCCATTCAAAAAGATGGGTACCCACCTAATCAATTTTAAATAACAACATATTAGTTTTTTTTTTTTTAAAAGCTTAGTTAATATTAGTACCTTCTTCGGATAGCATTTCAATAGACCTTCCGTAGACTGAGAATAGTAATATATTCGTTGTAATATTTTTCCTCACAACGTGATTTGATACACGTAACGCCATCTATTGAAAAGAAATGGTATACATACACAAATACATGCTAAGTTCTTCTATAAAACTTAAAATTCGCATAACTTTTGATTGCGTGAACCGATTGCGATGAAACAAAAAACATATGTATTGTTACTTGGAGATAAGCACAATATTTGTCTATAAAAGTCAACAACATTGGATCAGTTGTTTTTACGTGATGCTTGAACAAACAAACAGATAAACAGATAAACAGACAAACAGACAAACAGACAAACAGATAAACAGATAAACAGACAAACAGACAAAAATTCCAAAAATATTAAAAATGGGTTCTATTGGTTATCGTTTAACTCCCCAACCAGGTTTTTTCAAAATATTTGCTATGTACAGACACGCCATGTCTACAGATTTATTATATGTATATAGATTTGTTTGGGTTTAATTGTTTTTATTGTATTTCGCAAATAAATTGTTGTCACCATGTCTAATACAAGAGTGTTATTGGCAATTATTAATTGTGATTGGGATTCAAAATCGAGTGTAATGATTGCAAAAAAATCTTTTTGTGTAAATATTCAGGCATTGCGTCGCTATAAAACTAGATATTCTTTGTTTAGATTGCAAAAGAATATTTAATTTAAATACGGTACAAATTAAGTTATGAATTTCTAAAGATACTAATTTGTTATTAAAATTAGCAAATACTTGAAAGATTATTTTTATACCTTGTTATCTAACAAAGCCTAAAAAAAAATACCAAAAAATTCTGATAAACAAAATTTTATACGACGCAATTCAAATACCTAATGTGTTAACAAAATTACTTTTCCAAACTCCCTTTACATCGAAATATTAAATAAAAAGCGCTCAAATGCTAAATCATATCAACAAATAAGCTTTCAAACGAAGGCGTGTTATAAGTAGAGCTTAAGATTACGAACACGAAAAAATAACATTCCCGTTATTTTCATCAAAAACATATCGAAACACATACGAATTAACTTTATAAAAATACTTTTTAATAGTTACTTTTAATAGTTAACACATTAACGATAATAGTTTTTTGACTTGTCCGACTTTTAGCGTTTGTATCAAACAGGTTTGCTACGTCAAACGTTAGGCGGTAACGTTTGGGCGGGCCGCCCTACCGGTAGTCGCGGTTACACTGACGGTACGTCGCTCTAGCAACCTCAACAGGCTACTATTGGAGCATAAGTCATTTGATTATCGTTTGCGAACTCGATTTAAGTTTTGATTAGCTTTACACCTTGTATAGATTATCTTCGAATGTCGCTTGTCCGTTTTTCAATGGAATCCACGCCATTTTGGGCGGCCTTGTGCGCGCTGCTCGGATTCAACGAGATTGCCGAAAAGGCATATTAATATTAAATTGGAAATAATATAATTGTTATTTAAAGAGAAGTGACGGGCGGCCCGTTTTTGGGAGCTGTCTTTTGTAAAATTGACGTTAGTAATAACTAATTAACTCTAGTCTATTTCGAATAAATGAGGATTGCGGTTGACTTTAAGTGCTGTACAAACTGAAATATATTTTAATCTATGTGAAAACGCTTGCTTCCATGAAATAATATTAAACAGGATGGATGGTGGATCAAGGGCCTGATACAGAAAGCGGTACTTCTCTGAGGTCCTGACCACTGATAGCTTGAACCCTGTGCCCGATACCGGTGGGTTACCATTTTTATATCTTAAAGATGTTTCTTTTTTTTTTTAATAAATATTTAAAAATGTAATTTATAAGCTTTATTATGATGAAAGGATGGAAACATGTTGTCATTATGCGATTATTTTATTTATTTTTACAGATATTGGTTTTGAATTTTTAAACACAAAGTGGTTTAAAAAATATATAAATGTCCCTTTGCTATTTAGTTATGTATTGCTATTTGTTATGTATGGTATGTTTGCTATTTATTTAGTTTTGGTATCAGTTAAAAGTTTTTCAATAACTGTATTATTGGCGAAATAATCACCAGTTGCCATTTAAGGTTCCACCCTCTACGCCGTGGGCCCAAGCTACCCGAAAGCTTTTAACCACGCCTTTCTGATGGTATGTAAGTATTATGAGTGAATATTGTACCTATATCAGCATACGTCCAATTTAGTCAATTTAACTATTTTGTTTTTCGGAACAAAGTAAATCAATTAACTTTAGTACTTCCTTGTCAACAATAGGTACCTTAAGTTGAGCTGGCAATGTTTAAACTTGTTTAAATTATCGTGTGATTGGATGATAAAACTTCTCACTTCGTGAAACTCCCCGACAAAACACGACATATAGCGAGTGTTATTGTTATAGGGCTTGTTACCTAGAGATTTTTCGACGTGAGAGTTTTCTTAAATAATCAATATCTCGAAAATTAATATTTATTCGATAAACTATATCTTGGCTTTCCTTCTCCAATTAGTCATCAGAATCGATGGTTAAAATCTTTGGGTGCCTCGAACCCACGATGTAAAGATAAAATATATCGATAAGTAATCAAGGTTAAACTATCCAGAAGTGGGTTTTTATCTATAGTGTATAGTGAGGACAATATTTTGGGATAGTGTTATCCTTATTTCATAATACGAGTAGATACTGTAATCGTTATAGCCTAGTATTGCGTCATATTGCTGTGAACTTGAATACTTATGTGAAGTGATCAAATAGTGTCATTGAACTCATTCATAACAGCAAGTAAATATACTAACCTACTATCACTTATCACGTCCTTACAGAGAGGTAGCATCAACCTAAAATAATATCCTTGGTCTTGAGCAGAGTTTCTCAAACTTATTTCATCTACCGCCCACTTTGGATATCAATTATTTTTCAGCGCTCCCCATTTTTTTTTACTTTACCACTTCTTGAAAACCACATTGACATTCATTATTTTCATTTAATTATAGTGTGCTATATTAGTCTGCTCTGGAGTTTAAACTTACATTCTAAACTAGACTTTTTTACTAGTGAGAGCAATTAAAACGAAACATTATAATCAATCAATCGTACTGAGCAAGTAAGAACAAGTATCGATGGACCAGCCGATTGATGCAGAATTGCACAAATCGCGTTAGGTACTTAACAAAAACTTGTTAAAACTTGATTGCTCAAGGGATATCCTACGAAAGCTATGTTAAATACTTTTAGTGTTTATGTTTGATTGTAACAGGGCAGAAATCTATATAAATAAAAAGAAAAGTCCTGACTGACTGATTGACTGACTCATCAACGCCCAGCCCAAACCTTTGGACCTAGAACGCTGAAATGTTGCACACAGGTTCCCTTTATAATGTAGACAAGGAATAAGGAAGGATTTTTCGAAATTCAACCCATAGGGGAGTTAAATAGGGGATGAAAGTTTGTATGGAAAATCGTCACTTAACGGGTTCAAAATTTCACGCAAGCGAAGCTGCGGGCAAAAGCTACTATGAACTAAATAATCGATGTTGTGTATTAAGTAGATGAAATTAAAAATCAGCCATCGCCCCCTAAACCACTTCAACGCCCCCTAATTTTTTCTGGGTCCCTTACCGCCCCCCTCTAGACCTCCAGCGCCCACAAGGGGGCGTTATCGCCCACTTTGAGAAAGACTGGTCTTGAGGGAATATTGCCATCAGCACGCTTACAGATAGTTCAATTCATGAAGTTGCGCCAAAGCAAAGTGTGCATGTTATCGGTAGCGGGTAGCACTGGGCAATGTTGACAAAGGAAGGTAGTCGTCGATATGGATCAACCTATCCGATGGGATAGGGTGTGGTCATTTGACGAAGCAGAGCATTCAGTGCTGAATAGTTTTTTTTTTTTTTTTTCTATTTGACTGCTGTAGGTCGTCCTAGGGGACGGTTTCTACGTAACCGGGCAGTTATTGGCGTGACCTAAAGGGTCTCCAGCCAATGTGCTGAACAGCTGAAGAAGTCCGACCTTTTATATCTGACCAGCTTGTCCTTATTTTATCTTGTAATAATTGTGTAAATTTTTATCTTGTAATAATTGTGTAAATTATTATATTGTGATCTAGTTCATGTTACTAACACTAACCCAAATACAAGTAGGTACTCTCAGTGGTGGAGAGTCTAAGTTGGTTTTATTTACTACATTTACCTTACTCGCAATCCTGACATACCGATATTAGCTATAACTGTAATGATAAAATCACCCACCCCTAGAAGATAATGTTGTTGTGTCTTTTACAATTATAAATTGCTATTGAATTCGTTCTTTCACCACGCACTAGTTAGAGACGTGTGAATACGCACACTAATATAGGTAAGACGATACTAAAGGCTCATTTACACGGAGAGAGTTTCTCGAAGCGAGTCTCATGCTATCTGTGTTTTCATCGTAGAGAAAGACAACGACAGAATGATTTTCGCTTCGACGAATTATCTTTTAAGGTACAATTCCGAGACGGGCTGCAGACCGCAAACTGCAAAAGTAGTATCGCTTGCGGTGCGATCTGCGGCTGCGGTCTGCGGTTGCAGTTTTGCAGTCGCTGTCGGAATAGCAGCTTTAAAGTGCACACCTTAAAGGCGTTAGTCCGATGGCGACTTGCGTGCAGTCTGCAGCTTGCAGCCCGTCTCGGAATTGTACCTTTAGTAAAACAGCCAAGAGATGTGTCCATTCTCACCCCGCAGCTACCCCTGATACAAAACAGTGGTGCGCGTCTTCGTAGATTGAACTATTTGTAGTAGACGGATTGGTTATAACAAAAAAATCGCAAACGAGTTTCTAAAGTAACGCTTAGGGCATGAAATCCGCCTACTCTTAACTAATTCCCGTACAACTCGCTCGCTTACCGTTCGTTAAGCATTTATTTACACGGGATAAGAGTTTTCATTAATATATAATAAATAAAGTGTAGGTATTGGCACACTGTGACTGCTTATTTAAAACCCCGGAGACTAGCACGAATAAAAGAGTAGAATAGAATAGAATATACTTGTAAGTACACCAAAATTGTAACACAGCTCTTATACAATATCTTATACCTATTGAAGGGTAGATATTATTACAATGGCGGTCTTATCGCTGATAGCGATATCTACCAGACAACCTTTGGATGAACAGGAAGACAATTAATAAGATAGGGGGGGCAGTCCGTGGTGTGCTGCTGCAAAAATATACTAGTTTTAGTATACATTAAACCTGAAACTAGTTTGTTCAGAATCACTAGGAGAATCGATTGACATAGTTTATACACCACATTTTATTTATTCCTTTTTTTTCATAAATTTCAATTCTCTTTCAATAGGTTTTTACGCATAACGGTGGAACCTTGAGGCTTGAGACGGTCCACTCGGTCAGTTTCCGTGTATTAGACAACCCCTGCACAGCACATCTCAGGCATTTCACACTTTACTAGGTAATTTAACGCGATATATAGTTACTAAGGTGTAACTTGAAGATTTATTAAAAAAAACACACATTCCGGCAGTTCCGATGTAAATCTTGTTGGGGTCTCGGTTTTTGTATTATACTAAAACTGAAGTTGTAAGTATACTACACAAAATAGACAGAAACATAGAAATAAGGTGTATTTTTGGTTTTAGCCTATTAGGAAGGTACTTAGTAGTAGTAGAGCAGGAACTCTAAACTAGGAAGTTAATGAGTTCGTCCGGGGAAGTACTACCTCCATACCTAGGTATTTCTGCCGCCAAGCAGCATTGCTGTGTGAGGTTTTGAAGACTATGGGTGCCGGTGAAATTACAAGCTCATGAGACCATGTCTTAATTACACGAAACACAATAGCAATAATTTTAGTGTCCGGAGGATTTTGTTTACATTTTGTATCACGGTTCAGTGTCCTTATATGGTACCTATAGATAAAGACAGCAGTACTGATTCGATTATCGATAAATGTCTAGTTATTGCTTTCGCTTTATATTATTCATATTTATTTTTTAAATAATTAATTAATCGCATTTTTTTATACAATTTCTTATTTTGTCGATATTATAATAGATAGTCTTCAGCAAACTTTTGGACTGCGTCGTTAGTCTCGTGATCCCAAACGCGACTGCTGATGAGGTCCTGGGTTCGATCCCCAGGTCGGGCAAAGCGTTACTGGGTTTCTCCGTGTTACATTACGCAGTAACAGCCCGGAGTCTGGATTTGTGCCTGGTTGATTTCAATAGACTCGCCCCCTATTACACGGGACTTACAACGGCGAATTGAGGGTGTTGCTATACACCTCTGCCCAACCCCTCGAGGAATGCAGGCGTGATGTTATGTTTCTTTTTCAGCGAACGGTGGTGTTCGTGGGAAAGGGAATCCTCTTTGGGAACTACGTGTTTAGTGGTACACGTAACACGGCTATGGGAAGCAATTATCGATTTCGTGTGTGAATAAAACACTTATTAAATCAATAAACTTTTATTTCACATAAAATAAAACGCACAGCACTTCAGATACATCACAAGATAGAAAACGTTACACTGGGGTATATAAGATCCGGCACTCTTCCTACAAAATAATTGAACATTACAACACTTACAACTACATCAGTCATTCACACAAAAACTATCACTATTCATAAAAAAAACTTAATTTATTGCAACTTCTTTTTCGTTAAAAATGTGTACATAAAAATAAAACAGTGTGTTTGACTACTTTTAAAAATGTACAAGGATTTAATATTATTTTAAAGAAGGTACCTATAAGAAAGAACACGATCTTATTACAAACGATGGTCTAAGAAAAACCCTGGTTTTTAAATAGCCCCGTCTCTTTTTGTTATATTATGTTAGAAAGTGATGGATATATTTTAAATCTGGGTTTATCTTAGTCTCGGTTTAAACCACCTTTTGTAATAAGGGGAACATATTAAAGAATAAATAATGTAGATCAAAACATGAAACAAGTACACGCTTTCAAAATGTTTTGTCCTTTTAGTGTAAAGTTCTTTACAAACGGCGTTAATGTGTAGTGACGTCAGCACACAGTAGTGTTGCCTCTGTCTAGCCATTTGAAAACGCGTATAACTTGGGCATATATGTAAATATTTCATTCGTTTTTCACTGTAGCTTAGTTTTATTGTAAGTTTCGAAATTGATAATGGAAAAAAGTTAGTCAAGCACTCTATTCCGATTTTATTGTTTCTTAGGGTCAAAATACACGTCCGATACTTGCTTCCGGGAGCCGGATCCGACTATCTGATCGGATTCATGAAATACACGTACGATTCTCCTGTTAGATTTTTTCTGGACGACGACGACACCCGGACGATGCTTACGATTCTGACATCCGATCCGACAGTCTGATCGTACGTGTAATTCATGTTCAAACAAATGTATGACGCGGAGGCCTTCAGATAGTCTGATCAGACTATCGGAACCGACTATCGGAGGCAAGTATCGGACGTGTATTTGGGCTCTAAGAAAGAACACGATATGTTAAAGAATAAATAATGTAGAAGAAAACATGAAGCAGGGACACGCTTTCAAATTTCTCCTTGTAGGTTCTTTACAAATGGCGTTAATGTGTAGTGACGTCAGCACACAGCACAGTAGTGTTGCCTCTGTCTAGCAATTTGAAAACGCGTATAAATTGGGCATTTTTGTAAATATTTCATTAGTGTTTTCACTGTTGCTTAGTTTTATTGTAAGTTTCGAAATTGATAATGGAAAACAGTTAGTCAAGCACTCTATTCCGATTTTATTGTTTCTTAGGGTTAAAATACACGTCCGATAGTCGCTTTCGGGAGCCGGATCCGACAATCTGATCGGATTCATGAAATACACGTACGATTCTCGTGTCAGATTTTTTTTGGACGACGACGAAGCCCGGACGATGCTTACGATTCTGACATCCGATCCGATAGTCTGATCGTACGTGTAATTCATGTTCAAACAAATGTATGACGTGGAGGCCTTCAGATAGTCTGATCAGACTATCGGAGGCAAGTATCGTACGTGTATTTGGGCTCTTAGTGTCATAGCCGGTTTTTCTAAACTACAAAATGGATGATACTGAACATGATTTCCTTTCAATTACGTTTCGAAGTTTAAATATTATGAAAAATAAATGGTTAATTCTGGCAGGCACAGAACACAGAACTATATTGTGATAAAGATCAAGGTAAAATATAATGTAGGTACCGTTTTTCTTGAAAATAAATAATTAGATGAATATAGAATAACATTTTAACAAAATATATCTGAATGTTATATTAACTATCTGCTTGTTAGTAGTAGTAAGTAAAGCCTATGGGCACGGCATTTAATTAAAAACATGTGTTTATGCATAATTAAACTTACTTACTTATAAAGGGAATCATCATCATTTAAAAAGCGTGCGACATTTAAGAAATCACACAAAAACTGAATTATTCGTGCTATGTTTTATGCAAAGAGAATTTTAAAATAGTACAGAATTTTCAATGAAAGACATTACTTAACGTGCATTATAAAACATTTGCTGACAAAAATATAACGCGTTAGTATAAGAAATAGTATGTGTATTTATTTAAATGCGATATTGTGTCAAAATGTTTGAATTAAAATGCAAAATTGTGTTGATTGTCCTAGCTAAAACAGATGCTCTATGATTTTCTTAATAGTCAAGTACTGGAAAAAGTCAAATACAATTTATACTTATTTCATTATAATTAAAGAATTCATAAAACTGATTCGATTTCATACTGTAAAGGAGTTGTAGGTATGTGTCTGTGTATTATTAAGATAAAATCCTTAATATTATAAAATCTACTAATAGATATCTAACCACACTCTACTAATAATAATATTATGGCAATCATCGCTTATAGTTAGAGGCACAGTATAGTGTAGGCCACACATTCAGAAGACGTACATTGTAGAAGTCACAGCAATATTGTAAAAGTCGCCATGATATAATTAGGGAGCGGAATCTTATGGCAAAACAATTGAAAGGTGATAGAGACGGGTCATTATTTTTATCGAGTACTATTTTTTATCGAGTATTCAAGCTATCGATACTTTTTAACAGCTGAGAATACTGACGGGCGGATGGTATTAGCCATTTTTTAGAAACAATAATAAATCAACACGAAATGTCAAATTGAAATAAAGACTTAATTATTTTTCATTTTGATTAGTACCGTAATCAAAAGAGATCAAATATCATAACATAAGTGTCTTTAGGGTAAAATTCCCGAGTCGCGGTAGTTATAGAATTTTTTGATAGATAAGACAACGTTTTATTTATGTGTCATTAAAGATTTATTTAAGTGTAAAGAATAAAAATTAAAAGTATTTGTTAAGTTGATTACTTAACAAAGTTCATAACTAAAAAGTATCGATACCTTGAATACTCTATAAAAATAATGACCTGTCTCTATCACCTTTCAATTGTTTTGCCATACGATTCCGCTCTCTGGTTAATAAATAGCGAAATTTTAATTTACCGAAATATCATATTCCTCAGTTGGGTTCCAATTACATACGGAAAGGGGGCAATTTAGTGCTGGGAAGTAAACATTGCACACCCCTCGCGTTCGTCTTAAAACTGAAACGGTCGCAGGGGCGGATTTGATACGTTGGGTGCCCTAGGCCTATGAAATATTGCCGCCACCTACTCGCTGTAAATCACGAAAAATTAAATGATAAAATTATCTCAATCAGTGTTTCAAATACTGATGCTTACCATTTCTATTTGTAAGTAACAATGAATCGTTATTCATAAATTGTCTTTTGTCTGGTTTGCGAGACGCTATGGACACATTTTTGAGTTTTTACACTCGAGTTTTTACATTTGAGATGAGTTTATTGAGTTTGAGTTGGCGGACAGGCACACAGAAGGCGCAACTACTTTTTTTTGTTGTTTATAATTGTCTGGAGAAAGTTACGATGAAAGAAAATTTTGATATTTAAAAAAACACGAAATTATCTCCGTATGTCCATATTCTTCATTTGTTTACCGCATGCATGAAAATGGTTTTAACGTTTTGTTACAATTTTGATTTTGTTTCTGAAGTAATAGGTAGGTAGTAAGTAGGAAAAAGTGCATTGCAACGCATGCCGGGTACAGCTAGTATGAAATAGAGTATAGATAGCTGAATAAAAGAAATGGCATACATAAAACCAAATTGAGGTCCGTTAAATACTTGACTTTGTTTGTAGTAGTTGTTTCATCTTTCTTTTCATTTACAAATAACACGTACATTTCCATTCAACAACAACAATAGATTAAAGCATATTTATATGCCTATAAAATGGTAATGTCTAGGCTAGTTGACGTCTGAATGTGTAGCCTAAAGTTAACGATTAATTTACGATCATCCGTAAAACAGTGTACTCTACTGGAGTCCAATTGTGTTAACAAAATTGTTTAAAATTGCAAGTGAACCGCAGCTGAACTACAGCTGTCAAACGGCCGTGTATCAGCTGCGGTTCGACTGCAATTTTAATACAATTTTGTTAAAAAAATTGGGCTTTTAAACTATAATATCTAGTACTTGATATGTTTGGGTAAATCGGTGATGAATATAATGTTATTGCTTTATGAATTACAGTTATAGAATTGTAAAGATGAGTTAGTTTTTCTTAGTTAGTATTTAGTAGGTTAAAAATTGGATTAACGAACGGTTATACCGATCCAAATACTTAGTATCCAGATCGAAAGCTTCTGATTGGATTTTAATTGAAAAAGTTATTGTGTGCGCTTGCTTCGTCGACCACGTGATGAGGATTCGCACTTGCATATTGACGCTTGAAAGGCATAAATTACCATGCGACATGTTGGCAATTTTACACTAGAGCATTTTAAAGTTTTATTTAAGTTCATAATCTTTAAATGCCAGTTTATTATAGCCTTTAAACTGTACTTAAAATTCTTTGGAATCAAGTAGTTATGTCAAATAGGCGACTTTTACATTTATTTCTCAAAAAAAAAAACTTTAAAATACTCTAGTGTAAAATTGCCAACATGACGCTTGGTAATTTTTGCCTTTCACGCGTCGATATGCAGACCACAGGGGAAGAATTATTCAAACATTATTATAGGTAAACCGCCATAAGCTTGCCCCTCCCGATGATCTGCGGGGCGCGGGGGCGAACGTAGCCAATCGCCTGCTAGCCACCAGCAGCGATAGATAACAGCGGACTGCGCGTACTAGCTAATGTTTCAAATCACCCCCTCCCCCCCGCGTCCCGCAGACCATCGGGAGGGTCAAGCTTACATAATTGAAAAAATGTTTTTCTTCCTTCCTTTATTTCCTACAGCCATAATAACTTTGAATTCCATGTTTAGTGTAGTCAACAAAAGAGTTAGGCATACAGGCAAAGATCGGATATCAATGCACTACGCAGAAAATTGTCTTTGAAATTGTGTGTATAATAACTTTATATACAAAAGGCACGATCAGATAGGCCATGGCAGACATGGCCACTCGATATACGCTGTTAAAATACGAATGTAATTAATTAGTTGCGTGTATACTTATCTCTCTCGTTGACAGTATATTGTAATATTTTAGCGTTTTCTGGTCTTGCAGTAAGATAGCTTTCGTATTTTTTTTACTTCGTGCTATTGTTAACTAAATATTATAAATAAATTGACTATAATTCTTCTTTCTGTACTTTTTATATACGTTCGACAACGCAAGCGCATAGGAAAGATTTTAGAAATACTGCCTGCTGATTTAGAATACGAACCTGCAGGTATAAAAGTACATATCAAACGTCAAATAGAGGTTCAACTAGTAGTTTTTATGTATATTTTGATCGCCATCTATCGGGTTACGAATTAATATCATACAAATAAGATTTCTACGACATACATTCAAACAATGCTTTATTTTGAAAGTGGTGCAAAAATACCATATTTTTCAATAAAATTACGTATTATCGATTCGTTATACTTACAATATATTACTTATATTTATTATCATAAACGTACATAATACAATATTATCGTAATTTTGGGTCCCTATAACTTATTTCGATCGAACACTATAATTGCAGTTTCAATTTTACTGTATACTGGGTTTTGGCGAAATACTAAAATAACATAAAATTATAACTTTTACTGAGAAATATATTATTAAATTAAAATGTACAATATTTCTTATGATACTATTAAAAATGGCACAGGAAAAGAAGCGATAAAATATTTGTTTGTTGGCGACTGGGTTTATTTATGCCGATGAGCCTACTACCGTGCAACGAACCCGTTGTTTCGGGCCCGAAACGGTGTTAACGCTACTCTCGTGCATTTTCGAACGAGGCTTACCGCAGGAAATGACCACCGTAGACAAACGTTTTGTCGACTGAAAAATAGACAAAGTGACATATTTCGATTGTGTATCGGTCATTTTGTCTATTCTTCCGTCAACATTGGTCATATTACGCCTACAGGTATCAAAGTAGACAAAACCTCTCTATTGCAGGTCATAAAAATGTATAAGTACCTGAGTTTCGTATTTTAATCATTATAAACAGCAAGGCTATACAATTGATACTTATAATAACATCGAAATATCATATCGAGCTAACAATATGCCCAACCATCGCCAAATTATACAAACACGTTTAAAAAATTATACAACTCGTATCAAATAAATTACTAAATTCGTTGGAAAGGCAAGACTACAGATTACTTAGATCCATATATTAATGTGTAGTGAAAAATCACAGCAAGCGTTAGAAAAACTAAATCTAATAATAAATAATAAACAGTAAAATAAATTTATCTTAAGTTAACAGTGATATGTGGGATCGATTAAATATTATTCGAGTTGTTAATCGATAATCGAATAACACCGTGAAACAAACATTTTATAAAATTTATAAATTAACAATTATACAAACCACTGGTCGAGTTACACTAGAAATAAATACAAGTGAATAAAGTTCATAGAAAATTATTTATCACTGAGTTGTTAAAAGATACAAGTTAAAATATCGTTTGTCACGTATCGGGCATGTAAGAAAATCTTCTGCTTCTTTTATGGGTCTATTGCCGAGATCTGCACTTCTCAAATATCCTGGTTGTGTATAGCCACGTATTCACTTGTAAACAAATGTTTCAGATACAAGTTGCCAGAAGTTTCAGAAACATCACGTAAATGTTTGTAGAAACAATTTTTCGGTGCTTTTGCCATCAAAAACTGTCAGTAGTGTTTACCGCAGCATGTATCAACGTTTCAGAAACACCTACATTCTTGTTTCTGAAACAGTGTTTATAAACAAAAGTTTACTAGTGAATACGTGGTTTATAAGACACGACACGGTTCTTGACCGCTGACTTTGAATGAGTAAAAGTCAGTTTTTGGGTCTGTTTGGCCGGACAAGCGGGGCGCTTGTGTGCGTACACGCCGATTGGCTCGCTAGTCGTACGCTGTCTCTAGCTTCTACCCTCTGATTTAGAACTTTTCGATAAGTCATTTGTCGAACAATTCTGTTTATTATCTCTCGTCACGAAAATCGTATTTCAAACGAGATAAGAAATCGAATCGGTCGGTAAATGACTTATCGAATAGTTCTGAATCACGGGGCAACTCGGCTATCCCTCACACTTTCGCTGACCGATCAAGATCCGTGCCGTTACCTGTACTAATTACTACGTCGAGTTCTAATTTTTCGCGGAGCCCTCGCTGTCTTTGCTCAGCTACTCTTCAAAATACTAAGATTTTGCATGTAGAATACTAAATATTTTAAATTACGCAATTTTATTAACTTGTATCTCTTAACTAATTAAAACTTATTATTCTGACTATACAGCATTTTATATCATGTAAAAAGTTGTTATACTACTTGAAACCATGAACACACTGTTATTTCATTTCAATATTCATGATATACACCGACCCGGTACATTGAAAGCGAAGAGCTTGTTCAGATGAACGATTTTTAGCGCAAATACATTCGTGACGATTTAGGTTTTTAAATATCTGTCATGCAATCAACATTGCTGAGTATAAGATTGTCTCCAGACAGATATAATAATGCACAATTTGTACAATGCCCGAGCTTATTATTATTTCGCGCATATTTTAAATAATTATGTTATCCATACAGGCCCATAATTATTTTCTTCCTAAATTTTTATTTTCGATTTATAGCATAAGAATGCTGTTAAACAATAGCTGTCGCCACCAATTGCATGGGACTTAATATAAAAGGAGAAACCTCTGCTTACCCCAGATGTTTAGACTAAACAGGGCTAAAAATATTTTTTACGTTTGGAGTTTGACGTTAAACGCAGTTATAACAAGTGTCCAAACTTTTTTGGTATCTCACGAAGACGCGTCCTTTGACTTTTATTACAACAACATAGGGTTCATATTGCAATGATTCACGCGTTCTAAGACTTTAGTAGTTTTATTGAAGGTCAATAGAGTAAAACACGTGTCCAACAATATTGAACATTCCTGAACAAGACCTTCCGCTTCGTGAGCGGCCCGCGATTCCCTTTCAAGCCCGGTTTCGGCGTATACAATGAATGTACAATCCTAATACGATCAGTCTCAGGTCTTACATGCGACTGTACAATAATTGGCAAGGGAGTGATACCTACTATCAGTTAGATCCGCTCTCTGATGACGTCTTCGTTAGCCCCTGCGCGTACGCCATCTGTATGCTCTCGCATACGAACTTGTACTGGCTCTGTGAAAGAAATTAATGTTTTAGTGATGAAATTAGGTTTAGTGATGGTAACGAGGCGTAAGCCTGAGCAGTAGCGACTTTGGCTCAGTCGCAAAACGTCCACTTCGCACAATGTCTACCGGTCGCAAAATTTCCCTTTCGCAAAATGTCTCTTTTTTCGAATAAATTTCCACTCCCTGGTATCAGTAAAAAAAACCGGTCAAGTGGGAGTGAGATCCGCACACAGAGGGTTCTGTAATAATCTTTTATTCAGAAATGTAGGCACATCTTCATTCACAATAAAATAAACTTTAAAAAAGTAAGAAGCTACTTCAAAAACAATGAAATTATTTAATGTGGTAAACAGTTAAGAAATAGGTACAATTGATTTAGTTTAGTCTAAGAAAAAAAATGGCACCGCCTTCTTTAACTGTTTCCCACATTATTTTATTATTTTTGAAGTCGGTTTTTACTTCTTGGACATTTTGCGACCAGTAGACATTTTGAGAAGTGGACGTTTTGCGACTGAGGCGCGACTTTCAACAGCAAAGGTACTTCACGCAGCCGACACTGTCAATGAACGTATGTTTGGCGCCGTTTAGACTCATGCGGCGTGTATTAGTTCTATTACGGTACGAGCCACTAGCTAGCGCAATATTACTAACTAGCTTTCGCCCGCAGCTTCGCTTGCGTGAAATGTTGAACCCGTTAAGTTACGATTTTCCAAACAAACTTTCATCCCCTATTTAACTCCTTTAGGGGTTGAATTTCGAAAAATCCCTTCTTAGTGGGTGCCTACATTACAAAAGGAACCTACTATCAAAATTTCAAGTTTCTAACCACAGCGGTTTAGGCTGTGCGTTGATAGATCAGTCAGTCAGTCAGTCAGCTTCTCATTTTATATATATAGATTTATATAATTATACTGACGGCGTTCTGTATGCACATGGGTCGCTGCACGCGCATGGCGCGCACGAGGTCGAGCGGGTAGAGCGGCTGGCGGCGAGCCACTAGCGCCAGTGCGACCTCGCACAGCACTAGCGCGCCAGTGCGGCCCACGCCGGCTGAACAGTGCACGATCATCGGCGGGTCGAGTTCGCGTTCCTCTTCGATTTCATCGGGGTCGACTACTGTTGGTATCACTGTAGCGTTAAAAATATGTTCTGTTATAATACGGGCATATAACTACTATATCTAGACTAGTCTAGTCTATATCATATCACACTAGACTTTAGGAGAACGTATATAATTCAGCACTCATCATCTTCAAGGACCAACCCCTCGTGTACGCGATGCACTCAGAAGCTGAACGAGGCTCCGACGACACGGATGTAGTGAATAGAATATTATACGGCTTCTACCGACTTTTGGACTGGAGAAGAGCGCACCCATGAATACCTGACATTGTCAGCATGTGGTCTCATGAGATGCAAAATAGCCAAAGAGTACACGTCGCTTGGGATGATGACTTTTAAAAAGGTATAATATAAAATTGCACGAGCCGAGCGAGCGAAGCGAGCGATGCCGCGGCAGAGGCCGACGAGTAGCGATTCGCTTCGTGTGCGTTCAGAAGCAAATGGTTATTGATTGATTTTGGTGCAAACCATTTTTGTAGCGAAAAGCATTATTTTTGAAGTGTGCCTAAATATTTCTTGTGCTTTTAAATAGACTTGCTTTTCTTTCGCGGGCTGAGTATTATTGTGTATCCTGACTACATAGTATATGATCTGTGATCCTGACTAATAATACTCACACGCTCGATGTTTCCTCAGGTTGCAGCACAGTTGTGTGAAGCCGATGAACGCGGCGGCGTCCTCCGGCACGCCGTGGTCGGGCCACGCGGTGTACTGTAGCTGAGTCACATTACGACATGCTCCAGTGTTTTCCTAGGGAATCAAAACACAAGGACATAAAATATAAGTTATTTTCTTGCTGTTGGTTTTCGCAACGAAAAATGAGTTTTGTGTTTGTGTATATAGGTATGTAGATGTCTGCGCAAACTGGTTTGTCAATAGCACAAACGCATCGCGCCTCCGTCTTCTACTTTCGCGACCTAATCACAAATTTCTCGATGCGAGAACTGTGTCTTTTTACCAAACTCCATCAAAGCATTTTTACAAATTACTTGATAGCAAAACTAGTGACAAAAACTTTTTACTAGGCCAAAAACGTGTTATGGGTCTATGGTGTATGGTGGAAGCCTGTAGCCGCAGAACCCCGGCACTTATGTCATAGACCACTAAGGGGTCCATGGACCAAACTTTAAGG
Source organism: Amphipyra tragopoginis (assembly GCA_905220435.1). Taxonomy (NCBI): domain Eukaryota; kingdom Metazoa; phylum Arthropoda; class Insecta; order Lepidoptera; family Noctuidae; genus Amphipyra; species Amphipyra tragopoginis. The sequence goes on from HG992006.1 coordinate 7,870,061, forward strand.
AACCCTGAACTAGAAGATACATGATCTCAAGACCAAACTGGTTTTAAAATATTGACCTACCTTTATAGTCATTTCTCTCCTCACATAATGTCCATGGTTCTGTTCACTGGTGGTCAGTATCGTCAGACTGCTGGTAGCCTTTAGCGGCGTGTTGCCCACTTTAGGCCAGTACTGGTGACACTTAGTGCGGCCTCGCTCCGTTAGAACTGTTAGCATTACTATGACACTGCTTTCTGATTCCCACACCATCTGCCAGAAGTCGCCCACTGTTGATGATAGAGGACCTGAGGAAAAATTTAGGTTTTATAAGTTATTAATGTTGTGTTGTAACAAACATTGCGGGCACACAAAAGATGAAAAAAAAACCGACATTTAATTCGCTGAAGTGATTTTCATAAAACATTGCTAAGAACAGTATTTATTAACCCTTCGGCTCGACGATATTCTGTAGTTTTTCATATTAGTCGACGTGGGGAGTCGCGTTAATTAATCGAATTACGTCACGCATGAATTTGCATACGACTTATTAAATGTGAAACATTCTTTGCATCGAAAATTTTATACTGAAACGATTAACTCCCAGGAAACAAAGCAGTATTCGGAAATACCTTGATCTGTACCTAAATTGCTTCCCTTTCTTAGTGCCGATCTAATAAAACGAGTTTTTTACCATCTGTATCTAGTCTACACTCGCTACCTTTTTCTATAGCTTTCTAAATAATAATTTGACTAACCTTGTGTAGCAATATAAGTAAGCACTGTATCAGAGTTCGGTATCTCCATGTTGATGTACGACGCGTTGATATAGTCACCCGTTGGTCCATTCTTTAATATTACTCGCGTCGAATCATCTGCAAGGTAGAAAATCATTTTGTCATTTATTGTAATATACATTATCGACTCAGTGGACTAATACTTGTTGAAAGTTGCGCTTTAACTGACTGCACACGGGCCATTAAGAGGCCGGGATACTTTTTTAACAAGTCATGGAACACACGGTCGCTCGAGCGATCAAGAGGTGGATGTATACACTTAATGGTCACTGCAGCGAAAAACAAGTAGTGATCAACTGTGTCTGGACCAACGTAGACTGGTGTTCACTAACATTAATTCTCTGAATAAACCACCGTTTACTTAAAATGAACATCAGGCTCGGTGTTCCATCTGCGGTCAGCATTAGGCACTTTGTTAATAACATTAAAATTACATAAAATCCTTGATACTTAATTACTTTACATAGACTTATTTTCAAAGAGTGCAAGCAACTCTACAAACAAAATTTGAAATTAGAGAGTTTCGGTAGTGCTTCCCGGTAACGTCTAAACACAACTGGCGGCCTTATTCGCTGTGGGAATCTGGCGGATAATAGAACTCGAAATGTAAACTCACAAGGCGCAATATCTCTATATCTATTCTTGTTCAGGTTGCAGGGCAGCTTGGACACGTTGGTGGGCTCGTCGGGCAGTCTCCGCAGCAACGTCTCGTACTGCTTGAGTGCGGCTCCGCTGGCCAGCCCGTCGCCTAGCAACAACATGGACTGCTCCAACGCGTCGCCCTCCGGCTGCGACTGGCCCACAGAGAACAGCGGGACGAAGCATACTGCTGGCTCCTCTAGACCTGGCTCTTCCGGGGCGTAGACAGCTGGAAATTGAGGAGTTATTTTAATTATACGTAATACTAGTAAAGAGTGATCATTTATCAACGTCTCTTAGAGGTCCATTTTTTTATTGAAACCTAAATTCAATGTGACTGTCAACCTCTGACGTCAATAGTTTCTTGGCATGCGTTGAATGGTTAGTATACTGCCCTAAGTATACCGAGTCTATTCCTTGTCTAACTAAACGTATTAGAAAGGTATTCAAAAGTCAGCAAGCACAGTACGGTCTCAATGTGCCAAGAATGGTCATCAAACAAACGTCACTTAGGTGGTTCCCCCACGGTGACGCAAATCGGAGCGACAACTAACGCGCGCTTCTACGCAACAGCCGTGCGACTCCGTACAATTCAGAGGGATGCTAAAATCGTTCTGAAGCGTGTCACTCCGATTTGCATCACCGGGAAACCGCCTTACATTGATAAAACTTCTAATTCTTCTAAAAAGTCATCTTCTCTTGAGTCGGCAAGAGCTATACGAAAATAGTTCATGCCGTGGTAAATAGATTAGGCAGTCCGGAAGGTTGATAGCGAGGCTGACTGCCCAGAGTGCGCCGGACGTTCTTAAGTATCGTCATTCGTGAAGGATGAACTGCGCAGTAAGTAACCAAAATTGCTTGAAATACTGCCACTTTTTTGAATCAGAAACACAGTAAGAACATAACATATTATGTCTACGAACTCACCATTCGGCTTAACGATCAATGTAAGAACTCCTCTCGTATTTCTAATCAGCTGTACTACTTGTTCATGCGTCAATTCATCCACGTCTTGTCCGTTTATTGATATTACCTGTAATTAAATACGTTGTTTAGATCACGGGATGTTTAGACTGTGGTTAATGTCTAGACTTCCTTGTACACGTCAGTTGGTTTATTTTATGGCTTCAATTTGCATATAGTTAAATTACACATTTAGTATGTGGTCAGAAATATGTACAGACAACAAAAGAGTTATATACAGGCAAACATCGGATATCAATGCACTATGCAGGCAAGTATCATTGTAATTGTGCGTGTAATAACGTTTTAAACGTAAGACACGGTCAGACAAGCGATGGCAAAGATATGGCCACTCAACACAAGTATAACTCTGTTAAAATACGATTCTAATTAGTTGCCTGTATACTTCTCTCTTTGCTTGACTGTACCTATTTATTTTGATTGGTAACAATTTATTACCAAATATGCATTTATAAGTAGTCAGTAGTTTATAAGTAGAGCTCCGTAAGGGGCATGAATAGTCGATGTTAATATAGGTAGTCACACAAATAAGTTAAACTGCGTGAGTGAATTTAGCGAGAGAAGAGACACGACAAGGTATTGGTAAGTTGCTAAGTAACGGGGATCTAAAAACAGATATCAGGCTTGTGTCACTCCACGTTTTAGGTATGAAAACATGCTTACGCGCAGCTGCAACTACATAGTGAAACTTAAAAAGAAAACCGAACCGAATTTTGAAGTGCACAGCGGAATGGGAACTCTTTCGCATAACATTAAAGTTGAATTTCGCTTGCGCGAAGCACATTTTTCTAGGTATTTGGTCTCTGTTTGTAAATACTGTATATTGTTCTTTGCTGGTAGGCAGCGGGAAACCATCTTAAACGATCACGAGAAGCGTCAACAGTGCGAGTAAATCAGCGTATCCAGCGTGGACACCATGGATATTACTTCTCTAAAAGAAAAGTATGCCTATTTTTGTATTATAACTTTCGTGAGACACATTCATATTTATGATTATTTACAGTTTACTCACGTGCATTTTAAGTTCGACTCGCGACCTCGCCGCGTGTTCAGCTCATGATTAAGGGTTCCGTTTGGGTCCGAAACTAGCCGGGCAATCCCGAAAAATGAACGTGAGTAAACCGTAAATAATCATAAAGTATGCCTAGACTGCCGAAAACAGTAGGTAGTTATTAGTGGAGTATAACTGACTTGGTCTCCCTCCTGCAGCTGCAGCCTGGTGCGGCTCGCGACGCGCGACACCAGCACGGGCGCGCCGCCGCCGCCGCGCACGTTGAACCCGAACAGCCCGTCCGCGCCCGCCTCCAAACGTATGCGCACCCCGCCGCCGCACTCGTTAGACGAGCCGCCCTCCGAACCTGACTCCGACTCGTCCACGTACGATAGTGGGATGCGGAGGACGCGTTCTAGGAAGTCGCCTTCGCTGTAATGATAATTTAATTGTTAAAAATAATTATAAACTATTTATTTCTTCAGAATTTTTACGTAATGTATTGTAGCTGGAAAGCTGAAAGGAGTCTACAAAAAATTAGAGTAATGCTTTAGAAAAGCGGGTTGGAGATAGCAGTAACATGAAGCTCTAACCAAACTGCTGAAGTTTGTCCTTTCGCACGTTAATGCTACCGCCCGCCACCAGGCTTGCATACTAGGGTCGGCAAATTACACAATGTGTAATTTGCCGACCGATAATCACGTCATAATTATTTCGTCGTAAGACCCTTGGTGGTCAGCCACTAATGCTGACAGCATGGTATATCCTATCGCAAGTGAAGAATATGTTTGATGAAAGCCAATGGGGGCCTTTTACCCACAAGGTGGGCTTCGACAGTTTGCTCGGGCCTGTATCACTCCATGTAAAATACTAATATATTTTATCACATCTAGGATGCAATGGAAATCTACCCCAACTTAGTTGTGTAGTGCTAGTAATGTTAGACTCACTGTATGTCCGACACAGGTCGTGCCGTGTCGGTCCATGCGGGACGGGGTGGCGGTTCCGTGTGTGCCGTAACGCGCGAGCCGCGCATACCGCCCGGAGACGCGCAGCCCACCGAGCGCTCGCGCGTGCGGGAACTACTTCTTCTGAAAATAAATACATCACGTCACTCATATTATATTACATGGAATAGATGGGACAAGTCCCAAGTAAGAGAACGCGCGGAAGGTCACCGATGCGATGGACTGACCAAATAAAATCAGCCGTGGGCGGCCCTTTTTGCGAGTGTCCCAGAATGATTACCAACAGGGACAGATGACAAGACATCGTGAGACGAGCCACATCAGCTGCAGTAACTCATAGTGCTTGACAACCACGACCGCTCTGACAAGAGCGAAGCGAATAAGAAGATGGGAAAGTTTTTTTACTTACCAGTGAACCACGATGGTGTTCTACCATCGTGGTTCACTGGTAAGTAAAAAAATATGATAAAACTTGATCTTCGAGAGCCAACAATACTCGTTGTCGCAGAAGCAACAGTCGGAGAAACCGTGACGTTCCATAATACTAGACGTTTTGCTCAATCTATCGCAGACTACTATCAAAGATAGATCTCTCTAAAAACTCCAACTTGCACGTAGTACTTTATTGATAGGTAAATTGGTAGCTGCGGAACCAGTCACATTTTGACCAGCAACCTACTACGTCAGTTTGGGTATCATATTACGTCATACCGACATATTACTCTTTCAAGCCAAGCCAGCCCCCTGATTATACCGACTCGATTAGTCAATTATCAAACAGTTCGGTAAGCGAAGACGGAACGAAATAATAAAGCGAATCGGTCGTCAACTGCTTATCGAAAAGGTTCTGAATCGGGTGGTAGGAGAAAATGCTTACCTAACAAAATTTCTATTGGTAGACCTAGATCTCCTCGCATCTTCTAACGCCATGGTTTCAGTTCTGGGCACGGTGGGTGCAGCTAACCCGGCCAATGCTCCTAACGCTGCCAACAACGCTCGTCTCCTCGGCGCTCGCAGTCGGAAGAAGCCGTGACGTTCTACACTACACCGCCATAACGCTTTGGCTGCGCGGCCGGAACGCATGTTGAAACCGAGGACTGTGTCGTAGTTTTCTGACTGGAAGAAAGTAAAGTATTGTTATCTAACATATGTTAACTAATCTAGGCTCTGACACGGACAGACTATAAAAAATCGGTTAAATTGTGCAAGCTAAAGACAATTTATTAATCCTTGGTGCAATGTCTGTCACTGCGGTCACAAAATTGTAGGCTCACGATTAGAAGAGGGAGAAGCTTAATTGAATCCTTTAATAGCCTCCGAGCTATATAAGCTCCGAATAGATTCTCTTAGAACTCACTGCAAAGCAAAAGATGGTACTGGTCATCAGTGAGCAGCTAATGTAACCATTACAAAACATGGGCCTCCTTATAGACCCTCTAATGAACAGTCCTGAGTAAATTACGAATATTTGCCACTATTGGCAAAATTGACTCATTTTGCCAAGTTTTATTGGCATAACCGATCCGTTTACCAAACGTTGCGGTTATGGTCTAGTGCCAGTATATCATCCTTAATTTTATGAGTACTTACAGGTTCTCTCTTCAACTGTATGAAGAACTGTTTCTTCTTGAAGGAAATCTTCACGATTTTACTCCAAGAGAATGTGTTCACTCTAATGTTGTTTTGAAACACGACGATACCTATTGACGTCACGCCAATAAATATGTCTTTGCCGTTGTAATCCTGGAAGAGACGAAAAAATATTTTTAAAAATGCATACCTACGTTTAATGAGACTTCGTTTGGTCAAACAAGGGCTTGTGACAATGACGACCGCGCGTCCGAGATCCGCGATTTCCGAGGTTAAGCTGCCTTGCCCCGGTCTATTTGTAGATCGGTGACTGCTTTATTAAGCTTTACGTCAAAGAGGACGTTTAACTGTCGGTCTTAGTTGTCATACGAATATCTATGAAAGCCATTGCGGACAGCCCGATGCCTGTATATCTGACACCTGGTCTTATCCTAGGATATACGTATTATGCATTGGTTGTGTTCAGATGGCAGTCGCTTGGTATCAAATTCTGGAACTGAGTCGCATTTGATTAGACTAGAAGCCTAGCTTTTTTCAATTAGGTTAGTTATTGGATCCCAGCCTAGTGGGAAAAGCTAGGATGAAAATTGTACGTATTTTTCATCCATGTATGTTGCCTTATTAGCTGTATGAAAGTAATAATATCCTTTGAACTACATTTGGGTCACAGTACAAATGTAACAAACCAATATGTTGGCGCAAATATTCGTCGTCATTATTCGTCGTATTGCAGTGCACTAAACACAACACAACTATCAGGGATAATGAACGGTTTATTTAGGTTTTAATTATTTATGGGGAAAAAGTTAAATATAATGCTCGTTTCACATGAATTCAAGTCATAGGTATCAGTAATAGTTCGAATATAGATAGCAACATATAGTATTTGGTTTTAATTCGAGTAATAATAAATAATTACACGGCTTGCCTTTGATATTGACTGACATTGAATTCTAAATTAAAACTGAATTGAATTTGATATCTTTTTTTATTGCACGCCATCTTGGATATTATGTCCTGGCCTCCCGAGTTGCCTAATGTAACTAACATTAGGAAACTCGGGAGAACTTACAACTTTAAATACGATGCTGAATTGTTAAACATCTGGGGAATTACTATGAACGCGCGGAAAACCAGACACACACTGTGTCAAAGCCGTCATAGGTAAAGGAACTGGTCATTCATTCAGTCCGAAATGCATGACCAGAATTGCATCACAGGGCTTTCCAGTATCGTAGATGCATACATACACAAATCTTATAATTGGCAAATACATCTGAGACAATTATTTATCTATAGATCACACAATATTAACTGTTCCGTGAAGATCGAACCCGACGCGTAACGCGGAAAGGTAAATGATTAGGACCTATTTACACCTATCCGGTCCATCCGTTTCGTGAAAAAACAGTGCTAGTGAAAAATGAACTGTATTCTTACGACATCAAAGTCGCTTTCCCATTGTATCAGGGTCAGTGATCTTCATTGATATTCCGCGAAAATTACAACGATGAAATAATTTATAAAATAATAATTGCGCCAATATAGTCGTCAAAAATACTTTTTACGTAAGCATACTGTGAAAATAGAGGCTTACTTCTTTTCTTTCTTATCATATCAATGGTTCATTAAATATTTTCTAAATAGTGAGTCCACCTCAATACGTTAGGAGTGTTAGGCTGGACATCCACCAGAGCTGTGCGAGGAATGTGTAATGCGTATTGTGTTAATGTGTACGAATGATCATCTACCTCTTCCAAACACCTTCTATTGACTGACTGGTAGGCGCATATTTTCAAATCCTCGCACAAATTTCTCGCAACACATCCCTCGCTCGCATTTCTCGCTTGTTTTGTATGAACAAAAACCTCGCTCCGCTAAGCCCATATCCACCAGAGCTGCGCAGAGTGAAGCTAGGTAAATGAAGTGATTCTATTGGTGCTTACAAAACACATTCCTCACTACGCAGCTTAGCACAGCTCTGGTGGTTGCTCAGCCTTAGGAGGGCCGCGCAGAGATCGTCGCTCGTGCTGATTTTTGGGCACAAGAGACACACCAGCAAGTGTGAAATGGATTGCTCTGGATCTCCGCAGTCACATTGAGCAAGATCGGGATCCCTGAACCCCCATTTGCACATTAAATCTACAGCGACCAACCTGCGTGTCGGTCGGAAGGATACAAAAGGCAACAATGAAGAAGATATAATAAATAAGAGGAAGCTCGCGGCCTTGCCTCCGTGGATGTCGTTTATTGCGTATTCCGTATTTTTCGGGATAAAAGTGCCCTATATCCTTCTCCAGGTTCCAGAATATCTCTGTACCAAGTTTTATCAAAGTAGGTTCAGCGATTTAGGCGTGAAAGCGTCACAGACATACAGTTACTTTCGCATTTATAATATTAGTAGGGATTAGCGATGGGCGATTATTACTAAAACTAATCGACTTAGTCGATTGTTCAGTCCAGTCGATAAAAGTCGATAACAATCGATGCTAGTCGATTGTTATCGACTAACGGCGCGCAGCAGGTGACAATCACTGATACGGTTACCGTATCAACTTTAACTCAAACTCAAAACTCATTTATTCAAAATAGACTAGAATTACTTAGTTCTTTTTGAACGTTAGTTTTACAATATTATAGACATCCCACAAAAAGCCCTCCCTTCACCGCTTCCTAGTGTTTTTACTGTGAAGAAGAAACGGCGCAACAAACTCCCCAGGAACACAGATATGTCTGTCAAGTGAATAAATTAATTGATTCTATACAACGAAAATCATCAAATTTTTTAAATAATAAAATTAAGCAATTACAGGTAAAATAAAAATTAAAAATAAAGTAAGTACTTAAATAAATCAATTCTGTATGAATTGGGTTATATCATAACCGTATCTAACTAATATACTAATTTGTATTCAATTGTGGCGCAGCGCACGTATTACTATAACTTGTACTACTTAAATAAGTAATTACTAAAAGGTGATGCGCGCGGCGTGCGCTGCCGCTGCGCCACAATTCAGTAGATAAAATTGCGGCGCAGCGCACGTACTACTATATTCGTACTACTAAATAAGTAATTACTAAAAGTTGGTGCGTCGTGCGCTGCTGCCATGCCGCTGCGGCACAATTCAATAGTTAAAAGTCCGTGCTCCACTACCAATTGCAACGGATGTTTCCTTTTTAATGGTCCTTTAGGTTGGTCGTATTTTTGTGATAGACTACACAATGTGAACAGAATATACATTAAACTTTTTCAATATTCCTTTCTTTAAATTTTTCAAAAAAATCCCACACCAACGATTTTTTAGGCATCGCGTCAAACGGTAATAGCGCGCGCCTGACCTTGGTCTAAAAAACTCAAAGAACAACTAAAGTAAACAAATTGAAGTAATACTTAAAAACAATTGACGCAACATCGTCTCGCAGCCGCGCGGTCTCTCGCACTGCTCGCACGCACATCGCACGCAGTCGCACACCGCAGGTCAACGCATACGCACGCACGTCACACACTCGCATGCATAGCGGATTGCAGTGTACGTAAATTTAGTAGTTCGTCGATTGTTATTCGAATAATTGTGGCGAGGAACTACTAAATCGACAATCGAATGCGCAACAGTACAATTTTCGATTCAGTCGATTGTTTTTTTTGCAACAATCGCCCATCGCTAGTAGGGATTGTATACCTTAGCGGGATGTGACTCAACTCCGTAGCAGTCCAATCGTTTGGCGTGCTCCAAGAAGTTCGCTTCAGCGTCCGCTGGGGCTTGACCTTTATGTAACTTGTGAAGCTCTCTGATACGACGCTCGTCTTCCGCGTTTTGTTTCGGTAGGAGGCAGAGGTCCGACAGATAGTTAGGCGGATGCTCCGATACGTTGTAGTCGCCTAGTTCCGCTGTAAATAAATAATTATACTTAGTTCTAGAACTAGGTTGATCATACACCCGTATTCACATACGTTTCTATGAGGTTTCCTAGATTGCTTGAACGCACTGCTTTGAACGCAAATCTGTGATTGGTTGTCTTTATGTTACCGACAATAAATGCAAGCAGATATGTATTCATTGAGTACATTCGCACGAGTAAAAGAGTCGTTTGAGTGTTCTTTGTGGATACGGAACATAGTTTACAAAGACTAGATTATTTGATGAGGTTGTTACGAGTATTTATCTTATTCATAGTTCGACAAACACTCGTAGTTTTAAGGGATTTATTTGCATTAACGGACCAGAAAGTTAGACTGAACATTTCAAAACCTGATCTACGAGCTGATCCTAAATGGTTCACTTAATAACAACTGAACCCTTTAGGATCCAGAAGGAGGAGCGAAGTGGAAAAGATTTTGCAAAAGAGATGAATAACGAATCTATAAGCAATAGATTGACTTGGTGCTAAAAAGAAAACCCCTTGGGGAAACCCAAACATCCTTATTACAAACGATGGTCTAAGAAAAACCCTGGTTTTAGGATAGGTCCGTCTCTTTTTGTTGTATTATGTTAGAAGGTGATGGGTATATTTTAAATCTGGGTTTATGTTAGTCTCGGTTTAAACCACCTTTTGTAATAAGGGGGAAAGGGTTTAGAACTTTTAATATTTGCCATGATAGAGTCCACAATAACATAATTATTCTGTGAAAATTTGACCTGGGTATCTATTACGGTCAAAAAGTGTCAGACAGACGGACAGATGGCGTAGCTAGTAATAGGGTCTCGTTGGCACCCTTTGAGTACGTAACCATAAAATCAAATCACATCACAAATAAACTTAGAATTAATGCCTGCTTCTCATTTACTGTAAATTAATATTCCCACAAACGACCAACTGAACGACCAGATGGCACGTATTTTATTACAACCTTGCGACATAATTATATCTAAAACAAGTACGTATCGATCACGTTTTAACCAATGTGAGGTACATTAGACTTATATGAAAACAAGGACATAAATCAATTTAAGTTATTAGAATTGGTCTCAGTTTTGTGATGTCAAAATAGTTCTAATTGCAATGATCAATGATAGATAAAATAGGTTACTCCTTGTGACTTTTACTTAATATATACTTGGGAGCAAATAAATCGAGCCACTTCTATTTTTCACGTAGGTATAATTGTTATTATTTTTGGTATTACGGAACAGATCAATTCTAAACATATATCGCCTAAAAGGCTATTTGATAACCTTTACAATGAGGGTAGTTTTTTGTATTTTGAATTATATCATGAAACCAAAACTAATAACCAGGACACGTGAAAAAAGGAGTGACTCGATTTCTTTTCTCCCAAGTGTATTTTATATTTTGAAAGATAAACAGTTCATTGAATTTAAGTCAAATATAATGTTTTTTATTTATTTAATCAAATACAAGGTTAGTTGGCAAATGGGTACTTAGGCGCGGGCAAATAAAATATTACTGATAACTATTTGTTTTTTTTTTATTTAAATAAAAAAGTACTTAATATTTTTTATTAATAAAAATCGACAACTCTTATTTAGTTGCCAATATAGAAAATGAAGCTTATTATCTGTAGTATCAAATATAACCTAAAGAGTAAAAGAAAGATAAGAAGCTTGTATTAGCGTATTTTTTATGAAATTTTTCATCAGCCACTTCTCTAATTTTCTCGTAAGATGTTTGGGGATGTAGAATAAAAGTTATTTTTACTATGGGTACTTTAATACCCTTTCGGATTTAGTACAGACGCCAGCACCTAAAGCTACTACAATCTGTCAAATTTCTTTAATAGATTTTCATCTTTATCGCGAAAGCATTAGGTTCAAGGTTGATTGGGAAAATTTGACAGTTTCGGGTAGTTTGATGTGCTAACGTCTGTACCTCCTTTCCGACTAACTTTTTAATATTATTGATTTCTCTCAGGTAAATGATGAGGATATTGTTAAAAATAAATGTATGCATATAGTGAATCCCACATAATATTAAATAGTAACTACGGCAAGCTTTACAGCAATAATAGATACTAAACCAGGTTAGAATTTTCGAAGGACTGAATTATATGTTTTTCCTTAAACATTTACCTGATAGGTGGGCAACATTTACCTGTAAACGAATTCGGAAATATTCAGGATGCCTTCAGGTTTCTTTAATAGTACAGTTTTTATAGGAAACACTTTCAAACTGACACCCACTACTGAACTTTACAGCAAAACTAATTTCTTCAACATTAATAAAATATACAAATGTAAAAACTTGTATTCTCATCAAAAAAAATATAACAGGCAACTCATTCGGATATAAAATTTACTAAAAAGAATCACAGATACAATACAAGAAAGAAAGGTAAACTAAATCTACCAATTCCAATAAATTATGGTAAAAGAAATATAATGTATGAAGGGGCACAAATATTTAATAAATTACCTAGAAATAGTATAGATATCGTTCCGATAACTATATTTAAGAAAAAATTAAAAGAGTATCTCCTTGGTAAGAACACCCAACTGACTATCAACCAGAAGATTAATAGTTTTTTTTTTGTAATATTTGCGATGTCCGGTGGTCATTAATCGGCTGACTTTTGTTTTGATTCTTTCTCTTTTTATTATACAAAGGAGTATAATACTATATAGACTAAACTAACACTCAATTACCCTTACTCAATTAAAAATCATCTACTAACCATCATTTTGTATTGCAATTTTTAAGTTTCTCATGTTTAAGTGAACTCTGTAAGTTCTTTGTGAGAATAAATGGCTTAAACCTTATTGTTTGACAGCAAAAACAAAACCAAACATTTTGACAAACAATAAAAGAAACCTGCCTCCCGATTCAGAACGATTCGATTAGCCAGTTTTTTCGATTCGGCTTGCTATCTCTGTTTCTCTCGTTACGAGAATCGTAGACGGAACGAGATAACAAAACGAATCGGCCGACAACTGCTTATCGAAAAGGTTCTGAATTGGAGGGCAGCAAGCTAACCGCACGTTTCCTACTTCAAAATAATACCCGAATTAGAGTACAGTACAGTTGAGGAAACAAGCTCTCAGAAAATCGAGCAATAATATACATGAAAATGGTATATTATTAGGGAAAAAGTTTAATGTTTGCTATGTAAAAACCGCACATATACAATTATGACGCAAGAAAAAAATTATAATGTAACGTTTGACATGGTATAGGATACTGTGCGATAACGTGACGTGATATTTTATTTCATACAGGTACAAAAAAAAACTTCACGTCATCCTTAATGCCTTACTTATACGATACTATTGTACTTTTTAATTGTTTTGTTTGGGTTGCCAGGCAATTATATGTTTAAACTTAAGGAAAACTTGTGTTAGAATTAATTAATTTTAAGAGTAATTATGTTTTTAATTTTAAGTATGCGTGTGCGTCCGTTTGGGCGTAAGAATAAAGATTTTTTCTTTCTTTCTTTCAAACGTAATTTTGCATAATATTGGCCATGAGGACCAGAGTGGCAAAACGGCCATTTATTTTAAAATTGAGTTTTTTAGTTACTTTTAATTGTAGTAGGTACTAATGAAAGTAATAGACCCACAATGGCATAAGTGAGAGTTGCCATCTTTTGAAAAAAATAGAATCACTTTTAGGCCATTGTGGCTCTATTACGTTCATCATTTACGATAACTAAAGTTTAAATACTCAATTTAAAAAAAACCGCTACGCCTTTCTGGGCCGCATGGCCTCATAATTATGGTTTGTGCCGTACAGTTTCATCAACATACCTTGTACAGTAAACGAAGCTAGCAACAAGGCAGTATTCTTAGGCGCGTTCATTCTACCATCAAGAAGCAACTTCCTCAGTTGAAGGCACAGTAGGTATCTCGTATACTCTTCAGCCAATCGGGACGGTTCGGGCGGGTAGAAGCGGACTGCTAACCAAAACTGCGCGTTTGCGCCAACTTGCTTCTTCACTGATTTGGTACTGTCAAGCCAACGCTGTGGAAGAAATAAAAGACTAATTTAGATAAAGGATATCGGGGTGAAATAACTGATTGGAAACCGGTATCCTAGACACAATAGATGAACAACAGATTCGCCACTGATCCGAGGCGCTGTTAGAACGCCTTCCACGAGTGACGATAGTCAAGTACGTCCGGCGCACTCTGGGCAGTCAGCCCCGCTACCAAGTTTGCTGAGTAGGTAATCTCTTCACCACGGCATGAACTATTCTCGTATATGTATAAGATTAGTTACGATTTACTCACGTGTATAGCATTCTCATATAGCTCATGCTGACACGAGAGAAGAAGGATGTTTATTTTTTACAATATCATAATTCTTCGCGTTGCCGTGAGTTTACGGCGATTGGAACAATACGTTGTACTCCACTACAGAAAGCATTATTATTCACACAAGTCCGGTTTGGTTGTATGTATTATCCCGGCTGGGAACGGGGTAGAATATAAAACGCTTGGTAATAGGATCTATCTATATAGTCCGCCTGGCTAGCTACCACCCTCACATTTAAGTCCGGTGCCAAGCAGTTTACTGTGTTCTGTCGTGTGTATGTGAGAGCCAGAACGGTAAGGGAATCCCTCCATATCTCTGTTACTTGGATTCGTGCGTTTCATCTCAGACCCTGTCTGCGTTTACCATCATGTGCAAACTAGAGCGAAGACGCACAAGTAAAATAATAAAAAAGGCGTCAAATCATTATCTACATTATTAAATGAGTGTCGGCTACTAATCTTACAACAATTTGTTATATGGAACTGAAGTACCTATATCCGGAACTATGGTGCTACTATGATTCACAGTTCCGGCCCTTAACTACTTTGCTACTGTAACAAGTAAATTAGCAGCCGTCATTTCCGTAAGCACATCAAGTCTTTCTAGGAAAACATGCCGGTGGGAACCAATTCAATCATTATCGTTGGCCTATGACCACACTTTGCATTCAAGCAGATACATTAGAGTGAGGGGGAGTAAGGGGGGATTAAGAATACAATTACAGAATCGTAAGAGGCGACGAACCTGGTATTGTAATTGTGCCCGAATATTTGCAATAGGCTCCAGTTAAAACAAGAGAAACGAAATGTTAGTTGTACATTTACAGGCTCCTGTAAAAGGAAACCTCTGCTTACCCTTTCGGGGCATACAGGCGTAAGTATTAAGTAAGTAAATAAGGGCACAGTGTTTTTGAAATTTTGAATCCAAAGGTTCTGGAGGGCTATACGCCGCGTTTGGTGAAACATATTTCGTTTCATATTCGTAATCATAACTGCAAGTGGGCTGCACATCCAGTACTCGGCAGCTGTCTGATTACATTCTTATTTCCTTCAAGCTGCATATGGCAGTTGCATAGTTTACAGTTGCGACTGTAAGTGCAGTCTATTTACAGTTATGAATATGAAAAGAACTATGTTTCACCAAACGCGGCGTTATTATTAACCCCCTGACCTATCTGCGTCAATACCGTTCGGAAACCCCATTGTATGAGGATATAAGACAACGCGTGTATCGGAAACTGTCGTTAAGAAACATTCTCGTAAGATAAATGAACTAGTACACAGAAAAGTAATGTGTCACATAATTAATAACACTAGGTGACATTGGTCACTGGGTCTTCACGTCGAGTGCCAAGATCATTCAGAGAGCAGGAAAAAATGAGAATAAACTCAGGTGACAGATGTTTGCAAATCTGCGTTTTTGCTGGCTACTGATGACCTTAGCAACATTACCTAGAGTGAATTAGCAAGTACTTATTTGAAATATTATGTTTAAAAATCTCTAGAAAGTATTTGAATTTTTAATTTAAAAAGCTTTACTACACAGCATACAGATTTGGCGTGTATGTACCTACATTGGAAATATTTAAAAAAGGCAGGGTGTTAAAGGTTGACCCGTGGAATCCATTTCGATCATTTTTCTCTGTTTATCTGTTTGTAGATTTGTTTTTGCACGCATCACGGAAAAAACACTGACTCATTGCGGTTGACTTTTGTAGAAAAATATTGTGCGTATCTCGGAGTAACATTCAGTTTTTGATTCATCGTAATCGGATCGCTCAATCAAAAGTTATCAAGAAGTTTATTTAGTTATTGCGACACAATACTCGTTTCCGACTTCCACGCGGACGAAGTCGCGGGCAAGCTAAGTGCACCTATAATTTCATTAATACGAATTACTAGAAACGATAAAACTGTCAATGATAACAGATCATCTAATCTTGTCGATCTATTCAAATTGTTTCTTCAAATGAACATACTCGTGAATAGAAATATCAATTCGCACATCTATGTGAAGTGCAGTTCAGAGACTACGCTATACTATTTCGCTGTATAGTGAAGTATATTGCGTCATAAGCTATAACTATAATTATGACGTTCACACTATACGCTCTATCGCAAGCTGGTCTACTATGTATAGCAAATTATTTGACGGCGATCCGTCGGGCGCCGGATGGTGTAGAAGTGAGGCCGGACGGGGACCGGAGAATCGTACGATATAGTTCTGTGAATCGCTCAGGTTTATCGCGCACAGCCAGCCAATACTTTGTAGCATAGCGTTGTGTGAACGTGTTCATATAAAATGTATGCTGATCGATATCTCTGTGCTATACAATATTTCTTATACAAGGTTAGTCGGAAAGGGGGTACTAATCCGCAGGCCACTTAAAGTATCACTGATGACTTGTTTTAAATAAGGCGTTAAAATTTCAAAATTCGGTAAAAAAAAAACAATACAGAATTATTTTTATTTTAGTGTTTTTTTTTAAATTCTTCATCCCTGCTTTAGTTACAAATTCAGAAAATGGTGCTTCTAATTCATGACCCCAAATATGACCAAAAATATAAACAGCTGATAATAACTGGGGATAGATAGATTTTTTTTGAGATCTTTGTTCACCTCTTAAACTTTTGGAAATTTGGACTTTTGGAAAAAGTTATAAGTAGAACAAAAGTTATTCATTATCGTGGGTACTTTAACACCCTTTTGAATTACCTAATACCCCCTTTCCGATTAACCTTTTATATGTATTATTGCGTACTGAACGCGTCTGAACTGCACTTAAATAGAAATATCAATTCGCACACCTATGTTATTGATACTACGATAACAAAAGTATTTTTGTAATTTTTCGAGTTAACACATTGCAGCTAATTGTTTTTTATTTATCTTAGATAGGTCAGAAGTATTTTATCTACTGATTATTTCGCTGCACAATTCCTTGTAGCTATAATTTACCGGCTAAGCTTATAAATGATGAGGTAAAGATGGCATCACGCAATAGAAAATCAATAATACTTTAATTAATGGGTTTTTATACTTCTGAGCCGAGCGAGTTCGCGTAATTTTAAAACCGTGTACATCCTTTTTACACACCTTGTATCCGTTAGTGATATTAGTGTTATGTAAAAAACGCTACTTAGGATGTCAGGTGCCAGTCCATCATAATCGAAATTTATTGTGTAATAGTACTTTATCTAATAGCTCCGAGGGTTTGTACACACGGCTACCATATCAAGCTATACGCTTCTAATATAAGTTGACCTTTTATTGTATGGAAAGCCAATACAATGTGAGATCAACTCATACTGGAAATGTATAGCTATTAAGGGACTACTCACGCTTATTCAGCTCTATTCAACTTATGTCCATAGAAAACAACGATTTTGTATGGAGACGCTTCAGCTTTTCGCGTCTATTCTGCTTTCGCGGCAAACGAGTATAAGTAAATAAAATGAGGACAAATGTGTTTTTATCATGCGAGTGCTATATGTAGATAGAGTTCAGCGCTGTTCTGCCGCGTTCAGTGCTGTTCCGCCGCATTCAGCGTGGAACGCGGCGGAACAGCGTTGTACACGGATCGTTCTCGACTCCTTGTCGACAAGTTGCGACCTGAATAGGATAATAATTTTATGATGTTTTTTTCTATTTCTTCTGCAAGAAGCGAAACGATAAAAATATCGCACATAGAACTGTCCATGTTGAGGGGACAATACTAAATGAGTACCTAGCTTACCGTCTTCGCAGCATATTCAGCGCAGTCCGCAGTAGATAGAAGCGTTTCAGCGGAGATAACACGCTATGACGGCTTTTCTCATTCTTACGACGCTGTACGCGACTGATAGAAGCAGAACGGCATACCTAAGTGTGACCAAAATCGTTCAGCGAAACGCGAATGGAGCTGAATAAGTATAATTAGTCTATAATGCTTAATAATGCATAATGATTTTAATTACATAATAATGCTTGATAGCCATGTGTACCTTTCAGGAATTTCAGTTCATGATCCCAACATGAAAAGACTAAAACTACAGAATGGCTACATTTCGCGCTCAGGTAGTCCCAAAAAAAACCTTTAATTTGACGACAGCAGCCAGGCTAACATGCGCAGCGTGACATAATTTTGTCGTCGCATTATCACGTGCAGAGGTGACATAAGCCATACATTATCATCTCATCTCGGCGCCAGATAACGCGACAGCAAAATTATATCACATTGTGCATGTTAGGCTTGCAGAGGAAGTACAAATTGTTAAAATCTCATCCTCGTAAAATCCTACTCGTGACGCACTTGCATTTTTCCTAGACTAGGGTAGAATAAACGAGGCCATATATGGCAATTCAACGGACAGACAGTTATAAACAGCTGTTTAAGACATCATAAAATACTTGGAATAGTAGAGAGATGACTCACGGCATGACATATTAAAAAACCAAATATCTTTAAGTGGGAACTTCTAAGGAGTAAGCATGAAGTAGCACTGATATTATTTATTATGACTCATATTATAATATATGAATATTATATGAGATATTATGCTTTATAATCATGACAGGATTAAGCAGTGACAATCAGTCAGTGCTAACTACTATAGTCCAGCCTTTTAAATCTATATATATAAAAGAAAGTCGTGTTAGTTACTTCACTTATAACTCAAGAACGGCTGAACCGATTTAGCTGAAAATTGGCAGGGAGGTAGTTTAGAGCCAGGAGAAGGACATAGGATACTTTTTATCCCGTTCGACATCATGTAGGTAGGTAGTAGGTAGGTAGTAGGTAGGTAGTAGGTAGGTAGTAGGTAGGTAGTAGGTAGGTAGTAGGTAGGTAGTAGGTAGGTAGTAGGTAGGTAGTAGGTAGGTAGTAGGTAGGTAGTAGGTAGGTAGTAGGTAGGTAGTAGGTAGGTAGTAGGTAGGTAGTAGGTAGGTAGTAGGTAGGTAGTAGGGAGGTAGTAGGTAGGTAGTAGGTAGGTAGTAGGTAGGTAGTAGGTAGGTAGTAGGTAGGTAGTAGGTAGGTAGTAGGTAGGTAGTAGGTAGGTAGTAGGTAGGTAGTAGGTAGGTAGTAGGTAGGTAGTAGGTAGGTAGTAGGTAGGTAGTAGGTAGGTAGTAGGTAGGTAGTAGGTAGGTAGTAGGTAGGTAGTAGGTAGGTAGTAGGTAGGTAGTAGGTAGGTAGTAGGTAGGTAGTAGGTAGGTAGTAGGTAGGTAGTAGGTAGGTAGTAGGTAGGTAGTAGGTAGGTAGTAGGTAGGTAGTAGGTAGGTAGTAGGTAGGTAGTAGGTAGGTAGTAGGTAGGTAGTAGGTAGGTAGTAGGTAGGTAGTAGGTAGGTAGTAGGTAGGTAGTAGGTAGGTAGTAGGTAGGTAGTAGGTAGGTAGTAGGTAGGTAGTAGGTAGGTAGTAGGTAGGTAGTAGGTAGGTAGTAGGTAGGTAGTAGGTAGGTAGTAGGTAGGTAGTAGGTAGGTAGTAGGTAGGTAGTAGGTAGGTAGTAGGTAGGTAGTAGGTAGGTAGTAGGTAGGTAGTAGGTAGGTAGTAAGTAGGAAAAAGTGCATTGCAACGCATGCGGGTACAGCTAGTTTTGTATAAAAGGTAAACAAAGCTTTGATGGGAAACATTAATCTTACATTAAGCCCGGCCACACATTATCAGAAATTTGTGACGCGTGCGCGAAGACTCTCTGTGCATACAACTTGTACCAACGCCTTCAGCCATCAGGCTGTCGGATCCGGCAAATTCTGACGGTGTGCGGGGTCTAGTACTAAATGTATGAGCAGAATCGCGCGTCAATTTTTTATTATAATGTGCGCCCGGACTTAGTAATGTAACATCAACACTCTTTTTAAACGGCTGAATAATAAGTGTTAAGGTGAATCCATTAAAGCAAAGTGAATGTTTTACGATCGAAGATTTGTTTACTTTTTATACAAAGTTTAAACGGCCTGACTATACTTGAAACAATAACTATAATGAATCATGAGCTAGCAATCTATCACAGATTCTATTCTATCTACTATCAAAACAGTATGTTACGTCTTGTACACACGGCTACATATCAAGCTATAGATGACCAGTATAAGCTGACCTCTCATTGTACGGCACGTCAATGCGAGATCAGCTCATACTGGAAATGTTATACATATAGGCGAAGACTTTTAGAATAATGAGCCTTGATTGGCGAGAGCAAAGGTTTCCCGGAATCTTCCGACCTTTTCTATTTTGCTGTGCTTTTTGAAAGCGTCAAGTTCATCTCGCCACCCACTCCCAAACGAAGTTCCTTAATTGTCGGAGTAGCGTAATGTCGAAGTTCTATATTGTCGAAGTTCTATATTGTCGAAGTAAAATCTTGTCGTAGAACGATTTGACGTTTAGATTTGATTTGATTTGTCGAAATTCAGTTTGGTAGTCCTCGCCACCTTTTGCAATATCTATTGCACTGAGGTCTCTATTCTGTCTCTATTGTGGCTTAAGCACTATTCAGACTACGCTATAATATATAGCAAATATTTTATAGCACAGCGATATCGCTCAGCATACATTTTATATGGACACGTTCACACAACGCTTTGCTATAAAGTATTGGCTTGCTGTACGCGATCAACTAGAAAGATTCCCAGAGTTATATCGAACGATTCTCCGGTCCCCGTCCCGCCTCATTTCTACCCCGTCCCGCCTCACTTCTACCCCGTCCGTCGCCCGATGAATCGCCGTCAAATAACTTACTAGACATAGTAGACCGGCTAGCGAAATAGCTTATAGTGTGGACGCCATGCTATATAGCTATAGCTTAAAGTGTGAACGCCATGCTTTATAGGTATAGCTTACGACGCAATATGCTTTACTTTATAGCGAAATAGTACAGTTGCGGTTCCAACGTAACGCAGATGGAATTTGTTTACTAGACACGCGATGTCATAGCAAGAATTATGATTTTGCTTATTTCATAGAACAATACCTACCTGATTATTTAACCCCGAGATCTGCATAATACGATGAAAGTTATCAAGAACAATGGTTTATGAATGGCAATGCAATCTTACGTATTCGGTCAATCGCTATTGTTAATTGAAGTTACGAGTTCAATCAACAATTATTTCAATTCCTTACACAATCTCTGCATAATAGGAACGAAAACTAGAGCTGGGCAATCATTTATATTTTTTTATTTGTAAGAGCACGCAAAACAATTTTTTTAACATTTTCTATGGTATTGAATTTTCAAAATATATTTTTTACTAGCTCATTTTACAAACAATTTCACAAGAAAATAATTAATTTTATGTGTGTTTAATTATGAGTGTTCCACATTCAATACCCATTTCCTAATAAGCACTAGTATAATGCAAGCCTCAGGCTGAATTGCTCAACCAAAGTCCTGAATTGTTTCATATTAGATATAGTAGTCTATCATGAAAACAAACATAGGATTGTTTCAATCTGCAATGACAAAGTAGTTCTGAGTAGGATATAAAACATTCTTCCAAATAGCTGAAGGGAGCAAGTTGCTTAGCAAAGTAAAACCTACCAAAGCGAGTCAGAGCCAAAATTTTATGATATTTAATCAAAGCATCAGTACATTTTTATCCTGTACTTCATATAAAACCTGTTACGTTAAACTAGAAACAATGTTTTCCTCAAATACATATTATTTGAGCGATTATCATAAGTTCTTCTTCTACCGTGTCAGCACAAGCTATACGAGAATAGTTCTACAGATATTTGTTTCGGGTCTGGGCATTTGGGCTTGTGAAGATTTGTCTGTAAACGTACCCACGATACAAGAGAAATCCTAGAGAGGGGCAATGTTTCTTCTAAAAAAAAGGAAGAAAAATGTCCATGCTTCTTTTTAAAAAAACGCTGCCCCACACTAAGATTTCTCTTGTATCGTGGGTGCGTTTACAGATACAAATCTCACATACACAAACGCCCAGACCCGAAACAACTGTCTGTAGGCCATACAAATTTTTGTTCCGTGTGGGAATCGAACCCACAACCCAGTTCAGTAGCGCAGAAGCCAATCGCTTAACCACTGCACCAAACGTGTCGTCATCAGATTAGCCAGTCAGCAAGGTTGGTAGCAGGACTGACTGCCCAGAGCGCACCGGACATACTTAAGCATCGTCACTCGAAGCTAAATTAAATGCTAATAATTCATTAAATGCCAATAAGGTAATCACACCTCTTAAATATCTATCATACATGATCGTGTCAGCCTCATCGTACACAATTAAAATTTAAAAACAAATACTTTTTAGGTTTACATACAATTATTTCTCTTCTTGATTAACTTTGTAATTAAAATTCAACTGTCTTTATTTATTAAAACTACCAGGAAAGCAGAAATGAACTGGAACTAGGTGCTTAAGAGACTTAACATACATAGCTCAATAATGGTAAAAATACAGGTTTTGAAATTGAATCATTTGTTGTTTTGAAAAGCCCTGGTAGGGCGACAGAAATGAACAGAAAATAGGCGCTTAAACGATATCACTAAGTGACAGTTATAGGTAAGATATAGGACAGTTTTAAGACTTCTATCGATATAGTGAATAATAAGGAATAGTTTATATTCCTTTTTGTGTTTAATCATTGGTGCACATCTTAGTGACATCGTTTAGGCTGTCACCCTGGTACTTTTCAAAACAACAATTGATTCAATTTCAAAACTTATAATTTTAGCATTATTAAGCTTAGTAGTAAAGTCGCTTAAGCACTTAGTTCCAGATCATTTCTGCTTTCCTGGTAGTTTTAATAAATAAAGACATTCATCCATCTGCTTAGCCTTTTCCCCAACTATGTTGGGGTCGGCTTCCAGTCGAACCGGATGCAGCTGAATATCAGTATTTTACATGGAGCGACTGCCTATCAGACCTCCACAACCCAGAAACTGGGTAATACGATACTCTTGGTAAGACTGGTTGTCAGACTTTCTGGCTTCTGACCAACAGTAACGACTGTCAAAGATCTACAAATGACAGCCGGGACCAACGGCTTTACGTGCTTTCCGAGGCACGGAGGAAACTCGCTATGGTAAATGGTCACCTATCCACAGACCAACCTCGGCAAGCGTGGCTTAACCCGGAAGATCGGTCTATGCGGCTGTAATTATTTAGCCACGAGCTCCTCTTTAATAAATAAAGACAGTTGAATTTTAATTACAAAGTTAATCAAGAAGAGAAATAATTGTATGTACCTAAACCTAAAAAGTATTTGTTTTTAAATTTTAATTGTGTACGATGAGGCTGACATGACCATGTATGATAAAAAGCCGCAAAACATTAAAAAAAAAAACTATTGTAACTCAAGGCTGATTTTGCAATATATGTGATTAAGGAAACCGATTGTGATATTAAAATACATAAAGAAGTTATATTTTTATCATGTTATTAAACTCTACTGATTTTAATCGAATTTTTAATTTTAACGTCCTATAAAAAGTAAACGTCTCATCACTAGTACCTACTGGTTCGTAGGTGCCGAAAGTGGAATAAAATTTTAAATAATAAACTGTTCCACTAATGGCACCTGCGAAAAATACCGATAGGTGCCGAATATGGAATACCTCAGGTGCCATTAACTTGGGTGCCGTAAAAGCGGGTGCCCAATGTGGAATACGTCTACTAATATTCACACAACTACGAAAACTGGGTATAAATAATTTATGTCATCATTCCAACAATAAACAAAACGATGGATCGGTAGCATGTCAACAATTAACCTACTTACTAGACCTATAAATCACAAACAATTAATGCAATTGAGAATTCATCTCTATTAATATTACAGCACAAATCTGGCGCTAGGAATATTTTGGTATACCTAACAATATTTCTTTGGGATTTTATGAAAAATTGTTACTCATGTCTGGGAAATCAATTGATTAATTATTTGTAAAATCTTGCATAATAGAAATGATTCAGTGGTTTCAAGAAAACTTGAGAAAACTAAGCAATTCATTGTTTCACTGTTTCAATGTTTACTTACTTTATTGTAAGTAAATAACCTAATACCTAATTATTTTGTTAGGTATTAGGTACTACAAAATACACATGATTTGTGCATGTTTTACCTTATTATGTTAAAGTTTTACCTTATTATATTAATGTTTTACCTTATTATATTAATGTTTTACCTTAATGCATAGTTAAATCTAAATTGTACGGATATTATTTTGTCAGTATCTCAGTGAAATTACTGAAAAATATTTTTATTGGGCACAGATTGGGATTGGATTACATGGATAGAAGAAAATGCTTATTTTTGCCAATGAATGTGAAAGCAACTGATTTTCTCTCAATTCCTCTATCAATTGATTTATAGTTACTTAAATTCAATCAAAAGCTGTAACTATTCAGATTTTATATTACTGTTATACTCTGTGTCGAGGTTTCATTATAATGTTTCCAAATTAATTTCTTAGATGATTCCTATGAATGGCTAAAAATCGCTTCAAGCTTACAATGATCTCAATAAAATAAGTAACCATAAAAACAACATTAGTACATACAGTTATTTCTGTGTTCGTTGCACTGGGTGGCGCTCCATTCTCTGTGAACTGTAGTCCAAAATAGTCCTTCTCAACTAATTCCAAATTTTGATATACTTGTTCTAGAAGTGCACTTCCTTTAGCCTTTTTCTGAAAATAAAGACCAAACAATGAATGAAAATTTTATTTATGTGACACACCCATAATTTCTGAAAGGGTAGGGAGATATTTAGTCACATTCAATACTTAAAGACAATATAAAAATTCGATTCAAGCGCAAATGCTGAGCATGGGGTCCAGGGTTTTGATAACCAGGTTGGGCAAAGTGTTATTGAGTTTTTCCATGTGCACGTTTTCAGTAGCAGTCCATAGTTTGAATTTGTGCCTGGTTGATGGCAATGGGCTTGCCTCCTATTACATGGGATTTAAATATAATGGCGAAATGAGGTTGTATTATACACCTCTGCCTGACTCTTCAGGGAATACAGGCATGATGTTATGTCATGTTTAAAAATTTATGTGTTGAATCCACTTGCAAGTTAAATTGTACAAGTTATTGAAGTAAGTGCTTGCTTATTTGACACTGAAAGGAACTTTTTTTAAAACCTTCACGAGCAGCTTGCGGTATACCAGGTAAGTTGGTAAAACTTCCAGAAGTCGACTTATTGTGGGTGTATCCACAATGAACGTCAGTTGCAGAACTCAACTAGGGCAATTTAACTTGGATTCAAGTTCAATTAACTCACCAAATGTTCTACACATGCTATCCGTAACGTTTTAAGTCCGATTTATAACTTAAGTTGTAATAAGAAATATACCGTGAAAATCATTGGACGCGCCCAAGGGAAATGCTACTGGAGGCTGACGCGGGACAGGTTAACACTGTTACTTCATAATAAATTGATTTCATGATTCTTGCAATGTTTGTATAGCGGTGAAGACATCACTTTCAGGGCCACTGTTAATAGATATCAAAATCTAATAACAATTTAGGGAATTACTTGATACAAACATCCTTGGATTATTTTAATATCTCTGATTTACAAAGCTTTTCCTTATGCTTGTAGGTAGTTTACTTACTAGTGTAAAGAAACATTTAATAAATTCTCTATTGAGTTATTAAATAAATAATTTTTTAAGTTTATAACTGAATACTTGCAGTATTATCACACAATGTATTCATTTTCTTATGTAGGTGCTAGTGATAATACATTTCCTGTGATAATGTACTTTATTAAATTACAAGAGGATGTTAATACTTAAATTACTTAGTAAATGTAATATTTGCAGATGGTAAATGGAAACACTGCAGGCTCAGATAGTTTATTGAGCATGGAACTATCTACTAGACCTCGTAATGTATTTGGTACAACAGGGCTCAGAGTTTGTCTAATTTGGAATGATATCAAACATGAATTGTATATTACAAAATGATATTAACACTTAAATTATGTAGTAAATGTACTATTTGTAAATGGAAACAGTGTGCTATACTAATTTCTACATATTGAAAGCTCAGATTGTTTATTGAACATGGAACTACCTACTAGATAATATCTGGTACAGAGTTTGGCTCAGAGTTCAAATTTGGAATGATATCAAACATGAAATTAATGAAGTAAATAATAAATAAACAAGAACCAACCTCGATTTGAAAGGAATGCTGGGTATCATCCAAAAACTGAACAGTGACATTGAAGATATTGAGCTTGCGTTCGCGCGCCAGCTCCGATGCACGCACGTTGTACGTCCCGCTAGAACTGCTAAAGGCCCGTCTTGATACACTCTCGATCATCTCATCGATTAGTCACTCGCGTTTCTACCGGATTCCTGCGAGACGAGTCAACGCCCGACGAAGGCGAAATGCACACTTATCGCGTAACGACGCTTATGAGCCAATTACGTATTATCGAAGTAAAACTTCAATTAACCTCGTGAATCATTGTGGACCTTCGTAACGACATGTATCTTCGCAATGTGCAAACGGTATTCCCGACACATGAGGCCGTCGTGACGTAATGTTCTACGCAATTTTTCGTCCCGAACGCTTTGCAAACATTATAATCATGTTTATTATTATTGTCAGGTCAGATGTTCGTTCATGTATTTCTGTGCGCCGTTATTTTTATAACCAATATATACAGCTAAAGACACAACTGGGCGCTAAATAGGTCCTATTATCTTAATATAGTTTGTCCTTGTTTTAATTTCTATTTATAAAATTACTATTTTCGTCAGATACTTTATAAATTCACCGTGTGGCTGATAAGAAGTTCCGCCATATTGGTATCAGGAGTCAATAGTGATAGTGATGCGCAAAGCAAAGTGGAACTGACATTTTAAATCAATCAGAATTTTATGAATTTAAACCAGAAAAATATTTTTTGTTTATAAATAAATTATATATCAATTAATCAAACATTCTAGCTAGAATTATTAGTTTGTGGTGTTTAAACTATCCAAGTAATTTGTTATTATAATTATGGAAAGAAAGAACAAATTAAAATTTCGCAATAAAATGAGCTAAACACATTTTTGTTTTCACAATATTATAAAGAAAACAGAAAAACTTAAGTTTCAAAAAAAAAAGTGTTTATTTCAATTTGTTAAACAACTGGTTTCAATCAACACTCCACATCACTACACGTTTCACGTTTAGTTATTTTACTTTTATTCACACATTCATCGTTGAAATAACTGAAATAAATATAATTGCAAAGCTGTATTTAATCAATTGAATAAAATGTAATTTTTCCTTGAAAATATGTAATTTAAGATTTTCTTATTGTTCACTGTGTAGTCATGTAGTAACGAAACGAGAAACTTTGCGCCATAATTTGTGGCGGGCTTTTTAAACTCAGAATGTGACATCGATCGTGAAAAAGTTAAAATAATTGCTTATTTTTTTTCGTATTTCGTGTTAATTATTATTACCAACCATGTAATTTTTTTTTTTTTTTTTTTTTTTTTTTTTTATTTTATTTATTTGGGAAAATAAACGGTTACACATTATAGTATTACACAAAATTTGAGTAACAAAGTGAGTAAATGTATAACCAACGACATTTTCCACATATTATAAAAACAAGTTATAAAAACTAATGCGATGTGCACTCACAGTTTACAGTACAATACAATTTTATAATATGGTTAGGTAATGATAAAACTAAAACTAAACAGGCATGCAAAAAGAAATAAGAAAAAAGAGTGAAAAAAATTGATTTGAATCAAAAATACAGACTACTGAATAATATTACGGAGCAAAATCTAATATAGTTTTATGAACAAGGCTTCTAAATTTCCCAGTAGGAACAGCGAAGATGTCAATATTTTGGAAGAACTTGTTATATTGACCAGTAAGGCGACGTAGGGGTGCTCGCAAGCCTGCGTTCGTACGACTAGAAGATACGGCAAATAGGGGGCGTGCGCGCACCCCGCGGCTTATGGTAGTTCTAGGTACTACGTAGCTAATCTTATTAGTAATATCCATACAATCATATGCGTTATTACATAAATCAAATAAGAACATTGCCTCCAGAATAATACGTCTGGCTTTCAGATTATGTAGCTTAAATTTATTTAAAAGATCACTATAAGATGCATATGTGCGAAAACAACGGAAATGCATGGCTTTCAAAAATTTACTTTGAACTCTTTCAATCGCTTCTGAATATTTACCATAGAAGGGATTCCACACCGCGACAGCGTACTCTAACTGTGACCTGATCAACGATTTGTAGAGATGTAAATACGTATAAGGGCGGACAAATTCTGTAGCTGATCTCATCACAAAACCGTACATGCGGAAGGCATTATTTACAATTTTGCTAATATGAATGTCAAGGTGTAGTTTATCATCCAATAGAACTCCAAGATCGCGAACTAGTGTTTCTCTTGTTAGAATTACGTTATTTAAGGAGTAAGGATACGTTATAATGTTTTTGTTTTTAGTGAAACTTATACAGCAACATTTGGATATGCTGAGATGAAGTTTATTATTTGAGCAGTATATAGAAAATCTGTCTAGGTCTTCCTGCAAAAGGAGACAATCATGCAAATTTCTGACGGGCCTAAAAATTTTGAGATCATCTGCGTATAGCAATAATTTTGAATTTTGAAAACATGTGTTGATGTCATTAATAAATATGATGAATAAAAGAGGTCCCAAAATGGAGCCCTGAGGTACTCCAGAAGTAACGCTTAGGGTGCTGGAATTAAAACCATTTATCACAACCCTCTGAGTTCTATCAGAAACGTAGGAAGAGAACCATCTCAGAAGATCGCCACGTATACCATTAAATGCGATTTTATCTAAGAGCAGCTGATGGTCAACCTTGTCAAAAGCTTTCCGGAAATCAGTGTATATGGTATCAACTTGAATACGAGAGTCCATGTTATTAAACAAGTAGTCCACAAAAGTTACCAGGTTAGTTGTAGTTGACCTTCTTTTGACGAATCCATGTTGTTGATGAATTATATTATTGTGCAGTGAAGGGTATACTTTATCATGAACTAGTCTCTCGAAAACCTTTGACAAAGCTGACAGTATTGATATAGGACGATAATTCTCAACATCCTCCCTAGGTCCCGACTTGTAAACAGGGGTTATATTTGCAAGTTTCCATGCTTGAGGAAAGCATCCTTGAGAAATAGACAGGTTAAATATAATTTGCAAGGGTATACATAGATTAACGGCAGTCTGCTTAATAAAAATTACTGGTAGACCATCCGATCCCGGTCCCTTAGAAGGATCCAGTGCCTTGAGCACACTAAGTACGTCATGAATAGTAAACTGAATGTCATTTAACAGAGTGCAACTTTCAGAGCAGTTGTCATACATGGATGGAATGCTAGTCGAAGTGGAGGGTTCAAAAACCGAATTAAAAAAGTCCGAAAAAAATTTACAAATGGTTTCTGGGTTGTTAGTTGACTGGTTGTTATAATTCACGGTGGATGGAATGCTAGAAGTTTTTTTTCGATTGGAGATGAACGTCCAAAAATGCTTAACGTTGTTCCGAATACCATCTTCAACAGAATTAATGTATTTTTTATAGCAATTCTTGCATTCATCTTGGAATCTAGAACGATACAGTTTGAACTGCTCGTAATCCGAAACATTATGATACATTTTCCATCTCACCCAAGCCTTTGCCTTATTTTTATAAATGTGTATAAGAGGTTTTGAAAACCAAACAGGAAACTTAGAAGATCTGCAAATAGTCAATGGCACGTGTTTTTTAATAATACAAAAAATAATATTATAGAACGCGTCAAGAGACTCGTCAACGGATTGGTAATTTAAGGCGTCTTTCCAATTTATTTCCTTTAGGTCGTCATTAATTTTATCGTAACTTGCCTTATAGTAATTATATCTTTTTATCGTCCTACGTATCATTGAACTATGAGGTAAACGTAGGGAAATTAATACACAGAACGGGGGATGGTGGTTATCAGGCTGTAATAAATAAGCTGTTGGTGTAGAAATTGTGCAATCATCATTACTTATGACTAAGTCTAATATTCTCCCGTTCATATTCTTTATAGGATTAAACTGATGGGCGCTTAGGAAGGACATAAACACACTCAAGTGACTCCATACGGGAGAGTTACCCCTACAGATCTGAGCAGATAATGAAGTACTGCCTACGCAAGGGACCCAATCGACCTCTGGCAAATTATAGTCTCCCAACAAGTAAAACTTTTCGATGTTGGTGTCCTCAAGTAGTGTTTGCAATAGGTCAAAATATTCAGCATATACACACTCAAGTGTTTTAGGTGGCATATACACTGCCGCAATGATTTGGAACTTACCTCTGACTGAGCTTGGTAACTGTACAAGGATCTGCTCAATGTTTTTGTGCATAGACGAACGCGGAATTACTCTAATTGAACACAGACCTTTCAGTGTCGCCACGAGAACACCACCTCCATCTTTCTTATTAGTGGCCGTGCGATCACGGTCACATCGATATACCTCATAACGCTCATCTATGAACTCCCCATTATATATCTCAGGCGTTAACCAGGTTTCAGTCAAAATTATAATGTCGTAACAATTGGCCAAGATTTTCATATACAGAATATGTAATTTGGTGCGGATTCCCCTGCAATTTTGGTAATATATATTTAAGTTATCTGTCATTGTAACGTAGACCTTTACAGGAAATAGTCATATAAGCATTATCCGTTATTAACGCAGTCGCAACTACCAGGGTAAGATTGTGCATTAGAGCAACATAGGGAAGCGAATAAAATATAATAAGTACACAAGACTCTGAAAAAATAAATAAATAGATCAACCACAACAACAACAAGCAACATACCAGCCAGTTTATACAATGTTTAACCAAAACTAGAAATCCGCATATTATACATACAACGCCCAACAAAAAACACATAGCAAACATATGCACAAAATGGTTTATGTAGCCAATAATTATATAGGCAAAGCAATATTTCACGGTAATAAATTCTGCCTTACAATAGCTCAAAAAATATGTATTAATATAAGTATATAGAGAATTAACAACAAAGCTACTTGCAAATCCTAAAAGTCGTCCAGGTCCAAAACCATTAAACAAGCTATTGTTCGACGCGTGCTGTACCCTGGTTGTCAATTGGTGCTGCATAGCCAGGCTTGATTTTAGCAATGTCTTGCGAGGTTCGAATAGCAAAAGCTCTTGTCCCTTCTTTTTCACGAACAAGAATGGTTCCGTGCTTAACCCAGAGGAATTTATAACTGTGGTTTTTGGCAGCATCTCGACACTCACGAAATAATTGTTTCTTCTTTAAGGTGAGGTGCTCATGCATGTATACTGGTAGTGATGTCCCTGAAATGCCGAGTTGCTCAGTGGCAAGTCCCTTACATAATCGATGGGCACTAAGAACATTGTCGCGCAGTATACGTGAAGCCAATTTCACTATTATATTTTTAGGTCTGTTATTTTGTTGATGTGCATGTGGGACACGGTGAATAGAGATAATATCATTTTGGTGAACGTTGCACTTAATTACGGATCCAATATTTTGCATCAAGGATATAAGGTTTTCATTACGCTTTTCAGGGACATTGCATATCTCTATATTACAATTCCGGGCACTCTGCTCTAGATTGTCTATCTTTGCCACAAGCTCCGCAACAATAGGCTTCAAATCAACGGTCTCTTTAATACGTTTACCAAGGCTGTCGACTTTTTTGCTGAGATCGGTTTGCTCGTCAGTAACAAACTGGACCGAGTCCTTGAGGGAATCGAATTGCTCCGTCATACTCCCATACTTCACATCCAACTCTGAAACTCTCTGTCGTAAAAGTAATTGCTCTGATCGAAGAGAATTAATATCGTTTCTAATTTCTGACGTGATTTGAGTAAGTGATGCAAGATCGTCTTTCATTGATACCACATTCTCCGATATTTTGTTTATACTAGTTTCCATTTCTAGTCGCCACTCATTTAGAGTATTCTTAAACTCCGTGGACAGCTCACTAATAGCCCGCGTCCACTCAGAATCCGGCTGTTTACGCTTGCGTACTGACTGAGTTACTGACACGTTTTGTTCACTGCTCATTCCCGAACTCGGGCCAGACGCCAAGTCAGTATCGGAATGGAACTTTTTCTTGTCTGGTGAATGGAACATATTTTACTATCGTGTCGGTCAGTGTTTAATTAGTAAGCAATCTTTGTTCAAATAATGGTATTTTGAAAATAGAAAAAGAATTGCAATTTGTGAGATCCGAACCGGCGACTCTCCGAGTGGTCGCAGTGATACAAAAAGGTGTCGCAATACCAATCGACCACGGTGACTTAGGATAGAGTGTTGAAATTTTGGATCAGTACCTACTGCGAGTCGAAATTTTTAAGTGTCAATGACTTGCAATATACTCGCAACTAATGAGGTCCTTTGTTCTAACAATCTCAAGGTCACTTTGAACACTCAGAAACATTGAAGTTTTAAATTGTATTTGATGAATACTGGCATTAAACCGTGTTTATTTGCAAATAATTGTGCAGATTAGGGTTTCACTAGAGTCACTGTATATATCACAACAAAAATTTTACGAAATTAGTAGGAAATTACCACTTATTTAATTTTATTATAAGGACTGACTAAAACACACTGTACTCAGAGCAACGGTCGCACGGGTATGTAATGCAAGAAATAACGAATAAAGTAAATTTCTGTTGCCTTTTAAATATATGTTTTCAAGTATTTAAATGGCACTGAACAGTTGTTTTGATTTTAAGTGAAATATTCCCGCTTCATTGGTAAGTTTTAATCAATTTTGCTTTTAATGTTTTACAAGAAAGTGACTGCCTCGAGTGATTAATAACCGGTTATGGATCAGCAATGTATTCGTTCATTTGTCTGATTTATTAATTATGTTGCCAATATAAGTTCTTACATCTATAAATAAGTAACTAGGTACCATTAAACCAGGCGACCTGAGGGTTACCATTTCGAAATTTGAAAAGTCCGGACAATTCAACAAAAGTCCCGACATTTTAGTCACAAAAAGAAATAATTGATTGTTTTAAATTGAGATGAGACTGATAAACTAGTTGTAGGTATGTAGTTTAATAAAGATTGAAGACTGATTTGTTTTATTTTAAGGTAATTTAATGCGAAAATTAAACATTAATTCAATTTTTTTCCATCTAACCCAAAAATCCGGACAAATTAAAAAGCCGGACAAAGTCCGGATGAAAGGCTGAAAGTCCGGAAATGTCCGGATAAATCCGGACGGATGGTAACCCTACCTGTAGCGGCCGGATTTGCGCTATCATCAGTAGAATAACAAAACCATAGATCTGTATGCCACCGTTCTCAACACTATAAGTGTACATGGCGTTCGTGCCAATAAATCCAGTCCATCGCTGACTTTAGTGTGAAGACTCATGATCATGATGCGAAAGAAGAAATTACCTAATGATGGAATGTAATAAGGCAGGTACCTACTTTCTACTTGCTTTACAGTCTCTTTACAATCAATCTTCATGACCAATAAGTAGGTAGATACTCACTAAAGAACTTATTGAAATTTAATCTTATCTATGGTCATCGATTTGAATGGAACGATTGATGATGATTTGCAATCGAAATAGGTACCCGGTCTGAGGTACCTTCGTAGGTAGGTTGCTTCAACCAATTAATTAAGACGTCTATGACTGCAGTTAATTGCTGGACGTAGTTACCCTCTCCTGAGTTTAGCTACAACCCCTTCTGCATCCAGTCTGCTCCAGTCCAGACTTTTTCGTGCCTTCTGCTTTCCAACGATATGTTTGGCAGTTCGTCGTCTATTCTCAAGGAGTCGTCTGTTCTAACATAGGTACAGACGCCAGCACATCAAGCTACTACAATCTGTCAAATTTCTTTACTAGATTTTCATCTTTATCGCAAAAGTATTAAGTTAGCTCGATATCGCTAGAGTTAGTTAGAGGAGCTCGTGGCTATATAATTACAGCCGCATAGACCGATCTTCCGGGTTAAGCCACGCTTGCCGAGGTTGGTCTGTGGATGGGTGACCATTTACCATAGCGAGTTTCCTCCGTGCCTCGGAAAGCACGTAAAGCCGTTGGTCCCGGCTGTCATTTGTAGATCTTTGACAGTCGTTACTGTTGGTCAGAAGCCAGAAAGTCTGACACCCAGTCTTACCAAGAGTATCGTATCACCCAGTTACTGGGCTGTGGAGGTCTGATAGGCAGTCGCTCCATGTAAAATACTGATATTCAGCTGCATCCGGTTCGTCTGGAAGCCGACCCCAACATAGTTGGGAAAAGGCTAGGCAGATGATGATCGCAAAAGTATTAAGTTCAAGGTTGATTGGAAAAATTTGACAGTTTCGGGTAGCTTGTCCTGCGGGCGTCTGAACGTCGGTCTTTTAGCAGACATGGACTCAACCTGACATTGTAGATTGGAGACTCTAGTTCTTCTCCGAATAATTTCTTTCTGGAAAATAAACTTCTAGCACGTCTCGCTGAGCGACTTTCTGTCTATCATCAACTATTTCGGTTCACCGCAAGCATTGACCGCGGCAAGCGCAGCTTTACCTCGCAAATCGTATGATCCACGTGGTTGTGGAATATTCCGATCTGTCCCCTCGTCGGTAACAGGGGAACAGATCGAAACTTTTTATTTCTATTTGTCCCCCTAAAGAACAGCAGTGGACAGACCAGAAATAATTCGTTCGATCTGTCCGTTCGTCTTGGTGACAGGGGAACAGATCGGAATATTCCGTGGTTGTTAATTTTTTTTTTTTTGCATTCTTTCTTTTTTATTTAGACTTAGGGATTCTACGAGGGTACAGTAAAATGAATAAAACAAGCAATCAAACAGTTATCTGCCTTTATTCTGCTTCTCTTCATAAACCAGCAGCCATAATCATTCGTTCGGTACCATTATAGGAAGAAAAAATTAATACACTATTACATACTGTTACAGTTTGGTTTGAATATGTGTTACAGCTGAAGTTATGTGTAGATTTTATAATTGTATTACTATTATTATTATAGATACATGTGGATCATGAAAACCAGGGTGCAACGCGATTTTGCCTTGTAATATTTTTTATTTTAATTATACCTTTAACGGGACTAGCAGTTTTATCGTTAAATTATATCATTTGTACTTAGCATTCTATGCTCTTTCTATTACGCTAATGTTTGATGGGAATCAGATTTTTCATGTGTTATAAATTGATGGAGATTTAATACTATACATTTAAAAACTTGTGAAACGACAATATTGGCGTTTGTCTTCTAGAAAAGTGTAAAGAAGGTAAAGAAATGACTTGCAATAACAAGGGTAATCTATTTGATTTATAAATGAGAAATCTGACTCCTTTTATTATAAGTACAGAGATTACGTGCAACATCGCATCGCACAAATTTTAAGTCACTGTTTACCTTACTGCTCGTGGCTTGTGTAGTGTTGTGGTGTGTTTAAGTCGATAAAAAACCCTTTCCGTGAATATGTTTTTTTGTTTATGGCCAAACATCCCTTTTTTAAATACGCTTTTTTGCATTTGTAATATTTTTGAAAATATAAATTTTGATAATATTTTTTCCCTTTGTTCCTAAATATTAATCCAAATAGTTTTATTATCCTTAATATTGTATTTACAATTTTTCAACAGCCGAAAAATATGTTCAATTTTTTATAATATTATTTTTTTAACGACTCTTGTTAAGTAGTAGGTAACAGTACAAATATTAATGATCACAAGTTGGTTTTCATTGGTCATTAACATACAATATTACAATTACAGCCTTATTACTATTGGTAATACAGTTAACAGCAGGTCTTTATTTGAAAACTATCTAACTTAATTATTTACATAGGTATGTGATATTTGCAAGAGGTATGGTTTTGGAAGTATAATAATGTTATACAAAGTATACTTTTCAAAGGATCTAAAGGTACAATTCCAAAGGTACAGCCGCGCGCGATCTATCGCGTTTGACAGACGCGCGCGGCTTATGCGACAATAGTCAGAGTATGAAAATGTATGGCACCGCTTCCGAAGTCTGCGACAGACGCGTGCGGCTAACGACAGACGTACGGCGCGACGCGCCATACATTCTCACTGACTATTGTCGCACGAGCCGCGCGCGTCTGCCGCACGTGATAGATCGCGCGCGGCTGCGATCGGCCGCGATGCACGGAATTGTACCTTAAATGTTTACCTAGTCAACCACCAAAATTTAAAATAAATCAGCAAATATCACGGTTTTGAATTTTGTATTCCGAAATATCGATAAGGCACCTGTCTCCGTAGACGTGGTGATATAATGCAATGACTCAATTGCAAATAAAGTGATTTTCGTTTGTCGATGATCTCGATTATTTTAAAAATTTACGTGCATGTTTGTGTACGCCGAATAGAAATATCGAGTATTCTATTTTAATAATTTCTAAAAAATTGTGAGTTCCATCGAGAGATTTATCATATAAATTTTATTTAGGCATATTTCTCGCATGTGTTTATTTCTTAAAACATAATTATATATAACGTCAAATTTTAGTATTTTTGGAAAATCTACATATCATAAGTATACTCTTCAAAATCTACATTTCCAAATGCGAGGCAATTTTATTAGTTTAACAGTCACCGTACGAGAAATATGCGCATTAAAATCATCTAACTTTAATTTCAAGACCCCCTGTTAATGTATTTCTATGAAAAGGTGAATATTAATTATTCCAATTATAAACAAACTGCTGGATGAAAATCGAAATTATATCGTTAATATCGCCACAAAATCCAACTTGAATACTGCCTAATTACAATAAAACTTTTTTAAAAAGCTATGAAATTATACTTAATACATAAAACTAATAATACATTTCATTAAAATCAAATTACGGAAACAATATTTACAGTTTACGGCAATAGTAGATAATTATATTTAATTAATCTATACATATCGTTTTATACCTATCTATCAACAAAAACCTACTATAGATTAATAAAAAATTCTTAGTAGGTTACTAAGATTGACGACACATTTTAACTACTTTCATAATATCGATATTAATCTTATATCTATAAAGTGCAACATTCGCTAAGTAGAACGAAACAACTCAAGAGTATTTTTAATAAATTAATGTATCAGCTACATTACATTGTTATTGACGAAAATTAACCATATTGTACTTATTTACAAAATGCAATCTTTTTACAAAAGAAAACCTGGAAGCTACACTATTTTTTTCATGTTTGAAACATAAGTTGCCATCTTTGTGGGTTTCGCTAGGCCGATGCTTTTATGAAAAGAGTAAAAGTTTCTATTTCATTATAACATTGATTGTTATTTTCCATTTATAATCAGTTTATTTTAAAAATACAAATAATGGGAATGGAAACATTGAAATGCAAGGTAAAGTGATTTTGACAATTCAATTTTATTACTTTGTACTAGTAAACACCTACATTAATCGCTACGACATTCCATTCATATCATTGTAAACTACATCGAGACGAATATTTCAGTCGAAATTTGTTTTATAATACATTTACGTTACGCTTAATACTATTTACCTACTTTCCATGTTTTATATTGGCTGGAATCGCATAAAGATTTGCGGTTAAGGCCAGACTTTTCATTAATAAAAAACAAAAAGAAACATTCGCCTTCATAAATAAGACACTATCGATGCAAATTATAATTAATTTGAATATCGAGACGAGATCACGAATCTACATGCAGATCTTAAAGCGAAACCATCGATATCGTTAACATTATCGCACTCCTTCACTAAACTCTTAACTTTTTGTCGTCTTTTTTTTCGTATGACGCCTGTACACAACTGATGTGATTGGATGCACTTCAGGGTCCATTGATGGATTACAAACTAATCTGATGGACCTATTTAATGGACTTATGGACTTCGAAATGTGTCCAATATTAACAATTGTGTACAGGTTGTTCCAGATTACGATAGAGCTTTAATCGGTGACGTGTTTAGACCATGCCTTTGGACATCATTCTGACAGTGTTCTTGAGCGCTTGCCGTTTGTTGCAGAACCATATTCTGATAACCTCGCGTTCGTAGCCGAGTTGATGTGCCAGTCCAGTGATTTCAGTGCCTGAAAAAATGTAACAATAGGATTAGGTTTTTATGGTTCAAGGTAGAGCTGCGTTTAACATTAGATGAGTATAATTTGTTTTTTCATTGTTACAAGGTGACGTAGCTAATGATAATAAGTACAACATGACTATAGTCGCAATAAAATAAACCATTTTTTAATATTATTTTCTTAGACTATATTGTCTTGTGTGTATGTTATATTTCTTTGTAATGTGACTCGGTTGTGTCAAATAAACTTTTTTTTCATTCTGTTAGAAAACATGTACCCCCTTATTACAAAAGAGGGTCTAAGAAAAACCCTGGTTTTAGAGTAGCCCCGTCTCTTTTTACCCGACTACGGCGAAGCCAAAAGGAAGGGTAATGATTTTAGCAGTCTATGTATGTAAGTATGTATGTTTGTATGTTCCACTGTAGCGCATAAACTACTGAACCGATTTTAATGAATGAGGTGTCAATAGATTTGTAATAATAGCCCGGGTAACATAGGCTACATAAATTTTATCAATATTTTATATGACGGAATTTAAACCTAAAATTTTAACCTCGAAAAAATTAAAATTGAGATAATCATCACGTATTTGGTATCAAAATAAAGGTATTGGCGAGCACATTACAAATATGTATATATCATATTGTTTAAGTCAAAACATATGTTTAAAATGCGGTCGTACAGTTCGCGCGGCAGTCCTTTTTGTGCCTATTGGTGTCGCGATCTATACCCTATCTTAGATTGCGACGATGTAGATATTACACGGCTAGTGTATATGCCCGATTGGGAAACGGAAAAGTATTAAATAAAAAATAAAGTTAAAAACACTCGCTACGTGTTTAATGGAGCTGTTCTTGGCACCCACATAATCATAGTAGGTATACAGTAAGTGCGACCACGGCTCTACCTTGACCATTTTTGTACCTATAAATTTCTAGATTTCTATTTGAATTATTTTCTTGTTTCGTCCTTTTTAGACCCCTTTTTTATTTACGTAGTCGGGTTATAGTTGTTTAACTTTATTTTTTATTGTTATATGACATAAGAAAGTGATGGGTATATTTTAAACAAGGGTTTACCTTAGTCTTGGTTTAAACCATCTTTTGTAATAAGGGGGACAGAGTTTAAAATTGATGAGTGCATTATTTTTTAATGAAGAAAAGATTTAGTGTGGCGCCACACCATGCCAAAATTACGCGACCGAACTTCGGCGTCTATGTTTTTTATATAGGTAAAACGCGACGTAATTTCAGCCTGGTATGTCGCGGGTAATTTAAAAAGCATTGCAGGCGTAATCATGCCGAATTTCGGTCGCGTATCTTCGGCATTGTGTGTTTAGACACTTAAGGAGGTTATCCATGTTCAGAGTAAAATAAAATCTGAATTTCATTTCTCCTTGAGTTTTGTCAGCCAACGTCTTTCGTCGTTTTTAATCTAAGTCTACCATGGGGTTCCAAAGTTTTGTTTTATGTAGAACTACTCGTGATCCATCCGTAGACAATAGGAAACAAGGTTTATGTACAGACGCCAGCACATCAAGCTACTACAATCAGTCTAATTTCTATAGTAAAGTAAATAGATTTTCATCTTTATCGCTAAAGCATTAGGTTCAAGGTTGATTGGGAAATTTTGAAAGTTTTGAGTACCTTGATGTGCTGGCCATGTATGATGTACCAGAGCTTTCATATAAAAAAATCGGTGTTCATTAATTGGTTTGCCTACAACGTCGGGACAAGCGTGATAATATAATAACTAAAAATGCTGTTACCAATCTCTAAGTCTCAATTTATTCTAGATTAGATTAGAGCAATTTAGGCAAGAGTTAGAGTAGCCTATTCACAGGGCTTAAAAGTTTTCCAATAATTAAGACCGAATTAGATCGCACTAACGCAGGACTTAATGTAGGTACCTACTAATGTGACCTAAGTTTCTACTATAGGGTGCATTAAAACAGCCTCCACGACTGACGATACTTAAATACGTCCGCCGCACCCTGAGCAGTCAGCCCCGCTACCGCACTTGCTGACTAGCTAATCTTCACGTCATGAGATATTCCCGTATAGCTCGTGCCGACATGACAGAAGAAGACTAAATATACAACGTTATTTTTAGTATATACAAAAACCGAGACACAACAATAAGATTTTCATCAGAACTGCCTGAATATGTGTTTTTTTTAATAAATCTCCAAGTTACACCGTAGTTTATGTCGCGTTAAGTTTCCTAGTAAAGTGTGAAATGCCTGAGATGTGCTATGCAGGGGATGTCTAATACACGGAAACTGACCGAGCGGACCATCTCAAGCCTCAAGGTGTCTATTCCCGTTAACTGTTATGGGTAGTAACCTACTGAGACAAAACTGAAATTTATGAAAAAAAAAAAAAAATGTGGTGTAAAAAATATGTCAATCGATTCTCCTAATGATTCTGAACAAACTACTTAGTTTCAAGTTTAGTATATACTAAAACTAAGCTTGTATAAACTTACCAGAGGGATGGGTGTTTCTTTCAAAATGAGCGTTGAGTAGTTCCAAAGCCTGAGGTGTGAATGAAGTTCGTCGTTTTCGCTTCTTGCTTGGCTCCATGCCTATAAAGTCTGTCAGGTGGTTCTGGCCGGACGCGTACCTGTAATGACCGGAATTTTAAACTTTAATCACATTGGTTTACGGTTGAATTTTGTGTGAGTTGCTGCAAGAACTTATAATCCGACCGGTCCTTTGAATAAATTGTCCCTGTTTATACACTAAGTGCTTAGGAAGTGATAAAGCAAGCGTTAGTAATGTTATTTTTGTGATGCACGATAATTTTCTAAGATCACGTGGTTAAAACGAAAAGTCTGGGTGAACGATTAGACAGTACGTTTTACCAACACA
The DNA here is from genome assembly GCA_905220435.1 of Amphipyra tragopoginis. Classification (NCBI taxonomy): domain Eukaryota; kingdom Metazoa; phylum Arthropoda; class Insecta; order Lepidoptera; family Noctuidae; genus Amphipyra; species Amphipyra tragopoginis. The sequence continues at coordinate 7,911,134 of HG992006.1, forward strand.
ATCTTCAGAAAACCTATAAAGCTTGTTTCATTTCTATACATTATCGACGAAAGATACGCTCAATCGAATCAACTTATGGAGCGTTTTTTTCGCAGTATACCCACTACCCGAAAAAAGCATATTATTACTAAGTTCTAAACGCTAGTCGTAGATACTTATATGTACTTTTAATCAAGACTTCTATAAGAAAACGAACAGCCCAGCTAAGAAACTATTATAGGACTCATGCGCAGGCTAAATGTTGTGGGAGTTACTAAAAAGAGCTTTCCAAAAAAATCTTCACGCTTTCGATGTAAAGGTGCCCGAAACGAAGTAGATGGATCGAATCCAGAATTAAATCGAAGAACCGATCCATCCATAGATAAGGTAGACATATATTCATGTTCAATTGTTCATATTAATATAAACTTTAATATCGAGCTGCAGCCGATGGTAATAATACGCCTTGCTCTGGTTTCATAATGCCAATGTAATTTGAATTCTCTTACATAAATGTATTTCTTATTTTACTTTTTATTTCCCATGACTATGGTGTACATTAAACATTTGACTTATGTTTATAGATTAGCATAGCCTTTCCATAAAATTTTCCTGTTATAGTGTTTGTCCGAGGATATTTAGGTTTGCCCTACAGTCTAACCAGATCCGTCTGATGTACTCAAGCTACTGCCATCGGATCAAATCTATCAGTAACGAAACATTAACATTGGTCTTTCTTTTTCATTTATTTGGTTCCGTTACCTTTTTATCTTTTGCCTTCCAAAGTCTGTCGATCTAGTACATTCGAGATCCTCAGTTTACTTTGCATGTTAAATTCTACCAGCTCTAGCTCCATTTATATCAACGAAGTACACCATAATAGATGTACTAGTTCTTATTAATAAATTAACGAGATCCCCGAAGTTACAACAGAATTAATTCAAGGACTATCGCAAACAGAGGCGGTCGTTAAAAATTACCACCAAGAGGGACCGATTGCAAATTCAATGCACCCATTTGCAATGTTAAACCGTAGCGTTGCACCCAGATAATGCATTTTAATGATGCAAAATGTCGATCGATAGATCCTGTTGGAACATCTTACGGCGTCATTATAGCTTTGTTGGAGATTTAAGTGACACCTGGTTTAGTTTGATATGTTATGGAAAAAAGGGGTCCGTTGATTTAATAACGCCATGTATTCACTTGTAAACATTTGTTTCAGAAACAGGAATCTACGTATTTCTTGAACGTTCTAACTACTGACAGATTCGGATGGCAAAAGAAACATTGTTTCTAGCGAAACTGCTGGCCACTTGTATCCCAAACATTGTTTACTAGTAAATGAATTATAAGTACATGGCTGTTTTCTTGATTTTCGATATGATTTTTGTTGCGAATATAACTTGTTGATTCTAGGATTCTTAGTTTACGTAAAGTATGATTTTGTTTATTGCGACTTACTTCCTCCGTACCTTCGGACGTAAAAGAGTTCTTCGTTTTATCGTAAGCGTTTATTAGGAAATTGTAGAGACTACAAAATGTTTAGTTTGTCTTCTTCTAATGCTAGAAGTTTAGGTGCTGTAAGACTCGTTTAATATTTCAGGTATTTCAATCGGCATGGATCAATCTGATTAAAAGTTTCCGTTCGGATTTATATACGGTTCTCAATTTAGATAACCCAGATGTAGATTGGAGTAATGGTCAATATAATAGGTATGTTTTTCTTATTTTGAAGAAAATCGCACATATCGTTCTAAAATTCATCATAGAACGAGAGGTCCGATTTCTTGCAAAATATTTCATTCCGGAGAACTTAAGAAAAATAAATAGTCTTAAAAAAGATTTTCGTTCTAAGAAGTGATTCATAGTTTTCCATGACAATAATTACCATACACAACAATAACAATTTTGTAGGAACAGCTAGGTGAGTTACACTAATGTTGATGATTACGAAGTGTGCTTTAGAAAGTCGAAACCAAATTAAGAACAATGTGGTAAGGTGATCACTCGTGAGATACGCCTAAAACGAATAAATATCGATTACGACAGACGATTCCTAATGATAAACGGTAAAACAAAAGAGTGACGTCTAAAAAGAAAACAAAAATACGAAACTAAATGTCAAAACACGCCAAAACGCACCATTAAACTAAAACATGCATGATATAGCTAGTGTGTTAAACCCGCCTTGGAATAAGCACCTAAATTAGAAACAACTGATTTCAGGAATAGACGTGAAGAAATTAGTTATTCCTAACTTCGGGTAACGGTGAGTGTTAGATGTTAGTCGTACAGCGGATCCAAATAAACATAAAGCCTAGCCCGTAAAAGCATTAGTTAGTCCAGATTTGAGAAATGTCTTTCACAACGTTGCTAAGCATTATAGGCCAAATGTTTCACGAACACGGTGTAGCACATAACCACGAACATAACTCACTCAAACAAATATTTACCTCTCTTCGGCTTCCTTCATCCAACGTTCGAGCACCGGTTTGATTTTCTGCGCACTTTTTGGTGTTATATCCAATTTCTCAAATCTGTATCGAACATAAATGTAATGTTAGACTTTGCTATGCGAGCACCGGTCAAATGAAAATCTAACGCGAAGCACCTTTTACAGAACGCGATGTAACTCTTTACCCGATCCAAATTAACAGAGGCATAAACACAGGACATTGACATTGCGTTAACGATTTTAGAGAGAGAGAAAAAAAACAATAGGCAATTTAGTCTGCCGAGGTAATCAGTTTGATTAATACCGAACAAGGTAACAATAAAACAACGAATTCAGTTAGAAACGAAAGGTAACGTATGCCAATGCCCTGGCTTTGAATTGCGCAAAATGAATATTAATAAAAATAAGAGTAATGAAAATAATACATCATGCTATATTAGATGGAAAGTTAGATATTACTCATCGAGATGTTACAAATAATAAAAGTGATAAAGTTCTCACAGCGATTACTCATAGTGTCGAATCGACATGGTTTGGTAGCCGGCACATTAGTGTAGCGCGTTTGTCTTAACATCAAAATGTAAGTCGGCCGTATGATGTATGGCGCCTTCGCTGTAATTACCCGAATGCAAATACCGTACACGTGTGAAAAGGAAAAGAAAGAACGTCAAAACTGGTAATTACAAATAATTATATACGGCATACATTCAAAAGGTATGCACGGATCGCCGATTGAGATAAGATTACATTAAACAGCGTTGAAACATTTTGATTTAAAGACATTCTGCGTGTGGACTCGGCCGATATAAGTGAGCCAAAGCGTGTACTTAATGTATGTTAAGTATCTTCGAATTTATCTCCATTATCTTAGCACCATTATGAAACATTTCTAGATAAAGTAAGTTTATAAGTTGCATGGCAGATGGATGCAGGATCAATGAAGATAAATTTGGAGATATTGTGTGTAGGGATAAAAAACAAAACACATACATGTTTTGTTGTTGTGAAGACAGCTGAGCTGCTAGCATCTGCGAAGCCAGGGCACTGGGGACGGTAACAAATAATATGTTAGATTATGTCGTATCCAGTGACGGTGATGGTACTCCGGCGAAGTGAAAGGGAGAAACATCACTATATTTCAACAAATCTAGAAAGATTGGGAACAAAGTCGCACGCTATGATGTCACAAAACAAAGTTTTCATTTTGATCTTACGCTAGACAATGAGGTAAACGTTTCGACACAGTTTGTTGATCAGTTATATTTTAAGGTGAATTCAATTTTCAGACCAAATTTTATTCCGGTTTTACCCAGTTTAGGATATGGTATGTTATGTATTGGTTATTTAACTTTAATGTTATGGGTACGAGATGCCCTGACGCATTGTGCTTCATATGAAATTGTAATGCACTCGGACCGGGGTTAATGGTTAATTCAATATTTTGTTATTGACATCGTTCCAAGTGGCAATGACCATGCGCCTGATTGTTTTCAAAACAGATCAACAATTTAAAATTTTGTAACTTTAAAAGTTCTTATACGTGAGTTTCGATGCTGACGTTTTTCGTGGAGTAAAAAGTATTGCGTTTTGAAATGTTTTCATAGGATTCTTTGGTTTAATTTAGAATTGGGATGCCTTGAGTTTATCAAAATGATAAAAAAGTATTATGTTGATTTTTGTTAATTGTGAACAGCGTAACCAAAAGCTTTAGTGAGATGGGACGAGGAACACTAAAAGGAATTCTTTTCTCAAAAACAATAATATGTTTTAATTAAAATGCAAATTAATTAAGTCCAGTAAAATGAAAGGGGTAACTACCATGTAGCGACGTCACGACACCAAATTGGAGGGAGACGAAAGAAAAATTAATGGGAAATGAAATCACGACAGAACAAAGACAGGGGAATTCTACTCTTTTTAATTACACGAAAAAAGTAATTACGGCAAGATAATTAATTAACTGGAACAGAAGTAACGATTAATGATTTTATTATACGAAGGAGGTCGTCGGGGGGTGGCTTGGAATTGAAATTTCCTTCGGCTTGTGCCGGTCGCATTCCGTTTTGCATCGAAATTCGATTTGTTCACGGGCAACGTTGTTTCGAGTGATTTGATTCAATTAAACATTATGAGCGTAAAGCTGTGTTGAAGCGTGATTAATTTGTCGATTTACGTAGTATAGGTAACGTAAGAAAAAAATTATGAATTTCAACTCCGATCGGCCGTCAAACCTGTATAATTGTAGATAGTTGTAGCAATTTTAAAATAAAAATCTTACAATTTGTGATATGATGTAATTGCAAGACATAGGAAGAACAATTAAGAAAGTCTGAAATCCTACATTTCAAGTTTAGTTTGACGTGGTGTTCACTTCGGAGAATTAAAAGTTGATGGGTAAAAACCAAATAATGGAGTGTGAAATTCGGGCTGGTGCTTCGTGTACTTTTTTATTTAAAGCTTAAGAGGCGCATAATAAGGTAATGTTTTTGCATGAATGAGTTATGTTGAACATCTAAACAGTTTTGCAAGTTTCAATAGCTTAAGAACTTACGTTACTGTTAATAGATATGGTAGGTTAGCCACGAATCAAATCGTAATAATAGAAAAAAATAATTAGGAAACACGCGCCCGCGCCTATCCGAGTAAAAAATGGTGTAAGCCACGACACAGTGAGCGGAACGGAAGCCACCGGAATGGTAATTAATTAAACGAATTGTAAGCAATGAAAGGAGTCATGCTGTTTTACAAATCACTTCAATTAACGATATTAAAAAGTTGGAATGATAACCGAGCGCCGGCCTGCGTGACGACATTTATAAAAACGATTCTTGAACCTTTTTTTGTCAGCCCCACGATGTTGCCAGCAAACGGTCACATTATTTTGACAAGCGTGCGACTTTATCTCCCTCGGTTACAAGTAAGATATCATCAGATCGTTTTTTACATTTTTTCTTTTTTGACAAATTAGATACTGTATTAACAACAACAATTAAGTGGCAACATTTATTCTTAAGCTGTGGTCATGTGTTCTATATAACTTTAAACTTCACTTTACGGTTTCACTTGAGTTTTATACTCTGCATGTTTTTCGATGTTTAAAATTCATTAAATCCTTCATTTGTTTGTAAAAACATGAATGAAAACCAATGAGGGGCAATAATCTTTTCTTTACGTCAGTTGCTGGACCTTATTTTTGATGTATGCAAAAAGGTAAATTCAAATCGTTGAGGATTGGAAAAGGAACACGCATACATTTTCCAAGATACCGTTACTGTCATTTTATTAATTACACGTTGAAGATGTTACGGGAGTTTTAATTGCTGCTTGTAGTGACAATCTATTTACTGTCTCTTGGGTGCACCACGTTGCGTCCAGCAACAAAAAAGTATTTACAGTACGTTCTAAAGGCAACAAACCTAATAAAACAACACAAATATTAAAATGCTTAAACTAGACCTTACCTGCAAATCGCGCTTTGGCTGTACGCGGGGCCTTCTGTGACAGACAAGGCCTGGCCAACTTGGGTCTGAGTAAGGCCAAGACCAAGCCGCCGAAGCTTGAAAGCTTTTGCAAATTCCTTGATGTCTTCCAAGTTGATGCCGTCCACTACATTGCTGGAGGACTGGCTGATTGTCGGTTGATCTGTTGTGCAAAAAGATTTTGTAATGAATGAAGGAAAAGGTAACGTCATAGACTTGTCATAAAACATAGACTTCTGAATATAGTTTCGTAAAGACTTTTTGTAATTACTCCACTCACTCGTTTATTTCCGTGGTCTTGTTATTGATACATGGCTAAGAACTATGATTATCTGGACGTAGAGTGGCATTAAATAGACGATAGCATTTACCAAAATGCCTGCTTGTTATGATAAAACCTCTTATCAAGTTTAATTCCACATTTTGCTGTGTAAATGTTACCATACACTTTGAAAAACCATTAAACTGTAAGTTGACAACCATATGTTTCGTTCATTTGCGTTGCTTTGTAGGGAAGCAAAGATCCACTTAATAAGTGTCTATCCTGCCCCCGCAAGGGAATCAGAGTCAATCGAGTGTAATCACTGCGGCGAATTCTCGCAGCCGGGTATCTAAGTTGGGCCCGCAGTGTACTTCCAACGTTACAGGTAGCGTTATCTATTGTCAGTACCACATAATACACTTTAGAATTTAGTATGTTCAGTCTACAGTTACTTGCGTGCAACCAGTTCGATATCGAACGAAACTGGCTCGCTCATACATATGTTTACAAATCTGTATATATCACATTGTAATAATTTAAACCAGTCCGTACCAACTCTCAAGCAGTTACCCCGTTTAAACGCGAAGCAAAATTATAGCCAAGTTTAGTGGGCAATTTATGTAATTAGTAGATGGTGGCGGTTCCTAATTATGCGGGATGTCATTAGTGTGGAGACGTGCTACCTCCGCGGAGGTTGGCCCGCGAGTGCGCCCTCCCCCCCACCATGCTTAGCTAACCGATGACAAATTACTTTCGCTATCTACCCCCGTTAGTTTAAGGAGTAGTCTGCGTCAATTAAGACAGGGTAGGGTTGGTAAATTGGCAATCGTTTCACCATTTACCGGTGTTCGTAACTCAGACGATTTCTAATTTCGTTTTGTTATGTACGTGAACATAGTGTTGTTCCGGGAATCTTATTACCGCACGTAATAAGGTTATGGGGTGATTTTTAGGGGAGCTAGTTAATGAAATATAGTTCATATCCGATGTTCTGATTGTTTTTCTTTGTGTACCTTTTTAGGTCTAAGTAAGTTGATAAATCAACCAAATAACTGCTGTCTGATGAATGAAATGTATGGATGATTTGTATCTTTGTATCCCTATTATCCTCACAGGTAATTTTAACTAAGGGCAAAACACGCGATATGTATTTGTGCACAGAATGTAAAGAAATAAGGCACTGTAATTTAGTTTATATTTGGCGTGAACTTTTTATCAAATTTCGTTGCAATACAACGTGTTCTTTGTGAAATCAGATAATTCTATGACTTATCTAGCTCTTGTTTTTAATACTTTCATGTACTTTTTAAATGGTTTTTGCGTCTATGAAAAGAATGATTTAAATCAAACGTTTATTTAGACGACGTATTGTTTTACTCAGCTTGGTCAACTAATTGTGGCTAACCAAAATTATCAGGTTAATCTCGCCAATCGACATGCCTTATCAACCATCACACGTATCCTTTTTATAAAATGGAAAAGTAATAACGAAATGACGTCTGTTTTCGACGTCCAATTAGAGCACATCGCGTGATGAGCGCACCCATTAATTAGCTTACAAAGATAAGTCAATTGGGCAAAGAGTCGTCCGTAACTATGGCGTCCTGAATTCGATAACAATACATCAAGATACCGCACGCTTAATTGTTTAATACATGTAATAAATTAATTAGAAGCAATTAAAGTTTGCGTGTCTCTACGTTTGTCTGTATGACCTGCGTTACGTGTATGTGTTTCTGCTTTTTCTTTTAACAAATTTGTTATGGCGATTAATTGTTGTACTTGCTACTTTCTATTCGGGTAATAGGCTTTCATGTAAGGTCTTTATCACTGTTAGTTTTATGGCCGATGACAGTGGCCTTTGCCTAAATGTAATATACTTTATTCTTTGTCACACGAAACGGTAATTTGCTGTTATTATCCGGTACTTACTTACGTATTTCACGCGTGTTAGCCCTTGAAGCGTCAACGGACTTCAACTTCAAGCCGTTTCCACATTTATTCTCAATACACACAAGGGTAAGTATCGATGAAATATTCTTGCAGAAGAAACAATAAGAGCATTTATAGATGCCACTCTGATACCGATGCAATTAATTTTAATTGAAAAGTTCCTTAAAAAATTATTGGAGCGAAATTGTATCGAGACCAGGTGCTGTTGTAGTGATATTATTACGTCCAGATGGTCTTTTTAATTTTCGAACTGAAGAAATAATAGTACTGAGTTATACACCGAAAAAAACTTTTAGGGATGATTAACCCTGCTATAATGAACAACTTAATTTATGCTGTAAAACTAAGAAAAAAGAATCTGCATTGTTTTGTACCTAGTTACCAAGCTGCTTGGTGAGTTTTTAAGGGGAGATAATAATGTTTGATCTAACAAAGTCGTCCCCGAACGTTTTTATTGTTTAATTTACATAACCTTAAATATCTATCAATACAGGTCAAAAACCTAATGCGATAGTGCGATCTCTTACATATTTTTTTTTGCTTTTTCTACTACCCTAATTTATTTATAGTATCTGTGGCACTACTAAACGGGCACGGTGTAGTTTTACCTACTTGCTATGCTTCTATAAATCAACCCGTAAGTGTTTACTATTATACCTATATAGGCCACCAATCATGGTAGACGGATTGGAGATCGCAGTAGGTAATACTATATAGAATACTAAATAATTAGAACAAAAGTGCTTGATAACTGGCTAAATGATTAATTAGACGAAAACTGTCTAAAGTAAGACTGCCTCGTTGGTCCAGTGGTCGCAAGTGCAACTGCTGAGCGTGAGGTCCTAGGTTCGATCCCAAGGTCGGGTAAAATGTTATTGGGTTTTTCTCTTGTCTGGATTTGTGCCCGATTGATGGCAACAGGCTCGCCCCCTATTACATGGGACTTAAACAAAACGGCGAAATGAGGGTGTACTCTCTGTCTAATCCTTCGGAGAATACAGGTGTGATGTTATATAATGCTATCTAAAATAAGCCTCAGATTGGCAGCTATTAAAAGTGCCCTAATGGATCCCTGTTATGTTTGTGTGACCAGGCTTTATTGACATATCGGACAAGAGGTCTTTAGTTAGTCAGAAGTTAATCGGGAGTAACTAAGTGAGATTGACGTTTACAGAAATACGTTGATGCTACAATAGCGAAGTTGGATTGCAGGGAACTGACTTTTCTTAGTTGTTTCGGAACTTATTTTTTGTCAACGAAGGCATGGCTGCGAATCAAAAAGTCCTGCGTTTAGATTTTTAGATGCGACAAGAGTTACTACATATAAGTATTATGTTTTTTATTTTCATATTAATTCTTCTTCTTCTCTCGTGTCAGCAAGAGCTATAAAAACAGCTCATACTGTGGTGAAAAGATTAGCCAGTCAGCAAGGTTGGTAGTGGGGCTGACTGCCCAGTGTGCGCCGGACGTACTTAAGTATCGTCACTCGTGGAGGCTCTTTTCATGCACCCTATTCATATTAATTAAAACTTGGTGATTGAGCATTGAGGTACCGTGTAGTGCCGGTCGTAAAGAATAGCACTACCCCATCTCTTCCCATTGGTGTCGTAAAAGGCGACTAAGGGATTCACTAGAGGATGGGCAACAGCGTTCTCTGAGTACTTTAACAACCATACTGCGATCGCTAACCCGAATGGCAAGCATGGCGATTATGGTAAACCCCCCCTTCTTAGGGGAGGTCTATGTCCAGCAATGGACGTATTTCGGCTGAATGATGGTGATGATTGAGCATTAATACAACATACATAAACAGCCTATTACCTACCACAGTGTACCTACTTACTACATACAGTGGGTCAACACCCATACATTTGACAGGTCCTATGAAATGTCAAAATGATCTAGGGGCGGAGGTTATGTCCCAAGTATGCAGTATGGCTACTCGGGACATAACCTCCGCCCCTTCACCCCGCAACCCCCCGCATGATTGCTCTGCGACAATGTTCTACGTTGACCGACTGTAAGGAGTAAGATATAGGTAGACTGTGCTATTACTGTTTCACTGCTGGGCACGGCCCTCTTCTCAGAATGAGAAGGGTTGAAGCCTTAGTCCATCACGCTGACCTGGTGCGGGTTGGCGGACTACACACACCATCGAGAACTTTATGGAGCCCTCTCAGGTGTGCAGGTTGCCTCACGATGTTTTCCTTCACCGTTAACGCAAGTGATAGGTAATCAAATTCTGCACATGAACTCGACAAGTCAGAGATACGGGCCAGGGGGTCTCCTCCCTAAGCACGAAGTCCGTGGTTTCGGCTTTAGTTACGAGCGTTTCCTACTCTCTATCACCTACGGACATAAGACTATTTCGGGGCCCGAACTAAGAATGAATGACAACACGATTTGACAGTTGTCCCTACTACCGATGTGTTTTTGCCCGTCCGAAAAGTTGAACTTGACACTTGTTTTGTTCACTCCTACGTTTCGGGCTACTTTCGGTCGGGCGACTAATTTCGTTGACGGCCTTAGGGAGTAGGCTCCCAGTTTCGAACTCGGACTCTTCTGCATGGAAGGCGTATCGTATTGAGCATTAATAGTGTAAAATTGCATTCAAATCTATATACATATAATAAAACAGTAAAAAAACTGTGTCTGTACATTGAATATATTACAAAAATAATAATTGAGGGGGGATTAGAAACAGTAAAAGAGCAAGAATCCAAAAAAAAAATTCTGTCTGTTTGTCTGTGTGTCTGTTTGTTTGTACACGCTAATCTTCGGAACTACTGGACGGATTTGAATGATTATTTTTTTGTTGTATAGGTATTAAGTCTGGGCAACACATAGGCTATAATTTATTGTGGAAACTTGAACACCTGATGCAAAACCGCAACAGACCAGCTAAACTATAAGAGATACAAAAAAGGTACCATAGCAAAAATTGATCCACGTGATGAGCATTTTCTGCTGAGAGAATAAATTTGAAGATCTGGAACACCTGATGTGGAACTCCAAGAGCCCAGCTACACTATAACGTATATAGGAATGACGTCTTAGCAAGAGTTGTTCAGCCTGATGAGCACTCTGTGTTGAAATATAAAAATTGAAGATCTGAAACACCTGTTGTGGAATTGCAAGCGCCCAGCTACACTATAACATATGTAGGAATTACGTTTTAGCAAAAGTTATTCAATCTGATGAGCACTCTCTGTTGACTTAAAAATCGAAGATCTGGAGCACCTATTGTGGAACTCCAAGAGCCCAGCTACACTATAACATACCTATATAGGAATGACGTCTTAGCAAGAGTTGTTCAGCCTGATGAGCACTCTCTGTTGACGTATAAAAGCTGAAGATCTGGAACACCTGTTGTGGAATTCCAAGCACCCAGCTACACTATAACATATATAGGAATGACGTTTTAGCAAAAGTTGTTCAATCTGATGAGTACTCTCTGTTGACTAATAAAAATCGAAGATCTGGAACACCTGTTGTGGAACTCCAAGAGCCCAGCTACACCATAACACATATAGGAATGACGTCTTAGCAAAAGTTGTTCGGTCTGATGGGCACTTCCTGTTGACTTATATAAATCGAAGATCAGAAACATCTGATGTGGAAATCAAAGCTATAACTAATTTCCCTGTATAATTATAAAATAACATAAGCTGGGAGTACCTCCACGCGGTGAAGGCGGTAACAGTTTAGGACTGATTTTCGATGACGATGGTATATCATTGAAAATTTGACTCTACTGGCCAAAACTCCCATTTTTTTTTTACGAATAAATATGCCTTCGGGCTTATGTTATTTGAGTGTTTAATTCCCTTTTCCATTTATCTTCGTAACACGGTGGCCTACCCGGTAACGCAGGGGAGCAGTCACTTAGATTTTAATTGATCAGGTATCTTTACAATAAAACTATAACCATGCCTAGAAAGAGGTCAAATCTTTCCCAATGTTCCAAAGAAGCTAAAAGATTGAGGATCATAAGATCCCAAGAATGTACCAAATAGCGTCAGGAGAGACTTGATGCTGTACGAGAACATCAGCTTGCAACTCGCTCTGTGGAAACCTCTTCGGATCGCGAAGCACGCCTGCGTTCTCAGCGTATTTACGTATCTACATCCAGGTCTCTAGAAACCAGTGAAAAATATGATGCGCGACTGACCGCTCATCGTGAACGTCATGCATTGTATCGCGAGTCGGAGACGTTCACGGAAAGAGAATTACGCTTGAGTTCTCAGCGTATATACACATCGACTTCAAGGTCTCTAGAGACAAGTGCGGAACGTGATGCGCGACTGACCGCTGATCGTGCAAGTCATGCATTGTCTCGCGAATCGGAGACGTTCACGGATAGAAAATTGCGCGAGTTCCAAGCTTATCTACGCATCGACTTCTAGGTCTCTAGAGACAAGTGGGGAACGTGATGCGCGACTGACCGCTGATCGTGAACGTCACGCATTGTCTCGCGAGTCGGAGACGTTCACTGATAGAGAATTGCGCTTGAGTTCCAAGCGTATCTACGCATCGACTTCTAGGTCTCTAGAGACAAATGGGGAACGCGATGCGCGACTGACCGCTGATCGTGAACGTCACGCATTGTCTCACAAGTCGGAGACGTTCACGGATAGAGAATTGCGCTTGAGTTCCAACCGTATCTACGCATCGAGTTCTAGGTCTCTAGAGACAAGTGGAGAACGTGATGCGCGACTGTCCGCTGATCGTGAGCGATATGCATTGTCTCGCGAATCGGAAACGTTTACCGATACAGAATCACGCTTGAGTTCTCAGCGTATTCGCACATCTACTAACAGGTCTTTTGAAATGAGTGATAAGTTGTTTAGTCTGATGGGCATTTCCTGTTGACTTACAAAAATGAAAGATCTGGAACGTCTCGAATCGTCTCGCGCATCCCGTTGTTTTCCCGTCCCGGGGCTCTTAGAATTCGACATCAGACGTTTCAGATCTTCGATTTTGACGACCCCGTTGTCGCTGGCATAAGCAACAGTATCCGCGTACGAAGTCGCGGGCAGAAGCTAGTATTTAATAAGGTTTACTTTAATAAATGCTAATAAAAACATAGGCTAGTGTAGTTTTGTGCGCTACCTAATTGCTCTTAATTGCACAGAATAAAAAATAATTATCAATTATTTATTTCTCTCTTAGATTCAGATTTATATCGTGCACCATTTAAATTAATCCAGCCTTAATTTAAAGCTAGATTCGACAAAGATTAAGACCGAACAGCACAACCTAATTTTGTCCAACGTTATTCAAGCCTTGATTTATTCAACAGCTATTTATTTCATTGCTTACCAAATTTCGCTTATCGAAGTACCGCGGGGTAATCGTTTCCTACTGAAAATGATCCGTTAATATCAGATTTGCGTTTGTTTAGAGGGTTAATGCGGAGCTCTCATGCCAACTATATGCAAATTGAAAAGAACACTAAAAATTAAGGCTATTAGCTTGTTATGTTTGGAATTTTTCTAATATTCTAGTGATTATGATTATCACGGAATAGAAAAAAACAATTGGAAGTGCCACGAAGCTTTCCCAAATACGTCAATTTTGCGGAGATCCGCAACACTGGCTCACACGATTAGCTAATTACTGTGACATCACGATTCGAACTCATACGTAAAATATTAGAATCATGCCTCATTGTGCAATTTTAACGTGTAAAAATGATAGCAGGACGAAAAATGTATCTCATAGAGGTGTACAAAGTGTAAAACTCTGATATCTTTGAATATAATTCTATGTCAGTTTGGCGACATTGGTTTCCGTACTAGGGAAGTGTAAGGGCTCTTCTACTTGTTTTTTTCTATTACGCGATGACTATGTAAGCAGTCGCGACAAGTTATTTTTCTTCTATTCAGGTTAAGAAGTAATTTTTGTCGAAGAGGGTAGTACAACAAAGTCGCTCACGGATCTATCAATGAGAATAGAGGCGAGATCATTTAAAATCAGAAAAAGATGTAGATTCATAAAATTGCCAATAACAATTCAATAAACTACCCATCTAATCAAAGCGGACGGGACTGATGCAACTATGAAATCTTCTAAAATTATTCAATGCGATAAAAGAAATCAGCTAAGTTACAAGCGCTAAAATTCAGCGAAGAAAATACCCAATATGGCATCACAATGAAAAATTCGTCACAGCTAATAATCGAATCAGGCCGCTATTCCGAACATTTCATATTCAACGCTACATTATTCTTAATTAAAGATTTCGAGTGATTAGGTGTATCATGTACATATACACAATATTATATTCATAAAATTTCCAATAGCAACTCTTTGTGTCAATGACATAAGAAATAGAATCGAATAAATACCATATCGAGACACGCAAATTATAAATTTGTGAGCTCACGTAATGGGTGAAATTACGGGCGCCGAATCGTCTCGATTCATGTTACGATTACGATGTAGAATCGAATACGTTATCAATTACAATTAACGCGTATTATTAAAGTAACTGTTATAAGCACTTTTGAACAAGTTTCTTGAAGAATTTAAGCGTTGTTTGGTAAAAGTTTGAGCTTTTCTTTAATATCATCGAGGGCTTTTCATTTGCTTGTCCTATTATTAAAAACCCATTTAGTAAAAGATCCGATATTAAGTGTAGGCTGATAATTAAGTAAATAGATATTGAGGAATCGTAATTATCTATAATTTTTACCTTCGGGTTCGGGCCCTACACTATAGTGGGAAGTTATTATTACTAACCTGTCATGTTTACAAAAGGCATTCTTTTGCGCAATACGTAAGCAAAATAAAAGCCTTAATTAAATTAAATGACTGTCATTTTTAAGATTTCCTTAATAATAACTGGTTTATTTATTACTTATATGACACATTTTTATTATGATTCAATTGACACGAACAAGGCCCTGCACGCTCAAGTAAATGTATTAAACAAATTAATTACCGGTGAATGTAGAGCGTTTTTGTATTAATCGCTAATGAGTAACGAATGATTTAAGAATAGATCCCGTTTTTTGTTACGTAGCGATGGTTTAGTTTCACAAAAAATGGTATTTTATTGGAAAGTGTAACGATACCAGCAAAAAATATAGGTATTTAGGTTATTAAAAATGTTTTGTACTTTAGGTCGAATGGTACGAAAGTAACACTACGTCATGATATAAATCAATATCCGTTAAATGTTTGTATGTGTAATTAATCAAAATTAATTATTTTAGTTACAATATATTCGCTCCCCAGTGTCCTTTCATGCAGATCACGTAAATGACGGCACGTTTCTAGCTGAATCAACAGGTAAAGGCCCCGAGTGGTATGAATATAGAAAAATAAAATCTGATACGTCCATTTTTTTTATCACAATTATTATACATAGAACTATTCGTTTAGTGAATAAAATAGACTAAAGATTGGTGTAAGCAGTCAGTGAGAATTTTGTGATCACCAATCAGTCTGTCAAGAATGGTGATTACGGCAATATGGGGATCGGAGGACGTTTACGAGTTGAAATAATTAATATAGTTTCGAGTTGATACCAGCAGGGCAATTGCGCAACGTAACCAACATCAATCGTTACAGTTGATGTGTCATAAACAATATTCATTGCGTGGTACATAGTTGTGGAGAAGTCGGATTGTTAATACAAATGTTGCTGTGAAAATTGTTGACCTGTCAGAATCATAGCCGTAACAATTACGAGTGTGTCGCGCAATTAGAATGTAGTATTACCATGAAGAGGTATTCTATCTGACGAAGGCGGGTGAATTATTACAATTTGAACCTTATATCAAAGATATAAAAGTTATATCAACCCGCCTTAATGAGATAGGAAGACTATTCCTGATTAACTTAAAGGTACAAACAAGTCCGAGACGGGCTGCAGACCGCAAACTGCAAAAGTAGTATCGCTTGCGGTGCGATCTGCGGCTGCGGTCTGCGGTTGCAGTTTTGCAGTCGCTGTCGGAATAGCACCTTTAAAGTGCACACCTTAAAGGCGCTATTCCGATGGCGACTTGCGGTCTGCGGTTGCAGTCTGCAGTTTGCAGCCCGTTTCGGACTTGTACGTTTATAGTCAGTACACATGCTGATGAAATGGTTCATAATTTCATAATCAGCTCATTACTGTCGCACTGCAGGGCTCGGGAGTCTCCTCAGGATGAGAAGGGTGAGGCCTTAGTCCACCACGCTGGCCTGGCCTGCCTGGTGGGAGTCGGCGGACTACACGCTATCGAGAACTTTTGGAGCCCTCACGATTTTTTGCTTCACCATTAATGCAAATGATAATCAAATTCTGTTCCGCGCGTGAATTAGAAGAGTATACATTTTTATTATGAAATGTTAATCAATTCTTATTGTAAATGAACTGTAAAGTTTTTATATGAAACACATATCTTTAAATCAATAAATAAAAGTCCGAGGTGCGAGCAGGGATCAACCTTAGTCCCTCCCGTATAGAAGGCAAGCGTTCAACCGCTAGGCTATCATTATTAGTTCATTATTGGTGCCGATTCTCTTGTTCACCAACTAAACTAAAATGAGAGAATTGCTATCTTTTACTAACAGATAGCGCGAGAAAAGGACAGTGATAGACAATAACTAAGTTAGAGATGTCAAATTAGTTTACGCCTTGAACTTCACCGTGTTTTTAGTCGACACGTTTTAAATGTCGTCTAAAGGAGATGTTTGATTTTGGGCCACCACTATGTACAGTATATAGAAAAATAGGAAAAAAATAGCGGATTACCATAAAAATATAAATAAATTAATTTGAAGAAGAGTACAATTGTACTGGAATTATTATTTGGGGACGTTTTTTAATATGTTAACCCTTTTTTTCTGGTAGCCATGACAGTTGAGTTTGACATTAACATGAGTTTGACAACTTTGACAGTTCTAGGTTTCGTGATGTGTGTGACACAATCGAGTACAACACTATTCTATTTCATTATAATTATAACAAAACCAAGTATTTTCGTCTATAAATAACGTAGATAGGTTATGTAAGTACACAAGAAATAAACACTATGGGATCAATGACATGTCAACAGTTGTCAAAATGACATTTCACATAATTTCGATCCACCATATTTTTATGTGTTGTGTTGCTCTCCTTGACCAATTTAACTTGAATGTACAATTAAACAAAGTAAGATTTTAAAAAATTAACATTAAAAAACGGTTACCTACTTTATTGTATTGCTATTCCTTATAGTGCACATGGTGCTGGCCCAGACTCCATACATTTCTGAAACATCTCCTTTGTATGGAACTTTTAGTTCAACTAAATTTGACAGCTCTTATTTACGTATGTCTCTTTCTTATTTTATTAGAGTGAATAAGATGGCAATAGCCTAAATCAAGTTTAGTTTGTCCATAACAGAATCGGCACCATTGTCTAATATACAACTCACATAATATTCTATCCCGATATTGCAAGTAGATAGCCGTATAGTAGTTATGATACTCTACAATATACAAAACCTGCCTCCAAAATATATCTAGTAATGTATTAACTTACTTGTGTTTATCTAATACATTGAATACATTATTATTGCATTCGATGTACAAATGGACTTAGAATTTAGTTTTGCTTTCCTGAGAATTTGCTCTGTGCGTTGTATGAATACGCTCTATCAATTTCCATGTATATTAAAATAAATACCTAATGTCCAATAGTACTAATAATATCATGGGTCAACATCGGAATTCAAGATAGCTCGTAATCCACCGCAGCATGACATTTAAAGAGTCTTCTTACAAATACCAACAATGACAGTAATTACTGGTTGTGAGAAGCCCAAAAGTCTATCAACCGGTCTAACCTTAGGATATCGGCATTGCCCAATAAAGGTACAAGTCCGAGACGGGCTGCAAATTGCAGACTGCAACCGCAGACCGCAAGTCGCCATCGGAATAACGCCTTTAAGGTGTGCACTTTAAAGGTGCTATTCCGACAGCGACTGCAAAACTGCAACCGCAGACCGCAGCCGCAGATTTGCAGTTTGCGGTCTGCAGCCCGTCTCGGACTTGTACCTTAACTGATGGGTCGGAGATCTGATCGCATTCGCTCCGTGGAAAATACTGGTACTCAGCCTCATCTGATTAGAAGCCGACTTCAACATAATTGGAAAAACGCTAGTCAAAACTTATCGACTTTCATCAGGATTTTGGATACTAGAACCCATTGTATGTATAAATAATATCATCATGCAAGCATACATCTGCATGCCAAGCGTAATGGTTTTGGCACAGTTGTTTCCAGAATAAGGCCCCTTAAGGCCTGTGCTACGGTTTTGATATGAAAACATGTCTACGCGCCGCTGCAACTCCGGAGTGGAATATAAAAGAAAACCGAATTGAAAATTAGTGGTTGACCGAACCGAAATTTAATAAGTATAACACTAGAGCTCAATTTTGCATGCACGAAGCACACTTCTAGATATTTGTCGCTTTATTGAAGGAGAGAGGATTCTGTACGTATTAGTACTATTTATTGTTCTGTAGCCCACGCTCAGTAGTGGACATTTCTTGGCTGATATCAGCATGAGAGTACTTACAAGTTAATTTCCCATGAATGAAAAAGGCATTTAACCCACAATAGTAATAAAACCACCGCCTTTTCTCACATTTCTACTAATGCCAATTAATTTAAAGTTCACTTATTTATCGGAGCCGAGTCTATCCGAGTCGGTCCAACTCTTTGTTTTCGCTTACGTTATCGATTGCGTTCAATTTTATCGACGACGTTAATTATTTGTAATGGATTTTAATTAGTTAATTAATTAATTTAGTTCGGTACGCCGGCTGGCACGGTCGTTAGTCGGTTTCTTTGATGCCGACGTGAACTTCCTTTATTTTGGTCGAGACTCCTTTGTATTGTACATTTTAGTGTCATTAGTACGTATTATATTTACGGGGAATTATGTGTAATTATGAATTAATAAGTCGTTGTAGTTTTGAGAATTGGGCCTTTATGTTTTAACAGCGGTATGCCCTAAAGGGCTTGATTTAAGTGTTGTGCAGGAAGTTGGCTTCGCGTTTTGTTTTTTGTTATAGCACACTAGTCGGACGGAGCAGTGTACTGCGGTAGCCTATGTACATCACTCCCACAATAGTATTTACACTAAAGCTGATCACACATGAGCCAAGTTGCTCGAGACTGTTGATCTCTATTTGTTTGCAGTAACCGTTTGGTGTCTGGACTGCAGCTAAAAACAAATGGCGATCAAACTGTATCTCCAGCAACTTAGTGGCTCATGTATGGTCAGATTGGTCAGCCTAGTAAAATAATCATGCAAAAAAGCATTCCATACACACACACATTGACACATACACACACACACATACAAACACACCCATTGACAAACACCCACACCACCACACAGGGATTGGGATGTGACTTTCTGATCCTTCACCATCTCAATCGAAAGACATCCATCGCTGAGTAAAGATTGTCGATAACTTATTATCCGTTAAGGAGGGCCAAATACACTAGTAAGTTTTACAGCACAACGTATTGCTCTCTATTGCTCTCTTAATTCGTGAAACTTGCAAAACCCGACTTACTGCAGGTGTATCAAGATTGAAAGTCGGTTGCACAAGTCAACTTGTGCAATAAAACTTGCTAGGGAATTTGGCGCTTTTCAATAGCTTCAGTTTATAAGTGACTTTGTCTAGGTCAACTCTAAAATCTGTACGTCAGAAATGTCCATGTGCAGACGTCAGCACATAAAGCTTCTACAATCTGTCTTTATTTAATAGATTTTCATCTTTATCGCAAAAGCATTAGGTTTAAGGTTGATTGGGAAAATTTTACAGTTACCCGAAACTTGATGTGCAACAAGCTGACCCATAATATAAAATTATATTATCATAAAAAACAATGTGCAGTTCTATTATAATGGTAGCGTTACATTAAATAGAGCATTAGCAATAGTCTAATGGTGTTAGTGTATAAATTATGGTATAATTAATAGTAGGGGAGTTAGTGACGTCATGCCCGTTGCCCCCGCAGTCATCACATCCAACCATCGATGCATCCCTCGATCAGAAAGCTAACGATGTTCATTGGTTTCATTACATTGATATAAAATAATAAGAATCGATTCGATATAAGTCTGTTAGTCTAACACGCGGGCAATATACATTCGGATTTTGGGTTCCCATATTATTATGGTCGAGCCTCATTTTGCTGATACTTATCAACTCTATCAAAATGTAAGTTATTATAAATTATATTATTTTTTTTACTCTAACCTGCATTGTTCTCACACAATTTTAATTTTAAGCATCACACAATACCCCATTGTAAATGAAATTATTTTAAAGAGTATCCATGGAGTTTCTTGCTGGCTCTTCTCCATAGGGCCTACTTTTTGGAACCGTGCAACTAAATTGTCGAGACGTTCGGTAAGTGCATGTAACGTGCCTATTCGAAATAAAAAACTAAATTTTCATTAAAAAACACGGAAGTAACAATTTGATACTTTAAAGATACCTGTCACACAATCGTTTAAAGACACATTCACAACTCGTGTTTTATTAGTTCTAGCACTGTACAATATTGTACATGTCAAAAAATATTCTTCTATTCCGTTTTTATTTTATGTTCCGTTTCAATTTGTAGATGTAAACTGTGTAACGGTTTGTTATTTGAAAACGGTAGGATATGATTGGCCAAACAACGTGACATACGTTTTTTATTCAACGAAACATCCATTGAAAACTCGCATGGAATCTAGAAGCGAACTTTCTAGAACGACAATCAAAATTAGCTTTTAATTTAGGCTGTAGTCGACACAATATTCTAATAGTGATCTTTTAAAATGCAAAAAGTCATCATGGATCAAAAAAATCACGATTTTAATCCTTTAGCAAGTTAATGTATTGGTGATTACAAAACGCGTAGGTAGTAACCAAAAGTACCAAATAGATTTATATAGACCGTTTGGCGTAACCAACCGTAGTGGAGAGGAACTGAGTAATTTAGTAATTGTATCCACTAACAACGAATTAAATAGTAATCAATAGAACTAGGGCCCGGGGCACGAACCTCCTGGTGCTTTTAGTTAGGCCGACACGGAGACGATACGATTTGAAAAATATAAAATTATTGTACACTAGCGACCCGCTCCAGCTTCGCACGGGTGCAATGTATTATACATATAAACCTTCTTCTTGAATCACTCTATCTGTTAAACAAAAACGCATCATAATCCGTTGCGTAGTTTTAAAGATCTAAGCATACATAGGGAAAGACAGTTTTTTTTTTTTTCTATTTGACTGCTGTAGGTCTTCCTAAGGGACGGTTTCTACGTAACCGGGCAGTTATTGGCGAGACCTGAAGGGTCTCCAGCCAATGGGGGGGAAGTAAAATACTTAACCTAAGCTAACTACTTGTACTACACTAACATCATGACTACCTGCAACAACAGCACTAAGGGCGACCCCTAGTGGGACTCGGACCTCGGCTTAGGGCGTTGCTGGCGTGGACATAGGGGGGGGAGACAGCTTGATGAGGGCTGAATTATCGGTGTGAAGGGACAGACAGCGGGAAGCGACTTTGTTTTATATCATGTAGTGATTTTCTGGAATGCCGTACTGTCTCTGTTTTAGAAGATATTTGAAAACTGTGTGTGTCACACTTTTCACATATTTTGTTTCCGAAAGATTGTTTCTAAAAATGATGCGTAAAATCTAGGTTATTCACATTATGTGTATGCAATAGGTACCGTACCCTAGAGCATCTAATTAAATTGAAATTTCGGAAGAATCTTACTCAAACGATTGATGTTCTTCAGGAAATCAAACAATTTGAATGTACCAAAGTTTCACATTGGAATAAAAATAGTATTAAATGAATACTGACGATAAACCTGATATCATAAAAGCGACGGATGGATTTGCGAGGCTATTGTTTTGAATGGGTACTTACGCTTAAAGTTTGGGCCTAATTTCGCGTGTCTAGGTTTATGTAGGCCTCCGTTAACGTATTGTCATACCTTGAGACTTACGTAATAATGCGGTACTAGCTCACTTAGGTAAGTCTTTACTATCTTACTATTACCTAGTTACTTGTCATGAGAATGTCTAAATTTTTTTACCCGATTACCCAATATTGGGTACGGAGGTAGTATGTATCCTGGATACTATACAATCAAGTCATCAAAATCTCCTAGCTATATGTATTTTAAATTGATCCCGAGAATAGCAGGGCATTTTATGTGTTCATGTCGTTTAAACTTTTTTAGACTAACATAACTTAACTTTTAAGACTAATGGTTTCAGTAATTGATCGCATGTAAGTACCTAAATGCACAGTTACGCTTGTTCAGCCCACAAGGGAATCCCCAATGGGATAGACAGAGCCATTCTGTCGAACGCTCACAGCTCGATGACAGTGATTCCAATGTGATAGATGGCTACACTCGTCATTTATTAGGCACAGTTCCAATCCCAGCCTAAAACCAGAAATTGTTTCTCACAAAAAATCCCAATTATAGTTTACTTGAACCGTCACGGTCGTGTTTTTAACAATTAAAACACTTGCTAAAATACTTCGGATCAAGATTGTTCGCTTTCGACGTAATATGCAATTATTCTTTTTTTGAAACGTTAAAAGAAAATAAATACAATCTATAAAACGGCCAGGTGTGTCTTATTTTACCTTCGTACTATTCATTTTGTAGATATCACTTTCAGTTTATCGTCAAGTACAACAAACAATTAGCAGTTAGCAATGGATCGGCTTCGTTCGGAAATAGCAAGGAATCGATGGACTCATTATGGAACAATTAACTGAGTAGGTCGCGGTACGTGGGCATCAGATGACGTTAACAGTAATTATATTTTATTAAAAGTAATTTGCTTTAATCAGTCTAATGTTTAAAGAGGAAAGATTAGTTTGTGAGGGGTTAACATGAACACGAGTTATGTGATTTCATGGAAAGACGTTTCACAGGCGTAGCCCAAGAAGGAGACCGATGTTTATCACTGGAGATCTTCGGAGCCCTTCTCTTCTGTGCTGAGGTTCCCCCGCCTTCCCCAGATGGAGGAAAAACCAGAGACTTTTCACTCAAAAAAGAAAGGTAACTTGCCTACAGGTTTTTGGTAAGGAATATGCCATACCTACTCTCTCGCTGTTGATGTCATATACATTAACTTAGGGAGTTCTTTGTATTTCATTGTAAAGTACGGATAACATCGTCATACTGCGTTATAGGTACGGTACAGCATACTGCGATGACCAATCCGATTGCTAAGGCCGACCACACGCGGGACATTCGATAGCCTAACATGCGCAGCGCGAGATAATTTTGTCGTCGAATTATCTCGTGCTGAAACGAGATAATGTATGCTTATCTTGTCTCAGCACAAGATAATGAGTAGACAAAATTATCAAGCGCTGCATGTTAGCCCGGGTGGGCTCGATTAATAAGCAGCTCTCATTTGAGAGATCCATAAGCACGGCTCTCCAACGACTTATTCACAAATACACATGCATTAATCAACTGTGGAGATTTTGGATTGTGGTGAACTTGTCACTTACAGGAGAGCACAGCATTTGCAAATATATAGCTTAAAGCAATAAAACTGGATTAGCCAAAAAAAGAGAGGATATGATTCGCATGCGAATGCAATTGTTTTACAAGAAGTAGCGTGTAAATGTTTTATTAATATATTATTTGATATACAAGGTTAGTCGGAAAGGGGGTACTAATCCGAAAGGGTGTAAAAGTACCCATAATGACGAATAGCTTTTGTTCTACAACTTTCCCCAAAAGTCAATTATTTAAGAAAAATAGCCGTTCAAAGATGCATAAAAAAATCGCTAAAATCTATCTACTATTCTTAGCTGAATCACATCTTTGTTTACAAAGCTCAGCTTTGTTTACATTTTAGGTCATGTTTGGTGTCACAGATTAGAAGCTTCATTTCCTGAATTAGTAACTAAAGCAGGGATGAAGAATTTTTGAAAAAACTAAAACGAATTTTGAAATTTTAACACTTGCTTTAAAACAGTCAGCAGTGATGCTTTAAGTGGCCCGCGAATTAGTACCCCCTTTCCGACTAACCTTGTTTATGAACACAACTTGTTTATGAAAAGTTTATGAACACAATGATAAAAAGTTGTTCATTATGTACCCTCTTACTTATAACCGATGATTAAAACTTAAACTAAAATGTTTTTAAGTCTATTGCCATCTCTATTCATTAGCATATGAAATGACAAGGACAGGTATAATTTAATCAGTGTTGAAAATGCAAGTTTTTATTTGTAAGGATGTAAAGTAACAATGGATATTAATTTGAATAAGTATCTATCTATTGTTAATGTAGTTACTACCAGCCTATTGATCTCCGAGAATTTTAAAAATGTTATCAAAGAGCTACTTATACTGGCCGTGGTGTCTGGCCATACAGTTTTATGCCTTAAGCAAGGCTGGAACTGCATGTCCGGACTCAAAGTGTCACGTGTGCCTGTCATCCTAAGGGTTGATGATGTTGTTTACAGATGTTGATTACAACAGTATTTCTTCACGACCACTCATTGTAACGGTTCCTATTGCACATGTTCAGTAAAGGAGGCTTACGGGCTCATATTATAATTAAGATAATTGGCTAACATTGGCGTAATCGATATATGTCGCATCGGCAAATTTCGTAAAACCGATCACTCCCGAATTGAGTACGACTTCAAAACCACGAATGTTTTTAATACTGCAGTAAAAATAATAATCTTTACGCTGACGCAATAAGTATGAGGGGCGCGAAACCATTAGTTGTTCTATCAGGTACTATGTAACTTATTAATTGTGTTGTATTGTAACCGAGAGTGACTTACTATTTTTTTTTATTAAAAATGTTTTGACGTTAGATAATATTTTTTTATTCATTTTATTGTTGGTAAAAGTAAAAAAACTAAATCCATAAACAAGATTGATATATAAAAATCTTAGTAAAATTAGTAGTCAAAAAAGTTGGAATATTTTAGTAATAGCAGTTCCTATGGATAGAATGACGGCCTGAAACGAATGTCGAATGTCTGCTGTAGAAAATTAGCTACATTCTCGTGAATAAAATACGAGCCATCTGTTGCATGAGTTGCATCAATATTGGAATAGAATCCCTTTTTATTCTTAATAAAAGGTTCTCTATTGCTGATTTTTGTTTCGGCCTAATTTATTGTTTAATGAAGGAAAGAAAATACGTTTATTTGACACAATCGAGGCACATTACAAGAAGATAACCGAGACATACTTACCTAATAAAATAGATTATTTGAACTAAGAAACCAATTTTTTTTTTATTCTTTCTACTCTCTTACAAATTCCAATAAAGGAGAAAAAATACTTTTTTTGACATATCAGTCAAAGACCAAAGTGCAATGTGTCTCAGAGTTGTGGCAAATAGGTGTCCAGCTTAGTATTATCAGGTCATTATTTCTTGCGCTGGAATTTTGCTGGATTCAGCAATGAAGGCCTATAGTACCTACTTATGGCGACTTTCTACAATAAACTTAACGATAACTATGATATCCTCAACAATAGTTTCCTTTAAAATCCATAAAGTATTTGTAAAAGACGGGTGTACCTCCTAAACTTTATAAAAAGACAAATGACAACCATAATAGCAAACTGTCATGGCGACCACTTATTCATAATAACACGTTATCATTCTGAACAGTTTTAACCGTCGCCTCTCAAACAATATAGAATTAACAGACTTTCGCTTTATAAAATTAGACGGAAAGGTTCCGCGAATTAACTAAGTAGAGCCAAATGTAAAAATAGCCTGTCTAGCTTAGATCTATCTTGGAATAGGTCAAATACACCGATCTCTAGACTTGGTGTAAATAAAAATCCCGCTATTCCGTTCTAAAATCGAATGAAATGGGCCAATAAAAATAACTTCGTCTTAAATAAATTGGTATCGTCTGTTGGCCGGATAGCTGAATTAGTCTCAATTAGGTTGTGTATACTGCAAGTTTGTACTGAGCGCTATTGCATTAAAAAAAATCTATTGTTTCCACACGTTCTAGTTGGACTCATTTAGTTAGATACCTTTGAGTGAAAACCTCGAGCATTCAATTTGGTTAAACTCAAACTCAAAACTCGTTTATTCAAAGTAGACTAGTATTACTTAGTTCTTTTTGAACGTCAAATTTAGGTACCGGTAAACCGGGGTTACTTTCAAATACAGGGGCGACATTGATAGTTACTAAACATTTTGCATTTGGTTAAATATCTGTGTGAAAATGGAACTTGTGCATTTTAATTTAATATTGTAGGGAACGTTGACAGTTTTCCTATTTTACCATTCAGTATAGAGGTGTCTGCGATGTTAGATGGCGATGATAAAAAATATTAAATGACACCCCTGAATATGTAAAAAAAACGAGTTTTAGATTTTTCGATTGGGGCTACTTTGAAATTCAATGATAGAACAGAGATCATCAAAGTAGAAGCTCTACGGTCCAAGTTTGATAAGGAACATTTCTCCTTTTTGCTATCGAAAACTGTGCTCTATAGTTTTTTTTATCTAGTCTATGTGATTTTATATATCTCAGTTAATTGAGTCTACATAAAATATTTTTGATGTAGCAGCTAAAAGCGAAAATAAATAAGATACAAACACATGAAGCTCAAAAAATTGATCAAAGTAACCCCGTTCTACGTAGTTACAATAGACTGCCCCCAAAAGCTCCCACCCTTCACCGCTTCCTAGTGTTTATGCTGTGAAGAAGAAACGGCGCAAC
Source organism: Amphipyra tragopoginis (assembly GCA_905220435.1). Classification (NCBI taxonomy): domain Eukaryota; kingdom Metazoa; phylum Arthropoda; class Insecta; order Lepidoptera; family Noctuidae; genus Amphipyra; species Amphipyra tragopoginis. The sequence goes on from HG992006.1 coordinate 7,938,022, forward strand.
AAACTCCCCAGCAACACAGTTCAGTCTGTCAAGTGAATAATTAAATGAGTCTATACACAAAAAAAGTAAAATATTAATTATATTGATTAAAATTGTTATTTTTGTTTTATCATAATGTTTCATCATCATCATCATTCAGCCGAAAGACATCCACTGTTGGACATAGGCCTCCCCCAAGCCATGTTGTGGGATTTGCCGTAATCGCCACGCTTGGCAGGCGGGTTGGCGATCGCAGTATGGCTGTTGACGTATCTACTCAGAGAACGCTGTTGCCCGTTCTCTAGATAATCCCTTAGTCGCCTTTTACGACACCCACGGGAAGAGATGGGGTAGTGCTATTCTTTACGTCCGGCACCACACGGACGATGTTTAGATACTATAATTATAAGAGAGCCGCTCTATGCGAAATTATTTTGTAAGCACTGAACCTTTATTGGGTATACAAGGTTAGTCAGAAAGGGGGTACTAATCCGAAAGGGGGTTAAAGTACCTATGATAATGAATAACTTTTGTTCTACAACTTTTTCCAAAACTCAATAGTTTAAGAGAAACAGTTGATCAAAAATCTCCAAAAAATTCTCTAAAATCTATCTATCCCCAGTTATGATCAGCTGTGTTTACATTTTAGGTCTTATTTGGGGTCATGAATTAGAAGCACCATTTTCTGAATTTGTAACTAAAGCAGGGATGAAGAATTTTTTAAAAAACTAAATTAAAAATCAAGTTATTTGGAAAAAAAAACGAATTTTGAAATTTTAATACTTGCTTTCAAACAGTCATCAGCGATACTATCAGTGGGCTTCGGATTAGTACCCCCTTTCCGATTAACCTTGTATAGAATTCATAATAAATATAATTAACTAGCTTTAGACCGCGACTATGTTCACATGAAAGCCACAGGAATCGTGCAAAGACAATAATGCATTCCCGAGGTTTTCATTCTAAGGCGATTATATAGGAAACACAGGAATTTGATAAGTTGCTCTATTTACGTGTTTAATGAAGTATTGGACGTGCGGTGGACGTTGTCGGTCCGATACCACGATGAAGTAGAAGTATTAGTATTAAATTTTGACGAGAAAGAAGTTTCCTTTATCGAAATTGAGGATATCAATTCATTAATTTACCATAAAATATAGCATTCGAATAGGCCACCCAGTTGTGGCTGTATTATCTGTCTTGGCTGATTTTATATTTCCATACAAGTTGTAAATAACCAAAAGATATTCCTTTTGGAGTGGGTAAGTAGGCCCGACAAACTGCCACTTGTAATGCACTTAATTCCAATACATTATTGCTTAACATATCTTTAAACGATAACACGTTGTACGAATAAAATGTTTAAGCGATATAATCTCGTACTAAAAGGCTTTATGTTGAGATACCAATAGTTTATATTGCTCAGAAACTCAATCCTTTTTTAACTATACTCAATTTATATCAAAACTAACTAACATTACTGTAGAAAATCATGTTTAAACGCTCCGTTGAACATATAATTAGATTTGTTCAAGTTAAAAATCAAATTAAACAAACCTTTTTTTGAAACGCAACCAAATTAACTTTACAATGTCGTGATAAGATCGCGGAGTGCCCGCTCGCCTACGTCGAATGAACACGAGGCTACTTTCAGCTAATCAACTTAACTGGACTGTCACCGAACGCACTCGGGAACTCGGAACTTCTAAACAGTGCACGGACAGTCTCTACAACAACTCTTTATAGTATTAGGTAAAATAACTCCTAGGACACTGTTAGACTTCGCAGAGCTAATGGATCGCTCCTCTATGCTTAGAACGTACAACTTTTATGGATAAGTAGAATCGAGTTAGTAGTTGTGTCGAAAATAGCGTTTAAGTTGCTCTTAGTTCTGCTTTTGTTGTGTCGAAATGGCGAATGAGAGTTTGTCAAAATGCTTTAGTGAAGTTACAATGCCAACTTGGCTCCATAATTTACTTATTGAGTAAGTTCTAATTAGTTACTGCATATCTGAATAATTTGTGGAAATAAGGCGCTACACAGAACGGATGTAGGTATAGGTGTTTTCGCAGGAATTTATTTATACCTACTCAATCTCACTAAAAAAATATACCTACTCGGCGTTAAGTTGTTCTGTGCTTACATAGTTTTACGAGAAAATCACATCGATTCACAAAAATACTAACTACTATTCCGCAATTAAAAATATCTAAAATCTGTAAAAACTTACTTGGTGAATCAGCAAGCAAATCGCTATCGTCTTGCGATGGTGACTTCACAGATCCAGGTGACATCTTGACAGGTGCATGCGGTGACGGAATCGGCCCGGATCCGGCGCTACCGGCGCTGCTGGCTGGTCCGGCGTTCGCGTTGTGTGACGTAGTGATCGTTATCTCGCCGTTCGACGCTTGGAGCCTGCGTAACATTAGTATTATGACGTCATTATTTTGTAAATGCATGTTAATGGGGTGATTGAAGTGGGTATTCGATGCTTGAAATTATCATCTTACATGGAAATGATGAACTCAAGTATGTGTTTACTATCTGTTTAAATAGTTACGTTTAGAATGGGTTGAGAACAGCTACTGACGTATTAGGAGATTCCTATTATGATTACTGAAACAATTTTTCCCACAGTAAACAAAGTTAAGTAGGCTTGACCTTGTATTGTTTGCAGTTAAGTTTATTGAAGCGAAAATTATTGTTCAAAGAACGTACAATACATTGTTCAAAATAGTATAAACACTGTCCATTCAATATTTCATAGTTTCGATGAATAAAACCTCATCATCACATGGAAACAATTCTGAACCAGTCGCTCTTCGTTCGCCGTGACGAGATGTTTTCATGCAAAATGTTCTCGCGATTTTAGCGTTCGACATAGCGAAGCCGCACGGCCACGTAAGTTATAAGGTAATCTTAGACAAATGTCGGATAAAGTCAATTAGATGTTGGTATTTTTATCTTAGCTACATTAAAATGTAAAAGAAATCTTGTCGTGTTCAAACTGTGAAGAGATATCTGGTGTAGTTTATTTTTGCTTGTGAGCAAGTTGTACAAAATAAGAAACATGTAAAAACTCACTAAAATAGTTGTTTTAACAAGTTTTATCAAATCTAAATGTATCTATTCAATTGTAACATTGTAACTTCAAATGACAACGATCTCTAAAGTAGTCTAGAAGAACGAAATGATGAGATGTCAATTATTTTTGACCTACGAAACCTGGGGGCCTACTCCCTAAGTCCGTCAACGAAGTTAGTCGCCCGTCTGAAAGTAAAACGAAACGTAAGAGTGAACAAAACAAGTGTCAAGTTCAACTTTTCGGACGGGCAAAAACACATCGGTAGTAGGAACAACTGTCAAATCGTGTTGGCATTCATTCTTAGTTCGGGCCCCGAAATATTCGAATGTCCGTAGGTGATAGGGAGTAGGAAACGCTCGTAACTAAGGCTGAAACCACGGACTTCGTGCTTAGGGAGTAGACACCCTGCAGGGCAATTGTGTTCCGTAACCAACATCAATCATGACAGTTGATGTGTCAAAAACAATATTCATTGCTTGGTACTTGTACATAGTTGTGGAGAAGTCACATTGTTAATACAAACGTTGCTATGGAAATTGTTGACCTGTCAAAATCATAGCCATAGCGATTACGAATGTGTTGCACAATTAGAATGCTGACCTACGAAGTATAATCCTAGTTGTTAATAAACTTTTTGTCTAAAGAAACCAGTTGCCAAAACATAATTATATTAATTGAAGATCAGTGACAAATCACAGTGCATATTTAATAGTATGGATACGTAATTATGTACGCTAAAAATAAGGCAACTAAGTTTGAATTCAATCGACATCAGAGCGGTTTTTCAATGTGAATGCTCTTACAAATTTTTAGAATAGAATGGATTGTTATAGAATGTGAATTAAACTTGAATTGGTACTGTTATATTTTGGCAAGCGCATAACATTGACGTCATTTGATGTCGGACGCAATTGCATTGGAAAGCAAAAGCCACCGTCAAACTGAATATACGAATGTTCTTTTCTAATTTTACATGCGTGATAATAACTTAAAGGGAACGAATGAACCCATCCGTAACTAAAACCTAAAAGGGGAAGATAGTACCGTATCACTAAACAGTGACACGTCACTTCTTCATTGTCACTATACAATACGGGACAATTTTTCTCAATCACCACGAAGATAAGACATCTAAATGCTTCGTTTTCCTTCTATGAGTCATGTTATAAGATGGTACTATAATATAATGTAGGTAATTGGATAAGTAAGAACGACACAATGCAATGTAATTCGTGGACACAGTAACCGAATATGCCCCACAGTGATTCAGGAATTATACCAGGAGGCCAATTATTATTATAATCTAAGAAGTAGAGTGACTGAGGATATTTAGTTCGTGGTAGAAGCAGGCCTGTATTAAGGCTGCATCACACATGTAACACTCGACGCCACCTCATGCGTGTTCATGTTCATTGCGAGTTTTCCTTGTAAGTAATTTCTTCTGTAAAAGTGTATTATTGCGGCTACAAAACGAGTTACAAGACTACCAACTCACAATACCAAATCTCCACTCCACACTCACAATGTGTTCGCGTAAAATAGGGTACGGTCGAACCTCAGAGCTATGCTAAACAAGGATTAAAAAGCCAGTTTTCCTTGTATTTTTTTTTTCTGCAAAAGTCTTTATCGTGTAACAATGATGTGCGTGAGTGTCGCACATGAGTATAGCGGCTACTAAATGAGTTACAAGACTACCAACTCGCAATAACAAAATCTATGTCTCATTTGGCGTAAAATGCGGTGCGGTCGAACCTCAGAGTTGTACTAAACTAGGATTAAAAAGCGAGTTTTTTTTGTCTTTCTGTAAGTATAACTCTGTATATCGTGTAACAATGATGTTTGTGAGTGTCGCACATGAGTTTAGCGGCTACAAAACGAGTTACAAGACTACAAACTCGCAATAACAAAGTCTATGTCTCATTTTGCGTAAAATGCGGTACGGTCGAACCTCAGAGCTATGCTAAACTAGAATTAAAAGGCGACTGTTCCTTATAAGTTCTTCTGTAAAAGTGTATACATATATCGTGATGATATTCATGATTATCACACATGAGTGTAGCGGCTACAAAATGAGTTACAAGAAACAAAACTCCATGTCACATAATGTGTTCGCTTAAAATAGTGAACGGTCGAACCTCAGAGCTGTAACTAGGATTAAAAAGCGAGTTTACCTTGTAAATTTTTCTGTAAAAGTCTGTGTATCGTGTAAAAATGATGTTTAAGAGTATAGCGGCTACAAATCTAGTTACAAGACTACAAACTCGTAATAACAAAGTCTATTTGCGTAAAATGCGGTACGGTCGAACCTCAGAGCTGTAACTAGGATTAAAAAGCGAGTTTTCCTTGTAAATTTTTCTGTAAAAGTCTGTATATCGTGTAACAATGATGTTTGTGAGTGTCTCACACAAGTGCGGCGGCTACAAATGAGGTGCGCGCTTCATTAAGTGCGCCTGCATTAGCGGTAATTGCTGGCTAATTAGGGCCTCATCCGTTGCAACCAACTCACACACATGCACTTTTATTGTGTAGGTACGTGCAGTTGATACGGTGTTACGTTGAATCGTTTTAACTAATAATTGAGCTTGGTGTTTAATAAAACTGTTGGTAAGTTAGTTAGCTAGTTGAGAAATAGGTTTTTCTTAGTTACTATAGCAAATGTATTGTAAGTTTGACTCCTAGGCAACCATATCTTAGTAGGTTAACAACTCCAAATTTTGAATACTAGGATTTGAAATTGGTAATATTAGCACATTTTGGTTTAAAAACAGTTAAATTTGTACTATTCTACTGTCAAAACAATTTCTCTGCCAATTATTACGAAACGAACTACCTACTAACTAGTTAAAACAACATGAAAAGGGTTACGTTTCCACGGTAGAAATTGGAAAAAATATACACTAACTCGTTATTATATAGGTAGCTGTTGTCTATTTATACTGGTGACCTGTACCACAGGTTTTGTTCCAAAACCTATTTCAGGCACCAGTCTCTAACAGCGGTGAAATATGATTAGTCACATTAGTTATAAACTATGTTAATTTTAAGGCAACCAGTGTGAAGAGAGAATAAATTATTTTGAATTGAATTTAATATTTGTGACAAATTATTTAGCCTTACTTATTTATTTTTACTTATTTCTTATATTCTAAATGAAAAGAAAAAAAAATTTTTCTTAAAAAACAGGTCACCCTGAAAACCAGGACGAGTCCTAGGAAAACAGATCGGTTGGTAACCCTATACGAAGATAAATAACTATAAAAGAAAAGTGGCATTAAAGGTACCGTAAGATATATTCTATTTTGGCGACGTTTAATCATAGGTTATACCGAATGCGTTAATTTATTTATCTTTTCTTAGTAATCAATTAATATGCAAATTAAACTAGCACCCTTTATGCTACGCTAAATAAATACTGCACGCATATGTCGTGAAGCGATAATAACACACACAAAGGTACAATCATGAGCTCATACACACACACACTGTACGAGCTACGCACACATACAAATAAGTCATTAATTGTTCCTTCAAATTTATCAGAGGTACCCCGACATCGAAACTACGCCTTTTCGAGATAATTATTTAAAAAAATAATAATCGTTTCGTTGCAAATTTAATTACGAACTTATTTTCTTGTCATTCGCATATTATGACCTTTATCGTGCGTGCTAAAGGGCCGGTCTTAATAACTGGTGCAAACGAATGTATTATAATGGTGGTAATTGATTGTTAGCATTGTGCTGAAATTGTGGCATCGGCTTAGGCCTTTGTTAGTAATAACTAACTTTAACAAGAAGAGACTCGGCTAGAAAAGACTATTAGACTCAGTTATAGCCCAACAAAATATGCTAGCCCAAAAATTTAAATCTATCATTATGACATTTTTTTCTCAAAACTTTTGCCTGTCTCTTTGGTCTAGTGAGCGCAAGCGTGACTGCTGAGCGTGAGGCAAAGTGTCATTCGGTTTTCCTCGTGGAATTTCTCAATAGCAGCCCGGTGTCGGGATTTTTGCCCTTTTGATGGCAATAGATTTGCTCGGTGTAATAAGCATGGGACTTAAGCAACGGCAAAATGACGGTGTATGCACCTCTGCCCAAGTCTTCGAGGAAATCAAGCGTGATGATATGTTATGTTTTATTTTCAAAGTCAGTTAACAACTGTCAGCATAGAACATAGCAATTTCTAATTGTATTTTGTGACTTTCCCAATACGGACAGCGGCTTGTACGAAATCTTTTTCTACACTACATTTTTACAGCTAGTTAGCACACTTTTAAATTGTATTTTTTTATTATTAAATCCTTTTCAATTTCTTCCTACTTAGTAATGAAACCAACCCGATAATTATTTAAAAATCGAACTGTTTTAAAGCGAATATGGCCGAATGAAATAACGTCCGCCTAAAGGAACGATTATTAAAATGCAAAATGTTTTATTAAGGTCAATAATTGCTTTTTAATAAACTTAAATCGTCTTTTTGAAAAAAATGGAACAGTCTTGTCAGTGTGTATTGTCAGACATAATTATATTGCGTAGCTGGCGAGATTTAATCATGTTTATGGCGATAATTATTGTATAAATATACGCTTACGGGGAATTATGATCATATGATGTGTGACGTCATCAGTGGACTCTCAACTCATTTGCGTTGGAGTGGCGTCCTTTTAAGGTTTTGTAATAAATGATTCTTCAGCTTAAATGTTGTAATGAAGCTACTTTTATGGATTATTGTAGTTATTTAATGTTATACATGTCCTCGAAAAATCATCATCATTTTCGTAGAAAGTTCAAACGAAGCGAAGTCAACTTGATAGTTGGTTAGATGTTGACATTCAACATTCGAACACTGCGTGAGTGCGTCCTAAGCTGTCAGTATTCCCTGACGTCACAATATGACAATTCGTTAGTGTTTGTCAAAGATAAAGGGGCGAAAACGACAGTACAGCACTTTAGTCCTTATCCTGAGTACAACAGCGCTGAAATAATGTCAGGATGTAACCGGTCATCGGAACTCGACCAACTGACAAGAACTTTGAGAAAAATATACGTTATTGTTTTTGGGCTTGGTTTGTTTACATTTAACCGTTTAGAGCAGAAGATTTTAGGAAAAACAACACAAAGAACAAATTGGCAATTTTAACAAAAAAAAAAAAAAAAATTATTAAATGAAATAAGTAAAAAGTTAATATTGCCAGGTTTAAAAATAAAAATATAACAAGGAGGATTTGCGACATTTTCCAAAAAAAATAATTGGAGGCGAAGAGAGGTTAAATACTCAGCCAGACTCTATATAGAAGAGATTTGTCAACGTATTTAATCATTATTTAATGAATTTTAAAGTTTGTGTTACTAAATATAAACAATTGAATAAAGGAACCACTAAATCAAAAGATGAAGAAATAATCTATTTTAATTGCTCTTTGTCAAGTTTAATAAAATGATTTAAAACTAAAACACGTTCAACGTTTAAAAATAAGTCAATTCTATAAATATTTAATGCTGTGAATCGGTAGTGTTAACTTAAAGAGAAAAACGCGGATAAAAAGTTTTCACTCAATTCTAAAAGAAAAAAGAGCACAGGATTTCGTGGAGTTGAAAGCGACGTTTTTTTTTTTGAATTCACTTTTATTTTTGTCGCAAACTTTTTTTGATGAATTACACAGGTATATACCTAACCTTTCCAAAATTATATAAATGCATTACATAGGCACTATAATAATTCAATTAACAATAAGTACCTATAAAACTTTCACCTAGCGTTTAAGATGACATTTTCCTACGCTTATTGTCACGTAAAATGTCAAGTGTCAAAAACATTACTACTTTTTAAGTACACCTATTATACGTTAGTTCGATATACAAAAATATTAGACATGAAGCTTGTATAATACGTCGACGTGTTGAAGGAACAAATTGGTAACCGATTTCACAATGTGTTACATTCTTCATTCATAACGCCTCCACGATTAGGCTGACACGGTAAACGTGTATAGTAACTACTTACCTATAGCTATATTTCCAAGAATTCCTTCAATGATGAAGGTATGAATGAATAGATTACCTACGTAATTCTGTGACTTTGCCTGCAAAACAATTTTGGGTCTAATAGTACACAAATAAAATTGTTTATCATTATCTTACAGTATTGATCCGAAAATGTCAAAACGTTGGAAGTGGGTGTCATTTCATTTATTTACTAGGTGCAAATAAATATTCAACAAAAATATTTTAAAAACTGTAGCGACTCTAAGTCTTTCTCTGTCATTAATGGAGCGTAGTATATCAAGTTAAGACGGGTAACCACTTTGCTTAGCAAACTTTATTTTGTTGAGAATAATACATAATTGTTATTAAAATAATTAATAATATCCTAATTTACTGTAACATTTCACGAACTACTTAAACTTTGCTTAACAATGAAATTAACCCTTCATACGGACGGTTGCAATTATTATTTATTGATACAAATAAAAGTGAATTATTGCTTGACATTTGAAGCCACTGGTCTTAAAAGATTAGTAATTATAATAATGACTAGGGCTTCATTATTTATTTTTATTGTAAGTAGAAAGTGCCAAAGGCTTAACAAATTGCTAAAAATACCGTTTTTTTAATGAGGAAATAAAGTTAAAACTTCGTTATTAAGATGTCATCTATTTAATCTAATACATTAAGTGGGATATTGATTAAAATTAGCGTGATTTTGTTTAAGTTTCATAAAATATTACCACTAAAATATTATGAAACAATGTTGTCGGCCGGTTCCGCGTCTCCGTATTCGAGTTTATCACTACCGTGTGGATTTTCATCCAGTTTTCACGGCCACTTAAACAGTTTTCGCGAAACGTTTTGGCATATTCATTACATGTGCTCAAAGTTGATGACGGGCCGCCATTTACGTTTAAATAAGTTGAAATCCAAGCAACGATATCTAAATTGAGTAAAACATATTTATTTATAAGGATAAATACGTTAATAACGTAAGTACCTACTTAATATGAATGTAAAATGGTACAGCCTTGAGAACTAGATACATTATAAAACGCCATATAAAACAGACTATCTATACAATGATTTACAATTTTAATGTAACTTTAATAGACGTCAAACGACAGACAATATTTATCTAGATTGTAGGCCAACAGAAATGAGGTATTAAACTTAATTATGGATGCGAGAATTAATGCTTCCAACCAGTAATTATGAGGTGGCATTAAGTTAATGTCTTTGACTACACACACATAGACACTCTACATATAAACGCATAATAGACGTAGATACGGTACGACAATAATAATTATTGTAGTGATGTCGAATTGTTGCGTTTTACGGGTTAATATAATGCGACATACTAAAATTATACTTTTATGAACGAGCATTATTACAATCAAGTGCGTTATTACCAAGCAATAGTAAACTGTTGAGTGTGTTACTATTAATGTAGTCCCATAGCATGGAACGGGTTAAGTTTTATTATTTGTCATGCGAATAATAGTTATGGTATAAAGTTCAAATTAGATTTTTCAGATCAACCTACCCGATGTTATAAAGGCGGTGGTCATTCGACGAAGTGGAGTATTCTGTGTAGACCAGCTGAAGAAGTCTGACCTTTTATATCTGTCTAGCTTGTCCTTATTTTATGATCTTGTAATAATTGTGTAACGTATTATATTGTGATCTAGTTCATGTTACACTAACCCAAATACATGTACTCTCAGTGGTGGAGAGTCTATGTTGGTATTATTTACTATATTTACTTTGCTCGCAATACTGATACTGATATTAGCTTTAACTGTAATGATAGAAACACCCCTAAACGATTATGTTGTTGTGTCTTTTTTTTTTAAGTGGTACTATACAGGTGGTCCTTTTGTGATGTATATCTAAATCCTAACCTTTTGTCTAACCTGTAAACGGTTAGGATCTCAATTAAAAATATATTGTTTCTGCCATTTGAATAATACAAACGTTTAGCATTAAGGTTTGAATGTTATTATCGAAATAACAACCAATTGATATTTTTGCTAGAACCTCATCCAATACCTACATATTGTACTTTAGAGGAGACAATATAGCGACTCAGACCAAATAAAAACCCAAGACAGAACGCTGCGAACAATACAGTGAAGCATGCCAAAACTACACCTCCGCTTTGTGCATATACGCACACACGCACACATTTACAACATTTTTCAATCAAACTACACCTCACTAAGTGCACACATGTTTACGAAACCGACCTCACGTCACTGTTGACAGCGCTCTTTCTTGGTTTTTTATTTGGTCTGAGTTTAGCGGTACTATATTCTTTTGTCTTGTATACTGCAGTTTCCGTATAAGATACTACTTCCAAAGTAGTTCATGGCTCACGTATGAACTTCTTTGATGGACTTTTAGATGAGCCACAGTCCAGTCAGTGGTCTTTCAGGTGAAAACTAACATAGCAAAATAATATAACAATTGATGAAAGCAGCAAGTATTCCGATACAACCAAAATACGTTTGTTAACGCAGTGTTAGTTTAGTGGGGTGATATCCCATAAAAACCTATTTATTATACTCATCAAAAATATCTGATTCAGTATAGGTTCAACAAGTTGCTGAAGCAAGAGGAGCTCGTGGCTAAATAATTACAGCCGCATAGACCGATCTTCCGGGTTAAGCCACGCTTGCCGAGGTTGGTCTGTGGATGGGTGACCATTTACCATAGCGAGTTTCCTCCGTGCCTCGGAAAGCACGTAAAGCCGTTGGTCCCGGCTGTCATTTGTAGATCTTTGACAGTCGTTACTGTTGGTCAGAAGCCAGAAAGTCTGACAACCAGTCTTACCAAGAGTATCGTATTACCCAGTTACTGGGTTGTGGAGGTCTGATAGGCAGTCGCTCCATGTAAAATACTGATATTCAGCTGCATCCGGTTCGACTGGAAGCCGACCCCAACATAGTTGGGAAAAGGCTAGGCAGATGATGATATAGGTTCAACAAGTGTAAACACTTACAACGTCTAGAAAACTTCCGATGCAACCAAGATACGTTTGTTTACGCAGTCGTAGTATAGTGAACTATTAAACTCTCATATATAATCGGGACCAATACTGATAGAAAACATTTTACACCAGTAACGTTTATAAAACTCCCAATGCAACCAAGATACGTTTGTGAACGCAGTTGCAGTATGGTGAACTACTAAACCCTAGTATATTCGGCGGGATATCTCCGTATAGGTAGTTCTATTTATAAAAATAATCTGGAGCAATAATGATACAACATTTTACGTTAACAACGTTCAAAAACTTCCAATGCAACGAAGATAGGTACGTTTGTTAACGCAGTCGCAGTATAGTTAACTAGTATACGCTAATATATTCAGCGGCGTATCCCGGTATAGGTATTTCTATTTATAAAATAATCTGTAGCAATAATGATACAATATTTTACGCTAACAACGTCTATAAAACACCCAATGCAACGAAGATAGCTACGTTTGTTAACGCAGTCGCAGTATAGTTAACTAGTATACGCTAATATATTCAGCGGCGTATCCCGGTATAGGTAGTTCTATTTATAAAAATAATCAGGATCGTAAAATGTTATAATAATATAATAATAATATAATAATAATTTTTATTTCAGAAAAAAGGTTTAGTTACAGAAAAGGAGGTAACGTTGGTTTCTGTACTAATGATGAACATTGTTTCACAGGTACCAGCAACAATAATCAGGATCGTAAAATGTTGTATCATTATTACAACATTTTACGCTAACAACGTCTATAAAACTTCTAATGCAACGAAGGTAGGTACGTTTGTTAACGCAGTCGCAGTATAGTTAACTAGTATACGCTAATATATTCAGCGGCGTATCCCGGCATAGGTAGTTCTATTTATAAAAATAATCTGTATCATTATTACAACATTTTACGCTAACAACGTCTATAAAACTTCTAATGCAACGAAGATAGGTACGTTTGTTAACGCAGTCGCAGTATAGTTAACTAGTATACGCTAATATATTCAGCGGCGTATCTCGGTATAGGTAGTTCTATTTATAAAAATAATCTGGAGCAATAATGATACAACATTTTACGCTAACAACGTTCAAAAACTTCTAATGCAACGAAGATAGCTACGTTTGTTAACGCAGTCGCAGTATAGTTAACTAGTATACGCTAATATATTCAGTGCGATATCCCCGTATAGATCTATTTATCACCATTACTTGCCGGATTAGACGCGTCACGGGCGCTACGGTAATTATAGGCGGAATACTTAATGCCGCACCTAATTATATGGCGTATTAGTTGAATGTCTCCGCTCGCCTCGAGCTGACTTTCGAACTGTTTGGTGGATTTTGTTCCTAGATCTTTTAGGAAAATTTCAAGAACGGTTCGAAATCAGTGTTGTCGGTGGTTGAACGAATTTTTTAGGGTGTTGAACTAATTAGTTTAAACAAAAAAAAACCTTAAGAAGCCGAAAAGGATTTCCATATTAGAATGAGTAAACAAAAAAAAAATTAGGTATCATCAATTTATTTACAAAGGCTGTCTTTTGCGTTATATATTAAAGCCCAGATATGTAATTTAAAATTGATCTAATCGAAGAACTTTTATCACTGTTTTCAATATGTTTCTTTTTTTCAGACTTAGTCTGCCTTTACCCCTGATACGTATTTGAACGAATTGAACGAACTAATACCACCTAGCGTGAAACATCCCTCACATTTATGTTTATTTTAGTACAACATCCCATTGTAACCATAAAATCTACCTACACCCAAAGCAGACATAGAACGTACCACAAGAAAATCTAACATTAACCGACAAATACCCAAAGCGGTTGTTCCGTCGCGCGGCAATGCAAAAGCAATTATACATTAACTGCTGTACACATTAACCGTGTGTGTGTGTGTCTGTGTGTGCGACCGGGCCAGACCAGAATGCTCTACTTGTTTTTAATCAAGACATTTATTAACTGTTGATTTTCCCGTTTCTTTTGTAATAAATCTAATCGAATTATGCGACACTGGCTGATTTGGAACTTATTTGTTGAATTGTATTGTGTTTTTTTTTCAAAGGACCAAGTTTGTTAACTATACTAAATCTTTAACAAAATATTTCGTTATTTTTTTAATATTTATGTACACACAACAACAACTTAATAGGTTCACGATGCCGGTGGGCTAATATTTTTAAATGTTTTTTTTTTTACGATAATATGTATTTAAAAATATAATTTGAATGCATGTATGACGAATAAACGAGATAGGTATAGAAACACGTGAGTACAGAGGTATTACTTATGTCTGCCAGCAGACCTACGAGGATACAGTAATATAAAAACGAAGACACAGTGAGTAATATTGTTTTCTTTTTGTTTAATTCATTCATCCTTATCATCCGCGGACTGACCCTGCATACGCTGACTAAAGGTTGCTCTTTTATAGTTCCAAACCAAAGTAACTTACTCTCATACTGACAAAATATGTAAATCCCAGTACATCTTACAGTTTCAAGTTCTAATTTACAATTAAATGTCAGAACAGAGCAATGTCGCGCACGTACCGCCAACTATTTCTTTAATTTTTTTCCGCACTACCAACACCAGAAAATTGTGTATAAAGTGCGTGAACACGGCATTATTTATGTAATTATATCAGTAACGACAAGTTACATTACATCCTGTATATTATTAACATTAAATACCTCATTAAAGTAGATAATAGTCTGATGTACCTACGTTTTCCTTATTACGCCTCTGTGTGTACTTTACCTAGCTAATAACGGAAATAACTAAGAGACCTTACGTTTTGTGATACTTATTAAAATTATTTATTAAAATAGAACTAATTATAGAAGACTAGAGGTAGTCCGCAGCTTCGCCCGCGTGGATGTCGTTTATCACGTAGATATTTCGCAGTTTTCGGGATAAAAGGTCCTTCTACGGGTTCCAGACTATCTCTGTACCAAGTTTCAACATAATCGGTTCAGTAGTTGAGGCGTGAAAGCGTAATAGACAGACAGACAGAGTTACTTTCGCATTTATAATTATTATAGTAGGAATTATTTAGTTTATTTCAAGTTATTTTCTGTATTTTACTGTTGTCTTAACAATGTCTAGACGTAGCTACTTGAATTGAAGAATGAGTGAATTTAAGACTGAACCAAGAAAAAAATCAAAATGTTGATATTTATGATAAATTACGGTTTACTCACGTGCATTTTTCGGGATTGCCCGACTAGTTTCGGACCCAAACGGAGCCTTTAATCATGAGCTGAACACGCGGCGAGGTCGCGAGTCGAACTCTAACAAAATATTGATTCACAAAGGAAGAAATTTTGTTTCAATCAAAAAAAAAAGGAATAGACACACACCAAAATCGAATGGTTTCTAATAAGTTTAGTTCCGTAACATCATACTTTGCATATAGGTTCTCAGAATTAGTATGTAGTCAGATCATCATTATCATCACCATCCAAGTCCAGTGAAAGATGTCCACTACTCTGGACATAGGCCTCCCCCAAGCATCGCCACATCGACCGGTCCTGTGCTTCTCGCATCCAGTGGATTCCCGCAACCTTCACGGTAGTGAAGGTTTAGTCAGATGAATAATATTAATTAAATACCAATGTAAGTCACATTACGCTGTAGAATATCTTCTGCAGTATTTAATAGCACTAGCAGTTTGTGTATAAATAAATTGTGACAGGATGTCGGACATTCAATTCGAGTACTTCACTATACTGTATTCAACGTAAAATGAGTCCTGACATAGCGATAATTTCGTAAATTGTAGCCGCAAGGAGGCTGCTATCGAAAAAATGTAAACGACATCATACAGAACTGTAAAATAGCTTAACTACCATGTTCTGATTTAATGTTGAATGTTGAGATGGATGTGTGGAGTGACCAGAATGGATAAAGTCAGGAATGAGTATATTAGAGGAAGTTTGAAAGTAGCGCCAGTGACAGAAAAGTTGAAAGGGAACCGTTTGTCTTGGTATGTGAAGAGGAGGGATGAAACGCATGTGACCAAAAGAGTTACGAATATAAATGTGGATGGATGGAGAGGAAGAGGGAGGCCAAAGAAAAGGTGGATAGATTATGTGAAGAATGATATAAAAAAGAAGAGAGTCAGTGATATCGTGACGGTTGACAGGACGGAATGGAAGAAGAAAGTATGTTGCGCCGACACCAAGTAACATGGGATAAGGGCAGGAAGATGATGACGTTTTGATTTAAAAAGATATTTGATATTCTTTGTGTGGTAAGGTTTTGTAGAGAAACGTCAGTTTACCTTACGGTGAAAAGGGTGATCGTTTCTGTTACATGACATTTAGTTTTGCAGTAACGCTCTTATCTTTATGCTAAATTTAGTGCTCCAATTTAGATGGTAAGGGTGCAGAGCGAACTCTTTTCACTATAGAACCCAATATCCCTAGTGCGAGTTTGCAAATAATGAAATCCGCAATCGTTTTCGTAAGCTCGATGTGCTCTATCTCTCTTACACAACCACAAGAAAAAGAGACAAAATTATGTAATTCAGTTCAGCGAGCTCACGAAAATTGTTGCTGTTTAGCACTAAGGGACTAAACACGGGCTAAAAATTTGTATTTAGGTACCTAATATAAATGTACCATGCGTGCACCTTTTCGCATTGATTCAGCATTCGCATACGTCAACTGTAGAATGCTTATGCAATGATTTCACAGGTGATGAAGATAAGTGTGTCTAAAGCCGTCCACCTTTTTGCTAATTGGTGCTAATTAATGTGATTAGTCCCAAACTCATCAAAGTCCCTTTACCTACATTAATAATCTAAAGGATATCGGCAGTTTTGGGCAAAAGCCGTTACAGAGATTAAACCACATAAAAAAAGTTGATTGCTTGATTTTCTTTGAGATTGGTAACTATAATAAAAAAATCGAAAATAGTAGTTCTTTGGTTTCTAACATTCCCGCCTTATTTCCGTAAAGACATGGACTTCTCCATTAATCCGTTACCGAATAAAATAAAACCAATTCTAATTAAATGCTCATGATATACTCTGTGTG
Organism: Amphipyra tragopoginis; assembly: GCA_905220435.1. Taxonomy (NCBI): domain Eukaryota; kingdom Metazoa; phylum Arthropoda; class Insecta; order Lepidoptera; family Noctuidae; genus Amphipyra; species Amphipyra tragopoginis. The sequence goes on from HG992006.1 coordinate 7,955,131, forward strand.
TACTCTTCATAATCAGGGGGTCTACTCCCTAAGAGCACGAAGTCCGTGGTTTCGGCCTTAGTTACGAGCGTCTCCTACTCCCTATCACCTACGGACATACGATTAGTTCGGGGCCCGAACTAAGAATGAATGACAACACGATTTGACCCTACTACCGACGTGTTTTTGCCCGTCCGAAAAGTTGAACTTGACACTTGTTTTGTTCACTCCTACGTTTCGGGCTACTTTCGGACGGGCGACTAACTTCGTTGACGGACTTAGGGAGTAGGCCCCCTGTAACGAGTGGCTAGCATTGTTAGGGCGTCTGTTATCGTCGTTTAGGGGATAAATTACTTAGTGCACTATATTTTGCATAAAGCGCTTCAGAGGTTGAAAGTATTATTATTATGTTGAAGGTGAAAAATACATCGTTATATAGGGTGACTGGTAATTAGTGACCGATACTTTATCACATGATTGTACTCATGATAACAAACAACTTTCCCAAAAAGATTATTTAAAAAACAAAAAAAAAAAAAATTACGAGCAGCGTCCATTCCGTAACGGTTTACTAATAAATTTTAAATGAAAAAAATAAAATATAAATAATGTTTCTTTGGGAAAGTTGTTTGTTATCATGAGTACAATCATGTGTTAAAGTATCGGTCACTAATTACCAGTCACCCTATATATATATTTTTATTTTTCCTTCTTAATAAGTAGTATTATACCATTCCAACATAGGTATTAATGCCGATTCTTTTGTGCACAAAATAAAATTAATTTAGGTTATTGCCATCTTTTTCACTATGATAAAACCATAAGACGATTCGTCAGAAAGTGTCGAATAAAAACACGGTGAAGTTCAAGGCGTAAACTAATTTGACATCTAGAGACTTAGTACATATTTATCACCGCCCTTTTCTCCCGCTATCTGTAAGTAAAATATAGCAATTCTCTAATTTTAATTTAGTTGGTGAACAAGAGAATCGCTACCATTGTATCCTTGTTCTTGTCACCACAATTGTTCAACAGCACCTCAGCCGTTAAACAACTGTTTCCAATTAATACGGCCGCTATAAAATTATTCCTTGGATTCATTCAATAAAACTTTTAATGCACCATTGTTTGTTATCAAATGTATTTCCCCAAGCATATCATCAGTTGTGCACTTGGTGCATAATTACGTGTAATAAAGGACATTACCCCTGCATGATAGCATCTGTTTTTACAGCTTTTTGTGTTAAAAACGATAATTTTCGCGTGATGGGCTCACGTGGGGCATTAGTCATCAAATTAATTAACATACGTAGTTACTAATTAAATGTGAATCGAGTTTAAATGACAGTGGAATTAAAATAATAATGTTCCAAGAAAACTGTTATCATTTGCGCTTTTATAGGTGTACAACAACTCAGTTAATTTCTATGAATTGTATGTTTTAACATGCATAATGTCATTTCTCTTAGGACATGACTTATCCCAAGGGTAAGGGATGATTTTGTAGGTATACTATATTTACTGGATGTAGGTACTCAAATTTCGTGATCTACTGGTGACACTGATTGACCCTGCATCTTATTTCAGAGAAAACAAATTAATACAGTTCTGTTTCCGAGTCATTTTAGGGCCCCGAGTTAACTGACTGTGCGGAGCGATATCGTGCTAGTCTTGCCCGCCAGCTGTGTTGCAACTGCACCAACTGTTGGGATTGCGGTGAATGCACTAGCGAATCCCACGATCGCAGCCATAGGTCCTCGGAGGAACACCATGGTAGTTTTAGTCGGTTAGAGATCGACCTTCGCCTTCCTCATGATGCAGGGCATCCGCAAGGATTTCCACTGCAGCAATCAAGTCGCATTGAATAACTCAACGAAGCATTCGCCGAGCTAGTTTCTTAGTTTTACCAAAAATTAGAACCAATTATGGTAGAAAAATGTTAACATTTGAAGGAGCACAACTCTATAACAAAATACCCGCACGTATTAAAAATGTAAGCTCATTTGATGCATTTCAAAACTCAGCTAGCTAGATATGTAATTTCAGATACCTAATTCAAATGTGAAAAATGAATGCATTGGATGGGTACACCATAATTTTTTAAATGACAAACATTTCTTCATAGCATAAGTTAATTTATTGTTCTCAAGTAAGTGACTTTGTGTTTTTATTGAGAACAAATTTCTTTAAACCTAACTCAACCTTCTCAGATGTCAGTACTTATAAGTCCTTATTATCTGTTAGTTAAAAGTTGAAGCTAAAGATTGCAATAAGTATGCGACCTTAATAGGACCATGAGCTATCTAGATTAATATCTTGTTGATCCACTCTCAAGATATTAACTAGTAATGTAAGTATGTCATTTGTAACTAAATGTTTCTTTTAGGATATCCTCGTGTAGGTTTACTGCAATGGATTTTATTTTTTAAACTGTGGCATTCAATTCTATTTTTTTCATTTATAATATATTAATTCTATTATTTAAGCTTTGAGCTGTGAAGGGTTCATTCTAACAGAATACCTTTTATAATATATGTATATATAACAGAGTATTTAGGATAATACTAATTACAGTTATTCAAATAAATACGATATGATTACAAATAAAAATGCAATACGTAATTGGTGAGAAATCTATATCATTGGTAAGAACTTCAATCGTAGTATTACTTTAGGTTTATAAGTAAATATGAATTTAAAAGTGGGCTTCGATCAAATATATTTTTATGAGGAAAATGTATAATACTAGAGGTCACTTGCGGATTTGCCCGCGTGGATGTCCTTTATCGCGTATTCCACGTTTTTCGGCATAAAAGTACCTTAAATTCTTCTCCAGGTTCCAGACTATCTCTGTACTAAGTTTCAACAAAATCGGTTGAGTAATTTAGTCGTGATGAGGTAACAGACAGACGAACAGAGTTACTTTCGCATTTATAATATTAGTAAGGATTTTAATATTTCTCCCGTGTGGGCTAGAATATAAAATTTCCTCACCGCACGCTGGTAATAGACGCGTGTTGTACGATACAACAAAACCAGCACGCTTGGTGGTAGGATCTATACGGTCCGCCTGGCTAGCTACCACCCTCACATTAAAGTCCGGCGCCAAGCAGTTTACTGTGTTCCGTCGTGTGTATGTGAGAGCCAGAAGGGTATATGGGAATCTCTCTATATCTCTGTTTCATTTAGATCCTGTCTGCGCTTACGCATAGATACTAGGGTCAAACGAGACGAAGTCAAATAACAAAGGTAAAAGTCACTAAATTGATGCACTAGGTACTGCAAAGGCTGTGGATAATAAATGCAATAACGGGAATGCCTCACTTTACCTTTTCAAATTACCATATGATGTTTTTCTTTAATACCAGGTAAATTATATTTAAATAAGCAGTTTATTACTTGTTAATTGGTTTATTTCAATCGCAATTCGTCGCCTCGTTATGTCAGATGAACAACGCTTAAGGAAAGTGAATTATTTGCCACGGGGAATACCTTCAGGTAAGGAAAAACATTAAGATGTATTAGAAGAATCTAAGATTGCCTATTGATACGAAAACCTCCTTGGAATTATAAACTATTATATACTCTAGCTGTTTCCGCGACTTCGTCCGCGTAGAAGTCGGAAAAGATTATCTATGTCCTATATTTTTATTTGTTTTGTTATCTACAGGGTGTTAACGAATTCGTGTAATTCCTTCAAAGCGCGTGATCTACTGGTGACACTGATTGACCCTGCACAAGTTTTTTTCAGAATGAATATTTTTTTTTCAAAAAATGAGCCTTCTCTTTTTTTATCTGAGTAACTTTAGCGTTCCAAGTTAACTGGCTGCGTGGAGCGATATCGCATTAGTTGTACTCGTCAGCTGTGTCACCGTGCCTTCATTAATTTATGCATGGCATCGAAATTGAGAATAAAATAAAAAAAAAATTGGAAAAAAAACTTTTGTATTTATTTTTAATCAATCTAAATTCCGTGCGGGGTTAATCTATACCATTAATAGATCATGTGGTTTGAAGGAATTACACGAATTCGTTAACACCCTGTATAGTTAATTAAGTCGCAAATAACCTTTTTTATTTTTTGTACCTCTTTTCGATGCTGTTCTCTTTGATCCAAAGGATGACTGGTAGAGAATGCCTTGTGGCATTAAGTCCACCTTATGTACCACCATTGTGCATTGAATTATTAAATAAATAAAAGAACATTGTGTCGCAACAACTTAGCAATGTATATGAAGTCCATTTTTTAAATCTAATCCCATTTATTTCCAATAAGGTTACTGCTTATTACTCACACTCAATAACGTGATAATTTGATCTTATAACTAGACCCGCTCATTAACGGCCACATGCTTCCGAATTTCAATTGGATCGGTCCTGTAGCACTAGCGTGAAGCATACAAAAGGACAAACAGATAGAAATTCTAACTGTTCTAACGACATTTTTCGCATCAGAACCGTTCCTAGATGTGTTGCAGTTACTTTTTCCGAAAATATTTTAATGTACAGTTTATGCATCGTTACGATTTTATTATATGTATAAATAGAATATATGTATGGATACAGATCTCATCGAATATGAAGGTTTTTTTAAATTCAACGTAAGAAAAATATGTTACAATCATTATTATCAAAGTATGTAGCGATCTATTTATATTCAGTAAGGAGTCTTTGCAAACTGTTATGATAATTCATTTTTGACAAAAAACTTAACAATCGTCCAATTTTTGACAACCAACCCCTGATGCATTCTAGTAATTACAGCATAGAAACGCTCATTCCCAATTTTACAACCAATTTTACTGCCAAACCCATCAAAATTATGAAAATTCATCACTAATTAGGGACGAAAAAACTCCCCTCACTAACACATCGAAATGTTGATTAGTAATTCACTCACACGCACAAGATCCGCGTACTGGCGTCACAGTGTAATTACATTCATTGTCACATAATTACTACTAACACTTGTCGGTGCACCCACGCTAAAACACATTATCTGCACTTCATATCAACTTAATTCCCTACGTCATAGGGGTGGGTTTTCAACAACATAAACGTAAGTATATGTTGGTGATCCACATCAAACAATGTTAGACTTGGACAATTATGATGTAATTGATTTTAAAAATCAATTATTATGATAATTGTCGATAATTCACTGAAATTGCTAGCTGGAGCATTTTATGTGCAAGTATTTTATCTGTACCATTACCATACCATAGACTGTATATAAGCTAAAGCAGTACCTCAACTACTTAATATTATAACCGCCTGAATTGACACACTCACATAGTCACGCACTGCAACAAGACTTCTAAGTTATCATCGGAATACAGTCAGTTACGGTTGTCATAGAGCACATGACAAAGAGTGCATTATACTCAGTTACTGCGTGTCTGTGTGAGTGTGTCAATTCAGGTGATTATAGTAAGTTGAGGTACTGCTTTAGCTTATATATCTACTGCGGCAGTACTCTGTACTATAGTTGGATTTTTAATTCGATGCAGTAACTTGACAGTTCAAAGCAAAATAATGTACAGACGCCAGCACATCAACCTACTACAATCTGTCAAATTTCTTTAATAGATTTTCATCTTTATCGTGAAAGCATTAGGTTCAAGGTTGATTGGGAAAATTTGACAGTTTCGGGTAGCTTGACCTGCTGGCGTCTGTACTAATAGTGTTGTGATGAACTTGTTGTACATAGTGAACGATTTTGCGAAAAGAACGAATGAGAAAAATATTTGAATTTAAACAAATCTCTACAAATTCGTTTGTAATTTAAGAATAAAGGAGGAAAAGGGTATTGTGTTCAAAATAATAAAATAAAACAATTGACATTATTCCTATAATTAGATTAAATCATCTTACACCAACACAGGTGTAAGATAACTTAAGCCGAAGCCGAAAAAACGTCAAACGTAAAATGTCATTCAGTATTTACTAGACTATTTTAAGGTTTAGACTATTTTGCATAGTGATACATCTGGTTTTGGTCGTCAGGGTATTGAATTTAATAAAAACTTGGCATATAAGTACACTAATAAGTTTATTCATAATTTTTTCACCTCACTCACTACCTTTTCTTTGTCAAAAACTGGTATCCCTACAACTGTCAAGTTACTCCATCGAATTAAAATCCAACTTAGGGGGATATCACACTATCATATATCTAGAATTATAGATCTATGAGTTGATCTAATGACAATGTAATAAAGACATATGAATCATTATGATTCTAGAGAAAGAGATATGATCCTATAAATGATCCTAGATACCCATATGATAGTGTAATATCCCCATATAGGACCGCGATTCACTCGTACACCTAAATAAAAAATAGTCGGACACCCCTAAATTAAACACGCGAGCGAAACGCACACACTCATAACTAAACGAACATATTTTCGCGTTCCATAGAGCTCAAAAATAATTAAATAGGTAACTAGAACAAAACTCACCTGTTGATGCTGTTCATAGCTGCAGACCCAACATTTTCCCTTTCATTCCTTTCTCTAGAGCCTCCTCCGAATCTATCAGCAAAGTTTTCTCTCTCCTTATAATGTCTCTCTGGGCGGGGAGACGAAGACCGCCTGCCTTGCATCTGCTGAGGCATGTTATTCTGCTGAACCGTCTGCAGGAGATTATGGTTGCCTTGAGGCTGTTGCTGCAACGCTTGAAGCAGCTCTTGGGCATTGGCTGCGCCGTTCGACAAAAAGTTTGGCAGCCCTGGGTTTAGGAGAGCGTTCGATAGTGTTGGGTTCAGCATGTTTGGCCGAATGTTGGCGTTCTGTTGTTGGTTGGAGTTTAGCAGCTGGTGCGGTTGGGCCATGGCTTGGAGGTTGGCGAGAGACGTGGACACGACTTGGCCGTTGTTTAGGGCTAGGTTGACCATCTGGTCGTTCGAGTTCACGTGGTTGACTGGTATTGTGAGGATCGTCTGTGTTGCTATGCCTGTGTAGAGAGAAAAATAAAATTGGAATATTTGTAACCAAATGCATGGAATGATGAGTCTGGGACAGTTATGCTCATAGGTAATTAACAACCGCATGGATCATATGATTTGAAAGGTTAAGCTGCGTCTGCCGCGGTCTGTTCGTGGATGGGTGACCATTCGTGACACATCGAGACTCCTCTGTGACTCCGAGAGTCCGGTAAAACCGTTGAAATGAGATATAAGTATTATGTACGGTACAGAAAGTTTTAAACGTTTTAACTCTAGCTTAAACATTTACACACTGGCTAAACAAGCGTTGAGCTGCGGTTTTTTTGAACTTGTACAGTCAACAATTGAGTTAGGTATACAGGTAAACATTGGTTATCAATGCACTACGCATGCAGTTGTCATTGTAATTGTGTGCGTAATAGCTTTTTATACGTAAGAGACGGTCAGACAAGCGATGGCAAAGACTCCTCAACATACGCATAACTCTGTTATAATACAAATGTAATTAGTTGCTTGTATACTTTTCTCGTTGGTTGACTATACTTATAATATACTTGGGAGCAAATAAATCGAGCCACTTCTATTTTTCACTTAAAAGTTATTGTTATTATTTTTGGTATTATGGAACAGATCAATTCTAAACATATATCGCCTAAAAGGTTATTTGATAACCTTTACAATGAGGGTCGTGTTTTATCAACTCAGAAAAATATAATTCATGAAAACTAATAACCAGGACACGAGAAAAAAGGAGTGGCTCGATTTCCTTGCTCCCAAGTGTATTTTCCCATAAAATGATCTTAGCTTACCCTGTGAAGTTGGTATAAGCAGCTGGGCCCCTTGGATGCCTTGCACCAGCTGGCCTGAAGCGAGGATGAGCTGCGGCATGGGGGACGGCATCGCGGGCGGCAGCATGTTGTTGTTAGCCACGGGGTTTGGTGATCCCATACCTTGGGGGATAAGATTTACGTAAGAAAGCGGCTTCAGAATTTTGATGAAAATGACGAAGGAGATATTATTACTAAAGCCTCGTCCCCACTAGGAACATTTGTCGAGCGACATGTGTCCCCGGAGACATCGGGCGATGTCGCCCTACATCGCCGCACATCGCCCGATGTCACCGGGGACACATGTAGCTCGACAAATGTTCCTAGTGGGGACGAGGCTTCTATCACTACTCTTCATCGACTATGCGACAAGGAACAGTTTCAACAAAGTCGCGGCGATGTCGTCCGACGTCGCCCGACATCGCCCGATGTCACCGGGGACACATGTCGCTCGACAAATGTTCCTAGTGGGGACGAGGCTTCATGGAACAATTGTCGTTTTTGCGTTTTGTTAAGCGTGTACATACGTCTACATGAAATAGTATCTTTTCTAGCATAACATCACGACTTTTTTCGCCGAAGAGTTGTGTAGAGGTGTATGTTACACCCTCGATTCGCCGTCATGTTTAAGTCCCATGTAATAGCGGGCGAGCCTATTGCCATCACCCGGGTACAAACCACAACAACCCAATAACATTTTGCCCGACCTGAGGATCGAACCCAGGACCTAGCGCTCAGCAGTCGCGCTTACGACCACTAGACCAACGAGGCAGTATTTTTTTTTCATCTTTTTTAGTAGAGGGCTAAGTAAATTTTGTCTGTGTCGCCCTATGAAATATGTTTGTGCAAAGAATTGTTTAATTCCAGTATTATTTTATTATTCATGTGTTTAAAAGTAACAATGACTCATTTCTAAATTATAGTTCTTTCATAACTCTCTTTCCTATTCATTGTGTTTGTAAATAAGTTATGTTTCGACGCTGTCTGAAAACTACTTTTGATACATTTTGTAGTTACATTCTGTTGAGCTTCGATGTCTAAGACTTTGCGTATTCCCTGAGCCACTCTGAGCATCATTGTTTGTTGCTTTTGATACTACTAATGACTGCCGCTTATAGGAGATAAAGGTAGAAATGTTTGGTAAGTTAGGTGCCCATACTTAATTCATAGGCAGTTCTGTGAACCAAATTAATTATATTTATGATTAGTTAATGTTTACTCACGTGCATTTTTCGGGATAGCTCGACTAGTTTCGGACCAGTTCAATTCGCGACCTCGATGCGTGTTTAGCTCATGATTAAGGACTCCGTTTGGGTCCGAAACTAGTCGGACAATCCCGAAAAATGCACGTGAGTAAACCGTAACTAATAATAAATATGAATGTGTCTCACGAAAGTTATAATACACATACATTATGTAGGCCACAATATTTTATTGGATTAACATAAGGAAAAACTAGACAAAGCCATTATTTTGCCAACGCATAAGTGTTTTTTTTTCTATTTTAAAGTAGTTACGTACATGTTTAACAATACGTTAGTATAATTTTGCAAGCTTTAGTCACGTATTATGATCGTGGAATATTAATATTAATGCATATTTTTACTACATAATCCTAGAAAAAAGACCAACTTAATGCGCGTTAATAATTTGACACGTTGTTTTTATAAGTACCATAATACGAACGCCAATTCATACTAAATCGATAAACATGTAAAACTCATAAAAATACGTCGTTTTTATAAACTTATAAAAATTAGACTTGGTAAATAAAACATGTGATTATCGATGACTAAACCGCTGTTACGTTAACACATCGGTCATGGTGCCAACCACCAGCGAGTGACGAAACTATCGTGCGATGCACGGATCAACCGACAACTTTCTACTTAAGTAATTAAACAATAAAATAATATTGTAATTATAACCGCCCGCGTCCAACACTGCACCTAACCGAAGATAAAGTAACGATAGAAAATTACACAAAACCCATACGCAACCGACCAAAACTAATTCACTGCGAACAAAACGGCTCTAAAAGAAAATCTAAAATATTATCTGCATGCCTTACAAGCCCGTTAAACTCGACATTAACATAACGTATTCATTTAAACCATGACATTTCACATTTTGTAATAAATGTTCTTTCCTACGGCGCATCAATTAAGAACCGAAAAAAATGTATAATTAGCTCTATTAAGACAATAAAACTCTTAATGATACCGCAACAGTCGTAATATCCGTGCGTTCGTGAAAAAAATATGTAATTATACTCATTATTTAAATAGGTTTTTTCGTCCATTACGGCATAGCTTTAATGGGCGGGCGAGTGAAGCCGCTATCTTGAATTCATTAAATCGATTGGATTCGGTAATCACCTAATTATGGCTCACGTGATTTCAAAGTTAAGACTTTTAATGCGCGAACCGTGTATTTCTGATTATCCCAATCTGTCTAATTCACTCTAATTAGTGGCATACCCTCCGTTGGAGAATAACAGACGTTTTGAAATGCTGTTGCCCTGAAAAATGGTAATTAAGTTGTGGATGAGGTGACGGTTTCAATTGCATAAATTCCATAATATTAGCTTGAACAGAAAAATCTTTCCTGTGTTCCGGCTTGCATTAGCGGTAGTTAAATATTTCCCTGTCAACGTAGTTTAGCCGCGGTTTGAATGTTTGTTTTATCTTGATGCGATGATGATGCGAAAATAAAATCTACTTTGCATATAGTGGTAAAAAGTGAAAAACTACATAAAGCACTTTAATAGAAACTCTCATAGATTCGAATTATAACTACTTATGTGAGATTTAGTAGGTATGGAGTTTTTTCTATACTGTTTGAAATATTTTAGTAGTTATTGTGTCGTTCTGGGCCCTTTTTCTCTGTGACATTAAGAAAAACGTAACTGCTTTACTATTATATTTTTGCAGTTCATGGTGAAGCTGCTTGCAAAGGCCATTTGACGATATTGAATACACCGTGGGCCCGAGGTACTCGAAAGATTTTAAGCACGCCTTTCTGATGGTATGGTATATGAGTCAAATGTTATATCAATAAAAGTCCAATTCATAAATATATTTTTTTCGGTACTTTATAAATCTAAACTTTAATACTTCCTTGTAATCAATACCTTAGGTTGAACTGGCAACATTTATAAATTATCGTGTGAGTGGATAAGAAACTTCTCAGTTCACAACCCTCCCCGACAAATAAGACATACGGCGAGTGGGGTATGGTATGACAAAAGTTTATAGGACTTGTGACCATAGAGATTTTTCAAATTGTGAACTTCCGTAAATAATGAATATTTCGAAAATTAAGCTTTACTCAACAAACTATATCCTTGCTTTTCTTCTCCAATTAGGCATCGGAATCGAAGGTTAAAATCTTTCTTCCAGCCGTGTTAATTAATCGTTACATTTTGGTGTGTCTTATCATAGCGGATCAGACCCTTGCATCCTTGCTTTAAAACTATGGTTAAAGGTTGTTTAACTAAAATGGCTTAAGTCTATTGTCATCTCTATTAATTGCCATATAAATGATAAGGACAGCTATAATTAAATCAGTGTTTAAAAATGACAATCTTTAATAAGTAAGGAGTTTATTGTTTATAGTTTCGTGAAATAGATTTATAGATAGTATAGATAATACAGGTAGGTAATAGTCGAGCAACGGAAGCTGGTTATTACGATGCCCTTAGGCCGTAGGTTAGTTGTTAACTAATAACTTTACTATGCACAGAATATATATGATCTAGTAGCACAAATCTTTAAGCGGCTGTTTAAGGAATTTAGTTCACCTCATTTACTAGTATAGCTATCTTTGCATATGTTATTTCTTTAAGGTATTGAGTCATAAAATCACTAAGCGCTGACTCTCGGCGTACCCCAAGGATGCATGTTGGTGCCTTTACTGAATTTAGGTAATTAGAAAAATATTTTAGAAGTAGGAAAGTCGATTGACTTCGTATTTATGAATTATCTTCTGCTTTTTGTATTTAAAGAAAGAAAGAAAATAATATATTAAGTTGTAGGTGTTATCCAAGATAAGGATTTTGTACCCGCGTTACATTACAGTGTAGGTTTGAAAGGACATGAATTAATTGCACATGTGTGAATCCCTAATATGGAAAAATAAGTTATTCGATTTCCAAAATAATAGCTGTCATAAAAAGGCCAAAAAGGGAATAGGGAAGATAGATTTTTTTCTTACCAGGTGCACTAACGCTCAAGTTCAAGGGCGAATTGATGACGGGATTGGAGGGCATAGACGACAAGCCTTGAAGGTTCGCGGCAAGCTGCGACATTTGTTGCGACATCTGTTGCTGCAACTGTTGAGACATCGGCGGCATGTTCTGTTGCATGTTCGCCAGGTTTTGCAGGTTTTGGAACATGGACGCCACTGTGGACAATGAAAATACATTGATTATTGAAGATAAGGTATTTGGGTTGGTCTACAGGGCTTGAACACAGGATTTGCCTTGCTTTGCTTAGTATTATTAGAATGTGGATTTCCATCATGCTTTGTGATTTAAACTCCGTTTTCGGAACATTTATAAATTCTTCTTAAACAGTTTTTGTTTGAATCCTTTAGAAACTTTCTACCAGTTTAGTAAAAGTGCAATGAAAGGTTTAAAAGCTCTAGCTAGAATATAATTTCTAGTTTCATAAAATTTTGAATGTTTTATTTCATCGTGTACAAACGCTTCCATCTTCATCCTTTTTTTACTGAAACACAATCTTATATCACAGAACAAATACATCATAAACATAACAATAAAGTTTAAACATCAAATGTTATGACGTCATTACTTTGTATTGCCGTCGCGTCGATGCCGATGGTATCTCAATGAATTTCGTAATATGAAGCTATTGCTGTTTAAAATTTAATTGAGTCTGATCTTTTACTTCGAGACTCAATGACTGGCAATGTGTGGTCGCAATTATGGATGGCCGAAGTAGTAACTTTCAGATGGACGGCATTAAGACGTTTAATAAAAATGACGGTGATGGTAATTTTCTTATTGATATCACCGATTTAGATAAGATTGGATGTATCGTTCTAAAGATCGTTGGGTGGTAAACTGTTTTCATGCGAGTTAACCTTTGACTTGTCATTTGGGTTATTTTACATGAAGCTTTTATTGTTTGTTGCGACTTCTAAGGCTTTAAACAGTAATGCAGGTATTTTCTCTATCTCAATGGGTCTAACGTAGTTCTTTATCAATACTTCCATGGGCATTATCATAAACTGCTGTCAGAGATATCAAACATTAAGATATGAAGATCAACTTTTCACGACGGAGAAAAATTATTTAAGTGGTTACTCTCTAGCAAGCATCTCGAGCTATGTTCAGCATTAATCATATTACATAGAAAAGAGTTGATCAACAATTATTTTAATGCTGTAAGGAGTACGTAAAGATAAATTAGCTTGTCTAAGTACAATGGCTTATGTTCGAGAATTTTCAGCGTAATTCGATTATTGAAGCAGTCTGCAGCATTTGCTACCAGAGCTTTGCCATTTGCTTTAATTTGTGCTTTGCTTGAGTGAGGCTAATTCATGGAAATCAGTGTAACATGGGCCATTGGTTAATCAGTTATTCTAAAATAAGAATAAGTATAATAAATTAATGAATGTAGTACGAACTCACTGGAGCCATTCAGATGTGGCTGCTGGTGCGGGGTGCGTGCGCGCGGCGAGGGGGTGCGTGGCTCGGCTAACTGCGCGCGCGTCGCCCCCCCCTCCGGCGAGCTCGCGCCGCTCTCCCGGTCTGACTCCGCCTGTGGAAGAAGAATATGATTAGATATTGGTTTTAGGTAAGGAATGTGTCTAGTATTTTTGTGTTAGCAGTGTCAAAGCTACAAGTGGATTGACGCCATTGTCGATAACTTGCTTATCCTACGAAGTGAATTTGGACATTATTGATGCGTGCGCGAAGACACTCAGCGCATACATTTTGTACTAGAGCCAGCAGATTGCCGGATATGAGCAGAGTCGCGCATTAGAAATATTCTGACAGAAATTTTTGAAAATGATCGGCTGGGCTTCAGTTGTATTTCCACATGTGAGGCGAGGCAGGACGAGACGAGGTGAAACGAGAATTGAAATCCTGCCGGCCCATATCCACCAAAAATTACCATCACAATATTTCAATTCTCGTCTGGAATATCCTGGCCAATCCAGACCATTTCCACCGAAGATACAGGAGGAGAGAATTGAAATTTTACCGTACCATTTTCAATTCTCGCCTCTCTTCACCGGTATAACTGCACCTTAAGTCCCTTTCTAGCAAAGCCTTTGTCTACAATCCACTATCTCAGATGAGATGTTTTTGTTTAATCATTGTGGTCGATTTTCTGTAGTACAACGGCACTTACAGATAGTCCGTTTGATTTTATGTTTTCTTTTTGTTTTTTTTAAATGATGCTTGTAATATTAAAGTTTTTGGCGGTGGTCCCGTAAGCCTCACGCTTATACCAAAAACAAGTACAGAAACAGACTGGATGCAGCTCCAGATCTTTGCGTTCAATTGTCAGACATAGAGGCTAATTTTAGTGCTATTATAAGAAAATACGTGAAGAAATTTAATTCTTCACATTAAATAATTACCTACTTTGTGTTTCTTTGTCAATAAATGTTTTGCAATACATGTAATGATTATTTTTCATTTATAATTTGTTCTTTTTTCGAGTCTAACATGAATATATTCAAACTACAAGGTAAAACTTTAGTTATCAAATTGGCCAGCTAGAGTTCCGCCAAAAAAGGTATGATCAATTAGGATTCCATGGCCTAATAAAATTGGGAAACGCTGCCGTAAGGTACGAATTAGAAATCGGTATTGCGTAACTAAGTCTGAACGAACCCGTGCGTCCTGCATTTTTGCTCGGTGCTCTGCTCCACAATGTAATGCATCGTAGCTACTAACTCGGACAGAGGGTTATTATTCTCCCTTAGTTTGTCTATGACGGCTTTAGGTTTCAATGTAATTGAGGGTGAGCGTATCGCTATTTATCAGGCACATTTCCAATCAAGGGCGGTTCGAGCAGGTTAAACATTTTTGGATACAGTTTAGTACGAGCTTGCAAGTTTCTGTGAGCTCTATGTACTCAAACTCAAAACTCGTTTATTCAAAGTAGACTAGTATTACTTAGTTCTTTTTGAACGTCAGATTTAGGTACAAAAGACTGCCCCCAAAAGCGCCCACCCTTCACTGAATAATATGTATCTTTTTCTTGCGTGTGTGTGTTTTTTTTTATTATTTGACTAGATCGCATTAAACCCTAGTTGCACCTGATGGTAAACGAAGACATGGCCTAAGATGGAGCATACGAATCCAAGTAACGGAGAAATAGAGGGATTCTCCTATACCCCTCTGGCTTTCACATATACGACGGAACACAGTAAATTATTTGGCGCCGACTTTTATGTGATAGCTAGCCAGGCGGACCGTATAGATCCTAGCATCAAGCGTGCTGGGTTTTGTTAAATAATACAACAACCGTCTATTCCCAACGTGTAGTGAAGTTTTATATTCTAGCCCATCCCCACTCGGGATTGAATTGTGTAAGAGTGATAGAGTTTAAAGAGCTCACGATTTTGATTTTCGTAATTTGCAAATTCGTAGTTAGGATAAGTTTGGTAGTACCTACTTAGTGAAATTAATCTTAGAATATGGAATAGGAATTGATTCTATGTTGCGATTCTTTGTCATTTCTATAGGGTGTGGTAGAAATTTCGCTACGTTGATTAGTCAAATCATTATTAAATCAATTTGATTGACTTTCTAAACGATTGTAGTTTTGTTCGTGATTTAGAGGTAGCATAGTCTTAGCAAACCTATGTTTAAGAGGGACGGAACGGTTGTATTGTAAACTAAGTACACCTTAAAGATTGTTTTCAAGAAGACGAGTTCTCACAATCTAATATAAACGCACGCCTTTTAGGGGGTAAGCAGAAACTATAGAACGCCATATTTATGCTACGATCTTTACATACTATTTTCGCTTCGTCCACGTTCATTTTTGTAGGTTAGAAATATTAAAAATGGCTTCAAAAAAAACTGCCTGGATGGGAACCACCCATCAACACAGAAAATATTTTTTAAAGTTTGGATTTAAATATTGGGCATGGATTTTCAACAGAATCGATTTAAGATTTGGATAATTAAGGTTTTTGGCTGCTGGCGTTTGTGTTCATGGTATAAGGGGAATAAACAGCAAATAGATAGTACAAAAAAAAAAAAGATTTCGAACAACAATAAATTAAAAACCTCCATAAATAAAACGAAAATATAACCAAAACAAAGTAACAGATCATACTTAAAATTGTAATACATTAAAATAAATGCGTTCACGTCTTACACTGACTGCTATTAATATTTTAATTACGGAAACCATCTTTTATTCGATTCTTATATTATAACCATTGTGCAGCTTGTAAAGTAATAAACTATTTATATTGCAATTATTATAAGTACGGAATAAGGTCAGGCTACTTGACTTTTAATTATTAAGCCCTATTAAAATAATATAACTGTAAGGAAACGCCTTGAATCTTTAATTTGTAATAATTATACGTGGTCGGTGCCACAGTTACTTGCAACTATATCATAAATATTCACACGAGTTAAAAAATATGTTAGTAAAATAATTATAGGGTACTTCAACCGCTTGAAAGTTTTAAGTGAAATGTTTGAAAAATTGCAACATGGTTTTCTTATGAAATGTTGTTATAAATTTAAATAATGGCTAATTTAATTATGGACCTGGAAGTTTGATATTGAATTTATTTTAATTAATATTTTTTTTAGAGATGTGTTACTTACACTTTTTTTAATACTTAAGTATAAAAAACATTTTCTAAAGTTTCTTTTTATTAAAAATCACTTTTTTAACTTTAATTTAGTAACAATGGGATAATTTTTGAAATAAAATAAATATTACAGTATTTAATTACTCACGAAGGACAATGTCATTCTCTCCAGGCCTAATAATTTCACTATCACTGTCTCTATAAAACTAGCATTACTTCATAAAAATATTAAATTTAATTCACGGAATATTCTCAAAAACGTACCGAACAAAAACTTTATCGAAACTTTCGGAAAACTTTGACAAACTTCAAACGACCGATGAAAATATGTGACGATCGTTCTAAACTCAAAATGTTCCATCCACACACCGTTATCCGAACGCGCGAAAAACTTTTCTTTACTCTATAAAAGTTGTATTTAGAACGGAAAAATAGAGCATAGATAACGCCCGCGAAAAAGAAACGCCGCGCACTATCGACAAAGCGTTCACGTTTTTCTTTTTTTTTTAATTTATTTATCAACGGCCGGTAACACATACAGCCGCGCGGCCAAGTTGCACAGCGCGGAATGAAAGCGCGTCATCAGTTTAAAAAATCAACCCCTTCGGTGGTGGGTGGAAAAAATGCGGCCCCGCGGGGCGTTGGGTGGTCCCACCGAAATCCTTGCCAAAGCGATCGGGATCGGTCCGACTTGTCACTTGTCGAATAAGCATGATAATTAAAGTTTTCGATTAGTTTTTTTATTCGTATTTCTTTAGACCTTTCAGCACGTGTCTCGTGCAAATTCGCTTTCAGTTAACTCGATCAGAATTTTATTCGTTAGCGCATTGATTTGTGATCTAACTTTTGAGACATTTATTAATTTAGACTTAATTATTTAGGTTGTAATGTGTGCTAATTAGCGTTCATAATTTCTTGAAAAATAATAAATGAAGAAAGCAGTCAATAGACTATTGGTACTTTTTAAATTAATACCGAAATCAATAATTAATATGTTATATTAGAAAACGTGGAAAAAAACTTTTTTAATTGGTTTACTACGCGTGCGGTTGAGTACTTAAAATAGACGAGGGATACCATGGGGCTTTGTAAAGTATTGTAGAATAGTTTTGAGAATATAGCCTCTATATTTTTATTGTTTACCTATTTTGTAGTGAAACGAAAAATAGTGTACATGATTTTTGATGTGCAGTTAAAAGTTGAGTAACTTTTAAGTTTGTCTGAAAGAAGTCAATATAATTTAAGCTTCTTAGCTGAAAGCTCTAAGCACACCACAGTTATTTCAAATTGAACAGAATAAACAAACACAATTTATTTCACACATTCTATATTGGAACACATAAACATTGGGAACAAATTGAATACAAAAAGCTTAAAAGCACAATCAAAACTCCACCGGGCGCTGACTAATGAAAAAAGTTGAAAAAAATTATCATCAACAAGTAACATTCGGAATAATCAGCGGTACACGGAAAAAATCAGTAATTATTCAGATGAAGTTGGACGAACGAAGGGGGTAAGGGGGCAAGGGCCGGCCAAAATAAAAACGGCGTTGCGTAGGGGTGACACCCGTCCCCCCTCGCCTCTACAAATGTTATCTAACTGCGTTCGTTTCGCGTCGCGGCGCCGTTTCGCTCTGAATTAGCGCCCGAACCGGCGAAATTTCAATTTGTACTCCATTTTTTTCTCGGATAGTTGGTCCTAATGGAAAAGGCTAGGCGATCACGGATTCCGTCTGAAACGGGCGACGTTCGCGCGCACGGTTTTCTAGTTTCTAGCCGCTTCGTAGGGGATGTGTGCAAATGTGGAAATGCGAGTCGCGACCCTCTGAACGGCGGAAGAAACGTGTGATTGTATGGCGTCCTCATTTGGGCGGCAAAGTGCGGGTCATTATCGGGCGATGGCGCACACACGCGTCGCATTGTCCGCTCGGGTGTGTGTGTAGATTTTTACTCATTAATTTTAAAACGCTCCGGATTTTTTTCAGGGCGGGTGCTAGGGGGCCAGAGGGGGCCGAGGGGGGCGAAAATTGGCGATGGCCGCCGGGTGGGGTGTCACCGACGGGGGTTATTAAATAGATTGGTCCGCGGCCGAACGGAGCCGCCGATCTGCACTTGTACCTCGCGTCATTAACGGGTTGAGAACCGATTTTAAATCGTGAAATAACAGCCTGTTACAGGAAAAGTTGAGCGCGGCTTATCGGCCTCTCCTGCCCGTGTTCTACAAGCTTAATTGCATTAGAAGTGTATTTTTTATTACGACAATTTTTCTATTCATTACTTGGGAGATGTTAATTGTCTTGTTTATTGAGGCGCGTCTGTACTTTCTTGTGTCGTCGTGTCGGGCGGTGTTTCGTTTGTAGTGCAACAATACTCTGTCACGTAACACACACACGCGTGAAGCTTTTTTTCCGCGGCCGTTCGGCAGTGGGTGAACAGGGGTGTATGGGGGGACGAAATGTGAAAAATACTCGAAAAAAGGCGAAATTGTAGCAGATATATAATTAAAGTCCAACGTACAGCAACAGCGTACAGCGATGTATTATGCAGACACGTTCTCGGGTGTCGCGAGCTGCCCAATACACGGTGTCCGATGTCGAACACTAGGCTCGACTCGACGTCTATACATTGTTATTGTGATTATTTCATCAAATGTTTTGATTGCTTATGTACGCTACTTTATAGACGTTGGTTTTAATTAGTTTTCTTAAGTTATGGTAATTATTAGACACTTATTTTTACGTTCTTCCATGTTTTACCTACTTATTTAACTTTAGCTGACTACGGAAATGTATCAAGTTTAAGTTTCTTCCGTAATCTAAAGTTGTCAACTTTTGCTTTACATTCCCAAACAAGGTGCAGGGAAGCTAAACCTTTAAAATCTTCCAGAACACTCGAAACCATTCTATTAACACATAAAAGCACTCAATAACAAAATAATCAAATTCATTGTAACATCGAGAGTACATCTCGAAAATATAAAACGGTTGTTCAGGGGGGGTATACACGACAGATGGTTAGAAGGGGGGCTTACGATTAATTTAACATTAAATTCAATAATAACCTTCCATTTATTGCGTAATTTCCTTTCAATTACCTTTCATTTATAGCTCTGTAACTGGATTACAGATGTGATGAACGATCGAAATGTTTCTGCCTAGTACATACGTACTTTTTGGAGTTTAACGCTAAGTGATGTTATTAACAAAGTCGATTAGTTTAGTCGATGTTATCTTGATTGATATATTTGGAGCTATCAGCGTATCCGGTATAATTGTGCGTGTAATGTGAAATTTATTTGATGGATTCAATTATTTTTTATTTTTTTGGGCGGGGTATTGTTCGTTGGAATTTCCATATTTTTGGAATAACACCTGACGACGATGATATGTGGATACTCGAATGAGACTGAAAAAATTTAATTAAATATTATAGTTAATTACATCCTAAATTCTTTAGGCCTGTAAAGATTTATTTGATCTCATTAGATAACAATAGAAAATGAAGTTATGTGCAGATACACACATCAAAAGTATCTAGGGATCAAGTACGTTTTTAGCGAATTACAGCAAGCGAGGGTCTTAAATTGTTTTTTTTTTTGGAAATTGAGACAGAACAGAGAAAAAGTACCTAGTTATGATTTTATACTACATAATAATACAAATGATTGATATACGAGTTCCCACTGTTTATTTGTTCACACAATACTCGGTAACCCTCAGGTTTACGACACTTAACTGACGTCACCGGGACACCGATATTGAATCAACCCCCACTGAGCGGCGCGTGGGCACTCGATTCGATTCAACTCACTCGATTGTTCAAACATAATCGTCTAAATTTAAATTTTTTCGTTTACCATTGTTATGTTCTATTTAAAATTTTGATCGACGACGCAATTAGTGCACGCTCGTAATTATGATGCTTTTGTAATGATGAAACAAAAGAAATTATAATGCGTTTTTTAAAATATTTGAATGCGATATAAAAAATCGTACCTAAAAGTTGTTTATTAATAGTCCAGTACTATTACGATAAATTAAGTTTCAACTTTTTATAATTCTGATTACTCTTTAAATGTATGAATGGGATTGGATTATCGATATACGTGCACATATTAAATCGAATCGACATTCGAATCGAAGTAAAGAGTCAACAACCGAAACTCACTAAGTACACCTGTTCAATCGACATCCCGCCGACTGTGCAGTAGTTTTTCAAATATGCAATTTACTGATTTAAAAAAAGAAGACCTCGACCCGTGGGCCGGTCGCCCGGTGGGGCCACGGAAAATGGCGTAAAACTCGACGAAAAAAACCATGAAAATAGTAGGCCCACGTATGGTAAATAGCGTCGAATGTTGAACCCCCCTGGCCACCCGTGCTAATTTGTTACTCTAGGTATGTTCGCTGGTATTGACTTTAATGTCTCATACCGCGTGTTTGTGCTACAGTTCTAAAGGTCGAAAGTAATTTTAGTAGATTAAGGAGCGAATTTACCAACTTATCAATAAGTAGTCCGTAACTATTGACTAGATAAGCTAAATTATTAATGTGACCTACAAATATGACATACAGCGAAATGAAGGAATTGGCTCTGGATAGAGAAAGATGGAGATTGCTACCGACAAGTGCCCAGCACTTGAATTTTGGAGAGAGAGAAGGATTTTTTAAATTCAGTATGTAGGTAGTTTTAGTAGTAAGTAGAACTCTTTGTGAAAGAGCGCTTCTGCCATACCCATTTCTGCCGCCAAGCAGCATTGATTTGTCCCAGTTTGAAGGGTATGGGTGCCAGTGGAATCATCATTCAGCCGAAAGACGTCCACTGCCGGTCATAGGCCTCCCTAAAAAGGGGGGTTTGCCGTAATCACCACGCTTGGCAGGCGGGTTGGCGATCGCAGTATGGTTGTTAAAGTACTCAGAGAACGCTGCTGCTCATCCTGTAGAGAATCTCTTAGTCGCCTTTTACGACATCCACGGGGAGAGATGAGGTAGTGCTATTCTTTAAGACCGGCACTACACGAGACAGTGAAATTACAGGCACGTAATACTTTCCAACTTTGTCTCGAAGGTTGGCAACTCATTAGCAATCCTCTTAGTGTTGTAGGTGTATATGTTACGGGTAAAGGCCGAAAGGCGGTTACACCTAAGTTTACCCGGGTACAACTAGGTGCAATCAGTAGCAGTTGGTTAGAACTAGGTATAGGTTTAGTCGACGGAGCCCCGCTGCTCCTATTTCTTTCTGCAGGGTTTAAAGTAACCTAACACAAAGGGGATGAAGGAGATGGTCATCCCCTTCGAACCTAATTTATCCGTGTCGAGGTTCCCCTGAAGCACCGGTGTGCGGCTGCACCTAGTTCTACCCACTATGATGAAGGGTAAACCTAGTTCTAACCGAAGATAAGTAGGATACATCTAAGTTAAACCGCATGTGGCCGGCTGCACCTAGTTGTACCCGGGTAAACTTAAGTGTAACCGCCATTCGGCCTTTACCCGTAACATATACATTATAGGCGGTGGTAAACTCTTTCCATCAGGTGGACTATGGTCTTTTTTGTTAAACATTACATTTAAAAAAGTGAAGCTAAATACGTATTTTATAGAATATTTTCAGTTAGCTTCGTGCATCGTCATTATTGGTTTATATTCCGCGCTATGAATAGTTAAAATGACTATTTGTGTTACCACGGCAAATGTATGAAAAGTATCAGAAGGTGAACAAAATTTGTCACTCAAAAAATAATAGTTTTCATAACCTTACATAACATCATGCCTGTATTCCATGAAGGTTTGAGCAGAGGTGTATAGTACCTACACCCTTATTTCGCCGTTATGTTTAGTCCCATATAATACGGGGCGAGCCAATTACCATCAACCGGGTACAAATACAGACTCCGGGCTGCTACTCAGAAATTCCACTTGGAAAAACCCAATAACACTGCCTGACTTGATGATCGAACCTAGGAACTCACGTTCATCAGTCGTGCTTGCGACCACTACCAACGAATTTTGATAACTGATCAAAAAAGTACCAAATAGAACATATAGAAAGAAGAAGGTAAAGAATGATTGATTTTTTACTGCGACACGATAGCTTTACAACCAACATCATAAAGGTAAATTACAGGCAAAGAGAAAACGAGATAGACCAAGAAGAAAGTACACAGACCAATTGAAGGAAAAGACAGAAGTGATAACATACAGAGAAGTGAAGGAATTGGCTCTGAGTAGAGAAAGATGGAGATTGCTACACCGACAAGTGCTCAATACGATATTGAGTGTAGGTAAATTTTATTG
The DNA here is from genome assembly GCA_905220435.1 of Amphipyra tragopoginis. Lineage (NCBI taxonomy): Eukaryota > Metazoa > Arthropoda > Insecta > Lepidoptera > Noctuidae > Amphipyra > Amphipyra tragopoginis. Next base: position 7,978,001 of record HG992006.1, read on the forward strand.
TTTGTTATATTATGTTGAATTATCTACATTTAAATACTTCTTCTCTTCTATCGTGTCAGCACGAGCTATACGAAAATAGCTCATGCTGTGGTGAAAAGATTAGCCAATCAGCAAGGTTGGTAGCGAGGCTGACTGCCCAGGTACGTCGTCACTCGTGGAGGCTCTTTTCATGCACTTATACTTCTGTTTTCAATTCATCCAGAATTGATCTACGTAAATATTTTGTTTATCATCCATAACTTACATAATTTAATCAACGTAATTAATATTACCTTTTTTTGTGTAAGTAGTCTTAATTTAATCACTTGACAGACAGAACTGTGTTACTGGGGAGTTTGCTGCGCCGTTTCTTCTTCACAGAATAAACACTAGAAAGCGGTGAAGGTTGAGCAAATTTTGGGGACAATCTTACGTAAAATTGACGTTCAAAAAGAACTAAGTAATTCTAGTCTATTTTGAAGAAACGAGTTTCGAGTTTGAATTGAATGGGGAGATCTAAAATGTAACTTACATAAAAAGCCTTTTTAATCATAATTAGCTGTCAAACTACATAATTAAATACTCAATAAACATCTGTTAATGATTGTAAAACATTACTTATTATTCTTATTAACCAACGCTTATGAAAAATAATGAAAAACAGCAAAACTTCATAACCCGGCTAGACGCAAGAAGTCGGTAATGTTCACAATACCAACGTAACCTAATGGACATAAGTAATAAAGGCTATTATCATTAGCCGTAATTGCCAGTCTAGTTATACGATATAGCAACTCGTTGGTAAGCAAATTAAACTCTTTTTTTAAGTTCGGAGGGTGTGCAATGAACTTTGATGTTCAATGAAGGAGAGGGACGGCGATATAATTAAGTGCATCTCTTTTTAGTCGAGTTTAATCGATCGTTGTTTGCCGATCGAGTCAATTGCAGTGTAAACTAATTATTGGTAGTGTTTTTACTAATTGTGTTTATTTTAAGGCTTTATTTAGAAGATATTTATTAGTTGGTTAATTATAAAAATTACCTCATTGGTGTAGTGATTGCAAGCGCGGCTGTCAAACTTAAGGTTCTGGAGTTCGATTTCCTATTCAGGCAAAGTGGGTTTTCTATCAGAAAATACTCAATAGCACCCCGGAATTTGGAATCGTGCCCGATAAATGACAATAGGCTCACCCTTTGTCACATGGCACCAGTAAATTGTACGCTCTCTGTTTACGCCTTCGAGAGGTAAGTACAGGCGTGATGACTGTTAAAACGTCCTACTGTGTCTTTAAGTAGAAAAAGGTCTAATATCTAGGTGTCGTTTTAATTGGCGATCGCACGATCATGGGATGCGATCGTAGAACATACAATGGTGTTTTTAAGACGAAAAAATGAAACACTTTGGTCCTCAAAAGCCTCTTTTTAAATTATTTTAAACCTTAAGAGCCAACGTATAAGTTTCAATTAGAAAATATTTGATTGAACATGTACACACGGTTACATATCAAGTTACAATTTCCAGTATAAGCTGACCTCTCATTGTACGGAAATCCTATACAATGCGAGATCAGGCCATACTGGAATTATAGCTTTATAGCCGTGCGTATGATCGCATCGAATGGTCGTGCGACCGCTTGCCAGTTAGGACGACGCCTTTAGCATAGTTTTATTAGGAAATTGGGTACCTAGATAAAAGTTTAAAAGAAAAATCAAACGTCACAAGGGTGTTGACGACACGTTTGGTGCAGTGGCTAAGCGATTGGCTTCTGCGCTACGGGTCGTGGGTTCGATTCCCACACAGAACAAAAATTTGTATGGCCTACAGATGGTTGTTTCGGGTCTGGGCGTTTGTTTATGTGAGATTTGTGTCTGTAACCCATGATATAAGAGAAATCTTAGAGTGGGGCAATGTTTCAAAAAAAAAGAAAAAAAAAGTAAGAAAGTGTCGAGAAAAAAATCACTACTTAAACACGACGAAACTTGGCAACAATTCTTTTAGTATACTCTATAAAGCTCCATTTACACAGACCACATTTTGGAGCCCAACGGCTGTTTTTCATACATTTTAAATTTGTGCTCTCTCACATTTTTGCTGTTGTAGTGTAGGATACAACGTCACCCGGGGAGGGGGTGACTGTCGTAACTAGCAATTGATAATTTTTCAGAGAAGTTCTCACAGAGTGACGTATCTGCTTCAAATGAATAGAAATAAATAAATAGATACCTTAGGGCTTTAGGGCAACTACTAACTTAAAAGAGGAAACCAAGAGCAATATAAAAAAGTTACTAATTCGTTATAATAAAGCCACAGCTAACGCAACTACTGAAAAATTATCAATTGCTAATTACGACAGTTAGCGGGGAGGGTGACAACAAGGCAAGGGTACAAAGCTAGACTCTATACAGACGTACGTCTATAAAAGGTTAGTCCGAAACGTACTACCCATAGTAATAAATAACTATTGTTCTTCAACTTTCCCCAAAAGTCAAAAGTTTAAGAGAAATAGCTGTTCAAAGATTTCATAAAAAATACGCTAAAATCCGTCTATCCTCAGCTACGAGTATGATCAGATGTGTTTACATTTTAGGTCATATTTGGGGTCACGGATTAGAAGCTTTATTTTTTAAATTCGTAAGAGTGGTTACGCACTGCATCCGATCCGAATCCAAAAATACGTTCCGAAGTAGTCATAGAACTATCTGTATGATAGTTTACGCAGTAGATCCGACTTCGGTCATCCGATTTCTCTCCGTCATCCATGAGTCTCCAATTCGGAAGAAATATTGACGGACCGAAGTAGCCGCAGCATGTTTGTATAAACGCTTTCGCATTACTTCGGATTCAAATCGAACATATGCCAAAGATGGCCCCTGAATTGCTTGGATTTGGATCAGAGATCGGATTAGTGCGTAAGCAATATCCGAATTCGGTCCGAGTTTTTTACATTCTTATTTTCACGGATCCGGATCGGATGCAGTGCGTAACCGCTGTAACTAAACCAGAGATGAAGAATTTCTGACAAAAAAAATCAAAATCATTTTGCAAGGAAACGAAAATTATCGAATTTTGAAATTTTAACATTTTCTTTAAACAGTCATCAGTGATACACTAAGTGGCCCGCGGCTTAGTATCCCCTTTTCGTCTAACCTTGTATAGAGCCTAACTTTTGTACCCTTGTGTGAACGAAACATTACTTCACCGCTATTTACACGAACAACGTTACGGCGTTATTATCGCGTAGTTAGTTTAAATTTTTAACTATATGCGGTAAATTATAGAGTATTTTTTCCTATTTTTCTTTAAGACCGTAAACAAGGAGAAAATATACAGTTTATTTATGGACAAGGGGCTTCTAAATAGACCGATACATTGTAATCGTAGGGGAATAATTAATGTTGCTTTTTTGTTACTTAAACGTTGCCCCACTCTAAGAATACTCCTGTATGTAGCAATAACACATAACACCCAAACCTGAAACAATTACATAAAAGCCATAGAAATACTTATTCCGCACGGGAATCCATCCTGCGATCCGTTACGCAGTGAAGCGCTCAGTCATGACTGCGATAACAGTGTTGTCAAATTATGATTGCCATAATAATAAATATCCATAATAACCACTATTGGCGAAGGTACTGGTGATCGCACTGTGTGATTAGTGCATTGAGGTGCATTGGAAAAGCTTCCACGAGTGACGACGCGGCGACGATACTCAAGTACGTCCGTCGCTCCTTGGGCAGTCAACCTCGCTACCAACCTTGCTGACTGGCTAATCTTTTCACCACGGCGGCATGTTCTATTCTCATATAGCTCATGCCGCCACCACAGAAGAAGTGCATTGGAGAATGAAAATGGAAGGAATGATCCATGTTTTGCCGAGAACTACTTAGGTATAATGTCTCGTAAAACCGTAACAAAAGTGTGTTATATAACTACTTCAAAAGTAAATTTATAGCATTAGGTATACGATTATGAAATTAATACTGTACGTTTATGAAAATATTTTATTATTTTTACGAAATTAACGTAAAAACGTAATTGTCAAACACGAAACACATGTCATTACCTTAAAATTTTCAACAATGTCCGCAAAGAAACTAGCATGACACAACAAACCTTGTATAATTAGCATACATTATAATTATCAACGTATCAGGAGACCGCGTTAAAACAGCTATTACGTACCATTATGCTATATTAAGTTTTTTTGATTAGCCCTAATTAAGCACGGGCTGCGACCAAAACATAGAATTTATTTCCTACGAACTAATTGTCTCATAGGTGTGACAGCCATTATTTTAATTGCGAACTGAGGCTTTAATTGTTGCTTATGTTTCTTTCTATGGCGACGCATTAAGTTGAAAATATTTTTGAATAAACAAAATATTATTGAGTAGCTCATATCACTTGTATGTATAGCACCTATTTAGCTCATAATTTTAGGCATGGCCATGTATATGGTTTCTGGCTTGAGTCTAGCGTAGACGTCCCCTAGCCATTTCAGCATGCCCTGAGGCCTCGGCGTCCTCAAAGCCTCAGCACCCGCATTCAGAGGACGACGCGGCCCCAGAAATTTGGGGGTGATGCTGAAATGGCAAGGAAACCTCGACTTCTGGGTGCTCTGTACCCCTTGTATCGTCGGGTGGAGCCAGCCCTGGTTTTAGGTTTAGTGTGATAGCAATAATTTGGCTAGAACCTTCTCGTTTTGCATTAACTTTGTCAGAGGTTCGTCAAACGCACCCAGTAGGTACTTTTTACTAACAAGAATGTACACACGGTGTCCCAAGACAAGTATTGACCTAACTGTCGTTTTGGTTTTGAACAACGAACACTATCGAACTTTCGAATGCCGAATGTTGTGCTCAGAACTAAAAGGTCAGTTAGGTGAATACTTTTTAGGGCACCGTGTGTGTACTCAAAAGAAACAAAAGGATTAATTTATTATTATCACTGGGAAATTAAAAGTGACTTAATGAAAAGTGTTTTTAATTTAAACACGGTTTATATGAGTTATGTTAATTGCTTATTACAATCAAATTAATTATAAACATGTTATGTGTTTAACCAGTGGGATACTAAATACGACGATATAGGTATTGAAATATTTTTTTATTCACGTATGACTAAGTATTGCAGTTAATAAAACTGCTACAAAACTCAAATATCGTTACCAAACCCTACTTTTTAATAATCCAAATAGGCAATTTCTTTCGAGTAAAAGTTCTAATGGGTAAATAATTGGGCTTTCCACTTATGTGGGTATTAGTCGGCGGTGTGTAAGGCGCCTAATATACCGCGATTACAATGTGATAAGTTAAAATTTTATAGTGAGGGATAGTAATTATTATGACCTTATCACTATTTTTTAATAATTTTAATATGTTTTTTAAATACTATTAAAGAAAAAAGCAAATTAATTTGTTTTAAAAATCGAACTTTTACTGAACAAAAGGTGACATTCCACGAGTCGTAACATTAAAACAGTGTTGGAAAATAAAATTAAACATTAATATAGTGACGTTGTGGAACGGACCCATTCTTGCAATTAAAAGCGATTAATTCTCACTGCATCGAATATCCCTTTTTGATAAAGGACATGGAACAAAACGTACCCACCTTGTAGCAAATTGAGACTAGTACCATTAAAAAGGTCTTTAAAAATACATAAATATTTTGTATGGCGACAACTCTGTATCTAACGGGAGACAAAAGTTATTCGACGTTGAAATATGCAGAAAAGCCTTTGTGAATTCACCCCGAGCGCAGTCAATCATATCCCTTGAACTAGCCCAATATTCGGCTATAGGTACCTACATATACGTAGGTGTATCTATACACCCTCGTATGTACCTAAACATCTATGCGTATTTATTTTGCTATACCTAGGGTAAGTAGGTTTTCTAATGGGAATTGGGAATGCATGCATGAATGAAGTTCCCGGATGGAAAACTAAACAATAAGACGGGAGGAGGAATACGCTCAACTCTACCGCACTTTCTGAAGCTGAAAGGTCGGCGCATTATTATGACGGGCCGCAGCGGGTCGGGTCGCAGCGCAAAAATCAGCTCGAATCGCTCGTATGTATTTTATATGAACTATCGCACACTATGCCGGGGCGCAACGGGCCGCATATTCCGCCGCAGATTTTAGTTGAGCGCGATGCGGCCAGCCCCGCCCCGCTGCGCCCTAAGTAAGCATTTTGCGCTGCGCTGCGGCCCGCTCCGCCCCGCTGCGACCCGACATAATGTGCGCGAACCTTAACACAACCAAAAATCCACATTAAACACACAAAACGGAAGGGAACTACAAACATGTGCTGTGCATACGCCGAATGTAGGAGCCATTTTAAATAAAAATATTGATATTAAGTATTGCAAAACTTAAAAAAATATATAAGGTATTCTATGATTATCTAAATGAATATTTTTTTAATAATTAGACGGTGCATATGTGATAATTAATGTAAAAAATATCACTTTTTACTTAGTTTTTAATAAAATTCGAAAAAATAAACTTCGTCGGTCCGGCAAATGCTTGGGATGAAATAATCATTGAGAGCAACAATACCATTTAGTGATGATATTTATTTTGTGTACCATAATAAATAAACAAACTGTACTTAATTGAATTCATGGCATTTTAATTAATATTTTCTGTAGCAAAAAGTTAACTTTAGTCAGCTGGGTCAGTTCTCTCTATGAAACAGTACTGACAGAACAGACTGGTTATTCATTGGGCCTATAAAATAATAATTATAACACTACATAGATGATTGAAAACGCAAAATGGAAGTGATCATAACTTCGGTCTCCTATTCATTCATTCATTCGTTCATTCATTTTTGAGTTGTTCACTTATGCCTCTTCTAAATGACACCTAGTCTAAAATGCTACAAGGTGGGTACGGGTTCCAAACAAAATTACCCATTGTTCTTTAACAACATTATTCCATCGCATAATACCTCAATCAATACTGATTACTTATGCTAAAGACAAGCACGAATCTCGATCCATAACAGCAGAAGCATTTAGCAATTTTCCTATTCAACTTTCTACCCTACTCCTGCTATTAACTAAGTATTTATCGTAACTTAAAGCTGTAATTATGGCGTATCGTAAGACGTTTTGACAGCTTGTTCAATAGTGTAGTATTTGTACAGACATGTCCGTATAAAAGTCAAATGGAAAATGGCATGTGTGTTTGACTCGCAAGTCAAAGTAACTATTGCACATCACTACTTAAGTAAGTCTGCTAACAATCGTCGGTCATTTAATTGTCTTTTGCTATGACTTAATTGTTAGGCTTGACTTTGAAGGCCTGTAATGTTTTAAGACCAATTAGTGTTGTTCTGTTGAATCGAAAGACTAAGTTACTGGTATATAGAAATTCCTGATAATAATTCCATGTAATATCGTTATTGTTTATAAGTCTCATACAAAAATCCCAAAATTTTCATAATAATTTATAATTTAATAAAAAAAATATAAAAATAAAACAAGCGATACAATTTTTACCTATTTATATTAAACTATTCTCCGTTCATCCAAAGATGACTCCTGATATGGCGATCATTTCATAAATTGTAGCCTTATGGATACTGCTATCAAAAAAACGTACCTAAAATAGCGATATTATCCATGTCATGTTTTTTAAAAATATTTGATATCCTTTGTAAGGCAACGGTTTGCAGAAAAACCCCAAGCTCACTTTACGTTGAAAAGGGTAAGTTAAACTATGGCTACAAGGGGATGTGTTGTACTATGCTATTTGTAATAATACAAGTCAAGACTATTATGTTTCTAAATATTAAGTACTGCATTTAAATACTGTGTGAAGGAATTATAAGTTGCCACAAAATAGAAAAAGACATAATTTTACTTGAAAAAATATTTTACTACCAATTTTACAGCAAATTATCACTTAAAATAATTACAAAATTAACATCAAATAAGAATCCGTAGCGAGACTTGAAACTCGTAAAACTTTAAAGTCTTTACATGAAAATGTTCCTAGTGTGTACCAAGTTATTACATTAAACACTAACTTGCTGTGTCGTAATAGTGTCTGAGTAGAGGGCCGGACTGCGCCATTAAGGAGGGGAAATTAGTGCATTATTGACTGATTTCCCTTTTCAACTAGCTGATAGACGGCAGTTCGCGTCAGCTTTTCGATTTAAAATACTCGCTGGCTGAATGTTTACTGCATTAGCTTTGATCGATTACATTTTGATGTTTAGTTTTTTTTTTCATCGTGACTAAGCGCTAATGTAACGTTTTTGAATACAGCGCGGTTTTAAAAATGGAATGGTTATTGCTCGGTAATGATTGTTTCCCCTTGATGACAGCAACTTTTTATTTCTGCATTTTGTGAATAATTGATCTTGTGTAACTATTAGAAAACGATAATTTATGTAAATTACATTAGGAAGATTCTAATTAAAATTACTTCGTCGCCAACCAAGTTGATTAATTGATTTGATTCAAGTTGATTAAAAGTACGTTGTAGGTACGATGTAGATAATAAATTAATGTTGATTTGATTATGATTTAATTTTCATGCCTACCACTAATGAATAGAGCGGTACAAACAAAAGTCGAACCTATCGAAAATCGTAGTGAACTGGTTCTCTCACCCTCGCGACACAACGATCGTAGGGCCTCCAATTAGTTTTTATGGTACGCTTCATTACAGCCAGTGTTAATTATTATTGTGCTGACGAACGCCCTGTTCTCACTCGACGACCTAATTAGAACGGGTGCCGAGTTTTTTCCTTTTTTGTTTTCTTGTCAGCAAATTATGAGCATTGGGGTGTGTGCAGCGCTTTGTGTGGGTACGTGTGTAGGGGCACTTATGTGCGCGCCGTCGCGTCGCGCGCGTTTATTCTAAATTCGAATCGCATAGAATTACGATTCCAAATTCGAATTTATTTTTCTTAAACTCCATCTTGGAGGCCTTTTATAATAATAATTAATTAAATTTTAATCCGTCCTGATTAGGGATTATTGGCATTTTTTTTAGTCTTGTTTTAACTCTAATGCTAAAAAATATTTGGTTGGATTTATTAGGGTCTACTTTTATTAATTATTGTGTTTATGTCGTTACATCTTGAGAATCCAAAGGTATCAAATGAAGAATCATCTTTTTTTATTTGATCTGGCTTAGTGTATAAGCACTAATAGTAGTGCAAACTATACGTTAACTCCTGAGAAGATAACACAAACAAAACCTCTCACGTGGAAATTAACGCCCTATTAGATACAATCGTTATTGTTTTTAAACGTTTATTAAGCATTTATCGAGCCGCGGCGTCTTGTCAGCAACTCGGCAATTTCTTCCACGTTTACTAAGAGAATAGTTCAATAGCGTTACATTGTAAAAATGAGTATAAAAAGAGCATTTCCTCACGCACTCCCCGAGTGCTCTTATAAACTTGTAACCCGTAAAGCCTCGGTTGTTATATATAAGTAAAACCATAAATTCACCTAATTGGCACGATTAGAAATTTTAATCATTTTACAGATTTCTTTTGTAATTTTATCGAGTTCTTTATAGCCTTCCGATTAGTTTCAACATAATAGTTAGTTAAAATTGATTGTTAACATGTTATTTTTGTCGATTTCACCAATTAAGATTTTTTTTTTTCAAAACGTTTTATTAAAAACTTATCGTGTGTAATTACGAATTGCTACGGAAAGTAGGTTAGTTAGGCAGTAGGTAGGTACTTATTATTTTTTTCTCCATTTAAACTGTGATTGTAGTTTAACGCCATATAATCACCGCATAATATTTCGTGTGGGTGTCATATTATTTTGTTTGGATACATATTTTGTCACAATTGTTGGTTTGTGCTATAATTATATAAAACTGCTTCTATTTTTATTGAATAACAGTGTTATTAGCGATGTAAGTAGACGCATTAATTGTTTAGAAAATATTCAAAAAGCACACTTAAGTTTTAGTGCCGTTAAATTAACAACTTAAGAAATGAAGCCTGATTTACATATTTTGACCTTTAGCAAAGTGATTGTGATTAAATATAACTAGAGCTACAACGGACTAATTACTTGTTTCTCCATTTTTGTAATCATGTTTCGGCCAAAAGCTATAACACAGATAATCCAGATAATATATTTAATTTTTGACAGTGTTGCATTAATCAAAGTGGTATGAACAATAAAACATGTCACGAGTATAACCTATTTCCTAACACAATACCTGTTTTAAGTTTTACAATGTGTCAAGTTTGACAACATTATAACAATGTTCTTTTGAAAAAGTTGTTATTTGTAACATAGAAGGGTTAGGCAGAAGTGTACAGTACACCCTTATTTCACGGTTAAAATTAAGTCCCATAGGGCGAACCTATTGCCACCAACCGGGCACAAATCCAGAGTCAGGGCTGCTACTGAGAAATTCCACCGGGAAAACAAATAATACTTAGCCCGACCTGGGGATTGAACTCAGGACCTCACGCTCAGCGATCACTTGCGACCACTAGACCAATGAGGGAGTCTGTAACTTGATAGTTTATTGAATCTAACAGATAGGTTCTTAAATGCACTATAGGATACATAAGGTGTTAAAAATTCAACTGTAAGGATTTTATGGAGTTACTCGGTATCGGAAATTGAACAACTTTTGTTTTACAACTTTTCGAAATTCGCCAATTTTTTTATGCCTGTCCATTTAAATCAATGAAATATTGTTTTTGATTTGTATGGAAAGTTGTAAAAAAATACGCGAATTTCTAAAAGTTGTACAACAAAAGTTGTTCGATTTCCGATACCGAGTAACCCCATGAAATTCTTAGAGTTGTTTTTTTAACGTCTTGTATGTATAGGGTGGTAATTTATGATGGGGCATGAAGGGCAGCTACCTTAACCATTGTAGCAACACGAAATCGTTCTACAAAGCCGAAAGCCACAACAATTAAGGTAGCTGCCCTTATTACTAGCCCATCTCGAATAAGTTTTTTTGCGATTTCTGACGTTTCTAGTACTCCAACCTCAGTTGGTCCGGAAGAGTCTTTTGATCCATAAGGGAAATAGGATCGATTGGCATCATAAAAATGTTTTATGAAAACTGCCCTTTTTCTCGCTGACTGTACATTTCTTTCAAAATCTGTGAATGCCGATACAAATTAGGTATTTCAAAAGTTAAGGGTGGTCTCTTATGAACGTTTTCCTGTAGCTACAATGGTTAAGGTAGCTGCCCTTCAAGCCCCATATCAAATTACCAACCTGTATACATCGGGGTTACGGTAAATGCAATATTATATACTCTACCATTATTGTATTACAAAATACAAAAAGATTTTTACTAATAAAACACTTATGAAACTTAAGACAGCCGTCACTTACTTTTATCGCTGACTGTACAATATCCAAATTCTTACCACAATTACGGGTACAGAGAATCGACTAGGCTATCAATAATTTCGCCTCGAAAACCGACAGCACAGTCCTTTGGTTGTACTTAATAAATAATTCAGTCTAGTTAGCGGTATTCTAGTATTAACATAGCATAAATTGCACATGTCCGGGCCTTATATTATGGATTTATTATGGAAAATTTATTGATCGGAACTTGGTATAATAAGATCTTATGTTATGAGCTAGTGACGTAGTAGGACTAATTTTGTTAATGAGTGTACTTTAATAGTAAGTGGTGGTTTTATTATAAATGCTTTGGTACCTACTTGATTTTTAAGCTAGTTTTCTTTACTCGTCTCAAGGAAAAATTATAGGGTCGTTATTATAGATATTGTATTAAAGATTGAAATCGTAACACAGAATGAAATAGGGTATTGTCAATGCTTATTATCATTCCGCCCAAATACTCGTAGTAGGTACCGAAACACTTGTCACAATAAAGTGGTAAAAATCTTGTAAAGGCTGTCACACACAGTGCAGATATAAGATAAAAGGAGGTAAGATATCTATATCTGAGCTTATATCTTACGACATTTTATCGTTAAAAGAGCCTCCACGAGTGACGATACTTATGTACCTACTTCCGGCACACCCTGGACAGTCAGCCCCGCTACCAACCTCGTTGACTAGTTAATCTTTTCACCACGGCATGAGCTATACGAGAATAGCAAGTGGAGAGCGAAAAAGAAGAATTATGTTAAGTATCATCACTCCTGGAGACTCTTTTAATATACCCACACCTCACAAACAGGTAATAACTCTCTCTGCTTACCCTTTTCCCAACTATGTTGGGGTTAACTTCCAGTCTAAACAGGGGTTATTTTCTAACCGACTTTTTATAGATTATCCTTGCGGACCCTTTCAACGAAATCGGGTAGTGATTGGCGTGACCTGAAGGGTCTCCAGCCAAAACTCCCGATACACGCTGCCCCGAGGTGGTATATGTACTTGAACCACCTGATATTTAAGAACTGTACGACAAATAGTTAAAAGTGACATCCAACAAGAAGAGGAAGGACTTTTAAAGCTTAATTAACTTTCACTTTCCACTGATGATGCCTAGGATAGAGTATAAGAACGGTTATACAAATATAATATTAATCACTGTTTCTCCTAACCTTTTCCCAACCAGGGGGTCTACTGTCTAAGCACGAAGTCCGTGGTTTCGGCCTTAGTTACGAGCGTTTCCTACTTCCTATCATCTACAGACATACGATTATTTCAGGGCCCGAACTAAGAATGAATGACAACACGATTTGACAGTTGTCCCCACTACCGATGTGTTTTTGCCTGTCCGAAAAGTTGACTCCTACTTGAAGTTCACTTCGACGTTTCGGGCTACTTTCGGACGGGACTAACTTCGTTGAAGGACTTAGGGAATAGGCCCCCAGATGCGACTGAATACCAGTATTTTACACGGAGCGACTGCCATCAAACCTCCGCAACGGTTTAACGTGCTCTCCGAGGCATGGAGGAGACTCGATGTGTAACAAGCGGTCACCCATCCACTGACTGACCGCGGACAAGCTCAGCTTAACCTTGCAAATCTTATAGGTAATAACTATAGACCACAAATGTCAAACACGCTGACTAAAGTGTAAGTGTATTTCTGTTAAACACAATTATATATGCCTTTTTGTTTCATAAGAACATTACACTCTTATAATTAGTCACGACTCCATACAATTTAATAGTTAACACGTCAAGGGTTTTTACCTGGTGTAAATATTCCATAAATTATACTAAGCTAAGCGCTAATTAAAATGAAACATATTATAAATCATTTTCTTTAATTATTTGTGCTCCATTATGAGGATTTTGAGGTTTTATTGTTTAATTAACAACCGCGCGCATCATACGCTAGGTTAAGCTGCGTGTGCCGCGGTTAGTCCGTGGATGGGTGACAGCTTGTTACACATCGAGTCTCCTCTATGCCTCGGAGAGCGTGCAGATGAAGCAACTTTACACATACGGTTATTTCGGGGCCCGAACTAAGAATGAATGACAACACGATTTGACAGTTGTCCCTACTACCGATGTGTTTTTGCCCGTCCGAAAAGTTGAACTTGACACTTGTTTTGTTCACTCCTACGTTTCGGGCTACTTTCGGACGAGCGACTAACTTCGTTGACGGACTTAGGGAGTAGGCTGGTTAGACTGGAAGCTAACCCTAAAATAGTTGGGAAAAGGCTATGCATTACATTATGCTCCATTTTAATCCGTTTCTCAGTAAAGCTTACCTGAAAATATACGGTCCACCAAAACACTATGTGTATTTAAATGTAAGTTAAAATCACTGCTCTTAGAAAAATGCTATTATAGTATCCAAGAATTTATGGAAGATAAAAAGTTAAAATAGTCCAAATATACAGGGTGTTAACGAATTCGTGTAATTCCTTAAAACCACATGATCTACTACTGATGTAGACAGTCCCTGCACGAGACTAAGAGATTAAAAAAAAAAAAACATGCGGCTTTGTTACCGATCGTATCTAAACCACCTAAATAAGGATTCAGAAAAAAAAAATTTTTTTGCAAACAAAAAGTTTGTGTGAACATTTCGATGCCACGCATAAATTAATGAAAGCACGGCGACACGGCTGGCAGGCATGACTAACGCGATATCGCTCTTTGCAGTCAGATAACTCAAGGCTCTAAAATTACTCAGAAATAGAAAACCAAGATTTCTTTTTTGTTTTTTTTTTTTAATTTTTTCAGAAATTCTCATTTAGGGTTAATCTGTGTCATCAGTAGATCACGTGGTTTGAAGGAATTACACGAATTAGTTTACAACCTGTATATATTATGTGTTAATAATCATATATTTTCCTTTTTATGTTTAAAGATTTAATACGAGTATAATAGTTTATAATATTATGAAAGTTCCTATTCTACTGCAATACTACTTACTAGTTTTAAGTTAACTTGCTGCACCCTAACAGGATCATGTACTTACTCAATAGTTTTAAGCCTAGCTATAACATTGTGTACATTGTGCATTAAATAAATAAATAAGCTATTAGACAGACCATCAGACAAACCCTCATTAAAATCTAGCTCACATCTCTAGTTACGTCCATCGATCTTAATAGTCTGTTAACTAGGCAAATCCTCATAAGGATATCAATAACACCTACTTATATCAATCACGTATTCTCACAATGTAGCGATTTAATGATCTCAAATATAAAACGTAATGATACTACTGGCCTTAAGTCATTAACTACAAACAAAAACCAACCTTATCGTAACGTAATAAGAGTGACACAAATTCTCCATGGTAATTCATGAGATCATACCGGGTGCTTGATTTATTCCTTTTAACCGTCTTGACCCACATTCGTGTATTGCCTTTAATTGTTAATAAGCATAATTAAAATGCGTGTTAAACATTATACGCGCAAACACGCTGGCGTTATAGAATGTGATCGCGGAGTTTTAAATGGTTGCTGGATATGGTATGATTGTGTTAAGTAGGGTCGTTTGGTTATTGATAGTCTTGAAATATGTTTAATATATAAGCTATATGAGAAGAGAATCTCTTAACCAATCACAACCGACAAAACAAAACCAAACATTTTGACAGTTTTTGTAAACGAAAACTATCATAATGAATGGTTCTGCTTCGATTCTGTTGCGTTTAATCAACGTTTCTGTTAGTTGAACTGGCCGCCAGGAAATATTTGAAATATTTAATTAATGAATTTAAAATGTCACATAAATAATAATTTGATGGATGACCTACAAAAGTAATAATAACATAACTAAGAGCTGGCGAGTCACCGTCTGCCAACACATTTCAAATAAAACTTGAAAGGCAGACGCCGTTTTCTTCCGGCAATAGAGGTTAAACCTGTGGTTAAACGATCCACAAAACACCCCTTTCCATAGACCAGATATTTTTAACCATATTTTACAATAGTCTTGCACCCACTTGGGACGGTCAATGACTGTACTCAAATAGTGCAGCCGTGGATAGTCCCCGGTTGGTGCCCCACCCCATTTTAGATTAAAGTTCTCAAAGGGGCCTCTGCGCGTTGGACCTGTGTCCCCGTGTATGCCTTCCAAAAGACCGGACATCTTCCGCAAGGAAGATGAGCCGTGAATAGAGATACATAACTAAGAAAATACACTCGGAAGTAATGAATCCGGTTCACCAAAATAAACCTAAATATCTCGGAAACTAAGAATTAGTTTATTCAAATAAAAAGTATTTTTAAGCAATACATTAAGCAAGCATGCTTAGATTCCGAGTTAATAAGGTTTATGTTGGTGACCCGGATTAATTGCTTGAATCTACGTATGGTGAAAAATGGTTGTAAACTAAATTAGGCATTGTGGACTCTTGGACCATTTGTTTCTACGTCAATGGTATAATCACGACACGTTTGGTGCAGTGGCTGAGCGATTGGCTTCTGCGCTACGAGTCGTGTGTTCGATTCCCACACGGAACAAAAATTTGTATGGCCTACAGATAGTTGAGTTGTGAGTTTTGTGTCTGTAAACGCACCCACGATACAGAAGAAATCCAAGTGAGGGGAAGTTTATTATTAAAAAAATACACTAACATCGATGAAATGCGATCACGGGCTATTTGTGTAAAGTGACTTTAATGCAGAGCTAAAAAGAAGATTAAGTTGTAATACTCTTCCTACCTTAATGACGTCACGAGTTCATTGCCCGTTTCACTTCCAAAAGCATCTTAAAGGATGCTAAGCGCGAATAATTTCATTAGCAATTAAGACTAACATTATTTTTACCAATCATTAACGATAAATAATTGCATCACATAAACATCTACGTGTTGAGATTAAAAACGTTTAATTACAAACAACTTCCCACATACTAATTATATGTCTAATTAGCACACTTCCATAATTAGACATAATTGCAGAACTATTAAAAAAAAACACAATAATTTGCAATTTGAATGCCATAATCGTGAATTGTTAAATATAATTAATAGTCGAACCAAGGTCGAACATTAAATAAATTACATATTGATTTCAAATTCAGAATGTTGATTATAATTTATTATACATTACAATGTCTTGTATAATTTCAATAATTATTAATAATTATATTTTCCTTGCGAACGTGGTGTTTGAATACTAATCTGGGTTAAGTTATGATAATCGGTTGAATGTGTACCTGATTGTGTAATGCGTTTATTTACTGTCAGTTGTACTTGTTACGTCTATATAATTTGTTTAATAAATAGGTTTCATTTGCTGGATTATCTCTTACATAGCTTTAGCCTGGTATCCCAGCATGGTCTGCTTTCTATAAATACTTATAGGACTTTGTCAAATGATCAGAATTTTATTAGTGTATCAGTTAGGTTGACTGTGAAGGAAAACATTGTAAGGAAACCTGCACACCTAAGGCGTGAATTACATAGAAACGGCGTAAGGTGCAGACGCTGCGCAGGCGCGTCGCTTTCATGCATTTTTTGCAGAAAAAGATTTCAAGCGGCACGACAAAATGTATGGAAACGACGCGCCTGCGCCGCGCCTGGGGGCCTACTCCCTAAGTCCGTCAACGAAGTTAGTCGCCCGTCCGAAAGTAGCCCGAAACGTAGGAGTGAACAAAACACTTGACACTTGTCAAGTTCAACTTTTCGGACGGGCAAAAACACATCGGTAGTAGGGACAACTGTCAAATCGTGTTGTCATTCATTCTTAGTTCGGGCCCCGAAATAATCGTATGTCCGTAGGTGATAGGGAGTAGGAAACGCTCGTAACTAAGGCAGAAACCACGGACTTCGTGCTTAGGGAGTAGATCCCCTGCACCTTATGCCGTTTCTATGTACCTAATTCACGCTTAAGAGGTCTCTAAAACTTTTTCGTTATTGTATGTAGTCAAGTCAGCCAAGTCGAACCAGGTAACGAGGTGGACTAAGGCCTAACCCCTTCTCATTCGCAGAAGAGGTCGGTCACAACAGTGGGACTGTAATGAGCCGATTTTGTACGTTCGTGAGAAAACTTGCAGACCTGAGAGGTAGCCAAAAAGTTATCGATATGGTGTGTGTACTCCGCTAACCCACACCAGGTCAACGTGGAGTACTATGGCCTAAACCAGGGATGGGCAAACTACGGCCCGCGGGCCAATTCCGGCCCTCGAAGCGTTTTAATCCGGCCCGCCAATACTCTCTTTTAAAGCAAGAACGTATGGCCATAACAAATAGCTGTAATTTCTTGTACCAAAAATGTTAGTTTTGCCAGAAAAAAATGCATATATTTTTTGGAATTTTGGGCCCCTGCAAAATTACTTGAATTTTTCTATTGAAAAAAGTTTGCCCACCCCTGGCCTAAACCCTTCTCATTCGCAGAAGAGGCCGGTGCCCAGCAGTGGGACAATAATGGGCTCTGATTTACTAAATGTTATACACTCTCATTCCCAAAGGATTTTTCTATGCAATTACACAATTATCGTGTTGTTTTTATCCCAGGAATGTTTCTAAAGACCGATAACTTAATAAAACCGTAACAACATTGACACCAAATAGAGCCTTTAACCCTTTTCCGCTCGTTGACATTTATGACTTGCGATAAAGACGTAAGGTAGCCGATACATTATTATTATGTTTGTTTCTCTATAAGTATATATCTCGTAAAACTTTTAAATACAGCGTGGCCATGAATCGATAAAAAAATAATAAAATTAAGTATTTAGTTCTGCGAAAATAAATATCGTAATGTTATCGCTTTCACTTTTAAGTGACAAGTTTAATATTAAGTGCTGGAGTTGAAACAAGACATGTTATGCAGTATGTTAAATAACAGAGGTTCCCTTAAGCCCGTTAATCTACATTAATCTATACATATAAAAGGAGAAGCTGACTGACTGACTGACTGATCTATCAACGCACAGCCTAAACCGCTGGGGTTAGAAAGTTGAAATTTTGACAGGCGGTTCCTTTTGTAACGTAGCCATCCACTAAGAACAGATTTTTCGAAATTCAATCCCTAAAGGAGTTAAATAGGGGATGAAAGTTTGTATGGAAAATCGTCACTTAACGGGTTCAAAATTTCACGCAAGCGAAGCTGCGGGCGAAAGCTAGTAATACATAAATATAAATATAAAATACAAAAACAAGAAAAAAAAATTAAAACAATTCGGACTGGCCTGTTTAAAACCAAAATAGTAGCGTAGAATAGGTTAAATGCGATGTTGCCGTGTTTTCTATATTGATAGACCAGTGCGCATGTACAGTAAGCGTTGCTTTAACGTAGCAATTTTTGATTTTGTTGTTTTTTTTTCATTTTTTGTTTTTTTTTTTGTTTTTTTTTAGTATGTACGGACGCTATATTATTTCTGGAACGCCTTCAGTTAACTGTATTTTAACAATGTGATGGCATCCTTGAATTACGTTTGACATGTTCTGACAAGTAGATGAGTAGTTATAATTTATTGTCTTTACGTCCGACCATGTATGAGAAAAATGGGAGTTGAAAATCTGCAGACAAAATGGATATAACCGGTTAGTAGTTATACAGAGTGGTAATTTAAATAATATTTTTATTTATGTGATTATACAGTGTGATAATATTTTTATTTATGAGATTATACATGGTGATATAATATTTTATTTATGAATTTGTATTTTTCGTTCACCCTATATATTCTTTATATTTATCATCATCTTTTATCTACCTATTGCTGAGAACAGACTTTCCTGCTTTTGTCACTATCCTTCGATATAAAACATAATACGAGTTTTTTTTGTATTCCCATAATATGGGTAGATCGAAGGATTTAATTAGTATAAATGCCATAACAAAACAGTCCATAGACAGACAACCTTGAACTTGTCCTAACTCATGCGCATCTACAACGATGCCGCTGCATATAGAATGCACTGTCGCATGATTTCGCAACCAAATAAAGTTATCCGAACATTTATGCGGTTAAGATGTGATTAAACTGTCGAGGCTTCCAGTAAATACATTTATTATAATGATTTACTAAGAAATCCATCAATAATAACAGTAATGAGATGCGTGTGTCTCAAGAGATTGACTTATAGCGATAGGCAAATAATTCATGGGATTAATGAGGCGACGATTTCATACAA
The DNA here is from genome assembly GCA_905220435.1 of Amphipyra tragopoginis. Classification (NCBI taxonomy): domain Eukaryota; kingdom Metazoa; phylum Arthropoda; class Insecta; order Lepidoptera; family Noctuidae; genus Amphipyra; species Amphipyra tragopoginis. The sequence goes on from HG992006.1 coordinate 7,997,490, forward strand.
CCGTTTCGAAGAATGAGCCGTACAATATCTCGTCTCGGCATGAGATAATTCGACGGAAAAATTATCTCATGTTGTATTATGTTAGGCTAGCTGATGGTGTGTCAGATAAAAAGGTTTGATCTTACTTTACATAGAAATTGTCGTAAGAATCTGGATTATGCTTTACACACATTTTAAGAAAATGATGTATACCGGTGTGTTACCGCGCGTCGTCCAAGGACGACACCACTATTGTTTATCTATTGTGTCTATATTTACGGTGATTGAGAGATTAAGCTTGCACTGTATTAAAAAAAAAGTAAACCAATAAAACCAAAATAGCAGCTTAAGACACAAACAAAAAAAATAAAAACAAAAAATAAATAAAAAAAAATATTTCAAAAGAAAAACATGGGTCCGATTTGTGCAAGCGAGAAAAAGCTACACTATGTCGTAAAATAAACGCCGCAGCGCTGGTGTTCCGATAGTAAGCGAGACAGTAGCAAGAGTGAACGACATTGAATTCCAAGAATGTCAGTGAAGCTCTAGCAAGATGTGAGATAAAAGAGTCTATAAGTTAACGGTTGAGAATATCAAGACGAGTGAAAGTGGAAGCAGACTTAAAGCGTCAAATCCACCAGCAAGTTTGATTGCGCAAGTTGACTTGTGCAATTTTCCAAATGTGGACACACCCTTTTTTTTTTCTTCGTGGTTATATCCTCATGGATACCCTTCGCCCGGGGAAGGCGAAGGGCTATTACCGGCTACTCTTACCGGCTAAAAAGCCACGGTGTTCCTTCTGCTGACCCTTGGCCGGAGTCGCGGAATTCGCAGCTGCATGCACCGCAACCCCGGCAGAAATACACACCCACAGCAAGTCGACCTCTATAAGTTTTACGAACTAAGCGAGCACTTGCTTTACTTGCGCAACAGAACTTGCTGGTGGGTTTGGTGCTTTATGCAATATTTTAAAGCAGACCAAGAAGAACAAAGACGGAAATTATGAAGATAAGTCGTGGAAAAATCATTAAAAAACATATTGAAATTTTTTTCATCCTCGTTGTTAACCGCAGGTTATGGACCTGCTTGGTATGCACCGGGTTGCGGGTTTTGACTTTTTCAATGTCATGTGTACTTTTTTAACTGACGTCAAAAAAAGGAGGAGGTTATCAATTCGTCGGAATCTTTTTTTAACGTTCACCGATTATTCAAAGACGCCTGGCCCGATTTGGAAAATTCTTCTTTTGTTTGAAAAGTTATACTTTCCAGGTGGTCCCATGGTCATTAGGTCAGGATCTGACGATGGGATCCTGGAGAAATCAAGAGAACTTTTCTAATTTTATAGGTACACTTGAAGCGATTTTTTGTTTGAAAGAGTATTCTGCCGAGGTGGTCACATTTAAATTTAGATCTGATGACGACTCGATTTATTATGACAATGGAACTCTTCAATGGATAACAGCAAATTACCCGCGATTGCTGTGATTGCATGTTTATGTACGTTTATGCCACTTAAAATAGAAAAATAAAATTACATTAAAAATAAAGTTTTAGTTAAAATAAATTTTCTTGAAGTCGGTTTTTCTTTTATTTTTAAAGTAATTTTATTAGTTAATCTAAAACATCACTGACATACGGTGAAGAAAAACATCGTGAGGAAACCTGGCCTTAATGCCCGCAATCGCCGACCTGCAGTGAGCAAGCGTGGCGATCAATACTAGTTCCTGCTTTGTATGAGAAGAAGCCTTTGCCCTGCAGTGGGACAGTTATAGGCTGATATAATAATTATTTTTAAATCTTAAACATAATTATACCTTAATTATGTAACAATAGCTGAGTAATACACAAAGTTCAAGACACACTCAGGCATTCGAAACCAATATCGATTGCGATAGTCCGGTAATTAGCTATTGGGAAATAACGTGGGGAAACTAACTCATTAGGAAAGCTGAATTCATACCTATTGGGAAATGCTGATAGGAAAGATTTACTATACTAAATTCTATCTACGCAAATGTTGTGGGTGTTTTCCTTATTATAACATAAGTGTGATTGCAAAATTGTTAGCTGGTTGTAAAATTATTGCGTAAAAAGTTATAATAGTCATATTCTAAGAGGTTTTGTATGTCCTAATTACGTCACAAATGAGATTGATCAAGTATCGAACAACTTGAAACCAAAAAGCGTATGTACTACACAGTGTAAGTATATATATGTATCTGTGCACTACACGCACTTCGAACTGTGGGCCACGATTTTAAGAAAAGTACAAAAGCGAGAAATTGAAATTATTTTCATCCATTTCAAACTATCACCTTGTATTTTTTTTTATTTAATTAGCTAATATCATTTTATTTTATAGTATTAATAAGTAGATATGAATAGGACAGTTGTGCACTGAAGTTTGCCCCTAACCCTATTATCAGTCTTTCTATATCACTCAAAGATTTGCTGATAGAAAACTTATTTTTGAGTTAAGCTCGCCTTTTTACACAACCTTACTAAATTGTACTTAAATTTTGTAACTTTCTTGTAATAATAATAAGAATATTTTAGTTCGTATTGCACTACTATACTGGGATAGATGACTCTGGCCTTTTTTATGACTATTCCTCATTTTTTTATTCTTTAATTTCACTGGCACTAATACAAGTCCGATTCAAAACACAACAGTTCAATGACTCATCATTCTCAGTAACCATTCCATAGTTTAGTTAGCCGCACAAAATATTTTTGTTTTAAAACAAAACAATAAAAACAACCATTTAATTTACAATTTTCAATGATACCGTGTTTTATATTTACCGATACGCGGAAAACTCTATATCAATTCTACTTAATTCGGTGCCAATTTTTTTCCCTCTTGACAGGTAAAACATTCCCCTGGAACCAAAATCAACATTACCGTGGCATTCCATTGTAAGCTATAGGATATGTATCTAAGTTTTGCGTTCGATCGCGTCGCATGCATTATCAGCTAATTACGTTTCGATTATGATCGCGCCGAGGCGTTGCATATTTTATCGCGGGTATTGTTTGCGACGCGCTCGGTGTGCAATGGCCTTTGCGCCTTTAAGCATTAATGGCATGTACCACGTTTGTTTTGCTACCAATACTTGTGTATATGAATTTCGCACAACTGTTTGTGTTTATTTTGGTAATGGAGTGATAGGTTTTAAGATGGGTTAAGGATGTTGATTAAGTTATGATGGTGAAGATATTGATTGTAATCACTTGGGGATAAGATCGCGACATCAATCAATGAAAAAAATGGTTAAGCACATAATCGACCCAATATCGCGTCATTATACAGGGTTAATTGAAAAACACTGACAACCTCTTAAGGGCTCATTGTACTCATCATTATGAACAACTTTTACTATGGAACCAAATCTGAAATCGCGAAAAAAAAACAGCTGTTCCCTACATTTTGACGAGCTAAGCGAACATAAATGTAGGGAACAGCTGTTTTTTTTCGCGATTACAGATTTGGTCCCATAGTAAAAGTTGTTCATAATGATGACCCCTTAAGAGGTTGTCGGTGTTTTTCAATTAACCCTGTATAAATTCAGTACATTTCTATACTTAACCTATTCTATATTACACCGTAAAGTGAATTCTGAAGTTTCTTAAAATAAAACCGGCCAAGTGCAAGTCGGACTCGCGTACGAAGGGTTTCTGTTTTTTAGTATTTGTTGTTATAGCGGCAACAGAAATATATCATCTGTGAAAATTTCAACTGTCTAATTATCACGGTTCATGAGATACAGCCTGGTGACAGACGAACTGATGGACGGAGAGCGGAGTCTTAGTAATTCCCCGTCCCGTCCCCGTTTTACCCCTTGGGTACGGAACTCTAAAAACGTTACCAAACAAAGAATAACACATATTAAAAAAAAAAAAATTGGATAATATAGATATTTTACTGTTCTAGATGATGTCGTTTACGTTTTTTTCGATATCAGTCTCCTTATGGCTACATTTTATGAAATGACCGCTATGTTGGGCTCATCTCACGCTGAACAGAGTATAATCCAAATTGTTTAGTGCAAACACTTACGTAGTAATTTGTAAATAGATACAAATTCCGCATATTACGTAATATTACTCAACTATATTAAAGCTTACAGACAAACCCGCAAACGCAAGTAGGCAACATTCCCCGGCGAGCATTTATAACACACACACACACATACACGCGCGTCACAACCAGCTAATTATACATCATTATAACTAATTGTACGATACACAAGTAAGAAGTATTCGCGACTATTAATGACAAAAGCAATTAGGGTACCACACTAACGCAGTATTTCAAGGAGACTGTGTGACTGTGTGTGTTGTGTGTGTATAGATGCAGTATTATTAGTGATTTTTTTCGTCTGTAGGTTTTGTTCGCGATTGTACTCGTTAATTAGGTTTTAATAGCTGTTTTTGATGTCATATTTGAAATTCGAATAAGATTTATCGAATAATCGTCAGTGAAGTTATAACAGTGCGGAAGTCAAAAATGGGTACCTACTTTACAAGAGAGTGAAACCTGCATTGAACGCAATGTTGTTTTTAATTATCATTACAAATAAACTCTTTGATGATTTAAAACCCTTTGAAAATCCTAATAATCTTTTTCATTTCAAGTAATATTGCGGCTTTCGCAGTGTTGTCTGTTTTTGTCACAAAATGACTTACGCACTGTTAGAACTTCTCTGATGACGTTATGTCATAAATATTAAGAGGTGACCACACTGACGTAGAATATATAGACCAAGGGTGTAGTACAAAACTCACGAAAAAAGTATCTTGAGCTTACATATACCGCCAGAGCGCGCGCCAAGACACACCGCCATATTTTACAAATAGCAACAAACTAATTCAAATCCTATGTCGTCAGGAAAAAGCCTATTTTTGCTTTACACCATACGAAGATTGGACTGCACCCATGACATAGTCATCTTTTCGCGTTTTAGTCTACAGTCGGTTCGGACATTTTTGAGCGTTGACCCGAGGTCTATGTATTTCTACGTTAATGGGTGACCACCTCCAATTTTAGACGAAGCAACCAACATAGGGTTGTCACATTACCAATTTACATAATTTATCTAGACGTTCGGTTCCCTTCATATCGACGGGCACACGTAGTACGAGTCAACTTCTAAAGCACAACGTCCATTGCTCTATTTGTATACAAATAGGTCTGTCAAATCGCTTAATATGGTGCAATGGATATCATTCATTGGCGTTAGTCGACAGACGTGTGATAGTTCACGCGAACTTTTAATGGCAAAAGCTAAAGATTACACCTTCTATTTTCATTAATAATTTATACCTTATTAAACTATAACTAGGGCTTGTTAAATAGGTAATTATATTAACTGTTGGAATAGAAAAATCTATTAAGCAGTAAGAAAATGGCAATACTTTTCGTGTGCTTGCTAAAATAATATATTGTCTCTTTTTCTTATGGGCGTGTAAGAGAGATAATAAAAAATAATTTCGTAATATGCAAACTCGTACTAGGAGTACCTATAGTACGAAAAAACCGAGACCGAATCGGTATCGGTACCTACTACGGTGTAAAATTATACATTAATTTTCGCAAACTATTTACCGTACACGACTATCGGAACCTCAAACAATACAGACACCTTATTAAGTGGGAGTGTAGACGGGCAATGGCACTCATTAGTCGGATGCTTAATGGTCCTAAGTATGCGGGCGAGATCGCCACGTCAGAGCGGGTCCTATGGAGGTGCGGCTCCAATGTTGCACGGGAATTGTGACGGGGTTGAATAACGGGTTGAATAAAGGGGTGAGAATAAGACTGTGTAAATGTTTTTTTTCTAGGTTAATCAATATCACTTGTAAACTTAATACGATTGAAGTATAATATAAATCTAAAAAAATGCTATTTTGACTATAAACATGATATAATTTTTATGATTAGTTATGGTTAGGTACTCGCCTGCATTTTTTGGGATTGCCCGACTAGTGTCGGGAATATTAGTCGGGCAGTCCCAAAAAATGCACGTGAGTAAGCCCTAAAAGTAATCATAAATATGAATGTGTCTTACGAAAGTTTTATTATGATACTAGCTGTTGCCCGCAGCTTCGCTTGCGTGAAATTTTACATTATAGAATACATACATTATAGAATTTCTGACCAGTAACCTAAATATTGAAATCCATGTTTCTTACTTCAAAAGTACCAGATTTCTCATACAAACTTACAACAATTATTTCACCCCTTTAGGGGTTGAATTTCCAAAAACCCTGAAACACGTGCACATTTATTTCTGACCAGTAACCTAAATATTGAATTCCATGCTTCTTACTTCAAAATTACCAGATTTCTCATACAAACTTACAACACTTATTTCACCCCCTTAGGGGTTGAATTTTCAAAAACACTGAAACACGTGTACATTTACTCCTAACCAGAAACCTTAATACTTAATTTCATGCTTCTTACTTCAAAAATGACGGACTTGCATACAAACATTAATCACCCTTTTCACCCCCTTAGGGGTTGAATTTCGGAAAATCCCTTCTTAGTGGATGTTTTCGTCACATAAGGAACCTACTGTCCAAATTTCATATTTCCAGCTTTAGTGGTTTAGGCTCTGCGTTGATGAATCAAATGTCAGTCAGTACCAGTCTCTTTATATATAAGAAGATGATTTTACCGACTACTTACAGTAAAATTTTTCTTTGATAATTTGGACACATCAGGCACTCCTTAAATACTGTAAAAACCTAAATGAAGGATCCACTGCAATAATGATGAATGTCCATAGTTTCTTTAATTCTAAGTAAGTATGTCATTCGGAGTTCGGACACTTGATATATGCAGTTCGTAATCTCGTTTACAAACTCAGCAATATCGCTTACAATCCCAAGATAAATACGTTTTTAAAAATCGGATACGCGGCTATAACGCTCTGCGTCATATGTGTTCTCATCTTTAACGCTGAGTTTTCTTTCACCATTTATAAATTAAAAATCAAATGAAATCAATTTGGCGAATGATTACCTTCGCCAAATACCTGCAGTTTTCATGCAAAAACGATTCTTTGTCGCGTGTAACACTAAATATACAAGGTTAGTCAGAAAGGGGGTACTAATCCGAAAGGGTGTTAAAGTACCTACACATAATAATTAATAACTTTTGTTCTACAACTTTTCCCAAAACTCAATAGTTTAAGAGAAAAAGTTGTACAAAAATCTCAAAAAAAAAATCTCTAAAATCTATCTATCCCCAGTTATGATCAGCTGTGTTTACATTTTAGGTCATATTTGGGGTCATGAATTAGAAGCACCATTTTCTAAATTTGTAACTAAAGCAGGGATGAAGAATTTTTGAAAAAACTAAAATAAAATTCATATTATTTGGAAAAAAATATATCGAATTTTGAAATTTTAACACTTGCTTTCAAACAGTCATCAGCGATACTATAAGTGGGCTTCGGATTAGTACCCCCTTTCCGACTAACCTTGTATACCTACTGGCAATCAATGCAAAAACTTGTCCAACTTTATTAACCGCTAGCGGCCCGACCGACGATCCGGATCGTCAGTGCCATTGTTTATCTATTGTGTCTATAATTACAGTACTCGATAAGTTAAATTAAATAGCACATCCACTGCCGATAATTATTTATTAAATACCTTCTCCGCGGACAGTGGAAACTATCATTAATTCGGAGGTGCCAGCCATTGCTCCTTGCTGGGGCGTTAATGACAATAACTTGCTATTAACTGGCCAACGCCACCCGTTTAAGATGCCCCTTCGACCGTACAACTACAGCACTAATCAATACGACTTAATTTGGCCAGATTATACCCGAAGAATGTCCGTTTATTAAGAATTTGTATCGGTAAGTTGGTAAGTTGCAGATAAATGTATAAGTAGTGATTAAAGTAGTGAATAAATGTTTCCCTTGAGGGTAAAGTTATTAAGTTCTTTGTAATAAGTAACTGTTTGTGCGAAGATCTAGATACTAGTAGCTGATGCCTGCGGCTTCGTTCGCGTAGAATAGCTTTGCCTCTTTGAAGTGAGGAACAAAACGCTGAAAGCCTGTTTTAGATCGGCGAAGTTATTTTACGCTTACCAGATAACTTTGCCCCTCTATAAGAGGAGCAGACCGCTAAAAGACTAGTGTCAGGGCGACAAAGTTATTTTACGCGTACTGTGATAAAAAAAATCCCATATCCTTCTTCTTCGTAGTAGTTTAGTCGTGAAGAAGTAACAAACAAACAGACAGACAAACGCACTTTCACATTTATAATTATTACTAGCTTACACCCGTGGCTTCGCTCGCGTTAATTAAGCTAAAAAAACTCTTAACACACTACAAACGTTTCTATGATAATATAATTTAAACGTGATTCGAAAGACGTGGCGCCATCTATGAACGTTTTTCCTCGGGAACAGTAATTTTTTTCGGGATGAAAGGTATCCTATGTCCGTTTCTGTACACATGACAACTATGCAAAATTTCAGGATAATTGGTTTAGTGGTTTAGGCGTGAAAAGGTAACAAACAAACAAACTTATTTTCGCATTTACAAAGTACAAGTTGGGATGGGATTGGGATATTATGATAGTGTAGATGTATTGTGCAAATAATACCGCAAAAATTATCGTAATTTACGGTCTCTAGGGTGACCACACACTGCAGCTACAAACAAACAGCGATCAACTGTGTCTCGAACAACTTAGTGGCTTATATGCAGTCAGATTTACACCTGCGATATAAGGGTGGGTGTGACGTGAGCTTGTGAACAACAGTCTTTCTTTTCAGTCAGGTGAAAGGTTTAATAGGGGAGTTGTAAGCGTTGAGAAGCATGTATATTTTTCATTACTGGTTTATTATGATAGAATCGTTAGTATTGTGAAATCACCTACAGATTCATGACAAAATTGTGTTGATGAAATACATAACTAAAAGATTATTGAAAACGTATTTTGATTAATATTTATGATTAGTTACGGTTTACTCACGTGCATTTTCGGGATTGCCCGACTATTGCGTCGAACCCTACAGGTAGTTTTACGCGCGACCTCGCCGCGTGTATGGCTCGGTTCGAGTCCTAAACTATTTATGCAATCCCAAAAAATGCATGTGAGTAAATTGTGAGTATGATTTGTGCATCATAACTATCGTGAGTCACATTCATATTTATGATAAGTGAGTAGACAGGTCGACTCGCGACCTCGTCGCGTGTTCAGGTCACGATTAAGGGCTTCGTTTGGGTTCGTAACTAGTCGGACAATCCCGAAAAATGCACGTGAGTAAACTGTAACTAATCAGAAATGTGTGTATGATTGTTTTTAATCATGTTAATATTATTTAAATATTAGATTCTATTGCTTCTATGTTTTATGCTATAAATATTATGCTACATACATTACCTCATTAATGAGGTATTAAAAATAAAATTATGCGGTTACATGACTAATGTCGCCAAGATGACGGTATTAGTCACAATTTCTTAGAATTGTTGAACAATTACCTATTTTTGTCACACGTGATTGCACTGTTATTAGGTAAGCACTTGTCCTTTTAAGTGTAAACAAAGATGAATGAATTCAGGAATAGTTGTTTTTATTTTTCAAAAACATTGCTTCGGCATACTGCTAATGAAAGTATGGTTCTGAAATCAGTTTAAGTGAATATGACAATAGATTGAGTTGCGGTTCAATGTGATTTGAATCGAATCATATTTCCTTATGAACTTATTTCTTAAAACTTACTAGGGAAGTACCCTTAACCCATATAAGGTGTTTCCTCTACTACAAATAAAATAGTGACGTAAAACGTTTCCACGTACGACACACACACGTGTTAACACCCACACAATCGCAGCTTAAAAAGCCTAATCAACATCGGATTTTTCGTTTCGCAATCAAGCGGACGAATTTCCACCAGCGAACGGAGCAATTGGAAAAAATATAATTACGTATATAATCCTCAGCAAATTGGATTAAAAAATGATGAAAAAAAAGAAAGTGTTTTAGGGGTGCGTCATTATTTTTGCGCTGGGAAAGGGATCGGCTAATTACGACAGATGGATGGTTGTACATGTAATAACGCTAATTAATCGATTGCTCGCGTAAGAGGACTTTTTTTTAGAAATTCGAGTGGGTTTCGGTTGAAAATTATCGGCGTTGATTATGTTGAACATATATGAGTGTGTTGCGGTGGAGTTTTTGAATGTTTTTTTGCCAAATGTTTTGTGACTTTTGGGAAATTATTTTAATATTTTTATTTGTTTATTCTAAACGTAATTATTACGATTGCCACTCATGTTTGTATGTGAAGTCCAGTTTGTAATCAGAACAGTTTGCAATCGATATAGTAAGGTGAAATGGGTCACATTTCTAATTAATTATGTCATTCAAAAACAGGGACAACTTATTCATAAAAATTGGTACAGCTTGTATTTGTAGAAGTAACTAGCATTTTTTCGTACAAAATTAATGACGATTTATGATTTTTAGTATTCCTTAGCTTTAAGCTTTGGAGCTGATTCAGAACGATTCATTATGTCAGATGTCGAAAGATTCGGTTTGTCATTTCTTAATTTTGTCGTCACTAGACGAAACTTCAAAACGCACTTATTCAAATGGACTAGAGTTTTTTTTGAGCGGCAATGTTACAAGAAACAATGTTTATGCTGTACGAAACGAGTATACAAGGTTAAACAGCTATTCCTCTTAAACTATAGACTTGGGGAAAGTGGTAGACCAAAACTTATTCATTATTAGTACTTTAACATCTTTTCAGATCAGTTTAGTACCCCCTTTCTGACTAATCTTGTATAAGTTGAATCGGCTGACCACTACTTATAGAAAATGTTCTAAAACGGGGGGCTGGTTAGCTTGAAAGCCTACTAAAACAACGCTAAGATCTATACGATAGTAGCTTATACATATCTCTATATCAATAACAGTTATATCGTAAGACATCGTAACACTTTTGAAATCATCGTTCTTACACACAGCGAAGTCTGAAACAGCGTTAAAAATTCAACGAAAATTATCACCACCAAAGTATGAAGTGGCGAAAGCATGACTACACAGCAAGTAGCGGCGAGGGGTACACGAATAGAGCCACTTAATATCACCCTTCTACCCTTCATTATAATCACTACGCACACACACACACTATCGATCCCCACGGCGTATTCGTACACACTGCGTTTATACAAGTGATTAGTGTATTTAATTTGAAAATGCTAAGTAGTTGCGTTGTTTTATCGTTGTGTTGTGTGTTTATGTGTGTGTGTGTAATTATGTGCCGTAGGGGTAGGCTAACCCTTTCATATCGCGTCGCGAACTGATCGCGATCGTAATATCACGATTAATGTGTTAGAGCGTGTTTTGTTTTATTTTACCTTCTAATGTTGTTTGTAATTGTAGTTGACGGAGTAGAAGTTTTATTTACAACTAGCTGGCATACGTTGCAATGCACTTTTTACTACTTACTACCTACCTACTACCTACCTTCAGAAACAAAATCAAAATAGTAACAAAAAGTTAAAACCATTTTCATGCATGCGGTAAACAAATGAGGAATATGGACATACTGAGATAATTTCGTTTGTTTTTTTAATTAATTACATTTTATTTCATAAGAACCTTCTGATAATAACGAAAACAACAAAAGAAAAAGTTATCCTACAGGTGTAATCATCGTTTTATAGATCTTCCCCTGTTTCTTAATTGATGAAATTGCTTGCTTAAACGTGTAGCATTGTATCTAGACTCGATGTTTTCCCAAACACTAGCCGTGTCAAAGCCAGAATAATCGGCTGTTCGGTGGCTTTACGTTAAGTTAGGCGTCAATCGCTGACAATAACGTTTGTGCACTTATACAATGTTGGTCGGAGAGGCGGTACTTAATCTGAAAGGGTGTTAACGTAACCCATAATAATGAATAACTTTTGTTCTACAACTTTCCCTAAAATTTTAGAGAAATAGCTGTTTCTAAGTTATCATAAAAATACTTACGCTAAAGTATATCTAATATCGGCTATCAGTATTTGTGTTAAAATGTTTGGCCATATTTGGGGCCACGGATTAGTTTTCCATTTCCATTTTCTTTAGGTACCTAACTAACTGCTAGGGTTGCGGAATTTGTTCGAAAGAGTTACCGCGGCCCTGGAACGCAAAGGGCATAAGGAGGAACACGGATGGGTTTTAGTCAGTAAGAGTCTGACACTCCCTTCCGCTCCCCTCAGAGCGGAAGGAGTCATATGAAGATTTCGCAAACATAAATAAAAGGTACCTAAACTAAAGCAGGAGTGAAGAATCTTTGACAAAAAAACAAAATAACAATCACTTTTAATGGCACAAAAATATCGAATTTTGATTTTAACACTTTCTTTAAAACATAGTCATCAGTGATACTTTATTTGACCCGCAGATTGCTACCCCCTTTCCTACTAATCTGGTAGGAATAAATGAAAACGTTGTTCATGGTGATGAGTGCAATGGCCTTAAGAGGTTGTTGGTGTTTTTCAACTAACCCTGTATATCTTATTTCTGTAGGTACTTATTGTTTTTTTGTAAATACTCAGTTTGTTAAATTTGTATTGCGTTGCTAGGGAAGAGCGGGGCTTTCCAACACAGGCATTACTTGCTTAAAGGGAAGCTCGAAACACTAAACTTGTACGAGTATGTAAACTTAAGAAGCAATAAACTATTTTGTATTTTTTAACGCGACCACATCAAATAGGTAATGAAATAAAATAAACTATAACATACCTCTTTGATCCTTTTGCTTACTACATTAAATACACATTCCGTATATTTTATCGGATTGGCGAGAAAATCTATTGTTCGATTATACAAATAATTATTTCTTAGAGAAATTTATTTACAATTCTTTGAAGTGTTTATTAATTAGCTCGATGAAGGCTCATCTTGATCTAATTGGAGACTATAGGGAAAACTTGAAGTTTAGGTAATTATTGTGATAATAAGTTAAGCACATTATATTTATTCGTATTTAAAGTATTTTATGTGACCATTGATTCTTAACAAGTGCATTAAAAGAGTCTCCATATAGTGACGGTACTTAAGTACCTACGTCCGGCGCACCCTGGGCAGTCAGCCCCGCTACCAACCTTGCTGACTGGCTAATCTTTTCACCTCAGCATGAGCTATTTTCGTATAGCTCGTGCTGACACAAGAGAAAAAGAAGTACAACGTCCGGCGCACCCTGGGCAGTCAGCCCCGCTACCAACCTTGCTGACTGGCTAATCTTTTCATCTCAGCATGAGCTATTTACGTATAGCTCGTGCTGACACAAGAGAAGAAGAAGTATTACGTCCGGCGCACCCTGGGCAGTCAGCCCCGCTACCAAGCTTGCTGACTGGCTAATCTTTTCACCACAGCATGAGCTATTATCGTATAGCTCGAGCTATAAAGAATTTTTGAAAAAAATAAAATGAAAATCATTTTGCATGAAAATAAAAATTACCGATTATTGAAATTTTAACACTTACTTTAAGACAGTCATCACTGAAACTTTAAGTGGCATGCGGATTAGTACCCCCTTTCCGATTAACCCTAGAGACAAATAATAAAAAAAAATAGAAAATGCACCGATTCATCAATAATGCTTCAATTCTACGAAGTTACTAGCATAGTGTACACAAGTAATTATTACTTGATGCCTTCATTCAACTTAATGATGGCTTTTACGCCTCAAACAATACTTATAAGTCGTTTAGCTGAGTAACTTATCGATTAGACCAAGTTAACGGTAACTTAGTCCTATATTAGGCGATAACTTATCGATTAACCACATTGAACCTATATTCTATTAAAAGAATGCACGCTATTTTCTTTAGAACTTTGTCCCTCTCATGCCTTTCTCTTAAAAGACAGAAATTCCATAAATTTGTAATTCCATAAAAATATTTGTTCCGTGCGGGATTCGACCCTGCGATCCGTAGCGCGGAAGCCAAATGCTCAGCTTCAGGGGTCTACTCTCTAAGCACGAAGTTCGTGTTTTCGGCCTTAGTTACGAGCGTTTCCTACTCCCTATCACCTACGGACATACGATTATTTCGGGGCCCGAACCAAGAATGAATGACAACACTATTTGACAGTTGTCCCTACTACCGATATGTTTTTGCCCGTCCGAAAAGTTGAACTTGACACTTGTTTTGTTCACTTCGACGTTTCGGGCTACTTTCGGACGGGCGACTTACTTCGTTGACGGACTTAGGGAGTAGGCCCCCAGCGCCAACCATGTCGTCAATTTTCTGGGGGAGTAGGAAGGAATATGTTTTTTATTCTTATCACATCATACTTTATTGATATGTCGTTGGAGTTCGTGGTTTGGAAAGATTTGTTCTGTGTAGTAAGATTGCACAACGAGAATACCGTCTTATTCCGAGCTTTCGTGATTTTACGAAAATAGGGATAAATAATTACCGGAGGTTACAGACCCGCTTGTTAAGCACCGGGTTGCGGGTTCAAACCCAGGCATGTACCAATGTGACTTTTTCAATTTCATATGTACTTTCTTAGTTAATCTAAGACGCCACTGATATACGGTGAAGGAAAACATCGTGAGGAAACCTGGACTTTAATGGTCTGAAATCGCCAACCCGCAATGAGCAAGCGTGGCGATCAATGCTCGTTCCTTCTCTGTACGAGAAGAGGCCTTTGCCCAGCAGTGGGACAGTTATATGCTAATATTTATTTATTTTAGGGAGAAATAATAAAGAGTGTTAAAATGTGACAAACTACAATTCCCTTGCGATTACGGACTATAAAATACGGAGTGCCAAACAGCTCAAAACATCGCATCGTCGAGAATGTTGGCAAATGCAATTCCATTTGTGTCGGCTTTTCAGTGAGAGTCGCGGCTTCTCAACAGTAAACACCTCTTTACGTTCTAAAAGTTAAATGAGAAGCTAAATAATCTCTTGTAATAGATATTATATAATTAAATTACGAAAATAACATCATTCTTAAACCTTAATATTTTTAGAAATTGTCAAGAAAATCCAACAAAACTGAATTAATTCCGCGTCTACTTACTCCCCGTTATTGCAAAAACGTGTTCAAATGTCCATTCAACACTTCAGTCCCCTTGCGACTACGGACTACAGGACTATAAAGTACGGTGTGCCAAAGTGCTCAAAACATCGGCATCGTCGGGAATGTCGGGAATGCAAAGAGTTAAACTCTTCTATTTGTGTCGGCTTTTCAGTGAGGGTCGCGGCTTCTCAACGTAAACACCTCTGTTCTACGTTCAAAAAGTTAAATGAGACTCTAAATAATCTGTTTTGGGTTTATTTCAGTGAATATTTTATTGTGAGGGGTTTAGTATGTATGACGTTGATGTTCC
This sequence comes from Amphipyra tragopoginis, assembly GCA_905220435.1. NCBI lineage: Eukaryota > Metazoa > Arthropoda > Insecta > Lepidoptera > Noctuidae > Amphipyra > Amphipyra tragopoginis. The sequence continues at coordinate 8,012,839 of HG992006.1, forward strand.
GTTACGGACTAAACCGTACTTGGTAGCAAATAAATCGAATCATGATTGAATTATATTATTAAAGAAACTTTAGTAGTGTGTTAAGAGTTTTTTTATTATTATAAATTAACGCGAGCGAAGCCGCGGGCAAAAGCTAGTAAACTATAATTATAAACTATACTAAGTAAAAAAACTAAATAAATTTAAACAATCATCGTCGAAATATGATGTGCAATACCTAGTTGTATACTATACTCTACTCTACCTAATCCTTTGAGAAATAGCAATGTGATGTTATACAAACATCATGTATCATATTAATAATCATAACCAGCCATTTCTGTCCCACTGTTGGGCACGGGCCTCTTCTCGGAATGACGGACTACACACACTTGTCTGTTGTGCAGCTTTTCTCAAGATGTTTTCATAATCCAACTATACTACAGTAAAATTGGAGCCTAACTTAATTATACGTGCCGCGAAGCCGAACACTCCGGTGTACATCTCCCGCCTACACTTCACCACTAAGGCGGAGGACATCGAGGAGTACGTGCGCCAAAGGACCAAGTACACGGCGAGAGTGCAATCGCGCCGCAATGTCAACTTCAGGGCATTCGTGGTGCGAGTACCAACTTGTCTTCTGCACCTCGTAATGGAAGAGGACTTTTGGCTGCAGGGAGTGGTGTTCCGTCGTTTACGCGGACAAGTGCCACACGATCGCACAGTGAATGACACAGTGAGCAAGTGAAGTGCTTTTACTAACATAGGCTAAAGTTTTATTACTAACATAAACTTTTTTTTTTTTTTTCTGTTTGACTGCTGTAGGTCGTCCTAGGGGACGGTTTCTACGTAACCGGGCAGTTTTTGGCGAGACCTGAAGGGTCTCCAGCCAGTGGGGGGGAAGTAAAATACTTAACCTAAGCTAACTACCTGTACTACACTAACATCATGACTACCTGCAACAACAGCACTAAGGGCGACCCCTAGTGGGACTCGGACCTCGGCTTAGGGCGTTGCTGGCGTGGACTTAGGGGGAGGGAGACAGCTTGATGAGGGCTGAATTATCGGTGTGACTGCGGAGTCTGAAGAGACGACCGGCTCTACGACGGGAGAGCTCGGTGGATCGTGAGCCCGGTAACATAAACTGTATTATTTAACATATATATGTTAGTTAGTAAGGTATGTATCTATGGGCCATAGTTGCCTGAAAATAAATGAGTTTATTATTATTATAATCACATTCTAATCCGAGCATGAATTCGAAAAATCAAAGCGGGCCGTGATTCAACTCACCCACCCTCTCAGACACGGAAGACAAGCTTTCAACCGCTTGGCTATCACAGCAATTTATAAGTTTATTCGGTTAGGGGGTACTAATCCACGGGTCACATAAAGTATCACTGATAACTGTTTTAAACTCTCAATCACCGTAATTATAGACACAATAGATAAGACAATTAAGTGTCGTCCTGGGACGACGGGCGGTACGCAACCGGTTAAAGCAAGTGTTAAAATTTCAAAATGCGATCATTTTTATTTCCGTGTGAAAGTCTTAGTTTTAGTTTTCTCATAAAAAAACATTCTTCCTTTAGTTGTGAATTCAGAAAATGGAGCTTCTAATCTGTGACCCCAAACATGACATAAAATGTTAGTTCTTCTCTCGTGTCAGCAAGAGCTATACGAAAACAGCTCATGCTGTGGTCAAAAGATTAGCCAGTCAGCAAGGTTGGTAGCGGGGCTGACTGCCCAGGGTGCGCCAGACATACCTCGTGGAGACTTTTCATGCACCCCACAGCTGATATTATCATAGCTGAGGATAGGTATATTTTAGGGTTTTTTTTTGTATTAGATCGGCAATTTTTCTGAAACTATTGACTTTTGGGGAAAGTTATAGAATAAAAGTTAATAATTTTATAGGTACTTTAACACCCTTTCAGATTAGTACCCCCTTTCTGTCTAACCCTGAATACAAACATGTAATTTTTCGAACACTCCTCGATAAGTACGAAAGAGTATCTATCCACGCAACCTTCGATAATTATAATACTGTAAAGGAAACTTCGTTATATATATACGTGCGTACATAATGTAGCCATTAAGTAAGCGCCCCAAAACAGTAATTGAAGTTAAAGTAACGATTAATTTGTGTGTGTAAAACTGTGAAAGCACAACATTAGCAATTCGCAACAACACTTACACAGGAGTAATGACTCGTCTGTCCATATAATCATAGAGCAGCCATTGCTCCCTCGGCGTAGGGTGGCTATGAGGTTACGTTATGAAGAGATTAGAATTAGTGTAGAGAAAAAGAGAGCGTGGGAGATTTTTTTGAGTAAAAAAAAGGATTGGGTGACATAATCGCATCAGCGACAAAGCCAATTTAATGAAGAGAGTAAAAAAAGTATATGTCGTATATTATTTTAGAATCGACATTAGACGTACAATAATTGACTTGCTGACCACTCGGACACAATATATTCGGACATAGTGTCCGAATTGACACATTTTAATTTCAATATTATTTTCACTGATGATTCGGACACCAATGAAAAAGCTGTTTTGTACAGTCAGATAAAAAACTTCCAACGATACCTTAATTGTAGAAATCCGTCCTCCACCCAGCCAAATAGTTATAGTAAAAAAACAGTTTTAACCGGATTTTAACGAAAGCAGCCGTTTTTATTTTAAAACTTTTTTATCTGACTACACTAAACAGCTTCAATAATATTATGGTGTCCGAATCATCAGTGAAAAAAATTTTGAAATTTAAATGTGTCAATTCGGACACTGTGTCCGAATATATTGTGTCCGAGTCGTCAGCAAGTCCAATAATTTCGCGATCTTCTATAGTTGTCGAAACTCGTTACTCTGGCTTACTTTGAATAATAATTAATTGGCGAAACTACACAAAGTTACCATGTTTATGATTAGTTACGGTTTACTGATGTGCATTTTTCGGGATTGCCCGACTAGATTTGGGCCCAAAAGGAGCCCTTAATCGTGAGCTGAGTACGTGGCGAGGTCGCGAGTCGAGTGAAAAATAAATATGAATATAGAATATGAACAAGAAAGATATAATACAAAAAAATAATTACGATGTATCATTATTAAAACAAATTCAAATAAAAAAACCTAAACTTCAGTTAATTAGATTACAAGATACCTAACTAATACAGTATAGCAAACAGCGCACACGTAGTCGGTTTCTTAGTAACCCTATACACGAAATGGGTAAGAATAACTCATTGTATCAAGTCCTATAAATAAAAAGCCATCCGTTGGTTAAGTTACAAATTGATCCAATTCAGTTCACAAGACATATTAAAATAAATTAAAACCCTTTCAAGAGCACGTTAATCAAACTTCAACACACAATTCACCAAGAAAAATTAAATACAACGTATCACGAACAGGATCACGAAGAAATTAAAATGGCGATCATAAACAGTCATTATACATGACACAATGATAAAACTTGATAATTTTAACAGGACTTGTACCGAGAAGCGCGCGGAGTATGGTCACCGCGCGCCGGGGGTGGGGTCTTCACGACATTAATTTCGTGAAATGAACCTAATTTACATTTAAATAAGGACTCGCCTTAGCCGGGATAAGTTGCGAAACTACCGGCCAGAGGCGCTCGCTAGCCCAAAGCTACCGGACTATTTCATTACTATAATTCAATTCGTGTGTTGCACATATATTTCTGTGTGTTTCGATGTGTTAACAGTATGTATTGATAAATGTAGGAGTGATAATTAATTTTTTTTAAGTAAGCCATATTTAAAAAAGATGTTTTTTCGGTTTTCCTTAACAGTTAAGGCGGACACATCACAGCGATGCGACATCGCAAAGCATAACTTTAAAGCTATAAGAACTAAAGCAATACTTCATACAATTCTAATAATTCATAAAATTTGACGACACGTTTGGTGCAGTGGCTAAGCGATTGGCTTCTGCGCTACGGGTCGTGGGTTCGATTCCCACACGGAACAAAAAGTTGTATGGCCTACAGATGGTTGTTTCGGGTCTGGGCGTTTGTTTGTGAGATTTGTGTCTGTAAACGCACCCATGATACAAGAGAAATCTTAGTGTGGGGCAAAGTTTTATTTGAAAAAAAAAAAAAACAAACAGTTGCCGATTTTTGCGCGTTGACGTCGCATCGCTTTGATATGTGTCGGCCAAAGAAATCTAATTATTTAGATTTCTATGGGGTTGGTATGTGGTGCACTGTGTCTTAAAACTCCTGGCTACAGGCGACACTCGTTTCAGATACTGTTTTGAAACTTACAAAAAAAAAACAAATGAAAAATCCCTAGACCTGAAAGACCAAAGCATTTTTTTGTATTAAAAAACGTATAAACTAAATAAATTTGGGGATACCCGCTAAGTTTTCTAAAAGTTTACACTGGGTGGAAGGACACTTCTGAATAAAAATATTGAAAAAAAAACAGTGCAAACAATCAGTCAAGGAATCGAATAAAGTTTTATCACAATGAGTAGTACCATTCTTGAAAATATCAGAAAACTTATTGATAAATTGAATTCTACAGTGCTAATTGTAGTACTCTGAACAGCATTGAGTAGACTTTGCTTCCCTCTATTGTAGCTATGATCACAACTTGGTAACCACTATTGTAGCCACGATAGAAAGTCAAAGAGAGGGTGGAGTTTTACGTACTATTCGTACATAGTAACTATCTTCTCCATGATGAACAAATCTGGTGTGATACCACAGCCTCACATTGGGTGTATTTGCATCAATATAATTCTTGGAGCCAATACACCAATATGTGGATGGGTCTCTAACGACACTTGAACAGTGATGTGAATAGTAGTTGGATTCAAGATTTCGCATTTAATATTGGAGCCAAGATTGGACTCAAAGTTGGCCGTGGTATATAGGTATGAATATGTCATGAGTTGTTTGCATTGGGCAGTGTTACATACACATACTTAAGCCTTTTCCCCATGGGGGTAGGCAGAAACTATAGAACACCTCATGCTAAGATCCTTACATACAGCTTTCACTTCGTCCACGTTCATACATCTTGTCATTATTAGAGTATTACGCACCTGTCCTTTTTGAAGAACATCACCAATAACAGCGATGTGTGTCCTTCTTAGGTAGTTTTATGAAGTAGGTAAGCAGTATTCTAAAATAGTGAACAAACACACTATTGCTCCATTTCAACATTAGACAGAGAGTTTTGGGTCGTCTTGATTGAACTTTAAGGCTCCTCGCCCACGGCGACTTTCTGTAGTGATGTTGTCGCGCGTTTTGAAAACGCGCTTCTACATCGCTACTATCGCGTACAGAATCTGGGCGAAGGTACACAGCCAGCGACAGCATCGCGGCTGTATCGATACAGATGCGCGACAGCAGATTCATAAAAGCATAATACTGTGTTGAATCCCTGCTGGAAGTAATCATGTTGATTATTTCAATACATTTCTTTGCTAAAATGGGTCTAATTTTTCTAACGTAATATTGAATTGAGTATCATCATCTTCATCAGCCCATTATTATCCCACTACTGTATACGGGCCCCTTCTGAGAATGAGAAGGATTTAGGCCTTAGACCTCCACGCTGGCTTAGTGCAGGTTGGCAGACTGCACACACCATCGAGAACTGTTTGGAGCCCTCTCAGGTGTGCAGGTTTCCTCACGATGTTTTCCTTCACAGTTAACGCAAGTGATAATCAAATTATGATCCGCATTGAACTCGAAAAGTCAGCGGTGCGGGCCGGGATTGAACTCAGACACTCCTGCATCGAAGGTGAGCGTTCAACCGTTAGGCTATCACTACCTGAACAGAGCATAGATATGCTTAAAATAAGTTATATTGAACTTTGACGTAGTTTTAGGTTCATTATGGCCGCTCCAGTTCACTGAACAGAGCCAAATTTCAATTATAAGTATACTAAGTACTTCAACGAAAAACTCTTTACTATTTATGTGAAATTTATTAAAATAAACAAGCAATTTTCTCTCGATAAGCTTAGCTTTTAAATTCGTTCAAAAAAGTTTTCAACAACGCACAATTCAATCCATCCGCGAAAGAGGGTCATCAATAACAAAATTAAAAATTCTCCAATTTGAATTTTAATTGCGTACGATTATAATCAAGCGAACGCGAATTCGGGAGCCCTTCGGACCGCCCGATTTTTTAATTCGAAGAATCATCTCCTAAATAATTCATCCGCCGAACTCGCTCAAACTAGTTATGTCTGGATCCAACCGGTTGGGAACGAAGGGGGTGTAAGTTTAATCCTTATAAATTTCCTTTTTACACAAAGCAATATAAGTAATTAGCATAATTTCGTTGAGTAAATGAAATATGGTAATGAGGGGGGTGTTAAAACCCCTTCTTGGGGGGGTTGAAGTCGTCGCGAAGGGGTTGAGGGTGGTCCCTTCTAGTCGCATCTCGTTGATACTCGTCACAGGCCGATGTAGTGATGATTACAATTAAATTATACGCCATTCAGGGCGCTACGGCCATTTTGTTCTGATTTAATGCTTTTATACCCTTTTGTGAGATCTATGTTGTTGTTGTTCTATCCCAAGTAGTTTTTTGACCTACATTTTGATGGCAACGAAAACAAATAGAAAATGTTTGATATTACATCTGGTATATTAATTAACTTTTAATCGAAACGGAAAGGTTTTCATGTGTTGAGAATGTTGATGAAAGAATTCTTCGAATTATTGCGAACGTGAAATCGAAATCGGTTTTTTTTTTCAAATAATATGCTACTTCCTAGTTAAAGGTAGTATAATATTGCTGGTATAATGAAGAGTGCAGTAAGTGCAGTTTTTTATTTAGAATATTTAAACTTTTGCGTCTGCGTATAACACAACACAAGGTTCAATATTCTATGTTAAAAAATTGCACTTACTTCACTCTTTATTAGAATGGCAGAATAATATATTGAAAGTATTTTTAATTGGATTAAGACGTTCTTAATGTGAGCCAAAAAGGAAACGATATATTAAGTAATTCAGTGATGAAATTATCTGAATCGTTGTTTTTAGTATCAAAAAACAAAATTCCTTGTTCCTGTATCTCTTTCTACAAATTTTTCATCAAAGTACCTTCTATTTCAGTCCACATACAAGTTTCTTTTTTTCTCTTTCATATGCCAACCGCGTCAGCCATTATATCACTTGAGAACACTTACTAATTCATTCACTCTCTCGTTAAGTGGCAGCTCTCAATCATTCCATCGAAATATTAATGAAAATCAACCGCCAATAAGTAGCAGACTTAAAAAAAATAATTAAAATAGGATGCCAATTAAAATCTGAGGACTAATAAAATCGTATTGGAATCGAACTAACGACTACTTTACTTCGTGAAATGCCTCGTGATAAAAGGTCTTCGAAAACACAATACCGCGTCTACCCTCGCCTTTGCGACAGACAGAGATGGATGTATTCAAGATATAGTGTGTTAGAAAGAGATAACGTCCAATTGGAATTAATTAATTATAATTAAGTTTTAAGTTGACGCGCCGGTTACGGGTACGCGTAGACTTTCATTTACTTTGTGTTTGTGTGTGTTAATAGTTTGTATGTGTTTGTAGTTAGGTAGTATCGATTGAGACTATGGGCCAGAGATAATGAGCTGGGTAGGGCGGATTGTAATAAGTTTTTGAGGTCGATGTAGTTCAGAATGTTACGCTGCTAGATAATGACGGTGGCCTTTCGCCAAACGGTTGCTAGGGTAGCCGGGATTTTAAATTTTATCGGATTATCGATTTTTTTGGGCACAGTTCAGTTTTATATCATTATAGGCAGTTTGCTATGACAGTATAATTAATTTTGATTGATTAATAATCGTTAATTATAAATCTTGTAATAATCGGCTTAGTATAATAAAGTTGTGGAGAACATGCCTTTTAATAATTGTGATGATACGTGGATCCTATATTATTATTTAACATTTATCATATTGTGTTGCTAGGAGCGAATTTTTATAGCAGAGTCTTTATTTTAATATATTCGAATATATTACATTTGATATACGCAAGTATAGTATTAATACCGTTCTAATTAAAGTAATTACTTAAATACAGTAATATACATATGTAAGCTCTTGTTTAATAGAAAAAATAAGTTTTGTAGATCAGTTTTAACAAATTCTTGAAACTTTTACCTCCTAAAATTAAAAAAAGTTCAGTACATAATTCCTGCTTATAACTCTCAAAAAGTTCGTAGAGATGTCAATGCATTATTTGACCAATTACAGTTTAAAAATAAACTACTTACACGGTATCGTTCCAAGTTGCCCTAAGTCTTCTATAACATAAAAGAGTTGGAGCAATTTGTAACGAGAACTTCTTTCCGGAATCGAATTTAAGGGCCTATGCAGACAACGTCTTGTCTACGCGCCGTCGACGCGCGTTTTTGTCAAACTCCACACATAAGAAACGTAATCATGTTTCTTATGTATGGAGTTTGACGGAAACGCGCGTCGACGTCGCGTAGAAAGAAAAGACGTCGTGTGCATAGGCTCTAACAAAGAGCGCGAAATTGATAAACTGTTGATTTTAATTAGTCTTTATTTTTCTTCCTAAGTGTACATCGTGTAGATGTAATTAGGATAGTAAGCAACCAGAAGTATACCCGAATTCGTGGATAACATAGAGGAAGAAACCTTTAGACACTTTGTCAATTCAAAATAGAGTAGTGAAGGACGCAACCCGTTTTCTGAAAAAAGAAATAAGTAATAGCCCATAGTCATAAACTCAAGATTCGTAATTACGATTTAGGAAAGTGTGATACGAGTTAGGATAGTTAGGAGCCTAATTAGCCAGTCAGGATGATTCCTGCTTTCCTGACTCGCTTAGCCTAAATCCTAATTATGATTCTTAAAGTAGTTGCAATAAGCCATTAACACTCTGCAAGCAATTTTGATCGGAGAACGCTAATTCAATGTCAGTTGTTTATCTAAATGTTAATAAATAATCAACACAATAAATTACTTATGAACATATACATAGACAAACAACATAAAAACAAACCAATTTTACATACTTTATCAAACAAGCAAATTCTTGAATAAAAACCGCAAGTACCAGGAAACCATAGCTCGTAGAAGCAAAACTCCACCTGCCAGTACACACGAGAAAGATCGACGTACGTATGGAGTACGAATTAGGAGCGGCCGTCTCTAGATATAACAACCGGGGGAGCACCCCTAGGGGGTAGCTATCGATTTTGGATGAGAAACTGGACTGGAGACATGCAAGGCTTAATAACAATGGCCGATAACCTACGTTGCAGCCTCTTGTGATTGAACTATTGTTTTATTGTGATTTCCGCTGTGTTTAGCGCGGGTTCTAGTCTATTCAAGGTTTTTTTTTGTAGTTTTTACTGTGTAGTATAGTCCAATTAGTTGGGACGGAAAGTAGCTGGGATGTGTTAATTAAAATCAGGTGTAATAATATTCCTTGATTTTGTATTGTTTTGTCCGTATGTCAGAGAGCACGTTAGGCCATCCCGGGTGTCATACGAACACCTATGATTACGGGTAGTCAGATACCCAAAAGTCTGAACACTGGTCTAACCTTAGGATATCGGCATTGCCCACTAACTGTTACGGAGGTCTGATGGCAGTCCAGAAGACTGGAAGCCTGAGCAGAACACATCGTATTGTTTTGTAATAGATTCCTATCGTACTGGTTTTGAGGATTTTTTAACACTATTGTTAACTTCACTACACTAGGTATATTTCAGAAAAGGTATACCGAAAATGTCTGCTATTCATAAAGTTCCAATGACAATAAAATTAAACTAGCAAAAGAGTTTCGTCTTCAAATGTCTAACGTTATAAATTTTCATGATTTAATTAAACCCTATTCTCATATCAATAATGCATAATTAAGAATGTATTGGTAATACGTCGTTATCACGCCCAAAGGTGCGGAGCTGCATGCTTTGTGTATGATTCCGGTAATGAGCATATTGATTTGATCTGCACTTGCCTAATAAGCACCTGTAGGCTTAATCAAGAAGATTCAGATACACCACGACTTATACTATGAGACAGATACTGAATTTGTGAAAAAAATTTATCTGCTCCATACATTCTGTAAGCAACATTGAATACTTGTATCGAAAAGCTGTTTTTTTTTCGCGAATTTAAAGTTTGCCTCGTTGTACAAGTTGTACTGATTAATGAAGAGAGTTCATGGTTTTCCGATGTAAGGTAACTAACCAGGAGTCCAGTTCCACTAAAAGAAACTTTTATCAATTGCAACTGAATCGTTTATTCAGACAGTTTTCGTTTACAAAAACTATCAAATTGTTTGACAACAAAAACAAAACTAAACATTATGAACGATTAAGTTGCAATTGATAAAAAATGATGTTAGTAGAATTGACCCCCAGTTATGCTGTATATTAAACATAATAGAACATTTTGTAGTTTCAAGTAAAACAAGAAGAAGAATAAATAAAACAAAATTGAGATAGCGATTGGTAGAACTAAAATATGAGAAGTGTTTCAGTTGTTTTATGAAACAATTAATTGGCGATTGCTAATTGCAACTTCGGATTTCATAACTAATATATTCATTCAAAGAATGCACAATAGCAATAACATAAATACTTATTGCGATTACAAATAAAGACTACGGTTCATTCATTTCGCGATCTGTTCAAATCTCGGTATATTTTGAAGGACAGACTTTTAAGTAAAGACAAAACTAACGCAAAAGACGCCAATGATAGTCCAAGGCTATCAAAAAGAAAGATTTACTAACAACCTTGAGATATTAATAAAAATAAAAGTTTGAAATATTCCAAAATATCATAAAGTTTGTCCAAAGCTCTACAAAGCTTAAGCAGTGTTTAACTAGCGTTGTGCGTAACTATAACTTAACAGACGAAGCAGCTAATAACGTGAAAAGCAATAACTAAAATATCAGTCCAAATACATGGGGTGCATGACAAGAGCCTCCACGAGTGACGATACTTTAGTACGTCCGGCGCACCCTGGGCAGTCAGCCCTGCTACCAACCTTGCTGACTGGCTAATCTTTTCACCACGGCATGAACTATTCTTGTATAGCTCGTGCCGACACGATAGAAGAAGAAGTCCAAATACAAACAAGTTAAACTGTTTAAAACTCCAAAACATCATTCCGGAACCAACACAGCGTCTAGATAAGAAAAACATACTAATCTGACAAAAACCCCTAAAAAAAGCAATAATATTAGGCATGGCAAAGAATCCACAAAGTTTGAATGCTACAAATAACAAAAAAAACCTAAACTTTGTGGTAGATATTAGAAACTTCGATCTACAATAACTTTACTGACTACCATTACCAGGTAACGATAAATTTACTACGAAGCACCCAATCCAAATCTAACATTCGACCACAAATAATTGAAAGTAAAACCTTTTAATAGCAACCAAGGCAAAGAATCCACAAAGTTTCACTCCTACAGTCGTGCTACAAATCACATAATTTGTCCAAAACTTCGGAGCATCCGAAACATCGGCCCACAACCGACGTCGACGTCCGGATAAAGGCGAGTGTAGTAAGTGGCGCCCGAGGCGTCTAACGTTCGCGCCCAAGTAAATAAAACGGAAAAAAATCCGGTAAAGTGCGGAGGGAAATGCAAAGGATGCCGTTGAGGGGTCCCACCAAGCGGCCCGGTGGCATAAGGATCCGTTAACGATGCTAACTTTAGTTTAGCATTAGAGTATTCGAGATTGAATGTGGTCGGTAATATGGAGGATTTGTGGCTGTTTATATTGTTTAGCTTTTCAGTGTAGGATACGAATAACGTTTCCGAATCTGACTGAATTTGTTACATTGAAATCATGTATAGTTTTCAACACTTTCCAATCATAAGTCGCTTCAGATATAGTTTGCTTTATTTAAATGCCTTATAACAGTTGAAATATCTATTGAATAGTAGTTTGTAAAGTAATAAACACTGCTATTACAATTTTATAATCACGAAACAGCAAAGTTATCACAAACAAGTAAACCAATCAAAGAACTTAACCAATACCTGTCAATTGAAGGACCAAAGACTTACCTAACAAATGTTTATCCATGTATCTCTTAAAACCTATAAAAATGTTTAACAAAAAGTAAAACTAACACAAAATCAGCGAGGCTTTGTAAACGTCGGTTAAGCTCCGTTTAAGCCGCGGTGCCGGCGGCCGGCCCGTCGGCAAAGCACATATTTGTTCGCACCCCGACGTTTTTGACATTCCTACCTCGCCTCAACTTTTCTTAGGGTTGTTACGCGAACTTAACACTTGATTAGGGCTGGTGAAGATTTTCTTTATAGATGATTTCGTGTTAAAGTGATTTCGTTACGTGCTACATCCAAAAATAAAGAGTCTGCTGACTCAGAGCGCTTTATAAGTTCTCGTAATGCCTCAGAATAGCTCGAAAAGATGCATTGAAACTAAGGGATGATGATTGCTTAGCAATAGATTAACCTACGCATAATATATTATATTTATATTATATACGCACCTTTAAAGACAAACCGTTATTAAACGAAAATATAAAATTTTACACAGGAGCTTAAATAAAGAAAATGCACGGCTTTTTCCGAATACAATTCGAGATCATGGTGCTTCGAGCCATCTTTTGAGATTATAATGATGGATATTTTAATAACACTATATGCTAAAATTTTTAAAAGTAAGTTAATTTAATAGAACATTTTTAATTATGATTTTTCGTTTTTTTTCGTTTAGTAACGGTTTTTCTTTAAAGGTGCGATATATTATATTATAGATAGTTGGAAAATATTCGCAAAAATGTATTCCCGGTGAGTTATGTTTTTATAACGCTCTGCATTTAATGCTAGCTAGAGTTAACAAGTGAGTTTAAAATAGATTAAAAAAATTAAACGCGTCTTTTTCTAATTAATATACGCAATCGGTGAAAAATAAAGTGTATAAAAAGCCCAACTAACAGTTTTTGCAGCTGTTTACTAGCAATTACTAGTAACTGCCACAAAAACACAACATAATCAAGCGATATCATGTACAAAGTAACTTAAATTCACTTACTACGGCTCATTTAAAATGTAAGCTGTGAGCCGACACGCAACAAGAAAAAGTTCAGTTGAAACATTCAGTGGCGACCATAAAAAGATATCAACATAAAACGCAAGCGGCAGCCCTAGGCGAGGCAATGAAAAGTCGGTTAAGCTAATGTTATCGAGAAATAAAAATGTATAATAAAATACAAACACGCGGAGCGAGGAAACAATTTGCCGCGGGAGACGCAAGATTTCATGCCTTCGACGCCGACAGCACCGCTGAAAAACCAACCTTGTTTAACCGTAACACGTCTCACAATCCAACGACTGTATTACATAGAAAATTCCTTAAATTTTCACAGGATTCGCAACGGAATTTCTGCTCTAAACATCTAATGATACGGTGTGCTTTCGCGTGTATCGTTTGTGCGGTAATTCAGGAAGAAAAGAGAGTTTTCCGGCTCGTCGGGGCGCCGTGACATTTGTGTTAAGCGGGGCCGAGGGAGCCCGCCATTCATAAAGGAACGGAGCAACCTACTACTTGTTTTGAAGTAAACTTTTTGGATACACGCTTTTTGGCTGTACAGAACTTCGCTTTGTTACTGGCCTGTTCAAAAGTGTTCACTATACTTATTGTTCGGGCATTGTGCGTTGTTTTTGAGGAGGTAATCGCTTGGTTATAGAGAATTTTGTTTGATCAGGTGCTGCACTAGGGAAGATATTTTATTTTTATTTGAGCTTTAGCTATGTATACGTTGAAAGAAAGAAATAAAGGAAATCAATTTATCCAGCATGCGTTGCAAAGCCCTGTAAGTACAACGATCTCATATTATATGATCCAAGAATTATAGAATGCTGCAAAGACAGCGATTATTTGATACAAGGTTTTCTTAATTTTGATAACGTTCTAATTAAAGGAATTTTACAGGAGTCAAACGTGATGTTAAAGTGAAAAATAAGTGTAAAAAATAAACTTTATCGTGACTTTAGCGTAGTCGGGCTTGTCACAAATGTGTAGGGCTGGTTTTGCTAAGGGAATTTAGCCAGGAAGGCCACAACTTTAAGCATCAAAGACGGGTCTTATTTTATTTATGCGAACTGGAACCTAAATAAACTATTAAATTATAAACGTAGCCTAGAATTGATGTATTCTCCTCTTATTCTTAATTCAAATAACCCAATCAATCAACAATCATCACTAAACCGAACAGAAAAAAGCGCGAGTTCTTAAAAAAAAAGTAAATTCAAAGAATTCGAACGCAACTTTTTTTTCTAATCCGCCGCGCAAGGACACACTCACGGCGCCACCTGTTGAACGGGGTCACGTGACTTTTTTGCTCCAAGGACGCAATCCTCCTTCGTTCATTCACGGGCGGGTCGCCCCCCTCGCTCCTTACGCGGGGGTTAGGGGTTTTTTTTTGTTCCCCTACGTGAAACTCCCGAGGGCTTTCACCTACGTGCATTTTCGAGGTCACGGCGGGAATGTTTTGAGGTTATGTTGTCGAGTGTTCGCGGAGGGTGCGTTTAGGAATTGGGTGAACCCTTGTCTTTGGGTGTTGGGATATTTTGAGAGGAAAAAGGTTTTTTTTAATGCAAGCAAGTCTGATGCCTACGTAAGAATGATGGCTTAGAAAGGCTGGGTTGGTTTAAAGCTTCGGATATCGTTTCTGGGTAGACGTAAAAATAGTAAGATAAATGAAGGCAGCTTGACATTACGAAGAATTGTCATTTGTTGACAGATTCTTCGGTTCGCGTTGGTTTTGGTAAATTAAGGTAATGAATGTAACTTACTCAAAATAGAGTATGACTTTCGTGTAGAAATAGTAAATAGACGAGATCCACCGTTTATCAAATCAAAAGGTTTGTTCTACTCTGGGTTCCCTATATTTCAAACATTTAATTCCATTACAAGTAAACAGAAATAAATTTACATTATTTCCACATTGAAATTGACTAGTTTCCCTGTAATGTAGGGTGACAGACCCAAATGTCGTCTACTTGCGAAAATAATTATTCTAATTGCCTTCCTAGCTACATTTTTCTAAATTCAACCATTCTTTAGTGAACATAAGAGCGACTTTGCGAAACACTATAGAATTATTAGACTTAACCGGATTCTAATTAAACCCTGTCCCTGATAGTGCACCGTAGAGCTGTAGACTGCGTAATTTACATTAATCCAATAATTGCATGGAGGTTTCCTAGTTAGAAATTCAAATGAGATGATGTACAGCCAGGGTGGGGGTGGGCCGGTCTTCGGGGAGACGTACGAGACGCGAGGAAACGCGACGGGTGGGACGCCGCGATTATTGGCCCACGATACTTTGTAGTACCGAATGTATGCGAAGCAACCAAAGGATTTGGTGAACGAGTTTATTGACACCAACGAAATTTCGATTTTTTAAGATTTTTTGTGGGTTGTAGTTACAGGCACACATAAAAAAAAGATAAGAAAAAATGAAAAAAAAACAGTAAAAATAACAAAAAACCTTGAGGCAGTACGCAAAAAAGTTAAATACCATTAGAAATCCACATTTTAATAAAAATATGATACCTAGTAGAAGTTTTGAATAGGCCATTAAGAAAATATATTTTTCCCATGACAAAACAAACAATATCTATCTAGCACACATAAGCATACATCCTTGGTCTGCAAACATTAATCTATTCATGCATAATCTTAGATTACAAACATGCTTTATTTAATCTCCTATAAGAATCACACGATAGCAACAAAGCAAGGATACCAGTTTGAGTTAACAACACTCATTCTTACTCGAGGTGTTTGCAAAGTTATACTCAACTTATACTCAGTAATTGTTCAGTATTTTTTTCCTATTTCGATGATTAGAAAAAAAAGTTTTTTTTTCTAAAATTAATATTATTTGCATACTTATGAGTGACTAATACACTCAAACCTTCAATAGTATTGTATAAAAAGTATTACTTACAATTAATGCGAAAGTTTTGATTTGCTATCGTTCTCTGAGTAAAATGTATCCTGGATTAGTGAAGGCTTTTTTGTCTCAGAAAACTCAGAACTTTTCATGCAGGAGGAATCGCGGCAAAACCTAGTAATACTTCCACCGAATTTGCAAACATAAGGATAGTCTGAGTACAAGAATATACTCAGTCAAGTATAACAGTGGCTCCGTATCTTAATGTGGAGTGGGTTGATTAATTAAATTGTTATGCTAATGCCAGACGGGGATTTTTGGTCGATATGACTATGTTCTAGATACGTCAGCGTAGCCGACAATTGGTTAGATACCTTGTTTGTTGTTCTTGATGACGTCATTGGTAGATTCGATTTATGAATTTCTATTATAATTGAAACTAGAGGTCGCCCGCAGCTCTGCCCGCGGTTTTCGGGATAAAAGTATGCTATATCCTTCTTCAAGTTACAGACTATCTCTGTACCAAGTTTCATGAAAATCGGTTTAGCGGTTTAGGCGTGACAGTCACAGTCATATACAGACAGAGTTACTTTCGCATTTACAATATTAGTAGGGATGTTGAATTTTGTTCGGGTATTTTCTAGAAGATTTTTTTGTAGCTTGAAATATAGTAAGTATTTTGCATCAGAAATAACAATGCGTTAATTATTTAAATTGAACTAAACGAAACAGCTATTCTTGAAAATACATAACAGAATAATAAGTTTCAATAATAGCTATATCAATATAATAACGTTAAAATACCAATCTATTCTAATTCACGTTACCAATACGTCAAAACGTAAGGATGATACATAAACCATAAAACATTATTGCGACTTGCAACTCCATTAAAATTTATAGGGTGACGGTACCAGTGACTGACCGTCTAACCGAAACGCAAGGAACAGGGCGGTTGGAATGAGCGGGCGGCGTCGACGCCTTAGTAATTTCCGAAATCGCTTGTCGACAATCAGAATAGTGCTGTGCCAGCTCGAGCCGAATCCGAATAATTAGATCTCGATCTGCATCTAATTGGTATGACTGTAAGTCCTTATATCTAATAGTTTGATTGATTATATACGATGGTTACAATTGATTTACGAGTAGAAAATGTGTTCTGATTTAAATTGTTTTTTGGTTTAGTTATTTTTGTTACGCGATAAAAGCGAAATGAAACCGACATAATTTTGAAAAAAAAAAACATTTTCTTCCCAAAAACGAATCAAATATTCTTAAAAATCTGTGTGTTTTGCGCGAAACAGACTTACAAAACATGTTTAAAGAATAAAAATAATATAATTCATTAGTAATTCGATTCTAATTTTAATGTCATTGCTCAATCATCCTATTAAAGCCATGACAAATCGTACGACATAATTCGGACAGCATAAATCAAAAATAATAATTACAATAATAATCATCAAGGCAACGGTATCGCGTTACTCGGAACGTCACTGGCTGTTAAACAGGAACATCTTGTAAATCACAACATGGAGCAAGCATGCGTCGCCACCAGCGCAATCAGAAATATAATTAGATTGAGACCGGCGCCTAATTGTGATGGTCTCAAGTTGCGAGCCTCTAGGTGCGGGGCGCACGCCAAAATCAATAGTTGACCTAACGTACAACCCTCAAGGATTTCACTATACAAATATGATTAATATTTAATTTTATTGTGTACGGTTTTGGGGTACAGAATTTACAAATCTGAGATTTTTTTAAATAGTTTTGTTCGGTTAACTATGGTTGTGTAGTGAATGAGGAGGAATAAAGTAGATTTTTTAATGAAACAAAAAAATTGTTGAGTAATTAATGATAATTGTAGTTCATTAATTATAATTGATTGCACAAAAATCTATTGTATTGATTCAGTACACACGACTTGCTATTTCTCCGCTCTACTTAACGTAGTTAGAAGTTAATAATACAATGCAATAAGTTCCCATAAACGTCGGGCCGTTAAATAAAATACGCGGGTCGAGGAACCGATAACTGTTCTTTCAACCGCTAATCACCCCATGAATTCCGCAGAAACCTACGGACAGTCCGTCATAATTTCCAACTTCAAAAGTAATACCATCAACTCGGTGTTAACTTAATTTGACTCACTTTAACAAGTCCAATTAAAGGAATTTGTGTTTCTCTTATCTTCAATATAACATTGAGCATAATTTCAAATTATATTTCAAACTTTCCGATAATGAAGGGTGGATGGGAGCGGGTTGGGGCGGGTCGCGGGGTGCGGGGTGCGGCACTTCGCTTATTTCATTAGTTACATAAATTCTCCTATTGAGGATGGCTGGCAGAAAGGGGACGGTTTACCCTTATTACGAGAGTCTCCTTATCAATACAATTATTAATATAATAATATTATTATTGTAATAATTTCGGAGCGGAGTGGAAAGAGGAGAGTCGTAGCTTAACTTCGCCAGCAATAAAGGGTGGTGAGAGATAATGGAATGGAAAACAGTTTGAAGTTTTATTGGAAAATTGGTACCGGCTAATTGGCAGCATTATCGATCTGTTGGCGACTCAAGGAGCTTGGGTAAATAACATTTTTAACGAAACCGTTTCGGTTATTGGCGAATGATTAAAGCCAAATTTTGAACTCTAACTCCGTTAATGGACTCTAATCAAAGAAGTTTTTAATAGAGAGCACTCTTTAAAGTGCTTCAAGATTTGTTTCTTAATATAATTTGGACTGTTAGAAAAGTAATTTTCGTAACCATAGCAACGAGATAAACAGTTTTGAATTGCATTTGTTTAATTACCACTTACTAAAATCAGATCAGTAAACATCTGAAAGCTGTACAACAAACTACTAAACTATTAAAATCAAAACAATAGCGACTATCAGATTTTAAACATTGAGATATGATATTATCGACCTTCTCCTCCGAAACCTCTCATATATAGAAATTGAAACTAGGTTGGGGTTAATCCCGACCCCAGAGATCCACAAGTATAGCCATAATTCCTTAGGGCCACGTCTCATTATAACACTAATACAAGACTCATCCCGAAGTTACGGTGAATACATTAAAGGGTTCAATCCTTACTGATGAGACATCGGTCGGGGTGGGGTGCCTCCCACCGGGAGGGGTCGCTCCGGGCACTGGCCTGGCTGAGGGGGAAATAAGGCAGGCATTATAGGAGATAGCGTTCATTTACATTGTCCAATAACTCCAAGTAGTGTCCGAGCGAATATTAGTTTATGGCATGCGGTGTTTCCAACAATATGTATGTACCGATTTTGTGTACATTCACCCTAGTCTGTGTCTTACATTTTTAAGGTCGGTGGAAGGGGTGGAATAATTTTCGCTCTGTAATTAATTCGATTTGGTTTTAATTAACGAGACGCCAATTTCAATAAAAAATTGAAGTCTCTAAAGGATTTCTGATTACAAAATGTTCGACCGGCAAAAATTAAAACGAATTTAGAAAATTCGTTCTCAATATTATTGGTGGTGTTTTTTTTAACTCTGTCCACGTTGTTCAAATAAGTTTTCATACAGTACTGATATCAAAAATACTAGTTCAGAACCGATTCTAAACATCACACGTGATTACATCCCTAAGTCGCACGATAATGGCTGTTTAACCGTCAGTCCGGCTTCCAGCTAAAACATAATAAGACAGGCTAGTGTACGCACCACCGAAATATACGACATTACTATCGGAGAGTGGCATGCGGAGGACGTGCCCCCACAACGGGCACACATAAATACAGAGAATCAAGATGCATGCATAAACGTACACACATACACACAGGGGGTCTTCTCACACACCAGTACAAAGGGTAGGCTTTATTCTCATTCGGTAAACGGAGATGCACTATCCTAATTATTGAGAGGCCAGAAGCAAGGCTCGACTGAACACTATTGTTGACGTACCTATGCTACCAATAATAATTGCTTTGTATTTCAGCTGTGTATTGATTCTTTATGCTTTCTTGGGAGATTGTTCGTTTTTCGAACTTAAATATCGAACGCGTTTACGTTGATAGTGATGTTCAAAATACGTATTTATTAAAATTCAAAAATATTTTTGTAGATTACAAAACAAGCATCTTGTGATTAATAAAGCTAGGACCATAAAAGAAAATAGTTATTGGAAAAAAAAAGAAGCAAGTTTAAAAAAAAAAACATCTTACACATAGTTATCAGATACAGGCGTTGCTCTGCATTGTCCTCAAACAAATTTTTGCTACAGAAAATATGTCTGGACTTAAAAGAGACTTTGACCCCTGAGTTTGTTTCGGCTGTGGCGGCATCTATCTCGCCACATGCGAACTAGCGAACTATCCTACATCGCGCAATCAAGATTTGACGCGCGGATGGTATATATACAGCCTCCCAACGTCAACCGTTGGGCAGTAGCCCGCCAGGCACAAGACTCCGCCTGGTTGGAGGATCCTCCCTTTGGTTGGAGGAACACCACACCTGGTTTCTCCACATTGGTGACCCCGACGTGATCGTCACAGACAGTGTTTCCACACTGGTGACGTCACACACAACCTTCGCAGCCTCGGCAGCCACATCATCACTCCCTCAGCAGCTCACTCAGCATTCAATCGAGCAGCAAGCAGCGAGTCACACAGCCAGCCAGCATCCTCGGCGCATATATACTGCACTTCGACCGGTCAACTAGCAGAGGCACTTCTCTCCTGGTCGACGCAGTCCACAGCCACCACTCATCGCTCTCACAGTTCCGACTCACTGGAATGACGCGGTATCCGGTTTCGACTTAAAGGAACCCCTCACTGGCCCTGGCAGGTTCTCAGGACTCAGCGACCGCTGACTCATCGAGACGATCGACCTCCGGTCTCAGGGGGGGAGTGATGTGGCGGCATCTATCTCGCCACATGCGAACTAGCGAACTATCCTACATCGCGCAATCAAGATTTGACGCGCGGATGGTATATATACAGCCTCCCAACGTCAACCGTTGGGCAGTAGCCCGCCAGGCACAAGACTCCGCGTGGTTGGAGGATCCTCCCTTTGGTTGGAGGAACACCACACCTGGTTTCTCCACACGGCTATTCTTCTCAGAGGCAGTCAGATCGGAAACGCCGACGACATCTAGCTTTAAAAAAAAAACACTTTTACATGTCGGTACGCGACATGTAAAAGTGATTTTTAACCAATTTGCAGAATAAATAATTTAATTTCAAGAAAAAATTTGCTTCCATTTTTTTTCTTTTTATAAGAACTTTGCCCCTCGCTAAGATTTCTCTCGTATCTTGGGTGCGTTTACAGACACAAATCTCACATACACAAACGCCCAGACCCGAAACAACCATCTGTTGGCCATACAAATTTTTGTTCCAGGTGGGAATCGAACCCACGACCCGTAGCGCAGAAGCCAATCGCTTAGCCACTGCACCAAACGTGTCGTCATTTACAAATGAAGTAACTAAAATGATTTCCTACTAACTTTTTTGGCATTTGACTTGAAGGCATGCAGATCTTTGAACTTAGTAGCCAGACTAGTACAGATGCCTAAATGGCTAAAGCCACCACGTTTAGACAGCCATAGACAGGATTATTGATATAATTTGTTATACTACCGCAGGACTACGGACCTGATTAAACTGGCTATTCTATGCCTATACAGCATGACTGTTTAGACGTTTTATATCCGAAAACCATGAACTCTACTAATCATTCTGTACCTACAACTTTCCTTAAGGGACAAACTCTGAAATCGTGAAAAACATTACAACATATTGTTAAGTTTCCACTAATTTGACCAGTCACCTGTAAATAAAAAGAAAAGTCCTGACTGACTGACTAATCAACGCCCAGCCCAAACCCTTGGACCTAGAAAGCTGAAATTTTGCACAGAGTTTATAATGTAGACAAGAAATAAGGAGGATTTTTTGAAATTCAACCCCTAAGGGAGTTAAATAGGGGATGAAAGTTTGTATGGAAAATCGTCACTTAACGGGTTCAAAATTTCACGCAAGCGAAGCTGCGGGCAAAAGCTAGTGCTGTATATTTCCCTAATTCTTGTAGATCTTGGGTAAGCTTACCTACGTCTGAAACCTATAATCGATGTTAATCGTGGATTGATGCAGGTTTTTAAGACATAACTTCTATTGAATTTCTGTCAAAAACATACTTTAATCCAGAGATTTTGGATCGAGATCGGTTAGTGATTTCGACTGTGAGACCATGCTTAGGCTTCTGAGACAATAACTTAATGTAAGACCTTTACATTTTACACGTTTTTGCTCATAACTCAAAATTAGGTTTACTCACTTAACGGTCTTTTAGAAATCGGACTGCAGTATAACATTAAATATTATCTACATAGTACCTACCTATCTAACGAAGTTTGAGTTTGATCGCAGTTTGCACTATAAAATATTTTTGAATGACTAACTATGATTTTCTTCACTATGTATCTTCAAAACAGTACCTACAGTAGGTGCTCCACAGTAGCTTGCTAATACATAGTTTTAGTATGAATAGGTGCATCCAAGTTTTGCTAATTTGTGAAACTTACACACGCTATAGTACTCCCTGAAGAGCTAGACAAAAGTATACTATGAAATAGACGTTGCCAATTGTACGGTATTTAAGCCCTATAGCAGTTTGCTATTCAATCGTCTGAACGTGTTTGTTTTCTTTATTATGGTGTTGTCAGTAGGTATCGTATAAAATAAGAAGTTTGAAGATTATTCATTGTAAGTATGCATATAGAATAAAATAAAAAACAATACACATTTAAAAATATGTAGGTATAAAAGAAAAACGACCATCGGAATCAGGGTCCAAGCTACGCGGTCAGGGCTCCAGACAAAGAAACTTCCTAAAAATACGCGTCGTGCCCAGTAGTACCGCTTTCTGAATCAAACCTTTGATCCAGCTGCCTAACGAGAGCCTCATCAGATGTTGGTAGAGTCTCAATTATTTTTACGGTTTTCGAAACGATATATGTGTACAAAATTCACACCGATAATTCAGCCCTCATCAAGCTGACTCCTCCCCCCCCCCAAGCCCCCGCCAGCAACGCCCTAAGCCGAGGTCCGAGTCCCACTAGGGGTTGCCCTTAGTGCTGTTGTAGCTAGTAGTCATGATGTTAGTGTAGTACAAGTAGTTAGCTTAGGTTAAGCATTTTACTTCCCAACCATTGTCTTGGAAACCCTTCAGGTCTCGCCAATAACTGCCCGGTTACGTAGAACTCTCCAAGAACCATTTAGAGCAGTCGAAAAGAAAAAAAAAGTGTGGGGTAAAATGCTACAGAACATGACATAATCAGCCTATTACTGTCTCACTGCTGGGACGGGCCTCTTCTCAGAATGAGAAGGATTTAGGCCTTAGTCCTCCACGCTCCCCTGGTGCAGGTTGGCGGACAACACACCAATTAAAACTTTATGGAGCCTTCTCAGGTGTGCAGGTTTCCTCACGATGTTTTTCCTTCACCATTAACGCAAGTGGTAATCAAATTCAGAGTCTGATGGTAAAAGCTAAAAACAATTATAGTAACAGAAACGTTTATCAATTGCAATTGATAAAAGTTTCTGTTACTAGAATTGGGCTCCTGATTTACCTAACGAAATAAGTTCAGTTGCGGTGTAGTTGCAGTTAAGTTTTGATCAAATCAAAGCTTTTCGTATTCTCCTAATAGGCGATCGCTGTCAGATACGATCGCGTGAACTTATCTACAGCGTCACTGCAACTTGATCGGCGCTTCATGAAATTACGTGAATTAGCTTACATATTAAATTGTATAAAGATATATCGATCAAGAGGTCAATATCTGTGGTTGAGCTGCGTTTCGATAGCAATTTTAAATAATTTTGTTAGTAGAATTTGCCTACTACACTCTCTACCCCTGCATGGTAGAACAGCTTGAATGTATGAACTGGTTTTGGAACTAACCTTAACCATACGTTTAATTTATAAGAAACTGATAATTATCAGTTAGTTTTTACTAAGCGTTTTATTTCAAAATTAATTAGGGATGTAAATGATCCAAAACGTTCTGAGTAGAGTCAAGTGTTAAATAATTTAAATGAATAAATAATATGAAAGCTAGCTTAAGAAAATCTAAATGGCTCACTAACTTATACCTCAACCCTTGAACAAGAGTGAGAGGTTTCTAGATTTTTAGAATAAAAGCGATACACAACGTGTAACATAATAATCGCAAACCCTGAAAGTAGATCGGCAACCGAAACGATTTCAGCCGTTTCTATTTTATGTGTTTTTGTTTTCTTTTGTTTGAATTGAGATAAAGAAAATTGAGCCTCATGTTAAGGCTATAACACAAAATTTTAAATGCAGCTAACAATGAAAAAGTAATACAATTTTTATAAATAAACAATATTTAATCACACAAAGTCATATTTCAATGAATGCATTGTGATTTTAACTGAATATTCTAATTGAGTTGTTTAAGGGTTTACGTTATTCCTGTTACATATTGTATTTTGTTAGATATTAGTTAAGCATAACACGAAAAAGAGTTTGTAATATTGTTTATTGTTACCGATGACATAGGTCAAAGAAATAGTTCCAAAACTCAGACATTCACACAACAGTACCTCCTCACGAACCTAAATCTTCGATCATAATTCCATATTCGGACGTCGTCTAAACATAAATTCATACGTGGCCGCACGCACGCATCGTACCGTCAAATAAACTGGCAGTTTAATCAAAGCCATTAGACAAGTGAGCCAAGCACCTAGGACCAGTCTAACATGACCGGTCTACGCCGTCTCGCCGCCCCGCCGCTACAAGTAACAGTTGACTCTGAGAGGGGGTGGGGAGGTCTATCGTTACTGGTGGGTGGTGTAGCTGATGCCTTTAACGCCTTGCTGGCTGTTGACCAACGCCAGGAGGCGGGTGGCCATGCGTTCTTAATAAAGATGGCGGAAACATGGCCGTTTTGGCGGTGCGGCGGTGGTAAACTGATTATGTATGTAACATGCAGTTTGTATTAGATTATTGGTATTTGGAATAGTATAGGTCAAATTATAGATGATCTAGAGATTAACATAAGTACATAGGAAACGTAAATCCAATTGATGACTACATCAAAACTTCTATATCTTAAAAGTGATGGTATTTTTCTTAATGATTCTAAAATGCACTTTAAACACGACATTTCAAGATAGAATTTGCAAAAACATGTTAAAAACCTTCATCCTACATTTCTAATGTTTCTATGGAAGATGGATTCCAAAGCAACCTTTACACTTTTCTTCATTTACCAGCCGAGTGCGCGCGAAATACTCAAAACAACAATGCACTCAGAAGCCAAGGTACGGACACACGAGCGAAACTCGGAACGTACTCGCACCTACAGACAGCATTTATCAAACGGGACGCAACATACATTATAGTGGCCGATACAACTACAGTATAATGAGAGTCCGCCGTATATAACTCATCTCCCGGGCTTCCATTTAAATTATTCAGGGGAGGGTAATCTTATTACATTTACATATTAATCAACGGATTTTAATTATACCTCCCCCCCTTCTAGGTTGATAATTTGCTTTCGAAATGCGACTTGCCTTGATTGGAGACGCGCCTGTGTGGGTGATGGTAACGTTCGTTAAATAGTTTGTTTGTGTTATCATAATGTATGCGGAAATATTTGAGTGATGTGTTGTTAACTTACTGGTGTAGCGGGCGAACGGTACGTTACCTGGAAACAAAAGATAAAACACATTAGTTTTGTTATTTCTTACAAGCTGAGTAAAAAAGATATCAAAATTAAAAGATAGATTTCAACGTGGTACCTTTTAAAACATAAGCCATAATTTTTTAGTTCAAAATAAATTGAAATTATACATGTTACATTAAAGATGCTAACTTGAAACTGCCACTGCAAAATTAATCAACCGTACATGTAAAACAAAACCAATTGTCCGATAATATATCAGCACATCTCATAAACATTGCTCCAACCATCTTGAAACTAAAATAAGTAGCCGATATAAAAGCAAAAAACTAAACGAAAATAAAGAATAGTGCACACGAGTTTAATCAGCATACTCATTTGTCTGACGACGATGGCAACGCATTAATGTCTGCAACTCCGACGCATAGGGCGGAGTCGTGCACTCGTAAACCATTGGAGAAATATTATAAAGCTACCAGTGTACCCCGGAGGCAGCAATTAATAAGTATGTTAATACCGTCGGGACTGAAGAAAGCAGTATTTATATACTCGATATTATACTCGAATGCTGTACAGTTCGCAAGTGTGAACTTGGGTTAATCGAGGATAAAAATGGAGATAATGTTAACATCTGCTTGATGTAGATTATTTATATGTTAGACGATATGTCAAAATAAATGTATTTTTTTTATTTTGAAATTCTGTACTACGTTATTGTCGACAAATAAAACATTAATTTGGTCTACCGTCAACTCTCTAATTTTCGATACACCAAAGTTTTCATACTTTGCCCGCAAAAACGTTTTGTACAGTCACGTGTAACAACATACATATATACACATAGTGCAAAAGCGGTTTCCTTCTAAAATATCAAAATATTAAAATTACGAAATACTCTTAGTTTCTACAAACACATACAAAATATAGTTTCGAATATTTCTTTATTACAAACAATTCTGTCAAAGAAATACGGTTTTTAAGTTCGCTGTCTGCATACATATTATTGCACGTGGTTGTATGAACACAACAATGACAGGAAATACTCCACATTGCTAAAAATCGACCTAATTGTTTTTTTATCAAAAAATGTAATGCCCTATAATGAATGAACATAAACGCAGCAGTTTATAGCAATGAATTTAAGGTTACTCCTACAAAATGTTACATGCATGGTAAAAAAAAAAAACTTCATGGTCTGAAAGAGGGGTTGTTTCAAAAGAAAAATACTAATACCATGTTATTTCATTCACTATAAGGGTTTTACAACTTCCCGGACATATTACAAGAATAGCAATTAAAAAACCGCAGTATCAAACCGCAAATACAGAGTGAAGCCACAATAAAACCTTCTTGTTTTAATAAAAACCGTCGTACCGTTTTATTGAACTCACTAGCGAATCTTTAATAGAGTTTTAGGAGACTCGTGACGTATAAACTAGCTACTAATACTAATACACTGATTGTATCACTTTCCTATACTTATTCTGTACTTGGGAGCAAATAAATCGAGCCACTTCTATTTTTCACGTAGGTATAATTGTTATTATTTTTGGTATTATGGAACAGATCAGTTCTTCACATATATCGCCTAAAAGGTTATTTGATAACTTTTACAATGAGGGTAGTTTTTTGTATTTTGAATTATGAAATAATTCATGAAACCAAAACTAATAACCAGGACACGTGAAAAAAGGAGTGGCTCAATTTCTTTGCTCCCAAGTGTAGATAGTGACGTATAGATGAGATTTTCAAGAAAAACTCTTCTTGTTTCTTCGCCTATTTTGCTGTCTTACTGTCGAGCAAAGGCTTCCTATTTTGTCTTCCAAACATCTCTATTTCTGAGCACGTTAACCTCGCAAACACGTCTATCCTCCGGTTTCTGAATTAAGAATTCAAGGATAAGTAGTACTGAAGTAACATTTGAGTACGGAGTTGTCAAAGAAATGATGGATTATAAAGCATTTTTTTTGACAACTCCGTACTGAAATATTGGGGTGCATGAAAAGAGCCTCCACGAGTGACGATACTTAAGTACGTCCGGCGCACCCTGGGCAGTCAGCCCCGCTACCAACCTTGCTGACTGGCTAATCTTTTCACCACAGCATTGAGCTATTTTCGTATAGCTCGTGCTGACACGAGAGAAGAAGACTGAAATATTACTTAAGTATTTGTTGCTTATCCTAGAATTCTTAATTCAGAAACCTGAGGTAAGTCACCTACACCGTGGTCCACCATGTCCACCTTCAGAATAGTTCATACTGTGGTGAAAAGATTAGCCAGTCAGCGATTTTGGTAGCGAGGCGGACTGGCCAGGATGCGTTGGACGTACTTAAGTATCGTCACTCGTGGAGGTTCTTTTAATGCATCCCGATTTTCCATATCTTTATATGAAATAATCGATTGTCTACGACAAAAATTACAAAGGCGCAAATAAGCATTACCTTTATACTTATAATTGTACTAGAGGCCGCCAGCGGCTTCGCCCGCATGGTTGTCGTTTATCGCGTATTCCGCGTTTTTTTCCACTATAATATACATGTTTTATACATGTAAACCTTCCTCTTTAATCACTCTATCAATTAAAAAAATCCGCATCAAAATCCGTTGCGTAGTTTTAAAGATCTAAGCATACATAGGGACAGACAGCGGGAAGCGACTTTGTTTTATACTATGTAGTGATACTGTTTTTCTCTTGTAAATTAATGTTGTTCTTTCTGCCTAGCCTTTTCCCAATTATATTGGGGTTAGGTTCCAGTCTAATCAGATGCGGCTGAATACCAGTATTTTACGCGGAGCGACTGCCATCAGACCTCCACAACCCAGTTACTGGGCAGTGCCAATATCCTAAGGTTAGACCAATTACTTGTAAATTATTGTTGGATGTACATAAATTATAAAATAAATAAGGATCGAAACACTAATCATTTTCAATTAGCAACTATATTTTATTTAAATTCCTACAGCACCGACTCACTCGTAAACTAAAACGGTAGCTACAGTTTTTATGTGATAGGAACAGATCTATGGGGTGCAGATGTCCAATGAGCTTCGATACATTATGTATTCAACTTCAAGAATTGAATAGATAGCGACAGCAAATTCAATTAAAACTAGCTCTAATTTCTGTTTCCAGGACTATGTAGAGACTAAATTAAAGTAGCGATTGCATAAAAGTGGTCAATACAACAATAATATAATTGAATTATGTTTGAGTTGCATTATAGCTGATTCATGCGGGACGCCAGTCGGGAAGAACCAGCACAAAACTTTAGACATAACCTCACACCGTATTCACATAAACTACACAAAAATATTTGTCAGGACAATAAAAAGAAAATACTAAACAATAAGACCGTGTCCGTGAACAGCATTTCTTCTCAAGCAATCAGCTAGCTAGGAAACACCAGAGCTAGCTAGCATGGTGACTTGTATAAGAATTGAAAACAACGAATCGTTTACCTTACCAAAATAGTAGCATTTTCATCTTACACTTGGCATAGAAATGGACTAGGGAGCTTATTTTAACTGTGATAGCAACCAAGGTCATTGCTTCATTATTGGTAAAGATACAAGAGTCTTAATTTTACCAATAACACTCGGTAAATCAGATGAATGGACCATACCCATGCAATAAATATTAGAGCCATAGAAAGGAAAATTCAATAAACTTTTTCTTAAAATGCGAGTATCGTAATCAAGCCTATAAACGGTGCTGACATTCGTGCAAAAGAGGCATAGAGATATATCATTGAGAAGATTCAAGATTAACCATAGGTATCGGCCATTACTGAATAAAATTTTGATTCTTTGAACTCAAAATGCGGCATTGCAACCAAGATTAAACGGTGCTGACATTCTTGCAAAAAGTATAATCATTTATCATAGATCCAAGTCTTTTGCCTCCTCCGTTTGTTGCCCCTTCCGAAGATCTCCCACCTGGGCACGAGTTGCCTTGGCTGACCTGGAAGTCTCTAAATAGACTTAGGACTCAGGTTGGTCGAAGCAAGGAAAACTTGCTCAGGTGGAGATTTGCGGATAACTCAAACCTGGAATGTAAATGTGGTGCCGTTCCGCAAACTATGGCGCACTTAACATCATGCCCCGCTTGCCCTGTTACCTGTACGCCACAAGAACTAATGGACGCCATGAATAGTGCTAAAGTGCTGAGTTCTGGGCCGACACGGTGTGATCTACACACCGTGTCGGCCCAGAACTCAGCACTGTGCAGTAGTAGCAGCAGTGTCATCGACACGCTAAAAAGAGGAATAGATCCAAGAGTAGAGAGAGGGATTTGCACGTTACTCCAAAAGTCGAAACAAAGACAAGCATAACAATAATAATTTGGAAGAATACCTAGCACGCTTGGTGGTAGGATCTATACGGTCCGCCTGACTAGCTACCACCCTCACATTAAAGCCAAGCAGTTTACTGTGTTCCGTTGAGTGCATATGAGAGCCAGAGGGGTATAGGGGAATCCCTCTATATCTCCATTACTTGGATTCGTGTGCTCCATCTTAGACCCTGTCAACGCTTACCGTCAGGTCCGACTAGGGTCAAACGCCGACCAAGTCAAATTATAAAAATAAAAACGTTATGTATAGTATAATTTGGTTGCGGTGAATACAATAGCGAATCCCGCGATCCCGGTGGTCCTCGGAGGATCACCGTAGTGGTTTTAGTTGGGAAGAATCCAAGATAACCCTTTTCCTTCCCCAGGGCGGAGAGTATATACAATTTGTAACAAAAACCTTGTCCGATCCAATAAAGGCGTATTCCTGGTTCCACATACCTACGTACTAGAAAAAATTGGCATGTTGACAGCATCAATAAATTGCAAATCTAATTAGTCCGACAGTTATAGTTTTTAAAAATAATGGACACGTATTTTTTCTTTTATTTAATCTATGAATATTTTGAAAGCTAAAACGCATCAAAACTCGAGAGTGGGGACTTGTGACGTCAAAAGCAACTAAAAATTGTACATGCTTGTGACGTTTTGCCAATTTTAAAAGTGTCGTATCTTCGTCAATTTTGGTTCACGTAACAAAAGAAAAAGTACGGGTCAAATATTTTTTGATAATCTATATGACAGACTAATTAGATTTTTTCAGTCAAATACCCTATTGTCATAAAAAAAGTTTATTTAAATTTTCATAAGTTGACAACACTCCCTGGGGAAAAATAATAATCTCAAATCCATTAAATGGTTACGTAGGTATAAGTGTACGCAGTACGATGCCGAATAATACTCATAAGGATCGGACAGGGTTTTTGTTACATGCTGTATACGTGAGGATTTCCCCACGATGAAGATGTTTTTAAAGCCCTACTTCTTTTTTCACTGCGTTTTCTGACGCAGTGAAAAAAGAAAAGTTTGGGGTGCATGAAAAGAGCCTCCACGAGTGACGATACTTCAGTACGTCCGGCGCACCCTGGGCAGTCAGCCCCGCTACCAACAGACCTTGCTGTCTGGCTAATCTTTTCACCACGGCATGAGCTATTCTTGTATAGCTCGTGCCGACACGATAGAAGAAGAACTGCGTTTTGTCTAGTATTAATTAAACTACAATAAAAAAAACAAGACCTCTTGTTTTTATTGGTAATATTAGCGTGAGTAGTGTAAATACGTCATTGCACTGGGACGCGGTATTGGCGTGGTTGAAAACAACATCCTCCTTTGGGGCTTCGCCGCAGTCGGGTAAAAAATACATAGCATTATTTCAGTTATTTGGCAAACCTTTACTTAGTAAAAGTAGTTTTATATTATAATAATTACACAGTGTTCTAAAAATTCTAATTTGCAATACAAAATTACGAAGTTTCTTCGGTAAAACGTTTTTTTTTTATGATTGCCTATTGTCCAAGTTGTGGTTGACTTTATCTTTCAACCCTTTAAACGTTTTTATATACTTTGTACAACTTTTCAGGTTAGTTAGTATCTAGGCGTTTATTTTTACAAATTGAGTTTTCAATAAAAATGTTAAATAACTTTGTATTTCTTTTTGGATAATATTTTTTGCGTTTTTTTTATTCATTTGTTTAAATACGGTGATTTTATATGATGTCGAAAAATTTAAGCATTATTTAGGTAAATGATTTGTTCGGAGTAGAAACTGATTTTTTAAATCAAAATGTTTGGTAGTCTTTCAAGACACTCCCAAGCTGAATTTCGACTAATCGTTCCACGATTTTACTTCGATACTCTGGAACTCCGACAGTACCTATGCTACTCCGACAATTATGGAACTTCGACACCTAATTTGAGGCACCCCGACACGGATAGGTTAGGTTCGAAGGGGATGACGGGGGCTAGAATGAGCGAGCAAAGCGAGCGAACGAAGCCCCCGTCATCCTCTTCGTGTAAGGTTACTTTACACCCCAGTGTCGAAGTTCCATAATTGTCGGAGTAGCGTAATGCCGAAGTTCCATAGTGTCGAAGTGAAATCTTGTGATAAAACGATTTGTCAAAATTCAGTTTGGTAGTCATGATCTATTAATGGTATAGATTAACCCCGCATGGGATTTAGATTGAAAAAATAAAAAAACTTTTTTTTTGCCCTAATAAAAATTTTCTGTGATAGAATATTTTGATTCCATGCATAAATTAATGAAGTCACGGCGACCCAGCTGACGGGCACGACTAGCGCGATATCGCTCCACGCAGTCAGTTAACTCGGGACGCTAAAATTACTCAGATACAGAATACCATGGTAAATTTTTTGAAAACTTTTTTTTGTTTATTCTGAAAAAAACGTATGCTTGGTCAATCAGTGGCACCAAGTAGATCACGCGGATTGAAGGAATGTTTTGATAGACATCTTCTACACAAATAAACATGAATATAGAAGCTTATAAAAATACGTCAAATTATTCTCGACGTGTGAACGTAAGAGAAACATCACTTATCGGCAGTTTATCTCCGGCGCAACTCGTAAACCGCGACCCGGGGAAAAGACTTACTGTTATGTGTGAAGGCGACAGACTGTATAATTACTACTCTTTTGCTCATCTTTTTGCAATGTATATGGTAATAAGCTAACTTTTAACTGTTTGTTAATAAATCTGTATACAACGTTATTTTTAGTATATACAAAAATCACCTACAGACATACGATTTTTTCGGGGCCCAAACTAAGAATGAATGACAACACGATTTGACAGTTGTCCCTACTACCGATGTGTTTTTGCCCGTCCGAAAAGTTGAACTTGACACTTGTTTTGTTCACTCCTACGTTTCGGGCTACTTTCGGACGGGCGACTAACTTCGTTGACGGACTTAGGGAGTAGGCCCCATGGCTGACCCCAACATAGTTGGTAGAAGCTATGCAGAAAATTGGTCTTTCTGTTCTGTCTAACACCAATTTAATTTTGTAGTTATGAATATTTCGTTACTCGATTAGCTATAATAATTATTGCCGATAATTACAGAACGGTTACTCTAAGTCTTACATAACTAGTAGGTACCAAGTCAGTTAGCAGTACCAGAAATAAACGAGATACCAAATTAACTTAACGTTGAACGTATAATCTAAATGAGGTCTTGTTTTAATAATCAAGGAGCAAGGCAAACCAAACAGATTGATGGCGAGATTATTATTCAAATTAAGGGGAAGCTCGGGCTGTGTGGACCGGCTTTAAAATCCTAATATTGTGTAAATCGATAAGCTTATTTATTGTTATAGCAATATCATATTTAGAACTCAATCTGTTTGTGTAAATTAGTTTCTTCAATAGAAACGTAGTTTAATTAATTATCTGGTACAATTATTGTGATGTTTCCGATTCCGTAAGTCATTGGGCTTTTTTTCTTTACATGTTGGGTCAAATAACAAAATTTACATAATAGGTATGTAGAATGGAGTATATCACATTAACGCGTTATGATGTGAGTTACGATATTTAATAATGTGTTTGGTGCGATAATAGTTGCAAAGTTACTTACGGTGCAGTGTTTTATAAGTACTTACTTATTAATAAAAAAAATGCAACACGTACCATTATTTTCAATGTAAGGCGTGGCGGGTGGGAACTTATTTTGCTGAATAATTTACTTATCTAGTCATAATCAATAAATTAGATCATAGAAAAAGAATACATTGAAACCTGTTTAAAATATTAATAAACATCAGCGATAGGTACTAGAGGTAAAAATTAAAACATGAATGCAAAGGTATAAGTTTAAAGATAAAAATAAATAAAATATCACCACAAACACACACATAAACCTAATTCACAAAAAACATCCAAAATTAAAACCTAACACGGACAAATACCAACGCAAACCACACACCTCTCGTGTAGCAAAAAAAAAACAGGGCAATCCTAATTTCCCGCGCGATGAATTATCGTCCACTCAGCCCGTTGTCCGATTCACCCCAACTTCCCTCAAACGCAATCCCCATAATGGTGCCTCGGCCTTATTAAACGCTTGCATCATGCGAGGAAGATAAATGCATCTCGAAATTAATTAATAAAATTGCATCCATAAGTGTTCCTCTCTGATATGGGCCAGTCAAAAAGAATAAACGGAAATTTTGGATCCTTGATTGGAGCGCCATTTTATTTTCTTTAAGCATTAATCTTGAATGGCTAATGAAGTAAAATATTCATCTGTTTTTACCTTTTAATTGTGATTTATATTTGTTATTTACGCGTAACCACGGTGTTTGCAGCTGCTGGTACAATGATTGTTTGAGTTTATACCAGGAGACGGTAGTTGCGGTTTTTGGAATCAAATTTATTATCTGTTGGTGCAACACTGGCCCGACCCTATGGATTTATTTAATCTCTGATTACTAATCTTAACTTCCTCTTCATCTCTTCATCTTCATGTGTAAAATGTACCATATTTCGTGTGATATTAATTTTAGTTATTATAAAGAAAATAAGTGCATTAAAAATGCATTAAATGTTTGTCCTCAAGACTTGGTACTAAATTACTCATCGGTCTGTGGTCAAGACTACATTATTCTCTCATAACTATCCTAAATCATAGTACGAAATTGTTATAGATATTCTTTTTAAAAGAGTAACCATGTAGATTCTTGCCGGCTCTTCTCTATAGGAAACAACTAATTGGAACTGTGCACCTAAATACGACATTTCATAAGCGCCTGCATTAGTAAAGGTGAAATAAAAAAAAATGATTTGTGATTTTGAGTTATGAAGCCATTTAATTTCAAAACCAACATTTTCAAAAACATAATTACTTATATAAATCCGTTACTAAAGTAAGATTAAAAATACTCTATCTCATTTAATTTACAAGAGGACTACGCTGTCTCAACTCATCATAATAAAATCGATCTACATATCAAGTAAATCAATTTTAAAAGTCAACAAACAAGTTCACAGCAACCTAGATCTTATAAATAATCTCCATCTACATTTTTACGATACCCTTGCAGAAAAAGGGACTAGTTTATAACTGTAGCAATGAGATATCCGCGTAATGTAACATTAATCGAGCAGTTAATTAAACAAAGAGCGAGTATTTCGCGGTCGCACGCGATCTCGTATCGCCACTTAGCATATTGATTAGAATCGCCGATCGACGCGGCGCGGGCGCGGGCGCGCGGTGTAGGCGCTCCTCACGGCTACCGGTTGTCGCGATATACGCGCGACATGACGGTAATCTTGTAGCGATTACTTATAACGCTATGAAAGTGTGGTACGGAGGATCGCTGTTGAAAGTTGTATCGAATGGCTCTCGTGAGTAAAGTATTTGCCATTTGGTTGTGCACGACGTACCTAAGTTCATGATCACGCAACTAAATTATAGATTCTCTTTCAAAATAATGATTTAAATTGTTGATTCTTGAATTTTTATTTTTCTTCTGCTTGGTTGAAAATGAACTTAAGATTTAAGGGCGATTTTCAATCGTCAGATAAATTTTATCTGAAGAATTAATATGGCGGTTTGACATATTTTCTATACAAACGCCGTCAAACAGGCTCAAAAACTGAACTTCGACAAACTCTTATTCGACAGACGCCGTTGCGACACTATGGAACTCCGACAATTATGGAACTTCGAGACTGGGGTTTAAAGTAACCTAACACGAAGGGGATGACGGGGGCTTCGTTTGCTCGCTTTGCTCACTCTCTCTAGCCCTCGTCATCCCCTTCGAACCTAACCTATCCGTGTCGGGGTGTCCCAAATTAGGTGTCGAAGTTTCATAATGTCGCAACAGCGTCTGTCGAATAAGAGTTTGTCGAATTTCAGTTTTTGAGTGTGTCAAATAGCCATACTTATTCCTGAGATAAAAGTTATTTGACGATCGAAAAATCGGGCCTAATTCAAAATGATTCTAAAAACCTGTCTCTCTATTAGTTGGACAATTAACTGAAGATGAAAGGTTGCTTTGCTTGTTTAAGCATTACAATGATTAAAATATGATATCATATCTTAGTTCTTACAGTAGCAGTACTTCAACTTAGTTCAATAGAGAGGGGCCACAAAATATAGTATAAATAAAGACGCGTGGAAATCGCGCGTCGCATCGCGTGTCGCGCGAAACGGTAGCTGTGTTTTACGCCTTAAACAATTTATGTTAGCTACACAATTTTCTGCGCAAGCACACATCCAACAACATGTTTCTTTTCTCGTTCGCACTTACGAATGATAATTAAGAGGGAGCGAGATAGAAAGAAAACCTGATTGTTGTTTCATGAGATTACATTCTAGTTTTGGCATAATTAGATTAAATTGCTAATATCTTGCAATAGTGTTGTGTGATAATTTTATTTGGATTTGCATATACTTAAGGAAACGAATTTAATTATCAGAGATGTAGCTAAACGCGCATTTAAACAATTTAGAGAGATACAAGAATGCACATTTTTTAAAAATTTATATTATAATCTTAGATGTAAATAAAAGTTAGATTTAAATATGAATCATCTCGTATTATTAATTATTAAAGTATGTGTTTGTATATATTCTAAAGCTACAAGTCGATGTAATTTAATTTACTTCTAACTGGTTCATTTTACGGTAATTTGAAGTTCAACATTGATTAATTTTCAGGGCCAATTGCCGTGACGTTTCGCTCATAAAATAATTGTCTTGTCATATTTTTGCATAATTATGTTATCACGAATAATATACTACAAATCTGTACCCATTATCTAACAACCGATGAAGATAAATAGCTATAGCATACTACTCATTAAACCATATTTGTAATGCCTTTATTATTTTATGTAACTACCCACCGACATTTATGTACATTTGCATAACAAGGAAGTAATTGGTTCAATAAATAAAATCATTACATATAATAATCATATTGATAGTACTTATTAAGGATTTAACACATTTGTACGAAACGGCCCGGTTTAATTTGTCGTACAATCTCCATTTTTTCGATGAGGTACGTGTCATTTTGCGACGTACGGAGATATCATGAATGGGAATAAGTTATATCAAGCAGGTGCCTTTTTTTTGTATTCAGAAAATCCGCCCTCTGTCCGGGGAAGGCGATGGTAATGCCGGACAAGTTACCGGCTAGAAACCTACGGTGTTCCTTCTCCTGACCTATGGCTGGGGTCGCGGGATTCGCAGCTGCATGCACCACAACCCCAGCAGGCCTCAGTCCTCTTTCTGCAGGGCCTTGCCCCACGTCCTCCTTTTAGCACATTTAGTCCGCACATTAGTAGCGTAAATTTAGTACCTAGTACGAGGTTCTGCCTTCTTGCCTTAATTATAAATTACGTCATTTTGACAGTAGAGGTTCTTTGCGAGACCTTGTCATCCGTTATAAGCATCAGACCTGCTCTCTGATCAAAATGATTCGATTAGTCGATTGTCGAACGATTCCGAAAGCTTTCTCTTGTTCTCTCGTACGAGAATCGTAGACGGAACGAGACAACAAACCGAATCGGTTGACAACTGCTTATCAAAAAGGTTCTGAATCAGAACCACAAAGTCTTCTTTCAAAAAGAGAGAGGTACCTTCTTCTCTGAATTTGGATTTTTCATTCCGGTTCGGGTAACGTCGATTGCGGGCTATCCCGTACAGATATATTTAGCCCTTTATGCGGTTGTAAAACGAGCTGGCTTCATTAACTGTTCTTATGCTATTGAGAAACATTCTGTGGTGCATTTAATCTCATTTAGTGACAGGAAACCTAGTAACAGAACCGCAATTATAAGCCAGGAGCGTGGACCGTAAAAGATTATGAACTGTGAGTTTGACAGTCTTATTTATGCTTTTATTTTATTTGCCAGAAAACATGGTCACAGGTTAGAAGTAGTTAGTTAGGTGGAGTTTCAACTGGTAAAGCTTTGTAATAGGGAATATGACGATAGTGCGTGTAGCAGTTATTTTGTTTTAAAATTGGTTTCATTTGTAAGTAGAGCTATGCTGTTAGAAAAGTTTACTGCAGATGTAGATTTTTTTATTTGATGCTAAGCATTAAGAACGATATGGGGAAGACTTAGCATAAAAGTCTGGGCTGGTAAACCAGGACAACGCTAAATAGAATATTAAATTCCACCTAGAAACTGCAGAAAGACAGAAGAAACATTTAAGCCAGAATCTACATCACATTATTATATCAAAGCTTTCAAACTCAAAATCAAAACTCGTTTATTCAAAATAGACTAGTATTACTTAGTTCTTTTTGAACGTCATGTTTACAAAAGACTGACCCCAAAGCGCCCACCCTTCACCGCTTCCTAGTGTTTATGCTGTGAAGAAGAACTTTACTTACATTTACTAAATAGCTACACGAAAAATCATCCTCAACTAACCTACCTAATGCTTAATCATCTACCAGCAATACCATCAATACCAGTGCATTAAACTCAATAATAGCAATTAAAAACAAAAAGCCAACTCCCGCGCTACCGCCGGGCGGACCGCGCAACAATCTTACTTTAATTGCGTGTAACATAAATTATGGCGACTTATTACAATCCGCTCCCGATACACGCTGCCCCGAGGTAGTATTATGTACTGACATGTACCACTTGATATTTTAGTGTTTAATGCGATATAAAACTATCGTCAGTACTACAGAACTATGGAACAAAGCTTACTCACAATTAATTTCTTGAAAAGTCACCGCAACGCTATCAAATTTGACGTATTTTAATGGATTTTAATTTGCTTTACAACTAGCAGTAGGGCGCGGTTTCACTCGCATCCTAAAGGAACTACTCCATGTACCCGGATAAAAAGTCCTCTCAGCCGTTTATTTTAGATTGAGTACCTAACAAATATTGATCTACAAACTTTTACATTTAATATAATGGTAGGATGCATTGACATCTTTCAGGTTGCCTCAGACGACCCTTTTTTGTTATAAGTGAGGTGCTAAAATTGTGTAACAGTTTTTTTTTAACTAGTTTCTTTCGTGTGGATCTACTCTTATGTAAAATATCGCACTTTATTATTAACCATCTGCTCCCGATAAACATTTTATTTTCTAATCGACTTTTTATAGATTATCCTTGCGGCCCGTTTCTACGTAACCGGGCTGTTCTCGGCGTGACCTGGAGGGTCTTCAAACAAAACTCCCGATACGGTGCCCCGAAGTGGTATTTTGTAGAACCCCCTGACATTTTAGAACTGTTCATCAAATAGTTTAAAAGTTACATCCACCACGAAGACGAAGAACTGTGTTTAGAACTTTAATTTATATAAATATTGCTAATAAATCATTCTTCCATCTAACCTGATCCCAACTAGATGTGGCTGAATACCAATATATACGGAGCGACTACCATCAGATCTCCACAACCCAGATATTCTAAGGTTAGACCGGTTGTCAGACTTTCGGGCTTCTGACTACCCGTAAGAATTAACACAGGTATTCTTATGACACCAGGGAAGCACCATTCAAAGTGCTAATAAACACTACTAATAAGAAAATAAAACAACATCGCACCAATTGTTATGTTTATAAAGAGAATTAAGTACGAATCGGTATCATAATAATTAACATAATGATGGCAACTCATTACAATACTCTCCCAATACAAGCTGCGCCGAGGTAGTATTATGTATTGACGTGTCAAACCACTTTTAATACGATCTAGATCCATATTAACTTATTATCTTGACTTTATTCATACAAAAATGCAACTGAAGCTTCATTGGATCTACCTGTCATGCGCAGTGCGAAATAATGTTGTCGTCGCATTATCTCGTGCTCATTGCCACTTAAGTGACCGATGACCTGGTGAAAGTCGCAGAAATCCGCTGGATGCGAGAAGCACAGGGCCGGTCGATGTGGCGATGCTTGGGGGAGGCCTATGTCCAGCAGTGGACGTCTTTTGGCTGAATGATGATTATGATGATTATCTCGTGCGCGTTTGGAGGTCAACTGGTTACTGTTACCACAGTAGACATACAAGCTAAAGCAGTACTTCAACTACCTACAATCGTCCGATTTGACACACTCACACAGACACGCACTGCAACAAGACAAATAAGGTATTTTCGGGATACAGTTCCATACAAAAACAAAAAACTACTCAGTAAACAGAGCGTGTCTGTGTGAGTGTTTCAATTCATGAGATTATAGTAAGTTGAGGTACTGCTTTAGCTTATATGTCTACTGTGCTTTTACTTTGATAGTGTACTATACTCCGTGACTTTTTAGTCGTCTTACAGCCGACAACCATGAACTCTATTCATCATTCTGTACAACTTGGGATCAACACTGAAATCGTGAATAAGGATGTAAGACGACCAAGGATCGATTTTTCAACTGTCAGATAATTTTTATCTGAAGAATAAATACAAGGTTAGTCAGAAAGGGGGTACTAATCCGAAAGGGGGTTTAAAGTACCCATGATAATGAATAACTTTTGTTCTACAATTTTTTCCAAAAGTCAATAGTTTAAGAGAAATAGGTGATCAAAGATCTCAAAATAAAAGCTCTAAAATCTATCTATCCCCAGTTATGATCAGCTGTGATTACATTTTAGGTCATATTTGGGGTCATGAATTAGAAGCACCATTTACTGAATTTGTAACTAAAGCAAAAATCAAGAATTTTTCATAAAACTAAAATTATTAACATTATGCATTGAAAAAAAAATTACCGAATTTCGAAATTTTAAGACATGCTTTAAGACAGACCTCAGTGATACTATAAGTGGCCTGCGGATTGGCCCTTCCCGACTAACCTTGTATATCGGTTTGACATATTTTCTTCACAAAAGCTGTCAAAACGTCAAATATATTCATCAGATAAAAGTTATCTAACGATTGAAAATTCGGGCCTAAAAGTATCGATGTAGAATCGAACGCCTAAGAATCCGTTTAGTTTAAAAATAGAATTCATACACTAAATATTCAAATAAGTTATAATCTGTTCGAGCTCTCTAATTATGATGTCATAGCATGCAATATATAAAACTATGATCAGTATATAATTAAGATAAACACCGTGTGAGCTGCTTTGTGAGTTAAATAAGTTATGGCTTCCGTTCCGTTACTCTCAGATCGTATCCTAAACAATATTACTGTAGATAGTATTTAGATGAGAATTATAATATCTATATATTGTATAGCACTTTCATATACTTATACAATTTAACTAACAGGTCATTTATATTCTGAAGATTTAATTTTATAGAGGAGAAGCCGGGAAAATTTCTAAGTTAGTATTTCTAGGGTAACTTTCTAGGGTCTTGTGTAGTGCCGGACTTACAGAATAGCACTACCCCATCTTCTCCCGTGGGTGTCGTAAAAGGCAACTAAGGGATTCTCTAGAGGATGGGCAGCAGCGTTTTCTGAGTACTTCAACAACCATACTGCGATCGCCAACCCGCCTGCCAAGCGTGGCGATTACGCCAACCCCCCCCCCTTTTGGGGAAGGCCTATGTCCAGCAGTGGACGTCTTTCGGTTGAATGATGAGGGAAAATTTGCTTACCTGGGACATGTTTTGGGACAGGACCGGTATAAAATGTTGATAAAAAAAATGTTATAATCTGGTGATCTAGTCGACGGCCCACCTGATGGTAAGTGGTTACCGCCACCTATATACTCCTTCAATACCAAGAAGATTGATGATACGTTGCCAACCTTAGGGACAAAGTTGGAAAGCCTCGTCTGCCTGTAATTTCACCGGCACCCATGCCCTTCAAACTGGAACACAGCCATACTTAGCGGCAGATATAGGTATCGAGGAGATGAGATGAGAATTGTAGTAACCCTTTTTGTCTTGCTAAATCGGCCTTTTGAATCATAGTGCGCCGTCCGGCATACCATCCTCGCCGAAGAGGCCCGTCGCGACGTCCCACCGCCGCCGGTCACGATCCACCGAGCTCTCCCGTCGTAGAGCCGGTCCCTTCAAACTCCGCAATCACACTGATAATTCAGCCCTCATCGAGCGGTCTCCCCTCTAATTTTCCGCCAGCAACGCCATAGGCCGAGGTCTGAATCCCACTAGGGGTCGCCCTTAGTGCTGTTGTTGCAGGTAGTCATGATGTTAGTGTAGTATAAGTAGTTAGCTTTGGTTAAGTATTTTACTTTGCCCCCATTGGCTGGAGACCCTTCAGGTCTCGCTAATAACTGCCTAATTACGTAGAAACAGTCCTTAAAGACCATCTTCAAGCAGAAGAAGAAAAAAAAACTTTTTTTGTGTGATGGTAGGATCTAAACGGTCCGCCTGGCTAGCTACCACCCTCACATTAAAGTCCGGCGCCAAGCAGTTTACTGTGTTCCGTCGTGAGTATGTGAGAGCCAGAGGGGTATAGGGGAATCCCTCTATATCTCTGTTGCTTGGATTTATGTGCTCCATCTTAGACCCTGTCTGCGCTTACCATCAGGTACGACGAGGGTCAAATGCGACCAAGTCATGTAAAAAAAAAAGTTACAGTAGACAGTCAGATAATGAGACATGACCTATTCTTAATCCGGTTCGCAGTTACGATTCCCGGATGTGGTAGATCGTCGCCATTTGCTTGGTATTTATTCATAATTATTGCTAATGCATAATGGCTGCTAATAAAATATTATAATCTCCGTTTCAACTACTGAGGAAATGTCATCATCATCGTATGATCAATCCGTAAATGTTCACCACTGATAAATTGTTGATTCATCATTATCCGCAGATCGCTACGACAGGAATATGTTTTTTTGCCGACGGTTTGAATATATTAACGTTATTGTTTAAAACTTAGATTCGTGTATCGTTAGTAATAATAACTTTTGTATTATAACTTTCGTGAGAAATATTCATAAGTATTTAAGATTAGTAACGGTTTACTCACATGCATTTTTCTGGATTATACGACTAGTTTCGGACCCAAAGTCGAACTGTTCGACTCGCGACCTCGCCGCGTGTTCAGCTCGCGATTAAGGGCTCCATTTGGGTCCGAAACTAGTCGGGCAATCTCGAAAAATGCACGTGAGTAAAGCGTAACAAATTAAAAATAATAATAGTGCCTAATTTAACACATTCGA
The DNA here is from genome assembly GCA_905220435.1 of Amphipyra tragopoginis. Classification (NCBI taxonomy): domain Eukaryota; kingdom Metazoa; phylum Arthropoda; class Insecta; order Lepidoptera; family Noctuidae; genus Amphipyra; species Amphipyra tragopoginis. The sequence continues at coordinate 8,055,854 of HG992006.1, forward strand.
GTCCACCACACTTTTCATAGAGCTCAAACGCCATCCCACCATACATATTGCTAATGAACCTTTCAGGAGGGTCCTCGGCATTACATTTGCGCTAAAAGTGAACCCTCGAGGAGGGTTTCTGGCATTAAATTAAAAACCGTGAAAAATACGCTACTACTACGTCGTAAAATAGGTGTTTGCTTCTTTCATGATAGTGAATTTTCCTAGAAAAACCTGCATTTAAAATGAGCCCTCTACGACCCATCCGGCATGGCGAATGCGACAACAGGGTGCCCTCCCAGAGGGCACCCGGCACTGAATGTGATAATGCAATTTAATTTGAACGTTTTTATGTCAAATAGATCAGTTTACAGGTACAGTCAGAGCAAAATACGATATAGTGTTTAGCTAATTTTGTCCTTTTACGATGATGATCCAATTTTGGGGCTATTCTTGTTGAGCTACTTATGTACGCTACAGTGTTCCTTACCTTTATAAGAGACCATCGACTTTTGGTGCTGACTATACTTATGAAACGTCAAAACCATGACGTATGAAGGTTCCAAATATTAGGTTCTATGTAGAAGAGCCGGCAAGAAACATCATGGATACTCTTTTAAAATTCATCATCATCATCTGCCTAGCCTTTTCCCACCTATGTTGGGGTCGGCTTCCAGTCGAACCGGATGCAGCTGAATATCAGTATTTTACATGGAGCGACTACCTATCAGACCTCCACAACCCAGTAACTGGGTAATACGATACTCTTGGTAAGACTGGTTGTCAGACTTTCTGGCTTCTGACCAACAGTAACGACTGTCAAAGACCTACAAATGACAGCCGGGACCAACGGCTTTACGTGCTTTCCGAGGCACGGAGGAAACTCGCTATGGTAAATGGTCACCCATCCACAGACCAACCTCGGCAAGCGTGGCTTAACCCGGAAGATCGGTCTGCGGCTGTAATTATTTAGCCACGAGCTCCTCAATAATAATACAATAATCTGCGAAGCTTAGCGTAGTACGATATTAATATCATACGTCAGCTTTCACACGAAAAATTGGCTAACAAGACCTTTTTACAGTCAGTTTAGCACTATAAAAAGATACCATTGGTAAGCAAAACGACCCGTTTTTGATATGGGAACAAGGCATTAGCATTTTACGACCTACGGAAGGTGATGGGAAATCACCTTTTTATTGTTTGCCAGTAATAAAATAATACCTAATAATAATAGCATTTCGTGATCTCTAGTTATGTTCATGATCGTACATAATGGTAATTTCAATTTTCTACACTATTAATAATAAATGAAACTTTCCCTTCAATGTTTGAAAAGTTATTAAAGGCTTGACATCGTCGTTTCTCTTTGCCCTAAGGTGCTTTGGTGCATGCATTAGTGGCTACGCAATAATAATAAGTATAGAACTACTATTAACAGGTTAAAACGTCGCGATATCATGTAAATTAATCTAATGTCATTTCATGTTAATTGGTGTCTTTGTCTGTGTATTAAATATAAAAGAAAAAAAAAGCTCAATTATAAAGTCTAATTGTAATCGATTATTTACAGTATGGTAATATTCATACTATGTTTTTTTTTTATGTTTAACTTTTTAGATAAATGTTCCAGTTATGATATTGAAATAAATCGACATTTAATAAATACTAACTGTACCCAGCATGCGTTGCAATGCACTTTTACCTACTTACTACCTACCTTCAGAAACAAAATCAAAATAGTAACAAAAAGTTAAAACCATTTTTATGCATGCGGTAAACAAATGAAGAATATGGACATGGGCCTTATTACAAAAGATGGTTTAAAATATACCCATCACTTTCTCATGTCATATAACAAAAAGAGACGGGGCTATCTTAAAACCTAGGTTTTTCTTAGACCATCTTTTGTAATAAGGGGAACTGAGATTATTTCGTTTTTTACACATACCTACAACAAAAAAATTTTTTGCGAAATTGGTCCAGTCGCTCACGCGTGATGCCGTGACCAAGGGAAATAGGAATTCATTTTTATATGTATAGATAAGCATAACACAATCAGCTCATTACTGTCCCACTGCTGGGCACGGGCCTCTTCTCATAATGAGAAGGATTTAAGCCTTACTTCACCACGCTGACCTGATGCGTGTTGGCGGATAACACACACCATCGAGAACCAACTTTATGGAGCCCTCTCAGCTGTGCAGGTTTCCTCACGATGTTTTCCTTTACCGTTAACGCAATAAACACCTTTAAAAACAAACTACTAATACAATATCAAGCTTATAATAACACTGATGTCACAAGAAAATTAGTGTCGGGCGACATTTCAAAAATAACATCTTATCGACAAACAATCGAGCGATCTTTATTAAAAAAACATGAATGACAAGCAACATGTAATCATCGATAAACGTAACTCGATTAACGATCGACTAAAACGGTAACAGAATACGGCTCCCGCGCAGATTATTCATAGTCTCATTATCATAAAATTAACTGATAATAAATCATAGGTGTTCCAATTATGTGGTGGTTCAGATCGGATAAAATTACTAAGGAACGCGGAAAAAACGTTTCAAGTTAATTATTCGATTGAAAACTTACTTATAGAGGTAGGTTTGACTTGTTTAGTGTTGTTACTTGATAATTGCTTCCGAAATAGTCGCATAAGGTGAAGTGACATCCAAATTAGAAGTTTCGAGCGCTCGGAAAATATATTTTTTTGACACGAAAACTACGAAAGCAGCTTTTTTGTATTGGTAATGAAATTTAAGTATACCAATTAGTGAATTATGGTGCCCGAAACACGCTTGATTAAATTTGACTCGATGGAAAAATACGAACTTTGCTCAAAATCTAAAATGTTTGTGTAAATCTCAGGAAAAAACGGTTTCATTCGTGTGTTACTAAAGAAATTTCAATGAAATTTTGTTTCCCGTGTTTCTTAATAGACACATCAGTGAATTTTGGTTTTATTTTAGGGTAAATGAGTTTATTTCGTTTTTAAAAGAAATAAGTTTTAATAATGTTCAATGACCTTGCACCATACAAACCGATCTTTGAATACTACTTCGCCTTAAAAATCATTGCTATTATAAAGTTTTTTTTATTTCGCGACACTAGTTTCAAATATTTTTTTATTTATTGCAGTAGATTACGCATTTAATTAGCACTTTTAGACCACTAATATAATTATTACCCTGTGAAATTGTTGGATTAGATACAAAACTAAATTACGTAAGACGCGGAAAGTGAAGTAGTTCTAATGCTGTTTTGAATTGCAATTATGTATGTATCTAACTTTTACTTACATTCACTTGAGTTTCGATATATTATTCTAATAAACGTACGCACAAATATATTCCTTGAGAAACATTTTAACCTCAATGCGATAAGTAAATGTATTATCAAATGATATTACCTATAGTACATATATTATAGTTGTGATTGCTTGCTTATATTGACAGCTAGCGCGTGTTAATAAGTAGGTAGCTGATTGACACGTAATCTGTTTTCTTTTAATCTATATACATACCTAATATAGATTAAAATATAACCTAAATTTTATCCACAGGTTATTGATAAATGTGCACAATATTATTTTCTTCCAGAACAGTCGCAAGCGCAACTTCAAGAGTTGTAAGATACGGGCTAATTAATCACACTAATATAATATGGCGAAAGCTTAGAGATTTTTTTTTAAGTTCACTTTTTTTCGTGGTTTTATTTCCATTAACGTGACAATGGAAGCCTCATAGTCACCTCCTCAATGTCGACATCAGGAAACCTCGATAGTATTGTATTTTTTTCATCGATAACGGTTTATCGAACACAACTCGTAACTACTTAGGGGTAGAATGTATCTTCCTCTCTAATGTCGGCGCGTAGTATATGAGAATAGCTCATGCCGTGTTGAAAATATAAGCCAGTCAGCAAGGTTGGTAGCGAGGCTGACTGCCCAGCGTACCCCGGACGTACCTACTTATGTATCGTCACTCGTGGAGGCTTTTTTAATGCATGATAGCCTAATGGTCATATTACACGGTTCACTTCTGCCTTTCAATTTGGATGAAGCAACCAAATTGAACCATGTAAACATAAAGGTGAATCATTCAATATCATTGATCAATAGCATATGCTTTCTTTTTTGCACCTTTCAACCAAAGTGAATCAATTTGGTTGAACCGTGTAATATCGCCATACCGGTTGTCTTCCGTGCAGAAGGGTCCAAGTTACCCGGCCCGCGTTTCTGACTTTTCAAATTCATGTGCGGATCAGAATTTGATAATCACTTGCTTTAAAGGTGAACGAAAACATCATGAGGATCTATGAAGTGCTCGATGGTGTGAAGTCCGCCAAACCGCAACAGGCAAACGCGGTGGACTGAATCCAACCAAACCCTTATTTTCTGAGAAGAGACTTGTGTCCAGACTTCGGCTGATTATACTATATCCTGGATACTTTTCATGAGAACAGAGCCGCGGGCTCAGCTAGTTCTTCAGTATTTTCTTCAGTTTGTTACGGAATAGTAAGTAATTGAATTAACAATGGGGTATCGTGAGGTATCATTTTCACACGGAGCGTCTCGATCTTTGTCGTAAAAACTTGTACAAGTTTTTTCTGATGCTGCTGTTAATTTAATTGCTTCATTAACTTCCAATAAGAGAATAATGCAGTGATTTGAGATATTCAATAGTGATCATTTTTTGATTTCGCAGTTTCGAGGGTCTCAAAAAGATTTTAATTGCTTAGGGCCTTTTTCCTGTGACGCGGGCTCGTGCCCGCATGCGTGCGTCACCCGCACCGGTGGCGCCTGAATTTCACCTTTTCATACATGTATTCATTGTGATGCGTGAAACACGCACGAAAAGGTGAACTGCGAGCGCCGCGCACGCGGGTGACGTACGCACGCGGGCACAAACCCGCATGACAAGAAAAAGGCCCTTACAGGTGTTGGCCCAGACTCTGTACGTTCGAGTTTTAATTGGGAACAATACAGGAATATGCAACTAATTTTACATTTAGATAATAGGTTTAGCATTGTATGTAGCTAAACCAGTGATAGCCTTGTAGTCGAAGAGTTGCCTTCCATGCTGGAGGGTCCGAGACAGAACCAGGCGCGCACCACTGACTTTTCAAATTCATGTGCGAAGAATTTGACTATCACTTGAGTTAACGGTGAAGGAAAACATCGCGAGGAAACCTGTACACCTGAGAGGGCTCCATAAAGTTCTCGATGGTGTGTGTGGACTATAACCCGCACCAGGCCAGCGTGGTGGGCAAAGTCCTAAACCAGTGGTGGGCTGCAGCGGGCCAGAATTCCTAGCGATATAATGCATTTGTTCTGCAAAAACTAACATTTTTGATCAAATAATTACGGCTATTTATTATAGCCATACACTCTTGTTCTAAAAGGCAGGTTTAGCGGGCCGGATTAAGACCCTTGTCGGGCCGGAGGTGGCCCGCGGGCCGAAGTTTGACCACCTTTGGCCTAAACCCTTCTCATTCTGAAAAGAGGCCCGTGCCCAGCAGTGAGACAGTAATATGTTGCATGTATTATGAAATTTGGAAGTGAAAACCACACACAAATCCAAAGGGAAAAATGTACTCAACCCTACTTGTAGGTATTAAGATTGTTTTTTGGACTCTATCTTGAACGACAATAAAATTCGATACATTCTACATCTTATTTCGACATACATACCGCATGCATTTCAAATTCAACTTCATTATCCTCATAATCAAAAGATAAGTACCCGAACTCGATTTATTTGAAAAAAGAAGTCCGCAAGATAGTTTCCCGGCTGGCTTCGGGGCTGGTCGGGAGCGGTCGGGACGCAACACGATCCCGGCAATGATCTAATTACGTTGATTAATGATACACATTTATATCCCTCGTAAATGTACACTTACCCATCCGGCCCTTTAAGAATGTTTCATACAGGTCGAAAGGAAAATTTGCGCACAGATTTTTTCGAATACCAGGGTGTATTCCGTAAGTTTTGTTTATCGTTATGTGCGGTCTTTGGTAAAAATTAATTGGTTCCATGTGTAGGAAGACGATGTTTCTTCCTTATTAATTCTCCTGAGGATCGTAACCCTCTCGACGATCGAAAGAAGGTGGATGTGCATTTCGCGCATCAATTTATCGCATTCCACTGCTACACAAAGTTTTCTTTCTTTATTTATTACTAGCTTTTGCCCGCAGATTCGCTTGCGTGAAATTTTGAACCCGTTAAGTGACGATTTTACATACAAACTTTCATCCCCTATTTAACTCCCTTAGGGATTGAATTTCGAAAAATCCTTCCTTATTCCTTGTCTCCTAAAGGGAACCTCTGTGCAAAATTTCAGCTTTCTAGGTCCAAGGGTTTGGGCTGGGCGTTGATGAGTCAGTCAATCAGTCAGTCAGTCAGGACCTTTCTTTTTATTTATATAGATAGATTTGACTTGGTGGCAATTGACTCTAGTCCTACCTGTTGATAAGTGCAGACAAGGTCTAAAATGGAGAAAACGAATCCAAGTAACAAAGATATAGAAGGATTCTCCTATACTCTTGCAACTGTAAACTGCTTGGCGCCGGACTTTAATGTGGGGGTGGTAGCTAGCCGGGCGGACCGTATAGATCGTACCACCAAGCGTGCTGGGTTTTGTTGAATCTTACAAAACACGTCTATTCCCAGCGTGCGGTGAGGAAGTTTTATATTCTAGCCCGTCCTTACATGGCTTTTTCTCCCAAAAAGGGAATTACCTAAGTAGCGGAAGGTGGTAATGTGTTTTAAGAAGTCATTCGTTTCGCATTGATGCTGCAATGGAACTAGCTATAGTGTTCACTCATCAACGTAGATAGCACAACACTGTCCCCAATTCGTCTGCCAAGGATGACGATCATGGCATTAGCCTCAAAGATCGTCTATTTCGAGTGTGTTTGTCCTTGTTCAGGACTGAATGTTTACGAGCTGTTTCGTACGTTGTCGCCTAAGCAGGCCGAGGAAATGTTGGTGTGACGATTTAGACGCTTTTCGAAAAGCAAGCGATACAAAGGGAAGTGTGAAATGTGTTGGGGGGCTTCGGTAGTGGAATGAGCTGTTGATAAGCATATCTTACTCTCATACCTATACTTATTTAGCAATAGAAAGTTGTTTATTATAATATGAATTTTAATATGTTCAGTTCTTGCTTTAGGCTTATAAAATGCTCTTTGGTTATCGTCTAAATGAATTCTTGCAACATCGTGAACCTACTTGATTATATTAACACTATTAAAATGTTTGCAATGATTGTAAGTAATGCTCACTGGAATTGTATTTAAGTATTGTAATCTCATTAAGTGAACTATTTTCTTTTGAGAAAATAAAGTTATTAAACCCGATGTGAAGAATATCATACGAAAGTGCAAAACTAGAGAATTTTGCACAGATTTTAGAAATATATTGGTCTGCAAGGCAAAATTCTTATCATGGCAATTGCAAACGTCGCCGTCGTGGCTAACTAGAAATATACATGATCGCAACAAAAACAGACCTAATTGGGATCTCTTAAGTTCATCCATATAGCGATCTGGTAAATTTTTCGCTCAATAAGCGTATTTGTTATTTAAGCCTAACATAATTATCTACTAATTAATGTGAAAATACAGTTTTAGTAGCTGAAGAAAAATATTTATATGAACAGGCATTGTTTCTGTAATTTATTTATTTGTTTTCTAATTTTTATTCAGGACATATATGCTACATGGTATTTGTACAATTAATTTTGCTAGACAAATTCTAATGCAATTTTTAGGCGTTTGCTCTTGGCTATTGAAATAACGTGACGTAGAAAATCTTTTACACATGATGTTGAAGATACATTTTTTGATACACAGGTGCTTTAAATACAAAATTTAATATATTTTTTTCCGCTTTCCAGCATATCTTTACAATTTGTTTTAGTAATTAAGTCCAAATGTCTCTATTCAAAACTGTCGTATCTTCAATCTTACACGTACTGTTAATTACAATAACCCACACTTATAGGGCACTTTCACATCATTAATAACTTCATGCTACTTTGTTTTAAGTGATATTATCTATACCGATTTCTTTGTACTCTCTAATTACTCAAAGTAAGTGTGCATTTTAATTATATGGAAGGGTGCAGAAAACTGGCGTCGCTTGAGGCGTAGACGGTGCTACCGGGAAAGCTTTGGACTTAGAACTTTAAATGTATTAGATGTACTGTCGTGACCGCTTGCGATTTTGTGTCTTTGCTCATTTGATTGTTTTTCAACACATTTAGTAAGATTCTTAACATCAATAACAATATAAAACGTTGTTTAAGACATTTTATAACAATATGTTTTTTTTCTTATTATTTGACTGGGTCGCGATGTTCCTAGTTGTACCTGATGGTAAGCGCAGAGAGGGTCTAAGATGGAGCGCACAAATACAAGTGACGGAGATATAATGGGATTATCCCATACCCATCGGCTCTCACATACTCACTGTCTCGACTCGACTGTGTTTTAAATTGTTGAAGATAACATTTCATCTGAATCTCTCCAGTTTATTAAAAAGCAAAACTATTGCATTATTAAAACAGATCAAAACATTATCATGATTTTCAAGTCCAAACATATTTTGAACTGTTTCTCTCACTCTGATATTTAGTCTGAATAAGAAAATAAGTAGATACAATATTGACAATATTTATTTGACAACTGTTGACAAATTTTCTTTTAGAAAATAATGCAAGTCTTTTCGAAATCTAAGCTTGAAAAGCTTGTGTAATGAAAACATTTCTTAAAACTTTAACAAACAAAGACAACATTTAAATTAAACCGCGTCGCATCTTCAACAACACATTTTTACACCACAATTATTTCTCCACTATAATTTTAGCAACGTCTCTAGTCTGCAGGGTGTCACTATAAACTTCTTGTGATTAGTACTCGCCGCTTAATAATCGTCTTGGCAATATTTATTGCTTTGCCGCGCTAATTATCAAGGAATTTTGATACTGAGTTATTGGTCTCCAGCCTGGTAACTCGTTAATTATATTTAATTTTAATACTGTTATAATTGATCCGTGAATGATAGTTGTGAAATCTTAGAGCGATTTCGAAGTGGAACATGTTAAAAAGGCTGGTCAATTAATAGGATTAGTTTTGCAAGATTGAGAAACAGTGTTAGTTAGTAGTATCATTTATTGTTTAAGTAGTCGTGTGCTCTATGGGATTTCCTATTCTTCAAAAATGATGAACTTCCACACAAAGTTTCGTCCTCTATTTAACCCCCTAAGGGATGTTTTTTTTTTATTATATTTGACTGCTGTAGGTGGTCCTAGGGGACCATTTCTACATAACCAGGCAGTTATTGGCGAGACCTGAAGGGTCTTCAGCTAATGGTGGGGAAGTAAAATACTTAACCTAAGCCAACTACTTGTACTGCACTAACATCATGACTACCTGCAACAACAGCACTAAGGGCGACCCCTAGTGGGACTCGGACCTCTGCTTAGGGCGTTGCTGGTGGGGGCTTGGGGTCCTTAAGGGATGATATTTCAAAAATTCTTTCTTAGTTCTCACCTACGTTATCTAAGGAACTTCTGTGCAAAATTTTATGCTTCTAGATCCGCCGGTTTAAGCTGTACGTTGTCTGTCAGTCACGCTGACTGTGTTAGTATTTTATTGAGTAGTTTAGTGGATAAAATTGCAATCAATGTGAAGTATTGTTTAACTTCCTTCATACAGCTTGCAATCATTTGTTCAACTTTCTTCAAACAGTTTTAAATCAGTTCTTGGAAGGATTCTTCTTCTTTTTCTCTCGTGTCGGCACGAGCTATACGAAAATAGCTCAATGCTGTGGTGAAGATTAGCCAGTCAGCAAGGTTGGTAGCGGGGCTGACTGCCCAGGGTGCGCCGGACGTTAAGTATCTTCACTCTTGGAGGTTCTTTTCATGCACCCCTTGGAAGGATTATTTCAACCAGATATCTATTGTTTACGTGTCCAAGTATTTCTTGGCAAAAAAGGAGAGGCTTGTGGCTAATTAACAGCCATCCCGATCATACGATTTGCGAGGTTAAGCTGCGCTTGCCGCGGTTAGTCCGTGGATGGGTGACCGTTCGTTACACATCGAAACATCTCCGTACCTCGGAGAGCACGTTATACCGTCGGTCCCGGGTGTCATAAGAATACCTAGAACAGTCGTTTCGGGAAATCAGAAGCCCGAAAGTCTGACAACCGGTTTAACCTAAGGATATCGGCATTGCCCAGTAACTGGGTAGCGGAGATCTGATGGCAGTCGCTTCGTTTAAAATACTGATATTCAGCTGCATCTGGTTGGACTGGAACTGACCCCAACATAGCTGTTAAAAGGCTAGAAAGAAGATTGTCAAAGTATCTCTTGACGTTCCTTAGAGCTTTTGATAATATTAAAATTACGTAGAACATAATCAATGTCTGGTTTATTGCTTATTAATATTCTTTTTAAACAAAATGTGACATACATAATTTATATTGAAAGGTAAAACGCACAAGTGGCCAGAGGAAGTAAGATTGATTCAGTCATTTGTATTCTTTATGCATTAGAACAAGGTGATGTTTAGAGCTTCATTAAATAATTTTATTTTCTTATTTAGTTTAAGCAGTTCTTACCAATACTAGTCGTCGCTAGCGAGGTATAGCGCATATATCCTCTAAACCCCGGCTTCCCCTTTGTTTTTATTTTACACAGAAATTTAATTTCCTGCACTCACGTGTCACAAGCCTCAAAAACTATTGCGCATCGCTCAACCGGTAATACAAAGCAATCTAAATTGGAAAATAGGCAATGCGCAGTGTGTGCTTACCAAAAACGACCATGCTGAATGCGACGCGATTAAAAAAAGAAGGCTGATGCCGATCGCGCCGCGGGAGGGGTGTGGGAACCCCGTTCTCCCCCCTTTTTTCCTATTTTTTCCTTTTTTTTCGGGGAGTGGGTGACGCGGGTGCATGCGCCCGGCACCCACCTTTGTTTCGCATAAACAAATTAATTTCGGACGCTGTTTTTGATGGTTAATATGTTCGAAAATTGGGATTTTTTTCGTGCGAGACCAATTGGGTGAAAAGAAAACTTTGGACAAGGATTATTAAGTTACGATCGGGCTGTAATTATACTGAGCTTATTTTTTGTTTTATCGACGAAATAAGCCTTTGGATGTATTAACAAATTTACTAATGCTGTTTTTTAGTACATTTTCCGACCAATCAATGTTATGGTAAGCTATGGATAGACTACTCCTTTGTCTAAAAAAGGTCCAGAAAACAATTTTAAATTTGAGCTATGTCGACGAAAATAACGAAAATGGGGTGAATTTCAGTATACACTTCTGAAGAAATCATTGTTTTAAATAAATAAATAATTACAATACCATTATTTAGCAGACATATTATTAAACTTTGAAAGCAGGAGAAAAAAAAAGAAATCATATATTTTGCGAGATAGATGAACCTAACCAGTGTAAAAATAAGGTTGGTTTTGCGTCTGTCAATTAATTTATTGTCGGCCATCATCGTGAGTGGACTCGAGTCGCAGAAATAAGTGGTTTCATATCCCTGGACGGTTACAAAGATTGGGATTGACCTAACTTGAAGATGGAAAGTACGACGCTGTGTATGTGTGGGCTGTCCGCATCTTCCTAGTAATTTGACTTTGTATCTAGTTGCTTTCTGCAAATGCGTCCTTAATAAAGTCTTTTGTAAAGTAGAAAGGTGACTATTTTTACTAAGGATAATTAACACGCACGTCAAATGTAAACTTTTAAGTTTTTCTTCGTTATAAACTTATACTGGCATGAAGAAAATCTTAAGTGGTTTTATATGAATAAGAATACCATTGAAAGTGAGATAACGAAAGGAGTTATTTCTAAATAACTTAATATGAAAAGAAAACATCAATAAAAGACAACTACATTGAGAAAAAGTTGCAATTCAAGCCGAGAACTTCGCAACAAAGTAAAGAAAACTTTGTTGGGCAAACAGACCCGACTCTAGCGCATACGATCGAGATGTAAGTCCTACAATTGTTTGTACTGAAAGCGCCGCGACCTATTTAGCCCAACAATTGACGCAGATGGAATCAGGTGATAATCAGCCACTTCAGACACACGTTGCGCGTACGGTGGGGTGACCGCTTCGCCCGCACCCACTCATTAAGGGGGGGTGGTGGCGAGGACAATGCATGTTTGTACTGCTTTTTGCCCATTTTTTTCATTATTTCATTTCATTTCGCCCACCGCCCACACGTCCGCGCTCGCGATTGTGCGCCTCCGCTTTTTTATAATTCGTTACCTTTTTTATCGGTCGCTCCATTTTCAGAGGATGGGTGGAGAGCAAGGGGTAGCACACGAGCGGGCACAAGCCGCGTTTTGAACGCTCATATTTAAAAAAAATCGATAACTATTTCATCATAAAAAAGTAACCGAATTTTTAATTGACCGAGGAAGTGATTAAGTTTAACGTATATTTTTAACGATCTTATTACAAATATTTAAAAATTTCACCATAACGCGGAATTCGAGGTTAACTTTTTATTTATCAAAAACCGATATAAAATTAAAATATTTCACACAATTTCTGGTTCTATAACAATTTCACAGTCATTTTATTTAAATAATAATCGAATTAAATGCTCAAACACAATTATTAATTAGTAATCGCCTGTCAGAAATTTTTGTTAACGAACGTTTATGATTCACGGTTTCAATTAAGTAAATCGGAGATTAGTTTTATTTTGCTTTAATTTTTTAACGAGTCTGTGATCCTATATTTAATGCTCCACCTGACTTTCGAAGTTTCGACCTTATCTTACTACTTCAAAAGCATCGTTATTACAATTTAATGTTTTTTTCAATGAAATTCTTCTCTTCTTCTTCTGTCGTGTCAGCACGAGCTATACGAAAATAGCTCATGCTGTGGTGAAAAGATTAGCCAGTCAGCAAGGTTGGTAGCGGGGTTGAATGTCCAGGGTGCGCCGGACGTACTTAAGTATCGTCACTCGTGGAGTCTCTTTTCATGCACTTTTTTCAATGAAATAATTTGGAGCGTTTAAAACGTCGATATGAACGGCCCGTCTGCAACCAAGGTTTCATATATCAGATGGCCACTCGATCTAAGTTGTGCATTACTCATATTGTTAATAGGTTCTTTGTTGGCTGCGATAGGTGAAGGGTATTGTTTCTGGTCAGTCTCCGCGTTGCGATGGGAGATGTCCTATTATTGCTGTATAAATTGATGATTGCAACACTTTTATTTTTGTTTAATAGTCTTTGTAATTTATCTCTTTTGTCTTTGTAATAGGATGGTTGCAGGATGTTGCGAGTTCTTTTGACGGATTTCGTTTGAATAAGGGCCGATTTTTCAATCGTCTGATATTTTTTTAAGTGAGGAATTAATTTGTCATTTTGACACATTTTCATGGATAGATAAAACTTAAAAAAATCGGCCCGAAGTTAAGTATGTTAGTAGTTTTTTAGTGCAGATATTTTAATAGACATATATATTTTGCACTACCCAAATAACGAGTAGATAGGTTGTAAATAGATATACCCCTCTTTTTTCTTGCAAATCACGTCCAACCAAAGTTTATCTGGAAGAAATCGCTTAGTGCGATAAGACTGCCCATTGCACATCTCTATTTTTATAGTAATGTTTCTTGTTTGCTTTGTGTACAATATAGAGTATGTGTATGGTATAGATTTTCAGGGGGCGAATCTTTAAAAAAAACTATAAAATAAACAGCAAATAATATGCAATAAAGTAAAAATAACACAGCAACGTATTAAAGGAACGCTATCACTTTTATCTTTGTTACATTCAATAAAAATGAAAATTGTATATAAATACAGGATTAGAACCGACCATTAAGCAGTGTTTCCATTAATTTTAATGTGGACCGCCGATATTACGGGACAAAAGGCAATAGAGACTCCTAAACACTAAATAATTCCAATAATAAAAAACACCGCACGCGATTCGAATAAACGATTCCGAAATGTAACTTCATAATTTAATTAAACTTACGAACACACCGTTATAACAAATTTAATTAAAAAACCAATGATACGAATCGCGATATCCTGAACAGTTACTTCAGCAAACATGATCAAAAAACAATTATTTCAGAAAAAAATAAAAAAAATACAATCGAGCCACTCCACGCGTTCCGCTGTGCGAATTTATAAGTGTATTGAAAAAAAAAGTATCGTAACTGGTTGTAATGTACGTGATTTCGCATTTTAATTCGTCTGTAATGTTGGGACATCTCCCTTTTTAAATGTTTATTGCGTATTTTTTTTCCTTGGGCATTATTTAGCGCGCAGACGGACGTACGCTTGCATATCTACGCGCACTTTGCATCGGATCTCATAGGGGCAAGAGATAGCATTAATTTAATACTATTGTGCTATTATTTGATCGATGCGTGGCTGTCGTAAACTGTTTTGAATATTCATTCTTAGTTAATTGGATTTCTGTTATTAAGATCGTAAAAGTGATGCGAAATTATCGCCTGCTCGATGGAATTTTTGTATATATACTCTATAGTCTAAGCATTGAATAAATTAATATCATGATGACCGTGTGGTCCTCGTCTTGAAGTAGGTCGTCTAATCTTTCCTTTGGATATCATAAGAGAAATAAGAACTGAGAAGCAGCTCTTCGTTACAAGAGAGAGCATCTTTACCGATCACCAATCTACCTCCTACGTCCATACATCCCATGACAATATATATACCTGCTACCGGTCTTTTGCGCAGTCTGAGGGGACGTTCAACTTTGGGGGCCTTATTCAGTATAACACATGTCATCAAAACGTAATACACAAATAGGCTGCGTTACCAACCGAATGTGCAATTGAAAAATAGTACAGTATTTATTTTGATTGCACTGAATTTTGACATGTTATTGTCAAATGGCTTTTGTAAGCAACACCATGAACTGCAAATATAATATATAAAAAAGATAATAATTGTGACGCGGTGGCGTTACTTGCGAGTTTTTTTCTTTTTAATATTTCATAGAGAATTAACGAGTTGTTACTAAATACGCATTTCTTAACATCATGGAATCCGATCATCAGCAAGTGTTATTCGTCGACGGGACGGTGTAGGTGAGTGTAAAGACGTCGTTAGTGTAAGTGGGTCGAAGTACCGACGTTAATATAATTAAAAATCGAGATCAAGTGAGGGTAGATGAAGATACACTTGCTTCACGAAGATGACTACTGCTCCGCCACTTCAGTCTACCCGTGACCACGGTCGGTGTAATTCGCTCGAAAGGTCGGGATAAAAAAGGTAAATTAATCATTGAAAAATTTTCATGCGATTAGATACGAATCAATATTTTTATAATGTACAAATCGCGAATTTTAAAAATATGTATCAATTAATCTTTAATAAACAAGCTACTAAATATTGTAACAGCCAGAGATGTGTTGCTAGCGAGTTTGTTGCGCATTTTCTTCTTCCCAGCAAAAGCACTAAAAAAAGCATTTCTTAGTGCTTCAGCCAGCAGGCTGGGAGAATTAAGGTGCTGTAATTTTGTAGTTGATGTTCTAAAATTAATAATTTATTTAAGCGAACTTACAACAATGCCGTCGTTTTTTATTTCTTTATTATCTTCAATACTGCTTTTATTTTCTGTTTCATTGATTTCTGTAGTTTTGCAGCGAATTACTTTTTTTTTAACAAATCATTCACCTCCTGAATTTTTAACATTATGTGAGCTTTCATTATCATAATTGAAGTTTTTAACATCTGCACTCTTAACTTTGGGACGAAGGTAATGACTGTCTTAATTTTTGTTAATGATTTTTGTATATTCACTCATTTTCATCGTGGAAGAACTGATATCCAGTAGTGAATGACGATAGGGTAATTTGTCAAAATGTAGCTTTTATGAAATCCATTGAATACCAGTACCATTTCCAACTTGTTGGATTGCTAAGCTCATAGTTATGGAAAGCGCTTCGTGTAAGAATTATGTACGACCGAAGGAAACTACACTCATTCATCCAAAATTTAAGTGCTGGGAAGTTGTCGGTGTAGCAATCTCATCTTTCTTTCACTTCTCTGTATGTTATCACTTGCGTCTTTTCCTTCAATTGGTCTTTCTACTTTCTTCTTATTTTCTCTATAAGACCAATTACTTACACTACATAAAAATAAATCCAATTTAAAAACACATTCGTGCAGTCTTCTCATAACACTACAAGCATTTCGATAGTACCATATTCCATTCATCCGCGAATAAATTAAAATCTGGATTTGAATAAGGGAGAGCTACAAGTTTAGTTATTGTACGAAGAATTAGAAAGATAGCATATTAGAATAATCGGGCAATTACTGTCCCACTGCTGGGCACGGGCATCTTCTTAGAATAAGAAGGGTTTAGGGCATTAGTCTACCACGCTGGTGCAGGTTGGCGGCCTACAGACACCATCGACAACTTTTTGAAGCACTTTCAGGTGTGCAGGTTTCCTCACGATGTTTTTCCTTCACCATTAACGCAACTCGGTCATTTGTTTGGTCTGAAAGCTGAAGCTAACATATTTACTAAAGGAAAGCATGATTCGGTAGAAGGATTATATAAGTTGTGGAGAAACCAGGTGTGGTGTTCCTCCAACCAAAGGGAGGATCCTCCAACCAGGCGGAGTCTTGTGCCTGGCGGGCTACTGCCCAACGGTTGATGTTGGGAGGTTGTATATATACTATCTGCGTGTTAAATCTTGATTGCGCGATGTAGGATAGTTCGCATGTGGCGAGCTAGATGCCGCCACAAAGTTAATAATGGAGCATTAGGTACGATTATAGCTTGCAACTTATCAATATGTGTAAGCACAGAATATTGTCATAAATATAAATCGATTATACCATTAAAGACCATTTAATTGCTCCACGTAATAACTGCTTTATACAGCTTATCAAATATTTTATTGTTATTTGCAACAATAGACAATAAATTAATAATTACCTACTAATAAATGAAACTGAATAAATAAATGTTCAATTATTATTAGAGAACGGGGACAGATTTAAAAAAAAAACAAGATATTGCAAAATCGTTTCTTATTTTGATCATAGGTATTCTTTTTTTAAGGCTATGTATGAAAAATGAATCGCGGGTTTGCCATAGTATCGGTCTAAATTCAAACTTCTATCGATAATCGGTTCAATCCATAATTTGAATAAAAAATCGACCGAATTTAAAATTCAAATAATAGAACCAAAGATTATCATTATTTAGATTTCTGAGAGTAGAATGAACCGATTCCATAGCAACAGCATTCCATAATTAAAACCAAATTCGTGCATTAGACGCCCAGAATCATGTGCTAATTGCACAGGGCTACCAACAGTCGCGACGCGAGCCTGACAAACGACTTTGATCAATCACGTCCGTCCTCCGTGGGCAGCCCTGGCCGCGGCTGCGACGCCGAGATTTATATTTGTAGCAACCCTAGCTTCGGAGGCGCTACACCGTATTTACCACTGTCAATATTAATTTTGATGCAATTTTGAACTTTCTGCCTTTTAAAATAGCGTTTTGTTTCATTTTTGTTGAATCTGGGATATTTTTGCAAAGTTCCTGGATAACCATTTGGCGAGAAAGCCGATGGGTTTATGCGTAGGATATTATTTTATGACGTGAGAAGTGCTACATAATCTAATGTTGTTTGTTGAGCTTATGGTCCGTGGAAGAAACATTAAATGTCTATATTAATCAGTAAAGAATTAAACAGTTTCGGTCTTAAACACTTTATAGAAGTTTTAAGTTTACCTATCTACGAGTGTAAAATACGAATACGTAAATATTAGGCACAAAGGAAAAATTAGGCTTACGAAAAATTATGACGCAATCAAGGGTTTTAACCTTCTGCAAAATGTTTGAAGAAAAATTTGAATATTCAGATGCATCATGATTGTCGCAGCGCTGATATTGTTCTTCTCATCTGCGGCCAATGCATAGAAAAAAGTTTAATAAAACGCATGCCTTTCAATCTTTCTTTTACTGTTGTCATTGCCTTCTTAATTTAATTGATTAAGGGCCGATTTTCCAATCGTCAGATAACTTTTACCTGAGGAATAAATATCACGCTTTGACAGCTTTTACATAGAAAATCTGTCAAAACGTCAAAAATATTCATCGAATAAAAGTTATCTGACGATTGAAAAATCAGCCCATAAGCTAACAATGATTTGATGCCTTGCGGCATCCTTATTTCGTTTTCGTTAATGTACTTAGCACTTGTTTTATTACAAATCGATTTGAATTTGAGTTCTATTCGTTTTTCAAATAAATTATATTTTAACTTCTGATGCCTTGTAGCATCCTGATTTCGTTTTCGTGAATGTGCTTAGCACCATGTTTTATTTTTCGTTTTGAATTTGTGTTCCATTCTTTTTTCAAATAAATTATGGGTACTACATCGCCCAGTTAGCTTGACTTTCTAGCTGTTGGAGCAGAAAAGTACTTGAGATGAGAGTGCGAATTGACAATTGTTGAGTGAGACGCGTACACCTCCTGACAAAATGGAACGAAACTTATAGAAGAGTATATGCGGAAGGCGAAGGATTGCATGTTGTGGAGCAACAGAGCCATAAGTTGCTTTGATGGCGTGATATATTTCTTTGTAAATCGCACACCTGCTCAGTTTGATTTTGAAATCTATCGAAATATTTAAGTGGTTAGATAGATACATATGACTGCTTCCTTGACCTGGGGGTCTACTCCCTAAGCACGAAGTCCGTGGTTTCGGCCTTACGAGTGTTTCCTACTTCCTATCACCTACGGACATACGATTATTGTGGGGCCCGAACTAAGAATGAATGACAACACGATTTGACAGTTGTCCCTACTACCGATGTGTTTTTGCCCGTCCGAAAAGTTGAACTTGACACTTGTTTTGTTCACTCCTACGTTTCGGGCTACTTTCGGACGGGCGACTAACTTCGTTGACGGACTTAGGGAGCAGGCCCCCGGGGTTGGATCCTCAGATCGGGCATATTATTATGTTATAGGGTTTTTCCGTGTGGAATTTGTCAGTAGCAGTTCTGAGTCTGGATTTGTGCCCGGTTGATGGCAATAGGCTTGCCCCCTATAACATGGGACTTAATGTGGGTGTACTATATACCTCTGTCCAACCCTTTGGGGAATACAGACGTGATATTATTTTATGTGTCAAGTAGTTTTTTTTAAATTTCTAAACTTCGTTCAGCACGATAAATAAAATAACTCTATTTCAGAAATCTGAGCCAATAATTCATAATTAATTTATTTATTGTTTGTCACCGGTCAAAAGACAGTTCTTATAATTAGGATTATAGTATCACTGTAACATACCCATGGGGTATACAATATTTTTAAGTATGTCAATATTAATATTACTAGTAACCAAATAAAAATAAGGTGCCGAAAAAAACGGGATCGCTTTTCCCGAACTCGGAATTCTCGTAACTTATTTAATCAGGCGTAACTTATTTCCATAGTAATACATTTTACCTTGGTAAGCGACAAAATTTAAAACCGCATAATGACACCGAAAAAACGGTCTCAACGTTTTCACTATAACTTTTGTAATTTACAAGCCAATTAAAATAAAAAATGGGATGCACCCCACAGCCACCCCTTTAATTATGATTTTTTGCATTTTTTAATGATAATAAATTCGCTTGACTGCAGTGCCGGTCGTTGTTTTACGTGGGACATACATTATTCCTTGTCTTACTACCTATAATTTTAAGTATAAGTTATTGATGAGTTTGTTTAAGTGACGTTTAAGTGAGGGTTGATTTAGATTAGGCTTGATACAGACTTAGCGCAAACATTTGAATGAAAAAACCGTAAAAATATATTTTAATTTAAAAAATTTACAAAAACTTCAGTAGGTTTGATGATAAAACTATACAAAGTTAATCGGAAAGGGGGTACTAATCCAAGGGCCACTTAAAGTATAACTGATGACTGTTTTTGTTAGAATTTCAAAGTTCGATAATTTTTATTTCCATGTAAAATGATTTTAACTTTAATTTTTAAAAGAATTCATCCTTTTCTTCGTAACGAATTTTGAAAATTGAGCTTCTAATTCGTTCCAAATATGACCTAAAATGTGATGACAGCTAATCATAGCTGAAAATAGATAAATTTTAGCGTATTTTCATAAAATCTTTGAACAGCAATTTCTCCCAAACTTTTGGGGAAAGTTATTCAATATTATGGGTAGGTACTTCCCTGTCGGATAAGTACCCCTTTTCTGACTAATCTTGTATATTATCGATACAAATATCTCAAAAGCTATCGATAAGTTTCCGTAAAATTATTCGAGGTCGTAGCGCTCGGCGGCGACGAGGGGTCAGCGTAAAATGGTTTCCGAAGTAACGGCCAGACGACCCAAGGAACGTAGCGTACGACTTTTTTTCATGGAGCGCGGACCTTGGCAATGAGCCCAGAAAACTTTAGAATGAAGAAGATGGATCTATAGAGTTAAGTTAGTTTTAGCTTTAGTGATTCCTATTGAAAAGTGAAACGTGGAAATGTTTTATAGAAAAGAAAATTTACATCAATGTACGGTTGAGTTCTAAAGTGGCATAAGTTCGCCAAAACATATTTCGAGTCAAGACGTCTAAAATGGTGACGAGAAAATGACAAGTTAAACTTATTAAAAACTTTTTTTTGTAAAAATATTTTGAAAAATTCATCAATTCTTCCAAACGAGGTAGGGTACGAATGATTACACTCGCGCGTATGTAGTTTATAAAATACTACCGCTTTTTACCGTAGTCGGACATTTGGTCATTAGGTACCTACTTGTTGATCAATAAATGTCGATACTTCATTTAACAAATATTTGTGTGTTAAAAGTAAAAGAGAAATGATGGATTAGATACAATGATAAATAGAATTTTTGCTACTTATAATCATAAATCTACGAGCGTAAGCAAATCATGCAAGCTTTACGATACCAAAAAACTGATTGTAGCGGATTGATGCACTAGAAAATTTTATTAGTTGGTACTAAAAACAACTTATGGTGCACTCCAGTACCTGCTCAAAGGAAGTAGATACAAATTGAACGGCAACCGACGTGGTCGACAGCGTACCTCACAAAAAGCCGAATGGTTAATGAAAAAACTACACGCAGTCAATATTTGATGAGAGCCAATTTAAATGTTCGTCCACTTGTAGACATCGCATAGTTCGATTCTGGTGGGCACGAGCTCCGAGCGCGGCCCATGTGTGGGGGCGCCGCGCCCCCGTCGAAATCCCGAAAAAAAGAAAAAGAAAGCAAAAAATAAAAATGGCGTGCGCGGCCGCGTCTGTGTGCGTGAAAAAAATGCAGATATAATGCAAGTAATAATAATAATAATAGGCGATCGGCGGCCGCGCGCGCCACCCCAGTCACCACCCAATTTTCATTCAAATGTGCTCGACGATTTTTTAAACTATTTTTTTTCACCGCCAATATTTTTTCGGGATTTTCCATTAGCAATGCGACTGTCCGAATAGTTCGTGTTGTCCGGTGAATAAGTGCTTTGTCCGGTCTTTTTGTGCAATGCTCGCTTAGATAGTAGATTTCATTAAAAGTTAAACAGAGCAAGCGGTCAGAGTATTATCGTTTCATAACATACATTAGTTTTAATGCAATTCTCGCTCATTGTGACGAGACTAGGACAGTAATTAAACTGAAACCCACAAAATTATACTTAGTAGCATCGCGAACTGACGTCATGAGTCTATCTTTAGCATGACACTAATTCAGAGGATATAAAGAAAGATAACAACTAATATTCTCAAGTCGGAAAACTACTTATTCATCTTTCTAAAGTTCAAACAAGTCATAACGCAGATATGCAAACTAAAGAATCAAACAAGTTAGTAGAAGAGATTACTAGGATACACACTGTCTTCCCGTACTTGTGAATGAAAATAAAAGTAATTCTAGCTACCGGCGTTTAGCTCGAACACCGAACTAGCATTAACAGTTTCACCATCATGTTAAAAGAGTTCAATTTCGTTTAACAGCTAATAATATGGTACCGCTAAGTCCACGTGTATGGGCCAAAAGTTACCAATCGAGTTTTGTACAAAATTCGTTATTCAAAATATACGGGTTGTCCGAATTTCGACATGTGCGATTATTAATTTAGCACGAACAGAGAGTAAAAATTAAAAATTATACCGTACACATGAAACGGAATAGAAGAGTAAAAGCGTGCGTTTCCACGACACGACGACTCAACGGACGCGTACGACATGACATTCAATTTAAACTCGGACGGAGCACGCGTTCAATAATTAACATAATGTACTTTTTCTCCGTTTTTTCACTTCCCGTTTGACACTCCATCACTCATGGAAATTCCATTTTCAATGCTGCTATATGAGGGGTGGGGCGAGAGGGGTGGTCTTTGCATCCGCGCAATGGACATGGCGGTTTTGGGGGAGAGAGGGGTGGACGAAAAAAAGATTGTTAAAAAGGCTGGCCCCGCCGCGGCGGTGTGTGAGTGCGTGTGGGTAAAAAAGCGCTCACTAATCGATACTATAGATTCTGAGGCAAGTAGGTTGCGGCAGTGCGGAGCAGATTGGTCGGCGTCGAATCGCATGGCGATTTTTCCGCGGGGGCACTAACGAAGCGACGAATGTTTAGTCTTTGCGAGGACCTTTTGAGCCTGGGGATGGCGTCGTCTTTTTGGCGAGCCGAGCGGCCACTTGAGGATCGAGCGCGTTTATTCGCACTCAACTTTGTCCGCGTTTTCAATTTAAAGGCCACGTGTTAGTTAAGTAGCAGCGGTAAGCTTGACAGCTTTGTTTTTTAGGAAGTACGAGAGTGGAACTTTGTTTTGTCGGAATGAAAATAAATGGAGAACATTTTGAATTTGAAAATGCGTTTTCTTAAATATGGGCTAAAGCAACAGTTACATGATTAGAAAAAGACGTAACATTATCTTCTCTATCTGTCGCCAGACTTGGAGGGAAAATAATTTAATCACGTTTCCAACTTTGCCCTACCTACTAACCTAGTAATAGGGCTGCTACATTTTCGAGTTTCTATTTTTAGAGTCTATGAAAACTATTTATTCTAAATAGTGGGTTCATAAACTTAATTGTACGGTTTGTTGTGGTAATTCCAATATGGGGTAAATTCGTTCAAATGAATTTGCCGTAGAATGTGTCGCCAAAATATTACGACATGGATTGAAGCGTTGCACTTTATTCTTGCCAACAATTAAAAATATCATCAGATTCTATGGTAAATCCATTTGACTGAATTTACCCCCTATTAGGGTTTGCCCCAACACTCTATACTCATTACTTACTTATGCACTGCTTTTTATGTGTAGATAATTAATTATCAGTATACCTCAGTATAGCTTACTTCACAAAATGATTTTATCTAAAACGACTCGATGTATAGGCTGTTCGTTCAATCTCTCCAGCAAACTGCATATTGTGGAACTGATAGTTTAACCCTTAATAAGGCAAAGGGAATATATTTCCCAGCAATTTTTTTAGAAGGGATCGTGAAAGCCATCTCGTCACATTTTTATTTTTAAACCCGGTGCTATGATAATTTTTACTATTTTTTGTGGAAAAAAAAAAACTTTTTCTTTTTTTATTGTTTATAAAAAAGTGCCAAATTGTTTGTTCTTTACTTTTCTTAAAACATTATTAAGGGTTAATTTTCACCTTTCGAATAGTTATGCAACTATATTTTATCTTTTATCTTATTTCCTAAATAAAGCTCGTGATAAGTGAAGTACTAGTGCTAGAACTCACCTCATTCTTGAGGTTGATGGGCTCTTGCTGCGGCCGGGGCGGCGAGTGCCGTCCCACCTCCGCGCCCTCCAGCATATCAGCCTCGCATCCCGACTCGTCTGTGTACAAAACAGGGAAAATTAATTTTTATTATTACTAAAAAAAAGAGAAAAAAAAACATTTGAAAAAAAACTTAGTTGAATTAACCGCTAGCGGCCCGACCGACGATCCGGTTCGTCAGTGCCATTGTTTATCTATTGTATCTTACAGTACTCGATAAGTTAAAATAACAATTTCATAATGACGTCTGTTTCCTAAGTCTTTCAATTATAAATCTTAATTTTACACAACAGTTTCTTTTTTTCCATCCATTATTAGATCAGACCAGAGAAAAAAAAACGGTGAGATAAAAAAATCAAAATACTTTTTTTTATTAAATTCAACATCCTGTTTACGTAAATACGGTTAGCGTGACAACGTGGTTAGTAGTAAAAATCGACTTCTTTTTTCTATTAACGAAAGTCCAAAAAGACATAGGCGAAAAGATTACCAAAAAAATTGTACGAAAATCTATACCTTCTTTACAATTTTTTCTTATACCTCTTTGCTTATTTCGCAACTACAGTAAAATAACAAAAAAAAAAAAACAGTAAACTTTTTTTAACCCGTGAAAAACTTCTAACCTTCTAAAAAGTCTCTCCAGACATAGTAAACACGACCTACACCAATCGCACGACACAAATAGGTCAAGACACGTGGTCCCGTCTCCTTTGTTCCCTCTTTCGCTCGTGCTCCATGTGTTTATAGGAATATCAACCTTAGAATGTTTAGTACAAGGTGGTGTTTCGATTGTGCTATGTGGGGCACGATGAAGAAAAAGTGTATCAGCTGTTGGGTATCGCGAGTCAATTGAAGGACGGATTATTATGGTGTTTGTGAGAACGGTTTGTTGTTTGTTGCGTTAGGATTTTCTTTTTTTTCTTTATTGAAATGTTTTATTACTCTTTGATACTGGTTTACAAATTAGAGAAAGATATAGATTGTACCTACTTTTTAGCGTTACAATTGTAATATTATGCCAGTATTAAAAAGTTGACTGATAGGTGGGAATTCTTATTGATTTTTAAAATAGGCAAGGCTACTGGCTAAATTCAGAATCACAATTTGATTGTCACTTGTGTTAAGGGTGAAGGAAAACATCGTAAGAAAACCTAAATACTTGGGTGGGCTCCGAAAACTTCTAGCCAACCCACACCAGCTAGTCTATAAGCCATACATTATCTCGTCTCAGCGCGAGATAATGCGTTGGCAAAATTATCTCGCGCTGCGCATGTTAGCCCGGCAGGCCAGCTTAGTGGAATAAGGCTTAAACCGTTCTCATTTTTAGAAGAAGGCCATGTTTAGCAATGGGACATTAAAGGGTTGATTTTTAGGATACAGGCCGTCAACCATTGTCACCGGATAGCGTAATTTTGTCAACAAGTCATCATCATCTGCCTAGCCTTTTCCCAACTATGTTGGGGTCGGCTTCCAGTCGGACCGGATGCAGCTGAATATCAGTATTTTACATGGAGCGACTGCCTATCAGACCTCCACAACCCAGTAACTGGGTAATACGATACTCTTGGTAAGACTGGTTGTCAGACTTTCTGGCTTCTGACCAACAGTAACGACTGTCAAAGATCTACAAATGACAGCCGGGACCAACGGCTTTACATTGCTTTCCGAGGCACGGAGGAAACTCGCTATGGTAAATGGTCACCCATCCACAGACCAACCTCGGCAAGCGTGGCTTAACCCGGAAGATCGGTCTATGCGGCTGTAATTATTTAGCCACGAGCTCCTCGTAATTTTGTCAACAAGTCTTATTTTTAATTTAGTGTTAAATTACTTCGTAAAAGTTCTATTGTCCTAAACTTTGAATGTTTTCCCTTAACATAGTATGTACAAGTACAGCTAAGCAGGACTAAATTCCTAAGACAAGATATGTTGATCCGATATCTTATTGCTATAATACCGTGTGTGAAGGTAACGTAGCACCGATTATGTACAAGCGGCTTTAGAGTTAGATAGGTAACTAATAATGCACAAGTACCGGTCGCCAAATCCTTTTTATGAGTCCTAGTAAGTATTACTTAGTAACTCAATACTGTAAATACGTGTAAAATATTCGTAATTCTTATGGATATGTCCACCAGGATAAATTCTTCAGTATACAAGGTTAGTCGGAAAAGGGGTACCCCCTAATTCGAAAGTGTAGAAGTAACCATAATAATGAAGAACTTTTGATCTACAACTTTCCCCAAAAGTCAATAGTTTTTAGATAAATAGCTGTTCAAATATTTCATAAAAAAATACGCTAAAATCTATCTATTCTCAGCTATGATCAGCTGTGTTTATATTTTAGGTCATATTTGGGGTCACGGATTAGAAGCTCCATTTTCTGACTTCATAACTAAAGCAGGGATAAGGAATTTCAATTTCAAAAACTAAAATAACAGTCAAGCAAACAAGGAAAAAAGAAATGTCGAATTTTTAAATTTTAACACTTTCTTTAAAACGGTCATCAATGATACTTTAACTGGCCTGAGGATTAGTACCTCCTTTCCGACTAACCTTGTATACAACGCTATTTTTTTAATATACTTACACAAAAACCGAGACACCCCAACAAGATTTTCAACAAAACTGCCTGATATAAGTTTTTTTAAAATAAATCTCCAAGTTAATAGTTAGTTTATATTGCGTTAAGTTCCCCAGTAGAGTACAAAATGTGTGAGATGTGTATTGCGGGGGTTGTCTAATTCACGGAAACTTAGTTCTTAATCTAATTTAATTTAATAATTTAATATTAATAATTTTTTTATCATTTAATTTATATTCTGTGAACTTTTAAAATGTATTAATTCTATGGGTGTAAGTAACCCGAAATAAATGATTTTTATTTATTATTTTTATTATTATTTTAGTAAGCCGACCGCCGAAAGAATTACCAAAATTGGTAATTCTTTTTAAGAAAAATGCACTTAAAATAGTGTGTTTTCAGAGCAAAGACAATCCTTCAATTAGACTGTTGATAGAACATAATACGCATCAATTTCAAATCAAACAAATATTTCGTACAAGCAGAAGTTTCACGTCCCGCTTAAGCCACTGAACTGCAATATGTTACAAGCTTTATTGGTAAGCTAACTACTTCCAAACCTTCTTTATAAATCTGTTAACATTTTTGCAGTAACAATATTAAGAATAGTGCTAATATTAATAAGTTACTAGAAGCAACACTGGTACCTGGAATGAGCTAAGTAAATGTTTACGCAAGTTCAGACTATAACGCAGCATTAGCCCCAGCAGAAGCTTTAATACTTGGAAACGCATTAGATATACGAACAAATATCACTGCACCAGTAAACCATAGATTCTGAGTAATGAACAACAGAAATGTGGTGTGTGATATCGATAAAGTTGGTTAGAATTTGAGTATATTTAATGAAAACATTGAAATGGAAACAGAATATTCGTATCATCATCATGTATTATTGACAATTAACAGTTACTCCAGAAATGTTGTTTTTTGTATCTTTTTCATGACCTAAAGGTTAACTGGTAGAGAATGCCTCATAGTAGTCATAGTATTAAGTCTGATGTATGTACCATGACTGTGCGTAGTATAAAATAAATATTCTTCAAGTTATTGTGAAACTTCTTTTTCTGAAAATCTTTCGACTAATAGTGTATTGTTGACATAAATAATATTATCTGATGCAAATGAATGCAAAATATTTTCATCTATTTATAGATCAGAAATCACATCTACATATTCTTTTTTCTAACTAAAGCTAGCTTTATTGATACTGGAGTAGAATATAAGTGTCAATCGTTTTATAAAGATTCTTGATTAACTGTAAGATGTGTCCTAACTTTCTTCATCTAAGCGTTTCCTATTTAACCTATTATTACTGTCCGCTATTTCAATATAATCATGGTTCCTTCATTTACTTCCAAAAATAGGAATAGATTAAAAATATTCACAACCCTCACAGGCTGTCGAACGCACGGCGTGTATTTAGTTAGCTTGTCGGTCACTGGTACAGGTGTAACTGTATGCTAACAACTTATACATATTGTGGTGGTTTGTGAAACTGTACGAGTAGGTACCTATGTTGTGCGTAGGAAACAGTCTGTGATTTATTCATGTGATGCCTTAGAAAATTGTTAAAAGCATGTACCTCTTTTAGCTTTAGTATTTTGATCTTACATTAGATTTAATAATGGTGCCGATTCTCTTGTTCACTAACTAAGCTAACATTAGAGAATTGCTATATTTTACTAATAGATAGCACGAGAACAGGACAGTGATAGACAACAACTAAGTTAGAGATGTCAAATTAGTTTACGCCTTGAACTTCACCGTGTTTTTAGTCGACACGTTTTAAATGTCGTCTAAAGTATGGAACTTTTAGTTCAACTAAATTGGACAGCTCTTATTTACGTATGTCTCTTTCTTATTTTTATAGAGTGAAAAAGATGGTAATAGCCTAAATTAAGTTTAGTTTGTCCATAACAGAATCGGCACCAATGTGTGAATTTTTTGGTTTAATACTTTTCAAAATCCTCAAGTTACTTTATTGCTGTATTGTTTTTAACTTCGATCAAATTTCAAAATGTGTCTGTGTTCATATTTTGTACTAGTCTTACCTCCGATTTCTGAATTGAGAATTCTAGGATAAGCAGTACTTAAGTAACATTTGAGTACGGAGTTGTCAAAAAAAATACGGTTTTTAAAGCATTTTTTTGACAACTCCGTACTCAAATACTACTTAAGTATTGCTTATGACGAATTCTCAATTCAGAAACCGGAGGTTAGAAAACAGTGATCGGTAAGAGTCTCTTTTAGTATTTGGATGCGTTTATAGAACCTTTTCATCTCACGTTAGTCTCATAGAGGCATTACAACGTACAATGTTTGGATGACGTTCACATAATCACGATGCTGTATCCCATCCTTTTGCCGTAGCTATTCCCTTAGTCATCCCCTTACGCGGGAAGTGAAAGGGTAGTCTTTACGTACCGGAGACCACACAGCACACAAGAAACCTTTGAACGTAAGTAATAAACTTACGCACAAAGCCTTAGGCTTTAGGCAGGCACTAGTCTAAGGTTCACAAGTCACACCAAGGCTTACAACAGTCACAGAGTAGACTGTTTTATTAAAAAGAGTTCTAAGTGGAGCCTGAAGGTAAAATTAACACATAATTGATAGCTTCTCGGAATCCGGAGCGGGGTAACTTAGAATTTCTCCGTACCAAGTAATTAAACAGCAATTGTATCAGTAACTGGTATTGAGAAATAAAATTTACATTAAAATTGGATGCTATAACAAGAATTTTGTTAAATCAAGCGAAAATGCGCCTAAACAACGTTACAAACTAAGACAAGACCAATCATTGTTCCACAAATAGCTGGCCGAGGCTAAGCAACACAGACCGATGCCAAAACCTAGCAGCCGTCGAATATGATTGCTCCTAATGCGGCGGGCGATGGAGGGGGTGAGGTTAGGCTGTAGGGTGTGTGGCGCGGGTGTGCGGGAAGGGGGGGTTACTGCGTCGCGCCGTGTTCCTGACCGAGCAGTAAGTCTGGCTTAATCCTATCGGAAACGCGGGCCCCCATTGAAGATCGGCAAAGGCTCAGCACGAGGTACTAAAACGACGACATGTCTGAAGATTTCGAATATGTTTCGTGACGTCGGTAGGCGCTTGGGGAACTATGTGTCGATCTTTGATACGTGTGTGGTCTATATTGTTTGATAATTTTGATGTTGTATTTCAAAAATATTTGTATTTTCAATACTTACGTCTTCCACTCTATAGTACAATGATGAAATGGAGGTTTTTCATCACAAAAGTTTTGCAATTACGATTTATTACGCACACTTTTTAGACGCAAATTCATATAGCAAACAATACTGCCCTAGCCAACAGTAATATTAAATCAAAATCAAAAGTTTTTATTTCACATAAACCATTACAGGCGCTTATGAAAAGTCGAATTTAGGTGCACGGTTCCAATTAGTCGTTTCCTATGGAGAAGAGCCGACAAGAAACTCCATGGTTACTCTTTTAAAATCCATATCTTATTCATACAATGAGAAAAAAAACATATACCTACATCAAGCAACTCAAAAAGAAGACTATCATTTAAAAGGCCCAATTTAACGTTGTAACCACCAAACCGTCCATCCTCAAAACCTTAACCCTTAACTGTCGACTTATCCCCCCATACGCTCTCACGTACACCCGGACTATGCATCTAGGCAGCCAGAGGGGGACATTACAAATTAATAGCACAAAGACCGGCCACAGATCGCCGCTGCGAAAATTTACAGGCACCAGACACTTATAGCACTACACTATAAAGGCTAGCTTTACTAACTGTGCAGATATTAAACCGATTTGTGATCTTCGTGTTCGTTCTTCATTTATTTAGGCGTTTTTCCTTCACTTTAATTTCTATTTGGGTAGCATTTACACTGGCAACTTTAGCCTGCTTCATTTATTTTTGTGGGAAGATACTATTTTTCCCCCAGATCAGACGCAGTTAGTACTGTCCTCATTTATTTTAGATTTAGACAAGGTTAATCGGAAAGGGGACACTAATCCGAAAGGGTGTTAAAGATAATAATAATAAATAACTTGTGTTCTACAACTTCCCCCAAAAGTAAATAGTTTAAGAGAAATAGCTGTTCAAAAATGTCATAAAAAATACTCTTAAATCTATCTATCTTCAGCAATGAGCAGCTGTGTATACATTTTAGGTCATATTTGAGATCACGGAATAGACGGTCCATTTTCTGATTTCGTAACTAAAGAAGAGACGATTTTTTTTGAAAAAAACTAATGTAAATCTTATTTTGCTAATTTTGCTTGGAAATAAAAATGATCGAATTTTGAATATTTAATTAACACTAGCTTTAATACAGTCATCATCATCAGTGATGATGTCTGTAAGTGGCCTGCGGATTAGTACCCCCTTTCCGACTAACCTTTTTTAATTGAATTGAGTCTATTAGATATATTTACAGGGATCAGGCACCTATAAGGCAAGTCTCACTAATTGTAGGTATAGATATTAAACCGATTTGTTCTTCATCTATTTAGACTTCTATTCAATACGCGAGAATATCAACTCAAAATAATAGATTCGCATCTCATACTCTTAATTTGATTGTGCAATTATGCTTTAACGATTTGTAATTTTCATCTTTATTCTTGATTTATATACGGTTATTTATATCTAAACTCTTCTTTACAAGTTCAATATAGTTTTAACAGGCATTAAACTGTCGTATCGCTCCGTAATGGAAACTTCCTTGTTCCGATGTGCTCGCTCAATTTCGCGCGCGAAAATAAGCGTATGATATTTTTAGACACATTTGGCTTTACTACTAACATTTACAGGGCACTTATGTATTTATAGAGTGTTTAATGTTCGTTTATTTAGCTTCAGTCCTAATTTTAACTTCTGATCAAAAAGGTTCGTTCCGATATGATGCTAATTGAGAAATCAATAGATAAATGCCAAAAAAACCTGTGTAGTTAACTGTGTTCAAAGTTTCATATTTGTGTCTATCTGTTCTACTCTCGTTCTTAACCGTGAAGACTTGTTATTGGCCAACTTATAATACTGTGTGGGATAATTTTGTGCTAGCTGTAAGTTTTCTAGAGAAAGAAAATATTGGTTACTTAGTTTTTCCGCCAGAAAACTTCTCAGCTTGACTTTGTGATGCTTAAGTGATTTGCGATGTTCGTGTGTTATTAAAATATCTGTACTGTTGTTTTTTTTTATCTGAGTACTATTTACAATTGCAACAGCTATTGTCGGATCATAGCGCTTTGATCATGCTCGCTTCAGTTTTTGCATGGGAAGAACTGTTTTTGCTTTGAATTTCTTTGTGTTTCTTCTAACGTGAGCTTTTTGTTTGTCTTTATAATTGTCATGTTTATTCTTATTTTACTATCGATACAGAGCAGGACTTGCCTGGGTTAAGAATTCATCGTCATCATCATCATCATCTCCCTGCCATTATTCCACTCTAGGTGTGGTCAGCGCAACATGTATTCCTCTTACATTCTCCTTTATCCTCCGTCATCTTAGTACTCACTAGTTTCTTAAGGTTTGTGTTAAGAATAGGGTACTTGATTGATAAAATCTAATTAGTCTGTCAGTTAGATTATCAAAAAATATTTGACCCGTAAATACGTTTTGCCAATTTTAAAAGTGTCGTATAAAATTATACGACACTTTTAAAATTAGCAAAACGTCACAAACAAGTACAATTTTTACTTGTTTCTGACGTCACAAGCCCCCACTCTCGAGTTTTGATGCGTTTTACCATTCCAAACATTTAAAGATTTAACAAAAGAAAAAATACGTGTCCATTATTTTTCAAAACTCTAACTGGCGGACTAATTAGATTTGCAATCTATTGATAAACCCTCAAAAACTGGCGAATCTGTGATTATTAAAAACTAGCTGTTCTACCTTTCAAGTACCGTGCTTTATTTCGCGAGAAAACAAAGCAAAACATGATGAACAAAGTATAGACACAAATACATAATTACCCACACATACACACCTACACATCTAGCCTAAGTCCAACAAACTCTTTGCTACACCCATTCGAGTGGAAGTGACCATAGATAATACACTATAGAAGTGACTGCAGCTAACCTATCACTACCTAGTTACGGTCAGTTACGGATGGCAGATTTTAATACGAGGTGTCATTGATACGTGTTATAAGCTGGGAGTGCATTCTTGAATTATTGAGTATGGCTTGTTCCGCAGGGGACGCAATGACCGGTGAAAATGAAACTATTTTTGCAGGATAAATTGCGTTTGTTTAACATTGTGGCATTTTACTTGCGGTTGTAAGTGTTGATATTGAGTCGTGTGGTTAGATTGGTAGCTAATAGGCATGTTGACAGCATCAATAAATTGTAAATCTAATTAGTCCGCCAGTTAGAGTTTTGAAAAATAATGGACACGTATTTTTCTTTTGTTAAATCTATGAATATTTGGAATGATAAAACGCATCAAAACTAGAGAGTGAGGGTTTCTGACGTCGCAAGCAAGTAAAAATTGTACTTGCTTGTGACGTTTTGCCAGTTTTAAAAGTGTCGTATCTTCGTCAATTTTGGTTTACGTAACAAAAGAAAAAATAAGGGTCAAATATTTTTTGATAATAAAACTGACGGACTAATTAGATTTTTTCAGTCAAATACCCAATTCCAATTCATTTGGCCAATTGTTAGGACTATTTTGTGATCTGTTTGCACTGTTTTTTTCAACTCATCATGTGGTCAAAATTAAGTGCGTTGTTGTCAAAAGTTAAATAAGAAGCGTTGTGATCCGAAGTTTAACATTTAAACGTAATTTACATGATGCTCTTTAGTGGTTTAGAAAACTTTTAGAGCAAGTATTACTGAATTAATTTATTTATGCCCGATTCCTATGATCAGAAACTAATCATTTTGCTTATCAATAGTAGCATTATTTATTGCCAAACTGCATATGAATAGACTCGTAAGCTAATTTTACCTGTGATAGCTACAAACGTATGGAGAGTCTGCTATACAAAGCTATGCGATCTTTACTTCATTATTGGTTAAGATACGAGTCTTAATTTTAACCAATAACACTCGGTAAATCATAGGAATCGGCCATGAGTGATCTATATTCGGTGCAGCAAGCAACTTTAAGTATACAACTTCGTAAAAATAACACGAGAATTATGACGTAATCATTGTCCTTCTATCTACTTTATCCTCTATCCGTATCTTTTGTACAATTGAAATCATTGTTGGTAAAGACAATTTTTTTGCTTTTTTTCCATTTTTGGCTAAGAAAGAGAGAAAACAGATTTATTTGCGTCTTCATGTGACGCACACAATCACCAAAAATTAACAAACATTCAAAACGAAAGCAAAAAAACGAAATAAATATTAAATTTGGGAAAATAAGAAAGAAAGAAAGAAAAAATATTTACACGTGCCAACATGACGCACAAAAAAAAACTATACACAAAACCAAAAAGAAACCATTGGGAAAAATATGCTTCACATCCACGCAAAACGGCCATCGCTCAGCATAATGCTATGACTCAAGTGCGAAAACTATTGGGAAAAATATGCGTCTTATCTTAGCAAATCGGCCATCCTTCAGCATATTACTGTAGTACATGCACAGAGCATAGCCATAGTGCTGGTTTTCAACGACAGCCGGCTATGTTAACAATTAACCTTATCAACGATAGAAACACTTTTGTATCCCCGTTACTAAATGAAAACAGTCCTCATCCAACTTTATATATATATATATATATATATATAGCGCTTTTATTATATATCTGAGCGACATTTAGTTACATCCGCCTACTGCAAACGATTGCGAACAGACACTTTAACTTCGTTCTCCGTTCATTAACTTGTGATCTATATATGTATCTACGTTATACGGTAGTTTAAAAATAGAAGGTTTGCTAGTTTTAGTTCATGTTAAAGGTGATTTTGTTACGATATCGATTGATGGAATATTAATATCATTCGAATCATCAGCATTACCATCATCTACATAGTCTACATGAGCAGACTGCACTGAATCTACATAGTCTGCACTGCTACATTAGATATTTCAATGTTTAAGGACCTGTCTAGTTTTAATTTACAAGCTTATAATATTTCATTTTCATCAACCAGAATTCTGTTGACATGCAACTGAAATCGAATACATGAAACCCTTTTTGTCGCGACTTTTTTATTCCGTTCCAATATCATTTGTGGAGGCTTTAACGACTGCCTCTCTACAAAAGTAAGCGGACAAATTGCTTCTAAAACAACAAAAGCCGACCGGAAAAATTCACAATCGTACCGAATCATTAATCTCAGAAACAAATGGAAATCGGCCGACATCTGCTATACTCGGCTCGAAAAAATGGCGGCCATAGTCGACAGTTGTCACGTTATTCTCGACGGGATTAATTAGAAATGCGATTAAAAGCAAACAAAACAGGGAATGGTGAACTTAAATTAATGAAAAATTACCACCCTCCGAGCACTCGTCAACTCTTTTTTTTAACGGGGTCGCTCCCGCGCATTAAGCGGCTTTAATTTGAATTCGGAATTAGAATTACGCGCGCTTTATAATTATTGTTTTTTTTTTCGGCCAGTGACGGTTGATTTCTAATTCTAACGAGGGTTTATTCGGAAAGTCACTTATGATTATTTTTTCGGTATGAACAAGCGAAATTGGATTTTGTTTTGCCTAACCCGAAATATTCAAACATAGGAACAGGTAAATTGGTATACCTGTACTTAGGTATAGTAGAAATTATAAATTCATTTTCTTTTTGCAGACGATTTCAATGTGGACGGGCACGACTCTCGACACCATTTCTCAATAAGCAATAGCAGGCTTGAGTGTAGAGAGTACTTAGACATTCTTGACTGAAGTGACCCAAATTGTGTGTTGTATAGACATAATAAATAAAGCTTCTGCTCAATAAATAACTATGATCCTCTTCGAAGATGGACTAACACAAGGCAATCGGAATAACAAAGTAGAATCAGTATGCGCAATGGCCATCTAGGGTGACACATAAATTAGTCTGAATCTAGGTAACTTTCACAATATCAAAATAGCTCGTATTTAATTAGCTTAGCTTATGATAAGGTTCAGAATGAAAATACCTACTATAGCATAATCATGATTTTAACCCTTAAATGTCCCCCGCTGAAAATAAGCTTCCTAATACCAATAAATAAAAATACCTAAAAAAATACAGATTATAAATCAGAAATCCATGAAAGACTAGATTGTACAAATCCACATAAAGTGATAGATGCATTCCATGCTATATTTTTTCTGAAAAAAGATTACCATGAAGAATAAAACCGGTTTTGAAAAATAATACGACTCACAAAATTGAAAATTCCAACCTTTTGTTTTACATTGGAACAATCTATGCTCACAGGCTACCGAGAAAAACTCAATAACCTGACAAATAGAATGACTTTTAGAGAACATAGTAAAACAAACATATTTCTGTTTACCTTCCCGTCATTTTACTTTATCTTAAACTGAATGCTACTTACGAAAATTGTTTAGTTCATTTACATTAAAAGCTATGTCAAATTCTACAAGTCATTGACTTTTTGCTTCATAATTATCTTCTGCTAACAGACTAATCAGTTGATCACAACTGCCAGCATCAATTCACAACGTACTCATACAAAATGTCCATTCAGTGGTAGTTATACAGGGTGTTAACGAATTCGTGTAATTCCTTAAAACCACATGATCTACTACTGGTGTAGACAGGCCCCGCACGGGATTTAGCTTGATTAAAAATAAAAATAAAAAAATCTTTTTTTTTTCATGCGGCTTTGTTACCGATCGTATCTAAACCACCTATTAAGGATTCAGTAAAAAAAAAAGTTTTTTTTTTTTGCAAAAGAATTATTTTATTTGTGTGAACATTTCGATGCCACGCATAAATTAATGAAAGTACGGTGACACGGCTGGCAGGAACGACTAACGCGATATCGCTCTTTGCAGTCAGATAACTCAAGACTCTAAAAAGACCCAGAAATTGAAAACCAAAAATTTTTTTTTTATTTTTTTTTTGTTCGATTTCGAAAATTCCCATTTAGGGTTAATCTGTGTCACCAGTAGATCACGCGGTTTGAAGGAATTACACGATTTCGTTAACACCCTGTATGTTCCGAAATGAGACAGTTGTGATTAGTGCCTAATGCATCGGTAGTTGGTTAATTTACTCATTTTAGCGTAGAACAGGTAGTAACCATACTGTTGAACATCATGTACAGACTTCTTCCGCATTTACGTAACGATTCTTGCCTAAATTCTATGAATATCGAGATTCTCTCTATTCTGGCATAGATTATCATGACTCTATAGGAATCTTGTGAGATAATCGATAGATTTTTTTACATAAAATTGAATTAACCAAATCTAAACTTTTTTTTTGTTCGGATATTTCGTCCTATGTTAGCTATGGCCGTTGTCAGACTATGAAAATAACAAGGAGCTACTTTATACTGCTTTAAAATCCTAAAAACTCACACAATATCAAGCACCCTAAATAAGAACGAATTTTAACAAGATAAAATGAAAATGTCAAACAATAGCCTGAACAATAATAATAAGGAAATAATAAGTGATCGGTGCTCACGCGGGAGGAATGATGCTGGAGTGCCATTGTCGCGTCGAGAGGGACGAGAACCCTCTGAGGTGAGTACACACCTCCGGGTATGGAGGTTTTATGTCATTTTGTATTACATCTTATTACGTCAGAGTGCTATCGGCGGTCTTTCTACGAGGAGATTTTGAAAATTATGACAGGAATGATTCAAAATTTACAATATTTCTTGCTTTGTCTTAGTAGTTAGCCAAATAATTGCAGAACTTATTTAAATCTGCAAAAATTGTATCCTTGAATATACAATAAACACATTTAACTTTGTTTTTCATTAAAGTAACACTATCTTTTCCGAGAATCATCTTTATGAAACTGTTATTCATTAAGATTATTCTTGGAAAAGAAAGTGTTCAGTAAACAAAACTATGTGTACTAGTTGAAAGCTCTAATTAGTCGTCATCAAACGACATATCAGTCAATTTCTATCACGTTAACCTATTCTGAAACTATATGATCAACCTCTTTCAATGAAATGAATCAGTTTAATCGTTTATTTGGCGGTTTATTTAACTTTTCACATCGCCATACCGAGCATTTCAGCGTTCACGGTCGCCTGATGGCAGGGGGAGTAAATCCCACAGTTGCATTTTACATTTTGCGCGGGAAGATGGGTCGTTGATATTTTTATTATGTTTTTACTTTTGAGTGACATGTAGGAGTGATTAAGTGTTTTGTTTTCATAAACATCGAGGTTCTAAATAGTGAAATTAATTTTAATCTAAACAAATTTCTAAAACCCCGACCTTGAGATAGCTGTAGTGATAATCATCAAAAATAGCTAAAAATCTTTCCGATTAAAGCAGCTTTAAAACAAACAAAAAGCCGCATTGAAATCCGTTTATCCGTTTCGGAGCTAAGGTGCCAGAGTCAGACATATAACCAAAGTGTTTAAACTTATAACACCCTTTTTTGCATCAGGATTTAAAAACTTTTCTTTAGAAATTAATAGTGTGTATACTCGTATGTGTCAATTATACTCTGATAGCGCCATAACTGCTGTACCGATTTTGTTGAAATTAAGTAAACATCAAGTAACTACATAGTATAAAACAAAGTCGCTTTCCGCTGTCTGTCCCTATGAATGCTTAGAGCTTTAAAACTACGTAACGGATTTTGATGCGGTTTTTTTAATAGATAAAATGATACAAGAGGAAGGTTTATATGTAGGTATAATAGATTGCACCCGTGCGAAGCCGGGCGGGTCGCTAGTATATAATAAAATCGTAACTGAACATTAAATATTTTGGAAAAAAAAGTAAGTGCAACGCATCCTACGAACGATAGTGATGTCAAAAAACATATTTTTTAGATTGTTTGTCTATTTGTCCTCTTGTATGTTTAAGCTTCACGCCATAGCTACTGTACAGATCCAGTTGAAATTTGGCAGCCACATCCGTTACAGAGCGGGTCAGGTTATAGGGTACAAATTATCACGCTATTAAGTGTGGGTGATAAGCAGTAACCTTGTTTCCGTAGGAAAATCCGAGAGTACAGCTAGTTTGGTTATAAATGCGGTGGTTTCTGTCACAGCGCTGGTTTCTCTCTTCTCATAGGGGCGACGCAAATAAGGGCTTATCTCAAGAGGATGAGCAGCAGCACCAGACTTGTGTGCTAATAACAATACTGCGATAACCAATCCGTTTGACAAGCGTAAGTGTGGCGCCACACCATGCCGAAAAGACGCGACCGAACTTCGGCGTCTATATTTTTATATAGGTACTTAATTTCAGCCTGGTGTGTCGCGGGTAGTTTAAAAAGCATTGCAGGTGTAATCATGCCGAACTTCAGCCGTGTATCTTCGGCATAGTGTGTTTAGACACTTAATTAATGTAATTCTTACTAATATTATAAATGCGAAAGTAACTCTGTCTGTCTGTTACGCCTAAACCGCTTATCCGATTTTGATGAAACTTGGTACAGAGATAGTTTGGAACCTGGAGAAGGACATAGGCTAGTTTTATTCTGAAAAAAATACGGAATACGTGGTAAACGACATCAACGCGGGCGAGGCCCCGAGCGACCTCTAGTATTCTATAAGCGCCAAATCCACTAACAAGTTCTACTGCGCAAGTTATTGCACTATATTGCTTGCTAGGTTCGTAAAACTTGCAGAAATGGACTTGCTGCGGATGTATCCACAGCTTGAAAGTCGGTTGCACAAGTCAACTTGCGCAACAACACTTGTTAGTAGATTTGGCGGTATAGGGTCGCCCATATAATGCAGCGTACATATGGCCAACAAATGCCAAAGAACGAATGAAACCGGATTAGTTGTACACAAAGTTTGGTCTTTGACAAATGACGACCATTAACGTATAATGTAAAAGATGATGTGACTAGAAAGAGGGCGAGTACTGAGATGACGGCTAATAGAGATGTATAGACATGGTGTAGACATAGCTTATAGCTTCATCGCTTTCATGTTCATCTTGCGTTTTCGTCTGAAGCATGCGTGAAGTGACGCATTCCTTAATACTAGTTCGACAAAAACGCATGCCCCTAGCGCACGCTAATCCGTCTATTATAATATGTCGGCTGACGACCGATTTAGGCGCACCGGTGTAGACGATAAGCTGCATGCGTCTTATGGCAATCAATATTGCATGCGCTTGACGCAAGAGGAATAGAAAGTTGAAAGCGCAAGATGAACATGAAAGCGCACTGGTGTAGACATACCATATGAAAGAAATGTACATGCTGCGCTGACCCCAAGTACCTTGGGATAAGGGCAGGAGGATGATGATGAAATGACGAACATTCGTTGGTCTTCATTGGCTAGATGAGTACGTGTTAAGGAGTTGACTTCTATAGGCTGTTATTATTAATATCTAGATATGTATTACTTTGCCAGGATTGCGGAATATATTCGAAAGAGTTACCGCGGCCCTGGAACGCAAAGGGCACTAGGAGGAACACGGATGGGTTTTAATCAGTAAGAGTCTGACACTCTCTTCTGCTCCGCCAACAGAGGAAGAAGTCATTAAAAAAAAACCGATCTGTATTACTGTAGAACCCTTAATCGGGCACAAGGAACTATTTTCTCACCAACTTTTTTGGACTACGTCTCGATGAAATATTTTTTTTTACTATTTTCTTGAATAAAAAATAAAAATGATACAAAAAAAAAAGTTTTTCCTTCTAAAAAGAACAAAAAGTTTTTTCTTTTAAAAAGATTTTTCGTTTTTATTAAAAATAACAAATGCTTTGTTATTTACTTTTCTTAAAACCGCATGCCCGATTAAGGGTTAAATTAAGTGTAGGTACATCTTTTATACAACTTAAATATCTACGCGAGAAAAATGGTTGTGCAACTACCTAGTTTTAACTAGTTCTTTGATTTCAGATCAACATGGACATAATCAGCATAGAAGTATACTCACGGTTTTGATTGAAGTGGGTAAACAGAGCTGTAAGCATCCAGGTATCTTTTGAAGGGTATGCACAATTGTACATGTTATATTGCGACTCTAAGTCCCCCTTAAATCCATGTCGATCTGGGAACCAAACAAAAACATGGAATATATCAGCTGCTTGTATCCCGGTTAATTGAAAGTCTATTAAGAAATAAATAAAAATAAATTATACACCTTTTTTAGGCAGAATGCTTACGATCCTTAAGGTGAGTATACACTGGAGCATTTTCTCGAGCATTTCCACGTAATGTAACGTTCTTACGAACGGTCCAATACAAGCAAAAGCTCAATTTAAAAAAGCATTACCATGTAATGTAACATTCCTGAGAATGCTCGACACGGTGTTTGAAATAATGCTCACTGCGAGTGAGCATTTACCTGTGTCATTCTCCTTTCTATTTTGAGTTTACTCTTCGCTGAAATGTCGGATCTGCAGGTCGTGTGTGCTGCGTTCGCGCTCGTGTCTTTGTCCGACGAAATGTTACACAAATTCGCTCGGTTGTTTGCAAAAATAAGTTGTAACAAAGCGTCGAGTGTCGTGCTTATTGTTCGGTTCGTGAAAGGGTGACACATTAGAGCAGCTCGATGTTTTGTTACAAGTAAATGCTCTAGTCTATACTCACCTTTACATTTTATCTTTGCTTCTCACATTCATACATCTTTTCATTCATGCCAGTTGTGACTAAGAAGTCTTTTTTTAACGTGGGGAAATCCTCATGCATATACTCCGCCCTGTAGGAGTAGCATGACCGCCGTAGTCAAGGGTTTTGTCAACGGAAGAATCGACAAAATTACATATTCACAATGACATTATGATTTAGTTGGTAAGAGTCGACATATCCCTTTATCCTCCCCGGCAGGCGCAGCATGACCACCGTAAACAACAATGACGTATTATTTATATTATCATTGGTAAACAAGGGTTTTTTCGACGGAAGTTAGACAAAATGGCATATTATTATTGTCATTGTGAATATGTTATTTTGTCTATTCTTTTGTCGACAAAACCTTGTCATCCTACGCCTACCGGGAAGCATGGAGGGTTATATCGGACTCTTACCAACTAATACCACCACAGTGTTCCTCCGAGGACCCATGGATTCACATCGCGGGATTCACTAGTGCATTGCAATGTGAGTAATACGGCTAAACTTTTTGAAGGATATTGCGTCAAGTTGTTGTAACAATTTTCAATGTCTTTACTGATCTTAATAT
Source organism: Amphipyra tragopoginis (assembly GCA_905220435.1). NCBI lineage: Eukaryota > Metazoa > Arthropoda > Insecta > Lepidoptera > Noctuidae > Amphipyra > Amphipyra tragopoginis. The sequence goes on from HG992006.1 coordinate 8,097,517, forward strand.
TCATTGAAATTATTATTGATCAGCATTCTAATTGCGGAACCCACTCGTAATTGTTATGATTTTGACAGGTCAACAATTTCCATGGCAACGTTTGTATTAACAATCCGACTTCTCCACAACTATATACACGCAATGAATATTGTTTTTGACACATCAACTGTCATAATTGACGTTGGTTACGTTACGCAATTGCCCTAAAGCCTGGTGTACACGGGTCGAGTTAACGCTAGAGTCAACTAGCGTAATACTCTACCAATTCTAAGTACTTTACCAATTTCAGTAGAGTAACTGTTCACACGTAGATTTATATTTTATTAGTAGAGTAACTAGTGTTTCTTAGAACGCAACGTACGTCGCTCAAATATCGTCCGGGAAAAAAGAAAACGCCATGAACGGGACTCGAGCAGTAAGTTTACTATACGGTATACATGGGTCGAGTAGGCGGTAGTGTACGGTAGAGTAGAGTGTGCGTCGTGGTGGGGGAAGGCAAGTGATAGAGTAGCTTGCCCGCTGGGCTAGTCACTTTGCTCATTCAAGTTTTAGTACTCTACTCTGCCAATGCCGTCTACATTGGTATAGTTAGTAGCATAGTTAGTACTCTACCGTGATACTATACCGTTCATTCTACCCGTGTATACCAGGCTTGATGCATAGAAAGCAGGTAAGAAGAGTTGAGTGGTATTAATCAATTTGCGGTTTTATAGAACAATGCATGATGAGACAGCTCAACGACCCAACCCAAAAAAAATAAACAGAAAAATCACCTTAATCGCTTACGAGTAGTATAAAATGAAGCATCGTCAACTCCTTTGAACTAAATATTAATAGCGGCATAGAAACAAGGTTTTATTGCGAACACATCACACGAACAATATAATGGTCAAGGAAATGCAGCGAGCGCGTAAAATTCCCTCTAATGTGTTATTTAGAGACGGGCAACGCGCGTAAATTCATGATGCTGTTGTTATTAAGCACGGTGGTAGTCCACTAAGAGTGTTAAACATAGACTCGTCTATTTGTTTGATGTTACTTATGGTTACGAAAATAATGCGTCACAATTTTCCGCCAGATTAAGACGAAGTCCCGAATTTTTCTGTGGGCGTCTCGGCACGGGCTGTACGAGAATAGCTGATGCCGTAGTGAAAAGATTGACAATCAGTGAGGTTGGTAGCGGGACTGACTGTCCAAGTGGCGCCGGATGTAGTATTGCCTCTATAGAAGCTCCAGAATGCATCCCAAAAGGGCCAGATTATGTCATATTAGAGATCTATCTATATACATATAAATAAAAAGAAAGGTCCTGACTGACTGATTGACTGACTCATCAACGCCCAGCCCAAACCCTTGGACCTAGAAACCTGAAATTTTGCACAGAGGTTCCCTTTATAACGTATACAAGGAATAAGGAAGGATTTTTCGAAAATCAACCCCCAAGGAAGTCAAAGAGGGGATGAAAGTTCGTATGGAAAATCGTCACTTAACGGGTTCAAAATTTCACGCAAGCGAAGCTGCAGGCAAAAGCTAGTTATGTCACAAAGATGACTACGCTCTCACGAGGAAACAACATACTGCGTTCATCAATTTGTTTGTCAGACGTGGTGATGATGGCTTTATTTCTTCGCGATCATTAATGTTACCGTCAATAAGATCATGGAAGATATGATGACGATGATGAAGTAAAATCGTTTAAGAAAGATTCACGATTGATACCTATCGACAAAGTAGCTCATGATGACAGACTCATATGTATTATTTTCATCATATTATTTATACCTGAACATCGAAAATTCGTACTTTTTTTTAGTATTTATTATAAAAGGAGGGGAAAGAAACCTATATCATTCGAAAGGTATTGTGACATAGATGTGCACAAAACACCTGAGAGAGCTCCATAAAGTTTTTGACGACACCATCCAGAACTACCATTTTGACACCATTCACACACGTGAAGTCCACCAACCCGCACCAGGTCAGCGTGATCGACTAAGGTGTAAAAACTTGTTCTCATTTTGAGCAGAAGCCCGTACCCAGCAGTGGGCATTGCCCGATAAATGCCCACATTACACCCACGGGTGGTCTTTCTTCAAACCACACTGCGACGCAACTCACGGCTAGATTGAGAGCAATACCAAGAAAAAGAGGTATTTACTACGCAGTCTTCACGGACAATCAAAGTATTCGAATGCAATGCACAATGGAATACTAATTAATCTTCTATACGGAGCTGAAATGGTGTGTTTATTACATTGTTATAATATGGTGAGCTATATAAAAGCTTCCTGTTTAGAATGCAAACGAGATTAGGGGATGAGCTGTAAAAGTTCATGTTACGGTGACAACGATGTTGGCTGTTTTGTAGACGTGTTTTAGTTCTAGATCTAATTGTTGTTGCTTAAAACTTGGAGTATGGCTTTTAATGTTCTGAAGGATATTCATAATTTGTCGAGTAATGATTTTGATTACGATCACAACGGCAAAACTAACAAGTTTAGTATTGTGTTATTTTTAGGATGAAGACATAAAACCAATATGGCTCAAGCAGTTATACCTATTATAAGATAGCTTTTATCTGAGGAATAATTTTGACGTTCTAACAGTTTTTCTCTAAAAAAATTTGCCAAAACATAACATTTATCCTTCAGATAATAGTTATCTGCGGCACATAGTAGAACACAGATGGTAGTATTAAAAAAAATTGACATTTGTTGAAACCGTGTTAACTTACATAAAAAAGGGTTTAAACACTTGTTTAGTCTAAACAACTGTGTAACACGATTTTGTGGTAAGACAGAGTCTCCAATTACAAATGCTTCTATATATAAGTGGTTTACACGTAGAACTATTATTTTCTTGTTATTAATTGTTTAGAAATAGTAACTTAATTTACTGTTAAAAAAAAACTACTTTGGGGAACCTTTTTGACCAAATAGGGCAAACACTCAGCGGTAACTTTCTACGGAAATTATATTAACGTTACTGAGAATGTCGTGATTAGAATCCTATTTTTGCTTCAATGGTAATTTATCTTTTTGCGTAAAGTAAAAATCCTGTTGTTATTCAAGAAAAGAATAGAATAAGTTGCCGAGTATCCAGCCTTCTGGATAGGCTGTAAAAAAAGATGTGATTGTCTGACTAAGTGTTAATTTAAAAGATATAATAAACCTTCATGTCAGAGAGGGGGGCAGCCATCCTCTACACCAGTGCATCGTAATCTCGATGGGCAGCAGTGTCCTCGTGACAGCTACTAACAACAAAAGCTATCACCGATAGGCAAACCTCCGGTTTCTGATTTGAGAATTCGGGATAAGCAAATACTTAAGTAACATTTGAATACAAAATTGTCAAAAAAATGCTTTAAAATCCGTAATTTTTTTGACAACTCTATACCCAAATGTTATCGACATCTGATTGAATATTCTCTTTGACTATTCATCGTAATGTTCATCACTAGCAGTGAACGTTCTCAGGCTGATGGTAATTAGCTTATCTATCCGTGTAAATCTGAAAACCCGAACCTCCAAAAACCACACCGCGCAAAAACATTCCAACGCGCAACAACCACGAGTATATCGCTGAAAACGCAAATTACCCACTGGCTTTTACAAATATCGGTCAATTAAGCGGTGAGAGGGATAACAATTGAAACCGGTTTCGCTTTCAGTGAGGCCGGGCATAAACGCATTCGTAAATATAATAATAGATGAAGAGATACATCAATGAATGTCCACTGCGTTTTCGGGCCGGCACTTTCAATTTCGAAGCGCGTGGCCGCCATGATTTTGGCTTATTGGAAATTGCAATTTGGTGTTTATTTTTGACATTTTCGAGCTTGTTTGAGGTTTTATTAGGTATTGGGTTTTTGTTTGTTTTGTTGAATTTGTAGGGATACTACGCATGCTAAAGCCTTTTAACTTTTAAGTATTCCTTTGTTAACATAGAGGACAGAAAAGATTTATCAAGTTAATCATACTTTTTTAAACTTTTCCCCACTACACTAGGTTTTCTCCTGTATCGGCTGCATTCACACACCCAGACACGGTACACTATTTTATTTTTTAAATACTTCGTAGCCTTTTATATTTGAGAACATTTTAAAAATAAAATAGAGACCTTTACAACTATTACAATACACCGTTTAACAAAAATTTATTTGGTATTATAACTACGCTGTATTTATAAATGCATTTATACACTCTCCACTCAAAATGTTTCATCGCTCATATTTGCAATTGCGAAACATATAGACTTACGCTCGAAAATTCACATAAACTTCGATCTCGATATTAAATTTTATTGTTTTCACAAAATAAATCAACATCAATGTCCCGAAGTTATCGAAAGCAATTCATGGTCACCCTATCGTTTGCGCTTCCTGCCAATCCCGCGTGATCGCCGCTGACCACACGTTGGTAAAATGCGGATAATTATTTCAGTTTTATGTTAAATGGCAATTTTAAATTATTTGTTTTTGGTTTTCTGTTATATTTACGGTTTAATGGGACGGGAAATGCATTACATTAACAATTAAGTAGATATTAAAACGTGATTGGAATAAAGGAGACTTTTCGAATTCATTTGCAGATCAGAATTCAATTATCACTTGAGTTAACGGTGAAGGAAAACATCGTGAGGAAACCTGCACACCTGAGAGGACTCCGTAAAAAGTCAAGTCAAAGTCAAATAGTTTTTATTTCAAGTAGACCAGATCCCTGGTGCTTTCAAAAGGTCAACTCTAGGTGCTCGGTTCCAAGTAGTAGGTCCTTTGGAGAAGAATCGGCAAGAAACTCCATAGACACTCTTTTAAAAAAAAGTGAATTATTTGACAATTTTCATTGTAGTAATGTAAGAACAATGCAGATTAAAAGTCCTCGATAGTGTGTATTCCGCCAACCCGCACAAGACCAGCGTGGTGGACTAAGGACTAAACCCTTCTTATTCTGAGAAGAGTCCCGTGCCCAGCAGTGGGACAGTAATGGGCTGATTATGATATGTAATAAAGGTTCCAAACTTATAGGCGATACGAAATGAAAAAAAGCCTCCACGAGTGACGATACTTAAGTACGTCCGGCGCACCCTGGGCATTCAGCCCCGCTACCAACCTTGCTGACTAGCTAATCTATTCACCACAGCATGAGCTATTTTTGTATAGCTCGTGCTGACACGAGAGAAGAAGAATGAAAAAACGTAGAATCTGCTGAGAACTATGATCACCAATTCGTCAACCAGTCTTAATTAATTATGAAACAGTATATCAGGAGGTATATCATTCTTTCAAAGTTCCCGAAAGGGGACGGACTAGCATTTAAATTTAAGATCTGTTATACAGGGTGTAAACGAATTCGTGTGATTCCTGAAAACCACATGGTGGTGGACATACGTACTGGTGTAGATTGGCTCCGTACGGGAATTAGTCTGATTAAAAATAAAAAACTTTTTTTTTATGCGGTAGGGGTTAGTGTCTGTATTTAAAGGACCTAATAAGGAATCAGAAAAAAAAAATTTTTTTTGCCTTTTTTTTTAATTTGATCTTGTCGATACCTCGCATAAATGAATGAAAGCACGGCGACGCGGCTGGCGGGTACGACTAACGCGATATCGCTCTTTGCAGTAAGTTAACTCGGGGCTCTAAAATGACTCAGAAATAGAAAACTAAGATTTTTTTTTCATTTTTTTTTTCTGTTGATTTTCAAATATTTTCTTTTAGGTAATCTGTGTCACCAGTAGATCACGCGATTTGGAGGAATTACACGAATTCGTGAACACCCTGTATATATAATAGATGACGTTTTAGGTGTAGTCGTAGTGGTCCACAAATTTGTACACCATTGTAATTGTAGTTTGTAAAAAGCATGAAATATCAGAAGTCGGTGCCTTCAATTTGGTTCAGCGTGGATTAGCACCGACTTCTGAAACTGTTGATTTTATAATAGGTATGGTAATTATTTGACTCCTTCGCTTTTTTTTTTCTTGTAGTCGCTTTTTTACTTTTTTTTAAGTTTTCTTGATACTAAAATCCCGTTGCCTTGAACGACAGCCACAAGACGAACGGAGAGTATGTTTCTTTGCCGGGAACGACACCGGAGCCTCATCCCATAGTTAACCTCTATTTAAAATGACGTTATTATACGTTTATAAGGTTTCATAATTATACTCCATAAGAGTACCCATTTGTCATTTAAATCAAATACCAATTATAATCACGGCGAACTATGCGAGTCGTGCCGTTAGTAGCGGCCAAAGATTTTAACGATTAACTAAACAATAACTAAACATCTGCAATACTCACCTACTGCACAATGGCAGTACAATCATAAAAATTGCTCATCCATAAAATACTCTTAATAATAATATGCATTAACTTCTACAGACATTTTATTCCGAACTCTATGTTCCAAGAATTAAGGTTGTAAGTTCATTGTGGGTTCTGTCTATTCATTAGTGACTCGAATCAAAGGGTTGGCAAATCCAAGTTCTATTGTTAATAGTCACGCGTCTAACTTAGTATTAAGTATACGTGTTTTTATATTTCCGTTGCTATAGAAATTAATGCTTTACGTTTGTATGGATGTTTATAATAAGGTTTTTATGCTTATCTATGTTAGAAAAGTTATATTTATTATAATGATTGATACTGCTTTGTATCCGAATACTTATTTTTTATTGCCTGGATAAGGCACTATTAGTAGGGGAATAGAAAGATTTATCAGAGCTATTTTAAGTTAAGTTAGATACAGAAAAGTGAATTTACACCTTTAAGCTATGTCTAGACCAGTGCGCTTTCATGTTCATCTTGCGTCTTCGTCTGAAGCATGCGTGAAGCGCCATAGCGCATGCCTTAATACTAGTTCGACAAAAGCGCATGCACCTAGCGCACGCTAATCCGTCTATTGTATGTCGACTGACGACTGACCGAGGCGCACCGGTGTAGACGATAAGCTGCATGCGTCTTATGGCAATCAATATTGCATGCGCTTGACGCAAGAGGAATTGAAAGTTGAAAGCGCAAGATGAACATGAAAGCGCACTGGTGTAGACATACCATTAGCAATTTAATTCTCATGTCTCTGTCAGCATCTTTGTTCTGTTCACCCAAAGATAAGTCCTGACAGCTCGGTCATTTCGTTAATTGTAGCCTAGCCGCAAGGAGACAGCTATCGAAAAAACGTAAACGACATCATCAAAAACCGTAAAATAGCTATATTAACCATGTTGTCTTTTTTTATATTTGATATTCTTTGTATGGTAACGTTTTGTAGAGAAACATAAACGTACCTAATAAATTTACGGTGAGAACGGTTTCAATAAATTAATTTTGGTTTTTTGCTTTTAGAATAGTTTCAATATACCTAAATGCTATTATTTAATTAGATACTATTTTTCTTTTAACTATATTATCACCCTTTGCCACTCTTAGATACTTAATTAGATTTCCGCATTTTCAGTATCATCAATTTACAGATAAATATTATAGGTAGGGCAGCAACGCCCACGCAAACTGTAGGCAAGTCTTTTTTTGCAAAAACTGCACAGGTCTAGGTTTAAAAATCCTGTCTGTTATTAAAGCTTGAAAACAATGCATTTATTATAACTTATGTCATACTCTTGCTTCACTAGGAAGCTATTCGCTGTCAAATAATACAGCCTATCTGCTAAATAAAAGCTCAAACAAAAGGACAAACGATCTTCAAGTGCTAAGAACAACTAAATGCTTTATAAGCACTACGTGAAGCCATAGAAAACAAATTAAAAGTCACACGATTGTCTCAACAAATAACAAAACATAACAGACGACATCTAAAACATGCCATAAAACAACAAACGCGCAGCTTAAACTCACAGAACCCTAATAATATTAAAAACACAAACACCACTGGGTGACATCTCGTAATTTCGATTCTAATTACATTTAATGTCCACTGTTATTTTTTCGAGTTTTAATGCGCGCCCGCCATAAAAAGATAATCACAAAAATAATTGAAACGAAATAATAAAGGCTGTAAGGAAAGGGGGGAGGGGGGCGATTAATGACGGCTGGGGAGGTGCGGGATAGTCGGCGCATTAAGGCCTAAATAATCAACATAATTACACTTTTTACCTTGGCATCCCCTTTTCACCCTCTAATAAGTACCTACCGTTGAAAAGATTCTCTATTTATATCGAGGCTTTTTTAATGAAAATGATAGTTGCGCAGTTTCATGTTTATAATGACACTTTTAGTGTTTGATAGTGGGAGTGAAATGTGTTCGTTCTGAGGTCTGATTCATCTAACTAAAGTAGTACAGTTGCAGTTAAGTTACGATCAAAACAACGCTTTTCGTATTCTCATAACACATTCGAGTCCACTACACTTTTCATAAAGCTCATACGCCATGACGCCATACATTGGTTAGTGGACCTTCTAGGAGGGTCCTTGGCATTACGTTTGCTCTAAGAGTGTACCCTAGAGGATTCTTGGCATTAGGTATAAAAGCATAAAACACGCTACAATACGGCCCACGTATTGACAGGTCGAATGGGTACGAGACCATCTTGACGAGTCTGAAGTTAGTTGTTTGGCTGCGCAATGAATCTTTTAGAAACGAAATTGTCTACTGCGCAGCTAATCAGCTAACTTCAGACTCGCCAAGATACGTCGGCCGTATTGTAGTTAAGCTATTTTACGGTTCTAGATGATGTCGTTTACATTTTTTCGATAGCAGCCTCCTTGCGGCTACAATTTACGAAATTATCGCTATGTTAGGACTCATTTTACGTTGAATAGAGTGTAGTGAAGTACTCGAATTGAATGTCCGACATCCTGTCACAATTTAATTGCACACAAACTGCTATTAAATACTGCAGAAGACATTCTACAGCTTAATGTGACTTGTATGTGTACGTACGTAGTAAAATAGTATTTTCAAGCGGTCCTATTGCTTGTTTTATAAAGGTGTATTTTCGGAAAAAAACTACATTTAAAATGAGCCCTCCACTAGGGCACCTGGCATGGCGAATGCGACTAGAGGGTGCCCTCCTGGATGGCACCCGGCACTGAACGTGATAAGAGGCGATCGCTGTAACATACGCTCGCGCGAACTTAACTGCAGTAGCACTGCAACTTGATCGGAGCGTCATGAAATTAAGTGAATTAGCCTACTGATTTGCTAATTTTCCCGATGACTCGCAAGAGATGTGTGAATTAAGAATGGACCAACTTTGTTAGAGTTGTAACTCAATAATCTTCGAAGCAGATTTTCAAGGGCTAAATGTCATGGTCGCGGTGCATGCAGCTGCGAATCCCGCGACCTCGGCCAAGGGTCAGGAGAAGGAACACCGTGGGTTTTTAGCCGATAAGAGTCCGGCCCCATACCTCTTCGCCTTCCCCGGGCGAAGGGCATCCATGAGGATTTTCCCAAGTTTTTTTTTTATAAAAACTGAAAGGTCTAGATTTCATAGACCTAATGCTCGCTGATAGCAGATCTGACGACCGAAGCGATGACAACGTTCCGTGTGGTGCCGGACGTAAAGAATAGCACTATCCCATCTCTTTCTATGGGTGTCGTAAAAAGCGAGTAAAGGATTCACTAGAGGATGGGCGGCAGCGTTCTCTGAGTACTTTAACAACCATACCGCGATCGCCAACCTGCCTTGGCTATTATGGCACCCCCCCCCCCCCCCAACATGGCTTGGGGGAGGCCTATGTCCAGCAGTGGACTTCTTTCAGCTGAATGATGAAGATGATACAACGTGATACATTATGCCCGGCCACACTATAAAATAAATATCTGTCGCATGCGCGAAGGCTTTCTTACATTTTGTACTAGAGCCAGTAGGATGCCGGATCCGGCAAATTCTGACAGTGGCAGGGTCTAGTATAAAATCGTCACCCTCCGCGCTAACTGTCGTATCTAGCAATTGATAATTTTTCAGTAGTTGCGTTAGCTGTGGCTTTATTAATGAATTAATAACTTTTTATATTGCTCTTGCGGCTTACTCTTTAAGTTAGTAGTTGCCATAAAGCCCTAAGGTATCTATTTATTTATTTCTATTCAGAAGCAAATACGTCACTCTTTGAGAATTTCTCTGAAAAATTATCAATTGCTAGCTAGGCTCACAGACAAGGGGGTAAGACAGTTGGTTGACGGAGACGGAGACGGAGGTTGACGAAATGTACAAACAGAGTCACGTATCAGAAATTTTCTGACAGAAATGTCTGATAATGTACAGCCAGGCTTAATCTGAACATTTTTTCCAATACGAAGGTACTATTTTTTCATTTTATCACAATAAAGACCGTCAACTGATGACAATGCCATAAATGCACGAACAGACCCATTTCATCCCATTTACAGATCGCAGAGTGTTGGCTATAAAGAAAGATGGTCTCAAAACAGAAATTAAAGGTCTTGATTACGAAACCTGAGTATATTTAAGTATAAAACTAAATATATAACAGTTTATAATTGGGAACGCAGCAATAAGTAAAGCGGGCACCCTTCTGCCGAAGAATCAGTATATAATTAAAGATAATGAGACGCTATTCAGATGTCCGTCTGGATCTTTTCGACGTATTCAGCTGTGAAATGTTGGATGTGGCATGTTTTATTAAGTTTTTTTTTTGTGTTTTAATAAACTTTCATCGTTTTTACGCGTTTTTTTTGAGTGATCATTTTTGAAACAATACCCCAAGTGTGAGTTTTTTACGTTACTACTGTAGTTGCGTTACGCCAAAAATGTATGAAAATTTAGGCAGCGCCTCTAGCGGCAATAAGCGTGACTAAAAATTGTTTGTAATTTTTGGCTTGACGCAACTATAGTAGTAACTTAAAAAACTCACACTTGGGGTACAGATGCTGTAAGATTTCTTTCGCAATTATTTATTTCAGAAAAAAAATTATAAATACAAATCTATAATGTTTTTTTTTTCTTTATCTTTATCCAAATAACAATTGCTTGATTAGACTAATTTAGATCAAGTCTTTTTTTACCTTTAATTTTTCGAAGAAACCAAGAAAACAATCGTTACCACGTGTTTTAATAATAAAACATTATAGTCTATTGACTTAAGTATAAAATAAATAAAACATTGTCAACACGAGCAACGAAATTATATTCATTCGTAGCTCCTTCACGAAATCACGACTGACGAAGACTGGGACTAAATGAAGGGGTTTTTAATTCAGTAAAATGGTAATACTTACAAATCTAGAAGCCTTTCGTTAATCAGTGTATTGAATTGCGAATTTCTCATACAATTTAATTTTGGGGTAAGCAGTACCTTCGTCCGTGGTTCACAAATACATTTATTTTGATTTTAAACCCTTGCCTTTCATTTCTCTAGTGACCTTCTGTTAGTAACAGGCGTAATAAAGTTAATAAATTCAATTAAGTAGCTCGTTCAATTGCTTTAACAAAAAATCATCTAATTTTATCACCCCAATAAATGACAAACCCGCTTCAGACTCGTTTGTGTCTTAATTTATGACATTTGATAGATTTTAGTGTGGCTACCGTACGCTGCTGTAATTTAATTAAGTTCCAATTAATTTTGTTATACATTACCGCTTTAAATAGAGCTTAAGTTGGGAGTAATGAAGTGGTGTTGTGTTGTATAAGCGTCGAGCGAAACGGTCGCGGTGGCAGCAGCTACAATATTACCCCGCGCTCCCCTTTACACGAAAAAATATAGAAACGCAAGCGTACACCAACGTCTAATTAAAATGATTAACTTAATGGTCTTAGTCATTAGCGATTTTAATTCTGAATCGTCTATTTTTTTCGTTCCGTTGAAATTATAACTTGGACTACCATTTTACGATTGGCATCGCGATTTTTAACATTTACGACCAATCGTAATGCGTAATTACGCCATTGTTGTTTGTATTTGTATGTTCTGTTAAGATCGTTGTGCTTGGCTGTAAGCTGTTAAAGCTATCGCTTTATTTTTATTATACTGGGTTTATTAAATGTTAGGGTATGTAATAGATTTCTTAAGACAAATATGGGTATAATTTACAGTATCCGTTTGTCAGCAATTGCTATAACAATAAATGTAAGTTTGCAATTTGATCATATCATATCATTACGTATTCCTCGAAGGGTCGGGCAGAGGTGTATAAGACACCCACATTTCGCCGTTATGTTTAAATAAATCCCATGTAATAATAGGACGAGCCTTTTGCCATCAACCGGGCAAAAATCCTGACTCCGGGCTACTGCTGAGAAATTCTAGACGGAATAACCCACTAAAACTTTGCCCAACCTGGGGATCGAACCCAGAGCGTCACGCTCAGCAGTCGCGCTTGCGACCCCTAGACCAACGAGGCACTCCTAATGATTTTATATCAAAATACGTATTTTAACAGGTATGCATTCGTCTTATCGCATATTGCTTAGAGTAAATTAGGAAAAGCTGTCTTCTGGCTATTAAAAAAGTAACCAAAATTCAATGTCTATGGTGCTAAATCCGCATCTGCAAGTAAAAAATGGACATTGAAAGCAAAATCCTCGTCGAATCTATCTACCGATTAAACGGTACATTACCAACGGTTGTTGTATACGGATGAACGTTACGTACAAAATATGTAAGTAGTTAGTTAACTTTAAGTAAATATTGTTGATAAAATTAACTATCTCATCACGTATGTATATTTTATAGATACTTACCCCGAAAATTATGTAAGATGCGACAATAGCTAAAGCGTAACGATCGTTTCGAATCAGATCGAAAGGTCGTATAATGATGATATATATCTATGATTAGTTACGGTTTACGCGCATTTTTCGGGATTGCCCGACTAGTTTCGGACCCAAACGGAGCCCTTATTCATGAGTCTTGTCCGGGCACGAGCAATACCGACACAAAGCGCGCCCCTCTCGTCGGGAGCGCAACGCTACGCAGCGCGGTGCAGCGCTAGGTCGATTCGCAACTTCGCCGCGTTTTCAGCTCATGATTAAGGGCTCCGTTTGGGTCCGAAACTAGTCAGGCAATCCCGAAAAATGCACGTGAGTAAACCGCAACTAATCATAAATATTTTATAGATACCTCAAAATTATGTTAGATGTAACAATAGCTAAAGAATTACGGTTGGGATCGTCTCAAATCAGGGAGTCTACTCCCTAAGCACGAAGTCCGTGGTTTCGGCCATAGTTACAAGAGTTTCCTACTCCGTATCACCTACGGACATTCGATTAATTCGGGGCCCGAACTAAGAATTAATGACAACACGATTTGACAGTTGTCCCTACGACTTATGTGTTTTTTCCCGTCCGAAAATTTGAACTTGACACGTCTTGTTTTGTTCACTCCTATGTTTCGGGCTACTTTCGGACGAGTGACTAATTTCGTTGACGGAATTAGGGAGTAGGCCCCCAGATGGTAAAGATGTATGTTAACATACGTCATTTTATTGTGGAATCAGTGTTACAATACTCTTTAGTGATCAGTATAATTTGTTTCATCTTTCGCAGAGTTCGCGACCCTTTCGTTCTACCCTTGCTCACGTTCCCTCGCAAAGCTTCGATTTTGAACGATATAGACAAAAAAAGGTCGGTCAAGGCCCTTTTTTTAGAGCCAGAATGAGACAAATGATCACCTATTTCACACTTTTTTTAGTTCATATCATACAACCTGTATGGTTGTTTAATCTCTTTATTACTGAATCAAATAACTGATTTTGAGTCAGGTATCCATAATTCATATTAACGTTTTATCTACCGATATAGATCTAGACTGAATTGAGACGTAAATCCAGATAACAATTAATTTGAAATGAGCGCAGACTCAAACTAATTACTCTTTTTAATGCGCAAACGCCTCCGCATATGCTTGGTTTATCTAATCATAGATTAATTCATAAACGCAGACGCGACACGCCCATAAATTAAAGCATATTTTAGCGATACCATTGAACCCATAAAACATTCCTTCTTATTTCGGCAAAGACATAAAACTTACATTACAAAAAGTAAAGCGAACGTTAGTAATTATGTTAATGATTTGAAAATTATCACTTCAAACAAACCGCACAAGATGGTCGTCTATAATTATTTTTTAATGACGTATCTGGATATACGTCACAAATGAGCTATTAATTCGGACATTATTAGCTCTGTGCTATCGTGGTGTAAACAACTCCTAATTAAAAGAAACATCAAAGATCGACAAGTAATTACGACGCGCCGAACATAATTACTTTGTTTGTTCTAGATTTTTTTACAATGTGACCTTTTTGGTGTTGGCGTAAAAACCAATAGGCTGGCGATTGTCTGCGCTGCATTAGCGAATATTTGTCAAATAATTCTGAGAACTTAATAGTCATGTATGAGCACTCTTTTCTGTGTACTGTCTGCGGAATTGAGTAACTTTTTTTTTCGATACTATTTTCTGGATTCCAAAGAGTCGGTCTTTGGACTACATTTTTTTATTTAATAATTCGTTGGTCAATTTTTCATTGAACACAAAATATTGAAAAAAAATTGTCACCTATCATTATAAGAATTAGTAATACTTAGTAGTAAATTGTATTTTTGTAGAATATCGATATCGATAGGTAGTGCAGTCAGTAGTGCACCTGAACAACAGTTTTGTATCTAGCGAAAACACAATGACTCAATGACTAATGCTAATTAAACTACCAAACATTTTTATTACCGTATTGAACATAAATAAAACGAAAAAAAATACACAAAATTTAGTCAGACATCGTCCGTGTAATGCCTGACTTAAAGAATAGCACTACCCCATCTCTTCCAATGGGTGTCGTAAAAGGCGACTAAGGGGTTTACTAGACTCTAGTAAACACCTTAGTCGCCTTTTCCTATAGTGACTAGAAGATGGGCAGCAGAGTTCTCTGAGTACTTTAACAACCATACTGCGATCGCAAACCCGCCTGCCAAGCGTGGCGATTATAGCAAACCCCCTAACATGGATAGTCAGCTGAATGATGATAATGATGATGAATCAGCCAAGCATTATTCAACCCAAAATAATCAGACTCAAAAAAAAAAATACAACCGCGTCGACTCAACGATTCTGTCCTCAAAACGGTGGCGTTCATTAATGAGGCGTAATATTTTCTTAATTAAGTTACGCACTGGGAAAACAGCGTTATAAAACATTGTGTAACTTTGCGGTCGCACATTAGGATAGATAAGCGATTGATTAATACAGTTTCCTTGTACTACTAATGAGTACTCATTAATAGTTAATTAGACTTGAACAATATTATTTGTACTTTGTTAAGTACAATTGGAGATACTGAAAACTTGTTTGGTAAACTGTTTCAGTGAATTGTTTTTAGATATTTTATCGTATTTGGTGCACATTAATTATACACGATGACATTTAATTGGTTGTTTTACTAGAACAAACGTTGATCAGACCATCGTCTACAACCACGATAAAGGAACCAAAAAATAAAATACTATGCATTCTTAAAAAGTCTTATGTCGCTCAAACGTGTTCAAACAGTAACATTAAAGTACTCATCGCGGTAAAGTTCCCGGCAAATAACTTGAACCATCAGGCGCCGACTGCGCAGGTTGCCCCTTGTGTCTTTGGTGGTGTCTTTTTTTTGTTTTTTTAAAGACCTATGACGTCTTTTTTTAAATTGATTCTATCGAATGGTAGTAGACCATGGTCTGAACAACGTTTGTTCTAGCAAAACAACCAATTAAATGTCAGCGTGTATATTAATGGTTAATAATATTGTAACAACATTCGATTCAAGAAGTTTTAAGTGAGAATCCAAATACATCATAGGTAATTAAAGCCGTGCTTCAAAAGTTTAGACACTTGTTTTTTATCAAGTGTTGTTTGACAACAAGTGGAGTTTGATCACTATTTAGTCTAAACAACAGTTAAACACGATGTTTTGGTTGGCAGTGGTGTCGATTCTCTTGTTCACCAACTAAACTAAAATTGGAGAATTTCTATCTTCTACTAACAGACAGCGCGAGAAAAAAACGGTGATAGATAAGAACTAAGTTAGAGATGTCAAACTAGTTTACGCCTTGAATTTCACTGAGTTTTTAGTCAACACGCTTTGATGTGTCGTCTAAATTTGTATAGAAATTTCAGTTCAACTAAAAGGGGTGCACGAAAAGAGCCTCCACGAGTGACGATACTTCAGTACGTCCGGCGTACCCTGGGCAGTCAGCCTCACTACCAACCTTGATGACTGACTAATCTTTTTACCACAGCATGAGCTATTTTCGCACAGCTCGTGTTGACACGAGAGAAGAATAAGTTCAACTAAATTCGACAGCTCTTATTTACTTCTCTTTCTTATTTTATCAGAGTGATAAAGATAGCAATAGCCTAAATGATGTTTAGTTTGTGCACAACAGAATAGGCATGTTGACAGCATCAATAAATTGCAAATCTAATTAGTCCGCCAGTTAGACTTTTGAAAAATAATGGATACGTATTTTTTCTTTTGTAAATCTATGAATATTTGGAACGATAAAACGCATCAAAACTCGAGAGTGGGGGCTTGTGACGTCAGAAGCAAGTAAAAATTGTACTTGCTTGTGACGTTTTGCCAATTTTAAAAGTGTCGTACCTATCTTCTTCAATTTTGGATTACGTAACAAAAGAAAAAATACTGGTCAAATATTTTTTGATAAACTAACTGACGGACTAATTAGATTTTTTTAGTCAAGTTATTACAATTTTGCATTAGTATTTTTAAATCAACATCTGCGTACGGTAAACTATATTGGAGTAAATGAAAAACTATTAAGACCGTCAGATAGGTACTCATTAATCTACAACTCTTTGAGGAAAAAAGTTTCTTGAATGGCGACCACAAACCGGAAAGCCGAACGCGTGGGACGTCCCACCACTAGATGGATTGGTGAAGGCCATGGAGAACTGTTAATTGCAAGCAACTTAAGACCGGTCATGATGAAAGTTAAGTAATGGATGTTGTACGAATAATGTGGTCATTCGTTTTTAAGACTAAATAGCTCTCTTATTTAGAAGCTTCGTCTGATGTGTAGTGTTTGTCACTTGAGAGGCTGTTGTTTATTTGTCAAATATAGGAAACTAGCTTTTGCCCGCGGCTTCGCTCGCGTTAGTTTAGAATTTGACAATCAACTCTTAATAAACTACTAAAGTTTCTTTAATAATATAATTCAATCATGATTCAAAAAACACGTGGTGCCCCATCTATTAACGATATTGTTGTTTTCCTCGGGAACAGTAGTTTTTTTCGGGATGAAAGGTACCCTATGCCCGTTTCTGTACACCTGACAACGTATATGGTTTAGGCGTGAAAAGGTAACAAACAAACAAACTTACTTTCGCATTTATAATATTATATATACATATAATATTATAAATGCGAAACACAATTTTTACCTGTTGTGTCTCTTTGTGCTGTGTCCAAATAAATGATTATTTATCTTTATCTTTACATATATATATATATAGTTAGGATTATGATGTCGTTCCGTGTGGTGCCGGACGTAAAGAATAGCACTATCCCATCTCTTCCCATGTGTTTCGTAAAAGGCGACTAAAGGATTCACTAGAGGATGGGAAACAGCGTTCTCTGAGTATTTTAACAACCATACTGCGATCGCTAACACGCCTACCAAGCGTGGCGATTATGGCAAACCCCAAATGAGGAGGCCTATATCCAGCAGTGGACATCTTTCAGCTGAATCATCATGATGTCGTTTACATTATGACAGCTTCATATAGGAGGCTGCTTCTTCTCTCGTGTCAGCACAAGCTATATGAAAATAGCTGATGCTGTGGTGAAAAGATTAGCCAGTCAGCAAGGTTGGTAGCGAGGCTGACTGCCCAGGGTACGCCGGACTTACTTAAGTATCGTTACTCTTGGAGGCTCTTTTCATGCACCCCCAGGATGCTGCTTATTAATACGGGCTTTAGATACACCGTGAAACCTAGCGCAGAAACTGAACAAAAACTTAATTACAACTCATGATCTACAGTAGTTCTAGTGGCAGAACAAATGACTGAGAAGGTGGAGTGTTTCTTAAAAGTCTTTTCTTCGGCATCTAATAATAGCTGGATTATGTCTGAAGTTTGTAATAATTTCGAACTTCATCCAAAGGCCTTGGATAGAACTAGTTAAATCTGTATTCTGGATAAATTTAACCTTGCCTTAGCCAAAACACCATATAGAGAAAATCAAATGATTTTGTCCATAAATAGAAATCTTGATGGATCGGTGCAGATAAAAGACTTGACAAATTAATACTATTTCAATGCTTGACGAATTAAAACTGAAGTAATAGATTTTTAGACACTTGATGAATTAAGAGTAACTTAAGACTTGACAAGTTGTTTACTAAATTAAATATTTTTTAATTTGTATGCTAAACTTTCGTATGAGGTAGCAAATGTATACTACGTTAACAATATTTTTCTTATTTCATTTACGACTTACTTAAAAATTTTGGTACTTGTATACACGTTGGTACTCATGATTGTACTTCCTTACTAGGACTCTAAATAGGTCATAAAACAATCATAACAGAATATCCCTCTTAGTTGCTGTGCAAAATATTTCCTTTTCTATTCTCCCCCTCGGAAGAAGACACTTGATTTAAACAAGGTTATTATACTAACGATTGGACGGGAGACGGTTTAAACAATCATTATAAGTAGCCACATCCCTGTGTATGCCGCGATTCTGGTATACACTCGAAAATGTATTCAATTGGCTATATGGGTTTATCAAGGCCGTTCCGGTCGAGATAGTCAGACGTACTAATTACTGATGTAGCTCAAAGTTTTTACTACAAATAACTTCAAGCAGATACTCTAACTGTTATACATACCTCATCCATTACATTATTTTCTCTATGGTCATGATCATCAATTTGATTTTCGATAAGATTCTTACCTAATATTGCATCCGTTTTTATAATTCAATTTGTTAAATATTATCGTAGTTAGGAAACGTGAAACAGCCTGTTCTAGAGAAACTGTCATCGAGAAAATAATAGATAATGGATGAGGCATATATAATAAATAAGCAAGATTAAATAGGAGCTAGTTTGGCTGAAGACCCTTTAGGTCACGCCAATAACTCCCGGTTACGTAGAAATAGTTCGCAAGGACAATCTACAAGAAGCCTATAGAAAATAAATAAGAATAAGGAGTTAGTAAGTAAGGCTACGTGTTCTGAAGCCCAATTCTCGTAATAATTTGAAGTAAGACTGAAAGTTGACTGAACTGAGATTAAATTATGAATTGAATAAAAAATGGTATTCTGGTACACTTAACGTTCGTTTCGGTTTCAGTATCATCTCAGTCTATCTCGATATAATGTCAATTTAGTCAACTTAAAATCTTTTACCGATAGCATCGGGATATCAACAGTCATAGAATAAAATTCTAGAAATAAATGAGAATTCCAACTTGTCAAAATGGCTCAGTACATAATGTAACCAGAATACCCTTTTGGCTTCAGTCAACTTTCAGTCTCATTTCAATACAATCTCACGTTTGACGTTTTTTGTTAACGAACAGGAATATCATTTGTCATATTTATGAGATTGAGACTAAACTGACACAAGATCGAAACTATATTTTGAACATTTCTAATTACGAGGATTGGCCTTCTGATCTTGAACTATCAGTTCTTGACAAATCATCATCATCAACGCCGTCAGTCCATTAGTGGATAAAAACATCTTCTAGAAAGCAGATACTGTCAAAACGCAGTTGTTTGCCAGAAACGACAAAAACTTTAAAAGCCTTGAAAATATTTGTGAAAATAAGAAAGAGCAAATCTCAATGGTTGGGACGTGTTGAAAGAATACCGGAGGGAAGAGTGAACGAGGACAAAGCGATAAAGGGTAGGGGAGGACGGTCTCGGAGGTTCGAAACAAACAAATGATACGTTTACTTTCAGAAGTGGAGTTAATCTTTAGTGCTCTTTAGATTATGCTAAGTAGTACCAACTGAGTTAACACCTAAATTTAGATTAACTTGAAAGGAAATTAGTGGGTCAGTGCTTTAAATTTTGTACTATAAATAGCTCCCCATAATCAGCTCATTACTATCCCAACGCTGGACACGGGCCTCTTCACAGAATGACAAGTATTTTAGACCTTAGTCCACCACGTTGGCCAGTCCCCCGATTCAGAACGATTTCATTAGTCAGTTATCGAAAGATTCGATAACCTATCTCTTAGAATTTAGAACGGGATATTTACCATGTTTATTATTTGTTGTGAGTTTCCGATATTTCGGCACCGTTACAAGCGCCATGATCGGAAACTCACAACAAATAATAAACATGGTAATTATCCTGTTCTAAATTCTAATGATTGTGTTAGTGACCATGTCAGTTTAAAAACTTATAACCTATCTCTTTTTCTCTCGTTACGAGAATCATAGATGGAACGAGATAGCAAGCCGAATCGGTTGACAACTGCTTATCTAAAAGGTTCAGAATAGGGGGACTGGTGCGGGTTCACGGATTACACACAACATCTACAATTTTTTGGAGCTCTCTCAGGTGTGCAGGTTTCCTCGCGATTTCTTCCTTCGCTGTTAATGGAAGTGATAATAAAATTCTGATCCGCACATGATTTCAAAAAGTCTGAGGTGCGGGCGCCCGTAAACTGACAGTCCAAACTGGTGCATTATGTTTAGCATAACGTAGAAATAGCCTTTGAATCTGGCGTAGTACAGTTTCCACTTGTAGCTTATTTAGTAAGCAGTTCAATAGTTGGGGTACATTCAAGCAGTCTCCACGAGTGATGATACTTAAATACATCTGGAGCACCCTAGACTGTCAGTTCTGCTACCAACCTTTGCTGACTGATTAATATTTGTACCAGACCCTGAACTGTTCCCGTGTAGTAAAAAACGTCTGACAAATATAGGCTGATCTACTATTTTAAAAAGAGTATTCATGGAGTTTCTTGCCGACTCTGCTCCATAGAACCTACCTTTTGGAACCGTGCACCTAGTTTTGACGTTTTAAAAGTGCCTGTAATCTGGTCTATTTGAAATAAAAAACTTGACTTTGACTTTGAGGCATCTTTCTTTTTTCAATTTTCTCTTTGAGGCATAATTCACTTTGCTTAACGCAGTGTATGAATAGTTTTTTTAGGTTAAACACTATGCAGATTGACTCTATTGCCGCCTTGTCTTCTAAAGATAGATGTGTCAATACCACTACAAACAGTTACTTGACAATCCAGTGCAGGGTTGGTAATTAGAGCGAGAACATAATGTAATATAACTTGAACGTCTTGAAGCTATCGAAAATATGCCTTGCATTTTAAATGGATTAAAACTTGCAGGGGTGAATAAACTCATTCTAACAAAGAACTTTAGTTCTACGACTTTACGAAATGAGAAGAAAAGAACTACCCTTCCAGACAAAAATTAAGAATAAAAAAAATACTGTCTTTTCAGACCGAATCACCGATTAACTTGTCAGTTTGTCTGGAGTGATTCTTTTTTATTTCCAAAAGAAAATTTTGTTTTTTTATAAACTCACAAAACCAAACTATTAGAAGAGAAGATTAGGTCATTGGACTCTGACAGGAAACGGCCTTCAACATTTGTGTCAAGAAGGAAGAAAACATGAAATTAGGGTTCTGGTCAACTGCTCAAAGTATCCGTTTCAACCCTTTGAGAAGCTTTAAACTTGTTATAATTATGATGCACACACATTTTTTACAATTATTTGTCCAGATGTATTGCAGGTGATCAATGCCAGTATTTTAATTCTTACTCGTATTTTATTTATTGCTATAGTTTTATTAACTGCTGATAATACAGTAGTTTGATGCTTGAGGGGTTGCTCACACCTGGAGTGAAATTTAGGATCTCAAGCTTTATAGAAACATTGAACCATGTTGCATTTTATACTTGAATATTAAATAGATAATATTTTACTCAATTTTATTTGTTTATCCTTGGGGCTGTAGCTTTTTCTCTAGAGGGTAATCGGGTAAATTCACTTGACAGACCGCGCGCCGTACACGCAAGTTTAGAATGTGGACCGCAAAGCGTGCGAGCCTGTCGTGCAACGATCTCAATAAAATAGAAACGTGTGCGTAGATGTGTTTGCACCCTTTTTTACTTCTTGTATGGTCACTAGCTTGCTTGCTAGCTTGGGTGCTTAAAATATTACGATCACTGCGATCACCTATTCGGATGCAATACGTAGTGATTTAGGCAGTATTTTCTTGGGGTTGATCGTTGTGACAGCATTGAATGGTTTACCTTTATGTGATTTCTGTGGGTTAATGTATATTTGTATCTATAAGTTCGAGACCGGTATGGATAGGAAGTAAAATTAATTTCTTTGGATCTTGTATCAGTGTAGAGCCATCATGTGATGTTTTCAATACTCGTATATTGAAATCGCCAACTAAACTTATCGTGGGTGTCATAAAAGGTTACTAAGAATTATAGATTTCATAAGACTAAGCAGCATCCTGTGCACTGATATCAACCACACGACTCCAATTAACGATCTGTTCTGTATGTTACTTCTTCTACTTCGTGTCTTCGTGTCGAGATGATACGATGATATTTGACATCTATCATCATTTGATATAATGTTTTGTATTTGATATATATTTTATTATTTATATTTATGTAACTTATATTTATCTTATGAATTCGTACTAGGTATATTCAGTTCGAAATTGTCAACTCATTTTTATTTATTTTTTGCTGTACCTTGCTTTTTACCACCATAGTGCATAGAAGTATAAATAAATAAATATTTGAAAATTTTTGGTACGCCCTAAATTTTGCCAATTCTTTGGCTTTTTCAATGGCAGCACAGAAGTCAGTCAAGGTACTGGTTTTGGGACACAAAGAGCAGCCTCCTGATTCTGAACAGTCAGTTGTCGTTTTCTGTCGTTACGAGATTACAAACCGAATCAATCAACAACTGTTTATCGAAAAGGTTCTGAATAGGGTGGGCGCGGAGCCGGAGAGGAGATGAGAGATGGTTTGAGGGCTAATTCCACACCTGTACCCTGTCGCCTTTTTGTCGTTGCATATGCCTTGCTCAAATTGACCCTGCATCGGGCCACTTGAGTCCAGAGTCTGTTGAAAGATTTCCATGTGGGCCAGAAGAGATCAACGCAAGTAGACTCTCCTTTTAGTAAATCTCTATGTTGTATTGTGTATTGTAGTGTATTGAGGGATTTTGTGGGAAGTCACCAAGCTTTGTGATGAGTAATCATGGCAATTACTTCACTATCGTAATTTTAGCTGGCTTGCAGGCCTATGTGCAATGCCATTGAGACGTGTACGGGCTAATATGATACTGTAGTAACAATTTAGTCTTCCACCATTCATTTATAAATCTAAAACAATGTCAATTCAGTTCAGCCATATGTTCGCATTCAGTTAATCAACGGATTTTGGATGTTCTAAACAAGTGACAATGAGTTGTTCTAAATTAAGAACAATGAAGTGAATCATCTAGTATTGTACATCCACTATTGTTTAGTTGCCCAAGTACTAAGTGATATAAATGCCTATAAATAGAACTAATTAATCCAGTTTAGTGGCGTTAGTGAGAAATTGCTTTAGACTTTTGTGTCAATGTATGGTCTGACGACTGGTGTGTTTTTTTTCTTGATGTGGGGAGAGTTGAGTCTACTGAACATTTTCTAGTCTACCGCCAACGACTTAGTGAAATCGATCGCAGTAAACGTAGTCTTAGTGATATAAATGTCTATAAATAGAACTAAATAATCCGTATAGAGTAAGTGAGAAATTGCTTCCGACTTTTGTGCAAATGTAAATACGGGTGTGATTTTTTTCATGTGAGAAGAGTTGAGTCTACTTTGCGTTTTTAAGTCTCTCACTAATGAAATCGATTGCAGTAAAAGTAGTACGATCAGAATTATACTGCAAAGATATGGTTGATTAAGATGAAAAACAAATACCATTTCTAATTTAAGTCCTGACGAGATCCTTGCCTAATGTTATAAGCATTTTCATTTTATTTTATTGTTTCTATAATCACCACTCTAGACAATCTAGTTGGTGATCACTTTATGATGTTAGTGTACACGGATATTACTGCCAATCCTACTCACAGAATCCTTTGATCGCTTCTTGTATATGTAGTTACGAACGTTTTCCTTTAGGTACAATGCGTATTGGATTTTTGTTGAACGAGGTAAATAATTATAATTATTACTCATTTTCCTGTTAATTTACTTGATTATAAGCAGCTGATACAATAATTCATGATTCTTTTATACATGAACTCATCTAAGTATAGGGAAATAACTGTGTTTACATGAAATCTACACGTGTTAATGTTTTTTCCCGAATTTGTTACAATAGAGGGCCATTTTTTTTTAAACAAAGCTTCCTTTTTTTTTTGAATCTGAAAACTAAACTTTCCAATAGTATTTTTTGTTGAGTTAAAATTGTACATCATTCGAAATTAAATACTAAAAACAAAAGCTACATTGTCGATACTGATGACTTCGCCTCTAAAATTAAATCGATACTCCGACTTAATATACATTACGAACGGATTAAATGGATCCCATTTATCAACGTCACTACAAAAATGCTATTTCCACACAAAATTAGGCACTCACCTATACTTAGACGATTTCGCGAACAATCGTATCCCGAGACTAATAACTACCCAAATGAAGGGTTGTAAGCTCTCCAAATTTTAATGAAATATTTGATTTATGCCCACCAAGAGCATCAGGTAGCTTATTATAAGAATATATCATTAAACATTACATATATAATTAAACCGAAACTTAGCCTCCAGCTACCCCAATTTGGAGCCGGCCGCTGCATTATAATTTTAATAAAATTGCCCGTTGTCCAATAAAAAAGTAAAAAAATAAAGTAATAATAAGAAAATTATAACACATCTGATTGATGTATTATTTGGTAATTTATTGGGTGTAATTACATCGTGTAATAATGGTCGATAATGCTGCGAGCCGGCGGAGTGAGGGAACGATTTATTAGTATTTATTAAAGTATGAATTATTGTATAATTACTGGGATGGGTGCTTCCAAACTAAACAGAGCGGTTGTTTTAGGGTTGAATTTATGGGCAGTTCTCGGAGTCGATCTAATCGAGCTTGTTTGCGATGTAATTCGGGCGCCTCGGCAGTTGCTATAAAACTATGTCGATGAGTGTGTTGGTGAACGGATGAGCCGAAGCAAACCCGAAGTAATGATAACTCAATTTTGATGTGAATGTGTTATTGTATTGCTCTAGTTTCGGTTAAGAATATTTATTGCGAACAGAAGCGGTTTTTGAGTAACTTACGATGTATTTGAGAGTAAATATGTCTAGAGTTATCAATGAAAACTAAGTCTGACGAAGATGATGTTTTGTAATAAATAAATATGGGTTTCTGATAATAACAATAAAAGCGATTTAAAGTGTATTTTCATTGTATTTGCTAAGGTATTGTATGACTAAAGTATAGGTAACATTGCAGAACTTTTTCTTAAAAAAATATTGTCAAATTTTATCATTTATGAAATTGATATTATTTGCATGTATCTACTATGTTTTTTTTTGTTATTTCTAAAAACTTTAGGCTGTTAAAAAACGAATATAAAATAATGTATTTTCTTTTAGGCGCCGATTAAAAGCTGTGTGGTCGCCAGTAATCCCATAATTGATTTTGACAAACAACTCACATCGTTAAATCGATAAAATTTAATCGATTCCATATGTCAAACGCAGCCATCACTCAGTACGTAAACTAATTCAGTTGATCCCCGCAATCGACCTATGTATCGATAAATAAGATGGATATTACTTCGAAAGAATTAACTTTACATAAACAAACATTTGTAGTCGATTGTTAATAGTTTTTACTGGCCCTTAATGCTACACACGTCGTTCCGGAGATCGTACTTAAGATAAAATAGTTTACAGATGCGCACAAAGCTGTTATTACGCGCTTCACATAATTTATGCATTGACAATTTTAATTACTTCAACCGTATGCAAGTTGGTTTTTATAATTAAGCCGAATGAATTTAAAACTTTCACCTTAATTATTATGTTTAAAATAAGTTTCGTTTTGTTCGGTCGGATTCTGTGAAATGTTTCTGGCCAGTGTCAGCGTTTTTTCTTTTTATTTCGTTCTGATTTTCGAAATTCAAATTTAATTTAAGACAATGAGTTGTTGTAAATTTATTTAATTTTATCTGACTATCTTAATACTACTACCTATTTTCTTAAAATCAACTATTTCAAGTTAAAGAAATCTTTCTTAGTAACTTCTAAATCTTTCTTACTTCAAAGTAGTTCAATCTTAATGGCTTCGACAAAGTCCACTTAGTGTTCATCAAGTCTATCGTGATCTACAAATAAACTGTGCCTAACTACAAGCTACGTACCGGAGCCACTGGCAAATAGGAAGTCCCTTTGTAGGGAAGACGTCTTCAAGTAGGGGTAAAACAGCTTGCCGCCGTCCTGGGGACTGCCGCCGCAACTGTACAATAAGAAATTCTATAGAAATAGCATATTAAATAAACTAAAAAAACAACGGAAAAAGTCAAGTCTATGTAATAAACTTCAATATCCCGTCAACCCGCATCTTCCCGCCTAGACCGTGTTTCGTTTAGAAAGGACTCCTCAGGCGGGAGTTCTCCCCGGCACCGGGGTGGGGGAGGGGGGAGTTGCAAGGAACGCGCGGGGCCTGCGCGATTTTTCACCCAAGACCACGTGTTAGCCACGTGCATGAAAACTTTTTGGCGAAGTTTTTCCCCCGCGAGTATACGTTACGCGTTCCTTTTTTGTACTTGAACTTTGTAGTCTCCCACTTTCGCGATTTAATATCTTAGCGCGTCCTCTTTACGGATAACATCGACTCTGTTTTATGGAGTCTATTATTTCTGTAGTTACGATTTTTATTGACGTATAATTTGAAGAATTAAACGCGCGTAATTTTTGAATTTGTTCGAAACCGTTTTGTCGGTTTAAAACAAAACCGTTTTCGAATTCGAATTGTAGCCGTTAAAGTACCTATTCGTATAGATTAGAACTTATGGATATTAAAAATTAAAATACGTCGATTAGTTCCAAATTTCAGAATGATCATTAATATTGATTGATACGAGCCGTGTCTAACACTCATAAAATTTATTGATTATCGACATCAGATTTCACCCACAGACAAGGGAATTAATAATAACGTAATAGTAATAAAAAGCCGCTTTCTCAACACAATGCATCACTAGACTAAACCATTTTGCAATCAACATATCAACTAAACCGTGTCTAGAAAATTCTTAATTGAACTAATGAGAAGTAATTACAATTTTTATTGCGGCCATAATGATTACGATGCCTTAAAATAATAAAAGCAATTAGACATTGATGGGCGTAGCGGAGTAGTTTATGGTTGTCTCTTTCGCTCTCAGGGTGCTGGCAGGCAAGTCGCGAGAGGACACCGCGATCAGATGTAATTGTTTGAACGGTTATAAAAGTTGATGTCAGAGATGGTGTTCTGTTTGTCGTAAAGTGGCGAGATGTTTCCATTTCCAACGTTTTAGTGTTAAAAATAAAATTATGTAGATAGATAGGTACCTTATATACAAATATACAAATCGTGGTCGATTATAGCTTGTACCAATTGAACAATCTAAATATTAATCAAAGCCACAGAATTTTAATGACCGCGTGTACAATTAAAATGACTGATTCATAGCAACAAAGTTGGGACACAAATGAGTCACGTGAGATACTCTAATTAGGTACAATGAACTAAGAATTCAAAGGAATAAAATGATGCGATCACGTCTAAATACAACTAACGAATAGATTAGTCTGTGACAACGAGGAGACTTATGTTTGACTCCTCTGTGCGGTTAGACAACGAAATGTCAATGATTTTGGGTGGAGAGAGAACGATTAATTATTATTTTGCATTGCTGTTATACGTATTTGAAAGAAGAAAGAATCAAGAAACTATTTTGTAAGAGATATGGAGCATATAATGAAATGTTGTTTTTTGAATAGTTTTGTTTTTGATGGTTTCAATATTTATTTATTTAGAAACAGACACTTCTATCATTACAAGATATTCTTATGCGATAGGGTGGGTCTTAATTTATATTTTATAATTAGCTATAACTTAATAAATTTAAAGTAATTGTGTGATTTTAAGTTCTCTATCATTCGCCTCAAGCTTTTTCTCTTTGATAAGTTAACAATTTCGTGGAATTATTTTTGAAATTGAAATATAAATATCCGAAAAAGTTTATTTTCTTAAGTTTTTGCCTAATGTCTTAGGCATTTTATTACTGAAGATTTTCAAAGATGAAGGTAATATTCTATTTTAGTCTTGCTTAGAACCCCTAAAACGCTTGAGTGTTATTGTTCTAAATTCTTCTAACAAGAATTTAGTAAGTTAATATCTAAATAGCAAGGAACGATCAGGAGTAGGGGCAGGACAAATTAAATATGATCAACAAATGTAGCAAAAAATAATTATAAAGCATAATAAAATGTGTACATGAAAAGAAAACTCCCAACAGATTAAATTATCTTTATTAAACATTATATCGATATAGATCTTATTTAGTATAGATAAATGGTTTAGAAAAAAATGATTAAAAAAGGTATCTAAAAAAAAAGTTATTAAGAAAAAGTTTTTTTTTTAAAAAAAGATCTATAAATAGAAAAGAAAAAAAGGCTTACGGAAAAAAATATAACATTGACTGCGCAAGAAACATGTTTTTACGTTGTATATAAAAACGTATCGTGCAATCAATCTGTAACTATAATCATATTTTTTTATTGTTACATGTTTGTATTGCGTTAGTCTATTATTTGTGTATTTTCTCTTGTTTTTATGATCATCATTTACGTCGGAGGTAATATGATCTTAATTAATGTCTTTGAATGAACATTTTCAATTATTTTTTGAATGTTTGGTAATTTTTTTCTTGTTATTTTATTATGATATTATATGATAGCTTTAAGAGTTCTCTAACTTAGTCTAGTTTTTTTTTTAATTATTCAACATCATTGATACATTTGTTTTTTTTAATGACAAGATTATTTTCTTAAGAAAGGACTTAAGTCGTTTAAAGTGTAGGGTGTTTCAAGTAAAAAATAGATACCTATGTGTTAGATACAAAAAGTTTTTTTTTACGAGTTTTACCTTTTGTGTGTGTTACCTAAATGAAAAGAATGTGTTTCATCTCAATTAATTTTACAGTTTTTTTAAATATTTTAAACTAACTTGAATTTTGCTGACAAAAATATGTAAAATAACAAAACTATTTTGAATATTTTAACATTCAAATTAGGTGTTATATTTTGAGTACAACAGCGATTTTATCATAAAATAATTGGGTGATAACAAAATGATGTAATGAATAACGATCCACTTAATATCATAATAATGAGAAAATTAACGACGTAGCAATAAATTTATGGTCTAATGATAATGCACCTGTTTTTATCGTTACAATCAAATTACTTTTCAAATTAGGTGTTGAACTGTCGAAATGAATATTCAAATATTTTTTGTTAAAAATATTTTGATAAAGAAACTTTTACGTCACCAAAAAAAAAGTCTCGTACAGATAGATAACAATATGCATGACGATGTACATTAAACGGAAAATCAATAGAGCCTACAAAAAAAGTTGTCCAAAGAAAAGAAAAAAAGTAAAAAAAATACCTACAGAAAAACGCGACACATGTATTCGAACCAATCAGCTGTTTGTTGGCTTCGGTCGCCCCGCCCCGCGGCAACTTTTCCTCTTTGCACGTCAAAAATATAACTATTCCATCATTTTCCCGATACGTGCGATAAACTTTTTATCGTAGGTATTAAAATATTTTTTATCTCGCTCTCGTCATCGTACATTCATACTTATTTATCTTAAACGTAATAAACATAAAATCTAAAATAAGACACTAAGAAAATATTATTTGTGTCTACTCTGATTGAATTAAAAAAATTGTTTCTTTCATTAGAAATGACTTAGTTTAATATTTAAAAACGTAAAACATAAATCAAGAAACGTATTATTTTAATCGTAAAAAAATATTAAAACAAACCAAACAAAACTTATTTGTACAAGAAAAAAAAAAAGAAAAAATATTATTTAATATCAGTACAAAACTTAACACTTACAATATCCCAGAAGCTAAATTATAGTAGTTAGAGCTTTAGATTTGTTTTCGTAGCAGTGACGTTGTTAATTAGCCGGCGCTCGCTGATTCATCACTTTATAGCGTCTCAGCGGCTAGTTCAAGCCGATAGTTAATTATTACACTGCAAACACGGTATCAGTTTCCTCCAAATAAAATCCTAATTAATCGTACAACAACACTCAGTCCGATTTCCGAACGCACTCGAAAGTTTCAAATCAAAATGACAGAAGACGCGCGAAACGTTTTTTTTTTCAACTGTCAAACGTGACACGAACAAACGTAGATACGGCCGTCCACGTCAGTACGCTGACGTTCACTAGTCGCGACTCGGCGTAAGTCGAGGAGAAGAAGGCAGCGGTCTCGGCCAACACGCCTTTCGTTCGTCTCTCTCTCGCGCGGCTATACCCGCCCGACCATTTTTACGGTTTAACCGACTCAATTCAATTCAACTCAACTCAATTGTCGTGGCGCGAATGCCTTCGCACTGGACGCTAGAGTGAGACGTATAGCTTTCGCCTTATTTCAGTGGCTGCGTTTCATTAAATACGAATTAATTGTTTTAGTTAATGTAGTGCGGAGAAGTGCAACGGGAATGAGATCTAGATGTTGAAATTTTGACGTTACAT
Organism: Amphipyra tragopoginis; assembly: GCA_905220435.1. NCBI lineage: Eukaryota > Metazoa > Arthropoda > Insecta > Lepidoptera > Noctuidae > Amphipyra > Amphipyra tragopoginis. Next base: position 8,128,268 of record HG992006.1, read on the forward strand.
GCGTTTGAACTAAGAATCTGCGTTCGGAAAAGCGGAATAGAGCCTTAATCTTAGTTCAAGACGCAGCAGTGGGCACGGATGTGTCCGTTTCGCTCGCGCCACTATCGTCCGGCAGGCTCTGAGCGCGCGCGTGAGCGAGAAATCCGAGCGCCGATAGGCGTTACCGTTTCAATCGGCTCTCACTTCTGGGTGTGTAAAGTTTTAGGCCGAAACATGTAAAAATGCATCTTGAAAAAAAGTTATGTATTAAAAAAAGAAGCTTAGTGCGAGGTGGGGGGACATTAATGCTGGCGGGAGGTGGCGAGGATGGCTTTTTTCGCATGCTGTATTTTCGGGGGTGTTCGCGTAACTGGACAATGCATTATCGAGCAGTGCCGGCGAATCGGACGCATCACCTTAGTGGCCCATTTGAACTCGAAAACAACTGGATTTGAATGGAATATAGCCAGTCCGGTGATATAATGGCTTTACCGCATTTCGAATAGATTCCGAAAATGTATCTGGGTAAACTTTACGTACATTGTAGTAAAAAAAGTAACAAAAAGCATTAAACGCAATTAAAAATTTCACGGATTTCAAATATAAGTATCCCAAATGAGTTACAATCAATAAATATGCCATAAAATGATTTGAGTGTATCATCAAATTGATTTCTTGATCTTTAAAAGAATTATGATTAATAGGATTAGAAAAATCACAGGTGCAATGCACTTATAAAGTCGAATTTCACGTATCAGTTGAGTCTCCAGATGGTCTTCCATCAATACTTCTAAACTTTTTTTGACTAATTTTGTCTGATATTTTGACTTAGCATCAACAGTTTTATCAAATTCTTCAAACGTTACGTCATTTTCTCGTAAAATTCGATACACTACATCATTCAAAAAAAATTGATTGTCGTTACCAAGAACTTCCATAGACATTACGTCTGTTTCAAAATGAATACATTCTTTTCCCTCTTTTCCAACCATCACCACCAATCCACTCACTAAACAATAAGATCAACAGATAATAATAACTTTTCTTCTAAATCTTTGAGACTGAATTTGATCAAAACTATCTATACCAGTCTTTTGCTTCAGATTCTTTGTCTTCAAATGCACCAAAAACTTCTTGTATTCACCTACAACCACTTCAACATTACCTTTGTCTCTTCTTCAAGAGATGAACGTAGAGATATTTAACGATTCTCAAGAAATATAAGCTTACGAGGGCGGTTCAAAAAGTAACTGTGTTCGGAATGAAGATCAAATTTTTTTCAAAATCTTTTTTTTTTATTACTCTTCGTAGTTTCCTTTTAGAGATATAAACTCCTCCCAATGGCCCTGCTATATTTTTAACCCATCAAAAAAATTGGATTTGTTAAACGCTCAAAAAATGCCCATGTCTCGACGATGACCTCCTCATTTCAGCTATTTCTTTTCCCCGTGAGCCGTTTCTTTAGGTTTGTGAACAAGTAGAAATAGCAGGGAGCCAGGTCGGGCGAATACGAGGGATGCGGTAGCAATTCATAACACAATTTATTCAGTTTGGCGGCGACAACTTCGGATGAATGTGCTTGTTGCGTTGTCGTGGTGAAACAACTCTTGCTTCTTCGCCAAAGCGTTGTGTCTCCTTTAATTTCATGTCAAAGCGGTCTAATAACTTACTGAAGTATTGTCCAGTGATCGTTTTTCCTGTATCTTCGAAGTCCATGGAATATGACGCCCTTCGCATCCCAAAGAATCGTCGCCATAACTTTTTCGGCCGATGGAACCGTCTTCGCTTTCTTTGGAGCAAATTCTCGGCGAGTAACCCATTGTTTTGATTGTGCTTGGTGTCCGGCATACAATGGTGAATCCAGGTCTCATCAGGTGACAACACTCCGCAAAAAAGTACTTCGGATCTCACTTAAATTGGTCCATACACAGTTTCGAAGTTGAGAGCCGCGCCCGCTTGTTGTCCGCCGTGAGCAATCGCGGCACGCATCGGGGTGATAACTTTTTTATCGCCAACTTATCAGGTAAAATATTAATTAACGCTCCCGTCGAAACACCTACAATCTTCGCTACTGCGCACCCTTTCGTTCGTCTGTCAGTCAGAATCATGTCGTGGACTTTTTCAATGATTTCCTCAGTAACCACATCTGTCGGGCATCCTAGGCGCTCCTCATCAAAAACGAATGTAAGAATACGTTTAAATTCATTAAACCAATATTTGACTGTAGTCGTAGATGGCGAAGAGTCCCCATAAGCAGCATCCAACTTCGGTTTAATCTCCCCACATGTTTTTCTATCCAAAACTAGAAAGCGAATCACTAAACGATACAGCACTTTTTCCATCTTGCCGAAAACTACGTTACACGATTTACTGAAATTGCTGTAAAATCAAAACTCATCAATGAATCAGCATCAAAACTATTTTGGCAGCTTTTTATAAATGACAGCACACGATGGTAACACCAACTTGCCTCAGCAACGTAAACTGTCTTCAAACACGGGTACTTATTGAACCGCCCAGGTATAATTGTCGTTTACTACTGAAGGAAGAAACTCAACGAGAAGTTTAATTAGCGTGTGGGGAAGACCTTTGTCCAGTTATGAGACACGGTAGATAGAGGAAATACACATGTCCCACGTAGACGAAAATGTCTATCATTATGGCATACAGTAGTGTCGTTTCTCAAAACATGTTTAGAAATATTGTTTTTTTATCATTGCAACTCCATAGCCTGCCTTGTGCGATGTGTCTATCAGTCTACATTCATACACTAGGTATAGGCCTCCTCTTCATTACGCCACGTGTTTCAATTCTGAGCTAGTCTCAACCACTGTCTCCCTGTGATTTCACAATGACATTAGACATGACGTGTGCAAAGGAGCACGTGTTTGCTGCGTCGGTCGTTGGGTTTTTTTCTAAATTTGAACAATCTTTTCGTAAACCTATGATTTTTTTAATATTTTGAACTTACTGTACGATTCTTAATGTAAAAAAAATATTGGGAAATTGCAAATGGAATGCTTTGCAAGCATTTTTTTTGTATACCCTTTGATAAAGGGAGGCTGTATCAAACTAATCTAATGAAACAACCTAAACGGCTTCTTAAAATGCAAAATGACAATAATTTATAATCCAAAAAAAAATAATTTCTAATCGTTTAAAAATTTTGTGAGAGTTTTGTTTAAAACTCAAAAGAAAAACGAATTCTTTCTCAATCAGGGTACGAGTTTTTGAAACCAAACTATACTTCGGTTTAGTTTTGTTAGATACTTTGAACTGCCAAGACTGGAGTATGGAGTTATTGAAGACTTACACCACTTATTGATGGACTGTGTTCGGTATGAGTCTGGGAGAAATTTGTTTAGGGTCTTGAGGTTGAACAGACTTGAAGTAGGCACATTCCATAAAATCCTGGCTCAACCAAATGGTGATGATGCGAAGAGTCTGTTTAGGTTCATGGCCCAGATATGACCAATGTGTATTTAGGGTATGAGGAGACTGACATACGCATTGCGATTAAAAATGTCCCAAAAAAAAAAAGAAAAAAAAAACTGCCAAGACATAACGTCTTCTTTTAAACGTAAGTAAAAACATTTCGCACAATACGCATGTAGGAAGGTAAATGATATCCCTCTATAGTGATAAAGACTATGAAACGATGAAGGATAAGTGCTGTCTTTTAAGGTTCACGTTCAAAAAGCGCTAATTATTTGAACCCTTTTTGAATAAATACGTTTTCTTTCTTTAATTCAAACAGCTAATTGCTAAATGTTGTCTATGACCAAAGAAAGTAGAGAACTAAAAGCAAGAATCAAACTCCGTTTCAAATAGTGATATGTAGTAGTGAGATGTTGGAAAGAAAATTAAATTTTGCAACGATTGTTCCGGATTCTTGTGAAGAATGAACTACAACCGGTATCAATCACGCTAGGCAGATAAGTGGAGAGGTATTCCATTTAGCTCACTAATTTGAAACGCACTAATTCGAATCACACCAATATAGATATTTCTATTCTTATTACTATTGATGCTCTTCAAATTGGTGCGCTAAATGGAATGCCTCTAAGAGGAGGAGAACAAGACGTGCCTCAAATACTGTTTCATTACGGTAATATCACTATCCTTTCTTATTTATTACTGAAAGTGTACCACTCAAAGCAAACGGATATTCTTAAAACAATAAACTAAAGACTAATAGCTAAAAGATTAAAGCTCGCTTCTTATCGAAGAACACACATTTCATAGAAATATTAAATTACAAGCCAAAGTTTCGTCTCAATAAATTCTACCCAAATGTCAAGACGATACGTTAGTTTACCGTAAACGGGCCGTGCCGCGGGCGATCGCTAGTTAATCAATAATCTACTTGACCTCCCATATCAAAGAGGTTTCAACTGTAAAAGCTCTAAGTAATCATATTAAGCGATGTTTGCCAATATATCAACTGAATACTAAGGTTGCGTCTAGATGGAATACTATCTGAACGGTGACCTTTAATCTGTAATAGTTTTTAGACAAGATATTATGTACCCCTCAGTGGCGAAGGCTTCATACAACTCGATTCCTATCGGCTTCCTTTTCGAAACGAGTAGTTTCTGGAATTCACGCATCACACTTGAGCAAGGTAAGCATTTTTCGGGATACCTTCTTTTCGCATAATGTTCTTTGTCCTAATATACTTCGGCATACCGATTTTGGCACAATTTGTTTTGGCATAATAATACTTCGGCATAATTTTTTTAGGCATACATTTTATGTTGGCATAATCATCTTAAAGACTAATTTGTTTTGGCATAAATTTTATTCGCCTAACGTTAATAGGCCTAATGACTATTAGCATAACGTTAGTTATGATAATCAGAAATGTTTTTACCATCGACTCTGCTTTGGAGCCTCAACCTTACAAACATCCCCTTAAGTTTTTATTGTGAAAATGAAAGTAGGTGACGAATAATCGTCTACCGTATACCTATAAAAATATGTTTTAATATCATTATGCGTAAATAAATTTATGCTTTAGGATATTATGCTTAAAAAAGTTATGCTTTAGAACTTTATGCTTAATCATTATTATGGTTAGAGAAATTGTGCTTAAAAAAAATATGCGTAAGCTGTTATGCTTAATTATATTATGCGAAAATATAATTATGCCAAACAAAATTATGCTAAGTTATATTAGGTCTTAACATTTTATGCAAATGGATAGGGAACCGCATTTTTCGGTCCGGCTTCCCTTTTAAGAAAATTCACCCTACGCCACTGGTACCCCTAGTACAAGTTTTATCCCGTGTGAGGACGAGCTAAAATATAAAACTTCTTCACCGCACTCTGAGAATAGACGCATGTCGTAAGATTCAACAAAACCCAGCACGCTTGGTGGTAGGATATATCAATTCGGTATTTTATTAGTGCATTCACGTAGAATGAGCGTAGACAACGTCAATATTTACAAGTTCAAGAAAATTTATATGATTTACTCGGACTATCAAAATGACTTTATTGGTTATGGATTTTTTTTAATAGTTTATCTCATACATTTTATTGAATTTGTTTAGGGTCCTACGTATGAGGCCCAAAGTGGCATTTTTATCGTTTCACATATTATACAACATTAACTTAAAAATATATCAATGATGCAATTATATTTTTAAAGGTAAAAAATATTGTCAAAACATGCATTTAAGATGATATATCGGAAATGATAAAAGTGCCAGTTTGGCCCTCTTATACGTTCTTCTTCTTCTATCGTGTCGGCACGAGTATACAGGAATAGCTCATGCCGTGTTGAAAAGCTTAGCCAGTCAGCAAGGATGGTAACGGGGCTGACTGCCCAGGGTGCGCCGGACATACTGAAGTATCGTCACTCGTGGAGGCTCTTTTCATGCACCCCAAATCTCTTATACGTAGGAATCATCGAGAAAGCCAATGGCATTAAGCCCGCCTTTTGTACCACCAATGTACCTAACATGAAGTTTAAATAAATAAATACATTTATTTGTTAACAATTTAATACGTTCTGCTTTTTAAAGATTTAATAATCCACTACATTTGTAGTCATGTGTCTTAAATTCGTGTTAGTTAATTTAGTTACGAGTTTGAAGATAGTTTAATGAGTTCCCTGGGACATTTCGCGCTCCAGCAGTCGTTGTTTTGCGTTGGTGACCATTGGTTGTTTTGACTTACCAGAGTCAATAGTGGTGAATAGAATCCAACGATATACAACGTGTAACAGAAATGAGTGGTCATATTTAAGGGGGTTGTTTGGCTGTTATTCAGAGCAAAATATGATAGGCCAAATGAAAAAAAAATCCGTCAATTTTATTCTCTATAAGAATTGACCAGATTTGATAATGCCATTTGTAAGGAGTCGAAAATAATTTTCCGAATTTTCTCGTTTGACCTATCAAATGTTGTTCTGAATAAGATTCCAAACAACCCCCAAAAATATACTCACTCATATCTCGTACACGTTGTATATGAGAAAAAAAAACACGTCTTAAATGAAGTGCCAAGACGTCTTATTTACATATACTTTTTTAAACCCAGACATTTTACTCACACAAACGTTCTAAAATCCAGGGGATATGAACCCTAACCCTAAAAATCCAGTCTATCATTTTCTAACTGACATGATATTCTGTTTTCTCTAGTGGGTCAAGCTACCTAGATGAGAATAACTGATGCTATGGTGAAAAGATTAGCTAGTCAGCAAGGTTGGTAGCGGGGCTGACTGCCCAGGGTGCGCCGGACGTACTTAAGTATCGTCACTCGTGGAGGCTGTTTTAATGCACCTTAACCTACAACCACACCCTCGGATGAGTGGAATATTATGAGAATTTAAAAATTACACCATAATCTATAGATTACAGATACAGATACAGAATAAATTATAATTTATTCTTTGACTGTCGTCAGAGGTACCTTTAATGCACCCCTAAATGGCATGTAATTTATCAAAAAAATATGTTAAAATTTTAAATATTAAAAATATTTAAAATATTAACCGCTTGTCCATTCATTAATTGGTGTTATTTTGACCAAAGATTGAGCTGTGACGTCACATCAGTCACATCCCAGCACACAATTTGTGGGTTATTGAGCCAGCAACTTGTCACCACTCAAGCATAATTGTGATACCGACACCTACGCGTCACTAAGCTGATACCTGTAGCTTTGAATAGCATGAACACTTAGTATTGATACTATATTCACTTGACCCTGTGTTAGAAGACATGCTTGGTTGGCTTCTTTTATGATTGGCTTAGATGATAATAAGATTTCTTTTTTTGTATTTTTTAGGGTTCCGTACCTAAAGGGTAAAACGGGACTCTATTACTAAGACTCCGCTGTCCGTCCGTCTGTCACCAGGCTGTATCTCATGAACCGTGATAGTTACACAGTTAAAATATTCACAGATGATGTATTTCTGTTGCCGCTGTAACAAAAAATACTAAAATATATTTAAGGGGGCTCCCATACAAAAAACGTGATTTTGTTGTCGTTTTATATATAATCGTCGGTCCGTCTGTCACCAGGCTGTATCTCATGAACCGTGATAGTTAGACTGTTGAAATTTTCACAGATGATGTATTTCTGTTGGCGCTATAACAACAAAAACTAAAAAACAGAATAAAATAAATATTTAAGGGGGCTCCCATACAAAAGTTTTTTTTTTGTCGTTTTTATAGATAATGGTACGGAACCCTTCGTGCGCGAGTCCGACTCGCACTTGGCCGGTTTTCTTGTAGTTATAACTACAATTCTATTACTAGTAGTTTATTTTCCTTGGATTAATTAATAAACAATTACGGTACGACACAATTAAGAAGTTACATCGATGTACCTGATCGAACAACCAATAGCAGTCGCTCATATTCAACGTAACCACAGATTAAAACGTAACGTCAACGTAAAGATATTTTTTTATTGTAGTAGGTACCAATAAACATTCGTGGTCTTGAACTTGTGTATAAAAAAAAACATAATTTCTAAGCATGTAGTGGAAAGTAGAACGAATTTAAAATTAATTAGTTATCGTGTAAACAGCCTCAAGTTTTCAGGTGACATCTTGACTCGTACAAAAGTGTCCCATCTGTTCGCGCCCTTGCACTAGTTAGTACATTCTACGCACATTATCGAGGTAACGCAATCACCATCGACCAGCGAGTGTCGCCTGCGCTTCCTAATCACATCAACTTGATAGTTAGCTCCTCAACGTGTGCTATATTATATAACGAAGACAACTAATATGGACTAAAAAGGAGTTATTATACCTACACGTGTTTTCGTCTTGAAAGGATACGGTTTTAACAAGTGTGTAGGTACTTTTAGTGTTTACGACTCTGAACCAAATTGAAGCCACCGACTTCTGAAACTGTTAATTTTATAATATGTTAATTGTTTTACTTTTTTCAGTGCTTTTCAGGCAGATTTTTTTATTTAAAAAAAATGTAATCTATTTTTTCTATTTTGGGTGACGCGCACTTTTCGTAAACATGCGATTACAGCAATTGCGAGTGAATCCATTGAAGAGTTCCACTGTCTATCTCCGACAACCAAACCAGATCTTTGACCAGATCTTCACCAAATTGGGAGTCACCTCGGTAGAATACTCTTTCAGAAAAAAAAAAACATTAAAATCGGTTCACAATTGGCAACGATACCGTTGAAAAAACCTTTTTAAAAAAACACGTCCAATGGAGACTCTCCCCCTTTTTTTCTAAGTTGGTTAAAAATACAAATACACTACAACTTGCTTGCTACTACTACACTAAAACGACAATATAAGAAAGTACAACAAATGAACAACAATGAAACAACAAATAAATTGAAAACTAAACACCAATCCAACAAACAGAAACATGAAATCGATACAAAAATAAATCGGTAACAAATCGTCTTAAAGAATCGAGACATCGTCTTAGGTAACACGTCACTTACGTAAATAGCTGAATCACGTCACGACTTCAAATCCGACCAAGTTGCAGCGGACGAAAGTTGCCGACTCGATTAATAATTGATACAGCCTGAATGTTACGTGTACCGTTTTAATCGGCGAAGGAATTGCCATCGGATATTAGTTTTTTGGCTGTCTGAGAGAATGAAGGGAAAATCATTTTTTGTAAAGTATTCATTTATTCGTTAGAAATCATATCAGCCCGTTCTATGTTAGGAGATGTGGTTTCCGCACTTAGTCCTTTAAGTGGACCATTGTACGTGGGCCATGGCGGCCATCATTCCAGCCAGCCCACCTCCTTCCAGAAGCAGATTAGGGCTCTCAGTCCGCTCAGAACATTTGCGAGTGATTTCGGTGCACCAAGGGTTTTTTCTCGTATTCGGGTGACCCCTGTGCATTCCAGGAGCACGTGTGCGACCGTTTCTTCAGCCCGTAAATGTCAACTGCTGAACATAGGCCTCGTGTAGAGCCGGACTTAAAGAATAGCACCATCCCATCTCTTCCCGTGGGTATCGTAAAAGGTGACTAAGGGATTCTCTAGAGGATGGGCAGCAGCGTTCTCTGAGTACTTTAACAACCATACTGCGATCGCCAACCCGCCTGCCAAGCGTGGCGATCCCTTCTTGGAGGAGGATGTCCAGCAGTGGACGTCTTTCGGCTGTATGATGATGATGATTATGAATATGGGCCTCATAATGACCGCTACAATGCGATGACAACGGTCAAATCGAAAAATTACTATCAACCGGGTTGGATTTTAGTCGATTTAAAATTTTAATTAGAGATTTTAGAGCACATTGTGAATGAGCTCCGTAATTTCTACATCTCCCTGTCGTTACTGGTTAAAACTACTAACGAATCATGTACTTTTATCAACAGCGAAGCGCAGATCACATAAATCTCGTCTTTCTTACAATCTTGTATGTTTCCTGCTTGTTTTATCGTTTCTCACGGAAATGTCTTGATGTCGTGCTTTATATTTCTCACAAGCACTTGATCTTCATTATAAAAGAAAGAGAGAAAATAATTTTAGCAGCGACTTCATTAATATTAAACCTGACTTTAAAATAATATTGGGAAAATATCTCTTCACACCCGTGCAAAGTTGGGGTGCATGAAAAGAGCCTCCACGAGTGACGATACTTAAGTACGTCCGGCGCACCCTGGGCAGTCAGCCCCGCTACCAACCTTGCTGACTGGCTAATCTTTTCACCACAGCATGAGCTATTTTCGTATAGCTCATGCTGACACGAGAGAAGAAGACCCGTGCAAAATAGTCATCGTATCTTTCGTGAGACACTTTCATATTTTTAGGATAACCCGACTAGTTTCGGACCCAATCGGAGCCCTCAATCATGAACTGCACACGCGGCGAGTGCGCGAGTCGAACTCTCATCCAGGGGCCTAATTCTCCTAAAATAAATCTTGAGAAACAACCGAACCAAGGCCGAACCGTTCATTCAGACAGTTCTCAATTTCAAAAGCTGTCGAATTGTTTGACACAAAAAACAAAATCAATCATTTTGAAAGTTTTCGAAAACAAAAACTGACTGACGGTTGTGGTTCGATTGCGTTTGGCAACAATTTATTTTAGAAGAATTGGGCCCCTGGTTCACTAGTCGGGCAATCCCGAAAAAAACCGGCCAATGCGAGTCGGACTCGCGCACGAAGGGTTCCGTACCATTATCTATAAAACGGCAAAAAAATCACGTTTGTTGTATAGGAGCCCCCTTAAATATTTATTTTATTCTATTTTTTTGTATTTGTTGTTATAGCGGCAACAGAAATACATCATCTGTTAAAATTTCAACAGTCTAACTACCACGGTTCAGGAGATACAGCCTGGTGACAGACGGACGGGCGGACAGCGGAGTCTTAGTAATAGGGTCCCGTTTTACCCTTTGGGTACGGAACCCTAAAAATGCACGTGAGTAAACCGTAACTAATCATAAAATTTGAATGGTCATCGCTCAGCATATTACCACAGTCTATCTATATCTTACTCCTTACAGTCGGTCAACGTAGAACATTGTCGCAGAGCAATCGTGCGGGGGGTTGCGGGGTGAAGGGGGCGGAGGTTATGTCCCGAGTAGCCATACTGCATACTTGGGACATAACCTCCGCCCCTACATAATTTTGACATTTCATAGGACCTGTCAAATGTATGGGCGTTGACCCACTGTATGTAGTAAGTAGGTACACTGTGATACTACTGTGACACAATACACGAAGGCACAACACATTATCAACTGCGGGTCCATCTTTGCTTACGCCACTTTCCTTGGTCCTGCGTTTATCACATACCTGTAAACCCTGCTGGATGCCCTGCATAACATAACCAGCCAGCTACTCAGTATGAGAAGGACCTTACTGCACCACGCTGGCTTAGTGCGAGTTGGTGGACTACACAACACACACCAATACACCATCGAGAACTTTTTGGACCACTCTCAGGTGTGCAGTTTTCCTCATTATTTTCTATTCTCTTTATTTTTGGAAGGCTTACAGACTAATAACATTATAATAATAATAATATGTAACTGAATTGCTAATTACAAGCCTCCACAGATATGTACAAAAATTGTTACCAAAGTTACATCTTATCTATTTAGTTATTCTCTCAAACAATCCGAACAACAAACGGTGCAAGTGCAGGCCTCTTGTGCAAAAAATGGCTTTGCTAAGAACTTTCTTAGTGTGGTTGCATTGGTGCAGAAAAGGTCAATGCCCTCCTCACAACAAATTTCGTTAAAATTTCATGATGTTTTCTTTCACCGGCTGGAGGCTTAGGCCTTCCTAGGCGCTCCTTTTATTACTTACTTTACCACGTTCAGTGCCGGGTGCCCTCCAGGAAGGCACCGTGTACCATGCCGGGTGCCCTCATGAAGGGCTCATTTTAAATGCAGGTTTTTCTTGGAAAATTCACCGTCATGAACCAAGCAAACACCTATTTTACGACGTAGTAGCGTATTTTTCAAGGCTTTTAACCTAATGCCAGGAACCCTCCTTGAGGGTTCACTTTTAGCGCAGACGTAATGCTGAGGACCCTCCTGGAAGGTACACTAGCAATATGTATGGCGGGATGGCGAATGAGCTCTATGAAAAGTGTGGACTCGAATGTGTTAAATATTTTTCTGGCAATAGGCTCACCCCCTATTACATGTGACTAAAACATATTGGCGAAATGTGGGTGTACTAAAACCTCTGCCAACCCTTCGGAAAACAGGCGTGATCGTGATCCTTACATCGCGAAAAAATATTCAAATATTTTTTGCGATGTAAGGATCAGGTATGTAATTGTAGGTATTAAGATGTAGGTATATAATTGTGTGTTTATATTATGTTGAATTATCTATATTTAGATACTTTTACTTTTGTTTTCAATTCATCCAGAATTGTTCTAGGTAAATATTTTGTTTACCATAATCAACTTGCATAATTTAATCACTGTAATTAATATTTTACTTTTTTTGTGTATATGTTACGGCTAATAGCCGAAGTGCGGCTACACCTAGTTTTAGCCGGGTACAACTAGGTGCAGCCGGCCACATGCGGTTAAACTTAAATCTATCCTACTTATCTTCGGTTAGAACTAGGCTTAGCCTTCATCATAGCGGCTAGAACTAGGTGCAGCCGCACACCGATGGTTAAGGGTAACCCCGACACGAATAGGTTAGGTTCGAAGGGGATGACGGGGGATAGAGTGAGCGAGCGAAGCGAGCGAACGAAGCCCCCGTCATCCCCTTCGTGTTAGGTTACTTTAAACCCTGCAGACAGAAATAGGAGCCCCGCGCAGCGGGGTTCCGTCGACTTAAGCTCCACCTAGTTCTAACCAACTGCTACTGCTTGCACCTAGTTGTACCCGGCTAAAACTAGGTGTAGCCGCACTTCGGCTATTAGCCGTAACATATAGACTCATTTATTTATTCACTTGACAGACTGAACTGTGTTGCTGGGGAGTTTGTTGCGACGTTTCTTCTTCTCAGCATAAACACTAGGAAGCGGTGAAGGGTGGGCGTTTTTGGGGACAGTCTTTTGTACCTAAATCTGACGTTCAAAAAGAACTAAGTAATACTAGTCTACTTTGAATAAACGAGTTTTGAGTTAGAGTTGAGTTTGATCGAACCGACACTTTCACAAGGCAGATACAACCACCAGAGCCACTACGCCATTCAGGTCATCCACTACGTCCGCTGTGCATGCGTAATCTTTAATTCAACAGGTTATATGCACGCGCAAGTTTAAAATCAACCCTTCACTGCGAAGGTTTTGTGTACAGGCCTAGTGGACCGTGTTGCAGAGGTATGACGCTGAATAAGTTGAATATTGTGAACGAAATTGCCTTTTTTACGTAGAAGTATTGTTAATCTGGTTTTGGAATGAAGTAACGATGATTTCAAAATCAATATATCACGCCTATTTTTCATCAAGGCTAAACTAATGAATGCCTCGGTTAATTCTTAATTGACTGTGAATTTCTGATTAACACCGAGTGACTTCGTCTTTGAGATCCATATCAAAAATTTAATTTGGTTGCAAAAGAATACTTTTGTCTGTCCGATTTCATTTGACCAACAACTTTGACCCATGGTTGCAAATAGAACAGTCGATTTGTAGTCAAGATAACCACAAAGACTACCAGTGTGTTAAGTAATTTGTGGTTTCATTAATTTTTAATTTTGACAATTACTTTTAGGGGAAGATAACATTGTCAAATAACTTATATATACACTATAGATGTGCCGATTGTGACTTTGGCCGACTAGCTGAAAAGATGCCGAGTATTCGGGTGACTAGTCGGCCAAGTCGATCACGGTTTCGGGGGTATTCGGCAATTTCCGTGACTCTTCGTTTACAGCGAATTCGCGCGCAAGTCGCAACCGTTAATTAAGATACTAATTTTAAATAAAATTAGTAATTTTGTTTGATAAATGTCATAGATATTTTTTCTTTACAAGTAATTTTAGATACTGATTACCAAAGGAAAGGTTGCTTTACATTTCAGAATGGGTAAGACTGATTCTAAAATAAAATGTTAATTTAAATCAAGGATTTTATTTAATGTAATTCCTCCTATATACATTTCATTGAGAAATACATACAAATTAAGAAGCCGGATAATCGGCGCTCTTTGCCGAATAGTCGCCGACTACGAAAAAGGCCGAATAGTCGGCTTTGCCGACTAGTCACCGACTAGTCGGCACATTACTAGTATACACTTACTCCTAGTAGTAGAAGAGATCCTTGCAAAATAGTTCGTCCGAAGAAGTACTTATCACTATTTCTGATGCCAAGCAGCATTGCTGTGTTCCGATTTGAAGGGCAAGGGGGTCGGTGAAATTACAGGCATATGAGTTTTTACGATTTTGTTTCTAAAGGTGCGTACGAATTAGAGGCAGCCTCGGGTTGAGGCACGCACGGCTCGCCAATTTTCTCAAATTCGTACGTGGCCCGCACTCAGTGTGCGAGCACAACGCCGCGAGCCACCCAGATTTGGTATTTTGGCTGTGCTCAAAGGTGCCTCGGTGCGCACGCCTCGCGTAATATGGACGTGTATCCGAACATATTTCTACACACAAAGTTGTCAAGTGTCAGCGGCTCGCCGCGATCACGTTGCCTCAACGAACAAACCGAATGCGCAACTGAGCAGCCTCGCCGCACGCATTGCGCGCGGCGAGTCTGCCTCGGGCTGAGCGGCTCTAATTCGTACTCACCTCAATGTTGGTAACGCATCAGCAATCATCTTGGTGTTATAGTTGTATAAGCTGTGGTAACCACTCTCCACTAGGTGGGTAGTCGGCTTGTTTGCCAACCTATCTACTTATATGTATAAATAAAAATTTAATGCTGTTCGTTAGTAAGCGTATCACTTGAGAACGGCTGGACAGAATTGATATTTTTTTAACATTCTTTGTATCTTGGTTGCTGGTTTTTATAGAAAGAAAATTTGGAAAAGTTGCTCGGAAACTTGGCAAATTCGGGAAAAACTGAAAGTTCTCTTTTCTATAGGATTTTTGTAAGCGTGAAGCCACACTGCTCCGTTGCGTTGCGTTGCGACGTCGCAGCGTTAGATTTGGACCGATGAGACGTCGCAGCGCTACATTAGTAATCTATAGATTGGTCCAAATCTAGCGCTGCGACGCCGACGTCGCAACGCAACGCAACGGAGCAGTGTGGCTTCACTCTAAGACAGGACAACGTCTGTCGGGTCTGTTAGTAATATACACCATGGGCCCGAAGTACCCGAAAGATTTTAACCACGCCTTTCTGATGCTATTAAGAGTCATTTTTTTTCCTTTTGAATTAATTAACTTTAGTGCTTCCTTGTAAACAATACCTTAGGTTGAACTGGCAACATTTATAAATTATCGAGTGAGTGGATAAGAAACTTCTCACTTCACAACCCTCCCCGCCAAATAAGACATACGGCGAGAGGGGTATGGTATGATAAAAGTCGTAACACCGCGTTCTTGGGACTTGTTACCATAGATATTTTTCGAGTTGTGAATTTCATTAAATAATTAATATTTCGAAAATTAAGCTTTTTTCAACAAACTATATATAGCTTTTCTTCTCCAATTAGGCATTGGAATCGAAGGTTAAAATCTTTCGGGTATCTCGGGCCCACGGTGTATAAAAAAGTTAGTAAAATCAAACTTTTAACTAAATTTCTTAATAGCAATAACTTTACCTTCAGTGCACACGTATCTAGTCCAACTGTTGGATCTACGTGTATTGTATTCTGGTGTCGGGGTCGAGCTAAAAATTAACTAATTCTGTAGGTACCGATGTAATGGATTGATGTCGACTCGTGTTTACTGCTACAAAAGACAGTTGAGTTAATGTTTCACCTGTTTGTGAAACGATATTTATATGTTTTGATAGAAATTATTTTGCAGTTTTGGAAAAAGGATAATTTATACATGGTGGTAATTTCAGATGTGGTATGAAGGGCCTACCTTAACCATTGCATAGCTACAGGAAAACGTTCGTAGAAGACCACTCTTAACTTTTGAAATAATACTTATCAGCATTCACAGATTTTGAAAAAAAATACAGTCAGCGAGAAAAAGGGCAGTTCTCACAAAACATTTTATGACGCCAATCGATCCTATTTCCCATTACGATCAAAAGACTATTCCGGACCAACTGAGGTTGGAGTACCTACTAGTAATGTCAGAAATCACAAAAAACTCTCTTGTGATGGGTTAGTGATAAGGGCAGCTACCTTAATCGTTGTGACTACAGGAAAATGTTCTTACGAGACAATTCATAATTTTTGGAAATATTTCGTAATATAAAGATATTGAAAACAAAATAATTTTGTGTATGTGAGAGCTGGAGGGGTATAGAGGAATCGCTTTATATCTCTGTTACTAAGATTCATATGCTCCATATTAGACATTGTCTGCGCCCACCATCAGGTGCGACAGGGGCCAAACTCGAAAAAAACAAAAAAAAAAACATTTCAATTTTTTTTAGAAGAACGTGTCAGTGAAATATTTGTATATACCCATCGTTCTTGGCGAATCACTTACTTGTTAGGCAATTGGTGAATTACTAAAAATTATATTAATTATATCTGTATTAGAACCATAACGGCTTGGTACGCGACGATGGCAAGAGACTTGACGGCATGACGTTATTGCCATGAAAGACGGGTAGGCATCTGGTGTGGGACGCGACTTGTGTCGACACCCTTGCTCCATCTCATCTTCTTAGCTCAGCGGGCTGTGCTGGCGCTGCTGCTGCGGCTTCGGAGACCCTCAAACAGCGCAAATAATTATAGCAACATCATAGGAAACTACGATTTTGAACCGTTTGGGGTGGAAACGCTCAGGTCATAGGATCCGAGTGCGCGTCTCCTTTTTAAGGAAATAGGAGAAGACTGGTCGACACTTCACGTGACCAAAGTGCTGGCTTTGTTTTTCGGTCAAAAAATTAGCGTTGCCATACAACGTGGCAACGCTGCCAGCCTTCTGGGCACGCTTCCAGTCGACAGCGATGCGGAGGAATATTTTGATGCACTCTTTTAGTTTGTATTGGTAGTTTTAGTCTGGGATATAATTTTTCGTTGTTTTTACTTTAGATTTAGTTTAGATATATATTGTATTAACGTAGGTTAAATAAAAAATAATTTAACTAAAAACTTTTATAGGATGTCAACTAAATCATCATCTGCCTAGCCTTTTCCCAACTATGTTGGGGTCGGCTTCCAGTCGAACCGGATGCAGCTGAATATTAGTATTTTACATGGAGCGACTGCCTATCAGACCTCCACAACCCAGTAACTGGGCAATACGATACTCTTGGTAAGACTGGTTGTCAGACTTTCTGGCTTCTGACCAACAGTAACGACTGTCAAAGATCTACAAATGACAGCCGGGACCAACGGCTTTACGTGCTTTCCGAGGCACGGAGGAAACTCGCTATGGTAAATGGTCACCCATCCACAGACCAACCTCGGCAAGCGTGGCTTAACCCGGAAGATCGGTCTATGCGGCTGTAATTATTTAGCCACGAGCTCCTCCTAAGGATATCAACTAAATGAATAGAGGAATTAAAATGAGAGCACGACATTCCCAATTCAAGGCAAAAAAAAACATGAGCGTTATTTAATTCGTATCATTTAATTTGCATTCAAATAATTTTAATCATAAGAAAGCTTTAACACTCTTTTAAAATCTAAAAAAAGTCAATGATAACCAAAAAGAAAAACGCGGGAACACGAAAAAAAAATGGCGACCGCGAACCCAAAAACTTGTAGAAAGGGGTGGCCAGACATGAATAAATTATGAGGGACGGTCCAAAAGAGAAAAATCTTTTAAACAACTTGTGAACAAAAACTTTTTTATTGGATCCTAGTGTTTACAATGCGTAATTATTATTTTAAAATTTGTAACTTAATAAAAATTGTTCATGGATTTGCATAAATGGAAAGGAGTTTTCTTGGAGCGAATTTTTTTGTTAAGTTATATTTTATCCTTTACGATTTTTTTTCTATTACAAATAATAACTCTGGAAATACAGTACACCAGTACACGAATTGGTCTAGAATTTGATTTAATCTTTTAAAAGAAAAAAAAGTTATAGGTTTTGCGTAACGATCAGTACCTAACAGTCACTAATAAAGACCCTTGTAACTATGTATTTTATACTGCAAACACCTATGCTACGCCAAATGGAAATTATGCAGACTTCTTAGCATAGAATAAACGTATTAAACTTAAAAAAACAGTTAAGTTAATTATCGTGGTGGCCTTGAGGTTACGGATCACTGGTTTGCAGGTTCAAATCAAACCCAGGCATGTACCAATGTGACGATGGCATTATGTACTTTCTAAGTCACCAATAACATACAGTGAAGGAAAACATCGTAAAGAAACCTGGACGTCAGAAATCGCCAACCCGCAGTGAGCAAGCATGGCGATAAAGCATCTCCATGTAATCTACCTTTTGGAACCGTGCACCTAGTTTTGACGTTTTCAAAGTGTCTGTAATCTGGTCTATTTGAAATGAAAAACTTTAACTTTGACTTTGAAAGGTCTCTTCTGATTACAGGATGGTATTTATTTGTGACAATGGTCATAAATAGCCAACCCGCAGTGAGCAAGCGTGGTGATCAATGCTTGGTCCTTCTCTATATGGAAAGAGGCCTTTGCCCAGCAGTGGGACAGATACAGAGTGGTTTTCATTAATAACAATACTAGCTAAACGTATGGATATTGCTGCTCATGGTCAGCAACTGAACCGATACCACACGAATTACATTCTATAAAAATAAATAAAAATCTAGAAGAAAAAAGAATGAGGAAAATATTTTTTATTCTGCTCAGGCCCATGATAGTATGACAGCATAAACAATAACAAAGAAAAAGTATAACACATACACAATTTTAAAAAACAGCGTGCATCTAGCATGCCCATGCCAAAAAGGTCACGACTCAGCATATGCTAGGCATCCAACGCTGATTTTCAGTTGGTACCCTTAACACCCTAAACGCATCTAAAAGCAAATGTACCCTGAAAGCTAATCAAAAAGGCAATGTTTCGCGTGACTATATCTATTCCACCGCTATAGCCTAAGCAGCTAAACCGATTTGGACAAATCGGGAAAGAGAAATCGAACTAGGTTTTTCCATTCCAAACTCACTAGCCAGTTAAAAAGTTTCGAAATAATACGGATTCAGACAGCAAAACTAAATTAAGTTTTGTAAAAATAGGTGACTGATGGATTGTGAACAGTTTTGAGATTTTTAATAATGAGATTAAGGCGTAGTGAAAAGTAAAAAAAAGCTTATAGAATAGCCAATGTCTGCCAGAATTTTTCTGACAGAAATTTCCGATAAAATGTGGCCGGACTAATGTTGTATAGGGTGTCTAAGAGTTTTTGGAGATCCTCGGTGCCGTTTTTTTTTAATTTGTATGAAAAGTAATAAAATAAAATAAGCGAATTTCGAAAAGTTGTTCTACGAAAGTTGTTTAATTTCCGATATTGATTAACACCACAAAATTATCTTTAGGTTTTTCCATTTAAAATACACATTTCTAGAAAAAGTTTTTTTTTTGTATGCTTCTGATGGCGAACTACCTATACAAGGTGTAACTTAAATAACGCACAACCTCTTAAGGGGTCACTGTACTCAACATTATGAACAATTTTTACTATGGGAACAAACATGAAATCGCGAAAAAAAATCAGCTGTTCCCTAAATTCACAGCTGATTTTTTTTCGCGATTTCAGATTTGGACCCATAGTAAAAGTTGTTCATAATGATGAGTACAGTGACTCCTTAAGAGGTTGTGCGCTATTTAAGTTACACCTTGTATATAGAATCTATCCACGTTGAACTAAACTGAAGACACTAACTTCTGGAACAGTTAATTTTATAATTATGGCAATTATTTTAATTTTGTAGACGGTTTTATTTTTTGTCAAATGGTCTTTTTTCAGTAACTGTAACACCTTTTGTCATTATATTATTGATTGTGTCGATTTGCATGCTGTATAAATGGATCTTCTTTCTTTCTTTCAAAGTGGCCTTCGTCAGTAAATCGGAGACGCTTCTGAACAGGAAGTCATGACGACGAGTAAACATTTGAGCGATCATGGACAGACCTTCGGTCAAACATCTCCGCTCAACTCCCTAAGGCTTAGCGTAGTGACTAGTGACGTATGTACTAAGTATAAAGGACTGTGTAGAGTACGATCAGGGGCTTGATACGCCTAACTATAGAAGTTCAGCTGCAGATAAGTTTCGCTCAAAACTATGCTTTTCGTATTCTCTTAATGGGCGATCACTGTCAGATACGCTACCATGAACTTAACTGCAGCGTCACTGCATCTTGATCATCGCGTCGCGAAATTACGTTAATTAGCCTACTTCTGTCTCGATTAGTGCAGTGGATCAACGTATGGCTTGTGTATGAACGTATGGCTTGTGTATGAACGTATGGCTTGTGTACGAACGTATGGCTTGTGGAGGAACGTATGGCTTGTGTATGAACGTATACACCAACTGTAGAGTTCGATCCCTACACAGGAAGATATTTACTCAGACTGGTTGCCAAGTCATAGTATTGGGGATGTTTCACCATCACATATAATCCTTTATTTTCAGGGTCATTTGAAGTATTCAGCATTGAAAGTTGTTTTTGTTTAGGTAATTGTCTGGCATGGCTTGTGGCATAATTATTACGTTTATGAGGGCATGCGGTGGTAACCTATAAGAAATTGTTACACTAACCTTATGTTACAGTAGAACGTTACTTTAAAATATTATTAGTGTAGTAAACAATTGAGGTCGGCCATATAAAATAATGAACGCAGAAAATACGTCACGTTTTAACCCCCATTCCTGTAGCTTCATTTCCTACCATATTTGTGCAAAACAATAAAATAACTAACTCCCCAAGCAAACATCAGTACACAATACAGAAAACTTAAACCATCCATCAAAATAAATAAATTGGCGAATCTTCAGTTAAGCAAAATAATACCTACTTTTAAACGCAACGGGCATCAGATAAACTTGATTAATCTGCCAAGAAAGTTTAGGTTCTTATTATAATAAACTAATTAATGATGGAGCCGAACAATTCATTATCGAAGCAAAACTGCCTTCCAAACAATAATGATAATGAGTATAATTAATTATGGGAAGTTGGTTCAAGACGTACGTACGTACCTCGGGGGTTGGAAGGGGGTGGTGTTGGAACCATAGTTGCGGTTGGGGTTGGAGTGGGTATTTATTGCGTTACCGTTTATGTGCGTCGAATTAGTGTATTTGTGAATTAGCCAGGTAGATTGTAGGGATTTGATGGGGATGTTTTTAAAAATAAGTAAGAAAAAAAAAGAAAGAGAATAAGTTTACTTGAGTAAACAAGACGAGAACAAAAAAAAAGGAAAAAAATATTACATTTGGCGAAATATGTTTTTTTTTTACTGTTGGATTGGAGTAGGTGGTCCTCGTGGACCATTTCTACGTAACCGAGCAGTTATTGTCTCGCCCAAAATTGTTTACTGTGTTTTGTCGTGTGTGTGTGTGTAAGAGCCAGAGGGGTATAGGGGAATCCGTCTATGTCTCTGTTATTTGGATTTGTGTGGTCCATCTTAGACCTTGTCTACGCTTACCATAGAATTTGAAGAGTAGTAGAACTCCTTGTGAAAGAGTCTGTCTGAGGAAGTACTACCTCCATACCTATTTCTGCCGCTTAGCATTGCTGTGTTCCGGTTTGAATAGTGTTGGTGCCGGTGAAACTGCAGGCACATGAGACTTTCCAACTTTGTCTCTTAAGCCTAGTTTTCACAGGCCCAGTAGCTGGCGGACAGTGAAGAACATTTACTGTCTAGCAGCTACTGGGCCCGTGAAAACAAAGTTGAGCCAGTACTGACCGGTCAGTTGCTGTAGGTCAGCTACTTCAAAAAAATTTGTTTCTACTATCCACTGACCTTCCCCCACTACCACAAGGACAGCTACTGGGTCGTCACTCGCTCCATACAAACGCAACTAGATGGGTCAGAAACACCAGGCCAGAACTAGTAACACAGTAGCTGTGTACTGCTGTCTCCTATGCAGACCCAGTAGTGAGAACACGTCAGGAAAGTGACAGTACTGTATAGACAGCAGAATGTACAGTCGCTGACTACTGGGTGGTCAGAAACTAGGCCTGTGAAAACCAGATCTTAATGTTGGCAAGGCATCATGGCGGCGCAACCACTTACTATCAGGTGGGCCGTTGGCTTGTTTGCCAACCTCATAACTACATGAAAAAAACTAAACAGTTCGAGTATGTAGGGTCAAAGGCAAACAAGTAAGAAATAAAAAAATAAAAAACAATCGATATTTTTATTTTATATTTTCTTGCAAAGTAGTTAAAAGTGTTTTTGGGATTTTATAAACAACCCTTTTTCAGACTCCCAAGTATAAACAAAAGAAGGAACCATTTTGAAATAATCATACCTCTATGTGCTTCTATAAACTTAAAACACCTCATCAATCCTTGTTAAATTACTGAATACAATTTAAAAGACATCTCACATACTTTGATTGACATTTAAATGAATCTAGAGACAAGACAAACACAGCTTTATCAGATACAATCAACTTCGAAATGTGCGTACGCAATACACATTCACAAACCGAAATGCCGCATCAACCTTCATCGTAGCTCAATGTACAAAGGGTGTGAGATGGTAGGTCAGCCCGTTGTCGCGCTGATGGCTTTAATCATTATTACTTATAATTAAAATTTAGATGGAAGTATCTATTGTCCTTCATAGCTGCTCTTTGTTAAGAGTTCGAGTGCTCGCCACCGATGTTGTGGTTCAATTGTTTTGTGCTTTAAGTTTTCGAAAGCGATGATAGAAGATGCATCAGAAGTTTTTAAGATAGGTACGGTTCGACACAATTAAGAAGTTATATCGATGTAACTGATCAAATAACATTGACATGACCTTGTGTTAGAAGACATACATGCTTGGTTGACTTCTTTTATGATTGGCTTAGATGATATCTTATAATATTCAAATATTTTTTCTTGTGGTTGTAGCTACATTACCACTTCTATTACTCGTAGTTTGTTTCATCATCATCATCATTCAGCCGAAAGACGTCCACTGCTGGACATAGGCCTCCCCCAAAAGAGGAGGTTTGCCGTAATCACCACGCTTGGCAGGCGGGTTGGCGATCGCAGTATGGTTGTTAAAGTACTCAGAGAACGCTGCTGCCTATCCTCTAGAGAATCCCTTAGTCGCCTATTACGACATCCACGGGAAGAGATGAGGTAGTGCTATTCTTTAAGTCCTGCACTAGACAAGAACGTAGTTTTTTTGCGCAGGATTAATCAGTAAACTGTCACAGTCTTCTTCTTCTCTCGTGTCAGCACGAGCTATACGAAAATAGCTCATGCTGTGGTGAAAAGATTAGCCAGTCAGCAAGGTTGGTAGCGGGGCTGACTGCCCAGGGTGCGCCGGACGTACTTAAGTATCGTCACTCGTGGAGACTCTTTTCATGCACCCCAACACACAACACAACAGTAACAGTAAGACACAAGTACACAACTAAGAAGTTACATTATGTGTGCCTGATCGAACAACCAATGGCGGTCGTTTATTTTCGCGCCAATTACACTTATGACGTCAACGTAAAGATCATTTTTTATTGCAGTACTTTGGGGTGCATGAAAAGAGCCTCCACGAGTGACGATACTTCGGTACGTCCGGCGCACCCTGGGCAGTCAGCCTCGCTACCATCCTTGCTGACTGGCTAATCTTTTCACCACGGCATGAGCTATTCTTGTATAGCTCGTGCCGACACGATAGTAAAAGTAGTATTGCAGTACTAATAAAAATTCGTGGTCTTGAAGTCTCGGTTCACTCACTCTCGACTCAGTCAGGAAGTGATCGGTTTTTCGATGTTTGCCGATGCGACTTTTTAGTTCTGTGGTACTGTACGAGGAAGTAGAACAAGAAGACACAATTTGAATCACTGAATAATACAGACTGATCTTTATATTTTTGGAGCTTAATCTCCAAAACTACAAAACTTACACCCTTACTCATAAACGATGGTTAAAGGTTGTTTAACCCTTTATAGGGCAGAAAAGAAATTTGGACTACTACTAACTCAGGCCTAACACTTTGAAGGCGCTAAAGCATAATAGCGCTGTGCTAACGACAGTTTTTGATGTACACACCACAATTCTTGACGTATTGGATTTGAAGGATAAAAGTAATAAGTACACAGTCCCTGGTTCTGATCTACCACGAGCTATGAGTTTATTGGAACCGGTAAATTTGTCTACTACATCTTTACCGCTTAGCGTTTATGGTTGTTGGATGTGCGCATCAGGTTCTGCTAAAATTACAAAGTTTACAAAAATTTTTCAAAAGGATGGGACACATTTCGATCGCCTATCGCCTTAGCTTTAGCGTTTTAATTTTGAGACTCGCTACTGGTCTAGTCTGACTTTAATGTCGATTTTATCGAAACTATTGTAAGAATGATCACGCTCATGCTAAAAACGCATCGACCTTAAACGGAAACAGCTCACAAACGCGACCAACAACACGAATTTAGCCAACATGATCGCCAGTGACGCCAAGTAATTGTGGTTTCATAATTATGTGCCTTAATGTAAAATACATAATACATAATAAAGCGTTAACTAAAATGGCTCTCAAGTCTATTGCTGTATCTTTTCATTGGCATAGAAGTGACAAAATATTTTATGAATAAGGTGGTTAATGTTACAACTTTAACCATAGGAACTGTATTAGTCGGCACTGCAATAGCCCAGACAGGTTAACGCATTTCAATTAGTAATCGTAACAGCAATTCCAGATACAGTTAGCAGGTTCATTGCCTATAAATATGACTAGTAGGAACATCTCATAGTATATTAGACTACATGTAAATCGTTGTAGAGATTTGTTTAAAAATTTAACAAGGTATCTTGCAGTGCATCATCTGCTGTCACAAATTAAAAGTAGGTACTTTTATTATGTTTTGTTTTAATTATTTTTTTATAGTTCTATCTCAATATTATGCATTATTTATTAACATATTTTAAAAACATTCTAATCCATTTATACAAATAATCCCTACTAATATTATAAATGCAAAAGTAACTCTGTCGGTCTGTGACGCTTTCCGTCTAAACCGCTGAACCGATTTTGATGAAACTTGGTACAGAGATAGTCTGGAACCTGGAGAAGGACATAGGCTTTTATCCCAAAAAATTCAATGACATTAATTTTTAATATTACTTAAGTATTGCCTAATTCGAATTCTCAAATCAAAAACCGGAGGATAGTCTTTATAAGTAGTGATAAAATAAAAATGATCAAATTACGTTCCCGAGGTTTTCACTCCCGGGCGACGGTATCTTCTCTACCATATTTTCATCAGTACCTCCCCGTAACCCTAAAACGCAAACGGTACATTTTGCCGTCCGATTTCTAAAAGACCGTAAAGTGAAATTTTGTCATATTTGAGTTTTATAAACTACGGAAAAGCGCAACTTTTTCTCTATCGACCAGTCTGGTCCGTATTTTTCTATCATTTGTCAGTTATGAGATCCAGACACTTTTACAGAGACATTACCGTATCATACCATACCATATTATAAATGGTCACATTTCAGTACAGCCGTGCGAGCACGGATCTTTTTGTCGAGTCGATTCGAGAAATGTTTCTATTCTAAATGTCAAATTTGACATAACATGTAGATAAAACGACAACTGCTGTCGGTAGATCTATATCTTATGTCAAAATTGACGTTTAGAATAGATAAATTCCTCGAATCGACTCGATAAAAGATCGCACTGCAAAAAAGCAAGAAAAAATATTCAAAACAGTATTAGTTCTGTAACTCATTCAAAGTTATGCAATGAGCTTAAAGTAACCCAATAATTTGGTATTAACAAAAACATTTGTCATCATCATTCAGCCGAAAGACGTCCACTGCTGGACATAGGCCTCCCCCAAAAAAGGTGGGGGGGTTTTCCATAATCGCCACGCTTGGCAGGCGCGGCGGGTTGGATCGCAGTATGGTTGTTAAAGTACTCAGAGAACGCTGCTGCCCATCCTCTAGTGAATCCCTTAGTTGCCTTTTACGATACCCACGGGAAGAAATGGGGTAGTGCTATTCTTTACGTCCAGCACGGTCATACCATACCATATTGTGAATGGTCACATTTCAGTACAGAAAAGCAAGAAAATAAACTTTTTTTAAACAATCTTTGTCCTGTAACTGATTAAAAATTATACAATGAGCTTAAAGTAGCCCAATAATTTGGTGTTAACAAAAACATCTGTAGGTATGTCGTCAAAATTTCTAGGGGGCCGTCCATTAATCACGTGATGTTTTTTTAGCATTTTTACCTCCCCCCCCCCCCCTCCCCCTTGGTGATACGTGGTGAGGTTTAAGACTACCCCCCCTCCCCCACCCAAAATCACGTGTATTTTTAGTACTTACCTAAAAAGAATCGTAAATTTTTTAGAATATTATCTTTTAGGCATAAAGTATAATCTAATTTTATTCTGAAATTAAGGACCATGATAAAAATGTCCAGACAGAAAGGTTGCAGGTTGTTTTGACTGGCATAAAAATTTCGCTTTTCGGTTTACAAATCGCGCGTTTGACGAAAAAATAAATACACGTGATATCTTACTACACCCCCCTCCCCCTTGTGATATTTCGTGATTTTTGCCAAACCCCCTCCCCCCCTTTCGAGCCTCACGTGATTAATGGACGGCCCCTAGGGACAACATTTTCCACGTTTTTGCTCATAACTCAAAATTAGGTTTAGTCACTTACAGCATTTTAGAATAAGGACGGCAGCATTATCTAACGTATCCTAACCAAATCTAATAGTCCAGTCATTTAAGCTTAAATTAGGTAAGAATCTCGGAATTCGAGATACCCAGCTGTAAGTCTGTAAATACTTGTATATTGACACCCTAAAAGTTGTCTCAAAACCTACATATGGTAGGGTGTACGCAACTATTAAATTTCAAGGTCAAAGGTCACAAAAATCGGTTTTTTTGCGCTTTTTTTGTAAATATCTCATTTCCTATGGGTTTTTTGCTATTTGTATTTATTACAATATTGTAAAATACAAAATTCTCTACAAATTTTATTCTGTTTTTTTTTTTATACGGTGAACCGTTTTCGAGATAGAGGGCGGAGAGCGCGCGGTCACAGCATTACTTCAGGTCAACCGGTGCCTCCGGTCGAAAACGCGCCATATATAGTAGATGAACTATCGATAAATCAATGATTATAAATATTTGTCAATTTTTATTGACTATTATATTATATTTTATCATTTTCTTCATGCATTAAATCTATATCTATTCAATAATACTGATAACCGTTTCCAATTATCCTCATTCCAAAACACATATTTTATTTCTGCATGCATTAAGTGGCTGTGACACAACTTCTGCGCTTTTTAAAAAGGGAAAAAAATCATTTTTAAAAGTTTTTGAGAAACTGACAAATTTGGATGAACTAGCTGCAGCATTTGAGGAAGAAAATTGTTCGGCCCAGAGATTATTAGAGAGTGAAACTCAAACCTAATTGGCAGTCTACAATGCTCCGAAATCTGTGAAAAGTCTCGATCATCTTCGGTATATGCATTACGTCAAGTCTGCAAAACTTAATAAACCTGTGCAGCTTTCAAATATTCCACCAACAAGTGCAGCTGCTCATCAACATTTCAAACGTGTATATTATCAAGTTCAAACTTGGTTAGGGCATGATTTGGAACCCCAGGTATGGGGTTGGGCAATGCGAAACGATTTTCTGGAGCCTATCATGACAATTTTACCACCTGCTCCAGAAGATTTGCTAAATACAATTTTTTGCAACTGCAAGAGTGGTTGTGGTTCGCGATGCGGATGCAGGAAAGCGCGCTTGCAATGCTCTTTAGCTTGTGGCCAATGTAATGGGCAAGCTTGTCTCAATGCTCTACCATATCAGAGCGACATTAACGAAGATCGAACCTTTGACCCCGAAATCATGGAAGAACTTGAGACAAATGTCGTTGAAGACGATAATGAAGACCAGTTTGAAATTTACCAGCAGCCGGAAGACGACGATGAAGAGGAGGAAGATGATTAAAATTATAAATTGTAGTTTTTGTACCCTTTATTCCATTTTTTTACTTTTAATAAAAATAAATGTATTAAATTATATGTTTTAATAAAAAGATTAATTCATAATTTGTTTTTTTTTTCATCACGTAAGAAGTTATTAATATTAATTGGGTTAAAATTCAAATATAATTCCTATATTTTAAGTAACAATTCTGCAATTACATGGGCAGGTAAGTGTTGTTAAATAAATTAATACTGAATAAAAAGTGGATAGGTTAGGAAAAAAATGATAAAACATAATATAATAGTTAACAAAAATTGACAAATATTTATAATCATTGATTTATCGATAGTTCATCAACTATATATATGGCGCGTTTTCGACCGGAGGCACCGGTTGACTTGAAGTGATGCTGTGACCGCGCGCTCTCCGTCCTCTATCTCGAAAACGGTTCACCGTATAAAAAATGTTTATGAACAAAATTTGTAGAGAATTTTGTATTCTACAATATTGTTATAAATACAAATAGCAAAAAACCCATAGGAAATGAGATATTTACAAAAAAAGCGCAAAAAACCGATTTTTGTGACCTTTGACCTTGAAATTTAATAGTTGCGTACACCCTACCATATGTAGGTTTTGAGACAACTTTTAGAGTGTCAATATACAAGTATTTACAGACTTACAGCTGGGTATCTCGAATTCCGAGGTGAACTTACTATAATGACTGGACTATAAGTACAAGGGTCGCGTAAAGAGGCGTAGGTCCGCTCATTAGGCCCGCGGTATCGTCCATAAATACATTATTGCGGGGCAGACGAGGCAGTCAGGGGCAAGGGGCAAGGGGGCCGCGGCCAGCCGGTGGGTTATCGAATTAAAACTTCACTAGCAATAGTTGAGTTGAACAGCGTATTAATACACCATGTATAATTCGTGCGCCCTGGACAAACTTAGGCGTTTTCCATTCGTGTCGACACGATTTTTTTTAAGAATTTTTTACTTTATTTTTTTTGTTTTAAATTTTTTGATAACTTATATTTTTTTGTCATTTCAACATATTTCAGGTTTGCGTATTTATTGCATGCGAAACTAACTGCCGAAACTCGTACTTGTTTAACATTAGATACCTACTGAGCTTTAGATGTTTCTTTTTTATTTGGTGTCAACTCTACTCTTTTTCAAATCTTCATGATTTAAATTCTGTCAGGGGTAGAAAAAAGTAGTTCTTAGCAGGGCGGACCTAAAGTACATGAAATATGCTAAAATATTGTGAAATATAAGGATGAAAAATCTCATTTAAATCCATTAAATGCCAATGTAAGCAATCAAATAAGCTTTTGCTCTAAATAGTACATACAAAATCTGTTCCAATTTCAAATTAATAACCTTAAAACTGTGTCTGTCTACGTGTCGAACATAAAGCCCTGGTTACACGTTCGCAGTGGAGCGCGCGCCGTGGGCGGCGGGCTGGGCGGCGCGAAGGAGCGATCGAGGTAAGGGTACCGGCTACGTAATTAGATTTTCAAAGTCCGAATACACTGCTCGTACTTGTCTTCATAATAATGTGAGCGGATTTATTGGGGTTGATACTTTATTATAATTTTTGAATATTTTTGCGAAATTGTATCGTTAATGAGGATTGAACATCAGTGACACTCACACAATGTATGGGTCTGATAGCTACTACAGAGTCATGATGATGATCAATATACAGACGATTAGTGATCGCAATTATTATGATGTTACTTGTTCGTAGAAAATAACGTTACATAATTTATCTCTTAATGTTTTAGAAATATTACTTGTGTTAAGTTATAGTGCATGAAAAGAGCCTCCACGAGTGACGATACTTAAGTACCGTGTCCGGTGCACTCTCGGTAGTCAGCCCGCTACCAACCTTGCTGATTGGCTAATCTTTTCACCACAGCATGACCTATTCTCGTATAGCTCGTGCCGAGACGATAGTAGAAGAAGTTACGTAAAATTAATCCATATTTTTTCCTTCCATGGCATACCAAATATCATCCTTATTATACAATGTTATTATTACTTACACAATGAACATTAGACATAAGTACCTACTTAATGTATTATTAAATTTAATTAAAGAACATAAAAAATAAACATACGATTATGCTGCACGTGGACAAAGAAATAATAATGATCAAGGAAAATCGATTTTAATTTACTTGTAATAAAATATTTGGTATGTAAATAATAATTGCTCGTGCAATAAAACAAATTATTATCATTAACGACCATTAAATATTTAATTTCAACGTTAAATAAAAGTAATATCCATAAAATTATATAAGTACCTATTTTGTTTACGTTGGTATTTTTTTTATAAATTGTATTATCTTCTTTATCTAGGTACAGCTTAAATATTCTAAGTAGTTAATAAAATTTTAATAAAAATACTTGAATGTAACTTGAACATGTGTTTACATTTTTCCACCTGAGATTTGTAGAAATAATCAACATTCCGCTCAGGTAGAGCTGTACGCTGGACCAGGCTCTAATTAGGCGCAATTGTGATATTTACATGCACCAAGCTACTGTTATACAAGCAGCTATAGATAAACTGACATACTTGTATTAAGCCTGCATGTACAAAATATTGTCTCATTTCCAAATTTCATCAAACTTAAGTCTTTGTTTTATCCAGCATAACTTATTTACCTCAACAGGTTTCTAGAAATGTCTTCTCACGTTGTCTAAACTGGAACTTGATCCCAGAATTTAAAAAAGGTATTGCATTTGGCACATACTTAGGTTCACTTGCACGACAACTCACCAAATACACACACTAAACTTAATAAAAACATTATTCCGTCGATCAACTTCAAACAATTGACTGAAATACAATATACATACATTTTAAATATGATTAGCACTAGAAGTATTTAACGAGTCGTAGTGCAAGCGAGCCTTAGAGCGATTACGCACTGCACGAATCCGAGAAAATACGTTCCGTCATAGAACTATTTGTATGGTAGTTTACGCACTAGATCCGACTTCCGTCATCCGATTTCTCTCCGTGATCCGTGAGTTTCCAATTCGGAAGAAATATTGACGGACCGAAGTAGCCGTAGTACTGTTTGTATGAACGCTTTCGAATGCGAAAGGTAATGACCTCGGATTCAAATCGGACGCCAAATGGAAATGCCAAAGACGGCCCCTGAATTGTTTGAATTTGGATCAGAGATCGGGTAAGTGCGTATGCAATATCCGAATTCGGTCCGAGTTTTTTAGACTAAAGATTCGTATTTTCACGTAAGTATTCGGATCGGATGCAGTGCGCAAAGCAATATCCGAATTTGGTCCGAGTTTTTTATATTCTTATTTTCACGGATCCAGATCAGATGCAGTGCGTAATCGCTTTTACCGTAAAAAAAAAAGTTTCATGGCGTATATTGTTTTAATTTTCCTACATACCCCTATTGCTGTTGACTACAAAAAATATGCTATTAAAACTTAGTTAAAAGTAATGCCAGTATCAAAACGTTTCACTCGGCAGTCAACATCGAGGTATTGGATATTTAGTTTGCTTTGGGCCGGCGGGGCGCGCGGGGCGGGGTGCTTAAGTCCAACTATAAATTAGGTAGGGTACAGTTTCATTAATCACCCATACGCCGTTATTATTAATTAACCCCCTTTCGAAGTACCGACAGAATTAACTATCGACCCTACCCCCTACCCCTGGTGTCAACTTTTAAAGTTTGGCTTGTAAAAATTTTGTTGGCAGTTCGGCAGTTGACTTCTTGACTTAGAAAAGTTGACTTAGAAAGGTTGACTTCTCAGCTGGTTTTTCTTTAGGAGTTGTATGAACAAGTCTTGGCAAAAAAAAAGAAGTTAGCTATTTCAGGGTTTAAAACATTTTAAGCACTTAAAACTGTCGATGGAGGCGTTTTGATCAAATTTATTTCGGTAAGAACAACACAATATAATAAGATACCTATCAGGCTTCCATAGTCACGAAAAGAGGACTGAATCTTCGACAGAAAATTAAGTAAAAATTTAACACTAAGAGCGATTACGCACTGCATCCGATCCGAATCCGTGAAAATACGGATATGAAAAACTCGGACCGAATTCGGATATTGCTTTACGCACAACATCCGATCCGAATCCGTGAAAATACCGATCTAGAGTAAAAATCTCGGACCGAATTCGGATGTTGCTTACGCACTATTCCGATCTCTGATTCAAATCCAAGCATGTCAGGCATCTTTGGCTTGTCTATTTGGCGTCCGATTTGAATCCGAGGTGATGCGAAAGCTTTCATACAAACAGTACTACGGCTACTACGGTCCGTCAATATTTCTTCCCAATTGGAGACTCATGGATGACGGATAGAAATCGGATGACGGATGCCGGATGTATTGTATTTTCAGGGATTCGGATCGGATGCAGTGCGTAATCGCTCTAACAGAGAAGGAAAATATCGAGAAAACATGCACACGTCTT
This sequence comes from Amphipyra tragopoginis, assembly GCA_905220435.1. NCBI lineage: Eukaryota > Metazoa > Arthropoda > Insecta > Lepidoptera > Noctuidae > Amphipyra > Amphipyra tragopoginis. The sequence continues at coordinate 8,160,780 of HG992006.1, forward strand.
GAGTGGGCTCTAATAAATAGTTTTTGATGGTGTGTGTAGTCCGCCAACCCGCATCAATCCAGCTTGGAGGACCAACGACTAAACCTGATCCTGAGAAGAGGCCCGTGACGAGTATTAGGACAATAATTGGCTGATTATTTATGTATGTTATGTAGCGATTTTTGTACGAAAACAGCTCATGCTGTGGTGAAAATATTAGCCAGTCAGCAAGGTTGGTAGCGGGGCTGACTGCTCAGGGTGCGCCGGATATATTACTTAAGTATCGTCACTCGTGGAGGCTCTTTTCATGCACCCCGTGCATGAGCATGAGCTGTTTTCGTATAGCTCTTGCTGACACGAGAGAAGAAGAAGCGATTTTTGTAGACACACTCTAGACAGTGTTTTGCGAAGACATTCATTGTTCGCACAGTTAAGGAGTGGAATTCCCTGCCGGAGTCTGTGTTTCCTAATAGTTACAACCTTGGGGTCTTTAAGTCAAGAGTGAATAGGTTACTTCTAGGCAAGCGTGCTTCACTGTCGACCACCGTCGACATCATCGCTTATCATCAGGTGAGACAGTGGTCAAACCAAGCAAGACTATGACTAAAAAAAAAAAAGAAACTGTAAGCTTATCTTATAAGCTCTTTCTTTCCGAGAACAGGCGATTCGTTTCGATGCTCGGGTCGTTCGGATAGATGCGTGTACAGTCACGAGAAATTCAACTGATTTTCTCCCTAAATACTGATTGAATTTACGAAATATTTTAAATGCTATATATTCGGATGCATTCGTAGATACCTACCCAAACAATATTTCAAGCTTTCCATTAAAACTCCTTTGTTAATGCAATTTATAATTTCACTACGTGTATACATGTTGGTTCTCGTGACTGTCAAACACGTCCTCAAGGGTTAAGTCAAGCCGAAGTCTCCAAAAGACTCCAGTTGGAGCCGAATTTGCCTTCGTATAGTCACAGTAGACATATAAGCTAAAACAGTACCTCAACTTACTATAATCGCCTGAATTAAGACACTCACACAGACACGCACTGTATACTGAGGCAGTTGTGCCTATTATTTGTTCCAAATAATTACCGTCGGAGCAGAAAACATAAGCTGTTTGCTGTTCCGACATGTCATACAGTGGCTCGTTCACGAACACCCATACCGCGAAGTCTCACCGCGCTCAATGCCCTCCTGGACGCCAGACCGAATTTTGATATGTTTGCAGATGAATGGAGGCTGATTTTGTCGGAATGTCTGGAGTACTGCGAGAGGAATGCATCATGGACGAGTAAAAGAATATACTGTTGGAAGTATTGTAAGGGATTTATGCAAGAGTTTATTAGAATTAATAGAATATTTTTTTTAATTTTTATTTTCTTTCCCTTGTATTGTATGTATCGTCTTCTATTACTATCTTTAATCGTTGTAATTTAATTATTGTAATTACGTTTTAATTAAAGTAAGTAAATAAATAAATAAAGGTATGAATTCGTAGGCGACTGCAGACAGCAGCAGTTGACGACGTGACGACGCGACATGTCGTAGCGACACGTCGCAGCGTCATGTCGCTGCAGTCATGATTCCGAACCCAACTGCAGATGGCTGCAGTAGACGGCATTCTCTTTCTCGGAATAGGATAAATTCATTTTTTGAGAAAGATTTAACGTGTTGTCGCTCCAGTGCTGGTGGCACTACTGATCTGCGGTCGAACGACACGTCGCTCGTCTGCGGTCGTACGACGTGTAGTCGAGCGACATGTCGCTAGCTGCGGAAGGTATTTCATAGAAATACATAGAAACCAGTACCTAGTGTCGCAGCGATACGTCGTCTGCTGCTGCCGTCTGCAGTCGGCTACGAACTCATACCTTTATTCACTCTTTGTACGGGACTGTATTCCGATAATACCTTAGAAGTCTTGTTGCAGTGCGTGTCTGTGTGAGTGTGTCAAATTGCACGATTGTAGGTAGTTGAATTACTACTATAGCTTATATACTACTGTGGTAAAGTATTGGCCTCTAGTAGATAATGATGGTGCCAAGGCCAAAAGTGAAACAAATGCTAATATAACTTACCATTTCAACAACGGTAGCCCTACAAAAAATATAATAATTAGCATTTAAATAGCAATTAACAAGTAGAACAAACAGAACCTAATTTACCATCATTTTTACCTTTCGAATAACATATGACTGTATCTGAGTAGCTGTTTCATGAATATTATCAACGTTTTTTGTTGAAACAAACCTATTAACAGCCATTAAATTAAAACAAGTACACGATTATGCGTAATTTATGATAATTATTCTTACATTGCGAGTTAAGTAGATTTACTGTGAACGTTGAGTTTTTTCGAAGAGTATTTCCACTGTTGCTCGACTAACTTTATCTAGAAGAACAATCTATCTTTTTATAATCCTAAAGATTGTTAGTTTAACCTACCTAACTACACTTGGGAGCAAATAAATCGAGCCACTCATTTTTTCACGTGTTCTGGTTTAGTTTTGGTTTCATGGATTATATACTAAGTTGACAAAAAACTACCCTCATTGTAAAGGTTATGAAACAACCTTTTAGGCGATATATGTTTCGAATTGATCTGTTCCATAGGTACCAAAATAATAACAATTATACGTGAAAAAAAGAAGTGGCTCGATTTATTTGCTCCCACGTCTATTTGTAATGAGCCTTATGTACCTAGTTATAAATCTGGGTTGTATTTGAACCAATCTAATAATAGATAACCTAATCTAGTTCTGAAGACTTGTATATATATATACAGGGTGCTAAAATTGAGATGGGACATGAAGGGCAGCTACCATAACCCTTGTAGCTATAGGAAAACGTTCTTAGGAGACCACCCTTAACTTAAGGAATAATTTCTAACCACATTCACAGGTTTAAATAAAAAATACAGTCAGCGAGAAAAATTACACTTTTCAGAAAACAATTTTATGATGCCAAACGATCCTATTTACCATAATGATCAAAAGTCACTTCTAGACTAACTGGGGTTGCAGTACGTCAGAAATCGCAAAAAACTTATTTAAGATGGGTTGATAATAACATAATAATGGTTGATAATACAGGAAAATGATTTTAAGAGACTGTCCATAATTTTTGAAAATATTTCGAATTGCATTCAGAGATATTGAACATAAAAAGATCCTTAAATTATAAGTTAGGTGATCTCGTAAGATCGTTTTCCTGTAGCTACAATGATTAAGGTCGCTGCCCTTTATGCCCCATCTCAAATTACTACCCTGTATATATTCATACAAGTCACGGTAGAGGTGATAGAGAGGAGCTACATTCCCGATATACACGTAAGCACTATATCAGAGAGCTGTTTGATATCAATTGTGATATTACACTATATCAGAGAGCTATTTGATATCAATTGTGATATTAAATCCTATGTTGTTTAGACATACAAAATGTGGCTTATAATATTGAAAGGTTGATCATCGCAAAAATTAACTAATCAGCTGTGATGTGATTGGTTGTTAGTATTTTGATCGACCAATCACAATCTTTGACGTGAGATTTGATAACCGATTCAATTGATCATCAGCCTTTTAGAAACCGGGGATTTTGATGTATTCAAAACTATCAAATCTACAAGGAACGAAAAAATGTTGACGACACGTTTGGTGCAGTGGCTGAGCGATAGGCTTTTGCGCTACGGCTTGTGGATTCGATTCCCACACGGAACAAAAATTTATACGGCCTACAGATAATTGTTTCGGGTCTGGGCGTTTGTGTATGTGAGATTTGTGTCTGTAAACGATCCTACGATACAGGAGAAATCCTTGTAAACCTAAGGAGAAATACAAAACGTATTAAAAAAAATAAAAAATCTAAATAAAATATGGGCAGCTTCAAATTCATCGCGATACTGTGAGACTATCTTATCATCAGACAAAATATCCAAAATCAATTCTATTGTACGGGACTTTATCCTGGAAACTTTAACAAACTACAACTTTTTGATTGCTTCCAATACACTCAAATCAAAAAAGTTTAGTCCCAAATCACTTGTAAAGATGTTCTCCATTTTTGTACGTGATGGCTTTACAAAAATAATATCGCATGTGCTGGATAAATCGGCGTCAACACGATAGCGCCTTGCCCACTGATTGATCGGTGCTCCGAGTGATTTACACTGGTACGATGGCGACAAATCGCCAGCTGGAACCGTGATGCGATCACGACGCTCAAACTTTGTGTTAGCTCGCAAGTCATTGTGTCTGATGATGGTTGTAGATTTTTTATGATGTCATAGAAAATAATGGAAAAGCTAAGATTTGTTTAAGACGAACATAACATTATGCCCCAAAGGGTAGGGCAGAGTTGCATAGTACATCCTCATTTCGCTCTGTTTAGCCCCATGGGACTTATCCCATGGGGCCAACCTATTGCCATCACCCGGGCACAAATTCAGATTCCGGGCTATTACTAAGAAATTCTACTCGAAAAAACCTAATAACACTTTGCCCGACCTGAGAATCGAACCCAAGACCCAAGCAGTCGCTCTTGCGACCAGTAGATCAATGAGACTTTTTACTATCCTAACTAATATTATAAATGCGAAAGTAAGTTTGTTTGTTTGTTACTTTTTCACGCCTAAACCTTTTTTTTTTTTTTTTTAAAAAAACGTTGCCCCACACTAAGATTTCTCTTGTATCGTGGGTGCGTTTACAGACACAAATCTCACAAACAAACGCCCAGACCCGAAACAACCATCTGTAGGCCATACAAATTTTTGTTCCGTGTGGGAATCGAACCCACGACCCGTAGCGCAGAAGCCAATCACTTAGCCATTGCACCAAACGTGTCGCCTTTGAACCCATCATCCTGAAATTTTGCTTATACTTTGTCAGATGTACAGAAACCGACATTAGGTACAATTGGTGCAGCCGCTCACGCGTGATGCAGTGACCAAGAGAAATAGGGATTCATTTTTATTTATACAGATAACAAAAACAAAGTTTTTTTTTGTTTTTTTTTTCATTCTTTTGGAAAGTAGCTAAAAATTGTTATATTGCCAGGTTTAAAAATAAAAATAAAACATGTGGACTTTCGGAACATCTTCCAGAAAAGTTGGTGGCGAATTATTGCCACTGCCTTACAAAGGGTTAAAGCATACGTAGCTTTTTTGTCAAAGAAACCTTCACCAACTATACTAAAATCGGTACCTCACTTAAACAATGGAAACATTCGTAATGAGACATTAATTTCCGTAATAAGATAGCCGTGAAATTATTATTCCACAACATGTGAACTCGTAAAACTAGCTTCGTAATTATTTTTCTACATAAATTGTAGCAGTATTGAAACTTTAGGTCGGCATCGTCAAAGGCTGTCTATAACATTATATGGATATTGTTAATAGAATTTTTATGACTAACATTATAGAATTATGAGGAATTAACACGGTGTAATATTTAGATGATAATTGGGTAGGTAAAGCACATGACGTAATGGAAGTACCGTAACGATCGACTGAGGTGTTGATGAACTAAGAATTGGTCTTGGTTTCTTCTTTTGAACAGTTTTAAGTTTATCTTTTGTAGAGAAACTGGTCGTATATTTACTTATCTTACCATTAAACTAGGTACAGTTTCGTCTACGATTTTTTTTAAACCTTTACCGATCTAGGAAATATTCCTCTACTGTTAGTACGTTTTGCAGACAAATCTTTACATGCACAATCACTCAGACCTAAAACCAAGACCACATTTAGATTTAGAAGCCCTGGGGCATCGAAGAAGTGGAAGCCCCTTGAAATGTTGAAAAGCACCCCGGTAATGTGAACATTTACTTTGTCAGAAAGGGTCTCATTTCTTTTTTTATCTAAAAAAATTCAGAAACTCATATTGTGAAGACTCCTTTTCTGTGGAGGCCCTGTAACTAAAGCCCCTATACGCTATATCTACACGCCATACAAATACTTGTTCAGTGCAAGAGTCGAACCCGCGAGGCACTGCGCAGCGGTCAAACGGCCATTCTCTGAGCAAATCGTGCCGTCAAATCTAAAGTATCTTATTTTCATAAGGTATCTCATTTTCATGCCATTCACAACGAATGTTTTTAGGGTTCCGTACCCAAAGGGTAAAACGGGACCCTATTATTAAGACTCTGCTGCCCGTCCATCCGTTCATCTGTCACCAGGCTGTATCTCATGAACCGTGATAGTTAGACAGTTAAAATTTTCACAGATGATGTATTTCTGTTGCCACTATAACAACAAATACTAAAAAACAGAATAAAATAAATATTTAAGGGGGCTACCATACAACAAACGTGACTTTTTTGCCGTTTTTACGTACGGAACCCTTCGTGCGCGAGTCCAACTCGCACTTGGGCGGTTTTTTTTTCAAACTTTCTTTTCTATAATATTCATACCGTTACCTTTCGCCTATTGCCATCAACCGGGCAAAAAGCCAGACTCCTACTGAAAAATTCCACTCGGAAAAACCCAATAACACTTTGCCCAATTGAAATCTGGGGATCGAAACCAAAACCTCACGCTCAACAGCCGCACATGCGACCACTAGACTATCGAGGCAGTAAATTTATTATATTTCATCAATTTAACCCTCGCTACGCTACTCACAACAAATTGCCAGACACCAAAACATCTAATGTAGTACGCGAAGTCGGCATCGTGCGAATTGTCGCGCATCAAATCTGTGTCTACTCCTAGACCAAAAGGCCACCGACCTAGAGACCACAATCGCTAAGCGCTGACAGCCAGCCGATACGAAGCATCACAATAAGCAACTTCCCTCAATTAGTTCGCAATTTGTAGGGGGTGACAAACGGGCAACGGCTGACCCACTTGCCGGCCATTTTATTCAAATCAGCATAGATATTTCTTAGAAATTAAAGATTGGTTCGACCATGTTGAGGGGCGTATGAAAGACGATTGACAAAAGAGTATAATAGGGCCAATATTAGGGGTCATTAACAAGTCTTCCACATTAAAAAGCAGTGACAGTCTAGCAGTTGAACGCTTGCCTCCTATGCAGGAGTTAAGATAGGAGAAAAGTTGATTATCACTTGCGTGAACGGTGAAGGAAAAGATCGTAACGAAAGTCCTCACAGGGGTGCAATGGAGAGGGCTCCAAAAATACAAAAATAGTTCCCGGTTGTGTGTTTAGTCCGCCGGCTCGCACCGGCTAGCGTGGTAGACTAAGTACTAAATTCTTCTCATTCTGAGAAGAGGTGCATGCCTAGCAGTGGGACAGTAATGGACTGATTATGTTATATTTATGCTGGGCTTAATAGAATTTTCCTTCACCATTAACGCAAGATAATCAAATTATCATCCGCATATTAATTCGAAAAGTCAGAGGAGCGAGCCGAGATCGAACTGAGACTGTCATGCATATAAGAGAAGCGTTCTAATAAAGGGATTTAGGATCGTAGTATGTTACAGAATGCCACCCTCGTGCTTCATAGTTCCTGCATCATAATCATCATCATCATATCCCTGCCCTTATCCCACTCTAAGTGGGATCGGCACAACATGTATTTCTCTTCCATTCACCTCTATCAGCCGTCATCTCAGTACTCACTCCTTTCTTACCCATGTCCTTCACACAATCCATCTATCTTTTCTTAGGCCTGCCTCTACATATGCAGAGTATAAACGAATTCGTGTAATTCCTTCAAACCACTAATCTATTAATGGTATAGATTAACCACGCACGGAATTTAGATTGATTAAAATTAAAAATTAAATAATTTTTTCCTAATTTTTTTTTGTTGTAGGAAATGTCGATGCCCTGCATAAATGAATGAAGGCACGGCGACATAGCAGACGGGCACGACTAGCGCGATATCGCTCCAAACAGTCAGTTAACTTGGGACGCTAAAAATACTCAGATACAGAATACCGTGGTTAATTTTTTGAAAACTTTTCTTATTGATTCTGGAAAACACTTATGCAGGATCAATCAGTGTCACCAGTAGATCACGCGGTTTGCCATCCACATTCATATTAAATGTAACACTCTTCTAGTGTCATTTTTTCAGATCCGCATAACCCTTTAGTTCCAGCATATTCCGATGAAATAATGGCGTGCTTTTCATCCTACTGTTTCCCCAATAAATCGCTACGACAAACAGTCGTCCCACAATCACTACGCTTCCTAGAATTAGTTATCGCTGTATGTTATAAGGATGCAGGTCTTTGATACTGTCCATCTTCCTTTCATATAGCTTAACACCGTTCTAAGAACTCCCAAGAGAAGGGATTAGATGGTTAATTATTGTACGTTAAGACGACTTTTTTTCACATAAACATTAAAAACCGGCCAAGTGCGAGTCGGACTCGCGCACGAAGGGTTCCGTACCATTATCTATAAAAACGGCAAAAAAATCATGTCTGTTGTATGGAAGCCCCCTTAAATATTCTTCTTCTCTCGTGTCAGCACGAGCTATATGAAAATAGCTCATGTTGTGATGAAAAGATTAGCCAGTCAGCAAGGTTGGTAGCGGGGCTGACTGCCCAGGGTGCGCCGGACGTACTTAAGTATCGTCACTCGTGGAGGCTCTTTTCATGCACCCCACTCACAATGTTTATTTTTATTCTGTTTTTTTTTTGTATTTGTTGTTATAGCGGCAACAGAAATACATCATCTGTGAAAATTTCAACTGTCTAACTGTCACGGTTCATGAGATACAGCCTGGTGACAGACGGACAGACGGACGGACAGCGGAGTCTTAATAATAGGGTCCCGTTTTACCCTTTGGGTACGGAACCCTAAAAATGGCAAAAAAAGAAGGGTTTTTAATAAAAAAAAATAAAGAAGGGTTTATAATAAAAAAAAATATCGTGTGTAAATCCTCTAGGACACCCTCCGCCCTGGGAAAGGCGCAAGGCTAGGTATCTCTCTTGGGGACTAAAAACCTACAGTATTCCTCCTTCTAACCTATGGCCGGAGTCACGGGATTCGCTATTGCATGCATCGCAACCCCAGCAGATTGTTTTTAGGACTTACCATTATATCTATTACTTCTTCTAGCTATGAAAAATATCATCACCCTCCCCGCTAACTGTCGTAACTAGGAATTGATAATGTTTCAGAGAAATTCTCAAGAGAGTGACGTATCTGCTTCAAATGAGTGGAAATGAATAAATAGACACCTTAGGGCTTTAGGGCAACTACTAACTTAAAAGAGGAAGCCAAGAGCAATATAAAAAATGTATTAATTCATTAAAATAAAGCCACAGCTAACGCAACTGCTGAAAATTGCTAGTTACGACAGTAAAGCCTGGTGTACATGGGTAGAGTGAACGGTATATTATCACGGTAGAGTACTAACTACACCAATGTAGACAGCATTGGCAGAGTAGAGTACTAAAACTTGAAAGAGTAGAGTGACTAGCCCCGCGGGCAAGCTACTCTACCACTTGCCTTCCCCCACCACGACGCACACTCTACTCTACCATACACTTTACCGCCTACTCGACCCATGTATACGTATAGTAAACTTACTGCTCGAGTCCCGTTTCATGGCGTTTTTTTTTTTATTTGATCTACGTAAGTGGCATTCTAAGAAACACTAGTTACTCTACTAATAAAATATAAATCAACGTGTATACAGTTACTGTAATGAAACTGGTAGAGTACTTGGAATTGGTAAAGTATTACGCTAGTTGACTCTAGCGTTAACTCGACTCGTGTACACTAGGCTTTAGCGGGGAGGGTGACGATATGTTTCAGGCAGCTCAGTTCATCAGTTGGCGAGATTTTTTTGTGACATAAACATGAAAATTTGTGAAAAAATACAGCGTAGTTTCGAGGACTTACCAATATTTCTATTAATCCTAACTATGCAAATGTGTTTCAGGTAGTCAGGAGTCCTGTCGTCATTTGGCGTTTAGCGAATTGATAGCTAGTTCCTAGCACTGTAGGGTACAAATTAAACACTACCATATCTATTCATAAACGATGGTTAAAGGTTGTTTAACTAAAATGGCTTTTGAGGGTCAAAATACACGTCCGATAGTTTCTTCCGGGAGCCGGATCCGACTATCTGATCGGATTCATGAAATACACGTAGAGTTGGGTGGTGTAAGATCGCGCAGGCGATAAGATTGAGCACACGTCATTACTCGACACCGGTGTGCAACACGTTGCCAACTCTAGTAGTGTTTCGATTCCTTTGCATGCTAGTATGCGCTCCCAAAAAAGTATTCAGATACGAGTAAAAACGGCGAGTCCAAGTGAGTTCAAAGTTTTTATAGCCCTTTGATCTAGTTTTTTGACATTTTGCAAGTATAACTTGTAAAAAACCTGTTGGATATTCAATGTTTTGCTGATAGGTTTACTTGTGTTTACCTTTGAAATTTCGGCTAGTGATAACGTAGTTCAATAACATTTTATGAGATGGCTGTAGTATTAAAATAATTGCGTTGGAGGCCAAGTGTGTAAGTTTGCGCATTAAGGGGGTGTATAATATTACGCGCGCAGTCTTACACGCCACTGTGTAATATTCATCTATATCTAGGTACGATTCTCGTGTCCGATTTTTTCTCGACGATGACGACGCCAGGACGATACTTACGATTCTGACATCCAAACCGATAGTCTGATCGTACGTGTAATTCATGTTCAAACAAATGTATGACGCGGAGGCCTTCAGATAGTCTAATCAGACTATCGGAACCGACTATCGGAGGCAAGTATCGGACGTGTATTTGGGCTGTAAGTCTATTGATATCTCTATTTATTGGCGTACAAACGACAAGGACAGGTATAATTAAATCAGTGTTTAAAAATGACAATCTTTTATGAATAAGAGGGTACATCTTCAATAATTCAAACCTTAGCAGTTGAGTACCCATTTAATTAGTAGAATGAAGCACACACATACGTAAACCTTTCCATCATACTCGTATACACGTTACATAAGCGCAAAACAATCCTCTGAAATTATTTATAATTAATTAGAAGTTCCGAGCAGCCGTAAACATGGCGAGTGCATTCCTAACTCGTCGACATCAATATTCAACTGAAGCGTTTATTATCATATCTCATTATACAAGTTAGTGCTTGTGCACGGAGATGCTGCCTCCTTGGGTTATGACCTGACGACTAAACACTCAATTCTACCCTCAACACCAATCAAAAATAGATTCAAAGCAACACAGAATAAGGTATCATTTGAAGTGTGCATGTCCAGTTGTAAGGTCGAGATTCGGTTTCGAAATGCAATTTGGAAATGAGATCCGGAGGGTACCCTTAAGGGGGTAGGGGGTACGGATGGGCGCCTTGCCACTATTATTTATAAGGGTGGGTCAGTCTACGATAGTCGGCTATGTACGTTTCGCTTAACTGCAACCGCTTACGCTTTAAGCTTATTCGCAGATTGTTTTGTTATATTATTAATTAGCATATCCTGAAGTACGGGCTAGCTAGTTTGTTTTTGATGTAACAACTGTTGGAATAATTAGGACTGAAGTTTGAGTTTCCATAGAAGCGGGTAATTTGATATATTGCTGACAGCAGTATTAATGGATGAACTTTGTGAAATCTCTTGTCCTCCAGGCTAAATAAATTATGGAAGGATACTTTGAAATCTTTGCAGACCTACGTTCCTTTTATTTTCTGCACGGTTACGTGCTATGGTTCCAAAAGGCACATTGCAGAGCAAGTGATTTGCTTGACCGCATGCTTAGGACCTCTGTAATATTAACCCTCAGTGTCCGTTGTCCATACTTGCACTTTGAGGGAGTTTGAAAATGGAATTATATCCCATGACGCTTTGAAGAAATTCGTAAGAAGTGAGTCAGAGTTTTAGAAAATAATAAATTTTAAAGAAGGTCCGTTAGCAGACCGTATACAGTTAGTAGCGATGGATCGTACTTAAAAATATTGTTAACTAATCTTACTATTATAATAGGTACATATTTAACTTTGTACTAAGATAGTGTCTACCCGTTTGTGAGTGATTGTGTCAGCTGAATGTACTGAAACAGTTGATGTAGAGAAAAGTTATTTACGAGACTTTAAATTGCAATTGAACAGCTACTACTGCAAATAGTGGTCCATATGTTTCATTTTCAAACTTTTAAAGCAATAAGGCCCAGACACACTTTTTAACTAGTCGAGACCTAAAAACCATTATCTGAAATCAATGCATAAATGGTCACCGGCAGTTGCACTATTGACTCAGAACATTCGATTGCCTGCAAGCTCTTAGCCGAAATTCAAAGCTATCGTTTGCCTAATCGATTTGTTGGTATATAAAAAGAAATGGCTGCGTGTAAAAGGTCGATGTCATAGCGGCATCGTGGCGAATCGACTAATACCTCAATCCGTCCAACTCCGTGGGAATCGAGAAAACTTTTGAACAATATACACGTGTATAAGTGGCCAGGTACAGGTGTAATTGTTTATGAATATTTAAGTGGTTTCGATGATGAGTACCTCAGAATTGTTGAAAGCGTGTAGTAGTAATGTTTGAATAAAAAGTATATACAAGCAGTATTTAAAAGCCCACCGTATAATAGCAACGACAAATGTATCAGCCGAAATGATTAAGACGATACAAGAAAAATCGTAGTGTGGGACAAAGTAGTTTTAGTTTTTTAAATAATATTGCGAATGAAAACTGAACCCAGACTACACCTTGTACCGAGAGCTGTAGCTTCTGCTTTCACCTAAAATTTTGAATAAGGAGGTACCAGAACGATGCAACCTTGATAAAGGGTAAGCTTACTCGGTATAAAAAAAAACAAGTGGAAGTGCCACGAGTCTATCGCGCGTGAGTCACAATTATGAGGAGATCCGCAACACTGACACAAGTGATTAGCTATTGCTGTGATGCGGAGCGACGGCGACGTCTCGAACTCATACGTAAAATATTATAATCATGCCTTATTATGCAATTTTAACGTGTAAAAATGATAGCAGGACGAAAAATGTATCTCACAGAAATATATAAAGTACTAGGAGTCGCTCGCGGCTTCGTCCACGTGGATGTCGTTTGTCGCGCATTCCACATTTTTCGGAGTAAAAGTATCCTTCTCCGGGTTCCAGACTATCTCTGTACCAAGTTTCATAAAAATCGATACCTACTGTATCGATTTTTATGAAACTTGGTAAACTTTAGTCGTGATTAAGTAACAGACAGACAGACAGATACTTTTGCATTTATAATGTTAGTCAGGATATATAAAACTTAGAGTCTTAGCTGTCTGTCAATATAATTATTATGTCAGTTTGGCGACACTGGTTCCCGTACTAAAGGAAGTATAACTTCCACTTGTTTTTCTATTCCGTGGGTGAGCTTATTGAGATTTGACGTTCAAAAATGCAGACGTGCTGTTGCCAATTCCACCTTCTTAGTTTCAAATGGCATCCACAAAGGTATTATTAATGTCAAGGTGCAGTTGGCAAATGAGAACAATCTACAGACAAAATCACTCTAGCAAAGTTTGTCCAACTGTAACCTGAAACTGTATAATCTAGAATCTGACTAAATATAATCGCACTTATAATAATTGCTATGACATCATTAATTAATATGATAGTGTAACAGCCAGCAAGACGTATGAAATGAGTCACCCGCTGGCTCACAGTACAATTATCGGGCCAAGCCTGGTACTTATGCCAATTAATTGTTACGACTTATTTGTGAACCGGCTAAGACAATAGATAGACGTAGAATATGGAAACGAAGATGTTTTTTTCTTGGGAATACTTTTTTTTGCATTGATTATGAAAGGTAAATGGAATCTGGTGTTTCCGTGGTGTTGGTGGGGCGGCCTCAGTGGGTCGTTGTTTACTAACGCATAACAAGGCAAAGGAAATATATTTCCCACCAACTTTTTTGGCAGACTTCGCGAAATCCTCTTTCTTACATTTTTATTTTTAAACCGGGCAATATTACATTTTTTTAATATTTTCTTGAATAGAAAATGAAAATGATACACATTTTTTTTTTATTTTAGTAAAAAATTGCCAATTTGTTTGTTATTTACATTTCTTAAAACCATATGCCCTATTTAGGTAAGGGCTAACGGAAAGGGTCTATGTCAATTAAGTGTATTCTTCTTCTTCTTTCGTGTTGGCACGAGCTTTATGAGAATAGCTCATCATTCAGCTGAAAGACGTCCACTGCTGGACAAGGCCTCACCCAAGCATCGCCACATCAATTGGTCCTGTGCTTCTCGCATCCATCGGATTCCTGCGACCTTCACCAGGTCTTTAATCAACCTTGTAGGAGGTCTACCCACGCTGCGCCTTCCTGGTAAAGAGATAAACCAATCAGCAAAGTTGGCAACGGAAGACTTTTTTTTTGTTTTGGCTGCAGTGGGAAATCGTCATGGACACCCAAGCCACCTCACGGATGAGATAGCTTGGGTAGTGTCGGACTCTTACCAACTAAAACCACTCTTCTGCCCCGGCGTGAGGCCCTGCCATACGAGTTAGGCAAGGATTTTGCGATGGGCTCTTTGTTATTGTATTTCTTCTTTTATTTTGTGATGTACATAGGTTTTTCTAATTGTTATTGAAAGCCGGATTTTTATTTCTACTACTATTTTCATAAGTCTTTTTCTATATCTATTTCGCAACGGAAGACTGGCCAGGATACGCCAAACGTATCGAAGTGTCGTGTTTCTTGGAGGGTCTTTTAATGCACCCTAATTAAGTGTATTGCTTCGGCTTGAATGTGTGGTTCATGTGGCTGCAAAATATGCCAACCTGACACTTCAGGTGGAGGCGTCGTTAGAGACGACTGAGGCCGCTTGTACACGCTAAGAAAAGTCGTCGGACCTATGCAAGAATTCGTGTCGTTTCTACACACGAACTGTGTACACTACTACGGCGCTGATCAAGAAAAAAATCTTGCCTGCGCTAGACACGATGCGTGAACGTTGCTGCGGTGCAGTGGGGGGAAGGATATGGTAAGGTGGTTCAGGTAGTTTTATAGGTACGTTTGTTTGCGTGGACGTAGACGCATGACTGCCCGAAAACAATCTTAACCTTTACACGTTCCTATTCGTCTTGTCTGCAGTAGACACGAGAAGTTTTCGTGCCTAGATCCGACAAAATTCTTGTCGCACACATGATTAATTGGTCCTATCTGCAGCAGACACGGTGAAATTTCTTAGCATGTACAAGCGGCCTCAGGGTCAGACGTGGTTGGATATTATCTTCCACCACCACATCACCAGTTCTTTTACCAAGCGTGTCGCTAATTTCCGGCAAGATTTTCGCCAGTGACCTATGTGAAGGCCTATTTTTAACTGAGTAGATGCAGCATTTAATGCAGAGCTAATTATATTTTAATTGTGTGGCTTGATTTAATAGCGTTTAATCATGCTCGCAGGTGTTGGCAGTATGTTGCGTTATTTGCGACGTGAACTAATAAAACGATAATAACTGGTTTATAATGCTAATTAAAACACTAAAAGCTAAAAATATCTCATAAAGTAGGCACGAAAACATAATTTACTATTCGCATTGATAAGTATAAATCGATTTTAAATCGAGGTCAAGAAAAACATATTTCGAGTGAACTCCGTTTGCGCGATGCAGACTCCTTGAAATCCTAAAACAAATACAACGTAGTTCAGATACAAACCGACAGATGGCACTATTCTCAATTTCTTAAAAACTTTTTGTATTTTTTTTTTAAGTTTATTTGTCTGCTCTAGATCCATCAATATACTGTAGTAGAACAACAATGGAGCGAGCAATTAATACTTTTATGGTGGCGCCTAAACGCGGCTGTGACTACAGGCTGTATTGTGGCTGTTTAAGGACTGATGATAGGAATTAGTGGTCTGATTCAGAGGTGTTAGGTGACGCATGAGTATCTTTGTTTCAGTACTGTTCAGCTATCCTTGTAGTTACATGAGAAATGACTAATTTAAAGGTTATCATTAATTATATACCTACCTACTATTAAATAACATGTACTAATGTGACTTTTTCAATGCCATACCTTTTTAAAACTGTCTGGTGATTTGAGTATTGTATGGCCTATTTTCATCGTCCTGGCTGGTAGTAATGTTGTGCGTCGGGTCGTTGAGCTCCCTTAGATAGGGTTGAGCTACATGATGGCTGATGCATGCGTGCCATCAAACTGCTCTGGAATTTTCCTCAAAAGGCCAGTCCAGGCATTGCACTGCACATTGTCCTCACACAAATATTTGCTACAGAAAATATGTCTAGACTTTAAAAAAGACTTTGACCCCTGAGTTTGTTTCGGCCTTTCTTCTCAGAGGTAGTCAGATAGGAAACGCCGACGTCATCTAGCTTTAAAAAAAACAAACCGACTTGTAAAAGTGATTTTTAAATATTCAATTTGCAGAATAAATGATTTCATTTCATTTTAGTCTATCTAAGATATCACTGACATACAGTGAAGGAAAACATCAAAACTTCAAAACTCAATTATTCAAAATAGACTGCTCCCAAAAACGCCCGACCTTCGCCGGTTCCTAGTATTTATGCTGTGAAGAAGAAACGGCACAAGAAAGTCCCCTGTAACACCGATCTATCTGTCAAGTGAATAAATTAATTAAGTCTGTACACAAAAAAGGTAATATTAATTACAATAATTAAATCCTAACTATAATATTAAAAATGCGAAAGTAAGTTTGTTTGTTTGTTACCTTTTCACGCCTAAACCACTGAACCGATCATCCTGAAATTTTGCATAGGTATACGTTGTCAGGTGTACAGAAACGGACATAGGGTACATTTTATCCAGAAAAAAAGTACTGTTCCCGAGGAAAACAACCATGACGTTCATAGATGGCGCCACGTGTCTTTCGAATCACGATTAAATTATATTATTATAGACACTTTAATAGTGTGTTAAGAGTTTTTTTGAGCTTAATTATCGCGAGTGAAGCCGCGGGCAAAAGCTAGTTATACATATTTGAGGATGATAAACAAAGTGTACATCAACATCGTGAGGAAACCTGCGGCCTAATTCTCCTAAAATAAATCTTGATAAATCACAACCGAACCAAGGCCGTACCGTTCATTCAGACAGTTCTCAATTTCAAAAGCTGTCGAATTGTTTGACACAAAAAACAAAATCAATCATTTTGAAAGTTTTCGAAAACAAAAACTGACTGACGGTTGTGGTTCGATTGCGTTTGGCAATCATTTATTTTAGGAGAATTAGGCCCCTGGACTCAACGGTTTGATGTCGTCAACCCGCGGTGAGCAAACGTGGTGATAAATGCTCGTTCCTTCTCTGAATGAGAAGGGTTTAAGTCTTAGTCTACCACGCTGGCCTGGTGCGGGTTGACGAACTACACACACCAACGAGAACTTTTCGGTTCTCTCAGGTGTGCAGGTTTCCTCACGATGTTTCCCTTCACCGTTAAAGCAAGTGATAATCAAATTCTGACCCGCATTTGATTTAGAATAGTCAGAGGTTGTAGTATCATCTTTTTCATAATCACCGTCATTTCACCTTCTTGCTTATACATATATGAAACCTTTTTTATCGCAGGCCACTTCGTTTGGTATGAGATTCGAAATTTGAGGGACTTGGCTTTAAATTTTGACTAGGCTTAATTTGGATTGGGACACGGATTTTGATAAAAGTGTTATATTATAATTATTTTCCTGTGTGTAAAAATCAGTATAAAGAATAATATGAAAACTACTGGCTGTTTATATTTTATGTGGAACGCCACATCAACCATCCCCTGTACACTGAACTGCAACACCTGATTTTACTTGGAGCTTGGAGGACTTATCTTATGTGAGCTGGGCAACCTGAGCCTTCATATTCTGTTGAAGAACTTGCCCTAACTAACGAGATCGGATCCTGGCTATTCTTTACCATCATGACTAAATGCGCTCCAGCCGGTGTATTTGCTGCCGGCTGTTTCTGCCAAATGGCTGTGTGGGCTATTGGCGAACACCGTAACTACAAGAAGGAACTCGCTGACTACCCCAAGGGACTTAAAGCTATCTTGCCTCTTACTCTATAAGCATTTTATTATTGTTATGTATATGTACTAGGTATTGAATGCTCTACACCATTCTTTATAACTGGTGCAGCAGACGTGCTCAGGAGATCCTAGGGCCGTCTGTTACATTACAAGGTGCGGGCCGGGATCGAGCTTAGACTCTCCTGCATGAAACTCAAGCGTTCAACCGTTAGGCTATCATTGTTTTATCTCAAACTAGCTTTAGCCCACGGCTTCGCACGCGTTAAAAAACTCTTAACACACTTATAAAGTTTCTATAATTCAATCATGATTCGAAAGACACGTAGCGCCATCTATTATCGTTATTGTTGTTTTCCTCGGGAACAGTACTTTTTTTTTCGGGATGAAAGGTACCCTGTGTCCGTTTCTGTACACCTGACAACGTATATGCAAAATTTCAGGATGATTGGTTCAGCGGTATAGGCGTGAAAAGGTAACAAACAAACAAACTTACTGTCTCATTTATAATATTAGTTAGGATACAATAAAAAAGGAAGATCATCCTTATACTTTATTACATTTAGATTCAACAAGTTTCAATGAAGCGAGGTGCAAATAAAAGAACAAAACTAAAGATTACCGGTGCGGACTATTCCGATAGGAGAAATACAAGGTTAGTCAGAAAGGGGGTACTAATCCGAATGGGTATTAAAGTACATATAATAATGAATAACTTTTGTTCTAAAAATTTTCCCAAAGGTCAATGGTTTATGAGAAACAGTTCTTCAAAAATCTCTAAAATCTATCTATCCCCAGTTATGATCAGATGTGATTACATTTTAGGTCATATTTGGGATCATGAATTAGAAGCACCATTTTCTGAAGTTGTAACTAAAGCAGGAATGAAGAATTTTTGAAAAAACTAAAAAAAAAAAAAAGAAGTGAAAAAAAATATATCGAATTTTGAAATTTTAACACTTGCTTTCAAACAGTCATCAGCGATACTATAAGTGGGCTTCGGATTAGTACCCCCTTTCCGACTAACCTTGTATAATTGTAACTAAATAAACGAGAGCGCGATTCCTGAAATAGAAGTTTGACCTTGACCTAATTATTCGAGGGGGTCCATCTAGGCTATCAAGCTAGGTTATGCGGTCTAATATTTTCAATTTTTAGGATTTGATTTAGGTATACTTACTACACACATCCTAATTGCGCAAAACACTCGTAATCGCTATGGCTTTAATTTTGACAATACAACAATGTTCATTGCGTTGTAGTTGTGGAAAAGCTGGATTGTTAATACATACGTTGCTGCGGAAATTGTTGACATGTCAAGATTAAAGTCGATTCGATTACGAGTGTGTTGCGCAATGCGGGTGACTAACATAAACCATAATATTTCGGAAACTAAGAATACTAGCTTATTTTATACAAATTAAAAGTAATTTCTAGACTATTTATAAAGTTTTATTCATTTTAGTTGAGTAGTACTCAATTTTCAGTTCATCCGTTTTGGAGCTACTATGCCACAGACAGACACACACACACAGACATAAGTTTCAAACTTTCAATACCCCTCTTTTTGCGTCAGGGTTTAAAATCTTTACTAATATTATAGGTAAATGCGAAAGTAACTCTGTTTGTTTGTCTGTTATTTACGTATACTAGGACAAGTGCAAAAACACAACTGCATAGGAGAGCGGATTAAAGGTGCTAAACCTTTTAACTTTGACATAAATCAATAGAAATATTTGAAATTTAGAAAAGGTAATATGGTATGGTCCATTTCAGAATTTCAAATATTTCTATTTATGCCAAACTTAAAAGATTTAGCACCTTTAATCCGCTCTCCTATGCAGTTGTGTTTTTGCACTTGTCCTAGTATACGTAGGAGCCGTCTTCATCACAACTAAACTTCTGAACCGATTTTGATGAAACTTAGTACAGAGATATTCTGAAAACCGGAGAAGGACGCGATGACGACATCCACGCGGGCGCAGCCGCGCGCGACTTCTAGTGTATTATAATTCCTAAATTGCAAGTCTTAAGAAAAAAATCTAAGGCGGTAGACATAGCCTTTTCAGACGACCACAAGAGTCCTCAAAGCGGCTAGACGAATAACTAACAAATGAAGCGGTGGCAGCGTGTCATATCGCTTTGTTGCCAAAAACATCGAATGTTGTAGTTTTTGTTCGCGAGACGTCTGATTCGAACAATTAAGCGATTCGAGCGTTGCTTACAGCTATAACCTCTCGTAAAATCTGCATAAGAAGCCAGCCTTAAGGCGAACGGCTTGCGGTCCGTTCTTCTACAATGGGCGCAGACTTGTTTCTACTAAATAAATATCTTCAAACTTTTACCTTATTGGCAAGTAGGCAAAGATATCGAAATGTTATTTTATTTTTACAAATAAGTTTATAAATGTTTTTAAACTTTCGCGATTTGTACACATTATAAAAATACAGATTCGGGTCTAGTCGCGTAAAAACTTAAAAGGCACTAAATATCTTTTTTATCCCGACGTTTCGGCCGAATTACACCGGCCGTGGTCACGGGTAGACTGAAGTTGCGGAGCAGTTGTCATCTTCGTGAAGCAAAAGTATTTTCATCTACCCTCAAAATCGAGTGAGGGTAACTTCAGTCTACCCGTGACCACGGCCGGTGTAATTCGGCCGAAACGTCGGGATAAAAAAGGTATTTAGTGCCTTTTAAGTTTCTACGCGACTGAACCCGAATCTGTATTTTTATAAATAAGTTTATCATTTTCTTTCACCGTTTCTATTTATGCAAATACAATACAATACAAATCATCTTTATTGTACTTCTTCTTCTTCTATTGTGTCGGCATGAGCTATACAAGAATTGCTCATGCCGTGTTGAAAAGATTAGCCAGTCAGCAAGGTTGGTAACGGGGCTGACTGGCATTGTACTAATATAACAGTTAATATAATATAATTGTATTATTATAATACAAGAACTTTAGGGCAGAGTGTGTGCTTTAGAACTCCTAGAACCATTTACATTCATTTTTCAGTCACTTTCTAATTTTAACAGATTAAAATAAATTTATGATTAATTACGTACCTACTCACGTGAGTAAACCGTAGGTAATCATAAATATGAATGTGTCTCACGAATGTTACAATACAAAAAGATTAAAGTAAATGTTTTTAAATAACAACAAGAAGTTTAAGGCATGGTTGTGCCTAACTCCTCGTCAGAATCATTCATAGAGTTTTTTTTCTGTCGCTGGTGCCGATTCTCTTGTTCACCAACTAAACTAAAATTAGAGAATCTATCTTTTACTATAGTCTTTAAAATATAGCTTGATTAGAATGACAGATGTCAGCAAAAGTTACGACGTAACTTTGTAGTTACGTCGAACGGGTGCTTTTTATTGGCACACGAAAAATCACTCACATATCTAGCATGATATATTTTTTTTTTAAATATAGTACTTCCCATATAAGATTCAAAATATTAAAAATCAGCTTGAAAACTAAAATAATTCTTACTGATTCATAGTCATAAAATATAAATCTTACGTTCTTCAAAAGTTATGTCATATTGCAAAAATGTTAGAGATGGGACACATCGATAAATGTAAATCGATTGAATACAAAAATTATTACGTTTGCGTTATTAAAATTTTATGCGATGATAATAAAAATTATACTTACTTCGTACAATATTAAAAAGGTCTTTAAAAGTTTTAAATGTATGTTTTAGATATAAACTATTGCGGCTATGATTATTCGTCATGGGTATCAAATCCAAAGTTTTCGGGTATGCTGATGCTGAAGATGAGGTCAAAACTCAAATTCAAAATGGCGGCCATGAATATTTGCAAATTAGTTGTCATGGGTGTCAATTTCATGGTTTTTCCGGTGTGCTGATGCTGAAAATAAGGTCAAAATCCAAATCCAAGATGACGGCTGCGAAAATATACAAATTATACGTATTATATTTTATTTTTAATGATTTATATCGATTTGATCAGTCGTTTCCCAGCACTAGTCACACCAGTTTGGCAGCTGTCATTCTAATCAAGCTATATTTTAAGGACTATAATAACAGATAGCGCGAGAAAAGGACGGTGATAGACAACAACTAAGTTAGAGATGTCAAATTAGTTTACGCCTTGAACTTCACCGTGTTTTTAGTCGACACGTTTTAAATGTCGTCTTTTGTATGGAACTTTTAGTTCAACTAAATTTGACAGCTCTTATTTACGTATGTCTCTTTCTTATTATATTAGAGTGAGAAAGATGGCAATAGCCTAAATTAAGTTTAGTTTGTCCATATAGAATCGGCACCACTCTCTAATTTTAGTAGGTTAAATTAAATGCTAAATAATTACAAAGTAAGTATGCGACCATTATACAGTCACCCTTGGCTCGGCGACTCATTACTACGGTTCCAGATTATTGTTTCGAGTCCACACAATAGGATGGGACACAAGTTCGCGCCCCGTCTACGCCGTTTCCAATGCTGTCGACACAAATTCACGTCATGTTGGCATTGAGCTCAATTGAATTTGTCTCGCTTAAGTCAATGTTGTCAAATTGTATCTATGCGGTTTTGTGACGTGTTACGATTTCGGAGTAACAGATCATGTGCTTTTATGCTAACGAATAAGTCCGGCAAATTGGACATTTATTTTTTAAACACTGTCTTATAAGTAGGATATTCATTACTCTACTATTTATCGATGATAGTAGTCTATTAAAAAGGAAAAAGATACGTTTCTGGAACCAAAAATCTACATTGTATATTATCGCAAAACCAGTGGAGAGGGCAAAATATGCAGTTCTTTAATTTTATTTGACTGATTTGTAAGTTCCCGTTATTTTAATTACTGCAAAGGCTCCAAGGGTAGTATTTCGGGTTATGGGACATCTGGCCCACGCAAAAACTGGCCTGCGGGCGAGATGTCAACTTTTTAAAATGTGCATGGGTAGATTCGCTCGGACCAGTTTATTAGAACGGGCCAGATGTCTCCTATTAAAAAGTAAAGGGGATATTTTGGGAAAATCTCGCCAATACACTTTTAAAAAGTATTTGTTCTTATGACTACTTATAATGAGTATTTTTTGTGGAAACCTTCCTAATGTATGTCGTTTTGTCTTGCACCTTCTCGAGTCGTACCCAGTGGAGAATCGCGAACTATTCACTGATGCGCTATTTGGCGACAGTAAGTAATTTACAGCTGGAGCTACATTGTGTCTGTACGAGAGTAATGTGTCGCTTTATTACGTACGCATTTAATGAGCTCCCTTGTTTTATTGTAATAACTGTGGACATGCCACTTTGTACTGAAATTTCTTGCTCAAGTTGGCTGGTTCGACTGAGAACATTTTGCCAAAGAAAGCAAAGACTGATTCTATAAAGAAAAACTATAAATTAAATTAAGAATAATAGAGCTCCTTGCGATAGAGTTCTTCCGGGGAAGTACTATAATATATTTATTTATTCATACTTCTATGCACTACGGTGGTACATAAGGCGGACTTAATGCCTTAAGGCGTTCTCTACCAGTCAACCTTTGGGTTAAAAAGAAAAGCATCGAAATAGGTACAGCAAAAAATAAATAAAAATTAGTTGACAATTTTGAACTGAATATGCTACGAATTCATAAGAAATAAAATACATATATACAATAGAAAACAATTATGAAAATCTAAATAAATAAAAATGAGTTGACAATTTTGAACTGTATATGCTACGAATTCATAAGAAATAAAATACATATATCAAATAGAAAACAATTATGAAAATCTAAATGCGACTATCACGAAGACTAAATTAGATGATTAGGAGTGCAGCGAATTTCAAGTAGTATTCCCTAACTTTGTGTTTGAATGAGAATTTACTCGGAGCTTTTTTAATATCAAGGGGGAGCACGTTCCAAAGTTTGATTGCTGAGACAGCGAAGGAGTTAGAAATGAAACCTGTGCGGTGGTATACAAGGTGTAACATAAATAAGGGCACAACCTCTTAAGGGGTCACTGTACTCATCATTATGAACAACTTTCTAGTAAGACCTGAAATCGCGAAAAAAAAACAGCTGTTCCCTATATTTTGACGAGTTATGCGAACGTAAATGTAGGGAACAGCTGTTTTTTTTTCGCGATCAGTTTTATCTCTAAGTAAAAGTTGTTCATAATGATGAGTACAGTGACCTCTTAAGAGGTTGTGTACACTTTGTTTATGTCTATGTATTGTGTGTAGTATATATTTTGCAGCAGTACACCACGGACTACTCCCTCTATCTTATTCATCGTCTTCCTGTTCATCCAAAGGTTGTCTGGTAGATATCTCTATCAGCGATAAGACCGCCATTGCACCCTTCAATATATGATATTGTATAAGAGCTGTGTTACAGTTTTGATGTACAATAAAGTATATTCTATTCTATTCTACTACCTCCATACTTATTTCTGCCGCTAAGCAGCATTGCTGTGTTCTGGTTTGAATTGTATGGGTGCTGGTGAAATTACAGGCTCATGAGACTTTCCAAGATAGTCTCTAAGGTTGGCAACGCATCAGCTATCTTCTTGGTGTTGTAGGTGTATATGGACGGCGGTAACCATTTACCGTCAGATGAGCCGTCGGCGTCGGCTAGTTTGCTAAACTATTACTTTAAATAAACTTCATGTTCATCATATATTTTCCCACATATAACATAAATAACGCACAACCTCTTAAGGGGTCACTGTACTCATCATTATGAACAACTTTTACTATGGGTCCAAATCTGAAATCGAGAAAAAAAAACAACTGTTCCCTACATTTATGTTCGCATAACTCGTCAAAATGTAGGGAACAACAGATTTTTTTTTCGCGATTTAATGTTTGGTCTCATAGTAAAAGTTGTTCATAATGATGAGTATAGTGACGCCTTAAGAGGTTGTGCGTTATTTATGTTACACTTTGTATATTTCTCCGTACAAATCCCTATTTCAATAGCTCAATTAAAACTTCGAAAGTTTAACCCAACAAAAGTAAAATATCTAATAAGTTTGTTGCAGCAACAAGCGGCAATATAAACAGGATTAAAGCAACACAAGGAGTACTGACTACTAAGCTATCATCGTCGTGTTAACTATAAAAGACTGGAGGTGGCGCCTGATATGTGGGACCACCGGACTTACGCCGCCCGCCCTAGTGCAAGGAAGTATACAGAGTTGTTAATAGTGTGTTGATGTTTGTTTTGGTGTGACAGTTTCTAGAAATTGTAATATCTGTATTTATTGGTTCCAGCTTCAGTCAAAATATCGATATTTGTATTTTTTGGTTTTGTAAATTAGTAAATAAATTATAGGCAGCTTTGTTAGATTGTATTGAAATTAAACGAAAGAGCGTTTGGAAGAGTAGTTCATCGAACAAATTGCTCTCATAGTTTTATATTTATTTTTAGATTATTTTATTAATACTTTATTTAAAAAGACAAAAATAAACGATGACTGATGACCGATGAATTTCTGAAGGTTTTATTGATTTAAAAGATTCAGTTACACAACGACGTACATTCTGACGTTTGCAATCTTAACTGTCGTAGCATATGGATACTTTGTAGATATAAATCGAATAATATTTCTGTCGCCTCTTCAAACTTCCTGGAAAAAAGAAAAAACTAATAAGTCAGGATTTATTGTCATGAAAATGTTATAACTTACTGATAAGTATTTATAACGTGTTAACGCAACATGTGTTTAATTTTACGTCATTCTGTAAAATATCCCTAGTTCAACAGCTCTATACAATTCTCAATTTCTCCCAAACACGTTTTTATTTGGTCCGTGTAAGTGAGTAGCGTTGTACTGTCCATCTGAGTATGTATGTTGTTTATGTATGTGTGTATGTATTAGCATGAATACACGCTTCGTCTTTGTGGTGCGACCTTCACCTCGCGCGACGTTGTTTTGTTCGCTCTTATGTTGTTTCCTTTCTTTATGGTGAACGATTTGTTGACCTTTGGAGTTTGTGAATGGGATTTTGTTATTTAGATAGCGATTGGTGGTTGGAGTGATTGATAAAATCGTGAATTTATGTTTGCTTTATTAGCCTTTTTATTGGTGAAGAGTGTATTGGTTTTAGGTGCATTTGCATTGCTCGTGCATGACATATACAAGTTTAGTAGGAGGTACTAATCTGCGGGTCACTTAAAGTACCACTTACTGTTTAAAAGCAAGTGCTTAAATTCCACAATTCGATAATTTTTGTATCTGTACTACCTACATGATTTGTATTTGTTTTTTCAAAAATTATTCTTCCCTGCTTTTAATTCGTAAAATTCAGAAAATGAAGCTTCTAAACGGTGACCCTAAATATGACCTAATATGAAAACAGAGCTGACCATAGCCGAGGATAGATAGATTTAAGCGTATTTTTATGAAACATTTGAACAGCTATTTCTATTAAATTAGACTTTTGAGGAAAGTTGGAGTATGAAAGTTATTAATTATTATGGGTATTTAACACTCTTTCGGATTAGTATCCCCTCTTCCGACCAACCTTGTAGATACAGAACATTTTTTTGAAATCTATCCCTAATCTGCGGTGCGAGCACGAATCTTCTTATCGAGTCGATTCGAGAAAATCTATTCTAAACGTCAAAGACATAAGATATAGATAAAATGACAACTGTTGTCGTTTTATCTATATCTTATGTCAAATTTTCTCGAATCGACTCGATAAAAGATTCATGCTCGCACTGCTGTTCTTACTTCAAACAGTACCTACCAATAAAGATGCATTGAGGCTTACTTCGTCAATCAAATAGTTTGAGATGACTTTTTAAAATCTCCCAAACCCCCAAAATTACAAAACGTAGTCCTAAACCATCCATTATCCTACAAAACAATGTTACAACTCAAAACAAATTACCTCTTCGTACAACAATAAAATAATAAAAGCTCACTTCCTGGCTGAGCTATTAAATCAAGGAGTACAGCAGCATCTAGCTATAACTCAGACTCGGTCTCACATTACAATTTGCACTAAATTTATCATACAATAACGTTTGTATCAGAAAATTATTATTCAAATCAACCAGCATTAATCAATGCGTTGATAAAAGAAAATGCGAGCGGCGATGCTCCTGCGCAATGTAGGTTTGGGGAGCTGTCGATTTTTTTCTTATCGATAGATTTGGATATTTACATGTGAGAAGCTACTTAATATTTTTGCTATTTGTTAAAATCTCAGAACTACTTACTACTAGGTTGAATGAGTACGAAAGTAATTTTGTTTGTATTTTGAACTAAATATTTTGGGTCAGTTTATTTTATTTTGTCATCTTATCCACGGACGCCGCCACACTTTCAAGTAACTTACCGTATCTAGGCTTACTCACACTATTATTTATAACATAGCATTAAGAATAATACCTTTCCACTGTTACATATTTGGCAATATGGATACAAATTCCTGACTGAACCGAATGATTCAAGACCACGCAATCCAAACCATGACTCACACTCATAAATCGATTTAAAATCATCGACATCGATTATGCCCAACACTACTTAAACCCGATGCGTCTCGCGTGAACCAGCGTCGCAGTGTGCGTGCCCGCGAGATAATGAACTATCTGCACTAATATATTATAAAGTTCATTATAAACAATTATTTATTGTTAGCGTATGTTTATTAATAAGGCGGTCGATACGCCGACTACTGTGCATGTGTTGGTAGCCGTAGGGCTGACTGAAGGGGATTTGATTGAGATTGTGATAAATTTCTTCGTTAAGGACTTTGTGGGTTGCTGTTTCATTATTAGCTAGTAGGTAGCCGGTAAGTAAAAAGCTGATTCGTTTTAGGGGGCTTTCAATGTAGAAGATTGATGTCGGACTGCAGCGGTACCGCAGCGGTGCTGCTATCGTGCGATGTCCGTACCGCGCACGCACGTCGGTACGGGCGTCGCAATGCTCTCTCGTCGCGTCAGCTATATTAACAACTACAACCACCCATCTGCAGCACGACAGCCGCACTGCTGCGGCATGGTTGCAGTTTGACAGCAACCTTCCAATTTGAAAGCGCCCTCAAGCTTTATTAGAACATCTTAGCTTGGTTTTGAGAATACCCCCACAGGAGGCGACAAAAATTACAGTCCAATTTCAAGACCTTGCTTTCTTAAAAACAATATTAATTTTCTGCACATGCTGTCCAGCTGATATAAAACGCATAATTAGATATAATTCCATACAATGAAATGCTTATAAACTGTGAATACTACGCACCATTTCCCTCCATATACAAGGTTAGTCAGAAAGGGGGTACTAATCCGAAAGGGGGTTAAAGTACCCATGATAATGAATAACTTTTGTTCTACAACTTTTTCCAAAAGTCAATAGTTTAAGAGAAATAGGTGATCAAAGATCTAAAAAAAAAGCTCTAAAATCTATCTATCCCCAGTTATGATCAGCTGTGTTTACATTTTAGGCATTTTAAGTTATATTTGGGGTCATGAATTAGAAGCACCATTTTCTGGATGTTGTAACTAAAGCAGGGATGAAGAATTTTTGAAAAAACTAAAACAAAATCATTTTGCATTGAAAAATTAATTACCGAATTTCGAAATTCTAACACTTGCTTTAAGACAGTCATACTTACTTTAAGTGGCCTGCAGATTAGTACCCCCTTTCCGACTAACCTTGTGTATTTCGCTTACCCTCGAGCGTCACCACTTTTGTGCGCGAATCATTCGCCTTGCCCTTCGTTCGCGACCACCAAGATTAGTGCACCATTGCTAATTTACCGTGGAAAGTGTATCAAATTTCCTAGAACTTTGTTAAATCGTTGTGTATAAACTTTTGCAGAAAAAATATTCGCAATAGTGCCGTGAAGCAATGACGTAGAACCACATAGACCTCGGGCCGGCGCTCAAAATTGTCCAAGCCGAATGTAAACTAAAACGCGCAAAAGTAGACTAATTTACGTCAATGGGTGTAGTTAAATCTTCGTAATAGTTATTAATTCTTTGCGAATGACACAGTGACATATGAAAAAGTTATGTGCAAGCAATTATAGACCTTAGGGTGGTGAACATTTCAAGTTCGCGACTGAAGATACTCATTCCTTATCTTATCCATTCTTGCCACCCAAAAAGAAAATCATTTTAAAAAGCTTATTTATTTTCCGGGCAGCCCTATCCCGTCCTTTAGCTGTCAATGCAGCGAATATGAAAGTAAGCACAAAGCCGTTGGGTTAGATTGTGCTACTCAGATTGCATGCTGTTTTGAGCCGCAAATAAAATGTCGTACAATGCGTGTTTTGACTCCAGACCGGCATGATGCTAGAGTATGTTTACAGCGATAGTTAGGTAGAAGGTTCTGGAAATGAGTGCGATGAGGAATCTGGGGGTCTACTCCCTAAGCACGAAGTCCGTGGTTTCCGCCTTAGTTACGAGCGTTTCCTACTCCCTATCACCTACGGACATACAATTATTTTGGGCCCGAACTGAGAATGAATGACAACACGATTTGACAGTTTTTCCAACTACCAATGTGTTTTTGCCCGTCCGAAAAGATGAACTTGACACTTGTTTTGTTCACTCCTACGTTTCGGGCTACTTTCGGACGGGCGACTAACTTTGTTGACGGACTTAGGGAGTAGGCCTCCTGATGGTTACTTATTTTGGGAAAAAATAATAAGTCGTGTTGGAAAAGGCGACCAAAGGAATGGCGAGGAAGGGGTTAAGCTGAAGGGCAATTAGTGGCGGTACCTTCATACAAGCCCTAATGCCCGATTTGGTCTACAAAAACCGAATAACATGCTTCATAAGTAATCAAAGAAACGAACTCAATCATTCGTGCGATACGAATAACATTCAAAATTCGCGCGATATTCGATGCGGGGCGATTTTTTATAATATAATTGTCTTGTTTTCTGTGTATTGTGTGCCAAATAATTGTTCTTCTTTCTTTCTTTCAACATACTGCAATCACCATTTCGTCTGCCAAGCGTGATTTTTATAGCAATAAATTATAATCGTCTTCCTCATTTCGTTATATAAAAACCTTACTCAGCTAGTTTGCCAATTTACCATTTACCAATGTTTGTTTTTGTTGACAATCCCGAGGAAGGAGAGAAAATCATCCCACTCTTCCCGTGTGTATTGTTAAAAACCGGCAAATGGATTGAACTACAAGATGCTAGCTTCCTAGAGGATTAAAATGACTAACAACTGTGACATCCCGCGTTATATCAAAACCATCAGCGATATCATGCAAAGAAAGTGCCTAAGTGATGTTTTTGTTTTCACATCACTCCCTTACAACCAACAACGAAAAAGACGAACAGACCAGCCAAATAACAATAAAACAATTCCATTTTCAAAAATAAATTTTCGCATACAACCTCGTTGAAAATTCATCCACCCAATCACACATTCAGATTAGCAATTAAACATTTTAATAACGTAATAACCTCACAAAACGTATCAGTACATATAACAAAGCATAGTTTTCGTTGTACAGACAGTTTAACCCTACATTGAAGTGGTCCATTCCGAGCGTTCGATAAAAAATAAGTCCAAAAAACGCGCACCACCCCTAGGCTCGGGCAAAAAAAGCAGATAAAAATGTGCCTGCCCCGTAATTTAAGCGTCCTACCAGTTGTCGATAACCCGAGGTACAGTTTTGAAAAATATTCGTAACGTTCTCATAATCATTGCACTTTTAAGCTCGTTTATTTAATTAGTTTTCCGTTTTAATTGTAATAGCTTCTTCAAAATGAGGCATGTTTTGAACGAAATTTTGGATGTCCCATCACGCCGTTAAATCTGTATTATACCCCTTCATATCTTTTGGTCCCGAATGCTAAGGTATTTTAACAGTTTTATCCCGTTTAAAGGCTAGAATATAAACTTCCTCACCGCACGCTGGGAATAGATATAGAATGTAAGATTCAATAAAACCCAGCACGCTTGGTGGTAGGATCTGTACGGTCCGCCTGACTAGCTACTACCCTCACATTAAAGTCCGGCGCCAAGCAGTTTACTGTGTTGCGTATGTATGTGAGAGCCAGAGGATTTTTTTTTCTGTTGGACTGCTTTAGGTGGTCCTAGGGGACCATTTCTACGTAACCGGGCGTTATTGGCGAGACCTGATGGATCTCCAGCCAATGGGGGGGGGGGGGGGGAGTAAAATACTTAACCTAAGCTAACTACTTGTACTACACTAACATCATGACTACCTGCAACAACCGCGCTAAGGGCCACCCCTAGTGGGACTCCGACCTCGGCTTAGGGCGTTGCTGGCGGGGACTTAGGGGGGGAGACAGCTTGATGAGGGCTGAACTATCGGTGGAGCCAGAGGAGTTGGGAATCCCTTTATATCTGTGTTACTTGGATTCGTGTACTCCATTTTAGACCCTGTCTGCACTTACCATTAGGGTCGACCATCCATCCATCTCTCTGTTTATCTTTACTTATTTCTTTATCTCATCTTTTAAGTTGAAACTAGGCTTTTAGTCAAATTTTTAGTCTGAATATGTAACTGTTAGAACACTATTCTCTCTCCTCTGTATCACTTTATACACATTCGGTATAGTACCAAAATACGTGTAGAAGTGCAATGTAGTTATTCTAGAGATTCTCACACAGAATTTTTCCTAAAAATGGCGGCGCGGCTACCATAGTAGTAGATCTCGAGTATTTTTCTAAAAATCCTTTCCAATTTCTATTTTCAGGAAACCGTGTTATTACTAAACCTTTGTTTGTTGATATCACGTTTGATCCTTAGGTAGAAAGCAAAGTGAAAGGTTCCTCCAATTTTCTAGTTCTAAAAATTTTGTAATTCCACGTATTCAATTTTTCCGTTGTTGATTCGTATGATTTAAAACTTTCTTGAATTCGTAGGCGGTCGTACTTTACTTAATGATTAAATGCAGTAAATCCTAGTTGCCTTAAAACCGCGAAAAGCAGACGAAAACGACACTTACGCACATATTAATACTAGACCAGATATACAATTTATAGATACAGAAAAACAAACCAACGAAACCAAATTCCACTACCCAACAAGAAAAAAAACAATTCTACCAAAACCAAGCTACTTATTACGTAAAAATGTTGGCAACTATGCAGAGATTCGCTCCATATAATTTATAGAGTAGTCACTGCACACTAGACGCCCTGATATTTGGACGTTATTGATATTATGCGTATGCATGCTCGTGATGAGGATTCGTGATGGGTGCATGATGGTGTAGTTATTTTTATAAGCTGAATACAAACAGCTTATACCTACAGCTAGAATTAAGCTGAAGGGCTGATTAATGCAAAAATTAACTAATTTCAATGAATGCAATTGGCCGGCCAAAATACTAATGCAGGGCCAATTTAATAGATAACATTTGACAACTGTCAGTTTTAGCTTCATAGTGAGATGACCTGCATAAAAACATCTATTAGAGTGAATGAATCGATACGGACTTCAAACATAATGTAAATCGAATTCAGTACATAATCATTGTATTCGAATCTACATAACAACTTTCGAATTTTTTGGGTAACATCCCTAGTGTTTAAAAAGAAAAAGAGATCACTGACGCAACATTGTAACGAGGTTCAGTTTTCTTTAGAACAGAAATTGTTTATTATGTTTAGAATGGCTTATTAGTGAAAGTAAATCGTAAAATTATCTTCTTTTGTCATTATTACAATAAATATGTAATCGTGATTGAAAAAGTTAAGCAATTGTGCAGTTGTAACTTCGAAAAAATAAATAATATTTTATGCCCGCCGTTACAAGGTTACGTTGTTAAATTTTGATGAAGTGTCAAATTTGATCTATTAAATTGGCCCTACAATTATCCCTTATGTTGCACATGACTTGACATTAGATTTGTCAGTTGATTAGTTCATTTTTGCGTTATCAGCCCTTCAGCTTAATTGCAACTGTATAGCATAAAATTGATCTGTAATACAGAAACCGGGGATCTAGCCATACTATAACTATCATCATACCCTTTTCACCGTAAGTTGATTCCTGATGTGTTTCTACGAAACGTTACCATACAATGAATAATAAATATTTAAAAAAAAACAAATCAAATCAAATCCTTTATTTATTCATTTTAGGATTGTCCTACCATTTATATGGTGTACAAACTTTTATGATACATATTTAGGAATAAGTAAGTAAAGTAAAGTATATCATGGATAATATAGCTATTTTATGGTTTTTGATTATGTCGTTTACGTTTTTTCGATAACAGTCTCCATACGGTTATAATTCACGAAATAACCGTGCTATTTGGACTCATCATAGGGTGAACAGAATACAGTGGCTATTTGTACCGCTACTTTAATCTTCTTCTTCTTCTATCGTGTCGGCACGAGCTATACAAGAATAGCTCATGCCGTGGTGAAAATATTTGCCAATCAGCAAGGTTGGTAGCGGGGCTGACTGACCAGGGTGCGCCGGACGTACTTAAGTATCGTCACTCGTGGAGGCACTTCTCATGCACATGGTTTAATCTTAAACAGCCATGATAAATTTTTCATAAACCTATGAAAAAGTTGAACAGCCTAAATCATGGCAAAAAATATTTGCCATGGTACAGTCTGTCTATAAAGTCATGAAATGAAACGAATTTTTAATCTTTCCCAGTGTTTTGTCAGTTAGTGTTTTATCAAGTGACTAGCTTTCGCCCGCAGCTTCGCTTGCGTGAAATTTTGAACCCGTTATGTGACGATTTTCCATACAAACTTTCATCCCCTATTTAACTCCCTTAGGGGTTGAATTTCGAAAAATCCCTTCTTAGTGGATGCCTACGTTACAAAAGGAACCTACTGTCAATATTTCAACTTTCTAACCCCAGCGGTTTAGGCTGTGCGTTGATAGATCAGTCAGTCAGTCAGCTTCTCCTTTTATATGTATAGATAATCGTGTCTAAATACGCGCAAATTGATTTAAGATGAGTAAAACTATATTAAGTTCTGCAAGAGATGTGATTTTTTAAGTTTAAATTTTATAATGTATTACTAGTGGCACCTCCAATTTTTAATGACTTTATAGACAGACTGTAATTGCCTCTCTTTGTCAATTCCGGTCTTTTTCCAGTTCTTGCCTCGAACCGTAATAATCGCAATTTTCTTTGTATCCACGATCCCACTAGGCGTCCTACGCGCTATTTTCCATCCAATGTTCCCACAATAGTAATTCTGATCCAATAAATTCCCAAGAAAAACATCCTAAACACAACGTGCAAAAAATTTCCACGCCAAATCTCATCTTATACCAATTACCATATGAGCATTCGCATAGTGACCCAATAAGAAGTAATACGTCGCAATAAGTGGCTGGAATAGACTCCGGAGCACCTATCCTGGCATTATATGCAGGATCTCTAAACATAGTCACAATGGCTGGTCATCATTCAATTGTGCCAGTGGAAATGGCCCGTTTATCTACAATGGAACGATCATTTTATCATTTCATTGCATTTCTTTAAGTTTCATACATTATGTATGGGGAGCGGGCGGTGTTGTTCTGTTTGGACTGTTGTTCTACGATGTAACAATAATATTATGTAGGGTGTAAAGTGTATGTATAATATAACACTGCCTGGCGATGTCCTCTACGTCACGATTTGTCGTATTTTTTCACCAATAACAACATTTTTTGACAACAGAAGCTAAAGCTTATTGGTTCAGCAGTAGCTATGACGTAGATAAGGTCAGTTACGTGATCTAGCTGTTATGGAAAGAGACTACCTGTACTGTTAGGACCATGATAAGTTTTTAAGTATCCAGTATTATCCCAGGTTATTATTGCCAAACCTATAGAATCTTTGTCCATGTCGGAGAGTCGGATGTATCAGACAAGAATAATTAACGATGCCTTTAATGGCTAAACTCCGAAGAGCAAAGAGCCGTATAACTGTTAAAGGAAAAGTTTCATCAAGCATATTAGTTTAGTCGAGAAATTGACGAACAGAGAAGAATGGTAAATATTTTATCGTTACCATATTGTTAATCAAATAGTGATGAACCCCGAAGTATGTACGCAGAATTACTCCCAAAGGCTCATTTACACGGAGATAGTTTCTCGAAGCGAGTCTCATGCTATCTCTGTTTTCATCATAGAAAAGGACAGCGACATAATGAGTCTAGCTTCGAGAAACTATCCCCGTGTAAATCGGCCTTTAGTCGGGCACAGGGAACTATTTTCCCACCAACTTTTTTGGAATACGTCGCGATATTTCTTTCTTATATTTTTATTTTTAAACCTAGCAAAATAACATTTTTTTACTATTTTCTTGAATGAAAAATAAAAATGATACCTACATAAAAAAACGTTTTTTTCTTCTTTTTATTGTTTATTAAAAAATGCCAAATTCTTTGTTATTACTTTTTTTAAACCGCCTACCCGATTAAGGGTTACCTACAACTAACGAAGCTAAATTTGACGCTGGTTGTAAATCAGATTTTTGGTATCAGAATTACAAGCTACGTTGAATGCAACCTATGAAAATAAATACCATTAGTTATGACTCCCAAACCAGGAACACACCAAGATCTAGTTCTCGGGTAGAAAGAGACAGAGCATCCCACTTAGCTGCATCACGAGTTGGCAACGTCAGAAGGTCAGTAGGAAAATCGCAGCGACCTTAGCCATCCATCGCGATTGAGGATCGTTGAGGGGTCCTTTAATGATTGTTGCATATAATGTTATGTACTTGCAAGGATTCAGTTTGTTCTTTAATGCTAGGTTCTTATAAGCAAAAACGAATCGTTTTTTTTACCAATGCAGCAATGGTAGCGTTCTTTTTTGCCAAACTGGGCATATAAATAGACTCTTGAGCTAATTGAATTGTGATAGCTACTAACGAATGGGAGGGTGTACTATACAAAGCTTTCGTTTAGGTCTTTCTTCATCACTACACAGTATAAAACAAAGTCGCTTCCCGCTGTCTGTCTGTCCCTGTGTATGCTTAGATACTACGCAACAGATTTTGATGCGGTTTTTTTTAATAGACAGAGTGATTCAAGAGGTAGGTTTATATTTATAAATCGCACTCGTGCGAAGCCGGGGCGGGTCGCTAGTTATTTATAAAGACACAAAAGTTTTAATTTTAACCAATTATGTTTGGGAAATCATATGAATCTGCCTTAAGAAAATTTTGGTGGTGGTATTTAGAAAATTATTAAAATATGATGATACAATACAAATCTTTATTATACACAAAACAAACAAGAAACATAACCTTATAATAAAAGTATAGATGTACAATGGGCGGTCTTATCGCAATAGGCGATTTCTGCCAGACAACCTTTGATGTCAGGTTGTTGAGAAATTCTTCTATAGATATTTTATGAGGAAGGGATACGTATAGATATATCTTAAACATTTTTGTTCATCAAACCGCTGCCTGATCCAATAGTAAAATTATACTTATGACCAGAACTAAATTGTAATAAGCTCAAAAAATTGTTATAATGTTGTAACTAGAGATGGGTTCTTACTCGGATATTATCATCGAGGTCAAGTAAACACTCATAAACACAATAGAGTAAAAAAGAACATTTACTTACTTTGATTGTTTATCAAATACTAGCGACCCGCCCCAGCTTCGCATGGGTACTATAATATGCATGTATTATACATATAAACCTTCCTCTTGAATCACTCTATCTATTAAAAAAAACCGCATCAAAATCCGTTGCGTAGTTTTAAAGATCTAAGCATAAATAGGGACAGACAGCGGAAGCGACTTTGTTTTATACTATGTAGTGATTTACTATTTAAATATTTATCTGCTTGCCCATTGAAATCGATTTTAGTAAAACTTAAGATGTAGGTAGGTACCAAACATTAGCTTAAGTTATGAAAATTGAAGAGGGAATTATGTTCGTAGTGGAAACTTCAGCAATGGAGGAAAACGCTTTTAGTTTGCATATTTGGGGCATAAGGTTCTTCAGAAAAGTAAACAACACTCAAATTAGCAAAAAAAGTTTTTTTATGGATATATTTTACATCTAAAAATTGCTAGTTTTGAAAAAATAAACAAATAACAAGGAGGCTTTTGCGATATCTTCCAAAAACCCTTTGCCTTATTAGGGGTTAAGCTGTATCATACCTACATTATCAGTAGAGAATTATTTTTTATCTTTTAACGTTACAAGTATTAAAACTGTAGATGAATTTCATGATGATTGTTAAATTAAAAGATTTCGAAATTGATTTTGAACAACGAAATAACAAGTTAGTAGTGCGTCCATAGAGGCGAGGAATTTTCTACCTTGCTCGTTTCCAGAAGTGTTTAAACACGAAACCAAATACAGGCACAGGTAATGTACGTAAAAATAAAATTTAAATTTATAATAAATGACCCGATTACCAACTCGTTCCATTGCACTCACACATTCTAACATAATCGAGAATTTTATCGCTCCCTATCATTCGTTTCCAAATAAGTCTCATTTATAACGCGTGGGGGATGAACAAAACAAAAATTTGAATAAGGAGGGCATTATTTATCACCGCCCCAATGAAGGCCGTTAATGTGATTTTTTTTTAATAAAAAAAATGTACGCGAGCCAGCCAAACGAGGATCATGTATCATCGCTTTTTTTCGGACAGTCATTGTCCTCAAAAAAATTATATTTATTTTTTTATTTATTTACAATCCACAGACACGGGAAACGGCGAAAGTATACATCAAATTAATTACTCTGTAAATTATGTTGTGGAATTGTTTAAGGTCAACGATGAGTAGTTTGTGGCGAATTTATTTTTCAGAGAGCTTTGTGTGACTATTGTGTAATTTACGAATTACTCAATTGTGTTCTTTTAGTTACCTACCTTAATTACGTACGTAATTAACGAAAAGGGAAATGGTAAAAAGATAAAACAAGTACCTAAAAGTCTTTAAAGCTAAAGTTACATTGAGGCAATTCTGCCTAAGGTGTTAATACAGTAAGGTAATATATCCAATACGAATGATTTACATACTCAAAAGATTTTAATTTATTCATTATAATTTAAATTCGCTTGCTATAACTGGACTCTTAACAACAAAATAATAAAAAGCGAACAAAAACAAAACACCGAACTCAACCCTTCGTGTGCCTAATTAAAAAAATTAAAAAAAAAACGCTCCCTCAGAACGCGCGTTGTCACGTTCCATATTCGCGCGTTAATTACACGTCATTCTTTTTTCAAAAAGCGCGCCAATGACGCGCGCAATTAAAGCCGTGTACAGACAACGGGAAGACGCGACATAAAGCCGGCACACACAATGCGTCCTCGGCGAAATTCGCCGCAGGGCTAGTGAAATTAACAAGGCGATTTACACTTGACACTAGGCGCCTGTTTTTCATTACTTTTCACGACGCTGCAGTCGCTGAGCGTCTACACTTAAACAACCTATTTTTAAAATCTGTACATGCTGAAAAATTGTGCTTTGAACTCATTGTCATACTGGCAAAGTAAACTTAATTGCTCTAGAATTTTTCTATGCTGTGGAATGTTGAGCGAAAAAGCGACTAATTGTGTATGTTCAACGGCTCGTCTCCTCCACATATCGCTGTAATTGTGTGAAATAAAGAGCTTTGTATCATTATTTTCCTGCTTTTTCTTTTTGTGCTAAGAGTTGTTGAACGTATTGTTGGTGGAGTTATTATTTTTTGTACTTCAACAACAATGTGGTGGCTTTTTCATATAATACATATTTGCTTCAAATTGTAGATAACTTTATTGTTTATTTAGCGATTTTATTACATACACTTAATAAAAATATAGCAAATAACGCTAAGAAATATTTAATGTGGTCTTATTTGTCGTAATTAGTGACGTTCCCAAAAAGTTCTCTAAATTATTTTCTGGCACTAATAATTTAATTAAAACATTAAAATTGTAAAAAACCTGTCAAACATACTGTTCGAAATTTTGAAATTATTAAAAAAAACAATACCCAATATTTTCACGTATAGAGCCACAGCCTAACATAATCGCAAATGAGATAGCTTCACACTTGGAACGAGTCCACAGATAATAATTGATTACGTCAACACACGCAATGCTTAAACAACATCAAGATTACACTCTCACTTGATATATTTATGGTCTGTTAATAGTTTTATTGTAATTGAAATTAATAGAGGCAGGTGTGCGAGAATTGGTCATCCTTCCCGACCTTTCGACAAAGTGACTCAAAACTCACTTAGTAGGTACATTATCGAGAGGATTAAGCAATAAAATTCGCTACTACGTTGATAGCATCATAGAAATCTAAATAAATTGTTTAATTTTTATTAACTGATTGAAAGCCGGATTCATAGATAAAATAGATAAACACTATATGCCGCCACTGAGCCGCGGCGCTGGGACATTAGCGGATTTTTATTATTTGTCCCAGCAGCGGGACAGTACAGGCTAATAACAACAACAACATTATTCGTTCATTAATTTGACATACCTACATGTAAAAATTTTTTTAAATGTTGCCTTAAAAATTAAAAATTAAATAGCCCATCGTCATCGTGAACAGAGTCCAAGCTACCGGTGGTCAGAGCTGCAAAGAAAGGAACCTCCTGAGAAAAAGTTCCGTGTGAAGAAATACGCTACACAAGTGGTCTCGTCAGGTATCTAGTCCTTGATCCAGCCACCTAACGAGAGCTTCCTGAGTTGTTGATCATGGCTCCTGGCTATTAGGCCACTAGCCGTAATGACTCAGCAGCCATTGTACCGATTATTACTCGATCCTTAATGCTAAAATATGAGCTTACTGAAGATTGTGAAGGTCAGATGTCACGGTCATCGCTGTCAGGAGCCTTTAATCCAATAAGATACTTAACTTATTTTTATTTACCGTTTTTCTTTGATTTACGATGCGGTAGCAACCTTTTGTCGGCAACCAATAAGTATTCTATCGGCACGAGTTATACGAGTATAGCTTATGCTATGATGAAAAGATTATCCAGTCAGCCAGGGTGCGCTGGACGTACTTAAGTATCGTCACTCGTGGATGCTCTTTTAATGCACCCAACAAGTACTAACAACGTACCCTTTATAAGGCAGAAACGAATTTTGTACAGCGCTTGTAACCACCCCACTAGTCTCACTTTAATGTCGATTTTATCGAAACTATTGTAAGAATGATCAACCTTATGCCAAAAACTCATCGGCCTTAAACGGGCACAGCGCACAAACGCGACCACCAACATGAATTTAGCCAACATGATCGTCAGTGACGCAAAGTCATTGTGGTTTTCATATGTGCCTTTATTTAAAATCTGCCCTATAAAGGGTGAACAGTAGAATTTTATATTATAACTTTCATGAGACACATTCAAATTTATTATGATTAGTTGCGATTTACTCACGTGCATTTTTCGGGATTGCCCGACTAATTTCGGACCCAAACCGCGTCGCCGCGTGTTCAGCTCATGATTAAGAGCTCCGTTTAGGTCCGAAACTAGTCGGGCCATCTCGAAAAATGCCCGTGAGTAAACCGTAACTAATCATAAACAGTAGAATTACTTATTCAGTAAGGATATTTTTTTTGTTGTAAAAACTACATTAAAAAAACAAAAAATTAAAATTGTCGGGCAATATAATACCATAGGGTGTTAATATTACATCTTACTTACAAACTATATTACAATCCTGCAGGAACACTAAAAAAAAATGAAAATCACAATCACAGAAAGGTTTAACAAGCTTTGTTGCCAACATGTAGCTTGTTAAACCTCTCCATTGTAGACCCATCCAGCCTCTCTGCAAACACCTTCAGAATATATCAATAATCATGCTTAAATTCTTGAAAATGCTTAAAAATGCATGAATATATCTACAAGCTTAGTTTTAGTATATACTAAACCTGAAACTAGTTTGTTCAGAATCACTAGGAGAATCGACTGATATATTTTTTACACCACTTTTTTTTTCATAAATTTCAATTTTGTTTCAGTAGTTTTCTAACCATAACAGTTGACGGGAATAGACACCTTGAGGCTTGAGACGGTCCTCTCGGTCAGTTTCCGTGTATCAGACAACCCTTGCATAGCACATCTCAGGCATTTCACACTTTTTTAGGGAACTTAACGCGACATAAACTAAGGTGTAACTTGGAGATTTACTAAAAAAAACACATATTCAGGCAGTTCTGATGAAAATCTTGTTGGGGTGTCTCGGTTTTCGTATAAAGTAAAAATAAGGTTGTATAATAGCTATAATCATGCTTAAATTCTGACAAAAAATGTAAGACCATCAGTTCAGTACCTAACTATTCGCACCTCTATTCTGTTAAAATTAGTGCAGTGCAACAAAGCGTTTGGACGGATCGCCGTCGGCAATACGCTGTTACTTTTTACTTTCTTTAGCAACTGAAGTATGTAGCAGTCTTTATTCATCATTTATTCCTGTTCCGGGACAATGGGTACAACACTAGTGTCCGACAAAACATTTGTGTCAAGTTGACGTCTTTTAGGATGTTATGATTAGAGATGCTTTTGTTTTTGAGTTTAGAACGTCTCTTTAGGTAGCTTGACAATTTTTTTTAACATTTTTTTTTCACGGTCCGTTTTTTATTGTGTAAATATCTAGTGGTGGGCTACTGGGTACTCGGAAGTCGCTTTCTTTGCTCATCGGAAAATAAGTTCTTTTAAATAAGAATGAATGCTTTTTGGAGATATTCCATTTAGCGCACCAACTTGAATAGAACCAATAGTACCTACTAGGAATAGGATTACTATTGGTGCTATTCAAATTGGTGCGCTAAATGGAATGCCTCACTTTTTTGACTTCCAAAATTCCAAAAGGACTTGACAAATTGTATGATCCTCAAAATTAAGAGGTTCTTTTAAGGTATTACAATCAATGACTAACACATCATTTAGGATCCTTCGGCTTTAAGTTATGTACAACGTGTTACAAAACTACCCCTAAAGCCGAAAGGGGATTAAAAGGTCTTGTAAAGAGTCTATTGGCAATATTTTAAAATAAAAGTAGGACCCAAAAAAAAATTTGGACAAACATAAAATAAAATCATCACTGAAACGCAACCCTGAAAACATAAAAGTAAAGAGTAGACTACCCAGAAAGTTATTTACATTCTTACCTAATTTTCTCTGAGAGGTAAATGACAATAACCATAAAAGACTAGTTGATTAACAGTTTCTTTTTTAAGGGGAATTATGTAACACGTTGTATACTTAATAGATAGATACTATGTACACCTAAGTTGTTTAATTTCGCCTACCCTCATTATACGTAGCCACCGCGACTGCAACAGACAAAATCGTTATTGTCGAAACATAAACAGCTACCAACTTATACAATTATGTAAATTTTATGTTACCCCTAATTGCTAACTTATTTAAAGAACTTTCTTTTAATACTCCGAGGGAGGGTTGTCTTGAAAAAAGTATATATTTCCCTTTAATCTCATGTAAATTTTGTTCAGAAATCCGATGGGGTTGGTCAAGCAATAAAAAATTTAATTAAGTTAGATTTAAATAAAGATGGTACCTACGTATAGTCTGGCCTAAACGAATCTGATAAAAAACAATCATTTAGTGATTATTTAATAAAACTACAATAACATCACGCTTGTGTTCCCCGTAGGGTTGGACAGAAATGTGTAGTAAGAACACCCTCATTCCACCATTATGTTTAAGCATCAGCAAACACAGTAACTACAAGAAGGAATTTGCGGACTACCCCAAGGGACGTAAAGCTATCTTGCCTCTTATTGTATAAGCATTTTATTATTGTTATGTATATGTATTAGGTATTGAATGCTCAATGCGATTCTTTGTAACTGGTGCAGCAGACGTGTCCCTAGCTCAAGAGAACCCTGGGCCGTCTGCTACATTACAGTTTGGCGCCCAACTCCGATTTGTAATAGGGAGCGAGCCTATTGCCATCAACCGGGCACAAATCCAGACTCCGGGCTGCTACTGAGCTATTCCAAAC
This sequence comes from Amphipyra tragopoginis, assembly GCA_905220435.1. Taxonomy (NCBI): domain Eukaryota; kingdom Metazoa; phylum Arthropoda; class Insecta; order Lepidoptera; family Noctuidae; genus Amphipyra; species Amphipyra tragopoginis. The sequence goes on from HG992006.1 coordinate 8,203,622, forward strand.
GGAAAACCCCAATAATACTGCCCGACCTGGGGATCAAACCCAAGACAACACGCTCAGCAGTCGCACCAACGAGGCTGTTTAATGAAACAAGTATTTAAAAATAGTCATGTGTTTAAAAAAAAGCTACAAACACAAAATACAATTTGATTCAAATCAAATCATTTATGCTTGTTAAACATAGGTAAAAATACAGTTCTCATGTGTTATGGTAATAGCGCGCTATGTTTTGCCACTAGGGCGTACAAGTTATAATAATATGTTGTCATGCATATTATTACAAAGTCAGTCATTTAATATAATATAAAAAATTCACATTAACAAACAATATAAATTACAATGTCAGCAATAAAGAAAATCGAATGTCAGAGTAGGTATTATATGTGTTACATAAAAATGTCAAAAAATAATTCAATACAATAACTTAATTTGTAATAACAATCTCAGATAAAAAATGCAAAAAGATTGTTTATCTTTTTTTCGTCACTCACGTCACTATTAGTAATTGTGAAAATAAGTACATTAAGGTGGTGTTTCACCAACATATCAATAATGTAGTCCGTAACTATTTACCAGATAAGCTAAATGTGACCTATAAATATGACATTTATGTGTTCAATAATCTTGTCATTATCACTATTGATATGTTGGTGAAATGCAAATGTTGACTATTGAAAACTTTAGAGAGTTTAATTAACAGTTAACGATAAGTTGGTGAAATACCCCCTAAAACCTTTTATATAATTTTAAATGGGTTCCTTCTATTTGGCAGAATCTTGATACTCCGATTTTTATTTGGCATAACTCACATGGCATAATCTTATTTAATCGAATATTTTTAAGGCATAAAAAATATTTAGCATAACTTTTGTTTGGCAGAATATTTACGTGTCCGAATTTACAATGGCATACTTTTATCTTGGCAGAATTTTGTTTCGCATAATTACCTTTGCCATAATTAATATTATGCATAATTTTGTTTAGCATAACATTTATTTAGAGATACGATTATTTGGTATGGGTGCATACAAGCATACAAATTTGTGTCATAAAAAGTCAATACGTTGTGCTGCAAAATTTTGTGACAGAAACGAATCGCTGCGAAACCGAGTTTACGCAGTCTTGTCTGCCCTACCCCTAGAGTGTAATTTAAACCCGCGTAGGCGCGGAGGGGTAGGGCGGCCCGCGAGCTGAGGAGCAGGTGGTTTGAAGGCCCGCCACCGCGGCTGAGGCTGGCCGGCGAAGCCGGCCAGCAAGCCGAAGCTGCGGTGGTGAGCGTTAAAAGCATCTGTGACGATAAGCTCGCGTGGCGCCGCCCAAACCCCGCAGCGCCGGAGCCGTGACAGAAACAATGCTTGCTGCATGTTGCATGCCTGCTTGCATGCTGCATGCCTGCTTGCATGCTGCATGCCTGCTGCATGTTGCATGCCTGTTTGCATGCTGCATGCATGCTGCATGTTGCATGCAGCATGCATGCAGCATAAAGCAGCAAAAAATCAGTTCTGCCTTTTAATGACTATCGATATAAAATGTATGCCAAAAGACGATTCTGACTGTGAATTTTCTGCGATATGATGTTTCTGCTTTTTAATTATTATGGATATAAACATTATGCCTAAAGATGATTCTGACTAACAAAATTATGAGTTTTGAATGTATGACAACTGAGTGTATGCGAAATGATTTTCTGCGAAATGAAGTTTATGCTATCCGTTGTTATGCAAAACAATATTATGACGTAAAAAGTTCTGCTATAAAAGGTAGACCCATTTTAAATACCATAAAACGATAAAAGAAAACAAGAACGTACAAAAATACGCATCTCGTAATTAGTCCTAAACATGTAAGTACGTATGCATGCAGCTCTTACATTGCACTTGACTGCAACGTGGATACGTCGAGGGTCAACCATTCGTCATGACGATACATCTCTGTAGTCTGCGTTGCGAGGGACTGTTTTAACGTTGTATAATAGGGTTCCATATTGAGTCGCATAAAATTAAAAGTCATAATTTATATTCGCATAACTTTACTTGTCATAAACATCATTTCGCATAACGCTTTTACCGAATAAAATGATTAGGTATAACTTTTTTTCTCACTGTGGCCCACGTCATCCCCTTCGAAGCTAACCTATCCGTGTCGGGACACCTCAAATTCAGGAGCTCGCTCTTGGAATTTAGTCAGTTGCGGAGCATGTAATAGTCTTGGCCCAAAATGCATGCATACTAGGTTATTTCTTTGTGCAATGGTATTGCTTTTCTTTGTGTAATGATATTAGTTATGTACCTATTATGTAAATATGTGTAATAAAAAAAATGTAAACGGAACGAAGGAGCCTGGATCTCACGACACAGGGAATCCTAGTGTGAGTTCCAGGAATCAACGCAAACGAAATGTAATTTCCTGAACAATAAATTATTCTTATTCTTGAAAAAAAAACATTATAAAATGAAAAAAATAATTTGTATTTTATTCTTAATTACTATTAGACGTATCAATATGACTTCTACGTTTATGGCAACTATGGTGAAGAAAATTAGAGCAAATTATAATTATGACGATTAAACCAATATGCTCACAAACTTCTACGCCAATAAATCAATTAAGCGAAACAACGTTATGCCGAACATTTTATGCCTTTTGACATTAGGACTTCAGATGTTATGTGAATCACGGGGGGGTTAATATAATATAATTATCATAATAATATAATATAATAGCCGCATTAAATTTTATACAAATAATTCTAGGCATAATAATATAAATTATCGAAAATGTACCAATACATCTTCTAAATCAAAATAGGTATAGTACGACACAACTATGAAGTTACATCGATGTACCTGATCGAACAACCAATGGCTGTCAATCATTTTCGCGCCATTCACACTTATTGTGTCAGCGTCAAGATAATTTTTACTGCAGTACTTTTAAACATTCGTGGTCTCGGAAAGAAACACTCAGTTCGGAAGTGATCGGTTTGACGAAGTTTGTCGATGCGACTTCTTAGTTGTGTCGTACTGTATTTGTGTTTGAAATTTCAGTGTGCTTAGGTCGTTTGTGAATGCGTGAGGTTGTAGGTTTGAATCAATATCATTAATTCAAAAGAAAATAAAAATACTTACGAAACATTTTGCTAAACACACCTTTGTACTTACTAATTGTTGATCGAAGGAATATATCCTGAAAATGAAAACATAATCCTAAAGTAAAAATGTTTTTTAACGGCTGATTTTTCAAACGTCAGATAACTTTTATCTGGGGAATAAGTTTGACGTTTTGACAGCTTTTGTATAGAAAATATGTCAAACCGTCATATTTATTCCTGGGATAAAATTTATCTGACGATTGAAAAATCGGCCCTAAATCGAACGCAATTGTTATTTTTTTAAACTAATATCGTTTTCCCGCTAAACGCAAAAAAATACCGAATTCAAAAAACGAACGTCGAATATAACCATTCGAAATTTCAAACTATCGAATTAACCGAAGGGAGGAGGCGCTAAGGTCAGGGGTACACCACCCTCCCCCGCTTGATCATTTATAATGCCAAAATGTTTTAATTAAGATGCTGTAAAATGTAATTTACATGCAAATTCGGTTTATGTTAATGTGGCGCGTATATCTGTTTGGGTGCGTGCTTGCTATCTAATTTTGCGACAGTGTGTACCGTCATTATCTTGGCTCTAATGAGAAATCTGGCGACGGCTTGATGTTTGCATAATTAAACTTGCGGTTGGGAACGTACGTTTTGATTGTCGCAGTGATAAAACACACGCTTCTAATACTTATAATGCGTACAATAGATGTGTTTATATTGGGGTAACTGTACTTTTTTGTGTTTTTTAGACACTACTGTTGCTAGACATGGAACTTACTTTTTGAAGTATGTGTGATTAACGTTGACTACAATCTACAGGAATTAGAAAAACGACTTAGAGATACAATAACAAAAAAATAGTTGCTCACATGTCGTCACCCTCCGCGCGAAATTCTCAGTGACGTATCAGATTCAAATGAATAGAAATAAATAGATGCCTTAGAGCTTTAGGGCAATTACCGCATACTGTATCAAATATATGAAACACTACGACTTTTCACAGATAAATAATTTTTGAGCCTTCTATTCAACGTGTTGATGGTTGATATTTATACTATGATCGTAACCGAACACAAAAAAAGCATTGGCAGATTTTTATCTTCTCTGTGGTTTGTTAATTCTGTAACCGAATATTTCAAACCGCCATTTCTGACAGTGAGTGCGGTTTGTGGATTAGAAAAGCTGATTTTGGCAATTTTTACCTCTAGCTAAAATTATTTTTGTGTTTTGCGAGTGAGTAAAATGGATCCCAAGAAGTTTTACGGAAAAACATGTAAGTAGTATCAAATACTTCTTGACGAAAAACTAACTAGAACTTTGTATCTGAAATGATACTATATGCAGTTAAGTTAACCTATGTTTTTCAAATATGATACTTCATGCATTAGAGTTTGTGTCAGTGCTCGGTCAGATATGATACTACATGCATTATGTGCATCGTACAGAGTTACTGAATGTTTAATAATGACTGATGGTGAGAAAGTAGAACAAGTGAATGAGTTTATGTTTTTGAGAAGTTTTATAACGTGGGTACATCCCATGTAAAAATTTTTTGGTATTCTTATTAACTGCTGCTATAACGTTTGGAGCTTATGTAGGTATTTAGTGTTTTATTTATTTTCAGGGACTCGGCACGCAAGCGGGCGTGATATTCCTTTAGATAGCGATGATGAGGACCTGACCGATGATGAAGATTATGGTTTACCGCCCAAAGGCGTAACCATCGAAGAAACAGACTCGGAGTACGATTCTTCTGATAAAAGTGAGGATGAAGGGAGTCTCACTCAAGATGCATTGGAGGCAGTATATCTCGAAGACGATTTTGAATATGAAAGTATGGGAAGTGCTGAAACTATGAATGACATTCTAGAAGCGTCAACATCAACGGGTATAGCGGATAAAAACAGAAAAACAAAAGGACTACCTAAGAAAAAAGAAGGCAATAAAAGATAAATTGACTTGGACCGACAACACAATTACTTATGACAGCGAGGATGTTGCATTTATGGGCTGCACCAACCTACCTGATAACATAATGAGCCTGGACACACCAATAGCCTTTTTCAAGTATCTGTTTCCAACTAGTGCTATTCATCTCATACATGAACAGAGCAATCTATATGCAGAGCAGTTGCAACCGGAAAAAGCAAATTCTATAACTTGTGACGATATAACTAAATTTATAGGAGTTATCATGTACATGTCAGTTGTACATTTGCCATCTACGCGACACTACTGGAGTGAAGGAACATATGTCGAAAAAGTAGCTTCTCTCCTTACTTGTAACAAGTTTGAAGAAATCAAACGGTTTTTGCACTTTTTTGATAAAACTAAAGAACTTCCTAAAACTGACCCAAATTGCGATCGACTGCAGAAATTAAGACCACTTCTGGACATTCTGAGAGCACAATTATTAACAATCCCTAAAGAAGAGTACCGAGCAATAGATGAACAAATGATACCCACAAAAGCCAAAACATCTGGTTTTCGACAGTATAACGCAAAGAAACCCCACAAATGGGGATATATTAATTATGTTCTGAGTGGCGCTTCAGGATTCAGTTACGACTTCGACATCTTCACAGGACAACACAAAACCGATGTGCCACATAATTGTCCAAATTTAGGAGCAACTGGCAATGTGGTTACAAGATTACTAGCCACGGTGGCACAAAATTTAAATCATAAACTGTTCATCGATAACTTTTATACCAGTCTTCCACTCATGGCACATCTGCATGGTATTGGAATTCTACCATTAGGTACAATTCAACTAAAAAGAGCGAAAGACATTTATTTGCCAAGCAAAAAAGCATTGCTGAAATGTGAAAGAGGTCACTGCATCGAAAAATCCACGGAAATAGACGGAGTTCAACTAAGCGTGACTACATGGGTTGACAACAAAGTCGTCAGTTTATGTTCTTCCTATGTTGGAAAGGAACCCATGGCTCCTGTGAAACGATTTTCAAAAAAACAAAAGCGAGTAATTGAAGTTCCTCGCCCAAAATCTGTAGAAATATACAATAAATATATGGGCGGGGTTGATTTATTAGACGCAATGTTGGGATTCTCCAGAATTAAAATTAAAAGCAAAAAATGGTATCATCGCATATTCTTCCACTTGGTCGATATGACGTGTGTGAATATGTGTGTGGCGTCGCCGCAATAAACAAAAATCTAACAACGAAGTGTATATTGTCGTTGTTAGATTTTAAACTGTATATAGCTGATGTTTTGATGCGGGAAACAGGAGGAGTTTTTACTCCAACTACCCGAGGCCGAGGGCGCCCTGCTCTAGAACATGCCGATATAAGAAAAAGGAAACGACGTATTGAACTGCCTCCGCAAGAAGTGGTATATGACGGGATTGGACATTGGCCCAACTGGGGTGACAAACGGCAGAGATGCAAAAATTGCTCACGCCTATCTTACATTTACTGTAGTAAATGCGACTGTTTTTTTTGTTTAAACAAAGAACGTAATTGTTTTAAGGATTTTCACGTAGTTTTACATTAAATATTCACATGAAATATGAATCTTTTTCATTAAAAAAATACAACTTGATAATATACATAATTAAACGAAAACACCATAACTACATGTTGTATCATATATGACGTCGTAAATATCGTTACCTGGACTGCATGTTGTATCATATGTGAGATTTTGGGTTTCGAATCAATTATTTCGGTTTCCAAAGATAAAAAAAAAAAAAAAAATCTAGTGTACCTATTAGGTCATAGAATTATATAAATTAATTTGAAGGGTTAAAGAGTAAGCCAAGAGCAATATAAAACAGTTATTAATCACTACATAGTATAAAACAAAGTCGCTTCCCGCTGTCTGTCTGTCCCTATATATGCTTAGATCTTTAAAACTACGCAACGGATTTTGATGCGGTTTTTTTTAATAGACAGAGTGATTCAAGAGGAAGGTTTATATGTATAACTAGCTTTCGCCCGCAGCTTCGCTTGCGTGAAATTTTGAACCCGTTAAGTGACGATTTTCCATACAAACTTTCATCCCCCATTTAACTCCTTTAGGGGTTGAATTTCGAAAAATCCCTTCTTAGTGGATGCCTACGTTACAAAAGGAACACCTACTGTCAAAATTTCAACTTTCTAACCCCAGCGGTTTAGGCTGTGCGTTGATAGATCAGTCAGTCAGTCAGTCAGCTTCTCCTTTTGTATGTATAGTTAAATGCATAATATGGTTGAAAAAAACGCGGAATACGCGATAAACGACAGCCGCTGGCGACCTCTAAGTTCATTAATAAAGCCACAACTAACTTAACTACTGAAAAATTACCTATTAATAACTAGTTATGACAGTTAGCATGGAGGGTGACAATGTAATCACAGGTCTGCTGGAAGAGATTTCTTTTAGAAATAAGCATTGCCTTTGTACGCTACGGTGCTGATTAACTTATATTTTAGTAACTGTTGTGTGAATATTATTAAATACCTAAATAAATAATTTCTTACAACACTTACATTTTTGTATTCAGAATTCAACGATGGAGTTTGTTAGATACATTAACGACTTAATTTATTTTAAATTTTCGATTAGGTACGTACTTAAATTGCAAGTAAAGTAACAAACAAAAACGAATTAGTCTAAATTAAACTAAATTTAGCTACGTACATAGCGATAAGTTCGTCGAATTCTCATTAAAATCAATTAATTAAAGACAAAGTTAATTCTAGGCTGCCTTCGAGTCCACAAGACATTCATTAGCACGAGAAAGAACACAATTCCGCTAAATTATTCAAAGAAAAATGTTTGACAACCCTTTTAATTCAACCCTTTACTTTTGGAGTTGAAAAGATGACAGAACTTTTTTTTTTCTTTTTTTAATGACAGAAATTTTTATTTAGAAGGTCTAGTACCGTCCGACATGACTCAAAATGAACGTAGTTGGCGGCGCTGCTTGTGAAGGGACATTTCCAAAAACTATCAAATCTAGTACCTACATTTCATGTTAGGTCTCTATCTCGCCACGTTCATTTAGGTCCATGTGTCCGACATGGCACTTAGTGTGTCACGAGTGTTTTTTTGTAAACATTTATTTAAGAACTGAAGACCTACTCCTTTTCGAAGTTGGTTATAAAATTAAGAACATTACCTATAAATGGAAGCTTTTGGTCATAAAACTTCTATGATTTCTGCACTGAGAAAACGGACAGCAAAATTAGTTTTGTAATTTCATATTTAGCCAAATTGTGCTTACTTGTAAACAAAGTTTGATTATACCTTATTAGCAAACCGCTTATTTACTGGTAGCTTATTGATTTGGTTACTAAAGTTCGGACTAAATATATGTGTACAGTCGTACGCCTTCGATCTTAAGGGTCCTCTCGTAAAAAAAGCGTGCAGATGAAGCAACTTTTCGTCGGCATTTACAGAGAAAATATATCTGAAAAAATAGGTAGTAATTACAGGGTATGATACGTAACTTGGACTTGCCAGATTTTTTCTATCGGCATCACATAATAAGAAAAAAAAACACCAAATCACCTCCAAATCGTTGAGATGAAACCGTTTTACTCCTACATTTTTTATCAAAAGACTGAAAAAAAAAAATCTTCTGCTTTGCATTACAAAGGACAATAACTTGGACTTGTTACTTTTTTAAATATGTATTAGTTTCATTATATTGAATAAATAATGCGTCAAATTACAGATTGCGTCTATGTCACACTCGCACTCGTCCCTCTCTCTCTCGTCGACTCGTCGTAAGTCAGTACGGTACCAAATGCTCAAGGTCGTTGGCGTGAATAAAAAAGCCTTAAAGAAAGTCGCCTTTTTATTCATCTGAACATAGCGCACCCATGATAAAATTAAATTAAACGCCACGTATTGGAGTAATTATTATTAGTGTTGACATTACTCCTACTTAGTATTTTGACAGCTGTCAAATTGGACCTATTAGATTGTCACCAATAAAGTACATAGCACACGATATGTAGTTAGTTTTTTATGTAACTAATATCGTAATATTGTGTTACTTAAGACAGTTTTTTCAGTATGCCTGCTTAGCGGCATTCTCAGACACAGAAAGTCCATACATCAAATATTGTATTAAAAATTATAAAAAATATCGTGTAATTATAAAAAAATCATCACTCTCAACTCAACTGCAATTTATTTTATTTCTTAATCTCAAAAAAAAAAAAACGTTGCCCCACACTAGAATTTCTCCTGTATCGTGGGTGCGTTTACAGACACAAATCTCACATACACAAACGCCCAGACCCGAAACAACTATCTGTAGGCCATACAAATTTTTGTTCCGTGTGGGAATCGAACCCACGACCCGCAGCGCAGAAGCCAATCGCTCAGCCACTGCACCAAACGTGTCGTCAAATTGAACACAATGGAATTAATGGACAGTGTGTTTTGTTAAGATTTATACCTAAAGTTACCTTTGCATCATGTTAATAACATAGTGCAAATGAACATGGAGTAAGTAAGTACGTTGAGTAAGTGGACATGAGCTTATTAGCTCTCTCAAACAAATGTTTACAAATAAACACATGGCTATAAAATTATTGAACGAATGCTACCTAATTTGATAGATTCAGTGCGTAAAGTGGTTATAAGTAAGAGATTGTTGAAAGTACTTACTATTACGAAAGGAAACCATGAAAACTATCTCCATCCACAAAACAAAACGACAGTTCAGCCTACCTATATAGTTTTTCTTCATTGCCAACCCTTCTTCACTTCTTCAAGATTGAATTCGGCTAAATAAACTGAATTATATGCTACTTAAATGAGTGTCAAGTCCGGTGGGGTGCCCGGCAACCCCTACCCTTGAGGCCTCACTTCAACCTCACCCCGAGATTCTTCTCAGATTGGCGACGAAACAAAAAAGTGGGGTAAGTCTGGTTTCGTAATAAACTGGAGGTCGCCAGCGGCTTCGCCCGCGTGGATGTCGTTTATCGCGTATTCCGCGTTTTTCTCTACTATAATATGCATGTATTATATATATAAACCTTCCTCTTGAATCACTCTATCTATTAAAAAAAACCGCATCAAAATCCGTTGCGTAGTTATAAAGATCTAAGAATACATAGGACAGTCAGCGGGAAGCGACTTTGTTTTATACTATGTAGTGATAAATAAAAAATAGATTGATAATTTGAGCCTATCAATGATTCAAGCGCAGTTCAGATTGTGCTATAATATATAGCATATAGCAAATATTGCATAGCACAACAATATCGGTCAGCATACATTTTATATGGACACGTTCACACAACGCTATACTATAAAGTATTTGCGTGCTGTACGCAATAAACTTGAGCGATTCTTAGAGCCAGGTATATCGTACGATTCTCCGTCCATCGCCCGACGGATCACCGTTAAATAACTTGCTATACATAGAAGACCGGCTTGCAATATAAGTATAGCGTATAGTGTGAATGTCAATCTGAACTGCGCTTATAAGGCTGCTTTTCCACCAGAGATGTGCTATGCAACGTTGCTATGGATGCGTAGCATAGCACTGGTGGAAACTGATTCAACTAAGCTACGTTTTTTATATGGAAGTATGCGTGTTGTGAAAGCGTGCTATGGATGGTCGCGAGTGGTGTAGCTATGTACTGAGCAGTGTACCTACAGTAGGCGCGCGTTTGTTACCGAGCACATCTTACTCGCTCCGCTACATAGCTTGGCATCAGTGGAAACAGTCACATAGTTTCGTAGCTTAGCTTTTACATTCTCGCAGCATAGCTGCATACATAGCACATCTGGTGGAAAGAAAGGCACTCTAAGTTTTGATGATCAGATGTGTCTCCTCTTTCTATGGATGCTTCCTGCATGAGCAACAACAATGGCATCATTCATATGATTATTATAGCATCCTTACACTGATAATTATTAGAGCTGATTTTTTATTTATTGTTCTTCACACGACTGCCCAAAAAAGGAGTGTTATGTTTTTGTCATTTGATATGAAATTACTGTTTCAGGTTATACGAATAAGTTAACGAATTATGTTTGTTTAGAAAGTCAGGTAAGCTATCAAACGACCGGTAGGACCAGAGGAATTTCAAAATTAAAATGGGAAAAGAACATTTTTGTAAGGTTTTTCAACCTACAAAATATTTTAAAATATGTAGGATGCAACACCCAAACGCTCATGAAAAATGTTTTGTAAGAACGAAACATAAAAAACGCTTAAAAATTTGATCACGATTCAACAATGTCAACTACAAAAACAAAACAACATGCGTTTTTAAATTCGTATACAAAAGTTAACCCTCCTTACCCACACAAACGCGACCAAAAGGAAACTCGTAAAAGTCACACAAAATCTTGTAAAATCCCGACTTACCCAGTTTGGGTCGTCGACAGCCAAGACAAAAGTAGGCGGGCGCCCTCACTGAAACGAATAGGCCGGGGCGGCGAGCTTTTCTCACTCTCTTAAACGCTCTCGCTGAATGTAGTGCGAACAAGCGCTGTTGATACTTGGAAATTTTAGACATAATTAATTTCATTTGTATTTTGTGAGGTAAACAAGTTTGGGGATGTTGGTAGTTGAAAATTAGGTAAATATCCAAGATACAGATCATAAGCGCTATATCCACTCACAAGTTATTAAAGCAACTGCTTGCCTCGTTCGTAAAAGTTCCAGAAGTCAACTTGCTGGCGGTGTGTCCACAGTGAAGGTTGGTTGCAGAAGTCAACCTCCGGAATTTCACTATCAAGACATTTAAATATCAAGTTATTTTACGGGTTGCTTGCAGCTTATATTAAAACAATAAATTATGGACCTAATGACTGTTATATTCGATGCTAATGCTATGTACAATTTGAATAACATTTTCAGTTCTATAATGTTCAGTAAATACTGTATACAAATAAGAATACAATGAAGTCAAATTAAGTAAAAGTAACTCATTGTGCAACGCCTTTTAAGTTTTATCCGTGGGAAAAGTACACGTTCAATAGAGCACATCTTCCCACCAACATCAGCATTACGATCATTACATTACACTACTTAACCCTTATCCTCACTATATCGTATTAACCGCTAGCGGCCCGACCGACAAACTGGTTCGTCAATGCCATTGTTTATCTATTGGGTCTATAATTACATTACTTGAGACTTTAAAAGATTTTAAAAATAAAACAAAGTACTTAATTAATTTTAATTAAAAGTATCAAACTGGCAGAGTCAGCGTAGAAGCGACAAGTGTCTTTTGAGTAGACGCCGTCCGCGCGACATTGTTGCAGCGTGTATACAGCTAATATAATAATGCTTATACGTGTATAATCTTCATTATGTTACGTGGCATGTCACAAAGGTGGGATTTGACCTCATTTTTAAACTGCTGTTTGTTTTATGATTAGTGATTTACGTTCCAGTAGAACTTTAGCGTGCAGTGAAGGTGACTCATTGAGTGAACAATGGCTGACGATAAAGACGAAAAGGAGAAGACTATCCTTTTTTTTACCTGAGCAAATCCTCATGGATACTGGGATCCCTCGTGGATTTTAGCACCTTAGTTAACTGACTGCGCGGAGCGATATCACGGTAGTCATGCCTGCTAGCTGAGTTGCCGTGCTTTCATTCTTTTATGCGTGACATCGAAATGTTCTGTCAAATATTTTTTATTAACAAACTTTTTTTGCTAATTTTTATTCAAACATTTTAATATGGTTTATAGGTATACGATCACCTAAAAAATAGCGCAAGGAAAAAAGAATTTTAATTTTTAATCAAGCTTAATCCTATTCCTAGTTAATCTATAGGTACTAGTAATAGATCATGAGGTTTTAGGAATTAAGTACATGAACTATTTAACACCCTGTCTGTATATTTAAATATTTGAAATTTTAGAGTTTAAAAAATAACCAGAGCTCGTCAGCGGCTTCGCCCGCGTTGATGTCGTTTATCGCGTATTTCGCGTTTTTCTCTACCATGTTATGCATGTATTATACATATAAACCTTATTCTTGAATCACTCTATCTATTAAAAAAAACCGCATCAAAATCCGTTGCGTAGTTTTAAAGATCTAAGCATACATAGGGACAGACAGACAGCGGGACGACTTTGTTTTATACGATGTAGTGATGTCGTAAAATCTATGCCATGTTCATGCTACTTAGCTCCATGGTTCAAATAACCCCGTTTTACGATAAACATAATGATTTATTGATTGACAAGGTAGGTTTTCTCTAGCTCCACAGGTCCATTGTTTGAAGACCGATATAGCTTAAGGCTCAAGCCTTGATTTTGAAACTTGAGCTTCGTTGGCGCTGGAAGTAATACGCTTTACCTATATATGGTGACTGGAATTAGTGACCGATAGTTTAACACATGACTGTACTCATGATAATAAACGACTTTCCCAAAGAAACATTATTTTTATTTCATTTTTTTCATTTAAAATTTATTAATAAACCGTTACGGAATGGACGCGGCTCGTTATATGGAAATATATTTTTTTGGTTTTATAAATAAAGTTTCTTTGGGAAAGTTGTTTGTTATCATGAGTACAATCATGTGTTAAAGTAGGTATCGGTCACTAATTAACAGTCACCCTATATACAGGGTGTTAACGAATTCGTGTAATTCCTTCAAACCACGTGATCTACTGGTGACACAGATGAAGCCTAAATGGGAATTTTTGAAAATCAACTAAAAAAAAAATTTAAAAAAAAAACTTGGTTTTCTATTTCTGAGTCATTTTAGAGCCTAGAGTTATCTGACTGCAAAGAGCGACATCGCATTAGTCGTGCCTGCCAGCCGTGTCGCCGTGCTTTCATTAATTTGTGCGTGGCATCGAAATGTTCACGCATATAAAACTTTTTTTTTGCAAAAAAATAAATTCTTATTTTTGTACTGAAACCTTATTAGCTGGTTTAGATACGATCGGTAACAAAGCCGCATGAAAAAATAATTATTATATTTTTTTATTTTTAATCAAGCTATATCCCGTGCGGGGCCTGTCTACACCAGTAGTAGATCATGCGGTTTTAAGGAATTACACGAATTCGTTAACAGCCTGTATATATATATACATAGGCTCTACTTCAGGTGAAGCCGTCATTGGCGCTATGATGTTGGTAATATAGAACTATTTCTTCAGGAAGTTCAGTGTCGTAGTAAGGGCCTATGCACACGGCGTCTTTTCTACGCGCCGTCGACGCGCGTTTCCGCCAAACTCCATACATAAAAAATCACAATGACGTTTTTTAAGTATGAAGTACTAGCTTGCAGCTTCGCTTGCGAGAAATTTTGAACCCGTTAAGTGACGATTTTCCATACAAACTTTCATCCCCTATTTAATTCCCTTAGGGGTTGAATTTCGAAAAATCCCTTCTTAGTGGATACCTACGTTACAAAAGGAACCTACTGTCAAAATTTCAAGTTTCTAACCCCACCGGTTTAGGCTGTGCGTTGATAGATCAGTCAGTCAGTCAGTCAGCTCCTCCTTTTATATGTATAGATGACAGAAACGGGCGTCAACGGCGCGTTAAAAAGAGACGTCGTGTACATAGGCTCTTAGGGATATAAGCTTCCAGGGTACCTAAGGTTCAAATTTTGAGGCCCCCAAAAAACATGCTAAATAAAAAAGGCATTTAATTAAGAATTTTGTTAAAAATGAAGACTGACGATTTTATCTGATACTTGTAGCTCTCAATCTCTAGACATAATTCATTTGCATTTAAATCAACACCATACTTTAACGCGAGATCTGCTGCAATTATTTCAGTTATACAGGGTTACTGGTAATTCGACGTATTCCTTGAACCACGTTATAGGGGGGCTAATATGCAACAAATTTAATCCCACATATGTTCTACGAAATTCAATAGATTTCGAGATATTGCAATTTTTATATTATTTTTAATAATACCCAGAATTCCTCCTTAAACATTATTTATTTATAAAACATCAAATTGATCGGCTTTGATTATGATATTAGCTTGTAGCTGATACTTTTACGAAGCTTTCTGCGTATTTAACTGTTCTTAATGACCATCCAATTGAAAGTAATCATTAAAAGTTAAATAAGTGTATTAGAAAGTCATCGAGGTACACGATAAAGAATGATGTTTATCTCAAAAATTTACTATCGCACTAAGTGTACAAAATGCAAGACAAACATCCTTATTTGATCAGCTATCCAACGAGGTATAGACGTTCAAAAAATATATAGAAACTAATGTAAAAATGTCATAAAATACTGTCAAAGGCGATTTCTGAAAAATCTCTACAAGCACGCAGGTGGCCCGTTAAGTGCAATTCATTGCATAATCTTCGCGTAGAGATTAAACAGCAGTCTGTCGGGCACCAACTGTCCTCTAAATGTCAGGATTAGATTAGGTCAGGTCGTTAGGTTATGTTTGGTCAGGGTTAGGTAGGTTAGGTTAGGACCTAAGTGTGCGAGGGAACACCGGGGTCGTTTTAGTCAGTAAGAGTCTGACAGACCCCTCTGTCCATCCCCAGGACGGAGGACATCCATGAGGATATCAAGAAGGCAAAAAAAATGGTTAGGTTTGGTCACAACTTCGATGCCCTGGGATCTGGAGGCGAGGGCCCTCGCGCTGAGATATCGCCAAAGCGAGGAGGCGCTTGAGCGGAGTGGTCTCCGCCAGATCCTAGTGGCTGTGGAGGGAACGACTTGCGCAACCCAGCGCATGGCACGCCGCAATAGTGGCGGTAAGACCAGTAATGGAGGAGTGGCTGGAGAGGCAGCATGGCAACCTCGGCTTCCAGATGACGCAGTGCAGATATCTCAGCGCGAGGGCCCTTGCTTCTAGATCCCAGGGCATCGAAGTTGTGACCTAACCTAAACCTAACCGTGACCTAACCTAACGACCTAACCGGACCATTTTTTTTTGCCTACTGGATATCCTCATGGATGTCCTCCGTCCTGGGGATGGACAGAGGGGTCTGTCAGACTCTTACTGACTAAAACGACCCCGGTGTTCCCTCGCACACTTAGGTCCTAACCTAACCTACCTAACCCAGACCAAACATAACCTAACGACCTGACCTAATCTAATCCTGACATTTAGAGGACAGTTGGTGCCCGACAGACTGCTGTTTAATCTCTACGCGAGGATTATGCAATGAATTGCACTTAACGGGCCACCTGCGTGCTTGTAGAGATTTTTCAGAAATCGCCTGTGTCAGTATTTTATGACATTTTTACATTAGTTTCTAAATATTTTTTGAACTTCTATACCTCGTTGGATAGCTGATTAAATAAGGATGTTTGTCTTGCATTTTGTACACTTAGTGTCATAGTAAATTTTTGAGATAAACATCATTCTTTATCGTGTACCTCGATGATTTTCTAATACACTTATTTAACTTTTAATGATTACTTTCAATTCGATGGTCATTAAGAACAGTTAAATACGCAGAAAGCTTCGTAAAAGTATCAGCTACAAGCTAATATCATAATCAAAGCCGATCAATTTGATATTTTATAAATAAATAATGTTTAAGGAGGAATTCTGGGTATTATTAAAAATAATATAAAAATTGCAATATCTCGAAATCTATTGAATTTCGTAGAACATATGTGGGATTAAATTTGTTGCATATTAGCCCCCCTATAACGTGGTTCAAGGAATACGTCGAATTACCAGTAGCCCTGTATAGGTAACTAGCGACCCGCCCCGGCTTTGCACGTATACGTTTTATAGCTTAAAACCTTCCTCTTGAATCACTCTATCTATTAAAAAAAACCGCATCAAAATCCGTTGCGTAGTTTTAAGGATATAGGCATACATAGGGACAGACAGCGGGAAGCGACTTTTTTTTATACTATGTAGTGATTTGTTTTTTGGTATTTGTAATTTAGTAATGGTAGTGGTCTCGTGTAGTGTCGGACTTATAAAAAAGCACTACCCCATCTCTTCCCGTGGGTGTCGTAAAAGGCGACTAAAGGAATCTCTAGAGGATGGGTAGCAGCGTTCTCTGAGTACTTTAACAACCATACTGCAATCGCCATCCCGCCTGCCAAGCGTGGTGAATACGGCAACCCCTCCCCCCTTTTTGGGGGAGGCCTATGTCCAGCAGTGGACGTCTTTCGGATGAATGATGATGATAATAATATGTCTGGTAGTGCAGCTGACTGCCCAGTGTACGCTGGACGTAATTAAGCATCGTCACTCAAGAAGGCTCTTGTCATGCAGAAGCACCATTGACTATGTCTAAGTATTTACTACTGCTTTATTTTGTTTGTCCATAGGTACTTATTTTTCTCTTCTCTCGTTTCGGCACGAGCCTAATACCAGGGGGCCTACTCCCTAAGTCCGTCAACGAAGTTAGTCGCCCGTCCGAAGTAGCCCGAAACGTAGGCGTGAACAAAACAAGTGTCAAGTTCAATTTTTCCGGCGAGCAAAAATACATCGGTAGTAGGGACAACTGTCAAATCGTGTTGTCATTCTTTCTTAGTTCGGGCCCCGAAATAATCGTATGTCTGTAGGTGATAGGGAGTAGGAAACGCTCGTAACTAAGGCCGAAACCACGGACTTCGTGCTTAGGGAGTACACCCCCAGAACTGCTCATGTCGTGGAGAAAAGTCAGCAAGGTTGGTAGCGGGGCTAACTGCCCAGGGCGCGGTGGACGTACTTAAGCATGGTCACTCGTGGAGGCTCTTTTAATGCACCATATGTTCTATGTAGACTATGTTGTAGATAGTATTCTACTTTATTACGTTTCTCATACATAATGTGTCACTTGAATTTTCCTACTTATATCTTTGCAAAACGAGTATTTACTGTAAAAGACACAACAACATAATCGTTCAGGGGTGATTCTATCATTACAGTTATAGCTAATATCGGTATGTCAGGATTGTGAGCAAGGTAAATGTAGTAAATAACACCAACATAGACTCTCCACCACTGAGAGTACTTGTATTTGGGTTAGTATTAGTAACATGAACTAGATCACAATATAATACTTTACACAATTATTACAAGATCATAAAATAAGGACAAGCTAGACAGATATTAAAGGTCAGACTTCTACACAAAATGCTCTCGCTTCGTCGAATGACCACCGCCTTTATAACATTGGGTGCGTTGATCTATATCGACGACTACCTTCCTTTGTCAACATTGCCCAGTGTTACCGGCTAGCGATAATATTACTTACAAGTATTTAAGTCATTTTTCGTCAACATCATCATGATTCAACATTGCGATTGTTAAAAAAACTACTAACATTTCAGAAATACTGCTCTAATATTGTCCGTAATATGCACAGACATTAAAATCACAGCACGCAAACGAATCCAAGAAAAAAAACAACATTTCATGGCAAAGTCCTCGCATCGGTAAACAGAGCCAACCCTTCAATAGGCAAATGATTCAAAATTACAGTTAAAAAAAGAGAATAAAAAGCTCCGAACTCCATTAGAAACAAAAATAAATTGAATTACAACTCGATCGACATTTTCGATTTGGAGGCCTAACTCAATTAGACGAGAGCGGTGATGGAAAAATAAAATAAATACGAGGAACAAAAAAAAATTAAAACAAAAAAGAGTCCAGATATAATTTGAAATATCTCCGTAAATGCAAAGTGTGAGTGCTGTTATTTTATTCAAATGAGGGCGAACTTTTTTTTCAACCCTTTCTCGTCGCGCCATCAAAGTGGCCTGATATTCAATTAAAAAAAGAAGAGCGGGGCCCGCGACTGAAAATTAATCAGAAAAAATGCTTTTAACTAGATCTACATTTTAATGAAATTATTATTGACGAGTATTATATAAATGGAAGTGCTCGGTGCCCTTTGTACAGATTGTGTTAGTAACGTACTTACCTACGGATCCACAGTTATGCTTTTGAATTAATGTTTGAATTCATTATGATGATTTCCTTTTTAATGTGTTCTTATTACATCGCAACCTCCTGAGATTTCTTCCGTGTAAATGTGACGAATAGAACTCCCGTGACAATAATCTGTTCGAAGGTGAATAATTCATTATTATGAATGAAGTGAATCCGTTTTTATGTGAAGGTAGGATACATGGGTTCATAATTAGCAACATATACATGCTTTATTCCTTTAGAAGTCCTAGGGGTTTAGGGTCCTAGGGTATGCTATCGAGTTAACATTGTGATAAAATTTAAAAAAAAAAGCCATATCTGATGTAGTTAGTGTTCGTTATGCCCAATGATGGCTTTAGTTTTTTTTTTTGTGTCTTTCTTTTCTACTTATCCCTCTGCTGGGCAAAGGCCTCCCCCAAGTTCTTATATGTACTTTTTCCCTGCGCCACCACAAACCAGCCCTCTCAGTACGCGAAGTCATTCATCAATAGGGTATCCTATCGATATACCATTATGATAAAAATAGAAAAAAAAATTGCCTTTTAAGATGTAGTTAGTATAGTGTTCGTTGTACCCAGTGATGGTTTTAGATATTTTTTTGTGTCAGTCTTTACTGTCCCACTGCTAAGCGAAGGCAGCTCCCAAGTTCTTCCATGTACCTACTCTTTTCCTCCGCCACCTCAAACCACGCGATACGCGTCCAAGGGGATAATAACGCCGCGTTTGATGATGAAATATATTTCATTTCATATTCGTAATCATAACTGCAATTGTGCTGCATATCTAGCCGGCAGTTTTCACGCAGTTGCACTGACTACATCATAATTGCCTTCAATCCGCATTCGGCAGTTGCATAGTTTACAGTTGCGGCTGGATGTGCAGTCTACTTGCAGTTATGATTAAGAATATGAAACCAAAGGAGAAAGTCCAAAATGTATGAATCAAAAACCCAGAAATCGATACGAACTAACTGTATGCGGATCGATTGCTTATAACGAGCGAAATAACCCCACCTAAGTCGCAGACCCCGAATCCATGGGGTATCGGAGATATTGGCTGAGAAAGTACGCATGAAAAATCATTATCTACTATGGATTTTCTTAACTCTAGTACCAAAATCAGTCATGCTGTCGACTGTACTGACACACTGATGACAGATGACACTATAGAAGCTATCGATAGTAAAGACACTAAAAATAATATTGGTGTTCAGTCGACAGCACGTTTCCTTAATGGATAGGTAATGATTTTTCATGCATACTTTGTCAGCCTATAGCTCCGATACCCCATGGATTTGGGGTATGTGACTTGGGTAGGGTTATTTCGCTCGTTCTAAGCAATCGATCGGGATACAGTTTGTTCGTATCAATTTCTGGGTCATGTTTCACCAACCGCGGTGTTATTAGCCTCTCTGGTCATCTCGTCACCTGTTTCTGGGCCGTTCTCGACGGCGCCGTACATATTAACACGTTCAGTGCCGGGTCCATCTAGTCGCGTTCGCGATGCTAGGTGCCCTCGTGGAGGGCTCATTTAAACCCCTGAAAATACTTTTTTTATTATTTGTCTTGCTCGCGCTTGACCCTAGTCGCACCTGATGGTAAGCGCAGACAGGGCCTAAGATGGAGCACACGAATCCAAGTAAGAAAGATATAGAGAGATTCCCCTATACCCCTCTGGCTCTTACATACACACGACGGAACACAGTGAACTGCTTGGCGCCAGACTGTAATGTGAGGGTGGTAGCTAGCCAGGCGGACCGTATAGATCCTACCACCAAGCGTGCTGGGTTTTGTTGAATCTTACAACACGCGTCTATTTCCAGCGTGCGGTGAGGAAGTTTTATATTCTAGCCCGTCTCCACGCGGGATAATTTTACTACGTAGTAGCGTGTTTTATGACACGGTTATAGACCTAATGCCAAGAACCCTTCCCGAGGGTTCTCTTAGCGCAAACGTAATGTCCTAGAACAGTGGTTGACACACTTTTCTGGTCAAGGGCCACATTGTTCTATTATGAGGTATCACTGCGGGCCGCACATTTATGGATTAGGTAGTTGACTACACCAATCAATTGACATATTTTTTATGAGTTATCAAAACGCGATTGCCCCATTGATTTTGTATGGCAAGTTTTGATAGTAATTGTCTACAAAAAAAATTTGATATGTCACGGGCCGCACAAATACCTGCCGGGGGCCGCATGCGGCCCGCGGGCCCCTGTTTGCCGACCACTGTCCTAGAAGGTCCACCAGCAATAGGTGTGGCGGCATGGCGTATGAGCTCTATGAAAAGTGTGGACACGAATATGTTCAGGCTTAAAAAAAATGAAATATTAAATTAATTACTTATGTCGATCTCATTCGAACAAAAATATATTTCATTACTTTATCATCAATCATAAGCTGTTAACTTACTACAATTCACAGCTGGACACAAATATCTTCCAAAAGACAGGTGCTGTCTGCATTAATTCACTCTGCCAACAATTCTAAATCTAAATGAATGCTATAATTAGTATTATGACAGTCATTGCCTGGACTTGGTTGACAGCAGACCAGTCCTGATTGCATGTCCCGAATATATTCTAAACGTAATCACACAGCATAATTTCAATATGCATATGAGGTCATGAAAAGTGCTTTTCCGGATACAGACATAGGAATTAATTGTTGATCTCCATAACTTTGTGTTTCACACTGCAGTGTAAGCATGTGCAATTTAGAATTTGTAGTTGTGAGCGGCTGGTGGTTTCTTTGGTTGATTGCGAGAGACATTGATTCTCCTGTTGTGGGAATCCGTCCTAGTGGAATTGTATAGTAGTTCGTTGTTGTCGACATATTAGGAGGTACCTATGAGGCTTACATAGTCAAAATAAGTAAAAAAAAAGCCTCGAAAAAAATATGAATGATATAAAATAATAAAAACCGGCCAAGTGCGAGTCGGACTCGCGCACGAAGGGTTCCGTAACATCTATAAAAACGGCAAAAAAATCACATATGTTGCATGGGAGCCCTTAAATATTTATTTTATTCTGTTTTTTAGTATTTGTTATAACAACAAATACTAAAAAACAGAAATAGTAATTGTTGTTATAGCGGCAACAGAAATACATCATCTGTGAAAATTTCAACTATGTAACTATCACGGTTCTTGAGATACAGTCTGGTGACAGACGGACAGCGGAGCCTTAGTAATAGGGTCCCGTTTTACTCTTTGGGTACGGAACCCTAAAAAGTATCTCGTACAACATAAATTAGAGGGTCGTATCTACTCTAAAAAAAGAGGCGGAGAAAGTATGAATTAGTGAAAGAAAATCAGGCAAAAGTGACGTCTTCATATGCTTTTTAACCGACTTTAAAAAGGAGGAGGTTCTCAATTCGGTTGTATTTTTTTTTAACCGACTTTAAAAAGGAGGAGGTTCTCAATTCGGTTGTATTTTTTTTTTTATTTTTTTTTTTTTTATTTTTTATGTGTGTTACCTCATATCTCCGTCATTTATGAACCGATTTCAAAAAATCTTTTTTTGTTCGGAAGGGTATACTTTCCGATTGGTCCCATTTAAATTTTGTTATGATCAGACCATGAACTTCAGAGATATGGAACGGAACTCCTCGTCGGATCAAAGCAAAATTCTCAAATCACTAATATTGCTTTGTTTATATTTGTTGTTGGGAACTGACTACTTGAAAAGAGGAGGGGGTGCGTGTCCCCCCCTCCCCCCCTTTGGAATGTTTTCATTATATCGTATAAGGTATCATTTGAAAGGACTTTTTATGCCCGACTACGTCAAAGCCAAAAAGAAGGGTTATGAAGGAGGGTGTTAAAATTATGACACTAAAACGTTTTTAATAAAAAATAAACTTTAAAAAAAAGTAAAAACCGACTTCAAAGAAATACTAAAAGGAGTAAAATAATTACCATAATATAAAATTAACAGTTTCAGAAGTCGGTGCAACTCTACACTGAAGCAAATAGAAGCCACCGACTTCTGAAACTGTTAATTTTATATTATGGTAAT
Organism: Amphipyra tragopoginis; assembly: GCA_905220435.1. Lineage (NCBI taxonomy): Eukaryota > Metazoa > Arthropoda > Insecta > Lepidoptera > Noctuidae > Amphipyra > Amphipyra tragopoginis. Next base: position 8,226,550 of record HG992006.1, read on the forward strand.
TATTTTACTCCTTTTAGTATTTCTTTGAAGTCGGTTTTTACTTTTTTTTAAAGTTTATTTTTTATCTTGTATGATTTTACAGAATCTTCACTACATAGTATAAAACAAAATCGCTTCCCGCTGTCTGTCCCTATGTATGCTTAGATCTTTAAAACTACGCAACGGATTTTGATGCGGTTTTTTTTAATAGATAGAGTGATTCAAGAGGAAGGTTTATATGTATAATACATTGTACCCGTGCGAAGCCGGGGCGGGTCGCTAGTTACACGATAATTAAGTCAAGGCAACAAATCACATGTTTGGTATTGTATGTGATTTGTTGCCTTGACGTCTTCTTCTTCGTTCGTCTTTAAAGCGGGATACGAGAGACTACTTTACTATGTTTTAATACACAGCTTAAGCTAAATCCCCACGGACTTGGCAAGGCCACTACGTCTCGCATTGTCGCGTCGCCGTAGCCGCGTCGTTGCGATGTTTTACAACTATTTTTTGAGACTCAATTTTGTTTCTGTCGCCTAGTAAGCACACTCAAATATTCCAAAAAGTAGTTCTCATTTAGGGCCGATTTTTTAATCCTTAGATATCTTTTATTTGAGGAATAAAATTTACGTTTTGATTTTGACAGCTTTTGTATAGGAATCTGTCTAAAAGGTAAAAGTTAAATGACAATTGCAAAATTGGCCTTTTAATGTGGATTATAAGTAAACATAAAAATCTTAAAATTTTCAAAATCTTTTTTTATTTGATAAGAGGCCTACTTTTGAGCGCCATCTCATGTTAAACGATGATGCGGTCTACGATTAAGCACGCTTGCCCGGAACGATCCATCTTTATTCAGTCTAAAGTGCAGGCTAATCATTACACTTCGGTGTGACGCGCATCCTCTGTAATTCAAGCGTCGACTCGCCCGTACATTATTATTCACCGTTGGAACGAAATGAATTCGTTTTTATTCAAACGCCAGAATGATATAATTAAAATTTGAATACAAGATTAACTCGAGAAAAATTCAATATCGAATTTACGGTTTCGGGATTGTTCGCTGTAACTGAAAGGATTGAGGCTTCACTGTGATGTGCTTCGCAACTTGATTTTGCATTTAGAATGTGATGATTATATACCTGTGCTAGTAATTAATGTTGTCTATAAATGTAAATTGTGAAACAGTAAGTATTTTTTATATTATGTTAATTATTCTTATGCACCATGTGACGCGCAAATTCAAGTATTCAATTAATTTATGTATTTTTAATAGGTAGATATTAATAAGATGCCTCGGTAACCACAGACTAAAATGCAAACTCGCGATAGATTAAAAATTTTGTAATAGTTTTTTTTTACTTTTTTATTTTTTATGATTGGGTTGCCAGGCAGTTACCTATATGTTTAAAGGAAAACTTGTGTTAGAATTAATTAATTTTAAGAGTAATTGTTATTAATTTTATGTATGCGTGTGCGTCCGTTTGGGCGTAAGAATAAATGTTTTTTCTTTCTTTCGTCTTTTCTTTCTTCTATTTTACTGTTTTCAGTTTTTTTTAAGTCGGTTATTCTTTTTGATTAAGTAATTTTATTTTTCTACATTATTTTGACTATTTTGACTGGCATAAAACATTAACATCCGATTACAGCAACCACAAGTGATTTGCATTGAAGATTTCTATTGTCTGTTTGCGAAGGTCTTTATCAGATCTGCACCAAATTTACATGGGAAGAATACTCTTTAAAACAAAAAAATAATCATTAAAATCGTTTCACAATTGGCGACCATATTGGTTGAAAAATACACAAAAAAAAAACAAGTCAATAGAGAAACTCCTACTATTTTTGAATTCGGCTAAAAATATTTTATTTGTTATTTCCAAAAGAGGAACAAAATTTGATTACCTTGGTAGCTATGTATGCCTGAAAAGCATTGAAAGTGCGTCTGTGACTGCATACATCATAAGTTCCTTTGACCAAAATGGAACCTGAAACTCGAAGGTTCTCGAAATACGAATTCCCCAATTTTCCTTACCAGGCAAGCAGATGACCGAGAGGTTTCGACGCAAACACATTAGCAACGGTCAGAGCTATACGCACAGGTGTACGTGTGTTACAGAGTAACGAACAGAGTTTAAAGGTCATCATGGTGCATATGTTTTAATTAAATCCTTTGACACACACAGAATTGTAGTGTTTTTGTAGTCATTTCGACTACAAAAGCGTGATCATAAAAGACAAAAATAAAGTATTGCAATTCGTTTTTTTTCTCAAGTGTTGTGTGTTTTTCCTTCCATAGCCGCGGGTCTTGATTAACCAATGTATTGTTAAATCGTTAATTGATGTCATTAACCATTTGAATGCACTTAAAACATATTAATCTTGGATATTAACATACGATTACGTAGAAAAGTCATAATTGTAATGTATGTGTGGTTCAATGAGTTATTTAAAGAATTTTTAATTAATTTTCTGCATCACAGAACAGTAAAAAGAACCGTTTTTATTTAATTATTACAATGCCACATAAAAATGTATGTCACGTATTGTTTTTAAAATTGGAACTTCTTCCTGTTATTGATGACTTTGGAATGAGGTAGGTAACTCGAATTATTTTCTTGACATTTTAATTTAATCAATATTAAAAATTGTTATTTTATTTTTTTATTGCAAATAATTTTATTTAACACCCATTCAAAAAACGAACAGTCTACAAATACAATAAAACCTTTTTCGTACAACCGGGAACTAACTAAATGACGTCGCAACTCCCGACTCCAGCGGCCCCGCCGTCAAATGGACAGGCACACATAAATCGAGAAGCCTCCCCCCATAATAGCAGGCTCACTCAAATCTAAGCCTAAGCCCAAAAGCCGGATTTCTCCCAGTAATACACTTAAAACGCCTGAGCTTAAATCATCGTCATCGTTTGTTGAACAAGACTCTCCGGTCACATATCAGGCCGGCGACGGCTGGCCCCAACCCCTGGGTCCTCCACACCCCCCACCCCCCAATAATTTTCGGCCTAGCCCCTCTGTAGGCATAGATTTCTAGTCTCAACGTACAAGGTGGGTGTTTTGTGTAGGCTATGTACTCCGTAAATACAGAGGAAGGATATTCAGTGTATATTTGATCATTTATAGCATGTAGCTGGAGTAGATCGATAAACCATGTAAGGCGTTGGTTGTTAGATGAACGTCGATTTCTGGGGCGAGCTCACAATTCGATAACTTCTTCAAAGTTTACTCTTATTGTTCTTGCGAAGTAGTTCCCGTAAACATTATTTCAGAATTCTAGTTTGTATACTTTTAGTATTAAATATGCATCCGGGATTTCGCAAAATCTAACACAGATTGCAAATACAAGCTAATAGCTACGTTTAAATCTGTTTAATTAAAATGGCTTGCATAATACCCACGCTTATTAAAATACCCAAACTTAATTATACCTTTCAATGCGAAAAAACCTCAATATTTTTAATAAAAATTAATAAAGATTAGTTTCCAAGATGAGATGCAAATTGAATGTTATCGCTAATAGCGTTGATTGTATAATAATTTCGTGTTGATACATAATAAAGTACTGCGGTGGCCGCTGTACGCTGCGTGCGCGCCGATGGGGAGTCGTTTGCGATTTATGTTAGAAATTCGCGTGCGCCCAGCTCCATTTTTGTGCGTAACTGGATTTTATAGGGCTATCAGCGGAATAAATTAAGAAATTACTCACTATTTTATAAACGTTATTTAAAAAATCATTTTTAACTACTTTATCAAATGTAGAGCAAACCAATGCATTATCATACAAATTTTTGGCAGATGTGTAACAAGATAACTTTTTAATTTATCCCAGTAGAATAAAAACCAGGACTTTAATGATAGAATCATTTTTAAAAGTGCTAATTTGCAGAAATATGGCGAATTTGTTTCCTTAGAAACATTAATAGAAATTGCAACGGTAGTTATTAACATAAATCCTTAGATTATATAAAATCATTATTTTAGCATCCAAACTATTTACAGGCAGTACGACACTCGGCACAGCCAACCCTACCGGACCAGTGGCCAAGTCCTATCGACGCTAGATTTATTCCCGCAGCGTCGTGATTTGCGAGACATTATGATAAGTGGGCGAACGGCACCCGAGCAATTAGAACACCGCATATACAGAGCTGCAAATTAAATAAATTAACGAATAGACGACGAGACAAAGTTACTGCGTTCGGCCTTGTGGCGTGCAGCGTGGCGCGATTTGACCGAAACAGAGTTATGATTGCGTAATTAAATGTGATGGTATTTGAATTATTGGCTTAATTGTCATTAGGATTGGTCAATAGTTTCGAACCGGATGATTTAGCATGTAACATAATTAAATTTTAGCAATACAATGCGTTATAGAAACCTTACAATATCGAATTTACAATCAAGCAAATTATGTATTTTAGAGCTTTTATATGTGAACTACGTGCATTAAAACATTTTTAATGGTCTTACATAATCTGTCTGGCGATAGACTAATGATTTGTTGACAAATAATTGCAAATATAAAATGCTAAGGAAGTATTTCACCAATCTATCAATAATGTTTGACGACACGTTTGGTGCAGTGGCTAAGCGATTGCCTTCTGCGCTACGGATCGTGGGTTCGACTCCCACACGAAACAAAAATTTGTGTGGCCTACAGATGATTGTTGCGGGTCTGGGTGTTTGTGTATGTGAGATTTGTGTCTGTAAACGCACCCACGATACAAGAAAAATGTTAGAGTGGGGAATTTTTAAACAAAAAAAAAAAGAAATGTAGTAGGTACTGTTCACCAGATAAGCTAAATGTAACCTAGAATATGATATTTATGTGTTTAATAATCTCGTCAGCATCACTATTGACATGTGGTGAAATGCAAATGTTAACTATTGAAAAGTTTAGATACCAAATTAGCTTAATGAACAGTTAATGATAGATTTCTTGGATTAATAAAGTAAACTCTATGAATGAACAACAACGGACTGAATGATCCAATGAAAAAACAAAACAATAAATAAACGCACCACGCAACAAAGTTATTGCATTCAGTTACGATGAAGGCGTGTCTCCATTGCGGGGCTGCAATATTATGATTTCGTAATTAAACATGATATTTCGTTGAATTACTATTAGCTATTTAATACTAACAGGAAATATCTCAATAAGTCTGAACGTTATTATGATTGAACTGTTATGAAATGATTATTTGATCCAATAGGCATTTATCAAAAACTCGTTTAAACTCAAGAACATTGTTCCCAAACGTGTGTGTTATTTGTATCCCAAAACTCTCCAATTTATGTACAAAAGTTTTTTTTTTAATATGATTTAATTAACATAGAAAAAATGCATGTATACAGCATAAATATAAACAGCAATAGAAATCATAATTAAGGCTACATTTACATATTTTATGAGAGTGACGATCACGATACACGGTCTCAATCTAATAATCAACCTACATACAAGGTGTAACTTAAATAACGCACAACCTCTTACGTGGTTACTGTACTCATCATTATGAACAACTTTTAGTACATATGAGACCAAAAATGGAAACGCGAAAAAAAATCAGCTGTTCCCTACATTTATATTCGCATAACTCGTCAAAATGTAGGGAGAACAGCAGATTTTTTTTCACGATTTATTTTTGGTCCCATAGTAAAAGTTGTTCATAATGATGAGTACAGTGACCCCTTGAGAGGTTATTTAAGTTACACCTTGTTTAATGGATCTGTAGGCCTGGCGCGTAAGAAAAGTGGAAATGTAAAAAATAAATAAAAAGAAAAGTCCTGACTGACTGATTGACTGACTCATCAACTTCCAGCCCAAACCCTTGGACCGAGAAAGCTGAAATTTTGCACAGAGGTTCCCTTTATAATGTAGACAAGGAATTAGGAAGGATTTTTCGAAATTCAACCCCTAAGGGAGTTAAATAGGGGATGAAAGTTTGTATGGAAACTCGTCACTTAACGGGTTCAAAATTTTACGCGAGCGAAGCTGCGGGCAAAAGCTAGTAAAAAATAAATAGGCAACCCTATTTATTTTTTACGGGTTGTGTAGGATAACCAAAAAATAAATAGGGTTGTGTAGGATAACCAAAAAATCCATTTCGAAATTTTTTGGAATTTTTGTCTGGTTAACTGTTTGTCGGTTTGTTTGTGCACGCATCACGTAAAAGTATTAACTCTATGCAGTTGACATTTAGTTTTTGGTTTCATTGTAATAGGTTCGCTCAATCAAAACATATTAGAATTTAAAGTTATCGAAGAAAGTTTGGTTATTATGAAACAATATTGGTTTCTTACTTCCACACGGACACAGTCGCAGTCACAGCTAGTACATAGGTACTAAAACAAGAATCCAAGACACATCTCTTGATACAGTTGTGCGTGCTAAAGAATAGAAAGGTAGATCCATACTTGTGGTAGACGGCGCGTTGTGTTCCACGCGCGTCTCAAAGATATGTCAGCTTAGTAGATGGGACCCGCTAGGGCCAGTGCCTGCCAGGGTTGTGGAATTTGTTCGAAAGGGTTACTGCGGCCCTGGAAAGCAAAGGGCATTAGGAGGAACACGGATGGGTTTTAGTCAGTAAGAGTCTGACACTCCCTTCCGCTCCGCCCAGAGCGGAAGAAGTCACATGATGATATCACATCCATAAAAAAAATCCGTACTTGTGCACCATAAAATGAAAACAAATCAATGGTGTAAGTATTATGTACAACCCCTATAAGTCGGGCAGTAGCACTGCTTAACGCCCTGGTTGCACAATATCCAGAAGCCAACATATTTTACCATAAATTAAATTTCTTTTTAAATATCTTTAAAAACTTTTTAGGTAAACAACTTTTGTGTTTTGTGTTAACAAATTATCTTATGTAATGACTCGCTGCACGTGTTGGGTAACCGTTAGTTGATTAATAAATAAATAAATGTAACTAATAGAAATAGAAATAATTTATTTACCAGTAATGTACAAATACAGATATGATAGTTATTTTGAAGAGAGTCCCGACACATTTTACCTTACGGCATGCAAAATTATTTAATCTAATACATTTACCCAAAGATGCAAACATTATTTCTTGCCAGCATTTAATTATTTTGAGACACATAATGATACTAAATACTCTAAAGACTGAATTAACAATAGACAAAAAATATAAACAGACATGAAAAAGGATTATATTAGGGTAACTATTAAGCAACAAAGCTAAGTTTGCTGTCTTATTGAATTGTCACTGATTTCACTAAAGCCTTCACTTGCCTAAGTCTTTACCTACCCTAACACACCTTAAGTTTACGATACAGACAGTCAATCAGCCAGCAATAGGCTCACCACGCCACCAAACATAAAGCAAATAATCTAAAACTAACCTTTCCAAGGTAAGTACTTACAAGTATATAACTAAGTATCTGAAAGTAACCAAGTAGAAGTATATATACTACGGACGTCAGTTGATTCATTACGGCGCAATTAAGCGAACGATAAGCGTAGTAATTACGTATGCTAATCGCGAATTTAATTCGATGCACTTGTACTAAGATACTGTGGACGCGGAGAGTGTGGACCATGGTTTAGGAATTTAGGGGATAAAGTCCTGGTTTTAAAGTGGAGTATTATTTTGCATTTGGTGTTAGAATGCAGGTTAGGTCAGTATTAAGAAGGTTGTAGTTTTAGTTCCCATCTATCGACACAGCCGCGAAAATAGTGGAAGGTTATGGCAGGTTATTTCCTGGGGGTGCATGAAAAGAGTCTCCACAAGTGATGATACTTAAGTACGTCCGGCGCACCCTGGGCAATCAGTCTCGCTGTGGCACGAGCTATTCTCATATAGCTCTTGCCGACACAATAGAAGAAGAAGAAATTATTTCCTGCTAGTTTAGGCTACTCAATCTCCTCATAACGGTTCTCTGTTGGAATATCGAAATATTATTAGCCGATTCTTATCTGGCCGACAACCTTTCGCCACTTTTCATTTCGTCGAATAATGAAAACGCTGAATGATTAAAGTCCATAATTATGTTTTGTAACTTTTTGTTACCCGGACTAGTCTGCTGGTCACTGTTTTATTAGTCAACTGTATTATTGACCACTTTACACTTGTTAGATGGCTCATTTTCCCATCATGCTTGCTTGCTTTCAAGGCCCTTCGTTTCGCTCGCACACTCGACCTTCGGCCTCGTGCACTCGTCCACTCAGGACCTCCTTCGCGAGCTTCGGGCTCCACGCTTTTAAATAACACTCTAGGGGTAGGACAGAGTCTGACCACGTGTAGTCGGGGTGCGCTGAGACGGATTAACATTACATTCCGCTGTGTGAAAATAATGTTGTGCGAATACTTATTTGGCAAGTTAAACAATGGCCAAATAAGTTTTCGACTAAAACAAAATTTCTGAAAGAAAATAGCCAATTATGGTGGCTAATAATCATTAGGCGAAATCAAATTAGGGTAAAAATTGCTTCGCCAAGGATTACATCGGCAAATCGTTGTCGGCGTAATGAAATTCGATATAAAAAAAACACTTCGGCAAAAACACGGGCACCCCTTCATCACATTATGTTAGGCTATAAGGAACTTGAATAGGTACAGAAGGTGAAAGACGCATCAATATTTTCATTAATTATGTCATATAACATCATATTGTAACGTCAGTCGCATCAATCAAAACCTGAAATTATGTTATTACTAACTTTTTCCCACAGTTTTACTCGAATCCTACGGGAACTACTTCATGTACCTGGATAAAAAGTATCCTATGTCCTAATCCAGATCATGACCTACCTGTGTGCCAAATTTCATCCAAATCCTTTCATCCCTAAAGGCGTGATTGATTAACTAACATCCAAATTCACAAACATCTAAACTTTCACATTTATAATTATAATCAGTAACTTTAAGATAGGTAGAATTAGTGGTGAAATCATTTTATATAAAGAAAAAAATTGGCTTTACCTTTTTATTAAAAAGCATCTTCAATAGCAAAATTTTTGTCCTTCGTAATTCTTGATGAATGGTCACCCTACTCTGGTAGCTCGTCGAGCGGGTCCTTGTTTGCATTACTGGATATTACCAATATATTATAATTAAATTAAAAGTTTATGTAGTTTGTATGTGAAACTCTATGTTGGACCACTTTTGCTTGCAACTTCATCTTTTGTGGTAGTTTCTATATACGTCGCAAGGAAAGCCCAAGTGTCGCATAGAATCTATGAGAATCAGAAAAATGAATACAGCTGGAATACCTCGTATATCACGTCACCCAGAGACAAAGATGAAAAGTCTCAATGCTTTTCATTTCACCGGCACCCATACCCCGGAATCATTTCTTCCAGTGTTTCAGCGCATCTTGATGGACCGTTAAGGGTCATCCTACAGTCAGGCCGTATCAGCTAGACTGTAGTAACTAACTTGATGTATTGTACAGTCAACTAAAAAGATAAGTATCCAGGCAACTAATTATATTCGTATTTTGACAGAGTTAGGCTGCTTTTCCACCAACGATGTGCTATGCAACGTTGCTATGGATGCGTTTGATCTCCACCAATCACATTCATTTGTCTAGATAACATAGCACTGGTGGAAACTGATCCACTAAGCTACGTTTTTTATATGGAAGGATGCGTGCTATGGATGGTCGCGAGTGGTGCAGCTATGTGCAGAGCAGTGTACCTACAGTAGGCGCACGTTTGTCACCGAAAGTAGACACGCATTTTCATAGCACATTTTACTCGCTCCGCTACATAGCTTAACATCAGTGGAAACGGTCACATAGTTTCGTAGCTTAGCTTTTACATTCTCGCAGCATAGCTGCATAGTAAGTACATCTCTGGTGAAAAGGCACCTATATGCGTGTGTTGAGTGGCCAAGTCTTTACCACCGCTTGTCTGACCGTGTCTTACGTATTACGCACACAATTACAATGACAACTGCCTGCGTAGTGTATTGATACCCGATGTTTGCTGTAGCCATATCTTATTGGCTAATGCACCGTAGCAGGCGTTGCAAACCTTGCTGCTATTACTGGGGCCTAATTCTCCTAAAATAAATCTGGATAAATCACAACCGAACCAAGGCCGAACCGTTCATTCAGACAGTTCTCAATTTCAAAAGCTGTCGAATTGTTTGACACAAAAAACAAAATCAATCATTTTGAAAGTTTTCGAAAACAAAAACTGACTGACTGTTGTGGTTCAGTTGCGTTTGGCAACAATTTATTTTACGAGAATTAGGCCCCAGCTAGTGTGTTTGACCATTTAAATATAGTGTTTGGGCTAGAATATAAAACTTCCTCACTGCACGCTCTGAATAGACGCGTGTTGTAAGATTCAACAAAACCAGCACGCTTGCTAGTAGGATCTATACGGTCCTCCTGGCTAGTTACCACCCTCACATTAAAGTCCGGCGCCAAGCAGTTTACTGTGTTCCGTCGTGTATATGTCAGAGCCAGAGTGGTATAAGAGAATCCCTCGATATCTCTGTTATTTAGATTCGTGTGTTCCATCTTAGACCCTGTCTGCCCTTACCATCAGGTCTGACTCGGGTCAAATGCGATCACGTCGAATAATAATTTAAAAAAAACTTCTCGCCTATATAAAATCGGACACATCGTGTGTGATGGTCAAACTATAAAAACATATTACTATATGTTTTTGCAATGGTAGCCTAGGTGTTATCGCTTGCTTTTCATGCGGCTTCGTGTGCGGATAAGAATTTGATTATCACTTGCGTTAAGGGCGAAGGAAAATATCGTGAGGTAAGATGTAAACCTACGAGAATTGAAAAAAGTCCTCGATGGCTTGTAGATCAAACCCTTCCCATTCTGAGAAGAGGCCTGTGTCCAGAAATGGGACAGTAAAAGGCTGTATACAGAATATTCCGGAACAGTATCAAGCCGGGAACTAATGATTATGAGGCAGATTATGGCAGATTATGAGGCCCCTTGTTCACACACGTTTTTTCGCCGTAAAAACCTACGGTTAATTAGCTGTGTGTAGGCATGATCATCAGTGTTGTATGGACTACTATAGAAGTTTGTTGACGGACACGGCGGTGGCCCAACGGCACGCCTGCGCCGCCATATTTTTGCGCACGTTTTGATTACATTAGTGTTGTATGACAGTCTACGAGAGTTTGCCAACGGTATCGGACGGTTTCGCGACGGGCAATTATTCCATGACAGCTTTCCAACGCTGATTTTGTGTTACAAAATGGATATAAATCAGTTTTGGCTGGTGGTTTGCCGTGTCGTGTACAAGCTCACACGATTTTTCTACGGCGGGGCTAATACGCCGTGCGGTTAAGAAACCGTGCCGTGAACGTGGCCTGGTAGTTTTTTTCTTTTTTTAACTTTAATCTGTTTCGAGTTTCTGAGTTACCATGAATAAAATGTTACCTCATAAATCTAAAAACAGAATGTGTTTCTAAAAAAAAAACAACAAGTACTTTTTTTCTAGTCATTTTTTCACTGCCCTATAATTTGTATGCGGCTTGACGTTGAGTTTCGCGACACCCTGTATATACTGAACAAGTAGGCTTACGTTCTTATAATCTATTCCTTCGTACTTTCCCGCATCTCTATGCGTTGAAATAAAACCGACAAAACATAATTAAATTGTATTGTTTAGCGCGACCACACAAGCAAACTCGCGGCTCTGCCTAGTACAATAATAATTAAATCTATTATACATACCTCGATAAGGCTAATAGCACCATTATATATTATTATTAGTCTAGTACTTAACCGTAGTTTTATTATCTAGTATACACACGTTAATTACGAAACTAATTTATTATTCCAGTCATTATGTAAAATTCAAAGTACCTACATGCTTTATTGTTTGTGTTATTTAAATATTTAATTATATTATTTAAATGATCTCATTCTATGTCCTTGACGTTTAGTCCTTAATTAAGAATAGGTCACCTTATATCTTAGGGCTCTTACACACCACGTTTTTTTCAGGCGCTCTGTCGACGCGCGTCGCACGCAACTATAACGCGCTGCAAACGCGATGTTATCGCAACCAATTTACCTATTCATACGTTCATAAAATTGTAGTATGTGACGACGACTTTTTCGCGAGCTGTCGACGCGCTCGTAGCGCGGAGTTACATCGATACAGACGCGCTGCCACAGCGCGTCTCTTTAGCTGCAATGCAAACACATACGTACAGCGCGTTTTAATCTGTTACTTGCCGACACGCGCGTCTGTAGCGCGATACACGCTCCTTCGCGCGCGTGCTACACGCGTTTTACTTTGCAAGGAGAGTTGCTCACGCGCGTCTGTAGCACGTTTCTCGTGAGTTTGCAGTGATGCAGTCGCAAGTAATCTGCCTATTTCAAGTTTAGCAGCGCCGACAACGCGCGATAGCGAAACGCGCGTCGACGGCGCCTGAAAAAGACGTGGTGTGTAAAAGCTCTATGACTGAAGCCAGACGAGCGTAATTTACACCGCGCAAAGTAAATCACGTAATTTTGGTTGCGTTCGTGTTCATAGAATCTTCGGCGTTCAGCGTAAGTTCGCCAACAACGTATTCGATGCATTGTGAATAGGAAGTGTGGCGGTATCTATCTCGCCACATGCGAACTATCCTACATCGCGCAATCAAGATTTAACACGCAGATAGTACTATACAACCTCCCAACATCAACCGTTGGGCAGTAGCCCGCCAGGCACAAGACTCCGCCTGGTTGGAGGATCCTCCCTTTGGTTGGAGGAACATCACACCAAGTTTCTCCACAGAAGCAAAACTCGAAACTCCTTTACGCCACCTACAATTCGGCGACCGAATCAAGAAATGTTGACGTCCATTCCGCAAAAGCGTAAATTACGTTGGGCGTACACTTACACCTAGTACACGTACACGTACTTAGGCGTGGTGTTTCGCCAAACTTAATTATCATATCGTAGAGTTAATAAGTTTGTGAAAATTCATAATACATAGTAAGTGAGTTAAAAAACCTTGAAAAATACGCTACTACGTCGTAAAATATGTGTTTGCTTGTTTCATGACGGTGAATTTTCCAAGAAAACTTGCATGTAAAATGAGCCCTCCACGAGGGCACCTACATGATTGCGAATGCGACTACAGGGTACCCTCCTGAAGGGCACCCGTCACTGAACGTGTTAAAATAAAAAAAACTTGCTGTAATGGACAATAGAAACTCAAGTTCTTTTCATGAACTAAGTCTATTCCAGTAGGCCTAGCACGAATGTTTTGACGTATGGTAACGTAAACGTAACGTTAACGCGAGTGAATTTTAAATTGGAAATACTCGTTTCGCACATAATATTTAATCGAATTGAAAACTTTATTCATATCTATGTATGATACAAATTGTGGTTGTCGCTTAAATTTAAACTAAAATGCTATAGAATAGTTGTATTCTCGATTCAAAATTCAGTCACATTAACGTTACGTTTACGTTACTATACCGACGTCAAAATATTCGTGCTAGACCTAGACCTACAGTTACATTTAAACGTAGAACAAAATATGACATCTCACCTAAAAAAAAACAACACACAGTCGCCGAAACACTCGTCCTCACTTTTATAAAGCTCAGCCATTTCATAATTCAATATTGATACTGAAGTCGACTAATTGACAGCTTGAAAGTGTAAACTCACTTATTTCCCTTCAATACTGTCACCACAAATTGTCCGTAGGAAAGGCTGTTATGAAACTATTGGGTATCCATTAAAAATTAGCTGGGAACGTATTAATACACCTCAAAGCAACGATCAGTGGAGGCCAAAAATAAATTGAACATCAGAACGAACGGCCGATTGTGTTGGGGAGGAATTCGGTATGTGACGGTTGTGTTTTGTGTTTTATTGCGGTGATTAAAATTGATTTTGGAGTATCATATTTTATGAATCATTCAAGCAAGTCTGAGCTATTTTTTGTGTAAAACCCATAGATAAGGAGTTATTTAACAAAAACTCATTATTGGGGTCTTTAATCCACAAGGTCAACAAGGTCGAACATTTGAAATTTTCATAAAAACACCTTAACAAAAATATCCAAAATTCAGAACTGACCGACCTTATGCAAGGTAAAACTACCTAGTAACTGGGCTAATTCGTTAAATTAAAACATTATAATCATGTATCAGACAAATAAAAAGCCAGCAATATCCTGGGTACCTATAAAATCGACGTCAAGCCGCAATAGAGATATTCAGTTAGTAGTAGTTAAGTTATCTAAACATAAGTTTAAAAAACAAATTATGAAGCGCCTTGCTCAAAAAATTAATCACTGTGTATTATTTAAGTATGTAAGTATTAACTATATTTTAAGACAACGAAAAAATTGTATTGTTGTTACATTGATTTTATTTAATTTTACCAAAACTGTAGCTAATATAAGCTAGTAACATGTGGAAACGTAGTGGATTGTACATTTACTTCTAGCACACTGTGTATCTAGATATAATATACAATGCACGATTGTTTGTTTTCCCAAATAAAAATAAATTAAATTAAAAGGGCCGTAAATGCCTATGACCAAAGTTCCATGGGCTTTTTGGGGGTTACGCCCCCAATTAACTGCCCTATTGCGGCTTGATATCGATTTCATAAGCATCCTTTTTTTTATACATAATTATAATGTTTTAATTTAACGTGTTGAATGATTCACTGCAACTTATTTGTCACTGCGAATTTATTAATCAGCATTAAAAAAATCTTTAAGTATTAAATAAGTTATGAACCGAGTTTAAAGTTTTAAACGATCTACGTATTACACTACGGTTACACTGAAAAAAAAAGTTATAGACTTTTTTATTTTTAGAGTAGAGTATTTACCTGCATATTTGTTTTAATATAGGACAGCCAGGTATGTCTGGGTCTATATTTAGCTCTGAAACTTTCTAATTAATAAATTCTTCTTACAAATCCGTATTTCAAATTCGTCCATTTATCCATACTCGAAATGACATGCAGTTCGCCGTCAGCTACCTCGTCCTCTTTCTCAACAACCGCATGTTAGTAGCTTCGCGCTTGTAAACGGTCGCGGTATCGTATAAATTCATTATCACTAGCTGGTTGCTATACTTGGCAAACATTGTTCATACTCGTGTGATGCTTTAGCACTGGAAAGGTGACTGACAGCCTGTCTGTCACCCTATAGCAAATATTGTATAGCACTGCGATATCGCTCGGAATACATTTTATATGGACACGTTCATACAACGCTATGCTATAAAGCAGGGTTTCTCAAAGTTTCGGCTCCACGAACCCCTGTTAAAGTTTCCAGGTGACAGCGAACCCCTTAACTAACTAATTGAATCCCCCCTCCCCCCCAAAGATAATAATAAAATTGACTGTTGAAGAAAATAAGGTTTTTATTTCAATAAAAGGTAACAAATAAAGTGCCAAAAGAAATATTTTTTTAATGTGATGGGTGTGCTTGTTTCTTGTCGCAACTGGAGTAAATTTTAGGAGTAATTTTCTTTTCTTGTCGCGAACCCACTACCGTCGAATGGCGAACCCCTAGGGGTTCGCGTACCCCACTTGGAGTAACCCTGCTATAAAGTATATACGTGATGTATACAATATACTTAAGCGATTCTCAGACCTATATCGTACGGTTCTCCGGTCTCCGCCTCGCCTCACTTCTACTCCTTACATCGCCCGACGGATCGCCGTCAAATAACTTGCTATACCTATATAGTTGACCGGCTTGCGATATGGTGTATAGTGTGAACATCATGTTATACAAGGTGTTAAAAAAACAACTCTAAGAATTTTATAGGGTTACTCGGTATCGGAAATTGAACAACTTTTGTTCTACAAGTTTTCGAAATTCGTGTATTTTTTTTATAACTTTCCATACAAATCAATACAGGCATAAAAAAATGGCGAATTTCGAAAAGTTGTAGAACAAAAGTTGTTCAATTTTCGATACCGAGTAACCCCACAAAATTGTTAGAGTTGATGTTTTATTACCTTATACAAGGTTAGTCGGAAAGGGGGTACTAATCCGAAGCCCACTTATAGTATCGCTGATGACTGTGTCACGCTTAGCGGGTTAAGGGTGGCTTGAGGAGTCAACCCTTAACGAGCAGGTGCACATAAAATCAGAATAGAAGAATATTAAGGAAAACACTTTAACCATACAATAGTATATTTTAATAATAGTTACAAGATTATAATATTAAGATTAGTTAACAGGGCGTGGTTCTTTACACAGTACGATACGAGGAGTCCAGGGTCTTCAGGTGTAGTAGGTAGACAGTAGTACTTAACTAGGCGGCTGCTGAGGCGCGAGAGAGGACGAAGTGCAGCGTGCCGGCCCTTTTATAGGCGCACCCCGCTAGTCGCCACCGCTGCACCGTCACAACTGTTTGAAAGCAAGTGTTAAAATTTCAAAATTCGGTAAAAAAAAAAACAATGCAAACGGATTTTTATTTTAGTTTTTTCAAAATTTCTTCATCCCTGCTTTCGAAGTCGAGCGGTCGAGGAGTCAACATATCCTGAGGAAGCCCCGTGCAGGGCCGAAACACGTGTCGAGTATTGGTTTGGTTGCATGTTGCATTATTTTTTCACTCTTTCTGCATGTGCATATACTTGTGGGCGGGAGGGTGGTGCTGTCCAAACTAGCGATCTTGTTCAGCGGAATTCAAGATATTCTATTTGCATATTTGTATGTCATGGATTTACGCAAATTAACGCCTGATTCCATCATTTAAAATAAATTGTGAAGGTCGCTGGAATCCGCTGGATGCGAGAAACACAGGACCGGTCGATGTGCTGATGCTTGGGGGAGGCCTATGTCCAGCAGTGGACGTCTTTTGGCTGAATGAATAAAAGTAGGTGACAATCGGTAACTATATCCTCGGCTCGGTCTCTACAGCCGCGTGTTAGCGTAGCTTCGCGCTTGTAAACGCGCCGCGGTATCGTATAAATTCATTATCACTAGCTCGCCGCTATTGTAATATGACAAACATTGCCCTGGCCCGTGACAACGTTTTACCTTGAATTTTACTAAAAAGTTGTAGGTACACCTTCAAGGCAACAACAATTAAGCGTATCTACTCGTACTACTGACAAATCACTACATAGTATAAAACAAAGTCGCTTCCCGCTTTCTGTCTGTGCCTATGTATGCTTAGATCTTTAAAACTACGCAACGGATTTTAATGCGGTTTTTTTAAATAGATAGAGTGATTCAAGAGAAAGGTTTATATGTATAATACATGCATATTATAGTAGAGAAAAACGCGGAATACGCGATAAACGACATCCACGCGGGCGAAGCCGCTGGCGACCTCTAGTTAGCATATAATTGTTATAATGAGTAATATGATTAGGTCTAGTGGTCGGAAGCGTGAATGCTGAGCGTGAGGTCCTAGGTTCGATTCCCAGGTCGAGCAAAGTGTTATTGGGTTTTTCCGTGTGGAATTTCTTGATCGCAGCCCGGTTTTGGATTTGTGCCCGGTTGATGGCAATAGGGTCGCCTCCTATAACATGGGACTTAAACATAACGGCGAAATGAGGGTGTACTTCTGCCCAACCCTTCGGGGAATACGGGCGTGATGTTATGTAATAGGTATAAGTAGATAAATAATAAAAAAAACTTTCCAAAAATCTTTTTTTTCAATAAAATTAATAACTACTAGCTGGCAATGTGGCATACTGTTTTTACTTTCATGAATCTTTCTGATGATATACTTATCTTTTCTCTTTTAAAAAAACGCTTATAGTCTGTACTGTTATCAAACCATTGCAATATAAAACCATCTTATCAATCGTTTTCAATCAAACCGTTTTAAATACCTAACCTAATACTTACATCGCGAAAACGTATAACATTTCAAAAATCCTAAACAAAACATAGATAATCCAATGCAAAATACATACTTCATAATTATCGCATAACCAAAACTCATAGGCGTCCATTAAAAAAAGTCCATTGCATTCATAAAAGCGGCAACGGTCATCGACCGCAAAAAACTATCGGGCACTGAATAGAAAATAAAACGAAAAAAAAAATATGAAAAATTTTGTGCACACTCAAAAAGAGCGCAGATTGTCGCGGTTTGGAACCCGGTACCGTCCGTTATTAATTCTTGGACAGTCAGCTTCGACGAACCGCAGTGTACAATTGAAAAATAAAATAACTATCATTCATTTGTGCACAGATCATGTTTACAAAGGTAGCTTCACTCGAACTGTTTAAATATATGGCGGGAATGTGCATGATTGAATGAGGGGTTATGGTTTTTTTTTGTTTTGTTTCGTTTATGGAGTGTGCTGTCGTTATGTAGATGTTTGTTGGATTATACAGGTGTCCCTGGAAATATGGATCAAATCTAATAGGGGCGTGGTCAATGTCATTTCCAAACTTTTTAACCCTGAGAATGTCGGTGCATTTTTTTACGGTTCAAGTTATGACCAATTATTGTTTTTTTTTCAATCACTTCGCATAGAAAAAAAAAACAAAAAAAAACTATCAGAGCTATAATTTTTTTTCAGGACTTTGGCGAACAGTAGGCCTTTCTTGCGGACTTTTACGCAGCTAGAAAAAATGTGTTCAATAAGAAAAAACATTAACTGCAAAGACTTTTTTGGTTTGGCAAAAATTTTACTCAAGTTTTTACTACTACAAGTTTTGAAATGACCTTGCCCATGCCCCTATTTGATTTGTTCCATACTTCCAGGGAAATCCTGTAGATTTTATGTTGCATAAAGCAACACAAAATCTATGACGTAGAAACACATGGACCAAGGTTCTAGTACAAAATTCACGAAAAAAGGGTCCTGAGTTTACATCCACAACCAAAGCGAGCGCCAAGGCACACCGCCATATAAACTTAGAAATACTAACAAACCAATTTAAATCCTATGTCGTCATCACAATGCCTAACTTAGCTTACAACCATTTTCCGTCATACGAAGATTCGACTGCACGAAGATTCCATTGTATTGACGTAAATTAGTCTAGTTTTCGCGTTTTAGTCTACATTTGGTTCAGATACTTTTGAGCACTGACCCAAGATCCATGTGTTTCTGCGTCAATGTGCTTTGTAAAAAAGTTAATAATTGTTTTCCAGTAAGGGAACATATTTTTTCTTCGCTACATAGTATAAAACAAAGTCGCTTCCCTCTGTCTGTCCCTATGTATGCTTAGATCTTTAAAACTACGCAACGGATTTTGATGAGGTTTTTTTTAAAAGATAGAGTGATTCAAGAGGAAGGTTTATATGTATTATACATGCATGTTATAGTAGAGAAAAACGCGGAATACGCGATAAACGATCCACGGGGGCGAAGCCGCTGGCGACCTCTAGTCTTATTATAAGAAGAAAAAATATGTTCGGAAATTTTTAACTACTGTTATGAAACTGAACTTTAGAGGCAATGTTAGAGGAGTGATATTAAAATTATATAAATATTATTATTTTTTAAGTAAGAGGCCTTTTAACAACAATATACTGCGAAAGGGCGATGATTGCTTGATTAATTAACATTATTAGTTTAATTGAACAACCGTGTTAGTTAGCTCATTTCAATATTATCTTTTCACACTTTTTGTAACGTTTCTTATAATGCATCTATTATCGAAGAATAGTTCTAGACACATCCCTCTCCCTCGGTTTAGTTGCATCATACTATTATTTTCTTCAGATTCTTTAAACTAGTTGTAAAATGGCTGACATTAATTCACCTTTAATTGCCTAGATTTGAACGTATACCTATTTGTAACCGCATATGATTCCGTTAAATAGATATCAAATTTTTTTATACATACAATGTTTTCATGACTATAAATAAAAAAAATACAAATAAACAAAAATATATCCTAATAAAACTAGGTATAAACTAAATTTTGAGGAGGAATATTTTGATGCCCTATTTTAGTTTATAATTTTATTAAGACATATTTTTCTTTATTTGTATACAACACTATTTTTAGTATACCTACACAAAAACCGAGACACCGATCAGAATTACCGGAGTATGTATTTTTTTTTATAAATCTCCATGTTACACTATAGTTTAAGTTGCATGAAGTTCCCCAGTAGAGTGTGAAATGTACAGAAACTCACCGAGCGGACCATCACAAGCCTCAAGGTGTCTATTACCGTCAACTGGTAAGCATAGAAACCTATTGAAACATCATTGAAATTTATGAAAAAAAAAAATGCAAGATTTAACGTGGTATAAAAACTATGCCCAACGATTCTCCTAGTGATTCTGAACAAACTAGTTTCAGGTTTAGTGTATACTAAAACTAAACTTGTACACTTTTATTTGTAACTAGAGGTCGCTCGCGAATTTTTCGGAATAAAAGTAGCCTATGTCCTTCTCCAGGCTCCAGACTATCTCTGTACTAAGTTTCATCAAAATCGGTTCAGCGGTTTAGGCGTGAAAACGTCGAAGACAAACAGAGTACTTACTTTCGCATTTATAATTTTAGTAGGGATTATGTAAACAAAGTATGTGTAAATACCTAATTTATTTAATGGAAAAGTACTACACTCACATTTTATATCCACAATAATTTTATTTTCTAAATACAAAACAGAGACGACGTCTGTGGTCTAGTGGTTCGAGTGTCGGACCTCTGATCACGAGGTCGTGGGTTCGATTCCCACAGGACACAAATATTTAAGTGATTAACATATGTGATTGTGTTGGTCTGGGTGTTTCTTATGTATTATAAGTATTTACAAAAAAAGTATACAAGTATTATATCCATTGTCTAGTACTCATAGTACAAGCTCTGTTTAGTTTGGGACTAGATGGAGCTGTGTAAAAAAATGTCCCAAATATTTATTTATTTCGTCCGGAAATCAAACCTGCACTGTCCGCATCCCTTGTTCCACCAAACCGTAGCAGGCTCGTACTTTTTCAGTATTTTGTAAATAATTAAGCTTAAACCAAAAAATGTCAATGCCAGTTGGCGTCCGGCGCTGAGTGGGATCCGATTGATTACGCACTACATATTTATATTAACGTTGGATGTCTGCATCATAATTACAACTATTTTTGGGGTAAGTAGTTGTCGAGCTTGGTGATGTTTTTGGTATATTTTTGTGAGGAAATTAGAAGGACAAAATAATCAGTTCATTGTTGTCCCACTGCTGGGCACGGGTTTATTCTCAGAATGAGAAGGGTTTAGCAGGGCCGTCTTTAACCTAATGGAGGCCCTGGGCACATTAGGATAACGGAGCCCTTTGACCTTGACAGAGCACTATTTATTATTTTTTATATTTTTATTTTCTATTTTGTTACGTAGACAAAGAAATAACCATAAATAATAAAGTATGCATTAGGGCTCTTACACACCACGTTTTTTTCCGGCGCTGTCGACGCGCGTCGCACGCAGCTGTAATGCGCTGCAAATGCGATGTTATCGCAACCAATTTACCTATTCACACGTTCATAAAATTGAAGTATGCAGACGACGACTTTTTCGCGAGCTGTCGACGCGCTCGTAGCGCGGAGTTACATCGATACAGACGCGCTGGCACAGTGCGTCTCTTTAGCTGCAAACACATACGTACAGCGCGTTTTAATCGGTTACTTGCCGACACGCGCGTCTGTAGCGCGATACACGCTCCTTCGCGCGCATGCTACACGTGTTTTACTTTGCAAGGAGAGTTGCTCACGCGCGTCTGTAGCGCGTTTCTTGTGAGTTTGCAGCGATGCAATCGCAAGTAATCTGCCTATTTCAAGTTTAGCAGCGCCGACAATGCGCGATAACAAAACGCGCGTCGACGGCGCCGGAAAAAAACGTGGTGTGTTAGAGCTCTTATATATTGCAATTGAAAGACACAAAAAATATATAATTATGAAAAGCTAGTTCACTGATAATTTTTCTTTAAAACAGTGTAAGTACTATATTTAGCTTACCATTAAAATGTATTTTTATTTATTTAAATTTATCTAAACATGCTCAATCGGAAAGCCTGATTTTCGGGCGAGAGTAGATTAGCTTAAGCTAATAAGCAAGTGGGTATTGTAGTCAGTCATTATCGTTTGATTTTTTCAAACTAAATATGTTTATCGGTAACTAGCTTTTGCCCGCGGCTTCGCTCGCGTTAATTTATATTAAATATTACCTCCTACACACAAACAAACAAATTCTACCTCTTTATAATATTAGTATAGATATAGATAAACGTCGGTTATTGTTTGGTGATCTGGCAGGAACTAGGGGGCCCCTGTCTATCGTGGGGCCCTGGACACGTGTCCCTCTTTCCACTGGGCACTCTGGGCACGTGCCCAGAGTGCCCAGTGGAAAGAGGGCCCTGGGGTTTAGGCCTTAGTTCACCATAATGGCCTTTGTATAATAATTACCAGTTTTAGAAGTCGTTACTTGTCCACGTTGAACCTTATTAGAGGCACCGACTTCTGAAACTTTATTTATTTGAATCATTTAATAAAAACATTAATTCGTTTTTTTTTCACGTAATTTTTTTTCAACTTTGATAGGCATAAATAAAAAAAAAATACACGTCGAAATGAAAACCTCCTCCTTTTTTTAGGAGGTGAAAAGGATACATTTTGCAATGCGTTGTCATAATAATTAGTAGATACAACACTGGCAGCGTTACATTGCTGCCTATCCACGCGAAACCAACTCTTCCAACCATAAACGGAAGGCAATATGGTGTTACACCGCTGAAAATTTGTACAAAGAAACAAAGCTAAAAGAAAAATCCTTTTGACTTCCGCTGAGTTTGATTGGCTTGGGATTGGAATTGTCCCCGAAAAATGGCGGTAGGCTATGTTCCTATACACCCGAAGTACCCGAAAGATTTTAACCTTCGATTCCGATGTCTAATTCGAGAAGAAAAGCTAGGATTATAGTTTGTTGATAAAGCTTAATTTTCAAAATATTCATTATTTACGGAATATCACGAATCGAAAAATATCCATGGTAACAAGTCCTATGAACGTGGCGTTGCGACTTTTGTCATACCATACCCCTCTCGCCGTATGTTTTATTTGTCGGGGAGGGTTGTGAAGTGAGAAGGTTCTTATCCACTCACACGATAATTTATAAATGTTGCCAATTCAACTTAAGGTATTGTTTACAAGGAAGTACTAAAGTTAATTGATTTATTAAGTAAAGAAGAACAAAAAAAAATATTGACTGAATTGGACTTTCGTTGATATTCAAGGTTAGTCAGAAAGGGGGTACTAATCCGAAAGGGGGTTAAAGTACCCATGATAATGAATAACTTTTGTTTTACAACTTTTTCCAAAAGTCAATAGTTTAAGAGAAGTAGGTGATCAAAGATCTCAAAAAAAAGCTCTAAAATCTATCTAAACCCAGCTATGATCAGCTGTATTTACATTTTAGGTCATATTTGGGGTCATAAATTAGAAGCACCATTTTCTGAATTTGTAACTAAAGCAGGGATGAAGAACTTTTGAAAAAACTAAAATAAAAATCATTATGCATTGAATTTTTTTTTACCGAATTTTGGAATTTTAACACTTGCTTTAAGACAGTCATCAGTGATATTTTAAGTGGCCTGCGGATTAGTACCCCCTTTCCGACTAACCTTGTATACAAGGTGAAACATAAGTAGCGCTCAACCTCTTATGGGGTCACTGTACTCATCATTATGAACAACTTTTACTATGGGACCAAACAGAAAATCGCAAAAAAAAATCAACTGTTCCCTACATTTTGACGAGTTATGCGAACATAAATGTAGGGAAAGGTGATTTTTTTTCGCGATTTCTGGTTTGCTGTGTGGTGGAGAAGTAAAATACTTAACCTAAGGTAACTACTTATACTACACGAACATCATGACTACCTGCAACAACAGCACTAAGGGCGACACCTAGTGGGACTCGGACTTCGGCTTAGGGCGTTGCTGGCGGGGGATTGGGAGGGAGATAGCTTGATGAATTATGGGTGTGAAACTGGTTCAACAAAGTACAGGACAGAGATGGCTTGCATAGAAAAAAGAGGTCTTGCTCAGTAGTAGGTTTACAGAAGCTGTGAAAGACCGCAATGATGCATATAAACACATTTTTCAGATTTGGTCCTATAGTAAAAGTTGTTCAGAATGATGAATACCTTGTATTATTACTTCCATCATCATACATATATAAACTCACGCCTTTTTCCTTAGGGGGTAGGCAGAAACTGCAGAACGCCACGTGATACTGTGATCCTTACATACTCCTTTCGTTTTACCCACGTTCATATACACACGCATCTTGTCATACACACACGCCGGTTGAGAGCACTACGCACCTGTCCTTTTTTAAGAACATCACCAATAACATCGATGTATGTCCTTCTAGGGCGTCCTCTACTGGCATTTCCACTGACATCTGCCTTTTAAATTCGTTTTGTTGATCGTCGTTCACTCATTCTTTCAACATGCCCAAAACCACCTAAGCATACTCCTTTCAATTTTTGACGCTAAATCATCTGAGTAGTGATCTCTCCATCATCATAAACCAGCCTATAACCATCCACCTCTGAACAAACACCCCCAACAGGCCAAACCGTCCTATTCACGACATCCGCAGCTTTCCCCACATTAAGCAATACTGCAGCTACACTCACCGACACAATTACAAGTAATTCTATATAAAACGGGACTTGTATAAGTGCACTGATTATAATGAATAATTCAAATGGCGAATATCTGTTAGCAGCCGGCCAGTATTTACAACGCGTGGGACGCCTTATTCAAATCCGAGCTTATTAAACTTATCTTTACTTTTGAATCCATTAGGCTAACTATCGGCTAATTAATTCGTAACAGAAATATATAGGAATTTAATGAATTTTCGGTTGTTTTGCGGTGTTTGGAGTTTTGTTGTGACTGTAATTAGTTGGCTAGCTTTTCTGTTTCTATGAATACAACGTGTTTTTTTCTTTTCCTGATCTAGGTTTAGCCTGTGATTGTCCCCTTGCCTAGCTTGAGGGGTCGTAAAGAGAAGGAAAGAGCTATCTCCACGCTTTTTCTCTGCATGTTGGCGTTTTCCTCACGATTTTTTCTTCACCTTATGTCGCTGTGTCTTCTTTTAACCAAGAAACTACATAATATTGTCTTTCTTTTTCTCTCATGTAAAAGTTACCAGTCAGCAAGGTTGGTAGCGGGGCTGACTGCCCAGGGTACGCCGGATGTACTTGAGTATCGCCACACGTGGGTGCTATTTTCATGCATTTCTTTAAAACAGTCGCATTGCTTCATGCCAGGTTTTGAATCTGCAACCTGGTGCACAAAAAAACAGGTCCGTAACCTCCAGGCCACCACGACAACCTGATATAAAGTCAGTGTTAAATTTCCTTTGAAGAAGAGATGAATTCTCTGAAGAAACTAGGTTCAGGTTTAGTATATAGTAAAAATAACCTTATAAGTGATGATGATTCAGCCGAAAGCCGTCCACTGCTGGATTTAGGCCTCCCCCAATATAGTGGGTTTGCCATAATCGCCACGCTTGGCAGGCGGGTTGGCGATCGCAGTATGGTTGTTAAAGTACTCAGAGAACGCTACTGCCCATCCTCCAGTGAATCCCTTAGTCGCCTTTTACGACATCCATGGGAAGAGATAGGGTAGTGCTATTCTTTACATCCGGCACCACACGGAACCTTATAAGTATAATGTTGTTATAGCAGTAATAGTCCATCGGTTAAACTCTTGTAAGCAGGAGGATCCTAGATCGATACCGGCCCGCACTCTAACTTTCCTAATTTCTGTGCAGATCAGAGTTTCATTATTACTCGCGTTAGCGGTGAACGAACATGTCGTCAGGAAACCGGCACACCTGAAAAGACTCCAAAAAGTTCTCGAATCGCCAACCTTTATTAGGCCAGCGAGGTAGACTATGGCCAAACTGTAATGTAACAGACAGCCCTAGGATCTCCTGAGCACGTCTGCTACACCAGTTAAAGAGGTGTGATGTGTTATTAGCTAGGATACCTACCTACCCCTAGCCAGACAAACAAGGAAAACACTTAAAAGAAGACAACTTTATAATACGGTAAAAAAACACTTAAATAAGTCCCTAATAGTATAGATAAAATTATATGGCAGCATCACGCAAAATACGCGCTTAGACGTGGAGTTGCGGATACCAGCCCGTTATACCTTATGATATGGCAGACGTAAGTAAAACTGATGGATACACTATACCCTTCTCATTCTGAGAAGAGGCTTGTACCCTGCAGTGGGACAGTAAGGCTAAGCTTATGCTGAGACGCAGGTTACGCAGGTGCACGCAGCGCAGGGCAGAGCAGATTTTGTAATGCATGAACGTACTAAGAGCTGCGTACGCTGCGGCGCAGGGCGGGCGACGCAGACATGCGTCTGTCCTGCTCTGCGCCTCGTTGTGGTGCCGACCAGAGATGTGAATTATTTGAAATACATGTATTTAAAATACAAATACAAAATACCTATTTTTATTTTGCATTTGAAATTTTTTTTTCAAAATGTATTTTCTATTTTATTTAAAATACTTTTTAAAAACATTTAATATTTGTAAAATGCAAAATGGTTTTGTTAATTTTTTTATTGCATGTTTCATATTTTTCATTCTTAAATTCTTGTTATTTACTTTAAAGAGTATTTGTGCTAAGTTTCAAGTTTATAAATACTGGAAATAAGATTTTTCAAATAATTTTTATCACCCCTTTTCACTCCCTTAGAGTTCGCTTTCGCTATAAAAAAAAACTACTCTCCAAATTTCAAGTTTCTACCTTTAGCGGTTTAGGCTGTGCGAGAATCTTACTTGACTTGTTCTTTAATTGCATGTATGTTTTTTTAAACAGATGATTTTTCCAATCTTTAAATCGATATATTTCATGAATGATGATTCGCAGATTCAACATGAAAGAGGAAACTAGTGTTTAATACTAGTATTTGATCAAAGATCAGTGAAAGAAAAGATCAATGAAAAAAGGTATTTTATTTGAAAAACCTATTTTGAAAATACGTATTTTGCATTTTGTGTTTAAATACTTTCATTGAAAACCATTTTGTATTTTTATTTGAAATGAAAATATAACCATGCATTTGCATTTTGAATTTAAATACTTTTAATATACTATTTTGCACATCTCTGGTGCCGACACAGATTTCTGCGCGACGCGTGCATGTCGACACGTGTCTTTTACCGCTAATTCGAATTTTATTGCAATGACAGAACATTTATTTGTATTAGTGCGTTGTGAACCTTGTGTGTATGATACAAATCATCCAGACTATTAAAAAAAACATTTAAAAGAGTTATTATGGATAAGAATTGCCAAGATGTGCCGAAATGTGCCTTAGAGCTGCGTCGCAGCATGCGGTCGTGGTCTATGTCTGCCTCGTCTGCCCTGCCCTGCAAAATCTGTACTGTGCTGTGCTGTGTCACCTACATCCTAGCATACGCTCATGAACTGATGATGCTAGCTAGCTGCCTTTTACGAAGACGTGGCTAAGTTACCTATTTTTATCCGGGAACCACAGAGAACCTATCAGATATTTTCCGTTTGATCGTGATAGGTCACTCTCGCTCTACTTGGAGCTAATAAATAAATTACAATACAGAAGCGTGTAATAATATTTTATATATATAATTATTATGTCCCATTCGCCATTTATCCTGAGGCAATGCACGCGAACTTAATACAGTTATGTGCTTGGAGATGACGCAGTGGTGTGGCGGCCATCTTTGGAACAGCTCAGGTTCGATACTCAGATCAGCACCACTTGTACAGAACATGACCCTCAACAGTTAAAATGAATTATCGTTAGGAGACTTTTGTATATGAATTACTAGCTTTTGCCCGCGGCTTCGCTCGCGTTAATTTATAATAAAAAAAACTCTTAACACACTACTAAAGTTTCTTTAATAATATATGTAATTCAATCATGATTCGAAAGACACGTGGCGCCATCTATTATCGTTATTGTTGTTTTCCTCGGGAGCTGTACTTTTTCGGGATGAAAGATACCCTATGTCCGTTTCTGTACAACTGACAACGTATATGAAAAATTTCAGCATGATCGGTTCAGTGGTTTAGGCGTGAAAAGGTAACAAACAAACAAACTTACTTTCGCATTTATAATATTAGTTAGGATTCCAAAATAGGGAGTCTTTCAGGAGTTGGAGTCAGAGCAGACGTTCAGAGTGGTTTCATCAAATGGGCCCTTGATCTGTCGTCCACAGGCTTCTTTCTGGCTTGCAATGACATTACGAGAAAGCAAAACCCCTTGCGTATCTGGGACACATAAGGTATAAGGTAGGTATAACGGGTTGGTATCCGCAACTCCACGTCTAAGCGCGTATTTTGCGTGAAGATCTGGGACACATGTTTAGACACAAGAGATATGGCCTCTTACAAGTTATCATGATCGGCAGAGTCGCGGTCAAGAGACGAAAGAAGAAGAAGAAAGAAGTCATGGTTGAGAAATCTTCCAGAGTAGACTGTGGTTCACGGGCTGATTATGCTTTAGGTATGCTGTGCTCTTCTTGAAAGATTATTGTACTAGAGGTACTCGGGTTTGCTATATCGTCATCTTAGAGTGAAAGGCTCGGTAATGCATTTTGGTCATTGCACGGGACCTGTGGGTTTTCACGCGGACGAAGTCGCGGGCAAAAGATAGCCAATTGTAGTTATTTTATTACCATAAGGGCCTTTTCATTGTCATGCGTGTTTGCGCCCGCGTGCTGGCCAGCTACGCATGCGTACTGCCCGCAAACTATCGTATCATACATGTTTTTATTGTCATGCGCGCCACACGCACGCGGCACACGGGCGGATCGCGGGTGGCTCGCACGGATGCGTGCCGCCCGTGTGCGTGTGGCGAACCTTGACATTCAGTGTTGTTTTTACAGTCAAGCTGGTCGCACGCACGTTGTATGATCAATATGAAATTTTTTACATTCATTTTGACACGAGTTCTCTTCCTGGCAACACGCACAATACTGTGGCGGCGAGGCGAAAATAATCTGCTCAGCGTGCGGCCCGGAACAAGCATGCGTGCCTGGCCTGCACGCGGGCGCAAACACGCATGACTATGAAAAGGCCCTAATTGAGGCTTTAATTCAGTGCCAAAAACTAATTACGCGTAAAGTGGCTCTCATACAATTATAGTACCGATACGTCGTAATAAAATAAAAATGACGATTATACACCGCCGGCCCAAGGTCCCCGAAAGGTTTTAACCTTCGATTCCGATGCCTAATTGGAGAAAAAAGCTAGGATATAGTTTGTTGAATAAAGCTTAATTTTCGAAATATTCATTATTTACGGAAATTCACAAATCGAAAAATATATATATGGTAACAAGTCCTATGAACGCGGCGTTGCGACTTTTGTCATACCATACCCCTCTCACCGTATGTCTTATTTGTCGGGGAGGGTTGTGAAGTGAGAAGTTTCTTATCCATTCACACAATAATTTATAAATGTTGCCAGTTCAACCTAAGGTATTGTTTACAAGGAAGTACATAAGTTAATTGATTTATTAAGTATCGAAAAACAATAATTACTTAATAGACATTTGATTCATCATAATACCATCAGAAAGGTGTGATTAAAATCTTTCGTGTACCTCGGGCCCACGGTGTATACAGGGTGTTAACGAAATCGTGTAATTCCTTCAAACCGCGTGATCTACTAGTGACACAGATTAACCCTAAATGAGAATTTTCGAAAATAAACCAAAAAAAATAATTAAAAAAATATTTTGGTTTTCAATTTCTGAGTCTTTTTAGAGCCTTGAGTTATCTGACTGCAAAGAGCGATATCGTGTTAGTCGTTCCTGCCAGCCGTGTCGCCGTACTTTCATTAATTTAAGCGTGGCATCAAAATGTTCACAAAAATAAAATTATTTTTTTGCAAAAAAAAAAATTCTTATTTTTTTACTGAATCCTTATTAGGTGATTTAGATACGATCGGTAACAAAGCCGCATGAAAAAAAAAAGATTTTTTTATTTTTAATCAAGCTAAATCTCGTGCGGGGCCTGTCTACACCAGTAATAAATCATGTGGTTTAAAGGAATTACACGAATTCGTTAACACCCTGTAGAATAGACAATAAATATAAGTACTGATACTAAAGATACGTATCTAAAAGCAATATGGTGTTGGGTTTATAGATTGCAATACCGTTCTAGTAGCGACAGGTACTTAGACATTCTCCTTCACGACCATTTCTCTCAGCCGCCTTATAACTTGCGTTAGGTACAGGTCGATCAATTGAGAAAAAAACATACACAACTCTGGTACAGATCTCGGTCATATACCTTTACAAAATCGCAAGGTGTTTTATTGCCGTAATTGATAGTGTATGGTGTAAGGAGTAAATCTTAATATGGAAAACCATGTCATCAGAATATTAAGATCGATTTCATTATTTTAGTTCAGTGTTCCATTTTCCTGAATGTAAGAAGACGTGTTTTAAAAAAAATACATGTATGCAGTTTTCCCTAAATCTAAAATCAACGACGTAATTTCCTTAGAACTAATTTCTATGTTTCTAATACTTTAAAATTTTTCCCTACCGACCCATCTCAATGGATCACCTTATATTATAGTTATATCATAGCAATAATAGGCATAATATTATAGTACTTATAATTCTTAGACTGCCTCGTTGACCTAGCGGTCGCAAGCGCGACTGCTGAATGCAAGGTCCGGGGTTCGATCCCCAGGTCGGGTAAAGTGTTATTGGGTTTTTCCTTGTACAATTTCTCAGTAGTAGCCCGGAGTCTGGATTTGTGCCCGGTTGATGGCAATAGGCTCGCCCCCTATTACATGGGACTTAAACATAACGGGGAAATGTGGGTGCACTATACACCTCTGCCAACCCTTCGGGGAATAAGGCGTGATGTTATGTAATTCCTGGTCATCGTCATAGAGTTGTTACTGTTAGTAAGATACAATGGTATCAATTTACTTACGTGTTAGATACGTGTGCTCTGAAGTAATGATGTGTTTCACATAGTTATGGTTCAGATGCTCCAACTGCATTTAAATTTCAAACAATCGATTCTTCTTTTTCTTCTCATGTTCGCACACTCATGTCGTGGTAAAAATATTAGCCAGCCAGCAAGACTGGTAGCGGGGCTGACTGCCGCTGCTGACTTAAGTATCGTCACTAGCAGATGCTCTATTAATGGAAGTACTCCAAGTAATCCATGAAGTCATAGGAATTACACATAACTAGGTCCGACTATTTGATGATTGGTTGCATCGGAATCATTGACGTAGAGAGATATGGACCAGGGGTCTAGTACAACCCGTCGCCCGACCAGTATCAGGCCCGAGAAGGCGGCGCGCATGTGTTCAGTGCGCGCCTCTCAGGAAGACGTGGGGCAAGGCCCCGCAGAAGGAGACCGAGGCCTGCCGAGGTTGCGGCGCATGCAGCTGCGAATCCCACGACGGAATTGAAAGTTGAAAGCGCAAGATGAACATGAAAGTGCACTGGTGTAGACATACCTTATAATCAACATAGACATGGTGAAGCCAATAGGGAATTTGCATGTATTTTTTTTCTCAAAATCAATAAAGCACAGTAATATAAATCCATGAAAATTATTAAAAGTCAAATGTTACTATGGTTTGTTGCTCAAAACAATTGTTAAACTTCAACAATTTTCT
Organism: Amphipyra tragopoginis; assembly: GCA_905220435.1. Taxonomy (NCBI): domain Eukaryota; kingdom Metazoa; phylum Arthropoda; class Insecta; order Lepidoptera; family Noctuidae; genus Amphipyra; species Amphipyra tragopoginis. The sequence continues at coordinate 8,258,136 of HG992006.1, forward strand.
TCTACAGTTCAAACATCCTTTATTGTCGCGGCCATAATGTGACGTCATGATCCACGATACTGTTTTGTTTACATCTTTTTTCTAGCCACAAATCATATAAATTAAACTTTTTCTTGTGCTTTATTCAAGCAGAAATCGCACTTACTAGCTTACCTCAGTGAGAAATCAAACAGTTTGATAAGAAAAGATTATTTAAAGATTCATTCACATGGATTTGGATGTCACTTCCAGCATTTTCGAAAACGACGCGTTTCGAGATTGCGTTCCGTTCCACAAAAAAAAAACGTAGCATAAAATAATGAATTGTAAAATAAGTAACGCGTTAAAAAAAAAAAAAAATGTAATTTGTTTCTTGACTCTTGTACAATGTACAAATTAACTCCTGTGTGCGCGTCTCCTTTTTAAGGAAATAGGAAAAAGACTGGTCGACACTTCACGTGACCAGAGGGCTGGCTTGTTTTTCGGCCAGAGAATTAGCGTTGCCATACAACGTGGCAACGCTGCCAGCCTTCTGGGGAGTCCTCATGTTCGGCAAACAGATCCCTTGGGAGATGAAAGCCAAATACCTGGGGGTTATCCTCGACCACCATCTGAGTTTCCGAGACCATATCAAAGCGGTGCGCGCTCGCGCCGCTTTCGCTGTCGGTCGCCTCCACCCCATCCTTAGAGCGCGCAGTAAATTGTCACTTAGAAATAAGCTGAGAATCTACGTGACGTGCATCCGCCCCATCTTGACTTACGCTAGCGTCGTGTTCGCACACGTTAAGCCTTGTCGCTTCAATTCCTTCCAAACCCTCCAGAATCGAGTGTTGCGCAGAGCCGCGGCTGCCCCGTGGTTCATGCGTAACGTCCAACTCCATCTCGATCTAAAAATGCCAACCATCAGGCAATACCTCAAACGCATTTCCAAGCGTTACTTCGACAATGCCCCCCGCCATCCGAACCCCCTAGTCGCCGCAGCGGCCGACTACAGTCCCTCTCTCATAAGTAAAGTTCGCCGTCCCAGGCACACACTTTTAGAACCCGACGACGAAATAACCCTCCTCCAGGAGGCGAGTAAATCGACCAGCACACTACACAACGTCCGCCGCCGTCCGGCATACCGTCCTCGCCGACGAGGCCCGTCGCGACGTCCCACCGCCGCCGGTCACGATCCACCGAGCTCTCCCGTCGTAGAGCCGGTCGTCTCTTCAGACTCCGCAGTCACACCGATAATTCAGCCCTCATCAAGCTGTCTCCCCCCCCTATGTCCACGCCAGCAACGCCCTAAGCCGAGGTCCGAGTCCCACTAGGGGTCGCCCTTAGTGCTGTTGTTGCAGGTAGTCATGATGTTAGTGTAGTACAAGTAGTTAGCTTAGGTTAAGTATTTTACTTCCCCCCCATTGGCTGGAGACCCTTCAGGTCTCGCCAATAACTGCCCGGTTACGTAGAAACCGTCCCCTAGGACGACCTACAGCAGTCCAATAGAAAAAAAAAAAAAAAAAAAAAAACAGCCTTCTGGGCACGTTTCCAGTTGACAGCGATGCGGAGGAATATTTTGATGCACTCCTTTAGTTTATATTCTTAGTTTAGTGTAGGATATAATTTTTCTTTGTTTTTACTTTAGATTTAGTTTAGTTTGTATTAATTTAGGTTAAAAATGTAAATAATACGCTTGTATAAAAAGTATAAAATAAAATTATCCCAACTCCTGTACAAATTAAATAATGAAAGAGTTTTGAATTACATGCATATTCTTCCCTATTGGCGGGATTTGCTAAACTATCATCAAAAGCCTTTCGCAGGCGATAGAAGCTAGCAACATTTTTTAAATTCTCTAACTTGGTCTCGTTTCCCTCTAGTCGCACCTATCCCCCGATTCATAAGCCTTCTCGATAAGCAGTTTGCTATCTCCTTTCTCGCGTTATGAGAATCGTGGTCGAAACGGGATAACATATCGAATCGGTCGACAACGCCTTATCGAAAAGATTATGAATCGGGGGACAGGTGCGACTGCAAAGAAAACGACTGCAAGGAGTGACTGGAAAGGGGGCTGATAGTAAACGCAGGCAGGGTCTAAGATGGAGCACATGAATCCAAGTAGCACAGATTGTAGGATCACCTTTTTTCATCATCATTCACTTCACTCCTTTTTACTTACTATAATTTACTATAAACCTCTTTTTCTATCACAGGCCACATAGTTTTGGAACACACTCCTTAATCAAAATTCCAAGATACTCGAAAAAGAAAATGCAAAGTGTTTTTGCGAGGTCATTCAAAAGGCAACCACGAAAGGGTGCGGACTGCTGCACTGCTGAACTACCAGCACTCCGCCGAGTTAACTACTACTGAGCCTCCGGCACTGCTGCACTGCTAAACTACCATCACTCCGTCTAGTTGACGAATTACTGAGCCTGCTACACTGCTGGCCTACCAGCACACCGCATAGACGCTGTACTGCTGAGTCACCGGCGCTCCGACCTACTGGAGGGAGTCGCCGCACTGCTAACCTTCCAGTACTTCGCCTCACTTCGTGCTCACATTACCAAGCTTCCGTGTGTTCCATCAGTTACCAGTTACTTACGTGTGCCATTCATCCTGTATTATTGACTTAGTATTTTTTTTACCATATTATAAAGTTGTCTTCTTTTAAGTGTTTTCCTTGTTTGTCCGACTAGGGGTAGGTAGGAATAACTAATAACATCTCATATCCCTACAACTGGTGTAGCAGACGTGCTCAGGAGATCCTAGGGCCGTCTGTTATATTACAAGATATAAGGGGGCTCCCCTTACACCCTTCTGGGTCTCTCTGATATGGTGAGTAAAAGGGTTGTAACGCCGGACCCAACGTTTACAGGTCTGACACTATTGCTCATCACTAGCCTATGATTGCCAAGCTAGGTTAGCGAAATACATAGTTAAACCACTATCTGTCTGACGTCAGAGCGCCGTCAATCAGCGATACACCGGTATACCGAATGCAGGTGTGATTTACATTTAAGTAAACTAGTTTTTAAGTGCTTCCTCTTTACAGAAACGATAAAGTTCCATAATAGGTACTTATAGATATTTATGATTTGTTACGGTTTCCTCACGTGCATTTTTCGGGATTGCCCTAGTCGGGCAGTTCGACTCGCGATCTTACCACGTATTCAGCTCATGATTAATGGCTCCGTTTGAGTCCGAAACTAGTCGGGCAATCCTGAAAAATGTACGTGAGTAAACAGTAACTAATCATGATGAATGTGTCTCACGAAAGTTATAATACACCCATAGATATGTCTAGGATAAGGTATTATTTTATTATTTTGATTTGTAATTCAGAAATTCAAATATCCAAACAAAAACACAACGTTCCAAATGAAATCAACAATAACTGCTAAAATATTCATAAAATTAAATCAATAATATCCATTCTCGATATAATAACTCATTAAAATACTCCAAATGCCACTACTCCGGTTCTAAAAGCAATCATTTAAAATATACCTATCTAGTTCCAACAAAAAAGCAAAATCGTGACTTATTCATACATAGCAACAAACGAGGCTGAGACTGTCAAGCAAATCTGTCACTTATTGCGAGAGAGACAACCGCTTTCGTGGCATTAACATTTTATTAACATTTCCCGTGCGTCATTAGGGTTGAAATTTGAATATCTGTAGATCGGAAATGCACAAATTAAGCGAGTGATCTGTTCCCGTAATGAGCTGAAAGGTACGTAATGACGGGGACGGAGGACGGAACAAAACAACACTCTTGCTTACCTCAGCGACTTGGGTAACGAACGGATAACCCGTTGTGAGGAGAACGCTTTCTCAATTTGAATTGTTACGAACGAAAGCACTACTTACATATTGAATGTGTTATAGGTATCTAGCTATCCCTGTTTTATAATGTGAAGATTTACAATTTTTTTTCGTTTGAGAATCCTCATTGATAGCCTCTGCCCTGGGCAAAGGGTTATGCCGGACTCTTACTGGCTAAAACCCACGCTATTCTTGCTTCTGACCGAAGGCTTGGGTTATGTTAAGACTTACCTTACCTAAGTTAACCTGCTCGAAACAGATCTACGTCCAATGCTCAGATCCTCCCACGATCAGTTCTCCCCATCTTCAATTCCTTGGTTGTTGCCAAATATGGTCTGCATTACATAAATAGCAACGGCGAAAGCTAGGTACCTACTTAAGAGCTACGGATGAAAAACGAAGGTCAAACTGCTGGCAGAACGGTCTGTTTTAGCATACTGAGGCTCTCAGCCAGTCAAGTGCGCTAAAAAATTGCCCAATTCTAGAAATACCCAGAATTTGTAGTAGTAATAGAGCTTGTCAAAGAGCTCGTTTGGGAAAGTACTAACAGAATACATATTTCTGTCAGCAACAGCATTGCTGTATTTCGCTTTGAAGGGTATGGGCGCCGGTGAAATTACAGGCACATAAGATTTTTCAACTTTGTCTTTAAAGTTGGCAACGCAGCAACGATCCTTTTGGTGCTGTAGGTGGCGGTAACCACTTTACATCAGGTAGGCCGTCACCTTGTTTGCCAAACCATTACTTGAAAAAAAACTCCAAAACTGCGAGCCTAACTTCTTAAAGTGTCTCCAAATCAGTTCCAACCCCGTAAATCAAAATCCTAAAGCCTCCTCCATACATCGTAACCAACCAATACTCCTTATTAATAAGGAACGGTAGCTCTCAAGCGCACACAGACAGACGGACGGACACACGGACGCGGCGAGCGACATTTGTAATGATACTAAATAGTTGCGCGCGGTAGGTGCCCTGCAAACGAGTAATGCGTTCTCTACTCGAAGAGGATGGGTATATGCAAGGATGGAGACTGACTATATTAAAGATTTTTTAGGACTAGTGTATTGTGCTAGTATCGCTTGAAGTCGAAATGCGACCATTATTTTGCCTGCCCTAACGACAGCATACACTCAACACATATTGTGCTTTTTGCACATCTATGGAACAGTACCTTTTGAATGTTTCATTCCCATCCATTACATTACTTTAAAATTAATATATACAAAAAAAAAAGCACGACAATTAATAATTGTGCTATGTTGTGCACAAACTCAACTACATCATCCACGATTCACAAATTTTTGGTCCAAATGTGAAAGTGATTATTTAAGCTACAGCTTCGGTGCCCTAATAAGAAATGCTCAGGAGGACAAATTCTATCAGAATAAAGCACTTTTGTTTTTTGGCCGGCACTTTCACATTTCGACCAAAATGGATGATGTCCTTTAGGCTATTTCCATATTTTTCACTCTGATAAAATAAGAAAGAGACGACGGACGTTAATGAGAGCTGTCAAATTTAGTTGAACTAAAATTACCGTGTTTTTAGTCGACACGTTCGGACGTGTCGTCTAGTAAAACACGGTGAAGTTCCAGGCGTGAACTAGTTTGACATCTCTAACTTAGTTCTTTTCTATCACCGTCCATTTCTCGCGCTGTTTGTTAGTAAAAGATAGCAATCCTCTAATTTTAGTTTAGCTGGTAAACAAGAGAATCGTCACCAATTTTTTATGTTCACATATTAATATAATGATGATATGACTTATTGGGTTGGGCGAGGAGTTAGAGAGATAGAGAATAAAGAAGAAAGTATATCAATGTCTCGGCTGTTCTGTTCTTCAGAATTCTGTCGCTTTTAGATATTTAAGCGGTGCAGGTTTTCATAAATCTATGAATGATTATTATGCTTATAAATAGTGAAGCTGTTGACAGTAAATTCAAAGTAAAATTGCAAATTGCATTGATTTGAATTGCAGTTTGTTTAACAGCTGTCCAAAATAACGTCGTTTGGCAATCATCACTATCCCCAGAGAATTGGATGTTGTTACATTCTTAACATGTTAGCTGTAGCACTGCGTAGGTACGTCTTTGTTATTAACTTCAGGTTAGTGCTAGTTAGGGTTCATTTTTATATTACGTTTCTCAATTTAGTCTTTTAATTTAGTTTAATCGTTGAAATTTGAAATTCAAGTAGGTATGGTTCTTTATTTTTATATTATCCATGCAAATCATCAATAATACTTGTTCTTTTCGGACTTAACTAATTTCAACTGTTGTAGTCGATCTGAGTGCTAGGGTCTGGCCATCAGCACTCAGCTTTAAAAGCCAAACAATTTACTAATTGTCCAATAGCAAAGCTCACATAACGCGGTCCAGTCAATAAGTCAGAAGCACCTATCTGCGTAATGTCTCGGCGGGCATTTACATATTTTAATGAGCACCGGAGGCCTATCTCCTAGCTCCTACTAGGTAGGCGGCCACAGGTACCCTACTGCTCTCACCCGCTTTGTTTGATGGATGTGGCCGATTTGCTTTTTGCTTGTTCAATGCCAGCGTTTGAGATTATTGGGAATTAATTAGAATAGCTTTTTTGTTGGATGATGTGGGAGACTTTTGATTGGTTTACGATGATGGTGAAGTAGGTTAGGATGTCGGAAGGCGGATTTGGATGATGGTTGGGATTATTGACGTTGGGTACAGTTAATATCTAAAGTAAGCGATGATTGTTCACTGTCAAAAATGTTACTTATATGAATATAAACTTACAAAATATAATAGACAAGATAATACTGTCACGATTAGTATTATTATAAACTAGCTGTACCAATGCGTTGCAATGCACTTTTTCCTACTTACTACATACCTTACTACATATTTTTTTTCCAAATTTTCTTTCATAAGAACCTTGTCCTGACAATTAAGAAAAAAACAAAAAAAAATTGGAAATCGGTCCAGCCGCTCACGTGTGATGCCGTGACCAAAGGAAATAGGGATTCATTTTTATATCATTATTTAATTTAATTTAATTAATATAATATACTTGGATTTATAAAAAAAAATATTTCTACAGTAATTAGGTTTGAAATACTAAAACCTTCGTTAAATTTTGTTGTTACTACCTATACTGTACAGAAGGACCAAGGGTTTTCGCAGAAGTGGATGGATAGGTCTTTTCCTGAAATTAAAAGTCGATTGGAACTGAAGGACCAACCTTCCATTTCGTCATAATGCGTGTTTCTGTACATGTTTGGTTTATGCTAAAGGACTTGGTTATAGGAACCCAATATGGTGCGACTTTTATAAAGCCCCTATCTAAAACAATGCTTTTGAGTACCTACAACTGCTTTCAAAATGACCATTAAATTGAATAAAAACATTACAACGTCCGTATTTTAACGGATTACTATATCCTAAAGATCAATGAACGTTTATTATTTTTATGTAATAGGTTACCAAAAAGCAGACCACCTGATGGAAAGTGGTTTCCGCCGCCGATAATATACACCTAAGTACAACACTTGGAGACAAAGTTGAAATTCACAGTCAACAGTCTCAGTACAAACAGTCTCTTGTGCCTGTAATTACATCGACACCCATGCCCTCCAAACCGGAACACAACAATGCTGCTTAGCGGCTGAAATAGTTGATAGTAAGTACTTCCCCAGACGAACTCTTTGACAAGGAGAAAAAAAATATTTTGTGTCAACCGAACAAAATTCGCGCCTTCTCCTGCATGAGGCAGACTAGACAAGATCTAAACATAAAAACAACAGTCAATTTGTCTATCTTTCCGATGAATTGTCAGAGTAATCTATCAACCAGAGAAAAACAATATTTCTAACGAAAAATCACTGACTCCACCAAAAGAAAAATACGCTATATTTCGAACGATATCAAATATATTCAGAAAATAGCTGTTAACATTAGCCTAAGTGTGCTTTGTGGAGGACTGTCTCGTGCATATTCATCGGCTGTCTGCGGGGACACCGCTGATAATTAGAGATCCCTAATTGATGGTGAAATCTATGGAACCTTCTTTTATTTAAGTCTGGAAAAAATCTACTGACAGAAACGTTGATCAATCGCAACCGATCTGGAGCTGAACCGTTCATTCAGACAGTTTTCGTTTACACAAACTGTCAAAATATTTGTCAACAAAAATCAAACCAACCATTTTGACACATCACGCCTGTATTCCCTGAAAGGTTGGACAGAGGTGTACAGTAACACCCTCGTTACGCCGTTAACACTTTACCCGACCTGGGGATCGAACCCAAGACCTCACGCTCAACAGTTGCGCTTGCGACCACTAGACCAACGAGTCAGTGACTAACGGTTTTAGTTCGTTTGCGGTTCGGCTACAATTTTGTTAGTAGAATTACATAATAGGTGTGAAGTGTGATGAGTCATCGCTGATGACTAAATGGATATAGTGCAGATACATCGATCTTTGCGGTTAAGAATACAGGTAGCTTTCGTGGTCAAGTCTTGGTTGAGTAATTGCCATGGGAAGTTTGAAGCCGGATAACCAGATTCTCAAGCAGGGCCTGATTTAGGCTGAAAGCCTGGTGTGTGAGGTCATGGAGAGCTTGACAAGAAGGGTCAGACAGCTGGCAATAAACCAAAAATATTTTGAAAGGAGAATGTCCCACATTATTTTATTTACGAATAACTTTGGAGGAGAGTATCTCTCGATGTCTGGACGTCCAAAAAAAGGCATTTCAAGGTACTTATCTTTAGCGTCATAAAAATATTTGCTCCATATCTGTGGTCACCCAGGATTCGAAGTAATAATTATCAAGATAAATATAAGTTGATAATTATCAAGATAAATCAGATTTGTAAGTTTGATTTTTAATTCGGAATCTTCACTAATAGACAATTCCCATCCAATTGATACAGTTGAGGGAGACGAAGATCCCATTCATTGGTTCAAGTTGATAGGTAGTACCAGATCCATAAGGATCGGTTCTTTGATAATTGTATGATAATTATCGCGTATCACAAGGCATATTTATCTTGATAATTTCGATCTCTGGAGGTACCTACTAAACAGACACACACAGCATTTTAGAAAAAAACAAAACATTCATTGTTGGCTCCGACAATCAGACACGCGGCCTCAGCAACATAACTCATTTATACTTGTAGGTACCTACCTGATATATGTGTTTACCCTACATGAAATTCATTAACAAAGCCGCCTAATAACTTCCCCCTGTGGCCGGGGTGGTCAGTGGGGGGAGGGGAGAGGGGTTGACAAACAGCACCCTGTAATGTGCTACTGTTGAATTGCAAAAATCTCATTATGCTCTAACTGTCGTTATAGGAGTAATTAACTACCGTGGACAATAAGTGCGGTGGAGTGGAGTTATTTGTATGGTGCTTTTCTGGAGTGTTCATTTTTAAATGGAGTTTATTACAGAGGTATTGTGTTACTAAAGTTGGGGGTAGCTCTATTCAAGTACTAATGCCCATCATTATCAGAACTGTCCTGAAAAGACAGAAAAGGAAAAAAAAAGGCTGTTACTGTCCCAATGCCCAATGCAACAAAGGCCTCTTCTCATACAAAGAAGGAACGAGCATTGATCACCACGCTTGCTCACCTCGGGTTGGCGATTTGAGACCATTAAGTTCAGGTTTCCTCACGATGTTTTCCTTCACCTTATGTCAGTGGCGTCTTATATTAACTAAGAAGTACATATGAAAAAGGAAATTGAAAAACTCACATTGGTACATGCCTGGGTTTGAACCCGCCACTTCAGGGGCTTCAGGGGCCTAATTATCTTAAAATAAATTGTTGCCAAACGCAATCGAACCACAACCGTCAGTCAGTTTTTGTTTTCGAAAATTTTTAAAATGATTGATTTTGTTTTTTGTGTCAAACAATAAGACAGCTTTTGAAATTGAGAACTGTCTGAATGAACGGTTCGGCCTTGGTTCAGTTGTGATTTGACAAGATTTATTTTAGGAGAATTAGGCCCCAGATACATTAATCGATTATAAAGGTTTCACCCAAATTAGTAAAACAGTTACCAAAAATGACAAAGATTCGAAAATACTCAAACTGGCTACAATAGATTATTAAGCCAAAATTTTCTAGGTTTCAAAATCATACCAGCCCGTGAAGTTCCACTGTTGAACATGATCCAATGATCGCTAAAATTAACGGTCAAAGCGAAAATTGCCACTATCACCATGCTTATTAGCAGATATGAAGACGCTGCTGCCCATGCCACTGCTGTGCTCTGCCGCTGCTCGTGGCGTAATCCCTTCACCTTTTTAGACACCAACGCGTGGGTCAGTCAAAGCATTTATTTCAATTAGACCATCACGCACTTTTGAATTGTTGAGAAAAAAAAAGAAGTTACTGCCGCGTTCCAAAGTGTAGATTCCTACTGAGAAGAACTGGCAATAAACTCCATGGTTACTCTTTTTCATGAAATATTAACAAAAATTTGGTAACATTGTGAATAATGTAATGTACCTACAATGTGCGAACAATGTAAGATATGCTATGCTGAAAAAAATACCTACAACTCATTTGCCATGGCAGATTAGAGATGACCAGTCCCAACTGACGGCGCCCGTTCACGAACATGACGCATGTATCAGCATCGCTTAGCTCAACCTTTTCGTAGGGCAATGCTTGGGAAAGGAGTGGCCTCACATACATATTTAGATTTCTGCGGGTGGTCTAATCTTTACCAAGAATCACACGAAATAAGTCAAAAAAATTACAACAAATCCAGATCACGGTTTATCTACCTACTCCACTCATTTCCCTGTGCTATGGTAATTGTGTTTCGTTATAACGAGTTTTTTGGCGAGCGCGGCGACGCGACCCGCGGCTAACCTGTGTTTTGCTTTGCTCATTTCACTCCCCATAAGATCGGTGTGCACGATTAACTGGGACTGTACTTGATCTGATGCAGTATGTTGCAGTAGAATTGTACTAGTCAATCATTTTAGGGTCGTACACATAAACTAGGAAGGTCTATGTTCAATTCCAGCCTGAAGCTCTGACTTTTCCAATTCATGTTCAGATCAGAATTTGATTGGGTATCACTTGAGTTTACGGTGCCGTGTGGTGCCGAACGTAAAGAATAGTACTACCCCATCTATTCCCTTGGGTGTCGTAAAAGGCGACTAAGGGATGAATATGGGCAGCAGCATTCTCTGAGTATTTTAAAAACCATACTGCGATTGCCAACCCGCCTGCCAAGCCAAACACCCCCAAGGTTTGCCATAATCGACACGCTGTGCTCCAGCACAGGACCGGTGGATGCGGCGATGCTTGGGGGAGGCATAGGCCTCCCCCAAGCATCGCCAGCAGTGGACGTCTTTCGGCTGGATGATGATGATGATGAGTTTACGGCAGAGGTTCTCAAATTTATTTCGTCTACCGCCCTTTTTGAGAATCAAATTATTTTCTAGCGTCCCTTAAATTTAACTTTATCCAACATATCTTAAAAATCACAATCGTAATCATTACTTTTACAGCCGTTTACCGCCCCCTTGTAGGCCTCTAGCGCCCACAAGGGGGCGTTATCGCCCACTTTGAGAAATACCTACTGGTTTACGGTGAAGGAAAACATCGTGAGGAAACCTGCACATAGAACGCTCGAAAAAGTCCTCGATGGTGTGTGTTGTCTGCCAACCCGCACCAGGCCAGCGTGGTGGGTTAAGGCCTAAACTCTTCTCATTCTGAGAAGAGGTCCGTGCCCATACACATACATAGACTCACGCCTTTTTCCCATGAAGTAGGGCAGAAACTGCAGAACGCCACATGCTACGATCCTTACATAGTCCTTTCGCTTCGTCCACGGTCATACATCTTGTCATACACGCACGCTGGTTGAAAGTACTACATACCTCTCCTTTTTGAAGAACATCACCAATAAAATCGATGCGTGTTCTTCTAGGGCGTTCTCTGCTGGCGTATCTAAAGGACCACTCCAGATAAGGTCCGTGCCTAGTAGACAAAAACTGCTAAACTGTATCGCTACACTGTACGTTCTGGATTACATTGCCATATCGCATGCTTAGCTTAGCTTTTGTTTTAAAATTGGCGCTTGAAGAATATGGTCAAGTAAAATTATATTAATGTTTTCATAAACAGTCTATTCCAGAATGTTTTCTAACAGATATGATGACTGTGGTAACGTAGAAAAATAAAAGCGATTAATCAATCATAAAGCGATTGGCTGCGTGATAACTATTGCAGGGTAGATAGGTACCTTATCTGACACGTACCTACTATTGGGCTGGTTTCAATAGATTCTTCTATTGTTATTCACTTTTGCACAAAAATAAACAAACTGTAGGGATACTAAATTCGGTTTAATCAAACGTTAAATCAATCATTTCATCGATGACCATACTATCAATCTCAGTTCTTTCTTCCTGTTTATCTTTCTCTTTCTGTTTTGAATCCACATTCTCTATCTCTTTCTGTTTTGAAGTCTGAATCTCTGGCTCTCTCTGTTTTGAAACTAGAATCTCTGGCTCCTTCTGCTTTGAAGTCGCAGTCTCTGGCTCCTTCTGCTTCGTAGCCGGCGTCTGTGGCGTTTTTCCTGCTACAGTCTTCCTTCGTTTTTCTTTGGGGCTTGGCGCTAAAGAATTTAGTTTACTTTTCTGAAATAAAATTAGAAGATTTAACGCAATTCCCTTAAGCACGATATAAATGTACTTATGCATGATTATTAACGTTGGATGTGCGTATTTTTCATTTTAGGATTCCTAACAACATGAAAGAAACGCTAAAGCATCGCTAAAGGCGATGAAGAGACCGTCAGTCAGTTTTCGTTTACAAAAACCATCGAGGTTTTGTTTTTGTTGTCAAAAACTTTGACAGTTTTTGTAATTGAAAACTGTCTGAATGAACGATTCGGCTTCGATTCGGTTGCGATTGAAGAAAAAGAAAGAAAGAAGAAATCAATGTTTCTGTTAGTAGTAGTGGCCCCCAGATCAGTAAAAACTACTGTAAATCTGGCTACTAATAGACGCCTCCAGTATCTTTTATAAGCACCCGGCAAACGATCAAATAATTTGTAAAATTTTGGCAAAATATTTGATTGCCTACAACTGACGCATTTGTCAAACAGCAGCTACGTGTTTGACGTGTTTGAGAGAAAATTAAGTAGATTGACAGCGAGTTTGTCGCGCTTTTGTCAAGCAAGCTTGAGCGTGTGCAGCCGTGTTTGATGAAACCGTACAAACAAAACTTGTATTATAACTTTCGTGAGACGCATTCATATTTATGATTACTTACGGTTTACTCACGTGCATTTTTCGGGATTGCCCGACTAGTTTCAGACCCAAACGGAGCCCTTAACCATGAACAAAACGCGGTGTGGTCGCGAGGTTGCGAGGTTCGACGTGAGTTAACGAAACGTAAAATTTTACAAAGATGTTTGATCGTTTACCAGGTGCTTTATGATTCCAGAAGGACGATACACACTCATCAATAGTTACTACCGACCATTACGAACACAAAGCCGCGTGCAATGGTCCACAAATCGTGACATCCCACCGATTAGTTCATCAAACTGCGTGCTGTAATTTGAAGTCAATTAGGCATATCATTTCGACGCGAAAACAGCAATTGCATAAATAAACAGCTCCATCACACAGCTATTTAAAGATTCAGTATCGAATTTAAATTTAAAATCGTTGTTAATATAACTGGAATCCGATTCATGGGTTTTGAGTCCGCAACGATCGGTGACTTTTTAAAAGTGATTTATAAGGTGGAAATTTTAAATAATGAGGTGTCGATTCGGTTGTAAATTATGTATGCACGTGTGCATTTGGGTTCATTTGTATGCATGCAATAAAATTATGTTTTAAAACATTACGTCATTAGTCGAAATGGAGACTTTCAGCTGAATGCAGTCAGTATTGTCAGCTTTTGACTTTCTATGATTCGTAAAGTAGCAAGCGCTAAACCACTACTATTATGTAAATCAGGTTTCGTTATCACGTGCAATTTATTTATTTTTCTTTAATTAAAACGGATAAGGACCAATTACAATAATTAAAGATAAAAATATCATATACAATACAATTAAATGAAGAAAAAAAAAATAACAATTAGAGACACATCTTTCATAAATTTGCAATGGGCCAGACCAGCAATTACGGTTTCAAGAAAGGATATATGCATTAAAAAAACCGGCCAAGTGCGAGTCGGACTCGCGCGGTTCCGTACCATTATCTATAAAAACGGCGAAAAAATCATGTCTGTTGTATGGGAGCCCCCTTAAATATTTATTTTATTCCGTTTTTTAGTTACGATTCTATAGGAAAGTTTTAATAACAGATATGGGGGATATTACACTATCATAATTATATCTAGGAAGAATCATTGATCTATGAGTCATAGATAATACCCATATGATAATGTAATATAGATATATGAATCATTTCTCCATACAAACAATGACTCTAGAGGTCAAATAAGACATAGGTATGATTCTATAAATGATACCATAAGAGAAAAAAAAAAATGATCCCAGATGTATGATAGTGTAAGTAATACCCCCCTATGATAGACGTTCATACTCAAATATGTACTCAGCCAAAAAAGTTGTTTACCACCCTAAGACTGAAATTCGTTTGCATTTGCACGTCATAAAGCAATAAGGTCGATTTTTACATGCAAAAATTATCTGACAACAATCTTAGCGATACTTTCATTTGACAGGGACTGTTGTCAAAACTGTTAAACCACTTTCACTGAGTTGCAAGAAAGATACCATTAGGTGATCATTAACTAATCCGTCATTAAGAATAATGTTTCCATTTAATTAATGGCTATTGCATGAACTAAGTCGTAGTTCGTTCTTCATTTACTAATTATCATAAATATTGAAATCATGGGGAGTTTGACACATCAAAAATTAATTTTAATGGATAGTTAATCATTCCATTAAATCTAGCTTCTTCCAATGGACAGAAGAGGTTAATGGAGCATTAACATTCTAATGAGAGCATTAAAATTTAATGGACCTTTCTTGCAACTGAGTGTTAGTTAGCCCACCCACCGTACTTGTGTAAATTTTGACTTACCATAGAAGGACATCGTCGGACTAATAGTTTGACATCGTCAGCATTAATTGTCGCTCGTTTAGCATGTCTGTAATTTAAATTTTATCTAATTTTAAATCTTTCGCACTTACAGCGATTGCATCCGATCCGGATCCGTGAAAATAAGAATGTAAAAACTCGGATTGAATTCGGATATTGCTTTGCGCACTGCATCCGATCCGAATACGTGAAAATACGAATCTAGAGTCAAAAAACTCTGACCGAATTCGGATATCGCTTACGCACTTATCCGATCTCTGATCCAAATTCAAACAATTCAGGGGCCATCTTTGGCATATCCGTTTGGCGTCCGATTTGAATCCGAGGTAATGCGAAAGCGTTCATACAAACAGTACTACGGGGCTACTTCGGTCCGTAAATTTTTCTTCCGAATTAGAAACTCACGGATGACGGAGAGAAATCGGATGACGGAAGTTGGATCTAGTGCGTAAACTATCATACAAATAGTTCTATGACTACTTTGGAACGCATTTTCTCTAGTCTAGTTCTAGTCAAAATCAATAGGTACATAAAATTATTAATAAATTAAAAAAAATATGTCATCTAGGTCGGTACTAACTTAGCAAAAGCTTCCAAATCGGTACCGTAAACGGATAGTTTCTTATAAACAAGTTCTGCTACAATTTCCATTGCAGGCTTTGTTATCTCCAGGCCAAGGAAATGGCATGTTTCCGTGCCAATTGCTCGAACATCCCGATGCAGAGCAGCGCGAATTTTCTAAAATCAAAATTAAGTTACACGCCATCTGTGGCTCAATTTTGAAACTAAGACAAAATTGAGTAGGCCTTAATCGTATTGCATGAGAGTACATTACTTAGAAAATAGATGGCGTTGTTCACGGGATCTGATACTGTGTCTAATTTTCATTTGTTTATTTAGCCAGCTTTAATTGATGTGTTTTTAACTTAATACGTATACAAACAAATTAATTGTCATGGTTTTGTGTAAAATAAAATTAAACTTACTTGAGATGAAGTTAGGTTTTCAAAAGACGTCATTTTCCAAAACAATTCGATGACCGGTCAATTTAGAATTTTGCGTGACATAGACGTGTTAATTAACGCACACGATTAAATATAACTAAAAAACATAAGAAAAAAATTACAAGTTAGTTATTTTACATTACAATTCCTTTTTGTTTACAAAATATTTGACAGTAACTTAACCTCTTCAAACAAATTGATTTTTTTATTGTATCAGATTAGAAGCTATGGAATGATGAACTATTCAGCCTAGTTAATTTTTATAAATGTTAAAATATCTATTCAAGATTCACCAAAAGCCTATGCTGTGTTAATAAAAATATTCTAATAAAATTATAAATATATGTTATGGCTGTAGTCTATTTAATTTTATTACGTAGGTACAGACGCCAGCTTATCAAGCTACAACATTTTCATCTTTATCGCAAAAATGTTAGGTTCAAGGTTGATTGGGAAAATTTGACAGTTTCGGGTAGCTTGATGTGCTGGCTGGCGTCTTGGTCTTGGTACACTGAAGCTAAAATAAAAGTTCTTACTACCTACTTGAACATTCCATTATAATAATCGACCGTGTACCTATTGTATGGTACTGTTAGGATGGCGGCCTGTGAGTCCTTTCAAAAGAAACAGTTTGGTACCTACTGTTAATTTATTTATTTATTTATTAAGGTACACCAACAGCTTCTGTAGGTATACAAATTTCAAATTAAAGTAGGTAACAATTAGTTGTGGTCTTATACAGTTGCCAGTAACAGGTGAACCAACATTCTCAAATAAAAGTGACAATCTAAGCTAAAAACTAAGTGTAAGTACTAAAAATTAAGTGGAATAAACTAAGAAGAATAAAATTACAAAAAGAATAATAAAAATAACAATAACAAAATTGCAGTAACGCTTAATTATAACAGAAGACATAAAATTAAACAAAAATTACAAAGAAGAAGGGTCACAGCCCATAGAAAATTTACCCAGGCCCGACACAAAAGGAACTTACCTATCTCAGTTATTTAGTTATATTAAATATAACAGAAAAAAATTAACACTATTCTGAATATCAGTGGCTAACATGGTGTTAGCCACTGATATTCATTGCCATTGGATTTTGTTCAGACAAAATTTTTTTTTTTTTTTAACGAATAGCAATAACGCTTTTATTTTTGTTTCACAAACGGCACTGAAATAGATTTAATATTGATAAGCTCAAACTCGGTGTGTTTAGTACCTAGTACCAAAATATTCCACTATCTGGCCAGCTTCTTAATGATACCGTAATCTATAATCTGCAATGAATCACCGATTAAGACGATTTTAATGAACCCTAACTCGATTGTTATTACTAGAAGTTTAAAAATTACACAATCCAGCTCCATCACCAGGTCACCTGGATAATTCCATTTATTGTATCGTCATTAAGTTTTTGTAGGTAAACAGGTACAAAAAATGTATACCGCCTGAACAAAAACATAAGGCAATATTTTGGTGTTAGCCATTGATTTCGAATATAAAAAATATATATTTTAGCTATGCATAAAATAAAATAAAAATTGAGATATGTCTCTTTCGTGTCGGGTCTGGGTCACAAATGACCGTTCTTCTTTAAATAATGTTTCAAGATATACCTACATACTAACACAATGAATCACTTGATCGTGTGCTTTGGGACTTTAGGATTTGGGTTTTAATTAAACGAATCTGATGGTAGTATGAGTCAAATGATTGGTATATCAACGAAAGTCCAATTCAGTCAATTTTTTTTGCTTTTCGGTATGTAGGTACCTACGTAAAAATCAATTATCTTAAGTACTTCCTTGTAAACAATAGGTACCTTATGTTTTAGGGCAACATTTACCTATAAATTATCGTGTGAGTGAGTGTAAGAAACTTCTCACTTCACAACTCTCCCCGACAAATAAAACTACGGCGAGAGGGGTATGGTAGGTACGACAAAAGTCGATTTGTGAATTTCCGTAAATAATGAATATTTAGAAAAGCAGACAAACTATATTCCAGCTTTTCTTCTCCAATTACGCATCGGAATCGAAGGTTAAAATCTTTCGGGTACCTACCTCGGGCCCGCGGTGTAGACAAGAATAAACGGACAAATGTTGTTGGTTGACTGTATCGCTAAACATGCACACACATGATACAGGGGTAGTAGGTGCATAAAATGCACATTAGCATTTACTTACATAATTACAAAACTGGGTATAACAGAATCTAAAGGTTTTTGATGAAGTCCGGATGTTCAGCCGACGTTTAAGTCTGGAAGCTGCTTTACGCTGAAAAGTTTAACTGATTCTTCTTCTTGAGGGGCTACGATCTTTACCTGGTTCATCCTCTTAAACAGTCCAGACCGATAAACAATCTGACCCTGGATATGACTGCAGACAACTTGTAGGCTTTGACTATTCGTAAAAATTGGCGAATGGATAATGGCTCAAGGAGGAAAAACGGAAACAGAAAAACAGGAGTATTAATATAGAGGGCATGAAAGACGGATATTTTCAGGTAGACACCCCAAAAGACGGTCAGGAGCAATAAATTGGAACTCGAATGACATAGTGAAGATCACTAGAAGTATTGGGTAGTCAGTAGATTTGGCTGGTGGTGGACCATTAAGCAGTTTATTGACGTGTCATTGACACGCCAAAAGCAGTGAAGTCTTTTAAAACACGCCAATTAGCAGGTCTTGCAGATAGCTATCTCTTTCACACTCGGGAATTTTAGCGTATCTACGTGTTACTTACTCGAGATCATAGAAGTAATAAGCACTACGTACAACCGAGATAGATACTTACCTTTTTTTTCTAGTGATAATAATGCAGGACCGAATTTGAAATGTAATGTTCTATGAACGTAACAGAATAAATGTGATCGCACATGTCAACAGTCTGCGTACAAGTACCTACTTGTACTATTTATTCTGTGGTAAAAGAGAAGCCAATACTATGGAAGATTTGAGCTGCATAAACACCAACTTAAAGTGGCCCCTAGACTAACAATATTGCTACATAATAATATTGAGTTTGACTGTCTCGTTGGTCTAGTGGTCGCAAACGCGACTGTTGTCCTGAGCAAAGTGTTATTGAGTTCTTCCGTGTGGAATTTCTCAGTAGCAGCCCGGAGTCTGGATTTGTGCCCGGTTGATGGCGGTAGGCTTGCCTTCTATTACATGGGACTTAAACATAAGGGCGAAGCGAAGTTGTTTGTACATATTACCTCACGTCTGCCCCCCCCCCCCTTCGTGGAATACTTATGTCAATATGTATTAAGTAAAAATCCTTGTTTGTCTCAGTTTCTTTTGATGTCATCCACAGACTCAATAATATTGAACAATTTAAAATATGGCACAATTATATTGATATTATAGGGACCGCCACTAAAGGAAGATCATTAGAAACCTAATTATATAGGTTCTCACCTCACCTAAGTAAAGTAAAACAACATTTTGATTTTTATATATTTATAATGAGCATTCTGTACAACACAAGTTAAACA
This sequence comes from Amphipyra tragopoginis, assembly GCA_905220435.1. Taxonomy (NCBI): domain Eukaryota; kingdom Metazoa; phylum Arthropoda; class Insecta; order Lepidoptera; family Noctuidae; genus Amphipyra; species Amphipyra tragopoginis. The sequence goes on from HG992006.1 coordinate 8,277,519, forward strand.
TCCCAGGTTATTGCAAAAAAATAAAATTACCATAAATCTAGACTGGTCGGATTTGCCATTTTAAGGAACAATTTGCAACTATCAATATTTTCTTTAATTTTTAAATTGGCTTTACTTATTAATGAAGCGGTTACAAGTTATTTTTGTTCAACTTGAGACTTAGCACTTACCGCACTGTTTACATACGTTTAACTGACTAATATTAAGTTTCTTATTCTCACATAAACGAACCAATAGACGCAGCCGATTGTCAATCTCGACTTAGGTAATGTAGAACGCCTACTTCCTTGAATTACTGTCATATAAAAAAGAAAAATAAGTTTACGTATTAAAATGATTGAATTTTGATTTATTAATGGCTTAATTCTCAAACGCTACTCAAATTCGTCGTCATTTCTCGTGCTGTCACTGTCACTTTGACAGAACAAGACTTGACAGCAACTTAAAGTTGATCGTACCGTTTGAGAATTTGGTCGTTTATGATAATTATTCCACAGTCTACCTATATCTTACTCCTTACAGTCGGTCAACGTAGAACATTGTCGCAGAGCAATCGTGCGGGGGGTTGCGAGGTGAAGGAGCAGAGGTTATGTCCCGAGTAGCCATACTGCATACTTGGGACGTAACCTCCGCCCCTACATAATTTTGACATTTCATAGGACCTGTCAAATATATGGGCGTTGACCAAAGAGAATAAAACCACTAGAGAGCTTATAGGCCGATTACTTCTAAGTACACGACTCACTACAGCGGGCCGGGGGACGGGTAAGTACGCGCGGCTGCCATTGGTCACCTCAAGATCAACTTGCGTGTATGCCAATATTTAGGGTTGCTCTACGTGATTAAAGGAAAATAGTCGAAATCGATAAAATGGACTATGAAATTATGAAAAATGCTCAATTAAGTAAAATTATATAAATAATAAATATTATTTATATAATTTTAATTATCATATCATACTAATAATCATACCAAAATTGGCAAAAACATCGTTGGTATCGCTGAACTAAATAAACGGCGGCGTTCTTTTAAATATTCAAAACAATCGGTGGTGAAGTGCCTTGAACAGACAGCGCTGTATTTCGTTGGAAACCAATTTTCCCTATTAATCTTATTTATCCACTTTTCTTTTAGTTCCGGAATCTTCGGAAATCTAAAATAAAAACATGTAGGTACCTACATGTTTTTATTTTAGACATTAGGTTCATCAAACACGGAGATGAAAAATACATAGGTATTTTATTACAATATTTAAATTCAATAACATTTTAATTACATTTTATTTTATTATTTTCGATATTGACTTCAGCTCATTAAAGGTAACAGCACTAATTTTTACGATAAACCTACAAAGGGAAAGAAAGGGATACACGCATTAGAATTGTCTAATGAAAGAACGAGACTTTTCCAAAAGACATCAACGCGCGTTTCCGCATTGTGCATGCGTTACCCTACCACCATTTTATCTTGACCCATGCAGGTCGCTCATAATACGATTAAATCAAAAAAAAAAACGTACTGCTTACTTTCCGATGAAAAGTTATGCCATCCTTTTTGTAACTAGATGTCTTGGAATGTTTTCCACACCACTTCACCGCACATGAAGGCATTTTGATGCGTTATAATTGCATAAAAGTTTTAACAATTTATGTTAATTTAGCGTGTACACAGATCTAACTCTTGGACACAACTAAAATGGTCACTTGTACAGGTAGCCTAATATAGGCGACAAAATACTAATAGTTTTCGAGCGTCGGGGCACTGTATGCGCCGTCAAGTGGTTTTATAGTCTTTGGCGTTGACCCACTGTATGTAGTAAGTAGGTACACTGTGATTATTCCAATTCCATGTTCAGGCGTGCATAACTTTTGGCTTATTATAAGTAAATGCAATTAAATTAATTGAGAAAAAAATATTAAAACTCAATACAAACGTATTCCTTACATAGAATTTTCTTTTCCAACAATAACAAATTTATTTCGAGTATCCGAAGAATAGAAAAGTAAATAGTTTAAAAAAATATAAATATTAAACTTCATAGGTATTCCGTAAACTGGTATTCATAAGAGGTCGCATGTTAACTTAGAAACGATCTATTATCATAATTATAGAGCTTTAGTTACTAGGGCCCTGGGGCAAGAAGTGATTAAGTCTTTTTTTACCTACTTGATCGGGACCCACTATGCTCGGGGGCTCCTGTGTTCGAAAAGGGGGCCTATACTTGGGGGCCCCCAGGGCACTGCCCCCGCTGCCCTAATAGCTACGGCTCTGCTATCATCAATGAAGAACTTCCAGCTTACCATGCACTTTAAATTTCATTTAATTTTACAAATAATTTCTTTGCATCAAAAAAACGACCTCATGGTATAAATAGAAGATCAAACGCAAAACGAAAGTAGATGGCAGCACTACCGCCAGACCTCATCACAACCAATCAGAACGAGTTAAATTGTCGTAAGCAATAATGTCAAACCAATTTTAACCAATGACTTCTTTGTTACCAGCGATAGTGGCGCCACATCTCCCTAGCCTATCCAGTGGCAGTGCTTAAAGACTGCCAATAAGAGTTCATGGTAAGCATCCTGATTGTGCGTTTGCTTGTAGGATTAGTTCAGTAAAATATCACAGCTTTCGTAGAAAAACGGTGAGGTATTGAAGACACTATGTGTAGCGTCACACCATGGCGAAAATAGGCGACGTAATTTCGGCGTGATTACGCCTGCAATGCTTTTTAAATTACCCGCGACACACCAGGCTGAAATTACATCGCGTCTTACCTATCTTATAAAAAACATAGACGCCGAAGTTCGGTTGCGTAATTTTGGCATGGTGAGGCGCTACACTATAAGTGTTCAAAATGTGCAAAACGAATGCTTAAATATAGCAACTGATATTACTTTTAAGTTCCGTTTTTACATTCTGAGGTACGGAAACAATGGAATCAAATATTTAATACAAAAAAAAACATGTGCTTCACGCAATCAATGCCAATTTTGGATTGATTGCCAAGGTATATACAAGCTGAATAAATATTAGTTACTTTTCATTCGTCGGATACTCGAAATACTTAACGTTTATTTTTCACTCTCGTTTCGCAAAAATATATATTTGTATATATTCTTCAGTATACATTGGTACAGTTTACACTTTCTTCACGATCTGGACTACGTCTTCGTCGTTGAGCACGTGGTCGATGCCCACTTTTTGCGGCTGATGCTTCACCGAAGAACCCCATACGAGAGCACTGTAATAGATAATATTATGAATTAATATAACGATAAGAATAGAGTTTACATATCGGGTGTAAAAAGACCCTTAACGATAACGAAAACCACTTATTCTACCCATCATTGGGAACATTTTTTTCTACCAGACCATACCTGGGAAACCATTGGTTTTGGAGATATTGAAGGTCAAAGTACACATATTTTTTTTTAGTTTTTTCCAAAAACGTATTCTAAGTGATAATACTAAACTTTCTTCCAAACAACCATATCAAAATTTTCAATTTTTCCTCACAAATTACGCAATTGAAGTTACAAAAACGCAACGAATATCAAACGCACACGACCGCCTTGGCTCAGCTGTGTGGCCGCTGCACGCATGCAAACGCGCGGCATCGCCACAACCAACACATTGCGCGCTACAAAAACATGCGTTTTTTTTATGCCAAAAAATAAAAGTCGTTTCCCAGCAATTATTTTTGGCCAATGTACTTTAGTTTGATGTAAAGAGTGCGTAGACTTCGGCTATGTGATGGGTCTTTTTACACCCTGTATATCATGATCATCTTCCTGCCCTTATTGCAACTTATTTGGGGTCGGCGCTGCATGTATTTTTCTTCCATACATCTATTAGCCGTCATCTCAGTAGGACAGAGTTTACATACTTACAATAAAATTTATATTATAAATATTAAAAAAAACCGACATTGAAATGGCTGAACATCATCAAACATAGCTAAAATCCACCCCTATTGAATCAGCTTTCAAACCCATGCCCATAACAATAAAAAATCGATTTACATTGAAATAAGTTCATCCGTTATCCGAGGAGCTCGTGGCTAAATAATTACAGCCGCATAGACCGATCTTCCGGGTTAAGCCACGCTTGCCGAGGTTGGTCTGTGGATGGGTGACCATTTACCATAGCGAGTTTCCTCCGTGCCTCGGAAAGCACGTAAAGCCGTTGGTCCCGGCTGTCATTTGTAGATCTTTGACAGTCGTTACTGTTGGTCAGAAGCCAGAAAGTCTGACAACCAGTCTTACCAAGAGTATCGTATTACCCAGTTACTGGGTCGTGGAGGTCTGATAGGCAGTCGCTCCATGTAAAATACTGATATTCAGCTGCAACCGGTTCGACTGGAAGCCGACCCCAACATAGTTGGGAAAAGGCTAGGCAGATGATGATGAGAAAGGGCACGGCAGTGCTCCGCCAAGTTGGAATGTTGTTTGTATCATTTAGTAATAAGTCTAAAATATGAAACAAGAATTGTCGTATTCTGAATGTCGGAAAACATATTTATAAGGTCCTCGCATAGTAAAACTAGAAATTAAAAATAATTATACTCCATTTCATATAATATTAGACAAAAGTGGCCCACCAAGACAGGCATATCTTTTAAACCATTTCTTCAAGTAGAGTTTCATCTGATCTTGATCGACCGTTAAGATTCATAAAAGCATAATAAATGATATTTATTTCTGTAAATAAATTTGTTACAGATACTTTTACAAGTCAATGTAATGTTTTTTTTAAGACTAGATGGCGCCGGCATTTCCTATATCTGACTAGCTCTGAGAAGAAAAGCCGAAACAAACTCAGAGGTCAAGGTTTCTTTAAAACAAATTTTTAGTTTTGAGACACTTGGAAGTATTTTCCAACAAAGGACATCACCACGATTCATAAATTTTTGGTCCAAATGTGAAAGTGCCGGCCAAAAAACAAAACTCTTTTATTCTGCTATAATTTGTCCTCCTAAGCATTTCTTATTAGGGCACCGAAGCTGTGGCACCGCTGTAGGTACTTGATTTTAATTGAGTTCAAGAAGTCTGTCTTTTTATACACTTTCATTGAAATGAATTAACTAAAACAAATGAATAAATAATTTCTTACATTTCATCATCATCAATCAAATCATCTTACATTTTGATCGTGTAGGTATTGCACTTTTGTATGGAACAGCTGTTTTTTTTATATTTCGGAGTAGGTCCCATGGTAAAAGTTGTTCATATTCATGAGTACTGTGATTTGTAAAAGTTTGTCCACCTATTTTGATTGGACCTTATATTAATCTTATAACTAAAATTATTTTCTTCCTGTGGCAAGTTGTTGCTATAAGGAAATGTGAACATAACAATTTTTCTCAAATTTAGCTCACACAGTTTATTATAGTACTGGAGCAGACTTTTTCTATTCACATTCTCTGTTTCCTATTAATATTAATAAAGTTTTATCCTGGCTAAAATTGAAACTAATAATTTTTCTCATTATGTCAAGTTAACTTAGCCCAAGCATACAATAGTTTGTAACTGAATGTCCCTTGCAATTAATTGATAGCAACTGGCCCTTATCTTTACCAATTTCATCACTAAATATCACAAGTTTTGGTTTAAGTAAGGATACAACACTGTGGGGGTTGTTGACATTTTTTTGCAGGTGTCTGTTTGAGGGAGCCATCAGCAGCACTTTGATTTTCACACATATGCACTATGGAGGAATCACAAAGAGACACGGAACGAACGGGTAAGAGCTTACTGTTGGGTGTGGTATTGTTGGCCACTGGATGTGAGCACTCACAGTTACATGAGGCCACCAGCTCTTTCATAGCCAGCATGTACTCCTTCATTGGCATTTCAGAGCTTGTGTATTTGGCAGTCATAGATATTAATTTTTCATGAAGACTTTCTATCTCTAATTCAAAATTGACTGAATTTAGTTTATATTTAATGTTATTATTTTTCAGTTATTGTGAAAACATATCTAATCTTTTCAGCAATTGAAGTCTTTCCCTATTTAACTTAACGTTTTTGATAAAAAACTTCTGTCTCTTGACTTTTTTTTTATAATATATTTATTTATTTTTACATATTTTTTTAACTTGTTTCTGCTGCATATAACTACCCTGACTGAGTTGTTGGACTTAATGTCATCTACACATGTCAGATTGATTGTGACTGTGGGCTTTATGTTAATTGCAGTAGAAACCATACCCGGAGCATCAACTAACAATTCATTGAAGAGACTTTGGTTCAACGAGGCTGTGATATTGTGTTGTTCAGTCTCTAGTTGTGAAATTTTACTGTTTGCCTAATGTAGCTGGTGTTGTAGAGAATGTACACGATTTAGGGCATGTTCATACTCGCTACTACACTGGTTGAAACCGTTTACAATGAGTTGGAGCTTGTCCCGGGTATCTATTGCATCAGTGTATTGTTCATGCAACTGTGCCATTTCATATTTAAAATTTTTGTTCTTATCAAGTACTTCTATTAGCTCCCTCTCATTGTCATCTCTTTCCCTATTCAGTTGGTCACACAACTCCTTGGATGCCTTCAATTCGCTCAACGCCTGTTGGTGTTTGGACTCCTCCTGGCGAGCAGAGGCTTAACGAGTTATCGTGATTAATGAATAGAAAAAAGAAGTGAAAGAATAGGTTGAGAGAAGTTAATGATGAAGGTTAACTTGAGGGGTGATTAATAACAGTAATATTGAAGTTAAGAAAAGAAGTGAGAAGTTGTGGCACCAAACTGGAATGAGGTTATGTTTACGTTTTGGAATGTCTACAAAAGGTACACGTAGCCGAACGTATTTGTTGTAAATTATTGACTAGTGAAAAAAACACAATGAAACTAATATACAAGTGAATAATTAAATACTTTTGTAGGTACCTGTTTTCGACATGACAATTTTACAATACCTACTCGTGCCGGTAACCGTCACCAACACATATTATGTTATAACACTTATTTTGCATTAATTACGCTAAAATATTGCACGATAAACTTTTATTACCCCTTTTACTTAGTGATTAATTGGTTTTAGGCCTAATTTTATGATTAATTAATAATTTAAGTATAAAATTATAGGTAGGTAGGAATCTAAATCAGATGTTAGCTGTACTGTAGTGTTGCCACAGGAGGGAAAAATACTGTGATGAATCCCTGCTGTAAGCAAGAATTTTGTTTATTTCTATACATTTCCTTGATAAAAGGAGTCCTTTATGGCTAATGTTTTTTTTTTTAAACTGTTTTAAATATTATATTAACAATTTACTTAAACATAGTAAGATAATGTTGACTTTACAAACAATTAAGTACCTATATTATACACTACTACCCGCAAAAACTGCGTGAAAAAAATATAGTATAAAAATAGCGCTACAGCGAGAACTTGGCCCATTTAACGTTACATTTTTGTAGTAAGTAGGTAGTATAATTATCCGTGATTTCATAAGTTTCTCAAAAGTTCGACGTAATTCAGGAGCAATGAATTTGCTAATAAAAGTGCTTGTTCTTGTTTTAGTATTTCGAGGCAATAATGCCAGTATTTCTTCGGTACTATCCGATTTATTAATAAGTTGTACAACTGAAGATGTCGAAGAAAGTATTATGTCCCCAGTTAAGGCGACAACAGATTTTAGTTTAACCGATTATCTCGATTCGCTAAGCATCACAAGAGATGGAGTACTAGATTTAAACCAGCTAATCCAGAAATTGAACTTAACAAGTAACGTGGACCTAAAGAGTATTTTAAATTCGCTACATGTAACGGTCTTAGAAGATGGGCGACTAGATTTAAAAAGTCTGACGCAGAATTTTAATTTAACAAACGATGACATTATTAATATTCTAAGTTCGATTAATGTGGATGATATATCAGAAGAATTACTAGAATTTGCAAATCTAGTTAAAAATATCACAAGTCAAAAGAACGTAACTGAATTTTTGAATAAGGTAACTGTGAAAAACTCCGAAGATGGACTCCTCGATTTTAAGGGACTCGCAAAAAATACGTCGGCACTGCAAAAGAATACAACGTGACCACATCAGACGGGTACATTTTGAAGATATTTCGCATACCGGGGAATCTAAGCAAAGTGGTAGTGTTATCCCACGGCCTTTTAAGTACATCAGACGATTTTATTTTACGAGGAAGAACTTCCCTGGTTTACACTCTTGTTAAAAATGGCTACGATGTCTGGGTGATAAATTACAGAGGCAGCCGATACTCACGAGGACATAATCTATTAGATCCTGATACCGACGCCCGCTTTTGGCAATACAGTATGCAAGAGTTCGGATATTACGATTTGTCAGCCGTAATAGATTTCGCATTGAGAGCAACTGGACAGAAACAATTGAATGTGATTGGACACTCTGAAGGTACATCAGCATTTTTTGTCTTGATGTCGACAAGGTCTGAATACAATAAAAAAGTCAAAGTATTCGTGGCTTTATCGCCTGTATGTTATTTATCAGACAGTGGTCTAGCACTTACAGTGGGAATGCGTTTGGGACCAAAAGTAAATAATATATTATTAGCTTTCGGAATCGAAGAACTGTTGGGATATCAGTCGCTTGCCAGAAAACTAATTCAACTTTTATGTTCACATGGTAAATTTGGTTATGATTTGTGTGTTAAGATTGGCATAGGGGCAATAGCTGGGTACGATCCTGATAATTTAGAGCCAGATTTTTTTACTACAGTGTTGGGTCATGTCCCGGGAGGTACAAGTAGAAAGAACATAATACATTACACTCAAGTCGGCAACAATGACAGATTTGCACAATACGATTACGGGACCAACAACAGTGAAATCTATGGTTCAGAATCTCCACCAAAATACAATTTGCAGGAAGTGACGTGTCCTGTATCGTTGTTTGTGGGTCAGAATGATAAAATTGTAGGACTGAAGGATGCTGAAAGAGTGAGACGCGAACTTCCAAATGTAGTAGGATATCACGTGGTTAAAGGAAAGTGGTTTAATCATGTAGACTTCTTATATGGTTTCAATGCTATCAAAGTTGTGTATCGACACGTAATGTGTACATTAGACGAATATAATTAGTAGTAATGAAACCGATTAAGCGCTTTTTTAATGTGTTTTTTTTCCGTAATGTAATTTCTGTATCAATTAAATTGTTATTATAGTAATGTTTTTTTATTTTATTTGTATTCTTTGTTATTGAGGACAAACAATTTAAAAGATTTAAGTCTATACGAAATATACACAAGGTGTTAAAAAATCTACTCTAAGAATTTTATGGGGTTATTCGGTATCGGAAAAGGAACAAATTTTGTTGTATCTACCTACAACTTTTCGAAATTCGCGTATTTTTGTAGAACCTTCCATACAAATCAAAAAATATTTTAATTGATTTGTATGGACAGGGCTACAAAAATTGACGAATTTCGAAAAGTTGTAGAACGAAAGTTGTTCAATTTTTGATACCAAGTAACCTCACAAAATTCTTAAGAGTTGATTTTTTAACACCTTATATGTAAATATGCAAAAAGCTTGAGTTTGTACCTTTATGTTCATTGAACAATCTTGGCGTAGATGGTTATTTATTTATTATATGTTCATATTTATTAGGATACCTACTATGAATACTTATGAAAGCTTTATTCAACATTCAACAATATGGCTTACCTACAACAATTTACGTAACTACTTCATCGAAATGATATGCAGTTTATGAATGTTACTTATTTCTTTTTAACCGACTTCAAAAAGGAGGAGGTTCTCAATTCGACTTTTTTTTTAATTTTTCAAAATTATCGTGTTTAAATTTTTATCTTACAAATGTAATGACTAAAGGTAAGTATTTAAAAATAAAACTACTTTTTTTTTAAAGTTCATTATTTGCCGGCTTAATGTTGAGTTTCGGGGCATTGTGTATAGGTACATAACATATTTTATGTTTTCATCATAAAATAATACACTTAACATTTTATCGGCATTAACATTGGTAGGTATTCAAAATTATAGTGAAAGGTGGAATGGCGAACGACCCTCAAGTGGAATACCTCTCATTTTCTTTTAACAATGGAGGATGCCCTTAGAAAAATAAAAATCAACAAAAAGTTATTAGTATGTGGAGATTTCAATATTGACATTCTAGTAAATACCACAGATAAACAAAACCTTTTATCTTTTTTTAAATCATTCAACTTGAAACATATGTTCTTTGAGCCAACTAGAGTGACACCCACCTCAGCCACATGCATAGATAATATTATGACTAATTTTAAATTAATAGATAAGCGTCTTAATAGCGGCATTCGTTCCGACCATAAATGTCAGATTGTTAAGTTATTGTATAAAGCAGTCGAAGGTCCCAAAATAATACAATGTAGGACGTTGACAAAAAAGAGTCTAGAAAAATTTAGTAAAAATCTAGAATCACAATTGTTTACATTAAAGCCACAAATTGACAACCCCAATGAAATGTATAGTACACTGTTTATTGCTATATGTGAAGAGTTTCAACAGGCTTGCAAAGTAAAAAAAGTAATTATAAAACGTAAAATCTTGTTCAGTGCCTGGGCCACTGAAGGTATAAGACGCAGTAGGGATGTCTTGTACGATCTTTATGACAAAAAGTCATATACATCTAATAATGAGTTTCATATTTACGTTAGACAATATTCAAAAATCTTTAAAAAGGTTTGCATGCAAGCAAAAGCTGCTTATATTAGTAATCAAATAAAAAAATCTAATAATAAAATAAAAACGACATGGAAAATAATAAATACTGAGACTGGTAATCGTAGGCTTACGGATAGTGTATTAAACATAAATATAGATGACAAACTGGTTTCAGATAAATCTGTAGTTGCAAATTTTTTCGAGCAATTTTTTACAAATATTCCCATTGAGACTACTAAATATCTTCCATCGTCCCCTCTAGCAGCTGAGACACTCCTAAAGGAAAATACAAATTTGCATGTACCTAATACTGCAAATTTCGAATTTAGTATTATTTCACACTCAGACATATTAAAAACATTTAAAACAATAGCAGTTAAGAAAACCGAGGACTTGTGGGGATTGTCAGTTAAAGCTGTCGAGTCAATAATAGTTAACATCGCGCCTATTTTGGCGGCGATCTTTAATACTTGCATCATGGATGGCATTTTTCCCGATCTTATGAAATGTAGTAAAATTGTGCCCATTTTTAAAACAGGTTGCCTAAACAACGCATCTAATTATAGGCCAATATCTGTGTTACCAGCACTAAGTAAAATTTTTGAAAAAATCATTTTAAATCAAATGTTAGTTTATTTTAACAACAATGGGATTCTTCACGAGAGTCAGTTTGGATTCACGAAGGGACGATCAACGGAGGATGCTGGATCCACCTTAATCAAATCAGTATTAGGGGCTTGGGAAGAGGCACGGGATGCGGTGGGAGTGTTCTGTGATCTTTCCAAGGCGTTTGACTGTGTGGATCACCGCACGCTCATTCTAAAATTAAAATACTACGGAATCCGAGGTAAATCTATAGATCTTGTAAATTCATATTTGTCGGATCGGGAACAAAGGGTGGCTGTTGGTAACGTTACTTCTGTAGGCTCATTAGTAAAAATGGGAGTTCCTCAAGGATCAATTTTAGGCCCCTTTCTGTTCCTTGTATATATCAATGACCTTCCAAACATAATAAAGGATACAATGTCTAACATAGTCCTATTTGCTGACGATACGTCACTTATATTTAAAGTAGATAGGAAAGACAGGGATCTTGTAGAACCTAATAATACACTTAATGTTATCTCAAATTGGTTTTCTGCTAATAATCTTCTCCTAAACGCAGGAAAAACCAAATGTATTAAATTCTCCACCCCAAATGTACCCCACATTAGTTCAAATGTGAAACTTGACGGGAAAGCGTTAGATCCGGTTCCCTCGACTGTCTTCCTGGGCATCACAGTAGACTCTAAATTGCAATGGGGACCTCATATAGAGGCACTTGCAGGCAAACTGAGTTCTGCTGCATTTGCCGTTAGGAAAATTAGGCAGTTGACTGATGTAGCTACGGCTAGGTTGGTGTACTTTGCATACTTTCACAGTATTATGTCTTATGGCATATTACTGTGGGGTTCGGCTGCTGATGTAGGTACTATTTTCATATTACAGAAAAGAGCAGTCCGAGCTATTTATAATCTAGGCTGCCGTGAATCGCTTCGTGAATTATTTAAGAAAATAAATATACTAACCCTACCATCTCTGTATATACTTAGTAACATTATGTACATTCGAAAGAACATTGCCCAGTATAACAAGAAAAGTGACGTCCACAACATAAATACTCGCAATAAACACAAGCTAACAGTACCTGGTTTTAGACTAAGAAAAACCAGCAAGTCGTTTATGGGGAACAGTGTTAGGTTCTACAATAAAATACCATCTAGTATTACTGATTTACCGGATATAAAGTTTAAATCATTTATTAAGAGCATTTTGATATCTAAAGCGTATTATAGCATAAATCAGTATATCGAAGATAAAGATGCCTGGCATACAACTCCGTCCTGCACATTGCGACCCTCTGGCCCTGTCTAACTGGTTGGTTGTATGACCTAACATTATTTTTAATGTTTACCCACTTTTATTATTCTTCTTTTTTTATTGACTTAAAATAACCTGTACATTATTTTATCAATTTTCATATTATTATTTTTTACATTCAATTATTGAAATTTTTATATCCCACTACAATTTTATTTGTATAATACTCTGCCTTAATAGTCTGATATTGTTTTACATGTATAATTTCGATAATATCATTTTCTAAACTGTAAAGTTTGAGCATCATGCAGCAATTAATGATACACCTTTAATCATATCATATTACTGCCCATTGTCTGGTAGTATGAGTCTGTCATGCTCACTTAAATGTCCTGCTGATGGTGGCGTTGTATATCCGGTCGTTGGGTTCCCTATAATATGGTTGAGCTAAGCGATGCGGATGTGCACGTCATGCTCGTGAACGGGTGCTGTCTGTCGGGACTGGTCAGCCCATAACTACTAGGGAATTCTAGAAGGCATATTTTCTTTTCCTATTTTCTACTCTTATGTGAATTTATTTGTTACATTAACCTGCATTATTCTCATTCTATGTCGCACGCAACTGTAATGGAATTGTCATGAATAGTCATGATCTACTATTTTAAAAAGAGTATTCATGGAGTTTCTTGCCGGCTCTTCTCCATAGAACCTACCTTTTGGAACCGTGCACCTAGTTTTGACGTTTTAAAAGTGCCTGTAATCTGGTCTATTTGAAATAAAAAACTTTGACTTTGACTTTGACTTTGAACTAAAAATTTTAAGGTAATCGAGATAAATTTAAGTGTTTAAAGGACCAAGGTTAAGGTTAATATTAAGATCGTGTCAAGATATGTCAAAAATTGAGTGTTCATTTTGTAAATTTTTTATTGTATTAACCTTCTATAAAACGGTACAATGTTGATATAACCAAACTCAAAAATCTAAATGTTATTGTATGATAAATAAGTAAAAGATATTATGAAAACATTTTTTTTTATGTATGCCCACAACCTTTAGTTGCAGAAAACTTTGGTAGAGGCCTATGTCCAGCAGTGGACCACTTTGGGCAACGCTGTAATATACATGACAATAATGCTGAAGATATTAATATCTAATCGACCTATTTATTTATGAGAAAGAGAAGAAGAGTTCTACTCGCGACTTCGCCGCGTGATCAGCTCATGATTAAGGTGTGAGTCTATCGGGCTGGGGGCTTACTATGACCTCTTAAAGCAGGGCAGAAGTTGCCTGGAAGTTAAACTGCCCTGCTTTTTTGTACTATGACATCGTTAGAGCAGGCCTGCGGCAGGCCTGCTACGTTGACGTTTAGGAAATCCGTTCACCTATTTTTTTGTATCGACTTTTCGTATCATGAACAAGCATTACCGTTCAACTTGCTTCAATAGTCGTTCACCTTTAGTACTGTCATGGTACGATTTTTAGCGATTCAGAAGCAGGCCTGCTTTTGAACGGAAATTGACTGGCTGGCATTTGAACGTTTTCGTAAGAGGTCATGGTACGCCCCCACGAGATTTATCAACAGGTGACAGGTTTTCATAAACACATTATTTAGTACAGTCAACAGCAGAAGTAAATGAGCAACTCAGGTGTCCAAATAATTGAATACATTCAACGTTACCAAAAACATCTATGTATACAACAAAACTGTTCAGATTGTTTTGAGCAGCATGTAATGCAAATACATCCGAGCTGTCACAATGTCAAATATTTATTTACAAACTAAAGGTCTATGGTAAGTAAACAAGCTAAACATTCAAAGGTAACTAAGTAACACGTTATTCAGAAAGTCAAGATAGCAATGTAAAATGAATTGTATTTGATTGTACTTAGGGCCGATTTTTCAATCGTCAGATAATTTTTATCCAAGGAATAAATATGACGGTTTGACATATTTTCTATACAAAAGTTGTCAAAACGTCAAACTTATTCCCCAGATAAAAGTTATCTGACGATTGAAAAATCAGCCCTTAGAGTCATAAACTAAAGTTCAATAATAGATAAAATGTGTAGGTACTATTCTGTCAAAGCAGCATTTTTCTTCTTATAGCTATATCCCTGTCATTTCGTGCGTGACCTCATTGACGTGTCTTTTGTTTATAATATAATCTGATAGTCAAGTTATACAAAAACATCGTAAGGAAACCGAAACGAGTATTTATTCCACGCGAAAGACATTAAATTCGAAACAATCAGTTTGAATGAAACTGTCATTTTCATTTGCTACATTTTCTAGTACTTATATCCTGCTCAGGAATTGAATTCGTAATAACTAAAAAATACCTTGGTTCATTTTAACCATGTATCGGATTGATAATCGTGCTAAAGAAAATACAAAATCTGTTAAACGTTAATTTCATTACTCAGATAAAAGATATCTGATGATGGAAAATCAGCCCGACCAAGCACGCAATGAGTCGCACTGTGATTATACGAAGCGGTTTTGAAATGCTGAAAGCGCCAAATAGCTTATCTACGAACATGCACTGTAGCCTGATTTTAATAGTCAGTTATCATCGAATCGTATCGAATATAAAGAAACCTTTAGCCAAAATCTAGCATGATACGTTTTTTAAATCAGTCATTGAAAATAGAACCACTAGTGCGTGCGCTGGTATAGAAAGCCATACGCGTTACATTTTTCAGTGGTTCACCGCCTGCCATTAATTGCAATGCCTGCATTTTAATCTTAATAATGTGACAGTACACTGTACACCTTACAGCGGTAACACACTGGCGCGGCGGTCGAATCTGTATTGCTACTGAGATACCCACTGGTTTGTGCGAACAGTAGCTTATACGCGCGTTCGGTTTTTTTGAAGCGCGAAATTTAATTCGTTTCAATGAGCGTATGCAAAAACGAGCATAAAACTCCAAGGTCTATAACCGCCCTAAAACGGCTAGGTCTGTAACAGCCCTTAGTATCACTGAGCAATGTATTGAGAAATGGTTATTATTTACATGTTTTTGAACACTTTGGTTGTTTAGTTACATTTAAATGTTTTTAAACTTTCGCGATTTGTACACATTATAAAAATATTGACGTTACGCGAGAAGACCCGATGCAATATTTTTATAATAGTTACATTTGATTACCTCAGTTGACAAGATGATTTGTTTGCAAAGAAATATTTGATAAATGAGTGTTCAGATGATTTTGAACGCTATTATTGTGTACATGTAATTGCTTTTTTTGAGAGTGCAGAATTATTTGAGTACCTGACCTGCTACTATATATTTGCTGTTGACTGTACCTAAAGAAAATAAATAAGATATATTTTGTACGTCGACAGTTTTTGATTAAATGACGTTTCTGTGAAGTGTCTCGCTAGCGGGGCCCATAAGATAATTTTTATTGTTATTATACCTTCAGATCGCCCAATAGTGCTCGGAGTTAGAAACTATTATGTACCTTACAAATCCAAAATTTCGACTTTCTGTGAGCTTTACTTTAGAAGGTATTCGTTATTTAGACAAACGTCCAGCCAGCGTGCCCCATTTTAAACACTACTCTTTTATATCATACAAAATTAGGAGCATTAGGAGCTTGATACTATTATGTACCTTACATATCCAAAATTTCGCCTTTTTGTGAGCTGTGTACTTCAGAAGATATTGTGGTTAAAGACTTTTATTCTCATAAAGAAATTTACATTTCACTAAACTGAGAACAGACTATATTCTAAGTAATTAATCATGCATTCGACATTCAGACTTTATAATTACGATTTAATCATAATTATCATCATAAATCATTTATAAAAGCATCTTAGTACCAAAGTAATTGGTATGTAAAACAGTTTAAAAACATGTAGTAGACTGATTTGCTTAAACCTATAGTGGGTATTCCGACAAATCACAATTAGTAAAACTGCACTAAACTACCCGCTCGGAACGTGAATACTGCGGTCCTGATGTCACAATACAGGTAAATCGTAGTAGTACTATACTTGTTGTCTACAAAAACAATTATGAAACTAAATAATGAAATAGTCGTTATTTAAACAAACGACCAACCAGCGGGCCCCCATTTTAAACACTACTCTTTTATATCCTACAATAGCATTAGGAGCTTGATACTATTATGTACCTTACAAATCCCAAATTTCGACTTTCTGATCTGATGATGATCTGATCCAAAATTTTGAGCTATACTTTAGAAGATATTCGTTATTTTGTATATTATATTCAACATGATACAGATATAACGCACAACCTCAAACACCCCAATTAGATCTTAAAATTATAAAAATGAATCCCTATTTCCCTTGGTCATCACGCGTGAGCGGCTAGACCGATTTCGCAATCTTTTTTTGTTGTGTTCTTCATTGTCAAACGGTTCTTATGAAAAAAAAACTGACATTTAAAAAAAAACTAAATAATCTCAGTATGTCCATATTCTTCATTTGTTTACCGCATGCATGAAACGGTTTTAACTTTTTGTTACTATTTTGATTTTGTTTCTGAAGGTAGATAGTAGATAAGTAGTAGGTAGGTAGTAAGTAAGAAAAAGTGCATTGCAACGCATGCCAGGTACAGCTAGTTATTAAATAGTAATAATAATATAATCGACTGTTGAAAGGCTAATTAATCTAAGCGACATTTTGTAAAACTTGCAGGAGGACGGATTAAAGTTTCTTTTTAACCGACTTAAAAAATTATGTTTGTTACGCGATATCTCCGCCAATTATGAATGGATTTTGATTATTCTTTTTTTATTTGGTAAGCCATACTTCAGAGGTGGTCCCGTATAAATTTTATCGAAATTGATTCGGCGCTTTTTGAAAAAATCAACAAAAACAAATAAAATGTAATACTTAGATGTTTAACAAGTCTATCAATGAAACACGTACTTTCGTATTTTAAACGTGTAATCGACACAAACTATATTATTTGACAATCACTGTATACGTTACAAGTAGAAAATGATAATAATTGCGCACGAATATGGCGGCGGCCGGCGGCTTAGTCGCGGTAGCGTGCCGGTAGCCGCGTATTTCTCTTTTCGTTCCGCCAGGTGTCGCTCGTGGACGCCGCGGGGCTCTCACACGCGGCTTCCGCGCGGGAAATTTGAGGTGGCGGTTCAGAACCGCGCGTCACACACTCCCCCTCCAAGTTAGGAACGCGCCCCGAGTCCAACTTGGGACTTAATTCACGACCGCGCGGTCTCCCTCTGCGCCTTCTCGGCATGATTGGGACTGCTGAATCTAATGGAGAGGTCAAGAGAGTTAGATCTGAGCTATGGTACTTCCCTATCACATTATTTGAGAGATCGGAAAGGACAAAGGTCGTAGGACTAGTGATCTGCCTAACGCGATAAGGACCATCTCGTCTAGGCATGAATTTCCGCGTAATACCTTTGGATGCGTTACTCAGATCGTGCGTCTTGAGCAGAACTAAATCTCCCACGTTAATCTTGGATTCCTTCTGACGGGAACCATCGGCTATCTGTTTACGAATGTCCTGACACTTCTCTACACGATCCCTAATATCAGAAAGAGATGAAATGAAAGTTCGCAAGTAAGGAGTGACCTGAGGAACGAAGTTTTCCTTATCTAAGATACTACGTAAATCATGATGAACATCGAACGGGGTTCGTAACTCCCGTGCAAAAGTTAAATATGCGGGTGTCTTACCAGTGGTGGAGCATACGGCGCTGTTCATGGCAAATCTGACATTCGCCAAGTGCTTAGGCCAATCGGTGTGAGTTGTCTGGACTAACATGGACAACTGTACCTTAAGGTCCCGATTTTTTCTCTCAGCGGGATTGGCCTCTGGATGGTATAACGGTATAAGCTCCTGCTTGACGCCCATCAGATGCATACACTGCTGCATGACAGCAGACACGAATTGCGTGCCGTTGTCTGAAACGACACGTCGTGGCAATCCGTATCGGAGGAAGTAATCCTCCAGGAGGACACAAGAGCAAGCCTCTGCGGTAGCATCAACAAGCGGAAAAAGTTCAACCCACCTTGTTGCTACATCCTCTATTAGAAATATCCAACGCTCCCCCTGGTCTCCAGGTGGCAGTGGACCAAATAAGTCGATAGCTAGGACTTCGCCTCGCTGCTGGAGTACAGGAGTTTGTAATAAGCCAGAGGGCTTTTGGTTGGATGGTTTATAGCGAAGGCATTCGACGCACTTTTTCAAATAATCAGTTACACATCTGCGCATGCCTGGAAAATAATACCTTTCCCTTAGTCGTTGAAGAGTCCGCTCTACTCCCTGATGGCCAGCAGTGGGCGAATCATGGAGTTCCTTTAGAATCTCATCCCGCATGGAGCTCGGCACCACCAACTGTGCGTCTTCAGCATCAGAATCAGGGTCATACCTGTAGAGAACGCCGTGCGATAATACGTACCCTCTCTCCAACCATCGATTAAAGGTAAGTTCGTCAGAATCTTCCAAATCCTGAATAATTTTACATATATCCGGGTCGGCCAGTTGAGCGGCTCGCAGGTCAGCTGGGCTGGCAGAAGGTAAGTTTATGACAACAGGACACAAACCATAATCCTCCGTGTCCTCTTCCTTAGAACATGGTGGGCGGCTCAACGTGTCCGCGACTACGTTGGCCTTACCTGGTGTATACTGATAGGTAATATTGAATGACTGGAGTTTAAGTGCCCAGCGAACCAACCTACCTGAGGGTGACTTTACGGTGAGTAGCCACTTCAACGGCTGATGGTCACTCCTGACTATCACCTCGTGCCCATCTATATACCCTCGGTAGCGCTCTACGGCCCATACAACGGCCAAAGCCTCCCGTTCTGTGGTGCTGTAGTTTTTCTCCGCAGAGGTTAACAGACGACTTGCATACTCTATGGGGCGTTCTTCAACGCCCTCGCCCTGTAGGAGAACCGCACCTATTGCGTAGCTGCTAGCGTCCGTTCTAAGTATAAACGGTTGTGAATAGTTTACCTGTATCAAAATAGGGGCGGAAGTGAGGCGCGTCTTCAGCTCTTCAAAAGCGCTTGCTTGCTCTGACTCCCAAACCCAAGGCTGATTCTTTTTAGTCAGGCGCGTTAGTGGCTCAGCAATAGCAGAGAAGTTAGGCACAAACTTCCGGAACCAAGAACACGTTTGCAGGTAAGTCCTTAACTGTTTGAGATTTTGTGGTGGCTTCATATCCACTATAGCCTGTACCTTGTCGTAATCGGGAGAGACGCCATCTTGGGTGATAACATGCCCTAGGTACTTTACCTTTTTCCTACAGAAGACACACTTATCACGATTTGCCCTCAAATTAAAGGCGCGCAGCTTATCAAAAACGGCGTGCAGAGCCGCTATATGACCTGAATACGTTTCCGTAATGAGCAGCAGGTCGTCTTGATAAGCCAATAGCGTAACATTGTCGCCGTTGATCTGACAGAAATCGCGGTTCAAAGAAGAGCGAAGCTTATCAATCAGCCGCTGAAACGTCGAAGGCGCATTTTTAAGGCCGAATGGCATGCGTGTAAAGCGGTAAGTGCCGAAAGGTGTTTGAAAAGCTGTTTTATCCTTGTCACTCTCCTTCATGACTACCTGCCAGAAGCCACTCCGCAAATCTATCGTGGACATAAAGCAGTTGCGTTTAGTCGATTGGACTAAATCGTCGATGTGCGGCATGGGGTAAGCGTCAGTTTTAGTTACTGCGTTTAATTTACGATAATCCACGCAAAATCTTACCTTGCCATCTTTCTTGGGGACGAGCACAGCGGGGGAGGTCCACGCGGACTCGCACTCCTCGATCACGCCCTCTGCGAGCATCTTCTCCAACTCAGCCTTCACAAGTTCCTTTTTGGCGGGCGTGAGCCTATACGGTGGGACTGATATTGGAGGATGGTCACCAGTGTCGATGTGGTGTTCCGCATAAGGAGTTGGCTCTCCCTGTTCTGCGAAAACGTCACTGTTCTGCTGCACCACGTCAGACAACTGCTGTCTTTCATCGGGACTCAGCATAAGCCCTTCATCATCACGCAAAAGGTCAGCAGCAAAAATATTAGTGCATGGCTTAGGACTCTCATACTCAATATCATATAAAACATGCTCACCCGAAAAGTGCCAGGTTGATGAAGCAAAATTAAGCACAATACCCGCTGCAACCAAGAAATCCATTCCAAATAGGGTCTCATTATTTTGAGCATCAGGAAAAATAGTGAACTCAAGTGTTACTGACCTTTCCGGGGTTATCCTTACTTCTAATGTTGTAAGTAGAACTTGTCGAGTACGCGCGGAGCCGTCTGCAAGCCGAACTCGTCGAGTGGTCTCCTCGCACGGGTGCTCGTGCTTCAGCAGCAGTTGGTAAAGCAGAGCGCCGGCAACACTGCTCTTAGCGCCTGAATCCAATAAGGCTTTCCCTCGAACTCCTAAAATCTGGACACTTAAAGTGGGCCTTAACCTAGCCTGGTGCTCCATAGAGTCACTCAGGGAATCATTTTTATCATTATTATTAATTGTGGAAAATTGTCCCAAACTTTCTATGGACACCCTACTTTCGGTCCTCGAGGTCACGCTACTCGGTGAGGAAGAAATATTTTTATCATGAAAATTATTTGTAGGAAAATGTCCCGGTTTTTTCATGGACACCATACCATCAAATGTTGTG
The DNA here is from genome assembly GCA_905220435.1 of Amphipyra tragopoginis. Lineage (NCBI taxonomy): Eukaryota > Metazoa > Arthropoda > Insecta > Lepidoptera > Noctuidae > Amphipyra > Amphipyra tragopoginis. The sequence goes on from HG992006.1 coordinate 8,298,674, forward strand.
GTCACCCTACTTATCACAGTAGGCTGTGATAGTGGTGTTTCGTATTCTACACGATCAAAATAACGCAAAGGTATTTCGTTACTAATATTGCACGTTACAGACCTCCCATTGTTACTGTTATTATGAGGTTCAGACCTAACTCGAGACTGAGACCTAGAATTATTATTACTAACGTGATTTTCAGTACCGAAAAAGCACATAGGGAGAATCGCTATAAAATCAGTTGGTGCATAATCTACCGAATAATATTCGTTACAAAACAACATTGGCACAACAGCCTTAAAATGTGTAGGTAGAAAATAATGATCACACAAATCACTATGTTGTTTACAAACTGATAACGAATTTACACTCGGGGGGGAAGATGTAACTATTGAGCTGTGGGAATCACATTTAGTGTATTGTAAAGAACTAACTTTAGATTTTACCTTGAGTTCGGTAGAAAGATCGGACGCGGGAGAGAACCTCGCGACGTCAACAGCGTAGTAATCGGCGTTACATTTCGTACACTGAGACCTTGTTACACCTTTAGCATTGCACCCGTAACACGTAGGTATTTTATCTTGCGTACTATCGTTATCAGTTGTTTTTAATTTATAACACTCATCACGAATGTGTCCGTGCCGCTTGCAATAAGAGCAGAACTTTTTGATTGATGGTGAAGCAGTGCCGTCGCTCGCAGGTCGTGTCGCGGAGTCGCGCGTAGCAGGACGTGCGGCGGCGCCCGCGCCGGTGCTGTTGTTGCTAGGCGGGCCGCCGGCGCTCGACGCATGTTGTCCGCGGAGCTCCCGCGGCGTCGTCGGCGCGCATCGTGGCGGTTGCGTAGCTTTCTTGAAGGGCGTTTCGCCCGGGGTTGCTGATGTCCACTGTGGCGTCCTAAGGCGCCGACGCTGGTATTCGTTGGTGCCTTCGTCGGTCGCGTCTTCCACGTGTCTTGCTTTTTGTAGTAGAACGTCATACGACGTTATTTCGTCGCGACGTAGACGCTCGCGGACGCGATGGTGTAAGAGGCCGTACAGCATATCAAGTTGTACCTTTGTGCTGACGTCACCGGGCGGAAGTCGTGCGAATAGGGCTCGCACTTTGGCCACGAAAATTTCCGTTTTTTCACGGTGTCCTTGGGACATATTAAATAATTCTAAATAGATTCGATGCGGCGGACGAGTGTCACCGAAGGCGCTTCTTATTGAGGTTACGGCTTCGCTCCAGGACCTGATGGTGGACTTAATCCCCTGCCACCAGACTGCTGCATCTCCATTTAACAGCATCGATAATCCTCGTAGGGCGTTATCATCTCCTACGTGGGCACATTCTTTGTACGACTCCATGGCGTCGATGAAACCGTCGAGCGAGTCGCCAGGCGCTCCGCTGAACCGCGCTGTACATTTAGCGAAGTTTCCGGAAAGGGGAGCGGGCGTGGACGCCGCGGCCGGCGAGGGCGCCGCCGCCAACGTCGTTGACAACGACTCGCGACGAGTCTCATGTTCGAGGACACGGTCGAGTAAGCGTTCGAATGCTGCTGTTTGAGTCTGCTGTAGCGTCGCCATGATAGACGCCATATCGTCGGCGGTAAAACTTGTTCTCGCCGTCGGCTGTGCGGAAGCTGTTTCTTCGGTATCGGCGGCATCTTCGAAATCGGATTGCTGACGCGATTGCCGGCGTGTACGTGTCATTGTTTTTCGTGGGATGCACTGTGTATTATCACTGAACAAAGTTCACAGTCACAGGCCCGCGCTTGGGCAGCCAGTTTAACAAGTCTATCAATGAAACACGTACTTTCGTATTTTAAACGTGTAATCGACACAAACTATATTATTTGACAATCACTGTATACGTTACAAGTAGAAAATGATAATAATTGCGCACGAATATGGCGGCGGCCGGCGGCTTAGTCGCGGTAGCGTGCCGGTAGCCGCGTATTTCTCTTTTCGTTCCGCCAGGTGTCGCTCGTGGACGCCGCGGGGCTCTCACACGCGGCTTCCGCGCGGGAAATTTGAGGTGGCGGTTCAGAACCGCGCGTCACAGATGTCGTTTTGGTTTGTGGTTCCCTTCAACAAAAGTTTTGATGAGGACTTTCAATGTATGTTTTAACTGTCGTCACAGAAACAGTAGCCAAGAACAAGGAAGATTGTGTGTATTTGCAAGGAGCCGTCATGATAATTATACATTAATACACCTATACTTAAATAAAACTACCTAATAGTTGGAAGATTACGTAAACGTATCATTTAAATTTGTAGTCTTAAACCGTGTAATTGATGGCACTAAAACGTATTTAATTAATAACTTTAAATAAAAGTAAAAACCAACTTCAAAAGAAACCAAAAAGAGTAAAATAATTACCATAATATAAAATTTACAGTTTCAGAAGTCGGTGCAATTCTACACTCAAATAAAAGCCACCGACTTCTGAAACTGTTAATTTTATATTGTGGTAATTATTTTACTCTTTTTAGTTTCTTTTGAAGTTAGTTTTTACTTTTATTTATAGTTATTTTGGAAAAAAAAAACATAGAAAATAACTAATAGACTAAGATAAGATAAGCAGATATATTTAAGCATCGATACCTAGTAAGTGCCATTCACTGCCTCTGATCATATTAAAACCTAGTAAGTCACCTTAACCACATGGTTTTACCTAACATAAATACTTTTTAAAGGCTGACCGATTTAACGTTTATGCGCTCTCCTGTAAAATTTTGTTTTAAGTCTTTACTAGGTTTTGAAATGGGACAGCCGTATTTTGTTTTTATACAATCTCTTTGAAGAGATTAAAGATTCATGATCTTCCTTTCCCATATTATTTGGGGTCGGCGCAACACGTTTTTTTCTTCTATTCTCCCCTGTCAATCGTCACGCTATCATTTACTCATTAGAGATTATAATTACTATAAAATTTTCTCTTTTAGTTTACATAGCGTCCTACTTAAAATAGCTACTCTTTTTCTTAATCCCAGTTTTATAGCCCTGTTGGGTGATTATGAAAGTAGGTATAAATTTTGAATTTTGAAATTAATTAGTTCAGGTGATAATAGTTAGGTACGTTACTACATATTATTGAAGTATTATCTAATTTTAAATTGTCTTCATCAAAATTCCAGTACTTTTTGTGATACTGACAATACAAATAAAGATCCAACAATTAACTCTTTAAATAATTGAATTTAAAAATAAAAATTTACTTGATTGATCAGTTGTTAATGAAGAAACAATTGTTCAAACAAAGCGATTGAATAACATGTACGGCAGTGCTCAGCCAAGTTCGAGAGTCGAAACTGCCCCAAATTTTGTAGGTCGCATAATATAAGAAAGTCCCAGAATATTTCTTACGCATGTAAAGGACACAACAACATAATCGTTCAGGGGTGATTTTATCATTACAGTTATAGCCCGGTATCGGTATGTCAGGATTGCGAGCAAGGTAAACACAGTAAATAAAACCAACATAGACTCTCCACCACTGAGAGTACTTGTATTTGGGTTAGTATTAGTAACCAGAGATGTGAATTATTTGAAATACATGTATTTCAAATACAAATACAAAATACCTATTTTTATTTTGCATTTGAAATACTTTTCTTCAAAATGTATTTTCTATTTTATTTGAAATACTTTATATAAATATTTAATATTTGTAAAATGCAAAATGGTTTTGTTATTTTTTTTTAATAATAATAAATTCATGTTTCATATTTTTCATTCTTAAATTCTTGTTATTTACTTTAAGAGTATTTGTGCAAAGTTTCAAGTTTATAAATACTGGAAATAAGATTTTTCAAATAAACTTTATCACCTCTTTTCACTCCCTTAGGGTGCGCTTTCATTATAAAAAAACAACTACTCTCCAAATTTCAAGTTTCTACCTTTAGCGGTTTAGGCTGTGCGAGAATCTTACATTAGGACTTGTTCTTTATAATGTATGTATGTGTTTATATGTAGATGATAGATAAGATATATGTATCTTTAAATCGCTATATCTCGCAGATTCAACATGAAAGAGGAACTCTTTGATCAAATAGGTACTAGTGTTAAAATCTGTGAAAAAAGGTATTTTATTTGAAAAACCTATTTTGAAAATACGTATTTTGCATTTTGTATTTAAATACTTCCATAGAAAACCATTTTGTATTTTTATTTGAAATAAAAAAATAACCAAGCATTTGCATTTTGAATTTAAATACTTTTAATAAACTATTTTGCACATCTCTGTTAGTAACATAACTAGATCAAAATATATTACTTTACACAATTATTACAAGATCATAAAATAAGGACAAGCTAATCAGATATAAAAGGTCAGACTTCTTCAGCTGATCAACACGGAATGCCCCCGCTTCGTCGAATGACCACCGCCTTTATAACCTCGGGTGCGTTGATCCATATCGACGACTACCTTCTTTTGTCAACATTGGCCAGTGCTACCCGCTACCGGTAACACGCATGCGCGTACGCACTGTGCGCCTACATTTTGTACTAGACTTCAGGCCTTCGCGCACACATCAGAAATTTCTAATTACTAACTTTATCCGGAAGGTTTTAAGCTTTATAACGCACCCGAGCATCGCCGGGCGGGTCGCTAGTCACTACATAGTATAAAATAAAGTCGCTTCCTTTCTGTCTGTCCCTATGTATGCTTACATCTTTAAAACTACGCAACGGATTTTGATGCGGTTTTTTTTAATAGATAGAGTGATTCCAGAGGAAGGTTTTAAGCTATAAAACGTACACGTGCGAACCCGGGGCGGGTCGCTAGTTTGTTATATAATATTTGATGTCCAAAAATACGGATTAATTAATAGTTTTATGCCTAGGGAGGGAAAATTGGAAATATTATACAAGTTTAGTTTTAGTATACACTAAACCTGAAACTAGTTTGTTCAGAATCGCTAGGAGAATCAATTGGCATAGTTTTTATACCACGTTAAATCTTGCATTTTCTTTTACTTATAAATTTCAGTTTTGTTTCTATAGGTTTCTATGCATAAAGGTACAAGTCCGAGACGGGCTGCAAACTGCAGACTGCATGCAAGTCGCCATCGGAATAGCGTCTTTAAGGTGTGCAATTTAAAGGTGCTATTCCGACAGCGACTGCAAAACTGCAACCGCAGACCACAGCCGCAGATTGCACCGCAAGCGATACTACTTTTGCAGTTTGGAGTCTGCAGCCCGTCTCGGACTTGTACCCTAACAGTAGACGGGAATAGACATCTTGAGGCTTGAGACGGTCCGCTCGGTCAGTTTCCGTGTATTAGACAACCCCTGCATAGCAAATTTCACACTATACTGGGGAACTTAACACAACATAAACTAAGGTGTAACTTGGAGATTTATTAAAAAAATACATACTCCGGTAATTCTGATCAAAATCTTGTTATTCCGGTCAGACAGTCGCTTTGTGTAAAATATTGATATTTACTCGCATCTATAATCTGTTTAATATTGAACTACACAAGACCTATTTTAGCTTAGCAAGAAAATGTATAGAAATACACAACATGTTTGCTTCCATCAGGGATTCACAGTACTATAGTTTTATTAATCTCAACGGTCAATCTAAATGACCTGAAACTCTAATTGAAGAAGTGATTTGTACGATATTCGTGCTTTGATGGGCCACCTATGTCTAATTGTATTTAATAAATGGAATATAGATACACTGGAAGCCAACCACAACATAGTAGGGAAAGGTTAATACTAACACACATCAAAAAAAGTTTGCGATCACTTTGAAAAATCGAAATATTTTTTGTTACGGTAGATTTTAATATGATTTCTTCTTCTTTTTAGATTCTTTAGACACGAGTTTTCTTTATCAATAAAACACACAACAAAGATTTTTTCTTGATAAAGTTCAGTTTAAAAAATTATATCAGCTTATGCTAGTGATCGCAAACTTTTTTTGATGTGTGTAGGTACATACATTTTACAAAACAAATTATATTTGTTCAGTATTCAGAACTTGGCTCATTTTTTTCACGTTATTTTAGATAGTAGTATAAATACCCGTCACCTGTGTCAAAAGTTCAACATTTATAATATAAATTCAGGAGCAATGAATTCGCTCATTAAAGTTTTTTTTATTATTTTAATATTTCGGGGCAGTAGTGCCGGAATTTTCTCAAAAGCCTCCGATTTAATAAGTTATACAACTGCAGAAGTCTCATCAGGTATTTCATCACTAGTAAACGCGCCACGTAATTTTAGTATAAGTGATTATCTCAGTTCCCTACACATCACAGGAGATGGAGTACTAGATTTTAACTGTCTAATCCAGAAATTGAACTTAACAAGTTATGTGAACATAACAAGTCTTATGAGTTCGCTAAATCTGACTATCTCAGAAAATGGATTACTAGATTTGAAAAGTCTAACGCAGAACTTAAATCCAAAAAATGATATCTTTACTAGTGTTCTAAGTTTGCTAAATGTGAACATATTAAATGGAACACTAGATTTTACAAGTCTAACTAAAAAGATCGCGAAATATGCGAGCGTATCTGAATTTTTAACTACGATCACTGTGAACACCTCCGAAGATGGACGCCTAGATTTTATGGGACTTGCGCAAAAATACGTCGGTACTGCTGAAGAATACAACGTGACCACAGAAGACGGATACATTTTGACGATATTTCGCATACCGGGAAATTCAAGCAAAGTGGCTCTGCTTTCTCACGGCGTTTTTAGTTCATCAGACGATTATATTTTGCGAGGAAACACCTCACTCGCGTACATGCTTGTTAAAAACGATTATGATGTTTGGTTGATAAATTACAGAGGCAACCGATACTCAAGGCGTCATAACACATTAGATCCTGATACCGATGACCGATTTTGGCAATACAGTATGCATGAGAAGGGATATTACGATTTATCAGCAGTTATAGATTTCATATTAAATAAAACTGGAAAGATACAATTGAGTGTGGTCGGACATTCTGAAGGAACTGCTGCAGTATTTCTGTTAATGTCACTTAAGCCGGAATATAATAGCAAAATCAAAGTATTTGTGGCTTTATCGCCTGTTTGTTACTTATCAGATAGTGGTTTACCACTTACAGCAGTAATACGTGCGGGAACAGTAATAAATAACGTGTTATTGGCATTCGGAGTCGAAGAATTGTTGGGATACGAATCGGTTAGTAGAAAACTATTTCAATTTGTATGTTCACAAGGTACAGTGGGATATGAATTGTGTGTTAAGGTAGGCATAGCGGCAATAGCTGGGTTTAATCCAGATAATTTAGAGCCAGAATTCTTTACCTCAGTATTAGGTCACTTCCCAGCAGGGTCGAGCCGGAAGACCTTAGGACATTACGTTCAAATCGGTCAACAGAACAGATTTGCACAATATGATTACGGGACCAACAACAGTGAAATCTATGGTTCAGAAACCCCACCAATCTACGATTTGCAAGATGTGACGTGTCCTGTATCATTGTTTTTGGGGCAGAATGATAAAATATTGGGATTAGAGGATGCTGAAAGAATCAGAGGCGAACTTCCGAATGTAGTAGGTTATCACGTGGTTGACGACGAGCTGTTTAATCATGTGGACTTCTTATGGGCTCGGAATGGTTCCGAAGTTCTGTATAAAGATGTACTTATAACTTTGAGCGCATATAATTAGTAGAAGTAAATAAACTGTTTAGAAGACTTCAAAACATTATTTTTTTGGTTAATCCCGATAACTAATAATTTCATTTTATGTTTGCACATGAATTCAAAGCCTTTATATATTATTGTTATAAGCTTCAAATTAATAAACTGTTAATGTTAATATTATCGGCGTTTTATTCAAAATTGTAGTATCCCAGGTCTGAAATGGCTGAAATGGGTGCATGAAAAGAGCCTACACGAGTGACGATATTTAAGTACGTCCGGCGCACCCTGGGCAGTCAGCCCCGCTACCAATCTTGCTGACTGGCTAATCTTTACACCACAGCATGAGCTATTTTCGTATAGCTCATGCTGACACGAGAGAAGAATGGCTAACACACAATGAGCAAGCGTGGTGGTCATTACTCATTCTTCCTTATCATGAGAAGCAGCTCTTGCCAAGTAGTGGGACAGCTACATTGTTATTTATAAACACATCCAACGTCAAAGACGGTAAGGCAAAGGATACGAGGAATTTCAAAACCTACTGATTTTCGGGTCGGATAAATAAGGGAGGGTAATAGCTGACACCGGGGTGGTGCCCCAGGGCCTCCGGACGTAAAGAACAATGGGTAATTTTGTTTGGAACCCGTACCCACCTTGTAGCATTTTAGGCTAGGTGTCATTTAGAAGAGGCATAAGTGAATAACTCAAAAATTAATGAACGAATGAATGAATGAATGGGAGACCGAAGTTATGATCACTTCTATTTTACATTTTCAATCATTTAAGTAGTGTTATAATAATTGTTTTATAGGCCCAATGAATAATCAGTCGTTCTGTTACATAGAGAGAGACTGACCCAGCTTCCTAAGGTTTACTTTTTGCTACGGAAAATATTAATTAAAACGCCATCAATTCAATTAAGCACAGTTTGTTTATTTATTAAGGTACACAAAATTAACATCATCACTAAATGGTATTGTTGCTCTCAATGATTATTTCATCCCAAGCATTTGCCGGACCAACGAAGTTTATTTTTTCGAATTTTATTAAAAACTAAGTAAAAAGTGTTTTTTTTTTTAAATTAATTATCATTTAAGCACCGCCTAGTTATTAAAATAATCTTTATTTAGTTATTCATAGAATACCTTATAAATATGTTTTTTTTTTAATTTTTGCAATAATATCAATATTTTTATTTAAAATGACTCCTACATTCGGCGTATGCACATGTTTGTTCTCTTCCGCTTTGTGTGTTTAATGTGGATTTTCGGTTGTGTTAAGGTTCGCGCACATTATGTCGGGTCGCAGCGGGGCGGAGTGGGTCGCAGCGCACCGCAAAATGCTTACTTAGCACATTAGTGACGGGCTGGGTCGCAGCGCATTGACGGATTTTGAGTAGTTACAGTATACTGCCCTGCCAGACTTGCAAATCTTATAGCTCTTTGTATCCATAAACAAAATTAATCAAAAGCTCTTCATCCATTCTAGTGAACACCACAGGAGCACGCAAATACCAATAAAAATGCAAATATCGTAAAATGAACACGCGCGCGCGTGCACTCCAATCCGCTTACTATAGCATACTGTGTCGGGGCGCAGCGGGGTGGGGCGGGCCGCATCGAACGCAACCAAAATCCGCGGCGGAATATGCGGCCCGCTTCGCCCCGGCATAGCGTGCGATAGTTCATATAAAATACATACGAGCAATTTGAGCGGATTTTTGCGCTGCGACCCGACCTGCTGCGGCCCGTCATAATATGCGCGAACCTTTAAACTTCAGAAAGTGCGGTAGAGTTTAGCGTATTCTTCCTCCCGTCTTCCTGTTTAGTTTTCCATCCGGTAACTTCATTCATGCATGCATTCCCAATTCCCATTAGAAAACCTACTCTATAGTAAAATATATACGCATAGATGTTTAGGTGCATACGAGGATGTATAGATACACCTACGTATGTGTAGGTACCTATAGCAGAATATTGGGCTAGTTCAAGGGATATGATTGACTGCGCGCGGGGTGAATTCACAAAGGCTTTTCTGCACATTTCAACGTCGAATAACTTTTTTCTCCCGTGAGATACAGAGTTGTCGCCATACAAAATATTTATGTAGTTTTAAAGACCTTTCTAATGGTACTAGTCTCAATTTGCTACAAGGTGGGTACGTTTTGTTCCATGTCCTTTGCACGTTACGTCAACGCACCGTGCCACGTTACCGCTGCATTCCACGTTGACGACGTCGTGACGTGGAGATGTGGACAGGCCCTTACTGACTAAAACCCATCCGTGTTCCTCCTAATGCTCTTTGGGTTCCAGGGCAGCGGTAACTCTTTCGAACAAAGTCCGAAAGTCTGATAGCAGGTCTAACCTTAAGAAATCGTCATTGCCCAGTAACTGGGTTGCGGAGGTCTGATGGCAGTCGCTCCGTGTAAAATACTGGTTTCAGCCGCAGGTGGTTTGTTAAGACTGGAAACGGACACCAACATAGTAGGGGCAAAAGATGAGTAAGCAGAATAATAACTTAATATAAAACTTACTATTTAAATTCCTTGACGATGGACCTATGCAGCTTATTACAGAAGTCTTCCACACTAGTTCTGTCGGCATGCAGTACTACTGGTGCATTATAATCGGGTAATTGACCCTTAGGCTTGGTATATATCCTGATAAGCTTGAGGTACTCCCACATTTTCTCCAGTAAATCGTCAAAATTCCATTTGTGGTGAGCCGAGATTGGTACACAGTGGGGGATCTTGTAAATTACGTCCAATTCTTCTATGCTGATTTGATCTGTAATAACAAGTATTGGTTACCTTACAGTTGATACTACGTACAGGATCTTAGGTAGGTACTACGTTCAATATACATTGCAACAATGCTTTGTCTCAAAACAGAGCATTGAAAAATGGACCATAAGTTGTGCGGTATACAGAACACTTTAAAGATTCAAGTTAGAATTATTGACGGCTCGGCGTTAACCCAATCATCGTCACCGTCGGAATAGCTTCGCAACCTGTACTGTGTAGAGTAACTGGATTTAAACTTTAGGCCTGGACTGTAAGCATCCGGAATCTCCCCGTCCGAGACAAAAATCAATTTTTCCTTGAGCGACATATTGAATCCAGGCTTATTTGAGGCCATATTTACTCGGATCGGGGAGGTTCCGGATGTTTATATTCTTCAGTACGCTCTGAAAGTCTAGCTTTACGTTTAGTTTTTTTTAAGCAAGAATATAGGGACTATAATCAGTTTTTCTTCTACGTCATTGCGATATTCTTGTTTTGCTGAGAAACAGTTGCTTAACCGCTAGCGACCCGACTGACGAACCGGTTCGTCAGTGCCATTGTTTATCTATTGTGTCTATGATTACAGTACTTGAGACTTTAAGCCGGGAAATTAAATTATGAAAACCGGGGGCCTATTTGACGTAACTACTCTGCCAGTCTGCATTCCATATTTTGGAACTATTCAGCTAGCTGAATTTATGTACCAAAGTATGGAATGCAGACTTGCAGAGTAGTTATATCAAATAGCCGCAGATTTATGGAGTAAATGTTGCTTTGTAGCTAATCAATTACCGGAAACATAAACACAACGGATAAACAATGGAAGCCGTTGCAAATACCGGCGTTGGTCATTAAGAGGATACAGTGAGTATGATATACAGGAGTACAAATAATCCTGCCTGTAGATAATACAGGATACACCTGTTGAACGCTCGATTTTTTCAATTATTTGATGGCCATAATTGCATCATAATCAACCCATTGCTGTCCCACTGCTGGGCACGGGCCTCAGAATGAAAAGGGTTTAGCCCTTAATTAACCAAGCAGGGATGTACCGCGACTCAGAATCTTCTCGATCGATAAGCAGTTATCGACTGATTCAGTTCTCTTATTCTGAACGAAAATAAAAGAGATAACAAACCGAATCGTTCGACAACAGTTACTGACTTATCGAACCTTTCGGAATCAGCAGGCTAGTGCTGGTTGGCGAACAACACGCACTACCGAGAACTATTAGGAGCTCTCTCAGGTGTGCAGGTTTCCTTACGATGTTTTCCTTCACACCTAACACAAGAAATAATCAGTTTCGGATTCGCACATGAGTACGAAAAGTCAGAAGTGTGTAGACACTCCTCTTCTGCATAGTAGGCGAGCGTTAAACCGCTAGTTTATCACTGCTATAATTAGGTACAATCAACTACAAAAACATGTATTCACATTACGGAATTAAAAAGCGATTTGTAGAAGGGTAGTTACTAAAACGTTTTATTATTGTACACATATTATCTGCCAACACGTACAAATAATTGTTTCGTGAAATTGAAAGAATATTTTTTACGAATTCTTCTTGATTTCTGTGTTTAATTTTGCAAAGAGTTTACATCTTTTTGCAGCTGGACCATCAGGAAAAAAATCTATAAACCATCAGAATATCACAGAAATATAAGTCAACTAACCAATCTTGTTAAGCAGATAAATACAAGGCATGTACACTCTATTCCCTTCAATAACATCAATCAGGTCGTCACTGTTCGCATCGTACCGGAGAGTTATATCAGCATTATGGATTTTGTACTCCGATAAAATTGTCTTCACTGTTTCTATGTCCAACTCGCTTTGTGGGCACTGAAATTAGAAATTGGAATATTACATATGGAAAAGCGGAGCTTAGCGCGGCGCGTGATGCAGGAGCGTTTACAGAGTTGTGTTTTCTGCGTATTGTTTTTTGATGTGCATAAGATTACTGCTCATCGCCCACAATAGCGTGATAATTTATACCATATAACCTGACTCGCTCTTTAACGGGTGTGGCTGCCAAATTTCAACTAGATCGGTCTAGTAGCACTGGCGTAAAGCTCAAACATCCAAAAGAACAAACAGACAAAATTGTAAAAACAATTTTTTTGGCTTCAGTATCATTCTTAGGATTCGTTCAGGGAGATGCGGGGCGTTGCGCAGCGTGTGTGGCGTGGACTCGCGCGGCGCGTTGCTCTTTTTCTCCGTTTACGGAGAAGCGGCACGTGAAGCGGCCGGCGGGGTCCGCGGCTTCAACCGCAGCGTTGCGCGCACAAATACAAACATATATGTGTAGCAGTGGCGAAGGCTCCATACAACTCGATTCCTATCGGCTTCCCTTTCGAAACGAGTAGTTACTGGAATTCACGCATCACACTTGAGCAAGGTAAGCATTTTTTGGTCTGGCTTCCCTTTTAAGAAAATTCACCCTTCGCCACTGATGTGTAGTTCCGTTTATGAAGACGCGGGGCATTGTGCGGTGCGTGGAGAATGAGGGACAAGCCATACGATGAGGTGAGGTTCCGGCGCGGCGCCTGAGCGGTGCCGCTGCGGCGTAATACATTCAAGTTCCATTTAAAGATGTTTTTGCGTAGATGGCAATATGGCATATTTAGGATTTCTTCATAAACAGTGGTAATGCTTATAGTTACCACAGTATACCTCTTGAGTTGTTAATAACCGAAAGAAAAAAATTATAACTACACTTACAGTAGTATTCAAATTGATTCCACCCTTATCTTTTTTCCTAAAATGTATGTTAGGTGGTTGCTTGTTTAACCGCAGCCCAAACCCTTCCAATTCATGTTCAATCAGTTTCTTATGCTGCAACGGTTTTAACACATCTAGTACTATGAAGATGAGACTGCACGTTCTAGCCACGGCGATGACCTGACGACCTCGACCTTTGCCGTCTTTTGCACCCTCGATAATACCAGGAAGATCGAGGAGCTGGAAAATAAAAATGAGTAAATTAATGTTATGGATTCAATTGCTGTCGCAATCCTTACTAATATTATAAATGCGAAAGTAACTCTGTCTGTTACCTCATCACGACTAAACTACTGAACCGATTTTGATGAAACTTAGTGTAATGATAGTCTGGAACCCAGAGAAGGATATAGGCTACTTTTACCATCTTATCTTATCTCATGTCAGCACGAGCTATATGAAAATAGCTTTTGCTGTGGTGAAAAGATTAGCCAGTCAGCAAGGTTGGTAGCGCGGCTGACTGCCCAGGGTGCGCCGGACGTACTTAAGTATCGTCACTCGTGGAGGCTCTTTTTTTACCATGAATAACGTGGAATACTCGATAAACCACATCCACGCGGGCGAAGCCGCGAGCGACCCCTAGTAATAAATAAACTGCTAACGCAATAATAAGGCTTAATTTACACCGTCGCGGAATGGAAGGGAAACGACGAAATTGCACATAGCATAATGAACTTTATGTCAATTGTATGAAGTACAAATTAAATACGAGCCAAAAAAGGTCCCCGGAAGACACGCGACCTTTTTTGGCTCGCTTCCATTCCATTCCGCAGCGATGAAATTTGAGCCTTAATTACATCCAAGATTGGTACATGAGGTTGTCGCCATGTGGGATGTTAATTCAGCAGTCACTGTGCTGATAGTAGTTATGGCCAATGGTTTAATTAATAGCCAAGAGCGTCGACCAACATCTGACGAGACTGTAGTTGGGCGGCTGGATCAAGGCCTAATAAAGAAAGCGGTACTTATGGACACGGCGCGTATTGTTAGAAAATTCCTCTCTCTGAGGCCCTGATCACCGGCAGCTTAGACCCTGTACCAGATATCGGTGGGCTACTATATTTTAATTTTTAAATGTTTTTATTTTTCTATTTGAATATTTAAAATGTAACGAAATTGTTTATAAATAATATAATCAAATCATAAAATATCATGGGTATTTTATGAAGTTTTCGAAGTTTCTAATAGAATTATCAACGCGAAAATTCCATGACAAGTGATGTGATTGGTTGTTAGTATTTTGTTGATAAATCTCATTCGGTGACAATAGATTTGACAACAGATTAATTTGATGTTATTCAGAAACCAGGGTTTAGGCAAAGTTGTATTGATTCAGAATCTTTTTGATGATCAGTTGTCTAGTGGTTTGGTTCCTCATACACAAGTGTATGATAAAAACGAGATAACAAACCAAATCGGTTGACAACTGATTTTGAAAAAGGTTCCTAATCGAGGGTCTAGCGCAGAAGCCCATGACCTCAAGTTACATAGCCACATATTCCACTAGTACAACAAGGCAGGTCAAATAATTTCAACTTATTATAGGAGCACGGCCAATAGATTTTCAATTCTAATATTCAATGATTCAACCAATGTTTTCAAGGTTGAAAAAGACACTGATAAGTATTTAATAGATTAAAATTAACAAAAACTATTGACCAATGTTTGTAGCTTAAAATCAGATGAAAAGTTGGATTTGAAGTCATTGGAAAGGATAGTACAATAATGATGATGATATTTATTCTTATCAGCAACAGCAGGACAAGGGTTTTGTTGATGGGAGATTAGACAAAATGACATATTGCCATTTTATATACAGAATGACTGCTCAAACACTAATGATCTCTTAAGGGGTCATTGTACTCATCATTATGAACAACTTTTACTATGGGACCAAAATTGAAAAAGAGAAAAAAAAACAGCTGTTCGAAACTTCCTTAAAAAAAAAATTACAAATCATTATTCTCCTTCGTTGTTAACATTAATATTAGTTTCAGATTGTTTTTACTCTTGTCTTATTGCTTGATGGCAGTGGTATAGTTTGATTTTTCATTATTATAATTGAAGTTTGAAACATCTGCATTTAGAACTTTGGGATGATGATAACGACGTTCTTATTTTTGACAAACATTTTTCGAATAATCACCCCCTACATTTATGTTTGGAAATCCAAATTGTAGGGAACAGCTGGTTTTTTTATCTCTATTTCAGATTTGGTCCCATAGCAAAAGTTGTTCACAATGATGAGTACAACAACCCCTTAAGGTATTGTTAGTGTCTCACCAGTCATTCTGTATATGTCATTTTGTCCATTCTTCTGTCAACAAAATCCTTGTCTCCAACAGTCATGTCGCTAACAAACCAGTCAGTGGTATGATAGCGGTATAATGCATACTATTAACTGACAGACACACAGTTGATTACAAGAACAGGGTGTCTTTTGTATACTTATGTATAAGTCAGGCCACACAACCGCAAAGCATACAATCAAAATGAACGCTAAGCAAATGCTTATCTTAATACTACAAATGCATACTGACTGGACTGAAAACATTAAAACAGACCCATTCACTGTATAGTTTTATACAAGGTGTAACATTTTGACGAGTTATGAAAACATTAATGTAGGGAACAGCTGTTTTTTTTTCGCGATTTCATGTTTTTTCCCAAAGTAAAAGTTGTTCATAATGATGAGTACGGTGACCTTTTAAGAGGTTGTACACCTATTTATGTTACACCTTGTATTTATGATTAGTTACGGTTTATTCATGTGCATTTTTTGGGGTTGCCCGGATAGTTTAAGACACAAACAGAGCCCTTAATGATGAGCTGAATACGCAGTGAGGTCGCATGTCGCATTGTTTTATAGATTTAAGAATAATTTCTAAGTCAAAAACAAAAATATTAAGTATATTAATGTATTAAGACGACACGTTTGGTGCAGTGGCTAAGCGATTGGCTTCTGCGCTACGGGTCGTGGGTTCGATTCCCACACGGAACAAAAATTTGTATGGCCTACAGGTGATTGTTCCGGGTCTGGGCGTTTGTTTGTGAGATTTGTATCTGTAAACGCACCCACGATACAAGAGAAATCTTAGTGTGGGCAACGTTTTATTAAAGAAAGAAAGAACATATTAGAACCGTAAATTACCTGTATCTTAGCACCCTTATACTTGATGCATCCCGGTACGGTTGTAAGCGTTGTGAACTCATACGCTGCCACTTCAGAGTACACTCCAGCTAGATTAGACAATAGCGTTGACTTCCCCACAGATGGAAACCCTACGAATCCGATACGGGCATCACCAGTTTTGGCAACGTCGAAACCTGAAATTTATGAAATGAGGGTGTTTACTTAACATTAAGATTTAGGTAATTAATAAATTCACTGTTTTTTTTTTTAATTTTTATCAAACTCTTTGGACCTTAAAGGATTTGTGGATTAATCTAATAAGTTTAATTTTTTTGCACCTCGTAACAACCACAGGTTATAAATATATTTCTTTATTTATTTACCTTCGCCAGTAGCACCGCCGCCGCCCTTGGGAGTGATCAGTTCACGCCTCAATTTAGCTAACCGGGCTTTTAGTATACCTAAATGGAGCGCAGTCGCCTTATTTTTTTGCGTCCGAGCCATCTGTAAGGAATTTTGTTTGTTAAAGTATAACAATAAAAATAGAAAATACGGTTTATTACAGAATATAATGAACAATTTTAAGCGAATAAATGATTCTAATTTATGGTTTTGTCAATATTATGTTAAAAATTAATCATAATTTATAATATAACCTCTTATACCAACCTCGGACTCTATAGCGGCAATTTTCTCCAATATTGTACTCATTTTCGCGGTTTTTCTTTTACTAGCTTATTAGTAAGACCGGGAACAACAAATAAGTTATGAAACAAGTTAAATGTTTCTACAGATATTATAAAAATAGAAGGAAAGCGTGTTAATCTCAATTCGTGTACAATTTTCCAGAACTTGAAATTGACAGTTCTCGTCCAACTTTACCGTGACAGATGATTGGGCTAAATACTTTAATAAGCGCCATCTAGTTTTTGCGTTGTAACTAATAAATTTACTTTGAAGTTCATACGAAAAATTAACACGTTTTTTATTTATTGATCATGGAACTTTTTAATTAAAATACACCAGTTTTTTTTTCAATTGATACATACACAAGGGAAACAAAAAATAACTTTTACTAATTTGCTTACTAACGCCATCTATTTCTGAAAAGCAAGTTTATTGAAATAGACGTCATCAGTCATCATGTAGTTACTTTTGACGCCACTCGATAGATGGCATTAATCTCCTACTAAAGTAAATGAACCTTATCACGTGGAAATGCTTTTCCCGCAGGTTTGCGCATCGTAACTATGAAGGAAAGGAACAGTGGAAAACTGTTTGCTGGGTATGTTGGAAACAGGCATGCCTCAGTACCACCTTAGGCTCCGGGAGGTAGAGTCGGCTCTTTGCTTCCCTGGCTAACTGACTTATTAAGTTACGAACGTAAACTCTATTCGAAAAATATTTTCGCATAGTATTTGTGATGTTTATAATTTTCGTTGTGATGTTTAGGAATTCTTGCTTACTTGGTAAAAGTTTTTAGTGTAAAAAGTTGCTTTAAAATTAATAATTGTTAGATTTTCGTGGGATAAAAAAATAATATAAATAATTTCAAAGATTTAGGATTATAAACTAGTGTTATAATGTCTAATTAACTTTTTAGGTAAGTCTTTTTAATGAGCTTAATTTAATTGTAAACTATAGGGACTTAAACTTAAGTACCTACCTACTAATCCTTACTTAACTTTCTAAGTAGGCAGGTGGGTTTTCTACTTACTTATTCGTCTATATTAGGCATTGTATTTCGTAGTAATTAGGTAGGTTGGTTAGTAGGTATATTGCCTGTAAACAACGCAATTGGCGTGTTTATTAAACTTTTTCCAACTCTAGTAGCATTTATTCGCGTTTTTACACGACAGTCCAAAAAAAGGAGTGTTACGTTTTCAGGGTATAATGTATGTATGGGTGTGAGTTTCTTTAATCCACCATAACTTCGAAACGCCTGAACCGATTTAGATGTAAGATGTGGTACCATTAGAATCCTTGCATTACCCCGGGTAATATAGGCTAGTGAAAACTAGTTAAAATAAATAAATGAAGTAACTATGGTACCTACATGAATAAAAACCGTAAATGACAAAAAAAATATCGGATTAAATGTGTTGGTATGATCATTGTCTAGAAGTTATTTTCTTTAATGTTTCATAACAAAATAATAATTAGGTACTGACCCAGTTAAGTCAACAAATTGTGTGATAAATAAATCAACTTTAATTCATTAACAAACAAAAAATACGAAAAACATAAAAATTACCTAATGATTTTACAAATAGGTACATACATATACCTACTGACGCCTGTTATCTCCGAAGAGTTGGACAGAAGTGTATAATATACCTACCCTCATTTTACCGTTATCTTGTTTAATATTTTAATGTTAAGTACCTAATTTTGACAAAAATAATATGACAGATTTTTCGGGTTTTAACGTTTTATTTTTCCAATCTATTATGTAGGTAATGAGGAATATTTACCATAAGTAAAAGTCATAGGAACATAACTTAATTTATCAGAACATAATATTAAGCATTACTAATTTCAAACTTCAATTTAAATGAATCATGAGTGGTTGGGCAAAATTTTTCTTAAAAAAGTAGTTCCAACAGGTCACGTGATTCGTTGAGAATATTATTGTGAGTATTATTTTGTAGTCGCATCCGATCACGTGAGCCGATGGGAAAATTTTGCGTGATCCGATGCAACTAGCAACGAATAACGTGACTCGTTGGGAATAACTCAAGCAAAACTGTTAACTATTAAACTAAAAAAAAAAAAACTTTAACTTGTACACTACTTCCCAAAAAAAGGAGTGTTATGTTTTCAGGGTTCATGTATGTATTGTGTGAGTTTCTTTTATCCACCATAACTTCTAAACGCCTGAACCGATTTAGATAGTTATGTGGATGTGGAATCGTTGGAATCCTTGTTTTATTTTTATATTACCTCAACCACTATCTTACATGCACAGGGTTCAGTATCTATTTAAATATTGACGTTAAAAGTAACTCTAAAAGCTACTTTTAAAATGAATTGATCAATTCTAGAGAAATAAATCAATCGTTCGTCTTCATGTTACAGCTGTCGTTTACGTCAATGTCTTGAGTCACGGATTTACGAGCATACCAGTCCGTGTCGGCTATGTCGGGGTATTGTAGTGACTTTGTCTGTCTTAGTAACTGTCGTAGCCATGTTTGATGATTTATTGTAACATGTTTAGCGAAGTTAGAAGCCGGAATCCTAAAATATTATAATTATAATAAGGTCTTACTTTATTAGGCCACATCCACAGTATTTTGCATAGCGCCTTGAATGCTGAAATTGTATTTTGTTTTTTGTAGGTAATAATTAAAAAAAAACATTCATACTTACTGGTTCTCTATGTTGTAATAACATCTGTGCAAGAAAATATTTTATATTAGCGTATATTGATAGGTAGCCTGCATGGATGTTATTACACCTAAAAGAACCAGTAAATTAAGTAATTGAAAAATAAAAATTAACAGAAAATGTATTTTTATACTATCAGATGTATTTTTTGGGGTAGATACATCATCTTTAGCATTAACTAAGACACTATGCAAAATATCTTTATAACTAAATAAAAAGAAAAGTCCTGACTCACTGACTCATCAACGCCCAGCCCAAACCCTTGGACCTAGAAAGCTGAAATTTTGCACAGAGGTTCCCTTTATAATGTAGACAAGGAATAAGGAAGGATTTTTTGGAATTCAACCCCTAAGGGAGTTAAATAGGGGATGAAAGTTTTTATGGAAAATCGTCACTTAACGGGTTCAAAATTTCACGCAAGCGAAGCTGCGGGCAAAAGCTAGTCGTGGATAATTAAAATAAGATCTTGTATATTATTGTATTAATTATACAAGGTGTCAACGAATTCGTGTAATTCCTTAAAACCACAAGATATACTACTAGTGTAGATAGACACCGCACAGAATTAAGAATATTTAAAAATAAAATAAAAATCTTTTTTTTCTTACGGTACGGGTACTTGATCGTATCTAAACCAGCATAAAATGTATGAAAAAAGCAAAACATTTTTATTGAAAATATTTTTACTGCCACGCATAAATTAATGAAAGCACGG
This sequence comes from Amphipyra tragopoginis, assembly GCA_905220435.1. Classification (NCBI taxonomy): domain Eukaryota; kingdom Metazoa; phylum Arthropoda; class Insecta; order Lepidoptera; family Noctuidae; genus Amphipyra; species Amphipyra tragopoginis. The sequence goes on from HG992006.1 coordinate 8,319,080, forward strand.
CGACATAGCTGGCGGGCACGAGTAGCGCGATATCGCTCTTTGCAGTCAGTTAACTCGAGGCTTAAAATGACTCCGAAATAGAACACTATGTTTTTTTTTTAACTTAAAAAAACCGTTTTGTTTTAACCTGTCCTCAGTAGATCACGCGGTTTGAAGGAATTACACGAATTTGTTTACATTCTGTTTATGCAGAATTAAAGCACCTCCTGCAAAATGAACGCCGTATAGTGAAAGTATGGTTGAAATCAAAATGAGATATTATTTAAATTTGTGTCTGTTTTTCGTTGCCCGGGAGTGAAAACCTGTGGAATGCATTTGGTAATTGCACGGTTCCTGTGGGCTTTCACGTGGAATAAGTCGCGGGGAAAAGCTAGTCAATTATATTTATTGCGAATTTTATACAAGGTTAGTCGGAAAGGGGGTACTAATCCGAAGGCCACTTAAAGTATCACTGATGACGGTTCTAAAGCAAGTGTTACAATTTCAAAATTCGATAATTTTTATTTCCATATGAAATCATTATTATTTAAGTTTTTTCAAAAATTCTTCATCCCTACTTTAGTTACGAATTCAGAAAATGGAGCTTCTAATTCGTGACCCCAAATATGACCTAAAATGTAAACACCGCAGATCATAGCTGAGGATAATAGATTTTAGCATATTTTTTATGTAATTTTTGAACAGCTACCTATTTCTCTTAAACTATTGATTTTTGGGGAAAGTGGTAGAACGAAAGTTACTCATTATTATTAGTACTTTAACACCCCCCTTTCTGACTAACCTTGTATACCCAATAAAGGCTAGTTTCAGTGCCTACAAACTAATTTCACATTGAGCGGCTCTCTTATATGATATAGTCCCTTTAAGTCGTGATAAAATAAAAATAATCAAATTGCATTCTCGAGGTTTTCACTCCCGAGCGACGATTTACCGTAGAACGGGGTTACTTCGATAAATTTTTTGAGCTTCATGTGTTTAGTATCTTATTTATTTTCGCTTTTAACTGCTACATCAAAAATATTTCATATAGACTGAATTAACTGAGGTATATAAAATCACAAAGATTAGATAAAAAAAAAACTACAGAGCATAGTTTTTGATAACAAAAAGGTGTTCCTTATCAAAGTCGGACCGTAGGCTTTTACTTTGATAATCCCTGTTTTATCATTCAGTGTCAAAGTAGCCCCAATTAGGATTCGAATTTTGTACATAATCAGGGGTGTGATTTAGTATTTTTTATCTTCGCCATCTAACTTCGCAGACACCTCTATAATGTATGGTAAAACAGGAAAACTGTCAATGTTGCCTATAAAGTTAAGTTAAAATGCATAAGTTCCATTTTTACAGAGATATATGACCAAATGCAATATTTTTAGTAACTATCAATGTCGCCCCTTCATATAAAAGTAACCCCAATCGCTGGTACTCAAACTGTTAAAGATAAGGACTTTAAAAGAGTAACCATGGGGTTTCTTGCCGGCTCTTCTCCATAGGAAACGAATAATTGAAACCGTGCACCTAAATTCGACTTTTCACAAGCGCCTGTAATGGTTTATGTCAAATAAAAACTTCTGATTTCGATTTCTGATTTAATGAAATTGTTCTGAACTAAAAGCGAAAAACTTTGTAATATGGTTATAAAACTTTTTAAATGATTCGATAAAATGAGATAACCACTAGTGCTGGCAAGTGAGGCAGCTGAATCTATAGATAGAGATAGTACATAGTAAAATATCGATGTTTTTATAGGCTGGCTTTGGGTGAATTCATTAAAAACTAGCGTCAAATGATCAGATCTCTTCAAGTATCTTATTATTTCACAGTCAGTCATTTATTTTAATTAAGTACCTACACCATTTGCGGGCACTTATGAACTGTCAAAAAAAAAGAAGAAGTGACAAAGTGTATAATTCTTAGGAAGAAGAACGGGCATTAAACACGTTGGTTACTCTTTTCCATCAAATATTTACAAAGAGTTGGTTACATTGTGAATAAGAAAAATAAATGTAAGAACAATGTAAGATATGCTATGCTAATAAGAGTACCTACAATTAATTTGCCATGGCAGATTAGAGATAATCAGTCCCAACTGACGGCGCCCGTTCACGAACATGACACATGTATCAGCTTCGCTCAGCTCAACCATTCACACGCCACCATCAGCGGGACATTTGAGTGAGCATGACATACTCTAATTGTACTAATTTTATGTTCCTATTCGAAAGTTCGGCTTTTCTTAACACAATTGTTTGTGTATCTAATAGGAAATGCAAGATCAGTTCCTTTTTTCCTTAATAAATATTGTTTACCTTCTGCTAACTAAATAATGATTAGGGATGCAATCCGTGTAAATTACATATTTAGTAACTAGTCGAGTGGTTGCTTACACGCTTTATGGTGCTAAATTTAAGTAGGTAATTAAAAACTCGCACTCTATTCGATCCTGTTTCTTACAAGGATCATAGAGTCTTTCGTAACAACTGAGATTGTACAGTCCGACGTGGCTCTAAATTAAGGTTTATTCCACTTTGTTCACCTGGGTGAACAAAGTGGAATTTTTAGTGTCGTCATATCACCTTGGATTTATTTCACCTGACAATATCACCCAGGTGAATTATCTCGACATATTTGGTCTCCTTTGTTCACCTTGGAATTAAATCACCCAGGTGAACAGTTGCGACTTTTTTTATTGACCTTGTGGACTTTGTTCGCCCATATACAACATGCATGCTAAAAAAATTCAAATATAAGCCTAATTTGTTTTAGACAAGAAAATTACACAATTTAATTAACACTAACAATCATTTTTGTATTTTTTTGTTTCTTTTTACTTTAAATTGATTTAAATATTAAGTTGGCTTTGACAATTTCGTTTCCACCCTGTGTAGGTACAAGAAAAAATAAAAAATAAAAAAAAACACTAAATTTTGCATTGACGTAGAAATACATGGACCAAGGGTCTAGTACAAAAATCACGAAAAAAAAGTGTTCGGAGTTTTTCGTTCGTGGAGAGTTCGGAGTTGATGTACCTACACCACCAGAGCGAGCACCAAGACACACCGACTTATAAACTTAAAAATACCAACAAACTAATTCAAATCTTATATCGTCATCACAATGCCTGATTTAGCATACAACCATACGAAGATTTGACTGCACCCATTGACGTAAATTAGTCTTATCTAACGCATTTTAGTCTATATTCGGTTCGAACATTTTTGAGCCCTATACCTAGAAAAACAAATATAAAATTTCATTGACATAGAAACAAAATACATGTACAAACGCCAACACACAAAGCTACTACAATCTGTGAAATTTCTTTAATAGATAATTCTTCTTTTTCGCAAAAGCATTAAGTTCAAGGTTGACTGGGAAAATTTTACGGTTTCGGATAGCTTGATGTGCTGGCGTACCGTACAAGTAGTTATTGTGTTTCCACGTCAATAAAATTTTGTATTTGCTTTTCTATAGCTGCAACAATTGAAGGGTTATTTACAAAAACAGCATAACTGGAATTTTCATCCTTTTTATCCTAAGTGTTCTTATAAATAGTTTACAGTAATGCGAAGCATTTAAAATTAAAATAATTTAATTCATAACGTATTCAACATTAACATTTTTTTTTGTCTTTTACATTGACAATGCTATGAAGCTTTTTGTCTGTATTGAAAAATTTAACGAAAAAAAAGTTATGCTGTTTTTGTAAATAACTCTTCAATTTGGATAGCTACCCTTGCTGTCTTTACTGCCCCATCTCAATTCATCATCTGCCTAGCCTTTTCCCAACTATGTTGGGGTCGGCTTCCAGTCGAACCGGATGCAGCTGAATATCAGTATTTTACATGGAGCGACTGCCTATCAGACCTCCACAACCCAGTAACTGAGTAATACGATACTCTTGGTAAGACTGGTTGTCAGACTTTCTGGCTTCTGACCAACAGTAACGACTGTCAAAGATCTACAAATGACAGCCGGGATCAACGGCTTTACGTGCTTTCCGAGGCACGGAGGAAACTCGCTATGGTAAATGGTCACCCATCCACAGACCCGGAAGATCGGTCTATGCGGCTGTAGATATTTAGCCACGAGCTCCTCACTGCCCCATCTCAATTATCCTCATAATTACGTATATTTCCGTAGAGTATAAACTTAAACTCAAACATATCATAACTTTAGGCACATCCTACACCCACTCCCATGGGCAACATCATTCAATTAGGTACATACAAGTGGGGTAGAATCATTAAATTTGATACTTCGACGTGACTCGCATGTCACAAATAGTTTTGGTCCGAATGTCTCTTTGATATATGGGTTTAGTCCAAGCTAAGGGTTTTCCCTTCGGGCGACATGTAGGTATTTTTGTTTCGACTTGACATTTGAAGCGTGAAAGGGATAACACTCTTCTTGCGGTACCTTTTATCTTGTCTGTTTTTCTTGGAATGTGAAATTGATGTCTTGATATTAGGACTAGAGATGCCGCGGTTAACCGTTTTTATAATAAATATCAAGTATACTTTGCTTTAGTTGTGGTGGCCCGGAGGTTACAGCCCCGCTTGTTAAGCACCGGGTTGCTGGTTCAAATCCAGGCAAGTACCAATGTGACTTTTTCAATTTCATATGTACTTTCTTAGTTAATCTAAGACACCACTGACAAACGGTGAAGGAAAACATCGTGAGTAAACCTGGACTTATGGTCTGAAATCGCCAACCAGCAGTGAGCAAGCGTGGTGATCAATGCTCGTTCCTTCTTTGTATGAGAAGAGGCCTTTGCCCAGCAGTGGGACAGTTACAGGCTAATATTTATTTTATTTTTATACTTTGCTTAACACATTCGAGTCCACCACACTTTTCATAGAGCTCATATGCCATGTCGCCATACATATGGTTAGTGGACCTTCCAGGAGGGTCATCGGCATTAAGCGGCGTGGCGTTTGCACTAAGTACTCTTTCAGAGTGGAGGCGGGCGCGGGTGCTAGCGCGGGCGCGTGTAAATCAAAATGTATGTAGACGCCAGTTGCATTCACAGTGCTCCCGCGAGCCGCGCGTCTGCATGAGGCGGGCGCGGTCGCGAGTGGCGCGGGTTTTTCTAATGGCTCAGTCCACCCGTATCGTTCACAGTGATAATATAGCGTCTGTTAGGTGACTGCGCGTGTGGTTCTAAACCATTTTGATTCACCCGCCGAAGCATCGTACGATAGCTTGTTCGGCACTACTGTGAACACGCAGACGCCAAGACCCAAGCGCCCGCGCCCACCCCCGCACCCTCTAGTGCAGTCTGATTGACCACTAAGAGTGAACTCTTGAGGCGGGTTGCCTAAAAAAACTTGCATTTGAAACGAGCCCTCCTCGCATCCATACCTGGCATCGTGAATACGACTAGACCTAGACCTTCCTGGAGGGCACCCGGCACTGAACGTGTTAAAAATGGTCAGTCCTAAGATGATGTTAATTAAAAGCCATTTATTTCTTTAAAAAATATTGCACATCCACGTGCACGAAGTTAAGGGCGGCCAAGATATTGCGTCCGTAGGTACTGTCAATACTCATAATTTCGTTATCCAAATACTGGAATCCACTATACCTACTCTGTTCAACGAAAGATGAGTCCTGAAATTACAGACATTTCGTAAATTGTAGCCGTAAGGAGACTGATATACAGAGTGTAAACAAATTCGTGTAATTCCTTCAAAACACATGATCTAATGAATAGTATAGATTAACCCCACACGGGATTTAGATTGATTAAAAATAAAAATAAACTTTTTTTCCAAATATTTCTTTTGTGATAGAAAACTTCGATTTCATTCATAAATAAATGAAGGTACGGCGACACAGCTGATGGGCACTACTAGCGCGATATCGCACACGCTCCACGCAGTCAGTTAACTTGGGAGGCCAAAATTACTTAGATACCTACAGAATACAATAATTCATTTTTTGAAAACTTTTTTTTGTTGTTTCTGAAAAAAACCTAAGCAGGGTCAATCTGTGTCACTAGTAGATCACGCGATTTGAAGGAATTTGGTGCACGAATTCGCTTACGCTGTAGAAAAAACGTAAACGACTTTATCAAAAACCGTAAATTAGCTATAATACCTACACACGTTTTCTTTTTTTTTTAAATATTCAATATTCTTTGTATGGTAACGTTTTGCAGAAAAACCCATGACTCACTTTACGTTGAAAGGGAATAGCAGAACTACAGCCTTAAAAATATTTGCAGGTTTTTCACGTTCTTTAAACTACGCTTTTTCAGACTGTCAATATAATGACACCTTACTGAAATTACAGGTAAAGTGGAGGTGTCTAGAAAAATGTCTTACGAACTGTAATATGAACATTTTTGACAAGCAACCCTGGCCTAATGACCTCTAGAAGTACTCTATATAGATTCGGCTCTATATAGACTCTAAGTATATAGATTAGGCGGATAAATTATTACAATTTGAACCTTCTGTCGAAGACATAAAAGTTACAACACCCGCTTTCGGGAAATAGAAAGATAACATCATCTTATCCTATCCTACTAATATTATAAATCCACTAAGTAATGGCTCATTCACACGGGTTCCGTCATTGACGATTCGTCATAAAACACGATACGTCATGACGGATGGACGTTCACATTGCATATACGGAATCGTGTTTTATCACGATTCGGCAAAATATCCGAATTGATGTTCACATTCGTTTCGTGATTCTTAGTCTTGGATGAACTATCAAACACGATGGATACGTCACAAAAAAATCACGATTCGTGTTTTTTGACGAACGTATTTTTTAAAAGACGATACGTGATTTAAGACGTGTCCGACATTTTTCACGATTCGTGATGCGTGTGAACACGGGTATTTAAAAAGAATAGACGCCGTAAAAAAAAACGAAATGTGTAAAAAGACGATACGTCAAAAAAAAACGACTCGTCTTCGTGTGACTCATTCACACGAAGACGATTCTTTTTTTCTCTAAAGTAATAAATGTGAAAGCCAGGACGTTTGTGAGTTTGTGAATTTGGATGTTTGTTAATCAATCATGCCTGAACGGTTGAACAGATTAGGATGAAATTTGGCACACAGATAGACCATGATCTGGACACATTTTTTATCAGGGTACATGAAGTAGTTCCCTTAGGATGTAAGTGAAACCGCATTATTTCAAAATAATACCAAAACTACATTTACCAAAGTAAAATTTTATCTTATTAAAAGTTGAACGATTTTATCCATAATAAAGGGATCGAATACCATAAATATTCAAGTTTTATTAAGTAGGGGTGAAAACTTTATACGCTCCTACTTGGCTCCTATTATACTTTCACAAATTATTCATGATACTTGTTAACTAGTAGGAAATCGATTTCAGTTACGGCAGAAATTATATACCTACTGTTTTTGTCGCCCTATTATATATTTGAAGGAATAACAATGTTTTTCTTAACATGTCTCTTTTCTTGTTTCAGATTATAATTGGTGTTCATAGCACGTAGGTTTGTAGATAAAAAAATATAAACTATTAATCGCATCAGAATTTCATTAGCGAGATTCATAGATTAAAAAGAACAATGAAGGAAACAAAAACAATTAGAATAAAAAAGAAAAGTGAAATGTCAAATTCTTGATTTGAATTTTGTAAATCGAATCATTATGTCTTCTGAAGTGTCATTGGAGGGTCGTGAGCGGCCAGGATTTGTTCGGCGTGCGGTCGCCGGGTGCGCGAGGGCGGCATTCTCGCAAATCGGCCTGGTGATTTTAGTGGTTATTTATGTACTCCTTGGTGCAGTGCTCTTTGAGTATTTGGAGTCGGGACCTGAGGTGCAGAAGAGGTCCGCAATACAGAGGTCGAGAGAGGAGTGCTTGAAAGAACTTTGGGCTATTACAGGTAAGGAAATAATTTAACGTAGATAGGTCTTAGCTAAAACCGTAATAATTACTTGGTTATCTTGAATGTTATGTTATGTACCGTGTGTATCGACCGTTCATTTAGGTTCGTTCGTAGGTAACCATCGATGGTATAATCAATTACAGAAAAATAAATAAAAAAATAGACCGCCCATTTATATATTTTGTAAATTCCTTTTTTTTTTTGTTTACCAGAGTATTATGTACATTATAATATAAATAAATATCAAATACACAGGGTGTCTCTGGAAGTATGGATCAAATCAAATAGGGGCGTGGGCAAGGTCATTTCAAAACTTGTAGTAGTAAAAACTTGAGTAAAATTTTTGCCAGACCAAAAAAGCCTTTGCAGTAAATGTTTTTTCATATTGAACACATGTTTTCTAGCTGCGTAAAAGTATTACCACAAGAAAGGCCTACTGTTCGCCAAAGTCCTGAAGAAAATTGATGGCGCTGATAGGTAGTTCTTTTTAAGTTTTTTTTTGCGAAGTGATTGAAAAAAAAACCAATAATTGGTCATAACTTTTGAACCGTAAAAAATTGCACCGACATTCTCAGGGTTCAAAAGTTTGGAAATGACATTGCCCATGCCCCTATTCGATTTGATCCATATTTCCAGGGACACCCTGTATTTTCAATAGAAAGTAAAAAGAATAATAAGCAGGCTACAAAAATCACCATACAGCTAAAGAAATGCTCGCTAACTTTATCAACTTTCCGTTCGGATACTCACACGCAGATTAAAAATGTTTTCTCAATCGTCCGATTCAACGCGGAAACTATTGGAGCAAATAAAAGCGTTCTCCTTTGACAATCTGACCTACAGGTGATATTGAGCCCTTCACATATAATTTCCCCTGAGAAACAGTGATACGACAAAGAGAATACGTCATTGGATGAAATCAAATGGAGTTATTGGGTATTATTTCAGAGTTATTACGGTTAGTGACTTTTGTGGTATCGAACGGTTTAGTTTATTTATAGAATCTCTTTCGCAGGTATAGTGTGACACAAGTAAGAAGTCGTACCGGCAAATTTCGTAAAACCGATCACTTTCGAACTGAAGGCGACTTCAAGACCACGAATGTTTATTAGTAGTTATTGCAGCGAAAAATGATCTTTACGCTAGCGTAATAAGTGGCGCAAAAATTACATCGATGTACTCGTACTGTACAGTCAGAAGCAATAATATCTTCTTACCGACGGTTTCAAAATCGCCAACAGTAGCAATCTGAATATAGATAGAGCGGATAGAACGGATAGCCGTACTACCCATAATAACCTATTTATTCTCTTGGGTTGGGTCAGATGACTATTACCGGCGGTTTTAAATCATTCGATAGGAAGATATTACTGCTTCTGACTGTACGTTGTTTGGAAAAACATTTATGGAATTTGTAGCAATACAGAGTGGTTTAATATTAAGGCAGTAAGAGCAGCTCCCTAAACCCTTGTAGCTACAGGAAAAGGTACTTAGGAGACTTCCATATTTTTTTATAACATCATCATTCTCCTGCCCTTATCCCAATTTATTTGGGGTCGGCGCAACATGTATTTTTCTTCCATACTTCTCTATTAGTCGTCATCTCGGTAGTCAGCCCCTTTCTAACCATCATCATTCACACATTCCATCCATCGTTTCTTTGGTCTTCCCCTACTCTTATAGCCATCGACATTCATACTCGAAACTCTCTTCACTACATTTTCCTCATTTCTCCGTAACACGTGCCCATTCCATGACAACCGATTTTGAAATAGTGTAACAGTCAGCGAGAAATATCGACTTAAAACTGCTTGCAAAATTATACACGGAGCCATTGATGCACCTAGTTTGCAAGGTGAGCTGTGTGTCTTTTTTGTACCCGACAACTATTGCCGGGCGAGGCGGCATAATTTGTTTGCGCAGCCGCGTTGTCGCACGGTTGCGCGATGTATGTCACCCATTCCAAGGATGCTGAATGCAATCAACGCTCTCCTGGAATCTAATCCTTCAGTGGACCTATTTGCTAATGAATGGAAGGTGATATTGTTGGAATGCTTGGTGTATTGCGAGAAGACTGAGTGAAAGGGTTAATATTTTATAATCTATTGTGTATGTGTGTGTGTTTTGTTGAATCTCACAACACGCGTCTATTCCAGTGTGCGATGAGGAAGTTTTATATTCTAGCCCGTCCCCACACGGGATATCCTCTTTTTTTTCTATTCTTTTGAATGTCCATCTGCTGAGCAAAGGCCTCCCAAAGGTTACGAAACCTCTCTGTCGTTTCTGACCATACCAGCCCCGCAAACACGTCTACATCGTCATGCCATCTACGCCGCGGTCGACTTTGACGACAATGTCCTCCTTCAGGCCTCCAGTGAGTGACGATCTTTGCACATCCATAGTATACCTAATGCATTCGAGCGATATGACCTGCCCACTCCCATATAAGACTGCCTGTTTTTACTTCAACATCTGTTGCTTGTGTGGGCAGGCCTCTTGATAATAATAGTTTAGTCCATTACCATAGAAATACATGGATCTCGGGTCAGCGCTCAAAGACGTCCGAACAGAGTGTAGATTAAAACGCCAAAAAGTATATGTGTGCGTCAATGTGTGCAGTCGAATCATCGTATGGTTGTAAGCTATATTAGGCATTGTGATGATGACATAGGATTTAAATTAGTTTGTTGGTATTTCTAAGTTTATATGGCGGTGCGCCTAAGGCCTCGTTCAGGGAGACGCGGGGCGTCGCGCGGCGCGTCTGGCGTCGCGTCTCGCGGTCTAATCAAACATATGGTAATGTATGAGAGCGTTCATGTACAAGCGTCATCACGCGCGTTTTGTTTGATATTAAGCGCTACACGTAGCGGGGCACGCGGCGGCCGCCGCCGCTTGTGCCGTCCTTGCTACCGTCAGTTTGTTTTTGGTATATGTCGATGAAATCATACTCCATTGTAACGACACGTCTGCGTTGTGAGATGTCCAAAGGAGACTGCCAAAAGTGGAAACTGCGGTGTCCGCTGCAGCGGCCGCGGCGGCCACCGTCATTCGTCAGTCGCCGCACGACGCCCCGCATCTTCATAAATGGAACTACACAGTACCATATGTTTGTATGTGTGCGTGCAACGCTGCGGCTGGCGTCGCGAGCCCCGCCTGCCGCTTCACGTGCCGCTTCTCCGTGAACGGAGAAAACGCGCAACGCGCCGCGCAATGCCCCGCATCTCCCTGAACGAGGCCTTAGTGCGCGCTCTGGTGATACGTAAACTCGGGACACTTGTTTAGTGAATTTTGTACTAGACCCTTGGTCCATGTCTTTCCACGTCGATGGTTAAGTCAATTAAAGATCGGAGTGTCTTTGTAGGAAACCTAGAATAATCACTAATTGTGTTTAATCGTGATTGAATTTCAATGGAGCAGCCATAGAACAACGGTTAATCAAATTGAGATTAATTTAATTAACAATCAATGAGATTAAACGTTGATTAATAATTGTGTTATTATAAGCTATTACAATTAATTGACCTCATTAATAGTCATAATTGTGCATTTTATCATGCGAGTGGAATGTTTAATCTACTAATTATTATTTATACAGCATAATTGGTTAGTGTACAAATCCCAAAAAGGTTCCCGAAGGAATAAAATCAGAAAATCAGAGCTGAGACATTTAATAATAACACATCATCGTAGTTATGTTTCACAGGAAAGTCTTAACACCGCCATCTAGAAATATGACGTATTTGTACAGCGCCATCTATGATCGGTATTAGAACTACCTATACTCATTAACATTGTTACCTTAGAAATTAAAATCTATAGATTAGACAGTTAGTTAGAGGTTAGAGGAGCTCGTGGCTAAATAATTACAGCCGCATAGACCGATCTTCCGGGTTAAGCCACGCTTGCCAAGGTTGGTCTGTGGATGGGTGATCATTTACCATAGCGAGTTTCCTCTGTGCCTCGGAAAGCACGTAAAGCCGTTGGTCCCGGCTGTCATTTGTAGATCTTTGACAGTCGTTACTGTTGGTCAGAAGCCAGAAAGTCTGACAACCAGTCTTACCAAGAGTATCGTATTACCCAGTTACTGGGTTGTGGAGGTCTGATAGGCAGTCGCTCCATGTAAAATACGGATATTCAGCTGCATCCGGTTCGACTGGAAGCCGACCCCAACATAGTTGGGAAAAGGCTAGGCAGATGATGATGATTAGACAGTTAGTCATTTTACATCCGAAAATTATGAACTCTGTTCATCATTCTCTATAACTTTTACTATGGAGCAATAATAAGTTCGTGAAAAAAAATCTGCTGTTCCATACTGAATAATCAATGCCTTGTAACAAAATGTATGAAAAAGCTGTTTTTTTTCACACATTCAGAATTTGTCGCAAAATTAAAGTTGTACTACGGGACTGAAAGCGGTTACGGTTAGAGGTTAAGTTACCTCAAAAATATATCGGTACGGGTTTAAAATAAAGGTTGGACTATACCGTTATTAAACTTTATACGATTTCAGTACCGTAAAACATGCGAGACGGGGAGGCACGGGTGCGCGGAGTCGATGTGGGGGGGAGGGTCGAAGATGTTAGAACTTGTGTATTTTGCTTCTACCGAAATATACCGGTATGCATATCCATCCAACGCACCTCCGCTACTGAAAAAAAAACGGTATCGAAATATTTCGATAACACTCTTATAATAAAACATAAATGTATTTATTCCCCACACTCCAACCAACTTTCTTACACCTACGACCACCACGTATGCCACATCCAGTAAGTCGCAATCTTTATTACTACTGTATCCATGTTGTTACGGCAAAGAACCACACAAACATTTTGTTTTATAGTTACCCACCTTTCAGTTTATAATATTTGTAGACTATGTTTAATCATTTTAACGTATTGCTCAGTATGTTTACTATAATTTAATGTTTATGTACATTTCTCAATAAGTGAATTTATGTAAATTCTTGTGAGAAATAAAGTTCTTCTTAACCGTATAACGGTATGACGTCATACTGAAATTTAAAGGTAGGCACCTTAATTTTTGGGTAATTCAGTCCTGGGTTGTAAATAATGATAAGCAGAGATCATGGTTTTCGGATGTAACGTGACTTGGTTAGTTACTTGGCATCCTGTATAATTCAACAAATACAATAGTTTCTTTTGAAAAATCTCAGAAGCTTCATTTTAAAAATTGAACAAATACAATAAAGTCAACAACAATTTGATTTAATTGGTTTCGATCTTATTCTATCGTGTCGGTACGAGCTATACGAGAATAACTCATGCCGTGTTGAAAATATTAGCCAGTCAGTAAGGTTGGTAGCGGGGCTAACTGCCCAGGGTGTGCCGGACGTACTTAAGTATCGTCACTCGTGGAGGCTCTTTTCATGCACCTCAATTGGTTTCGATGATACTCGCTAAAGAGCACTTTTTCATGTCTTTTCGACTCGCGACCTTGCTGCGTGTTCAGCTCGTGATTAAGGGCTCCGTTTGGGTCCGAAACTAGTCGGGCAATCCCGAAAACTGCACGTGGGTAAACCGTAACTCATCATCAGTGTCCTCATCCCCTTATCCCAACTTATTTGGGGTCAGAAGCATGTGTTTTTCTTCCGTATTTACATTCTATTATCTGTCGTCTCATTAGTCACTTTCTTTCTAGCCATGTCATCTTAAAAGATGACATGGCTAGAAAGAAAGTGACTAATAAAGTAAAGTGACTAAAAATAAAAAGAAACGATGGATGGATAATGTAAACATTATCCATCCATCGTTTCTTTGGTCTTCCTCTACTTTTATAACCATCCACATTCATGTTCAAAACTTTCCTCATGTTCCTCATTCCTCCTCTTCACATGCCCATAAACACCTCTTTGTCATTGGAGTTACAGACAGCCCATTATGCAGAGCATGCATGGAGGAGGACGAGACGGCAGCCCACGTGCGCCCGCCGTGCAACTGCCCTGAGGTCGCCACATACAGGGCCAAGTACTTCGGTAACCCAGGTACTCTCCGAGAGATCACCAGTAACATCAAGGGTGTGCTGGCCTTTTTCGAGGAGTTAGGGTGGATCGGGTAATTATACTTACCACCCATCACGCAAAATACGCGCTTAGACGTGGAGTTGCGGATGCCAGTCCGGTATACCTTACCTTACCTTATTATCACATGCCCATACCATGTCAACCGGTTTCTACACAATTCCTCAGTCACCCGCGCCATTTTCAGACTTCCTCTTACATACTCATCATCATCATCATTTCTAATTCTATCTATTCGCGTAACACCACACATCAATCTTAGCATTATCATCTCAGCTGCATGCAATTGCCTTTCATTCTTCCCTTTTGTGGCCCAACATTCTGATCCATACAAGACAGCTTGTCTAACCGTTAAACCGTAACTAATCATAAATATTATTGTGTCTCAACTTCTCAAGAAAGTCTATTCCGAGTAAAAAACAAGACAATTCAAACGCCCAACCCAAATCTTCTTTACTCCATTAAACTGCAAGGATTTCTCTTTTTATTATAAAACGTTGGATGTATTTAAACCTCTTACGTTCATTATCGAGCCTCGCTTCCTGCATTCGCCATCTTTGATTATAAGCGATCCTCTCTTATAAGTGCCTATTATATTACTTAAAGGCCTTTGATCAATTGCTACAGATGCCTTCATGATATTCTAAAGATGTTAAGAGGTTCATTCTACCTGAACGTGTTTACGAACCTCCTTTTGAAAATGGAATTTTAAAATAGAATACTTTAAATAACAATTATTCTTCTGGACCAAGGAGACGGCAGTTTAGTGTTGACAATTAATTTAAACTAGGAAATCAATCCGTCGACCAAGCGTAATAATTATATTGCTTTCACGGTAAGTTGATTAATTTGGCAGATGTCAGTTCATGACATGAAAATAAATTGTAATGGCGCTTGTGTATGACAATTTAATTCAAAAAGCATTAAATCAATTTAAAATATTAATAAAGCCTTACCCAAAAGGTTGTTTTAAAATCAGAAACATAGAAACAATATAGTTATATGTGTTTAACGCCATAATTATATATTACTTAAATGATTTTGAAAAAACGCCGACGCGTTTTCAAACTTGCGTCAGATGGTACCAGTTGCCAGAGACGTGCGTATCGATAAAATAATTTCGATAAATTTATACGGCGCGGCCGCGCGCGCCGCCACATTCAGAACGCATCAGAGAGCCAGCAAGAGACCACGCTTCACTTCACTCGCGCATTATACTGTCGGCGTGCACTATTTGTAACTATAATCTCATAATACAGTCCATTGAAGTATAAAATCTTTTAATTATGGCCTTATCATGCAGAATGAATATTTTGACTGTCGTAATAATTATAGACGATAGGCTCAGTTGATTGAATAATTAAAATAAGGCTCATTATAGCCCAGTTGCCTTGCAAAAGGTCGGTCAGTCCTAAATTTTGGATACGTGATACGGATATGTGTTCTTATAAAAATTACAAATTTTGTACCTTGAGTGACCTCGGCGCGCTCTGCCATCTTGGGTTAAAGAACCCAAAAATGAGTTTTTATTAAATAACTCCTTGTGGGTTTTATGCCAAAAATTATTCACATCAATTTTGTAGAAAATTAAATTCTTATTTTTCATTCCAGACTCAAAATCAGAGGTATTTTATAGGTTTGAAGCCCATGTCTGTCTTTCTGTTTGGCTGTCTATTTCTCTCTCTGTCTGTGTGTCTGTTTGTGGGCTTTTCATAAAAAAACACCTAACATAACACATCCAAAATTCAGGACCGACGAACCTTTCGCAAGATAAACCTCTTATTCGCGACCCGGCTACTGGGCTTATTATTGGTGATAAATAAACATTTATGTTCACTCATCCCATACCTGCTGGATTCATTATCACATCAGCACGTAATCGTCTATTGTTGAAGATATGCATGCTAATTGACTTAATCCTAATTACTTAAATCACAAGTATTTGAAATGTACATAAAATCACATTACAATAATTTGTCAAATTCTCGCTGAAATTTTACAAATTTTATCGATAGTTGAATCGACTACAGTCACATGTCTAGCAACTCCCATTGACATGTGTCATTTTAATCTTCTTATCGTGAAAACAATATAATGACCGTACATTGTAGCAGTCATTGGGAAGACCATGTTCAACAGAGGGAGTTACTGAAGGTAACTGAAACTTTCAGTTATTCTATCAGGATGGAATTTGGTATGGACAAATGTGCCAGTCATGCATGTTAGACGAGGACGGGATGGAATCCGAGGGACTACAACTTTCGGATTCCATACACCTCAGGCCGCTCTCCGCAAACAATATCTACAAATACCTGGGTATGTCGGAGGGGCTGGGCATCAGCGAGGCTGACATGAAACAATCGTAGGACGTAGCAGAAGGAGCGCTTCTTTGGCCGCCTGAAAAAAGTCATAAAAAGTCTTTTGTCAGGCGGAAACAAGGTGCGCGCCTTTAACGGTTGGGTCATGCCTGTCTTAATGTACTCCTTCGGCATACCGATACAAGAGAGTCTGGACTCTGCTGACCACAAATCGGATGCATAACCCGCGATCATCAGTAAAGAGGCTGTACTTTCCGCGAAAGTGTGGGGTTCGAGGCTTGCTAAATGCTAAGACCCTCCACAATCGTGAGGTGTGCAGCCTGAGGGAATATTTTCTCCACATTGACGCGGGGTGCACCGAGATGTGGTCACAGTAGATAAAGGACTCACTCCACTCTCCTTGGCTAAAGAGAACTGGCGTAAGCCTGTGTTACTCAGTACTAATGACCGCAGTGAGGTATGGCAGAGCAAGGAGCTACATGGACGCTTTTACCGGGCCCTCCATGGGCCCGATGTAGACGTCTTAGCGTCCGTGTCCTGGCTACGGTTCGGTGACCTATTTGGGGAAAACGAAGGTTTTGTCTGTGCAATTATGGATGAAGGCATCATGACGAATAACTACCGGAAGTATATTGTGAAGGACGAGACGGTTGACATATGTCAGGCATGCCACTGTCCGGGCGAGTCCCTCAGGCATATTATTTCCGGTTGTTCTCGACTTGCTAACGGCGAGTACTTGCATAGACATAACTAAGTGGCCAGGATTATTCATCAGCAACTTGCTTTGAAACCGGAGGAATCGGAGGTACCGTACTACAAGTATGTGCGCCCGACCAAGTTCTCGAAAATGGTCATATCACGTTGTATTGGGATCGATCTATCATCACTGACAGGACTATTGCCGCCAATAAACCTGATATAGTGGTGATAGATCGATCAGAACGCCGCACAATGATTGTTGATGTTACCATCCCGCATGATGAAAACCTCGTGAAAGCTGAGAAAGATAAACAAATCAAATATCTTGACTTAGCACACGAGGTTGTCAACATGATGTGAGATGTGGATTCGGCAACCATTGTGCCGATAGTCGTAACGGCCAATGGCCTAATGACCAAGAGCTTCAATCAACACCTCATGAAGCTCTCGTTAGGTGGCTGGATCAAGGGCCTGATACAGAAAGCAATCCTCCTCGACACGGCCCGTATTGTGAGGAGGTTCCAGTCTCTGGAGCCTTAACCACCGAGCTTGGACCCTGCTCCGGATGCCGGTAGACCCCTATTTTTTATGTTTTTAAATGTTACATATCGTATTTTTATTTTGTTTTTCTAGATGATATGTTTTTAAAAGTAGGCATAATAAGATGTAAGATGAATAAAGGTGAAAATAAATAAAAATAAATTATGTCCGAACATCGAAACATGAGACATACGACACGTGTATTGGTACAGGAATTTATTTTAAAAGAAAAAAGATATGATACATAGCAAAAAAATACCAGTCTGTATAGAGTTGGGATCTGAAAAATTGCAACACATACATACACACCAACGTAGTATTTTTTTATTATATGACAACGGGGGCACGTCGCGGAGTTTAAAAGCAATTCCCCGGCTATAATAGGGACTTTTAATATTCATGGCGCACGTATGAGGTAACGATAATAGTATGGGATAGTAGATAAACTGTTAAGTGTCTTTACATAGTACGCTTTTGACTACCAATAGTACCAATAAAATAGATTACCAATAGTAAGGCGTGGTGCTGGTGATTAGTGAAATATTCTCTCATGATCTTAGCGTCCAGCGACAGGCATGGCCCTCTTCTCAATATGAAAAGGGCCTTAGTCCGCCACACTGGTTTGTTGTCAGGGTTCCTCACGATTATTTCCTCCACCTTCATTCATTTGAAAAGTCAGAGGTACGGGCCGAGTTCGTACTCAGACGCTTCTGCATGGAAAGTATACGTTCAAACGCTAGGCTGCCACTGCGGTGGTTGCGGTGCATGCAGCTGCGAATCCCGCGGCCAAGGGTCAGGAGAAGGAACACCGTGGGTTTTTAGCCGGTAAGAGTCTGGCATACCCCTTCGCCTTACCTGGCCGAAGGGCATCCATGAGAATTTTAACAAGAAAAAAAAATGCTGCCTCTGGGGTACTAATTTTGACAATACAGTGTGTTTAGTGTTGCACTACTGAAACTTTAAAGACATGTTAAAAACCCCTTTTGTAATACCAATTAAAATAGTCAATAAATCATTTGGTAATGCAAGAAGTCGGTTAAAAAGGAAATAAATAACAAGCAATATTTTGTTTAAATTGGTATTTTTGTGAATCTAAAGAATAACCGAGATATTCTTTAGATTCACAAAAAGACGCGATGCTCGATGCAATACAACGCACTGCGCTGCCCAGCTAGGACGAAGGGTTATTCCTCTGTTTTTATTAGAAATCTTCATCAAAACCTTAGCGATTTTTATCTTATTTTAAAGACATTAAAACTTTTAAGATACTTAATTACAATTTATCGTCAACATAACGACTACGAACCCTTTAGCAGATAAAATAGCAACTCCCAATAGATCCGCGATAACTTATGAACTGAATAATTTACAACACACAATAGGAGTCGCTACAAAACTGTCCTTTGTCTTCAAAGTGCTCGCGCACAAAGAAACTTGCCCGCCATACTTTGCTTTTAAAAGGAACATTTTTCCCTTTACGGCGAGTGGTTATAATTTGGCGGAATTCGTTACTCGCACACGAGTGCCTATTGAAGCACATTCAATGTTTTACATACACGGTAAAGTTTAGGAATTACGTGTTTTACGTGTGCCTTTGTGAAGGTAAAATTTCAGATCGAGGTAGGAATTGGCTCAAAAGAAGGTCGGAGTAGCTCGTCTTATAGGAAGGTACTTCAATATTGAGAGCCTCTTAGGAGGCTATTTGGTATTGACGTGGTCTCGGATTCAATGCTTCGAGAAGCATGCATTACTCAAAAGGATGGCCAGTAGCGTCCAACTGGTCTGTCAAAGTTGATATTATTAAAATATCGAAGAATACAGATAATAATTCAGTATCCATAGAATTGATACATTCTGTAAAGTATGCCAAGTCTTCTTCAGATGACGAATTCAGAATACAATTCCCTTCCGTCATCGGGCAAGTGAGTTGTAAGAGGTGATAAACCTGACACCATAGATTGTTCCTGAAAACTGTCATTGGACTCACCACCTAATGACAAGAGGCGAAACCTAGGCATACAGGCTCCTGTAAGAGGAGAACAAAATTAAAAATCAATATCATATAACGATTATTCGAATTAGACGAGACACAGCCCGCAAAATGTCTGCCTTTCACCGCTTCTAAGTGGCTGGGAAGAAAATGCGGCCTTGCTTACCCCGTCAGGGATTACAGGCGTGAGTATATTTATGGATGTCTATCTATCTGTATTATAACTTTCGTGAGACACATTTATGCTAGTCGAATAATCCCGAAAATGCACGTGAGTAAACCGTAACTAGTCGATCTATCTGCTTAGCCTTTTCCCAACTATGTTTAGGTCAGCTTCCATTGTAACCAGAAGCGGCTGAATTTATTGGAACCATTTATTGGACATCGTAATACAAATTAAAACAAACAAATGTAAATTACAGAATACAACAAAATATAACGGAACATTTTACAATATAGACAAACAAACAAATTAAATCACATCATATGAATCAGTCGTTAATGCCCACAAAGATCGATTGTAAGTACATGTAAGTATTTGATGTTTTCCTTCCTACCAGCTCCGTCAAATTTCGATTCACGAGCAACTGTCGTGCGTCGCGATCAGATTCCTGTCCCTTAAATAGACGTAGATTAATCGGACGGTTATTTATCAAGAACGTCACTACCTGCTCGAAGCAATAAGGAAGAAGGATGCGTCTAAAATCCTCACCCAAATTTTATTACATTATCCCATCCGTGTTAGGTAAAAACCCATGCCCAAATGTAGCTTTACCGTCAAAAAACATCACTCCAACCGAAAGTCAACATTTTAAATTAAATAATCCATCTTAGCATGTAACAGTTGAGTGAAACGATAAAATGTAATGTACAGATTAAATTATTATCCATTGAGGGCTCGACCCGGCGAGGGAGAGGATCTTATTAAACATACCTTGAAATATCGATGCCTACGTCGGCGTCGGTCGCGCGACCCGAAATAGGCTTTTCGTCCATGATTTACGTTCAGTATACGAGGATTAGGTTTCGATTTTTGTTAATTGGTCCATTTCGATATTATGGTAATTGGTTTGGGAACTTTTAATTACAGATCCGATTTTGGTTTGGAGTTTTAATGATTTGGTAACGTCCAAATGTTTCAAGGAATATTTAATTTTTTCGGGTGATTGATTAATGATCCTTGATTCATTCGATGAAAAATGTGTTGTCCGAGTTTAGGTACACAGTGTACTGCTAAATGACCTTTCTCAAGCTGCATCAAATCACTAAGTTTACCGACTCGCTAAGTTAGAGGCCACGAATGTTGTGACTTATAGTAACGTAAGAGTGAATTTTGAGTTGGAAATCGTTTCGCACGTAAAATTTAATGAAATTGTAAACTTTGTTCATCTATGTATGTATGATATAAGTTCAGCTTGTCGCATTTTAAATCAAAATTCTATAGCCATACAGGGTGGTAATTTGAGATGGGGCGTGAATAGCAGGTACCTTAACCTTTGTAGCCACAGGAAAACGTTCTTAGAAGACCACCCCTAACTTTTGGAATCATTTCTATCTGCATTCACAGATTTTGAAAAGAAGGTACAGCCAGCGAGAAAAAAAGGGCAGTTTTCACAAAACATTTTTATGATGCCAATCGATCCTATTTTCCACAAGGATCAAAAGACTATTCCGGACTAACTGAGGTTGGAGTACTAGGAATGTCAGAAATCGCAAAAAACTCACTTGTGGTTAGTTATAAGGCTACCTTAATCGTTGTGGCTACAGGAAAATGTCCTTAAGAGGCTGTCCATAATTTTTGAAAATATTTCAAAATGCTTTCACAGATATTTTTAACACAATTCATGTCGTCTACGCAGGTTGCACACGTTAAAGCGTAGTATGACAAAGATGTATGCCAAAAACCCAACGTTTACATTTGGCATACATTTTTGGTAAAACACTATCCTTGGCGTATACAGAATAATTCGTAAATTTAAACTACGCAACTGCTAACCCACAATGCCAAACAAATAGTTTGGTTTAAACTGTTAAACATTTGAGCAAATGAATTTACCAAAATTCCCAGCAACTAAATGGTATTCGGCTTAACATCTGTCCCAAGTGATTTTACTAAACCCAACTCAACCTCCATCAGACGATTCACAAAATTATCATTTTAGACGCTTCAGTGAGTATTGACAAGCAAATATAATTCTAGATACACGGTGTTTTTATACACGATTACTTCGAATTAACTGGCGGACAAATGGCAATCGATGATCGTCATTACTATTTAATATGTATATTGAATCATTTGGGTTAGGTTAGGTTCGAACAGTGACCAATAACGCGCGAAGGCGAGCGAGCGAAGCGAGCGTGCCGCGGTAGCGGCCGCCGAGCGTCAGATCCTAAGGGGATCTGACGCTCGGCGGCCGCTGTTTTGAATTTTGGTGAATCAAGCTATTAAAGTTTCGCAGTAACGTGCATCGATATTTTGTGCGTCGAAATTCCGTAGTACACTCAAGATACGACAATGAGATGTACTGCGTCTGTAGACAAATGGCAATCGACGATCGCCAGAGAATACATACGCAAATTAAATGTATGGAAATGACATAACAGATCGCTTGATCGGTCGAAAGCTTATGTCAATCCAGTACATCTCATTGTCGTTTCTATTCTCTAGCGATCATCGATGGCCATTTGTTTACAGACGTTGGATTGACATACGCATTCGACCGGTCAAGCAATCTATTATGTCATTTCCATACATTTAGTTGGCGTATATTCTCTGGCGATCATCGATTGCCATTAATTGTCTACAGACGCTGGATTGACATACGCATTCGACCGGTCAAGCGATCTGTTATGTCATTTCCATACAATTTAATTGGCGTATCTATTCTCTGGCGATCATCGATTGCCATTTGTCTACAGACGCTGGTTTGTTCTGCCTAACCTTTTCCCAACTATGTTGGAGTCAGCTTCCAGTCTAACCAAATGCGGCTGAATACCAGTATTTTACACGGAGCGACTGTCATCAGACCTTCGCAACCAGGCGCAAGCAGGCTTCTAAGGCTAGACCGGTTGTCAGACTTTCGGGCTTCTGACTACCCTTAACGACTATCATAGGTCGTATGACACTCGGGACCGACGGTTTAACGTACTTTACGAGGCACGAAGGGGTCTCGATGTGTAACGAATGGTCACCCATCCACAGACTGACCACGGCAAGGGCAGCTTAACCTTGCAAATCATATGATCCACGCGTTTGTTAATTAACAGAGTTACTAGGTATCATTAATAAAACGGGGTGGATGAAAAGAGCCTCCACGAGTGACGATACTTCAGTACGTCCGGCGCACCCTGGGCAGTCAGCCCCGCTACCAACCTTGCTGACTGGCTAATCTTTTCACCACAGCGTGAGCTATTTTCGTATAGCTCGTGCTGACACGAGAGAAGGAGATTAATAAAACACATTATCTTGATCTAATAAACTAAATGTTTAATGTATTTTGTGTTTCAATGTGTTCTAAATGATACCTAGCACCTCTGTAAAGTTTCTCTTTCACTTAATTTGAAGTAACTCCATATAAACATGTTAATTTAATAAAAACACTCAGTTTACGCCAGGTCATGTACCTTTATTTGCAAACCACTCAAAGTATAATGTATGCAGGCAATACTTTAGGCCTAGGTAATAAATTACATCGCCTGACGTGCTATTTTTCATGCCTTACAAAAGGCGGAGATGGTAATACAGAATACTGAATATTAGGTTACAAGGCATTTCTTGTATCTTGATACTGGTTGTTTTTTTACAAGATTTTATTTAACTTGCAATGTTTGTACGTATGTTAGTCTGTTTAGGTTGTCACGCTTAGCGGGTTAAAGGGGGCTTGAGGAGTCAACCCTTAACGAGCATGTGCACATAAAATCAGAATCTAGCAAGAAGCAGAAGCAGGTTAGCAGAAGTGTCCTTACATAAGAATATTAAGGGAAACACTTTTAACCATACAATAATATATTTTAATAATAGTTACAAAATTAGACTAGTTTACAGGGCGTGGTTCTTAGACAATACGATACGAGGAGTCCAGGGTCTTCAGGTGTAGTAGGTAGTACTTAACTAGGCGGCTGCTGAGGCGCGAGAGAGGTCGAAGTGCAGCGTGCCGGCCCTTTTATAGGCGCACCCCGCTAGTCGCCACCGCTGCACCGTCACAAGGTCAAAGACTGAATTTTAAAACAGTTATCTCCGACCGATTGAGCCCAAATTTTGCATATACGTTTAGTTTGGATGGCAATGCATGGTTACCTAAGTGACGTCATTCTAAGTGTCCAAACACACTATGCCGAATTTACGCGACCGAAGTTCGGCGGCTGATTTTACGTTTCGACGTATTCGGCTGATATGATACACCATAAGTGCCGAACTTACGCGGCAGAAATACAGTTGCGCAAACTTGTGGGCGGACTCGTGGGTCGTGGGCATGCCTGCCTTCTGCTGCTCTCCGCCCCGGATCTTCGTCGGCAATCGAACCGAACTTTGGTCGCGTATAATGTGTTCTCTACAGAATACGTTGCAGCTGAATTGCCGCTGAACTTACGCCCGACCGAAGTTCGGCTGTACGCTATAACGCAATGTAATTTCAGCATAATATGACGTCAGTAATTCAAATAGAATTGCAGGCGTAATCATGCCGAACTTCGGTCGCTTATCTTCGGCATAGTGTGTTTAGACACTAAATCTAATATGGCGGACTCCCAAAGATGGCGGACTTCTTTGGGATTACAGTATTGAAAAGCCGTGGTACTACTTTTTTTATAAGTAAGCAATTTTCTTGTGAGCCAGTGTTTTTTTTGCACTGTGAAAGGATGCAGGAAACAAAGCGCCTCGTCCATGATGTTGTACGTAGTGCTTATTATTTCTATGTAGATCATAGACTTAAAACACGTAGGGTGACTCTCATAGAGCAATCTACGACGTATACAGTGCTTTGAATACATGAAGACGCGCCCCACTTCTTTTTGTGAGAGGTAGCCGTGTGCTGCGTATGCACACATCTCTTTATAGGGCGTTACCTCACCATGAGATTAACGTAAAACCGGAGGGAACATTAGACCAGCTTTCTACAACCCCATCATATAATAAAAATGTGTCATGAGGTTTACAGAAAAGCTTACCATAGGTCGCCGCGTGGTATGTATGCACACATCTCTTATTTGGTATATCTACACCCGTGCACTTTCATGTTCATCTTGCGCTTTCAACTTTCAATTCCTCTTGCGTCAAGCACATGCAAGATTGATTGCCATAAGACGCATGCAGCTTATCGTCTACACCCGTGCGCATCGGTCAGTCCTCAGTCGACATACCTTAGACGGATTAGCGAGCGCTAGGGGCATGCGCTTTTGTCGAACTAGTATTAAGGCATGCGCTATAGCGCTTCGCGTAGACATACCTATGAGGTTGTTAGTGTTTTTCCAATAACCCTGTTTATGTGTAAGGAAATAAAGCTATAAATAAATAAAAAATTCTCCAAGCCCCGTATTGCTCTATCGAGGACGCTTGTTGCGTAAAGTTTTGCATTTGGACTTACAAAAATATGTCACCTTTCACGTACACACAACCATAAAACATTTCATAACTTTCCACTTTTCTTTACGACTGTAAGCGGACCGCTGTTCAATTTCCTGATCCTACGATGTTGTTGAATGTTCTATATTGATTCTCGAAGACTATGGTAAGCGTAAGTAAGTATGGGATTCTCAGGGGATGGGAGAAAAGTTAGATAAGAAATGTGAACAAAAGTTAGCGTAGGATATGGTTATGTCAAATATTCATGAAAAAAAAATAAGTATACTCTGAGAGATGTCGAAACATGTCACTCGAAAACTACTCTGTAGGTTGTTTTCACTTTACTGATGAGGGTATGACGCCCTTAATTAGATTTATATTTCTTTAGATAACATCCTGTTTGATAGACAGACTCCCACATCATCAACTTCGGATGAACACTTTTAGAAATCTTTGATAAGTTTTATTTACACGCACTCATATACACACACATCACTAACTCACACACACAGTCTCATTCGTCGCCTTAGAGTGAAAACTTCGGTAATGCAATTTGGTCATTTTTATTTCATCACTAAGTATAGGTACTATAATTATAAGAGAGCCGCTCCTTGCGAAATTATTTTGTAGGCATTAAAATTAAGCCTTTATTGGTTATATAAAATTGGTAATAATAATTGACTAGCAGCAAACGTGTGAGCGGCTAGAGGTGTAGAGAGGTGTGGCCCCGGTAGACACTTCCACTCCTGAGCATATAGCTCTGGCGGCCTCCCTCTGGCCGGCCGATAAAGGAAAGCCAGAGTTGAGAGTCCTGCGGGCACTCATGGGGTTCCACTCCAGCCAGCCAATAAAGGCAAACTGGAGACGAGGCCCTGACCAATTATCTGAGGCAATAAGGTACGCAGTGTCGCCACTCACCAACAGCACGCCACAAGCTGCCCTGCGGTTTGTAAGCTTTTCAGTAGACCTCATGACACATTTTTTATTATATGATGGGGTTGTAGAAAGCTAGTCTAATGTTCTCTCCGGTTTTACGTTAATCTCATAGTGAGGTAACGTTTTTCCCAGAGGGGGTAAAGATTGACTTGCGTTTGCCCGCGACTTCTGTTACGTGAAAGTCCACAGGAACCCTGCAGTGACTAAATGCATTCCCGAGGTTTTCACTCTAAGGCGACGATATACACTTTCACACATGCACTTTGAGGATTGTATGATATCATGTTTCTTTTTTTCATTTTATTGCATAAATGTTGGTATAACAAAACTTGGGGAAGACACTGATTCCTGTAACACAGGTTGTAACACTTGTAACCTGTGTTACAGGAATCAGGGGCCTAATTCTCCTAAAATAAATCTTGATAAATCACAACCGAAGCAAGGCCGAACCGTTCATTCAGACAGTTCTCAATTTCAAAAGCTATCAAATTGTTTGACACAAAAAACAAAATCAATCATTTTGAAAGTTTTCGAAAACAAAAATTGACTGACGGTTGTGGTTCGATTGCGTTTGGCAACAATTTATTTTAGGAGAATTTGCCCCAGGTAGTCCTAACTTTCGAGCTAGGTTACAACCTAGCTCCAATATGCCAATGTAACATTGTTTTACGTCAAAAAAAAATTGATAAGTTTCAAGTTGAAGTTTAAGTCCAGGTGCAAATAATATAATAATGTAAATTACTATTATTCATATTCTGTTATTTTTTTCTTTTTGTTTAATTTTTGTACTCAAGACTTGATAATTACATTACTTACAGATCTGTGGTCAAGACTAGATTGTTCTCTCTTAACTATCCTAAATCATAGTACTGTATTTACTGAAGTTGTCAAAGATATCCTTTTTTTTAAAAGAGTAATCATGGAGTTTCTTGCCGGCTCTTCTCCATAGGAAACGACTAATTGGAACCGTGAACCTAAATTTGACTTTTCATAAGCGCTTGTATTGGTTAATGGGAAATAAAAAAATATATTTTGAAATAACTAATGAACGTTAACAAACGTGCAATCATCATAATAGATAGGTACTATAGTCATTTCTAAAGTACCTATCTAGTTGCTTGCTGGCAATTTTGTTGGTTCCGATTCGATATCCGAAACTAATGTTTGTTTAATTACTGTTTGAACACGTCGTGTCTGACCACAAAATTGTGTTTCAACAGTTGTTTAGACTAAAATGACGTTTTTAACAAACCTTTGCTGTCCTTTGTTTTCGAATTTTGAATAAAAATTGTTTCCACAGTTAAAATTGTCATTAGATTCACTGTCAATTCAAATTATCTAATATTATGAAATGACATGAAATTATTTATTCTGCTAAAAGGATTTTTTACCACTTTTACAAGTCTTTTTTAGGGTTCCGTACCCAAAGGATAAAACGGGACCCTATATATACCCGGGAGTCTTAGTAAGACTCCGCTGTCCGTCTGTCCGTCTGTCTGTCCGTCTGTCACCAGGCTGTATCTCATGAACCGTGATAGTTAGACAGTTGAAATTTTCACAGATTATGTATTTCTATTGCCGCTATAACAACAAATACTAAAAAATAGGATAAAATAAATATTTAAGGGGGCTCCCATACAGCAAACGTGATTTTTTTGCCGTTTTTATAGATAATGGTACGGAACCCTTCGTGCGCGAGTCCAACTCGCACTTAACCGGTTTTTTTTATTATTGTACTAGCTGGCGTCGGCATTTCCTATCTGACTACCGCTGAGAAGAAACGCCGAGACAAACTCAGTGGGGTCAACGTCTCCTTAAAGTCCAGACATGGTCTCATGAAGCTATTAATATGTGAGAGAAATGTAGGGCAACGTCTGAACTGGAGTTTTAAAGGATGTGCCAGTGTAAAGCATTTTTATCTGTCCTGTCTGGACAGGCAGCGAGTATGCATCAGGCACCGTTTGTTTAGCTCAACCTTATTTTAGGGGCACGCATGCATCAGTTATCAGGCACCGTTTAGCTCAACCCTATTTTAGGGGCATGCATGTAAATATATCAGTGATTACGCACCGTTTATCAACCCTATTTTATGGGCACGCAGACATCGGTGATCAGGCACCGTGTAGCTCAACCCTATTTTAGGGGCACGCATGTAAATATATCAGTGATCAGGCACCGTTTAGCTCAACCATATTTTAGCGGCACGCATGCATCAGTGATCAGACACCGTGTAACTCAACCCTATTTTAGGGGCATGCATGCATCAGTGATCAGGCACCGTTTAGCTCAACCCTATTTTAGGGGCACGCACACATCGGTGATTAGGCACCGTGTAGCTCAACCCTATTTTAGGGAGCTTAACACAACAGTACCAACAGTAAGATAATAAGCTAGCCATAAAAAAAGCTCTAGCCACCAGATAGTCGTGAAACAATCAGTATCTAGCCTACATGAAACTCACATTCACAATTTATACACTATTTAATCTTACATTGGACAAATAAGACCCTATTAAGCAAGGAAATTTATAAAAATAAGCAACACTTTTGTTTCCTGCAGGGATAGTATCATGCTTTACATAGTACACAAACATAGTATTATGCTTTCATGAACCTTAACGGTCAATCAAGATGAGCTGAAACTCTACTTGAAGCAATGGCTCAAAAGATATTCGTGCTTTGGTGGGCTGTTTTTGTCTAATATTTGAAACTCAGAATTATACAAGGTTATTTTAAGTATACACTAAACCAGAAACTAGTTGGTTCAAAATCACCAGGAGAATCGATTGGTGTAGTTTTTCCGTAGGGAGTACCTACCCTAAGTTTTTTTTCCCAAAAATAAGTTGATATTTTAGCTTGGATTCAATAGGTTTCTACGCATACCTAAATGCTTGAGGCTTGATACGGTCGGCGCGGTAAGTTTGCGTGTATAAAACAACCCCTGCTTGACACACCTCACGCATTTCGTACTCCATTGAGGAACTTAACGCAAAAAAACTAACATGTAAGTAACTTGGCGATTTACAAACATTCGTGAGACACATTAATATTTATGATTAGTTACGGTTTACTACCTTGCATTTTTCGGTGAATTGCCCGACTAGTTTCGGACCCAAACGGAACCCTCAATTATGAGCTGAACACGCGGCGAGGTCGCGAGTCGATTCGTCGTTGATTAGCCGGGCAATCCCGAAAATTGCACGTTAGTAAACCGTAACTAATCATAAATATATTCGAATAGTTCTGATCTTCTTCTTCTATCGTGTCGGCACGAGCTATACAAGAATAGCCCATGCCGGGGTGAAAAGATTAGCAAGTCAGCAAGGTTGGTAGCGAGCCTGACTGCCCAGGGTGCGCCGGACGTACTGAAGTATCGTCACTCGCAGAGGCTCTTTTCGTGCATCCCCATAACATAGTTCTAATAAAATCTTTTTAGGTTTTTCGGTTTTTATGTATACGTAAAAATAACGTTGTATAATTCGGGCATAGCCCATATTTCCAGATTAAACTAGTCACTATCATCACTATTATGTTGCCTAAACCATTTCGTGGCCATCAGATTGAATAATACCCTCGCTCGCAATACAATTCCCATCAGTAATAATCCGTGAGATTAACCATCGGTATTGATTTAAATATGAAATTGAATGCAGCTCGATTTGTCTGATTAACGTTTACCACAACTTTCCGCATCATTATAAATTAAACTTAATTGTGATTTTCATTAGGTTTGTTCATAAATTATAGTACCGTGAAATTTTGAACCCGTTAAGTGACGATTTTCCATACAAACTTTCATCCCCTTAAGGGCTGAATTTCGAAAAATCCTTCCTTAATCCTTGTCTACATTATAAAGGGAACCTCTGTGCAAAATTTCAGCTTTCTAGATCCAAGGGTTTGGGCTGGGCGTTGATGAGTCAGTCAGTCAGTCAGAACTTTTCTTTTATTTATAATTATAGATATAGAAATAATGAAACTTATAATAAAATTATGCTGTGTGCCTATTGTTCTGCCTAGCCTTTTCCTATTTATGTAGTCAGCTTTCAGTTTAACCAGATTTTGATGAATACCAATATTTTACTCGGAGCGACTGCCATCAGACTTCTGCAAGCCCGTTACTGGACAATGCCGATATCCTTAAGTTAGACCGGTGACCGTTTAATCATTCAGTTTCAAAGTAGCCCCAATTAAGAGTCGAGTTTCTGACATAATCAGGGGTGTGATTTAACATTTTTTATCTTTGCCATCTAACTTCGCAGACACCTCTATAATAGAGGTGTCTGCGAAGTTAGATGGCATTCGGTATAATACCGAATGGTAAGATAGATAATTTGATTACTAACTTACAAAATATAAAATTGTAAGTAACCTAAATACTTATTACAATAATAACGGATTGTTACACTAAAACTATAAAGATAATTAGATCAACGACGATTGTTACTGTTACTTATAGCACAGGGAATTAACCTAGTTTAAGTGACAGTGTTCATTTTACTGTAAACTGTAATATTTTGATCTAATATACGATTATTATTAGTTGCCTACGTTAGGGCTCATTCACACAGGTTCCGTCATTGATGATTCGTCAAAACATGATACGTCATGACGGATGGACGTTCACATTGCATACGGAATCGTGTTTTATCACGATTCGGCAAAATATCCGAATTGATGTCCACATTCGTTTAGTGATTCTTTGTCTTGGATGAACTATCGAACACGATGGATCCGTCACAAAAAATCACGATTCGTGTTTTTTGACGAACGTGTTTTTTAAAAGACGTTACGTACGTGATTTAAGACTTGTCCGACATTTTTCACGATTCGTGATACGTGTGAACACGGGCATTTAAAAAGAATAGACGCCGTCAAAAAAAAAACGAATCGTGAAAAAATACAATTCGTCAAAAAAAACGAATCGTCTTCGTGTGAATGAGCACTAATTAATTTAAAATGCATACCTAAGTTCCATTTTCAGATATTATGATCAAATGCAATAGTTTTAGTAACGATCTTTGAAAGTAACCCCGGTCTACATTTACCGGTACCTATTTATATACTACGAGCTCTTGAGAGGATTAAGAATTTATCTCATAAACAACTTTATCAATACATTCACCTATTGTAGGTACATACTCAAACAATGAGAAGTGACATAAAAATTCAGATGAATGATGGTTTTAGCATGTACTGTCATATTCCCAATTTAGCGGTATTTTTATTTCCCCCACATTGTTATCGTCACGAAGACTATTAACACACTCCGTATTTAATAAAGTGCAATTTATCATTTTGATCGCCGGATAACGTACAAAGAGAATTTATAATTGAAAATATGTCCAATTTTATCGTTATTCGCACGAATTATTGCTGGTTTTCATGCCCGTTATAATCCTTAATTAGAAGTTTTAATTACTGGTTTTGTGTTATGAAGGAAAACTGTCAGTTGGTTACGGGTTGTAAATAGTTTTTGGGTAATTTATAACACTGAGATGTGGAGGTTCAGTAACTATAGGTAGATGTATGTAGATATGAAATTTGGATTGTGTTAACACATTCAGTGCCGGGTGTACCCTGTAGTCGCATTCGCCATGCCGGGTGCCCTCATGGCGGGCTCATTTTAAATGCACGTGTTTCTTGGAAAATTCACCATCATGAAACAAGCAAAGACCTATTTTACGACGTAGTAGCATATTTTTCAAGATTTTTAACCTAATGCCAGGAACACTCTTCGAGGGTTCACTCTTAGAGCAAACGTAAAGCTGAGTACCCTCCTAGAAAGTCCGCTAGCAATATGTATGGCGGGAAGGCATATGAGGTCTATGAAAAGTGTGGTGGACTCGAATGTGTTAAAGAATGTGATTCTAAGGTACAGTCTTCGCGACAACAAAACGCTGTTTTTTTATACCTTGCCCCACACGAGGGTTTTTTATATATCGTAGTGCGTTTACAGACACTAATCTTCGGATGCACACACGCCCAGACTTGGAACAACTGGGTATCATTAGGCCGTACAAATATTTGTTCCGTGTGGGTATCAAACCCGCGGACCACAGCACAGAAGCCAATCGTTCAGCCACTGCACCGAACGTGTCGTCAAACCAAACTTTGTTCATGAGCTGTGCGTGGCGTATTTCAAAAGTATACAAGGCCAGTACGCAGCCGCCCGAACTAATCGCGTATACTTCAGAACACACATTTGACGATCGAGCGTTCTAAACTATACATCAGTATTCCGCAATAATCGTGTATATTTTAGAATTGATAATTTCAAGCATTCAATTCTAAAATATACTTCAGTAGTACCATCCAGCACGCAGTGCGTACTAATCGCGTATAATTTTGAATACCTGCGCCACCATGCTCTATTCTAAAGTAGCATTAGACGAATGCTGGAAAGTGATCAGCGAAGCGAATCGTTCCTGGCACTCACCGGCCGCTACCGCGGCACCGCTCGCTTCGCTCGCTCGGCTCGTGCGTTGACTGGCCACAGTTCTAACCTAACCTAACCTACCTTTCAGCTATCTGTTTGTCACTTTATTTCCTATCGCGGGGAACTTTGAAGTTGAAAGTATAATTTTAAAGTTAAAATTATTAAAATTAAAGTAAACTATTAATTTTAAAGCTAAGCCTTTTTAAAGTGGGAACTGTTGGCCACCGGTTCAGAATAAAGGATTCATAATAGAAAACCAGACATTTCAGTATAAACATAGATATTTATTACTTCCTTCAACATAAACCACAAATATACACTCGGTACAATTCCAATTATTTCCAATTATTCAATACATAATGATTTAATCTGTACTTACACTTGTATCTGAAGTGTTACCATTTAATCCAAAATTACACAGTAAGTATCACTTGATGTTCACACCTCGACGTCTCTGACAAGACTGCCGAATGACTACCAATAAGTTTTTAATCATGAACGAATGAATGATCGATTGAGTGAATGTAAGTAATATGACAGTTACCAGAGACAATCTAATATGGTATTACCAGAGACAAGCTAACAGTTCGGCCATCCTGTTCAAAGCGTGTCCTCACGCGTACAGTTTTATACACACTATAAAAACGAGTTTCACTATTTAAACACCAACGATAATATCGTTAAATTAATTTAATTATGTAAACTACAAAACAATCATAGTCTTAATTAGGTGTTATTTTTCCAGTAATCAAACAGTTGTATAACATTGGCAATCTAGCAACAAATTATAGTTATAAAGAATATAACACAACAGTATCTATACTTTCTAAAACATTGTTTTATGAAATAACAATTACAATCAACCTATTCCTTCTTCCTACGTCGCTCTCGGTTGTTATTTCCTGTGCTCATCCCGAATAAATACTTTTTCCTTCTTTCTTTTTCTCCTTAACCCTGAAGGCCGCGATCTTAATAAAACACCTTCATTTTTCTGTGAACTCATTAATATAACTCAACCAATTAATATTAATAATATAAAGCACATTTAATCCTGTAATAAATTAAAGTTTGTTATCTCTACCTTGTTTTCACTATTGCTACTACGACTAACCTCTTCATTACTCTCCAAATCTCTACAAAACGCCAAGACTACATCCTGTCGATAACGGCCACGTTTGCGGGACATGGAGGTGTCTTCAATCAGATACCTCTCATTGGAAAGCACCCTTACCACGCGATCATGGTCCTTGAAACTTAACCACTAGTATCCGACACGCACTATCGTGGTACACCCATCTCTCAACGCAAACCTAATCTCCATTCCACACTTTCTGATTTCCCACACCTATCAAACCCCTATGTTCTCTAGCCGTTGTTCCCCAATACCTTCGCTCGCTCTACCCCCAGCCTATCTAACTCCTCCAGATCAGCTACATCGGCGGCATTAGACACAGTAGAGTACAAAATTCCTTCCGTTCCGCTAGCAATGCCAAAACTAAATGAAAATTCAGTGACCCTTTCCAGGTTATGTTATGGATCGTGGCACCGTTGCCTATCTGGACTTCATAAATACAATCATCCCAGGTTTCTTCATCTTGGCTACGGAAAAGTTGACAGAGCGTCCAAAATAAGTCCACCAAAACGTTCGACTCGCCCACTCGCTTTAGGCGACGGTATTGCCAATATTCTTCATTCCACATAAAGGAACAAACTCTCTAAATCTTTTACTGGTAAAGCTTCTTTCCTAGTCGGCTGTCAGGCGAGAAGGCATATCAGCCAGTACGTTCCTCAAACACTCGTATACTCATCTATGATTTATTATTTTTGACAGCAGTTATACCAACATATACAATAAAACCATAAAACAATACTTGCAAATAACAGCCACCCCCCTCGCTCTTAATGAAAAGACCTACCTAGGCAGTCCGCATCCACCGTATGGAGGTAACGCTGATTCCTTCGTTTAGATGAGAGTTACCCTCTCACTCACCAGCAGGCGCCTTGCACAGAGCCCATTCCAAACACCTTTCTCAAAACAACAAAGAGCCTCATCAAATCTGCAATGCCCAACTTTGTCGTGGTTTCCTCCGTACATCTCCTTCAGACCTCCTTAGAAACCAGCAAAATATTATATATCCTGCGTTATTCATGACCGTGCACCCCTTTTGCAGAGTATATTTTCAAACATCTGCACTTCCTCATCCACCATTCTGCGCAATGGCAAAGAGTACTCAACTCAGGAATGTTCAAAATACAAGTTCCCACGTACGGGGACCGAAACCAGGCCGCGATTACGCGTTAGTATGCACCACTCGATAGCCAAGTCGAGACTCGATAACACAATCAAACACCTGTAGCTGGACCCAGCAGTGTGCAACTCACGAAATCAGATTGCGCTTAGTAAATGTGAATCCACCAGTCAGTACAAATTGTGATAGCAAGCACACTATAAGTCCACTCAAAGACGCTAGCACCGCCAAGATAGAAGATTCCTAGGAGCGAATCTCATATTCGTCAGGGAGAGGTTCTACGGCCCAAAACATGAGACAGATCGAAACACTCCTACGAAATCGTTTTGCAAAAGCACACCCGTCAGTCCGTCCATCTTTGCACGCATCGGTGTGTAACTTGTGTTGTTGCTTTAAAATCACACAAAGCTAACAATAGACGCCACGTAAGTAAAGTATCAATCCTGAATACCACTCCATATCCATGCCACCTCCTTTCGAGTGCCAGTCAATGGTAATGTCAAATACCTATTAATTAACAAAACATTAAATATCAATCAATTAATATAAATTCGTAGACAACCCCAAAAATTTACCAATTTCACGCTGGTTTTAAGTGCCGGGAACTTCGAGACAACATCTGCTCTCCCGTCACGTGACCGTATACATGAGTCCACTTCAAAACCCAACAAATCAAACTCCGTAACCATTTCGTTAGCGCCCGTAAATCGTAAATCCTTCAGATCATTAAAAACAATCCTGATGTTTATTAAGTTATGTTTAAAAATAGACACGCTAATTGTCTTTTAATTCTGTTTTAAAACTACTTTTTTTTCGTAAATAAGCTTTATTTCCTATTTATAATTATAACAAAGTGTAACCTGACGTCATGGCTTCCCCGGTCTCGTATGAAAGTGCCAGACCCAAAATGGTGTTTTTCTTTTTGCAATTATGTTGAGCAATGGCTACTAGCCCATTCAGCCAATGCCAACAAGTTCCTCGCCACAATTTATCAAATCATCAGAGCTATACGACTCAAAAGTCTTCTGTGAACATTTTTTTTAAACTTGTAGTAAATGCAAATGTTTAGTGTTGACAGACCGCGTTAGCAAAGAATTCCCAGAAATTGCTACATCGTCCTTACGACGTATTATATGCAAGTAGGGAACCATGACCGTCTTCGATACGGCATCTACCAGATAAAAGATTCTTTGCCTTCTTCACCTCGAAGCGAACCACGTACGTAAATGCTCCCATCAAATACTAGATTAGATGCGATGGACACGAAACAACAATGTCACCACTAGACAATAAGTATACAGGGTACACCCTTTTTTTTCCAAAAAAATCACCCTGTATGGAATTTGAATGGTTATTAAACTAGGCACCCCAGTATAAGAACGTCCTAGGAGCGCGGGACAATCCAAAACGCAATCGTGAACCACTCGAACATCTATAACCTTCTTGACACCTTGTACCTCAACACTGGCTGTTAGTGTACATACAACAATAAAATTCACACCCATACCTCCAAGCAGTAGAATATTAGAAGAAACCTTTACATGGAGACCAAGTTCCCTAGCTCTACTAACTGTAATAAATGAACACAGACTTCTCAAACCTTATGACATGATACAGCCTCACCACTGATCCTATTATCAAAACGTATTTGTCACTGCAACTATTAGTCGCGCATAACTTGGGAACACAGACTTCTCAAATCTAATGACTTGATACAGCCCCACTACTGATCCTAATATCGAAAAATGTATTTGTCACTGTAACCGTCAGTTGCGCATAATTAGAGAACACCGACTTCTCAAATCTAATGACTTGATACAGCCCAACCACTGATCCTAATATCGAAAAACGTATACGTATTAGCCACTGCAACTATCAGCTGCGCATAACTTGGGAACACCGACTTCTCAAATCTATAGACTTGATACAGCCCAGTCACTGATCCCAATATCGAAAAACGTATCTGTCACTGTAACCATCAGTAACGCATAACTTGAGAAGACCGACTTCTCAAATCTAATGACTGGATACAGCCCAGCCACTGGTCCCAATATCGAAAAACGTATCTGTCACTGTAACCATCAGTAACGCATAACTTGAGAAGACTGACTTATCAAATCTAATGACTGGATACAGCCCAGCCACCTGATCCCAATATCGAAAAACGTATGTGTCACTGTAACCATCAGTAACGAATAACTTGAGAAGACCGACTTCTCAAATCTAATGACTGGATACAGCCCAGCCACTGATCCCAATATCGAAAACCGTATCCGTCACTGTAACCATCAGTAACGCAAAACTTGAGAAGACTGACTTCTCAAATCTAATGACTGGATACAGCCCAGCCACTGATCCCAATATCAAAAAACGTATCCGTCACTGTAACCATCAGTAACGCATAACTTGAGAAGACAGACTTCTCAAATCTAATGACTGGATACAGCCCAGCCACTGATCCCAATATCGAAAACGTATCCGTCACTGTAACCATCAGTAACGGATAACTTGAGAAGACCGACTTCTCAAATCTAATGACTGGATGTATAGCCCATGCAGCCACTGATACCAATATCGAAAAACGTATCCGTCACTGTAACCATCAGTAACGCATAACTTCAGCCGATTCGTTATGAGTATAATTATTAGTGTCCGACCGAAGGTTCGGTTTCGGTTTCGGTTTCGGCCAGTTTCGGCCAAAAAATCTTGTTTCGGCTACAGTTTCGGTTTCGGCCAAAAATCAGCCGAAAGTTCGGCCACACCGAAACTAATGTTCGTGAATTGTCACGTGTCTTCCGGCTAACTTCGGCTGAGTTCGGGACTCGTGTGTGGTTGCCAGCTGAGTTCGCTGGTCGGCGTGCGGCGTGTTTGTGTTGTATTTATGATTTTGTTTGTTGATTTTTGACAAAGTTTACAGAATTTAGTACAATTTATTGCAATTTTTGTTGATACTGATAATTAAGTAAATAATTCTTTAACTACCAACTATCAAATACAAGATCTCAATGTCAATAAATAATAAATTAATCTTTACGACATTCAACACAAATACTCAATTAAGAAGTCTGTACTTTACGTTTATTATGTGTTGATTTCTGACAAAAAGTCTAAGATTTTTTTTGATGTTATATTATTAATATAGTAGGTATACCATAAATGAATGACTATTTTCGTTACATATTTCCAATATTGTCTTTCATTTCGTTTAACACGAGAAAACTGTCTCTATATGTGTAAAAAAGATACTAGATTTCATTATACAAGGTGGGGCAAAAGTTATCACCCGATTTTCATCATCATCATTCAGCCGAAAGACATCCACTGCCGGACATAGGCCTCCCTCAAGCATCGCCACATTGACCGGTCCCGTGCTTCTCGCATCCAGCGGTTTCCCGCGACCTTCACCAAATCATCAGTCCACCTTGTGGGAGGCCTACCCATGCTGCGTCTTTCGGTACGCGGTCGCCACTCCAGAACCTTTCGGCCCCATCGGCCGTCCGTTTTGCGAGCAATGTGCCCCGCCCAATGCCACTTAAGTTTGGCAATTCTTTGAGCTATGTCGGTTTCCTGGTTCTCCTGCGGATCTCATCATTTCTGATATGATCACGCAGGGTAACTCCGAGCATAGCCCTCTCCATTGCCCTTTGGGTGACCTTGAGCCTTCTTATGAGGCCCATTGCGAGCGACCACGTTTCAGTGCCGTATGTAATCACTGGCAACACGCACTGGTCAAAGACTTTCGTCTTGAGACACTCCTGTTGGAACCACGTATCCTCCAGTCCCAATTCATTCAACTGAGGAAGGAAAAAGTCGTTGATCATGGCTTTGTAGCTCTCACCGTCCACAGTAACAGAAGGCCCAGTGACGTTCTCGAAAAAAAAAAATGGAAAATACCATAAAACGATCCCGTATCCGTTCGATCCGGTCACCAATTCGGCGGCCACTTGACCGATATCATTTTCTCGACTTGATGGAAAAAAAATCTAATACATGAAATAAACATAATCCACAAGTAGAACCAAACATTTTCATTCCTAAAAAAAATTACAGCAAAACAACATTGGGTGATTACTTTTGCCCCACCTTGTACAATAGAATAGAATTTTTTACATGTCTAAAAAAGGTTCGGTTTCGGTTTCGGTTTCGGCCGAAACTGAGACCGGCGCCGAACATTCGGTTTCGGTTTCTGTTTCGGCTAAAAATCCTGTTTCGGTCGGACACTAATAATTATGCTCTTTGAATACGTATACTCTAAAGCTGGGATGGCCAGATTCATTACAATAAAAGCAATTGAATTTAATTAATCGTTCAGGATTTAAAGTTGTCGATGTGTTGCGTTAATAAGAGACCTGTTATCATACCCATTTCTTTTGCTTGTATGTTGTAACTTCTCTAGTTTGCCCTACTTTGACTATTCTAAAATACTGACTCACTAAATTAAGCTACTTGAACTCCCACTTTTGTGGCCTGATTATCTACTCTATTTAAAATTCAATCCACCGCCTGTTTCCTATGAATTTTACACCTATTCAGTCAATTCAGTTTTATGCAATAATAATTTATTGTTCCAATGATTAACCATACACGACACGTTTAAAATCTCAAGTACTGTAATTATAGACACAATAGATAAACAATGGCACTGACGAACCGGTTCGTCGGTCGGGACGTTAGCGGCTAATTAGCATTTCAGTAAGGAGTTCAGCATAGTTCTCACGGCAAAGGAATAGATAACTATTTTTTCTTCAATGCTTATACTTATGCAAAAGAGAAGGTCATCTTTGATACCACGTTTTCGTAACCCCAGTAAGATTAGGAAGGACGTAATGTATGTTGTTTTTCATATAATCCACATATTTCCGCGCATTCTTCAACTTTAGTGATCCGTACTAACAGAGTCTGTTCTTTACTCATAGGCTTCAAATCCGTTACGATGTTTGCGTTAAATTTTAACTTATTTTTATCTGAACTCCAGGCTTTATTTAACATTGTCATAGTCAACACAATACTAATTGGTAAAGACTCACCCGGACTCGCTATCGTTGCGATATCTCCTTCGCATTGATCTTTCTCCTGTATTCCTGCTTTTCGTTTCTTGTAATTTTGTTCGTTCATTGAACTATTCATTTATGATAACATTTCAAATTTCTGGTCCATCCAGTAGTATTCATTCCGCTATCCAACGACTTAACTTTCCCTGCTCTCTAACCTGAGAACTCCCTGCTCTCTAACCTGAGAACATCCTGGCCGTCTGTCCTAGCCAAAATGCTAAATGCTCTAATCCTGAACATTTCCTGGCCCTTTAACCTGGGCGATCCATCGTCATCTATAACCATCCATGAACATCAGTCCTTCCCCTCGACTGTGTCTTTCCTTGTCCATTGTGAGTGTATCTGAAACTTACAGTTGTAAAGCTTAGTGTTTGTTCATAAACACGAAACAATATTTAAGATTATAATAAAAGTCAAAGTCATTGTTTTATTATCATAATATTGATCCAATATTGTTCCATTTATAATTGCATTATTTTAAAGAAACTATTAAGGCAGAAATAAAGCAGTTTTCTTTTCCATCTCTATCCTTGTAAGCCTTACTATGCAAAAACACAAAAAAATAATTTAAATTAATTTGGTGCGTCATCATATCATGATAATAATTACACGAATAAAATAACCGTACCTACCAATTCTACTTTGAATAAAGTAAACTAAAATCTTTATATAAATATCCTATTAATGTTATAATATCTAAGTATGTAACAGAACACAGACTACCATATCGATTGGTCGCTTAACAAATTGAATAATTATAAATCTACCACAGTAGAAACTTCCATAAATTCATAGTCGAAAATTAATACTTCGTTTTCTAAATATGGATGATGTGATATTTATTAATAACGGTTCTTTAATATTATTACGGTAAAGAGTAAGGAAATAAATATCGTATGACAGATGGAAAAGAAAAATAAAATATTTGATATTTATTTTACTTAAATAGCCAGAAAAATATATTTACCGGTTAGGAAAAATAAATTACACCTGATAATAAATGACATCAAATATCCGTTAAAATGTGGACGTGAAAAAGGGAATTATGAGAATTCCCTTATTATCCCGCTTCTGAACTGTTGGCCACCGGTTCAGAATAAAGGATTCATAATAGAAAACCAGACATTTCAGTATAAACATAGATATTTATTACTTCCTTCAACATAAACCACAAATATACACTCGGTACAATTCCAATTATTTCCAATTATTCAATACATAATGATTTAATCTGTACTTACACTTGTATCTGAAGTGTTACCATTTAATCCAAAATTACACAGTAAGTATCACTTGATGTTCACACCTCGACGTCTCTGACAAGACTGCCGAATGACTACCAATAAGTTTTTAATCATGAACGAATGAATGATCGATTGAGTGAATGTAAGTAATATGACAGTTACCAGAGACAATCTAATATGGTATTACCAGAGACAAGCTAACAGAACTGGTCATTTTAAAGGTCATTTATATACATCCCTTAAGTTAAGTCATATTTTAAGAGTTGTTTCCTAACAAAGCCGTTTGGAAAAGTTAAGTCACTTCTTAAATGTAACTGACACTGTATAGTTTTGAATCCGTTTTTTCACCCTGAACATTCTAAAGTATACGCGATCAGTACGCAAAATCTGTGTATATTTTAGAACCGAAGCTTTAATTTACAACATTCTAAAATATACGCGACTAGTTTCTTATGGATGCGTTCTGGCCTTGTATATTCTAGAAATACGCCTGTGCGTGTGAGTGGGTGCCAAGAATATTAGGACAGGGAGCGCTAAGTACAGTAGTAGTACGAGCCCCTAGTACGACCTTGCAAATCACGAAAACGGTAACAGTTTTCGTGAGCTCGCTAAACACTTAACTATCTCTCTTACACACACGCAAGAAAAAGAGACAAATATATTATTCAGTTTGTGCTTATGAAAACGACTGCCGTTTTCGTAATTTGCAAACTCGTTCTAGGGGCGTTGCGCTTGATTCAATTTGTCAAACTCGTGCGAATGTTTCCAAAAGCTCATGTCTCGTTTCCAGAACTGTACTCATTATACTTTTTACTGCTACCTATATAGGAGATTTACACACATATAGCTTGGTTGTTAACTATGTGGGTATAAGCAATAATTATACAGCATGACTGGTCTGGCTTTACATCAGAAAACTATGAACATTTACTATGGGACAAACACAGAATTCGTGAAAAAAAACTGCTGTTATATCCAAAATAATCAATGTTGCTAAACATAATGCATGAAAAACCTATATCTAGGTTGGAGTAGTCCACCATTAAACCTATGTCAGAGTCTATTTAATTGGTTAGCTAGTTAATCGCTGAGGGAGTTGTTACTCGACTGCGGTTTGAACAGAGAATTAGTCGCGTCACAGTGTCTCTATCATAGGTGAACAAATTACATTTAGTACTATTCTTTTGATCATAAAATGCTACTACTAAGTTTGTTTTATAGCCGCTAGTATAATGCTGACTGACTGAAAGCGGTTGTTAAGTTTCGATATTTAATCAGCTCAAATTAACGATACCATTTTATCAACCCTTTTCGTTTTACCGTTATTTAACACTTCTATTCAGTACCGATCCACTTTGAATTAGCAGAGCGTGTTGCGAGCACGGGGTACGGTGGACCAAATAAGTGGTTTACCAGTTTTGACAACAGTTCCTGTCAAATGAAAATATCGCTAAGGTCAGATAATTTTTGTCGACCTTAAATCGAACTTATTGTTTTATGACGTGAAACGAATTTCAATCTTAGGGTGGTAAACTATTTTTTTGGGCGAGTGTACGCGGTGCGCGGCTGTGTCAACTCGACAAATCTGACCATCAATAAGTGTAGTATTTTCCGCTCTTGAAAAATTTACTGTATCTGCTGGCATCGTACTTTTTTCGGTTGCATA
This sequence comes from Amphipyra tragopoginis, assembly GCA_905220435.1. Lineage (NCBI taxonomy): Eukaryota > Metazoa > Arthropoda > Insecta > Lepidoptera > Noctuidae > Amphipyra > Amphipyra tragopoginis. The sequence continues at coordinate 8,361,698 of HG992006.1, forward strand.
TCGTTCTATACTTTAGTTAATCATCATACTTTGGTACCTATCATTTTATTTTGGTATCAATATTTTCCGATACTGAAATTATCCGATACTTAGGTACCAGAATTTTTTGTAAACCGTTTTCATTAGGTTTGACGTCATATTGTTAAATAAAAGTACCGTATTTTTTGGTACCTAATTCAGTCCCTGGCAGAGATGGGTCGTTAGTCGATTTACCGCCATTTTCAATATCCTATCTATCGGCGGTTTGCCTTATTATAGATAGAAATTTGACATTACTTCTATGGAGCTTATGTCAAATTTCTATCTCTAGTAGGCGAAACCGCCGATAGATAGGTTATTGAAAACGGCCGTTAGAGTTATAGGATATATAGACAGAAGTGTTTGGGTGTGTACCTACTGTAACCTACACATTGATGGATCAAAGACTCATGTGTATTTTGCTCTCGAGCAACTCGTGAGTTTAGATAGTTCATTACGGAATGAGTGAAGGGTGCTTGTGCTTGCGCTTTCGCAAGTGTGTACGAATCGTTACTTTGTAAAAAATATGTCTCGCATGAACCAATTTGAAAAAAAGTTAAACAATCTTTAGGTCAGGGGTTCCCAACCTTTTCTTGGTCAGGTACCACTTTTATATTATTCTTGTATAGCAGGGACCACTATGTAGGTATAATAAAAATCATCTGTAATAATCAAACTGAAACTTTAATTAAAATCAAAATCAAAAGTTTTTATTTCACATACTACATAAACCATTACAGGCGCTTATGAAAAGTCGAATTTAGGTGCACGGTTCCAATTAGTCGTTTCCTATGGAGAAGAGCCGGCAAGAAACTCCATGGTTACTCTTTTAAAATCCATATCTTTAACAATTTGAGTGGGTACAGTTATGACTTAGATATGAGAGAGCAAAGTAGACTTAAGAGCAGGAACCACACAAAAAAACAAAATGAAAAATATGGTCAGAAATTAACTAAGTATCCAAGGTAAAAACTCAATAGGAAATTATTTGAAATCATTCGCGGACCATATTTTGGCTTCTGCGGACCACTGGTGGTCCACGGACCACTGGTTGGGAACCATTGCTTTAGGTGGTATATTTAAAAAATAAGCATTTAAAAATAGTACCGTGTTTCAACAAAGAAATAAAAAATACAATCGTAGAATACCTTCAATTTGAGATAAATTGGATTTAATTTAAACAATAGGTATCATCATCATCATCATTCAGCCGAAAGACGTCCACTGCTGGACATATGCCTCCCCCAAGCATCGCCACATCCACCTGTACTGTGCTCCATGTTGGGGAGGTTTGCCATAATCGCCACGCTTGGCAGGCGGGTTGGCGATCGCAGTATGGTTGTTAAAGTACTCAGAGGAAGCTACTGCCCATCCTCTAGTGAATCCCTTAGTCGCCTTTTACGACACCCATGGGAAGAGATGGGGTAGTGCTATTCTTTACGACTGGCACCACACGACACCAAAAAATTGGTATATTTATTTTTAATAACAGTTTAAAGTAGATAAAAATATTCAAAAGATTGTTTACATATTTTAAAATTAGTTCGGACCAGAAAAGTTAAAGTTCCAAATAAAATAATTTTCGAAATAAAGTTATTCTCTGAGTACCTTATTGAATTTCTCCCTAATGCTTTAAAAAGGCTACAATGTACAAACTGAATTTGAACACTGACTATAGACGAAGGCTTTTGTTTTAAAATGTCAAAGAAGGTAAAATGTTCCCTACAAAGGGAGTCCAGAAATTTTAAAAGTAATTTCAGTAGCGTTAAAATGACGGCACTTGAAGCGGATCCTTTTATTTAAAGTTATAGAGGAAATCTAAACAAGTCGTTCGACGAAGTTGTTCCGGTTGAAGTTCTAATAGAGATCTTGAGATCTCAGAGTTTTATTTCAGACGTAAAGCGGCTGTGAGATAAGGAATGTCTAGTAGGTACGTAGTTTCTAGTACCCAATATCTATTAGTTTGTGAGGAAGTTAAAATAAAAGTAAAATGCAGAAATGTTATTGCTTTTATAAACATCAAGAAGGAAAGAAAGAAAAATGCGTTTATTGGCATTACAGCAGAAATACACTTTATAATTAAAAAACAGATAACAATGATTGTAATGCCAAAAGGGCCTCAGCTCAGCATAATGTCAGATGATAACACAAACCTCCGGTTTCTGAATTGAGAATTCGGGATAAGCAATACTTTAGCATTATTTGAGTTCGGAGTTGTCAAAAAAAATGCTTTAAAATCCGTCAAATTTTTGACAAATCCTTATTCAAATGTTACTTAAGTACTGCTTATCCTAGAATTCTCAATTCAGAAACTGGAGGTAGGTGTACCACCTGACGTTGATTTTCAGCTGTAACCCACGAGTGCTAGAATAATAAACACATAAGAAATTGTGTGTTCGTTTTTAATATTAACATAACCTCACGCTTGTATTCCTCGAAGTGTTGGGCAGAGGTTTATAGTACACCCTCATTCCGCCTTTATGTTGAAGTCCCATATAATAGGGGGCGAGCCCATTGCCATCAACCGGGCACAAATCCAGACTCTGGGCTGCTACTGAGAAATCCACATCGATCGAACCCAAGATTTCACACTTCGCCAACCCAACGATCAATGAGGCAGTCAATTGCTTTATTGACATTAATCTATTAATCACTTATAAATAATTGACTAATGCCAAATTGAAAAATTAAAAATAAAATAATAAAAAACAAAGTCCCCCTCCGCGTTTACTGTCTGTCATTCTGTGCGCGATTTTCTCCGTAACTGCTTAACGGATTTTGTTTCGGTTTTCACAATTGGAGTGATAGATTCCCGGGGAAGGTTCATATGTATAATTTATAAACATGTTATTTATATTAGCTGACGATTTTTGTCAGGAAAGTCGAAAAAAACCTCATTTTGTACAAAGCCGGAGCGGGTTGCTAGTATTTAATAATTATAGTTAGCGGATTTCCCCATTTTTGGAAATTGGAATAATGTTTGAACTGATCGAAATAAAGGTGAAATTATTGCGTAGCAACACCAGTTTAAATTCGAACACGTTAATTGCATTTCAGAATTTGGCATCGCTTCTTTTGCTACTTGTATAACATAAGAGATAAGTTACACACAATCTATTCGTCCGTGTGGTGCCGGACGTAAAGAATAGCACTATTCTTTACGTAGCTACTAGCGTACTATCTCTTCCCATGGGCGTAAAAGGCGACTAAGGGATTCACTAGAGGATGGGCAGCAGCGTTCTCTGAGTATTTTAACAACCATACTGCGATCGCCAACCCGCCTGCCAAGCCTGGCAATTATGGCAAACTCCCTACCTTTTTGGGGGAGGCCTATGTCCAGCAGCGGACGTCTTTCGGCTGAATGAGGATGATGAACCTATTCAAATCAGTTACCGTATAATTTTACTAACAACAATTCGAGTTCGACTAAGGGAGAATTCACACGTACCACAACCCGGCTTCATCGCAGCGACAAAAAGTGGTCAAGAAGTGGTTACGTGTGAATAGTGTCGCTACAGCTTCTTGCAGTTGCGTTGTGGTAACTACAAAATGTCGATGTGGTTGCGTTGTCGCTAGTAGTTGCGATGTGGTTACGTTGTGGCTTGTGGGAGGGCGCAGCCGTGCGCGCAGTTTCGTTGCGTCGACGAAACGTTGTGTTTGAGAGCCGCTAGTGCGCGGTGTTACTGGTGGTTGTTTTGTGGTTGCGATGTGGTCGGTATCACCCACACGGTTATATATAATGAATGATTCATTTTCATAAAAATTAGTGCCCGCCCACGTATTGTTTTTGTGGTGCCGTTGTGGTTGTGGTGTGGTTGTGGACATGTGAAACAAGCCTAACTACCATACATTGCCGTAGTAATCACATTACATCACAATCGTTTGCGAACATAAGCAGCAATGTCAAGCACACATTAGTCAATGTACGTAATATTTTAATGTAATTACTAAACGCGATCGTATCGTGCCAGCCGACATGTGAAAATATGAGAATGTTCCTATTTTAACAGCTTCATTATGTTTATGAAGAATTTTATTATATTTGCGTGGTCGTAGTTATTTTAGTTAATATACTGTGAATTTTTTGCGTATGTAATAAATTTTGGTATGCAAATTACTTGGTGAATCGTAAAATTCAGAACTGGTTAAAGGTACTAACACGATAATTAGCGTGATAATTTTTTGAATTTCCATTGGTTTCGTGGTCGTAAGTATAGATGAGCAGGTTTGGTTTCCGAATCGGGCATTACTAAATTTGTCTATTGGCAATTTCTTGCAGCTTAGGTTCGGTCACTCACTATTTATTTTGTGCTTTTTGTCACGTCTTTCACTCCGGAGGTGAAACTGCGCGTAGGTTTTCATCGTTAAACCGCGGGGTGACACAGTTGAGCTATTTTCCGTCCCATTTGGTAGGAGCTATCCTCTTAAATGTTGCGCTGCTAAGTCAGTTCCCTCTCAACTGGGTCTATTTGCGGAGTTATTCCCAACCCATCACTTGATTCGTTAAAAATGATAAATGATATTTATTTCTGTAAATAAATCTGCTTTCGGCATTTCCTATCTGATTAGCTCTGAGAAGAAAAGCCGAAACAAACTCAGAGGTCAGCGTCTCTTTTAACGTCCAGACATTGTGGTATAAAACTATGTGAGTGTAACAATGTAGGGCAACGTTTGGAATGGCTTTTTGAGGAAAGAGCCATAGCAGGTTTGAGTTGACCTGTCCCAACTGACGGCACGCATGCATCAGCCATCGTGTAGCTCAACCTTATTTTAGGGAGCTCATCGACCCGACGCACAACGCCATCAATCAGACGGACATTTGCGTAGGTCACAAAAAAAAATACCCAAACCGCCAAACATGTTGTTATTTCTATCGGAATCACATAAAAGTTTCCCATCGGATCACGGGTTTCGTTGCAACACGTTACGAGAGCATGTTAAACTGTTGATCCCGGGTGTCATACGAATACCTATGACAGTCTACGGGTAGTCAGAAGTCCGGAAGTTTGACAACCGGTCTAACTTTAGGATATCGGCATTGCCCAGTAACGGGTTGCGGAGGTCCGACGGCAGTCACTCCGTGTAAAATACTGGTATTCGGCCGGATCTGGGGCTCTACTCCCTAAGCACGAAGTCCGTGGTTTCGGCCTTAGTTACGAGCGTTTCCGACTCCCTATCGGGAGGGATCAATTATTTCGGGGCCCGAACTAAGAATGAATGACAACACGATTTGACAGTTGTCCTAACTACCGATGTGTTTTTGCCCGTCCGAAAAGTTGAACTTGACACTTGTTTTGTTCACTCCTACGTTTCGGGCTATTTTCGGAAGGGCGACCTACTTCGTTGATGGACCTAGGGACCACAGAACAGATAAAGAGGTTAGAAAGGAAATAGTTCCTGATTTGTATTAGAACGCGTGTCGCCGCTTTTCTCCCACTCTTTAACTCTACTACAAGCAAGAGCCCAATACGTACGCGCATTACGCACACAAATAAACCACACGCAAATAGATTTCGGGTTTGCTATTAGTTGTCACACTAACGCAAATACTGCGTTCGACGTACACTCACACACGCGCAAATTCAAATTTATTTCTCATACATGTTACGGCGACCAAAAGGTCGATTACTTATATCGATAAAATTACTGTAATTTTGTTACATTAAGGGCCGATTTTTCAATCCTCAGATAAAATGCCTGACAACTAACTGACGAATAAAGTTATTTGGCTGTTTAACTGCCTGATAATTGTTTGTCAATTTTTCAATTGCCATTTATCTCACGAATTACTATCTGACCGATTTCATTGACTTTAGCAACGCTAACTTCAGGGAGGTGAGATAAATATATGGCATAAACGAACGTTAGAGCAGGCCAGACTATTTCAATTACCTGCACAGAGTCTAGAGTCCATTAATTACCTGTATGGCAAAAATGACACTGTCAGACTATCTTCCTGTCATGTCGTGTTATATATTTTGATTGTAAATCAATATTAAAATATATTTATATGTTTATCACAATGGAATCAAAAAAATAGAGAGCGTTCGGCGAATTTTAATAGTGCTGTAATTCAATTCCTCATAAGTTTAATCGAAAAATACAAACACGTTATAGAAATAAGAAGACCGATGCGGTGACGAATAAAGACAAAGAAAAGGATCTGCATGGAGAAAAACTGAGAGCTCATTAAATTCAGGTGGAATCGCAACCAGTGTCCTTTCATGGAATACTTACATTAAAACTTAAGTATGAGGGAATTAAAAAAAGTACCTAAAAAAGTCCTCTATGCAGACAGGAAATGTACAGAACCAAGCCCGAAAGTCTGACTACCAGTTCCACCAAGAGCTATCGTGTTATCTACTAACTGGGTGATGGAGGTCAGATAGGCAGTCGCTTCATATAAAATACTAGGTAGTATTCGACTGCATCCGGTCAGACTGGCAGTCGATCCCAAATTCCCAACATAGTTCGCTAGGAAGATTTACACTATCAATTACTACAGCTCTGTTATGTAGCCATGAACCCATTTCGCAGTAATTTTTTGTATAATAAACGATTGAAAACTTAAAAACCTTTGTTTAATGCTTGATTTTATCCTCTACCATTATTTATAAGTAAATATTGCACAGACTCTAAAAGTCTGAATTGGCGATGGAATTCTTTTGAATCCCACACTGTAAAATGATTGGGCATGTTTTTTTTTATCATGCCTTTATCCTCATTGATTCCCTCCGCCCGGGAAAGGCGAAGGGTTATGTATGCCGGACTCTCACTAGCTAAAAACCCACGGTGTGCCTTCTCCTCACCTATGGCCGGGGTCGTGGGATTCGCAGCTGCATGCACTGCATCCCCGGCAGGCCTCGGTCCGCCAGCCCCTGTCGGACCTCTCCTTCTGTGGGGCTTCGTTCCACGTCCTTCTGAGAGGCGCGCACGGAATACTGCGCGCCGCCTTCTCGGGCCTGTTACTGGTCAGGCGTCAGGTCCAATAACCCGCCACCCGCAGGCCACACACTAGGGTGGCCGGAGAACGTCGCGCGCCCTCCGGCGGAAAATGATTGGGCCTGGATGTGACAATTCTTACTTTCCTTCCTGGATTTATGAATTCATTTATCAGAGCTTCTTGCTCAATTATTGCCAGATCATCAGTGCTGTCAAATAATATACATCCATTTTACTTTGATGAAAACGCAAACCCAAGAATTGTCTAGTAAAATTATATTTTTTGTTTAGATCATCAGTCATCGAATAAAACTATCTACTGAATAAGCGGTTATCTGGCCGTCAAAGGGAAAGATAAAGTTATTCCTCAGGTAGTCAAATTATTCGTCGAATAAAGCCTATCTGACGATTGAAAAAAACAATTTTTTGCTATCTGTTGAATAAATGCTATTTGTCTGTTTATCTGAGGATTGAAAAATCGGCCCTAAGTTTTGCAATTTTTCGCTCTAATTTTGAGACCCTCGAACGGGGTACGAATAGTGTGAACTTCCTCAACACATTTAAATAATAATGTCAAATTAAGGGGAACATCCGATATAGCCGTGAAATTCAAATTTTCTTTAGTTTTTTGCTAATTGCAGGTCTGTGTTACGTCATAATTATGTTGTTTGCACCCGTAACGATACTAAGTTTGCTAAAAATAATCAATAAAATCATGTCAATTATTATGAATCATCATCATAATGCACTACATAACATGTTTTTTTCGGAAACAATTCTATTTTCGAGCATCGTAGACCTAGAAAAGTAGGTATACTTACGACTTTCATATTGAATATATTATTGAGTAACTGTTACTGGCGTAAATCGCATTTTGAATAGTATAAACGTAAATAAAAGCTACAATTTGCAAAAAACTAAAGAAATTTCGATTTTTGTTTTCCCGTAGGCGTATTAACATAATATGTATAATTTAATTAATTTAATTTGAATAACCCTGTGAATTGTAATTGCATAATTTTCTGCAAAATGTTAAGAACAAATTGTGCCACATTTAATAGGTATCCATTCAATTCTACCAGTTGTCTCAATCCAGTTTTCTGTTGTCTGGACCTCTTGGAAACCTAAAAATAAAATGTAACATATAATTCGTGGCAATAAACAAAGTTATTTTAATTATAATATTACTGATAATAATCATTTGTAGATATACACACATATTTAATACCGATATTGTTTACAACTTGGTACAATACTATCGATACGTATGGATTTCGCTGAATTAAAACAATTGCTCGCTGCACTCGACTTTCGCATTGAACGCAATACATTGCGCTGCCGCTCACGTAGTACAAGATGGTACCCATGTATTGCAAGTGTGACTGTACTTCGCTAACCCTAAGCTGATAAAATTTTCATTTTTCCAATATTTAAATACAAACTCAAGTCAAAATTCATAACTCATTTATTTAGCTCTTTTGGACTTTAAATGTACAATTATAGACAGCCCACAAACAGCCCTCCCTTCACCGCTTCCTAGTGTTTATGCTGGGGAGAAGAAACGGCGCAACAAACTCCCCAGCAACACAGTTCTGTCTGTCAGGTGGATAAATTGATTGAGTCTATACAAAGCAAAACACAATATTATTTACAATAATAGAATTATACAAATTATGGAGAAGTAATAAAAAGAAGTAGTTATATAAAACAATTCTGTAGGAGGACTTCGGATAATATTTAAATTGTAATATATGTCATTTTTAAGAAAGCTAAAGGGACAATGAAAGGGATGCTAGTGACATATATCGTAATGATAAGATAAAACCAAAGGGAGGAATAACGAGGGACATATGTACGGGGATACGTAACGCTTGCGTTCTGAAACACATTTATGTTATATTAATTTCATTACAATTGAACCCCATATTATGATGCGCTGTCGCATCTTACGGGTACCGCTAAAGTCTAACTGCCACGAGGCCTGTGGTTTAACGGTCCGCGTTCCTAAGCTCTCATGTCTTACTCAATCCTAAGACAGAGTCCTGCGAAGTCCATCTGCCATTGAGCGAGACATGTTCCCAGCAATGCTGGACGACTAGTATTGATTAGACCCTGAGTGATGTCCGTCCCTTTACTTGAATTAGTTATTTAAAATAGCGCAAGCGCAGCGTATTGTCAGTCGGTTGCATGATATTACACGTTTGCACCTGGGATACGTTCGAGTGGTATTATTTATCGTCACTTCACACTTCCTTAATCTACCCAAGTTCGTGGACGGCTTAGCGGGTTGTGAGGCCGCTTTCCGTCCTCCGTGTCTCGTTAAGTGCTAATGACGATTCAGTGAGGGGCCACAATGGACCGTATAACGAGCCACGTTCCCTAGCGTCCTTTAGGAAGACTATCCATCCATTTTAGGGTACTTTACTACTACTACTTGGTGAAGCCTACCCCCCTCCCTGGAAGTGTACGTAAAACAAGTGCATCGCCGTAAGACATAATGCTGGGGTCAGTCTGTCAATAGAAGGTAGCCATCACTAACGTTTGGTTGATTTATATTCCGGTGATTATTAAGGGTTGGCATTGTAGCCTAGATTAATCCAAGCGCGTCCAAAGTATATTATACGGTTCAGCCTTCCATAGGCGGCGTGTATGATCTGAGTATTGATAGATATATATATTGGTTGTATGGTCGGGTGTGATTGGGTATGTGTGCCATTTAATGGAAGGCCTTCTCCGCTTCCCTTTGTCCAAACGTAGGTGTAAGAAACCTCGGCGAAGTCAGATGTATCGTTTATGTCTAAACGATACATGATAATAAATTACTTATAGTTATTGTACGCACATAAACAATAATACAGCCTGGAATAATTATAGTAAAACACTCACCCATTCGTTCACTCACGCACTCATGGAGATTCGCACTTGCACACTTGTTAGTACCGATTAATTCTAACTATAATTAGTATTACAATACAGTTAAGCTAAACTATAATAACTTAAACTGGTTATAAAAGCCTCTCGCCCTTACGACTTCCTAGCTGGGTTTGATCAACTTTCCTAGTTAATCCTAAGTCTACTCGCCTATCAATGGCTCTGGTGACCGTGCCCAACCGTGGTCTATAACCAACTCTCCTAATCTTTGACTTTGACGTCCGTTCCCTATAGCGGTCTAACACCAACTGCCCTTCCTTGAATCCTTCATATTACATTTCATGTCGCTAGGACCATCTTCCCATGCTTTTGCGCAACAGATGTATTGCCCTTTTTTTGCTCAGTTCCTTAATTGTTTCTAAGAGGGTCGCTCTTAATGTGGCCCTTGTATTATGCGTTGCACTCGGGTTTTCACATTTCACCAATTTCTTTAGAATTTGTACAATATTTTATCTTAACAGATGGCTAACACTTGTCCCCAGTCTGTTTCCCATAAACTATACATTTAATGTGTTTGTAAGAGGCCCGATATTGTATTATGGTTCTAAAATAAATAGAATATTTTGTTAATAATTAGGAGTACGTGACAGACCGTCACACAAGCAATGTATAATTTTGCATCTGTGTGCGATTGTATCGTTTTTTCTACAAATTACATAATACTATTGCAATAATTACAAATATCACTGATATTATAAGGTTTTTGGACATGCCGGTGAAAAGAAATCCCTTCTCTGGCTACACTACTCAACTAGCTTCTTTTCCGTCACGTTATAATAATGCAAGACGGCATAATTCTTTTTTTTCGCGGATCTCCGTACGCTGTCACAATAAGAGCGCGACTGTTGACCGGTAAAACAAATTTCGGTGGACATATGAGCGTCTGCTCATATGTGCGGCGCGCCTGCCCCGCCCACAAGGCCCTTCTAACGTCTTTTATCTGTTCTGTGCTAGGGACTTAGGGCGTAAGCCAGGTTAGACTGGAAGCCGACCCTAAGATAGTTGGAAAAGGTTAGGAGGAAGGACATTATGTTATGCTCGTTCAAACAGCTGTCGTATCGTAGTTTGTTATTAATTAATCACGATTCTGTTTTGAGTCACTATTCAATGATATACAAGGTGTAACATAAATAAGGGCACAACCTCTTAAGGGGTCACTGTACCTACTCATCATTATGAACAACTTTTACTATGGGAAGAAACATGAAATCACGAAAAAAAAAGCTGTTCCCTACATTAATGTTCGCATATCTCGTCAAAGTGTAGGGAACAGCTGATTTTTTTTCGCGATTTCTGGTAAAAGTTGTACATAATGATGAGTACAGTGACCCCTTAAGAGATTGTGCCCTTATTTATGTTACACCTTGTATATAACTATCGATTCTAAACCAAACTTTAAATTCTAACGACCTCCATTATTAGCCGTAAAACTGTTTACGCCTACATATTTATTAGATGTCGATAACGCATGTTATTGAAATAACACAAAACATGAGTATTTTGTTCAGATTCGAGGATAGAATCAATTCAACATTTTTTAATGTACCTACCTATTTTTTCAAATAAATGTTTTTTCACAATTTCATTTCGTAAATATCGCACACAATGTGCTTGATTTACCGAGAATAAATACGTAGGCGTACGTAAGGGGTGTGGGCGGGGTAGTATTTTTGGAAAAATAAATAAATATGTTTTTAATTATTTTTCCCATTATCTGTGCACCGTTTGCGATATGTTACCGAAAAAAAAACGCAATTAACGTTCTTGTTCCGTAAAGGGCTAATTATCTTATGAAAATAAATAATTTATAGCTGGATTAATTGATAATATTAATAATCAGCTACGGTGTCTGCGTTGTTTAAATAGCACGTTGTAAAGGGCCAACCATAACGCACCATGTTAATTGTAGAGCCCGTCTCACGTAAGAAGTCCCGCGGATATAATTGGAACTAATTATTATTGGAACGAAATAACATTCCATCGCATGACAGTGGCGCCGCTGCGAGACTTCTTACGTGAGACGGACTCTAATTAAAACAAAAAGCTTTCAGAGATTTATCTTAATTTTTTTTTATTGTGGCGGCATCTATCCACGCTACATGCGAACTATTCAAGCCTACATCGCGATATCAAGATTTAACACGCAGATAGTATATATATAACCTCCCAACATCAACTGTTGGGCAGTAGCCCGCCAGGCACAAAGACTCCGCCTGGTTGGAGGATCCTCCTTTAGGTTGGAGGAACACCACACCTAGTTTCTTCACATTATTATGATAGGAAGATCTATGGCAATTATGTGTGAAACAAAATATCGGCTAAACGCTCGCCACGGCTTTGGTGGCATACCTCTATCCGATGGTCCATGTTTTCAATAATGCTGAGGCATAATTGAGGTTCAATGTCGTTAATGAGCCGAATTATCTCATCCTTTAGCTCTTGAATTGTTTTGGTCTACCTAGCTATACCCAATGCCTAGGTTAATTCGGGCGAAATCCGAAGCCTATTTGAAAACCAGGGTTAGGGCAGACCTGTGTCTGTCCGCGGTTTACAGGCACGCGCCGCGTCGCCTCCAAACTGGAACACAAAACTTAATGTAGGTATGTGGGATTAACATTGTGTAGAATGACAATTACGGATCACGTTCATTATTTGATTGCTTATACAACGTGTAACATAATTAATGAGAAACCTGATATCAGTTTGTTTCGAATCAACTAGTTTATCCGATTACAACAATGTCGAAAATGCTTTTTGCAAATCAGTCGGTCAATTGACGTGGAGAAAGTTAAAGTTAATGTTAAATTAATTAAACTGAATTTTAAATGCAGTTAATGAAGAACTTAATGAACATGAAGAAAAATATCGTAAAGTTAATATAATTTAACTTTTTGCTATTCGATTGTGCTACTTACACTGTTGTTCATTTAACCTTTTAACCGCCACGTCAAAAAAGCAAGAGCGTGCTCTCGGCGCCAAGCTCCGATTTCTCATCCTTTAAAGTCTGACTAAAAAGTGATTAAAAGTAAATACCTAACTAATGGTCACTAGAATAAACGCATAACTGTCCTTTAGTCGAGACCGTGGCGTGCTGAATACATTTTCACGTCAAAAGGTTAAAAATAATAGAATTTTAGGTAAACGGTTGTTTACCTAAAATTCTAGTATTTTCATTGAGAAAACTGTTGTTAAACCAAAGAATTAATGTTGGTGAAATCCAGTCTTAATATTCTAATTCGGGCGACTGACGTGTCTGGTTATTTCTGTTACACCTTGTATATTATGTCAATCATGATTTGAGATAGTCGTAGAGACTGTAACCTGTCTATTTACATCTTTCCGTCACCTTTTTCTATTTCTGTCTTCTTTGTCCTCGCTTTTTCCCGTTACTCGGGGTCGGCTTTCCTAGTCCTTCATCATCATCATTCAGCCGAAAGACGTCCACTGCTGGACATAGGCCTCCTCCAAAAGGGGGGGTTTGCCGTAATCACCACGCTTGGCAGGCGGGTTGGCGATCGCAGTATGGTTGTTAAAGTACTCAGAGAACGCTGCTGCCCATCCTCTAGAGAATCCCTTAGTTGCCTTTTACGACACCCACGGGAAGTGAAGGGGTAGTGCTATTCTTTAATTCCGGCACTACACAAGACCTCTAATCCTTCATATTTCCTTCATATCACTTTGGATATTCGTCAGCCAGGTGATTTGAGGTCTTCCTCTCCCTCTCTTATTTTTTGCCATGTAAAAGGCACTGTTTCACGACATGATCAGATGATCTACGTGTTACGTAACCGTACCAATTCAGCCTGGATTCTGAGAGCTTCTCATTAATAGGTGCGACCTATTCCTATTTCTATAAATATAATAATTATTTAACAAAATATTAATAAACAACGGACAAAGGTACGTTTATTCCAGTATTTAACACTCGTATTAAAATCGCGTGACAAAAAGACAGGCTATTTATAATTCCATACGCAGACTGTAAAGATAAATGGCGCGGGTAGGTGCAAAAAAGTTTTTATTTGCGGTAAACAATGGCAAAATGGCGTTGAGCTTATACATTTATCAATTTGAAGTAGAGTTATTTCCGTGGGTGTATTTTGTTTGTTTAATTTGTATAATTCGGACGTCACACCTACATTGACTGTTTAAAAATGGACTCAAAATGTCAAATACTTTTTTAAAACTTGAAAAACAATTTTTAAAGACTTTAAAACTATAAATCTGTGACTACTCCCTTCAGGTTTATTCACTTAACTTTTTGACGCGCCGATCAAGTTGCAGTGACGTTGCAGTTAAGTTCACCCGAGCGTATGACCTATTTAAGGTTACAGCTCATTAGAACCACCCGGCACCCGACCCGCACCGCCTCATCGCTCGGCGTCCACTCGTTGTCAGCAGGTGGTCCACGAGTGGACGCCGCGTTATCACTAGTAAACGTCGCGTGGTCAACCAGAGGACCTCGCGCGGTCACCGAGCGGACATCGCGTGGTCAACCAGTGGACCTCACGTAGTCAACGAGTGGAAATCGCGGGGCCCACGAATTTCCGAGTAGTCTGTCAGCAATTGGCACCAGGTCTACACGTGTTTTTGGCTATGTCTATTATTTTTGAACTTCTCGATAAGTCTTTCGTTATTCATTTTGAAAGCAAAAACCATACGTCCGACATGTTAGAAAGAAGGGCTGGAAATGACGGGTGGGTGGGGAGCGGCGCATCTCTGACGCATTGTCTTCGCGTGAACCACTCGCGGGCCGCGCGCGGTCTTCTCGATGGCAGCGCGCGGTTCACTCAAGGCAAGTATGCGAGCAGCAAGTTGTCACCGAGTGGTCAACTCGTCGTCCGCGCGTGGACGGCATACGCCCGAGGCGATCCGGTGAAGTTACGGAGTTGATGTAGTGAGCGTACATCCATACAAATTCATATAAAAAATACGAACCGCACGAGGCGAGGCAATGCGGGTTGGGTGCCGGGTGGGTCTAATGAGCCCTTAAGAGAATACGAAAACCGTTGTTTTGATCGTAACTTAACTGCAACTACACTGTAACTGAACATCTTTATTTAGGTGAATCAGGTCCCTGAATGAAAAGGTATACCTGCATCTCGCCGAAAACGGTATTAGGGCCAATGGTATGAGGCAACTAATGCTATTTATAAGCCCCAATTCGAAACACCGTACAAAATAAACAAGGCTTTGAGATTAAATACCACTTCGTTATAACGTAAACCGATACATTCTTTATTTTTAGAACGAGACATCGTCAATAGCTTTCTATGTTATTGTTCGTTTATTTTTTTACCTTTACCATTTTATACCTTTGCGCCACACTTAGGGCCCTCACTCACTGCAGTGTGACGTCACATCGCAAATATCGTCGTCCGGGAGTGAAAAACTCGGGAATGCAATTTTGGTCATTTTTAGGGTTCCGTATCCAAAGGGTAAAACGGGACCCTATTACTAAGACTCCACTGTCCGTCTGTCCGTCTGGCCGTCTGTCCATCTGTCTGTCCGTCTGTCACCATGCTGTATCTCATGAACCGTGATAGATATACAGTTGAAATGTTTACAGATGATGTATTTCTGTTGCCGCTCTAACAACAAATACAAAAAAATAGGATAAAATAAATATTTAAGGGGGCTCCCATACAACAAACGTGATTTTTTTGCCGTTTTTATAGTACGGAACCCTTCGTGCGCGAGTCCGACTCACACTTGGCCGGTTTTATTATTTTATCACGTCGTACCTATTGGTACTATACAGGGTGTAAACGAATTCGTGTAATTCCTTCAAACCACGTGATCTAGGCTGGTGACACAGATTAACCCAAAATGGGCATTCCAGTTTTTTTTTTATAAAAAGACTTGGTTTTCTATTTCTGAGTCACTTTAGAGCCTTGAGTTATGTGATTGCAAAGAGCGATATCGCGTTAGTCGTGCCCGCCAGCCATGTCGCCATGCTTTCATTCATTTATGCGTGGCATCGAAATGTTCACTCAAATAAAATATTTTTTTGGCAAAAAAATGTTCTTATTTTTTTATTGAATCCTTATTAGGTGGTTTAGATACGATCGATAACAAAGATACATGAAAAAAAAGTTTATTTTTTATTTTTAGTCAAGCTAAATCCCTTGTGGGGCCAATCTACATCATCTAAACCACCTAATAAGGATTCAGTAAAAAACAAAGTTTTTTTTTTGCAAAAAAAATATTTCATGCGCTTGAACATTTCGATGCCACGCATAAATTAATGAAAGCACGGCGACGCGGCTGGCAGGCATGACTAACGCGATATCGCTCTTTGCAGTAAGTTAACTCGGGGCTCTAAAATGACTCAGAAATAGAAAACGAAGATTCTATTTAAAAAAATAAAAACTGTTGATTTTCAAAAATTCCCTGGTTAGGGTTAATCTGTGTCACCAGTAGATCACGCGATTTGAAGGAATTACACGAATTCGTTAACACTCTGTATAGCGGATTGCAAATATTACACAGCACAACGGTACCACTCAGCATATATTTTATATGGACACGTTCACACAACGCTATAAAGTATTGGCTTGCTATATGTGATAAACTTGAGCGATCCTCAGAGCTATATGGTACGATTTTCCGGTCCCCGCACCGCCTTATTTCTACCCCGTCCTTCGTCCGACTTGCTATACATGATATTAGCGTATAGTGTGAACCTTATGCTATGTAGTTATAGTTTATGGCGCAATATACTTTACTATATTATATTATAGCGAAATACACTTGGGAGCAAAGAAATCGAGCCACTCCTTTTTTCACGTGTCCTGGTTATTAGTTTTTTTTTCATGAATCATATAAGTAATTCAAAATACAAAAACTACCCTCATTGTAAAGGTTATCAAATAACCTTTTAGGCGATATATGTTTAGAATTGATCTGTTCCATAATACCAAAAATAATAACAATTATACCTACGTCAAAAATAGAAGTGGCTCGATTTATTTGCTCCCAAGTATAGTATAACGTAGTCTGAACTGCGATATGTTTGCAGCGTAAATGGCATACAGCATTATAAGTATTCAGGCTATCGCGATACCGCAAAAATATTCGGCGAAGCTCTGTAAGTGTAGCTCCAACAATAAAACCGATAGAACAATAATTAAAGTTCGAAATAAATGAGCGATGTCTGCCAATTAGGCCAGAACTAACAGTAACATTTGCTAGTAATGTCAGAGCGCCATAATCCAAAACTATACGCAAACTCGTGCTAAGAGAATTTCTAGGAATTTAATTAAAACGCAAATCTGAACTGACTAACAAGTCCGTATCAGGCATAATATTTTAATTGTTGTTTTTATGATGAAATTACGAAATTCTTTGTGTAAAACAACAATAAACAAAGTTGCCGATTTAACAAGCCTGCAGCCATTCTCCACGTTAACCGAGCGGGCAAAAAATACGGGTTACACCCGTTAAAAAATGTAAAAAACGCAAATACGACATGCGTAGTCAAAATGTAAATGGGTTAGACCTTTCGTTTACCCACGCTTCGTCGCCCGTTCGTGTATTAAGCCTTTAAAATTTTAAATGTAACAAGGTTACTATGAACTGCCTACATTTTTATTGTGAGGTTGCTGAACTTAACTTGTTTATTCAAATCTAACATTATTGTATGTTCACACTACCTTAAGGTCCGGCTACATGCAACAACTTTCGTGCGCAAACAGCCTGTAGGCTAATTTACGTAATTTCGTGATGCGCCGATCAAGTTGCAATGACACTGAAGTGAAGTTTGGAGCGTATTTGACAGCGGTCGCCTATTAAGAGAATACGAAGAGCGTTGTTTTAATCGAAACTTAAGAATAGAATAGAATCATTTATTTGTTAAACATATGTATTTACATTTAAGATCTTAAATAATTAGGATGGTAGTGCACTATGTTTTGCCATTAATGACATACAAATGTTAAGTAGGTACAGAAACAATATAAAAAATAGCAAAAACTTACAACTTAAAAAGAAAAAAAAAAGGTAAAATAATGTAGGTACACACGGCTACACATCAAGCTATACAAAACCAGTTTATCTTGGCGTCGCTTTGTATAATCTTTTCGCACAAGTAACGGTCAGCTTATACTGGTTTTGCATAGCTTGAAGTGTAGCCGTGTGTACGTATAAATTATAGTGATTTGTCATTTATAAACTCATCTATTTTATAAGTAGCATTTCTCAAGCAATAACCCATTATGAGACTTTTTGAATTTTTGTAGAGGCATACATTTTATTATTTCGGATATTTTATTATACAAGGTTAGTCGGAAAGGGGGTACTAATCCGAAGCCCACTTATAGTACCGCTGATGACTGTTTGAAAGCAATTGTTAAAATTTCAAAATTCGATATTTTTTTTTTACAAATAAAATGATTTTTATTTTAGTTTTTTCAAAAATTCTTCATCCCTGCTTTAGTTACAATTTCTGAAAATGGTGCTTCTAATTCATGACCCCAAATATGACCTAAAATGTAAACACAGCTGATCATAACTGAGGATAGATAGATTTTAGAGATTTTTTTTGAGATTTTTGAACAACTGTTTCTCTTAAACTATTGACTTTTGGGAAAAGTTGTAGAACAAAAGTTACTCATTATTGTGTATACTTTAACACCCTTTCGGATTAGTACCCCCTTTCTGACTAACCTTGTATACCAAAGAAGCTCTTTTTCATTAATGAAGTTTTACATTTTAAAAGACATAATTTATTGATATATTGAGCACGTATTGGTTTTTTTTAACTGCAACTGAACTTCTTTAGTGAGGTAAATCAGGGCTCTGTGCAAAAGTTTGCGCAACCGGTAGGTACTGACGGTATTCATGTCGTTCTCACATTATCGCTTTCGGCCGCGAACTACCATGTCACGCGTATGTATTACCCCGCTCTAATGCGTTCATCACAATTGGGAGTGAGGCGTATTTATCGTAACAGCTAAATATAACAGGTATCATAAAATAACAGACTGTAACTGTGACAAACTAACTGAAAAAACTGAACAGATACCAAAATCCCGTACGACAGTCACTTTTCTCTATTCATGCTTATGAGAGTTACCTTAGTTAGAATACGACAAAAAATTTTACATGTTACACTGTGACACCCTATCACAGTCGTCACAAGCTCTTTCCTTTTCTCGCATAGATTTATCACCTTAGTTAGAAAGAGAAGTACCAACGTGTATGACCACCTAAGAACAGCTGTTACAGTAAACAGGTTAAACGTTTCTATCTGTGGTAACAGAGAACACACAATTCCCACATAGTATAAAATACCAGACTGTTATTTTGTAACAGGTTTTTGGAGCTGTTCTTTACGTGGAACAGGCGTAACAGATACGAGATTTTACCTGTTACAACCCACTCCTAATTACAATACCCGATTTTGAGGGTCCGGTTGAAAGAGTTCGAACCAACGACCAAAGAAACCGGGTGCAAGAGGTAGGGAGACCGTAAAACCGAGTAATGTAATACGCCCTTAACTTGATAGGATTCATTTCTATGCTTGTCTCTCTTATCACTGTTTTACCAGAAAGGCTGTAACGGCATTGCACTGTTTTGTACTTGTGCAAATTAGTATTTATGCAATTACGATTGACTGTGTACCCGGAACTTGAAAATAAGGGTGTGATTTTCATGGTACGCTTGGCACTAATCATCATTGTTTGGTAGTAAACGACACCTTTGCAATATATGGAACTCCCATAGACCGCAACAAGTGTTGTTGACGAAAAATTTCAGTGATCACTGCGTTTGGAGACTGTTGATCGCAGTAATCTGGCCCGAACCCAGTAGAAAAAAAAGGCAAACATCATTGATGTCGATGTCTAACAGCCAAAAACGGGATAACCGTCAATTTACAAACTTTACAGGAGAGTGGTTTAAAGTTCGTTTACGTTTCGTTTAAAATTTACAGGAGAGTGGTTTAAAGTTCGTTTACGTTTCGTTTAAAAAATTAGGCCAAGGCCCTTAATTTAAACACCGCCTAAGCGACAAGATGTGTGTCGTAGAGTCATGAGATTTAGACCAATCGACTCAGAAAAAAAAGACGATTCCAACGATAGGTATATTATAATTAACTAGCTGTACCCGCATGCGTTGCAATGCACTTTTTCCTACTTACTACCTACCTACTACCTACCTACTACCTACCTACTACCTACCTACTACCTACCTACTACCTACCTACTACCTACCTACTACCTACCTACTACCTACCTACTACCTACCTACTACCTACCTACTACCTACCTACTACCTACCTACTACCTACCTACTACCTACCTACTACCTACCTACTACCTACCTACTACCTACCTACTACCTACCTACTACCTACCTACTACCTACCTACTACCTACCTACTACCTACCTACTACCTACCTACTACCTACCTACTACCTACCTACTACCTACCTACTACCTACCTACTACCTACCTACTACCTACCTACTACCTACCTACTACCTACCTACTACCTACCTACTACCTACCTACTACCTACCTACTACCTACCTACTACCTACCTACTACCTACCTACTACCTACCTACTACCTACCTACTACCTACCTACTACCTACCTACTACCTACCTACTACCTACCTACTACCTACCTACTACCTACCTACTACCTACCTACTACCTACCTACTACCTACCTACTACCTACCTACTACCTACCTACTACCTACCTACTACCTACCTACTACCTACCTACTACCTACCTACTACCTACCTACTACCTACCTACTACCTACCTACTACCTACCTACTACCTACCTACTACCTACCTACTACCTACCTACTACCTACCTACTACCTACCTACTACCTACCTACTACCTACCTACATGATGTCGAACGGGATAAAAAGTATCCTATGTCCTTCTCCTGGCTCTAAACTACCTCCCTGCCAATTTTCAGCTAAATCGGTTCAGCCGTTCTTGAGTTATAAGTGAAGTAACTAACACGACTTTCTTTTATATATATAGATAATCCATTTCGCAAAAAATGGCGGTTATCTTTTTTTGGCTATTCGGCATCGATGTCATATATTTAAAAAAAAAGTATTTAAAAATAGTCACGGGTTTAACGAAAAGAACTACAAACGTAGACCGTCTTGTGTACCATGGCGGCGCATAAAGAATAAATAAATAATATTAGGTATAACTACCTACGCATTTTGCAAATGCGTCCTTAACGAAGAGAAGGATGCCTATATTCCTCTGACCACTTGTCTTAATTAATGCTTGTTAATGATAAACTGCCAAAAACATTCACTTAAGGGCGACTCTTGGGCAAGGGTTGTTTCAGGGACGGGATCTTTTGCTATTATCGTTATGATATGAGTATAGTCATGAGCATCAACATGTGTACATATCCCTAATAAAATTCAAGTGTTTTTTTCCTTATACCGATTGCATTTATGAAATATTTTATATCACAAGTATTCGATATATTTTAGTATATCTGAAATTTTGGCTCGACGGATCAAGATACTCATACATTTGATGAAGTCAAGAACGTAGTATCGATGGGATAGCGTAATCGGGTTCAAGGGAACAGTCATATATAAAAGTCAACCGATACCACGGAGTTATGTAATTGCACTGAATTATTATTACATTATAAACAGTATGTCGTAGGCGTCAGCAGTTTAACATTTCATCAATAATTTTATTTACGCTAACTGTGTCAAAATAGTGAACGATGACTCGTACAGTATGCATTTTCAGATACTACGTTAAATATATTTTTAGATTTATATTACAACTCCTTCGCTACGACATTTCGCTACGAGAATACTTGTTTGTGCTCATGACTGTACATACAACCAATGCATTAAAGTCTAAACAAATAAACACTGAATGTATCTAATTTGAGTTTGTTAAACAACTCGTGCAAAATCAATAAAATTCATACGTAGTTGCAGAAACTATATTGACACTACAAAATGAAATTATTCAACAGCAAAGGTAACTAAATAAAATCGTGGAAAACGCTGGAGAGGCATTCTCGGAATCGTTGCCTTTTGGCTTTTTAGGATTCGCTGGGGTACCCTTGTTAATTTCAGTTAACGAAGTGTGTAACCGTACCTTTATTGTCATTGAAATATTGATATATATTTTAGTTATCAACGAATATATTGGTAGAATTCTGTACAAGATTTATTGTGTTTTTAGGGTTCCGTACCCAAAGGGTAAAACGGGATCCTATTACTAAGACTCCGCTGTCCGTCCGTCCGTCTGTCACCAGGCTGTATCTCATGAACCGTGAATATAGACAGTTGAAATTTTCACAGATGATGTATTTCTTTTGCCGCTATAACAACAAATACCTACTAAAAAAGAGAATAAAATAAATCTTTAACGCTCCCATACAACAAACGTGAAGTGGTGCGGCGGGAAGCGAACGCGATCAGTTGGCTTGATATTTTCGCGCGAACTGGGGCCCAATTCTCCTAAAATAAATTGTTGCCAAACGCAATCGAACCACAGCCGTCAGTCAGTTTTTGTTTTCGAAAACTTTCAAAATGATTGATTTTGTTTTTTGTGTCAAACAATTTGATAGCTTTTGAAATTGAGAACTGTCTGAATGAACGGTTCGGCCTTGTTTCGGTTGTGATTTATCAAGGTTTATTTTAGGAGAATTGGGCCCCTGGATGCGGTGCCGTACAGTGCTACTGAATGGCGGCGGCGCGCGGCGGGCGTTTCGCGAGCTAGTAGTAGTAGTAGCGAGTAGGACAAAGCCGCCGCTTCGCACCGCATCGCATTGAATTCACTTGTCACCGCATCGGATCGCTTCGCAATCCCGTTCGCTTTGAACCGCCTACGTAGGACGTCGCGTTAAGTTGCATGAATTAAATAAACATGTCAACAGGCTCAAAGCATTTCAATCACGTTTTCCTCCATATGTAGCAAAAATGAAAAATAAGTATGCGTAAATCTTTCACCTTTATCCTTTCAATCCATTTACTTACGTCCTAATATTATTATACCACCTGTTTTATATCCGTCACCCAAAAAAATCTGTTACCGTAAAACGCGTAACAGTTGTTCAAAACTTGCAAACGGGACATTCCAAAAGATTACACAATCAAACGAAATTGGAACTTAAAACAAAGTAAAAGAGTCCATTATCGTTTAGATAGTTAGCCGGATAATTCTTTTGCGATTTACAAAGGGACTTTAGGTAAAAGACATTCGCTGTAATGCGACTTGTTTCAAGTGATTTTTTTCAAGGAAAGTCCTCTCCATCGTTACTTGCAAACGAGTGGATAATGCTCGGAGATATGACACTACAGGCTGCTTTGTGACGAGTACAAAGGTTTTCAAATTCTTACCTGAAACTTTATTCCGTGAAAAGTATCTTTTCAAGTAGGTACGCTAATTTTAATATAAATTTTATAAGCTTTATGCGAAAGATTCTGGAGTGGCGAACACGTACCGGAAGACGCAGCGTGTGTAGGTCTCCCACAAGGTGGACCGATGATCTGGTGAAGGTCGCGGGAAACAGCTGGATGCGAGAAGCACAGGACCGGTCGATGTGGCGATGCTTGGGGGAGGCCTATGTCCAGCAGTGGACGTCTTTCGGCTGAATGATGAAGCTTTATGCTATTTTTTTTATCTTAAGTTGACAATTTATCCCTCGCTTTGATAATAAATCACGGAATCATTTTGGATTACCAAGAACAACTAGGCTCTAATTGAATGTGTAATTTGTAAATTCTATACTCTTTGGGGAATGGGACTGGTATATTTAACACAGGTTACTATGTAATCTAGCTAAGCAATGTGTATGCTATACATGCTCGTGCCCATTAACCCCTTAGTTCTTTTGAAACCCCATTTTACCTGGTTCCAGATAATGGGGAAAAATTCCCTCCTAAAACTGACACGACAGTAGAAAATTGCGCGATACAATTCTAAAAACTTCTCATTCAATTTACGAATCCCTGGAAATGGATCTGAAAATAAAGATAGAATTAACAAAGTAAACAAGTAGCCGGAAATACGATGCCCCATAATTTCCTGGTACAGGATATTGTTATATTATTTCAAAACGAAGCTAGAAATCCTTTCAACGTAAAAAGGCACAACCACAATTCAGAAATACAATTTTAAAAATAAAAGGACATTTCAAAAATCGAATTCAATTGCGAAATTTCCCGCCTTCCCGTGAGGTTGTCTGAGGAATACGTGCAAAGGACACGCCCGTCCAATTTCTGGCCGATCTCTTAGGAAACGAGTTATCCGTGACTTCGAGTACATTGATTGTCCCATGGAAAGTGTTGGACGTCTTGGATTCCCAACAAATTTAATCAGAAGGAAACATTGGAGCCGTGGGAAATAGACTTTCCAATTTTGAGAATTGGGGAGGCAACTGAATTTACATGTGGAAGTAAGTAAGCACGTAGTGTTGACCCTCATTGACCATTTGAAGTAAGACTTTATTGAGCGGGACATTTATCTAGGTAGTTATTACGGTGTTTTTGTTTGGTTAATTTGAACATTTTGGAACTTTAGAAACCTGGTGTGGTTTGTGACTGCATGAAAAACAGACAATGAGAGAATAAGGAATATGGGAGTGCCTCCGCTGCCGGCGCCGGTTGCCATTACGAGTGCTGGCGCCGGTTGCCAAACTGGCTGCCGGCGCCGCGCTGACTACATACACTGTTTTTAGACACCTTCAAGGCATCCTGAAACCCTTCATGAGACGATTATTCGTCACCCACTTTCATTTTCATAATAAAAACAAATGAAAAACGTAAGGGGATATTTGTAAGGTTGTTTTGGGTTTCAAAAGCAGAGTCGACGGAGCCCCGCTGCGCGTGGCTCCTATTTCTGTCTGCAGGGTGTCAACTAACATACCTACCAAACACCTTATTACCGCCGCCGGTGTCCATTTTGGGTGCCGGCAGCCGATGTATTTAATCTCGGCTGCCGGCAGTAATGTACCGCCGGTTCCCAATGGCGTTATTTTTGGGTGCCGGCACCGGCAGCGGAGGCACTCCATAAGGAATGAATGTTTTTAAAATTTCGCGATTTGTGCACAGTAACAATACTGAGTCGGGTCTAATCGCTTAGAACGTTTTAAATGCACAATATACCCTTTTATCCCGAGATTTCGACCGAATTACACCGGCCGTGGTCACGGGTTGTCTGAAGTGGCGGAGCAGTTGTCATCTTTGTGAAGCAAGGTATATCATCTACCTTCACTTGATCTCGATTTTTAATTATGTTAACGTCGGTACTTCGACACAGTACACTAACGACGTCTTTACATCCGCCTAAACCCTAAACCGTCCCTTCGACGATAACAGTTCCTGACGACAAAGGTATATTGTGAAAAATAATACCCTTAAAATTTTCTACGTGATTAAACCCGAGTCAGTACAATAAGGAATATTCTAAAAGAATTAAAATTCTAAGCGGTAATAAATTAGACTAATGTCAATTCAACACTACGCTATGTATAAACAGTTCTGCAGTGAAATGTACTACATTTTATGGTCAAACTAGAGTATTTATCATCCACCAAATAAGAGTATTTTTCATAGTTTTATTTAAATGCTAATTAAAGCTGAGATTAAACTTGTCTATTTAAGAACTCTGTATCCATTTACGACCGACTAATCTGCTTCTATTTAATTAATATGCAAAACTCTTGAATTTCTGTGACCGCAAAGTTCAATATTTGCCAAGCCATTCATTCCTCTCGAAATGACTAAAAGGAAAATGATTAACACTTTCAGCTGAGCATCTGGGTATTCAAATGTTTGTTGCGCGGCGCACTGTTTTCTCATATAAAATAAATGACGATTAGTAACGTTCTGTTTTTCATACAACCAAAGATAATATGAAATGTGACACAACCGTTACTACACGTCGACGTTTATCCATGTTGTGTCATATGCAATCCACGTAAAGTACATAAATAAAGCACAGCGTCTAACGACGTTGACGTCCTTAACCGATGTGTCATATACTGTCCATATATATTAATAAATTAGGGAACAACGTCTAAACAAGTCGACTTTCTAAAACGTTGTGTCGTGTAACTATAAGGCGTTTATATAAATTGCGGGGCAACGTTTAACCACGTCAACGTATATAGATATTGTGCCATATACTATGAGATATATTGCGAAAAATTATAGAACAACTTCTTACCACGTCGACGTTTGTAAACGTTGTTTCGTATACTCTTAGCTATTTTAATATAAATTAAGGGAGAACATCTGATCACGTCAACGTTCATAAAAGTTGTGCTAGATACTGTTATTTCTGGAGTATGTAACATAGAAAGCAAAGTCTACTAACGTTGACAGATGTTTGAAGTTAATTTGAGAAAAGACAATAAAACAGTTTTGTTCGTCGCTAGATATTTATTCAAATAATAATTAGTATTTTGAAATAAAAACGTCTGACTTCTGACTATAATCATACACTAGATATTGTACTTATAAAGTCACTAACAATTGTTGGTTTCACAATTCTACAGAAAAAAACACTTCTTACAATATTTGCGACAGTTTGAGTTCGCTAAAGGAACATAATCTTAATCACATTTGGTATTTATTCATAAATCAGCCTTATTTGTCATCTCTTTTACTAATAATATCTTCCTAGTTAAAGAACTTATCAAACTAACAATCAGTCTTTATTATCCCGTTTGATAATCATAATCAGCCTTATCATCTCTTATAATTAATGATTTATATAATGAAATGGGGGAGACCTTTGCCATGCAGTGGGACAATACAGAATGATAAAAAAAAATGTTTTGAAAAAGAACATAACTAATCAAACATTTATAATTGACTATGCCACTCTTCAAAACAAATAGCACATAGTGCTGGCTTCTCTTCACATCCTTTGCATCTTATACTGGTTTCTTTTCTTATCTTCTTTTTGGAGCACATTTTGCACTTCATGTAATATGAAGTCTTATTTGAGTTAGTTCGTACGGGAATCTTTTCCGGCCAGTGGCCAAAATTGTCACGGTTTTCAACGTCTCTTGATGGCACTACGTCAGCCCTTTCTTTCAGTCGGTTATCGAATTTATTTCTGTTTATTAGTTTGTCGGGTTTTAGATTCAGAGGCAGCTGTATGAGTGTTCTATTTTTTCTGTCTTTTTTCCTGTTTCGTTTTCATCGTGATCATTTTTTCCTGCATACATAATCAAATTGAGAACGTACCCATCAGATGTTGTCAATTCATAAAATTTTATTCCATAGCGAGCCTTTTTAGATTTTATATATTGTCGGAAAGACAGGCGTCCCCTAAAGAGTAACATTGATTCATCTGATGACAGTTCTTTTGTAGGCTTGTAGCATTCACGAAAATTCTTCGAAACCGCATCTATAAATTTAATAATTTTTTCTTTTCCTGTAGCTCCTAACTGGGACACATATAAACATCTTAAAATTTGTTCAAACCTACGCGCAGACAACGTATACTGAAAAATAGGATGAAAATATAAGGGATCGCTGTATGTAAAAAGTTTACTTTTTTTTGGAATGCTTACTTGTCCCATCAGAAGACATAATCCTAAAAACTTTAGGATTTCGTCGCGGTCAACTTCTTTATAACGGTAGCGTCGTGAATGTCTAGTGGCCGGTCTATTTGTGGAGCACAGTGCTCTTCCATAATTATTTGTGCTTGTAACTATGTAATCTACAATATGAGGAGGAAACATTTTGTTGAAGACGTCGATAACTGATGTATTTGAATCAATTTGAAACTGGACACCTACAGAACTGTCGTCAAAATCAAATTCTGGTATATCTGATATAGAGTTTGTCCAATCTGCTACTGGAGACGGTGTTCGGTATCTTCGCTGCCGTCGCGCGGTGTTCAAAGTATCTCGAGCACGACCGTGAGATGGGCCTGGTGTTGGGTTGTCCTCTATCGTAGCAGGTGGACGGAAGACAGGAGAAGAAGGCAATGGTGGCTCAGGAATTGTTGGGTTGCCGGGGTTGCTCTCTGTGTCTAGAAGCGGTGGGTCAGGATTTCCCGGGTTGCCTTCTATGTCTAGAAGCGGTAGTGGCTCAGGATTTTCTGGGTTACCTTCTATGTCTAGAAGCGGTAGTGGCTCAGGATTTCCCGGGTTGCCTTCTATGTTTAGAAGCGGTAGTGGCTCAGGATTTCCCGGGTTGCCTTCTATGTTTAGAAGCGGTAGTGGCTCAGGATTTCCCGGGTTGCCTTCTATGTCTAGAAGCGGTAGTGGCTCAGGATTTTCTGGGTTACCTTCTATGTCTAGAAGCGGTAGTGGCTCAGGATTTCCCGGGTTGCCTTCTATGTCTAAAAGCTGTGGTGGCTCGGGATTTCCAAATCTACCTTCTATGTCTAGACGGGGCAGCAGCTCGGGAATTACGGGGTTTCTTCTTATATCTAGAAGCGGCAGTGGGTTAGGCATTTCGAGGTTACCCTCTATATCTAGTAGTGGAGGCGGGTCACGACTTTCAGGTTCGTTCTCTTGACGCCACTGTAGCTCAGGTGAGCTCATTGTTTCCGTATCGCGATCAGCAGTATTGGAATGCTCTGACATAGTTCTAGGCCGTTTCGAATTTCTAGTGTCAAAAATACTTTCAGAACTTGCACTGTGATCTGAAGTCTCGGAACTGGACTGATCGGAATCTAAACGCTTATCCTTGATTCTTGCTCGTGGTCTTCCGTGATATAGTAATTCATTACTTACTGAACTATCGCTGCCATCTGACCCTCCTGGCTCCGGGTCATAATCTGCATCAGATCCATGTTCACCATCGTCACTGAAAGGATCTGGAGTACTTTCCCGTGACGCCGATGCCTCATCGAAAATTCTTATCGATCTCTGTTTACCTTGTTTTTTATCCATCTAAAACAATAAGTACCCTTTATATCAATAAATTGGTAACGTACGATTTACATACCTACATAATATTACCTATATTTATCATAATGAAAACATGATTATACTTATTGTTTTACAAATATAGACGCAAACAATAAGCATAAGTAACTTTACGATAAAAACCTACACAAAATAGTAAATACTTACGATAATTCGAAGGCGTAATTTCGCCAAACCACGGCCGCAGCAATGCAATTGAATACTCTCCCGTTCACGGCGCACGGAACGACTGAAGTATGGGAGCGGGGGCATCGAGGGACGTATTACGACGTTGCGAATGTATGCGTAATTAGAATGTATGTGTGCGAGTAGCCTTATAAAGTACACAAAAAAACTAACTTGGAGTGGCGCTAGCAGTCCCAAAATTTAAAGTGATACGGCGCGATGACGTAGCTTGAAGGAATTTGTATAAGCCTCAGCCGTTTATACACGTTCTTTGAAGAAAGACATATTTTTTACTGACGTGATTAAACGTTGTGTCAAATAGCGTTTATCAAATTTTACGTATTATAACGTTGCTCAGCTGAAAGTGTTAATAAACAATCATTGTTTTAGTATACCATGTATAGTCTGGTTAGTCGGAAAGGGGATACAAATTCGAAAGGGTGTTAAAGTACCCGTAATAATGAGTGACTTTTCTTCTACAACTTTCCCCAAATATCAATAGTTTGAGAGAAATAGGTGCTCAAAGATCTCATAAAAAAAGCGCTGGAATCTATCTATCCTCAGTTATGATCACCTGTGTTTATATTTTAGGTCATATTTGGAGTCATGAATTAGAAGCACCATTTTCTGAATTTGAAACAAAAACAGGGATCAAGAATTTTTGAAAAAACTAAAAAGAAAACATTTCGGATTGAACTTTTTTTTTTACCGAATTTTCAAATTTTAACGCTTGCTTTAAGACATTCATCAGCAGAGATTGGAATAGGTAGAGTATATTTACCTAAACTTTGAGGAAGGAAGTAACATAGAGTGGATAATACCTCCTCTAAAAACCCGGAATAATTATAATGACGTCTTAATCCCGGGATTTAAAAATCACGAATTATTTATTGGACTTCATTAAATTTATAGTTACAAATTATTGATTTGAAAAGTCATTAACATTTTTTAGGGTTCCGTATTATGTAAAATGTTAAACAATGTATGTAATATGTAAAACAAAGCTCTTTAATGTAATACTTTTAGTACGGAACCCTAAAAAATGTTACATGATTCTTCAAATAAATAATGTGTAAATAAAGTCCAATAAATAATTCGTGATTTTTAAATCCCGGGATTTATACGTCATTATATGTAATTAATTATTCCGGGATTTTAGAGGAGGTATTATCCACTCTATGTTACTTCCTTCCTCGAAGTTTAGGTAAATATACTCTACCTATTCCGATCTCTGGTCATCAGTGATACTTTAAGTGACCCGCGGATTAGTACCCCCTTTCCAACTAACCCTGTATAATATACAACGCTATTTTTAGTATACACAAAAACCGAGACACCCCGAAAAGATTTTCATCAGAATTGCCTACATGTACCGACTTATTTTTTTTTAATAAATCTCCATGTTACATCTGTAATACTGCCGTCCTTTAACTAGAACCCCGTTAACCCTCAAATGGTCGATTTTGAGTTTTGAATGCAAAGTATTACAGTTTTAAATTCTCTATCTTTCTGTCTAAGCACCATAGCTCTATCACTTACAGTTTTAGAGATATTAAAACATGATACACCGTTAAAAGACTAAATATGTAACAAATTCTTGACTAAAAAGTGACTATACCACACTTCTTAGCTTGATGCACGTTTAAGTACCTTAGTTTCCAAATTCGCCTAATATTTTTTTTACGTTTCATTAGCTTAAACTACGTTATTTGATTATTCTTGACTACAAATACACTAAGAGCGTATAATGTGTTTACAGTTAAGGATCAATTTTCATAAAACACAAAAAAAACAATACTATAAACTATTTACGATGAAAAACTTGTCTTAATTCTAGTTAGTCCACCATAACGGTATTTTAGTCAAGTATTCAATACTGCGATTTTCTCAAAACAATTCGTTAAAAAAACGTTATTTACTTCTAACATGGAATTTGTTCAAAAAATTTTTAGTCATTCTTAACTTAATAACCGCTAACCCACGTTCCTTAACTAGAAACACGTTTTCCGTTGCTCGCGCTTCATTCATTCCGGGAGTGTGCAGGGACGCAATATGCGTGCTGAGCAGAATGGCAAGGTTCCCCGAGCCTTGCCATTCCGCTCAGACCGCTCATAAGGTGTGAGAGTGCGTCATCGTAACTTTTTCCCGCCAAAACTCAAATATGTTGGGGAGTATTACGAGGTAAAATTTGACAATTTTGTGTAGTAATTAATACCTATATTCCCCTACTTATGTTACACTAGCTTTTGCCCGCAGCTTCGCTTGCGTGATATTTTAAACTCTCGTTAAGCCCCTTTTTAGGTGTAGTTTTAAAATCCATAAAGTCCGTCTTTTGTTATTTACTTTGAAGTGATTGTGCCAAGAATTTCAGGTCAATAACCCAATGGAATAAGAATTTTCATACAAATCTCCTAACCTCGAAAAAACTTTCATCCCCTATTTCACCCCTTACTGCCTGGCCACGGGAATGGGCGGCGCGAACGGCGCGGTTCGTCTGGCGGGGCGGCAATCCACGCGGCACAGTTTGCAGGCCACGGGCAGTGGCGTTCGCCGCCGCGACCAGAAGGGAAAGTCCCAAAAAGTATCGATATGTACATCAATCGACATTTAAAACATTTTTTATATCGAAGTCGATATATCGAAAAAAAAACAGATATAGGTGTATCGGTGAAATTTTCAAAAAAGTATGTGGTTATGAAATTCTATTATATTCTTTATTCATTTTCTAACATATTTAATACCTTTTTTTAAATATTAAAATATAAAATAAAAACATTTAAAAATGTAAAAATACTCGTAGTAGCCCACCGGCATCGGGAACGGGGTCCAAGCTACCGGTAGTAAGGGCCTCAGAGAGAGGAACTTCCTAACCATACGCGCCGTGTCCAGAAGTACCGCTTTCTGTATCAGGCCCTTGATCCAGCCGCCTAACGAGAGTCTCTTTAGATGTTGGTCGAGGCTCTTGGCTATTAAACCATTGGCCGTAACGACTATCGGCACAATGACTGCTTAATCAACATCCCACATGGCGACAACCTCGTGTGCCAAGTGTTGATATTTAATTTCTTTATCTTTCTCGGCTTTCACAAGGTTCTCGTCATGCGGAAATATCAACAATCATTGTGAGATGCTCTGATCGATCTATCACCACTATGTCAGGCTTATTGGCAACAATAGTTATGATGACGAACAACTATAGAAAATATATTGTGAAGGACGGCACGGTTGACATCTGTCGGGCATGCCACTGTTCCGGTGAATCTATCCGACATATTATCTCTGGTTGTTCCCGTCTTGCTAACTATGAGTATTTGCATAAGGACAACCTCGTATCTAGGATTGTCCACCAGCAACTTGCTTTCAAATACAACCTTGTGGACGCAGAAGAAGCACTAGAGGTATTTGCCCGACCCAGTTCTCGAGAATGGTCATGCCACATTGTACTGGGGTCTATTTATCATCACCGACAGGACTATTGTTGCCAATAAGCCTGACATCGTGGTGATAGATTGATCACAGAGTCTCACAATGATTGTTGATATCACGGTTCCGCATGAGGAGAACCTTGTGAAAGCCGAGAAAGTTAAAGAAATTAAGTATCAAGACTTGGCACACGAGGTTGTCGCCATGTGGGATGTTGATTAAGCAATCATTGTGCTGATAGTCGTTACGGCCAATGGTTTAATAGCCAAGAGCCTCGACCAACATCTAAAGAGGCTCTCGTCGGGCAGCTGGATCAAGGGTCTGATACAGAAAGCGGTACTTCTGGACACGGCGCGTATTGTTAGGAAGTTTCTCTCTCTGAGGCTCTGACCACCGGTAGCTTGGACCCTGTTCCCGATGCCGGTGGGCTACTATTTTTTATATTTTTAAATGTTTTTTATTTTATATATAGAAATATAAAAATGTAATTTATATGTTTATAAGATGATTATAGGAAATAATAATGTTATTCATAATGAGTAAAAGAAGAACTTTTAATTTATTTTTGAGATAACATTTCTTTTCTGTTTTTACAAATTGCTGTTAAGTTTAATGATAAGTGAAGGAACCTTTTATTTAGTTAAAACTTTATAATACAATTTGATTTAATTTTCATATTGCATTTTATTTAATTTTCCAGTTTTTTGATATGAGATGCTTAGCTATAAAGACGTTAGTAACAATCGAAGTAAGAGTTGCTTTTTTTTAGCTTAGTAAACAAGCGTATATTTTACAAAAGTTTTTTTATTTTTCGGTAACACTTAGCTTAACTAAAGAGTCTCTAAGTGTAGGTTAGAGATGTTTTAGTGCGGCAATCAATGTCAAAAAATATGTGTATTGCTTAACTAAACCAAAAATCCTTGTTTTTTAAATAATTTAAAGTATATTTCTGCGCAGAAAATATCCTAAATGATGCAGGAAAATATTTTTTTAAATTATGTCTAACAATCACTGATCTATGTATAATAGTTTTCTAGAAACAACGATTCCCGCGTTTTTCTCCAAAATCACTTTTTGGGGTTAACGTGGTTTTAGTTAAAGGACGGCAGAATACATATTAATACATATAACTTGTTAGTTTATGTTACGTTAAGTTCCCCAGTAAAGTACGAAATCCGTGAGATGTGCCATGCAGACGTTGTCTAAAACACGGAAGCTTACCGATCCAGCCGTCTCAAGTAGGCTTGCCAACCTTTATGTATGAATTTACCAGGACTTTGGCAATCAAAATGCGGGACGTGGCAAAAAAAGCGGGACCCAACTGTTAAAGTATACCGAGGCGAAAAATACAATTAGAAATATTTTTTTCGTTCGTTCGACGTGAGCCTCGCGGTCACGATCACCACTCTTCTAGCTAAACAAAACGTGCGTTCACTAAATTTCGACTTCTGCCCGAATGTTTAGCCAAAGGTTGGTTTATAAAACGGGACAATTGGCGTCCCGCACACGTCTTTCGCCGGACGCATCCTCTAAAGCTTTAGAAACGGGACGTTCCGGCTCTCGCAGGACGGTTGGTATGCCTAGTTTCAAGCCTCAAGCCTCTAGGTCTCTATCTATTCACGGTCCACTGATATGCGCAGAAACCTATTGAATCCTGAACTTATTTTTAGAAAAAAATAATCCGTAGTATAATACCTACACCAATCGATTCTCCTGGTGATTCTGAACAAAGTAGTTTCAGGTTTAGCGTATTCTAAAACTAACCATGTATGGAATACGGAATGAATATCACGTGTCATTCACATAAGGAATATTAGGTTCATTTCGTAAAAGTTTCTGCTGCCAAGGAAAGTGTGTGTTCCAAATTGAAGTTTATTTATTACTGGTGAAATTATAGGCACACGAGATTTCACAATTTTTTTTCTAAAGTTGGCAACGCATCAGTAATCCTCTTATGCTTGTTTCCCACGGTGCGTGATATCGCGCACCGCGACGCACGAGCTCGCACCGATGCACCATGGGAAGGGACTCGTCCGTGGTAACGCGGACGAGTGCGGAGCGGTGCGCCATATCCATATCACGCACCCTCATAATGTGGCTTCCCACGGTGCGTGATTTTACGGATGATACCACGCACAGCCGGTGCGCGCTACCACGCACCGTGGGAAGCCAGCTTTAGTGTAGTACGTGTATACAGGTGGCGATAACCACGAGCCCTTTGACTGGTCTGCCAATATAAAGAAAAAAAACAGCCTTTGCCCTGCGGTGGGACAGTTTTCATTGCAGGGCAAAGGCCTTTCTTTTCATACAAAGAAGGAACGACATTAATCACCACGCTTGTTTACTGCGGGTTCACAATTTCAGACCATTAGGCCCGGTAACCAACCAAACGGAGAAGAGAGGAGATGTCTCGTAAACAACCAATAGGATTGCTTATCGACTTGAAGCTAAGTAGAGACATGTGAAAATAACGCAATCCTATTGGTTGTTCGAGACATCTCCTCTCCTCTCCGCTTTGGTGGATAATGGGCCTTAAGTCTAGGTTTCCTCACGGTGTTTTCCTTCACCTATGTCAGTGTTAAAGTTAGAGTTAGAATATACTTTATTGTACACCAAAATTGTAACACAGCTCATATACAATATCATACATTGAAGGTGTGTCTTAGATTAACTAAGAAAGTAGATATAAAATTGAAATAGTCATATTGGTACGCGCCTGGGTTTGAACCCGCAACCCGGTGCTTAACAAGCGGGCCTGTAGCCTCCAGGCCACCACATTTAGTAGTAGTTAGTAGCTATGACGTAGTATACCTAGGACAGTCACGCCATCTAGCTGTCTGAGACAACCTGTATTTTTAATGTTTTTTTTTGCTTGGCATTTTTTTGGCTTAATTAATTGTTGGTAGGATCTATACAGTCCGCCTGGCTAGCTACCACCCTCACATTAAAGTCCGGCGCCAAGCAGTTTACTGTGATTCGTCGTGTGTATGTGAAAGCCAGAGGGGTATAGGGGAATCTCTCTATATCTCTGTTATTTGGATTCGTGTGCTCCATCTTAGACCCTGTCTGCACTTAGCATCAGGTGCGACGAGGGTCAAGCGCTACCAACTCAAATAATAGCTAAAAAAAAAGTTTCAATTCAACTGAATATTTTCCCTCTACATAATGATTTATTGCCGTTTCACACCTAAACAAATTATACAGTCTCTCTCAATGTTACAAAGCACAAATAAAAACATAAACGCACGATTACGACATTACGATTATTATTTCGAAGTCAATTTGCATGAAAACAAAAGGAAACTGACTAAGGGCGCACCGCGAAAATTATTTCCGTTCTAAAAAAATAAGCGGGGATTTTACATAATTCACGGAGTCGAAAAATCCGTTTCGTATTATCATTTTTACTTTGGTTGGTATTATCCCGGATTTGCAGCTCTATTGTGGGGTGAACCTACGTTTTCTCATTGGTGTTAGTTATTTAAGATTTGAGGATTTGTGGTGGGACTTTTTGAGGACTTCGAGGGCTAACAGAATCGTGTAGGAGTGAATCTATCATTACAGTTATAGCTATTAGCTAATATCTGTATGCCTGGTATATTGCGGGTATTGTAAATATAGAAAACTAGAGGTCGCTCGCGGCTTCGCCCGCGTGGATGTTGTTTATCACGTATTCCGTATTTTGTTTTTGGATAAAAGGAGCCTATGCCCTTCTCCAGGTTCTAGGTTATCTCTGTACCAAGTTTCATTAAAATCGGTTCAATGGTTAAGGCGTGAAAGCGTAACAGACAGACAGACAGAGCTACTTTCGCATTTATAATATTAATAGGGATAAGACCAACATACCCGTCGCCCGACCAGTAACAGGCCCGAGAAGGCGGCGCGCATGTGTTCCGTGTGCGCCTCTCAGGAGGACGTGGGGCAAGGACCCACAGAAGGAGATGTCCGCCAGGGTCTGGCGGACCGAGGTCTGCCGGGGTTGCGGTGCATGCAGCTGCGAATGCTGCGACCCCGGCCAAGGATCGGGAGGAGGAACACTGTGCGTTTTTAGCCGGTAAGAGTCCGGCATAACCCTTCGCCTTCCCCAGGCGAAGGGTATCCATGAGGATTTCTTTTCCCACGATAAAAAAAGGTATAAGATCAACATAGGCTTTCCACCTTTGAGAGTACTTATATTTGGCTTAGTGGTTACTTACATGAGCTAGGTCACAATAAATACATTAGTTCACACGAGATCAGAACATAAGAAGGGCTCAGATGAAAAAGCTCAGACTGCTTCGGCTGATCGACACAGAACGCCGGATCGGCGTTTTTATTTTTTCTATTGAACTGTTTTTAGATTTTCCTTGCGTACCGTTTCTACGTACCTAACCGAACAGTTATTGGCGAGACCTGAAGGGTCTCTAGCCAAGCCCGCTCCGTCCAATGACAACAGCTTTTATAACATCGAGTGTGTTTTTTCATGACGTCGACTACTCTTCTTTATCTTCTAATTACTGTCCAGTGCTGCCAGTTATAATACAATATTAATTTGCTACTTTGTTATGTGTTCCTGTTTCTGTATTTTGAGCCTGTATCGTTCATTGCTTCTTGAATCGTTTTGAAGATATACTTCTTGGGCATCGCTTGAAGCCCATTTTATCAAGGACATTAAATTTCAATGTAAATCTATCTGCTTTATAAAGGTCCCTCAGAGAGATCACTTACCTATAAGTAAGTAATTTGATACCTCAAAAATTCTTAATATTTCTTCAACAAAGTCATGTTTCTCAAAAGTTGTGACAGATATAACGATGTTCTCATTACATCTGTGTAAATAAACCGGACGATTAATGTTGTCTCGAATTCTGAAAGTTACGAACTACGGACTTCAACTTTAATCCCTATTTGAGTCGAATAAATTAAACCAAAATTAAGGTGGGAAGTTCGAAAAACCTTTTATATTTATTACAAAAGTTCGGATGTGATTTGAATAATTATTTTAAATTTAGAACCGTCTGGCAGCTGATATTATGCATTGAGTTTAATGTTTTAAATAAATGAAATAATGGCCTGAGGTAAGATTTACGAGGAAAGTTTCAATGAGATTCAGTTAAGTTTAGTTGTATTTTAGTTGTTTATTAAAGCAACAATAAACACAATTTTAGAAGCCTGTTTGTTGGCTTTATATTTTGAATCTCATATTTATAATCATGTTCGAGTATCCGCCCTAATTTTTTAAATATTTATTCTGTTCGACTCCGTATAATTAATATTTGTTCTTCCTGTTACGTGCTTTTCATTTTAATTAAAAAACATCCTAGCTTCACCATGCAAGATAATCCATTATCCTCAAAACTATTCATAAAAATCCTCTGTATTTTAATTAATAAAAGTGCGCGTTTGCAATGCATACTGTATTAATTTAAATATTTTTACTACCGCAACAATAATTTAGGTACCAGGATCGCATAAACGAAAGAAGGATAAAGTGAACAGCAACCACTCATTCCTGATTGCGACACGTAATCTGACATCCAATCCAATCTGCCACAGATAATAAAGCTTTCCCACTATACGTTACTGAAAATAGGCGAAAATACAATGTAAGTGTGTCGGCCACACTTCCGTTACCAGGAGCAAAGGAATGTAAAGGAGCACCACGCAACTCTCAAACCAGACAGTAATGAGAACGCGTAAAGCCACTACGTAACGACCTGCTTGAAACAAAAGACAAACACGCATACGAAATTAAACCCTAAAGTTTGTGCTTAAAAGTTGAAAATGCTTTGTTGATTTTTGCAGCACACGTTACTTCAAATCAAAGGAGACGTCTTTCAACCAATATACGCGCTGGTTTTGTTTTGATTTTTGTCTGTACTCGTTATTTTCTTATTTATGAACGTAGAAGTTTTACATAACACTACTGTAATTATGACAAGATGAAGGAATGTAGAACAAGCAAAAGGCAAATTTAAAATTCGTAGCAAAGCTTGTTCTGTAGCTTCTGCGTGAAAACACGAAAAAGACGTATGTTACAGAATTTGTTTTTTAATCTCTTAATACATATTATCTACTTTTATAAAACTGGGAAATAAAATGTGGTTGAAACCTCTTCTATAGCTGGAGAAATTGTCGAATCGCCATATTAACTTGTCTCTCAGTTAAGAGGTAACCGATGATTGTAAAAATAGGCTTTAAAGCGTTTGTCCACCGCGACAGTCACCGAGAAACGAGATTATTTCGGACTGAGTTCGGAACGACGTGACGGCGATCGGGTGTCTGTCGTGGCCAGATCATAGAATTGATCACTTCATGATGTGGCCGACCATTTCATGAAATGGTTGTATTTCATGAAATGGCCAATACCCGCTGCCCACATCATGATATGGCCTGGCCAGATCAATGAATAATCAGCGTTTGACGATATGATCAGCTAAACGCACGGCTACTTCATGATATGGTCAAATATTAGTGATCATATCATAAAATTACTTACTTTATCTACTGTTAGAGGCGCTGATATCGTTTTGTTTTTGTGACGCATCATGGCGGCGGACAATTATTCCAACAAAAAAGCTAATAATAGTAAGTAAAGTAGGGTGACCACGCAACGAAAATTAATGGACTATTATTGGATTTGTTGTCCACCGCGACCGATCTCGGTGATTCGCAACACAAGACAAAAACTCGTGCACCGGCGTCGTCAATCTCGGATGTAGTGGACAAGTGCAGATGTGTTTTGTATTGCCGGCATTTCGGTCCGTCATGATCTCGGCCGAGTTCTAGTGGTCGCGCCGATTTACTGACAATCCGTGGCCGAGATGACGGCGCTCGGATGACGGACGTGCGGTGGACGCGCAGCCATGGTAATGTGTGTATTGCTACTTCGGCAACGTTATCTCGTTCTCGGTGACGGCGCGGCGGTGGACGAACGGCCTTAAATAGTAGAGTAGTACTACATATTGTATTGTGTGGGTCTTAAATTTTCAGGTAGGTTTGCATTTTTCTATTTTTCAACTAAAAGCGTTCAAAACTGAACCGTAATTAACACTCTGAATGTCGAAAATAAGTTAATAATTTCTATGCCTCACATTATTGTTATATTCAAATGTCAGTCATGTTGTATTATTGTAATCAAAGCCTGCAAAGCACCTGATATAAGATGATGATTATAAACCTGATTTTGCGTTAACATTCTGAATATCGTAATAATATATTTATCTATGTACTGGCGGCTTTTCAGGGGGCCCAGCTAGTGGGCTGGCGAGTCACCGTCTGCCAACAAATTTCAAATTTAAACTTGAAAGGCAGACGCCGTTTTCTTCCGGCAATAGAGGTTAACCGATCCACAAAACACCCCTTTCCGTAGACCAGATATTTTTTTAGCATATTTTACAATAGTTTTGCACCCACTTAGGACGGTCCATGACTGTACTCCAATAGTGCAGCCGTGGATAGTCCCCGGTTGGTGCCCCACCCCATTTTAGATTAAAGTTCTCAAAGGGGCCTCTGCGCGTTGGACCTGTGTCCCCGTGTATGCCTTCCAAAGGACCGGACATCTTCCACATGGAGGATGAGCCGTGATTTAAAGAGAGATATTTATCTCTAATACGATATTATAAGGTACCTATGTGGGAGTTATTTGTCAGTACATCGTACATTTCATATTTAGCACCATAGATAAGTGTGATCTGTGTTTAGTACATACCTATTCGAAACCATAGATAATTTTGGTACTAAGTACTACCTACCTAAGTAGTACATAACTACCTAAATAAATATTGTAAAAATGTTTGTAAAGCAAAAGATTAATTACTCAAGTACTGTAATTATAGACACAATAGATAAACAATGGCAGGTGTCTTCCTGAGACGACGGGGCGGGGCGTTACCGGTAAAAAATTACAAAAAATAATAATCTAATTATTAAATTTAAAAATTTAAATTGAAAATTATATGTAACTTATTTTCAATTTTTGATCCCTCTACAATTTGTTTAATATTCCCTTTAATTGAATTAGAACAGTATTAGGAATTATATTTATTCCATATTCTTTTTGATTAATTCCTACCGGGTTCAAATTGATGAAGGCTGAGCTGTGAGTGGGCTGTGAATACAAATTATTTTGTGTGGGATGTGGGATTCACTTGAACAAAGGTTTTTAAAACAATGAACAATACGTCACAACTAAGAAGTCGCATCGGCAAACTTCGTAAAACTGATCACTTCCGATCTGAGTGCGAATTCACGACCACGTATCGACGACGAAGTTACAAGAATTCCTAACCGACATTTCGACGATTTAGAGTTTTTTACGTGGATTGCCTTAAACAAATCATTTGCGTGAGCTGGCAGGCACAGCTAAATTTATTTTCTATTTTTTAATGAGTTATTGATAACTGACAATAACTATTAAGCCGCTGTGCATAAAATTTGCTGTCAACAGCTCATAATAAACTACTTTCCCTGTAAAATTCCGTTTTCGCACATAGGAGCTCTTGTCACTTCGCCGTGTCGGTATATTTATTAGTACTGCAGTAAAAAATATTATTGGTTGTTCGATCAGGTACATCGATGCAACTTCTTCGTAACAGTATAGACAACCTGAACTTTTAAATAGTTAGTTCAAGAATAAAGACGTGAGTAAGATACAAATTCAGTAATTTATTTACAACAAAAGTTGTAAGTCCCAACTGAGAATAACTTGGTCTGTTGCATTTAGGCGATGGGTTAGCAACTTGTTCAACCAAGCTTAGGTACAATTGTCGTGCACAGTTACTTTGTATTATTGTGGTATATACTCGCTATTTTGGCCTACGATTTGTAGGAGTGTCAACTAAATCATAGTAACCACAGGTATAGTCCTAACTTAATATTTATAAATGCGAAAGTAAGTTTGTTTGTTTGTTACCTTTTCACGCCTAAATCACTGAACCGATCATCCTGAAATTTTGCATAGGTATACGTTGTCAGGTGTACAGAAACGGACATAGGGTACCTTTCATCCCGAAAAAAAGTACTGTTCCCGAGGAAAACAACGTTCATAGATGGCGCCACGTGTCTTTCGAATCAAGATTGAATCATATTATTATGGAAACTTTAGTAGTGTGTTAACAGTTTTTTTGAGATTATATGTAAAAGTTTGTGAAGATAGAGATTTGTTACTCAATCACGCATAAACGGCTGAATAGATTTAGATGAAATTAGCTTTTGATGGCGGCTTCGCTCGCGTTAGTTAAGTTAAAAGAAAACTTTTAACACACTACTAAAGTTTCTATAATAATATAATTCAATCGTGATTCGAAAGACACCTGGCGCCTTCTATGAATGTTATTGTTGTTTTCCTCAGGAACAGTATTTTTTTTCGGGATGAAAGGTATCCTATGTCCGTTTCTGTACACCTGATAACGTATATGCAAAGAACAATGATCACTCGGCTAACATGCTTGGACTAGTAAAATCTAACAAAACGTAACTTAATGAAACATAATGTCGTTTCATTCGCCTACATAAATATAAATAAGTACAGCCTTCAATATATTTTTAAAAGGTCAGAGAGACAAGATATTTTGCCACTTCCATTAACAGATTCAAAACGTGATGCAATTCCAAGTCCATTAAACGAATGCCAAGTCAACAAGAGTAGAAGATCAATCGGAGTCTGTAAGCAATGCAAAAATATAAAAAAAAGGGAAAATAATATAAAATCGCACAGAACACCAAAGAATATTGTAACAATATGCGAGGAGAACACAGTCGTCGCCGAAACTACAACGACATGGTTAGCATGGACACGGTCAGCGCTGAAAACCACAGATTAGTAATAGTAGCTAGCTACAGAAAACCGTCAATTTATTTTTACTTGTCAAGAATAGGGAGGGACGTAATCAATCGATTTATGATAGTATCGATTTTTAGATGTAAAATTATTAGTTCTTTATCTAATTCATGGCTTTATTAAAACAATTTACCACGAAGTAACATCAAATTCTATTAGTGGCTAAGCTTAGTATAATATTGATGTGACTTTTGTAATTGACACAACAATATAATCGTTCAGGGGTGATTCTATCATTACAGTTTTAGCTAATATCGGTATGTCAGGATTGCGAGCAAGGTAAACACAGTAAATAAAACCAACATAGACTCTCCACCACTGAGAGTACTTGTATTTGGGTTAGTATTAGTAACATTAACTAGATCACAGTATATTACTTTACACAATTATTACAAGATCATAAAATAAGGACAAGCTAATCAGATATAAAAGGTCAGACTTCCTCAGCTGTTCAACACGGAATGCTCCCACTTCGTCGAATGACCGCCGCCTTTATAACCTCGGGTGGGCCGATCCATATCGACGACTACCTTCTCTTGTCAACATTGCCCAGTGTTACCCACTAGAGATAACACGGCCCTCCTGCAAAACACACGTCCTCGTGTGTTGGTGGTTGGTGGTCGACGCACCATCAACTACAATTTAAATACATTTACAATATTTTTCAGGGCTAAATATCTCATTATAGTTTTTCACAAATTCATAATACATAAACACTTAAAATATTTCTTGGTTAAATATTTCAACGATTCACAAAGCCGTAATACATAAACACTTAAAATATTTCATTCGTAAAAATCTCATACCTAATTATTCACAAAATCACAACATAATATCTCAATAATTTACAAACTCATAGTACATTTAACACTTAAAATATTCCATGATTATAAATCTCAATTATTCACAATTCATTTTACCAACATATAAACACTTCAAACTCATAGTACGTTAAACACTTAAAATATTTCAAGATTAAATATCTCATTATTCATAAACTCATAGTCATCATCATCTGCCTAGCCTTTTCCCAACTATGTTGGGGTCGGCTTCCAGTCGAACCGGATGCAGCCGAATATCAGTATTTTACATGGAGCGACTGCCTATCAGACCTCCACAACCCAGTAACTGGGTAATACGATACTCTTGGTAAGACTGGTTGTCAGACTTTCTGGCTTCTGACCAACAGTAACGACTGTCAAAGATCTACAAATGACAGCCAGGACCAACGGCTTTACGTGCTTTCCGAGGCACGGAGGAAACTCGCTATGGTAAATGGTCACCCATCCACAGACTAACCTCGGCAAGCGTGGCTTAACCCGGAAGATCGGTCTATGCGGCTGTAATTATTTAGCCACGAGCTCCTCATAAACTCATAGTACACCCTTAAAATAATTCACGATTATTATCTCATTATTATTCACAAAATCCTACATTCTTAAATATCTCAATTCTTCACGAAATCATAAAACAAACATCCTAAATGTTTCATGGTTAAATATCTTATAATCATTATTCACAGTATCATAGTACATAATTATAAACACTTAAAATATTATCTCAATTATTCCCAAAATCATAATACTTAAATTAATAACCTTTAAAACTTTTCATGATCAAAATAATATCTCAATTATTCACAAACTCATATTACAAAACTGACATGATGTTTTAAACATAACATTTCTATATTGCGCTAATAATCCAACCTTTTTACAACAATACAATACATATTAAACGCATCTTTAACGAAAATAAGTCAAATTATTTTTTTATTTAAAATAAATTTGACAAATTAATCTTTAACGGAAGTCATCATAGTAATTATCATCAATAATAAATACAATTTCCTGTTTTCGTCTACAAAAAATACATTTTAAACCATAAGTAATAATAACAAACTACTTTTTAATTTCAATAAACTATTTTGTACCATTCTACAACAAGAATTATAACAAAACCAATCAAAACAAATATCAATTTTTCAAAACTTTTTCAAAACATTAATTCAAAACAGAATCTCATTTTCACTGCATTTTCATTTATCAATTAATAGCATCACCCGCCTTGGATTTAGCCAACTCATTTGGCATCACCCGCCTGGGATCCTGCTTTATCAACATGGCATCACCCGCCTTGGATCTAGCCATATCATGGCATATCCCGCCTTGGTTCCAGCCCTATAACAATTGCTTCGCCACGTTAGAGTTTCAGTTTTCCCCAGGCGAAGCCTTTGGCCAACCCCGGCTGGCCAAACCGGGCGGTGCCAAAGATCAACCCTGGTTGCATCTCACCACAAACTCTAATACGACTTGCAATGTATTTTCCTACACGAATAAATACAGATGCCGTATTTATTTTCCACGAATAAATACAGATACCATCATATTTATTTTATACGAATAAACACAGATATCATCTCATTTATTTTACACGAATAAATACAGATAACATCTCTTTTATTTTACATGAATAAGCAAAGATATCATTTAATATTTATTTTACACGAATAAA
Source organism: Amphipyra tragopoginis (assembly GCA_905220435.1). NCBI lineage: Eukaryota > Metazoa > Arthropoda > Insecta > Lepidoptera > Noctuidae > Amphipyra > Amphipyra tragopoginis. The sequence continues at coordinate 8,406,425 of HG992006.1, forward strand.
TAACCTCTCATATTATATTTCCTTCCTCAAAATTCCTTCACACATAATAAAATGGTTGTGACTCACCGGATTTATCACATTTTCTCATTCTCACATTTCTCACCATTGTAATATCAGTCGAAATCAAGTTTTTGTCAGTCCGTCTACAGGGGATTTTAAAGATCATAAAATATTTACATATGTGGGTATACAATCATAATGTGGACTGGTTTTTTCTTGTTCCACTTCTGATGTAATTGACACAACAATATAATCGTTCAGGGGTGATTCTATCATTACAGTTTTAGCTAATATCGGTATGTCAGGATTGCGAGCAAGGTAAACACAGTAAATAAAACCAACATAGACTCTCCACCACTGAGAGTACTTGTATTTGGGTTAGTATTAGTAACATTAACTAGATCACAGTATATTACTTTACACAATTATTACAAGATCATAAAATAAGGACAAGCTAATCAGATATAAAAGGTCAGACTTCCTCAGCTGTTCAACACGGAATGCTCCCACTTCGTCGAATGACCGCCGCCTTTATAACCTCGGGTGGGCCGATCCATATCGACGACTACCTTCTCTTGTCAACATTGCCCAGTGTTACCCACTAGAGATAACACTTTATACGGTTGACATTGCCTGGGATTTTATTTCGATTTATGAAATAAAATCATAATAGACTAGAAAAAGTATGGACTTATCTAGTAACGTAAGTAATTACGGATGCGTTCGAAGTTAGATATTTTATACAGCGTTCTGATAAATAAAATAGTATTTTTAAAATAAGATTATCTTTAATTCCCCATCTTTGAAAAATAAACGAAGATATCCAATAAATACACTAACAATGCACTAATATATTGGTGACAGTTTCATCTCGGGAACAATTTCTGTTTTTTCCTAGTACAAAGTGACCATTGTTCTTTCAGGATGTTCAGTTCAGTGGTTTAGGCGTGAAAAGGTAACAAACAAACAAACCTACTTTCGCATTTACAATAATAGTTAGGATTAGGATTAGGAAGTTAGGATTTGGCACACAGACCATGACCTGAATTAGGACATAGGACATACTTTTTTTTTTATGGGCAGCTATTAAATTTTAAAATCAATGTAAAAATAATAGCGTCGATTAACACTCTAGCTGGAGGTTATTAAATTATACGTAAGCCTTTTTTGAATGTCTGTGTATGAAGACAATTTTGGTAATTCGTCATCATCACTAAGGCTAGTTTACAATCGATTTGACACAACTCCTTTTGGCTCTGTACAGCTGTACAGTAAGTACAGTCATGAGCACCAACATGTAAACACGTAGCGAAATTCAAGACATTTACGCCTCAAATACCAATTGAATTTATATCTAAAATATTTCATACGCCAGGTATTTGTATGTGTTCGCAGATACATTTGAACAATATTTCAAGATTTCCACTACAACTCCTTCGTTCACTTTATTATTTTGCTACGTGTATACAGGTTGATGGTTATGACTGTACAATGCAAGGGCGGTGCTATTAAATAATGAGCCGGTCGAAATTCAAGCGACAAAAACCTTGAACCCTTTAGAAATCGATTCCTACTTATACTAATAGCTGTGAATTAAGTCCGGTTTCCTCGTCAATACTTTAAATAGTTAACAAAGCATAATCGGCCCATTATTGTCCGATTGCTGGGCAAGGTCTCTTCTCAGAATGAGAATAGTTTTGGCCTTAGTCCACCACGCTGGCCTGGGACGGATTGGCAGACTACAAACATCATCGAGAACTTTTTGGAGCCCTCCCAAGTGCAGGTTTATCTTTGTATTATAACTTTCGTGAGACACATTCATATTTATGATTTATTTACGGTTTACTCACTGCATTTTTTTTCGGGATTGCCCGACTAGTTTTTGACCCAAACGGAGCCCTTAATCATGAGCTGAACACGCGGCGAGGTCGCGAAACGAACCTTTATCTTACATTGATTTCCTTCACCGTTAAATATAACAATTAAACCGTAATATATTGAAAGTACATTTCTCTACATTTGTGTACTTGTGACCCGACCCGACTTCATATAGGTACCATTAAGATATTTGATCGTGGCTTTTTCGACTTTTTTAGCAAATGTAGCTCAGCAAACAAAAAAGATGATATAAATTAAAGAAGATATAAATTATACACATAAACTTTCCCCGAGAACCAATCTATTAGTTGTGAAAACTGGAACAAAATCAAGTCAACAGTTACGGATAAAATCACGCATAGACAGACAGAAAGCTAAGTACGTTCTGCGCACCCAATGCAGTCAGCATCGCTATGAACCTTGCTATCTTGTCTTGCTTTTCACCACTGCATGACTTATTCTCGTATAGCTCATACTGACACGAGAGAAGGAGAAGAGAAGAACGATATCCACTGGTGAAGAAGGGATGCCCATTCTTTGCTGCATAACATCACGGTACTCATAAACTCATGAATGTTTTTTTTTTTGTTTCAGGTAATTTCCACAAACATTTGCAAAAAACCAGTTCAGGTAACATAGCCATCATTTTAGTCGATATCGAAAATTAACGATATGAAAACCAGTATTTCATAAGTGCATGGTATCGTTGGATAAACAAACAATAAATCTACTTGTGGTTACTGTATGAGGTAGGGACGTGAATTTAATGAGATTTTACCCCAATTTACCGTTTTTCGATAGTCGATTCACTTATCGAACGTAATCGATTATGTTTTTAGGGAAGTTTTGAGAGTAAAAGTTTTTGAGAGTAAGTTGCAGTAATTACTAGCTAAGTCGTTGATGACTTTACGCGGCGTTGGCGAGCTACATAGAACCATACCACCATATTTTGCTGCCATGCGGCGTTGTATCGCATCGCATCGCAGTTTTGTGTACAAGCCCTTAATTACTCCGACTTTTTGAGCGATTTGATTGCATCGATTGTCAATCACAGCGACAAGTAGGTATCTCACTATTTATTTGGGTACTATACGTGCAGTACAACACAAATAATAAGTTACATCGATGCACATAATCGCACAACCAATGGCAATCGCTTATTTTCGCGCCACTCATACTTATAGCTCCAGCGTAATCATTTTTACAGCAGTATAAAAAAAAGCGTGGCCTTGAAGTCGCACTCAGTTCGGAAATGATCGGTTTTACGAAGTTTGCCGTTGCGAATTTTTAATTGTGTCGTACGGAACCTACTTTTCCATGAAATATAACTCAGTTTTGTCAAATCATTCCTTCTTACGTTCTTAACTTGGATTTAAAAAGATGATCGAGAATCGGCTTATACTAAATCTTAAAAGATTTCAGAGCGGGATCGGACAGCGTATCCTAACAGTATTAAGTTCAGTGAAATTACTCGAATATCGATTCTTGAATCCGATTTGAACACAATCGAATGTCAAATCGTCTTACCGAGCATAAAATAATGGTGTGTTCGCATCACTACGCCGACGTTTTTCAACAATATTAGTGGTGGTAAATCACGAATAGGGTCATTTATTTTGTGTGAAATTATGATAATAAAGCCATTATATGCAACCTCATTGCATGACTGGAGGGAATTTACAAGTCAACAAAACGCTACGTAATAAAATTAAATATGAGACTAGCCATCGGTATTATGGGTGAAACAAAAAAAAATTATTATGGATGATGTGGGAGTAAATCTTAATAACAATATAAAGATCTTAATTTATACTGTTTATTTAGGTACAGTCAGCAACAAAAGTAGCTGAACATTTGAGTATTTAAACTTGGCATTAATTAGATAACTAATTGTTTTAAAACAAAAACTTTAATAGATATCTAGAGCTGCTAGATACAGCTCTAAGTATGTCCTTAAAGTTTTTGTTTCCCATCAATTAGTTATCTAATTAATGCAAAGGTTAAAAACTCAAATGTTCAGCTACTTTTGTTGCTGACCGTACTACTCAGACTTTGGAAACTAAATGTCTACCTAATTATCATTTTCTTTTGTTTAAATAATCCTTGTGTATGTGATTTTCATTTTATATTTTCAACAAAAGTGAGGTTTCTCATCGTTTTAAATAACATAACATTACGCCTGTATTTTTCGAAAGGTTTGTTGATTTACTTATTTAGTTTGCAAAAAATAATCTTTAATTGATTAATAATATGATTCATTTCTCAACTTCCGGCTTAAGCCCTAACTGACTATTTTTAATACATACGTTTCCGGTCATTTTCGGTAGAAGTCATTTTACTGTACTTTATTAATTGTAGTGAACAGTCGTGTTCTATCGTTGCTAGTGATCGGACGTATAACCTTCCTAGTGAATACAAAGTGAAAATAAAATTTTAAAAAGTGTTTGTTCGTTTTAATTATTATCCAAAACCTGATAAGGTTGGCCAGAGACGTAGACAGTACCCTCATTTCGCCGATATGTGTAGGTAAGTCCCATGTTGTAAGGGGCGAGCCTATATCAACCGGGTACAAATGCAAACTTCGGGCTTCTACTATGAAGTTCCTCTCGAAAAAACCCAATAATACTTAGCCCGACCGAATCGGTATCGAACCCAGGACCTCATGCTCAGTAGTAGGACTTGCGACCACTAGACCAACGAGGCTGTCGAGAGCAGAGTCGTTGTAATCATCATATTTACAAAAATTGTTAACGATATTCTTTCTTTTTCTTTTTTTTGAAAAAAACGTTGCCCCACACTAAGATTTCTCTTGTATCGTGGGTGCGTTTACAGATACAAATCTCACAAACAAACGCCCAGACCCGAAACAACCATTTGTAGACCATACAAATTTTTGTTCCGTGTGGGAATCGAACCCACGACCCGTAGCGCAGAAGCCAATTGCTTAGCCACTGCACCAAACGTGTCGTCAAAAATATTGATTTTAAAAGAGTAACCATGGTGTTTCTTGTCGCCTCTTCTTTATAAGAAACGACAAATTGAAACCGCGCACCTAAATTCGACTTTTGATATGCGCCTGTGGTGGTTTATAATTATGTTTATTTTGCTAATAAAATCCATACTTTCTTCGAGCACGTCGTATTTTGAAACTTCATATTTTTCTCATACATCAAATATCATCATATTTTTCTCATACGTCAAAGGAATCGTTTCCTCAATATCTTTTAGCGAGTGTAAAGACACACACTCGACATGAACCCGCGTCACTTAAATCTCTCTTGATCTTTCGAGGATCCAAAGGATGATTGATACATAAATATTGACCTAATACGGAAGGTACTGGTGAAAGCCAAGCCTCTTAGTTAATGGATCACTATCAGTCTGACTGATAAGGGGGATGTTCTATCGAGTGCATTAGGATAGTTAGGAGCAACATTTAATGGACGAACATGCGTCGCGCTCGCGTCTGGCCATTGTAAAGCGGGCTACTCACACACCTGCCACAGGGGCAACTTAGGGTATAAAAGTGGGGAAGACCCTTAGTTGCCACCTTCATTGTGATACCTATGTATAGGGGCAATTTCAATGTGTGTAGGGACAATTCCGATATTGCCGTGACCACCGTGCGCCCCAGATTGCCCCTGCGGCAGGTGTGTCAGTAGCCCACTTAAAACATTGCACGGTAAATTGCGCAAGCAATTGAAGCAAGTGCTTGCTTACTTGATTATGTGGCGGCATCTATCCACGCCACATGTGAACTACGCAACACACCGGTGCTGTAGACGACTACAGCGACAATAACGACAATTCTCATAGATGACAGTTCCTCATCCTCATCATGATTTAACACGCAGATTGTATAAATACAACCGCCCAACATTAACCGTTGGGCAGTAGCCCGCCAGGCACAAGACTCCTGGTCGGAGGATCGTCCCTTTGGTTGGAGGAACACCACACCATCATCCTCCACATTGGTGACCCCGACGTGATACGTCACAGACAGTGTTTCCGCACTGGTGACGTCAGTATGAAAAGCAAGTTTTATTAAAACCTTAGACGGGCAGTTTGTGGCAAGTCAAGCATGTCGGTAAAACTTGACAGGTGTGTCCACAGTGCAAGCCGCGAACTTGCGCAATTAAACTTGCTAGTGGATTCAACAGCGCTTCGCGTGTTCGTGCAATAAAAACCGACTTCAAAAAAATAAAATAAAATTAGAGTGAAATAATTAGCATAATATAAAATTAACAGTTTCAGAAGTCAGTGGCTTTTATTTGTTTATTGTAGCATTCAGTAGAAACTCTGAAGTATGGCCTACCAAACAAAAAAAGAATCATCAAAATCCATTCATAATTGGCGGAGATATCTACCGCGTAACAAACAAAAAAAAACTCACGGATTGAGAACCTTCTTTTTCATGAAGTCGGTTAAAAAGTGTTACCCATCCTACAAACTTTATTTTATCTGTGAAAGGAAACTGTTAATAAATAAAGAATTAGATAAGTCTATAAACCTTCTAATACGTATTTATTTAGTATTGTTGATCACATTTTAAAAGGCAGATGCGGGTAAAAGACGCATTGTTGGAATGTTGTAAAATTGAGACGCAGATCTGGCCACACATTGAAATTATAAAAAAAATGCCACATATTCACCATGCGTTCCAAATATTCTTGTAAAGTAATATTCTCACCCAGTTAAATAGTAATACTAAAATAATTTCGCGTGGCAAGGGCGCTTCACAATTTGTGTTAACGTTCAGTGTGCGTGCTTCCTACGAATTTATGTTCCCTTCACTTAATCCCCTTTGGTTAATGCCTGCATCTTATGATCGAGTTAGTTCTGCTAAGTACTGTCGCATCTATGAGTACATAGATATTTGGCCCTGCTCTAGTTAGATAACAAATTACGATGGACTCAGGCCCTACTGGTTTGGTTAAGTTGTTGTAACAACTTAACTAGACCAACAACTACTAGAACAACGTGCGCACAGCTATGGAGTGGAACTCCCTGCCAGTCTGTGTTTCCCGATAGATATAAACTTGGAGTTTTCAAATCTCAAGTGAATAGGTTACTTCTAGACAAGCGTGCACCATTGTCGAACGCATCTTCATGCTTTAAGCTTTAGCCAAAAAAAAAAAGTCTTTTCCGATTCTTCCCGCGATGAGCAGGTACCTACAGAATCCGCGACGCTCTAAACATACACATCCCATACATAAAACTATGGCATTTGGGCCCTCCGTGACTAATTCAATGTAAGACACAAACTTCGAGCATCATTTCTTTTGTCAAATATATCCCAATGCGTATTTTTTTACTCATCAAAATAAAACTGAAATAAAACCTTTTCCTTACTAAACAAAATTTTTATTAAAATTTTATTTACTAACACACAATAGCAACTTGGCACAATAAGCTCGAGCCTGTGCCTCGAACAATCATTTTAAAACAAAATCCTGTCGAAAATTGGGGGGAAGTCATTAAGGTGCTCTCAGAGCGAGCAATTAGGAATCTAGGACAGAATAGGACGGAAAATAATTTGCAATATTGTGCTGCAGCGGACGATGTGTGTCGCTTTATTTTTTTTAACTTATTTTCAAAAAAAGAATACGTTTTCTGTTAAGCTTTCTTGTAGTGCGAACGCAAAATTCAAAGCCCTATTTTAAAATGATGCCTTTGAGTTAGTCTCTTTTAATAGATTAAATAATATTTAATAGAGCAGGGGGCATGGCAGTGCCCCCGCCAAAGTCGAGTAGGCAAGGCGGTGCATCCTTTTTAACCGACTTCAAAAAGGAGGAGGTTCTCAATTCGGTTGTATTTTATTTTTTATTTTTTATTTTTTTATTTTTTATGTGTGTTACCTCATATCTCCGTCATTTATGAACCGATTTGAAAAATTCTTTTTTTGTTCGAAAGGGTATACTTCCCGATTGGTCCCATTTAAATTTTGTTATGATCAGACCATGAACTTCAGAGATATGGAACGGAACTCCTCATCGGATCAAAGCAAAATTCTCAAATTACTAATATTGCTTTGTTTATATTTGCTGTTGGGAACTGACTACTTGAAAAGAGGAGGGGGTGCGTGTCCTCCCCTCCCCCCCCCTTTGGAATGTTTTCATTATATCGTGTAAGGTATCATTGGAAAGGACTTTTTATGCCCGACTACGTCAAAGCCAAAAAGAAGGGTTATGAAGGAGGGGGTTAAAATTATGACACTAAAACGTATTTAATAAAAAATAAACTTTAAAAAAAAGTAAAAACCGACTTCAAAGAAATACTAAAAGGAGTAAAATAATTACCATAATATAAAATTAACAGTTTCAGAAGTCGGTGCAACTCTACACTGAAGCAAATAGAAGCCACCGACTTCTGAAACTGTTAATTTTATATTATGGTAATTATTTTACTCCTTTTAGTATTTCTTTGAAGTCGGTTTTTACTTTTTTTTAAAGTTTATTTTTTCGAAGCAACTCAAAGCACTTTTAATCTCCCTATATCTTTGTTGTAGGTAACAGTTGAGAGCAAAAGCCTGAAAATTATGTTGCAGAGAGTAGTTAATGTATTTAATAAAATTGCTAAATTACAAGTTTATAACTAAAAGAGCTTACAAAATATCTCTGGTTAAACAACCGTTTTATTTAAAACTAGCTCTTGCCCGCGGCTTCGCTCGCGTTAATTTAGATTTTAAATAAAAACTCTTAACACACTTTTAAAGTTTCTATAATAATGTAATTAAATTATGATTCGTAAAACATGTGGCGCCATCTATGAACGTTTTTGTTGTCTTCCACGGGAACAGTACTTTTTCGGGATGAATGGTACCTTAAGTCCGTTTCTGAACACCTGACAACGTATATGCAAAATTTCAGGATGATCGCTTCAGTGGTTTAGGCGTGAAAAGGTAACAAACAAACAAACTTACTTTCGCATTTATAATATTGGTTAGGATTCTAGTATATTTCAAAGAAAACCAAATCAACAAAAAAACACAAACTAATACAGGTGCTTACGAAAAGTCGAATTTAGGTGCACGGTTCCAATTAGTCGTTTCCTATGGAGAAGAGCCGGCAAGAAACTCCATGTTTACTCTTTTAAAAAGAATATCTTCAACAATTTCAGTGAATACAGTACTATGATTTCTCGAGTAAACGGTTGTTTTACCGGAGAATAATAATTTATGTTAGTAAACACCAGTCTAAGTTACTTATAGTTAACCGGATTAGTAACGTTACGCTATCGTAAGATCAATCTGATAAATTATCATGTCAGACTATGTTTCCTCCTCCAAACTTCGCTATCCGCTAGGCTTAGATAAGATGTATTAGGCCCGATATTATTAGTTGTAGCTGTTGGCTTAAGAGCTAAATATATTAACCAATTAATGTTTATTACTGTATCAGTATACAATATTGTGATAAAATAGTTCACTAGTTTTAATGTAGAATATAATAAAAATAATATATACAAAGTGTTGATGACATAATAAATACCACGTATTCCGGAATACGTTCTACGACCGTACACTAAAAATAAGATCATTTTCAAGCACGTTTTTTTACATTATTTTTCAAATTCACTATTTTCTTTGGTTAAAGGGAAGTCGAAGTGGAAACGTATGGCAGTTATATCTGTTCTACAGGTGTAAATAAAGATCATTTTGGTTTGAACAGGTCACAGACTTGCATAACATCGCGTAGAAATCCTGTTAGGTTATATGTATTGTGTAAAATTATTACATCGTAAGAAAATTTCTGTGACTATATAAACTATTGTACGTACTTGATAGATTTTTTGTATATAGTTGTAGAACGCATCATAGAATACGTAGTATCATTTAATGTTATTACGTCATCCCCGCCTCGTATAATAAGTATTTTTATCAAAATTGGAGATAGTAAAAATTGGATTGAAACAAAAAAAACTTCAAAATATAAGATCTTCAGTGCTGATTTGGACCCTGTTAAACAACAGAAACCTTTGAAATTTAAAAATAGTGATGTTCTTAGCAACAATCATAGACATAAAAAAATCGGGTATTTTTTCCACAAATAATTTGGCACGGTTTCAACCGCATATTTGCGATGACTTCTATTGTTTATCTATTGTGTCTATGTTTCCGGTAATTGATCAGTTCAGGAGTGCTCATCAAACAATGGTCGAATGGGACGCAATTTTTCAATTAAACAATACAAATATTTCCTCAAAATTGCAATTCCCCGCATTTCCCACAATCAACAATTTCGCAATTCCCCGCTTTTGTAGCGTACCCACTTATAGTGGGTGATTGTATAGCTGTTTATCACGTAACTTGGAGTTGAAGCCTTGATTACCTCTTGTTAATACATTTTATAATTATAATGGGACTATTAGCAGCAGTAATCGCATCCTAATAGCGGCGACTGACCTGTATCATAATATACGTGTTACAAAGCGAGATTTACTACAGTAAGTTTAGCGAGAATAGAGTTTGGAACGAGCTTGTTGCGGGAAATTTAGCAGCGTAGCATAACATGTTTGCTCCGAATGTTACATTACGATCGAATGCTCAGGGGGATAATAATGCTGCGTTAGCTGAAACATATTTCGTTTCATATTCATAATAACAACTGCAAGAGGAATGCACATCAAGTCGCAACTGTAAACAATGCAACTTCTTCTTCTCTCGTGTCAGCACAAGCTATACGAAAATAGCTCATGCTGTAGTGAAAAGATTAGCCAGTCAGCAAGGTTGGTGGCTGGGCTGACTGCCTAGGGTGCGCCGGACGTACTTAAGTATCGTCACTCGTGGAGGCTCTTTACGTGCACCCCAAATGCAACTGCCAAATGTAGATTGAAGGCAATTAGGATGCAGTCAGAGTTATTGCGTGACAACTGCTGACTGAATATGCACCTGCAGTTATGATTACAATATTGAAATATGTTTCACCAAACGCGGCGTTATTATCCCCCCTGGTCAGTCGCCACCTTAAGAGATTTAAATATGTTGATGAAGTATGGTACCCTTAGGGTTATTGGAAAAATATTAACAACCTGTTAAGGGGTCATTGTACTCATCATTATGAACAACTTTTACTATGGGACCAAAACTGAAATCGCGAAAAAAAACCAGCTGTTCCCTACATTTATGTTCGCACAACTCGTCAAAATGTAGAGAACAGCGATTTTTGCGATTTCAGGTTTGGTCCAATAGTAAAAGTTGTTCATAATGATGAGTACAATGACCGCTTCAGAGGTTGTTTGTGTTTTTCCAAAAACCCTGTAAAAGTTGGTATACGTTAAAAATGCGTCTTATTTCAAAACTATTAACCTACCTTTTTTATTACAACTTTCCTCACTTTTGTAATTATTTGGAGGAACTGGCAGCCCGTATCACGTTCAAGTGGATTTAATCTTCTCATTAAACTATACTAAGAATGTGTTGAGATTGTATCGCTGACAGCGTGTTCGTACATGCCTGTTTGTCACGTAACTTGAAGTTGGAGCCGTGATTACCTCTTGTTGTTCCATAAAATTAAAGCGGGACTATTAGCGACGGTAATCGGATCTTTAGAGATTTTAATAAGGCGATAAAGTACGGTTACTACAGTATTATATTATGATATAAGTGGGTCTTTGGTTGCCTGTTTTTTCTTGTTTAAAATAATGAGTTTTGTTTAGTAAAAACACCAGCCGGGATCACATGCGCTGCACGAGATAATTTTCGCTCATTTGCGTCAAAAAAGTGTTAAGTACGAAAACTGGATTTGTCAGAAAACGCCTTTGATAGTTTGGAATAAAGGCGTTTTCTTGATGCATTGTCACATGAGTAGATAAAGCATTGTCTTGTGCTGAGACGAGATAATTCGACGACAAAATTTTCTCGCAGTGCGCAGCAGTGCTATTCTCTAAGGATACAGCCTTGCGTGCAGCGCTGCCGCAACGACGAAACAACAGTTTGGTATTCACTAAGCTGCGAATAACTACACTAGCGCTCAAGGCTGTGACGGCCGTGAGTTAGAACTACTCGACGGCGAGCTTATTGACAGCTCTTCATATATTTTGGTATTCCCTTACAAAAAACAGCCTCGACGACGCTTACAGCCTCGCCCACAGCCTCGATTTTATCTGTCAAATCCAAAAGCTACAATATTTGTGCCTAACTCCTTGAATTTAATGACAAAAATAATTTAAACTGTACTAAATATTATTTGAACTGTTTCGATTCTTTTATATAATTGTAAAAATGGCAGCTCGGTTAAGTATAAAGCTTTATTTATTAGAAGAAGCTAAGAAAAGTGATGATTTAAAGAAAGCCCAACAGGCGAGACAATTAAGAAAGTTTAAAACAATATCCCGTGATGTAGAGTTTATCCATAACTATAGGCTTTATGAGGACTTAATTAATATACTGGAAGATGATTTAACTCCATAAATGCGTCCGCGACTTCATTCGAGTGGTTTAACTAAGAGGCTAAAGGTTTGTTTACCTACAGATAGGTTTCTTTATTAATAAATGAGATATAATGGACCACACATCAACAAAAGCCTACTAAATACGTGATGTTTCAGATATTATGCACTCTTATCTTTTTTGGCTAATGGAAGTTACCAAAAAATCATTGGCAAGAATGTAGATACATATGTATCTCAGCCTTCTGCCTCTAGGGCAATCCACGAAGTTGTTGATGCTCTGAATAATAAAAACATAATTAGTAAATATATTAGATTTCCACAAAACCACAATGATCGACAAGTGCTAAAGTCAAGGTAAGTACCTAAAGTATCAAAATTAATTTTCTTGTTATTCTCTATAATCTTGTAAAACATGATCGTTTGAATTTTCAATGCTGATTACAGGTTTTATGAGAAATTCAACATTCCAGGGGTGCTATAATAGGTTGCGTTGATGGCACCCTGATTTCCATGATACGTCCTAAGCAACATGAGGAGAGATATTATTGTCGAAAAGGCTATCATGCCAGAAACGTTTTAATTGTAAGTTGTTGGTCTTTCTTAATTATATTAATATAGGTACGGTATTATAGAGTCCATACTATATTATTACTTACACTTATTTCAGATTAATGATGCTGATCTGAACATCTTGCATGTGGATGTGACTTTTGGGGGAGCAACACATGATAGTTATGTTTTTTCAAACACTAGGTTATAGGAGCATTTGGATAATCTAAATAATAATGGAGAAATAGTATACTTACTTGGTAAGTTATTAATTATAATACAATGATAACTTAATCTCTAGTCAGGTGTGCACTTAATTTAGCTTCATTCATTGATTTCAGGTGACTCAGGATATCCTCAAAGGCCTTATTTAATGACTCCGTTTAGTAATCCAGAACTTCAGACTCCAGAGAGCCATTACAATAAATTGCACAGCAGTGCATTGAACAGTGTGGAGAGGACTATTGGAATACTGAAAGGGCAGTTCAGATGTTAATTAGTTCACAGGATGTTGCACTATGATCCTATAATGGTGGGAAAAATAGTAATAGCTTGCTGTGTTTTACACAACATGTGTAATCAAGCCGGGCTACCAGCTCCTCAGTTAGACCAATGTGACTTGGATGAAGAATCTGGGTTACTTGGGACCCTGACACAGCAAGCTGCAACACAGGATAAGTTAGTAAGCGGGTAGGTAAGTAGGCGAGATTTAGTTAATCAATTATGGAGAGCATGTCTTATCTAATTATGGTTTTCTTTCTTTTCAGAAGTGGAAATCATGTTTAGATAGGATATAGGTACTCACCTTAATTGATTGGACAATACACACTAAATATGCATTTATTTTTATTTTTAATGAAAGTAATTAGTACTTAAATGTTAATGTATACTTAGTGCATAGACTAATCAGTATTAACTTCTTTAGTTAAACAATTAGGTAATGTCTTTAAGGTGTCAAATAAATATATTTGTTGTGATTGTAAATTACTTTTATGTGTTTATGGATTATTACCTTTTGCTGTGTATAGACTCAATTAATTTAGGTATTCACTTAGTCATTCTAGTCACACAGGAACTTAGTAATTCTAGTCTATTTTGAATAAATGAGTTTTTAAGTTATGAAGTTTTTTTTTTTAAGTAGATGTATGAAAATGTTAATGTTATGAAAAATAATTAAGACTTCCTAATGTATTTGTACCATTGTCACAATTTTTAGTAAATTTTAAATGTGCACAAAGAATGGGGCATGATACATTAAATAGGGACATAATATGCTTTCTTTTTTATTTACATTATAAAATAAACTAAAAATAATTAAACTCAAATCAAAATCAACTTTTTATTTCATATAAACAATTACAGGCGCTTATGAAAAGTCGAATTTAGGTGCATGGTTCCAATTAGTCGTTTCCTATGGAGAAGAGCCGCCAAGAAACTACATGGTTAGGTGCTACTTTTAAAATCAATATCTTTAATAATTTGAGTAAATACATTTATGATTTGGCAAAGTTATGAGAGACCAATGTAGACTCGAAGTTTTGAAGTGCAGGAATCACACAAAAAAATAATTATGTAAAATAATAAGTCTACAAAAATCTCACATTTACAAAAGGTAAAGGATGCTAAACTATATAAAACAACTGACATACCTAGTTAGTTATTATCAAAACACATACCAAACAAAATCACTATAACAAGATGAAGATATCTTGAGGAAAACGATAGAAAAAAAAAGAAGAAAGCTAACCGTAATTAGGTTAGGGAATAGACATACTCAGACATTGTTAATGAGGTTCCAGGGTAGCCACATGTGGAGAAGGATTTAAAGCTAAACTCCATCTCTATTGTTAATGTAGTGTTTAGTCTTGTAATATGCTTTTTGAACGGGCATTCAACTCCCCCGTCTGATGGATGCATTATGCATACCTTTCCTGAAAGAACCTTAACCATGACTCATTTATTCCCTTGATAAGTTCCAACATCTTCTGCTGATTTTTAAGAATGAGTCTTTGGTTATCCAAATGCCTCTCTTCAATGGACAACAACCGTTCAGTCAGGCTTGCCATTTGTGACTGCCTTTGTGAAGGTGGTGAGCGCTGAATCAGACGGCGTCGTGTCGTTACCAAACGACGCCTACGGGGTGCTGTGAACATATAAAATGCAACAAATTACCAACTATTAGAGATAAAAAAATTGGTATGAAGGCAATATTTATAACAGTAAGTATAACGTCTCTCTCTCGAAAGATTACATTATTATAATGAAGTACCTATACATATAGTAGGTATAGCATGTTGATTGTAAATATGGGCTACTGTTAATTTGTGTTACTTGTTTGTGTGAAAAAATCTACAGAAAAACCAGCAAGTTGGTCCAAAATGGGAATCTATTACTTAATGATGTACCTAGCGCTTCTTACACTAATCCAATAAATAAGTTAATCTTACATGAAGTGGCAATTGGGGCATTCCTCCTATGAGGCACTGCAGGTGGTGATCTAGCCTCAAACTGTAATACAAAAAATAAGTTGGTTAATTGCGCATAGGATGGGACCGCACTTCTTGGCATGTTTAAAATACACTATGTTACGTTACAACAATAAAATATTACTAGAAAATAATACATAAATAGGTAATTTACTTAATAATTCGTGGACCACAACAATATTCGGACACATTAACAGTGGTAATAACAGTGAAATTATCATAATACTTACATTTCTGTTTATTTATCCTTTTAGTCACAAAACTATGTTCAAAACAATCGCTGATACAACTAATTAATTATCGTAAGAGTACCCAAAAGTTTTCAAACTATAAACTCAAGTGGTTTTGTTTACAAAAAATATCGTCGGATGTGACAGCCGCGTCGCGTTACTTATTTACGAAATAGGCAAATGAATCGTCATTCAGCCTTAAAATTTAATAATAAAAATGCAGTAAACTCTTATTATGATTAAATTCGTTTGTAGTTTTACTCTATTCCTTAAAATACTTAAAGATTGACCTTTAATATATATTTTAAACCTATAAAACTCTCAGTCGAGATTGATCGATTATGATTTAAAGAAATTTGTTTCAAGCTCTAATTCGACCACGAAACAGCGACGAGAGGTTACAGCCTAGAGTTCGTCGACGACCATAACCGCACTAGTGAATACCGTTTGAATCAGCGCTGCACGCTCGGTCGATCTCTAGGCTGTTTCGTCCACGAGCTCGTCGACGAGTGCAGCCAAGAAATTGTCTCTTAGAGAATAGCATAGCAGGTTAGGTTACTTGGTCAGCGTGGTCCATTGAGACTTTAACCCTTCTCATTCTGAAAAGAGGGCCGTGCCCAGCAGTGGGACAGTAATGGGCTCATTATATTATGTATAATAAGTACCTAGTTTTTGTAATTTCATTTCTTTATCACAATGTTTTACAAACAAGTTCTTCACATTTCTATGTTGAGCGAGAATGGAGGAACTTTATATTTTTTACGTACGCAGATATTTTTGCGCTTATCTCATCATTAAAATTAACAAAACAGTATTACTGTGGTATCTCAATGGTTTGAAAATTCCCCTCAAATCTTCCCCTTTACGTCAAAGACTTTACTTTGGTGAAAATTATGTAAAATGTTAAAAGATAACATCTAAAAATCCGAAATCAAAATGTTCGTTTAACCCCGAGAAGCGATTTAGTACCTAGCTAAAGTTGTTGATTATTTTAAAGTTAATTACTTAATTGTAACTATTTATTACTTTGATATTTTAGTTATAGGTTATAAGCGTGTTTTATGTTAGCTCTTTCGGAAATTACTCTTTTATATTTTATGGCCTGATTATTATGTTTTACAGCTAGCTATATTGTTGTTAAAGTTATTATAATGATTTGTTTTTAGGCTAGATTGTAATATAGTTATTGAAGTAGCTTTATCAATAGTAAAAAAACTGTTTTGTAATACATAGGGGAAATGGCAAAATTGTTTGAAACCAAGGGGGCATTGAACTGATCAGATTAATTACCGGAAACATAGACACAATAGGCAAACAATGGAAGCTGCCGCAAATACGCAGCGTTGGTCATTAAGAGGAAATGAAACTACTCTGCAAGTCTGGACCTTGGACCTATTCAGCCGAATTTATGTACAAAAAACTATAAGTAAAAGTAAAAACCGACTTCAAAAAAAACTAAAAAAGCGTGAAATAATTATCATAATATAAAATTAACAGTTTCAGAAGTCGGTGGTTTTTATTTGTTTCAGTGTAGAATTGCACCGACTTTTGAAACTGTTAATTTTATATTATGTTAATTATTTCACTCTTTTTTTAGTTTTTTTTTTGAAGTTGGTTTTTACTTTGATAAGTTTTTTTTATTAAATACGTTTTAGTGCCATAAATTACACAGTTTAAGACTTAAAATTTATATAACACGGTTGCGTAATCTTTCCAGCAACTAGGTAGTTTTCTTTAATAATAGGTATTAATGTATAATTATCATGACGGTTCCTTACAAATACATACAATCTTCTTTGTTCTTGGCTAATGTTTCTGTGATGACAGTTAAAACAGAGATTGAAAGTCCGCGTCAAAACTTTTGCTGAAGGGAACAAACCAAAACGTTATCTAAGTGTATGTTTTTTTTGTTTATGTTGATTTTTTTAAAAAGCGTTATATCTATTTCGATAAAATTTGTACGGGACCACTTCTGAAGTATGGCCTACTTAACAAAACAAGAATCATCAAAATCCATTCATAATTGGCGGAGATATCGCGTAACGAACATACAAAAAAAAAGAAAGAAAAAACATTCGAAGACGAATTGAGAACCTCTTTCTTTTTGAAGTCGGTTAAAAAGTATGGAGTTCAGACTTGCAGAGTACTTTCATTAAATAGGTCCCTGGTCCATAAGACCAATAATGACAACACGGTTTTTGTCATTAAAAAGTTATTTCAATGCACTACAATAATTGTTAAGCGAAATCATTTCAAGTTGCTGTGAAAAAAAAGTTACAAAGATATTAATTTTTGAAGATGAATAATTTATCCTTCTTCGTAGCGTATAACTTTGAAGTCTAATTTTGGTTTTCCTAATTAGATTAAAACAAAATCGCTTTAATTTATGATTTCATCCAAGTTTGCAGATGTTTCTAAAAGTTTTGACTGATCCACATTTTGATTTAAATAGCCTAGTTCGGTCTTTCATGGTTATAATTTGATTTTCAAAATTGTTCGCTTCTAGCGTGAAATAATTTATCTTGCTTTGAAAATCGCATATTTAAAACTATATAGGCTGTATCCGAATTCGTGTCTTTCTTGTCTACTGGTGGCACAGATTACAAAGGATAATCTTGGAAAAAAAAAAGTAATTTCATAAAGAAAACATGGTTTCTTAACGTGAAGCATTTTAGCGCCCAAAATTAGCTGAGTGAGCAGATGCCGCGGTAGTCATGCCCGCCAGCAGTTTCGCCGGCCTTTCATTCATTTATGCGTGGCATTAAAATGTTCTATCACATAAAAAATATAATTGCAATTGTTTTTTATTTATTTAATACATAAACACCCCCCTCCCTCACTCACACTCACTACTCACATACTCCCCAACAACCATCACACATTGATACACAGTTAGTACCTTTTATTTTAATTGTTGCTTTCTTTTTAAATTTTTAATTATTATTCTGGAACAAATGCACCATGTTTTTGACGTTGATAGCTGCGCCACAGTTTTAAACTTTTGTAGCTATTTTCGTTTTCATATTGTTAATTTGTGTCCTTTAAGTTGTTCCAAATAAACGTTATTATTATTTTTAGCTTATTTTCTATATAGCAACCTTATCAGGTTTAAATACGATTACTTACAACATCCGCGAGACAAAAAAGGAAAAAGTCATTAATTTTTAATCAACCAAAATCGCGTGCAAGGTTATGGATATTTTTGAGTGCAAAGATAATTAAATTTCAAGCATTTCTGTGTATTTAACTTAAAACTCGACTTTTTCGAGTTTTAACCCTATTTTATTGGAGGTTGGATGTAGTTTTAAGGAATTACTCTATTAGTTTACCCCCTGTATAATGTGAGTAAGCTTAAACGACTTTATCGTATTATTCTGGGTCACTTACCAACTTCCTCGTATTAAACGACACAAAATCAGGTCAATTGCAATTGAAAGTCGTCATTAAAAACATTTAAAATAAATTTACATTCCAAACAGTTTGTGTTTTCATGTTATTCCTTATCATTAGAGCGATAAGGTCGTAAAGCGTATTATATAGCTGTTTGATACTTTACGTTTAACTATACCCTTTTCACCTTAAAATGAGTCCTGGCAACCGAACCAAAACCGAACCGTTCATTCAGACAGTTTTCGTTTTCATAAGCTGTCAAACTGTTTGAAACAAAAGACAAAGCCAATCGTTATGGCAGTTTTTGTAAACAAAAACTGACTGACGGTTGTGGTTCGTTTGCGTTTGGCAACAATTTTGTTAGTCGCCTCACGTTTGTCTACAAAAGGTTACCAAACAAAACATGGATGATATAGCTAGACAGTGCCTCCGCTGCCTGCGCCGGCACCCAAAAATAACGCCATTGGGAACCGGCAGTACATTACTGCCGGCAGCCGAGATTACAAAACATCGGCTGCCGGCACCCAAAATGGACACCGGCGGCAGTAATAAGTTGTTTGGTAGGTATGTTAGTTGAAAGGTAGGTTAGATTTTGGGCCAAACACTGTAACTTATCTTCCAACTGACTAATTTCAAGAGCGAGCGGGCACCCCGACACTGATAGGTTAGGTTCGAAGGGGATGACGGGATAGAGTTCGCTCTCTTCGCTTGTTCACTCTAGCCCCCGTTATCCCCTTCGTGTTAGGTTACTTTAAACCCTGCAGACAGAAATAGGAGCTCCGCGCAGCGGGGCTCCGTAGACTCTGCTTTGGAAACCCAAACATCCCCTTAAGTTTTTAATTTGTTTTTATTGTGAAAATAAAAGTGGGTGATGAATAATCGTGTCATGAAGAATTTGAAGAGGCCTTGAAGGTATAAAAAAGTGTATGTAGTGGCGTGGCGCCGGCAGCCAATTTGGATGCCGGCGCCGGCATTCGTAATGGCAACCGTCGCCAGCAGCGGAGGCACTCCCAATATAGCTATTTTAGGTACTGTTTTTGATGATGTCGTTTACGTTTTTTCGATAGCAGGGCCTAATTTTCCTAAAATAAATCTTGATAAATCACAACCGAACCAAGGCCGAACCGTTCATTCAGACAGTTCTCAATTTCAAAAGCTCTCAAATTGTTTGACACAAAAAACAAAATCAATCATTTTGAAAGTTTTCGAAAACAAAAATTGACTGACGGTTGTGGTTCGATAGCGTTTGGCAACAATTTATTTTAGGAGAATTGGGCCCCAGTCTCCTAATGGCTACAATTTACGAAATGACCGCTATGTCAGGACTCATCTTTGGGTGAACAGAGTATAAGACCTTGTAAAATGAAATATTTGAAAAATGTATTGTATATCATCAACCTTTGTGAGCGTCAATTTTATTTGCCGTCATATTAAATTGTACGGGGGAAAATATTTAAGAACGGCAGGGCTGTCGCGTACCGTGAGGGATAAATGTTTTACGTCCTATCGGGTTAGGAGGTGGTGAAGCGAAACATTGTGGTTTGACGAAACATGTGTGATTTTTCGACTTAAATCGGTTTTGAGCGATTATTACATGATGTAAAGTACTACGAACTTCTAATGTTCTCTCATCTCAATTTGGCGAAAAATGGCGAAGATGTCCGTCCGTCGATTGTGGATGAAGAAGCCTTTTACAAATAAAAATACAATGTACCTATGTGTTAAGCAATAAAGTTCAAAACTAAAAAGTATCGATATCTTGAATATTCGATAAAAAACAATGACCTCTCTGGTAATGAAGTATAAAGTCAGATTATAATAATTTGATAAAACATTTAGAAGATAATTATGAAGTTATGAAGACATAATTTATAATGAATAAAAACGTAGTTACAAAATACTTGACGGAAACAGCTGAGACGATATCCGTATTTAACAATAAATTATCTTTAAATGTTAACAACCCTAATATATACAAGATACGTCACTTTTGTATGCTTTGAACTTTGGAGAGGAATGCATTTTGAAATGCCAATGTGAATTTTGCTCTCTCGGCGAATTGCTGGCACTTTGAACATTAATTTTATAATTAAATAATACCAATTTCAAAGCCCTTTCATCTTTTTTGAAATGAAATAACCGCAGTGAAATACCAAAAAAAAAACAACTTACTTCTCAAAATTATTTTTAATTTGATAGTATAGTCTAATAAAAACAAATGAAAGTTGAAAAAAAAGTTTATTCAAATCGAAAACGTATCAAACGCCGAGCATTCGATACTTCAATGTTCATTCAGCAATTACAGCGTATTAAATAAAAAACAGGGTCGTAGTCCGACATTTAAAAAGTCAAAAGTAAAATCAAGAACGAAATTCAAAAAGCGAAGCTCTCATTTACAACATAATTGTGGATGTGGTGACGCTTCAAACACAACCACATTCATTTCATTGTACTCCATTCCTTTGTAAGATTCGTCTCTGGAAAATTATTTGTAAAATTATAATTTTATTCATTTGAATTTTTATCTTGATATATTAAATTAATATTGTATATTGAATTACTTTAGGTATGAAAATATCTAATATAATTCTTAATAATGTTAACGAAATTGTCAATTTTCTAGAATATTCTAGGACAAAATTACATTTAATGTAATTTTAGTTTTAATTTTAGTAATTTTAGTTTTAGTTATCTCGCTTTCTGTTCCGTGTGACCGTTGATTGTAGCTGTGATTGGGAGGCCTGTGTTCAGCAGTGGACGTTTAAGGGCTGAGATGATGAATGATTGTGACGTCATGGTGCTCCCCACATTGAGGGTGTAAAATGAACTTCAAAGTGAAATGTTCGTAGTACAGTTTATAACCTTATAATCTAAGCAACTTAACTGTAACTGAAGTCGTATTAAATGTTTTTAAACTTTCGCGATTTGTACACATTATAAAAGTATAGATCGGGTCTACTCGCGTAAAAAACTTTAAGAGGCACAAAATACCCGTGGTCACGGGTAGACTGAAGTGGCGGACCAGTTGTCATCTTCGTGAAGCAAGGATATTTTCATCTACCCTCAGTCGATCTTGATTTTTTATTATGTTATCGTCGGTACTTCGACACACCACACTAACATATAAAAAACACAGGGATAAAAGGTATTTTGTGCCTCTTAAAGTTTTTTACGCGAGTAGACCCAATCTATACTTTTATAAAGTCGTATTTGTAGCTTTATAATATTATATTATCACATTTTTTATAATCTAAGTAGGTATGGGCGAACCATAGTAGGTACCTACTTAATTGTTCAGTTATTAGTTTAATTAAAAATCGTGGTCAAATAATCACTATCGGATTAAAAAGGAAGGATTTCAATAAACCTTGTAGCTTGGGCACACAGCCTGTGTTTTGCGAATTGTTGGCCCCATTTTGACAAGCTCTCGACGCTACGCAAGTCAATCAAAGCGGAAAATGCAGTTCGTAGAACGCAGCCTGCCTCTACATTAAAGTGTACAAATTATATTCCATACTAGTTTCTGCCCGCGACTTCGTACGCGGATCCTGTTGCTTATGCCTGCGACAACGGGGTCATCAAAATCGAAGATCTGAAACGTCTGATGTCTCTAGAGACCTAGAAGCAGATGCGTAGATACGCTGAGAACTCAAGTGCAATTCTTTATCCGTGAACGTCTCCGACTCGCGAGACAATGCGTGACGTTCACGATCAGCGGTCAGTCATGCATCACGTTCCCCACTTGTCTCTAGAGACCTAGAAGTCGATGCGTAGATACGCTTGGAACTCAAGCGCAATTCTCTATCCCTGAACGTCTCCGACTCGCGAGACAATGCGAGACGTTCACGATCAGCGGTCAGTCGCGCATCACGTTCCCCACTTGTCTCTAGAAACCTAGAAGTCGATGCGTAGATACGCTTGGAACTCAAGCGCAATTCTCTATCCCTGAACGTCTCCGACTCGCGAGACAATGCGAGACGTTCACGATCAGCGGTCAGTCGCGCATCACGTTCCCCACTTGTCTCTAGAGACCTAGAAGTCGATGCGTAGATACGTTTGGAACTTAAGCGCAACTCTCTATCCGTGAACGTTTCCGACTCGCGACACAATGCGTGACGTTCATGATCAGCGGTCAGTCGCGCATCACGTTCCCCACTTGTCTCTAGAGACCTAGAAGTCGATGCGTAGATACGCTTGGAACTCAAGCGTAATTCTCTATCCGTGAACGTCTGCGATTCGCGAGACAATGCATGACTTGCACGATCAGCGGTCAGTCGCGCATCACGTTCCGCACTTGTCTCTAGAGACCTCGAAGTCGATGTGTATATACGGTGAGAACTCAAGTGCAATTCTCCATCCGTTAACGTCTCCGACTCGCGAGACAATGCGTGACGTTCACGATCAGCGGTCAGTCGCGCATCACGTTCCCCACTTGTCTCTAGAAACCTAGAAGTCGACGCGTAGATACTCTTGGAACTCAAGCGCAATTCTCTATCCGTGAACGTCTCCGACTCGCGAGACAATGCGTGACGTTCACGATCAGCGGTCAGTCGCGCATCATATTCTTCACTGGTCTCTAGAGACCTGGACGCAGATGCGTAAATACGCTGAGAACGCAGGCGTGCTTTGCAATCCGAAGAGGTTTCCACGGAGCGAGTTGCAGCCTGATGTGCTCGAACAGCATCAAGTCTCTCCGGACGCTCTTCGGTACATTCTTGGGATCTTATGATCCTCAACCTTTTAGCTCCTTTGGAACATTGGGAAAGATTTGACCTCTTTCTAGGCATGGTTATAGTTTTATTGTGAAGATACCTGATCATTTAAAATCTAAGTGACTGCTCCCCTGCGTTACCGGGTAGGCTACCGTGTCACGAAGATAAATGGAAAAGGAAATTAAACATTGAAATAAAATAAGCCCGAAGACATATTTATTCGATAAAATAAAAAAATTAATGGGAGTTTTGGCCAGTAGAGTCAAATTTTCAATGATATACCATCGTCATCGAAAATCAGTCTTAAACTGTTACCGCCTTCATCGCGTGGAGGTACTCCCAGCTTATGTTATTTTATAATTATACAGTGAAATTAGTGATAGCTTTGATTTCCACATCAGATGTTTCTGATCTTCGATTTTTATAAGTCAACAGGAAATGCCCATCAGACCGAACAACTTTTGTTAAGACGTCATTCCTATATTGTGTTATGGTGTAGCTGAGCTCTTGGAGTTCCACAACAGGTGTTCCAGATCTTCGATTTTTATAAGTCAACAGAGAGTGCTCATCAGATTGAACAACTTTTGTTAAAACGTCATTCCTATATAAGTTATAGTGTAGCTGGGCGCTTGGAATTCCACTACAGGTGTTCCAGATCTTCAATTTTTATACATCAACAGAGAGTGCTCATCAGGCTGAACAACTCTTGCTAAAACGTCATTCCTATATATGTTATAGTGTAGCTGGGTGCTTGGAATTCCACAACAGGTGTTCCAGATCTTCAATTTTTATACATCAACAGAGAGTGCTCATCAAGCTGAACAACTCTTGCTAAGACGTCATTCCTATATATGTTATAGTGTAGCTGGGCTCTTGGAGTTCCACATCAGGTGTTCCAGATCTTCAAATTTATTCTCTCAGCAGAAAATGCTCATCACGTGGAACAATTTTTGCTATGGTACCATTTTTGTATCTCTTATAGTTTAGCTGGTCTGTTGCGGTTCTGCATCAGGTGTTCAAGTTTCCAAGATAAATTATAGCCTATATGTTGCCCAGACTTAATACCTATACAACAACAAAAAAAACATTCAAATCCGTCCAGTAGTTCCGAAGATTAGCGTGTACAAACAAACAGACACACAGACAAACAGACAAACAGACAAACAGACAGAATTTTTTTTTTGGATTCGTGCTCTTTTACTATTTCTAAACCCCCCTCAATAATTTTTTTTTTAATATATTCAATGTACAGACACAGTTTTTTTACTGTTTTATTATATGTATAGATAATGCCATTACCACATAATTTAAGCACCAAATATTGTCCTTAAAAATGTAAATAGGCTCGCCATCTCACATGGGGCTCAATACAAGAAGCGAAAGTGGGTGTACAGACTCTTGTAATAAAGGCGCAATTTCATTAGGCAAGTCTGGCATGCAAGTTTGGCGTCAAATTTGCGTACAAGTTGCTTACATTGGAAACATGTTTTCGAGAGTATACAAATTGCATGCAGGTTTTACTTGCATACAAGTGGAGATGTTCAACAATTGAGTTGGACATCATGGGTGTTAATCACTCGTTCGCAATTCGAAAAGTGAAACTAACGTTTGCGCGTTCAATTTGCACGTCACTTGAATAAAAAATGTGCGAGTTCAAACTACCTCATACAAGTTGTAACTTGTATGCAGGTTTGTTTCAAGTTGTATGCAATTTGCAACTTGCATACAAGTAACTAGCCTAATGGAATCGCGCCTTAAGAGAATACCTCTGTTTACCCCATCGGGGATAGTAAGTTGTGACGGTCTGTCACGTACTCCTAATTATTAACAAAATATTCTATTTATTTTAGAACCATAATACAATATCGGGCCTCTTAGGAACACATTAAATGTATAGTTTATGGGAAACAGACTAGGGACAAGTGTTAGCCATCTGTTAAGATAAAATGTTATACAAATTCTAAAGAAATTGGTAAAATGTGAAAACCCGAGTGCAACGCATAATACAAGAGCCACATTAAGAGCGACCCTCTTAGAAACAATTAAGGAACTGAGCAAAAAGGGCAATACATCTGTTGCGCAAAAGCATGGGAATATGGTCTTAGCGACGTGAAATGGAATATCAAGGATTCAAGGAAGGACAGTGGGTTATAGACCTCTATAGGGTACGGACGTCAGAGTCAACAGCTAGGAGAGGCTGTTTTAGACCAGTATAGGAGTCGGTCACCAGAGTCATAGGCGAGTAGACTTAGGATTAACTAGGAGAGTTGATCAAACCCTGCTAGGAAGTCGAAAGGGCAAGAGGCTATTATAACCAATTTAAGTTATTATAGTTTAGCTTAAGTGTATTGTAATACTAGTTATACTTAGAATTTATCAGTCCTAACAAAGTGTGCAAGTGCGAATCTCCATGAGTGCGTGAGTGAACGAATGGGTGAGTGTTTTACTATAATTATTCCAGGCTGTATTATTGTTTATGTGCGGACAATAACTGTAAAGTAATTTAATATCATGTATCGTTTAGACATAAACGGTACATCTGACTTCGCCGAGGTTTCTTACACCTGCGTTTGGATAAAGGGAAACGGAGAAGGCCTTCCATTAAATGGCACACATATGTACCCAATCACACCCGACCATACAACCAATATTTATATCTATCAATACTCAGATCACACACGCCGTCTATGGAAGGCTGAACCGTATAATATACTTTGGACTCGCTCAGATTAATCTAGGCTACAATGCCAACCCTTAATAATCACCGGAATATAAATCAACCAAACGTTAGTGATAGCTACTTCCTATTGACTGACTGACCCCAGCATTATGTCTTACGGCGATGCACTTGTTTTACGTACACTTCCAGGGAGGGGGGTAGGCTTCACCAAGTACCCTAAAATTGATGGATAGTCTTCCTAAAGGACGCTAGAGAACGTGTCTCGTTATGCCCGGCCCAAACGAAGCCAATCACAGAATCGTCATTAACACTTAGCGAGCCACGAACAGGGCGGGAAGCGGCCTCACAACCCGTTACCGTCCACGAACTTGGGTAGATTAAGGAAGTGTGAAGTGACGATAAATAATACCACTCGAACGTATCCCAGGTGCAAACAACCGACTAACAATACGCTGCGCTTGCGCTATTTTAAATAACTAATTCAAGTAAAGGGATCACTCGGGTCTAATCAATACTAGTCGTCCAGCATTGCTGGGAACATGTCTCGCTGAATGGCAGATGGACTTCGCAGGACTCTGTCTTAGGATTGAGTAAGACATGAGAGCTTAGGAACGCGGACCGTTAAACCACAGGCCTCGTGGCAGTTAGACTTTAGCGGTACCCGTAAGATGCGACAGCGCATCATAATATGGGGTTCAATTGTAATGAAATTAATATAACACAATTAATGTGTTTCAGAACGCAAGCGTTACGTATCCCCGTACCTATAATGTCCCTCGTTATTCCTCCCTTTGGTTATATCTCATAATTATGATATATGTCACTTGCATCCCTTTCATTGTCCCTTTAGCTTTCTTAATAATGACATATATTACAATTTAAATATTATCTGAAGTCCTCCTACAGAATTGTTTTATATAACTACTTCTTTTTATTACTTCTCCATAATTTGTATAATTCTATTATTGTAAATAATATTATGTTTTGCTTTGTATAGAGTCAATTAATTATTCACCTAACAGACAGAACTGTGTTGCTGGGGAGTTTGTTGCGCCGTTTCTTCTCCCCAGCATAAACACTAGGAAGCGGTGAAGGGAGGGCTGTTTGTGGGCTGTCTATAATTGTACATTTAAAGTCCAAAAGAGCTAAATAAATGAGTTATGAATTTTGACTTGAGTTTGTATTTAAATATTGGAAAAATGAAAATTTTATCAGCTTAGGGTTAGCGACGTACAGTCACATGTGGTGCCGTGACCAGGATTCTCGTCATTAAATGTACTGATTCATTTCAGTACAACGAGAAAGAACAACAAATGGGTTACAACTAAAATAACACAACGAAATAACCATAACTGAGACGATACAAATCAATATGGCCATAATGTTTATGATTTTGTTTCAAAAGCATAAAAAGAACAATAACACAATGATTCCATTATTAGGGTGTAATAAAAGGATCTAACTCAGTCCTAAACTTAAGACATTGAAATGAATAGAATACTCGTGTGCCTTGTTTCAAATTCCAGGATAATAAAATGGCTCTGCACGTGCTTGCAACTATTGTGTGCCTCAACCCTTGGGTTGCGCGTCGCACTTTCTCCAATGATTCATCAAAGCAGGTAGACTTCAACAACATCAATAGCGTGGCTCCTGTTGCGAAGTTAAGTGTAAAATTTTATCCATATCCGTGCACTATTTTAGGAATCATTTCCTTACCTAGAGTACAGTTATCTTAACAGAACGGTGTACACGAAAGTTGCGAACAATTTCACGGTTTATACCGAAGATTGTTTCATATTTTCCTCTACTGAGTGAATTAATATTAGATCTGTCAAGTATATACTAAGCTTAGACGTAGACGTGGTCTAATATCTCTTTGTCAAAATATTTATAATCTGAGGGGGGACTAATTTAGGTTATCCAGGATATTATAAATATGTTTCCAATGCTTGTCTTGGTGTCCATTCAATTAATTCACTAACTTGGGCAATTCTAGATAAATATTATGTGTAAAGCCTTTTTTCAACTATATTGGGATCGGCTTACAGTCTAGCCGGATGTGGCTGAATATCAGTATTTTACACTGAGCGACTGCCATCGTAATATTTTACTCTGCAACCCAGTTGCTGAACGGTGCCGATATCCTAAAATTGGAACGGTTGCCGGACTTTCGGGTTGATGACTGCTAGTAACGACTGTCATGAGTGTTCATGTAACACTCGGGACCGACAGCTTGACGTGCTCTCTAATGCTTGGAGGGGGCTCATTACATATAACGAGTGGTCGCCCATCCACGGATAAACCGCGGCGGGCGCGGCTTAGTCTTGGAAATCATATGATCCGCGCGTTCGTTAATTAGCCACGAGCCCCTCACTTGGACATTTCGAGATGTCCACAAATATTATTCAACTTGTATTACTGTTTGTAAATTCTGTTCCGCCCTCTTAGGATCAGAGGGGGGACGCCTCATTGGAATATAATCTAATATGTTCATGTGCGGACTATTTCAGAAACTGCTGTACACGATTACGACAGCTGACTTTCCATCAACTACGTTGAGGCGCAACTTGGGAGAGGCCTCTGTCTTGTGGTGGCTGCGCTAGGCTGAGTTGGGGATACCGTAGGTAACGAGGCTCGATATCGCAATAATCTTGCAAGGAAACTCTGGTATGTACAAATAAATTATAATCATGCACAGGTTTTCTGAACTTTGATGAGGTACAATAAATATCAAAATATAAATGCTTAAAAAGGATTAACATTCGCATTATGATTAAAAGTTGTATAAATTTGAATCGCCGTATAAGAAAATGACTTTATTAGTTAGAACGAAATCTACGTCTTATTGGACTTTGATTCCGGTTAGAACGTAATAATTATGAATTGACGATTCAATATTTGATACACTTAAATATGAGGAGTTGGAAGACTATCGGTAATCGATAGAATTATGTACACTTCATACCTAAGGTAATGAATCCATAATTTGAAGTAATTGGAAATCAGTATGGAAATATTGCACAGTACAAAGTTTACACTAACTCATGTGCAACTTATCTATACTAATATTATAAAGAGGTAGAATTTGTTTGTTTGTTTGTTTGTTTGTTTGTTTGTATGTAGGAGGTAATCTCCGAAACTACACATCCGATTTCAAAAATTCTTTCACCAGTAGGAAGCTACGTTATCCCTGAGTGCTATAGGCTATATTTTGGGATCAAAAAATTAGGGATCCGTAAATTAACGGGAGCGAAGCCGCGAGCAAAAGCTAGTGAGTAATATTCTCACAATAATGTTTCTCATGGATACGTAGGTGAGGATTTGTCTGAAACAATACAAATTCCAAAATCCTTCACAATTTACAGCTGGAACCTTCACTTGGTTTTGATTGATGATCACAATGGACTCAGGCCACACTCAGGCTGATATTATAATTGTTTATTTCTCATTAAAGATGGAGACTGACCGACACGAGCATATGTCTTGCAGTCGTGCTTGTTACGCGTAAGGTGCACTTCCTGGGATCGGGGCAACCACATCAACCACGTACAAATTCATATATTACTCCAGTTCTAAGGACTGCTAGGGACCATGTCTCGACAAGA
Organism: Amphipyra tragopoginis; assembly: GCA_905220435.1. Taxonomy (NCBI): domain Eukaryota; kingdom Metazoa; phylum Arthropoda; class Insecta; order Lepidoptera; family Noctuidae; genus Amphipyra; species Amphipyra tragopoginis. The sequence goes on from HG992006.1 coordinate 8,436,347, forward strand.
GCATGATGCAGTCGCAATGCCGCTGGAAAAGTCGCCCCGTTGCCGCAAGGACCGTCGCACGGTTGGGACTATAAAAGCCGCCACGCGTCACGCCAATGATTTACCAATCCGAGAGGATTGCTAGGGACCATGTCTCGAGGAGAGCATGATGCAGACGCAATGCGTCACGTATTAAGGAAGTGTAAGGTGACAAACCGTCCTTACGTGTACCAGGTGCAGCTGTGTGATATAATGCGAGTAATGACTGACCAACACCTAACAATTACGTTAGGAATTTTACAAGAACTATTGCTTATATGTCTGTTGCAGTTCTTATAATAATCTTATTGGAAAGAAATAGTTTTACCTAGTGTGAAAACTCTTCCGCTGTACTACGTCACGCGTCTGATTTTCAGAGGGGGGAATGTGACGGTCTGTCACGTACTCCTAATTATTAACAAAATATTCTATTTATTTTAGAACCATAATACAATATCGGGCCTCTTAGGAACACATTAAATGTATAGTTTATGGGAAACAGACTAGGGACAAGTGTTAGCCATCTGTTAAGATAAAATGTTATACAAATTCTAAAGAAATTGGTAAAATGTGAAAACCCGAGTGCAACGCATAATACAAGAGCCACATTAAGAGCGACCCTCTTAGAAACAATTAAGGAACTGAGCAAAAAGGGCAATACATCTGTTGCGCAAAAGCATGGGAATATGGTCTTAGCGACGTGAAATGGAATATCAAGGATTCAAGGAAGGACAGTGGGTTATAGACCTCTATAGGGTACGGACGTCAGAGTCAACAGCTAGGAGAGGCTGTTTTAGACCAGTATAGGAGTCGGTCACCAGAGTCATAGGCGAGTAGACTTAGGATTAACTAGGAGAGTTGATCAAACCCTGCTAGGAAGTCGAAAGGGCAAGAGGCTATTATAACCAATTTAAGTTATTATAGTTTAGCTTAAGTGTATTGTAATACTAGTTATACTTAGAATTTATCAGTCCTAACAAAGTGTGCAAGTGCGAATCTCCATGAGTGCGTGAGTGAACGAATGGGTGAGTGTTTTACTATAATTATTCCAGGCTGTATTATTGTTTATGTGCGGACAATAACTGTAAAGTAATTTAATATCATGTATCGTTTAGACATAAACGGTACATCTGACTTCGCCGAGGTTTCTTACACCTGCGTTTGGATAAAGGGAAACGGAGAAGGCCTTCCATTAAATGGCACACATATGTACCCAATCACACCCGACCATACAACCAATATTTATATCTATCAATACTCAGATCACACACGCCGTCTATGGAAGGCTGAACCGTATAATATACTTTGGACTCGCTCAGATTAATCTAGGCTACAATGCCAACCCTTAATAATCACCGGAATATAAATCAACCAAACGTTAGTGATAGCTACTTCCTATTGACTGACTGACCCCAGCATTATGTCTTACGGCGATGCACTTGTTTTACGTACACTTCCAGGGAGGGGGGTAGGCTTCACCAAGTACCCTAAAATTGATGGATAGTCTTCCTAAAGGACGCTAGAGAACGTGTCTCGTTATGCCCGGCCCAAACGAAGCCAATCACAGAATCGTCATTAACACTTAGCGAGCCACGAACAGGGCGGGAAGCGGCCTCACAACCCGTTACCGTCCACGAACTTGGGTAGATTAAGGAAGTGTGAAGTGACGATAAATAATACCACTCGAACGTATCCCAGGTGCAAACGTGAGATATCATGCAACCGACTAACAATACGCTGCGCTTGCGCTATTTTAAATAACTAATTCAAGTAAAGGGATCACTCGGGTCTAATCAATACTAGTCGTCCAGCATTGCTGGGAACATGTCTCGCTGAATGGCAGATGGACTTCGCAGGACTCTGTCTTAGGATTGAGTAAGACATGAGAGCTTAGGAACGCGGACCGTTAAACCACAGGCCTCGTGGCAGTTAGACTTTAGCGGTACCCGTAAGATGCGACAGCGCATCATAATATGGGGTTCAATTGTAATGAAATTAATATAACACAATTAATGTGTTTCAGAACGCAAGCGTTACGTATCCCCGTACCTATAATGTCCCTCGTTATTCCTCCCTTTGGTTATATCTCATAATTATGATATATGTCACTTGCATCCCTTTCATTGTCCCTTTAGCTTTCTTAATAATGACATATATTACAATTTAAATATTATCTGAAGTCCTCCTACAGAATTGTTTTATATAACTACTTCTTTTTATTACTTCTCCATAATTTGTATAATTCTATTATTGTAAATAATATTATGTTTTGCTTTGTATAGAGTCAATTAATTATTCACCTAACAGACAGAACTGTGTTGCTGGGGAGTTTGTTGCGCCGTTTCTTCTCCCCAGCATAAACACTAGGAAGCGGTGAAGGGAGGGCTGTTTGTGGGCTGTCTATAATTGTACATTTAAAGTCCAAAAGAGCTAAATAAATGAGTTATGAATTTTGACTTGAGTTTGTATTTAAATATTGGAAAAATGAAAATTTTATCAGCTTAGGGTTAGCGACGTACAGTCACAAAGTGTATGCATGTTTTATGCTAGTTATCTAAGCAATACAAAACGAAGCATTAACGTAAACTCCAACAAAAATCTGCCTTTGATATTACAGAAATGTTCAAGCATTAAGCCAAAGACGTTTACACCCCAATAACTTTACAAACATAATAATCTTTCGTCGTTTAAGGCCTAAATCTCGTCCGTACTCAAACCGAGTGAAGACGCGGTAAAAACACTTAGTCCCAACATGATACCGTTGTCAAGAGATTTTTGTTTCCGCCGCCACGCCTGCTCTTGACATCAATTCTAGAGGCGAATAAAGGAGGTTCATTTAAAATCTCCTCCATAAAACGACCTCGGCTTTTTCTGATTTGATTAGCTTTATTTTAAGGATGGAGTTCGTAAAAGGAGGCTAGAACAATGCGACCCATTTGGAGGCAGATGTGTTTCAATTCTGAGTCATTAGTCTACTCCAATGCGTAATGGGGAGTTTATTGAGAGATATTAGTTTCTTTATTGGTGCTGAAAGTGAAAAGTATTGGTGATCGGTGATTGGTGAGCTTGGCGTATTGGATCTACAAGTAAATGGAGGATATAAACTTAATTATTTTCCATTACCATTGAGGTATAAGTTCGTAGCCGACTGCATACAGCAGCAGCAGACACGTAGTGACGTAGCGACACGTCGTAGCGACACGTAGCAGCGTCATGTCGCTGCAGTCATGATTCCGAACTCAACTGCAGATGGCTGCAGCAGACGGCAGCGTCGTATTCCAGTTAGTTCTGAATGTTCCGTGAGGATATCTGACCTGTTTGGGATTAGCGATCGCGATTTACTTTTGTATCTTTTGTTTTTGTTAGATGCCTCGTACAGTGCAGGATATTGGGCCACCTGAATTATCAGTTTTACTTTCTCGGAATTGGAAAAAAATATTTTTGAGAAAGATTCAACGTGTCGTCGCTCCAGCGTCGGTGGCACTACAGTAGGCCTAGCACGAATGTTGTAACGTATGGTAACGTAAACGTAACGCTAGCGCGAGTGAATTTTGAATTGGAAATACTCGTTTCGCACATAATATTTAATTGAATTGAAAACTTTATTCATATCTAAAGATACAACTTGTACTTGTCGCATACATTTAAACCAAAATGCTATAGGATAGTTGTATTTTTATACAAAATTTACTCACATTAACGTTACGTTTACGTTACTATACGTCAAAATATTCGTGCTAGATCTACTGATCTGCGGTCGGGCGATACGTCGTCTGCGGTCGTGCGACGTATAGTCGGGCGTCGTGTCGCTAGCTGCGGAAGGTATTTCATAAAAATACATAGAAACCAGTAGTGTCGGAGCGACACGTCATCTGCTGCTGCTGTCTGAATTCGGCTACGAACTCGTACCTTTACTGTCCCACTGCTGGGCACAGGCCTCTTCTCAAAATGAGAAGGCTTCCACCATACTGACTACGCGTACCATCGAGAACTTTTTGGTGGTCTCTCAGTTATGCAGGTTTCCTCGCGATGTTTTCGTTCACCGTTGAATTGGATAAATTGGAGATCACGTAATAATTTGTTGATTTCCCAATGGGTAATAAAGGTCCAACGTTGCACGTAAGGCCAGATAATGGAATGAAATTAAAATATTTTTATTCTTTAATATGAACATTATTTACGACTTTTGAAGATACCTATACAGGGTGTAAACGAAATCGTGTAAATCCTTCAAACTGCGTGATCTACTGGTGACACTGATTGACCCTGCATATGCTTGGGGTGCATGAAAAGAGCCTCCACGAGTGACGATATTTAGGTACGTCGTGGCTAATCTTTTCACCACAGCATGAACTATTTTCGTATAGCTCGTGCTGACACGAGAGAAGAAGATCCTGCATAGGTTTTTTTCAGAATAAACAAAAAAAAGTTTTCAAAAAATGGACCCTGTTATTCTGTATCTGAGTAATTTTAGCGTCCCAAGTTAACTGACTGCGTGGAACGATATCGGGCTAGTCGTGCCCGTCAGCTGTGTCGCCATATGCCATCTTTCATTTATGCATGGCATCGAAATTTTCAGTCGCATACAAAAAAATGGGAAGAAAAAGTTTATTTTTATTTTTAATCAATCTATATCCCATGCGGGGTTAATCTATACCATAATAGATCATGTGGTTTGAAGGAATTACACGAATTCGTTTTACCCCTGTATAGTCGTCTTCTGCTATAGAAATAATATTTTAGTATATCAGGAAATACATAATCCCCACAATAAATTACGAAAGATTACGTATGCAAAGATAACAAATGATGGTACCTCCTCTAAGGTCATCAGCTTAGGCTATTTTAAGAAGATTAGTAGCTTTATAAGCATAAAATCAGCCCTCAACTAACAGATAGCTGTCGGCGCATGAGTGGCACTCGACTATTTCCGCCATGCCGGTCAAGGCTCTTCTATCTGTATCACTGTGCTGAAATGTTTTCAGTTTTTGCTTTGTTTGTTAACGGTAAAATATTGTTTCATTTTGTTTTTTCGTGAGACTCAGTTAATTTATTCACTTGACAGACAGTGTTGCTGAAGAGTTTGTTGCGCCGTTTCTTCTTCACAGTATAAACACTAGGAAGCGGTGAAAGTCTTGAGGTTGGCGGGAAAGGTTTTGGGGGCTGTCTTTCGTAACATTGACGTTCAAAAAGAAATAACTAATTCTAGTCTATTTTGAATAAATGAGTTTTGAAGTTGAAATTTACTTTTATTAACTGATCTACTGATCAACTATTGATCATGCCATTCTGTGATATGGAGAGCTTATGCTATTAACAATCTGTCATTTGCAATTTTTTTGTCCCATATGTGTACGTGACTTAAATAAAACCATTGTTCACTGTACCAGATACTACACACATCAAAAGTGTCTAGGGATCAAGCATTTTTATGCGGATTTCTTGAGATTGAGATGTGGCTTTGTAATAAATTTATGATTTTATAAATTTATATGGATCCTTTTTGGTGCATTTCATAATTTGAATCAGGAACTGTGAATCAAATTCGAGTAAAAGATGAAAATCAGCTGTCAATATTTTCCCTATAAAAACATACAACGCATTGAAGACATTATTAGTGCTACTGTTTCCCTACTACTGATTAAAACCAACGTTATTATGGAGCGGCGACGTCATTTAAGCAGGGAAGAAATGCTCAGAGCCGTGGGAATGATAGAAGCTGGTTCCCGGCAACGTACTGTGGCTTTAGCTCTGAATACAAGTCAGAGTGTTATCAGTCGACTTTGGACACGTTACCGAAGCACTGGTACCGTGGCTGAGCGCCATGGAGGACGGTATCGCTGCACCACACGGAGACAAGACCGATACATTCAAATCTTAACTCGAAGAGCTCCAACAATAACCGCCATGATGTTAGCCGTGAGGCTTCATCACTCTTCAGGGAACTTAATTAGCGACCAAACAGTCAGAAACCGCTTGCATGAAGTGAACCTTCATTCCCGAAGACCGCTACGGGTACCACCTATAGCAATGCACAATCGTAGGATTCGATATCAATGGGCTCTTGGACACAGAAATTGGGCAGAAGAACAATGGCGTTTCGTGTGCTTTTCTGATGAGTCTCGTTTTGGTATGAGACCGGATACAAGACGTATACGACACTGGAGAACCCCTGGACGCCAACAGCGATTAAAATCCTGCCAGGAAGTCCATCCTTATAGTGGTGGAACCATCATGGTATGGGCGGGTATTTGGATCGGCGGAAGAACTGAGTTGATTTGGATCAGAGGCAACCTCAACGCTCAAATTTATGCTGAGACGATTGTATCAGACGTCATCGTTCCTCTACAAGCGCAAATCGGTCCCTTATTTCAGTTAATGCATGATAATGCACGACCGCACACCGCAAGAGTTGTAAGACAGACTCTCGCCGCAGCTAACATCAATGTCCTGCCCTGGCCTGCTCAGTCGCCAGACTTGAACCCGATTGAGCATGCATGGGATATGCTACAGAGAAGAGCTCTGCCGAATATGGAGGGTATCTAGTCGCAAGAAGACCTTTTTTTGTTGTTGCAACGAACATGGGCGGCCATTCCACAGCGTGATTTGGATGAACTCATTTTGAGTATGCCAAACCGATGTTCTTGTGTTGTTAGTGTTCGCGGTAGAAACACGGATTATTAATTGTTTAAGTTACCCAATAAAATTTTAAAGAAAACTGTTATTTCAGTCTTTTTTTCGAACTTTTGTGTTAGTGGTTCAAATGTCAAAAATCCCTTTATTAGGAAAATGGCAAATTTCTTTATTAATGCAAAGGTGACTTGGTTTATCGTTACTGTGACAAACGAAAACACTTTATTTGATGAATCCTTAAAGAAAATTTTAATTAATATCAATCAGGAGAAAAGTTATTGCAAAAATATATGTTGATCCCTAGACACTTTTGATGTGTGTATTTTCTAGTTTGTTCGCGCAGTATTGTGTGGGTTTAAGTAAGTAATAATTATTATCATAGATTTATTTGAATAGATAAGAAGCCAATAGGAGTATTCAAGACTGTCAGTGACTGTCTGTTTATAGTACGGACGCCAGCAGGTCAAGCTACCTGAAACTGTCAAATTTTCCCAATCAACCTTGAACCTAATGGTTTCGCGATAAAGATGAAAATCTATTAAAGAAATCTGACAGATTGTAGTAGCTTGATGTGCTGGCATCTGTACTTAACCTGCCGAAAATAGAAATACAAAACTATGGCGCCGATTCTCTTGTTCACTAACTAAAGTAAAATTAGAGAATTGCTATCTTTTACTAACAGACAATACTAGAAAAGGACAGTGATAGATAAGAACTAAGTGAAATACAGATTTCAAACTAGTTTACGCTTTGAAATCCACCGTGTTTTTAGTCAACACGTTTTAACGTGTCGTCTAGTATAGTAACTTTTGTTCAACTAAATTAGACAGCTCTTATTACGTCTATCTCTTTCTTACTTTATCAGACTGAAAAAGATGGCAATTTCGAAAATTAAGATTAGTTTGTGCAAAACAGAATGAGCACCAATGTTTAGATAATTAAAAAAATGCATACCAATCCACCCTATATAGTATAATAGGACCTACGAGAAGTAGGAACAGCCCAGCACAATACACAACGTCCGCCGCCGTCCGGCATACCGTCCTCGCCGACGAGGCCCGTCGCGTCGACGACGACGGCGTGAGACGACGCCGCTCACGATCCACCGAGATCTCCCGTCGTAGAGCCGGTCGCCTCTTCAGACTCCGCAGTCACACCGATACTTCAGCTCTCATCAAGCTGTCTCCGCCCCCCAAGCCTCCACCAGCAACGCCGTAAGCCAAGGTCCGAGTCCCACTAGGGGTCGCCCTTAGTGCTGTTGTTGCAGGTAGTCGTGATGTTAGTGTAGTAGGTACAAGTAGTTATCTTAGGTTAAGTATTTTACTCCCCCCCCCATTGGCTGGAGACCCTTCAGGTCTCGCCAATAACTGTCCGGTTACGTACAAATGGTCCCCTAGGACAATCTAAAGCAGCCCACTAGAAAAAAAAAATAGGAACAGTTAAAGGTTTATTTTTCGAAACTTAATATTGTTATGGGCTCTTTTTTCCCCTTAGCTTATTCTTTTTATACCGTTGTAACTTGATTCTAAAACGGTTCCTTATAATATTATGAGGCAATCCAGAGACGCCATTTCCATAATTACGTGTATTTCCACTAAATCAACGGCTAACACGGAAAATGTCCGACACAAAACATCCGGAAATTATGTTTATTTACCGGTCATGTTACGGAACAGTATTTAATTTTCGAGGTATTTTTAGTAAATAAATTCATTTTCAGTCGCTTTTTTTGTTTAGGCAAAGTTTAATTAAAACGATCATCAATATTCTGATATGTGCATATTATTAAAATTTTACAGCCGATAGATAACCGTTTCAATTATTTATCCATAGAAAGAGGTAAATGAGAGTATTATCATTGGCTTAAATGAGTTTATCATCAAATGATTGTTACAGTAAGAGAATATTATGATTTCGGGATTCAGCATCTCAAGATCCCAAGATTATTTTAAATTTCTAAGATATTATTAAATCCCGGTATTGGCTAGGTAAAATCCCGAAGTTTTGTAATCACAAAAAGGTTGGTCCTAAGTATCTTTTAAATACAGTGTAACTTTTCAAAAGGTATCTAAATTTTTAGGGGCAATTCAGAATTGATAACATAATTTAGATCAAAGGAATAAAATAAAATTACTTCCAAGTTTTTTTTATTCCTGGCCGCCAGTAATCAAAAGATCGTGTGGATAATCAATTACGCAATTCATTTCAATAAAACAGATAGCACTTGCATAATTTAAAATTGATAACATACGCACACAACCACAAATCGTCATAAGCTTTTTTAGGATATGTTTGGGAATGTAATTTCAAAATCATTAAAAACGCATTTTCTAAATTTTAATTTTAAAATTTGGATACCTTATCACCCATAATTGGAACCATAATTTATCAAAAACACCATCAAATCCATACCTAAACCAAAATACTATCGCCGCAACCTTCCCGCGGTTACCAGTAACTACTTACCCCATCCCCTCCAAAGTTGTAAACTATCGAGTTTAATATTTCACTGCTATCCTGTCTACCGTCGTCACGGCGCTAATTGCCGTGAACCAGAAACAGATCAAGAGACATCAATCTCTTAGCAGATAGAAGATAAAAAAGGTATGACGTGTAGTTATACTGATTTTGGGAGTTTTCCTGTATGATGGACGAAATAGTGTTTTGACGAATAAAAATTGTTGCCGAACTGCAAATGAATCACAACCGTAAGAGCGGTTACGCACTGCATCCGATTCGAATCCGCGAAAATACGTTCCGAAGTAGTCATAGAACTATTTGTATGGTAGTTTACGCACTAGATCCGACTTCCGTCATCCGATTTCTCTACGTCATCCGTGAGTCTCCAATTCGAAATATTGACAGACCGAAGTAGCCGTAAGCCGCACTGTTTGTATGAACGCTTTCGCATTACCTCGGATTCAAATCGGACATATGCCAAAGATGGCCCCTGAATTGCTTGGATTTGGATCAGAGATCGGATTAGTGCGTAAGCAATATGCGAATTCGGTTCGAGATATTTTGAATCAGTTCCGTATTTTCACGAATTCGGATCGGATGCAGTGCGAAAAGCAATATCCGAATTCGGTTCGAGTTTATTATATCCATATTTTCACGGATTCGGATCGGATGCAGTGCGTAACCGCTCTTAGTCAATTGTTTTTTATGAAAACTGGCAAAATGCTCGTTTTTGTTTTCAAAATATTTGTAAATTTTTGGGAAACGTTTTTGCTCTGTTTTTTTAATTGTATTTGGTAGCGTTTGACCTTTGTCGCACCTGATGGTTAGTGTATACAGCGGCTAAAATAGATCACACAAAATGTGAGTCATTTTCGCATCACGAGTTAACTGACTACACCAGTAATAGATTACGTTTACATCCTGTAGAACATTTTTTTTTGCCCGGGGATGGCGAAGGGTTGTGCCGGACTCTTACCGGCTAAAAACCCACGGTGTTCCTTCTCCTGACCCTTAGCCGGGGTCGCGGGATTCGCAGCTGCATGCACCGCGACAACCCTGTAGATCTTACCACCACTCACAACGAGTTTACGATTAGACTTAAACTTTAATGCATTATTGATTTACTAACTCTCTCTTTTCTGAATAAGATCTTCTTTTTTTCTATATAATTTTAATAACAATTCTACACCGACAAAACCTATTCAAAATCCGTCTTAAAACATTCAACTTCAAGTCAACACTTGAGAACATAAACACGGAAGTCTCAAAGTCTTATATCACTCAAATCAAATGTAATCTCACGCTTAACGACAACTTTGAACGCGGCCTACTTGAACGTAAATTATAAAGGAGATAAAACTTCCTCCATAAGTAGGTATGTGGGTACTTAGAAGTTGTGGATTTATGATGCTGTCGATCAGGATTGCAATATATTTTTGTTTATATAATATCGGGGTTGCCAAGCTAGTTCTGGACTTAACAGGAACCTTGAATCATCTTGTTAGGCTAAGCGTATGCTGAGACGCAGGTGACGCAGCGCAGCACAGTACAGATTTTGCCGCGCAGGGCAGGCAAGGCAGACATAGGCCACAACCGCATGCTGCGACGCAGCTCGAAGAAACATTCGAGTTTTAACTAGTACAAAGAATAGACGAGTTCGAGTTGACGAACGTTTTTTTTAACAGCGTGCATGATTAGGATCATACAAACAAGGTTCACAACGCACTAATTCAATTAAATGTTCTGTCATTGCAATTAAATTAGAATTAGCGGTAAAAAACACATGTCGACCTGCACGTGTCGCGCAGAAATCTGTGCCGGCACTACAAAGAGGCGCAGAGCAGGGCAGACGCATGTCTGCGTCGCCCGCGTCTGCGCCGCAGCGTACGCAGCTCTTAGTACGTTCATACCTACATTACAAAATCTGCTCTGCGCTGCGCTGCGTGCACCTGCGTAACCTGCGTCTCAGCACACGCTTAGCCTTATGCTTGTTTCCCACGGTGCGTGATATCGCGCACCACGACGCACAAGCTCGCACCGGCGCACCATGGGAAGAGACTCGTCCGTGGTAATGCGGACGCGTTCGGGGCGGTGCGCCGTGTCCGCCGCGAGTCGGTAAATTCAAAGGCGCGGTGCGAGTTCTGTTTCACTTGGTATTTTAGAATGAAAAATTTGCTTCGAATCACGCACCCTCATATTATGGCTTCCCACCGTGCGTGATTTTACGGATGATACCAGTCCGGTGCGCGTTATCACGCCCGTGGGAAGCCACCTTAACAGTGATACTATTTTCCTTTTAATTTGGTTATTCTTTTTTAAAAAAAACGTTGCGCAGTTGTTAGTTGCTCTAGGATTTCTCTTGTATCGTGGGTGCGTTTAAAGATAAAAATCTTTCTTTAGATGTATCAATGCCCAGACCCAGAATACCTAAATATCCGTAGGCCATACAAATATTTGTTCCGTGCGAGAATTGAAGCCACGACTGCAACTTGATCGGCGCGATATCAAATTACGTGAATTAGCCCGTGTGGGCCTGTTTACCAACCTTTTTCTGTAATAACAAGCGTTCTCATAACGATTCCTAGAAAAAATCTAGAGCCTGCTTCGTTAACAGTCCTAGCAAAACAAAGCATTTTTATCAAAACATCAGGATCAATCTTTTTCATACATTTCACATCATGATAACGAACCTCTACTAAAACATTATGCAACCTCGCTTATTTACCGTTTATTTATTCCCAACTAGTTTCACAGTTTGTAAAACGCAATGTAGTCACATCGTATTTCAAAAGTGCAACCAACTATGCTGTTTACATTAGTTGACACTTGCAGCTAGCGTGTGATAAGTAACTCCATGTTGCTTTCATACATGCATGCGTTTTATGTTAGTAAAGGAAGATTTATTTGCATCACTCCAACATAAGTAAAAAGAATTCATATGATTCACGTAGTTGCCTTTTTTTTGTTGTCATAAAATCCTCATGGATCATAACCTTTAGCCCGGGGAAGGCGAAGGGTTATGCCGGACTCTTACCGGCTAGAACTGACGGTGTTCCTTCTCCTGACCTTTGGTCGGGGTTGCGGGATTCGCAGCTGCATGCACCGCGACCCCGGCAGGCCTCGGGGGTGGCGCCAGGGACTGGCGGACCTCTCCTTCTGTGGGGCCTTGCCTCACGTCCTCCTGAGAGGCGCGTTCAGAACTCGCCGTGCCGCCTTTTCGGGCCTGTCACTGGTCGGGCGACAGGTCTCCTAAACCGCTGCTCGCAGGCCATTTTACGTAGTTGCTTATGGGAATCATATTAATTGTTACTTAGCTTGAAATAGAGGAGCAACATTTTTTGTATTATAAGTTTCGTGAGACACATTGATATTTATGATTAGTTACGGTTTACTCACGTGAATTTTTCGGGATTGCCCGACTAGTTTCGGATTCAAACGGAACCCTTAATCATCAGCTGAACACGCGGCGAGGTCGCGAGTCGAACTCTAAGGTCGAAACTAGTCAGGCTGTCCCGCAAAATGCACGTCAGTAAAGCGTAACTAATCATAAATAGAGGGGCTACTCTTGTTAAGATATAAAGAGTTGCTTATTGTGATCTTTTTTTCTCTCGTGTCGCGGGAGTTATATGAGAATAGCTGATGCCATGGTGAAAATATTTGCCAGTCAGCAAGGTAGGTCGCGGAGCTGATTGCCCAGGGTGCACCGGGAGTACTAAGGTATCGTCGATCTTGGAGGCAGGTACTGGTATAAATATGAAATGTCCCGAAGGAGGTGATAAAAAAATTCAGGTATGACTATGTCGGAATGCTCAGTTGAGGTATTGAAGTGATTACGTTGTAGTAGTATAATTTGGGATACCTCCTGAGCGGCTCTCTCCAATGCATCATCTATATTTTGAACTGTTAGTTTCTCAGTTATTAGATGGTTTTGTATCGTCATGAAAACGTTACATCAAGATACACATGAAGTAGGGTGATTAAAAACACATTTTCCAAGATTGTTTTACAAACGAAATTCTTTTGTTCATCTTGTACTATAAATAATGATTAGGACACAAGTTGCCAGTGTGTAGTTCCTGCAACACAATGTAAATGTTTGTAGAAACGATATTTTTAGAGCTTTTCCCATCTATTTCCTATCTATTCATATACTTACATATATTAGTAAATAAAACCAACATAGACTCTCCACCACTGAGAGTATTTATATTTTGGTGAGTGGCTAACAACATGAATTAATTACATCACAATATTGTGTGCTCTAACCCGAAGGATAGCTAATAAAATAACAGAATTTACAAATTGGATTAATAGATTTTTAGTTTTCTGGAGCGTTATTTATTAAAATCAGGATGGTACATTGAACCGAATCCTTTATTACAATCAGTTATCATTCCAACGAAGGAAAGTCAACCATAGTCAAACTACAAAACTCAAATCTTTAAACAAAACAACAATTATAACAATTGTGAACGTCCGTCCGACCCAAAGGTTGCAGGAAAAGTGAGGGGTGAGTACCGCACCGCATACTTTTTTATAGATCGTTTTGACAGTTCGTGAAATAAATATGTGCGACTACCCACATGACATCATTAAATCTCTAACAATATAATGATTCACACAATTATAAAAGATCAGAAAATAAGGACAAGCCAGTCAGATGTAAAAGGTCAGACTACTTCTGCTGTTCAACACAGAACGCCCTGTTTCGTTGAATGACCGCCGTCTTTATAACATCGGGTGCGATGATCCATACCGACTACTACGAGTACCTTCCTTTGTCAACATTGCCCAGTGTTACCTGCTAGCGATAACAGGGATAAGTACCGTTAAACGCTTGCATATCACAACAATGACGAATAATTCCTGCCCACAAACAGACAGCATACATACTTGTGTAAGATCGGCCAACTAAGCTATTGAGATGACGTCAGAATGCGGTCATTACCATTCAAGTCATTCACATAAGCTGCATCAGCGAAATGTCACGGCGTAGCACTAAATAATTGATATTTCGGCTTGAATGTTCTAGCTACGATTTGTACTGGATGGCTTTGTTAATATTAGACTACTTAGCAGCTGGAATTAGGCTTAAGATGTGTGGTTATGTGAAAGCTTCGGCCTAAGTGGTCTTACTAGTAATATGGGAAAGTTTGGATGTTTGGAATCCAAGCAACATACCGAGGTAAATCCCTGAGGATGTGGTACTGAAATAAAACGTATCCACCATTATAAGATTACGTTTTTATTCCGGAGCTTTATCCTTTGATGGATAAATAATAGATTTTTGTTTTTGTAAATAAATCAGTAACAGCTCTGAGAAGAGAAACCGAAATAAACTCAGAGGTCAAGATCTCTTTTTAAATCGGTAACGCCCCGCGCGCCGTCGTCCCAGGACGACACCTGCCATTGTTTATCTATTGTGTCTATAATTAAAGTACTTTAGTAATTACGCCCCGACATTGTGGTATGTTCTCTCTAGCCTTTTTCCAACTACGTTGGGGTCAGCTTCCAGTCTAACCAGATGCAGCCGAATGACAGTATTTTACACAGAGCGGCTGCCATCAGCCCACCGCAACCCAGTTACTGCCCAAGTAACAAAAGCTTCTATAACCAGGGTGTTATAACACCAAATAGTGATATAGTAGGCCTATAGTGGTAACCATTGTGCCTGCTTGTACTATAAAGGTTTTTAAAAGAGCGTTTTGGTTCTATAAGATTAAAGAGCATTAAAGTTCTATAATTTAGCTCTTAGAACGTTTACAGGACCATACAAAAGAATCTTTAAAGTGTTGCACTGTAATAGATATAAAAAGAGCGATTATGGTACTATTTAGTACTATAGACGACCTTTCTGACACTTTTATGTATCTATTTTGCACTAATAATGCGTAAAAATAACTTTTACTACTGTAAAAGTACTAGTATTGTAGAAGTATCGAAAACATTATTACAGTATCAATCTGCACTATAAAAGTACCTTGCACAACCATTACGTAACCTTTTAGCTCCTTAAAAGCTCCCTCAACATCGCTATGGCGCTAATTCTGTAAAAGTCATGAAAACTCTTCTACAGTACTAAATAGTACCATAGCGACTCCTAATGCAATTGCTAAAGAACGTAAATTCTAAATAGCTCTATAAGTGAGTTTGTGTTACTGCTACGGTACTAAATCGTGACATAAAAGCACTAAAATTAATAATTAATGGACTAATTCGTTTTCGGTGAAATAATGGCTGCTGTTTTCTGCCATGATAGCACATTAGCAGCACGGCTGGAGCCAATGTGTACTATAGCAGCCATAGTTGGGACAAGTCCTTATTTTATTAATTAAAATTTAATTAAAACACGAAAATTATGAGGGCGCATTGTCAAATTTGAAATCAGCATAATT
Organism: Amphipyra tragopoginis; assembly: GCA_905220435.1. Classification (NCBI taxonomy): domain Eukaryota; kingdom Metazoa; phylum Arthropoda; class Insecta; order Lepidoptera; family Noctuidae; genus Amphipyra; species Amphipyra tragopoginis. The sequence continues at coordinate 8,451,853 of HG992006.1, forward strand.
ATTTTATCGATACAATTATTTTCGCAAGTGCAAGTTATGGCAGAATTACGATCCATGAATGTTTTGAAGTTGTCCTTTTTATTACATGTTACGTTAAGCAACAATTACCGATATATTTTCACAACACGAACAAAATGTGTGATAAAAAAGATCACTGGAATCGTTTACGGTGCAAAATAGCACTATAAAGATGTTTTGGTTACTTTTATAGTGCAAATTTGTGACATAAACGATGCAGAAACACTATTTTAGTACTAAAAAGCGTTTCTCGACACTTTTACTTTTCAACTATAGAGCTGATTTATCACCGTGAGAGCCTGTATGTGATGTTTATAGAATAAATCAGTGATAAAACTAGGGCCTATTTGGGGTTCTGTAAACGTTTACAACACTATTATAGTACTTATCATAAACACTAATTAGCACGCTCCAAAACGTTCTCAGGACTTTTATAGTATCAAATTTTGTTACTTGGGTGGGCAATGCCAATAGGTATCCTTTTTTATCCTGGGAGAATCGCCCGGGAAAGTGGATGCCGGACTCTTTCCGGTTAAAAATCCACGGTGTCCCTTCTCCTGACCCTGGCCAGGGTCAGGGATTCGCAGCTGCATGCACCGCGACCCCGGCAGCCACTAGCGGACCTCTTCTATTGTGTGGCCTAGACCCACGTCTTCCTAAGAGACGCGCGCGGAACACTGCGCGCCGCCTTCTCGGGCCTGTTACGGGTCGGGCGATGGGTCCCCTAACCCACTACTTGCAGGCCACAGACTACGGTGGCTGGAGATCGTCGCGCGCCCTCCGGCAGTCGGTGCGTCTGGCGCGGGAAGGGAGAGTGGCAGCTGCCTCTCTCTCCGCTCCCTCTTTGGTCACCATCACCTCCTCGCAGAAGGAGGCAACGGCTTCCCACGCACTCTCGCTCCCGACCATGGACAGGACCACGGCCGGAAGCGAGAATGCCAATATCCTAAGATAGACTTTCGAGCTTCCGACTACCCGTAACGACTGTTAGGTATTCGTATGACACCCGTGACCGACGGTTTAACTTGCTCTCCGAGGCACGCTGCGGTCTCAATGTATAACGCTCGGTCAGCCATCCTTATACTGACCGCGGCAAGCGCAACTGAACCTTGCAAATCATACAATCCATGCGGTTATTAATTAGCCACAAGTCCTTCAAAGTGTTCATAAGTGCTTCCTCTTCACTAATTATTATAATAACTCACCAATAGTTAAAACTGTTAGCCACTAAAATTCAGACATAATTATTCCACATAATAACGAGTAGCTCTATCCAAAACTGTGAGAGCAGACAGTTGTTTACCCAACCTAACCAGACAATTTCCGTAACGTTGTTGGTGCTAAAGTATAAACTTAAGCGGATTTTCAAGAAAACGTAATGCGCGTCATCTCTTATACACTCGTGACTCAGTAATAGAAAGATGTACTGGATTGACATAAGCTTTCGACCGGTCAAGCGATTTGTTATGTCATTTCCATACATTTAATTGGCGTTTCAATTCTCTAGCGATCATCGTTTGCCATTTGTCTTCAGGCAGTTCCCGTACAGTTCCAAAGGCTGACTATCAAATAACAATCTTGTCATTGTTTGAGATCATAGGGTAATACGTGAAGCAGATAAAATAACCTTCAATTGTAAACACTGTTCAGGCAGGCACGCGGAGGGCGAGCCGCTTCGCAATAAAACGTTCATATTCACCAAAACAAGTATTTTATTAAGATACTACAACAGTTTACTTAGAAGTAGGCTTAGGCAGGGTTCCCACTACGCCGGACCGGCAGATCTACCGCGCCGGTAAATCTGCCGGAAGGGCTAGTGGCTGTACAATTTATATGAAGCTATTCACATTAATCCGGGTCCGGCATTTTTGCCGAGCCCGGCATTTTTACCGAGCGTTTTGTCACCACGAAGTGCCGGTAAAACGACCGGACCCGGAGTTATGTGAACGAGTTTGTGCCGGTATCTGTCCCCCGCTCGCCCCGCTCGTGCTCCCCTCGCCCCGCCCGTGTTCCACTCACGTCATTCCAAGTGAAAATCTTTCCCGTAAAATAGGGTGTACCCAATGTTTTCTTTTATTTTGCCTTCTATTAAGATACCACCACAACACAACAATTTCGTCGTCCATTGTGCGCGCAGGTCCAAATTCAACTGAGGTCAGTACTTGACTGTCTGAATTTCTTCCGGGATCTGATGTAATGTGAACACTCTGTCCGGTGTCCGGTTTCCGGCAGATCTGCCGGTCCGGCGTAGTGGGAACCCTGCCTTACTCCTAAGTAGACCTAACTATAACTAAGGACAGCGCGGATGTCTCGGGAGCCTGGGAAGTAAGCGTGAGTGTCGTGCACGCTTCCGGACTACTGGCCTAACTAAACTAACTATGTGCCTACATTATGATATTAACAGCGAGAAAGGCTGGGATCCTAAAAGGAACTGCGGGGGTTTTGCGGTGAATCTAACGAATTCTGCGATCCAAGCCATAGATCTTCGTAGAAACAACGTGCTGGCTTTTAATAGTAAGAGTCTAACATAAGCGACTACCTTCCCGGTGCACAGCTTCCATCCATCAAGCTTTCCCCTCGTAAAAACACCTAAAAGAACCTTAACAAGATCATCAGAACACTTAATTCTTTTAACATCGCTACTTGTTCATCACTTGCACCACAACAAGCGACTATGACTTGGTGGATTTGAGGCCGCAATTGACTAATCCTCGACGGGTTTAGGCGGCATCCACCATTCATCATAGCTGACGACGGATTACGTACACCACACCACTTAAGTTTTAGCGGTAATGTGTGAGCGCGACGACTGTTTCAATGCTGTACATGAAGGGCTTTAGTACACATGTTTGATATGTACGACACGTAAGCCTTAGGCACGGCTGGAAGTGACTGAGTGTGGTTTGTAGATGTGCTGGAATTGATAGAATTCTCAAATTAATGTTGAAGACGTGTTCATATTTTAGTAGGTCTTGTGTTATTTATGAAAATATGAAGTAAGCCTTTGACTTCGGAAAGGTGAATGACATCGTTGTAGTAATTCGATATGAGCATAAAGTACTCTACAGGTGAATATTTTTATATCTGGTAAAGGCTTTATTATGTAGATATTTTACAATTTTGGTAGATAGATACAACAAAAATACAACACTCTCTCATAATTTCTGTAGTTTGCGATGGGTTCACAAGTAGTCACTACATGGTGCAATGAAATTATTCGTTGTACGAAATATAATAATAGTAGTTGATTGATTTATACAAGGAAATGCAAATCACATACATTGGCAGCTCAGGTTGAGAGAAAACTTGAGAAGAAATAAATAATAAATAAGATAGAATATGCTTTATTGGACACCATAACAATAGCAAAATAACAGAAACAATTGAAACAAAAGGTACCATGGCGGTCTTATCGCTAAGCGATATCTTCCAGACAACCTTTGGATGGCCCAGTAAGACGTGAAAGATAGATCATGGGGGCAGCCCGTACTACTGAACAATTTTAATTTATAAATGCTTAAATAAGTAGATTTATTTTCCAAAACTGGGTATACATCGTTCTAAAGTAATGTGGCTTAAGCTAATGGCATTGGCGTGCATGAAAAGAGCCTCCACGAGAGACGATACTTCAGTACGTCCGGCGCACCCTGGACAGTCAGCCTCGCTACCATCCTTGCTGACTGGCTAATCTTTTCACCACGGCATGAGCTATTTGTGTCAACACGATAGAAGAAGCTAATGGCCTGGTAAAAAAACCTGACTTCGACACTAGGTGTATGTCCTGTATCTTAAACGTCAGTGTCTCTCCGAAGTTATATGACATAATACGCCACAAAGAAAAGATAGAAGCACAAAAAATAAAGAAAAAGACGAAGTCATCAACAAGTGACACGACCATTATCACAAGTAAATGAATTGTTAGCTAAGCAGTAGTAATGAGCGGTATAACTAACGAGCGTGTCACTCATGCAGAAATCACGCCTCATCAGACAACTGGATCGCCTCGAGAATTCAACAGACGGATAAAGATTTAGTTCAAGTAATTGTTTGTTAAGAACTTCTTGATAGAATTGTGACCTTTTTTGTTTAATACCGTTAAGACTAGTCTTATTAGAGAGATCGGTTTCCGGGTCATTGCGGGTGTGCTTTGAGTAAAAGGAATGAATGGTCTTCGTTTGTATTCGGTTGAAGCGAACCTTTTTTTAAAAGATATGAGGGGTTTTATTGGAGCACTTCAAATATGCAGAAATAGTAGCAAACATGGAGATCAAACTCACAACCTCTTGACGCAAGAGCGGATTGGTACAGGATTTGTTTCGGGAAGGACACATGGGCCAGACAGGCATAAAGTTTCCCCATAAGTTACTAGAATTATTCTAGGACCTAATCTCCCTATGTGTGGGACAGGACGTGCTCCGTTTCCCCCCTCGAGTCCTTGACGACTTCTTAACATATAAAGCTTTTATCACTTCATAATCCAGTGCATGTTATACGAATACCTATGACAGTCGTTACGGGAAGTCAGAAGCCCGAAAGTCTGACAACCGGTCTAACCTTAAGATATCGGAAGTTCCCCAGTAACTCTGAGGTCTAATAGCAGTCGTTCCGTGTAAAATACTGATATACAACCGCATTTGGTTAGACTGGAAGGTGACCCCAATATAGCTGGGAAATGGCTCGGCATATAGATAATCCAGTGCATGTGAAAATTCTTTATTTCGCAATCTAAATTGAAGCTCCGAAAACCGAAAGACCTTTTAAATCTGGCATTGAAAAAAAGAAGTGTTGGAAGTGCTAACAAATCACTACTCGCTAGAACGTTGCCCAAAGCAATAGAGCAGCTCGTTTGGCTGATGGTGCGTTCACACCACCCACGAACGCCAACGAAGACTTACAAACGGGGCTCGATCCAAATGAAACCGAATTCGTTCCATACAAAGTTTGGACGAGTTCAACAGATGACTAACGTTCGTTGCTGTTCGTTGGCTTGGTGTAGACGCTCCATAAGTCAAATTCCCCGATTTGTATGGATAGACATGTTGCCGATCCGTTCAGCATTTCTCTTTCATTGGTTCAACATTCAATGAAACAAACTTCGTGAATCCATAGAAAGAGGAATCGTATTCATACCGCCATGCACTTTTTGTCTTATTTGCTAGCGAAATTGGACGAATCGATCTATAGAGCCGTAGATTTTGTATTTCTAAAGTAGGTAAACTAAAGGATTCATGTAGTAACATATAATTTTAGAAAAAAAAAGATGATTTATTTTGTTTTTAAACCGTTAACTAAGTACTCATGCAGATTAAGAGCGTAAACACGTCGAAAGCGGGTTGCTGGCGCCGATCTGCCAGCGTTTTGGTGCTGGTCCGCGCAGTTAGTCAGAGCAGGTAGTCTCTATACCGTGTGGCGAACCAGCGCCGAGAAGCTCCGAACTTCTCTGACAAGTTTCGACCTGCTCCGATCAGCGCTGGTAAGCCGTCGTTTGTTGCTGTATTTGCAATGGAACAAGGAGTATTTTTGTTTAAAATTGCCAGCCCCTGCTTCTACCCGCATTATTTATGTAGCGGTTACCAGCACGGACCAGTACCGATAAAGCGCTGGTAGGGCGGTGCTGGTTACCTGCTTCCTTTATGTATACGCCCTAACAAACCAATCAAAACGTGGAACATCGAACGAATGAATCCATAAGTATACTCAGCTCTGTGCTACTGCTAGACATGGACCTCTTCTCAGAATGAGAAGGGTTCAGTCCGTAGTCCAGTTCGCTAACCTGGTGCAGGTTGGTGGACTTCACAAACCATTAGGAGTTTTATTGGACCCCTTTTTTATTGGAGTTTTCGTTCACTAAAGCAAGTGTCTGCTTGGTGGTAGGACCACTTGCGTTAGTGAACGAAAGTGAATGTTTTTGGCAGTTTATCAGTAACAAGCATTAATTAAGACAAGTGGTCAGAAAGATACAAGCATTCTTCTCTTCATTAAGGACACATTTTCAAAATGCGTAGGTCATACCTATGTTTGGTGGAAGAATCTATATGGTCCGCCTGGCTAGCTACCACCCTCACATTAAAGTCCGGCGCCAAGCAGTTTACTGTGTTCTATCGTGTGTATGAGCCAGAGGGGTATAGGGGAATCCCTCTATATCTCTGTTACTTGGATTCGTGTGCTCCATTTTAGACCCTGTCTGAGCTTACCATCAGGTGCGACGAGGGTGAAACGCGACCAATTCAAGTAATAAAAATAAAAAAAAGTGTTAATTAAAATCTGATTCGCACATGAATTTCGAAAAGTCAGAGGCACGGGCCTCAAAACCAAAACCTCCTGCATGAAAGGCCGCTTGCCTTTCAACAACAGAATCAACTGAAAAAAAGGTACAACGGCGGTCTTATCCCTAAGCGATATCTTCCAGACAACCTTCGGATGGACTAGGAAGACGTGAAAGGTAGATCATGGGGGCAGCCCGTACTACTGCACAATTTTAATTAATAAATGCATAAATAAGTAGATTTATATAGATAGAACAAGCGTTCAACTGCTAGACTAACCTGCTAGAACCCATAATCACAGTTTCTGCACTTGTTTCACTATCTCCATTTTGTTCCACATCTAGATTACTGCAAAACACATTCTCCCGTTAACACTAATTGAATTTCTCTGTAAATACATAATTATATCACCGTCTTCATTTGCAGCCTCACTACAATTCCTACCTTTTATTACAATGATTATTTTAAACCTGTTTTCTTCATACATTTTCGTCGTTCAAACTTCAACGGCAACGTTGTGAAACTAAGTGTAATTGAAAACAAACATTAGATTTTCTCTCGGGTCCTCTTGTAGGTCGCGCATCTATGGGGTCGCTAATACCGGATAATGAGTTAGGGTACCCTGGATATTTGAGTTAAACCACGAATATATTCTAGGCATTGTTTACGTGGAATGTATTGTCCAATTCTCCTTCCACGAAAACGCAGCTTTAAGTAATCCTGTGGTATTGATACTGTTCAAAGGCGCTTTGAAATAATAAAACAGATATGAGTCTAAAATTAATTAGAATTCTAATTCCAAATAAGTAAATAGAAATAACCATTAGATTGATTGCTTACGAATATTCTGGTGATAGAGTTATTAAATCTAGACGACTTAACAAAATAAATATTACTGTACCTACAAGACCTTAAAAAGACGAAACGAAAACATATTGCTTTTAAACGACTTGGATAAGATTAACGTTTCTGTTTACAAAAAGGATAAATAAATGAACTATAAAAATAATAATAGCTTTAAAATTAATAGTTTGCACTATAATTTTTAATCGATTTCACAAAATGAGAAGGATTCGAACTTCAAAGTCCCCAGTAATTTTTATTTTCATTATGCGTTTGGCCGCCATCTCGCCTGATGTTAAGCGATGATGCGGTCTACAATGGAGCACGCTTGCCCAGAAGAAACCGATTCACTCGTGACTTGAAGACACCCAGATTGTAGCTGTTGGGGAACACCCACTCGGGCAGCGCATTCCACTGTTTGGCGGTTTTCACAATGTAAGTGGAATCAAAGCGTTTCGTTCGTGTTTTTGATATATCAACCATGAACCGATGGCGCTTTTTTGCTTCTGGATTCTGGCCGTCTGATAAAAAAAAATGACAAAAAGATACCTGAAATATAGGTTAGGTTATGTTAGAACAGTGACCACTCAACGCAGAAGCCGAGCAAAGCTAGCGGTGCCGCGGTAGCGGCCGCTGAGTGCCAAAAACGATTCGCCGATCACTTTTCATAATAGGTGCGTTCAGAAACAAGTGGTTTTTGATTGATCATAATGCGAACCATTAATTTTGTTTGGAAAGCATTACTTTTGAAGTGTGCCTTGAACAAATTTTGTTGTTATTTTCATTACTTTTAAAGTGCTCTTAAATACATCCCCTTACAAAAAATTTTGAAATCGTATAACGCCAAAAAGATGCCCAGTCGACTTCCATTGTGTTGAAAAGTAGGACAGATCCGGGAGAGCCCGGACGGATGCAGACCCTACGCTGATGTAACCTGTCTACATCATAACAATTACCCTAACGCTCGGGTTGCTGTTCCCCTCCTAAAGGCATGCATTAACGCCTAGTAATTAGTTTACCTGCTAATTATAAGGATTATGAGTTGCGACATGGATTAAAGGGAGGAGAGTGCTCTGTTTGCGCGGGTCGTCTCATAATCGTGTTCTATGATCTTTTGTGATGGTGTCAAGGTCTGAATGGAAGTATTGCTGATAAATTAAACTGGCAATAATTGTATGCTAACCTGTCTCTTTTCAGCTTACAGTATTCTGCTAGAATAAGGCCGCTTTTCCAAGGCTCGCAACACGACACGACTAAATGTAGTGACGAGTCCGAGCGCCATATACGTCTATGAATCGTTCACTATAAAATAGTAGAGGGGTGTCGTTTCGTGAGTAAATTTTTCAAAGAAATATATAACGAGGGTAGTTCACTCATTGGGGGTACCTCGTCATCAGAGTCCAAGTTCGACATGGTATAGGCAGGAAATAATAGTCACAACACTGATTATAGTCCTCTATTTATTCACTCTCGATAACAAAATAATAAAATCAAACCGATAGAAACTGATTATAGTACAGAAACGCGGTAAGTTCGGTGCAGGCTGGCAAAACGACCTCTCGCCCTCGTGTCTCACTCCAAAGTGACTTCACTCAAATCAAATGCATCCAATGTCAAAAAGAATGACAGCTGAAGGCTGACAGCCGACAATATGTGGAGCTCGATGTCGTTACGAAAGGATGACGAGCGTTTTGGTACTCACGTCCAATCAAAATGAATTTACGTATGTGCGTAGATTTGGGCTATGAATGGGTCTTTTTACACCCTGTATACTTACATACAATAAATGATAAAACTTACTTCGAACTTATTTTATTTACCTAGATAATGAAAAATAAATATAATAATACCATGCCAAAATGGAGCAAAATGACAATAAAAGTATGTTTACTTAATAGGGTGTAACAAAAATAATTAACTTTCAAGCAAGATTACTTCGATCGGACAGTGAATCGGGACTAGCGCCATGGTTATTCTTAATCTACACAAAAATACCTTTCCAACGGTGTATCATTCATTCCGATTGGTGCCAGTACCAGACTCCATACATTTGTGCCTATCCTCCTTTTGTCGTGTCGTGATCGTTAGCCATGGAAAAACGGCCTACGGAGACTCCCAAAACAGGAGTTAATAATACCTATCAATAGTAACATTGTGATGCCTATGCATTTTAATGGTACTGTGTCTGAAAAAAAAAACCTAAAATATAAAATCAGAGAAATAAAAGTAAAATATTAAATTAATCTGCCTATCGTTGTCAGTGGAATAACAATTTGTTCCAGCTGGATTTTCGCTCCATAATCGTAGCTCAAAGTTAAGAGCCGCTTGTATCATTAGCGGCTATCTACAGCACATCTAATATCTTATTTTTTGGTCTTGTGCCAATAGCCCATTTCTAGCTAACGGGTGCATCTGGTTTCAAACTTTTTTCCACAAGCTTAAATACTTCGTAGTTTGAAATGATCAGAATTTTGATACTCAACGTTTTGGTAATATTTTTTTTAAAACACCTCTTTTTGTTTAAACGAATTCGTGTAATTCCTTTAAACCGCGTGATCTACTGGTGACAGATTAACGCTAAATGGGTACTTTCGAAAATCAAAAAAAAAAAAAAAATGTAATTAAAATCTTGCTTTTCTATTTCTGAGTCAATTTAGAGCCCCGAGTTAACTGACTGCAAAGAGCGATATCGCCTTAGTCGTGCTCGCCAACCGTGTCGCCGTGCTTTCATTCTTTTATGCGTGGCATCGAAATGTTCAAAAAAAGAAAATTACTTTTTTGCAAAAAAAAAACTTGTTTTTTTACTGAATCCTTATTTTAGGTAGTTTAGATCACTTACCCAAACCGCATGAAAAAAAAAGAGTTTATTTTTTTTTATTTTTAATCCATCTAAATCCCATGCGGGGCTAATTTACACGAGTAGTAGATCATGTGGTTTAATGAATTACACGAATTCATTAACACCCGTTACTGTAACTTTTCATTCCAGATTGCCATAGATTTTCTGTTTGATTTAGGGAATGATTTAGGTCTTCTCGTATACTAGGTAGAAAATATTCTAACAGCCCGTGTCTGTCTTACTACTGAAGGCTCACTAATGATGTCACAAGCATGGATGACATTAACACATAGTGCCCTAATTATACCGGGGGTACTATTTTCCCACGCCTAGTTTGCATAGATCTTTTGATCAAAGTGATTAGGCAATGATTAGTAGGCCGGAGAGTTCATTAAGCTTGAGTTTTAGCAACTAATTTCTAGTTGATGGAATACCTACCGAAATCAAAAGCTTTAGCGAAAATTTTGTCAGAAAATGAAGAATCTGATTTGCTCCCACCGGCTCGTCTCTTTCAGTTAATTATGTTATCCGTTCTTGAATTTTACCTCCCCAAATTGACCCCAATTTGTAGACGTTTTACGCTCTCTAAGAAACGAAATCTATCTCAGAAGTATCAAATGTTTTTTTAATGTTTCCTCGTTTTTTGAGAATACAAATGGAGTGTGATGCGTCCCAATTATCCGCAAAAATGTTTTTTTAGAAGATTTCTGTTCTTATTTGGGCATCATCCATAATTCTTTAACAAATGCTCTCGAAAAATTGCCGACATTCAATTATGTAGGCACTGGCGTGGTGATTGATGGACCTGTCATTGTGTCCGCGAACGTGAACTGAACTTTGTACATCGATCATTGGTTGTTCTATCGAAAACAGGTTTTATTATGCTCCTTCTGTTTTTGAAATAATGAACTTGAACTCGCTTCGTGTGAACGGTTGTCTGTCACATGTTTTTTTTTTGTAATATCTGCTCTGTACACAACAAAGTTGAGTTGCTATGGTAAGTTTTAATAGATTCTTGTATAGGAACATAGCCTTGCATTTATTTATTTATTATTTATGTACAGACACCAACAAAAATAATAATAATAGGTATAGAGACACATAAGTACAAAGGTATCTACTAATTAGGTATTTCTGAAGAAATTTCTGTCAGCAGAATTGCAAGAGGGTAGAGTGAATATAAAAACGAAGACACATGTTTAATGTGGCTAACATACTCATTGTACACCAATTTTGTCGCTAAAAACCAGGAGTTATGGCGTTGCTCTGTGATGTGCCCCCAGAACTCTAAATAAATTGTCTTTCTATTTAAATTTCTGTGGATGTGCGAATATGACACTGCCTCAGCAGTATGCTAAACGATGAACAATTCGCACGGAGACTACGCAATCCTTTTTTTAAAATAATTATGTTATTAGTGATATTCCTCAAAAAGGACCGGTGCGTAGTACTCTCAACGGGCGTGCGTGTATGACAAGATGTATGAATGTGGACGAAGCGAAAGGAGTACTTAAGGTTCTTAGCATGTGACGTTCTGCAGTTTCTGCCTATCCCCATAGGAAAAAGGCGTGAGTTTTTATGTATATTTTTTGTCTTTAGTTGGTCTTTTGCGTCAATAAATAATTTTGATTAATTTCTTCTTCTCCTTTCATAAATTTACTCGCCTTCTATTCAGTGAACATTAGGGAATATCATGAAATCAGAAACTTCCTCTTATAGAAACTGTTCAAAGAAATTAAAATCAACGTACAAAAACTTTTCCCATTCATTAGTAAAATTTTCGTCCAAGATATCAATTTTCGATGTTCAAGATTTTTTCTATAAATAAATCTTGATAAATGAAATGAAATACCCTAAAATAGACAACTTGATAAATTGAATACGATTATTGTTTGACATGCGTAGTTTGAATTTAGAACGTCGAAGCGACGAAGTAGTTCTGTTATTGATCAGATGGTACTAATAAATATTCATGCGGCAATAGATATGTTTTAGGTCAATCAAAGTTGCGTTGGAACGATTATATTGCTAGTTCAATTATGACTAAGTTTATGATCGCTTTAGTGGAGTTCCTGTTTATTGCTTTTGAAATGGTTCTTGTCTGTCTTTCGTTACTTTATGTAATTTATTTTTGCTTTGACCTACGAGTATGTAAGGATAAGATAATTATATAAAAGAGATCTAATGAATTAGATTACTTAATCATGTGTGGGTGATATTTCGTTGCTATGATTTTAAAACGAACGTTCTTAGTTAGTTCCTGGCGAAAATAAAATCGGTAAAAAAAAGTGGAAAACAAAAATTACTTTTAAAACTTTAAACAAAAAGAATAACAAAACAAAACAACTAGTTTCTATTTATTTAAATACAACAAAGACAAGGTCATGTCAAGGTTCCATTGTGCTATATGCAGCGTGCCAAGGCCAAGCCAGGCCGCCTGGAGAGCCCTCTGCGTGGCCGGGACATGTCGCGAATTAGGCGCGTTGAACCACTTGGACTAATTTTGAAGAAGAGCTGCTATTGTATTAGAATTGCGGGAAAAGCGACGGGGTTTTAATGCACGAAATATAAAACAAAATTTGAAAAGAAAAATGTTGGAAGCACGTACGACAATTGTTGGGATTTTAGCGGTTAATTTAGGATTAGATGACACTGAAAGAAAGAAAGAAGTAACATTGATTTGGATATATTATTAAGAGACACAACATAACATACATATGAAACATAGCGGAAAAAAAAGAAATACTAAAATGATAAAATGAGAGAACATAAGCATAATCATACATCTTTTGTTTCACTGTCATACACCTTAAAGATCGTCCACTAATCTATGGCAACCTTGCAGGTATAATATCTATATTACTAGACTTGGACATAGCGAGGAAGAATAAGAATGATAATCCAAGCAGAGATCCTAAATTACGCTATAATGTTACCATTTAGTTGCATGCTGTTAGTCAAAAAGATGATCCTGAAAACACAGCAAGAGATGAAAAATGATGTAAATAAGGACACCATAAACTGATTTTATAGACGACACAGATATAAAAGATGGAGAAGAAGGCACTACATTATGTAAACTGACTTTATAGACGATATGGATGAAAAAGAAGAAAGAAGGAAGAAGGCACTGTCGAGATATTTCTTAGAAGATAAAACATAACCCTTGAACGTCACATGAAAATCTTACATTTCTTTTCATCGTACAGCTAGAAATCAAAATTTGCTTCCCTCGTCACTGAGGCAAATTAACTTTGATTAGTCATACTTTTAGTAACTGCTATATTATACCATTTCTAACCTACTTCTTTTTCTAGTGCTATTACCTGATTGAAATGTAAATAGCTATTGACATTATAACTCATAATTATTCTAACTAAAGCTTCGTGACTTGGAAAATCATTAACTTCACTTTCAAATGCTACTTGTTTTATTCGAAGCACAAATTAGTTTTGATTGAAGTCTCGGTGAGTGAAATTGGAAAAGGTTTAATTAATATGATTGACTGGGTTGGGTTCTATTGACATTTATTTTGAAATTTTGTGTTCTAATATTTTCTTTAGTGAATAAATAGAAATCATCATATTAATAATAATTGTGTACAATTGTTTCCATTTAAGTAGCAGTGACTGCGTTAAAAGCCTTTTTTTATTTTCTATTGGATTTCTTGTAGATGGTCCTAGACCTGAAGGGTCTCCAGCCATTAGCGGGGAAGTAAAATACTTAACCTAAGCTAACTTATACAACACTAAAATCATGACTACTGGCAATAACAGCACTAAGGGCGACCCCTAGTGGCACTCGCACCTCGGCTTAAGACGTTGCTGGCGGGAGGGATTTTGGATTGGGAGGGAGACAGCTTGATGAGGGCTGAATTATTTATCAGTGTGATGTTAAAACACCCCACTGGCTCTTTTTAGGGTTCCGTACCCAAAGGGTAAAACGGGACCATATTACTAAGGCTCCGCTGTCCGTCTGCCCTTCTGTCCGTCTGTCTGTCCGTCTGTCACCAGGCTGTATCTCATGAACCGTGATAGTAAGACAGTTGAAATTTTCTCAGATGATGTATTTCTGTTGCCGCTATAACAACAAATACTAAAAACAGAATAAAAACAATATTTTAGGGTGACTCCCATACAACAAACGTGATTTTTTTGCCGTTTTTATAGATAATGGTACGGAACCCTTCGTGCGCGAGTACGACTCGCACTTGGCCGGTTTTTTAAACAGCTGACGCTAACCATAATTCAGTGTCCATAGATAGATTAGTAGCTACTTTGATGGACCAATACACTTATCACTCTTTGCCATTAATCCAATCTCAAAATATACCTTCTGTCTACATTTTTGTTTTAAATCATTTATAAGTGCTACAGGTAGTTCAATCCACGAAGCCGCGCCCCACTCTTTGTCTAAATCAGTGCTCTCCAAACTTTTTGGCCGAAGGGCCACACTGACTCCTACACTAAATCCTCTGGTACCAAGACTTAATTAGTTCATCATACCAATATACTGGTTCCGTGTGGTGCCGGACGTTAAGAATAGCACTACCCCATCTCTTCTCATGGGTGTCGTAAAAGGTGACTAAGCGATTCACTAGAGGATAGGCAGCAGCTTTCTCTGAGAATTTTAAGAACCATACTGTGATCGCCAACCCGCCTGCCAGGCGTTTAGCGACTATGGCCCCCCTCCCGCCCCAATATGGCTTGAAGGAGGCCTATGTCCAGCAGTGGACGTCTTTCGGCTGAATGATGACCAATATACTGAATATACTGAAGTTTTGATGAGTACCGCCAATCCGGTCCACTGCTGCGAGCCAGATTGGTGGTGCTCGCAGGCCGGTGTTGGCTCGATGGCCGTTATATGGAGACCCCTGGTCTAAATCGCTACAGTGCAAAGGTGTGCATTATAAATTGCTATTGTGTTAGTTCTATCGCCACACAAAAGTTAAATGTGTGCATACGCACACTAATGTAAGATAATAATACGAGATGTGTGCATACGCATCACGCGGCTACCTCTCACAGAAAGGAGTGGGGCGCGTCTTCATCGATTGAACGTACTGTAGGTAGGATGATGACTTTTCCATGAATAACTCTTATTGTATTTTCAACACACAGAATTTCAAATACAGAATCTCCATATACCTATTCTAAGCCAACTGGTGTGGTTAAATAAACAGTGACTTCAGAAATGAGAATATTTTTTCAAATTTTCCGACGAACTTTCATAAACATAATTAAAAAACCATTTTAAAGGCTTCTCAGGCGTCCGCAAGACAATGAGAACTAGATAAAGTTATGATAAACTTTGAGGAGTAATATAAAGTTGATCCACTCGCCGAGTATACGGAATCATGGAAAAAAGGCAAAGAAAAAAGAAATATTTCCTTATATTAAGTGTCTTGATGTTTTCCTTTGAACACTTTAAAGCAATTTGGAAGAACGGTGAAGCCAATAATGTTATAAAATAACGCTTTTGGCTTGTTTGCTAGATTAAGCATGTTTACTGAAACGTTTTAAAAATACTGGAGTATAATAATAATAATTAATAGTGGTCTATTAGGGGGCCCATTTCTGTCCCACTGCTGGGCAACGGCCTCTTATTAGAATTACAAGGGTTTAGACTTTAGCCCACCACGCTGGGCTGGTGCAGTTTACTGGACCACACACAGAATTGGGAACATTTTGGAAGCCCTCTCAAATGTACATGTTCCTTTACGGTTGAGCTGAGCGATGTAGATGTGCACGTCATGCTTGTGAACGGATGCTGTCTGTCGGGATTGGTCAGCCTTAACTACTATGGTAATCCTAGAAGGCACATTTTTCTATTTGTTACATTAACCTGCATTATTCTCATTCTATTTCTCACACAACTGTAATGGTTTTGTCATGATCTACTATTTTAAAATGAGTATTCATGGAATTTCTTGCCGGCTCTTCTCCATAGAACCTACCTTTTGGAACAGTGCACGTAGTTTTGACGTTTTAAAAGAGTCTGAAATCTGATCTATATGAAATTAAAAAACTTTGACTTTGATGTTTTCCTTCATTATGATAATCAAATTCTGATCAAGGGGTCTACTCCCTAAGCACGAAGTCCGTAGTTTCGGCCTTAGTTACGAGCGTTTCCTACTCCCTATCACCTACGGACATACGATTATTTCGGGGCCCGAACTAAGAATGGATGACAACACGATTTGACAGTTGTCCCTACTACCGATGTGTTTCTGCCAGTCCGAAAAGTTGAACTTGACACTTGTTTTGTTCACTTCTACATTTCGGGCTACTTTCGGACGGGCGACTAACTTCGTTGACGGAGTTAGAGAGTAGACCCCCAGAGTCAGAGATGCAGGCCGTGTTCAAACTCAGACCCTCCTGCAGTATCGTAGCCTGATTAGTCTGATTCTTGTAGCTCTCTATCTCCAGACATACTAGTTATGCTAGGTCATGAGCGCTCAGGGCAAGGATAAAAAATTAAGCCTCCCAAAGAAACACGCTAAAAAATGCATTTACTTAAGAATTTTGTTAAAAATTAAGGCACTGACGATTTTATCTGATACTTGTAGCTCTCAATCTCCAAACATAATTCATTTGCATCTGAATCAACATCATATTTATTTTAAAGCGAATTTTTACAGTTAAATGTATACTAGAGGTCCCTCACGATTTCGCCTGCGTGGATGTCGTTTATCGCGTATTCCGTATTTTTCGGAATAAAAATAGCCTACGTCCTTCTCCAGGTTACAAACTATCTCTGTACCAAGTTTCATCAAAATCGGTTCAGCGGTTTTGGCGTGAAAGCGCAACAGACAGAGTTACTTTCTTATTTATAACATCAGTAGGCATGTATTGAGTGGCCTAATTTGCGCCCCCCTAAGCCCTGCAACCCTGGCAGCCACCCCTATGGCTAGCCCCTAGATACGACTCTACCCTCCTGCATGTATTCCTGAATAATTACATTACACTGAATGAATCTAATAAGACTAAAACATACGAAGAAAATCAATTTTTCATTTACGATAAACGTAAGCATCATTGAACCCTCATGTAGCAATAACATACGCACTAAGTAAGTATCCTACAATAACATGTGAAATAAAAAGCTCATTTTATAGCTTATTACACTTACTTCCACTTTTTATAACAAGATCCCGCAATAATCCGTGAAGTTACTTTTATTACGTAGGTAGCCCAATTGGGCAATATGGCCGCCGAAACTAAACGGTGAAACATTTTTTGCTTTTACGAGTTTAGATATCGAACTCATTTCTACGATAGTCAATTTCGAATTTAGAACACATTCGATATTTGAAAAAGCCTACGAGCTTTCGTTGGTTGGCGTTCGGCCAAGATCGGCTAGGGCATAACGTTAGGTACTTAGTAGTGCTGTTACAATGTTGCTAATTTTGGGACTAGTGGGAAAATAGCGGTTAGGTGGTTTTTAAGCCGGGACTTAGTCGTGTAGGTTATGAAAATAGGCTTTTTATAGAGGCCGATAAATGTCTATTACCGAAACTAAGTCTTGACTACCAAAAGGTAGGACCTATGGTACGTTGCCTAATAAGTGGCGAAGGGTCAATTTTGGTAAGAGTGAAGCCGGAGCAACAAATAGTTAAATACCTGTAATGTGACGTATATTATTTGGCAATAGGAGACGTGACTGTTCAAAAGAGAAAACGGTAGGAATGGAGTTAAAAGGACCTTTCACTACCTATGATAAAGGCAAAGGTCTTGCTTATGGAGAACTCAAACAATAGACGCTTTATGAAGACGCGCTGAACACAACGCGTTTTCATAAACGCTCCAATACATCGTCATTATGTGGAATTGTCCGCTTTACGCCCCACATCACGCTCCGTACTAAGTCTCCTTAACCAAGGCCTAAGGACCTGTCCACATCACCACGTCACGACGTCATCAACGTGGAACGGTGCGGTAACGCGGCACGGTGCGTTGACAGAACGTGCAAATTGACGTTACCGTATCGTAAAAATGCACGTCAGGATCATTGTTAGATTTATCGCTGACCATGTAGATCCCGAATTTCAATAAGAGAAACAGTAAGGTATGATTTTAAAACATCGGAGCACATAGACGGCAACTAACTCGCGGGCGTGGAGAGCGCGGGCGGACCGCATATACGTGGGCGTTGCGGCTAGAGGCGGAACGTGTTACGATACGGTAACGTAAAGGAGAATGATCATCAAGTATGAAAAAAAAACCCAGAGCGAACAGACACAGGATGTAGCTCAGAATTTTAGTGATATTTATTGATATCATTCTGTAAATATTTCACTATAAGATTCGATGGCTAAATGTGTGATATTGTGCTATTTGTTTTTCATCAGGAATGTTTTTTTTTTCTTTAAGATATCTTCGGATTGGGTATACCCGACGATATAATTACATACATAAATACATACAGTATGTTAATTAACGACGGGTGTTCCCGTTAATCCGCAACAGTATAGCGTACAAACAAGATAAAAAACAGAAAAGTACGCGAAAAAAAAAACTGCTGTTGCCTACATATAATATATTACATAATTTATGTTCGCATAACTTGTCAAAATGTAGGGAACAGCAGATTTATTTTTCGAGTATTTTTAGTTTTTTTTTTTTTTGCATTTGTGGACGCGAAACGAAGGGCGTTCCCGTTAACCCGCAATAGTATATTGCGGGTTAACGGGAACGCCCTTAGTTAATTAACATATCTACTGTAGGTATGTATGTATGTAATTATATCGTCGGGTATACCCAACAACACACCCAAAAAAAACATTCCTGATGAATAACAAATAGCACAATATCACACATTTAGCCATCGAATCATAAAGCGAAATATTTACAGAATGATATCACTAAATATCACTAAAGTTTTGAGCTACATCCTGTGTCTGTTCGTTCTGGGTTTTTTTTAAGCATTCTCCTTTGCACGTTATGTCAACGCACCGTGCCGCGTCACCGCACCGTTCCACGTTTACAACGTCGTGACGTGGAGATGTGGACAGGCCTTAAGTCATTGTAAAAATTACAAGCAGATCGGTACTAGAAGTGTAATTTTTCTGTAATCTCCTTTGATTAAAACTTTAATATTCATCGTTACCACTTCAGTTATATTGAATCACAATCAAAACAACTTCAGTTCGTAGCCGGGCCAAGAGTTCGCTGTAGGCCACTACAGGTCCACTTATCAGCGAACACATAATAAATAAAATATTCACTAATCGAATAATGTAGTGTCTGGCACGGGAACTCTTGAACCTAAAATCCCGCGCTATCGCGGCATCTGTCATCACTAGCTTTCGTATCTGACAGCCAGATTTGGGTCATAACAATATTTTACTCGTGTGTGTAGAATTATTTCATTTTACTGCTTAGATATTTTGGGGACTTGCGTGTCTTCGGGAAAGGTACCGTAATTCTGTTTTCATTTGTTTTTTATTTTTATTTCTTCTTTGTCTATTTATGTTTTTGTAATGTAAATGGAAACGATACTAACCCTCGGGTTCTGGAAGGCTGATAAATTTAAAAAATTACTAATCTGTGGTCTTTTATGTCAACTGATGTAATTGGTTGTTAGTATTTTGGTCAACCAATCACAGTAGCGATAGGAGATTGGACAATATATTCAATTAATTCGGATTCAGAATCGGGGGTTAATCTGAATAGAAGCATATCAACACGGAGAAGACAAGGAGCCGATCTATTGCTGTAATTATTATGCACATGATAAGACATTTTTAATTTGACATGTTTCGTTATTAGCTCGGAACATCAGCCATTCAGAGATTCAGATAAAAAAAAAAACCGCAATATGTAACTTTCGCACATCATTTCCGTCTGAAGATAGCCACAATAAGACGTTACTATAAACACGATACGACACGAGAGGTCTGCCCTCAGAGGGCCTACTCCCTAAGTCCGTCAACGAAGTTAGTCGCCCGTTCGAAAGTAGCCCGAAACGTAGGAGTGAACAATAGGGTGGGTCGTTTTTGAAAATTTCCGAATTTTAATGATGAGGATGTTTCAAAAGTTGCGTTTTATTGTAAGAAACCAGAAAAAAATAATAAAAAAATAATTCATTATAACTTTTAGCCCTCTACCGAACATGAAAGTTAAATAAATTATTATTTTTGTACTGAAAAATACTAGACATAAATTGACTAATAATTAAGTTTTCTCAAGCTGTATTTGCTAAAATTATAAAATTGTATGCACTGCGAATTAGTTAGCACGTTACAAAATCCATATTCGTTAACAACGAGAGAGATAGATATTTGTTTGTAATGCATTGTTTCAGCTAATTATATTGCAAACGTCGGTGCATCGAGACAAGTAAATCGCGAGTGTCATCTTTGCGTAACATTGGTGTATTTTTTACATATGTCCTTCTAATTCATTTATAACAATTGTTTGAGTCGTGTTAAACAATTAATTACTATTTACGTAAGTACGAGTTGTCGTAAAAGAACACATACCACTCGTGAGTGAACCAGGCTTACTTTATTTGGGAAACACTACACCGCGAACTGGAACTGGTAAAGCTATTTCTGATTCGATTGTGAACTATTGCAGTACTCATAACATTGATTTAAAAAACTTTAAATGCATAGGCTATGATCGAACTGCTATGAATACGGGTTGGAAGTCGGGAGACATACGTTTCACCGAATTAAAGTTAGGTAGACCTTTGAATGGTTTATTTGCCAATTGCGTGCAAATGAGTTGCCTTTACGGTATTTATTTAATGGTATGGATTGCGGCACAAGTGGACCGCGTCAATATTCTGGTCCAATCGGCAAAGCCTTAGAGACTTGTGAGTCTTTGCCAATACAGAAATACTCAGTTGTTACAGGCGATATCATTGATCTGCAGCAAGATGTCATCGTTTCTTTGAGTACAGATCAGAAATATCTGTACGAAATATGCCGTGCGGTATCATCGGGGGTTTGCAGTGCAGAACTTGCCAATAGACAGCCCGAAAAAATGGCTCATTCTCGCTGGCTTACTACAGCCAATCGTATTTTACGGCTTTACGTTGGATGTCGTGAGATAAGCGAAAATTTAAAAATTTTGGTGGCGTTCATCATATAGGAATATGCTCCGATTTGATTTCTCATCAAACGAGAACCAGCTTGTCATCAAGGTCCACTACATATTTAAATTAATACAGTTTTCAAGGTGTTTTGGTGGGAAAGTCGGAGAAATAATCGACCCAGTCATTCAAAGGAATGCTTTCTTTGCTCATCCGGAGAATTTACTGCTAGCTATGATATCGGATAAACGAAAACATGTCAGAGAGTTTGGCCTGCAAAGAGTAGTAGAAGCAAGAAAGAATAACTCATTCCATCAGAGTTTTCAAGCTACCAAAACTGAACTTCAGCGCAACTGATTACTTAGTATCAATAATTGGTCTGAGTCCCAAATAACACCCCCGCCACTTTTAAGCCACCTTACAGATGAAGATTTAAACGATATGGTGAAAAAAGTGAGGACGATTGACATAAATTTCTCATTGTTTCCTAGCTACACGCACGCAGTAGAGCGCTGCATAAAACTTGTAACTGAAGCATCAATAACGGTAGCTGGAGAAAAGGCTACAGATGGAATCATCCGTACGAAATTACAGTCAAGATCCGTAATGCCGACATTTGATTGTAAAGCACAATACAAGTGTTAGATTGAAATACTTTTTTTCACCAGCCTTTGTTTTATTTGTATATTTGGACGCATAATATTAAGTTGTAACGATTTTTTTCATTTGACGGTAGAGGGCCAATTGTCATTAGCTATGGAAAAACTAAATACACGATGAAAACATGCAAATTAAAAGGCAACTTTTTAAACCCACCCAAAACGGAAAACTAAAAAAAAATAAAAAAAATACAAAATCGACCCACCCTAGTGAACAAAACAAGTGTCAAGTTCAACTTTTCGGACGGGCCAAAACACATCGGTAGAGGGACACCTGTCAAATCGTGTTGTCATTCAATCTTATTTCGGGCCCCGAAATAATCGTATGTCCGTAGGTGATGGCGAGTAGGAAACGCTCGTAACTAAGGCAGAAACCACGGACTTCCTGCTTAGGGAGTAGATCCACTGATTCAGAACGATTCGATAAGTTAGTTGTTGATCGATTCGGTTTGCTATCTCTTTTTCTCTCTTTACGAAAATCCTAACTGTCCTAATCCTAACTTAATAATATAAATGCGAACGTAAGTTTATTTGTTTGTTACCTTTTTACGCCTAACCCACTGAACCGATCATCCTGAAATTTTGCATATACGTTGTCAGGTGTACAGAAACGGACATAGGGTACCTTTCATCCCGAAAAAAAGTACTGTTACCGAGGAAAACAACAATAACGATAATCGATGGCACCACGTGTCTTTCGAATCATGATTTAATTATATTATTAAAGAAAATTTAGTAGTGTGATAAGAGTTTTTTTTAATTATGTAATAACGCTAGCGAAGCCGTGGGCAAAAGCTAGTTCACTATAAATTAAAAATTTTACCTAATTGTGTTGAAGAGGTTAAAAAATGGCAGCACTGATCATGACATTCGTGACGTAGTTTTGGGCCATCGCGGGAAGAGAATCATGTCGGTCAAAAAATCATGGAATTCGTGTGACGTAATTAATGGATGGCCCCTTAACACCCATAGACCAGATATTTTTTACCATATTTTTACAATAGTCTGCACCCACCGGGGATGGTCCATGACTGTACTCCAATAGTGCAGCTGTGGATAGTCCCCGGCTGGTGCCCCATTCCGTTTTAGATTAAAGTTCTCAAAGGGGCCTCTGCGTGTTCAACCTGTGTCCTCCGTATGCCTTCCAAAGGACCAGACATCTTCCGAAAAAAAAGGAAGATGAGCCGTGATTCCAAAGACGTACAATAATGTTTGTTGTAATATCACACCTTCTAACTCCACAGAACATTGCTAACACATTATACTCTCCAATGCTTCTGTAGTCCTGGTAACACATTGCTATGACGTTAGAAGCTGAGGGTATAAAGTAAACAGTTTCATTGTACTTGCTGCTTGAATACCTGCCGTATTAGTTACATTGCGTTATAATGCTTCTCTTTGTGTGTTGCTTTTCATAATACTGTGATTATAAAGAAGCCTTAAAAGCGACAGCCTTCAGCGACGCAACACTGAACAAAATAAAATAATACTACTGGCGGTCTCGGCACTAACAAATGGTTAAAATCGCGGATGTACATGGGGGTGATTCTATCTTTTACTTAAAACACTATTTAAAATGTATGCTTGTCTGTAAAGGTAGAACCAAAAATGTACCAAAGTTATGAAAATGAAAATTTATTACCTATTTATTATTCGGGTACCTTTAGGTTGCTCTACTTCTGGAATTACGCTTTACACTACTTATGGGACACGGTGAGTAAGTAATTGCATATTTGTACTTTCGGTATCTATTTATCTAAATATCAGTCAAAATAATGACTTACATAATAGTCTATCTTAAACTCTCAATCACCGTAATTATAGACACAATAGATAAGACAATTAAGTGTCGTTCTGGGACGACGGGCGGTACGCAACCGGTTAAGCATTTAAAGTGGTTTCCCTTCAGGGCCCATATTTTTTTTCTATCCTGTGTATTTGTGGGTAGTAGTAGATAATAGTAGATATCTAGTTTGGTGGAATTAAAGCTAAATATTGTATTTGCATATTTGTATGTCATGGATTTCCGCAAAGTAACGCTTTCTCGTATATCTGATTGTATTGCCAACATTAAACAATAAAGAAAAAAATACCTACACATATTTTTATAGATAATCAGCAAGACAAAACAATTTGCTCAAATATGCTTCTATGCGTTTGATTAAAATATTTTCACACGTTTTCATTTCCTTAGCCTTTCTGAAGGCTTTTGTAACGTTTAATCTCAGATAATTGGCGTCTGGGTACTCCCCCGGGCACAATTTATTCGACAATCACAGTGTTACTGTAGCGCGTTGCGCCGATTCTCATTTTCGTCGAAACAAATGGCTGGAGTTTCTAAAAAGGCAATCTAGCCTAACCTTGTATTAAGTGGGCTCTATCTTTTTATTGATTTGTTAAGACGCCGCAATTTACTTTGGTTTGTCTGTAAAATTATTTTGAAACTAGCTCTCCCGCGGTTTTACTCGTATTATAGAAGAATTATTCCATATATGTGGATAAAAAGTATGCAATATGTTAATCAAGGACATGGTCTATCTGTGTGCCCAATTTCATTCAAATTCGTTCAGTCGTTTATGCGTGATTGAGGAACAAATATTCACTTCACAATCTTTCTTTATAATAAAAATACCTAGTTATATTAAAATATTAATTTACTCAACCACTTTTTAACAAAAGAGGTTTATTCCTCCTTAGTCTACCACCGCAAGCACACCAGGCAACTTACTATTCAAAGACAAACTCAATTACCTAGAACAAGATATTCGTCGAACCGGCTACCGTCTAAAACATATGACGGTAATCTCCTGTCCAAACTAATCCTACGAATAGAAATGTTATCTTTCCCCGCATCGGTCCAGTCCGTATGGGTCCCAAATTAAAAGATTAAGGTGCCGTATGCTTGTTTGAATTCTAAAATGATTGAATCACGTTTCAAATGCTTGAGTTTAATTTAAAGGAAGGATTAAGAGGTTATGGTAAAGTCTGATGTGTAATTACAATAAGGACATTTTGAAGGGATATTTTGAGTACGTTTTTCTATTTATAAAACGGTATACAGCATGTAGAGGACAACCAGTAAAACAATTAAGTTCTGAAAGGCACTTGCCGTATTTATTCAAACAAACATAAAATATTTACACTAAAAACTTTGCACTCATTCTAATACGAATCGACTATACGTTCTTCTTTCTTCAGGGCTTCAGGGCTGCAGGGCTTCAGGGGTTCAGGGGTTCAGGGTTCAGTTCTTCGTATTGGTTCCTGGAGTGTAGAATGAGTGCGGACCAAAATGCATCGGATGCACCTGCTTAGGTACCATTTAGGGTGGCACAAGTTGTGTACGGTGTAACCCCTCGGTAATGTTCAATTTACCATTACATTTTCTTAAATTGTTCTCTTGACTGTAGCTAGCTGTGGCTATATGGTCCACTGTCTATAGCTAGTGGTCATCTTGTTCTATACATTGTGACGTATTTTATGACCTTGTTTACTTCATAGTTGAAGTTAGGCTTGCCGTCCGCAACACAGCATGACTGGTTAGTTACTTTACATCCGAAAACCATGAACTCTGCTTACCATTCTGTAGAACTTTTACTATGGGACAAAAGCTGAATTCGTGAAAATAAACCTGCTGTTCCTAATCATTTTAAATAAGTATGGTTAAGGTTCTAGTTAATTGGTGCAACTGAGCCTAAGGGCCATACCTCACCGAGATGCCATGGCGACGTGGCCAGCCACGTCGCCAACTAGTTCTTATTGAGATGTAAGACGGCTAACTCACTTGGCGACCGACTAGCGACGTTGCCAAGTAGCCAGCGTAGCCAGAGTCGACCGCTCCGCATGCGGCGACTGGCAACGCTGGCTACCTGGCGACGTCGCCAGTTGTTTGCACATGTTTGTATGCTCCGTCACTCACACAGTCGCCAACCAGTCGCCGCATTGAACGCACGTCGTATTGAGAGCAAAATGTCGTTCGATACTGAGAGATTTATCATAGAAATTGAAAATCGGCCGTGTTTATGGAACAACGCATTGAAAGAGTAGGTACTCTGACCGCAACTAGAAAACTAAATTTTTCTTGAAAATTAAAATTTTCTTCTTTCGTTTCATCTTTTTTGACGCTGGTAATAATATAATAACAGTGTAGTAATTTCCACGTCCATTACTGACTGTGTCGAGACAGAACGTTGACGTTGACGTGAACGTTGACGTGAATGCATTGGCGACGCGATTTGGCGACTCAGTCTGGCGACGCAGGGATGCCAGACGTAGACATGGCAACGTCGCTGGCCACGTCGCCATGGCATCTCGGTGAGGTATGGCCCTAAGTGTTGGAGATTTAATGACGTCATGGCGGTAGTGACACGTGTTTACTTCACCTGTCAAAACGGTCTATAAAACAGTATGCGGTGCGCTACTGAGCCCCTTACTTTTGCTGCGATCTTTGAGTCGAGGTAACGTTCACAATTATTAAAATTGTTATTTTGTTTAAAGATTTAATTATGACTGTGGTTGATTTACCTTCATTGGAATGATAACTGATCGTAATAAAGGATTAAGGTCATGTGTACCATCCTGTTTTTAATAAACAACGCCGCAGAAAGCTGAGGAGCTACTAATCCAATTTTAAAATTCTGTTATTTTATTTGCATACCTTCGGGCTAGCTAATTTAAGTTTTTCAAATATCCATTGTTATTTTGATTCCACATGTTGTGTCGTTTGTGTTATACGGTTCCAATATTGTGATCATTAGTAGTTAAAACTTCGCTTACTCGCAACTCTGTTATAACGAACCGTATTCTCGATAGCGTAGCGCTGTCAAATTGACTTCATTATAGAAACAGTTTGGCATGGCAGTTGATTGCAAATACTACTCTTTGGTAAGGATAAAGTAAGCGGGTTTAATCTGCATAAAAAACCAGGGTACCAGCTATTGGGGTTACTTTGATATCAATGGGCGACATTGATAGTTACTAAAAATATTGCATTTATTTGGTCATATATCTCTGTAAAAATGGAACTTATGCATTTTAACTTAACTGTATAGGCAACATTGACAGTTTTCCGATTTTACCATACGATATAGAGGTGTCTGCGAAGTTAGATGGCGAAGATAAAAAATACTTAATTACACCCCCGATTATATACAAAATTCACGAGCTATACGAAAATAACTCATGCCGTGGTGAAAAGATTAACCAGTCGACTAGGTTGGTAGCGAGGCTGACTGCCCAGAGTGCGCCGGACGTACTTAAGCATCGTTACTCGTAGAGGCACTTTTAATGCACCCCAATTTCAATGTAACTTTAAAATTTTAAGTTGGCAAGATTCATATCAAGTAGGCGATGCAAAAGAAATACTACCTACGTTTTAAATCAGTTAGAAATGGAAGTTTATTTTGAAGGGTATTATAAACAAAATATAGAGGACTATCAACCGTGCGGATCATATGATTTGCAAGGTTAAGCTGCGCATACCGCGGTCAGTCCGTGAATGGGTGTCCATTCAATACACATCGGGACCCCTCCGTGCCTCGGAGAGCACGATAAACTGTCGGTCCCGCGTGTCATACGAATACCTAAGACAGTCCTTACGGGTAGCAAGAAGCTCGAAACTCTGACAACCGGTCTAATCTTAGGATATCGGCATGGCCCAGTAACTGGGTTGCGGAGGTCTGATGGCAGCATCAGCCGATTCAGAACATTTTCAATAAGCAGTTGCCGACCGATTCGGTTTGTTATCGAGGTCCGTCTACGATTCTCGCATCGAGAGCAATGCCTGTAAACAAATTGAAATCGATTATCGCTAGAGAATAGAAACGACAATGAGATGTACTGGATTGACATAAGCTTTCGACAGGTCAAGCGATCCGTTATGTCATTTACATACATTTAATTGGCGTATCTATTCTCTGGAGATCATCGATTGCCATTTGTCTCGTTCGTTAACTGACAATTCGAATCGTTCTGAATCAGGGGGCTGGTTAGACTGGAATCTAACCCCAACATAGTAGGGAAAAGGTTATGCAGAACGGTGTTAAACAAAATAGTCACAAATCCTTACTGATATTATAAATGCGAAATGGTTTATCTACACCAGTGCGCTTTCATGTTCATCTTGCGCTTTCAACTTTCAATTCCTCTTGCGTCAAGCGCATGCAATATTGATTGCCATAAGACGCATGCAGCTTATCGTCTACACCGGTGCGCCTCGGTCAGTTGTCAGTCGACATACAATAGACGGATTAGCGTGCGCTAGGGGCATGTGCTTTTGTCGAACTAGTATTAAGGCATGCGCTATTGCGCTTCACGCATGCCTCAGACGAAGACGCAAGATGAACATGAAACCGCACTGGTGTAGACATAGCTATAGGTAGTAACTCTGTCTGTTTGTCTGTTTTCCCATCACGACTAAACTACTGAACCGATTTTGATGAAATTTAGTACCTACAGATATAGTCTGGAACTTGGAGAAGGGCTACTTTTATTCCAAAAACGCTGAATACGCGATAAACGACATCCACGCGAGTGAACTCGCGAGCGACCCCCAGATGAAAATAAATCGACACTACAACAAAATTTACATTTTCATCTACTCGTTTTATAAATTTCAATAGGTATCAAACAATTTTAGCAATTTCCGTCGGTACGGTACATACATGTGACCCGAAAGTTCGACAAGGATTACGTTTTGACACCGTTCGGTTCGTTTCACATCGGTAATAAATTTGATTTCGACAAATGTGGGTATTCGGGGTGGCCGTCGCCTTGACCGTTACCTTCCCTTTATTGGATTACCTTCGGAACGCTCTGTAAATAAATATTAGGTTGTGTGTTTGTGATTTGTGTTTCGTTATTTGAATTTAAGCCTCGTTTATTTTTTTTCTTTTCAGCTTAAAGACTAGGAAGCGGTTGAGGCGTTTTTTGGGGGCTGACTAATGTCATTTTGATGTTCAAAAACAACAATTGTCCGTTTTGAATAAATAAAACGTGTTTTTGAGTTTGGATTGGAAACAGTTTGAGGTTAGAATTTCCACAGTTTAGGCCCCTCGCCCACGGCGAATTTTTAAACGCGCTTCTGCTTCGCTACTATTGCGTATAGAATCTGGGCGAAGGTACACAGCCAGCAACAGCATCGCGGCTGTATCGCTACAAAAAGTCGCCGTGGGCGAGGCCTCTACATGATAGGTAGTCACCACAGTGGAAGTGATGTCTCTATTGGTATGTCTACATCCGCGCGCTTTCATGTTCATCTTGCGCTTTCAACTTTCAATTCCTCTTGCGTCAAGCGCATGCAATATTGATTGCCATAAGACTTGAATTAGTTTTAGGGAATGCGCTATTGCATGCGCTATGGCGCTTCAGGCATGCGTCAGACGAAAGCGCAAGGTGAACATGAAAGCGCACTGGTGTAGATATACCATATCGTTAAAGAACTACACGCTTACTTTGTGTAGTGTTAAATCTGATCGCACTTGGTTCACTCCAATGCTCGAGACACAGTTGATCGCTATCGGCACTGGCAGCTTTTGTATGGCCAGCAAGTTTTCCCATGTGGGAATGGGCTACAGTATCAAATTTTCTCACCACATGTCGAGTGCCTCACCAGACGTTCAACAAAACTCAGCGCGCTTGGTGGTAGGTTCTATACGGTCCGCCTGGCTATCTACCATCCTCACATTAAAGTTCGACTGTGTTCCGTCGTGTGTATGTGAGAGCCAGAGGAGTATAGGGTAATACCTCTATACCTCTGTTACTTGGATTCGTGTGCTCCATCTTAGAGCCCGTCTGGCTTACCAGCAGGAGCTCGTGTTGCAGAAGAGTATCCTCGTAGTATACGTTCATGCAAGCTTTCAGAACTTGAAAGCTGAAGCCTATAACATATACAAGCTTAGTTTTAGTATATGCTAAACCTGAAAATAGTTTGTTCAGAATCACTAGGAGAATCGATTGACATATTTTTTACACCACATTTTTTTTTTCATACATTTCAATTTTGTTTCAGTAGGTTTCTACCTATAACAGTTGACGGGAATAGACACCTTGAGGCTTGAGATGGTCCGCTTGGTCAGTTTCCGTGTATTAGACAACCCCTGCATAGCACATTTCAGGCATTTCACACTTTACTAGGGAACTTAACGCGATAGATACTACGGTGTAACTTGGAGATTTATTTAAAAAAAAAAACACATATTCAGGCAGTTCTGATGAAAATCTTGTTGGGATGTCTCGGTTTTTGTATATGTATACTAAAAATAACATTGTATATCTAGCCACAAATCCCTTCTACAATATTTAAACTGTATCTCGAAACCCAAATATGTTTCAACAAATTGTTCAAAACAACATTTACTTGAACGATTAACAAGTTTAAACTGTAACCGTAACTGTGTTCATTCTATTACTCATTTCAAATTAAACTCGGCAGTCCGTCGGTCGTAACTCACAACTTCACGACATATAGACGTAGTCGCGGCTCGTGATATGTGGGAGACATAAGGACAAGTTTTATCGGGAGTTGAAACTAAGACATTTATAGTCGTTTAGCTCCTTTTTTCGAATAGTTGAAAGGAACACTTAAACAACAGTTGGACTTGTTTATGTGATAAAGTGGTTTAAGAATTTTTATTTTATTTGCTTTATGTATATAACTGTAAATTGTCTTCGGGTACTGTACCTATCTAACCTATTTTTGTTGTGTAGCCGC
Source organism: Amphipyra tragopoginis (assembly GCA_905220435.1). Taxonomy (NCBI): domain Eukaryota; kingdom Metazoa; phylum Arthropoda; class Insecta; order Lepidoptera; family Noctuidae; genus Amphipyra; species Amphipyra tragopoginis. Next base: position 8,482,225 of record HG992006.1, read on the forward strand.
TGCGTCACCTTATGTAATTTAAATTAATTAGATATAAGTTTTTCTCATGTAAGTGAATAATTATCATTCTTTTTGAGAAATAAAGTTCTTAAACCTTAAACCTTTATGTTTACCTACAACATACGCGCTCTTTGCTACGGTATTAGCTCAGTACCTACCTTGTTATCTAATTACTTATAGATCATGTTTTTATTTTTTATTTGAATATGTTCTGTTAGGTTATGATACCTTTTTTACAAACATGAAGTCTGCTAAACTGTATAACAGTTTGTCGGTAAATCAAAATCAAAAGTTTTTATTTCACTTAAACCATTACAGGCGCTTATGAAAAGTCGAATTTTGGTACACGGTTCCAATTAGTCGTTTCCTATGGAGAAGAGCCGACAAGACACTCCATGGCTACTCTTTTAAAATCCGACTTAGAATAGTTATGAGAGAGCAATGTAGACTTAAGAGCAGGAACCACACAAAAAAAAACAAAATGAAAAATATGGTCACAAATTAACTAGGTATCCAGGCATCTAGCAAGTCTACAAAGCTCTCACATTTACAAAAGGTAAAAGGACGCTAAACTATATAAAACAACTGACATGGTTAATTGTCATCAAAACACATTACTTACAAAGAAAGTCACTGAATAATAAGATAAAGATACCTTGAGAGTAACGATAGTAATAAAAAAGAAAGCTAATCGTAATGAGGTTAGTTAATAGACATACACATAAGACGTTAATGAGGTTCCAGGGAAGCCACATGTGCAGAAGGAGTTATCGCCAAACATCTTTATCGTCAACGTAGTCCTTAGTCTTCTAATATGGTTTTTGAATAAGGACACGTTTAATATGGGCTTTGAACTTTCCTTCGGTAACATCTGTTATAGATTTCGGTAGCTTGGTAGCTTATTATAAAAACGCAAGCCATTACCTAGAAATGCCTTATTAGTTTTACTTAATCTAAACTAAGGTAGTTGATGAACCCTGTATCGATAGATACGTAGATTTCGATAGGTTGCCGGTTTCGTTTCTTCAGCAGGATGCGATGTAATGATTATTTTCTTGACAAAGAAAACATTGTTAAGTAGGTAGCGCTTGGCACTGTCTGACATATCACGATAGTACGTGGGCCATACTAAAAGTTTCTGGAACGGGCCACTTACGTTAGAGATATTAAAAAAAACCGGCCAAGTGCGAGTCGGACTCGCGCACGAAGGGTTCCGTACCATAATCCATAAAAACGGCAAAAAAATTATGTCTGTTGTATGGGAGCCCCCCTTAAATATTTATTTTATTCTGTTTTTAGTATTTTTTGTTATAGCGGCAACAGAAATACATCACCTGTGAAAATTTCAACTGTCTAACTATCACGGTTCATGAGATACTCGTACAGCCTGGTGACGGACAGACGGACAGTGGAGCCTTATATAATAGGGTCCCGTTTTACCCTTTGGGTACGGAACCCTAAAAAGTAATTCCTGTTTTATTATAACTCTTTGACTGGTGAATACATTTTACTTTTTGCGTCTGTCATGTGTTTTTTCTTTGTGGCGCCAATTTGAAAACTGCGTGTTGATCCAACGATGGATTTGAGTCGAGAAAACTTTCGATGAATGAATTTTTGCGATTTTGGCTGTGGTTTAAATTAACATAAAAAGTTGCCAAAGACTTAAATTAGCATTTGACGACGAAGCCCCATCTCGTAGGTCTGTGTACTTCTGGTATAATGAATTCAAACGTGGACGTATTCATCTCCAAGACGATTCTCGTGAAGACCGGCCGGCGACAGCGGTAACAAAAACTAACATTGATGCTGCACAACAACTAATTCAATCAGATAAAAAAATTACATGACAGAAAATTTGTACATCATTGAAAATTGGTATGAGCCAAGTGCAAAATATCTTGCACGTAGGTATAGCTGAATGTTCGGAACCTTTCTTCGAGATGGATACCGGATAATTTAATGGAAGTTCAAAAATGACAGAAAAGAAAGAAACAAATAAAATATTTTTTATTCAGCTACGGACACAATAACAGCATAAACAATAAAAAAAACAGAAAAGAATCAAACACACATATTTTATGCTGTCGAGCATACCCATGCCGAAAGGGTCACCAACTCAGCATATGCTGGGCGTCAAACACCCAGCGCTGATTTCCAGTTGGTACCCCTGCAGTGACACACGGACGAAGATAATCTTAAATATATATTTTATTATTTGTTTATATGGATAGTGTCTTTAAAATGTGTCGATAAATGCGAAAAATTATATAAAAAAGTACATACATTGTGATAAACTATAAAATATTGTATGTAATGACAGCGAGTAGAGTGATGTTTTAAATTTTCCACATGGTTTAAAAAAATGAAAAAGTACATAATTGTCTGGGATACTTTGAATAACAAAAAATAAAATATAAACATTATAGGTGTGTTACTTTATCAGAATCCAGAAACTTTCAGTATGGCCTAAGTATAGCGTACACTTTGAAGCCTAGTATCGGCATCAACCTGTCGCTTCTTTATATCAGACCTGACAGGCACTTTGAGGCGAATTGACAGTATGTGACGACACGAATTTAAAAGCAACTTAAAATAGGGTATTTGACTGAAAAAATCTTATTAGTCCGTCAGTTAGATTATCAAAAAATATTTTACCCGTATTTTTTCTTTTGTTACGTAAACCAAAATTGACGAAGATACGACATTTTTAAAATTGGCTAAACGTCACAAACAAGTACAATTGTACTTGCTTCTGACGTCACAATCCCCCACTATCGAGTTTTGGTGCTTTTTGTCTTTCGAAATATTCATAGATTTAACAAAAGAAAAAATACGTGTTCAATATTTTTCAAAACTCTAACTGGCGGACTAATTAGATTTGCAATTTATTGATGCTGTCAACATGCCTATTGAGTAACGTTTGAGTAATTCACCATAAAATATGGCAGATAATGTTTAATGCGATTTTAAATTGGCAAGCGTGATAGCAACTTTCATTTCCAACCTGCCAGGTTGCAAAAGAGAATGTTACACGTTTTTAACAATGGACGTCAAATAAATCCAATGAATTTCAGATTTCCTATCGATTCCCGGTATTACGGTGCCCGGTAACCATATGGTGGGATAAAAGTCGCGAGGTAATCCGGAATTCTGTTCAGAGGTTTCATTTTTGTAGATTGTTTTTTGAAAAGCAGCTTCACATTGGTTTTAGTTCCCGGTATAGTATTAAATCAGAGATTAATAACGACTAGTATAGCTTCATGGTCGAATAACCATTATTTAGCCTGTCTGTATGCAATATACCTACATAGATTTTTTCGTGCACATCTATTACACAGTACCTTTTGAATTATATAAGTTTTATTCTCGTATTCCCCTCCTTTTCTATTAAAAAATACTAAAATAAAATACGACAATTATCAATGTTCACGTAATAATATAATGATGATAACAAAGAAAACGTAAGGGCTTAAGGGCTCCGTTTGGGTCGGAAACTAGTCGGGCAATCCCGAAAAATGCACGTGAGTAAACCGTAACTAATCATAAATATGAATGTGTCTCAGGAAAGTTATAATACTAAAAAAGAAAAATTCTTTCGGTTGTATTGTATGTCTTTATCTTTAATTATTGTAATTAATCCTCGACCGTTTTAATTAAAGTAAAATAAATAAATAAATGGGGTCTTGCAGGCCTTTGCTTCATTATTGATAAAAATACCAGAGTCCTTAGGCTTAAAACGCACTAGTGGCTGGCCGCGATGCGGCGTGCCGTTTGCGGTAGGCCGCACATCGATTTTTACATGAAACCGCATGATATCGACGCACTGATTTGCGGCCAGCCCTCAACCGCTCTGGTTGTTCTGGGGCTGCAGCGCGGTACGCCGCATTTTGGCTGGCCGCTAGTGCGTTTTAAGCCATAATTTAACGACCATTTTTAATAACCTATCTATCTATTGTAAGGCAAACCGAAGATAGATAAATTATTGCAAACGATCGTTAACAATAAAACTCGGTAAAACTAAGGAATCTATCGTTAAGCTTCGTTCATTTCGCTCGTCTTTCAACAGCGCCCGTACATTTCACGTCAACGAACCTTCCATAAATTTCGCGAAGGCTACAGATATGGAAATTCATGTAATTATTCAAATTGTTTAGATTATGAACGCGGCTGTTATCTCTACGATGGAATTTGTTCTGCTTGATGATAACTTGATACCGACGTTTTGATTCTATAACGCTTCTCAACTTTTTCTTCTATACCCTTTTCACCGTAAGTTGACTAAAGACACATTTACACGGAGGTATTTTCTCGAAGCGAGTTTCGTGCTATCTCTGTTTTTATCGTAGTGAAAGACGACGACAGAACGAGTATCGCTTCGAGAAACTATACTCGTGTAAATCAGCCTTAACGAACGTAACCATTCAAAGAATATCAAATATTAAAAAAAAAAAAAACGTGAATAATAAAACTATCTTACGGATTTTGATGATGTTGTTTACGTTTTTTTCTATAGTATGGTCTCCTTACCTTTTACCTTAGTTACGAGCGTTTCCTACTCATTATCACCTACGGACACGATTATTTTGGGGCCCAAACTAAAAATTAATGACAACACGATTTGACAGTTGTCCATACTACCGATTTATTTTTGCCCGTCCGAAAAGTTGAACTTGATACTTTTTTTGTTCACTCCTACGTTTCGGGCTACTTTCGGACGGGCGACTAACTTCATTGACGGACTTAGGAAGTAGGCCCCTTGGAACGTAAAGAGCATTAAGAGGAACACGGGTGGGGATTAGTCAGTAAGAGTCTGACACTCCCTTCCGCTTCGACCAGAGCGGAAGGAGTCATATGAAGATATCCCACAATAAAAAAAAATGATATCCTTACCGATAAATCAATTCGTAAATTGTAGCCAATTTACGAATTGATTGAACTGTTTGGACTCAAGAGTATAGTTTATGGAAGTCCACTGCTGTACGTAGATATCTTAGTAAAATATTGGTTTGCGATGGAAATAATTCATCATCATCATCATCAGCTCATTACAGTCTCACTGCTGGGCACGGGCCTCTTCTCAGAATGAGAAGAAGATAGGCCTTAGTCCTCCACCTGGCGTAGTGCGGGTTGACGGACTACACTTACAACATCGAGAACTTTATGGGGCCCCCTCAGGTGTTGCAGGTTTCCTCACGATGTTTTCCTTCATCGTTAATGCAAGTGATAATCAATTTTGACGACACGTTTGGTGCAGTGGCTGAGCAATTAGCTTCTGCGCTACGGATCGTGGGTACGACTCACGCATGGAACAAAAATTTGTATGACCTACAGATAGTTGTTTCGGGCCTGGGCTTTTGTGTCTGTAATGTAAACGCACTTATGATACAAGAGAAATCCTAATGTGGGGCAAAGTTTTTTTACAGAATTTTGTTCCGAACATGAACTCGAAAAGTCAGAAGTGCGGGCCGGGATTGAACTCAGGCCTACCTGTATAGATAGCAAGCGTTCCACAGCTAAGCTATCACTGCTTTTTATAAATAATTATTTAATTTATAAACACGACAGTTTCGGTTCGAAACGTTTTATTTTGTTCAAAATAGAGGTAGGGATAAATTGATTATGTTATAATAGTTTCTGTTTCCATATAAACGAATTAAGGTTGGTTGGAAATTGAGTTAGTATGTCAATTAAATTGACATTAGGAATCCATCGTGGGAATTTCTCGGATAACCATTTAATATAGTCATACAGACATTATAAATAAATAAATAGTATACAGGGCGTCCCACGACTTTGCCACATGGAGGGGAAGTACCTTAAATACTGTGGATAGAAAAATTTACGGAATGAAGACTTCATTTTTATTTTAAAAACAATACGAACTGCATTCAAAGAATTTTAAATAATCACCTGTCTGAACCGGGAATCGAACCCGCTAAATGTGAAAACAAAAAAAACTGTAATTTTATTGTACTAATCGAAAGGCTCAATCAGATACATTTATTTCTTCTAAATAACATAGCATCTAAAATAAAAGGAACACCATGAAATTTAACATTTATTTGAAATAATAAGACACGTTTAGCAGTGCAACTTACAATCAATTTAATTTATTAAATGCTCAAAATGTGTCTCTTCCTCATCATCTGCCTAGCCTTTTCCCAACTATGTTGGGGTCGGCTTCCAGTCGAACCGGATGCAGCTGAATATCAGTATTTTACATGGAGCGACTGCCTATCAGACCTCCACAACCCAGTAACTGGGTAATACGATACTCTTGGTAAGACTGGTTGTCAGACTTTCTGGCTTCTGACCAACAGTAACGACTGTCAAAGATCTACAAATGACAGCCGGGACCAACGGCTTTACGTGCTTTCCGAGGCACGGAGGAAACTCGCTATGGTAAATGGTCACCCATCCACAGACCAACCTCGGCAAGCGTGGCTTAACCCGGAAGATCGGTCTATGCGGCTGTAATTATTTAGCCACGAGCTCCTCAAAATGTGTCTCTTCCTATTGTATACAAATTGTAACCCTTTTAATAATCTCGCTTACCGTTGATTTATGAATTTTTTCATGATGAATATTTGAAATAATACTTCGAAATAGTAATAAATCAGAAAGTAGTACATAATGTCAGTTTTTATAAGCACGATATAGAGAAAATGCTATGAATCATTAATTTGAACAAATTTTTAAATTAAATGTTAAATTTCATGGTGTTCCTTTTATTTTAGATGCAATGTTACTTAGAAGAAATAAATGTATCTGATTGAGTCTTTTGATTAGTACAATAAAATTACAGTTTTTTTGTTTTCACATTTAGCGGGTTCGATTCCCGGTTCAGACAGGTGATTATTTAAAATTATTTGAATGCAGTTTGTATTGTTTTTAAAATATAAATGAAGTCTTCATTCAGTAAATTTTTCTATCTACAATATTTAAGGTACCTACTTCCCCTCCATGTGGCAAAGTCGTGGGACGCCCTGTATATGGTCTTACTTTAATAGTCCACGATATTTTGCATAGCGCTTTAATGAATGCTGAAGATAATGTAGGTGATAAATAAATTCAGTTGAATATTTTTTTGTTATTTTTTTAAAAATCAATAATTTCTTTACTTACTAGTTCTCTAAGTTGCAATAACATCCGTGCATCTAACAAGAAAACGGTAGCGCGGATGTTATTAGTTGCTACACCTAAAAAAAAAACAGTAAAATAATTTGTTGATTCATAAAAATATGTTTTTAACAGAAATGTTATTAATACTATTTTTTGTGATTTCTATCATCTTTAGCCTTTGCCAAGGCACTACGAAATATATCGTGGATTATTAAAATAAGACCTTATATAATCGATTTCCCATTTTGATTTATTAACGAATTACAAATGTAATTATACAATTTACACACAAGGTAAAATTTATATTTTAATATGTTTGTATTCAAATATTCATTTTACCTTGTCTAAGTTCGTAGCTGTGGCTGTGTGGTTCCGGCCTAGAATAGACCACCCCTCTCCTCCCGTGGGTGTCGTAAGAGCCGACTAAGGGATGGTATAGGTGGTTGATAACTATCATCCTACATCCACCTATACCCGTGTGAGTACTCTAACAAAAACTCCACACCACACTAGGCCATCTTTGGGCTCGGAAAAGTATTTCCTAGAGGTCTGGATGGAACAGTCGGCATCAGTGCAGGATGACGACTCAGGGCGGTGGCGGATTACCGTACGATCTCCTTCGAGGCGGGGAGCCTCCTAGCCGGATCAATGCCCTGGGATCTGGAGGCGAGGGCCCTCGCGCTGAGATATCGTCAGCGCGAGGAGGCGCCTGAGCGGAGTGAGCTCCGCCAGATCCTAGTGGCTGAGTGGAAGGAAAGACTTGCGCAACCCAGCGCAGGGCACGCCGCAATAGCGGCGGTAAGACCCGTTATGGAGGAGTGGCTGGAGAGGCGGCATGGCGCCCTGAGCTTCCGGCTGACGCAGGTGCTCTCGGGACATGGATGTTTCGGGAAGTACCTGTGTCGCATAGGCCGGGAGCAGACGCCCGGATGTCACCACTGCGTCGACTGCCCGGAAGACACGGCGCTGCACACATTGCAGGAGTGCCGTGCGTGGGCGACGCAGCGCCGCGAACTAGTCGCGGCGGTCGGTGGTGACCTCTCGCTTCCAGCCGTGGTTCTGTCCATGGTCGGGAGCGAGAGTGCGTGGGAAGCCGTCGCCACCTTTTGCGAGGTGGTGATGGCGGCCAAGGAGGGAGCGGAGAGGGAGCGAGAGGCGACGGCCACTCTCCCTTCCCGCGCCAGACGCACCGGGCGCCGCCGGAGGGCGCGCGACGATCTCCGGCCACCCTAGTGTGTGGCCTGCGGGCGACGGGTTAGGGGACCCGTCGCCCGACCAGTAACAGGCCCGAGAAGGCGGCGCGCATGTGTTCCGTGCGCGCCTCTCAGGAGGACGTGGGGCAAAGCCCCACAGAAGGAGAGGTCTGCCAGGGGCTGGCGGACCGAGGCCTGCCGGGGTTGCGGTGCATGCAGCTGCGAATCCCGTGACCCTGGCCAAGGGTCAGGAGTAGGAACACCGTGGGTTTTTAGCCGGTAAGAGTCCGGCATAACTCTTCGCCTTCCCAGGGCGAAGGGTATCCATGAGGATTTTCCCACGATAAAAAAAAAAAAAAAAAAGAAAGGGCGGTGGCGGATGAACGTCACGCACGTCAACGGCAGCGCCCAAAGACCCAGTCAGGCGGTCTACTGCGCACCCACCAACCCGCATTAGACAAGCGTGGTGGGTTAATTTTGTCTAAACCCCTTCCCAAAATGAACGATACAATTAAAGCCAATCCCCCAGTGCTCGGCAGCTCCAGTCAGTGCACGGCTATTGGCAGTACGCAGGTGCACCCTGGGGCTGGGGATCATAATCTCCGAGCGACGGTCCACTGCCAAACAACCAAAGCAAGCCAAAAGGACACTGACTATCTTAATATTTTAACTTTTAATGTTCGTACTTTACGAACCGAAGAGCGTATATTAGAGTTAGAAAATGCACTAGAATATATTAAATGGGATATTGTTGGTCTGGCTGAGGTGCGACGAGAAGGAGAAAATACAGTCGAAAGGCAAACTAACATATTCTACCATTACGGAGAAACAAACACAAGATATGGCGTTGGCTTCCTAGTTTCAAAAAGATGGAAGGACAACATAGTCGAATTTGTAGCCTATTCAGACAGAATTGCTTTACTAAAATTCTCCATCACCAAAAACAAAACACTAACAGTGATTCAAGTGTATGCTCCAACATCCTCACATAGCCTACGACCTGCTGAATAAAGCCTGTGATGAACACCGAGGTACCTGGACATTGGTGATAGGCGACTACAACGCTAAAATTGGTCTACGGACATCTTCAGACAACACCAATGTTCTGGGACCCCACGGCTTAGGACAGAGAAACGAACGCGGCCAACGCCTTCTACAATTCGCTTTCGGTCAAGATCTTAGTGTCAGCAATAGCTTCTTTGTTAAGCAGCCTCAACGTCGATGGACGTGGCTTTCTCCAGATAGTCGCACAAAGAACGAAATCGACTTTTGCCTATCCTCAAGTAAAAGTATTATTAAAAATGTTAATGCACTCAATCAATTAAAATTCAGCTCCGATCACCGGCCATTACGAATAACAGCACATTTTGATTTGAAATTACATCGCAATAAACTTATTCAAAGCACAATCAAACGTTTAGATAGATGTACACTAATTGCAAATAAAGAACAATTTAACATAAATATTAGAAACACCTTCAGTTTATTAGATACAGATTCAGAGGACGTACATATACAGTATAAAAACATAAAGGAAGCTATTAAAATCGCCAGTCAAAAAATTGTGTGCCTCAAGAAAAAGAAAACAAAACTTACTGACAGCACAATACGTCTTATAGAAGAGCGACAAAATGTAACGTACCAATCTGCTGGCTATAGGGATCTAGACAGAAAAGTGAAGAGGAGCATCAGAAAGGACTTAAGGCACCATAACACACAACTTGTCCATGCCGCATTGACAAACAACCGATCCCTAAGATCAGCTATGCGTGGTATGGATGTAGGCAAGTCTTCAATCACACATTTGAAAGATAATAATGGCGTTAAGCAAGGAGATAGGGCAAAAATTCTTGAGATAAGTACCGAGTTTTATAAATCTCTATATTCTAGCGACCAAACATCCCAACAAACAACCGAAGTTTACTCATGTCCTGAGGAGGTCCCAATAATATCTGGCTATGAAGTACACCAGGCTCTCAGAGGCATGAAGTACGATAAAAGTCCCGGCGAAGATGGTATTACAACTGAATCACTTCGAGCCGCGGAGCCTGTCTTGTTGACATACATCTGCAACTTATTTAATTCAATATTACAAACAGGTGTTTTTCCAAGTAGTTTTTGCCACTCGAATGTTATCCTCCTCCATAAAAAAGGTGATAAGACTGACATCGGCAATTACCGCCCCATCAGCCTCATCTCACACCTTTACAAGATATTCATAAAAATTCTTGAAAATCGCATTTCTGGCCAATTAGATCAACATCAACCTCCCGAACAAGCCGGGTTCCGCCGTGGCCTATCCACTACCGACCATTTACAGTCCCTTAATCAGATTATAGAAAAACATCTAGAATTTAACCTACCCTTATACCTTGCATTTGTCGACTACTCTAAAGCATTTGACAGTTTATCACACAAAGCCATATTTCAATCTCTTCAAAACCAAGACATCGAACCTACATACATTAATTTACTACAAAAAGTTTACCAAAATAGCACAGCATCCATAAAAATAAACACCTCAGGTCTATCATTCCCTATCCAAAAAGGGGTTAAACAGGGCGACCCTCTTTCTCCAAAGCTCTTCACAGCCACGCTTGAAGAAGTCTTTAAAAAACTAAATAGCAATTGGAGGGACAAGGGCATCATCGTGGGCGATAGAAGATTAACAAATCTCCGCTTCGCCGACGATATTGTTCTTTTCTCCTCTACGGCAGCCGAGTTAGGCCTAATGCTCGACCAACTGAGCAGTGCCAGCCTCGAGGTCGGACTCGCGATGAATATGGCGAAGACCAAGGTGATGACCAACAGCACCAAGCGTAACATAGATATTGGGGGTGTGAGGATTGAATATGTCCATGAGTACATATACCTCGGCCAAATAGTCTCCTTCCAGGCAAGACACGATAAAGAAGTTGCTCGACGCACCGAGAACGCCTGGAAGAGCTATTGGTCGATGAAGAAAATAATGAAAGGAACTCTCCCTCTCTCACTGAAGAGAAAACTCATGGACACGTGCATTCTTCCTACCCTCACCTATGGAGCGCAGACATGGTCACTAACCAATAGTCAAAAGTCCGCACTCGGGGTCTGTCAGCGAGCAATGGAGCGCAGTATCCTTGGAGTTAAACTTACTGATCGTATAAGGAACTCGATACTGCGTTCTAAAACTCAAATTGCCGATGTAGGTCACACGGCTGCCAAGCTAAAATGGAACTGGGCTGGTCACATCTGTCGCATGCCGGAGAAGCTATGGGCTAGAGTAACCACACAATGGGTCCCAAACAGCAGCAAACGACAACGCGGCAGGCCCAGAATGAGATGGCGGGACGAACTCGATTCTTTCCACAAGGATTGGCGCATAACAGCACTGGATAGGGATAAATGGAAGGAGGAAAGGGAGGCCTTTGCCCTGCAGTGGGACAGAAATGGCTGATAATAATAATAAATAAGTTCGTAGCGCATTGCACCGTAGCTCTAGCCGCTACGGTGCGTAACCTTCTACGACCGCGTAGCCACCGTAGCAGTGACGACTCCTACGAGAACGCATCGTATCACAATCCTGTCCGCACTACATAGTCCGTTCTCATTTTGTTGTAGTGAAGCGTTGTGAGTAATTTATTGGTTTAATGTTCATTGTTACTGACATGTTGATACTGTTCTTAAGAGGTTTTCGCACGAAGCATAACAGTTTTTTAGACGTGACATATATTTAAGAGCACTTTAAAATTAATGAAAATAACAACAAAAATGTTTGAGGCACTTCAAAAATAATGCTTTCCACAACTTATGGTTCGCACTATAACCAATCAAAAAACCAATTGTTTCTGAACGTACATATTAAACGAATGGTGGAAAGTAATCGACGTAACTCCTGGCACTCGCTGCTCTGCTGCGGCACCGCTCGCTTCGCTCGCTCGGCTCTTGCGTTGAGTGGTCACAATTCTAACATAACCTAACCTACCTTTCAGCCATCTGTTTGTCATAGTATCTGTTCTGTGGTCATAGTATTTCATATTGCGGGAACTTTGAAGTTAGAAGCATTAAAATTATAGTGCAAAGTATTATTTTTAATGTTGAAAGTATTAAAATTTAAGTCTTGTACAGTGGGAACTATTATTTTAATAGTTAATTTATATCTAAGTATCCATTTTAAACACCACGTGGTTGCCTTCACAACGAGTGTTTGATAAAAAACGGAAATTTAAAAATATTGTTTGTGCTATAACTAAAGAAGACTTTAGATTACCATAGAGACCGCTATTTGTTATTGTTATTCCACCACAAAATAAAAAAAACTTTTAGATTTGCTTCCTCATCCTTTAAAATATTCCCGCAACAATACTATAGGGTTTATTCTACATTATGCAGTATCATAATAGTGTTGCATTTCGTCTGAGAATTACTGCTCGGAACAGGATTTGCTTGCTTAATAATTCTGTGCTGTTTTTCCCTGCATAAAATACTTCCTTTGCTTCCGTTTACTATAGAACAAGAATGAAGTAAATACTCAACGGGTAATAGGATTATATTATTATACGGCTTAACTCATGTGCGTATCGGGGTTGCCCGAATAGTTTCGGGCTGAACCGGAGCCCTTAAACCAAATCAAATTCTTTATTTGTTATCACAGGTACTTGTGTTAAGTATTGAAAGAGAAAGATGTTATGTTGAGGAGACGGACTTCTGTGATATACAGTAGTCAGGAGGCACTGCTGCCCATCCTCTTGAGTTATTTCCCTCAGTCGTAGTTATCCACCCCCCCACTCGTCAGTTACGTCGTTTGAGTTCCTCCAAATGAAAAATGAGTGAGTTGTTTGTATTTCAACTTTAAACCATCTTATTTAATTCCTCAATTAATTATTAATTTGTATAAGCGCGAGTATGTATCTGACTGTTGAGCGTGTGAGTGTGTAAGTGGGACACAAATATTTGATCCTCGTTTAAAATAGACGAGTTACCGATTACTTTAACGCGTCATCCTACGTGAGCGATCTACAAGCGACGCGAAGCGGCGCGGCGCGACGCGAAAACAACAAACAGTCGATACCTATTGAAGTGTCCTATGTGACCAAACGCACGTGGAGTGCGGTGCGGCGCGGCGCGGCGCGAAGCGAACGCTGTCAGTTGACTTGATATGTTCACGCAAACTGGATGCGGTGCCATACAGTACTACTGAATGACGACGGCGCGCGGCGAGCGGTCCGCGAACTCGTATAACAATACCGCCGCTTCGCACCGCATCGCATCGCTTCGCAATTCGCGTCGCTTTAAATCGCCTACGTAAGACGTCGCGTTACGAAACCAGCGGGGGAGGAAGGAGTGATCTATTCTATGCCGAAAATTACGCACAACCAGACTGTCAAGGTATAAAAATATAAAACATCTCATCATCGTTATTTTCATTGCACATTCGAAATGTAAATTCTATTTTCATATTTAAACAAACATCGTTTAAATAACACGAGAAACGCTAAAACGGTTTTGCAATCCCTAAAATCATTACCTTCTGAGATATGTAAACATTGTCGGTAACTGATTTAATAGCTGCGAGTGCTTCGAAAACTGTTATTAATTTGGAATATTCCGAGTACTTTCCAATCAACATCCATGAGACAGCTTATAATTCCTTGACATGCTTTGGACGTACTATGGTGTCTTATTCAAATACCCTGCCTAACCTTTTCCCAACTATCTTGGGATCAGCTTCCAGTCTAACTAGATGCGGCTGAAGTCCAGCAGGCTTACTCCCGACAGCATCGAGTTTTAAATCGAGTCGACTTAGTGTCAATTCTTACTCTTGAAATCGACAAAACTGCACGACCGTGCTGAGGTTTGATTTAAAACTAACAAATATCAAAAACAGTGGTTAATTTTTATTCGAGCCGGTGCACAATTGTGCGCTTTTGTCGATTTCAAGAGTAAGAATTGACACTAAGTCGACTCGATTCAAAACTCGATCCTGTCGGGAGTAAGCCTGCAGTATTTTACACGGAGCGAATGTCATCAGGCCTCCACAACCCACTTACTGGGCAATACCGATATCCTAAGGTTAGACCGGTTGTCAGACTTTCGGGCTTTTGACTACCCGTCTGTCATAGGTTATATGATACCCGAAACTGACAGTTAAATGTACTTTCCGAGGAGTCCCGTACGGTATATAGAATTACCCTTGAACGATATAATTGTTTACAGAAAGCATGGTTCACCGTTGAACGGTAATACGAAAAAACTATTAGTCGATACCATTATTTACAGACAGCACGTTTCGCCGAAAAACGCTACAACGAATGAATGATTGGCCGATACTAAGATTTGCCGATGTCATGGTTCGCCGGAACACGCTTGAACTTGAACACGCTTAAACAGGCATCGATTAAATTGCATTAACTTCTATTACCTTGCGGTTATCTTGACTCCATATCAAAGTTGCGACAAACAAATACACGACACATGTTAGGGCGACAGTAGGACATGGCGACCATCAGTGGTGCGACAGCACATCAGCTCGACGTACGTTAGCGCGACACAACTTTCGCTCGACAAACTAAAGGCTTCTACAAACAGGCGCCATATCGCCCGCGTGCTTTTTATTAACATGCATTAAGAGCGAGCGAAGCGAGCTCGGGACTTTCAAGCACCCCGACGCGGATAGGTTAGGTTCGGAGGGGATGACGGGGCTAAAGTGAGCGAGCAAAGCGAGCGAACGAAGCCCCCGTCATCCCCTTCGTGTTAGGTTACTTTAAACCCTGCAAACAGAAATAGGAGCCCCGCCCGGCGGGGCTCCGTCGACCTTGGCCCCAGAATCTTTTAGGCGACATCGCATCTGTTTGTAGAAGCCTTTAGTTTGTCGAACGAAAGTTGTGTCGCGCTAACGTACGTCGAGCTAATGTGCTGTCGCACCACTGATGGTCGACATATCCTACGGTATGTGTGTTTGTTTGTCGCAACTTTGATTTGGAGTCAAGATAACCGCATGGTAATAGAAGTTAATGCAATTTAATCGATGCCTGTTTAAGCGTGTTCAAGTTCAAGCGTGTTCCGGCGAACCATGACATCGGCAAATCTTAGTATCAGCCAATCATTCATTCGTTGTAGCGTTTTTCGGCGAAACGTGCTGTCTGTAAATAATGGTGTCGACTAATAGTTTTTTCGTATTACCGTTCAACGGTGAACCATGCTTTCTGTAAACAATTATATCGTTCAAGGGTAATTCTATATACCGTACGGGACTCCTTTCCGAGGCACAGAGGGATCTCGATATGTAACGAATGGTCACCAATCTACGAACTGACCGCAGCAAGTGCAGCTTAACCTTGCAAATCATATTATGATCCCCGCAGTTATTAATTAGATACGAGGTCCTCATAGTGTCATACGAAAATAATAATAAAAAAAAATGTTTACGTTTTAATCACGTTAGTTTTCGGGATTGCCCGTCTAGTTGGAGGCAGGGGTTCATCAATGACTGTTTACGGACTGATAGGGTGATGATGAATCCCCAAAACAGGCTAAAAGTATATTGCAATACCAAAAGTCATTACGGTAGTTTGTAGGAGATATCTTCGTTTCCGCGTTTATCAATCAGATTAATGATACGTTGCTTTTAAGTTAATAACTTACACAGGTAAACGTGAAGTCACATTATTTTAAAGCAGAACATTGCGTTTTCTTGACAATTGTTATTTTTTAATATTAATAGGTAATCTAGCCCGCATACAGGCTATCACACTTCCAAATATTATTTTTCTCTCATCTAGGAGAATTATTATAGATAGGCAACGCAGATACAGCTTGAAATCGTCTTTTTGGGCCGAGATACGAACTATAAAAATAAATCCTATTATCCTTAGACCCAAACCACCCTTAAAACGATTTGCAACCCCAAAAATCATTACCGTATTTTGTGGGAGACGTCGTCATTACCGTTCCAAGTCGTCATCGCCACGAGTGCTCTATTTCCGCGGCTACCTACGTGCTGACCCCGTTTCTACCACTTTGACGATTGACTTTGCGGGAGGGCGCTTACTAAACCACTGTCGCGGTATTAAAAAATCCCAGGCTTTCTGAAAATGTGATAATGTTTCGGATTACTGTGTAGTCGAAAAGAAATGTTTGCTTCGGTTTTTTTTGTGGGTTTGTTGAATTTTGTGGCTTTTAATGTGCTTTGTCAGTTATGTTTTGACCAAAAAAAAAAAATACGTGCTTTTGTCGGGTACTGTGTGTATTTGTTAACCGGTAGCGGCCCGCCCGACGATCCGGATCGTCAGTGCCATTGTTTATCTATTGTGTCTATAATTACAGTACTACACAGGACCGATCGAGTACTGTAATTATAGACTCAATAGATAAACAATGGCATTGACGACCCGGATCGTCGGTCAGGACGTACCGATTGAGTACTGTAATTATAGACTCAATAGATAAACAATGGCATTGACGACCCGGATCGTCGGTCAGGACGTACCGATTGAGTACTGTAATTATAGACACAATAGATAAACAATGGCACTGACGATCCGGATCGTCGGTCGGGACGTTAGCGGTTAAATCTTTTTTACCAGTCTAACCTTAGTGCGTATACACGTAGAAAGCGGGTTGCCGGCGCCGATCTGCCAGCGCTTGTCGGTGCTGGTCCGCGCAGTTAGTACTGTGTGGCGAACCAGTGCCGACAAGCTCCGAACTTCGCCGACAAGTTCCGACCTGCTCCAATCAGCGATGGTAAGCCGTCATTTGTTGCTGTATTTTTATTTGCAAGGGAACAAGACGTATTTTTGTTAAAAAATGCCAGCCCCTGCTTCTACTCGCTTCCTTTATGTAGCGGTTACTTGCACGGACCAGTACCGATAAGCGTTGGTAGGTCGGCGCTGGTTACCTGCTTCCTTTATATATAGGTACGCCCTTAGGATGTTTACATTTCCCAATAACTGGGTTGCGAAGGTCTGATATTTCTTTTTCTATTGCTGGTTTTTGCGGATCTTTTCTGCGTAACCGGGCAGCGGCAGTTATTGGCTAGATCTGCATCCTTATTGCGCAAAAAACTCGTAATCGCTATGGCTTTGATTTTGACAATACAAAAAATTCATTGCATGGTACATAGTTGTGGAGAAGTCGGATCGATAATCCTAATCCTAATTTCCTAACTTCCTATCCTAATCCTAACTAATATTAAAAATGCGAAAGTAAGTTTGTTTGTTACCTTTTCACGCCTAAACCACTGAACCGATCATCCTGAAATTTTGCATATATGTTGTCAGGTGTACAGAAACGGACATATTGGGGCCCGTACCTTCATCCCGAAATAATGTATTTTTCCCGAAGAAAACAACAATAACGTTCATAGATGGCGCCACGTGTCTTTCGAATCACGATTGAATTATATTATTATAGACACTTTAGTAGTATGTTGAGAGTTTTTTTGAGCTTAATTAACGCGAGCGAAGCCGCGGGCAAAAGCTAGTAATCAATAATTATAATAATGCTTCGTGTTTAGGTACACATTAACTAGTAAGTACCTAGTTAGTAACTAGGATAAAACAACGACCTGAAAATTACTAATATAAATCCTAAACGAAAACTACCTTAGCAATTTGTTTATTTGTATTATAAATAACGAAAATGTACAGATTTGTTGTAACTAATCAAAGAAATTAATTGAGACTTCAAATGAAATAAAGTTCTTCGAAATGTAAATGGAGTAACATTTTGATTTTGATTGAATGATCAAATCAAATAAATCAATCAGAAACTTTAATAATTTATTTGACTGCCGTGACTTTGTGGTAATTTTAGAAGTAAATAAAATGTTTTACCTAATTTAATACAATTTCGGATAAGTTAATTACAACGCTGATTGGAAATAGAAATATCCTGTTTATCAATTGTTGATGGAGTGGTAAGTAATAAACAATCGCGTCGATCAAAAGATTTGCAAGGTTAAGCTGCGCTTGCCGCGGTCTGTCCGTGGATAGGTGACCGTTCGTTACACATGGAGACACCTTCGTCTGTTGTTTACAAATAGCATATCTGTGTAAAGCACGGCTCGCTGCAATTAAAGTAGGTAGGTACAACATATTTAAGTCTAACACAATACGGATTTTACATTATTTAATTCGTTTTAACGTATTATAAATCGTATGTAAATAGAACAGCTTTGCTTGCAAACTTTAAGGCCTACACACACGACGAATTTTCTAGGTGCCGTCGACGCGCGTTTACATCAAACTCCATACATAAAAAATCACGCTCACGTTTAGTAGCTTTACGGAAACGCGCGTCACCGGCGCGTAGAAAAGCGGTCGTGTGCATAAATCCTTAGTTCCAAAATAAGAGAAAAATGTCATGCACTCAACAAAATCTATTTATCCGCTTAAAGAGTTTAGCAAAATTTCCAATAAAATTTTTAAACCACAATTTTGCGTGTCGTAACTTCCAAACTCCGTAACCAAATAAAGTGAAAAGAAAGATCCGAAATCGGTCGTGAACTACGTTCTAATATTATTTTGGCGTTGTATTTTCTGAACGCCCGTTTATTACAAACATGGCGGCCGTTCACTGACACATAAATGTCACTTTTGCGTGTTCCGATGGTCGGGTAAGTCGACTTACATACTGCAGATTATCTGTGTATCAGAGTTTTTTCGCCCATATTGCCTTTTTTGTAATTGTCGCTTACGTTTTTATCACTCTTTTAGTGGAATATGGTTTTGTTAGTATTCTCCGAAGGGTGGGGCAGAGGTGTATAGTACACCCTCACTCCGCCGTTATGATTAAGTCCCATGTAATAGGGAGCGAGCCTATTGCCATCAACCAGGCACAAATTCAGACTCCGGACCGCTACTGAGAAATTCTACATGGAATACAGAACCTCACGTTCAGTAGTCACGCTTGCGACTACTAGAACGATGAGGCAGTCGAGTGTGAGTGATATTTTATACTGTAAATATTCATGTTACGTTCATAGAACAGATCCCGCATTATTTTCAATAGTAAGTACCTCTAATGAGTAAGACGAAAATACGAAAGAAGTACGAGAGTGAAAGAGATAGCTATCTACAACTACACCAAATTGGTGTACTATAGAATTGCCAGTCTACTTCTTTTTTGTATATTCAATCATTAGTTTTAACACAAATTATAATTATCTTATTCTCATCCAACGCCTTCCAGCATATCACCTCGAAGACATATTTCACTTTACTTTCCAAAATCTGTATCCACCTTAAAATATCGAACCGCGGAATTCCGACAACATCCACATGTCAACCCGTCAAAACTTCCACGGTACATTGGTAAACAACCCGGCCTAAGTGAGTCCAATTAATTTGAAAAATGTTTTCCGCGCAACTTGATCGAAACTTGAACCTTTTTAAGGTCACATAAACATATACAAAATGTACATTTTCTACGAAACATGGGCTTTTATAGATTGCTTAGGACCGATTTTACCAACGTCGGATAACTTTTATCTTAGGAAAGACGTTTTGACAGAATTTCTATCTGTCAGCTGTCAAAACGATCAATTTATTCTTCAGATAAAAGTTATTCGATATTCGTAAAGACTAAGTCAGCCCGTAATCGCACGATTTTGACAGAATTATTACCACGTAAGGGATTATATCGGCCGCGATGATATCTTTCTGGGCTATTCTGACCAACAAATTAACAGATTTTTAAAAGATTACATGATCACAATGATGATCATAAGAGATGTCGTGGTGGCCTGGAGGTTACAGATTCGCTTGATAAGCACCGAGTTGCGGGTTCAAACCCAGGCATGAACCAATGTGACTTTTTCAATGTCATATGTACTTTCTTAGTTAATCTAAGACACCACTGACATATGGTGAAGGAAAACATCGTGAGGAAACCTGGACATTAATGGTCTGAAATCGCCAACCCGCAGTGAGCACCGTGGTGATCAATGCTCGTTCCTTCTCTGTACAAGAAGAGGCCTTTGCCCAGCAGTGGGACGGTTGCAGGCTAATATTTATTTTATTTATTTATTAAAAGATCACAAAATATTTTTTTCGACTATTATATTTTTTATTCTCTGTCTTGGTCATGTTTGACCTTAGTCGCATCTGATGGTAAGCGCAGACAGGGTCTAAGATGGAACATACAAATCCAAGTAACAGAGATATAGAGGAATTCCCCTATACTCTTCTGGCTATCAGATACACACGATCACACGATGGAACACAGTAAACTGCTTGGCTGACTTTAATGTAAATCCGGTGGTAGGTAATAGCCGGGCGGACCGTACAGATCCTACCACCAAGCGTGTACGATGTAATTAATACGTACATAATTGTGTAGTGTCCCATTAGGCTGAACATCCATGTGCGAGGAAAATGTGCGGTGCGAAAATGTGTAGCGAGGATGTGAAACGGTGTGACCCTATCCACCAGAGCTGTGCGAGGAATGTGTAATGTGTTAATGTGTAATGCATGGGCGTACCCAGGGGGGGGCAGCCGCCCTCCCCTGGAAATCTCGCAGAACATGTATGAACTCGCCTAATTACCAATCAAAGTGTAAACGGGGCTTTATGCTCTAACTTTTAAATAAACCGCGCAGTAGACACTGGCAAAATGCACGGTGCAATTACCAAAAAACCGCGCGCGACATTTGCGACTGTTTGCCCTACACACTACACTACATATACCTAATGTTTCATGTAGGTGTGTTTGTGTAGTGTGTATGACAAATCCAGCCGCGGACGATCCGACCTAAAAAATCTAACTTGCCTCCCCCTAGGCCAGAAGCTGGGTACGCCCATGGTGTAATGTGTTAATGTGTAATGTGTTAATGTGAACAAATGAGCGGTGCGAGAATAGGTAGCGGACTCTTTTCGAATATGAGGGAGAATAATACACATTCCTAGCAACACATTCCTCGCAACACGTTCCTTGCAACACATCCCTCGCTCGCATTTCTTGCTTGTTTTATATGAACAAAAACCCCGCACCGCTAAGTCCATATCCACCAGAGCTGCGCAGAGCGAGGCTAGGTAAATGAAGTGATTCTATTGGTGCTTACAAAACACATTCCTCGCTACGCAGCTTAGCACAACTCTGGTGGATGCTCAGCCTTATTGGACTGATTGCTTCACTTCCTCTTTAAGAGAGAAGATGTGGTCTTTATTTAGAATCACGTGCTAAGATTATAAATTCACTTTACTTTCGCCCTTCAAATGAAAGTATCGAATAATCTGCTTAGAACGCGAAAGTCGGTTTTCGAGACTGATTTTCGATTAAGCTACTTAAGTCGAATTAAAATAGATTCGCTTTCCAGTGAATTTTGAAGAAGATTTTACGAGTATATCGAGATTTGGCGTTGAATGAAAGTGAGGTGTCAGCTATTTATTAACCCTCGGGGATCGTGAGTCAACATGTTTCAATTGGTTATTATGGACAGCTTAGGTGAGGAGCTGGCTTGTAAATTATTGATGAAATTTCAAAAATACCTTTTGTTTGTTTTAGAACACCCGAATCGATATTAAAAGTATAGGTGTTGAAGCGTTTACAAAGCATTCAAAAGACTTTGTGTTTATTTTTAAGATATCTACAAGATACGACGGGAAGAGATTAAAATTATTTATTTATCATTATGGTCTGCTCTTGACCTCGATCTCGCCTGATGGAAAGAGATGGATGAGGTCAACGATGCAACAACATGCCTATTCACTCTTGCTTTAAATGTTAACGGGTTATAGGTAGAGGGGAATACTGATGTAGGCAATAAGTTCCACACCTTGGGTGTGCGTATAATGAAGGATGAAGAAAAGCGCTGAGTACGACATGTCAGGATCAAATCTTCTTTCTAGCCAATCATGACCATCATCATAATTCTCCTGCCTTTATCCCAATTTATTTGGGGTCGGCGCAACATGTCTTTTTCTTCCATACTTCTCTATTAGTCGTCATCTCGGTAGTCACCCCCTTTCTAACCATATCATCGTTCACACATTCCATCCATCGTTTCTTTGGTCTTCCCCTACTCTTATAGCCATCGACATTCATACTCAAAACTCTCCTCACTACATTTTCCTCATTTCTCCGTAACACGTGCCCATACCATGACAACCGATTTCCACACAACTTTTCAGTTATCGATGCCACTTTCAAACTTCTTCTTATGTACTCATTTCCCAATCATGACCATTATAATTAAAATTACATTTTGCATTTAGAGCCATTACGCACTGTCGACTGGTCACCGGAGACTTGGTCGACGGCGACTGCGACTTTCTATAGTTTAAATGGGTGTTTACGCAAACACCGCCGGTCGCCCGGGCGACTATGCTTATGTTTTGGTCGCTGAGAGACCAAGTCTCCGGCGACCACTCGACAGTGCGTAATGGCTCTAAATGCAAAATGTAAGTTTAATTATAATGGTCTTGATTGGCTAGAAAGAAGATTTGATCCTGACATGTCGTACTCAGCGCTTCTCCTCATCCTTCATTGTCATGTTTCTTAGATATGAAATTGTTGTCATGGCTCTTAGATATGAAAATAGATGGAAAAAAACATAATTTTTATTCCATCTAATTGCAAAATGTAGAACAAATCTGTGTCTTTCTAAACCAGAAAAGCTCTCCATATTCAACCTAAAATCCACTTCGCACACTCTTTCATCTACGTAATAGCGTGGTTTAGTCAACAAATAGCCGCCCACGCCCCCCATCAACAATACTATTGTAACACAGGTCGTCCGAACATGATTAATGTGGGGTCAACGTGGTTCAAATCAATCAGTGACGTCACTACCCCACAGCTGCGTCTCCACTTAGACTTGCCCACCATCATTAATTAGGTCATGAAGTTATGAACTAAATCGTGTTGACGTTTGCGTATAAAGTTGGGACTTCTGAAGTCTCGTTGAGCTTGAAGATAAAGTAGGTCTCAAAAGTTGTAGATTCATTTTGTGTTGCTCTAGTTTTCATTTGCATGTTGTTTTTAATTAGATTGGTCTTTTTTGTTTGCTTTTGGCAATTTTTAATTAAGAAAATAATGAGCTAAGAAAATCATCATCATCTGCCTAGCCTTTTCCCAACTATGTTGGGGTCGGCTTCCAGTCGAACCGGATGCAGCTGAATATCAGTATTTTACATAGAGCGACTGCCTATCAGACCTCCACAACCCAGTAACTGGGTAATACGATACTCTTGGTAAGACTGGTTGTCAGACTTTCTGGCTTCTGACCAACAGTAACGACTGTCAAAGATCTACAAATGACAGCCGGGACCAACGGCTTTACGTGCTTTCTGAGGCACGGAGGAAACTCGCTATGGTAAATGGTCACCCATCCACAGAGCAACCTCGGCAAGCGTGGCTTAACCCGGAAGATCGGTCTATGCGGCTGTAATTATTTAGCCACGAGCTCCTCTATTTAGAATGAGCTAAGAAAATACTAAGACCAAAAGAAAAATTTCGTGGGTGGGTGTGACGATAATTAAGTACGTCCGTTGCACCCTAGGTAGTCAGCCCCGCTACCAACCTTGCTGACTAAAGGTACAAGTCCGAGACGGGCTGCAGACCGCAAACTGCAAAAGTAGTATCGCTTGCGGTGCGATCTGCGGCTGCGGTCTGCGGTTGCAGTTTTGCAGTCGTTGTCGGAATAGCACCTTTAAAGTGCACACCTTAAAGGCGCTATTCCGATGGCGACTTGCGTTCTGCGGTTGCAGTCTGCAGTTTGCAGCCCGTCTCGGACTTGTACCTTAACTAATCTTTTCACCATGGCGCAAGCTACTTATTCTCGTATACCTCGAGCTGATATCCAAGAAGAAGTATGCACAAGTATGAAATTATAAAATTCGTAAAAGATGCCTGCACTGCATTCATACTCCAACTAGGTTACACAGATTTTTCACCCTTGTACCCCAAAAGTTTGCGAAGGTCGAACGGAGGTGAGACCCTTCTTGTCCGTTAGCCGCACGGGTTTAAATCAGTTAAAAGAGAAAACAGAAAAGGGCGAAAATTGTAGCCCCACTAAACTCAATTTTTGTGCCAACTCTGCCGGCCAATTTTTCTAACAGAAATGTTGATCAATTGCAATTGAACCGAAGCCGTTCATTTAGAGAGTTTTCGTTTACACAAACTTTCAAATTGTTTGACAGCAAAAACAAAAGCAAACATTTTGTCAGTTTTTGTAAACGGAAAATGAGATTGTTAGTAGATTGTAACTTGTTAGTAGATTGGGCCCCAGATGATTATATTATTTTCCTATACAACGTGTATCAGAAATACGTAGTCAAAAAGAGGATTATTTGGAGTCTTATTCAGAGCAACATTTTGAAAATTTAAATAAAAATATCGCCAAAAAATTTTTACTCTCCGTAGGAATTGACCCGATCAGATGAGGCCATTTTTTTTTTTTCCGTCTATACAAGGTTAGTCGGAAAGGGGGTACTAATCCGCAGGCCACTTAAAGTATCACTGATGACTGTCTTAAAGCAAGTGTTAAAATTTCAAAATTATATTTATTATTATATATATTGATATATATTTTTTCCAAATAAAATGATTTTTATTTTAGTTTTTTCAAAAATTCTTCATCCGTGCTTTAGTTGCAAATTCAGAAAATGGTGCTTCTAATTCATGACCCCAAATATGAACTAACATGTAAACACAGCTGATCATAACTGGGGATAGATAGATTTTAGAGTTTTTTTTTTTTGAGATTTTTAATAACTGTTTCTCTTAATCTATTGAGTTTTGGGAAAAGTTATAGAACAAAAGTTATTCATTATTATGTGTACTTTAACACCCTTTCGGATTAGTACCCCCTTTCTGACTAACCTTGTATACATTTCCAAGATTGATTTGCACCATTAAACCGGAAATGGCTTGTATTGGTACTTACACTCGCTGCACAAAAATGTAAATTAATAAATAGGATGATGGGTCGAAAAAAATACGTTTTTTTTTAGTTTTACCTATCAAATGTTGGTCTGAATAAGAGCCCAAACCACCCCCTTAGATATTTTCCCATTTCCGATACACTTTGTATATTTTTATAACCATTCAAATACCTGTTTATTCATCAAAAATCATTTAGGAAGCACACTGAGGTATCTCATTACAGGCAATATCGAGCTTCCCATTGATTTTAGCTCCCCGGATGACGCCAAAATTGATTTAATTAGCCGATGCGGAGGGCGCTTGCTTAGCTTTTCCTTGATCGCGATACAGGGCGTTTCGAATTTCAATATTGGAACTAATCAATCAGGACTAGCGTGAAAATGAGCAGCCTGTGGCTCATTTATCAAACACGCTGTAGATGAAACTTGAGGCTTTTGGGGTAGGCGTAAGTGATGAGCTTATTTTAAGGTGTATAATTAAAATTGTTATGTTTTGGCAGCTGTATATGTGCGTAACCACAGAGCGTAGTTAGTCTTTACACTCACACTAAGATATCTTAAACGCGTGCTACCTACAAATTCACATCGACAATTTACGGTGCGTACCTACAAATTCACACCGTCAATTTACGGTGTAGGGGCTAGGGAATACTTATTGAATAGATCTGTAATGACATCGGTACAGTCTGACCTGTCTGACTCCTTGAAGACGGCTAACGAGGAGATTGTACGATGAGGTATCGAGTTTGAAATAGATTCCAAACTGCTTTTGAAAGCTGTTAATGTAAAAGGTGATGTACGGGTTCCATTTAATTTCAAAACTAATCGGGAAAACCTGAAACATACACGTGATTTAAAACCGTACTCAATCATATAACTATTGTAAATCTATATTTTAGTCGGAAAAGGGGTAGTGATTCGCAGGCCATTTAAAAGTATCACTAATGACTGTTTAAAAGAAAGGGTTATAATAAAGAATGTGTCATGCGAAATGATATTTATTTCAGTTTTTACAAAAATTACACATCCAGCTTTAGTTACAAACTCAGAAAATGGAGCTTCTTATCCATGTCTCCAAATATGACCTAAAACAAAAACACGCAGCTGATCATAGCTGAGGATAGATATATTTTAGCGTACTTTTTATGAAATCTTTGAACAGCTATTTCACTTAAACTATTACTTTAGACGACACGTTTGGTGCGGAAGCTAAGCGATTGGCTTCTGCGCTATGAGTCGCGGGTTCGATTCCCATACGGAACAAAAATTTATATGGCCTACAGATGGTTGTTTCGGGACTGGGCGTTTGTGTATGTGAGATTTGTGTCTGTAAACGCACCCACGATACAAGAGAAATTTTAGTCTGGGACAACGTTTTTTTTAAAGAAAAAAAAAGAAGAAAGAAAGGCTTTTAGGAAAACTTGTAGAACAAAGGTTATTCATTTTTATGGGTACTTTCCTTTTCAGATTAGTACCACTTTTCCAACTAACCTTGTACTTATACAAAAAAATTAAAATAAATCCTACCCTATCTCCTACTATTTTATAATATGTGTTGGACCTAAAAGTCTGTCACTTGGACCACGAAAACCTTGAGCACAATTATTTGTTGAAATATTACGATGTATAGGTTGCAATATGTCAAGACATGTTGTAGAGGATAATAGTGTTATTAGGTCAGAGTTTAGGGCACAGGACATTTATCTCGACTATGTGTACTTGTTTATTTATACACTGTCATTCTATGCTTAGAATAAGGTATATCATAATAACTTAAAGTAGCATACAAAGTAGGATATCTGGAGCCCAAATTTTCTAACAGAAACGTTCATCAATCGCAACTGAAACGAAGCCGAGTCGTTCATCCAGACAGTTTTCGTTACAAAAACTGTCGAACTGAAAACAAAACCAAATATTTTGACAGTTTTCATAAACGAAAACTGAGTGACGGTTGTGGTTCGTTTGCAGGTTGACAACAGTTTTGTTAAATTAGTCTCCTGTTTTTCTTTAAGTGATATTAACGCAAAAAAGACCTGGTTGGAAGCTTGTACGTAAACCAGTTTCTTTCAACTGAGGCTGGAAAAAATATGATAATAAAAAAACTGTTCAAATATACATATCGTGCCATAAAATATACATTAGGCCTCCACGAGTGATGATACTTAAGTACGTCGGGCGCACCCTGGGCAGTCAGCCCCGCTACCATACTATGAGCTATTCTTGTATACCTCGTGCCGACACAATAGAAACAGAACCATATTTTTCATAGAATTAATATCCTTATAACATTTTGGTAGCTTTGACTTTACTTCATCATCATCATTCAGCTGAAAGACGTCCACTACTGGACATAGGCCTCCCCCAAAAGGGGGGGTTTGCCCTAATCACCACGCTTGGCAGGCGGGTTGGCGATCACAGTATGGTTGTTAAAGTACTCAGAGAACGCTGCTGCCCACCCTCTAGAGAATCCCTTAGTCGCCTTTTACGACACCCACGGGGAGAGATGGGGTAGTGCTATTCTTTAAGTCCGGCACTACACGAGACTTTGACTTTACTTACTTTACTCTAAAGTACTGATTAGTTTACGACAAACTAAGAAGGTAAATACTACCATAAAGTCTAGTAAAAAAATATTACCACCTTTTTCTTCGCTTGGATTTGATATTTTATGAAAAAATCCCTTAACACTATTTATAAATCCTACCTTTTGTCACGTTTAAAGGAATTCACGAATGTTGTACCTACATGTCCAGAATTTTGGTATTAAGGTTTGGGTTTCGGTCGTAATTTTTTTCTCGCAGCCATCCGTGTTTCTATGACAGTAATCTAGGGCAATCAAATACCCAAAAATATTACCTGTCCACCCTTCAACTATAGGTACAATTACGCCAAAACTAACAAGCGATGTATCGATGTACCTGTTTGAAAAACCAATAGCAATCAAGATAATTTTTTACTGCAGTATTAATAAACATTTTTTGTCTTGAATTCACACTCAGTTCGGAAATGTTTGCCGATTTAGTTGTGTCTAAGGGGACTATTACACTATCATATATCTATAATCATTGATCTATGAGTCATAGATATATGACAATGTAATATAGACATATGAATCATTTCGCTACACAAAGATATGACTTTAAAGGACATTTATGACATATGATCCTAGATAAATGATAGTGTAATAGTCCCCTTACAAATATATGACTCTAAGAGGACATATAACAGATATGATCTTATTTAAGATACTAGATAATGATGGTGTAATATCCCCGTACTGTAACCTAGGGCAATCAAAAACCCAAATGTATACGTACCTGTTCACCACTATTACACTATATTCGACTATATATATTATATGATAATATGTATTATTACCTTTGTTGATATCTTTTACTAGCTGGATTGCACAGGCCAGATTGCTGCTCAGACTTCTACAGAGCAGCTCTACGAGAACAGCTCATGTTGTGGTAAAAAGATAAGCCGGTCAGTAGGATTGGTAGCGGGGTGAATGCCCAGGGTGCGCCGGACGTACTTTAGTATCGTCACTCGTAAAGACTCTTTTAATGCACCCCATCCTCAGAGTAAAATACTGTTATTGTTTAACCGCATACCGATAACATTGTAAAAAGTAGATCGCAATGACAATTCTTAAATTTGTTCATCTACTCATCACTAGATGGCGTTGTACTATTTCGATCGATTTGTAGATCGCGGTGTTAAGAGTCTCCGCCGTTAGTATAGCTCCATAGAATTAAATATTTTTGTTAACCACTTGTAATCTATATGTAAGCAGTACATGTACGATTAAATAGAACTTGGGGTCAAGTGTTGGTACTACGGGAAAGCACTCCCGAGTACAGACTGAAAAAAACCTGTTTTTTTGCATTCAACCACCCCAGCTCAAACCCTCAAAAGGTTGAGGGTTTTTCAGTTATTCACTATCAATTGGTCAGACTAGAAGCGACGACTTTAAGTACCTATTTTACGATCAGTTTTCAGAGGTAAACTTTTCCAAGAAATGCCAATAATGATGAATTTTCTCAACAATTTGATCCTATCAATAAATAAGTCTCAAACTAACAAGATATTGAAAGAACCATCAGCATATATATCTAAATACTCCAGCTCCCTAGAGAGCAACTCAAATCTATTCAGTAAATGTTTTTTCTCCAATTTAAATGTTGACTTTCTCGAACTCAATCCGCCGTTTCTCAGTAACTGCCTCTCAGGACCAATATTCGGACCTTTCTTCAAATGAAAAGATCTAATCTCACTTTTTTATCCAATTCTTTACGATCTGCCCGAATTGGCGTTGCTTAAAAGGGCAATTGCTCGAACCTGCTTCGAGAAAATAAATACTCATTTACTTCGATTCGGACGAGAAGATTCGGAGAAGATGTAGTTAACAATGTATGAACTTTCAGAGTAATGGTCCAATAAATTAAGCAGTATTCGAAAACGATTCAACGAATTTGTTATTTATGTGTTTTAATAATATTATTGGGAAAATTGGGCATCAATATCATTGAACGTTTCAAGTTATTGTTCTTCAAAAATATTGTGTTAGTAACGTTTTATTAGAGAATCTTTTACTATCATAGGGTAAAATTTTATTACGCTCAATATTCCAAGCCGCGCAATAGTTAATAATATAAAAAAAACAACTGAAAATAGTAAAATAGTTACCATTTAATACCATTAATACCTATGGTAATTATTTTACTCATTTTATTCAACTTTAATTTTCTATTTCAAGTTGCATAGACAATACAAAGTTACAAACAAAACATGCGATTACAGCAATCGCGAGTGCTTTGCTGTTATCCATTGAAGAGTTCATTCATCTCCGAAACTCTTTATCAGATCTTCACCAAATTTTGATGGGTACACCCCTGAAGTTACCTCTTTCCAATAAAGAAAAAATCACCTAAATCGCTATGTAATAAAGAATTATCACAGAACATAATGTAATAACATACGCAAATAACAAATATTTGCCTCGGTGTAGGGATCAAACTTGCAACCCTAAGCAAATACGTTAAACAAACATATATTTCTATCGTAGGTCGTCGATATCAGAATTATTTTTAGTGAAACAATAATAGAAATAAGCATTGCCCAATTGAATTCAGAAACCAAAAGCTGGTAATAAATTTTAATAGTGCAGTTATCGAAAAGACATCATATTTGGCTCATTGCACAAAACTATCAGGGGTCACTCGACCGGATAAAGTTTTATTTTTGTGCAATTTTTATTATAACTGTATTATTGCATCTGTGAAATAGGGGCATTATTTCAATAAGAAGAGAAATGAAGGGATTTTCTTGGAAAAGTCAATAATTTTAATCAAGCTTTTTGATCTCTGGATGGTTTTATACACATCAATATAATTCATAGATTTGTATATACAGGGTGTCCCTGTAAGTATGGATGAAATCGAATAGGGGCGTGGACAATGTCATTTCCAAACTTTTTAAACCTGAGAATGTCAGTGCAATTTTTTACGGTTCAAAAGTTATGACCAATTTTTGATTTTTTTTCCAATCACTTCGCATGGAAAAAAATCATAAAGAAACTGTCAGAGCTATCATTTTTTTTCAAGACTTTGGCGAACAGTAGGCTTTTCTTGTGGTAATACTTTTACGCAGCTAGAAAACATAATGTTCAATAAAAAAAACATTTACTGCAAAGGCTTTTTTGGTCTGGCAAAAATTTTACTCAAGTTTTTACTACTACAAGTTTTGAAATGACCTTGCCCACGCCCGTATTCGATTTGATCCATACTTCCAGGGACACCCTGTAGAAATGATATCACTACATAGTATAAAACAAAGTCGCTTCCGCTGTCTGTCGCTATGTATGCTTAGATCTTTAAAACTACGCAACGGATTTTGATGCGGTTTTTTTTAATAGATAGACTGATTCAAGAGGAATGTTTTTATGTATAATACATGCATAATATAGTAGAGAAAAACGCGGAATACGCGATAAACGACATCCACGCGGGCGAAGCCGCTGGCGACCTCTAGTTTTTAATATAAAGATTTATTTTTAGGAAGAAGTTATAGCCTAGCTGTTGAACACTTGCCTTCTATGAAGGAGGGTCGATCGAGTTCAATCCCGCATTGAATTTTCGACTTTATGTGCGGATATTAAGATTACCACTTGCATTAACGGTGAACGAAAACATCATCATCGTAAAAAATTACATGTATATTTTTTTTAAATCTTGATCTCACAATGTACGCAATTAATTTAATATTTTATAAAATGTAATAAGTGATAAAGTGATTATATTCTAAAATGATACAATTTAATTAATGTTAATATATAATTAATGATGATATTCGTATGCCTCTTGCAGAGGCGGATGTGTCGGAAAACTAATTGTGTACCTACCTAACAACTTTTGTATCATATCCTTGGCGAATAAATATCTTATCTTATCATGAGGAAATTTGCAGTCCTGAGAGAGTTCCAAAGAGTTCCCAATGGTGTGTGTTAGTCTGCCAACCCACACCAGGCCAGGGTGGAGGACTAAGGCTTAAATCCTTCTCATTCTCAGAAGAGACTTGTGCCCAGAAGTGGGACTGTAATGGGCTGGTGATGATTTATTTTTATATTTTATACATATCTTTCGAAATTGGATACAAATATTTATTATAAACTAGCTGACTCGGCGAACTTCGAACCGCCATTTTTTTTAAATTTTCTTTTATTCAAACCTTGTCCTAACAATACCGAACACACAAAAAAAAATAATTATCCAATTTGGTGCAGTCGTTCGGAAGTTATGCGCGTACATACATTTCGGCGATTCATAAAAATGAATAAAAATATATATATGTAGACTAGATGACCCAGCAAACTTCGTACCACCATTTATACGTTTTTTCGTGAATATTTTCGAAAATTATGAAAGACGTGTTTTATTGTTTATGCCCGCCTCGGCTTCACATCTATCCATATTCCATACCGTCAATATTTTTGAAGTTAACAACTGCTGGCTGAACAACTGAACGTCCATCTGTCAATGTTTTGTCAATTTATTGAAGATCTCTCACAGTCTTCTGTCTCATTCACTCACACACTTTTCATAATAAGAGATTTTTTTTTAAACTGTTCGATTTTTTTTACATTTTCTTTTACACAAACCTTGTCCTGGCAATAACAAACACAAGCAAAAAAGAATTATCCAATTTGGTGCAATCGTTCGGAAGTTATGCGCGTACATACATTTCGGCGATTCATTTTTATTTATATAGATAAATTCCTACGTAAATCCCTTATAAACAAATAAACAAGAATCCAACGTACCACTGATTAATTTTACGCAACTTTTGAAAGCCTTCACAGAGATGAATTTGGATCCCATCCAATCATCAAAGTAATCACTGAAAGTACATTTTTAAAGCGGAGAAACTCGCGTCATTCTCAGGTACCTAATGGACCTCCATGGTTCATTTCATCAAACAGGCCCGGATGCGATCGAAAGACGCATTAGCCGTATTTCTTTTACCCTATACTCTATGGGGCGGATCTGTCAAGCGATTTTAATGGCATTTTACTAAAAGGTTGCCAAAAATCCGTAGGTATCTAAAAGGCACGCACGATTCTAATGATGTGATTTGTAATGGTAGGTATCCCTAATCTCAAAATAGTATAAGTTGAAGTCGCTTTTTATGTCTCTCTGTTTGTCTGCTTACTTCTTCTAAACTAGTCAATGGATTTTGATGCGGTTTTCATTTTAATTTAGGTCCAAAGTTTCGAAGCTATGAAACGTATCCGAGCTACGTGGTGGGCGGGTTGCTAGTAAACAATATTTAACTGTTGATGTACGGTTTAAGCCAATGACGTTTCATTACCTACGAAAGATAACTTTAATATCTTTTACTATCTTTTATACTTATTATACAGACTTCATCTGCAAATTGTAATAGACTAGCGTAATCTATCAATTACAGACTAACATGTTTCATACAGGCACGAAGTTGTCTTGTTCATTACAAGAATACTTTACACCATACTTAAAGACCAAAAGTTATTAAAAATCTTTTTTTATTCAATCAGACAGATACACAGCACTAATAAGAGAGTAAATTAAGTCAACAATCCAGAAATGATTCCAAATTTAAAACCATTAACCTGGTAGGACGGCTCCATTTACGGAAAATTACGTTGTACAAACTACAGATAAAGAAAGATTTTTAATGGAAAAAGATACGACATTTTATTGCGTAAAAGATGGTAAAAGCGCTGATCCGTGGACTTTGATGTACTTACAGTTAGTGACGCAATTAATTCTAACAATATGTCGAGACGTCTGTAGTTTGAAAACGGTATCTTAAGTTACAATAGATAAAAGGTTTGTCTTATAAGTAATGCGTGTATTTGATCCTTTGTCGATTTAGGGAATAAAAGATACGTCCCTTTTCTACGTATGTATTTCTTTTCTTTTTGACATTGTAATGAGTTTTGTAAACAATGGGCAATGTTTTGCTTGATATCTTAACGTCCATCGTTGATAACTTAATTTCAAGATTAAGTATGGTTAGTTATTAGATTCTGAAGTGGGGCTAAAGTTAGTCTTTGTGTACGGGAATCAGAAAACGAAGAAAGTGTGTGGTTAAATTAAAATTGTCAATAAAAATGCGTGTAGCGTCCGCGAGGCCTAAGCTGAGCTTTGCATTTGTGTGAAAATGAATGCAGACGCGTCCTTTGCTGGGTTTAAACCGGTTTATACTGCTTTTTAACCGACTTCAAAAAGGAGGAGGTTCTTAATTCGGATGTTTGTATTTTTTTTCATGTGTGTTTTCAAGCATTCACTTGCAAAATTCTTTTTTTGTTTGAAAAAGTATTTTTCCGAAATAGTCCCATTTAAATTTGGTGAAGATCT
Source organism: Amphipyra tragopoginis (assembly GCA_905220435.1). NCBI lineage: Eukaryota > Metazoa > Arthropoda > Insecta > Lepidoptera > Noctuidae > Amphipyra > Amphipyra tragopoginis. The sequence continues at coordinate 8,516,301 of HG992006.1, forward strand.
GATGAAGACCCTCGTAGATTGACAATGGAACTCTTAAATGGATAACAGCAAATTACCCGGGATTGCTGTAATTGCATGTTTGTGTATTGTTTATGCCACTAAAAATAGAAAAATAAAATAACTTAAAAAAAAGTAAAAACAACCGACTTCAAAAAAAACTAAACAGAGTAAAATAATTACCATATCATAAAACTAATAGTTTCAGAAGTCAGTGCCTTCAATTATGTGCAGTGTAAAATTGCACCGACTTTTAAAACTGTTAGTTTTATAATATGGTAATTATTTTACTCTTTTTAGTTTTTTTTGAAGTTGGTTTTTACTTTTTTTTAAGTTATTATATTGACAATTGATTCTATGTGCACTCACACATAAGCAAAGCTCAGCTTACGCCTCGCCTGTTGTAGTAGTTTTTCATTTAGCAGCAATATTTTTATTAGACTCCGAAACTGTTGAGAAACTTAGCTAGGGGAATTCCATTTAGCGCACTAATTTGAAGAGCACCAATTCAAATCACACCAACAGTGTTGCTATTCCTATTGGTGCGATTATGTTGGTGCCTCTTTAGTAATTTCCTAAATATTATCTTCTTATCCAATTACCCTATTCCAAAAACACATATCTAATGTGTTCCTATCAGCTTAACCTAATGCATCTTATTCTTCTCTAACGAGGATATATCAGGCCCATAAATCCGGCCTTCCGTGACGTCACAATGAATCATATCTGTGACTCGTGACGTCATTAATTTAGACGCACACGTCTTCGCACATGAACGACGGAACTTTGACAGATTTGGACCTTCTTTGAAAGGCGCAACATGAAAAATGGCCGTTGGAAAAAAAATATAAATAATTTCGTACAAGATAAAATTTGATCATTTATTATACGAGGTTCACGTCAACGAAATTAGGGTGGGCCTTCGAAGTTGGTGAACTTTTTCGGGGATAAACTATTTTGTGCTTGTATTATTATATACTAGAGGTCGCCAGCGGCTTCGCCCGCGTGGATGTTGTTTATCGCGTATTCCGAGTTTTTCTCTACCATGTCATGCATGTATTATACATATAAACCTGCCTCTTGAATCACTCTATCTATTGAAAAAAACTGCATCAAAATCCGTTGCGTAGTTTTAAAGATCTAAGCATACATAGGGACAGACAAACAGCGGGAAGCGATTTAGTTTTATACTGTGTAGTGATGATACAGGGGCCCAATTCTCCTAAAATAAATTGTTGCCAAACGCAACCGAACCACAACCGTCAGTCAGTTTTTGTTTTCGAAAACTTTCAAAATGATTGATTTTGTTTTTTGTGTCAAACAATTTGATAGCTTTTGACATTGAGAACTGTCTGAATGAACGGTTCGGCCTTGGTTCGGTTGTGATTTATCAAGATTTATTTTAGGAGAATTGAGCCCCAGTAGCAGTGGTAGCGAAGCGTTTTTCTTTTTTTTTCTTTTTATGTAGTAGTAGTTTGGCAAACAATCCGACAGCCCACCTGATGGTAAGTGGTTACCGCCGCCTGTACCACACTTCTACAACACTAAAAAGATTGCTGATGCGTGAAAAATTTGGAAAGTCTCGTGTGCTTGTAATTTCACCGGCACTTCCTAGCAGCAAAAAGAGGTATGGAGGTAGTAATAGCCATGTTGACAGCATCAATAAATTGCAAATCTAATTAGTCCGCCAGTTAGAGTTTTGAAAAATAATGGAAACGTATTTTTTCTTTTGTTAAATATATGAATATTTGGAAAGATAAAACGCATCAAAACTCGAGAGTGGCGGCTTGTGACGTCAGAAGCAAGTAAAAATTGTACTTGCTTGTGACGTTTTGCCAATTTTAAAAGTGTCGTATCTTCGTCAATTTTGGTTTACGTAACAAAACAAAAAATAGGGATAAAATATTTTTTGATAATCTAACTGACGGACTAATTCGATTTTTTCAGTCACATAACCTATTCCACGGACGAACTCTTTTAGAAGAAGATCTACTACTTTAAACGTTGAAAGCATATGTTAGTTGAACGCTTACCTTCATGCAAAAGGGTACAGTCCGCGAGGCCTAAGCTGAGCTTTGCATTTGTGTGAGAATGGCAGACGCGTCCTTTGCTTGGTTTAAACCGGTTTATACTGCTTTCTGGCAATCGATTCTATGTGTACACAAATGCAAAGCTCAGTTTAGGTCTCGCGGACTGTACGAGAATGATCCTGGTCCGATCTGACTTTTCGAATTCATGTGTGTTACTTGCGTTAACGGTGAAGGAAAACATCGTGAGGAAACCTGCACACCTAAGAGGGTTACAAAAAGGTCTCGATGATGTGAATAGCCCGTCAACCCACCACCAGTCCGTGGTGGACTAAGGTCTAAACCAGGGTTGGGTAAACTTCGGCCCGTTGGCCAACTCCGGCCCGCGAAGGGTTTTAATCCGGCCCTCCAACCCTCCCTTTTAAAGCAAGAGTGTATGGCCATAACATATAGCCGTAATTTGAGCCAAAAATGTTAGTTTTGGCATAACAAAATGTTTTTTTTTAAACTGGCTCCCTGAAAAATTTCTTGCGTTTTTTTGGCCCCTGAGGAAACAACTTTCCCCATGGTCTACCCTTCTCATTTTGAGAAGTGATCAGCATTGAGACAGTATGATTTCGCTGACGGGTGGGACATTTTGACTTAATTTTTTCTTTTCTCGTATCAGCAAGAGCTATACGAGAATAGCCCATGCCGTGGTGAAAAGATTAGCCAGTCAGCAAGGTTGGTAGCGAGACTGACTGCCCAGGGTGCGCCGGACGTACTGAAGTATCGTCACTCGTGGAGGATCTTTTCATGCACCCCGAAATTTTCTCAATTATTATTTACTTTGAATCTATACATATAATAAAATCATGGATTAGAAGTAACTATGAAATTTTTGTCTAGAACTTATAAATCGCGCGGTAACGAAACCATAGCGCGATCTTATTCGACGCCAACGCCATCTAGGGAAGTAAAGATTAAACATATGTTTGCATGTTTATGCAAGCATCACGTAAAAAGAGCTGACCCAATGCTGTTGACTTGTATAAACATATATTGTGCTTATCTCCAAGTAACATATTTCTTTTGTTTCATCGCAATCGGTTCACGCATTCAAAAGATATGCAAATAATTAATATCTTCTATACATTTACAAATCTGTAGACTTTTGCGTATCTGTACATAGCAAATATATTGAAAAAACCTGGTTGGGGTGTTAAACTATAACCAATAGAATCCATTTTTAACATTTTTGGATTTTTTGTCTGTTTGTCTGTTTATCTGTTTGTCTGTTTATCTGTTTGTTTGTTCAAGCATCACATAAAAACAACTGATCCAATGTTGTTGACTTTTATAAATAAATATTGTGCTTATCTCCAAGTAACATACGTTTTTTGTTTCATCGCAATCGGTTCACGCAATCAAAAGTTATGCGAATTTTAAGTTTTCTAGAAGAACTTAGCATGTATTAGTTTATTTTCAATAGATGGCGTTACGTGTATCAAATCATGTTGTGAGGAAATATATTACTACGAATAAATCCACAAATTACCTAATATTCATTGTTGAATTGGTACCTATTCTCAATCTACGAAAGGTCTAATGATCTCTATCCTTATGAAAAAGGAACTAAGCTTTTACAAAAAAAAACGAAGATATTGTTATTTAGAATTTATTAGGTCAATTTCTTATTGTTGTTCACAATAAAATGAATTCATGACTTCATGTGGACTAATAGTAAGATTTTTGTTCATTGAATGTTCATACTTTTTGGGAATGCTGATGCCGAAAATAAGGTCCAAATTCAAATTGAAATCGGTGGCCATGATTATTTGCAAGGAAAGCGCTCACCCAGTGCTTTCGTTGAAATTTAGTATTTCGTAATCATTCTATCTACTCAATGCACTTTTTGGAATTTTTTTCTATATTTAATTTTATTTTGTTCATTATTGTCAGATTTATTCAAAGCCTGTCGCCGTCGTTTTAATAAGTTTATTTAATTGAGTTTTTTTTTAAGCTTTAGGTAATGTTCCAAAGACATGGCCATGGAGGGAAAGTACTTTAAATATTAAAAATAGCAAATTTCACTCAAAGGAAACTTCATTTCACTTTTTTTTAAAGTAAGAAATATTGCCTTTTACTGATTTTTTTGCCTGAACCGGGAATCGAACTGACAAAGCTTTATGTACCATCCGGTATTATATTATGGCACCTGTTGATAGATATTTATAAGGTCAATAATAAGGATCAAATCTCTCCAACAAACACACTGTCTTAAATTGAAGGAAGTGCAAGAAATAAGAAGTAACAACAAATAAGTGTTTGAATTGAAATGTACCTAAGTTAGGTAGGTACTTAATGTTAGTTTTTATGGTCTTCCATCAATTTCAGGCACTATGTTTATTGGAGCGATCATATCGATTGGTGAAATAAAAATATAGAAGATGTTTTTTCGCGTTTGTGTTGGTTCGATTTCCAGACCAGACTTTTTGAAAGCAGTACCTACCTATTTATAACTTATTAAAATTAAATGAAGTCTTCTATAAGTTTTTTTTAAATATTTAAAGTTCTTTTCTATACCTACCACACCTCGAATGAAATCATAATTTAGTTCGCAGATTGTAACAAGACGGCGTTGTAGCTATTTTTGTATCGCGATATGGTTTTGTTACATCTTCAATAATAGTATCAACATTCAATTAGAATCCATTTTAGCAAGGAAATGTATAGAAATAAGCAACACGTTTTTAGTATTACGGTTTTATGAATCTTTACGGTCAATCAAGAGGAGCTGAAACTCTACATAAAGAAATGGTTCAAAAGATATAAGTGTCTTAGTGGGACACCTTTGTCTATTATTATAATAAATGGATTATTTAGTTGCTGCGACACAATGTTGTTTTCCGACTTCCACGCGGACGGAGTCGCGGGCACAGCTAGTTAATAATAAATTTATTTACTCCCAGCCCAGGACAAGATTAAAACCTCGAGCACGGTAATTATAGACACAATAGATAAGACAATTAAGTGTCGTCCTGGGACGACGGGCGGTACGCAACCGGTTAATCTAGAAAAAAAAAAACTTTCACTGGGACATTTGATAAATTTCTTACACGCAATTTCTCCAGAGTCTAGGCAGGAACATCCTTCAGGGAAAAACTGTCGGCCCAGCTGATATTTAGATATGTAAATTTTCCTGGCGACCATGTTATAAAACTCTTTAAAATCACCCATTTCGAAGACCATAATCTCTTAAAATCTTTTTTTATCTGACTCTCAATGTTAACATTTCGTCCATTCTCGGAACCAATCACAAAATAAATATTGCTAACAACAGTCTTGTTTGGCAAATATTTATTGAACATTTTCAATAGCTTGTATGACCGACAGGCATAATGCCCCTTTTGATATAGGAAACCAATAATAAGGATCCCTCTGAATGCTTTGACAAATCCACTCAAGTTCCAAAATGAATGTAGATTGTGTACAGATTTAACCATTATGTTATGGCAACAAATATGTATTGAATTTACTGAAGAGTTATTATAACACTTGTAAGAATTGTCAGAATTCATGTTGGGTTTAATACAATTTGTTAAAGCAATGAGATCAGAAATCAACGCTATTTAGTTTCAAAATTCAATAAGTTTTTCCGTAATTTGGATCTATTCGCTTTGGGTTCCTTCTATTTGGCAGAATCTTGATACTCCGATTTTTATTTGGCATAACTCACATGGCATAATCTTATTTAATCGAATATTTTTAAGGCATAAAAATTATTTAGCATAACTTTTGTTTGGCAGAATATTTACGTGTCCGAATTTATAATGGCATACTTTTATCTTGGCAGAATTTTGTTTCGCATAATTACCTTTGCCATAATTAATATTATGCATAATTTTGTTTAGCATAACATTTATTTAGAGATGCGATTATTTGGTATGGGTGCATATTTGAACATCAAAAATTAAAATAGATGTAAGTATCTTCTTGTAAAAATTAGTGTTCAAAACATCAAAAACTTATAATATATGGAATAAAACTGATAATTTAAATAAAGTAAATTTATGCTGTCGAATGGTTAGATAACCTACGTGCAATGTATTTAAAATCGAATGGTCTGCAAAAGTGACATATAATGTTCTAAATATAGCATGTATTGGTAGCATTTTCAATATTAAATTAAATTTGTGTCATACAAAGTCAATACGTTGTGCTGCAAAATTTTGTGACAGAAACGAATCGCTGCGAAACCGACTTTACGCAGTCTTGTCTGCCCTACCCCTAGAGTGTAATTTAAACCCGCGTAGGCGCGGAGGGGTAGGGCGACCCGCGAGCTGAGGAGCAGGTGGTTTGAAGGCCCGCCACCGCGGCTGAGGCTGGCCGGCGAGGCCGGCCAGCAAGCCGAAGCTGCGGTGGTGAGCGTTAAAACCATCTGTGACGATAAGCTCGCGTGGCGCCGCCCAAACCCCGCAGCGCCGGAGCCGTGACAGAAAGAGGTAGCAATTAACGTTATCGTCGCATGTGTGTGGCGAAAAAAATCAGTTCTGCCTTTTAATGACTATCGATATAAAATGTATGCCAAAAGACGATTCTGACTGTGAATTTTCTGCGATATTATGTTTCTGCTTTTTAATTATTATGGATATAAACATTATGCCTAAAGATGATTCTGACTAACAAAATTATGAGTTTTGAATGTATGACAACTGAGTGTATGCGAAATGATTTTCTGCGAAATGAAGTTTATGCTATCCGTTGTTATGCAAAACAATATTATGACGTAAAAAGTTCTGCTATAAAAGGTAGACCCATTCGCTTTACCAGTTGGAAGATTCATAAACATTTTTGTTAATAAAATCAGAAAGTGTGAATAATTTTAGTTTTCTGTATTTTATTTCAAGTATGTAGGTACTATTTTTTTTTCGTCCTTTACTCATACTGTCGTTCTCTTATTGTGTATTTGTGGAGAACGTTGTTTGATTGCTCATTTTATAAACATGTTTTTTTTTTTATTTATTTTTTTAGTATGTCTTGAGGAATAAATGAAAATAATAATACTTTGGAATTCTTGATGGTGAGTATAGTCTGGCAGCGTGCCCAGCAGTGGGAAAGGCTGATCAAGTTAATCCATGTATTATTATTTCATTAGAAAATACTAATATTTTTCGTAATACTGCACTATTATGAACTCATATGAGTCACTTAAGGCACAGCTACGCTAGTTTTAAAACATTATATTGTTGTATCTGCTGACCGAATATTTTCCTTTTAATACTAGAATAAACCTTGCCTTGAGTCTAGTTTATGACTTGCGGTATGATACACAGCTGACGCTTTACTATGTCTTTCTTTTACGATCAGATCTGCGAGGAATTTCATACTCTTCAATAAGAACATAAAAATATTGCACTATACTTACATTTTGATTTTAAAGTTTTAATAAGTCACAAAGATTTTATAATACACTACACACACTCACTCATCCACACACACACACACACACACACACACACGCACACACACAAATACTAAGGCACCCACCCACACACACACAAAAACTAAGGCACGCACCCATACAAACACACACACACATACACACACACACACACACACACACACACGCGGTTAATAAAACCGGAACATCCGGAATTCAGGACCTACAGCCGTTTATCCTTAACCTCAAATCCGAATATATCCTATTGACAATCATACCGAAAATTCAGCCCTCCTCAAGCTGTCTCCCTCCAATCTCCTGCCAGCAACGCCCTAAGCCGAGGTCCGAGTCCCACTAGAATTGCCCTTAGTGCTGTTGTTGCTAGTAGTAGTAGCTTAGGTTTTTTCCCCCATTGGCTGGAGACCCTTCAGGTCACGCCAATAACAGCCCGGTTACGTAGGAAAAGTCCGCATGAGCAGATAAATAGAAAAAAAAAAACCTAACTAATGAAGGGTTCCATTTTATTCACAAAATTGGCCATCTCACAGACAACCCAACGAAAAATCGCTCCCAGTATTTATTAAAACCTTTCACACTGACAATAGACGAACTGTGAAAGGTCTATATTGATCACACCATTTCATTGTTTAGTTCGGAATCGGCAAGATAAATGAGTGTCGTAAATTAATGATTCTGTCTGCCCACAGCAGGTTGCTGACAAATGTTTAGAATTTGTCGTGTCTAGTCTCCTTAATAAAAGCAGAAACGTCTGCAAATGCGTCACGGAATGATTGTAAGCAATAAACATTCGCGGTTCGGGTCTCGAATTTGTCGTTGTTATGTTTTTTTTTTCGTATGTGCGTCATTTTTGTGTTCTTTCATACTACCCCGTTTGGGGATGGGCTACATAAAACTCTTTCACCGCACGCTGGGAATAGACGCGTGTTGTAAGCCGTATGTCAGAGTGGAGGCGGGCGCGGGCGCGTGTACATCAAATGTATGTAGACGCTAGTTGCATTCACAGTGCGCCAGCGAGTCGCGCACCCGCATGAGACGGGCGCGGGCGCGGTGGACTTACTTACCCCGCACCTGCGTTTTGTATGTGAACACTTGCATATTATGCCATATGTTTGATATTTCGTGACCGCGCCCGCCACCGCGCTCGCGAGTTGTACGTGGGCAAGCACTAATAGCTCAGTCCGCCCGTATCGTTCGCAGTGATGTAACGTCTGTTAGATGACTGCGCGTGTGGTTCTAAACCATTTTGATTCACCCGCCGAAGCGTCGTACGATAGCTCGTTCGGCACTACTGTGAACACGCAAACGCCAAGACCCGAGCGCCCGCGCCCGCCCCCGCACCCGCTAGTGCAGTCTGATTGACCACTGAGATTCACCATACCTAGCACGCATGGTGGTAGCTATACGGTCCACCAGGCTACCACCCTCACATTAAAGTCAAGCAGTTTACTGTGTTTCGCTGTGTTTATGTGAGAGCCAGAAGGGTATAGAGGAATCTCTCTATATCTCTGTTACTTGGATTCGTGTGCTCCATCTTGGACCCTGTCTGCGCTTACCATCAGGTCGACTATGGTATACGGTGACCAAGAAATATTACAAAAAAAAAAAAAACCGTATCTTATGAAAATATTGGTTTTTTTTATTAACCGACTTCAAAAAGGAGGAGGTTCTCAATTCGTTTTTTTTTGTATATGTTCGGGCATAACTTCGTCATACATAGACGGATTTGCAAAATTCTTTTTTTGTTTGAAAGAAATTTTTTCCGAAATGGCCCCATTTTTAACCGACTTCAAAAAGGAGGAGGTTCTCAATTCGGTTGTATTTTTTATTTTTTATGTTTGTGTCCTCATATCTCCGTCATTTAAGAACCGATTTGAAAAATTTTTTTTTGTTCGAAAGCGTATACTTCCCTAATGGTCCTTTTTTTTTTTTTTTCTATTGGACTGCAGTAGGTCGTCCTAGGGGACGGTTTCTACGTAACCGGGCAGTTATTGGCGAGACCTGAAGGGTCTCCAGCCAACCTATTGGTCCCATTTAAATTTTGTTTTATATTTGTTGTTGGGAACTGACTACTTGAAAAGAGGAGGGGGTACGTGTCCCCCCCCCCCTTTGGAATGTTTTCATTATATCGTGTAAGGTATCATTTGAAAGGACTTTTTATGCCCGACTGCGTCAAAGCCAAAAAGAAGGGTTATGAAGGAGGGGGTTAAAATTATGACACTAAAATGTATTTAATAAAAAATAAACTTCAAAAAAAAGTAAAAACCGACTTCAAAGAAATACTAAAACGAGTAAAATAATTACCATAATATAAAATTAACAGTTTCAGAAGTCGGTGCAACTCTACACTGAAGCAAATAGAAGCCACCGACTTCTGAAACTGTTAATTTTATATTATGGTAATTATTTTACTCCTTTTAGTATTTCTTTGAAGTCGGTTTTTACTTTTTTTTAAAGTTTATTTTTTATAATTTGGTGAAGATCTGATAAATACCCTCGGAGATGGACAATTGAACTCTGTAATGGATAACAGCAAATTACCCGGGATTGCTGTAATTGCATGTTTGTGTGTTGTTTATGCCACTAAAAATAGGAAAATAAAATACCTTTAAAAAAAAGTTAAAACTGATTTAAAAAAAAAACTGAAAAGAGTAAAATAATTACCATAATATTATAAAACTAACAGTTTCAGAAGTCGGTGCCTTCAATTAGGTTCAGTGTAAAATTGCACCGACTCCTAAAGCTGTTAGTTTTATAATATTATGGTAATTATTTTACCTCTCTAGTTTTTTTGAAGTCGGTTTTTACTTTTTTTTTAAGTTTTTTTTTTGTTTGGATTGGAAAGGAGTTCAAGAATTTATTTCATTAGGAAAAACCACATAGCGTGTAACGGCTTTGCTTTCATAATCTGCCAACGCTTGTAGCGTAATCATGTTAATTCTTTCATCTAAGACCGTCAATATTTCGGCCGGTAGAGGATTTTCCCTGAATGGATCTATGTATTTAATATGGCGGCAGCAATACGTAGATTACTCTCGTGTAGTGCCGGACTTAAAGAATAGCACTATCCCATCTGTACCCGTGGGTGTCATAAAAGGCGACTAAGGGATTCTCTAGCTAGAGGATGGGCAGCAGCGTTTTCTGAGTACTTTAACAACCATACTGCGATCGCCAACCCGCCAACCAAGCGTGACGATTACTGCAAACCCCCCTTTGGAAGAGGCCTATGTCCAGCAGTGGACGTCTTTCGGCTGAATGATGAATACGTAGATATTTCCGTAAACATATGTATTTTGAAGTAACGCTTGATTCGGCCATTTATTACTTCTATAACCCATCTTACGATCGTTGCCAGTCTATATATATACTTGTCTCTTTATTTTGAAACTGATGCTTATTATTTTCCTTTGTTGGAGGCATGTGGTCTTTATAGCCGCAAGTTTCAGCTGTAGACATAGTCTTTAGAAAACTTTAGATGGATATTATCTTTGTATGAAAAAAGTATCAACGCTAAATTGAACAATATAGCCACACATAACCATACCAAACCATGTAAAAAGAATGTACCAAGACAATTATATAGGCTTATTCAAACATTGTAAAGTGTTACCTGTCTTAGCCCGCGCGGAGTATTTGTTCATAATAGAACGATTCGATAACAACGATAGTCAAATACCAGTTAAATATGAGGTAAACACACGACAGGCGACAAATAAATCTCTTCAAGTACACCACGTAAAAATAACTTTTATGGCAGGCGATTAGATTCTTCTGCCAACAGCGCGTTGACTAAATCTCAGGCCATGGCATGCTAAGACAGACCCCAGAGGTCTAATAGTGTGCTTTGTTTGTCTTTAAGAAAAAAACTGTAACGTGTGTATTAAATAAAAAAATAAAATAAAAAAAACTCTCCTGAATACTACATAGTGTACTTTACGTTTTACACTCTCGCTCACTAGTTCGTTTCCTAAATCTCTCCGTATCAGATTTTCCTTATCCAACATTTTATATTTGCAATGGTTTTGGTAGCAATCACAAGTTGAATAATAAGCCGTCGGACTGCGAGAACGAAATTGCTTTCCCATGTTAGGCAGCATTCGACTCAAAGGAATATATTGTTGCTCTTTCTAAACCTTCGGAACTAGTAGGACTTTTTTAAATTGAAAGATGTAATCTGTGCTTTTAGCAACTGAGGAAACATGTTCTTTGTGATAGAGTTACAGTTTTTTTGTTCGGGTCTTTACTCAAACGGAGTGTCTCAAAAGAAACAACGCAACTAAGATTTTTTATTTTCTTTTTTCATTTTAATGAAGTCAAAAATAAAGCTAGCTACGAAGGGTAGACAGTACGGTTTGCTTAGATTTCAACTTTTTACGCAATGATATTGATTTTAGAAAAGTAATTACCTATGGACTTTTTTACGCTTTTTTTTCGACAGGAAATTTGTAATTTACAGTACTAGCACAGTCTACCTATATCTTACTCCTTACAGTCGGTCAACGTAGAAAATTGTCGCAGAGCAATCGTGCGGTAGGTTGCAGGGTGAAGGGGCGGAGGTTATGTCCCGAGTAGCCATACTGCATACTTGGGACATATCCTCCGCCCCTAGATAATTTTGACATTTCATAGGACCTGTCAAATGTATGGGCGTTGACCCACTGTATGTAGTAAGTAGGTACACTGTGGTAATAATTATACGAGTAGTTTATGTAATTGTAAATAATTGATCATTTACCAAGAACTAGAGGGCGCCAGCGTCTTCGCCCGCATGGATGTCGTCTATTGCGTATTCCGCATTATTCTCTACCATATTATGCATGTATTATACGTAGAAAACTTCCTCTTGAATCACTCTGTCTATTAAAAAAAAACCATCTAAATCCGTTGCGCAGTTTTAAAGATCTAAGCATACATAGGGACAGACAGACAGCGGAAAGCGACTTTGTTTCATATTATGTAGTGATATTTCACATGCTTTGTGTTATGCATGCCGATATTACTGTGAAACATGCAGTACAATTTACCGATTTTATAAAACACCATTTAACCATACCATGTTTTTCGCAAATAAATATTCTCATTCTTCTTATTCTAGGAAACGACAAAAATTGGAACCATTAACGTAAATTTGACCTTGCATAAGTACCTGTAATGGTTTATATAAAATAAAAACTTTTTGACAAAATAAAGACTGCCTCGTTGGTCTAGTGCAGTGGCCGTCAAACAGCGGCCCGCGGGCCGCATGCGGCCCTTGGCAGTTATTTGTGCGGCCCGCGACATAGTAAAACAATTTTCGTAGACAACGACTATCAAAACTTGCCATACAAAATCAATGGGGCAATCGCGTTTTGATAGCTCATAAAAAATATGTTAATTGATTGGTGGTGTCAACTACTCAATCCATAAATGTGCGGCCCGCAGTGATACCTCACATTGTTCTATATGATATCAGAAAAGTGTGACGGCTAGTAGTTGCAAGCGCGACTGCGGAGCTAGAGGTCTTGGGTTCGATCCCCAGGTCGGGCAAAGTGTTATTGGGTTTTAAAGTTTGGAATTTCTCAGTAGCAGCCCGGAGTCTAGATTTGTGCCCGGTTAATGGCTATGGACTCGCCCCCTGTGACTCAAACATAACGGCGAAGTGAGGGTGTACTATACACGTCTGCCCTACTCTTCGGGGAATACAGGTGTGATGTTATTTTATAAAAAAACTTTTAGATTATTTTGATTTCAAAGTGATTGCTGTCGTATCATCATCATGCATGAAGTAGTCGGGATAAAATATACACTATTCACCAGCTATGAAACTCGCTCGAAAATGTATTCTGAATTTTTATTACCAACCCGTCGATGCAGATGGAAATAGTGGTCCTGTACACACATGAATACCAGAAGCTTCACAAATCCGTCAACTAAACAGACTGTGATCGAGAAATATGTTTTAACAGCTGTCAATTCACACTAGTCTTAATACCAGTCCGCTCTAGAAAAGTCCTCACCAATACTTTTTCCGGCACCAATTTTAAATTGGAACTGTGGGTACGTATCGATACTTTCCTGTGAACTAAGTCCAATTCCACGTAAAATCTGCGCACTCGCTGTAAAATAAGATTAGAATTTAAACGACTATCAATAGCTGTAGTATTAATGGCCCGTGCAGAGGTACTTTATAGTTTCCCCGAAGATTTAAACTAAGTTAGGGCACGATTCTTTGGCAAACTTTTTTAGGACGAAGTAAAAGTTGTCGAATGACTTTTTAATCCATTTTTATTCGTGTTGAAAACCGTTTAAAGTTAAATAAAGAGGCGTAAAGTTTAAGACTTTAGTCTAATTAAGCGTTTTTGTTAGTTTACTTATTTAAAATTATCTATTACTTTGTCAAATTATATGGCTCTCATACCTAATAAATATTACCCTAGAGGTACGTCGGAAATAAGACCTACATTACCCTAATGTGCCCCAAGTGACCCCTGTTGAAGGACCAAGAAATATTGGCAGGATGTTACTAAGATGTACACAAGGACCAACAATTTGACTAAAGTGGATACAAAGGACCAAAATTAGATGGAAAACGGACCTTAGCAAATAAAAGGCGAGGAAGTAATGATAATAAAAATAAACGATTTATTGAAGCAATAATTTATTTATTACTTCACGTTACGAACACGTGTAAATAATAATTTTATTCATATTTTAATAGGACTTTCCCAATTTTATTTGGCTTGGTAATAAAATTTATTCATCTGTGTTTAATATAGCCGTAATGAGGTTGTATCTGTACTACATTTAAAAAGCAATTTCCCTGTATACTGACGTACAGACGGCGTGGAAAGCAAATTCTTAATTTGGGTCTCCATAAATAACTCAACGTGTACTTAAATGTGAATCTTTTGATATCTTAAAGCAGAATTTTCTAATACATATTTATTTATTTATGTAGCTTACATCATTATACCGGGTATTCTAAAATACAGTCATGGTCATGGAGGGAAAGTACTTTCATCATCATCATTCAGCCAAATGACGTCCTCTGCTGGACATAGGCCTCCTCCAAGCATCGCCACATCGAATATATTTCAATTATTATGATGATAAGTTCGTCGACAACTGGCTTGCCCGGTGACGAAGACGAATTGTATTCTTTATCCGTTCCCCCACGGATTATCCAAGCTTGACATCCAAAATTATGCTTACAGTATAAACCCATTCTGTGCAAACTGAGGTCTCTTTCTGCATATTATCTCCGTGGTTTCTATGTAAAACACACATTTATTTTAAAAAAAAAACTTTATTTTATACTAGCTGTCTAACTTTGTTTGCCAATATTAATTATTTTTAGTTCGCATAACCTAACTAGATGGCGGTGGCGTAGAATTAGAAGTCGCTATGGTTTCGTTACCGCCGTTTGGTTAAGTTAATTGTTTTTTATGAATAAATTGTCTTTGTTCTGAGGAAGTGTTGTTTTTCATTTCTCTCGGGTTCTCGGAAATTTGTACCGAAATTGTACAAGGTCCTACGAGCCGAAGGACGGTTTTTGGTGAAGAGCCGATTCGGTGTAGGTGGCGCTAGTAGTAGCATACAATTATTGTAAGTTTGTATGGTGGTCAACTGAGCGTGGGAAGAAACACATAGCTGCATGGTAGTGCGACAGCAAAGTTCTCGCATTCGAGATCCAGTCAACGGGTGCACGGCAGAGAAACGCCAAGTCGCTGCGGAAATATTGGACTTTGCAGTTATAGTGTGGTGAAGTGCAAATAAAACTGTGAGTACATTTTAACTTAATAAACTTCTACGGTGCTAAGTGTTATTAGAGACTTAGAAGAAATTGTGAAGATTAGGATCAGGGACTTAGAATAATTTTAAGAAAAACGACGAGACGTCGAATCTATGCCCGATTTCTAAGCACTCAAAAATACTCTTTTGACACTTAGAAAAAATTTACTGCTTCAAGGACTTATAAAATTATCTTTACGACACTTAGAAAAAAATCACATCTACAAGGAACTTACAATATTTTATTTAACGACAAGAAAAATAATTTCTATTTAAAATGGAAAAAGAACTGCGAGTGTTGGAGGAAGTAAAGGTTCAGATAGAAAAAGGAATGATCAATTTTAAAAAGTCACCTAAAGACAGGATTTCTGAAAATTATATAGACGCACGACTTGAAATATTGGAAAAGCAGTTTAAGAATTTTTCCACGAAACACGAAAAGTTTGTAGGCAATTATGGAAATGAAGAAATATTGGACTATTTTAAGGAAGATGTCTATGAAAATGTGTATGATTCCTATCTTAATTTTTTTTTTTTTTTTTTTTCTTTTTTTTTTTTTTTTTCTTTCTTAAAAAACGTTGCCCCACACTAAGATTTCTCTTGTATCGTGGGTGCGTTTACAGACACAAATCTCACAAACAAACGCCCAGACCCGAAACAACCATCTGTAGGCCATACAAATTTTTGTTCCGTGTGGGAATCGAACCCACGACCCGTAGCGCAGAACCCAATCGCTTAGCCACTGCACCAAACGTGTCGTCAACTTAAGTCAAATTATAAAGTAGAGCTCAAAAATTCTTTGTCCAAAGTAAAGTCTTTTAACACCGGTAGTGAGGCCTGTGATGTTTCACCCGATAATGTAGTCAAGTTGCCAAAAATTACAATACCGACCTTCAGTGGTAAATACACTGAATGGTCGTCATTTAGAGATTTATTTGTTTCTTTAGTGCACAAGAACAAAAAACTAGATGACGTTCAACGTCTTCATTATCTCAAGACACAACTGTCGGGTGAAGCAGAACAGTTAATACGACATGTTCCTATAACGGAAAATAATTACAAAAAATGTTGGGAAATGTTAGAACACAGATTTAATAATAAAAAATTCATGTCCACTTGCATTTTACAGAGATTATTTAGTCAACGAAATATGTCAGCAGAATCCTCAAATGCTTTAAAGGAACTCTTAGATGTGACGAGTGATTGTTTGCATGAGCTTACCAATCTTGGAATTGATGTAAGTTCCTGGGATGTTATTGTAATATATGTTATAAGTTTGAAGTTGGACGTAGAGTCAAGGAAACAATGGGAACTGCATGTCAGTAAGTCCTCTGAGGACTTGCCGACATTTTCACAATTTACAGCATTTTTAGAAACTCGTTTTCGTGCACTTGAGTTTATGGAGCCCAAAGGGAAAACCAAGGGTCCACACAATAACATTTCAAATACCAAAGTCATGCTCAGTACGTCCAATATTGTGTGTCCTTATTGCTCTGAGGATCACAAACTTCCTTATTGTAAGAAATTCTCCAAGGAAAATGTTGACCAACGTCGTGAAGTTGCCCAATCTTTGGGTGTATGCTATAATTGTTTAGGTAGTAGTCACATAACAAAATTTTGTCGAGTTTTCACCAAATGCCGGATATGTAAACGAAAGCACCATACCTTATTGCACCCCAAGAACCCGAATAATAGTAGTGCGGTTGCTACTCCAAGTGAACCAGAAACCACAGCTAATAGAACAACAAATAATTTGGCCCAGAATGAGATCACCGCAAATATAGCGACCCATTTTATGAAGAAAAATATGCAGGGACAAGTTCTTCTCGCAACAGCTCTTATTAAAGTTGAATGTAAAAATGGGTCCTCTCAAGTTTTGAGAGCCTTACTAGATCAAGGATCACAGGCATCCTTCATAACCGAAGCAGCGGCGCAGTTACTACGTCTAAAAAAGATAGCTACAAAATGTGCTATCTCAGGTATTGGAGATAGTCATGGCGGCATTACCTCAAGATATACGGTAAGGATTTGTATACAGTCGTTCCATGACCCATCTTTTACCATGGAAATAACCGCGCATGTTTTAAGCTCGCTGACATCGGTTATGCCTGATAAAAGTTTTGAGGTCAATGATTGGCCAGAACTTCTTAATGTGCAGTTAGCCGATCCACAGTTTAATTCGCCTAACAAAATTGACGTTCTGTTAGGGGCTGAAGTATACTGCCACATTTTAAAAGAAGGCCTTGTTAAAGGTCCAAAGGGCTCACCAATGGCACAAAACACTTGTCTAGGGTGGATTGTGTCAGGCCATGTTGAAGGACGAAGTAGTGTATGAGATGAGCATAATGTTGTGATAAGTATGCACACTCGGGTAGAGGAAAATGACATGCTGAAGCGGTTATGGGAGCTCGACTCCGAGCCATCGTTGAGCAAGAAGCCTCTGACACCAGAGGAACAGGCGTGTGAGAACTTTTTTGCAAACACCACACGGAGAGATGAGACGGGTCGCTATATAGTAAAACTACCCTTTCGACTCGAAGATCCGCCATGTAAATATGGCAATTCAAAAAGTATTGCCATAAAAAGACTGCAAGGTCTGGAGCGTAAATTGTCCAAGAACGCAGAACTCAAACAGCAGTATTCAGATGTCATTAATGAATATTTGGCTCTTGGACACATGGAGAAGGTTACACAGGAGTCTGAACGTAATCGAGAGGATGCAGTATACCTTCCCCACCATGCAGTGATCAGACACGATAAGCTGACCACTAAGGTTAGAGTAGTGTTTGACGCGTCGTGCAAGGGAACGAACAGAGCTTCATTGAATGAAACCTTAATGGTAGGTCCTACTCTGCAAGCAGACTTACGCCACATTGTAATGAGATGGCGGCAACACCCTGTATGTATGGCAGCGGACATTGTAAAGATGTATCGCCAAATAAAGGTTGCCGAAGAGCACGTGGATTACCAACGAATAGTCTGGCGAGATAATGCGGAGGAGGAAATTCAGGATTATCGATTGTTAAGGGTTACATTCGGCACATCCTGCGCCCCATATATGGCAGTCAAAGCACTGCAGCAAACAGCTTGTGACGAAGGTTCTGGATATAGTTTAGCGCCTGAAAGAGTAAAAAATGACTTCTACATGGACGATTTGATGACCGGCTGTCAATCTGAAAAAGAAGCTATTACGTTATATAAAGAGTTAAATGAATTATTAGAAAAAGGGGGATTTAAATTGCAGAAATGGATGAGTAACAAGATTAGTTTACTAGAAGGATTAGAAGAAAATAATAACAAAAGGTTTGAAATTAAATTGGATAAGGTTACTAAAATCTTGGGACTTACTTGGAACCGGAACACTGACGAATTTGATTATTCGGTGAAGATGTCACCAATAGCTGCATCTGAAACAAAAAGAACAGTGATTTCGGAAATATCGCGTTTATATGATCCGCTAGGTTGGATAGCACCCTGCATAGTTACTTCAAAGGTCTTCATCCAGAAGTTATGGATAGCTGGACTAGATTGGGATGACGTACTGCCACCGGAGCTTCTGAAAGAATGGGAGTTTTATAGAGAGCAATTAGCAAACTTGATAAGTTTTCACTTACCTAGGTGGATTAGCAAAAAGGACGATGACATCACCTTTGAGTTGCATGGCTTCGGTGATGCCTCAAGCCTGGCATATGCTGCGGTCGTCTATAGCAGAATAATCGATGCTCAAGGCAACATCCACTGTAACCTTCTTACCGCTAAGACCAAGGTGGCTCCGATCAAGCAAATATCTATTCCACGGCTGGAGCTGTGCGGAGCGGTCTTAGTAGCTAAGTTGCTGACCGAAGTAGCGAACGTGTTAGGGGTTACAAAAGCAAATTTGCATGCATGGACCGATTCAACGGTGGTGTTAGCTTGGTTGAGTGATCATCCTAGTCGGTGGAAGACTTTTGTAGCCAATCGCACATCTGAGATCCTCAACATGCTTGACAACACCCAATGGGCTCATGTACAGTCAAAAGATAATCCCGCTGACGTTGCATCACGAGGCTTACCTGCAAGTGATCTCCTTCAAAATGAACTCTGGAAACATGGACCAAGATGGTTACAGCAAGAACCGATTGAATATCCAAAACCCAACTCTACACATATACGTACTGACATTGAACAGAAAGCTAAAGTTCATAGAGGCAAGGTAGATTTGGAAGATAGTCTCAACCTGTGGTCAAAGTTTTCTTCTCTGCGGAAGCTGATTCGAGTGGTTGCTTTCTGTAGAAGATTTTTATTAGTGAGTAAACTTCGAAAATTAAACATAACCGTCCCGTCTTACCTTTCTGTAGAAGAGCTGAAAGAGGCGTTAAATATCTGCATTCGTAAAAATCAAAGGCAGTGGTTTGACGATGAACTGCAAGCGTTGGACGCAAAGAAACCTTTAAGCAAGAAAAGTTCTTTGTTGTCATTATCCCCATTTATCGATAGTTCTGGGATATTACGAGTCGGGGGAAGAATACAAAATGCTCACGTGCCGGTAGATATGAAACATCCAATTGTTGTTCCTCACGAGTCTATTCTTGCCAAATTAATAGTAACGGACGCTCACGAGAAAACATTTCACGGAGGACAGCAGCTGATGCTTAACTTTATACGGACCAGATATTGGATAGCAAGGGTAAAGAATCTTGTTCGATCTCACATTCACACTTGTGTCCCTTGTATTCGTTACGCAGGCAAGACGAAAAACCAGTTGATGGGTGAACTTCCATCCTGTCGACTTACTCCAAGCAGGCCCTTTTTGAATGCAGGTGTGGACTATGCAGGCCCCATCAACCTAAGAGTATCAAAGGGAAGGGGTCAGCGATCGTACAAGGGATACATTTGTTTATTTGTGTGCATGGCGACACGTGCGGTTCATTTAGAAGCGGTCTCAGATATGACCACGGAAGGTTTCCTAGCTGCATTTAAACGCTTTGCCGCCAGACGTGGTCAGTGCTGCCATGTCTGGAGTGACAACGGCACAAATTTTGTTGGCGCGTCGAAGGAGCTTAAACTTCTATTTGGTCAAGAAAGTACAACGTTGAAGGTAATCGCTGCTTCTTTAGCTAATTCACAGACAGAGTGGCACTTTATTCCTCCCCATGCTCCTAACTTTGGAGGACTGTGGGAAGCAGGAATCAAAAGTGTGAAACACCATCTGAAACGCGTGATAGGAGAGTCCACGTTGACCTTTGAAGAAATGTCAACCGTGCTTGCTCAAATTGAAGCATGCCTGAATTCTAGGCCACTTTCACGACCCAACACTGATCCGCTGGATTCTACACCACTGACGCCGGGTCATTTTCTAGTTGGTGAACCTTTGGTTTTACCACCTGACTACAATTATGAGGGTTCAACCATGAGTACTTTGCGTAGATGGCAATTAACTCAAAGGATGGTGCAGAGTTTCTGGCGGCGTTGGACTCAAGAATACCTAACTTACTTCTTTCGACGGTATAAATGGGCTACTCTCATGCCACAATTTAAGCTGGGCGATGTAGTACTTGTCAAAGAGGATAATTTACCCCCAGCTAAATGGCTATTTGGTAAAATAGTAGAGTTGCACCCTGGAAAGGACAATATTACGCGTGTGGTCACTATTCGTTGTAAAGGTTCCACCCTTAAACGTCCAACTTCAAAATTATGTTTATTACCTGTGTCAGATTAGTTTATACATTTTTTTTATGTATTTTATAAATTAAGATATTGTTTAAAAATTGTGATAATGTTTCAATGTTACAATGAATCACACTGCCTGCTATGCCATGATTTGCTGAGTTTGTTACCTAAGTTTGCTCATGGTGGGCGGTGCTAAAAGGACTGAGCCCTTTTGGTGGGCGGTATGTCTAACTTTGTTTGCCAATATTAATTATTTTTAGTTCGCATAACCTAACTAGATGGCGGTGGCGTAGAATTAGAAGTCGCTATGGTTTCGTTACCGCCGTTTGGTTAAGTTAATTGTTTTTTATGAATAAATTGTCTTTGTTCTGAGGAAGTGTTGTTTTTCATTTCTCTCGGGTTCTCGGAAATTTGTACCGAAATTGTACACTAGCTTTTGCCCGCGGTTTCGCTCGCGTTAATTTAGAATTTGACAATCAACTCTTAACACACTACTAAACTTTCTTTAATAATAATTATAATTCAATCATGATTCGAATGACACGTGGCGCCATCTATTATCATAAGAACGTTATTGTTGTTTTCCTCGGGAACAGTACTTTTTTTCGGGATGAAAGGTACCCTTTGTCCGTTTCTGTAAACCTGACAACGTATATGCAAAATTTCAGGATGATCGGTTCAGCTAAGCGTTAAAAGGTAACAAAGAAACAAACTTACTTTCGTATTTATAGTATTATAGTTAGGATTAAAAAAAATATAAATACTACATCCTCGTGTTTTAATGAATTTGATTGCTACTTGCTTTAACGATGAAGGAAAACAGGAAACATGAAAACGGTGAGGGATACAAAAAAAAAAACACGATGGCATCTGTAGTCTACCTACATTAAGCTTGCGATGTATGATTTCAGTAATCACATAATTATTCGGCTGTTAAATGTCAAGACATTCATACACCACCTGTAAACAGCAGATTTAAAAAAGCTTTCTCCATAAAATATCTAGCCCAATTTATTTTAACGAATAAGTCATTAAATACTTTTATTAAATACTGTTGCATCAATGAATACGGTCAAGTAAAGCGTAATACATAAATTAATATAATATCTAAACCACAGTTTAATTCCAACAATGGATTTTAAACAAACAAAAGATTCGGAAGAAGATAGTTGTGGTTTTTGTCGCAAGCTCGGCTTTTTTGTTTAACCCTCCGCCCGCCGAGTGCTTTCAAAATGCGGCTTTTGTTGATAAACGCCCGCATGGTTCAATTTTGAATATTAAAAGTCGTAATATAGCAGTTAGCGTTTATCGTACTGCGGGAGAATTGATTACGTAAGTGCGAACTGAATTAATTTTGTTGTTTTTTTGTATTTGTTGTTATAAAACTGGGATGTTTACGTGACTTTTGTAATTACATATTGGATCGTTTTTATTTAGGTCACTTTGTTTGTGTTTGCATAATAAGCGATGCATAGGTATTGTGTACCTGCAGTTACAGTTTTCTGAACAGTAATACTAATATGTATAATGCCCTGCACAGACCACCGTATGAAGGCGAACGAATGGCTTTCGCCGATGGACACCGAACGCTCGCTCGTTTTCGCTGTTGTGTCCACAGCTCCACACAACACAGAGTGAACCTTTGATAATACGATACGCCTCGCCGCGAAGCACAGCCGAACGCGGGCGATGGCCTTCGTACGCGTTTGCTTGCCTTCGCTGAACCGTTCACACCCACTCGTTCGTGTTCGTTCGTTATCGTTCATTCATCTTCTTTTAGTTGGTTTGTACAAGGCATCTTAGTAACGGTAGGCTCATGATACATTATAAATTCAAATCGAATAATTGTCGTTCAAAATATCTTGCTTCAAACAGCTATTCTAATCGCAATTAAAATTCCACAGCTTGTTCAATTAGTTATTTACATTCAAATGCCTACGTTAACAGATTCAACAGATAGTTATCCCCGATTTAAAAGCCTAAATATAAACTATTTTCTTTTAAAGAAAGAAATGTTAAGACGTATAAAAACTCAAAGAAAATTAGAACGGGCCATGAAGAGATCTGTAAATCGTTGGTCGTTACATCTAAACGAGCGATTTACTCGCAGGAGTGGGCAATAAAATCACAAGAAAATCTCGTCAGTCTTATTAAAGAGACCCCTCTTGGTCATTACTCTGTTTTGGCGGAAAATTAAATGACTTTGATATCTTTTTGTACAGGACGTTTGGACTTGTTTTATGACAACAGCTGTATGGGATGATAAAACTGACGTTTCTTGCTGTGATCTCTCCCCAACTTTTGATTAAATTCAATGTCAGTGAATTGTGTGAAAAAAAAAACGTATTTTTAATCATCTGAAGTTGTTGTTTTGGACGTGAGTATTTGAGGGTTGGTTTAATAAATATAAACTTATGTTTATATTTATTAAATCATTATTTATTAAATATAAAATCATATTTATTAATCAATAAGTTTATCACTTAATGGTAGAGAATGGCTTATGACTTTAAGTCCGCCTACATATGGTTCAAATACCACCATTGTCCATTGAAGTATTAAATAAATAAATAATATTACGCTTGTATACAAAGTGTTGGGCAGAAGTGTATAATACATCCTCATTTCGCCGTTATGTTTTAAGTACCACGTAATAGGGGGCGAGTCTATTTCCATCTATGCTCACACAAAATCTAGACTCCGGGCTGCTACTGAGAAATTCCACACGGATAACGCAATAATACTAAACCTGACCTGGGGATCGAACTTAAGACCTCTCGCTTAGCAGTCGCGCTTGCGACCAAAAGACCAACGACGGCAGTTTTTTTTATTTGAATCCTATTTGATATTGCCGCCTACACTTAATTATGTTGACTTTCTTGACGGTTTCTTCTGGGTAATCGTGCTCCATCGAAGACTGCCTCATCGCTTAACATCAGGCGAGATGGCAGTCAAACGCTGGCGTAGTAACAAAAAAAAATTAACAAACATCCTACAACAAACATGTAGGGTTATGTTTTGGTCATTATTTTTCTTAGTGAACAAAAAGTCCAAACGTTACAGAAACGAAATGGGGCTGTATCTGATAAATGTTGTACTGGTAATTAATGAACGCGAGAGATATCATCTTATTCGCAGCTAAAAGGCGATTTCTTGCTATAGATAACAATAAACCACTGTTATTGCCTTGTTAGCCATTTTGGAAGCGATAACCGATAACTCTAAATTGAAAATTGTTCTAGACGGTAAGGTAAGTAAGCTAGGCTAAACGCAAAAGCGATATCTCAGGGAAAGCTAATTTAGAGAAAATTGAAGTTTTTTAAATACAGGGTGTAAACGAATTCGTGTAATTCCTTCAAACCGCGTGATCTACTGGTGACACTGATTGACCCTGCATAGGTATTTTTCAGAATCAACAAAAAAAGTTTTCAAAATATGAACCATGGTATTCTGTATCTGACTAATTTTAGCGTCCCGAGTTAACTACAGCTTGGAGCGATATCGCGCAAGTCGTGCCCGTCAGCTGTGTCGCCGTGCCTTCATTCAATTATGCATGGCATCGAAATTTTCTATCACAAAAAAAATACCTATGTGGAAAAAAAGATTTTTTTTTTCATTTTTAATCATTCTGAATCCCGTGCGGATTTTATCTGTAAACGTGTTACATAATTCCCCTTATAAAAGAAAATATTAATCAAGTAGTCTTTTATGGTTGTTGTCATTTACCTCTCTGAGAAAATTAGGTAAGAATGTAAATAACTTTCTGGGTAGTCTACTCTTTAGTTTTATGTTTTCAGGATTGCTTTTCAGTGATGATTTTATTTTATGACATTTTCTTTTTTAAGGCGAATTATGTAACACGTTGTATACATAATTATACTATTTCTGTATACTTAGTTTACTTATCCTCTTAGTGATTTGAAAACTTTTTTGTGTTGTGCGAGAATGTTTTAAATAAGATACCGCTATTTGGCTTAGTTCATTGGATGCTTATTTCGTTAAGTTATCCGATGCCATAAGAATCAACTTTACATTTTTTTTTAGATACCGATGTTTAGCTTAGCACGGCAGTACAGGCATTTATGGTCGTAGGAAAAAGGTTCTAGTTTCTACGTAAGTACAACACACTATAGTAGAACAACACATGTAATCTCTCCCCGTGACAGCTTGATTGAAATCGACCACGCGACTGTACGCATGTACGTCATAATGATGTGTTTTCTACCATGATGACGTAAATGTGTACAGTCAGCATTAAATATCGGGTGTAAAAAGACCCTTAACGATAACGAAAATCACGTATTCTAACCATCATTCATTGCGATCATTTTTTTCGAACAAACCATACCTGGGAAATCATTGGTTTTGGAGATATTGAATGTCAAAGTACACATTTTTTTTTTAGTTTTTTCCAAAAACGATTTCCAAGTCATAATACCAAACTTTCTTCCATACAAACATTATCAAAAATTTCAATTTTTCCTAACAAATTACGCATTTGAAGTTACAAAAACGCAATGAATACGAGTATCAAACGCACACGACCGCCTTCGCTCGGCTGTGGGGCCGCTGCACGTGTTAGATTATATAGACATATAATCATACAAATATAGCTGTAGGTGTATATTAATGTAATGAGAGAAAGATAGACTACATATATAAACCTGAATTATTTACCATGAATAGTTTATTATGAAAACTACAAATATCTTTGACTAAAGTATACTTAAGGCTTCTACACACCAAAGCCACCGACCCGGCGGCTTTACCCGCCGGGTTATGCCGGCGGCCAACTAACGCGAACTAAGCGAGCGAACATAACGCAAAACAAGCCCGGCGGCATAACCCGCCGGGTTAAGCCGCCGTGCCGGCGGCTTTGGTGTGTAGAGGCCTTAATAATTACTCATTTCACTTGAACAATAATTCAGCAATATCAATGTACTAGATATTAGGAATAGAAATAATGTGGGCAGATATGGTTATAGAAATGGATATAGTGAGCATAGCATTACAGTTAAGACCAATATCTACCTATCAGGGGCAAAGCGGGTATGGTAAATGAAACCAACATAGACTCTCCACCACTGAGAGTACTTGTATTTGGGTTAGTTGTTAGTTACATGTTATACACGATATAATTACTCACAAGAATAGAAAATAATAAGGACAAGCTAGTCAGATAATAAAATAATATAGGTCAGACCATAGCAATGTCAAGCTAAATAATATACATAAACACACATAGCAAATAATATATAATTATTTACAATCAAATTAGCATAGACATATTTATAATCAGACTAGCATAGTAACAGTGTAAAATAACAATCAAAGTACTTAACTTAGTATCTTCCTGTAATCGTTCCAAGACTAATGTAAACCTATTTTGAGAATTGCCTCCCTTTTTATAACTTTATCAAACAATAGCACAAAAGTAATCATAAGGTGCCATTTTCAACCAATCAGAGATTGTCATACATTTTAACTAAATAACTTTAAACATTAGTAATAATAATAAGATCTAATTTAGCAGAACTGTTTTGAAACATAGTCAGATAATTACGTTATTTTTATAAGCATTAGATTGTAACCTTTAAATAAGATTCCATAAAACATAACATCAACTGAGCTTACTTTAATTATACATCTATGGAATAATGACAAATTAGTAAGTTGAAATAATAAAATAAAATATAAGGATCATTCTAAACATCATTAATGATAATGACATTGTTACTTTTTAATATTTGAAATAAATAGTATTTAGTATTGAATAAACATTGCCACAGATCATAACTTTCGTTCGGAAATCATGACTCATGGTTATCTCTTCGTTTAGAAATGCTTTAAAAGTGAAAATAAACAAGAAATACAATATACGTAATATAATATAAAAAGCTTTTAATTATTACAATTCTACATACTCTGACACGGCCATACTGACACGTACTTCGTCCCCGAAGTACCTGCTTACTAAAAAAATACTTATTATTTATTTACAATAATTCGTACCCCGTCACGGCCATACTGACATATACTTCGTCACTGCTTGTTAAAAGTAAAGCAACAGACTTCAGCGGTTCTAACATAATCATAATTTTATAACATACATAATGTTTATATTTCAAATAATTAAACAATTTATGATACTAATATGTAAATAAATATAATCTTTATTATAGAATAGTACCTTGTCTCTGATTCCTTTGTAAACATATTATAGGTACCATTTTTTTTTTTGCATTACCATTAAAAACAAATAGGTATCAATATTTTCAAAACTATTTTTTTTTTTATTCATTTATCAATTTATAGCATCACCCGCCATGGATCTAGCCAACTCATTTGGCATCACCCGCTTGGGATCCTGCTCTATAACAATTGCTTCGTTATGTTAGGTTTCCAGCTTTTTCCAGGCGATACCTTTGGCCAACCCCGGTTTGCCGGGCGTTGCCTTGGCCAACCCCGGTTTCTCCGGGCGTTGCCTTTGGTCAACCCCGGTTTACCGGGCGTTCCCTCAGGTCAACCCTGGTTGCATTTCACCACAAACCCTAATACAACTACAACGCATTTATTTACACAAATAAATATAGATACCATATTTATTTTACACGAATAAACACAGACACCATCGGACTTCCTTTTAATTAACGAAATATTTATCACTTTATTTCTAATAAGGATTACATATTATTATCATTCACTTACATGAGAAATACACTTAACTTGTCGGCCAACTACATTTCACTAGCACAAATCACTAAGCAATCCAGTTACTATACACAATAAGTCATGGACTAATTAAAAAGAAAAGGCAATATTTTACGATTTTAAAATAATACATTTAATTACTATTGACGGTCAAAAATTATTCGTAAAAATATTTTTTCATATTTGTAATATGTGGGTATTACTAAATAATTATCAGCGATTTTTAATTTTATACGGATCAAGACGCAACTAGATGTGATCAGTGAGATGAGACTATGATAACGTTCGATATTCAAATCTATCAATCAGGCCAGACTTGCAATTTCATTGTAATAGATCAAGTTAAACATTTATTTATTTTATTATGCTATAAAGTTTTATCAGGAGGGTACATTAATATTTACATCAGTCAAATCAATGTTCAGAGCCCCTAAGGGCCTTACCGGCTTTAGCCACAGTCTTGAATTTCTTCACAATTTTTGTCAGGGGTAAAACATTGGCAGGGCGATGTCATCCAGGATCGGCTTGTTTCCGCTTGTATTGATGCCGCTCCACGTGAAGTCCTTCAAAAGGGCCTCAATGCTCGTACACCAGTTCACAGCTCCGCCATCGTACTTCTCGGGAATCGGCAGCGCGATGTCATCGTCGATTTGAGATGGTGTTGAGACAGCATCCGATCTTAAAATAATTAAATTGATTAAAATTTGTTATGCAAGGCCAGAGACCTATCCCACTTCTGATGTTAGATTATATAGACATATAATCATACAAATATAGCTGTAGGTGTATATTAATGTAATGAGAGAAAGATAGACTACATATATAAACCTGAATTATTTACCATGAATAGTTTATTATGAAAACTACAAATATCTTTGACTAAAGTATACTAATAATTACTCATTTCACTTGAACAATAATTCAGCAATATCAATGTACTAGATATTAGGAATAGAAATAATGTGGGCAGATATGGTTATAGAAATGGATATAGTGAGCATAGCATTACAGTTAAGACCAATATCTACCTATCAGGGGCAAAGCGGGTATGGTAAATGAAACCAACATAGACTCTCCACCACTGAGAGTACTTGTATTTGGGTTAGTTGTTAGTTACATGTTATACACGATATAATTACTCACAAGAATAGAAAATAATAAGGACAAGCTAGTCAGATAATAAAATAATATAGGTCAGACCATAGCAATGTCAAGCTAAATAATATACATAAACACACATAGCAAATAATATATAATTATTGACAATCAAATTAGCATAGACATATTTATAATCAGACTAGCATAGTAACAGTGTAAAATAACAATCAAAGTACTTAACTTAGTATCTTCCTGTAATCGTTCCAAGACTAATGTAAACCTATTTTGAGAATTGCCTCCCTTTTTATAACTTTATCAAACAATAGCACAAAAGTAATCATAAGGTGCCATTTTCAACCAATCAGAGATTGTCATACATTTTAACTAAATAACTTTAAACATTAGTAATAATAATAAGATCTAATTTAGCAGAACTGTTTTGAAACATAGTCAGATAATTACGTTATTTTTATAAGCATTAGATTGTAACCTTTAAATAAGATTCCATAAAACATAACATCAACTGAGCTTACTTTAATTATACATCTATGGAATAATGACAAATTAGTAAGTTGAAATAATAAAATAAAATACTTATAAGGATCATTCTAAACATCATTAATGATAATGACATTGTTACTTTTTAATATTTGAAATAAATAGTATTTAGTATTGAATAAACATTGCCACAGATCATAACTTTCGTTCGGAAATCATGACTCATGGTTATCTCTTCGTTTAGAAATGCTTTAAAAGTGAAAATAAACAAGAAATACAATATACGTAATATAATATAAAAAGCTTTTAATTATTACAATTCTACATACTCTGACACACGCATGCAAACGCGCGGCATCGCCACAACCATAATTTGCGCGCTACAAAAAAAAGCGTTTTTTTTTCATGCCAAAAAATAAAAGTCGTTTCCCAGCAATTATTTTTGGTCAATGTAATTTAGTTTGATGTACAGAGTGCATAGATTTCGGCTATGTGATGGGTCTTTTTACACCCTGTATATCGGAACAAACAGACTGTTCATAATTATTATTATCTAGTCGTAAACAAGTAAAGAAATTAAACTTTGTCTCAATGGGATAAAAAAAAATGACAGAATGACAGTTGTCGTGTACTGTGTTCATTCTGAAGCACTTCTTGTATCAATGATAATTATATAGTTCAATTTTCTAAGGGCCGATTTTCCAACCGTCAGAAAACTTTTATCTTAGGGAATAACTTTGACGTTTAGACAGGTTTTGTATAGAAAATATGTCAAACCATATTTATTTCTTGGATAAAAGCTACCTGATGGTTGAAAAATCGGCCCTTGGTTGTTCAGTCTGTGTGGACAAATATCATAGTCTAAGATCCGGCCTAACATCGACCTTCCCTCATCTGTTTTTCTAACGAGAGGTATTTTATTTGAAAGATTTTATGTAAATAAACAAGTCCCACATGGGTTGCCTAATCAAAAGTGGTCCAGGCTACCCTTAATTAAAATTCATAAAAAATAAAAATAAATTACTCCTTCCCTCATCTGTTTTTCAAAAAATATTATTGCCAATCGAAAGGAAAATATGTAAGTTAACAGAAAAAAATAGGTTGCCTATATTTTTCTGGGCACATTCAGAGGTTGCCAGGCACAAAAAGGTGAGTTGGCATGAGTAATTTACCCTCATCTGTTTTTTGATTGAAAAAAGGATTAAATTAAAGATAATTTTATTGTGAACACGATGGTATAGGGTTGCCTAAAAAAAAGTGGTCCAGAGTTAGGGTTGCCGCGATTTAAAGTTTCAATATTTGAGCAGAAAATTGAGCGCGACATAGTAGCACTACACATAGTACTCTGTAAAATAGAAAGATATAACATGGCAGCTGCTAGTGGGCCCATTGCCGAGTAAAACTCAGCGCGCATACGCATTTTTCCGTATGTTAGAGTGAACACTCTACTCCCGAGAATGTTTTTCGGAGTAAATTATATGTATAAAAGTCATGAAAAACAAAATATTTTACAAAATAACTAGTATACAGGATGTATCAGAATTCATTTCATTCCTTAAAACCACATGATCTATTAGGAACAATTTGTATGGCATCAACTGACATACTCACACCAAATTTCCAAGATGTATTAATAGAAGTCTGTCAAAATCAATTTGAAACAAATTAAAATAGTATATTTTTATTTTATTAAAGGTACTATAGTGCCTGCGCGTACTTAGATGACTAGGTACCGTAGTAAAAAATTAGTGTAAAAGTTCATCATCAGAACAGTTTTTCTCCCTCTGATACAACGAATTGAACATTACAAGAAATGGAGTTCGCGAAAGTTCACGCTTGACTAGGAAATAAAATATTTCAATATTGTTTTCATGAAAATTGAGTAAATGTCCCCAAAGAAAGATTCCCTGTAACACCTTTGCTTAAGAATTTCCCCATAGTGTCCCAGTTAAATAAATGACATTGTATACAGGGTGTAAACGAATTTGTGCAATTCATTCAAACCGCATGATCTACTGTTGACACAGATTAACATTGCACGGGATTTTTTAAGAAGCTACAAAAAAAAACCCATTGCAAACAATGATGTTCTGTTTTGCGTCATTTTAGCGCCCCGAGTTAACAGACTGCGCGGATAGTTTGGGGGCGTTAAAATGACTCACGTTAAGAACACCATTTATTATTATTATTATTTCTATCTACCACGTAAATCACGATGGTTTATGGAATTACACGAATTCGGATATATCCTTTAAATTAATTATTCTGTAAAATATTTTGTTTTTCATGACTTTTATATAATTTACTCCGAAAAATATTCTCGGGAGTAGTGTTAACTCTAACACACGGAAAAATGCGCATGCGCGCTGATTTTTACTCGGCAATGGGCCCACTAGCAGCTGCCATGTTATATCTTTCTATTGTACAGAGTACTATGTGTAGTGCTACTATGTCGCGCTCAATTTTCTGCTCAAATATTGAAACTTTAAATCGCGGCAACCCTAACTCTGGACCACTTTTTTTTAGGCAACCCTATACCATCGTGTTCACAATAAAATTATCTTTAATTTAATCCTTTTTTCAATCAAAAAACAGATGAGGGTAAATTACTCATGCCAACTCACCTTTTTGTGCCTGGCAACCTCTGAATGTGCCCAGAAAAATATAGGCAACCTATTTTTTTCTGTTAACTTACATATTTTCCTTTCGATTGGCAATAATATTTTTTGAAAAACAGATGAGGGAAGGAGTAATTTATTTTTATTTTTTATGAATTTTAATTAAGGGTAGCCTGGACCACTTTTGATTAGGCAACCCATGTGGGACTTGTTTATTTACATAAAATCTTTCAAATAAAATACCTCTCGTTAGAAAAACAGATGAGGGAAGGTCGATGTTAGGCCGGATCTCGTACTATCAATCGATAATCGCCAGAGAATAGATACGATAATGAGATGTACTGGATTGACATAAGCTTTCGACTGGTCAAGCGATCTGTTATGTCATTTCCATACATTCAATTGGCGTATCTATTCTTTGGCGATTATCGGTTGACATATTTGGTCTACACACACAGATCATTTTGAACAGTCTATTCGTCCCGATGTATTTGATGCTGACTGTACAGTCACGTGGTCGATCAAATTGCCATGCTATACACGTTCTTTGTTAAGAAATTGTCTCTGGAAACAAAGGGTTTGGAATTATGTCCAATAGATGACAATACGCACGTGAGATTAATAAATACTGTCAATGGAAATGACATCTCTGCTTAACCCATTTCAGCATTTATTTCTCCTATACAGGGTATAAACGAATTCATGTAATTCATAACCCATGAGTTGTCGCCCCTATATAGGCCTAAAAGCGCGCAAATTTCAGCCATATTTGTTTATATGTGTTCTGCCCGCACGTGGACTCCAACGCTTATGAACACCCGTGTGTGTGTCCGACATCACACACGGGTGTTCGTAAGGTTAAAACCACATGATCTATTACTGGCATCTATCGTACCAGACGATATCGTAATCGATAGATTAAACCTGCACAGAATTTAGCTTGATTAATAATAAAAACCTTATTTTTCTTGCGGTAGGGTCATACCAGCCGCCGACTTGGATTTTGACTTTGACTTCATTTTCATCATCAACCCCCCCCCCGAAAACCGCGGAAACGGTACCCATGACGCATATTTTGTAAAACTTCACAGCCGCCATCTTGGATTTTGACGTCGACCTCATTTTTGTCATCAGCACCCCCGAAAACCACGGAAACGACACCCATGACGCATTTTTTGTAAAATTTCACAGCCGCCATCTTGGATTTTGATTTTTGTCTAGTCACGCAAAGGGAGTCGCGCAAGTGTCTTTCGCGGAAATGTCTTTCGCGCATATGTCTTGATACCAACACCATGTAGACATTTGTTTTTTTATTACGATCTTTAAATTATGCAGGGTCAACCAGTGTCACCCTTAAATCTCGCCGTTTGAAGGAATTACATGAATTCGCTTACACCATGTATTCTATACTTATCATGTTTAAATACGAGGCTTTTGCAAACACTCCTAAACCACGAAACACAATTTTCACACAACAAACGATGATATAAATCACATAGATATTAAGGGTAGATTTCCTTCTCTGGATGTAAAGAAAAAAGTCGATGAGATTCACCCCGGATTCTCTCGGCCATTTGACACGCAATTTTATGAGCCCGTATCAATAAAACTGTTGAATATTGTTACAAAAACGCGTCTGAGCTGATATCTAGAAGATATTATCTACTTTATCTAAACGGTTTACGGTTCGTATTTGAAGTGATTGAAAGATAGGATTTCTTTTGAGATGTTTGAAAAATAATTTCGTTGTTATGTTTTAATATAAGTTATTCTTTTTGAAGAAGTTGTTGTAGGAATACATTCATTTATTCTCAAATAAAGACGCACATGCAATACACATAAGAACACACTCATTTCATTTCATTTCTAGCCTGCGTCACCCCACTGCTGGGCAAAGGCCTCTCCCCATGACTTCCAATTTCTTCGATCCAGAGCCAAAGTGGACCACAGGTCATTGGTTTTGTCTAGCTCGTTCCACCATCTTCTTCGAGGTCTGCCGCGACGCCTTCTGGCTGTATCAGGGCTCCATAAAGTGGTTATTTTGGCCCACAGCTCATTCGGCTTGCGGCACACGTGGCCGGCTCAGGCCCACCTCAGCTTAGCGGCTTTTTGGGCAACGTCAGCAATTTGTGTTTTGGAGCGCAGTGTGGTGTTGCGTACACAGTCCGTTAGCTTCACGCCTAGAATGCTGCGCTCCACAGCACGTTGGCAGACCTTGAGTTTGAGTTTGAAGAATACACTACCAACACCAAAATAAAAAAGAAAATGATGTTGTTTTTTGCTCGATTTTCTTCGAACTTTTATTGCAAAATATGGACACATATTTACAAAAATAGAAACAGGATGGCCCCAAATGCTCGCGCATTAATGCATCATGCGGACGAAACTAACGCGCGTATACGCGTGACTCAACTCGACTCGCGCGTAGAAAGCCTCATTTGGATAAGCTCAAAGTTAAGGTATTATTGCTCGTCCTGCCTATTGAAATGTTAATTTAAATTTCGCGCCTTCTAATGTAATTTCCTAGTTTGTTACACTGTGTCTCTGGTTACTCTATATTTTATGATATATTCTCTCTCTATTCCGTGACACTACGAGTAAAGTACATAAAATTGTAATTCCATTAAAATAAACGTTTATTCTCATAAAAAAACCGACTTCAAAAAAAACTAAACGGAGTAAAATAATTATCATTTAATAAAACTACCAGTTTCAGAAGTCGGTGCATTCAATTTGTTTCAGCGTAGAACACCGACTTCTGAAACTGGTAGTTTTATTAAATGATAATTATTTTACTCCGTTTAGTTTTTTTTGAAGTCGGTTTTTACTTTTTTAAAGTTTTTTTTTTATTTTATACTTTTTAGTGCCACAAATTACAATTACAATAGTAGGTATACAAATTCTCGGACCAGCACTACAACAAGAACGTCGTCTATATACGATTTGCGTATTTTTTTTTTGTTTTTGATTAAAAAGTGCTGAATCCATTTCAATAAAATTTATATGGGACCACCTCTGAAGTATGGCCTACTAAACAAAAGAAGAATCATCAAAATCCATTCATAATTGGCGGAGATATCGCGTAACAAACATACAAAAAAAAAAAACATTCAGACGAATTGAAAACCTCCTACTTTTTGAAGTCGGTTAAAAAATCGACTTCCACTTATTCAAAGCAATTCAACATGCAATTCAAGATACATGACGAGTTAAGCCCTGTTACTGTACCTACCTATAACATTCATATCAGTCCATAAACGATCATTTCCGAACATAAATCTCTCAATAACCACTACAATGAACGGTCAAATATGAAATTGCCTTAACCAATTCGCTTTGAGCTAAAGCTCCATGTGAAAGAGCTCGTTCGGGGAAATACTACCACCTATGACCTATTCTGCCGCCAAACAGCTTTGCTTTGTTTCGGTTTGAAGGGTATAATAATTGCCGGTGAGATTTTCGATCTTTGTCTCTAAGGTTAGTAACGCATTAGCAATTCTCTTGGTGTTGTAGGTGCATAATAGGCGGCGGTAACTGCTTACCGTCAGGTGGCAGGTGGGTGGGTTTGTTTGCCAACCAATTACATAAGAAAAAAAAACCGGCAAAGTGCGAGTCGGACTTGCGCACGAAGGGTTCCGTACCATTATCTATGAAAACGGCAAAAAAATCACGTTTGTTGTATGGGAGCCCCCTTAAATATTTATTTTATTTTGTTTTTTAGTATTTGTTGTTACAGCGGCAACAGAAATACATCATCTGTGAAAATTTCAACTGTCTAACTATCACGGTTCATGAGATACAGCCTGGTGACAGACGGACGGACAGCGGAGTCTTAGTAATAGGGTCCCGTTTTAGGAACCCTGAAAATCATCACGCTTTGCAGAAACATTTGGTATTGTTTTTTTTGTATTAACAGACACGAGGCGCTACTGCTTTTCCAGAGTCAGGCCCTTAGTCGCATATATAAGTTGAAAGCCAGAAAACACAGAAATCAAAAATATCCCGAATGACCGTCTTATCTGCTGCCCCATTTCAGAGTATTTTCGGTCGTTTTTGCGCTGACTCAATCTCGACGATGACTTGCAATCGTCTAGGATAAGCTAACTGTACTAACAAAATTATTTAAAACCGATACGAAACGCAGCTCTACCACGTTATATGACCTGGGGCCCAATTCTCCTAAAACAAATTGTTGCCAAACGCAATCGACCCACAACCGTCAGTCTGTTTTTGTTTTCGAAAACTTTCAAAATGATTGATTTTGTTTTTTGTATCAAACGATTTGATAGATATTGAAATTGAGAACTGTCTGAATGAACGGTTCGGCTTTGGTTCGGTTGTGATTTATCAAGATTTATTTTAGGAGAATTAGGCCCCTGTACTAACAAAATTGTTTAAAATCGTAAACGAAACGCAGTTCTACCACGCTATATGACTTGTTTTTCTTATAAAGAACGAAAAGAAAGACAGAATATTTATTGTAGACTCGCACAGGCAGTTACAGAAGTTGAACAATATACACAAAAAAGACAAAATTTAAACAACCTGCACGAGGCCAAGGCTTCTATCTCAGCATAATGTTGCGACATAAAGAAAAAAAGAAAATGCCGCAGCGCTGGTTTTCAGATAGGACCATTGTGAGCCACGGACAATAACGATACAATTAAATAAATAAATAGATAACGTACAATTTTAAAGTATATAAATATAAACTCACGCCTTGTTCTCATGAGGGTAGGCAGAAACTGTAGAACGCCACATGCTACGATCCTTAGGTACATACTCTTTTCGCTTCGTCCACGTTCATACATCTTGTCATACACGCACGCCGGTTGAGGTTAGTACGCACCTGTCCTTTTTTAAGAACATCACCAATAGCAACGATGTATGTCCTTCTATTGCGTCCTCTATTGGCGTCTATTTTAAACTAGTTTTTGCCCGTGGCTATGCTCGCATTAATTTAGGAATTGACAATCAACTCTTAACACACTACTAAAGTTTCTATAATAATATAATTCAATCACGATTCTAAAGACACGTGGCGCCATCCATGAACGTTATTATTGTTTTCCTCGGGAACAGTACTTTTTTTCGGGATGTAAGGTACCCTATGTCCTTTTCTGTACACCTGACAACGTATATGGAAATTTTCAGGATGATCGGTTCAGTGGTTTAGGCGTGAAAAAGTAACAAACAAACAAACTTACTTTCGCATTTATAATTTAGTTAGGATTAGGATTTTTAAATATATCTAAATGAAACCAATAATAAGTTTATTATCAGTTATTTGTATGCGTATTATTATGTGATACCCAGCGATCAAACAACAATTTTGTTAGTCGAATTAACATTCGTTGCTTTGTTAAACGGTATCCGACGGTTTAACGAAATAAAGCCAAACGTTCTTTGACAATGTTCCTGCATACTAAAAGGGTTCTAATTGATTACTCGAGTTTTTTGTCTAGTAGGTAAGTACTTCATTTTGTTGGTCCTGTCTCACTTTCCTACTGGCTTTCATTTTCCTATTCTAGTTAGATTTTGTAAAGGAGGAATTTGGAGAGATTAACTTAAATTTTGGTTAAATTAAGATGACAGTAATCATCATTATCATTATTCAGTCGAAAGACGTCCACTGCTGGACATAGGCCTCCCCCAAATATCGCCACATCCTCCGGTCCTGTGCTCCATGCTAGGGTTTGACATAATCGCCAGGCTAGGCAGGCGGGTTGGCGATCTGCCGGGGTTGCGGTGCATGCAGCTGCGAATCCCGTGACCCCGGCCAAGGGTCAGGAGTAGGAACACCGTGGGTTTTTAGCCGGTAAGAGTCCGGCATAACCCTTCGCCTTCCTCAGGCGAAGGGTAACCATGAGGATTTTCCCACGAAAAAAAAAAAAAAAAAAAAAAAAAAAAAAAAAAAAAAAAAAAAAAGGCGGGTTGGCGATCGCAGTATGGTTGTTAAAGTACTCAGAGAACGCTGCTGCTCATCCTCTAGTGAATCCCTTAGCCGCCTTTTACGACAACATGGGAAGAGATAGGGTAGTGCTATTCTTTACGTTCAATGAGATGATAGTAATATGGAGAAGAATTTCGACGCTTAAGTGCGCTTTATAATGGTTTTTATTTATGAACTGTATTTTTTACGTATTTACACATATAGTTTAGTATTAGTATTTGTACATATAGTTTCGATTTATAAATAGATAAATATGCTTCATTGTACACTTTAAGAAAAAAACAAAAGAACAGAAAAACTTATAATTAAGGACACTAATAATGGTGGTCTTGCGCCTCTTATATTAAAATAAAAGCTGAAAAGCTTCGTGAAAACATAACATAACAATCTGATTATCTCTCACGGGTTGCGCAGAACAGACAACACTGAAGGGATCTAAAGAAAACAGAAACCCACCCATGAATAGGATACTGTACAGTACCTGTACTGTCATTCCAGGTACCTATTTGAACATTGAAGATGCAACAATTACCGATATATCAAAATGTTCGACTTCAATAAAAACGTATAGCCCAAACCAATTCACTCCAATCATAGCGGAATTCCGTAAACAGCGTCCGTATAAATTGGTTTACGTATTTTCCGGACTGTTTTCATTAATCACACATTTCATGGTACTCGTCCGTATTTAATTGGCTCCGTTTTATCATTAAAACAACACCTGTTACTGTGAATGCAGATGTAATGACTTTTCGGATATTTTTCGATATTAATTCTGCAAATAATTTCGGATGAATTTCGTCACAGAGATGAATGATTGGGCTGTTGTTTCTGTCATAATGTTTTATTATTTTGCTGGTAGATTTTGACGCCTGGAAGAGCTACTGGTCCATGAAGAAGCTTATGAAAGGAAGTCTTCCTTTGTCACTTAAGCGCAAAATCATGGACATGTGCATTCTCCCCATTTTGACCTATGGATCCCAGACTTGGTCTTTGACAAACATTCAAAAGTCTAAACTTAAGGTCTGCCAACGTGCTGTAGAGTGCAGCATTCTAGGCGTCAAGCTAACGGACCATGTACGCAACACCACACTGCGCTCTAAAACAGAAATTGCTGACATTGCTCAAAAAGCCGCTAAGCTGAAGTAGGCCCGGGCCGGCCACGTGTGCCGCGTGCTCAATGAGCTGTGGGCCAAAATAACCACCTTAAGGAGCCCTGACAAAGCCAGAAGGCGTCGCGGCAGACCTCGAAGAAGATGGCGGGACGAGCTAGACAAAACCAACGACCAGTGGTCCACTTTGGCTCTGGATCTAAGAAACTGGAAGTCATGGGGAGAGGCCTTTGCCCAGCAATGGGATGACGCAGGCTAGAAATGAATGAAATGAATGAATGGTAGATTTTGTAAAAATGTAGTAACTACAATAGTATCTATCAACTTATAATAATTCTAATGTTAAATGTTTTACTTTTATTTTTTATAATGAAATATTTAAAAATGTAATCTTTATGTATAAGAATGAATAAAGGAAAAAAATAATATTAATACTAATTTTAAAAATACCTACCTACTATGAATGTTATATGAATAAAATAATTTACCTATATAC
Organism: Amphipyra tragopoginis; assembly: GCA_905220435.1. Taxonomy (NCBI): domain Eukaryota; kingdom Metazoa; phylum Arthropoda; class Insecta; order Lepidoptera; family Noctuidae; genus Amphipyra; species Amphipyra tragopoginis. The sequence continues at coordinate 8,555,670 of HG992006.1, forward strand.
CTAAGTAATAGAATTTTAATTTAATCGCCAATCTAACCTTATTTTAATGTGATTAATTTTCCTATCTTATATATTTATTTTGACTGCCTCGTTGGTCTAGTGGTCGCAAGCGCGACTGCTGAGCGTGAGGTCTTGGGTTCGATCCCCAGGTCGGGCAAAGTGTTATTGGGTTTTTCCGTGTGGAATTTCTCAGTAGCAGCTCGGAGTCTAGATTTGTGCCGCGAATGCGCCGCTCGCGAGCCGCTTGCGAACTGCGCGCGTGCTTTTTATGTTCGTACGCAGCCCCTGCGCCGTCCGCGCGCCTTTTACGTTACGTTACGTTACGCGCTGTACTCGAGCGGCGCAGGAAGTGCCTGCGTGCCACCCGCGGTGCAGCTCCCTCGCCTCGTCTGCGTCTCAGTAATCTCGTTCTTAGTAATAAAATTGCTGATGCTGCAGCAATTATGCTAACGGCAGTCGTATGGTCTGACATCTTGGGAAGCAAATTCACAACTGAGGCTCATACTTCTAACGCAAAAGAAGCTATGTGCGCACGAGTGGCACCCGAGCTCTCCTCTCTCGAGCCTTGCCGGAGTTGCACTAGAGCGGCGCACCAAACGTAGGCTGTAACCGCACGCGAGCAACACGCGCGCAGTTCGCAAGCGGCTCGCGAGCGGCGCATTCGCGACGCGTTCGCCAGGTCTGGATTCATCATAACAGAATTCAACCCAAAAAAGCCTTTTCATTACATGGAAAAAGAATATAAATGCAGTCTCATAAAACCCCCAGAAGAAAAATACCATGAATTTAAACTGACCGTCACCAAAAAAATATCATTACAATGCTAAGCTGACCGCATTTTTGGATAGCTTATAAAATAATAAATATTCCAACTCCCATGCAACAGCGGCGCATATAAGCCAGCTAAACTAAGCCTTAAGTTGAGGTACTGCACCAGACTAAGCCACAGACCGGTCATAAACAGTGTAATCACGAAATTCCTAAAGATAAACCATTGCGGAACTAGGTAGTTCGTATAAATCCTGAACAATGCGCACTATTACTCCAGCGGACAATCATGCAAGATTAATCGTGTAAAACGCTGCGCCTCCTAAATCACTGAATGTATGTATGAGGCTGAGAGTATACATAAATCTGTAGAGCGGCGCGAGCGAGTATAAACTGATTCAGAACGATTCGATTAATCAGCTGTCGAACAATTCGGTAAGCTATCTCTTTTTCTCTCGTTATGAGAATCGTATACGGAACGAGATAACAAACCGAATCGATGGACAACAACTTATCGGAAAGGTTCTGAATTGAGGGGCAGCAAGCCTAACATGCTCAGCATGACACCATTTTGTCGTCTTATTATCTCGTGCCGGGACTAAATAATGTGTGGTTTATCTCGTCTGAGCACCAGATAATGCTCAAATTGCGACGTAACACACGTCTTCGTGAAATGTAATAACTAGAAGTGCATTTATTGATAGGCAGCTAAATACGAAACTAAATTTAAATATACTGAATCGACGTTATTGTTGACATTTACTTAAGTTTCGTAAGCAGGGCCGTCATGAGCTGCTGCCCTGATATATTATGTTGGACGCTTGTAGTTTTAGCATTTCTCGAAGACGTATGTTATATTGCAATTTTAGACTTAACTAGGTACGGTTCAAACATCGCACGAAACGCGCTGATCGTGTCTCATGCCCAAATTGCAAAAATGAAATCATTTCTTTTTATCAGTGTACTATTTTAATAATATAAATCAATAAATCACCGTTTTAAATAAATAATGCTTACAATCGGTACAACGGGCCACAAGCGGTGCGCGCGCTCTCAGTAATTAAAGTCTATGGCGCGCGCTCTATAGCGTGCTTATGTCTACTCAAAAGTATGAAGCATGTATGTAGATAGGTGGTTATGTTCTCGTCGGCGAATGCGGTTCGACATGTTAACTTATTGGGATGGCCTGTTGGAAGCTGTCAAATCATTTATCGTATGCAGGATAGGAGTTGACGGTTGTTAAGTGACGTAGTTGAGTAGGCTCCTAATGTGAACACAATTTGTGGATTAGTCGTAGTCTACTAGGTTTGTGTTTTAGTAGTGTAGTGTGTGGCTCGCCTTAGAATAGAAAGAATATACTTTATTGTACACCAAAATTCACCTTACTTCTTGTTATGTATTTAGGTTTAAGCTTAGTGTAAGATTTCGTGTGAGATAAGTAGTGATGTATCGTGTAGTGCCGGACTTAAAGAATAGCATTACCCCATCTCTTCCCGTGCGTGTCGTAAAAGGTGACTAAGGGATTCACTAGAGGATGGGCAGCAGCATTCTCTGAGTACTTTAACAACCATACTGCGATCGCCAACCCGCCTGCCAAGCGTGGTGATTACGGCAAACTCCCCCTTTAAGGGGAGGCCTATGTCCAGTAGTGGACGTCTTTCGGCTGAATGATGATGATGATGAAGTAGTGATAGCCTAGCGTTTGAAAGGTTGCCTTCCATGCAACGTAGGGTCCGAATTCGAATTCGGCCCGCGCCTCTGAATTTTAGAGGAAACTTGAGAGGGCTCCATAAAGTTATCGATGGTGGTAGTCCGCCAACCCTCACCAGGCCAAGCTGGTGAAGGCGAAGAACTCTCATTTTGAGAAGAGACCCATGCCCAACAGTGGGACAGTGATAGGCTGATTATTCTTATGCTATTGTCATGGCAATGTTTTTAGATTCACGTAATACCTACACGACTTTAATTATTAAAACAAGTTATGATTGATTTATTTATACTTTCGCACAAAATTTGTACAGAGGCGGATTTAATGCCGTAGGCATTTTATACCAGTCCACCTTAAGCGTGAATTACATAAAGGCGTAAGGTGCAGATGCGGCGCAGGCGCGTCGTTTTCATACATTTTGCTTGAAAAAGATTTGAAGCGGCACGACAAAACGTATGAAAGCGAGGCGCCTGCGCCGGCGCCGCGCCTGCACCTTACGCCGTTTCTATGTAATTCACGCTTTAGGGTGATGCAGAGAAAACAATACATGGTAGGTGCACTTAATAGTGTTATTTATGTGATGCGATGGCATTATTGCCAATAATATTTACATTTATAAATATAAAGATCAGGAGCCTAATTCTCCTAAAATAAATCTTGATAAATCACAACCGAACCAAGGCCGAACCATTCATACAGTTCTCAATTTCAAAAGCTATCAAATTGTTTGACACAAAAAACAAATTCAATCATTTTGAAAGTTTTCGAAAACAAAAACTGACTGACGGTTGTGGTTCGATTGCGTTTGGCAACAATTTATTTTAGGAGAATAAGCCCCAGTCTAACCAGACGCGACTAAATACCCTTATTTTACACGGAGCGACTACCATCAGACCTCCGCAACCCAGTTATTGGGGAATACCGATATTGCCGCATAAGGGTAGACCGGTTGTCAGACTTTTAGGCTTCAGAAGCCAGAATCTGACTACCCATAACAACCGTTCATTGTTAATGACACCACCAAATGATACCCCCAGGGGTGTGGTTGCACCACCGTAATGTTGGGATGCCACAATCTATATACATATAATAAAACAGTAAAAAAACTGTGTCTGTACATTGAATATATTAAAAAAACAATAGTTGAGGGGGGTTTAGAAACAGTAATAGAGCACGAATCAAAAAAAAAAAGTCCGTCTGTTTGTCTGTGTGTCTGTTTGTTTGTACACGCTAATCTTCGGAACTACTGGACGGATTTGAATGATTTTTCTTTTGTTGTATAGGTATTAAGTCTGGGCAACATATAGGCTATAATTTATTTTGGAAACTTGAGTACCTGATGCAGAACCGCAACAGACCAGCTAAACTATAAGAGATACAAAAATGGCACCGTAGCAAAAATCATTTCACGTGATGAGCATTTTCTGATGAGAGAATAAATTTGAAGATCTGGAACACCTGATGTGAAACTCCAAGAGCCCAGCTACACTACAAGGTTAGTCAGAAAGGGGGTACTAATCCGAAAGCCACTTATAGTATCACTGAAGACTGTTTTATAGCATGTGTTAAAAAAATTAAATTCGTATGTTTTTATTTCCATACAAAAGTAAATAAATATTATTTATTTCAAAAACTCCGCAACCCTAATTTTGTTATAAGCCTATCGGTTCGGTGCGGCGCGGGCGGTAAAATACAAAGCGCCAGCTGTACCTACGTACCTACGACTGCCGCCGAAATCGTAGGTTACTATGATACTGTGTATGTGTGCGTGTAGCGGAAGTTTTTGAACATAATTATGATTATTACCTAGAAACTTACCATTTCTGATGTCGACGCTTTCTCTGCCAACGAGAATGTCACACACGTGTCGTCTTAATTTTAAATTGAAACACAAGAAACACTTTTGGTCATTAATGTTTTATGTAAGTACGTAGGTACCTAACCTACCTACGCATGGATGTATCCCCCGTATCACCACGGACACTACAAGAAGGGTTCAATTCCGAATGGAACAAGCACTTTCGGTTGTTAGTTTTATGAACTTACGTTACCTACAAATGAATCTATCACCACGGACACTACGAAAAGGGTTCATTTCCAATTGGAACACAAGAAGCACTATTGGTTATCACAAACAAAATAGGATCAATCTGCCGCCCTTATCGCGTGATGCACAAAGACGCGTGGCGATGTAGGTACCTACGGACGGATGCGATCGCATTACGTAACATCTATCTGCGAATTGTCTTTCATGCTCTCAAACGCAGATGTTACTCTTTACCCCATCTTGTTTTCATTGCTGTAGTCCGCAGCGTAACCCATACACTTCACGTGACCGCACAATAAGTCCAGCGGAATCAGGTCTGGTGAATGAGGAGGCCAGGCTACAGGAACGCCACGTCCGATCTACATGGGGAACTGCTGATCCCAGTACGCTCTAGGGCTGCGAGCGAAAAGAAGCGAAGCGCCGGCGCCGCGCCGCTGTACTAGCTGGATCACAACACAATCCTCGAATACTAGACCGAAAACCTTTGCCGGACAATTCATGGCCTGTTGAGAGCACGGCATCACAACTATCGTTACACATCACCATGTTATAACACTCCTCATTTGGTACTCCGTCAACCTCCGTGTAAAAACAACAAAAATTAAAACACGACTCGCGTAAACAATCAAAATTATCGACTGTATTCCGGGAAGTGTTGCAAACGACTAAGAAATCTTACCTACAATAATACGAGTAATATCGGATAAAATGTTTAGGCTATAACACTTTTAGAGATGTGCAACGTTATCCCAAAAACTTAATCCCGCGATATTCCGGAGAATTTGACAATGGATTCAAATTCAATAACTTTTTTTAAATTCCTTAAATTTTGTGTCTTTCTGTCACGGGGATCTATCACTACATCATAATAATATGGGATTCGAACACACATTTAAAGCCTAAGATCTTAGGTTAGCAATAGCATGCTGAAAAAATTGATTTATTTTAAGTTTAAGAGGATGGAACTTTAAATGCTCGCAAAGTTTTTATCAAAAAGGAAAATAACTTATGAAATACGGTCAATTACGGAAATCGATAAATCTATCTCGTCGAGTTCATGCGCTTTCAAAAGATAGTGCATAGGTACATTTCTTAGTACCTACACACACGTTTATTACGTACGATAATAATCATTAATTTGTTAGTCTTACTAAATGACTGACAGACAGGTCTACGTACGTAACATGTACGCATTCCCAAAAAAATTTATAAAATTGAGTTTTGCACAACACTAAAGCGGCAAGCGGCCGGAACAAAGAGTCTAGGTTGAATTTGCCGCTGGCGCCGCGGCGTCTCTTTGTCGGCGTTACAGACCACGTATTGCAGAAGCGACATCGTGCGGTAAGATTATTGGTCAATTTTGAAGGTTTGTTTTGTTCGGATTGTTTGTGATATTAACTTACTTGTTGTACTGGCTGCTGATGCATCGGAATAGTTGTTAATGTAGAATAGAGCATAATAATAATTACGTGCTTTTGTGATCCAAGCCTTTGATAGACAAGTTGACGGTTCTTCATCTGTTATTACAGATATTCTAAGTAAGTAGGTACAGGGAACCTTAATTTCAGGTTAGTCAGTTGTTAGTAATAATAAGCCGATAAAATATTAGTCTAACAGCGCTAACACAAAACACTCTGAGATGCAGAGCATTATTAGGTACAATACTATTGCGAACTGTCGTGTCTGCGCAATTTTTTTGTTCGTTTAAATTGCAACTTTGTAAGGTAATCTTACAAAGTTGCAATTGCGAGGGGAAAAGTCGGCCATTTTTATTTGTACCTATACTGTTTCGTGACCCGAAATATGACCTAAGATGTAAACACAGCTGATGATAGGGTTGTTGTAGCGTATTTTTAGTGAAATCTTTGAACAGCTATTTCTCTAAATTAATTGATTTTTGGGGAAAGTTGTAGAACAAAAGTTGTCCATTATTGTGGGTACTTTAACACCCTTTCGGATTAGTACCCCCTTTCTGACTAACCTTGTATAACATATATCGGAATGACGTCTTAGCAAGAGTTGTTCAGCCTGATGAGCACTCTCTGTTGACGTATAAAAAATGAAGATCTGGAACACCTGTTGTGGAATTCCAAGCGCCCAGCTACACCATAACACATAAAGGAATGACGTCTTAGCAAAAGTTGTTCGGTCTGATGGGCATTTCCTGTTGACTTATAAAAATCGAAGATCAGAAACATCTGATGTGGAAATCAAAGTTATCACTAAATTCACTGTATAATTATAAAATAACATAAGCTTGGAGTACCTCCACGCGGTGAAGGCGGTAACAGTTTAGGACTGATTTTCGATGACGATGGTATATCATTGAAAATTTGACTCTACTGGCCAAAACTCACTTTTTTTTTTATTTTTAACCGACTTCAAAAAGGAGGAGGTTCTCAATTCGGTTGTATTTTTTTTTTGTTTGTTACCTCATATCTCCGTCATTTATGAACCAATTTGTAAAATTCTTTTTTTGTTCGAAAGGGTATACTTCCCGATTGGTCCCATATAAATTTTGTTATGATTAAACCATGAACTTCAGAGATATGGAACGGAACTCCTCATCGGATCAAAGCAAAATTCTCAAATTACTAATATTGCTTTGTTTATATTTGTTGTTGGGAACTGACTACTGGAAAAGAAGAGGGGGTGCGTGTCCCCCCTTTGGAATGTTTTCATTATATCGTGTAAGGTATCATTTGAAAGGACTTTTTATGCCCGACTACGTCAAAGCCAAAAAGAAGGGTTATGAAGGAGGGGGTTAAAATTATGACACTAAAACGTATTTAATAAAAAAATTAACTTTAAAAAAAAGTAAAACCCGACTTCAAAGAAATACTAAAAGGAGTAAAATAATTACCATAATATAAAATTAACAGTTTCAGAAGTCGGTGCAACTCTACTCTGAAGCAAATAGAAGCCACCGACTTCTGAAACTGTTAATTTTATATTATGGTAATTATTTTACTCCTTTTAGTATTTCCTTGAAGTCGGGTTTTACTTTTTTTAAAGTTTTTTTTATATCGGACAAATATGCCTTCGAGCTTATGTTATTTGAGTGTTTAATTTCCTTTTCCATTTATCTTCGTGACACGGTAGCCTACCCGGTAACGCAGGGGAGCAGTCATTTAGATTATTAGAAAATTCATGGTCATGCGAACGCGCCATATTGACCCCAAAAAATGATCAAACTGCAAAAATTAATCAAAAAATTTTGGCGGATATTGTAGGGGATCAAGTGGTTTACACTTCTTTCGACAGTGTTTTCGATCAGGAAGACGCCACTAATTACCCAGTTTAATTTCTCAATTCACTTACAGCGAGTGGTCTCTCTGCTCATAAAATAAGACTTAAAGTCGGTGTTCCCATAATGCTGATGCGAAACTTAACTCCGCCAAAACTGTGCAACGGCACCCGTCTTATTGTCAACGCTTTACAACGTAATATAATTGTTGCTACAATCCTCACTGGATGTGGTGCCGGTGAGACTGTGTTCATACCGCGCATACCACTCATCCCCAACAATTTCCCCTTTCAATTTAAGCGCATACAGTTCCCTGTGACTACATGCTTTGCCATGACAATAAACAAGTCAGAAGGGCAGACGCTTAAAGCCGCTGGTGTTGACCTGACAACCAGCTGTTTTTCTCATGGCCAACTTTATGTTGCTTTTTCAAGGGTCAGCAACGCTTCCGGTCTTTATATATTAGCTCCTGAAGGAAAAACCCCAAATGTAGTTTATAAAGAATTTTTTTAAAAGTTATTTGCAATATTATTGTTAATTCAGTGTACCCTTGGGATCCGCTGCGGAATTACGGGAAGGAATTTTTTTTTGTTGTAGTAATAGGTATTAAGTCTGGGCAACATATAGGCTATAATTTATTTTGGAAAATGGAACACCTGATGCAGAACCGCAACAGACCAGCTAAAGTATAAGAGATATAAAAATGGTGCCATAGCAAAAAATATTCCACGTGAAGAGCATTTTCTGCTGTGAGAATAAATTTGAAGATCTGGAACACCTGTTGTGGAACTCCAAAGCCCATCGATACTATAACATGTATAGGAATGACGTTTTAGCAAAAGTTGTTTAGTCTGATGGGCATTTCCTGTTAACTTACAAAAATGAAAGATCTGGAACGTCTCGAATCGTCTCGCGCATCCAGTTGTTTACCCGTCCCCAGGCTCTTAGAATTCGACATCAGACGTTTCAGATCTTCGATTTTGACGACCCCGTTGTCGCTGGCATAAGCAACAGGATCCGCGTACGAAGTCGCGGGCAGAAGCTAGTTAGTAATAATATAATATGAGAGTTACTTTATACATACTCGTTGTTGCCCTGAAGGGTAACAACACTATTCATTAGTGGTGTCATTAACAAATCCTTTTTGGCAACCACACCCCTGGGGGTACGATTTGGTGGTGTCATTAACAATGAACGATAACAACTATCATAGGTATGACACCCGGGACCGACGTCTTAACGTGTTCTCCGAGGTACAGAGGGATTAAGTATAAATATTAGAATTAAATAGATAGAATAGATAAGTTGAAACAATCTAAGACTACACAAAGTTCTACCAAATATATCCTTTCGTTCAGCTTCTGAAATCCCCGAATTTCCCGTCCAAATATCTCTCAGATAGAACATTAAGCTACCTGCTTATCTGCCAGTGTTCGACTGTATTAAACGTAGTGAATGGCTCGCTCATATCGGATCGTACTCACTGGTGGACGGGTTTTATAGCTTCATAGTATAAGTATAGATACGTTATCGACTCTTTTGGACGAGAACATAATTATTTAAAGCTGTGTATGTAAGTAGCATGTTTTCAACAGAATTTGATTATCACTTGCGTTAACGGTGAAGGAAAAAGATCGTGAGGAAACCAGCACACCTGAGAGTGTTTAATAAAGTTCTCTACGGTGCGTGTAGTCCGCTAACTTGCACCAGGCTAGGGTAGGTGGAGTTAGGTCTTTGCCGGCCGTTGTCAGGGCTATGGTCGGCAGTGAAAGGGTATGGGAGGCGGTTGCGTCTTTCTGCGAGGACGTAATCTCGCAGAAGGAAGCGGCGGAGCGGGTCAGGGAGGCAGACTCTCTCGCTGACCCGAATCGTCGCAGGAGGGCAGGACGGCGCAGGCGGCGAAATGCCGACTTGATGCCGCCATAAGAGGGGCCAGCGAACGATAGATCGGGGAATCTATCGTCTACGCTGCACGGTCCCTGGAGTTGTGGTGATGTCCCAGTGCACCTGGACATCGCTGAAGGAGGAGGGTGCCCAGAAGCGGGCAAAGAAGAGGGAGCTCAGAAGTGGGCCACGCTGGATGGGTCGCGAATGTCATGCGTAGCAGTTCTCACGGCCCACCCATCAAGGCGAAAGTAGGTGCACAGGCGGAGTTTTTAGTGGGTGCAAGCCCCACATGCGACAGGCATATTCTTCGCCCAAAAAAAAAAAAGGTGGAGTTAGGTCTTAATTCTTCTCATTATGAGAAGAGGCTCGTGCCCAGCAGTGTGTCAGTAACGGGATCTATCTCTCTCGTGTCAGTACGAGCTATACGAAAATAGCTCATGCTGTGGTGAAAAGATTAGCCAGTCAGCAAGGTTGGTAGCGGGGCTGACTGCCCAGGATGCGCCGGACATACTTAAGTATCGTCACTCGTAGAGGCTCTTTTCATGCAGCCCAAGTAACGGGCTGATTATGATGATGATAATGATGACAACATGTTTTTAGAAGTAGTAGAGCTCGTCTGAGGCAATACTACCACTATATCTATTTCTGCCACCAAGTAGCATTGCTGTGTTCAGATTTGAAGGGTATGGGTGCCGCTGAAATTACAAGCACATGAGACTTTCCAACTTTGTCTGGAACGGTGGTATGGTTGAAATGGCATTAGAAATGGTGTTACAGGTGTATATGAATGTGTCCTCAAGGCTAAAATGGACTCCCCATCTGAAGGCAATGTCACTTTCTCCTTGATACTGTTCTACAGCAAGGTTAGTTTTAGTATCTATACACTAAACCTGAAACTAGTTTGTTCAGAATCACCGGGAGAATCGATTGGATTAGTTTTTATACCAAGTTGTATTTAAAAAAAAAAGTAAATCCTAAGTTTGAACTTTAAAGAACGTTTAAAGATTTAATATTTTTCTACCCATAGCAGTAGACGAATATATACCTTGAGACGGTCGGCTCGTTTAGTTTCCGTGTATTAAACAACCCCTGTATAGCAAGCACATCTCACGCATTTCACACTATCTTAACGCAACAAAAACTAAATGTAACTTGGAAAATTAAAACAACACATTCAGGAAATTCTGATGAAAATCTTGTGGTGAGCGTCTCGGTTTTTGTTTATACTAAAAAGCGCGTTGTATAGGCGGCGGTAACGACTTTATATCAGGTGGGTCGGCAGCTTGTTAGTCAACCTAAACCTAAACAACTTTTATGCGAGTTGTTGTCGCTGTGCAGTATCAAACTTTGAGAGAAGCCAAACGGTGCGGTGCGGTGCGGTGTGCCGCCGCACGGCGACCATTTTACCGCATTAGCGTGCACACGTAGTACGCTGCGCCGCAAGAGCCACGCTGTGCGGTGCGGCGCCGCACCGCACAGCGTGGAATGGCTCACCCTCAACACATCTGCGGTCTGCGACGCCGGAGCGGTGTCGTTCCGGCGCGTACACCCTCCCCCCTCGTCTTGGCCCGGCGAGCATGCGGCGCGGCGCCGCACCGCACCGTCTGGTATACCATGGAAATTTATATGTATTACGCCGCTGCGGCACCGCTCAGGCGCCGCGCCGGAGTCGCACCGCATCGTGTGAGCTTTCCAATGTTTCAAAACATTAGTTACTCTGTCACCTCCTCAAACTCAAAACTCATTTATTTAAAATAGACTAGAATTACTTAGTTCTTTTTTAAAGTCAATGTTACAATAGACAGCCCACAAAAAAGCCCTCCCTTCACCGCTTCCTAGTGTTTATGTTGTGAAGAAGAAACGGTGCAATAAACTCCCCAGCAAGACAAGTTCTGTCTGTCAGGTGAATAAAGTAATTTAAGTCTCAATAAAAAAAAAACGTAATATTATTTTACAATAATACAATTATGCAAATAAAGGAAAAATAATAATATAATCAAATAAAAAGTATACAAGGTGTTAACGAATTCGTGTAATTCCTTCAAACCACATGATCTATTCATGGTATCGATTAACCCCGCACGGGATTTAGATTGATTAAAAATAAACTTTTTTTTTCAAATACTTTTTTTTGTTAGAGAAAATTTCGATGCCATGCATAAATGAATGAAGGTACGGTGACACAGCTGACGGTCACGACCAGCGCGATATGGCTCCACGCAGTCAGTTAATTTGGGACGCTAAAATTACTCAGATACAGAATATAATGGTTCATTTTTTGAAAACTTTTTTTTGTTGATTCTTAAAAAAACCTATGCAGGGTCAATCAGTGTCACCAGTAGATCACGCGGATTGAAGGAATTACACGAATTCGTTAACACCCTGTATATATCAATTCTGTGTGAATTGAGACAGATCATAATCGTATCTAAATACACATAAAAACTATTGGTTTCCAGGGAAGCGACATGTGCAGAAAAGAACTAGCGCCACACGTCCCTATCGTCAACATAGTCGTTTATCTTATAGTATGCCTTTTTAATGAGAACTGATTTAACGTAAGATTTAAAGCCATCGGTGAGATCCGTCCTTCACCCTTAGGTGAAATAAATATTTTTTAGAGTTCCATACCCAAAGAGTAAAACGGGACCCTATATTACTAAGACTCCGCTGTCCGTCCGTCCGTCCGTCTGTCACCAGGCTGTATCTCATGAACCGTGATAGTCAGACAGTTGAAATTTTCACAGATGATGTATTTCTGTTGCCGCTATAACAACAAAGACTAATAAACATAATAAAATAAGTATTTAGGGGGGCTCCCATACAACAAACGTGATTTTTTTGCCACTTTCCGTCCGTCCGTCTGTCACCAGGCTGTATCTCATGAACCGTGATAGTAAGACAGTTGAAATTTTCACTGATGATGTATTTCTGTTGCCGTTACAACAACAAATACTAAAAAACAGATAAAATAAAGATACAAGTCCGAGACGGGCTGCAAACTGCAAAAGTAGTACATCGCTTGCGGTGCGATCTGCGGCTGTAGTCTGCGGTTGCAGTCTTGCAGTCGCTGTAGGAATAGTACCTTTAAAGTGCACACCTTAAAGGCGCTATTCCGATGGCGACTCGGTTGCAGTCTGCAGTTTGCATCCCGTCTCGGACTTGTACCTTAAATATTTAAGGGGGCTCCCATACGGTACGGAAATCTTCGTGTGCGAGTCCGACTCGCACTTGGCCGGTTTTATAACAAATTTCGCACCGTAGCTTTGACAGGCAAATTCTTCACTGTCCCTTATCTCATATAATATCACCCATCATCTGCCTAGCCTTTTCCCAACTATGTTGGGGTAGGCTTCCAGTCGAACCAGATGCAGCTGAATATCAGTATTTTACATGGAGCGACTGCCTATCAGACCTCCACAACCCAGTAACTGGGTAATACGATACTCTTGGTAAGACTGGTTTGTCAGACTTTCGGGCTTCTGACCAACAGTAACGACTGTTAAAGATCTCAGCCGGGACCAACGGCTTTACGTGCTTTCCGAGGCACGGAGGAAACTCGCTATGGTAAATGGTCAACCATCCACAGACCAACCTCGGCAAGCGTGGCTTAACCCGGAAGATCGGTCTATGCGGCTGTAATTATTTAGCCACGAGCTCCTCATATAATAGCACCCATTACATAGGTTCTATATACCTGCCAATGAGTATAAATAATGACGACTAAGCATAATTAGTAGGTTCAATATCGCTGGGCCAATATTTCACGGGGGTGTTACCTAATTAATATATCGGGAATTAATTAATTTGTAAGAGGAGTAAACCAATTTGGGTAATAGAAATAGATTTGGGTTTATTTGAGAATATTTTGAGCGAGTTGTATCGATATGCCAAGGCTAGGAGTGTTGAAAAATGTTCAAGAAATCAATGGTTTCAAGTAACGTAGTTGTCCAAAAAAATGGGAGCCGTATTATCTAAACATTTTTATTAAAGTCTTGCTACAATGTAGGTAATTATTATTTCAATAGAACATTTTGTCTCCGTATTATTGTCTATCGTAGTGTTTCTTTCTCAACCTCGTATCCGTAAAACTTTAGTTTAACAGGAACGATATACCTAAAACTGTTTTACGTCATATTTATTTTATATATTTAAAAAAAATCATTATTAAATTACTTAAATAATGCTTTAATGAATATAATGTAAATTTTACTTTACCTAAACAATGAATGAATAATATGAATTTTAGATAATTTTAAAAATTACGTGTTTACAGCATTTTTCAGATACGAGGTTGAGAAAGAAATGTAACATTATCCTCCGGTTTCTAAATTGATAATTCGGGATAAGCAATGCTTAAGTAGTATTTGAGTACGGAGTTGTCAAAAAAATGCTTTAAAATCTGTAATTTTTTTGACAGCTCCGTAAAATGTTGCTTGTATTACTTATCGTAGAATTCTCAATTCAGAAATCGGAGGTATGCCAGTTTAGAAAAAATGTAATCTGCATGTGTTCTGCCTAGCCTTTTCCCAATTATGTTGAGGTCAGCTTTCAATCTAACCAGATGCGGCTGAATAGCAATATTTTACACGGAGCGACTGCTTTCAGACCTCCGCAACCCAGTTACTGGGCAATGCCCATATCCTACCGTTACACCGGTTGTCAGAATTTCAGGCTTCTGACTACCCCTAACGACTGTCATGGTTATTCGTATAACACCCGGGACCGACCGAGGCACGCAGGGGTCTCGATGTATAACGAACTAGCTTTTGCCCGCAGCTTCGCTTGCGTGAAATTTTGAACCCGTTAAGTGACGATTTTCCATACAAACTTTCGTCCCCTATTTAACTCCCTTAGGGGTTGAATTTCGAAAAATCCTTCCTTGTTCCTTGTCTAAATTATAAAGGGAACCTCTGTGCAAAATTACAGCTTTATAGGTCCAAGGGTTTGTGCTGGGCGTTGATGAGTCAGTCAATCAGTCAGTCAGGACCTTTCTTTTTATTTATATAGATAGATGGTCAACTCTTATTATAATTTGATCTGCAACATATTATATTATAATAAATACAAATTACATAAAGGAAATATAGATAGCAATTGGTTTTCACAAATTGAGTTTGCCAAATCATAAATTACATGTTTCCAAGCTGTTTCATTTAATTTATTGGACCACAAAGGGACAAACATCAAACAATTAATTTTTGCTCAGCGCCGGCAATATTGAATTTAATGGACGTCCCAATTATGAAAGGTATCGGGGTAAAAGTTCGTCATTGTAATATATTTTATTTGGTTAAATTAAAGTCGTATCGATGTCGGCAGTTGAAAATTGTCGCGTTGACAGGAAATTGGAAATATATATTGTTAAGGTACCCAATTAGGTTAAAGGTGAAAGTAATAAACAGATTTTGTATTGTGTGCTTCCAAAAAAATAACCCTCTTTCTGTCGGTGTCATATCGGATGGATTCGAGAAATGGATTTTGTTAAGGGGATGGTAATAATATATTTTCGTGTGAAAATAAGCTATTGAACAAAATCTAGCCCAGGGATGCACAGACCGCGGCCCTTCGTCGATGTACATGTGGCCCGCCAGAGAATTAAACTCTTTTATGCGTTTGTATGAAAACACTACATTCTATCAGTAATGGCCAGCTTTAGCTTCTGAATAAAGATTTTGAATTTTATCAAAAGCCCACACTACGATACTTATATTTTTTAAGATCTCTAATTTCAACTTGTTTATTGTTTTTAATTGTGGTGGCCCTCCTTTAGCTCATAGTCCGCTCGAGTGGCCCTAAGTCCTTATAAGTCTGTGCATCCCTGGTCTAGCCCAAACCAATTTGTTGAAAAGCAAAACAACATAACATAAAATCACGCCTATTTTCACTAAAAGGTTGGACAAAATATAAGAAAGGATATTATTTATTTATAGGTGTGTTAAAGACACATTGCATCTCTGATATGAAATACCTATTCACCTTTAGCACACAAAATCTGAAGTTCGCGTTTTTGGCACACCCCAATTGTTGATTCCTGGCCTCGATTATTTAAAGATGTTATTTATAATGCCGGCTACAGATTCTACAGCTCGAGACTTAGATATTGTCTTTTGCTTTATAAAGTTATCAGTAAAGGATAGAGATAACATGTCAGGTTGTCTCGGCGAGAGTGTGAAGCCGGAATTATAGTGACGCTTTTAATGCATACTTTGGATTTTAATGAAATTATTGTACATGTCTGTATGATACAAAGCAATGGAGATAACGGGATCAATTTTTGATTATTTTATTCAAATCCCGCTGTCCCCATCAACGGGGACAGAGCAATGGGGACAACGGGAACAATTTTTGATTATTTTATTCAAATCCCGCTGTCCCCATCAACGGGGACAGAGCAATGGGGACAACGGGAACAATTTTTGATTATTTCATTCAAGTCCCCTTGTCCCCATTAATGGGGACATGGGCGGTGTGGACAGCGGGAATACACCAATTATTGCAGAGGCAAAAAGAGAACCATCTGGCGTAAAAATGAATTAACATTAAGATTGCATATAATGTAGGCCTATCACGAATGTTGTGACGTATATTAACGTAAACGTAACGTTAATGTCAGTAAATATTGAATTGGAAATTCTCGTTTCATACAGAATATTTAATTAAATTGAAAACTTTATTCATTTCAATGTGTGATACAAATAGTCGCATTCGAACCAAAATGCTAGAGGATAGTAGTATTTTTTTTAATCAAAATTCACTCACATTTACGTTACCATACTTCAAAACATTCTTACTAGGCCGTCTGAGTTACATTCGTTTACTACGTATAGTATAATAACCGTTAACTGTAGCCGTATTAACAACTATTACCGTCTTTGGGTTGCTTACAATATTTAATAGGTATGTTTAATACTAGCTTTTGCTCGCGGCATCGCTCGCGTTAATTTAGACTTTGAAAATCAACTCTCAATACACTACTAAAGTTTCTATAATAATATAATTCAATCATGATTCGAAAGACACGTGGCACCATCTATTAACGTTATTGTTGTTTTCCTCGGAAAGTGTATTTTTTTCGGGATAAAAGGTGTTGTACGTCCGTTTCTGTACACCTGATAACGAAAATGCATTCAGGATGATCGGTTCAGTCGTTTAGGCGCGAAAAGGTAACAAATAAACAAACTTTCTTTTACTTTCGCATAAAATTTATAATATTAAATAGAAATTAGGATTAGGGTAGGATTTTAGGATTAGGACTAGTTAGGGTTTAATGCTTAAAAGCCCAAATACACGTCCGATAGTCGGTTCCGATAGTCTGATGAGACTATCGAAAGGCCTCTGCGTCATACATTTGTTTGAGCATGAATTACACGTACGATCAGACTATCGGATCGGATGTCAGAATCGTAAGCATCGTCGTAAAGAAAAAATCGGACAAGAGAATCGTACGTGTATTTCATGAATCCGATCAGATAGTCGGATCCGGTTCCCGGAAGCAACTATTGGACATGTATTTTGACCCTTATAGGTAACGACCGTTCTCTTTGTAATGCATACTTTTATTATTTTACAAATACTATGTACACCATGTACTTTTGCTTATCAACCGTCTTGATGCACTCGACGATCATAACATTTTTACTTTTGTGTGCACCATAAAGTTAATGGAGCATGATGATAAATATTATGTATGGTTTATTTTCCTTTTACAGGGAATATCAACATAAAATAAGATAATAGCTCATAAAGAGATAAAGTAATAAAGAACTGGGGAAAGTGATGTTACCTGTTACACGGCACTGGTGTTCACCAACATTAATTCTTGAGTTAAACAACCGTTTACTTTTTTTATTTTTTTATTTAGCGATAGGCTCGCGTTTGACCACTATCTCGCCTAATGGTAAGTGATGATGTGGTCGACGGTGCAGCACGCTTGCCTAGAAGTAACCTCTTCACTCTTGACTTAAAGACCTCAAGGTTGTAACTATCAGGAAACACAGACTCCGGCAGGGAATTCCGCTCCTTAGCTGTGCGAACAGTGAATGTGTTCGCAAAACGCTTTGTACGTATGGGTGGGATGTCCACCATGTACCGATGTAATAGAAAAAATCTAAAGATTCACGCGACAAATATGGGAGTACAAAAAATTCAAAATATCGTGCAAAGTTTTATTTTGAAAAAAATATTTAAATCACGTTTTGTAGTAAGCAAATAAGTTTCGATAACAGTTTCATTAAATTTAAAATAACTTTTTTACTGACCGAATAATCCCATAAAAACAGCATTTTTTGCATAATAGATAGATATATATACTTTATTGTACACTAAAAGAAATAAAACATAATATTTGGGTCTAGTAAAAATCAAACTTTGGACATAAAGCGAAGAATTTAGTTAAAAAAAATATTATAGTGTTATTTTGTTCTTTCGGCAACCTAGTTTTGATATTAGCTTTAAATTTTTCAATACCTGTTATATCGACAAAATAATCGCCTGTTGACATTTAACGTTTCCACCCTGTATACAAGATGGAACACAGGAAACTGTTTGGCGCCGGACGTTACTGCGAGGGAGCTAGCCAGGTGCATCGTATAGATCCTACCAAGCGTGCTGGGTTGAATCTTACGACACGCGTCTATTCCCAGCTCAACTTTTATATTCTAGCCCGTACCCACACGGGGAGAACGCGTGATCATATTACTAGTGTTATAATCATAGTAAGGTTTGAGATATCTTTATTTCCCATAAGAGTTCACTAACACGAGAAGATTATATAACTAAACCATTTTAGTCGGCGTGCAGTAACAAAGGAATTAGATAATACATTGAAAATAAAAATTGTTAAAAAGTGTAGGGTAGTAGTATAAAATTATTAAAAAAAAAACAAAATATAAGTCTTGCTATACACGTACTACAACTACACCACAATCACAACCACACCACAACAATAACACGTGGGCGGGTACTAATTTGTATGAAAATGAATAAATTGTTCAATTCATACGGACCACATTTTGTCGACAAATCTGCAGCAACTCTATTTACACGTAACCAGTTTTTGTTGCTACGATGTGGTGTACCTAATAGTTTTTTTTTTAATTTATTTAGTGGCATATGTCTCTGAGGATAAAAGAGCCCCAACGTTACCTAGCCATAAACATAAACATGACTTATTTTAGAAAAGGGAAAGAATCATTGTGCAAAATCATATTTTCCACTATAAAGGGGATAGAACCTTTGTGGCATAGCCCCCCCGCTGCCATTTTGATTTTTTTTCCAAATTGCGGCGCACGATTACACTAACATATTATATGGGTAGAGAACACTTAGACAAACAAAAAATATCAGGGATATGGTGCCCTAAAGTGTCACTTTGCCGAGATATTTGGACTTAAAGATTTTTTTTCAAGATTGCAGCGCACTTTAACTAGTAAATATGGATAGAGAACACTCAAACAAACAAAAAATATTCAGAGATATGGTGCCCTAAAGTGTCACGTTGCCGAGATATTTTTACTTAAAGTTTTTATTGCAGCGCATTTTGTAACTGGTAAATATGGGTACTCGTAGAAGACACTCAAACAAATTAAAAAAAATCAGAGATATGGTGCCCTAAAGTGTCACGTTACCGAGATATTGTATCGAGATAATCTGGAAAAAAAATCTTTGAGTCCAAATATCTCGGCAACGTGACACTTTAGGGCACTATATCGCTGAATATTTTTTGTTTGTTTGAGTGTCTTCTACCCATATATGTTAGTCTCATCGTGCGCCGCAACTTGGAAAAAAAATGAAAATGACGGCAGGGGCCTATGCCAGCTTCCATAGAAAAATGTTCGAACCCCTTTTGCAGCATCTGATGATGGTTCTGCTAATATGCTTAAAAATGTCCCTTGATCATAATTATGTGTTTATGTTAAATTTTTACACGAATGATTCTCTCACCGTTTGGTGTTTTACACATTCTGCAAGAATGTGCTGAACGTTATCCAGCATGACACCACGTCATGCTGGATAACGTGTTTGTGGTACGTGTGAATTCTTTTTAAAAATAAACATACACGGAGTATTCGCGGCTGGAAGTGGCATACTCTAAAGAGCGCTTCTGTCATTTAAAAGATAGAATTTTAGAAGTTTTTATTTACATCGATTTTGCATATTTGATGTTGTTTGGTAATTTTCTGTATAATGTACCACCTTGCTACCCACTTTCAAAAGTGTTTCATAAGTATCTCCCACTTATGAAACATTTTCTTACACGCATCTTCCGGTATAATATGATCATAGGTACCGCTAGAAATATGCTCGTAATACGGCTTTAACCATACTGCGATAGACACACCTTTACAGGCGTATACCACTTTAATTCTCATCGAATTGTACTGACCTGCACGAGCAACAAAGACATGTCAACAATGAACTGAAAGTGCTCTCCAACATAAAAGCTCAACTTTAGAAATGGTACCTCAACAATGGTCTGGAGCGGTCAGTTGTCAGATAAACTGGTGCCAGTGCTTCCTTTAGCTATAGCTTTAAAAACGAACAAAAGCAGGCGTCGAGAATTGTAGGGATCCTAAGTTAAAGGAGTTGCATTCGTCTTGTTATATGAAGGTGTTCTAGGGCAATATTTTGAAAAAAAGAAACTGCTTCTGAACCAGATGAAGACAAAAATTGTACATCTAAAGTAGGCAGGTGTAGGGAAGAGATGGGTAGAGATTTATCTCTTCTTGTAGATGGACTTTGCGGACCGTTACTATGTAGCCGGACAGTTTTTGGCGAGACCTGAAGAGTTTCCAGCCAAGAGGGGGGGGGGGAAGTAACATACTTAACTATGGCGAAACAAACTACCCCTTTTTACATCCAAAATAAATAAAAACATCAAGGAAAAACTTATAAAAACATATATTTGGAGCATTGGCCTTTACGCTTATGAAACGTGGACCCTCACACAAAGAGACCGAGAAAGGTTGGAAGCTTTTGAAATGTGTTGCTGGCGTCGGATGGAAAGAGTATCATGGACGGAAAAACTAACCAACGAAGAGATTCTAAGTAGAGTCAAAGAGAAAAAACAAATTCTAGAACATATAGAAAGAAGGGGAAAAGATTGGTCACTTACTGCGACACGACAGCTTTATAACTAGCATCATAGAAGGCAAATTACAAGCAAAGAGAAAGTCAGGTAGACCAAGAAGAAAGTACACAGACCAATTGAAGGAAAAGACAGAAGTGATAACATACAGAGAAATGAAGGAATTGGCTCTGGATAGAGAAAGATGGAGATTCCTACACCGACAAGTGCCCAGCACTTTAATTTTGGATGGATGAACGTCATGACTACTAGAAACAACAGCACTTAGAGCGAACCTTAGTAGGACTCTGATCTCGCCTTAGAGTGTTGCTGGCGCCGGCGCGGCGGGAGATTGAGAGGGAAACAACTTGGTAAGGGCTGAATTATTGGTGTGACTTCGGAGTCTGAAGAGACGACCGGCTCTACGACGGGAGAGCTCGGTCGGTCGTAAATTCTTTATGCACAAAATTAGCACAAAGGCGGTCTTAATGCCTAAGAGCTCTTACACACGAGCGGCATGTTCCCAACGGCAGAGGTAACTGCAGCAGTCGACGCGTCGACGGCAGCAGTCGACCTATAGCGACACTTGCAGTTGTTGCCGCTGCCGCTGATCTTCGAAGTTGAAATGTCGACGGCTGCCGTCGACGCGTCAACGGAAGCCGTCGACGCGTCGACGGTTGCCGCCGACGCGCGTCGACGGCTGCAGTTACCTCTGCCGTTGGGAACATGCCGCTCGTGTGTAAGCTCGCTTACAGCGTTTGTCCACCGCAACCATCACCGAGAAACGAGATTATTTCTGACAGAGTTCGGAACGACGTAAAAGCGATCGTGTGTCCACCGACAGAAATCCGTGTGTACCCACAATCTCGATGTAGTGGACACAGTCAGACGTGTTTTGTATTTCCGGCATTTCGGCCCGTCAAGATCTTGGGCTGAGTTCTAGCGGTAGCACCGAACTACTCATAATCTCGGCGGCTGTGATGACGGCGCTCGGATTACGGACGTGCGGTGGACAAGCGCCTTTAGGCATTTTGTATTTGTAAACTTTAGAGTGATTCAGGCACAAAATATGGGAGGACAAATCATACTGTAGCCTAAGTATAATCCTTTGGAAGACACAGTCTCCGTTATCTCGCAGTAGAGTGCAATAAGTTTAATTAATTATCATGCCGACTGGAACACAAAAATATTAACTTGGTTATTATGCTTTTTTGCTATTGTACTTCTTGTAGCTGATCCTTGCGAACCGTTTCTACGTAACCGGGCTGTGTTATTGGTGAGACCTGAAGGGTCTCCAGCCAATGGTGGGGAAGTAAAATACTTAACCTAAGCTAACTAATTATACTACACTAACATCATGACTACTAGCAACAACAGCACTAAGGGCAACCCCTTTTTTTATCTTGGGAAAATCCTCATGGATACCCTTCGCCCCGGGAAGGCGAAGGGTTATGCCGGACTCTTACCGGCTAAAAACCCACGGTGTTCCTACTCCTGACCCTTGGCCAGGGTCACGGGATTCGCAGCTGCATGCACCGCAACCCCGGCAGGCCTCGGTCCGCCAGCCCCTGGCAGACCTCTCCTTCTGTGGGGCCTTGCCCCATGTCCTCCTGAGAGGCGCGCACGGAACACATGCGCGCCGCCTTCTCGGACCTGTTACTGGTCGGGCGACGGGTCCCCTAACCCGTCGCCCGCAGGCCACACACTAGGGTGGCCGGAGATCGACCCTAGTGTGTGGCCTGCGGGCGACGGGTTACTTACTAAGGGCAACCCCTAGTGGGACTCGGACCTCAGCTTAGGGCATTGGTGGCGGGAGGTTTGATGGGAGACAGCTTGATGAGGGCTGGATTATCCGTGGGAGTAACTTTTATGTGACTACTAAAATTATTACCACATGTTCAACTAAGAAAATTGAACGAACCTTTTATCTCAGTTCAAAAGAAATGTATTAGCATAAACCGGGAATCGCGTGTGGACGTATTATTACGTAAATTGTATGTTCCAAGTACCTCTGATATTCAGCTGTTCACATTCCGGGGAACACATTAAGGGAGGAATCATTTTGAGAATTTTGCGTGACGATAATGGACTAGTGCGCATTATGGTGGAGAAGGAAGTAGGGATATGCTTTGCTGTGTATTTTATGGAAATGTTTTAATCCTATCATTTTCTTTGAAAACACCGGTGTTGTGGAAGTAATGCCGTGACAAGACTTGTGTTACTCATTTAGGGTTATCTGCTGCATACAGGTTAATTGAAAAAATATCTAAAACCTCTTTGCTCTAACTTTGTATTGAAATGATATGAAATTATTAATTTATTCTGCACATTGAATATTTAAAAATCACTTTTACATGTCGGTTTATTTTTTTAAAGCTAGACGTGTCGTCGGCGTTTTCTATCTGACTACCTCTGAGAAGAAAGGCCGAAACAAACTCAGGGGTCAAAGTCTCTTTTAAAGTCCAGACATATTTTCTGTAACAAAATTTGTGTGAGGACAATGCAGAGCAACGCCTGGACTGGCCTTTTGAGGAAAGTTCCAGAGCAGTTTGAGGGCCAAAACTGCGTTAAGCGGGTGCGTGGCCACGCGGGCGGGCTCCGTGGGCACGCGACGGTCCCCGTCGCGGGTAACCGTCGCGGAGACCTATTTTATCACACAGCGTAACACATAGCGTTATTGACTAAATAAGCCAGCACTGGGCAAGGGCACTTTTGTATGGGACCGCGCGGGCGTCCGCTTAACGCAATTTTGGCACTGAGAGGACCCGTCCCAACCGATGGCACGCATGTATCAGCCATCGTGGAGCTCAACCCTATCTTAGGAAGCTCAACGACCCGACGCACAACATTAGCATGACGCTGAACAACGTTTGTTCTACTAATTTGACTAAAATGAAACAGGATTACAGTTTTTTTTTCCTTGCACATAATACGAGTAAGTCGATTGACAATTTTGATAAAGGTCAAGTAAAATAACATATTTTTAGGATTATTTAAGAAAAATAAAAATTTCGGTGTCGAATGATACTTATTTTTTTAACTGAAATATCTTCCATTTTGTGTAAAGGTAAGGCCCTGCGCAGACGACAGACTATCCGTGACGCACTTTTTAGTCTGTGAAAATAGAACCTATGCAATTATATGCAGTAACGCACACGACGCGCGAAAAGTCCGGCGCACAAAAAATCCGTGTAATTCGGGCAGACCGCACCGAGCCGCGGCGCGCCGCTCCGCACAAAAAGTGTGTGAAAAAAATTGAACGTTTGCTTCAACGCGCGCTAACGCAGACGGCGCACATTTTAGTCGGCAATCTGCATTTGCTAGGGGTGGACGTAACGCACGCGATCTATTATCATGGCGCCAGAGGTCGATGTAACTATGTTAATTCAAGAAATACAAAACAGACCAGCAATTTATGATACTTCTAAGGCAGAATATCATGATAGACATTTAAAAAGAAAAATGTGGGAAGAAGTGTGCTGTAATGTTGTTGCTGAGAGAAATAATAAATAATATAATTATGATTATATAAATATATATATATATTATTTACTTACCTGAGTGTCACAGACAGCCTTTCTTCTGGACCAATGCACCTCCTCATTGTTGTTTCTGAATGAGTCAAAGCAGGTCTCAAAATAAATAGCAACTCATCAAATGTAGTAACAGACATTTTATAAAATTTGAAAAAAATTGCCGGATGTTGTTTCAGAATTGAATGTTTAGTATGGAACTGTCCCTTCAGTAATCTTTCCGAAAGTATAGGATGTACCCAAAATTCTCTATTTCTTCTTCTTTTTCTGTACTTCATGTACAAAATAATACTTCGCGATCTCTGCACGATTTCCATAGCGTCTACGTCCCTACGCTCTGCCGACAAAATGATCGAAGATGTGCGTCGTGTGCGTTGAGTCTGTGAAAAATCCGCGACCGACTTTTTGCGCGCCATGCAGACTTTTTGTGCGCCGCAGACTCGTTCGCACAAAAAGTGTGCCGTCTGCGCAGGGCCTAAACTGGCGCGTTTATTTACATCGTGATCATAATGTCACATTAAAATTAAAAAACTAACATACACACCGTAGGCCCGAGGTACCCGAAAGATTCCGATGTCTAATTGCAGAAGAAAAGCTATATCGGGTGTAAAAAGACCCTTAACGATAACGAAAACCACATATTCTACACATCATTGGGATCATTTTTTTCTACTATACCATACCTGGAAAACCATTGGTTTTGGAAATATTGAAGGTCAAAGTATACATTTTTTTTTAGTTTTTTCCAAAAACGTATTCTAAGGGATAATACTAAACTTTCTTCCAAACAACCTTATCAAAATTTTCAATTTTTCCTCACAAATTACGCATTTGAAGTTACAAAAACGCAACGAATATCAAACGCACACGACCGCCTTGGCTCAACTGTGTGGCCGCTGCACGCATGCAAACGCGCGGCATCGCCACAATCACACATTGCGCGCTACAAATATTAGCGTTTTTTTTATGCCAAAAAATAAAAGTCTTTTCCCAGCAATAATTTTTGGTCAATGTAGTTTAGTTTGATGTACAGAGTGCGTAGATTTCGGCTATGTGATGGGTCTTTTTACACCCTGTATATACCTAGTTTGTTAAAAAAAGCTTAATTTTTGAAATATTCATGACTTGATGAAATTCATGACTCGAAAAATATCTATGGTAACAAGTCCCAGGAACGTGGCGTTGCGACTTTTGTCATACCATACCCCTCTTGCCGTATGTCTGATTTGACGGGGAGGGTTGTGAAGTGAGAAGTTTCTTATCCACTCACTCGATAATTTATAAATGTTGCCAGTTTAGAACTTTTGTCGATATAACATTTGACTCTTAATAGCATCAGAAAGGCGTGGTTAAAATCTTTCGGATACCTCGGACCCACGATGTACTGTTTTAAACGCTGCCATTATTAATTCTAACAAAAATATAATCTCTCTTTTCAGGTAATAACATCACCAGTCCACCAGTAAGTCCAACAATTTATTAAAGGAACACTGTAATATCATTAATTTCAACAAAACGCCGCAACATCTCACCGCCTCTATTTATCTTTTAACAAAGAAACCAACAAAAGAAACATTGTCCCGGAGCTCGTCTGAAAAAAAGGTGAAAAATTCTTCGTGTTAAAGCCCCCTTGTCGAACGAATAAACACTTGAAGAGTACTCTGAATAAATTGAATTGGAATCGGAAATACTTTGTCAAGTTACGTCGTATCCTAGACTATTTTTGTAACAATGCTAGAGTTTGCTTTGTAATCTCGAAAAAAGGTTCTGTGTACTCTAAGATTTCGTATGACGTTTGATGTTGGAAGGAGTTTGTTTGGTCAGGATTTGTGCCGTCTGTTTATTTAAAATTAAAATAAGGTACCGGCTGGTCTCAAATCAAATGAAATAGGAGGGATTGAAACATTGAAACAAGCAGGTAATAGGATATTTGACTACTATTAAAAATGTACAACAATTTAGTATTAATGCTGTCCAATAACCGCGTTGTATGACACTTAAAAAAAAAAACATTATTGTATGTTATAATATATTATTGTGTTATAACAACATACAATAGAGAGATCCACTTTCCAACTATTGATATATTTTTATGGTATGTCCTGCATTTTTGGAATAAAATTAAAATAAATATTTGCCTGTAACTCTCCCACTGCTGGGCAAAGGCCTCTTCTCGTACAGAGAAGGAACTAGCATTGATCGCCACGCTTGCTCACTGTGGGTTGGCGATTTCAGACCATAAGTCCAGGTTTCCTCACGATGTTTTCCTTCACCGTATGTCAGTGGCGTCTTAGATTAACTAAGAAAGTACATTTGAAATTGAAAAAGTCACATTGGTACTTGCCTGGATTTGAACCCGCAACCCGGTGCGTTACAAGCGGGGCTTTAACCTCCGGGCCACCACGACACTGTAATATTGGAGTAAAAAAAAGTGAAGTATAAATTCGCTTAATTGTCCAGCGACTAGTCAGATAAACCTTATAGATAGTATAGAAAGAACACGTGGTGTGAAAAATAAATAAAATCGATGAAAAAATAAAGGAGTACCTACCACGCTTTCGAAGTTTGTGAGGAGGTATTTTCTGTCCTTTTCACGCGAAACGGATATTGTACAGAATGATGTCAAGTCACTGTGAAGTTTTTAAGGTATGACGTGATATGGCAGTAGTGTTGTCTCTGTCTTTGTAACAATTTTAAATCGTTTATAACTTAGGCATTTCATTAAATATTTTGTTGTTTTTTTTAGTTGTTTTGTATTTTTGTAATAGTTTCAAGATTTATAATAATAAGTAATACTCAATTATTGCCAATAAGCCTGATATAGTGGTGACAGATCGATCAGAGCGTCTCACAATTATTGTTGACATCACTGTTCCGCATGACGAGAACCTCGTGAAAGCTGAGAAAGATAAAGAAATTAAATATCAAGACTTGGCACACGAGGTTATCGACATGTGGGATATTGATTCAGCAGTAATTGTGCTGATAGTAGTTACGGCGAATGGTTTAATAGCCAAGAGCCTCGACCAACACCTAAAGAGGCTCTCGTTGGGCGGCTGGATCAAGGGCCTGATACAGAAAACAGTACTTCTCGACACGGTGCGTATTGTTAGGAAGTTCCTCTCTCTGAGTCCCTGACTACCGGTAGCTTGGACCCTGTTCCTGATGCCGATAGGCTACTATTTTTTATATTATTAAATGTTTTTTTTTTTAGAGATATGTTTAAAAATGTAATTTGTAGGTATTTAGATGAATAAAGGAATATTGAAGTAATAGTCAATACCCTATTGTTGAGATTTCTTTCTGGCTAAATATTATTCAGTAATTCTGATAACAACATTAAAACAGAATGTTTCGTTTTGCTTGACTTTATCTTTCTATAAATAGCTAAAAAATAGTAGCCCGATGGCATCGGGAATAGGATCCAAGCTGCCGATGGTCAGGGCTGTAGATAAAGGAACTTCTTCACTATGCGTGCCGTGTCAAGGATCCTATATCCCTTAATCCAGCGGCCTAACGAGAGCCTCGTAAGGTGCTGATCGAAGCTCTTGACTATTAGGCAATTCACCATAACGACTATCGGAACAATGAATGACTGACGAGTCCACATCCTATAATATAAAAACCTCGTATGTGTCGGGAACTTCGTGGAGTGAGCGCCATCTGTTGTCCGCTGCCTAAGTAACCGTGACGTCAACATCGGACCACCACTGCCCGTTGGAGGGAGGAGACCGGCTCGCTCGGTGCGCCCGGGGGATTGCTTCTTGGACCGTACGACGGAACACTCGTCTAGAGTATTCTGTGTAGATCAGCTGAAGAAGTCTGACCTTTTATATCTGACTAGCTTGTCCTTATTTTATGATCTTGTAATAACTGGTAATAATTATCTAAAGTATTATATTGTGATCTAGTTCATGTTACTAACACTAACCCAAATACAAGTACTCTCAGTGGTGGAGAGTCTATGTTGGTTTTATTTACTACATTTACCTTGCTCCCAATCCTGACATACCAATATTAGCGATAACTGTAATGATAGAATCACTCCTTAACGATTAAATTGTAGTGTCGCTAACATATGCTTAATCAAAATATGTGATTTCACAAACACTTTTTCTTTTTAAATTGTGACAGTTCATGATGTCAATCTGTCAAATTTGACGTTTACGTGAGAATAATAACGTTTAATTAGAGGGTAAGGGAAACATTTAATTGGAATGCGAAGGAAACTCGTCATTCAGCCTAACAAAGTCGTAAACTTAACGTTTCGCTGTCAGCGCCATAATTTGAATTTAGTTATCTTTTGATAAACGGACGTAAATGGGCCTGTTGGCTGAACGTACAAGTTAATAGTCTTGTCTGAAGAAAACTAGTGTCCTTAATATTCTGTGCTATCTTTTACTTTTTGTAAATCCTTGTGTGGCTTTGAGGAAAAAGACGCTTTCTTCTTGTTACATTTATTATGTAGTTTATTATAAGTCCCAAGAAATCTTGTGCTCTTTTGAAAGGTATAAAAATGCACAATGGCAAAATATTTCTTTAGCTTTCCCCTCTCAGACCACACCATACTTACATCTTTTTTATCTGTTGTCACTGTATTTATTCATAGTAATCCACAAATATAGTGCGGTCATTTTAAATTTGTATAAAAGGTAAACAAACCTTTGATCGAGAAACATTAATTTTGATTTAAGAATCGAATAATAATACACATTTTTAAACGATTGACGAAAATTGTCAACGTTTCCTGAAAATGTATGTTTAACGGATTCTTAAAGGAAAATTATTATTTCACGATCAAAGGTTTATTTACATCATATACAAAATTTAATAGCCGCAGTATGCACAATATTATTATCAGCTTAAGTAGTCAGATTATTTACTGCGATCCATGTCCCGATATCACTTGCGATTGATTGGATGTTATCGCCAGCACCGTACTTGCGTAACACACTTTCAATCGCAATACTTTTGATTTTGACAGATCAACAATTTCCATAAACCACTTTTAATTTCCGTAAACGTCTTTATTGACAATTCGACTTCTCCTTAACTATCTAGCACGCAATGATTAGTGTTATATTTTCAAAATGAAAGCTATTGTAAGCTTGCTTACTTGCTTCTAATGAACTGCTTGGAGATAGTCCCTGAGAACCACTTGTATGTAACCGGGCATTATATACAGGCTGTAAGGGTAAACACCGTTATCCTTGAAACCAGTGGTTTGGTTTCATTTATAGAACGTAAAATCAATGAAAAATAACAAACTTTTTCTTTTATAAAATTTTCATTTTTCCTCAAAAGCATTTCACCCTATGCGCGGGGGCTACAAGCCACGGGAGGGGGCGCGGGGAACTCGCCGCGTGGCCTGACACACGGCCCCGCACAGTTTGCTGCCCCAGTCAGTCAGCTGTCTCGTTAGCGAGTGTGTACGCCGCGTCATAGCGCCGCCGCGCCGCTCATTTCTCGCGCGTATATTTATTTTACTCGGTCCTATATTTTTATATTTAAGTCAACTACCCATGGTTTGAGTGATAACGGTGTTTACCCTTACATGCTGTATATTGGCGAAACCTCAAGGGTCAATAGCCAAATTTAACAGTAGACATTCCTTTCTCTCTACATATACTATACTTACGCGAATAGCTCATCTCAAAGCGTGTGGGTTTATTACCTTCTCCGCTATTAATTACAGTTAAAAGCCGAAGCATTGCTTTACCTAGGTTAAGTCGGCAAGGATTAACGCTCCGGCTAAAACTAGTTGTGGTCAGCTTACATCTTAAAATTGCATACCAACTGCATTATTGAAAGAATCCAGCTTCGTGGAACTCCCCATTGTATATAAAATTTACACGTAGAAGGTTACACCAAAACTTGTCTCGATATACTTGGGTATAGTGCAGTCCACAGATATTGAGTTCAATGGATGTAATAGAATAGAATATACTTTATTGTACACCAAAATTGTAACATAGCTCTTATACAATATAATTTAGTGAAGGGTACAATGGCGGTCTTATCGCTGATAGCGATATCTACCAGACAACCTTTGGATGAACAGGAAAACAATGAATAAGATAGGGGGGATACCGCATCTATCTTTGCCAAATTAAATAAAAACAATTGTGTCATATTTTTTGTTCCAAATACCAATGTAACGAGAGCAATTTAGTGCTGGGAATAAACATAGCCGTCGTCTCGCAAGCATCGTCGCGGTGAATAATCGCGCACACGCATCCTGCAACTATTTCATCATCATCATCATTCAGCCGAAAGACGTCCACTGCTGGACATAGGCCTCTCCCAAGCCATGTGTGGGGGGGCGGGGATTTTTGCCATAATCGCCACGCTTGGCAAGCGGGTTGGCGATCACAGTGTGGTTGTTAAAGTACTCAGAGAACGCTGCTGCCCATCCTCTAGTGAATCGCTTGGTCGCCTTTTACGACACCCATGGGAAGAGATGGGGTAGTGCTATTCTTTACGTTCGGCACCACACGGAAATTGTCAACCGTCTGTAATTGAAATTGTCAATGAAACCATTTGTGCTTGCAGAAACGGAAATGTTCGAGAAGGAACAAAACATCGTGGATTATTAAAATAAGACCCTACATTTCAAAAACTATCTTAAAATGGTACTTATTTAATCACGACTTCGTTATTATACATTTAAACACCCCACTGAAATGTTATCACCGCAGTTTCAGAGAGCTTCATTAGAATTTTAGTTCTCTTAGTTTTAAATATTCAACGCAGTTGTTCAACAACGTTAATTTTCTGGTTTAACATCAGTTTATTCGAAATATTTACTAGAATTTTAGATTTATAAAAGGTTGTTAACCAGTGATTTAATGATTACCGTAGGTATAGGTATACGGTATGCCCCTAGATAATGTGCACAGAGAAGAAAGGGTGAAAACAGACAAAAAAAAGAGTTTTTTCTTTAATACAGGCTCATTGGAAAAACATTAAAAACCTCTTATTGGGTAATTTTACTCATCATTATGAACAACTTTTACTATTGGACGAAACGTGAAATCGCAAAAAAAAAAACAACTGTTCCCTACATTTTGACGAGCTATGCGAACATAAACAGCTGATTTTTTTTCGCGATTTCAGATTTGGTCGCATAGTAAAAGTTGTCCATAATAATAAGTAGGTACAATGACCCCTTTTTGAAAAGTTTTTTTTCAAAGAAACTTGTTTTTTGCTTGATGAGTGTTTTTTAAGTTACTTCATGATTGCTTTGCAATTCTCAGCCATCGTTATCGTTTTTATTTAAACGAAATACACGCAATTAATAAAGAGTTACATTTTTCTATACTAAAAAAGAGATAACAATTTATTTTTTGTTTTTTACTTTTCAATTTTTTTTTGTCGAGTATTAGGTGGTCTAGTTTCACCCGTTTTCGTCTTTGCACGTTATCCAGGGACACACTGTATAACATTTATGACACGTTAAAAGAAGACATTACAAGTTTATAATAGTTCGTCACTCAAGAAAGTTAGTTTTATACTCATTTAATCAATCAAATGAGTTTAAATAAAATTAAAGTATCTCGCTTTAAATCGGTCTTTTTGCGTTTCTAGATCAAAAATTCAATCCACAAAATTATTTTCTACCAGGCTCACAGGACTATATTTAACATAAATAACATCACGCCTGTATTCCCTGAAAGGTTGGGCAGAGGTGAAAGTACATCCTCATTTTGCCATTATATTTACGTACCATACAGGGTGTTAACGAATTCGTGTAATTCCTTAAAACCACATGATCTAACTGATGTAGACAGGCCCCGCACGGGATTTAGCAAGATTAAAAATAAAATTATTATTTTTTCATGTGGCTTTGTTACCGATCGTATCTAAACCACCTAACAAGGATTCAGTACAAAAATAAGACTTACATTTTTTTTGCAAAAAAAAAAATGTTTTATTTTTGTGAACATTTCGATGCCACGCATAAATTAATGAAAGCACGGCAACACGGCTGGCAGGCACGACTAACGAGATATCGCTCTTTGCAGTCAGATAACGCAAGGCTCTAAAATGACTCAGAAATAGAAAACCAAGTTTTTTTTTTTTTTTCAAAAATTCCATTTTAGGCTTAATCTGTGTCACTAGTAGATTACGTGGTTTGAAGGAATTACACGAATTCGTTAACACCCTGTATACTAGGGAGCACAAATCCAGACTCCAGGCTGCTACTGAGAAATTCCACACGGAAAAACTCTACAACATTTTGCCCAACCTGGGAATCGAACCCAGGACCGACGACGACCACTAGACCAACGAGGCAGAATAAACATAAATGCCTGAAGTCCCTAATTACAGCACCCTCTTGACATATCCGTTGATGCATGAAGTATTCAAAGTAAGCAGTTCCCTATCAATTACTGTCAGCAAATGTTTAATTAAATGTCAACTGTACCGAAATATCTTCTAACTGTGCAAATACACATAAACTACGACACCAGCCTTTGATGATATTAATGTTTAGGTAATCTAATAACATTGTAGCTTAAGGCGACCTTGGTATATCGGCTGTTCAGTTATTAGTATTTGTAGGAGGAGCTCGTGGCTAAATAGGTAATTACAGCCGCATAGACCGATCTTCCGGGTTAAGCCACGCTTGCCGAGGTTGGTCTGTGGATGGGTGACCATTTACCATAGCGAGTTTCCTCCGTGCCTCGGAAAGCACGTAAAGCCGTTGGTCCCGGCTGTCATTTGTAGATCTTTGACAGTCGTTACTGTTGGTCAGAAGCCAGAAAGTCTGACAACCAGTCTTACCAAGAGTATCGTATTACCCAGTTACTTGGTTGTGGAGGTCTGATAGGCAGTCGCTCCATGTAAAATACTGGTATTCAGCTGCATCCGGTTCGACTGGAAGCCGACCCCAACATAGTTGGGAAAAGGCTAGGCAGATGATGAGTTATTAGTATTTGTATTACTAGCAACTCGCTCCAGCGTTGCTCGGGTGTGTTGTATAGCTTAAAACCTTTCGGGAGAAATTATCTAAATTATGATGAAAACCGCATGAAAATCCATTTTTTTTAGCCTGTGTTGTCCCACTGCTGGGCAAAGGCCTCCTCCAAGTCCTTCCATGTACTCTTTTCCTGCGCTACCTCAAACCAGCCCTCGCGGTACGTGTCTAGGTCATCTCGCCACCTCTTTCTGAGCCGACCGCGGCGGCGCCGTCCCCCTTCAGGCACCCATTGTGTGGAGACTCTTGCCCAGCGGTCATTATGCATGCGGCTGACGTGACCCGCCCAATCCCATTTGAGCCTGGCAGCCTTTTTTCCTACGTCTATTATCCCCGTTTTGGAGCGCTGTGTGCTGTTCCGTATTGTCTTTTCTTTGGACGCATAAAATACTGCACTCCATTGCTCTTTGGCAAACTCCAAGGAGGGACTTTTGCTACTCGGTGAGCGACCAGGTCTGAGCACCATAGGTTAGGATAGGCAGGATACACATATCGACGAGTTTGTGCTTGAGGGAGATCGGCAGATCTCTCTTCATTAGCGTCTTCATAGACCGTCAAAATCCATTGCGTAGTTTAAAAGATCTAAGTGTACAGACGGCGGGAAGTGACTTTGTTTTATACTTTGTGAAGAAGATGAACTAGCTGAACTGACAGACGTTGTCTTGTCATACAAAAATCTCATACAAAAAATACTTTTAGCTTTTCTGGAATTTGCCAATTTTCCGGGCCACTTTTGCATTTTTTTTTTCCATAAAAACTCAATTTGGATTTTAAGAAAATTTAAAAAAATAACCAAATCGGTCCAGCCGTTCTCCAGTGGTGCGCTTACTAACGAACAGCATTTAATTTTTATTTATACAGATAGCTTAATTGCAGTTCTGATACGGATCGGTGAAAAACCTAAGCTCTTATGAATTGTTTGAAACAATGAAAATGTTATTTTTCGACTTTTTAAACGTTCTGAAATAAACCGCTGCTATTCGAACGTGAGTACAGAAAGAACTATTTCTGAAAAGTATCAGGAACTGTAAAACGCATTCGCATGCGAGAAGAACTTACTTCTATTTCTGATCTGCTACAAAATGATCTGCTGCGGGAAGTTGGCAGATCATTTTGTCAATCGTATTTTTAAGGTAAAAACGCCAGAACTAATGGGTGATTCATTTAGAGGTACTTTTTTCAAAACTTAAAAAAAAAACTGGTTATCTTTATCATCATAAAAAAGAACCATTCTTGACTTTTTTTTTTTAAAGATTATCTACTTCTTTCAAATGTTGTCCGTAACTGCGGTTAACATGGTCCGTCCGAGCATTTCGAGTGGTATTTGATGAGTAATGTTATCGCTAGTGGGTAACACTGGGCAATGTTGATAAAGAGAGGTAGTCGTCGATATGAATGAACGCACCCGAGGTTATAAAGGCGGCGGTCATTCGACGAAGCGAGGGCATTCCGTGTTGAACAGCTGAAGAAGTCTGACCTTTTATATCTGATTAGCTTGTCCTTATTTTATGATCTTGTAATAATTGTGTAAAGTAATATACTGTGATCTAGTTAATGTTACTAATATTAACCCAAATACAAGTACTCTCAGTGGTGGAGAGTCTATGTTGGTTTTATTTACTGTGTTTACCTTGCTCGCAATCCTGACATACCGATATTAGCTAAAACTGTAATGATAGAATCACCCCTGAACGATTATATTGTTGTGTCTTTTACAGTAACGCGAGTAATATTGGCTTCCAGTCGCTCAATCGTACGCGGCTTATCAATATAGACTTTGGACTTCACATAGCCCCAAAGGAAAAAGTCTAGGGGTGTGATGTCACAGGATCTAGGCGGCCAACTGACCGGTCCCAAGCGCGAAATTAACTGTTCACCAAATTGTTTTCGCAATAAAGCCATGGTTTCACGTGCTGTGTGGCATGTGGCACCGTGTTTTTAGTACCAAATGTCCTGGAGATCACGGGCTTCAAGTTCAGGAAACAAATAGTCCGTTATCATGGCACGATAATCAAACAAAATGCGTCATCGAAAATTGGAACTGCAGAATGGACCATGTTAATCGCAGTTCGGACAACATTGGAAAGAAATAATCTTTAAAAAATAAATGTCAAGAATGGTTCATAAGATAATAAAGATAACCCGATAAAGTTATTTCATTATTTTTATTAGTTTTGAAAAAAGTAGGTACCTCTAAATGAATAATCCATTATTTATAAAAAGTATCAGGAACTGTAGAACTCAGCTGCATGCGATAAGAACTCACATTTATTTTTGATCTGCTGGACAATAATTTGCTAAGTTCTCTAACATGTAGCAGACTTAAAAACAGTTTTCTCATTTTAGAAAACAGTTAAGCTCTTTCCCAGAATTTAATTTTGTTAGAACCAGAGCCGCTGTCATAATATTATCTAAACAAAGCTTTTCTACTTAAACTTTTAGCCCAAACTGAATTTCTTCGAAAAAGAATGACTGTAGCGTGAACAAACTAGAGGAGCGAGTACTCTCGTGTAGTTACTAGTGAGAGAAAATTTTCACTTCGTTACAGTCAACCATGAAAAACGAACAAGTGAGAATCGCCGATAAACCATGATTTATTTAGAGGACACCGGAAAATATAGTTTGGTGGCCTGGAGATAAGTGATTTCTTACACCGTAGTGTTTCTATGACATTATTTTAATGTTTTTTAGGAGATTTACAAAGAGATTTCATGTTTCTTTAGCTTTTGTTTCGTTTTTCCATTATGGAGAAGTCCTTCAAAGATTTATTTATTGTGCTTTTGCACAAAATTAGTACCGAGGCGGACTTAATGCCTTCCGGTAAGGATACACGGTGACACTGACATTCGACACAATGCAATCGCGACACTGAAATTAAACTGGAGCTAGTGCGCAACTCAGTGTAACAGCGATACACACTACGACACTCAGTGTCGACACTGAGTGTCGAGTGTAATGTGTCGCCGTGTGTAGACAACCTTGGTTAGGGTGATGCAGAGAAAACATGGTAAGAACGCTAAATATTGTTAGAAATGCGATGCGAAGCAATATTTAAGAAAAAGAACTCTCTAAACCTCTGGACCACGCTTTAATTTAGTTATACGACAAAAACTTAAATCCTAGAAAAAATACAGACTACTAAAATTTTAAAAATGTTAATTACTAAGTCATTACAAAACTTGACAAAACTGTCTCAACTCTAACAAAACTAATAAAATTACAATAAAGTTTCAGACAACATTTCCAAAACTTTGGTTTCGAGATAAAACAACTACATTATTTAGTTTCTAATTTTCCAGACGAAACTCAAACGAAACAATACTTAAAATAAATACTAACAAAAAACTTCTTAAATAAAAACTAACAAAAAAAAAACCTTCAACAAGCATTGCGTAATGGATTCCAGTGCACATTAATTAAATGAAAAAAAAAAGAACTGTCATTGTCTCGTCGCCATATTTATATGTTAGCCAAGATGGCCGACAAATGGCGGACGCTTAAGAATAAAAGCTTTGTGAATAGTATTACGTTGTTTTCAGCGTGTGTAATGTAATGTTATGTAATGTTGTCTGACTAGTTTTTTGCAAACGAATTTATGAGGAAAAGGGTTGCTACAAAAAACAAATGTATGATTATCATGGAACTACGGAATACATAACATAACAAGCCCTCATTTCGCCATTATGTTTTAAGGCCCATGAAATAGGGGGCGAGCCTATTGCCATCAACCGGGCACAAATCCAGACTCCGGGCTGCAACTGAGAAATTCCACGCGGAAAAACCCAATGACACTTTCCTCGACCTGGGGATCGAACCCAGGATCTCACGCTCAGCAGTCGTGCTTGCTACCGCTAGACCAACGAGGCAGTCTCGTTGGTCTAGCGGTACGACTACACTACGACTACAGAATACGTATTCAATGATTTGGTCTGCAGGGCAAATAACGCCGCGCTTGGTGAAACATATTTCATTTCATATTCGAAATCGGAACTGCAAGCAGACTGCACATGCAGTTTAAATTGTAAACTATGCAACTGCCAAATGCAGCATGAAGGCAATAAGGATGTAGTCAATATAACTGCGTGACAACTGCCGACTGGATATGCAGCCTACTTGTAGTTATGATTACGAAAATGAAACGAAATAATGTTTCACTAAACGCGGCGTTGTTAGTTCCCCTGATCAGCGCAACAAAATGTCGTAGGATTCCATCTTGTTCAATGATCGTGTTAGGGATGATTTACACCAAACGGCTCGCATCGCATCGGATCGGAACGGATTTTACAATCTTTAAACGATATTAAATTGTGTACACGGTATTTAAAGTCTATATTACTAAGCCGCGCACAGCAGCTTGATCGCGGGCGTCTTTCGCGACACGCGATCGTAGCAAAAAGTATGCTGCGACGCGCGATCGGGGCCGTTCGCCTGTGGTCGTCGGTAAAATGAAAATCGGTAGGAATGAAACTATTTGACTAGACGCAGAAAAGGATACGTTCGCAAGCGATGGTACGGAGCCGATCGTATGCGCCGACATCGGCTGTCACCGCATCCTTTCCGATCCGATGCGATGCGAGCCGTTTGGTGGAAATCATCCTTTATATCGCCTTCATGTTAAATTCTTTACGAGCAATACGACATTCAGTTAAATTTGATATGTCTGAGACACGATGCATCAGACAATGGATATCGGGCGCTCAGGCAGAGATTGGCACAAGATATATTGATTTTCAATTTTTTATTTAGACACAAAGAATCTTTTTCTTAGATATGTTAATCTTAAACGAATTGTTTAAGGATAGACATTGGTGCCAAATCTCTCGTTCACCAACTAAACTAACATAAGAGAATTGATATCTTTTATTAACAGACGGCGCAAGAAAAGGACGGTGATAGATAAGAACTAAGTAAGAGATGTCAAATTAGTTTACGCCTGGAACTGCACTGTGTTTTTAGTCGACACGTTCTGACCTGTCGTCTAAAGTATGGAAATTTTAATTCAACTAATGTAAAAGACACAACAACACAATCGCTTAGGGGTGATTCTATCATTACAGTAACAGCTAATATCAGTATGTCAAGATTGCGAGCAAGGTAAATATAATAAATAAAACCAACATAGGCTCTCCACCACTGAGAGTACTTGTATTTGGGTTAGTATTAGTAACATAAACAAGATCACAATATAATACTTTACACAATTATTACAAGATCATAAAATAAGGACAAGCTAGACAGATATCAAAGGTCGGACTTCTTCAGCTGATCTACACAAAATGCACCGCTTCGTCGAATGACCACCGCCTTTATAACATCGGGTAGGTTGATCCATATCGACGACTACCTTCCTTTGTCAACATTGCCCTGTGCCATCCGCTACCGATAACACTAAATTTGTCAGCTCCTTATTCTTATAGTATCAGAGTGAAAAAGATGGCAATACACTAAATGAGTTTGTGCACAACACATTTGACACCTAGCGTGTTAACAATCCTCAAATCGCTATTAAAACCGTTAACACTGATTAATGCAACACTTAAGCTTACTTAACATACCTCATGCAAGCGCTTATTATGTTAAACACTTCTTGTAACAATTATTTCACTTCTAATTTTAACCTACCAATCACTTGCAGTAATATAATGCAAACAAGTCTTTATAAAAACCAACATTTTGATAAGTCATACAGTATGTTACATTTATGATTAGTTACGGTGTACTCACGTGCATTTTTGGGATTGCCCAACTAGGATTATTGAATAGAATTGTTCGACTCGAAACTAGTCGGGCAATCCCGAAAAATGCACGTGAGTAAACCGTAACTAATCTATACAAGGTTAGTCACAAAGGGGGTACTAATCCGAAAGGGTGTTAAAGTACACATAATAATGAATAACTTTTGTTCTACAACTTTTCCCAAAACTCAATAGTTTAAGAGAAACTGCTGTTCAAAAATCTCTAAAAAAAAACTCTAAAATCTGTCTATCCCCAGTTATGATCAGCTGTGTTTACATTTTAGGTCATATTTGGGGTCATGAATTAGAAGCACCATTTTCTGAATTTGTAACTAAAGCAGAGATGAAGAATTTTTGAAAAAATTAAAATAAATTTTTTTTTTTGGAAAAAAAATATATCGAATTTTGAAATTTTAACACTTGCTTTCAAACAGTCATCAGCGATACTATAAGTGGGCTTCGGATTAGTACCCCCTTTCTAACTAACCTTGTATAAATAAAAAGAAAAGTCCTGACTGACTGATTGACTGACTCATCAACGCCCAGCCCAACCCATTGGACCTAGAAAGCTGAAATTTTGCACAATGGTTCCCTTTATAATGTAGACAAGGAGTAAGGACGGATTTTTCGAAATTCAACCCCTAAGGGAGTTAAATAGGGGATGAATGTTTGTGTGGAAAAGCGTCACTTTACGGGTTCAAAATTTCACGTAACATAATATGAAAGTGTCTCACGAAAGTTATACAAAAATATAGTATGATAATGGAGGGGCTCGTGGCTAATTAACAACCACGCGGAAAATATGTCAGATTTTTTTATTATCTTTATTTAAGGAGCTTGGTCAACAAGACTATGTAGCTCCGTTAGACATTCTTATAATATGTAATACCTCATTATGACATCATTTTTTAACATACAACAAATCCTTTTAACTTTTCTTAATACCTACCTATCGTCTTCACATACCGATCCACACAAGCTTGTACAAAGCCCTTGCTCTTTTTGAAAGAGGATTATAATATGCTAAAATGCTATTACAACTTCCAATCTGTTTAATATCAATACCCTGGTTTATTAATAGCTCAGCTCTGAGCACACTCCACCATGAGACCCTGTATGATTTACAAGGTTAAGCTGTGTTTGCCGCAATCAGTCCTTGAACGGGTCACCATTCGTTGCACCGAGACCCCTCCGTGTCTCGGAGAGCACGTTGAACCGTCGGTCTCGGGTATCATACAATACCTATGACAGTCGTTACAAAAGTAAGAAGCCCGAAAGTCTGACAACCAGTCTAGCTGTAGGATATCGGCATTGCCCAGTAACTGGGTTGCGGAGGTCTGATGGCAGTCGCTCCGTGTAAAATACTGGTAATCAGCCGCTGTTTGAATGCCAAGCTCCAGGTGTGCTGCTGGGGGTGTTGACTAACTATTACTACTAGACTTCAATAATTACTATATCGATAGGTAGCTGATTACAATAAAAGATAGCCGATGCCTGTGAGCCCGCTAACGTAACGGCGGAGTGAGTGGCGAGCTGCGGCTGGTCGGTGACTGAGCCCAAGGTGGGGGCCGGCGTAGAAGGCCCTGGAAGCTCGTAGAACGTTCCGAAGCAACCCACTGGCATGGTCCGATGTGATGTCAGGAACAGCCGCATTTGGTTAGACTAGACGCTGGCTCCAACTTAGTTGGGAAAGGGCTAGGCGGAACATTGTTCATTCATTTTCCTCTAATCTTCTTACACAATTTCCATTACGATCCTATTATTCATGATTAACTAAAAGATCCCTAACTATTCTTCAAACTCAGTACGGAGCTATCGCAATAATTAAATCAACAATTCATACCACCCGATGCTGTAGGTCTCATGAAAAATGCAACGTGGCAATTTGTGGGATGCCCCGATAGACGATAATTTTCGACTTTTTACAGTGAGCTCACAACGTGACAACATTATAATGCTTTCGGGATATTTGTCCAGAATAATGGAGTTTATTTAATAAGTATTCGTGAAGGAAATAATTTTGGTGAGCTAGATAGAATTGTACCGTCCGCGAGGCCTAAGCTAAGCTTTGAATTTTTGTGAGAATGAATGCAGACGCGTCCTTTGCTTGGTTTAAACCGGTTTATACTGCCTTTTAGCAATCGATTCTATGTGCACTCACACAAATGCAAAGCTCAGCTTAGGCCTCGCCAGTTATATCTAGAATCTAGATAGGTAGGTTTTTCGTTACTTTTCTTTTAGTTTGAGCTTAAATGTAACTATCTGGGTATTTTTTAATAAATACTTCTTTTAGTTTATACAACTGAGTCAAGTACCACGCACTACTCAAAATCTATGACCACGCAGCTATCTAGCTATGCGGTGATCCGCGATACTGTCTCACGCGATTATCTTTTTTTTTTTGTGACACTACGCCTCGGTCTAGTAAAATATTAGAATCATGCCTTATTGTGCAATTTTAACGTGTAAACATTGCTAGCAGGACGAAAAATGATTCTCAGCGAGATGTATTACAAAGTATAATAATTGGAAATCTTTCATTATTGTATGAAAGTTTGGCGACTCTGGTTCCCGTACTAAGAAAGTATAAGGGCACTTACACGTGTTTTTTCTATTTCGTGTTAGGCCTTTTTTATGGTTAAATAGGAAACTACCACTAGGTTGTATTTTCTTGATTGAGAAATTTTCTTCACAATAACATTTTTCCAAATAAAAAAAGTAAAAAATATTAAATAAAATAACTTTAAAAAGTAAAAACCGATTTCAAGAAAAAAAAAAAACTAAACGGAGTAAAATAATTACATACATATAATAAAATTATCAGTTTCATAAGT
This sequence comes from Amphipyra tragopoginis, assembly GCA_905220435.1. Taxonomy (NCBI): domain Eukaryota; kingdom Metazoa; phylum Arthropoda; class Insecta; order Lepidoptera; family Noctuidae; genus Amphipyra; species Amphipyra tragopoginis. Next base: position 8,597,477 of record HG992006.1, read on the forward strand.
CGGTGCATTCAATTTGTTTCAGCATGAAATTACACCGACTTCTGAAACTGATAATTTTATTATATGATCATTGTTTTACTCCGTTTAGTTTTTTTTTTGAATCGGTTTTTACTTTTTAAAGTTATTTTATTTAATACTTTTTAGTGCCACTACTTACAATGACATAGTGTACAAATTCTCCGACCACTACTACAACTAGAACGTCGTCTAAATACGATTTGTGTATTTTTTTTTTTAGTTTTTGTTGATTTTTTCAAAAAGCGCTGAATCAATTTCGATAAAATTGATATGGGACCAAACGGAAAGTATACCCTCTCAAACAAAACAAGAGTTTTTCGAATCGGTTCATAAATGACGGAGATCTGAGGTAACAAACATAAAAAAAAACATACCGCCGAATTGAGAACCTCCTCCTTTTTGAAGTCGGTTAAAAAAGAAGTATATAAAATGCGTAAAAACAGTATACGTTCCGATAAACCGTATTCCTTAATCATTAATAACATGGTTCAAAGCAAGTATGTATATAGACTTTATAGTCCAAGCATAACTCCCGACTTTATTTAAAAAGCATTTCAATGTTCAAAGTCGACGATCACTGCATGTGAAGAGATGTAAAATATGTACTACGTCATGAATGTTTCATGCAGAAAGGAGCCATGCCCGACCGCGATGCGCCGCTATTTATGCAATAACCGATACCAAGCTATACTTAACTTTCTGCCTCGAGCTATCGCAGTTCTAGAGGTCCGCGTTATGCAAATCCTGAATTGTTGTTGACTTTGTTCAGTATTTTAACTTGCCTTTTTGTGTTGTTTAACTTTATGTGTGATATTTAAATATGGTAGTAAGTGTATTTAATATTATAATTTGTTTGCCCATTGTATTGTTACTACTTGCAATAACATTGTTTAAGGAGTACCTAGACTACATAAAGTCACGCCTGTATTACGCGAAGGGTTGGGCAGACGTGTAAAATAGTATTCCCTCATTTCGCCGCTATGTTCAAATCCTATTTAATAGGGGGCGAGCCTATTGTCGTCAACCGAGCACTAATCCAGACTGCTATTAAGAAATGCTACACGGAGAAACCCAATAACACCTTGCCCGACCTGGGAATTGAACCCAAGACCTCACGCTCAGCAGTCATGCTTGCGTCCACTGGACTAATCACGACAAAGTTAAATCGTCACATTATGTTAAAAATGAGGAATATTAGGTCTTGTGTAGTGCCGGACTTAAAGAATAGCACTACCCCATCTCTTCCCGTGGGTGTCGTAAAAGGTGACTAAGGGATTCTCTAGGGGATGGGCAGCAGCGTTCTCTGAGTACTTTAACAACCATACTGCGATCGTCAACCCGCCTGCCAAGCGTGGCGATTACGGCACACCACCCCGTTTGGGGGAGGCCTATGTCCAGGAGTGGACGTCTTTCGGCTGAATGATGATGATGATGATGAGCGACATTTATTCGTCTTGAGATCTTCTCTCGTATCAGCACGAGCTATATCAGGACAGCTGCTCATGCTGGGGTGAAAAGATTAACCAGCCCGCAAAGTCGATAGCAGGGTTGGCTGCCGAGAGTGCGTCAGACGTGGAGGCTCATTTAGCCCGGCCATTATCAAAAAATTCTGCCAGAATTTTTTTGACGCATGCGGGCTTATTTATAGTTAACAGGCTGCCAGATCCGGCAAATACTGACAGTACCTATGTATGAGCACAGACGCGCGTTAGAAATTTTCTGACAGAAATTTCTGATGATGTGCGGTCGGGCTGTAGAGTGCATTTCCATTCTTATCTTATACTTAATGCCGTGAGACGAAATTGTTTTAATTGTTAAATATTTGATTGCCTCGTTGGTCTAATGGTCGCAAGCGCGACTGCTGAGCGTGAGGTCCTGGGTTCGATCCCAGGTCGGGCAAAGTGTAATTGGGACTTTCCCTTGTGTCTTGTGTGCCCCGGTGATGGCAATAGGCTCGCCCCCTATTACATGGGACTTAACCCCATGACAGCGAAATGAGGGTGTACGATAAACCTCCGCCCATCCCTTCGGGGAATGCGGGCGTGATATTATATTATGTTAATTATTTATTCCTTTCCCTCATATTATTCCTATTCATACACACTGTCGAACATTAATGAATATTATAAATTTTGTTAATTACATTCTTTTACCAAGTTATTTGACCTTTATCAATTTTTATACGTCTAAAAATATTAGAGTTAAATTGGTTACTTTCAAAAGCGCTCATTAATTGGCTTTTAAATATTAATTTCTTTTTAATAGCCGATATTAAATTTATAACTTTGTTTTTTATTTCTTGTTTACGGAAGTTGTGTATGGAAGAAAATGTTATCTGTAGCAGAAATTGATTCCATAAAAAATGCCCATAAGGTTGTAAGCGTCCGTATCGTAGCTACGTATCGGACGGATCGCATTAAACGGATTTCAGTATTCTTTGTACGACCAGTCATACAAGTTCGTTTCCTAATCGGCAATAAATGGAACGCACGTATCCGATCGTCGGCAATGCCGTGTATGTCGATGAAGTCATCCAGATTGCCGAATGACAATGTCAAAAACCCGATTGCTTATAGGAGTCGCGTCTGCATTCCGAATGTTGCGAATGCAGTGGATGCACTACAATGTCCATGCAAAGATTGTCTGGCTAAAATCGCCTAGTGCGATAAGACCGCCCATTGTACATCTACAGGGTGTAAACGAATTCGTGTAATTCCTTCAAACCGCGTGATCTACTGGTGGCACTGATTGACCCTGCAAATTGAAATAATCAAAAAAAAAAAACCTTTTTGTTCCATAACTGAGTAATTTTTGCGTCCCAAGTTAACTACATATCGTGCTAGTCGTGCCCGTCAGCTGTGTCGCCGTGCCTTCATTAATTTATGCATGGCATCGACATTTTCTGTCACATAAAATTTTATTGGGAAAAAAAAAGTTTATTTTTATTTTTAATCAATCTAAATCCTGTGCGGAGTTAACTATACCATTAATAGATCATGTGGTTTGAAGCAATTACACGAATTCGTTTACACCCTATACTAAAGTTTCTTGTTTGTTTTGTGTTGGTACAAGAGTATTATTGTATTGTGCATGTTACGGATTCGTTTGATGCGATCCGTCCGATACGTAAGATGCGGAAATGTGGACTTATCTTTAAAATGCACATCTAATGACATTTTATGAGTCGAGAGTACAGACCACACGTAATCCTAACTAATATTTTAATGCGAAAGTAAGTTTGTTACCTTTTCACGCCTAAACCACTGAACTCATCATCCTGAAATTTTGCATACACGTTCTCAGGTGTATAGAAACGGACATAGGGTACCTTTCATCTCGAAAAAAAAGTACTGTTCCCGAGGAAAACAACAATAACGTTCTTATGATAATAGATGGCGCCACGTGTCTTTCGAATCATGACGCGATAAACGACATCCGCGAAGCCGCGAGCGTCCCCTCCTCCTCCTCCTCAAGTCGTACTCCTCATTACTGAGGGTCTTGATCCTCCCTTGAAAACATCTTTTCTCTGATGATGTTACGCTATCTCTGTCTATCCTTGGCCAAGTGAAGCGCATCGTGAAATTTCCTATCAAGAGAAGATCTGGTCAGACCATCGCATAGGGCTGCAACCTCTAGTAATGTTATAAAAGTGACATAATGTATCCCATTCCTCACAACGCTTGTAATATCAAAAATAATGAGTTTAGAGAGATTGGTGACTAATTAATAACCACGCGGATTTTACGATCAGTCCGAGGATAGGTGGCGGTACGTTTCACATCAACACCACTCTGTGAGTCGGAGAGCACATCAAACTATCGGTTCCAGGTATCATACGAATACCTATGACAGTCGTACGGGTACTCAGAAATCCGAAAGTCTGACAACTGGTCTTATCTTAGGATATCGGCTTTTTTTTATTTATTACCAGGCCTGCGTTTCGCCTCCATCTCGCCTGATGTTAAGCGATGATGCGGTCTACGATGGAGCACGTTTGCCCAAAAGAAACCGATTCACTCGTGGCTTGAAGACACCCAGATTGTAGCTATCGGGGAACACCCACTCGGGCAGCGCATTCCACTGTTTGGCGGTTTTAACAATGAAAGTGGAATCAAAGCGCTTCGTTCGGGTTTTTGGTATATCAACCATAAACCGATGGCGCTTTTTCTTGCTTCTGGCCGTCCGATAGAAAAAAGGGCGGGGGGGTATTAGATCATGCAGATCTGAAGCACACTCTCCGAAATGTGTCCGATAAAAAACCGATAGACTAGCAACTTTGCGCCGATGCTCAAGACTTTGGAGCTTGGTCTGAACAAGGGAGTCGTTGCTGATGAGCTTCTTGGCACGCTTCTCAATGGACTCCAACGCCTCAAGCTGGTATTTGGCTGAGCCATTCCAAAGGTGCGAGCAGTACTCCATGCACGAACGAACCTGTGCTTTATATAGTTGAAGCAACTGTTCCGATGTGAAGTACCGCCGCACCTTCGAGAAGACACCCAGCTTTTTAGCAGCCAATTGAGCTTTCGGCTCAATATAGGAGCCAAAGTTGAGGGTTGACGTCAGAGTAACGCCCAAGAGCATTGCTCAGTAACTTTTTTTCTTTTCTTTTTTTTTTTTTTTTTTTTTTTTTTTTTTTTTTTTTTTTTTTTTTTTTAAAAACGTTGCCCCACACTAAGATTTCTCTTGTATCGTGGGTGCGTTTACAGACACAAATCTCACAAACAAACGCCCAGACCCGGAACAACCATCTGTAGGCCATACAAATTTTTGTTCCGTGTGGGAATCGAACCCACGACCCGCAGCGCAGAAGCCAATCGCTTAGCCACTGCACCAAACGTGTCGTCAAAACTAAACTGATGGATTGCAGAAGTTTGATGGCAGTCGCTCCTTTTAAAATGCTCTTAATGAGCCGAAACTGGAAGCCGACCCAAACATAGTTGGAAAAGGCTAGGCAAAACTAACCGATGGATTAATAAATGGAATAGTTCGAGTATATCACCATACAACAGTCTAATGGCACTTAGAACTTTATTTAGCTGTAAAATAGAACGTGAGCCAACATACCTGTACTTTGACCACAGGCGACATGTTTTACGGCGAGGTAAACTTCCCTAATCCGCTATAGAAAAACCCTAAAAATATCATTAATTAACTAAAAAGGCAGTGAAGGGTCAGATACCGGTCCGGGTTTAATTAACCCGGAGCTGGGTTTATTTTGTTAAGGCACAAACCAATTAATTATTTTTGGTCTTAAAGGAACTTTCAGGACAATTTATTGTCGTCATTTTATTTTATGAGTGTTCGAAAATGAGTTTGTCCCCGAATAGCTGATTTTGCTAAGGGATTTAAGTTAATTAGCATTTATTTTTGTCCTTACTCAATCCCTACGAAGTGTCGGGAGTCTATAATTCTGCTGTAACATAGCATGACAGGCGCCCCTTGTCATATAATTGTATTATTTCACTTTAGAATTTAAGTCGAATGTGAGAAAGTGTCTAAACACACTATGCCGAAGCTACACGACCGAAGTTCGGCATGATTACGTCTGCAATGCTATTTAAATTACTGACGACACATTACGCCGAAATTACGTTGCGTTCTAGCGTACAGCCGAACTTCGGTCGGGCGTAAATTCAGCGGCAATTCGTCGGCAACGTATTCTGTAGAGCACACATTATACGCGACCGAATTTCGGGTCGATTACCGATGAAGATCCGGGGCGGGGTGCAGCTCCTGCTGCTCCCTGCCCCGCTGCGTGGTAAGCATGCCCGTTACCCGCGTATCCGCCCACATGTTTGCGCAACTGAATTTCTGCCGTGTAAGTTCGGCACTTATGGTGTGTCATATCAGTCGAATACGTCGGAACGTAAAATCAGCCGCCGAACTTCGGTCGCTTAAATTCGGCATACCTAGTGTGTTTGGACACTAAGGATCATTACAATATCTAAAGGTGGGTTCACATACCTATGTATCATTTCGCACATCCGATCATCGTCCCTTTATCGGCGACGCGTGTCATGACCCCCAGTGTAGACGGGTACAGTGCGACGCAACTAAGAAGTTACATCGATACACACGATCGAATAAGAATTTATCGCATCAGGTTTTTTTTTACTAATTCTGCCTTTTTATTGTGCAAGGATTTAAGATTTAATCCGTTCAGATGCATATCAACCAATGGCAGTCCCTCATTTTCATGCCACTCACACTTATTGCGTCAGCGTAATTAGATATTTTTCATCCCCCCATCTCGGAAAGCGTATTTTTTGCTCTTCGATATCTGAGTGCAAAAGCCGTTTTTATCCGCTAGAGGATAAAGTAAATTGAATTTAGAACATCGTGTGCACCAAGTTTGTGAATTCAAAACTTTATTAAACCTATTTACTTCTACCTCCACGGTGCCGAATTTATCATACAACCTTTTTTAATTTGTTAAAACTCAGACTCGGAACCTTTTTGGTGTATTACTTTTTTTTTATTTGCTTTACGCGCGCCTATTTCTTTTCACGTCTTGTTAAAACCTTAGGTTAAAAACAAGAAACTTGAAAACAAGTGAAAAACCTAAAATTAGTGATTCTAGCGATGAGGAAGTTTTTTTTTTTACATTAACTCATTTCCTCGCTGAGGAGGGATGAAAAGTTACGTGTTGCACTCGAGTGCAAAGATTTTTCACCTCGTGCTCTTTTGATTCCCTCGCTAACGCTCAGGATTCTAATTTTTGAATCACTCGCTGCGCTCGTGATTCAAGTTTAGAATCCTTCGCTGCGCTCGTGATTCAAGTTTAGAATCCTTCGCTTGCTCGGTCATCAAAATTGAACACGCGGTTAAAAAGCAACTTTGCACTCTTGTATAACAAATAACTATTTTAACTGTAGTACTTCGTGGTCATGAAGTCACACACTTCGGAAGTGATCGGTTTGACGAAGTTTGCCGATGCGACTTAGTTGTATCGTGCTGTAATGATACGTCCGTAGTGACTGTACGTACGATCACCACCCGTCCACACCTAACATACATGACACTCATCGGCGATAAGGATATGTAGATCGGTAGAATTATGCATAATTATGTGGACACACTTTTATTACAGTCAACACGAAACATTTTATTTCCGAAATGAGGCAATTTATGATCGGTTATGACAGTATAAATTACTGACAATTACGGACGCAAAATCCCTGTTAATATAATTAATATTGTTGTTTAATTTTCATTAAGCTCAAACTACCCGTCAAACTGAGTAAGTACCTAAGTTTTTCGCTGTCAGAATTTCATCCTAAAATTCTTATTTTAAAAAGATTACTTTCAGAAATGTAAAAGATTGTTTGTTTAAAAGAGAAACCTTTTAAATAAACAATTTCTCTTATAACAAATTTCATAGAAGTTTTATTAATATTAAAAACTGAGCATATTTTTATTTAAGAACTCATTCTTTCAGTGGATAGTCAATTAACTTGCATTATTGCTGAACGGTTTCCTAATGGAATTCCCTTGCAAATATTCCAGAAAATTCTCACGCTAGCTAGGCATATTAAAATATTGTGTTCTAGGTTTATTTGTCACGTAACATTTGCTATTTCAGCTATGTGAGGAAACCTTTGGTTATTTATAGAAATAGTTTTATGAAATAAATTTCTTTGAGAAGACCTACTTGGTGTTTTTTTTTTTTAAATGGCGTATTCTTGACGAAAATAACTTCGATAAAATTGTAAGGAAAGTTATTACACATCGTGGGTCCGAAGTACCCGAAAGATTTTAACCGTCTATTCCGATGCCTAATTGGAGAGGAAAAGCTACGATATAGTTTGCCGAAAAAAGCTTAATTTTTGAGATATTCATTATTTATGGAAATTTACAAACCGGAAAATCTCTATGGTAACAAGACCTTTAAACGCGAAGTTGCGCCTTTTGTTATACCATACCATAGGTACTCGTCGTATGACGTGTTTTGTTAGGGAGATTCGTGAAGTGAGAAGTTTTCTTATCCTCACACGATAATTTAAACGTTGTCGAGCTGGCTTAAGGTATTGTTTACAAGGAAGTAGTAAAGTTAATTGATTTATTTCATTCCGAAAAACAAAATAGTTGAATTGACTGAATTTAACCTATTATATGTATTGCGGAACGAGGGCATAATTTGCACCTTCGTCCGACATCATAGGGGCGTTAGATAGGGTGACCGAGCAAAGAGAAAACACCGAATGCGCCGAAATCACTTTAATCAAATTAAAATTATGTAAGCACTTATCACCAACGAAACAAGTAACAGTTCCAAGCGTGGAGGCACTGATCTCCTCGACGGCTAAAGAGCAGTGTCTGTCGTTTCAGCGCCCCACCCTCAGCTAGGCTCCGTTAAACACGAAGTTAACCGCGTGACGTCATCGTGACGGTGGCGCCATCTCTCGGTACTCGTGTTGTGTTTCGTTTAACGTCCGTACTAATGACCGTCTCCGATATAACATTAAGTATTGACTCACAATACCATCAGAAAGGCGTGGTTAAAATCTTTCAAGTACCTTGGGCTCACGGTGTATAACGTGTCGTAAATAATGGTATTAGGCTGCTTTTCCGACAGAGATGTGTGCTAAGGATGTGTGTCAAATACACCAATAGGATTGCTTGATTTTCAAACATGTGTCAAGATTAGTAAAATAAAGTGATCCTATTGGCTGGTTTGAAACATATCCGTAACACACGTCTGAGGTAGAAAAGCAGCTTTAGATCGAAGTTTTGGGAGCTAGGGCTGATATCAACTGAGAGAAAACCAGAACTCAAAGCCGTGTATGTGCTTTCTAACAAGAACATCGCAAACCCAAACATCGATCATGATGAAAGACAGTGAACGTGTTCGCTGCACAGACTGTTCGGTACTGGGCCTACTCTGAAAATCGAACTACGAAGTTTCGGCTGATCGATCGCACGTTTTCCAACCACGAAAATGTTTCGGATTCAACGATCGATCGATTTGACGTTTTGTCTTTCGTTCACCCTATTCCCAAATGTTAATTGACATCTAGTAGTTCGTTGTTTGACAATGCTTTGATAATGTATTTATAAATACGATGTTCGTCGTTGTTTCGTTTCGATTCGAAACATCGACATTCGTTTTTCGGAATAGGCCCACATATAGGAATAGGTACGCATACGCGAACAACGTTGTTAAGTATCATGCAACGTAACAATATTGTGCGAAGGTGCGTTCACGATTGCATGGTTATATTTTTTTCGCAACATGTTGAAAAATTATCATTTCTATCATTGACGTAGAGGTAAGGTAAATTAGGCGTTGTGATGACGACATAGGATTTAAATTAGTTTGCTAGTATTGAATCTTGTACTAGACTCTTGGTACAGCTGTTTCTACATCAATGATTGCTATTAACATTAAGAGTGAATAACCTACTTAGGAAAGTACTGCGGCTCAATACTACAGCTTATAACATAACTACTGCATTTATTTTGATGTTATACCATGTCATTGATTCGAGTCTTTAATGATATACCTAAATGCACCCAATCCTCTTTCCGATTCCATTTAGAAAATTGCTTAGACCGCATCCAGTGCAGGTCTATTTCAGAGACTTCTATTTAATGTAGGTACTCGTAGGAGCACGATGAGAACATCAATAGATATGTTTAGTAGTGAAAGACATTTTATTCAAACCGTCTTATTGAAAGTCCGTATTTGGTCTAGGTCGCAGCAAGCCCAACTGCGGAATGTGAGGATGCGATACCTAAGTTGAGTTAAGTGATATTGGGTTACCTTATTAGGAAATTTTCAGTAACAGCCTAAGGATTTTTTAAATGAATGAATAGAGTAGAATAGGATATATAATATAAAATATATTAATTTACCTAATCACTACATAATATAAAACAAAGTCGCTTCCCTCTGTCTGTCTCTATGTATACTTAGATCTTTAAAACTACGCAACTGATTTTGATGCGGTTTTTTTTAATAGATAAAGTGATTCAAGAGGAAGGTTTATATGTAAAATGTGCACCCGTGCAAAGCCGGGGCGGGTCGCTAGTATAATATAAATAGAAACAATATAAAAATAGAATGTTTAGAATGGTTTTGTTGCCCGTTATAAGGCAGTAGATTTACCTCTATTACGTGTGACATAATAGGCACCGTCATCTGGTAATTTTTCATTTACAACAGAGTCTTGAAGGCATACATAGTAAAGTAGATTTAATAGGTATTTGAATCTTCTTATTTTCTTCACGACATCTTTAAAAGACTACCCGTGAACATAGTTTTACAACATAGAGGGAAAGTAACCAAATAAGGGATACATACATACATACAAAAACTCACGCCTTTTTCCCATGGGGTAGGCAGAAACTGTAGAACGCAGATATACAGAATGATTGGTGAGACACTAACGATAGCTTAAGGAGTCACTGTACTCATCATTATGAACAACTTTTCTATCTACTATCTGCTGTTCCCTACATTTTGACGAGTAATGCGAACATAAATGTAGGGAACAGCTGTTTTTTTTTTCGCTATTTCAGTTCCCGTAGTAAAAGTTGTTCATAATGATGAGTTCAATAACCCCTTAAGATATCGTTAGTGTCTCACCAGTCATTCTGTTTATGGAATAGTATCCCTAATATGGAATAACATAACAATAACATCGCGCTTGTATTCCCCGAAGGGTTGATAGCGGTGTTTATAAACGTTGTTTATAAACAATTTGGCTTTACTTAAAAACCAAAAAAAAAAATATCATTTTTATTTTCTATTAAAGAAAATCGTTTTTTTTAAAGTTTATAGGTAAAAATACAACAAGGTTTTCGCGACACCTTCCAAAAAAGTTAATGGGAAATATATTCCATTGTTCTTCTCTCGTGTCAGCACGAGCTATAGGAAAGTAGCTCATGCTGTGGTGAAAAGGTTTGCCAGTCAGTAAGGTTGGTAGCGGGGCTGACTGCCCAGGGTGCGCCGGACGTACTGAAGTATCGTCACTCGTGGAGGCTCTTTTCATGCACCCCAATTATTAATTGCCATTGCTTTATTGAGGTTAAGTACTTTATTCTACGACGTATTTACGTAACCAAACTACGTATCCATAAATTCTGCATAACTATTAATTAGCTTAGCATTAACATTTAGTTGGTTGCTACAAGTTGGTAAGTCTCCAGCTTCTAGTACAATTATTAGTTAAGAGTTGAGATCGTGGGACTATGCCACTTGTGGGCGACAACACTAACTTACCGAACTTGCTGCAACTTGGACGTTTTGGTTACGTAAACATCAGTAACAATGCTGTTCATAATGTTTACGGTTTCTTATGAGATGTTAATTTGGTCAGCTTGTTTTCATGCAAAGAGATGGCTATTCATACGATGCTGTGGTGCGGGCACGGATCTTTTTATCGAGACGATTCGAGAAATTTGTCGTTTTGAAACGTCAAATATAACATCTTATGTCAAATTTGACGTTTAGAATAGATAAATTTCTCGAATCGAATCGATAAAAAGATCCGTGCTCGCACCGCTGTTTTGAAGATAAACTGCAGACTCGAGCAGTGCCTTATAAATATAGGGAAATACAGGGTGAAATTGTAAACACTCGATAAACCGAAATGGGAGATTGTACTCATCACTATGAACAACTTTTACGGGAACATCTGGTTTTTTTTTCGCGATTTCCGGTTTGTTCCCATAGTAAAAGTTGTTCATAGTGATGAATGCAATCTCCCATTTCGGTTTGTCGAGTGTTTACAATTTCACCCTGTATACAGAGTGTTAACGAATTCGTGTAATTCCTTAAAACCACATGATCTACTACTGGTGTAGACAGGCCCCGCACGGGATTTAGCTTGTTTTTTTTATAATATTTAAAAAAAAACATGCGGCTTTGTTACCGATCGTATCTAAACCACCTAATAAGGATTCAGTAAAAAAATATTTTTATTATTGTGAACATTTCGATTCCACGCATAAATTAATGAGAGTACGGCGACACGGCTGGCAGGAACGACTAACGCGATATCGCTCTTTGCAGTCAGATAACTCAAGGCTCCAAAAAGTCTCAGAAACTGAAAACCAAAAACAATGTTAGATTTTTTTTTTGGTTTATTTTCGAAAATTCCCAATTAGGGTTAATCTGTGTCACGAGTAGATCACGCGGTTTGAAGGAATTACACGATTTCGTTAACACCCTGTGTATGAAACTGATTATTTTACACTGTGGAGAAACTTAGTGTGGTGTTCCTCCAACCAAAGGGAGGATCCTCCAACCAGGTGGAGTCTTGTGCCTGGCGGGCTACTGCCCAACGGTTGATGTTGGGAGGTTGTATATATACTATCTGCGTGTTAAATCTTGATTGCGCGATGTAGGATAGTTCGCATGTGGCGAGATAGATGCCGCCACAACACTAGTGAATGAATGAATGAAATAATCGCACAGACTAGACTTAGGGGGTATTTCACCAACCTTTAATTAACTGTTCATTAAGCTATTTCGGTTTCTAATTTATTCAATAATAGTGATAATTACAAGATTTATTGAACACATAAATGTCATAAATTTGTAGGTCACATTTAGCTTATCTAGTCAATAGTTACGGACTACTTATTGATATGTTGGTAAAACCCCTTTAGTTTCAAAATGGATCCTTAAATTTAGCCAAAATTTTAAATTAGGTACATAATATATGAAGTGTCAACTGCAATAATGATAAATGTCCAAAGTTTCTTTAATTCTAAGTAAGTATGTCATTCGAACATTTGATATAATTATGCAGTTCGTAATCTCGTTTACAAATTCAGCAATATCGGTTACAGGAGCCCAATTCTCCTAAAATAAATTGTTGCCAAACGCAATCGAACCCCAACCGTCAGTCAGTTTTTGTTTTCGAAAACTTTCAAAATGATTGATTTTGTTTTTTGTGTCAAACAATTTGATAGCTTTTGAAATTGAGAACTGTCTGAATGAACGGTTCGGCCTTGGTTCGGTTGTGATTTATCAAGATTTATTTTAGGAGAATTAGGCCCCTGTTCCGAGATAAATACGTATTTAAAAATAGGATACACGGCTAGAACGCTCAGCGTCATAGGTGTTCATCTTTAAATCTGAGTTTTCTTTCACCGTTTCTAAACTTAAAAAGCAAATATCTTAAAACAAATTAAAAAGGACATTTAGCAATATTGCAGTGGACCCTTCATATGGAAGCACCCTTAGGGCCAAAACACACATAACGAATCTTGCTTCAAATCAAATCGAATCATTTATTTGTGATTCACAGGTAATAATTAGGTCTTATTTATACAAAGGTCATGCTGTGATCAGTCTCATGGGCATACAAATGTCATAAAAAAATAGTTTAAGATCATAATTCATTAAATGATAAATGATATTTATTTCTGTAAATAAATCTGTTACAGACACTTATACAAGTCAATGAATTAAAAAATTAAAAAGTTATAATCATATAGGTAGATTCAATCGGACATTAACACTTTAAGAATTCGTCAACAGAGTAGAATGAATATTCAATGAGGAATTGGAACAGCTTATTTTTGAAAACACGAATGTTTCTAAACTCCTTAATACTATAAGGGATCTTGTTATAAATCTTTGGTGCCATAATAAACACACTATTCTCATACAGGCTAGTTTTATATCGTCTACTAAGGTTATTATATAATTTACTTCTGTTGCGAGACCTATGCTCCAGTGTAAACAAGGATGGATGAGACCTGATAAAAATAGCCATTTCAAATATGTATAGTGAGGGTAAGGTAAGTAATTTTAAGTTTATAAACGCTTCGCGTATCTTGTGCAGTAACTGCCGCGCACGAAACTTCTAGACTCTATTACGCTCGGCGTCGTAACATCGTAAAATAGGTACGCGTGGTGAAGCCGCGCAGGAGAATTTGTATGTAGCGCAATGCATACGCGTTATGTACGATTTCACCAACCGAGCTACGCAGGAGCGCAGCGCAGCGCGTCGCAGCGGACCGCGTCCACCCGACGGCTACAATCTGCTGGAACCCGGGCACATGCGCGCGCCTGCTCTTGTATCCGCTATCGCAGTCAGTTTCTACCTGCGGTGTGGCCGAGCGGAGCCGACCGGACGTGACGACAGCTGAGCGCCGCCGTCCACGTACGCGAGGAGCCGACCGGCTGCTGCGGCGTCCGAGCGCAGCCGACCGGCTGCCGCGGCATACGCGCGGATCTAACCGAGTTCCAAGCAGTGTAAATTCCACGCCGGTTAGTCCCCCTATGCTCTAGTCCCGCTATGCTCGACTCAAAAAATACCAACTAAAAAGTTTCGCTATGCACGAAATTCTTCGATTCTACGTAAACAATGGAAAGTACAGTTGGAAAAAAAAGTGTTTGAATTCAAGTTAAAATTTTAATAGTGCTATTCGTATTGCGTAAACGTCTGGAAGTTAAAATTTGTCTTGTCTCGTTCTGACAATCAAAAAAGTCAAAATGACAGATAAAGACTAACGAATTTCAGAGCAATTCTAATTAGTTAAGAAATGTTTATAAATTGAGCTGTAAATAAATACTGGACCCACAAGATTTAACAAAGTCTGTATGTAGCCTTCGTTACAAATCCTATCTTATTAATATTACACATAAATGCAAAAATTACGACGTTTGAATGTTTGTTACACACTTATGTTTCAACGGCTGGACGGATCGGGATGAAATTCGTCACACAGTTCAAATCCTGAATTAATATAAGTATAGATGAAGTAGTAGGCAGAAAACTAGTAAAATATAAAAGACCGTAGGTATATAAAAAGTCCGTTCTCAAAGTCAAATCACCTGTATTCATAATATTTCAGTCTTATTAATTACACAAATAAAATACAAATAATCAACTATTTAAATGAAATACAAATAATAAACTATTAAAAAAAAAATAAAAATAATCAGATATACATATTACATTGAATCACAGAATGAGATCTGAGTATGACGATGATTAAGAATAGTATAACATATATACATATACATACTAGGTTTTCTTAATTTACTTTTTAAATGTTTAAATAAAATATCGCACTGTAACAGTTTTCTTCATCACTGCCCGCGAATGTGATTTCTTGCATAGCGAAACTTTTTAGTAGGTATTTTTTGAGTCGAGCATAGCGGGACTAGAGCATAGGGGGACTAACCGTTCCACGCAAACATGAAACTTAACTATTGTATAGAAGCCTGAATTTCTTTTAGCACAGTGTGAAATCCGGCGCGGCCCGTTTGGTGGAAATCGTACATAACGCGACGAAACATGAGCCGCGCAAGATACGCTCAATGTGCTCAAGCCTTAGGGTATTTACTTCCCGGTACTGACAAGTCGATACCGACCTGTATGGGTAAACACGGGGTTAGGTATCCCCGTGTTGTCTTATGTGTTTACACATTAAGAAACAGGTTTAACTGGTTGCGTACCGCCCGTCATCCCAGGGCGACACTTACCTAATTGTCTTATCTATTGTGTCTATAATTACCGTGCTTGAGGTTTTAAATACAATTCATAGTCTGCATCGACAAGTCTGGATCGGGAAATCTGTGTATTTATGCAACCACTCTTACGCCAACAATATTATACTTGTTTACTTAGAAATTACGCCGGCAGATAAGTATACGTAATAATAATACTTAATATGTAACTGCAGTTTTTCTCTTCTGTAGCATAGAGCACGAACTATTTTATTTTATTTGTTTGGGACAAAAAACCGTTCAAAAAGGTAAAAAAAACACGTTACATCACTACCTACATAGTATAAAACAAAGTCGCTTCCCGCTGTCTGTCCCTATGTATGCTTAGATCTTTAAAACTTCGCAACGGATTTTGATGCGGTTTTTTTTAATAGATAGAGTGATTCAAGAGGAAGTTACAAAACGTACACGTGCAAAGGTGGGGCGGGTCGCTAGTAATTAATAAAGTTGTTATAAGAGTACGATGGTAAACATGTAGGTAACCCACACTACTGTACACGAATTAAAAAAAACAAAAAAAAACATTAAGGCTGTGTTCATATTGCATATCACAGTTTTTTAAACCTTTTATTACATATTTTTCATAGCTAGGGATGCTGTCCACATTTTGAATATTTCCTGATTTTTTTTTCAATTTTATTTATAAACTCGTGGATCAAAAGGAATAATGATTACCACAGGACGGCGCGGCGGCGTTAAAATGTTGGAGGAAAAATATTTCTACGTATTTTATAAAAAGTATAAGATTTCACTACTAACTTTGGTTAAGAAAACCTAAAGTTTAACGCAGTTTAACCTAGCGTTTTCTAAGTGGCTAGAATTAACATCAAAGTCTGTGAAAAATTACTTACAAAACGTTGAAAAGGCGGTTATTATGTAAATTTCAAGTTAGCTTCGATTAAGTTATTTGCGTGAATTATACACTTTATAACAGCGGCGATACCCTCTTTTATTAATGGGACTTTACCGTGATATTGGTGTTTAAACTTGAATAAATGATTGCTGAGATTATTTCGTTATACTTTGGCTCCATTATGATAAAAGTAAAACGGTCTGGCTATTAACATTGTTAGACTTAAGGTTCGTTCACATCTGACTGAAATTTTCGTAAAGGGTAAAAATAAAATCAGGGTAAAAATAAAATAAGGGTAAGACACAGCGGTGCGGCCGCAACGTAATAGTAACGCCGCGATGTGTCTCCGCGACAATGTCATAGTCTAAGGCAGTGATCACTTGTCCATAGAGTATAAGGCTAACGTGACCATCGTTTTTATCCCTCAGAGCGCAAAGCCTGCAATAATATTTTTATGAGAATAAAACACATATTTATTACAAAAATATACAAAAAAAAACTCTTCTTGTGCTGGTCGTATCGTGGGCTGGTCCGATATTTTACAGAAGAGCAATTTGCTTTAAAATAATTACTTAACAGCTTTAGTTTATACAATGAATGTGTATAATATCTGATAATGTAAGCATGACTTGTTGATGTTACTTGGTTAGCAAAATGTTTTCAGATGCAATAAAATTAAATACGCGCCCGTTTTATATTGAATTCATTTCCACGGATTGCCTTTTTTCAAAGCGGGATATTTACGTGTTTTTGGGGTCAACGAGACACATAGGTCAAAAGCGGGACTGTCCCGCACAAAGCAGGACGTATGGTTACGTTGTATATGAGTAATATGAAAAATTTACAAAAAAAATCGTATTATTTTATAGAAAGTAGAACACGGAATGTGAAAAAATTAATAAAATCGATGAAAAACACAGGAGATATTTAAGTTTGTCCTTGTCTCGCAAAACGGATATTGTACAGGGTGATGTCAACACACTATGAAGTTTTTAAGGCATGAAGTCATTTATGGTAGTAGTGTTGTCTCAGTCTTGTGAATAATTTTTGATCGTTTATAACTTAGGCATTTTATTAAACATTCTGTTGGTTTTTTCACTGTTGCTTATCATTTTTGTGAGAGTTTTGAGATTTTTAATAAAAAAAGAAACAGTTAAATACTTAAATATAATTATTGGCGTTGCGGTAAGCGGCGGGTTGCGGCTCATAGGTTAACAGCGCGGCAGCATGTCACATTATTATAAAGAAAAAAAAAACAAAGCAATAATTTCAAAGTAGTGTTAAGGCTTGTGTCGTTAACATTTTTATTATACCATGTTTATTACCTATGTACTACAAGTACACACACATACAAAGGTTTCTAATACCGTAGGTAACATTCCACTTAAAACAATTTTTATTACCTACTTAACAAAACTACTTAGATTAAATCTGACCTAGGTTTTAGATTGTAACCATTTGTAGCAATTAGAAAGAACCTCATAACACTAGCCGTAACCTACAAATATTTGTTACCTTGGTGATGACATGTTTTTAAAAGGCCACTAAAACTTAAAAAGTAATATTTCTACACGTTGGAGTGACTTTTAGTTATTACTGAATAGATGGATAGCCCAGCGGTTGAAGGCTTGCCTTTCATGTAGATCAAATCAAATGAAATCAAAAGTTTTTATTTCACATAAACCATTACAGGCGCTTATGAAAAGTCGAATTTAGGTGCTCGGTTCCAATTAGTCGTTTCCTATGGAGAAGAACCGGCAAGAAACTACATGGTTACTCTTTTAAAATCTATATCTTTAACAATTTGAGTGGGTACAGTTATGACTTAGAATAGTTATGAGAGAGCAACGTAGACTTAAGAGCAGGAACCACACAAAAAAAATGTTATGAAAAATGTGGTCAAAAATTAAATAGGTATCCAAGCATCTAGCAAGTCTACAAAGCTCTCACATTTACAAAAGGTAAAAGGACGCTAAACTATATAAAATAACTGACAAGGTTAATTGTCATCAAAACGCATTACAAAGAAAATCACTGTGTAATAAGATAAAGATATCTTGAATGTAACGATAGTAACAAAAAAAGAAAGCTAATCGTAATGAGGTAGAAGGATTTGAGTTCGCTCCCGGCCCATACATCTAACTTTTCAAATTCATGTGCGGATCAGAATTTACTTATCACCTGCCTTAAATGTGAAGAAAAACATCGTGACGAAACCAGCAAAAGAGATCTGGTGCCAAAAAAAAATTTAAGTAGTAATTTTTAGGCGCGGTAGAAGTTATATTTCGACTGAGATAGAAAAGAGGTATACGTTTATGTCAACAACTAACTTCATGGCGTCTTAGAGAAAAGAGGTTTATGACAACAACTAACTTCATTGTGTTATATACAAGGTTAGTCAGAAAGGGG
The DNA here is from genome assembly GCA_905220435.1 of Amphipyra tragopoginis. Taxonomy (NCBI): domain Eukaryota; kingdom Metazoa; phylum Arthropoda; class Insecta; order Lepidoptera; family Noctuidae; genus Amphipyra; species Amphipyra tragopoginis. The sequence continues at coordinate 8,616,229 of HG992006.1, forward strand.
GTAATAATCCGCAGGCCACTTAAAGTATCACTGATGACGGTTTTAAAGCAAGAGTTAAACATTCTAAATTCGGTAATTTTTATTTCCATGAAAAATAATTTTTATTTTAGTTTTTCAAAAAAAATTCGTCCCTAGTTTAGTTACGGACTCAGAAAATGTAGCTTCTAATTCGTGACCCCAAATATGACCTAAAACGTAAACACAGCTGATCATAGCTGAGGATAGATAGATATTAGCACGTTTTTTTTGTAAATTTTGAACAGCTATTTCTCTTAAACTATTGACTTTTGGGGAAAGTGGTAATAATAATAATAATAATAAAATATAATGATGGAAATATTTAAAAATGTAATTTTATATGTATTTTAATGAATAAAGGGAATAATAATAATAATAATCTGTGGCCCGGCTGTCAAAGTGACAACACAAATTTTCTGAAGAAAATATTTGAAAAATATTAATAATTGTGTTTACATCGTACACAACATTTAAAATAAATCTACAATACAATAATCAACACAAATTATGATAAATAAACGAAAAAACCCGCTTACAACTAGCTTACAAAATGTACCGAAATGGAAATTATAAAGATGTGATCAAGATGTGATCCTCAGACAAATGTGATCTTAGATTATTATTGAGATAGCTGCAATGTTGACAAGAAGCCGGGCCAAAGCCCAGAACACACGACCACCATCTTCGGCTTCGTCGCTCAGCTCCGCCTCGCAGCCGCCGGAACCCGCCTCCATCGTGAGTGATGTGACACCGGCCGCTGCAGTTGCGTCGAGCTCGAGCGACGAATACTTCTCACCGGCGACGTCACCATCACCACCAGCTGCGCGTCGCCGTGGAAGAGGCCGACCGCCGACCTGCTTGGGACCTCGAGGCCCACCAGCCTCTGACAGGGTCCCCGCTCCCGGCGGAAGTGTGCAGCGCATGCGATGGACTCAGTCCATGAATGAGAACTGCATGCGCGCATACTTTGGGGCCACAGAGGGAGGAACTAACCTGACCGCGTACCGTGGCCGGATGCTCTCTCTGTTTCGGGCACTTGAACCAGCTGTCAACGTATCGGCGCAACGATTGTCGGATCAGGTGCGAGTCATCCAACGTGATCATAGGTTGGATGACGCCGCGCTTGATAGGCTTCGTTCTGAAATGCAGAATAGTCATGCTGCCCCTCTCCCGTCGCAGATCAGGACGCAGACGCTAGTACCTCCTGCGGTACCGCTGGAGTCCAACTACGCTGACGAGGAAGGGGAGGACAGGGCTATATCTGCAGGTACCCAATATAGTGAAATAACGAGAAGTGCTTTGGAGGATGCGCTCCGGGAATTTCGATCCACACCACCCGAGCTTAGGCCGCGTTTACCGCGTTTGCCTATGCATAACAAAAACAGAGCGCTGGTGTGCGCCCTGGATTCGCTGCTGCCAAATGTTTTTGAGAGCAGCGAAGATCTCGGCGATACACAGTCAATCCTGTATTGTGCAGCTGTTGCGGCGTGTCGTGTAGCTCATGTAAAATTTCCAAATGATAACAGAGCTACACGACCAAAATCTGCCGTGCCAGCTTGGCAGTGCAGGATTGAGCGTCGTATCGACGAGGCCAGGGTGCTCATCGGTAAGCTCACCTGCTTCAGGGAGGGCAATAGACGGCCGAGAGTGATGCGCTTTGTGAGGCGGGCGTTCTCTGGGACTGATATCGGTCCTGGAGAATACGCATCTCGTGTCACAGAGCGCATCGACTTCCTGAAGCAGAAGGTTTATGCATGGGCGAACCGTATCCGTAGGTATAGGCGGCGTGTGGATCGATATACCCAAAACCGCATCTTTCAAAGTGACCAAAGGTGGGTTTATAGAACGTGGGAACGGCCTGATCAAGGTGTGAGTGACACGCACCTTCCGGATAATGATGTCATGAATGCATTTTGGCGCAATATCTGGTCGGTGCCTGTCACTCACACGGAGGGTGACTGGATGCAGGAGGTCCAGCGAGCATGCGAACCAATCCAGGAAATGGGGGCTGTAATTATTGGCCCCCAAGACGTAACCAGTGCAGTCCGTCCAATGCCGAATTGGAAATCTCCTGGCCCGGACGGACTGCACAACTTTTGGATAAAATGGTTGCGCAGTTCGCATGCTCGTTTGGCCTCACAATTCCAGTCATCACTGGAATCTGGGTCGTTACCAGCGTTCTTGACGACAGGAATAACCCACCTGCTCTTTAAATCAGGTAGTACCGCGGAACCCAAAAATTATAGACCGATTACGTGTTTGCCAACGGTCTATAAACTTCTTACATCCATTCTGAGAGCAAAACTTAACCATCATATTGATAGTAATATTAGAGGTTAAGGACTAAAATAGAAACAAACTTTGAATTATAATAATAACGTTTATTATAATTACACTAGGAATCTGATATACGTCTGTTCGCTACGAGTTCGTTATACAGAGTGACGACGATGACAGATTACAAAATAATATTGTTTTATAGACTGTCAAATTGGTTGCGTATTGATTTACTTTTTAAACTGTTTTACATTCGATAATATAATTTGTTGATGGAAAATAAACTAAATAATGTGTACTTAATTATAAATTAATTTTTGCATAAATGAAATATAATTCAACACGCCCCCTCAAAAATTAATCATCATTTAAAACAATACTTTTACATTTATATACCTATAATAATTCAACAGAACGTATATCACTTCCAAGTGTTTGCTGGGAGTATGTAAATACAATTATGGTCCAACATTTGTTGCTAGGATTAGGGAAACCCAGTAAAACCTAATCAGACCATTTGATTTAATTATCAACAGGCTTAATTAACCAAATAAACTGAAGTGCACATAAAAATCTTATTTCTTACTCTAAACCTATTTTACATCACATTTCTTCAAAAGAAACTTCTGGTACGGTACCGGCTTTGTCAAAACATATGCCAGTTGTTGACCTCTGGGAATCTGTGGGAATATAATTTAACTTTATTATATTTTTCTCAATTACATACTTAATTCCCCTGAAAAATTATTCTATGTCAATATGTTTTGACCTTTTGTGATTAGTTGAATTATTAGCTATGCTAATACAGCCGTTATTATCTTCAAATATAACAATAGGTTTATTAATTTTTATGTGTATACTTTCTGCAAAAGACTTAAGCCACAAAGCTTCTTTGATAGCTTCATACAAGGCCATGAGTACACAGCCTCTTCATTTACTGAAGCTGAGTACAGTTTCAGTAAATGAAGCTGCCACTGAAATTTGTCTCTTTGTACTCCAAGTTATTGTACACTGCTCAAACAGTTTAAATAAATAACCAGTAGTACTTTTTCTATCACAGTGATCATGGTCACCCCAGTTGGAATCTACAAATCCACATATAATCAACTCTTAAATCTTTTTAGGTTAATTTTAGATCCATAGTACCTTTAAGATACCTTAATACCCATTTTAAACATTGCCATAATTCTTTATTATTATTATTTACGACTCAATATATTTACGGATGTACTTAAATCGTGGCGAGTACATATCATAATATACATTAAACACCCTATGAGACCACAACATGGTGCATCATATGTATTTATCTTCTAAATTTAACGCTTCATAATTTAGTTTAACTTCAGTAGGTGTACTTATAGGAGTACAGTCAATCATGTTAAACTTATTTAAAATTGCTTGAATATAAGCACCTTGATCTAATGTAATTGTGTCGAAGTAAGTAAGCTATCTACTTATTTTCATGCCAAGAAAGAATTTTATTTTAGATCAATTATTTCAAATTTGCTCATTCAATTTTTAAAAACATTCATTGTCTGAACGTCAGCACATGCTATAACTATGTCATCAACATGTACAACATAAATGTTTTTCATAATATTTCCTCTATCTAAAAGATACATCGATCAATCGGCGAATTTTGAAAACCTTTATCCACAAGAGATCGCTCGAATACTTCAAACCAACATATTGCAGCCTGTTTCAGCCCGTATAAGGCTTTATTTAGTTTACATACATAATTATTATATTTACATAGAACGCCTTCAGGAATTTTTATATATATTTCTTCCTTTATACATTAAAAATGCAGTATGTATTAAAAATACATTTAAAAATGCAGTCTTTAAATTATTATAATTAAATTAATTCATCCATATGATGAATTAATAAATTATGTTGATTTGCAAACCTTATTATTAATCTAAAACTGGCTATTCTAGCGACAGGTGCAAATGTTTCATTATAATCAGTAAGATATTTTTGACTGAAACCTCTTGCAATAAAACGTGTCCTATATCTTAAAGATTTTCCAAACTCGTCATTTTTAATAGTAAAAATCAATTTACAATCTACTATTTTTTTATTCTTTGTTTTGGCACTAGAGTCCATGTATTATTAATTCTTTTAGAATCTAGTTAATCTTTTATAGCTTTCTGCCAGTAAGACCGATCATTTAGTGATTCTTTTTCATGAAATGATTTAGGTATTGTACAAATTGTACAAGTAAATGATTGAGCAATAAACAATTAATCATCATCAATTTCTTTAAAGGAAATAGGGGGACGACCTTTGAGCCTTTCACTCCTTTTTAACTGACAAGAATTATCGATATTTTTAGTCAGTGCAAAAACTTTTACTAGAACTTTGTTGATTATCAACATTGGGCTTTATTCAGTATGTTATTAGTCATTTAACTTGCGAGTTTTACTACAACAAACCAATTCATCAGATTTTGGATTATCTGACATGTAATCATGTACTATTGAACTATCTGATTTTAATTCCACTGATTTTGAACCATCCAATTTTAGTAGGTATCAGATTTTATCTCAGGTTCATATTGTATATCTTTAAATATTTTTGAATTTTACTTGGACTGTCTTGTTCATCAGATTTAGATTTATCTGATTTAGTAATCATTTACTATTGAACTATCTGATTTTAATTCCACTGATTTTGAACCATCCAATTTGAATCATTGGATTTAGTTCCATCAGTTTTGGAAGTATGAGATTTTATCACAGGTTCATATCGTACATCTTTAACTAATTTGCAAATTTTCCTTAGACTGTCTTATTCATCAGATTTAGATTTATCTGATTTAGGGATACTTATAATTTGAGACTTAATAGACACTGATTTAAACACCTGGTCACTATAAGTTTTGTTTTGAGAATATTCAACATTATTCTCTTCAGGCTTTAGTAAAGGCCTGGACTCAGTAGACACTGATTTAAACACTTGGTCACTATCAGTTTTGTCTTGAGAATATTCAACATTATTCTCTTCAGGCTTTAAGTAAAGGCCTGGACTCAGTAGACACTGATTTAAACACTTGGTCACTATCAGTTTTGTCTTGAGAATATTCAACATTATTCTCTTCAGGCTTTAAGTAAAGGCCTGGACACCGGAAAATTAGTCTCATCTACTATCACATCCCTGACGGTTACATATTTTTCGCATTCTGTGTTCCATACCTTATAACCATTTGAACTATAGCCCACTAATATTTATTTCCATGACTTATCATCAAATTTAGCTTAATTGGTTTTATTATGGACATACACAGTTGAACCAAATACCCTAAGAGGTTTAATACTCGGTTTTCTATCATGCCACAATTCATAAGGAGTTTCAGATTGTTTCATGGCTTTGATTGGCATAATATTTATTAAGTGAACAACGGTTAAAACCGCTTCAACCCAAAAACACTTATCCAACACAACCAAATAATGTGTGAACTAATCTTCTTTCAAAACGTAAGTAGTAATTCTTATTGTCAACCGATGAAGGAGTGATAGGGCCACATACACCCGAGTGCATGATATATGTATAAATGGTCGTTTTTTTTTTTTATGTGTATTCTTTATCTTTGGACTTATTAAAAAGGCAGCGAGTTTGTTTACCATAAATGCAAGCCAAGAATGAATCAGTAGTTGCAATTATTGTTTCAATTTGTTGTATGTCTTCAATCATATTGTAACATTTCAATTCAAAGAATTTACTCTTGCGAATAATATGGCCTAGGCATTGATGCCATAATTTATAAATATTCCTTTGCATACTTGGGAAACAAACTGACTTATTTTTATAGGTAGGTATTTTAAAATCAAAAGTAATTAAATGTATGAATTTTTACCTTTCATGATTGTTTTACCTTCTTTCATAATGTGAGTGCCACGCTGATCAAAAGTTATCTTCAGACCAGCCTGCTGCATCTTTGAGACAGATAATAAATTGTACGGTACCTCACGGCAGTACAGCTCATTCTCCAAAACGCCTGGAACGTCGTTGTTGCTCACTTCATTAATTGAACCTCTTTGTAGCTGAAATAAGTAAACCATTATTAGCAACAGAAATTATTATTGATGTAATTAAATGTTCGCATGTAATGAAAATATAGTCCCTGTTAATTATGTGGTTGGATGCTCCAGAATCCAACAAAAATCTCTGCATTATCTTCTTGCTGGTAATCTCCAGTCATAAATGCGTATCCTGAAAAGTCGTCGGATTTCGATGCTTGCAATAGTTCGACAGCTTGAACTGTTCTCGTTTAATCAGACGTATTCTTCTGTTTGTTCGATCGTTTAAAATAAAAGCAATCCTTCTTAATATGTCCCTTGCGTCCACAATGATAGCATTTTGTAAAATTTGAATTTTTGTGTCCTTCATTTTTTTTTTTTATTTTGATGCGGGCATGTTGAATTTCCAGTATCAAATTTTCGCTTGTAATTAATTTCCGTTTTATTTTCCACATGCAGAACTTTGATACTTATATTTCCAGCTGCTATGTTTATCGCCGTAAAGGCATAATATTCCGTTTTTGTTTTAAATGTTCCATTACGAAATTTCAATAACGACAACACACAAGGTTACCCCACAGCACACTGAAGTTACAATTTCAAACACTGATTATAATATCTCGCGGCACTGGGCACATAACCTATTAGAGGTTAAGGACTAAAATAGAAACAAACTTTGAATTATAATAATAACGTTTATTATAATTACACTAGGAATCTGATATACGTCTGTTCGCTACGAGTTCGTTATACAGAGTGACGACGATGACAGATTACAAAATAATATTGTTTTATAGACTGTCAAATTGGTTGCGTATTGATTTACTTTTTAAACTGTTTTACATTCGATAATATAATTTGTTGATGGAAAATAAACTAAATAATGTGTACTTAATTATAAATTAATTTTTGCATAAATGAAATATAATTCAACAAGTAACGCTATTATGTGTGCTACCCAGAATGGATGTAAGAATGGCTCCCGCGGTACTAAAGAGCTACTTCTCATTGATATGGCCATCAGCCAACAAGTTCGTCGGTCCCGAAAGGATCTGTCGACATGTTGGATAGACTATAAGAAGGCCTATGACTCGGTGCCGCATACATGGCTCATGAGGGTGATGGAGTTGTATAAAGTAAATGCAACTCTACGCACCTTCCTGATGTCATGTATGGGGCAATGGAGGACGGTGCTTCACTATCCAGGATGTCGACAAATTCAAGGGAACGGTGAACTGATCAGGATTGAGCGGGGTATATTCCAGGGCGATAGTCTGAGCCCGCTGTGGTTTTGCCTAGCCTTGAATCCTCTAAGCACATTGCTCGAGGGGTCAGGGTTGGGCTATCGGTTGAGAAGAGGTGGTCAGGTAATATCCCACCTTCTTTACATGGATGATCTGAAACTCTTTGCCCCCAACAATTTGCAACTGGTGGAGTTACTGAAGGTAACTGAAACTTTCAGTAATTCCATCAGGATGGAATTTGGTGTGGACAAATGTGCAGTCATGCATGTAAAGCGAGGGAGGATTATGGAATCCGTGGGAACCCAACTCTCGGATTCCATACACCTTAGGTCCCTCTCCTCAACCGAGACCTACAAATACCTGGGCATGTCGGAGGCGTTAGGCATCAACGAGGCTGACATGAAGCAATCGTTGAGGGAGCGTTTCTTTGGCCGCCTGATAAAAGTACTTAAAAGTCTTTTGTCGGGCGGTAACAAGGTGCGCGCCTTTAACGGTTGGGTCATGCCGGTCCTGATGTACTCCTTCGGCATACTCAGGTGGACTCAGACCGAGCTTGACGCCCTGGATAGAAGGGTCCGTACGCTGCTGACTGCATACCGAATGCATCACCCACGCTCATCGGTAATGAGACTGTACATCCCGCGGAAGTGTGGGGGTCGAGGCTTTTTAAATGCTAAGACCCTCCACAACCGTGAGGTGTGCAGTCTCAGGGAGTACTTCTCCCAAGCCGACGTGGGGATGCACCGAGATGTAGTCGCAGTGGACAAGGGACTCACTCCGCTCTCCTTGGCGAAAGAGAACTGGCGCAAACCTGTAGTACTTGATGCTAAAGGTCGCATGGAGGTATGGCGGAGCAAGGAGCTTCACGGACGCTTCTACCGGGCTCTTCATGGGCCCGATGTAGATTTTCTAGCGTCCGTGGCCTGGCTACGTTTCAGTGACCTATTTGGGGAAACCGAAGGTTTTGTTTGTGCAATTATGGACGAAGTAATGATGACGAGCAACTACAGAAAATATATTGTGAAGGACGGCACGGTTGACATCTGTCGGGCATGCCACTGTCCCGGTGAATCTATCCGACATATTGTCTCTGGTTGTTCTCGTCTTGCTAACAGTGAGTATTTGCACAGGCACAACCTCGTAGCTAGGATTATCCACCAGCAACTTGCTCTGAAATATAACCTTGTGGACACAGAAGTACCATACTACAAGTATGTGCCCGACCCAGTTCTCGAGAATGGTCATGTCACACTGTATTGGGATCGATCTATCATCACCGATAGGACTATTGTTGCCAATAAGCCTGACATCGTGGTGATAGATCGATTAGAACGCCGCACAATGATTGTTGACATCACTGTTCCGCATGACGAGAACCTCGTGAAAGCCGAAAATGATAAAAAAATCAAATATCTTGATTTGGCACACGAGGTTGTCGACATGTGGGATGTTGACTCAGCAGTCATTGTGCCGATAGTCGTTACAGCCAATGGCTTAATAGCCAAGAGCCTCGACCAACATCTGATGAGGCTCTCGTTAGGCAGCTGGATCAAGGGTTTGATTCAGAAAGCGGTACTTCTGGACACGGCGCGTATTGTTAGGAAGTTCCTCTCTCTGGAGCCCTGACCGCCGGCAGCTTGGACCCTGTTCCCGATGCCGGTGGGCTACTATTTTTTATATTTTTAAATGTGTATTGTTTTTATTTTTTATAACATATGTATTTAAAAATATAATTTAATATGTATATTTACAATGAATAAACGAATAATAATAATAATAAATAAATAAATTCTTTATTGCAATAAAAACAGGGCACAGAAAAATGTGAGACCCTGGCTCCAGAGCTAGGTTAGAGCACCTGTATTTCAGGAGCCAGTGACTTCTTCCATTTAGGTTACAATTGGGCAAGTCCTTTACAGCAAAAAATGACAAAATTAATTAGGTACTTAAAATTAAGTTCAAAACCTTAACCTTTAACTATGCACAAAAATAGAATTAGAATAAAAGCAGGTTATGTAATCTTATTACATCAAAAACAAAATTCGAATAAAATCAGGATTAGAATAAAAGATTAAAAATTAAATTAAAAACAATATAAATTTTAAAATAATAAATTGTAGCAATATAAATAAAATTACATCATTATTACAATGCAGCCAGAATAAAACAAAATTAAATTAGAGCATTTGTGCGTGTGTGAAGGCGTGGGTCTGAGTGTGTGTATGGGTGTGTGTGCGTGCGTGTGTGTGTGTGTGAGGGCGTGGGTGTGAATGGGGTTGTGCGAGTATGTGTATGTGTGTGAATACCATTTATTTGTGTTCATATGTATAATATTTATGTTGATTGCAGTAAATTTTCAGTTGCGTTGTAGTCCTGTGTCAGTAGCCACATTTTTACCTTTTTTTTTGTTTCACGAGTCGTAAGGGGATTTATGTTCAGGATTTTGTTGAACTTATTATAGAGAAAAGTGGCAAGATATACCCGCTGTCGCCTAGCGGACGTCGTGTGACAGCGCAAGGGTAAGCAAACGTTTTTTATAGTGCGCTTCTTAATACTTTGTGCATTATAAGGTGTAATACTGTGCTGCTTATAAACAACTTGTAGAATATAATTCTGTCTTACTGTGAGTACTTCACACTTCTCGTATAAGACTTTGGTGGGAAATCTAAAGGGTCTGAATGTCATGACTTTAAGTAGAGACCTTTGGGCCCTTTCCAGGTGAATCATAAAAGTCTTGCATCCACCACCCCATACAGTAATACAATATCCCACGACTGATTGCACGAGTGCATAGTACACAGTGCGAAGGAGTTCGAAGTCAGCCACGTGTCTAAGTTTTTTAAAAGCCCAAATAAGTTTTCTGATACGCGTTGTGGTGAGGTCTATGTGCTGTCTCCAGTCAAGTTTTTCATCCACAATCACACCAAGGTATTTTACATGTGCAGACTTAGTGATAGCAGAGCATGAACATGTCGTTGAAGAAGCCAAGTTGCAGACATGTAATCTAATATCTAAATTAGAAGCTTTAATTTTAGAAAAAGAGAATTGGAGAAATGTGGATTTAGAAAGGTTCAACGTGAGTCGGTTAGAGCTCAGCCAATGGCTCACCTTATGCAGGCCCAGTTCGGCGCTTCGTCGAACTTCGTCCCAGGTCCCCCCATGGAACACTAATGCCGTATCGTCAGCATAGGTAACGATCTTGCCGTTTACAAGTGGCAGCTGACACAGGTCATTAATGTAAATCAAGAAGAGACTTGGGCCAAGAATACTGCCTTGTGGGACGCCATAGGTAACCCCAGCATCAGAGCTAACGTATTCTTTTATTTTAACTCTTTGCGTACGGTCACAGAGAAAATCCTTAAAAATTTTTAGAGCATTTCCGCGGACACCAATCTTATCTAACTTGTCCACAAGGAGAGGAATCATGACGGTGTCGAAAGCTTTGGCCAGGTCGAGAAATATGCCCACGCATTTCTGTTTTTGATCTATTTTAAGTGTTACGTGATCAACCAATTGATTTACGGCATCTTCAGTGCTTTTTACCGACCTGAAGCCAAATTGGGCTTCTGACAGTATCTTATTGTGTTGCAGAAAGTTTGTGAGCCTTTTGTGTAGAACCTTTTCTAATATTTTTGATAGGGTAGTAAGAACTGAGATGGGCCTGTAGTTTCCAACATCGTCCTTCTTCCCTCCCTTGTGGACAGGAGTAATAAGGGACTTCTTGAGGACTCTCGGAAAAACACCTTGGGTAAGACAGATCTCGATTAGTTTAGTCAGATGAGGGACGATAATGTGTCTAGCAAATTTAAGAAACTTGGCTGAAATAGAATCCCAACCAGTAGCACAGTCATTCTTGAGATTCATAATCAACGCTTCAACTTCGGCTTCATCGGGCGGAAGTAACACGATTGAATTTGGGATGGGGGTTATGTCAAATTTATATGTATTTTGAGCTGGTGTTATTTTATCTGCTAGCTGTTTACCAATATTAGAGAAGTAGGTGTTTATCTCATTTACAGCACTTGAGCCACTTTTCTGTCGAGTTAAAAGGTGATCCCCAGCAGTTTTCTGTTTTGAGGTACTGATAATGGATTTGACAGCATTCCATTTATCTTTATTACAGGTTGTATTTTGTAGTAGCGATTTTTCGTAATTCCTCTTTATCTTTTTCAGAAGACCGTTACAAAAGTTTCTGTACCTTTTGTATATAAGTTCAGCAGATGTATTTTGTGGGTTTTTCTTATGGGTTTTGTGCAGCTTATCTCTGTGGCGGATACATCGCAGTAATCCAGGGGTAATCCAGGGTTTAAGCAATCTTTTCCTACAGGGTCGGGAAATTATGATCGAGTGTTGTGTTAATGCACTTGAAAGATGATGAACAAAAAGAGCTGCGGCATCATTTGCGTCAGAGTCACTGTTGATAAAGGAAAAATCAACAGCTTCCAAGTGTGCAAGGGCAGCTTCATAATCAACTTTCGTGTACATATTTTTTCTGCTGGTGTCAGGGTTTAGGCAACAAAGGCTTAAGAGGACTGAGGCGTGGTCAGTCACGGTTGAATCTATCACAAAGGCCGTAGCAGAATAGGATGTGTTTATCATGATATGATCCAGACAGTTTGCGAGCCTCGTTGGATAGGTGTGTGCTGGAAGTAGCCCTAGTTCCGCAGTTAGATTAAGGTAAGACGCACTGTTTCTGTCAGTATTGTTCGATTTAATATCGATATTGATGTCGCCAGCAATAATTATGTGTTTAGCTTTATTAGGGCGTAGGATCGCATCTAATGAAGTGAGAAAGCTATTTGTGCAGTGTGCAGATGGGGATCTATACACTGCTAATATGTTAATATCAGGGTAAACTTGAAGCAACAGAAAACTAGCGTCATCTGACTTAGGTTCTTCAACAGTGCATTTTATATTTTTCCTGACATAAATAACGATGCCTCCATTTTGATTAAGCCTGTTCTTGGAGGAAAAAGATTCGTAGTTCTCAATAATAGGAATAGGTTTGTGATCATTAAGCCAGCATTCAGTGAGGATTATAATGTCGATGTCAAAGGAGAATCTGGCTAGTTGTGCCTGAAACATATCGAAGTTCTTGTAAATACTGCGAATGTTTTGGGTTATGATTTCCAAAGACTTTGCAGTGCTATGTAACACAGAATTACAAGTTTCAGGGTCGCAAAAATAACTATTTGCCACAGATATAGTATCTAAATCGCCTAAAATTGTATTGGAATTATTAGCCATTGAGAAAAGAATTGAAAATTATGTCACATATAATTGGTGTTTTATCCGATAATTTTTTGTAATAATGGAATGCTTGGGATAGTTCAGGAATGGCCACGTCACTTGGTATTTTTATAATTCTAATTGTATGATACATTAATTGGTATATGTGGTTGTGTGAGTGGATGTGAAATGTATAATTGTGTTGTAGTGTACACTGAAAGTGTGTGGGTTTGGGATGGGCAGATAGAACATTATAATTTACTAACAATATTATGACAAACATCAGTAGATAACACAAAATTGTATTAATATTATAATTGAGAAAACCTGAGATAATCGCTAGTCATTTGTCCAGACGAAGGTTGTTGATGTCAGATTCGCTCTTAATCAAAATTTGCTTACCGCCTTCAATTTTTCGTAGAAAAACTTTTCCAAATGATGTCCAACAAAATTTGTAGCCGTTATCCTTAGCATAGTTTCTAGCAAGGTAATAAAGTCGTTGTGCTTTAAGGGTAAGGATTTCAGTGATGTATATTGGTTTTGATGGCCCTTCCTTGTTAATGTGGGTTGTATTCAGTTTGTTTTGGCTGTTATTTTTGTTGAATTGTCGTAAGTTCCTTAATATGCTATCCTTTGGTGTTGTGGTAGTGAAATCAACCATGATAGTGGAAACACCATCCTTTTTATTCAAACGGTAGACGTCTTTTATATCTTGGCGCTGCACGTGGGTTTCCAGAACGCTTGCTGTTTCTGTGATTATCTTACGCAAGTCTTCCTTTGTTTCGCCTTGCTTTTTTGGGATGTTCTTAATCTCAATTTTAGACGAATTCATCATCCGTTCGAGGTTTTCCACTCTCTCTTCAAGTTGATTAATGTAAGAGCGGTCAGCTTTTCGTTCCGCTTCCAAATTTTGCAGTTGAATTACCATATCATCATATTGTTTAGAGATATGGTCGACAGAATCTTTGATTCCAGCATTTTGCACCTTGATTTCAATCATGGCCGTTTGAATAGTTTTCAGCTTGCTATCTGTTTGGGTTGTGTGAGTTTTTAATAGTTCACGAATCTCCTCCATGAAGTCTGAGTAATCGTTATCACGTTTGCGCCTGCGCGAATTCACATAATCGGGTTCGCTAGCGGGTATAATTGGGGTGGATACAGCAGTTTGCACGATTACTTTGCATGCAGTTGATTGTGCGTCTGATTCACTGCATGTAGGAGTCTTTGGGGGTGTACGTCTTAGTGGCATCATAATTTCGTTGAATAATGACTACTTATAAGTTAATAAATAACAAATAAAGCCTGGCAGTAGAGCAAGCGCAATGTTTTGGTTAAAAAGCTGTCACACAAGTAGCCAAAGCGTTGTTAAAAAAATGCAAAAAGAATCACAAGTTGGCAGAATCGAACTCACGGAGTCTTACTTGTGTATCTCTATGGGTCGTCACTCGGCTATTCGGACTTAGTAATTATTTGCGAAATTACTGATGTATTTCTCACCAGGAGTGTCACAGCGAGGCTTGAAGTAGAGGTTTGTGACCATATAAGGTAACGTTTCTCGTCGTGCAGTGCGCTCTGACTCACCGGCTGTTGGCGAATAGGAGCGGAGCGCGCCGTGTGACTCACTGCTAATTACTTGTTTCTTTGTTCCGCTTCCATTGCATTATTGTTGTTACCAATTTATACAATTATTTCGTTTGTTTATATTGTAGACTTGTATCACACACTATTATTTTTTGGTTCGATTGTTATTATATAGTATGACTCGGATTAAAATTTCACTTAATAGGTACAGTAGAATAAATAATTACTTATCGGAGCGACTCGCAACACGTCTAGCTCTGAGTGCGCGCGGAAGTCCAGTGGTAGAACAAATGTTACACATTATTATGGTTACTTTAACACCCTTTCGGTTTAGTACCCCCTTTCTGAATAACCTTGTAGAAAAGAGGTTTGTGTCAACAACTAACTTCATGGTGTCACAAAGAAAACAGGTTTCTGTCAACAACCATGCACTTTAATTGTCGAGACGTTTCTTATATTCTTTTCACCATAAGATGAGTCCTGACAGCTCGGTCATTTCGTAAATTGTAGCCGTAAGGAGACTGCTATCGAAAAAACGTAAACGACATCATCAAATACCGTAAAAGTGCTATAATATCCATGTTTTGTTTTAAAAAAATATTTGATTTTCTTTGTATGGTAACGTTTTGTAGAGAAACGTGAGGAATCAACTTATAGTGAAAAGGGTATAAGTGCATGTACTGTGCCTATTCAAAATAAAAACTTTTGAATTTGAATTTGACAACTAACTTCATGGTGTCGCATTTCCGCTACAACATGCGTGCGTAACTTCCGTAACAATGAAAATTTTATCATTAATCCCTCAATGCGCCAAAAGCATGCGCCAAAAAATTATACTTTTATAAAGAAAAAGAAAAATGTTTTTGATGGTGTGTGGACTCCGTCAACCCACACCGGGTTAGCGTGGACTAAGTCCCAGCACTGGGATAATAATGAGATAATTATTATAATAATAAATAATTTATTCTTCCAAAAAGAACACAAAGTGCAGGAAACAAACATTTACAATTTTTTGAGGTGAATGTACAGAAGCATACAAAATGAGACAACGACTTCCAAACTGAGCCATGCTCGTATCTTGGGTAGTCGGTGGTCGACCGTTTTAGAAGTCATACATATATCACCGTCCTATTTTGAGGAAAAATATTAAGTAAACAGAAACATAACAATTTTATAGAATTGACAACTTTACAAAATGCGTGGTTATGACTGAAAAGGATATAGCAGTGGCGAAGGCTCCATACAACTCGATTCCTATCGGCTTCCCCTTCGAAATATGGCAAATACTAGTATCTATTATTTTCAATTATCATGTAAACAAATAATTGGTCTGGCTTCCCTTTTAAGAAAATTCACCCTTCGCCACTGGGGTATAGATTTCACTTTTCAAGTAAACGATAAATGTAGGTATTAAATTAACAGTACTGTACCAAATAAACAGCTTTCAGACGACAGTGTGTCAAATAATATTGCACGTTCCTATCTTGGATAGCATCGAGTCACAGGACCTAATATCATGTACTAACCTAATTTATGTATCAAACCCGATCTAATATCCGACATAACTTAGTATCTTACTCAAGTGAAACTGATATTGGTACAACACTATTTCCCTGCATGTACCCAAAATATTCATTATCGATATAAATGTATAAACGACATTGTAATCAGATGCTTGTTTATTAGCTGTTTGTTCCAGAATTAACATTTGACGTGTAAGTGCCTGTCCACATCTCCACGTCAAGGACGTTGTCAACGTGGAACGGTGCGGTAACGTGGCATAGTGCGTTGAAATAACGTTCCAAATTTACGTTACCGTATCGTAACACTTTCCGCCTCTAGCCGCAAGCGCACACGTATATGCGCTCCGCCCGCGCTCTCCACGCCCGCGAGTTAGTCGCCGTCTATGTGCTCCGATGTTTTAAAACCATACCTTACTGTTTCTCTTATTGAAATTCAGGATCTACATGGTCAACGATAAATCTAACAATGATCTTGACGTGCATTTTTACGATACGGTAACGTAAGCACGTTATGTCAACGCACTGTGCCACGTTACCGCACCGTTTCACATTGACGACGTCTTGACGTGGAGATGTGGACACGCTCTAAGGAGTTATTAAGATAATTGTAAGCTTATTGGTGTCTTTTATCACCCAAGAATGCGACATAAAATACTCTATTAAATAACATAAGATCATGCCTGTATTCCCCGAAGGGTGAGGCAGAGGTGTATAGTACACCCTAATTTCGTCGGTCCCATGTTATAGGGGGCGAGCCTAATGCCATTAACCAGGCACAAATCCAGACATCGGGCTGATACTGAGAAGACACGGAAATACCCAATAACACTTTGCCCAACCAGGATATCGAACCCAGGACCTCACGCTCAGCAGTCGCACTTGTGACCATTAGACCAACGATGCAGTACAAATAAACTAAAGTTAGAATTTTTAAAAACCCCGTCTTTAAAATGGCTGAAATGATTATCATCAAACGTAGCTAAGAACCATCTCTATTAAAATCGGCTTCCAAACAAAGAAACCGCATTGAAATCGGTTCATCCGTTTTAGAGCTACAGTGCCGCATACAGGCAAACTTATAAGATCTTTACTTTTGCTTTGGGGGTAAAATAAGCATGCATGTGTCAGAGTATGTAGAATTGTAATAATTAAAAGCTTTTTATATTATATTACGTATATTGTATTTCTTGTTTATTTTCACTTTTAAAGCATTTCTAAACGAAGAGATAACCATGATTCATGATTTCCGAACGAAAGTTATGATCTGTGGCAATGTTTATTCAATACTAAATACTATTTATTTCAAATATTAAAAAGTAACAATGCCATTATCATTAATGATGTTTAGAATGATCCTTATATTTTATGTCATTATTTCAACTTACTAATTGGTCATTATTCCATAGATGTATAATTAAAGTAAGCTCAGTTGATGTTATGTTTTATGGAATGTTATTTAAAGGTTACAATCTAATGCTTATAAAAATAACGTAATTATCTGACTATGTTTCAAAACAGTTCTGCTAAATTAGATCTTATTATTATTACCAATGTTTAAAGTTATTTAGTTAAAATGTATGACAATCTCTGATTGGTTGAAAAAGGCGCCTTATGATTACTTTTGTGCTATTGTTTGATAATGTTATAAAAAGGGAGGTAATTCTCAAAATAGGTTAACATTAGTCTTGGAACGATTACAGGAAGATACTAAGTTAAGTACTTTGATTGTTATTTTACACTGTTATTATGCTAGTCTGATTATAAATATGTCTATGCTAATTTGATTGTAAATAATTATATATTATTTGCTATGTGTGTTTATGTATATTATTTAGCTTGACATTGCTATGGTCTGACCTATATTATTTTATTATCTGACTAGCTTGTCCTTATTATTTTCTATTCTTGTGAGTAATTATATTGTGTATAACATGTAACTAACAACTAACCCAAATACAAGTACTCTCAGTGGTGGAGAGTCTATGTTGGTTTCATTTACCATACCCGCTGTGCCCCTGATAGGTAGATATTGGTCTTAACTGTAATGCTATGCTCACTATATCCATTTCTATAACCATAATTATCAGCCCACATTATTGCTATTCCTAATACCTAGTACATTGATATTGCTAAATTATTGTTCAAGTGAAATAAGTAATTATTAGTATACTTTAGTCAAAGATGTTTGTAGTTTTCATAATAAATTATGAATGGTAAATAATTCTGGTTTATAAATGTAGTCTATCTTTCTCTCATTACAGTAATATACACCTACAGCTATATTTGATATGATTATATGTCTATATAATCTAACACATGCAAGATGCATTTCTGTTGCCGCTATAACAACCAATACTAAAAAATCGAATAAAATAAATATTTAAGGGGGCTCCCATACAACAAACGAGAATTTTTTGCTCGTTTTTGCTCGGTATTGATAACGGCAATAGGTAGACGCTTGAAATATTCACAGAATATTTAGTTTTATATTCAATTTAAAAATAAATAAATAAATTAAAATGAAACTAATATTTAAGTGGGGCTCCCATACAACATACATGATTTATATAATTCAATCGTAATTCGAAAGACACGTGGCGCCATCTATGAAAGTTTTTGTTGTTTTCCTCGGGAAGAGTACTTTTCTTCGGGATGAAAGGTACCCTATGTCCGTTTCTGCACACCTGAAAACGTATATGCAAAATTTCAGGATCATTGGTTCAGTGGTTTAGGCGTGAAAAGGTAACAAACAAACAAACTTACTTCCTTTTTTGGCGAGGTCGCGAGACGAACTCACCGTCCTGGCCGCGTGTTCAGCTCATGATTAAGGGCTCCGTTTGGGTCCGAAACTAGTCGGGCAATCCCGAAAAATGCACGTGAGTAAACCGTAAATAATCATAAACTTACTTCCGCATTTACAATATTTTTATTTTATTTTATTTTCTTAGAAGTTAGATAGATGGTACGGAACCCGTCGTGCGCGAGTCCGACTCGCACTTGGCCGGTTTTTATTTGAAAGTCGTTTCAAAAAGTAAACTCGTCTAGTATTAGTGTCGCGACTATCAGCATTCAGGCAGCTCCCAAACGCCTCACGTTGAATCGACTCCGACGGACGAAGGTTCTATTACCATTCTCAATTCGATTTATTATGCACCTACTGCCGTGAATACCAGATTTGTTGCCACATCCACTGTTGTTATGCCACGTCTCAGGTCTAATGTACGTAAAAGTGAATTTGTACTGGCATCTGTAAATATTTTATAAGAGGAAACGTGGTGCGGTTTTTTGGTATTCTCGGACTGTTTCTGGTTTAAGAAATGTTTGCACGTAGAGAACATTTAGGACGAATTTTAAACTAAATAGAGAATAAGTTTTCTGTTTTATTCTGCAGTAGAAGTAATAGTATCACAAAATTGTCGCATGATACATTTTTTAATAATAAATTAAAACTCCTTTGTCTGGAGCCATGACCGCCGGCAGCTTCGACCTTGTTCCCGATGCCGGTAGGTTACTATTTTTTTATATTTTTTCATTACTCATACTCGGAAAGTAGGTCTGAAGTTGCCTGAAGAGCGGGCTGAAAGTAATACTTTTGTCTCGGGACTAAATAAGTTACTTTCACCCCTAGGGTAACAATGTTATTACATGTGTATTGTTTTTCTTTTTATAACGTAGGTACATAAGTATTTAAGAAATATTGAATAATTGAATTCTATTTACAATGAATAAACGAATTAAAACTATCTCAAATGTCAAGCAGTCGACTTTATTTAAAAAAGGTACACGTACACACGAATTCAAGTAACAGAGGGGGGATTCCACTCCTCAACTCCACTGACTCCACTTCACTAATTCACTTTCATTCCTCTGGCTCTCATATATACACGACGGAACACAGTAAACTGCTTGGCGCTGGACTTTAAAGTCTCAAGTACTGTAATTATAGACACAATAGATAAACAATGGCACTGATGAACCGGTTCGTCGGTCGGGCCGCTAGCGGTTAATATGAGGGTGGATGATTATTCGAAAAATGTTTGGAAAATTAAGAACGTCATTATCATCATCCCAAAGTTCTAAATGCAGATGTTTCAAACTTCAATTATAATAATGAAAAATCAAACTATACCACTGCCGTCAAGCAATAAGACAAGAATAAAAACAATCTGAAACTAATATTAATGTTAACAAGGAAGGAGAACAATGATTTATTAAAAAAAATTAAGGAAGTTTCGAATATTCACCCGGGTGGTTGCTAGTCAGGCGGATCATATACACGGTTAGTCGGAAAGGGGGTACTAATCCGCTTCACTGATTGTTATTTTAGCTTTTTCAAAAAATTCTTAACCCTGCCTTAGTTACGAATTCATAAAATGGAGCAATCAAGCAAATGGAGCAATGGAGCAAGCAGTCTTCTAATCTGTGACCTCAAATATAACCTCAAATGTAAACACAGCTGAGCATAGCTGAGGATAGATAGATTTTAGCGTATTTTTTATGAAATCTTTGAACAGTTATTTCCCTTAAACTATTGACTTTTCGGGAAAGTTGTAGACCAAAAGTTATTAATTATTATGGGTACTTTAACACCCTTACCGACTAACCTTGTAGATCCTACCACCAAGCGCACTTTCCTTAAAAACATCAAACAACCGACCATTCAACTGGCAATATCATTGGTTTCCTTAAAGTCAAGAAAATCAGAAAAACAATAAACAATGAAGCAGGAAAAGGACGAAACAATATTGCCATAAGCTCTTTACACATGACAAACATTCAAATCTTAAATTCTATCAAAAGGTGCCTGAAAATCAGTTATTTCGTGATCTCCGTTTACTATTCGTTTATACTCGATACCTGAAATTGTTATACCGAAGATGGAATTGCAAAATGTTTGCCGTCGCCGCCCGTGAACGCTAACGCAACTGAACATCGTAAATCTGTGATACGAATTTTGTAGACACAGCTGAACTACGCTTTTTGATACGATTTCTCGTAGATGAAAGGGGAATTGAATATTTATTTATACCTTTACGCGCAATGGTGAGACATCTCCATAAGCAAAAAAATGTAGACATATCTATACACTACATAAAATAAAATCGTAACGATTCTAAAACAGTACCTTAAATATTGTTGCGAAAAAATTAAGTGCGACTCATCCTAGGAACGATATTGATGCCAAAAATATCGTTTTTAGATAATTTCGTCTGTTTGTCCGTCTGTGTGTTTGAGCTTCACGCCAGTGCTACTAGGCAGAACCAGTTGAAATTTGAAAACCGCATTCTCTAAAGAGCGGGTCAGGTTATAGAGTACAAATTATCACGCTATTGAGTGTTGAGGATAAGCAGTCACCTTATGTTTCCTTGTTAGAGCTAAATAATAACAGAACAAAGTTTGCAATAAATTGGTATTGCAAAATTAAAAGTTTACCAAATTTAAGTTTACTGATTTTGGCGTTCTCAACCATAGATCTGGAAAACATGTTATGTTCAGGTAAATTTAATTAATTTTTATTTGCCTAATGCGCATCCCGCACAGTCAATAGATATTTAATCATTTTGATACGTAAACAGACATATTGTTATTATGTACATTCAAAATATTCTTCAACTTTTAACATATTCAGCGTTATTTTCATATCACGCTACTCGTACTACAATTGAAACAAAGTTGCATTTAAATGTTGGTCTAGCAAAACACACAGTTTACCTTTGACACAGCATTCACCGAGATTCCAACAAAATAACTTACTTAACTCTACATATTTTGGTATACGAATGCAACACAATGCACAACTTTACATTTTCCGAAAATACTGCTACGTAACAAAATTGTTTGCTTCAAACAGAAATTGTAAAAGTTGCAGTTTTTCACAAAAAATCTCTCATATTTGCCTAAAGCCCGTATTAACCTAAAGAGTAAAGACTCACTTATAAACCTGTTACGCTCCAACATTTTTTTGTTACACTTGCATTTCGTAAAAACCGTCGACAATCTAAACGACAATAAACGTCCCAGTTCTGCATTCATTTACAGCGGGGAAGTGTTGACGTTGGCGAAACAATGGCAGGACTCGCTCGCGTTCCCATCTCTAACTACACAATACATCGACGGTTATTCACCGCGACAGAAAGCTGGAGTCTATCTGTACGACAATGGACATTGTGGTGTTCGATTCGTTCGCTTTACATTGTCGAGTGCCGCCAATCGCTTCGCTGCGTTCTAATTCAATAGCGTCCGCCGTGAAATAATAAAATACAGTTGCACGGTTGTGAAAATGCACCGATGGGATTTACAACTGTCTTCGTGTTGCTTTGGTTCGGGGCTCGATAGTATGGTTTGATGATGCAAGTGCATTGTATTTTGACCTCAAAATACCGGTTGTTAGGGATTGTTTACCGGCAACTGAAAGTCTTCTTCTATCGCGTCAGCACGAGCTATACAAGAATAGCTCATGCCGTGCTGAAAAGATTAGCCAGTCAGCAAGGGTGGTAGCGAGGCTGCCTGCCCAGGGTGCGTCGGACGTACTGAAGTATCGTAACTCGTGGAGGCACTTTTCATGCACCCCAAACTGAAACAGTGAATTCAGCCAATTATTCTGAATTTAATATTTTCGATAAGTGACTTTTATGATTTTTCTTTTCACTAATTTTAGATTCCTCTGGTGCAAAATACAACATATTGCATACACACAGCATATTGCAAAAAATAAAATGTTTTTTTTTTATGAATCCCAATATTTGGCAGATTCCTTTGATATTTTCCACGAATTTTCAATTCAAAATAATGAGCTTTCATTGTGTCAATTTTTGGAAACCTATCCATTACACGCAGTTTCCTTTCAAAACAATAATTGATGAAAACATATTAGAAATTTCCAATAAATTCGTTAAAATCCGAGAAAAAATCCACCAATTTTCAATTCAGAATAATGGGCTGAATTTTTTGTTTCAGTTTTTGGTACCTTGCATTTGGTATAACAAAATTTTCAGGATTACCCGCCATTAAATGTAAAAGGAATACTTAATTTTCTTCATTTTTTTATATTAAATGATCTGCATCTTAATTGCGCACACTCTCGCCACACACTCGTCATCGCTATGGCTTTGATTTTAACAATACAACAATATTCATTGCGTGTACCACGCAATGAATATTGTTGTATTGTTAAAATTGTTATACAGTTGTGGAGAAGTCGGATTGTTAATTTATACGTTGCTATAGAAATTCTTGACCTGTCAAAATCAAAGCCTTAGCAATTACGAGTGGGTTCCGTAATTGAAATATTGGTTGTGAGTTTCTACGTAAACGAGGAGTGATTGTTGTTTGATTTCAGCTTTTCCTAGGACCGGTAATGTTTTCAGTAAAATATCGAATACTGCAGCCTATGCAAAAGATTTTCGCCGTATACGTGATTAAAAACAGACTTATTAATATAAATTCTTTATTATCAGGCTACTAGGGCCATAGATATACAACTTTATTTTTAGTGTATAGAAAAACCGAGACACCCCAACAAGATTTTTATCAGAACTGCCTGAATGTGTTTTTTTAAAATAAATATCCAAGTTACACCTGAGTTTATGTCGCGTTAAGTCCCTAGTAAAGTGTGAAATGCCTGAGATGTGCTATGCAGGGTTGTCTAATACACGGAAATTGACCGAGCGGACCGTCTCAAGCCTCAAGGTGTCTATTCTCGTCCACTGTTATGCATAGAAACCTATTGAAAGAGAATTGAAATTTATGAAAAAAAAAGGAAAAATGTAATGTGGTGTAAAAACTATGTCAATCGATTCTCCTAGTGATTTTGAACAAACTAGTTTCAGGTTTAGTGTATACTAAAACTAAACTTGTATACCTTATTAACTAACTTAAACACGCTGACATATAATTGGTTGTTTTACTAGAACAAACGACGTTCAGACCATGCTCTACGGTCAAAAATTACCAGGCGTTCTTAAAAAGTCGTATGTTGCTCAACATTAACCGTAACATTAAAGTACTCATCGCGGCAATCGCGGTAAAGTTCCCGGCAAATAACTTGAACCATCATGGCGCCGACTGCGCAAGACCCCCCCTCTGACCTGTATGAATTTTTTTGGTGTTTATTTAAAAACCAATGACTTTTTTTTATTTGATGCTTTAGTATGTTAGTGGGTCATGGTCTGAACAACGTTTGTTCTAGTAGAACAACCAATTAAATGTCAGCGTGTATATTATAATAATACATTTCGATACCTTTGGGTAGAAAGGTCGTATAAACCAAAACCCGACTTTTCAGGAGAGCAGAAAAACTTTTTTTTTTTTACATAAAAATTTATAACTTTTTTGTTTTTGAAGTTATAAAAAAATGATCTATGAAAAAGGTTCTTACAATTTGCAAATGAAAAAGGTTAAACCATCAAAACCTATCTATCTTCTTTAGTTTTAAAGTTATCATGGATTTACGTCTAAGAAAAAATCAATTCTTGGTTGATACACCCCATAAAAATGTACTTTAAAAAAACTGTATAGGTCGTATATCCATTTTTGGTAAGCTCATGGTCACATTTATTGTCGTAAACACCCATATATGTAGTTTTTTTTGTATTAAAAACCATTTATAATCATAGATCAATTGAATTTTGACTAATAAACAATCCTGTAACTCTCAGAATTAGTAGGAACTTAATTATTATTATTCTGATACCCAATAATGATCGATTCAAATAAAATAAAACTACCTGAAATACGAAATCAATGATTATTAAGTATTATAATACCTTCTAATCAACATTTACTATTATTTCAATAATGGTACAACATACCTAACAGGTTTAACATTTTTAAATTGAAAAATAATTATAACAACTTAAACTGAAACGTGAAATAAAAAAATCTACTTAGTCATAAAAACAAAAATTATTCAAACTTCTTCTAAATTAAAGTAATCAGGCATTTTAATCATTTATAAAATCATGACATGATCGTTTTTTTTTTAATTTTTGTACATATTTAAATGTACTTAATTCAATAAATTATTGAATTAAGCCTTTGTACTAAAGCTTACTTACTAAGTAATTTATTGAATTGCAACTAAATACAAAAAAAATAAAAACGATCAAGAACTAAACGTAACTAACATAATTATGTACTAAAAAGTAACTTATTTATGATATTTTGTATTCATAATTAGTTTAAAATTATTAATGAATTGTTACTCTAAATTATTTTAATCTCTCTTCAAATCACGGCTCATCTTCAGTGCGGAAGATGTCCGGTCCTTTGAAAGGCATACACGGGGACACAGGTTCAATGCGCAGAGACCCCTTTGAGAACTTTAATCTAAAATGGGGTGGGGCACCAACCGGGGACTATCCACGGCTGCACTATTGGAGTACAGTCATGGACCGTCCCAGGTGGGTGCAAGACTATTGTAAAATATGGTGAAAAATATCTGGTCTATGGAAAGGGGTGTTAGGTGAACTAGATAACTTCTATTGCCGGAAGAAAACGGCGTCTGCCTTTCAACATTTAAAATTGAAAAGTGTTGGCAGACGGTGACTCGCCAGCTCACTAGCTGGGCCCCCTGAAAATTATTTTAATTATTATTATAAATTACTTTAAAACGAATTATGAATTGAGAAAAACATTTTCAAAAAAAAAAAATAGGTGGCAAAGAATTCAATCATTTAACATAGTCTTGTTTTTTTTACTAAATAATATTTTACTAACGAACGAAATGTGAAATTCCGTAAATACGAAAAGTTATTATTCTTTTATAATAATAATTGTATTATTCAATTCTTCTTCCTCGTCTTCTTCGTCGATAGGAACTCAATTTCCTGCGACCACCAGTACACCTGGCGCTTGGCAGGGTGGATGTGAACCCGAGGCGTCGCCGCATCGCAAATATGCGACATCGCCTCCAGGAACCACTCCGAATCTACGTTGATGTCGACAGGCCTGTCCGGTGTTGACACCCAGGCCTGTACGATAGAGGCTTCCAGGAGGGACTCCCTGTCCAGCCGCTTTAGCGCCCAGCGCGGACCGATCCCACCCGGGGCCGGAGCGCCTGAGGTCTGGGCGGAGACGGCGAATCGGATATACTGATGGCCTGACAACGTCTCCACCTCCTCCATGACGCGCCAGCCCTGGACACGGCGCGCTATAGCAGGGGTAGCGAACGTGAGGTCCACTATGGATCCGCCCCGCTGTCGCACGCACGTGTGAACGAAACCCCGGTTTAGGATCTGTAGACCCAATTCCAGGGCCCAGTCCTCCAGCACCTCGCCCCGCGAATCCGTGGCCGGGGAACCCCAAGCCATAGACTTGGCGTTGAAGTCGAAGACGAGCACGGGACGAAGATGACTGCGACCGACGACGACGCCCAAACCCTCGAGGAAATCCTCGAAGTCGGCGAGAGACCGGTTGGGGGAGAAATATACTCCCACAACCACCAGGTCTTCGAGAAGGGCCGCCACGTATCTCCGTCCACGAGTGACGTTCTCAATGGACGGAGAGCCAGTCTGTCTATCCCGCTCGCTCTTCTGCTTGTCGCTGCACGCCAAATGCGAGCCTTGTGTGTTGGTCGTAAAGTGCTTCTTGCAATGAACATGGTTTATACACCAACGTCGCGAACTGCCTTTGGATTTACGACGTCGAATTTAAACTATGTTTAGGTAATGCATTTAACACGTTAGGGCGTATAAACCATTTACAATTAACGACTATTTTTACGCCCTGAGTTAATATAAATTATGGTCATTACATCATAACAACACTACAAAAAAAAACATTTGGCTTTTACATTGAAAATTTACCTTTTTTAAGAGGCTATGACCGAAAATTTCTGGGTCGTATTAACCATTTTTGTGCGAATTTCTGCATTTCGTATATACAGATCGATAGAGAAAAAAAAACTGAGAAAAATGGTACATAAATAACTCAATTTGGCCAAAATGGTTTATACGACCTTTCTACCCAAAGGTATCGATTTGTATAACCCAAGTAGCATTTTGTTCTCTTTAATAGTTCACATTTAGTTCACAGGTGATCTCTAAGCAATAACATTGGCCACACGTGGTTCATGGGCAGTACTAAAGTGAACAAATTCACTTATACCTGTTTAAGGCATGTATAGGCGTGTAGAATTGGCCTATTAAGTAACCATTGGTGTTACAATGGGCTAATATTAATCTTCAAGTCAGCTTTCACTTTAAAAGCTGAACAAGAGCATTTTAAGAGGGGAAAAATACGGCACGGGCTATTTAAAGGTTCACATGTACAGTGTTATATTGCTGGCATTTTAATACAACACATGTGGACATTAATGCAGCCAAAAGCTGTATATTGAACCTTTTGTGAAGCGTTATTCAGCCTGTAGCTGTAAGCGGGTCTAGTGTGTGATTAATCAGCCTTTATATTATTCTGTAAAAGAGCGTTTAATGAGTTCACCAGTATCGTACTTACATAACATCACGCCTGTATTCCCCGAAGGGTTGGATAGAGGTGTAGTAACACCCTCATTTCGTCGTTATGTTTAAGTACCATGTAATAGGGGGCGAGCCTATTGATTGATTGCCAAACCGGGCACAAATACCGAATCCGGGCTGCTACTGAGAAATTCCACACAGAAAAACCCAGTAACACTTTGTCCAACCTGGCAGTCGTGCTTGCCATCGCTAAACCAACGAGGCACCCAGCAAAGTGCTTTCTTTAAAAAAACAAACACCGATGTTAAGCCCCTTTTTTCGTTTTTCGTTTTTTCCACATAAACACTGGAATCAGGAAGATTTATAATAACCACAAACCGGATTTTCCAAAAACCCAAACAAAACAAGTAAGAATGGAGTTTAAAGCTGATAATCTCTGCTATTGTTTGTAGATTATATTTTTTATACAAACCTCGTGACTGGGTTTCTATATTGAATCGACAAGAATACATAACATAATCGGCCCATTGATGTCCCACTGCTGGGCACAGTGAAGGGTTTTGCCCAGCGATGGGGTGTGTAATCTGCCAAGCCGCACCAGGCTAGAGCGTAGTGGACTAAGGTCTAAACATTCTCATTTGTTTTCATAGATCAATTTACATTGTTTGAATTACATGCGATAATTGCTTAATATGATGAGTAATACATAAATTGCAATACTGACGGAATAGGGTTTAGAAATTCAATGATAAATGACATCATTGTATTTTTGGAATTTCAATTAATTCATTTTTTGTATTAAAAAAAAAATTACAATTGCTGTAGCGCATCGGTTGTACATGTAGCCACATTTCTTTATCAGGCCATTTGCGTTTAATTAAAGCAAAAAGTCTTGTTGCGAATAAATCCAGCTTTTTCCTTCTTAGAAAGGGTATAAGTGTTTTATTTCATTTACACAAATAATATTTACATAATTACAAATAAAAGTATATACAAATAAAGAAAAATATATCCTAATAAAACTATAAAATAAAATAGGGCATCAAAATATTCCTCCGCATCGCTGTCGACTGGTAAGGTGCCCAGAAGGCTGGCAGCATTGCCACGTTGTGTGGCAAATTAAAATACTATAATTTTGTGTTATTGTATTTTAATTAATGACATTATTGTATTATTGAATTTTTGGAATTTTAATTTTGAGTTTACTAACACTTTGATGATAAGTTTTTTACTAACCATCGGGCCAATGTTGTCTGAATTAAATAAATAATAATTATTAAATTTATAAAAACATAGAAAGCAGTTAAATTGCTATTCATTTAATAGAATTTACTCAACCCAGACAAATAATTATCGTAATGTCGAATGATTTAAGCTTAATTGCTTAATATCACTGGTTGATATTGTTATTAAAATTCTATTCAAGTTCAATAATACAGTTCATAATAGGTACATAATGGGACAAATACAATGTCAAATATCAATGTCACCGAGCAATCATTGGAGTAGGTAATTTATTAAATGTCAAAGTGTAAAATATAGTCATTAAAATTACGTCGATTTTACAATTGTCTAACTATTTAAGTGTTATCATTTGTGTTATCGGTTGCGGGTAGCACTGGGCAATGTTGACAAAGGAAGTCGTCGATATGGATCAACGCACCCGATGTTATAAAGGCGGTGGTCATTCGACGGAGCGGAGTATTCTGTGTAGATCAGCCGAAGAAGTCTGACCTTTTATATCTGTCTTTTATAGCTTGTCCTTATTTTATCATCTTGTAATAATTGTGTAAAGTATTATATTGTGATCTAGTTCATGTTACCAACACCAACCCAAATACAAGTACTCTTAGGGTCTAACCACATTTATCGACGCGGAATCGGCTAACACCGGTCAAAAAAGCCTTTATGTCTACGTAATAAGGGTGTTACTAATACCATTCGCATCGGCTCGGCTCGGACGACGCGTCGCGACGCCGGCCGACGGCGAAACGAGCCGTTTGTATAGATAAGTCGAGTAGTGGTGATACGCACTCGGCTTAAGCCGATTCCGCGTCGATAAATGTGGGGACACCCTTAGTGGTCGAGAGTCTATGTTGGTTTTATTTACTGTATTTACCTTGCTCGCAATCCTGACATACTGATATTAGCTAAAACTATAATGATAGAATCACCCCTGAACGATTATGTTGTTGTGTCTTTTACATTTAACATTAATTCAGATACCCAGATTTTGTGAAGAGCCTCGTGCACAGTAATGCGGAGAGTATAGTAAAGCGGCTGATTATGAAGCGGCTGTAATAGAAGTGAAGTTATTAGTTTACATAATTATGTTTGGCTGCCTCGTTGGTGTAGTGGTCGCAAACGCGATTGCTGGGGGCTTACTATGACCTCTTAAGAAAACGTTCAAACGCCAGCCAGTCAACTTCCGTTCAAAAGCATGTGTTCGGTACAATATTTGCAACCGAACAGCTCAGCATTTTTGCCTGCGTGCATTTCAATAAATTCATGTATCGCAACTACCTATTGCAAGTTAGCGTGTGTTCGGATACCAATCGCGTAACTCGAATCAAACCATCTTAGTGCTAATTTAGCTTAGATTTACCATTTGATAGTTAACTAGTATTCAATATAATCTTTAAACCATATTATTGCGTATTATTAAACTAGTGGTCGTAAACCAATAACCAAACCATTACTAGTCCGATATAAAGTCAACCAAATCAACCAAGATATCAACCAACCCAGAACTTAGTGCTAAACCAATCAGGCACTACTTTCTACAGCAGGCTTGCTTCTGAATCGCTGAAAATCGTACCATGACAGTACTAAAGGTGAACGACTATTGAACCAAGTTGAACGGTAATGCTTGTTCATGGTATAAAAAGTCTGTACAAAAGAAATGGTGAACGGATTTCGTAAACGTCAACGTAGCAGGCCTGCCGCAGGCTCTAACGATGTCATAGTACAAAGAAGCAGGGCAGTTCAACTTCCAGGCAACTTCTGTCCTGCTTTAAGAGGTCATAGTAAGCACCCTGAGCGTGAGGCAGATCCTCACGGTTTGATCCCCAAGTCGGGCAAAGTATTACTGAGTTTTTCCGCGGGAATTTCTCAGTAGCATCCCTGAGTCTGGACCCAGTAGATAGCAATATGCTCGCCCCCTATACATGGGACTTAAACATAATGATGTAAATTAAAGATGAAATTGCCATGCATCTTTAAACTCTCAATCACCGTAATTATAGACACAATAGATAAGACAATTAAGTGTCGTCCTGAGACGACGGGCGGTACGCAACTGGTTAAATCGATCCACAATTTTATATAACTACTTTTAATGCTTATATTTACTCAATATCGAACTGTAATACGATTTATAGCATCTGGCGGACTTAAATTAAAATTCTTTATTGAAGATACAGAGACAATACTGAAACGAATACCTATCATTGCTCTACCCTTTCGTCCATTTAAAATCGTTTTTGCATTTCCATTGACATGCAATTTGATCATATTAAAAATGGAATAAAATCAAGTGCGAATCGGACTCGCGTTAAGGGTTCCGTGCCACCAATAGTTTTTCTTTTTTAATTATTTTTTGTTTAAATAGCAATGATGGCCTTTTTTTTTCTTGCGAATGTCCTCATGGTCGCCTGGGGAAGGCGAAGGGTTATAACGGACCTTTTACCGGCTAAAAACCCACGGTGTTCCAAAAACCCACGGTGTTCCTTCTCCTGACCCTTGGCCGAGGTCGCGGGATTCACAGCTGCATGCACCGCAACCCCGGCAAGCCTCGGTCCGCCAGCCCCTGGCTGACCTCTTTTCCTGTGGGGCCTAGCCCCACGTCCTCCTGGGAGGCGCGCATGGAACACATGCGCGCTGCCTTCTCGGCTGTTACTGGTCGAGTGACGAGTCCCATATCCCATCACCCGCAGCAGTGATAGCCTAGCGGTTTAAAAATTGCCTTCCATGCAGAACGGACTGAGTCCAACCCTTGCCCTCTTCTCTGACTTTTCGAATTCATGTGCAAATTAGAATTTGATTATCACTTGCGTTAACGATGAAGTAAAACATCGTGAGGAAACCTGCACACCTGAAAGGGCTCCAAAAAGTTTTCGATGGTGTGTGTAAACCGCTGATTTGCTGAAATTTGGTGCAGAGATAGTCGGAAACTCGGAGAAAGACAGGCCACTTTTATTCCGAAAAACGCGGAATACGCCACAACCGACATCCACGCGAGCGAAGCCGCGACCGACCTGTAGTTTTAATATAAAGCAGGAACAAAAAACTTTGAAAAAATGCTTTTTTCTTCGAGGTTTCTTGTATGGGAGACCCCCTTTTGGATTTAGATTTTTTGTATTTTTATATGTGCCATGATATAAATTGTAGTAACAAATACTCTGTGGAAATTTCTCACACCGATAATTCAGCCCTCATCAATCTGTCTCCCGCCCCCCCCCCCCCCTATGTCCACGCCAGCAACGCCCTAAGCCGAGGTCCGAGTCCCACTAGGGATCGCCCTTAGTGCTGTTGTTGCAGGTAGTCATGATGTTAGTGTAGTACAAGTAGTTAGCTTAGGTTTAGTATTTTACTTCCCCCCCATTGGCCCATTGGCCATTGGGAATAACTGCCCGGTTACGTAGAAACCGTCCCCTAGGACGACCTACACCAGTCCAATAGAAAAAAAAAAAAAAAAAACTGGAAATTTCAACTGGCTACATATTACGGTTGAAAAGTGACAGCCCTGTGACATACCGACGGACAGATAGATGGCGTAGGCTCAGTAATAGGTTTCCGCTGGCTCCTTTTGGATACGGAACCCTAAAAAATACATTCGTTGTAATATTTGTGCCGTAATGCAGACGTCAGGTGCAACGTGCGGCGGCACCGATCCGCGAGATTGCCTCCCCAGTGAGTTCATATCGATGATAATGCAACTACTGGTATTATACGAATATCTGTTAGGTACCTATTGGAATTTTTGGAAACGCTGAAGTTATTTGGGTTACAATTTATATTGAAAAGCTTATTCGTATTATCTCCGGGTACTGATAGACCAACCAAGTCTTAGGGCGCGTTCAGACGACACGCGTCCGCTAAGCGCACGCCACGCGTTGAAGCACTCGCGTCTAACTCGCTTTGAAATTTGTTGTATATAATTAAAGTCTTATGACACGTCAATAGATCTCACATTGCATTTGCCATCATAGTCGGGAGGGTGGAGGCGGCGCGGACGCTGCGCGATTGCGAAGCGTGTACTACGCGATATCTGTTCGGGCGCTGAGCGAGCGCGTGTACTTTACATCGATAAAAAATGTACGTTAAGACAAGGCACTAATTATTATATTCCAAAGTTTCTGAGGAGGGAGCGACTCGTAGGCGACGCGCGCGCGCTTTCGCGCAGAAAAAAGTCGCGCAAATGTGAACGCAGGCTTACTGTAAGCATACCTAAGTACAGCAAAACAAGATTTTTAAACGATTAAAGTTGTTGTGTTAATGTTTTCTAAAAATATGTGTGTTTAATGGATTGCGATTCAACTTGTTTTTTATTTAACTTATTGGTGTGCCTTAAAAGAGTCCCCACGAGTGACGATACTTAAGTACGTCCAACGCACCCCACTACCAACCTTGCTCAATAATCTTTTTGACTCGAAATACGATGGATTCAAAAAGCCAAATGAATGTTTCACGATTAAAGTTTCGCTTACCTTTTATACAAAGTTTAAATGACGTGACTTAAATTTTCTAAATAACTGTACCGACTTAGATTCGACGAAAAGCGAATTTGACGAAACAAAGATTTGACGAATGTAGTATTTTACGAAATAAGAATTTGACGAAAGACGAATTTGGCGAATGTCGTGGCTATCCATAATAGCCGTGTAATTCCATTATTAATTAGCGACAATTTCCTTACCTCAAGTGTCAAATTAAAGCAATTTCGACCATCGATGCAGATTGATAATAATTGCTCGATGATTATGTGCCTTGTAATCAAGCATTCAATACCTATTGCGTTTCCCCGACTAACTAACCTCTCAAATAATAATCGCAAAAAGTATTGTTGGGGTTGCAACAAAGAATAGTAGTAGAATGTAGGTACATATTTCTTATCATCATTCAGCCGAAAGACGTCCACTGCTGGACATAGGCCTCTCCCAAAAAGGGGGGTTTGCCGTAATCACCGCGCTTGGCAGGCGGGTTGGCGATTGCAGTATGGTTGTTAAAGTACTCAGAGAACGCTGCTGCCCATCCTCTAGAGAATCCCTTAGTCGCCTTTTACGACACCCACGGACAGAGGGGTAGTGCTATTCTTTAAGTCCGGTACTACACGAGACCTTATTTCTTATATCTTATATTAGCATTTGCCCACTCTACGATTTTTCCTGTACTGTGGATGAGTACAGACACAAATCTTTACACGCACAAACGCCCAGACCCGATACAACTATCTGTAGGCCATACAAATATTTGTTCCTTGCGGGAATCAAACCCAAGACACGTAGCGCAGAAGCCAATCGTTCGCTATTGCATCAAACGTGTCGTCTATATTATACAATTATAAAATTGCGTGACATTTTGAACCCGTTAAGTGACGATTTTCCATACAAAATTTCATCCCCTATTTATCTCCCTTAGGGGTTGAATTTCAAAAAAGCCTTCCTTGTTCCTTGTCTACATTATAAAGGAAACCTCTGTGCAAAATTTCAGCTTTCTAGGTCTAAGGGTTTGGGCTGGGCGTTGATGAGTCATTCAATCAGTCAGTCAGGACCTTTTTTTATTTATGTTGATAAAATGAACTCCTTCACATTGAATCGGAACAAATTTTGCGAAAACATATTGCACGTATGAATATTGCACGCATGGGTGGTGTCCCCTTGTTTCGCAGACAGAAATTTCATAGAATTTCGTTTCCCAGAAAATGTTTCATATAATAGGTATTTTGGTCCTTGTATTTTTATTTCGAATATTATTGTTTCAAAGACTATTTACTTGAATGAAACATATTTCACAGAAACACAATTCAATGAATTTTTAATCACATTTTTTTGTTTAACAAACTTATCAAACAGTAGATTTTTTAACGAATATTATTTGTTCACACCCCGACACGGATAGGTTAGGCTCGAAGGAGATGACGAGGGCTAAAGTGAGCGAGCGAACGAAGCCCCCGTCATCCCCTTCGTGTTAGATTACTTTAAACCTTGCAGACAGAAGTCTACCTTGGTCCCAGAATCTGTTTTTGGTGTAGATATTTGGTTGGTAGTGTGTCACTCGATAAAATGTTTTTCTTGGTAATAAGTTTTATATTAAATAATCAAATATAACAAATATTCTTTATCCTTAATAAAGAATATTTGTTTTGTTATTCTATGATATGATTATTCTAACATTAAATTTTTTGTGAAACAAAAATCAATGATTTAAAAATCTTCGAACTAAGTATTCTGCGTATTGATTATTCTATGAAAAGAAAATATGAGTAAAATTTTATGTGAAACGAAATTCTATAAAACTATGAGCTATAAAACAACGTACAACCCGCATGGATATTATACGCATGGATAATAGCACGCGTGGATATTGCAGGCATGGATATTGCACGTATGATGCACGATGAATGAAATGAAAGCGTTTTCTTTTCTTTATAAAAATAAATTGCCTAATTCATATGCTATAAATAAAACAAAGGAAACGAAATGGTCACTAGAAAATAAATGTTATCTTTAGAAATTATTAGGGTCCCACAAATGTACAGTCTAGGCCTACGACGAGTTCATTTTGGACTCTACGATACAGATAACGCCCATTTATACAGTTATTTATAGTTATCTAAATTCTGGAGATATTATGGAAGCATCTTAATCTCACAAATTGAGATCGAGGGTTGAAAAGACGTCTTGATTAAAGGAGTAACGTATAATTGCTGCCATAATTTATTCGGCGAAGTTTTTTATTTTTGGCGGCAACTAATCAACTGTCTGTATTTTTACTTTTAA
This sequence comes from Amphipyra tragopoginis, assembly GCA_905220435.1. NCBI lineage: Eukaryota > Metazoa > Arthropoda > Insecta > Lepidoptera > Noctuidae > Amphipyra > Amphipyra tragopoginis. The sequence goes on from HG992006.1 coordinate 8,651,543, forward strand.
CGTCTGTATTTTTCTGGACATCAAAGGATTGATTACAGCCAGCTATACAAGTTTAATTTATTTTATTTCTCTAGAAAACTTACAGTAAGAAACGAGAGTAGACACAAATATGAAACTTTGATCACAGTTTATACCCGTGTAGGGTATATTTTTTTTCTGTGTACTATCTATCTATAACTTGGCATCAAAGAAATGTTCGCACATTGCCCTTTTTAATTTCGGAATACTAGTGAAGAAAAGATCAGTTTCAACGCTCTGACACGTTGAGTTGTAAGTTCTTCTGGGTGTACTACGCCATATCGAATGCCAAATCATCGAACATCAATTGATCGAATACTATATAAATATATAAATCGAACATTCAATACATGGAGTGTTTAAAATATCGAATGTTTGTTTGATCGAACGTTCAAAATATCGAATGGTTGTTTGATCGAACGTTCAACGCATCGCATATGAATCATTAAAAATAAATAAGAAATAGTAACAGACTGATTACTTATTATATTGAATGTGAGTATACAAAAATTACGGCTATGTCGAAGAAAAACACAGAATTTACTACTTAATAATTTTTTAAAATTTAAATTATTGTATTTTTGTATTTTTATATTCTATCTTGTTATGCCTATAGTATTTAAGAGTATGTGTATGTATGGTATGGGTTTAATAATTGCCTGAAATAAATGATATTTAATTTAATTTTATTTATTTGTTTTGTGGTACTAGAAACACCACCATGCACTCCATAACGCATGAAGCAGATGTTGGAGAAAAAACAGCCAGGCTATAGTGGGAGTGGGCCGGTCAAAACGCTCGAACGCATCAGGACAGAGGGGCAGAGATGCCTCAAGGATGACATCGCCGTAGAGGTTGAATGCGGCATAGGTGGCGTGACGATCTAAGATTGATAAGATCGATCCTAAGGTTAGACAGGTTGTCAGATTTTCGAACTTCTGACTACCCCTTAACGACTGTCTTAGATATTTTTATGACACCCAGAACCGACGTGGTCTCCGAGGCACGGAGGGGTCTGGGTGTGTAACGAACGGTCACCCATCCACGAACCGACCGCGACAAGTGCAGCTTAACCTTGCAAATCATATGATCCGCGCGGTTATTATTTAGTCACACGCCGCTCGGGAATATAAGAGAATAGCTCATGCCGTGGTAAAATGATTAGCCAGTCAGGTTGGTAGCGAGGCTGATTGCCCAGGGTGCGCCGGATGTCATCATCATCATCATTCAGCTGAATGACGTCCGCTGCTGGACATAGGCCTCCCCCAAACAATGTTGTGGGGTTTGCCATAATCGCCACGCTTGGAAGGCGGGTTGGCGATCGCAGTATGGTTGTTAACACATTCGAGTCCACCACACTTTTCATAGAGCTCATACGCCATCCCGCCATACATATTGCTAGTGGAACTTCCAGAAGGGTCCTCGGTATTACGTTTGCGCTAAGAGTGAACCCTCGAGGCAGGTCCCTAGCGTTAGGTTAAAAACCTTGAAAAATACGCTACAACGTCGTAAAATAGGTGTTTGCTTGTTTCATGACGGTGAATTTTCCAAGAAAACTCTGCATTTATAATGAGACCTCCACGTGGGCACCCGGCATGGCGAATGCGACTACAGGGTGCCCTCCTGGAGGGCACCCGGCACTGAACGTGTTAAAGTACTCAGAGAACGCTGCTGCCCATCCTCTAGTGAATCCCTTAGTCACCTTTTACGACAGCCACGGGAAGAGATGGGTTAGTGCTATTCTTTACGTCCCGCACCACACGGACAAACGCCGCGAGCGCCGAAATGTACTTAAGAAATTAAACTCGTGAGCCTTTTTTTATGCACCCCTAGAGGAAGAATAGAACATCTTCTTCTTCTTCTTTTATCGTGTCCGCATGAGCTGTTCAAGAATAGCTCATGCCGTAGTGAAAAGATTAGCCAGTCAGCTAGGTTGGCAGCGGGGCTGACTGCCCAGGGTGCGCCAGACGTACTAAAGTATCGTCACTCGTGGAAGCTCTTTTCATGCACCCCAAATCTGAATATTAAAACTACAAATGGAACGATAGTTGCCAATAAAATATCGGTAATGGAACAGTTATTTTTCATTTGGGATCGAAATAATTTCTCACAAACTAAAACGAACCAACCACTAATTACCAGAACATTTATCGCACAGTTCTACAAACTTGTCTTTGTTGCAGCAACTTCGCGCCAATTTACTCCCGAAGCGTTGAACCGTGCACAACAGATAATGGCGCTCTTACTTACGACGTACAGAACCGCAATTAACACCAACACAATTTGTATTCGCTGAAATTATACTCTCGATGTGAAAACACAGATTTTCATCATCATTATTGTTGATGTGATGGCGAGGGCTCGCTGAGCAGACATTTTGTTGAGTTGCCAAAAATTACGAATGTTTTAGGGTGTTTTATGTTACTGTAAAAGCCTGAATATTGGTAGGTAAATCTTTGGTTTTACTTGTAATCTTAGTATTTATGATTAGTTACGGTTTACTCACGTTTTGTTTTTTTCGGCACTGCCTGACTATTACTTTCAGTAGTTTAGTTAGTTCGGCTTGCGTCCTCGCCGCGTGATCAGCTCCGTTTGGGTCCGAAACTCCTGGTAATCCCGAACAATGCACGTGAGTAAGCCGTAACTAATCATAAATATGAATGTGTCTCACGAAAGTTATAATACAAACATCTTTGGATTTACTGTAATGTAACAGACGGCCCTAGGATCTCCTGAGAGCACGTCTGCTACACCAGTTGTAAAGAATGTGTAGAGCATTCAATACCTAGTACGTAAATAGCAAAAATAGAAATGGCTAGAGAATAAGAGGCAGGACTGCGTCACGTCCCTTGGAGTAGTCAGCGAGTTCCTTCTTGTAGTTACGGCGTTCGCCAATGGCCCACACAGCCATTTGATAGAAACCGGCGGCAGCAAACAGACCGGCTGTAGCATATCTAGTCATGCGGGTAGGTGACAGCCAGTCCGATCGCCGATCTCGTATGTGTAGCAGGAGACGAAGTGTAAGAGAAGGAAGAAGGGGTTACCCTCGGCACCGGAATGCATCTCACTTTGGTACCATGGGAGCGCAGGTTCTTGGATAGGTGGTGGAGGCTTAGGTTGTCCAGCTCGCACAAGACCTCCAAGTCCAACGTAAAACGGATGTTGCATAGAGCAGTGTTCAGGGTATGATTGCTGTGGCATGCCACATAATTAAACAGTCACTCGGCTTTAAATTTATAATATTTATATCAGTAAAAAATAAAACAGACATTCGTATCAAAAGCAATCACCATGGTGTCCAAAAAACAAATCAAAAGTCCAAATTAGAATTCCATCTGTCATTATCAAAAAAAGTATAAAATATAAAAATGGCCAGTCGGTGAAGATGACGATCATGAATGTGATACTACATTACCAACATGAGTCGGTAAATATAAGTTTTTATGGTTTTCATTAGAGTTTGGTACATGCTAGGTTTTACCAATGACAATCAGTAAATGTTGGTTTTGGGAATAAAACAAGATTATATAAAAGGAGTAAAATAATTACCATAACATAAAATTAACAGTTTCAGAAGTCGGTGGCTTCTATTTGCTTCAGTGTAGACTTGCACCGACTTCTGAAACTGTTAATTTTATGTTATGGTAATTATTTTACTCCTTTTAGTATTTCTTTGAAGTCGGTTTTTACTTTTTTTAAAGTTTATTTTTTATTAAATACATTTTAGTGTTATAATTTTAACCCCCTCCTTCATAACCCTTCTTTTTGGCTTTGACGTAGTCGGGCATAAAAGTCCTTTAAAATGATACCTTACACGATATAATGAAAACGTTCCAAAAGGGGGGAGGGGGGGACACACACCCCCTCCTCTTTTCCAGTAGTCAGTTCCCAACAACAAATATAAACAAAGCAATATTAGTAATTTGAGAATTTTGCTTTGATCCGATGAGGAGTTCCGTTCCATATCTCTGAAGTTCATGGTCTAATCATAACAAAATTTATATGGGACCAATTGGGAAGTATACCCTTTCGAACAAAAAAAGATTTTTTTAAATCGGTTCATAAATGACGGAGATATGAGGTAACAAACATAAAAAATAAAAATAAAAAAAAAAATAAAAAAAAAATATACAACCGAATTGAGAACCTCCTCCTTTTTGAAGTCGGTTAAAAAGAAAGTATTTATTAAACATTATAATTACGAGTCTATAGCTGCATATAAGTTCCCTACATCATTTTTAAACGTATTGATAATGCGCCAAACATGACAATTTTTCATTCTATACCATTTCTTTGAGGTAAAACCTAAGATTTACTGAGAGAGTGCTAGTAAAAGTCCAAAACGGTTTACATAGAACAGTTCGGACTTTTACAATTAGGACTTGGTAAATCTTAAAATTTATCGTAGTTCAAGCTTTAACAGTAACACATACATATTTTAGAACGCGCTGAATAATGCGTTTTAATTCTGTAATAAAGCGTGCTCCGCGCGACATACGCAAAGCTTGCGATCTGTTAGCGTGCTTCAGGAAAACGTGACTATCCGTATGCACTTTACTATAGGTAGAAGTTACAATAAAGCTAGTATGAATTATGAAGCTCATATAAATCCTGGCAGGAACCATCTGTTTAACTGTAACTTATACCCTTTTCACCGTAAGGTGAGTTCGGTTCGTTACATAACGTTACCATGCAAAGAATATCAAATATAAAAAAAAACTTTACGGTTTTTGATGATGTCATTTACGTTTTTTCTAATAACTAATTAAATACTTAAATCAATTACTAATATTAGAAATTTTACAAAAATAATTATTGTAGCTTCACTTTGTTAACAAATAAATATGTATGGACAAAGTAAAAAGAAAATCTTAGTTCGATTTTCAAATACATTTTCTGCCCTATGGAAGAAAAGACACTTTCAGCCCGCTTTTGAGGTAAACAATGACACATTTCCAGAGCATGAAAGATGAAAAAGTAACTTATGCCTTTGAGTTTCTGAAAAATCCAAAGCAATGTTTGAACTCAAAACAATATTTATTGAAGTACACTCATGTATACCTCAAGTACTATAGATACAAGAGCTATCGTCAGGTATGATAACAAAGTAGGAATCGTAACCTTTTGCGGCCTCTTCCTCATAGTTTTTATTGAGAAGACGGCCCACCATGGGCCGAGTCGGTCAACCCCAAAGGACATGGAACAAAACGTACCCACCTTGTAGCAAATTGAGACTAGTACCATTAGAAAGGTCTTTAAAACTACATAAATATTTTGTATGGCGACAACTCTGTATCTCACGGGAGAAAAAAGTTATTCGACGTTGAAATATGCAGAAAAGCCTTTGTGAATTCACCCCGCGCGCAGTCAATCATATCCCTTGAACTAGCCCAATATTCTGCTATAGGTACCTACATATACGTAGGTCTATCTATACACCCTCGTATGCACCTAAACATCTATGCGTATATATTTTACTATAGAGTAGGTTTTCTAATGGGAATTGGGAATGCATGCATGAATGAAGTTACCGGATGGAAAACTAAACAGGAAGACGGGAGGAAGAATACGCTCAACTCTACCGCACTTTCTGAAGTTTAAAGGTTCGCGCATATTATGACGGGCCGCAGTAGGTCGGGTCGCAGCGCAAAAATCCGCTCAAATTGCTCGTATGTATTTTATATGAACTATCGCACACTATGCCGGGGCGAAGCGGGCTGCATATTCCACCGCGGATTTTGGTTGCGTTCGATGCGGCCCGCCTCACCCCGCTGCGCCCCGATACAATATGCTATAGTAAGCGGATTGGAGTGCACGCGCGTACGTGTTCATTTTACGATATTTGCATTTTTTTTGGTATTTGCGTGCTCCTGTGGTGTTCACTAGAATGGATGAAGAGCTTTTGATTAATTTTGTTTATGGATACAAAGAGCTATAAGATTTGCAAGTCTGGCAGGGCAGTACACTGTAACTATTCAAAATCCGTCAATGCGCTGCGACCCGGCCCGTCACTAATGTGCTAAGTAAGCATTTTGCGGTGCGCTGCGACCCACTCCGCCCCGCTGCGACCCGACATAATGTGCGCGAACCTTAACACAACCGAAAATCCACATTAAACACACAAAGCGGAAGAGAACAAACATGTGCATACGCCGAATGTAGGAGTCATTTTAAATAAAAATATTGATATTATTGCAAAACTTAAAAAAACATATAAGGTATTCTATGAATAACTAAATAAAGATTATTTTTTTAACTAGGCGGTGCTTAAATGATAATTAATTTAAAAAAAAAACACTTTTTACTTAGTTTTTAATAAAATTCGAAAAAATAAACTTCGTTGGTCCGGCAAATGCTTGGGATGAAATAATCATTGAGAGCAACAATACCATTTAGTGATGATGTTTATTTTGTGTACCTTAGTAAATAAACAAACTGTGCTTAATTGAATTTATGGCGTTTTAATTAATATTTTCCGTAACAAAAAGTAAACCTTAGGAAGCTGGGTCAGTCTCTCTCTATGAAACAGAACGACTGATTATTCATTGGGCCTATAAAACAATTATTATAACACTACTTAAATGATTGAAAATGTAAAATAGAAGTGATCATAACTTCGGTCTCCCATTCATTCATTCATTCGTTCATTCATTTTTGAGTTATTCACTTATGCCTCTTCTAAATGACACCTAGTCTAAAATGCTACAAGGTGGGTACGGGTTCCAAACAAAATTACCCATTGTTCTTTAATGATTGTGAAATGACCCGTGCTTTCGGGTACCTATATCTATTACATTATTGTAACTCAAATAGAATTTGTAATGATCTACGGTTTTTGACGAAAGTGTACATTGATTTTCATGCTGAATACCATCAGTACGTGGATATCGAAATAAGCGATGTTAGGATTTTGTAGGGAAATGGGCAATGGAAGACATCAAAGAACGTTTTTATTTTACGTTTTATCATAAGAAAGAAAGAAAGAAAAATGATTTATTTTGGAAACAAAAACAACATAGTTACTAAAAAAAAACAAAGGATAATTTTAACTACCTGCACGAGGCCAAAACCGCTCCTATCTCAGCATAATGCTGCGACATTTAAAAAAAAAACAACATAACATAACATCACGCCTATATTTCCTGAAGGATTGGGCAGAGGTGTATACTACACCCTCATGTCGCAGTTAAGTTTAAGTCCCATCTAATAGGGGGCGAGCCTATTGCCATCAACTGGGCACAAATTCAGACTCCGGGCTGCTACTGAGAAATTCCACACGAAAGAACCCAATAACACTTTTCCTGACCTGGGGATCCAACCCACGACCTCATGCTTAGCTGTCACGCTTCCAACAACTACATCAACGAGGCAGTCAGTTTTATCAATTGTCCATTATTAAAGTAACTCGTAAACCTACAAATAGACTATCTTTAACTTCAGATGCATTAGATTAGACATTAGAGCCTTATCACAATGGCGATTTGCGAGCGATTTCAAAGCGAGGCAAGAGCGCAGCGGGCTCGCCTCGAGTTCTCAGCGAGAGCACTGCGAGGGCCTTGTCATAGTGACGATTCGCGAGCGAATTCAAAGCGAGGCGAAAGCGCAGCGGATTAGCCGCGAGTTTGCAGCGAGAGCGCATTTGGCTTCTCGTGAGTTCGCGCCGCGGTCGCTGCGAGCCCGCAGCGCTCTCGCCTCGCTTTGAACTCGCTCGCAAATCGTCGCTGTGGTAAAGCTCTTAATGATCGCAATTTTATGACACCCGTGGGATGAGAGTCGAAACTAGCTATGGAATTTAACAGAGCTAGATTCAAGTCAGGTAAAAAAAGTAAATGAATTTGGACAGTAGTACAGCCACCTACTTTGTACAATTAACCGCCTGTGAAGCTTTTAGATTCCAGATGTTCCAAATTTATTTTCACATTTTAGAACATTTTGTTTTCTGTTTCTAGATTGGCTTAAAGTAAAAGCTTTTAACAATTATTTTTTTACTTTCTTTAAGGTAATGTTACAAAAAAAAAAATTCTAAAAAAATATGATATAGGCATCAAAATGCCTATAGGTATAATATCCCGAACTGCACGTGTATGAAAAAGGTTTGCTTCATTGGATTTCGATAAGTGGTTCGAAATTAATTTGCAAGATTTGACCTTAAACATACATCCTAACATAATGACACCTTTTACTTAAAATAAATATTTGAAAAACTAAAACCCGATTACGAAAAAATCGAACTTGTGGATCCAGTGGAATTCAGAGCACAGCCGTGGTCGCATGCTTACTTACTTAGTACTTAGGGGTACCTTTCCACCAAAGATGTGCTATGCAGCTGTGCTGCGAGAATGTAAAAACTAAGCTACAAAACTATGTGACCGTTTCCACTGATACTAAGCTATGTAGCTGTGCGATAAAGATGCGCAGCTCGAGCTATGCATCGACAATAGGGAAGGCATCTGCACATAGCTACACCACTCGCGACCATCCATCCACACGCATCCACGGCAAGCATCCACAGCACGCATCCTTGCATATAAAAAAAAACGTAGCTTAGTTTAATCAGTTTCCACCAGTGCTATGATATGTGAACCAATGAATATGATTGGTGGATATCAAACGCATCCATAGCAACGTTGCATAGCACATCTCTGGTGGAAAAGCAGCCTGGCCCAACAGAACCTCACTTATTTGTTGGAATCAGTTCAGTACTTTACTTTACACAAATTTACATACATAGATGCATAGTCAGTGAAATTCATAACCCCCTCTCTGCCGTAGTCGCGTAAAAATAGTGCTCACTTTGAACCAAAGCTTTGCTAACAATAATTTTAGAATTGCAGATCCCGGTTATATTTTTTACTTTATTTTAGTTTAGGGCTCGGGGGTTGTACGATTGAAAGTGCTTTTATGTCCTATCTTTTTGAGTTCCACGTCAAAATAAAGCTCCGAACAATACGATTTTTCCATAAGTCTGTGAGAATGCTTTTCGGAAATATTTTTGGTGAATTGTAGGAATACCGGGTATTGTGGCTCAATTTAAGAGAAGCTTATGTCCGGCAGCGGACAGTATAAGACATAACTAGTTGTCATGTAGGGAATTGAACACAATAGTACCGTGTTTCTCTGCGGATTATTACTAGTAGTATTTTCATACCGGGATAGATGGAAAGGGGTTTTAAGGCGCGGGCAATTTATATTACCTATCACAGAGGAATACAATGAAGACAGAATAAAAAAAAAAACAAAAAAAAATTACATTCGTGATTTTGTTCCGAAAGAAAAAATAGATCTACAAATCCGTGACAGCAAATATGACCTATAATGTTAGCACAGTTGAATATAGATGTGAGACTGGAATGCTAATGGTAATGATACATGGCGACACTCAGTGTCGACACCGAGTGACGTAGTGTGTACATCGCCGTTACACTGAGTTGCGCATTAGCTCTGGTTTAATTTCAGTGTCGCGATTACATTGTGTCGAATTTCAGTGTCGCCGTGTATCCTTACCATTAAGCAGTTCTGAACGAAGATATCTGAGAGTTACGAGAGTGAATGTTGAACGAATCTGTAGTACATAGTATGAATTATATGTGGTGAGGCGTACATGACGATGATTTTCATGTAACGGTGGTTGACTCTGTGAAAAAAATTAAAATAAGTTTTAAGAAAACTGTCGTTTATTTTGTCAATCCCATGTCTAATAGATTTAAGCGTTTTTTTTTAATCTTTGAACAACTACTTCTCTAAAACTATTAACTTTTGGGGAAAGTTGTACAACAAAGTTATTCATTACTGTGGGTGCCTTAATACCCTTTCAGATTAGTACCCCCTTTCCCGACTAACATTGTATTAGGTATTATAGTATCGACTTAATTCGTTTATACTCGTACAATGTTTTCTACTTCCAACTAACTGTCGGCGCCATGTTGTCCCCATTACAAATACTTAGTTGGAGCAACAACAATTCCATTAAACTCCAAATCATTATGATCTAGACATTTCGATTGTGGCTGACACATTTTCCAGGGTACAACTTTGAAGATCTGCCTCTGAAAGGGTCAGGTCCGAACCTCAATTACCCCGGGGTCGATTTTGTGTGAAGTTCCGTGTTAGCCAGACATGTTGGTAATGAGAATTTGTGGTGACGGCGCGAGTTTATATCTTCATGTTAGTCGCCTAACGGGGTAGGCAAAGTTCGTGCCAACAATGGCTACGAGTACATTGTTAAAGCGAAGCGAAGTATAGACAAAAGACGAAGCGGTAGCGGGTCGACGGCGTAATTTTATAGTTCGACTTTCTATGAAATACGCTAGACAAGTTGAAGCCAAGTTGATACTTCATAGAGCACAAAATTTTAAATCTGCCCTCATTATTTATATATGAAGTAGCTAATTTCGTTCAAACTAATCCTAAATTATTTAACAAACTTTCAGACGTTATAATTCGCAATCGTCGCGATAATAATAGGTTGTGTATAATTAGATCGAGCACTGCATTGATGCATAAAAGTATTTTCTGTTTGGCACCAATTATTTATAATAAAATACCCAATCTAATTAAACAACTTCCCATTACTTTATTTAAGCTTCATCTTAAAAAATATCTTATAGCCAAATGTTATTACAGCTTATCAGAATTTTTGAATGATCGTAACTAAAGTTTACGCTAAATGTTAAATAAATACAAATTATTATGACATTTCTCTATCGCAATATTAACAATTATATTAATTAATTTTGATTTTTGATTTCATTTTGATAATTAATTATAACATTGTATTCACATTAATTGGCATTTAAATTCAATTACTATTGTTTGTTTTGTTGTTATAAATGCGATGTTATATTTTGTTGTTTTCATAAATTTTTGATCAAAATGTTATGATGTACACGTACTTACGTACAAATTTTGTACGCCATAAATGGCAAAACATGTAGCTCCTTCCTCAAATTTAACACCATGCGCAAGTATTATTAACTCATGTTTTTACAAAATAAATATCTTATCTTATCTTAAGCCGCAGAGCTAGTATAAACACGTTGCTATAGAAAATCTTGGCGAGACTGTCGATTTGCAATCCGGATCGGCCGGGCGGTTACTGTCTTTTGTCTGTCGCGCTTTTGAGGTCTTGATAGGAGCAATGACGTACGAGGTCCTCTTATATGAAAAGTCATGATCTCACTTTGCAGCTTCGCCATCGCATCTATTGTTGGTTTAGGCGAGCAGGACCATTCTGCTTCCCACGGTTTTGACATCATTCTTTAGATATTCGGATTTTACGATGTCCACGAGAAGAGGCTAAACCTATGATGGTTTATCTGCATTGAATTGATTCAGAAACTGTCAAAAGCACACGCGATAATATTTGGCAACTACATAGGCACAGCTTGACAAAAAAGAGTTAATTTTTAACTTTAAACCACTTCTCTGTAAGAAGTTTGGGACATTTTCATTAATTTTAAATCAATTTAACCGTATTCAGAATTCAGACACATTTATTGCCGCATAAAATATGGACCGACAACATAGAAAATTAAACGATAGACTAAAAATTAGTTCCGCTTTTAGACGCTTTTTGTCGAACTTACCATACATCCGAATTCTTTTCTAGCTCCGACCTTCTTTTAGTTATATCCCCAACCCAACTTTTAAATTGCATTAAACTCCTTTGTCACGCGAATATTTTAAAGGTTTCTTTTTTCAAACATTCTTCATTCGGGGGCATTCGGGTCTAATCGTGGCGTGTCGGCAGTACGTTTTTTCCCGTCGCGTCTTGTTGTAGAACTTTACATTGAAGCCGTACTGGAGGCCAATTCTAATACGAAAAATTTTGAAAATCGCATTTGTACTGCAGTCCAAATGTATTTGACTTTTGTCTTATAGAGATAAAGATCAAAACGACCTTGGTTGATCTACGGGTCGATTGCAATTTTTATGTAAGGAGAATGGGCAAAATTTCATATAACCAAAACCCAGAATCAACAAAAATGACTCGTATTGGTATTTGTTACAATTACTGTTCTAAACAATTCTGCATATCTTTTGTTCCCCTAGAGTCCCGGAGAACACAGTAAAATAAGGTCAAAGTTTGAAAAATATTAGTTAATCTTGTAAAGAAATAAGTAAATGTTTATAGAAATCGCTGTATCGCAGTGCACTGCTGGGTGTAGTATGTCCCATAAATTGTCACCACACCAAATGCTTGTTCAGAAAATGGATTAAAAATACTATCAAAGTTCTAAAGGATGTAACGAAATCGGAAAAATAGGGTATTATTTACGGTTTACTCACGTGCATTTTTCGGAATTGCCCGACTAGTTTCGGACTCAAACGGAGCCCTTCATCATGAGCTGATTACGCGGCGAGGTCGCGAGTCGAACCATCTCAAGATTAAGGGCTCCGTTTGGGCCCGAAACTAGTCGGGCAATCCCGAAAAATGCACGTGAGTAAACTGTAACTAATCATAAATATGAATGTGTCTCACGAAAGTTATAATACAAAAATGAGGTATTCATTTAAAATGTTTGAATTTGACGTAATTGTCTGCAAAAATAACTGTAAAAATTTAATTGTAACGCGGTCACGTTATTTACGTGTTTTTCTTGAACGTCACAGGGAATAAGGGTACCTACTGTATAGTATTGTTGTTCAACGTAAACCGGCCGAGCTCTGTCGTCACGCTATTGTTCGTAGGTACGGTACTGTCGGTTGGTGTAAGGGATGGGATGAAGAGATAAGTTATTTGTTTTACTATAAACGTTTTAACTCGTCTCGTCAAAGAAAAACTGGCTTAGAGTGCTACCAAAGTTAAGTTTATGCATTTTTTATGTTATAATGTTGATACAATACGGCCGACGCGACGTATCTTGGCGAGTCCGAAGTTAGTTGTTTGGCTGCACAATTAATCTTTTAGAAACGAAATTGTCTACTGCGCAGCTAATCAGCTAACTTCAAACTCGCCAAGATACTTCGGCCGTATTGTAAATAGGTCGAGGGCCCACCTGTTGGAAATAATGACCGCCGCCTATTTACACCTTCAACTCCAAGAGGATCGCTTATGCGTTGCCAACTATGGAGACAACGCTAAAAAGACTCATGTGCCTGTAATTCATTGGTCACGCAAAATACGCTTTCAGACGTGGAGTTGCGGACACTATTCCGTTATAAACCTTATACCTTATGTGCCTGTAATTTCACCGCCACCCTTCAAACCGGAACACAGCAATACCGCTTGGCGGCAGAAATAGGGACGTATTACTTCCCTGAACGAATTCCTTCACAGGACGCTCTATTACTACGTAATACTCAATACTAAATTTGTAACAGAACAACTCAAATATTTAATAGAACATAGCCTTTTTTTTATCGTGGGAAAATCCTCATGGATACCCTTCGCCTGGGGAAGGCGAAGGGTTATGCGGGACTCTTACCGGCTAAAAACCCACGGTGTTCCTTCTCCTGACCCTTGGCCGGGGTCACGGGTTTCGCAGCACTGTAATTACTAATAGACCTATAGAATGAGCAGTGTTGCCTTGTACAGACCAACAGAACGCGAACGAGTGGGTGTAGACTGTTTAGCGAAAGGGAACGAACGTAAACGAGGGGGTGTGGACTGTTTAGCGAAGGAGAATGAACGCGAACGAGTGAGTGTGGACTGTTTAGCGAAGGGGAACGAACGCGAACGAGTGAATGTGGACTGTGTAGCGAAGGGGAACGAACGCGAACGAGTGAGTGTGGACGGTTTAGCGAAGGTGAACGAACGCGAACGAGTGGGCGTGGACTGTTTAGCGAAGGAAAACAAACGCGAACGATTAGGTGTGGACGGTTTAGCGAAGGCGAGCGAATGCGTACAAAGGCCTTCGTCTGCGTTAGCCGTGCTCTGCGGCGTATCGGAACATCAAAGGCTCGCTCTGTGTGAATACAACAGCAAAATCGAGCAAGCGTTCGGTATCCACCGGCAAAAGCTATTCGTACATATTTATTAACTAAGCTTTAGTTAAAAGCTCTAATCATTAGCGATTCATTTTACGCTAGATAAATAAATATCCACAAAAAGCAACGTGAATATTTAAAATGCAGCAATCTTTTTGCTATATTATAGTACTAGTAATAGTAGGTATAGAAATTACGATACGTTACTTATGAAACAGAACAAGTCCAAATAATTGGGAGGAGAATTTAGGCAAAAATCAAAAAAAGGAAAAAATACAAAACAAATAACTGAGAGGGAGGGTGCTTTGTGTATCTGTGAGTGGAGTGTGTGTATGTGAGTGTGTTTTGTGTCTGTGAGTGCGTTGCGTGTCTGTGAGTGCGCTGAGTGTCTGTTAGCGCGTTGTTATGTATATTCACAGTTTCAGAGAGGCACAAATTAACTAATTAATCAAATCTCATGCCTGATGCGATTGGTAATTAGTATTTTGATCGACCAATCATATTCGTTGACATTTGAAAACGAGACTAAATCGATCAGCTATTCAGAAACCCATAAATTCTGAAATTGACCTCGATAAACCGACACAAAATCAAAATGTTGTTGTTGGTTTATTTTCGGCTAGAGTTAGTACTCAATGGCTCTTAAACGACGACAAAGTAGTTTATGTTGTGCATATTAAATGTACGTTCTACTTTTAATGGTGAAAATTAAATGAATTATGCTAGCTTACGTTTGCTTTTATTTTTATTAGTCATCATCATCATTCAGCCGAAAAGAGTCTACTGCTGGACATAGGCCTTCCCCAAGCATCGCCACATCCACCGGTCCTGTGCTCCATGTTGGGGGGGTTTGTCATAATCGCCATGCTTGGCAGGCGGGTTGGCGATCGCAGTATGGTTGTTAAAATACTCAGAGAACGCTGCTGCCCATCCTCTAGTGAATCCCTTAGTCGCCTTTTACGACACCCATGGGAAGAGATGGGGTAGTGTTATTCTTAACGTCCGGCACCACACGGCACCAGTGAGTTTCGGGAGAACCTTTATTTAGTTCTAAATTTTTATTAGTGTTGAGAACTAATTATAGGTTGTCCCAAAATGGTGGAGAAGTTTAAAACTGATCAGAAAAAATAACTGTATTTATGTACTTTTTAGAAAAAAACATTTTTATTATTAATGAGGTAACATTTTATTCGTGGTAACTTTTGAATCTCGAAAAGGATTTTTTTTCTGATCTTTCTTTTTCTGCCCTCTCATTTGTTCCTGGCTTGACGTTGGGTTTGGGACTGGCGGCATCTATCACGCTACATGCGAACTACGTAACACAACGGTGGTGTAGACGACTCCAGCGACAATATCGACAACTCTCATAATTGACGCTATGGCAGTTCCTACATCGCGGTATCAAGCAAGATTTAACACGCAGATAGTATTTAAAAAACCGCCCAACATTAACCGTTTGGCTGGAGACCCTTCAGGTCTCGCCAATAACTGCCCGGTTACGTAGAAATGGTCCCGAAGGACAACCTACAGCAGTCCAATAGAAACAAAAATAAATCCGTTGGGCAGTAGCCCGCCAAGCACAAGACTCCGCCTGGTTGGAAGATCCTCCCTTTGGTTGGAGGAACACCACACCTCGTTCCTCCATATTGGTGACCTCAATGTGATGCGTCACTGACAGTGTTTCCGCACTGGTGACGTCACACGCAACCTTCGCAGCCTTGGCAGCAACATCATCATTCCCTCGTCACTCCCTCCACTCAGCATTCAATCGAGCAGCAAGCAGCGAGTCAACACAGCCGGCAAGCATCCTCGGCGCATATACAACCGCCCAACATTAACCGTTGGGCAGTAGCCCGCCAGGCATAAGACTCCGCCTGGTTGGAGGATCCTCCCTTTGGTTGGAGGAACACCACACTTCGTTCCTCCACAGGATGTTCTGTATTTTAAATTCATTTAATATGTGACAGACTGAAATGTGTTCCCGGGGAGTTAATTGCGCTGTTTCCTAATAAGTAAAGTAAATAATTGCTCCTTTTATTTTGTCGTTTGGAACACAGCCCATGTCATGATATGCAAAGAACCGAAGGAAATGAAAACTAGGCAAGTGTTTGTATATCTATTACTTGCAACACTTTTCTTTAAATTCTAGACGTTCTTCAACTGTGATAATGTAAAGAATCTTTCGTAAAAGTTACCTACTATAAAGTTAGTTCGTTTCAAGCTGACTTCCCACGGTGCGTGGTAGCGCGCACCGGCTGTGCGTGGTATTCATCCGTAAAATTACGCACCGTGGGGCGCCACGTTATGAGGGTGTGTGATGTGGGTACGGTGCACCGGTCCGCACGCCTCCGCGTTACCACGAATGATCTCTTCCCATGGTGCGTCGGTGCGAGCTAGTGCGGCGCAGTGCGCGCTGTCACGCACCGTGGGAAGCTGCGGTATTATTCGGTCGGGTCAGTGAGATTGACAGATTGACATCTAGGACGACAAAATCCCAGCGGGGGCAAGCGTAAATAGTACGATTTTAAAAAATAAACTCTTATACTACTTAGATGCGATAGCAAAAATTTTATACCTTTGCATAAAATGTATCTATGCAAATAAAAAATAAAGATTAAAAAAAAATGTGGGAAATGTTAGAAAATGCTTCATGTATCTAACTTGTGTATAAAGATCAGACAAATCGAATAGGCGGTTCCACAGTCAATTTTCGATATTGGTTCAACATACTCAGGCTGTTTAGCCATAAAATAACGTGTAAAAAAATGTTTAATAGAAAATGGTTATTTCCTTGGCCTTGGCTTTTGAATACCTACAACATTTATAATCAACTGAGTTGTGGGACGGTCATTGCCACCGGATTGGACACCCATATTGTCAGCCAACTTGCCTTAAGCTAGATTCCCGCGGTGCGTGGTAGCGCGCACCGGCTGTGCGTGGTATCATCCGTAAATTCATGCACCGTGGGAAGCCACATTATGAGGGTGCGGGATGTGGATACGGCGCACCGTTCTACACGCGTTCGCGTTACCATAGACGAGTCTCTTCCCATGGTGCGTCGGTGCGAGCTCGTGCGTCGCGGTGCGCGATATCACGCACCGTGGGAAACAAGCATTTTGAGTCGCGTAGCCCGCTTAGTTCTTAAATTGCAATTTTACAAACAACTTGATGTTGGAAACACTTGAAGTTTTGTAACTATATTTACATCAAGTTTCCCTGATCTTGAATGAAAATAGCATTTCTAAGAAGAGATAAACTTCTTCAGCATAATAAATGGTACATAATATACTGGAATTATATATTAAACCTGAAAAAGAACAACCAAGAATAGAGAAAGCGAAATGAAAGAATTATTAAAACCTACTTTACCAAATTGAAAAAGATTTTAGTAATTCTTTTAGAGACTTTAATTTTTTAGTGGCCTTGCACCCCACTGCTACTCCATAAATTTACTGAAATAGCAACGCGATTTTTTAAATGGTAAACTTTAAACCACTAGGTAGCTAGATAAGGTATATAAGTTCTGTATAATATGCACGGTGAATAAATGTTATAATTAATTATAATATATACAAGTTTAGTCGGAAAAGAGTACTAATCCGAAGCCCACTTATAGTATCGCTGATGACTGTTTGAAAGCAAGTGTTAAAATTTCAAAATTCGATATATTTTTTTTCCAAATAAAATGATTTTTATTTTAGTTTTTTCAAAAATTCTTCATCCCTACTTTAGTTACAAATTCAGAAAATAGTGCTTCTAATTCATGACCCCAAATATGACCTAAAAGGTAAACACAACTGATCATAACTGGGATAGATAGATTTTAGAGACTTTTTTTTGAGATTTTTGAACAACTATAATTGACTTTTGGGAAAAGTTGTAGAACAAAAGTTATTTATTATTATGTATACTATAACACTCTTTCGGATTAGTACCCCCTTTCTGACTAACCTTGTCTAGTAAAAAAATATCTATACCTAGTAAAATAAAATTATATCTGTGATAACGTTTTGACAGACAATTTTATTTCAACACTTGCCTACAATCTGTCAGCATGCAATGCTCCCCTGGCACAAGTCGCTATACATAATTATGTACCACCACTTGTATCAGGCACAAATGTCGCTTCACATGTATCGCATCTTCTTACAGGGGCATCAGTTACGATACACATGTCACAAGAAATATGCTGCGACAAGTGCCACGCACATTTGGCATTCACAAACACTGTTGCGATACTGGACGAACAAGCAACAAATGTTCGGATACCATTGTACGATAGACTGCGTGGGGTGTTAGCTTGGTTCAATACCTACCAAAATAGCAAATTATATGTACCGCAAAATGTTACGGTTTTCAAGTTGTACAACATTTTCCAAAATATCAAATATCTGATTTTTTACACTGTTGTAAAGAAAATTTCCTTTTCTGATATTCTTTTATATCAATTTATTCGTTTATTGTTTATGTGAATTGTTACTGTACTCATTGATTTCGTTTTTATCAAAAAAGAGAAGGTGAAGGAAGAAAGAAGGTGTTAAAGAAAAAAAAACTTACATTATTCAATATTTTGGAAAATCTTGTTTAATTTGAAAACTGTAACATTTTCCGAAAAATTTTATGTGCTATTTTGGTAGGTATTGGCATTAGCTATCACTCCCTACAGTATGTCGTACTATTTAATGGACACCCTTAAAAGGAAATCTTGTGACTTTACAAACTAAAAAGTATAATATTTACTGGGCAAGATTAAACCAGGCCAATGTACAACACGATACTAAATCTGAAACAAAAATATTAACAACAAATAGAAGTAGACTTTAATTATACTATCCCCTCATTTTATTTCAATTATGATAGACTATTGACTCACTTTTCTTTTTTAGTTCAGGAAAACACTGTCACTCATGTCACTAATTAGAAATGGCCATTGAACCTTAATTAAGGACCTTCATCATCATTATCTTCCGGGAGTTTATTCTGCTCCATGAGGGGACCACTCTCCCCTTTTTACTCCTTCATTGTTCTTTGTTCTGGGCGATCGTGCATATACTCGTAAGTAACTAGGGCCCTTATTAATAAATAGCTCTCATTTGAGACCTGCCGTCTAAGTATCGTTTCAATATAAACAAAGAATGAAAAAAAGTTAATTATAAAATCAAAAAACCCGCCTGCATAAGAAGCGAACTAAAAAGATGTATACAAGACGTACTTCTAATCATAACATACATAACATAACGTCAAATTTACATAGGTTTTCAAAAAATCATGCTATCAAATCATCACATGCAGTCGGAGGCTACCTAGACAAATCGATAGACACCTCATTCATTAAAATCCATCCAGCCGTTGGGCTGCTTCGAGGGTATAAAGCATCCCACCCACATAGATACGCGTGAAAAACATTACCCTGTCCTTGCTGTCGTACAGTCGGGTAAAAAAAGTTGTCAAATGTGTGAAATTCAGGTGACGTCTACATTTTGACATTTCCACTTGGGATGTTGTTGCCAGGCCGCCATGTTGAGAGTGGTTCATTAATAGTATACAGCATGAATCGTTAATCGCTTTACATTAACAATCATGGACACTGCTCATCACTCTGTACGACTTTTACTGTAGGAGAAATAGGAAATTCGCGAAAAAAAACTGCTTTTCGATATAAAATAATCAAAACGTATGGTGCCAGCGATTGATACTTTGATATCAAGGGGCGACATTGATAGTTACTAAAAATATTGCATTTGATCATATATAACATATAACATAACTTCACGCCTTATTCCCCGAAGGGTTGGCAGAGGTGTATAGTATACACCCACGTTTCGCCTTTATGTTTAAGTCCCATGTAATAGGGGGCGAGCCTATTGTCATCAACCGGGCACAAATCCAGACTCCGAGCTGCTACTGAGAAATTCCACACGGAAAAACCCAATAACACTTTGCCCGACCTGGGGATCGAACCCAAGACCTCACGCTCAGCAGTCGCGCTTGCGACCACTAGACCAACGAGGCAGTCTTTGATCATGTATCTCTGTAAAAATGGAACTTATGCATTTTAACTTAACTGAATAGGCAACATTGACAGTTTTCCTATTTGACCATACGGTATAGAGGTGTCTGCGAAGTTAGATGGCGAAGATAATAAATACTAAATCACACCCCTGTTTATGAACAAAATTCGAGTCCTAATTGGGGCTACTTTGACAACAGGGATTATCAAAGTAAAAGCCTACGGTCGGACTTTGATAAGGAAACTTCTCCTTTTTTCTTATAGAAAACTATGCTCTGTAGTTTTTTTATCTAGTCTATGTCATTTTACATATCTCAGTTAATTCAGTCTATATGAAATATTTTTGATGTAGCATCTAAAAGCGAAAATATATAAGATACAAACACATGAAGCTGAAACAATTAATCAAAGTAACCCCGTTCTACGGTACAGCAGATTTTATTTTTCACGAATTCAGAATTTGTTCCATAGTAAATGTTGTACAGAATGATGAACATAGTTCATGGTTCTCAGATGTAAAACGACTAAACAGTCATGCTCTATAAGTTTTTGGGGTTAAATATAAAGACCACCATAAAATGCTTTGATACCCTTAGTTCTTTTACCAAAAATATATACATGACACCAGAAAAATAAAGTCTAAAATTACAATAGTACTAGCTATTTTAGTCACAACTGCACTTCAAATTGTATTCGAACACCAAATGTAGTAAATTATCACCAAATCTTAGCACCCCCGTGGCACCCCGACATGGATAGGTTAGGGGATGACGGGGGCTTCGTTCGCTCGCTTCGCTCGTTCACTCTAGCCCCCGTCATCCCCTTCGTGTTAGGTTACTTTAAACCTTGCAGACAGAAATAGGAGCCCCGCTCAGCGGGGCTCCGTCGACTCTGCTTTGGAAACCCAAACAAGTGACAATTTGGTGTTCATTAACAAAAACATTTACTACTTTTGGATTAACAATGATTTATTTGGAGTCGTTTTGCTTTAATAGGATAGCGAGATGTTAAAACTTTGGTTGTAATTTTATATTAAAATGCGGGTTTAATTTTGGTGATCATTTACTATTTTTGTCTGTTATATGTTACTATATCTGGTGGTAAGTTAAACATAAGCCTAAGTTTTTTTAGAATTAACGGGTCTAAAAATCATCCGCCTACTCACTTTTCACACACTCACTCAACTCTCTAAAACAAAATTGCTTCATTTAAGCAACAAAAATGTCCTTCATTAAATCGACTGTAATTGCAAAATTTCGAGGTATCTCGTTGACCCACTGAAGCCTTCTTTACACATAAATGTAGGCAACGTGACGGTGCATAGCAATTAGGTTAGCATTTGAATGTTAATAAAATGTATGGAGTATTATTTTTGTGTTCAATGCAGCTTTTTGTATGTGGTTTATTCCCCTGTGTATTGTAATTGTTCGTAAATTGTATACCGTCATTGTTGGGGAAATGTTGTCCATGATTAGCGTGTGTATAAGTTTATTCTCACACACATTCAATGCTCATATAAGCATCTTCAAAATTGCCCTATGTCTGCCAGATATACAAAATGCCAAAGCAAATAAAAATATATAAATATAAAACAAAAACGCAATATTTTTGTATTCTCAGAGTTTGTATTATAACTTTCGTGAGACACATTCATATTTATGATTACTTACGGTTTACTCACGTGCATTTTTCGGGATTGCCCGACTAGTTTCGAACCCAAACGGAGCCCTTAATCATGAGCTGAAAACGCGGCGAGGTCGCGAGACGAAGGCAATTTTGCCCAAGCCCTCCTTTTTGAGGCCCAAATAAGTGTAGTCAGGCATTGGTTTACCTTTTTTATTAAGCATGGAAGGTGATTTAAGTGACTCTAGACCAATTGTGTAGATATCTTTTCTTCTTTGTGCCAGGGTGGAGCAAACACACCATCCGCCCAACCCTGACTACGCCCAAAGCTCTAACTACTTCCTGAATTTGAAATTATTTCGGAAATTACACATAACAACACGTCTGTGTTACCCGAGGGCGGACGTGTTCAGTAACACCCTCATTTCGCATATCTAACCCAGGCCCTCACGCTCAGCAGTTGTGTTCACAATCACTAGACCAACGAGGAAGTCGAATATACAGGAAATATAATAGGAAATGACTAACAGAAAAATAACAAACAATTGTATACGAAAATTGATATATCAACGACACATCTCTACCACAAAAAAAACCTTACATTCCATAAGACAAAATCGTAAGTCACACAAAGAAAGACATCGTACCCCTCGAGATCACGACCCAACGAAGGGCCTGATCTTTATAATGAACCGCTCAACAAACATGATGAAGCATGACAGACCATTCTCATACTTTTTTGTCAAAGCCTTCCAATTTTTATTCAGAGCTAATTTCCTGTGAAATAAGCCCCTCCGCACACGGATCGTAACCGTATCGTCATGACGCAACGAGTACGAGACCTGCAGAGTTCTACAAACGAATTATAGCGTAGACGTATCGTATTACATATTTCCTTGAATATTTACTTAATTAATTATTGTATAGACAAGGGAACGTTTCAACCCACATTTCAACCAGTTTCACGAATTCAATCACTTTTTCAGTCATATTGAAAAGTACAGAAATTATTTAAAAGTAATTTTTTTTGTTCATGAAAAGTATTTTTTACGATTGCTTTTGTATGCCAGTACGCTACTACTATGTACTATCGTAATGACAATAAAAATCTCATACGATTCGCTGCAGTACCACTTCGTATGCGGACTTGTTTCAACATGTACGTGCTCGTATTGCTCTCGTCCTACGCGCGTATTACGATACGCTTACGATACGACGCCGTGTGCGGAGGCGCTTAATCCTTCGTCCTACCCGACCTATTTATCGAATAATCAAAAGGTTATTGAAATACTGTCTCGCAGCTTCCCAAAGGTTATTTCTTTGAATTTATTAGATATGAATCCATTGGAAAATTGTTAATGAAACTCTTTGATGCTGATGTCAATAACATGATTTGTAGATATTGGGTTTTTTGTTTGAGTTCTGTTGTTATTGTTAAATGTATACTAAAAACTAATTTACAATTGTAGAATAAGTAGTTTTTTTTTTGTTACTTGTTTATAATAATAATAAAGCAGCTTGTAACTGTCCCAATGCAGGGTCTTTTCTCATATAGAGAAGGAACGAGCATTGATCGCCACACGCTTGCTCACTGCGGGTTGGCGATTTCAGACCATTAAGTCCAGGTTTCGGTAACGGCGTAAGGTGCAGGCGCGGCGCAGGCGCGTCGCTTTCATACGTTTTGTCGTGCCGCTTCAAATCTTTTTCGTACAAAATGTATGAAAGCAACGCGCCTGCGCCGCGCCTGCACCTTACGCCGTTTCTATGTAATTCAAGCCTCAGGATGTTTTTCTTCACCGTATGTCAGTGGCGTCTTAAGGTATGTACGGACTGCGCGTTTCTGTGTTACGCGTCGTCAGAATACGCTGTCCACACATACATTGGATACGCGTACAGCACCTGTACGGAAACAGACAACACAGTACTGTTTGTACTTGCCGACTGACGGCGGCTCGCGACGCTCGCGCTGCGAGCTAGCTCGCACGGCACGCGTTCCTCTAAGGCCGGCTTTACACTCTCGCCGAGACAGCACGAGGCGCTATCTCTATCCTTAACTTTTACATCAAATAGCAAAGGACAGCAGCTAAGTCTCGGGCTGTCTCGGCGAGAGTGTACAGCCGGCATAAGAGTGTGCGCGTAGCTGCAAGTATGGACATGGCGTTCATGTACGCGCTGTCCGTACACACCTTTAGATCAACTAAGAAAGTACACATGACATTGAAAGTCACATTGGTATATGCCTGAAAAACTCTGCCTAAGCAGGCGGGTAAAAAGAGACACTTTCACGCAAGTATAATTTAATGACATTCGGTCAAAAAAATTTAACCGACTTTAAAAAAGGAAAAGTTTCTCTATTCAGCGCCTATGTTTTTTTTAAATATATTTGTACTTACATGGATTACTTGGCTAATTTACGTTATACTTTTTTGACTTCAGAATGATGATTTTCAGTTTATTGAAGTCGGTTTTATAAATACACTCGGGAGCAATGAATTCGGGTCACCAACATAAACTTTAATATCTCAAAATATTATATTGAAATAAATAAGTATTTTGTAGACTATTCAAGCAATTTTATAATTTTACTAGCGACCCGCCCCGGCTTTGCACGTGTACGTTTAGTAGCTTAAAACCTTCCTCTTAAATTACTCTATCTATAAAAAAAACCGCATCAAAATCCGTTGCGTAGTTTTACAGATCTAAGCATACATAGGGACAGACAGCGGGAAGCGACTTTGTTTTATACTATGTAGTGATTTGTGTAGTATTAAATAGTCTATAAAATATTTTCATATAAATAAGTTATCATTCCTAGTTTCCGATATATTAAGGTTTATGTTGGTGACTCGAAGAGAAGAGGAGCTCGTGGCTAAATAATTACAGCCGCATAGACCGATCTTCCGGGTTAAGCCACGCTTGCCGAGGTTGGTCTGTGGATGGGTGACCATTTAGCATAGCGAGTTTCCTCCGTGCCTCGGAAAGCACGCAAAGCCGTTGGTCCCGGCTGTCATTTGTAGATCTTTGACAGTCGTTACTGTTGGTCAGAAGCCAGAAAGTCTGACAACCAGTCTTACCAAGAGTATCGTATTACCCAGTTACTGGGTTGTGGAGATCTGATAGGCAGTCGCTCCATGTAAAATACTGATATTCAGCTGCATCCGGTTCGACTGGAAGCCGACCCCAACATAGTTGGGAAAAGGCTAGGCAGATGATGAGACTCTAAAATTAACAAGAACCACAGTAAAAGAATCAAGGAGTATGTTAATTAACTTGTGAGCTACTGCACCTAATCTTACCTACCCATCAATCAATTTTTCAAAAACAATCCCGTCGTGTGACCCGGCAGTCCATCCCTCCAACACAAAGGCTCAATACGACATTATCTAAAGTAAACTCCCTCAAAACGGTACGTATATCTAGGGTTGCCAGATCGGAACACCGAAATATCTGGATAAAATTACAAAATGTCGGGATTTTGGGGTTGTTGTCTGGAGAAATAAATATTATGAGTTAAATTTTATTTTTTATTTTTAACGTCAATAGCATACAAAAAACTAAACATTATTAATTTTTTTACATTGCCACATGTATTTATTTGGTTTTTACTAAATCCACCAACTTGGATCCTTTAAGAGAATTAAAAGGTTTAAAATGTAAGATTTTTCAAAATATATTCGTGCATAGAATTTTACGATTAACAGTTTGTCGGGAGATTTGTATTTTGTCGGGAGTCGGGACATTATACAAGCTTAGTTTTAGTATATACTAAACCTGAAACTAGTTTGTTCAGAATCACTAAGAGAATCGATTGACATATTTTTACACCACATTTTTTTTTGTTTTCATAAATTTTAATTTTGTTTCAGTAGGTTTACCCATAACAGTTGACGGGAATAGACACCTTGAGGCTTGAGATGGTCCGCTCGGTCAGTTTCCGTGTATTAGGCAACCCCTGCATAGCACATCTCAGGCATTTCACACTTTACTAGGGAACTTAACGCGACATAAACTACGGTGTAACTTGTGAGATTTATTTAAAAAAAACACATATTCAGGCAGTTCTGATGAAAATCTTGTTGGGGTGTCTCGATTTTTGTATAGGTATACTAAAAATAACGTTGTATAAAATGTCGGGAGAATCCAGACGAATCCCGACCATCTGGTAACCCTACGTATATCGCACAGGGGTGTAATATAGCCTGCAAATTGAAATCTCTAAGCGACTGAATCCCATAGGTCCCTCTAATCTTCTAAATAATAGCGTTTGAAACAATAAACCGAGATTTGGGTTGTCATTTTGCTAAAATTACGCGCGCCATTTCCAGTAAAGGATATAGATAATTATTTTATTTGTGTTCTTACAATGTTCTGTTTATAAATATTTGTTGCCTGTCTATGTTTAAGAGCAAATATGTCGATTGATTTGTTTTAGAAAAATGTTTGTTTAGACAATAGTTTATTTACCTACTGTGTGTTTCTAAGTGTGTTTTGTTGTAAGTTTTCTATCGTCGCCCGGTAGTGAAAACCTCGGGAATGTATTTGGTCATTGCACGGTTTCTGTGGGCTTTCACACGGACATAGTCGCAGGCAAAAGCTAGTCAATTATTTTTATTACGAATGTTATACAGAGTGTAAACGAATTCGTGTAATTCCTTCAAACTAAATGATCTATTAATATAAGTTTTTAAACTGACATGGTCACTAACACAATCATTAGTTCTAATGATTGTGATCTATTAATGTTAGAGATTAATCCCGCATGGGATTTATATGATTAAAAATAAAAACAAACTTTTTTTTCCCAAATATTTTTTTGTCACTGAAAATTTCGATGCCATGCATAAATGAATGAAGGCACGGCGACACAGCTGACGGGCACAACTAGTCCGGTATCGCTCCACGCAGTCAGTTAATTTGGGACGCTAAAATTACTCAGATACGGAATACATTGGTTCATTTTTTGAAAACTTTTTTTTGTTTATTCTGGAAACAACCTATGCAGGGGCAATCAGTGTCACCAAAATTGCATTCCTTAGTTTTTCACTCCCGGACGACGCGACGCTATGTGGTGGGCTAAATAAAGCCTAAACCCTTCTTAGAGAAGCCCGTGCCCATCAGTGATTGACTGATTATTCTATTATGTAGTTTCTATGAAACAAAATAATAATACCTACTCATGTTCATTCTATTTTGGTTGGACTGAAATTTGAGTCCATTTGGTTAATCTGAAATCTGACTCTAACATACTGAGGCTGGAGTTCACCAATTAAATCTCTGGTTAAACAGCTGTTTACTAAAATTTATAGAACATCGTTTCGAGCGTATGACGTTCGTGGGTTGCAGCTGAAAACCAGCGTTAGGTGGTACTACTGCCACCTGCCATTATACTGAGCTGATGGCCCTTGTGGCATTTATTTTTTGTCATTTCCATGTGTACCTATTTCGTTGTAGTGTGTGCCAATAAATACATTTTTTTTCATTAAATTTTTGTTTTTCTTTTACATTTTCCAGGAAACGGTTGTTTAACTTAAGAGTTAATATTGGTGAATACCGGCGTAAGAGAAAGTTTTAGCTGATTATGGGATTCCCTTGCTGATTCTTATCAAATCTAGAAATTGGATTGCAGTAGCAAATTCGACCAAATAAAACGTGTGAACGTGCCACCTCTGTGGATTTTCGGATACAAATAGAACCACTCCGTCAAATCCCGTGGGTATTCTCCGAAACACTGGTGGTGTTATATCAGGTATCTTCCTGGTAGTGACTTTAATACAATTAGTTTCAACTTTGTTTTAAAATAATTAATATTTTGCTTTGTTTTCTTGCCAAGTATTTTTCATAACCTGAGCTTGTTTTTGTTCTGAAACATCTAATAGATTTATTAAATATTTTCATAGAATAAAATATACGTAATTGAATCGAAACAAAGTACAACACACTGTGACGGTCTGTCACGTACTCCTAATTATTAACAAAATATTCTATTTATTTTAGAACCATAATACAATATCGGGCCTCTTAGGAACACATTAAATGTATAGTTTATGGGAAACAGACTAGGGACAAGTGTCAGCCCTCTATTAAGATAAAGTATTTTACAAATTCTAAAGAAATTAATGAAATGTGAAACCCCGAGGGCAACGCATAATACAAGTGCCACATTAAGAGCGACCCTTAGAAACAATAATTACGAAATTGCACAAAAAGGGCAATAAATCCGTTGGGTAACAAAAACAAAACCCATGGAAACATTTTAGCTAATTTTGAGAAAGGTCCTAAAAACGACATCTTGAAACAATTGAGAAACTATACAAAAACAGTAATGAACCCGTCGGGCAAAAGTGTGGGAAGATGGTCCTAGCGACATGAAATGTAATATGAAGGATTCAAGGTAGGGCAGTTGGTTATAGACCACGGTTGGGCACGGTCGTCAGAATTAAGAGCCAAAGGCTAGTGAAGTTAGGATAATCTAGGGCAGTTGGTTTTAGACCGCTATAGAGAACGGACGTCAAAGGAAAGACTAGGAGAGTTGGCTTAACACCATGATAGGGTTCGGACGTCAGAGTCAAAGGCTAGGAAAGTCGGTTTTAGACTATGAGCCATAGGCGAGTAGACTTAGGATTGACTAAGAGAGTTGATCAAACCCAGCTAGGAAGTCGTAAGGGCGAGAGGCCATTATAACTAGTTTAAGTTATTATAGTTTAACTTAAGTGTATTGTAATACTAGTTATAGTTAGAATTAATTAGTACTAACAAAGTGTGCAAGTGCAAATCCGTGAGTGCGTGAGTGAACGAATGGGTGAGTGTTTTACTATAATTATCCGAGGCTGTGTTATTGTTTATTATGTACAATAACTATGATCTACTATAATATCACATGTACCGTTTATATCTATATCTGACTTCGCCGAGGTTTCTTACACCTGCGTTTGGTTATAGGGAAGCGAAGAAGCCGTTTATGGAAGGCTGAACCGTATAACATACCTTGGACTCACTCGGATATATCTAGGCTACAATGCCAACCCATAATAATTACCGGAATATAAATCAACCAAACGTTAGTGATAGCAACTTCCTATTGACTGACTTCGGCATTATGCCTTACGGGCACTTGTTTTACGTACACTTCCAGGGAGGGGGGTAGGCTTCACCAAGTACCCTAAAATGGATGGATAGTCGTCCTAAAGGACGCTAGGAATCGTGTCTCGTTATACCCCCGGCCCACGCAGGCCTATCACATATTTCGTCATAATTAGCACTTATCGAGACACGAATAGGACGGAGAGCGGCCTCACAACCCGTTAGCCGTCCACAACCTGGGTAGATTAAGGAAGTGTGAAGTGACGACAAATTATACCACTCAAACGTAATCCAGGTGTGATTGTGAGATATCATGCAACCGACCGACAATACGCTGCGCTTGCGCTGGTTTAGATAACTAACTCTTGTAAGGGAGCGGTCTTCACTCAGGGTTTAGTCGCCTAGTATTGTTGTAAACATGTCTTGCTGAATGGCAGATGGACTTAGTAGGACTCTGTCTTAGGATTGAGAAAGACATGTCATGAGAGTTTAGGGAACGTGGCCCGCTATTGCAGGCGTTAGACTTTAGCGGTACACGTACGACACGACAGTAGCTGCAAAGCCGCTCCGCGTCACGACATGGGGTTCGATTATAAAGTAGTTAATTAATCATTATATCACAGAGGTGTTTCAGAACGCAAGCGTTACGTATCCCCGTATATATGTCCCTTGTTTCCTACCTTGGTTTTATCTTATCATTACGATATATGTCACTTGCATCCCTTTCATTGTCTCTTTAGCTTTCTTAGTAATGATAAATGACAATCTAAATATAATTTGATGTCCTCCAACAGAAATGTTTAAACTACTTCCTTTTATTACTTTTCCTTAATTTGCGTAATTCTATTATTGTAAATAATATTATGTTTTGCCCTGTATAGACTCAATTTACTTATTCACCTGACAGACAGAACTGTGTTGCTGGGGAGTTTGTTGCGCCGTTTCTTCTCCCCAGCATAAACACTAGGAAGCGGTGAAGGGAGGGCTGTTTGTGGGCTGTCTATAATTGTACATTTAAAGTCCAAAAGAGCTAAATAAATGAGTTATGAATTTTGACTTGAGTTTGTATTTAA
Source organism: Amphipyra tragopoginis (assembly GCA_905220435.1). Lineage (NCBI taxonomy): Eukaryota > Metazoa > Arthropoda > Insecta > Lepidoptera > Noctuidae > Amphipyra > Amphipyra tragopoginis. The sequence continues at coordinate 8,681,276 of HG992006.1, forward strand.
ATATTGGAAAAATGAAAATTTTATCAGCTTAGGGTTAGCGACGTACAGTCACAACACATACGTGCAACTTTTATACGTGCAACGTGTGCATCAGTGTTGCATGTCGAAGATATGTATGTAGGTATATATTAATATATTTATACATGGTTACGAGTTATCGGAGACAATCATCCCGTGGTACTGTTGTAGGACATGATATCCTATATCTAATAACCCGGTATTTTTATGCAAAAAATTTATCATTTTACATTTAATAAAATAGGTTTTCCATTCGAGCCGTGACGACCACAGTTGACCGACAACCAACTCTTCCATTCGGGCCGTGTCGCCCACAGGTGACCGCGCGTCAGAGGAGTCATTAAAACATTGATGAAATTTGGCAAAATCAATGTTTTTCAACTGTACCCCAAGTGTGAGTTTTTTTCGTTAACTACTGTAGTTGCGTCACGACAAAAATGTATGGAAATTTAGGCGGTGGCTCTGGGCGCCCCGTTCAATTAACGCGCGAATATTAGTATTGAACGGGGCGACCAGAGCCACCGCCTAAATTTCCATACATTTTTGTCGTGACGCAACTACAGTAGTTAACGAAAAAAACTCACACTTGGGGTACTGGCCTCGTGAGAGTATCGAGTGTCGCACACCATTGTTCGTTACGACGTTGAACGTGTTAATATTATTTTTGAAGTGAAGGTTTCAACTCAAAATAATATCTCGAATATTCACTTTTATGTAAAACATTTTTACATCCAAAATAAATAAAAATCTCAGGAAAAAAACTCATCAAAACATATATTTGGAGCATTGCCCTTTACGCTTGTGAAACGTGGACCCTCACACAAAGAGACTGAGAAAGGTTGGAGGCTTTTGAAATGTGGTGCTGGCGTCGAATGGAAAGAGTATCAAGGACGGAAAAAGTAACCAACGAAGAGATTCTAAGTAGAGTCAAAGAGAAAAAACGAATTCTAGAACATATAGAAAGAAGAAGGGGGGAAATAATTGGTCACTTACTGCGACGCGACAGCTTTATATCTAACATCATAGAAGGCAAATTACAAGCAAAGAGAAAGCCAGGTAGACCAAGAAGAAAATACACAGACCAATTGAAGGAAAAGACAGAAGTGATAACATACAGAGAAATGAAGGAATTGGCTCTGGATAGAGAAAGATGGAGATTGCTACACCGACAACTGCCCAGCATTTGGATGGATGGCTAAAGCATTGTTGGTTTTTTAGATAGTGGATAATATGTCTTACAATCCTGCGACGGGGTCGTGACCAATAACCCGTAACCCTATAAACTAACATTAATTAAAAAAACTGGGTAAAATCTTTCCACAATACGTAGGTACGCAATATAACACCATAAGTACCACCACAACTGTACGTGCTGAACTAACCCCTTTTTACCGTTACAATAACACGTCACACCACTCTAAATATTTGTCCAAGTGGCAACAGACCTGTCATCGTGTGGGCTTGACAAGTATTATAGCGGTTATAACGCTCTTCATATCCACTTTACTATTATTATGTTTACTTAGTGGCGGGCGAAGTTTACGCCGGCCCCAATCTAGCAAACTTAAATATTAACGCTGTATAAAGTCATTACGCCCAAATTGATTAATTTTGCGATGAAACATGATAGTGTGGTTAAAGAGCATGTTGTATTGGATGTGGGATGCGGCGCCATTTTTTATGAAGTTAATTTTTTGTTTAATTTTTGGGGCAGTGTAGGCCAATATAAAATTCTGGTCGCGACGCGCTGTGACTGTCGTCAATAATGTTATTTATATTTTAATAGCTTTTGCCCGCGGCTTCGCTCGCCTTAATTTGGAATTTGACAGTCAACTCTTAAACGCACTACTAAAGTTTCTATAATAATATAATTCAATCATGATTCTAAAGAGACGTGGCGCCATCTATGAACGTTATTGTTGTTTTCCTCGGGAACAGTTCTTTTTTTCGGGATGAAAAGTAGGTACCCTATGTCCGTTTTTGTACACCTGACAACGTATATGCAAAACTAGCTTTCGCCCGCAGCTGCGCTTGCGTGAAATTTTGAACCCGTTAAGTGACGATTTTCCATACAAACTTTCATCCCCTATTTAACTCCCTTAGGGGTTGAATTTCGAAAAATCCCTTCTTAGTGGATGCCTACGTTACAAAAGGAAACTACTATCAAAATTTCAACTTTCTAACCCCAGCGGTTTAGGCTGTGCGTTGATAGATCAAGCAGTCAGTCAGCTTCTCCTTTTATATGTATAGATTTCAGGATGATCGGTTCAGTGGTTTAGGCGTGAAAAGGTAGCAAACAAACAAACTTACTTTCGCATTTATAATATTAGTTAGGAAATTAGGATTACCACACTATCTCTGTCCGCGGCTCTATCTGCGTGTAGTTTTTAATTTTCTGTGATGAATAGGTACCAAATTACTACCAAACTCTGTAAAAAAGTAGCTTAGGCCGCGGTCTGTTACAAACGCCGTAGGCCACGTCCAGCGTGACGCTGTACGCTGCCAACAAACGTTTATTAGTTTATTATTGAAATGTACTACAGTGGTCTCCCTCAAACGCCTGACGCAGCGTCAGGCGTTGGTAACAGGCCACGGCCTTGGAAAATCTATCAAATAGACAGATAAACTCACATTCTCATTAATAATATGCGAGAAAATTTAGGGCCTTTTTCACAACTTTTTCGGTTTGACAGTTCCTCTATAGTAATTCTGTCAAACCGCCATATTTATTTCATAGATACGAGTTATCCCACAATTGTGAAACAGACCTTTTTGAAAGTATCTGGGATCGCATCGCAGATCAGCGGGTCTACAATAAGCCAGAAGCCTAGACGAGTGTAATGTACGCCGTTTAAAGTGGGTCGCGTAATTCATGCCGCAGGACCACGCAAAATCAGTCATTTAAATCCTTCGAGTAAATTACGCCGATTCATTTTACGCGGCGTAAATAACGCTCGCCTGATTTAAACCTTTTTTTTTCGTGGTAAAATCCTGGATGCCCTTCGCTCGGGGAAGGCGAAGGGGTATGCCGGACTCTTACCGGCTAAAAACCCACGGTGTTCCTTCTCCTGACCCTTGGCCGGGGTCGCGGGATTCACAGCTGCATGCATCGCGACCCCGGCAAGCCTCGGTCCGCCAGCCCCTGGCAGACCTCTTCTTCTGTGGGGCCTTGCCCCACGTCCTCCTGAGAGGCGCGCACGGAACACAGCGCGCCGCTTTCTCGGGCCTAGTACTGGTCGGGCGACATGTCCCCTAACCCGCCGCCCGCAGGCCACACGCTACGGTGGCCGGAGATCGTCGCGCGCCCTCCAGCGCCCGGTGCGTCTGGCGCGGGAACGGAGAGTGGCAGCTGCCTTTCTCTCCCTCTCCGCTCCCTCTTTGATCACCATCACCACCTCGCAGAAGGAGGCGACGGCATCCCACGCACTCTCGCTCCCGACCATGGACAGAACCACGGCCGGAAGCGAGAGGGTCTGATTTAAGCCTAATAAAGCTCCTTATAACCCTTCAAATACAGACATGTCTGAAACAAAAAAAAAGAAAAATAATAAAAGTAACTGAAGATCATTATTTTTTAATACCATCCAATGACCACTTATTTAAGGTACCTACGTTTTACTCTTAGCCATCGAACCAGAAACTAGGGTCCGGTATTTATACAGGTCTGACAGTGAAATGGGTTAGGTACAATAAGTACTATCTATTTGGCATTATTCAGAAACCCCGTTTTGTGTCGAAGACCTCGAGACTCGTGAGGAATTAGTTACGGTCGTAACAATTATGTTAAAAAATATTTTCTTGGAAGGATTTTTATCAGATATGATTATAAACTCTAAATAAGTTAAAATAAAGGTGTAACTGCAGGTGAAATCTTTTCACCTATTTTTTCTTTCGATATCCGATCGAAATAATTGGATATTTTAAAATTTGTCCCTTGAATGTTCCAATATTGTATTAATAATAATTGTTACTAGTAAAGGCAAATTTAAATTTAATTAATTATCGCTCTTAATCCGAAATCTCCGGAGTGATGTAGGTTTCTGGCATTACTTCTATTGATTTTTTGTCAAAAACCTACATCAATTCAGAGATTCTGGATTGGGATCGGTTATTAATATCGGCCGTAACAAGACGCTTCGTTAATGTTAAAGATACACACACACAAGTCACACTCACACAGAAACGCACTGCAACAAGACTTCTAAGGTAAGTTCGGAATACAGTCGCATACAAAAACAAAAAACTACTCAGTAAACAGTGCGTGTCTGTGTCAGTATTTCAATTCTCAAGTTTGACGAGTTATGCGAACACACCTAAATGTTGGGAACAGCTGTTTTTTTTTTTCGCGATTTCTGGTTTGGTCCCACAGTAAACGTTGTTCATAATGATGAGTACAGTGAACCCTTAAGAGGTAGTGCGTTATTTATGTTACGCCTTGTAGTTATCAAGCAGTAACAAATAGGTACGCAAAACTTTCCCATGTGTAACACTGAAGTTAAAGTGACAACAACGACAGTTTGCTGAACAAATGTTACACTTCCATGAATTCCCAAACACGGTATTCCGGTGTAAATGCAAATATTGAATCGCAAGTATCGGGGTTTGATGCAAACTAGATTTTGTTATATTTACCAGTTCCGCCCGAATGTTTGATCGAGAAAATTCGTATGGTACACACGACAAAATTGCTGGAATTTATTGATAATCCGATAAATATGTGTGTTTAAGGGTTTAACTATGAAATTGACGTGTTAGGTTGGAACTGAATTGGGTGAGTTAATAACTGGCCATGCGAGAGCTGTGTTCGAATTACAGTTTAGGTTAATTGAACTAAATGTACTGCCGTTCTGATGTTTAAACATGAGTTTGTGATTTGTTTGTCGTTCGTGATGGTTCGGAGGTTTCAAACCTAGGCATGTACCGACGTGACTTTTTCGATGTCATGTGTACTTTTTTAGTTATAATCTGAGACGCCACTGACATACGGTGAAGAAAAATACCGTGAGGAAACATGAACTTAATTGTATGAATTCGCCAACCCGCAGTGAGCAAGCGTGGTGATCAATGCTCGTTCTTTCTCTGTATTGAAAGAAGCCTTTTGTCATGCAGTGGGACAGTAACAGGTTGTTTTTTGTTGTTTTTAGGGTTCCGTAGCCAAAGGGTAAAACGGGACCCTATTACTAAGACTCCGCTGTCCGTCCGTCCGTCTGCTGTATCTCATGAACCGTGATAGTTAGACAGTTGAAATTTTCACAGATGATTTATTTCTGTTGCCGCTTTAATAACAAACAAACAATTAGTAAAAAACAGAATAAAATAAATATGTAAGGGGGCTCCCATACAACAAACGTGTTTTTTTTGCCGTTTTTATAGATAATGGTAATGCGCGAGTCCGATTCGCACTTGGCCGGTTTTTTATTTATACTTGTGTTCAGATTCCCGAAACGTTTGACACAATGTTCCAACTGTAGGATATTGGTGTCCAATATGGCTATATGGGCATATTAGCATATGGTGCAGTATGAGCCGATTACAGGCCCGCTGCTGGTCAGGAACCTCTTCTCAGCATGAGAAGGGTAAGGCTACCACGCTCGCCTGGTTGATGGACTACACATACCACCGCTACCTTTTTTTTTTTTGGAGGCCTCTTTTGTATTCTTTTTTATATTTCTCACGATGTTTGCCGCACCTGAATTCGAAAAGCCGTAAGAACCGGGATCGAGACCCTCTTGCATTGTGTGTAAGCGTTCAACCGATATGTTAATTTTGAATGCAGTTGTTTCGTGCAAAATACTAAGCTGGAAGCTAACCCTACGATATTTTAGAAAAGGCAGTCTGTTAGTGTATACTGCATAAACACTAGGAAGCGGTGAATGGTGGATGTATTGGGAGCTGTCTTTTGTAAAATTGACGTTCAAAAAGAACTTATAGGTAAGTTATTGTAGTCTATTTTGAAATGAGTTTTCATGTTTGTTGTTCTTGTATGCCTCGTTGATCTTAGTGATCGCAAGCGCGACTGCTGAGCGTTAGGTCCTGGGTTCAATCCTCAGGTCAGGCAAAGTGTTATTGGGTTTTTTCGTGTAGAATTTCTCAGCAGTAGCAGCCCAGAGTCGAGATTTATGCTCGGTTGATGGCAATCCCCTTATTGCATGGGACTTAAACATAACGGCGAAATGAGGGTGTTACTATATACCTATATACCTTTACCCAACCCTTATTTGTTTATTTTTATTTAATTTAATCATTTATGTATACACATCACTTAATAAAAGATATGTTAATCAGGAGCATAGCGTATAAAGGTACCGCTTATTTCTAAAAGAAATCTTTTTCAGTAGACCTGTGAGACGAGAGTTTGGAACAAGAAATGTAGACAATAGTGTATAGAAACAATAAATACAGAAACTAACCCTTCGGGAAATACGAGCATGATGTTATGTTTCGCTATGTTTAAGAGTTTGCAGTTTGTATTAAGTATCATTAGGTAAACAGTAATAATGGTTCTGAGAAAAATATAAAAATCGATTCACGAACAGATGAGCTATAATGTGCAGATCTTCAAGAAAGAAAACATTTTTTTTATCCTAGAATCTAAACGGCCTATTATAAGGATCTTTGTCTTAATTGCTATTCATTCACGATGCCAAGTTTTAATGGGGGTGCGTTAAAAGAGCCTCCACGAATGACGATACTTAAGCACAGAATAAATTGTATAAGACTTAAATACGTCCAGCGCATCGTGGGCAGTCAACCCAGCTACTACATAACCTTGCTGACTGCCTAATTTTATCTCCGCGTCGCGTCGTGAGCTATACACGAGAGAAGAAGAATATGGAGCCTCTACTTACCTTACGTAACCGATTCAGATTCATTAAGCAGGGTACTCACCTAGCCATATAGCATGTAACGTATCTGATACTGTATCAAGTGAGTACGTAGGCACGAGCTCGCTGCGAGCCGCTCACGCGTGGAGCGCAGTAAGCTCGCAGTGACCCGCTGAGTAGCGGTATCACTGCGAACACAAAGGCGGCTCGCAGTGTGCGCGTGGACGGCGACACGACTGCTTGTGTAGTGAGTACGTAGGCGCGAGCTTCAAACTAACGTCTTCATCATGGAGTGGACGGATGAAAAAGTATTTAATTTAATTGAACTTTATCAAAATACTCCGGTATTGTGGGACCCTGGAATTTCGCTTTGCCAGAATCGACGTGGACTTTTATAATTTTCGATGATATTGTACATGAATATGAACGCAGCACTAGCCACCATTTGAGACATTTGTCGGCGTGATGTCGTCACGAGCACTGCGGATCCGGGAGCTCGTAGCTAGATACGCGGTGACCGTGGACGAGCCGTACCCACTTGCAGGTTGATACAGTATCAGATATGTTACATGCTTACGGCTAGGTGAGTACCCTGCTTTAGAGTGCCCGCATATGTGCCACAGGCTGCCGAGTAACTTTTCCATACATTTTGCAGGGATTCATTGCACACGTGTGGCCGGTGGCGGCCACTCAGAATGTATGAAAACAGCTTACGCGGCGTCTTACGTAGGCGGTTCAAAGCGACGTGAATTGCGAAGCGATCCGATGCGGTGACACGCGAATTCAATGCGATGCGTTGCGAAGCGGCGGATTTGTCCTACGAGCTCGCGAACCGCCAGCCTCGCGCCGCCCTCATTCAGTAGCACTGTACGGCACCGCATCCAGTTCGTGCGAAAATGTCAAGCCAACTGATCGCGTCCGCTTCGCTTCGCGAAGCGCCGCACCGCACTCCACATGCGTTTGGTCACGTAGGCCACTTCAATAGGTATCGACTGTTTGTTGTTTTCGCGTTGCTTCTAGATTGCTCATGTAGGATGCCGCGTTATGGCCGTAGCGTCATCCGCGTGGCTTTAGATTCTTAACCCATTTAAAAGGTAGTGATAATACTTTTGCAAGATGTTGCCAAAGCCTCCTTATTATACATTTAATTTGTAAACCTGGCACTTAAATTTTTTACCTCTTTTTTATCATAAGTTGCCAAATTGTTTGTTATTTACTTTTTCTGTAACCTTCTGCCTTATAACGGGTTAACGGATAAACTAAATACTCGTAACGTAGGTGAGATTGCTTAAAGCGATGTCGTAGCTAACCGACCGTTTCTCACGGCGTACCTCAATGTAAAATGGCGAGCATCTACAAAACAAACACGTATTTTACGGAAATTGTAAGCACATCTGTAAGAGCTCTTCGTGCGGTCACAGATAACAAATCGCTAGCGGCTATGACCTCACATTCCGCACCTTTAATTTATTTTATTTTCTAGAGAACGAACAGTTTAAAGTGAATTTAACTATCTTGTTGTGACCTTTACCAGTATTTCATGTACGATTTCCACCAACCGGGCCACGCAGGAGCGCAGCGCAGCGCGTCGCAGCGGATGCTCGAGCACGCGCCAGTAGCCAACCGCGTCCACCCGACGGCTACAATCTGCTGGAACCCGGGCGCACGCGCGCGTGCTCGTGTATCCGCTATCGCAGTCAGTTTCTACCTGCGGTGTGGCCGAGCGGAGCCGACCGGACGCGACGACAGCTGAGCGCCGCCGTCCACGTATGCGAGGAGCCGACCGGCTGCCACAGCGTCCGAGCGCAGCCGACCGGCTGCCGTGGCATATGCGCGGATCTAACCGAGTACCAAGCAATGTAAATTCCACGCAAACATGAAACTTAACTATTGTATAGAAGCCTGAATTTCCTTTAGCACAGTGTAAAGTGCGCTCCGACGCGCTCCGGCGCGGCCCGTTTGGTGGAAATCGTACATAACTTAATTAATTTCATAAAGCAGATCATTGTTATAAATTTTTTTTTGTTTGTGTAACTATAACTACCCCTATTAACTAACCCTATCAGAATATATTTTTTTTCAATTCAGCAGTATATACGTTTTGGTAATCAGTATTTTCAATCGATTTTCGTTTGAACAGCTGTTTCCTGCCGGGGTTGCGGTGCATGCAGCTGCGAATCCCGTGACCCCGGCCAAGGGTCAGGAGTAGGAACACCGTGTGTTTTTAGCTGGTAAGAGTCCGGCATAACCCTTCGCCTTCCCGGGGCGATAGGTATCCATGACGATAATCCCACGACAAAAAAAAAGTGTAACTATTAACTAACCCTATCAGAATGTATTTCTTTCAATTCAGCAGATATACGTTTTGGTAATCGGTATTTTCAATCGATTTTCGTTTGACCCGTTGTTTGTCAAAGCCTATCAAACTTGTTGACAAACTGCAAACAAACCCCAACTAAAAGAAATATTTTTATATGTTTTGTATACGAAAATTTAAAAACTTTTATTCAAAAATTGTGGTAGTAGAATTATCCTGCAATCACCTTGCCATGCATATTGCCCTGCGCATAGATGCATAGTTGAATTTCTTGAACTTATTTAAAATTATATACATATATAGATTTAAATTTGTTCTGCCTAGCCTTTTTATTTATTTAAACTGTATACAACAAAAAAGTACAAAGGCGGACTTAATGCCTTAGGCATTCTCTACCAGTCAACCAAAGTTGGTGACGATATAACATGGCAGGTGCAAATTATTGTAAGTACGAGAGTAAAACAAGAACAATTAAGATTAAAAAAAAGAACTCAAAGCAATTATACAAATACATTGAAATGTACACAAGTACAAAATAATTAAAATTCTCCATACTTATACAAGGTGTAACATAAATAACGTATAACCTCTTAAGGGGTCACTGTCATCATTAATTATGAACAACTTTTATTACGGGACAAAACCGGAAATCGCGAAAAAAAAATCGGCTAGTCCCTACATTTATGTTTGCATAACTCATCAAAAAGTAGGGTACGTAATTTTGAATCCTAACGGTTCAAAATTTAACGCAAGCAAAGCAGCGGGCAAAATCTAGTAAATTACAAATACGAAAATAAACACTTTAAACGGAAATTGTAAGCACATCTGAAACACCTCAACTCTTCGTGCGGTCACAGATAACAAATCGCCAACGGCTATGACCTCACACTCAACACCTTCACTCCTTCTATTTCCTTTGCTTGCTTCGTACACGCACGCGTTTATTTATGTCTGTGCTATAAATTATTTTAGCACCGCCGTTTTAGGATTTCTGTTTTGTCTGTATTTCTTGTCTCATTTTAGAAAGCAACATGTGTTCTGTCATGTGTTATTTGCAGTTATTTTGTAACTCATTTTATATGAAACTTTTATTTATTATTTAAGTACACTCAAGGCTCGGAACCGGTTACAAAATACCGGTTAATACGAAAAGAAAGAAACCGATAATCATTTCGTCCTATAACCATTCGACTCGCTTTAATAACAAGTTTCAGAGACATTTCAAGGACGTAATACCGATTAATACCGGTTAGTAAACGCTAACCTAAATGAGAACTTTTAACTTTATTTGAGAATAATACTCAATTTACCGGTTAACAAGAACGAAACTGAAATATTGAGCTCCTTATATACTTACGGTTTTACCCAGTTTTACCGGTTTGAAAATTTAACCGGTTTCCGAGTCACGTGTACACACACTATCAGTCCAAGAGAAACAATGTTTATTTTTAGTGCTTTGTTTGATTTTCTGGTCAAATAGTATGGAGTTTTCTTTAATTCTCAGTAGCAGCTTGGAGTTTGAAATTGTTAGTTCTGCCTTGTCTTTTTCCCAATGAGGTTAGGGTCAGATTCCTGTCTAACCAGATGCGGCTGCGGACGGACGGACACGGAGCGACGGCCATCAGACCTCCGCAACCCAGTCACTGGGCAATGCCAATATCTTATCTTTCGGGTTTCTGACTAACCGTGACGACTATCATAAGTGTTCTGACGACACCCAGGATTTTTTTTTCTTTAGAAAATCATCATGGATACCCTTCAGGTGAGGGGTTATGCTGGACTCTTACCAGCTAAAAACCCACGGTGTTCCTTCTCCTGACCCTTGGCCAGGATCGCGGGATTCGCAGCTGCATGCACCGCAACCCCCGCAGGCTTCGGTCCGCCAGCCCCTGGCGGACCTCTTCTACCGTGGGGCCTAGCCCCACGTCCTCCTGAGAGGCGCGCATGGAGTCGGAGCCGGAGGCCGGCGATCGTCGCGCACCCTCCGGGGAGGGAGAGTGGCAGCTGCCTCTCTGTCCCTCTCCGCTCCCTCTTTGGTCGCCATCACCTCCTCGCAGAAGGAAGCGACGGCTTTCTACGCACTCTCGCTGCCGACCACGGACAGAACTACGGCCGGAAGCGAGAGGTCACCACCGAACCCATCCACGGGCTGCGGTAATCGCAGCTTAACCTTGCACATCGTACCATTCGTGAGGTTCTTAAGTGGCTACGAGGCTCTGTGAACTGAGCCCTTTTTATCGTGGGAAAATCCTCATGGATCCCCTTCGCCTGGGGAAGGCGAAGGGTTATGCCGGACTCTTACCGGCTAAAAACCCACGGTGTTCCTACTCCTGACCCTTGGCCGGGGTCACGGGATTCGCAGCTGCATGCACCGCAACCCCGGCAGTCTGTAAACTGAGACCTGTAAATAAAAATAAAATTATCCTTCAAGGAATGTATAAGCGTATATTTTTTTAATAGCTTTAATGTTATAAGGGTCAGCGTTGAGTTTTCTTTTATGGTGACCTTATTTTTGATTCAATTATTAACTTTTCTTCCCTGAAGATTTAAGCCTTCCTTTCATGGTATCGAGGGTGCTGTTTTATCTTTTTTTGTCATGTTTTATTGTAATTTGGCTATAAAATCCATTAACAACCCGCGTGGGGAGCAACAAGCAGTTTATTTCTGGAGCGATCTGCGCCATTACATTCAGGGACGAATTTGGAGAAGGTATTTGTGAAAGGAAAACTAGTTAGTTTAAATGTTATTTCGTAATGTTTTTTTTTTGTTTTTTTATTTATTTTGCACTAAATTAGTACAGCGGTGGATTTAATGCATTAGACATTTTCTACGTGACGTACTTTATTACGGACAAATTAAAGTGCACTTTAGGAAAATTAAGTGCTCTTCAGATACCCACCAGGTACAAAAAAAAACAGCCAAGTGCGAGTCGGACTCGCGCACGAAAGGTTCCGTACCATTATCTATGTATAAAAAAGGCAAAAAATCACGTTTGTTGTATGGGAGCCCCCTTAAATATTTATTTTACTCTGTTTTTATTATTTGTTGTTATAGCGGCAACAGAAATACATCGTCTGTGAAAATTTCAACTGTCTAACTATCACGGTTCATGAGATACAGCCTGGTGGCAGACGGACGGACGGACAGCGGCAAAAAAATCACGTTTGTTGTACGGGAGCCCCCTTAAATATTTATTTTAAGTTTTTAGCCGTAGTTAATTAGCCTCGACCCCCTCATACAAGGTGTTAATTAAATAACGCAAAACCTCAAACACCCCAACTGATTTTTATTCTAGTCATTTGATCTAGCTATAATTTATTAATTTTCATCAATTATTGTAGAAGATATTTGTATTTTTAGTTGACCGGAAAATTCTGTTTCTACTTTTCTGGTCTGATTATTTTAATCAGAAGACTACACCGCCTCGTCCCGCTGACCACCCGTTACGTACTTACGTTTTGAATTTTAATCTAGGCAAATGGAGCGCGTTAGCGATAATTGAGAAAAAACTTGTGTTTTTTTGATAAATATTTGTAACCTGCTTTGAAAATTAACTGAATCGATTCTAATCTCGATACTGAACAAACTACTTTCAGGTTTTACGTTATTTCAATAACTCTCTGTATAAACCTCATTCACCACCCCATATTAATTGCGTATTATTTAACTGTTTGTTTTGTGACGATTTCATATTTCCACTAAATAATGTTACACGTTGTTCCACCATAAATCGTTAAAATAGGTATGCCATAAAAATGTCCACGCAGAAACGGAAAAATAAACCTCGCTGTTCCGGAAGTAATAAATATTTTCACGTTTACAGATAAACTTAGTAGGTAGAAGCTAAATTTTATTTAGATGGACTTCATTCTTAAGGACGTTGACCTTTGGATACATTTTAAGTTACTTTGTACTTTGATCTGTCCATATACCACGAAATATAATATTTTGCGTCGAATATTTTATTTTGGCAAAAAAATGGTTATTTCTTTTTCCTGTGGATCAGGCCAAAGATGAACTCAGGACTATTGATGAGTAGATAAAATACTCAAATGGTAAATACTCGATAGCCAATAAAAAGTTAGTAAATAAATATTCGTTTTTACTTTATTATCTATCTGCCTAGCCTTTTCCCAACTATGTTGGGGTCGGTTTCCAGTCGAACCGGATGCAGCTGAATATCAGTATTTTACATGGAGCGACTGCCTATCAGACCTCCACAACCCAGTAACTGGGTAATACGATACTCTTGGTAAGACTGGTTGTCAGACTTTCTGGCTTCTGACCAACAGTAACGACTGTCAAAGATTTACAAATGACAGCCGGGACCAACGGCTTTACGTGCTTTCCGAGGCACGGAGGAAACTCGCTATGGTAAATGGTCACCCATCCACAGACCAACCTCGGCAAGCGTGGCTTAACCCGGAAGATCAGTCTATGCGGCTGTAATTATTTAGCCACGAGCTCCTTTCATTTTTACTTTATTGTGTTTATAAATACTCGACCTCAAATATTTATCCGAGTAGACCTGTCTCTATTCAGAACAAGGCATGAAGACAGGCAACAGCATGTTAGTGTACTCTAACTATATTCTACGATTCCCGAGCACTTGCAATTATGGTACCTACTTTTAACAATGGAGGCATGTAGATTCCATAAAAGAGCCTCCACGAGCGACGACACTCAAGTACATCCGGCGCTTCCTGGACCTTGTCCAGGCATTCTCGCTACTAAACTTTCTGACTGGCTAATCTTTTCACAACGGCATGAGTTATCCTCGAAAATAGTTCCTGCCGACACGAAAGAGCGAGAGAGAGGGAGAGCTGTGCAGCGTTACTGATAATTATCATAATATTGGAATGATGCTCTATAGTACATAAGCATATAGTTATTACAATTCAACTAGTAAACTGTCATAATTATTATCTTCTCTCGTGACGGCGCGAGCTACATGAGAATAGAGCATGCCGTGGTAAAAGATTAGCCAAACAACAAGCTTGGTTGCAGAGCTGACTGCCCAGGGTGCGCCGGACGTATTTAACTATCGCCACTCGTGGAGACTCTTTTCATTCACACCTATGTCATATTATACAGCCAGTCAATGTAACAAATATAAACGTATAGTTAATAGAAGCGTAGAACATTTGGAAAGTTCGGATAGCTATTTTATTTTTAGCTGCCATTATTATTACGTGATCTGAAATGGTGCCACTTTCGGTGGGGGAAGCGCCTTAAGTAACTTACTATCAAAAGGAGAAAATGTAACATAGTGTAAGATATCATTTACGTCAGTAAATATACCTAATATGTGGTAGTTACACTACACAGCTTATTTATCATAATATCCGCTATTAGGAGATTCATATCTTTACAAATACCGTCTCGACGAAAACCGATTCCTAGATTTATATGCAAGGTAAAGGAATAGGAAAGATATTATCGAATTCAATAGGATATCAAAGAAACGAGAAACTCGGAAAGGTCGAGAATGGTATTTGATGCCGTCGAAAGCTGGCGTTTTCACAAAAAATATGGTGTATTAGGGAGGGCCAAATCTATGGAAGTTGGAATATCGTGGCTTGTGGGGTAATACTTAATCGATTTTCTGAGGAGCTTTATAGAAATTGTCGAGATGCTCAAAGTTTATCTACAATGCTGTATACAGGGTGACACAAAATTCGAACTATTCATTGAAACGGGTCATACTGAGATCATTGGCAACAACTGTTGGTCAGAATTGAGCGGTTTCCGAGATATGAGTTTAGCTTATTTTGTGTCTTGGTTGATTGGGTTAATTTATTACCAATGATCTCTAGTATAACACCTTTCAAGAAAAAGGTCGAATTTTCAGTCACTATTTAAAATGTAACATAATTAACGAGAAATTAGGAAGTAATCAGAAATATAATATAATAATCTCACTAACATTACACAGGCGAAAGTTTGTGAGTGTGTGTGTTTGTATGTTTGTTACTTCTTCACGCTCAAACTTGATCTGGAGGTAGCTGACATCCTGGATTAACACATAGGCTAACACCGCGGGGCGCAACTAGTACCTAATTAAATATATTTCACAGGAATTTTATACACAATGCATTAATGGAGACCGTTAAATAATCTCATTAGTAGGCTTGCAGTACTTCGTAATATAAGAACATCTGCATACAAACTAGGTGTAAACCTGTAGATCAAAATGTAGCCCTTCCCCAAAAAAAATAATTAACAAATGTATTAGCACGATAATTTGTACAAATAGCTAGTTAGTTTTTACCATAGATTTATATGTGTATATATTCTAGTTTAGATGTATACCTACATATTGATTAAAGGATAAAAGTAAACAAGTAGAATAATTTATAAAACAAAATCACCTTATATATTCGTCAAATCATAATAAAGCACATCGTGAGAAATTCCGTAATCTTTTGAAAGAAAACTAAATAAAAATTATAATAATTTAATAACGTTACACACAAACTAAAGAAGCTACAAAAATAAGTTATTTCCAAACACATTTAGCAATCTATCCGACGTCACGACATCCTAAAGGTGTATTGCCTAGCCTTGTTACAAATAAAACAAATACCCAGTCAAACTTCCAGCATTTTCTATTATTCCATCCGCCAGTTTTCCATTCAGTACAAAGTCACGAACCACAGGTAGAACAAGGCCACCCCTATACGGCATTATAAAAAATATCGAACATCCCCCGATGGCATTTTTATTACCCCGCAAAATAATGACGGTCCCCTTTCGTGGACTGCCGTTTTAAGGCCAGAATATATTTTAGTATAACGTTTATAAATGGAGAATTGTGAATAATGTTATATAGAGATTATCGGTTAAGGGTTGAAATATGGCGTAATAGACTAGGTTTTGAACGGATTTCCTTGACTTGAATTGAATAAAGTGATGTGGGGGTTTCGGGGGATTTGGAAATGTAACAGCTGTTTGTTTTCCTCTAGAAAAGTGGCAAATGAGACGATAGTATTTTAGATGGTTTTTTTTGTTTTGTCTATTATGCCAGTTTACATTAAAAGCACAAGTTTTGGGCTCAAATCGTTACAGAAATGAAAACATATTAAAGAAAAAGATATATTTCAACTTGTTGATTGCTTCATTTTCTTCGAGATTGGCAACGAAAAGAAATAGATCAAAAATAGTAGTCCTTTGGTCCCAAAATTCCCGCCTCACTTCCACAAAAATAAAGATTTCTCCATTACCCCGTTGGCAAATAAAATAAAACTAATTCTAATTGAATGCTCATGAAATACTCTACGCCATCATACATACTACTTTTATATCTGCAACGAGTGTTAGGCCTAGCCTTGGCAAGCGTTGTTAAGGCGTCTGCCATCGTCCTTTGATCATGAGCTGTCAAAATCTTAAACCATCGAGAAAAGTCACACGATAGGATTTGTTTTTTTGTACTTTCCAAAATATATGTTATAGATAACGTTATAATCAACATAAAAATAATCCTTTGAATAATTTATTCTACTTGACTATACTTAGCCGGACTAGGTTCTTGACTTATCTTCAAACCTGCCATCAATTTCACGATATGAGTTAAGTATTTTGATATCAGCTCCGCTCAAATCCGCATTCAGAGATCTTACAAGTGTACCTGAAGTTCTGAATACACTGCAATCTGGTCTAGACATCGGTTTACGTAGATAAACGCTGCACTCTCTGGAAATACTCGAATTTCTTGGATATAATATCACACATTGCCGCATTGCTATACAACGTGGCAATTCGGCCAGTCTTCTGTGCTCGTTACCAGTCGACAGCGGAGAAATATTTTGATGCCTTGTTTTAGTTTATAGTTTTGTATTTGGATATATTTTTCTTTATTTGTATTTGTTATTATGTAAATATTGTTTTTGTGAATATTTGTGTTTTAAAAATGTATTCTATGAGAATAAAAAAGTCAGAGTGTATCACGCTAAAAATATTAGATAAGTAAAAGTTTGTATTTTGTTACTCAATCACGCATGAACGGCTGAATGGATTTAAATTAAATTTGGCACGCAAATAAACCATTTCTTAAATGATCACATAGGATACTTTTGATTCAGATACTTATTACAACATTGTTTGCTTTCACAAAGTGCGCAAAATAAATTCTAAAGGTATAACAATGCGAGATTATTTGTGACACGTCGAATAACAATAAATAAAGGAGACCTGACAAGCTTCATATATTTCTGGACCAAAATCCAAAGTAGACGGCCAAAGAAAAGTATATGCGTAATATGGTGATAGTACATGACTACGTAAACATTTTTTATTATTACGTCATTCCTCTAGGTCTGATATCTGAGTCACTACATAAGGTTAAAATGTTCGATCTTAGTGAAAAAAATTAAAGAATTTAAGCGTTAAGATATTAACTAACACTACTATATCTTAATGTTTGTAAGTAAAATACTTATATACTATAGTATACTAATACGCTATACCTACCTATATATAGCGTATTAAGATACGACGATACGACAACAACACTGGAGATAGGATAGCCGTCCGAAGAAACTGAAGTTGCATGGATAATTAAAAAGCAACCGTAGTCACGCAGGCATGTGATCTCTTGGCCTTCATGGCTACCTGCCTCTTAAACAAGTAACAAGTAACGTTTGGCACATGTTTTTCACTTAGTTTTGACTGAAATGGAATATTTTAACCTTATGTGGTGACTCAGATATCAGACTTAGAGGAATGACGTCATATTAAAAAATGTTTAGGTATTCATGTACTATCATAATATATGCATAATTTTCTTTGGCCGGCTACTTTACTTTTTGGTCCATTTTGTCAGATGTCCTTGGTTGTAGATAAATACGGTATGAAATTATTGTGCATAAAATAAATACAATATAGGTGTCTTCCAGCTTGCTTCTCTTACTGACGTAATCCATTCATCTGATGTACAGTCACACATCACAGTCACAGATCAAAAGTAAATGATGATTGCTTAGCATAATCAGCCTATAACTATCCCACTGCTGGGCATCGGCCTCTTCTGAGAACGAGAAGTTTTTTAGGTCTTACTCCACAACGACGACGGGTTGGCGGTTGATTTAAAATTGTTTTACGATTAAAAACTTGCCCGTGACGGGCTAACGAATAACGTACGAGAAGCAAATTCTGCTGGGATAATTAATTTTTAAATTATAAAATATTGATCAACTTTTGCTGTTGACTTTACAAAGTAATCTCTCTGTAGTCTATTGAACGAGACCATAAGAGCTCTAAGGGCTGGCGCGCACTGCGGTGCGGCGATTAGCGGTGCGTTTTTTTCACCGCAACGAAACAAGAAAAATACAAGTAAGTAAATCCGGACGCAGCGAATTATTCGCAGTGCGCGCGCTTCCATGTGATTTCATATTACACAGATTTTGCGAATAAAATTCGCACAAATTTTGTTAGCAGTACGCGCGTAACCTAATACCTAGCATACCTGTACAACATACCTACGAGCTACGTCACGCGATGGCTAAGCTTCCAATTTTGTTTTTTTTTTTTTTGAATATGCACGTCTGTGAAACTACCAAAAAGAGTGTCCTTTATTAGAAACTAAAATACACATGTAACTTCTCTTTAAACCCAAAACCTTATATAAATGTTTATAAACTTACGCGATTCAAACCATACATATACTCGGGCCTAGTCGCCTAAAATATTTAAAAGGCACAATACCTTTTCTAACCTACGTTTTTCTTCAAGGAAAACTACATAACCATTCAAATTCATATTACAAGGGATTCCCTAGCCTAGTTTATTAAAAACCCGACTATTTTGCACTCGTTTAGCTTATGTTTTATTCAGAGCATGTAACGTCTGCATGCCGGTGACAGCTCGGAAGACGTCGGCCACGCTCTCATAGTAATATTTAATAGGACGAACGGACATGAGTACAATAAGATTTTATGTTTTTGTTGCCGGGTGAATCGTCAGAGCTTTGAGTGCCAGCCTGCTGGGTTTTCTCGTATTTTTTGCATGGAATTTTATTGTCGTAAAGAAAGGTTGGAAGTGCTGCTGCGTATGTACTTTGGGGTACCTGTTTAGTTATTATCTATTTGAATAGGTAGACTATGTATACGAATTCGTGTAGTTCCGTAAAACCACACAATGATCTATTATTGGTATAGTAATAACCATGCATGGGAAAATCCCATGCATGTTTCTTGATTAGTTTTTTTTATATTTTTTGTGTTGCGGCTGTGGTGAGTGATCGTATTTAAACTACCTGACGAGGTTTAATATGAATAAAAAAATACCAACAAGTGTCACGCTTAGCTGGTTAAGGGTGGCTTGAGGAGTCAACCCTTAACGAGCAGGTGCACATAAAATCAGAATAGAAGAATATTAAGGAAAACACTTTTAACCATACAATAGTATATTTTAATAATAGTTACAAGATTATAATATTAAGATTAGTTAACAGGGCGTGGTTCTTTATACAGTACGATACGAGGAGTCCAGGATCTTCAGGTGTAGGTAGACAGTCACTTAACTGGGCGGCTGCTGAGGCGCGAGAGAGGACGAAGTGCAGCGTGCCGGCCCTTTTATAGGCGCACCCCGCTAGTCGCCACCGCTGCACCGTCACATTAGGGTTGGACCTCATCTGGCAGCACGGAATCGCCTTTTTCTGTCGCCCTTCCTCTTTCTGTCGCTTAGAACTGCCATTTGCTAGACCGAGACAGAAAGCATAATGCGATAGCACGCGGCGGAATCCTCGAGGCGATCGGCATCACGGACAAAATGCAATGGTCGGCAATGGCAGTTCTAAGCGACAGAAAGAGAAAGGGCGACGGAAAAAGGCGATTCCGTGCTGCCAGATGAGGTCCAACCCTTATAGTTTAAGAACTTTTCAATTTCATTTTATTTCCAATCAACATCAAAACTAAATGATGAATGTATACACATTCAAAAGTGAAATGAAATAATAATATAATTGTACAATAGTATGATAATACATGTAGTATCATACTATTGTGAACTTTATTATTTGCATATCAATATGTTAAACAAAATATGCTGAACTACTGAATTTTAACACCAATTTGAACCATATTTAAAAGCAAATAAATATTTTGATTTGAAAAATGAATGAAAAATAAAATGAAAAAGGATGAAAAAACAAAAAAAAAACTTGTTTCATATTAACATTATTTTGTATACAAAATAGATAAAACTAAATAGTAGTAGGTATTATTACATTTTTGAAATAATCATTGCACTGATACCTAATTGAATTCAAAATTTTAAAAATGTTCTTGATCTTTCTCTGTTGACTGTACAAATAAATTGCTATAATTTTATTCCGCGTGTAATAAAGGGAGTTAGAATGTGGCTTTTCTTGTATGCGATTTCAGTGGAAACAGTATTATAGGTAGTTCTCGTATTTCACTTTTGCAAGCAGCAGAACTTGTAAGGCGACGACAATAGCATGCAAGAAATCTCGTTATAATTTATGGCATGGACTGCATTGCAAATGCGAGCGCGTAATTATTGTGTTCTTGTTGTTTTGTTTTGCCGTCGCGTCGTCTTCTTGCAGCGCTACAATCTTAAGACTGAATAGTAGCTAGGTCCTTCCGCCTTTTGTCGTTCTCCTCAATGCTCAGGTAGGTACGTGATCTTTATGATGAAACACTTTTACTTTTTTGTGAACTTCAATCTGAAAAGGTGTAAAAGTACCAATAGTAGAAGTACTAATAATGCATAACTTTTGTTTTACAACTATCCGCAAAAGTCAATAGTATAAAAGAAATAGCTGCTCAAAGATTTTTCTTAAAATACCCCTATGTCAATCTATTCTCAGCTATCTTTTTCTTCATTCGTGTCGGTACGAGCTATACGGAAATAGGTCATGCTGTGGTGAAAAGATTAGCTAGTCAGTATGGTTGGTAGCGAGGCTGACTGCTCAGGGTGCGCCGGACGTACTTACGTATCGTCACTCGTGGAGGCTCGTCTTTTCATGGGTTTCAGGTGTATTATCTGACCTTATAATTCCTTGAAACGATATTCACGTCACTAATGTGACCTCATTTTTTATACAACAATATTCAAAGTTCACACTCAGTACATAGAATCTCCAATTTCGATATCGTATGTAAAGTTAATAGGTGATTTAAAATATATTTCTAGTAAAAAATCTGCTTTGAATTGTGATCTGAATTTGCAATCTAGGCAGCCATATCACTTGGTTGAAGTACTATGGAGTCCAATTTACTCTATTTCAAATTTATTTTTGAATTTATTTCAATGGTATTTTCGACTGGTTTCGAATTTTCAATAATCATTATTGTCAAGTGTCAGTCGTTATCAAAGTGACATTCTATTGAAAATATAGTCCCCTGATATAAATATTTTCTTTTATCTACAATCGATTATCGAAACTACGAGTTTCAGGATTACATCTATTTTTTTTTTAATAAAATTGAGGACATAATTATTTTTAGATATAAATAAAAACTCATTTTTGAAAGGATTTTTCCTGAATATCCCGTCCTTTATTCTAACGGAGTTCCGTTGTTGTTTGATCACAAAGGGGTCCAGAGGATCGTTTGCGTTCTAAATATGGATACAGGTGTATTTTTTATCGATATATATATTTGTTTATTTATTGTGTGTTTTTATTCAACTGGTTTTGGACTTTTGAAATTGATCTAAAGTTTATTTATTTATTTATTTATTTACTCTAAACATACAAATATCCTTACAGGCTAGACCCAATGCGATATTGTAGCACACTTAAAAATTAGATAGTTCCACTGTTTGTACCATAACAAATTCTATAGGTAGCTATCCTTTCAAATTCACCCAAATTGCAACAGAATATATCGACGTCATCAGCTATGAGGTTGAAAGTGCGGAGTGCGCTCGTCAGCGGCGCCTCACGCAGCAAGTTAGTTCGCGCTCGCGGTACCGCCAGCAGAGGCTGACGACGACGACTCACATACCCGTCTGGCACGACTAATTCCACCCTTCGCAATATATCCGCATTGTGTATCTTTCCTCTAATTATCTTAAAGATATAGGTTACCAGTGTGAGTTGCCTCCTGACCCTCAGTTCATTATATCCGACCATACCTAAGACAAATAGTGTTGGATACATCAATGGATAAAATGGATATACCCCGTATTCCCTCATATATTTATATCTGATAAATTTATTTTGTACGCGCTCCAACATGAGACTATATTTAGTTTCAGTTTAAGTTATAATCAATCATGTATTTTATAGGTAAATATTGTACCTGTTTTTTTGTTTTGTGTTTTTTTAAGTAGAATCCTATAACACTATCGCAAAAGTCAATCAAGTTCGTGAATCCCCGAGTTAAAAGTAAATGACATAACTTAGGCTAAGTCTTATGTATGTAGTTATTTTAAGTCTTACTTTCTACCGAAACCCTAAGAAATTTCCCTTACACGGAATATTAAGTAAACGTTTATTTTTATTACATATAAAAGTTCCGTCATAAACTTGTAAACAGGAACAATAGATGCTAATTTTGTAACATAAAACAACTTTGAACATCGCTGCTCGTCAAACAACACCGGCAAGATACGAGAAGTTTGTACTTCCACATAACATATTACTCAATGAACAACTTCTACACATATTGTTTAAATGAGAGGAAAATTTCAAGATCGCAGTCGTTCAAAGTTTTTCTGATAAGTTTAAAGTGAATTTGAGTGATGATAGAGAAGACACAACATCAAAAGTAAGTGATGGTTGTTCTGAGTTTCAAAAGTGTCATACGAATGAAAACTTGCTTATAATTATTTAATTGTAAAATTAAAAATAGAGTAGACTAGCAACCCACCCCGGCTTCGCATGTGTATCTTTTATAACTTCAAATCTTCCTCTTGAATAATTCTATCTATTAAAAAAAACCGCATCAAAATCCGTTGCGTAGTTTTAAAGATTTAAGCATACATAGGGACAGATAGCGGGAAGCTACTTTGTTTTATACTATGTAGGTAGTGATAAACCAGTTTTTTTTACTATATTTTGCAATAGTCTTATATCCACCCACTATGGTCCATGACTGTACTCCAATAGTACAACCGTGAATATTGTAGTCCCCGGTTGATGCCTCATTCATTTTCAATTAAAGTTCTCAAAGAGGGCTCTGCGCGTTGGACCTGTGTCCCCATATACCTTCCAAAGGACCGGACTTCTTACGCACGGATGATAAGCCGCGAATCCCTAAAATTTTTATTTTTTTATTTATTGATTTCTACAATATTAATTAATTTCAAAAAAGGTACCAAAATATTTGATGACTTTTGCAATTGACTTTACTTATTTTTCCAGTTTATCGGTACAATTAACAAGCCCGTACAAGGCAGCGCGAAGTGTCTCGTGTTTACTTGTCAAAAAAGATAAAGATAAAAACGTGTTAAATCGAAAACTAGCTCCATTTTAAATATAAAAACTTTAAGAGCTAGCGCGCACTGCAGTGCGGCGATTTGCGGTGTTTTTTTTTTCCATCGCAAATAATAAATACTAGTAAATCCGTAGGCGGTCAATTGTTCGCAGTACGCACGTTCCATGTGGTTTCATAGTACGCAGATTTTGCGAATAAAATTTTATTTTAACTTTATTCGCAGTGCGCGGTACCTCTTAAGCGTTCGCCACACAAAATGCGAGCGCGACCAGCCATCAACATGACCCGATCGCGCCTCGCACACGCATTTGGTCCGGTCACGATCCACCGAGTTCTCCCGTCGTAGAGCCGGTCGTCTTTTCATATTCCGCAGTCACATCGATAATATAATTTAACACTCAGCTAGCTATCTCCCGTCCAATCCCCCGCCAGCAACGCCCTTAGCCGAGGTTCGAGTCCCACTAGTGGTTGCTCTTAGTGCTGTTGTTGCTAGTAATTATGATATTAGTGTAGCATAAGAAGTTAACTTAGGTTAAGTATTTTACTTCCCCCCATTAGCTGGAGACCCTTCAGATCTCGTCAATAGCGGCCCGGTTACTTAGAAACGGACCACAAGGACCTTCGACAAGCAGAAACATAGAAAAAAAGAACCTATTTGGTGTGACGTATTTCATAGTAATCTCTTGGACTTATATCCACGTGGGTCCGCCCGATGGCATCGACAGTACTCGATCGCGCTCCGACTTTGATCCTCTAGTCTCAGTAGTTCGGTGGTTTTGTTCGGGACCGGACTACTGAGACTAATTTTGTCTCATCAGTTCGGTTATTACGTCAAATCGAACAGTTGATACTAAAAAGATACCAGTCGTCCGGTTAGGGATGTAAATAAAATGCATATACTATAAATAAAAGAATCAAACATATTCTCTGAAATCATAGTTTGGTAGTTATTAATTAATAGGCACTTTCATAAGAATACTGACCGGAGAATACTGAAATCATCATCCGAACTACAGAACATAAGTCTCAACAGTTCGGTTTGACGTCATAACCGAACTTATGAGACAAAGTTAGTCTCAGTAGTCCGGCTCCGAACAAAACAACCGACGTGGCAAGCGCTTTACTCTGTAGAAAGAACTGCCCTTTTATTTTAGCCTAGAGACCATTTTTTTATTAAAATAGCCTTTACCTGTAGTTTGAAACATATTTTCTGTGTTATAAAAACATGACGTCACTTGTCGCGTCTCATCGCGACTGTTAATAGCAGGGACAATGGTTACTGGGCCTCACTTTCGGCAACTGACGCCAAAGTTGATGGGCACAGCGGCTGCATTGTCGCGGCTGCTGCCCAATCTGGGGGGCCCCAACACCTCCTGCCGGAGGCTCTACGCGGGGATCGTACGGTCCATGGCCCTATATGGGGCGCCAATATGGGCGGACACCTTGACGGCGCGCAACGTCGCAATCCTGCGCAGACCGCAGCGCGCGATGGCCGTCAGGGTGATAAGGGGGTACCGTACGATCTCCTTCGAGGCGGCGAGCCTCCTAGCCGGATCGATGCCCTGGGATCTGGAGGCGAGGGCCCTCGCGCTGAGATATCGTCAGCGCGAGGAGGCGCCTGAGCGGAGTGAGCTCCGCCAGATCCTAGTGGCCGAGTGGAGAGAACGACTTGCGCAACCCAGCGCAGGGCACGCCGCAATAGCGGCGGTAAGACCCGTTATGGAGGAGTGGCTGGAGAGGCGGCATGGCGCCCTCAGCTTCCGGCTGACGCAGGTGCTTTCGGGACATGGATGTTTCGGGAAGTACCTGTGTCGCATAGGCCGGGAGCAGACGCCCGGATGTCACCACTGCGTCGACTGCCCGGAAGACACGGCGCTGCATACGTTGCAGGAGTGCCGTGCGTGGGCGACGCAGCGCCGTGAACTAGTCGCGGCGATCGGTGGTGACCTCTCGCTTCCGGCCGTGGTTCTGTCCATGGTCGGGAGCGAGAGCGCGTGGGAAGCCGTCACCTCCTTTTGCGAGGTGGTGATGGCGACCAAGGAGGGAGCGGAGAGGGAGAGAGAGGCGACAGCCACTCTCCCTTCCCGCGCCAGACGCACCGGGCGCCGCCGGAGGGCGCGCGACGATCTCCGGCCACCCTAGTGTGTGGCCTGCGGGCGACGGGTTAGGGGACCCGTCGCCCGACCAGTAACAGGCCCGAGAAGGCGGCGCGCATGTGTTCCGTGCGCGCCTCTCAGGAGGACGTGGGGCAAGGCCCCACAGAAGGAGAGGTCCGCCAGGGGATGGCGGACCGAGGCCTGCCGGGGTTGCGGTGCATGCAGCTGCGAATCCCGTGACCCCGGCCAAGGGTCAGGAGTAGGAACACCGTGGGTTTTTAGCCGGTAAGAGTCCGGCATAACCCTTCGCCTTCCCCAGGCGAAGGGTATCCATGAGGATTTTCCCACGAAAAAAAAAAAAAAAAAAAAAAAAAAAAAGGGACAATGGTTACGAGTCTCAGTTTACACGGCACTTACTGTAACGTTCTGTCATATCGCTCCTTTGAGGGCTGTATCAAAAAGTTTCTTTATTTTGTAGGATATAAACAATGAAACTGCGTGACTACTTTTTATTTTTCATATAATATTAGTTGTGCCCGCGTGGAAGTCGTAAACCAATATTGTGTCGTGATAACTAAACATTCTTCTTGATAACTTTAAACTCTCAATCACCATAATTATACACACAATAGATAAGACAATTAAGTGTCGTCCTGGGACGACGGGCGGTACGCAACCGGATAAATTAGAATCAAAGTCAAATTTATTTGAAATAGACCAGATTACAGGCACTTTTAAAACGTCAAAACTAGGTGCAAGGAATTTGTCTAATCATCAAAATCCATTCATAATTGGCGGAGATATCGCGTAACAAACGTACAAAAAAAAAACACATTCAGACGAATTGAGAACGTCCTTCTTTTTGAAGTCGGTTAATACCTAATAAAAACAAAGCAAGAGACAGCGAAAATTTTCTTCATCCAACTTGATATCCTTAAAAAAATTGCTTGTCACAAGGAGAGTATAAGTCACAATGCTTAAATAAAATGGAAGATCAAGGCCTGTCATCTAGTGGACAGCCGGCCACTAGTAAATCCTTGTTTGAAAGCAGATGGTAAGCTGGGCTCACTGGACAGAAAAAGTTACGAGGCTCGGGTGGAAGTGGGAGTTACTGGCAATGTGCGAGGTGTATTTTTAGGGTACCATACCAAAATTGTAAAAAAGGGACCCTTATGGTGCGACTTTGTCCGTCCGTCCATCTGTCTGTCACAGCTGCTTATTTCAGAAAATACTAATGCCATTGGCTTGAAATTTGGAATAGTTTTATGTAATGCTTGGGCATTTATATTGCAAGTAAAAGAATTGAAGAAAAATATTTTAATTTTCTTTGCAAATAGGGACTGAAGTGAAGGGACTTGAAATTTTAAAATGGGGTAGAAGTCAAGTGTTGTACTTTCCTATCATAAGAAAGGACTTTATTTGCACACTATCAAAAATATTTCTATTTTCATTTGTGCCGCATGGTTTTTGACTTATGATGAAAAATGTCTGTAAAAATACCATTTCCCTTTTCTTTAAAGTTTGAAAAGCGAAAAATCTGGAATAAATCGAGTTGATAGAGGTTTTCGTAAATATTGCAGGAAAAATAAAACGATGTCTGTAACTAGCAGCTTTTTATAGAAATCAGCAAAATCCTTACAATCAAACTTAGATGTCCCAGGTTTTATTGTTTTTGAGGCGGTCGATGGATGTAACTTAATAACTTTTTTTACGTTTTCTTCCAAGGTACAGAACCCTCGGTGCACGAGACCGACTGGCATTTGATCGGTTTTTTTGTTTTTGCTACCATGATTGTGTTTAATTTTCGAGTTGAGGTTTTAAGCGGATTAATATTGAGTACAGTAAAGCTATCGGTAGGAGTAGCACTGCTTGTGAATATAGTGATAGAAATGGTACATTCGTACATATGTTTATTATAGCCATTGAGATAGAAACACATGTACCTCGAGCCAGCGCTCAAAAAATGTCCGTACCGAATTTAGACTAAAACGCGTAAAAGTAGACTAATTTACATCAATGGGTGAAGTCGAATCTTCGTGTGGTAAAAAAACGATTGAAAGCTAAATTAGGCATTGTGATGACGACATAGGATTTAAATTAGTTTGTTAATATGTCTAAGTTTATATAGTGGTGTGCCTTGTTGCGCTCTCTGAGCCTGCGTTCACATTTGTGCGAATTTTTTCGGCGCGAAAGCGCTCGCGCTTCTCCTTTTTTTTGTGGATGGGAAATCATCATATGACTCCTGCCGCTCCGCCCAGAGCGGAGTGTCAGACTCTTACTGATTTAAACCCAGCCGTGTTCCTTCTAATGCCCTTTGCGTTCCAGGGCCGCGGTAACTCTTTCGAACGAATTCCGCAACCCGCGCGCTTCGCCTACGAGTCGCTTCCTCCTCAGAAACTTTGGAATTTAATAGTTAGTCCTCTGTCTTAACGTACATTTTTTATCGATGTAAAGTACACGCGCACGCTCAGCGCCCGAACAGATATCGCGTAGTACACGCGTCGCAATCGCGCAGCGTCTGCGCCGCCTCTAGGATGCCGACTAGGATGGCAAATGCAATGTGATATTTATTGAAGTGTCATAAGACTCTAATTATATAATACAAATTTCAAAGCGAGTCTGAACGCGCCCTGATGGTGTATGTAAGATCAGAACACTTTTTTCGTGAATTTTGTACTAGACCCTTGGTCCACGTGTTTCTACTTCAATGTTTATAGGATTCTTTTTTTATGATCGTGGGCTATAGACATTTTATGAGGAGGCACGTGTTCAATGGTGAATTTATACAGGGTATAATGATGTATACCTAGCTGTTGCATTTCATGAGCGCGCTTCGTGTCACTTTTATAGACAGTGACATAAGGATGAAATTACAATGATTAAGGCAGGCTCGTCTTCTTCTCTCGTGTCAGCACGAGCTATACGAAAATAGCTCATGCTGTGGTCAAAAGATTAGCCAGTCAGCAAGGTTGGTAGCGGGGCTGACTGCCCAGGGTGCGCGGACGTACTTAAGTATCGTCACTCGTGGAGGCTCTTTTCATGCACCGGCGCGCTCGTGAAATGCAGCAACTATACCGTGCAACAATACGAGTAAAAGCGTAAAAGCATGATTTCTCTAAGTTTGGCTACACATCAGTTTACACTGACCTCTTACTGTATGGAAATCCTATACAATGCGAGATCAGCTTATACTGGCCCGATCTGTAGCCGTGCGTACCTGATCTAACAACCAATGGCAGTCGCTCATTTTCGCTCCACTCACACTTATTGCGTCGACGTAAAGATCACTTTTTACTGCAGTACTCATAAAGATTCGTGGTCTTTTTTTTTCGAATCGCAATGCATATGTCAGTCCCATCCTACCCTAAATACACATTGGTCATATCTGGGCCATGAACCTAAACATACTCTTCGCATCATCGCCATTTGGATTCATACCGAACACAGTCCATCAATAAGTGGTGTAAGTCTTCAACAACTCCACACAGTTAGGCGAGTTCGTTTTTCTCATCAACTCGTGGTCTTGAAGTCGTACTCAGTTCGGAAGTGATCGGTTTTACGAAGTTTGCCGAAGCGACTTAGTTTAGTCCACTGTCTACTGTTGGTACTTAAGTATAATCTGATACTTGTCGTGAATGATCGTTCTCGGTTTACTGTGTATCTGGCAACAGTCCAGAGGAAACGCTAGGCTGAACAAGATGTTATTGTTCCAATGTTTTTAGTTTTCATGTTTAGCGGTAAAACACAACAGTTTTCAAGGGAAAACTACCTCATTGGTCTTGTTCGCTGAGTGTGAGGTGCTGGGTTCGTTATCCAGTGTGAGCAGTTTCACTAGGAGATTTTATTTTATGATAATTTTCAGTAGCAGTTTGGCGTTTGGCATTGTGGTCAAATGACGTGTCTTTATTTATTAATCTATTAAGTGGCAAAGCGAAATTGAACTGAATAAAAAAAAGCGGCCAAGTGCGAGTCGGACTCGCGCACGAAGGGTTCCGTACCATTATCTATAAAAACGGCAAAAAACTCAAGTTTGTTGTATGGAAGCCCCAATAAATATTTATTTTATTCTGTTTTTTAGTATATGTTGTTATAGCGGCAACAGAAACACATCATCTGTGAAAATTTCAACTGTCTAATTATCACGGTTCATGAGATACAGCTTGGTGACAGACGGACGGATGGACAGCGAAGTCTTTGTAATAGCACAGTGTACCTACTAACTACATACAGTGGGTCAACGCCCATACATTTGACAGGTTCTATGAAATGTCAAAATTATGTAGGGGCGAAGGTTATGTCCCAAGTATGCAGTATGGCTACTCGGGACATAACTTCCGCCCCTTCACCCCGCAACCCGCACGATTACTCTGCGACTATGTTCTACGTTGACCGTAAGGAGTAAGATATAGGTAGACTGTGGTAATAGCGTCCCGTTTTACCTTTTGGGTACGGAACCCTAAAAACCACTTTTGCAGCACAGCTAAACATATTTTGAAGCAACACTTTCTTTAATTTTTCTTCATATAATTATTAATTATCATACCATGGATATTAATAAATTAATTCACGGTTACCTTAACCACCAATTACGTGCACATTTTTTTTTACTTTGATTGTACTGTATTATTACTAATGTATACGACGATACTACTCATCCCCTTGTCATATCTACGTTTTTAATTTACCCTATTTTATTACCGGGAATCACAAAGCACTTTGTAGCGTTGATATTACCTACTTCAAGCGAGCTTCACCGAAAAAGGGTACAGGGAAAATATAAAACTACCTTTTTAACAGGTCAACGAGCTACTGAACTGTATATTGGACGTGGGTACGGAGTTGTTGGTAAATAGTGCGAAAAATAATATTTTATCACGAAGGCCATCAAGTGGGCGGCTCACCCTGCGTGATGGCCGATTTAGGAGATAACCCGTCCCTGCAGTATGAAGATGTTTACACGGCGTTGGGTTGCGGGGTCTTTTGTGACTATGTTTGTTATGAAAATATATAATGATTTATTAGATCACTCGCTTAAAACCCGCGGCTTCACTCGCGTTAAATTAGAATTTCACAATGAACTCTTATCACACTACAAAAGTTTCTTAAATAATATAATTCAATCATGATTCTAAAGACACATGGCGCCATCTATGAACATTATTGTTGTTTTCCTCGGGAACGGTACTTTTTTTGGGATGAAAGGTACTCTATGTCCGTTTCTGTACACCTGACAACGTATATGCAAAATTTCAAGATGATCGGTTCAGTGGTTTAGCCGTGAAAAGGTAACAAACAAACAAACTTACTTTCGCATTTATAATGTTAAGTTAGGATTAGGATTTATAATTATTGCCTCGTTTTCTAGTGGTCGCAAGTTCGAGTGCTGAGCGAGAGGTCTTGGGTCGGGTAAAGTTTTTTGGGTTTTCCCGTGTGGAATTTCTCAGTAGCAGCCCGGAATCTGGATTTGTGCCCGGTTGATTGCAATAGGTCGCCTATTACATGGGACTTAAACATAATGGAGAAATGAGGGTGTATTTTACACACCTCTGTCCAGCCATTCGGGGAATACAGGCATGATGTTGTTTTGTTATGATTATTCTCTGAAAAATAAGTAGCTTATTTTATTAAAGAAGGAGTAGGAATAATGGTCCTTATTTATAGATGACGAGTCCATTGCTATTTAGGCATTCGTAATTTAAGGTCGTATTTGCAAGATGAGTCCGTATCAAGTCATAATTAATGTGACAAGTGCACGGCCCATACACAAACTGCGTACTTTTTTGTGTGGAATAAGATTTATATTACTTCGAAAATTTCGTTGTTGGCCGCCATAGTGACTGTACTCTGTCTGTTGACAGCAGCAGCAATAAGTGGTGAAATAGATCGCTCTACAATCACAAAGATATGGCCTTAAATAATTTGAAAAAAAAACCGTGTTTGTGGGCTGTGCGCATTATAGTAATATGACCTACTTATTTTGTAATTATGTCCTTAAATATATAGGTAGCTATTTCATTTATATGTGCACATACGTGTCATAATTGTTCCGATTCAAAACGTCACGAGCAACAAGCGTGAAGTGACGGTAAATTGGATGCGAAATATCCGTTTTTCGGAATCCCATTACTGTATGCAGCTTCGATGCTCAGCACATATATCGATGCCGTCGAATTCATCGACGTATCGAATCCCAATCTTAATTAAACTAGATTCAGAAATCGGAAACAAGACTTGGGATCGACAGTAGTCAAGGAACAATGCAGTATTCCAACCGTCAGTGTAACGGTTTTCAAACTTCGAACATTGTCGAGCTGTCACATACAGATTTTATTCTGAATTTGAATATGAAGCATTCATTGGTCGGGACAAAAGTTGTGAATTATGTAACCAACTATTGTCATTGTCATTTGGAAGCATTGAGTTTCTGTCAAATTGTTATAGTGAATAGCCTTAATATATTGCCAAAAAATGGTGATATCATATGAAAATAATTAAAATTGTTGTTATACTACTTTAGGTAGAGTTTTTTTTTTTTCACAACAAACCAACTGTTTTATAAACAAAAATAGAACTTCAATTTAATGCAGCAAAGTTCAAACCACACATTTTTAAGCATGAGCAGTATTTTGACGACCGCATGTTAGTTTCAATCGTAATTTTTGTTAACACGCGAAATTCATACGCTTTATAGCTGACAAAACCCGCATAACGTAAATATGAATACGCCATTCGCATTTAACGGGTTAATTGACTGCGCCTGTAGACAGCAAATATTTTACACGTCGCTGAGTACGCGGTTGATCAGTAAAGCTAGGCTTGCATTTTTAAATACCTAGAGGAACGGCGTAACTAATTATAATTTTTACGTAGACAATAGGATGACAAACAAGCCGACGGCCAGCGTTGCCAGACGTCCCGATTTTGAACTCAAAATTAAATGTCCCGCGCGGGACAGGCTTAGTCCCGCTTTCCTGTGCAGAGTTCAAAGAAAAAAAAAAAACTTTAAAAGAAGTTAAATCTTCACAGAAATATGAGTAATTCTTACTTAATTATAATATACAAGGTGTAAACGAATTCGTGTAATTCCTTGTCATGTGACAATAGATAGCAAAAATACTTAGCCCTAGAAAATGTATTATATTGTTATTTGATTTGATCTTTATTTGAGTTTTACATTATGTTGTAGTACGCATGCGCACTAGAGCGCACCTATACAGGAACATTCGGACTCCCGGTTAATTATTTCTAAAATTAGTGAATTCGGCTTGTTCAGTGCTAGAAACGTGTTCATAGTAAACTATGGACGTTTGTGTACAAGTACAAAGTGGAGTACAGTGTTAATTATGTGTTTTTTTCGCTTACTGAAACATTATTACTGTCAGTAAACAAACGGTGATATTTAAAAATTGTCGGGCGGCGCGAGCCGTCGAGCCGCGCAACGAGCCCTTTCACTCGTAGCAAGATTTGCTCACTCCGTCTCGTTCGCACAGTACATTTGACTATTTACAATGATTTGCACTTCTTGCAACAGAAGAATTGATCGTGGGGAGATGCTTAAATGTGTTGGATGTAAAGCTGGATTTCACTATATTTGTTTAAATATTACTTCTGCGGAGTTCACTGAGAGGAAGACCCAATTAGAAAGCACGGTCAAGTGTGATTCCTGCTTCAACGTAACTCAGCGCGTTCGGGTAACAGATGATACACCAATACGCGATATCCGCAATAGATCTGGTTTGATGGATAAGGAACAACCGATTCAGTCTGATGATACGGAAGATACCACGTTAGTACAGGATAATTTGTCAAGTATTATGGAAATCGTGAAAGGAGTTATTGCGGCAAAGCTAAATGTAATGGAAGCAAAACTTATACAAGAAATTAAGACTACAGTATCAACCTTAGCGCTAGAAAATACCAAATTGAGACAGGAGTTGATTGATTCTAATAAAAAGTGTTATAGTTTAGAAGATGAAATTAAAGCTCTTCAATTGGAAATAAAAAATATTAGGAAAGAGAAAGGCAGCAACGGTTCCGGTACTAGGTTACAGCGTCCTATGGTGAATGCTGTGCCCGCTATAACAGAAATCAAAGTCAATGACAACGGCAATTCGCCGCAGCCGCAGCAGGCGCTCCCGACACTATCACCCGTGCCGTCAGCGCCGATCGCGCCGTGCGCGCCACCTCGGCCGTCACCCGTGTCGCTGCGTGAACAACTGAATGTGAGTTATGCGGCGGTGGCCGGGAGTACAGCGGTAGCGGTAGCGGAAACTGTTGACAGCGATAAATGGACGGAAGTAAAACGTATTAAAAGAAATAACCCGATAAATAGAGGTGGAAACAAGTCGGTTGTATCTTTAAAAGCAGTTGAACGTAAGAAGTACCTTCATATTTGGAGATTGGAGAAAAGTACGACGGAAGAGAATATAAAGGAGTTTATTTATAATATACTGGGCAAGGAATCGGAAATTAGTATTGAGAAAATAATAACAAAAACTGTAAGAGACTATGCGTCGTTCAAAATTGGCGTCGCAGAGGGTAACTTTGAGAGACTGTGTGATCCAGAAATATGGCCAATAAATGTGGAATTTAGCGAATGGATTTGGTTTCGTCGCCCAACCTCAACAACCCAAGGTCAGTAGCAAATCCAGTAGAAGTCTCAACATTTTATATCAAAATGTAAGGGGACTAAGGACAAAAACATCCAAATTTCAATCTCTACTGGAATCATCGGTTGCAGATTTATTCGCAATCACGGAAACTGGATGTAATGAGTCTATTCAAAACGCTGAAATTATTCTACCTGGCTATCAGATAGTAAGATGTGACCGAGCGGATGGTCGCAAGCAGGGAGGCGTACTTTTAGTGGCCACACCGCGGTTCGAGTTGCGCCGAGTATCGATGCCGAACAATATTGTTATTGATAATCATAAGTTTGAGTTAGTTTGTGCTACTGTTCATAGACGAAATAGGTTTCTATTTACATGTTGCGTAGTATATATTCCACCACAAATTGATGAGAACGAGTACATGATTATGTTTAGTTTATTAGAAAAAATATGTATTAAATATAAGAATAACATAGTTATATTGGGAGATTTTAATCTGTTTTCGTGTAATAATTATGTTTGTAACTATTATGAATACTTCGTAGCCTTTTGTGAAGTCGTTCAGTGTAATGGGGTACCGAATTGCAATGGCAGACAGTTAGATCTGGTGTTGAGCGGATGCGGTGGTGTGACAGTGTGCGCGGGGGAAGAGGGGCTGCAGCCTGTGGACGCCTATCACCCGCCGCTGGCTATCGATGTAAACATCGCTGCGCCTCCCTTACTGCCGCTTCCCACAGCAGCAAGCAGTAACCAATCGAAACATCAAATACCGCTTAAACGGTGGAACTTCGACAAGGCTGACTATCAACAATTATATTATTCTATATCTATGATAGACTGGAGTGATATGTACGATATAGAGGATCCTGATCTAGCTTTAGATTTTTTTTATGAGAAGATCGACAGAGTTTTCGATGCCAGTGTGCCACTTAAAAATCAGAAATCAAAAAATAATAGATTTATTTATCCGTTATGGTATACATCAGAAATTATTGGACAAATTATATTAAAATACAAACTGCACAAAATGTATAAAATAACTAAATCAAGTAGTGATTATGAGGCGTTCTCTCGGTGCCGGGCGAGAGTTAAGGTTGAGACTGTGCACGCTCATGACCGTTATCGGGATCGAGTACAGAGCCAGCTAGCGTCTGATCCAAAATCCTTTTGGAGTTACGTAAGATCAAAAAGAGGTAACTCAAGCCAATATAAGTTGACAATGAATGGGCGAGTACTATCGGATCACGAATGCGCCCATGAGTTTGCACGGTTTTTCCACTCTGTGTACAACCCGGAGCCGGCAGTGCTGAATGTAGCGGCAGCGAGCGCGGCTGCGGCGGCGGACAGCGCGTGGGCGCACCTTGGCCGCCTTCAGCCGTCGGAGGTGCGACGCGCGCTTGCCCGCCTGCCTCCTAAGCGTTCCGTGGGCCCGGACGGCATACCGCCTTTTATTCTCAGGGATACTCGTATGGTATTAGTAGAACCATTACTACATTTATTTAATGTCTGTATTACGGCCGAGAAATTTCCTGATCGTTGGAAGCTTACACGAGTAGTGCCGGTGCCAAAGGGCCATGGAGGTGTGGAAGCCAGCGATTACAGACCAGTGGCAGTTCTTTGTGCTCCAGCAAAGGTGTTCGAGGCGACCATTCACAGCTGCTTGTATACACAGGTGAGTGCCCATTTGTCGGACGAGCAGCATGGCTTCCGCCCTGGAAGGGGGACGTCAGGGAACTTACTGCACCTGATGACGAAATTGGTACCAGCTGTTGATGCCGGGCTGCAGGTGGATGTGGTATATTTAGATTTTAGGAAGGCGTTTGACACGGTAGATAATGATATTCTTGTCTTGAAATTAGCTGCCATGGGTTTCACGCCGCATACGCTGAATTTCTTCGCCAGCTACTTGCGAGACAGACGTCAGTTTGTAGACTGTGGTGGTTGCCTTTCGGAGCCTTACTACACGAGATCGGGAGTAAGTCAGGGAAGCAATCTAGGACCTTTCCTTTTTATTTTAATGTTAAATGATTTGCCTAAGGTAGTTAAGGACTCAACCTGCCTTCTTTTTGCTGATGACCTTAAGTTGTCTGTTGTAATTAGAGACATTGTGGATCATGGTTTGCTGCAGCGGGATATAGATAACGTAATTCAGTGGAGTAAGGAGAATAAATTAAATTTTAATATCACAAAATGCTCAGTGATATCATTCACTCGCACGCACACCCCGAGCCATTACCGGTATCTTATGGAGGGGCAACCGCTGCAACGCGTCACAGAGGTCAAAGATCTAGGCATTTGCTTCACCATTAATTTAACTTTTCGGAAACACATTGTAAATGTTTGTAAGAAGGCATACCGGAATTTAGGGTTCGTTCTACGTCAGGCAAACGAATTTACTAATATAAGCGCTTTAAGGGCCTTGTATGAGGCTCTTGTAAAAAGCCATTTAGAATGTAATGCTGTTATTTGGAGCCCGAGTGAAGCCAAGTATAAAACAATGTTGGAGCGTATTCAGAATAAATTTATAAGATTCCTGTATCTGAAGATGTATAGGGTATATCCAGGATATCCCTCGATTTATCCAACATTGTTTGTACTTGGTATGGTAGGATACTATAAATTGGAAATGAGAAGAGAAGTAGCATTGGCCTCATATTTGTTTAAAGTGTTGAGAGGGAAAACAAATAATCCAGCTATTTTAAGGGAACTTTGGCTATGTGTGCCGGACGATTACGTGGGGCGGCGGCGGCGGCCGCAGCTGCTGATGGTAACCAGCGCCCGTACCAACTTGCTGCAACGGGCGCCGCTGACGCGAGCCATACGCACGCTCAACGCAGTAGCTGAGCAGATTGATTTGATGTCTTGTACATTGAGCGAGTTCACAAGGGCTACTTACTGGTTAACAAGTTATTGTGTAATTTAGTTGTTATTTAGTGTTTATATTCTATTGTTAAATTTAGCTTTTCTATCGCATTAGGTTTAACTACCTGTAATGATAGACGTAAGTTTGGATGTAAATAAATAAATAAATAAATAAATGTTTACATAATTTAAAACTCAAAAAAATAAGTATTTAAAAACTACTGATTATATTCGTTTTTTTACTATGTCCCGCTTTCGACGAAAAATTCCCGCTCTTTTACTCAAAAAGTTTCAAAATCCCGCTTTGCCAAAAAAAAAAACTGGCAACGCTACCGACGGCCCTCCTGATGGAAAATGGTTACCGGTGCCTCTATACACCAGCACCACTAATGACCCATTCCTATGATTTACCGAACGTTATTAGTTAAATAAGTTTAGATAGATAAGGCATTTATTTGGCACATACAGAAAACACAACACACAAAACAAAAAAATTTTCATCATCATCATTCACCCGAAAGACGTCCACTGCTGGACATAGGCCTTCCCCAGGCATCGCCACATCGACCATGTTGGGGGGTTTGCCATAATCGCCACGCTTAGCAGGTGGGTTGGCGATCGCAGTATGGTTGTTAAAGTACTCATAGAACGCTGCTGCCCATCCTCTAGTGAATCCCTTAGTCGCCTTTTAAGACACCCATGGGAAGAGATGGGGTAGTGCTATTCTTTATACGTCACCACACGGACGCTAAATAAGTCTAGATTCTTGTATATTTACCAATAATGAAGCAAAAATCCCGTAGCTTTGCATAGTATATACCCTCCCATACGTTAGTAGCTATCACAAGTAAAATTAGTTTGCTCTTTGAAGTTTATCCTATAACATATAACTAGTCTTACAGCCAATTACGGATTTACAATTTAATATCTCTATAATACATGCAGCAGAAACAAACATACAGAGTGAAGTGAACTGCTAGAACCACCTAAGCATTGCTAAGTGTACAGTGTAAGTGAGTGTGTAAGAGTGCATGAGGAGTTGGAAATGGGTGTGTGAATGTACTATAGTGGTGTGTGGTGATAGTCTGTATACCTTCTATTCAATTATATTTATTTAATCCCGCGTGTCGTCCGAGGACGACACCGCCATTGTTTATCTATTGTGTCTATAATTATAATTACGGTGATTGAGAGATTTAGATTTATTTGTCAGTTCGTCACATACTGACGTTATTAATTGTTTCCTGAAAATACCTCTTTTGGTATTAAATATATCAATATGAGAGAATTTTTTGTTAAAATCAAGTTAAGTATATTAATATGCCCAGTTTGGCAATAAAATGCTATAGTAGCATTTTATTGCCAAACTGGGCATATTGGGACCTGGACCAGGGGGTCCACTCCCTAAGCACGAAGTCCGTGGTTTCGGCCTTATATAGTTACGAGCGTTTCCTACTCCCTATCACCTACGGACTTACGATTATTTCAGGGCCCGAACCAAGAATGAATGACAACACGATTTGACAGCTGTCCCTACTACCGATGTGTTTCTGCCCGTCCGAAAAGTTGAACTTGACACTTGTTTTGTTCACTCCTACGTTTCGGGCTACTTTCGGACGGGCAACTAATTTCGTTAACGGACTTAGGGAGTAGGCCCACTGGCCAGGCGTAGTGCATTAAGGCCTTATCCCTTCTCATTCCGAGAAAAGAAGAATTAAATAAAAAAAAATATTTCACATAAACCATTACAGGCGCTTATGAAAAGTCGAATTTGGGTGCACGGTTCTAATTAGTCGTTTCCTATGGAGAAGAACCGGCAAGAAACTCCATGGTTACTCTTTTAATATCTTTAACAATTTCAATAAATACAGTACCATGATTTAGTATACTTATGATTATGAGAGAACAATCTAATCTGGAGCATAGATTAGTAAGTCACGACGTACCTAGACTTTAAAAAGGAAAAGTCCGCGTGCCCAGCAGTGGGTAGTAATGGGCTGATTATGATTACAGATCTCAAAACAGAGGTCAAGTACCTTTCACCAGATTTTCTTCCCAGTCTAATGTAAGTAAAGTAGAATTAATTGCTTCTGATTAAATAGTTTAGAGTCTGAGGTATTTTATTATAAACATTAACTCTTAATAGGGCAGATTTTACATTAAGGCACTTATGAAACCATAATTACTTGGCGTCACTGGCGATCATGTTGGCTAAATTCATGTTGGTGGTCGCGTTTGTGCGCTGTGCACGTTTAAGGTTACAAGCTCATTAGAATCACTCGGCACCCGACCCGCGCCGTCTCAACGCTCGGCGTCCACTCGTTGTCAGCAGGTGGTCCACGGGTGGACGCCGCGTTATCACTAGTAAACGTCGCATGATCAACCAGAGGACCTCGCGCGGTCACCGAGTGGACATCGCGTGGTCAACCAGTGGACCTCACGTAGTCAACGAGTGGAAATCGCGGGGCCCACGAATTTCCGAGTAGTCTGTCAGCAATTGGCACCAGGTCTACACGTGTTTTTGGTTATGTCAAATTTTACCAAAATTTGACATATATTTTTGAACTTCTCGTTAAGTCTTTCTTTATTCATTTTGAAAGCAAAAACCATACGTCCGACATGTTAGAAAGAAGGGCTGGAAATGACGGCTGGGTGGGGAGCGGCGCATCGCTGACGCATGCCATCGAGTGGACCGCGCGCGGTCCACTCGATGGCAGCGCGCGGTTCACTCAAGGCAAGCATGCGAGCAGCAAGTTGTCACCGAGTGGTTAACTCGTCATCAGCGCGTGGACGGCATACGCCCGAGGCGATCCGGTGACGTTACGGAGTTGATGTAGTGAGCGAACATCCATACAAATTCATATAAAGAATACGAACCGCACGAGGCGAGGCGATGCGGGTCGGGTGCCGGGTGGATCTAATGAGCTGACCTTTAAGGTCGATGCGTTTTAGCATAAGGAAGATCATTCTTACAATACTTTCGATAAAACCGACATTAAAGTCAGACTAGTGGGGTGTAAATTTAATTTCTGCTCTTTAAAGGTTAACACACATAAACATATTATTTCATTATTCATATTATCATAAACTTTCTTTGGTAAAGCGTAAAAAGAAATACAACGCGTACAAGGCTTAACTTTCGCAAATTGTGTTATAAAATGTTGCCATACGAGGAATGTTATAAATTTATGCGTCACACG
Organism: Amphipyra tragopoginis; assembly: GCA_905220435.1. Classification (NCBI taxonomy): domain Eukaryota; kingdom Metazoa; phylum Arthropoda; class Insecta; order Lepidoptera; family Noctuidae; genus Amphipyra; species Amphipyra tragopoginis. Next base: position 8,721,604 of record HG992006.1, read on the forward strand.
ACACAACAGATGGCATGGATTCCGATTGCGATGTGTTCTCTCGCTCCAAAAAATATTATTATGAATTGTCTGAGCGGTAAAATTATTTTATTTTAATTTGGGTACATACTCTGTCTCCTTATTTTTTTCGTTTAAAAACCTCATGTCGCCGTTATGTTTAAGTGCTTTGTAATAGGAGGCGAGTCTATTGCCGTCAACCGGCACAAATCCAGACTCCGGGCTGCTACAGAGAAATTCCACACGGGAAAACCCAATGACACTTTGCCCGACCTGGGCATCGAATCCAGGATCTCACGCTCAGCAGTCGTGCTTACGACCTTTACACCAACGAAGCAGTTTTTTCATATACTTACAACGTTATTTTTAGTATACATATACAAAAACCGAGATACCCCAACAAGATTTTCATCAGATCTGTTTTTTTTATAAATCTCCAAGTAACTCCGTAGTTTATGTCGCGTTAAGTTCCCTAGTAAAGTGTGAAATGCCTGAGATGTGCTATGCAGGGGTTGTCTAATACACGGAAACTGACCGAGCGGGCCATTTCAAGCCTCAAGGTATCTATTTCCGTCAACTGTTATGGGTAGAAAACTATGAAAAAAAAAGAAAAGTTGTTTAAAAATTGTCAATCTATTCTCCTAGTGATTCTGAACTAAGAAAATTCAGGTTTAGTATGTGCTAAAACTAAGCTTTTAAATTACGATAAAAGATTTTTTGGAGTTTTTATTATTTATATAACACATAATGGTGTTACTATAATAAAATACAGACTTTACAGTTACATGATTGATTACTAAAGGATTTAATTGCATCCCTGGAAGTTATCGTTATTGATGCACTAAACTGTTTATTACTGTAACAATTCATAGTCCCTGTGAAAAGTTATTAAGCAAGCCGTGCCCGGTAGGATATCTCATACGACAAAAATGACGAATTTCCGTACAAATTTTCATCCCCTATTTAATCTAACGCCATAAGGTGATGAATTTTCAAAAATCCTTTGTCACTGCTCACTTACGTTATATGAGGAACTCTTCTGCAAAATTTCATATTTCTAGACCCGGTTTAAGCTGTACGTTGTCTGTACAGTGAATCTACTTACTACATACAGTGGGTGAACGCCCATACATTTGACAGGTCCTATGAAATGTCAAAATTATGTAGGGGCGGAAGTTATGTCCCAAGTATGCAGTATGGCTACTTGGGACATAACCTCCGCTCTTTCACCCCGCAACCCCCCGCACGATTGCTCTGTGAGAATGTTCTACGTTGACCGACTGCAAGAAGTAAGATAGTAAGATATAGGTAGACTGTGTTGTCTGTCAGTCACACTGACTGTGTTAAAATTGTATTAAGTTAATAGCTAAATATACATCACAAAATAGTGATGCTATATTTTAAAATTAAAATATTGTACGCATAATTAGTATTTATCAAAAAAAAACAGTATTAATAATCAATAATCACACATTCAAAATGGCCTAAAGCCAATTAGAAAATTCTAAACGTCGAACAACAAAAACAGCTCCCAAAAACGCCCGCTTTTCATGTTATTGTTTTTTAAAATACAATGTTAGTCGGAAAAATCGTAAAATCACAATCTAACAGTAAAGAAATAAGTTTGTAAAACAGCAAAAGTTCAAACATAAAATATGAAATTCAATCACTGCAACCCATTGCTAATAAATTCACAATAAATAGCATTTATGTCTAGAAGTCACGCTTGGAAACGCGACTTTAATAACATAAAAATCGTTTTTAAAAGGCAAACTCCGCGTCTATAACTTTCCGTTCAGTGGCATGTAATGTTGAAAAAAAAAGTATTATTCACGACAAAATGTACATGGTAATCATATTTGAGCACGCTGCGCTCTCGTTCTGTACTCGCCTGTACCTGAGCACTGTGACCTGAATTCACGTAGATTTTAAATCGACTGGAAATGATAGCTTTGCAGCTTATTTTAGCTCGACTTTGTTGGTGTAAATAGAGTTTATTTAGATGGTTTAAAGCTGGCTTCTCACGGCGTGAGATATCACAAGTCGCGCCGCGCCGGCCGATTTGTACGAGCGAACATGCGCCAACAGGCGAGCCTGCGCTACCCGTTCTCACGGGCGCGTAATCGTAATCGTTTCATTAGTCCACTCCATATTAAATACGCGAGTGTACTTCACATTTGCGCGGGTCGAAACGAAATGACCGAACTTGTTCACTTCGCGCTAGCTCGCGCCACCCCGCGCGCGCTCGAGTCGCCACGAGTGCGTTCGCGCCGCGCCTTTGAAGTACCGACTTTGAGCGGATCGGATGAGCTTGCACGCGCTAGCCCGCGTCGCCTCGAACCGTTACCTTCACACGGCGTGCGCTAGCGCGGCGTGACTTGTGATATCGCGCGCCGTGAGAAGCCAGCTTAAAATTGTCTAATCCCTCTTATGCTGCTATGATCCATCATGCTGCTATGATACATCTATCGATAGTCTGAAAACTCCAAACTATCAAATTGAAGGTAAATTCTACGTAGAAAGTTTAAGTTGAGATGCTATTGAACTCCTTTCGATTTTACCCGACTATGATACAGAGGAAGGGTATGAATCTCACTGGCTATGTATGTAAGTATGGAAGTTTGTGTCTTCGCACCGCCTCAAATAGTAAACCGATTTCAACAAATGAGGTGTCCTTGTTCCACAGATTGTCCTAGGGTACATGACATGGGCCTGCGGACGGCGAGCGTTGGGTGGCTCGCTTTCCGATCAGAACCAGGCCCGGGGCGACGGCGCGTTGTACTCCACGCGCGCCTCAAAGAGATGTCAGCTTAGTAGACGGGGCCTGCTAGGGCCAGTGCCTGCCAGGGTTGCGGAATTTGTTCGAAAGAGTTACCGCGGCCCTGGAACGCAAAGGGCATTAGGAGGAGCACGGCTGGGTTTTAGTCAGTAAGAGTCTGACACTCCCTTCCGCTCCGCCCAGAGCGGACGGAGTCATATGATGATTTACCACCAATAAAAAAAGGGTACATGACATCATGTACTTGTTCTGTACTTTATACCTCTTCCTGAATTCATTACAGTGTAGGCATTCGCTGTACGCTTACATAATTGGGGATCGTTACGCTATCTTCAAACAACCGAGGAATCATAATTGAAAAACTGTTTTCTAAAAACCGCTAACAAACCAACAATGGCACTTGGCTCTTAATAACTATTTGAGCACGCTGCGCTCCAGTTTTGTACTCACCTGTACCTGAGCACTCTGACCTGAATAGACGCGGATTTGAAATCGGCTGGAAGTGATGGCTTTAGTGTTTGTTCTTGTTTACCTTCGTAGATAAAAAATACATACGGTTGAAATAAAACATAGTTTGGGCAACCAAGCTATACAACATGAATGGTTAGTTACTTTACATCCAAAAACAATGAACTCTGCTCATAATTTTGTACAATTTTTACTATGAGACAAACTGTTTTGTGAGAAAAAAAATCAGCGGTCCCACAAATTTTGTTAAGCAACATTGTATGGAACAGGAGATTTTTTTGAGAGACATACACATCCTGTTAATAATACAATTTATAACGTAAACTACAAATAAGTAGCTCTAACTCTTTAGCTATAAGACCGTCATTTATATAACTCTTAATTACGTATATTCATTCTGTATTTTCGCTTGGTGTACAATAAAGTATATTCATTTATCCATAATATTATATTTGATTTAGAGTTAATTGGAAGTAAATAGGTATAAAAGATTCTGATATATTTACACAAATAATATTTGCATTACAAATACATCCTAATTTCCTAATCCTAACTAATATTATAAATGCGAAAGTAAGTTTGTTTGCTTGTTACCTTTTCACGCCTAAACCATTGAACCGTCATCCTGAAATTTTGCATGTACGTTGCCAGGTATACAGAGACGGACATAGGGTACCTTCCATCCCGAAAAAAAGTACTGTTCCCGAGGAAAACAACAATAACGTTCATAGATGGCGCCACGTGTCGGTTCGGACGGTTTCGAATCACGATTGAATTAAATTAAGTATTATAGAAAATTTAGTAGTTGGTGTGTTAAGAGCTTTTTTGAGCTTAATTAACGCGAACAAAGCCGCGGGCAAAAACAAATAAAGAAAATACATCGTAATAACTCTACCAAATAGGGTATCAAAATATTCATCCGCATCGCTGTCGACTGGTAAAGTGCCCAGCCGAGCTAAAACGCTTGTCTTATATTATATTATATTATATATATATATCTCACGCCTGTTCTCTGCCATTTAATTAACATGTCTCTTTCCGAGGGTACTTTTCCTGAGAGACTGAAAATATCGATTATAAAACCTATTCATAAAAAAGGCAATAAGGAGGAAATCGACAATTACAGACCTATAGCAATAATACCAATACTTGCTAAAATATATGAAAGAGTTATGCATGAAAGAATCACTACATTTCTAAATAAATTTAACGTCCTAAAAAATGAACAACATGGCTTTCAAAAAGGTAAATCCACAACACTAGCTACCTTCAAATTAGTCTCAGAAATAACACAAAATATAGATAAACACATACCTACAGTAGGAATATTTTTTGATATGAGCAAAGCCTTTGACTTTGTTGCTCATGATATTTTGCTACATAAATGTTCTGTATACGGCATCCGAGGAGTCGCTCAAACGTGGCTTCGCAGCTACCTTGATAACAGGCAACAGTATGTCGAAATTAAAGATTTGAATAATAGAGATGAACAAATTAGTATTAAATCATCGTATGTAAAAAACGCAATAGGTGTACCTCAAGGAAGTATTTTAGGACCTCTGCTGTTCTTAATCTACATAAATGATTTACCTGACAATATAAATCACCCATGCACACTGTTCGCTGATGATATTTCTGTAATAGTTACACAAGACTATAACACAAATTTTAATAATGAAATTAATAAAACTGTAGATAGTACAGTACAATGGATGGAAAATAATAACTTAAAAGCTAATATTGAGAAAACTAATTACATACAGTTCTACAATAGATATAAATTCAAAAGTAATTTAAAAATAGTACATAGTGGTAAAGCCTTAAATGAAACTAATGTAATAAGATTCTTGGGTGTAAATCTAGATTCCCAGTGCTCATGGGAGCTTCATGTGGATAAAATAAGCACGAAAATAAACAAATTCGCCTATGCACTTTGGCGGCTCACCAAAATTTGCAACCAAAAGGTCGCACTCCAAGCTTATCATGGATATGTTGCGTCTCAGTTGCGATATGCTTTACTCCTTTGGGGAAATTCAGTACACATTAATAAAGCTTTCGTATCCCAAAAACAATGTATTCGTGCCCTTTGCAACGCTCCACCATTAACGTCTTGTAAAACATTACTACCTAAATTAAAACTCTTAACTCTGCCGTCATTATACATATTAGAATGCTGCATCTTTGCCAAAAAACATGAAAATCTATTTAAAACATATGGAGCGCATTGCAAGTTTAATACTAGATATCCTACTAGGCTTCTATTACCTAACATTAAAACACGTTACTATCATAATAATTGCTATCCGATGATCATTAGAATATATAACAAATTACCAGAAAATATCAGAACCCTACCTTTAAAATTCTTAAAACGTAAACTGTATTCATGGCTGGTAGAAAAATGCTATTACTCTGTAAATGATTTCTTAAATACACGCAACATTAAAATGTAAAAGTATAAATGAAAAATTAATATACGTAGATAGTAGGTACATACTTTCGTTTATTTTATTCATATTATAATAAAATTGTACAAATACTAAACCATAATTTGCATGCCACTGTGCTGGCGAAACGAGATGATCTCATTTTTTATTCTAAGAACCTGTACTAACCTTGTTTCTTGCAAATAAATCTTTCTTTCTTCTTTCTTCTTTCTTTCTTTCTATCTCGTCTCGGCACGAGATAAATCATCGACAAAATTTTCTCGCGCTGCGCTTGTTGGCCCGACAGGTTGGGCATGTGATGTTTCTTCAATAACCTTTAAGGTCGATCCAGACTTTGCGAGGCATGCGCCACGAACGGCGCACAACGAATGCCTCGGAGTGAGGCGTGCGCGTCGAAAAAATATACCAACGTATGCTCGGGTCGAGCCATCGCGTGCGAAGCAAATACTTCGTTCGTCTGTCTTCATGTTTGTGGCGAGGCATGTGCTGCGCACAGGCTCGCCCTCGCACGTGCGTAGCACATGCCTCGCCAAGAATATGAAGGTACACACATTGCGAGGCATGCGTTGTGCGCCGTTCGCGGTGCATGCCTCGCAATGTCTGGATCTACCTTTAGTTGTCGTGAGCAATAATTAAATAGTAAGTATTATATTTGCGGCGAAATCAGTATTAACGTGAAAGTCAGCCAGCTCTTTAGGTTCTTTGTATGTCTCAAATATCTGAGCACTTAACTTGTATAATTGTGCAATTATCTACTCAAAAAACCTGTGAGCTAAGACGAAATTTTGCAGGCAAATTGCACACTTGGCTACCAGATTTAATTTTTGATACTTATCGTTTTGGATTCGGGGATCAAATACTGCGAGAAAATTCCGCTCTTCCCCTGCTAGAGATAAAACTTCGACGAATTTCTATCTCTAGTGGGGCAAACCGCCGACAGATAGATTATTGAAAACGGCCGTAAATCAATATTTACATCCAGTAACACAACATCAGTGCACTAAATACAGTGGCGCACACGAGTGCTGGCAAACCGGTAACGCTATAATATTACATAACTTTCACGCATTGCAAATAAAGTCGTAACAACTTTGATGCGTTTGTTTGTGGCTGTAGGAGCACTTGCTGTTCACGACTGTACATTTTTATAATAGTAGCTAGATCTTTCGTGTTATTGTAGTGTTGTTTTTATAAACCAAAACATACCGCGGTAGTTAAGTTTTTTTAATAATTATTGACACTATTCTAGGCTTTCTCAATTCGGATTATGACGGCACTAATAAGACTTTGTTTAATCGATATTACTACGAAAATAAACATGCGGGTATAAAAATTTTGAAGAAATCTGCAAAAAAAATACAAAATATACTTACTTGTAGTATTTTCTATATTTGGTTTTAAAATAAAAATAATATTAATTAGAGTAACACTGTTATAGATATTTTTTTGTGAAAAAAAACTAATAAAATAGTTTTTAAATGAACTGGTTTGGAGATTCAACAAGTTTACTTATTGCGGGTCAAAATGAAAATAAAATGTTTAAATTCGCAGAAATTCACGTATCAGCGGTTAAATAAAACTAAAGGTTTGACCGTCCGAAGTAAACAATATTATGCCTACTTAATTTACGTATAAAGATTCTAATTTTAGCTCAGTCCCGGACCTTTGTGGCTTATTTAATGGATTGACCTTCAGTCCGGCTCTGAGGACCGTTTGGTAACAAAAGTGGGGTCCCCGGGGCCCAAGATGGGAATTTTAGGTGGGCAATTTAAAGGCAAGGAAAGTAGGATCATTTGGGAACAATTAATTTGGAACCCATGTGTATAAAGGAATGAGTAAAAATTTCGTTTATTTTTTTTGTGTCACTAAATTACGTGCTTGTTTTTTTTTTAAGAATTTGCTGGGAATTGAGTTTTCCTCTTTGAAGAATACAAATTAGGTGTTCTGAGAACAATTCTATATATTATGGACTAATTAGTTGCCAAGCTGGTGGCCCTTTTGTCACTTATTTTTTATCATTTTCATGTGTTATTTTTGCAGATTTTTTTTGTTCACTGCTTGTCAGGTGGTTTATACAAGGTTAGTCGGAAAGGGAGTACTAATCCGTGGGCCACGTAAAGTACCACTGATGACGGTTTTAAAGCAAGTGTTAAAATTTCAAAATTCGATGATTTTTATTTCCGTGTTAAATGACTGTAATTTAGTTTTTTTTTTAAATTCTTCATCCCTTCTTTTGTAACGAATTCAGAAAATGGAGTTTCTAATTCGTAACCCCAAATATGAACTAAAATGTAAACACAGCTGATCATTGCTGTGAATAGATTTTAGCATATTTTTTTTGTAATTTTTCAACAGCTATTTCATTTATACTATTGACTTTTGGGGAAAGTGGTAGCACAAAAGTTATTCATTATTATGGGTACTTTAACACCTTTTCGGATTAGTACCTCCGTTCTGACTAACCTTGTATACGACCACTTACCACTATCAAAAGATAAAAAAGAAGTTTTATTTTATTTTTAATCAAGCAAAATCCCGTGCATCGTTCACGTAATTACACGAATATGTTTACACTCTGTACAACTAGCTACTGATATTTTTCTAACAGAAAACCCCAAGCAATTTACTTACATTATAATATAAGTAAAGGAAATGTGAGTGCTACAAAAGTAAAGCGTAGCAAATGATCCGTCTAACGAAAAGGGTGTAATGATTGATCGAGAGGAATCTGAGGAGGAGGTTTCATAATACTTGCAAATGATGAGCCACCTGTTACACGCTTGTTCTACGCCTTATTAGCCGTGTATTTTATCAGTATTTTGTGTGTAGAGATTTTATTTTAGGTGATTTTAAAACAACGTCAGTCGATTTTCGTAAAGTAAATGAGAAAACTTATGACGACAAGTATCCTATCCCTAATATCAATGACGTACTTGATAAATTAGGTAACTGCCAGTATTTTTCGACACTAGACTTGGCTCGCGGCTTTTATCAAGTCGAAATGGACCCTGTTGACATCCCAAAAACCGCATTTAAAGTAGAAAGTAGTCTAGGTATTGTTGAATTAATATCGTTGTTTAAAAAAGGCAGATTTGCTGTACGAAATCTTTAGTTTTTGCTGGCTTCAGGCTTAGCGCCGACGACGGTGGCGCCTATTGTTTATGTATTATGTCATTATCTATATTTTCGGAGTCGCGCTGCCTCAAATTTGAACTGTCTAGAGCCCGACATGTTTATGTTCATTTTTACTGACTTTTGTCATACCTACTAATAGGCGGTCGTCCACGCTGGGCCCTTATTTAAAAACTAATATTAGACTTTTTGTATAAAATTCAATATTATTTAAATGCCGTATCTGGGTAAGCGTGAATAGGAATTTCTTTTAGATAAGAACATTTCATTTTCACGCTTGATGATATCCAAGGTTTTTTGACATCTCTAATGTTTCGACAAATATCGTATTAGGTATGTTAATGCAATGTATTGGTATTAGCAGCTGACAACACTGGGCAATGTTTAGAAGATAAAGAAGGGTAGTCGACATCATGGATCAACGCACCCGACGTTAGGTCCTATGCACACGACGTCTTTTCTACGCGCCGGTGACGCACGTTTCCGTCGAACTCCATTCTGAAAAAACGTGATCGTGATTTTTTATGTATGGAGTTTGACGGAAACGCGCGTCGACGGCGCGTAGAAAAGCCGTCGTGTGCATAGGCCCTTATAAAAGCCGTTGTCATTCGACAGAGCTCGTTTTCTGTGTCGATCAGCTGAAGTCTGACCTTTATTATCTGACTAGATTATCCTTATTACTTTTTCTGTTTTTGTTAAAATTAATATATTGTTACCTTGCTCATGTTACTAAGCATTATTTCAAATATAACTGCTCTCAGTGGTGGAGAGTCTATGTTCAGGTTTTATTTTCTGTATTAACCATGCCCGCTTTGTACCTGACATAATAATAGCTATAACTGTAATGATAGCTTCACTCCTACACGATGATGTCAAATAAATAGGCGTGTTATTGGTTGCAACGACTATATATAATATCTTACACTAATCTTATCTATGTAAATAAAAAGAAAAGTCCTGACTGACTGACTCATCAACGCCCAGCCCAAACCCTTGGATTTAGAAAGCTGAAATTTTGCACAGAGGTTCCGTTTATAATATAGACAAGGAATAAGGAAGGATTTTTCCAAATTCAACCCTCGGGAAGGTAAATAGGGGATGAAAGTTTGTATGGAAAATCGTCACTTAACGGGTTCAAAATTTCACGCAAGCGAAGCTGCGAGCAAAAGCTAGTACCTAAATCACTACATAGTATAAAACGAAGTCGCTTCCCGCTGTCTGTCTGTCCCTATGTATGCTTAGATCTTTAAAACTACGCAACGGATTTTGATGCGGTTTTTTTTAATAGATATAGTGATTCAAGAAGAAGGTTTTAAACTATAAAACGTACACTTGCAAAGCCGGGGCGGGTTGCTAGTGTAGTAATAATAAGAGCTAACACGAGTCACACACTACATAAATCAGCAGTGACCTAATTTCTCTACAACACCATACATTATAATTTGCCATATTAATACACCATAAAACCGAACGCCGAGCAAATCCCTTCCTGTATCGAATATTAGGCTAAAGGCCAGAATGAAATCCGTACTAACGATAATGTCCCTATAAACCAATATAGCTTCAACCCTCATAAAGGGGGTGGAACAGGACATTAATTCGATACAAATGTCCTATTATCAGATAGTGTATATCTTGGGTGTTACTGTTATAGTATCTGTTTTAGTAAAGACATCGATTTGAAACTATGGGAGTTATTTCCGAGTTTGTGATAAGCTTGTAATTTTAACTAATAGAAGTAGGGTGGCGTGGATAATCGAAATGAAATATCTTTTCGTCTTCAAATCTTCTTTTAACGTCTTAAAACATTTTACATCTTCGACTCGTCTCAATCGTCTTTTGTTAGCTCGCCACACTCATAGACTATACATGCCACACTCCTCCTTCTCGCTCTCACACATATACTCTCTCTTTTACTAATCGCTGCATTCATGCACAATTACTTTTATTTAAATTATGATGTGTTCTGAATTAACATCCTACATAGATGTATGATTAATATTTTTGTTTACATAGTTTGTTTTACATAACACTTGCGACCAGCCCTGACGTTGCTCAGGTACATTTTGTAGCTTAAAACCTACTGGAAGAAATTGCCTAAGTTAAGATGAAAACTGCATCAAAACCAAACACTTACATAAAATTATATTTTATGTAAGTGTTTGGTTTTGATGTTTTTTGATTTGATACCATAAAAGCAAATGATACAATTTTAATTTAATATTAATCTGTGTAGTACTGTAATTATAGATACAATAGATAAACAATGGCACTGATGATCCGGATCGTTGCGTGGGACGATACCGGTTAAACTTTTTCTTAACAAAAAGCGCCTTCATCCTCTCTCCTATTAAAAAATTAACTTTGCTGTGCCCGACAGGGTCCATAATTGATTCGATGTTTTAACATACTTACCAACTATTATGTTTACATATTATGGAATGCAATAAAGTATTGAGTTGAGTATCCATTGAGTAGTTAAAAATTGTTAAGCGGATAAACGGACACACGTAGTCAATACATACACATACATACAATAAATTGATGTCGAAAAGCGACAATAATTTATACTATTTAGAGAAGAGACGACATAACATCACGCTTGTATTCGCCAAAGGTTAGGGCAGAGGTGTAGGTATATGTATAGTACACCCTCATTTCGCCGTTATGTTTAAGTCCCATAGTATGGGGCGAGCCTATTGTCGTCAACCGGGCCCAAATCCAATATGGCTGCTACTGAGAAATACCACCTCCGAACGTGTCGGCTAAAACACGGTAAAGTTCAAGGCGTAAACTAGTTTGACATCTCTAACTTAGTTCTTATCTATCGTTGTCCTTTTCTCGCGCTGCTGTCTATTAGTAAAAGATAGAAAATTCTCTAAAGCCGGGTCCACAGCGGCAATTTTCTAACATCTTATTGTGTTTTTGCGAACAAAACTGTTAGGCCACGCCCCTATTCGGTTAGCAAACAATGTTAAGCCGGGTCCGCAGCGCCAATTTTGCTAAAAAACTGTTAGGCCACGCCCCTATTCGGTTAGCAAACAATGTTATCCTGTTTGCAAACACAAAAACACGGCGCAGCGGACCCGGCTTAATTTTTGTTTAGTTGTTGAACAAGACGGCTGTCCCATTTCAAAACCTAGAAAGGACTTAAAACGAAATTTTACAGGAGAGCGCATAAACGTTAAATCGGTCAGCCTTTGAAAAGTATTTATGTTAGGTAAAATCATGCGGTTAAAGTGACTTACTAGGTTTTAAAATTATCAGAGGCAGTGAATGGCACTTACTAGGTATCGATGCTTAAATATATCATCATCTGCCTAGCCTTTTCCCAACTATGTTGGGGTCGGCTTCCAGTCGAACCGGATGCAGCTGAATATCAGTATTTTACGTGGAGCGACTGCCTATCAGACCTCCACAACCCAGTAACTGGGTAATACGATACTCTTGGTAAGACTGGTTGTCAGACTTTCTGGCTTCTGACCAACAGTAACGACTGTCAAAGATCTACAAATGACAGCCGGGACCAACGGCTTTACGTGCTTTCCGAGGCACGGAGGAAACTCGCTATGGTAAATGGTCACCCATCCACAGACCAACCTCGGCAAGCGTGGCTTAACCCGGAAGATCGGTCTATGCGGCTGTAATTATTTAGCCACGAGCTCCTCCGATGCTTAAATATATCTGCTTATTATTTGAGTTTTCAACGCTGGTGTTTTTGTATTTGGTAGAGACCTTCTAGGTTAGCAAGATTATGCAATAAAACGATTTTTATAAAAGTGTCCCTTAGTATGTTTTGAAATGAGATAGCCGAAGAGAATCGGTATCAATGTCTATTAGGTCTGTTATTCCACAGTTTCTGTTTAAACTTCAGACAAGCAGAGCAGCTGTCGCCATGTTTGTTTCAAGACATAAATGAATACTTGTTTGAGAAAGCTTACGTCTACATATAGGTGAAACAAGCAAAGTTTCCAGATTGTATTAAAATGTATGTAAAACATTTACCTATGTAGTTTGCATCAGATGTTTGTTTTTGATTTCAAGTTTTAAACGTGTTATTACAAGTTTTTGTTACCTATTAAAAGTTGAATAGCGTTCCGTTCAGTGTATGAAAATAAGAGTAATCTGATCTGTAATCTTCCATACCATTGTTTGTTACTTAGAACCATTACGCACTGTCGACTGGTCGCTGGAGACTTGGTCTCTCGACGACCAAAACATAGGCAACTAGGGTCAGGAGACCAAGCCGAGCGTAGTGTTTCTTATACATTCATGCAGAATGGACATCGAAGAAGCTGCAATAGTAGCGTTATTAATTATAAAGAAAAAAAAAGAAAAGAAATGCAAGAGAGTATTCGGTATCCCGATTGGAATATTGGTCACTGGATAAATCCCAAATAGTGATTTGGAATTGTATTTCCAATATTAATTTCTCTGTACCGAAAGCCTGAACCATTTTTGTGCGCGACGTCCGGTCGTCTCGACAGTTGCTTGTAGTGTGAACGTTTCCATTTGAACCCGTGCTCCTATTGGTCGCCGGCGACCAGCAGTCGCTTGTGCGACGTTACTGCGCGACGAGTCGCTGAGTCGCCCGGGTGCCGGCGACCAAGTGTGTAAACACCTATTTAAACTATAGAAAGTCACAGTCGCCGTCGAGCAAGTCTCCGGTGACCAGTCGACAGTGCTATGGCTCTTAGTTGTCTTTATCAAGGCGTTAGACATACTTAATCAGCCCATTACTGTCCTACTGCTGAGCAAGGGTCTCTTTTCAGAGGGTTTTAGGCCTTAGTTTACCACACTGGCCAGCCCTGGCCAGTGTGGTTTTCGGAGTAGGCCTCCGCCTACTCCGTAAAACGAACGTCAAAGAAACACCCAACTCTACGAGGAATATAGGCGTCATGTTATATAAAATTCTAAAGTGTCTGGCAAATACACAGCCAAGAAATCTTCTGATTTATTTTAGAACTGATAGGCCACAGACACGAAGCAATAAGGCTTCAATTTAATAAAACCATTCTGTTTATAGTATAACACTAGTAGGATAATATTAGGCATTCTATACCACTATCCTCCAGTAGCGAGCCACTTGGAGGATAGTGGAAATGCCAAATACTACCCTAATAACACTAGAACAGAATGTAGAATTCACATCCGTGTGGAGCCGGACGTAAAGAATAGCGCTACCACAGTAGACATACGAGTATAAGCTAAAGCAGTACCTCAACTTACTATAATCTCAAGAATTGAAACACTCACACAGACACGCTCTGTATACTGAGTAGTTTTTTGTTTTTGTATGGAACTGTATCCCGAAAATACCTTATTTGTCTTGTTGCAGTGCGTGTTTGTGTGAGTGTGTCAAATCGGACGATTGTAGGTAGTTGAAGTACTGCTTAAGCTTATATGTCTACTGTGGCGCTACCCCATCTATTCCCATGGATGTCGTAAAAAGCGATTAGGATTCACTAGAGGATGGGCAGCAGCGTTCTCTGAGTACTTTAACAACCATACTGCGATCGGTAACCCGACTGCCAGCGTGGCGATTAGGGCAAACCCCCCCAACGTGGATGGCACAAAGAAGAAATGGACCATAGTCTCCGGCGGCTCTGCTAGCCATGGTCACTGTAGCGGCCTAGGTAACGGCGGGGCATGGGGTGCTAAGAAGCACAGGACCGGTTGATGTTACGATGCTTGGGGAGGCATGTGTCCAACAGTGGACGTCTTTCGGCTGAGTGATGATGATGATGATTCATAGTAGGGTTGTAATATATGACGACACGTCTGGTGCAGTGGCTTAGCGATTGGCTTCTGCGCTACGGGTCGCGGGTTCAATTCCCGCACGGAACAAAAAATTGTATGGCCTACAGATAGTTGTTTCGGGTCTGGGCGTTTGTCCTCCGGTTTTTGATTTGAGAATTCGGGATAAGCAAATACTTAAGTAACATTTGAGTATGAAGTTGTCAAAAAAATGACGGATTTTAAGGCATTTTTTTGACAACTTTGTACTCAAATATTACTTAAGTATTTACTTATCGCGAATTCTCAAATCAGAAACCGGAGGTGTGTATGTGAGATTTGTGTCTGTAAACGCACCCACGGTACAGGAGAAATACAAGAGAGGGGCAATGTTTAAAAAAAGAAGAAAAAAAAACGAACTGTGAGGTCAGACTCACAAGACAAAGCTTCAATTTAATAACACCTCTCTATTCTTCATAGTAGGGTTAAATGAAAAAAATAATATTTGATTATTCTATTAAACCTTTGAAATGAAGGACATTGTAATAATCAATTTCTGTGCAATCTAGGTCGATTTACATTAACTATTGTAATTGTAACAATTATTTGTTTAACAACAAGACCTATTCAAATAACGAAGGCTAATACGTTTTTTAACAATTTCTATTCAGATTTAAAGGAAATTAGATTGACTTAATAAATTACGTTTCCAAATCATTGACTTGCTGAATCCATTATCGTAATGGAGTTTATTAGTTGGCATCAATACTATGTAGGTAGGTATAGTATTGGAAAAGTGTGAACTGTCGTACGCGGTAGAAATAATCGAGTCTTGCGTGATTTAATTCGGTTGCAGATTTTTTTTAATTAGAAATAGAAATATATTTTATTTGCCAGAAAACATGGTCACAAGTTAGTAGATTTCGTGATAGTACATCATGTTTCGCCGACAGGGCGGCATGCAAAATTACACAAAAAATTAAAAAATAGGTGCATCCATTTAATAATATTTTTACGATACTAATATTTTATTTTAATATAAAACATTTTTTTAATGTTTTATAATATTTTTATATCATATTGTTTTAATATATAATATTTTTATATTTTTGCTATAGTCTCGCGTTTGACCGCTATCTCGCCTGATAGTAACCGATGATATGGTCGACGGTGAAGCAAGCTTGCCTAGAAGTAACCTATTCACTCTTGACTTAAAGACCCCAAGGTTGTAGCTATCAGGAAACAAAGGCTCCGGCAGGGAATTCCACTCTTTAGCTGTGCGCACAATGAAAGTGTTCGCAAAACGCTTTGTACGTATGGGTGGAATGTCCACCATGTACCGATGGCAGATAAATATTTTTCCCAGTTGTTGAGAATAATCTGTTGTCCCACTGCTGAGCACGAGCCTCTTCTTAGAAGGGTTTAGGGCCTAACCTTTATGGCCCGGCTACATGCTCCGTCTTGCCTGCGAGCATGCCTGCACAAACCAGTTTGCGCAGGTAAGATCACACATGGACACACACCATCGAGAACTGTTTGGTACCCTCTCAGGTGTGCAGGTTTCTTCACGATGTTTTCCTTCACCGATAACGTATAAGATACGACGATAATGTGTAATACTAATTTACAAACCTGAATCGTATCTTTCTGATCTTTTCAATTCAATTCAATTATTTTATTTCAGATAAATTACAATAAATACACCCCTAAATTAAATTCACCAGAAAAAATTTAAGGGTACATACGGAAGCGGTATACTTATTGAAATGTAAAATCATTAATATAATTTATTTAAATCTAACAAAGTTATTTACTTTTGTTTGATCCTGAAAATATGAATAACTAGCTGTACCCGCATGCGTTGCAATGCACTTTTTCCTACTTACTACCTACCTACTACCTACCTACTACCTACCTACTACCTACCTACTACCTACCTACTACCTACCTACTACCTACCTACTACCTACCTACTACCTACCTACTACCTACCTACTACCTACCTACTACCTACCTACTACCTACCTACTACCTACCTACTACCTACCTACTACCTACCTACTACCTACCTACTACCTACCTACTACCTACCTACTACCTACCTACTACCTACCTACTACCTACCTACTACCTACCTACTACCTACCTACTACCTACCTACTACCTACCTACTACCTACCTACTACCTACCTACTACCTACCTACTACCTACCTACTACCTACCTACTACCTACCTACTACCTACCTACTACCTACCTACTACCTACCTACTACCTACCTACTACCTACCTACTACCTACCTACTACCTACCTACTACCTACCTACTACCTACCTACTACCTACCTACTACCTACCTACTACCTACCTACTACCTACCTACTACCTACCTACTACCTACCTACTACCTACCTACTACCTACCTACTACCTACCTACTACCTACCTACATGATGTCGAACGGGATAAAAAGTATCCTATGTCCTTCTCCTGGCTCTAAACTACCTCCCTGCCAATTTTCAGCTAAATCGGTTCAGCCGTTCTTGAGTTATAAGTGAAGTAACTAACACGACTTTCTTTTATATATATAGATTTTATGCACATAATACTCTAATACTAAAAATACTACGTCAACGACACGGACTATCAATGAAATTCATCCCACCGCGCGTAAGCTACACACATCATGCACCATTATACGCTTGTGTGAGTCAAGCGTCAGTCAGCTATACCGGTATGTAATGCATGCGAGCGAGTCGATAGCGCGAAATCCGTGCAACACACACACAGAAATGCTTTCTCCCTCACTCCACTCCACGTATTTAAAAAGTTAGAATTTGTTCTGAGACAATGGGGATTTGAATTTGAAGGGATTAGCTAACAGTGATTAGGATCAGCTGATAAGGATTGAAATCAGCTGATAAGGGTGGTAATTTACAGTGTTATTAAAAACTTACAGTTCAGCAATTTTTCAAAATGGCCACCGCCCTTTGTTATCAACACACAAGCGAGCACTTTTTAAAAGATAGTTATTTAATGATATTAGAACATCACTTTGCCCTTTTACTTCGAGTTGTTTTAAAAGTTTGCGACTATCGGGCTCACTCACGTACACTCTCCGTTTGATTTCACTTCACATGTAAAAATCCATGGGTGTGAGGTCAGGCGGCACGCGGGCCAGGCAATTAGGCCGCCGCAGCCTGTCCACCGACTCCCGAACTCCTCGGTTAGGTACTTTCGCTCCGACCTATCTAGATAAGATTCACCTGCGTGCCGGCCTTTTATGAAGTATTAACACAAAGGGTACTCTCGAGACGTGAACTGATGATCGTATGAAGCCATCGTAGTTATCAATTTAATAACAGATGTTAACAGGTAATACGTATTGCGCGCTCGCGTAAACTTAATAACCTCTCTGTTGCGTTCTGAGGAGACGGGTTCGGTGGAGAGGGCGCGATGCAGTCTGCTTTGACCTTAGTTTACCGAATATTAAGCCTATTTAGTATTCATCAACACAACATGTAATTACGTATACAACAAAAACCGGGTACGCGGTAACGAGAGGTTGCGCTTGCACCGCGCGTCACGCAACTTAACCTAATTACTGCGGGCGGCCGACTGCGGCGGGCGGCGGGCGACACGCGCACGCGCCGGTGTGGGTGGGGGCGAGCGAGGGTGGTGCGGGAGCCAGACTAGTTGGCGCCGTCCGTCTCGTGCGCAGCCTATGTATTGCGCGGGCTTTTTTTTGAATGAATAGATAAAAGGGTTGCGTGTGTGCGTGCGCGTACGAATATCATTGTCAATGTGATTGAACTTTCTTACCAATTATTGATGTTTTTGAAGTACAGTTTTCAAACAAAATAATTTTCTTTTTTTTTTCTCTTTATATGTTCTATTACAGTAACTGACCATGCCCTTAAATTTTTTCTGGTGAATTAAATTTAGGAGTGTATAAATCATCCATACATTAATTTTAACATAATAAATTGCAATAATGGAAACACTGGGTCAGGAACGCATGACATTTAGTTTGGTCCAATGCTTCATGAAGGAGCAGTCAGTGTCCATTATTCCGGCGATGAGTTGCAGGAAACTGTTGGAACTGCGCATCGCGGCGCATCAGGGGACCTACTCCGTAAAACAAACGTCGAAGTTTTAGATCGTTACGAAAAAACGACGAACATCGAGCTTATAAATATTTTTTTACTTATTTATTTACATCCAAACTTACGTCTATCATTACAGGTAGTAGGTAAACCTAATGCGATAGATAAGCTAAATTTAACAATAGAATATAAACACTAAATAACAACTAAATTACGCAATAACTTGTTAACCAGTAAGTTGTCCTTGTGAACTCGCTCAATGTACAAGATAATAAATCATTTTTTTTTTTTTTTAGAAAACTTTGCCCCACACTAAGATTTCTCTTGTATCGTGGGTGCGTTTACAGACACAAATCTCACAAACAAACGCCCAGACCCGAAACAACCATCTGTAGGCCATACAAATTTTTGTTCCTTGTGGGAATCGAACCCACGACCCGTAACGCAGCAGCCAATCGCTTAGCCACTGCACCAAACGTGTCGTCAATTTGTTCAGCTACCGCGTTGAGCGTGCGTATGGCTCGCGTCAGCGGCGCCCATTGCAGCAAGTACGCAGATATACGATCAAAGTACTGTCAAACAACGAAGTGCTACATAAAATGCTTCCGTAATCGCAGAGAAAAAGATACCTTGTTGGCTGAGTTAAAAATTAGTAAGTTGCATTTAGGTGCTGTACGTCTGCAATTGAGTTAAAAATTAGGAAGTTGCATTTAGGTGCTGTTAAATTTTTTTTGTGTAAACCCTGTAGTGCAGATGCTAAAAAAAAAAAATTTGCGTACAGCTATTTAGCTAACAGAGTGTCTCTTGTCTCTTAACTAGTAGAAACTTTATTTATTTATTTATTTACTCTAAACATACAAATATCCTTACAGGCTAGACCCAATGCTATATTTAGCACACTTAAAAATTAAATTAATCTCTATTATTCGTTTTCGTAATATTATATCTATTATAACTTATTTTGTTATGAGTTATAATGTCTCTAAATAAATAAAGATTAAAAAAAACGATCTGCTACACGTCAATTAACATTTGGGAGTAGGGTGAACGAAAAAGAAAATATGAAATCGCGAAAATCGAATCGATCGTCGGATCCGAAACACTTTCGTGGTTGGAAAACGTGCGATCCGTCAACCGAAACTTCGTTGTTCAGGGACGCTATTCTTTTACGCTGTAAATCCATCCACTTGTACGTCTGCAGTTGAGACGAATGCGTGTTCTATTCATTATAATTTAGAAAAAATAACTATTCACGTCACTATGATCAAAAAATACATTAAATAAAAGTAAAAACAACTAAAAAAATAAAATAAAAAAAAAGTGAAACAATTAGCATGATATAAAATTAACAATTTCAGAAGTTGGTGGCTTTTATTTGTTTCAGTGTAGAATTGCACCGACTTCTGAAACAGTTAATTTTATATCATGCTAATTATTTCACTCTTTTTTTAGTTTTTTTTTTTGAAGTCGGTTTTTCATTTTATTTATATTTTTTTTATTAAATACGTTTTAGTGCCATAAATTACACGGTTTAAGACTACAAATTTAAATGACACGGTTGCGTAATCTTTCAAGCAACTAGATAGTTTTCTTTAAGGATAGGTATTATTAATGTATAATTATTATGACGGCTTCTTACAAATACATACAATCTTCTTTGTTCTTGGCTAATGTTTCTGTGATGACAGTTAAAACAGAGATTGAAAGTCCTCATCAAAACTTTTGTTGAAGGTAACAAACCAAAACGTCATCTAAGTATATGTTTTTTTTTGTTTTTGTTGATTTTTTTAAAAACGCTAAATCAATTTCGTTAAAAATTATATGGGACCACCTCTGAAGTACGGTTTACCAAACAAAAAAAAGAATCATCAAAATCCATTCATAATTGGCGGAGATCTCGCGTAAGAAACGTGCAAAAAAAAACACTCAGACGAATTGAGAACCTCTTTCTTTTTGAAGTCGGTTAAAAATATCTTTAAAGTCAGAGTTTGGTTAAAACATGAAAAGAAACCATGACTCGAAAACTACAAAAAGTCGCGGAACATACTCGTATATGGAGGTGATTTGGGTCTTCTGGACTTCCGCTTGACACTTTCTGGGACACGGTGTACACTTTTGATCGTAAAAATTGTCAAATACCGAACATGTTAAGCCGTTCCACAAACAGAACGTGGAACAATGGCTGTTGTTTTAGAGTTTTGCACGACTCCAACAAAACCTGGTAGCGATTGCATCCTTTCACCGCTATCGAACTATTCCCACTTCATTTGATTTGATGTCCTGTGTGCCAAGCAGCTTTTTGGCCACAAAGCGGATCACAATAGCATGGTTTTGTTGATTGGACAAACATGTGGGTTATGTGGAATCCAAAAAAGTGCATTGTTCACAGAAGAATATGGGTGAACTATTAGGACCAATCTATCGTACCACAAAATCGTGTTTAGCATCTAATTAGAATAAACAGAGCTTGGCTTGAACACCTTTTTTAAGTATGTGACGTTAGACACAGTTTTAACAAGTGTTTAAACTTTTGTAATACCTACGACCCCATGGGTCGTAAGTATTACAAAATTCTAAAACAATAATCTCGTTGCCACATTTTGTCGTGTCGTGCCGCGAGAAACCGGCTTTAGAGCTTGTAGACATCATCAAGCACTTATTTGGCTGTCAATAAGAACCAGACTCAAATAACTCGCGTTATATACGATTTCTACCAAACCGACCGCGCCGGAGCGCATTTCACACTGTGCTAAAGGAAATTCAGGCTTCTATACAATAGTTAAGTTTCATGTTTGCATGAAACTTACACTGCTTGGAACTCGGTTAGATCCGCGCGTATGCCGCGTCAGCCGGTCTGCTGCGCTCGGACGCCGCGACAGCCGGTCGGCTCCTCGCGAACGTGGATGGCGGCGCTCGGCTGTCGTCGCGTCTGATCGGCTCCGCTCGGTCACACCGCAGGTAGAAACTGACTGCGATACGAAAGCATTACTAGTCGCTGAGAGCATGCTAGCCGATACGCGAGAACGCGCGCGCATGCGCCCGTGTTCCAGCAGATTGTAGCCGTCGGGCTGACGCGGTCGGCTACGGGCGCATGCTCGCGCATCCGCTGCGACGCTCTGCGCTGCGCTCCTGCGTGACCCGGTTGGTGGAATTCGTACTTGACCTTTCATTCCCAATCCAACAAGGATAATAATATAATACAGCTAATAACTTTGTCATTAGTTGCTAAGTTAATATTGTCAACTTTGGATTTCAGTTCAAACGGTATGTGTCTCTTTGAACCGTTTAGTACCTATATCAATATGTATTCAAAACTAATTAATGTTACTGCCTTAGGGACAAATGTTATTATCAATAGATCGACGTTTAATGTATGTTGTTTAAGCCCACGACAATACGAATCAAAATCAATTCATGTAATATAATAATGATGGTTAGGTCACACGATACCTTAAAGTCAGGAATGAACGGGATAGGAATACAGCTTATAATAGTGTTTCAACACTATATAATTTATGTAGAACTACTTATTTAAATATACGGGGTGTAAAAGAATGCATGTAATTCCTTCAAACCTTCTACTCGTGACACAAATTGATTCTGCATGGGATTTTACAGATACAATTTTCTTTTTCAAAAATAAACCTTGTTTTCTTTACTTGAGTAATTTAAGCACCCCGAGTTAACTGACTGCGCTACCGCGCTTGTCGTAGCCGCCAGCTGTGTCACCGTGATACCGTGATTCCATTTATTTATAAATGGCAAAGAAGTTTAAAAAAAAAAGTGTTTTTGCTCTTTTTTTAATTGAACCCTTATCAGGTGAATTAGAAACGATCACTTACGAGAATCGCAAAAAAAAGGAACAAATATTGATTTCATTTTTAATCAAGTAAAATACTGTGCATGGTTTATCTATAACAGTAGTACTACCTACGAACGCGGCGTTGCGACTTTTGTCATACTTCAGTCATACTTACATGTTTTGTCGGGGAGGTTTATGAAGTGAGAAGTTTTTTTATCCACTTACACGATAATTTCATCGTTTCCACCTCACCAAAGGTATTGTTTACAAGGAAGTAAAAGAGTTAATTGATTTATTTGTTCTGAAAAACAAAATAGATAAATTGACCGAATTGGACTTATATTGATATAACATTATTGACTCATAATATACCATCAGAAAGGCGTAGTTAAAATCTTTCGGGTACCTCGGTCTCACGGTGTAGGTATACAAAAACAAAACGATAGGAATCTAATTATTAAAGAAATTGAAATTGAAATAATAAGAAAAGATTTCTGTGAACAAAACACATGAATGGTGTTTTTTTATAATTAATACCTATTTAGCCATTTCAAATATAGTTTTCAGTTGATATGTTACTGTGACACAAACCTGATACACTGACACGAAAAAAAAGACAAAAAAATGAAAAAAAAAAACTGCATGCCAGGACAATTACCACGAAACTAAAAACGCCTACTGCATTTTCGAACACAAACATTTCTGAACTGTTTTGCTGTCAAAGGCTCAAAATGGATTTTCTGCTCCGAACCGTTCAACCACTACGCAAAACAGAAACTGTTTGAAAATAAACACGTTTTTGCAACTTACGTTCCAGCTGTTGAATTTTCGAGTGCAAAAATTGGCTCTGATTTTCCACTTACAACAGAAAGAACAACTTCGAATTTTTTCGTTCTTGGTATCCCGATTCCGTTGAGCATCGACCAATCTTTTTTTTGTGGCATCTCTTCCACTGTACTGCCAGCGTCCAGTCTTGAAAGGGATAAATTAAAAATAGCGAAAAAAAAAAAAAAAAAAAACAGGGAAGGTCGACTAAACTTGAATAAAACATTGCTATCTTTTACTTGAAGGTAAAACAAGATACAGATGAAAGAATTTTAGAACTGTCAAATTACGTTGAACTAAAAGTTTGACAGCTCCACAGTATAAAAACATGCTACACCAGCATGGCAATTGCGGAACGTAACCACATCAATCATGACAGTTGATGTGTCAAAAACAATATTCATTGCGTGGTAGAGTGCGCGCAAGATAAGTCTGCGCGCGGCCGAAATTGGAACTAACTATGGTCTACCAAAGTGTGTGCCGTTATATCAATTTTGATAGTACAATTACCTGATTGTAGGAATATTTAGCGGGAAAATTATGTTTAGCGATAAAAAAGTTAAGCTTAAAAAGCGGTAATTTGAACTTTTGCGATCATGGCAACGTTTAGCACGCCCTCAGTCGCGCGCAGAGTTATCTTGCGCGCACTCTACCACGCAATGAATATTGTTATAATAACAAAATCAAAGTTATAGCTTACGAGTGTGTTGCGCAATTAGAATGCAGGTATAGTATATTATTATACTATGGACAGCACATTAAAGTTTCCATGTATTTCTTGTTTTGGCTGTTAACGCGCAACAGAAGAGGTATCATTAACGATTTTCGATTTGGATGACTCCATTTCCTAGAATTTCGGTTGGAATTGTTATCAAAGTTATCACTAACAATCTGTATTCCTGGAAATAGGTAATTTATCTGTCTATCATCGGTTCAAAAGAGTTTTTCTCTTCACAACTCTCGAAAGATAAAGAGCTTCTCTCTGTTAAGACTTTTTTCTTTAGACTAGGTTGCGACTTCTTTATTAAAGTTTATAAAGTTTGCCGTCGCTATCTAGGAAGCACTAGACCAGATAAAATAAAAGAGGCTTAATCCTAAACTGAATCCTGACACCTGCCCGGGATTATGTTGGACAGATTGAGACTACAGTTTTTTAGGATTCCGTACCTAAAGGATAAAACGGGACCCTATTACTAAGACTCCGCTATTCGTCCATCTGTCACCAGGCTGTATATTATGAACCGTAATAGTTAGACAGTTGAAATTTTCACAGATGATGCATTTCTGTTGCCGCTATAACAATAAATACTAAAAAACAGAATAAAATCATTTTTAAGGGGGCTCCCATACAACAAACGTGATCTTTTTGCCGTTTTTATACAAGGTGTAATAAATAAGGGCACAACCTCGTACTCATCATTATGAACAACTTTTTCAATGGGACCAAACGTGAAATCGCGAATAAAATAATCAGCTCTTCCCTACATTTTGACGAGTTATGCAGTTATTAATGAGATATTAATGAGAGTTATTAATGTAGGGAACAGCTGTTTTTTTTTCGCGATTTCAGGTTTGGTCCCATAATAAAAGTTGTTCATAATGATGAGTAGGTACAGTGACCCCTTAAGAGGTTGTGGCCTTATTTATGTTACACCTTGTAGTACGGAACCCTTCGTGCTCGAGTCCGACTCGCACTAGGCCGGTTTTATTTTTAAATCCTCCTCACCTTTTTTACGAAATTGTACAAAGTTTAAATCAAAGGTGAACTTTTTAATATTATAAAACCGAGTTACAAAAAGTCATGAGCCTTAAAGATAGAGATTCTTGCTAATAAAACTCCTCTGAGGGTGGCAAAATTTTGATTAGGAGTGACGCAATAAAAACTTTGTTCAAGTTTTATATAGCCCAATTAAAGTGCCCGTTGGACGTCCAAATGACAAATTCATTATCCGTTTGATTCGTTAAAAATGTATTTTATTTTTCTGGAACAAAAGTTTCCAGCGAAATAATTTAATCAGTTCGAGAACTGTTGACTTCGCTCGGGTATGCTGAGGTGAATTATTAAAATGTTTTGTGTATTCTCTTGTTAAAATTGTATGTATTTAGACTCTTCTTGATTTGACATCCGAAAGAATGTACTTTTATAGGTAGTACTTCAATATCCTTAAACTTATTAATAGATGCTGTTGAGTGTGATACTGCCACGTAGACGGAGTCGCGGGCACAGCGAGTGGTAAATAAATTTGACTCTGCAATTTAATAATCTTCTTCTTCTTTCGTGTCAGCATGAGCTATACGAAAACAGCTCATGCTGTGGTGAAAAGATTAGCCAGTCAGCAAGGATGGTAGCGGGGCTGACTGACCAGGGTGCGCCGGACGTACTTAAGTATCATCAGTCGTGATGGCTAATAATAATTTAATAATATTAAAGGCCTTAAACAAGTGAACCTCTGATAGCACTCATCATCTGCCTAGCCTTTTCCCAACTATGTTGGGGTCGGCTTCCAGTCGAACTGGATGCAGCTGAATATCAGTATTTTACATGGAGCGACTGCCTATCAGACCTCCACAACCCAGTAACTGGGTAATACGATACTCTTGGTAAGACTGGTTGTCAGACTTTCTGGCTTCTGACCAACAGTAACGACTGTCAAAGATCTACAAATGACAGCCGGGACCAACGGCTTTACGTGCTTTCCGAGGCACGGAGGAAACTCGCTATGGTAAATGGTCACCCATCCACAGACCAACCTCGGCAAGCGTGGCTTAACCCGGAAGATCGGTCTATGCGGCTGTAATTATTTAGCCACGAGCTCCTGTGAACCTCTGATAGCACTATCAGTAATTTATTCGTTAACTTTATGGATTAGTGTTTAGCATTACTTTCATTGTTTGTAACGGGGTGTCCTGCGTAAGCGACAAACACGATGCAACGCGATGCTGCGAACGCGATCAAAACAATGGCATTCTCTGCTGGCGGCCTATGTAGCAGTCTGCGGCGAGACGCGACGTTACGTGTATTTTCATCGCGTCGTGTCGCCTGGCGTCGCATCGCGTCGCGTTTGTCGCTTACGCAGGACATCCCGTAAGCTCTTGTTTTATAGGCATTGTATAATTGAATTAGTATTAACTAATTGGACTGCCTCGTTGGTCTAGGAATCGCAAGCGTGACTGTTGAGCGTGAGGCCCTGGGTTCAAACCCCAGGCAGTCAGGCAGGTCGGGCAGTGTTATTTGAGTTTTCCGTATGGAATTTCTCAGTAGCAGCCTGGAGTCTGGATTTGTGCTCGGTTGATAGCAATAGGCTCGCTCCCTATTACATGGGACTCAAACATAACGGCGTAATGAGGGTGTACTATACACCTCTGCCCCACCATTTGGGGAATTATACAGGCGTGATGTTATGTATGTTTATTAGTAGGTGTTAAAGAAAAGAATATTTTTCTTTCATTAGAGACATCACAGTACAAAGTTTACCAACACATATTATGATGAAGATATTAAACTTTTTATTGCTCTCTAAGGAACCCCGAAAACTGGCCTACGGCGGCCTTCAACTTGACTTTCAGCCAACCACATCGTAATTTGCTTACAAAATCTATATTCCAATATTTCCTATTCAAGAATTTCCAGGAATTCAGATTGAATGTTTCCTTGAGTAGAACTTTAGGAAACTAATACAACTAACTTAATATGTGTGTACTAAGTCAACCAGAAATATCTGGTGCACGGAGAAGGGAGAAGGGGATCAATCAGTGATTGCAATCCGTACAGTAAAGTTCAACGTGGAATAAAAACTCTGTGGAAGTGGCAAGGATGTTATTTTATCGGGAAGACGTCCAGGAAACCCTCTAGTCTTTGTAGTTCGGTTGTTTTGTTCGGGGCCGGACTACTGAGACTAATTTTGTCTCATTAGTTCGGTTATGACGTCAAACCGAACTGTTGAGACTTGTGTTCTGTAGTTCGGTTAATGATTTCAGTATTCTCCGGTCATTATTCTTATGAAAGTGCCTATTAATTAGTAACTACCAAACTGTGATTTCAGAGAATACGTTTGATTCTTTTATTTATAATAAAAGCATTTTATTTACGTCCCTAACTGGATTACTGGTAGGTATATTTTTTAATATCAACAGTTCGGTTTGACGTCATAACCTAACTAATGAGACAAAACTAGTCTCAGTAGTCCGGTCCCGAACACTGAACCGAACTACTGAGACTAGAGGCAGGAAACAATCTGGGGAAAGCAATTAATGTATTATTTTAGATTTCTGATAATGGTGCTAATTCTGTCGTGCACGAACAAAACTTAATTTAGGATATTATTACCATTGTTTTCACTCTCATAAAATAAGAAAGAGTACTTTAATAAGAGCTGTCAAAAGTTGCACTAAATTTTCCATACATACCTATTTAGACAACACGTCAGATCGTTTCGACTAAAAACACGGTGAACTTGAAGGTGTAAACTAGTTTGACTTAGTTCATAACAAAGTTAGTAATAAAGTAACGTAAAAATAACGACTTAAAAAAAAAACTAAAAAGTGTAAAATAATCACCATAAAACTGACAGTTTCGGAAGTCGGTGCAATTTTACACTGAACCAAATTGAAGCCACCAACTTCTGAAACTGTTAGTTTCGAAACACAATATACGTAATCTATACATATAAAAGGAGAAACTGACTGACTGACTGACTGATCTATCAACGCACAGCCTAAACCGCTGGGGTAAGAAAGTTGAAATTTTGACAGTAGGTTCCTTTTGCAACGTAGGCATCCACTAAGAAAGGATTTTTCGAAATTCAACCCCTAAGGGAGTTAAATAGGGGATGAAAGTTTGTATAGAAAATCGTCACTTAACGGGTTCAAAATTTCACGCAAGCGAAGCTGCGGGCGAAAGCTAGTATAATATAAAAAGCTTTAATTATTACAATTCTACATACCCGTGCAAAACTGTAAAAAAAATCCTTAAAACATATTTATAAACCTTCGAGTACAACTTTTTCTCACAATATTTCTAACTAAAAGTCCAATATTGCATACTCCTCTGAATCCTGCATCATCCAGTTCCCTATATCCACGTGCTTCAGTGTCGCCAAACAGTGCGTTGTGTAGTTTCCATTTACATGACTAATTAGTTGGCAGCGCGCCAAGAACTGCCTGCTTGTATGCCAAGGTGCCACAAGGATGTATGTATGTATTGATTGGCTATTCGGTTTGGATTAATAGGTTTTAATGTTTCTTGCTGAGATTGATGTATGAGGATTTATGTGGAGAGAAAGACTAATTGATCAAATACGAAACGTTTGTAAAAAATTGTCGGCAATTTCTAGCAACATGTTTGGTAAGATAACTTTTGTTTTGATTTTTATTTATCTGTAAGACTTCTTGTTCTTGTTTCTTGTTCTGATCTGACTTTACTGATACACAATTATAAGCATCTAAATAACAAACTAGTTTTTATTAGATTTAAATTATATACAGAAACGATATTTACATAATTACAAATAAAAATATATACAAATAACGAAAACTATATCCTAATAAAACTATAAACTAAAATACGGCATCAAAATATTCCTCCGCATCGCTGTCCACTGGTAACGTGCCCAGAAGGCTGGCAGCATTGCCACGTTGTATTACGATTATAAAATGAAATAATAAATCTCCTCGTTTAAGGCCTTTTTTGTCTTTTACTTTTGCTTAATTATCTAGTCTAATCTTAAATGTGCTAGTAAACACAATTTGTTTTTCATCTACATTTTAAATTACCATCCTACTCATTTCCGAAGTAAGTAAAGCTCTAAGCACCATAATATACTGATTATACACTTGAAAACAATGAATCTGGGTCACCAACATAAACCTTAACATCTTGGAAACTAAGAATGATAGCTTATTTAAATAAATAATATTTTAAAAACTATTTAATACTACTCAACTAAAATTAATAAAATTTCGTAAATAGTCTATACTCCAAATAAAAAACTAAGATAGAGCGCTGTCAACAGTGACGTGAGGCCGGTTTAGTAAACATGTGTGCACTTAGTGAGGTGTAGTTTGATTGTAGGTTGATTGAAAAATGTTGTAAATGTGTGCGTGTGTGCGTGTATGCACAGGAGGTGTAGTTTTGGCATGCTTCACTGTATTGTTCGCAGCGTTATGTCTTGGTTTTTATTTGGTCTGAGAGTCTATAAAATACTTTTATTTGAATAAAATAG
The DNA here is from genome assembly GCA_905220435.1 of Amphipyra tragopoginis. Classification (NCBI taxonomy): domain Eukaryota; kingdom Metazoa; phylum Arthropoda; class Insecta; order Lepidoptera; family Noctuidae; genus Amphipyra; species Amphipyra tragopoginis. Next base: position 8,751,114 of record HG992006.1, read on the forward strand.
CATTTTAGTTTCCGAGACATTAAGGTTTATTTATGTTGGTGATCCGGATTCATTGTTCTCGTGTGTATAATGATTCATGAGATGAGGTATGCCTTTTTTAAATCTCTAAATGCAGTTTTTATGATTCAAAGAAAAAAGAAACTCCATGGTTCCTTAAAATATTTTTTCTAGCTTTTATAGTTTGAAACTACTCACCACTGACTAGAGATCGGATATTTGGATGCATATTCATCTAAACTTGAGATATTGGCTAATAAGGAACGCGCTTTTTAATTAAAGAACAATTATTTTTTTTTGGTTTGTCTAACACACCATTCTTCTTCTTACACTCTACATACACACATATTTGCATCGGGGGTTAAACATTAATTTTAAATAATTAATCAATTCAAAAATCCCGGAGTTTTTTTTAATAAATCGTTTTAAGATGTCGCTTCCATATTATACACCCGACTAGTTATGCATTCCCGGTGTTCCTGGCATACCGGGTTTTTCTTACAAAAAATATATTTTAAGAAGCCGCTTCCATACTTTCGTAGCAAAAAGTTTACTTTAGGTAAATATGCATCCAAATATCCGATTCCTACCACTGACTCATCAATGATTCAGTCCATATAATTGTTTGTATCTATAGGTTCATTGTTTAATTAAACGAAAACTCGCAACAGCAATCGATTGTAGATTGTCATGAAGTCGCTACAAAACAAATGAGAGGCCTAAATGAAAAAACTAAAATTGCGTTACGTCACGGCAACTAAATTCCAAATATTTTTAATAAAAAAGTTGGATACATTTTTGTTTGTTTACTAGAAGCTTCATGAAAATTTTTGAAAGGCGAGGTATTTTTGGTCTGTTAAATTATTATCGCGCTTATTTCGTGTTATGCTTTTAATATCAACACCGTCATATCTTTACAGGGGGACCTTTTTAATCTGATAAATAGTCGAGGTCGTCAACATAGAATAATTTGAATAAAATATTACGAAATCGTGAGGTATTCTATAATTGTTTGGGGGCTTTCGAATGGCTTTCTTGATCGTGGTCATTTTTTATTATAATAAGGTTAATGAAATGCTTTGTTAAAAAACAAAGAAAAGAAAACGAACTGGTTCGTTGATTTGTTTATTTTTTAATGTAATAGAAAGGACCTCTGACTTTTCGAATTCATGTTCTTATCAGAATTTGATTATTGCTTACATTAACAGTGAAGAAAAACATCGTGAGGGAACCTGTATATCGATGGGTCCTATGTATAAGGGCCAAAGTGGCGTTTTAGTAATTTCCAATTTGAACCTTTTAACTGTAGATATAATAGTTCACATTAGAAATTACAAAAATTACACTTTAGCCCTTATACATAGGACCCATCGATATCTGAGAGGGCTCCATAAAGTTCTCTATGGTGTGTGTAGTCCGCCAACCCGCACCTGAGGGTCTACTCCCTAAGCACGAAGTCCGTGGTTTCGGCCTTAGTTACGAGCGTTTCCTACTCCCTATCACCTATGGACAAACAATTATTTCGGGACCCGAACTAAGAATGAATGACAACACGATTTGATAGTTGTCCCTACTACCGATGTGTTTTTGCCCGTCCGAAAAGCTGAACTTGACACTTGTTTTGTTCTCTCCTACGTTTCGGGCTACTTTCGGACGGGCGTCTAACTTCGTTGACGGACTTAAGGAGTAGGCCCCCAGCCTAACGTAGTGGACTTAGACCTAAACCCTTTCCATTCTGAGAAGAGCTGCCCGTGCACAGAAGTAAAACAGTCATTGGTTGAATTAGTACTAGAAAAGAAATCGAATTTGTCATACAAACGATACAGTAAGACTTTGAACATTTACCTGGTCGAAATTAAACATGACAACATTTTTTTCAAATTCGTATTTGATAATATCACATTAAGCTCCCAATTTTTATTACGCTCTCCGTCATTATAAATTTAAACATTCTGCTACTGATCATCAATTTCCGGATTATCAACGTATCTACCGTAATTCTTATTTCAGATAAAATCAAAGAACGAAGCGCCTTCAATTTCTAATGTCACCAAATTGACTGACTAACTCACTTTAAAATTGTATCTCTTTTCTCTCCCAACATTGGATTGTACTTAATAGGTCCTGAATATTTGAGGACATCAATAAATTCGTACTCAGAAAGCTATCCTCACTCACATTAAATTCAAGCCTCCATTTTAGGACCAAAGGTTATACATATTTTAATAAGACCATTTATGTCTGACCTTCTTCTTTGTTGTAACGTTTTTGGTCCAATTGCGGTTTGCCCTTTGACGTATTTAAGCAAATCAGGATGCCGCAGTATAATTGTATCAGTTGACAGGTTAATGCTACCGTTCATACATTTCAAAGGTGTGTTTATTTTGTACTTCCTTATCGTTTTTAACACTAACAGGACGGGATTTGTAAGAATTTCTATTTCTGGTGTTTATTTTGCGTCTTTGTCAAGATCAGCTCAATACTGTCCCACTGACTGACCTCTTATTAGAATGAGAACGGTTTGGTATTAGTCCACCACACAAGCCTAGGAGTCTACTCCCTAAGCACGAAGTCCGCGGTTTCAGACTTAGTTACGAACGTTTCCTACTCCCTATCACCTACGGACATACAATTATTTCGGGGCCCGAACTAAGAATTAATGACAACACGATTAGTTGTCCCTACTATCGATGTGTTTAGGCCCGTCCGAAAAGTTGAACTTGACACTTGTTTTGTTCATTCCTACGTTTCGGGCTACTTTCGGACGGGCGACTAACTTCGTTGACGGACTTAGGGAGTAGGCCCCCTGGTGCGGGTTAGTGGACTTCACACACCATCGAAAACATTTTTAAGACCTCTCAGTTGTGCAACCGGGCAAACATGCGCACCGCGAGATAATTTTGCTGTCGAATTTTCTCGTACTGAGTCGAGATAAGCCATCAATTATTTCGTCTCGGCAGGAGATAATGCAACAGCAAAATTATGTCGTGCTCCGCATGTGCGGCTTGCATGTTTCCTTCCGATGTTTGCCTTCACCGTCAACGCAAGTGATAATCATAAATTATTATCGGCACATGAATTTGGAAAGTTAGAGGTACAGGCCAGGATCAAAATCTGACTCTCCTATATGGAAATCAAGCGTTTAACCACTATCACTGCTTCTCGCGTCTTCTTACTTGTCTTTTTTTATTCCAATTGATAACTGTAATGTTGTTCTTCTTTACCTATATTTACCTAATTAGGTACATATTCGGTTTAGAAAATGTATTTCCCAAAAGTCACTTAATGTGAGAAATTAAAGAAAATTGTAAAAATTAAAATTCGCTTCAGTACAAAGATGATTTCGATCGATCACAGATTAATGAGTTATTAATTAGGTATATCATCAATATCTCTTTAAAATATTTTTAGAGATAGTCTTTTATATTTTTTGGTTATTTATTATAGCTGAGCTTCCTCAAACTATATATTTTTCTTTCCGTACAAGTTTCTTATCATAGATAGTTCTGTATTATCGCTCTGTTTCTAATGATGTGGTCTTTGTTTACATTTGATTAATAAGTGAATATAATTCGTAAGTATTTTCCTAATTAGTATGTATGTGTTTGGTTTATTCCTCACTATATTTGCATATTTTATTTTTAAAAATAGCAATTCAAATAAACTTTTTATTACCAGCCATATTTCTATTCCATGCATTCGCGTCAAAACTGTTATTTTACCGCTACAGTCAGCTCGAGTTAGATTTATTACTCATATCATTAGCAGCGGTTTGCATTTAGTGTTAATTCTCATATTAAGCATGCAATCAAAATATTGTGCATATTGCGCTAATTTGTAGAATGCATAAACAGATAAACAATTTATTCATAATATGAATACGGGATTTCACGAACCTGTCATTAATTCATCATTAAGCTAATTCAGTCTCTAAACTTTTCAATAGCTAACATTTACATTTCACCTGTATCAATATAGTTGACGGCGCGTCGAGAGAATTGGCTTGACGACGCCAAACTTAATTGATTCCTGGACGAATGACATCTACCAGATGACAGCGGTCAATGTCGATTTGACGTAACACCGAGGACTGGGGAGGCGGCCCGCAAAAAGCTAGACAGATAACGTCAGAGCTATCGAGCAAAACCCCGGTGTTGATTATTAATGGTGATCATTATGAAGATAACAAAAGTGATTGGGATTGGATGCATGTGCGCTCGCGCCCCACGTACTCGGTGGAACGTCGTCTATCTTTGTGCATCATTTTATTTGTGTTTGTCAAAGTACGACTTGTAATTGATATCAAAGACTTTAATTTTGCTTCTCCTCGCCCGCAAACCCACGCATAGTACGGTGGCTGCTTTTGATAAGGATAACCGAATGCCTTTATAGTTATAATGACAAGATTATTGAACACATAAATATCATAACATATAACACAAAAATATAACGAGGGTAGTTCACCCATTGGGGGTACCTCGTCATCAGAGTCCACAACACTGATTATAGTCCTCTATTTATTCACTCTCGATAACAAAATATTAAAATCTCTAATGATCAAACCGATGGAAACTGATTAAAGTACGGAAACGCGGTAAGTTCGGTGCAGGCTGGCAAAACGACCTCTTGCCCTCGTCTCTCACTCCAAAGTAACTTCTCTCAAATCAAATGCATCAAATGTCAAAAAGAATGACAGCTGACAGCCAACAGCCGACAGTTGACAGCTTGCTGACAACCGTCAAACAAGACATGCCACGTCCTGCACCGACCTCACCCAAGCACACTGCTTGACGTTTCCGACAAACGATAATAGATGGCGTCCTACTACATTAAAAATAATCAATAGTCATTCTAATAGTTGTGCTTCTGTGTTGATTCTGCGACATATTAATAGGTCACGTTTAGCTTACCTGGTGAATAGTTACGGACTACATTATTGATATGTTGGTGAAATACCCCCACAGTTAATTCATTCCAATTAGGGCCCTTTTCCTGTCATGCGTGTTTTCGCCCGCACGCGGGTCTGGTCCGCATGCGAGTGATAGCACGCTCCTGGCCACACGCAGGACAAAGATTTCGTTTACCGCTGCAGTGTCGTGCGTGTCGCCAGTGACTAAACTAGTGCACAAAGATGAACGTTAAAAAAGTAATCATTCGTACTATGACCATGCGTGCGACCCGCGTCACAGTAAAAACAACACTGAAGGCAGAAGAACGCCGCCCGCATCCGGTTAGCACGCACGCGGGCTGCGCTCCCGCAGTCAATCCGCGTTCCGCGCGCGTGCTGCCCGCATGATAGGAAAAACATGTATGAAATGATAGGATGCGGGCAGCCTGCACGCGGACCAGATCCGCGCGCGGTTGAAAATACGCATGACAGGAAAAGGGCCCTTAAAGTTTCAATTTATTGCTTACATTACAACATAGTAATAATGTAATCTAGAAAATTAAATATCAAGACTTGGTACACGAGGTATTCGACATGTGGGAGATTGACTCAGCAGTCGTTGTGCCGACAGTCGTTACGGCCAATGGCTTAATAGCCAAGAGCCTCCACCATCATCTTAAGAGGCTCTCGTTGGACGGTTGGATCAAGGGCCTGGTGCAGAAAGCGGTACTTCTCGACACGGCCCGTATTGTTTGGAAGTTCCTCTCTCTCAGGCCCTCGCCCGGTAGCTTGGACCCTGTTCCCGATGCCGGTGGGCTACTATATTTTTTATTCTTTTTTTTTCTATGGAAATATTTAAAAATGTAATTTTTTATGTGTTTAAGTGAATAAAGGGAATTTAATCTAGATACACTTATTACAACATCATAATAATTTAAGCTAGATAATTATACTCTCTCTGAGCTCCTCTATTGTACAGAAACTCGTACTTTATTTAGTTAACTTCGTTATATTTTAATTTTAATCGCAGTAGAATAAAAACGTCAACAACATGTTTGGTGGTTTTTTGGAATTGCAGAGTTCATTGTTTAGATCTCTCTATATATAGTTTAGGTGATTAAGGTTATAGGTTGAGAGCTATCTGGAAGCATTCAGCCGAAAGATGTCCACTGCTGGACATAGGCTTCCCCCAAAAGGGGGGGTTTGCCGTAATCGCCACGCTTGGCAGGCGGGTTGGCGATCGCATTATGGCTGTTAAAGTACTCAGAGAACGCTGCTGCCCATCCTCTAGAGAATCCCTTAGTCGCCTTTCACGGGAAGGGATAGGGTAGTGGTATTCTGTAAATCCGGCACTACACGAGACTATGGGAAGCCATATTAATATCAAAAGGCACACAATGTTTTTTAATACAAGTCGGAAAGGGGGTACTAATCCGAATGAGTGTTAAAGTTCTCATAACAATAATAACTTTTGTTCTCCATTTCCCAAAACTCAATAGTTTAAGAGAAATAGCTGCTCAAAGATTTTTTTTAAATACGCTATTATTTATATATTCTCAGCTATAAGCTGCTCTGCTTATATTTTATGTCTTAATGGGGGCCATTTTCTTAATCAATAAATTTTCTTAATTTAAGAAAACATTGAAATAAAAATCATTTTGCATGGAAGTAAAAATTATCGAATTTTTAACTCGTGCTTTAAACAGTCATCAGTGTTACTTTAAGTGACTCACGGATTATTACACCCTTCCTGATTAACTCCTGATTCCTGATTACTTATTTAATTTGACATCAATATCAAACATCTATCTATGTAAATAAAACGAAAAGTCCTGACTGACTTACTCATCAACGCCCAGTCCAAACCCTTGGACTTAGAACGGTGAAATTTTGCACAGAGGTTCCCTTTATAATGTAGACAAGGAATAAAGAAGGATATTTCGAAATTAAACCCCCAAGGGAGTTAAATAGGGTATGAGAGTTTGTATGAAAAATCGTCACTTAACTTAGGGTTCAAAATTTCACGCAAGCGAAGCTGCGGGCAAAAGCTAGTACCTCATAATTCAGCAAACCTCATTAATTAACAAGGATTTCCGGTCTGTTTACAAACTGTACAATAATCTACACACATCAAAAGTGTCTAGGGATCAAGCATTTTTATGCGGATTTCTTGAGATTGAGATGTGGCTTTGTAATAAATTTATGATTTTATAAATTTATATGGATCCTTTTTGGTGCATTTCATAATTTGAATCAGGAACTGTGAATCAAATTCGAGTAAAAGATGAAAATCAGCTGTCAATATTTTCCCTATAAAAACATACAACGCATTGAAGACATTATTAGTGCTACTGTTTCCCTACTACTGATTAAAACCAACGTTATTATGGAGCGGCGACGTCATTTAAGCAGGGAAGAAATGCTCAGAGCCGTGGGAATGATAGAAGCTGGTTCCCGGCAACGTACTGTGGCTTTAGCTCTGAATACAAGTCAGAGTGTTATCAGTCGACTTTGGACACGTTACCGAAGCACTGGTACCGTGGCTGAGCGCCATGGAGGACGGTATCGCTGCACCACACGGAGACAAGACCGATACATTCAAATCTTAACTCGAAGAGCTCCAACAATAACCGCCATGATGTTAGCCGTGAGGCTTCATCACTCTTCAGGGAACTTAATTAGCGACCAAACAGTCAGAAACCGCTTGCATGAAGTGAACCTTCATTCCCGAAGACCGCTACGGGTACCACCTATAGCAATGCACAATCGTAGGACTCGATATCAATGGGCTCTTGGACACAGAAATTGGGCAGAAGAACAATGGCGTTTCGTGTGCTTTTCTGATGAGTCTCGTTTTGGTATGAGACCGGATACAAGACGTATACGACACTGGAGAACCCCTGGACGCCAACAGCGATTAAAATCCTGCCAGGAAGTCCATCCTTATAGTGGTGGAACCATCATGGTATGGGCGGGTATTTGGATCGGCGGAAGAACTGAGTTGATTTGGATCAGAGGCAACCTCAACGCTCAAATTTATGCTGAGACGATTGTATCAGACGTCATCGTTCCTCTACAAGCGCAAATCGGTCCCTTATTTCAGTTAATGCATGATAATGCACGACCGCACACCGCAAGAGTTGTAAGACAGACTCTCGCCGCAGCTAACATCAATGTCCTGCCCTGGCCTGCTCAGTCGCCAGACTTGAACCCGATTGAGCATGCATGGGATATGCTACAGAGAAGAGCTCTGCCGAATATGGAGGGTATCCAGTCGCAAGAAGACCTTTTTTTGTTGTTGCAACGAACATGGGCGGCCATTCCACAGCGTGATTTGGATGAACTCATTTTGAGTATGCCAAACCGATGTTCTTGTGTTGTTAGTGTTCGCGGTAGAAACACGGATTATTAATTGTTTAAGTTACCCAATAAAATTTTAAAGAAAACTGTTATTTCAGTCTTTTTTTCGAACTTTTGTGTTAGTGGTTCAAATGTCAAAAATCCCTTTATTAGGAAAATGGCAAATTTCTTTATTAATGCAAAGGTGACTTGGTTTATCGTTACTGTGACAAACGAAAACATTTTATTTGATGAATCCTTAAAGAAAATTTTAATTAATATCAATCAGGAGAAAAGTTATTGCAAAAATATATGTTGATCCCTAGACACTTTTGATGTGTGTATTTACAATTAACAAAATATCTAAACTTCTTATTAAATAACGCTTTGTTATTAACAAAAATGTTGTCTTCCAAAAAATGTGTTCCCAACATCAAAGTGTTTTGCCCTTTTTTCATCTCATCACGAACCGTAATAAAGGTTTTATAACCGGGGCAACAGGCGTTGCCCGAACCGTGCCCGAACCGGACGTTTAGCGATTACCGCATGTCGAAACCACCCTGTATACGTGTTTACACGAAACACGCTAGTTCTAATATGACCCGTTAAAGGAAATTCAACTTTAGTAATATAACTGTTAGGTTTAGTTTTGAAAGTTTACGGCTATTAGACGCGATTGGTAAATAGAATGTTACGTTGTGTTTAATAAGGAATGCTATTTTTAAAATGTTATTTATTTTAACGCTTTAGTAATAATAGCTCGCATAACTGCTACTAATGATTAGGTAAAGCAGTAGAGGTTGAGAAACGAAAAATAACGTAACACCACGCCTGTATTCCCCGATGGGTGCGGCAGAGGTGTATAGTAAACCCTCATTTCGAGTGTCAATTTTGAATTCAATTGACATTTTCACGTAAATGGTAAGAGGTACGCGTTTGCAAATCAAGGTACGCAAAGGTACGCATCCGTACACTTAATTCATATTGTTTAAATCCACGTACTAAACTTGGTCGGTACAGGACGTGGGACACCATTTAGCCGTTATGTTTAAGTCCCATGTAATAGGGTGCGAGCCTATTGTCATCAACCGGGTCCAAATTCAGACTACGGGCTGCTACTGAGAAATTTCACACACCTGGGGCTCGAACCTAGAACCTCACGCTCAGCAGTCGTGCTTGCGACCATCATCTGCCTAGCCTTTTTCCCAACTATGTTGAGGTCGGCTTCCAGTCGAACCGGATGCAGCTGAATATCAGTATTTTACATGGAGCGACTGCCTATCAGACCTCCACAACCCAGTAACTGGGTAATACGATACTCTTGGTAAGACTGGTTGTCAGACTTTCTGGCTTCTGACCAACAGTAACGACTGTCAAAGATCTACAAATGACAGCCGGGACCAACGCCTTTACGTGCTTTCCGAGGCACGGAGGAAACTCGCTATGGTAAATGGTCACCCATCCACAGACCAACCTCGGCAAGCGTGGCTTAACCCGGAAGATCGGTCTATGCGGCTGTAATTATTTTAGCCACGAGCTCCTCGTGTTTGCGACCATTCAAATATTTTTATCGAGTCGAATCCAGAAATGTATCTATTCTTAACGTCAATTTTGACATAAGATATAGATAAAACGACAACTGCTGTCGTTTAATCTTTATCTATCTAATACCAAGAATGGAAGGTTCTCTCTTAGCACAAAAGTAATGCCGATGGATTCCTGTAAGGTCCACTAGCCATATTATTATGGCGGCATGGCATATACGCTCTATGAAAAGTGTGGTGGACTCGAATGTGTTAACAAGCGGGACTGTAAGGGCCGAGTCACACCGGAATGGCAGCGGCCGGCAGCGACGCGGCGAGCACTTTCAGTGTGAAATAATTTTAAACTTTATCTACATACTTAAAAGACCAGTATCGCTTGAAAAGCTTGGAAAGGTCGCGCGCGCCACGCGCGTCTTGTCGGTGGTTCTGCCCGCGGCGACGCGGGTCGCGCCCGTTTGGTAACGCTCCCGTTTGGTAACGCTACACATACTTACCTATAGCGGTGTGTATCTCATAGACCAGGTACAGTCAGTATGTTAAGTCTAATTTTTAAGGAATGTAAATTTGTTTGAAATGAAATAAGTAATTTAAGATTTTTGTAGTTTAGATTTATATATTATAAGTATTTAATTATATAAACTAAGCAAAATCAATAACATACGTTAGTACAATATACAATAGGTAAACTTTGTTTATTCATTCCAAATGTGTCTAATTGCGACTAGATATACCTACAAAAATAAAAATCAAGTAAATAAAGTATTAAGTCGAATATACAGGGTTACTGGTAATAAACTACTGAGTAGTAGAGTAGTAGTAGTAGTACTGAGTAGAGTTTCTTACGATCAACCCAGACAATTCAAGACAGACTACCCAAAGAGAGAAGCAGATTGTGGGAAGAAAGACATCCACCACCTCACGACTTCTTGAAGCTCCAGGAACACCTGCCTCCTGACAGTAAACTGCAGTGGAATCTGGAAGGCATTGAATCAAGTAGGCCGCTGCAAACATAATTTGGCGAAATGACCATCTTAAAATGTCCGTTCGCCTGCACCCTTGACGATCTGATTAGCGCCTTGAAAAATTAGACTTAACATACTGACTGTACTTGATACATGCGATACACCATTATAGGTAAGTGTGTGTAGCGTTACCAAACGGGAGCGTTACCAAACGGGCGCGACCCAAATAATCGTATGTCCATAGGTGATCCGAAGGAGGCCAAAACCACGGACTTCGTGCTTAGGGAGTAGACCCCCAGACGTGTGTACGTAGTACGGACCCCGTACTCCTCGAGTCCGACTCGCACTTGGCCAGTTTTTTAACCAGAACCTACCCAACCCGGTAGGTACGAAATTCGGTTTATGACAACCTTATCTAAAGTTATTTCAATAGATATCGAATTTCCATTAATCAAAAGTATTGAATTACATCAAACCAACCCGCCTGAAAATTCTCTATTTAACTCAACGAGTTAAGCAGCTCACACATAAAGCCTTTTGTTTTTTTTAAAACATTCCATAAGTATTTGGAAGCTTTTTGCCATTATTTCAACAATGAGGCTCACCAATTATCCTTAAATATGTCATGACATGAAAGCCGTAAAAACCTTTTGATATCCATCCAATCGTGCTATTTCTTCATAAAAATATTATTATAATTTTGTGGGTATTTTTTTCTTTTTATTAAGAGCAGTGTTTAAATCCGTTTTGAAAAAGGAACTATAATTTAAATTACTTATAAATATGTTGTGCATTAGCTGTAATGTTAGGATTTGTATTAACATTAGCTTTTTGGCCAATAATAAATGCGTATCTTTTCCGAATCCTATTAGGTAATATTTCTATGAAAAACGGATCTAGATTATATCATAAACTTGCAGACTAACAATGCATTCTTAGTCTCTACCTACGTCTATAAAAATATAGGTACAACAAATTACCCGAATTAATAAAAAAGAAAATAGGACGAATGTATTTCTAAAAAATTACAACAATTATTAATAAGTTAATGCTATTAAACTATGTATAAAAGAATAAGTAAAATGATAAATTATACTAAAATATTATATTTTAATATGCAACCTTGATACATTATTAGAATGTTTATAAAAATATAGAAATTTGTAAAAGCTTCTTCTCTCCTACTATGTTTGCTGTGCCCGACAGGGGTCCATAATTAATGAGTACGGTGCGAGCACTCAAATTGTATATAAAAACTAAACAAACAATTGATTTTGCTTCCCTGTCACGATCCACCGAGCTCTCCCGTCGTAGAGCCGGTCGTCTCTTCAGACTCCGCAGTCACACCCTTATCAAGCTGTCTCCCCCCCCCCCCCCCCCAAGCCCCCGCTAAGCCAAAGTCCGAGTCCCACTAGGGGTCGCCCTTAGTGCTGTTGTTGCAGGTAGTCATGATGTTAGTGTAGTACAAGTAGTTAGCTTAGGAAGTATTTTACTTTCCCACCATTGGCTGGAGACCCTTCAGGTCACGCCAATAACTGCCCGGTTAAGTAGAAGGGGTCCACAAAGACAATCTACAGCAGTTCAATAGAAAAAAAGATTTTGCTTTAAGAATCTATTGAACATACTTTACACTTATTCAACAGTTGTATAAAAATGTGTATTTTTACACGATTCTAAGCAAAATGAATGTTAACCTTTTATTTACAACTAGAGGTAGATCGCGGCCTCGCTCGCGTGGATGTCGTTTATCGCGTATTCCGTATTTTTCGGGATAAAAGTAGCCTATATCCTTCCCCAGGTTCCAGACTATCTCTGTACCAAGTTTCGTCAACATCGGTTTAGTGGTTTAGGCTTGAAAGCGTAACACACAGACAGAGTTACTTTCACATTAAAATATTAGTGCGTATACACGTAGAAAGCGGGTTGCCGGCGCCCATCTGCCAGCGCTTGTCGGTGCTGGTCCGCGCAGTTAGTTGGCGCAGGTAGTCTCTATACTATGTGGCGAACCAGTGCCGACAAGCTCCGAACTTCGCCGACAAGTTCCGACCTGTTCCGATCAGCGCTGGTAAGTCGTCATTTGTTGCTGTGTTTGCGCGAATTTGTATTTAGAACAAGGCGTATTTTTGTTAATAAATACCAGCCCCTGCTTCTACCCGCTTCCTTTTTGTAGCGGTTACCTGCACGGACCAGTATCGATAAGCGCTGGTAGGTCGACACTGGTTACATGCTTCCTATAAGTATACGCCCTTAGTAGGATTCACGGGTAGGGATTAACGTGGCCGACCAACATCAAGATTCATTGTGTTACCTACTCATGAACCCATAACAGTACCTATAAATATGATTTGTGGTTGTGGAGTCTGAATAGCAGTCGTTCCGAGTAAAACCAATAACTCGCCATTTCGTAGAACTGACGGAGCGTTGACTAACGAGCAAACAACCAACTGTTTTGGCAAACTGCAGCAAAATAGGCAAAATAGGCCTAGGAAACACTACAATGAAAATCAGGGGGCTAATTCTACAAACAAAATTGTTGGCAGACCGCAAATGAAACACAACCGTTAGAATGTTTGGTTTTGTTTTTGTTGTTAAACATTTCTGTGTCTGGGTGAAGTGGTTCGGTTTCCGTTCGGTTGCAATTGATCAACGTTTATTTTAGTAGAATTAGTCCCCTATACGAGTATCGCCAGAGAATAGCGTCAGTTCGCATCCTGTACGGAACAAGTTATTTTTTTTGTACCTAAAGCCTTTTTTTTTGTACCTAAATCCTTTTTTTTGTACCTAAATCCTTTATTTTTGTACCTAAATCCTTTTTTTTTGTATTTTTTTTTTGCATTTTTACTCGTATTGTGAGTAGGGATAAGGGCAGGAAGATGATGATGATGATGATTGTACATGTAACCATTTACGAAACTAAAAACTTTACTTGGTGTCTGACGTTTAGAGTATGTCATGCTCACTCAAATGTCCCGCTGATGGTGGCGTGTGTGTTGGATCGCTCGGTTCCCTACAAAATGGTTGAGCTGAGCGATGCTGATACATGCGTTATGTTCGTGAACGGGCGCCGTCAGTTGGGACTGGTCATCTCTAATCTGCGATGGCAAATGAATTGTAGGTACTCTTATTAGCATAGCCTATCTTACATTGTTCTCACATTTATTTTCTTATTCACAATGTAACCAAATTTTTGTAAATAATTAATGAAAAAGAGTAACCATGGAGTTTATTGCCCGTTCTTCTCCATAGGAATCTACACTTTCGAACGCGGCAGTAACTTCTTTCATTTCTCGAAAATTCAAAAGTGCCTGTAAATCGTCTAACTGAAATAAATGCTTTGACTTTGACTTTGAAGTACATATTTTTATGGTTTTCAGATAATTTATTTGGGTCTAGGTGTTTATGTAGGTATGTGAAGAATTGTGTCTGTAAATACATTCACGATACGCGGAGATTCCTAGCGCACTTTTTTTTAAGTAGGAAACATAATCCGAATTCTAACATACGTATTTAATATTCCCATAAAAATAATAGGTAGGTAATATCGAAAATACGAAAATCGCACATAAAAAATCTAATCGACTTTTCCATCTATGCTTGGTGTTTTTTTTTCCATTCAGCAAACCAGCATTCCTACACAAAAGGTGTATTGCGAGCATGTGTTATAAAATTTTCAGAAACACATCAAACCCAGCAGCCTTCCCGCCGGCTACCAATTAAAAGTTTGACATATATCGAATAACCACCATCAATGGAGAAGGGAGGCAGTTTTTTTAAATCTTTTTTTTTCTGACTTGTTATGGTGGTGGCCCAGAGGGTTAGGGCCGAGTGACACCGTAATGGCAGCGGCCGGCAGCGGCCAGCGGCGACGCCAGCAGCCCCCGGCGTTGCCGCTGGCGGCCTCGCGCGACCTCCAGACCCCACGCGCTTAATCTCCTCTTGACTAGTTTCGTTTCTACATTCGGCAAGAAAACTCGTGTGTTTGGAGTGAACGTTATGGAATTGGTTATTATAGCACTTATTGCGGAAGAAGAAAGAAACAAAGGAAAAAAAGAAAAAGGGATGGGTCGCGCCCGTTTGGTAACGCTCCCGTTTGGTAACGCTACACATACTTACCTATAGCGGTGTGTATCTCATAGACCAGGTACAGTCAGTATGTTAAGTCTAATTTTTAAGGAATGTAAATTTGTTTGAAATGAAATAAGTAATTTAAGATTTTTGTAGTTTAGATTTATATATTATAAGTATTTAATTATATAAACTAAGCAAAATCAATAACATACGTTAGTACAATATACAATAGGTAAACTTTGTTTATTCATTCCAAATGTGTCTAATTGCGACTAGATATACCTACAAAAATAAAAATCAAGTAAATAAAGTATTAAGTCGAATATACAGGGTTACTGGTAATAAACTACTGAGTAGTAGAGTAGTAGTAGTAGTACTGAGTAGAGTTTCTTACGATCAACCCAGACAATTCAAGACAGACTACCCAAAGAGAGAAGCAGATTGTGGGAAGAAAGACATCCACCACCTCACGACTTCTTGAAGCTCCAGGAACACCTGCCTCCTGACAGTAAACTGCAGTGGAATCTGGAAGGCATTGAATCAAGTAGGCCGCTGCAAACATAATTTGGCGAAATGACCATCTTAAAATGTCCGTTCGCCTGCACCCTTGACGATCTGATTAGCGCCTTGAAAAATTAGACTTAACATACTGACTGTACTTGATACATGCGATACACCATTATAGGTAAGTGTGTGTAGCGTTACCAAACGGGAGCGTTACCAAACGGGCGCGACCCGGCGACGCGAGGCCGCTCGCGGCTCCGCAGACCCATATAGGTATCCCTTTGGGTCGCGCCCGTTTGGTAACGCTCCCGTTTGGTAACGCTACACACACTTACCTATAATGGTGTATCGCATGTATCAAGTACAGTCAGTATGTTAAGTCTAATTTTTCAAGGCGCTAATCAGATCGTCAAGGGTGCAGGCGAACGGACATTTTAAGATGGTCATTTCGCCAAATTATGTTTGCAGCGGCCTACTTGATTCAATGCCTTCCAGATTCCACTGCAGTTTACTGTCAGGAGGCAGGTGTTCCTGGAGCTTCAAGAAGTCGTGAGGTGGTGGATGTCTTTCTTCCCACAATCTGCTTCTCTCTTTGGGTAGTCTGTCTTGAATTGTCTGGGTTGATCGTAAGAAACTCTACTCAGTACTACTACTACTACTCTACTACTCAGTAGTTTATTACCAGTAACCCTGTATATTCGACTTAATACTTTATTTACTTGATTTTTATTTTTGTAGGTATATCTAGTCGCAATTAGACACATTTGGAATGAATAAACAAAGTTTACCTATTGTATATTGTACTAACGTATGTTATTGATTTTGCTTAGTTTATATAATTAAATACTTATAATATATAAATCTAAACTACAAAAATCTTAAATTACTTATTTCATTTCAAACAAATTTACATTCCTTAAAAATTAGACTTAACATACTGACTGTACCTGGTCTATGAGATACACACCGCTATAGGTAAGTATGTGTAGCGTTACCAAACGGGAGCGTTACCAAACGGGCGCGACCCGATTATTTCGGGGCCCGAACTAAGAATGAATGACAACACATTTTGACAGTCGTCCCTACTACCGAACCGATGTGTTTTTGCCAGACCGAAAAGTTGAACGTGACTCTTGTTTTGTTCACTCCTACGTTTCGGGCTACTTTCGGATGGGCGACTAACTTCGTTGACGGACTTAGGGAGTAGGCCCCCTGACGTAACTGTTTTTATTATTTGTTGTTTAACTAAAAATTTTAATATGCACTACAGTCGTACTAAGTTTCACGCTTGTATTGTATTACCATTTATAAGATAGAGCAGGGACAAAAAACTTAAATAAAATGTTTTTTATTTTTAATATTTGCCACGATAGATGCCAGCCATAGTAACACATTCTGTGAAATTCTGTGAAAATTTGAATTGACTACCTATTAGGCTATTACAGTTAAAGAGACCCTGTAACGGACAGGCCACGGAGTAGAGAAAGAAGGGACAGACGGATGAACAGACAGGCGCTGTAGGCTTGTTAGCTAGGTAGTGGAGAAATAAACATTTACTGTATTGTAATACTATGTATAGTATAGTAAGAGCCAAGAGAAGCTTTGAAAATGTAAACATCATCTGAACTTTTATACATTTAATTAGGTACTTACATTTATTTTGTTATTTTTAATATCGACTTCTGAAGTGGTTACATAACAACTGAATAGGAAGCTCTCTCACTAAGTTTGTTTTTCAATGGTTATATTTGTATTTATAATTGTGTATGTAATGGTACTCATGATACAATAAATAAACTTACCGTAAAAAAACTGTTAAAAGTGTACATTATAAGGGTATGAGAGAACTGAGTGCAGGTGACAGATTTTCTCAGATTTTGTAAAGTTAAAAGTAGCAGGTAAAGTTACGTAGTTAAAAAGTTACAGTTTGCTGTTTAATGAAATTGCCGCCTCTTGCCTGCTCCTAACAAAATAATGCTGTAATTACTTAGCCAAATTAGGTTTCTAGATTCCGCTGAAAGCTACAGGTACTTAGCTAATTTACTTGATATAACGGCATATATACAAAGGTACCGTTATTTAGTTCAGTATCTAAGTAATTAATACAAATATACTAGACACAGTCAACATCTAAAGTAAATGATGATGTTTAATTTGCAAATGGTTTTATAAATGATAATTTACTAATAATTTTTATATCGTACATAATAATGTTAGAGTAGTAAAAATTCCAAATACTGTGTTTATGATCAGTTACGGTTTACTCACGTGCATTTTTCGGGATTGTCCGACTACTTTCGGACCCAAACGGAGCCCTTAAGGCAGGTACAGACTGCTGTAACGTAACATGCAATGTAACATGAAAGGAGCGTTTCATAAGTGTGGACGCAGCGCGCGCACGAACCGAGTACACCTACTCGCATCTGTTTCCGGCATGTGCGCGGCTAACATAGCTCAGTCTGCTGAGAACACGCGAAGAGAATGAATCGTGACGACCAATTACTGGCTACGGTGATTGTCGGTGCTTCATTATTAATAGTGAATCATGTGATAAAAAGTGATTCCATGATTGAAGTGTAGCCTCTGTCGTAGCTGTGTCTTCTTCCTCCATTGTTCAGGCGCGTTCTGCAGTACAGACACACACAACCCGTCCGCACTGGCGCTCCGTGCACACTGCACGCCCCTTTGTGTTCGGCGAAAAAACCGACAAGTAGGGGATCGCGGTGCGCACGAGTTGAAATGCTCTGTTCGTGCGCGTAGTGTGCACGGTTCGTGCGCGCAAGGCGTCCACACTATGAGAATTCTGTTACATTGCATGATACATTGCGACAATGTGGACGAAAAATTCTTTCATTGCGTGTTACATTTCTTAAGTCTGTACCCGGCTTTATTCATCTGATCACGCGGCGAGGTCGCGAGTCGAACCGACCAACGAAATCAAAGTTCTAGAATGTGTCTCACGAAAGATATTTTCAAATACTATAACATATACATAATATTATTATAAATTTAGGACATCGATTGCTTTCTACGATATTTAATTCAAGATAATACAACATCACGCCTCATCATCATCATTCAGCCGGTCCACTGCTGGACATAGGCCTCCCACAAAAGGAGGGGTTTGCCATAATCCCCACGCTTGGCAGGCGGGTTGGCGATCGCAGTATGGTTGTTAAAGTACTCAGAGAACGCTGCTGCCTTTTACGACATCCACGGGAAGAGATTGTGTAGTGCTATTCTTTAATTCCGGCACCACACGAGACCATAACATCACGCCTGTATTTCCCGAAAGGTTGCGCAGAGCTGTACAGCACACCCTCATTTCACCGTAATGTTTATGTCCCATGTAATAGGGTCCGAGCCTATTCCAGTCAACCGGGCACAAATCTAGACTCCGGGCTGCTACTGAGAAAATTCACCCGGAAAAACCCAATAACACTTTGCCCGACCTGGGGCTCGAACCCGGGACTTCCCGCTCAGCATTCGCGCTTACGCCCACTAAACCAACGAGCCAGTTTAATTAAAATTAAAAATACCGATATATTTATTGACTGTACAAACCGATAAAATAAAGAATTGGATTAAAAATGGCCTTTCTATTGTTGTCCTTATTTGCATCTAAAGATAAAGAAACATTTATTTGGACACAGCACAAAGAGACAACAGATAAAAAGGGTGATATAATAAAAATAAAACTTTGGTATGCGTCTCACGGCTAGACCAAAAAGGTGTCCAGATCAGCTTAATGTCAAGCACTATGAGTACTTGACATTAAGATCCCGTACGTCTCGCTCACTCACGTTCTCTGTGAGTGAAAGGCAACTAATAAATCCGTCCTTAGGATGCTTTTCTACCAGAGATGTGCTATGCAATGTTGCTATGGATGCGTTTGATATCCACCAATCATATTCATTGGTCCACATAGCATAGCACTGGTGGAAACTGATTCAACTAAGCTACGTTTTTTATACGGAAGGATGTGTGATGTGGATGCTTGCTATGGATGCGTGCTATGGATGGTCGCGAGTGGTGTAGCTATATGCCCGCCGCTCCCCGTGCCTTCCCTATAGTCGACACGTCGCATAGCTCGAGATGCGCATCCTCCTTGCACAGCTACCTTGCGGCGGTGCATTTTCATAGCACATCTTATTCGCTCCGCTACATAGCTTAGCATCAGTGGAAACGGTCACATAGTTTCGTAGCTTAGCTTTTACATTCTCACAGCATAGCTGCATAGCACATCTCTGGTGGAAAGGCACCCTTATCAATCCCATCCTTATATTTTGTTAAATTATTATCCGCTTTGTAATTATTATAACTACAAAATCGTATAAATCTGTTAGAAATATCCATGACCTGCAATTTCGTTTCGTGCAATTATACTTTATAATCTTCACGATTATTATTAAATCAGAATAACGAACTGCATCGAAACGTTCTAAATACTAATCTACATTAAACATTAACTGCGCTGCACTAAACAATAAAATACCTATAAACAAAGAACAATTTGTTCTAAGTTATAACGGTATAACTAGGATGATTTTGAATATTGTTTATAAATATCGATATTATGTATATAATATATATCGACGACACCACACAGTTATCGGTTATCGATAGTGGATAGTAGGTATCGCGTTTTGTTTTCCCGATACCATCCATATTTTGTGAATTAAGGGCTAGTTAAGCTTCTTGTTTTAAATAACCCCATACTTTGCTTCTTTTCATTTCGTTGATCACAATGCTTAAAACCTTTATGATAAGAGCCAGTCAGCACGATTAGCACGACACGCACCATCAAATTCCATGTTTATTAAGGCATATTTGAAGTGAATAAATCCTTTGGGTCTCATCATATCACCAATATCGATAATATCGTATCGGCACTATTATGATTTCAATACAAATATCGATATTTTCGCTTCGTTGTTATCGATATTACCGGTTGGTCGTTATATCGTTGCAACTCTAGGTATAACTAGTATGGCCGAAATATTATTGTAAAGTATTATTATCCTTATTTAAAACAGAAAGATTGTCTCATTGGTATAGTGGCTCAATAGCACTTTCATGCAGCATGTTATTGCGATAAGCGTGAAGTCCTTGGGTTTGATTCCTAGAACCGGAAAAGTGTTTGTAGGTTATTCGGGTAAGAATTACCTACTCATCATCACTGCACACTGCACAGCATCATTACTGTCCCACTCTTGGGCACGTGTCTCTTCTCAGAATGAGAACGGTTTTAGACTTTAATCCACTACGCTGGCCCACTGCTGGGCAAGGGCCTTTACTTAGAACGAGAAGGGCTTAGGCTTTAGTTCACCACGCTGGCCTCGTGCGTGTTGGCAGACTACACGCATCATCGAGAACTTTATGGAGTCCTCTCTGATGTGCCGGTTTCCTCACGATGAAACGTGTCGTCATTAACGATTCATTAACATCAATTATTCTTAGACTTAAAACGCACTAGCGGCCAGCCGCAATGCGGCGTGCCGCTTGCGGTTGGCCGCACATCGATTTTTACATGAAACCGCATGATCTCAACGCACTGGCGCACGACGGCTGGCCGGAAATCAGTGCGTTGAGATCATGCGGTTTCATGTAAAAATAGATGCGCGGCCAGCCGCAAGCGGCACGCCGTATTGCGGCTGGCCGCTAGTGCATTTTAAGCCTTAAAGGCACGGATAGCCTAGCGGTTGAACGGCTGCCTTCAATGCAAGAGGGTCCGAGCTCGAACCTGGCCCACAACTCTGACTTGTTGAATTCATGTTCGGATCAGAATTAGATTTTCACTTAACGGTGAAGGAAAGCATCGCGTTTGGTGCAGTGGCTGAGCGATTGGCTTCTGCACTACGGGTCGTGGGGTCGATTCCCACACGGAAGAAAAAATTGTATGGCGTACAGATAGTTGTTTCGGGTCTGGGCGTTTGTGTATGTGAGATTTGTGTTTGTAAATGCACCCACGATACAAGAGAAATCCTAGCGTGGGGCAAAGTTATATAAAACGAAAAAAGATTGTTATTTTTATATTAGCAGTTCTAAGTTCGTTGCCAGCTCGCCCGTTAGTTACTCCATAGGCTTGAGTACCATCGTTAACTACATATCGATATACAACAGAACTCTATCCCTCTATCTACCAGGAACACAGGCGTGACGGGTATATTAATAAGTACAAGAAAGTTTTCCTACGACACAGACAAAGACGAAGCGATGTATTGCGTGACCGTGAACAGGCGGCCATTGTTAGAAAATGGATGAATACAGGAACAATTTTACGCTTTCAACATCTGGAAGGAGGTGAAAGATGTAAAATAACATAACGTCTTTATTCCCCCGAAGAATTGGCAAATAGTACACCCACATTTCGCCATTACGTTTAAGTCCCACGTAATAGGGGGCGAGCCTATTGCCATCAACCGGACACTAATCGAAATTCCACACGGAAAAACCCAATAAAACTTTGCCCGACCTAGGGATCGCACTCAGGCCCTCACGCTCAGCAGCAGACTGCGATCACTAAACCAACGAGGCAGTCAGCGTGTAAAATAATTAGTAGAATAATACTGCAAATGTTTTTTTTTAAGCTGATGGATGTCATCTGTCAGACCGTGAGTGAGATATTACTTTCATGGACGATATTCTGCAGTAAAAAGGACATCATTCATTTCCTACCCAAAAATATCATTCCAGAAAAAGAAAACACTACTTTCTGATAGAAAATAACATATCCAACATTTTTCACTACTACGGCGAAAGTCTTCGATTAACCCTCGCGCTGCCAAGTGAGTTTGAAAGACTAAAAAAAAATTTTTTTTTTTGCTTGCCTTTACTTAGTTATTAATTTAATAATTAAATGTTGGCAACAGTAAAAGTAAAAATCACGAAAACATATACTATCGGAGTTAAATTGAATTAAAAAATAAACACGCTTCACATTTTGCACAAACTTTAGATTTTGGGTACCTACAAATTGTTTGAGTCCTGAATGATCTCATTTACTAGACCTAAAATAAATTATGTAATGGACAGATGTGTTTGTTGACGAAGTTACGTTGAATTAAAACCACAATTTAATTGGGGAAAAGCCTCGAAACTTTATCCTAAAACTATTAACATAATAACTAAAACACTAATCCTATAATGCGTCCTTTCATAACACTTGTTGGTCAGCATCTGTGCAAAAATCTTTTCGACCACGCTTTACAAAATTTTTATCAACAATTCAGAACGATCGGTGGCATTTCGCAAAATGCCCGGACGCGTATCAGCCGTAACACGCTCGAATGGATAGGAAATAAAAATTGTACGGGAATAAATCTCGGAGCGAGGGCTGTATAACTTGCAACGATGTATATCGGAATATCCACCCGCTTGCAACAAGCAACGTAACGGTATTCGAAATATCCGAATTGATCAAACCTTTTTTTTGCGAACTATTTCATTTTTGTTTGCGTTCGTTTTTTTTTAATTGAGAATTCTTTATTTTATGTAAGGACTGGCTACGTAGAAAAGGCATTTGCATGACATGGATGAACAAATTAATGTGGATAAGGAGTTCTTACTAATTTCTATTTACATTAAAAATCATAATAACAGTATTTGAAATGAGGTAGCTACAAAACAAAGCAGACTATAACAACGTGAAAAGGGCAAAGTTATTGATTATTTAACAACTCTATAAAGCTATTTCTTTGAATTTACCTTAAAATGGGGATATTATTTTAGAATCACGGGCCTAAATGGCATGAGCATGGTATAAGCAATCACGAACGTAGCAATAGTGCCTTTAAATTGTTTGTAAGTGACAGCTTGTGGCCGAATAATGTTTCTTTAAGGCGTTTTGTAAATATATAGGATAAAAGTACAGTCGAAAATAATGACGTGTAACTTAGTCACATTTAATTGTAAAAACGTGAAACGTTAGATGGATAGTTATTATATTAGTCAACACATATGAGTCCTGTGACTTGAATTAAATGATTATTATCATTTGTATCGCTTTGGGAATCACGGCTCATCTTCCGTGCGGAAGATGTCCGGTCCTTTGGAAGGCATACACAGGGAAACAGGTCCAACGCGCAGAGGCCCTTTTGAGAACTTTAATCTAAAATGGGGTGGGGCACCAACCGGGGACTATCCACGGCTGCACTATTGGAGTACAGTCATGGGCCGTCCCAGGTGGGTGCAAGACTATTGTAAAATATGGTGAAAAATATCTGGTCTATGGGAAGGAGTGTTAAGCGGATTGGATAACTTCTATTCCGGAAGAAAACGGCGTCTGCCTTTCAAATTATTATTATTATAAGGGGAAATCATTGACATATTTATTGTAGGTACAGTCAACCAAAGAGATACGTACTTATTACTAATTATACTATACTCTTCCGACCGTAATGTTAGTCTTGACCTTTCTCTGTAAAACGTTACCATACAAAGAACATCAAATATTTAAAAAAAACACAAATGGATAATACAGCTATTAGGTTTCTGAAGCTGTCGTTTAAGTTTGTTTCGATAATAGTCTACAATTTACATAATGACCTCTGTGTCAGAGCTCATCATTCGTTTAATTGAGTACTTTATACTACTTAACTATTTAAATTCGTATTTTTTAACAAAGTTATGCGTGTGTTGAATGGCCCAGTTTTTGCCATTGTTTGTCTGAGCCAGTGTTGCGAATAAAAACTTATTACGCTCCCAATTAAAATGTCAATTGTCTGCGTAGTGCATTGATATCCGTTGTTTGCTTGTATACATAACACTTTTTTTGACTGTACTATCAAATATTTGACGTTCTTTCGGTTCGGACCATCCCTCGGTTCTCAAACGCCCCTATTTTATCGGTATCTATACGTAAAAATATATACTATCAATAAAACACAATATATTAAATCCACGTGAGTATTTTTCTCAACAATGTTTATTCCAAGTGTTCTATGACGAAGTTTCAAATAATGACCGAAGATATACATAAAGTTTATAGGCAGTCCTGCGTTTGAATTCACGACCGAAATGATACCATCTCCATTTTACGTTCGGATATCGTAAAATAACAAAATATAGGTTAGGTTACCTTTGCGGACTTTGTGTTTCAAATAATTTTATATTACACTTTTTAGATGGGAAAATATTAAAGTTTATTGTTAATAAATTTTAACAGGGAAAGTTATGTTTGTTGGAAATTAATTTTAGGGTATTCTGGCTTTTAACTTTTTATACCAAATTGATGGATAACGGATAACAGAATCCAGAATACTAAAGTAAGCTAAAATGTTTGCGGATGGAAATTGTTTCTGCTGATCTAATCTACTACTTATACAACTTGTTACATGGTAAACGCAAAACCTGAAAGTGGTTTGTTAATAATCGGCAACTGAATCGATTTCAATCATTTTTAATGCGTTTTTTTATGTATTTTTAGGGTTCTGTACCCAAAGGGTAAAACGGGACCCTATTACTAAGACTCCGCTGTCCGTCCGTCCGTCTGTCACCAGGCTGTATCACATGAACCGTGATAGTTAGACAGTTGAAATTTTCACAGATGATGTATTTCTGTTGCCGCTATTACAACAAATACTAAAAAACAGAATAAAATAAATATTTAAGGGGGCTCCCATACAACAGACATGATTTTTTGCCGTTTTTATAGATAATGGTACGGAACCCTTCGTGCGTGAGTCCGACTCGCACTTGGCCGGTTTTTATTTTTCTTTTAATCTTGTAATTGAGGTAAAGAATTTTAAAAGCAGTTAACAATGTAAAGTAATATTATTTTCTTATACAAAGTTCGTCTGAAAGGGCGTACTAAATCAAGTGTTAAAATTTCTAGATTCGATAATTTTTATTTCCGTAAAAAAAACTTAAATTCTGTTTTAGTTCCGAATTCAGAAAATGGACTTTTTAATCGGTAACCCCAAATATGGCCTAAAATTGTAATCACATCTGATCATAGCTAAGGATATTATATGTAGATAGATTTTAGCGTATTTTTATGAAATCTTTGTACAATTATTTCTCTTTGACTATTCACTTTTGGGGAAAGTTGTAGAACAATGGTTATTCATTATTATGGGTACTCTAACACCCTTCCGGATTAGTACCCCCTTTCCGATTTATCTTGTATTAACAATATTTAAGCACATAAAATTATTTATCATGATTTTAACTGAATATTGTAATTGGGGTGCTTGCGTTATTCATAATACTTACATGTATTGTTGTATATTTATTACTTTGAAAACACACAGATACCTACCAAATAACATAACTTTTTTATTAAGTATTACTACTACCTTTATTCTTCATCAAATTCATGTACATGAATTTTATCTGAGCTTAAAAAATAAATATATTTACTACATTTTTTATCCGACACGATCCTCAATATCAATTACCGTGCGTTAACGTGACACCCCTGCGATGCAGGATCACGAACCCAATTCACATAGAAACCGTAAACAGATCGAGATAGGGCTGCTTCCATACACTTTCTATCTACGTCGGTGCCAGGATTTTTCCCTACAAATTGACGTACAGAGTCAACAGTTCTTGATTGAATTTTTAGATGACTCGATAGCGTCTAATAAATGAGGTTAATGGAACTGGATACTTACTTAAGAGCTACTTAAGCCTTGGTTATTTAGATACCTTTCAGTTTAATCTAAAATAGGCAAAGTAATTTTGAAAGAACAACTTAAAAATAATTTTATCAGTCCTTAAAAGTACAACACAGTACAGTAAAAATAAGTAGTCGTGGAAAAAAAAACCCATGATCACTTCGTTTGGAAAAAAAGAGTAGTTAGCTTTAAAAGTTACGTTTATTTAAAAAAATGTGTTTCTCATTTTACTGTTGGCCGTCTATCGTGAGCGGACTCGAGTCGCCTAACAGCAGAAATAAGTCCACAGTCACAAAGATTTGAATTAACCCAACTTGAAAATAAGGATACGTTGTGTGTGTGAGCCATCCGTTTATCATAATTTGATTTTTTACCTACACTCTCTGCAAATACCGTTCTTAAGTCACATGTACAGAGTGTAAACGAATTCGTGTAATTCCTTCAAACCACGTGATCTGTGTTGCACGTCTTGTTTGATAATTCAAATTTACACCCATAAGGTCATGACATATTATAACGGCACAGCAACTGCACAGCTGCAACACGGCGTCGCTTCGAATGTAGGCTACGGCTAGCCGTCAGCGCGCTAACTACGCGTCGTCCGCGAGCAGGGTTGCCAACTCTTTGTCGGTCAAAAATAGTAGTTCTAAAATGATAACTCACAAAAATATAGTAGATAACGAAAGGATGAAAAAAAATATAGTAGGTTCCAGAATAGGTAGGTACTTTATTTCATAAAAGATAATTTTTTTATAAATTAACTTCAAAAGTAGGTAGTTACCAAAACACATACTCGAGAGCGCGAAAATCAAAATTGCCAATCTGTCAAAGTCAACGTAAGTGTCAACGTGACATACCAGAATCGTTCAGAAATAGATATTGACGTATCGTTTTACGCTTACACATTTTGAAACGAATATTATTGCTTTGAGTTTGATGCCTTTAAAATATAGTAGTTTCGCCTACTATATACTTTTTTCAGAAATATAGTAGTCGGACCTCTAATATAGTAGGATACTATATTATATAGTAGGGTTGGCAACCCTATGACCGCGAGGTGCAAGCTTGCTGTCACCGCGACCACAATAGTTGTATGGCATTTGTGAAGCGGGGGCGACAGCGCAACGACGTTGTTTTGCTGGCGACTCGGAGTCGGCACGCAGTACCTAAGCACGCGGTCCGCTCGCTCATAGCGCGCGGGCACCGAGTTGAGTTGTATGGTAGCGGCAAGCGCGCTGACTGCTCGCCGTTGGCTTTTTCATATTGACATTATGAAATATATTATACGACACACGATTAAATGCTCTAATTTGAATGACAAGTTAATTGCTGGGTTGGAGCGGTGCCGTTGCGGTGCCGGTATAGTGTACTATGACCGTAACTCAATAGCTTCAATTACCTGTGACATGTGCACCAAGCGATTTCACCTTGTATTCGTCATGTCATTATGTTGGATTTACTAATAAATATCATCCATGATCCGTGAACATCTTAATCAAATATTACCTTCAAAATTAGATATAAGTAGAGTAGATTTTTTATTAGTTATTTTTTCTATAGTTTTAATAACAGTAACAAATACAGATTATTTATTCCTTATGTTTATAGAGTAAATAGTTCCCTCCACAGTCAATGTTTGAAAATCTCCTCTTACAAGGAGCGTTATCCTTTAAAGAAAGTAGACAATCCTTTACTGGTGCTACAGTAAACATGAAACCTTACTTAACGGCTGAGAATAGCTCGGAACTGGATACTTTCAACACGCTTTGAAATATTTAATCTTTAAATAAGTAGCATCAGAAAATTTATAGAAGCAGTTGTTTTTTCTTAACTCTGCATTAATAAACGCTTCTGAAAACTTGGCTGAAACCTATCATGGCTCAGTTTAACATTGATTTGCTGCATTATTGTGGTTGAGGTGCATGAAAAGAGCCTCCACGAGTGAAGAAAAGTATGTCCGCCGCACTCTGGGCAGTCAGCTCCGCTACCAACCTTGATGGCTGGCAATTTTTTTTACCACGGCCTGAGCTTCTCGAATAGTTCGTGCTGACACGAGAGGAGATGATTGTGGTTTGACCATGTAAAATATTGCGTTAAAACTAACACAGGTTTGTCAAACTGTCTAAAAACAAGCGTTGTATAATAATTTAATTCCGACTACCCACGTAACAAATTGTGCTCGCCTCGCGCGCGTCTTTGGAGTCAAAGGTCACGTACAACTGGCGAGGCGTAAGCTGAGCTTTGCATTTGTGTGAGTGCACATAGAATCAATTGCCAAAAAGCAGTATAAACCGGTTTAAACCAAGCAAAGCTCAGCTTACGCCTCGCGGAAAGTACACGCATCCTACAACCATTCGCGCTTGCAAAAACGGAAATGGCCGAGAGGGAACTGACTTAGCAGCGTAACATGTAGAAGGATCGCTCGTACGAATTTCACGCAAAGAAGGTCAACTAGCGTTATTTATTTAACTCTGGATTCGATTGACGTCAGATAGATAATTGAATCAGTGGATGTATGGTTTGATTTTAAAATATAACGATCAGCGAGCGTAACATACGCAGCGCCCCATAGTTTTGTCGTCGCATTATCTCGTGGAGAACCGAGATATGTCATACATTATCTCGTCTCAGCACGAGGTAATGCAATGACAAAATTATGTCACGCTGCTCATGTTAGGTTTGCTGGATTGAAATCCAGACTAAGTGCGTCGTTCCGACTTCAATTTAATTCCCATTGAACTTAAAACTATGCCTCGAAAAACATAAAAGAAAACCGAAAATTCAATTAACAGAACGTAGACAAAGTAAAATCGAGCGAGCCTTATTTACAAACTAATCAGTTGGAATTTAAATTAGCCACTCAGACGACTGATCACGTAGAAAAGATTTTAGTAGCTTAATGAAAATAACTTTTGTAACTGGACACGCCTGTTACGTATACTTAGGTATATTTAAACAACGATTTGTTTAGTTTGTTTGATCGGAAATTTCACAATGAAGTCTAATAAAATACGAAGTTATCTTATCATGTTAATTGTTGGGTTCTCTGTTGGAATATCGAAATATTATTAGCCGATTCTTATCTGGCCGACAACCATTCACCACTTTTCATTTCGCCGAATAATTAAAACGCCGAATGATTAAAGTCCCTAATTATGTTTGTTAACTTTTTGTTACGCCGACTAGTCAGCTAGCCACTGTTTCATTAGTCAACTGTATTATTGACCACTTTACATTTGTTAGATGGTTCATTTTCCTTTCATACAAGTAAGAAAGCAAGAAAGCATGTCAGTGTTTCTGGGGTTTGCTCCGCCAGAACACTCGCTTTGTCGCCCTTTCGCTTCGCTCCCACACTCGTCCAGCGCTAGTCTCGGGAGGTCGCCGACTCGCTTCGCTCGCCACCTCCTCCCACTTGCTGCGCTTCGGCCTCGTGCACTTGTTCCACTCAGGACCTCCTTCGCGAGCTTCTGGCTCCACGCTTTTAAATTACACTCTAGGGGTAAGACAGAGTTTGACCACGTGTAGTCGGGGTGCGCTGAGTCGGATTAACATTACATTCCGGTGTGAAAATAATGTTGTGCGAATACTTATTTGGCAAATTAAACAATAGCCAAATAAGTATTCGACTAAAACAAAATTTCTGAATGTTTTTTTTTTGGCCAAATAATTATGGTGGCTATAATCATTCGGCGAAATCAAATTAGGATTAAAATTGCTTCGGCAAAGATTACGTCGGCGAATCGTTGTCGGCGTAATGAAATTCGTTATAAAATACTTCGGCAAAAACACGGGCACCCTAATTGTTGATCTGGTTGATCTGTACACTTACAATACAAGACGTGTTAGAGAACAGAAAGTGGTCCGTCAACCAATAAATAATTATTATGGTAAAAGAACCAACAAGTATTTGATCCCAACGTTATATAATAATAATGACTGGCTTAGGAAAATAAATAATAAAATAAGTAAACAAACATTAAAATACAAGTTAAAAAATATGTTACTCACTGAGTACGGCATGCATATTTGAGTATTGTATTAAAAATTATAATTTTTTAATAAATAGATTAAAGATAAAGAATGAGATTAAAGAAATAGAAGATGAATGGATAAAAATTATAATTTTAATATATAAGTAATAATACATAAGTATGCACTGCTACCTCTTCTTATTGTGTTTGAGAGTAGATTAGATAAACTGCATGAATATAAATATTTAATAGCTAATAACTAAAACTGTAATTTTTTTTACCAAATGTTCATTGAGCGCTATTCCCGCCGACAAACTGTCACACAGTTTGGTGGGTTTAATTTTTTTGTAAAATGTGTGCAAATCAATAAAAGCTTTTAAATTTTTTTTTTTTTATTTTTGTCTACCCTTTTTCCAACTACGTTGGGGTCAGCTTGTAGTCTAATCAGATTCGGTTGAATACCTGTATTTTACACGAAGCGACTGCCAGCAGACCTCCGCAACCCAGTAACTAGGCAATGCCGATATTCTAAGGTTAGATCGGTTGTCAGACTTTCGGGCTTCTGACTATCCGTAACTACTGTCATAGGTATTTGTATGACACCTAGGAACGACGGTTTAACGTGCTTCCCGAGGCACGGAGGGGTCTCGAGGTGTCACGAACGGTCACCCATCTACAGGCTGACAGCGGCAAGTGCAGCTCAACCATGCAAATCATATAATGATCCGCGCTGTTGTTAATTAGTTGGATTCCTAGGCATTTTTATTTAACAAAAAATGTTTATGTATCAGCCCACTGCTGGGCACGGGTCTCTTCTCAGGATAATGCCTTAGTCCACCGTGAGTTTTTTTTAGATCGCTTTCCGTTTGCCAGTTTTTCTTATGATTTTTTCCTTTACCGTAAACGTAAGTAATAATCTGAGAATTAAAAACCGAGGTATTATCTTTACGATATTATGGTAAAAAATTACACACTTGCGCATAAGCACTGAGCATAAGTGATGGAAAAATATTTTACGCCTTATTCTTTCAAATCAACAGTAGAACACAGATATTGAATTTTTTAGTTCCAATAAAAATATTATTATTATTATTTGTATCTCTCTTTAAATCACGGCTCATCCTCCATGCGGAAGATGTCCGGTCCTTTGGAAGGCATACACGGGGACACAGGTCCAACGCGCAGAGGCCCCTTTGAGAACTTTAATCTAAAATGGGGTGGGGCACCAACCGGGGACTATCCACGGCTGCACTATTGGAGTACAGTCATGGACCGTCCTAAGTGGGTGCAAAACTATTGTAAAATATGCTAAAAAAATATCTGGTCTATGGAAAGGGGTGTTTTGTGGATCGGTTAACCTCTATTGCCGGAAGAAAACGGCGTCTGCCTTTCAAGTTTAAATTTGAAATTTATTGGCAGACGGTGACTCGCCAGCCCACTAGCTGGGCCCCCTGAAAAGCCGCCAGTACATAGGCGAAGAGGGCAACAAACGTGTGGGCGGCTAGGGGTGTAGAGAGGTGTGGCCCCGGTTTCGCCGTCGCGGGTATAAAAGACCCGGAGTGGGTTTCCCCGCTATTACGCCTTTAGACACTTCCACCCCCGAGCATATAGCTCTGGCGGCCCCCCTCTGGCCGGCCGGTAAAGGCAAGCTAGAGTTGAGAGTCCTGCGGGCACTCTTGGGGTTCCACCCCAGCCAGCCAATAAAGGCAAACTGGAGACGAGGCCCTGACCGACTCTCTGAGGCAATAAGGTACGCAGTGTCGCCACTCACCAACAGCTCGCCACAAGCTGCCCTGCGGTTTGTAAGCTTTTCAGTAGACCTCATCTTACATTTTTTATTATACGATGGGGTTTTAGAAAGCTAATCTAATGTACCCTCCGGTTTTACGTTAATCTCATGCTGAGATATCGCCTTTCCCAGAGGGGGATTATTATTATTATTATTATTGAATAAACCGTCCATCATCATTGTAAATGTTGGATAAAACAAGGTGTTGATCTGTATACGTGCCATATAACTATGCCACCGTTAATGAACGAATCAACAAAAAAATTAATACCAAAAAATTTAATTTCTGTTTTAAATGTTTGTAAACAAACTAATTCCCGCCGTGAGTCGCGCGTGATACAAAAATGAAGCGAGAAAATCCACCAAAAAAAAAAGTAGTCAAAATTCGGTGCGGCGTACGTGCTGCTGTTGACTTATTCTCGAAGTCGTTCGGGGCACTTTGGGATTTATTCTCAAACCCTCGCTAATGTTTCTAAGTGAAAATTTTGTTATTAAATAACCGTAGAATTGAATATGTATTTTTAGACCATCAAGCACATTTTTAAACATTTGCTCTAGATAAGTATATTGGCACAGTTACAGATCAAGAACAGAGTGTAAATGTATTGATGTAATTCCTTCAAACCACATGATCTATTAATGGTAGGTATAGATTAACCCTGCACAGAATTTAGATTGATTAAAAATAAAAAATAAAAAAAGAATATTAAAAAAAAATGTGATAGAAAATTTCGACATCATGCATAAATAAATGAAAGCACGGCGACACAGCTGACGGACACGACTAACGCGATAGTGTTCCACGCAGTCACTAAATTTGGGACGCTAAAATTACTCAGACAGAATACCACGTTTCGTTTTATGAAAAAAATGTTTTGTGGTTTTTGAAAAAAACCTATGCATGGCCAATCAGTGTCACCAGTAGATCACGCGGTTTGAAGGAATTACACGAATTCCTTTCCACCCAGTATAAACCAAATCCAATAAATGTTGTATTACTATTAATATTGAGTTAAATGACTTACCTATATAAATTGAAACAACTCGAGACAGGTCGGTCTAATTGGAACTCTCTAGATAAATTGTTTCGTATTATTCCTGTAAAGCTTACTGATCCAATTAATTGTTAAACAACGTTATCAACTGTTTTATTTATTTCAAGTAAGCATAGATTTTTTGTAAAAATATTAACCTTCGATATTTTGTAATAAAATCTCTGTTTTTTCTTTTTTTTACTTCAGGAGTGTTTGATCAAAAGTGGCTATCTATTTACTTCTTCGTCTTGATCAATTTTTCAGAAATAGCCAGAAACTTATGAGTCACTAGCTTCAGCCCGCGGCTTCGCTCGCGTTAAAAAAACTCTTAACACACTACTATAGTTTCTATAATAATATAATTCAATCATGATTCGAAAGACACGTGGCGCCATCTGTTATCGTTAGGTATTGTTGTTTTCCTCGGGAACACTACTTTTTTTCGGAATAAAAGGTACCCTATGTCCGTTTCTGTATACCTGACAATGTATATGCAAAACAGGATGATTGGTTCAGTGGTTTAGGCGTGAAAAGGTAACAAACAAACAAACTTAGTTTCGCATTTATAATATTAGTTAGAATTAGTAGGGATAGTGCGTATACACGTAGAAAGCGGGTTGCCGGCGCCGATCTGTCAGCGGTTGTCGGTGCTGGTCCGCGCAGTTAGTCGCCGGAGGTAGTCTCCATACTGTGTGCCGAATCAGCGCCAACACTCTCAGAACGTCGCCGACAAGTTCCGACCTACTCCGATCAGCGCTGATAGGCCGTCATCTGTTGCTGTATTTGGAAGGGAATAAGGCGTAATTTTGTAAAAAAATGCCAGCCCCTGCTTCTACCCGCTTCCTTTATGTAGCGGTTACCTGCACGGAGCAGTACCGATAAGCGCTGGTAGGTCGGCGCTGGTTACCTGCTTCCTTTATGTATACGCCCATAGACTAGAATTACTTAGTTCTTTTTGTACGTCAATGTTACAAAAGACCCCAAATCACCCGCCCTTCACCGCTTCCTAGTGTTGTCTCAATCACACACATTTCCTCTCACCCATTGAAACAATCACGTTTTGTGGTGGGGCGTTCTGCATTCTAATTGCGCAAAACACTCGTAATCGCTCGTAGGCTTTGAGTTTTTTATTTTCATAGCAACGTATGTATTAACAATCCGACCTCTCCACAACTATGTACCACGCTATGAATATTGTTGACCTGTCAAAATTAAAGCGATTACGAGTGTTCTGCGCAATTAGAATGCAGATGTAGATTACAATCTCTACCAATTAATAATATCGTAGAAGGTCATAATTCGAGATGTGCCGACTATGACTTTGACCGACTAGCCGATTAGTCGGTTGTAAAGAGACTGACTAATCGGCCGACTAGTCGGCCAAGCTGATCACGGTTTCGGAGGTATTAGACAATTTCCGTGACGCTTCGTTTACAGCTTATTCGCGCGCAAGTCGCAACCGCCACCTGCGAGCGTGTCGGAAAATGTTTTGTTTACTTCGCATTGTTATTTTTTTTTGTATTTAATCTAATTCCTCCCATACATTTTATTGCGAAATACATACAATGTAAGAAGCCGGATAGTCGGCACTCCTTGCCGAATAGTCGCCGACTACGAAAGTGGCTAACGAAAGTGGGAACATCACTAGCCATAATCAAATCTTACGTGTCCTCTAGATACAGTCAACCGCTTCAATGTTAAATAACTCGGTAGATAATTATACACAGCCGATTTTTTTGTAATTTTGAATATTATACTATAAAATTCATTGCGACTCACAAGGTCACAAAAAACTTTTGTACCGATCAACTCGAAAACGTCGAAAAATCAAAAGATCATCTAAGCGAAAAGAAAAAGTATCTGTTCACAATCTGACGACCTCGTCGTTACAAAACTGTACCCCTTAAAAGTTAAATGGTACTTTTCACTTTTGATTAAACTAAACAAAGCTTGATTGCGGGCCTCGTTAATTTGAGTGTTGGCCCATCGGAATTATAATAGTCTATTCACTGAAGATCTTATCGCAAATACCCGGTGCGTGATGGCCAATTCCAGCTTCGGAG
Source organism: Amphipyra tragopoginis (assembly GCA_905220435.1). Classification (NCBI taxonomy): domain Eukaryota; kingdom Metazoa; phylum Arthropoda; class Insecta; order Lepidoptera; family Noctuidae; genus Amphipyra; species Amphipyra tragopoginis. Next base: position 8,785,895 of record HG992006.1, read on the forward strand.
TAACAGTTAATCTCAGTAATAATTGTAAAGGCTTGAGAAACGTTTTATTCTGGATTATAAATTGGCAGACGTTTGATGTGGGCCAAATAGTTGTGAAATGGGGCCAGGATCTTTGTTAGATTCCATTTGGCGTTTGGTTTCCGTACAGCCCATCTACTGCAAATGTCTCTGAATAAACGTCATTAGTCTAATAAAAATGACTCTTCAAATTATATGACGACACGTTTGGTGCAGTGGATAAGCGACAAACAACAAAAAAAAATTAATTAACAAAAATTTGTATGGTCTACAGATGGTTGTTTCGGGTCTGGGCGTTTATGTATGTGAGATTTGTGTCTGTAAACGCACTCACGATACAAGAGAAATCTTAGTGTGGGACAAGGTATTTATTTAAAAAAAAAAAAACAAAAAAAAGTGTCCGGTCATGGACTAGCGATATTCTAGGTACTTTTAAAACAACTATTCTAGTACACAAATACAATAAACACTAGGGTCCAATCCACTTCCCCGCTATTTGGCAGCCATTTTGCTTTTTTGTTAAGATATTCTCTATCTTAAAGTTATGAAAATGTGAATCCATTTTATCGTAATGTAAACGATAGACAATATTGTTGCCCTCCGAATAAGCCTACTTTTACCTCAGTAGGACCAAAACTTTGAGAGATATGACTTTTTCGTACACACGTACAGAATATCTCAACAAAAAAGTGGAAGTAGATTGGACCTTAATGTACTTGTGTACTAGAATAGTTGTTAAATAAGTACCCAGAATGTCGCTAGTCTATGACGGGACACATTGTATACATATTCATTACTTAGCTAGCTAGATATCATCAATCTCTCTCTATCACTTGAAGGTTTGCTGGTAGAAAACTTATTTTTGAGCCAAGCTCGCCTTTGTAAATGACTTCACTTAATTGTACTTTTATTATTATATATCTCTCTTCAAATCACGGCTCATCTTCCGTGCGGAAGATGTTCGGTCCTTTGGAAGGCATACACGGGGACACAGGTCCAACGCGCAGAGGCCCCTTTGAGTACTTTAATCTAAAATGGGGTGGGGCACCAACCCATTATTATTATCAGCCAATTTTGTCCCACTGCAGGGCAAAGGTCTCCCTTCCCTCCTTCCATTTATCCTTATCCAGTGCTGTTATGCGCCAATCCTTGTGGAAAGAGTCCAGTTCGTCCCGCCATCTCATTCTGGGCCTGCCGCGTTGTCGTTTGCTGCTGTTTGGGACCCATTGTGTGGTTACTCTAGCCCATAGCTCCTCCAGCATGCGACAGATGTGACCAGCCCAGTTCCAATTGTGACCAGCCCAATTCCAATTCCAATTGTACTTTTGTAGTGTAATTTTCTTGTGTGCAATAAAGAGTAAGAATAATAGCTGTGCTCGCGAGTTCGTTCTCGTGGAAGTCGGAAAGCAATATTGTGTCGCAATAACTAAACAATATATCTGTACTTGCATTTTTTTAAATCTAACCATATTTATTTCCAATAAAATTACTGCTCATCACCCACACTTAGTAGCGTGATCATTTGTACCCTATAACCTGACCCGCTCTTTAACGGATGTGGCTGCCAAACTGGTTCTGTCCAGTAGCAATGGCATGATGCTCAAACATACAAACAGACAAAAATTCTAAAAACTACATTTTTGACCTCAGTATCGTTTCTAAAACGCTTTGCACTTCCTTTTTTGCAAAAATATTTAATTAACAGTTTTACTATTGTTACGATTTTATTTATGGTATCTATAGGTACAAGCTTAGTTTTAGTATATACTAAACCTGAAACTAGTTTGTTCAGAATCGCTAGGAGAATCGATTGACATACACTTCTAAAAAGTTTTTTTTTCTTAAATTTCAATTTTGTTTCATTACGTTTCTACCCATAACAGTTGACGGGAATAGACACCTTGAGGCTTGAGATGGTCCGCTCGGTCAGTTTCCGTGTATTAGACAACCCCTGCATAGCACATCTCAGGCATTTCACACTTTACTAGGGAACTCAACGCGACATAAACTACGGTGTAACTTGGAGATTTATAAAAAAAACACATATTCAGACACTTCTGATGAAAATCTTGTTGGGGTGTCTCGGTTTTTGTATATCCTAAAAATAACGTTGTATAGATTATAAATTAGCAGACATTTGATGTGGGCCAAATAAACGTGAAGTGGGGCCAGGGTCTCTGTCGGATCCCTCTGGTCCCACGGTAGATATACCGCCCATCTATTAAGACCGTCTCTAATTAAATGTCACTCGTCTAATTAAAATGGCTCTTGAAACTCTGTTCTACATAAATATCTATACATGGTTACTCTAACCGACAATTTCGAAACACTATTTTAAGGTTCCAGGATGATAACGCCGCGTTGACATGATCAGAGTACATACTGATAGAAACAGACTCTTATGGGACTTATAGGACATCGGATAAGTCATCAAAGTATGCTCGGATTACCGTTTATTGGTTTATTGGACAATTATTTAAAATTAATGTTTAACCTCCGATGCAAATATGTGTGTATGTAGAGTGTAAGAAGAGGGGTGGTGTGTGTTAGATAAACCAAAAAAAACATAAATTAAAATAATTGTCCCGGAACCGCAGGATTTTTTCGATACAAAACCTCATTACACATTAGCCAACATCGCAAGTTTAGGTGAATATGCATCCGAATATCCGATCTCTACTTATAAGACATCGGATAGGTCATCAGATTATGCTCGGATTACCGTTTTTTTTTACTTTTTCGCATTTTGCCCTAGTTGCACGTCATGGTAAACGAAGTAAAGATTAAGATGGAGCATACGAATCCAAGTAAAAGAGCTATAGAAGTATTCCCATATACGTCTCTAGCTCTCTGCTTGGAGTCCGACTTTAATGTAGGAATAATAGGAAATAGAATGGGTCTTTGGGTTTTTGTACTATATAAAAAAACCTCTTTTCTATGTATATGACACCATGAAGTTAGTTGTTTACATAGACCTACAAGCTGTCTAAAGCTCTGCAAAAAAGAGTACGAAAAATGGGGGTGCCACTAACAATAAGCGCTCTGGTAGAAAGTCGAAGTGAACTTCTACCGCGCATACATAATAAATGGAATGGGGCATCAACCGGGGACTGCCCACTGGTGCTCTACGAGAGTGCAGTCAAGGACTGTCCCCGGGTGATGTAAGACAAGAGGGCACAAGAATGAGTATTGCGAAATATAGATCCTTAAATGATTGGTCTATTGATACGGGTGTTTAATGGACAAGTCCAACTTCTTTTTCTGGTAGAAAATTGGTTTGGCAGACGGTGGCCCACTAACTCGCTAGCTGGGCCCCCTGGAAAACCGCCAGAACAGGCAAAAGGGGGCAACCACCTACACCTAGATCCTACCACCAAGTGCGCTGGGTTTTATTGAATTTTACAACACGCGTCTATTTAAAGCATACGGTGAAGAAGTTTTATATTCTAGCTCGCCACTACACGGGGGAACAATTCGGTAACGGTTGCCACGAGTATGAGTAAGGTATCCGAGTGCGCTCGAACAGTGTGCGCTTACTTTGATCGTGTCAACGCAGCTTACGAGCACACGTACTCTGATGTCGTCTTCCTATAAGAGTTGACTAGGACATCCTTCACTCATCAGAGCTGACTCGTACACGAGTAGTGAAACAAAATGGCGGCTACTACCAATACAAAAACCTCTCGTGCAAAAAAATTACTCTGACTCCGCGTCGACATGAACAAAGAAATTTTAACGCGAGTTTACTGTGATGTGTGTCAACCTCGATCAGTATGTATTCGTACGAAGCTGAAAGCTTTAACAACTGTGTATTCTGATTGTTGAAGACACTTCTTTGGATCGCTCCAACATAAAAATTAATATTTTTGCACACTGACAGCTCTCTATGATAGACTATCGTACTGTCGGTATACGTAAAATAACTTTGCCCTGCTGAAGTGAGGAACAGACTGCTAAAAGCGTGGTTTCAGAGCAGCATATTTATTTAACCCGTACTATTATGGAGGTGCGAGGTATGGTGTCTAACTAAAAGCTATGTCTACACCAGTGGCTTTCATGTTCATCTTGCGTCTTCGTCTAAAGCATGCGTGAAGCGCCATAGCGCATGCCTTAATACTAGTTCGACAAAAGCGCGTGACCCTAGCGCACGCTAATCCGTCTATTGTATGTCGACTGACGACTGACCGAGGCGCACCGGTGTAGACGATAAGCGGCATGCATCTTATGGCAATCAATATTGCATGCGCTTAACGCAAGAGGATTTGAAAGTTGAAAGCGCAAGATGAACATGAAAGCGCACTGTTGTAGACATACCAAAAAGGAAGGATCCTCAAACCTGCCGCGTCTTATGCCTGGGGACTCAACAGTTGATGTTGGGCGGTTGTATATCCGCGTATCCCATCTTGATTTCGCGATGTAGGACTTTGTTATGACGTCATCTTAGCGAGTTGTCGTTGTCGCTGTAGTCTGCTACACCTCCGAAGTGCTGCGTGATTCGCATGTGGCGTGATAAATGTCGCTCGCTACACTGTAATTCAATGCTGGTTAAAACCTTCCCGAAAGTTGTATCTAGACACAACCTATAAATTTATCTCTTCATGTTTTTGTTCCAGAACGCTTGAACGTCCTCTACGAACGGAACTGGACGCGGCTTGTCCACGAACAGCTGCGTAAGTTCGAGTCTTCAATAGTGGCAGCAGCAAGGCAGTCCCCTGAAGCACAGCCTCCTGAACTCGCCATGGATTCCAAGTGGACCTTCTCAGGAGCCTTGATATATTGTATCACGCTTATAACTACGATAGGTAAGTTTTTTGTAAAGTATAATTATAAAGAAAAAAGTTGAAGGTCATTTTCGATGACAAAGTTTTTGGGTCCTTAAAAAGAAAAAAGTCTCGTTCGTTTTGATATTCTTAAAAAATCAGCTCTTTAAAAGTTATCTGATACGGAAGAGAAAGACGGTATAATTAAAAACAAATTGCATTACTACACAAAAATCTAACATTGTTCAGTGCGTTCAATCCAGGAAGACTCGCTCCACTCCTTTTTGTGAGAAGTACAGTCCGCGAGGCTTATGCTGAGCTTTGCATTTGTGTGAGTGCATGTAGATAGTGTAGGTGTGACGTCGGCCTAGAGCGCGACGCGTCCTTTACTTGGTTTAAATTGGTTTATACTGCCTTTTGGCACATTTTTGTGTGACCAGTGATCGGATAATCGGGCGCTTATATACCTAAACTTCTTCCCACAAAAGAATATTATGGACATTCCTTTCTGAATAAATAAGTAATTCCGGGTTCCCGGCATTGAACAATTTTGTAAGAACAACTAGGTATAACAAACTCAATGCAATTATAGCAGTGGTTATTTTGATTTAGTATCTTTATTTAATTCAAAACAAATGGAATATCAATAAAAAAATTACATTTTCACAACGAGTTCTAACTATATTTTGTATGCAGGTAACATTTTCAGTAATCTCAGGAATTTCAAATGGTTCCGGGATCCGGGATTCTGAAAGGCATGTGCGTATTATTCTTTCGTGGGAATAACAGTGAAGTTTAGGTATATTAGCGCCCGATTATCTGATCACAGTGATCGCTCACACAAATGCAAAGCTCAGCTTAGGCCTCGCGGATTGTAGCCACTTGGTGCGTATGCATACATCTCTTATTGGCATCTTATATTAGTGTGCGTATGTACTCATCTAACTATTGTGAGGCGATAGAACTAATACAATCGCAATTTATTACGCACACTTTTGTACTGTAGCGATTTAGACAGAGTGGGGCGTGTCTTCGTTGATTGAACTATCTGTAGTATCGAATTGTTTTTTTAGAAATATTTTATTGGAATAAGTCATTTTACTTTTAATATTATTGAATACATTTGCTATCACAACTCACGCCTGTATTCCCCGAAGGGTTGGCAGAGGTGTATAGTACACCCACATTTCGCCGTTTATGTTTACATCCCATGCAATAGGGGGCGAGCCTATTGCCATCGACCGGGCACAAATCCAGACTCCGGGCTGCTACTGAGAAATTCCACACGGAAAAACCCAGTGACAATTTGCCCGACCTGGGAATCGAACCCAGGACCTCACGCTCAGCAGTCGCGATTGTGACCGCTAGACCAACGAGGCAGTCATACATTTGCTATTTTCCTACGAAATAAAAAATTCATTCATTGTTTCACTTCTGAGAGTATATTTTAGTTTGTTTTTCATCCAGTAATCATCGGCATCTAATTTAAACTTATAAATCCTTTCTGCCATCAGGATACGGCAACGTCTCACCACGTACAGCTGCTGGTCGGGCAGCCACAGTAGCGTACGCAGCAGCAGGAGTGCCACTCACTCTGGCATGCTTAGCAGGACTCGGAGCATCCCTAGCGAGACTGGCACGCCTAGCTTGGCTGCGGGCAACCAAGAGAAAAGTGCCTAATACTTGGAGAAAAGACGGAGAAGTGAGTACCGTCCGCGAGGCCTGAACTGAGCTTTGCATTTGTGTGATAATGAATTCAAACGCGTCCTTTGCTTGGTTTAAACCGGTTTATACTGCTTTTTGGCAATCGATTCTATGTGCACTCACACAAAAGCAAAGCTCAGTTTACGCCTCACCAGTTGTACCTTCCTAGAATATTAGAAAGTAAATAAAAGAATAGTAGAAATTGAGAATCCTCTTTCTAGCTCTTTCCCAAACTAACGTGCTCTCCAAGGGACGGAGCGGATGTGATAAACGGTCACCTATTTACGGACTGACCGTGGCAAGCGTATTTTAACCTTGCAAATCAGATGATCTGCGCGGTTGATATAATCAATATAATTAACCACAAACCTTTCTAGTAAAAAGACGTAGAAGTCTTAGTAAAGAAGTAGAAGTGTTAATAAAGAAGTAGAAGTCTTAGTAAAGAAGTAGAAGTCTTAGTAAAGAAGTAGAAGTCTTAGTAAAGAAGTAGAAGTCTTAGTAAAGAAGTAGAAGTCTTAGTAAAGAAGTAGCAGTATTAGTAAAGGTCGACTAAACGCCAGGAGGCCAATTCAGTATGTAAAGTAAAAGTTAACCTATGCTGATTCCAAAACCGTTTCGAGGTTTTAGTTTGGTAAACCTAATTTTGCAATTTTTAGCTCTTAAAATTATAAGATGGTGTTTATTTTAGCAGAAATGCATGAATTTTCTTGATATCTATTTGACCTCTAAGTGACTATCTTCCTTTTTCGTGACGTAGGAAAACTCTATGGTATTATACTTGGCGTAGACAAAGAATTGGTTTCTTTGTCTATGGTAACCCATCCTATCGCGTGACGTTATCACTAGATTATCTTGAAAAATATAAAACTATTCAAATTGGTTTCTTTAAATAGACTACTCTTGAAAAAAATATTAAAAAATACCAAAAAAACTTTACATACCGAATCTGCTTAGAAGATTGTCTAAAATCGCAAACGAATCGCATCTCAACCACAGCGGTTTGAGCGTTATCTTTATAAAAACGATCTATTGCGATATTAATCTTTTTTTTTCGTAGAATTAGCCTTCAGGTAAAGTAGCAATATTTTTTAATAACGTATTCAAGAATTCTATTATCTGGTATAATTTCAGTACTAATTTAAGTTAGAGGCTAAAGTTAAATGTTTTGTTAAATAAGTAATAATAAGGGAATTAGTTCTTTCTTTTTTGCTTTTAGACATAAGAACAAGTTCAATTAAGTCGTTAAGTAGAACGTTTAAATTTTGTATATTTTCATCCAATTTAATATGTTTAAGGGCTCTTAGAGCTCTTCTTACACACCATGTTTTTTTCAGGCGCCGTCGCCGCGCGTTTCGCTATCGCGCGTTGTCGGCGCTGCTAAACTTGAAATAAGCAGATTACTTGCGATTGCATCGCTGCAAACTCACGAGAAACGCGCTACAGACGCGCGTGAGCAACTCTCCTTGCAAAGTAAAACGCGTGTAACACGCGCGCGAATGAGCGTGTATCGCGCTACAGACGCGCATGTCGGCAAGTAACCGATTAAAACGCGCTGTAGGTAGGTATGTGTTTGCAGCTAAAAAGACGCGTTTTGCCAGTGCGTCTGTATCGATGTATCTTCGCGCTACGAGCGCGTCGACAGCTCGCGAAAGTCTGCATACTACAATTTTATGAACGTGTGAATAGGTAAATTGGTTGCGATAACATCGCGTTTGCAGCGCGTTATAGGTAGTTGCCGTCGCTTGAAAAAACTTGGTGTGTAAGAGCTCTAAGTTCTTATGTTATCGCTTCAGAATAAATTACATAAATAGAAAAAATATGGAGAGGCTCGTCGCTTAACAACAACCGCGCGGATCGCAAGATCTGCGAGGTTAAGCTGTATTTTCCGCGGTCTGTCTATTGATGGGTGACTGTTCGTTACAAATCGAGACTCCTCCGTGCCTCGCAGAGTACGTCAAACCGTCGGTCCCGGTTGTTATTTGAGATAAGGCTAGGAGTTTCAGAGAGAGCTAACAGAATCGTGTAAGAGTGAATCAATCATTACACTTATGTGCGATTTCCACCAACCGGGCCACGCAAGAGCGCAGCGTGTCGCAGCGGATGCTCGAGCATGCGCCCGTATCCGACCGCGTCCGCCCGACGGCTACAATCTGATGGAATCCGGGAACATGCGCGCGCGTGCTCGTGTATCCGTTGTCGCAGTCAGTTTCTACCTGCGGTGTGGCTGAGTGGAGCCGACCGGACAGCTACCAGCCGACCGGCTGCCGCGGCGTCCGAGCGTAGCCGATCGGCTACTGCGGCATACGCGCGGATCTAACCGAATTCCAAGCAGTGTAATTTCCATGCAAACATGGAACTTAACTATTTTATAGAAGCCTGAATTTCCTTTAGCAAAGTGTGAAAAGCGCTCCGGCGCGGCCCGTTTGGTGGAAATCGTACATTATAGCTACTATCTGTATGTCAGGTACAATGCGGGCATGGTAAATATAGAAAATAAAACCAACATAGACTCTACACCTCTGAGAGAGTATTTGGGTTAGTGGATAGTAATATGAGCTAGGTCCCAATATACAGCATGTAAGGGTAAACACCGTTATCACTCAAACCATGGGTAGTTGACTTAAACATAAAAATAAAGGATCGAGTAAAAAAAAAAAAATATACACATACTTGCTAACGAGGCAGCTGACTGACTGGGGTATCAAGCTGTGCGGGGCCGTGCGTCGGGCCACGCGGCGTGTTCGCCGCGCCCCCTCCCGTAGCTTGTTGCCCCCGCGCATAGAGTGAAATGCTTTTGAGGAAAAATGAAAATTAAAAAAAAAAAGGTATTTTTATTGATTTTACGTTCTATAAATGAAACCAAACCACTGGTTTCAAGGATAACGGTGTTTACCCTTGCAGCCTGTATTAATTACCAAGAACAGAAGAATAATAAGGACAATCTAGTTCGATAATAAAGGTCAGACTTCTTCGGCTGATCGACACAAAGTGCCCGCTCCGTTGAATGACAACAGCTTTTATAACGTCGGGTACGTTGATCCATGACGCCGTCTACCCTTTTTATCTTCTACACTTTGTGCAATGTTGCCAGCTATTGACAGGAGGAAGAAGGAAATATATTTGTAGTTTGTGTAGTTTTCTAAAAGGACCTTGAGTCATTTTGGTCCAATCCCCCAACAGTGATAAAACCTGTACCATATGAAAGCTATTGGGGTACCATTTATTTCATACTATGGCGGTTTTGTCAAAATCGAGCGCGAACATGGTGTTTGGGCTCATTATCAAAACTGAGAATGTTGTCCTACCGGTTGTCTGGAAGGTATTTTTTGATTATTTTTAGCAATGATACTATCTATATTTTAGTCAAATGAAAGTAAAAATGTTAATATAATCTACAATAAAAGAATACAAAGTTTTTTTTATAGTCATATACTCATTAACTTACTCTCCTTAAAGGAGACCTGTGCCAGCAGTGGGACATAAATGGGTTGTTGATGATGATGATGACAGATTAACTAACAAAAAATATATTAATATCCCTATCACATCGTCACTTATTACTATCAGGTGGGATTGTGATCAAAATGCTTGTCAATTTTTAACAAATAAAATGTACCAAAACACCCTGTTCGCGCTCGATTTTGACTTAACCGCCGTAGAATAAAATAAATCGTACCCCAATAACTTTCATATGGCATAGGTTTTATAACTGTTGCGGGGATTGGACCATGTTTTGCCCATGGTCCTTTACTTCTCTACAATATTCTCACACAGAATGTTAAAACAAAGACCGTTGCTAAAACGAGACATCGCTGTAAAACACGGTAACAACCTATTACTGTCCCTGGCAGCCTCATAATGAACAATGAGCAGTAGTTGGCTTAATCACTACGCCAACGGTCGCCAGTAATTACACGGCAACGCGTGGATTACAAATATACATACGTGTGCCAACCTCAGACTTAAAACCGGTAATTAAGATACAAAACAATGGAACTAGAACATAAAATAACAATAGGATGGTAACAATTTAGATAGGACTTGAAAAACGTCTTCTTTGATTAAAATGGATCTTTTAAAGTCGAAAGAATATTTAAAAGAGCTGTTGAAAAATAAACTTCGTTCAGTTCGTTTTTTTTTGTCATTCTGCTGTCTGGGGTACGTTTGTACATTGTTGCTTCGTCTATCAATAAGACAGAGTAACAGCTTAAGAGCGATTACGCACTGCATCCGATCCGAATCCGAGAAAATACGGATATAAAAAACTCGGACCGAATTCGAATATTGCTTTACGCACTGCATCCGATCCGAATCCGTGAAAATACCGATCTAAAGTAAAAATTTCGGACCGAATTCGGATGTTGCTTACGCACTATTCCGATCTCTGATTCAAATTCAAACAATTCAGGGGCCATCTTTGGCATATCCGTTTGGCGTCTGATTTGAATCCGAGGTAATGCGAAAGCGTTCATACAAACAGTACTACAGCTACTTCGGTCCGTCAATTGTTCTTCCGAATTAGAAACTCACAGATGACGGATAGAAATCGGATGACGGATGCCGGATGTAGTGCGTAAACTACCATAGAAATAGTTCTATGGCTACTTCGGAACGTATCTTCACGGATTCGGATCGGATGCAGTTCGTAACCGCTGTAAGTCTGGTGTTCACCAACATTAGTTGTCTCTAACCAACATCAATTATGACAGTTGATGTCTCAAAAACAATAACTATTCATTGCGTGGTACATACAATACGGCTGACGTATCTTGGCGAGTCTGAAGTTAGTTGTTTGGCTGCGCAATGAATCTTTTAGAAACGAAATTGTCTACTGCGCAGCTAATCAGCTAACTTCAGACTCGCCAAGATACGTCGGCCATATTGTAGTTGTGGAAAGTCGTAGACGTTGCTATAGAAATTGTTGACCTGTCAAGATCAAAGCCTTAGCGATTACGAGTGTGTTGCGCAATTAGAATGATGAAACTAAACAACCGTTTAGTCGAAAAGTGTATTAGATTTTTAAGGTTAACGGTTGTGTAACCAGATAATTAATGTTGGTAATTACCAGACTAAATAAAAGGTTCTCGTGTTTGCCCAATCTGACATAACAGAGACCACAAAAAAATATAATCTCTTATCATTTTTTCTTCTAGCCGGAGAACTACCTCCAACTCCATGAGCAGCAGCGTCTACTCCCACAGCCGACGGAACACAACCAGTATACATCATTCCCGCCAAGAACCCACCGATCTCCTGGAACAGTAAAGGCCAGAGCTGGTGACAGGGGCCAGTACTCTCAAGTCTTTGAGAGAGCTCCGGCCAGCCCTAGGGCAGCCACGCTAGGCCGGGTGAAGCGCAATGCCTTGGCAGATGGTGAGTTTTCAGATCAACTTAACGTCAGCCTATAAACGTGCCATTCTGAACCTAAAGCTTTTTCATAGAACACTATAATGGACGGATTTGGGCAACCAGACACACACATAAAGACCAAACTTAGTCTTTAGTTGTGGTCATAAAAGGTGTAAAAACCTTAAAAGTACCTACGTCAAAAAAAACCATGTATAAAAAATAATATCATCAAAATAAATAGGTCAAAAAAAATTAGGAACCCCAGGATAGATTCTAAAAATATTACGTGTAAAGACAAAGATTAGTGCCAGGAACCCAGTGCAGTTACTCCTATTCCTGTGCTGCATTGGGTCCAAGTCTCATATGAAGATGAGCAATCTCCTTTATGACACCAGTGTGTTGATTAAGATGTCATGATGGCCCAGAGTTTATGGACCTGCTTCAAACCCAAGCAAGTGCCAGTGTGACTTTTTCAATGTCATTTATGTACTATCTTAGTAAATTTAAGATGCCAATGACACATATGGTGAAGGAAAACATCTTCAGGAAATCTGGACTTAACAGTCTGAAATCACTAACCCGCAACGAGTAAGAGGCCTCGCCCACAGCGACTTTTTGTAGCGATGCAGTAGATATACTGTCGTGCATGTGTATCGATACAGCTGCGATGCCATCGCTGGCTGTGTACCTTCGCCCAGATTCTGTAGCGATATTAGTAGATTCAGTAGCGATGCAGAAGCGCGTTTACAAAACGCGCGACAGCATCGGTACGAAAAGTCGCCGTGGGCGAGGGGCCTACGTGTAGGGATCAATGCTCGTTCCTTCTTTGTATGGGAAGAGGCATTTTCCTTGCAGTCGGACAGTTACAAGCTGACATAATTACACCTTATTATAGTGTATTGATTAGCGTATTTTGATATAATACCTTAGTCGTTGTTGACATCATTCACAGAAATACTCAATGGTATAGACCATAAAATCTTGGCTAGGAACTGCACGAGCACAGTTTTTAGATACCGATGGTAATAAAACAGTTCAGACAACGTAATAGGCTCAATTTGACGTTTGCATTAAAGCACAAAATAAACGTGTATAGAAGTTGTACGCCTTCGATCTTAAAGAAAGTCGCCTTTTTATTTATCTGAACATAGCGCACCCATGAAGAAATTAAACTAAACGCCACGCATTGGAGTAATTATTAATAGTGTTGACATTACTCCTAAATTTTGACAGGTGTCAAATCGGGCTTCTTAGATTGTCGCGAGTGTAATAACGGTTATATCAGCTTTAATCTCGTATTTCAAAGACATAGTACTAAACGTCTTATTTGCGCGAAGAATAATAAAAGGAACAGTGTCTTTAATATCTTTAATAAACAGCCACAAGAGCCTCCAGAAGAGCTAACTGGAGCCAGCTTGAAAAATGTTTTATATTTTATTTCAAAACAAATTGTTTCGTGAATATAGATTATAAGGTCGTTTAACGGTGTAGAGAACTGGGGAACTTGCGACGTCATCATCGTTGGTACTACCAAAGCAATTTCATTCCTTAAATATGTTTAAAGTTATTGATATGAAATTTAACTTGTTCTGATCGGTTGTGCTGCCATCTGCCCGCGTTTGCCTCCCTATTAGTGGCATTGGCCTAAATAGGTACACGATGCAATTACATGGCATTGCGAAAAAGAAGCCATAATGTAACCATATAATTTTGTCTTTAGAACCACACACATCATCGGCTCTCCAAACCCAGACATTAGATCGGAAGAAGTCAATGGGTAGTACCAAGTGCCTCGCCACAGTTCACGGGCCTGGCCGAGGAAGAGGCCGGTCTACCATGCAGAGGCCGAGGGGGGCTGTCATAGAACAGCTGATCGCTGAGGAATGTGGAGAACTGCAGATGAACAGGAGTCAGGATGATCTGGATGACTCAGAGGACCCTGACGAGTCGTGAGTGTTTTTTTTCTTTCTTCACCAGTGCTAACGAAATCTATGTTCATACTACTTTGAAAGGCATGCTCTTGTGGATCAAGGACCATTTTTCGGGGCATTAGGACCATTTTTTCATCTTTAGTCTTGTCATTTTTCGAGGTTTTGAAGCTTAACGTTCTTATTTCTATTTGATCTTAGAGCATAGTATGCTCTTAGTTCTACTATAGTACGGGTTTATATATTTACAAGCCAGGGCCAAGACTGTCAGTCATTTCATCAACCTATCATTAACTGCTCATTAAGTTAATTCGGTTTCTAAACCACACAATAGCTAACATTTGCATTTGACCCCATATCAACAGTGAATGACAAGATTATTGAACACATAAATTTCATATTTATTTATGGGTGTCATTTAGTTTATCTGGTCAATAGTTACGGACTACATTATTGATATGTCGGTGAAATACCCTTTATGCTTGTTTTCCACGGTGCGTGATATAGCGCACCGCGACGCACGAGCTCGCACCGACGCACCATGGGAAGAGACTCGTCCGTGGTAACGCGGACGCGTGCGGAGCGGTGTGCCGTGTCGCACGCACCCTCATAATGTGGCTTCCCACGGTGCGTGATTTTACGGATGATATGACGATATGATGATTTGACGACTCAGCCGGCGCGCGCTACCACGCACCGTGGGAAGCTAGCTTTAGAATAATAAAGTAGAAACGATAGCTTTTTATTCATGGTTGATTCAAAGTTTGCATAAAAATCAGCTGTATTTTTTACATCTGTAAATAAAAAATGTTGATCTTTGTCTATTAAAAACATTGAAACAAGTTTTTACAGTCAGTTTAGTTTTACAATAAAGTTAAATTTATTTTCATTTCAATTCTAACGTTTTAAAATTGTTCACAGAATATGTCCACACGACACACCGTCACGAGTGCCTTTGATTTGGAACGAGGAGAACCATAAGATGAAGAGCTGTACCGTGCCCAGCAGTAGTGCATCCACCAGCGTTCAACATCATATACACCACGGCATCGAACACTGCCACATTCCTGTCGGGATCGTGTTATTCCTTCTCCTTGCCTACATCTGTGTCGGTGCTGCTATCTTCTCCGCCTGGGAGAACTGGAGCTTCCTCGACGCTGCGTACTTCTGCTTCATAGCATTAGCCACAATAGGCTTCGGGGATTTCGTCCCCACCAGCTTTCTAACAACAAAACAAAGTACGGAACATACCAAAAGCGAGTACGTTCAGATGATCGCGTGTTGTGCTTACCTGGTGTTTGGACTTATATTAATAGCTATGTCATTTAGCCTTCTACAAGATGAAGTAGTTGCTCGGTGTTCGCAATTAGCTAATAGTTTAGGTCTTTCTCGTCAATGACAGTACGAGAAGAGCGATTGTAGCTCAACAGACAATCACTTAAGAATGTTATGATCGTTATTGTAAGCAATTGATTTAGGGTCCACTTCATTTAATTTCTTCATTGGATCCATTTCTGTACTTATTGTAATCCATGTTATCATTGTATCATAAATGAAAATTATTTTCTCATGTCTACACAAAATTGTAATGATAATTTTGAATATGACAAAATTTGAAAAAACTTTTTACGGAATTTGTACTCGAAATGAAAGAGGTTTGTGATGTAAATAATGTATAAAACTATTTATAAAAGCAAGGCTGACATTGTAATGAAACAATAAAATTGTGTTGAACTATAACTTGTTTGATTATTCGATTAACTTCACCAACTTTATGACATCTTATTTTCCTAACAACACGCAGACTGCAGTTGACATTACAATTTGATTCTAGCGTTAAACTTTTAACATCTAAAGGCCACTGCAGACACAATACTTCTAGAATCGGCGACCGACGATTTTGCGGCTGCATCGCCTTTTGGCTACTCTCTGTGATCGATCACAGAATCAAAATAGCGCGTTTTAGCAATAATAATAGGGTATTTGACTGAAAAAATCTAATTAGTCCGTCAGTTAGATTATCAAAAATATTTGAACTGTGTTGTTTCTTTTGTTACGTAAACCAAAATTGACGAAGATACGACACTTTTAAAATTGGCATAATGTCACAAGCAAGTACAATTTTAACTTGCTTCTGACGTCACAAACTCTCGAGTTTTGATGCGTTTTATCTTTCCAAATGTTCATAGATTTAACAAAACAAAAAATACGTGTCCATTATTTTTCAAAACTAACTGGCGGACTAATTACATTTGTAATTTATTTATGCTGTCAACATGCCTATTGCTTTGGACACTAAGCCATGTTCCGAAGACACCAGGGGCCTAATTCTCCTAAAATAAATCTTGATAAATCACAACCGAATCCAGGCCGAACCGGTCATTCAGACAGTTCTCAATTTCAAAAGCTGTCGAATTGTTTGACACATAAAACAAAATCAATCATTTTGAAGGTATCGAAAACAAAAACTGACTGACGGTTGTGGTTCTATTGCGTTTGGCAACAATTTATTTTAGGAGAATTGGGCCCCAGAAATTGGCTTTCGTATGTGTGAGTTGGAGTAAAATATTCAGTTGCGTCATCAAGCGACCAAAGAGCATTTAAATCGCCGATGCTAAATGTATCGAGTGATGTTGTTGTTCTGCTTAGCCTTTTCCCAACTACGAGTATCGGTATATCTACACCAGTGCGCTTTAATGTTCATCTTGCGCTTTCAGCTCTCAATTCCTCTTGCGTCAAGCACATGCAATATATCGGGGGTAAAAAGACCCTTAACGATAACGAAAACCACATATTTTACCCATCATTGGGATCATTTTTTTCTACCAGACCATACCTGGGAAATCATTGGTTTTGGAGATATTGAAGGTCAAAGTGTACATTTTTTTCAGTTTTTTCCAAAAACGTATTCTAAGTGATAATACTAAACTTTTCTCCAAATAACCTTATCAAAATTTTAAATTTTTCCTCACAAATTACGCATTTGAAGTTACAAAAACGCAATGAATATCAAACGCATACGACCGCCTTGGCTCAGCTGTGTAGCCGCTGCACGACACACACACGCACAGTCGGTTACGTGCATTACATTGCGCGCTACAAAAAAACGTTTTTTTATGCCTAAAAATAAAAGTCGTTTCCCAGCAATTAATTTTGGTCAATGTAATTTAGTTTGATGTACAAAGTGCGTAGATTTCGGCTATGTGATGGGTCTTTTTACACCCTGTATATTGATTGCCTTATGACGCATGCAGCGTATCGTCTACACCGGTGCGCCTCGGTCAGTCGTCAGTCGACATATAATAGACCGATTAGCGTGCGCTAGGAGCATGCGGTTTTGTCGAACTAGTATTAAGGCATGCGCTATGGCGCTTCACGCATGCTTCAAATGAACATGAAAGCGCACTGGTGTAGACATAGCTTATGTATGTTGGGGTCAGCTTCCAGTCTAACCAGATGCGTCTGAATACCAGTATTTTACACGGAGCAACTGCTACCAGACCTCCGCAACCCAGTTACTGGGCAATGTCAATATCCTAAAGTTAGAAGGGTTTTTTGTTTTTTTTATTTGTGATGGGTTTGCTCTTGACTCTGGTCAAGGTTAGAAGTGACAGACAAAGTCTACGATGGATCAACCTTACCCAGAAGAAGCCCGTTCTCACTCTAACTTTGAAGAGATTCGGGTTGTCAGACTTTCGGGCTTCTGACTAGTCGTAACCACTGTCATAGGTAAGGAGACTGCACTGCTGACCTTCCGGCATTCCGACCTACTTGAGGGAGTCGCTGTACGGCTGAACCACCGGCACTCTGATCTACTCGAGGGAGTCGCTGCACTGCTGAGCCTCCGGCACTCCGACCTACTTGAGGGACTCCGTGTGACACCCGGAACCGATGATTTAACGTGCTCTCCGAGGCACGGAGAGGTCTCGATGTGTAAAAAACAGTCACCCATCTATGGGCTAAAAGTATCGAGTGTACTAACCCCATATTTTGAAAGAAAGAAAGAAAAGTATTTATTTTTCGGCCCCAAATGGACGCGCACACGCTTAAAATTTGAAATACAGTATTACAAATTAAAAACGTATTACTTTATAAACAAAAACAACTAATAGTCTGGTAAAACGAACACAAAAAAGAGTACTATAAACATACTGAAACACTATTGTTAATATCTATAGTCTATGCTATGGTGTACGGGTTACCCAGGCATCTAAATCTAATCTACGTATTATCACTAAAAACATTTATACATTCAATTTGTTATTGTTGAATTTGTGCGTCGCATGGTGCGCAAAAATTTAGGTCGTTGCTCAGCATTATGCAGTGACTTCGGACGAACCTAATGCCAACAGCGCTGATTTTCAGCAACAACCTTCGTTCGAGTGACGCTAATGAAAGCACCAGAAAGAACCGTGAACCGTGAGTATTTTACTATCGTATATTACCGAACAGTGTGTGAAATCAAGTTAAAATACTGTGTAGTGTGTTGTGGCAATTTTACTATCTTTAACTTTCCAAACTGAAATTACAAATCCAATTACTCTAATTGGAACACACAAATAGAGAGTACGAAACGAAATACTTGAACCACAAGGGAATCAAAACAATTCTGAACACATTACATCAGTTAACTGGACGACTAAATTCCCCAATTCTGGTTCGCGTAAAATCCTCCCTGGTGGGATTACGTGCGGTCTGATACGAGCAAAGTGTCCTTGAATTACGGCGGCATCGTCCTAACATGGGCTATAAAGTTGGACGAAATTTGAATAAAAAATGTTCTAGTTGGTTTTCTTTGTTGTGTGATGGACAATGTTATAGCCTCTCTGAACCATGAATTGGCCTAGAATTGTTTCTGTCTAAAGTAAAATAAGAATCTAAGAGCGAATGGAGAAGAAAGCTGTTTTTAGGGTCCCGTTTTACCCTTTGGGTGGTCCGTCGGTCCGTCTGTCCGTCTGTCTGTCCGTCTGTCACCAGGCTGTATCTCATGAACCGTGATAGTTAGACAGTTGAAATTTTCACAGATGATGTATTTCTGTTGCCGCTATAACAACAAATACTAAAAAATAGAATAAAGTAAATATTTAAGAGGGCTCCTATACAACAAACGTGATTTTTTGCTTGTTTTTGCTCGATATTGATAACGGCAACAGGTAGGTAGACGCTTGAAATATTCACAGAATATTTAGTTATATATTCACATAAAAATAAATGATTAATTTAAAATAAAACAAATATTTAACCTGTGTAGTACTGTAATTATAGACACAATAGATAAACAATGGCGGCCGTGCCGTTTTCGGTACACTTGGGCGAGTGACATTAAGGAGGGCTCCCATACAACAGACACGAGTTTTTTGCCGTTTTTATAGATACGTACGGAATCCTTCGTGCGCGAGTCCGACTCGCACTTGGCTGGTTTTTTTTTTACTTGTTTATTTTGCCTAGCCTTTTCTTAAACATGTTGGGGTCAGCTTCCAGTTTCATCATTTAAGGTTAAATACCAGTATTTTATTGAATTTTTCAATAAAATACTGTGTTGTAACTACTTTAATACATTCGAGTCCATCACACTTTTCATAGAGCTCATACGCCATCCCGCCATATTGCTAGTGGACCTTCCAGGAGGGTTCTCGGTGTTAAGTTTGCGCTAAGAGTGAACCCTTGGGGAGGGTTCCTGGCATTCGGTTAAAAATCGTGAAGAATACGCTAACTACGTCGTCAAATAGGTGTTTGCTTGTTTCATGACGGTGATTTTTCCAAGAAAAACCTGCATTTAAAATGAGCCCTCCACGAGGGCACCCGGCATGGCGAATGCGATTACAGGGTCCTGGAGGTCACCCGGCACTGAAGGTGTTAAAGTTTATTAAAATAAAGTTTATAAGCAGCTTAAACTTTGTACCTGCCAAGAGCGTATAATTTTAAGAGTATTTGGGAAAAATGAATACCTATTCAGGCAAACTACAACAAACTACTTGAGAATTCCTATATTCTTTACATCTAATCACATGTCATCTAGTCCCTACAAACTACAATAGCCTTTTTTAGGGTTAGTAGTCAACAAGGAACCCTTATAGTTTCGCTATGTCCGTCCGTCCGCCCATCCGCAGCTTAGCTCAGAGACTCTTAGTACTAGAAAGCTATAATTTGGCATGGATATATCTACATATAAATCACGCCGACAAAGTGGTAAAATAAAAACATGTCTAAGCTAACCCGAAGGATAGCTACTAAAATAACAGAATTTACTAGTAGGATTAATAGCTTTTTTGCTTTCTGAGGCGTTATTTATTAAAAACAGGATGGTACATAAGAACTGAATACTTTAATACGATCAGTAATTATTATAATGCAGGAATATCAAACACAACCATAATTACAATCTTTAAGCAACTATTATAATAATTGTGAACGTTCGTACAAACCAAAGATCGCAGCAAAAGAAGGGCGAGTACCGCACCGCATACTGTTATATAGACCGTTTTGACAGGTCGTGAAGTAAATATGTCAGACTACCGCCACGACGTCATTATATCGCTAACACATGTTTTTTTTATGTTGCCTCCTGTTCTTCTAAAGTGGGGATGTTTTTTTTTCTCGTCTACCCCATCGTGTGGGGTGTTGTTGGATAGGTCTTTCAAAAATATTGTGGATTTGTGAGAGCAATTTTTCTATTAAGGAATCCGTTTCTGAAATATCAAGCTTTAAAGTGCTAATTTTTGTTAGGGTCAAATGTCCCCCCTCCCCCGCCAGCTAAACAGTTGGTTTTGGATATGTGAAAAAATTCACGGTAGTAGTATATACAACGAAGTTAAAAGGAAAACTATCACAGCTAAGTAGGCTGTACAAGTTTACAAGTAATAGTCGACCAACCGGAAAAGTAATAATTTCGCACAAATTCCATTGAAAAATTACTAAGCCCTCTTCTTAGTCCGCATTATTGTGCAACTACGGAAACCTACTACTGCGCGTGGCCCGACTCGCACTTAGCCGGTTTTTTTACATGTAAACATCCTCATGTACACCGTCGGCCCTGGAGAAGGTGGAGGGTGCTGTCGTACTCTTACCGACTAAAACCACCACGGTATTCCTTCGACGACCTATGGCTGACGTCACGGGATTAGCTATTACACTCACCACAACCAAACAATCACAGCCTGAATACTAAAGCAACGTTTATTAGCTATCCGGTCCATAACCATTAGCCCCTGCCCATACAACCATTAAACGTGTGTAGCGTTTCACAACTACGTGACAGCGTTGTTTGCAGAACATATTTTATTATATCTATACAGGGTGTAAACGAATTCGTGTAATTCCTTCAAATCACATGATATATTAATGGTATAGATTAACCCTGCACGGGATTTAGATTGTTTTTTTTTTCCAATAAATTTTTTTATGATGGAAAATTTCGATGCCATGCATAAATGAATGAAGGCACGGCGACACAGCTGACGGGCACGATTAGCTCGATATCGCTCCACGCAGTCAGTTAACTTGGGACGCTAAAATTACTCAGATACAGAATACCATGGTTAATTTTTTGAAAACTTTTTTTTGTTGATTTTGAAAATAATAGGTTGATTTCAGAATCAACAAAAAAAGTTTCAATCAATGTTACCAGTAGATAACGCGGTTTGAAAGAATTACACGAATTCGTTTACACCCTGTACATAAACATAACATAACATCACGCCTGTATTCGTGGAAGGGTTCGGCTGAGGTAGAGGTATATACGGTGCTTTTTTACTTGCTAGGGAGCTGCCACGAAAGTGATATATGTACATATATTACTTACATACCAAATACTTACTATCTAAACCATCGATCATATTATCAAAACAGAGAAATGTATTTATTCATTTTTGCATTCAGATTATCAGACGTTAGACGTTTTGAGTAGATACAATACAACATCCTTACAAACCGAGCCATCTTAAATTATCGACACGTATGTATTTTTTTTTTCGTCAAGAAACATTACGTATTACCTAGTTACATTGCATGTACACACCATTTCTGCGGAAGCTCGCCGTATGCACCCTCATTTCGCCGTCATGTTTCATCATTCAACCGGCCTGGGGATCGAACCCATGACCTCACACTCAGCAGTCCCGCTTGTGACGTCGCAATTTCTTTATTTTTTTATTTTTTTCTATTGGACTGCTGTAGATGGTCTTAGGGGACCGTTTCTACGTAACCGGGCAGTTATTGGCGAGACCTGATGGTCTCCAGCCAATGGGGGAGAAGTAAAATACTTAACCTAATCTAACTAATTGTACTACACTAACATCATGACTACCTGCAAGCAATTTCTTTAGTTGTTTAGGTAATTATAAACAGTGTGTTCGTTCCGACATATTTGATGCTGACTGTAAGTACATCGAAAGCGATTCCCGAGAGGAGGTTTGGACCATCAACAGTTCCTGATGTGAGATGAATAATCATAATTAAATTCAACACATTGTAATTGTTGAAACATCGGAGCATTTTCAATTGTGTTCCGTTCACAACAGAGTTAAGTTGTACAAAATCTATACGTATAGCATCATCAGCCTATTCAGTCCCACTGCTGAGCACAGGCCTCTTGTATGTACGTAAGAGCGTATACATAAAGGAAACAGGTAACCAGCGCCGACCTACCCGCGCTTATCGGTACTGGTCCGTGCGGGTAACCGCTACATAAAGGAAGCGGGTAGAAGCAGGAGCTGGCATTTTTTAACAAAAATACGCCTTAGGCCGGCCATAGACGGGCAGCTCGAGCAGTTAGCCAGTGATAAACATACACGGACAGCTCGAGCAGTCAGTGTATGCCTGGCGACTGCTTGACCGCATGCCGTGCCGTCAACCGCCCGAAGCAGTTGCAACTGCTCGAGCTGTTTCGTCTATGTACGTACGTAGAAGGCTGTAGTTTACTATGCAGTTGTAGCTTAAAGCAGTCGATCCTGACTGCTTCAAGCTGCCCGTGTATGGCCGGCCTTATTCACTTGCAAATACAGCAACAAATGACGGCCTACCAGCGCTGATCGGAGCAGGTCGGAACGTTCGGAGCTTGTCGGCGCTGGTTCGCCACACAGTAAAGAAACTACCTGCGCTGACTAACTGCGCGGACCAGCACCGACAAGCGCTGACAGATCGGCGCCGGCAACCCACTTTCTACGTGCACTTGGACTCAAAATATCATCTACCTATTCCTATTAAACATAATATCCACAAACATGACATCACATGCCTCGTAACAATCATAGCCTAGAAACCAGAGCAACGTTAGCCATCGGCTATAACCATTAGCCGCTGGCATACAACCGTTTAGCATGTGTAGCTATTCTCTCCACATAACAACTACGTGACACTGTTGTTTGCAGGATATTTTGTTATACAAAACAGTACTTACGAAGCACACGTGTTGATAATATTGGTACAGATATTTTTGAAATTAGTGTATGAACTTAGAACTAGGGCACACCTCTATGTGGAAATAATAATTAGAACATTCGTTGATTGCGTTGTAGAAACCACCGGTTTGGAACTTCTGTCCCGGTCCAGGTTTACCTATTTACCAAATTTCCCGGTGAATAAAGATGTAATAAATTCAATTTCAAAATGACATGTTCGGAATTAAATAATTATGTTACGTGTTATCCAGTCATGGGGCCCGATTCTCCTAAAATAAATTGTTGCCAAACGCAATCGAACCACAACCGTCAGTCAGTTTTTGTTTTCGAAAACTTTCAAAATGATTGATTTTGTTTTTTGTGTCAAACAATTTGATAGCTTTTGAAATTGAGAACTGTCTGAATGAACGGTTCGGCCTTGGTTCGGTTGTGATTTATCAAGATTTATTTTAGGAGAATTAGGCCCCTGTTCAGGGAGGTGAAAAATCTGAAAAATATAAATCAATTAGTGTTTGATTTCATTTGAGATTTTTAAGATGATTAATTAAGAAAATGAGACTTATTTGACTACCGAAAAAAAATTCATATCTTTTACCACGATATTTTCGAATTATCACCTAAATGTCCCGGTCAGTACTGAGACTATTATGGCAACCGTACCCTAGTTGCACCTGATGGTAAGCGCAAACAGAATCTAAGATGTAGCACAGACATTCAAGTGACATAGATATACAAGGTTAGTCAGAAAGGGGGTACTAATCCGAAAAGGTGTCAAAGTAACCATAATATTGAGTAACTTTTGTTCTACCACTTTCCCAAAAAGTAAATAGTTTAAGAAAAAACATCTGTTTAAAAATGACAAAAAAATATGCTAAAATCTATCTATCCTCAGCTATGATCAGCTGTGTTTACATATTAGGTCATATTTGAGGTCAAGAATTAGAAACTCTATTTTCTGAATTCGTAACTAAAACAGGGACGAAGAATTTTTGAAATAACTAAAATAAATAGTACTTCACATTTGAAATTTTCTCACTTGCTTTAAAACCGTCATCAGTGATACTTTAAGTAGCCCGCGAATTAGTACCTATTTTCCGACTAACCTTGTAGAGGAAATCCCCTGTACCCCTTTGGCTCTCCCATACACACGACGGAACACTAAACTGATTGGCTGATTGATGCTTGAATATAAGTAGGTAAATATTATTAAGTAGATTGAAAATGAGATAAAAATTACTCATAAAACTGATATACCTAATTGGAAGGAAATCAGTTAGAAATGCATTTTTGTCCACAGATCAGTTTACCCATGTCAGTCGTAAAAAAATATCAAGAAAAAGTATTGTCGAATAATGTAATTCTAAAGGTGCGACTCGTGCGCTGCGTACATCAAGCAAGCGAGCATTTTTAAAATATTCTTTGAATGTTCCGTAGAATCCAAGTAAACAAAGATAGAACAACGAAATAATGCTCGGTCTCTGTTTATGCAAAGAGAATATAGCGTGGGTATAAAATGAGCATTCGCTCGTCTGTTCTAAACCCATCTTAACATCACGCCTGTGTTCCCCGAAGGTTAGGGCAGAGGTGTACACCCTTATTCCGCCGTTATGTTTAAGTCTTAGTACGGGACAAAGATTTTATAAAAAAAAAGACCACGGAAAAACCCAATAACACTTGACCCGACCTGGGCATCAAACCCAGAACCTCACACTCAGCAGTTGCGCTTGCGACTACTAGATCAAAGGGTTTAATATCTTCCTTTAGTGCTCTTCCTTTAACCACTATACCTTTGAATCAATTCTCAATCAATGACTACGATATACCTAAAGGTTACTTAGACATCTCCAGTTCATTAAAGGATCAATAAAAGCAACATTTATTTACTTTTGCTTTAATATCCTTCTTCAGGGCTCAAGGAATTGTCTTATCGAGGACTTACTCAATTGATGACAACAATACAATGAATCCTTATAGAACTACTTGGTTACTGTTGAAAATAATTTCGATATAAAACCAATTTCGATTTCAAAAAAGCCAAAAAACAATTCAATCTCTTGCGTAAAAATATACACAATTTGAATTCTAGTTTCGATTAATTTATTCCATAAATATTTAATAGAAAACCAATTTAGCACCAATTTTACATTCGAATAAACGAACTTTAATGAATTTTAAGGGTGATATACGAATAATTCCGACTAATCGAAATTGGAATTACTTAGTAGGTATTTTTTGTAGGCTAAGTCAGGTATCGTTCATAATACCTTCAAGTTTCTTTAATCGTTTTCGTAAATGACAACTGTCAAATTGTTTCACAAAAACAAAACAAAATCAAACTGCCGATTAAAGAACGATTACGATACGATTAAAGAAATCTGATCGTTTCAAACAAGTTTTCGGCTTCAAAAAAATACATAAATAAGTTTATAGATATTTCCAATATCGAGACATCGGAATTATTTATATAAGTCGCCCTACAAGTCAATAAAAGATCAACAAAAGCAAGATGTTTGTTGGTATATTTACTTCAACATCTTCCTTCATCTCTTCTAAGGCGCTGTATTTTCAAGAACATACAACGCTACTCAATCGACAACTACGATACAATAGCTTCTACCAACAAACGTTCGAATTTCAAATGCAGACGAATGAATAAAACAGCACTCACCCGGAGCGACACTCCAATCGCTATGAAGTTCGCACAAACTAGTTTCAAATTCGTAAATATTACGAGCGCGCCGTTCCCACCTGTTTCCGCATCGTTCACTAAGGTAAGGTAAGGTAACTTAATATAACTTTTGAATGCAACCTTTTTGGTGGCAACTTTCTCGCTGAGAAAATATTGCAAAGATTTATGAGCCAACAATGTGATAGTTAGTTTAAATTGAATTGGAATTTTCATGTTGAAAAACCCACTTAGACGGGGTTCGTGCGAGACTTTGCAGTGGCTGAGTCGCGAGACTTTCGTGCAGTTTTTTGCATGTAAGTTGATAAAGGTTCATTTACACGACTCGTTTTAGCAGAGTTTCATGTTCTGTGTAGCCTTTTCCCAACTGTGTTGGGGCCGGCTTCCAGTCTAACCAGATGGGGCTGAATAACAGTATTACACGGTGTTTTAAAAAAAAAACTACACCCCAACTTTAGTTACAAATTCAGAAAATGGTACTTCTAATTCATGACCCCAAATATGACCTAAAATGACAGCTATACCTGGCTATAGCTGGGGATAAATAGATTTTAGCGTATTTTTTTTGAGATCTGTGATCACCTGTTTCTCTCAAACTATTGACTTTCGGGAAAGTTGAAGAACAAAAGTTATTCATTGTAATGGGTACTTTAATACCCTTTCGGATTAGTACTCCCTTTCCGACTAACCTTGTAGACTATGTCTACATTATGGTACGAGTTCGTAGCCGATTGCATACAGCAGCAGCAGACGACGTATCGACACGTCGTCTGCTGCTGCTGTATGTCGTACGCGACATATCGTAGCGACACGTCGGAGCGTAATTTTTTGAGAAAGATTCAACGTTTCGTCACTGCAACGTCTTTGGCACTACTGATCTGCGGTCGAACGACACATTGTCTGAGGTCGTGCCACGTGTAGTCGAGCGACGTGTCGCTAGCTGCGGAAGGTATTTCATAGAAATACATATAAACCAGTAGTGTCGGAGCGATACGTCGTCTGCTGCTGCTGTATGGAGTCGGCTATGTACTCGTACCTTAAACCTACACATAAAAACTTTTGGTAACGCAATTGACACTGAAATTCTGATTTACTCATGACTTCGAAAAGTCAATGGTACGAGCTCGGATCGATTTCAGACCTTACATGGAACGTAAGTGTTAAACCGCCAGTCTATCTCTGAAATAAGTCTTAGCCCACAAATTCGTTTTGGTTGTATTGTGAAGAAGATTAATTAGCCTGTGCTAATCAATTCGCGGCTTGCGACACTGGTTACACAATAGATCTGCTGGCTTAAGTCTGGCCTGAATAAGCTTTTCAGCCTAATTATTTTTCCTTTACACCTGAGGCTGCTGTGTTCGAAGTTTATAAAGACCTGTATTTGTAATTTATCTTATGTCCTTGTATTAATTTAGTACAAATAATAATCTAAAAAATCTAATAAATCTTTAAATTTAACAACCTACGTATTTTATGATTTTATCTTTCGTGAGACACATTCATATTTATGATTAGTTCATTAGAATTTCAATAGAGACGGTGGTTGGACACTGCCACCTTCCTGGAGACCAGCTCTGAAGTCTACGTCATATAAAAGTGAGTTAAGTCTGGAGTGCGACACAATAAGGCCTCATTTACGGAGACGCGGCGTGGCGTCTCACGGCGCGTCGTACGATTTTCTGTTTACGGAGCGGCGGCGCGTGCAGCGGCCCGCATCATCACTCGCGCAAACACAAACATATGGCAATGTACGATGTTGTTTATGAAGATGCGGCACGTGCGATGCCGTGGGCCCCGCCGTGGTTGACGCTACGTTTTACAGTGGACGGAGAATTGCAGGAATAGCTGGTCGCAACGCTGCGTGCGTAGCCGCGATAAACGTCGTGTGTGACGCGACGATGTCATCCGCGGGCTCCGCCTGCATTTCAAGCAAACGCGTGTGATATCGCTTCTCCCGTAAACGCTCTCATACTCGTACAACGCCCTATGATTGAATACAGTGCGGGCCGCGCCGCACAACGCGACGCGCGACGCCCCGCGTCTCCGTAAATAAGGTCTAAGCGCGGTATGCACCGGCACTCAGTATCTCATTAACACGGATACGACAAGTGACGAAGACGCACGAGCAATACCGACACAGAGCGCGCCCCTCTCGTCGCGAGCGCAACGCTACGCGGTGCGGTGCAGTGCTAGTTCGACTCGCGACCTCGCCGCGTGATCAGCTCGTGATTAAGGGCTCCGTTTGAGTCCGAAACTAGTCGGGCAATCCCGAAAAATGCACGCGAGTAAACCGTTACTAATCATAAACCTATGTATTCATAAATGTTGGCAGATGTTATCTGTCCAGTCGCGGACTTGAAATGTTTACCACCCTAAGCTCTTTTGCTTGCACATTACTTTTTCATAAGATCGATCGGTCGCTCGCAGAGAATTGACAGGGCAAAGATATTTCTTTCTTAATTGACATAAAAAGGTTAATTTAAAAAGGCTTTATACTAGGTAGCATAGAAAAAGTTATCAACCTATTTAGTAAATTCAATCAAGTTCGATCTATACAACTTTTTAGACACACATACATAAAAACTTAGAATAAGTTGCATAAAAATGAGTTCATGACATCAAAAAGTGGTTAATAGCCTTTTTGCTAGAATCAACGCTTCTCAGTTTTTAAAACGAATACTTTATGTTGATATTTCACCTTGAACCTTATTGCGCAGTGTGAGAAGGATACGAATTTGAAATCTGATAAACATTTCGAATCCGCGGCTGTACAAATTTAACAAGATTTCAGTGACTACTTACTTTATATTTAACTAGCGACCCACCCCGGCTTCGCACGTGTACGTTTTATAGCTTAAAACCTTTCTCTTGAATCATTATATCTATTAAAAAAAACCGCATCAAAATCCGCTGTGTACTTTTAAAGATATAACATACATAGGGACAGACAGCGGGAAGCGACTTTGTTTTATACTATGTAGTGACTTATTTTTTAATTTCGCAAAGTGTACAGTTCTTTTGTACAGTCAGCTACATGTTGTTGCAGCTGACTGTACAAAAGTGACCTTGTATTAATTTTAGTACAAGGACATTTTCGTATCTAGTTACAAGGTATGTATATTTAAATCCGAAACAAAATTTTAAAAGATGATTGCCCCTCGTATTCAAGACACGTTTATTGATCTTTTCAATCTTGACCGACAACCTTGTTATTTTTTATGAAGCTGCGGTTATTTATTTAATCTTAATTTTTTTCTTTTCCCGAACCAAGGAATATAACGTGTCGAACAATTTTTATTATTGCAATTTTTAAAAATTATGCTATTGCTACTTTCTTATACCTAGGTTCTTCTTCCTCCTAGCCTTTTCCCAACTATCAGCTCCCAGTCTAACCAGATGCGGCTGAATACACGGAGTGAGTGCCATCAGACCTCCGCAACCCAGTTACTGGGCAATGCCAGTATCCTAACGCGGCATCCTACGTGAGCGATGTAGAAGCGACGCGAAGCGGTGCGGCGCGACGCGAAAACAACAAACAGTCGATACCTATTGAGGTGGCCTACGTAACCAAATGCACGTGGAGTACGGTGCGCCGTGAAGCGAAGCGGAAGCGATCAGTTGGCTTGATATTTTCGCGCGAACTGGATGCGGCACCGTACAGTGCTACTGAATGGCGGCGGCGCGCGACGGGCGTTTCGCGAGCTCGTAGGACAAAGCCGCCGCTTCGCACCGCATCGCATTGAATTCGCGTGTCACCGCATCGGATCGCTTCGCAATTCGCGTCGCTTTGAACCGTCTACGTAAGACGCCGCGTAAGGTTAGACGGTTGTTGTTTCTTATACCTAAGTAACTTTTAAAAATAAAATAATAATTTATCATTACACCACTAGGTATCCCTCTCCTTTTCCTGCCAATATTGTTGATACGGTTGTCTGTCAGAAATCGCCTATAGCGATAAGACCACCCATTGTACATATCTTTCATTCAAATAATGTAGGTATCTTGCTTGCTCATATTAATTATAGATGTAACATACATAACGCACAAACAACCTCTTAAGGGTTCACTGTACTCATCATTATGAACAACTTTTACTGTGGGACCAAACCTGAAATCGCAAAAAATATCAGCTGTTCCCTACATTTTACTTCGATACGCTATACCACCATAAGGCGGACTACCAGCCAACCTTTGGGTTAAATGGATTTATGTGTACAAACTTGATTTTGACTTTGACTGTGTCCATTCTTAGAATTGGTTAAATGAAACAGAAAACCTTGAAAACTATAGGTACCTACATTATTTATACAGCGCGGGGACGGGGTTGCATATAAAAATTTCCTCACCGCACGTTAGGAATAGACGCGTGTTGTAATAAGATTCAACAACCCAGCACGCGATGTAGTAGAATCTACACGGTCTGCGTGGCTAGCTAACCACCCTCACATTAAAGTCAGGCGCCAAGCAGTTTACTGTGTTCCGTCGTATGTATGTGAGAGCCAGAGGGGTATAGGGTAAGCCCTCTATTACTTGGATTCGTGTGCTCCACCTTAGACCCTGTCTGCGCTTACTATTAGGTTCAACTAGGGCAAAACGCGACCAAGATAAATAATAATAAAAAAAAACGGCCAAGTGCAAGTCGGAGTCGCGCACGAAGAGTTCTGTACCATAATCTATAAAAACGGCAAAAAATCACGTTGGTTTTATGGGAGCTTCTTTAAATATTTATTTTACTCTGTTTTTTTAGTATTTGTTGTTATAGCGGCAACAGAAATACATCATCTGTGAAAATTTAAACTGTCTAACTATCACGGTTCATGAGATACAGCCTGGTGACAGACGGACGGACGGACAGCGGAGTCTTAGTTATAGTGTCCTGTTTTACCCGTTGGGTACGCAACTCTAAAAATTAAATACAGAAGCAATAATGCTACATAAACATAACTACACCTCGAAACACTTACTCAAAATATTCCTAAATTCCTTTAATAAAATCCCATGACAATCCTTAAATAGAAACAAAAGCGAGTCTAATTTAAATACAAGCCTACGGATAATGATATTGGTCCCAAGAGTTGAAACACAACATTAGCAAAGCGCTATGGTGAGATGCTAAGATGTACTCATTCAATTATTCAAACATCTCGATGATTTTCTCTCGGACTCGAGTACCTAGATGGAGTCGCGAATGCCGCCCAATCGCTGATTCGTGCGCGGTCGACCACATCGGAACTCGGTCTCATCGAGTCAATAAATAGTCATCAGTCCTAGATAACAATCGATAATCTTTACTAAACATTCGTTCAGTGCGAGTACAATCTGTCTAGCCTTTTCCCAATCTATGTTGAGATCAGCTTCCAGTCTAACCAGGGGGTCTACTCCCTAAGCACGAAGTCCGTGGTTTCAGCCTTAGTTACGAGCGTTTCCTACTCCCTATCACCTACGGACATACGATTATTTCGGGGCCGGAACTAAGAATGAATGACAACACGATTTGATGTCCCTTCTACCGATATGTTTTTGCAAGTCTGAAAAGTTGAACTTGACACTTGTTTTGTTCACTCCTACTACTACTGTTTCGGGCTACTTTCGGACGGACGACTAACTTTGTTGACGGACTTAGGGAGTAGGCCCCCAGATACGGATGAATACCAGTATTACATACGGAGCGACTGCCATCAGACCTCCATATCCCAGTTACTAGCCAATGCTGATATCTAAAGGTTAGACCGGTTGTCAAACTTTCGGGCTTCTGACTACCCGTAACGACTGTCATAGGTATTCGTATAACATCAGGGACCGACGGCTTAACGTGCTCTCCTAGGCACGGAAGGATCTCGATGTGTAACGAACAGTCACCCATCTACGGACTGACCGCGGCAAGCGCAGCTTAACCATGCAAATCCAAATCTGCGCGGTTGATAATTAGAAACAAGCTCCCCTTCAGTGCGAGTACAATCGCCGATTAGAAATAGTCGAAAAACATCTCGATTGTTTTATCATACAGCAAATCGATTGTTCTTCTTCTCTCGTGTCAGCACGAGCAATACGAAAATAGCTCATGCTGTGGTGAAAAAATTAGCCAGTCAGCAAGGTTGGTAGCCAGGCTGACTGCCCAGGGTGCGCCGGACGTACTTAAGTATCGTCACTCGTGGAGGCTCTTTTCATGCACCCCATCGTATCGATTATCGATTGTTAACTCGACTGAAAATTCACACGACTGCGATTCTTATGATTGTTGAAATATCTCGGATTCGCTTATCGCTATACAACAGTTATCTCGATAAATTACTTAGGCAACCTAAACTCGAATACTTTCATAACGTGACCAGAATGGGACATAATAAAATAAAAATAAACATTTATAAGGAGGGACATTAACATTTATAAGGAAATTCGCCAAAATATTTGCATGTTTACTAACTAAAACGGTTATGGACTAATAAATTGTTAGTATCGCAATCAGAACGATTTTCCAAATAGATATTATTTGAATACGTAATGGTTTTGGGACTTTAGTAGGATTACAAAACATTAATAACTAGACGTAATTGATTTAGGGAAGATAAGCGGTGAAGATAATGAATTTGAGGTTTTATTAATTCAGAAAGTTCCATTTCCAATAGCAAAACAAAACCAAAATAAAATGTACACACATTTCAAGTTGTACATTTCCAGTAAATAATAAATGATATTTATTTCTGTAAATAAATCTGTTACTTACGGACACTTTTACAAGTCAATGTAATGTTTTTTTTAAGACCAGATGGCGCCGGATTTTCCTGTCTGACTAGCTGTGAGAAGAAAATCCGAAACAATTCAAGGTCTCTTTTAAAGTCCAGTTATCCTTATCCTTACTAATATTATAAATGCGAAAGTAAGCTTGTTTGTTTGTTACCTTTTCACGCCTAAACCACTGAACCGATCATCCTGAAATTTTGCATATACGTTGTCAGGTGTACAGAAACGGATATGAGGTACCTTTCATCCCGAAAAAAACTACTGTTCCCGAGGAAAACAACAATAACGATAATAGATGGTGCCACGTGTCATTCGAATCATGATTGAATTATATTATTATAGAAACTTTCGTTGTGTGTTAAGAGTTTTTTTTTAAACTATAAATTAACGCGAGCGAAGCCGCGGGCAAAAGCTAGTAAATGATAAATTATATTTATTTCTGTAAATAAATTTGTTACAAGTCAATGTAATGTTTTTTTTAAGACTAGATGGCGCCGGCTTTTCCTGTCTGACTAGCTGTGAGAAGAAAATCCGAAACAAAGCAAGGTCTCTTTTAAAGTCCAGACATTGTGGTATAAAACTATGCGAGTGTAACAATAAGGCAACGTCTGGAATGGCCTTTTGAGGAAAGAACCAATGCATCAGCTATCGTGTAGCTCAATCTTATTTTAGGGCTGATAAGTATGAGTTGACTTCGCATTGTACAGGCTTTTCGTACAATGAGACGTAAGCTTATACTGGAAATGTATAGCTTGATATGTAGCCGTGTGTACCTATTTATAGATCGTTATAAAGGAAATCGGAAGTTTTGGGTCAAAACCGTTACAGAAATGAAACCCTAATAAAAGATAAATATTGACTCTGTTCGACGTAAGATGATTCCTGACATAGTGGTCTTTTGAAAAAACATAGTAGCCATATTAACCATTTTTTGTTTTGAAAAAATGTTTGATATTCTTCTTTGTATGGTCACTTTTTTCGACAAACGTCAGGAGTCACCTGATGTTGAAAAATGTTATAAGGTACTTAATTTTCTGCGAGATTGCCAACTGTAATAAAACAATAACAAAAATAGTAGTCATTTGGTCCCAATATTCCCGCCACACTTTAGCGAAAACAAGGATTTCTCCATTAACCCGTTGACAAATAGAATACCTATAGCTTATTCTAATAACATGACTATGAAATTACTCTGTGCTATCATACCTACTACTTTCAAATCTGAAACGGATATTAGGCCATTGTTAGGGCCAAAACACACTTAGCGTATCTTACGCAAAATACGCTAAAATGTTTCTGTAGTCGCTGAAAATACGCCGAATATTATAATGTCGCGTAAAAAGAACGTATGACGGCTGTACCGACGTTACGAAGAGACAGGCGACTGGCCGCACCGATCGAACGCAAGATGCGCACGAGACTTCTGGGCCCTATTACGCCCGATCGCAGCGCATCGATGCATACGCGTCACGCGACAAAAAATTAGCCGCGCAAGATATGCTCAATGTGTCTGTAGCCTTAGGGCGTCTGCCATCCTCCTTTATCCATTAATAACCTCAACCCTTTTTACTCCGGATTCCTACATCAAAAAACGGGTCGTTTTGCTTACCAATGATAGTATTTGCAATCAACCGAAATGGCTTACTGTTCCTAGGAACCAATTTTACTTGCTTGTGCTACTGAATAATGGAAGGCTATACTATTAGCACAGTCTACCTACATCTTACTCCTTACAGTCGGTCAACGTAGAACATTGTCGCAGAGCAATCGTGCGGGGGGTTGCGGGGTGAAGGAGCGGAGGTTATGTCCCGAGTAGCCATACTGCATACTTGGGACATAACCTCCGCCCCCACATAATTTTGACATTTCATAGGACCTGTCAAATGTACGGGCGTTGACCCACTGTATGTAGTAAGTAGGTACACTGTGCTATTAGGTAGGTATGCTTTTAATTACGATATATCTGTGACGAATCGTAGTTTTTGTCGTTCCGTAAGTTAAAGGAACCTGGCTAGGATTTTTCGACTATACAGTACTAGAAGTCGCTCGCAGCTTCCCCTTCCCAGCTCGCAGCGTGGACCTCGTTTATTGCGTACTTCGATTTTTCGGGATAATATAATTCAATAATGATTCGAAAGACACGTGGCGCCATCTATGAACGTTATTGTTGTTTTCCTCGGGAACAGTGGGCCTAGCACGAATATTTTGACGTATAGTAACGTAAACGTAACGTTAATGTGAGTGAATTTTGAATCGAAAATACAACTATTCTATAGAATTTTAGTTTAAAATGCGACAACCACAATTTGTATCATACATAGATATGAATAAAGTTTTCAATTCGATTCAATATTATGTGCGAAACGAGTATTTCCAATTCAAAATACACTCGCGTTAACGTTACGTTTACGTTACCATACGTCACAACATTCGTGCTAGGCCTACGGTACTTTTTTTCGGAATGAAAGGTACTCTATGTCCGTTTCTGTACACCGGCCAACGTATATGCAAATTTCAGGATGATCGGTTCAGTGGTTTAGGCGTGAAAAGGTAACAAACAAAAAAACTTACTTTCGCATTTATAATATTAGTTAGGATTAGGATAGGATTAGGACTACTATTGAAAAAATATACAACCATTGAGTATTATTTTGTATTATTTTATATTAGTCTAGTATTATTGAAACTATAAAAAGAACATGGAATGTGAAAAAATAAATAGAATCGATGAAAAAATAGAGGAGATACACGCTTTAGAAGTTTGTTAAGGAGGCATTTTATGTCCTTGTCACGTAAAACGGATATTGTTCAGAGTGATGTCAATTCAATATGAAAGTTTTAAGGTATGATGTCATATGGTAGTAGTGTTGTCTCTGTCTTTTTAACAATTTAAAATCTTATATAACTTGGACAATCTATATCTGTATCAATAAAAAGAAAAGTCCTGACTGACTGATTGACTGAGTCATCAACGCCCAGCCCAAACCCTTGGACCTAGAACGCTGAAATTTTGCACAGAGGTTCCCTTTATATTTATAATGTTGACAAGGAATAAGGAAGGATTTTTTAAATTCAACCCCTAAGGGAGATGAAAATTTGTATGGAATATCGTAACTTAACGGGTTCAAAATTTCACGCAAGCAAAGCAGCAGGCAAAAGCTAGTTTATAATTTTTTTCATTAGTTTTCTTTTTACTGTTGCTTATTATTTTTGTAATAGTTTCGAGATTTCTAATAAATAAAAAAAACTAAAATACCCTATTGTATTTATAGAATTCTCGTACAGAATGACACATTAAATGTTTCACTTAAACTTCCAGATCAAATAACCGGATCAATAGCCCCGGGGAAGCTTTTAGAAGCAAGTACTATGGAAATTACCTTCCGAACTCAAGGATATAAACACTGCTCTAATTGCCAATACAATCGGCATAGCGACCATTTAATTTGAAACTGGCAATGGTACCTATTCTGTAAGGCACGAGTCAAGTTATTGTTATCAAAACAAGAAAGACGATAGAAATTTTTTAAATATTTAATTTTAGCGTGATTTTAAACGAAATATTCAGATATGTAGAGAAAATAAATATAGGAAAAGAAAATGAAATCTCTGGGGTTATTCTTAAAAATAAGTTCGACTTTTAATTGCATTTGTGTGAAACTGGTTTAATGTTGAATAAAGTAATCAAAATGAGTAAGTACCTATAATTAAAACTGTTTTTTGTTTTATTTCGTAAATTCGCGTCTTTTTTTAAGTAATCCTAATTTGCTTTCAAACCACGTTTCCAGTATTTGCTTCCATGTAAGTTGCCACTAGATAAATTACTTGGGACGTCATGCCTAATACGTGCTAGCTACTTGCGTCACAACTAGGGATCGGATTTTCGGTTGCATATTTACCTAAAGTTAATTTTTATCTACGGAAGTATGGAAGCGGCTTCATAATATATAATTATTTTTTGTATGAAAAAACCCGGGATGCTAGGAACACCGGGAATACATAACTAGTCGGGTGCATAGTATGGAAGCGACTTCTAAAACAGGTTTGTTAAAAAAAACGATGTTCATGGATTGCATAATTATTTAAATGTTTAACCCCCGATGCAAATGTGTGTACATACACCGAGTGTAAGGAGAGGAGTGGTGTGTGTTAGACAAACCAAAAAAAAAACATCAATTAAAATAATTGTCCCAGAACCGCGGGATTTTTTCGATACAAAAGCGCGTTCCGTATTAGCCAACATCTCAAGTTTAGGTGAATATGCATCCGAATATCCGATCTCTAATCAAAACACAATGGTTTAACCGAAAAAAAAACTAAATACGTCACCTTAAAAATTCCTTCACCATTTGTTTGTACCTGCAATCACTAGCAACAATATTTTCGATTTAATTAATCTTGCTGTGCTAACGCTGCTGCTGCAGCTGCGGAGGCCCTCAAGCGGCGAAAATATAATAACTTCATTAGTAATTATATTTTCGAGCCTTTTGGGGTCATAACATTCGGGGCGTGGGGTCCGAGTGCCCAATTTCTATAATTATTACTTATAGAGAGGTTGCAAGGCGGCTGGTCGACACTTCCCGTGACCCGAAGGCTGGTCTCTACTTTGGCCAAAGGATTAGCATTGCCATACAACGTGGCAATGCTGCCAGCCTTCTGGGCACACGTTACCAACAGTTCCTATTTTAGTTTATAGTTTTATTAGGATATATTTTTCTTTATTTGTATATACTTTTATTTCTAATTATGTAAATATTGTTTCTTTTATTTGTAATTATGTAAATAAAAATGAAACCTGAAAAAAAAAAGTTGTACCCCTAACAAAATTGACACCAACACCAATTCTATCGTTCCCTCCATGTTTACAACGAAAGGAACCTTGGTTTAGAGAGATCGATTGCTCAACAGATTCATTTGTCTTACTCTGCGTAGACGGCGTTACAAAAACTTTGATCGATGTGCTCCTGTTTTTTAAACACCTGTTTTGGCGTGTTTATTGTTTGTTATTTTCGAAACATGTTTTTCGAACATCAATCTTTGTTTGAGATCGGGCGTCAAATTAGTGGCGGAGAGGAGGCTCTTTGGGCGTGGAAAGTGGGCCCAGTGGGAACGTATATTTTAGATTATTGCGTCGTACTGTTGGTAGTAGAGGATTAAGAAGAAAAAATCAAGTTATGGACCTGTTACAGGGAGAATGTTTTTCAATCAATCATATACACCGTGGGGTCGAGATACTCGAAAGATTTTAACCACGCCTTTCTGATGGTATTATGAATCAAATGTTATATGAAAGAAAGTCGAAATCAGACAATTTAAAAACAAAAAAAAAATCGTTACTTAATAAATCAATTAACTTTAGTACTTCCTTCTAAACAATACCTTAGGTTGAACTGGCGACATTTATAAATTATCATGTGAGTGGAGAAGAAACTTCTCACTTCACAACCCTCCCCGACAAATAAGACATACGGCGAGAGGGGTATGGTATGACAAAAGTCGCAACGCGACTTTTGTCATACCATACCAAATTTAAGCTTTATTCAACAAACTATATCCTGGCTTTTCTTCTCCAATTAATCATCGGAATCAAAGGTTAAAATCTTTCGGGTACCTCGGGCCCGCGGTGTATATCCGAGATGTTTATAGTCGAACCGCCTCGCACAAGACCGCTATAAAGAGCACAATAATCCCATTACTGCCCGACATCTCAGAATAAAAAGAGTTTATGTCTTAGTTCACCACTGTGGCCTGGTGTGGGTTGGCGTGGTGGTGACCGTGGTGTGTACCATCAAGAATATTATGGAGCCCTCTCAAGAATGCAGGTTTCCTCACGATGTTTTCTTTCACCGTTAACGTAAGTGACAATCAAATCCTAATCTACTATTATATTCTTATACAACGTGTTACAAAAATACTCCTAAAGCCGAAAGGGGATTAAAAGGTCCCTTGTAAAGAGTCTATTGGCAATATTATAAAACAAAAGTAGGACCCAAAAAAAATATTTGGGCATGTCATAATATGAAATCATCACTGAAACGCAACCCTGAATACATAAAAGTAAAGAGTAGACTACCCAGAAAGTTATTTACATTCTTACCTAATTTCCTCTGAGAGGTTTACCTCTCTAATCAAGTAGTCTTTTATGGATGTTATCATTTATGACAAAAACCATAAAAGAGTACTTGATTAACATTTTCTTTTTAAGGGGAATTATGTAACACGTTGTATAATTATAGTATACTATTATAGTCGTTATTTGCTTCTCGCTCACGTACGTACTTATATCAATTGATGACTAATTCACCCTATTGCAGTGCCATAGGATTCTTCACAGAATTTGTTAGTTCTCTTTTCAAGAGAAGAAATAATTACAACTATGCCATATTCCAGTAATTTTAAATGTAGTATTAACATGTTACGGGATTAGAAACCTTAATTCCATTATAAGTTTAATATCTATTACAACTTATACTGTTTTAATATCTTTTCAACAGTTTTGTCTTTCCAAAATTAACCTAGTTCACGTGTTTAAGTTTACGTGAGTTGAAATATTCATTCCTACAATTATTAAAAAATAGAAACACAAAAAAAAAACATACAATAATTTTCTACAGTGATACAAAAGTATCTAAAAACACAATTTCGTTTGTATTAGAAAAGGTCCACAATGCCTCGCAATATCCACACTAATCGGATCCTTCGGATTGATTCAAATATGTCAGCCCTAATCCTCTGGGAATCCACCCTTAATATGTTTGTAAGTGTATTACTAACGTTTACTGATAGTTCTCTGTGGTATTAAATTGAAAAATAGATAAGGTATACAATGTGAGGCAAATTTTGTATTCCTTTGAAGATGGCTTCCCACGATGCGTGGTAGTGCGCACCGGCTGTGCGTGGTATCATCCGTAAAATCACGCACCGTGGCAAGCCACATTATAAGGGTGCGTGATGTGGATACGGAGCACCGCTCCGCACGCATCCGCGTTACCACGGATGAGTCTCTTCCCATGGTGCGTCGGTGCGAGCTCGTGCGTCGCGATGCGCGATATCACGCACCTTGCGAAGCAAGCATAATACAATGTGTTACAAAAATACCCCTAAAGCCGAGAGGGGATTAAAATTTCCCTTGTAAAGAGTCTATTAGCAGTACTTTAAAATAAAAGTAAGACCAAAAAAATATTTGAACAAATCATAAAATAAAATCATCACTGAAACGCAACCCTGAAAACATTAAAGTAAAGAGTAGACTATCCAGAAAGTTATTTACATTCTTACCTAATTTCCTCTGAGAGGTAAATGACAACAACCATAAAAACTACTTGATTAACATTTTCTTTTTTATGGGGAATTATGTAACACGTTGTAAAATCTTTGGTAACCGGAAATGTTTTTGACCTTATTTATGCTATGGCTTAGCAAAAAACCTGACGGCCCACCTGAAAGCAACTGGTTACCGCCGGCTGCACAGGTGTGCGAGACAACCAGGACTATTAACTTAACTATCGACTAAACACTTTATTACTTTTAACTATAACTATTTTTTTTTTTTTGTATTTTAATATTTTTTGTTCTTAATACTAAAACTTAATATCTAACTTATAGCTCGGACTTTTGAGCTGATCTTAGATGTAACTAAATAAAGTAATTCTTTATTTAATTACCTCTAAAGAACTTATTAACTAAGTAGAATCGAATGACGTACTTTTTGGGAATAGGAACCTTTCCCGACTTGCAACCACAACCAAAAAGGTACGATAACGATCACAAAGTAAAGATGGGCGATTGTGAATGACAGTATTCGAATGATTCGATTGTAGAAATCATTCAAATTATTCGAATAACCTTACAACTCATTCGAATTTGAAAAAAAAGCGAGAAGTGAATAAGAATGTATTGCGTCGTCTCATTCCTTCCGATTCAAATTTCATTATTACTAGTTTATGTATTCGAATATCCGTAATCTCATCTAAAAGTAAACTCTATGCACTGAGTGAAAATGCTCAATGTCGTGTGGCAAATTGAATCATTCAAACATCGAACATACCGAATAACAGTACTATCTCATCTGAAAGTAAACTCTATGCCCTGAATGAAAATGCTCAATGTCGTGTGGCAAATTGAATCATTCAAACATCGAACATACCGAATAACAGTACCGTACAGTCTGTCAAAAATGTCTTGAAATTGAAATGGAACTATTTTTAATCTTTCCCAGTGCTGTATCAGTAAATGTTTTATCAAGTGATAAATACGCGAAAATTTATCTAGGATAAATAAATCTATCTAAAGTAAGCTAGAGGAGTGATTTTTAAAGTTTAAATCTTATAATGTATGACTAGTGGTGCCCCCACTTTTTCAACTCTTTTTTGTCAGACTGTAGTTTGTATTCGAATACATATTCGTAGTTTTTATTGCACGCGAATAAGAAACTATTTTGATTGTAAAATCTAACTTAATTAATTAACTTGTACGAGGGAATAAAAAGATAAACGAAACAATATAAACAATTATCATGGCGTTAGCTTCTTGTTCCGTACGGTCCGCCATTTCGTAACGACGCCTTACGTGCATAAAAGGGTAACGGTAAAATTAAGTTATGAAAAAAACGAATTTGTTTATAGAAAGTGTATTAAAAATAAAAATTACAATTCTTGTATTAACTAAGTATGCTATGACTAACGTAACAAAAAGTTTTTTCTTTCAGTCTCAATTTAACATAAAATTACTTAACTTCGTAATCAATAAAAAAATACAATTAAATAATTCTTCTATTACGTTCCTAATAATGTGTTTGTAACTAAATTATAATAAAATAAACAAAATTTGGTCGACCATATATTTTTAATATCTTAAGAAATAGATCGACAATTTGTATCAAATTTTATTTTTGAAAATAAGGAACATCATGTCATTTTAAAAACTATAAAACACAAGATAACAAAACACCAAAAAATACAAATCAACAAAATTTCGATTTTAAGGAATCATAATATTTTAAGAAATATGTTTTTAAAAGCTAGCAACGTTTATTAAAAATTAGGTCAACGTAATATTTTATTGCGTTTATAATACACATACAGTAAGTAACAAGAATAAAATTTATTCATTTAAATAAAACATACAACTAAAATAAAAACAAAATGCAATTCAACGAAAAGTTTTAACGACCCATAGGTTTACATAAACATTTTAGGATAACGTATGACATAATTATGTACTACGTGGACGTATGTGTATCACAGAATGCTGAATTATAAAAATTAGGAACATCACTTAGATAAAACAATTTTTCTTTGGGCGAAACAATAGTAAAATATTACGTAGGTAAATGTAACAATAAAATGTCAGAAATGTCATTGCTTATATTAAATATTGCCATTGAGGAACATAATTTGGTCCAATTTTTGGGAACCTAGACGATTACGGCGATCGCTCAATACGTAACCTGCTTTTGAAAAAAGTCTTTCCGATGGAACGGATGTTGCTGGTATAGCCAAATATTTTTTAGCGAGAGTATATAGTCCCGGAAAAATTCTCGCATGCTCTCGCCAGTAATTGAGAGGGTCTTCGCTCCTATTTATTAAGCTACTCTCCAAATATTGTTTAATCATTATAATTGCCGACGTTGTCGTCGATTGAGTTTCATAGTTTTGGGCAACTTTTTCGTCAAAATGAGCCCACAACGTTGATCCAGTAGTGCAATTATTGGTGTGAGCAGGATTATTATTTCTATTTCTTTCTGTCACCGCTCTCTGAGCTTGGTCCTGAGTCTGACTCATAAGGTGGGAGAGTTCGTCAGTCACCCATTGTTGGGCATTTTTTGCGTTATCTTCATGTCCGAAACCTGCTTTTTTGAAACGCGGGTCTAGAAAAGTAGCTTTAGCTACAATTTTGTTTGTTTCTAGGTTTCCAAGCCTGCGAGCCACCATATCAATTAGTGACGTCTGAAGTGCAGTGCCGATTGGTGTTGTTGGAAACACGTTTCGCAGTGCAAATTGCAGTCCTCTTATTAAAGGCACTATGGTGGACATGGTTACATATTTTTCGCCAGAGAGAATTTCAGTCAATTCTAGGAATGGCTTTAATGTTTGCAAACAGTCCTTAATAGTAGCCCATTCATTACCTGTTAAATTTTCAGGCGCTCTGTCAGTTAAATCAGCCAGAGCTAGTGTTAATGGCTGTTTTAATTCTATAAGTCTTTCGAGCATTATATAAATACTATTCCACCTAGTAGGGATATCCTGTTTTAATTTTAGTTGTGGCAAGTTAAGCTCCGTCTGTTTTTCTTTTAATTTGTAAGCTGAAACCGAGCTCTGCTTGAAGTGGGTAATAACGCTTCTACATTTCGTGAGTAATATAGCTAAATCCGAGGATATTGCATCATTAACTGTTAAATTA
This sequence comes from Amphipyra tragopoginis, assembly GCA_905220435.1. Classification (NCBI taxonomy): domain Eukaryota; kingdom Metazoa; phylum Arthropoda; class Insecta; order Lepidoptera; family Noctuidae; genus Amphipyra; species Amphipyra tragopoginis. The sequence goes on from HG992006.1 coordinate 8,828,880, forward strand.
ATGGTGTGGGCTACACAGGGATGGTGGTGTTTGCATAGGTCCTCAGAAACCGCTTTTTTCATATTTGCGGCGTTGTCTGTGACCACTGTCACCACTTTTCCATAAGCATTCCATTTTTCCAAAATGTCAGTTATAACCGCAGCGGTGTTGGTTGCTGTGTGCGATCCGATTACTTCCTGGGTCGCTAGTGTTTTTGAAGCTATCTTATCATTATGGATATAATGCGCAGTAAGGCTGAGGAAAGTCTTGTCATTGCTTGCCTTCCAGTAGTCGGATGTTAGCGCCATATGTTCAACATCTTTGAGTATGTTTCTAAGAGCTTCTGCATGAGCTTTGTAATAAGCGGGCAAAAGTTTTTCACTTAAAGTTTTTCTGGAGGGTAGTGTGTAACTAGGCTTTAATTTGCGTATTAAGTTACGAAAACCGGAGTCCTCGACTATAGAAAGCGGCTGGTAATCTTTCACTATCATTTCTACCACAGCTGCATCAATACTTGCAATTTTTTCTGGTGTTAGATCTGCATCTTTTGCACATAAACGCAACTGCCTTTGGTGTTTAGTACCTGGTTGTTCACCTTGTTGTGTCAAATTTACATTTTCGTGTTGGACATTTTCATTTTGCGTAGAACTAGCTCTATTTTCAGGACCTACCTGATGCGTTCCAGAACTTCCAGATGTAGATGGTGTTAAATTTGGTGGATTTTGTCTCACTGGTCCAGCACGTCGGTCTTCTTCAGCACGAAACTGAATAGGGTGAATTCGTTTTAAGTGGTCCTTAGAGTTTGATGTATTACCGTGATTTGGATAAGATTTTTTACACAGCTTACAAGTGATGGTCTTATTATCTGCAGATACATCAAAAAATGCCCACACAATGGACCGTTTTGCGGTTGGTCGAGGCATTCTATATCACTACGGAAACAAAAAGTCTAGTAACACTCTTGCTTTCAGAAAAAGCAATAAAAACAAAAATGTAGTCACGCACTTTTACTTAACGCAGTTTTTTTTCACCATCTGTCAATTATTACTTTACTGCCACATTACAAACACAAAAAGAAAAATTCAGTTACGCACTTTTGCATTTGCATCCATAATGTTCAAGCAAAAGTTAGCCACCACCAGTTTTTTCTTAATTTAGTTGTTAGTTTATGTTAAATGTTTTTATTAAATACCGAGAAATATACCAGTTTACTTTTTGTTAGTTTATCTTGTAATTAAACACGATTAATAGCAAAATCAATTAATATTACCTATACGACGGACGTTCACGCGTGTCTAGAGATCAACTACGGTAAAATGGCACCCACCTCCAACATCTGTCTTCAATGTGTGTGTGGATTATGCAAACGAGTCACCATGTTTGTGTTTGATATTAATTCGATTTATTGCTCGACTAGGGCATAATTAAAGTGACCGCTCGACAATTACGCGTTGTAAATATCTCTTGTTTCTCACACATTTTTACTTGCAGTGTCAATGGAGGGGCGTGCCATGTTATCTTAGTTGATCTCTATTGGCTTTGGTGTGCACCTGTGACCTGTACCTACACATATCTAAATAATCTGATTATAGCTGTGTGTGTGCGCATTTCGTGGAAAGGGCAACGACAACATTTTCGACACTGTCGGAAGTACTCGGAACTTATTAGTAACTAATTATTGCTATCAAATCAACTAAAAGTAATCTTTATAGTATGAGAAAAAAGCTCAATTTTATATGGCAACAGGCAAACTGAATAAATGAATTAGCGGTTCGCAAATTAGTAACTTTTTACTTATTACTACGAATATCAATTAAAAGTAGACTTTATTGTACCTGAAAACAGCACAATTTTGTATGGCAAAGTAAATGAATGAACTAGCGGTTTCATTCGATTTTGCGAACTAGCGATCGATTGTTTTTGCATTCGATTGTTAATATTAGTAGTATCAAACCATTCGATTATTAGAATCAGTAACAATCGCCCATCTTTATCACAAAGTAACCAGACACGACAAACAAAGGGGACTGAGCCCGAGACTTGAGTGCTATTTTTTGCTTCTTGCCTGGCGATTTCCATCTTACTCATACTCCTAGCGGTAACGTAACCATAGCGCGATTCAGCGTACCTTAACAACGCCATCTAGGGAAAAATATTGAACTAATTATGATTAATGTTGTAAACAACTCCAACAACAGGTGTATCTGAATTCGTGTAATCCCTTCAAACAGCGTGATCTACTGGTGACAGATTGACATTGCATGGGATTTATAAAAAAAAGTAGTAAAAAGAGCATGACTTTTTGTTTCTGAGTTAATCTAGCGACCCGAGTTAACTGACTGCGCTAGTCGTATCCGCCAGTTGTGTCGCCGTGCCTTCATTAATTTATGCGTGACATCTAAATGTTCTAAGTATGACATAAAATCGTTTATTCATTTACAATACATTAATTTTACATTTTTAAATCTATATCTATACTTATAATAAAATCGTAAGGAAGTAAAATCTGTACATTGAATATTTTCCAGAAAAAATAAGTGCAAATTGTTGGAAAAACGCTACAGATGTCAAAAAGAGAGTTTTTAGAATTTTCACGCCGAAACTACTGGACAGATTTTGTTGATATTTGGAAAAAAAAATTGTTGCAGGTCGGGTCAGGCGTATCGGCGGGTCGGGTGTGCGACGAGAAATATAGCATTTTGTACGCATTTTTCCTACAATTTGCCGCGGGCTTTATGAAAATTGAAAAAAACGGTAGTTTTTTATTTTATCGAGAGAGGCAACTGTAGGTTTCTAAATCATCACGATTTTTTAACATAAAAAGTGTTATCGGTTTAATTTATCGCATAAAAAATATATTCAAACAAAATAGTTCCTTGAACCTAACTAGATGGCGTTGGCGTCGAATTAGCGCTATGGTTTCGTTACACAAGAAATGATGTTATTGATGCCGATGTGGCGCTCCAAACCTACAGTAACGGGGGTTACCTTTGTTGCTTGGTGTGCTTTAATTGTTCTGAGATATCGGATCGGTAAGCAAAACAAATATATTTTCGCCACTGGAATCTAATCTGGCTGGGATAAAAACCAAGCACTCAGTCGCTGAGTCCATATCCTAATTAATATACTTATGGCAGACAGTTACGCGATGCTTGAAATCTAAGGCTATACAGATGAAACCATAGTTTATACAGATGTGACGAGTGGAAGAGACGCGGCAACTACGTGGCGTTGACTATGGAATAATAAATATATGTATATATGTAGAATAAATGTTTAACCCTACAGCGCATAGTGTGACACATATGGGTCATACCAAAAAACTTCGATTATTTCAGTCAGTAATTAATTTTTCTGCCATCTAGCATCTAATAGCGAAACTACGAAGTATAATGGTTATAGAAAATAGTTTACCCAGTTGACAAGTTGGCGCTGGTGTACTTCAAACTGATTTTAATTCAAATATGCGGGTAGTTATAGTGAAATTAATTTACGTGAGTGTAAAAAATTCACAAAAAAATTGAAAACGTCGTGGTTTTGAATATAAATAAATACAGGAGGTAAGGTTATGCTGATATTTTATAATATGCTGACTTTTGAATGATTTTGCTGTAAATTGTGTACAATATTGATTTTTTTTTGTATGTGACTGATATGTCACACCGTGCAAAATGGTATTTTCAAACTCCCGATTATGTCAAATGAAACCTCACAAATTGGTGACAGATAAAGACATCCAGACCATGTTGGAATTACCGACAGGTACCGAAGATGGACTGGAAGTGTCTGATGAGGATAGCAAAGATGATTTGATCACACTTCGTGATTTGGTGTTGGATGGATTAGGGGGTAATCCTCAATTATCTCAGGATGTTTTTTTAGAAGAAATCTTGGATGCCTATGCAGTACAGACGAGTACCTCATCTGTAATTACGGACAGCACAACTATAGAACCTCAGCCTAGTATCTCGAGTCAAATTAGTGTTCCTGAATCCAGCTCTTCACCTGTTTTGAATTGACTGATTTGCTCATCACGAGATCACTCAACTCAGTCTCTAATCCGACCAGCTCATCCGATAGTACAAACTTCTAGAAATAAAAGAAGATATTTATGGCGTAGAAATATTTTTAGACCACCATCTACTCCCTTCAAGGGCAATGACAAGCTAGGTGCACCCTTCGAGGACTTTGAAACGCCTCTAAAAATATTTCTTATATTTCTTTGACGAAGATTTACTTCAGCTTATTGCAGAGGAATCCACAAAATATAGTATTTAGAAAGATCCATCCAAGTCCCAAAAGGTGCTTGGATGGATATAATATTGAGCTGTATTAGAGCTCAAAAAATATTTGGGTGTAGGTCTTCTGTTGGGTCTGGTACCTCAATCTAATATACGATTGCTATGGAATTCTGAACTAGGGGTACCATTGATTTATAACACATAACACACACATCACTTATTCGAAAAAGAGGACGACCATCATCACTGATTTCCGATATGCTAGAAGAAAGAAGAAGCCGACAGCTAATGTACCACCTAGAGATTCCAGGATTGAAGGTGTTGACCATTTTCCGTTTTGGTCAAACTAGGCAACGTTGCAAGTTACCAGGATGTAAGGGAAAGTCTTTTGTGACTTGCCAGAAATGTAATGTCGCACTTTGTCTAAACAAAGACAAGAATTGTTTTATACCATTCCATAAGCAGGCAGTAATTCATCTCAATAATATTGATGAGCCATATGCCATGTCTATTTTTGTGTAATTTTGATCTCGATCATGTTTCTATGTTTGTAATGTATAAGACTAAAGGCTATATCCGTTTTTGTATTAAAGTTTTCATTTTTCTTTAATTAAAACATAATAAGCATTACATTTTATTATTTCTAGATTACCCCATATACAGTAAAAAATTTGTACTCATTGCATTTTGTGACAGTTATGGGTCATATAAAAAAAACTATTTTTTTTTATTAAATGGTCTATGGTGATTCTTTTTACTATTTTTTCCAAATTACCAGTAATTTATGCAATCACATATATTTTATTCATTACTGAAAAAAAAATCATGCACTGTAGGGTTAAACATACTGCAAGTGAATAATTCAGAATAATATTGTTAATAATGCAAGATTAATATGTTTCTATAATGATATGTTTAATATATTAAGTTACAAGGATAGACATAATTTAATTATTTATTTTTAAAGATCATTTATTTACATATTAGATTTAAATTATATACAGAAACGATAGACATAATTAGTATTATTGTCTGTGATATAATTATAAATTCACTAGTGTTAAATACCTAGAATAGAATTACAGAAACTAAAAGAAATTTGTATATCTGTATGGATACAATGTGGCGAACTAATTTCTTACTTACCATCTATTGCAATATACCTACATTGACAAATAAACGATATTTGTATTTGTCATGACTCCTCGATAAACTTGTATCGCGTAAATTAGTAGATTTTACACAGTTGACGTGGCTTGTCCGCATTGTATAAACCATACTTCACGCCCAATCTGATCAGACTTTTACAGTTGCTGTTATTTTTTTATTGTTTTTTATTTATTTGTAATTTTACATGTAAATGAAACTAACTACAAATAACAATAAACAAACATTATGCATATACCTTCTGCTTAGCTTCGTATATAATTATTAATTGGTACTTAATTAATAATTGCAGTCAATAGGTCGCTTAGTTATGCCAACTTGACACTAATTATGTAGCATTCCGGTATTTAGGCTTAACACTTAATTGTTATTGGTAACAATGTATTCAGACTGATGCAAGCGTATAATATAGCTCCGTTTTTGATACGATTTTCCTTCAAATATTAACTACTAGAGGTCGCCAATGGCTTTGCCCTCGTGTATGTCGTTTATCGCGTATTCCGTGTTTATTGGAATAAAAGTAGCCTATTTCCTTACCCCGGTTCCAGGCTATCTCTGTACCAAGTTACATCAAAATCGGTTCGATAGTTTAGTCATGATTAGGTAACAGATAGACAGACAGAGTTACTCCCGCATTTATAAAGGATTCAGTACGTAGTAGAGCTACAGAGTATCTGCTACGAAAGTGTAGCTTACGTAGCAATAGCTTTATCGTGGTAGCTACGTCGTAGCAACCATGTAGTCCTACCACAGATCTCACGGTACTTACTAGTCTAGCTACGTACTAGTTACAATTAAATTACACTGTGAAGGTGGCAGTGGTGGCGACTAGCGGGGTGCGCCTATAAAAGGCCCAGCTCGCTGCACTTCGTCCTCTCTCCTCCAGGAGCCGAGTAAATCGACCAGCACAATACACAACGTCCGCTGCCGTCCGGCATATCGTCCTCGCCGACGAGGCCCGTCGCGACGTCCCACCGCCGCCGGTCACGATCCACCGAGCTCTCCCGTCGTAGAGCCGGTCGTCTCTTCAGACTCCGCAGTCACACCGATAATTCAGCCCTCATCAAGCTGTCTCCCCCCCTATGTCCACGCCAGCAACGCCCTAAGCCGAGGTCCGAGTCCCACTACGGGTCGCCCTTAGTGCTGTTGTTGCAGGTAGTCATGATGTTAGTGTAGGACAAGTAGTTATAGCTTAGGTTAAGTATTTTACTTCCCCCCCATTGGCTGGAGACCCTTCAGGTCACGCCAATAACTGCCCGGTTACGTAGAAACCGTCCCCTAACCTACAGCAGTCAAATAGAAAAAAAAAAAAAAAAAAACTTCGTCCTCTCTCGCGCCTCAGCAGCCGCCTAGTTAAGAACCACGCCCTGTAAACTAAACTAATTTGTAACTATTATAAAATATATATTGTATGGTTAAAAGTGTTTTCCTTAGTCAAGTCAAGTCAAATAGTTTTTGTTTCAAGTAGACCAGATCCCTGGTGCTTTCAAAAGGTCAACACTAGGGGCTCGGTTCCAAGTAGTTACTTAATATTCTTATGTAAGTACACTCCTGCTAAACTGCTTCTTGCTAGATTCTGATTTTATGTGCACATGCTCGTTAAGGGTTGACTCCTCAAGCCACCCTTAACCAGCTACGCGTGACAACACGTTAAGGCTAAGCGTATGCTAGGATGCAGGTGACGCAGCACAGCACAGTACAGATTTTGAAGGGCAGGGCAGGCGAGGTAGACACAGGCAACGACCACATGCTGCGACGCAGCTCGAAGCTAAATTCGAGTTTTAATTAGTACAAAGAATACACATGTTCGAGTTGACGAACTTTTGTTTTAATAGTCTGGATGATTAGTATCATATAAACAAGGTTCACAACGCATTAATTCAATTAAATGTTCTGTCATTGCAATAAAATTAGAATTAGCGGTAAAAACCACGTGTCGACATGCTCGCGACGCGCAGAAATCTGTGCCGGTACTACAACGAGGCGCAGGGCAGGACAGACGCATGTCTGCGTCGCACGCGCCTGCGCCACAGCGTACGCAGCTCTTAGTACATTCGTGCATTACAAAATCTGCCCTGCCCTGCGCTGCGTGCAGCTGCGTCACCTGCGTCACCTGCATCTCAGCATATGCTTAGCCTAATACCTGCTTCAAGTTCTGCCGTAATACGAACTGCTTTTTTTTATAACTTAGACATATATAATACAAGTTGATCCGTGTCTTTGACCTTGTCAAAAACCTTATGACGCTGAAGACATACTATTTGATGGCAACTGTAAACTTTGACGTAGCTTTATTTATATGGGCGCAATTTTGAAATATTACAGAGACTACAAATACATTATAGTGCGTAGATTGGTACAAAGTATGAAATAACAAGTTCAATTATTGTAGGTATAGTCCAATCAAGATAAACAAAAATCTAAATCTAGACAAAATAGAAAAAAATCGGAACAATTCGCATAGAGCTGAAAATTGGTACATGCGAATTATTCCGAAGTAAAATGTCTATTTCGACAGCACTAGTAGTATTTCGCCTAGTGCGATAAGACCACATGTACCTTCAGGGACTTGAAATATTTACCACCCTAAGGTCTATAATTGCTTGCACATTACTTTTACATAAGGTCGATATGACATAAGTTGATATGACATCTTAAACCTTATTGCGCACAGTGTGATAAGGAATCGAATTTGAAATCTGATAAACATTTCGAGTCCGCGCCGCGTCATGTTTCTTGTTTGCTTTGTGTACAACAATAAAGAGTATTGTACTATTTATTTTACAAAAAAGAGATAAATAAACCAAAATTTTAAACAAGAAGAGTAATAAACCACTGCCTGCACCGCAAATTTCCCAATATACGGCAGTCCAGCTTAAAAAAAAAGTCGTCCAACCATTAAACCCTGTAAATGGCCCCGCAACGTCGATGTCGACGTCCGCATCGCCCATGTTTCCATTAGTAGGTACCGCACCGATGCGGTGTCGATGGTTGGGGTCTGGGTACGTGTACGTATACATAATTATACCTACATCGCGTATTTTAATGGCTAGGAAAAAAAAATCAAAAGTGAATATATTTATTTTCATGTAAGTACTTTTTGATCGGCGTATCGAGTTTGTATGAAAGATGCTTTTATTTTATTTTTCCAAGACTCATTCAACAAAAGGTTTTTTTTATGAGGACTGTACAAAAATAAACCAGAAAAATACACAGTGATTATTATAAAAAAGACACTAGTGAGTGATTTATTTTTAAATTCCTAATGATGGAATTTTATTTAATTCAATTAGTTATGTAATGGCATTTTTATTTTTTTTATTGTTAATTTTCTACTCCATATAGTTGCGTTTCATGCCTCTAATAAATAAAAGAAAAAAAGAAGCTATTAACAGCTCCTTCTTTAGAAAATAAAGGAGCTTTAATTTTTTATTTAGTTTTAACGTTTCAAGTACATTTAGAAAACTTAAGCACGTACTGTATTTTATTTTATGAATAGCCTTGCCTGCCTTGCATTAGGAAATTAAAAAATTACACCAAGCCCATTCTCACACTAAGTTTTCTACACACCAATTATAAAGGTGTAGGCAATTTTAATTTACCAAAAATAATTTAATTCAATTCATGCACAGCCAAGGACCCTTTGTCAATAACGCCAGGCTAAAATCCACAAAATTTTAAATTAATGAAAGCCTATCACCGTTTTGTACCACGCAGGCTTAACACACAATTAACTGGTAGGCTACTTATTAAAACCGGCTAAATAAAAAGTACCCTAGTCACCCTCTCACCCTAGGGCGTGCTAATGAATTCCATTGTCAAAGCACAAACACCGCCTCATTTTCTATTCCCATTTCGACAACCCTTGCGCACCGGCGTGCCACAGAAAAAAAATACCCGACCGTTTTTATTGACACGCTGCGTGCGGACTTTATTTTCCGCGCGATATATTTTAATCTGTGTTATTTGGAAGGGACTAGGGTCCAAAGTTTTACAAGACCTTGTTAAAAGCGTGTCTTTTGTAATTTCGCTAAAAGGGGCCGGCTGGGGTCGAGTGTCACATCTATATGTTAATTGTGATTTCGTGCACCTTCGGCTATGGTAATAGAGGCGCACATGTATGGAATTAACCATGAAGGGACAAAGTAAATAGGCGTTCGTGTTTTCACGAATGAAGTGTTTTTTTTTTGGGTCTCTTTCGAATTCAATTGGCGTACTCGTGATGAAAGTAGCTTGACTTAGCAAAGAGTTGTTACACGTTTCAACGGAGCAAAAGAGGTTGATAAAATACGTATTGTGTGTATTAAGGTACCTTACTTTTTAGAGCAGCCACATTTTTTTTTCTATTTCTTATACTTAAAATCAATGTTGTCTAAAGAAAACAGAAACGTGGATTCTTTTACTTAACTAATCTCAAGCATTCTACACGTCACTTTAACAACACTAAGTATATGGATTGCATGATTTCACCTACCTTCAGAAACAAAATCAAAATAGTAACAAAAAGTTAAAACTATTTTCATGCACGCGGTAAACAAAATATGAATAATATGGACACACTGAGATAATTTAGTTTTTTTTTAAACATCAAAATTTTCTTTCATAAGAACCTTCTCCTGACAAAAACGAACACAAAAAAAAAATTGCGATATCGGTCCAGCCGCTCACGCGTGATGCAGTGACCAAGGGAAGTAGGGATTCATTTTCATATACATAGATATGCTTAGCAACACTCTGTTACGACTATAATAACCAAAATATATCTACCACAAACACAAAGCACGAGTTTTTTCTTACCAACCCGAATAAAAAGAGAAAAATTAAATTAAATTTTCAAAACGCTAGGTGCGTTTGGAACAGCAAACTACAGCATTTTTCACACCTTTACCTGTCAAAGTCGTAACGGCTCAAAGTGTCCATAAAAAGCGATATCAATAACTGTACTTAAAGTCGGGTCTGAATAGACCGCAGCGGCATTGAGAGGGTTAGCACCGACGTTAATGAGACCGAACGCTCGCGTTATTAATACTAATGGCCGCTGCCTTGTGCAGTCCAGATACGAAACTTTAGCGAATACTCCACAACTTTAAATCTTTTATGAAGTCGGTTTTAATAAATGGAATGCCGATATATTGAGTTGTTTTGTTTATTTTGCTGGTTTTGTTTGTTATGGGTCTGATTTCAAAGTTGGGTATAATTAATGCAGCACTTGCTTCATTATTGGTTAGTAGATATGAGAAAACAATTTTAGTATAGTACTAGTTGCGCGCAGAAGGTTTGCCGATGACTGCCCCTCCCACTTCACCGACCGCTACCCGCGCTCGTCTGGCCTAGCTACTAATCGTACCGACCATCGACGCGTGACGTCATGAGGCTATCGGCAAACCTCCACGCGACTTATACATTCGTGTGCCCTATATGAGGGCTCGTGGCTAAATAACAACCGCGCAGATCATACAATTTACAAGGTTAAGCTGCGCTTGCCGCGGTCAGTCCGTGGATGGGTGACCGTTGGTTACACATCGAGTGCCCTCCGTGCCTCGGAGAGCACGTTAAGCCGTCGATCTTCTAGTGGCATAAGAATACCTATTGATATGTCCACACCAGTGCGCTTTCATGTTCATCTTGCGCTATCAACTTTCAATTCCTCTTGCGTCAAGCGCATGCAATATTGATTGCCATAAGACGGATTAGCGTGCGCTAAGGGCATGCGCTTTTGTCGAACTAGTAATAGGGCATGCGCTATGGCGCTTCAGGCATGCGTCAGACGAAAGCGCAAGATGAACATGAAAGCGCACTGGTATAGGCATAGCATACGACAGTCGTTACGGGTAAACAGAAGCCCGAAAGTCTGTCAACCGTTCTAACTTTAGGATGTCGGCATTGCGAATCTGGGTTGTGGAGGTCTGATGGCAGTCGCTCCGTGTAAAATACTGGTATTCAGCTGCATCTGTTTAAACTGAAATTTGACCTCAACATAGTTGGGACAAGGTTAGGCAGAACAGAATATTCGTGTCCTACATCGAGCAGTCCATTATAAAAGACAAAAAAGAAGAATACATGAGTTGCAAAACAGTCAAGTGAGTACAGTATAGAATGGTATATTATTATAACTCCGCCAAGTATCTCTTCTCATGACACACACACACACAAATCACGTGGCTGGCATCATCTCGCATACGACATTACTGATGAACCAATAATATTCGGCTTCTGTTGTAAAACGTTGTTGTGATGGAAAAGAAATACTAAGTGTGAAGCAGTACAAGCCGCCCCGAACACGACATACATCCATTGCTTGCTTCGCACTCAGATCGGAAGTGATCGGTTTCACGAAGTTTGCCGATGCGGCTTCTTAGTTACATCGTTCTGTAATTAATTGATGTTAACTTGTTAGATGTAAGGCTATTTTGTTTAAAAACTAGACCGTGTCAATGGGGCAAAATACTAGGAAAAGAAGATGAAAGAAAGGAACATCAACATCAAGTACAAAAAAAGGTAACGGTAATTGTTCCAATTACAAAAAGTCTACTTACAAAGTATTCAGTATAAACGTTTGTAAGTAGCTTAGTTTTTGGAGTGTGAAGCCGGAACGTTGACCTAACGCCCACGCACTTAGCGGCAATTTATAAAATATGCTCAAAGACATTAGACGACAATATTTTATTTCACATGTTTATAAAAAATATACTGAAAAGGTAAAGACTAAAGATGATTTTGTTACCAGTAAGTGTAATTTTTTTTATAAGACGCTATTTTTAGTACCTACCTACTTGTATTATTTTGTCTTTGAAAAGAAAATACCTCTGTGACCTATCTTTGTAGATATCATAAATTATATCAGACATAATAATAATATTGTTAGGGATTTAATGATGTCATGGCGGTAGTCTGACATATTTACTTCACGACCTGTCAAAACGGTCTTTAAAAAATTATGCGGTGTGGTACTCGTGACTCACTTTTGCTGCGACCTTTGGGTCGGACGGACGTCCACAATTGTTATAATTGTTGTTTTGTTTTGTTTAGAGATTGTAATAATTACAATCTCTATCTAATCTCTCAATAATTACAAATCAAGGAATATCAAACACAGTCATAATGACTGTGTTTGATATTCCTTCATTGGAATAATAACTGATCGTGATAAAGGATTCAGTTCAAATGTACCATCCTGTTTTTAATAAATAATAACGCCCCAGAAAGCTAAAAGGCTTTTAATCCTATTAGTAAATTCTGTTATTTTATTAGCTATCCTTCGGGTTAGCTAACAATGTGATATTTTTTATGAAAAACATATCTTTATATCGATTATTTTCCTGGTCCGTAGATCAGAACTAAATAAATGTGAATAAAACATTGGAAAATATTCAAATACTCCGTGCCTCAGAGAGTACGTTAAGCCGTCAGGCCCGGGTGTCGTAAAAATACCTAAATTACAGTCGTTACGGGTAGACAGAAGCCCGAAAATCTGACAACCGGTCTAACCTTCGGATATCGGCATTGCCCAGTGACTGGGTTGCGAAGGTCTGATGGCAGTCGCTCCGTGGCATCAGGGGGCCTACTCCCTAAGTCCGTCAACGAAGTTAGTCGCCCGTCCGAAAGTAGCCCGTCGGAAAGTAGCCCGTCCAAAAGTAGCCCGAAACGTAGGAGTGAACAAAACAAGTGTCAAGTTCAACGTTTCGGACGGGAAAAAACACATCGGTAGTAAAGACAACTGTCAAATCGTGTTGTCATTCATTCTTAGTTCGGGCCCCGAAATAATCGTATGTCCGGTGATAGGGAGTAGGAAACGCTCGTAACTAAGGCCGAAACCACGGACTTCGTGCTTATAGTATGTCTACACCAGTGCGCTTTCATCTTCATCTTGCGCTTTCAACTTTCAATTCCTCTTGCGTCAAGCGCATGCAACATTGATTGCCATAAGACGCATGCAGCTTATCGTCTACACCGGTGCGCCTCGGTCAATCGTCAGTCGACATACAATAGACGGATTAGCGTGCGCTAGGGCAAGCGCTTTTGTCGAACTAGTATTAAGGCATGCGCTATGGCGCTTCACGCTTGATTCAAACGAAGACGCAAGATGAACATGAAAGCGTACTGGTGTAGACATAACTTTAGGGAGTAGACTCCCTTTTTTATCGTGGGAAAATCCTCATGGATATCCTTCGCCCGGGGAAGGCGAAGGGTTTATGGGGACTCTTACCTGCTAAAACCCCACGGTGTTCCTTCTCCTGACCCTTGGTTGGGGTCGCGGGATTCGCAGCTGCATGCTCCGCGACCAGGGGGTAGACCCCCTGGTGAGATTGAAAGCTGACCCCAGAATAGTTGGGAAAAGGTTAGGCAGAACAGAATAACATGATGTCAGAAAAAGAAATAAAACACTTCACAAAACTACCCAAAACATAATTTTAACCAAAATACCCAAAGAGTGTTACCGCAAAACGTTTTACCGGGCAAATTCCCGTACCATTGGGATTGATCATTAACCTTTTTATGTATTCAACGATAAATAAGGCTCCACTGTAAGTACCTAGTTAGAGGCCCCAAGGGATTTTAGATACCAAGAGGAACGATTTACAGTCATAAGCGGATAGAAATAATTGGCTTTTTGCTTTCCAGAATTTTCTAAAACTGCTATTTTCAATTTGTTTAAATCCGATCCGGTATACTGGTCCAGCAAGAATTATTTCGAATTTCTGGAATTTAGATAAGCTTTGGCGTTTCAGAGCCAGCGGCTTAGCAAGGAATATAATGAGTGTGTTTATTATTCAAATAGGTTTTCTCACTTTGTTTTTATACATTGATGTAGAAACACATGGACTTCGGTCAGCGCTCAAAGAATGTAGACTTTGTGCGTATACACGTAGAGAGCGGGTTGCCGGCGCCGATTTGCTAGCGGTTGTCGGTGCTGGTCCGCGCAGTTAGTCGGTGCAGGTAGTCTCTATACTGTGTGGCGAACCAGCGCCGACAAACTCCGAACTTCGCCGAAAAGTTCCGACCTGCTCCGATCAGCTTTGGTAAGCCGTCACTTGTTGCTGTATTTGCGCGAATTTGTATTTGGAAAAAAGAGTATTTTTGTTAAAAAAATGCCAGCCCCTGCTTCCTTTATGTAGCGGTTTCCTGCACGGACCAGTAAAGCGCTGGTAGGTCGGCGCTGGTTACCTGCTTCTTTTATGTATACGCCCTTAAACGCGAAAAAAATACTTATTTACATCAATGGGTGCAGTCGAATCTTCGTATGGTTGTAAGCTAAATTAGGCAAGAATTATTTCGAATCTCAGGAATTTAGATATACTTTGGAATTTTACAGTCAGCGGCTTGGCAAGAAATATAATGAGTGTGTTTATTATTCAAATAGGTTTTCTCACTTTGGTTTTATACATTGATGTAGAAACACATGGACCTCGGTCAGCGCTCAAAGAATGTAGACTAAGGGCTCTTAAACACCACGTTTTTTTAGGCGCTGTCGACGCGCGTCCCACGCAACTATAACGCGCTGCAAACCCGATGTTATCGCAACCAATTTACCTATTCACACGTTCATAAAATTGTAGTATGCAGACGACGACTTATTCGCGAGCTGTCGACGCGCTCGTAGCGCGGAGTTACATCGATACCTGACAGACGCGCTGGCACAGCGCTTGTCTTTAGCTGCAAACACATACGTACAGCGCGTTTTAATCGGTTACTTGCCGACACGCACGTCTGTAGCGCAATACACGCTCCTTCGCGCGCGTGCTACATGCGTTTTACTTTGCAAGGAGAGTTGCTCACGCGCGTCTGTAGCGCGTTTCTCGTGTGTTTGCAGGCAGCGATGCAATCGCAAGTAATCTGCCTATTTCAAGTTTAGTTCAATTGTATTGATATGATTTCAAGTGTAAGAGCTCTAAAACGTTTTCTGGATTTGTGCCCGGTTGATGGCGATTATACCCATTTCTTTCCAGACGGTAAAAAGTTATCCGATATAGGTGGTGGTAGCCACTTTCTACCAGGTGGGTCGTCGGCTTGTTTGCGAACCAATTATAGAACAAAAAAAAACGTATCCTTTACTGTGTACGTGTGTGTGTGTTTTTTACAGCGTAAGCTTCGCGTGACATATAACTTGTTAAAAATGCATTATTTAATGCTGTGTCTAGAACAATTCTCCAACTTTCATGTCTAATTGTAGTTTAAAATAGTAACCGAACACGTAACAGCTGGAACTACTTGAAATAATAGAAAATCTGAATAACAAGAGGTACTTTAGTCTCTTCAAAGAAGGGACTCTTCAGTAAGGGACATCACTTATAGTTCAAACCTTCACTCGTTTATTTAGGATAATTTATTTTCTATCATTGCGTATATCGCTACAGAATTGTACGTATTTTTTATGATCCATAATTTGCGATGGCTATTTCGAAAGACGGCAGTCTGCACCCAACGTAAAAGTATAACTACTCAATATACATACTATACTGCGTATATCATTATATACTATACTGCGTGACTATGCTATACAACGTGTTACATAATTCTCCTTAAAAAAGAAAATATTAATCAAGTAGTATTTTACGATTGTTGTCATTTACCTCTCAGAGAAAATTAGGTAAGAATGTAAATAACTTTCTGGGTAGTCTACTCTTTAGTTTTATGTTTTCAGAGTTGCGTTTCAGTGATGATTTTATTTTATGATTTGTCCAATTTTTTTGGGTCCTGTTGTTGTTTTAAAATCTTGCCAATAGACTCTTTACAAGGGACCTTTTAACCCCCTTTCGGCTTTAGGGGTATTTTTGTAACACATTGTATAACTAGACTGCTTCGTTGGTCCAGTGGTCCCAAGCGTAATTGCTGAGCATCAGGTCCTGGGTTAGATTCCCCGGTCGGGCAATGTTATTGGGTTTTCCGTGTGGAATTTCTCAGTAGCCCGGAGTCTGGATGCGTGCCCGGTTTTATGGTTATAGGCTCGCCCGTTATGTTTTTAAGTCTCATGTAATAGGTACATGGGACTTAAAAACATAACGGCGAAATTAGGGTGTAGGTGCTATACACCTCGTCGGCCTTGGTTCAATCCATGATCCAGATCGAGGGGGCATGGAAAGCAGTCACCTCCTTTTGCGAAGCAGTAATGCTAGCGAAGAAGGAGGCGGAACGCGTGAGAGAGAGACAAATCTCACGCCCCAGCCGCCGCAACAGAAGGAGACGTCCCGGGCGTCAGGAGTCGCAGGGCGATTTCCGGCCACCGTAGGCGCGGGCCTGCAGACGGCGAGCGTTGGGTGGCTCGCCGTCCGATCAGAACCAGGCCCGGGTCGACGGCGCGTCGTGTTCCACGCGCGCCTCATAGAGATGTCAGCATAGTAGACGGGGCCCGCTAGGGCTAGTGCCTGCCAGGGTTGCAGAATTTGTTCGAAAGAGTTACCGCGGCCTGGAACGCAAAGGGCACTAGGAGGAACACGGATGGGTTTTAGTCAGTAAGAGTCTGACACTCTCTTCCGCTCCGCCCAGACCGGAAGAAGTCGTTTGAAGATTAGAAATCCTTAAAAAAAAAGTACCATACACCTCTACCCAACCCTTCAGGGAATACAGGCGTGATGTTATGTATAACTGAAATACTTCAGGGCTTCCACAGACGGCCGATTATATCACCAACTAAACTGTGTAGTTGGGCTTAGTCTTTAGCGCCAACTTTTCTCTAATCCAATCGTTTAGTAGGTGAGACATGCACACGTACGACTAATTAGTCTTTCTTGCTTTGTAATATGGGATGTACGGTCAGTAGAGATGATACCAACAAAAAAGTTGACAACCGATCAAACGGTTGGCCATGTCATAAGTTTAGGCGATTGGTACAACTACACTTGGGAGCAAATAAATCAAGCCACTCCTTTTTTTCACTTGTGATGGATGGAGCTTTGGTTTCCTCAATTATATGGTATATAATTCTATAAAACATGTCAATTGAAAATCTATCTATACATATAATAAAATCGTAACGAAGTAAAATCTGTACATTGAATATTTTCCAGAAAAAATAACTGCATATTGTTGGAAAAACGCTACTGATGTCAAAAAGAGAGTTTTTAGACTTTTTTTCTGTCTGTTTATCTGTTTGTCTGTTTATGTGTTTGAGCTTCACGCCGAAACTACTGGATAGATTTTGTTGATATTTGAAAAACATATTTGTTGCAGGTCGGGTCAGGTTATAGGGTATAAATTATCAAGCTATTCGGTTATAAAAATATGTTCAAACAAAATAGTTCCTGGAACCTTACTAGATGGCGTTGGCGTCAGTGGCAACAGCAATCATAAGTGTTTTAACTCTCGAAAAGAGAGTTTACAGTACCTACACATTTGCCTATCCCTCCAAAGCAAACAGCCGTGATGTTTTGCAATGGAATGGTGTAAACAACACATAAACATACAATTGTAATAATCGCGGAAAATTTGCTGTCATTTATTAAAGAGTTCTATTGTCTATCTCTGAATGTCTTCATCAAATAAGAAAAATATGCAGTCGAATAGCGAAAACCCCATTCAAATCGAATCAGTCGTTTCTGAGAAAATTGTGAACAAACATACATAATTATGGTCCATCTATTCATACACGAAATATTTTAAGGGATACATCTATGGGTGGTAAAGAAGCCATAGAAAAGCGTTTTTTTTTTAATGTTTGTTCGTTTTACGTAATTATGATAATTGTAATAAAGCTTGAGAAATTTTGCACAAATTTGAAAAAAAAATTGCCCGCTTCAATGGCAATAAATACTATGTAGAAACTAGCGTAATGGATGTTGAAAATAGTAATGAGCCAGTATTTGTTAAGTGTATCAACTATTACAAAATTATTTAATTTAAATAAATATAGCCTTATTTTTTATTTATTATTATTTATACGAGTATGTCTTCTTTACCACCTATAGATGTATCCCTTAAAATATTTCGCGTATGAATAGATAGACCTTATATATTTGCAGCTTAGTCTTGCTTAGTATTATAAAAGTATCTGTAATACAAAATTCAGGTTCCCAAGTAATTTTATAACAATAGTAAATTATCATGGTATTTATTGTTATTGATAAAACGCAAAAGGCAAAAACATTTTTTCGTTCTTGAAGACAGTTGATGGCGTAGAGTATCCCACATACCGCGCTGCCTGCGTAGCACTTCACCTTCTAGACGGTGACCAACATTGGGATGACACTCTCGAGGAGGCCAGCGTTAGTGACAGTCCCAGTCGTCTGCGACATTTGTTTGCCGTCATGTTGGTATTCTGCGGAATCTCCAACCCAGTTCTATTGTGGGAAAAATACCGACATTATCTGTCCGAAGATTTTCTTAGGGCTCTGAGACGTACTATCGATGATGATACTGAGGCAACTGATGAACGCATAGTCATTTCGATTGGTGGCAATACTCTGGTGGAATATGGGTTACTGGCTCCACAGCTTTCCGATGTTCAAGACCGTGGAAACAGGGAGTACGCCGCCGAAACTAATTATGATGCAAGAACCATGAATAACATCGTAAATGACTACGTCGCAAAGTTTACCTCAGAGCAAAAGCAAATTTTTAACACTATCCTTGAAAGCATTGGGCTCGGCCAGGGTAAGATGTTTTTCTTGGATGCTCCTGGTGGAACAGGAAAAATATTCATTACCACTGGCATCCTTGCAGAGGTCAGGAGGTAAAGCAAGATTGCCATTGTTGTAGCGTCGTCGGGAATTGCTGCCACACTGCTTCCTGGCAGCAAAACGGCGCATGCCATGTTTAAAATTCCCATCGATCTAGAAAGCAACGAAACACCAGTTTGTGGAGTGTCACGAAATAGTGACAAGTGGCGCGTGCTTAAGGATTGCTCTTTAATCGTCTGGGATGAATGTACAATGGCAGACAGAAAAGCAGTAGAGCCTGTAGACAGAACTCTGAAGGACATCCGCAGGAACGATCAAGTGATGGCTGGTGTCACTGTTCTGTTTAGCGGCAATTTCCGACAAACACTGGCTGTGGTGATGCGAGGAACTAGGGCTGATGAGGTGAATGCTTCGTTGAAACGCTCTTCTTTATGGCCACATTCGTAGGCAGCGCTTGAATATGAATATGAGAGCGTGGCTTGGCGGGAATTTACACGCTCAAGAATTCTCCGATGTTCTACTAAAATTGGGTGATGGAACCCTACCAGTGGACTGTGGTCAAGTTGAGATACCCGAAGCACTTGGTAGAGTGGTTCCCACATTAGAAGATATGATTCGTCTGGTGTACGGGAACATCAGTCGAATACCGAACCAAGAAAATTCTTGGATGTGCGAACGGGCCATTTTAAGGCCCAGAAACGATCAAGCTGCAGCGATCAACGAAAGCATTCTCTCGGAAATTGAGGGGAATGAGGTGGTTTACACTTCAATAAACACTGTTGTCGATCAAGATGACGCCACACATTATCCCGTAGAATTTCTCAATTCCCTTACTGCAAGTGGACTTCCAGTGCACGTCACCAAGCTAAAGATCGGTGTCCCGATTATGCTCCTTCGCCATTTAACTCCGCCAAAACTTTTTAACGGGACTCGACTCAAAGTCGTTTTTTTTGCAGAGGAACATCATTGAGGCGGAAATTCTAACGGGTTGTGGCGTTGGCGAGACAGCGTTTATACCACGTATACCACTAATTCCCCACAATTATCCCTTTCAGTTTAAGCGCGTGCAGTTTCCTGTGTGCGTATGCTTCGCTATGACCATAAACAAGTCGCAGGGGCAGATACTGACGGCTGCCGGTGTCGACCTCAGGACGAGCTGCTTCTCACACGGACCACTGTACGTCGCTTGCTCTCGCGTCACCAGTCCTGAATCTCTATACATTGCAATATATACCGAGTGCAAAACTACGAACGTAGTTTACAGAGAAGTTTTAGAATATAACTAAAATTAATTACTTTTTGGTCGTTACCTAAACATTTATGTGGATTTACAGTTATGTTTTAAAACCAATTCACATCACTTTTTTTTTTTATAATGGCTTAATAACACAAAATTACAGTTCTAGTAGTACCTAGATAATATACGAGTCTCAGTATAAAACTCCACATCGCTACGTGTACCTACCTTAGAGCAAACGCTGACAATACATTATCAGAGTAGATTAAATTGTGTTAACCACGGAAAGAGGGTTTTAAGCACAGGAGTTTTGTAAATAACAAACTACGATGATTGATAGAAAGACGAAAGACGATTACTAATCAGGCTCTAGCAGCAGCTGAAATTGTGATTACCATCAGTGCCGGATTAACCAGGTAGCAAGAGTAGCAATTGCTACGGGCCCTGCGCGAAAGGGGGCTCCGCATATTTAAAGCCACTCATCTCTGCCTGAGCGTGATTTTTTGAGTGAAACTTATCACGAGAGTCCAACGATAGTGACAGCACTAGACTTATCGGAAACTTAAAATTGAGCATTTGAGAATTTAGCCAAAAGCCATAAATGCACTTAGAATGACATCATGCGATCGCCAAAAATGCGAAAAAAAAATCGCGCTCGCGCTACTGCTACGCTTTGTATGAACTGCTCCACTCCACTATTTTCTTTTGTATATTCAAACAAACCATTTCATTACGTTTATTTATTTAAGAAATTAAGCCTAAAAAACTTAAATAACAATGAAAAGGTAATGATTAAAAAAAACACGCTTATAATGCTAACTTATACTTTTCAGGGGTTTTAAGCACAAGTTTTGTAAATAACAAACTACGATGATTGATAGAAAGACGAAAGAAGATTACTAATCAGGCTCTAGCAGCAGCTGAAGTTGTGATTACCATCTGTGCCGGATTAACCACGTAGCAAGAGTAGCAATTGCTACGGGCCCTGCGCGAAAGGGGGTGTTGTGATTCCTGACCCGACCACGACATGGAACGGAGATTTTACTATGGCACAAAATGGTTATTTTAATTGTGTTTTATTGTGCCACTTATCCCAGGAATTTGTGCCTTGTACTTTTCGAGTAATAAGATACGATTGTGGTCGGGCTGGGGATCATGGTTCCTGGCCCGACCACAACCAGATCTAATAAAATATCAATAGTGGGAAGTTACTGATTATGCCAAAAATATGTGTCAAATTGTGCCTATGGCACACGAAATTCTTTTACTATTCATATCACAGAATATATCTTAATTCGGAAAAAAAATGAATAATCAAGAAATAAAGTGTGTCAATCACACGCTATGCAATTTTACTACGACTTTGCAAGCAGTTTTATTTTGTGAAATTATGCTTTATATAAAGCACTTTATTATTTTATTTTACTGGATGTGTTCACGACTTCGTACGCGTATATATGTATTTATAAAAAAAAATACAACCACTATGTTTTGTAGCATTATATTAGTGTGTTAAGCTTGTATAAAAAACCGGTCAAATGCGAGTCGGGTTCGTATCCTGAGGATTCCGTAACCCACATCATGACGATAAGTTGAAATTTAAACATGAATTATCTCGTTTAAACAGTACCAGTACAAGCTGATCCCTTGCTGCATACTTTTACTATTAATACAAGAAGTTAATAGTTAAGAATTAACCTTTTAAAATATGAAAACATAGTTTTCAGACTTTTTCCTTTACTTGTGATGTAAGATCTTGCCAAATTTCATGATTCTAGGTCAACGGGAAATACCCTGGTTTTGATTCCCGAGCTATTTCCATAGATTTTTTTTATTTGGTTTTATGTAAAAATTCAATAAATATAATAATAAGAAAGCTGACAAAATAAACTCCATTTTTATTTCTTACTCTGTAACCCTATATGACCAGTTTTGTTACGACAACAGTTCATTTAAATCATAACTAACAGAATTCAAATGTTTAATTGCAGACTAAATTATACATAGAGTGTGACTACTTGACTTAATGCGTTGTGTGTGCCATAGGCACAATTTGACACATATTTTTGGCATAATTAGTAACTTCCCACTATTGATATTTTATAAGATCTGGTTGTGGTCGGGTCAGGAACCGTGATCCCCAGCCCGACCACAATCGTACTCTTATTACTCGAAAAGTACAAGGCACAAATTCCTGGGATAAGTGGCACAATAAAACACAATTAAAATAACCATTTTGTGCCATAGTAAAATCTCCGTTCCATGTCGTGGTCGGGTCAGGAATCACAACACGAAAGGGGTGTTGTGATTCCTGACCCGACCACGACATGGAACGGAGATTTTACTATGGCACAAAATGGTTATTTTAATTGTGTTTTATTGTGCCACTTATCCCAGGAATTTGTGCCTTGTACTTTTCGAGTAATAAGAGTACGATTGTGGTCGGGCTGGGGATCATGGTTCCTGGCCCGACCACAACCAGATCTAATAAAATATCAATAGTGGGAAGTTACTGATTATGCCAAAAATATGTGTCAAATTGTGCCTATGGCACACGAAATTCTTTTACTATTCATATCACAGAATATATCTTAATTCGGAAAAAAAATGAATAATCAAGAAATAAAGTGTGTCAATCACACGCTATGCAATTTTACTACGACTTTGCAAGCAGTTTTATTTTGTGAAATTATGCTTTATATAAAGCACTTTATTATTTTATTTTACTGGATGTGTTCACGACTTCGTACGCGTATATATGTATTTATAAAAAAAAATACAACCACTATGTTTTGTAGCATTATATTAGTGTGTTAAGCTTGTATAAAAAACCGGTCAAATGCGAGTCGGGTTCGTATCCTGAGGATTCCGTAACCCACATCATGACGATAAGTTGAAATTTAAACATGAATTATCTCGTTTAAACAGTACCAGTACAAGCTGATCCCTTGCTGCATACTTTTACTATTAATACAAGAAGTTAATAGTTAAGAATTAACCTTTTAAAATATGAAAACATAGTTTTCAGACTTTTTCCTTTACTTGTGATGTAAGATCTTGCCAAATTTCATGATTCTAGGTCAACGGGAAATACCCTGGTTTTGATTCCCGAGCTATTTCCATAGATTTTTTTTATTTGGTTTTATGTAAAAATTCAATAAATATAATAATAAGAAAGCTGACAAAATAAACTCCATTTTTATTTCTTACTCTGTAACCCTATATGACCAGTTTTGTTACGACAACAGTTCATTTAAATCATAACTAACAGAATTCAAATGTTTAATTGCAGACTAAATTATACATAGAGTGTGACTACTTGACTTAATGCGTTGTGTGTGCCATAGGCACAATTTGACACATATTTTTGGCATAATTAGTAACTTCCCACTATTGATATTTTATAAGATCTGGTTGTGGTCGGGTCAGGAACCGTGATCCCCAGCCCGACCACAATCGTACTCTTATTACTCGAAAAGTACAAGGCACAAATTCCTGGGATAAGTGGCACAATAAAACACAATTAAAATAACCATTTTGTGCCATAGTAAAATCTCCGTTCCATGTCGTGGTCGGGTCAGGAATCACAACACGAAAGGGGGCTCCGCATATTTAAAGCCACTCATCTCTGCCTGAGCGTGATTTTT
This sequence comes from Amphipyra tragopoginis, assembly GCA_905220435.1. Lineage (NCBI taxonomy): Eukaryota > Metazoa > Arthropoda > Insecta > Lepidoptera > Noctuidae > Amphipyra > Amphipyra tragopoginis. The sequence goes on from HG992006.1 coordinate 8,852,764, forward strand.
TGAGTGAAACTTATCACGAGAGTCCAACGATAGTGACAGCACTAGACTTATCGACAACTTAAAATTGAACATTTGTGAATTTAGCCAAAAGCCATAAATGCACTTAGAATGACATCATGCGATCGCCAAAAATGCGAAAAAAAAAACGCGCTCGCGCTACTGCTACGCTTTGTATGAACTGCTCCACTCCACTATTTTCTTTTGTATATTCAAACAAACCATTTCATTACGTTTATTTATTTAAGAAATTAAGCCTAAAAAACTTAACTGACAATGAAAAGGTAATGATTAAAAAAAAACGCTTTTAATGCTTATTTATACTTTTCAGGCGTGTATTTTTTTAACTTTTGTTTTTTACCGGCCTTTTTATTTCGTGTTAGTTTCTTAGTTTTTACGTGCTTTTGTGTCATTATTTCTCTCAAGGGCCCCCTTTCATATTTGCTACGGGCCCCGCGCTGTCTTAATCCGGCACTGAGTAAGCTGCCATGATAAACTTACATAATTATAAAATTTAAATGCTACGTCATCGGACAATAATAGAAATTACAAATCACAATCAACTTCTAATTCAAACAGTATTTTCTTCTACCCAGTAGACAGAAGCGAAATAATAGATATAGTTCTAAAATTAAAAAATAAAACCAGTAGCGGACACGATAATATACCCATAAGAGTTATCAAAGAAAGCATCCCATTTATTGTTGATCCCCTGGTACATGTTCTGAATCTTATGTTAGAAACGGGTCAATTTCCCGATACCCTAAAGATAGCTCTCATAAAGCCATTATACAAAAAAGGATCACGGCACGACATAAATAACTATAGACCAATTGCACTGTTGCCAAGTTTCTCGAAGATATTTGAAAAGGTTATTTATGCTAGAATCACAAAGTTTTTAAATGTAAATGATATTTTAAATGTTAACCAATTTGGATTTCAAAAGAATAAAACTACATCATTGGCAATATATAAATTATTCAATACCATTTGGGATAAAATCAATGATAAAAAAAAATGTGCTGCTCTTTTCATTGATATGTCAAAAGCATTTGACTGTGTAAAGTATGACATTTTGCTTGATAAATTAGAAGGGATAGGAATAAGAGGTATAGCACTAAAATTAATTGAGAATTATTTAGACAATAGAATGCAGGGCACTGTCATTGAGGTATACAATGAAAGAACAAAAATGGTGGAGATAGTGAAATCTAAATTCGAATCCGTAAAACTAGGCGTACCGCAAGGCAGTATATTGGGACCCCCCTTGTTCCTATTGTATGTTAACGAGCTTCCAAATATAATTAACCATCTTTGCGTAATGTATGCTGATGACGCAACCATATTTATTTCTAGTGAATATTCCAATGATCTTATTTACGAAAGTGAAATAAATAGAGCATTAATAACAGTAACTGATTGGTTGCAGTCAATAAATTTAAAAGTCAATGTCTCAAAAACCAAATTAATTCAATTTAGAAATTATAAAAGTAAGCCTACTAAACTGAACGTAACCATGTCAGATACAGCGATTGAGGAAGTAAAAGACACAAATTTCTTAGGAGTTACAATAGATCAACATTTAAACTGGAAGGCACACATTGAAAAAATTAATAAAAAAATATCCAGTGCTTGCTACGCATTGTCAGTTCTGGCAGAAACTACAAATCCAAGTGTCACTAGAAATGCTTATTTTGGAAATGTGTACCCACTGTTAACTTATGGTGTCATATATTGGGGGAACTCGACAAACGTACAATCCACATTCATTCTCCAGAAGAAATGTCTTAAGACTATATATAACATGTATAGCACCGAGTCATTAAGAGATGTCTTCAGGTCAGAGGGTTTCCTGACACTGACTGGTATTTATATTCTGGAATTATGTTTATTTGTTAAGAACAATATGCAATATTTTAATTTCAAATCAAATTCTAAAAGAAACATTCGGAAGCAGTATAAATATGACATTAATTTACCGGTTATTAACAATATGATGTATTATAAAAGTACCTATGTTACTGCTATTCGTGTGTTCAATAAGTTACCGCAAACAATTAAAGAATTAAATGGAAACATGTTTAAAAATAAATTGAAAATCTATTTAATTGAAAATGTATATTATAACCTGCATGAGTTTTTTGATAAAAAATAATTTTTGTAAGTAGCTAGTTTATTAAAATACTATTGCATATCCGACTTGGGTAGACTGTTGAAACAAAAAATGTAATGTTTATTAATAATAACTAATGTACACAGTTATGCAATAAATATATCTTTATCTTTATCTTTAATTACATGTATTGCTGAATGCATCTTTCGGAATCTGGATTAGAGAGATATTAAGGCATTCACATTATAATAACGGTTTGCTAACCGCGTTCCCGTAGGAACCTACCTAATGTCCTTTTCTGTACTTACCCCAAAACTTTACGATGATCTGTTAAATATACGAGTATATACATAAACATTAAAGAAAACTAAGTTACGTGAGCGAAGCCGCGGGCACCAGCTAGTTTAGAATATACGGCACCTTGACCTTGGATTATACTCACTAGATCTACAAAAGGACTTCGTGTATATGCAAAAAGCTTATTCCACATCCTTTCAAACCTGCAAAAGATAATTATACGGACAAAATACCAACACGTCGACAGGTAACACCGTAAGACATCAATCACCTATTCATTCAGCGAACTAAATAGACACGTCAGTGCCTTTAGAAAGAATACAACCTAATTCTACTCCCGAAAACCCATGGTTCCGAATAAACAAGACCTTATAGTCAACAGTATAAGGTTTGGTTTATGAAACTAGTTTCTACCAACTGGAAATACAAGTTTGCAAAACTGTTTAGAAAGTTTTTCGGGTGTAGAAAGGGACTTTGAAAAATATTTCCTTAGTATATAAATGGGGAAATGGATTGTATAAACATTATGTACATTTCTTTTAAGATAACTTACGGTCTCTAGGGACTAAGGTCCGTATTCTAAAATGATGCTCAGTTATGTATAAGACTTTTGTAGAGATTTGTATAGAAATCTGTATTACAATTTTTGATAGTATATTAATTTATTACGAATCTTAAATTGAGATTGATAACAAGCATCGTTTTAGAATACACACCTAAGTACGGATAGTTTAACAGCATCACAGAGCTCTGCTCGTTTTGAAAGGCATAGGTAAACCGTCCTAAGCATGGCCCTCCCCATGGTTTGCGGGACGCGGGAGGGGAATGATTCGACCAATTAGCCAGTCCGCTGTTATCTATCGCTGCTGGTGGCCAACAGGCAATTGGCTACTCGTTCCCCTCCCGCGTCCCACAGACCATCGGGAGGTCCAAGCTTATGGCGGTTTAGCTATAGAAAAAGACTTAAATCAGAGATTTTTCGAAAAATACTAAAACAAGTAATTTGTTATTTGCTTTAGAGATTACTAGCGACCCGCCCTGGATTCGCATGTGTACGTTTTATAGCTTAAAACGTTCCTCTTGAATTACTCTATCTATTAAAAAAACTGCATCAAAATCCGTTGCGTAGTTTTAAAGATCTAAGCATACATAGGGACAGACAGACAGCGGGAAGCGACTTTGTTTTATACTATGTAGTGATTTAATTGTATAGCTACTTAAATTACACTTTTGATCTGTTTTTGAGGCCAAAGCTTAAAAACATTCCATCTACCGTATGCAAGAAAACCCACAAAGGCCGAATACAAATGCACGTACGGGTATGAACGAAGGAATCTGGAAAAAAGAATTGTATTGTACTAGAGTCAATAGAACGAGGCTTCACTGTGCTACGCGTAGAGTTGAAAACAAATATTTTCAGTTTCGTTGAAATAGAAACTACAGTTTATTAGAATTTTAGCGTGTTTTTAATTGGCAATCTGTTTTCAAAATGTTTTTTTTATAGAACGTACATACATATATAAATACCCAGGCCTGTCACCTTCGAAGGGGTAAGCAGATGTGTTTCCACGTTTCGCCTCTAGTAATAAATCAGTATTAAAACAAAGGACACGTGTATTACATAAAAAAATATTACAAAAATGACAAATAAAAAAAATGGTGCGTCTACTCATATACGCGCGGTAGGAGTTATACTTCGACTTTCTAGCAGCTTTCTAAATTTTGTAATGTATGACTACAGGGTGTAAATGAATTCGTGTAATTCCTGAAAACCAAATGATCTACTGCTGGTGTAGATTGGCCCCGCACTGGATTTAGCTTGATTAAAAATAAAAAAAAAAATATCTTTTTTTTTTCATGCAGAAAATGGTGAAAATGGTGTCATACAGAAAAGAGGTTTATATCAGCAACTAACTTCATGGTGTCATACAGAAAAGAGGTTTATATCAACAACTAATTTCATGGTGTCTTACAGAAAAGAGGTTTATATCAACAACTAACTTCATGGTGTCTTATAGAAAAGATATTTATGTCAACAACTAACTTCATGGTGTCATATGGAAAAAAGGTTTATGTCAACAACTAACTTCATGGTGCCATATAGAAAAGAGGTTTGTGTCAACAACTAACTTCATGGTGTCATACAGAAAAGAGGTTGACGTCAACAACTAACTTCATGGTGTCATACAGACACGAGGTTTATGTCATCAACTAACTTCATGGTGTCATATAGAAAAGAGGTTTATGTCAACAACTAACTTTATGGTGTCATATAGAAAAGAGGTTTATATCAACAACTAATTTCACAGTGTCCTAAAGAAAAGAGGTTTATATCAACAACTAATTTCACAGTGTCCTAAAGAAAAGAGGTTTATATCAACAACTAATTTCACAGTGTCCTAAAGAAAAGAGGTTTGTATCAACAACTAATTTCACAGTGTCCTAAAGAAAAGAGGTTTATATCAACAACTAATTTCACAGTGTCATATAGAAAAGAGATTTATGTCATCAACTAACTTCATAGTGTCATACAGAAAAGAGGTTTATGTCAACAACTAACTTCACAGTGTCTCTCTCCCGTGTCTCATTTCCGCTACAGCAGAAATACCTTCATGCGACAAAAGAAGTATAAATTCAAAACAAACATTGTTATCCCTTGATCTGTCCAACTTCCCCAACGGGGATTTTGACATAATGCTCGAATCTGTCAGACGTCCCCGTTGGGGATTCCGTCATCGTCGCTTCCCGCTCGCCATATAACGCAAAGTTTAGCATAGTAAACTTTTGTGTATCTCGCTCAAATTTGGCCAGATTAAACTAGACAAAAAAAGAAGGAAATAAAGTCCAGAGGCTTAACATTGTAAAATTGCGTAAAATGCGCAATTACTTACCGGAAAAATCAATAGCCTGACAGATGGCGCACATTTGACTTTTGACGGCTGACAGAGGAAGGGTTAAGAAACCTATGATTAGTCCGATATATTCAGGGTATGATTAGTGACGTATAATTGTTCCTTGTAACCCACTTCTCTGGCTACTTAATTTTCATTCAACATGCATTCGGACCCTATTACGTTCGTTATTTATTAACGATCATTAGTTGCTTTGTTCTCTAATTACAGGAAATTTCGGTGAATTACATATTATTAGAGGAAAATAAATGCGGGTAGGTACTAGATCGAAACTCCGTAGTTTTGCAATCTTATGTTGTAGACATATTGGAAAAACGGTTATCTGAATTTCTAAAAACCATGAACAATTAATTTGTAAAAGCTCGAAACATACTATAAGTCGCGACGTACGGACTGAAGTATTGCCTAGTGTGCATCTACGCTTGAAAATTATCGGTTGTAAGGGTCAGCTCACACCGAGACGCGACGCGACGCGACGCTGCGCGCATACTTTAAAAGAGCGACTCAAAATATAACTTTATTTTCTACACGAAAAGATACACATTTCATTGTGAGAATTCAGAATACGTTGCACCACGCAGCGCTGCGCCTCGTGACGCCTCGCGGCGTAGCGTGATGCATCGCGACGCAGCGGTATGCGCGGCGTGCAAGAGCGGCGCTGCGCCTCTCAGCGCCGCGAGGCGCAGTCGAGGCCGCCGTGGCAACTTGGCTGTACTATTTCCGTCCAGACTTCGTGTTGAGTTGATGCAGTTCGGTCGAGTGCTCGAGTGAAATTATAATGATAGACTGGGATCTTGTAATAATCAGACTTCTTGCAGAAGAGGCAGAGCAAGAAGAATACAAAAATAAAATTAAAAGGAAGACATCACACAGGAGTATTTGGGTGCATAATTTATGGAGAAATAGAAAAATTCATGTTGAATTTGAGGGTGGACGCGGGCCGGGGCGGAAGCACGTGGCGAATGTAGATACATTCCGCTGCGCTGCGTGACGCCTCGCTGCGCAGCGAGGCGTCGTGTTGCCGAAGAGTTTACGTTGCGCCTCGCAACGTTGCGATGCGTATCGCGGCGGCGCGCGGCGCAGCGCGAAATCACGGGCTTCTTCCAGTATCGTCGCGTCGCGTCGCGTCTCGGTGTGAGCTGACCCTAAGTCGCGCGGGCGACCTTGAGCATTTGGACGTCCGACATGAATTTGTCTGGGGTGTACAAACATGACTGTGCATAGGTACTCAGTCGGTTACATCCGTAAGTCGTAATTTATAGTATGTTTCGGTATTCTTTGTAACCGGAATTGGTAGATCCATTTTCAGGAGTCGACGAATAATAAATGTTGTAAAGATTTCAATAAATAAATAATGCTATTGAGTTTGATATTTGTTACCAATGCAGTTGACACACAAGTGTTGTGCTTACATTGTAACAAATAAAAGCAATTCACACAAATGACACCGGTTTATTGCAAACGCCATTTGCAAACCATCCTTTCTTCAAAGACAGCAATTGTAACGTACGTTATAGCTAGCAAATGTGATAAAAGGCGTTATTTTGCACACAACGCAGGAAAACGAGAGTTTTGCATACAATCCAACATATATAAATTGTGAAATAAGCACAAAGCAATAATAAGCAAATACATACATACATGCATAAACTTACTCCTTTTTCCCTCGGGGGTAGGCAGAAACTGCAGAACGCCACATGCTACGATCCTTACATACTCCTTTTGCTTCATCCACGTTCATACATCTTGTTGACACGCACACCGGTTGATAGTACTACGCACCTGTACTTTTTGAAGAACATCACCAATAACATCGATGTATGTCCTTCTAGGGCGTCCTGTACCGGCGTTTCCACTGACATCTGCCTTATAAATTCCTTTTGTTAATCATCGTTCACTCATTCTTTTAACATGAAAAAACCTCCTAAGTGCACTCCTTTCAATGCTGGTCACTACATCATATTTTAAACGGCAACTTTGTCTTGTCATATCATTCTTCAATCTATATATATACCGCACATACTTCGCAAGCAACGCGGAGGAGCTCGTGGCTAAATAATTACAGCCGCATAGACCGATCTTCCGGGTTAAGCCACGCTTGCCGAGGTTGGTCTGTGGATGGGTGACCATTTACCATAGCGAGCTTCCTCCGTGCCTCGGAAAGCACGTAAAGCCGTTGGTCCCGGCTGTCATTTGTAGGTAGATCTTTGACAGTCGTTACTGTTGGTCAGAAGCCAGAAAGTCTGACAACCAGTCTTACCAAGAGTATCATATTACCCAGTTACTGGGTTGTGGAGGTCTGATAGGCAGTCGCTCCGTGTAAAATACTGATATTCAGCTGCATCCGGTTCGACTGGAAGTCGACCCCAACATAGTTGGGAAAAGGCTAGGCAGATGATGATGACTTCGCAAGCAACGCATTTCCACGGCATTTATTCTACTTTTATGTCTCTTCTGCCACGACCAACATTCACTTCAAGCAAATAATGCATAAATAATGATGCCTCTCATATATCTGCGATCTTTAATATTAAACTATCTTAACCAATCTCCAAAGTCATTAAGTAAATTTTTTCGTGACCTTGCATGTTGCAGATTAAACATTATTTCGGATAAATATTATGCAATATAAATAATCAGATATTTATCTACGGGTCTTTGAATAATTTAAAACAATTATGATTCCTATCTTAAAGAACGTTTCGAGTTCCTCCATGACACACATTCGAGATCATTAAGGTCATCAGAGAATCTGACGTTAAAAATGCCAATGCATTCTACCAACATCTTTGATAAATCCTTCACAGTCCAGGCTGTTTGGCTTTGGAATGCTTTGCCAGTTGTAGTTAGACGTGCAGAATCCTTGGCAACTTTCAAAAGACTAACCAAGGATCCGCTACCTATCGACATAGTTATCTGTTTGCATCTTTGTACCTATATATTTATTTATAGTCTGTTTATATTACGTATTACAGACACATTATAGAATATATAATTATATAAGGCATATTTATTGTAAATAATATTTATTCATTTATTTGTGTATTTAAAGTAATTAATTTAATGTCTCCTTATTTATTGTTGCACCGAGAACTGCCCCTCTCTTTTTTCTTGCACTTCATGTCCATCCAAAGGTTGTCTGGAAGAAATCGCCTAGTGCGATAAGACCGCCCATTGTACATCTCCATTTTTATAGTAATGTTCCTTGTTTGTTTTGTGTACAATAAAGTGTATTGTATTGTATTCTGGAAGCCATCATAATTATTATGAATTATTACAATCTGCGTATTTTTGAACCCCGGCGCAAGAAGGAGTGTTATGAGTTTAAAGCGTTTGTCTCTGTCTGTGGCAACGTATCTCCGAAACGTATGAACCTATTTCAATGCGTTTTTTTATTGATTAAAAGCTGGTTTATTCGGGTTGGTTTTTACCTATGTTTGATGATAATAATTTCAGTCATGTCAATGTCGGTATTTTTGAATTTAAGGTTTATAATTAAAATTAATGAAAAATGCTGCCATTCTTGTAGGCACGCTCCCAGATGACAGTGACATAGATGAATATTTCGACGTCTAAGTGCAGTTTCTAATTTGTATCAATTTCGAATAGATTTTTTATACGTATTTTAGTAGTTTTGACTTTATATAATATTAGTTTAGGTTTATTACGTGAGCGACGTTAAGAAAACTTTTAACACACTACTAAAGTTTCTATTACTACATAGTATAATACAAAGTCGCTTCCCGCTGTCTGTCCCTATGTATACTTAGCTCTTTAAAACTACGCAACGGATTTTGATGCGGTTTTTTCTTAATAGATAGAGTGATTCAAGAGGAAGGTTTATTTAAACCTATATAAATTGCACCCGTGCGAAGCCGGGGTGGGTCGCTAGTAATAATATAAATCAATCACGATTCGAAAGACACGTGGCGCCTTCTATTATCGTTATTGTTGTTTTCGACGGGAACAGAACTTTTTTCGGAATGAAAGGTACCCTATGTCCGTTTCTGTACACCTGACAACGTATATGCAAAATTTCAGGATGATTGGTTCAGGCGTGAAAAGGTAACAAACAAACTTACTTTCGCATTTATAATATTAGTTAGGATACATAAATTAGGAAAAAAATAACAAAAATCATGTATAAACATGAAAAAAACTTTTCAGTCTCGTAAACATTAAAATTTACTAATGAACATCTACCTACACTTAATTGCCGATTGGACCCTATTGTTAACAAAAGATAGCTACTATAACTACAATAGAAAGTACTTCTTCCAAATCCATATTGTTAAGACAGAATTTTTCAATTCAATTAAGTCCTTTGTTTTTAGTCAGTCTTCACGAAACTCGTTGGAAGTTACCGTTTCGTTCGCAATAGTCATTCTATTGGAAGGGATTCTGAAGAAAATGAGATTCTTATACAAGTACCCATAAAGTGTTTCTCACACAGAAAATAAGGTAGTTACTTTACACCGTAGATTGCGTTTAAACGATGATGGCCTAATAACGCTGTATTGGGGGTCTTCGAACCGAAAGAGTGTTTATTTTACGTGGTATAAACATACTTAGTAATGTACACATTTAAGCAAATGTTGGGCGCCAGTGTCACGCTTAGCAGGTTAAGGGTGGCTTGAGGAGTCAACCCTTAACGAGCAGGTGCACCTAAAATCAGAATACCTATAAGAATATTAAGGAAAACACTTTTAACCATACAATAATATATTTTAATAATAGTTACAAAATTAGACTGGTTTACAGGGCGTGGTTGTTTAGAATACGATACGAGGAGTCCAGGATCTTCAGGTGTAGTAGGTAGTACTTAACTAGGAGGCTGCTGAGGCGCGAGAGAGGACGAAGTGCAGCGAGCTGGGCCTTTTATAGGCGCACTCCGCTAGTCGCCACCGCTGCACCGTCACAAAGTATTAGCACAGTCTACCTATATCTTACTCCTTACAGTCGGTCAACGTAGAACATTGTCGCAGACCATTCGTGCGGGGGGTTGCGGGGTGAAGGAGCGGAGGTTATGTCCCGAGTAGCCATACTGCATATTTGGGACATAACCTCCGCCCCTACATAATTTTGACATTAATTTCATAGGACCTGTCAAATGTATGGGCGTTGACCCACTATATGTAGTAAGTAGGTACACTGTGGTATTAGTCCATTACTGTCCCACGGGCACGAAACAGTAATGGATTAATACACTCTACTTCTCAGAATAAGAAGAGTTTAAGCCTCAATCTACCGCGCAGGCCTAATATGGCTTGACCGACTACACACACCATCGAGAACTTGTAGAAGCCCTCGTAGGTGTGCAAGTTGCTTCACGATGTCCTTCCTTATGATCCTCATATGAAATCAGAAAGTCAGAGGCGCGAGCCGGTGTCGAGCCTTATACCTGACGCTGAGTCAGCCGTTTGATGGAGACCATTAAAGTGCATATCCTTAATAAGCATTCGTCGGCAGCGTACAGCGCCACACTGGACGCGGCCTACAGCGTTTTTAGCAGACAACAATCCTACCATTTTTTTATTGTAAGAATAATTCAGGAGATTACATTTTTTTCCAATAAAAAACCTACCCAAACTCCACAATCCCGACTCAATCAACTCAACTATTTTAAAAATTCAACGTGAAAATACAAAATAGCAAAAATCATAGGATAAACATACCGTAACATCGTATTACTTTGGCCCAAAATTTTCTTTTTTTTTCTTTTTCCGGAAATATTTTTGATCCTTTTAACTAAATGTTTGTTTTAACTATGTCAGTGTATAGTAGGGGATATAATTAAAGACTGGGAATGGAAAAAGTCATCAAATTACAGTGATTTCGTGTATAATTTTTTTGACAAAGTTTGGGCTAAAGTTTGACTTCAGAGACGTTTACTTTGGCCCACTGCCTATTTTGTACCTTAATCGCATGTTTTAACGACCATGGGTTAAAGTTATCACTTTCAAGTTTTTCTGTAGAAATAAAAGTACCATTTTACTTAGAAAAAAATCAACTTTTATTAAATTCTTTAAGAATTTTCAATATTAACAAATTGTTAAACATTTTTTACCGTCAAACTTCTTGGAAATCAACAAAATATATCTTTGCTCTATCAATATAAAACGAGAAACATTATTAGGAACCATCTATTATGTAAACACTAACTTACTAACATCTAGAAAAATCAGTCTTAATTATAACTTTTATAGGAATCAACATACTACACTGCACAAAAGCAGAACTCTAATTAGTGTTATCGATTTCTGGCACAGAAAAGCAGCCTTTTTTTACAAATTTAGGCGGATTTATTTTCCTTAAAACATTTTCCCAAGAATACAATTGTTCATCCTTTATTAGTGGCCATCGCCAGAATTTCACCCCTTTTTTCATTGCACCCACCATAACACCCTCCTCATTTAAAGAAAGTAATTTTCCCGGATATATCTGGTCATTCCATTTGACGAGGACATGATCATCTACTTGGAGAATATCTTTCAGGTTTGACTTGTGTCTCAATTCTAAAATGGACGCTATTGGAAGATCATCTTCACTTCTACCAGCATTTAAACTTTCATTTTTTGAGATCGACGCTGTTGGAAGATCGTCTTCATATTTTGGGTCATCCGGCATAAAATCGTAGTCTGGCAAATCTTCTGATGAAACACCACTCATATTGGAGCTGCAACTAGTTGTAGAATTCTCGTGACGTTGTCGTCGTCGCTGTGCTTGGCTCTTTATTTTTTTTGTCTTTTTAGTGACAGATTTGGAAGTCACACCAGATGGACCTGAATCAGCAATATCTTGCACTGTAATTGAACGGCCAGCAGGTACATTTTCGTCTTCATATTCTGGATCATCCGGCATAAAATCGTCGTCTGGCAAATCTTCTGTAGATGAAACATCACTCATATTGGAACTGCAACTAGTTGTAGAATTCTCGTGATGTTGTCGTCGTCGCTGTGCTTGGCTCTTTATTTTTTTTGTCTTTTTAGTGACAGATTTGGAAGTCACACCAGACGGACCTGAATCAGCAATATCTTGCACAGTAATTGAACGGCCAGCAGGTACGTTTAGTTTTCTTTTTCTTACAGTCGTCGTCTGGGAAGATGATTGATTTCGTGTTTGCTGCAATTGCTGCATAAACGAATCAGCGATTAAATCCAGATGCAAGATGCGATCCTGTCGAGGCAACCTGTTTATTGGTATAGCTTTGTCAATCGGATAGATTCCAGTTTTTTCGAAACCAGCTATTATGTTTTCCTTTGTTGCAGTCATGCTATCTAATGTTTGCTTGAGTATGCCAGGAAATTTATCCTTTGGTAGCGTTGGAAGTTTGCGACCCTCTTGACTCTGCTTCCAATTCAGCAAAGCCTGCCGCCATTTGATCTTCAACGGCCTGAAGTACGCCACGTCCAATGGCTGTAGAATATGTGTCGCATTGGGAGGCAAGCATATAAAAGCTATATTGTTTTCCTCGCATACTTTAAGTACACTTGGGTTTATGTGGGATGCAAGGTTATCACCTATCACAACTTTTCGTCCTTCCTGCCGTCTCAATATTGGAAATAAGTGGTTCACAAACCAATCCTCGAATGTGATAGCGTCGATCCAACCACTTTTGGTCCTGTTATATCGGGCTCCAGGCGGACCGTTTTCAGTCCATGTAGTCCATAAGTGATCTGATTTGTATATGATGTATGGTGCAATAGAATTCCCAGCAGCATTGCCACAAAACATGACGGAGTAGCTGAGTTTTGAAGAGTTGATTATTGCCTCTGGGTATTTAGTTCCACGTCTACAAATCACCTTTTTTTTTCCAGGATCGTCAGTCAGGTTTGTTTCGTCGTAATTGTAAAGGTTCTCAGGAGGAATATTCTCTAACTCTGGACGCAAATTGTCAATAAAGTCTTCTATAACGGCCTCTGAAACTTGGGCACGCACTTTCTTGATATTATTTGCGAACCGCTGGGAAAGTTCTGGATGACGATGCATGAAGCATCTAAGCCATTCCAAACCCGGAACATTATTTTTAAATTGAGGTACATCTCTTCCGTGCGACGACAGATAGTCTCTTATAATGAATTGTAAGTCAATACTCAACAAAGGAAAACCAAACTCTGCCAAGGCTATGATGTGGGCAACAAAGACCTGTTCCTCTTCCTCTGAGAATATAGTTGGACGGCCTGGCTTGTTGGAATGCTCGTTTTTCAGCTTGTTCTTGATGGTACTGCGCGGTATTTGATATTGATCTGCAGCAGCTCGCTGAGACAGTTGTTTGGATCTAACCATGTTCAAACATTCCTCCAACTTCTCCTGCGAGTAGTCCGCATAGCGGCGGCTCCCTGGCTTCCTTTTGTATCTAGAAGGCATGGCATTTGATCTCAAAGCGGTTTTCCTGCAATCAAAAGAAGACCAAATAACTTAAGCTAAGATGCCTAAAATGTTTGGGTTACTTTGGCCCAGGGCCAAAGTTAAACCAAAAGCCCGGCCAAAGTAATTCCTCCTCTTAAATTCAATATAGTTACTAAAATAACTATCTGATCCACACAATTTTACGAACCGCATAGTCCCGAACATATTCGACACACTACGTAATACAAGTGAGATGTCAAACTTACCTAAGTGTTTCAGTTCAGACAGAAGTTTGCACAGTAAAAATTTAAAGTAAAATTGACAGGTTCAAATCGAGATCCAAACGAACACTAAGCGCTTCGCTTTAGAAAATGAATCACTGTTTTACCGACAAAGCTTGATGCCATCTACCGGAAGCCGTAAGTACTTTTGCGCCATTTGCTATGAAAAAAAAATGGCGCGTGATTCAAACTTTTTGATTGTCATGGGTCAAAGTTACCCCCTTGGGCCAAAGTAATACGATGTTACGGTATCGAGCAGAAATCCGCACTATCATCCTCTTCGCTCCATTTCATCCGGCCCGTTTACACCCGACGGTATCGTACGGAACACGTACGTCACGGACGCCGAATGAATACGTGACGGTTTACGCCAAAAAGCGTCGGACTATTTTCGATGAGACATTGTGGAGCGCGTGACAATTTTTTGATCGTACATTTTCGGAATTTCGAACTGAGTGAATTGTGGGTAGTTTCAATTTGATGGTACACAGTACAGGGATTTTTTGATGAGTTAATATTGGGTGTATGCTTTTAATCATGTTACTAACTACAATAGCGGTGACAAAGGCATGTAAAAGACACAACAACATAATCGTTTAGGGGTGATTCTATGATTACAGTTATAGCTAATATCGATATGTCAGGATTGCGAGCAAGGTAAATGTAGTAAATAAAACCAAAATAGACTCTCTACCACTGAGAGTACTTGTATTTGGGTTAGTGTTAGTAATATGAACTAGATCACAATAACATAATACTTTACACAATTATTACAAGATCATAAAATAAGGATAAGCTAGACAGATATAAAAGGTCAGACTTCTTCAGTTAATCTACACGGAATGCTCCCGCTTCGTCGAATGACCACCGCCTTTATAACATCGGGTAGGTTGCCATCTATATCGACCACTGCCTTCCTTTGTCAACATTGCCCAGTGCTACCTGCTACCGATAATAAGCGTTAGGTCAAAACTAGTTTTTACTAGGCAAAACACTTTTTAACTGAAAACGGGTTTTAATGGTAACATTATTAGCAACGATAGGTAGTATTTTTTTTAGTTTACATACCTACTCATACCATCACGCCTGTATTCCCCGAAGTGTTCTACCGGGGTGTATAGTATACCCTCATTTCGCAGTTATGGTTAAGTCCCATGTAATAGGAGGCGAGCTTATTGCCATCAATTAAGCACAAATACTGTTTATTATAATTTATAGTGTTAATAATGTAAATCGTGCAATAACTTGAAACCAAATGCATAAAAACTTATGTAAAATATAAATACCATAAAAGCAAATGATTTTTGTATTATAACTTTCGTGAGACACATTCGTAATTATGATTAGTTACGGTTTACTCACGTGCATTTTTTCGGGATTGCCCGACTAGTTTCGGACCCAAACGGAGCCCTTAATCATGAGCTGAACACGTGGCGAGGTCGCGAGACGAACTAGTCGGGCAATCTCGAAAAAACGCACGTGAGTAAACCGTAAACAATCATAAATATGAAGGCAAAATGATATTATTTTATTTTAATATTTAACTTTTTCTTAACAAAAAGCGCCTTCATCCTCTCTCCTATTAAAAAAATAACTTTTCTGTGCCCGATAACCATAATTGATTCGATGTTTTAACATACCAACTATTATGTTTACACATTATGCAATGCAATAAAGTATTGAGTACAGTTTTTTTTTTTTAATTTTCTTATACTGCATTACAGGTTATATTATCCAATCTTTTGTAATCACAACACACACTAGCATTGGTACATTCATAATTATTATTTCCTAGTTAAATTGACTACGGTTACTCTAATGCGAAATTAAATGTTTACTTGCGATAATATTATCAACTGTAGATGCATTGCCAGCGCTCAATATTGGCAATAATAGCAAGCAAGGAAATTGCCCGGCATTCAATTAGTCACGCACCAACCAATGTCGTGGCTATACGTCCAAGGTGTATATCGAGCAAAATTTTGTGTTTACAGAAGCCTTACGAATGTATACTGTACTAGCTTACGCTCGCATTAATTTAGAATTTAACAATCGGCTCTTAACACACTATTAAAGTTTCTATAATACTATAACTCAATCATGATTAGAAAGACACGTGGCGCCATCTATTAACGTTATTGTTGTTTTCCGCGGGAACAGTACTTTTTATGTGATGAAAGGTACCCTATGTCCGTTTCTGTACACCTGACAACGTATATGCAAAATTTCAGGATGATCGGTTCAGTGGTTTAGGCGTGAAAAGGTAAGAAACAAACAAACTTACTTTCACATTTATAATATTTTTATAATATTAAAAAAAAGTTAGGTTAATTAATTGTATGATTTGCACTGTACAATTAAATGTATTGATATGTAGCTATCGTAAAATTTGTGCAGTTTTCTAGTGCAATGATGTTGGCGTATGACGCGTTTATTTATAAAAGATCATTGTTTACTTAATGGAGTATTTCTATCTGGGATCATACAATTTTCTCAAGAGAAATACCAGAATAAAATTCACTTACACGAATACAGATACTTACATAAGTATTCTCCCCGCGTTTTCTGTTTCCTACATACATCAATTATGATATTACACAAAACCATATAAGCTTCTCATATGTACACGTTTGGAGGAAAATCCATGTTTTTTCCACGTTCCGTAGATATACGTCTTAAAAGTTTATCTTCATAATTTTATCAGGTACTCTTTGTCAAAGTTCTTTGGAGTTACTGAGAATAAAGTTATTTATTAATAATTTATGAGATCCCATCTCAAGGTTTACGTTCGACTAAGTTATGGTGGGCTCACACGGGTATAGTTATGTTTCAAGTTGATGTAATTATAATTGTATTACTAACTGATATTGCCTAGTCATAAAAATAATTACACATCAGTTTTCTCTCATTCTTGTTTAGCCCTATGCATTGCGGTAACCTTTTGACTGCCACAGTCATGTATGCATGACAAAGCAAAATGTGTCCAGCACGCCACGGTCACGACTACATGACAGACTTAAAGGAAGAAATCGTAGCTTGGTGCGAAGAGCACGCTTTTGCTTTTTTGACGTGGCGGTCAAAGGATTGAACTGTCGATTGGAAGATTGTAGGGAGGCTCAAACTGTACTTGTTGAATAATAAAATTGAGGTTTACCACACCTAGCCCTAGTAAAATGAATAATTATACTCGGGAGTAATGAATTCAGACACCAACATAAACCTTAATATCTCGGAAACTAAGAGTGCTAGTTTATTCAAATACAAATTATTTTATAGACTACTTTAGACATTTATTAATTTTATTTTAATAGTCTATAAAATCCTTTTTTTTAATAAGCTATAACGTATTTAAGAAATTTAGAGACTATAGTGCTTTTCATCATCATCATCATAATCAGCCGAAAGACGTCCACTACTGGACATAGGCCTCCCCCAAAAATTGGGGGGTTGCCGTAATCGCCGCGCTTGGCAGGCGGGTTGGCGATCGCAGTATGGTTGTTAAAGTACTCAGAGAACGCTGCTGCCCATCCTCTTGAGAATCCCTGAGTCGCCTTTTACAAAGTGTACTTTTACGAGTACCTAAGTGTGTGAAGAAATTATTTCATACTAGAGGTCGCTGGTGGCATCGCCCGCGTGGATGTCGTTATCGCGTTTTTCGCAATAAAAGTAGCCTATGTCCTTCTCCCAGTTTCAGATTATCTCTGTACCAAGTTCCATCAAAATCAGTTCAGTAGTTTAGTTGTGATGAAGTAACAGTCTGTCTGAGACAGAGTTACTTTCGCATTTATAATATTATAGTAAGGATGACTACCAATTTAACCAATTAGGTTATTATTCTGCTTTATTTGTATATACTTTCATTTGTAATTATATAAATAATGTTTATGTCCATGATAATATGATAAAATAATTCTAGTCTATTTTGAACCAATTTAACTCAGACTAAATAAGTCTCTTCGACACACTATCCTCGTGTGAATCAAACGTTAGAACTGTAAATCGTGTAAATATAGTTGCGTCACGAAGTTTGATAGTTCGGGGACAAAACAGTCGGTGCCATAAAATGATAGATTATGAACTAGCTGAAAAGTTAAACAGTTTCGTTTTTTATTTAGTATCTTTATTGGAAGGTTTATGTTTCTTTTGACCTTTTGACCGCCAACGCGACACAAAGATATAAAAATATTTGCCATAAATGAAACTGAATACCTTCACGAAAATAAATGTTTGATTTTTTTCGTATCAGACAGCGAATAAACCACTTCTCTTGTTGCTGAGAATAATGTTATTATTTATTACAAATTGGTTGTCCTATAAGGTAACATTAGGATTTCGTCAAAAGGATGGACAGTAATACTTAGAGCGTGTCCACATCTCTACTTCACGACGTCGTCAACGTGGAACGGTGCGTTAACGTGGCACGGTGCGTTGACGTGCAAATTTACGTTACCGTATCGTAAAAATGAACGTCAGGATCATTGTTAGATTTATCGTTGACCATGTAGATCCTGAATTTTAATAAGAGAAACAGTAAGGGTTAGTCGCCGTCTATGTGCTCTGATGCTTTAAACCCATAGGTTTAAAGCATCAGAGCACATAGACGGCGACTAACTCGAGGGCGTGGAGAGCGATACGGTAAAGAAAGAAAGAAAGAAAGAAAAAGCATTTATTCTCACGCCCAAACCGACGCACAAGCATACTTAAAATTAATAACATAATTGCTCTAAAATAAGTTTTCCTTAAATTTAAACATATAATTGCCTGGCAACCCAAACACACAAAACAATTAAAAGTAAAAAATAAAACTATGACTAAATTTTTAATCTATGCAAATCAAGTTTGCTTTACCATAGACTATACACATAGACTGTGGTTACCTAAACATAGTAAACATCGTAATAACATAATAAAAATACATCAATATTGAATACTTGACTTTGCGCGTCGCATGGTACATAAGAATTTAGGTCGTTGCTCAGCTTTATGCTGTGACTTTAGACGAGCCTAATGCCAACAGCGCTGATTTTCAGCAACAACCTTCGAGTGACGTAATGAAGCACCGCAAGGGAGAACCAGAAAAATAAAGTGAGTACTATTTTATTATGTAGTGAACTGTGTGTAAAATAGACTTAATAACGTAAATTTGCACGTTACGTCAAAGCACCGTGCCGCGTTACCACACATTTCCACGTTGACGACGTCGTGACGTGGAGATGTGGACAAGCCGTTACCCTTGTACGCGCAAACAACTTTTTTTTTTTTATGTAATAGTTTGGCAAATATCCGAATACGAACCGCCTGATGGAAAGTGACCGGAACACAGAAATGTTGCTTGGCGGAAGAAATAGGTACGCTGGTAGTATGTTCCCTGGACGAGCTCTTTCAAACGGAGCACTATTAAAATTATTCAGTGGGTTCCTGCAAAGGCTACATCTTTTCTGTTCGTGATTGTCTGCTAAGAGCATGTCAAGGGAATAGATACCAGTATTCTTGTCTTGTCTTTTAACATTATATCGAAATAACTAGTCGTTCAACCACTTGGAAATCATTAAACCGTCTCCGAAGCCAGGTAGGCCGCTGCAAGTACAATTTAGTTTAATGAGGATACTGCGACTATGCACAATGTGACTATGGAGTTACGCCACAGACGATGTCTCACCTGCTGATCTTCCCACTTAGTCTTAGCCTGTGTACAAACAGACCTTTGCGAGGCCAACAACAATGCCATGCAAATTTGAACCATCGACACGATGAAGAAGATGACTAATCGTTCATTCTTTAGTTGTCTATTATCGTTAATCGAGATATAGCCAGGTCTATGAGGAGGCCCAAGGTTGGCAGTAGACGTTTATGGACTGATATGATTGATGATAATTTAATGCCCAAGTCCGAGTTCGATCCCGGTCCGCCCCTCTGACTTTTCGATCTCAAATGCGAATCGGAATTTGATTATCATTTGTGTAAACGGTGAAGAAAACATCGTGCGGAAACCTATACACCTGAAAGGGCTTCAAAAGTTCTTGATGGTGTGTGTAGTCCACCAACTAACAGCAGACCAGCATGATGGGCTCAGGCGTAAAACTTTCTCATTCTGAGAAGAGGCCCCTGCCCAGCAGTGGGACGGTAATGGGCTGATCTTTTTCTCTCGTGTCAGCACGAGCTATACGAAAATATCTCATGCCGTGGTGAAAAGATTAGCCAGTCAGCAAGGTTGGTAGCGGGGCTGACTGTCCAGGGTGCGCCGGACGTACTGAAGTATCGTCACTCGTGGAGGCTCTTTTTATGCACCCCTTGGGTGCCAATAATGGGTATATTATGCTTATGCTAGTACCTAAATACTTCATGCGTGTCAGAATACAGGATGACGCTCCCGTCTACACACCAGACAGAATGAAAACCTTTTGTCTTATCTTACGGCTAAAAATAAGTCTCACAAGAGGCTAAGCATATATTTCACTGTTAATTATCTAAACTAAACTACTTTAAAACTTAATGAGCAACTTATTCCTACATTATAACGAGAAAGCACGAGGAACCGCTAGCAAAACTTAGTCAGTTCTAAACTACCTAAGTACATAATCTTGATTACGTGTTCCTGCGCATCTCGTCTCCATTTAATGTTGTTGCGTGCTGGAAAACTTACTTATCTTGAGGATTTTGGGCCATGAAGCAGGCGGTTATTATGAAGTGTTATGATATTATTTTTGAAGCAACGCCGATTTAATGATCAATTGCTTGTGTTATGATAAATAACATTATCGGTCTCGTTATACGAATACTGGTTGCGCGCAATGTTTAGTTTTAATTTTATAATTATGTCATCTGCCGGCGACGGCGCACACTGTTCCACCACCCCATTATTGGGGAATTTAGGCGTTGCAGTAAAATGCCAATAGATGGCGCTAAATCACAGTCTCACAATTTCACCTTCCACGCGCCCTGTGATTGGCTGCACGCGTCGGTAATATGCATCGTCAAAATTGTCGGTGCAACAGTTCATTACAGTTCAAGAGGAGAAAATTTTGAATCCATACAACGCCTACTACTGCCCTCTTGAACGCACCTATTTTTTTTTTCTTTGTTTTGTGAAAGTGCTTCATAGACACCCAGGAGTGCAGTTTTCCGGAGACTGGTGAGTTCAGTGTTATGTTGACATATTTTTAATATTTAAGCTATACATTGCCGCACCGCACCGCACCGCCATCAACTAGGACTGTACTTTCTCAGTCTCCAAACCCCTCCATCGGCTGGAGCTATTTACACGCTCCACCATATATAATTTTGGTCCATTCGAGTCGGATTGATCAGCATACCGTAATAATTATTTCTGCGTAATTATTTATACGTATACCCGCACCCGCCATATTTAAATTTCGAATTAATTACATACTTAGCTTACGTTCCCTAATCAAATATGGACGCTTCTTATAAAGTAAAATTATTAAAATCTAAGTCGGAAGTCATCTACCAAAGGCTTACAAAACTATACGATCAATCCAAAAAAGTCGTTAGTACCGCAGATACGCGGTCTACAGAAAACTTCATGGCCGACTCTGAAATTATTGACGAAATGCGCCATGAATTCAACTCAATCGTCGATAATATTAACGAGATCAATATGGCAACTAATCCAGAATATGAACCTGACTTCAAAAATTTAGTTTCCTTTGACGATGTCTATAGTCGTATAAAACGTGTCCGTAATATTATTAACTCTGCTAAACAGCAGTCTTTACCCACCACATCGTCACAACCAGTGAAAAATATTGTAAAATTGCCGCCTATAGTGATTCCTTCTTTCGATGGAAAACCCGAAAGTTGGCCCATGTTTTACGAATCCTTTAAAGCCAACATACATAAAAACCCACAGCTGTCTGACTCGCAGCGGGTTCAATACCTAATAGGTAAATTGACGCATAATGCATTACAATTGGTCGCGGGTATTGTACCAACTGGCGAAACTTATTCCATTATATGGAATAGTCTAGTAAAAAAGTACCAGGACAAACGTTCCTTAGGTACCTTCTATTTAAATAATATTTTCGACTTAAAAAATTGCTCATATTCCGCGAACTCATTAAACTCATTTATAGAAAAGTATTCTGCGTCAATCGCCGCTATCAAGCAATTAGATATACCCGATCTTACAGATTTCATATTATTGCATTTCGCATTAAAACGTTTAGACACTCAAACTGTACAATCGTTCGAGTTATCCGTTCGTAATATCGAAGTACCTACTAGTGAATTACTTATTTCGTTTGTGCAAGATCAAGTAAAAATATTGGAACGTTCTGGTAGTAATAATAACACTTCTCAAACTCGTAGTTCTTCGTCAATTTATAATAAGAATAAGTTCGATTCAAATACTCGAAATTCACGTACATTAATTAGTCAAAATAATCAAATAATAAAAACCGCTCCTTGCGTAATGTGTAACAGTACTGAACATTTGCTTTTCAATTGCATGCAATTTAAGAATTTATCCTCTCCTCAAGAGCGATATAATTTTATTAAATCAAATAATTGTTGTGTTAATTGTTTAAGCCCTTCTCATTCAGTTACGAATTGTAACTCACGTCATGTTTGTAATCATTGCCAAAAGAAGCATCATACCCTTTTACACTTTAATAAAAGTAATTTAACAAATAATTCGACGGTACAACTTCATACGTTTACCCATCAAAATACTAATAAACATAATAATATGCAGGTACTTGATACACCTGTGATTGTCACGAAACCTAATGACGGGATGGCGAACTTAGCTTCGCGTGCTCAACCTTGTGCATATGAGCCTAAGGTCGATATTCCATTGAACGCATCTTCCGTCCAGTCCGTCGCCCGCGTCGTTGCCGCGGCCGGTACTCCGAACGTTACCGATAGTGTATCACCCGCTACCATGATATCGCTCAATAACGAGTTCACCAAACAACCTCGTACCACGATACTTTTATCAACCGCGCAAGTTTATGCTTACAATAAGTGTAATGATAAAAAGATTATTCGTTTATTGTTGGACAATGGTTCACAAAATAATTTAATTACTCGGGGATGTTGTAAATTACTTAACTTACCTGTAATACCGCTTTATAATTCCTCTCTTAGAGGCGTAGGTTTATCTTCTCGACCTATTCATGGTTACGTTTATTTAACGATTGAGTCTCGCGTTTCATCGCATAAATATTATATTCACGCTTTAGTCGTTGACTGTATAACTGAAAAATTGCCCGCGTTCGAGATTAACGCTCGTGAATTTGACTGTCTCAATAAGGTACCTCTAGCTGACCTTACTTGGAATATTCCGGGAAATATTGATATGGTGATTGGTGCCCAATTATTCCCTTACATTTACTTAGGTGATCGATTTAATTCAAACACTTCCGCTCCGCCCGCTTTTTTGACCACTTTCGGTTATATTTTAATGGGAAACTTTCCCTCTTCGTTTGTTGACACTGATCATCCCGCATCTTTCGCCGCAGTCACATTAAGTGATATGGAGTCAAGTCTCCATAAATTTTGGGAATTAGAGGAATATCGTTGTGCGACTTTTGTGTTCTAAATCTAAAGTTTCTCCTGTTAAGATTTCTACGCTCGCTCGTTTAGAGCTATGTGCTGCAGTTTTGATGTCCCGTTTAGTTAGAACGGTTCATGAGACATACAGGGCTCGCATTACTATTTCAGGTGTGTATACCTTTTCTGATTCGACTATCGCCCTTTCGTGGGTTCACTCTTCACCACATAAGTGGTCCATCTTTGTCAGCAATCGCGTAGCTCAGTTTCAAGAAAACTTGAATCCTCAGAATATTTATCACGTCGCAGGAGCCGAGAATCCTAGCGACTGTCTTTCTAGGGGATTGCTACCTTCCCAGTTGATCGATCATGATCTCTGGTGGAATGGTCCAACTTGGATGTGTTCTCCGCTTGATAAGTGGCCACTTCAATCTTTTTTATCCACAAAATGCGAACAGCTTCCTGAATTTAAAACTAGTACACTGATAACTACCGCTCAAAATACTCCACCACTTTATGAACGTGCTAAAAGCGTTTCTTCTTGGAATAAATTACTCCGCGTTATAGTATACGTCTTACGTTTTATTAAAAAATTACCGCTTTCCAGAGCTATTACAGCTTCTGACTTAAATATTGCCGAAAAAACTATCCTTCGCTCAGTTCAGATGGTGCATTTTCAAACTGAAATTGATCAATTAAAGAAAAATAATTTACCATCTAAACAGTTTAGACATCTCTGTCCTTTCATTGATGAGGAAGGAATTCTTAGAATCGAAGGTCGACTGTCAAAGTCCGATTTGCCCTTCGAATGTAAACATCCGGTGTTGCTTCCAAAACATGATCATGTCGTTAATCTCTTAATTGACCACCAACATAAATCCAACTTGCATACAGGTGCAAGCTTGCTGATGTCCATTATACGACAACGCTACTGGATACTGTCAGCCAGAAATATTATCCGCAAACGTGTTCGCATGTGTAATACTTGTTTCCGCTTGTCACCTTCTCATCCAACACCTAAGATGGCCGATCTCCCATCATACCGCGTATGTGAAACCAAAGCGTTCGTACATACTGGAGTGGACTACGCTGGTCCAATTAAAATTACTTTAGCTCGTAGGCGCGGCCAACATGCACAAAAGGCATATATATGTTTGTTCATTTGTCTAAACACTAAAGCCATTAACATTCAGTTGGTAAGTGATTTAACAACTGAATCTTTCCTTGCAGCCTTCAAAAGGTTTATTTCTTGCCGCGGTCCTGTGTCTTGTATCTATTCAGATAATGGCACCAATTTTGTCGGTGCTAAGGCAAAATTAGACGAAATGTATAATCTTTTTATTTCTCAAAATTTTCAAACGGCCTTAAGCCAAGAATTTGCCACTCGACGAATAGAATGGAAAATGATTCCACCCCGTGCACCACACTTTGGTGGCATGTGGGAGTCTAATATTAAGAGTATTAAAACTCACTTGTTTCGAGTCATAGGAAATCAACTCCTCACGTACGAGGAACTTTTAACTGTATTGATGCAGATTGAGTGTTTGCTAAACTCGCGACCACTTTGCTTGTTATCCTCCGATCCTCAACCGGAAGTGTTAACACCCGCACATTTTTTAATGTCTTCACCTATTCAATATCTCCCGTCTTCTGATGTTTCAAATGAACGTGTCAACTTGACCGACCGCAAAAAATTGCTTGATCATTTAGTTCAATCTTATTGGAAGAAATGGAGAAGCGAATACTTGCACACGCTGCAAGTTAGACAGAAGTGGTGTACGCATGACAACCCGGTTCGTGTTGGAACTGTGGTTCTTATCGATCAAGACGATATTCCACCTTTACGCTGGCCTATCGGTATAATTCAGGAGGTTTATCCTGGTAGTGATAATGTGGTTAGGGTCGCATTAGTAAAGTCCAAAAATGGCACGTTTAAACGACCTGTAGTCAAACTTTACCCTATACCTACACAATAAAATAATAAATAATATGTATAGGTACACAAATAATTCTGTGTTAGTTTAATATAAATTCTTTTACTTTATCATAAAATTAGATAAATTTGATATAATTATTTAATCCGTAACTTAAATTCGCTATTAATGCAATTTCTTTAAATTTAATTACTTTTTCTTTGAAAGTTCTCCGAACTTCCAAGGCGGGGAGCATGGTTGCGCGCAATGTTTAGTTTTAATTTTATAATTATGTCATCTGCCGGCGACGGCGCACACTGTTCCACCACCCCATTATTGGGGAATTTAGGCGTTGCAGTAAAATGCCAATAGATGGCGCTAAATCACAGTCTCACAATTTCACCTTCCACGCGCCCTGTGATTGGCTGCACGCGTCGGTAATATGCATCGTCAAAATTGTCGGTGCAACAGTTCATTACAGTTCAAGAGGAGAAAATTTTGAATCCATACAACGCCTACTACTGCCCTCTTGAACGCACCTATTTTTTTTTTCTTTGTTTTGTGAAAGTGCTTCATAGACACCCAGGAGTGCAGTTTTCCGGAGACTGGTGAGTTCAGTGTTATGTTGACATATTTTTAATATTTAAGCTATACATTGCCGCACCGCACCGCACCGCCATCAACTAGGACTGTACTTTCTCAGTCTCCAAACCCCTCCATCGGCTGGAGGTATTTACACGCTCCACCAAATACATTGACAATAATGACAGTCCTAACAGTAGGCCTAGCACGAATATTGTAACGTAAACGTTACGTTAATGTGAGAGAATTTTGAATGGGAAATACTCCTATCGCACAAAATATTTAGTTAAATTGAAAACTTTAATCGTATGATATAAATTATGCTTGTCGTATAAATCTGTAGGATAGTTGTATTTTCGATTCAAAATTCTCTCACATTAACGTTACGTTAACGTTACTATCCGTCAAAATATTCGTGGTAGGCCTACAGAAGTCCAAAATGCCTGAGAGTCGGCCTAATCTTAGGATGTCAGTTGTCCCAGTAATTACATTGCGAAGGACATATTAGTCAATCCGTGTTAAATTAAACCATGTAGTCACTAGAAAACAATGTTTCGGCTAAATGTTGATTTGAGAGCGGTTTCTGAAACACCACGCAAAGATTTCTAAAAACGATGTTTCGTTGTGTTTTTGTAATACTTTCGTGATTTGTAATAAAAATCGAATAGTCAAATACCATCCAATACATTCAAGATGTTGTTATCAAGATGTTGTTATCTTCGCAGTTTGTTTCGTGGCCCCAACATGTAGCGCGGATCAGTGCAAGAGGAACCTTGTTTTGAGTGATCACAGCTATGTTTACACCAGTTACACTTATCTACCTGCACTCGAGTTGTGCACTGCACATGCACATGATATAAATGTTATCATTTTTATTGTAACTGAGGTTGGATAAACGAGATTTATAGTTATTAATAGCTTTTTAGCTTCCTGGGGCGTTATTTATTAATAAAAAAGGATAGTACGTATGAACTGAATCCTTTATCTGTACCCCAAGTGTGAGTTTTTTTCGTTAACTACTGTAGTTGCGTCACGCAAAAAATGTATGAAAATTTAGGCTGCGCCTCTAGGCGCACCGTTCACTAACTAATATCCGCGCGTTAATTGAACGGTGCGCCTACAGGCGCAGCCTAAATTTTCATACATTTTTGGCGTGACGCAACTACAGTAGTTAACGAAAAAAACTCACACTTGGGGTACTGTTATCATTGTACCTAATGAATGAAAATCAACAACAGTTACAATGAAAATCACAAAAAAAATATGAAAAATATAACAATTGGCATGTTGACAGCATCAATAAATTGCAAATCTAATTGGTCCGCCAGTTAGAGTTTTGAAAAATAATGGACACGTATTTTTTCTTTTATTAAATCTATGAATATTTGGAAAGATAAAACGCATCAAAACTCGAGAGGGGCCTTGTGACGTCAGAAGCAAGTAAAAATTGTACTTGCTTGTGACGTTTTGCCAATTTTAAAAGTGTCGTATCTCCGTCTATTCTGATTTACGTAACAAAAGAAAAATTACGGCCCAAATATTTTTTGATAATCTAACTGACGGACTAATTAGATTTTTTCAGTCAAATACCCTTGTAAAGGACAACCAGTGAAACAATGTACTTGTTGAAAGGCACTTGCCGTATTTATTCAATTAAAACATAATAATTACACTTCACACCAATAATTCAGCCCTCATCAAGCTGTCTCCCCCTCCTAAGCCCCCGCCAGCAACGCCCTAAGCCGAGGTCCGAGTCCCACTAGGGGTCGCCCTTAGTGCTGTTGTTGTAGATAGTCGTGATGTTAGTGTAGTACAAGTAGTTAGCTTAGGTTAAGTATTTTACTTCCCCCCCCCCCCCCCCCCCCGTTCAGGTCTCGCCAATAACTGCCCGGTTACGTAGGAAGGGTTCCCTAGGACCACCTCCAGCAGTCCAATAGAAAAAAAAAAAAATTTACATTAAAAACTTTTGCACTCATTCTATATGAATCTACTAGATGTTCTTCTAGCTTCAAGGCTTCAGGGCTTCAGGGTTCAGTTCTTCTTGTTCGTTCCTGGAGCGTAGAATGAGTGCCGACCAAAATGCCGGCGGATGCACCAGCTTACGTACCATCTAGGGTGGCACAAGTTGCGTATGTTATGCACCCTTTGGAAATGTTCAATATACCAGTATATTTTGTAATACTGTTCGCTCGACTGTAGCTAGCTGTAGCTATATGGTCCACTGTCTATAGCTAGTGGTCATTTTGTGCTATACATTGTGATGTATTTTATGACCTTGTTTAATTCATAGTTGAAGTTAGGCTTGCCGTCCGCAACGCCCTATTGTGAACGTCCGTCCCACCCAAAGGTTGCAGCAAAAGTGAGGGGCAAGTAGCTATTTTCTTTTTCTATTGGACTGCTTGCAGACCTCCTTGCGGACAGTTTCTACGTAACCGGGCAGTTATTGGCGAGACTCCTGCCAAAGAGGACTCCTGAAGGGTGTCCAACCAAAGGGGCGAGTAGCGCACCGCATGCAGTTTTATAGACCGTTTTGACAGGTCGTAAAGTAAACATGTGCGACTACATCGGGTGTGCCATGACATCATTAAATCTCTAAGGCCCGCTGCTGATTACGATTTTTGTCACGGTGACTTTTTGTTACCCAAGTCGTTTATAGTCATTCACAGTGCCATAAAGAAGAAAAGAAAACCACCAAAGTGGTGGATGAGAAAAATGTATCGTCATCGAAGGAACAACTCGGCTAATATGATTCGTGAATTTACTTTCAAAGGAGCCACAAGCCACTCATTTTATAAATAACAGAAAAAGTGAAATAAAACGTTATTAATTCAACTATATCAAATTCGGGGAATTCGGCGCGCTCGTCATTCGGCGAGCCGTTCAAACACAAAAACAAGCGTCCACACTGAGCGCCGAGCCAATACCGCCTTTGAGCGCGGACAAAAACCGACAAGGTGCGGGCTCGCCCTGAGCGTGCTCGGACCGAACGTGCTGAGGCGTGTCCACTTGAGCGGCTCGCCCAAATGAGCCGCTCATTCACCTGAGCGTGCTCAAATGAATACAAGGCTTAACAGTATCATATTTTTGACTGCCTCGCAGGTCTAGTGGTCGCAAGCGCAACTGCTGAGCGTGAGGTCCTGGGTTCGATCCCCAGGTCGGGCAAAGTGTTATTGGGTTTTTCCGTGTGGAATTTCTCTTTGTGCCCAGTTGATGGCAATAGGCTCGCCCCCTATTACGGCGAAATGAAGGACTACTATACTTCTCTGCCAACCCTTCGGGGAATACAGGAGTAATGTCTCGTTATTTTAGACTAGTAATAGTAATTTACTGATATTTCTAGACATTTAATTTAACATCGTCAATTAGATTTACAATTATTACATTTCAATTGTAATTGCAACTCCATTTGAGTGTAACTAGGTATTAACATTATAATAATTATAATATTCAGCATAACAATTACCGGAAGATTTAATTACTATAACTTGATTGTATAAATTTGCATGCCCGTGTTACGGCAAAACATGTAAAACTATAAACTCTGAAAACATCTATGTACCTTACCCATGTTTGCAAAGAAATACATGATTTTATTTGAGACTTGAGTGGTACTGCACACATTTTGATCAGCTGCTAAACAGAACATATAACAGTTCCCCAAGGACGCAAGTGAAACCGCTAGCAACAGCTAGTGAAATACTAATTCAATTACAGAATGCCTATAAAACAAGAGCTTACAAACAATGAAAGTAATGCTAAACACTAATCCATAAAGTTAACGAATAAATTACTGATATTGCTATCAGAGGTTCACTTGTTTGGGCCTTTAATATTATTTTATTGCGAGAGTAAAGTTTATTTACTCCTTACTAGCTGTGCCCGCGACTCCGTCCGCTTGGCAATTGGAGACCAGTATTCGGCTGTCCCATTTTAAAATCCAGTAAGGGCTTAAAACTAAATTTTACAGGACAGCGCATAAACGTTAAATCGGTCAGCTTTTGAAAAGTATTTATGTTAGGTAAAACCATGTGGTTTAAGTGACTAACTAGGTTTTAAAATGATCAGAGGCAGTGAATGGCACTTACTAGGTATCGATGCTTAAATATATCTACTTATTATGTGAGTCTTCAAGGCTGGTGTTGTTGTATTTGGTAGAGACTTTCTAGGTTAGCAAGATTATGCAATAAAATGTTTTTTGTAAAAAGTGTCCCTTAGTAGGTTTTGAAATGGGACAGCCGTATTGTGTTGCAATGACTATACCCCTTTGAATGTAAGGTGAGTTCTGATGGTTTTTCTACAAAACATTACCATATAAAGAATATCGTACAGTCAGCAACAAAAGTAGCTGAACATTTGAGTTTAATAAATCAAGCCACTCCTTTTTTCACGTGTCCTGGTTTTGGTTTCATGCATTAAATACTAAGGGCTGATTTTTCAATCGTCAGATAACTTTTATCTGGGGAATAAGTTTGACGTTTTGACAACTTTTGTGTAGAAAATATGTCAAATCGTCATATTTATTCCTTGGATAAAATTTATCTGACGATTGAAAAATCGGCCCTAAGTTGACAAAAAACTACCCTCATTGTAAAGGTTATCAAATAACATTTTAGGCAATATATGTTTCGAATTGATCTATTCCATAATAGGTACCAAAAATAATAAGAATTATACGTGAAAAATGGAAGTGGCTCGATTTATTTGCTCCCAAGTGGTATCCTTTAACCGCCCATAATATGTTTTTTTGTATTTCCAATGTCAATGTCAATGACAGACACGCAAAGTCTTCAGATTTATTAAATGTATAGAAAAGCCCAAATAGGTACTCTAAATGATAAATTATACCATCAAGTTTTTGTTGAAGTTGATTAAATCTTTTGAATTGTTTACGTAAATACAATTGAATGCTTTTTCTAGAGCTAGATGCTCGGATTTTAATATAAAAGACGACTTTCAAACTATTTTCGAGAACAAAATATAAAAGTTTATACAGAGAGGTGACGACATAATTACAATAAATTAAAACACGATCGCTACAAGTCAATCAAAATACTTTAAAATTATTAAATAAATAGTAACATCAAAATCAAAAACTTACTTAGTGAATTTATTTTGTTATAAGGTATGATGGGGTTGACATATCCTTAATGAACAAAAACCCCGAAATTGTAAAAAAAAAGATTAAAAAAAAAAAAAAAAAAAACAAAAAACCTAAATTTTTAAACAAATTAAGTGCGATAAACAACACTTTTTATAATATTTATTGTCTACTACTCTTTACGCATGTTAGGTAAATCTAAATTGTTTTGGTCCACACATAGACATGTGAATTATCTAGTGAACTTGCTTAGTGAACTAGTAACGTATTTACAGCATGTGTACCAATTGTTAAAGTTAAAAACAAATCCTGTGGCTATATCGTTCAATATAATTTGATGATTTTTTATGTACGAACTACTTACGCGATATCCAGTTGGTTTCAATTAATGTCGTCACAATCATCACCTCTCTGTATTCTCTGTATGTTATTATGATCTCAAAAAGGTAAGACAGATTAAGGCTGCGTTTCTACCAGAGATGTGTGTTACGGATGACTGTGTTTCAAACCAGCCAATTACCATCGCTTTATTTTACTAACCTTGATACATGTTCGAAAATCAAGCGATCCTATTCGTGGATTAATTAATACACATCCGTAGCACATATGTCTAGTGGAAACTCAGCCTTATGTTAGTAAAGGTTTTTAAACTTTCGCGATTTGTACACATTAGAAACTTAAAATGCACTAAATACCTTTTTATCCCGACGTTTCGGCCGAATAACACCAGCCGTGGTCACGGGTAGACTGAAGTTGTGGAGCAGTTATATTCGTGAAGCAAGGGTATTTTGATCTACTCGATCTTGATTTTTATTTCATTTTATTAAATTATCGTCGGTACTTCAACACACTTATGTTAGTATCTGAAATACAGCGATGATGAAGAATTAAACACAATACATACCATAAGTCGCATATTACGGATGCGACAGACGGTCGTGACTAATAATGATCCGTATTACGCGTGCAAACTATCGGTAAACAGTAGCGATCGTGACGTTAAGCGCTCAGAGAGGCTTATAACGCCGCGTTTGATGAAACATACCTCGTTTCATATTCATAATCACAACTGCAAGTAGACTGCACATACACTCGCAACTGTAAACTATGCAACTGCCAAATGCAGCTTGAAGGCAATTAGGATGTAGTCAGTGCAACTGCGTGACAACTACCGACTGGATTTGCAGCACAAATGCAGTTGAATATGAAACGAAATAACAACATCACGCCTGTATTCCCCGAAGGGTTAGGCAGAGGAGTATAGTACACCCACATTTCATTACATGTAAATAGGGCGAGCATATTGCCATCAACCGGGCACAAATCCAGATTCCGAGCTGCTACTGAGAAATCCCACACGGAAAAACCCAATAACACTTTGTCCGACCTGGGGACCGAACCCAAGACCTCACGCTCAGCAGTCGCGTTCGCGACCACTAGATCAACGAGGCAGCAAAATATTTTTTACTAAATGCGGCTTTATTAGTCCCTCGGGTGTCTGTGACGCTTTGGCTGAAACTTCGAGTCGATTGCGTCAGTCGCGTCCGTGAGTCTCAACTGAGACGTTCCGTGTACTCAGCACGTTCCGAGCTTTTGGCTTTTGCATGATAAAAAAATATTGCAATAAAGCTATTGCAATATTTTGAATGGGTTTATTCCTATGTCATGCAGTAAGAAACATAACGAAGTAAAATTAACGGAGAAGTTAACAAAATGTAGCGTCCATAAAAGTTAAAACTATTTATTCTATAATTGCTTCAATCACGCGCACAAAAACTCGTAAGGACCAAAACACACTTAGCGTATCTTGGCCTCAGCCAAACGAGCGTAATTCACGCCGCGCAAAATGAGTTGGCGCAATTTTTTGGAAGGATTTAACGGACTCATTTGGCTTCGTCGTGTGGCAAGAATAGCGATATTGTATGAAACCAAACGTAACCGAAATTGCGCGACTCACTTTGCGCGAAGTAAATTACGCTCGTCTGGCCTAAGCCCGAGTATGGCTGTAGCTGCTGAAAATATGCCGAATATAGTTAACTTAACATCGATCGAACGCAAGACGCACGCGAAACTTCTAAGCCCTAGCCCGGCGTAAGACGCGTGGTGTGGCTGCGCAGGACATATTGCATGTAGCGCGATGCATACGCGTAACGTGACAAAACATGAGCCGCGCAAGATACGCTCAGTGTATTTGCAGCCTTCCTTCTTCTTATACGCTGCGATTACAATCTTATTCCTCTTCCTAAATCTTTAACAACATAGAATCAATTCACTCAAACACTTTATTAAACGGTATCACTCCCAAATTAATCAAGCGCACATAACGACTGAAATTCGAAAACAAAGATGGCGTCCCAACTTAAACGCCGAGTACAATAGCCGGTGGCTTTGTATTAAATCCTTTCGTTTATAAGGGACTGGAAGTTAATACGGCAGGTAGGATCTT
Source organism: Amphipyra tragopoginis (assembly GCA_905220435.1). NCBI lineage: Eukaryota > Metazoa > Arthropoda > Insecta > Lepidoptera > Noctuidae > Amphipyra > Amphipyra tragopoginis. Next base: position 8,886,265 of record HG992006.1, read on the forward strand.
ATTTCCCGCCTCAGTTGAAATGATCAATTATTGATGGAAGGACTGAGTGTAATAAGGTTGAAAACGTTATGGGGGTGTGAATTGTGTTAGGTATCGTTTGTTAGTGGACGTAGGTGCAGTTTGAGCTAAAAAACTAAAAGTTACTATTACATTTTGTGGGTACTTTTTAGTTTTGACGCTATTTCTTGCCATTTTGTGGCAACTTCTTAGTTTTGACACTATTTCTTGCCATTCTGTGGCATGTTTTTAGTTTTGACAGTGTTTCTAGCCATTTTGTGGCATCCTTTTAGTTTTGATGACACTATTTCTTGCCATTTCGTGGCATCTTTTTAGTTTTGTCTTTTAATTATGTTTGCCTGCCCGTGGGTGCCGTTAATAGCCATGAAGTAGGTACTGTTGATCGCAAAGTTCGATTTGATTCAAATTTAACGTGTTTACTTACTCATTTCGTTACCGTGACTCCTTGTGTAAGCACTTGCAATCATGAATCAAATCAAAGAATGGCTGCCGGCGACCGGCTCTCTTGCGACCTAGTCGACGGAGCGTTATGGCTCTTTATATAACTAAAGGACTCTATATTAAGAAGATGAAAAGCAGCATCCTCTAGTACGCTAATCAACATACTGCGATGACCAATCCTGATGCCAATCACTGTGAATATGCAAGATTCCGTCACGATCATTCATTCATTCATTCTTGCTTTATATTATAAGAGCTAGTAGCTCTCATAAGAAGCATTAGACGTCTTTGGGCATAAAATATTGCTTAATATGGATACTTCTCGAATATTATTTTATAAGGATTAATACAGCAGGATATTAGGTACCTTTTATGACTGTTAAATAATTCAATATGTCATTAGAAACTAAAGTAGAACAGTTTATGTTAGGTCAAGGGAAAAAGTAATACCTTTTAATGATTCCCTTACAATTTAATGCCTGTCTAGAGCTATTATCAATATAATTGTTTTAACTGTAGCTAGTTTATAAGTAGCACCTTTCCTTTTGACGGTCGTAATGAGAACGATTAACAGTTTGTAAAAATTGTGGCTAATTATTATAAGTGGATACATAATTTCGCTTATTATTTACTTATGAAATGGTTAGTGTACAAAAATTTCGATCCTAAATTGAATAAACGTATTTTACGATCGGGGACCGTAGCAATTTTTTTTCTGTCTTTTTTTTATCATCTTCGCAGATCATATGATTTTCAAGGTTAAGCTGCGCTTGCCACGGCCAGTCCGTGGATGGGTGACCGTTCGTCATATATCGAGCTGCCTCCGTGCCTCCGAGAGCACATTAAACCGTCTCGGTCCCCCGAGTGTCATATGAATACCTATGACAGTCGTTACGGATCGTCATAAGGCCGAAAGTCTGACAACCGATCTAACCACCTTAGGATATCGGCATTGCCCAGTAACTGGGTTGCGGATGTCTGATGGCAGTCGCTCCGTGTTATGGTATGTCTATACCAGTGCGCTTTCATGTTCATCTTGCGCTTTCGTCGGAAGCATGCCTGAAGCGCCATAGCGCACGCAATAGCACGTGCCCTAACTAGTTCGAGTCTTATGGCAATCAATATTGCATGCGCTTGAAGCAAGAGGAATTGAAAGTTGAAAGCGCACGGGTGTAGACATACCATATGACAGTCGCTACGGGTAGTCAGAAGCCCGAAACTCTGACAACCGATCTAACTGCCTTAGGATATCACCATTGCCCAGTAACTGGGTTGCGGATATCTGATGGCCGTCGCTCCGAATAAAATATTGGTATTCAGCCACATCTGGTTAGACTGAAGTACTAAGTAGAGAGACTAAGTAGAGGTAGACTTGTTGTGCACTGCATCAGATCCGAATTACACAGATTTGCAGCCGACTTTTCTCAAGTGCTCTTAAACTCCTCTTTTTGTGTAGGCGATTAAAAATAAGAAAACTTAATATATTAAACCATGGACGATAAAACTAGTAGAACTACAACTAGATAAACGACGAAACTCTTCGAAGTTAGTTTGGACGAAAGTTTTTCCCAGACAATGACGAGGCTTGTTGTCACCGAATTTTGTTATGAATTTACTTCGTCGACTCACTTGGAAGTTTTCTCATATGTGTACTGTCAACTGAAGGTTGGAGTATATAGAAGAAAGAAATTGGTACTTCAGTACTTGGTACTTGCAGTAATGAAGTAAAGAACTAAATTAATCTATAACTTTAGTAACAGAAAGAAAATTGATCGTTCAACAACAAAGAAATTGTTTGGCAACCGAGTATTGTTATATACCGTTTCTACCGAGGTATAAAACATAGATCCAATATATTTATGTCAATGTTTTCTTTAATCGTTTACATTTCTCACATCTGTGATCCATACAGGAGACGTATACACATCCGAAACAAATGTGGCAACATCACAATACATGTTTCTGAAAAGTATTTTACACCTTGTGTATAGAACAAGTATCTCAAGACTGCCTTTTTGGTCCAGTTGTAGCAAGCTCGATTGCTCAACCCTTCGAAGAACACAGCCATGATGTTATGTTACGTTATGTATCACAACTTGTTTTTCGGTATCGAGTCCAGATTCTTCCAGACTTATTTTGTTGTGGTCAAAATTATCTTCGTCAACAACTACGTAGGTATGACTATCTTCAAATTATGTCACTCAAATTACCAAAATGATTGCTACGACTTGACCAAGGCCAACTAACAAGTTTAAATAGGTAGAAATATCATGTAGTTCCAAATACTGCTGAATGAAAACTTTCACAAACCAAAATCGCACTCAAGCCTAGCCCTAATAACCCTACACTTCTTTCACATCAGAACACTCCCATCAATAATCACCTGTATACATAAGCAGAACCAACACTCCGAAGATCCGATAATCATTAATCCAGAGAAACAATGAACGAAACAAAAGAAGCATCGTAAGAAGACAGGGCGCAATCAAAGGGCAATCGGGCGTAAGTCCACGGAGCTGCAGACAAATGGGCCAATATGTGGATTGTCGGAACACAGACGTAACCTCAATTGTCTCATCAACTGGACGTTGATATTGCTAGTTTTGTTTGTGTGCTTGAACAAAGAACTTATTTGGAGGAAGATAGTGAAATGTGAAGTGATTCTGCGTATTGGGAAGTGGAATTGTTGCAGATATCTTTTTATTGCTTCCTGTGATCAGAAATTTCAAAGCATTGTCAAATCTGATAAATGGTTTTTATGAAATTGTTGACGCTTTCATTTCTAGACATAATTAGATTTAAAAAGCAGACGTTTTGTATAGACAATTTTTGCGTCTGCTATTCAAAAATATTTAAAAGTATAGACTTTGAATTTCGAAACAGAGCAATAGTGTATTTGACTGAAAAAATCTAATTAGTCCGTCAGTTACATTATCAAAAAATATTTGACCCGTATTTTTTCTTTTGTTACGTAAACCAAAATTGACGAAGATACGACACTTTTAAAATTGGCAAAACGTCACAAGCAAGTACAATTTTTACTTACCTCTGAAGTCACAAGCCCCCACTCTCCAGTTTTGATGCGTTTTATCTTTCCAAATAATAATATTCATAGATTTAACAAAAAAATATGTGTCTATTATTTTTCAAAACTCTAACTGGCGGACTAATTAGATTTGCAATTTATTGATGCTGTCAACATGCCTATTGTGTAACATAACCAACATCAATCATGATAGTTGATGTGTCAAAAACAATATTCATTGTGTGGTACATAGTTTGTGGAGAATTCGGATATCCGTTGCTATGGAAATTGTTGACCTGTTTTAATCAAAGCAATTACGAGTGTATTGGGCAATTAGAATGCAGTTCTGTTTTAAGGTTTATATTAAAGGACGTCAGGAATTAAAGATAATTATTCTAGTTTAAAGTTTTGCCCTACTAAAAATAGAATGATTCAAAATATGACGTAAAAATTACCGGTTGCTTAAAATTGTGTTGCCTTTCAATTCCCTGTCCCATTATTTATTAGACCCCTGACAAACGTGACTGGATTTTATATAGATCCGATGCAATTATATCCAAAATTGTTTTGTTCCGTATTTTCAGAAGAGTGGAAAGGAAGAAGTAGATAATGGGGTATTACTCAAAGTCGTATTTCTCTCATCCACAGACGATTAAAGGATTATTGTATCATTCGCGTTAAGCCGGCCAGAATACGGATCCTGCCGAACAAAATTAATGTTTTGTTTTGAAGTGGGAACGACATTTTTGAATCTTGTTCGTTTCAAATGTTTGAATGAGGTTCGTTTCAAAGTGTTTTATATGAAAGATGAAATAATTTTAGACAATATTACCATATAACTCGGCAACTGGTCGAATCGTTTGATTTACCAAGCCTTATTGGTAAAGATGACTCTTGTATATTTATAAATAATGAAGCTGAGAACTCAAAGCCCATATCTTTGCATGGTGGCCTTACTTTATCACAAGTAAAGAACGCAACGAAAACTCATTACGATCATTTACATGCCCGGTATTGAAATAAAAAAATGCTACTATTAGTCAGCAAAACTATTCAAACGTTTTTAGCCCCAGAGACCTGCAGTGCAATTCTGTAAGAATCTCACCTCGATCGCGACTGTCAATTAGACACTTGTTGTGACGCAGCGTGGATAACAAAACTACGCGTTATTGATTATACTGTCGATTATCTGTGTGTTATTTGCTTCTGTTATCCATACTGTGACATTATGAATATCGAGATAACCGTCGATATTGAGGTGGGTTTCTTACAGAATGATACTACAGGCATTAGTATTCGAACCTTAAATGCTAACTATTGTAAACTATGCAAAAGGCATCTCTGGACCTCTGTGACGTTTTGCATCGCATTGTTTAGTCAAAGGCAAAGTGTTACGTTTGCCCAACTTCAAACTCCATTGGTTATCAATGAACTACTAGATATTGTGTTGACAGACTGCGCCAGACCATTCCTATTCATTCGAGTGGCTGTTGAGCGACCTAAAGCAACAAGTTCTGTAAAGGGTTTAAGTTTAGAATTTGAAATTCTAGGTAAGGTAAAATTAAATTAAGTACCTCCGTGATTGTTACAAACAAATTATAGTTGGGTATTGGCTATTGAGTACTGTATGCATTTTACGAAGATCTGAGTGGATTGGCACAAGGGATAGGAGGCATATACCCAGCAACTCAGACCAAATAAACCAATAAACCAGAATAAATAAACAGACCAAAAAAATAAAAAACCAAGACAGAGCGCTGTCAACAGTGACGTGAGGCCGGTTTCGTAAACAGGTGTGCACTTAGTGAGGTGTAGTTTGATTGTAGGTTGACTGAAAAATGTTGTAAATGTGTGCGTGTGTGCGTGTATGCACAGAGCGGAGGTGTAGTTTTGGCATGCTTTACTGTATTGTTCGCGGCGTTCTGTCTTGGTTTTTTATTTGGTCTGAGCTCAGCAATGGATCAATACGGGATAAAGATGATGATGATGATAATGAGGGTATTGGCTATACAATGTGAAAAATAATTGCAAGGCATCCTAGAAACGATACTGAGGTCAAAAATGTAGTTTTTTGATTTTTTGTCTGTTTGCCCGCTTGTATGTTTAAGCCTTCACGCCATTGCTACGTGACAGATCCAGTTGAAATTTGGCAGCCATATCCGTTAAAGAGCGGGTCAGGTATAGGGTACAAATTATTACGCTATTGAGTGTGGGTGATAAGCAGTAATCTTATTGTTTCGTAGTAAAAGCTGCGGATACAGCTAGGTAATTAATAAATACATCAATACCTATTCAGTGCCTTTAGCTGTTTATCTAGCTTTTTTACGCAGCCTACGAGACTAAAACGTACATCAAACAAAGTTTAATTCCCATCAAACAAAGGATATTATTATAATTGAATATAAACCTAACATCTTCTTTTTACCTACAAACATTACACATCAAACGTAAATGCCAAAAGAAACATAAAAGGAACAAATATTAATGAAATACAAGCAGTAAGTATTTTTCTGTTAAACGTTGAAGACCTAAAACAACTTTGTTACGATCGCAGTACAAAACTAAAACGCTATAAAGTTACAATGTTTGGTGTCCTGGGTAAGGGTGCTTGCATAAAGAAGCGAGTTCCCGGTACAGACAAGTCGGTACCGATAGGTGCGGGTAAAACAGCCCCATGTTATCTTATGCGCTTAAACATAAATAGGTTGAAATACAATAGATATTAATATCTGCACCGACAAGTTGGGACCGGAAAACATGTTTCTATAATATGCAAGCTCCCTAAGGAGACTAACACAAGGAAAGGCGCAGCGGTTTTTTTTTCTATTTGGTTGATTGTCGATGGTCCTTGCGGACCGTTTCTTCGGAACCGAAAGTTATTGTCGTGACCTAAAGTGCGTGTCAAGCGAATTTAAAGCTTGCACTCCCTGTGGTTAATCCATCGAGACACGGCACCGTATCGCCGCGGTTCCGCACGGCATTCGGCGCCGCACTGTACCGTACTATTTTTTAGATGCCTAAACTGTAGGTTATTTCATGTTGTGAGCCTAAATACAATGCTTTTGTTTAAATCAGAATGATTAAAATTATATGAGTCCTTCAGTCCTTCCGTCAGTTGCGCCATCGATAGATTTTTTGCTTCTCACCTAACAATTGTAGAACTTCTTGTATTGAAAAGATTTCAAACCACTCTGTCATCGGAACACAAATTACTTTGCAAGCTATTAGACTCTTAATCCAAATACTCAATTCCAAATCACACTAATCAAACCGGAACGTGTTGACCAGAAGACATCATATCCTGATCTACCAATTACCGAAACGAACTTAAATCTGTAGGTAACCGGTTAATGAAATTCCGATCGGTACCGGTGACGCAAGCTGCGTGTCTCGCCAACGATAATCGGGTCATTCCGAGCTGCCAATTACAGAGGTGATATTGACGACGTGTTTTCCAGACGCTTCTGGTCACAGGCCAAATTTGTTTTCGATGTCGGTTTTGGGACTGATGTTAAACTTTCGTTGATATTGTTTTGATGCTCTATTTTAGTTTATAGTTTTATTGGCATAGGTATATCTTTCTTTATTTGTATAGTTTTATTTGTAGTTATGGAAATATTGTTTGTATAAATAAAAACCCGGCCCATTGTTTTGTATTTTGGCTAAGATTGCTTTGTCAAAATAAAAGGGGAAGCAATTTTTTTTATTTTATTTTTCTTCTATTTTTTGTCCTTGCAGACCGTCTCTACGTAACCAGGCGGCTATTGGCGAGACCTGAAAGGTCTCCAGCTACTACACTGACATCATGCCTACTAGCAACAACACCACTAATGGCGCAATTACACTTGGTCGTTTGCCCCTATTCGGGTATCCAAATTACTTTGACTTTACCCGAATTCGGGCAATAATATAGGCATCCGAATGCGGGTAAACGACCAAGTGTAATTGCGCCCTAAGGGCGACCCCTAGTAGGACTTGGACCTCGGCTTAGGGTGTTGCTGGCGCGGGTGGAAGACAGCTTGATAGGGGCTGAATTATCGGTGTGACTGTGGTTCCTGGGGGACTCCCTAAGTCCGTCAAAGAAGTTAGTTGCCCGTCCGAAAGTAGCCCGAAACGTAGGAGTGAACAAAACAAGTGTCAAGTTCAACTTTTCGGACGGGCAAAAACACATCGGTAGTAGGGATAACTGTCAAATCGTGTTGTCATTCATTTTTAGTTCGGGCCCCGAAATAATCGTATGTCTGAGTAGGTGATAGGGAGTAGGAAACGCTCGTAACTAAGGCCGAAACAACGGACTTCGTGCTTAGGCGGAGTAGACCCCCTGAAGAGAACAATTTTTGTCTCGTTGAAGTCCCTTTTAAATGATACAAAACACCTGTACCCCAAGTGTGAGTTTTTTACGTTACCACTGTAGTTGCGTCACGCCAAAAATGTCAAACAAATTTTTAGTCACGCTATTCGCCGCTAGAGGCTCTGCCTAAATTTTCATACATTTTTGGCGTGACGCAACTACAGTAGTAACGTTAAAAAACTCACACTTGGGGTACTGGTTAGGAGCGACATACATGTATACCTGTCTCCATATATTTATTCACTACAACAATGTATAGACTTCCAAATAGGGTAACAAAACTATCAGTTGAAAATTTTTTGGTTCTGCAAACTTTGTTATTCCCAGGTACACAATTTAAACACAACAAAGCGATGACAGCTTTCTAGTCTATGACCGCCCAACTATTATACAGTTATTTAAAAGCAAACCACAACAGAAATCTGGTCTATTATCCAACTTGGAATAGGAAACGCGAGACAACTTGTTGTACAGATAACGAACTGGACTGCTCGTTTGTTACTGCGTTTGTGGCTGGCTAGCTAGGGTTCCCAGGTGAGAGAAATTAAGATAAAGAAACATAAATAAGGGGTCGTCCATAACCCAGGTACTCTCCGAGAGATCACCAGCAACATCAAGGGTGTGCTGGCCTTTTTCGAGGAGTTAGGGTGGATCGAGTATACTTACCACCCATCATGCAAAATGCGCGCTCAGACGTGAAGTTGCGGACACCAGCCCGTTATACCTTATACCCCTTATGCGGTCGTGCATGTTTTTTAGCAACTTTTTAACCCCTCTCCCCTGGTGATAAGGGGTGAGAATTTAGACTAGCACCCCCCTCCCCTTCTACCCAAAATCAAGTGTATATCACACGTAATTCGGACTGTTAAACTTTATGAATACAGCTCATCGGTATTTTAAACTTCGAAGTTCAGTATGACAGTGATGCGAAAATTATGTTCTGCATTTCTAATTTACGGCACATTATATCGTGTTTATTTATATTAAGTGCTGCCAGCCCTGTGTCCACTGCAACAGTTGCCCGACTTTGTTTATTAACATAGCGACGAGTTTGTTAAAGTTTGAATTAGATACTGGACAACGATGCATGGTTTTATGAATATAGGTAAAGTTTTTACAAGGTGATCCTTTGGCGTGCATTTATGCATAAACTACGTTTACCTTCGTTTTATAGAGTGGCTCGTGGCTAATTAACAGAGAGCGGAACGTGTGGCAAAACAATTGAAAGGTGATAGAGACGGGTGATTATTTTTTATTGAGTATTCAAGCTATCGATACTTTTTAGTTTGGAACTTTATTGTTAATTAACTTAATAAATAAGTACTTTTAATTTTTACTCTTTACACATAAATAATATTTAATGATACATAAATAAAACATTATACTATCTATCAAAAAATTCTGATAACTACCGCAACTCGGGAAGTTTACCCTATATACCTACACTATTATGATATTTGATCTCTTTTGTTAACGGTACTTAAAGTAAGGTAATCAAAATGAAAAATTAATTACCTACGTCAGATTCTATTTCAATTTGACATTTCGTGTTGATCTTTTATTTTGTGTTTCTAAAAAATGGCTAATATGTCTGTCCGCCCGTCTGTATTCTCAGCTGTTAAAAAGTATCGATAGCTTTAATACTCGATAAAAAATTATGACCCGTCTCTATAACCTTTCAATTGTTTTGCCATAAGATTCCGCTCCCTGCTAAATAACAAACGCGCAAATCATACGTTTTGCGAGGTTAAGCTGCGCTTGCCGCTGTCAATCTGTGGATGGGTGACCGGTGATCATTCGCTACACGTTGAGACTCCTCCGTACCTCGGAAACGTTAAACAGTCGGTCCCGGGTGTCATGACAGTCGTTACTGGTAGTCAGAAGCCCGAAACTTTGACAAACGGTCTATTTTTTTTTTTCTTTTGACTGTCACTTTGGGTACCCTTCACCTGGGAAAGGCGAGGGGTTATGCCTGACTCCTACCGACTAAAAACCGACGGTGTTCCTTCTCCTGACCCTTGGTTGGGATCGCGGGATTCGCAGCTGCATGCACCGCAACCCCGGCAGGCCTCGGTCCACCAGCCCGGGCGGACCTCTCCTACTGTGGGGCTTAGCCCCACGTCCTCCTGAGAGGCGCGGAAGGAACACTGCACGCCGCCTTCTCGGGCCTGTTACTGGTCGAGCGACAGGTCCCCTAACCCGCCGCCCGCAGGCCACACACTACGGTGGCCGGAGATCGTCGTGCGCCCTCCGGCGTCCGGTGAACCGGTCTAACCTTAGGATATCCAGTAGTTACTGGGCAATACCGATCCAGTTGAGTTGCGGAGGTCTGATGGCAGTCACATCGTATAAATTACTGGTATTTAGTCGCATCTATAATAATAATGTTTTATACTACAAAACAAAGGATTGTAGTGTACACGTTAAGAAAACATACTTACAGTTTTACAAAAGTTTTACTATATCTAAAAACTGTTTTTTTATGCCAATATAGTTGGGAAAAGCTACGCAGAACGATTTTAGTTCCATTAGTTGTATAGCCGTATTATTTTTATTTTATTATAACACTTTATCTATATAAATAAAAAGAAAAGTCCTGACTGACTGACTCATCAACTCCCAGTCCAAACCCTTGGACCTAGAAAGCTGAAATTTTGCACAGAGGTTCCCTTTATAATATAAACAAAGGAGTTAAATAGGGGATGAAAGTTTGTATGGAAAATCGTCACTTAACGGGTTCAACATTTCACACAAGCGAAGCTGCGGGCAAAAGTTAGTCATAAATAAAGGTAAATAATCAATTGTCTAAGTAGTATCCTTCTAAGAATCAACTGCTCGTATAGATAACCATTCACTTTTATAGCTACCGATAAATGGGGCTATTTGAAAACCGCAGAGCTAATTCGAATTCAATTAAGGTACAAAGTACGGCACAACTAAGAAGTCGTATCGGCAAACTTCGTAAAACCGATCACTTACGAACTAAATGCGACTTTAAGATCACGAATATTTATTAGTACTGCAGTAAAAAGGATCTTTATGCTGACGTAATAAGTGTGAGTGGCGCGAAAATGAGTGACTGATTATTCGATCAAATAGGGGAGATTAGTCCAAAACCGGGCATGGGAGTAAAACCGGGACAAGGCAGTATAGCCTCTTACACGTTTCAAATTTAGGCGTGCGTTCGCTAGCTGCTTTTGGCCACCCTGATCAGTTTGTTAACAAACTTTCAATGGCGTCGGTGCATGCTCGACAACAATAAATTAGAAAAATGCTTTTAAGGCCTATCCGCACACAACAGTGCCGGCACAGTGCCGATACGTGACGATCAGCAACGTATCGATCAGTATCAGTGAAATATGATATTGTACCACACATTTTGTATGACACTATCCGTACTCGTCAGTGACAGTGACGTTCAGTGATGTCAGTGCTGCGCCGACATTCGCCGGAACGTCACTGTCACTGACGAGTACGATAGCGTCATACAAAATGTATCGTACAATATCATATTTCACTGACACTGATCGATACGTTGCTGATCGTCACGTATCGGCACTGTGCCGGCACTGTTGTGTGCGGATAGGCCTTTATGATCAATTGATCTAATATTCTTTGGAATTAACAAGTGTATCTTTATACTCGCGAAGGAACGATGCATGGTGTAATGTCTTAAATGTTAGAACTGGGTCCATGAAGGCTGTACGGGTTGGGAACCCGAAGATCTTAACGAGTTTCATTTCTACCACTGTTAAGGGCCAAAATCGGGAATAAGATTTGGGTATACCCGGTTTTGGACAAGGGCTGGGGCAAAACCGAAACGAAAAATGATCAATATATAAAAGTTATGTTTTTACGATTTTGCCCAACCCCTTGTCTAAAACGTAAAAACATAACTTTTATACATTGATTATTTTTCGTTATTTAGAATTAAGAATAAAGTGATCTCAAATGCTAAATATGTGATTTATAAACTAAACATAGCCTATTAAAATGGATTTAATTTTCTTCAAACTTGTGTTTTATTGAATTTTTGCCTTGGCGTCCCGGTTCTACCCCACGTTCCCATACATCGATTTAACTTACTTATTAGTTGTACTGTACTGTACATGCTTTTTAAACCATTAGAGCAACAGGTGCAAAATGGTCACGATCCATTGAGCTCTCCCGTCGTGGAGCGATAATTCAGCCCTCATCAAGCTGCCTCCCCCCAAACTCCCCGCCAGCAACGCCCTAAGCCGAGGTCCTAGTCCCACTAGGGGTCGCCCTTAGTGCGGTTGTTGCAGGTAGTCATGATGTTAGTGTAGTACAAGTAGTTAGCTAGGTTAAATATTTTACTTCCCCACCATTGGCTGGAGACCCTGCAGGTCTCGCTAATAACTGCCTCATTACGTAGAAATACCATTTAAAGAAGACCAAAAGAAAATGAAAAAAAAAAAGCTGCAAAATATTTACGAATTCAATGTTATTGTATATTTCAATATTTAAAATTAAGTATATACAACGTTATTTTTAGTTTATACAAAAACCGAGACAACCCAACAAGATTTTCATCAGAACTGCCTGAATATGTGTTTTTTTTTTAATAAATCTTCAAGTTACACCGTAGTTTATGTCGCGTTAAGTTTCCTAGTAAAGTGTGAAATGCCTGAGATGTGCTATGCAGGGGTTGTCTAATACAACGAAACTGACCGAGCGGACCATCTCAAGCCTCAAGGTGTCAATTCCCGTCAACTGTTATGGGTAGAAACCTACTGAAATAAAATTGAAATTTATGAAAAAAAAGTGGTGTAAAAAATATGTCAATCGATTCTGCTAGTGATTCTGAACAAACTAGTTTCAGGTTTAGTATATACTAAAACTAAGTTGTATAGTTTAAAAAAATATGTAAACAATCTTATATTCATGCCATGTTCTTATCAATTAGACCAGTGGTTCTCAAATAGTCCAATTTTACCGGTATCGTAAAAAACTTAATACAATTTTTTTTAAGAACGTGGACGGTATATTCCTACACCAAAAAGAACAAAGCAAAGCACACTTAGTCAACAATAGATTCTGTTCCAACCATTGTACAACTAACATAAACCAATAATCTCCTAATTTTTTTTAATCAATAACGCGTCTTTATTCATTTACATAATATATACAATTCCTATATACATTATACTTATAATATTTACATAATTACAAATAAAAGTAGGTATATACAAATAAAATAAAAAATATCCTAATAAAACTATAAACTAAAATAGTGCGTCAAAAAATTCCTCCGCATCGCTGTCGACTGGTAACGTGCCCAGAAGGCTGGCAGCATTGCCACGTTGTACCTATGGCAATGCTTATCCTTTGGCCAAGGTAGAGGCCAGCCTTCGGGTCACGGGTCGTATCGACCAGCCGCCTTGCAAGATCTTTGTATAAGATTTGGGCACTCGGACCCCACGGCCCGAGTGTTTCGACCCCAAACGGCTCGAAAATATAATTACTAATCAAGTTATTATATTTTCGCCGCTTGAGGGCCTCCGCAGCTGCAGCAGCAGCGCCAGCACAGCCTACCGAGCTAGGAAGAAGAGATGGCGCAAGGGTATCGACGCACGTTGCGTCCCATACCAGAGGCCTACCCATCTTCCATGGCATCAATGACATACCATCTGGTCTCTTGCCATCGTCACGTGCCAAGCCATTTGGTTCTAATACGGCTGGAACGCCGGCGGTGACAAGAGCACGACGGATAATATCATTTAAGTTGGCGTGCCGTGCTATACGGCCTGCACTCCTGCTGCAAGACAAGCCGTGGTGTCCGAGGCTGTCGACGGCTTCACCGCAGTGGCAGCGATGCGGAGCACAGCAGGGAGCACCCAAACGCAGGCATGTAGCGAGCCGAAAAGTATTGTCGTCCAACATAGTACCTATGTTGGACGACGGAAGTGCCTGAAGCCATAGAACCAATAATTAAGTATAAAAATTAGATTTCCGTGTACAAACTTTATGCAGCACGCTAAACTTAAATTACAGTTTGTTTTCTACAAAACTTCCGTGTTCTCTCGTAACAGTATTATTTATAATCCTATTACAATATTTTATATGTTCGCTACAACGTATTAAGTTCGGTAAGTTGGCCAAGTGGAAAGATGGTAATCATGAAATTGTTTGTGTAGCCATATTTATGTTGGGAAGTAATATAATTGTTAGCCGATTAATGGGATTAGTGTCGTGTAGTCTCCAGCTAGAAATTAGAAAGGGGAAAATGATTGAACATAACAGCTTTATAATCAACATCATAGAAGGTAAACTAGAGGCAAAGAGAAAACGAGATAGATCAAGAACAAAGTACACAGACCAATAGGGAATATGCATGTAATTATTTTTTCTCTTAATCAATGAAGCACAGTAATATGCTTGCAATGCAATTTGTTTCTTGACTCCTGTACAATGTATATTTAAATAATTAAAGAATTTTGAATTACATGCCAAATCCCTATTGATGAAAAATACGGAAGTGACAACGTACAGAGAAGTGAAGGAATTGGCTCTGGATAGAGAAAGATGGAGATTGCTACACTGATAAGTGTCCTGCACTTAAATTTTAGATAAATGGTCTCCAGCTATTTTACACGAAAAATAGTACCGACACACTCTCTTTCTTTCTCGTGAAAAATACTAAAGAATATTACGTTTAGAGGACCATGAGACCACGGCAGCTTGCCATAGTGAAAAGATAAGCCAGTCGGCAAGTGTTCACGCTACGAGCTATGAAGGGACACCGAAGGCGGGGGAACTAGGGACCGCCGGCCAGCTCGCTGCACTCGCCATCTAAGTACCACAGTCTGAGATCGACATAGCGACAAAACTATCTCTGTTCGCATTTGATCATCTTAGGCTTCCTATACATGACGCCGGATCCGCACCGACTGCATATTTGTGTATACGAATGAATATCGCGCATGAGCCGCACCGTCTCGCCGCACCGGCGCAGGACCAAAACCGCGTGTACACGGCATTGATGCCGAGTTAAGAAGTCAAGCAACGATTACAGTTCAGTAACAGCATTGCCAACGAACTGTAAAGACGTTTGCTCTTCATTTTAAAATTGAAGTACCTTATAATGTTAACTTTGCCGAAAAAAATAAAGTGTTACTTATGTATTTAATTTTGTCATGCTAATGGTACGTAACCCTAAAAAGTACTTGTATGGCCTTCACTGAGCGAGCAGTGATTAGAAGTGGGTACATAGCTAGCCGATACAACAAGCAACACTCTCAGAACTCCAATTATTCAATCAAATTCTAAGCAAAAATGGCGATAAAAAACAGGAAATAAGATCAAAGAATTACTTTCAAACAAAATCATAATTCGTATCGGCACTTCCTTAGCAATTTCACACACACTTTATGAGTTCAAAGCGATATCTTAACTCGTGAATTTCCTTAATTTGACTTTACGACGGTGTAATCTTGCTACTACTTAAACTGTTAACGTGTTTCTTTCAATTTATATGAGCGTTTATTTTATTAGAATCGTAAACTTTTCAAACGGAAGTTTACACGGACTGAAGATCGATGTAGATTTGAAATGTCTGTTTTCTGATTGGACTTAACGTAAGAGTTTTCCAGCACTTACACGGCTACATAAAATATAATGTATTTCCAGTATAAACTGACCTCTCATTGTACAGAAAGCCTATACAATGCTGGATCAGCTCATACTGGAAATATATAGCTTGATGTGATGCCGTGCGTACTGTGTAAGGCCTCTTGTTCACGGCACGGTTTCTTAACCGTACGGCGTATTAGCCGCGCCGTAGAAAAATCGTGTGAGCTTGTACATGACACGGCAAACCACCAGCAAAACTGATTTATTTTGACACAAAATCAGCGTTGGAAAGCTGTCATGCAATAATTGCCCGTCGTGAAAACGAAACTCTTATAGACTGCCATACAACACTAATGTAAATCAAACCTTGCGTAAAAGAGGAGTAGCCACGGTGCATACGGCGGCGCAGGCGTGCCGTTGGGCCGCCGTGTCCGTCAAAAAACTTCTATAGTAGTCCATACAACACTGGTGACCGTGCCTACACACGGCTAATTAACCGTAGGTTTTTACGGCGAAAAAACGCGTGTGAACAAGAAGCCTAAGGGCTCTTACACACCACGTTTTTTTCAGGCGCTGTCGACGCGTGTCGCACGCAACTATAACGCGCTGCAAACGCGATGTTATGGCAACCAATTAACCTATTCACACGTTCATAATTGTAGTATGCAGACGACGACTTTTTTGCGAGCTATCGACACGCTCGTAGCGCGGAGTTACATCGATACAGACACGCTGGCACAGCGCGTCTCTTTAGCTGCAAACACATACGTACAGCGCGTTTTAATCCAAGGAGAGTTGCTCACGCGCGTCTGTAGCGCGTTTCTCGTGAGTTTGCAGCGATGCAATCGTAAGTAATCTGCCTATTTCAAGTTTAGCAGCACCGACAACGCGCGATAGCGAAACGCGCGTCGACGGCGTCTGAAAAAAAAGTGGTGTGTAAGAGCTCTAACTCGGATAGGTGCATTAGATTGATAATAAAAGAACGTCGAGTGACGATATTTAAGTACGTCCTGTGCAACCTCGGCAGTCAGCCCCGATACCAACTTTGCTGACTGACTTTTCTGTTCACCATGACATGAACTATTCTTACATAAAGCTCGTGCTGACCTGAGACAAGAAGACCTAGCCCTCCTTTACCTATTCAATTAAATACTTATCCAACTCCTCTTCCTTAATTTTTTTTTATGTATTTATTACAAACTACTTTCGCACAAAATTTGTACAGAGGCGGACTTAATGCCACAGGCATTTTCTACCAGTCGACCTTAGGGTGGTGCAGAGAAAAACATAGTAGGTGCACTGAAAAGAGGATATGGATACGCTATTAAAAATTAACGAAGTTATTAGAAACATTTTTGGCAACAATAATACCACCAAAGTGAAAAGATATTTACGTACATGTTTAAATACAATAATAAATATTTATACACACGATATTATATACCTAAGCATACATAAATATATATTAATTAATATACTATACAATAAATACAAAAATATATAAAAGGATAAATCAGCGCTGAGATGATTCTGCCAATGCCTTGTGCAGATGTTCACGTAACTTAATTTTAAAGGTTTAACGACTGGTTGCCATCCTGATTTCCAAGGGGAGTGCATTCCACAGAAGAATGGAATTATGGGCTCGTGGTTAATTAACAAGTGCGCCTATTTGCGAGGTTAAACTGCGCTTGCCGCCGTCAATCCTCCATGTCTCAGAAAGCATGTTAAACCGTCGGCCCCAGGAGTCATTCGAATACCTGCGGCAGTCGTTACGGGTAGGCAGAAGCCCGGAAGTTTGACAACGGCTCTAACCTTAGGATATCGGCATTTCCCAGTAACTAGGTTGCGAAGGTCTGATGGCAGTCACTTCATATAAAATAGTGGTATTCAGCCGCATCTGGTAAGACTGGTAGCTGATCCCAACATAGTTGGGAAAAGACTAGACAGAACATTCTAAAATTACAAAAATATTTTTCTAAGTACACTCCACTACCTCTCCAGCTTCTATAATTAATATTCTTTGAAAATACACGCTATTTTAAACGGCAAAAGATTTATTTTCCAACAAGAAAACTTCACCAACTCCAAAGTTTACGCATATCTTGAACCCGTCATAACGGTGCCCTCGAGTCGTCCCGATTAGTCGCACAGTCGAAGTCTTCACGGATCATTAAGTTCTTTCGGATCGCCCCTAGGACCACTTTGTACATAAGGACCAGTCTATACTTATTATATATTTTTACCTTAGATGTGTAGTGACCTGAGACGGTACCCTTCCTGGAACTAATTTATGAGGTACGGAAGACGAAATGTGGAATTTGGAGTCCTATATGGATTGTCCTTTGTTATATTATATTTGAACTGTTACTAAAGGGAATATAATAAGGAAATTATGATGAAAAATTAGGTTCTTCATAAATATCATCATCATCGTCTCCCTGCCCTTATCCAACTCTAGGTGGGGTCGGCACAACATGTATTCCTCTTCCATTCTCTTCTATCAGCCGTCCTCTCTGTACTCACTTCTTTCTTACCCTTATCATCCTTAACATAGTCCATCAATCTTTTCTTTGGCCTCCCTCTATTTGTGTATCCATCCACATTCATATTAAACACTCTTCTGGTAACATACATTTTTTCCCTCCGCATAACTAGTCCATACTACGTTAAACTATCACTCCTAGACTTTTCAGTCACTGGCGCTACTTTCAAACTTCGCCTGACTTACTCATTCCTTATCTTATCCATTTATGTCACTCCACACATCTTGATCATCCTAATCCTAACTAGTCCTAATCATCATCTGCCTAGCCTTTTCCCAACTATGTTGGGGTCGGCTTCCAGTCGAACCGGATGCAGCTGAATATCAGTATTTTACATGGAG
Organism: Amphipyra tragopoginis; assembly: GCA_905220435.1. Taxonomy (NCBI): domain Eukaryota; kingdom Metazoa; phylum Arthropoda; class Insecta; order Lepidoptera; family Noctuidae; genus Amphipyra; species Amphipyra tragopoginis. The sequence goes on from HG992006.1 coordinate 8,904,577, forward strand.
CGACTGCCTATCAGACCTCCACAACCCAGTAACTGGGTAATACGATACTCTTGGTAAGACTGGTTGTCAGACTTTCTGGCTTCTGACCAACAGTAACGACTGTCAAAGATCTACAAATGACAGCCGGGACCAACGGCTTTACGTGCTTTCCGAGGCACGGAGGAAACTCGCTATGGTAAATGGTCACCCATCCACAGACCAACCTCGGCAAGCGTGGCTTAACCCGGAAGATCGGTCGATGCGGCTGTAATTATTTAGCCACGAGCTCCTCGTTCTATCCTAACTAGTCCTAATCCTAACTAATATTAAAAATGCGAAAATAAGTTTATTTGTTTGTTATCTTTTCACGCCTAAACCACTGAACCGATCATCCTGAAATTTTGCATATACGTTGTCACGTGTACAGAAACGGACATAAGGTGCCTTTCGTCCCGAAAAAAACTACTGTTCCCGAAGAAAACAACAATAACGTTCATAAATGGTGCCACGTGTCTTTCGAATCATGATTGAATTATATTAAACCTAATAGAAACTTTAGTAGTGTGTTAAGAGTTTTTTTGAGCTTAATTAACGCGAGCGAAGCCGCGGGCAAAGTCTAGTATTTAATAAACACTCTTCTAGTAACATGACTTTCTTCCCTCCGCATAACATGACTTTCTTCCCTCCGCATAACATGTCCATACCACGCTAACCTATTACTCCTCAACTTTTCAGTCACTGGAGCTACTTTCAAACTTCTTCTGACAATACTCATTCCTCATCTTATCCATTCTTGTCACTCTACACATCTTGATCATAATAAATATCTACTTGTAAATTCACTGTTCAATATGATTCTTAGTTTTTGTTGTAAAGACAACTAGGACTGGATGCAGAACTCGGAGAATCAACAGTTGTAAATTATGACATAACTTGGTGGAAAATTTATCGCTCGGATGAACTGGACTATGACTTTATTTTATTTTAATTAGCATAAGCATAATTAGCGCAAGTGTAATTAGTGGTTTTACGTAGTTTTATGTATAGCCAATAGTTTTATATAATTTCGTTTCACATAATTTTTTTCTCATATTTTCGTTTCATAGAATAATCAATACGCAGAATACATACTTTGAAGATTTTTAAATCATTGATTTTTGTTTCACATAAAGTTTAATGTTAGAATAATCATATCATTGACTAACGAATCAAATATTCTTTATCCTCATATTGTTTAGTTAATATTAAACTTATTACCAAGAAAAATATTTTATCGAGTGACACACTACCAACCAAATATCTACACCAAAAACAGATTCTGGGACTAAGGTCGACGGAACCCCGCCGTGCGCTCCTATTTCTGTCTGCAGGGTTTAAAATAACCTAACACGAAGGGGATGACGGGGGCTAAAGTGAGCGAGCAAAGCGAGCTCACTTTATCTCTCGTCATCTCCTTCTAACCTAACTTATCCGTGTCGGGGTGTGAACATACAATATTCGTTAAAAAATAATTCTACTGTTTGATAAGTTTGTTAAACAAATAATGTGAGTAAATTCATTGAATTGTGTTTCTTTGAAATATTTTTTCATTCAAGTAAATAGTCTTTGAAACAATAATATTCGAAATAAAAATCAAGGACCAAATATTATATGAAACATTTTCTGGAGGCTTCTTCTCGGAATCAGAAAGATTTAGTCCTCAGTCTACCACGCCGCTGGCCCGGTGCGCGTTGGCTTACTACACAAACTATCACGAACTTTTTGGAGCTCGCTTAGATGTTCCTCACGAATTTTTCTTTCAGCGTTATGACATGGACGTACAAAAAAGTACGTCCATGCGTTATGATAACAAAAAATCTTAATCAAATTTTTAAAGAGGGAAATTTTGGTCTCCCTTTTTATTCCTAAATGATCTTTGATTACATCCCGATTTATTTCAACATCGTGGACCCTCCACAATTGTTGCAACGAATACAAAAAAAAAACGCCACTAATGCATTTTTAATTTTTTCCTTAACCAAGTAACTCCTCGAGCAAAATAAACTCAACGATTCGTTTAATTTTCGCATAAAAATATTCGGCGATAATTTATGTAGCTACAAGTAACTATGTTTGAACAGGTCAAAGGGTGCAACGCTTGCTTGTTAGCAAAAACGCTTGCCAAGCAAAGTTACACGGTTGATTAAATTTTAATCAGAGTTTATTGGAGTTACGTCAAGTGGTTCCGAGGTTCTGGGTTCATGCATTAAGCATATCGCTGCTGCAACAATACTGAAGTTTTTCTGTGAGAAAACGGCTGTTGCTGTTATTGAAGATTTATGTTTGCGGAACGGCATTAAATATACATATATCTGTCTAGATGGAACGTCGAGAACAAAAAAACAATACTTTTTATTGTAATAACGCAGACTTTTTTTTCTTTCTTGGTGTTTTTTTACCCTAGACTGCCAAACTGAATTTCGACAAATCGTTCTACGACAAGATTTTTACTTCGACAATTATGGAACTTCGACACTGGGGTTGAAAGTAACCTAAACACGAAGGCGATGACGGGGACTTCGTTCGCTCGCTTTGCTCGCTCACTCTAGCCCTCGTCATCCCCTTCGAACCTAACCTATCCGTGTCGGGGTGCCCAAATTAGGTGTCTAAGTTCCATAATTGTCAGAGTAACGTTAAGCCGGAATTCCATAGTGTCGATGTAAAATCATTTCGCAGTACGATTTCTCAAAATTCAGTTTGGGAGTGTATAGAGGGATTCCTTTATCCTCCTGGCTGTTCCACAGCATAGCATGATTAGCCCATTACTGTCCCACTGCTAGTCCAGGCCTCTTCTCAGAATCAGAAGGGGTTAGGCCTTAATACACCATGCTGGCCAGCTGCGGGTTGGCGGACTACACACACCACCAAGAACAGTTTCTTTTCGAGTCCCTCTCTAGTTTGCAGGTTTTCTCACCAAGGTCTTCGTCGTTAACGCAAGTGATAATGAAATTCTGATCCACAAACACAACATGCAAAAAAACATTAGTATTTTATTCTTTCATCAACATCACTTAAAGGTTAATCAGGTAAATGACTAATTTATAGCGCTGCCTTACGCGACGTCTTACGTAGGCGGTTTAAAGCGACGCAAATTGCGAAGCGATGCGATGCGGTGACACGCGATGCGGTGCGAAGCGGCGGCTCTGTCCTACGTGCTCGCGGACCGCTCGCCGCGCGCCGCCGTCATTTAGTAGCACTGTACGGCACCGCATCCAGTTCGCGTGAAAATATCAAGCCAACTGACAGCGTTCGCTTCGCGCCGCGCCGCGCCGCACCGCACTCCACGTGCGTTTGGTCACGTAGGACACTTCAATAGGTATCGATTGTTTGTTGTTTTCGCGTCGCGCCGCGCCACTTCGCGTCTCTTGTAGATCGCTCACGTAGGATGACGCGTTAGAGCGTTTGTCCACCACGCCGTCACCGAGAAACGAGATTATTTCGGACCGAGTTCGGAACGACGTGACGGCGATCGTGTGTCCACCGCAACCGTTCTCGGTGGTTCCCAACATAAGACAAAGATCCGTGCACCGGCACCGTCTATCTCGGATGTAGTGGACAAGAGCATACGCGTTTTGTATTGCCGGCTTTCCGGTCCGTCACGATCTCGGCGGAGTTCTAGCAGTAGCGCCGAACTACTCACAATATCGGTGACCGAGATGACGGCGCTCGGATGACGGATGTGCGGTGGACACGCAGCCATATTAATGTTTGTATCGCTACTTCGGCAACGTCATCTCGTTCTCAGTGACGGTGGCGGTGGACAAACGCCCTTATTCGTGTGCGACTCGGAACATTTTTCCAGTATCGAATCCGTATAAACTCTAAAATATTTACCAATTTGTAAAATGATATTTACTTATAATGTTATTTTAACTGGATTTTAATTAGTTCTACATAGGTTGGACGAACGGTAATATAAAAAAGAATAGTCGCACCAACGGAAAGAAAACGTTTTCATTGTTCCAACTGGTCGGACTAGTTGTTGTGGACGTATTTTACGTGAAGCATCTTCTGCAGGCCAATTCTACTAATTAAATTATTACCACCCCGCAAATGAACACTGTTAAGGCCGTAGCACACTATACCGACACCAATTAACTTGTCATTCAAATTAGAGCATTAAATCGTGTGTCGTATAATATATTATTATATAAATTACTGTACTATTCAGTGTAAACAATTGTTAGTGAGCCAAATAAATAAAATAAAAATAAAATATTTCATAATGCCAATATGAAAAAGCCAACGGCGAGCAGTCAGCGTGCTTGCCGCTACCATACAACTCAACTCGGAGCCCGCGCGCTGTTAGCGAGCGGACCGCGTGCTTACTGCGCGCCAACTCCGAGTCGCCAGCGAAACAACGTTCAATCACAAATGCCATGTAACTACTGTGTTCGCGGTGACAGCAAGCTTGCACCTCGCGGACGACACGCGTAGTTAGCGCACTGGCGGCTAGCCGTAGCCTAAATTCGAGGCGACGCTGTGCTGCAGCTGTGCAGTTGCGATGCCGGTATAATGTGCCATGACCTTTAGTCAGTTTTCGTTTATTAAAACTCTCAAAATGTTTCTTTTTTTAAATCATTGCCCTACCCTAGGATTTCTACTGTATCGTGGGTGTGTTTACAGACAAATCTTTACATGCATAAACGCCCAGATCCGGAATAACTACCTGTAGACCATGCAAATATTTGTTCCGTGTGGAAATCTAACCCACGACCCGTAGCGTCGAAGCCAATCATTCAGCCACTGCACCAAACGTGTCGTCAAGTTTGGTTTTGTTTTTGTTGTAAAACAATTTTACAGTTTGGATGAACGATTCGGCTTCAATTCGGTCGCCATTGATTAACGTTTCTTTTAGTAGAATTGGCCTTCCTTAACCCAAATTGATCTCCTAATTTAAGATCTAGCTTAAAATATAATTAAATTTAAGTAGGTACTACACCACCAGATCCAACCCAGCTAATTAATTCTACACACTTTAATTTATAAAGTTATCTCGAAACTTCACAATTGGCTATCAAAAGCCATCAAATGTTGCATTTACGCAGCGTTTGCCCGTTAATTAATTTTTAATCAGAATCTATAGCCTTCGTGAACAAGGGGGTGCGGGGTGGAGGGGGTGGGGGGTAGATTGAGTTTGTTCCTCGGAATTTTATGAAACTTCATTCCGTCGGTAATGCCTTTATGCTCAGCATGGAAACCCTTGATCAAGCTCTTTATTGCTGCTAAAATATATTTAGCTTCGCGCTGGGATAGAATATTCATACTTTAAATTTGTTCCTCATTGGTGCAGCGTTTAAAACGGCGGCCGAACGTGCGGTCGTGACTTCGGCACTTAGGTTGGGAAAAGTTATATTTTGTTTTTGTTAGCAAATTCTCAGCAGTAGTTCAGGGTTGGGATGAAAAAGCAATGATAGCGTAGAAGTTCAACCCTTACCTTGCACGCTGTAGGATCTGAGTACGATTCCGCCCCGTACCTCAGTCTTTTGAAATTCACGTGTGGTTCCGAATTTGATTCTAAGGGAGCACACCTGCTAATAGCTAAAAGAGATTTAAGAAGTTCTCGAATTTGTGAAGTCTGCCAAGGCCAGCCGGTAAACTAAGGCTCAATCCCTTCTCGTTCTGAGCAGTGCCCCATGCCCAGCATAGGTACTGTAATTAGGCAAATTATTCTTTACTAAGTGGATGAAGACCGATTCATTTGCGTTTGTGTGGCCCAAATGCTGGTGGGAGCGTCTTGGTAGCCCAGATGCCCTACCCGCTACGCTCTGTATAAGGACACAAAAGAGCGTCATTCTTATAAATGACGCTTATGTTTGATTTGAACGCTACCCGCCCCGCTGCTCGCTGCCGCCCGCATCTAAGACGAGTGCTAAGCGCTTTAGCACAAAACACAGTAGAAAGAGTCAAACGGTAACAGCTAAGTAGTTTTAATAATTATGTTCCTAAAACAGATTCAGCGCAAATGTAAGGAAATTTTCCGCTCATTGAAACTAAAAGCATTAAGAAAAGGAATTAAGGGTAACGATCAGGGCTTTAAAACTGTGCCAAAAGAAATTGAGACTTTTCCTTGTTCTAGACAAAGGTCAGGAAATAAGGAAGAAAAGTTTCATCGAATTTAGTAAATTCGATGTTCTGCTTAGCCTTTTACCTATTATGTTTGGGTCCAGTTTAACCAGGGGGCCTACTCCCTAAGTCCGTTAACAAAGTTAGTCGCCCGTCCGAAAGTAGCCCGAAACGTAGGAGTGAACAAAACAAGTGTCAAGTTCAACTTTTCGGACGGGCAAAAACACATCGGTAGTAGGGACAACTGTCAAATCGTGTTGTCATTCATTCTTAGTTCGGGCCCCGAAATAATCGTATGTCCGTAGGTGGTAGGGATTAGGGAACGCTCGTAACTAAGGCCGACACCACGGACTTCGTGCTTAGGGAGTAGACCCCCAGATGCGGCTGAATACCAGTATTTTACTGACTGCCAGCAAATCTCCACAAGCCAACTACTAGGTAAGGCGGTTCCCCCACGGTTACATAAGTCGGAACGACAACAACAGCGTGCATACTACACAGACGTGCGTCTATGCAACAGTCGTATGTACTGTGTACTACTGCGTACAATTCAGTGCGAAGCTAAAAGCGTTTCAACGGCTGTCGCTCCGATTTGCATCACCGTGGGGGAACCAATATACTGCTGACTAGATGTAGATTTACAGGTTCATTACCCGTAATGACTGCCATAGCAGCTGGTATTCATATGACACCCACTCACGTAAGAAACCCACCTCAATATCGGCGGTTAACTCGATATCCATAATGTCACAGTATGGATAATAGAAGCAAATAACACACTACAGTATAACCAATAACGCGTAGTTTTGTTATCCACGCTGTGTCACGACAAAAGACGTGTCTGATTGACAGTCGCGATCGAGGTGAGATTCTTACAGAATTGTACTGCTGTAGACAAATGGCAATCGATGATCGCTAGAGAATAGAAAGATGTACTGGATTGACATAAGCTTTCGACCGGTCAAGCGATTTGTTATGTCATTTCCATACATTTAATTGGCTCTAGTGTTTCTATTCTCTAGCGATCATCGTTTCCCATTTGTCTACAGGCACAGATCGTACGATACGAGCAGTTCTTAATAAGCTACGAGTCACTCTTTACTAAATGAGAAGATAAATTACAGAGGAAGAAGATCTAGTTGATTCTGAAGTCGGGGTCGAAAGTTGCTTACTGAGCGCCGCGCTCTGAACTATTTTAATAAGCAAAATATTTTAAAATTTGTGATACTGATATTATAGAGATTTAATGCGGAATAATATGTTTAATGAGATTCAATGTAAAATAAAATACGAATAAGTATACAGGGTGTTAACGAATTCGTGTAATTCCTTAAAACCACAAGATCTACTACTGGTGTAGACAGGCCCCGCACGGGATATAGATTGATTAAAAATAAAAATAAAAAAATCTTTTTTTTTCATGCGGCTTTGTTACCGATCGTATCTAAACCACCTAATAAGGATTAAGTAAAAAAATAAGAAATTTTGTTTTGCAAAAAAAAAATGTTATTTTTGTGAACATTTCGATGCCACGCATAAATTAATGAAAGTACGGCGACACGGCTGGCAGGAACGACTAACGTGATATCCCTCTTTGCAGTCAGATAACTCAAGGCTCTAAAAAGACTCAGAAATTGAAAACCAAAAATTTTTTTTCAATTTTTTTTTTGTTTGATTTTCGAAAATTCCCATTTAGGGTTAATCTGTGTCACCAGTAGATCACGTGATTTGAAGGAATTACACGATTTCGTTAACACCCTGTATAGGGTAACTTCAATTTACTGGCGAAGGTTTATATTCTTCATATAATACTAAACTTTAACAAGATACCTAACTTATACAGTAGCGAGCAGAGCGTTCTTGTTACGCCAGTTAATTTGAAGAACTACTTTTAATATGTACCTTAGTAATTGTAAAAAAAACGTCAGTGACAAAAAAATCAAAAATGCAAACAGCTAGCACACTAATTCTTATTTTCTTCCTAGCAGATTTTGGTACAAAAAAGGTATGTATGTGTCGTGGCCATATCGTAGAATTGATCACTTCATGATGTGGCCGGCCATTTCATGAAATGGTTGTATTTCATGAAATGGCCAACTAAAATTGGCCATATCGTTGAAACGTCAACGTTTAATGATATGGCCATCCACGTTTGGCCATATCATTAATGTAGGGTTTCCATGATATCAAAGGTTTAATAAAAAATCCAAATAAAGGAAGCACGTACCATGCAAGCAAAGGAGTAGACTACGGAATTTCGACCCACAAAATATCGATGCACGTTACCGCGAAAGTTTAATAGCTTGATTCACCAACAATTAAGGGGATCTGGCGCTCGGCGGCCGCTGCCGCGGCACGCTCGCCACGCTCGCTCGCCTTCGCGCGTTATTGGTCACTGTTCTAACCTAACCTAACCCAAATGATTCAATATACTAAATAGTACCTAAATGTTTGCAGTAACGTGCATCGATATTTTGTGTAGTTTCACAGGTTAACCAGATAAATAATAGAACAAATAAAATTCTATGAAAAGTTCACCCGCAGTTACCATGAAGTCATATTTTGAAATCCAATAATAGTCCATTAATTTTCGTTGCGTGGTCACCCTACTTTACCATTTGTAAACCCCCTCTGGGAAAGGCGTTACCATGAAGTCATATTTTGAAATCCAATAATAGTCCATTAATTTTCGTTGCGTGGTCACCCTACTTTACTTATTATTATTAGCTTTTTTGTCAGAATAATTGTCCGCCGCCATGATGCATCACAAAAACAAAACGATATCAGCGCCTCTAACGGTGAATAATGTAACTATTTTACGATATGATCACTAATGTTTGACCATATCATGAAGTAGCCGTGCGTTTAGCTGATCATATCGTTAAACGCTGATTATTCATTGATCTGGCCAGGCCATTTCATGATGTGGGCAGCGGGTATTGGCCATTTCATGAAATGCAACCATTTCATGAAATGGCTGGCCACATCATGAAGTGATCAATTCTATGATCTGGCCACGACATTATACATGTGAAGAGGCAATAAGAGTACACGAAAACCAAAGAAACGATGGATGGATAACGTAAAAGACGATAAGACTAGAAAGAGGATGACTACTGAGATGACGGCTAATAGAGATGTATGGAAGGAAAATACATGCTGTACTAACCCCAAATAAGTTGTGCCCTGCCCTTATGGCAGGAGGATGATTTGAGGCAATAATAAACAAAGCAGAAGAAAGAAAGAAGGAAAACCGTTTGTTGTCTGCAACACAATCTATAACAGGGTGTTAACGAATTCGTGTAATTCCTTCAAACCGCGTGATCTACTGGTGACACTGATTCTAAAAATTAATTTTTGAAAATCAACTGTTTTTATTTTTTTAAATAAAATCTTAGTTTTCTATTTCTGAGTTATTTTAGAGCCCCAAGTTAACTTACTGCAAAGAGCGATATTGCGTTAGTCCTGCCCGCCAACCGCGTCGCTGTGTTTTCATTCGTTTATGCGTGGCATCGAAATGTTGACTAAGATTGCAAATAAATGTTTGGTTGTTTTTTTACTGAATCTTTATAAGGTGGTTTAGACACTATTACTTAACCCTACCGCATGAAAAAAATGTTTTTTTTACAAGCTAATCCCGTGCGGGGCCAATCAACACCAGATCATGTGGTTTTAAGGAATTACACGAATTTGTTTACACCCTGTACTTAAAACTAATTACCCAAGAAAACATCCCAACACCTGTACAGCAATAACTCAAAAATTAATTACTCCCACCTCTAATTAAGAATCATAAAATTAAAAACACAATTTATTAACCCATAAGAGCATGAGTGCAATCTCATAAGACCCTATAAAGTCCCCTAAGCACATATAAAACAGACGTTCCCGCCCCCGGGTAATGCAATTTAGCTTAATTAACTCATTAGTCCAAAAATTGCTGCTGGCCCTTAAGGAAGGTAGGTAAAGTCAGAATCCTTTGTCAGTGAAGGTAATTGTCTAATTTAATGAAATATTAATCTTATGACCGTGTACTTAGATGGGATTTAGCGTGTACTTCAGCGGTTAAGCTTGGATAGATGGGACTTAAATTGTGTAAGTGTTGTTCTCGATTGTATCCATCGTAAGGGGACTTAAATGAACTTACAGGGAATTTTGTGGAGTATCGGAATCTATCGTATTTTTTTTCTTATATCTATCTAAATCTATCTACACATAAAATAAATCTGTAGACGTGACATGTCTGTTCATCGGAAATTTACGAAGAAAAGCAGCAGGGTGGTTATAGGATACCAAATAAAATACCTAAATGCCGATCATTTTCTAATATTTGTCTGTTTATCTGTTTGTCGGTTTGTTTGTGCACGTATCACGTAAAAAGTACTGACCCAATATAGTTAACTTTTGTAGACAAATATTGTGCGTATCTCGGAGTAACATTTAGTTTTTGTTTTATCGTAATCGGTTCGCTCAATCAAAAGAAATTAGAATTTAAAGTTATCAAGAAGAAATTGTAGTTATTGCGACACAACAATATTGCGGACGGAGTCGCGCACACAGCTACATAAACTCACGCCTGTATTCCCCGAAGGGTTGGCAGAGGTGTACAATATACCCACATTTCGCCGTTATGGTTACGTCCCATGTAATAGAGGGCGAGCCTATTGCCATCAATGGGGCACACATCCAGACTCCAGGCTACAACTAAGAAATTCCACATGGAAAAACCCAATAACACTTTGCCCGACCTGGGGATCGAACCCGGGACCTCACGCTCAGCAGTCGCGCATACGACGACTAGATCAATGAGGCAGTCTGAAGTATATTAGTAGCATGTTCAGTTAAAAAAATAATGTCAACTCATATTTTTTTCCTGTACCTATTTCGATGCTTTTCTTTTTAACCCAAAGGTAGAGAATGACTTATGGCATTAAGTCCGCCTTATGTACCACCATAGCGCATAGAAGTATAAATATATTAATAAAATATACTTCTTGTGACGTACCAATCCAAAAACATTAGAGATGGTACGTATTATTTATAATTATCTACATGATTAATTTCAAGAACACTCTACTATCTATCCAATCACTTTTTTATGAAAGCAATTTCTAAAGCAAGCCTCATTCGAGCATAGTACGATATTTTGTCTCCGTAAGCCTGATTAAGACTTAATCAACGTCTTAAGAGCTGCCAGATTCAGATGAGATTGTGCGAAAAAGCTGCGACGGAGTGAACATAGCAATTGAACGTGAATGGAGAATTCTTTTCAAAGAATATAGCTTAAACACAGAAAAGAAAGATTAATCAATTGTTTTTTTTAGTTTTGATTCTTAAGAAGTGGCATAATAGGCGTATTTAAATAAAATGAAAGTTGTATTCTTGATTCAATATGGTAGGTATGATGACAATGACATGTGACTCGTCATCATCATCATCATCATCATTCAGCCGAAAGACGTCCACTCTAGACATAGGCCTCCCCAAGCATCGCCACATCGACCGGTCCTGTGCTTCTCGCATCCAGCGGATTCCCGCGACCTTCACCAGATCATCGGTCCACCTTGTGGAAGGCCTACCCACGCTGCATCTTCCGGTACGCGGTCGCCACTCCAGAACCTTTCAGCCCCATCGGCCATCCGATCTGCGATCAATGTGCCCCGCCCACTGCCACTTAAGTTTGGCAATTCTTCGAGCTATGTCGGTTACCTTGGTTCTCCTGCGGATCTTACCATTTCTGATATGATCACGCAGGGTAACTCCGAGCATAGCCCTTGTCATTGCCCTTTGGGTGACCTTGAGCCTTCCTATGAGGCTCATTGTGAGTGACCATGTTTTAGTTCCGTATGTAATCACTGGCAATACGCATTGGTCAAAGACTTTCATCTTGAGACACTGTGTGATGTGACTCGTAAATCTTTCTAATGAATGGCTATTATGTCGGTAGCTGGCAACACTAGACATGGTCCAGATGACAAAGAGGGATAGTCGTCGTCATGGATCAACGTACCCAATGTTATAAAAGCTGTTGTATTCGATGGAGCTCGCTTTCTGTGCCGATCAGCCGAAAAGGTATGACCTTTATTATCTGACTATCTTGTCCTTATTATTTTGCTGTTCTTGTGTAAATTAATATATTGTGACCTAGCTCATATTTCTAACCATTATCCCAAATATAAGTGCTCTCAGTGGTGAAGAGTCTATGTTAGTTTTATTTTCTGTATTTACCATCGATTTTTTATGGCATTCGTGATAAATATTTGATACCACATCGCTCTATATCCACCATTAGCCAATCTCAATAATGAGGAGAAATGAACTCATTTTTCCCATCTGCCACTATTGGAGGCAACTGGGAACGAAAAGTGTGGTCATTCCCAATTGCCACTACTGCAACACCACCAGTGGTGGCAAATGAGACATTTTAAATAAAAGTATCCAGTGACGGCGTTGATGGTGGGGGCAACTGGGAATGACCGAATATTATCTATAACTGTAATGGTAGATTCAGAGCGGTTACGCACTGCATCCGATCCGAATCCGTGAAAATACGTTCCGAAGTAGTCATAGAACTATTTGTATGATAGTAACGCACTAGATCCGACGTCCGTTATCCGATTTCTCTCCGTCATCCGTGAGTTTCCAATTCGGTAGAAATATTGACGGACCGAAGTAGCCGTAGTACCGTTTGTATGAACGCTTTCGCAATACCTCGGATTCAAATCGGACATACGCCAGAGATGGCCCCTGAATTGTTTGAATTTGAATCAGAGATCGGAAAAGTGCGTATAAGCTGTCCCCGTCACGAGAAGCTATAAATTTTGTAAATAAAGAACTTCTACAAAGTTACGTAGCGACAATTCAATCAACAACAAATAATCCCAAATTCAATCAACTCAAAGTTACATACGTGTAATACGAAACTAACGAGCAATTTCACTTAGTCGGGTTATATTTTAGCGATATAAAGCGCTATCGTCTAATGTTTTGTGGTACCGGAACGTGTTTGACTCATGGAACGTCAACATTTGGCCCGCCATTTTGAAGTAAGTTCACACTGACGCTGTCAATGCTGTCATTTGAGTTTTGAATGCGTTTCAGTTTGTTTGTGTTGTTTTCGTAGATTATTATTTATTATTATATAAATAAAATAAAAACCATTATATAAAAATCATTACAAAACTGTTTTTTTTTATTTGTTCCAAAGGTTGCGAACCCCTGAATGAGTGTTTACAAAATTTATAGCTTCTCGCGACGGGGACTTTATATCCAAATTCGGTCCGAGATTTTAAGACTCTGGATCCGTATTTGCACGAATTCGGATGGGATGCAGTGCGAAAAGCAATATCCGAATTCGGTACGAGTTTTTTACATTCTTATTTTCACGGATCCGGATAGGATGCAGTGCGTAACCGCTGTCACTCCTGCAAGATCCTGTTAGTTCTGTCTGACAATTTTACGACTATTATGAAATACACTATTTTCGTTTTATCAAGAGTACAAACTAAATCTAAGTATTTAAAAGATCTGTAAGGATTGTTAGAATGTATCTCGAGTGATGCTCGCAAGCTTCAGCTGTCGTTTTAATTTTCAATTTGAATAAATGCTCAGTGGTGCGAACACGTATCTTTTTATCGAGTCGATTCAAGAAATATATCTATTCTAAACGTCAAGTTTGACATAAGATATAGATAAAATAGCAACTGTTGTCGTTTTATCTATAATTATGTTAGGTCAAAATTGACGTTCAAAATAACAACTGTTGTCTTTTTATCTATATCTTATGTCAAATTTGACGTTTAGAATAGATAAATTGGTCGAATCAATTCGATGAAACGATCCGTGTTCGCACTGCTGTTTCGTCAAATTATTGATAAAATCAAACCTCCTCCAAAAACCAACTCGAGAATCTTAACTTGTTCTCAAAGAACCAAAGTTTACCCAACAAAGACCAATCATTACCGCTTACCGTGCATAATTCCACGCGTAAAGTCTCCCCTCGTATACATATACAACTTTATTCCACAACAATGCGTTTAAAACATAATTAAAGTTGACGACTCGCGCTCGGGGCTACCATTGTGCCACGGTATTGTTGATTTATAATTGTTACCGCGCTATTTTTACTCATTGTTTAAAGAAATTGCACTCACCTAGTTTTGTTAATAGCAATTCTTATGGGGATTAATGAGAGGGCTATACAATGTTGTGCTCTGGGAAAGAATAGACCAACCTCTTAGGCCTTGTTTACGGAGACGCGGGGAGCGTTGAGCGTGATAGGGCGTAAAGCGAACAACTCAAACATAATGACAATGTTTTGCAATTTACGTAATTTCATGACGCGCTGATCAGTGCCGGATTAAGACAGCGCAGAGTCCGTAGCAAATATGAAAGGGCCCTTGAGTTGCATTACTTGTTAATTTTACTGTTATAAGTAAAACAGTAGTATTCTTACACTGATGTTGTATTAGTCCAAAGCGATCGAGCGATCGTCAAAACTCAAAAGCACGTAAAAACTAAGAAACTAACACGAAATAAAAAGGCCGGTAAAAAAAACAAAAATAAAAAAAATACACGCCTGAAAAGTATGAATTAGGATTATAAGCGTGTTTTTGTTTTCAATCATTACCTTTTCATTGTTATTTAAGTTTTTAGGCTTACATTTTTTTTTTCGCATTTTTCGTGAATTCATGATGTTATTCTAAGTGCATTTATGGCTTTTGGCTAAATTCTCAAATGCTCAATTTTATGTTGCCGATAAGTCTAGTGCTGTCACTTTCGTTGGACTCTCGTGATAAGTTTCACTCAAAAAATTACGCTCAGGCCGAGATGACAGGGTTTAAATATGCGGAGCCCCCTTTCGCGCGGGGCCCGTAACAATTGCTACTCTTGCCACATGAATAAATATTATTTATGTGCTCTTGCTACGTGGTTAATCCGGTACTGGCGCTGATAGTTGCAGTGATACTGCAGTTTAGTTCACGTGAGCGTATCTCACAGCGATCGCGTAAGAAAATACGAAAAGCGTTGTTTTGATCGAAACTTAACTGCAACTACACTGCAACTGAACTTCTTTAGTTAGGTAAATTAGGCTACTGTTTGAGTTGTAGTTGTACCTATGTTTGACGGTACGTGGCGTAAAACGCAGCGGAAAACGCGGCTAACTGCGGGGCGTATCCCGTCTTTCCATAAATGAGGTCTTCAGGCAGTTTGCTTAATAAAATCATTTTTAGTTGTACGGAAATATGAAAGAGGCGAATCGGCGGTGGTCCCGAGTGCACTTGCTTCGTCGTGCCGGTGATTCAACGCGCCATGTGTATGCTTCCTCGTCACTACCAAACTGAATTTCGACAAATCGTTCTACGACAAGGTTTGACTTCGACATTATGGAACTCCGACATTACGCTACTCCGACAATTATGGAACTTCGACACCTAATTTGGGGCACCCCGACACGGATAGGTTAGGTTTGAAGTAGAGCTGTGTAGACCAATAATTTTTTGTAACCCGGGTCATTCGCGACCCATTGGCAAAGTGATCGGGTCAAAATGATTCGATCATTTCGATCACTCAATCATTTCGATTCTTCTGTCGTGGGTCGTGGTTCAGTCGTAGTACCTAGACAGGTCGCATACGTGGGTCGCGGATCGTAGGTCATAGCGCAACTGATTTGCATAAATCATTCAATCGAACGCGAGCTGCACAATCTACCCAAACTAACAGGTTTCTACAGGTGTAGCGCGCGAACTCGATTCGTGAAAGCGAGCGATCGACATACGTATTTGTCTGCATGCGATCGAAAGAGACAAACATAATTGTGTGTTTGCGTGGTGAAGTTCGTAAACAAAGTTTCTGCATTAGTTGCGTTGCGTTTCGTTCACGCTACCTGTGTGTGAGGGTCAGACGCTGGATGAGTCACGGGTCGGGAAATGATCGAATCTTTTGGAGATTGATGATCGAGTCACTCGTATTTAGATCGCGATTCGATCATTTTGATTCGATCAATCGTGATCGACACAGCTCTAGTTTGAAGGGGATGACGGGGGCTAGAGTGAGCGAGCGAACGAAGCCCCCGTCATCCTTTTCGTGTTAGGTTACTTTAAACCCCAGTGTCGAAGTTCCATAATTGTCGGAGTAGCGTAATGTCGGAGTTCCATTGAGTCGAAGTAAAATCTTGTCGTAGAACGATTTGTCGAAATTCAGTTTGGTAGTCCTTCCTCGTATCCGCGTGTCTGAGGCAACGCGTGCGCGGCGCGATGTCGGGACGATATTCTCGACAGCAACCTTAAGGTTTTCGAATATTCACACTTTAGGAAGATACCTGATCCAGTTAGTATAAAGACATCGGTAGGCTTATTTGCATAATAAAATACATAGTATTAAACTTGATTAAGAATCTATTAATATCTGGTCCTTGGAAGTGTCCTGTTATAATTTAATTTTCTGGATTGAATAATGGGTAAAACTTCCTAGAACGATGCGATTGACAGGTATATCAATAGCCTAGTAATGTAGCCACAGTAGATCTGTATTGAAATTAATGTTCAAATACACAACAATAAAATATTTGTAAGCAGTTCGAAATCAAAAGCATTTCCAATTCCAATTTCAAACGAAATCTAGTTCGACTCATTGAACTTTCACGGAAATAGGCTCAACGACCTGAACAGTTTGACAAATGATCCAACATACTTGAGCTATTTTTATTTGACGTGAAGGGTTATGTACTCTTGAAAATAATTCCGATCACAATCCAATTCCGATTTCAAAAAATGCTAAAGTTCATTTCGTATTTTGAATAAAATATACACAGCTAAAAGTAGCTCCCGGCCTCGCCCGCGTGGATGTCGTTTATAGCGTATTCCATATTTTTCGAGATAAAAGTAGCGAGTATGTTCTTCTCCAGGTTCCAAACTATCTCCGTACCAAGTTTCATCAAAATCGGTTCAGCGGTACAGGCGTAAAAGCGTAATAGATGGACAGACAGAGTTACTTTCGCATTTATAATGTTAGTAGGGATAACAACTTCAATTCAAATTTTGATTAATTCATTCAATAAAATGCTCTATATTAAAGTCTCAAGTACTGTAATTATAGACACAATAAATAAACAATGGCACTGACGAACCGGTTCGTCGGTCGGGCCGCGAGCGGTTAAACCAGATTGTTTCAATTTTGCATTCAAAAATACTAAATGACATAGTTCCACCAGGTGGATCGACCGGAATTATTTTCTAATCTACTTTACAGAAAACTTTTGACCAATCAAGACGTGATCGCCCGGAAGTCAGACCCACTTCTTAAGCATTCGATTGTGGGTTTGAAACCTTTGCATGCCTCAATGTAACTTTTTCCTTTTCATAATTATGTACTATCTAAGTTAATACACTTTTTTTTTATTTAACTGCTTGTAGATGATCCTTACGGACCTTTTCTACGTAACCAGACAGTTACTGAAGAGACCTGAAGGGTCTCCAATCAATGGAGGTGAAGTAAAATACTTAACCTAAGCTAACTACTTATACTACACTGACATCATGATTGCTAGCAAGAACAGCACTAAGCGCGACCCCTAGTGGGGCTCAGAACTCGGCTTAGGGCGTTACTGCCGGGAGATTGGAAGGGAGACAACTGGATGAGGGCTGAAATATCAGTGTGTAAGTGAATACACAATATAGACACCACTAACTTACTAACGGTGAAAGAAAACATCGTGAGGGAACCTGCACTTAATAGGCATGTTGACAGCATCGTAAATTGAAAATCTAATTAGTCCGCCATTTAGAGTTTTGAAAAATAATGGACACATTTTTCTTTTGTTAAATCTATGAATATTGGAAAGATAAAACGCATTCGAGAGTGGGGGCTTGTGACGTCAGAAGCAAGTAAAAATTGCATTTTGCTTGTGACGTTTTGCCAATTTTAAAAGTGTCGTATCTTCGTCAATTTTGGTGTATGTAATGAAAGAAAAAATACGGGTCAAATATTTTTTGATAGGCAATCTAACTGACGGACTAATTACATTTTTTCAGCCAAATACCCTATTTTCGGAAATCACCAACCCGCAGTAAGCAAGTGTGGTGATCAATGCTTGTTCCTTCTCTGTATTAGAAAAGGCATTTGCCCAACAGTGGGACAAACACAGGTATAATTGTCCAATTCCCAGGTAATATTAATTCTATCAACAATTTCAATCGCCTTTTATATTCCTTTGCAAACAATACGTCAGTTACATCGCACTAATTAAAAGTTTCAATATAATTCTTTGATTCCATAAGATACTGTTTAAGCAAAATGATCCTTGTTGCATCGTAATAAGGATGGTTATCGGTGTCGTTAGTGGAGGTATTATAACAGCCAGGTTGGCCAATTAGCAAGGATAGCTGGATCGCGAGGTGTTGCCTAATTGTAACTTTTCATTTACCTAACGGTTGTGTGGTTTACTCCATAATTAACTTGAAAACTGCATAATGTGTGGTTTTATGAAAGTTTTTAGGGACAATTACTCAGTACCCCAAGTGTGAGTTGTGTAGTTTACTACAAGTTTTTTAATGAATAGTTTACTATAAGTTTAGTGTCAAACAAAATTTGAGTCACGCTATTCGCCGCTAGAGGCGCTGCCTAAATTTTCAAAAACTCACACTTGTGGTACTGTAACCCAAGTGTAAGTTTTTTACGTTACTACTACATGTAGTTGCGCCACGCCAAAAATGTATGAAAATATAGGCAGCGCCTCTAGCGGCGAATAGCGTGACTAAAAATTTGTTTGACATTTTTGATGTGACGCAACTATAGTAGTAACGTAAAAACCTCACGCTTGGGGTAGAGGTCCAGATCAGAATTTGATTACCGCTTGCGTTAAAATGGTGAAGAAAAACATTGTAAAGAAACCTCACGGAACAAATACAAAGAGCAGATTTTAAAATAGGTGTTTCCGATAATACCATGCGTGAGATTTCACGGCGCGAGGAGAGCATTACACCCCGCCGATTTCTATATTTTCCATCTAGCAGCGAAAAGGAAAAACAATAAGTTTCAGATATTAGAGAAAACCTGTCAAATGCGAGTCGGACTCGCGCACGAAGGGTTCCGTACCATTGTCTATTCTGTTTATTATATTTTGTATTTGTTGTTATAGCGGCAACAGAAATAGATCATCTGTGAAAATTTCAACTGTCTAACCATCACGGTTCATGAGATACATACAGCCTGGTGACAGACGGACAGACGGACGGACGAAAACGCATTCACGCGCAGTGTTTTCAGTGTGTTGCACTATGCGTGTTTTCTATACAAATACAGATACTTGCAAACAACATAAGAACACGCACTCCCGCGCTACGCTGCGTGATGCGGTGCAGTGTGCGAATCGCCTAACTATCACGGTTCATGAGATACAGCCTGGTGACAGATGGACAGACGGACGGCGGAGTCTTAGTAATAGGGTCCCGTTTTACCCTAAGGGTACGGAACCCTTATAACAAGTGGTTTAGCCATATAACGCTAGATGTCTCTAGTGTCACAAATGTAATAAATAACGTATAGAATTACTTATAAGTGAAAAATGATGGCATTCATGGCATCAGAACGTTCTGAAAACTTTTGCAAGACAACACACAACAATTCATCTTTTCCTGTAAAATAACAAGGAAAATAATAAAATGGGACGGGAGCGCGATCACAGTAGTGTGCACGAGACGAGTGCCGACAGACTGACAAAGGCCACGCCCACCGTGATGACGTCGGACTTAGTTGGTATCACAGTGCACAGTTGCTTAGGCCAACTCCTCTTTGTATTTTTTTATTACTTGACTTGGTCGCGTTTGATCCTGGTCGCACCTGATGGTAAGCGCAGACAGGGTCTAAGATGGAGCACACGAATCCAAGTAACAATGATATAGAGGGATTCCCCTATACCCCTCTGGCTCTCACATACACACGACGGAGCACAGTAAACTGCTCGGCGCCGGACTTTAATGTGAGGGTGGTAGTTAGCCAGGCGGACCGTATAGATCTTACCACCAAGTAAAACTCGACAAAAAACTAATAAAAAGCTACTGAAAATTGGAGCAGCAAATACTTACGGTGATAGAACTACAGCATATATCATTCCTTGTTTACTTAATGAGCTGGACCAATCTTTTGTACAAAACATCAGTAGCAAAAATATTAAACATAAATTAAAAACACATTTGCTTGAACAACCTGTAGATGCTTTGCATAAACCGGTTTATGCGAGCGCGGCGTACAGTGTCGTCGCAAACATTATTTGTTGGAAACAATTAACCTCTGTAATTAGTATGTAGGTATATTCTGCCGTGCAGGCCCTAAAGTGCAGTATGAGAGAAAAAGCGGTTTCGAGTAAATCGCGAAAAACTTTTTAACTCTGTTTTTTTTTACATTATTCATTTGTATGGTGGATATTTTTATTGCCACGAGAACTACCTGAGAACAAAGATTATATCTACGAATAGAAATATGAATTTAGTCTATTAAGTTCTAAATAAAATGATTTTTTCCAAAATCATGGCAGTTACTGCACGCAAAAAGGTACACGTATGCAGATTAAAATGCGGTAAAAATACTTGATACTGCAAAATCTTTGATTTATTTGCTACTTTGCAGAGTAATTTGCAGCAGAATACCTTTTTTACTGCATTTTAATTTGTATCTTGAACTAATTGCACGTGTAGTATGTAACAAATTTTCCAACATACGAATTATGTCCCAGGTAGGAATTTATAGAATAAAACAATTTTATGTATGTAATAAGAATAACGTTTATTTTTTAACAATTTCTGCTAATATTGTTACTTATCTTTAGGCGTTTCGAGCACATGGGCTATAAAACTTAAGAAACAATATTAAATAGTAAGAAACTTTTTGCTTTCGCAAGAAACATGAGATCTTTTACTTAAATGGAACATGGTTTATACCTATCTAAAAATAAATCACAAAAATCTTAGGTATCAAAATAACATAAAATAAATGCTCAACATTCGGTTCATGTTTACAAGGCATGCATAATCATAAAAATAATAAAATAGGGTATATGATACGCGTATCATTTACTCGGTATTATTAGGTAGGTAGGTACCAAAAACAAAAGATACAAGTAAATAACAAAACACGAATGTATCAAAAAAAACATAAGTCCTCAACATTACCCGTTTTATAAGACGGGTATTTAGTCTGAACGGCCCAAAGCGAATGGACCGCGGGCGATTCGACCGTAACCAAAAATCGTCTACGTTCCAAAGAACCGGGTGATAAACTGATTTTGAATTTTCATTATCTTCATAACCGGTTGGCACGACTTAACAATGACCCTTTATTTTAACTTTTGCACCCGAATGTAGGTACTTGATGTACTTTTTATCACCCGGTCCTTTGAAACGCAGACGATTTTTGTTTACGGTCGAATGGCCCGCGGTCCATTCGCTTTGGGCCGTTCAGACTAAATACTCGTCTTATAAAACGGGTAATGTTGAGGACTTATGTTTTTTTTGATACATTCGTGTTTTGTTATTTACTTGTGTCTTTTGTTTTTGGTACCTACCTACCTAATAATACCGAGTAAATGATACGCGTATCATATACCCTATTTTATTATTTTTATGATTATGCATGCCTTGTAAACATGAACCGAATGTTGAGCATTTATTTTATGTTATTTTGATACCTAAGATTTTTGTGATTTATTTTTAGATAGGTATAAACCATGTTCCATTTAAGTAAAAGATCTCATGTTTCTTGCGAAAGCAAAAAGTTTCTTACTATTTAATATTGTTTCTTAAGTTTTATAGCCCATGTGCTCGAAACGCCTAAAGATAAGTAACAATATTAGCAGAAATTGTTAAAAAATAAACGTTATTCTTATTACATACATAAAATTGTTTTATTCTGTAAATTCCTACCTAGGACATAATTCGTAAGTTGGAAAATTTGTTACATACTACACGTGCAATTAGTTCAAGATACAAATTAAAATGCAGTAAAAAAGGTATTCTGCTGCAAATTACTCTGCAAAGTAGCAAATAAATCAAAGATTTTGCAGTATCAAGTATTTTTACCGCATTTTAATCTGCATACGTGTACCTTTTTGCGTGCAGTAACTGCCATGATTTTGGAAAAAATCATTTTATTTAGAACTTAATAGACTAAATTCATATTTCTATTCGTAGATATAATCTTTGTTCTCAGGTAGTCCTCGTGGCAATAAAAATATCCAGCATACAAATGAATAATATAAAAAAACAGCGTTAAAAAGTTTTTCGCGATTTACTCGAAACCGCTTTTTCTCTCATACTGCACTTTAGGGCCTGCACGGCAGTATTACACCACCGGCACGACGCGGACACAAACGTCTTTCTTCCGCGGCAGCGTTCGACACGACTGATTGACCGAGAGAGAGAGCGACAGATCCTAACTAGAACGCAGTAAAATATGGTCTCGATTGCAGTGGAATGAAGTAGCATTGTTCAAGTTACCAATTATAATGCAGTAACAGCTACTCATACTGCTATTTAATTAGCATTAAGTTATTTTCACCTTTAAAATAATACCGACTATACTGCAGTAAATAATGATCATACTGCAATTTAAACAGTAGCATTCATACTCGAATACAGATTTTTAGTGGTAATAAAGATATTTACTGCATTTAAATAGGTAAAGTGACGAGTCGTGGTAGACGTAACAGCTATTACTGTATTTTAGTTAGTCTTATGACATAATTAGACCTGCAAAAGTAAGTTACTGCTTTCACTAATTCGTCTTTTTAACCGTTTAGAACATCCCAACTAAAAACCGGCAATATCACTGTGTTCCTTATAGCGTGACCGTCAAGGTTCAATATTCAACTCAAAAACGTGAAAAAACCTGTTACTGCGTTTTAGGGCCTGCACGGCAGTATTTATTTATATATCTATACAGGGTCTTAACGAATTCGTGTAATTCCATCAAACCGCGTGATCTACTGGTGACACTGATTAACCCTGCATAGGTTTTTTTCAGAATGAACAAAAAAAAGTATTCAGTAAATGAACCATGGTATTCTGTATCTGAGTAATTTTAGCATCCCAAGTTAACTGACTGCGTGGAGCGATATCGCGCTAGGCGTGCCCGTTAGCTATGTCGCGCTGCCTTCATTCATTTATGCATGGCATCGAATTTTTTTGTCACATAAATTTTTTAAATGGGAAAAAAAAAGTTTATTTTTATTTTCAATCAATCTAAATCCCGTGCGGGGTTAATCTATACCATTAATAGATCATGTGATTTTAAGGAATTACACCATTTCGTTAACACCCTGTATACTCTTTATTGTACATTACACAAGGTTAACACAACAAGGAAAAACAATTTAAACACAAAAATGCACAATGGGTGGTCTTATCGCGCAAGCCGATCTCTTCCAGACAACCTTTGCCTAATATTATTTAATTGTGTTCTTCGCGATTAGTGTTTATGCAGAATGCACAGCATTCCGGACAAACCTCAGTGGTTTTTGGCTTGCTGTTTTGTGTATTACAAATTCGTAAGTGAAAAAAATGAAAATGAAAAAAAAATGCTTTTTGGAAAACTTGCATACTTGAGAGTGCTACAAAAAATTCTCGATGGCGTGTGTACTAGACCACTGCACTGCACTGCACTGCACTAGACCAGCGTGGTGGACTAAGGCCTAATAATAATAAATAATACTTAATCGTTTATTTCAGGTATTGTACCCATATAAATTATTACATAATTATTACATAAATTAAATTAAAATTAAATCACGTTACATTATTAAAATAAAAACTATGATTCAGATTAAAATCAAAACTAAATTCAAAATTAAAATTAAAATCAAAAACTAAATTAAAATCAATCAAAATTAAAATCACAATAAAAATTAAAACCAAAATCAATTAAAATCAAAATCAAATAATAACATTTAAATTAAAATAATATGTTAACATTTGAATATGTTAAACCCTTCTTATTCTGAGAAGAGGCCCGTGCCCAGCAGTGGGACAGTAATGGACTGATTATACTAAAACCTATTTTCATGTCTTCTTAATTGTTTTCGACCATTGGACCTTATAAATAACTGCCTGCAATAATGATTACTTAAACCCCTTTTATAGGATTAATATAATTGCATTCGAGTCAGAGGCCACTAATGGGTTTATCGAAAGATTATAATTTAAACTGAAATACAAAGTACAATTCCCCTCCGACACGTTGCCGGGCAAGCGTAAAAGGCAACGAACCTGGCACCATAATTGTGCCCGAAAATGGCGACAGGCTCACCACCTATTTATTACTTCATAACATCACGCCTGTATTCCCTGGAGGGTTGTGCAGAGGTGTATAATACACCCTCATTTCGCCGTTATGTTTAAGTCCCATGTAATAGAAGGCGAGCCTATTGCCATCAACCGGGCACAAATCCAGACTCCGGGCTGCTACTCAGAAATTCCGCGCGGAAAACCCAATAACACTTTGCCCGACCTGGGGATCAAACCCAGAACGGTCAGCAGCAGTCGCGGTTGCGACTAACGAGGCAGTCCTGTTTGTTACACGGGACTTAATACAAAAAGCGAAACGTGGGTGTACTGACTTCTGCAATACGTGAACACCTCTACTAACCCTTTTGGGGATTAGAAGCATGAGTATATTATGTATGTATGTCATTTTAAAAACACACAACTGAGGCCATGACAGCTATTACGGATACTCAGAATACTAATGACCGATCCTAGGATATCAGTATAATCTAGTAATACCCCACATTAAAATAACCGTGCCTGTAGACAAATGGAAAACGATGGTCGCTAGAGAATAGAAACGCCAATTAAATGTATGGAAATGACATAACAGATCGCTTGACCGGTCGAAAGCTTATGTCAATCCAGTACATCTTTCTATTCTCTAGCGATCATCGATTGCCATTTGTCTACAGGTACTGGCTATCAATAGCCTAGCGTTAGGCGCAAAACGCACTAGCGGCCAGCCGCAATAAGGCGTGCCGCTTGCGGCTGGCCGCACATCGATTTTTACATGAAACCGCATGATCTCAACGCACTGATTTCCGGCCAGCCGTCGTGCGCCAGTGCGTTGAGATCTTGCGGTTTCATATAAAAATCGATGTGCGGCCAACCGCAAGCGGCACGCCGTATTGCGGCTGGCCGCTAGTGCGTTTTAAGACTTAGATCGGTTGCCTTTCACACAGAATTGTGTTAGTTCGAACCATGGTATAATAATAAACTACGCCTGGTATTCTCTTCCCGCAATGGCCTAAGACTACGTCATGAATGTCACGATCAGTGCTGCCATTTATTAACATCTGCAATACAATAAAGGAGATTTTTAATTCATAATAAATATTAAATAAATTGCTAACTAGCCTAACTATTTTCTATTTTGTGTTATTCATCTATTTAGTTAAAAGTAAACTGTATAAATTGCTAGTTCAAAATTGCTTCTCCAAAGAAGCAAATATGTGAAAAAATGCATCTTGCTCGGGTAATTTATTTATACATAGTGGAAGCACCCCCAGCTGATGACGTTTTCTTAGGCCAATCACGTGACCTAGCTGTCACGGGAAGAAAATACCAGTGAAACATTATTATACCATGGATCGAACCTGGCCAGCAGCCCTGACTTTTCGAATTCATGTCCGAATCAGAATTTAATTATCACTGACGATAACGGTGAAGGAAAATCTCGCATCTTAGAGGGTTCCAAAAAGTTCTCGATGGTACTTAATAGTCCGCCAACCAGGCCAGCGTGATAGACTAAGTCCTAAACCCTTCTCAATCTAGGAAGAACCTTACACCCAGCATTTGGAGAAAATGGGCTGATAATGCTATAATCTGGTTAGCCTGAAATGCCCTTGAATAGTTGGCAAAATTCCAGGCAAAATGGGATTTCTTAGTGAGTATAGTAAAAACAAAATAAAAATAAGCCTAATATCCAAGAGCCTCGACCAACACCTCATGAGGCTCTCGTTGGGCGGCTGGATCAAGGGTTTGATACAAAAAGCAGTACTCCTTGACACGGCACGCATAGTAAGGAGGTTCCTTTCTCTGGAGCCCTGACTATCGGCAGCTTGGACCCTGTTCCCGATGCCGGTGGGCTACTATTTTTTTTATATTTTTAAATGTATATTGTTTTTTTTTTAAGATATTTATTTGAAAATATAATTTTTACATATGTTTAGAATGATTAAACGAAATAAAAATGACTATTAGCCTGTAACTGTCCCACTGCAGGGTAAAGTCCTCTCTCTAGAGAAGCAACGAGCATTGATCACCATGCTTGCTCACTGCGGGTTGGCGATTTCAGACCATTAAGTCTAGGTTTCCTCACGATGTTTTCCTTCACTGAATGTCTGTGGCGTCTTAGATTAACTAAGAAAGTACATATTGGGTGTAAGGGACGGTGTACCGAAAACTGAAACAGTGAATTCAGCCCATTATTCTGAATCGAAAATAAATGGGTTTTTTTTCTCGGAATTTTTGTGAATTTACTAGAAATTGCTAATTGGTCTGTTTTATTGTATTTCAGTAAGTGTTTTGACAGGTAAATAAACTGGGTGTAAAGGACACGTTACCAAAAATTGACACAGTGAATTTAGTTCATTATTTTGAATTGTAAATCCGTGGAAAATCAACGAAATCTTTCGAATTTTCCGATTTATAAAAAAAAAAACATTTTATTTTTGCAATGTGCTGTGTCCTAATAGGATTGCTTATTTTACAGCAGAGAAATGTAAAATTTTTGAAAAGAAAAATCAGAAGAGTCGGAAAATTCCGAGCAAAATTTTCACTTATTTTCAATTCAGAATAATATATGATAATAGGCTGAATTCGCTGTTTCAGTTTTCGGTACACCGTCCCTTACACCTGGTATGACAATGAAAAAGTCACATTGGTACATGCCTGGCTTTGAACCCGCAACCCGATGCTTAACAAGCGGTTCGATAACCTCCGAGCCACCACGACATTTCAAGTTTTTGTGAGTACCTATAGTAATTAAGAACAATTTGTACCCCATACAAATTTTTGTTCTGTACAGGGATCGAAGCTATAACCTTGAGCAAGGAACTGCGCCAATCGAGAGCCATTAAATTCTAATTATAAAACAAAGTTAAGAAGATACGTTCGCATAAATTACTCAATGATTTTATCTAATTACCGGATGAGTGAACAATAGCAAGAAATAGGGTATTAATCTTAATTAGCGGGACGTCTTAGTCAAAGCCGATTAATTTCCTTCCTTCATAAAAGTGGGTAGCGGAACTTGAAAGTTGTTTTTTTTTTTGCGAGAATAAGTACTACCTTCTATGCATTGGGGAATTGTTTGAAACAAAATAAGTTTTTTTGCGATTTCTGACTTTTCTAGTACTCAAACCTCAGTTGGTCCGGAGAGTCTTTTGATCCTTGTGGGAAATGGGATCGATTGGCATCATAAAAAGTTTTGTGAAAACAGCCTTTTTTCTCGCAGACTGTACTTTTTTTTTTAATCTATGAATTCCGATTGAAATTGTCCCAAAAGTTAGGGGTGGTCTTCTCAGCACGTTTTCCTGTAGATACAATGGTTAAGATAGTTGACAACTATCTACAACTACTAGTTGGCCTTCATGCCACATCTCAAATTACCACCCTGTATAATACTCAAAGTCAAAGTCAAATAGTTTTTATTTCAAGTAGACCAGATCCCTGGTGCTTTCAAAAGGTCAACACTAGGGGCTCGGTTCTAAGTAGTAGGTCCTTTGGAGAAGAACCGGCAAGAAACTCCATAGACACTCTTTTAAAAAAGTAAATGTTTTGACAATTTTCATTGTAGTAATGTAAGAACAACGCAGATTAATGTACATGTGGTTAACAACATGAAAAGTAATGAGAAAGTTAGCCTTTTAAACCGATTGTCATAGCAGTTACGAGCTGACCAGTCCCAACAGACAGCACCCGTTCACGAGCATGACGCAAACATCGGCGTCGCTCAGCTCAACCATGTTGCAGGGAACTCAACGACCCGATGCACAACGCCACCATCAGCAAGACATTTCAGTGAGCATGACAGACTCATACCGATAGACAATAGGCAGTCAAATACTAAGAATGAAAGTGTAACACTAGATGCTGCATGGTCCTCACATTTTACAGCCTTGCGTAGGTATTAACAGAATAATATTAATAATTGCAATTCAATGTCAAACTAATATAAGCAAATATTAGCAATAAATAAATTAAATGATATGTCAAAGAAAAAAAAACAATCAAAATTGGAAACATTGGATTAAAAAATAAGATAAATTAACATACTTATTGAGTCAAAAAAATAATAAATTACAATAAGTAGGCATTTGAATAATGTCCGTTTGTTCTGTTAGACGGTACCAGAGGGTCGCAGTGTGCAGGAGGGAATCGTATGCCAGACATCTTTATCTACGATGTACTGATTTAGGCTATAATATGCTTTAGACATTAGTACGCGCTTGACATATAATTTAACTAGATGGAATTTTATTGTAGCATCTAACACTGTTTCCCATAAACGACTTACTGGTTTTCCTAAGTCTAAAACCAGGTACTGTTAGCTTGTCCTTATTGCGAGTATTAAGGTTGTGGTTGTCACTCTTCTTATTATACTGGGCAATGTTTTTCCGAATGTACATAATGTTACTAAATACATATAAGGATGGTAAGGTTAGTATATTTATCTCTTTGAATATTTCACGGAGCGACTCACGGCAGCCTAGATTATAAATAGCTCGGACTGCTCTTTTCTGTAATATAAAAATAGTTTCAATATCAGCAGCCGATCCCCACAGTAAAATGCCATAGGACATACTCGTGGCGTAATATCCCACATGGTCGTAAGAAGGAGACTCACTTCTTGTACAGTCAACAAGAAAATTAAATGATGTTTGCTCAAAGTTGTAAAATAGTTTTATAAATGAAAACGTGCCAATTAAAATTATTGCGAACAATAACGATAAAAAAAATACACCCCCTCTAGGACAGGCGTTACCTTATCATGAGATTAACGTAAAACCGGAGGGAACAGTAGACTAGCTTTCTACAACCCCATCATATAATAAAAAATGTATCATGAGGTCTACTGAAAAGCTTACAAACCGCAGGGCAGCTTGTGGCGAGCTGTTGGTGAGTGGCGACACTGCGTACCTTATTGCCTCAGAGAGTCGGTCAGGGCCTCGTCTCCAGTTTGCCTTTATTGGCTGGCTGGGGTGGAACCCCAAGAGTGCCCGGAGGACTCCCAACTCTGGCTTGCCTTGATCGGCCGGCCAGAGGAGGGCCGCCAGAGCTATATGCTCGGGGGTGGAAGTGTCTAATGGCGTAATAGCGGGGAAACCCACTTCGGGTCTTTTAGATCCGCGACGGCGAAACCGGGGCCACACCTCTCTACACCCCTAGCCGCTCACACGTTTGTTGCCCCCTTCGCCTATGTACTGGCGGCTTTTCAGGGGGCCCAGCTAGTGAGCTGGCGAGTCACCGTCTGCCAATATATTTCAAATTTAAGCTTGAAAGGCAGACGCCGTTTTCTTCCGGCAGTGGAAGTTATCCAGTCCATTTAACACCCCCTCCCATAGACCAGTTTTATTTTTACCATATTTCACAATAGTTTTGCGCCCACCTGGGACGGTCCATGACTGTACTCCAATAGTGCAGCCGTGGATAGTCCCGGGTTGGTGCCCCACCCCATTTTAGATTAAAGCTCTCAAAGGGGCCTCTGCGCGTTGGACCTGTGTCTCCGTGTATGCCTTCCATAGGACCGGACATCTTCCGCACGGAAGATAAGCCATGATGTCCAAAGAGATACAAAAAAATACATTCTTTAAAGAATAGTAGGTATATATTTTCATTATTACCTCCTGTGGTTATACTGAAAATAAACATTTACAATGTTAAAAAGTTAAATAAAGCAGTAAAAAAATCCTAAAATGAACATTCCAAATAAGTCTCTTAGAAAAAGACTCACGATAAAATAATAAAATAAACGAAAAGTAATTCGTCAAACACCAAGAGTTCAAAGGAACTTAATTAATCAATAATGTTTATCCTTTCGTTAGAATTTACTTCTTAATTAAATAACAAGTATACAAACTTACAGATCTTAAAATTTTCGGAGAGAAAATCTCCATCCTCCCTTCATCCCAATTAGAAAAGGCTTTAGAAGTATTAAAGGATTAATTTATTCAGTGTTGAAAGTAGCTTGATTAAATATTTAACCACATTTTACTTAGTTTTTGTTTGCTTGATCCATGTTTTATGTTTTGTTAAATGATAAACTAAAGGAAAGGTGGCATTTCTAAGAACCCAGTACACTCCTCATGAAAAAAATCTAAACACGTCCGTTTTTTTTTCTATAAGCAAAAATAAGGAATTAATCCTCTTTTGTGATTAGTAATTGTCGCCAGAAAAAATAGTTGAAAACGTTTCGACAATTTTGATGAGAAGTATATAAGTGGCGCCACTTCAGAAAAAAAGCATTATGTCTGTCAACACACAACATATTGAAATTTCGTACATACCTATACTATTTTAGTCAAGCGTTGTAGAAATTTTCGAACACCAAATTTCAACACTAGAGCTTCTGGATTCGAAGTTTTAACGATACGTACCAAAAACGGCCGTTTTCAGCATTAATTACTAAAACTTCTAACCTAGGATGTCAAGTGTTGTTTTTTGGTGTTTGAAAATTTCTACAACACTTGACTAAAATGTTGTACGTACGAAATTTCAATATGTTGTGTGTTGACAGAAATAATGATTTTTTTCTGAAGTGGCGCCACTTTCGGTGGGGGAAGTGCTATAATTCTATTTTCCTTACATTTTATTAAACTTTATCTAATCAATTGTTCGAAATGATGGCCATTATTTTCAATACATAGCCGGACTAGACGTCTCAAGGATTCAGATTAAATCCCAAGGATCTCTATCTTCTTAATAAAAATGAGACCTTTCCTTTAGTTCCTCTTGATGGTGGCTGTACTCCACCAACCCGCAACAGGCCAGCATGGTGGACTAACGCCTTAATCCTTCTCATTCTCAGAAGAGGCCCATGCCCAGCACTGAGGCAGTAATGGACTGATTATCATCCTAACTAATATTATAAATGCGAAAGTAAGTTTGTTTGTTTGTTACCTTTTCACGCCTAAACCACTGAACCGATCATCCTGAAATTTTGCATATACGTTGTCAGGTGTACAGAAACGGACATAGGGTACCTTTCATCCCGAAAAAAAGTACCGTTCCCGAGGAAAACAACAATAACGTTAATAAATGGCGCCACGTGTCTTTCGAATCATGATTCAATTATATTATTTTGGAAACTTTAGTAGTGTGTTAAGAGTTCATTGTCAAATTCTAAATTTACGCGAGCGAAACTGTGGGCAAAAGCTAGTGATAATATATATTTCAGAAATCTTCTTTAATTAAACTTTCTGCCACCTATTTGCTAGCGTAAAGTGCAAAGCCGATTATCAATTTCGCACTGTTAAACATCCGAAATTAAAATAAACAAAAAACAGTGAATAATAATAGCCTTTTTCAATGGCCTGTCTCTCAGTCTGTCAATTTGTGCACCAATCACTCCTATCCAATTAATTAGTTCGTACAAAATAAAAGAAATGTTCGAACAAATTTTATTCGATGCATCGAAATGAAGTTATTTCGATTCTTCGAATAAAATTTGTCAAAGGAAGTCTGTTCCAGACTGGTGGTTGAAAATAAAAAGTGGAATCGAATATGACGGAAAATTAAACAGGGAAAAAACTTGAAAGAACTTCGATATGAAATGAAAACGTTTGCCATGGAAGGACGCTGGTTTATCATCGTAATGAAGTCTCACAAGGAAAGCTGTATACCTGTATACATATTGATTAATATATTGTAACCAGTAAGACTTTTGAAAATAATTCTGATTCATGAAATTGAGTCAGTTCGTAATTTTGAATGCAAAATTATTGACGCCCAATTAGTTTAATATTAACACAATTTCAATTCTAATTCCATTTAATAAACGCTTATATTTAATAGAATTAGAATGGAAATTGTGTACGTGGGTGAATATTCGAAAAACGTTAACAAAAATCAAGAACGTCATTATGATCATACCAAAGTTGCATGTAGGTATTTAAAACTTCAATTATGATAGTGAAAATCCATACTATACTACTGCCGTCATGCAATAAGATAAGAATAAAAGCAATCTGAAACAACTATAATGTTTACAAACCAGGAGAACAACGATTTGCTCGAATATTCACCCATGTGTATATTTTATTTCCAAAAATAGTAGGTACCTGCACATTGTTTCTTAGCATTTTTTGAAATTGGAATTGGATTTCGGTAGTTTTTTTTTTTTTTCACAAGAGTCATCATCATCTTCCTGCCCTAATCCCATGTTACTTGGGGTCGACGCAACACGTTTTCTTCTTCCATTCCGTCCTGTCAAAAGTCATGATATCACTGACTCCTTTCTCTTTCATATCATTCTTCACACAATCTATCCATCTTTTCTTTGGCCTCCCTCTTCCTCTCCATCCATCCACATTTATATTCATAACTCTTTTGGTCACATGCGTTTCATCCCTCCTCTTCACATGCCATACCAAGACAAACGGTTCCCTTTCAACTTTTCTGTCACTGGCGCTACTTTCAAACTTCCTCCAATATACTCCCTGACCTTATCCATTCTGGTCACTCCACACATCCATCTCACCATTTTTTTCACAAGAGTACTTTAATCCTAATTTGCTCATTGTGATATTTTTTAAATTGTATTTTAATTGCTTTACGGATTTGCTGTTAATCAGGATCCGAAATACGGAAATTGTTTGGAGCACCAAAATAGATGTATCGTAATGAAAATACTTGCTTGATACCTGGGGGCCAATTCTCAAAATTGTTGACAAAATAATCGTATACAAACGTTTGTGATTGCTACAAGCAAAGAGTGTCAACAATTTTGGTAATAAAATTGGGCCCTAGTTTACTTTTGATATAATAATGCTTTGATTCTCACTTTATGATAGTTAGGTAGTACTCCTGTAGACGAGCTCTTTCCCAAGGAGCTCTACTGCTACTGAATGTCTTCAGGTCATAAAGAGAAAGTAACCACACTTGTCTGACGTATTGATGATCGCATATTGTTATTACCGCAGAGAGAATGATGTTAAACATCTTCCTGACACAATCTCTTTTAATTCGTGTGGGACCGAGCTAGTTTATAAAACTCCACTACCACACGCTGGGAACAGACGCATTTTGCAAGATTCATCCAGTACGCTTGATGGTAGAATCTATACGGTCCGCCCGGCTATCTAACAGCCTCACTGTAAAGTCCGACGCCAAGTAGTTAACTGTGTTCCATCGTGTGTATGTGATAGCCAGAAGCATACAGTGGAATTCCTCTGTATCTCTATTACTTGGATTCGTGAGCTCCATCTTAGACCCTGTGTGCGCTTACCATCAGGTGCAACTGAGGTCAAATGCGGTCAAGTTAAATAATAACAAAAAATCCTTTAGTTGCTTTTTACGAAACAAAGAGAAAAGAGTGAGATTGTCTTCCAAAAACCAAATGGCATTGTGTTGGCATCCACAAGTTTAATCCTCTCATTGTTCAAAAC
Source organism: Amphipyra tragopoginis (assembly GCA_905220435.1). Classification (NCBI taxonomy): domain Eukaryota; kingdom Metazoa; phylum Arthropoda; class Insecta; order Lepidoptera; family Noctuidae; genus Amphipyra; species Amphipyra tragopoginis. The sequence continues at coordinate 8,938,307 of HG992006.1, forward strand.
ACAAAATACTCTAGAAAGTTTTCAAACATATCACGAACATACAGCACACGTCAATATGAATTACACAAGAAAATAGTAGAATAAAAACTGTACTGAAAATGCGAAACAAAGTTGCCACGGTTGCAGGCTTTGTGGTGACCGTATTCTGTAATACTGCGGCGTTAAACACGAGTGTATTTGTGAAACATTCGATATTACGATATCATCGCTAAAGTAACCATAATTATTGTAGTTCTTAAAATTTTACTGCTTAATAATGAGCATTTTTATCAAGCAGAGTCGTGCAGTAAACATTCTGGCTTCTTTAATAGTTCATAATGTTTGACATTGTTTTTTTTTTGTCAAAGAATTTGATCGGTTTTGTAAACTAAAACTGTAAGTACTATTAAAGAAACCTGCAAGCTTCAAAGCAAAAAATATTTGAATCAGCCTACTGTGTATAGGGAATGATTGTAGTGTTTCTAATATCAATATAGAGTTGGTAGGCAAATGGATGTGCTATCAGCATTCGACAAAAAATACAAAAACATATTTTTGACAATAAACCACAGAGGATGTGTCTCCAAAACACATCAAAAATTAAGAAACCACATATTAGATACTTATTGATTAGAATAACAAAGTAACAACATCATTTAAACCAATTTTCAATCGGTCATCAGAGTTTCATCGCGCCGCCGCGCCATTATAATTAGCAGCAGTTAACAGGCGAGATTGACGCCTAGAACATGGCATGTTTAGTGCAACTCCAATTATCGCACACTCTATCACAGTAATATCGAACACTACCAAAATAAGCATCTCCGTGTTTAACTTTTTTGCTCAAACTTGTGCCGAAGTGCTCACAAAGAGGGAGTATTTTAGGAATGATGAATGCCCGTTTCGAGATTAGCACGAGTGTTAAAAATGTCTCAGTCTTTTACATTTTCCCTACATTTTCGGCAGCGGAAATCTATGGGAGTTTTTTTGTATTCCATTGTAGTTGGATTTATTGCTGGCTGTTTTGCCTTTTAGCAGTCGACGGATTTTGAGAAGGGAAGTTGAAAGGTGTTGAATACTTTAGTTTGTGTTTTGTTTGATTCTCAAGGCTAGTTTTTGTGGCGATCCTTCTTTTTTTTATTTTCGTCGAATTTTAGCCTTTCGTAAATGGTGTACTATAAGCATCGTTAAGAAAGATTGAGGATGTACGACACCTTTTAGTGGAGTGTGTCAGGGATGAAACTACAAGGGATGAAATAATTAAGGAACTAAATATAAATAGGTTAGACTTAGGTGTATTTCACAAATTTCTAGCAAGACCTATGTCGCGCGAGGCTATGATGATTTATGCGTTAGTTAGTTTTTAAAGATAGTATGCTGGTAAATGGTAATTATTTATTTATTTATTTATATACTCTTTATTGTACATAATACACCAGTTAACAAAATCGAATACAAACATTTATTTACACAATATATGTACAATGGGCGGTCTTATCCCACAAGGCGATCTTCTTCTTCCAATCCATACTAAGGTTGTCTGGAAGAGTCCAGACAACCTTAGTATGGATTGGAAGAACGGAAAGAGATAACGGGCAGTTTAGGTGTACAAGTACATAACGTACATAACATTACTCAAATATAATAACATAAAATAAATATCAATAATTACACAAATATTTATAAAAATAACTAAAAGAAAAATACATATTTAAAACAAACTAATACATAAATATGACGGCGCCTCGAGAGAATTGGCTTGACGTCGCCAAACTTAATTGATTCCTGGACGAATGACATCTACCAGATGACAGCGGTCAATGTCGATTTGACGTAACACCGAGGACTGGGGAGGCGGCCCGCAAAAAGCGAGACAGATAACGTCAGAGCTATCGAGCAAAACCCCGGTGTTGATTATTAATGGTGATCATTATGAAGAAAACAAAAGTGATTGGGATTGGATGCATGTGCGCTCGCGCCCCACGTACTCGGTGGAACGTCGTCTATCTTTGTGCATCATTTTATTTGTGTTTGTCAAAGTACGACTTGTAATTGATATCAAAGACTTTAATTTTGCTTCTCCTCGCCCGCAAACCCACGCATAGTACGGTGGCTGCTTTTGATAAGGATAACCAAATGCCTTTATCAGAAGTGGGATAGGCTCCATCGCCTATCTTATTTTCTGTGTTGATTTGTAGACAGTATACAAGTTGTTTCTTGATAAATCGCTATTGCTATCCTGAAAAAAAAATAAAAAAAATACGAGTACCTACCTACGCAGTAAAATAAAAAAATTGTGAACGTTCCTCCTGTTTACGAATCTGTCTAATCGTAATTGTTAGTTTAAATGGGTTGAAAGTTGATTCTACGACTCTCAACACGGGACAGAGGATCTGCCGACCTGTTGCAACACGTCAAACGTCGCATGGACTCTTCGGTGGTGCTGCCCAGTGAGACATGATGTGCTACAAATGTGATTGCGTCATGCCACCATGTGTATTGCCGTCACGTACTGAAGTGCGAGCGAGGTAACGGACAAGCTTATGATTGCAACCAATGTCATAACCCTGGTAAGAATGAACCATTTGTACCTAATTCTTCTGATCCCTCTTATAATGATTTTAACTTGTAGTGAGGTAGATCATGTGTTGTCAATTTTGAAGGACGCGGACGAGATATCCTCTAATCCGTAATATGTGTGTTCAATATGTGTTGGGCGCGTAAAGGCAATTATTTGAGAGGCTTGATTTCTTGCAAAAGAAATTGAATATACTTGGAGCGCACGATCAGTCATGGTCAGGCGAAGCCGAGCGCGAATAAAATTGGAAGCATTTGTCTTTGGCCGCGTCGCCCACGGGTGACCGCAAATCAGAGGAGTTTATAGTAATCGATGAAATTTGGCAAAATCAATGTTTTTGTAGTGTCACCACCATTGTCCGTCAGTGTTGAACGTGTTACTGAGCTTACTGATGTTGATGAGCACTAACACATTGGTGCAGAATGACTGAAATAATTGTAAACAGTAGACCACAGGTGAGTTAAAAATTGATCTTATAGACCCATGTAAAACTGTTCAGAGGCGCCCTTATCGGTTATCGCCTGCTGAAAAAGAAATCGTCACAGATAAAGTGCAGACTCTTTTAAATGCTGGCATCATTCGCGAAAGCTCTTCACCCTTCGCCAGTCCCATTTTAGATAATTACTCATGATAATAGGAATTGCTAAGCGTTGGTCGAAGGGGCCCAGTGCGCCCGGTCCACACCGCATGGTGAGTTGGTGGTTGGTCGAAGGGGCCCAGTGCGCCCGGTCCACACCGCATGGTGAGTTGGTGGTTGGTCGAAGGGGCCCAGTGCGCCCGGTCCACACCGCATGGTGAGTTGGTGGTTGGTCGAAGGGGCCCAGTGCGCCCGGTCCACACCGCATAGTAAGTTGGATGAAGGGGCCCAGTACGCCCGGTCCACATCGTATGGTGAGACGGTGGCTGGTCGAAGAGGCCCAGTACGCCCGGTCCACGCCGCATGTTGAGATGGTGGCTGGTCGGAAGGGCCCAGTACGCCCGGTCTAGGCCGCATGGTGAGTTAGTGATTGGTCGAAGAGGCCTAGGACGCACGGCCCACATCACACAGTAAGTGGTTGTGGTAATGTTATGAGTCGGTGGCTAGTCGTAGAGGCCTCGAATGCCCGGTCTACGCCGCGCAGTGACTTTGTGGCTGGGCAATGAAACCTAGTACGCCCAGCCCAAACTGAGCTACAATGTAGTGCATCGCGAGGGATCTCTAAATTTTAAACGTTACTCCTGCATGTCAGGAATGGACGAGCCGACTGTAATGAAATGTTGTTTCCTGTGGACCTTCAGATGGGCAATATCAGGACGACCAAGCGCACGAGGACGTGCGATAGTCAGGGTGGCCGTGACGGCGCCTCGAGAGAATTGGCTTGACGTCGCCAAACTTAATTGATTCCTGGACGAATGACATCTACCAGATGACAGCGGTCAATGTCGATTTGACGTAACACCGAGGACTGGGGAGGCGGCCCGCAAAAAGCGAGACAGATAACGTCAGAGCTATCGAGCAAAACCCCGGTGTTGATTATTAATGGTGATCATTATGAAGAAAACAAAAGTGATTGGGATTGGATGCATGTGCGCTCGCGCCCCACGTACTCGGTGGAACGTCGTCTATCTTTGTGCATCATTTTATTTGTGTTTGTCAAAGTACGACTTGTAATTGATATCAAAGACTTTAATTTTGCTTCTCCTCGCCCGCAAACCCACGCATAGTACGGTGGCTGCTTTTGATAAGGATAACCAAATGCCTTTAAATATATTATAAATAAAAATAAACAAAGAAGATGAGATGAGAACAATAATAATCAAGAAATAGCAAATTAAAGTGACAAGTAATGTTCCTTCACTAACTTTTTAAAAACTGGCAGTGATTGCGCACGTCTCACATTGAGTGGTAATGCATTCCACAAGCGAGCAGCTTGAACTGTAAAGGATTTGTCAAAAAAGGAAGTGGAATGCTGTTGTATTTTGTTGTTGTAATTATCTACATATTTGTTTTTTTTTTGTGTGATTTAGCCTAAGATTAGGTTTATGATGGAACTGATATGAACTGTGTTCATAAGTTCCAAATAAATAAAGAAAAAAAAAATACATCGTATAGTTGTTTAGCTTTTTAAAAATATGTGAAGCGACCAGTGGCGTTGCTAGGCGTGGGCGATGCAGCCCCTCGCCCACGGCCTCGCACTCAATGGGGCCTCGCGGTCGCAGGTGCTGACCTGAGGCCTAACGTCATGAACTACGATAAAATATGGTAAGATTAGTACCCTATTAAAATCGTATATGGCAAAAAAAAAGATTGGAAAAAATTAGGGCGCCACTACCAAGAATGTGTCTTATGTTTTCTGCTGTAACAACACAAATACCAATATGATAGTGTGGAGGAACGAGGAGGTGGTGTTCCTCCAACCAAAGGGAGGATCCTCCAACCAGGCGGAGTCTTATGCCTGGCGGGCTACTGCCCAACGATCAATGTTGGGCGGTTGTAAATATACAATCTGCTCGCCGAATGTTGATATCGCGATGCAGGATAGTTTGCATGTGACGTGATAGATGTCGCCACAATAGGATCTCTGGATTGGCCTTGAATATTTTCAACTGAAAGAAAAGAGCCTCGTTGATGCAATTTCGCCCACGTCTAGATTAATCCAGGCTACGCCACTGGAAGCGATGATACGAAAACAATTACCATCAATGTCAGCCCAAAGACGTTCAATGCTGGACATAGTCCATACTCCTTTTACAAACAAAGACTTAGTGTGCCTTTCCACCAAAGATGTGCTATGCAACGTTGCTATGGATGCGTTTGATATCCACCAATCATATTCATCGGTCTACATAGCATAGCACTGGTGGAAACTGATTCAACTAAGCTACGTTTTTTATATGGAAGGATGAGGGATGTGGATGTGTGCTATGGATGGTCGCGAGTGGTGTAAGTATGTGCAGAGCACCGCGCCGCCGCTCCCCGTACCTTCCCTATTGCCGATGTCGCATAGCTCGAGCTGCGCATCTTCCTCGCACAGCTACACAGCTTAGCATCAGTGGAAACGATCACATAGTTTCGTAGTTTAGCTTTTACATTTTCACGGCATAGCTGCATAGCACATCTCTGGTGGAAAGGCACCCTTTTCCCCCTTACCCTCTTATGCCCATTCCCCAATGGACCTACCTATAAACAAAAAGAACAATGAATTGATAATAAACGGATGTGAATTAATAATGTAAATTCTTGCAGATTCTCAACATCTCAAGCGTCGGCATTATCCGTGGAACTGGGACGTCCACCGAATGCCCCGGCCGACGATTATTATTCAAAACTTAACAGTTTGTCGACGAAGATGTAAAGTTCTTCTAGATAAAATAAAGTATTTACCGAATATTTTTTTTGTTGTCAATATTATTTTGATGTGTATTTAATTGGTTTATCGGTTATTTTCAATGTCCATGGTCTTTTTAAGACATTTTTTGGACTCTGGCAATATCACCTTTAAATAGAGTTAAAAGTATGAATCGTGCTCTAGAGAATCATAAATAATACGATTGTGCTCTTGTTAAAAGGCATACGTCTTTATAACTGATGGAAAAATGTTTGCTGAAGTAAGTACTGTTATAACAATCAGATAAAGGGTGCATCTGCCTTTTTTTTAAAAGCCAGACTTCCTTTACTAGCCGAGAGATAAAACACAAACCTGCTAGCCTAACATGCAGAGCGCGAGATAATAATCTTATCTCGTCTCGGCACGAGATAATGTGTTGACAAAATTAATTCGCGCTGCACCTGTTAGCTGGGCCAGTTTATCTTATCTATGTCCTCATATTATATTCTGAGGTCAGGTTTAAAACAAAAAGAGTTTATAAGCCGGTTTTGTTTAATTTTATTTAGAATGGAGTATAGATGCTTGTCAGATGCAGCTATCTGACCTCTGCATCCTAAAAGTATTCTTCTTCTGATTCTTCTTCTATCGTGTCGGCACGGGCTATACGAGAAGAAAAGTATTATACGTTTACCTGACTTCTATTTTAAAATATCACATCCAGCGACTTTACATCTACAAAGCCAAGACGAGGAACTTGGAAGACGATCGTGTTGGTCAGTTGCGAACTGACGGGAGTACTGCGAGCACCAATTAACATCGCTACCCGACACCACGGCTATCAATACCGTTTTTAATTAACAAACTTTTACAATAATGGTGGATATCTATACCTTTACTAGGGAGTTCGGAAGTATTGAAATATTTTGTTTTTTTTCTTCTCGTACAAGAGATTATTATCTTTTTTAGGAGTAGTAGAGCTCCTTGTATGGTAGGTGCCGTGTGGTGCCGGAAGTAAAGAATAGCACTACCCATGGGTGTCGTAGAAGGCGACTAAGGTATTCACTAGAGGATGGGCAGCAGCGTCCTCTGAGGATTTTAACAACCATACTGCGATCGCCAACCCGCCTGCCGAGCGTGGCGATTATGGCGAACCCCCCAACACAGCACAGGACCAGTGGATGTGGCGATGCTTGGGGGAGGCCTATGTCCAGCAATAGTCATCTTTTAGCTGAATGATGATATCTCAGTATGTCCATATTCTTCATTTGTTTACCGCATGCATGAAAATGGTTTTAAGTTTTTGTTACTATTTTGATTTTGTTTCTGAAGGTAGGTAGTAGGTAATGTAGTAAGTAAGAAAAAGTGCATTGTAACGCATGCCGGGTACAGCTAGTAATTAATAATGAAAATATAAAATTAACAAAGGAACATAATGTTTTAACGTCTTTTCTTTTGAGAGAACTCGGAAAATTTAAGCAAAGAATTAAGTCCTTCCTTAGAGATTTAAGCTAGGTCGGAGGCAAACGTCCTTTAGCTGTACCCGAACAAACGTTATGAATAATGTTGTGAATATTACAAAACAGGGAGCAAAGTTCTTTTTATTAATAATTTTGACGGGTTGTTAGCATCAAGCGCTATTCAGACTACGCTATACTAATTCGCTATATAGTAAAGCATTTTGCGTCATAAGCAGGGAGCGGAATCTCATGGCAAAATAATTGAAAGGTGATAGAGGCGGGTCATTATTTTTTATCGAGTGTTCAAACTATCGATACTTTACATCTGAGAATACGGACAGACATATTAGGCATTTTTAGAAACACAAAATAATAGATCAACACGAAATGTCAAATTGTAATAGATATGACGTAATTAATTCCTCATTTTGATTACCGTACCAATATCATAATAGTGTCTACAGGGTAAACTTACCGAGTCGCGTTAGTTATCAGATTTTTTATATAAGTCATTAAAGATTAATTTTGTGTAAAGAATAAAAATTAAAAGTATTTGTTAAGTTAATTAACAATAAAGTTCATAGCTAAAAAAGTATCGATAGCTTGAATACTCGATAAAAAACAATGAACCGTCTCTATCACCTTTCAATTGTTTTGCCATAAGATTCCGCTCTGTCATTTATTTTATTTTATTTATTTTCTTTATTCAGAAAACCAACAGCGATACATATAAAACATTACAGTGATATAAAACAGTTTTGTAAGGCTAATAATAGGTTTCCCTATTTAACATAATAGGTGTAAACCATGCGAACGGACTTCAGACAGTATGTAGATGATAATTTAAATTTAAAGAATTCAAACTATTAAGGAATACATGCAATGCAAAAATAAGCTATTCTATATGGCATAACGTTCACACTTACGCTATATCGCAGGCTGGCCTGCCATGTTAGCAAGTTATTTGACGGCGATCTGTCTGTGCCTCGGAGAACACGTTAAAGCGTCGGTTCCGGGTGTCATACGAATACCTATAACAGTCGTTACGGGTAGTCAGACGCCCGAAAGTCTGACAACCGGTCTAACCTTAAGATATCGGCATTGCACAGTAACTGGGTTGTGGAGGTCTGATGGCAGTCATTCCGTCTAAAATACTAATATTCAGCCACATATGGGGGTCTACTCCCTAAGCACGAAGTCCGTGGTTTCGGTCTTAGTTACGAGCGTTTCCCACTTCCTATAACCTTCGGACATACGATTATTTCGGGGCCCGAACTAAGAATGAATGACAACACGATTTGACAGTTGTCCCTACTACCGATGTGTTTTTTCCCGTGCGAAAAGTTGAACATGACACTTGTCTTGTTCACTCCTACGTTTCGGGCTACTTTCGGACGGGTGACTAATTTCGTTGACGGACTTAGGGGACCCCCTGATTAGACTGGAAGCTGACCCCTACATTGTTGGGAAAAGGTTAGGAGGAACAAGTACAAAATCTTAGCAACCCACGGAACTCAAGATTTAAGCAACGAAAGGTGCATAACTAGTACAACTAAATATACCGTACTTTAAATAGGATTAACTAAACCACCCCATTTTTCAAAGAAAACACCCACTAAAACTTCACGAGAAACAGTTACAAATTCCATTAGTACTGCGATGTGTTCAAGTATTTGGTTTACAAGACAAAGATAGAGACGGGCGGGGATAATGCAGTGCCTCCCTGAAGGAACCAATACGCAGTTCAATTTGTTCTAGCAAATTATCACTGAATAAGTGACAGGCTATTGTGAACGACGGGCATCTCTAGAGTATCGGTAAAATCTGAGTTTTTCGTTTGTATAAAAAGTAAAGAATAGAAGATCACACCCTTATTATTATTTTATTATATTTGGAATCTCCTAATACAGGCATTACTTGCTTAAAAGATGACTTTACACATCACAAAATTTGTAACTACTTTAACTTGTTCTACAAAATAAACTATTTATTTATTATTTATCCCGTTGGTGGTGGAAAAGGTCACGAAAATAGGATACATGACTAATTAAAAAATTACTAAGATTTTAATATTATTTCAAAGAAAGTAAGTATAATTAGTAGTATAATATTCATTGTCTTCCTGTTCATCCTAAGGTTGTCTGGTAGATATCGCTATCAGCGATAAGACCGCCATTGTACCCTTCATTATATGATATTGTATAAAGCTGTGTTACAATTTTGGTGTACAATAAAGTATATTCTATTCAATTCTATAGAAAGAATGTACTTTAGTATGATTGTTAAAGTTAAAGATAGTTGTTTCTAGTCTAAGTGTTTGTGTATGTGAAGGTCGGTGTCTGATAAAAAAACCCACGATACAGGATAAAACCTAGTGAGGGGCAACGTTTAACGTAAAAAAAACAATAAAGAAATATTTTATAATTTTTTGGAAAAAATCTATCCTTGTTAGGCGAAGCGGTTATTGTACGGAGACAAAAGTGCAGATACTATGAAGTTTTTGAGATATGACGTCTCCGCTGACTGCCTTGTTGGTCTAGTGGTCGCAATCGCGACTGCAGAGCGTGAGTACCTAAGATGTGTCCAGACCTGGCAAATGCGCATCGAATGCGCCGCTCGTGAGCCGCTTGCGAACTGCGCGCGTGCATTTCATGTTTTGCCGCCCGCAGTGCACCTCCCTCGCCCCGCCCGAGTCTCAGTAATCTCGTCGTCAGTAATAAAATAGCCGATGCCGCAGCAATTATGCTAACGGCAGTCGTATGGTCCGACATCTTCGGAAGCAAATTCACAACTGAGGCTCATAGTTCAAACGCGAAAGAAGCTATGTGCGCACGAGATGCGCGCGTGCTGCACGCGCACATCGAGCCTGGCCGGAGTTGTACTAGAGCGGCGCACCAAACGTACGCAGGAACCACACGCGAGCAACACGTGCGCAGCTCGCAAGCGGCGCATTCGGCAGGTCTGGCTCTAGACACACCTCTAGGTTCGATCACCAAGTCGAGCAAAGTGTTTTTGGGTTTTTCCGTGTGGAATTTCTCAGTAGCAGGTGTCTGGATTTGTGCCCGGTTGATGGCAATAGACTCGCCCCCTTTTACATGGGACCTAAACATAACGTGGAAATGAGGGTTTCCTCTGCCCAATCCTTCGGAGAATACAGGCGTGATGTTATGATTATTTAATCGTTCTTATGCGTAAAGGATTTTAATAATGGACAGACATAATAAAATAAAAATTATATTTTTTCCCAAACATCAACCCCAAATTTGTTATAAACCTGCACAATAAACTTACTAGACCATTTTTAGTTTGTGTTTTGTATTACCAAATGCAATAGCTGTGGTTTGGGATTTCGGAATATCGGATAATGACGCAGTTGTCATGGTTGGGCAGACTCGAAACTAATTTGCGGTAAATCTGTGTACTGAATAGGAACGCTATTGATGAAATTATGGCGAATTACTGAATGTATGTTTTACATACTCATTAGTTCATAATCCAAATTATAATCACAACCCATGAAACAAATACAAAGAGGAATGCGCAGCAACTGTGCACTGTGATTTCAGCTAGGTACTGACGTCATCACGGCGGGCGTTTCTAATACCTACTATTCTAAGTAATAACCAGATTACTTAGAATAGGATTAGAAATGGCGGCTCCACAATTTGCCTTTCGCTCTCAGAGAACGTGCATGAGCGAGAGGCAAATAATGACAAGCATAGTAGCCTCGCCATTTCAGATTCATTTCTTTAAGTAGTCGTATTTAACAACTGTATTTTTAGTATATACAAAAACCGTGACACCCCAACAAGATTTTCATCAGAACTGCCTGAATGTGTGTGTGTTTTTTTTTATAAATCTCCAAGTTACACCTTAGTTTATGTCGCGTTAAGTTCCCTAGTAAAGTATGAAGTGCCTAAGATGTGCTATGCAGGGGTTGTTTACTACACGGAAACTGACCGATCAGACCGCCTCAAGTCTCATGGTGTCTATTCCCGTCCACTATTATGCGTATGGTAGAACCTTAATGAAAGAGAATTGAAATTTATGAGAAAAAAAAGGTTAAATATAATGTGGTGTAAAAACTATGTCAATCGATTCTCCCGGTGATTCTGAACTAGCTAGTTTCAGGTTATTGTATATTAAAACTAAACTTGTATAGCTCGCACTATAGTGACGTGTGTGAAATGTTTTTTTTTCCATAAGTATTCGACAGCATTCTTGATGCAATATCTTATCATTGTATAGTGCGTGCTTGTCCAATTGATCACAATCATAGCTCAAATAGATAAATTCAATAGCAATACGCTGGTATTGTTACGTTTAACGGCACCCATCTACATGCCCGCATCGTACGCATCTGCCGGATCGCATCAAAAGGATCCGTAAATTATAATGCGACCACTGCGTTCGCAGCATTCGCATTGCTGCGAAGAGCAATCGGATTTTTGACATTTTCATTCGGTAAATCGAATGGCGTCATCGGTACTCGCGGTATAGCGGAAGATCCGATGCGTGCGTTTCGTCCGTGTTGCCGATCAGTGATCGCACATGTATGACTACTACAAAGAATACTACGTTTAATGCAATCCGTCCGATCCGTACGATGCGGATGCTAAACTGATTAATATTTAATTCTGACATGTGTCTTGTAGTGTGGGACGCCCTGCGGCACGATGGACCGACGATTTGAAAAAGGTGGCTGGCAGCGGATGGATGTGGGCTGCCCGAGACCGGGATGGTTGGCGATCTCTGGGAGGGGCCTACGTTCAGCAGTGGACGGCAATAGACTGATATGATGATGATGTGTCTTTTAAAGATTAAATAATGAAAGGCGTTGTCTAGAAAACAAAATCACGTAAATATACTCTTATTTATTTTAAACGCGATGAAATTCTTAATTCACTTGTAAGAAAGGTTTTTTCACAAAACTTTATAAAAAACTTCCGGAACGTTTAGTAAAACTAATTAACAAAATGCTAAATTGAAAATTACTTTTTCGTGCTCTGGACAAACCAAGGAGCGAGACACGTTTAAGAAAACTGTTTTTGTCGGCAATTTAGATGAAATTGGGGCGGCACGATTAGTAAATGGACTAGCGGAAAGGCGTCATCATTTTACGGGAACGACGAGGTAACATTTTAATATATCATTTTATACAGGGTGTAAACGAATTCGTGTAATTCCTTAAAACCACATGATCTATTTCTGGTGCACATTGACCCAGAAATGAAATGTAATCGTTTATTCTGCAAATTGGATGTATAAAAATCACTTTTACATATCGGTTTGTTTTTTAAAGATAGATGTCGTCGGCGTTTCCTATCTGACTACCTCTGAGAAGAAAGGCCGAAACAAACTCAGGGATCAAAGTCTCTTTTGAAGTCCAGACATATTTTGTGTTGCAAAAATTTGTGTAAGGACAATGCAGTGCAAAGACTGGCCTTTTGAGGAAAATTCCAGAGCAGTTTAAGAGGACCTGTCCCAACAGATGGCACGCATGCATCAGCTATCGTGTAGCTCAACCCTATCTTAGGGAGCTCAACGACCCGACGCACAACATTACTACCAGCCAGGACCATGAAAGTAGGCCACACTATACTCAAACCGCCAGACAATTATGAAAATACTGGAAGTATTAAAACTGTGTAATGCTCACACTCACAATTTTAGGCATTATTACAATATTAATAATGCCAATGAAAGGCTGGTAGGGTACATAAAATTTTTTTTTTTGCTTGGTTCTTTGTTTTTTTGTACAAAATCTGTCTTTTATTTGAGTGAACATTTCGATGACACGCATAAATGAATAAAAGTACGGCGACCTAGCTGGAGGTCACGACTAGCATAATATCGCTCTTTGCAGTCAGTTAACTCGGAGCTCTAAAATAACTCAGAAATAGAAAAACAAGCTAACATTTTTTAGTTTTTTTTTTAGAAAAGGCTTTCAAAAATTATCATTTAGGCTTAATGTAGATCACGCCGTTTGAAGGAATTACACTAATTCGTTTACACCCTGTGTAATGTTCGTAGATTTTACCTTTATTAAATCAAGGCAAAGTAATTGAAAACGTTGGTGGATACTTATATCCTAATGGGTGGTAATGGTAATGATTATTAATATATATTTATGTATGCATGTGAATATGTTATCTAGTATTTATTGGACCATTTAGTTTGTATTTTTATATTTATAAGTTTAAATATTATTAGCAAAATTCCCATCGCATCATACACCTAATACTATTTAGTGCACCTACCATGTTTTCTCTGCACCAGCTTAAGGTCGACTGGTAGAAAATGCCTATGGCATTAAGTCCGACTCTGTACTAATTTTGTGCGAAAGAATAAATAAATAAATGGGTATACCGGTTTGGTTCAGAGTGTATCCGAATTCGTGGATTTCCTTCAAACCTCATGATCTATGTGATGACACAGATTGACCCTGCATGGGATTCTATCAGATTAAACAAAAAAATAGGCATAGTGTTCTTAAAGTGAGTAATTTTAGCGCCCCCAGATAACTGACTGCGTGCAACGATTCGTGCCCGCCAGCTGTGTTGCGTGGTACTACTATTCTGCCGTCGTAACGAAGAGTCTGCCGTCGTAAGTGCAGTTTTTAATATAGAATATTTAACCTTTTGCGTCTGCGTATAACCTAACGCTAAGGTCCAAAATTCTATGTTAAAAATTGCATTTACTGCACTCTTCATTACGACGGCAGTATTAATGAATGCATGGCATCGAAATATTCTAACACTTTTTATTTCCATTTCTTCTTTTTTCTACTTAAACCTTATCAGGTGGTTTAGATACGATCACTTACTCACAGTTACCAAAAAAGCAAGACAATAAAAAAAAAACAAGCAAAATCCCGTACAGAATTAATCTAATAGGTACCAGTAATAAATAGATCACGTGGTTTGAAGGAATTACACGACCCTGTATAGCTTCTGAGAGCCCGTGACGACTAGTGTCAGCCGGATTCGAAGGCTAAGCAAGCTCTCCGTGGCACATTCTCAGTGTGTCAAAAACGATGACCCATCCAGGTCATGACCGGGGTAAGAGCGTCTACCTGGCAAATGAATGGACTGTTGTGGCATTAATTTAGCTAGCTAACTGATACGATGTATTTTTTTGTGTCTTTGATTTTTCTTATCGCGTATTGAATACGAAAGTACCTACGTTTAAATTCCTGAAATAAAATCTATCGTACTAAATTGAGTAGTACAAATCCCAATTCTCTTCACGAATATCAAAAATATATAATTTTTCTCTCTTTGTTCTAGAAATATAAATGTATAATTTGAGTTCATCTCGTCTTCACCCCTGAGACGCGGCGGTAAGTAATTCTTTGTGTTACGACTCTAATGTACCGCTGCTTGGATACCTCGATGATTTATTAATGTTAAGGCACGACGTGAAGTGTGTTTGTAGATCTTTTAAATTCGTCTTGAGGAAAAAAATTGAGAAAATTTCACCATTCGTTTGTCTGAAAATTATTGTCATTTAATATGTAAGTACCTCACTCAATTTGGAGAATAATTTAATGTACCTATTGAAACATTTTAGATATTATCTCGTACAGACCAGTTTTTTCTGTAATTTTGATGTTGAACTGCTTCGTTGGTTTAGTAGTCGCAAACGCGACTGCTGAGCGCGAGGTCCTTAGGCTCAATTTACACCGACGCGGAATGGAAGCGTCAATTTCGCCTCATGACACTAGAAGGCGCGCGAATTCGCGGTAATGCTCGAGAATTCCGCATAAACACTTGGCACCGCACTACTGTGACCGTTCCGACCAACTCCCCGTTCGCGCCACTTCCCGCGGATTCCACAGACGGCGCCGACAGTAGCTGGGGGCGTATTTCAAAAGTATACAAGGCCAGTACGCAGCCGCCCGAACTAATCGCGTATACTTCAGAATACACATTTGACCCTCGAGCGTTCTAAACTATACATCAGTATTCCGCAATAATCGTGTATATTTTAGAATTGATAATCTCAAGCATTCGATTCTAAAATATACTTCAGTAGTACCATCCAGCACGCAGTGCGTACTAATCGCGTATAATTTTGAATACCTGCGCCACCATGCTCTATTCTAAAGTAGCATTAGACGAATGCTGGAAAGTGATCAGCGAAGCGAATCGTTCCTGGCACTCGCCGGCCGCTGCCGCGGCACCGCTCGCTTCGCTCGCTCGGCTCGTGCGTTGACTGGTCACAGTTCTAACCTAACCTAACCTACCTCTCAACTATCTGTTTGTCACTTTATTTCCTATCGCGGGGAACTTTGAAGTTGAAAGTATAATTTTAAAGTTAGAATTATTAAAATTAAAGTAAACTATTAATTTTAAAGCTAAGCCTTTTTAAAGTGGGAACTGATAATTTTAAAGGTCATTTATATACATCCCATAAGTTAAGTCATATTTTAAGTGTTGTTTCCTAACAAAGCCGTTTGGAAAAGTTAAGTCACTTCTTAAATGTAACTGACACTGTATAGTTTTGAATCCGTTTTTTCACCCTGAACATTCTAAAGTATACGCGATCAGTACGCAAAATCTGTGTATATTTTAGAACCGAAGCTTTAATTAACAACATTCTAAAATATACGCGACTAGTTTCTTATGGATGCGTTCTGGCCTTGTATATTCTAGAAATACGCAGCTGGGGGAATTCTCGAGGATGCGCGAGAATTCCCCGGAAGACACGCGACCTGTTTTTGGCTTTTATTTAGTTTGTACTTTATACAATTGACATAAAGTTTATTATGCTATGTACAATTTCGTTGCAAAAAGTCGCTTCCATTCCATTCCGCGGCAGTGTAAATTGAGCCTTAGGTTCCATTCCCAGGTCGGGCAGTGTTATTGGGATTTTTTGTGTGGAATTTCTCAATAGCAGCACGGAGTCTAGATTTGTGCCGGTTGATGGCAATAAACACACCGCTATTACATGGGACTTAAACGTATTGACGAAATGGGGGTGTTCTATACACCTCTGCCCAACTCTTCGGAGAATATAGGCGTGATTTTTTGTATGTAAACAGTGTACTTAAAGAATACAAGTATAATATACCTACTATAGACCTTATATTACGCATAAAAACTTAATTTTTATACTCTACGATTTTCGTACAATACCAAATAGTAGGTACCTAGTTATATTTTCACTTCACCTATTCTAACTTTACTGATAAAATATAAAAAGATCAGCCTATAATAAATTAATCATTACAATAATCCATAGTGTTACCACAGTTCGTGCCTGGTCTGGTGCGGTGGAGATTACGGAACATCCTCGGATCCGTGGTAAGCCTCCGACATTCAGTGGAACGTCGCCGCCAAATCACTGATTAGATGGAATTGGGCAACTGCTTTCTTGCCCAAATATTACCGAAATTTAGAACAGCTATGTTTTTAAAGTTCCGTATTATCAAAATGAAAAAACGGAGCCCTTATTGGATTACTTGTCACCGTCTGTCCGTCAAGACCCCTTTTCTCATAAACGGCCAAAGAAAGAAAGAAAGAAAAAAATATTTATTTTGGACTTACACAGGCAGTTACAAAAACAATTTATAAAAACAAAAAAGGTTAAAAAAAACATCCTGCACGAGGCCAAAAAAGGCTTCTATCTCAGCATAATGCTGCGACATTTAAAAAAAGCAAAATGTCGCAACGCTGGTTTTCAGATAGGACCGTAGTGATGCCACGGGCATTAACGACACAAATAAATAAATAGATTACGTACAATATTAAAATTAAAATACTACTAAATAAAAGCAATAAATAGTTTATTACAATCTTATGTGCTACGTGTGTGTGTACTAATAATCGTGTGTAGTAAAATAAAGAATAAAGTAGTAAAATATCACGTTGAAATTCAAACCAAATACTAAAGTCTATCTATATACATATCTACATAAAAGGAGAAGCTGACTGACTGACTGATTGATCTATCAACGCACAGCCTAAACCTGAAATTTTAACAGTAGGTTTCTTGTGTGACGTAGGCATCCACTAAGAAGGAATTTCTCGAAATTCAACCCCTAAGTTTTGAAGTAAGAAGCATGGAATTAAAAATTTTGACTTTTGGTGAGAAATAAACGTACACGTGTTTCAGGGTTTTTGGAAATTCCACACCTAAAGGGGTGAAATGGGTTCTTAAATTGAAATATGGCATAAACACTCTTCAAAGTAAGTAATAACAAACTACAAAGGGGGTTAACGCGAGTTTAAATTTCACGCAAGCGAAGCTGCGGGCAAAAGCTAGTAGGTAGTATTCATAGGTCATATTCCTGTAAAAAACTCAAGTTTCTAACTCAGGACAATAAAAAGATACGGTCATTCAAAGTGTATTTTCATAACCCACTGACTGACACATCAAAACCAAAACCGGGTACTTCCCGTTGACCTAGAATCTTGAAATCTGATACGTAGGAAGGTCTTAATAGGTCTTATAGGATTTATTGCTTTACTTTTAGTAAAAGAATATCCGAAAATCTTTAATTTCCAAATCAATGTGAAATTGCATATTTCATGAGGTTTCCGTGGGTTTGATTGCATAGTGCCTTTAACTGGGCATCATCACGGATAAAAAAACATATTTTAATTAAATCTGCATCCGAATTGCGTATCACATTCGTAATTTCAACAGCTTTAATTTTGGAATATTCCGATCTGTCCCCCTGATCTGTCCCCTTCGGCGGCCAATCAGGATTAAAAAAAACTATCTGTTCCCCTGTCACCAAGACGAACGGACAGATCAAACGAATTATTTCTGGTCAGTCCCCTACTGTTCTTTAGGGGGACAAATAGAAATAAAAAGTTTCGATTTGTTCCCCTGTTACCAACGAGGGGATCAGGGGGACAGATCGGAATAATCCTTAATTTTGACAATACAACAATATTCATTGCTTGTTACATAATTGTGGAAAGTCGGATTGTTATTACATACGTTGCCATGTAAATTGTTGACCTGTCGAAATCAAAGCCATAGTAGTAATTACGAGTGTTTTGCGCAATTAGGATGCTTCAATCATTAAATTCTGACACAATACTATGTAAGTATAGTTTTTTATCATGCAATAACACAAACGGAGAGAAGGGCTTTTCCTTTCTTGAACTATGTATGTTATTACATGTGAGAGTTAATGAAACAGTAGGTATAATGGGCGGGCCAGTAATTAATTAACTAGTTAAGGCATGACTTGTTAATTATTTTTAGGTAACTGCTTCACTCAACTGTTCAGTGTGGTGCCGGACGTAAAGAAGAGCACTATCCCGTCCCTTCCTATGGGTGTCGTAAAAGACGACTAAGGGATTCTCTAGAGGATGGGCAGCAGCGTTCTCTGAATACTTTAACAACCATACTGCGATTATGGCAACCCCCCCCCCTCCCCCTCACATGCTTGGGGGAGGCCTATGTTCAGCAGTGGACTTCTTTCGGCTGAATGAAAATGATGATGAAGAACTGCTTCACCTTTTTCTCATTTTCGATTGTGTCAATTTAGAAGCTAAATATTATATATTGTTTTTTTCTTCTTTGTAATAGACTACTAGAGACTGTTGACAATAAAGAGCGAAAAATTATCAATAAGCATTTAATTAACTAAATAAGGGGCTCATAACTAATTAACAACCACGCGGATCGTACGATTTGCAAGATTTACGCGGCATCCTACGTGAGCGATCTAGAAGCGACGCGAAGCGGTGCGGCTCGACGCGAAAATAACAAACAGTCGATACATATTGAAGTGGCCTACGTGACCAAATGCACGTGGAGTGCGGTGCAGCGCGGCGCGAAGCGAAGCGAACGCGATCAGTTGGCTTGATATTTTCGCGCAAACTGGATGCGGTGCCGTACAGTGCTACTGAACGGCGGGGGCGCGCGGCGGGCGGTTCGCGAGCTCGCAGGACAAAGCCGCCGCTTCGCACCGCATCGCATTGAATTCGCGTGTCACCGTATTGGATCGCTTCGCAATTTGCGTTCGCTTCATCATCTTCTCTCGTGTCAGCACGAGCTATACGAAAATAGCTGATGCTGTGGTGAAAAGATTAGCCAGTCAGCAAGGTTGATAGCGGGGCTGACTGTCCAGGGAGCGTCGGACGTACTTAAGTATCGTCACTCGTGGAGGGTCTTTACGTTCGCGTTCGTTTGCGTTCGCTTTGAACCACCTACGTAAGACGCCGCGTAAGCTGCGCTTGCCGCAGTCAGTTATTTAATGGGTCATTTGTTACACATCAAGACCCCTTCGTGTCTCGAAGAGCACGTTAAACCGTCGGTCCCGGGTGTTATACGAATACCTATAACAGTCGTTAAGGGTAGTAAGAAGCCCGAAAGTACTGGTGTAACTTTAGGATATCGGTACTACCCAGTAACTGGGTTGTGGAGGTCTGATAGCAGTTGCTGCGTGTAAAATACTGTTAGACTAGAAGCTGACCCCAACATAGTTGGAAAAAGACTAGGCAGAACATTTAATTAACAAAATCCGATCCTTTCGTATTGAACAAAGAATAATTATTTTGAATTGAATATTCAATTCAAAGTTTTTATTTCGAATAGGCACACTATGTGCACTTAGGAAACGTCTCGACAATTTAGTTGCACTGTTCCAAAAAGTTGGACCTACAATATTTAACAAAAAACCTATTGTTCCTTCTACCTACATGTTAAGAATCGGTATACATATGTAATAAAGCAAATCATTTCTAAAAACTGTTCAAACAAAATAATTACTTAATTATTAATATTTGTAATGTTTAACTGATTCCTTACCTCTGCAGTTCTGCAGAAAGCCGCCTAGCTCGTAGGCTATTTAGCGAAATAAAGTGACTAAACACACTATGCCGAAGATACGCGACCGAAGTTCGGCATGATTACGCCTGCAATGCTTTTTAAATTACCCGCGACACACCAGGCTGAAATTATGTCGCGTTTTACCTATAAAAACATAGACGCCGAACTTCGGTCGCGTATCTTCGGCATAGTGTGTTTAGACACAAAGATGTACTAGTATAATCAGATAATGTAAAAAAATTTTTGAATGTGTCGTTTTTAATAGTTATTTGATTTTGACCTCTCGACTAGCCGATGCTTAATTTTTTTTAAATTATAATTTCACTAATATTGTGCTTGTAGCTAAATTTATACGACCCTAAAAGGAACAACAAGGGTTTTGTTGCATAATGTATATGTATAGTATTACGAGAAACTACACAATCTTCTTCTTCTTCTCTCGTGTCAGCCCGAGCTATACGAACATAGCTCATGCTGTGGTGAAAAGATTAGCCAGTCAGCAAGGTTGGTAGCGGGGCTAACTGCCCAGGGTGCGCCGGACGTACTTGAGTATCGTCACTCGTGTAGGCTCTTTTCATACACCCCATGAAATGAACTACACAATGATTTTCAGTATTAGAAGTTTCTAGAGCGAAAACAACTTTTTTAAAACAAATCCAGCAACACGAAAATTTAGAACAGAAAACATTCAATCAACTAAAAGGACGGACGTTTCGTTTAGACGTTGAACAAGTTTCCCCGAAAGAACGAATATTCGGCAAAGTTCGGTCCAGAATCAATCCGGATCGGCTGTATATCGCTCCTAACAAGTTCTTCGATTCAATTTAAACTTGCTGGTACAGAGTTTACACTAGATACTCGGTAACCAACGAAATGGTATTGTTATGCGAACTGTTAATTTAAACTGTTGCAAATAACACGTTGTGTTTTGCGGTGAAAAGGTTAGTTTGAACTCGGGAAAATAGTGTTTTTATTTGTTTTGTAATCATATTCTATATCGTCGCTCGGGAGTTAAAACCTTGGGAATGCATTTGGTGGTGACAAGTGCTTAAACATCGCGTACTCATGTGCCATTAAACTCCGCGAATTACAATACCTAATTATTAGTGTCGACAGTACACAGAGTATTTTAACACGTGTCAAATCCGAACTATTACAACAACTTTAAATACTCTCGACAGTGAAATGTAGATATTAGTAGGCACACCGTCACCTCTTCCTGCAAGAAATACCTACAGAATACCTTCTACATGTCAAAAACTTAAATAAGTATTACAAAATTAATCTTTCATAAGAAACCTACATATTTAGTCGCAGCCTAGTGCTACTGGTTTCATTTCGATAAAAAAATACCGTGCAATTTTTATAACTCCCCGAACACTTGCAGTATTTTTCTTGAAAGGGAAGTATTAAATTTAGTTTTCCGGCTGCTTCGCTTCGCCGTGATACCGGCAGTAAATTGTATGAAAGAAACTAAATGTTGGTGAATGAAGAGATTAAGGTGCAGTCCTAAATTATGTAGGTGGAACTATTTTAAATATTTAGTTTTAGTTTCTTTAGCCGTCTTGTGTAAGAAGTAAGATTATTCAACATAAGGGTTAAGACGAGCCTTATTTATGCTGCGCAGTGAGTCGCGTAATTTACTGCAAGGATATTTTCTGTAATTTACGCGAAGCGTACCTATCCAAACGGATAAGATTCGCGTAAATTCGAAAATTGAAAATGATGTAAACAACTTTACGAATTATCACTTTCCTTTTCTTTGTATATCTACCTGGCTGCTGCAAAATAGTGATCAAAAATTAAGAGAGGGAATGCTATGGAATTCGTTGGTTGTTAACATTAATTACTGGAATGATTATAAAGAACTGATATTGTGTCGTGATATGGCACGAATCGCAATATTGTATAAAACCGAACGTAACCAAAATTACGTGACTCACTTTGCGAGGTGTAAATAATTACGCTCGTCTGGCCTGAGCCAAAATACACTTGCGCCTCGTACTGCGCCAAATACGCTTAAATGTGGCTGTAGCCGCTGAAAATACGCCGAATATAGTTAGCATCGATAGAACGCAAGATACGCGCGAAACTTCTAGGCTCACTCTAGGCGCGTTACGCTCGGTGAAACGACGAATAATACGCATAGTGAGGCCGCGCAGGAGAATTTGTATGTAACGTGATGTATACGAGTGATGCGACAGTATATGTGCAGCGCAAAATACACTTAGTGCCTGTGTGTCTGCAGCCTTAAGGTAAGAGTTTGTAGCCGACCGTATACAGCAGCAGCAGACGACGTGTCGTTACGACACGTCGTAGCGACATGTCGCAGCGTCATGTCGCTGCGTCATGTCGCTGCGTCATGTCGCTGCAGTCATGATTCCGAACCCAACTGCAGATGGCTGCAGCAGACGACACGTCGTATTCTATTTAGTTCTGAATGTTCCGTGAGACAAGATCTGTTTAGGATTAGCGATCGCGATTTACTTTTGTATCTTTTGTTTTTGTTAGATGCATCATACAGTGCAGGATATTGGGCCACCTGGTTTATCAGTTTTTCTTCCTCAAAATTGGAAAAACTCATTTTTTTGAGAAAAATTCAACGTGTCGTCGCTCCAGCGTCAGTGGCACTACTGATCTGCAGTCGGACGACACGTCGTCTGCGGTCGTGCGAAGTGTAGTCGGGCGACGAGTCGCTAGCTGCGGAAGGTATTTCATAGAAATACCTACATAGAAATCAGTAGTGTCGGAGCGACACGTCGTCTGCTGCTGCTGTATGCAGTCGCCTACGAACTCGTACCTTTAGTATAATGCTTAGAATCTATGCCGGACACACGAACGAGCACGATTAAGCGTGAGAAATAAAGTGATCTGTAATTTTAGGTTCTATAGTTTCCCTAGACACATGCAAACATCCTAGACAGGAAGCAAGCCTAGAAGTGCAATCTCCTATAATAGGATTGATTTATTTATTTACTTTAATTAAAACGGTCATAGACCAATTACAATAATTAAAGATAGTAATAGAAGATAATACATACAATACAAGGGAAATAAAATAAAACAAAATCTAATAATTCTAATAAACTCTTTCATAAATCCTTTACAATGCTTCCGACAGTATATTCTTTCACTCATTCATGATGCATTCCTCACGCAGCACTCCAGACATTCCGCCAAAATCCCCCTTCATTCATCCGCAAACATATCAAAATTCGGTCTGGCGTCCAGGAGGGCATTGAGCGCGGTGAGACTTCGCGGTATGGGTGATCGGACAGGATAGGACTAACCTGCAACTGCTGTAAGTGTTAGTGTCGATATGCGGCGTCCACGCTGACCAGCAGAACAGCAACCTCACGATCGTCGATCATCACTTCACATCACAATGGCAAATAAATATTTTTTAAATAATTTTGGCAACGAAACTTCACACAGCGATTTAATTAAAATTTAAGCTGGTTTTAAACACTTTCCACGGAAAACTACCGGAGATGATGCATCGAACTTGACGGTTGCGAAACGAATTGGTGTCGCGCACAATTCGGTGAGGGGCGCGGTAAAACGAAAAAACTCATCCGCACAAATCCAGACTCCGGGCTGCTACTGAGAAATTCCACACGGAAAAACCCAATAACACTTTGCCCGACCTGGAAATCGAACCCAGGACCTCACGCTCACAATACTACACTATACTACATATATAACTAACTAACACTATACTGTAATATACCTATAAACACAATAGTATACTCACGCGTACAATAGGTACCTATGTAATATATCTACCACCAGCATCATGAGTTTTTTCGTTTTACCGCGTCCATCTCGCACCGAATTCTATAAAGAAATCTTATTGTGATAATATGGTGTATGTGTGCTTATAAAATCTTTTTTTTTTTCAACCCGCTTTTGGCAAGTTGGTTTTATTATAATTGGTTTTTTGTGTTGGTTCGATTCTCTTCTGAGGTACGAGACATTTTTAAACATCGAATGCAGTATTTCTTACTTTTAAAAACAAAATGAAGTGTCTTCTCATTTTTTAATATTTCAGTACTTTCCCTGCATGACATTATTTGGGAGACCCAGTATGTACAGACGCAGGCAGGTCAAGCTACCCGAAACTGTCAAATTTTTCCAATCAACCTTGAACCTTTTTTTTTATCGTGGGAAAATCCTCATGGATTCCCTTAGCCCGGGGAAGGCGAATGGTTATGCCGGACTCTTACCAGCTAAAACCCACGGTGTTCCTTCTCCTGACCCTTGGCCGGGATCGCGGGATTCGCAGCTGCATGCACCGCAACCCCGGCAGAATCAACCTTGAACCTAATGCATTCGCGATAAAGATGAAAATCTATTAAAGAAATTTGACAGATTGTAGTAGCTTTATGTGCTGGTGTCTGTACCTTGGTAAAAATAATGATAATAACGAACCGCTTTGATAGAAGACACACCGCCTTGACTGTGTCGGCGAGCAGGCATTAACTTAATAGAGTTTAATGGACTCGCTCTTACACCGTTCTTTATAGTACCGCGAATAAACTCATTTTTATGTAGCTTTGTTTAGTTAACTTACATTGTAGAAATAATGATGTAATATTTTCTTTAACACAATAAACTATCTAAGACTTAATAAAATTAAAAGAAATATCATATTTATTGACTGCCTCGTTGGTCTAGTGGTCGCAAACGCGACTGCTGAGCGTGAGGTCTTGGGTTCGATCCCCAGGTCGGGCAAAGTGTTATTGGGTTTTTACGTGTGGAATTTCTTAGTAGCAGCTCGGAGTCTGAATTTGTGCCCGGTTGATGGCAATAGGCTCGCCCCCTATTACATGGGACTTAAACATAACGGCAAAATGTGGGTGTTACTTTACACCTCTGCCCAACCCTTTGGGGAATACAAGGCGTGATGTTACGTAATGTTATGTTACTCGATTCGCTTTCTCCTCTAAATCAAATAATCATCTCTAAATTGTGTAAATTGAAGTTGCTTTTTACACACAGACTATATGGGAAAAACAGGGAATTCGTGAAAGATAAACAGCATTCCATACATTTTGTCAATATAGATTATTTCGTTTTTTATTATTTTGTACAGAATGATAAACAGAGTTCAGAAAAATAATTACTATTTTTTTTTGTTATAAAAACAAATTGCAGAGATTTAAACAAATAAAGTGTAAATCACTACACGCACTACACTATAAGCACGGTGTTTTATTAGCTGCATTATGAACCTAAAAGTGGAGCACTAAGAGCCACTTTACGAGCAAGTGTGTTGAAAAAGTATTATTCATCATAGTATGAGTTTTTAGTATGAGTAAATAGATGTTTTTTTTTTTTATTCAGAGTTTGTCCCATATTAAAAGTTGTACAAAATCACGAGCAGAGTGCATGGGTTTCGGATTTGAAGAGACTAACTAATCATGCTGTATACAAAAACACACAACACAAAAAAAAAAACATAAAAAATTGTGTGCCACTATTAACATGCAATATTATCAATATCAATCCCAAAATTGACCTCAAAACCTCCTCTAGCACTCCTACAAACAACCCCAATTCATTTAATATACATCGGAGCATCGCATCGTATAGTTCATAAACCATTGCTGGAGTAATAAAGAGAAATTATGATGACGTACATTAACAGCCCGCAAATGAAGAGTTACAACCCGCTCGACTCGTGTTGTAATAGCTTCGGTTTACGATGTAGGAGATGACGTCATTATTTTAAAATAGTTTTAGTGTGTTATTGGGTGCCTACATGACGATACTTAAGTACGTTCGGCGCACCCTGAACGTCCGAAGTAGTGTCTTATTGTTCTTAAAACTGTTGTTGTATGTAGGTCAAAGGAACGTGGATCGTCAGCCAGCTGGCTCAAAAAAATTGCCCAAAAACTGGGTGAGGAAGGCTAACACCGAGAAGAATGAAAATTACCAACACTAAGTATTTAAAATTATAATTATTGACATTATTTATAAATCTATTCAGTATCATCTATCTAATCTAATCAATATCGTATTTCAATCAATAAATTGATGAACTATCTTAACTGTGAGATAAAATCCAATAAACTAATTTAATATATTTTATAATGGAATATGCCTAATTAATATTAAAGAAGCAAGACTGTAAATTTTATTATGATTATGATGTGTATGACCAATGACATTGATTTAATTTCGTGATACTATTATGCATGTACCGTACTACAAATATTTGCACGACTGATAAGTCGAATATAGTGAGACCAAAATTATTTTACCCTGTTATTATGTAAGTACCTATATTCTGGCAAATAAATACATTTCATTTCAATGGTGCATGAAGAATACACCTTTTTTTCTCTTATACAACGAACTTACGCCTTACATGAAACCGAATTATAAGGCTTATTATTTTCCAGGTGACTAATAACTTAAAAGGCGACTAAGTGTTTGCAACTAATAAAATGAGGCGAGGAGCTATAAATAATGACTTGGCGACTAATATAATGACTTGGCGACTAATATAATGACTTGGCGACTAATAATGTTAGCAGGGTGGTTAAGGGGAATCCCGACATGGATAGGTTAGGTTCGAAGGGGATGACGGGGGCTAGAGTGAGCGAGGGAAGCGAGTGAACGAAGCCCCCGTCATCCCCTTCGTGTTAGGTTACTTTAAACCCTGCAGACAGAAATAGGAGCCCCGCTCAGCGGGGCTCCGTCGACTTAAGCTCCTTCACTGTAGCTGCCAACCTATTATTTTTGCTACCCATTTTAATTATTTTTAAAACCCCCTGCCTGCTTAAAATGCTACTTCACTGTAGCTGCCAACCTATTATTTTTGCTACCCATTTTAATTATTTTTAAAACCCTAAAT
Organism: Amphipyra tragopoginis; assembly: GCA_905220435.1. Classification (NCBI taxonomy): domain Eukaryota; kingdom Metazoa; phylum Arthropoda; class Insecta; order Lepidoptera; family Noctuidae; genus Amphipyra; species Amphipyra tragopoginis. The sequence continues at coordinate 8,965,286 of HG992006.1, forward strand.
CAGATTAGTTTGTCGCCGCGTTAAATACATGCCGAATTATAATATGTAATAAAACAAATTGCCAACTTTATTTTATGGAAAATTCACGGTTGACCAAAAAATTTAATTAATGGCATAATATGCCTTTATTGTTTTCATAAACATTTTGTAAGTGTCTCCGAGAAAAGAAGGATTTCCTGAAGCTTTTAGTTTTTTTTAGGTTTTGGTTTTCCCCAAACAGTCCCAGTGAAATAAATCACACTGTGTAGTACATAGTCGAGACAACATTATAGTGATTGGCAATATTTTATGGTTTTAAATCATCATAGGACTCCCACTGTAAACAACTGCTCATCAACCATTAATAAATTGCTAATTAACTCATAATTAATCGATGAATTAATTTAAATTCAATCAAAATTAACTCATTAAAAATGTAATGTTAATAAATTAACCAGGGCCCTAATTCTCCTAAAATAAATTGTTGTCAAACGCAATCGAACCACAACCGTCAGTCAGTTTTTGTTTTCGAAAACTTTCAAAATGATTGATTTTGTTTTTTGTGTCAAACAATAAGACAGATTTTGAAATTGAGAACTGTCTGAATGAACGGTTCGGCCTTGGTTCGGTTGTGATTTTTCAAGATTAATTTTAGGAGAATTGGGCCCCAGGTTGCCTAGCATAAGGACTTTTACTACTATCGTCATCATCATTCAGCCGAAAGACGTCCACTGCTGGACATAGGCCTCCCCCAAGCATGTTGGGGGGATTTGCCATAATCGCCACGCTTGGCAGGCGGGTTGGCAATCGCAGTATGGTTGTTAAAGTAGGTACTCAGAGAACGCTGCTGCCCATCCTTTAGTACCTAAATCCCTTTGTCGCCTTTTACGACACCCATGAGAAGAGATGGGGTAGTTCTATTCTTTACGTCCGGCACCACACGGACTAGTAGTGTATAGTAGTGGCACTACTATACACTACTAGTCCGTGTGGTACTATACACTACTACTATCGTCCAGTCAAAATAGAGAAAAAAATGCTTAAATTACGAAATAATTCGCATCGAGCTGAAAATTGGTGGAGACATTAAATACATAATTACAAATGAAATGTCAAAAGTCTACATCGATACGACATATGCCAAAAAAAAGCTTCTGCCAGAAAAGATGTTGAATGTCTACTTTAACTGGTCTACTAGCTTATTGATCCAGTGGTTGAAATGCAACTGCCAACCATGAGCTACTTGGCTTAATTATTACGTTAGCCAAGTATGGTAGATTTTATGTAAAAACTAGATTTTCCCGAGGCTTCGCTCGCGTTAATTAAGCTCAAAAAAACTCATAACACAATACCAAAGTTTCTATAATAATATAGTAATTCAATCGTGATTCGAAAGACACGTGGCGCCATCTATGAACGTTATTGTTGTTTTCCTCGGGAACAGTACTTTTTTTCGGAATGAAAGGTACCCTATGTCCGTTTCTGTACACCTGACAACGTATATGCAAAATTTCAGGATGATAAGTTCAGTGGTTTAGGCGTGAAAAGGTAACAAACAGACAAACTTACTTTCGCATTTATAATATTAGTAAGGATAAGGATTATTGGCCTCATTACTTGATGGTATTTGTGCCCGATAAAGGCAAAAAGGCTCGCCCCCAATCTCATGGGACTCTACACCGATATCAGCAAACTGCAGAATGATTTACGGCACCTCCGATTATCCATTTGCTCTATCTATTTGAATACAAAAAAAAAGTATTTTTCCCATTTCCCGTGCGCCTATAGCAATGCTCTTTGCGTCCCCCAGGTACTCACGTACGCGGTTATTTGTCATTGTTACCGTCAGCGTGACGAATTTATGCAGGGGTAACAAACGTGAGCCTCTGGGTGCCAGGGGTTACAAACACCGTGCGGAGATGTATCTGAGGTGTCAAGGGGTTTTGTGGTGTGTCAATTAAGAGATATTTCTTTAAGTTTTATTTGCTAATGGGTTCTGGTCCACGGAGTTGGGTAGATTAATGTAAACGACACAACAACATAATCATTTACTGGTGATTCTATCAATACAGTTACAGCTAATATCAGTACTTCAGGATTACCAGCAAGGTAAATATAGTAAATAAAACCAACATATACTCTCCACCACAGTGAGTACTTGTATTTGGGTTAGTATTAGTAACATGAACTGGATCACAATACAATACTTTACACAATTTTTACAAGATCATAAAATAAGGACAAGCTAGTCAGATATAAAACGTCAGACTTCTTCAGCTGATGAACACAGAATGCTCCGCTTCGTCGAATGACCACCGCCTTTATAACATCGGGTTGGTTGATCCATATCGACGACTACCTTCCTTTGTCAACATTGCCCACTACACGCTACCGATAACAAGAATTATTATAATAAGAGTTTATTTTCATAAGGCTCGTGGCTTATTAACAACCGCGCGGATCATACGATTTGCAAGGTTAAGCTGCGCTTGCCGCGGTCAGTCCGTGGATGGGTGACCGTTCGTTACACATCGAGAACCCTCCGTGCCTCTAAGAGCACGTTAAGCCGTCAAATATACAAGTTTTGTTTTAGTATACACTAAATCTGAAACTATTCAGAATCACCAGGAGAATCGATTGACATAGTTTTTAGACCACATTATATTTTTCCTTTTTTTTCTTAAATTTCAATTCTCTTTCAACAGGTTTCTACGCATAACAGTGGACGGGAATAGACACCTTGAGGCTTGAGACGGTCCGCTCGGTCAGTTTCCGTGTATTAGACAACCCGTGCATAGCACATCTCAGGCATTTCACACTTTACTAGGAAACTTTACGCGACATAAACTAAGGTGTAACTTGGAAATTTATTTAAAAATAACACACATTCAGGCAGTTCTGATGAAAATCTTGTTGGGGTGTCTCGGTTTTTGTATATACTAAAAATGAAGTTGTATTATGACAGTCGTTACGAGTAGACAGAAGCCCGAAAGTATAACAACCGGTATAACCTTAGTATACCGGCGTTGCCCAGTAACTGGGTTGCGGAGTCTGACGGCAGTCGCTCCGTGTAAAATACTGGTATTCAGCCGCGTCTGGTTGAACTGGAAGCTGACCCCAACATAGTTGGGTAAAGACAGGCAGAGTCAGTGGCCTAGCTATGTAACTAAGGGCCCCGGGACAAAAATGAAATTGGGGCCCTATGTATACTAAACTAAATACTTTGAAGGTGCAAAACTACTTCATCATCAGCTTCTTATCGCCCACTGCAGGGCTTAATAAAGCAAAGCTATTTACTAGTAAGCATTATGTATAACGCAGCAGATATATATTTAATCAAAATTCGTAATAATATTATAAATGTGAAAGTTTGTTTGTTTGTCACGCTTTCACGTAAAAGTCGTTGGTTAGGGGCCAAAAAGTTACAGTCAAAAATTCTATAATCAACTAGGATATTATACAAGGTTAGTCGGAAAGGGGGTACTAATCCGAAGCCCACCTTATAGTATCGCTGATGACTGTTTGAAAGCAAGTGTCAAAATTTCAAAATTCGATTTTTTTTTCCAAATAAAATGATTTTTATTTTAGTTTTTTCAAAAATTCTTCATTCCTGCTTTAGTTACAAATTCAGAAAATGGTGCTTCTAATTCATGACCCCAAATATGACCTAAAATGTAAACACAGCTGATCATAACTGGGGATAGATAGATTTTAGCGATTTTTTTTGAGATTTTTGAACAATTGTTTCTCTTAAACTGTTGAGTTTTGGGAAAAGTTGTAGAACAAAAGTTATTCATTATTATGTGGACTTTAACACCCTTTCGGATTAGTACCCCCTTTCTGACTAACCTTGTATAACTTTTTGGAACGTCGTTCATGGAGGCCGAGGGGCCCCTCGAACTTGGGGGCCTCAGTGAACTGCCCCGCCTAGCCACACGGTAGCTACGCCACTGGGCAGAGTTTATTTTTCATAAGCTAATAAACCTTAGTGTTCTCTAGAATAAAGATTTTAACACACCTATTAACTGAATAGGCGTGAATGATGTACAAGAAATATCTAACTTCATTTTCTTTGTTTATAAAATCGGTTGACTGCCTCGTCGGTCTAGTGGTCGCAACCGCGAATGTTGAGCATGAGGTCTTGGATTCGATCCCAAGGTCGGACAAAGTGTTACTGGATTTTTCCGGGTGGAATTTCTCAGTAGCAGCCCGGAGTCTCGGAGGCTCGGTTGATGGCAATAGGCTCGCCCCCTATTACATGGGACTTAAACGGAACGGCGAAATGAGGTGTGTGCTAAATATTATACATGTCTGCCCAATCCTTTGGGGAATACAGGCGTGATGATATGTTTGTTTTTCGAAATTTTATAAAGCTCTATGTTTTCTAGAAAAAAGGTGTTAGCACACCTATTAACCAAATCGTCATTGTTGATGACACCATCAAACGATACCCCCAGGGGTGTGGTTGTCAAAACGGATTTGTTAACAACACCATCGTAATGTTGGGATGCCATAATTGGTAATAATTAGTGATGTTCCGACTAGTCGGTAAAGCCGACTATCCGGCCACTTTCGTAGTCGGCGACTAGGCGGCGACTATTCGGCAAAGAGCGCCGACTGCTTCCGGCTGAAGCCGGATGCTTCTTACGTTGTATGTATTATTCATAAAGGAGGAATTACATTAAATGAAAAAAGAAACAATGCTTAGTAAACAAAACATATTCCGACACGCTCGCAGGCGGCAATTACGTTTTGCGCGCGAATAAGCTGTAAACGAAGCCTCACAAAAATTGTCGAATACCCCCGAAGCCGTGATCGGCTTGACCGACTAATCGGCCGACTAGTCGGCCTCTTTACAACTAACTAATCGGCTAGTCGGCCAAAGTCATAGTCGGAACATCTCTAGTAATAATATAATATGCGAGTTAGTTATATACATACGAGTACTCGTTGCTGCCCTGAAGGGCAACAACCCTATCCATTAGTGGTGTCATTATCAAATTCTTTTTGGCAACCACACCCCTGGGGGTATCATTTGGTGGTGCCATTAACAATGAACGAACCAAATAAGCTTAGAATAATAATAATATAAAAATTATGAAAATAAAAAAATGAAAATAATGTAAAAAATACAACCTAACTTTATTTTTTGTTTATAAAATCGGCACGATAACAAGTCCGCTTATTCAGCCTAACAGTCTAGTAAATAAAAAAAGATAATCATAATCACAATAAACGAGCTCGCAATTTACTTTCGGCGCTAAAACGTAAAATATATCCACGATTTTTCGCATTTACTCCAAAGCCTATCGTAATAAATAAAAGAAATTGAACATTTTATATCAAAAAGACTGACTTACTCCGCCATCTCCCTGTGAAAATTATTCAACTCGCCTTTTGAAACGTTTAAAAACTGCTAGTCTGCAATCAGACGGGATTGAGATTCGATATTAAAGGAAAATAAACCGAGTCGGCCAAATTACAGGGCTTTCGACTGCTGGCGCCCGATGCTGTGATCAAAAAGTGTGCAACGTTCCGTTTTATCAATAGTATTGAACTGGTGTCTGCGATATATTAACTTGTGCATCGTGTTGGGATCGGTTATTACTCGTAGTTGTATACACCGTTGGTCCGAGGTACCCAAAAGATTTTAACCGTGCCTTTCTGATGGTATTATGAGTCAAATGTTATATCAACAAAAGTCCAAATCAGACATTTTTTTTTCTTTTTTGGACTAAATCGACGACACGTTTGATGCAGTGGCTAAGCGATTGGCTTCTGCGGTACGGGTCGTGGGTTCGATTCCCACACGGAACATAAATTTGTATGGCCTACAGTTCCGGGTCTGGGCGTTTGTTTGTGAGATTTGTGTTTGTAAACGCACCCACGATACAAGAGAAATCTTAGTGCGGGGCAAGGTTCTAAAAAAAAAAAAACTACTTTAGTACTTCCTTGTAAACAATACTTTAGCACAGTGTACCTACTTACTACATACAGTGGGTCAACGCCCATACATTTGACAGGTCCTATGAAATGTCAAAATTGGTAACACTTGTCATAGGGTTGTCACGTAAAATAAATTACACAAACTTTATCAAACAAACGTCCAAATTAATTAACGTTTTATAGAAACAATGACACGCAAAAAGAAAACCACGCATGCGTAATTTTGACGATTGACAAAATAATGCAAAGGTATGTAGCAGCAGTTTCGCCATCTTATCCTGGAATATTCTAACAATATTTAAAACTACAAATTTTGTCGAGGTTACAGTCGCAGTGGCTAACGCTTGCGGGGGTAGGTAAGAGTCATAAATTATTCGCAAGTCTACGATGGAGTCATAGAAAATTACTAATTATTGATGGTTATTACTTCTATGGTTTTCGTGGGTGCTCATGCCGGAAATAAAGCCTAAGTTAAATTCCTCGATAGTAAAAGGCGGTCAAAAAAATATACCAGTTAAATGAGATTTGCCAGGTAAAACGTGGTCCCTATCTTGGTGTTTGAGAATTGATCTTGTTTTTGTAATCAGCGTCCCTGAAAATCATGGATTTGACACCCATGACGGCTAATTTGAATTTTTTATGGCCGCCATCTTGCATATAGATTTTGACCTCATTTTCGGCATCAGCATCCCCGAAAACCATGGAAATGACACCCATGATGGTTAAATTGAAATTTTAATAGCCGCCATCTTGGAAATGGATTTTGACCTCATTTTCGGCATCAGCATCCCCGAAAACCATGGAAATGACACCCATGACGGTTAAATTGAAATTTTAATAGCCGCCATCTTGGAAATGGATTTTAACCTCATTTTCGGCATCAGCATCCCCGAAAACCATGGAAATGACACCAATGATGGTTAAATTGAAATTTTAATAGCCGCCATCTTGGAAATGGATTTTGACCTTATTTTCGGCATCAGCATCCCCGAAAACCATGGAAATGACACCCATGATGGTTAAATTGAAATTTTAATAGCCGCCATCTTGGAAATGGATTTTGACCTCAATTTCGGCATCAGTACCCCCGAAAACCATGGAAATGACACCCGTGACGACGAATTTGACATTTTTGTAGCCGCCATCTTGGATTTCGATTTTGACCTCATTTTCGGCATCCGCACCCCAGAAAACCTTGGATTTGACATCCATGACGACTAATTTTTATGGCCGCCATCTTGGATTTGGATTTTGACGTTATTTTCGGCATCAGTGACCCCGAAACCCATCAAATTAACACCCATGATGATTGGACGAAAATTTTCATGGCCGCCATCTTGGATTTGGATTTTGACGTCATTTTCAGCATCAGTGACCCCGAAAACCGTGGAAATGACTTCCCACGAACAATCATTTGAAAATGTATGTATGCCGCCATCTTGGATTAGTAAACAGACTTTATAATAAAATTCTCGCAGGTACACATACATATCAATAATAAATTAATATAATTTCTAGGAACGATATCAATCAAATTTGAAATCAAAAAGTGCGAGCCCTGGAATTTATGTCCCGAGTAGCAGTATGGCTACTCGGGACATAACCTCCGCCCCTTCACCCCGCAACCCCCCGCACGATTGCTCTGTGACAATGTTCTACGTTGACCGACTGTAAGGAGTAAGATATAGGTAGACTGTGACTTTAGGTTGAAATTGCAACATTTATAAATTATCGTGTGAGTGGCTATGAAACTTCTCAGTTCACAACCCTCCCCGACAGATAAGACGTACGTCAAGTGGGGTATGGTATGATAAAAGTCGCAATAGGACTTGTTACCATAGAAATTTTTCGAGTTGTCAATTTCCGTAAATAGTGAATATTTTGGAAATTAAGCTTTATTCAACAAACTATATCCTAGTTTTTCTTCTCCAATTAGGCGTCGGAACCAACGGTTAAAAATAAAATCTTTCGGTTACCTCGGGCCCACGGTGTATAGCATGACTAGTAAGTCGGTTTACATTCAAAAAACGATGAACTCATCATACTGTACAACTTTTATTATGGGACAAATATAGAATTTGAAAAAAAAGAAAATGGTTTTCCATACATTTTGTTAAACAACATTGATTTTTTGTATGTCTAACAACTGTTTTTTTTTTCACGAATATTGTTTGTCCCATAATAAAAGCTATAACTACAGATTTATATAGCAGAGTTTATGGTTTTCAGATTTCAAATGACTAACTAGTCATATTGTATTTAGTAACGTTTAATTTGGTGAAAATAACCTTGCATGATTCATTACGGTAGCGTTATTCTTTTAAAATCACATAATTGCTTTCAGTCTGATGTAATTTCTGCAAAATACATGGTTTCATTCATGGAGTTCATAGTTTTCGGATGTAAAGCGACTAAGCCTGTCATGCTACGTATACATGTGAAGAAATTATTTGGTGTATGCCTCGCAGCTAAAATGTAGAATTAGCTGCATTACATAACAACTGTTTTATTTCAACATTTAAACGTTCACCCAAATTGAAAATACAACTATAATCTGTTGGTCGTAATTTTCGTTTGAACTTTCAATTGTTAAGTAAACGATAAATAGAACGTGTAACGTTGTAAAAATAAACAGCTTCCAATTATGAATACAGTCGAGAGAGGACTGCCGCGTAGCAATGATGTAGCTGACGTCGGAGCTACGCCAGCTACGTAATCGTAGCAGATCGCCGTCCGGCTACACGCTGTCGTAGCGAGTACTTTTTGCTGAGCAAAATGTGCACTTTTACCTACCCATTTCAAATATCACTACAGTTTTGATTTCAAACATTTCTTTCAATAAAATCTTTTAACAAAATTGTTAAGATATCGCAATAAAAACACATACGAACCATACATTTACACAGTATACGATACGCTTGTAGTAATAGTGACCCACAATAATTATGAACAGAAAATCCCAATTAGTGTAGGGTTAGGCCTAGACTAACTAACGGCATTTATTTAACTGACTACATTTAAAATCTACAGGTGTATTAATTGCAACTTTAGCAATTCGTATCAAAATGGCAATTTAATAAGGATTACTCATTCTATTACAGTATTCATATTTCCCACTAAACACGTTCAAAGAAAAATCTCATCTCAAAAAAAAATATTTACGCCTCAAAAGTACAAAAGGCGACACATAATAGAATATGTTTTCAAACATGTAATTTGTGTGGCCAGACACGTTTCGTCTTGTTCCGTATTAAATTCAACGGAACAAGTTGGTGGTTGTACGTGTCGCGACGTGTAAGTCGTCCATTTTGTATAGGTGTCGAATTATTTAAAAAGTTTGCTGTTTTATTTATTTTATTAACTTAGTTTAAACAAAAAGGTATTATTAGAACCCGTACTTGCTTAGACTAGATTGACAGATAATTTGATCATCTCTCGTGTCAGCATGAGATATACGAAAATAGCTCATGCTGTGGTGAAAAGATTAGCCAGTCAGCAAGGTTGGTAGCGGGGCTGAATGCCCAGGGTGCGCTGGACGTACTTAAGTATCGTCACTCGTGGAGGCTCTTTTCATACACCCCGACAATTTGATGAAGGTCGAAGAGAGTAAGTGAAACGTGGTTTATGGGGAAAGCCTATTCAATTGGATGGGCTACGTAGTAAAACCACCCGAAATTATCATCGAATCAAAACTAAAAAAACACAAATGAACAGTAACAGGTCGGCTGTCCCATTTCAAAACCTAGTAGGTAAGGGCTTAAAACGAAATTTTACAGGAGAGCGCATAAACGTTAAATCGGTCAGCCTTTTAAAAGTATTTATGTAAGGTAAAACCATGTGGTTAAAGTGACTTACTAGGTTTTAAAACAATCAGAGGTGGTGAATAGCACTTACTAGGTATCAATTCCTAAATACATCTGCATATTATGTGAGTTTTCAACGCTGGTGTTTTTGTATTTGGTGAGACTTTCTAGGTTAGCAAGATTATGCAATAAAACGGTTTTTGTAAAAAGTGTTCCTTACTAGGTTTTGAAATGGGACAGCCGAGGTGCTTATGAGAATTCGAATTTAGGTGCACGGTTCCAATTTGTCGTTTCCGAAGGAGATGAGCCGGCAAGAAACTTGACGAAACGTTTGGTGCAGTGGCCGAGCGATTAGCTTCTGCGCTACGGGTCGTGGGTTCGATTCCCGCACGGAACCAAAATTTGTATGGCCTACAGATAGCTTTTTCGGGTCTGGGGGCCTACTCCCTAAGTCCGTCAACGAAGTTAGTCGCCCGTCCAAAAGTAGCCCGAAACGTAGGAGTGAACAAAACAAGTGTCAAGTTCAACTTTTCGGACGGGCAAAAACACATCGGTAGTAGGGACAACTGTCAAATCGTGTTGTCATTAATTCTTAGTTCGGGCCCCGAAATAATCGTATGTCCGTAGGTGATGATAGGGAGTAGGAAACGCTCGTAACTAAGGCCGAAACCACGGACTTCGTGCTTAGGAAGTGGACCTCCTGGGCATTTGTGTATGTTGACTTGTTTCTGTAAACGCATCCACGATACAGGAAAAATCCTAGAGAGAGGCAAAGATTTTTTAAGAAAAAAAAAACGCCTTCGTTAACATGACGTAACATCACGCCTGTATTCCTAGTGATTGGGCAGAGGTGTGTAGTGACACCCTCATTTTGCCGCTATGTTAATTAAGTACTTTACCCGACCCGGGGATCGAACCCAGGACCTCACGCTCAGCAGTCGTGCTTGCGACCACTATACTAACGAAGCAGCCTTTATTCAATACGCTTAAATATTAAAAAATGAATTGTTAGTTGTGCATTCAAAGTTTCTTTTTAATTAAGATAGCCATGTAAATTTTAAGAAACTAACATCTCAAACACAATAGAGCGTAGATAAGTTGTTAATTTAATCCCTCAGAGAGCGTACAATTTTACTCTTATAAATTAAAAATTATACTTCAACAAAAGTCTAAAAATTGCCAAGGGATTTGATGAAAAGGTTGAAGATTAAACGAAAAATTAACTACTTCACGAAATACCGGTGTAAATAAAATAATTGTATGAGTGTTTTACATAAAAAGTAATATTTATATTACTTATATATAAAATATAAATATATTTTAAAATATTTATTTAGCACTAGAGGTCGCTCGCGGCTTCGCCCGCGAGTATGCCGTTTATCGCGTATTCCGTATTTTTCGGGATAATATAATGCAATCATGATTCGAAAGACACGTGGCGCCATCTATGAACTTTATTGTTGTTTTCCTCGGGAACAGTACTTTTTTTCGGGATGAAAGGTATCCTATGTCCGTTTCTGTACACCTGACAACGTACTCGTATATACAAAATTTCAGGATGATTGGTTCAGTGGTTTAGGCGTGAAAAGGTAACAAACAAACTTACTTTCGCATTTATAATATTAGTTAGGATGTGGCCCCACTGACAGCGGATTATCCTTAAGATTATAAAGGGTTTAAAAATACGTAAGTGCATCGATACAGTTCGATTACAGTCTAACTATAGCAGCTGGCATCAAGCCATCACGACAGGTCGACATTCGCTCATTTGCGACAAGAACGTCTGAACTTCAAAAACCGTTCTTTTCAGAAAACTACTTAGAATTGTTTGAATAAAGGCGTTTTTTGTATAATCCGGTTTTCGGACTTAAGACGTTCTTGTCCCAAATGAACATTATTAGAGAATTAGAGAAGCCAAAAAAAAACTTTTTACTGTTTTGAGTGTACTTACGTAAATAATGTTTATTTAAACTTGTTAGTAAAACGTTATTTGCCTCTCCCTTCGTCAGGTCTGCACCGACTCTTAAGTTTTAATACATACACAAACTGACGCCTTTTTCTGTAGAACGCCACATGCTACTATCCCTACACGCACGCCGGTTGAGAGAACTACGCACCTATCCTTATGATACATCTTGTGGCCATTTGGTTAGTATAGGGATACTAACCAAATGGCCACAAGATGTATCATAAGGATATACACGGTTAGTCGGAAAGGGTTCCGACTAACCGTGTATATCGGTATTAAACCGTCAAAAACACTGCAAATCAAACCCGCTCACAGTGAGACTCTCGCCTACCCGTAATGATAATAGCGAACTGAAATGTTTTCCGTGTCAAACATAATACAGCTCATTACAGTTTAACTCGAAAGCATCCGAAACCACGTGAAATACTCATTAGGGACACGGCAATCATTTTTGTGTTCCCACACACAATTAGTACGGAGCCCGCCTGAAAACTTTGGCCATTTGAAAACTTCCTGCTTCACTAAAAGGTCAGGAGTATACGGTAGTTTGGTGGCTTTTTTTTGGTAATGTTTTTTGTTTTTTTCCGGACAAACATTTTTTTTTTAATTTTTTTACAAATTCTTGTTAGGGTTCTGTACCCAAAGGGTAAAACGGGACCCTATTACTAAGACTCCACTGTCCGTCTGTCCGTCTGTCCGTCTGTCTGTCTGTCCGTCTGTCACCAGGCTGTATCTCATGAACCGTGATAGTTAGACAATTAAAAATTTCACAAATGATGTATTTCTGTTGCCGCTACAACAACAAATACTAAAAAACAGAACAAAATAAATATTTAAGGGGGCTCCCATACAACAAATGTGATTTTTTTGATCGTTTTAGCTCGATATTGATAATGGCAACAGGTAGACGCTTGAAATATTCACAGAATATTTAGCTATATATTCACTTTAAAAATAAATAATGAAATTAAATTATAACAAATATTTAAAGGGGATTCCCATACAACAGACATGAATTTTTTTGCCGTTTTTATAGATAATGGTACGGAACCCTTCGTGCGTGACTCGCACTTGGCCGGTTTTTTCTACAATGTCTTTTTACCCGACTACGGCGAAGCCAAAAGGAAGGGTAATGATTTTGACAGTCTATGTATATATGTAAGAAATTCATAAGTACAAAAATGGTCAAGGTAGAGCCGTGGTCGCACGTACTGTATACTATACATACCATGTCTGTTTAATGGAGGTGTTCCTGGCACCTAGTAGGTATACAGTAAGTGCGACCACGGCTCTACCTTGACCATTTTTGTGCTTATGAATTTCTGGATGTCTATTTGAATTATTTTCTTGTTTCGTCCTTTTTAGACCCCTTTTTTATTTACGTAGTCGGGTTATAGTTTTTTAACTTTATTTTTTTGTACGTTACATACGTGGGATCAGTTTGTCTCTGCCTTAATTCGCACCCAACTGAAACATTAACACATAAGTGCGTATACACGTAGAAAGCAGGTTGCCGGCGCCGATCTATCAGCGCTTGTCGGTGCTGGTCCGCGCAGTTATTCGGTGCAGGTAGTTTCTATACTGTGTGGCGATTCAGCGCCGACAAGCTCCGAACGTCGCCGACAAGTTCCGACCTGATCCGATCAGCGCTTGCTAGCATTTGTAAGGGAATATGGCGTATTTTTGTTAAAAAAATGCCAGACCCTGCTTCTACCTGCTTCCTTTATGTTGCGGTTACCTGCACGCACCAGTACCGACAAGCGCTGGTAGGTCGACGCTGGTGACCCGCTTCCTTTATGTATACGCCCTAACATAACATCACGCCTGTATTCCCCGAAGTAGTACACCCTCATTTCGCCGTCATGTTTAAGTCCCATGTAATAGGGAACGAGTCTATTGCCATCAACCGGGCACAAATCCAAACTGGCACAAAACTAGGCTGCTACTCAGAAATTCCACACGGAAAAACCCTAGCATTAATAAAAGGTTAATTACACGCGTAAGTATTAACTCATTCAAATAACTTCCAAGACCACTGAATAATTAAAATAACAAAAAACAAACTTTTTAATTCAAAACCCTCAACCTGTAAAGTTTTCTTCTGGAATATTCTAAGGCAAATTCTAATTTCTATGAAACTTTTTATGATATTTAATTCTGAGAGTTATTCGCCGTGTTCTCGCGTGGTAACAAAATAAAATATGTAGGTAGGTACTCAAGACTTCTTCGTGCTATTAAGAACTTAATATAACCGTATTACAAGATTAGAATCTACAAGACTAAAGCAAAATTAAAGCTTGGTATACACTGAAAATCGCTCGCTTGCTTTTTTTTACTTCAGATTGTGTCATTTTCGCTCTCACTAACCAAAACGATCATAAATTAGAATCATCTGCTATACAGGGTGTTAACGAAATCGTGTAATTCCTTCAAACCGCGTGATCTACTGGTGACACAGATTAACCCTAAATGGGAATTTTCGAAAACCAACCAAAGTAAAATTCAATTTTTTTTTTTTTGGTTTTCAATTTCTGGATCTTTTTAGAGCATTGTGTTACCTGACTGCAAAGAGCGATATCGCGTTAGTCGTTCCTGCCAGCCGTGTCGCCGTACTTTCATTAATTTATGCGTGGCATCAAAATGTTCACACAAATAAAATTACTTTTTTTCCAAAAAATAACTTATTGTTTTACTGAATCCTTATTAGGTGGTTTAGATACGATCAGTAACAAAGTCGCATGGAAAAAAAGTTTTTTTTATTTTTAATCAAGCTAAATCCCGTGCGGGGCCTGTCTACACCAGTAGTAGATCATGTGGTTTAAAAGGAATTACACGAATTCGTTAACACCCTGTATTATTCTTATTAAATCTTAGAACGTATTCACGTTAGTAAATTCACGGCAAAAAACTTTTTAGCTGTGTACAAAGCATTCAATCCACGAAGACGCACCCAACTCCTTTTTGTGAGAGGTATATACCGTAGTGCGTATGCACCCATCTCAGCCCGATGACGAAACTACCTTCCTCCAGGAGGCGAGTAAATCGACCAGCACAATACACAGCGTCCGCCGCCGTCTGGCTTACCGTCCTCGCCGACGAGGCCCGTCGCGACGTCCCAGCGCCGCCGGTCACGATCCACCGAGCTCTCCCGTCGTAGAGCCGGTCGTCTCTTCAGACTCCGCAGTCACACCGATAATCGATAATAAACAAATAAATAATTCAGCTGTCTCTCCCCCCCACCAAGCCCCCGCCAGCAACGCCCTAAGCCGAGGTCCGAGTCCCACTAGGGATCGCGCTTAATGCTGTTGTTCCAGGTAGTCATGATGTTAGTGTAGTACAAGTAGTTAGCTTAGGTTAAGTATTTTACTTCCCCCCCCATTGGAGACCCGCCAAGGTCACGCCAATAACTGCCCAGTTACGTAGAAACGGTCCGCAAGGATCAACTAGAGCAGTCCGAAAGAAAAAAAAAAGCACCCATCTCTTATTATTATCTTGTATAGTGTGCGTATGCAGACATTTAACTATTGTGTGGCAATAGAACTATCACAATAACAATTTTTAAGGCACACTTTTGCACAATAGCAATTTAGACAAAGAGTCCGTCTTCGTGGATTGAACTATCTGTATGTACAAACAATGCTGTAAATAAATATGCAGCTGTTCGAAATTCCTTCTAAAGGCACTAATTATCTTTTGTGTTTGTGTGTGTGTTTGTATATATTTGGTGGAAGCTTTGAAAACGAATAATACATAATATATTACTATATTGAGATTGACTCCACTCACACACGTTCATTTAGTGCGGTTTTACGCTCCTAATGCCCCGTTTATTAATGTGCCTTTCCTCATTATTATGCCGGTCTGAATGAGAATTCAGCCCCCCCGCTCTTCCCTCGTCTGTTCATTCTTTATGCGGCCCGCTGCATGACGTCACATATTTTTCTGACCCCTCATAAGCGCTCGCATTTCATCCGCGTAAATTGAATATCATGAATGTATTACATATATTGTCCTACAACCTGCTTTCAAGTGTATACAGGGTGTCCAGTAAATAGCACGACATACTGCAGGGGGTGATAGCTTGGGTCAATACCTACCAAAACAACACAATATATGTTCAGCAAAATCTTACGGATTTACAAAATTTTGAAAGAAAATTGTTCTGTAACAATTTAAACAAAAAATTGTATTTCTTGAAAACATTCTTGTTTTTGATAGAAAAAACACTTATCAATGAGTAGGTAAGTAACGAATAATTTGATGTAAAAAAAACTAGAAAAGGAATTTTTGATTACGAGATGAAAATCTGTTTCAAGGTAGAGATTTTTCGATATTTCGGAAAATTTTGTAAAACTGTAAATCCGTAAGATTTTGCTGAATATATATTGTGTTGTTTTGGTAGGTATTGACCCAAGCTATCACCCCCTGCAGTATGTTGTGCTATTTACTGGACAGCCTATATATAAACCGCTTTTTTCATGCAGAAAAATACGACGCAATTTGAAATTTTGAAGAAATTATTAGCATTTTCATAGTGTTAGTAAATCTTCTTGTGAAGGAGTTCGTCCGGGAAAGTACTACCTCCATACCTATTTTATTATCATCTCCCTGCCCTTATCCCCTAACGGGGTCGGCACAACGTGTATTTCTCTATCAGCCGTCATCTCAGTACTCGCTCCATTCTTACCCATATCATCTTTCACACAATTCATCCATCTTTTCTTTAGGCTACCTCTCCTTATATTTCCATCTACATTCATATTGAACACTCTTCTGGTAACATGAATTTCTTCCATCCGCATAACATGTCCATACGTATTTATACCGCCAAATAACATGTCTGTGTGCCAATTTGGTGCCGATGTAATAACAGGCACATGAGACTTTCCAACTTTGTCTGCAAGGAAGCAATCTTCTTAATATTGTAGCCGTATAAGCGGCGGAAACCTTGTTATTAGAAGATCTTTTAAAATTACTCTCAACCTAAAATTATCGCCAAAAATATAAAAAAGCAAGCGAACTGCACGTACTACTCTATACATTGACCTCTATTAATACCTCATATTAACAGTGAATCGTTGCAATTATTTATGTCAACTTTCATCAAACATTTTTACATTACAAAATATTATTTTTAGTAGCAATTAAACCTTATTGGTTGTCTACTCATTCAACATAAACATTTCTTCACTGTTATTCGTTATACCCCAACACGAACATAATTAATACCTTTTGTAGCTTGTAAGCGCTATGCCGACGTTGTACCCTAAGCCCAACTGCATAGCACTTGTAGTTATAACTTCAGTGTCACACATGCTTTGTGGTAGATTGCACTCAATCTCGGTGCAAGTACTTCGTCTGAACCACTGGTCTTGTTTAATTTTGCAAGAAGCACTCGAGTTAAGTAAAAGGTACGAATAGTGTAGTATATCTATATATATAAAAGAAAGTCGTGTTAGTTACTTCACTTATAACTCAAGAACGGCTGAACCGATTTAGCTGAAAATTGGCAGGGAGGTAGTTTAGAGCCAGGAGAAGGACATAGGATACTTTTTATCCCGTTCGACATCATGTAGGTAGGTAGTAGGTAGGTAGTAGGTAGGTAGTAGGTAGGTAGTAGGTAGGTAGTAGGTAGGTAGTAGGTAGGTAGTAGGTAGGTAGTAGGTAGGTAGTAGGTAGGTAGTAGGTAGGTAGTAGGTAGGTAGTAGGTAGGTAGTAGGTAGGTAGTAGGTAGGTAGTAGGTAGGTAGTAGGTAGGTAGTAGGTAGGTAGTAGGTAGGTAGTAGGTAGGTAGTAGGTAGGTAGTAGGTAGGTAGTAGGTAGGTAGTAGGTAGGTAGTAGGTAGGTAGTAGGTAGGTAGTAGGTAGGTAGTAGGTAGGTAGTAGGTAGGTAGTAGGTAGGTAGTAGGTAGGTAGTAGGTAGGTAGTAGGTAGGTAGTAGGTAGGTAGTAGGTAGGTAGTAGGTAGGTAGTAGGTAGGTAGTAGGTAGGTAGTAGGTAGGTAGTAGGTAGGTAGTAGGTAGGTAGTAGGTAGGTAGTAGGTAGGTAGTAGGTAGGTAGTAGGTAGGTAGTAGGTAGGTAGTAGGTAGGTAGTAGGTAGGTAGTAGGTAGGTAGTAGGTAGGTAGTAGGTAGGTAGTAGGTAGGTAGTAGGTAGGTAGTAGGTAGGTAGTAGGTAGGTAGTAGGTAGGTAGTAGGTAGGTAGTAGGTAGGTAGTAGGTAGGTAGTAGGTAGGTAGTAGGTAGGTAGTAGGTAGGTAGTAGGT
This sequence comes from Amphipyra tragopoginis, assembly GCA_905220435.1. Classification (NCBI taxonomy): domain Eukaryota; kingdom Metazoa; phylum Arthropoda; class Insecta; order Lepidoptera; family Noctuidae; genus Amphipyra; species Amphipyra tragopoginis. The sequence goes on from HG992006.1 coordinate 8,983,243, forward strand.
AGGTAGTAGGTAGGTAGTAGGTAGGTAGTAGGTAGGTAGTAGGTAGGTAGTAGGTAGGTAGTAGGTAGGTAGTAGGTAGGTAGTAGGTAGGTAGTAGGTAGGTAGTAGGTAGGTAGTAGGTAGGTAGTAGGTAGGTAGTAGGTAGGTAGTAGGTAGGTAGTAGGTAGGTAGTAAGTAGGAAAAAGTGCATTGCAACGCATGCGGGTACAGCTAGTAGTGTATAAATATAAAATTAGGAAAGTCTGCTTAAAGTTTTGGTAATTTGAGGACGAGCAACGTTACTTATACAAGCTTAGTTTTAGTATATACTAAACCTGAAACTAGTTTGTTCAGAATCACTAGGAGAATCGATTCACATATTTTTTACACTATTTTTTTTTTCATTAATTTCAATTTGGTTTCAGTAGTTTTCTACCCATAACAGTTGACGGGAACAGACACCTTGAGGCTTGAGACGGTCCTCTCGGTCAGTTTCCGTATATAAGACAACCCCTGCATAGTACATCTCAGGCATTTCACACTTTTTTAGGGAACTTATCGCGACATAAACTAAGGTATAACTTGGAGATTTACTAAAAAAAACACATATTCAGGCAGTTCTGATGAAAATCTTGTTGGAGTGTCTCGGTTTTCGTATAAAGTAAAACTAAGGTTGTATAGGAGCTCGTGACTAATTAACAACTGCGTGGATCATAATGATTTGCGAGGTTAAGCTGTACTCGGAGAACATGTTACCGTCGTTCCCAGGTGTCATACGAATACCTATAGCTATGTCCGTTCATTGTTAATGACACCACCAAATGATACCCCCAGGGATGTGGTTGCCAAAAAGGATTTGTTAAAGACACCACTAATGTATAGTGTTGTTGCTCTTCAGGGCAACAACGAGTATGTGTAAACCAACTCTCATTATATTATTACTAATTGTGGCATCCCAACGTTACGGTGGTGTCATTAACAAATCCTTTTTGGCAACAACACTACTCCCCCAGTATCGGGTATTGGGGTATCATTTAGTGGTGTCATTAACAATGAACGGCTATGTCTACACCAGTGCGCTTTCACGTTCATCTTGCGTCTTCCTCTGAAGCATGCGTGAAGCGCCATGGCGCATGCAATAGCGCATGCCTTAATACTAGTTCAACAAATGCGCATGCCCCTAGCGTACGCTAACTCGTCTATTGTATGTCGACTGACGCCTAACCAAGGCGCACTGGTGTAGACGATAAGCTGCATGCGTCTTATGGCAATCAATATTGCATGCGCTTGACGCAAGAGAAATTGAAAGTTGAAAGCGCAAGATGAACATGAAAGTGCACGCGTGTAGATATACTATATGACAGTCAGAAGACCGAAAGTCTGACAACCGGTCTAACCTTAGGATATCGGCTTTGACTTTAACTGGAATATGGAGTTCTAATGGCAGTGGCTTTGTGTAAAATACTGATATTCTACCGCATCTGGTTAGACTGGGATCTGACCCCAACATACTTGGGAAATGACTAGACAGAACAAACATTATTAAATTAGGGAGTTCAAAAAATAAAACTATAATTTGTAATTAAGTTCTGTACAAATTTACTCACAGAAAAACTTAATTTTCACAGATTTACACTAAAATTACGGTCAAGATGAATTTTAAAAATCCTTAAACTCTAGGTTATAACATGGAAAAAAGTTTTATTAAAAACATTTAATATCTACTCTCTACTCCGTTGAACGTCTAATAACTTGTGAAGATTACTAAAATACCAATGTAATGAGCCATGATTAAAAAACCAACGTAAAAGTATATTATGAAGTTGTATCAAAATGCTTGCCGAAAGAGTTATTAAATTCTTTGGCTATTTTATGAAATAACTCAAGAAATTACTCTAGACGTTTCGATATTGCAGTATTTTTCATTTTGCTTCATCACCGATAACGCAAAAATTTTTAAATTACGTATCTAGATTAGACGGCGGCAATAGCCTTCTGGATTCTAAAAACTCTATCTACTCTCTATTTATTGTTATAATGTTTAATTTTCTTCTTCTGTGGCATTATTATATAGACCATGTAGTCCGAGGTACAAAGTTTCATAAACTTATTGTTCGTACGATCAACAACTTTAGTATCTGATCTATCCGTTTATTACCAACGACACCACTGAACTACATCGAAGGAATCACACAACCAGTAGTGTCATTGAAAAAATAATTTGTTATATTGTTTTCACGATAAGAAGATTAAAATGACACATGTCAATAGGAGTTGCTAGACATGTGACTGTAGTCGATTCAACTATCGATAAAATTTGTAAAATTTCAGCGAGAATTTGTCAAATTATTGTAATGTGATTTTATGTACATTTCAAATACTTGTGATTTAAGTAATTAGGATTAAGTCAATTAGCATGCATATCTTCAACAATAGACGATTACGTGCTGATGTGATAATGAATCCAGCAGGTAGGGGATGAGTGAACATAAATGTTTATTTATCACCAATAATAAGCCCAGTAGCCGGGTCGCGAAAAAGAGGTTTATCTTGCGAAAGGTTCGTCGGTCCTGAATTTTGGATGTGTTATGTTAGGTGTTTTTTTATGAAAAGCCCACAAATAGACACACAGACAGAGAGAGAAATAGACAGCCAAACAGAAAGACAGACATGGGCTTCAAACCTATAAAATACCTCTGATTTTGAGTCTGGAATGAAAAATAAGAATTTAATTTTCTACAAAATTGATGTGAATAATTTTTGGTATAAAACCCATATGGAGTTATTTAATAAAAACTCATTTTTGGGTTCTTTAACCCAAGATGGCAGAGCGCGCCGAGGTCACTCAAGGAACAAAATTTGTAATTTTTATAAGAACACATATCCGTATCACGTATCCAAAATTTAGGACTGACCGACCTTTTGCAAGGCAACTGGGCTATAATGAGCCTTATTTTAATTATTCAATCAACTGAGCCTATCGTCTATAATTATTACGACAGTCAAAATATTCATTCTGTTAATATAAATTTATCGAAATTATTTTATCGATACGCACGTCTCTGGCAACTGGTACCATCTGACGCAAGTTTGAAAACGCGTCGGGGTTTTTTCAAAATCATTTATGTAATATATAATTATGGCGTTTAACACATATAACTATATTGTTTCTATGTTTCTGATTTTAAAACAACCTTTTGGGTAAGGCTTTATTAATATTTTAAATTGATTTAATACTTTTTGAATTAAATTGTCATACACAAGCGCCATTACAATTTATTTTCATGTCATGAACTGACATCTGCCAAATTAATCAACTTACCGTGAAAGCAATATAACGGCTCCACTGGCGAATAGTGTTGTTCCCTGTGCAATTAGAAATTTGCGGATAACAGGTCAAATGCACAAGTTTTTATCAACTATTGATCTAATTCTTTTACCATAAACCACTCCCTAAAAAATCGACCATACAAAATGTATAAAATGTATATAATAAACAAGTATGAAGTACAGTATGTAAATCTGTATCATTAACAGAAAAACAAACAAAAAAAGAAATCTAATCGGAAATGCCTGTTTAAAACCAAAATAGTACCGCAGATAGGTTAAATGCGATGTTGCCGTGTTTTGCACATTGATAGACAAGTGCGCATGTACAGTAAGCGTTACGTTTATTTTTTGTGTTATTTTTATTTTGGTTGGGAATATTTTTTTAGTGTGTTCGTTTATGTGTTGCTGGTTAACGGGGCTGCCTTTCGTTAGTTTACATGCTGTATATCGTGATATTGAACCAACATTACTGGTGGTGCAGTTAACAAATCATTTTGTCAATGAAACCATTGGTGGTGTAGTTGTTACGGTCAATTTGATGAGTCCGGGCACTATTAATAATGGCCGGTCTGTATTCATAATGCCCGACTCAATCGGGCAATATGATTAATACAGCATGATTAATCACTTTTCCCGGCCATTATGAATAATGCCCACACTATCTTGGGCAAAGTAATAAAATAGGTGAACTGTAGTGTTTTTGTTTATTAAATAAAATTAAACTTACAAAATTTTCATGAAAAAATAACAAAAAATAAACTACTGAACATAGTAGTTAAAAAATAAACAGTTAAAAATGTAATAACATCATTAGTTACCTACTTTTATTTTGATAAAAATAGAATACCGGCTGGTCCACCGGCAATGTATGAAGTAAATAGATTTGGTCCTTCATTTGGGGCACCCCGACACGGATAGGTTAGGTTCGAAGGGGATGACGGGGGCTAGAGTGAACGAGCGAAGCGAGCGAACGAAGCCTCCGTCATCCCCTTCGTGTTAGGTTACTTTAAACCCTGCAGACAGAAATAGGAGCCCCGCCCAGCGGGGCTCCGTCGACTTTCCTTTGGAAACCCAAACAACCTTCCAAATATCCCCTTAAGTTTTTCATTTGTTTTTATTGTGCAAACACTGACTTATTACATGGACCACGGGCCGTCGGGCATTATTAATAATGGCTGGTCAAAGCGACAAATTAATCACTTTGCCCATCGCTCTTGGGCATTATTAATAATGGCCGGTCCTTATTAATAATGCCCAGTTAATCACGTAGCCCGTAACATAGTTTAGGGGTGTCTGACAATACACGGATTCTTCACATCATGCTGTACAATAAGGAGTAAAATAATCCTAGAGAAGGACAACAGTTTTATTTAAAAAAAAACTTACTGTAATGTATTGTAATGATTAGAGCCGGGATAAAACTGTAGGTAGTGGTCCTAATATGCCTGTAATAATTGACTAACAACAAAGTTCAAACTCTAAAACTAACTTTGTCAAGATCACACGCGATTGTAGCAGGGATAAAACTACGTTGACTTATGTGGTTGTGATGGTGACGGGAACTTCGATGACACCTAAACACGGGAAAAGGGGGCATAGTCCAGTTTTGCTATAGGTACAAGACAAAAAAATGTTGGGTTATGACTACTAAAAATAAAGATATTTCCGAAAACCACTGTGCCAAAGAAATAATCAGCATTACAAGGCCATTCTACAAATGCATTACTCTTACAAGACAACCTCATACGAATTTGATTCAAAGAAAAAAATGAATCGTAATTGAAATTATTCCTTTTATTAACCTTATCGCCCATAAAGCGGCGATAATAAAATTTCCACGACTTTTATAGCGACCATAATACGATGAAAAATTCACAAAGTGGAATTGCTTTTAAAGAAGTATCCCCCCGAGCTTCAGACAACTGAGATATGGTTAACATCAGATCCGTGAAATAATGAAACGTGGGATAAAACGCTTCAAGCTGCGGGTAGAATTCATTTTAGTTGTGAGTCAAGAAAATGCACATTTCACCAGTTTCTTGATTAAAAGCTTGATTAAAAGCAGTGATGATAGCCTAGCGGTTGAACGATTTCCTGTCATACAGAAGGGTCCGTGCTCGAACCCGGCCCGCGGATCAGAATTTGATTATCACTAGGGCCTGTCCACATCTCCACGGTCCAACGCGCCACGGTGCGTTGACATAACGTGCAAATTTACGTTACCGTATTGTAACACGTTTCGCCTCTAGCCGCAAGCGCACGCTTATATGCGCTCCTCCCGCGCTCTCCACACCCCCCCGCGAGTTAGTCGCCGTTTACGTGCTCCGATGCTTTAAAACCATACCTTACTGTTTCTCTTATTAAAATTCAGGATCTACATACATGGTTAATGATAAATCTAACAATGATCCTGACGTGCATTTTTACGATACGGTAACGTAAAGAACAATGGTCACTTTGGACTAGGAAAAAACAGAAATTGTTACCGAGATGAAACTGTCACCAATATGTTATTGTTATTGTATTTATTGTTAGTGTATTTATTGGATATCTTCGTTTATTTTTAAAAGATGGGGAAATATAGATAATCTTATTTTAAAAATACTATTTTATTTATCAGAACGCTGTATAAAATATCTAACTTCGAACGCATCCGTAATTACTTACGTTACTAGAGAAGTCCATACTTTTTCTAGTCTAATACGATTTTATTTCATAAATCGAAATAAAATCCCAGGCAATGTCAACCGTATAAACTCACATTAATATTATACTAAGTTTAGTCACTAATAGAATTTGATGTTACTTCGTGGTAAATTGTTTTAATAAAGCCATGAATTAGATAAAAAAAACTAATGATTTTACATCTAAAAATCGACACTGTCATAAATCGATCTATTACGTTCCTCCCTATTCTTGACAAGTAAAAATAAATTGACGGTTTTCTGCGCTGACCGTATCCATGGTAACCGTGTCGTTGTAGTTTCGGCGACGACTGTGTTCTCCAATCTCCTCCCATATTGTTACAATATTCTGTGGTGTTCTTTGCGATTTTATATTATTTTCCTGTTTTTTTTTTTTTTATATTTTTGCATTGCTTACAGACTCCGATTGATCTTCTACTCTTGTTGACTTGGCATTCGTTTAATGGACTTGGAATCGCATCACGTTTTGAATCTGATATTGGAAGTGGCAAAATGTTTTGCCTCTCTGACCTTTTAAAAATATATTGAAGGCTGTACTTAGTTATATTTATGTAGGCGAATGAAACGACATATGTTTCATCAAGTTAAGTTTTGTTAGATTTTACTAGTACAAGCATGTTAGCCGAGTGACCATTGTTCTTTGCACGTTATGTCAACGCACCGTGCCGCGTTACCGCACGGTGCCACGTTGACGACGTCGTGACGTGGAGATGTGGACAGTCCCTTACATTAACGATAAAGGAAAACATTCTGAGGAAACCTGCATACATGAAAGAGCTCCATAATGTTCTTGATGGTGTGTGTAGTTCGCCAAGCCTCACCGGGCCAACTTGTTGGACGAAGGCCTAAAGCCTTCTCATTCTGAGAAGAGGCCCGTGCCCAGCTGTGGGACAGTAATGGGCTGATTAAGTTGATTAAAAGTGTAATTTTATTAACAAAGATTAGTTCTGTGCCCTTAGTGAAAAAGGGTATAGTCCTTATCTATATAAATAAAAAGAAAAGTCCGGACTGACTGATTTACTGACTCATCAACGCCCAGTCTAAACCCTTGGACTTAGAAAGCTGAAAATTTGCACAGAGGTTTCGTTTACAATGTAGACAAGGAATAAGGAAGGATTTTTCGAAATTCAACCCCTAAGGGAGTTAAATAGGCGATGAAAGTTTGTATGGAAAATCGTCACTTAACGGGTTCAAAATTTCACGCAAGCGAAGCTGCGGGCAAAACCTAGGACCTTTTATAAAGGTTATAACGTCATTATAAAGGGTAAAGTCAAAGTCAAAGCATTTATTTCAATTAGACCATGTAGAGAAAAAAAATAGAGGTTACTGCCGCGTTCCAAAGTGTTGATTCCTATGGAGAATAACGGGCAACAAACTCCATGGTTACTCATTTTCATCAAATATATACAAAAATTTGATTACATTGTGAATAAGAAAATAAATGTGAGAACAATGTAAGATATGCTATGCTAATAAAAGTAACTACAATTCATTTGCCATGGCAGATTAGAGATGAACAGTCCCAGAGGACTTATACCCTATTTCACTAAGGGCACAGAGTTATCGCTGTTTTTAGGGTAACCCCTCCGTAAAATGAAACAGAATGTCTTTGTCGTCGCCCTATGCGCTCGTTATAGATTCATGCGATGTTTAGGCAGCAATTCATCCCAAGTGGAGACGGGCTGGAAAATGAAATTTCCCCACCGCACGCTGGGAATAGAAGCGTGTTGTAAAATTCAACAAAACCCAGCACGCTTACAGCAATTACACACTGCATCCGATCCAGATCCGTGAAAATAAGAATGTAAAAAACTCAGACCGAATTCAGATATTGCTTTGCGCACTGCATCCAATCCGAATACGTGAAAATACGAATCTAGAGTCTAAAAAACTCGGACCAAATTCGGATATCGCTTACGCACTTATCCGATCTCTGATCGAAATTCAAACAATTCAGGGGCCATCTTTGGCATATCCATTTGGCGTTCGATTTGAATCCGAGGTAATGCGAAAGCGTTCATACAAACAGTACTACGGCTACTTCGGTCCGTCAATATTTCTTCCGAATTGGAAATTCACGGATGACGGAGAGAAATCGGATGACGGAAGTCGGATCTAGTGCGTAAACTACCAAACAAATAGTTCTATGACTACTTCGGAACATATTTTCTCGGATTCGGATCGGATGCAGTGCGTAACCGCTCTTAGTGGTAGGATCTTTAAGGTACGAGTTCGTAGCCGACTGCATACAGCAGCAGCAGACGACGTGTCGCTCCGACACTACGGGTTTATATGTATTTCTATGAAATACCTTCCGCAGCTAGCGACACGTCGCTCGACTACACGTCGCACGACCGGAGACGACGTGTCGTCCGACCGCAGATCAGTAGTGCCTAAGACGCTGCAGCGACGACACGATGAATCTTTCTCAAAAAATGACGCCGCGTCGTGTCGCTTCGACATGTCGTAACGACAGGTTGTCTACTGCTGCTGTATGCAGTCGGCTACGAACTCGTACCTTTACGGTCAATCAGTTTACTGGGGCCTAATTCTCCTAAAATAAATCTTGATAAATCACAACCGAACCAAGGCCGAACCGTTCATTCAGACAGTTCTCAATTTCAAAAGCTATCAAATTGTTTGACACAAAAAACAAAATCAATCATTTTGAAAGTTTTCGAAAACAAAAACTGACTGACGGTTGTGTTTCGATTGCGTTTGGCAACAATTTATTTTAGGAGAATTGGGCCCCTGTGTTTCGTCTTGTGTATGTGAGATCCAGAGAGGTATAGGGAAGTCCCTTTATATCTTTTTTACTGAGATTCGTGTGCTCCATCTTGGATCCTTTTTGCGCTCACCATTAGAGTCCGATGGCCCTAAATAATCGTGGGTGGCGGCGCTGCTTGTGAAGAAAGACGTCAAAAATCTGTCAAATCCAGTACATTTGATGTTATACCCTTGTCAACGTGAGTCCTGGGGTTTTTCTACAAAACTTTACTATACAAAGAATATCAAATATATTTCAGAAAGAAAAAATATTTATTCGCGCCAATGTGACGCACAAAAATTAAATAAAAGTATAAAAAAAAACAAGACATACACAAAGAGGGATCCTGAACACAGCGTAAGTAACTGACTCTAAACTCGAGACAAATCAGTGCTGACCCGATATTTATCTAGTGTAAATTGATCGCGACAGCGCTGTACTGACTCTAAATCAATTTACCTACACTAGGTAAATATCGGGTCAGCACTGACTTGTCTCGAGTTTGGAGTCAGTTACTTACCCTGTGTAAATCAGGCCTTAATGCTGTGACTCACGATGACTGACTTTTAAACAAAACATGGATAATATTGCTACAGTTTCTGATATGTCGTTTACGTTTTTTCGATAGCAGTCTACAATTGAGCGTTAAGTTAAGCAGAAAGCGACCATCGACGAATAACGAGTTTTGAGATCTTATTACGGCCGTTTTAAGGTATTTTGGCTGTTATTTTATACAATAATGTAAACTGTACTTTCATTATAAATGTGACTTTTTAATCTTTTTTTTATTGTATTTAAAATAACACCCAAAATACCTTAAAATGGCCATATCTCAAATCGTGATTTTCGTTGATGATCGCTGTTTGCTTAACTACGCCCAATTTCGAAATGACCGCTATGTCAGGGCTCATCTTTCGTTGAAAAAAAAGTATAGTTATCTATTTTGCCATGTTCATTTAAGGCTCATTTACACGGTAATAGTTTCTCGAAGCGATTCTCATGCTATCTCTGTTTTCATCGTAGAGAAAGACAACGACAGAACGAGTCTCGATTCGAGAAACTATCCACGTGTAAATCGGCCTTTAGTTAGATCCATGTCAGACTTATAGAGGATTTACACGGGTCGACTTTCGCGCCGCACGGCTAGGCCGCACTGCGAAAATCGGCCGTCTAAATGACAATTTGACACGGCCGCAAGTGACTAAAATCGCAAGCCCCAAAGTTGGGTGCCATCCGACTTTTGCCGTGCTGCGACAAGCCGCATGCGGCGGATGACTAAAATTGACCCTTGTAAATGGTCAGATGCAAGCGATTGCCCGCCGCATGAGGTGTGTTTTGCGCTATGTTGTTTCGCTAAAAATGAACAAATCGCATGCAATTTTTGTCGACCGGTGTAAGTGGGGTGGCGATTCGATTTTTACAAGCGATGAGACTGGTGACTTGCCGCACGGCTAAAATCGACCCGTGTAAATCCCTCATTATATCGGTTATAAAGTCAGACTGTAAGTGCCATTAGGGTCAATCGCGACACAATCAAAGTTTTTTTTTTCCTTAATGCCGCTACATTTTTACAGTAGGTATACTGTGTTTTAAGTTTAAATCTGTGCAAACATACAGGCGGTACGAGAACATTGCTGTTGAAAACATAAAATAAATGCGAACCAACACAATTTGTTCAATGGAGTGTGTGCGGTGCGACAGTCCTGAGTGTGACAAAACTCGGAGGACTTTGTTACACCGTAATGTGACGAGCGTTTTTTTTTAAACTTAATATTTATAACTTGGAAGCTAATACAAAGGGGTACTTATCCAAAAGGGTGTTATAAAATCCATAATAATGAATAACTTCTGTTCTACAACTTTCCCCAAAAGTCAATAGTTTAAGAGAAATAGCTGTTCAAAGATTTCATAAAAAATACATTAAAATCTATCTATCCTCAGCTATAATCAGCTGAATTAGAAACTCCATTTTCTGAATTTGTAACTAAAGCAGGCATGAAGAATTTTTGGAAAAACTAAAATAAAATAATTTTACATGGAAATAAAGATGACCGAGTTTTTAAATTTTAACACTTACTTTAACAGTCATTGGTGATACTTAACTATCATATAATAACATTATCAGTGTCAGAAGTCGGTGCATTGAATTTGTTTCAGCGTAGAATTACACCGTCTTCTGAAACTGATAATTTTATTAATATGATAATTATTTAACTCCGTTTAGTTTATTTTTAAGACGGTTTTTACTTTTTTTTTATTTAATACTTTTTAGTACCTCAAATTACAATATAGTGTCGGGAACTTCGTGGAGTGAGCGCCATCTGTTGTCCGCTGCCTAAGTAACCGTGACGTCAACATCGGACCACCATTGCCCGTTGGAGGGAGGAGACCGGCTCGCTCGGTGCGCCCGGGGGATTGCTTCTTGGACCGTACGACGAAACACTCGTCTAGAGTATTCTGTGTAGATTAGCTGAAGAAGTCTGACCTTTTATATCTGACTAGCTTGTCCTTATTTTATGATCTTGTAATCTTGTAATAACTTGTAATAATTATCTAAAGTATTATATTGTGATCTAGTTAATGTTACTAACACTAACCCAAATACAAGTACTCTCAGTGGTGGAGAGTCTATGTTGGTTTTATTTACTACATTTACCTTGCTCACAATCCTGACATATCAATATTAGCGATAACTGTAATGATAGAATCACTCCTTAACGATTAAATTGTAGTGTCGCTAACAATAGTGTACAAATTCTCGGACCACTACTACAACTAGAACGTCGTCTATAAACGATTTGTTTTTTTTTTTGTTTTTGTTGATTTTTTCAAATAGCGTTGAATCAATTTCAATAAAACTTAAATGGGACCAAACGAGAAATAAGTATATCGCCTAAAACAAAAAAAAATGTTTGAGTCGGTTTATAAATGACGGAGTTCTGAGGAAACAAAGATAAAAAAAACATCCGAATTGAAAACCTCCTCTTTTTTTAAGTCGGTTAAAAACTGATGCAGATCGCCTGGATCAAAGGTTTATTAAAAAGTTTTTAATGATCATCGGTAACGGTGTAACAGTCTGATTCAATGTAACAGTGAATTTGGCAAAATGTTCGTTGTTCTTATTTGTTAAAAACTCCCACTGATGCTGTTTTGTTATTGTTGTAACAACATGACTCTTGTGAGTGTAGGTTTTATTATTGTGAGAGTTATCCTTCGTATATAAATATAATACAATATATTTATACCTGTCTGCTTTTAGCATGAAATAGTAGCAGAAAGTACAACACCCAGCTTTGTTAAATGTGTGAGGATCTGATGACAAATAAATAGCAGGAAAATACCACCCAACTTAACAGCTTCATAAGTTCTGTAAAGAATAGCGTCGAAGTCAAAGGCTTGGTCTTCAGTCAATAACCTACTCGCCCAACCTCGTGATCACGCTCGCCCAACCTCGTGACCACGCTCGCCCAACCTCGTGACTTCGCTCGCCCAGGCTCGTGTCTACGCTCGCCCAACCTCGTGATATTGTTCGCCAAATCTCGTGATTTCATTTGCCCAGACTCGTGACTGGGTAAGTAGCTCGTAGCTCGCCCTAACTCATGACTACGCTCGCCCAACATCATGACTACGCTCGCCCAACATCATGACTACGCTCGCCCAACCGCGTGACTATGCTCACTCAACCTCGTTACTACGCTCGCCCAGATTCGTGACACCAGCTTCGTTATTGGAGCCGACTCCATAATGTACATTATTTTACAGGTAAATGCTACAAAAGTGTAGTCGATATCACTGAAAAGCAGGCTTCGTTAATAAACATATTTTTATTAAATTTATAAATTAATACACAAAAACTAAAATTTAATTTAAAGTTAAATTATGTCATAAAATTATGATTATTAAAATTAACTACATAATTATATTAAACATTTTATTAAAACTTAAAGTGGATCAACAAACCTTTGTACGCGTTAATATAGCAACAGCATCATAACGAAAAAACGTAAGGTATTCAAAACAATCTCATGAATGGTCTAAAACAACCTCAAATATTACGAGACATAATTTAGAAACATGTGCAGCAAAGTAAAATATAAAGGTATAGTGGATAAAAGTGTTGAGTATGCTCCAGCATTATAACAGAATTTTGCGAGTAGCTGTCTGTCCTCCAGTTTCTGAATTGAGAATTCAGGATAAGCAATACTTAAGTAGTATTTGAGTACGGAAATGTGAAACAATGCTTTAAAATCCATAATTTTTTGACAACTCCGTACTCAAATGTTACTTAAGTATACTGCTTATCCTAGAATTCTCAATTCTGAAACCGGAGGTTTGTCGTCGCTTCACCGAGTATTTACAACAGTTGTTTGCTTAGCATAGATGTTCGTTGTTTTCCTGCACACTTATCACTTTTGCTTTATGTACATTATCTTCTTTGTTCATTTCCTTTATTTATACAGATATACCTTCGGTTTCTGAATTAAGAATTCTAGGATAAGCAATACTTAAGTAACATTTGAGTACAGAGTTGTCACAAAAATGACGAATTTCAAAGCATTTTTTTGACAACTCCATACTCAAATACTACCTATGTATTGCTTATCCCGAATTCTCAATTCAGAAACCGGAGGTTAGTATAGTTCTTTAATTTTACGACCGCATGTCATGCGACGTATAGTTTTAAAGTCAGCAGCGTGATAAAGTTTAATTTGAAATAATTCACGCGCAAAAAGAATAGAATAATTGCACTTCGTTCGTCAAATCATTATATACTTCATTGACCCAATTTATATAGAGTGTAGCATAATAAAATTAACCAGAAACCGAAAAATAGTTTGTTTAGAATCGACTAAGTACGAATAGATTTCACTATTTTTAGAGTATAAAATAAATGCTTATTACAAATCAGGCGGTCAATCGCGATATGGAAGATATAGAAGAAGATTCAGACTTATGTCAAGGCAAAAAGACATAATTTTAAATGCGAAACATGTAACAAATCAATTCTTAATTAAATATAACCACAGTTTTGTTACTAAAGTTAAGTTTTTGCTATTCTATTGTGCTTTTAATATAATAATCTAGTTGGAGTTTGAGGTTTCTGGTTATTTCTGTTACACGTAAATAGAGGTTGTTTTCGGATTCCCTGCTTCCTTGAAATCACATGGTTTATTGTTGGCCAGCTGATTGGGACTCTAGTCTAGAGTGGTGCAGCGCCTTGAGCTGAAGGCGAGTTCACCGATGTTGTTTTGCCCCACCTGTAATCAAAGTATGAAGTGAGTTATACCACAGAATAAAATAATAGTACAAGTAGTAGTGTAGTAAGTAATACCACCGACAGTAATATTGCATTCGTTTTTTTGTATTCTAACTTTCGTGAGACATTCATATTTATGATTAGTTACGGTTTACTCACTTGCATTTTTCGGGATTGCCCCACTAGTTTCGGACCCAAACAAAGCCCTTAATCATGAGATCGCGAGTCGAACTCACTAACTAATCGGGCAATCCCGAAAAATGCACGTGAGTAAACCGTCACTAATCATAAATTGGCATTAGTAATAATGCTAATGGTTATCATGCCAATTTCTGAGAACCAGAGTAACCGACATACCCCGAAGAATTGCCAAACTTAAGTGACAGTGGGCGGGCCACATTGCTCGCAGAACGGATGGCCGATGGAGCCGAAAGGCTCTGGAGTGGCGACCGCGCACTGGAAGGCGCAGCGTGGGTAGGCTCCCCACTAAGTGGACTAATGACCTGGTAAAGGTCGCGGGATTGATGCGAGAAGCATGGGACCAGGGAGCCAATTCTATTAACAGAAACTTTCATCAATTGCAACTGAATCGTTCATTCAGACAGTTTTCGTTTACGCAAACTGTCAAAATGTTTGGTTTTGTTTTTGTTGTCAAACAATTTGATAGTTTTTGTAAACGAAAACTGTCTGAATGAACGATTCAGTTGCAATTGATAAAAGTTTCTGTTAGTAGAATTGAAGTGGAAATTTACTCCAGTCGATGTGACAATGCTTGGGGGAGGCTTATGCCGAGCCGTCGACGTCTTCCGGCTGAATGATGATGGTAATATTTCATATGGCAATATTGCCAACGGTAATATCAAAATACTTTCCGTCCCGCAAATATTGATATAAATTAGACGACACGTTTGGTGCAGTGGCTGAGCGATAAGCTTCTGCGCTACGGGTTGCGGGTTCGATTCCCGCACGGAACAAATATTTGTATGGCCTACAGATCGTTGTTCCGGGTCTGGATGTTTATGCATATGAAGATTTGTGTCTGGGCGCACCCACGATACAAGAGAAATCTTAGTGTGGGACAAAGTTTTATTAAAAAAAGAAAAGAAAGAAGTAAAGAAGAAGTTTGCTCGTGTCACTAAGGTCTTCACAAGCTCATCATCTGCCTAGCCTTTTCCCAACTATGTTGGGGTCGGCTTCCAGTCGAACCGGATGCAGCTGAATATCAGTATTTTACATGGAGCGACTGCCTATCAGACCTCCACAACCCAGTAACTGGGTAATACGATACTCTTTGGTAAGACTGGTTGTCAGACTTTCTGGCTTCTGACCAACAGTAACGTCAAAGATCTACAAATGACAGCCGGGACCAACGGCTTTACGTGCTTTCCGAGGCACGGAGGAAACTCGCTATGGTAAATGGTCACCCATCCACAGACCAACCTCGGCAAGCGTGGCTTAACGCGGAAGATCGGTCTATGCGGCTGTAATTATTTAGCCATGAGCTCCTCCAAGGTCTTCACAAGTTCCTATTAGAAAAAAAAAACTTACTGGGTTTTATCTTTCTTCATTTGTTTGGTGGCTTCGTAGAGCTGGGCTTTGACCTCCGGGTAACAGTCTAATAAGTCTCGCCATTTTGCCAGATTTAAGTACACTAGGTCCACCACCTGCGGTTTATTTAATTTTTAATTTAACATACTGTTATTCTAGCAGTGACCCTAGGATCTGATCAGAATCGGCGCGCAGTGTTCCGTGTGCGCCTCTCAGGAGGACGTGGGGCAAGGCCCCACAGAAGGAGACGTCCGCCAGAGGCTGGCGGACCGAGACCTGCCGGGGTTGCGGTGCATGCAACTGCGAATCCCGCGACCTCGGTCATGGGTCAGGAGAAGGAACACCGTGGGTTTTTAGCCGGTAAGAGTCCGGCATAACCCCGGGCGAAGGGTATCCATGAGGATTGTCCGACGATAAAAAAAAAGCTTCTGATCAGAATTGAAAGTGAAGATAAAACATCGTGAGGAAACCTGCATACCTGGGAGTGCTTATAAAATTCTCGATGGTGTGTGTAGTCTGTCAACCCGCACCAGGCTACTTTAGTGGACTAAGGCCTAAACCTTTCTCATTCTGAGAAGAGGCCCGTTCCCAATGTTGGACAATAATGGGCTGATTATGATTTTGAATGAAACACTTACCGTTCGTGAATAGTAAGAAAATTGGAAACCCACGTTGACAAACAAGCCAGCAATGCATCCAAAATATCCATTTGTATACAACACTGATAACAATTTACTTTCGCCACTGAAAATATAAATATTTTACAATATTTAAAGACTATAATATTCCTACTAATATAATAAATGTGAAAGTTTGCGAATATGGATGCATGTTACTCAATCACTCAGCAGCTGAACAGATTTGGATGAAATTTTACACATAGTAAGGCCATGTCATGGATTAACTCATCGCATACTTTTTATCCAGGTACACGAAGTAGTTCCCCTAGGATGCGTGTGAAAGCGCAGGAAACCGCTTGTTGCAACCTATATATTTTAAGACTAGATATACAAGCTGTACTCATCATTATGAACAACTTTTACTATGGGAACAAAATAGAAATCGCGAAAACAAATTGTGCTGTTCGCTACATTTTGACGAGTTATGCGAACATAAATGTAGGGAACAGCTGTTTTTTTATTCGCGATTTCGTTTTTGGTCCCATAGTAAAAGTTGTTCATAATGATGAGTACAATGACCCCTTAAGAGGTTGTGCGTTACTTAAGTTACACCTTGTATAATCAAGATTTTAAATATGAAACGATCATGAAAGCTTACGATTCCTCGTTGTACCACTTTTCTACTTCACCTTCATGAATGAAGTAAGTGATGTTGAATGTGTCACCCTCTCGTACTATGCACGTGCCTTAAATCAAACACATCACATCAAAAATTGCCATTCTTCATCATCATTCAGCCGAAAGACGTCTACTGCTGGACACAGGCATCCCCCAAGCATCTCCATGTGGGGGGGGGGGGAGGGTCTGCCATAATCGCCACGCTTGGCAGGCGGGTTGGCGATCGCAGTATGGTTGTTTAAGTACTGAGAACGCTGCTGCCTATCCTCTAGTGAATCCCTTAGTTACCTTTTACGACATACATAGGAAGAGATGTGGTAGTGCTATTCTTCACGTCTGGCATCACACGGCCTGACATCAAAAATTATATATTTTTCTCAGATTTCAGACTTCTCAACCGAAAAAAATATTTTTTGCGAACCATTAATTTTGTAATGGAAATCATTATTTTTGAAGTGTGCCTTGAGTTTTTTTTTCTTGTTATTTTCATTAATAAAGTGTTTTGAAATGCAATGCTTTTAAAGTCCTTTTTAAATAACGAACGAAAAAAGTCTTCTCGGAAGATGATTAATGATGGCTCCAGTTCACGCTAGTGACTTTCTCTGACACCGTGAAAAACCGACGCACGAAATTCGTTTTGATCTTTATGTGCCTTTTGCGATGCAGTTCTTAGTACTCTATTTTCACGGACAAACTACGTCGAGAACAGTCCCTCGTCTACGTTGGGCTTAAGTGTGATCGACCAAATAGAAGGCAGTAAAAGTACTAACCAGGAAATACGACCATTCTCTGAAGTCTTGCGGCCAGTTGCCTTTTAAAGTAGTAAGGCAGTTGGCGGAACGTTGGTGGAGCTTCCAAGTGATGTATGTACAGTGCGACGAATAGATCCTGCCGTAAACAAGGTGGCCCTTGATAGGCTAGATCAGGAAGCTTATCACCTGGAAAGGTAATTAAATGGACGTCACTTAATAGGTTGCTCTGCCTAGCCTTTTCCCAACTATTAGGCCCGGACTCCATCAAAGCGGAGATGTGCGGAGATGTCCGAAGCGGAGACGAGAAGAGATGTTTTTCAGCTAGGGTGTTTCCACCGTCGGTGGTGACCTCTCGCTTCCAGCCGTGGTTCTGTCCATGGTCGGGAGTGAGAGTGCGTGAGGAGCCATCGCCACCTTTTGCGAGGTGGTGATGGCGACCAAGGAGGGAGCGGAGAGGGAGCGAGAGGTGACGGCCACTCTCCCTTCCCGCGCCAGACGCACCGGGCGCCGCCAGAGGGCGCGCGACGATCTCCGGTCACCCTAGTGTGTGCCCTGCGGGCGACGGGCTAGGGGACCCGTCGCCCGACCAGTAACAGGCTCGAGAAGGCGGCGCGCATGTGTTCCGTGCGCGCCTCTCAGGAGGACGTGGGGCAAGGCCCCACAGAAGGAGAGGTCTGCCAGGGGCTGGCGGACCGAGGCCTGCCGGGGTTGCGGTGCATGCAGCTGTGAATCCCGTGACCCTGGCCAAGGGTCAGGAGTAGGAACACCGTGGGTTTTTAGCCGGTAAGAGTCCGGCATAACCCTTCGCCTTCTCGGGGCGAAGAGTATATATAAGGATTTTACCACGATAAAAAAGGGTGTTTCCACCGAAACTGTGCGGAGATGCATACTGGCTAGACTGTAGCGGAGATGTGTGCTGGCTAGTGTGGAGATTTGCACAGACTAGAGCGGAACTGAGCTGCGTGCGGTGAGCGTTGGATGTGAATGCACAGTTTAGTGCGATCTGACACGAAAGGTGTGGGCACCACTCACTGCACGCCGCACACATCTCATCTCCGCTTGCGAGGCAAAGCTCACATCTCCGCCTTGTACCGCGGCCCAGCTCGATCTCAGCGAGGAACAGCTCACATCTCCGCTTCCATCGCGCCATACAAATATGATACATCTTTGCTCAACTGAATGGAGACGAGATGTGTGACTAACGAAATTCTATTGGTTTTTTAAAATACATAACCGCTCCGCTCGTCTCGTCTTCGCATTGGTGGAGTCCGGGCCTTAGGGTCAGCTTCCAGTCTAACCATGTGCGACTGAATACCAGTATTTCAAACGGAGCGACTGCTCTCTGACCTCCGCAACCCAGTTACTGGGCAATGCCGATATCCTAAGTTTAGATTGGTTGTCAGACTTTCGGGCATCAGACTACAACTCTCACAAGTACAATAGGACACCCATTTTTTTTTTTTTTTTTTTTTTCGGGGTGGAAATCCTCATGGATGTCCTCCGCCCTGGGGTGGGCGGAGGGGTCTGTCAGACTCTTACTGACTAAAACCACCCCGGTGTTCCATCTCACACCTGCGCCGAGGGTCGCGGGAACTTACGACACTTCCGCAACCCCCGGCTGGTGCCGGCCCGCCGCAGCGGGCCTCCTCGGGTTAGCGGGGGGAGTGAGGTGTTAGACTCCCCCCGCGCCGTCTAAGAGGGGCGCGCTTGGAACACTTCGCGCCGCCGCCTCGGGTCCTGATGTGTGGGGGGCGACAGACTTCCCCAAGTCCGTCGCCCCTGGACCCATTTAGGGGGGCTGGAAGAGGGCGTTGTCCGCCCTCCGCCGACACCCGGTGCGTCTGCTGCGGGCCGGGTGAGTGGAGGTGATCTCCCTCACCCTTTCCGCATCCTCCTTCTGCGACATGACCGTGTCGCAGAAGGACACCACCGCGTCCCAGGACTCCTCGCTGTCGACCATGGACTCGACCACGGCCGACAGCGACAGGTCACCGCCTACTCCTGAGATGAGGGCACGGCGCGGCTCCTCCCAAGCGGCACACTCTGCCAGCGTGTGCCACGCCGTGTCCTCCCGGCAAATCATAGGACACCCAGGACCAACTGTTTGACGTGTTCTCTGAGACACGGAGGGTCTCGATGTGTAATGAATGGTCATCATGCAAATCATAAATGATCCGCGTGGTTGTTAATTAACAACGAGCCCCTCTCTTCGAGTATATTAAAAACAAAGCGTAAAATAAGGTCTGGCCAAAATACTTGCTCAGACTTTAAGGGGTAGTTCAGAATGTATACTGTGAATTAACTTGGCCGCCCTAAGCTTCGTGCGGGTGATTGTATGTACAAGGAACTAAATTCAGACAGCTTTTGGCCTTAGATAAGACGATAATTTATTTCCAGTCACCCATCACTTATTTTTATGATATATCACAATGAATTGTTGTTTCATACTCGGCGTCGCCTCATTTTAAACGCTTTATTTATCCTACAAACTTGCAGTTCTTCTAATGATCGGTCTACATACTCAATATTATTTGCGCAAATTCAAATTTACAGAAGTAAGCATGTAGGTACGTTAAGACGGCAAAACGGTATACCGCGCAGTACCAATACTACTCACAATACGATTTGCGGAAAAGTTTGCACAAACCGTTTGCGCACGCAAATCAATGTCATGTGAACGCCACACAGTACACCGTGTTTTTTTTGCAAACTTTTGCACAAACTACTTGCGCATACAAGGCGCTGCGTGTGTTGGGATTGGGACCATAATACGCGTTTATTCGGTGAATGGAAATAATAGTGTGATTTACCTTTTTGTCTTTTCCATAGTTCTAAAGTATACGATAAAACGTTATTCGATAGAGATTTACATAAACCACTGTCAGTCAAATATATGAGCATGTTTTTTACTGCATAGTCATAGTGGTAAAGTTCACGATATTTGGTATAACCGTAGTTTATCGCCATTGCCATTATGTATATATCAAACAGTTGCAAGACGAATGCAGCGAACACTTTAAAGTACACTTGATGCAGTGAAAGAGGAATTATCTAAAAAGAAAATAATTAAGTTAATTTATTAACACAATAATATGCAACTTTTTTTTTCATTGTCTTTGTCGTTGTATCTTTGCCTTTAATGAATGAGGGTCCAAATTCAAATCGCAGAATGTGCAGATCAGAATTTGATTACCCATCATATGCGTTAACGTGGAAAAAAACATAACAAGGAAACCGGCAAACCTGAGAGGGCTCCATAATATTTTACATGATGTGACTACCCGTAACAACTGTCTGTCGTAAGGCTGGTATTCCACTTATCAAATATCTTTGTCCAATGTTCGTTTGATCAAAGAAATTGTGCATTTGATCAAATAAATTGGATGATTTTAATTAAGAATTTTAAAGAAAAGAAATTTGATTAAAAGGACATCGATATTGGATAAAGATATTTGATAAGTGGAATACCAGCCTAAACACCTGGGACTGACGCCTAAACGTGCTTTCAAGCAAATCTTAATGATCCGCGCGATTGTTAATTAGTCACGATCCCCTCTAAGGTTGACAACGCACATTTAATCCTCTTGGTGTTGTAGGTGTATACACCGTGGGCCCGAGCTACCCGAAAGATTTTAACCTTCGATTCCGATGCCTAATTAATTATTTTTTTTTATATATTTTTTGGGACATTTTTCTACACAGCACCATCTAGTCCCAAACTAAGCAGAGCTTGTACTATGGGTACTAGACAATGGATATAATACTTATATACTTTTTTTTTTTTTGTAAATACATACTTATAATACATAAGAAACACCCAGACAAACACAAACACTTATATTCATCACATAAATATTTGAGTCCTGTGGGAATCGAACCCACGACCTCGTGATCAGCAGTCCGACACTCGAACCACTAGACCACAGACGTCGTCAATTGGAGAATAAACGCTAGGATATAGTTTGTTGAATAAACGCTAGGATATAGTTTGTTGAATAAACGCTAGGATATAGTTTGTTGAATAAACGCTAGGATATAGTTTGTTGAATAAATCTTAATTATCGAAATATTCATTACTAGCTTTTGCCTGCGGCTTCGCTCGCGTCAATTTATAATTTAAAAAAAACTCTTAACATGATACTAAAGTTTCTTTAATAATATAATTCAATCATGATTCGAAAGACACGTGGCGCCATCTATTATCGTTATTATTGTTTTCCTCGGGAACAGTACATTTTTTCGTGATGAAAGGTACCCTATGTCCGTTTTTGTACACCTGACAACGTTTATGCAAAATTTCAGGATGATTTGTTCAGTGGTTTAGGCGTGAAAAGGTAACAAACAAACAAACTTACTTTCGCATTTATAATATTAAGTTAGGTTTTAATGAAATTCAGAACTCGAAAAATCTCTATGGTAACAAGTCCTAGGAACGCTGTGTTGTGACTTTGGTCATACCATAACCCACTCACCGTATGTCTTATTTGTCGGGTAGGGTTGTGAAGTGAGAAGTTTCTTATCCACTCACACGATAATTTATAAATGTTGCCGGTTCAACCTAAGGTATTGTTTACAAGGAAGTACTAAAAAAAGTCTGAATTGGACTTTTGTTGACATAACATTTGACTTATAATACCATCAGAAAGGCGTGATTAAAATCTTTCGGGTACCTCGGGCCCATGGTGGCGCCATGATGGCGGCAACCACTTTTCGTCAGGTGGCTGTCGGCTTCTTTCTCAGACTATTACATAAAACAAAAAAAAGGTTGCATATGCTCGTACTTACAGTGTCAATATTAGTATGCGTGTGGATAAGTAAAATGTAGGTCAGTGCTATAATATAATCATGCGGCCAATATCTTGGGACGACGAACGTTGGGGTTAATTTCTCATCACCATCAAAGTCGCGAAAATCTCTCGTCGCACGCGCACAACCTGGTACCAATAATTTTTATATCAAATCTATATTGCTTTAATTGTAATATATCTCAGAAAATGGACCTTAAATATAAACACAGCTGATGATAGGGTTGCTGTAGCATATTTTTGGCTTCCGTACCCAAGGGGTAAAACGGGATCCTATTATTAAGACTCCGCTGTCCGTCCGTCTATCCGTCTGTCACCAGGCTGTATCTCATGAACCGTGATAGTTAGCCAGTTGAAATTTACACAAATGACGTATTTGTATTGCCGCTATAACAACAAATACTAAAAAACAGACCAAAATAAATATCTAAGGATGCCATTAAAATGACAAATGACGCGTAATAGATTGATAGCGATGAGCGACCAAGATGACGTTAGACAAACCCAAATTTAACCGAACATCTTTCTTGTCTCCGACGTGCCATCTTAAACGCCCCGTTTACTGTACATAGTAGGAAGCCATCATGATGATAAAATGAAGCATCTTACCTCCTCCTCTATCTTCAGGATGCATCCACTGACTAAAGTCGATAGCCGTAGTCATGTTACGAATATTTTTTACAGGAATTGGAAATTTTGCGTCTATAAAAAAACAGTAACATTTTAATAATAGTTTTTTTTTAATAGTGTTAATTTAGTAATTTCCACAAACGTGGTATCAATATCTTTTCCTACGAATAAATAGCAATCATGAAATACAGCGATACAAAAATTGGAAAAATCTAACTTACCTCTGCATGCAACATAAACCCAACCACACGTAAAACAGTGTACCACCAGTACCAAAATCCCAAGTTTCAAGATGATAGGAGTCGTCTTACTCTGAAATACACACCGTAAACTTATGAGGAATAAGGCCTCTTTTTCACACACGTTTTTTCGCCGTAAAAACCTACGGTTAATTAACCGTGTGTAGACACGTTCATCAGTGTTGTATGAACTACTATAGAAGTTTGTTGACGGAGACGGCGGCCCAACGACAAGCCCGCGCCGCCGTATGCACCGTGGCTACTCCTCTTTTGCGCAAGGTTTGATTTACATTAGTGTTGTATGACAGTCTATGAGAGTTTGTTAACGGTACCGATCGTTTTCGCGACGGGTAATTATTGCATGACAGCTTCCCAACACTGATTTTGTGTTACAAAATGGATATAAATCAGTTTGGGCTGGTGGTTTGCCGTGTCGTATACAAGCCCACACGATTTCTCTACGGCGCGGCTAATACGCCGTACGGTTAAGAAACCGTGCCGTGAACAAGAGGCCTAATAGTATCTATCGTTTTCTGGGTGAAACGCATCCTATTGTGCTAATTTCTTTCATTAACCTCTTTACCAAATTTAATTTCAATCTATTCAGCCGTTTCGATATTATTGATTAGGTAATTCATACGATCGTTCCATTCAAATTTAAATACACACTAAGAGCCATTACGCACTGTCGACTGGTCGCAGGAGATTTGGTCGACAGCGACTGTGACTTTCTATAGTTTATATAGTTTACGCACTTGGTCGCCGGTCGCCCAGGCGACTATGCTTATGTTTTGGTCGCCGAGAGACCAAGTCTCAGGCGACCAGTCGACAGTGCGTAATGGCTCTTAAAATACCCGTCTATAATTGTCCTACTGCAGGGCAAAGGCCTCTTTTCTAATACAGAGAAGGAAGGAGCATGGATTACCAAGCTGGCTCACTGCAGGTTGGCAATTTCAGACCATTAAGTGATTTCTTCACGATGTTTTTCTTCACCGTATATCAGTGGTGTCTTGAGCCGTTTTCGCACAGCTCTTGCTGACACGAGAGAAGAAGTGGTGTCTTATGGGGGATTTACACGGATCGATATTAACCGTGCGGCAAGTCACCAGTCGCATCGCTTGTAAAAATCGAATCGCCACCCCATTTACAACGGTCGACAAAAATGGCATACGACTTGTTCATTTCTACCCGAACAAGACAGCGCAAAACACACCTCATGCGGCGAGCGATCCCCTGCAACTGACCATTTACACGGTGGATCTTAGGCCTGAATTACATAGAAACGGCATAAGGTGCAGGCGCGGCGTAGGTGCGTCGCTTTCATACATTTTGTACGAAAAAGTTTTTTTTTTTTTTTCCTATTTCACTGCTGTAGGTCGTCCTAGGGGACGGTTTCTACGTAACCGGGCAGTTATTGGCGTGACCTGAAGGGTCTCCAGCCAATGGGGGGGAAGTAAAATACTTAACCTAAGCTAACTACTTGTACTACACTAACATCATGACTACCTGCAACAACAGCACTAAGGGCGACCCCTAGTGGGACTCGGACCTCGGCTTAGGGCGTTGCTGGCGTGGACATAGGGGGGGGAGACAGCTTGATGAGGGCTGAATTATCGGTGTGACTGCGGAGTCTGAAGAGACGACCGGCTCTACGACGGGAGAGCTCGGTGGATCGTGACCGGCGGCGGTGGGACGTCGCGACGGGCCTCGTCGGCGAGGACGGTATGCCGGACGGCGGCGGACGTTGTGTTTTGTGCTGGTCGATTTACTCGCCTCCTGGAGGAGGGTTATTTCGTCATCGGGTTCTAAAAGTGTGTGCCTGGGACGGCGAACTTTACTTATGAGAGAGGGACTGTAGTCGGCCGCTGCGGCGACTAGGGGGTTCGGATGGAGGGACGAAAAAGATTTGAAGCGACACGACAAAATGTATGAAAGCGACGCGCCTGCGCTTGCACCTTACGCCGCTTCTATTTAATTCCCGCCTTAGTAACCCGCCGCATGCGGCTTGTCGCCGCACGTCAAAAGTCGGATGGCACCCAACTTCGGGGCTTGCGATTTTAGTCACTTGCGGCCTAGCCGTGCGGCAAAAATCGACCCGTGTATAGAAAGTACAAAATGACGTTAAAAGTCAATTGGTACAGTAAACCAAAGATATAAGTATTACATTCGTATTTTAACAGAGTTTCGTGTGTGTCTCGTTGTTACGCTCAACAAAAACTGGGCTACTCATAGGCCAGTTTATGCCATCGCTTGTCTGGCCCGCCGTGGTATGGCCAGTGTTGTGTATAAAAAATTATGTGTAGTATGTGACACTAAGTACAGTCGCGGACTTGAAATGTTTACCACCCTAAGGTATATAATTGCTTGCACGTCACTTTTTCATAAGGTCGCTCGCAAAGAATTGACAGGGCAACGATTTTTTTTCTTAACTGACATAAAGACTAAATAAAATAAAAATTAAAAATAGACTAGATAAAATGACTGACATAATTTAAGCAGGCTATAAACTAGGTAGCATAGAAAAAGAAATCAACCTATTTAGTAAATTCAATCAAGTTAGATCTATACGAGTACAACTATTGACTATACCTAAAAAGGAGTTCATAGCAGCAAAAAGTGGTTAAATAGCATTTTTGCTAGAATCGACGCTTCACAATTTTAAAAACTTATACTTAATGTAAGTTGATATGACATCTTGAACCTTATTCCGCACAGTGTGAGAAGGAATTTGAAATCTGATTCCGTGGCTAGTCCGTGGCTGTACTACAATTTAACTAGAAAAAAAGCAGCCTTAAATACCTTGAAACTCCTACAGAAATGAAATTCAAAATCAATAAAATATTTTAGTCTGAGCATTCTGGCGAATTGAAATCTCATATCATAATTAATTAACGTTCCCAGTGGAATTATAAAGGTTAACAGGTCCAAGTATAAACCCCAATATTTGAACTTTTTTAAACCAACTCGTTGATGCACACATTTATTTTTCTCAACGACGAGCTCAATCTGTAAGTGGAAAGTGTATTTTTAAATAATCCTCTATCCTGAATATCAGGTGTTTGCGAATACCGGCTGTAAGGTACGGTGCGGTGTACCGAAAACTGAAACATTGAATTCAGTAATTTGTTTTGAATTGAAAATACGTGGGATTTTTTTACTTATACATTTTTATTGTATGTCAATTAATGTTTTGAAAGGCGGGGAGAGAGTGGCCTTTTTTTGAAAACCATACATAATCATTGCATTTCTGTCGCACTGCTGGCCAGTCATTTTCTCCGAATGAGTTGAGACCTTGGCCCACCACGCTGCTGTGGTGCTAGTTGGTAGAAAACAAACACCTATAGAACTTTTTCGAGCCTCACGATGTTTTTTTTACCGTTAACGCAAACGATATTCAAATTCGAAAACCGTATGGAACCTAAAAATTAACAATACATTTTTTGAAACAAAAATAAACATTGGAACTTACTGAATAAAATTCCGACATAAAGTTGACTAAATGTACAATATCAAAAACGATAATGACGCAGTATAATGTGACGAACAGCTCGGAGTTAGGCGGCAGAATTATGAACAGGTTAACGCAGATGGTCGATATGAGAGGACCGACGAACCACGTGATGAACAGGTAGTTGGCGTACCACGTGCCATTTACTGCCTCCGTAGGCTGCGGTTTCCACTGAAAGATAGAACAATCGTCATTCTTCATTGTCACCTTCGCTCAATCACGTTAAGGTGGATACAGACTTTGCGAGGCATGCGTGTGTACCTTTATATTCGTGGCGAGGCATGTGCTAGGCACGTGCGAGGGCGAGCCAACATATATCGGCAAACGCTTCAAGATCAAAGCGCCTCAGTGAGAGCATTACATTACGTGTGGACGTAGTCGCGCATGCACGTTCGAGGTGTGGCCCGCGTACGATATCCACCCACGCCTCGACTTATAAAATGAAACTGTGCCTGTGCGTAGCACATGCCTCGCCACAAACATGAAGACAGACAAACGAGGCATTTGCTTCGCACGCGATGGCTCGACCCGAGCAATGTTGGTATATTTTTTCGACACGCACGCCTCAAGCAGAGGCATTCGTTGTGCGCCGTTCGCGGCGCATGCCTCGCAAAGTCTGTATCCACCTTTAAAGTCAACTGTCAGTCTAAACCAGGGGTGGGCAAATTTACTCATCAGGGGCCAAAAAACGCAAGAAATTTAGAGGCCAGAATTCCAAAAAAAAAAGCATTTTTTCTGCCAAATCTAAAGTTTTGGCTCAAATAATTACGGCTATTTGTTATGGCCATACATACACTCTTGCTCTAAAATCCGATTACGAAAAAAGGAGTGCGGCGCGTCTTCGTGGATTGAACGCACTGTAACAACACATGAAGAAAGGCTAGGATCGCACACGTGCTCCTGGAATGCACAGGGGTCACCCGAATACGAGAAACAACCCTTGGCGCACCGAAATCACTCGCAAATGTTCTGAGCGGACTGAGAGCTTTAATCTGCTTCTGGAAGGAGGTGGGCTGGTTGGCATGATGGCCGCCATGGCCCACGTACAATGGTCCACTTAAAGGACTAAGTGCGGAAACCACATCTCCTAACATAGAACATAGAAGGCTAGGATCGTGTAATCGATATTTTATACGTTCAACTTACTGGTAAACTTATAGTTTTACGTCCTCGGAGAAGGTACTGAACAGTGTTGTAAGGATTCTCGATGTAAAAAGTCTTTGTTGCCAAGAAGTCGTTTCTATGTTGCGGGTTACGAATAATGGTTTGCCTCATCTAAAAATAATAAAACATAGTAACATTTATTTTATTAAGGGCCAATTTTTCAATCGTCATACAACTTTTATCCAAGGAATAAATATGGCAGTTTGACAGATTTTATATACAAAAACTTTCAAAACGTCAAAAATATTCCTAATAAATAACAGTTACCTGACGATTAACGAATTGGTTATAAATAAAATAGGACACAATAAAACGCTCTTTTCGTTCGTTTGTTCGCTACTGCGTAAAAGAACGAGTAATTAGTAACTTATGACATTTTCTCGTATGTGTTTGTAAGAAAATAGATATAAACTAAACAAGTCACTGTTTTAATTATTCAATGCATTAAAGGAGCCGAACCAAAACGGGGATGCTTATGAGCCTCTACAAGCGACGATGCGTCCTGAGCAGTTAGCCCCACCACCAACCTTTCTGACTAGCTATTATTTTAAGCACGGCATGATCTATTCTCGCATAGCTCGTGCCGACACGAGATATTATAATAAGAATGATGAAACGAATTGAAAATAGGTACGAAATGTTTGTTTGTAAGTACCTCATCGGTGATGATATTCTGGAACGTTTTGATGTCTATATAAAGTAAATCGACTCTATCTTCTGCTGTTGCAGTAACCCGGACGGGACGTAGTTTTTTGCCTACTAGTTGACCAAATATATCTCCCTGTAGAAAAAGACAATTTTAGAACATAAATCATCGTCATCATCTGCCTAGCCTTTTCCCAACTATGTTGGGGTCGGCTTCCAGTCGAACCGGATGCAGCTGAATATCAGTATTTTACATGGAGCGACTGCCTATCAGACCTCCACAACCCAGTAACTGGGTAATACGATACTCTTTGGTAAGACTGGTTGTCAGACTTTCTGGCTTCTGACCAACAGTAACGACTGTCAAAGATCTACAAATGACAGCCGGGACCAACGGCTTTACGTGTTTTCCGAGGCACGGAGGAAACTCGCTATGGTAAATGGTCACCCATCCACAGACCAACCTCGGCAAGCGTGGCTTAACCCGGAAGATCGGTCTATGCGGCTGTAATTATTTAGCCACGAGCTCCTCCTCAATTTTAGAACATAAATAAGGTATGCAAAGCCCTGGTCACAAAAGACGCAGCGGAGAGGGAGAGAGGCATCTACAGGCACTCTCTTCTCGCAGCACTCCGCTTCTTGGGCGACGACCTTCGGCTACCACAGATAGTGCCTCCGATGCGAGTTACAGGCCCGAATGGGAGGCGCGCCGTGTTCCGCGCGCGTCTCTTACAAGGACGTGGGGCATTGGAGCAAAGTCCCACAAAAAGAGAGGAGGGGCTGATGGACCGCGACCTGCCGGGGTTACGGTGCATGCGAATCCCCGACCATACGACCCCAGTCATAGGTTTGAAAGATCACCGTAGGATTTTAGCCCGGTTATGCGTCCGGCATAACCCTTCGTATTCCCCAGGACAGAGGGTATGAATAAGGGTATCCCTGCAAAAAAAAAGTATGCAAAACCCCACATCGTAAATTAGTATTCCAAATCTGTAGGAAAATACCCCTATTTCCGTAACCCTACAGGTGGTTGCCAGATGGTGCGAATAATTTGACAATCCACTAGTAAGCTTCGGCCGCGGCTAGTAACCACCCACTGAATAAAGCCGGCCCAGCCGCAATTCGGCACGATGTTCGGTGAAGCCATTAAGGGAGGCGGATCGGAATTAGTTGCGCTACGGCATGCAGACCGCCCTGATACACATTGATACCGCCACAGCCGTGGACTAGTCGCGAAGGGTAGGCTGGTTTACCGCAGGTAGTAGTGTACCAGCCAATCAAGAAAGACTGCCCCGCCAACTAGCGAAAAATCACGGGATGCACCATCTTGTTGGTTGGCTACCGACCAGACGAGAGCACTTGATAAAAGCAAAGATGGAACAGTATCAATCTAACCTTAGTAAGAACAATGATCTTCTTCTCATTTTTCGACAGAACCACTCTTCCACGATGTACTATACATAAGTAGGAGATTATGTCCATTTCCCTGAATATGTCATGGCCTGGCAAGAAAAAAGCCAAAGTACTAAAACTGGCTAAGTGTCTTTGCATTGGTTCTCCTCCTTTGATTAACGAGTCCAGGACGGTAAAAGTTCTGTAAAAAATATCGTAAATCCAGTATAACATTTTTATGACGTCATGTAGCCGATTTTGTTTACAGCTACGGGCTCATTCACACGGGTTTTGTCTTTCATGATTCGTCATAAAATACGATACGTCATGACGGATGGACGTTCACATTGCATACAGAATCGTGTTTTATCACGATTCGGCAAAATATCCGAATTGATGTTCCCATTGGTTTCGTGATTCTTAGTCTTGGATGAACCATCGAACACGATGGATCCGTCACAAAAAATCACGATTCGTGTTTTTTTAAAAGACGATACGTAATGTAAGACGTGTCCGACATTTTTCCGATTCGTGATGCGTGTGAACACGGGCATTTAAAAAGAATAGCCGCCGTCAAAAAAAAATGAATCGTGAAAAAGACGATTCGTCAAAAAAACGAATCGTCTTCGTGTGAATGAGCCGTACCATGGTGGTTTTGGTATCATGAAATGAAATGTATGTTATCAAAACCTGGTTGGCGCCACACATTTGGCGCAAGGAAACAGATAAAACGCACATTTTTGCATGTGTTACTGCCCTCAATGCATAACATATCAATAATACCATCATCATCTCCCTGTCCTTATCCCACACTCGGTGGGGTCGGAACAACATGTATTCCTCTTCCATTCTTCTGTATCACCAGTTATCTTAGTAGTCACTCCTTTCTTACCCATACCATCCTTCTCACAATCCATCCATCTTTTCTTAGGCCTACCTCTACTTGTTATCTATCCACATTCATATTAACACTCTTCTAATAACATGAGTTTCTTCCTACTTACCTAGTAAGTAATTCATTTTCTCATACCTTGTACAGGTGAGATGTGTTAAGCTCTATAAATTTTTGTGACATCTACTATGTATACCATATCTCCTGCGAATAAATATTTCTATTTCCCTCCACATATCATGTCCATACCACGCCAACCTATTTATTACTTCTCAACTTTTCAGTTACTGACGCTACTTTCAAACTGCCTCTAAGATACTAACATTTACGCCAAGTTTATTTATTTTTATTTCTATTTTCTGCCTGTGGATGGTCTTTGCGAACCATTTTTACGTAACCATACAGTTATTGACGAGTCTCCAGCCAATGGGGGGAGGATTGTGTGAAGAGGAAACTAAAATTATGCTAGACTAGCTTTTGCTCGCGGCTTCGCTCCCGTTAATTTACGGATCCCTAATTTTTTGATTCCAAAATATAGCCTATAGCACTCAGGGATAACGTAGCTTCCTATTGGTGAAAGAATTTTTGAAATCGGATGAGTAATTTCGGAGATACCTCCTACATACAAACAAACAAATTCTACCTCTTTATAATATTATGCTAGACTAGATGTACTTATAAATAAGATAGTTGCCACGTACTTTTTATAGAAAAAGTAATTCAAATCCTGCCGAAATACCACACCGATGCGATTATTCGTGAGTTGTTCAATATTGATACCCTTGGTTCTGTAATTGAGAATACATTTAAACCACTTATACAGAATGTATTTATAGATTAAGGTGTAACTTATAAATGCTCTTAATACTCTACTAGGCAGGGGGAGTGATTTAGGATGCGTTAAAAGTTTTTTTTTTCTTTAGTAAAACTTTCGTGAAACATATTCATATTTATGATTAGTTACGGTCTACTCACGTGCTACGTTCGACTCGCGACCTCGCCACGTGGTCAGCTCATGATTAAGGACTCCGTTTGGGTCCGAAACTAGTCGGGTAAAATGCACTTACATCCCGAAAAATGCACGTGAGTAAACCGTAACTAATCATGAATATTAAAAGAGTGTCCACGAGTGACGATACGTACGGCGCACCCTGGACAGTCAGCCCCGCTACCAATCTCGCTGACTAGCTAATCTTTGTCGACACGAAAGAAGAAGAGGCAATGGCCTGTTGCTATATACTAAATAAGGCTAAATTACCGTACCGAGCTAAGCAGAGCCAAGCTACCGAATTAAATCACAAAAAAAAACGTGAATTATAGCAAATCGCGGCCATCTATATATTTTTATTAAGTTTTAAGAAGGCTTATAGACTTATTTAATAATAGTTACCAAAAATTTAATAAACTAGTTGCTAATTACAAGCCTCCACAGCTGGATATTAATTACTTAATCGTCGAAAAGAACAAAGAATTATGAACATATGATATTCGTGAACAACTGCTATTCTAGAAATACAACTACATGCAATATATGAAGCTTAACACCGTGTTAATATAAGTATAAAATTTTCACCAGTCAGGTGCAGTTCCTACCGTTAATTACATTGCATTTCTTTTTTTTAATTATGCGATAAAAAAGTATATCATCAAATAACTCTACCTTATCCAACAATATCTAAAATGTTTCATGACTTTGTCAATAAGTGGTTTGTCCACCCTCTCGGAGTGAAGGAACCTCTTTAATTGATTGACGCTGTGTTGGAACAGAGTCTCTTCTTGAGCGTTCAACAACAGAAGGGTTAAAGCATGACAAGATATGAACCTGAAAGTGAAATAAGTAAATCAAAAAACTTGTCTTGATTGATTTAGTTTCAAAAATTATCAACCGCGCGAATTGTATGATTTTAAGGTTAAGCTGCGCTTGCCGCGGTCAGTCCGTTGATGGGTGACCTTTCGTTACACATCGGGACCCCTCCGTGCTTAGGAAAGCACGTTAAACCGTCGGCACATTTTATAAAACGAATTCGTGAATACGTGAATTCCTTCAAACCACATGATCTATATAATGGTATAGATTAACCCCGCACGGGATTTAGATTGATTAAAAATACTTTTTTTTTCGCAAACATTTTTTTTATGTGATAGAAAATTTCGATGTCGTGCTTAGATGAATGAAAGCACGGCGAAACAGCTGACGAGCACGACTAGCGCGATATCGCTACACGCAGTCAGTTAACTCGGGACGCTAAAATTACTCAGGTCAATCAGTGTCACCAGTAGATCACGCGGTTTGAAGGAATTACACGAATTCGTTTACACCCTGTATAAGCTAAAGCATTACTCCAATTACACACTCACACGCACTGCAACAAGACTTCTAAGTTATCATCGGAATGCAGTCAGTCACGGCTGTCATGGAGAACATGACAAAGAGTACATTATACTCAGTATACAGTGCGTGTCTGTGTGAGTGTGTCAATTCAGGCGATTCTAATAAGTTGAGGTACTGCTTTAGCTTATATAAGGTTAGTCGGAAAGGGGGTACTAATCTGCAGACCACTAACCGCCATTTTCAATATCCTATCTATCGGCGGTTTGCCTTACTACAGATAGAAATTTGACATTACCTCTATATAGCATAATTCAAATTTCTATCTCTAGTAGGCGAAACCGCTGATAGATAAGTTATTGAAAACGGCCGTAAAAATATCACTAATGATGGTTTTAAAGCAAGTGTTAAAATTTAAAAATTCGATAATATTTATTTCCATGTAAAATTATTTTTATTTTAGATTTTTCAAAAAATCTTCTGCCCTCCTTTAGTACGAATCCAGAAAATGAAGCTTCTTATTCGTGAACCCAAATATGACCTAAAATGTAAACACGGCCGATTCTTCTTCTTCTCTCGTGTCAGCACGAGCTATACGAAAACAGCTCATGGTGTGGTGAAAAGATTAGCCAATCAGCAAGGTTGGTAGCGGGGCTGACTGCCCAGGGTGCGCCGGACGTACTTAAGTATCGTCACTCGTGGAGGCTCTTTTCATGCACCCCCTGATCATATCATATCGTACACAGCTGATCATTGCTGTGGATAGATTTTAGCATATTTTTATGTAATTCTTAAACAGCTATTTCTCGTAAACTATTGACTTTTGGGGAAAGTGGTAGAACAAACGTTATTCATTATTATGGGTACTTTAACAACCTTTCGGATTAGTACCTCCTTTCCGACTAACCTTGTATATCTACAGTGTCGTCGGTCCCGGGTGTCATACGAATACCTATCGGCCTGTCCACATCTCCACGTCACGACGTCATCAACGTGGAACGGTGCGTAACGTGCAAATTTGCGTTACCGTATCGTAACACGTTCCGCCTCTTAGCCGGAAACGCACACGTATATGCGCTCCGCCCGCGCTCTCCACGCCCGCGAGTTAGTCGCCGTCTATGTGCTCTGATGCTATAAACCCATACCTTACTGTTTCTCTTATTAAAATTCAGGATTTACATAGTCAACGATAAATCTAACAATAATCCTGACGTGCATTTTTACGATACGGTAACGTAAATTTGCACGTTACGTCAACGCACCGTGCCACGTTACCGCACCGTTCCACGTTGACGACGTCGTGACGTGGAGATGTGGACACGCTCTATGACTGTTGTTACTGGTAGTCAGAAGCACAAAAGTACAACGCAATAAAAAATCAAATATTTACCAAAATACAATAGCTAGTAAAAATAGGCAGAGACCAACTCCTATGTTGTCACGTTCGACGATAAATCTACCAAAATTCAGGCCCATGATACCGGCTTCCGCTAAATTTAGACTTTCGGCAAAGATCTGTAAAGATTAAAAAAGCTGTAATCGTGATGATGTTACAATTATCTTATGTGCAAATGTGTATAATGCAGGTATTCTATACAATGCCTAGGCAATGTATAGAATGCCTGGGGCCTCCAGGCAATGTATGAAATATTATGAATATTATTGTCCACTACATACTTTGCCTAAGTAATGTATACATTTCCTAGGGATTGTATAGAATACCTACTGGTCCGGCAATGTGTGAAGTAAATAGATTTGGTCATACATTTGGGGCACCCCAACACGGATAGGTTAGGTTCGAAGGGGACGACGGGGGCTAGAGTGAGCGAGCGAAGCGAGCGAACGAAGCCCCCGTCATTCCCTTCGTGTTAGGTTACTTTAAACCCCGCAGACAGAAATAAGAGCCCCGCATAGCGGGGCTCCGTCGATTCTCCTTTGGAAATCCAAACAACCTTCCAAACATCCCCTTAAGTTTTTCATTTGTTTTTATTGTGCCTCGCGTGGAGTTTACTGCCTGCTCGCACGTCTTCCCCTTTGCCGCTCTCGTCTTTTTCACACATTACCGGCTGCGCATTCGGTATTGTATAGAATGCCTAGACAAAGTATAAAATAAATAATATTTCATACATTACCTGAACGTTTTAGGCATTCTATACATTGCCTAGGCATTGTATAGAATACCGGATTACACAGATTGCCGGTAACATATATAATAAATAGCAATTGTAGAATTACTCGTAACACAGTAGAATACTAAGTATATTGCAAATCTATACTTGGGAGCAAATAAATCGAGCCACTTCTATTTTTCACGTACAATTGTTATTGTTTTTGGTACCTATTATGGAACAGATCCATTCGAAACATATATGGGAAAGGACATTTTAAGAAAGGACATTTCGAGAAAAGGACCATATGAGAAAGGACATTTCGAGAAAAGGACATTATGCGCTGAGACGCAATCCAGTAGGGTTGGCAAACCCACTTATCACACACACAAGTTTAATCAGTGTATGTCTATAAAATTAAAAAGTAATAAACAGCTTTACATAACATACCAGATGTAATTCATCCCAACTCAAATTCTGTGGCAACTTGATCACATCTGGCATCCAACAGGTGTTCCGGAGGCTAACGTGAAGCAACTCCATATTTTCCTCATTAAACTCAAAATTCACACACTTCACCATCAAGTAGTGGCTAGACCCGAGTACAATTAGTATGTTGACAATTTGCCACTTTATTATCTGAAGAACGAAAATGATAGAGGAAAATTAATCATATATCGGAGGAAGGAACAGGTTCAAGAAAGCAAAGCACTGAGATGACTGACATAGTAAAAAGGAAGTTAAGGGTCAATTCATACTTGCCCAGTGTTGAAGCGCATCGAAGCGTTAATCTGAAAATTAACATAGGAAATTCACCCTTATCTCCGCTACGTAATTCACATTTTTTTTTAGATAAAAAGAAGACCCGCGAATTCGCGCGCATTCTACGGAATTCGCGCGTCTGAGCACGACCAACGCTGATTGGTGCGCGCGCGTTCGCGTACCCAAGCACATATTACTCGAACCAACGCTTCGTCACTCGTCAAACTCGAAACTGACCTGTGAGTCAACTGGCAACTGATGTCCATCACTACTAAATTATACCCTTTTCACCATAAATTGATTAGTGACGTTTCTCTACAAAACGTTACCATACAAAGAATAACAAATATTTTAAAAAAACAAGGCATTTATAATATAGCTATTTTACGGTTTTTGATGATGTCGTTTACGTTTTTTCTATAGCAGTCTCCTTACGGCTACAATTTACGAAATGACCGAGCTGTCAGAACTCATCTTTGAGTGAACAGAATATAATGTTAAAGTTTGCGAATTCATGCGAATACGCGCGCATTCGTTCAACTTCGCTTTAAATGTGAATAATTTGACGCTTCGATGCGCTTTGACTCTGTGCTAGTATGAATTGACCCTCAGGCTTCATCCTAGCTAGGCAGTGCATTGCATTACGTTGCGTCGGGCAGTGCGGCTTGTCGTTACGACGCAGTCGACGTGTCCTAACAGCTGCGTTGTAATACAGTCTTTATAGTATTTGATGAGTAAGACTAAATTCAACTGCCGCAGTAAAACCGCTAAAAACAGACTATACGCGCCGCTCTGTTAGATGCACTGCTCACAAAGGCCACCAGTATTGAAGACATATTATTATTTTTTGTTATTTTCGCGACGCGATGCTCGACGCAATACAACGCACTGCGCTGCCCAGATAGGACGAAGTACTCGTATAAGCTCAACGACCATCTAACAACCCAGCACCACCACGTCTCTTATAACGTTTTATTTCAAGTTGTAAATTTTAAAGATTCAACTTTCAGTGGTGGACGGCACTCTGTAAACCCTCCGATAACTCAATCATCGTCGGATCAGCATCTCAATTATTTTTTTCTGCTTGTTTTAATTTCCATTAGCCTTCTTTGGACTATAATGGCTCATTTACACGGAGATAGTTCCTCGACGCGAGTATCGCGCTATCTCTGTTTTTGGGTGAATATTCGAAACTTCCTTAAAAAAAAAATTACAAATCATTATTC
Source organism: Amphipyra tragopoginis (assembly GCA_905220435.1). Lineage (NCBI taxonomy): Eukaryota > Metazoa > Arthropoda > Insecta > Lepidoptera > Noctuidae > Amphipyra > Amphipyra tragopoginis. Next base: position 9,020,579 of record HG992006.1, read on the forward strand.
ACCTTCGTTGTTTACATTAATATTAGTTTCAGATTGTTTTTATTCTTGTCTTATTACTTGACGGCAGTGGTATAGTTTGATTTTTCATTATTATAATTGAAGTTTGAAACATCTGCATTTAGAACTTTGGGATGATGATAATGACGTTCTTATTTTTGACAAACATTTTTCGAATAATCACCCTTTTATCGTAGAGAAAGACAAAGACAGAACGAGTCTCGCTTCGAGAAACTATCCTCGTGTAAATCAGCCTTAAGTTTTGCTGGGGAAGTATCGGAAAATGTACTTTATGAAGCAGAACTGGACTAACAGACTTATTTATTCATTCGCGTTTCAGTCATAGAATATGGCCATTTTGTATGAACTTGGGACCAAACATTTTCACTTTGTCGCATTGCACGTTTACGCGAATTTTTCATAGGTGATGCGGAGAAGAAAAGTCATCTAGCATGTTTGCGAATTGATGCTGATTAATGTTATTATTTCCGCAAAGTTATATTTGCATTGCACTACTTTGAAGCGAGCCAGTGCGGCGGTGGGGCGTTAGGTCGGCGAAGAGCTTTATACTCAGTAGTGGTTAACACAAGCTATGAATAATAAAAGTCTAATGATCTATAACTGTTATACCCTATATTCTTAGGCTTAGCAATTCATGTTATAGCGTGAAATATACACATACGAACCATAATATAATTTACGTTTGCCGTCGGCCGATCACTGATATACTCAAAGTATGCAAACAAAATATATAAATGAGCGAATTTGCATATTGTATTTATAAGAAAACTAGTGTTATCGTCAATTTCCACTGTCAGGAGCGCCTGCATTATTTCATACAAAGGAATGGCGCCAATGACATCCAATACAAATGCTTTGGTTACATAGTTAACTAAGCATTTTTTTCTGTCGGTAATTAGAATACCGCGGTCATCGTAGTACGCTAGCTGTAAAGTAAAAATATAATAATAAAACATATGTAGAAAGAAGATCTAGAAGACCACAACTTATACAAGGTTAGTCGGTAAGGGGGTACTAATCCGAAAGGGTTTTATAGTACCTATATAGAATATAGAATAACTTTTGTTCTAGAACTTTCCCCAAAAGTCCTTTTAACTTGAGAGAAATAGCTATTCAAAGATTTCATAAAAATACATCTATCCACAGCTGTGATCAGCTGTGTTTACATTTTAGGTAATATTCGGGGTCACGGATTAGAAGCTCCATTTTCTGAATTCGTAACTAAAGCATGGATGAAGAATTTTTGAAAAAACTAACTTCAAATTAATTTTGCATGGACATAAAAATTATCGAATTTTGAAATTTTAACAGTTGCTTTAAAACAGTCATCAGTGGTACTTTAAGTGGCCTGCGGATTAGTACCCCTTTTCCGACTCACCTTTTTTATGGGTCGTATAAAATTAAAGGTGCTAATCTCACTTTTAGCAACTGTTGAGCAAACAAAAAATGAGATTTAATTAAATTTGAGCGATTTCTGTCGCCATTGCGATTTAAGACTGATTTTAACAGTTATGACATTTTAGAAAGTTAATATTTACTTGTGATTGTAATTTAGACAGTTGTTTAAGTACGAAACATCAATATGACCAACTTTGACTCTAACAAATGAAAATAGCCATTTGACTCCAATTTTACGCTTTGTGCTCAATGAAAAATTAAACAACTCTATCCTAATGGAAGATTCCCGTCATTGGAACTAAATCGAGATTTTGTGTCGATTGAGTAAAGAATGTAGCTATTCTTGGTTATGATATATTAAATAAGTAGTTTATTACGAGTATTTTTGAATTTTCTACATCATTAACTCAAAAGTGCCACCTTTGATTCTATACGACTCATATCTATGTTATATTGTTGGAGTGCATGAAAAGAGCCTCCACGAGTGACGATACTTAAGTACGTCCGGTGCACCCTGGGCAGTCAGCCCCGCTACCAACCTTGCTGACTGGCTAATCTTTTCACCACAGCATGAGCTATTTTCGTATAGCTCGTGCTGACACGAGAGAAGATATGTTAAACTAGCTTTCGCCCGCAGCTTCGCTTGCGTGAAATTTTGAACCCGTTAAGTGACGATTTTCCATATAAACTTTCATCCCCTATTTAACACCTTTAGGGGTTGAATTTCGAAAAATCCCTTCCTAGTGGATGCCTACGTTACAAAAGGAACCTACTGTCAAAATTTCAACTTTCTAAACCCAGCGGTTTAGGCTGTGCGTTGATAGATTAGTCAGTCAGTCAGCTTCTCCTTTTATATGTATAGATAACTCATATTTTTATAGAACGACACTCAGGGAAAAGCCAAGGTTTAACGGATTAAAAGAAAATATAGTCAGGTTTCGATAACCTGCTAGCCTAACATGCTTCGCGCCAGATAATTTTGTTGTCGAATTATCTCGCGCTGCGCTTCTTAGCCCGGCTGACAATTACAATAGACAGGATTTGTAAAGGTTTAAGTTTCAAACAAAATCAAGGTATTATAATAAATTCTTACGAATAATTTTATGACAATATCGATCCAAGCGATGCAATCACAGAATGCGCTGATCATCGTAAACATCCATCGAGATACTGCTCCAATGCCGCCTTAAATCGCACATTAAGAAACATTATTTTTATTTTTTGCACAGAAATGCATCATCATCATATCAGCCTATTGCCGTCCACTGCTGAACGTAGGCCTCCCCCAGAGATCGCCAACCATCCCGGTCTCGGGCAGCCCGCATCCATCCGCTGCCAGCCACCTTTTTCAAATCGTCGCTCGGTTCATCGTGCCGCAGGGCGTCCCACACTACGTTTGCCCAAACGCGGTCTCCATTCACACACGTAACAACATTAAAAGAAAAGTATATTTTATGCATATTGTATATATTATGCAGAAATGCGTTACAATTAAATAAAAACAAAAAGTTTACCTAACACCGATGCAGAAGTGATAGATATAGCCACAACGATAGCTCTAAACATCAACCAGGATTGCATAAATCTGAAAATTAATAATTATTTTATACAACACCAAGAGGATTGCTGATGCGTTACCAACTTTAAAAACAAAGTTGGAAAGTCTCATTTGCCTGTAATTTCATCAGCAGGGTCTGGAGCCCTTTAAACCGGATCACAGCAAATAGGAAATAGATAGATAGTATACTTTATTGTACAATAAAAGAAATAAAACAGAAGGAATACACGTGATGCTGATGAATCAGCCGAAAGACTTCCACTGCTGGACATAGGCCTCCCCCAATAGGGGGGGTTTGCCATAATCGCCACGCTTGGTAGGCGGCTTGGCGATCGCAATATGGTTGTTAAAATACTCAGAGGACGCTGCTTCCCATCCTCTAGTGAATCCCTTAGTCGCCTTTTACGACACCGATAGGAAGAGATGGGGCAATGCTACACTTTACGTCCGGCACCACACGGAACATACAATTAAATTAACGAACGAATTAAGAATTAAAACACACGGAATACACGTAATTAAGTATAAGTATGAAGGTAGTACTTTCCCTGACAAGCTCTTTCCCAAGAAGCGCTACTAGTCTTACTCCTTATCTCAGCATAACGCTGGCTTTCCACCAGAGCTGTTCTAGGAAGCAGAGCGCTGAGCGAGAAAAAAATCCACTAATAGGATTGCTTCATTTTCCTAACCTCTCACAGCGTAGCATAACAATAGAACTTTGATAGTTTACACTTCATAGTACGGACTCGGTTCGACTGTTCTACTTTAAGTGTGCGTCCAGAGTGGCGGCGCACCGCGCAGGCGGAATGACCGATGGCAAATGTTTATAACGTTTGAACTTGTCCGGAGTGCGAGCGGGCGCGCACATTTCACGGCGCATTCTACTAGCAGATGCGCATATCATTATGCGTATTTTGATTTTTACTCGCGGATAGTGAAGTGAAATGTCGCAAATTAATTTGGATGAAGACTTTCCTGCTGAAGATTTTATCACAGCAGTGATGGAAAAGCTTTTCATTTGGATGTCCAGGCACACTGACCATAAAAGGCTCGAAATAAAATATATATTCTAAAATAGTATAATTATAAAGTAATTTATTTTAACACAATATATATTTCAACCATAATAACATTATGAACACTATTGCCTTACCGCTTCTTTTTTCCGTAGATAGAATTTCGTGCTTTCTTTTTTTTCACACAAAAATATATCATCGGTAAAGAAACTGCTTCTTTCTAAATATTGTAAACGTTTGAGTTTTGATATCGAGATTATTAAAGCCAAAGTAAAATAAACGCAACACTAAACATGCGCGCACGCGTCAACATCCCGCGTGCACTAAGGACAGGTATCGACGTATAAATCCGCTCCGCAATCCGCCATACGCGGTGCGCCGTCACTCAGGACGCATACTAAGGACTTAAAACATCACTCACATAGATTCTGGCTCTCCCCAGAAATCGCCTTCAAATGGTAACGAACGGCTTTCTAGAGCATCAGGAATTGCTTTTGGAGATAACCTTGTTCTTGTTGTGCTATACATTTTATCCCTTTGTCTTTGTTGATACTAAAAAAGTTGGGCTTTACTAATAAGGGTACAACTGGCGAAGCGTAAGCTGATCTTTGCATTTGTGTGAGTGCACATAGAATCGATTGCCAAAAAGCAGTATAAACCGGTTTTAACCAAGCAAAGGGCGCGTCTGCATTCATTCTCACACAAATGCAAAGCTCAGCTTAGGTCTCGCGAACGGTAAGGTTTTACATACACCTCACAAACATAAATCACGCCTGTATACCCCAAAGGATTAGTCAGAGGTGTAAAGTACACTCTCATTCCGCCGATATGTTAACGTTCCATGTAATAGGGGGAGAGCCTATTGCCATAAACCCGGCACAAATCCTGACTCCGGGCTGCTACTGAGAAACTCCACATAGAAAAACCAATACGAGTACACCTTTACCCGACCTGGGGATCGAACCCGGGACTTCACGCTCAGCAGTTGCGCTTGCGATCAACGAGATAATATACACCTCCTTATTGATGAAACGCTGAATAAAGATATGACAAGCTTTATATTAAAACAAGTGTGAGTAGGATTTGCGCTCTAAAGGTTGTTTCTTTTATCTGCAAGTCCATGTTCTGAACAACGCTTGTTCTAGCAAAACAACCTATTAAAAGTGAGCGTGCAGACCCTTTAGGGCGCTTTTTAGGGGCTTCAGGGAAGTAAAAATACTTACATCTCTGTGCTTCAATACATATTTTTTAAACAACTCATCGAACATAGGTCCAAATTCTTTTATACATATCTCCAGATAACTATATTCATGAGTGTATCGTTTATATATATCCAAGAAATCTTGTACTGGTATGTATATAATCTAAAACAGCGTGAATAATAATAACATTTTAAAACTATTATATATTTGATTAATCTAACAAAGGAGAATGGGAAAGAAATATATGAAGACCAGTCTTAATAAAAAAATAAAAGTCAATTACCATGGATGGGCCCAGGCCCATCCATGATAATTGATGTACCTGCCATACAACGACATTCGGGAGCAATAATTAATCCGGGTCACCAACATAAACCTTAATATCTGGGAAACTAAGAATGCTAGCTTATTCAAATAAAAAGTATTTTATAGACTATTTAAGAAGTTTTATTAATTTTATTTGAATTGTCTCTCTTTCTCTCGTGTCAGCACGAGCTATACGGAAATAGCTCATGCTGTGGTGAAAAGATTAGCCAGTCAGCAAGGTCAGTAGCGGGGCTGACTGCCCAGGGTGCGCCGGACGTACTTAAGTATCGTCACTCGTGGGGGCTCTTTTCATGCACCCCAATTTTGAAATTGTTATTTAATACGACTCAAATTTTCAAAGGACAATGGGACAAAACGTCCCCAGTGGTGTAGCACTTTCTTACCTATTGTATATGAAATACCTTATTAATATCTTAATTTTATTGTATGACAGCTCATCTGTAAAATGTATAGTATAAAAGTTATTTAATATGAAAGTAACATAAAAACTACCTTAAAAAAGTGCTTATATTATTACTTCAACATGAATATAATTATTTTAGTTAGTGATAAGGGGTTATTTGAAGAGCTCCAAAGCTAGTGTAAAGCTGGATTCCCACGGTGCGTGGTAGCGCGCACCGGCTGTGCGTGGTATCATCATCCGTAAAATCACGCACCGTGAGAAGCCACATTATGAGGGTGTGTGATGTGGATACGGCGTACCGCTCCGCACGCGTCCGCGTTACCACGGACGAGTCTCTTCCCATGGTGCGTCGGTGCGAGCTCGTGCGTCGCGGTGCGCGCTATCACGCACCGTCGGAAGCCGGTATAACAATAGTTCAATGTGGGAAAGAGAGAACGAGAGGCGCACGCGTCCGGAGGCGAGACGCGGCGCGGCCCTGAGACGGTACTTCACGCCTGAACAGCTGCTCAACTTGTGTAAAGCGCAAGTTCGGTCATGCATGGAGCACTGCTCTCACCTCTGGGACGGATCTGCCAAATACCACCTCGATGCACTTGAGTCGATCGACAAACGGGCCAAAAACCTTATTGGCAACGATGCACTGATAAACTCAAAACTCCAGAGCCTTGAACATCGACGCTGAGTTGCCAGCTCTGTCAGTTTTTTATCGGTTACACTTCGGGGATTGTGCGATGGTACTGCACAATTTCATTCCGCCTGGCCCTTTCCATCATCCGACTACAAGACGTACGGTAATGCGCCATCGGTACATGGTGGACATCCCACCCATACGCACAAAGCGTTTTGCGAACACTTTCATTGTTCGCACAGCCAAGGAGTGGGATTCCCTGCCGGAGTCTTTGTTTCCTGATGGCTACAACCTTGGGGTCTTTAAGTCAAGAGTGAATAGGTTGATTCTAGGCAAGCGTGCTTCACCGTCGACCACATTATCGCTTACCATCAGGCGAGATAGTGGTCAAAGACGAGACAACCGACAAAAAATTTTTTTTTTTAAAAATTGTACCTCGGTGTCGGGAGGCACTTAGCGAATTTCGTTGGGCCAGCCTGGGATGAAGTAATGATCGAAAGTAAAAATGCAGTTATAAATAAAGGTACTATTATTTATAACCTTCTCCAGAAAAATAAAGAATCATAATTATAATACTCATGTCGGTATTTTTGATTTTGAACTGTTTATAAAGTTATTGACTTTATAAACAGTTCATTTCGAATATAATGACTCATTCTTTAAGTCAGTACAGCATTTATTTTTCAGCTAATAATTGATTTAAAATGAGGAAATAGTAAAAAAATAAATATCATTTTTTTTATTTCAAGCTGGTTTCATTCATTCGTTCACTCATTCTCGACTATTCATTCCTTCGTTCATTCAATCAAACTCACTCTATAATGCTACAAGGGTGGGGACGGAGTCCATACATTTTGTCCCATTGTCCTTTGAGTAGTATTATAGGTATCTCTTTAAATTCACGGCTCATCTTCTATGCAGAAGATGTCCGGTCCTTTGGAACGCATACACGGGGACACAGGTCCAACGCACAGAGGCCCCTTTGAGAACTTTAATCTAAAATGGGGTGAGGCACATACCGGGGACTATCCACGGCTGCACTATTGGAGTACAGTCATGGACCGTCCCAGGTGGGTGCAAGACTATTGTAAAATGTGGTGAAAAATATCTGGTCTATGGGAAGGAGTGTTAAATGGACTAGATAACTTCTATTGCCGGAAGAAAACGGTATTATTATGGTCTATTAAATACTTTTTATTTGAATAAGCTAGCATTCTTAGTTTTCGAGATATTAAAGTTTCTGTTGGTGACACGGATTCATTGCTCCCGAGCGTAGATGAAGCTTAGCCCTTTGTAGGGCATATTTTACATTAAGAGGGCTATCGCATTTTGTCTCCTGCCTCGCTCGCACAGGACCATATTTTGAAGAATGTTAAATTAAAAGATGCATTTTTTAATAATGTATTCAATGGGCTCCCTTTAAAATAATATTAATTTGATAGGTAATTATTAAAAACACATTACTATCGTGTTCCCTAATAAACTCAGCTCAATAGTTATTATGATCCGTTTTTGAGAAAAGTTTAATAAATGTCACAATAAAAATGTTTTTAATAATTATACCTATTAAATTAATATTATTTTAAAGGGAGCCCATTGAATACATTATTAAAAAATGCATCTTTTAATTTAACATTCTTAAAAAATATGGTCCTGTGCGAGCGAGAGAGGTGAGAAAATGCGATAGTGCTTAAGGCACATATGAAACCACAATTACTTGGCGTCACTGGCGATCATTTTGTTGGTCGAGTTTGAGTGCTGTGCCCGTTTAAGGTCGATGCGTTTTTTAGCATAAGGGTGATCATTCTTACAATAGTTTCGATAAAATCGACATTAAAGTCGAGCTAGTGGTGGTTACAAGCGCTGTACAATTTTCGTTTTTGCCAAAAGGGTTAAATTTTTAAGTAGAACATTAGTTGCGATTACGACTTAGGGTGTTTGCATAAACAAACAGGGTTTTCCGGTTCCGACTTTGTGTAACCGCATTAGATAACACGGGCCTATTTACACGCACCTATCGGTACCGACTTGTATCATATGTACCAGGAACCCGATTCTTTATGCAAGCAAACTTACGTCAAATTTTAATATACAGACGCCAGCAGGTCAAGCTACCTAAAACTGTTGTACGTTCGGAGTTATGTCAAGCTAGAACTACATTAAACCGATGTGGGCCACGTACGCCGATCTGGACGCGTTGGAGCCCATACATTTTATACGGCGACTAGTTGTGTAGAACTAAAGGGCGGAGCACACCAGATGCGTGGCGTGACGTGAAGCGTGCACGCACCAGTTGTAATCTATGAAACCGTAAGAAAGATGCCAGACCAGATGCGTAACGTGTGCACGCGCGTGACCCACGCACGCAGAGCCGCAGCTACTCACAAAGGAGTCAGCGCGCGTGTGTAGCGGAACGGCAACGTCGCACACGCGTCTGCAGTGATGACGTTGTATTATATGGCGCTCCCGGTTAGATGCCAGACCGGGCACGCACGCACACGCATCGGTCATTGCTGCACGTGCGCACGCACAGCAGGTTGTATTTATTTACAAACTGAATACAGTTTACGAGTGTTTTGTTGTTGAGATAATTTTAAAGGAAAAACTCATAGAAATAGTTCGCAAATATCAGTGAATATTAATATCATGGACCCAAAGTCTCTTTATAGCAGCATAAAATTCTGGGCATAGTAGCAACAATAACGCTAATAGTAACATACTTAAACGAACTATTTATTGGCTTGTAAATGGGCCCCAAAAATAAAAGAGAAGTTGCAAAAAGAAAACTAGAGCCTTACTGGCCCAGTAAAACGTAAGCCTGGCTGATCTGCAGAGTACAGTAAATCCCAGTTAGCTGAAATTTTGAAAAGCTCTCTATACTATCAAAAATGCTTCATGATTAAATGATCACAATACATTTCCGCGAAACGTGAAACAATAGCTAAAAATTACAAAAAACCTGGTTAGAATTTTTGCGAAATCGAATTCGCAGAAATGCTTGACAAGCATTTTTGATCATCCAGTGAGCCCAAGTATTATGTCGTTTTCAAAACAATGGATAAAATCGAAAGTAAATACAATTATTACTTACTTCACAATCTGTGTACGCGTAATATGATCTTAGCGATGCTTTACCAAAGAATACTGCACTGACAGACAACATGCTTCCAGATCCGTAAAATGTTTGCAACATTTCACCTTTCTCGTCGTGGTACTCAGATTTTATAAAACCCTAAAAAGTAATGCACTTAGTAGTGTTTTTATACATAAAATCACATTCATGACACATGTGGGATGAGTAAAGTCTATAATTTTTATTTTGACGAACTAAATTCTGCCGGCGCGCCACAATCACACCGATAATTCAGCCCACATCAAGCTGTATTCCTCCCAATCCCCCGCCAGCAACGCCCTAAGCCGAGGTCCGAGTCCCACTAGCGTTTTTTTTCTACATTTTGTGTCAATCTTAGTTAAACAAAACTTAGACTTTAAATGGACGACACGTTTGGTGCAGTGGCTAAGCGATTTGCTTCAGCGCTACGGGTCGTGGGTTCAATTCCCACACAGAACAAAAATTTGTATGGCCTACAGATGGTTGTTTCGGGTCTGGGCGTTTGTGTATGTGAGATTTGTGTCTGTCAACGCACCCACGATACAAGATAAATCTTAGTGTGGGGCAACGTTACATAAAAATGTAAAAAAAAATAATATGATTCTTACCTGAACAACCCAAGTTACGCTTTTGCATTGCATTCCAAACATAAAAATATTGGCATTTTTTGGCAGGACTAAAAAATTTGATGCACATGCCAATTCTCTTATTAGCCGGGGATCAGCGAAACTGAACGCTCTTGATACTGAAATAACTTTTTGAGCCACCTCGCCTTGTACTTTCCAATATACCTCAAATGGTTCGTCTGCTAATGTATTAGAGTACAGGACATCTATACCTCTATAATACTTCCAATGACATACAAGATATCTATCGAGTCTCTTGAGCAAATTTTGATGGATTCTATAGTGTTGATAATATTTCTTGAGATTCGAAACAAAACTTTGATAATTCGTGAGTTCTCTATTTTTCAAATACAAATAGGACACAAAATGACCTTGACAATACATTAATATTAAATAGCACATGTAGGCTACTGAAATCCCTACATAAACATCCGACAAGGTAAGAGCTACAAACTCAGAAAATGTCCACTCAAATACCCATGAAATAGTTACACCAGCCAAAGGATTAGCTTTCACACAATTAACATTATTAGTCTTGGAACATATCACCTCTCCAAAAAAGTAAGTCATGGTAAGGCTTGGCATATAATTAGTTAACTCAAACACGATATGACTTGTTAATACTTGATAGCAGAAATTTATTAATATAAGTTTTCGGCACACAGCTACCAAAGGATTGGTACTTATATCCCATTTTAAATAGTCTCCATGAAAAAGGATGTAAATTTTAATCAATCTGTTAAACTGTAGAGTGTAATAAAATTGTGGGGCACCGAAAAGTGATGCCAAATCTTCAATCCAAAGTGTTGACAATATATCTAGTATGAAAGTAAAACTCTTGAAACGTTCAAACATAACTGAAGAAAAAGTATTTGTGACCATCTCTTGTTTTTTCACAGCTGTTAAAAGGGATACGCCTATATCTAAAGCGTATATAGTATCAGACCAAAGCGTAAATACTAGAAACCATGCAGGAATTTCAGGCTTTGTCAAATTAGGTGGATATAGACACAACACGAGCGTCACAGTGATGACAACGATTTTATTCCATACAAAACCAAATTTAGAAACCGGATTTAATATCCATGGAAATTTAAAGTTAGTGAACATAGATTTTGTCTGCAGTTCTGTCGGAGTGCATAGAACAAGTTGTCCTATATATTTTGCACAGTGGTATACCGTTTCTTCACGTGTGAAATCCAGATCCAATCCAGGAGGCTTTCCAGATAAGGACAATTTCTCAACAATTTCGAATATTTCCCACCAACGCCTTTTGATCCACGCAATTCCTTCATCTTCATTTCTATCTATACCTCTTATAAATTCTTTACATGTAAACAATTTTTTTGCATGTGCTATTCGTTCATGGACAGCTTGCAGGACTTTAATTCTATCTGCCGGATATTTATGTAAAGCTCTTATTAAAAATTTTCGCTTTACGTAGTATACTTCACAATAAGTAAGACACCGAACTGCAACCTTCCTTTTCAGGTTAGGTACACAAAAATTTATATCTCCGAATATTGTGCCACTCGTAACAGAAAGAATGGGTGTTGTGCCGTCATCTGCCGAAATGAGCTGAACTACGCCAGATTTCAAGTAATATAGAGTACTAGAAGAATGAGAACCTGAAAAGAATTTTTCACCAGGCAATTTATAAGTAATAGTTACAGATTCACTCAGCCATCGCCGAAGAGCATACGATGTCTTCCTCAATAGAGGACTGTGGTAATACAATGGCCACAGTAAGTCTTGTTTGATTTCAAGCCTCAAATATCTTGGTATTTCATTGACAAAAACGTCAGGCATAGTAATGATACCGCTTCGCTTTCTCCATACCAGCTTGTAAAAATGTTGAACTTTTTTGTAAGCGTCAGGCGAAGGGTTTCTTCTCTTAGTCTCTTCGATCGTTTTTTTCACGAGCGGATATTTAGCACAAACTCTGCGAAGTCTTAAAACGGATTCAGCAAAAGCTTTCGGCATAATAATAAAATGGTTTAATGTATAACTGGATACCACAAACAGGCATACTATTATAAATTCTAAGATCGTAGAAGGCTTTGTTTCCTGATCGAAGAAGGCGTTATCAGTGAAAGAGAATACAAATGCAAATCCATATACATAGGTGGTAAATCCCACATCGGTTTCGTTAAGCTGAAAATAGAATTGTTTGTCAGTTTAAAACATATAACTTTTACTTTAATCAGGGGGTATTTCACCAACCTATCGTTAACTGTTCATTAGGCTAACTTGGTCTCTGAAGTTTTTAATAGCTAACGTTTGCATTTCACCATCAATAGAAATATTATAGGTGTAGCACTTAACTGAGTCAATACCTGGAGTATGGGAGCGGCACGGGAGGGGTGACATATGACGTTACATGACGCTTTCGAACTATCTCGACACGTGATAAATATAATGAAGATATCGCTTACGATATTTTTACTACTACTAGATAATGAAAGTGTTAATCATTGATACAGTGATTCGGGTACAGACAGCAATTAGGAATCTGATTAATTAAATTTGGGATTTCGGGATTTGTTTGTTGTTTCAGTTGAAAATATTAATACTTATTAAATAAAATAATATAATTATTGTAACTTACTTTTTGTTTACATTGTCACGCACAATTAGATTAATTAATTTAACTTCAGTATACATACGTAAATATCGTAAGAGATATCTTCATTATATTTATCACGTATAGCGAGATAATTCGGACATGTCGTCATATGTCACCCCTCCCGTGCCGCTCCCATACCCCAGGCACTGCCTCAGTTAAGCGCTAGACCTATAATAGAGATAATGACAAGACTATGACTATTGAACACATAAATGTCGTATTTGTTGGTCACATTTAGTTTATCTGGTCAAAAGTTTGGGACTACTTATTGATTTGTTGGTGAAATACTCCTTGTATCTGTTATGGTTTGTTGTTATTAAAGGACCATGGGACAAAACGTCCCCATACCCCAACAGATCTGAAATGTATCTCAGTTGAAACATCTAAGTAGGGTGATAAATTTTTCCTATGGCGACATTCCTCAAAGGAGCGGGATATTCCGGGAAAAACGCATTTTTATTAATATTATTTTATTTAAATGAATATTCGCATCGTACATCCGATTGAGTTGAAAATTTGAACTGTTGTTGTTGGCACTCACGCAAAAGTTTCTGACATAGTACCATCAACGAACAATAGGTGGCGCGCGAGTCGTATTGGATAATTGTAAATAAAAATTCGCATGGTTCATCCGATTGAGTTGAAACTAAGTACAGTTATTGTTAGCACTTGCGCGAGAGTTTCTGACATAGTACCATCAACGTGCAATAGGTGGCGCGCGATTCGTATCGGATAATTGTTAATAAAAATTCGCATGGTTCATTCGATTGAGTTGAAACTTTATACAGTTGTTGTTGCCACTCACGTGACAGTTTCTGACATAGTACCATCAACGTACAATAGGTGGCGCTTAAGTCGTATCGGATAATTGTCACTAAAAATTCACACGGTGCATCCGATTGAGTTGAAACTTTTTACAGTTGCTGTTGCCACTCACGTAAAAGGTCATATCGTCTTCCACAATTACATTAATAAATTGTCTGCATAACCCCTGAAAGACGATGCCTACCAAATCCTAAATACTACACTAGGAACCAATAACAACCACACATATGTCATTAGATAGGTATTGCAATATACAGCAATAATTGGTATGGCGGCTCATTTAAAATCGCTGTGTGAAAAAAGTTATGGCGATGTTTCGTAGGTTAGGTTAGGTTAGGTAATTTCACCTATCACCTATTTACTAGATGTGATTTTGAATGACGACACATAATTATAACACTGTTTACTCACTCTACTTGCATTTTGTGCTATTACCGAACAATTTATAAGAAAAAAAAACACCTAACCTAACCTACGAAAAAATCCCCTAACTTTTTCATACAGCAATTTGAAATGAGCCGCCATAGTAGTTACTGCAGTATATTAAAATACCTATCTAATGACATATGTGTGGTTGTTATTGGTTCCTAGTGTGGTATTCAGGATTTGGTCGGCATCGTCCTTTCAGGGGTTCTGCAGACAATTTATAATGTGATTGTGGATGACAGTACATAATTATAACACTGTTTACTTAATGTGCTTGTTTTTTATTACGAAACAATATACAAGAAAAAAACTACCTAACCTGACCTAACATAACCTAACCTACGAAACATCGCCATAACTTTTTTCATACAGCGATTTGAAATGAGCCGCCATAGTAATTATTGCAGTATATTGCAATACCTATCTAATGACATATGTGTTGTTGTTATTGGTTATGTTGACCAATTTTTCCGGTCCTCCTTTACCACCCTGTATATACTAAACCCCATCGATTTTGAAGTTAAAACTGGTTGCTAGTCTTTTCATAAATCCTTATGAAACTACTGACACATCAAAAAAATCTGTTGGAAGGGGGGGACAGGTCTCATACAATTTTGCCCATCATCCTTTATTATGATTGACATTTGAGCATATTCCAATCTTAACAATGGATCATCATTCAGCCTTTTTTCATCTACTGCTAGACATAGGCTTACCCTAATATTCACTTCAATGGTTTTCAGACAAGGTTCCTACCTACTAATCTTAAGAGCTGTGTCAGTGACCTTAGTTTTTTTAGTGACTTCCTCGTTCTGGATCTAAGTAGTCTCCTCCGAGATTATATAAGATGGCAGCTGTGATGGACTACATCTCGGTGCTATATGAAATCACTGGCAACACTGGTTGAAGACTTCGCTCTTCAGACAATGAGGTATACCGGACAAAAAGATCTTTCGTAGTTTCGGAAAGGCCCACCTGAGTTGGATTCTAAGATTGACCTCTTTCTCGAAGTTGGACCTGCCTAGCTGGATACTGTGTGGTGGACGTAATGGTCGACAACTTCGAATGTAGCATTCCTAACAAAAACTGGTACGGATGCAACATGGACATTTGACATGACTCTTGTTTCATGTTCATTATTAAGTCGTTTAAGACGACACGTTTGGTGCAGTGGCTAAGCGATTGACTGCTGCGCTGCGTGTCGCGGGTTCGATTCCCGCACGGAACAAAAATTTGTATGGCCTACAGATGGTTGTTTCGGGTCTGGGCGTTTGTGTATGTGAGATTTGTGTCTGTAAACGCACCCACGATACAAGAGAAACCTAAGTGTGGGGCAACGTTTTTCCAAAAAAAAAAAAAAAATTAACCCCACGCTTTGGGAACATCTACTGAGATCACTTAACATTGTGCTAAGGTCCTCTAGCTATTCTGCCATTAGCACTACATCATCATCATCATCATTCAGCCGAAAGACGTCC
This sequence comes from Amphipyra tragopoginis, assembly GCA_905220435.1. Classification (NCBI taxonomy): domain Eukaryota; kingdom Metazoa; phylum Arthropoda; class Insecta; order Lepidoptera; family Noctuidae; genus Amphipyra; species Amphipyra tragopoginis. Next base: position 9,036,222 of record HG992006.1, read on the forward strand.
ACTGTTGGACATAGGCCTCCTCCAAGCATCGCCACATTCACCGGTCCTGTGCTCCATGTTGGGGGGGTTTGTCATAATCGCCACGCTTGGCAGGCGGGTTGGCGATCGCAGTATGGTTGTCAAAATACTCAAGAACGCTGCTGCCCATCCTCTAGTCTAGATACCCATGGGAAGAGACCCATGGGGTAGTGTTATTCTTTACGTCCGGCACCACACGGCACTACAACATCGGCAAATCGAAGGTAAGTTGTGTATGAGCTATTTATAATATTGCCGTGTCGTTTGAAAAAAATCTTTATTACCTTATGCCAGACGAAAGCTCGCCAGTCATAATAGTTGCCTTTTGTCTGGCAAAGTTCACAGAAACCTTCTTCAGTAAGCAGCAACCAGAAGCAAGTGATGCAGTTGAGACATATACACAGCACGATTGTATAACCTATTACAAGTTTCCAGTAGGAATGCGTTGTGACTAAAGAGAAATAATTTGTAACTCTGTAAATACTGAAAAAAATAATTAAGTTTTTTTATTTCTTTGTACGTTTTTTTTTCATGGGCTGGCGTAAGGAAATGTTTTATATGATTTTTTTTGTGTTCTTTTAAATAAGTAATTGTTTTTATTTTCTTATACGTAAGTACATCTAATGGGGTTCATAAAATAACTGTCAAGGATTTCCGCGAAACGTGAAAACATTGCTATAAAGGTCATAAAACATTTTTTGTTATATTAGAAATTAAATTATGTTTAATGGAGTTAAAGTTCAGATCCTAATGCATGTTAATTCTAAATTATGTATGTGTTCGTAACTGTAGGTTAGAATGTATTTAAAACTCATCAAAAATGTTAGTCAAGCTTACGAAAAAATTGCTTTTTGATTTTCGGTGAAACCCGTTTGTATTCCCTAGTCAAACCATAGTGCATTTTTAACAGATGACAATTAGCGCCTGTTTCACCACCTCCAAGTAAGCTCCCGTTATATTACTTGGCAGATAATTTCATACAAATTCTATTCCATTTTTTAATTTTCGGTGAGTAGTGGCTACTTAGACATCGTGAAACAGGCCCTTAGTGCCTCTTATCGTAGCACTTTTAAATCAATACCGTCAATAAAACAGTGCACTTCCATTGGGTCATTGCATAATAAACACACGTTAAGCGCTTGTCATCTGAACCTACACAAATATCAACATAAAAACAAGCAAGTTAAATTGATTTCAGAATGATAAAACGAGGGAAAAGGTCGTTAAACAATCTATGATGCAATAGAAATTGAACTTTGTGTGATGGAATTATGATTTCTATTCCTGAAGGATGTTAATTCTAAATTTAAAAAGGCTGGAATATACTTACACTAGAAATTCGTTGAATGCTAGGATGTTTGGCCACAGTTTACCAATTGAGCAGGGGTCTGATTCTACCAAGCGAAAAAACGGAACTAGCGACAGTAAATCACACATCAGTAATATTGCTGATTTAGGTAAATGTTCACGTCTCATTGCTTGATCGGTGACTTGTCTAGAAATAAATAATAACATGTTTTTACACGTTTTACTTTAAATTATAGTTTCTTCCTCCTAGCCTTTCCCCAACTATGTTGAGTCAGTTTCTAGTCTAACCAGATGCGGCTGAATACCAGTATTTTACACGGAGCGACTGCCATCAGACCTCTCAATCACCGTAATTATAGACACAATAGATAAACAATGGTGGTGTCGTCCTGGGACGACACGCGAGACGCAACCGGTTAAGCGCTCCGCGCGCGCTATCCACGCCCGCTAGTTAGTCGCCGTCTATGTGCTCCGATGCTTTAAACCCATACCTTACTGTTTCTCTTATTAAAATTCAGGATCTACATTGTCAACGATAAATCTAACAATGATCCTAAAGTGCATTTTTACGATACGGTAACGTAAATTTGCACGTCATGTCAACGCACCGTGCCGCGTTACCGCACCGTTCCACGTTGACGAAGTCGTGACGTGGAGATGTGGACAGGGCCAACGATGTTTTCCTTTACCGTTAACGCAAGTGGTTAGCGCAACTCGAAAAGTCAGAGGTGCGGACCATGGTTGAACTCAGATCTTCCTGCATAGAATAGCGTTTACCGGATTTTAAAATAACATAACAAAAGAACTGTCATTTAAAGTTTAGTTTGAAGTTTTAATTTGAATTTGTATTCTTCCGTGTCTCGGAGAGCACGTTAAGCCGTCGGTCCCGGGTATCATACGAATACCTACCGTCATAAGACGGTCGTTACGCGTCAGAAGCCCGAAAGTCTGCCAACCGGTCTAACCTTAGAATATCGGTATTGCCCAGTAACTGGGTTGTGGAGGCCTGAATGCAGTCGCTCCGTGTAAAATACTGATATTCAGCTGCATCTGGTTAGACTGGAAGCTAACCCGAACATAGATGGGAAAAGGTTAGATGGAAGAAGCTAGTAAATGTAAATTTTCATAGTGTTACCTGTGTACTATATGAAGGAAGGTGTCGATACCATAACAAGAGTCACAGAAATAGATATAACAATAATAAACAAATATCAAAACCGGATGGTAGTCCATTACGTCATACACTTCGTTACAGTAAATAATCGGATATACAGATTGTATGGGGCCCTGCAAATAAATAACATGATAACAAAAACAAATACTGTTGAGTACTGCAAGTTTATAGGGTAGTTCTACGCTATACTATTTCGATATACACCGTGGGCCCGAAGCGAAGTACCCGAAAGATTTTAACCACGCCTTTCGGTATTATGAGTCAAATGTTATATCAACGAAAGTCCAATTAACTCATTTTTTTCGGTATTTCTTTAATCAATTAACTTTAGTAGTTCCTTGTAAACAATACCTTAGGTTGAACTGGCAACATTTATAAATTATCGTGTGAGTGGATAAGAAATTTCTCTCTTCACATCCCTCCCTGACAAATAAGACATACAGCGAGAGGGGTAGTGTATCACAAAAGTCGCAACGCCGCGTTTATAGGACTTGTTACCATAGATATTTTTCGATTTGTGAATTTCCGTAAATAATAAATATTTAGAAAATTAAGCTTTATTCAACAAACCATGTCCTAGCTTTTCTTCTCCAATTAGGCATCGGAATCGAAGGTTAAAATCTTTCGGGTACCTCGGGCCCACGGTGTATAGCATGACGTTCACACTATACGCTATATCGCAAGTCGGTCTACTATCATACTATGTAGGTATAGCAAGCTATTTAACGGCGATCCGTCGGACGATGGACGGGTAGAAGTAAGGCGGGGCGGGGAATAGAGAATCGTACGATATACCTCTGAGAATCGCTCAGGTTTATCGTGTACAGCAACCCAATACTTTATAGCACAGCGTTGTGTGAACGTGTCCATATAAAATGTATGCTGAGCACTATCGTCGTGCTATACAATATTTGCTTTACATTACAGCGTAATCTAAACTGCGCTTTTTAAGGGATATATTTAAAAGCACTTTAATTAAAATAACAATAAGGCACACTTCTAAAGTAATGCTTTCCATTACAAAATTAATGGTTCGCACCATAATCAATCAAAAGCATCATCAGCGAAGCGAATCGCTTTTGGCGTTGTGAGGTCACAGTTCTAACATAACTTATCCTACCTTTCAGCTATCTGTTTGCATTTTATTACTTATTGCGATAACTTAAGAGGCATCCGGGTCGCAAGCAGTTCGTTATACGCATGGTATAATAATCTGCTATGGTTGTACGTTTTTGATTAACTACCTACAAGTACCTATTGTACTGAAGTAGTGCTGAGTAAAATCTTGGCATTTTTTATTATAATTTTCGTGATACACATTCATATTTATGATTATCTACAACATAGTCGAGCAATCCCGAAAAATGCATATGAGTAAAACGAAAAACGTGCGTAAGTGTCCAAACACACTATGCCGAATTTACACGACCGAAGTTCGGCGGCTGATTTTACTTTCCGACGTATTCGGCTGATATGACACACCATAAGTGCTGAAGTTACGAGGCAGAAATTCAGTTGCGCAAACTTGTGGGCGGACACGCGGGTCAAGGGCATGCCTGCGTCCCGCTGCTCCCCGATCTTCGTCGGCAACCGAACCGAACTTGTGTCGCGTATAATGTGTGCTTTACAGAATACGTTGCCGCCGAATTGCCACTGAACTTACGCCCGACCGAAGTTCGGCTGTACGCTATAACGCAACGTAATTTCGGCTTAATGTGACGTCAGTAATTCAAAGAGCATTGCAGGCGTAATCATGCCGAACTTCGGTCGCGTATCTTCGGCATAGTGTGTTTAGACACTATGGATTGACCATAATCGTGAATCCAAAAATTACTGTTCTCAAGATTTAGTAGAATAATTACAAAATCTTACCAGCAACGTCTTTATAATGACGCTGTAAAGAACGAACATCTTGAACACTGGGTGGAACGGCAGAAAGATTAGGTTGCTCCATTCTATACGACTCTCTTCGAGAGATACATTTTTTTCTGAAGTTATTTTATGCGAAACTACGGTTTTGTCAAATTGTGTCTTCGAGGGCGCTCTTAGAGGGTCTTCGTATGCCTCACTTCTTCTAATAGGCATGATTGTTACGTTGTTTTTACCTTTACTTGAATACAAATACGATTGCTAAATGACATAATTATGACATAGTTATTTCTGTCATAATATAACAGATTTTTAGAAACAGAAGCGATTATATTTTTACTGTCTTAAGCAAGGACGTTATCGTAGTACCAAAGAGCATAATAAAATTATAATGAATGTTGATTTAGGGTCAAAATACACGTCCGATAGTTGCTTCCGGGAGGGGTGAGTACACTAAATAGAAAGCGTTCACAACAGCTCGATTTCAATACAGCAACTTATGTCGAAAATTATTTTCGCATGAAGATCGTTTTTACATTGTTTCCGGATGGCTCCCCAATGGTTTGAAGAACTACATACTTTAATCTGCAACAAAATAAAGAAGAAGGATACAAATTGGCGAAAAGCAATTACTACAAAAGAAAGACTTGCTTTGTGTCTAACGAAGACTTGCTTTGTGTGTAACGAAGATCATACTCTTAATGAAATTATGTTTGCAAAAAACATTGATGTTGGTCGATATCGTTGTTTTGTGTTCGATAAACATCGAATATCGAACTTTAGATATTGATGTCATTATCGATGTCATCATTGATGTTGATCCAGCCGCCTAACGAGAGCCTCTTTAGGTGTTGCTGATGGTCGAGGCTCTTGGCTATTAAACTATTCGCCGTAGCAAACTATCGACAAAATTACCTACTGCTAAGGGTCAAAAATACACGTCCGATAGTTGCTTCCGGGAGCCGGATCCGACTATCTGATTGGATTCATGAAATACACGTACGATTCTCGTGTCCGATTTTTTCTGTACGACGACGACGCGGCGACACCCGGACGATGCTTACGATTCTGACATCCGATCCGATAGTCTGATCGTAAGTGTAATTCATGTTCAAACAAATGTATGACGCGGAGGCCTTCAGATAGTCTGATCAGACTATCGGAACCGACTATCGGAGGCAAGTATCGGACGTGTATTTGGACTCATACCCAAGGGGGTATGAGTCCAAATACACGTCCGATACTTGACCATCTTTTGTAATAAGGATTACAAAAGATGGTCTAAGAAAAACCTAGGTTTTAAAATAGCCCCGTCTCTTTTTGTTATATGACATAAGAAAGTGGTGGGTATATTTTAAACCTGGGTTTACCTTAGTCTTGGTTTAAACCATTTTTTGTAATAAGGGGGTTAGGGTCAATATACACATCCGATAGTTGCTTGCGGGAGCCGGATCCGATAGTCTGATCGTACGTGTAATTCGTGTTCAAACAAATGTATGACGCGGAGGCCTTCAGATAGTCTGATCAGACTATCGGGACCGACTATCGGAGGCAAGTATCGGACGTGTATTTGGGCTCCTAACCGCGCAAGCAGATTTCTACAACCGTCTTTTAAACTGTGGACACACCCGCAGCAAGTCGACTTCTGCAATTTTACGAACTAAGCGGACAATGAAGTGCATTGAAGTTAATGAAGTGCTTAACATGCGCAGTAAAACAAGCTAGTGGTTTTGGCAGCATACTATACCGTTTTTCTCAAATATCCGGCCACTCTGGACTGCTATTTATTATAAGAGTCTTCATGATACTCAAGCTTCCTGAAATTCCTGTAGTAAATTCGTCGGTAGCTCATAGCGTAAAGGTATGCTTCTGACTTAGGTGAATTCTGTACTGAATAAAGGCTGTACGAGAACATTGTCATTGAGAATGTAAAATAAATGCGAAGCAACACAATTTGTTCAGTGGAGTGTGCGCTACGACTCCACGACAGACCTGAGTATGACAAAATGGTGGATCTTCATTACACCGTAGCGTGTGAATGCGGTACCTATTTATGAAATCGTAAACAATCTAACAACGTATTTTTATGATTAGTTACGCTTTAGTCACGTGCATTTTTGGGGAAACAGTTCGACTCGCGTCTTCATCGGGCGTTCAGCTCATGATTAAGGACTCCTGTTGGATCCGAAACTAGTCCGGCATTCCCGAAAAACGTACGTGGGTAAACCGTAACTAATCATAAATTCGTTTTCAGATTGTTTACGATTTCATGGTTACGTAACTAATTATAAATATGAATGTGTCTCACGAAAAGTTATAATACAAAAATCTGACAACAACTGGTGGTTATCTGGCTACACCACTGATCAATTAATTCATCAAGTCGCATTATAAATTATAATAAACAATCGATCCTAGCTGCATTTCTTAAAGGCCCAATTTAAATCGGTCCCAGTTGTTTAAAAGATATCCATAATACTTGATATTCATCACGAGCAGTCAGAACTAAAGGATAAATAGATAACAGCATTTCCCATTACATTTTAATAGTTCAGATTGAGTTTTCTTTTCATTATTTGACTTGGTTGCTTTCCCTTGTCACACCTGATGGTAAACACAGACAGGGTCTAAGAAGGAGCACACGAACAGAGATGTAGAGAAATCTGGCTCCCACATACACACGACAGAACACAGTAAACTGCTTGGCGCTGGAATTTAATATGAGGATGGTAGCTAGCCATGCGTGCTAGGTTTTGTTGGATCTTGCAACAGGCATCTATTTCCATCGTGCGGTAAAGGAAGTTATATTCTAGCCCATCCCAGGGGTAGTAACAGTTGCAATCAGCTACATCTTAGATGTAAAAGCTGATGATTTATATATTCTGTGTGTTTTGAAGATGCTACAGACAAAACATCCTCAAGTAATGAATAACAGGACTCGGTCCTTTGTAGGTAGATTGGGATTCTCTACGCTCGTATCATTGTATACTGGGTGCCCCACATCAATGGATCATGGAAGGAAAGTATTATAGTACCTACATTAAAAATAGCTTAACATGACTTTTTATTTAAAGATTTTTTTTAACCTCTTTTCTCAGGCTAACAAAATTGCAAAAAAGATAACATTGGTATCTTCGATCAATACCTACTGTTGTTGATCAAAGATCGATATAGAAAAGTTCGCAAAAGTTAGCAGTAGTTTTAATCCAAGTTCCAAGTTTTATAACGGGTCCGGACGGTGTCATAGGCTGCCTGTGACACAGATAATTTTACAAAACCTCGTATTTGTTAAATAAATAACACGGATACTGTTCCGTTATTTGTGTAACGACATGCTTTCAGTGAGCAAAGATTTTAATATACATTGTCGGTGTAAGTATGAGAGGAAGACAAAATTGTTTTAAGGTAAGTAGGTACCGACCCATTAACACATACATGATTTGTTATTAATAACGATTTGTTAAAGACGAATAGATGTTCATTTATATAAACCGAATCGTGATTTAATATAATTTGTCAAAAGGATTATCCATCTGTCATTGACTTTTCATATGATTGGTCATAAATGCTCGGCAAAAAATTAATGACTTTTCAAATGGCGACTAGATGATTCGTCGTGCCGATTCGTCCTGACGGATTCGTAATTTTTTGGTCGTATTCGTAATTTTTTGGTTGTATTCGTAATTTTTTGGTCGTATTCGTAATTTTTCACGATTTACCAGCGTATGAATACGGTTGTAAAAGATTATGGGCCACTGAAAAAATAACAGCGACTAAGTAGTATTAAACCAAGATCTGATAAAAAAAATGTCGATGTGTGAATTGGCTGTAAATCATTTTTTTTTTTTTTTACTAGCCTATTTGACTGTCCCACTGCTGAGCAAAGGCCTCCCCTTTTGTCTTCCAAACATCTCTATTTTGTGCCGTTTCTGACCATGCCAGCCCTGCAAACACGTCTAGATCGTCACGCCACCTACGCCGAGGTCGACCTCGACGGCGATGTCCTCCTTCAGGCGTCCAGTAAGTAACGGTCTTTGCCCACCTGTCCGGGTGCATCCGAGCGACATGACCGGCCCACTCCCACTTTAGCCTAGCTGTTTTTTCTCCAACATCTGTTACTTGCGTTATGGAGCGCAGGGTGGTGTTTCTAACACGATCGGTTAGTTTTATACCCAGTACACTACGCTCCATTGCTCGTTGGCAAATCTTGAGTTTGGACTTTTGTTCTTCTGTCAGTGACCAAGTTTGAGCACCGTAGGTTAGAACGGGCAAGATGCACATATCAATGAGTTTACGCTTCAGGGTTACCGGAAGGTTTCCCTTCATGTGTTCTTTCAAATCATTCTTAGACAATTTTATTTTTAATATACACAAAAACCGAAACTGCTATAACAATAATTCGGCTTCAAGCAAATTTGGTTTTATATTACAAACCATTTACGCATTGCCGAAAAAAACTGGCATGGGCAGGAGTTAACGCTTAATTTGATTTAATCCTATCGTGCGCAATTTTCTTAAACAAAAATATAATTTCGACCCTAAGTGTGTTGTAAATAGCGTCATAAAAAAGCGTGCTCCACTCCCCGGAGTTAATAAAAAGACGATAATAGGACAATGTTACTTGGATAAGATATTCAAAGGCAAATTATCGCAAATTGTTTTAGCTCCTTCAGAAGGGTGTTTTGAATTGTATACTGTGAAGCTGTAAAAATATTCGCGTACTGTTAGTGTCTGACTTTTAGGGCTTTGTTTTCTTTTAATCACAAGTTCTTTGAAACTGGAAAAAGAGGAGGACGTCTAACTTTGACGTTACTCTCACCTGCACTCGCTCCTAGCCGTTGAGCAACGAGACTTTCTCCTGCAAAACGTAACGATCTAGTAAACACACATAACATTCACTTGCCGGATTATGATATTTAGCGGTGACATTAGAGATTGGTCCAACAACAGAACAGATTGGAAAATCTTTATTTTGAGCACAAGACTCTTAAAAGGTTTACATGATGATTTTTGAGCTTATGACTTTTTTGACCACTTTCTCTATTTTGTTAGGGACTAGCTATAAAAGTCTGCGTGTATGACAAGATGTATGACCGTGGACGAAACGAAAGAATCGTAGCATGTGGCGTTCTACAGTTTCTGCCTACCCCCATGGGAAAAAGGTGTGAGTTTATGTATTTATGTATGTAGTTACAAAAGGCGCCCGAGGCACGCGCCTAGTATGCTGCGTTTCGGGTATGTATAACTAACGGGCGCCCCGGCAGCGCTTGATGTAATTCGTTGCACAGAAATTCATACAATTTTATAGAGCGCCAGAAACGCAGCGCTCGCCTCGGGCGCCTCTTATAACTATTCCTTGTACTAGAGAGGCAATATCGTCTTGAAAATTTAACCTGTTAGTTTATAATAAAACTACTGATATTCTCTGCGATTGCGACTGACCGTATTTTAGCTGCAGGCCATACATTCCTAACCTAAAAACACATTGCGATCAAATGTGTCTCCAGCAACATAGTGGCAATTGATTGACCTTAAAAAATATCCGCTATCAGTACTAAACAGCTGATTTATTTTGATTAGCCATCGTCTGTAAAACATGAATAGTGCCTGACAGAAATAAAAAAGGTTACTTTTATTAAAACGTTTATTAAGTTTGCAAATTAACAATTAAACTAGTAACCAATATTAAATAATGCTAAATTAATTAAAATTAAATATAGCTAACGATTTAAATAATACTACAATGGTTAAAACTAGACTAGCAAACAATTTGTAAGCATTATTATAGCAATATTCTTATAATAAAATTGTATTAGGTAGTATGCAACCAAATCTCATGCATAATAAGAAAATATAGGTAGCTTTTGGAAATAAAATAATTAAATGTTTTTCCTTATTTTCCCACACAGAGAAATATGTAACACACGTCAACTTGAACTTGATTCGTCAACACTTTTTTTACTTCATCCACTTTTGTTTAATGTTGCCTATCCATTTACTCCTATTATAGGTGTGGCAATACCTGTAAATAGAAAGGCACCGGGGTAAAATTACAAAGTGAAGGGTAAAATGAGAAATGCTTCATAGAAGCACGAAAGTTATGCCCAAATACTCAAACGCCACTCAATTTTAAGTTGCCGTTAAGTCTCGTGCTATCACTGTCACTTTAAGGCGAAGAGAAAGTGATAGCACGAAATTAACAGCAACTTAAAATTGACTAGATAGCGTTTGAGTATTTGGCGGTATATTTCGTAATCTGAACCCTTTTTTTTATCCTTTGTATATCCTCATGGATACCCTCTCCGCTTGGGAAAGACGGAGGGTTATGCCGGACTGTTACCAGCTAAAAACCCACGGTGTTTCTTCTCCTGACCTATGGCTGGGGTTGCGGAATTCGTAGCTGCATGCACCAAAACCCCGGCAGGCCCCGGTCTCTTTCTGTGGGGCCTTGCCCCACGTCCTGAGAGGTGCGCGCGGAACACGGCACGCCGCCTTCTTGGACTTCTTGTTACAGTAGGGCGACGGGTCCCCTAACCCGCCGCCCGCAGGCCACATACTAGGGTGGCCGGAGGTCGTCGCGCGCCCTGGCGCGGGAAAGGAGAGTGACAGTCGCCTCTCTCTCCCTCTCCGCTCCCTCATTTTGGTCGCCATTACCTCCTCACAAAAGGAGGCAACGGCTTCCCACGCACTCTTACTCCCGACCATGGACAGAACCACGGCCAGGTCACCACCGACTGCCGTGACTAGTTCACGGCGCTGCGTCGCTCACGCAGAGCACGCCTGCAGCGTGTGTAGAGCTGTGTCCTCAGGGCAGTCGACGCAGTGGTGACATCCGGGCGTCTCCCGGCCTATGCGACACAGTTACTTCCCGAAACATCCGTGTCCCGAAAGCACTTGCGTCAGCCGGAAGCTAAGGGCGCCATGCCGCCTCTCCAGCCACTCCTCCGTGACAGGTCTTACCACCGCTATGGCAGCGTGCTCCTTGTAATCTGGACCTACCTTAACTCTCGATCGATAAATATGTATTTTCTTACAAATCTCGATGAATTGTGATCAAACCTCTTTTGATCCCTTCCCCACAGAAACGCTCAGCCGTCGGGTTTTGTCATACCTGTACAAAATTGAAAATCTGTATTTCTTATTAAAGTATTGTGATCATTCTCAATTTTGATGGTTTAAAAACGATCACAAATAAATAAATATTAACAAACTATAAACAAATATTTGTATGGCCTACGGAAGATTCAATTGCTTACAAAAATACAGAATTCTTTTAAAGCTATATTGGACTTACTCCATTAGTAGAATTACGGTGGTAATTTATTCATATTATAGATTTTTTCCCAGTTATTTATCAGTTTAATTATTGCATCGTATCTTTGTTTCCAAATGAATGACAACCTTATTGTAGTATGTGCTAAATAATAGTTCTTTTTACACAATATTTCAAACAAAACATTATATGTTTTAATTTCTAGCCGTTTTTTCGCGAACCACCATATAAACTGATCTCCTTTAAATTGTGTTAGAAGAGGTATTTGTGTATTAGGTGTTGCTATATTCCGACAAGTTCGTGCGCGACCGTCCTGTAGGGCGACAGACTCAGGGAGGCGCGTAGGCGGTAGCAGCTACATAGAAACTGTTATTTTTAAAATTATGTCAGAGCGCACTCTCTTCAGGTGGCTTCCCACGGTGCGTGATAGCGCGCACCGGACGTGTGGTGGTATCATCCGTAAAATCACGCACCGTGGGAAGGCACATTATGAGGGTACGTGTTCGAAGCTATTTTTTCATTCCAAAATACCAAGTGAAAGAGAACTAGCACCGCACCTTGAGATTTACGGATACGGCGCACCGCTCCGCACGCATCCGCGTTACCACGGACGAGTATCTTCCCATGGTGCGCCGGTCCGAGTTCGTGCGTCGCGATGCGCGATATCACGCACCGTGGGAAACAAGCATTCCCCGCTGCACTACCTGCCACCGTTAATATCTAGAGTACAGCGTCCCCCCCAACGTTTGTCGCCCCGTAGGATGGTCAATGATGGACAATGGATGAAATGCATAAGAAAAAAAACATACTGGTCGCTGGTAAATTCTTTCGTCATTGGTATGGTGGTGGCGTAGATAAGATCTTTGATATCCGGATAAGCTTCTAACAAGTCTTCCCAATAATGCAGATTTAAGTATACTAGGTCCACGACCTGCGTGTAATGTCATATTATTGACACGAGGCAGTTTCATTATTAATGGGCACAGTAGACTAACCCCCGGTTTCTGAATTGAGAATTCTAGGATAAGGGGTCCTTAAGTAACATTAAATTGAGTACGGAGTTGTCAAAAAAATTACGGATTTTCTTCTTCTTAGCGTGTCGATGCCAATCTACACCGTGTCGGCCCAGAACTCAGCAAGGAGTTTAGCACTATCCGTACGTCCATTAGTTCTTGTGGCCTAAGTACAGGTAACAGGGCAGGCGGGACATGACAGCATTCTTTTGACAACTCCGTACTCAAATACTACTTAAGTATTGCTTATCCCGAATTCTCAATTCAGAAACCGGAGGTAATTCTAGTATTTTTTTGAAACAGGAAATTTACCGGTTGCCTGCTGTTTTCTATAAGACCAGGTTTCTTTATTTAGCTCAAATTTTTGACTCTATTTTTGTTGTAAAACAATTCTGTCACTAACTTGCCCATTATAATACAGTAAGCTGATGCCAGACGAGCGCCACGCGAGATTTACGCCGCGCAAAGTGAGTCGCGAATTTACGGCTGATTGAATTTGCGTTGGATTATTAGACCGACACTTTAATTCAGTTACTTTCAATTCAAGCATTAGTATCGAGTCCTTATGCGGTAGAGTTCAACGGATTCAATGAGAATAGTGTGAATATACGAAGCAGTAATAGATAATAGCAAAAGAAAGCGAAGCTGGGTGAATATGAGAAGATTAATATATGGCCGTGTGTCCAGCAAGCTGGCTAACAGTTCATGAATTTGGGGCCAGCGGGCTGAACTCTTCATGAAAACTTCACAAATCGAAAACTTTTAAGGGCCAAAATAATTTATACACTATTAACACAGTGTACATACTTACTATACACAGTGGGTCAACGCCCATACATTTGACAGGTCCTATGAAATGTCAAAATTATGTAGGGGCGGAGGTTGTGTCACAAGTATGCAGTATGGCTACTTGGGACATAACCTCCGCCCCTTCACCCCGCAACCCCGATTGCTCTGCGACAATGTTCTACGTTGACCGACTGTAAGGAGTAAGATATAGGTAGACTGTGCTATTAATTTAATAAAGGTGCACAATTAGCTCTTTATAATAATTCATAATTATGATTGAGGCCTGCTGAACATACGAAATCACGCAACTCACTTTACGCAGCGTAAATACGCTCGTCAAGCCTCAGCTAGGTACAGCATTGATATTATTAATAAATTTTCACTGTTTATAACCATTATAAAATGTTTTATTACCATTTGCTCATCCATTTATTCAGACAAAACTTACCGTCCGTGCATAGTAAGAAAATTGAAATCCCACGTCGACGAACAATCCAGCAACGCACCCGAAATAGCTATTTGTATGTAACACTGACGTTAAATGAGTGTCGCCACTGAAAAAAGTACATTTAATTACGTACAATGTCAGATGTTTATGATTAGTTACGGTTTACTCACGTGCATTTTTCGGGATTGCCCGACTAGTTTCGGACCCAAACGGAGCCCGTAATCATGAGACACAGCGAGGTCGCGAGTCAAAAATGCACGTGAGTGAACTGTTACTAAGTAATCTAACCTCCGGTTTCTGAATTGAGAATTCGGGATAAGCAATACTAGTATTTGAGTTGTCAAAAAATACTTTAAAATCTGTCATTTTTTTGACAACTCCGTACTCAAATGTTACTAAAGTAGTGCTTATCCTAGAATTCTCAATTCAGAAACCGGAGGTAACTCTGTCTGCCTGTTACCTCAATACGATTAAACTACTGAACCGATTTTGATGAAACTTGGTACAGAGATAGTCTGGATCCCGGAAAAGAACATTGGCTTCTTTTTTTTTCCAAAAAACGCGTTACACGACATCCGCGCGGGCAAAGCTGCGTGCGACATCTAGTCATAAATAAGTATGAATGTGTCTCACGAAAGTAATAGTACAAAAATGTCAGATGTTTTAAACTCTAGTTTAGGACCAATCTAAGGTTGAATATTCTATAGCAAGCTACTTTAAAAGCGAACGGCTTGATTACACACACATTCCAGAATTCCATATTACCTATTGTTATAATTTCTATATAAATAAACCATCAGTTACGAACTAGTCTGAAGTTGCTGTTTCATAACTTTGTTATAGCAACATTATTTTGTATAGAAGTGTATTTTTTTGCACGAATTTAATTTTCTTTCCTTTGTAGGAATAGTTGTATAGAATGATGAGCAGACTACATGGCTTTCGGATATACAGCTATAAAGTTATTAAAATAAGGTTTAAAATTATTTGAATTTAATAAATCCGTGCCATGCGGTCCCGCCAGTAGGCGTAGGCCCTTTATACCTTTGGCTATACGATGATTGAAAAATCGGTTTTCAATAAATCTAAATAATTCTTACGAGTTATCAGTAAACCATTTTTCGACTTCACCTTCATGAATAAAATAAGTGGTATTGAATGTGTCACCCTCTCGAACTATGCACTTGCCTGAAAATAAGGACACATTTACAACATTACGTAAATCATACTTCATGCCGAGGGCAGCGAACAAAATTATTATTACTTTTCCCTTTATTCATTTACATTCTTACGTTTACATTTTTAAATATAATTCTATAAAAAACAAAAAAAAAGGAATACATTTAAAAATATAAAAATAGAGGTCCACCGGCATCGGGAGCAGGGTTATTACGATTTTTATAAACCTTGAGAAACAGAGTTTAACACATTGTATAATATTTTCTGAAATTTACGTGAATCCCATTAACCATATCCCATAACCCATTGTACGGATTACTTATTACTACGTAATTCATTGATGCAAACAACTTTATAGCTCGTTCCCACGGTTCATCTGTTTTTTGCAGAATCCCGTATAGTGGCGGAAATGTTTCAATACCAGCATTCATACGAGCATCCTGTTTGCTATTGCATATACAATACTGCATATTGCGAATGCATTGCATAATGTTGTTGTCCTATAAAAAGCCGGTTCAGTCGAATTTTCCTATTTGGTTTTATCTCCGCACGGTGGATCCCGCCGTCCTACAAAAAGGTCTAGCTGATACTGCCAGCCGTAGTGACACAGATATTTAAATAACAGTCCGTTCCCGTTCCATTCCTAACGTGCGACGTAGCTGAATATTTAAAATTAAGAAAGTGAAAGCGATTTAATCTGTAAAGTTTTTTTGCATCAAAACTGTCACTAAAATAAGAATCCTAGAGAATAGGTTTTTGAAAGATTTCCATATACATGTATCAACCATGAATCGCATTAAGCTGATCAGTAAAATCACATTATCCATTAATTATTATAAACAGACCACCCCTTACAAAGCAAATAAGGAGCCAGCACCGATATACAGCATGTAAGGGTGAATACCGTTATCACTCAAATCATGGGTAGTTGACTTAAACAAAAATACAGGAAAGAGAAAAAAATATATACAAGGTTAGTCAGAAAGGGGGTACTAATCCGAAAGTGTGTTAAAGTACCCATAATAATGGGTAACTTTTGTTCTACCACTTTCCCCAAAAGTCAATAGTTTAAGAGGGAGGTTTGCGAGCGTGAGAACTTATTTTCGAACCCACACTTCGACATTTCTACTAATACAGCTGCATCACACAATGTAGTGTACACATACCAAAAAACAAAAGCGCACCGAAGGTTTATATTGTGGCGCGCCGGGTTAAATAAACCTTCAGTGCGCGTTCGCTTCTGAAGGACTAGTAAGTATGTTGCAAAAAACGCGCAATGTATTAGCTATTTATTCACCGCACCGCGAGGCACGCGTGCCCATAGTATTGGTGTCGTGAACAAAGGGTGGGGTCACAGTGTAATCGGTATTGACAGATTTAAACTTAGAATAATTACTGTAATATATTATTGTTGATTTTCTGTGTTTCTATTTTCGAATATAATGACACATAATTTTTGTTTGGGAATATTTTAGGGTATGTAAATGTTGCGAGGGAAGATAAGAGCCAACATAAAAATGAAAACGAGATAATGTGTGATTGATTTGTAATGAAAAACAATTAATGTACCTACATAACTCAATTACTGGGTATAGTAAATTTTTTTTCTCAGTTTGATATTTTAAAATTACTTATATTTTATTATAAAAAAATTATAGTACATCTTAGTACACACGGCTACAGATCAAGCTGTACATTTTCAGTATAAGCTGATCTCGCATTGTATAGGATTTCATTACAATGAGAGGGCAGTGTAAACTGGAAATTTATAGCTTGATGTGTAGCCGTGTGTACATACAAAAATTAATGCTTGATAAAATTATTTTCTTTAATTTATTTATTTATTGCTTGGGGCTGCTGACATCAGATAAAACATTTTCGCTGTTCCGTTTCTTTGATTTTCTTTCAGATTCTCGTTTTTTAATTGCCTCAATCAAATAATTGGGCTCATTTATTTCCATTTTTCTGTCTAATCTTGAATCTGTTATTTCCGGAAGCATACAATCAAGATGAAACTTTTGTAATTTTCTTTACGTTTTCCCATTTCTATCTGAAATAGTAATAATATGCAGAAAAATATATTAACAAGAAATAGAGAACCCTTCAGCTGACAAGCTATCAAACGTCAAAATTTACAAGTCTGCCCACGGCCTTGACGTAACTATGAAACGTGGTAAAATAAGGAAATCATTATACTAATAATAAGTGAAAAAGTTCTCACTGGGGCCTCTGCGCGTTGGACCTGTGTCCCCGTGTATGCCTTCCAAAGGACCGGACATCTTCCGCACGGAAGATGAGCCGTGATCTCAAAGTGAAAAATATATATACCTATATAAAACTCACAATATATTCGGACACAGTGTCCGAATTGACATATTTTAATTTCAATATTGTTTTCACTGATGATTCGGACACCAATAAAAAAAGCTGTTTTGTACAGTCAGATAAAAAACTTTCAACGATACCTTAATAATTGTGGAAATCCGTTCTCCGCCCAGCCTATAGTTATAAAAAAAAACAGTTTTTAACCAGATTATAACTAAAGCAGCCGTTTTTAATAAATAATATTATAAACCCACATACATAGATAGATACGTGCTTTGGCAGTCGGGTAAATAAAGATGGGGTATTCCTCGAAGCGCAACCACTTTGAACCGCACCAAAAGTATTCCTTGAAACCCACCAACGATGAAACATAGAGAAGAGAACAAAGGATTCGTGATAAATTATATCGATGGACGTTTTAAAATTCAACTGTTGTTTATTTATTAAAACTACCAGGAAAGCAGAAATGAACTGGAACTAGGTGCTTAAGCGACTTACCTCCGGTTTCTGAATTAAATTCGGGATAAGCAATACTTATGTAGTATTTGAGTACTGAGTTGTCGAAAAGATGCTTTAAAATACGTAATTTTTTTGACAACTCCGTACTCAAATGTTACTTAAGTACTGCTTGCTTATCCTAGAATTCTCAATTCAGAAACCGGAGGTTACTACTTAGCTCAATAATGGTAAAAATACAGGTTTTGAAATTGAATCAATTGTTGTTTTGAAAAGTAACAGGGTGACAGAAATTAACAGAAAATAGGCGCTTAGACGATCTGACTAAGTGACAGTGACCTATAAGGTAAGATATATAGGACAGTTTTAAGTTTTCTATCTTATTTTATATAAGAATAATAACGAATACTTTATATTCCTCTTTGTGTTTAATCGTTGGTGCACAACTTAGTGACATCGTTTAGGCGCCCATTTTCTGTTCATTTCTGTCACCCTGGTACTTTTGAAAACGACAAATGATCAATTTCAAAACCTATATTTTTACCATTATTGGGCTAAGTAAGTAACCTCCGATTTCTGAATTGAGAATTCAAGATAAGCAATACTTATGTAGTATTTGAGTACGGAGTTGTCAAAAAAATGCTTTAAAATCCGTCATTTTTTTGACAACTCTGTACTCAAATGTTACTTAAGTACTGCTTATCCTAGAATTCTCAATTCAGAAACCGGAGGTAAGTCGCTTAAGCACCTAGTTGCAGTTCATTTCTGCTTTCCTAGTAGTTTTAATAAATAAACAATAAGGGGCAACTGAATTTTAAAACGTTATCGATATAATTAATTCACTACGAATCCTTCATGCTCTTTCTTCTCTATGTTTCATCGTTGGTGCGTTTCGAGGAATATTTTGGTGCAGTTCAAAGTGGTGAGTCCACAAAGCTATTTATTACTGAAAAATGCCACCTTAAAGCCACAAATAGTTTTTTTGGTAACGCTTTTTTTGTCACATATAGATACTTTTTCATCGGACTGTACTAAAAAGCTTCAATAATTTGATGGTGTCCAAATATTCAGTGAAAAAAATATTGAAATTAAAATGTGTCAATTCGGTCACTGTCCGAGTCGTCTGTCTTATTGTTCAAAGAGTGAAAAAATGCAGTCATGTCACGACACTCGCAACCCACCCTTATGCCTTGTGCGTAGATGTTTCGAGAGCTCGGTTCGAATTATAAACGGACGTGCTGTCACCTTGGATTCTAGGATGGCACTGAAAATTTTTCGCGTGTGTACTCTTTTATAAAACAAATTACGGGAGAGTATTGCTCCATACTAAAATGTATGGGGAACGGAAAACAATTTCCGTAAAAAATTAACAATGTTCAGACGTAGATTACTCTCATTTGGTTTGATTTATTAAAATAATAAAACGGTAGACGTGTTATTCATACTTTCGTGTCACGATTAAACTAAATAGATTTTTATATAGTCCTTTAAAATTAAGTAAATTCTGCAAATAGAAAAGGTCGATTTAGATGTTTTTGAGGGAATTTAACATTTTTTTTTCTCGAAATGAATGATGATTTCGCAAATATCTCGCGGTGAAACTGTTGGCACATCTATTAAGGTTCTTCATTATTTTTTTTATGTAATTCCATGCGGAGAGTTTATAGAAATTTTGAAAACAGTAAGTGCCTTTTCAGGTGTTTCTTAAGGACTCTCCTCTTAAGAGAAACAGCTGTTCCAAAATCACAAAAAAAATACGCTAAAATCTATCTATCCTCAGCTATGATCAGCTGTGTTTACATTTTAGGTCATATTTGGGGTCACGAATTAGAAGCTCCATTTTCTGAATTCGTAACTAAAGTAGGGACGAAGAATTTTTGAAAAACCTAAAATAAAAATTATTTTACATGGAAATAAAAATTATCGAATTTTGAAATTTTAACACTTGCTTTAAAACCGTCATTAGTGATACTTTAAGTGGCCTGCGGATTAGTACCCCCTTTCTGACTAACCTTGTATATATACGCGCGAGAAATGAGCGGCGCGGCGGCGCTACGACGCGGCGTATACACACTCGCTAACGAGACAGCTGACTGACTGGGGTAGCAAACTATGCGGGGCCGTGCGTCGGGCCACGCGGTGAGTTCCCCGCGCCCCCTTCCGTAGATTGCTGCCCCCGCGCATAGGGTGAAATGCTTTTGAGGAAAAACGAAAATTTTATAAAAAAAAACAAAGTTTGTTATTTTTCATCGAATTTACGTTCTATAAATGAAACCAAACCACTGGTTTCAAGGATAACGGTGTTTACCCTTACAGCCTATACAGAAATCCATCATAAGGCTAAGGTTCATACCAACCAGGAAGTATAACTACTCGTCGCAGTCTTGCGGCCAATTGTCTTCTAAAAAACAAAGGCAGTTGGCGGAACGTTGGTGCAGAGTCCAAATGATGCATGTAAAGTGCAGAAAATAGGTCTTGTCGTAAACATGGTGGTCCTTGGTAGGCCAACTCAGGAAGCCAATCACCTACGGAAATAAATGTTAGTCTAAAATCTCTTTTTTTAATGTATATTTATATTCTTATCTTTACTAGGAACAGCGCTGGCGACACGGGCGTGACCACGTGTGAAGCGTGTATTAAAATCGCAGCGAACCACTTTCGAAGAGTCACTTTCTGTTACCACACGTGCACGAAGCAAACATACCGCAAACGATTTTATGATTTCGATATGGGTACCGTCCGCGAGACCTAAGCTGAGCTTTGCATTTGTGTGAGAACGAATGCAGATGCGTCCTTTGCTTGGTTTAAAACGGTTTATACTGCTTTTTGGCAATCGATTCTATGTGCACTCACACAAATGCAAAGCTCAGCTTACGCCTCGCCAGTTGTATCCTGGTACATTTGGTTTTCAGAATGTTTGACCTTTGGATACAATCAAAAATGTTCAATATTTACAATAAAAAACATAAGATTCGTAAGTTTGCCGTGGATGTGACGGTATAGTGCGTATCTGTGATGATACATTTTCGCAGCATGCTCGCGAATTCCTCGCGAACAGTTCTTGAACAAAACCATGCTTGCTCGGAGAAAGCCCGCAGAATGCGTAGAATGCCCGCAGAATGCGCGGTTTGCGCGTGCCAAGTGTGGACATAACTTTAGATAGTGTAAACATAATGCAATAAGTAACCTTTTTGCCTCTTCCACACTTGCCGAGTATATTCAAGAACAGTATCCTTAATAGACAAACTGATACCAATATCAGTCAGATACGTAATCATATTGCTAACGAGGTAGTCATTCTTGTATAGTTCCCGATACTTGGTGTAAGCGAAGTTGATTGCCACAGCCATAATCCAAATATCCAGCAGATACATAAGGAAAGTGACGATCACTTTATAGTATACTTGTTTGAGAGACACAGCGATTATCTAAAAAGATAAAGAGTACCTATTTTTTATAGTCCGACAAGTTTGTGCGCGACCGTCCTACGGGGTGACAGACGTTGGGGGGACGCTGTAGCACCTAGTAAAGGATGACTCACATTACAGCGTGCCGTGTCAAGGACGGGACCGGGCCGGAGCTCAACGTCCCATATATTTTGTACCAAAGCAGGATCTTCGTCGCTTCCGGGCTGGTTAGGTACTGATGTTTAATGACCAGAACTGGACGACGGGGGTCTAGCTTCGGTAAAAAATATATGCGATGCTGAGCTCCAGCCCGGTCCTGGCCCTGACACGGCACGGTGTAACGTGAATCATCCATAACAAGTGGCGCGCGCGTTTCCCTTCCCCGCTGCACTACCCGCCCCCGTAACATCTACGGTACCGTGTCCTCTCAACGTCTGTCGCCCCGTAGGACGGTCGGTCATAAACTTGTCGGACTATAGTTTTAAGCATCGGTGTTCCAGTGGTGTGTAACTGGATTTGTGAAGTGACCGTGACTGATGTGACCAAGCAAATTAGACTCTTTCTCAATATAACCGGAAATTAATTTTGGGTCACTTATTTTTAGGGGCATTACGTTTGTATTCAATAAAAGATAGAAAAAAAAACCTGTAAATCTTTGAGATTAATTGAGATAAGACTGCAGGACCAAAACCGAAAACATGGAAAGGGAGAAATGTGATGAAAGGAGTCATGAGCTCGAAATTTGAGAAAACTAAAACTGCTTTTTAACCGACTTCAAAAAGGAGGAGGTTCTCAATTCGGTTGTATTTTTTTTTTTTTTTTTTTTTTTTTATGTTTGTTACCTCATATCTCCGTCATTTATGAACCGATTTGAAAAATTCTTTCTTTGTTCGAAAGGGTATACTTCCCGATTGGTCCCATATAAATTTTGTTACGATTTTAGACTATGAACTTCAGAGATATGGAACGGAACTCCTCATCGGATCAAAGCAAAATTCTCAAATTACTAATATTGCTTTGTTTATATTTGTTGTTGGGAACTGACTACTGGAAAAGAGGAGGGGGTGCATGTCCCCCCCCTCCCCCTTTGGAATGTTTTCATTATATCGTGTAAGGTATCATTTGAAAGGGCTTTTTATGCCCGACTACGTCAAAGCCAAAAAGAAGGGTTATGAAGAGGAGGGGGTTAAGTTTATGGCACTAAAACGTATTTAATAAAAAACAAACTTTAAAAAAAGTAAAAACCGACTTCAAAGAAAAACTAAAAGGAGTGAAATAATTACCATAATATAAAATTAACAGTTTCAGAAGTCGGTGCAACTCTACACTGAAACAAATAGAAGCCACCGACTTCTGAAACTGTTAATTTTATATTATGGTAATTATTTCACTCCTTTTAGTTTTTCTTTGAAGTCGGTTTTTACTTTTTTTTAAGTTTATTTTTTATTAATCTACTTAAAAGCCGACTATTTTCCAAATTGGTCATAGTTTCGGTTTTGGACTTTGCAGCATTTTAAAAATTACTCTGTTTATCAATTAGCTTTCAACTAGCGCTTTCTTGCCCTCCAGATTACAGGAATTAAAAAGCGTAATATCTTCTGTGTATTTATGTCTGCGGGATCACAATAAAGTCACATTTGGTGAATCATATTTTGTTCATATCAGAAATGTATTAGTTAGAGCCCAGAAAAATAAACTGAATCATAACCACAACTGCAACTACGAAATGCAGTTTGAAGGGAATTAAGATACAGTTAGTGCATTTGCATGTGAACTGCGCAGTCCACCGTGCAGTTATGATTATTAAGAATGTGAAAGGAAATTGATTTACCAAACGTGACGTTATTAGCACATATGTATTTATTTGATTTATTTGATACTGGTAACACTACACAGCCGTTTTATTCGCGTCCAAGCGGTCGACGAGTCAACATCTCCTAAGGATGCCCCGTAGAGGAGCGAAACACGTCTCGTGTCGGTTTGGATTGCATGTTGCATTTGAATCACACCTGCATGAGCATATATTTGCTGGTGGGGGAGCGTGCGCACGCGTGCGTGTAAGAAGGTGTGTGTACTTAGTTTGTGTTAGTGTGAATACTCACAGTGTCAAGATCGGTATGGGTTTGGATAAGTAAAATGTAGGTCATTGCTACCACATAATCATGTTGCCAATGCCTCGGCACTACAAAAGCTGGGTTACCCCCAGAATTATCTTCAAGGAATCCCGTCGCCCGTGCACAACCTGGTGACATATCAATAATTACGAACATCTATCTTTTTGCAGTAGGTACTACTATTCCTATTAACTACATTGAAGGGCTGAGAGGGGCTCGTGGCTAATTAACAACGGCGCGGATCATACAATTTGCAAGGTTAAGCTGCTCTTGCTGCGGTCAGTCCGTGGATGTGTGACCGTTCGTTATACATCGAGACCCCTCCGTGCCTCGAAGAGAACGTTAAGCCGTCAGTCCTGGATGTCATACGATTACCTATGACAATTGTTACGGGTAGTCAAAAGCCCGAAAGTCTGACAACCGGTCTAGCCTTAGGATATCGGCATAGCCCAGTAACTAGGCTGAGAGTTGTAACGCAACGTATGGAAGAGACTAATGTCCACCCGTGAACAGTGAACTACGATCA
Organism: Amphipyra tragopoginis; assembly: GCA_905220435.1. NCBI lineage: Eukaryota > Metazoa > Arthropoda > Insecta > Lepidoptera > Noctuidae > Amphipyra > Amphipyra tragopoginis. Next base: position 9,060,121 of record HG992006.1, read on the forward strand.
GCTGAACTGACTTGACCACTATTTAAGCTAAATTAGCATATTTACATAAAAAAAATGTTCATAATAGGTCTACCAGGTTAATGTAGAGTTAGGTTATACGGGGTTACTTTAATTAATGAGCAAAGCTACGCATGCTGGCTGCGTATGTTTGATCGACTTCAAAAAATGGAGGAGTTTTTTTATTTTATACCTTTGTTAAGCAATATTGTCGCCAATTTATGGTGAACCGATTTTAATGATATTTTTTTAGTTTGAAAATAGTATTTCTTGAACTATTTAGAATATTTCATAAGATAAGACATCTTACCTCCTTTCCTTTCATCAGGAGGCGCCCATTGGCTGAAGTCAATAGTTTTGTTCAAATGACGCGTCGGTGGGACAGGGATTGGAAATTTTTCATCTGTAACAAAACAAGGTGTGAATATCAGTCCATACGGTAATGTTCTAAAAGAGCGCACGCGTTTCTATAAATAAATAATAATTACAAGAGGTTGATAAATCTAGTCCCACAAAGGTTTATTTTAATTCAATGTTAATATAATCATTCTTAAAAATTATCTTTCTTCCACTTATTTTTTCCTTTAACCTTTACACATGCACGATTATTAACATTTGATAGTAAATCGATTCCAATAAAATCTCCCTTAGCTTTGTGAGTAATAGTTTAGTGTTGTAAAATAGATTCGAAATATGTTTTTAGGCTATACCGTAATTAAAAATACGTTGCAAAATCTTTGTGGGATTCTACTAAAACATTAAAATCAATAAGCCGGGACGGATACCATCACCTAAACAGCGCAATATGCTGTATATTTCACAAACTACAAGTTCTCCCAACTACTGAACCAAAGCTGATCTTCACAAATTTTCGAAGAGATGAGGCAATAAGCCGTAGCTTCAACCATTTTATAATATACCACGACTCAAGTGAGATGATTAATTATAGTCGAGGTTCCATTGCTGCACAGGTCCACACAATCCACGTCCACACTGCCCACCTTAGCTGCATGGCCGGCTGCGTGGTTGGTTAACAACCACCGAAGCCAACGCGTGGGTGTGCGCAGCAAAGGATCCTCGCTTTAACTGTCACTCATAACAGCTATCATAAAAATGACGAATACGTGGAAAGGGCGAGAGGAGTTCTCTAACAACCGCGCGAATCATACGATTTGCAAGGTTAAGCTGCGCTAGCCGCGGTCAGTCGGAAGGTGGGTGACCGTTCGTTACACATCCAGATCCCTCAGAGCCTCGGAGAGCACGTTAAGCCGTCGGTCCCGGGTGTCATACGAATACCTATGACAGCGTTACGGCTAGTCATCAGCCTGAAAGTCTGACGACTAGTCTAACTTTAGGATATCGGCATTGCCCAGTAACTGGGTTGCGGAGGTCTGATGCCAGTCGCTCCTTATAAAATACCGGTATTCAGCCGCATCTGGTTAGACTGGAAGCTGACCCCAACATAGTTGGGAAAGGCTAGACAGAACGAACGTAGAAATGGTAACTTACCTTGGCATGCAAATACAATCCATCCACACGTGAAGAGGTGCATGAACAATAACATGATCACTAATCTCAAAATATAAGGTATTGAGCGCCTCTGAAATTGTAGGGTTAGTGTTGTAAATGAATTACATTAGCATGCATTTGACATAACTGCATTGCAACATGGGCAAACTGCACAAGAATGAATTGTTTAAGACATAATATATGATAACAACGATTACCAAAATTTAATTATGGCCTAAAATTCGACCACGAAATAGAAAAAAATATTGCCAATGCATGCAGCTATCGCACGTGTGTACGCATGCAGCTATGGCACGTGTGTCATGCAGCTATGGCACGTGTGTCATGCAGCTATGGCACGTGTGTCATGCAGCTATGGCACGTGTGTCATGCAGCTATGGCACGTGTGTCATGCAGCTATGGCACGTGTGTCATGCAGCTATGGCACGTGTGTCATGCAGCTATGGGCACGTGTGTCATGCAGCTATGGCACGTGTGTCATGCAGCTATGGCACGTGTGTCATGCAGCTATGGCACGTGTGTTATGCATGCAATTATGCGGAGATCCGTAACACTGGGTCACGAGATTAGCCACTTTCTGTGATACGACGTCTCAAACTCATGCGTAAAATATTAAACTCATGCCTTATTGTGCAATTTTGACGTGTAATAATGATAGCAGGACGAAACAGGGATCTCACAGAGATGTATAAAGTTTGATATCTTTTAATATAATTTGTATGTCAGTTTAGCAACACTGGTTCCCGTAGTTAGGAAGTATGAGGGCACTTTCACTTGTTTTTTTATTGCGTGGTTGCGACAGTGTGATTGTTTTGCATTTAGCATGCAGTTCTACCGACTGCATTCTATTCCCATTTTGCAATTTTATTGCTATTACTTGGTATAGTTTATTTTTATGTTTGTACACGCTATGCCAAAATTGAAACAGCCTATTAATTTTTATTTAACAATGACATTCACTCAGAAGGAAGAGGAGGCCTTTACCGTTCAATGGGACACAACAGGCTCATAAGGTAAGATAATAAATTAACTGCTGAACCACGTCCATCCTATTATTACCTCTTTAAAAGTTCCCTTATGGTGCTCTCACACTGAGGTTATCAAATGTTACATAATAATAGTTATAACGCCTGTCACACCTCTGCCCAACCTTTCAAGGATTAGAGGTGTGATGTTAAGTTATGCAATAGTTATAAATTGCTTTCGTAAAACTACAAAATTACTAATAAATAATTGATCAATACCTTTAAACTCTTACAAAAATTAGATTCAAAATCAATAAATAATTTCAGTCTTAACAATCTTGCGAGTTGATATCTCCAGTCATTAGTAACCAACGTGATCAGTGGTACTATGAGAGATAAACCATTCACATATAAACCCCAATATTTGAAATTTCTCACACCAAAACCCTTATAGACACACTTATTCTTCTCTACAATAAGCTCAATCTGCAAATATCAAATTAATCTAATAAATTATTTGAAATTATGTCATGACAATGTGTATACTACTTATGGGTAATCAATCATAAATAAGTAATAGATTATTTCCCAATTTTTATTTATCGATTGTTAAATCGACATTAATCACATCTCTAGCGACTTTTGTTGACATCCATAAAACATTTATAATTTTAATTATGTTACAATTAAAATAATAAAATCGCTCTGTAAACAAGGCTGCAGACCACAGATATAGTATATCTGTGCTGCAGACACATTGAGCGTATCTTACGCAGCTCATGTTTCGTCGCGTTACGCGTATACATCGCGCTACATACGAATTTCCCTGCGCGGCCTCACCACGCGTATTTTACGTCGTTACGCCGAGCGTAATTGGGCCTAGAAGCTTCGGGCATTACTGCGCAAGATACGCGGCGTAAAATACGCTAAGTGTTTTTTTGGCCCTAAATACAGATGTTGACTATTTAGCCGTAAATGCCTTAACAAAAATAATATTAAACAATTTTCTGTGGACAGTGGCCTTAATTCAGAGGTTCCCAAAGTGGTCCAGGTCGACGGGGGTCTACGTTGGCGTGACAAAAAGATCTAATCTTCACATTTTAGACGGTAATATAGTAGAAATGTAGGTGCAGGGGGCCACCGGAACCAGCTAAATTTTGAAAGTGGTCTATGAGAAAAAAGTCTGGGAACCTCTGCCTTACATAGTCCCCATTTGATGGGATAACTAAGGCGAGCCATTGGAAATCAGTGTTAGGGTTTTCAGGGTTCCGTACCCAATGACTCCGAACGGAATACTATTTGCTGTGGCAACTCAGCTAAACATACATGTAAATTATTTATAGCAAAATAATATATCAATTAAGACACTTACTGTATAAAAATCTGCTATAAAGTTGGCTAAATGAATAGCATCCGTGACGAAAAGAACATAGTAGATTTTTTTCCACATAGCAGAATAATTGGGTACAATGAAAAACAGGAGCACGAAGATGGAGGATATGGTTGGGCCAATTAACCAAGCCAGGAATAGCCAGCGAGAGTACCACGTGCCATGAAGAGCCTTCATAGGGGCCTTACTCCACTAAACGAAACAAAACACTATTAACATCTAAACATTTACATATTATAACATAACTAGCTGTACCCGGCATGCGTTGCAATGCACTTTTTCCTACTTACTTACTACCTGCCTTCAGAAACAATATCAAAATAGTAACAAAATTAAAACCATTTTCATGCATGCGGTAAACAAATGAAGAATATGCACATACTGAGATAATTTCGTTTTTTTTAAATATCAATATTTTATTTCATAAGAACCTTCCCCTGACAATTACGAAAATAAAAAAAAAAAATGCGAAATCGGTCCAGCCGCTCACGCGTGATGCCGTGACCAAGGGAAATAGGGATTCATTTTTATATATATAGATCAGCCCATTACATACATTAGACGAAAACCAGCGTCAAGTACTTATAGTGCTTGACATTAAGCTGATCTGCAGGCTTACTCCCGACAGGATCGAGTTTTGAATCGAGTCGACTTAGTGTCAATTCTTACTCTTGAAATCGACGAAACTGCACGACCGTGCTGAGGTTTGATTTAAAACTGACATATATCAAAAACAGTCGTTAATTTTTATTCGAGCCGGTGCACAATTGTGCGCGTTGTCGATTTCAAGAGTAAGAATTGACACTAAGTCGACTCGATTCAAAACTCGATCCTGTCGGGTGTAAGCCTGCTGGACACCTTTTTGGTCCAGCCGTGAGTCACGAACCCAAAACTTTTTTTTTTTTTTATTATATCACACTTTTTATCTGTTGTCTCTTTGTGCTGTGTCCAAATATTTTTTTCTTTATCTTTTTCTTTCTTTTATCTTTTATTGCTGTCCCACTACTGGGCACGGGCCTCTTCTCAGAATGAGAACGGTTGAGGCCTTAGCCTACCACGCTGGCCTGGTGCGGGTTGGCAGACTACACACATCATCGAGAACTTTATGGAGCCCTCTCAGGTGTGCAGGTTTCCTCACGATGTTTTTCCTTCACCATTAACGCAAGTGATAGTTAAATTCTGATCCGCGCATGAATTCGAAGAGCTAGAGGTGTCGGCTGAGATTGACCCTCCTGTATGAATGCACGGCGCACGTTCTGGTAGTGTACGTAAACTCAGGACACTTTTTTGTGAATTTTGAACTATACCCTTTCCCTTAGTTTGTCTACAAAACGTTAAACAATAAATATCAAATATTAAAAAAAAAACAGAACATGGATAATATAGCTATTTTACGGGTTTTGATGATGTCGTTTACGTTTTCCGATAGCAGTCTCCTTAGGCTACAATTTATGAAATTACCGCTATGTCAGGACTCATCTTTCCTTGAACAAAGTAGGTATAGACCCTTGGTCTTTGTTTCTACGTCAATATAAAGCTAGTTTTTTTTTCCAAAATAAAATTATTAATAACAGTTCTACTTACTGGAAGCATTATAATTTTATATCTCCGCAGCAGATATTGGACAGTGTCGTACGGATTCTCAATGAAAAGGTTTTTTGTTGCCATGTAGTCATTTTTAGCTTGAGCGCTATTCGCAATAGTTTTCTTAACCTGAAAGAAGTTGTACTTTTTAACCGACTTCAAAAAGGAGGAGGTTCTCAATTCGGTTGTATTTTTTTTTTTATTATTTTTTATGTGTGTTACCTCATATCTCCGTCATTTATGAACCGATTTGAAAAATTCTTGTTTTGTTCGAAAGGGTATACTTCCCGATTGGTCCCATTTAAATTTTGTTATGATTAGACCATGAACTTCAGAGATATGGAACGGAACTCCTCATCGGATCAAAGCAAAATTCTCAAATTACTAATATTGCTTTGTTTATATTTGTTGTTGGGAACTGACTACTTGAAAAGAGGAGGGGGTGCTTGTCCCCCCCTCCCCCCCTTTGGAATGTTTTCATTATATCGTGTAAGGTATCATTTGAAAGGACTTTTTATGCCCGACTACGTCAAAGCCAAAAAGAAGGGTTATGAAGGAGGGGGTTAAAATTATGACACTAAAACGTATTCAATAAAAAATAAACTTTAAAAAAAAGTAAAAACCGACTTCAAAGAAATACTAAAAGGAGTAAAATAATCACCATAATATAAAATTATCAGTTTCAGAAGTCGGTGCAACTCTACACTGAAGCAAATAGAAGCCACCGACTTCTGAAACTGTTAATTTTATATTATGGTGATTATTTTACTCCTTTTAGTATTTCTTTGAAGTCGGTTTTTACTTTTTTTTAAAGTTTATTTTTTATGGTGCATTGTAATAAATAATCTTCAAGGTTGCGAGAAAAATTTATGAGGTATTTTTCCAAATATTAGATTATAGATAACAGTGGTGCCAATGACATAAAATAAGTGCTTCGATCAACAACTAGATTTTTAATGTTGCAACATTATCGATTGTTGCAATTACAAAGAATGGTATTCTTTTACAAAAAGAACGGATTCGATTCCTACCTACTACTTTTTCATTCTTTTTCTTTTTCATGACTCATCCACTCATCTACACATCCTTTGATCACTATTTTCTATTCCTCAAAGGTTGATCACCTTTGATCACTATTTCTATTCATCAAAGGTTTTGACTATGCAATCAAAAATTAATTTTAAATAATCTGTACATATAATAATATCGTAACGATGCTGAAACTTTATATTAAATATTTTTGGAAACAAGTAAGTGCAACTCATCCTAGGAAAGATACCTACTGATGCCGAAAAAGTAATTTTTAGACTTTTTGTCTGTTTGTATGTTTGACCTTCAGACCAGAGCTACTAGACAGATCCAGTTGAAATTTGGCAGCCACAAACGTTAAACAGTGGATCAGGCATACACTACAAATTATTACGCTATTGAGTAATGAGCAGTAACCTTATGTTCGTGTAAGCGAAGCTGGAAGCGAGCACAGCTACATCTGGCGAGGCGTAAGCTGAACTTTGCATTTGTGTGAGTGCACATAGAATCGATTGCCAAAAAGCAGTATAAACTGGTTTAAACCAAGCAAAGGACGCGTCTGCATTCATTCTCACACAAATGCAAAGCTCAGCTTAGGCCTCGCGGATGGTACCACTATATTAGGTAGATAATTTTTAAGCTATATTAGTACGTACCTCATCGCTGATGATACTTTGAAATAATTGTATATCGATATACAGTAAATCAACATGATCGTCGGCTGTTGCCGTCACGCGAGCGGGGCGCTGTTTAGTGGCATCCAATGGACCGAATATATCCCCCTGTACAATAATGACTTCTTAACAAAATATAAATGGACTTCAAAATATCTTAACTGTACAGCACGTAAACGAATTCGTGTAATTCTTCAAAACCATGGGGTTTTGAAGAATTACATCTAATAACAAAACCTTTCGTGAAATACTTACACCCATTATCTAAGCTACAATCATCTCCGCCCAGAAATATCAGCTACTAAACATAGGTTTCCCATTGTGCGCTACAATGAAAAGGCAAAAAGACAAATTCCTGTCATCACCACCCTTGGATGGATCGGTCATCGCAGTTTGTTGTAAAAGCAGACAAGAGGACAAAGCTGCCTCGAAACTCCTCTTGAGGTATTCCCATAGTCGCCTTTTCGACACCCACAGGTGGGGAATAATCGGCTGGCTAACATTCCGAAGGCCCACCTGATGGAAGATGGTTACCACCGCCTATACACTGAGGGTTGAGGTACCCGAAAGATTTTAACTACGCCTTTCTGATGGTATTATGAGTCAATAATGTTACATCAATATCAATTCATTGCAGTCAATTTAACTATTTTGTTTTTCGGAACAAAATAATTCAATTAACTTTAGTACTTCCTTGTAAACAATATCTGAGGTCGAACTGGCAATGTTTCTATCGTGAGTGGATAAGAAAATTGCCAACCTTACAGAGAAAGTTGGCTGCCTGCAATTACTGGCAAGTCTCATGTGCCTGTAATTTCACCGGCACTCATACCTTTTAAACCGGAACACAGATATAAGCACAGAACAGATAAAAGACGTTAGAAGGGCCTTGTGGGCGGGGCAGGCGCGCCGCACATATGAGCAGACGCTCATATGTCAACCGAAATTTGTTTTACCGGTCAACAGTCGCGCTCTTATTGTGACAGCGTACGGAGATCCGCGAAAAAAAAGAATTATGCCGTCTTGCATTAATATAACGTGACGGAAAAGAAGCTAGTTGAGTAGTGTAGCCAGAGAAGGGATTTCTTTTCACCGGCATGTCCAAAAACCTTATAATATCAGTGATATTTGTAATTATTGCAATAGTATTATGTAATTTGTAGAAAAAACGATACAATCGCACACAGATGCAAAATTATACATTGCTTGCAATACATGGGTACCATCTTGTACTACGTGAGCGACAGCGCAATGTATTGCGTTCAATGCAAAAGTCGAGTGCAGCGAGCAATTGTTTTAATTCAGCGAAATCCATACGTATCGATAGTGTTGTAGTTGTACCAAGTTGTGAACAATATCGGTATTAAATATGTGTGTATATCTATACTGTACTATATACAAATGATTATTATCAGTAATATTATAATTAAAATAACTTTGTTTATTGCCACGAATTATATATGTTACATTTTATTTTTAGGTTTCCTACAGGTCCAGACAAAAGAAAACTGGATTGAGACAACTGGTAGAATTGAATGGATACCTATTAAATGTGGCACAATTTGTTCTTAACATTTTGCAGAAAATTATGCAATTACAATTCACAGGGTTATTCAAATTAGGGCCGATTTTACAATCGTCAGATAACTTTTATCTAAGGAATAAATATGACGGTTTGACATATTTCATATACAAAAGCTGTCAAAACGTCGAACTTATTCCCCAGATAAAATTTATCTGGCTATTGAAAAATCAGCCCTTAAATTAATTAAATTATACATATTATGTTAATACGCCTACGGGAAAACAAAAATCGAAATTTCTTTAGTTTTTTGCAAATTGTAGATTTTATTTACGTTTATACTATTCAAAATGCGATTTGCGCCGGTAACGGTTACTCAATAATATATTCAATATGAAAGTCGTAAGTATACCTACTTTTCTAGGTTTACGATGCTCGAAAATAGAATTGTTTCCGAAAAAAACATGTTATGTAGTGCATTATGATGATGATTCATAATAATTGACATGATTTTATTGATTATTTTTAGCAAACTTAGTATCGTTACGGGTGCAAACAACATACCTAATTATGACGTAAAACAGACCTGCAATTAGCAAAAAACTAAAGAAAATTTGAATTTCACGGCTATATCGGATGTTCCCCTTAATTTGACATTAGTATTTATATGTGTTGAGGAAGTTCACACTATTCGTACCCCGTTCGAGGGTCTCAAAATTAGAGCGAAAAATTGCAAAACTTAGGGCCGATTTTTCAATCCTCAGATAAACAGACAAATAGCATTTATTCAACAGATAGCAAAAAAATGATTTTTTCAATCGTCAGATAGGCTTTATTCGACGAATAATTTGACTACCTGAGGAATAACTTTATCTTTCCCTTTGACGGCCAGATAACCGCTTATTCAGTAGATAGTTTTATTCGATGACTGATGATGTAAACAAAAAATATAATTTTACTAGACAATTCTTGGGTTTGCGTTTTCATCAAAGTAAAATGGATGTATATTATTTGATAGCACTGATGATCTGGCAATAATTGAGCAAGAAGCTCTGATAAATGAATTCATAAATCCAGGAAGGAAAGTAAGAATTGTCACATCCAGGCCCAATCATTTTCCGCCGGAGGGCGCGCGACGTTCTCCGGCCACCCTAGTGTGTGGCCTGCGGGTGGCGGGTTATTGGACCTGACGCCCGACCAGTAACAGGCCCGACAAGGCGGCGCGCAGTATTCCGTGCGCGCCTCTCAGAAGGACGTGGAACGAAGCCCCACAGAAGGAGAGGTCCGACAGGGGCTGGCGGACCGAGGCCTGCCGGGGATGCAGTGCATGCAGCTGCGAATCCCACGACCCCGGCCATAGGTGAGGAGAAGGCACACCGTGGGTCTTTAGCTAGTGAGAGTCCCGGCATACATAACCCTTCGCCTTTCCCGGGCGGAGGGAATCAATGAGGATAAAGGCATGATAAAAAAAAACATGCCCAATCATTTTACAGTGTGGGATTCAAAAGAATTCCATCGCCAATTCAGACTTTTAGAGTCTGTGCAATATTTACTTATAAATAATGGTAGAGGATAAAATCAAGCATCAAACAAAGGTTAAGTTTTCAATCGTTTACTGTACAAAAAATTACTGCGAAATGGGTTCATGGCTACATAACAGAGCTGTAGTAATTGATAGTGTAAATCTTCCTAGCGAACTTTGTTGGGAATTTGGGATCGTCTGCCAGTCTGACCGGATGCAGTCGAATACCAGTATTTTATATGAAGCGACTGCCTATCTGACCTCCATCACCCAGTTAGTAGATAACACGATAGCTCTTGGTGGAACTGGTAGTCAGACTTTCGGGCTTCGGTTATGTAGGTACATTTCCTGTCTGCATAGAGGACTTTTTTTTACTTTTTTTAATTCCCTCATACTTAAGTTTTAATGTATTCCATGAAAGGATACTGGTTGCGATTCCACCTGAATTTAATGAGCTCTCAGTTTTTCTTCATGCAGATCTTTGTCTTTATTCGTCACCGCATCGGTCTTCTTATTGCTATAACGTATTTGTATGTTTCGATTAAACTTATGAGGAACTGAATTACAGCACTATTAAAATTCGCCGAACGCTCTCTATTTTTTTGATTCCATTGTAATAAACATATAAATATATTATAATATTGATTTACAATCAAAATATATAACACGACATGACAGGAAGATAGTCTGACAGTGTCAATTTTTCCATACAGGTAATTAATGTACTCTAGACTCTGTGCAGGTAATTGAAATAGTCTGGCCTGCTCTAACGTTCGTTTATGCCATATATTTATCTCACCTCCCTGAAGTTAGCGTTGCTAAAGTCAATGAAATCGGTCAGATAGTAATTCGTGAGATAAATGGCAATTGACAAACAATTATCAGGCAGTTAAACAGCCAAATAACTTTATTCGTCAGGTAGTTATCAGGCATTTTATCTGAGGATTGAAAAATCGGCCCTTAATGTAACAAAATTACAGTAATTTTATCGATATAAGTAATCGACCTTTTGGTCGCCGTAACATGTATGAGAAATAAATTTGAATTTGCGCGTGTGTGAGTGTACGTCGAACGCAGTATTTGCGTTAGTGTGACAACTAATAGCAAACTCGAAATCTATGTGCGAGTGGTTTATTTGTGTGCGTAATGCGCGTACGTATTGGGCTCTTGCTTGTAGTAGAGTTAAAGAGTGGGAGAAAAGCGGCGACACGCGTTCTAATACAAATCAGGAACTATTTCCTTTCTAACCTCTTTATCTGTTCTGTGGATATAAGCATGGTAGTAACACGTCCCCGAACGAACTCTTTCACAGGGAGCTTTACTACTAGTAAAACTTAATCCTTTTTCAAGTTCTGGCTCTCCAGGACTTCCTTCCCACAAGATATCTTATTTCACGGGGCTAATGTAAACTCCTAAAGTGTTAAGGGCGTATACGAAATGGGGCGTAATGTAAAGGTAGCAGGTAACCGGCGCCGACCTACCAGCGCTTATCGGTACTGGTCCGTACAGGTAACCGCTACATAAAGGAATCGGGTAGAAGCAGTAGAAAGTACGCCTTGTTCCCTTGCAAATACAGCAACAAATGACTTCTTACCAGCTCTGATCGGAGCAGGTCGGAACTTGTCAGTGAAGTTCGGAGCTTGTCGGCGCTGGTTCCCCACACAGTATAGAGACTGCCTGCGCCAACTATCTGCGCGGACCAGCACCGACAAGCGCTGCCAGATCGGCGCCGGCAACCCGCTTTCTACGTGTACACACACTATATAAGAACTTACTTTACTAAGAATAACGATCTTCTTTCCATCCTTGAAGATATTTACTCTTCCACGATACACTATACACACAGTGGACACTAAGTCCATATCCCTAAATATGTCATGGCCAGGTAGAAAATAGCCCACTATACTAGCACTTGCCAACTGTCTTTGCATCATCTCTCCTCCACCCAGTATCGTGTTCAGGATAGTAAATGTTCTATAAAAATAAAGTTAGAATCATCATTATCAACCTATATCAGTCCACTACTGCACATAGGCCTCTCCAATTGCACGCCACTGAGCTCGATTCTCAGCTTCCCAAATCTACTGCATGACACGTTGTACAGAATGATGAATAGAGTTCATTGTTTTCGGATGTAAAGTGACTTAGGCCGGCCATACACGGGCAGCTCGAGCAGTTAGCCAGTGATAAACATACACGGACCGCTCTTGCAGTAAGAGTCAACAACTTGAAGCTGCCATTGATATCTTTACATTAACTGCTCGAGCAGTTAGCGATTTCAATGTTAGGCTGCCATCAGACGGACTGCATCGCAGCAACCGCGCGCAGTCGATATATTCAACTGCATGCAGTTTGACATCGTTCAGTCGTGATATCAATTTCATGCGGTCGGCTGCAGTCGTGTGAAGTCAATATAAACTGCATACAGTCGTGACTTCAACTTTATGCGGTCGGCTACAGTCGTGTAGTGTCGACACACGCTGTCCATCGCTGACCGCATACTGCGCTGTCTACTGCTCTGCCTCACTGTTCTGTTCTCGTGTGAAACCAGCATAACTGCGAGAGAGCAGTCGACAGCTCGAGCAGTCAGTGTATGCCTGGCGACTGCTTGACCGCACGCCGTGCCGCCAACCGCCCGAAGCAGTTGCAACTGCTCGTACCTGTACGTAACTGTACGTAGAAGGCTGTAGTTTACTATGCAGTTGCAGCTTAAAGCAGTCGATCCTGACTGCTTCAAGCTGCCCGTGTATGGCCGGCCTTACCTACGCTGTATCAATGCCAATAACGATTATTACGATAACTCATTAATAAAGAAAACTGAACTGAGTTTGCATTCATGAACACTGTAAAACATATTATATAGGTACGCAGTGAAATCAACTGCTGATAGAGCAGCGGGAACGCAAATGCCCATGAAGCTTCATAACAGCTCTGTGTGAATACACAGAAACTGCTTACAGGACTGTTTTTAGCGGATGCGTTTTTATTTCGCTGGTGACGTATGTAGTATAAGCGAGTTCACATGCACGACAATATTCCAGACTTGGTAAAACACTGCCGTGTATGTGAATTCGTTCATACTACTAGGTACAAACATGACCGGGTTGCGGAGGTCTGATGGCAATCGCTCCGTGTAAAATACTGGTATTCAGCCACATCTGGTTAGATTGGAAGCTGACCCCAACACAGCTGCATAGTTGGGTATTCCCAAGCCTATTGGCTTGGCTAGCAATTATGTCTTCGTACAATTTTTCTGCAGCACAACAACGACAGAGAATAAACGAGAACTCCAGGTAAATCCATAAAGTCGGGCAAATACACAAAAAAAAATGTACCTACCACCCGATTGCATAAAAAATGGGATTGACCTTGTCCTTATTTGCATCTCGCTCAAACACGTTCTCTGTGAGCGAAAGGCAAATAGTAAACCCGCCATATTCAATCCCATTCTTTCGTTAATCGTGTTGTATGTTTGTACGTGGTCCTTACCATCGTTTGTACAGACAACAGCAAAAGCAGAAAATTTAAATAATTAGAAGAAATTTATCTTTATTTGAGTTTTTGTGGACAAACCACTTTTATAGATATCTCCCTTACTCTTGATGGTCACTGTACTTTTTGATGGAGGTATAAGCCGAAATTACAACTTACATTTCATAGAAAAAATAACTCAAACCCTGACGAAGCGCAGAACCGATGCGTTCTTTTGTAAGATGTTCAATATTTACACCCTTAGTTCTGTAATAGAGAACAAATTAAAACATCAATTAAATATGAATAACCTTGGGTGATGGCGAGATGCTTTAGCATTCCGTTAAGAAACATCTAGTCGGTCACTGACACACTAAGGTTTGCAAAATTCGTGGTTCTGTCCATGGTCGGGAGCGAGGGTGCGTGGGAAGCCGTCGCCTCCTTCTGCGAGGAGGTGATGGCAACCAAAGAGGGAGCGGAGAGGGAGACAGAGGCAGCTGCCACTCTCCCCTCCCGCGCAAGACGCACCGGGCGCCGTAGGGCGCACGACTATCTCCGGCCACCGTAGTGTGTGGGTTGCGGGCGGCAAATTATGGGACCCGTCGCCCGACCAGTAACGGGTCCGATAAGGCGGCGCGCAGTTTTCCGCGCACGCCTCGCAGGAGGACGTAGGGCTAGGCCCCGCAGTAGGAGAGGTCCGCCAGGGGCTGGCGGACCGAGGCCTGCCGGGGTCGCTATGCATGCAGCTGCGAATCCCGCGACCCCGGCCAAGGGTCAGGAAGGTAAGAGTCCGGCAAACCCCTAGCCTTCCCGCCGCTAGCTTGCCGCACCGCGCCGCGCCGGCTGCAGTTACCTCTGTAGTCGGCAAACGGCCGCTAGTCTGTCTATAAGAGCCCTTAGTTATCAGTTATAGTTACCTGAACCAGCAATATCTAAAATGTTGTATAACTTTGCTAATAACATCCTTCTCTACTCTCTCGGAAGTAAGGAATCTGTATAGTTGGTTGACGCCTTGTTGAGTCTGAGTATCTCCTAGGCCACGGAGCACCAATAGTGTTAAAGTGTAACACGTTATGAACCTGAAAAGAAAATAATACATATAAAAGGTGGGTAGGTACACTTGCAAATATTGCAACTTATCATCAATAGTCTTTGCATCTTTCTAATAGCAGATTACTCGAAGTGTTTTGGTTATTTTAATACCAAAAACTATTTTTCATCACGCGTGCTTTGAAAGTGTGTCATTGTTTACCTTAAAAGCGGGGAGTTAGTGCGTCTTTTCTTCCCTAGCTACTAGGCACAAAGTTTAAAAATCGAACAAAGATTTACTAAAGAAAATATAATCTGTCTAAATATTCATTTTTCTTTTTTTTGCCCTCAGTTTTCGTACTCGATGACAAAGGAACTACTCTGTATACCGCCTTATTATTTATGTAAATTCATAATAATATTAATTGATTTAAGTATTTAATTAGGTGCATAATAAAAGAAAACCATTTTTTGGTCAGAAAAGACTATAATAATATTTTCAATGAGGAACAAAACAAGCAAAAAAACTTAAAAGAACTTCCGAAAACTGTTTGAAGGAGTGTTGTCTCAAATTATTAAGTGGATACTTACCAAAATATAAGACCGAGTGTAACAAGAACAAAACCAACCCCTAACTGCTCACGATTGATCACAAATCTACCAAAATCCATCCTCGTCATACCGTTTTCAGCAAGACTTAGACTTTGAGCGAAGATCTGAAATGAAAAAGTATCGTTGTCAATAGATCTCAACAGATATTTTTTTCATAATAATATACTACAATTACATGTTGATTTGGTTTCTTTCGCAAATTATTGCCATTTAGTCTATCCATGGGTTTAAGCTCTTGTCTCGTGTAGTGCCAGACTTAAAGAATAGCACTACACTCTTCCCGTGGGTGTCATAAAAGGCGACTAAGGGATTCTCTAGAGCAGGGGTGTGCAATCTTTTGTCATCCAGGGCCAGAAAAATGCAAGAAATATCGTAGGGGGCCATAATAAAAAAAAAGGATTTTGTTATGCCAAAACAATTATTTTTGTCTGAAATAATTACGGCTATTTGATATGGCCATACACTGTTATTGTAAAAGGGAGAGTAAGCGGGCCGGAGTAAAACCCTCCGCGGGCCAAAATTGGCTCGTGGGCCGTAGTTTGCCCATCCCTGCCCTAGAGGATGGGCAGCAGCGTTCTCTGAATACTTTAACAACCATACTGCGATCGCCAACCCGCCTGCCAAGCGTGGTGATGACGGTAAACCCCCTTTTGGGGGAGGCCTATGTCCAGCAGTAGACGTCCCGCACAAATAGGCGATACGTGATATACTTTATCAGTCGTCAACCGTTATCCAACGATTCCTTTGTTGGGGATGATCAGAATTATCTAGACAGTTGATGGCAGCGAGACAAACTCATCTTCTATCTACTTACATAGATTAGATAGATTTAGATAGATTGCTAGAGAATAGAAACGCCAATTAAATGTATGGAAATGACATAACAGATCGCTTGGCCGGTCGAAAGCTTATGTCAATCGAGTACATCTTTCTATTCTCTAGCGATCATCGATTGCCATTTGTCTACAGGCACTGCTAAGTTTCATAAAAATTGGTTAAAAACTATTTTTACAAGGGTGTGATAGACGGACGGACGGACAAACAGACAGAGACGGATATGAACCCTAAAAACGATAATTTTATGCAAATTTTATGACAGACATACCAGGTGTAGCTGATCTCTATCCAACTTTACGGGCAATTTGTAAAAAGATGGCATCCAGCATTGATTCCGGCGGGATATATCAATTAACTCCACGTCTTTATTAAATTTTAAATTGACACATGTTGCCATCAAGTAGTGGCTAGATCCCATTATGAAAAGAATGTTTACAATCTGCCATTTTATTATCTGAAGAAAAAAAAACATCATCATAATACAAATAAAATATACAAGATAGTACAGTAGATATATTTCTAATCTTGCATAGTAATTAATCTTTAATTTAATTAATTTTCTTTTTTTTTTTTAATTTTTTAAAAGGAGAAAAAAAAAAAAAAACTAATTCTCATTTAATTATTTTATCCAAAAATACCTTATAATTAACTACTTTTGCCCGCGGCTCAAGAGTAGGTAACCTACCAACCAATCGTTGGAACTTTGTTATATTATACAGAACCGCTTATATTAAGCTGTTTTTCCAGTTCTATTCAAGCGATCGAGATGAAACATTCCGTAGATTTTAATAAATAATAATTAAGTGCAACATTGATCCCATTCTACTAACAATATCTGTGACAAATGACAAACAGATAGATAGAAATAACAATTCTTGTTTTGTTTGTTATCTTACGGCCGTTTTTAATAACATAATCATCTACCGGCCGTTTGTCCTACTATAGATAGAAATTTGACATTGCTTCTATGGAGCTCATGTCAAATTTCAATCTCTTGTAGGGCAAACGACCGCTAGATAGGGTATTGAAAATGGTCGCTACACACTAAAGGCTCATTTACACGGGGATAGTTTCTCGAAGCGAGTCTCATGCTATCTCTGTTTTCGTCGTAGAGAAAAACAAAGACAGAACGAGTCTCGCTTCGAGAAACTCTCTCCATCTAAATGGCGCTTTATTACGATAGTGCAACTTTTACTGTGACTAATGAAAAATGTATGTATGTACGAGGAAAAGTGGGTACTAATCCGAAAGGGTGTAAATGTACCCGTAATAATGAATAACTTTTGTTCAACTTTCCCCAAAAGTCAATAGTTTAGAGAAACACTCGTAGCTATTTAAAGTATTCATAAAAATACGTTAAAATCTATCTTGAGGATAAATGATCAGCTGAGTTGACATTTAAGGTCATATTTGGGGTCACAGATTAGAAGCTCCATTTTCTGAATTCGTAACTAAAGCGGGGAAGAAGATTTTTTGAAAAAACTAAAATAAAAATCATTTTGCTTTTTTTATCATTATCGAATTTTGAAATGTTAACACGTGCTTTAAAACGGTAATCAGTGATACTTACGCGGCATCCTACGTGAGCAATCTAGAAGCGACGCAAAGCGGCGCGACGCGAAAACAACAAACAGTCGATACCTATTGAAGTGGCCTACGTGACCAAACGGACGTGGAGTGCGGTGCGGCGCGGCGCGAAGCGAAGCGAACGCGATCAGTTGGCTTGATATTTACGCGCGAACTGGATGCGGTGCCGTACAGTGCTACTGAATGACGGCGGCGCGCGGCGGGCGGTTCGCGAGCTCGTAGGACAATGCCGCCGCATCGCATTGAATTCGTGCGTCACCGCATCGGATTGCTTCGCAATTCGCGCCGCTTTGAACCGCCTACGTAAGACCCGCGGATTAGTACCCCCTTTCCGACTAACTTTTTATGTACTAACCATAATAGAAGCTACGTTCACTGTCGGAGTGTCCGTAATAAAATCAAAGTATGCAAACACAATGTACAGATGGGCAAACTTGCAACATGTGTTAATGAGGAAAGTGGTATCCTCGTCTAGTTCTTGAGACAAGAAAGTCGATAGGACGCTGAACCAAGGAGCGGCACCGATGATATCCAAAACAAATCCTTTAGTCAAATAGTTTACCAAGCATATTCTTATGTCGGTAATTAATAATCCACGATCGTTGTAAAAGGGTAGCTGAAAAGTTAAATTAGGTATATTAATTTTATTAAGTAACGTGAAAGTCGTAAACTACAGGTATAGCGTATGACTGAGTCAGTGCCTGGGGTATGGGAGAAGCATGGAATGGGTTACATATTATGACGTGATCGTGATGACATATGATAAGTGTGGGATCGATGGGGACTTTTTACATTTCAATTATAATGGTGTTCCGAACATTCGTACCAATTTTCAGCTCTATGCGAATTTTTGTTAACCTACCCCTATTTTTTGGGCTAACTTGACCGGACTAAATATGAAATTTGAAATATGTGATAGTGAATGTGTAAAACCAATTCCATGTCAGCGGTGCGAGCACGGTTCTTTTTATCGAGTCGATACGAGAAATTTATCTATTCTAAACGTCAAATCTGACATAATATATAGATAAAATGGCAACTATTGTCGTTTTATCTGTATCTTATGACAAAATTGATGTTAGGAATAGATAAATTTCTCGATAAAGATCCGTGCTCGCACCGCTGAATAAATTCTCACGCATAATTTTAAGACGATGTCTATCCAAGCGACGCAATCACAGAACGCATTGATCATCATAAATACCCGTCGTGACTCTGCTCCAATGCCACCTAAAACAATATTGAACTGTTAGTGTTCATTGTAACCCATCGTGGAATAATCCTCATGGATACCTTCACCCGGGGAAGGCGAGGGGTTATGCCGGACTCTTACCGGCTAAAAACCCACGGTGTTCCTTCTCCTGACCCTTAGCCGGGTTCGCGGGATTCGCAGCTGCATGCACCGCGACCCCAGCAGGTCTCGGTCCGCCAGCCTCTGGCGGACCTCTTCTATTGCGGGGCCTAGCCCCACGTCCCCCTGAGAGGCACGCACGGGACACTGCGCGCCGCCTTCTCGGGCCTGTTACTGGTCGAGCGACGGGTCCCCTAACCTGCCACCCGCGGGCCACACACTACGGTGGCCGGAGATAGTCGCGTGCCCTCCGGTGCCTGGTGCGTTTGGCGCGGGAAGGGAGAGTGGCAGCTGCCTCTCTCTTTCTCCGCTATTTCTTTAGTCACCATCACCTCCTCGCAGAAGGAGGCATTGTAACCCTGCCCTTAGTAAAATTAATTCCTTACAACCTAAAGGGCGCATCACCACAGCCGCACGACATCTGCACCGCTGCCGCACGGCTGCAGTCCGAAAGTTTGTGTCATCTAAATTGAAAGCGCCCTAACTATAGTTCGTTATACGCTACAAGTTCCTTAGAACAATTTTCTTTAGATCTAATAGTTTTAGAATTGTTTTTAGAATTTGAGTATCACTGAAACCTGCACATCTTATAGGGCTCCATAAAGTTCTCAATAGTGTGTGTCGCCAACCCACACCAGGCCAGCGTGGTGGACTATGACCAAAACCCTTCTCTTTCTCAGAAGAGGTCCGTGCCCAGCCGTGGGACAGTAATGGGCTGGTTATGTTACATCGAATAATTTCAAATTTCTCCCCACACTGACCCAAGAAATCGTCCAATATATTTTAACATGTTTAGCTAAGTTAGGGCCTTTTTCCTGTCATGCGGATTCGTGCCCGCGTGTGTGCGTCACCTGCATGCGTGGCGCTCGCAGTTCACCTTTTCGTTCGTGTTTCACGCATCACAATAAATACATGTATGGAAAGGTGAAATTCAGACGCCACAGGTGCGGGTGACGCACGCATGCGGGCACGAACTCGCGTCACAAGAAAAAGGCCCTTAGAGAAATTCGCAGGGAACGCTAATAAAATGTGTAGGTCCTACATTACATTTGTAATTTAAGCTTTGAAAAAAATGATTGATCGCATACCATTGGATTGCCAGCCAAAGGATTTTTTCGACGAACCGTCCTATCGAACATGATATAAAATATAAAATAGCTTACCCAACAGTGACGCAGACGTGATAGATATACACACAATGATAACTCTAAACAACAACCAGTTTCGCATAAATCTGTAATGTAATATTTTCATAAGATTAACTATTTACTTCTACTAGAAAAAATCGATTGGATACTACAATATATTCGTAAATACAATAAGCGACATCAATGACATACGTATACGTGTATGATATTTGATAAGTCTTTACAGAAATAAAAGGATTCACTCACCCAGTGGCCGGCTTTCCCCACAATTGACCTGCAGGAGGTAACAAATGAGTCTCTGGAACGGTAGCAATAGCCTGAATTGATCTTGACCCCTTAGACGTGCCGGTGCTGTAAATGATGTCTCTGATTTTATGTAGATGCTGAAAGTAATCAAGGTTCTTAATTAATCTATATTTCATACGTGGTATTAGTAAAATATGATCGTTGTTTAATTCCCCAGTGGATTTTAGTCTGTGTCTGTGGTTGCCCTTGATATCACAGCGGGCTATATCAGAATACCAACCAGCGCTGCGGCAATAATTTCTTAAATGTTGCAACATTATGCTGAGATAAATGAAAAAAAGTATTGAAATCGGTTCATCCGTTTGGACGCTACGATGCCGTAGACAGCCATACTGAATACAGACAAACAGACTGACATAGCGTCAGTGAAATTCTAACAGCGCGGAAGTCAAAAATGGCTACTTTACAAGAAAGTGAAAAAAATATTTAAAACGAGCGTAACCTACGCTGAACTGTTGCTATTGTTTTTAATTATCATTACAAATGAACTCTTTGATGATTTAAACCTTTGAAAATCCTAATAATCTTTTTCATTTCAAGTAATATTGTGACTTTCGAAGTGTTGTCTGTTTTTGTTACAAAATGACTTACGCACTGTTAAAACTTCACTGATGATAGGCTTCAAACTTATAGCACCCCTCTTTTTTCGTCAAGGGTTAAACATTGACGATAATCCAGCATTTAAAAAAATATCATGTTTATAAACTCACATCTCTGTGTTTTAACAAATATTTCCTCAACATGTCGTCGAACAAATTTCCAAACTCTCCTAGACAGACTTCCACATACGAATATTCCGTTGCATGTTTCTTGTAAATATCAAAAAAAACTTTCAATGGTATGTACATAACCTAAAAAGAATCACAAAAATATCTAGTAATTATTAAAGAATAATATCGCTCACTATTAAGGCTTAATCTTCTTACAATATACAGGATAAACACGCGTTTAGAGAATCCTTACATAAAATCGTATTTTGCTGTTGTTAGATATGGTTAAACCGTGTTTAAATTAAAACAAATGCTAAAAACATCGTTTTGACCAATAGTGTCTACTTTAAAGGAAAAGTTGCATTTAAAGATTAAAATAAAAACTCTAACAAAGCAGTAGATAGCTCCGAAATCGAACCTAGTAATTTTATTTGTAAATATTGCTAGTTATTTTATTGCGGTAATTGACAGTGAAGGCTTTATGGCACAAAATGTAACTAAGAAACCTCGTACTGCGAAATGTGAATCAAAGATACGAAGACGTGATTTTGTAACTTTCATCAAACACATTTATTGAATGATAGTCGCGCGTCGAACCACTATTTCGACTTGGGACCTCTCCGTGTGTTTAAGTGTCTAAACATACTATGCCGAAGAAACGCGACCGAAGTTCGGCATGGATTACGCCTGCAATGCTATTTGAATTACTGACGACACATTATGCCAAAATTACGTCGCGTTATAGTGTACAGCCGAACTTCGGTCGGGCGTAAGTTCAGCGACAATTCGGCGGCAACGTATTCTGTAGAGCACACATTATACACGATCGAAGTTCGGTTAGATTGCCGACGAAGATCCGGGGCGGAGAGCAGCAGGAGGGCATGCCCGCGCCCCGCGTTTCCGAAAATCAGCCGCGGAACTTCGGTCGCGTATCTTCGGCATATTATGTTTGGACACTAACTCATGATTAACGGGTCCGCTTCGCTCCGAAACTAGTTGGGCAATCCCGAAAAAACACACGTGAGTAAGTCGTAAACAATCATAATTATGTGAAATTATTACTTACTTCGCACTCAGTGTATGAGGTGTAAGCTCTTATCGATCTACCTCTCCCGAGTAATGCTGCACTGACAGACAACATAGAACCAGGTCCATAATATGTTGTCAACAATTCACCGGATTCATCATCATAGCTCTCTGATTTTATAAAACCCTAAAATTTATTTTTATAATTAACTAAGATTTAATTATTATCTCGTTATATACCTAATTTAAACATATATAGCTTTTCTATAAAATCGTTAAAGAAATGTTTTATATTAAAAAATGTACACCTAGGAACAGTATCCCCTTTGGTAATAGACACCAGAGGAACTTCCTAATAATTTGAGCCGTGTTCATGAGTACCTCTTTCTGTATCAAACTTCTGATAAACCCACTCAACGAAAACCTTTATAGATGTTTGCAAAGATTCTTGGCCAGTAGGCCGTAACGATTGTTAAAAGACGTAAATTATCTCATAAATTATACGACAGTACAATTCCCATCGATGGACAATTAGTCATCTTGTGCGACCAATACAAATATCTAGGTAATATGATGCATAATTCTGGCAACATAGAATGCAACATTCACCTCCGGTTTCTGATTTGAGAATTCGGGATAAGCAAATACTTAAGTAACATTTGAGTATTGACTTGTCAAAAAAATGCTTTAAAATCCGTAATTTTTTTGACAACTCCATACTCAAATGTTACTTAAGTATTTGCTTATCCCGAATTCTCAAATCAGAAACCGGAGGTCCGCATCGAATAGCCGCAGCGTGGCTAAAATGGCGAGAAGTCTGACGTTACATGTGATAAGAGAATACCGGCTAAACTCAAAGGTTTGATCTATAAAAGCATCACGAGACTAGTTCTAATGTATGGCAGTGAAACGTGGGCCGTAACCCATGTCCATACCATTCAAGTTGCCGAAATAAAGATGCTGAGTTGGATGTGCTGCGCCACGAGGCTCGATAAAATCCGCAACGAGTGCGTGCGTGGAAGCCTAGGTGTTCGCGACATTGCCGATAATATACAGGCAGCGATGGTATGGACACGTCAAGAGAAGGCCATATGACTACGTAAGGAACGTAGCACTATAGCTTTCTGAGCGCGGTCGAAAGTCCAGAAGCAAAAACAAGATAACGAGGAAAGATGTAGTGCAAAGAACATGAGTGAAGGCCAACAAGATGTCAAGAATAGAGCAAAGTGGAAAGAAAAGATAAATTATAAAGCTAGACCGCCATGTGGGATACCCAGCCAGGAAGAGAGAGACGAACGATTATGTTAAATCAAAGTAAATTTCAAAGATTCATGCATGAATCCTTTGACCGCTTTGCTTTATTTACAATTGTTTCAGTTTTCGCTCTGCTGTCCCATCTCAAAAACTCATTTTGTGGTATTCACGTTGTACCATAAAAAATATAAAGCAGTCTTGTTTATTTCTGGCATTAAATGCATACGTTCTGCGATAAGCCAATTGGATTTGCCGCGCGCCAAAAAACGACCGGTACACTTGAAGTTTTGGTACATAAAGAAATAACTCTCACCTGAACAACCCAAATAACGTTTCTGCATTGAAATCCAAACATAATTAAATTAAATTTTTCCGGCCGTATTGAAAATTTCCCTGCACTAGCCAAATCCTTTATTAGTGCGGGATCGGCATGGAGGAACGCCCTTGATTCTGCAATGATTTTGTGAGCCACCTGACCTTGAGATTTCCAGTATACCGTATATGGTTCGTTTTCTAATGAATTAGGATACAGAACATCTGTACCTTTATAGTACTTCCAATGACAAATAAGATACGCTTCGAGTTTCTTGAGCAAATCTTGATGAATATTATAATGTTGATAAAAGCGTTTGATGCTCGACACAAAACATTGATATTGTATGATGTCGCGATGTTTCAAATACAAATAGGAGATAATTCTGCCTTTGCAAAATATGTGTATCATATAGATTATGAAACTATATAAAACCGCCACGTAAATATCTATAAAATGTACGGACATACTTTCAGAGTATGTCCATTCAAAAAACCACGCAATAGCACAACCAGCAATAGGATCCAGTGGTGAACAATCTTCATTTTTTGCCTTAGAACACAATGTATCTCCAAAAAAATAAGTCATCGTCATCTTCGGCATATAAAAAAGCATTTCGAACACGACATGGCTACTTATGAATATAAAGGAGAAATAAAGTAATGCAATTTTACGACACACGTTCAACATGGGATCCTTTCTAATATCCCATTCTAAATAATCACCATAGAAAAGCATATAAACTTTAATCAATCTGTTAAACTGAAGAGTGTAAATATAATGTGGTGGGGCCCCACAAATGGCAGCCAAATCTTCAATCCAAACTGTTGATAATATATCCAGAATAAATGTAAAACTCTTGAAACGTTCAAACATAACTGTGGCAAAAGTAGATGTCACAGTATCGTGCGTTCTCACAGCAGTAAGTAAAGATACGCCTATATCTAAAACGTATATGGTGTCGGACCAGAATGAAAAAAATGCAAACCACGCGGGTATTTGAGGTTTTACCAAATTTTGTGGATACAAACACATAACAAGTATAACGGTGACTGTTACAATTTGGTGCCAAACATAACCGAAACGGGAATATGGATTCAATATCCATGGAAATTTCAATCTAGTGAACATTGATTTTGTTTGTAATTCTATTTTAGTACACAATACAAGTTGTCCTATATATTTGGCACAGTGATAACTCGATTTTTCGTTTTGTAAATAATCCATTAAATATTCTTTTACGTGACCAGTCTTATTAGTATAGTTTTTAATAAGGTGCGATATTTCCCACCAACGGCTTTTGATCCACGTTATTCCTTCATCTACATTTCTATCCAAGCCTCTTATATGTCTTTTATTATTAAACAAACATTTTGCGTGTTGTATTCTCTCTTTCGCATATTTCATGACAACTTTTCGATCTGCTGGATATTTATGTAATCCTACTATCATATCCTTCCGTTTAATGTAATATAAATCACAATAAGTAAGACAGCGAACTAGAACCTTCCTTCGAATGTTAGGCAGAACAAAGTTTATATCTCCAAATATTGTGCCAGCCGTGATAGAAAGGATTGGAGTTACTCCATCGTCAACCGAAATGAGCTGAATTATGCCAGATTTCAAATAATATAAAGTACCATTAGAGTGTTTACCCAAGTATAAATTATCACCAGGCAATCTATAAGTTATGATTGTCCACTCGGTTAACCATCGTCGAAAAGGAGTAGTTGTTTTTCTCAATATAGGGCTGTGGTAAAATAATGGCCAAAGTAAATCTAGTTTGACTTCAACTCTTAAATATCTTGGTAGTTCCAAGTAATATTGAGGTACACGCATGACACAACTTCGCTTTCTCCATAACAGTGTATAATGACGTTCAACTTGTTCGTGAGCATTATCTGAAGGATTTCTTCTCTTAGTTTCCGCAATAATTTTTTTAATGTTTGGATACTGGATACATATTCTGCGAAATCTTAACATAGATTCAGCAAAGGCTTTTGGTATAACAACAAAATATCCTATTATATAACCAGCCACCATAAATATGCAAATTATTATGTATTCTAAGACTGCAGAAGGCATAGTTTCATCGAAGCTCTGATTTACAGCAAAGGAATATACAAAAACAGCTCCATATACGAAGGTTGCATACCCTTCATCAGTTTCGTTAAGCTGAAAAATATTTTTTTTCTTTATTGTACGAATAATGTAGGTAACGAAACAAGTGCAGATTAAAATGTTAATAACTAATTTCTACATTTTTTATGAACACTACTGGTTCTGCGGCCGGCACTGAACTAGCAACGTTGCGAAAACAAAATGACACTATGCAAGTAAAGACAATTACATTAACTAAGAACAACACCGATACAACAAATAATCAATATGGAAAATGATACATTCGAACTGCCCGAGTGCTACAAGCGATCTTAGTTTTTGCTGACAATGTTTTATAGCCTAAGAGCTGATGACAAATTTGTCGAGAATCTGAGAGTAGCATAATAACCGCAAACGCTCTGCCAGACTCCCTATTTCAGATTCACCATCATTGATTAGTACGGGTTTTCATAGTTTCAAAGTGCCTAAAGTGACTTCCCCAAATTCGTCATCAGCTCTCCAGCTATTATCTATTACTGTAATGTAATACAATATTATAATATTATTAACCAATTTACAAGAGCATAATAAAATCTATTTTTTGAAAAAGAATCATTGTTATCGCATTAAATTAGCTTGAGAGAATTTAAGCAAATAGGTTAAAAATATATACAGAAACAACATTTTATTTCTTGAATTTTCACTCTTTTAAACATGGATAGAAAAGATTTCAAACATATTTAGACTTTTGCGTCAGTCTTTTTTTTTTCGCTGACGCCCACATTTAATGCATAAGCAATAAACTTTTGGTGCAGAAATGTATGAAACGTGAATGTGAGCTATTATGATGTAATAGACAATAATGATGACTATACCCTTTATGGTATATCTACACCAGTGCGCTGTCATGTTCATCTTGCGCTTTCATCTTTCAATTCCTCTTGCGTCAAGCGCATGCAATATTGATTGCCATAAGATGCGTGCAGCTTATCGTCCACACCGGTGCGCCGCGGTCAGTCGTCAGTCAACATACAATAGACAAATTAGAACTAGTATTAAGGCATGCGCTATGGCGCTTCACGCATGCTTCAGACGAAGACGCAAGATGAACATGAAAGTGCACTGGTGTAGATATAAGTAACTTCACACCGTAAGATGATTCCTGACGTTTCTCTACAAAACGTTACCATACAAAGAAAAGCAAACACGAAAAAAAAAACATGGATAATATAGCTATTTTATGTAGATTTAGATGTCGTTTACGTTTTTTCGAAAGCAGTCTCCTTACGGCTAAAATTTACGACATAAAGCTGTTAACACTTATCTTACAGTGAAAAGAGTATAGACTATACCTAGGTGGGGATACAAAAGTAATAGGAGACATTTAATTAATTACTTTATTACCCTCAACCTGACGTAAGCTCGCCAATCGTAATATGTTTCGTTTTTCAAACAACTACCACAGAAACCTTGATGAGTAAGCAACAACCAAAAACAGGTGACGCAGTTGATACACATTCCCAACACAAGTGTATAACCAACCAAAAGGCTTAAATATGAATGCGTAGAAACTAATGAAAAATATTCCGTCACTCTGTAAATACTGAAAAGAATAACGTCTCCTTATCATTTTTATAAGACTTAATGAATCATCGACAAAAAGATTAAATTAGTTAGGGTTCTCCTAGACTGCCTCTAACAAGTGTAAATCTTGAGCGCCAAATCCACCAGCAAGTTAAATTGCGGAAGTTGACTTCTGCACCTGTTTTGCAAATGTATACACCATTTTTTTATCATTCATATTACTTATGTACGTATAACCTCCGCCCGGGGAATACGCAGGGTTATGCCGGACTCTCACCGGCTAAAAACCCACGGTGTTTCTTCTCCTGATCTGCGGGTTGCAGGATTCGCAGCTGCATGCACCGCAACCCCGGCAGGCCTGGACCTCTCCTTCTGTGGGACCTGGCCCCACGTCCCCCTGAGAGGCGCGGAACACTGCGCGCCGCCTTCTCGGGCTTGTTACTGGTTGGCGACGGATTCCTTACCCACCACACGCAGGCCACACGTTAGAGTGGCCGGAGGTCGTCTGGCGTGGGAAGGAAGATTGGCAGTCGCCTCTCACTCACTCTCCGCTCCCTCCTTGGTCGCCATCACCTCCTCGAAAAAGGAGGCGACGGCTTCCCACGCACTCTCGCTCCCGACCATGGACAGAACCATAGCCGGAAGCGAGAGATCACCACCGACTGCCGTGACTAGTTCACGGCGCTGCTTCGCCCACGCAGGGCACGCCTGCAGCGTGTGCAGAGCCGTGTTGACATCCGGGTGCCTGCTCTCGGTCTATATATGCGACACAGGTACTTCCCGAAACATCCATGTCCCAAAAGCAACTGTGTCAGCCGGAAGCTGAGGGCGCCATGCTGCCTCTCCAGCCACTCCTCTATGGCGAGTCTTACCGCCGCTATTGCGGTGTGCCCTAACTGTGGACACACTTGCATCATTTTGATTTCTGGAAGTTTTTCGAATTAAGCGAGCACATGTTACTATAACTTGCGCAATGTCACATGCTAGGGGATTTGACGCTTAAGGATTAACGTTAGAACGGAGAGACCAGAACGCTAAGGAGTTGACTGTTTTCTCTAGATTTTATTACGTATTTTTATTCCATTTTAACATCTGCAGTTCACGGGTTCGGTAGTGATATGAGATTGTGCAGGTCCCAACCACCTATATAAGGATGGTGGGACTACGTGAATCGCCAAACCTTTACCGAGAAGTAGTGCCTACAAGCAGCATAGCAATAATTTTGAAAATAAATTTACCGTATTACCATTTTAGGTTTTATTTCGGTCGTGAAAAGCAAATCTTAAAATATGTAAGCGCGCTTTCTGCAAGTAAGCTAAGTTTGAATGTTATCCTTGCATATTAAAATTAATAATGAATACTTACACCACAAATTCATTAAATCCTAGGATGTTTGGCCACAGCCGTGGGGGTGGGCAAGGGTCCGATTCTACTAAGCGAAAGAACGGAACCAGCGAAACTAAATCACATATTACTAAAAATGCAGATTTCGGCAAATGTTCGCGTCTCGTCGCCTTATCAACGACTTGTCTTGAAACAAAATTGAAACAACAAGATTATTAAGAAACATATTAAATATAATTAAATTATGTTATTCACATTTAAGTTAATCAATACCTCAGATTAATAAAAAACCGGCCAAGTGCGAGTCGGACTCGCGCACGAAGGGTTCCGTACCATTATCTATAAAAACGGCAAAAAAATCACGTTTATTGTATGGGAGCCCCCTTAAATATTTATGGTATCCTATTATTTAGTATTTTTTTGTTATAGCGGCCACAGAAATACATCATCTGTGAAAATTTCAACTGTCTAACTATCACGGTTTATGAGATACAGCCTGGTGACAGACGGACAGACGGACAGCGGAGTCTTAGTAATAGGGTCCCGTTTTACCCTTTGGGTACGGTACCCTAAAAACTGTACTCTAGTAATTGCTAACGCGGCTGTAATTGTGTTTAATTATTCAACATGATGATCACACAAATTAGTATGTTTACCTGTGCGCTATATGAAGAAATGTGTCAATGCCGTATAAAGAGTCGCAGAAGTAAGAATAACAATATTTAATTAATATCAAAGCCGGATTGTAATCCATTACATCGCTGCAGTATACAACCGGATACACTGATTGTATGGGGCCCTGCAAATATATAGGTAACATAATAACAAGAACCAATGCCGTTGAATTCTGCGGATATTTATAGAATTATACAAGTCTATACAAACTTTCATCCCATATTTAAACACTTTAAGGGATGTATTTTCAAAAATTCCTTTTTACTTCTCACTTACGTTATATCATCATTCAGCTGAAAGATTCCCACTGCTGGACATAGGCCTCCCCAAAGCATCGCACTTCGACCGGTCCTGCGAACTTCACCAGATCATCGGTCCACCTTGTGGGAGGTCTACCCACGCTGCGCATTTCGGTAGGCGGTCGCCACTCCAGAATCTTTCGGCCCCATCGGCCATCCATTCTGCGTTACTTACGTTATATGTATAGGTTGACTGGTAATTAGTGACCGCTACTTTAACATATGATTGTACTCATGATAAAAAACAACTTTCCCAAAGAAACATTATTTTTATTCTATTTTTTTCATTTAAAATTTATTAATAAACCGTTACGGAATGGACGCACGCGGCTCGTAATATGTTTTTTTTTTGTTTTTTAAATAATGTTTCTTTAGGAAAGTTATTTGTTATCATGAGTACAATCATGTGTTAAAGTATCGGTTACTAATTACCAGTCACCCATATAAGGAACTCCTATGCAAATTGTCATGCTTCTAAATCCACGGATTTAAGCTGTGCGTAGTTTTAAGCAGAAGAACATGCATACCAAAATGGTTTCATGTAGGTTGTTCACGGAACAGAGTTGGTAAAGTTAATCTTATTCCCTGGATTTATTCCGACAGTTCGAATACCAGTAAGTACCCGTGTTTTCCCTCCTAAACGACTATGAAGAAATATAATAGAAAGCCACACAATAATTGCGAATACACAATTATACAGATCCCAGGTTGATACCTCTGATGAGGTTGAGATCTGATGATCTGTATCTGTAAGTTTGTCTGTGGCATTAATACACATTCACCCCTCACAAAGACTGCTAATATTGGACTTGTTTCTACAATATATATTTATGCACTGTTAGTTTAATATTTCGAAAAGTCAAATGTAATCTTACCAACATTGCTTTTATAAAAACGCTGACAAGAACGATCAACTTGAAGACTGGATGGAACGGCAAGAAGATTAGGTTGCTCCATTCTATTTCAGATTCTTGCACAGGTACGGTACGGTAGCCAGTGGAAACCACACGTGACCGTTTTCTGACAGAGTCATCGAATAATAATTCATGTTTTTTCTGAAGCATGGTTGCAGTAAATGCACGTAGGGATTATAATATAATACGGATACGCTCAGTGATTGTTGATATTTATATGCATTTACTGTCCTGTCGTCTACTTTTTGACACCATTGACACTACATAAAAATGATAGATTTTTGGAAATAGAACTCAGAGCAATAACCATAGATGATACACCACCATACTTAAGGCGCCACTAACACCTACAATAATATTGCACAATGTGTTTTTGTGCAATAATATTGAATACCCCCTTTGATTCCAAACGATCAATAAATTCACTCAATAAAATTGACAAACCAGTCTGATCAATATTTTCGTGCAAGCAACATGTCTGACGACGAATTTTTGGCGGCAGCCGTGCTGGTGATTTAGTTGAATAAACAAAAAATAAGAAAACGTATATGGGTTAAAGAATGGTTGAAAAGATCTTCTTGGTTGAAAAGAGATTCTTTATCTTTCACTAAGGCGCCCCATACACCTTCAAGAATACTGTGAAAGATAAAGAATCTCTTTTCAACCAAAAATATCTTTTCAACCATTATTTAACCCATATACGTTTTCTTATTTTTTTTGTTCAACATAATCACCAGCACGGCTCCCGCCAAAACTTCGTCGTCAGACATGTTGTTCGCACGAAAATATTGATCAGACTGGTTTGTCAATTTTATTGAGTGAATTTATTGAACGTTTGGATTCAAAGGGGGTATTCAATATTATTGCACAGTAAAAATATTGTGCAATGTTATTGTAAGTGTATGGAGCGCCTAACACCATATAATAATAATAAACCTTTGCAGGTTTTTGAGTAAACTTAATGGGGTAGCATCTAGCACACTGCGGAGCTAATGGCGCGACCATCGCTGGTACCCAAACAATTTCATTGGTTTATATTGTTTCAAATTATTGTTCGTGATAATTTAATTCCATTTGATTGGTTGCTTAGATTGGTTGTAAGTTGTAATTGGTACCAACAGAGGTGCTGCCATCTACTTTCGTTTTGCCTGTGTCTCCCCATTATATAAACTTATGGTAAAAATCAGATACCCCCTTATTACAAAAGTTGTTTTAAACCAAGACTCAGGTAAACCCAGGTTTGAAATATACCCATCACTTTCTTATGTCATATAACAAAAAGAGACGGAGCTATTTTAAAACCTAGGTTTTTCTTAGACCATCTTTTGTAATAAGGGGGTTAGAGTCTGTGCGAAAAGAGAACCGTCGTGGCGTAAAAAGAAACTAACATTAAGATTACATTTACTGAATAACATACGTTTACTACAAACACGTTAACGTGTCAAACCGTGTAGTATAAAAACTAGTTTACTACAGCAGTATTAACTATTACCGTTCTTGTATTGAACAATACATAAACAGTAAATAAACACTGCAGCGCCCTCAAATCTATGACGGTTCTCTTTCCGAACAGACTCTTTTCTTTTATACTAGATGAGTTAAGTCAAGGAACCTCACCAGCCGAAATCACAGCTTTCGGCACAACAAACGCGTGTCGAGAGAGGTGCAGCTTGCCGGGTCCGCGCGGATGAACCGGGTAATTATTTAATTACCCGGTTCATCCGCGACGTACAACGCACAACAGTACGACACACTCATTTTAATAAGAAATGTCAAAGAACTAGGAAAACTGTTCTTAAAAGCCATAGTACCGCGGGATTCATTCTGAAAAGCAGATATGATGGAGTTTTATCCATTCAAAAGATATTTTTCACTCTCAAAATGGAACTGGCTCTAATTCTTGGGATCTACAGTACTGACATAGTTATTGACCAACTGGGTATCGCCTGACATTTAAGTCTGTGATAGCGACCCAGATTTAACGAATTATTGAATCTGGTACGCCAAGCAAGCGTGCGAACTATGGCGCCAGTTATTCTATAATGTAAAACAATTAAACCACGTTGCAAACGATGCTTTTCTTCTGTTAAAGACAGTGACCACAACAGAACAAAAGTTAATTTATTTCCCACTCAAAAGTAGCACAGCTTCTTTCTGCCTTTTGTTCTTCAAGTCAATTAAGCTTTAAGAAAAATTAAAACCGACTCCTGAAGAGACTCTTTAAATATTACAATAAGAAGTTATGCCTATATTAAAATTTTGTTGAGTAGTAATATTTTTGTCTTTTTGGCTTATGGTGTATTTTGGACCATTTTTAAGTCAGCTGGAATGATGTTGTTATTTATATTTTGATTATAGAAAACACAACTAAATCTGCCTTTTACTCAGTAATGTCTCGTAGATATGACTTTTAGTTGTATCAGTACCTATTATCTACTCTGTAGTATCAGCAGGGAAGTAATAAGTACAACCTACGTAAAAAGGTATCAACTACCATTAATTGCTTACAGTTTAATGACAAAAATATCGAATTTGCCACATTTTGATATTTCGGGGCTCTAGAGAGAGAAACTTCCTAACAATACGCGCCGTATCCAGAGGTACCGCTCTCTGAATCATACTCTTGATCTAGTTACCTCATCAGATGTTTGTCGAGGCTCTTAGGCTAGGCTATTAGGTCATTGGCTGTAAGTGTTGTAACGACTATCGGCACAATGACTGCTCAATCAATATCCTACTATATCCTGTATAATGAAGAATCGTCCTCCATTGCTCTATACACAAATCGAGAAGGTGCGTTGAGTTGTATTTATTTAAATACAATAAAATATTATTGTTGTTAGCGTGAACTAGAGCAATTCGTATATTTGTAACGACAAACAATCTACAGTTTATTATGAAATAATAGAAAATTAATACAAGGCGGCACACAAATCCTACGAAATATCTCATTTATCCGTTGTTCTGCACAATTACAGCGGTTACGCACTACATCCGATCCGAATCCGTGAAAATACGTTCCGAAGTAGCCATAGAACTATTTGTGTGGTAGTTTACGCACTACATCCATCCGTCATCCGATTTCTATCCGTCATCCGTGAGTTTCTAATTCGGAAGAACAAATTGATGGACCGAAGTAGCCATAGAACTATTTGTATGGTAGCTTACGCACTACATCCGGCATCCGTCATCCGATTTCTATCCATCATCCGTGAGTTTCTAATTCGGAAGAACAATTGACGGATCGAAGTAGCCGTAGTACTGAATTGTTTGAATTTTAATCAGAGATCGGAATAGTGCGTAAGCAACATCCGAATTCGGTCCGAGATTTTTACTCTAGATCGGTATTTTCACGGATTCGGATCGGATGCAGTGCGTAAAGCAATATCCGAATTCGGTCCGAGTTTTTTATATCCGTATTTTCACGGATTCGGATCGGATGCAGTGCGTAATCGCTCTTACAGACGTAGATATAGGACCTTTTGCAACAGCAGCGAGGTAATGTTGTGTGTGTTTTTCTTACATTTAACACACAAGCTACATAGGCCGCTCTTCCTGCAGCCGGTAAACCAAAGCGCATCACGAGATGAAATGAGGTTGCCAAGAATGATTTGCAAATGTTTCTTCAAAACAACAGAAACTGTAATGAGTGCTAATGCTCCATCCATTTAATTAGGATAATGCCTGCTTGCCGGCTTTAGATGCATATGCTCCGCAAATGCAGATCTCTTTCAATTCACTCCGTTAAAATGAAAGTATGTTTTCGAAACCAGTATTTACAGTACCGACTACTAACTACTATTATTAGTAACAAAGAGAAGAAGCGAGGAATTGCGAAAGTCTGTTTTAGCTTGAAAGGAAATGTTTTTTTATTGTTTTAAAGACTTTTATTGTCATTCATTTTAAACCAAATATTAAACGTATATTGCGAAGAGTACTTTAACATGCAAAATGAATATAAAATATTTTAGTAAGTTATAACTCATGAAACACGTAACCGACATAATACGCTAAAACTGCACATGAACTTACTCAACTACAGAATCTAACAAAACCTCATGCACTTGCAGTTGTTCTGGTGTGTTCAATACCAGTTTCACTAACTTGGCTATATCTCTAACTCGCAATCTGGGCTCATTGGAGACTGTTTCTGTTAAACTTTCAATGTTTCCACATGCAATATTCGTCACTTTTATATTAGCTTTTAAATAACGAAATTCATGTCGCAAAATTTCATTGACCGAAGTAATAGCTGCTTTTGCAGCTATATAAACAGTTTTCCTTGACTCCATGGGTATCTGGTAAGAACATAAGTCGTTCATGTTAATAATATGACCTCTAGTTTTCCTTTCGATCATAGGTCCGGCTACCAACCTGGTACAAGCAACTAAAGCATTTATGTTTACGTCCACAATCTCCTTAAAATCTTTTGGCTCTCCAGTGTTCACCAAACAATCGATATCGCAATGAGCATTATTAATCAGTACATCCACTCCTTCATAGGTGTCTTTGATTTTTTCAAAAACAGCTTCCAGTTGCTTGGTGTCTGTTATATTGCACTTACACAACACAATTTTTCCGGAAATTTTATTCGTTATCATAGGTTTTAGTTTCTCGGTAACTTTTTCTAAAATATCTTCATTTTTGTTGAAACCGATAACGATCATACCAATTTTAGCTAACTGCTCCATAACAGTGAAGCCAACGTTATCACCACAATCCGTGATGACCGCTACTTTGTTGATCCAACACTGCATTTTTTATCAAAAATATCCTGTAGTCAGTCCAAACTTAAAATACTCCCAGAATATTTTTACCATCCTTTATAAAGCATAAGTTTACCTGGTAGATGGGACATTTAATATGTTATCAGGTAATAAACGCACATTATGCAGATTGGTTGTTTTGATAACTTAACGAGAATTTAATGTGTGATGAAAAACCATTCCAATGTTTTTGTATTATAACCTTCCAGTGCCAGCCTGTGAGATAGACGAAAACAGTAAAAAAAAATGGTAATGCAAACGGTGAATTTAGCCTTTATTCTAAATTGAACATCAATTGATAATTTTCTCCAAAATTCTCCGTAATCACTGGATACTTTGCCAATACTTTTTTTTTTTAATTTCAGTTGTCAATGTTCAATGTTTTACAATGGCGTAATGACATTAAAAAATGATACCAATTTAATAAACAAAAGTTCAGTCAAGTGCATTCAGTTAAGTCACATGCATTTTATTGCGATTCAATAATTTTACACTCATACAAAGATTTCTAAGCGAAGTTATGTATGTAATTTGCCTTTAATTATAGTAAATCTAAAAGACTATGCGGCTTTTAAACTGAGTTTGTGGAGACTGATTTATACATTATTTTTAAACACAGAAAATAAAGCCGCAATTTTGAATATTTGCAATATGTAATCTAATTTTGTAGGATTTATTTATGTTTATGATGCTACTGTAAAAATACCATAGAAGTAATAAGTACTACGTATAAAGTCCTTGAAAAATATATATACCACTAATTTAGAACATAACAAATGATACAAAAAAATATGTTTAGGTTCTTTATTTTCAGGGCCATCCTAGCACAACTATATTAGGAATTACAAAATAAATAACGTTTGAAATACAGAAAGTGCATTTTAATAAATCTCATGTAGTGCATGAAATATGACCTCATTAACTTGAATGCTACGAGGAGCTGCTAAAATCATAAGAACAACATTAGATACATCCTTAGTTGTCAAATGCGGGTTCTTTTCAAAGAATTCTTCATTTAGAAAACTAATACCAGCTGTCTTAAATATCCCCGTCCTTACGATTCCAGGAGATATACTTGTAACTTTAATTTTACGATTAAGAGATTTAAACTCATTCTTCAATAGAGTGTTTAGAACAGTCATAGTTCTCTTTGAGGCAATATACAAATTAATTTTTGGCTCGGCAAATGGAGGCATATAGTGACCACAAATACTATTTATATTAATAATTTGCCCTGAAATATTCTTTTTCATCATCGATTCTATCGCATAACGTGTACATGTTAACAAACCGTAAATGTTAGTGTCAATGATAGTTTTCAAATCTTCTATGATGCCTGTGCATATAAATCCTTCTTTGCCTATAGCCGCATTATTTATTAGGACGTCAACTCCTCCATAGGCTGCTACTATGCCTTCAAAAGCGCGTTTTAAATCTTCATCTTTAGAAACGTCACATCTGCAAGGTATTAGCTGTCCTTCAACACTGCCCCAGTCATTCATTTTACTCATCATTTCATCGACTCTTTCTTGAGTGGGTTCGAAGCCAATAACAATCATTCCGATCTTCGCAAGATCTTCAGTTATTTGGGCACCTATTCCATGTGCAGCACCGGTAACAACAGCTACTTTATGTTTCCAGTATTCCATATTATGTATTCAACGTTTAACAACAGAAAAATAATTTGTACTTTTAATAGCTTCTTAATGCCAATTTTATGAAATTATTAAAGTTAGATGCTCCTTGTTTATAATGGCTAACTATTTCTGCTTGTATTGTCACAAATTGTTAAAAAACAATGGCGTGCATAACAAAACTACTGGGTTATATAATCAGGAATCAAATTCTGATAAGATTTAAATTGTGAATTCGCGTGAATGAAAATGATAACAAATCAACAATCATTTTAAAAGAACTATGCCTTATCTTTTTACTAGTGACGTTGATGTGCAATAAAACGCAAGTCGATACTATCTCTATTGAAGATGTTAAGTACGCGCGGAACGCAGGTGATACACATTGCTGTCCAAACATTATGTATTAATTATGTTACTCGTCATATAAATCTGAGAGTTAGTTACCTCACGCAAATTTCCAATTAATTATTATAATTTTGTGACAAGTAAATTCCAATTTTAGGGCTAATTTATTCTAGTAATCTCATGCTCATTGCATAGATCCATGCAAAAAATAGGCGCACATTCGCCAAAAGACTAAAGAGAGAAAAAACACATAACAAAATGTGCTGTTTTCAGATTTTATATCCTTTTCTTTTGTTACATGTATTGGAAGCCTAATATTATAATAATATTACAGAAAAAAAGAC
Source organism: Amphipyra tragopoginis (assembly GCA_905220435.1). NCBI lineage: Eukaryota > Metazoa > Arthropoda > Insecta > Lepidoptera > Noctuidae > Amphipyra > Amphipyra tragopoginis. Next base: position 9,097,986 of record HG992006.1, read on the forward strand.
CTTCAAAACCTACTATCATCGGCAACATTGTGCTTTTGTCGCAATTTTTTATACACTATAATTCCATATTTTATAGGTACCTCGATCATGATTATCAGATGGTCGAATCCTGAAGGCTTTCCATTTACCGCACCAATTTATTTATTTATTTATTTATTTATTGCACAATGTAGTTTACAGAGAACTTATAGAATAGTTATCTCAAACATACATAGACCCTGTAAGGGTGTTGCAAGGCATACAATAATAGTACCTATTTATTTGTAAGTTATTAAATTATTAGAAAAATAAACATCACATTAAAATTAAAATTAGGTTACATTGGCGATTACACATTATATTATATTACTTAGGTGTAATAGGAACATTATTCTAGACATAGGAACATAGTTAGACGATGTTCTTTTTTTTATTTATTGGCATACATAGTAGGTAGGTATTTTTAGAATTTATCTTCCATAAATTCTTTAATGGTATAATAGCATTTTTCTAACAACATGCGTTTTAGCTTCACTTTAAATATGTTTATCGTTTTTGTGTTTTTTATACAATCCGGTAATTTATTAAATATTAAGATGGATCGATACTTTGGGCTATTTCTAAACATTTCTATTCTGGGTACTGGGAGGATTAATTTATTTTTGTGACGCTTGTTACTGTTAAAATTGAACTCGTTAATATTTTTCTTGACAAATATGGCTATTTCTAAGATGTATATAGATGGTAGGGTAAGAATTTTCTCTTTAATAAAATGAGGTTTACAGCTTTCTCGCGGTCGGATGTTATATATTATGCGTAAGCATTTCTTTTGGGAGACGAATAAGTCGTGAGCGTCTGTACTATGGCCCCACATGATGATCCCATAACGCAACCATGCATAGGCATAAGCATAATACACTGATATGGCACATTTTATATTAGTGTTGGTTTTGAGAACACTGAGCCCATAAAGGAACTGTGACAATTTTGATTTTACTTTTTCTACATGTTTCTTCCAGTTTAGGTGGGTGTCCAAAGTTAATCCTAATAAAGTGAAATGATCTACTTCTTCTATGTTAATGTTTTGTGTTATGATATTTAAATTTATATTTTGTTTTTGGTAAGGTTTAAATTGAATTATTTTTGTTTTCTTATTATTTACTTCGAGATTGTGGTTGTGTAACCAAAGTTTTACTGTATTGTAGGTTTCTATAATGATATTGTTTTCTATGTTAGTCGTAGGGGTTTTAAAAAGAATGGAAATATCGTCAGCGAACATCACACATAGTTGATTACATATTTTAGGTAGGTCGTTGATGTAGATGAGGAAGAGAATACAACCTATGACACTGCCTTGTGGTATGGACCAGTTTGTAGTTAGGGTGTTAGATCGGACATTTTGGAGCTCGCTTGAGTTGTTATTTAGGTACTCGATCTGTACACATTGTTGCCGATCCGTTAGGTATGATTTCATCCACTCATTTGCATCCCCTCTGACGCCTACCCCTTCTAGTTTTGTTAGTAAAATGTTATGTGACACTTTATCGTAGGCTTTGGTCATATCGAGCAGTAGCCCGATTGCGTAGTTTTTGTCTCTGATATAGGTGAGTATTTCTTGTGTGTAGTGGTATATTGCTAGGGTGGTAGATCGGTTTTTTCTAAAGCTAAAATTTGAAGAGCACCAATAGTATTCCTAATCCTAACTACTATGGATGCACTAAACGGAATACCTCGAATCGTGTTAGTAAACGAATATGATTAGTATTTCATCACTGCATGAAACAATAAAAAAATGCACGAAATTTTAACATAAACATGTGCATGTTATAAAACCAGCCAGCACACGATATTAAGGCACATAAGGTGACCGCTATAGGGGTTCTCTTGTATGTGTTACCTACTATGAAACTAATAAAAAATATTCATAAAGGAACTATTTTGCAAAGCAATGAACAAGTATGTTTTCACCTGTAATACACATCGAGTGTAATGGAACGAGCATGAATCTATTTGCCCATTGGATGGAAGCGCGGGAAATAGCCCACTCTCTCACAGGTTATTGGATCTAATATATTGATCCCGGCTGATGTTATAGTTTTATATAAATTATTCTGTATTTTATGCGATGGTAGAGTAGGAAGCTTACGCAGCTAAATGGTTTTGAGTGTTTCAATAGTGTAAAAGCTTTCGTTTTGTACGCTGTATCTACGCCGCCATGTGATATTATGCTTAGTAGAAATTACAAGTCTAAAAGACACACAAATAAAGTTTATCAGCAGTCTAATATTGAATGGGTATTCTTAAATACATTGTTGCACTGTGATTTTAATCTCAGTTCCAGGTAACTTCTATTAATTTTACAGTGAATCTTCAGAAATCCTACCTGTACGTGCCTGGTATTGTTTATTATTAATTGCTCTCATTTGAGAGCTCTCTCTTAAGTGTCGTTTTAAGATTACTTGAAATAGGGACTGAAATGATATTACTAAAAACAGTTAAATTAATGTCTGAAGTACAGATGACGTTAAAATTTTGAAAGCTGCTCTTCGGTTACTGCTCTCCATAGAAGTAGTAGATACTACGGTCAACTTTCAGATTGGGTAACCCATATTGGTTGGAGACCCTTCAGGTCGATCGTCTTGATGAGTCAGCAGTCGTTGCGTCTTGAGAGCTTGCCAGGGCCTGTGAGGGGTTCCAGTGAGTCGGAACCGGATGCCGCGTCGTTCACGGTGAGTCGGAACTGTGAGAGTGGTGAATAGTGGCTATGGACTGCGTCGACCAGGAGAGAAATGCCTCTTATAGTTGACCGGCCGAAGTGCAGTATACAGGGTGGTAATTTGAGATGGGGCATGAAGGGCAACTACCTTAACCATTGTAGCTACAGGAAAACGTTCTTAGAAGACTACCCTTAACTTTTGGGATAATTTAAATCGGCATTCACAGATTTTGAAAAAAATGTACAGTCAGCGAGAAAAAGGGCTGTATTCACAAAACTTTTTTATGATGCTAATCGATTCCATTTCCCATAAGGATCAAAAGACTCTTCCGGACTAACTGAGGTTGGAGTACTAGAAAAGTCAGAAATCGCAAAAAACTTATTTGAGATGGGGTAGTAATGGGGGCAGCTACCTTAATCGTTGTGGCTAGAGGAAAATGTTTTTAAGAGACTATCCATGTTTTTTGAAAATATTTGGAACTGCATTCACAGATTTTGAAAATAAAATAATTTATTTTTTCAGCCTTAACGTCACTTTTAGCAAAATGTTGTTTTTCGTGATTTTTGACGTTTCTAGTACTTTTACCTCAGTAGCTCCGGAAGAGTATTTTGTTCCTTATGGGAAATAGGATCGATTGGCATCATAAAAGAGTTTTGTAAGAACTGACAATTTTTTTGCTGACTTTACCATTTTTTTTTCAATACTTATCTTTTTATGCAGTTCGAAATAATGTCAAAAACTATGGCCAGTCTCCTATCAAAATTTTCCTGTAGCGACAACGATTCAGGTAGCTGCCCTTATAACTAACCCATCTCAAATAGTTTTTTGTTATTTCTGACGTTTCTAGTACTCAAACCTCAGTTGGTCCGGAAGAGTGTTTTGATCCTTATGGGAAATGGGATCGATTGGCATCATAAAAAAGTTTTGTTAAAACAGCCATTTTTCTCGCTGACTGTACTTTTTTTTCAAAATCTGTGAATGCCGATTGAAATTATCCCAAAAGTTAGGGGTGGTCTTCTAAGAACGTTTTCCTGTAGCTACAATGGTTAAGGTAGTTGCCCTTCATGCCCCATTTCAAATTACCACCCTGTATATGCGCCGAGGAGGCTGGCTGGCTGTGTATCTCGCTGCTTGCTGCTCGATTGAATGCTGAGCGGAGGGAGTGATGAGGGAATGATGATGTTGCTGCCAAGGCTGCGAAGGTTGGTCTCGGTGGTCGGTCAGGTCTCGCCAATAACCGGGTTACGTAGAAACGGTCCGCAAGGACCATCTATAAGTAGTCTGTGGCGGCATCTATCTCGCCACATGCGAACTATCCTACATCGCGCAATCAAGATTTAACACGCAGATAGTATATATACAACCTTCCAACATCAACCGTTGGGCAGTAGCCCGCCAGGCACAAAGACTCCGCCTGGTTGGAGGATCCTCCCTTTGGTTGGAGGAACACCACACCAAGTTTCTCCACATTGGTGACCCCGACGTGATCGTCACAGACAGTGTTTCCACACTGGTGACGTCACACGCAACCTTCGCAGCCTCGGCACCCACATCATCACTCCCTCAGCAGCTCAGCATTCAATCGAGCAGCAAGCAGCGAGTCCCACAGCCAGCCAGCATCCTCGGCTTCAACGGGTGATGTGACCACTAGCCTGCAGCGAACGCGCAAGCCTGGTCACGACCCTCAGCCCACTCCAGCATCATGGCGCATCATATTGCACTTCGGCCGGTCAACTAGCAGAGGCACTTCTCTCCTGGTCGACGCAGTCCACAGCCACCACTCACAGTTTCGACTCAAAGGAACTCTTCACTGGCCCTGGCAAGTTCTCAAGACTCAACGACCGCTGACTCATCAAGACGATCGACCTCCGGTCTCAGGTGGGGGAGTGATGTGGCGGCATCTATCTCGCCACATGCGAACTAACATCGCAAGTCCAATAGAATTAAATATCAGACGGGATTTACAATACGGGCTCCAGTTTCATGCGCAGCTGTGTAAGATATGCTTGAGTCTACATTTTTATCCCCTAAGGCCAAAAAGTAAACTACTAGCATAACTAACTTCTAAACTATAAACTTAGGCTGGAAGTTGTCCTACGGTGATGCATTTGTTAACACATTCGAGTCCACCACACTTTTCATGGAGCTCATATGCCATGCCGCCATACATATTGCTAGTGGACCTTCCAGGAGGGTCCACGGCATTACGTTTGCGCTAAGAGTGAACCCTCGAGGAGGGTTCCTGGCATTAGGTTAAAAACCGTAAAAATACGCTACTACGTCGTAAAATAGGTGTTTGCTTCTTTCATGACGGTGCATTTGCCAAGAAAAACCTACATTAAAATGAGCCCTCCACGAGGGCACCCGGCACTGAACGTGTTAAGCTTGAATATTATGTTGTGACATCAGCGTGGAGGAATTTCTCACATACGTGACGTCGCGTCGGCGGCGTAGTATGGTTGCGGACGGAAACCGATCGTCAGCGTGAGTAAAAAACCGTACAGTAGCGACTCCAACCAGCCTCCTTAAATACCGGAAAACAATGTGTGGAAGATAGGCAACAGCAGATATTCCACATTTGCTATACACTCTACATTCCCAACTAATGTGTTTAATATTCTACTTTCACTAGTTAAAAATACTTACATTATAAGGAGACAGGGAGGAGGTTTTTGCAAGATATCATTTGTACTCCGATTAAAAACTTATATGAGTTAAATAAAGTTGCTCTTGTTCCAAGATCTATCTTCTGATGTAACCAAAAAAACTGTACTTGTATAGAAATGTTAATAGACCACCCAAAAAACTTATGAAATATTATGGAATTGCTTTAAGCGATAAGACCGCCATTTGTACTTAATTACGTGTATTCCTTCTGTTTTATTTCTTTTAGTGTACAACCAAGTATATCTATCTATCTATCTATGCCCATGATAATAGAACAACGTGCCTGCTGATGGACCGAGTCGTTGATGGCCGCATCATTGTTTCAATGATCGCGTTGCTCTAAGCCCGTGATAAAACGGCATTATTTCAGAATCAGTTAGATAGACGGTGCCTTTAAAAAAATCTGGATGTTTTACAATGTTTGTGCAGGCGCGTAAATATTAGTATAGTAACACCAAAATTTTCGCATATCCATTTACGTCACTTCCAAAAAGCCACCATTGTTCATGCTACAATAGCGTTTAGGGTTAAATCTCTAGATCGACGTAAAATAAATTGATCGCGATTTATCGTCATTTTTTGCGAGCTATAGAAATTCGCCCAATCAGTTCGGAGCTCCATTATGACATACGGGTAATACGGGACGAGCGTGAACGTATTACGACGGTGAATTGATGCACTTGGAGGAAATAGAGCGATCTCTCACGGCTGATTGGTTGCGAGTCGCGAGGATTTTGTGATATTTACACGCTCGGATTTTCAGATAACGTTTAAGTTAGAAGCTATTGAAAGGAGTTCCAGGTTCAGGTGAGCCTAGTTAATGGGGGGCTTTGATGCCGTACCCTTCATTGACAGTTTTTTTTTATATTATTGTGAATTTGTTTTTTTTTAACGTTACTTTTAATAATAGATAAGAAGGTTCTGACGACAGATATCAATTGTTTATTTAAGAGATATTAAATAACCTAAATCAAAAATTGGTTATTCGATGTTTTGTTCTTTTCCAGATCGAATTATTTTATATTTATAGGCTTATAGTTGTAGGTAACAACAAAATCCGCATGGTCCGGAGCGAGGGGCATGGGAAGCAGTCATCTCCTTCTGCAAAGCAGTAATGCTAGCGAAGAAGGAGGCGGAACGCGTGAGGGAGAGGCAAACCTCACACTCCCCAGCCGCCGCAACAGTAGGAGACGCCCCGAGCGTCGGGAGTCGCAGGGCGATTCCTGGCCACCGTAGGCGCGGGTCTGCGGACGGCGACCGTTGGGTGGCTCGTCGTCCGAACAGAACCAGGCCCGGGTCGACGGCGCGTTGTGTTCCACGCGCGCCTCAAAGAGATGTCAGCATAGTAGACGGGGCCCGCTAGGGCCAGTGCCTGCCAAGGTTGCGGAATTTGTTCGAAAGAGTTACCACACCCCTGGAACGCAAAGGGCACTAGGAGGAACACGGATGAGTTTTAGTCAGTAAGAGTCTGATACTCTCTTCCGCTCCGCCCAGAGCGGAAGAAGTCATTTGATGAAAACTACAAAATATTATTTACTGATTAAGACTTTATTGTTATTTTTATAATAGGTTAGAAAACATGCTTACAGCGCACCTGATGAAACTATAAGATTAGTAGAGCTCCATGTGAAAGAGTTCGCCCGGAGACCATCCTCACCTATTTCTCCGCTAAGCAGCACTGCCGTGTTTCGGTTTGAAGGGAATGGGTACCGGTGAAATTACAGGCACACAAGACTTTCCTACTTTGTCTCTAAGGTTTGCAACGCATCAGCAATCCTCTTGGTGTTGTAGGTCTATATAATGTGTCACTTAAATAATGCACAACCTCTTAAGAGGTCACTGTACTCATCATTATGAACAACTTTTACTATGGAACAAAGGAGAAATCGCGAAAAAAAATCTGCTGTTCCCTACATTTTGACGAGGAACATAAATGTAGGAAACAGCTGTTTTTTTTCGCGATTTCCGGTTTGGGCGCATAGTAAAAGTTGTTCATAATGATGAGTACACCCCTTAAGAAGTTGTGCGTTATTCAAGTTACACCTTTTAAAGGCCGCACCGGTAACCACTTAAGCGCTTATTACACTTGGCTGAATTTAGTTTTCTAAATTCAGAAGCAACTTAAGCGAGACACGAAGTAAGGAATCGTCCTGATTGTCCTAAACGTCCTAACTCTTATCAGTATCACACTTTCCTAAATCCTAATTAGGATTCCTAAATTCAGAGTAGTGTAATAAGCATTTTACCATGAGGTGGACCGTCAGATTGTTTCCCAAACTATTCCATGAAAAAAAAAAACCCCAGCCTTTACCAGGTGTCCAAAAATCCCTTGCCTGCACCAGGAATCGTACAGATAAAACTGCTAAACAGTACCATCCTGTATGCCTGTTATTTTATCAATGAAATCATCACATACTAAAACTTTACGTAAATGTTAAAACAACAAAACATTTCGCATTAACCCTATTCATTCGTTATAAAGTACGTAGCCGACATAAAAGTAATAACAGATGGTGAATTGACCGCAAACAGTAATGAACACAGACCGCAATAAGTGCGGTCCTCCTGCTCTGCTGACCCTACTTTAATTTGAACCGACAATGTTATCAAATGTACCTCTCCCGCTCGTAAAGTAAGTAATTTGGTTTATTATTATTGGAACAAAAGGAAAAACTAGGTACTTACTGTAGTAGATTTTTTGATAGCTATTTTAACAACAATAATGGCAAACTAACTACTCGTCGTGCAACAACAAATAAACAAAATTAGGCACGTAATTTTGAAATTAAACAACGTACTTAATGTAATTTAAGGGGGCAACTCGACTCAAACTTATCTAATTACAAATTATGAAACAATACAATAAAACTACTTACAGATTATACAGTCACAGAAAAAAAAAATCCTAAACTACCTATTCAAACCAAAAGAGTGCCTATATGTAATTACATAAATACAAGTAATTTTGTTGAGCAAAGTACTGGATGTATCGCTTTTAAAATTATAATACATCTATACTAATATTATAAAGAGGTAGAATTTGTTTGTTTGTTTGTTTGTATGTAGGAGGTAATCTCCGAAATTACTCATCCGATTTCAAAAATTTTTTCACCAATAGGAAGCTACGTTATCCCTGAGTGCTATAGGCTATATTTTGGGATCAAAAAATTAGGGATCCGTAAATTAACGGGAGCGAAGCCGCGAGCAAAAGCTAGTATTTTATATTCCGGTAACGCCCCGCCGTCGTCCCAGTACGACACCTGCCATTGTTTATCTATTGTGACTACAATTACAGTACTTGAGTAATTAAAGGTTTATAACACTAATTTCCAATTTAAAAAATATTCCAAATACCATTTTCGACTGAACAGATTTGTTTATTACTTACGCATTTTTTTTAAACGTCCTTTAATTCAATTATATTATTTTATTGTATTTTGCAAATTCGCCCGGGACCGCTTATTAGATCTGTTATAATAATACAGTTAGATAAACTTGTATCGCATCTAGTTTTATACTTATTCACTAGCGCACCCAACTGTTGCGCCCTCTGGGATCTTGTCGTCCTTAATGTTAATCTGTCATGCTCACTGACCCCAGTAGCTGCCTTATAGGATTAAAAGATCATCTCGCAGGCTCAAACTATTAAATCGTAGTATTTATTTAAAGTTTTTACGTTTTTAGGAGTTGAAATAACTTTCGCTTAGACATACTATCCCTACTAATATTATAAATGCGAAAGTAACTCTGTCTATCTGTCTGATACGCTTTCACGCCTAAACCGCGGAACCGAGTTTGATGAAAAACAAATGAAAATGCCTATGGCATTAAGTCCGCCTCTGTACAAATTTTGTGCAAAAGAATCCTAACTAATATTATAAATGCGAAAGTAAGTTTGTTTGTTTGTTACCTTTTCACGTCTAAACCACTGAACCGATCATCCTGAAATTTTGCATATACGCTGTCAGGTGTACAGAAACGGGCATAGGGTACCTACCTTGCATCCCGAAAAAAAAGTACTGCTCCCGAGGAAAACAACAATAACGATAATAGATGGCGCCACGTGTCTTTCGAATCATGATGAATTATATATTCGAAACTTTAGTAGTGTGTTAAGAGTTCATTGTCAAATTTTAAATTAAAGCAAGCGGAGCCGCGGGCAAAAGCTAGTAAATAAATAAATGAAACTTTGAACAGATATAGACTGGAACCCGAAGAAGGATATAGGCTACCTTAATCCCGAAAACCGCGAAATATCTACGCGAAAAACGATATCCACGCGAGCGAGGCCGCGACCGACTTCTAGTTTTCCTATAAAACTAATAACTTCCACAAATAAAACCGACATAATAGAGTATCCCTGAAAAAATATCTCTCTCTTTATACATGATGACATTACCCTAACAGCGTCCGTCGCTTACATTAGAATAAGCCAATGCGAACATAAACATACGAGGTTCGATATATGCAATCATAAATCAGGGACCGTTGTCCGTCCTGCCGATACCCACAATACCGTTCTATTGTATAAACAGTATGTAAGTCAAAAGACACGGAATTTATTACATTGGGTCCATTTTATTGGTTCAATCGTATGGGTTTGAGGTGCCTTTGTGTGATATTTTTGGGATGTCCCTCTAATAGGTTCTTAGAATTGTTTATTAGCAACATAACTTGTACATGGGTATTGTTGACACATTCTTTATACATGAAAACTATGTTAATGTATTAAAGCGATTATGGAGACGCGTTTTACCGATAGTACGCGGCGGAAAACGTGGCGGACTACGCTACGGACCCCGCGTCGCCGCGTCGCCACTAACGATGTCTAAGCCTAGGCGCACACTAGGCGACACGCGACAGCGATAAGTCGGCGACTAGACGCAACGACAGGCTGCAGCCGACAATTTTCATATATTTTGTTCAAAGCTCCGCACACTTGGCGTCAGAGTCGCGGAGTCGCGACAACAAGCTAGGGGAGTCGCTCGGGCTCGCTACTTTACGCCGCGTCTAGTCACGCTATGCACGAGCACACACGACGACAAACGCGCGACAGCGCAGCGTCAGTCTCGCTGTAAAACAACACGGCCGTCTCTCTCGAATACTCTACTACTAATGATCGCTTCCTGCACGACGTCTGTCGTAACGACTAGTCGCCGACGCAAGCGAAAGCTCCGCGTCTAGTCGCGGCGACACGATGGTCGCCCAGATTGCGATGGCCGTAAGGTATTAATTAACTTCTTAGTTTGTCGTAAAATCATAAGTTCTTAAAGAGTCACAGTCACATGTTATTAAATCTAATTTCCTTTTTTTTCTTTCTATTTGAGTTCTATCTTAAGTTTAGTTAAAAATGGTTGAAATTTTTTCCACACTATAACCCAAGACTATACCATAGATACTTTAAAATTTTGCCTTCTGTATATGACACTAGTGCCGAAACACAACAAAACAAAATGACTAGTCTTTTAAAGTAAATACATAAAATGTGCAAACAAACAAAACAATATAAAGCTGCGTCATTGCACGTCACGAAATCCATTTTCAGTTATAATTCAACAAACATTGGAAACTATTTGCCCGGATTAATTGAAATTATTTCGTATCGCTGACGATTCTCACGGGCAATCATAATATCACATTGATTTGTGCTTTTAATTATCTATATTGCTTATTACTGATAAGTGGCAATTATAACAAAGCACAACAGACTGATATGAAATTATATAGAACTAGAGGTCGCCCGCAGGTTTGCCTGCGTGGATGTCATTTATCGCTTTGATATGTCGCAGTTTTCGGCATAAAAGTAGCCTATGTCCTTCTTCGGGCTCCAGACTATCTCTGTACCAAGTTTCATCAAAATCGGTTCAGCGATTTAGGTGTGAAAGTGTAACACACAGAGAGATAGAGTTACTTTCGTTATGTACTTACTTTATAATGGCTAGTATTTAAACGATCGAATTTAAACTCAAAGTACGGGTTTCAAAAATACTGATTATGGCGCACTGAAATACTAAGTGGGCGAAAGACTGAGGGCAAACACAAATATTGAAAACGGCGACTTAAAAATACGAATTTGAGGTATGAGCAAGGGTATGATTTATTCAGAACGATCAGTGTAATAATTCTTAAGCGAACAAATTTCACTCACATTATTGTTGTATGTTTGTAAGGTTGTTTGGGTTTCCAAAGGAGCGTATTTCTGTCTGCAGGGTTTAAAGTAACCTAACAAGAAGTGGATGACGGGGGCTTCATTCGCTCGATCACTCTAGCCCCCGTCATCCCCTTCGAACCTAACCTATCCGTGTCGAGGTAAGGAAATGTAAATTTTCGCCCACTCACCCACTCAGTATTTTTTTCGCCCAAGTAAGTATTTTAATTCCGCTCGGTTTAGTATTAAAGTATCTCATTAACAGTCTTCCAGGTATTGTTTATTCGCCCGATTAATAATTCCCCCTTTATAATATTAGTAGGGATTCATTGTATTGATGTGATAATGCCGTGGTGCCCCGAGGTTCCAGACTCGTTTGTTGAGCACCGGGTTGCGGGTTCAAGCCCAGGTATGTACTAACGTGACTTTTTCAATGTCATATGTACTTTCTTAGTTAATATTAGACGCCACTGACATACAGTAAAGGAAAACATCGTGAAGAAACCTGGACCTAATAATGGTCTCAAATCGCCAACCTAAACGTGGCCAAAAAAATAAAATTATTATTTTTTCATGCAGCTTTGTTACCGATCGTATATAAACCACCTAATAAGGATTCAGTAAAAAAATAAGAATTTATTTTTTGCAAAAAAATGTTTTATTTGTGTGAACATTTCGATGCCACGCACAAATTTAATGAAAGCACGGCGATACGGCTGGCAGGCACGACTAACGCGATATCGCTCTTTGCAGTCAGATAACTCAAGGCTTTAAATTCACTCAGAAATAGAAAACCAAAATTTTTTTTTGAATTTTATTTTTGTTGCTTTTCAATAATTCCCATTTTAGGGTTAATCTGTGTCACCAGTAGATCACGTGGTTTGAAGGAATTACACGAATTCATTAACACCCTGTATACCAGGTATAAGGGACGGTGTACCGGAAACTGAAACAGTGAATTCAGCTTATTATTATAATATACTGAATTGAAAATAAGTGGAAATTTTGCTCGGAATTTTCCGACTTTTCCGATTTTTCTTTTCACAAATTTTACATTTCTCTGCTGTAAAATAAGCAATCCAATTAGGACACAGCACGTTGCAAAAATTAAATGTATTTTTTTATAAATTGGAAAATTCGAAAGATTTCGTTGATATTTTCCACGGATATTCAATTCAAAATAATGAACTAAATTCACTGTGTAAATTTTTGGTAACCTGTCCTTTACACCCAGTTTATTTACCTGCCAAAACACTTATTGAAATACAATAAAAAGTAGGTAAATTAGCAATTTCCAGTAAATTTTAAAAATTAAATGTATTTTTTTATAAATTGGAAAATTCGAAAGATTTCGTTGATATTTTCCACGGATATTCAATTCAAAATAATGAACTAAATTCACTGTGTAAATTTTTGGTAACCTGTCCTTTACACCCAGTTTATTTACCTGCCAAAACACTTATTGAAATACAATAAAAAGTAGGTAAATTAGCAATTTCCAGTAAATTCGGAAAATTCCGAGAAAAAAAACCACTTATTTTCGATTCAGAATAATGGGCTGAATTCACTGTTTCAGTTTTCGGTACACCGTCCCTTACACCCAGTATATTATTTGTTTTATTTTATTGATAGTAAAGATTAGATACGTATATTCTTCATTTCATTAGATTTAGGTGCAGTTTCAATACGAGCGCCTCACTTTTTACATTTTCAATAAACAGCTAACAATTTCAGTATTTATTTACTGGCTGCTAGTCAAACAACAATTAATCTATGATACTTTAATAAGTGCATTTATTTATTCTGTATCGATAGTGCATACTCGTATTATTTCTATGTAGGTAGTACTTCAGGCATTCATCAATATAAAAAATATCTGGCAACAGCATTCTAGTTAGGTACGCAACATGCTCGTAATCGCTATGGCTATGATTTTGACAGGTCAACAATTTCCATAGCAACATTTGTATTAATAATCCGACTTCTCCACAACTATGTACTATATACAGGGCGTCCCACGACTTTGCCACATGGAGGGGAAGTACCTTAAATACTGTAGATAGAAAAAAATACTGAATGAAGACTTCATTTTTATTTTAAAAACAATACGAACTGCATTCAAAGAATTTTAAATAATCGCCTGTCTGAACCGGGAATCGAACCTGCTAAATGTGAAAACAAAAAAAAACTGTAATTTTATTGTACTAATCGAAAGGCTCGATCAGATACATTTATTTCTTTTAAATAACATAGCTTCTAAAATAAAGGGAACACCATGAAATTTAACATTTATTTGAAATATTAAGACATGTTTAACTGTGCAACTTACAAACAATTTAATTTATTAAATACTCAAAATGTGTCTCTTCCTATTGTATACAAATTGTAACTATCTCGCTTACCGTTGATTTATTTCTTTTTTCATAGGTAGTGAAATTATTTAAAATAATACTTCGAAATAGTAATAAAGCAGTAGTACATAAAGTCAGTTGTTATACGAGTAAGCACGACATAGTCAGAGAGAATGCAATTCATTAATCTGAACAAAATTTTAAGTTAAATGTTAAATTTCATGGTGTTCCTTTTATTTTAGATGCCATGTTACTTAGAAGAAATAAATGTATCTAATCGAGTCTTTCGATTAGTACAATAAAATTACAGTTTTTTTATTTTCACATTTTGCGGGTTCGATTCCCGGTTCAGACATGTGATTATTTAAAATTCTTTGAATGCAGTTCGTATTGTTTTTAAAATAAAAATGAAGTCTTCATCCAGTATTTTTTTCTATCTACAGTATTTAAGGTACTTCCCCTCCATGTGGCAAAGTCGTGGGACGCCCTGTATATACAGTGGTGGACACATAATTAGAAACACCAGGTGTGACTTTTATTTTTAGTACAAATTAACTTGATAATTAATGTTTTACGTATCATAGAGGGCTTATACCTATTTATCTATAATGTATCTACATCATGAAGTATTATTATGTCAGTTTTGGAAATCTCATTTAACCGTTTATGCAAAAACTGGTATACTTTATAAAATAAAATGAAGCAGCACAACGTACCAAGGTGGACAACTAATTAGAAACAGAAAAAAAGCATTACCATAAATATGAAGAAAGTTAACGAAACAATAAATAATGAAGTTAAATGGTACAAACGTTTTATAATAAACAATTAATGTTTGGCTGGGAAGCCTCTGCTGTCGATTACAGCTCTACAACGACGTGGCATTGATTCTATCAATGTTTCATACATTTCCAGGGAGATTTTCTCCAAGCTTCTACAAATGCGGCTTAAAGTTGTTGTAGTATGATACTAGTAGTAGTACGATATTAGGTAGTGATATGGTTATTGGACAATGTTTTCGTTACAATGTACCACAAATTTAGATTTGATTCAAATCTGGACTATTTGCAGACCACTCTAACACCGACACTAATTAGTCTCTTAGAAAATGCTTTAACGTTGTTTCTTTAGTTTGGATTATTGTAGTGTCAGTGTTAGAGTGGTCTGCAAATAGTCCAGATTTGAGTCAAATCTAAATTTGTGGTACATTGTAACGAAAACATTGTCCAATAAATCTATCACTAACATCGTACTACTACTAGTATCATACTACAACAACTTTAAGACGCATTTGTAGAAGCTTGGAGAAATATTCCTCTGGAAATGTATGAAACGTTGATAGAATCAATGCCACGTCGTTGTAGAGCTGTAATCGACAGCAGAGGCATCCCAACCAAATATTAACTGATTATTATAAAACGTTTGTACCATTTAACTTCATTATTTATTGTTTCGTTAACTTTGTTCATATTTATGCTCATGTTTTTTTTCTGTTTCTAATTAGTTGTCCACCTTAGTACGTTGTGCTGCTTCATTTTATTTTAAAAGTATACCAGTTTTTACATAAACGGTTAAATGATATTTCCAAAACTGACATAATAATACTTGATGATGTGGATACATTATAGATAAGTAGGTATAAGCCCTCTATGATACGTAAAACATTAATTATCAAGTTAATTTGTACTAAAAATAAAAGTCACACTTGGTGTTTCTAATTATATGTCCACCACTGTATATATTGTTTTTGACAACATCATTGATTGATGTTGGTTACGTTACGCAATTGCCCTGCTGGGGCCTAATTCTCCTAAAATAAATCTTGATAAATCACAACCGAACCAAGGCCGAACCGTTCATTCAGACAGTTCTCAATTTCAAAAGCTATCAAATTGTTTGACACAAAAAACAAATTCAAACATTTTGAAAGTTTTCGAAAACAAAAACTGACTGACGGTTGTGGTTCGATTGCGTTTGGCAACAATTTATTTTAGGAGAATTGGGCCCCTGGTCACACCATAGGATACAGCAGTAACAATTACGAGTCGAGTTACGGGGGTCAGATGGCAGTCGCTCCGAATAAAATACTGATTTACCTAGTCACATCAGGTTAGATTGAAGCAGTTACGTTTTGCCGAAACACTGAAAACTTTGACGAAAGCTAACAATATAACTTTGTACTGCAATCACCTAATTTAACAGAAGTGGACATTTGTAGCAGCTAACTTAACAGAATTTCTGCAATTTATAGTTCACCGTTAATTAGTGTTGCCTAGACAAGTTCAGGTTATGGTACATAGTTCAACACTGATTATATCCGAGGCGCGAAGGGACCCACCGCAAGGACGGGTCAAAACTTGTCTGAACCTGTTTAATTGCTTCTCCTCGCCCATTCCCATTACGACTGTTGTTAGCCCCGCGTCAGTCCGGTGCTCTTTGTAGTTTTAAATGAGGTTTAATGATGATTGCAGACCAGTCGTTTGGACTTAATTACAATAAATTCTAGCTGAATTTAACGTCACGCATCTAATAACGTAGGTATAGCTTTTTTTTAAATGTTTTGTTGAATCTAGACCCTAGATCATAGCGAAATAATATAATAAAAAAATGACGTCAAAGGTTTGTGCTAATATAATATTGATTTATCAGGGAATAACATTAAAATTCTAAACACTGTTTTAAGCTTTCACGGTTTGTCTCTAAATTTAAAATGTCACTTACGGGATATCTTCCATTTTATCCGTTCATTCCGTATCATTCCGGATTATCTTTTTGGGAACTCAAACCAATAAATAATCACGGAAGATATCCCGTAAGTGACATTTTAAATTAAAATTATATTTTTAATCATTCTATTTAATTAATTGCAACCAAGAAAGCACACACAGCATCATTTGTAGAACCAACAAAACTTGAGATTTCGTTTGTAACTTCAGATCTTCTTCTTCTCTCGTGTCAGCACGAGCTATACGAAAATAGCTCATGCTGTGGTGAAAAGATAAGCCTGTCAGCAAGGTTGGTAGCGGGGCTGACTGCCCAGGGTGCGCCGGATGTACTTAAGTATCGTCGCACGTGGAGGCTCTTTTCATGCACCCCAAACTTCAACTTCAGATAATTCAACGTGATTCAGATCTAAATAGCGCCGAATAGTGATTTTACCGAACACCGAACTTAACTCTTACCGAATCACTCGCGCTCAGTGCATTCCGTCGGCTGGTTCCCGCCCGAGCGAACGGTATCCATAGAAGTAATAAGTAGTACCAGTAGTACTCTTCTTGACGGTACCTGACCACCCGCTATCCGCCCGCTCCCCCGCAACTGTCAGTTCGTCGTGAACCGTCACACGAATTATTACTGTGCATAAATATTTGTTTACTATTTTGTTTTGATAAGTTTTAGTCCAAAAAGTTACCATTTAGTTTTAGTATTCCTTAGAAGGAAATCTTCAATATTCACCAGACAACGTAATCTCTCAATCAGCTTTAAAACTGAATCAGTTTAACCGAATATATTCGGTATCAAAACCGAATAATTCGGACGAATACAAATATCTCATATTTGTCGAACACCGAATACTAAATGAATATTTGGCGCATCTCTATTACCTACCTACATAGTATCAAGTGGTAGTGAACTAAGCCGGTGTGGTAACATCGTAAAGCGCGGTTAAGACTTTGTTGACACAGACTGGACGATGCAAACAAGCCCACTATCCCACCGCAAATGTAGAATGTAATGAACACTTGTTTAGTAAATATTTAATTCTAAGTTAAAATAGCCACTCTGCATGTTTCAAAGCAGGATAATTAGTTGCAGCTGTCTGTGTATTCAATGATCAAGAAAGGCCCAAAGACATGACTACGGTTTGTCCACGTAGGTTTAATCGTCTTATTATTCTATCTCAGCCCATTTCCATATAAGAAATATACAATATACTTACCAGGTGTAAGGGACGGTGTACTGAAAACTAAAACAGCGAATTCAACCCAACACATATTCATTTTTGCAAAACATAAGTGAGAATTTTATTCTACCTAAGTTTCACACTGATATACCTAGTACATTTTCGCAGATATCTACAATCCTGTGGCAATCACACTTCAGTAAAAGACAAAGTGATTCAAGATCTATCAAAGTAATTAGTATCATCCTAATCGCCCTAATGGATCTTCTTGAAGGAGACACTATAGAAATAAAGTACCTACTCGAACATTAATTATATTAAGTATCTTTTTTCTCATAGATTTTATTCCATTATCATGTTTATAAAATACACTATATTTAGTTAATCTAGGGACAAAAAAAATAAAATAGATATGAACATTATTGTTTTGCTACATTTCTCATAAATAGCATTGTGAATATGAATAGGATCTTGCCGTGTATTTGCAATTGCACTGCCACTGAAAAGTACGTACACAATTTCCTTGCATCCCAACATTTTACTAGCTTACCTCGCGTCGGAATTTTTCCGCTATTCCAAAAAAGCTTTAAACTTTTCAGGGACTCGCGAGCAACTTGTCTTGTTACAATGAAACTATGAAGCGAAAATGTCAGTCTATTTCCTTTGCAATAAGATAGTTCCTCTAACAGAATTTCAGGCTAAGTGGAAGCACAAAAAAGCCTTATTGACATTTTAACAGCAGAATATTGTACAAACATGCATTTTATTTTGTTATGCATACTATATTCAATCTACGATTTATAATTATGTTCTTTTTGTTATCCTCTGCTATACGAGTTGTTTCTTTATATTCTTGTGTGATTCCGATTCTGCCCATTCATAGATATATTGGGTTGCATTAAAAGAGTCTCTACTAGTGATCATACTCCATAACTTACGTCTTACCCTGGGCAGACAGCCCCGCTACCAACCTCGCTGATTTGCTAATATTTTCACCACGGCCATCAGCTATTCTCGTATCGCTCAAGAAAAGAAGACGGCAATAAAAGAATTTGACTTACTTAGTTTAGTAAGGTTGTGACGGTGCAGCGGTGGCGACTAGCAGGGTGCGCCTATAAAAGGGCCGGCACGCTGCACTTCGTCCTCGCTTGGCTGGAGACCCTTCAGGTCTCGCCAATAACTGCCCGGTTACGTAGGAAGGGTCCCCTAGGACCACCTACAGCAGTCCAACAGGAAAATAAAAACTTCGTCCTCTCTCGCGCCTCAGCAGCCGCTAGTTAAGTACTACCTACTACACCTGAAGACCATGGACTCCTCGTATCGTATTGTCTAAAGAACCACGGCCTGTAAACTAGTCTAATTTTGTAACTAATTGTAAAATAAATACTGTATGGTTAAAAGTGTTTTCCTTAATATTCTTATGTAAGTACACTCCTGCTAAACTGCTTCTGCTTCTTGCTAGATTCTGATTTTATGTGCACATGCTCGTTAAGGGTTGACTCCTCAAGCCCCCCTTAACCCGCTAAAGCGTGACAAGGTATAGTATTTAGAAAAGTCCATTCATTTTTAACTGATTGTTTTTCACAGCGAATGGTCTTTCTTGCAAAATCAGTAATAAAATCAACAGGTGTTCTTCGGTCAGCTTTGTTCTGTCTAGCCTTTTCCCAAAAATGTCGGGGTTAGCTTCCAGTCTAACCAGATGCGGCTGAATAATACCAGTATTTCCACGGAGCGACTGCCATCAGATCTCCGCAACCCAGTTACTGGGCAATGCCGATATCCTAAGGTTAGACCCTGTCAGACTCCGACTTCTGAATACCCGTAAAGCTATGCAATGTCTACACCAGTGCGCTTTCATGTTCATCTTGCGTCTTGGTCTGAGGTATGCGTGAAGCGTCATAGCGCATGCCTTAATACTAGTTCGACAAAAGCGCATGCCTATAGCGCACGCTAATCCGTGTATTGTATGTCGACTGACAACTGACCGAGGCGCACCGGTGTAGATGATAAGCTGCATGCGTCTTATGGCAATCAATATTGCATGCGCTTGACGCAAGAGGAATTGACAGTTGAAAGCGCAAGATGAACATGAAAGCGCACTGGTGTAGACATACCATAACGACTTTCATAGGTATTCGCATGACATCTGGGACCGACAGTTTAACGTGCTCTCCAAGGTATGGAGGGGTCTCGATATGTCACGAATGGTCATCCATCATCGGACTGACCGCGACAAGCGCAGCTTAACCTTGCAACGAGCCAATTATCTTTCCAGGCACAAAATTAAATGAAACACTTTGCACTTATACAAAAATTATAACATTCAAGATTACGACGCCGCGCCGGTTAATACACCAGTGAACCTAAGGTACCTACCTTCCCGAAATATATTCTAAAACCTTAGTAAATCACTTTCAAAGTACCTGTAATACACCGTGAAACGATCTTTTGATCCTTTATATTAACTTTTAATGGTCGTCCATTTTGCTGAAATTAATATGCAATTTGCATGTTAATCGACTGTTAAAAGGAAAATCTTAATTTTAGTCAAGATGAAGTCTTAAGGTTGTTAATGAAATTTTCTACTCGTACAAATTGTTTCAAATGAATAGGTTCGGGTGAAATAGTTGTGTAATGTTGAGTAATTGCCTGCGTTTAGTTTTGTGCCTGGTAAGCAATTAGTTACTGAAAATTTTAGGGAAAGCTTCAATTACAACGACTAGGTCGTAGTTAGGTACCGATTCTCTGTTCGATTTACGTTTTAATACATGAATGAATATATTTTTAGCTGAAAATATATATTTAGAACATTGGTCAACATACGATGTTCTAAAAATGAGTTATTTATTTTTAAAACATCGAGGAATAAATAAAATATTGTTTGAAGTTACTTTTAAGTTTTAAGGTTTCGGCATCTTATTTGTGAACCCAGAAAAACGATATATTTTTCCAAAAATTCAATCATTCTTATTTATATTTGTGATATGAATATACTGGATGACTTTTATTACCGTCTGGAAAAAAATTGGGTATAATATATAAACAGAGTAGAAGGATTTGGCGTAGCTTTTTTTTTATTTTACTTATTTTGAAATTGATATAATATATCTATAGATACCTACTACAGAAACTGAAATCATAACCAGGTGTGTATGATTTGAAAAGATATTATATCGATTTATTTAAGTAGGTACTTCAAAATTTCTGTTTTAATTGATTTGGTATGAAAATTAGTAGTAGGGTCAAGTGTTGTACCTATGGACGGCTTTACCTATGGACACTACCAATATTTCAAAAACCAAACGGCGTAAATTCGTAGTTAGAACGCATTCGTAAACTTTTTTTGACGAATGGCAACACTGACTAACTGTCACTAAGCTGTCAGTGATAAATCTGTTGTTATGTGCTGTTAAACATTTTTATTTGAAAAAGTAAGTTTTTTTGTACATTTTCAAGGTGTTTTTCTGTGAGATAACTTAAACTAGAAGTGTAATTGTAGATGATTTACAGAACTTCGTTGTTTTTCATTGAAATAAGGACCATTCTGCGATTCTATTAATGCTCTGTAGAAAGATTTAACCTTTTCTAGGTTATGTCTTAATATTTGTACCTGTGGACGGGGGAATGAATGTACCTGTGGACTGTCCATAGGTACATAATATCGCTTGCACCTGTGGACAGTAATTTACACAGACAAATGACTACATTTGTTTTGGTTTTTTTTCAGTGCCTCGTAGTAAAACCGAAGTGAAACGGGATAAAATATGTCCAGACACTCTCTCCGAAGCAGTTATAGAAGTCAAAAGTGGATGTTTAGATCGTAGGGTGTCTGAAAAATACAAAATACCAAAATATACCATTTTGAAATATTTTCAACTCAACAAATATTATCATGAGATCATTATCTCAATGAAAAAACTATAGATTAATTATTAGATAGATTTATCGTTAGATTATTGAAGAATGACGTAAAAAAGGTGTTTCAAGAGCATGAAGAAATTATGTTACGTGAATATTTAGAAAAAGCAGCCTACATGCCTATGGGTCTAGATTCCAAACAAGTCCGGGAACTTGTCTACCAGTTTTCTGTGCAAAAAATAAATAAAATACTCTTAAAAGTTGGCATCAATACAAAATGGCTGGTATAGGATGGTTTCGATGTTATCGACAAGGTTTTCCAGAATTATCGCTACGAAAACCTGTTTTTTTTTGCAATATTAAATGCTTGTCTACAGGTACATTACCGTCCATAAGTACATTTGTGCTGTCCATAGGTACATTTGTACGTTGTACCTAGGGACAAAATAAGGGTTTTTGAAAATCTTTAATTTTCTGAGCAATTATTTCCGCCATCGCATTGGAGACTGATAATTATTAAGAGTTGATTAGTTACGAAGCCGTACGATACATAATTTCATGATAAAAGTATGAGGTTTTTTTAAAAAAAATACTTTTTTGTCAAATTCTGGAAATCGTCCACGGGTAGAGCACATGCCCCTATTTATTGATAGATAAATTACATTACAGGCAATTGAAAAAAAAACTGCCACGGAGTTGTACTCCGTTCACCTTTAATGACCAATTTTTTCCAGAAGATAAAAAAAGTCATCCGGTATACATATTTATCTACTTACATGATACCTATAACTAGATTACCTAGATAATAATTTTTTTAAACATAAATAATAATAAAGAATCTTACAAGAGCAATGGATTTTTTATATACAGTCGCTACAACATTATCACTTCTGTGAAGTCAGTAACTTAGATTAACTTCTAAGAGTTCTTGTGACTTCAGAATTAATCCGAGAGAATTTTCTGTCATCTACCCGGCACGCTGCGCTTTCATGCTTTGAAATTAAATCGAAAAAATGTGGTTTTATAAATGGAAAAAGTATGATATTTGTTACATTTTTAATTAACATTTACTAGTTTCGCTAGATCTGTCATTGTAGATATACTTGATGTCATTTATCAAAAAGATTGAAGCTATTTCATTACTTTGTTTTTTCAATATTATGTTACATAATTGCTACGAAAAAGCATTGATTTTAACCATTTAAATGTTCTCATAATCTATACATATAAAAGGAGAAGCTGACTGACTGACTGACTGATCGATCTATCAACGCACAGCATAAACCACTGGGGTTAGAAAGTTGAAATTTTGACAGTAGGTTCCTTTTGTAACGTAGGCATCCACTAAGAAGGGATTTTTCGAAATTCTACCCCTGAGGGAACTCCCTCAGGGGTAGAATTTCGAAAAATCCCTTCTTTTTTCAACGATTTTCCATACAAATTTTCATCCCCTATTTAACTAAATAGGGGATGAAAATTTGTACGGAAAATCGTCACTTAACGGGTTCAAAATTTCACGCAAGCGAAGCTGCGGGCGAAAGCTAGTAACAAATATGAAACAATTCATAAATTCATTCATCCTACGAAACAGGTTTGACGGATAATAACGCTATAATAAATGGTAGTACGGCCATCTAATACTGCATTTATACGACGTATTCTGATTCAATTGACAAGGGAAATCAGTTACATTCAAATACCAAGTATTTCATTCTACAACGACGCGGAACAAGCGCTTCTCCTTCTTGGCAGACTTTCAACAACATCTGCCCCACAATCTTGCGGGTATTTTTCTTAATGTCACTTGGAAATGCTTTGCTATGCTTTTTGGTGAATTTAAGCTGCTTTATTATTAGAGAAAGCACTATCGTAGATTGGGTAGACGCCAAAAATAAACTCATTACCATACACAGTATATCGAGTATGTGATTTTAAATTATGATTGCATGCTCCTACACGAATGGAACCCATTCTTCTATTTTCGTATTGCTGTTCGGTGATTTTCAATTTGTATGCATAATGAAAACGTAATTTTTCTTTTCACAATATTCATGAAATTGAGTTCTCAGTTCTAAGCGCAAAGCATACCACATTAAATATTCAGATTTATGTATTTTTTGCCTTTTAAGATTTTCAGAGTAAGTAATCATAACTTAACACAAAAATAGTTGAATAAAAGTTTTGTTAAAAGTTATATTACCTACCTAATTTAATAAATAAAATAATGATTACTTATTAACATAAACATAATTAATTAAAACCTTTGTTCAGTAGCTAAAAAGTTCCATTTAAAATACCCATTATTATACATAGCAATGGGTATTTACTCCTTATTTCACAAGTACACACACTACACTGTACCCGAGCAAACAAGAGTCACAGGTGGCAATCGGATTACACTTGTTAAATAAAGGAACCATCAAAATTCGTTGTGGAGTGATCGTAAAATCGTTCCTAGTTTTATCATCCAATATACTCCTTGTATCTAGCACTTGAATATAACTTTAAAATATTTATAGATATTGTAACAATGTTTGGCTTTGAAGAACGGCTCTACATGGCGTGAAAAATAAAGATGATAGAACTATCTAATACAGACCTAAGTACCTTAGAAAATAAAATCTAAACTTTAATTTATGTTATATGTGATTTCAAATAATAGTTTAATAATCACATGTAGTCAATACACGGGCTCTTTTTCAAACAGAAAATAATCTCTAATTTACCTGTGCGATGGAATCGAGATTCATTTGGGTGGCTCAAATTGACTCTAGTCGCGGGAAATGTTTCACATTGAGACTATTATTTTTTTGCTTGGTAGGCCATACTTCTGAGGTGGTCCCATATAAATTTTATCAAAATTAATTTAGGCGTTTTTGAAAAAATCAACAAAAACATCAAATTTGTATCAATCACATTAAATAAAAGTAAAAACCGACTTAAATTTTAGTTTTTATTTAATAGCTTTATGTAACTTGGGAAGGGCGGAGTATCCTAACACATGCAAACCCTTTGCTTAAAAGTGTATTCCCCAATGAAACTAAGTAAGATATTTGAGTTTTAATTAATTTAAGTAGATATTTTGATTTTATTTTTATTATAAAATGTTAGAAAGACCCGGTCACACGCTTCAGACTTTCCTACATCTCTACTGACAGTTTTATAAAATAAGCTTTTAATGTTTGTACCACGTTTAATTTTATTAGCTTCTTTGTAAAAGCGATTTATAAACCATTAAGTATGCTCCATAAAACTAAAAACATAAGTAAACTAAAAAACTAAAGACCCAAGACTTTCAAAACTTGGTAATTGTTTTTGTTGTGACCAGATAAGTCAAATTAATTACTCGCCTTCTGACAAATTAATAAGTGTCTAGACAACTTTAAAAGTTGTCCCTTAGTTTATTTTTTAGGGTTTTAATTGATACATTATTTCTATACAGGGTATAAACGAATTCGTGTAATTTCTTCAAACCACCAGATCTACTGGTGACATAGATTGACAAAGGGCGTTATTTTTACGGACTGAGTAAAAAAAATTTCGTTGAAAAAACCTGGTTGTCTGTTTCTGAGTAATTTTAGCGCCCCGAGTTAACTGACTGCACGGAGCGATACAGCGATAGTCGTGTCCACCAGCTGTGTCGCTCTCATAAATTTATGCGTGGCATCGAAATGTTCTACCACATAAAACTATTTTACTTAAAAAAAAAGTTTTTGCTTATCTTTTTATTAAAGCCTTATTAGGTGGCAATCATTTTAATCAAGCTAAATCCCATGCAGGGTTAATCTATACCAGTAATGGATCATGCGATTTAAAGGAATTACACGAATTTGTTTACACCCTGTAGGTATTTCGCATTCTTCAGAAAATATTTATTATTATTATTAGGTGTTTTCTTATTAAAGGGTCACCAATGCCAATTACAACAACTTTAACGATATTAAAAAATATAGGTACAGTCAACGACATAAGTTGATAAACCAGTACCTACCTACATAGAGACAAATTAATTTCAGCTAAATAAATATTCCAATAAAAGAATAGCAAAATTTCAAATTATAAAAGAGCCTAGATACAGCTCTGTGTAAGTCTTAAAGTTTATATTTAACGAGGTTTTTTTTCAATTATTTACATTGTTTTACATTGTTTAAAAAAATCAAATCACTTTTATCGCTGACTGCAGAGTACAACTAATTTGATTCCCTTGTTGCCAATCTAAACCGAAGCAAATTTATCTAATTATTCCGGTAGAATATTTCCTGCTACAGCTCGGGGACTTGTAAAGTAACTCTATATCATAATACCATAAAAGCAGCAGTGGGATTAACTGCAAAATCATAGGTATCTTTGCTTTATGATCATATTCTCGTAATGGTAGTAAAGTTGCTGTAACTCCTCAGGTGCAAACTTTCTGCAGAATGGGATTTATATAACAACCTAACCGTTACCGTAGAGACATTTTAGAGTTACAGGATTTTATGTTACAAGGACTTTGTATGTATGTAACACCTACATAATGATATTCTGTGCTGGAGGCCAATACTACAAACATTTTTTTTTAATTCGTCTTCCCTTCTTCGTTTTTCTCTACAAGGTTAGTCAGAAAGGGGGTACTAATCCTAAAATGTTCCCCAAAACTCAATAGTTTAAGAGAAATAGCTGTTCTAAAATAACATAAAAATTTACTAAAATCTATCTATGCACAGCTAATAAGCTGTGAGTACATTTTAGGTCATATTTGGGTTCACAAATTAGCAGAATTAGCTCCATTTTCTGAATTCGTAACTAAAATAGGGACGAATAATTTTTGAAAAAACTAAAATAAAAATAATTTTACATGGAAATAAAAGTTACAGAATTTTGAAATTTTAACAATTGCTTTAAAACCGTCATCAGTGATACTTTAAGTGGCCCGCGGATTAGTACCCTCTTTCCGACTAACCTTGTTTAAGTTGAAAATTTCAACTGGCTACCTATTACGGTTAAAAAGATATAGCCCTGTGACAAATGGACGGACAGACGCAAAGACAGGGACGGATAGATAAATGGCGTAAGCTTAGTAATAGGGTTCCATTGGAACCCTTTGCGTACGGAACTTCAAAAAAACAGTCAGACAGCGGTGCTTCAGGTGCCGTTCGATTGCGATTTTAAACAATTTCCTCTTAGTGTAGCCATGCGCTGTATCGCAGCTTGATCGCCAGTGAAGTTATTAGTTTACCCCACCCCAGTAGGAACTATTGACATAGAAAAACAACTGTATCTAGAACGCAGCTGATGTGGCTGTCTTCAGATGGATGATCTATCATTCATTCATTCATTCATCTATGAATGGAAAAAATAATGGACTTCAAATAAATTAGAAAACAAAAGCTACAATACAACACTACTTTAATTTCACCAGATAAAAATTAAGGTTATATACGGAAGCGGTATACTTATTGAAATGTCCAATCTTTAATTTAATTTATTTAAATCTAACAAAGTTATTTACCTTTGTTTGATCCTGAAAATATGAATATTTTTATGGACATTATACTCTAATACTAGAAATACTACGTCAACAACACGGACTATCAATGAAATTCATCCCACCGCGCGTAAGCTACACACATCATGCACATGCATTATACGCTTGTGTGAGTCATGAATCAGTCAGCTATTTATTTAATACACGCGCCTAGTCAGACGACGTAAAAAAAACTAAGAAACCAACTACGAAATAAAATTGGATATAATGAACAGCATTTTATTAATAAATCCAAGAATGATATATATTTAAAACAAACAATTTACTGGTTAATTCCATACTCTTTACAGAGCCGTGCGACATGATGCGCAGCGACGGCAGCGCGGCGCTGCAACGTAGCGACATCATCGCCTGTCGCCGGACGCACGTTGAAAGCTTGCAGTCTGCAGGTTCCAGCCATCATCCTACCTATCACCCTGCGAAACATTTTAAATTCTATCTTCCAATGCTATCTATACAGCATGTAAGGGTAAACACCGTTATCACTCAAACCATGCGTAGTTGACTTAAATATAAAAATATAGGACCGAGTAACAAAAAAATAAAAAAATGTACGCGCGAGAAATGAGCGGCGCGGCGGCGCTACGACGCGGCGTACAAACACTCGCTAACGAGACAGCTGACTGACTGGGGTAGCAAATTGTGCGGGGCCGTGCGTCGGGCTACGCGGCGAGTTCTCCGCGCCCCTTCCCGTATCTTATTGCCCCCGCGCATAGGGTGAAATGCGTTTGAGGAAAAATCAAAATTTTATAAAAAAAAGTTTGTTATTTTTCATTGATTTTACGTTCTATAAATGAAACCAAACCACTGGTTTCAAGGATAACGGTGTTTACCCTTACAGCCCGTATATGTGTGTATATATATATTGCTATATACAATGCTAGCGGCTTCTTACAAGTAGGAAGTTAATACAAGTAGATAGCAAACAGCTTGATGACTAAGAGCCAGTTCTTTTGCACCGATAACGATGCCTGCGACGGCTTACAAAATTAGGGCTATCCGAGGTTTTCCCAGGAGGCACTTGTTCGTTAATAGGCTGAGTGCACGTTAGAACGTAGAACGTTACCTCCGGCAAATATTGAAAGTACTTTTTATAGCAAGTAATATTTTATAGCGCTTCGTAAGTTACCGCAAAACAATTTAAATAAATATAAGAACACTATTAGTCCGGTCAAATTAGACATTTCAAAGTGCAAAAATTCGCATAGAGCTGAAAATTGGCACGATTGTTCGGAACACCATTATAAATCAAATGTAAAAAGTCCCCATCGATCCCACACTTGCAAAAAAAAATATTCAAGGTCAAAGTTCGCAAATATGGGTTTTTTGCGTTTTTAGCCAAACGGTAAGTTTTATGACAAAAATAGGTCAGACAAAAATTGTAGATTATGCAATTATCTATAATAATTGTCTACAATTTTTCTCTTAAACGTCACCGTTTCTGAGATATAGTGGTTGAAAAAGTTGTATTCTTCATAATATGCGTTTCCACGCCACCTGGAAGGTAGTGTTCTTGGCGCGTTTTTTTAACGTGGTTTCCCCAATAGGCCTATCCCACAATCTATTGTGATCCTGTTTAATTCAATACTATTTCAAAATATGTAAATACTGGTACTATTGGAAATGATGAAAGCCGTGTGCATTCTTAAAACTTCGGTCAAATTATCCGTCTCATTCATAATCATCTGATAATTCTGCTTCCTCTTCTTCTTGTTCGTCTTCTTGTACTTCTTCTTTTTCTGCTTGTTCTTCTTCTTTCTGCTGGGTGTAAGTAAATTGTTCTAACAGCGATGCATCAGATTTCTCCTCACTGATATTGTACGAATCCTCTTCTGATGGTGATTCAACATTGGAGCACGACTGACCTTGACAACTGGTACATGTTAATTGCCATCAGAAGAGGATTCGTACGATATCAGTGAGGAGACATCTGATGCATCGCTTTTAGAACAATTTACTTATACCTAGCAGGAAGAAGAAGAACAAGCAGAGGAAGAAGTACAAGAAGACGAACAAGAAGAAGAGGAAGCAGATTTATCAGATGATTATGAATGAGATGGATAATTTGACCTAAGTTTTAAGAATTCACACGGCTTTCATAATTTCCAATAGTGCCAGTTTTTACATATTTTGAAATAGTATTGAATTAAACAGGATCAATAGATTGTGGGATAGGCCTATTGGGGAAACCACGTTAAAAAAACGCGCCAAGTACACTACCTTCCAGGTGGCGTGGAAACGCATGTCATGAAGAATACAACTTTTTCAACCACTATATCTCAGAAACGGTGACGTTTAGGAGAAAAATTGTAGACAATTATTATAGATAATTGCATAATCTTCAATTTTTTTGCTGACCTATTTTTATCATAAAACTTACCGTTTGACTAAAAAACGCAAAAAACCCATATTTGCGAACTTTGACCTTTAATATTTTTTTTTGCAAGTGTGGGTGGGGTCGATGGGGACTTTTTACATTTGATTTATAATGGTGTTCCGAACATTCGTTCCAATTTTCAGCTCTATGCGAATTTCTGTTAACCTACCCCTATTTTTTGAGCTAACTTGACCGGACTATATACTCTGTTCTATACGTGTTATAGACTGCCTTGTTGGTCTAGCGGTCGCAAGCGCGACTGCTGAGCGTGAGGTCCTGGGTTCAAACCAGGTCCACAGGTCGGGCAAAGTGTTATTGGGTTTTTCCGTGTAGAATTTCTCAGTAGCAGCCCGGAGTCTGGATTTGTGCCCGGTCGATGGCAATAGGCTCGCCTCCTATTACACGGGACGTAAACTTAAGGGCGAAATGTGGGTGTACTATACACCACTGCCAACCCTTCGGGGAATACAGGCGTGAGTTTATGTATACTTTGTTCAACGAAAGATAAGTCCTGGATAGCGGTCATTTTGTAAATTGTAGCCGTAAGGAGACAGCTCTCGAAAAAACGTAAACGACATCATCGAAAACCGCAAAATAGGTAAATTATCCACGTTTTGTTATATAAAATATTTCGTATTCTATGGTAACGTTTTGTAGAAAAACCCCAGGACTCACCTTACGTTAAAAAGGGTATAAAACCTGTTTTTTTTGCATCGCAGCATTTTTACATGAAGGTGGGAAATAGAAACCATTTTTAATTATGTCACCAATATTGTAAAAGGATGTTTCTAAACAATTTACAACCCAACCTAAAAATTAGAACTTTATCAAAAGGGTATGTTTCAATAGGAAACATGATATCTACTTCTATTTGTTTATCGTACCACTAAAAGCCACGACTCGGGATTAAGACCCGGATTACAACAAGGTCTACAAAGGACGATAACAATTCAATTATACCCCATCCCAAATTCACACAAGTGAAAGAATGGGAACAATATAGTTTTGTGTTTATAAACAATTTGTTGCTCTACCTGACTGTGGAAGGGAGTTTTAGCTCTGGTAGCAAAAAGTCTGTCTCGTAGTAGACAACCTGCATTGCTGGTCCGTTGTCGTCTCTTATAACAAGGTTCTTTGCGCAAGAGTCTCCAGATCTTACGCTCACACATTTAGCTGAAAAATTTGTTTAGCTCATATCACAGCGAACAATATGAAATCAAAATATGAATAACATGGAAAGAGTATCAAGTTAAGAAATACAAGAAGGATCGAATCGAACTATTGATGCTCGGTTCCCATAGCCAGAAAAGAGTCGTTTAACTCACCAAAAGTAGCATTTTAACCAATTACAGTCGATAAATAAAGCTTAATTAAGGTACAGTACGACACAACTAAGAACTTACATCGATGTTTTGCTCATTATCGTGACTTACTCTAATTGCGTCAGCGTAAAGATATTTTTTATTGCAGTACTAAATAAGCACTCAGTTCGGAAGTGATCGGTTTTATTAAGTTTGCCGATGCGACTTCTTAGTTGTGTCGTACTGGACAAAAGAATACACCTTTGCATTCTTTACAAATAAAAAACATATTTAAGTTTTGAACGTCTACGTTTTATCCTTCCTCTATATTTCCAACATGACACTACCTACGCTTATCAAAAGAAAAAAAAACATTATCTCATCAATCAAACTTACCAACGATTTCGTAAAATACAAAAACGCCGATGTCCTGCAAAGCCTTGTGCCATTTAAGCACCTTCTCCACCGGACCGGAAAACGCCCTCGGACCGCTTTTGTGAAGCGCCTGAATGCGACCGTTTATTATTATAACATCGCCACATTTTGTAGATATGTGCGATCATAAGCTATTTATGAGTGGAAGAGATTGTAGCGATGTGCTTTTATCTACGGATTTTATACGATAGATACTAAAAATAGAGATACATTGTCCAAGTGTATGGATAAAGGGATGCACTTTGATTATAAAAAATGGTATCGGTAGATTTAAAGTGTTCGATGATAAATAATATAAGCAGTATAATGTAATTTGAACTTTTTGATTACTATTTTGAATGTACAAATATACAACAAATAAAATATTTTAATTGTGAATTGATTCGTGGCACTTAATTCAATGAATGTGTGCATCGCTATTGGATGCGTTTGACTTTTGATTGGAATTGAACTCAATGAATACCTAATTAACCGTGCCAAATTTTTTACAATTTGTTGCTTTAAACGAATTGTTAATAATTATTTTACGGAAAACCACTTTTATTTTATGAAATTCTAGAAGAAAACAATTTACAATGTTCCTAACAATAATCTCGTAGAAAAACAAAGGCAAAGGAAATAGCGGACCCTACTTATCTCTTTGCGAAGCTAAATCGAACGGCCTAAAGGGATGTTCGAAATCACTTTTTTCAAAGACGAAGGCACGGATATTGCATCGGCCGCGCGCACCGGCACACTTCCCGCAATGAACTTCACTTTATATACCTACTTAGAACAAAATTCTATCAATGGCATAGACAGACGTGTTTGTCGGTGAAATTGTTTTGATCAAACATTATGTCGAATTGATAAAATATTGCATTAAAATCAAATCCAGAATTCATGTTTAACCTAATATAAGGTTAGTCGGAAAGGGACTACTAATCCGAAGCCCACTTATAGTATCGCTGATGACTGTTTGTAAGAAAGTGTTAAAATTTCAAAATTCGATATATTTTTTTTTTCCCAAATAAAATGATTTTAATTTTAGTTTTTTCAAAAATTCTTCATCCCTGCTTTAATTACAAATTCAGAAAATGGTGCTTCTAATTCATGACCCCAAATATAACCTAAAATGTAAACACAGCTGACCATAACTGGGGATAGATAGATGTCAGAGATTTTTTTTTGAGATTTTTGAACACTGGTTCTCTTAAACTATTGAGTTTTGGGAAAAGTTGTAGAACAAAAGTTATTCATTATCATGCGTACTGTAACACCCTTTCGGATTAGTACCCCCTTTCTGACTAACCTTGTATTGTCAGAACTTAAAAATGTTTTTTTAATAATCAGTTACGATGATGTATCAAAATAAAAATTATGGTAAAAAGGTTTCGTAAAAAAAAGCAGTATAATATAATATAATATTTATGTCCCTGTAAAAACGTGTAGAAAGTTCCCAAATACGACATTCCGTCCAAATGCAAGGGCACTATCCCCGCAACGCGCCCCTCTAGTCCACTGCCGTAGAGATGACAAAGGAGAAAAATGCTCGCTGTTACTTTTATTAGAAGCAATTTCTTTAAGTTTTCATTTTATGACTCAAGTCTGTATGGTTTTTGATGGAGGCCGTCTGTCAGACCGGCTTTGATATGGGGTAATGTTGAGAACGGTTGCAGATGTAATTAAATTAGTTGTACGGAGCTTTCTAGTAGTAATTATAGTTGAAGAGGATTGTGCTGTAATAACTTACCGAACCAACCATAAAACCGAAGCATCCAACCTATATTTATACATAGAAATAAAAAAGAGAAGACCATGCACTTTTTGAGAATAATTGATAGTGTAACCAATCTTCAAGATTTAATTTTGTGTAGCAAGAATTTAGGGCGTCAAAAATACATAACACTGAAAAAAATACATAACAATCGATCTATACAAATAAACAGCGTATACGGCTATAGAGCGAAAATTTATGATCTAAAGAACCCGTAAGCAATTTTTTATACTTTATTGGATGTTGTATTGCAATCTGATGTCCTTACCAGAGACATGTGTGCATGATAAATTGACTTGAAAGGGTAGCGAACGTTTTTGTCCTATATTTTTATCGTCGTTTATTTACGTTTTTATTAATGATCGATAGCTGTTTAGATTACACCTCGGTGTAATAGGAGATCAAACGAAATGAAGGTACTCAAGTTTATGAGATTGATATTTGACTTTTGATGAAATGAGGTGAGATATTTGGGTTACGGTTACCTAAACTATAGTAAAGTTATGTAATCCAACTGCGATATGAATTATAAATGCGAGATTAAATACAGGTTTGGGTTGAGTGGTAGATTACACTCGGGAAGGTACGCAGTGTTAATATAACAGAGTGGTAGTTAAAACGGAATGATAATTGTGCTCAAATATTATGAAGTGTGAGAATTATGAAAATGAGTAGGCCGGATTATTACCCTTTCTTTGTAGACCAACATTCGTTGAAATGTAGCAAAGTAAATATGAAGTTCGTAATCAGTTATTTAAACAAGAGCTTGTTTTAAGTTTTACCTTCGGGTTTGTACTTACCTTTATTCTGTCTATCCTCGTCATGACTTGATTCTGTGGTTCCTTCTTCGTCACTTCAGTATCCGTTGACTTTTTCGGTATAACTGGAAGTAAGAATTCATTTTCTAATATTTAATACTGCTTATTGACCAAGTTGCGAAATGATACTACATGTATCAGTAAGTACAGTACGCGTAAATTAACTTTGCCCCTCTGAATTCAGGATCAGAACGCTCAAAGCCTGTTTTCAGACCGGCAAAGTTATTTTACGAGTACCAAATAACTTTGCCCCTCTGAAGCGAGGAACAGAAGGACGACACGTTTGGTGTAGTGGCTAAGCGATTGGCTTCTGCGCTACGGGTCGTGGGTTCGATTCCCACACGGAACAAAAATTTGTATGGCCTACAGGTGGTTGTTTCGGGTCTGGGCGTTTGTTTGTGCGATTTGTGTCTGTAAACGCACCCACAATACAAGAGAAATCTTAGTGTGGGGCAACGTTTTTAAACAAAGAATAAAGAAAGAAAGAAGGCTCAAAGCCAGGTTTCAGAGCGGCAAAGTTATTTTACGAGTATAAAATAACTTCACCCCTCTGAAGTGACGAACAGAACACTCAAAGCCTGGTTTCAGAGCAGCAAAGTTATTTTACGAGTATCAAATAACGTTACCCCTCTGAAGTGAGGAATAGAACGCTAAAAGCCTGTTTTCAGAGCGGCAAAGTTATTTTACGAGTATCAAATAACTTTACCCCTAAAGTGAGGAACAGAACGCTCAAAGCCTGGTTTTAGAGTAGAAAAGATATTTTGCGCGTACTGTATTGTTCGTTGCTAGATAAAAAAACCTAAGATGTATGTCGCACGCGCTTTGTTTACACCTACATATCATAATCTATGGCCTTGTGACCTGTGCCCTTGTGTCCCATCCTTAGACTTAGACTAGATAAGGACTTATACACTTTTTCTCTAGGGGCACAGATATTGCGAAATTATTAAAACTTTTTTCGTTTTACAGCGACAAAATCTCAAACTGTCAAACAAAATCTGCCATAACACCCAGCACAGCTCATGTCCCGGACAAAGTGTGCACACGTCTTTAATTAAATCACGTTCTTACGGTGATAGGGGAGACTTTTTGAACTCACAACCCATTGGGGGCGCAACTTGAAACGGGTATCCTGCCAAGTATCGCGAAGTTTTCCTTTAGAACTTACTTCCCTCGAAAATACAGAGTAATGAGCTTGTTAGACCGAGTTACGGGGTCTTAGCACAGGTTGGCCAAGAATACTTTTACGTTTGAAGCGCAAAATCTGTGGGTGGTATACTTTGTATGCATCTGTTTTGTTTGAAGTGTTGAAGATCTTTGGGCGTGAAGTGATTTTGTTCACAATCATTCACAGCCTAACAGCCTTTGTTAGGTAAAGAAGAAACAAGTTCGGAAACTTGTAGTGGGAATAATAGAACTATTAGTTATAGACAGTCCGGCTATTTATATTTTGTATAGAAGGTAAATAAACCTTTGATCGTGAAACATTTAATTTTTAGCCTTAAAACGCACTAACGGCCAGCCGCAATACGGCGGGCCGCTTGCGGTTAGCCGCACATCGATTTTTACATGAAACCGTATGACCTCAACGCACTGGCGTACGACGGCTGGCCGGAAATCAGTGCGTTGAGATCATGCGGTTTCATGTAAAAATCGATGTGCGGCCAACCGCAAGCGGCACGCCGCATTGCGGCTAACCGCTAGTGCGTTTTAAGTCTTACACTTATTCTTCGATCAATAATTGTTTTTAAAAATGTGTATTTTTAACTAGATGAATGTTGTTACACGATCTAAGGTACCTTCTAGATAAAAAATTGCCGAACTGCGTAGGTAACTTGTATTCTGAACCTATACCCCGAAAAAAAACAACTTACATAAATAATGAATAACTTTAAATTAATGAATTTGCAGCCGTTCGTGAGTCAAATCTGGAGGTACTTCAAGTATAATTTTATTATAATGATAAAGTTTTACCTAACTTGCTAAAGTTCAAGCAGGTAGAAGTGGTGCTGATTACCTACCATTTATTGGCTTCTGATGAATTTGTTCAATTTGCGTATTTTGCTTCTGCTGGAAACTGGGTTTCGGTGTTCCTTCAAAGCTGTTAATTTTTTTGGGTGTTTCTGTATGTGATGTATGTGGTACTATTCATGAAACCAAAATAGGTATGTGGCAGATACAATCATTTTTCATAGGTAAAAATACCTTCAAAACAGAGCCGCACAGACTTTCAGCACATAATATTGGTACAGGAGAACAGCAGGCTTACTCCCGATAGGATCGAGTTTTGAATCGAGTCGACTTAGTGTCAATTCTTACTCTTGAAATCGACAAAAGCGCACAATTGTGCACCGGCTCGAATAAAAATTAACGATTGTTTTTGATATTTGTTACTTTTAAATCAAACCTCAGCACGGTCGTGCAGTTTTGTCGATTTCAAGAGTAAGAATTGACACTAAATCGACTCGATTCAAAACTCGATGCTATCGGGAGTAAGCCTGCTGATCTAGGCTATCGAATTTTTATCGGATAGCCTTGGAATTACTAATTCCTCCATCCCCATTCCATGGGCGACAAGGCGTTCGGCGCTCTGCCATCGTTACATAGTACCACGGACTAGAAAAAAAAGAAGGACTCCGCGCCACGTGTATCGAAAGTGAAGCACTATAAGTATGCCGGACCGTTTGTACAAACATGCCTCACGCACACATTCACATCATAAGGTGCCGACTGGCCGCCATTACGCGGCACCGCGCCGTCATTGTAGGTACTGTTTACGTCAAGTAATAAAATAAAATAATGCCTTCTTGTGTTGTGAAATGATTTAAAAATAATTCTACATCCCAGAAAAAGTGTCAAGGAATAACATTCACAAGTAAGACACTTATTTAACCTGTTGATTTATTGTATTTTTGACATTTTAAAATCATTACTATTGGAACACAAAACCTCAAAAGACATAGAAGTGCGGTCGGAAAATAAATGGGTAATTTTCCCGAGAGATTGGGTAATCCATTTTTTTGTGTTCTTTGTGAGTTTTTTGCAAGTATTGAATATGATTATTTTTATAGATTACCTACAGCAAATCAACCATGGAATAATGATTGGATTAAAATAATAAGAGCCTGCAGAGATGAAGAACATTGAATTCCGTCGAAAACGTTTTTCTTGTCACTCATACAAAATAAATACTTTATTTTAAGTTTTAACTAAGTATATGTTTGTAATTTCAATTAAATAATGTAAGCGGACTTCATAAATGGCTTCATTTAAAGAAATGAAACTTTCAAAATATAAAAAAAAATGGGGAAATTTTCATTTAT
Organism: Amphipyra tragopoginis; assembly: GCA_905220435.1. Taxonomy (NCBI): domain Eukaryota; kingdom Metazoa; phylum Arthropoda; class Insecta; order Lepidoptera; family Noctuidae; genus Amphipyra; species Amphipyra tragopoginis. The sequence goes on from HG992006.1 coordinate 9,135,147, forward strand.
CTGGTATCCCTCAAATCACGCACACATAGATCGGTACGGTGCTTCACTTTTGATATGCGTGGCGCGGAGTCCTTCTTTTTTTTCTAGTCCGTGCATAGTACATATTCGTTGTCTGTTTCCCGATAACTGCAGTCAAGGAGGATTTAAGCCGCAAATGCATAGTTTTCTTCTAGGCAACCGTGCTACATCCTCGACCACATCGTCACTTTCATCAGGTGAGATAATATAATCAAACGCAGTAGGTAGTAGTTGGTAGTAGTATAAAAAAACTTATCTGGCAAAGTTTAAAAGAAAAGAAAAAAGAAATGTGTAGCAAAAAACCCCAATAACATTTTAGCTGATTATCGTATGTACCTAATCGGTCGCCCTCACTTTTGGCAGTCATGTTTGGGATCCTTAAACCAATAAACTGTCCATAAACCACTACCTCACGTCCGCAATAATATCTCTTGAATGTAAGGCATCTCTTGCGCTCTAGCGGTCTGACTGACAGCGCGGCTCTGCCCGAAGTTTCTTCGAAGAAATCAGTAACTTACCACTATTAATACCAGTTAGGACTTGAGCAGTATAACTTTTAGCTTTATTCCTATCAGCGCCCCCGAAGCTCGTGTTCAGGTAATTAGTTCCGAAACCAGTATTGAGTGCTGGTGCAGTATTTGGTTCTCTTTGCATCGGTTGGCCTAGAATTTTCAAAATAATTCTACGATTGGAGGTCGTCAGCGCAAAAGTGGCCTAATCCACATTCCCTTAATATCAAATAAGTATGCTAATTTTAATTACAAAATGGTTTAAATCTAGTTTGACATGTCGCTGGGTTAATTAAAAAACCAAATATCTGCCCAAATCGTGACTTCGAGCTATGGCATTTTGAAATTTTGTGCCCTAAAATTTCATATACTATCATAGATAAGATTGTAGACGAAACTTTTAGGACACAAACTTAGATATGATACCTAGTATATGACATTTTAGGACACAAACTTTCAAAACGCGATAACTCGAAATCATGAGTTAAGCAGATAGTTGGTTTTTGAATTAACCCGGCGATATTATGTTTTATTTATTTTTATTTTATTAGCATATTTTAAATCATTTACCGCACATAACTCCCATACGAGGGAATGTGGATTAGGACACTTTTGCGCTGACGGTCTCTGAGCCCTTTTTATTTTCCAATGATTTTATTTTATTAGCATATTTTAAATCATTTAGGTACCGCACAAAACTCCCATACGAGGGAATGTGGATTAGGACACTTTTGCGCTGACGGTCTCTGAGCCCTTTTTATTTTCCAATGATGGTGACAAGAAGTTAGTATAAAAAAAGTCTATGGCTAAACGTATCGACTTGATGCAGACACTTCTTTTAAAAGTGAAAGCCATTTATTGAAACAATTTAACCTCTGACAAAAGTTTTACACTACTTCACTTCTTCTTCTTCTGAACGTTGCTATTTGAATACCGCGTTATTAGCATCGTCTTCAACAATCTATCTAACTAGAACATGCTTTCCCATAGTGAGGCGCTGGGTAAACTCGTTGATGACCGCAGAACCAATGCTCTTGCACCGTTATGACGCTGCCTATCACCGACTGACCAGCTTGAAGTATGAGAACTATGGACTTATTCGCTACCCGCATCTTATGGTCGTCAAAACCTCTAGGGCTGCCATCCGTCAGGGTTACCCCGGTTTTTTTTTCTAGTTTTCAGGTTGTCGGGGGAGCATCCACGCAGATTTTAAAAGGGACAACCGGACTTGTCTAAAAATGGTTCGCAATCGGTCTCGGCGTGTAAATTTAGCATGAGAAAAAAACTCTGGTATCAACCTTAAGGGTAACTTTCCATCAGAGCTGTGCGAGAAAACGGATCCTAGCCTCACACAGCGCAGCAATCGTATTGGTGGTTTATTCCTCGTTCACTACAACGCTTCCTTGCAAAGCTCTGGTGAAAGCCAGCCTGAAAATACGGGGCTTTCGAACTTCTTGATTTTACAAAAGACAGCCCTAGGGAGAGCCTGGTTTGCTTGTACCAGGGTGCATTGCATGCAGGTGAGGTTGAGACTTGGGAAAGCCAGATGTCGTGTGCTATTAATGGCAATATCTACAATTCCAAGCGTGATAGATGTCTGTGATAAAACTAACTAAGCGATAACTCATAAACTTATCATCTAAACGTCTTTATAATGGTAAAGTCGCGTGTCGAATAGACCTCAAGATTATCCATCACAAATCAGAAAAATATCTAAACATTACAAATGCTTAGATAACTTTATAAGTGCTAAAGCATGTTTGGAAGAATTTGTGAATTTATCATTGATGCAGGTAGAGGAGAATTGACACTTGAGGATTTTGTTTTCAACTTGGAAATCATCAATCAATAGTTGCTAGTGGTTTGCATATCAAAACTCTAGAAACTGTTGATGAAAATTCACAACAAAAATAAATGTTTTCCATACTTTACTTGACGTTATTACGTAAATGTTCTTTGCGACACTATGGGGTATAGACTTTATCAAAGTCTATCTTAATTATCACTGAACGAGAGTAATTTAATTCGCTCGACGGTTCAACCTGTAGCTTAATTCAGGTATTTTTTTTAAGCAGGAAACCTGTTGTAAACATTCAGGTTTCTAGTACAGTTTTCATTTACAAATATTGTCAAATTGTTTGACAACAAAAACAAAACCAAACATTTTGAAAATTTTCCTAATCGAAAATTGTACGATTAAAGAAACCTGCACGCTTCCTGCGCGTTTCCTGCTTCAAAAATATACCTGAAGTATCCTACAGGTTGTGCTAACCAGTGCAGTCTGCTCAGGACCACGATCAGTTCCCGTTGAGGAAGAATTCACACGTATCACAACCACACCACATGGCAGCGAAAAAAGTGGTTACGTGTGAATGGTGTCACTGCAGCTTTGGCGACAAAATGTGGTCCGTGTGAATTAAACTATTCATTTTCATACAAATTAGTGCCCGCCAACGTGTTTTTGTTGTGGTGTAGTTGTGGTACGTGTGAAATAAGCCTTAGTAATAAATATTATCATGCAATACGAATGTTTAAAAGTTAATTAACTCCCTACCTAGAGTCTAAGTAGTAAACTACGATTGACTTAATCAACCCTATATTACCTTCTACGGTGCTCAGACCTGGTCGCTCACCGAGTTGCAAAATTCCCGCCTTGGGGTTTGCCAAAGAGCAATGGAGCGCAGTATTCTATGCGTCAAAAGAACAGACAGAATACGGAAAAGCACACTGCGCTCCAAAACGAGGATAATAGCCGTAGGCAAAAAGACTGCCAGGCTCAAATGGGATTGGGCGGGTCACGTCAGCCGCATGCATAATGACCGCTGGGCAAGAGTATCCACACAATGGGTGCCTGAAGGGGGACGGCGCTGCCGCAGTTGGCCCAGAAAGAGGTGGCGAGATGACCTAGACGCGTACCGCGAGGTTTGTTTTGAGGTAGCGCAGGAAAAGAGTACTTGGAAGGACTTGGGGGAGGCCTTTGCCCAGCAGTGGGAAAGCACAGGTTAAAAAAAAAATTGCCGGGCCGTCCGGACCATATAGGCGAACTAGGCGACGGCCTAGGACGCTCGATTTAGGGTGCTGCATAGCGAGGGTACGGGAGGGGCGAGTCAGCGCCAGCCGGTATTAAAACATATTGTATTAAAATGACATAATAATATGTGTTTTATTTTGTTGCGAAATGTTTGTTTCAAAGGGCGTCATTTCTGTTATTCGCCTAGGGCGCCGAGTTTGCTCTGGCTGGCGCTGCTGTAATATGATGAAATCCTACCGACCGCGTTTCGTTTTTAGGAAGAAAAATGTTGAACTCACCTGTGATAATAAACTGAGCGCTATTGTCAGAGTAGTTGGCTAAGTATCTAGGATCAATTCCCGTCACCACTTGACTTTGGCCCGGTAACATCTAAAAGGTACACAAAATATTTTAGCCACCAATAAAAGGTACCTACCTAGGTACTATGGCGTGAAATTGAGAACCGCCAGAGCCCCAGGCTAAGCCCTCTTTCCTTGTGTCGTAAAAAACAACTTATAGGGATTATGCAAGTCAAGTACCTAAATGGCCAGCAAGCAGCATCTTTCAAAATCATGTTCCGTGTACCAGTTATTTATCCAGGCATATGACGATATTACTGTTATTGGTGCCGACGAACGGGCTGGGTCACTGGGTCTGCTATCACCAACCGACTTGCCGGATGCGGTAACTATGGGTGCCTCTTAATGGGACCTAGGTTATCTTAAGTTGATAGGAGAGGTATTGTTATTAATTCAGCGATGAACTATGCTACACTGCGTAGGACGCAGTTTCAAACCTGGTTATCCACATACCACATAGAGCCCACGACGCTAAGCACCCATGTAGGTAAAATCATTCAAAATATTAATAGGTACGTAATATTATCAATAAGTACATACATTTTGTCCATAAACCGGTGTATTCATTTGAGCAACATCCATGTAATTTGGATTAGGGACGTTTTGCACGTTCGTAAACTGATGTGTATATGGTCCGCTGTAGTAAACGTTCTCGGACGGCCTGAATGACAATTAAAAATACTTTAATAATACGAGTTCTTGAAGATTCGAAATACCTAGATACAAAACTTTTCTTTATCATAACCACAGACGTAGTAACTCCCACATTGTCTTGTGGTCGCAAGCGCATCTATTGAGCATGACGAGCTCCTGAGTTGGATTCCTATATCCAGCAAAATGTTATTGGGTGGGTTATCTGCTAGGAAATTATCAGTATGGCACTGAATATGGGCGATATGGATGGCGATGAATTTTTCAAAGGTTATACGTATTTTTTAACATTACCTACCTACTCATTCAAACCACATTTTTCCGACGAGACAAAGACATTCGTATGAAACGTTTACTTAGCAAAATAAAGTCTCAAGTGTGGTTTGTGAATCTCGCCCGAAGTCTTAGTAATAAGTTGCCAGCCCATTACCATTCACGGAGTACTATTCCAAACCACAGGGTGCTAAAATTTGCAGGTATCGCACTAAGAACCGCAAGTTCGGCAGCCACGTTTGCCACCATAGATCAATGAGAACATCTTCCGGCCCAAACCAATTTGAAAAAAGATAAACTATCTTCTGGTGATTTATTTAACTATTAACTGCCTAGTTGGTCTAGTGGTCGCAACCGCGACTGCTAAGCGTGAGGTCTTGGGTGCGTTCCCCGGGTCGGGCAAAGTGTTATATGGTTTTCCGTGTGAAAATTCTCAGTAGCAACCCGGATTATGGATTTGTGTCCGATTGATGGTAATAAGCTCGCACTTTATAACATGGGACTTAAACATATCGGCGAAATGTGGGTGAACTATACGCCTCTACCCAACCCTTCGAAGCATACAGGCATGGTGTTATGTTGATTTAAATATTAGGTAGCTACCTTAAACATTTTTATTAACAATTTTAGATAAAAATAAACTCAAAAAGGTTGTTTACCTTTGTTTCAAATTGATTCGTGGGGCCAGACTTTACATAACATCAAACCTTCATCAAACACAAAATGTGTTGGAAAAATGATTAAAAAATAGGCTTTATGCCTACCGTTTTATAAAGTTTCAACAGTTTATTAAATACAGTTTATTCAAAGTGGGGTTGACATTATGACAATAAATCATACCACGTGTTCTATGATGTGTTCTAAGTACACACGGCTACACATCAAGCTATACAAATCCAGTTTACACTGACCTCTCATTGTAAGGAAATCCTATACAATGCGAGATCAGCTTATACTGGAAATGTATAGCTTGATCTGTAGCCGTGTGTACCTACCGTACACAAAAAATCAGTTACTTCCAAGCACATTTTTTATGCATGATTTTTCAATTTCAATCATTCATGTAGATGAAGGGACGATGAAGTGGAAACTTACCTATGTTAACTATATCTGTTCTACACGTAAATAAAGATAATTTTGGTTTATACGGCTCATAGATTTACATAGGTAACTTCGCGTAGAGATCTTAATATTCGTAAAATTATTAAATCGTACGAAAATTCCAGTGACTAAACTATTGAATGTACGTTATTGATTATTTGTGTTCGGTCGTAAAACTTATCATGGTATAATTTAATGTCAACGTCATCCCCACTTTGTATTATACGGAGAACGAAAAATCATGACTACGACATCGACCAAGAATCATCCTCTCAAGGTATAAATCTGTAAGGTAAAGTACCTAGGTACACAGTCCGCTATAAAAATGTAAACATATTAAGTAGGTACATATAGAAAGTAATATTTTCTTTGACTATCTCTGCTGAGACGGAGAGGCTCGTGGCTAATCAACAACTGCGCGGATGATACGATTTACAAGGTTAAGCTACGCTTGCCGCGGTCAGTCCGTGGATGGGTGACCGTACGTTACATATAGAGACCCCGCCGTGCCTCGGAAAGCACGTTAAAGCCATCGCACACTGTGAGATTTTCCTAATCTAGCTTGATTTAATTATTTATGATAACAAACTAACAATTTTACAAATGTTTTAATTATTTAAGATGAATTAAACATTTAATTCATGAAATAAAAAGGATACTTTCTAGATTTATATATTTTTACTCAAGACTGAAAATCGATGACGAGTAACAGTAGCCATTTTTTTCTCTAATTTGAAGCATAACGTTCTTAAACTAGCCTTTATTTAATTTTTGGGCGTCTTCCGAAAATTCAACTGAGGCCTATTTTAATTTAAAAAAATCGTAAACTGCTTCAAAACGGTTTTCAGACCTATTTGTATTAACACCACACATCAAAACATTCTATTCTTGTTATTTGAACAGCCATTCAAAAAAATGAAAAAAAATGTATGGGTGCCGCAACTATGCGCAATAAATTCTAATTGAATGTGGAAGCTCAGGGTTATGGCTAAATTATCATATAGTTAAGAGAGGTGAATAACCCTGAATAACTATTTTTTTTTGACCAATTTACTTTGACGATTTCTGTATGAAAATCCCCCTATTTTATCATTACCAAAAAAATATTAAATGCAGTTAAAACAATTATCCCTTTAATGTAATATGTCGCACATAGCTTAAAGTATCCAATAACAGAAGTTTTGTAACGATAACAATAATGAGGATATTTATTTTTACTCAGCAACTATCATCTAGTAAACACGTATTATTAAGAACAACAAAATGTACCGAGTTTAGAAGTGTGTCATTTATTTTCCTGACTACTCACAACAAAAAATAAATTGAAATCTTGTTGAAGAACTTATCTGTTGTTTGTTGTTGTATATAAAATTTCTACGTAAATTGGAGTAAGTAGACATCATCAATTAAATCGAGCTAGATTAGGAAAATCTCACAGTGTGCGTCGGTCCCGAGTGTTAGCCTAAGCGCGCACGGGTAGGGTTACCATCCGTCCGGATTTATCCGGACATGTCCGGACTTTCAGCCTTTCATCCGGACTTTGTCCGGCTTTTTAATTTGTCCGGATTTTTGGCTTAGATGGAAAAAAATTCAAAATTAATGTTTCTTTTTTTTCTTTTTCTTTTCTTTTTTTTAAAAACGTTGCCCCACACTAAGATTTCTCTTGTATCGTGGGTGCGTTTACAGACACAAATCTCACAAACAAACGCCCAGACCCGGAACAACCACCTGTAGGCCATACAAATTTTTGTTCCGTGTGGGAATCGAACCCACGACCCGTAGCGCAGAAGCCAATCGCTTAGCCACTGCACCAAACGTGTCGTCAAATGCGTAATTTTCGCATTAAATTACTTAAAAATAAAACGAGTATTAAATCAGTCTTCAATCTTTATTAAACTACGGGTACACACCTACAACTAGTTTATCAGTCTCATCTAAATTTAAAACAATCAATTATTTCTTTTTGTGACTAAAATGTCGGGACTTTTTTTGAAATGTCCGGACTTTTTGGTAAATGTCCAACTTTTTGTCCGGACTTTTAAAATTTCGAAATGGTAACCCTACGCACGGGTGACTTGTCACCGTGACTATTTCATCACTCTTATAAAATCTAAGAGTAAGTATGGAGATCCACCCAGTTATCATAATTGTCGTAACACACATTATCCCACATACCAATGGACTTGAAAGAGTGACAAGATTTTCACGGTGACAAAAACCACCCGTGCGCGATTTTATAAGAGTGATGAAATAGTCACGCACGGTGACAAAAGTCACCCGTGCGCGCTAGCTTTTAAACGAATAGGTACCTATGACAGTCGTTACGGGTAGTCAGAAGCCCGAAACTCTGACAACCGGTTTAACTTTAGGATATCGGCATTGACAACTACCTAACTGTGTTGCGGAGGTCTGATGATAGTCGCTACGCTACGTGTAAAATACTGGCATTCAGCTGCATCTGGTTACATTGGAAGCTGACCCCAACATAGGTGGGAAAAGGCTAGGCAGATAGATTAAATGTCTCTGCTAAGACTGCGATAGATAATGCTGCAGTAGGTACTGGGTAGAAATCAATAATCCATACCTACACATAATACCTAAATGTAATAGGTAATCTACGCGATGTGGTTTTTTACTTACATCATATTATTCCTTCCTGCGTTCATTGAGTATGCCATCATTTGATTTCCCTGCGGATAGTCTGAAAAATATTTATTTCTATGGACGACTTTGTGACACGAGTAACGGAAATGTGATCAAATTCTATCCTTACCCGCCCCGACCCTTGGTTCTCTGACAACGTATCTATCCATTTCGCAGTAAATTTAATTAGGTTTTTTATTACAAAATACTTTTACAGAAACTGAAAATAATAAAGTTTGGCGCCAAATTAATTCAAAATTTTCTCAGTTTGTAATTTTTTAAACAAAAAGTTTTGCAGATTGCCAGTACCTACTTACATACAGCCTAACAATTTAAAATATTATTTTATAAGTATTTTAAATCACATATTTATCTGACAAACTATTTTGCTAATTTAATATTAGTATTCAAGAAAAAATTAATTCAATTTTGTCTGGAATTAATAAAATTGTAAAGATGGTTCATTGGCCATTTCTCATAAAAAACTGACGAATTGGCCATTTCTAATACAAAAAAAGTTAACTAGTTATTTAATTTTTTTACTTTATGGCCTTGTTAATTTTCTTGGCACCAGTTTAATTTGAAAAAATGTAATACTTTATGACGGAAATCTTCACAATTTTCATTTGTATAGTAAAATTGTCGTACATTATAATAATGTGAGTGAAGAATTGTAGTAAACAAAAATGTTATTCAATTTAGAAATGATTCATTCATCTTAGCGTAATACAAACTTTGTAAACAGATGAATAACGTCAATGTCAAAATGACGTTTAACACATCTGACATTGACATATTTTCTAATTCAATTTTTTTCGTTTTGTACTCAAACCCAGCGAATGAATCACATTTTTTAAAGTAATCAAAACAGGCAGTAATTTCGTATTCATTACTAAAAATGGAGCTTCAAGATACTTATTATAATAAATCAGAATATGTAGAAACTGTAAGTGAAGTTTACAGACCATCCTCAATTAAACATGCATTTCTATGGCATATAACTGATTTTAATTATTTTATTTTAAAGGCATCGGGAAATAAAGTAAGCAGGCAAACTGTGCTTTGTGGATCTCAAAATATTGTTCTACACGGAAAAGTGATAGTTCAAAGCGATGCTATAATCAGAGGGGATTTGGCCAATGTGAAAACTGGAAGATTTTGTATTATAAGCAAAGGCTCCGTCATACGGCCTCCTTTCAAGAAATTTAGTAAAGGGTAATAACTTTTAATACTTTAGTAAATAGTTTTCATTCATATCATTTACATGTTTCATACTCCACATAGATGAGCTCTACGTCCAATCTGATAATAATCTTTTGTTTCCATGTTGCTGTTGAAATGAAAATATGTCTTCCAAAATATGACAAACTTCAATGAAATAATGTCAATTTTAATTGAATCTCTAATTTAATGGTTACTAAAACACAAAATAACATCACAACTGTATGAAGGGTTGGGCAGAGGTGTATAGTACACACACATTTCGCCGTTACGTTAAAGTCCCATGTAATAGAGGGCAAGCATATTGCCATCAACCGGGCACAAATCCAGACTCCGGGCTGCTACTGAGAAATCCGAATAACACTTTGTCCGACTTTGTGATCGAACTCAAGAGATCACGCGCAGCAGTTGCACCTGCAATCAATAGACCAACAAGGCAGTCAGTTTCAGTTTTAATTTCAAGTTGTACTTTATTCCAAATTATACTAATCACCATTTAATTACTTCCAGTGTGGCCTTCTTCCCTCTACAAATGGGTGACCATGTGTTTGTTGGTGAAAACACAGTTGTTAATGCTGCTGTTGTTGGCTCATATGTCTACATCGGGAAGAATGTTGTTATTGTAAGTTTTTACTTTTTTAGGGGCTCCTGAGGGGTTGCACTTAAGGGTAGTGCTAAGCTGAGAGATAATTTTAATTAAGATAACATACAATATAATTTTTTTACACATTGGAGACATTCTAATATTGTCCTTGTTCTATGGTTATGGCCAGTTTGCTTCAACCATTCACACAACAGCATAATGGGACGCACTTTCAGCGGTGGACTTTTATGGATAGAAATGATAGCATGCCCTTGATTAAAATTAATCCATAGTTATTAGTTCTAAAGGAACCCCCCCAATTAGATGTCAAACTATACTTGGGAGCAAATAAATTGAGCCACTTCTATTTTTCACATGGGTATAATTGTTATTATTTTTGTTAAGGAACAGATTAATTCTAAACATATATCGCCTAAAAGGTTATTTGATAACCTTTACAATGAGGGTAGTTTTTTGTATTTTGAATTGTATAATTCATGAAACCAATACTTAATCAGGACACGTGAAAAAAGAAGTGGCTCGATTTCTTTGCTCCCAAGTACAGTTTAATTTGCAAACAGATCTGATGTTAAACTGAAATTCCTAAATGATGAACATTGAATTTATTATTTACAGGGTCGGAGATGTGTTCTAAAAGACTGCTGTATGATTGAAGATAACTCTGTGCTTCCTGCTGAGACTGTAGTTCCCTCATTTGCTAGATACTCCGGCAGCCCAGCTCGACTCATCACCACATTACCTGAAGCAATGCCCGATCTCATGACAGAATTCACCAAGAGTTATTATCAGCATTTCTTACCAACAACAGTACAATAATAAATGTATTATTATAATAATGTTAGAAAAGGATACTTATTTATTTTCCTCATTATGTTTAAAAATTATTATATGAAAACAATATTAATAAACTAATTTAAGAATATATTTTTAAGGCTTCAATAAAAGCATTTTCCAAGAATTTTTGTTGTTTAAATTTTTGTGTTAGAAATGGGACCTGATTAAGGCCGCGTTTCCACTGACGCGGAGCTGGGCGGAGAGGAGCTTAGCGGTGCACAAATTGACCAATGACTATGCTTGAAATCTCCGCTCCGCTTCAATGGAAACAGTACGAGCGGGGTGGAGCAGAGCTGAGCGGATATTCATACATCGAGGCAGTGCAGTGCGGAGGACAGCGAGCATTGGGGTGCAGAGCGGAGGACAGTGGGGCGGTACGGAGCGGTGCGGAGCAGGGCGGTGCGGAGAGGGGCGGTGCGTGACTCGCGTGCAGTTTCGTTACGTCACTAGGTGCATACGTATCAAAATGGATGAGAAGTTCATTGATCTCTCTGATGTTCTCTCCGCCCAGCTCCGCTCCTCTCCGCCCAGCTCCGCTCCTCTCCGCCCAGCTCTGCTTCAGTGGAAACACAGACCACTTTTCACCGCTCTTCTCCGCTCCTCTCCGCCCAGCTCCGCGTCAGTGGAAACGCGGCCTTAACCTTTAGGCTAAGTGTTCAGCAACATTTAATTCTCTGGTTAAACAATGTCTAAAATTCTGAAACATTTTTAGAGAATGGTTCAGAGATTTAATATTGGTGAACACCAGCCTAAATAAGCTAAAGAGGGGGCGCGATTTTCTATAGAGAATCTGAAGGATATCAAGAGCAAAACTTATTTAAAAATCATCACATTACTATTTCAAAATAAGTTATAAAGATAATAGCATCCGCCTTGCCTTTTAGTCAAGAGTCACAATAATTATTTCAGTACACGACTGGACATAGTCCTCTAAAAAATGGCGCTTCGCGCCTCAATACTGGACTGTCCACAGACCTACTTCTATCTAAATCGGCCCCAGCTATTTAATAGTTTGCACTCAGATTGATAAGATCAACGACTTGTTACAATAATAAATTATTTATGTATGGTGAAGGCCACATAAGGATGTATGTCCTCCGCCCTGGGGTGGGCGGAGGGATCTGTCAGACTCTTACTGATTATTAACCATCCTGGTATTCTCTCGCACACTTAAATCGGGGGCCACGGGAGGAATGCATTAGTCCGCAGCCCTCGACTGGTGTTGGCCCACCTCTGCAGGTCTCGACCGCGGGGGGAGTGAGGTGTTAGACTTCTCCCATGAACTCGGCGCGCGTGGAACACTACGAACCGTTGCCTTGGTGCATTTGGATGGGGAGCCGCGTACGTCCCCAAGTCCGCCACCCCTGAACCTGTTTGGGGTGGCTGGAGAGGGCGTTAATCGCTCTCCGCCAACGCCCAATGCGCTTACTGCGGGCCGGAGGGGCGCTCGCACTCTCCCTTTCCACAGCCTCCTTCTGCGAGATGACAGTTTCTCAGAAGGAGATCATCGCGTTTTAGGATATAATATATTATGATGGATGGCCTGGTTCATGCCCGCTTCAGACTCAACTTCGAAAAGTTAGTTTCAAAGAGTACAGCGTACAATCTTAGGAGTAGGTTCAGTAATATTTAGAACGTTGTTTTTTTTTGTGTTACTGTGTGCGTGTGTATAAATAAGTTGAATTTTTTTTAGAAGAATTTAAATACATACAGAAATTGCGAAATCACTCCATTACACGTATTAAATTACAGATGGACTTTTGCGTTACATTTCTTGTATTCACAAAACGTGAAACGGAATGCAAATACAGTTTGATGACAAGACGCGAGTACATTTTGTATTCCAACAAGAACACTGTGTCGCATCTGTGTCCTTTATTTTTCTTTTAAAAGGAACAGTTTTCTGTCAACGTACACAGAATGTTTGTGTAACTTCCATGTTGCTTGTCTTGAAAATATTCCTGATTGCCGTCGTCGATCTCATGATCTATTTGGTTTTATTTTAAATTAAAATCGTTCACATTGTAATTTTTAAGTTAAAATATCGAATGTAGATGTTGTGAAACAAATAAGTGAAACAATTTTAGTATGGAATATCATTATTCCGATCTTTGCATACCGACGGATCATCTGCTAACTGGTGGGTATTCGTTTTTCATATTTTCATTGTAATTTATAAGTCTTTATCATACCATTGAATAATATTGGTATATATTTTGCCTTCAGGCATCCCCTGAGATAGGCATCAGAATTATATTTTACTGCTTTGTAATTTTTTTTGGATATGTAAACAACAGTTTTTGACACAAATAACTCTTGTTTTCAGCGAGTTGATTTAATATTAATAAACTAAACATTTAGATAGGTAATTAAATTGTGATGAGTGTACACCCCTCCTATTTTTATCAAGCTAAATATATTTCTACTGTCAACATTAGATTGTTTTCAAGATTATTATTTAGAACAAAAGTTTTATTCAAATAATTGAAAGCACAATAAAGAGTCTATTGTACAATTTGTACAGTATTAATGTTAGTGAGACTGACAATATCTTTTCCTTAAGTACTCAACAAACTACAAATTAATTGTCTCATTAGTGATTTAATCCCAAGAATTTACCGGTGTAAATAGTGTTGTTGTTCATTCTATTTTTAATTTATTATTTTGTAGGATCTTGCTAGTTGCTTACAGATATTTCTCTTGGCTTGAACAATATGACCATTACCTGTAGCGGACTAGAAAATCTTAAAATAATCCTGTGACAGTCAGTTGAGTCATCAACATACAAAAAGTACTTAGGCTAAGAGTAAAAATGCACACAATAAAAGAAATTAAATAAAAAAATATATAATAAGTATAAATTATGCTTTTATAATAGTCTTTTGTAGACTGTTTCAGTTAACATTACAGAATTACTGAAGTAATCATGGAAAAAGGGTACTTAAATGGATGCTCCATTCTACTAAGGATAATTAATAATAAATTATCTCTATGTTACATAAACAAATAATAAATAAATAGAGTAGCACATTACTTTTTAAAATGTCATTGTTTTGTAAAATTATATACTTGCCCTTCAGGGGTCACCTTTAAATAATTGGAAGATTGGTACACATTAAAAATGTATTAATTATAAATTAATGTCTACAAAATAACTGTTTATTTAACCATAACATTTTGATGTTAGTCATATTATTCATCTCAGACCAATGTTATCTCATGATTAATCACTTGGTACTATAAAATTGGTTGTCCCATTCTCATGGTTTATCAAGCAAGAAAAATGTTCCAATGGTAAAGATAAATTATTTTGTATGCATAAATCAACAGTTTGTCTCATTGGTCTAGTGGTTGCAAATGCAACTCCTGAGCGTGAGGTGCTGGGTTCGATCCCCAGGTTGGATAAATAATGGGATCAGGCGTTACTTTGCGGAAATCCATGACATACAAATAATGCAACATGCAACCAAACCATGGTTGCATGTTGCATTATTTTTTCACTCTTCCTGCATGTGCATATACTTGTGGGCGGGAGGGTGGTGCCGCATACTGCATCCAAACTAGCGATCTTGTTCAGCGGAATTAAACCCCAGGTTGGGCAAAGTGTTATTGGATTTTTCCACGTGGAATTTGTCTGTAGCAGCTCGAGCTCTGAAATTGTGCCCGGTTGATGGCAATAGGCTCGCTCCTATTACATGGGACTTAAACATAATGGCAAAATGAGGGTGTACTACACCCCTGCTCAATGCTTAGAAAAATACAGGCATAATGTTATGTAACTCAACAGACTAAAGCAAGTATCAAATAGTATAGCAGAGCATAACTCTCAGGTCCGTATGCCGCAGAATATGCTCCACAATACTTGGTGCCAAACCAAGCAGCGGAGTATGCAGTGCGGGCCAGTGTGCTGGTGGACGGCGGCGACAGGTTTGGGGTGTCTGCGGTGGTGTTTGATAAGTATGAGGAGCTGATATGGATGGGGAACCAGGGAGTGAGTGAAACATTTATTAAAAACTTGCTTGTGATAATTCTTCAGCATTTACTAAGAAAAAAGATTCAAAGAGAGAAGAGTGTTTCATAATGTAAAGAGTTATTTGCTAAAATACCTCAAAAATAATTGAATTATCAATTTGAATACAAATTAGCTCCTATATTGTCACCCTCCGTGCTAACTGGCTAACTGCCGTATTTAGCAATTGATAAATTTTCAGTAGTTGCGTTAGCTGCGGCTTTATTAATGAATTAATAATTTTTTTATGTTGCTCTTGGCTTACTCTTGGCTTGGTTAGTAGTTGTCCTAAAGCCCTAAGGTATCTATTTATTTCTATTCATTTGAAGCAGATACGTCACTCTGTGAGAATTTATCTGAAAAATTATCAATTGCTAGTTACTACAGTTAGCGCGGAGGGTGTTGATATGCCATATTATACATTTCCAATTAAATATGTTATGGTCTACCACTAAGAGAAAACTATATTTATATCATGAGATTGCCTAATGTGTCACTTTTCCCATTATTTTTAGGGCCATGTAACATCTTACTATGGTCCAGGGATGCAAAAGTACACCTCATTTCAAGTGCACGAATCAGAAGAAGTGAGAGACATCATAACTGTTGAGCAAGGTATATTTGCACTGACCAAAACGTCTTTACGTCATCAAATACGCAGAGGGATTCCAAAACGTACATTCAAGTAAGTTTTTATGTTTGGTTCCACTGGCAATTTGTGGTTTAAAAATAAAAATACTTGGGTATTGTAATGATTTAGAACTGCCTTCCTCATTGCATACTGGGAATAGATGCGTGTTGTAATATTCAATAAAACCCAGCACGCTTGGTGGTAGGGTATATATATATGGTCCGCCTGGCTAGCTACCACATTAAAATCTGGCTCGAAGCAGTTTACTGTGTTCTGTTGTGTGTATGTGAGAGCAAGAAGGTAAGGAATCCCTCTTTAACTCTGTTACTTGGATTCGTGTGCTCCATCTTGGACCCTGTCTGCGCTTACCAGGTGCAACAAAGTTCAAAAGTGACCAAATCAAATAAAAAAATTCTATTATTTTCAAAGTAGAATTTCTATTTCTCCACTTCTTCCAATTGTTTTTATTATCAGCTTAATTATAGTTCACCTGGGAAAAATAACTTATGGATTACCATGACCACATGACCCATTCTCAGGCTGCGTTTACGTGACAGCGGCGCGAGCAGCTGGTGAAGTGGCTTTTTTTTTTGTATATGGCTACTTTGTCGATGACGACTATTCTGCCAGCGTCGTGTTGCGACGGCAGCGAGGCGACCGTCGATATTATGGAATTTAATAAACCTATAGCAAATGCGTGAGCAGTTGATCAAACATTTTCTACACAACGCTGCACCGAGCTTAGCACCTGCCACTGTCATGTAAATGAAGTTTTCTAAGTCAGAAAATGTGAAATGTAAAATTGCTTTCTAGATCACCCAATATGACAGACATGCAGTGTCTCTTCCAAGTGAGTGCCACTAAGCTGATGATGGGCGGACATCAAAGCAAGCTGATAGATCTGGACCTCACCAAAATGGCTGGGACTGCTATTGTAAGTTATTGTATAGGAAGCCATACTTTTTGACTACTCTGAAAATGAGGCGTGCATAGCGGATTGCATCATAGTGCATACCGTGAACCTATACTCGTTGCTAAGTTCGGAGGGGCTACGAAGCTTTTACTTTACTTTGCACAGTTTTTACTGCCTAGGTCAATGTTGGGGTTTAGCTTTATCCCTAGGCTACACTAACAGGACTTTGTACATTCTGAATATGCCAGTTACAGCGATAGCTCGAAGACCAAGAACTGTATGCATTTTTCTACACTATACATATGGGTACTTATCAAACAGCACGAATAACTGGAACCTCTTTTACGAAAGTTTGACCCAGGGTTAAAACCTACAGCCGTCGCCCGACCAGTAACAGGCCCGAGAAGGTGGCGCGCATGTGTTCCGTGCGCGCCTCTCAGGAGGACGAGGAAGGAGAGGTCCGCCAGGGGCTGGCGGACCGAGGCCTGCCGGGGTTGCGGTGCATGCAGCTGCGAATCCCGCGACCCCGGCCAAGGGTCAGGAGAAGGAATACCGTGGGTTTTTAGCCGGTAAGAGTCCGGCATAACCCTTCGCCTTACAGAGGCGAAGGGTATCCATGCGGATTTTACCACGATAAAAAAAGGGTTAAAACCTACACCCCTGTAACACTGTCCTTTAATCAGTCGCGTACCTGACAGTGACAGTCGTGGGACAAGTAGGGCTCGTGCCTCGGGCGCCATTCGAAAGGGGCGCAAACTTCGCAAAATAAACCAACAGTAGGTATAATTTAGACGACACGTTTGGTGCAGTGGCTGAGCGATTGGCTTCTGCGCTACGGGTCATGGGTTCGATTTCCACACGGAACAAAAATTTGTATGGCCTACAGATAGTTGTTTCGGGTCTGGGCGTTTGTGTGTGTGAGATTTGTGTCTATAAACGCTTATACTTAGATCATTTACGAAAGGGCGCAACTTTGATGTTCGCCCTAGGCGTCTTTTTCCATTCATACGCCCCTACCTATAATACCAAAATAAATAATACAACAGACAAATAAGAACTGTTCTGACTAAATAATAATACAAGAGAAATATAAAACCTTATTTCTAGCCTATACAAGAAGAAGGCTGCGCAGTTCTCCGCAGCGGCGGCGGCTCGCTAGTCGCGTGCGGCAGTGCCAACGGCATGGTCGCGTTACGAGACATCCGGAAGCCCGATACGGCTGAACATACCTTCAGGGCGCATTCCGCTTGCCTCTCCGACTTGGATATGCAGGGGGATTTGCTTATTACCTGTGGATTTACACAGTCGTATGTATCTCAAATGTTCTATTTGCTTTGAAAATGCGTTCACTCAATAACGTTCGGTTCGGTTTGCTTTTGGTTTCACTCCGAAGGTGAAGCGGTGGGTGCCCATATTGTCATCCCTAAACCACGAAGTGACACAGGCACAGTAGACTTATAAGCTAAATAGTCTAAGATCCGGCCTAACATCGACCTTCCCTCATCTGTTTTTCTAACGAGAGGTATTTTATTTGAAAGATTTTATATAAATAAACAAATCCCGCATGGGTTGCCTAGTCAAAAGTGGTCCAGGCTACCCTTAATTAAAATTCATAAATAATAAAAAATAATTACTCCTTCCCTCATCTGTTTTTCACAAAATATTATTACCAATCGAAAGGACAAGATGTAAGTTAACAGAAAAAAATAGGTTGCCTGAAAAAAAGTGGTCCAGAGATAGGGTTGCCGCGATTTAAAGTTTCAATATTTGAGCAGGAAAGTTCAGCGCGACAAAGAAGCACTACACGTAGTACTCTGTACAACAGAAAGATAACATGGCAGCTGCTAGTGGGCCCATTGCCGAGTAAAAGTGAGCGCGCATGCGCATTTTTCCGTATGTTAGAGAGTGACAACTCCACTCCCCAGAATTTTTTTCGGAGTAAATAATATAGAAGTCGTGGAAAATAAAATATTTTACAGAATAATTAATGGACATTGTGTATCCGAATTTGTGTATTTCCTTAAAACCCCGTGATCTACTTGTGAGATAGAAACATAAAACAAAAGATACAACGTGAGTCATTTTAACGCCCCCAAACTATCCGCGCAGTCTGTTAACTCGGAGCGCTAAAATGACGCAAAAACAGAACATCATGTTTTCTACGGGTTTTTTTTGTTGCTTCTTAAAGAAAAATGCGCATGCGCGCTCACTTTTACTCGGCAATGGGCCCACTAGCAGCTGCCATGTTATCTTTCTATTGTACAGAGTACTACGTGTAGTGCTTCTTTGTCGCGCTGAACTTTCCTGCTCAAATATTGAAACTTTAAATCGCGGCAACCCTATCTCTGGACCACTTTTTTTTAGGCAACCTATTTTTTTCTGTTAACTTACATCTTGTCCTTTCGATTGGTAATAATATTTTGTGAAAAACAGATGAGGGAAGGAGTAATTATTTTTTATTATTTATGAATTTTAATTAAGGGTAGCCTGGACCACTTTTGACTAGGCAACCCATGCGGGATTTGTTTATTTATATAAAATCTTTCAAATAAAATACCTCTCGTTAGAAAAACAGATGAGGGAAGGTCGATGTTAGGCCGGATCTCGTACTAAAAGCAGTACCTCAACTTACTATAATCTCATGAATTGAAACACTCACACAGACACGCTCTGTATACTGGATAGTTTTTTGTTTTTGTATGGAACTGTATCCCGAAAATACCTTATTTGTCTTGTTGCAGTGCGTGTCTGTGTGAGTGTGTCAAATCGGAAGATTTAGGTAGTTGAAGTACTGCTTTAGCTTATATGTCTACTATGACACAGGCCTGCTAAGTGTGAACAAACTGCCACTCATCAATGACCAGTTCTGTATCTTGTTTAATTGATACTGCCTCACAAAGGAGTTATCTAAAAATAATCTTGAGATAATTTTTGTAATAGGGAAGTACAGCTTGCTAACATTTGGAGCAATGGATCATGGGTGAATCATCATCATCATCATTCAGCCGAAAGACGTCCACTGCTGGACATAGACCTCCTCCAAGCATCGCCACATCCACCGGTCCTGTGCTGCATGTTGGGGGGATTTGCCATAATCGTCACGCTTGGCAGGCGGGTTGGCGATCGCAGTATGGTTGTTAAAATACTCAGAGAATGCTGCTGCCCATCCTCTAGTGAATCCCTTAGTCGCCTTTTACGACACCCACGGGAAGAGATGGGGAAGTGCTATTCTTTACGTCCGGCACCACACGGCACTATATGGGTGAATATGAACTGTAAACCTCCTAAAACTCCTTCAGCGTCGGCATGGCAGTAGCGGAGCCCTACGTCCTAGTGTGGGACGTGCGCTGCCTCCGCCGCAACAGTACGCCGGGGGAGGGCGCGTGGTCTCTGCCCACAGTGTCCCCGCCACTATTACTACACTTCTTGCCGGCCTTCTCTGGAAGAGCGGTCGCGTTGTCTGGGGACGGACATGTTGCGTTATTGCACGTTAATGCGTCTAATGCTACTGAGCAGTCTATGTTTCAGGTGAGAGTTTAGTTACCTAATTGTTTTTCGTGATATGTACTTCAAGAGTGGTCCAATCTGGATCTGAGAAAATGCTTTCCAAATTAGCTAGAGTACCTACTATTGGTATTAATGCTTGTGTATACTGCGTTCGATCTCAATTCGAGCTGTCAATATACATTTCCTACCGAATTTTAAAGCTTGGTCAGTACTATAGTTTCACTCAATTCATTTAGCCTATCGTTGTTCACTTATACATATACATAAACAGCGGTATTGAAAATCGAGATTCGACACGCAAAACACACGGAAACAATGCCTTACAACAAGCCTTTATTATCCTGTTCCCTGTCTACTGCATATATTTGATAGATTAATTGGTAAATTAGGCTTACATAAACGTTTGTTTTCAATGTTTTATCAGATTATAGATTGTAAAAAAAGGTCAATTTGAAAGTAGGATACAGTACGCGTATTTTGGTGTACAATAAAGTATATTCTATTCTATTCTACGCGTATTTTAACTTTGCCTCTTTGAAGTGAGGAACAGAACGCTGAACGCCTGGTTTCAGAGCGGCAAAGTTATTTTACGCGTACTGTACGTAGCTTATTTCTCTGACAGCTTTATTATACTTTTTTTAGGTGGACACTCAAAGTTCCCTGTGCAGTGTAATGGATGTGTCTTCCACTAGTCAAGCGTTAGTGTTCGGTGATCAAGCTGGACATCTGCACTTGTTTTCACCCCAACACAATCATGAACCGGTCTTCAATAACTTTTCAAGGTAAGACTTCGTTGAACTTTATGGTCGTGTAGTCAAAAGTAGGCGGCAGTTCCTTATGTGTGGTATATTTTTATTTTCAAACCTTCAACTGCTTCTCCTCATTTGAAACTAATAAGCCGGGTTCGTAAACATTGGGCTGTTGCTGAAAACCAGCGCTGTGGCTCTGTCCCGCACGTGAGTCACACCTTTATGCTGAGCGATGACCGTTCTGCACGGATGTGACTCATATTTTTCTCAACAGTATCTTTTAGGTTTTGTTTAAATTTTATTTTATTTTCGTGAGTCATGTCGACGCGTATAAACAATTATTCTTGCTTCTTTTTCAATAAACAAAACTCCTGCATCCATCCTAAGAAAATAATCGCATTCAAGACTTGCTGCAAATGTCGAATGTGTAGTGACTTTTATGGGCACGAACATAAGGTTCAAAATAATATAATTCATAGGCACAGCGTATGCAGGCAAACTATAAATTCGGCTAGATGTCTCATGACCCGTTCTAAGGGCTATATTTCACCGGGACACCATGGCGGCGCAACCAGTCGCCGCTACCAACAAAATGTATACAGCTCTATAGAGAGTTACTCACCTGGTGTCCGTTTGGCGCGACCAAGCTGCATACATTTTGTTGGTAGCGGCGACTGGTTGCGCCGCCATGGTGTCCCGGTGAAATATAGCCCTAAGCCTTAAGCCCGGTTTCCACCGCGAAAGGGTAATGTGCGAGAAATGGTTAGGCGGAACGGGCTCCTTTTTAATGAAATAGATTTACATTTCCACCAACAAAGAGTTTAGTCTGTTGATTTCCACTGCAAAAGAAAAATTAACCAAGCGAGTTCATTTCAACGCTTTCTGTTCGCCCAGTCCTTTCCGCCCGACTATTTATTGGTGGGAATACAAGCATGCAGTTTACACTTGCGAGTTAAACGGAGTCCTTAATAGGTCCGTTCCGCTCGCGGTGGAAACCGGGCTTAATATTTAATTACTACCCTCTTTTTCAGAGCAACAGAGTTCGCAGATCAAGTAGTAGGTTTACCGTTTGTCGGGTTCAGCGACACTACGTTCCAGTACTCCACAGTGACGCTGCCCCCCTTGTCTTCAGGCAGCAAGTGGTTCAACGAGCTGCCCGAAGAGTTCTTCAAGAATGTATACAGGTATAACCAACAAATTGTCAGGGGTACCATCTGGCTTGTTAAAACATAACTTACCAGGATTAAAATACCACATTATGCAGGAAACCAAAACCGATCGACCCTGAAGTACTGAAATCTATGAAAATGCAAGGACCCATTGGATACGCACCAAATCCTAGAACATTTAAGAGGAATCAGGTATCAAATCAAAAAACGTTTTTTGTTTTTTTAATTTTATTTAAATTTATGTCTCCATTTATCTTATTTGACGACACGTTTGGTGCAGTGGCTAAGCGATTGGCTTCTGCGCTACGGGTCGTGGGTTCGATTCCCACACGGAACAAAAATGTTGTATGACCTACAGATGGTTGTTTCGGGTCTGGGCGTTTGTTTGTGAGATTTGTGTCTGTAAATGCACCCACGATACAAGAGAAATCTTAGTGTAGGGCAACGTTATTTTTTTTAAAAAAAAAGAAAAAAAAATATCTGCCTAGCCTTTTTCCCAACTATGTTTGGGTCAGCTTCCAGTAGAATCAAATGCGGCTGAATACCAGTATTTTACACGGAGCGACTGCCATCAGACCTCCGCAACCCAGTTACTGGGTAATGCCGATATCCTAAGTTTAGACCGATTGTCGGCTTTCAGGTTTCTGACTACCCGCAACGACTGTCATGAGACGACTACCTTAGTTACGAGCCCCTTCTTAATTTAAATAACTAATTATATCTAATATACATAATGCTTACAGATGCCGTATATAGAAGATAATTTCGAAGATTTACATGCTGCCAGACAGAACGAAAATAAATACGTTGCACAGCCTATACCCAAGCATTATCAAAAGGTATAATATCAGTTATTTAAGTTAAACATCCGGATATAAAACAGTGTCTTCGTGCGTCCGATGTAAGTGACTTTTTCATATCTCATTCGCATTTTTCTGAACAAATCTCACTCGCTAGACAACAGTCTTCGCCCTAATTGCTTGGTGCGTGTCATACGTATACGCGTGGAATTAAAACGTTACCGTTTTGCGGGTCGGGCGTAAGCAATGCCTTAGCACGATAGAATTTCTCAAGAAATTTTCAATTTTACCAATTATAAAGTGCCATCATTACGCAATTATAACGCTTAAATGTGCCCGCGATGTGGAAAAGGAATGTAGTTCCGTGAGTGTATGTCGTAGGCAACAGTTCAGGCGACAAAAGCAATATTTGCACAGATGTCCCACGATCATTCTGCAGAACCCCTCAGGATGGTCGATTGTCTGGATTACTTTTAGCGTGTCCGGTAATAGAACGGAATAATATATTACACTTTTGAAATTGATTCATAGTTTTTGTATTGCAGATTGATTTACGCTACAATAAACACGGTCCGAACGACGACTTAGAAAAATGTAACAAAACAGGTCTTCCAGGTTTAGAGACCACGTTACCTAATTCTTATTGCAATTCTATGCTTCAGGTAAATTATAAACGTTTTATTTTCCATCATATTTTTGTAAGGCAAGCATTATGATAATATGGCCGCCCGCATACGATACTTTTAGCATCGACGAAATTGCCGCTTTCCCGAAATGGGAAGCAACTGAACGATTAAAGCAGGTTTTCATGACTTTATACGACTACTATACGACGCGATAAAATGTGGTCACGACTCGGAGTGCCATATATTTCTAGGAACCGTTTGCCAACCACTATATGGAACTTATACTCTATGGATTAGAAAAAAACAGCTATCGCGCGTTTGTCAACATTGGCCACACGATTAGCTACTTTCTTTGACACGACCTCTCGAACTCAGATGTAAAATAGAATCATGCCATAATGTGTAATTTTAACGTGTAAAAATGATGATGAAAAATGTGTCTCACAGTGGTGTATAAAGTATAAAACTTTTGATATCATTCAATATAATTGTTATGCCATTTTGGCGACACTGGTTTCCTACTAAGGAAGTATAAGGTCACTTTCACTTGTTTTTTCTATTTCGTGGCTACGATATTGCTAATTTGGTGTCGTTGCATGAGTAAACGGTTCATAGACACGTACAGGGTGTAAATGAATTCGTGTAATTCGTTCAAACCGCGTGATCTATTGGTGACACTGATTGACCCTGCATAGGTTTTTTTTCAGAATCAACAAAAAAAGTTTTCATAAAACGAAACATGATATTCTGTATCTGAGTAATTTTAGCGTCCCGAGTGAACTGATTGTGTGGAGCGATATCGCGCTAGTCGTGCCCGTCAACTGTGTCGCTGTGCTTTCATTCCTTTATGCATAGCATCAAAATTTCCTATCACATAAAAAAATATATTTGGTTATTTTATTTTTAATCAATCTAAATTCCGTGCGGGGTTAATCTATACGATTAATAGATCACGTGGTTTGAAGAAATTACACGAATTCGTTTACACTCTGTATATTGCTCGGAGTAGGTAATGTGGTGACACATTTAGCAAAAACGCGTGATTTTGATTCTTCGAACACTTTGCACAGAGTATCAAATACTTTGGCCAAGTTTCTGGTCACTGCTTTAAGTATCGTGTGTGCACCCAGTCTAAATTAGAAATTACTTAATATTGAGATAATCTTTAGATTATAAGACACCACTTTTTTCAGGTTTTATATTACACATTGCCGGTAAAAGCGACCCTTTTAGCACATACTTGTGCCAAAGAATTTTGTCTCAGTTGCGAATTGGGTATGCTCACTTTTTATTTATAATTTTTAATATTTAAGAAGACACGTATTAACTCTTTGTTGTGTTGTGCGAAAGTTGCAAAAGACAGATAGGATTGTTACTTTAAAATCCGGCTTACCTATCCATTTGAAATAGGTTTTCTGCCAAAATATCGAATTATCTTTGGTCGATTTTCATTTCGCCGAAAATCCTTCGCTATCTTTTATTTTGTCAACTGATTAAATGGCAGAAATATGAAATGTAGTCTTTTTCTGCCGTTAGTTTCTAGTTTGGCAGGTCGTTCAGTTGATCGCTGTGTTAATTTTTCGACCAAAATATCGACCTTACTCCGTTTCGAGCTTTATTCGTTTTGGCAATCGATATATTTACTTACCCAAAAATTTATAAATTAGTCATGTAGTACGGTAACCAATCATTTCGGAAAACGAATAATCGGCGAAGCATGGTCGGCGAAATAAAATTCGACTAAAAATACTTCAGCAAAATGGTGGCAGACCATTTCACATGATAACTAACGCTTCAAATATTTCAGGGTTCCTTTTCAGAATGTTAGATACGTCAGGGGGCGCGCCATGTCAGGCTAACAACTTCCTCCGAGCGTTCCGTACAGTGCCCGAGGCGGCCGCACTGGGACTTATACTGCCTGACCGAGGCGCGGACTCGAGGATCGATTTAGTTGCTTTGATACAGGTAAGCTTTATGGTATTAGGAAATAGAGTTGCCTTTTCAATGATAATGTCCATTTCATACCTAATTGTTTTGATATACAAGGTTAGCCGAAAAGGGGATAGTAATCCGAAAGGGTATTAAAGTACCTATAATAATGAATAACTTGTTCTACAACTTTCCCCAAAAGTCAATAGTTTAAGAGAAATAGTTGTTCAAAGATTTCATAAAAAAAATACGCTAAAATCTATCTATCCTCAGCTATGATCAGCTGTGTTTACATTTTAGGTGATCTTTAGTCATTTAGACGGATTAGAGGCTCCATTTTCTGAATTCGTAACTAAAGCACGAATAAAGAATTTTTGAAAAAGCTAAATTGCATGGAAATGAAAATTCGCGAGTTTTGAAATTGTATGTGTGCGTCCTGAGTGACGGCGCACGGGCGGATTGTGGAGCGGCTTTACCTTCGATACCTGGCCTTAGTGCAAGCGGGAAAGTTGACGCGTACGCGCGTGTGCATGTTTCGTTTATTTTACTTCGGTTCTAATAATGTCGATATCAAAATTCAAACGTTTCGAACATTTATTTAATGCGCCGTTCATTCCGCCTGCGCGGTGCGCCGTCACCCAGGACGCATACTTATACTTGAAGTGGCCCGCGGATAAGTATCCCCTTTTCGACTAACTCTGTGTATGCCAACAAGAAAAACCTCCATTCGATCAACAAACTATTTTTAGAACACATTGGGTACTTTTCTAATGTTTATTTAAAAACATTAGAAAAGTACCCAAAATAAAGTTAAAAACCAATTAAAGATTTTAGTCCTGACCCACAGAGTTGGAACCGCTTCATCCTACACCAGATTCACTACGAAATACTCGAAACTCGTAAAAAAGAGAAAGCATTACTGGCCAATAGCCCGCCGAAGGCGGTTCGTATTCCAAATTTAAACGTCAAAGTAAGGCCGGTGCCCCCACAAGGTATTAATGGACAGTATTCTGAAGAATATCAGTATACGGAACTGGAGTTCCTCGGACCGGCGACTGAATTTGAGTGTCAGGAAGAACTGAGGGAGGATGGGTGGACTGCCCGGGAGGATGGTAAGTTTTGATGATTTTGTAATATTGTTAAGGGTTTGATTGAAAGTGCATGAAAACCACAAATATAGAGTTAAATAGGTAACGTAAGTTGAGCTACTTAAGCGGGCTACTCACACACCTGCCGCAGGGGCAATCTAGCGCACACGGCGGTCGCGGCAATATCGAAATGGTCTCTACACACATTGAAATTGCCCCTGCTTGTCTATACCCATTACAATTAAGGTGGCAATTAAGGGTCATCCCCACTTTTACACCCTAGATTGCCCCTGCGGCAGGTGTGTGAGTAGCCCGCTTTAGCGTGTAATTTGACAGGAGCTATGCACTTACATATTAAGCCTGATTTACACAGGGTAAGTAACTGACTCCAAACTCGAGACAAGTCAGTGTTGACCCGATATTTACCTAGTGTAAATTGATTTGGAGTCAGTACAGCGCTGTCGCGATCACGTTTCCAATGTGTCCGTTACCGCAAGCGCGAATGGTAGCAGGATGCCTATTTGCATGTGTGTGCTGATACTTCCCAGCACCTAATTTTCCTCGTTGCGTGGGTAGTTGGAAAAAAATGTGATCTGCTTGCTATTTATGTTTTTTTTACAAAATTCCGGTATCTGTCTAACTCAATCTCTGTGGTAAAAACATTAGTTAAAGTTCCCCTTTTCGCACCAAGTGAGTAGTCTAAAGCCTGGCGTCGACTACAGCCGAAACACGTCGAATCGAGTCGAGTCGCATTTGTTCCGTGTGAGGCGAAACGGTCAGTAATCGCAAGTCGTTAAAACAGAAATTCGTGTGAATGACAAGCCATGCGCGCGAGTTATGCGACTCGGCGCGTCTCGGGCCGAGACTCTCGGCTCGTCGCTGATTGACGCAGTTTTATAGTAAATGTATAGGAGGCGAATTATTGCGGTTCTATTCGACTCGACTCGGCGAGCCTAGTGGACGCTAGCTTTAACAGCGAACAAAAAATATTATTATATCTTTCAGTTCAGAAATGAATGACTTTTTTAGAAAGTCTGTTACTTATTTCGTTTTTGTGGCTTGTAACTTTATGAAAGCAATTTTACTGATGCTCTTTTATCTAATCCCAGTAGCGATCCTATTTGGAACGCCCGATTATGGAGGTAGGTATAAAAAAACATTAATATTTTTTGTATTTGAAGTTTATCGGTATTCCCAGTAATTGGGTTGCGATGACCAGAAGGCAGTCGAGAGTAAAGCACTGATATTCAGCCGCATCTGTTTAGATTGAAAGTGGGCCCAACATAGGTGGGAAAACCAGCCAGATGACCGTAGACGTTAACCAAGACCAAATCGCTGATATGTTTAACCCCCGACCCAAAAAGAGTGTTATAAGTTTCAACTCTTTGACTGTCAGTGGGACCATAGCTCCCAAACAGATGAACCGATTTCAATGCGGTTATTTGTTTGAAAGCTGGTTAAATCGGGATGGTTCTAAGCTTTATTTGATGATAATCTCTTCAGCCATTTCAAGGTATTTAGGGGTATTTTAAATTAATACATATTAGTTATTTTGCCTATTAAAAAATAAATTAAAGGTGCTGGTGACGCAGAGTCAGTGCAAGTGGATAATCACGAGCTGCCGAGCAACCAGCAAGCCGACAGAGAAGAGTCCGAGATATCACAACTGTTTGCCATCGGCAGACACCAGCTGAATAGGTGTCTCAAGTGTAATAAAGAGGTTAGTTATCTCCCAAAACCCAAAACGTAACGACTTCTGATATCGAATCGTATTTTTTTTCAGATAGAGTATTTTCACCCGAGTTCAAGAATTTAACTAGGGACTTTTTTTTACGGATCGAAACCAGCATTCTAATTGCGCAACACACTCGTAATCGCCATGGCTATGATTTTGACAGGTCAACAATTTCCTTAGCAACGTTTTTATTAACAATCCGACTTCGCCACAACTATGTACCACGCAATGAATATTGTTTTTGACACATTAACTGTCATGATTGATGTTGGTTACGTTACGCAATTGCCCTGCTGATTGTGGTTTGCTTTGATATGTTCTCATAGAATTGTGTTCATTATCGAAAAGCAGCGACATGACTGTCAACATTTTTGAACTCAGCAAATGCTGACGTGCATTTCGTGCGACGCAACAAACAATGCAGTGTCGAATGCATACGAAATCGACACGCACCTATATTGCGAGGATCTGCCATTGGTCTTGCGCTGCCTACTGATTTTCTCGATCAATAATCTTGATGTTGTATACATTAAATCGTTTTTATTTGATCTAACACACTATTTGTATGTCACCAGGAAGGCCGCGAGTCCGTAGTGCTGGCCTGCGCCCTACAATACCCCACAGTAGTGCGCGAAGGTCCGGAGCCTCGCGGCGGGTTTCTAGAACTAGTGCGCGCGTCACTGGCGGCACGACGTAGCACGCCCGCCTGGTGCGAACACTGTTCTAGGTTCACTCCCACTGTACAACGAGGGAGAATCGTTAGGTAAACTTATTTATTTTTGGGTCATATTTGGATCCATCCACTCTACCGTCTTGCCGAAGATAGTAAATACCAGTCTTTTTGCCTATTCAGCAGTATTGCTCCTTTCAGCTCGCTGACAGCTGTCGGCCGATACCAACAAAACTCTTGATTGCTTTTATAACATAAAAATGTGCTGTTTTGCAGATTACCGCCGATACTAGCAATTAACTGCGGCGGCGCAACTGTTCGAGAAAAGGCGTATTGGGCGAAAGGGACACAGAAAGATATGGTAGGTACTTCACACGATGCATAATGGAAATGAATAAGCGTAGAAGCTGGTATGCCACTTTTTAATTAAACATCTCCTGATCACTTTGATCGATCTGATCCAAGCTTTATTAAAGTTGGACGATAAGAAGGCTTGTGTTATTCCACGGTTTAGGCGTGAACGCATGGCTTTGCGTCACTGCAAGACAACTGAATCGAATTTTAATGAGTGACCGAACCGAAATTTAATAAGATAGCGAACGCACAGCGAAATGGGAGCTCTCTCGCATAACACTAAATTCAAAAGTAAACCGAACCGAATCTTAGCGAGTGACCCAACCGAAATCGAATAAAATTGCAAACGCACAGCGGAATTTGGGCTGTCTCGCCTAACACTATAGCTCAATTTCGCATGCGCAGACCACATTTTTCTACGTATGTGCTGCATTCGTTAGGGAGGGAGGTTTGTATTTACTGGCAGCGCATGGTGATATCAAACCTTGTACAGTCAGCATCAAATATATCGGGACGAACAGACTGTTCAAAATGATCTGAATAACTAAGAAAATTAAACTTTCTCCCGATATATTTGATGCTGGCTGTATGTAGTGACAAGCAGCAAGCACCTTCTATACACCGTGGGCCCGAGGTACCCGAAAGATTTTAACCTTCAATTCCGATGCCTAATTGGAGAAGAAAAGCTTTATATAGTTTGTTGAAAAAAGCTTAATTTTCGAAATATTCAT
This sequence comes from Amphipyra tragopoginis, assembly GCA_905220435.1. Lineage (NCBI taxonomy): Eukaryota > Metazoa > Arthropoda > Insecta > Lepidoptera > Noctuidae > Amphipyra > Amphipyra tragopoginis. The sequence continues at coordinate 9,165,281 of HG992006.1, forward strand.
TATTTAATGAAATTCACAAATCGAAAATTATCCCAGGAATGCGGTGTTGCGTCTTTTGTCATACCATACCCCTCTCGCCGTATGTCTTATTTGTCGGAGAGGGTTGTGAAGTGAGAAGTTTCTTATCCACTCACACGATAATTTATAAATGTTGCCAGTTCAACCTAAGGTATTGTTTACAAGGAAGCACTAAAGTTAATTTATTCATAAGGAAAAGAAAAACAAAAAAAATAATATTTAATTTTTTTTTTTTTTTTTTTTCAACTTTTGCTGATATAACATTTGACTCTTAATAGCATCAGGAACGCGTGCTTAAAATCTTTGGGGTACCGCGGGCCCACTGTGTATAATTTATATGTCGTGAGTAGCTCATAAACATTTCACATTATTACTAGTTTTTTTTTGTTGTAGCCGGAGACTAAACGAGGCGGCGGCGGCAAACCGTGCCGGTATGGCCTTCACTGCGCGCGACCTGGCTGCCACTTTAAACATCCTGATAGGTAAGAAAGAGGTTCGAACATTTTTCTATGGAAGCTGACATAGGCCCCTGCCGCCATTTTAATTTTTTTTTCAAGTTGCGTCGCACGATGAGACTGACTTATATGGGTAGAGGACACTCAAACAAACAAAAAATATTCAGAGAAATGGTGTCCTAAAGTGTCACGTTACCGAGATATTGTATCGAGATAATCTTGAAAAAAAATCTTTGAGTCCAAATATCTCGGCAACGTGACACTTTAGGGCACTATATCTCTGAATATTTTTTGTTTGTTTGAGTGTGAGTGGTGCAATCGTGTGCTGCAACTTGGAAAAAAAAATCAAAATGGCAGCGGGGGGGCTATGCCACAAAGGTTCTATCCACTTTAAACTATGTGGTGCCTTACATTAAAAGACCAGCCTTTTAAGAATAATGAAATCCATCACGCATTTTTTTTCTCAGCGGATGAGCAGACATGTGTTGTTGTAGACGGTACAAACGCGTGTATACATATCACTCGTGCGCTTTGTGTGCTGATAGAGATGGGTTTTTATTCGAATAGATACGCGAGGTTGTGTAAATGCTCATAAACACAATAAATTAAAAACGAGTAGGGGAAGGTTGCGATCATTGGACTAGTTCTTTCATTGGACCACCAAGGTATTTCCAAAACTGTGCAAGCTAGCAACACCCAAACTAGTCGAAATGAGTCCTTGGAGATTCAGTTGCACCCCCCTCTTACTTCAGTGACGTTGCGGCACATGGCCAGGAGAGACACGTGTGGTTGTGTTTGCGGCGATCAAAATCTTATAATTTCACTCAGTACAATTTGACGTAAGTATCATTGTATTCATATTTGTCTGCGTGCACTGTTATGAAATATTGGACAGTATATTTGAGATTCCATGAGTGTTATTCAATTTTGTCTAATCATGACCATTTATATTTTAGTTTAATTTTTCTTAACCAGTACCTTGTTGCCATCAATGGACTTCAAGAGAGTTCCACCGTTGGACCGGTCCAATCATAGCAACTTTTTATTGTATTTTTTTAGCCATAATAATGGGAATAGGTCCTGAGTATTTCACTAATTATGTATTAAGTATTTCACTTATTATATTCATTAAAACTATAGAAAAATCATTCATCATCATCATCATTCAGCCGAAAGACGTCCACTGCTGGACATAGGCCTCCCCCAAGCATCGCCACATCGACCGATTCTGTGCCTCTCGTACCAACGGATTCTCGCGACCTTCACCAGAAAAATCATTATAAATTTAAAATTCCAGAATGTCGCCGAAAAAAAGAAAGCTTTTTGTCATAATTTAGTCATCATCTGCCTAGCCTTTTCCCAACTATGTTGGGGTCGGCTTCCAGTCGAACCGGATGCAGCTGAATATCAGTATTTTACATGGAGCGACTGCCTGTCAGACCTCCACAACCCAGTAACTGGGTAATACGATACTCTTGGTAAGACTGGTTGTCAGACTTTCTGGCTTCTGACCAACAGTAACGACTGTAAAAGATCTACAAATGACAGCCGGGACCAACGGCTTTACGTGCTTTCCGAGGCACGGAGGAAACTCGCTATGGTAAATGGTCACCCATCCACAGACCAACCTCGGCAAGCGTGGCTTAACCCGGAAGATCGGTCTATGCGGCTGTAATTATTTAGCCACGAGCTCCTCCTCCGAGTCATAATTTAGTAATATAGATAATTAATTATAATTAGTTGCTTCGATTGGACCTCTAGAACAAATTTCTCGAAGTCCATTGATGGCAACTTGGTGGTTCAATGAAGGTGCCCATGGTCCAAAGAAGGCAACAGCCCAAAATTTAGTTTTCTCCGTTTATTTCAAAAAGTGTTAGCCCGAATTGTTTGCGCGTTTGATTATTATAAATAAAAGGTCCTACGAAATAAAAATAATAAACTGCTTTCATTTTAACACTTATACTTTTTGAAATATGAGGTCGTAAAGTTATGTGGTCCATTCATAGCAACCTTCCCCTATTTCCTAACCCCTACATTCTTAGTACGTTTTGTTGCGCCCAGTACCCGCCGTCAGACCAGCTACTTGGTCATCCTGTAATAATACGGTGCGAATCTATTAATTTATCAGGCATAAGTCATTCAAAAACCTGCGGCAGTAGACAAATGACAATCCATGATCGCTACAGAATAGAAAGATGTACTGGGGACCAATTCGACTAACACAATTGTTGCCAAACGCAAACGAACCACAACCGTCAGTCAGTTTTTGTTTACGAAACCTGTCAAAATGTTTTTTTTTTTTGTTTTTTGTTTTAAACAATATGACAGCTTTTGAAATTGAAAACTGTCTAAATGAACGGTTCGGACTTGGTTCGGTTGCGATATATTAAGATTTATTTTAGGAGAATTGGGCCCCTGGATTGACATAAGCTTTCGACCGGTCAAGCGATCTGTTATGTCATTTCCATACATTTTAATTGGCGTATCTATTCTCTGGCGATCATCGATTGCCATTTGTCTACAGCCGCTGGGCTGTTTTATCACTACATATTAAAAAACGCCGCGTCTGTCTGTCTGTGCACGATGTTCTCCGTAACCACTAGATAGATTGATTCTCAGGGAAGGTTTATGTGTATAATTAATTAACGTGTTCCTTATATTAGCTGAACTGTCACTATTTTTGACAAGAAAGGTGAAAATACTCAACTGCTTGGAGGATGAGAAATCTTCAATGTTCCCCTACGAAGTCAGATATAAATAGTACTTTTCAAAATAGTAAATTTTCAGACCAAGTCCACAAGCTGGCTCGTCTAAAAGTCCAACGCAAGAATCGAATTGTGTACTGCCGCAACAACTACTTATAAGACTGCAATCCGATGGTGACGTCATTATTAATGATAAGGTAAGAACAATTTTTGCATATTCCATTTACATTAATAAAATAAACAAAATATTCTTGGGACGCCTGAGATTAGTCAACTTAGACTTGTGTTCTTCAACATTTAGTTCTTTGATTGATGTAAACAGTTTTACGAATTATTACATAAACTCACGCCTGTATTCCCCGAAGGGTTGACAGAGGTGTATAGTACACCCACATTTCGCCGTTATGTTTACGTCCCATGTAATAGGGGGCGAGCCTATTGCCATCGACCGGGCACAAATCCAGACTCCGGGCTGCTACGGAGAAATTCCACACGGAAAAACCCAATAACACTTTGCCCGACCTGGGGCCCAATTCTCCTAAACTAAATCTTGATAAATCACAACCGAACCAAGGCCGAACCGTTCATTCAGACAGTTCTCAATTTCATAAGCTACCAAATTGTTTGACACAAAAAACAAAATCAATCATTTTGAAAGTTATCGAAAACAAAAACTGACTGACGGTTGTGGTTCGATTGCGTTTGGCAACAATTTATTTTAGGAGAATTAGGCCCCTGGGGATCGAACCCAAGACCTCACGCTCAGCAGTCGCGCTTGCGACCTCTAGACCAACGAGGCAGTCTACGAATTATACAGGGTGTAAACGAATTCGTGTAGTTCCTTCAAACCACGTGACCTTCTGGTGACATAGATTAACTCTAAATGTTTTTTTTTTTTCAAAACCATAAAAAATACTAAAATAATACTTGGTACAAACTTAGGTAAACTTTCTATTTCTGAGTCATTTTAGAGCCCTAGTTAGGACTGCAAAGAACGATATCGCGCTAGTCGTACCTGCCAGCTGTGTAGCCGTGCTTTCATTCATTTAAGTGTGGCAATAAAATGTTAACTCACATTAAAAAAATGACTTATTTTTTATTTAATCCTTTTTAGGTGGTCTTGATACGATCATCTTGATCGACATACCCCTATCGTAAAAAAAAAAGTTTTATTTTTAATCAAACTAAATCCCGTGCGGAATCAGTCTACACCAGTAGTAGATCATGTGGTTTTAAGGAATTACATGATTTCGTTTACACCTGTATCAGCCATTAACCAACTGTTGACCAAAAAATATTGTAATTCTCGAGTAAACCCTTATTTAAGGCGAGTTTCAATGTTGGTGAACCTTAATTATAATATTTGACAGCAATATGTCGTGGATCGCTCAAAATCCTAACTTCCTAACTATCCTAACTGTATTATTATAATTATATTATTATAAATGCGAAAGTAAGTTTGTTTGTTACCTTTTCACGCCTAAACCACTGAACCAATCATACTGAAATTTTGCATATACGTTGTCAGGTGTACAGAAACGGATATAGGGTACCTTTCATACCGAAAAAAAGTACTGTTCCCAAGGAAAACAACAATAACGATAATAGATGGCGCCACGTGTCTTTCGAATCATGATTGAATTATATTTTAGAAACTTTAGTAGTGTGTTAAGAGTTTTTTTAACGCGAGCGAAGCCGCGGACAATAGCTAGTAATACATAATTTTGTCTGCTTACTTCGAAAGAACTTTGTGGCTGCCACCATTACTATTTTTAGCTTATCTGTCTGTGACGTAAGAGAAGAGCCAACGTTAAAAAATAGGTCTACAGGACGTAAACAAATTCGAGTAATTCCTTAAAACCACATGATCTATGACTGGTATAGATGAACCCTGATAGCTTGATTAAAAATAAAATAAGCGAATTAAATAATTTAAAAACAAAAAAATGTTGTGGACCATTTATTGCTACGCAAAGCAATGGAAGCTCGGCAAGTCAGCTGGCGGGCACGACTAGCGCGGTATTGCTTCGCGCAGTTGGACAGAGAGAGAACACCATATTTTAATGATGTATGTTTTTTTGCTGCTTCCAAAAATTCAATGCTGCGTGTCAGCAGTACACCACGATCTTAAAAGGAAATACACAAATTCTTTTAAACCCTGTATTTTCAAGAAGCAAGCATTTTCTGCAAAAAGATTTGGCAGCGGTGGGATTCGAACCCACGCCTCCGAAGAGACTGGTGCCTTAAACCAGCGCCTTAGACCGCTCGGCCACGCTACCACTTGGGAGGCGTTCTGAATTTATCGTGTGTATCATTACATCCGAATTTTGCAACGTATTGTAAACGCAAACGATAAATAACAGTGTTCCATAAATAAGCAGAGAATAGAAAGCTACTATAATATATTTTGTTCCCATGGAAGACAAAAAAAACGTAAAAAGTGAAGGAGCAGGGGCCCAATTCTACCTTCTAACAAAATTGTTGACTAACTGCAAACGAACTACAACCGTCACTCAGACATTTTGACAGTTTCCGTAAACGAAAACTGTCAATATGTTTGGTTTTGTTTTAGTTGTCAAATAATTTGACAGTTTTTGTAAACGAAAACTGTTTGACAGATTTGATTAGGTTGCGATTGATCAATGTTTTTGTTAGTAGAATTGGTCCCCAGTAGGCTATCGTCCTCTTGTACGCAAACACAATGTTTTAAGATATGGTCCCATTAACGCTCAATTTACACCGCCGGCGCCGCCGGGGAATGAACCGACTTCCGGGGAATCTTCGCGACCTTTTTTGGCTCGTATTTAGTTTGTACTTTAAACAATTGACATAAAGTTCATTATGCTATGTACAATTTCGTCGCTTCCATTCCGCGGCGGTGTAAATTGAGCTTTAGACTTGCGAAGGTCAGAAAGGAGTTGTTTCACGTATTACCAGACACACAACACATGTTTATATTATTTGGCAATATTTTTTCTAGGTCGAATCCCCAACCGAACCACTCACACCAAACAGTAGGGCTGACAAACACAAGAAAAAGAACGTAACGACGCAGTCAGAAGAAGAATACACCCTGTCTGCGGCCGTGGTTTGCGTCGAAGACAACCCTAAGAACTTGGTCGCGTATATACAGACTGCCTCCAAAGACGTTGAACCAGTCTGGTATCTGTTCAATGATTTGAGGTAAGAGTTTAATTTGAATATTCCCAATATTATATAATATATTACATTGCGTTCAATACGAGAAGACGCGCCCCACTTCCTTTTATGAGAGGTATCCACGTGGTGCGTATGCAGACATCTCTATTTATTCATTCACTATATGTACATATTATTATCATTTTTATAGACAAATATATATAATAAAAAAAAAACATTTGAAAATATGAAAACTATGCGTGCCGTGTCAAAAAGTACTGCTTTTTGTATCAGGCCCTTGATTTTCACGAGGTTCTCTTCATGAGGGACAATCTCTTATTATTATCATAAACAAGGTTAGTCGGAAAGGGGGTACTATTATAGATAGATGTGTGCGTACGCACACTTGTAACTATTATGTGGCGATAGAACTAACACAATAGCAATTTATAACGCACTCTTCTGCCCTGTAGCGATTTAGAGAAAGAGTGAGGCGCGTCTTCGTGGATTGCACTATTTTTACTACGACACTTTTGTAGTCTCGTGTCGTTTCGTGAGTTGACAGTTCACGGAAGTACATGTCGCTCGGAGTCGTCACCACATTTTGTAGTGTCAGATATAATGTATTTTTATGCAATAAGATTGCAAATTGAACTGTCTGATAGGCAATGTTACTAAAAAAACATGCTTGTTCTACAGTATCGTGCCCGTAAGTGCAGACGAGGTGGTCCAATTTGGAGCATGGTGGAAAACTCCTTGTGTATTGTTCTACACGTCAAGCAGTGCGCGACTTGCCCCGGTAGAGGACGAGCCGAGATCATAGCCGACGCTCATGTATGGACCTTATAGCCACGGGTGAGTGATTGATATACTAAGTCTATGCTCTGTTTTACGTAGGGTAAATTCTGGGATAGTTTTCGTTTCGAAAATCGTAGTCAATTTAATGAAATATAAGTACTGCGATCGAACCAACATAAACACCATTATCGAAACGCGAAATACACAACTTTCTGCGTTTTGCTCATATTTAATAAACTTGAGATCAAGTATTTCACATTTTTAATAATGTTTTGTAATTATTTACTTACGTATCTACCTTTTTAAAACGTAAATATTTATTTCATAGACGATTTATTATCTTGCGGGATTTGCTACTTTTCTCTGCCCTATAAACTAAACCCCTCTTATAACGAGATTTGGTCTAACTAAAACTCAGGTTTTAAAAACGCTCGCGTCTTTTTGAAATAAAAAGGCATGCATTTTTTAAATCTGGGTTTAGTTTAGACTTTTCTCATTATGATAGAAAAAGGGTTTCTTCTAAAAACAACCAACTAATACCACCAATTTTTAATTTCCTATTCCAGTGCTATAATAGGTCCATACGTTATGAGCGAGATGTACTACCCAGTACCGATGCAGGCGCACTACAACTACGTTCAATAAAATAATTCCATTACAATAAGCTCAAGCTAATGTTCGGCGGCACAAAATTGTGTGAACAAATGTATGAACTGAAATATAATTATGTGTAAATTTTGGCGATTGTGGCAAATGGCACTTTCAGGCGTATAAAGGCGTAAGTACGTATAGAGAGGGGAATATTATTGGTCTCATTTATGGATACTGGTGTGCCAACCGGGTTGTGGAGGTCAGGCGGCAGTCGCTCCATGTAAAATACTGGTATCTAGCCGCGTTTGATTAGACTGAAGCTGATCTCGACATATTTGGGGAAAGTCTAGGAGGAGAGGATACGGTTGAAGGGTACAGACATAAAACCAAGAGGACAGTACATTTTTTTTTGCTTATATCTTTGTCATTTATTGGCTAGTCTGCAAACTAACTACTTTTTTCTTGTTCCTGACTTTAAAATATTGCAAGTTTCTGATATTACACTGGTACTTAGCGAAGTCGTGTGAATAGAAATATAACTACTATTTGTCTGTTTCGAGTTTGCAGTTACCTCCCGCCGCTCTTCCCTTACCGCGCCTCAAGAGATACCCTCTTAGTATCGACAGCATCGCTGCCATTGGTCAACGATGCCGATAATTATGACGTTGTAACGGTCGACGACTGCAAACTCTACACAAACGGGTAGTACCTATAAAAGACTAGACATTGTGATGCCATTCACAGATTAAAATATAAAAAAAAAAGTGAAATTCCCGGTTTTTTGCATGTACCGTTCAGTTGCAAATATGTCTTTTTTTAGTTTTATTCTGAAGCGATTTTCTGTTTCAGATAATTTATGTTAAAATAAGCTTTTACTAAGTCTGACTGCTTACGCCTTTTTCATTTGAGGGTGCGAAATATGTAAAATTTATTTAGTTACGTAATGTAACCGTTTTCCCGGCAAGGGGAGGAAACGATTATTTAGGTTTCAGCAGAAGCTTGACCCACATAAGAGCGTATACATAAGGGAAGCAGGTAACCAGCGCCGACCTACCAGCGCTTATCCGGTACCTACTGGTAGAAGCAGGGGCTGGCATTTTTTAGCAAAAATACGCGTTGTTCCCTTGCAACTACAGCAACAAATAACGGCCTACCAGCGCTGATCGGAGCAGGTCGGAACTTGTCGGCGACATTCGGAGCTTGTCGGCGCTGCAGTGCAAGCACGGTTCTTTTTATCGAGTCGATTCGAGAAATTTATCTATTCTAAACGTCAAATTTGACATAAGATATTGATAAAACGACAAAGGTAGCTCGGATCGCATCTTATCGAGGCCTCGATATAATCGACAAAACTTATCGAATATGTCGAGTTTTGACAGTTCTTATTGGTAAATTTCTCGAATTATCACGAATTGTTGTCGTCAGTTAAAAATTGGTAGATAAAGATTCTTTGAAGCTATTTTTGTAAAACAAATGGATTATGGAGAATTCATTTTGTTAAATGTTGAAAGCAGAACGCATCGTGACATGAAAAGGATCCACAAGCGGAGTTTAGAGACGCGAATTTAAGTTTAATTCAATAATGTATGACTAGTGGTGCCCCCAATTTTTGTACTCTTTTTTGTCAGACTGTATGCCACTAAAATTATATTTTAAATATTTTTTACAATCTTACAAAGATTATAAAAAAATGTTTACAATATTTCTAACAAACGAAATAGTTTTCAGTCGCGAGAAATAACCAGGAAAAGATTATTTCGTAAATAAAATAAAGTCTACATGAGTGAATGATATTTTAAAATCTGGTGTTGCCATTTTGAAAAGTCGATAAGCTATCGAGAAGACAGCCGTCGACAAGGCTCGATAAAGATACCGAGGCAAGTTCCGTGCTACCGACTCTCGTTAAAATTCGGTATGTTTAAACTTTTATCGAGTCGAGAAGTTTATCGATCAAAGAACCGTGCTCGCACTGCTGGTTCGCCACACAGTATAGAGACTACCTGCGCCGACTAACTGCGCGGACCAGCACCGACCAGCGCTGGCAGGTCGGCGCCGGCAACCCGCTTTCTACGTGTATACGCACTTACCGTGCATTGGTTACTTTAATTACTCAAGTATTGTAATTATAGACACAATAGATAAACAATGGCAGGTGTCGTCCTGTGACGACGGCGTGGCTTTACCGGTGTTAACCGCGTGTTTGCGCCATTTTATCGCGAGCCGACTGATCCTTGTTCCTTTCTTCAAAGCCGTCAAGGGCTTAAAATTGTTTATTCGTTTATTCCCAGCAGCGTGCGGTCAAGACGTTTTATATTCAAGCCTTTCCGTACAGGAAAAAATCTAGTGAATTCTAAGGTAAAAGTAATCAATGCAGCGGTGCGAGCACGGATCTTTTTATCGAGTCGATTTGACATAAGATATAGATAAAACGACAGCAGTTGACGTTTTACCTATATCTTATGTCAAATTTGACGTTTAGAATAGATACATTTCTCGAATCGACTCGATAAAAGATCCGTGCTCGCACGGCAGGATTGACAGAGTTATCTCGATGTGGGTCAAGCGAAAGCCCGAATACCTTAATAAAGATTTTTTTGTATTCATGCAGATTCTAATCATATGAAAAATCGGCTGCCTCATCTCAAAACTTGAAGAGATTTTTATACATATATATTTCAACTCGCAGTTATTATAATGTGCGATGTTATGTGCCTAAATGCTTATTATACGGAAATATGTATTCCTTGAAGCCTAATACTGTGTAATCTACCTCAAAACATATTCCGTTCCTATAAAAAGATTGATGTTCTTACAAAGTTTTGAGATGGTGTAGCTGTAATATGTATTTTTATAAATGTACTGAGAAGTTTAGTAAACGATATCAAAGGAGAAGAGATTTCTATTGACTCAAGATTGTTCTAGATTATTGATAGGTAAATGAATGAAGTTAGGAACCCGAATGTCCTGAATACATTGTTTTTGTTATCTGCTTATACTATATTTTATTCCGACTTATTGGATGCTTCACAACCAACTTAGGGCTGCGTTTGTGCGACATCGGTGCGTGTGCATATGGAACTGTTTACCCCCTTTTTACTATACAACGTAACGCTGCGTGCGCCGCCATTGCGTAAGCGCACCCTTGAATTTATTTTAAGGGAAATGTTCCTTTTTCTTCTCCATACCAAATAATATTCCTCAAATCTCATTATTACACTCGTAACGTTAATGTTTGTTTTAACTTGTAAATAAAAAGGGATACAGCGATTAACGAATGAATATAGAATTTAATAACTTTCATAAAAATCTACGCATTAAGATTTCAAGAATATTAAATTGTAAGAAGGAGACTAAAGGAATCATCTTCACTTTATTTAACAATAATCGCCTTACTAACAAAGCATTCAAGTTACTTCAGTAATTTGAGATTAAAATCATTTGTATTGCGTTAAATAAACCTATTATAATTTACACAGAACATATTGTTTCGCGTTTGTTCACAATTGTAATTTTTTACTCGACACAATTGTATAGATATAAGTATTTATTTATTTTGGTTGTGATATTACGAGTAAATTAGCGAATTACTAAATTTCTTCCCTTTCCACTAAATAAAATTATACGTCCATGAATCCATGTAATAAATATCTAGACTACTCATGAGCAAGCCAATACTGGTGCAATACCTCTTAGGGGCTAAAGACACCTACCTGCCTTTTGTATGCACATGCATAAGCACACTTACGCATGCTATAGTACCCCACAATATTCTTACAGCAATTTTTTTAACATCCTGTCTACGTTAAATTTCCCAAAAGAAGCAGCATTAGGGCGTAATAAGTAAGAGCGCTCTAGGGTAGTAAGTAAATTAACCGCCATTGAGGAACGTCCGATATTTTTGCTATTTTCCCTTTTTATGATTAACTTGGTTGTGTTAACATAATAACTGATTGTGATTCAGTGTCTATGTTTTTAAATAGTACCTTTAGTTCAAGGTATACATGAATATAAAAGGAGCCCTAAACCGCTGGGCCGCTAGGGTTTGACGGCCAGCAACGTCGCAATCCTGCGGAGACCGCAGCGCGCGATGGCCGTCAGGGTGATAAGGGGGTACCGTACGATCTCCTTCGAGGCGGGGAGCCTCCTAGCCGGATCAATGCCCTGGGATCTGGAGGCGAGGGCCCTCGCGCTGAGATATCGTCAGCGCGAGGAGGCGCCTGAGCGGAGTGAGCTCCGCCAGATCCTAGTGGCTGAGTGGAAGGAAAGACTTGCGCAACCCAGCGCAGGGCACGCCGCAATAGCGGCGGTAAGACCCGTTATGGAGGAGTGGCTGGAGAGGCGGCATGGCGCCCTGAGCTTCCGGCTGACACAGGTGCTCTCGGGACATGGATGTTTCGGGAAGTACCTGTGTCGCATAGGCCGGGAGCAGACGCCCGGATGTCACCACTGCGTCGACTGCCCGGAAGACACGGCGCTGCACACATTGCAGGAGTGCCGTGCGTGGGCGACGCAGCGCCGCGAACTAGTCGCGGCGGTCGGTGGTGACCTCTCGCTTCCAGCCGTGGTTCTGTCCATGGTCGGGAGCGAGAGTGCGTGGGAAGCCGTCGCCACCTTTTGCGAGGTGGTGATGGCGGCCAAGGAGGGAGCGGAGAGGGAGCGAGAGGCGACGGCCACTCTCCCTTCCCGCGCCAGACGCACCGGGCGCCGCCGGAGGGCGCGCGACGATCTCCGGCCACCCTAGTGTGTGGCCTGCGGGCGACGGGTTAGGGGACCCGTCGCCCGACCAGTAACAGGCCCGAGAAGGCGGCGCGCATGTGTTCCGTGCGCGCCTCTCAGGAGGACGTGGGGCAAGGCCCCACAGAAGGAGAGGTCTGCCAGGGGCTGGCGGACCGAGGCCTGCCGGGGTTGCGGTGCATGCAGCTGCGAACCCCGTGACCCTGGCCAAGGGTCAGGAGTAGGAACACCGTGGGTTTTTAGCCGGTAAGAGTCCGGCATAACTCTTCGCCTTCCCAGGGCGAAGGGTATCCATGAGGATTTTCCCACGATAAAAAAAAAAAAAAAAAAAAAAGGGTTAGAAACTTGAAATTTTCACAGAAGGTTCCTTTTGTGATGTAGGCATCCACTAAGAAGGGATTTCTCGAAATTCAACCCCTAAGGGGGTGAAATAGGGGATTTAAGTTAGTATGTGAGTCCATCATTTTTGAAGTAAGAAGCATGAAATCAAATGTAAAGGTTTCTGGTAAGAAATAAATGTTCACGTGTCTGAGCGTTTTTGGGAATTCTACACTTAAGGGGGTGAAATCAGTGTTAAAAGTTTGTATGAGAAATCTGGTAGGTACTTTTGAAGCAGGTCGCGGTGCATGCAGCTGCGAATCGCGCGACCCCAGCCAAGGGTCAGGAGAAGGAACACCGTGGGTTTTTAGCCGGTAAGAGTCCGGCATAACCCTTCGCCATCCCCGGGCAAAGGGTATCCATGAGGATTTTCCCACGATAAAAAAAGGTACTTTTGAAGTAAGAAGCATGGAATTAAATATCTAGACTTCTGGTTAGAAATAAAAATACACGTGTTTGAGCGTTTTTAGCGTTTTAAACGAGTGAAATGAGTTGTTAACGTTTGTATGAAAATCCTTATTCCAGGGGTTTTCTTGGATTTTACAACTAATAATACCTGAAAAGGGGTAAACGCGGGATTAAAATTTCACGCAAGCGTATCTGCGGGTAAAAGCTAATCTATCTGCCTAGCCTTTTCCCAACTATGTTGGGGTCGGCTTCCAGTCGAACCGGATGCAGCTGAATATCAGTATTTTACATGGAGCGACTGCCTATCAGACCTCCACAACCCAGTAACTGGGTAATACGATACTCTTGGTAAGACTGGTTGTCAGACTTTCTGGCTTCTGACCAACAGTAACGACTGTCAAAGATCTACAAATGACAGCCGGGACCAACGGCTTTACGTGCTTTCCGAGGCACGGAGGAAACTCGCTATGGTAAATGGTCACCCATCCACAGACCAACCTCGGCAAGCGTGGCTTAACCCGGAAGATCGGTCTATGCGGCTGTAATTATTTAGCCACGAGCTCCTCGCGGCTAAAAGCGGGTAAAAGCTAATATCAGATAAAATCATTTCTGTCTTAATTTTTAACAAAATTGTTAATTAAATGCCTTTTTTTATGTAGCGTGTTTGTTGGAGGTGCGCAAATGATCCTTGCTCTGGGTGCTTGTGTCCCTACGACACTGGCGTTGGCTATGCTCTAAGTAGTCTGGAAAAATTGTTAATTATATTCCCAGCTCTTGACTTCGTAATATTACTTCTTTCTTCCACGTGTTTATGTATTATTGTGTTGTTCAGTACCTATGTCTAGGTATGGCGAAAACGACTGACTGAAAAGTTTATTATTCGTTTACGGAGAGAAATAAGAAATAAGCAGAGACCGAAAATGGTAAGCTTTATTCTATAGATTTTCTTTAAAAATACGGTTTTGGCGACGATTCTCTTGTTCAATTAAACTAAAATTAGAGAATTGCTATCTTTTACTAACAGACAGAGCGAGAAGTTTAGTTCAAGTTCAACTAAATGTGACAGCTCTTATTTATGTCCGTCTCTTTCTTATATTATCAGAGTGAAAAAGATGGCAGTAGCCTAAATGCACAACAGAATCGACACCATTACCATAATATCGGTTTTTCTATAGAATAAAGCTTACCGGTTTCGTACCCTGAAGATAAGTCATTATGTTTTTAAATCGCAGTAGTGCGAATATAATGTGTGCGTTACCGCAGCAAAATAATGTCGAAAATAGTCATTTAAACCTTATAGATCGTTAGTTGTCCAGCTTCTGTAATTGTTGCGCACATTTTTAAATTTGTTGCACTTATAGTTTTTTAGTTATTTCACAAAATTATTTTTTGCTGGGGTAACGTTACCGCAGCAAAACATTTTTCTTTTTAATGGGAATATTGAAATAAAGACTAGCTATACAGTTACTTGTCTAGACGACGTAAATGTTGCACCTTATTTTGTGTTTGTGATGTCTTCGGTTGCGAAGTTATTCAAGATTTTGCTGGAGTAACGTTTGTGGTTTTGCTGGATCTCTGAAACGGATAAGCGGATTCTGGTCATCTTTTGTACACAACTTCTTAGGAATTAGTTTTAATTAGTTGTGCAATAAAACAACCAAAATATTGCACCGTTTAAAGGTTATTCAATTAAATATAAAAACACTTCAATAGGTCCTAACACTCTGAATAAGAGATCTAAAGACTTGATTTAAACGTTATTTTGTAGCTTGTAACTGCCTTCAAATGTTTGTGAAATTTCATTAGTATCATGCAAGTCATTAAAAAGTTATGATGATATTCAGTTCTCCATTTTCACGGTCACAATGCGCGCCGAGTTGTTTGGCCACTGATAAACCTGTATGTGGATATACAAACTGAATGTTATATCAATTTTCAGTTGCTTAGTTCAGCTTTATACCTGTAAAATTTCAGCGTAGTACATACAATAATTAACGAGATAATAAAATAAAAGTAATTAAGAAGTGCAAGACCGTGGTAACCCGACCAAGTTTAGGTGGTTACAAAAAAGCGACCGCGTAGGACATTATGCTATCTTCTAAAATATGTAGGATAGTGTTACAAGTTTGGTACCGATGTGTACACAAGTGTTAAAAAAAACTTCATCTTTATTAAAGAATTTTTATTTACAGGTAAAATATTAATTTTAATTGAACTTTTAAAATACTAATTACTCAAGCACCGTAATTACAGACAAAATAGATAAACAATAGCGGTGACGTCTTGAGACGACACACAAACAATTAATTAAAACAGATAGCTATTTCGTTTTTATGGCATTTTCCATTATTTTTTAAATGAATGAAAAACACAGTTTACACTTTTTCTTTAAAAATATAAATGTTAACTTTTAAAATATAAAAACATAACATAACATCACGCCTTGTATTTCCCAAAGGGTTGGGCAGAGGTGTATTATAATAACACACCCACGTTTCGCCGTTATGTTTTAGTCCCATGTAATAGGGGGCGAGCCTATTGCCATCAACCGGGAACAAATCCAGACTCCGAGCTGCTACTAAGAAATTCCACACGGAAAAACCTAATAACACTTTGCTCGATCTGGGGATCGAACCCGAGAACTCACGCCCAGCAGTCGCGCTTGCGACCACTAGACCAACGAGGCAGAGGTTTAAAATATAAATTAAAAGGAGATCACCCATTTTGTTCGATGATTTGGGATAAAAAAAAGTAACGGCAACCAGGAATGAATTATATTTTATTTAAATGGTGGCAGGAGTACAAACATTTCTTTGTATGGCGACAATGCTGTAATAATAATAAAATAATTCTTAAAACCCCTAATACAAGTCGTCGTTTTAATTTTTACCTGATGTATACTTTTGTGTTGATGTATAGTTTTCGACTTCGACGCCATAGTAAAAATAATGCGTTACACGTGTGCTTCAAAATTGTGTAACTTTAATGATGGCCGCCAAAAACCCCAATTTTATCCCAGAATGGGTGATCTCCTCTATAACAATCACAGATAATAACAGTTATAGAATGAATGTTTTCAGTTCACACTATACCTACTTATGCCTAATAATACCTATTTGTATCGTTTAAAAATTACAGATCAAAAATAATAATAATAAGCATTAACTTAAAGTTATACTTTTAACAAATTACAATCAAAAGTACATCAAGTGACAGTTGCATAATGATAGTTCCGGATAGAATAAAGGTGATCTCAAGGTTACGGTGAATGCTCCTTAAAACCATCAACAGAAATCACCAAAACCATAAAAATGGCACATTTATCTCTTACCTCTAACTTAGAGAAGAGGTAAAATGTGCCATTTTGCGACTTGACGTTTAGTCTCTTTTCTAAGTAGAGACTAGAGAGCCATCATCATTCAGCCGAAAGACGTCCACTGCTGGACATAGGCCTCCTGCAAGCATCTCCACATCGACCGGTCCTGTGCTTCTCGCATCCAGCGGTTTGCCGCGACCTTCACCAGATCATCGATCCAGAACATAGTTTCTAAAATCGTTAAAATGAATCTCAAACGTTATTAATGGTCACTGGCCTATAGTCTGAAGTGCCCTGAAAACTCAGATCTGCCCGTAGTGTGAAAATACCTTTAGTTAACAAAGATAAAACAATTTTTTTAAATCATATATTTCAATCTTACCCCATCGAGGGAAGATTGAAGTAGAGGTTCTCAAACTTTCCACTTTAATTGCTTAAGATTATACTGAAAATAAAACATCACATGTAATTATATAAAGTGTAATTAAAAAATGTTAAAAAAACTTTTTTTTCTTGACTCCTGTACAATGTATATTTAAATAATGAAAGAGTTTTGATGCATATTCCCTATTATCGTTACAATATGGCGAAAGTCATCCTGTTCTAAGTTGAAACAAAGTATGTGCAATTGAGCACATAATTGATATCTACCTATCTATTTAATAAGTAGCCGAAAGATAATAATAATAACGTTTTCATAGTAGGTAAAGATATAATATTGTTATGTCTATATAACAGTGTACGCGTCTGTACCGAACTTGTAAGGTGTATTATACTAAACATTTTAGAAGATAGCATAATGTACTACGCGGTCGCTTTTTTGTAACCACCTAAACTTGGTCGGGTTACCGCGGTCTTGCACTTCCTAATTACTTTTATTTTATTATCTCGTTAATTATTGTATGTACTACGCTGAAATTTTACAGGTATAAAGCTGAACTAAGCAACTGGAAATTGATATAACATTCAGTTTGTATATCCACATACAGGTTTATCAGTGGCCAAACAACTCGGCGCGCATTGTGACCGTGAAAATGGAGAACTGAATATCATCATAACTTTTTAATGACTTGCATGATACTAATGAAATTTCACAAACATTTGAAGGCAGTTACAAGCTACAAAATAACGTTTAAAGCAAGTCTTTAGAGCTCTTATTCAGAGTGTTAGGACCTACTGAAGTGTTTTTATATTTAATTGAATAACCTTTAAACGGTGCAATACTTTGGTTGTTTTATTGCACAACTAATTAAAACTAATTCCTAAGAAGTTGTGTACAAAAGATGATCAGAATCCGCTTATCCGTTTCAGAGATCCAGCAAAACCACAAACGTTACTCCAGCAAAATCTTGAATAACTTCGCAACCGAAGACATCACAAACACAAAATAAGGTGCAACATTTACGTCGTCTAGACAAGTAACTGTATAGCTAGTCTTTATTTCAATATTCCCATTAAAAAGAAAAATGTTTTGCTGCGGTAACGTTACCCCAGCAAAAAATGATTTTGTGAAATAACTAAAAAACTATAAGTGCAACAAATTTAAAAATGTGCGCAACAATTACAGAAGCTGGGCAACTAACGATGTATAAGGTTTAAATGACTATTTTCGACATTATTTTGCTGCGGTAACGCACACGAATATAATATTATGTTGCGTGATAAATCAATCTAAAAGTAGCTTCGGCTATATACGATTTTTCGACTAAAAAAACAGTTCTACTTAGAGCACACTGCGATTAATCGCACCATTTACTTCAACCTCTTATATTTTTTAAACTGTTTTGTGCGTTTTTGGTGCGAATTTTTATCGCCAAGGAAAATAATCGCAGTGCGTTCTAAGACATATTTTCGATGAACAAAATTATTCCGCTTGTACTGTACCTACATGGTGGCTGGTTTTAAATTAAAACGAATGTTTAAATATATGACTTCTTTAATTTTCGTCAACAGAAAAATCTTATTCTTAAAATGAAAATTGTCTCTTAAAATGACATGGTATCTATTCTTAGTACAACAACTCGTGTGCGAACGCAAAAAATATAAATAAAGTTTTCATCTTCCGAAAAAGGCAAGATGGTTGACGTAGCAGTCATTACCACAAGATATCTAATGGAATATGAGTACCTAATAGGGTTTTCGCATTCCCGGCCTATTTGAGTTCCCGGGAATCGGGAATTTTTTCTTTTAATTCCCGGGAATTCCCGGGTACCCGGGAATTTTCATTTTTTTTGTATAAATATAGTTTTTCTCGTATATTTCAACATTAAACTTGTGTAAGTACTTTAAACATGATAAACTGATAAAATGTCTAACATATTAATTAATCGACTTTTCTTATTAAAATAAAAAATCTTACACTTATTTAAAAAAATTAACAACAGTTACAGTCATTTATTGTGCGACGTCGCAAGTTTATTTAATGAAAAAATAGTCTTCTCTTCATATAATATGGGAAAATATTACGGAATAACAATGGGGCGATTGACTATAAAGGGTGTTACCAAATTCGTGTAATACCTTAAAACCACATGATCTACTACTGGTGTAGAATGACCGAGCACGGGATTTAGCTTGATTAAAAATAAAATAAAGTTTTTTTCTTGCGGTAGCGATATGTGATCGAAACACAACCAGCTAATAAGGTACAAAATATAAAAATTGCTTCTTAGTTAAAATTTTATTCGTTGGAACATTTCGACGCCACTCATCAATGAATGAAAGCACGATGACACAGCTGGCAGCCCGACTAGCACAAAATCGTTCTTTGCAGTCGTTTAAGCAGAACTTTTTGCAACAGTTTTTGCAGAACTTTTTTTTTTAAATAAACTATTTTTTATTTAAAATAAAAACCATTTAGAGTGAATTTGTGACCATCACGCTGTTTGAAGGATTTACACGAATTCGTTTACACCCTGTATATTTTCATCATAAATCTCAAAATTACACAAACGATAAGCATTGTGAATAGTTTCTACAAAAAAAACATTTACAAAAAAAAAACAATCGTTAAGAATTTGTTTACTAGACAGAGACAACAGTACCTACTGTGTGCTGACATCACGATACATTTACCCCATTCTAAGTTCACACCACGCAGTACAATGGTGCCTATTCTCCTGTGCACAAACTAAACTTGATTTAGGCTATTGCCATCATTTTTACTCTGATAGAATAAGAAAGGGACAGACGTAAATAAGAGCCGTCAAATTTAGTTGAACTAAAATTTCCATACAAATTTAGACGACATCTAAAACGTGTCGACTAAAAACACGGCGAAGTTCAAGGCGTAAACTAATTTGACATCTCTAACTTAGTTGTTATCTATCACCGTCCTTTTCTCGCGCTATCTGTTGGTAAAAGATAGCAATTCTCTAATTTTAGTTTAGTTGGTGAACAAGAGAATCGGCACCAATGTCCGTTTCACGCGAGAGAGACAGAAAGTGCTCTTAAATTTTCGGAAGCGTGCAGACCCTCCATTTTTCATCATCATTTCTTCATTTCAAATAATTCCCGGGTACCCGGGATTCCCGCCAAATAATTCCCGGGTTCTAAAATCCCCAAATTCCCGGGAATTCCCGGTTCCGGGTACCCGGGGCGAAAACCCTAGTACCTAACCTGATAAGTTGTCCAATGATATTTTATACTATAGATAAACGTTACGCTTATAGAACATGGCGTTTAAAATTCAATCCTGAATTATTTTCACTAGTATCTCTACGAGTGAGACGAAGATACGAAAGAAGTAGGAGAGTGAAAGAGATAGCTATCTGTGTATTACTTTTTTGTATAACCTAACATTGGTTGTTCCCACAGGCAGATCATCTTTCTTCATCTCTGCAAAACAATACTAAACACCAAACGCTTCAGCTTCCTTCAATTCTGCCTTATGATGCTCATCCAATACGCAGGTCATCTCAAACCGATTCGTCGCCACCTCCTTTATATTATCATACACAGTCGGGTAATACGCTATGGTACTCTCAAAGTCTTCCCTATCGAGTCGGAACAGCTCACAGTTAGTAACAGCTACTACTGAAGCTGTTCTAAAATGGTGTTTCATCACTAACGCTATCTCGCCGAAGAAATCTCCATCTTCTAGGTGACAGATCTCCTTGGCCGATTCTGAGTAGATTGCTACCGTTCCTCTGTCGATGAAGTAAAGACAGTCGCCTGTGAAGAGAAAGGCAACCTCAAAGTTATTAGTTTAAGGTATATCCGTGTGGTGCCGGACATAAAGAATAGCACTCACTGCCCCATATTTTCCCATGAGTGTCATAAAAGGCGACTAAGGATCCACTAGAGGATGGGCAGCAGCGTTCTTTGAGTACTTTAACAACCATACTGCGATCGCCAACCCGCCTGCCAAGCGTGGCGATTATTGGATGTGGCGATGCTTGGGGGATGCCTATGCCCAGCAGGGGACGTCTTTTGGCTGAATAATGATGATATTATTCGCATAATATCGTTGTTGAAAAGTAAATGAATAGGTATCCTCATGAAAGTCGCGGGTGTGGATTTTTGTTTTAAAAGCGTTGCCGTGCACTTCTATTTCTCCTGTTTCGTGGTTGCGTTCACAGACACACATCTTCACATGCACAAACGCCTAGACCCGGAACAATTATTATCTGTGGGCTATACAAATATTTATTCCGTGCGGGAATCGAACAAACAGTCCGTTGCGAAGAAGCCAATCGCTCAGCCGCTGCATCAAACGTGTCGTCCTTGCAAGGTTTGTAACCTATCCTAACCTAACCGTTGGTTAGGAAAAACTATGGGGTAGGTCTATGAAATCGTGAAAAAATAATTTTAACTGGCAATAATAATAATTACCAGTTAAATTATTAAGCTCTGCGCCTCTGCTAGCTAATGCAGTTGCGTGGAAATAAAAGTTTGTGCCAGATGAACGCTGGCTGGCCATCGTGCGTTTGAGTGGTTTTTTATGGCATCAAAATAAGGTCTAGTTACCTACTGTTTATTCAACATTATCTTACCAACTGTATTTATCTTGATTATGATATCACCAGCGATGTAAATGACGACCCGAAGCTTGAAAGCGATTTGTGTCAGTAACGAGCCTGGTAGTTGTTTCAAGAATTCTAGCTCTCTAACCAGCTGTCGACCAGTGTGCATGACAATGTCTCCACGTAGTTGGCCAGATACACACTCCAGCATACGAGCTTCCTTAAGAAAAAAAAAACTTATAGTATCATCATCACTACATAGTATAAAACAAAGTCGCTTCCCGCTGTCTGTCCCTTTTATGCTTAGATCTTTAAAACCACGTAACGGATTTTGATGCGGTTTTCTATAATAGATAGAGTGATTCAAGAGGAAGGTTTAGGTATATGTGTAATACATTGCACCCGTGCGAAGCCGGGGCGGGTCGCTAGTGTAGTAAAATTAGCCAATACATCTTGATACTGAATTGTGATTGTACCCGGTGCAGGCGGCAGCGTGCAGCGGTGGGGTAGCATTCAAATCAAACATAAGCGTTTGCCTTCATTTATAAGGAAGACTCTCTTCTGTGTCCATATAGGTACAGAGCGGAGCGGGTAGGGTACCTGAGCCAAGACACTCCCACTCCCTTAGCCGCACACAGAGCGGAACACAGGTGCGGAGTGTAAAGCGAAAAATTCAAATATCATGACGATGTATACCTATTAGTGCGTTTATGGAGACTCGTTTTTCCGCGCGTACTGTGGCCTAATTCACCTAACTAAAGAAGTGTAGTTGCATTAAGTCTCCATCAAAACAACACTTTTCGTATTCTCCTAATAGGCGATTGCTGTCAGATATAGGTACTTAGGGGATTTACACAGGTCGATTTTCGCCGCACGGCTAGGCCGCACGGCGAAAATCGACCGTCTAAAATGACAATTCGACTAGGCCGCAAGTGACTAAAATCGCAAGCCCCAAAGTTGGATGCCATCCGACTTTTGCCGTGCGGCGACAAGCCACATGCGGCGGGTGACTAAAATCGACCGTGTAAATTGTCAGTTGCAGGCGATCGCCCGCCGTATGAGGTGTGTTTTGCGCTGTGTTGTTCTGCTAGAAATGAACAAGCCGCATGCGATTTTTGTCGACCGGTGTAAATTTGCAAATTACGAAAACGGCAATCAAATAGATTTAGTCGAGTTTACCAATCTGAATAACATTTGTCTCTTTTTCTTGCGGATGTGTAAAAGAGATAGAGTATGAGTAAACGAAAACGAAGGCTATCTCATTCTGTACCTACCCCTAGGTGCAGAATGAGATAGTCTCGAGAAAAGAAAAGATTTTCTTACCTCAAAAAATTTGGACTGAAACCGAATAGCGTAAAACTTCAGAATTTTCTTCTTCAGCCGAGGCGGAAAGTTCCTCTGTACCATGTATGTTTTTAGTTGGTCCTTCATGATGTAGAAATTGGCGCGAGCTGACTCCTTTCCAAATAGTGCAAGTATATATTTCAGTGCAAAATGGTATACGAATATCTGGAAAATGTAGGTAGATCTTAATGTAGGTACATACATGTACACTATCCTTACAACATCACACCTGGTATGTATTCAGGGGGTAGTCAAAGAAGTACCGTTCTACGCCTAAATTAAACATGCAGTAAGTGTCCCAGGGGGTGAAAAACTGACATTCCGCGGTTTAAGGTGCTCCCCACACAGCTGTTAAAAATGTTTCCAAATATTAGATTTAGATAAACATTTTCTAAACAAACATAAATAAAAAAATAAAAAAAACTATTAAAATATTATCTAATAATCTATATTATATATTATTATCCGATATTTTTATCTTATCCTAACATTTGTTAGTAAATGTATTAAGGACTTGTCACACACTGGATGCGTTCTGCGTCCTCCGGTCCGGTCAAATTTAACGCAGCCCGCATCCTACGTGAACTTCATGGTCAGGGCAACCGGACAGCGATCTGACGGGCAGTGCAAACAGCGGATATTTTATATTTGATTGCGTATCGCCCGCCGCCCGCTGCCCGCCTGCCCGCAACCGGGCAGCCCGTCCGGTACCGTCCCATCCCGACCGCCTGACCGGTGCGTTCCCTACGATCTTTTCTTGTGCTCGCATAGTCAGATCGTAATTACATAAAATATAAACAGAACGCAAATGATGTTCACATAGGATGCGGGCTGCGTTCGATTTAATCGGACCGTAGGACGCAGAACGCATCCTGTGTGACAAGTCCTTTAGTGTTAGAAAATGTTTGTAAACATTTTTGACAGCAGTGAGAGAGCACCATTAGGTATGAAAACATAGGGACCTACGCGCTGCTTCGCTTCCAGAGTGAAAGACAACAGAAAACCGAACAGAAAAGTTCGTTCAGTTAAGTTCGCTTACTTACCGTAAGCGAACTAACTGAAATGTAACAAAAGCGCGAACACCCAGCGGAATGGGAGCGCTCTCGCCTAATGCCTTGTACAGACAAATCGAACGAGGGTGGACGAACGCTAACGAACAAACGCGAATGAGTGGAAGGACACAACAGTGAAGATGAGCGAGCCGTTGAATGTTGAACGAATCTGAGTGCAAGGGATAGTATGAATTATCTGTGACGTGACGATGATACGAAATGGTGGTTGACTTTAAAAATGTAATAAATAAGTTTATGATTGTTTACGATTTACTCATGTGCATTTTTCGGGATAGCCCGACTAGTTTCGACCGAAGCCGAAGTTCGACTCGCGACCTCGCCGCGCGTTCAGCTCATGACTCAGGGCTCCGTTTGGGTCCGAAACTAGTCGGGCAATCCCAAAAAACGCATGTGAGTAAACCTTAAATAATCATAAATATGAATGTGTCCCACGAAAGTTATAATTTATAATACAAAAATAAATAAGTTATTGACGATATTGTCGTTTTTTGGTCAATCCCACATTTCTATGAACAGTCATAATAAACTACCCTATCATTTGTTCCTGGCTTGACGTTGAGGTTTTGGTCATCTGTACCAAAAACGCGGAAAAAAAATGCAAAAAATAAATACCTTTGAAACAAGCCAGCTCACAACTAGGAAAGTTTCAAAGCATCCCTTTTGTTCAACAAGATTCATATTTGTATTTGTCGTCAGCATACCAACTGAAAACAGTAAAATCCATTATTTAAATAAATCGTCAAGTATGTGCAATATGTTCTTAGTCTCAATTTTTTTGACTTCCAAAAAAACGGAGAAGATTGTCAATCATCATCATCATAGTTCAGGCGTAAGATGTCCACTGCTGTACATAAGTTTCCCTCAAATCTCAATTCGACAAGTAGGTTATTTAATAACCACATATTCTCTTAGAAACATAAGCGAGGGTTTGAGAACAAATCCCAAAGTGCCCCGAATGACTTCGAGAATAAGTCACTAGCGCCACGTACGCACGCGCTGAATTCTGCTTATTTTTTTTCATGGTAGATTTTCACCTGTCCTTTTTGTGTCACGCGCGACACACGGTGGGAATTGTTTTTTTTTATTGATTCGTGTTCAATACCGGTGGTATAGTTACTTCCTTAAATATGGCACGGATACAGATTAACACCTTGTATAGATTTCCGACGTGCATAGTTTATGTCTTAATAATTATCTACTGTAGGTTGCTAGCTTAAGGTCATGGCACATTACCTACACCGGTACAGAAACTGCCCAGCTGCAGCACGGCATCGCCTCGAATTTAGGCTACGGCTAGCCGCCAGCGCGCTAACTACACCTCGTCCGCGAGTTGTAAGCTCGCAGTCCGCTCGCTTGCAGCGCGCTGGCTACGAGTCAAGTTGTATGGTAGCGGCAAGCGCGCTGACTGCCCGCCGTTGGCTTTTTCATATTGACATTATGAAATATATCATACGACACATGATTTAATGCTCCAATTTGAATGACAAGTTAATTGCTGGGTTGGAGCGGTGCCGTTGCGGTGCCGGTATAGTATGCCATGATCTTTAGTCTGACGTACCAGCTCTATCAAAAGCGAACAGCAACCTTACATGTGTGGGTTGGTCCCACAACTTTCCCATAGTCAACCACGAACAGTTCCTTGGATCCACCGGCGTCAATGAGTCCTCGATTATATACTCCACAATAAATTGGAAGAAGATGTTCCATGTCATGAACATAAACAAGAAAAATACTATCTCCACAGCTGTCTTCTGGGAAATCTGATAACATAACATCACGACTGTATTCCCCGAAGGTTGAGCGGAGGTGTATAGTACACTACACTCTCATATCGCCGTTATGTTTTAGTCCCATGTAATAGGGGGCGAGCCTATTGCCATCAACCCGGCATAGGTAAAACCAGACTCCGGGCAGCAGCCCGGAGTCTGGTTTTACCTGAGAAATTCCATACGGAAAATCCCAATAACACTGCCTGACTTGGGGATCGAACCCAGGAGACTTTATGCTCAGAAGTCGAACTTGCGACCACTAGACCATCGAGGTAGACCGAGGCAGAAAATCTGATATCACAAGAAATTTAGGGACTGGGGGCCAGTTAAAAAATAATCTGAACTATTATTGTAAAGTATCTATGTCATACCTATATTACTCATAATGTCTATCTACCCCCAATTCAGAACGTTTTCGTTTTATCGAAATCCGTTGTCGACCGATTCGTTCTGATATCTTGTTTTTCTAACTATACAGGGTGTTGACGAATTCGTGTAATTCCTTCAAACCACATGATCTATTAATGGTATAGATTAACCCTGCACGGGATTTAGATTGATTAAAAATAAATTTAAACTTTTTTCCATTTTTTTTCATTTTATTTAATACTAGCGACCCGCCCCGGCTTTGCACGTGGAGGTTTTATAGCTTAAAACCTTCCTCTTGAATCACTCTATCTATTAAAAAAACCGCATCAAAATCCGTTGCGTAGTTTTAAAGATCTAAGCATACATAGGGACAGACAGCGGGAAGCGACTTTGTTTTATACTACGAGTATGTAGTGATTTCGATGCCATGCATAAATGAATGAAGGCACGGCGACACAGCTGACGGGCACAACTAGCGCGATATCGCTCCACGCAGTCAGTTAACTTGGAATGCTAAAATTACTCAGATACAGAATGCGATGGTTCATTTTTTGAAAACTTTTTTTTGTTGAGTCTTAAAAAAACTTGTGCAGGGTCAATCAGTGTCACCAGTACCTAGATCACGCGGTTTGAAGGAATTTCACGAATTCGTTAACACTGTATCATTTCCAATATAAGCTGACCTCCAATTCTATGAATGCGAGATCAGTTCATATTGGTAATGTATACCATGATATGTAGCCGTGTGTACACACAACGAAGTAACAAACCGAATCAGACGAAAACGTTCTGAATCAGAGAGTTGTTAACCGTTGACAGTTGAAAATTGAAACATTCATGGCCAAATACTCAAGCACTACTCAATTTTATGTTACCGTTAATTTCGTGCTGTCCCTGTCACTTCTCCTTAAACTGACAGCGATAGCACGAGACTTAAGGGCATTCTAAAATTGGGTAGCGTTTAAACTAGGACAAAGACTACCTTGACTTCTAAACTAGGTTGATGTGAGTGTATCTTAGAAGGCACTGTCACTGTAAAGGTGCTATTCCACCGGCGACTGCAAACTGCAGACTGCAACCGCAGACCGCAAGTCGCCATCGGAATAGTGCCTTTAAGGTGTGCACTTTAACCCTTTAACCGCCCAAGTCGGATATATCCGACCAAAAAAAAGTGTCCATTTCGCCCATGTCGGATACATACGACAAAAAAACTGTGTTTAAAATGTATTCACTTATTGACTTACATGTTTATAATACTCTTTTCATAGTAGCTATTATTTTGCCGATTTATGAGCTGGGCGCTAGGGGCACGGCAACTGATAAAAAACCAAGCGGTCAAAAGGTTAAAGGTGCTATTCCGACAGCGACTGCAAAACTGCAACCGCAGACCGCAGCCGCAGATCGCACCGCAAGCGATACTACTGTTGCAGTTTGCGGTCTGCAGCCCGTTTCGGACTTGTACCTTTAGATTTGGTGCCGATTCTCTTGTTCTCCAACTAAACTAAAATGAGAGAATTGCTATCTTTTACTAACAGGCAGCGTGAGAAAAGGACGGTGATAGATAAGAACTAAGTTAGAGATATCAAACTAGTTTACGCCTTGAACTTCACCGTGTTTTTTGGTCGACTCTTCCTGACGTCTAGTCTAATTTTGTATGGAAATTTTAGTTCAATTAAATTTGTCAGTTCTTACTTAGGTACGTCCCTCTCTGTCTTAATTTATTACAGAGAAAAAGATGGCAATAGTCTGAACCAAGCTTAGTTTGTGCACAACAGAAACGGCACCACTATTCTCTATACATGTTAAAGAATGTAAAATACACTTACGGTCGCCCTCATGACGGTAAGAATATTTCTTAAATACTTAAAAATGATGGGTAGACGCAGCATCCCCATTGATTCCACGATAAGAAGAGGAGTGAAGCTCTTTGCCGTGTCTATGTAGATAAACTCTACCACCAAACTAGTACATGCCAGCAGATCCAAGATCAGCCATGTCTTCATATATCTGAAGCCGATCTTACTCAAGGACAAAACGGCAATTTTATGAGAATGCCCTTCAATGTAGCCGGTGAAAAAGTTGGCGAATATGTTGAGTAAGATGGCGGCATCGCTGAAAATAATCAGTTCCTTGTAGAAGTCCTGGTAGGAAATAATTAAAATGTTAGTTAAGGTTATGCTGTTGGTAACGTAGAAAGCAGGATGAGATATAGGGTGCCTTTCCACCAGAGATGTGCTATGTAGCTATGATGCGAGAATGTAAAAGCTAAGCAACGAAACTATGTAACCGTTTCCACTGATGCTAAGCTATGTAGCGGAGCGAGTAAGATGTGTTATGAAAATGCGCCGCCGCAAGGTAGCTGTGCTAAGAAGATGCGTAGCTCGAGCTATGCGACGTATCGACAATAGGGAAGACACGGGGAGCGGCGGTGCTGCTCTCCACATAGCTACACCACTCGCGACCAACAATAGCACGCATCCTTCCATATAAAAACCTAGCTTGGTTGAATCAACTTCCACCAGTGCTATGCTATGTGGACCAATGAATATGATTGGTGGATATCAAACGCATCCATAGCAACGTTGCATAAGCACATGTCTGGTGGAAAGGCACTATAAGGATGTACAAAATTTACAAATCTGTGATAAATAAGCTGTATTTAGGTTTTGCGATGAATCCGTGAAACAAAGTCAAATGGGAAAGGTAGCTACAAAAAAATAACGGGTTCTTGGAGCTAGGTTGTTCTGCTCTGCCTAGCCTTTTCCTGATACGAGAGGAAAATACGGGTTCCTTCCTATTCCTACTCTCTAGTCCCTATCTCCTCTCTAGTCCATATCTCCTCTCTAGTCCATATCTCCTCTCTAGTCCATATCTCCTCTCTAGTCCATATCTCCTCTCTAGTCCATATCTCCTCTCTAGTCCATATCTCCTCTCTAGTCCATATCTCCTCTCTAGTCCATATCTCCTTTCTAGTCCATATCGTCCGTGTGGTGCTGGACGTAAAGAATAGCACTATCCCATCTCTGCCCATGGGTGTCGTGAAGGGCGATTAAAGTTACAAGTCCGAGACGGGCTGCAAACTGCAGATTGCAACCGCAGACCGCAAGTCGCCATCGGAACAGCGCCTTAAAGGTGTGCATTTTAAAGGTGCTATTCTGACAGCGACTGCAAAACTGCAACCGCAGACCGCAGCCGCAGATCGCACCGCAAGCGATACTACTGTTGCAGTTTGCGATCTGCAGCCCGTCTCGGACTTGTACCTTAAGGGATTCACTAGAGGATGGGCAGCAGCGTTCTCCGAGTACTTTAACAACCATACTGCGATCGCCAACCCGCTTGGCAAGTATGGCCATTATGGCGAACCCCCCCCCTTTTGGGGAAGGCCTATGTCCAGCAGTGGACGTCTTTCGGCTGAATGATGATGATGATGATGAGTCCCTGTCTAGTCTGCCTAGTCTTTTCTCAACAATGTTGGGGTCGTGTTCCAATCTAACCAAATCTGGCTGAATACCAGTTTCACACGAAGTGACTACCATCAGAGCTTCGCAACCCAGTTACTGGGCAATGCCGATATCTTAAGGTCAGACCGGTTGTCACACTTTCTGGCTTCTGACTACCCGTAAAAACTCTTATAGAATAAACTAGCTTTCGCCCGCAGCTTCGCTTGCATGAAATTTTGAACCAGTTAAGTGACGATTTTCCGTACAAACTTTCATCCCCTATTTAACTCCCTTAGGGGTTGAATTTCGAAAAATCCCTTCTTAGTGGATGCCTACGTTACAAAAGGAACCTACTGTCAAAATTTCAACTTTCTAACCCCAGCGGTTTAGGCTGTGCGTTGATAGATCAGTCAGTCAGCTTCTCCTTTTAAATATAGATGTGCTTTTCGAGCAACGAAGGGATCTTGATTCTCGATGTGTAACGAAGAGTCACCCATCCACGGGTTGACCGCGGCAAGCGCAGCCTAACCTCGCAGATCGTAAGATCCGCGCAGTTGTTTATTAACCGCGAACCCCTCTCTTAATATACAGGTAATTTGATATGGGACATGAAGGGCAGCTACCTTAACCATTGTAGCTACAGGAAAACTTTCTTACAAGACCACCCCTAGCTTTTGGAATAATTTCTATCTACATTCACAGATTTTGAAAAATAAATTACGTCATCGCGAAAAAGGGCAGTTTTCACGAAACATTTTATGATGCAAATCAATCATATTTCCCATAAGTGTCCAAACACACTATGCCGAATTTACGCTACCGAAGTTCGGCGGCTGATTTTACGTTCCGACGTATTCGGCTGATATGACACACCATAAGTGCCGAACTAACGCGGCAGAAATTCAGTTGCGCAAACTTGTGGGCGGATACGCGGGTCGCGGGCATGGCTGCCTCCTGCTGCTCCCCGCCCCGGATCTTCGTCGGCAATCGAACCGAACTTCGGTCGCGTATAATGTGTGCTCTACAGAATACGTTGCCACCGAATTGCCGCTGAACTTACGCCCGACCGAAGTTCGGCTGTACGCTATAACGCTACGTAATTTCGGCATAATGTGTCGTCAATAATTCAAATAGCATTGCAGGCGTAATCATGCCGAACTTCGGTCGCGTATCTTCGGCATAGTGTGTTTAGACACTAAGGATCAAAAGACTGTTCCGGACTAACCGAAGTTAGAATACTAAAAACGTCAGAAATCGCAAAAAAACTCACTTGTGATGGGTTAGTTATAAGGGCAATTGCAAGAAAAATTGTGGCTTAAATATCCAGGGTAAATATCTAAACCACTTACGATTTGCAGACGACTTGGTTTTATTATCCGAATCGAGCCAACAACTACAATATATGTTAGACACTCTACATAAAGCAAGCAGACAAGTGGGATTAGAAATGAATATCACAAAGACCAAACTCATGACCAACTTCAAAAAATCAAAAGTAATAATCGAAAATGACCCATTAGATTATGTGGATAAATATGTATACTTGGGAAAACAAATTGGATTCAACAGAGATAATAATGAACTAGAAGTAGAGAGAAGAGTCAAACAAACTTGGAATAAGTATTGGAGTTACAAGGAAATATTTAAAAGCGAAATTACTGTCAAGTTAAAGAAAAGAGTCATGGACTCGTGTCTCATTCCTTGTCTGACGTATGCATGTCAAACATGGAAGTTTACCAACAAAATAAAGAATAAAATAAACACATGTCAGCGAGGAATGGAACGCAGTATGTTAAATATTAAGAAAATACAGAAAATAAAGCACACTAAAATAAGATCGAAAACAAAAGCGATAGATGCTCTCAGCTATAGTCAAAAGTTAAAGTGGAAGTGGGCCGGTCATATAGCACGTCTTAATGATCGTAGATGGACAAAAACAGTAACGTTCTGGAAAGGCCCATCGGGAAAACGTTATAGAGGAAGACCGATCACAAGATGGGAAGACGACGTTAAAAAAATTGCTGGTCCACAATGGCAAAAAGTAGCTCAAGACCGAGACAAATGGAAAGCTTTGGAGGAGGCCTTTACCTGAGAGGGGGTTCCAGTGAAAAAATATACCTACCAGTGCCTACCTAGGTACTTAAATATTGTGTTTTTTATATTAATAATAATTAGATATTTAATAAGATAGTTTAGGTTACTTAGATATTAATTTATATATTTTTCTAATTAGTATTGTTATCTCAGTACAAAGGTAGTTCATCAGCACCATCACCTATGTTATTCAGCAAAAACTGGAAATAAAAGGCTTTTTTATTTTTATTTATTTATTTATTTTAGTTATAAGGGCAGCTACCTTAATTGTTGTGGTTACAGGAAAATGTTCGTAAGAGTCTGTTCATAATTTTTGATAATATTTCGAACCCTATTCTCAGATATTGAAAACAATTATTTTTTCGGGATTGTCTTTTCTTTTATCCAACAAAATTTTTGTGATTTCTGACGTTTATTGTAGGTACTCTAACCTAATCCCGCTTATTTCAAAGGTGGTTTAAACCGAGACTAACATAAATCCAGATTTAAAATATACCCATCACTTTCTAACATAATATAACAAAAAGAGACGGGGCTATTTTAAAACCAGGGTTTTTATTAGACCATCGTTTGTAATAAGGGGTCAGGGGTCCAGATGAGACCCAAAAGGAATGGTCTTCTAAGAACGTTTTCCTGTAGCTACAATGGTTAAGGTAACTAACTGCCTTTCATGTTCCATCTCAAATTAACACCCTGTTTATACTAGTAGTATATTAAAATACCTACCTGAGTACCAGGGACCGTTTTTCCATAATGCAGTACAAGATTCAGTGACGTTAAGATCATCATAATAACGAACAAAATTTCCAAATAGAATCTCAACTTGCTGAATGGATGTATAGCGAATCGATATTCCTTGTAGTGTCGAAACTTCTCCGTGCGTAAGGCTGCATATGACCTAGGCAAAAGTGAAATACAACACTAAGGCTTGACATCCACCAGAGCTGTGCGAGGAAAATGTGCGGTGCGAAAATGTATAGCGAGGATGTGAAACGGTGTGACCCTTTCCACCAGAGCTGTGCTAGGAATGCGTAATGTGTTATTGTGTACAAATGATCATCTACCTCTTCCAAACACCATCTATTGACTGACTGGTAGGAGCATATTTTCAAATCCCCGCACACATTTCTAGCAACACATTCCTCGCAACACATTTCTTGCTTGTTTTGTATGAACAAATACCTCGCTCCGCTAAGCCCATATCCACCAGAGCTATGCAGAGCGAAGCTAGGTAAATGAAGTGATTCTATTGGTGCTTACAAAACACATTCCTCGCTACGCAGCTTAGCACAGCTCTGGTGGATGCTCAGCCTTAAGGTACTATTCCGAACTGAGCTGCCAACGGCAACTACCGATAACACGTGCGGCGACTGCATAAATTCACACCACACACGACACTCGCCACACCAGCGGCACCTTTAGCCGCTGCACGTGCTGTCGACAGTTGCAGTTGGCAGCTCGGTTCGGAATAGTACCTTTATTCTTCTTTAGTATCGGTAAGAGCAACGAAAATACCTCATTGTGACTGATATACAAAGCCTGAAGATAGTGGCGCGCTCTAGCGCCTGATAGTGGAGGCACTTTAAGGGATTGCATTGATCGTATTTAGCTAGTGGACGCTAGGTGGAGGTAGCGCTATAATGTATAAAAAACCCTTGGTTGACCACTATTCGACGCTGGGGTGCGCACTATGTATGTTCTAGAAAGTTGTACGATCCTTCTAGAAGCCGGAAGTTCCCTTTTTGGCGTAGATGTTTCCGCCCACTTTCACGTTCTTACATGTAGTCTTGTTTTTAGCTGCGATTGTGATAGGACACGGTAACTCTATTGAAGCCATGCTTGCTAACATCCTATGTAAGATTATGTAATTGTGTTAATGACAATTAAAGTCGATCTAGTAGTTATAACTTAGTGTTTTATTACTGGATCTGGTCCGCTATCCTCAACACTCATGCTGTGGTGAAAAGAGTAGATTGGTAACCGTTGTTTATTCCTGCTTTTAAGCCTTCATTCTTCTCTCATATCTATGCTAAATCATTACTGTATTTACTCAAATTGTTAAAGATATTGATTTCAAAAGAGTAACCATGGATTTTCTTGCCGGCTCTTCTCTATAGGAAACTACTAAATACAGGGTTATTGGTAAAATACTAACAACCTCTTAGGGGTCATTGTACTCATCATTACGGACTACTTTTAATATGGGACCAAAATTGAAATCGCGAAAAAAAAAAGCTGTTCCCTACATTAATGTTCGCATAACTCGTCAAAAGTGCCTTTCGCTCTCTGAGGCAAATAACGAGAACAATAGTAGGTAGGACTGCCATTTTCAATCCCAATATTTAAGTATATCGCTATATTGGTTGAAAACTTTTAGTTACCTGTACATATTTATAGCTCTAATATCACCAGCTTGAACGGTGATTAAATTGAAGATTATTCTGCTCAATGCACTACTTGGTATGTCATATGCAGAAATTTGTTCAGTCAACAAGTGACATTCGTGATTATAGAAATACCAATGGGGTGTTGCATTCACTTTCGGTTCATCAGCATTAGCAGTTTCTTCTTCAGCTTTACTTTTCTTCCTTAATCCCACCATTATTGCACTTATTTAGTAACTAAATGGTTTATGATAATTAATTTATGTAAACAATAAATATTTCAATAGCGACGGAAGAAAGAAGTGTCCTATATTAGAGTATTGATATTTTTCAATTCTCTAATTATTCGTGGTATTTTTACTACACGAACGAAATTAAAACTTGGTTGAGGTTTACATTTTCTTTGAAACGAAGTATCAAAGATTACCTTTGTAAAAATACGACGAAATATTATTTTATCAATGCAAAAATCAAAGAGAATATTGACATGACATACATTAAGAATAAATATAACTGTATTGTAGACTTATTTTGATTCAAATAAGGTTTTACTTTGATGTGTTATAAAAATAAAATATATCTCGTGATGTAAATAAATAATTTATATCTACAAAGGTATAGGTACTATATTACAAAATATCTACTGATGTACTTTTATTGCAATGTCCATGATATTGTATCTTTGCTTCTTTTCCAGAAATCCGCGCAATATTTTGAACAAAAGGCAGCACTGAGTAGAACGTCTTCAATTTTGTCAATAAGAATGATTTCTCTGAAAAGAAAATAATCCATGTTAAAAAAATCATAAGTAGACTAGTTATCAGCTCTAATTATATTTCCAAATGATTATTAAACCTTACCCATAGCAAAATTCATAAAAGACGTCATCAAATACAGGCTTCTTACAATGCAGGTTCTCACATCTAGAAACTGGTCCATTACTTAAATCCGATTTAATGACATTAGGTATGAAATTAAAATGATCTTTTATTATATCAGCTGGTACATAGTATGCTCTTGTCGCTTTCTTGTTGGTTCCATCTTTGACGACTGCTGATCTATAGTTATTACCATTTTCATCTGAATATTTATTTCCTTCACGAGATTCAATATTAAATCCATGAAAATTCTCTTGCAGATCTATTATATTATTGTTGTGTTCATTATATAGGTTTTCCCTTACGTGTTCAGAGTAAAAACTGTACGTTTGTGGATTTAGTTTTTTTACTGCCGCATTAATCATTTCATAGAACTGCCTTCTACAAATCTCGTAGAGGCTAGGCGGCGAATAGTACGTAGAATTTAATATAACACTGTACTGAGGTGGACATTCAACTGTAGTTTCTAATTCTTTCGAATCCTGATTATATTTTAATTTACATTGACGACTTCTTTTATTTATATTTCGGCTATTTGTAGCACTTAAACACCTGAAAATAAAAAGTTAATTTTGAGCACATTTGAAGATAACACAAAAAATACGATCGTAATACTAAATTGTTTTGTTTTCGTAATGCGTAAGCATTTAATAGACACATTAGTCCTAATTTAAAGTTTTCTCTTCAATTTGATTACGATGTATGAAATATGAATGAAATAGTAAAACTTTCCAGTAAAATTATGCCCTTGTCTCAGTTTAGCCTCCATCAGTGACTATACTTAAGTACGTACGGCACACCCAGGACAGTTAGCCTATTCTCGTATAGCTCGTGCTCGTGAAGAAGAAAAATTACTAGCAACGCCATGATTTAAACATAGGTTAATACCACAATACCAAAAGGTCTTACGCACATACGACTTAAGTGTTCCTTACGCTCTTCCTACATAATACGTGGGAGAGATACGAAGTCGACGTGGATTTATTGGAAATAGTTGGGTAAGACAAATACTATCAAAACTTACGCAATATTCAGACATCTAGTTTGTTGATCTCTAAACATGTGATACCATAGAGAGTACGGCAAAGTATTCAGGTTGGAGTTTCTCCAGAATCTAAACTCGCAGTGGTGGTAGTTGTATACAGGTCGCTGTGGGAGCCATTGTAATTTATTATCTGAAAATTGATACAAAATCTGATGAACGTGGGGATAATAATAGCGGATGAAAGCGAAATAAAACGAACAAAATGTTGTACTAATGGAATTATGCATCGTTAGTACGCATACGGACCTAAAGATTTTAATAACGTGCAAGTACCTATTATCATTCACTCTGTTACTGTTTAATTATGTATAAGGTGTGTTTTTCTTTAGACTTACGGTTTTCAATGCCTGAATTTAAGATTATCTCTCCCAAAATAAATTATTAAAACAAATAGCTGGTCTAACATTAGTAACAACCTACGCATTTAGCCTGAATACATAAATGTATTTAGATATTCTACGTTAATAAATTCTACAGGGAAATGTTCATTTCTTTTTTTAGAATATCCACAAAACCTGAGAATGGAAGAAAACTCAGGATATTATTTATCAAATCGTCGACCCACGCTTATTGAAAAACATTAAGTAAATGGAAGTAGGTTTTATACAAATCAAACTTAAATAAGGTTTGACAAATCCAATAGCAAAGCTTTGTATTTGATATTTAAATTTTAATACATTTCCTTTGGTCCAAAATGAATAGTTTTGCATACCAATGCGACCATTTCTATTGCTAAACTGAACATAATATTGCACTCTAAGCAAACTTTACCTGTGCTAACTACTAAAGTAGAGAGTACTAGAAGGACTGCTATGCAAATCTAAGTGGGTTTTAGCTTGGTAAAGATACAAAAGTTTTAATTTGAACTCATAACGCTCGGTAAATCAATGGAATCGGTCATTAGTAAGTTCCACTATGGCATGTTTGTTTGCATTTCACTCAAATCGTGTCTTTCATTCAGGCATCTCTCTAGCTAATGTCTGAGGGTATACGTTTTACTTAAAACCAGCGGTTGTGTGCTTATTAACAAGTGCACAAACAGTTAATTCGTTCTTATTGTCTAATGTTGAATTTCCAAATTTACGCAGAGAGTTATCATCAACATGGGACACGGCATGACATTGCCTACCGCAAGAATGTCTTCGTTACATAAAAACACATTATGAAAATCAAATAACTGCCTGCTATAAATTGATTTCCAAGATTCATTTTAAAATCAAAAGCAAAGCACTCACTAATTCAAACAGTCTGAGGTGGTCTTCAGTAACGGCAGTCTTAACATAACACCTAAATGGGTCAACCGAATCAATGAGGAAACGTTAAAGTTGATTTATCGTGGTTAGTTTGTTATCTGTGGCGCCAAAACTACTGTCTTCGTTAACTTTACGACGGACCGTAACTAGAGCGTATTAGCGCTGGCCACTGTTTAGTGAAGATGGCTAGTAAATAGGTTCTGTGATGTAACTGGCTTTAGGAAAACATTTGGCAATGCGGATATTAGTGTGGCTCTGGTTTGAAATTTATGAACTCGATATGAGCTTTTGATTTGTTATTCTAATATTAGTAAATATAAATACATATGTTTGGTTGTATAAGCAAAAATTAAATATTTTTTAGGTAATAAATCAAATTCATAATATTATACTTGTAAGGTTGCCAGAAATAAAATGTTGTTCTATTCTTCAGTAGTATATTGTGGTACACTAAATTAACATACGTAGGTCCCGTAGGTACACTATTAAGGTATCGTAATGTTCGAGTACAGGTCCTTATCAGGATCAGGTAGCACTAGCAGCTTATTCTGTGACCTACTTAGGACCGCAATCTATACTTGAACTTCAATAGTGTACCTACGTATGGAAATTAAGTGTCCCACAATATACCTACTACTGAGAATAAAACAGAGTTTGTTTCGAGACAAACTTACATACTTAGATTTAATTACTTTATACAAAGTTTCTGTGATGTGACCTTTTCAATTTAAGCTTAATCATTTAAATACATTTAAGCTTATCTCGAGACATACTTGTCTTCATAGATTTAGTACTTATCTTTATTTCCACCAGTTTTATAAATATTGATGATACTGTTAACGAGTGAGATGGATAAATAAATATAGATATTTATAAACAATTCGAAAAAAAAAACAATGGCCTTGGCGTGGTTTGCCAAATGCTGCAAATTCGTAACATCATCAAAGCAATGTATTATGAGATCGTTCACCTTGAAAAAATCTTTCACAGAACACGTGTGTAGCGACTGGCTGCCAAAATTTTCACAAAA
Organism: Amphipyra tragopoginis; assembly: GCA_905220435.1. Taxonomy (NCBI): domain Eukaryota; kingdom Metazoa; phylum Arthropoda; class Insecta; order Lepidoptera; family Noctuidae; genus Amphipyra; species Amphipyra tragopoginis. Next base: position 9,203,465 of record HG992006.1, read on the forward strand.
ACATCAGTTGTTTTTTTACATGCTACATTTTACACTTTTATACATGCTATCGACCACATAATTTAAATAAGTCATTTCATTTTAATATTTGAAGTACGACAAATTTAAGCCGACATACTTCGCGTAGTTCATCACATGCAAAAACAGAATAAAGCTTTTTAGTAACGAACATAAAATTAAAATAAAGAGTCAAATTACCACAAACCGATAGGTACCGTAGACGTCTTAACTCTGAAATTCTTAGTGGCAGCTCCGTTAATTCATTCTCATCCAATATCAGGAACTTTAAGCTCCTAGCTTCACCTATCTCTTCAGGAATACGCCTCAATCTATTCCCGCTTACATCCAGGCACTTGAGACATCGCAACTTAGATATCTCTCTCGGCAACTCGGTTATATCATTACCGCTAACGTACAAGCTCTCTAAATGCTCCAAAACTCCAATGTTAGGAGGCAAACGAGTCAAGAGATTCTCCTTTAAATATATGTCAGTCACTTCTGCTTCTTCACCCTTCAGTTCATTTAGAGGAAACTCGGTAAAACCTCTGTAGTTCCAGTGTAGAACTGTGGTCGGTATTATTTCCTCATTATAATTCATGTTTATTATAAACTTTTCACTAGTGAATGTTTATGCGTATTTGCTGTTTTTCTTAGTTCATTTTTCACTTCACTTTTATATGCTTATTAAAAGTAATGCACTAAAGCAGTCAGCTCTTCATATGTTTGTGTTATAACGTTTGTTGAGTTAAAAGCTTCCTTCATGCATTTGTTTGAACGTAAAAGACAGAAGCGGGCTCCTCTGATTCCCGTCTGAAGAAGACTGCATCTCATGTCGGTCGGACGCAAGTGAATTATTTTTAAAACTATAACAAGGTCTTAGCTATAAAGAATTTCGTTAAAATTAATTATGCCGTACTTTTATTGGATTCCTAGGATAGCTTTTAGAATTCTTTTTAGACATAAATTGTGAAAAATTTCGCACAATTTATGTCTAAAATGGCAATTACGTTTGGGTATTTTAATAATCAACGATGCTATTAAAGAACTGAAGAACGGGCAGTGTTCATCATTTCTTTAATAGCAAATTTTAAAATATCAGTTTTTCGTAATTATAATTTATAAAAATAATTTTGAATCATTCCATATAACAAAATTGAGGAGGCAGTATTATAAATATACTCAAAACAGTTTTATTAATACATCATTGTAAGATCATAACTATAACATCTTTCCGTGTTGTCATTATAAACACAACTGAAAAGCATCGCAAGGTGGGGTGATAGGTTTAGTATTGAAGAGCTTGGCGTTGGTCCAATACAAACTGTGCGCGGTGTACGGTCGAATGTCCTCGACCTAAACACAATAACAAATAATGAGTCCACGTCGTTGACGAAATATCGACGTAGAAATATTATGAACAAAAATTTACAAACCAAACTTTTTGTGTAAACACATTTTCGTCCAGTGTTCCTCCCAAATTAGTCTGGTGTCGTCCAGCTTATGGTTTTTTGGTTTTGATGGTCAAATTTCTATAAGGCCCATTTACATGGACCACTCTCCGTCCAAAAGCTTTGCCAAGAATTCAAGAATTGGATCGATTTAAATAACGATATTGATGTGTGTTAAGAAGACCAATTGAAACATACAAAACTCACAAGACTGTTAACTGAACCCCTTATTTTGAATTCATCTCATAGACACAAACACCTAACAACAAGACGATTCACACACACAATCAAAAAGAATTTAATTAATTCATCATCATCTCATCATCTGCCTAGCCTTTTCCCAACTATGTTGGGGTCGGCTTCCAGTCGAACCGGATGCAACTGAATATCAGTATTTTACATGGAGCGACTGCCTATCAGACCTCCACAACCCAGTAACTGGGTAATACGATACTCTTGGTAAGACTGGTTGTCAGACTTTCTGGCTTCTGACCAACAGTAACGACTGTCAAAGATCTACAAATGACAGCCGGGACCAACGGCTTTACGTGCTTTCTGAGGCACGGAGGAAACTCGCTATGGTAAATGGTCACCCATCCACAGACCAACCTCGGCAAGCGTGGCTTAACCCGGAAGATCGGTCTATGCGGCTGTAATTATTTAGCCACGAGCTCCTCCAATCAATTTCATTTATTCATATAAGCTAAAAATTGCGTCTGCATTAAAATATCTGTCCTCGTTTGCATTCAATTCATTAGACCACAGCTATTTCTGTCATACGGAAATCCATAGTCTTGTTAATTGGAATAAATTCGAACGAGGAAACAAGGTTTTCTTAGAACAGTGTTGAGCTTAAAAAGTATGCCGAAGAGATATGAGTTTTCCAAGAAACTGAAGCTGAAGACGTGGTTTGGGTTTCAATTCGTTCAATTTATAATTTTGCGAGAAAATTAGTTCCCTATAAGTTGACTTTACCAACACGTATCTAACATTTATTATTAGCCACATTAATACTTTCAGACGTCTAGTAACTATTACCATTTCTAAATCAAACTTTGTATCTTAATAGACCAAGAATTAGAAATTGGAGAAAACTGCACAGATCCAAAAAATTTGTGAGATATATTTTTACACCCACGAACGTTTACTTTAGCTTATGTTGATCTTCAGAATATATCGAGAGCGAAATAAATCTAGATATTTTCTTATCCCCGATATTTGAAGTTTCAGACAAAAACATTAAGGTTGATGTGTTCCATATGCGTTTTACTCTAAATCTATGGCGTGAATGGTCTGAATTGACCACCCACGCTTGCATACACATAAAATATTCCACTGCTGATAATATAATCAGTCAGAATCACTTCATGTGGATATCATTCAATAAACTTATAAAATTCTACAGCTCAATAATCTGAATTTCAGAATAAAAATTTACGAGTGCCTTACCTATTTTTATTTCCAGCACACGGTAAATATTTGTTGTAGTTTACTAGTTACTTAAAAAGGTGACTACATAGCATGCATGAACAGTCAACTAGCAAAATAATCGGTTGGCTAATTATAGTCAAAATTTGTTTGTTTGTTGAGTAAAATTCGTTTTCTTTGTAGTTACCAACCTAATTCAATTGTAAAGAACAACTGAATTAGTGTATTTTTTCCCTATATAATATATTTTTCTGTTTCAGCTCCAATTAATAAATGAGACACATTTAATAAATAGTTATAATATTTATGTATTTCAGGAAAAACTACATCAACTTAACTATATTTGATATTTCATAATTCACAAAAGGTGCTATACAAAACGTTAGGTCACATAGTGTCCACTAATATAATAAATACATACACAAGTATCACACATTCAGTACAAATAGATCAGACTTTGAAGTAATTAAGATAAATCTCATCAGTTCAGGTAGATATTTAAACATTGGATACAAGGGGAAGTTGAAATCATGGGTTTGTTTAGACAGAACTATTTCGAGCAATATTTTTATCAGTTTCTTTTGCAATTGCAATATTTTTAAAACTTATCTAATCATCAAAGAAGTTTTTTCTATTTGTGGCATAATTTCAATTTCTTCCTGTATTCAATAAAGTTCTTCTTCATACATCTTTTATTTTAAGCTTTAAGCTCGTTCATGTTCCAAGTTGTTAACAACTGGCTTTTAAACAATAGGGTATTGGACTATTATTTTTTTTATAAAAAATCGCGAAACTGTTATAAAAATTATAAGCAGCAGTGAAAAAACCAACGAAACATTTAATAAATTGCCAAAGTTAAAAACGATTTAAAAAAATCACACCTCGCTACTACCACAGTAAGGTCATACCGCTAAAAACTTCACAGTAATTTAACATCATCTGTACAATGCCGTTCTTGCGAGACATTATAATTTAATCCCTCCTCGAACTTCGAAAACGTGTAGGTAGCTTCTTTATTTTTCATTGATTTTATCTATTTTTTCACATATCGTGTTCCTTCCATATTTTCTTTAAAATCATATTAAATTGTTGTCCATTTTTAATAGATAGTAGTCAAAACCCTATTGTTGTTGACACTTTTTATTTATTTCTAAGAGACAGATAATTAATTATTTATCCCATTCAAGCTCGTACATCAAATTCCACATCGATATTAGGCGTTAGACCTTCTATAACATTTACTGGATATGATATTTTCAGGAATGCGTTAATCATTTTACTGATACTTTCACCTATACCGTTCACATTCATAATCTTGGAGATTTAGACGTTGATATCGTAAGAAGTAGCTACTGATTTGTATCGGTACTTAAGAAAATAGTAAAAGTCATAGAAATACAATGGAAGTAAACAACCTCGAATGAATAAACATTTCGTTGCGGGGGAACGTTTCGTTATCAAGCTATCTAATTAGTTTAATTTTCTTAATATTTATAATTATTAAAGTGATAAAACTTACGTCCCAAGATTTTGTAATGTCCTAGCATTGAACATTGTGGTGAGCAATAAGTTGAACTACCAAAATATGTTTTGGTATGGTAAAAAAGGTTATAATATTTTCTTAAACGTCTAAAAGAATACGAGGATTAGAAGAATCAACATGCACACCGTAAAATTTATCTATTTTTTTGGAAAACCCTGACTAGATAATTATAAAAGCTTCTGTTTTCTATGTGTTCATATTAGCTATGTATTATGTATTATTAATTATGACCGAAGCAAAAGTTTTAATTTCGAAGTAAATTTTCATTGTTTTTGCCAAATTCTTATTATCTACTTAAATATTTTGATTAATCACATTAGGTAGGTACATTTTGGTGCAGACAGGATAAACAATTAGATTTTTAGGATTAGACTTAAACAATATAATATTTGTTTAATATGTAACTGGAATTTGTGAAGTTTTGAGAGATCTAATAAAAAAATATACCTCTTGCAAATATTACTACTTACAAAATTTAACCAAGGCAATACTGCAACTACTGAAGTATTAAGAATCAACAAAATACAGCTTTTCGATCTTAAATATTGTCAACTTAATACAATTATTGTCCTTGTGACAACAAATATCAACAATAATAACAAGAACAATGATATTATTATAAAAATACCACTAAACAAGAAACAATTATAAATCTATTACAATTTTGTTTACTTTAATAAGTACATAAAAATACTCGAGGTAAATCTCACAAAATGAATAAATTAGGCAATTAGCAAAAAGACTAGAACACGGCTATGTGTTGCCAAATATTTAAAATCTACGTATAAGCCTGACACGTCTACCCTTTCCGTCTCCTTCATCGTCGCTGTCGATTGACGTTTGCCGATGTCTCAACATCAGTGCTTGAACCTCTGGGTTTAGAGGAAGAACTGGGAATGACGAGCGACGAACCATCGGCACTGGACGAGCTCCTAAATAAACAAAAACTTTTGTTCAAAAATAAACTTTTAAAGTAACATGTTTGGGAAAATTATAATTCTAAAGGCACTGACCGTAGAAGCTGTTCCGCTAGTATTGTAAAGATTATTTTTTATTATGGATATATCACACAGCACTAAAAAATTATAGCTGCTTGTATTAATTGTGCGTGTTTTGCATTCAAGCTGCTTGTAATGTAAGCTGTGCATACTGCAGCGCACAAAACATATCACACTGACACTTCTAAGAGAATATAAACGGTGATCATGGTGAAATTAATTGAGTCATTTAACAAATGTGTTGGTTGTAGTCTTATTTCAGAGGAAATCTCTAAAAAGTGCTTTAAAAAAAGTGGCTTGGTGTGATTTTATATCAATATTGAAACAATGGATATCAGCTATATTATACCTTCCTATTAATGTTGATATAAGATGTAAAGAGGTAGATAGGACTCCCCGCTTCGGTGTGTTCAGCCCCTGATGAATGGGATTCTAACAACAGACTGGTGACAATCTAATTAACCAGCCCAAATATCCTATCGGGTCTTGATTGGCGGAAAAACCGGTACAAGAAGACTAGCTCTCTACGCTCATTAGTCCAATTGCCCAGCGTGACCTTTCACTTAACTTCTGAGGTTCAGATATTTATGCAATTATGTAGACATAGGACTAAATATCCTTGTATTGTATTTGAGGAGTTAGGGTCTCAGAAGTTCCTTGGTTAGTGCTACCAGTAAAGATCTATTGTGACGCCTCTAGCAATATTACAGCACCTTTCCAAGCCGCAAGCTAATGAAATTGACTATGGCCTTGGGAGTGGAAAATTTAATCTCATCAGGTGAGATTATATGGCCTCCGAGGCTGACTTCTTGATGCAGTGCTTTACATTTGCATACGTTATTTATATCTTATCCTCAATATTCCTGTAACAATAATGTATGGCGCGAGTGCAGAGATTCGTTTTTGTCTACATTATCGTGAATAGCTTCGTAATGAATCTGGGTAACATCCTTAATACTTACGAAATCCTTGTTAGAATTGCTATTTTAAACGTTCACCGTTATATCAATTTAGAAATTGATGACAATATAATTGAAACTGTTGTACAAATACTCTCTTAATTAAACATAACCGATCGAGGGTATTACACTAACGTACTTAATTATACAGACGCAAGCAGATTAACAATATGTGAAGTATGTACCAATTAACATCACTATTAGGGGAACACGGGACTTATTTGTCAGCTAACAAGTAATTATAAATTGGATGAAAGGGTTTACTAGTAAACCGATTTGCTACAGCTAAAGCCAATTAGTCGCCAGCTAAATCCACCACAAACCTCTGAGGTACTATTGATAACGGATCCATAGCAGAAAATTATTGTGCTGTTACAGTTTGAATATGGAACCTTTGATTAACCATTTGGAATGTAATCATGTGTTCAATGGACTGTGAGTTCAATTGATTACATACAAACTTGCCAACACTAGATGTGTGTTGACGGATTCGATTATGTTCATGGCTATTATGTAGATGCTATCTATCTACGTGCTTACATGCATCGCTATAAAGGAATTATTGAACTGTTAAGTGCTTTGTCTCTTTACAATTCGTGTATCCTACAAAGATAAAAGGTATGTTGGTGGTCCAGGCCAGGCATGAAACAATGTAAATACAATAATTATTGAAGTAGTGGTAAGAAAGAACTGTTGCTACATTATATTTGAACTACATATTAACGAAAATAATTTTAAAAAATCAAGCTCATTATAAAAATCTATCTACTAGTGTGAGAACATCGATTACCTGAAAATCTTTTTCAGTCGTCAGACAGACCTTGTTATGAAACAGAGAATATAAAACAGTGATAGGACAGAATAGAACGTTAAAAAACATTAAAATCATAAACATTTACATTCACATTTGTCAACATCAAAATATCGATCAATAAAGAGCAGACTTGCAATGAACTCATAAATTGTTTCATCAACTTTGCACGTTATAGTACGAGAATAGAAATGAAAATAAAAATAGATTGCGTACCAAAGAGTTTGGCTACGGATTGCCTCTTCACGAGTCTTGGTTCTCCTGTAGAGGTCTCAGCGATTGAAGCTGGTGCCGATCCGTCTTGAGATTTCCTGTGTGACTCGCTCAGATATGAATTAGTAGAATCTCCCCTCTTATACGGTCTGGTTTGACGACCATTCTTTGTTTCCTCATCAGAATTTACAAAAGATTCAGCAATCTGAAACAGCTGCAGTCCAAACTTGCTTGATTCTCTCCGTAATGTTTTTTTGTTTGCAAATTCTGCCAACGATTGCCTTCTTTCTCCATCTGGGTTCAGCTTCCTTCTTGCTCTTTCTTCTTCTTTAACTTTCAGAACATCTAGTATGGCGTTAAGCAATAGTACCAAGAGAAATACAGTGATGCCAATGACGGTGACCGTGTTATTATCCGCGCTCAATGCTTGTTTATGTTTGCGTTTCGTCACAGTCGGCTTTTCAGTAAACACTTCCAAAACGCTGCACGCGTCTTTAATAAACAGTGGAATGACTTTTGGTTTAACGTCAGACTTTAATGCTTGCGGTAGATTCTCCGGAGTTGTTTCATTTTCGCTCGTTATTGCAGGTTCGGTAATCTTCTCAGGCAGCACAACGTTTGCTTCAACATTTTGTTTCGAAAACCACATTTGAACACTATAAATACTGTAAACTATCAAGGCTAGAATAAAAAGCAAGATCTTACGTTCGTTCATGTTTACATCGCAAAAGCACTGGTTTGTTTTGACATAGAACCGCGCGTGCGTGAGTGTCTATTCGCGTACTGCACGATATTGTTAAATAATTTACGGAGATTATAGTAAATGGTTTATTAATTTTCACTTTTGTGGGTTTGTCGTGAATATTTTTAGCGTGATATTACGTAGCGTTGTCCGGCGGCGTCATTTTGTGATTTGTGTGGTGGGTAGCGCGCAGTGCGCATGTGCGGGCGGCGGCCGGGTCGTCAGGGTCGCCCTCGCTTGTACTCACTACCGTACATTGCACTACTGTAGGTACAGATATAGGTTAACTTTTGACAATTGCTGTGTTATCTATGCCTCCTGTTTCTTTACGAGTATATCTAGAATTAGATGTTCTTGTGTTCACTTCACTTTATATTTCATCTATTTATTGACCAACTCGTAACTATATTAGTGAAAAAATATCTTTTCTATCAATATTGGCCCAAGTGCTTGCAGATAACAAATGGAATTCAATAACTTTTATCTGATTATTACTTTGTTGATTCTGCATTTTATTAATATTGCTATACTGTAATAGAAAATATGTATTTTTTAGAACGCTTCGTTTCTTTGAACGACGTTAGCACTCCACTTACGAGTCATTGTCCAATTGTCCTAAGAAATTGTCTGTCAAGATCAGATTTCTACGTATCCCATATACAATCTGTTGTATCCGTTGTATCTGTTTTTTTTTCACACATAGGTATAACTAGGTTGAAAGAAACTAAATCATTAATACATGGGTATATTGTGATAAAGTAATTATTTAATTCGTAAGTATTTTTGAATAATATTTTTAGTTATAGAATAGGTAGTAAGCCGGGGTTTTTGAAATGCTGATGAACCATCAACGCAAAAAACTACTAATCGAATGTATGCTTAATAATAAAACCTCACAATACGAAATTATTTTGGATACTAAACAATTCGGTTTGTAGTTCCTTTGAATTTTTTTTTAAAGTTTTATTTTATTTTAAGAAATTGATTTGAATATTTTTGTTTACTACGCGGTAGTTATTTTTATATATTTTTTAAAATTTTGCTAGTGACGACGTCATGGAATAGGGTGACCAGTTTTAATGTTGATTTCTTTTACAAACATCTGGAGTTAGATTTTAGCCTATGAGATCAAAAAGTTGACACATTGATTATAATTGAGATTCAGAAACTTTTTTTAAATTGAAGATTGAACCGAAATTGTTTAGCCCATTCTGCCCAATCTGTGAAAAAATTTAAAGGTCAAATAGATGCCAAGCGCATTCGTGTATTTATGTAAAATTAAGCACCATTACATAATTTTAAGAGCTGAAAATAGCAAAATACGGTTTAGAAAACTAAAATATCGAAATGGTTTTGAAATCAGCATAAAGGTACAAGTCCGAGACGGGCTGCAAACTGCCGACTGCATTCGCCGACCGCAACTCGCCGTCTGAATAACACCTTTAAGGTGCAAAACTTAAAGGTAGTTTTCCAACGGCGACCGCAAACTGCAACCGCAGATGACAGCAGCAGACAAGCGACACTACTGGTTCATACAAATCAATGTGACTTGCGGCCTGGCTGCGGTTGCAGTCTGCAGTTTGCAGCCCGTCTCGGACTTATACCTTAAGTTAACTTTTACTTTACGTACCGAATTCTCAAGGGTGTCCGTTACTTTAATTTAATTTCAGTCGAATGTAGTCATCATTTAGAACACAGAAAGTTATTTTACGTAGCTGTTGGTTCTTAGGCGAACAATGTATGTCCGCTTCGCAATCTTCTTTCATTAGTTGTTAGTGGGTATTGGTCGCCCAATCACTCACAGATCAATTAGTTGACATGAGATAAAAATTTTGCCTTTCAAAACAACATTTAAGTCAACTGGATCATGATGCATGCATGGGAGATATAAAAGAATGAACAAGCAACAGAAACAACCAATACAATCAACAAAGTGCGCTTGTTAAAAGGAATTTAAAAGCACTTTTCAGTTTTTCCGCTGTCAATAATAAATGTTTTTCATTGTGTACGGGCATGACTAACATGTGTGTATATGGAGGCTCACAAACTCAATTTGGACTCGGGCGGCGTCTCAATAATTCAGCGAATTCGTAGGCACGGTCGCGTCCGCTCCCGTTTTCCGTGTTCCACCACTAATATCTGTACGGAGGCAGAATTAACCATGTCACAGACGGAGATACTATTTATTGCATCCTGGGTAAAGATATATTTTCTATCTTGACATTGATGTCTTCCGTTTATTTTAATTGATGACCTAATGCACGATTCACACCTGGCGAATCGCATTGGAGCGGGCGCAGAATATGAACTTTCATTAAGCTTACTAATAATCCTTATCCTTACTAATATCCTTACTTCCTTACTAATATAATAAATGCGAAAGTAAGTTTGTTTGTTTGTTACTTTTTCACGCCTAAACCACTGAACCGATCATCCTGAAATTTTGCATATTATACGTTGTCAGGTGTACAGAAACGGACATAGGGTAGGTACCTTTCATCCCGAAAAATAGTACTGTTCCCGAGGAAAACAACAATAACGTTCATAGATAGCGCCACGTGTCTTTCGAATCACGATTGAATTATATTATTATAGAAACATTAGTAGTGTGTTAAGAGTTTTTTGAGCTTAATTAACGCGAGCGAAGCCGCGGGCAAAAGCAAGTAATATTATAAATGCGAGAGTAGCTCAGTCTGTTTGTTACCTCATCACGACTAAACTACGGAACCGATTTTGATGAAACTTGGTACACACGGCTACACATCAACCTATACATTTCCAGTTTACACTGACCTCTCATTGTAAGGAAATCCTATATAATGCGAGATTAGCTTATACTGGAAATAAATAGCTTCATCTGTAGCCGTGCGTACAGATATAGTCTGCAACTAAAAGGACATGGGCTTCTTTTATCCCGAAAAACGCGGAATACGTGATAAACGACATCCAAGCGGGCGAAGTCTCGGGCGAACTCTAGTTTGCAAATATGAAGTTTAGTAATAATAAATACAAGTCAATACTCTTTATTGCATTATAAATTGAGCTCCCGTCCTATCCGATGCGCGCCATTGCGGTGCGCTCGGCTTCGACGCGGTTTGTCATTTGCGAATAACACTTAAGAAATCACTTTAATTACACCCCTACACAAGTTTAGTTTTAGTATAAGTACACTAAACGACGCCGGATACTAAATGTTACAAAGACAAAAAGTCAATGGGCAACATAGTCCTAGTGTCAAAATGTACAAATGTCTTAATGTATATGAATGTGCAAATGACAAAAAATAATTGTGATATAATGCGTAAGGGTCTAATTGTTAGATTGTCAAAATGTACAAAAGATAAAACACAATTGTGCCAAAATGCATCGTGGTCCAAGTGTCACACAGTCAGGATTCGAACCCGCAAACCTGGGCTTCGAAGGTACGATCACTAACGACTGAGCCTACATACACCTATCTGCTACTTGATATCAATATAATTCTCTGCACTGGTTATCTAATTAAAATCTCTTCTCTATCTAATCTCTTTGAGTATAAATACTTCTTGAAAGTCCGGTATCCCTGAAAAAGATGATTGAAATGTCATTTCATTTGTTCTATCATAGCGGCATTTGGGCAAAATGACATTTTGGCACTGGGCAATTTGTACAATTGAACATTACAGCTTTAATGTATTCTATCATAGCGGCATTTGGGCAAAATGACATTTTGGCACTAGGCAATTTGTACATTTTGACACTAGGACTATGTTGCCCATTGACTTTTTGTCTTTGTAACATTTAGTATCCGGCGTCCACTAAACCTGAAACTAGTTTGTTAAGAATCACTAGGAGAATCGATTGGCATAGTATTTATACCACGTTAAATCTTTCGGTTTTTTTTTAAATAAATTTCAGTTTTGTTTCAATAGGTTTCTATGCATAACAGTGGACGGGAATAGACACCTTGAGGCTTGAGACGGTCTGCTCGGTCAGTTTCCGTGTATTAGACAACCCCTGCATAGCACATCTCACACATTTCACAGTCTACTGGGGAACTTAACGCAACATAAACTAATGTGTAACTTGGAGTTTTATTAAAAAAAATACATACTCCGGTAATTCTGATTAAAATCTAGTTGGGGTGTCTCGGTTTTTGTTTATACTAAAAATAGTATTGTATAGTGATAGCGATGTAGTGATACTTGCTCTAAACCACAATGCTACTAGGAAATCAAATTGATCAAGATGACATCCGCGTCTGACTCAAAATCCGCGTCCGAAAATTCTAGAAATTTATCTAACTTGCCGGACTTTGGCTAGCTGAAAAAGAACTTGCTGCAATTAGTTTTAGAAGTTACTTATTGGTAGTCACAGAGCATAAGATATGAATATATTTAATAGTATCTCCACCATATGAAATGCGCTTTATGGCAACCAAATGAAAGATTGATGCGATCTTTCAGAACATAATGTCCTAAATAGATAAATATAATTATAGAAGCACTTCGCTTATGGCTGCTTATAGTATGAAACTGTTTGAAATGCGCAGCGATGATTGAAAAAGATAATAAATATATGCAACGCCTTTTGAAATAAAATTGGGATGGATGAGATGGATGTTATTCTTTCATGTTGTTCCGCACACATAAATTTTGTTTTGATCTATTGTAAAGTTTTTTGATTGGGAGATTGAATATACACTCGGGTGCAATGAATCCGGGTCACTAAGTGCTCATTCACACGAAGACGATTCGTTTTTTTTGACGTGTCGTCTTTTTTCACGATTTTTTTTTTTTGACGGCGGCTTTTCTTTTTAAATGCCCGTGTTCACACGCATCACGAATCGTGAAAAATGTCGGACACGTTTTACATCACGTATTGTCTTTTAAATAACACGAATCGTGATTTTTTTTACGGATTCATTGTGTTCTATAGGTAGTTCATCCAAGACTAAGAATCACGAAACGAATGTGAACATCAATTCGGATATTTTGCCGAATCGTGATAAAACACGATTCCGTATGCAATGTGAACGTCAAACCGTCGTGACGTATCGTGTTTTATGACGAATCGTCAATGACGGAACCCGTGTGAATGAGCCCTAAGATAAACCTTAATATCTCGGAAACTAAGAATGTTAGCTTTTTCAAATAAAAGTATTTAATAGACTATTTAAGAAGTAGTAGAAGACTGCCTCGTTGGTCTAGCGGTCGCACGCGCGACTGCTGAGCGTGAGGTTCAGGGTTCTATCGCCAGGTCGGGCAAAGTGTTATTGGATTTTTCCGGGTGGAATTTCTCAGTAGCAGTCCGGAGTCTGAATTTGTGCCCGGTTGATGGCAATAGTCTCGCCCCCTATTACATTCGACTTAAACATAACGGCGAAACGAGGGTGTACTATACACCTCTGCCAACCCTTCGGGGAATAAGGCGTGATGTTATGATGTTATTTAAGAAGTTTTATCAATTTTATTTGTGTAGTATTAAATGGTCTACAAAATACTTTTATGGTATGTTTAAACCAGTGCGCTTTCATGTTCATCTTGCGCTTTCAACCGTTGCCGTAATCGCCACGCTTGGCAGGCGGGTTGGCGATCGCAGTATGGTCGTTAAAGTACTTACTCAGAGAACGCTGCTGCCCATCCTGTAGAGAATCCCTTAGTCGCCTTTTAAGACACCCACGGGAAGAGATGGGGTAGTGCTATTCTTTAAGTCCGGCACTACACGAAACCGTACGTAACGTAATTAATGTTATAAGTCTGTTATTGTCTGCCGATTGTCGTTCTAATAAGATTATAAAATACGAAGACTTTTTCTTAAAGTTGCACAGTAAAATTTTAAATACGACGAAGAAGGACGAGGTAGTGTCGGGCGTTAGTCGGCTAGATGAGCTGATGACATCGTAAAAATAGTTGGAAAAACTGCTTGAGGTATGCTAAACACCGAGAAGAAAGGCGTGCAAAAAGCTGAGAAAGAATAAGACATTTTGAATTAATTAACTAAGAAGCGCTCCAATGATATTAGCTTGGAATTTACAAAACAATCTGCCGAGTATAAGATTTTTCTAAACTTATGAATCACATAATAAACATTTATTCGACGGACTTTATAAGGTTAGTCGGAAAGGGGTACTAATCCGCAGCCCACTTATAGTATCACTGATGACCAGTGATCGGAAAAAGGTGAGCTAATTTACCTAAACTTCAAAGAACAGAGACAAAAACTGGAGACTTCCTTAAGACAACATTTTTTTTGTGAAAATTATTCCGGGTTTCGGGACATCACTAAAGTACATTTAATATGAATGTTAATAGTACAGAAAACAATTAAATTCGTTTCCTATTTTTGTTTCCCAAAATTGTTACAAAACCAGATGACACGTTTTTCATTGTTTCTAAAAAGGGATTGTTTATTGTTTTCAAGAAATGTTCTTTTATTTTTTGAAAACAAATGAAAGAAAATCTCCGAGAAAATTCTCCCGAAAAAAAAATGTTGTCATAAGGAAGTCTCCAGTTTCTATCTCTGTTCTTTGAAGTTTAGGTAAATTAGCTCACCCTTTTCCGATCACTGCTGATGACTGTCTTAAAGCAAGTGTTTAAATAATAAAAAAAAAAACGATAGTATTTATTTTCCTAAAAAAATATATTTATTTTAGTTTTTTTAAAAATCTTCATCCCTGCTTTAGTTACGAACTCAGAAAATGGTGCTTCTAATACATGACCCCAAATGCCCTAAACTGTAACAGCTGATCATAACTGGGGATAGGTAGATTTTAGCGTTTTTTTAGATCTTTTGTCACCTAATTTCTTTTAAACTATTGACTTTTGGAAAAAGTTGTAGAACAAAAGTTATTCATTATTATGGGTACTTTAACACCCTTTTGGGGTTAGTACCCCCTCTCCGACTTACTGTGTATATAGCTTCTTGCTTTAGACTGCCTCATCAGTTTTTTTCGATTTCCAGTAAAGTTGTTATTTTATAAAATTCTAGGCAGGATTCACTTTGTTTTTTTTTTTTATCAAAACTAAGTATGCACTTCCATAAATATACGCAAGCTTTCAATTTGCTTTGTAATCTAAATGTAGCTTTTGACAATGTGGACAATATAAGCTGGCCGTCATATCAAACAGATAAGCTGGTTGTGTGAGCTCCTACCATGACGTACAAAGGAAGCTTTGTCCTTTTCAAAATAAGTTCGCAAATTGTGATACATCTATGTACAGTAGACGAAAGAGATATGTGTACAGGCCAAGGAATATAAGAACTTTCTGTGTGTTGTGGTGAAGGCGTATGGTGAGAACCTTTTCTGCTATTAATAACATACTGCTTTTACCAATTTGTCTGCTAAGCGTGGTGATTAATGTATGGTCCATCTGACCGTTCATTTTAGCAGTCATTAGAAGGCCGATGTATTAGCTGGTGCCATTAATGAGCTGATATGATGCATTGTACTGAGGTGGTAGTCTTTGACATTTACACTTTGGAACAGCAGCTTCTTTTTTTTCGACAAATCAAAAGTGCTTGTCTAATTG
The DNA here is from genome assembly GCA_905220435.1 of Amphipyra tragopoginis. Lineage (NCBI taxonomy): Eukaryota > Metazoa > Arthropoda > Insecta > Lepidoptera > Noctuidae > Amphipyra > Amphipyra tragopoginis. The sequence continues at coordinate 9,219,118 of HG992006.1, forward strand.
AAATAATGCCTTGACTTTGACATCGCTTGTCTAAGATGGTGTTCACTAACATGAATTTTCTGGCTACACCGCTTATTCCAAAAATGTAGTAGAATTTTAGGTAAACAGTTGTTAAATCCGAGAATTCATGCTGGTGAACACCAGCCTTGTGTGTGTTTTATCTACGTAGTACTTGGTAGCTTCTTTGCCTGAATACCTAACTACTTTGCTGTGTGTACATGTGGAAGTAAAATTAATTTACGAAATGAAATTTAATGACAGAGAGAAACCTTTCCGACATATTCATTACTGCATAAAGTAATTGGAAAATTATTCAACTGTAATAATGCTGTCTTTTCATTTCTCGACACGTGAAATAACATCAACACAGCGAAGCGTTTTACGAGAAAACTGTGGGAAACAATGTTTTCTATTATTACTGTTTATTTTTCATTAGCTTTTGTATTGGTATCTCGGCATCTGTTCGCCATTGGCTTGTTGTTGCAGTATTCTGTGCTTGGAGTACTAATCGTACTTACGTGCATTGCCTCAATAATTCCAGGAATAATTTAATTGATTTCGCGGGTTAGGTGCCGTGAACGGTGCTCTAAATAGAACAGTTCAATTAGGAGACGGCTACTGCAGTGGTTCTATGATACCGTATGGATGTTTATTGATAGTTCTGAACTTAAATAAGTTGATACTAGGTAAGTACTATAAATTATATATCTTTCTAAGAATTAATAGGAGTGATTGTACAGGTATTGCTAATATTGGATTTTAAAAAGTTGTCAGAACTGTATTATCTCTTTCTATTCTCATTTCATACCTAATTATATTTTAAAATTCATACATAGATAATATGAACTTTACTAGAATTGTGTAAGGATTATTTCTATCGGCAGATAAAAAAATATTTATTTATTTCATACTTTAATGCACAATGTAGTTACGCACGGCGACATATCAAGCTATACATTTCCAGCATGAACTGATCCCGCATTGTATAGGTTTTCCGTACAATGAGAGGCCATCTTATACTGGCGACTTATAGCCCTGTCTGCCGTCCTATTTCTAAAAGACCGTAAAGTTACATTTTGTCAAATTTGAGTTTTATAAGGGCCTTATTCCCGTCACGCGGGTTCGTGCCCGCGTGCGTGCCTCACCCGCATGCGTGGCGCTCGCAGTTCACCTTTTCATGCGTGTTTCACGCATCCCAATAAACAAATGTATGAAAAGGTGAAATTCAGGTGCCACGGTTGCGGGTGAGCCACGCACGCGGGCACGAACCCGCTTGACAGGAAAAACGCCCTAAACTATATAAAAGCGCAACATTTTCTCTATCGACCAGTCTGGTCCGTATTTTTCAATCATGTGTCAATTACGAGATCCAGAGACTTTCACTGAGACATAACCATAAAATGCCATACCATACCATATTGTAGATGGTCAAATTTCAGTACAAAAAAAAGCATGACATAAAAAACAAAAACTTTAATTTTGAAACCTGTTAAAGTCCTGTAACTCATTAAAAATTATACAATGAGCTTAAAGTAGCTCAATAATTTGGTATAATCAAAAACATCTGTATGTCTTCAGAATTTCTAGGGACAACACTTTCGACGTTTTTGCTCTTAACTCAGAATTAGGTTCGTAGGTAGGTAGGAGGTCACTTAAGGGCCTTTTAGAAATAGGACGGCAGGTGTGTACACAAGGCAGACTTAGGTAATGCATATGGCATTCTCTACCAAACCAATCAACCGTTGGGTCAAAGAGAACAGCATCGAAATGGTTATAAAAGATAATCAAACTTAATTTAATGTATAACCAAAAAAATATTAGGTAATATAGGTAAGAGGTTCTTTAAAAGGTTCTTTACCTAGATAAATTATCATTGTATGGAAAATCAAATGCTCATGTTGGCTTTTGTCTCGTTTAGTTAGCTTGCCTGTTCAGTTTGAGTGCACCGCAAGGGTTGGATTTCCAGTAAGCCTTAGACGTCAGACAATTGCCACGTCTTTGTAGTCGAGTTACTGCTGTTACTGCTGCGTGCTGCTACTGTTAGCTTTCTTAATCAAAGGTGATTGGTTGAAGGTGATGTTTGTACCTATGTATAACGGTTTACGGTTTAAGACTTTTGTTTCTCATAAAAAGAATACATTCCTTGACGTAATGTATTAAAATAGTAAGAAAATGCAGGTAGGACAAGATAATCAACTTATTGGCACAGTTAAGTTAACAATATGCAAGTACCACTAAATAAAAGCTTCTAAAACTTCAATGAACCTATTAAATTTCGAAATTAAATTGTTATCCAGTTGCCATGACAGAAATAACAATAATATTATTAGTGTCTGATGGCGTAATAGCGGGGAAACCCACTCCGGGTCTTTTAGACCCGCGACGGTGAAACCGGTGCCACAGCTCTCTACACCTCTAGCCGCTCACACGTTGTTGCCCCCTTCGCCTATTATACTGGCCGCTTTTCAGGGGGCCCAGCTAGTGAGCTGGCGAGTCACCGTCTGCCAAAACTTTTCAATTTTAAACTTGAAAGGCATACGCCGTCTTCCGACAATAGAAGTTATCCAGTCCACTTAACACCCCTTCCCATAGACCAGATATTTTTCACCATATTTCACAATAGTCTTCCACCCACCTGGGACGGTCCATGTCTGTACTCCAATAGTGCAGCCGTGGACAGTCCCCGGTTGGTGCCCCATCCCATTTTTGATTAAAGTTCTCAAAGGCGCCTCTGCGCGTTGGACCTGTGTCCCCTGTATGCCTTCTAAAGGACCAGACATCTTCCGCACGGAAGATAAGCCGTGATTCTTAAAAGATATTATTAAACAAAATAAAACTTATTAGAGAAAGTTATAACTCTCTTTATCGTAATTATGAATTTTTCAAAGGCTCTGTTTTTTGTTTGTAGAGGTGGTCCCACACCGGTGTTCACAAAAGTTGGACACAGTTTCAAACAGTTTTGTTTTGTAGCAAAAGGTTACTAAATGTATTGTTGAGAAATGTTCACAATCATTCGTTAACAGTTATAAACTGTTTACGTTACTGTTTGAAATAAATGCTAGGGATTGTATCTGAAATATTTTTTGATGTATCGAAACGTTTATAAAACGTTTCAATACATTACTTTCAACTGCTCTCACACCGGATGTTTCTAAATGTTGACAAACGTTTGTGAACACCGGTGTGGAACAACACTCCATTTATCAAAAATATTGCAAATTTTAATGCTACATAAAACATATTTTCTACTCCCAATGTTGAAATGTTAAGTGATTATCATGAAACATAGCTAAAATTCATCACGATTAAACCAGATTTCAAACAAAAAAAACTACATTAATATCGAACCCGTTTGGAATATCCAATTGAAGACAAACGATTCAGATTTATCCCTTTTTTACATAGGGGGTTAAAGCAACAGCGTTTAAATCTTGCTGGCAATGAGGAACAAAATGTAGCGTATTCACTTCACAGCGAAATCCTAAAACTAATTTAAAAATCCCTTATACAGAATATCGTAGAAGAGCTTGGCAATATCCTTGATAGCATATTTTTTCCAAAACAGTATTCCGATATTGCGCTGCAGTTAAGGCAGGCAGTTACGATCCCGAAAGATTTCCATTTCACGCTTCGTCGCATTCGGCTGCGCATTAAAATATGCAACGGGAGCCCTATTCTGCGCGTTATATAGTTACGAGAACATTACCACATCGTTCTGGAATTAGAATAGAACATAAGTTGCCCAGTTAAATTTGGCATTTCATTGTGGCGTTGTTTGCAAAGGCAAATGTCAACGATATATCAAATTTAATGTACAAAAATTTCTACCGCCTGTCATGTTAAGCTGGTCACTCTATCATCACCATTCAGCCGAAAAATGCCCACTGCTAGATATAGGCCTCCCCAAGTATCACCACATCGACCGGCCCAGTGCTTCTCGCATCCAGCGGATTCCCGCAACCTTCACCAACTAATCGGTCCACCTTGTTGCCTACCCACGCTGCGCCCTCCGGTACGCGGTCGCCACTCCAGAACCGTTCGGTTCCATCGACCATCAGTTCTGCGAACAAAGTGCCCACTGCCATGTAAGTTTAGCAATTCTTCGGGCTATGTCGGTTACCCTGGTTCTGCAGATCTCATCATTTCTGATATTATTTCGTAGGGAAACTCCTAGCAAAGCTTGTAGATTCGTTTAATCACATAATTGATACCTGTAGTTTTTATTGTCACACAGCTACACGATAGTAATGAGACTCACTGCCTTGTGCCTATTTCCAGTGGGATGATACGTTACACACATGAAAGTAAGAATGGACATTCGTCGCATGAGTACTGTAGCTAAGAAGTTACATAGATGTATCTGACCGAACAACCAACAGCAGTCGCTCATTTTCGCGCCACTCTGACTTAGCTTTGTCGTACTGTACGCGCGTGTTGCCAAGACAACAAGTGTTATTTAGACCGGTAGTCTCCAACTTGCTACCAAATGCGTGTACATCACTTGACATGAGCGTGTTTAGTGCAAAAGTACTTCACAGTGTACACAGTGGCACGTTGCCAGTTCACCGCCTAACAACCTGCCATTGACATTGACAACGTATTTTGTTTCTATTAGCAACTACTCTAAAATTGGCGACGGAACACCTGGCTAATGAACACGATTAATCAAAAATAATTACGGAAATAAATAATATAAATCTTTGCCATCAGTTGGTGTTGGCTCATTAATAACAATTATTTGTCATAGCATCGTTGAGTAAAGTGTCGGGGCGATTGATAACAGTCTTTAGATATACTTTCTACATTGTTAAAAATCAATGTATTCGTCATGTTTATTTTGTGTAAACGTCTTTATATATGTTACGGGTAAAGCCCGAATGGCGGGTGCACCTAGGTTTACCCGGGCACAACTAGGTGCAACCAGTTGGGTAGAACTAGGTGTAGCTTAAGTCTACGGAGCCCCGCTGCGCGGCGCTCATATTACTGTCTGCAGGGTTTAAAGTAACCTAACACGAACCTAACCTATCCGTGTCGGGGTACCCCTTAACCACCGGTGTGCGGGTACACCTAGTTCTACCCGCTATGATGAAGGGTAAACCTAGTTTTTTTTAAAAAAAAAAAAACAACTTTAACACTAAGATTTCTCTTGTATCGTGGGTGCGTTTACAGACACAAATCTCACAAACAAACGCCCAGACCCGGAACAACCATCTGTAGGCCATACAAATTTTTGTTCCGTGTGGGAATCGAACCCACGACCCGTAGCGCAGAAGCCAATCGCTTAGCCACTGCACCAAACGTGTCGTCAAACATTTTGACGAGGTATGTGAACATAAATGTAGGGAACAGCTGTTTTTTTTTTGCGATTTCCGTTTTCGTCCCATAGTAAAAGTTGTTCGTAATGATGAGTACAGGGACCCCTTAAGAGGTTGTGCCCTTATTTATGTTACACCTTGTATAAATGTGAAAGTTTGGATGTTTGTGAGTTTGTAATTGTTTGTTAATCAATCACGCCTTATCGGCTGAATAGTTTTCAATGAAATTTGGCACACAGGTAGACCACAACCTGGATTAGGACATAGAATATTTTTTATCCGGGTACATGAAGTAGTTCCTCTAGGATGCGAGTGAAACTGCAGGCAACATCTAGTATTTAATACATCATTAAAATAAATGAACTTCTGAAAAAATCCTGTCTGATTTTTAGTATTGTAGTATCTGGGTTGAGTTGCGGAGGATAGATGGCAGGCGCTACTAGGGAAACAGTGGTGCAGTCTGTCGAATTTAGATTTCTGTGGTCGCATAGCATAGCAAAAGTATGACTATCCTTTCGCTGAGCAAGGGCCTCTTCTTAGAAGGAGAAGGTTTTAGGCCCTAGTCCAACACGCTGGACTGGTGTAAGTTGGTTGCCAACAAATACTCCTTTTGGAAACTCTCAGGCCCGGTATCCAAAAAAGCGGAGAGGAGAGATGTCTCGCAAACAACCAATCGGATTTCGTTTTGATTTGAAGCTAAGCGGAGAGATTTGAAAATAACGCAATCTTATTGGTTGATCGAGACATCTCCTCTCCTCTCCGCTTTGGTGGATACCGGGCCTCAGGGGTACAAATTTCCTCATGACGTTTTCCTTCACCGTTAACCACAGAACTTATAATAAGAGGCATAGAAATGTTACTTAAGCTGAAAGCGCGAGGCGCCTATATGGCTGAAAAGCCAGATATTTGATTTACCGGGCTCAGTCTGAAACGAACCGCCGTCATGACAACGGGTCAATAAAATGGGTTATTGTAGCGTATCCAACTGTGGAAACTGTTCAGAAAAGGGTGACTGTGCTTCTAAAAGGATTACATTTCACTGGTGAACACCGTAATTTAAAAAATAACAATAATAATAATAAAAACAACAATTTCGCGGACACATTTAAAAACAGCACCGAATGTTGTTATTACCAAGTGATTCGATATACATTGCTTGTTTAAATTCGGAACACAATGTAAGCCACGATTGAGACGCCGCAATGGATTAAAACAATAAACGATATTTTCTCACCCACAACTATGCCATAGTACGGCTGCTGTTGGCAGACGCGAGTTAGTGCTGTGATGTCAGTGTTTCCCAGTTATCGATATATCCACAGTAGTCAACAAATTATGCTTTGATAAAATTCCAGTGATAATTTTGTTTTATTTTCTTATTCCGTTTTTGGTGTCATTTCATTTCATCATTTATTTTAATTCAAATCTAAAGTCACCAAGTCAAGTCAAAAAATTTAAATGGTATTAAAAAATACTGCAATTGATGCCCAAACTATTCTATTCTTTACGTCCGTGTGGTACCGGGCGTAAAGAATAGCACTACCCCATCTGTTCCCGTAGGTGTCGTAAAAGGCGACTAAGGGATTCACTAGAGGATGGGCAGCAGCGTTCTCAATACTTAACAATACTTTAACAACCATACTGCGATCGCCAACTCGCCTGCCAAGCGTGGCGATTATTGCAACCCAAAAACCTCCCCCCAACATTGTTTGGGAGAGGCCTATGTCCAGCAGTGGACGTCATTCGGCTGAATGATGAGAATGATGCCCAAACGGGAAGAAACTTCGAAAAATTTAAAAATTAGGTGTCAGCTAAAGCGTATCATTTCGTAGGTATCAACATTTTTAAAGAAATTGATTTTCACCAATTTGACTAAGTGCCCATGGACAATCATGTAATTTTATTAACAAAATGTGTAATGGAATGGTATACAACGTGTTACAAAAATACCCCTAAAGCCCAAAGGGGATTAAAAAGTCCATTGTAAAGAGTCTATTGGCAATATTTTAAAATAAAAGGAAGACCCAGAAAAAAAATTTGGACAAATCATAAAATAAAATCATCATTGAATAGCTATCCTGAAAACATAAAAGTAAAGAGTAGACTACCCAGAAACTCTAGAAAGTCATTTACATTCTAAAAAAAAACACAAAATAAATTAACGCACAGTACAAGAAAATGCAGTTTAATTGATACTTATAATACTGATTTTCGTAAAGGACATCTAACACACTCTACAGATACACATACACACATCTTACATCATTCTTCAACACACGCAATTCCATAGACACAGCCAAACATGTCACATTCTAATACTATTGGACTATCACGTAAGTCGTCACTAATTATATGTATCAACCTTCTTCATGGACTAATTTACATCCACACCAAATAAAATAAATCCTTGTAAATTAGAAATCCCCTAGCGACTGCATCTGCAAATTGTAACAATCGATAACATTTTATCTTGCGTCAAGTACTAGCGTAAATGTAAAATAATTGTATATGTGTGAGTATATTATGCGGTACGTGTTTATTCAACGCTCTTTCTTAGTCTTAAGGTTCATAATTGTTAGTAGTAAATGTGCAAGTAATTGTGTGCGTAATTGCGTAGGTATGGTTCTAGTTTTTTCTATGTATGAGTTAGAGTGAAAAAAGCGGCGACATCGGTTCCGGAAGGAAAAACAATTGATACCATTTCTATTCTCATATTATAAGTTCTGTGCCGTTAACGCAAGTGACCCGCTTTCGACACGACCTGCACGCGCTCCGCGTTTACATTTGGTGAATTTTGGTATGACATGCTTCATAGTAATATCCCTTGAATACAACTCATGCGACCCGCCTTCCACCAATTCGAATCATACCAATAGCACAGTGTGCCTACTTACTACATACAGTGGGTCAACGCCCATACATTTGATAGGTCCTATGAAATGTCAAAATTATGCAGGGGCGGAGGTTATGTCCCAAGTATGCAGTATGGCTACTCGGGACATAACCTCCGCTCCCTCACCCCGCAACCACCCGCACGATTTCTCTGCGACAATGTTCTACGTTGACCGACTATAAGGAGTAAGATATAAGTAGACTGTGCTAATAGCATTCCTATTTTTATTAGTATATGTGTGATTCCAATTAATGCTCTTCAAATTGGTGCGCTAAATGGAATGCCTCCGACGGGCCGCCCTGCCCGCGTCCCGTTATCGTGTGGCTTGACTTGTTATTTAGATTTCCATGGGTGTGCCAAATGCCTACCTAGCACCTTCCATGTCTAAACTGTGCATGTAGCCAAATAGTTCCTATTGAATTGTTCCCAGACATCAGTTAAGTAACGATCCCGCCGTTGATAGCTAAGTGGATGATTGCATAACCAAATGTGGTGTCTGACCTTTCACGACCAATAGGTGCGTTCGTCAATACATGCATGAGACCTAAGATATCCTTGAGGATAATGAAAGAGGGAAGTGCTTACATGTTATATGATGTTAAACATACCTTTGAAATGCTAACAAGCATTGCTACAACATATGAAAGTGTATGAACTATGGTATTTATTAATAACGCTTTTAGGCGATGAGCCAAAGACTGCATTTATTGGCTAATTATAAAATACACAGGTACACAGCAGACACCAATGAAATTATAAAATCCAGGGCGAAGTGGAGACAGAAAACAAGGAAAGCTGACCCCACCACCATGTGGGCTGAGAAGAGAGAAACACGGCGGAAACCAATAACCGAAGTTATACTCGTGAACATAAATTCTATTAAATATTAAGATCGGTTATTGGTTTCGGCTGTTAATGGTATATTTGCAATCTGTTAAGATACGTAGTAAATAGGTTATCTATCAGGTAATCTATACCTCCGCCGAGATTGCGGTGCATGCAGCTGCAAATCCCGCGACGCCGGCCAAAGGTCAGGAGAAGGAACACCGTTAGTTTTTAGCTGATGAGAGTCCGGCATAACCTTACACGCCTTCCCCGGGCAAAGGGTATCGATGAGGATTTTCCCACAATAAATAAAAGAAAAGCCAATCTATATTGTATCTGCACAGCACATAAGGGATGCTGCTGTGAATCCTCATGATGTAAACCTTTAGAGCTCATAATTATGCACTGCATCCGATTCCAATCCGAGAAAATAAGATCCGAGGAAACTCGTCTACAAATGTATGAAATTGGGATGGGACGCAGTGCACAAGACCTCTTAGTTCGTTTTTCCACGGTTCCACGATTGTTTTTGTTACTACATTACTAGTGTCTCAGTAAAAGGTTCTTAGAAATGTATGGCCGTCGGAGTCACCAAATTTCGTGTCGAGAGCTGTAGAAAGACGGCCTTAGTTCTCATATACGATTTCCGGCTTAGAGTTAGCATCAGTTTCTTTTTCTGCGTCATCGGCAATGTCTCAGTTGTAACTTTTACAACCAGCCAGCATTTTGCAGCGATTATTGGAAGGCTTAAATGTTCAATAGATGACGCTGACTGGGGCTTCCTCTTCTATCAGATCATAAGTCTGATAGATGAGGAAGCCTCCTCCCCCGCATGATTTGATGACGTCCCTATCATGGCCAATATGGACTGCTGCGTTTTTCTCGTGACCTATAAAAACATGATTTTTAAAATTGACTTTTTGGAATTCCCAAGAGCCATTGCAGTTATGCAACGTAGCTTTCCAGAATATTCCTCCGAAACAGCAACGTTCGCACCTGTCGCACTAATGTACGTATTGCGATACATGAAATTACACGGCCATTTTATTATACACCGCTGCTGCTGACTTATTAGGAAAATGTGAGGAAATCTAATCGGTGATGATGGGGAAATTAAATAGGAACGATTTGATGTGAGATTTTAGTATTATGAGTAGGGATCGGATATTCGGATGCATATTTAATTATAGTGAATTTTTAGCTATGAAAGTATGGAAGCGGCTACTTAAAATTTATTTTTTTAGGAACACCGGGAATGGCAGAACTAGTCGGGTGTATGGTATGGGAGCGACTTCTTAAAATGATTAATTAAAAAAACGGGATTCTTAGAATAAGAATAGAATAAGAATAAATTTATTTACCAAAAAAGATTTCTACAGAAAATCCATCTAACAGGTGATTGATGTTCTATACGATTGCTTATTAAGGACAATATTAACTGTGGCTTCCACACTAGGTCGAGCCTGTCTCGCGGAAGCCTTAGTGCATAAAAAAACATAGGTACAGTTTGAATTTTGCCTCGATCGTAAAAAAGTAAAAAAAAGAAAAAACAAATTAAATAGCCGTTTCCAGCAGTAACATCGGTATCGTGCGTGTGTGTATGTATGTATGTGAGTGAGTGTGGGTGGAAGGGGATGATGTTCGTGTGTGGTAGTGTGTGTGGATTGAATAATTATTTAAAATTAATGTTTAAACCCCGATGCAAATATGTGTGTGTAAGAAGAGGAGTAGTGTGTATTAGACACTTAAAAAAAAAATGTCCTCTAACCGCGGGATTTTTTCGATACAAAAGCGCATTCTATATTAGCCAACATCTCAAGTTTAGGTGAATAATTATGAGATATTAATATTGTTGGTAAAAAACCAAACAACAATAATACTAGCCTGTAACTTTCGCACTGAAGGGCAAAGGCCTTTTCTCATACAGTGAAGGAACGAGCATTGATCGCCACACTAGCTCACTGCGGGTTGGTGATTTCGGACTATTAATTCCAGATTTCCTCTTGATGTTTTCCTTCACCGTTAACGCATTTTGCTTTCTTGCGTTCACGCAAGTGATAATCAGATTATGATCCGCACATGTATACTTGAAAAGTCAGAAGTGCGGGCCAGGGGGCCTACTCCTTAAGTCCGTCAACGAAGTTAGTCGCCCGTCCGAAAGTAGCCCGAAACGTAGGAGTGAACAAAACAAGTGTCAAGTTCAACTTTTCGGACGGGCAAAAACACATTGGTAGTAGGAACAACTGTTAAATCGTGTTGTCATTCATTCTTATTTCGGGCCCCGAAATAATCGTATGTCCGTAGGTGATAGGGAGTAGGAAACGCTCGTAACTAAGGCCGAAACCACGGACTTCGTGCTTAGGGAGTAGACCCCCTGAATCGGAACTCAGACACTCCAACATGAAAGGCAAGCGTTCAACCGCTAGGCTATCATTCCTTTTACGATAACAGGCATCAATTGCGTTAAAGGTGATCTGTCAAGAGAAACAATTTTTAAGTTACTTTAAAATTGGTTAAATCAGATATTTCTCCAAGTAAAAGGTATAATGTATTTTACAAAACAAACCTTTGCCCTGGAGCTGTCAAGTGCCGGCCATGAAATTGTATGTACCTTCATTAGCAGGTTGTAAACACGCTAATTAGTCAGCTACACCTTTCTTATCTCAGACAGGTATCAAGATACTTCGCTAATTATCAGAGGCTAATTATTACAAAAGCAGGTAATCAAATTATTCGAACAAGGAAGGTATTTTACAAGATCAGCTAAAAGGATTGCTTCCCGAGAAAGCGAAGCAGTTTGTATGCTAATTAGATCATATACATAATAAGATACCTAGCCAATCCGTGTGCCAAGCCGGGCCGCATTTAGTATCTGTATAACCCTTTTGTTTTATCGTGGGAAAATCTTCATGCTGGTTATGCCGAGATTTTACCGGCTAAAAACCCACGGTGTTCCTTCTCCTGACCTTCGGCCGGGGTCGCGGGATTCGCTAACTCGCCTCCCGCAGGCCACACACTAGGGTGGCCGGAGATCGTCGCGCGCCGTCCGGCGGCGCCCGGTGTGTCTGGTGATGGAAAGGAGAGTGGCAGTCGCCTCTCTCTCCCTCTCCTCTCCCTCCTCGGTCGCTATCACCTCGCAAAAGGAGGCGACCTCTGTAGAACCCTTTTTTTTTTTCATGGGAATATCCTCCGCCCGGGGAAGGCGAAGGGTTATGCCGGACTCTTACCGGCTAAAAACCCACGGTGTTCCTTCTCCTGACCTATGGCCGGGGTCACGGGATTCGCAGCTGCATGCACCGCGACCATGGTCAGAACCACGGCCGGAAGCGAGAGGTCACCACCGACTGCCGCGACTAGTTCGCGATGCTGCGTCGCCCTCGCAGGACACGCCTGCAGCGTGTGCAGCGCCGTGTCCTCGGGGCAGTCGACGCAGTGGTGACAACCGGGCGTCTGCTCCCGGCCTATGCGACACAGGTACTTCCCGAAACAACCATGTCCCGAGAGCACCTGCGTCAGCCGGAAGCTGAGGGCGCCGTGCCGCCTCTCCAGCCACTCCTCCATTACGGGTCTTACCGCCGCTATTGCGGCGTGCCCTGACCTCTGTAGAACCCTAGGCTAACTGGTAGTGTGGAGCAACAAGTAGGGCGCGTTTTTTTGGATTGAATGATCTGTATCTTGTGTAAATAGAACTTAATTCCGAGCTATGATCAAGTTACTATTTCTTAGTTCGCAAAAAGGTGATTTATTTATGTAATTAGATCACGCAGTATAAATATTATACTGCGACATGAATTGCATCTTAACACCATACATTATCGATTGCAAAACCTTCTCATCTTGATCACACGATTGTTCATCCGAACTTGAATGCCAAAGTAGTATCATATGCAGGAATCTGGCTGTGGGTGGCAGATGAAGACTGATAGTTAAGCAATTCTTACTTAGTCATCATAATAGATGCGTATACGCGTGGATTATGCAGGTCGCGTTTATTATAGCAATAGAATGTAACTATAATGTAGATTTAAATAAATTGCAAGCGTGGGTGTTACTTAGATTCTTATAAACTTGACTTTTAGAACACTATTATTTATTCTGGTCCCAGATACAGATATGTAAGTGCAAAGTGTGGGAGAATATTTGCAAATGCATTTGCGTTATTGAAAATCTTTTGGCGTTTGATAAAGGAGGTCAGTTTAGAGTTATTTGGTGAATATTGGAAAGACTCCAGTCCCCTCGAAAACCACACGCAGACGTACAAATATGCAATTAGAATATTTAGCTTTAATTCCGCCAAACTAGATCGCTAGCTTGGATATATGCAGCACTACCCTCCCGCTCATATTTGTTTGCCATGGATTTCCCCAAAGTTAGGCCTGATTCCATTATTTATCACATTTAGACTGAGAATCTTATAACTGGCCTCAGTGGCCGGTGTGGAAGTCGTCGGAATCGACTTCGCACGCAGGTCTGTTGCTGTAGACTTAATATGTGCAAATGGGGGTTCAAGGATTCCGATCTTGCTCCATATAACTGCGGTGATACAGAGCAATCCATACTGTCACACTTGCTAGTGTATCCTTTATGCTCGAACATCTGCACGAGGAACTATCTCTGCACGGCCACTCCTAACGCTATTCAAGAATTATTTGATGAATCATTGATATGATAAGAAAGAAAGACTGGCCGCAATTTAGCCTGTCGTCGTCCACTGCTAGACATAAGCATCTTTAAAGTTATTATTACGTCAAATAAGAGTTTTGCATGTACATATCACTCACGCGATTCAAATAAATTATCGTTCTCCCGACCACGGAACTCGAGTGTTTATCATAACATCACGGCTCTATTCCCCGAAGGGTTGGGTAGAGGTATACACCTCCATTTCGCCGTTATGTTTAAGTCCCATGTAATAAGGGGCGAGTCTATTGCCATCAACCGGGCACAAATCCAGACTCCGGGTTGCTACTAAGCAATTCCACACGAAAAAACCCTACAACACCTCGCTCGGCCTAGGGATCGACCCCAGGACTTCCCGTTCAGCAGTTGCGCTTTCGACTATTAATTAGACCAATGATTCAGTCATTGTCACAATTCAGTATATAGTCGGTCAAAATCTCGAAACGCCTACAAACATTTGGTTATTTCTTCTAAACAATCGTTGCCCATACAAAAATGGTCCATAAAAAATATTGAAGCAATATGAATTATGCAATAAAGTTCATAACCTTCTTTTCACTATTTGACGATTTTAACAAGACACTTCAGTACCTACAAGCTAACTACCAATTAGACTATTCAGTTAACATAATAAGAGCCAATCAGCGACGAATGTATCAGCATTTATCAGTAACGCGGCGTATTAATGGCTCGTTTTCAATAGGCAATTTTGATTCCGCTTCAAAAGATGGAAGGCGAGTTTTTCCAAAGCTTTTCGTACTCGAGCCTAATGAAGCTGAAAGGCTTTGTCATGAGATACAACACACAGCTCTTTGAAAACGCAAAAATGTATATTCACGACTTTTTGACTTTGATATAGAGGCGGATAATTTGAGGTTATGAAGCTTCTTTTGTTATTTTGTGTTTTTAAACGAAGCGGGAAGCTGCTGTTGTGTGTTTGCGTATCGATTGACTGTATTGTTTTGTATGTGTGCAGATTTGTTTAGTAGTTCGAAAATCATCTGGTGTTTAACTTTGAAATCTACTATATTAGAGTAGTAGAGCTCCTAGTGGAAGAGTTCGTCTGGGGAAGGGGACCCCCTTACCTATTTCTGCCACTAAGCAGCATTGCTGTGTTCCGGTTTGTAGTTTTTTTTTATTTCTTAATGGGCCTGCGTTTAACCACCATCTCGCCTGATGTTTAGCGATGATGCGGTCTACGATGAAGCACGCTTGCCCAGAAGAAACCAATTCACTCGTGACTTGAAGACACCCAGATAGTAGCTGTCGGGGAACACCCACTCAGGCAGCGCATTCCACTGTTTAGCGGCTTTCGCAATGAAAGTGGAATCAAAGCGCTTCGTTCGGGTTTTTGGTATATCAACCATGAACCGATGGCGCTTTTTCGTGCTTCTGGCCGTCCGATGGAAAAAAGGGCAGGGGGGAATTAGATCATGCAGATCTGAAGCACACTCTCCGAAATGTATCCGATAAGAAACCGATAGACTAGCAACTTTGCGCCGATGCTCAAGATTTTGGAGCTTGGTCTGAACAAGGCAGTCGTTGCTGATGAGCGTCTTGGCACGCTTCTCAATGAACTCCAACGCCTCAAGCTGCAATTTTGCTGAGCCATCCCAAAGGTGCGAACAAACCTGTGCTTTGTACAATTGAAGCAAATGTTCCGATGTGAAGTACCAGAAGGGTATGGATGCCGGTGAAATTTCAGAGACATTGAGACTTCGCCTATTTTGTTTCTTAGGTAGGCAATGCATCAGCAATCCTCTTGGTGTTGTAGTAAGTATATAGGCGGTGGTAACCACTTACCATCAGGTGTGCCGTCGGCTAATCTACCAACCTATTACATAAAAAAGAAGTTGTTGAGTTCGACTTAAAAAACGAGTCTCTCAATTGTTTAAACTCAATAACTATGGGACGGTTATTATTCAATGCTGTGCAACAATCTTAAAACGATTGAAATCGGGATGAGGTAATTCTGCATCATGTACACGATTTCATTATATCCATACACTAGATAACTCTGAAAGGCGATTTCCCCCACTAAATATGAATTGAACACTAACATGAGCAGTGCGAGATAATTTTGTCGTCGCAATATGTCGTCCAGAAACGAGAATAAGCTATACGTTATCTCGTCTCGGCACGATATAATGCGACGACAAAACTATGTCGCGCTGTGCTTATTACTTGTGCGCACTAATTCTTTATTAAGAATTAAGTTTTATATCATTATACCGACAAATGATGTCGAAAAAAATGCGATCTGCCCCGTGTTCATTCTAAAGAGCGAAGAAGAAAAAAAATAACAAATATCGAAACACTTTCATCAAATTGACAGTTCATCTTTTCTTTGTTATTTTATTTCATCAGTCCGTACCAATAAAATTTCTGTATAAACTCATCGATATCTCGGCCGCTTAATCGGACACGAAAATTGTTTTGAATAGCCAATTGCCCGTCGGGGGTAGCCGGAAAACGCGCCGGGGGTTTTTTCAACCCCATTTGAATTTGAACGCGCTCTTAATGAGGGGAATTGGGTTTTGACGATATTACTCCACCGGCTCTCAATTTCAGTCTTATTGAATTTTCCACGAATCGTTTCGCCAATGTTATTGAATTCTAGAGCGATTCTGTAGACCATTAAGATTTTAAATCGGCTTTCCTATAATTGTAGAGGGTATTTTAGCTAGTATTTTTATATAACTGAACGTCTATTTTGTTAAGAGTTTTAAGAGTAATGTTGCTTCCAGCTTCAGTATAAGTATGTCATCTTATATTGTCCCATGAGTGCAGTAAAGAAGGAAAACGAGCATAAAGCAGCATTTTAGCATAAGATAAAAATCTTAGGATTTAGGTTTAAAAGAAGCTTATCTTGTTACGCCTTAAACCAGACAATATTTAAATCATTTTAAATCCCACAAGTGTTATTGCTATTAAAGTATCTTTAGGCTTTTTTATCTAAATCTATAACTAAAAATATGCATACCATTCTACCATTAATTACCTACGTCCGGAGCCGGTTGTTGGACAGCGGTGATCTTGAAGTTTATTTATTTATTAATTTAAGGATCACCAACAAAGGACACACACAATTTGTCAAAATATTATTTACGGAAACAGTCAAGTCCTCTTACTTCTTCACTTACAGGAGACCACAACATGCTTTAAAGAAATAATTAAACACAAGTACTAAATTTTTAACAATAACAATCTAAATGGATCACTACTGAAGATGTAAAGGTACAAAGAAGAGTTGTTCGAGAATATGTTTGCTTTTGGCAAATTGCGTAGATTGGTTAAATCAACCAACAGAAAAATAAAGCTGGGCTTGGCCGCATTTGGGAAGCTACGACGAGTTTCCTTGTCGCCTATACCACAGTGCGTCCTACCTATCATGATTTACGCAGCCGTGACACTTACGCTACGGCTGGTTCACAAATTTAAAGTCACTCAGCGGGCTATGGACAGGGTTATGCTTGGAGTCTATTTGAAGGATTCATTCCGAAACGATGTGGTCTGACAGAGAACCAAAGTAGACTACATAGCCTGTTACGCCTAAGCCTACGTAGCATGGGTAAGCATGTTAAAGGGCAATGAGCCGGCCATATTAGACGCAGAACCGATGACCGTTGGGGTAGACGTATTCCTGAGTGGAGATCGCAGCAAACGCAGTGCGGACACACTCAGGCTAGTTTCAGTGACAATCTTCAGAAGGTAGCTGGAAGAGAGAGGCCGCGGCCTCTCTTATCGAGGCCAGTGGCATCCTATAGGAGAGACCTGTGTCCAGCAATATATTGCTCTAGGCTGATAATAATGATGTTACGTCCAGAATTTTGACCACCGAGCAAATTACACCCTTGTCTGTACTGGACTGTAGATCAAAGAAATATGATACAATTAAGTAACGTTTGAACCTTATTTATGAACGGTACAGTGCCTATCTACCAAATTTAGTAAAGCTCGTTCAACTCATATGAATTGCAATTGATAAGCTTATGGAGAAGATCCAGTTATTTGATCTGATAAAAAGACGGTAAATGTTATTAGGCTCTTCAGACATTAAGGTTTTGTTCGTTATTAAATTACTTTTTGGGTACTAGAACATTTACTTAAGTACCAATCTCGTTTTGAAGCAAAATGGCAGACGTTTTTGTTCGTCAGACAAATCGAATCGTCTCTTTTATGTTTTACGTCTATTGTAGTTTGAAAGATGTCGGCGATTCGTCGGAGGCCGCGTATAATAAGTGAGAATTTTGGCAAATCACAGCATCAAATATAGGAATTTCCCTTAGATGGCTCCTGCCCACAATGACAAGTACTGGTTATACTTCAAAGACCAATTTCTTTTTCTAATTTCATTACATCCTACGAAAACCAGTGCTATAGTGGAGACCGTGATTTGGAAAATCTAATATGAGATATCCTCCAGCCAGATGGACTAACGGTGGATTGAATGTAGAAGACTGAGAACTGGGTTTTATGGTAAAACATTTTAGTATAGTAGAGGTCCTCGTAAATGATCTCGTACGGGGAAGTACAACCACCACATCTATTTATTTTTGAAAGGTATGGGTGCCGGTCTCTTTGAAACTTTGTCTCTAGGGTTGGCAACGCCCTGCCAGGGTTGCGGAATTTGTTCAAAAGTGTTACCGCGGCCCTGCAACGCAAAGGGCATTAGGAGGAACACGGATGGGTTTTAGTCAGTAAGAGTCTGACACTCCCTTCCGCTCCGCCCAGAGCGGAAGGAGTCATATGATGATTTCCCATCCATAAAAAAAGGGCTGGCAACGCATTAGCAATTCTTTTGGGGTTGTAGATATATATGGACAGCGGTAACGATTTTTCATCAGGTGGGCCGTCGTTACAGACAACATAAAAATCCAGCTAAAGAATGTGATAAAGTCCAGCTAAGTATGCAATAGGCAGAGTTGATAGATTGATCACTGTTACACAAATAAAAGCCATCAAAAGGCAAGGTCACATTATCTACCTTTATAGGCATAACTTGAAAAAGATGATAAAAGGTTGACACGTTCCATGTGTTACTTTCATTCACGTTTCGTTATATAAAAGTATCATAAGTTAGGGACCATACTTGACAGCTTATTTACATTACGAAACCTATCTCTCCCAGACGAGGTGGATTTGGATGTAATTTGACTATATCCTTGCGAAATCTTTTCTCTAACATATATGTTGGTCACGTTTTCAACGTAAGTCCCTCCTACTTAGCCTCGACGTATTTTCATTATATCATATTATTTGTGGCATATGTGGGAAATAGAATATTTATCTGTTTGTGATAGTTTCGTCTGGGTTTCTTGAGACCCTTCGTTATTTTCGCTTTTGAGTTGTATTTCTTGTCCCTCACTTTGCTGGGTCTTCTTTCAATGTAAATTGAATAAACAACCACAGCAAATGACGCACAAACTTTGCAAAATATATTTGGACTTCACAATACTTTTTGCAAATCAGAAGTGAATTTGGAAAAACTTAATTTTCCACCAACAATTTTCTTTTGTATTTAAAACATGGAATTTATTGTGTAAAAATGAGGATGGTTGGATTGTACTGGTGATACATTTTAAGGGCGCTTTCAATTTAGCGCACGCAAGGCGGCAGTACGGGCGTCGCACTGATCTCTCGTCGCGTCAACTGTAAGAAAAAACAGAACCATCTGTCCGTAGCACGACAGCCACAAGACGGTCGCATGATAGCCGCACTGCTGCGGAACGGCTGCAGTCCAACAGCAATAGTCCAATTTGAAAACGCCCTACTAAAGACCAAAAATGGAATGGAATTTATGAGGAGCTAAGTAGAACTTCAGTCACAGCTATGAAAAAGCTTTAGAAACAGATATTAGTAGGTTATTAAAAGGAGCCGTGTGTTAATCGCCTTAGGCTCACCTAAGGCGATTAACACACGGCACCGCGCACCGCCGCGGTAGGCGGTGAAGCGGATCTCTAGTCGCATTGGTCTCTAAGAAATCCGTTGATGCAACGTAACACACGTACACAGACCGCCCGCCCGCTCAGTCGGGCTGTGTACGTGTATGAATCGCCCAAGTGTTTGTTGTGTTAATTTTTTGCGAATTCCCGGAATTGCGTTCGACTCGCGATCTCATGATTAAGGGCTTGAGTCTAAAACTAGTCGGGCACTCCCGAAAAATGCACGTGAGTAGACCGTAACTAATCCTAAATATGAGCCTAAGTTATTTAGATTGTACATTTGTCTTTAAAACTCCCACAATTTCAGTCTGATCCAATTCTCAAAACACTTAAATCTAAAAGCATTCATACAGCAACAATCAGTATCTAATACCGTCTTAATCTGAATAGAAGTCTGTCACGTAGGCCGGCGAGAGACTGAATTTACAATATAAGAGCTTTGCAAGAGTTAATTGCGGGATTCCGACTAATCTGCCTCTACTGACGACGCCCCGGGATCCCAGCACGAACACCACTATAAATTTAATTTTGTTAAGGCGATAAAGAAGCCTCTCGAAGTGTCGGTTGTGTTTCAAAAAGTGGGAGAAAGGTTTTGTAAAGTGTGCCTAGCGATTAAGAAATAAGTTTTAATTGGTTCCAGCTTCTTGTATTATTTTGTCTTCATTAGGTTTATGAATGGTAATTACTATTCCCGCTGAGTTTTGTTTTTATTAGATGGTATTACCGAATTCACAGGTGGGGTACGCAGCATCTGACTAACGCGGCCTATGAAACATGTCTGGGCGATGGTCTACCACCAGATATAATTGCAAGTGCGCTTTGAGAGAACTGCTGCACGAACTCGCCATTTATTTATTTAGATACTCTTTATTGCACATTACACCAGGTTAACACAACAAGGAAAACAATTGCAAAGAGCTTGCCATTACAGCACAATGGCGCTGAGGCTGCCATCACTTTCACATGTTCGTCGCGACACTTCTTCTTCCTATCATAAACGCTAAGCAACGGTGACGAAGGGCAGGCGAATTTAGGGAATTCCTTTCACAATGTTGATGTTTAAAAATTGAGTGGTTTTGATTTCATGATTTGATAAATATTTTTTTAGGTAAAGTCTACACCTGTTTTTTTATTATTTTTTTCAATTGTCAGTTATCGTGGCAAACACTGCTAGAAAATAAAAGAAACGGATTCTTCCTTGACAAACAAACGGATTCTTTTGCAATATACTTTAATTTACTTAAACCTTTTAAATAAAGAGTATTTTAGAGACCTCAATACATTTATTCAGAAAGCTTTACCTACTTTACGTTCAAAGGAACTGCGTAGATGAGGATCCTAGCGAAAATACGGCACTATTTCTTGTCAGAGCTCCGGATACAAAGAAATATTGTCCTTTTAACCTGATTTAGGAACAAAGATGAGACGTTGGCAACATTTAGGTTACAGGGAAACTGTCTTTAGTGTTTCTCGGCCCTTAAACGACGAAGCTGGTAATAAAAAAAGACTCATTTGGGAGTTGAATTATCCTGAGCCACTTACTGTACTGTGTTAGTGCTATGTATTGTACCTAAATCTTGTAGGCTATTGTTAATAAAACCCTCAGTTGGAAGCCGGCTCCAGTTTACTGAGAAAAATATAGATTACCTACACTGACAACAACAACTGACAACCTTTCGCTTGGTGGTAAGACCTTTACGGTCCGCCTGGCTAGCTACCACCCTCACATTAAAGTCCAGCGCCAAGCAGTTTACTGTGTTCCGTCGTGTGTATGTGAGAGCCAGAGGGGTATAGGGGAATCTCTCTATATCTCTGTTACTTGGATTCGTGTGCTTCATCTTAGACCCTGTCTGCGCTTACCATCAGGTGCGACGAGGGTGAAATGCGACTAAGACAAGGAATAAAAAAAATACAACCGAATTGAGAACCTCCTCCTTTTTGAAGTCGGTTAAAAAATAAAAATTAAAACCCTGAAGGCGTTGATAAAAGTTCACCAATGAGAGTTCTTGGTTCGTATTATCTGAATTCTCGTACGGTTAGTTAAAATCATGTTGTGGGATGTTACGAGTCCAAAAAAAAGGATAAAGAAGTGGCATTTTTTACAAGTTCGCAGGAATAACTTTTCATCAATTTAAAACTTCCTCACCTCACGCTGGGAATAGACGCGTTTTGTATTTAACAAAAGCCAGCACGCTTGGTGGTAGGATCTGTACGGTCCGCTCGGGCTATCTACCACCCTCACATTAAAGCCCGGTGCCAAGCAGTTTAATTCCTTCAAACCACATGATCTATTGCTCGCAGAACGGATGGCCCATGGGGCCAAAAGGTTCTGGAGTGGCGACCGCGTAACGTAAGACGCAGCGTGGGTAGGCCTCCCACAAGGTGGACCGATGATCTGGTAAAGGTCGCGGGAAACCGCTGGATGCGAGAAGCACAGGACCGGTCGATGTGGCGATGCTTGGGGGAGGCCTATGTCCAGCAGTGGACGTTTTTCGGCTGAATGATGATGATGATGATGACATGATCTATTAATGGTATAGATTAACCCCGCACGAGATTAAGATTGATTAAAAATAAAAAAAACTTTTTTTCCCAAATAAAAATTTTATGTGATAAAAAATTTCGATGCCATGCATAAATGAATGAAGGCACGGCGACACAACTGACGGGCACGACTAGCGCGATATCGTTCCACGCAGTCAGTTGACTCGGGACGCTAAAACTAATCGGATACAGAATACCATGGTTCATTTTTTGAAAACTTTTTTTTGTTGATTCCGAAAAAAACCTATGTGTCAGTGTCACCAGTAGATCACGCGGTTTGAAGGAATTACATGAATTCGTTTCGATTCGGTATAGGGGAATCCCTCTATATCTCTGTTATTTGGATTCGTGTGCTTCATCTTAGACCCTGTCTGCGATTACCACCAGGATCAAACGCGACCTAGTGAAATAATAACAAAAAAAAAAATAGAATAACGTTTTAAAACAAACGATTTTTGTATACAGAAGCTTATGAGCCATTACGCACTGTCGACTGGTCGCCGGAGACTTGGTCTCTCGGCGACCAAAACATAGGCAACTAGGCCAGGAGACCAAGCCGAGCGTAGTGTTTCTTGTACATTCGTGAAGAATGGACGTCGAAGAAGCTGCAATAGTAGCGTTATAAATTAAAAAGAAAAAAAAAGAAAAGAAATGCAAGAGAGTATTGGGTATCCCGATTGGAATATTGGTCACTTGATAAATCCCAAATAGCTATTCGGAATTGTATTTCCAATATTAATTTCTCTGTACCGAAAGCCTAAATTATTTTTGTGTGTGACGTCCGGTCGACTCGACAGTTAGTAGACAGTTGCTCGTAGTGTGAACGTTTCGATTTGAACCCGTGCTCCTGTTGGTCGCCGGCTACCAGCAGTCGCTTGTGCGTCGCCACTGCGCGGCGAGTCGCCGAGTCGCCGAGTCGCCCTAGCGACCGGCAACCAATTGCGTAAACACCTATTAAAACTATAGAAAGTCACAGTCGCCGTCGACCAAGTCTTCGGCGACCAGTCTATAGTGCGTAATGGCTCTAAGATGTTCCTATTTAATAGTCTCGATGCCAACAATCACTAAAACTTGCGAAAAATAGCCCCAAAAACGTGCACCCTTCAACGCTTTATACTGTTTAACCTGGGAAGAAGAAACGGCGCAACACACTCCCCAGTAAAATACATCATGAACATGATACATCGACTACAGTCTCGGGGGCCCCAACGTTTCCTTCACTGTACCTTACAAAATGCATGTTAGCAAATATTTATTATTTTAATACTTACGAGAGTAAAAGCATAATAAATATGCTTAATACGTGGCACTAACACGGTGTTTTCGTGAATTATTCCTTTAATAATCCACTCCCTTGCAATGATTGCACATAAATTTACTTGTTGGAGTATCTAATAGGATTTTTTTTAATAATGTTGGTGTGATTTTGGGCTTTTCTTGAGAGAAATTATCTTCTTACGCAAGTATAGTTTCAATGGTGACGAGTTTTGACATGGAGTTGCAGTAGGGTAGAAGATTTTGGTCTTCATCCGTTAGGTATCAGGTTTAGTTCAAATTAACTGGCAAAATTACACATGTTGGCTGGGTATTCACTTTTATCTTTCATATTGGCACGAGCTATACAAGAATAGTTCATGCTGTAGTTGAAAGTTTGCTACTATCCAGGCAGCAAGGTTAGTAGCGGGGTATGGTGCTCAGGGTGTACCGGACGTAAGCTCAGTAGACACAACAGGGTATTCCTCGAAACGCACCAACTTTGAGCCGCACCAAAAGTATTCCTAGAAACGCACCAGTTGGGTGCGCTTAAAAAATCAACTTATACCTAAATATTATAATTTCATTCCTCGAAACGCACCAACGATGAAACATAGAGAAGAGAATGAAGGATTTAATAAATAATATCGATAGACGTTTTAAAATTCAATTCGTTATTGTTTATTTATTAAAACAACCAGGAAAGCCGAAATGAACTGGAACTAGGTACTTAAGTGACTTACTACTTAGCTCAATAATGGTAAAAATACAGGTTTTGAAATTGAATCATTTGTTGTTTTGAAAAGTGCCAGGGCGACAGAAATGGCGACTTCTTGGTGTCGTATCGCCCGCGTGGAGGCTCTAGCTTTAACGTTGGTTTACTAATCACGTAATTTTAATTTACAAATCTGGAATTTAATTACGTTACAGTTTCAGAAGCACTTTTAATCACGGTAGATAATAGTACTAATAACAAAACAGTTTTATAAACAGAAAATGTTTTTTTTTATCTCTCCTTAAATCTTCCATTCGAAGAAAATATGTAAATTATAAATCTCGGGCACAAATTGCTAAAACCCCTTGGAGAACCCATAAAGCGGCCAATAACGAAAGAAAAGTAGCAGCGGTGCCCATGGCGGAAACTTTATAAATCATGGTGTACAATGGTTCCGTACAACCATTGTTTTCTAAAGGATGTCATCGCCGTTTCTCGCACAATACGGTGTTTTAAATCAAAATGATTTTTTTTCTCAAGGCATATTTTATTTTTACGAGTGTTATGCTTCCTTTGAATGCCTATAATTTTTTTAACTGTCCTTTGTGTGGGTGAAAATGGAAAATATTTCATATTTTCAAGCGAATGTTCGCTTTTTGTAAGGAGCTTCACACACAAATCGCGGTGCGGCGCGGCGCGTTGCGGACAGCGGCCACCGCTTCTAAAATACAGTTCCATATTCATCGCGTCGCGCCTGTTCGGTGAGTATTGTCTCATATAAATGCATACATAATTCGGCAGCCGCTGTCGCCGCGCCCCGCTCCGCACCGCATGTGGTGTTTGGAGTTCAGAATAAGACAAAAGTACAGATATTATAGTTTTTAAATACTTATTATACCTACAATGTAGAAGGTAGTCTTTATTAAATTACTAAAATGATATAGGTAATTATAAACATAGTATGGTTACTAGAGCCCAATTCTACTAACAGAAACTTTTATCAATTGCAACTGAATCGTTTATTCAGACAGTTTTCGTTTACAAAAACTATCAAATTGTTCGACAACAAAAACAAAACCAAACATTTTGACAGTTTTCGTAAACGAAACTGTCTGAATGAACGATTCTATTGCAATTAATAAAAGTTTCTGTTAGTAGAATTGGGCTCCAGCTGGTTATTGGTCGTGATCCCGTAGCGAGGTTGTAGGACATGTTATCCTGTATCTAATAATAAACCAGTAATTCTTTTTGCGAAAGTAAACCGTTATCTAGAAATTAATTTTCTAATTGTTATTTTTAAAGAAAGGAGTTGGTAGGTTTGAAACAATATCTCGAAAATGGTTCACTTTTGCATATAGATTTACTGGGTTATTTGATAGTGGATAATAATGTCTTATAATCCTGCCACGGGATCCCGACCAATAGCCAGTCACCCTGTGTATATTTTCATTGGGTTCTGTATTTTGCCTATAAGGAGAAAGCATGTCGGTTTAGTTGCTCAATGTCGCCTAAAACGTTTGAGATAGCCATTACGATTGAACGGGATATTAAGCGTCATTAAGATTAGGTTTTTTATAATTATTAGCCCTTCAACTTTAGGAGAATGTGAGAGAACAAAAGCAACCTTGCATCATTCTGTCGTGTTAAAGTTTTGAAATGTCCAAACTACTTAGAATGGGACGACGGCGACAGCTAATCTGTTTTAATATAATAGTATGTTAAATAACAGAGGGCGTTCCCTTAAACCCGTAAATCTACTTAATTAATACATTAAAATAAAAGTATGAAAAAAAAAACAAGCAAATATAAAGTAAAATTAAGAAAAATAATATCCTAGACTAAACTACCAATATAAACTAGAAGCGTTCATCAAAATATTCCTCCGCATCGCTGTCGACTGGAAGCGTGCCCAGAAAACTGGCAGCATTGCCACGTTGTATGGCAACGCTAATACTCTGGCCGAAAAACAAGCCAGCCCTCTGGTCACGTGAAGTGTCGACCAGTCTTCTTCCTATTTCCTTAAAAGCGTTTCCACCCCAAACGGCTCAAACTCATAGTTTCCTATGATGTTCCTATATTTGCGCCGTTTGAGGGTCTTCATTTTTATTTAAGCAAGTAAGTGAAAATAGTTACCTATTTGTTATACAAGAGTGCAAAGTTTGATGACCGAGGCAACCGACAAGCGACCGACAAGCGAAGGATTCTAAAATTGAATCACGAGCGCAACGAGTGATTAAAAAATTAGAATCCTGAGCGTTAGCGAGGGAATCAAAAGAGCACGAGGTGCAAAATCTTTGCACTCGAGTGCAACACGTAACTTTTCATCCCACTTCAGCGAGGAAATGACTTAATGTAAAAAAAATTAACTTCCTCGTCGCTAGAATCACTCATTTTAGGTTTTTCACTTGTTTTCAAGTTTCTTGGTTTTAACCTAAGGTTTTAACAATATGACGTGAAAAGAAATAGGCGCGCGTAAAGCAAATAAAAAAAAAAGTAATACACCAAGAAGTTTCCGAGTCTGACTTTTAACAAATTAAAAAAGGTTGTATGATAAATTCGGCACCATGGAGGTGGAAGTAAATAGGTTTAATGAAGTTTTGAATTCACAAACTTGGTGCACACGATGTTCTAAATTCAATTTACATTATCCTCTAGCGGCTTTTGCACTCAGATATCGAAGAGCAAAAATACTCTTTCCGAGATTGGGGGATGAAAAATATATTATGCACGTGTAATTTATTTACACATAGTGGCAGCACCCACAGACTATGTCGTAGTCTTGGGCCAATCACTTGACCTAGCTGTCACGAGAGGAGAATACCTAGCGTAGCATATTATTACCACAGTCTACCTATATCTTACTCCTTACAGTCGGTCAACGTAGAACATTGTCACAGAGCAATCGTGCGGGGGGTTGCGGGGTGAAGGGGCGGAGGTTATGTCCCGAGTAGCCATACTGCTACTCGGGACATAAATTCCAGGGCTCGCACATTTTGATTTCAAATTTGATTGATAACGTTCATAGAAATTATATTAATTTATTATTGATATGTATGTGTACCTATTACGAAAATTTTATTATAAAGTCTGTTTACTAATCCAATATGGCGGCATACATACATTTTCAAATGATTGTTCGTGGGAAGTCATTTCCACGATTTTCGGGGTCACTGATGCCGAAAATGACATCAAAATCCCAATCCAAGATGGCGGCCATGAAAATTTTCATGTAATCATCCTGGGTGTCAATTTCATGGTTTTCGGGGTCACTGATGCCGAAAATAACGTCAAAATCCAAATCCAAGATGGCGGCTATTAAAATTTCAATTTAACCATCATGGGTGTCATTTCCATGGTTTTCGGGGATGCTGATGCCGAAAATGAGGTCAAAATTCATTTCCAAGATGGCGGCTATTCAAATTTCAATTTAACCATCATGGGTGTCACTTCCATGGTTTTCGGGGATGCTGATGCCGAAAATGAGGTCAAAATCCATTTCCAAGATGGCGGCTATTAAAATTTCAATTTAACCATCATGGGTGTCATTTCCATGGTTTTCGGGGATGCTGATGCCGAAAATGAGGTCAAAATCCATTTCCAAGATGGCGGCTATTAAAATTTCAATTTAACCATCATGGGTGTCATTTCCATGGTTTTCGGGGGTGCTAATGCCGAAAATGAGTTCAAAATCTATATGCAAATGGCGGCCATAAAAAAATTCAAATTAGCCGTCATGGGTGTCAAATCCATGATTTTCAGGGACGCTGATTACAAAAACAAGATCAATTCTCAAACACCAAGATAGGGACCACGTTTTACCTGGCAAATCTCATTTAACTGGTAAATTTTTTTGACCGCCTTTTATTATCGAGGAATACTTAGGTTTTATTTCCGGCATCAGCACCCACGAAAACCATAGAAGTAATAACCATGAATAATAAGTAATTTTCTATGACTCCATCGTAGACTTGCGAATAATTTATGACTCTTACCTACCCCCGCAAGCGTTAGCCACTGCGACTGTAACCTCGACAAAATTTGTAGTTTTAAATATTGTTAGAATATTCCAGGACAAGATGGCGAAACTGCTGCTACATACCATTGCATTATTTTGTCAATCGTCAAAATTACGCATGCGTGGTTTTCTTTTTGCGTGTCACTGTTTCTATATAACGTTAATTAATTTGGACGTTTGTTTGATAAAGTTTGTGTAATTTATTTTATGTGACAACCCTTTGACAAGTGTTACCAATTTTGACATTTCATAGGACCTGTCAAATGTATGGGCGTTGACCCACTGTATGTAGTAAGTAGGTACACTGTGTTATTACCATGATATAGCTTTGAACAAGGTGATTGTCATCTAATCGACAAAACGGCCGACGTATCTTGTCGAGTCTGAAGTTAGCTGATTAGCTGCGCAGTAGACAATTTCGTTTCTAAAAGATTCATTGCGCAGCCAAACAACTAACTTCAGACTCGCCAAGATACCTCGGCCGTATTGGAAACGACTTAAGATTTTTCAAGCATTAAATTCTAGGACTTGGAAATAAGAAAATTAATGCCTCGTCTGCCCTACAAAATTACCGTTTCGTCTTTGTGTTACACAGACGAATGATTTATTTAATACTAGAGGTCGCTCGAGGCTTCGACCGCGTGGATGTCGTTTATCGCGTATTCTGTATTTTTCGGGATAAAAGTAGCCTATGTCCTTCTCCAGGTTCCAGACTTTCTCTGTACCAAGTTTCATCAAAATCGGTTCAGCGGTTTAGGCGTGAAAGCGTAACAGACATACAGAGTTACTTTCGCATTCTTCTTATACCGCGTCTCGGCACGAGTTATACAAGAATAGCTCATGCCGTGGTGAAAAGATTAGCCAGTCAGCAAGGATGGTAGCGAGACTGCCCAGGGTGCGCCGGACGTACTTAACCTGTGTAGTACTGTAATTATAGACACAATAGATAAACAATGGCACTGACGATCCGGGTCGTCGCGCGCGAAGATACCGGTTAAGTATCGTCACTCGTGGAGACTCTTTTCATGCACCCCAACTTTCATGCAACCCACTTTCGCATTTATAATATTAGAAGGGATTATTTCCAAAAGCTAGTCTTTGGGGGCGGATTATTAATGCAATTCCCCTCCGGCTCACCACATATTACATGGGACTTAATACTAGATGCGAAACATAGATGTACAGACTACTGTTATAAGAGAACACCGCTGCTTACCCCGTCGAGGATTACAGCCAAATATAATAACTATATGTCCAAAAGTTAAAACTTGACAATGCTACTGAAAAACATAGGTTTTCTTAAAAGGTAAAGTGAGATCCAAAGAAGTTTCGACCGATCGGAAAATCTATTTTCAGACACGAATCATTTTTTAGTTAGTGAATGATGGTGCTCGAAACACGATTGACTAAACTTGACGCGAACCAAAAAATCACAAAGTTTGCTCAGCATCTCCTTTTTTTGTACAAATCTAGGCAAAAATCAGTTTCATTTGTTGCTAGAAATTTGTCAAAAGAAACTTTCCCATATTCCTTAATAGATACGTCAGTGAATTATGGTTTTATTTTACTGTAAATGAGATTATTTAGTTTTTAAAAGAAATCACTTAAAATTATGTGAAATGACCTTGGGCCACCACTCTTTGGATACCATTACGATGTTATCTAGAACCCATCGAAAGCGAAACTTTAGGTATCGAGATTTTAGTGTGAAATGAGCTACAGTCTCGACACAAGGCATTTATAAATCGCGGAAAACACCCAGTATACCGGTCAGTATGGAAATAGAACATTATGTAAAATAAAACAAAATTAATTAACATTAACTTGATCCTATTGAAATAAAATTTAAAATATTACCTGAATGGTGTTTTATTTTTCCCTTATATTATTCTAAAACGAGTTTCGCTAGACTAACAATAAAAGGAAATTTTTAAAACTGAATGTTGAAGTGCAATACCTAATTATTAATTAATTATTAGGTGTATATTATCATAGAAATGTGATATTAATGTCGCCACGCAAATAAAACGTATAATTACGTGCCCATCCGTTGGATGTGGTTATGCGTTACGAAACAATTCCAATGTTTAGGTTTATACAAATTGTAATTCTTAATTTATTTACTTTTAATCTTAGGTTAAAAAAAAACTCATATTATAATAATAAGGGTGGCAGATCATCAGATATCATTCATGTATGCAAGCTGATTTTCTTGCGCTTGTTTAGTTCTACACATTAAACAAAATAATTATATTTGCATCACAACATGTTGTATAGTGTGTAGAACATAACACGGCAAAGGAGTCTCTGTGCGTATTATTTTGCCTTTACCTTTGGATATTTGAGGTTGATATTATATAATTGTGTAGAATGACAAACAGTAATGATTGATATAATTGGATTCGAATAGAACAACTAATTTAAATATAATATTAAATCCAAAGACAAGACAATTAAAAGTTTGCAAAGAAGTGAGGTGCCACAGTTTCTTAAATTTTAGGTACAAGAAGCACTTCAAACCAATTAGACGTAATATTATCTTCTCATAAGAAATAATAACCAATTTTACTGCTAAAATGGAAGTTACCTGAATACATAACAGAAAATAGCCTTCCTATGTCCGAATAGACAAACTATTATAACTAAGACCTTTTTGCGAATACATCTTCCAATAAAAAAGCGAAGGTCAAAACAATTTTTCTATTAAAAAATTACGTAATTAAATGGAACTAGTATTTTTGTCTGGTTGTTTACCTCTTGCATGCCGCCGTTCGGATGAAAGTGTACGTTCCAAGGTGACCGGGTGTTCTGAGGTCGAGCCAGACTACTTCGGGTCGTAGGTCAAGAGAATTAGTCAAAGAATGTCGGTGTCTTTTTGGAAATCAGTATGATGGGAAGGTGTGTATGTTGCGTGTCTAGACTTCATAGGTCTTGATAGGTCATACTGTACTTTACTATAAAGTTTTTAGTTGGTATTGCTAACTAATTCTCTCTAAAGCTTTGGCAGTACAATACAATATAAGATTTTTTTTAAGTCGTTTATTCGAAATAGACTAGAATTACTTAGTTCTTTTTAACCGACTTCAAAAAGGAGGAGGTTCTCAATTCGGTTGTATTTTTTTTTTTTTTTTTTTATGTTTGTTACCTCATATCTCCATCATTTATGAACCGATTTGAAAAATTCTTTTTTTGTTCGAAAGGGTATACTTCCCAATTGGTCCCATATAAATTTTGTTATGATTAGATCATGAACTTCAGAGATATGGAACGGAACTCCTCATCGGATCAAAGCAAAATTCACAAATTACTAATATTGCTTTGTATAAATTTGTTGTTGAGAACTGACTACTGGAAAAGAGGAAGGGGTGCGTGTCCCTCCCCCCCCCCCCCCCCTTTGGAATGTTTTCATTATATCGTGTAAGGTATAATTTGAAAGGACTTTTTATGCCCGACTACGTCAAAGCCAAAAAGAAGGGTTATGAAGGGGTTAAAATTATGACACTAAAACGTATTTAATAAAAAATAAACTTTAAAAAAAAGTAAAAACCGACTTCAAAGAAATACTAAAAGGAGTAAAATAATTACCATAATATTAAATTAACAGTTTCAGAAGTCGGCGCAACTCTACACTGAAGCAAATAGAAGCCACCGACTTCTGAAACTGTTAATTTTATATTATGGTAATTATTTTACTCCTTTTAGTGTTTCTTTGAAGTCGGTTTTAACTTTTTTTTTAAGTTTATTTTTGAACGTCAATATTAGGTACATAAGATAGCCCACAAAAGCGCCCTCCCTTCACAGCTTCCTAGTATTTTTGCTGTGAAGAAGAAACGGCGCAACAAACTCCCCAGCAACATATCTGTCTGTCAAGTGAATAAATTAATTGAGTCTATACCTACACAGCAAAAAGGTAATATTAATTACAATAATGATATTATGCAAAATGTGGATTATAAACAAAGTATAAGTAATTACAATTCTGGTTGAATTGAAAACCAAATTACGTAAAGTTATCTAAACAATATAGATGATTCGCCATAATATAGGTACACATAATTGTATACACTCAATAATTTTTATTTCGTTGTTCGAATGTGATTATTAGAGGTCTTTAAATCAATATAAAATTTACATAACTTTCTGCCATTTGTGGCGTAAAACTTAAACACTTAAATTGCAAATTGGTAATGCATGAATAAATAAATTATAAATGAATGTCAGAATTATTAATTTTAAAAAAAAAGGATGTATTTCAAATGTCAAAAAAATGTACTCTGTAAAGCCTTGTACGGACTAAACGTTCCAATGTACGCGTCATCTAAATATGTTGAATACGCGTACAGGCTAATTGAGCGTTCACGTCCCCTTTGTGTACGCGTTGCTGCAGGTACGGACTAAGCGTTCCTGTGGACGCGTAACCGACTATGCGTACATTGGAACGCTTAGTCCGTACAAGGCTTAACTGTTCCACTGCATGGAAAGGCCCTTTATCACACAGAGAAGGAACAAGCACTGATTACCACGCTTGGTAACAGCGGGTTGGCGTTTTCAGACCATAAATTCCAGGTGTCCTCACGATGTTTTCCTTCACCGTATGTAAGTGGTATTAAGAGAATAAATTGTAATGTAGTACCTAAAATTTGGAATTTATAATTTCGGCTAGA
This sequence comes from Amphipyra tragopoginis, assembly GCA_905220435.1. Lineage (NCBI taxonomy): Eukaryota > Metazoa > Arthropoda > Insecta > Lepidoptera > Noctuidae > Amphipyra > Amphipyra tragopoginis. The sequence goes on from HG992006.1 coordinate 9,251,968, forward strand.
TTACTATTCTGTGGCTAGATACCGGTATCCCAAAATTAGTCTGGTTCAGACGTTAGGCCTTTTAATTTGCTTCTAAATATTTTAAGTATTTGATGGATAATAAATGAGTTTTAATCTTAAAGGCGTAACTGGACGTATTTCAGGCACGATTATCTCATAAAACTAGAGTTGACCTATAAGTAGATTGATCTATTTTCTTTTTCATTTCTTTTATGAAACTAGTTTGAAGCTTAAAAGTCACAGCTCATTAGAGCCACCCGGCATCCTCTCCACCCGCATCGCCTCGCCTCGTGCGGTTAGTATTCTTTATATGAACTTGTATGAATGTGCGCTCACTACATCAACTCCGTAGCGTCACCGGATCGCCTCCGGCGTATGCCGTCCACGCGCGGACGACGAGTTGACCACTAGGTGACAACTCGCTGCTCGCATGCTTCCCTTGCGTTGCTGCGCATTGACAACGCACAAGTCGCTAGTGAACCGCGTGCTGCTATCGATTGGACTCCTCCGACGACTCCTCTGGTTGACCACGCGACGTTTACTGGTGATAACGCGGCGTTCACCCGTTAACCACCTGCTGACAAAGAGTGGACGCTGAGCGACGAAGCGATGCGAGTCGGGTGCCGGGTGGCTCTAATGAGTTGTAACCTTTAGCCTGTAATTATCGTAAGAAAAGGGTGTATGTCTACCTGGCAGGCCGCAATCTGATTTTTTGACGGGTGATAGCTTATGATTAAGACCTTATTTTTTACCTCAACAGTTTATGTTAAAATTAAGTTTTAATGCTAGCTAGCTTTACGAATATATTGACAAGTATAGCACTTGAAAAGTTGCAATTCAGTATTTCTAAGATACAAAATCTTAGCCCTGTTGGGTAATCTAAAAGTACCTATAACATTTTGAAAAAAACCTTTGGCGGCCCGCTAGCTAGACGCTGCATTAAAACGTCAAACTGTTGAGGTATAAAATATTTACAATTAATTTTATTTAGACACAAAATAAGTTCTTAATGATAATAAGCTATTGCCCGTGGAAATATCTGATTAGGGCCTGCCAGGTAGACATACACAAGAAAAGGGAATTATGTGATGCATATTTAAAGCGTTGGCAATTTGGTGACAAAGTTACATAAAATCTTAATTGTGATGTCCCACTGACTGATCAGAAAGGCTAGGTTAAAGGTTAAAATATATATTTCCGCCTAACAACGTCACTGTATATAATACATACTAATATATGTGACAGTCCTGTTCGAACAGGACCAAACATGTTTCCAAAAGGTTACAACGATTTTATTGAACAGAGTGAAGTATTTTATCTGAAAAATGACCTGTCGTGTTCGAAGAGCCGCCAAATTTTAATACTGGTACTTGCAAAACAGGTGCTCTCTAAAAATAAAGCATTTCAGCCCATAATTGCTTAAATCCGGTACGGCAGCAATGAACTAAAATATTTCGATTTTAATTCTATATTATTCTCGATTTATTACACCAAAAACTTTTCCATGAATTTATAATAACATTTCTTGACTTTTCGAATTCATGTGTGTCATGTGTATCAGCTTTATAATACGACGTCTGTGGTCTAATGGTTCGAGTGTCGGACTGCTGATCACGAGGTCGTGGGTTCGATTCCCACAGGACACAAACATTTATGTGATGAGCATACGTGTTTGTGTTGGTCTGGGTGTTTCTTATGTATCTTAAGGATGTATTTACAAAAAAAAAAGTATATTAGTATTATATCCATTGTCTAGTACCCATAGTACAAGCTCTGCTTAGTTTGGGACTAGATGGTGCTGTGTAAAAAAGTGTTCCAAATATTTATTTATTTATTTATATTTATAAATAAGTTACCGAAAGATATTAACACGTTTCCTGTCCAATGACTCTGTTAAAGTCACATTATGTTCTTACTCGAAAGTCCATGACTTTAAAAGTAGTCACAGTCATAGGGCAATTTCTGTGCAGTTATTTTATTGGACATATGAGACAGATAAATTACATTAGCATGGACGTGTGAACAGAGAATCGATTTGCACCATTTAAAAGAAACGACGTAAGCTATTGCTCTTTTTTTAATGGCAATAGTTCCAGATTGGGTCATCTCAGTTTTTCATGTCAATTGGACATAATTATTATGGGTAAATTCCAAATTATTCGGGAGAGTAGGGAACGTGTTAAAGACTTTTTCCTCCAGTTTCTAAATTGAGAATTCGGGATATGCAATACTTAAGTAGTATTTGAGCATGGAGTTGTCAAAAAAAATGCTTAAATATCCGTCATTTTTTTGACAACTCCGTACCTACTCAAATGTTACTTAAGGACTGCTTATCCTAGAATTATCAATTCAGTAATCGGAGGTTTATCTGTTAACATTTAAAACAGGTTAAAGTTGTATTTGGCTAACCAATAATTAAATTAGAAATCATTTCTTTGTATTTAACTTGAATAGATCGAACGACGTTTGTATAATACTTAGAATATTAATTAATATGTTTTGTCAAGTTCCTCATATTTAAGTGAACTATGTATGTTCTTTTGAGAAATAAAATTCTTCTAACCGATGTACGGATCTGAATTTAATTATCACTTACGTTAACGGCGAAGGGAAACATCAAGAGGAAATGTGCACACCAGAGTAGGCAGCCAGACCAGCAGGGCAATTGTGTAACATAACCAACATCAAATATGACTGATGATATGTCAAAAACAGTATTCATTGCGTGTTATATAGTTGTGGAGAAGTCGGATTGTTAAACATAACGCGTGATTTTTTAAGAGGTATAGGATTTGATTTTCAAAAAAAACACAAAAAATTTGAAAAATTTGATGAAATCTTTATTGGAATCGATAGAACGATCAATATAATTTAATGTTTGAAGATGATTTCATGCAAATGCTGGCCGCGGCTCCGGTTTAGATGGCCCATTCGCAAGGCCCAATTTCGGCACACTCTCTCCAACATATCAGCCGGTATATCACGAATAAATGCTTCAATATTGGCTCCCAGTGCGTCAATCGTTGCTGGTTTATCCCTGTAGACATGAGCCGTAACATGGCCCCACAAGAAATAGTCCAAAGGCGTTAGATCACACGATCTAGGCGGCCAATTGACGGGCCCAAAACGTGAGATAAACTGTTCACCGAAGGCGGCTCTCAATTGGGCCATTGTTTCGCGTGCCGTGTGGCATGTGGCACCGTCTTGTTGAAACCACACATGTCAGGCATGTCCAATTCTTCCATTTTGGGCAAAAAATAAATCGCCAATCATGACACGGTAGCGCTCGCCATTCACAGTAACGTTTCGGCCATTGTCGTCTTTTTGCATTTTGATAGTAAAATTTAATAATTTGCAAGCGTTGTTCGTTCGTAAGTCGATTCATGGTTAAATTATAGACCAAACTGAACAAGTTTGACAATGACACAAGACACGATTCACGCGTGATCTGTCAAAAACAGTGTTGCCAAAAAGATACCAGCAAAAAAATCACCCTTTACATACATACGTTGCTAAGGAAATTGTTGACCTGTCAAAATCAAAGCCGTGTGATTATGAGTGTTTTGCGCAATTAGGGTGCAGGTTGATAAGGCTTATATCCTTCTCAGTATAAGCTAAAGCAGTACTTCAACTACCTACAATCATCCGAATTGACACACTTACACAGACACGCAATGCAACAAGACTTCTAAGGTAAGTTCGGAATATAGTTACATACAAAAACAAAAAAACTACTCAGTATACAGTGCGTGTCTGTGTGAGTGTTTCAATTCAGGCGAATGGCGGTTTAAGGGCGTATACATAAAGGAAGCAGGTAACCAGCGCCGACCTACCACCGCTTATCGGTACAGCAGTGAATTCTGTAAGAATCTCTCCTCGATCGCGACTGTCAATTAGACACTTTTCGTGACACAGCGTGGATAACAAAACTACGCGTTATTGATTATACTGTCGATTATCCATACTGTGACATTATGTATATCGAGTTAACCGTCGATATTGAGGTGGGTTTCTTACAGAATGACACTATTGGGGCCTAATCCTGCTAAAATAAATTGTTGCCAAACGCAATCGAACCACAACCGTCAGTCAGTTTTTGTTTTCGAAAACATTCAAAATGATTGATTTTGTTTTTTGTGTCAAACAATTTGATAGCTTTTGAAATTGAGAACTGTCTGAATGAACGGTTCGGTTGTGATTTATCAAGATTTATTTTAGGAGAATTAGGCCCCTGGTCTGTGCAGGTAGAAGCAGGGGCTGGCATTTAAACAAAAATAGATAGATAGATAGATAGATAAATACTTTATTGTACACTAAAAGTAATAAAACAGTAGGAATACACATGACTAAGAATAGTACAAATGGCGGTCTTATCGCTTAAAGCGATTTCTTCCAGACAACCATTGGATGGAAAGAATTGCTAAGAAAAATATAAAGGCAGTTTGCAGCGTACAAATATATAACCTAATAAAAATCGGGAATTAAATAAATAACTAAATATAAATACAAAATATAACACAAAAATATATAAACATATCTTAAATATATATATATACATCCTCAAATAAGGTAACACAATATTGAAATACATAATACATATAAATAATTTAAAAAACTACTAGACAGCAAGATAATGTTCCTTCACCATTCTTTTGAAGGAAAACAACGACTGAGCACGCCTCACAGACACAGGTGGTGCATTCCACAAGCGTATGGCCTGGACAGTGAGGGAATGATCAAAGAATCTTGTGGAATGCAGAGGCATCTTCAGTTTTAAGTTTTCCGATGATCTCAAGGATCGTGTGTGTGAATCACGCATGAACTCAAAACGTTCTTTAAGATAAGAAGGGGCAGTTGGATTGAATAGAATACTGTATAGTAGGGAAAGAATATGAGTATTCCGACGAAATACGCCTTGTTCCAAATACAAGTTCGCGCAAATACAGCAACAAATGACGGCTTACCAGCGCTGATTCGCCACACAGTATAGAGCTACCTGCGCCGACAAGCGCTGGCAGATCGGCTCCGGCAACCCGCATTCTACGCCTATTACTTACTTAGCTTATATATCAACTGGGCCCGTGTCCAGCAGTGGGACAGTAATGCACAGATTATGTTATGTTTATGTGTGTGTGTGTGTGTACTACACAGATGTTGTTCAGAACATTGTTTCATAATATACAGTAATAAAGAGGGCTTTAACTCGACTTTCAACAATGTCGATAATAATCAGGTCACGCGCCGCTTTGTTTCATTAAACTGTCTTCGGGCGTGGTGATTACGCCAGCACGGTGATTAACGAAACAGTTTGCTCAACTATGACATTATGGCTGCATAGGCTGTTACATATTTTGTAATCGTTGAGAGGACCTCGCGTTTATGTTTATACAGCATGTCTGGTTATGTCGCTGTACATCCGAAAACCATGAGCTCTGCTTATCGTCAGTGAAGTTCTAATAGTGCGGAAGTCAAAAAACCAGCCAAGTGCGAGTCGGACTCGCGCACGAAGGGTTCCGTACGATTATCATGAAAACGGCAAAAAAATCACGTTTGCTGTATTTAAGCCCCCTTAAATATTTATTTTATTCTGTTTTTTAGTATTTGTTGGTATAGCGGCAACAGAAATACATCATCTGTAAAAATTTCAACTGTCTAACTATCACGGTTTATGAGATAGAGCCTGGTGACAGACGGACAGACAGACGGACAGACGGCCAGACGGACAGACGGACAGCAGAGCCTTAGTAATAGGGTCCCGTTTTACCCTTTGGGTACGGAACCCTAAAAATGGCTACTTTACAAGAGAGTGAAAAACTATTTAAAACGAGCGTAACCTACTCTGAATTGTTTTTAATTATCACTACAAATGAACTCTTAGATGATTTAAACCTTTTAAAATCATATTAATCTTTTTCATTTCAAGTAATATTGTGACTTTCGCAGTGTTGTCTGTTTTCACAGTCACAAAATGACTAACGCACTGTTAGAACTTCACTGACGTTATCATTCTGTATGACTTTTAGCAATTGATTCTCCTGGTAATTCTGAATAAACTATTATAGTTTCAGGTTTAGTGTTGTAATGTAACAGACGGCCCTAGGATCTCCTGAGAGCACGTCTGCTACACCAGTTGTAAAGAATGTGTAGAGCATTCAATACCTAATACATAACATCAATAATAAAGTGCTTATACGAGCAAGAGTCAGCATAGCTTTACGTCCCTTGCAGCAGTCAGCGAGGTCCCTCCCGCATTCCCAGCGTTCGTCGATGGCCCACACAGCCATCTGATGGAAACCGGCGGCAGCAAACAGACCGGCTGTAGCATTCAGTCATAGTCACAGCAGCAGACGCAGACGACAGCAGGTCCGATCGCCGATCTCTCAAGTGTAGGTAGGGCAGGAGACGAAGTGAAAAGAAGGGAGAAGGGGTTACCGACGGGCACAGCTTCCTTGTCTGGCTTTCCAGTTGGATCACGCCACAGCTGTTAATAATACCAAGGGAAACACGGAGAAATTCCACAAATGCTTTTTATTAAACTTGATAAGCCTCTTATTTCAGTTTATAACATTCATCAATTGTACGTCTATGTGTAAAATAAATAGAAAATATATCGTATCAAAAACATCACCATGGTGTAAAACAATCCAAAAAGTCCCAATTACAATTCCATCTGTCATTATCAAAAAAGTATAAAATATAAAAATGGCCCGTCGGTGAAGATGATGATCATGAAGGTGATACTACAGTGTAACACTTAAAATAACCTTATAATAAAAGTATGTATGTTACGATAAAATATATAATAACCTTATCGGAAAGGGGCCACTAATTCGCAGGCCACTTAAAGTATTACTGATGACGGTTTTAAAGCACGTGTTCAAATTTCAAAAATTGATAATTTGTATTTTCACTTAAAATTAAAATTATTTTAGTTTTTCAAAACTTCGCGCTTTCGTTACGAATGCAGAAAATGGAGCTTCTGATTTGTGACCCCAAATATGAATTAAAATGTAAACACAGCTGATCATAGCTGATGACAGATCGATTTTGGTGTATTTTTTTTTGTAATCTTTGTACAACTATTTCTCTTAAACTATTGACTTTTGAGGAAAGTTGTAGAATAAAAGTTATTCATTATAATGGGTACTTTAACACGCTTTCGGATTAGTAAGTAGCCCCTTTCCGAGTTCTTCTTCTTCTTCTCTCGTGTCAGCACGAGCTATACGAAAATAGCTCATGCTGTGGTGAAAAGATTAGCCAGTCAGCAAGGTTGGTAGCGGGGCTGACTGCCCAGGGTGCGCCGGACGTACTGAAGTATTGTCGTCACTCGTGGAGGCTCTTTTTCATGCACCCCAATCTTTTCGAGTAACCTTGTATAATTACGGACGATTAAAATATATTATTAATATTCTACATTCTGTACAGCCCACTCCCACCTGCAGTGAAGTGTGGGCCTTTTCATTACGCCATGTCTCTCGACCTTGAACTAATCTCAACTGTCACTCTGTGATCCTTGCAACGTCTTCGTTCTACGGCGATGATGACACGACATCTAACCCTGAAGGGTATATAATTTCTTCGATTTGTTTGAAACTTCTTAGATGGCTTAACTAATATTATAAATGCGAAAGTAAGTTTGTTTGTTTGTTACATTTTCACGCCTAAACCACTGAACCGATCATCCTGAAATTTTGCATATACGTTGTCAGGTGTACAGAAACGGACATAGGGTACCTTTCATCCCGAAAAAAAGTACTGTTCCTGAGGAAAACAACAATAAAGTCATAGATGGCGCCACGTGTCTTTCGAATTACGATTGAATTATATTATTATAGAAACTTTAGTAGTGTGTTAAGAGTTTTTTTGAGCTTAATTAACGTGAACAAAGCCGAGGGCAAATATTATTATACTATGGCTTAAGCTTAGCCCAGAACTAAGCCGTAGTTATTTATTGGTAATAACACATTATAGGTCGAATATTAACATAACATATAAATGATTCGAGATGATTCAGGGGGTGCATGAAAAGAGCCTCCACGGGTGATGATACTTCAGTACGTCCGGCGCACCCTGGGCAGTCAGCCTCGCTACCATCCTTGCTGACTGGCTAATCTTTTCACCACGGCATGAGCTATTCTTGTATAGCTCGTGACGACACGATACAGAACATAACTTAACATCACGCAGGTATTCCTGCGGGTTGGGCAGAGATGGATAGTACACCCTAGTTCCGCCATTATACTTAAGTCCCATGTAATAGGGGGCGAACCTATTGCCATCAACGGAGCACAGACTATGGGCCGCTTCTGAGAAATTCCACACGGAAATACCCAATAACACTTTGCCCGAGTTGGGGATCGAACCCAAGACCTCACGCTCAGCAGTCGCTAGACCAACAAGGCGGTCGAAACAGGTCTGACATTATTTTAGAAAAATTAAATTAAAATATGACGCTAAAAATAAAGTATGAATTTTAGAATAATAATTATTGGACTTATGTCTGGCAAAAAATTATTTACATAGCCTAGTATTAACTAAATACATCTCTTGCGCATTCATAGAACCTTCACTAGCCCAGTGCTAACTGATGTTATAATGACCACGGAATTAATTAGTTAGCATAAGCTGAACAAATACGTCAATGTAGTGTCAGTTATGTTTCTAAACGAATAGGAAATACATAGAAGAAAAAAAAAACTGATTGTTGGCTGTTTTCCGGATTCGTTCAAAAACGATGTGACAGCCTGCCTTTTCAAGAAAGTTAATTCAATTTCGTTTAGAAATTTTGAATTGTTGATATTTTATGAAATTCGTAGTTTACAATAAAATGCTACTAATAGGTATTATTAAGATGATGATGATGATGATGATGTGGATCAGTCGGCCCACGTTTATTATTTTTTTCTAGTTTTTTAACATCACCATCATTCAGCCGAAAGACGTCCACTGCTGGACATAGGCCTTCCCTAAGCATCGTCACATAGACCGGTCCTGAGTCGGTCGCGAGTCGACCTCGACTCGCGACCTCGCTGCGTGATCAGCTCATGATTAAGGGCTCCGTTTGGGTCCGAAACTAGTCGGGCAATCCCGAAAAATGCACGTGAGTAAACCGTAACTAATCATAAAAAATTACCAAACACTCCCGAGGTTTTCACTCTAAGGCGAGACGTTACGGATTTGACGCTTTAGGCTAAAAATAATACCTATACAGAAAAGTCCGTTAATGAACGTAAAATTATGAATTATGATTACATTGTACAAATAATACTTCCTTAGCAGGCCTATTATAAAATCACAAAATATATTTGTACTTCTTTCGATGCGTACTATTAAAACCAAAGGTTGAGAATGCATTACAGTATTTAGTCCGCCTTTGTGCATAAAAGTAGGTAAATAAATATTTATATTCCGATTTCCTTAATTATTAGCACAGAAAAAAAATATTCCGTTTCAAGTACGTTGTCTAGTACAATTTTATAAAAAGTGTGGAATTTCAACAATAAAACGATGTCCTATTTTGGTACAAAAATGACGTGATTGTCATACTAATTGACTAATATACTCTAACTGTAAGACTTTTAGCTTTTCTTAACTCAGTTTGTATCAAATGAGTACTTCAAGCATCAAATACTTGAAATATCCAGATATCATCTGGATATTTCAAGTGCCAATCATTTATTAATGATCGGCATGCCAAATAATATTATTATGTATCTGTTTTTAAATTTAAAGTACCTAATTTATTTAAAAGAATTACTGATAAATTTTCAGAAGCAATAAACTATTCATGTGAACTCCAAACCTTATCGAAAAACACTTAGATATTTTCTTAAAATTTTAATTAATAGTGCTCACCCTTTTTTTAAATTAAATCATCAGCACATATTTTATAAAAAATGCTTAAAAGCATTAGACAAAATATAAATATAATTTTATATTGCGGAAAAATTAGACATATCTATTTTTCCCACGACGAATTCAAGCTTTCGTGCTAATCTGTCGATCGGTATTCCAATAATACCTATCCAATTATTTTATGGCGATGATAACGATGCTAACTTGAAGCTTACCACTTCGTATTCATTCCTTTTTAATATATTCAAACAGCGATAGGATTCCACATTTAGACAAAATTATGTAATTTTTTTATTAACTTCAAACTTGTTTTTCCTTTATCAAAGCGAAAATGTCAAATGTACTGGGGATAAGACGTTAAAAAAACAAATGTTGACCTTTCTATCGGTGAACTTATTGGTATGATATCATATTTTATATTCCTGTGAGTGTGTATATAAGAAACTAAAAATCCTCATCCAGCATTAGATTCAACTAGTAGTTTGACTAAGCAACACCAAAATGGTAAGTGCGCTCATCAGCGATCAAATATAAGATTTTATATTGTGTGCTAATAAAATAGTGATTAAGTGTTTTAGAAATGGTTCATAAAAGTGTTCAATTTTTAATTTCTCCAATTAGAAATATTTTTGGAAATCAATCAAATTTTTGAATTTGGAATTTGGAAAGCAATATCGTAAAATGTAATCACATCACGTTTTGTGCTGTGACCATGTAGATTTTACAATTTGTAATGTGACTAAAAATTTAGTTAGTATAATGTGTAACTCTGATGTATAAATAATGATACAGACACAAGTTACAAGTGAATCTGATAGTTCGTGCGTTAAAAATAGTGAATGGATATTATAATATTGACGCAACGCCTAAAATGCCAGATAGCTTTTTCTTACATTATGACATTGCCTGATATAATAATGACATTCTTTGTATTTCTGTGTCATCTTTGCGAATTTGAAGTCGATTGATTAAATATATCGAAATTTTGTTTGGAAGCTTCACTTCATTTTGTTCTAATTGGAATCTCGGGAACTCAATATGAATTAAAGGTTAGTTTTTACTTAAAAAAGATTCAGGGTCCTACAGCTAAAGTCTAGTTTTGAGAACCCCGTCTAACGTCAAATTTTATCCTACGAAATTTCAAACGAAAAAGGTCATGAAGCCCTGTTTAAAAATCACGATTTTGTAGTTAGACAGCCATAGTTTAATCACTCTAAATAATTGACCTACCCCATATTACTTGGGTCTGTCAAACAAACTATTTTACACTATCATTACTATAATATAACACAAAGTAAATAACAAAACATTAGAAAACGAAACTTAAAAAAAAATACGACTAAATAAAAGACGAAAAGTTTACTTTTATTGAATATACACTTAAACAAGTAATTTTGCAACTAACCCATCGCTGATCAATAACCATTTTTAATTTTAGAAATCCGCCATCATTGCCCTTTGCTTCGTCGCGTGCGCGTACGCCACCTCCGACCAGGAGGCTCAAGTTTTGAGCAGCTCCTACGACCTGTCCCCTGAGGGTAACTTCCAATACGGCTTCGAAACCAACAACGGCATCTCTGGAAGAGCTGAGGGTGTGGTCAAGTCCTTCGGAAAGGTGAGTTTGTAACCTTCGATGATAATTCTTGTCTTAAAACTATGTTTGAAATATTTTTGCCAAAATGCCATCAGATGTAGTCAAAGTTTGACCTAGACTTGAAATATTTGATGGATACTTAATAAAGTTTTTTTTTAAAAAAAAATTGTTTGAAGATTATATATATTTAATTACATTAGACATTAAGATAGGGATCAATTCAGCAATGAAATTTCTAGAAATAAGCAACATGTTTGCTTCCAGTAGGGATTCAACACAGTATTATGCTTTTATAACTCTGCTTGAAGAAAATATAGTTCTAAGATAATCGTGCCTTGATCAGCCACTTTCGTGTAATTTTTATGAAATGGAGTATAGACTAACTAAAATATTAAGGTGAAAGTCTAAATATTGTACTGCAACAATTTTGATTTCGTAATATTTGACACATTCATTATTGAATTCCATTTTGGTATCAACATTAACAATTCTTACATTTTCTTACTTTTCAACACCACATTTTGAAGATTTAATAATGAGTAATATTAAAAATTTGGAACTCCAGCCTTTCTCCAGTATTTCCCTACTCCAGCAGGGTTCGCAAAAATAGTTTTATTAATATTGTGTTTGTTTTGTTCTAGGACGAGTCCGCTCTTGAGGTAACCGGCACCAACGCCTTCAAATCCCCCGAAGGTGATGTGTACCAGGTCAGCTACATCGCCAACGAGAACGGATACCAGGCCACGGTCAGTACACACTTCTTATTAGAAAAAGAATCAAGTGTTCGAAAAAAAAAACGCTTTCTATTCGATACTAAAATAAGTAATATATAGATCATCATCATAGGTCATATATATTCGTTTTGACTTAATTTGTCTTTGCAACTAGTGCAGCCATTGGCTACCAGAATATACTAGGTACTACGTACGCAGTCTTTTGATTGGTTCTTTCTTAGAGCACACCGCTGTGCAAATTACTTCTACTTACAACGTGTCTTTATATCACTTACCGTATTCAAGCTCAATTTGTATAGCTAAACTAGACACTAATAAATGAAATACATATTTTAGATCCATTTTAATTTCTTAATACTGATTTAAGTAAGCATGGCCTTCATTGAAGATCCGCTTGGTGACCAAATTAAATGTCAAAGCATCTGGTTTGTGAGATGTTAGATAGGTCAAAGGGTTACGTAGAAAAAAAAGAAACATAGCTTTCAGGTTTGACAACATTCAAATGCAAAAAAGATCTTCCTTGGAACTGTTTTTCTTATAATTATCATTAATGGAACTTAAATTACTAGAATAGACTTGGCTAACATTAATTCACATGTTAAACAACCGTTTACATATCTAATATTCTAGTTTATTTTTAATTAAACGGTTATTTTATCTGAGAATTTATAGTGGTGAACACCAGTTTTAGGAGCCCTGGTTAAGGCTGAAGTGGTTAGGTGGATAACAGGCTCTATTATAATAGAATCCTATGCACTTTTACTGATTCCCTGTTTTATTTTGAACATGTTTTTATTTTGTGATGTATTATTAATAATTGTTCCTTTTTTCTACAGGGTGCTCATCTCCCCACTCCCCCTGCCCCTCAAGCCATCCCCGACTACATCCTCCGGTCTCTGGAGTACATCAGGACCCACCCCTACACCGAAAAGAACTAAATAATAACTTTAGATAGAACAAACCAAGCCAACTTCTAATGTTACTCGAATCCGAACTGCAATAAAGCGTAAAATGGCTTTAACAACTTTATTTTTTGTTAATTTTTTGTTTTGTAGCCAATAAATAATGTAAAAACGTTTACCAAATGTATTGTTTTACTTCCTCGCAATGTTCATGGTATAATAATATGCTACGCCATGTATTCTCTTCCCAAACTGGTCCAAAACTACGTCATGATCAGTGTTGCCATCTTCAACACCATCAAGGAGATTTTTAATTCATAATGAACAAAAATAAATTGCTAACTAGCCTATTTGCTATCTTGTGGTAGTCATATATTTAGTTCTAAAGTGAACTGTATAAAATTACTAGTTCAAAATTGCTTCTTTAAGGAAGCAAGTGAAAAATGCATTTTGCTCGGGTAATTCATTTACACATAGTGGCAACACCAACAGCTGATGACGTAGTCGTAGGCCAATCACATGACCTAGCTGCACGGAATTAAAATAAATGGCGTAGCATATTTTTCTAAAATGGTAATGTTGTGCCATTTCACATTTTAAAATTAGAATATAGATATAATTTAAATACAGTATTTCTGCTTTTATCGCACCAATGGCACGATTTCGGCAGATGAGGTTTTTTTTAAATGATATTTCAATTTAAACCTTAAATAATATAAGGGGCGATTATTATTGGTTTCAAATCAGTCTTTTATCATTCGTTTGTTGCAAAACGATTAAGATATCTCTACTTAGTAAAATTTTATGCTGTAAGGACACTTAATTTGTACTATTTAATAAGCAAATTTTTAATCGATTATTTAAATGAACTAATTAAAATAAATCATTATCAACCGACATCGAATATTTAAATGTATTCCGAAATTAGTAAACGATATGGTACAATGATTTTATAATTTTATGAAAATTTCTCTTAATTATTCAGATTGCTTAACTTTATCCTGAGACCCCATTAATGTCCTACATACGTTTTTTTAATGCTTTGGTAATAACTAGCGACCGACCCACACATCACTCGAGTACGTTTTACCTAAATTAAATGAAAACCGCATTGAAATCCATTGACAATAGTTTAAAAGAAATAAGCGGATAAACAAATAGACGCGAAAAGCGACTTAAATGTAAACTATTTAGAGATAATTGTTTATTTATTCTAATTATATAAATTTACGTGAATAAAGTATGTCATTATGGTACTACAGGGTGTAAACGAATTCGTGTAATTCCTTTAAACCGCGTGATCTACTGGTGACAGTGATCGACCCTGCATAGGTATTTTACAGAATGAACAAAAAAAAGTTGTCAAAAAATGAACCATGCTATTCTGTATCTGAGTAATTTTAGTGTTCCAAGTTAACTGGCTGCGTGGAGCGATATCGCGCTAGTTGTGCCCGTCAGCTGTGTTGCCGTGCCTTCATTCATTTATTTTTTTAGAAATTTTATATCACATAAAAATATTAGGGAAAAAAAAGTTTATTTTTATTTTCAATCTATCTAAATTCCGTGCGGGGTTAATCTATACCATTAATAGATCATGTGGTGTACCACATGAGTTGTATGTATGTGTAATGTAATTAGACGAATTCGTTAACACCCTGTATTTCTGAGCTCATAATTGGAACTTTACGACATGAGTGTAGATAAAATATTATTAAGTGTTGTATTGGGGTTTGTAGTTTTTTAAGCGTGATTTCAAATTGAATAGAATTGACGAAATGGCTAATGAAAAAATTATAATAAGAATAACAGGTTCAAATATGAAAGCCACTTAACACTTAATGCCTTAAGCGTGGCAATTACACAGAAAAGGCATAAGGTGCAGATACGGCGCAGGCGCGTCGCTTTCATACGTTTTGTCGTGCCACTTCAAATATTTTTCGCAGAAAATGTATGAAAACGCCGCGCCTGCGCCGTGTTTGCACCTTACGCCGCTTCTGTGTAATTCACGCCTTATCCACGCCGGTCACATTTATTGCGACATTCTTCTGGCACATCATGTCGTAGAGATTGCCATGTGTCCGATACAAGTGCTGCAACATGTGCTTTCAATAAAATGTTGCGGAACATGTATAACAACATGTCCCAGATATTGTTGACGCACATGTTTCGCGATGTCGCGACGAAGTACGGACATATCGTGTGTCATGTGCTCGAGTTCAGAGTCAAAGAAGAAATCCGATCGGCTGCAGAGAAATACAAACGGCGACTGTGTAATCACCCGAATGAACTAGCAGTCCAACTGATTCACCAAAGCTACCTCAATCGCCTTAAACGACATGATATAATGAAGCTGCATGCCAGATGGCTGTAGCTTGTAGTACAGATGAGTAGCTATTCTCACTGGAGGAAGCACTCTGCAAAACAACATGCATGGAACTCATCTGATTATAGTCGAAAAAGACTGATTGCAGATAAAAGAAGAACAAAAAAAAAAAAATGTGCTCGAGTTAAATATTGGGATACCTATATAATTCTATTAACTTTAAAAAGATAGTTCCTACTTTAAAAAGGCTTAGTTTTAAAAATAGTTCGTACTTTAATTTTAACTAGAGGTCGCCAGCGGCTTCTTCCGCGTGGATGTCGTTTATCGCGTATTCCGCGTTTTTCTCTACTATATTATGCATGTATTATACATATAAACCTTCCTCTTGAATCACTCTATCTATTAAAAAAACCGCGTCAAAATCCGTTGCGTAGTTTTAAAGATCTAAGCATTTGGGCTCTTAGGCAGTTGTCCCACCACCGGCGAGGAAGCCACTAACTATCGGCTATTTTCTCGCTCAAGAAACGTACAATAGATATACATTCCGTGTAAACAAAAGAGAAGCATATATTAATAGTTTATTGCTCACTGTTCACACTGCCGACGAGGACTCGCTCCACTAGTTTGTCGCTGAGCGACAAGAGCTATCAAAGATAATACTCGCTCAGCGATACTTGCTCAGCGATGCTCGCTTGGCGGTCGGAACTCACGCCGAGAGACCAACCAGCGGTCATTTGCGAGTGGTGCGAGTAATCGCCCGTTGCACTCGACAAAACTATCGGAATTACACACTCGCTTCTCGCTGCTCGCCAACTCGTTTCTAGCTTCTAGCTCTACTCGCTGCTCGCTCAACGTTCGCGGTGGGACAAGTGCCTTATAGTGCAAACAATTAATTTTGTAGTGCGAAGCATTATTTTTGAAGCGTGCCTTAAACTATTTTGTTATTATTTTCATTATTTCTAAAGTGCTTTTAAATACATTCCTTAAATATTGCGGCAGATGTATCACGACTTTATGGCCGGTGTAGACGAGACATAACACTAAGTTAAAGCACTATCAAAGCTAGTTAGCCATATACCGGCCACACTGAATGTAGGCCTCTTACATTAATGGTCACAGCACGTGGCATATTGCCATTACCGCATCACTTGACGGTCACATTGTTGACCGCAGTATGGCTAGGATGGTGTCATTAGTTCACAGGTGGTTGCTGCGGTGTTGCCCCTCTTCTAGGTCTATAAATTTATGTTAAAGCAAGACAGGGAAGCAGCTCATTTAGCAACGAGTGGACTTAGATTGTATGATATAATATGTAATGGTTTTTGAGTTTGCATGTTTGTTACTCAATCACGCATAAACGGCTAAACGGTTACGCATGAAATTCGGCGCATATACAAGGTGTAAATTAAATAACGCATAACCTCTTAAGGGATCACTGTACTCATCATTATGAACAACTTTTACTGTGGGACCAATTATGAAATCGCGAAAAAAAATCTGCTATTCCCTACATTTATGTTCGCATAACTCGTCAAAATGTAGGGAACAGCTGTTTTTGTTTTCGCGATTTCATCTTTGGTCCCATAGTAAAAGTTGTTCATAATGATGAGTACAGTGACCCCTTATGAGATTGTGCGTTATTTATGTTACACCTTGTATATGTAGACCATGTTCTGGATTAATAACCAGTGATCGGAAAAGGGTGAGCTAATTTACCTAAACTTCAAAGAACAGAGACAAAAACTGGAGACTTTCTTACGACAACTTTTTTTTTTCGGGAGAATTTTCTCGGAGATTGTCTTTCATTTGTTTTCAAAAAATAAAAGACAATCTCCTTTTTTGAAAACAATAAACAATCTCTTTTTAAAAACAATGAAAAACGTGTCATCTGGTTTTGTGACAATTTTGGGAAACAAAAATAGGAAACGATTTTAATTGTTTTCTGTACTATTAACATTAATATTAATGTACTTTAGTGATGTCCCGAAACCCGGAATAATTTTCACGAAAAAAAATGTTGTCGTAAGGAAGTCTCCAGTTTTTGTCTCTGTTCTTTGAAGTTTAGGTAAATTAGCTCACCTTTTTCCGATCACTGTTAATAACACATAAAGCTTGCCTGTAACTGTTTCACTGCAGGGCAAAGGCCTCTTCTCACACAGAGAAGGAACGAGCATTGATCACCACGCTTGCTCACTACGTGTTAGCGATTTCAGACCATTAAGTCCAGGTTTCCTCACAGTGTTTTCCTTCACCGTATGTCAGTGACGTCTTAGATTAACTAAGTAAGTACCTAGTATGTAATTACTTAGTTAGTAACTTTTTAAATGTCATATTATGACATTAAAAGTCACATTGGTACATGTCTGGGTTTGAATCCGCAACGTGCTTAACAAGATTGTCTATAACCTCCGGGCTATCGTGATAATTTCACACATAAGATATTTTTATTCGGGTACATGAAGAAGTTTCCTTAGGTGTGAATTACATAGAATCGGCGTAAGGTGCAGACACGGCGCAGGCGCGTCGCTTTCATACATTTTTTGCGAAAAAGATTTCAAGCGGCACGACAAAACGTATGAAAACGACGCGCCTGCACTTTATGCCTTTTCTGTGTAATTCACGCTTTAGGATGCGAACGAAACCGCAACATCTAGTAGTATTTTATAATCGGGTGTATTAAAAGAGCCTCCACGAGTGACGATACGTCCGGCGTATCAAGTACACACGGCTACACATCAAGCTATACAAAACCAGTTTATCTTGGCGTCGCTTTGTATAATCTTTTCGCACAAGTAACGGTCAGCTTATACTGGTTTTGCATAGCTTGAAGTGTAGCCGTGTGTACGTCCGGCGCTTCCTATAGGCAGTCAGCCTCGCTATCAACCTTGCTCATCTTTTTACCGCGGCATGAGCTATTCTCCTATAGCTCGTGGACACACGAGAGAAGAAAAGACTGCAGCGTGATAGAAAAAAAACACAATTTGTTTATTTCGTCACCCTCGGCGCTAAGTGTCGTAACTGGCAATTGATAATTTTTCAGAGAAATATTCACAGAGTGACGTATCTGCTTCAAATGAATAAAAATAAATAAATAGATACCTTAGGGTTTTAGGGCAATACTAACCAAGGCAAGAGTAAGCCAAGAGCAATATAAAAAAGTTATTAATTCATAAATAAAGCTACAGCTAATGCAACTACTGAAAAATTATCAATTGCTAGATACGACAGTTAGCGCGGAGGGTGACGATTTATAAAAAAACGAAAAATAATGCCTCAAAGCAATTCACTGCCACACCTTAAATTCCTTCAAGATGCAGGTATGCAGCTGCCTCATTTTTATAACCATTCAATTATTCTATCTATTTTATTTATAGCAACAAAAACTGGCTAGTAAACCTTCGAATCTGCCGATGGAACAACCTGTTATTATGTGCAAAACAACTCAAACTACAGATGTGATTTAAAGTTAGGTCAACTACAGACTAGACGTATTTTTGGCGCGGTTTATTTGCGTATTTCTATAATGTTTAAAATATTTATGATTAATTACGGTTTATTCACGTGCATTTTTCGGGATTGCCAGATTAGTTTCGGACCCAAACGGAGCCCTTAATCTTGAGATGAACACGCGGTAAGGTTGCCGTTTGGGTCCGAAACTAGATGAGCAATACCGAAAAATGCACGCGAGTGAACCGTAACTATTCACAAAATTATGAATGTGTCTCACGAAAGATACAGTACATTCTTTCGATTAAGTACATCTACGATATCGCTCCGCACGTACAAACTATGTAAGCTTTGTTTACAAATTCTTCTGCCCGTATAAAAATATTTTCTTTTTAGACGATTCAAGAAATGCTTTGAAGGTGCATTGACTTTGAAAGAGTCTTCTGGAGACATCTAGCATGCCATATGTGAACTACGCAACACTGCGGTTGTGTAGCAAACTACAGTGACATTAACGACAACTCATAAAGAAGACGTCACAGAATCCAACATCGCGCTATCAAAATTATAATAACTAGCTTTTGCCCGCAGCTTCGCTTGCGTGAAATTTTGAACCCGTTAAGTGTCGATTTTCCATACAAACTTTCATCCCCTATTTAACTCTCTTAGGGGTTGAATTTCGAAAAACCTTTCTCATTCCTTGTCTAAATTATAAAGGAAACCTCTGTGCAAAATTTCAGCTTTCTATGTCCAAGGGTTTGGGCTGGGCGTTGATGAGTCAGTCAATCAATCAGTCAGTCAGGACTTTTCTTTTTATTTAAATAGATATACCATAGCTCAACATCAACTCCATCCATCATCATGATCCATTGGGCAGTAGCCCGCCAGGCATAAGACCCGCCTGGTTGAAGGATATTCCCATTTCGTTGGAGAGCACCATAACTCGTTCCTCTAAAGTTTTGACTCGGCTGTATAGTGCTGAAAAAAAAATTACTATACCAATGTAAACACTCTAGGCTGGCAGTAGGCTAACTGATTTTCATTACTCTATCATCCATACTGTTCTATTTACCTAATCGATATAAAACTTGATTTAGTTTTACAATTGCTGAACTTTTGCTAAGCCTTGATTTAAAAAGGCGCGTCAAAAACACAGATCGTGTGTAACACTCTTATCTAATTCGTAGACAACAATAGTTAGGCCAGTAAGTACCACCTTGTTAGTGCCTTTTGGCGCATCAATTTGAATTGTATTATGTTATTATTGGCACATAAATGTCAAGGTAGGTATACCATGCAACTGATGATATATTATTATAAAATAGCCTAGCTTAGCCTAGATTTTATACTTTATTCAAATTAGTATGGAAATCACTTGCAAAAAACATAGAAGATGTATTTAATAATCCTAATCCTAACTAATATTATAGATGCGAAAGTAAGTTTGTTTGTTTGTTACCTTTTCACGCCTAAACCAGTGAACCGATCATCCTAAAATTTTGCGTATACGTTGTCAGATGTACAGAAACGGATATAGGGTACCTTTTTTTCCGAAAAAAAGTACTGTTCCCGAGGAAAACAACAATAATGTTCATAGATGGGCGCCACGTGTTTTTCGAATCATAATTGAATTATATCATCCCGAAAAATACGGAATACGCGATTAACGACATCCAAGCGGGCAAATATTATTGTAATAATTATTCGGTGCCTGACGCTTCTTCATTTAGTAACTCATAGCTATGAAAAAAATATAAGTAACGATAGATACATTTGTGGCCGTATACACTTTTTTTTTTTCTTGGGGAATTCCTCATGGATATCCTTCGCCCGGGGAAGGCAAAGGGGTACGTTGGACTCTTACCGGCTAAAAACCCGCGGTGTTCCTTCTTCTGACTCTTGGCCGGGGTCGCGGGGTTTGCAGCTGCATGCACCGCAACCCCGGCAGGTCTCGGTCCGACAGCCCCTGGCGGACCTCTCCTTCTGTGGGGCCTTGCCCCACGTCCCCCTGCGAGGCGCGCACGGAACACTGCGCGCCGCCTTCTCGGGCCTGTTACTGGTCGGGCGACGGGTCGTGGCCGTCTGCCCTAATCTTAGTGCTTAACTAAGAAATTCTTAAACTAAGTCAATTCTAAATATCAAGTTCATCTGCATCAACTAGATAACGTAAGGTTACTCCTACACTTGACGGTACCTAGTAAGTGAATGAGCGAGATAATTATAATTTATAATATATTAAACTAGCTTTTGCCCCCGGCTTCGCTCGCGTTATTTAGCTCAACAAAACTCTTAACACACTACTGAACTTTCTATAATAATATAATTCAATCGTGATTCGAAAGACACGTGGCACTATCTATGAACGTTATTGTTGTTTTCTTCGGGAACAGTACTTTTTTTCGGGATGAAAGGTACCCTATGTCCGTTTCTGTACACCTGATAACGTATATGCAAAATTTCAGGATGATCGGTTTAGTGGTTTAGGTGTGAAAAGGTAACAAACAAATAAACTTACTTTCGCATCTATAATATTAGTTAGGAAGTTAGGATAGTTAGGATAGAGCGGGAGAAATGCTACAATTCCTTCTCTTTGACGTTTTGCTGTTTTGACACTTGCTAAGCAGTTGCTTAGCGCTAAAACTTGGAAAATCGGTGTCGTAAAGTTAGGACATGTCGTAAGCACTAGGCAGCCGCTTAAGGTTGGTGCAACGCATTTTTATGGCTAAGTGCGTCCTATAAAGTTAGGCATGAACTTAGGCGTTGTCAAAGTTTAGTGCAGACGGGCATGCTATGTGTGGGTGAGCTTGTTGTCTTTTACACACACCCACACACTCACGGTTTCTGTTTCTGCGTACAAACCATTAAGCGCAATTCAGACTACGCTGTACTATTTCGCTATACAGGATGAAATTGTAAACAATCGACAAACCGAAATGGGTGATTGTACTCATCACTATGAACAACTTTTACTATGGGAACAAATCGGAAATCGCAAAAAAAAACTGCTGTTCCCTACATTTTGACGAGTTATGCGAACATAAATGAAGGGAACATCTGTTTTTTTTTCGCGATTTCCGGTTTGGTCCCATTGTAAAAGTTGTTCATAGTGATGAGTACAATCTCCCCTTTCGGTTTGTCGAGTGTTTACAATTTCAACCTGTATAGTAAGCATATTGCGTCATAAGCTATAAGAATCGTAGGATATAAGTTCTGAGAATCGCTCAAGTTTATCGCGTACAGCAAGCCAATACTTTATAGCATAGCATTGTGTGAACGTGTCCATATAAAATGTATGCTGAACGATATCGTTGCGCTATACAATGTTTGCTTTAAGCTATATATTATAGCGTAGTTTGAACTGCACTTCACACTTGGTGACGCGTGCGAAATGAGTGAATCTATCTATTTTTATGAACTTACAGTTTTTGAGCAAGCTACAATATCAATTTAAGATTGGCTGATAGTTTTACATTGGTGCCGATTCTCTTGTTCACCAACTAAACTAAAATTAGAGAATTGCTATCTTTTACTAACAGATAGCGCAAGAAAAGGACGGTGATAGACAACAACTAAGTTAGAGATGTCAAATTAGTTTACGCCTTGAACTTCACCGTGTTTTTAGTCGACACGTTTTAAATGTCGTCTAAAGTATGGAAATTTTAGTTCAACTAAATTTGACAGCTCTTATTTACGTGCGTCTCTTTCTTATTTTATTAGAGTGAAAAAGATGGCAATAGCCTAAATTAAGTTTGGTTTGTCCATAACAGAATCGGCACCATTGCCCGTCGCTTTGTTTAGGTATATCCGATCAAGATTGATCGAGCGTGCAATGTTACTTACTGATTCCTACGATCAAGTTACTCGAGCCTGCATACATAGGTACACACGCATACAGGACAAGCCACATTGTTACAGGAAAGATCAAATTCACTACCGTACTAGAAACGTTGTTTCCTTGGATCTTATACACTTTAGGACTGTTTTGGTTCTCGTATTAGATAGTTAAAGATGAATATTTTGAAATAAGTGGTTTTCAGGGTTCCGTAGTCAACAAGGAACCCTTATAGTTTCGCCATGTCTGTCCGTCCGTCTGTCCGTCCGTCCGCAGCTTAGCTCAGAGATTCATAGTACTAGAAAGATATTTGGCATAGATATACATATTAATCACGCCGACAAAGTGGTAAAACAAAATCATGTTTTTTTTTGTGTTTCCTTCTGTACGTGTATAGTGGAGTTTTTTTTTTTTCTCGTCTACCCCTTGTTGTGGGGTGTTGTTGGATAGGTCTTTCAAAAATGTTGCGGGTTTGTGAATACAATTTTTTGATTAAGGGGTCCGTTTGTGAAATATTAAGCTTTAAAGTGCTAATTTTTGTTAGAGTCAAGTGTCCCCCCTCCCTGCCACCTAAACGGTTAGTTTTGGATATGTGAAAAAATTCATGGTAGTAGTATATACAACGAAGTTAAAAGAAAAACTATCACAGCTAAGTAGGCTTTACAAGATAACGAGTAATAGTCAACCAACCGTAAAAGTAAAAATTTCGTACCAATTCAATTGAAAAATTACTTTTACTTATAACGTTGTTAGTTGTGTAAAACAGGTTAGTCCACATTATCGTGCAACTGCGGAACCCTATTACTGTGCGTGGCCTGACACGCACTTGACCGGTTTTATTATTATATATATATATTTTTTTTTTTGTTTTTTTTTTTTTGTTTTTTAGAAAAACGTTGCCCCACACTAAGATTTCTCTTGTACTGTGGGTGCGTTTTACAGACACAAATCTCACAAACAAACGCCCAGACCCGGAACAACCATCTGTAGGCCATACAAATTTTTGTTCCGTGTGGGAATCGAACCCACGACCCGTAGCGCAGCAGCCAATCGCTTAGCCACTGCACCAAACGTGTCGTCAATATATAATATAACCTTTCCCTACAATTGACGAAACACCGAAATTGCATCTACATAATGATGTACATTAATATGTAAAACAATGTATTTTAATCTACCTATCAATCAATTAAGTATTCATAGTCGTATATTAATTGAGAACTTTAGCAGCTCGCTTTGCCAAATAAGGCATTTTATTGATAACTTATGCATGGATTATGTATGTCATTTAATTTAAGAAATAATAATCTATTAAAAGACAACGTTTCAATGTCATGAAATATTGATACTTTTTTTCAAATACAAAGGACTTCGATATAGAATGCTGCTATGGTTTAATGCAGGGATGCACAGATCGCGGCCCGGGGGCCGCATGCGGCCCTCCATCAACATAATAATATGTGCGGCCCGCCAGCGAATTAACTCTTTTATACGAATTAAAAATTAATTCACGTTTAATTTTTTCAGTGAACTTTATTTCATTTTTTTTTGGTTTATTTCAATTGTGGTGGCCCGCCATTTACTCATTGTCTGCCCGAGTGGCCCTCAGTCATAATAAGTCTGTGCATCTTTAATGGAAGTTACGCACGACTACGTATCAAGCTATACATTTTCAGTATAAGCTGGTCTCGTACTGAATAGACTTTCCGTACAATGAGAGATCAATTTATAGTGGAATTTATTATATTTATTAATTATTTATTTCAATTTAGGTATATCTCGATATGTAGCCAGACGTACTTATCAATAATACTGAATGTCACCAGTCATCATCAAACATTAAAGGTAGAAAAAACCTATTAGTTACTTAAACGTGCACGCTCTACTATTATCTTAAAAAAGTCATAAGGCACTTATCGGCAAAGGGAAACGAGGCCAGCCAAGCCATCTTTAAGATACCATGATAATTAAAATACTTCAACAACGAAATATGTGTCTCGACCGGAAATGTAGAAATGTGTAGAAGGTTGACTGCATTCTCAACATAATGAATTAAATTTCATAAGAATTGAAGAAGCATATCTGATCTGTTTAAAAAAAAACTTTTTATTAAAATACTCTGTTTCTAATTAAATTATGTATAGGTATGTAGGCCATGTATGCCGAATGCATAAAGACAGATGGGCCAGAGTCGTCAGGCAGTGGGTGCCGGAAGACGGGCGTCGTCGCCGAGGGAGGCCTAGGAAACGCTGGCGTGATGACTTACAGTCGTTTATGAAAGATTGGCCAGAGAAAGCAATGCATAGAGATGAGTGGAAGGCTATGGGGGAGACCTTTGCACAGCAGTGGGACATAAAGGTTGAAAAAAAAAACACCACCAAGCCACCCGTGACGATACTTAAAAAACTACGTCCGGTGTACAGTCAGGTAGCGGAGCTGGCCAGACAGCCCATACCAACCTTGATGACTGGCTGACTGGCCACGGCATGAGCTATTCTCATACAGTTCGTGTCGACATGAGAGAAAAAGAAGAAGAAGCTGATCTGCCAAAGTATTGAATAACGATTGATGAAGAATTCATAATTGGTAATTTTGATTTCACTACATTGAAGTGTAAATAATTAGATCAATCTTCGTTAAAGCTTAGTAAGAGTAGTTGAAAACAATTACGAAAAAAGACGAAAAAAAAAGATTTTATAGATTGTAAAATTATTTGTAAAATTAAATATGGATATTATTCTTTGTAAACAAAAAAAGATGAATGTATTATGCATATTTTAATGTTGCAAATCTGGTAAAAATATATTAACTTTTTGACTTAATAAGCAATCTCGAATTAAGTAACAATTACAAGATTAACAGCTTAGCACATAATTAAAATATATTTTGCATTTATTATTAATGCCTTTTATTTTTTAATTAAAAAGAAATATAATTCTTGTTTCAAGGAAACTGTCAATAAATGAGCTTTTATAAAATTTATAATTGTGCAAATATTAATGCAGCTAGTATCTAGGGTTGACACTTACTTTTATTTGTATTAATAAATTATTAGGAACTAGCTGTGCCCGCGACTCCGTCCGCGTCGAAGTCGGAAAACAACATTGTGTCGCAGCAACTAAATAATCCATTTATTATAATAATAGACAAAGGTGTCCCACTAAGACACATATCTTTTAAACCATTTCTTTATGTAGAGTTTCAGCTCCTCTTGATTGACCGTAAAGATTCATAAAACCGTAATACTAAAAACGTGTTGCTTATTTCTATACATTTCCTTGCTAAAATGGATTATAATTGAATATTGATACTATTATTGAAGATGTAACAAAACCATATCGCGATACAAAAATAGCTACAACGCCGTCTTGTTACAATCTGCGAACTAAATTATGATTTCATTCGAGGTGTGGTAGGTATAGAAAAGAACTTTAAATATTTAAAAAAAAACTTATAGAAGACTTCATTTAATTTTAATAAGTTATAAATAGCTAGGTACTGCTTTCAAAAAGTCTGATCTGGAAATCGAACCAACACAAACGCGAAAAAACATCATCTATATTTTTATTTCATCAATCGATATGATCGCTCCAATAAACATAGTGCCTGAAATTGATGGAAGACCATAAAAACTAACATTAAGTACCTACCTAACTTAGGTACATTTCAATTCAAACACTTATTTGTTGTTACTTCTTATTTCTTGCACTTCCTTCAATTTAAGACAGTGTGTTTGTTGGAGAGATTTGATCCTTATTATTGACCTTATAAATATCTATCAACAGGTGCCATAATATAATACCGGATGGTACATAAAGCTTTGTCAGTTCGATTCCCGGTTCAGGCAAAAAAATCAGTAAAACGCAATATTTCTTACTTTAAAAAAAAGTGAAATGAAGTTTCCTTTGAGTGAAATTTGCTATTTTTAATATTTAAAGTACTTTCCCTCCATGGCCATGTCTTTGGAACATTACCTAGGTAAAGCTTAAAAAACTCAATTAAATAAACTTATTAAAACGACGGCGACAGGCTTTGAATAAATCTGACAATAATGAACAAAATAAAATTAAATATAGAAAAAAAATAAAAAAGTGCATTGAGTAGATAGAATGATTACGAAATACTAAATTTCAACGAAAGCACTGGGTGAGCGCTTTCCTTGCAAATAATCATGGCCACCGATTTCAATTTGAATTTGGACCTTATTTTCGGCATCAGCATTCCCAAAAAGTATGAACATTCAATGAACAAAAATCTTACTAATAGTCCACATGAAGTCATGAATTCATTTTATTGTGAACAACAATAAGAAATTGACCTAATAAATTCTAAATAACAATATCTTCGTTTTTTTTTGTAAAAGCTTAGTTCCTTTTTCATAAGGATAGAGATCATTAGACCTTTCGTAGACTGAGAATAGGTACCAATTCAACAATGAATATTAGGTAATTTGTGGATTTATTCGTAGTAATATATTTCCTCACAACATGATTTGATACACGTAACGCCATCTATTGAAAATAAACTAATACATGCTAAGTTCTTCTAGAAAACTTAAAATTCGCATAACTTTTGATTGCGTGAACCGATTGCGATGAAACAAAAAACATATGTTACTTGGAGATATGCACAATATTTATTTATAAAAGTCAACAACATTGGATCAGTTGTTTTTATGTGATGCTTGAACAAACAAACAGATAAACAGACAAACAGATAAACAGACAAACAGACAAAAAATCCAAAAATGTTAAAAATGGGTTCTATTGGTTATAGTTTAACACCCCAACCAGGTTTTTTCAAAATATTTGCTATGTACAAATACGCAAAAGTCTACAGATTTGTAAATGTATAGAAGATATTAATTATTTGCATATCTTTTGAATGCGTGAACCGATTGCGATGAAACAAAAAAAATATGTTACTTGGAGATAAGCACAATATATGTTTATTACAAGTCAACAGCATTGGGTCAGCTCTTTTTACGTGATGCTTGCATAAACATGCAAACATATGTTTAATCTTTACTTCCCTAGATGGCGTTGGCGTCGAATTAGATCGCGCTATGGTTTCGTTACCGCGCGATTTATAAGTTCTAGACAAAAATTTTATAGTTACTTCTAAACCACGATTTTATTATAAGTATAGATGAAATGAACGACAATGAACAATTTATTTTTGACCCTAGTCGCACCTGTTGGTAAGTGCAGCCAGGGTCTAAGATGGAGCACGCAAATCCAAGTAACAGAGATAGAAGGATTCCCTATACCCCTCTGGCTCTCACATTCACACCACGGAACATAGTAAACTGCTTGGCGTCGGACTTTAATGTCAGAGTGGTTGCTACTCAGGCGCACCGTATAGATACTACCACCAAGCGTACTGGTTATTGCTTATATTTACACCACACGTCTATTCCCAGCGTGCGGTGAGGAAGTTTTATAAAAATAAACCTAAATGTGTAATATTTTTGCATTGGCAATTTCGCGGATTTCCCCACTGACTTAATTTTTTTGGGAGAAAACACCAGTTTTTTTCAGACTGTGCTGCTGGCCATAAGCATGAACATATCA
Source organism: Amphipyra tragopoginis (assembly GCA_905220435.1). Classification (NCBI taxonomy): domain Eukaryota; kingdom Metazoa; phylum Arthropoda; class Insecta; order Lepidoptera; family Noctuidae; genus Amphipyra; species Amphipyra tragopoginis. The sequence goes on from HG992006.1 coordinate 9,280,228, forward strand.
CATTCGGGATTACGAAGTGTAGGAAATATAGGACATTTTTGTCCAACTGACGACATGACACGCACGCTCAGATTAGATTGTCAAAAAAAAGTTTGATTTCAGCTCCTGTTCGCTGTACCACAGTATACAGGTTGTAAACGAAATCGTGTAATACCTTAAAACCACATGATCTACTACTTGTGTAGATTGGCTCTGCACCACAGAATAAATAGTCTGCACGGGATTTAGTTTGTTTTTTTTTTTGCGGTTTCCATAATTGACCATATCTAAACCACCTAATAAGGAATCAGTAAAAAAAAAGTTTCTTTTTGCAATTTTTTATTTTTTATTTTAGTGAACATTTCGATGCCGCTCATAAATTACTGAAAGCACGGCGACACGGCTGGCGGGTATGACTAACGCTATATCGCTCTTTGCAGTCAGATAACTCGAGGCTCTAAATTGACTCAGAAATAGAAAACCAAGTTTTTTTTTTATCAGTCAGCTTTCAGAAATACCCATTTAGGGTTAATCTATGTCACCAGTAGATTTGAGGGAATTACACGGATTCGTTTACACCCTGTATAAGCTAAAGCAGTTCTTCAACTACCTACAATCGTCAGATTTGATACACTCACACAGACACGCACTGCAACAAGACTTCTTAGGTATTATCGGAATACAGTCCTACGAGTATACAAAAAGTGAAATACTCAGTATAAAGTGCGTGTCTGTGTGAGTGCATCAATTCAGGCGATTATAGTAAGTTGAGGTACTGCTTTAGCTAATATGTCTACTGTGGCTGTACGTTGTCACCGTTTTTACACGTAGTGCGGTATTGTACGTCATGACGTCATGAAGTACAATGTACAGATTAAAGCCTGGTGTGTTGTTGTATTCATTTCCCTTGCGAGTTGAGCAGTATACTTAGCTGGTGTCGTTCAAATGTAAAATTAAGTTGATATTGTTGAGAGGTACATATTACATACATATGTCGTAGGATAATTTGATACTTCGAATCTTCGCGGAAATCCTAGGGGTTTTGCGAAAACGCGGATAATTAGACATAGGCGAAAAATTATCAAATCTTACTGGACAAAGTCAGGATTTTTGCGAAAATACTCGTTACTATAGTAAGATTTGATGTGCTCAACACTGATTGGCTACAATTTTGCTGGCTGACTTCTAATTGGTTCCTAGTTTGCCGATGATTAACTTCAAGTATTGTATCATAGAGTTATGAAGGTTTAGAATAGGTGAGAAAGGAAAATCACTAAATTGATTTTTATAAACTTTTTATTGAAAATTTTAGTATGTATGTTGTTTTCTACAGACAATAGGAGATCTCAGTCGTAGTAAAAAAAATGATCCAATTTTAGGGTGTAATCCATAAATTGGATGAAACTGGTTAGGTAAACAATTAGTTTAATAGTGCAACAATGGAATTGATCAGTCTTGTGAATTAAAGTCTTGAGATAAAATCACTCATTCATCAGCCTTCTCTTCTCTTATACAGCTAAACTTAAGATATATTGAGGCAAAATTATTATCACATTCTGGTTCACTTATAGTGAACAAAATAACTACAACAAATTATTATTGAATTAGCAAAAATAGGAAAAAATAGACTTATTCAAAGAAATTAAAAGATAACTAGAAAAAAATTTGAAAAGCGAATAATCACAGAACAAAAGATAATTAAATACGTCACTAATGTGAAACTTACGCTGAGTTGCATGGACCTGTAACATTGGAGTTGCAATGCAAGCACAGCTGCGTTTAGTAAATAGTAATATGAAATTATTAGTAAGACTTTACTTGTTACAACAATTCAAAGATTTATGACATTTGGAATTACAAAGCAAACCGTGCTTTTTACAAGCACACTTATTTGAGGAACATTGTTTGCTTGATTTCTTGCAATGAAATCACATGCTTAAACCCTTGTCCGCCGAATGGTGATAGTTGTGAGGAAATACCACGAATAGGTAATACTACCTCGGGAACGGGGCCGGTAAATTGAGCTCCTGGAGATATTTGAAGTGCGTTTCTTGGTAGCCAATCTTTAATTATACCAACGGAGGTACCAACTTGAAACAAACCATTCTTCTTATCAATTACTCGTCCTGTAATGTTTTTGTTATCTAAGGGTGCACGATCGTACTTCGGAACATCAACCAAAATTGTAGCACCTACATCTACTTCTTTAAATTTTTTGTTGGATGTAGTACACATAGTCGCAGCTGCTCTTTTTAAATTTTCATGCGAACTTGTTCTTTCTTTCTTAATAGAATCTTCTTGCCAGCATAAGTTACATTTAACATTAGAAGAACTACTACCTTCTCTAACTTCAGACACTCCACATGCGCCGTGAATCACTTGTTGGCATTTTGAACATTTGAGTGAATCGGATGTGGTAATTTGGCAAATACAACATTTAACTTCAGTAGCAACAATATTATTGGAATGTTGTTGTTGTACATTTGTGTGGGAATTTGTGTCATTTATAGCGATATTGTTATCAAGACAGATCGTTTTTGTTGTACTTGCTGGGACAATTATTACATCTTCTAAAATTGTAATGTTATTTGCAGTTTTTTTTTTATATTGTGTCATAGATGAAAGAGGGGTAGAAAGCTGCTCATAGAAAAGGATTGCATTTTCAACTTTGGATTCATTTATACAACCTGCATTACGCTCGTCTTGAATATCTTCAGTGCGAGGAGGATTTTCATTAATTAAAACCTGTTGTAAGTCTTCTTCATTTCTACAACCTGCATTTCGCTCGTCTTGAATATCTTCAGTGCGAGGAGGATTTTCATTAATTAAAACCTGTTGTAAGTCTTCTTCATTTTCTATTTTTGACAATGTATCTCTAGGCAAATAAGTTGAAGACAGGCCAATTACAGGATCGTGACCAAACAAGGCTTTGTATGGTGAACGTCCTATTGTGCGATGATGCGAAGAATTTTTCTGGAACTGAACGAAATAGCATCCCAGTGACCATTCAGTTGAGTTATTGTCGGACATCCAGGAACGCAACATGTTCTCAACATCCTGATTGCACCTTTCTACCGAACCTAAAAAAGAGAAAAATACTTTATTGCACATAAAAAAAAATACAAAACAACAGATAACAACAAAAGACAGTACAACATAGGTGGCCTTATTGCTAAGGTAGCAATCTCTACCAGGCAACCTTTGGGTGAAAGAAAAATGCATAGCGGTAAGCGGGATAGTGCAAAACTTTCAAACAAACCTTGACTTTGAGGATGTCGGGGACGTCCATTCACTATCTTGCATGCAGGCCACAATGTGATTAGCTCTTTTATTATGCTGGCAGTAAATTCCTTGCCATTATCACTCTGTAAAATCATTGGCGCACCCACTTCTAAGAATATTTTTAAAAGAGCCATGGCTACTTCAGTTGCTTTTTTACTGGTTAAAGGTCTGAGAAAGCAGAACTTAGTGAGGTGGTTTTGATAGTTTAAAATCCATTTGTAATTGTGGCTAGGAGTTGACTGGAGATCAATTAAATCTACCTACCCACGTTTGTTAAAGTCTTGAGAAATTATGGGGCGTACAACATTTTCTGTTTTTGGGCAACTTTTTTTATTCAGACAGATCTTACACAAGTTGAGGAACAATATCATAATCGGTACCGGTATCACATATTGTTGCTTTAGGTTATATATCAGTTTGTCGCGTCCTCCATGCCCAGTTGATATGTGCGCCTGCAGAAGAATATCATAGTACATATCTGTTGAAGGTACTTGTACAACAGGAGAGTTAAGATCCTTTCTTCTCAGTATCAGAAGTTTTTCTTCACCTACACTCATCACGTCGTATTTTTTTGCATTTCTATACTGTTGTTGTGTTTTTGGTTGCTTAAGTACACTCGCAGTTTTAAATTGTTCAATTGAATTTATTACAGCATTTACGCGTTCTTTAGTCCATTCTGGTTTAGTTGTACCGTCAACTCTATTATCGTAAAACTTTCTTAACTCTATGTAAAATTTGTCTTTATCGGAGATAACCTCCAAATTCTCCGATTCTGCTGAAGGTTGAACATCATTCTCTGTCGAATCTGTCATAATTATATGAAAACCAAACCTCCTATTCACACCGTTTCTTAGTTCAAGTCCAATTTTATAGTCCACTTTTAACACAATGACAAACAAAACACCGCTAAACCAATCTCGAAAGCATTGTTGTTGTTGAGTGGTTGACTAAGACTTTTATGATATATGACACTATGTACATCCGTGTAGCACTTTTATTTACCACTTTATTTAAGTCCAAGTAGGTACACTATTTACGATAAAAAACAAAACACTTCTGCAATTTAACTCAGACACAAACGTAAACAAATAACGTGCGGCAACAAATGATTGACATTTAAGACGTCAACCAATCAGAGACGATCTCTTATTGAACGCGCTGACCGACCAATCAGCGTTCTTATTTCATAACAGCCAGCGTTTCGTTTCGCAATATTGCTATAATAACGAGTATTTTCGCAAAAATCCTGACTTTGTCCAGTAAGATTTGATAATTTTTCGCCTATGTCTAATTATCCGCGTTTTCGCAAAACCCCTAGGATTTTCGCGAAGATTCGAAGTATCAAATTATCCTACGACACATATATAAACAAGGTACTGTTACAAGCAAAAGTCGATGAATATTTTGGAATTTCATAATTAATTATCTCATCTCATATTTTTTTTTAAATTTGACCTTTCCTTTTGTTTGACATTTAACATTACTTCCCAGAATTTGATCTTTACAAGCGATACTATGGGATAGCGCAATAATACAGAGTGTTTTTTTTTAATCAACCAGTTCTATTACCACTAGGAAAATTGATTATTTTTTTTATATCTAAGTATGCAGTTTTAGTTATCAAAATCGTTCAAGACTCCATTGAGCAATAGTCGCTATTTCCTATATTTTCGAATTTGGCCAACTATGTCCAGTTGAAAAATTTAGCCTATATAAGACACTAGCTTTCGCTCGCAGCTTCGCTTGCGTGAAATTTTGAACCCGTTAAGTGACGATTTTCCAAACAAACTTTCATCCCCTATTTAACTCCCTTAGGGGTTGAATTTCGAAAAATCCCTTCTTAGTGGATGCCTCCGTTACAAAAGGAAACTACTGTCAAAATTTCAACTTTCTAACCCCAGCGGTTTAGGCTGTGCGTTAATAGATCAGTCAGTCAGTCAGTCAGCTTCTCCTTTTATATGTATAGATAACTGATAATTACATAATTCAAATTGTGCTAAAGCTAACAATCACTGTGACAAGTAGCTGACTATTTGTTTTTTCTCTATGTTAATTTGCTAAAGTTTTACATGTGGGTAGTGTTTACCTAACTATATTGTACACGTTGTACACTTAGTTATAAATTTTGCATGAACTGAAATCATTGTATTTGAAAGTCTAACAATTATTGAACCAATAAATAAATTAGCTATTTTTACTAAACTATCGTTCAACCCTATCGTCATTGAAGGCATTATGTCGACATTATAAATTCATCATGCGGCAAGTGCACGCTATGTGTCGTACCGTCGACGTCGAGACAAAACGCAGCATTATTGATTGCAAACTGCTTCATTACTATTTGGGAACTAGCAGAAATAGTACCTACACATTGTTAATTAATAATATATTAATTATTAACAGAGATTGCCTCGTTGGTCTAGCGGTCGCAAGTGCGACTGCTGAGCGTGAGATGCTGGGTTCGATCCCCAGGTCAGGCAAAGTGTTTTTGGATTTTTCCGTGTGGAATTTCTCAGTAGCAGCCCGGTGTCTGGATTTGTGCCTGGTTAACTTTTAACTTTAAATAATAAACTTACATAATATTAATATTACATTTGGTACTAGCTTCCACACTAGGATTCCCTGTGTCGTGGAAGCTAGTCAAAACTAATAGATACCCATATACCTACTATACATATTAAAGGCTACAAAGGGCCGTACATAAATACCTTAAAGACTAACATACACATCAAAATAAATTCATACATATTAATTAACCGTAAATGTAACCTTCCGCGGAAACGACGATACACGACACCCTTCGCCCAAAATTCCTCTTTAGGTTGTTGGCAATAGGCTCGCCCCCTATTAAATGGGATTCCTCTATACCCCTCTGGCTCTCACATACACACAACGGAACACAGTAAACTGCTTGGCGCCGGACTTTAATGTGAGGGTGATAGCTAGCCAAGCGGACCGTAAAATTCCTACCACCAAGCAAATGACCGCGATAAGCACTACTTAGCCTAAATAATTACAGCCGCATAGACCGATCTTCCGGGTTAAGCCACGCTTGCCGAGGTTGGTCTGTGGATGGGTGACCATTTACCATAGCGAGTTTCCTCCGTGCCTCGGAAAGCACGTAAAGCCGTTGGTCCCGGCTGTCATTTGTAGATCTTTGACAGTCGTTACTGTTGGTCAGAAGCCAGAAAGTCTGACAACCAGTCTTACCAAGAGTATCGTATTACCCAGTTACTGGGTTGTGGAGGTCTGATAGGCAGTCGCTCCATGTAAAATATTGATATTCAGCTGCATCCGGTTCGACTGGAAGCCGACCCCAACATAGTTGGGAAAAGGCTAGGCAGATGATGAAGCACTACTTAGCCTCACACATCGTACGATCGGCGCGGCTGTTAATTAGCCTTGAGCCCTTCCGAGTTAACTATTAAGCTTGATTTACACAGGGTAAGTAACTGACTCCAAACTCTAGACAAGTCAGTGTTGACCCGATATTTACCTAGTGTAAATTGATTTGGAGTCAGTACAGCGCTGTCGTGATCAAAAGCCTAAATTACATAGGGTAAGTAACGGTCTCCAAATTCGAGACAAGTCAGTGCTGATCCGATATTTTCCTAGTGATGATTTGGAGTCAGTACAGCGCTGTCGCGATCAATTTACACTAGGTAAATATCGGTTCAGCACTGTCTTGTCTCGAGTTTGGAGTCATTTACTTACCCTGTGTAAATCAGGCTTCGCCCTAGGTAAATATCGGGTCAGCACTGACGTGTCTCGAGTTTGGAGTCATTTACTTACCCTGTGTAAATCAGGCTTCGCCCTAGGTAAATATCGGGTCAGCACTGACGTGTCTCGAGTTTGGAGTCATTTACTTACCCTGTGTAAATTAGGCTTCGCCCTAGGTAAATATCGGGTCAGCACTGACTTGTCTCGAGTTTGGTGTAATTTACTTACCCTGTGTAAATCAGGCTTCGCCCTAGGTAAATATCGGGTCAGCACTGACTTGTCTCGAGTTGGGTGTAATTTACTTATCCTGTGTAAATCAGGCTTCGGCCTAGGTAAAATATCGGGTCAGCACTGAGTTGTCTCGAGTTGGTGTAATTTACTTACCCTGTGTAAATCAGGCTTGGCCCTAGGTTAATATCGGGTCAGCACTGATTTGTCTCGAGTTTGGTGTAATTTACTTACCCTGTGTAAATCAGGCTTCGCCCTAGGTAAAATATCGGGTCAGCACTGACTTGTCTCGAGTTGGGTGTAATTTACTTACCCTGTGTAAATCAGGCTTGGCCCTAGGTAAATATCGAGTCAGCACTGATTTGTCTCGAGTTTGGAGTCATTTACTTACCCTGTGTAAATCAGGTTTTACACTTAAATGTTATGGTTACATAAGGCACATAATTCTCGCATCAGTTCAACGACTCTCGAAACTAAATTATTATTGGTACACTTATAATATGTGACTATGGTAATATTCTCTGACAATCGTTCATTGAAGCAGAAGCAGTGATAGCCAACCGGTTGAACACTTCCCTTTCATGAAGGAGGGTTTGAATACGATCCCGGCCCGCACCTCTGAATGTCCGGTTTCATGTGCGGATCTGAATTTGATTATCTCTTGCGTTAACGGTGAAGAAATACAGGGATATCGATTGACTAAGTTGAGTTGAATATCTAATAATAACACATCTTTAACACCGTAATATGGTCAAGTATTCTTAACTATACAGGGTGCAAACGAATTCGTGTAATTCCTTCAAACCACATGATCTATTAATGGTATGAGAAATCGACAAACAGATAAACAGAGAAATATTCCAAAAATGATCGAAATGGATTGTATTGAATATTTCCAATGTTGTTACACGCTAAGTCTACAGATTTATTATTGTGTAAACAGACGACAGCGTGAGAATTATTTACTGAAGTCATAAAAGTATAAGCTGTGTTCCGGAATACAGATGACAAATATGAAGTAATTACTAAAGGAATAACAAGATAGTTCCTACCACATTAACATGTCTGTTCGTATTTAGGAATTCTACACACGTTCAGTTCATCTGGGATTCACGCGAATGATATCATCCTCAAAATAAGATGGCTATGAGGTGACATTCCGTAGACAGTCGTGAACTTGACTGTAAGATTTTGGTTTTCAAATTAAGCATGTTACAAGATCTGATTGATATCCGTGGCATGAATAAAGTTGAATGCAGTCTTCATACAGGGTGTAAAAAGACCCATCACATAGCCGAAAACTACACGCTCTGTACATCAAACTAAATTACATTGACCAACAATAATTGCTGGGAAACGACTTTTATTTTTTGGCATGAAAAAAAAACGCTTTTTTTTTGTAGCGCGCAAATTATGGTTGTGGCGATGCCGCGCGTTTGCATACGTGCAGCGGCCACACAGCCAAGCCAAGGCGGTCGTGTGCGTTTGATATTCATTGCGTTTTTGTAACTTTAAATGCGAATTTGTTAGGAAAAATTGAAATTTTTGATAATGTTTTTATGGAAGAAAGTTTAGTATTATGACATGGAAATCGTTCTTGGAAAAAACTAAAAAAAAAAGTGTACTTTGACCTTCAATATCTCCAAAACCAATGATTTCCCAGGTATGGTTTGTTCGAAAAAAATGATCCCAATGATGGGTAAAATACGTGGTTTTCGTTATCATCAAGGGTCTTTTTACACCCCGATATAAAGAGTAGTTAGCGACGACAAAATATCTCGCGGTGCGCTATCAGCCTGGCTGAACGCGTTGTGGCCTCTTAAGACTCCTATTATGGCAAAAATAACCAAAACGTATTGTAGAAATGCGACGCCAAAATTATCCCGCCAGCCCGGCAGAAGGCTCAGGTCTTTTAAGGTCATCCACAAAGCAAAATTCGTGTTATGGCTCATGAAAAAACAACCAACATTCTAATTGCGTAACACACTGGTAATCGCTATGGCTTTAATTTTGACAGGGCAACAATTTCAATAGCAATGTATGTATTAACAATCCCACTTCTCCACAACTACAGTTCGAACACCGTAATAGGCCCGATTTGATGTTTGCTTTAAACCTTGTATAAATGTGTAGGGAAGTTGTACGCCTTCGATCTTAAAGAAAGTCGATATTTATATATCTGCACATAGCGCAACCATGATAAAATTTAACTAAACGCCACGCATTGGAGTAATTATCTAACAGTGTTGACATTATTCCTAGTATTTTGACAGATGTCAAATCGGACTTCTTCGATTGTCGCGAGCTAAGATACCGAATATTGATTTTGACACATCAACTGTCATGATTTGTGTTGGGTTACGTTACACAATTGCCCTGCTGAACGCGTTATGTACAATTTCCACCAACCGGTCCACGCAGGTGCGCAGCGCGTCACGGCGGATGCTCGAGCACGCGCCCGTAGCCGACCGCGTCCGCCCAACGGCTACAATCTGCTGGAACCCGGGTGCATGCGCGCGCGTGCTCGTGTATCCGCTATCGTAGTCAGTTTCTAGCTGCGGTGTGGCCGAGCGGAGCCGACCGGACGCGATTACAGCCGAGCGCCGCCGTCCACGTACTCGAGCAGACGACCGGCTACCGCGGTGTCCGAGCGCAGCCGACCGGCTGCCGCGGCATACGCGCGGATCTAACCGAGTTCCAAGCAGTGTAATTTCCGTGCAAACATGAAACTTAACTATTGTGTTAGAAGCCTGAATTTCCTTTAGCACAGTGTGAAATGCGCTCCGGCGCGGCCCGTTTGGTGGAAATCGTACATTTGGTATGGTGTACATCATGTTGGCGGCATTGGAGTGGTGCAAATGGTATCCCAGCCATACCTACTTTGACAGCGTTCACATCTGTCAAAAACAACATACTTAAATATAAAAAATTAACGCATACGCTTAATCGTTGTATCTTCTGACACTTACAGACTAGCTATAAATGCTAAAGGCATAAAAATATAATCTGTTAAGCGATAAGGAAAAATAATGCCTTAAGGCGAAACATTAATTCGTTATTAATATGACAGAGAACCACTATGTTAATACATCAATAAATGCCAACAACAAACTCATACATCAAGTAAGTACGTATTAACCAAATTATTTGGATGTAAATTTCTTAAAATTAATATATTGCAACGAGGAAGCGAAGACAATAAAAAGTATAGGGTCAAAAATGCATCGTTTAGCTGTTTATTGCGAGGGTAAAGAATGAAAGCTGTCGTAAAAATTGTCTCATCTGCGCACTAAATTATCTTAATTTCCACACTAATCTGAGGTTAAGGGCATAGGTACCGTAAAGTGTAGCTACTGCTTCTTCTTAGGGTTATGGCACGCTATACTGGCTCCGCAACGGCACCGCTCCAACCCAGCAATTAACTTGTTATTTAAATTAGAGCATTAAATCGTGAGTCGTATAATAATATTTCATAATGTCAATATGAAAAAGCTCAAAGGAGGAAAAGGAGGAGCTCGTGGCTAAATAATTACAGCCGCATAGACCGATCTTCCGGGTTAAGCCATGCTTGCCGAGGTTGGTCTGTGGATGGGTGACCATTTACCATAGCGAGTTTCCTCCGTGCCTCGGAAAGCACGTAAAGCCGTTGGTCCCGGCTGTCATTTGTAGATCTTTGACAGTCGTTACTGTTGGTCAGAAGCCAGAAAGTCTGACAACCAGTCTTACCAAGAGTATCGTATTACCCAGTTACTGGGTTGTGGAGGTCTGATAGGCAGTCGCTCCATGTAAAATACTGATATTCAGCTGAATCCGGTTCGACTGGAAGCCGACCCCAACATAGTTGGGAAAAGGCTAGGCAGATGATGATGAATATGAAAAAGCCAACGGCGGGCAGTCAGCGCGCTTGCCGCTAATCGACAACTCGACGCGCAGCCTGCGCTCTGCAAGCGAGCCGACCGCGTGCTTACTGCGCGCCGACTCCGAGTCGCCAGCGAATCAACGTCGTTATGAAAACGTGCAAGTCCTAGGCATGTGTAAGCGTAGGCGTTCAATCACAAATGCCATATAACTACTGTGTTCGCGGTGACAGCAAGGTTGCACCTCGCGGCCGGCGCTCGGACTGCGTGCTTACACTTCGCGGACGACGGGTAGTTAGCGTGCTGGCGGCTAGCCGACGCCGTGCTGCAGCTGTGCAGTTGCGGTGACGATATAGTGTGCACCTTTATTCATTTCGCTCTTGTCAAAGCGGTCGTGGTCGTCATGTAGCTCTATGAGTTACTGCAGCTGATGTGGCTCGTCTCACGATAACTCGCCATCTCTCCCTGTTGGTTGTCATTCTGGTACACTCGCACAAGGGGCCACCCACGGCCGATTTTTTTTGGTCGGTTCATCGTATCGGTGACCTTCCGTGCGGTTTGGTGCCTTCCACTCTGCCCTGTACGACCAAATGCTCTATAGAGTCATTTCCCCGCCGTGAGATGTGTCCGAAGAACTTGATTGCGAGTTTGTACTAATGTTGAAAGACGCTGCTTGATACCGAGTTCTTGAAGGTCCACGATATACCAAGCATTCTTCTCCAGCACCACATCTCCAGGGCGTCAATCTTCTTCTTCTCAATTTCTCGGAACGTCCACGTCTCTGCAGCGTATTGAAATGTGGGGAAAACGAGCGTTCTTACTAGGCGCTACTGTTTAACCTTGAAAAATTCTAAAGTGCAAGCCATCGCAAATGATTGACATTACAAAAAAAGAACGCTGATGCTGGCCGCAGATGAAATACTAAAGTTGCTCCGGACACAGTTGATCGCTAGTTGTTTTTAGCAGCCATGAGCCGCCCTGATCGCTCGAGCGACATACCTGTGGCTTGAAACAGTGTGTTGCTAGGACAGCAATCGTATGTCATTTATGTAAATTAACCTGCAGGGAGCCAATTCTACTAACAGAAACTTTTATCAATTGCAACTGAATCGTTTACGAAAACTGTCTGAATAAACGATTCAGTTGCAATTGATAAAAGTTTCTGTTAGTAGAATTGGGCTCCAGGGCAATTGCGTAACGTAACTGATATCAATCATGACAGTTGATGTGTTATAAACAATATTCATTGCGTGGCACATGGTTGTGGAGAAGTCGGATTGTTAATACAAATGTGGCTATGGAAATTGTTGACCTATTAAAATCATAGCCATAGCGATTACGAGTGTGATGCGCATTTTTTTATAGTTTGCCTTCCTTTGATCGCCCTCTCGCCTGATGTTAAGCGATGATGCGGTTTACGATGGAGCACGCTTGCCCAGAAGAAACCGATTCACTCGTGAACTGAATACACCCAGATTGTAGCTGTCGGGGAACACCCACTCGGGCAGCGCATTCCACTGTTTGGCGGTTTCACAATGAAAATGGAATCAAAGCGCTTCGTTCGGGTTTTTGGTATATCAACCATGAATCGATGGCGCTTTTTCGTGCTTCTGGCCGTCCGATAGAAAAAAGGGCAGGGAGGAATTAGATCATGCAGATCTGAAGCACACTCTCCGTAATGTATCCGATAAAAACCGATAGACTAGCAACTTTGCGCCGATGCTTGACTTTGGAGCTTGGTCTGAACAAGGGAGTCGTTGCTGATGAGTTTCTTGGCACGCTCCTCAATGGACTCCAAAGCCTGAAGCTGGCGTTAGAATGCTGCAATTAGAATGCCAACCTTTCTTTTGTTGCGGCTTTTGTAGGAAAAAATAGTTTTTTGAGTGGATTATTTATGCTCTGAGTATATCATAGAAATTATTAATATTTCGATCAAACTTAAACATTGATTATAGGTACTCCGGAAACTTAAATTTTGTAGGTATGTAAACTTAGAATTTTATTGATTGAAGAGGAAAATGTTTATTAATTAACTGCGAATTCTAACATGTATTTAATAAAACACTTCTGATTAATTGGCTGCAGAATAATAATAAATGCCCAATAAAATTGAAATTCCCAAGACAAATTACAAGTAAAAACAAACTTAAACTTCCGTCTGCTTTATTTGACTCTGAAGTTTGATTTATTTATTTTATTGTTTCCCAATTTCTTGAGAATTTCTCTGTTGTAGCAATAATGTAAAGGAAAGGAGTTATCGAAAAGAATAACGTAATGTCTGAGTGGATTTTATGATAATGAGTTACTTTAGTAAGTTTTTTTTTATCGAAAATGGCTTGGCTATTAATTGGTTGGTGCAGTGGCTTAGCCCGATTGGCTTCTGCACTACTGGCCACGAGTTTGATTTCTGCATGGAACAATATATTTGTATGGCTATAGATTCTTGTTCCGTGCCATACACGGACACAAATCTCAAATGCACAAACGCCCATGCGTTTGTGCATTTGAGATTTGTGTCTATAAACGCATCCACATACAAAAGAAATGATAGTATCAACGTTTATTTAAAAGACAGGAAAATAACAAGTGTATTCAATGATTTCTCTGTAGCTTTTGTTTATTTTTTCAGGAACATAAAGCCCAGAGATAAAATACACAAATAGAAAAACAGGCATAATTATAAACTAGTTAATACATAATTAAATATTACTTAAAAATACTGTACAGTCAACAGCAAAATTTGATGACTATTTTTTAACTTTGAATTCAATTTATCAACGCAAGTAATGATTATTTTAAAAAAAGCAAATATTTAATGTTGTCCATTCTGTTATTTTGTACACAAAATAATATAAATAAAAAACAAATTTACATTCATAAAACAGTTTTGAAACTTTGTAAAATCAACATTTAGTTTTGCTGTTGACTGACGAAGCAAATATTTAATCTTAGACTCAAAATTCTAAAACTGATCAAACTAAACAAACAGAAACTCATCACTGTTTTGTTCAAACCGGCTAATATGTGCCAATAACATGACATATTAAGTTTATGGGCGACTGCACCTCACAACTATGAGAAAAAATAACATTTTACTAGAAGACGGGTCTGACCTTGAATGTTAAGCAGACCCCTGACTTACGTTCACCTACTCGCATAGCATAAATTTAGGTAAATATCACACGCTTTAATAATATCACATTGGAAGTGGCCAATGATTATGATTAGACTGATGAGTGGAGATGGTACAGTCCTTAACTGTATCAACTGACTAGTTTTTTGCCTAACGCTTTTAGTATTTTTCAATTTGCAACGTGACTGTTATTATTTTTGATTTACTAAAAACGCTAGCTTATTCAAGTCATCTCCTTTAGTCATTTTCAATCTTTTAATAATAATACTATTTTTTTTAATAAAAAAAAACATTTAAAATATGAAAATAGGGGTCCACCGGTATCTAGAGCAGGGTCCAAGCTACCGGTGGTTAAGGCTCCATAGACAGGAACCTCCTCACAATACGTGCCGTATCGAAGAAGACTGCTTTCTGTATCAGGCCCTTGATCCAGCCACCTAACGAGAGCTTATTATTATTATTATCAACCTATGCTGTCCCACTTATGGGCAAAAGCCGCCTTCCATTTCCTCCACTTTTCCTGATCCCACGCTACTTCCTTCCAATTTTCAAAGCTTATTCAATTAAAAAGTATTTTATTGACTGTTTAAGAAGTTTTATTAATTTTAATTGATTAGTATTAAATAGTCCGTAGAAAATTTTTATTTGAATAAGCTATCATTATTAGTTTCTGAGATATTAAGGTATATATTGGTGACCTGGATTCATTGCTTCCGAGTGTAGTTTCTTCTACCTAACCTTTTCCCTACTAAGATAGATAAATAAAATATACTTTATTGTACACCAAAATTGTAATACAGCTCTTATACAATAACATACATTGAAGGGGTTCGCTTCCAGTCTAATCAGATGCGTCTGAATACCAGTATTTTAAACGGAGCGACTGCTATCAGACCTCCGCAACCCAGTTACTGGGCAATGCCTATATCCTAAGTTTAGACAGGTAATAAGACTTTTGAGCTTCTGACTACATGTAAAGACTTTCATAAGTATGACACCGGAAATCGTGTAATCCGAGGCAACGAGGGGTTTCAATGAGTAAAAAACAATCACCAATTTTTATTTAGTTTTATTGAGAATTTATTATCAAAATTGATTAAATTAATTCTAATGCTATAAATACCTACTATACAGAATAGGCCTTGGTGATACTTACACTTACAGATATGTCAAGCAAAAGATGAGACGGCCATGATATCAAACAAAACTATGTTTGATGGAATAGGGTACTTGGCTACTATTAAAAAAGTACAACAATAGGCATGTTGACAGCATCAATAAATTGCAAATCTAATTAGTCCGCCAGTTATAATTAAAAAAAATAATGGATACGTATTTTTTCTTTTGTTAAATCTATGAATATTTGAAAAGATAAAACGTATCAAAACTCGAGAGTGAGGGCTTGTGACGTCAGAAGCAAGTAAAAATTGTACTTGCTTGTGACGTTTTGCCCATTTTAAAAGTGTCGTATCTTCGTCAATTTTGGTTTACGCAACAAAAGAAAAAAGTACAGGTCATATATTTTTTGATAATGTAACTGACGGACTAATTATATTTTTTATTATAATAATAATATTTAGTGTTATATTATAGAAAGTATAGAAAGAACACGGTATGAGAAAAAATAAATAAAATCGATGAAAAAATAGAGAAGACACGGTTTCGAAGTTTGTTGAGGAGGCAATTTCTGTCCTTGTCATGCGAAACGGATCTTGTACTGAGTGATGTCAAGTCACTATGAAGTTTTTAAGGTATGACGTCATATTTTAGTAGTGTGGTCTCTGTCTTGTGAACAAATTTAAATCTTTTAAAACTTGGGCATTGTATTAGATATTTCATTGGTTTTTTTACTATTTCGAGATTTTTGATAAGAAAATAATAGATGGATACATAATAATGGAGGCTATAAACATAGCTATGGGTTACAGTTTGAATGGGATGGTTATAAGCTTGTAACTATCCCAATCAAATAAAAAAAAAAAACACATAGGAATCGGTTGATCTGTTTGGGAGCTTCAATGGCAGACAGACAGGTAAATTTAAAACTTAAAACACCTCTCTTTTTGCGTCAGAGGTTAAAAACCGAATGGAATTGTGTCAATTAATAACAAGGCAATCAAAAGTATTATAATTTATAATTGCATATTACAGATTTTTTACTTATAATTTTACCTTACACGATAAAATATTATGCAAATATTTGACTCTTTGTTAATAAGCGTGAATAATTGATTAGGACCATTTATAGACAAATCATGGCTTTCTGTATTGCTTTTTTTGTTTTTTTTTGGTATCTCTTGTAAAACAAGCAAGCTGTTAGTTATAGCTTCGTCATGTCCGTCTATCCGTCGGTCGCAATCTACTGCTGGACATACGTAGGCCTTTCCAAGTGCACTCCATTAAGCTTCATCCTCGGTTTAGGGACGGGCTAGAACCTCCTCAAAAATAAAACAACCTCACCGCGCTCTGGGAAGAAATTGCTTATACCAGCGGTTCTCAGATTTTTTTCCTCATAGACCACTTTCAAAATTTAGCTGGTTCCGGTGGACCCCCTGCAGCTACATTTCTACCATATTACCATATAAAATGTGAAGATTAGATCTTTTTGTCACGCCAACGTATACCCCCGTCGAGTCTCCCGTGGACCCCTGGGGCTCCACGAGGATAAGGGGATCACTTTGGGAACCTCAGGTCTATATGGTCCGCCTGGCTAGTTAACACCCTCACATTAAAACCAAGTAGTTTAGGTACTGTTTTCCGTCATATGTAGGTATGTGAGAGGCAGACGGATAAAGGAGAATCCATCTATATCACTTTTAGTTAGATTCGTACGCTCCTCAGATCACAGAAACAAGGGTAAGCTTTATTTTAGACCTTGTTTGCGCTTACCATCAGGAGTGTCTATGGATAAAAGTGACTAGGACTATTTTTTTTTTACTGGGAAAAGAAAACCTTTGGCATCGCCTGGTCAATTGGGTAGTGTACCTGTAACATAATGGTGGTTTTATGGACAAGTTTTTTTTGTTATTTATTCCTTGCATTTTTTACATTTCAATTTTGGTCACAAAAATATTTTTTTAACTCGCTGGCTCCTATATTTTAAGCTGTCCCAAAGTATGGTCGTACGTTCAAAATCAAACATTTTTATTTTTATTTTTATTTTACATAAACCATTACAGGCGCTTATGAAAGGTAGAATTTAGGTGCACGGTTCCAATTAGTCGTTTCCTATGGAGAAGAGCCGGCAAGAAACCTCTTTTAAAATCCATATCTTTAACAATTTGAGTGAGTACAGTTTTGACTTAGAATAGTAGTTATGAGAGAGCGTTGGTTCCCTAATCCATTTGCAACAAATAATATTGTTGTATCTTGTATTTTATCTAGAACATTAAGAATCAAAAGTGCTGCGATATAAAATTAAGCGGACTACTAATTTAAATGGACATTAATTAATTAGTTTTTTTTTCTTATTCCTAACAGCATAGCCTGTTTTCCACGTTATGTATAATTTTTTTCTTCTTTTTTATAAAATGTTCATTGTTCTTTTGTTATCAATTAAATATGTTTTGAGGATTCATTTCGGGTCAATTAATGTAATGATAAAGACGTTTTTCTTTGAAATAAAATGCAGTCTATTTTAATTCCAGATTAATTCCAGAATTATTATTCTTCTTCTAAGAGTTCTTTTGGATTGTAATGCCAGTCTCCTTTTTGGCTCAGACGATCGCGTCCTCGGAAATGAGGTTGTATTCATTTCAGAAATTATCATCATCTCCCTGCCCTTATCCTACTCTAGGTGTGGTCGGCACAACATGTATTCCTCTTCCATTCTCCTCCATCAGCCGTCATCTCAGTACTCACTCCTTTCTTACCCATATCACCCTTCACACAATCCATCCATCTTTTCTTTGGCCTACCTCTACTTGTATATCCATCTACGTTCATATTAAAAACTCTTCTGGTGACGTGACTTTCCGATATTAGGTACTACAATAGAATAATTTTCTTAAAGTAGGTAGTAATGCAGAGCAGCGGATGACAAGATCAGTATTCACAAGATGTATTAATCATTCAAGCATCCTTGATCGAATTAAATTTATGCATCTCTAATGCATCTCCGCATAATCTGCATCACATTTATAATCTTTGACCAATCGTGGTTCTAAAAAACGAATAAAACGTCCTCATTTCTATTCTGGACACTTGCTATATAAAGACGATCTCAAAGTATTTCAATCACATCGCAACAAAAAGTTGACATCCCACTAGCAAAATGGTAAGCGTTCTTTTTTTATTGATCTATTTATTAAAGTAAAATGCATTCATAAAAATAGATTTTGTTTCTCTTTTTTATTTAACTGTTACATTTTTTTTTCTATATTTCACTATTTTTTCTATGTATATATTACACAACATTTTAGTCTAGTTGTTTTAATTAAATTTACTTCAATTAACAACTTGTTAAATTTTTTCCAGTAAAAATACAATAATGAATAAAGTACATATTTCATTCTGAATATAAATATTATTGCTTGTATGTTACACTAACTATATACACTTTAACTGCTTTAATATTATAAAAATTCTTCCAGAAATTCTTAGTAGTTCTCGCAGTCGCGGTCGCGTGCGCAAGCGCTGACGTCTCCCACGTCCTTAAGGACGAGTCAAACGCCCCGGTGGTCAAGTCTACCTATGACATCTCTCCCGAAGGAGCTTTCCAATACGCCTATGAGACCGGCAACGGAATCTACGCCCAGGCTGCTGGTTCCGTCCAGAACCAGAACTCAGTGAGTTATTTTGATTAGATATTATTAATTAACATCTACATGAACCAGATCTACGCTCTAGTAAAATCATCATTCTTCCAAAAAATAATCTAATTGACCTATGAACAAATTGCACTTTTAAGATGCAATTTATCACCCAATCCTAGAAAAACATATTTTCAACAAAAGTTAAGGATGTGTCTGCATTATTCATGAACAGCTAGTGCGGGATTAAAGCGCAGTTCAGGCTACGCTATACTATTTCGCTGTACAGTACAGCATATTGCGTCATAAGCTATAACTATAGCATGGCGTTCACACTATACGCTATATTGCAAGCCGGTCTACTATTTATAGCAAGTTGTTTGACGGCGATCCGTCGGAAGACGGACGGGGTAGAAGTGAGGTGGGGCGGGAACCAGAAAATCGTACTACAGGGCGTCCCACGACTTTGCCACATGGAGGAAAAGTATCTTAAATACTGCAGATAGAAAAAAATACTGAATGAAGACTTCATTTTATTTTAAAAAACAATACGAACTGCATTCAAAGAATTTTAAATAATCACCTGTCTGAAGCGGGAATAGAATACGCTAAATGTGAAAAAAAAACCTGTAATTTTTATTGTATTTTATTTGAGGAACTTTCCCTCCATGTGGCAAAGTCGTGGGACGCCCTGTATAGCTCTGAGAATCGCTCAAGTTTATCGCGTACAGCAAGCAAATATTTTATGGCATAGCATTGAGTGAACGTGTCCTTATAAAATGTATGCTAAGCGACATCGTTGTGATATACAATATTTGCTAAAAGTTAAATATTATAGCGTAGTCTGAACTCCGCTTTAGTTAAAGTTCACGCTTGCAAAAACTTTCGTTGCAACAATTCAACGGTTCGTGAGCGTAGGCGCAACTTTAAAGTGACGTACCCAATGATGAAAACAATTTATGCTCGACACTATTACAACTTCCCGTACAAAATCGTTTGAATAATCAAACTATTATTCGATCGGAATCGACTGGTTCTGATAACTGATAATGACCAAAAATAGACGTGAATAATGAATAAAGTTACTCGTACATTTTGATTGGTCCGAACATAAATTTTATTTTGTGTGACTGTTCTGGCCTTGTTGTAGCACAATTATTTTTTCCTTTATCATTCGCAACTTTTCAATTATAATCTCTGGCATAATCGACAAAGCGTCGCTTAAAGTTATCCATTTGCACGTCACCTTCTAAAAGTCATTTTTTTTCTTTAAAAATGTAATGAACCTAATTCTTTAATTATACTATAGTTTTTGTTATAATTGTAATAAGTATAATTTTTATCACTCTGAATCTGAACTAACAGATTTTCTTCGCCAAGTTAAGTAAGCTAAGGCCATGATGAATTGAAAACATCAAGGATCCAAGCTAAATGATAAATTCGAAATGTTAATGATTGGAGCAACGCAGATGAGGAACAATAAATCATAGATATACATTCATGAACAAGATTTCTAGAAGTTCATTGCCTCAACCTTGTGGGTGAAGGGTTTCTTACATTACCACCGATGCTACGTCTAGACAAAATGACCAGTTGATTATGTGTCAAGGTCAAAATATATGTTAAATATACGGTAAATTAATGTAAGGAATACTGAGAATAATAAATTATATTGATCGTTAAATAAAAGCTTTAGAGACCTTGTCGCCGGCAAATAAATTGATGGAAACAAGTTTGAATCACGATCTCACCACGTGTTGATAGATGACAGAATATTAGGTTTATTATCATTAAATTTTAACTTATTGATTGCACGATACAAAGTCTAAGTTTAATAAGGAAGGGTGTAATATAATATTATTAATATATTCAACCATAAATTCCGCGTGGTTTATCACTTTAATCATGTCATAATTCGGATTGTCTTGAATATTCGAGAAAAAATGTTAGTACCAAAGATTAGGGAAAATAAGACAGGCAATGATGATGATTTTATAAGACAGTAGATAATAATTGTTAATACAATTCGATGTCTTTAAAGTTGTAACTATCATTCTTCTACGTATGCTATATGCTATATTAATGAAGATCGGCATCAATTCTGTGTTATCCGACGCTGTTGCTCTGAATTAGTTGGGAGTAGAATCAATTCAACTAGGAACTTCTAAATTTAGGTTAAAAAAAAACTATTTTTTTTCTTAACATCCTTCTTAAGCTATCACACTAAAATTCGTAAGATGAAAGTAAGAGACAATCGGCAGGTTAAGGGGGAGGTAACTGATAAGATTATTCAGATCAGAACGTGCAAATCAGAATATTCAGTTCAACAAGAAATTACAAATACTTTCTACAATAATTTATTAAAATAAATAAAGTGTAGCTGCATCAATTGATTAGGTACATTAAAAATCAGTTGGGAGACATCCCAACTGACGCATTTGAGACATCAAATGCGTTATTTCATTAACACGTTGTATTATCACATTACTTACTTACATCTTTTCTGTGTTCTCTAGGAGTACCCGTACGTGGCCGTGAGTGGAGGCTTCAAATACACCGCCCCTGACGGCACACCCGTCGAGCTCTCCTACGTTGCTGACGAGGAAGGTTACAAGCCCGTGGTAAGTAAAAGTTATCAATATACTCCTTTGGTTGGTGTTCACCAACATCAACTGATCATTACCGGAAACAGACACAATAGATAAACAATGAAAGCCACTGCAAATACGCGGCGTTAGTCATTAATAATAATCTGGACAACTGTTTACACAGTTGTTCAACCAGAGAATTAATGTTGGTGACGAGTCATTCTTTGTAATGCATTATCTAATCAGAGATCGTTCATTAAAGCAATCGAAGAGGAACGAACTTCTATACTAGACTCAATTAAATAAACGGTATTCTATATGTAGCTTAAATTTTCATCATTTGCTATCATTTCCATGGAATTGGATTTAACTTGCTCAAAGGCGATTTAATAGTCTAGTGGTCCAAAGTGTGGCTGGCGAGCATGAGCTTTCGATTTTATGCCAAAGTGTAATTGGGTTTGTGATTGCAACGATTCTTAGTGACTTCGCAGACGCAATCTTCATCATGATAAGGAACAGGAAGGACATTAACAGCTTGATATGGAATAACATGAAAACAGCAAAAGTCCTTTTGATGCATTCCACAATTTGCTGCCAAAGGATTATATATAACCGTTTCGCAAAAGCATTTAATTGGTCTTACAGCAATTTACTAAATGAAATACGACTTTGAACGTTTGAAAATTCGTTAGCCTTAAAATTCTTGTTACCACTTTGTAAGTGGTTAATTTCATTTCATAGTTGTAACAACACACACATAGATAGAATACAGATATGTCCGAAAATTTTCCACGAATATTGTAAAATCCAGATGCTCAGCTTCTAATCGGAAGCTAGACGAACCGTGAATAAAGCAGCGGATTTCTTTTGCTTATGTGCATCAGAATTTAGGAATGATCAAATTGGCGAATCATGTGCTAAACACAAAAGTTTTTGTGCATGTAGAAATGTTTTGCGTAGATTTCTTTCCTATCCACCTATGTCCGAGTATACGTTACTAAACCTGATTTCTTCAACAGGGCAGCCACATCCCCGTAGCTCCCCCAACCCCTGAGCCAATCCTCCGCGCTCTGGCCTACATCGCTGCCAACCCCCCGGCACCTGAGGGTGTTGTGAAAGCCGCCGCCTTCACAGCCGCCCGCGGTTAAGAAGACTAAGTCAACAGACCAAGCTAGTACAAACTCAATAACTGCCATTATGTAGTCAATAAAATATAATTTTGTTCTATATTTTTGTTGCTTTATTTTCCTCTTCATCTAAATTTTTAAAAGCTAGAATAGCTTCCAATCTCTTTTATAAGCTTGACTTCGATGCAGGAGAGTCTGAGTGCGAAACCGGCCCGAACCTTCGACTTTTCAAATTCATGTGTAAATTAGTATTTGATGAAGGAAAACATTGCGAAGAATCCTCCACGCGTGAGAGGGATCCAGCAAATTGATGTTGCGTGTAGTCCGCCAACCCGCACCAGGCCAATTGGCTTTAGCCAACCAGGACCATAGCCTAAAGTTTTGCCGTAAACCCTTCCGAGAAGAGGTCCGTGCCCTGTGCAGGACAGTAATGGGATGGTTGGCCTCAAATGGCAACAAAATTGAAAAAAGTCGCTGTCGGCTATTCCTTTTCAGACCTTCTACGAAAGCATTAAGTAGCGTGTTCATAATCCCCGTTGTGACATAGAGCTGTCAAGTAAACAAAACATTTGCAGGCGTAATGACATCTTTGAACATATAGAACCAGTGCCGTCTAAATTAAAAGGAGTTTGTAAACATGATATAATAACAGTAAGGCCACCCGTGTGGGTAGCCTTAGGTTCATCTTATTGCCCACTGGCCACTCGCAAATTTCGCAATAGCTACGACTGGCCGGCCTCAAGCCTGAATCCATTCATTTCGTGTGGCCGGTGGCGGCCCACGTGAGGCGAGTCCTTGCCAAATGTATGGAAAAGTTAGTCGGCCTCTTGTGGCTGTGTCGAGTGGCCATTGTATGGGCACCCTTATAGTCAACGAAGAATTCAAGTACAATACTCTTGATAGTTATGAAACTTTTTCGAATATATCGAAGTTGATTTATTCATGATGACAAACTCGCTTTTTGAAACATCTCAACTTTGCACTTTGCGTTTTACGAAACATTTCTTTATCTTCTTTTGTGTTGTAAGCATTCGTAAGTTGGCAGAAGAATTTATTTTCAGAGTGGCAACTATATTGAGTGGTATTTCTTTATGGAGTTGCATAAACTTTATTTAATCATCGCATCGTAGAAGTCCACCGCATCGTCAGGTGCTAATGCCACAATCATTACGACCGACAAAGTTACAGGCGGTGCAATTATGTCGTTTATTCATCCAAAATAATTGCATTTAAGCCCAGTGCCTTCGGGAACAGCTCCTAAGTCACCGGTGGTAAGGCAAAGGTAAGGTAGTGAAACTTCTTAACAATTTGCGCCGCGTCCAGAAGTACAGCTTTCTATATTATCCAGTGTTAGCAGAGGCTGTTGACTTAGACCATTGGCCGTAAAACATAAAGCTGCACTGCAGTAGCGAGATGCGACTGCACATACAATGGAGACAATAGGTTGGGAGCCTTGTTGGTAGTTGGCTTTTTACAGCTCCCATATAAATAGTGGACATGGTCATCTTTGGCCAGGAATCACACCGCTTGCCAGGTCGCCGGATAGCAATCCGAAAATTCGAATCCCAGTGATATACAAGGTTAGTCAGAAAGGGGGTACTAATCTGAAAGGGGGTTAAAGTACCCATGATAATGAATAACTTTTGTTCTACAACTTTTTCCAAAAGTCAATAGTTTAAGAGAAATAGGTGATCAAAGATCTCAAAAAAAAAGTTCTAAAATCTATCTATCCACAGTTATGATCAGCTGTGTTTACATTTTAGGTCATATTTGGGGTCATTAATTAGAAGCACCATTTTCTGAATTTGTGAGTAAAGCAGGGATGAAGAATTTTTGAAAAAACGAAAATAAAAATCATTTTATTTGGAAAAAAAAATATCGAACTTTGAAATTTTAACACTTGCTTTCAATCAGTCATCAGCGATACTATAAGTGGGCTCCGGATTAGTACCTCCTTTCCGACTAACCTTGTATTACCAGTGCATACCTACTTACACATCTTTGTGAGTCTGAATTGAGAAAATAAATTTAAAAATGAGATTTCTACAAACAAAGTCTGGTTTAGTAAAAGTACAGGAAGCACAATTATTACTCATAATAATTATTTATATAATGATGTAAGCTTGTGGTTAATTAATATTTTGTTTGCACATTCTTGGAATGCGAATAAATTATTTACGGAATATAAATAAAGATTGCGTACATAAAGTTTGCCTATCGATATTTTGACCTGATATTCCCAGAGTTCATATGTCGATAGTTAGTTTCGATATTAGTGCGTCTAGCAATCCCAGTATTTGCATAGCAATGCGTTGAACTTAGGGTTAATGAGTAATAAATGAATATTGATCGTCGTTTTCAAAATTACACATAGTCATTTAGATTATATATTTATGGCATTCTGTCATCATAATATTTGGCCGTGTATAACCACAGTGGGACATACACGTCTACCGTAGATTTCCACTAAGAATGTTTGCATCCAATCGGCATCCTATCCCGTTTGTAGCAGTACTTGACAAGTTTGATATTTAGTACATTTATTGGGTCGCGCCCGTTTGGTAACGCTCCCGTTTGGTAACGCTACACACACTTACCTATATCGGTGTATCGCATGTATCAGGTACAGTCAGTATTGCTCGACTAGTGCATAAATAAAGTGACCGCTCGACAAGGCGCACTTGTGTCATTCATACAAATACAAACCTCCAAACGGTACCATAGTTCATCATCATCATCATTCAGCCGAAAGACGTCCACTGCTGGACACAGGCCTCCCCCAAGCATCGGCACATCCAGTCCATATTCCATGTTGGGAGGGTTTGTCTTAATCGTCACGCTTGGCAGGCGAGTTGGCGATCCCAGTATTGTTGTAAAAGTACTCAGAGGTCGCTGCTGCCCATCCTCTAGTGAATCCCTTAGTCGCCTTTTACGACACCCCCGGGAAGAGATGGGGTAGTGCTATTCTTTACGTCTGGCACCACACGGCACCAAGTTCCACAGTTACCGTACTGTTAATTAGCGACGTCAAATCTGTCGTGCGACTGATCCATGTTTTTGTTTAAGTTTGGCCTACAGTGCAGAATACTCACATCTGCGTTGCACTGGTTGAACGAATGACGCGTTGTGTATATACGTATTTTTTCTCACACATTTTTACTTGCAGAGGGCGTGCCAGGATATCGTAGTTGATCTTTACAACAATATTCATTACGTGGTACATAGTTGTCAAGAAGACGGATTGTCAAAATCAAAGCTAGCGCAATGGGGGTCAATTTGAGGCCAAAATTCCGCTAGGCGGCGCGGCGTCACTGTGAACTGAGATGAAAATTATAGAACCGATATTAAACAGATATTTATATCGACTGTAGAATTGGTCCAAAATAGAATTACCTATTAAATTGTAATTGTTATATTTATTACGTTTTGTCATTCTTTTATTTCGGTTCTCAGTGGCGCCGCCCTGGTGGCAAAAAAATCCGGATAATGCGAATTCAACGATTCTTTTTTTAAATAGGTTTCATTATGCTCTAGTGAAGTGGTTAATCATTATATTGTATTAAAATAATAGATAAAA
This sequence comes from Amphipyra tragopoginis, assembly GCA_905220435.1. Taxonomy (NCBI): domain Eukaryota; kingdom Metazoa; phylum Arthropoda; class Insecta; order Lepidoptera; family Noctuidae; genus Amphipyra; species Amphipyra tragopoginis. The sequence continues at coordinate 9,306,470 of HG992006.1, forward strand.
AAAATGGCAGCAAAAACTAAAGGAAAGTTACTTGTATGCAAGTTGCAAATTGCATACAACTTATACAAACCTGTATACAAGCTACAATTTGTATGAGATAGTTTGAACTTGTACATTTTTTATTCAAGTGACGTGCAAATTGAACGCACATACGTTAGTAGCACTTTTCGAATTGCGAACGAGTGATTGACACCCATGATGTCCAACTCAATTGTTGAATATCTCCACTTGTATGCAAGTAAAACCTGCATGCAATTTGCACACTCTCGAAAACATATTTCCAATGTAAGCAACTTGTACGTAAATGTGACGTCATACTTGTATGCAAGACTTGCCTAATGGAATCGCGCCTAACAGCGGTTACGCACTGCATCCGATCCGAATCCGTGAAAATACGTTCCGAAGTAGCCATAGAACTATTTGTATGGTAGTTTACGCAATACATCCGGCATCCGTCATCCGATTTCTATCCGTCATCCGTGAGTTTCTAATTCGGAAGAACAATTGACGGACCGAAGTAGCCATAGAACTATTTGTATGGTAGCTTACGCACTACATCCGGCATCCGTCATCCGATTTCTATCTGTCATCCGTGAGTTTCTAATTCGGAAGAACAATTGACGGATCGAAGTAGCCGTAGTACTGAATTGTTTGAATTTGAATCAGAGATCGGAATAGTGCGTAAGCAACATCCGAATTCGGTCCGAGATTTTTACTCTAGATCGGTATTTTCACGGATTCGGATCGGATGCAGTGCGTAAAGCAATATCCGAATTCGGTCCTAGTTTTTATATCCGTATTTTCACGGATTTGGATCGGATGCAGTGCGTAATCGCTCTTAAGATCGCTCGCAGCACTTGGTCCGTTCGGATGTGTCATTTACCATATTGATATCTTTTTGGTTCGATTGTCCATAAGGAACAATATTATTTTGCGTCAGGGTTTATCTGTGTAGGTAAGTTTTAAACCGGAAACTAAGCCTACATAATGCGGCTACGACTAGTCGCATTGTTGCGGAAGAATTCGCACGTATCGCTTCTGTGTACTTTATATCAACTAGGGCAGACATGCCGAGCGGACATCCGCCTGCGACAGTCTACTTCACCGGTAAACATTTCGCGCTTCTTGGGTCCTTATTTGTGTTAGTATAAAATATGGATGGACGGGATCCTAAATCTTTTCGGATGTAACACCTTTTATAATTATGGTCGAACATCACATAAGGTAAACAGGTGCATAATGAGACCATAGATATTTTTACTAATTTTGTATTCTTTAAAAATTGGGCGATAGATGCCTCGTACATTGACAATGGTACTCCATAGTGAATTTAATAAATTTCTTCGGATGTAGCGCCTTGTATAACTAAGCGATAAACTTGAGGGATTTTCATAGAGCAGCTATATCGCCCCGCCTCACCTCTACCCCGTCTGTCGCCCGACGGATCACCGTCAAATAACTTGCTATACATAAGGAGACCGGCTTGCGATATAGCATATAGTGTGAACGTCATGTTATATAGTTCTAGCTTATGACGCAATATGTTTTACTATATAACGATATTTCGTTTCGTATAGCGTAGTCTGAACTGCGTTTGAGATTTGAAAGGGCGATCGTAGCGAAGAACGTTACGTCATAATAGACTTTAAACCAATATATAGGAATCAGCTTTCAGTCTGCAGAGTCAGAATCAGTACTTTCCATACAGCAACGGCGGATCACAATGACTTTGTTGTAGTCGATAAGGTAATTAGTTGATCGAAAGAATATAAAGCACATCATTCATTTTAGACCAAAAACTGAAAGCTGAACTTAAATACTGGATCGATAACCTTATAATAGTTAAAATGAAATATTATTTAATAAGTTGGTATATGTAATTTTCCAAAGCGTTTCCCGAGGGCTATAGGAAGGAAAACAATAAGTTACCAGAAACCATTATATATGAAAATTTTAATACTTTTAGTAATAAGATAAAAGTCTTTAGACTGCCTCGTTGGTCTAGTGGTCGCAAGCGCGACTGCTGAGCGTGAGGTCCTGGGTTCGATCCAAGGGTCGGGCAAAGTGTCACTGGGTTTTTTCGTGTGGAATTTCTCAGTAGCAGCCCGGAGTCTGGATTTGTGCCCGGTCGATGGCAATAGGCTCGCCCCCTATTACATGGGACGTAAATATAAATGTAAATATAACCCTTCGGGGAATACAGGCGTGAGTTTATGTTTATAAAAGTCGTTCTGCTAAGCAAAATAATTTAATGATAAATTATAATTACTGTGAAGACAATTTATAATATTGTAATTACAATTACTAATAACAAAATATATATCAACAATATTTTATTAATTATAAATTGAATTGCAATCAAGCAAAAATATAAGCTCTCTTCCTCTCTCCTACTATAATATGCTGTTCCCAACAGGGTAAATAATTGATCCCGTACTCTTAAGCCTACCTGTTAAAATAACATTATGGAATGCAATAAAGTATTGAGCATTTAGTACCTAGCCAATAAAAAACCGTACGAATTGAACATTTATTATCGTTCGCACATAAAACCATTATATTATTTGAACTTGAAATATCTACATTAATAACTATTGTGCCGAAGTCAGGGTCAAACCGCCGATATCATTGACCATTATAAAAATGTTAATGATCTGTCTATTATTATTGTTGAACCTGTTGATGCATTTATTTGTAAGGTTAACTAAAATACCAATATAAGTATATTTTTTATTCATTGAATTAAACTTGTTCTTGCAGTTTTTCTTGTAAGCTCATATTTAGCGGAAGATGGAATTAAAAACTTGGGACTTTGTGAAGTCAATGTTATTGATCAGCCATACTCCTGTGGCTACTAGATCAATGCGATGGTTTAATTCTGAAAATGTCTAATAAGTTGGTGTACCAGGTCTTGACAAGTTCGTGTTGCCAGTGATCACTTACTTATGTCACTGAAACGTCTTCGCTCACAAGTGGCCTCATAAGAAGGCTCAAGGTCACTCAAAGCGCAATGGAGAGAACTATGCTCGGAGTTTACCTGCGTGATCATATCAGAAATGATAAGATACGCAGGAGAACCAAGGTAACCGACATAACTCGAAGAATTGCCAAACTTAAGTGGCAGTGGGCGGAGCACATTGCTCGCAGAACGGATGGCCGATGGGGCCGAAAGGTTCTGGAATGAAGACCGGTTACGGGAAGGCGCAGCGTGAGTAGGCCTCCTACAAGGTGGACTGATGACCTGGTGAAGGTCGTGGGAATCCGCTGGATGCGTGTAGCACAGGACCGGTCGTTGGCAATGCTTGGGGGCCTAAGTCCAGCAGTGGACTTCTTTCGTCTGAATGATGATGATACAGGTTCTTATTCGAATTTTCTTATTCAGATATTATGTAGTTCTGTAGGTCACTGGTTCGAAAATAAATTACTGCATGAAACACTACAGCATAATTGAAGATGACGACTTAATAAAAACAAAGGTAGTTATAAAAAACTATGCAAAAACAATTCATAACAAGCACATGATCAACCCGTTATCTTTGAATTTGCACAAAAAGTTTTAGCAAACTGATAACTATGATGTTTAAGTTAGTGTTATTGTAAAAGCTCGAATATTGGGAAATCGAATATTGGGTTTTATTTGTAAATCTTAGGATTTACCAACATGAGTTGGTAAATGTAAGGTTTTATTTAAAATAAGACGATTTTTCGGGCTTTTGTCATTAGAGTTTGGCACATGATTAAAAAAAATGGTCTTAGGAATAAAACAATATTATGTGATTAGAAAGTATTAATTAAACATTATAAATACGAGTCAATAACTGATGGTAAGTTACTTACATAATTTTAAAGCATTTTCAAAATATAAAAGATTTAAATTAAAATATTCTCCTACTATATAATATAATATAATATTCTCTACCTTCGTTGGTAGGCTCATTATTCATTAATTTTATTATTTTATTGTTCTTATCATTTGGTATTATTAATTGTCTAGGCACGACTACTGTTTAACATTTACCGTGTCTTTGAGGTAAAACCTAAGATTTACCGAGTGAATGCTAGCAAAACTACGAAATTAAGTAGGTATACAGTTCAGAATAGTTCGGTCTTTTACCATTAAGACTTGGTAAATCTTAGGTTTTACTGGAAAATCGTAGGAATTACCGTAGTACGAGTTTTTACAGTAACATATATACCGAATTAATTTGTAAGGTGACTCTGCAAGATTTCATTCTATTTGGATGCTATAAACATTGAATGAAATGGCAAAATGTCATGTTATGTTTTGTTTTGTTTTTAACTTTAGCAAGATAATCCTGTTTGTTCTATAGGTAAGTATTTTAGCGAAGACACTTTATACTAGAGCGTCAGTGATGCGTTTGCTCTTTTTACCGGATTTGCAGAATCAAGACTAATAAGAGGTTGCAAGGCGGCTGGCTGGTTGACACTTCCCGTGACCCTGGTCTCTACTTTGGTCCAAGGATTAGCATTGCCATACAACGTGGCCATGTCGCCGTGCTTTCATTAATTTATGCGTGGCATCGAAATGTTCATTCAAATAAAAAAAAAATTGCAAACAAAAGGTTTTCTGTTTTTTACTGATTCCTTATTAGGTGGTTCAGATATGATCAATTATCACTACCTAAATACGCTAAATCCCGTGCGGGGCCAATCTACACCAGTAGTAAATCATGTGGTTTTAAGGAATTACACAAATTCGTTTACATCCTCGTGCTCAAGACTGCGCACCCAAGTAGGCCAATGCAAACATAACCTAGCAAAATGGGGAATCATAGATCCCTCCGACACACAGTGCGAGTGCGGTGCTCCTGACCAGACGATGGCCCATTTGCTTCAGTGAACAAAGTGTCCCTTACACTTGCACTTTGGAGGACATGAAAAGCGCCACTGATACCGCGATAAATGTGGCTACATAATGGGCCAAAGTACTGTAAAAAAAAAGGATTATTACCATCGTCGAAAAAGAAAGAAGTTTACACCCTGATTATTTGATACGCGAATCTATTTGTTCAATGGATCCTAAGTTTTTGTCTTGTTCAATGATGTAGGATAAACATTGTATAATCTGTCTAGCCTTTTCTCAACTATGTTGAAGTCAGCTTCCAGTCTAACCAGATGCAGTTGAATACCAGTATTTTACACGGAGCGACTGCCATCAGACCTTTACAACCTAGTTAGTTACTGGGCAATGCCGATATCCTAAGGTTAGACCTCTACCCCAAGTGTGAGTTTTTTACGTTACTACTGTAGTTGCGTCACGCCAAAAATGTCAAACAAATTTTTAGTCACGCAATTCGCCGCTAGAGGCTCTGCCTAAATTGTGATACATTTTTGTCGTGACGCAACTACAATAGACTACAGTAAAAAGTTGCGTCACGTCAAAAATGTCAAACAAATTTTTAGTCACGCTATTCGCCGCTAGAGGCTCTGCCTAAATTGTGATACATTTTTGTCGTGACGCAACTACGGTAGACTACAGTAGAAAGTTGCGTCACGTCAAAAATGTCAAACAAATTTTTAGTCACGCTATTCGCCACTAGAGGCTCTGCCTAAATTGTCATACATTTTTGTCATGACGCAACTAAAGTAGACTACAGTAAAAAGTTGCGTCACGTCAAAAATGTCAAACAAATTTTTAGTCATGCTATTCGCCGCTAGAGGCTCTGCCTAAATTGTCATACATTTTTGTCGTGACGCAACTACAGTAGACTACAGTAAAAAGTTGCGTCACGTCAAAAATGTCAAACAAATTTTTAGTCACGCTATTCGCCGCTAGAGGCTCTGCCTAAATTGTCGTACATTTTTGTCGTGACGCAACTACAGTAGACTACAGTAAAAAGTTGCGTCACTCACACTTGGGGTACGGTTGTCAGACTTTCGGGCTTCTGACTAGTCTAGACTGTCGTTACGGGTGTAACGCCTGTCATAGGTATCCATAGTTATGTCATAGGTAGGTATAGGTATGACACCCGGGACTGACGGCGTAACGTGCTCTCCGTGGAACGGAAAAACGTTGTATAATAAAATTAATTGGTTGTCTCAATTTATAAAAAAATACAAATAGGTACTAACATAAATTAATTAACAATCGGAATAATTTATTGTTCAGGACATGACTTTGCGTTTGACATCTCGTAAAAACATTTTTAGTATTCTACGCATCAATAAATTACAACTTAATGTTGGCATAATAACCAAACTTCCTGCACGTCTGTTGGAATAATTGAAATTTTAAGGAGATTAGATGATTCTCGACGGGTCCTACGTATACTAGTATAAGTGCAAAAACCCAACTTTACAGGAGAGCGGTTTAAAGGTTCGAAAGCTTTTAACTTTGACATAAATCAATGGAAATATTTGAAATTTTTGAATGGATAAATTGTATATGATCAAGCCTCTCGATTAGTACAATAAAATTACAGTTTTATTTGTTTTCACATTTGGCGGGTTCGATTCCCGGTTCAGACAGGTGATTGTTTCAAATTCTTTGAATGCAGTTCGTATTGTTTTTAAAATAAAAATTAAGTCTTCATTCAGTAAATTTTTCCGTCTACAGTATTTAAGGTACTTTCCCTCCATGTGGCAAAGTCGTGGGACGCCCTGTATGTATAGCTTTTCTTCTCCAATTAGGCATCGGAATCGAAGGTTAAAATCTTTCGGGTACCTCGGGCTCACGGTGTATAAATCATGGGAATCGTCTTTTTTTTCTGCGTCGATTGGTCTATGTCTCATGGTCATGACTCTACGACATACTTTTTGTCACTTAGGTGGTATGTAAATTAAAGTCCTTAGCCTAATTTGTTCGTCGTAAACGAACTTTAAACCAATCTCCAGTAAAGTTTGTAAAGGAGACAATTTTTTTTGGGCCCGCTGTATATGGTAATGTTATTAATCATATAGGCCCACCACAGTTTGTGGCGTTTAGTAATGAAATGCATGTTGGTTTATTTCTTATAATCTCTACTGGTAATATTAGCAAAACTTTATGTAACCGGAATACTGTGAAATACCACAATAAAAACATGACTCTCACAATAACCTAATGTTTGCTTTTTTATTGTTATTACCACTGCAATATTCAGATTAAAAGGAATAAACCAACATGCATTGCATTACTGTAAGCCACAATTTTGTGGTGGGCCTATTCCCCATACAAAAAAATGTCTCCTTTGCGGTTATCTCTTCGATGTCATACTATACAATTCCAGTATAAGCGGACCTCTCATTGTACGAAAAGCCACATAGCAATGCGAGATCAGTTCATACTGGAAAATTATAGCTTGATATGCAGCCGTGCGTACACCCTTCATAATCAGCCATTAAACTATAATAATCTGGAAATCTCTCAACCGATTGCGGACCCAGGTTGGCCGCTGTAAAACTAACTTGGCCAAATGGGGTATTCTTCACCCATCCCAAACGCAGTGTCAGAGTGGAGCACCATCACAGGACATGCGTCACCTCCTTAGTTGCCCGTCGTGCACAACCACCTGCACCATCCAAGATCTAAACGAGGCCAATGCTAAAGCTGTACAGGTTGCTCAATACTGGTCGGACAAAATTTAGCACGAGTTAATCGACACGAAAAAAAAGAAAGAATTATATTATTATGAATTTAATTTTTTCCCTCTATTCCTTCATCAATCATGTAAAACTTAAAAACTATTGAAATAGTGCTCCGTTATTGAGAAATAACCCAAACAAAATGTAAAAGTTATCGAAATGATATACAAGGTTAGTCGGAAAGGGGGTACTAATCCGAAGCCCACTTATAGTATCGCTGATGACTGTTTGAAAGCAAGTGTTAAAATTTCAAAATTCGATATATGTTTTTTCCAAATAAAATGATTTTTATTTTAGTTAGTTCAAAAATTCTTCACCCCTGCTTTAGTTACAAATTCAGAGAATGGTGCTTCTAATTCATGACCCCAAATATGACCTAAAATGTAAACACAGCTGATCATTACTGGGATAGATAGATGTTAGTTTTTTTTTTGAGATTTTTGAACAACTGTTTCTCTTAAACTATTGACTTTTGGGAAAAGTTGTAGAACAAAAGTTATTCATTATTATGTGTACTTTAACACCCTTTCGGATTAGTACCCCCTTTCCGACTAACCTTGTAGAATGCTATTATTTCTTAAATGTCACAGCATTATGTTGAGACCTATCTCCTAAGCCATTTTGGCCTCGCGCAAGTCTTTTTCGTTTGTTTGTTTTAATTATTGTTCTTTTTTATTATTATTTTTTTTATTTCCTGTGCGTGTCCCGAATAAAAACTTTTTATTTCTTTCTGTTATAGTTTTCTTCGTCTCTCGTATTGGAAAGAGCTACGAGGACAACGCGTGGTGTGGTGAAAAGATTAGCCAGTCAGCAAGGTTGGTACCGGGGCTGATTGCCCAGGATTGCAGGCGGACGTACTTGAGTACCATCACTCGTGGAGGTTCTTTGAATGCAGTCCATATAAAATTGTATAATACAATGTTCTACCTCAGAGTGGGACCATTAGATATAACTCTTCCGGGATTATCTAAGCTTCTCCGGGGTTGCGGTGCATGCAGCTGTAAATCCCGCGACCCCGGCCATAGGTCAGGAGAAGGACCAACGTGGGTTTTTAGCGTCCGGCATAACCCTTCACCTCCCCTAGACAGAGCGTATCCACGAGGATTTTTTCCACGATAAATAAAAAGGTTTATCGAAGCTACGATTTTTATTTAATAAATTGTTATTTTATCTTCATTTCCGATACAACTTACTGACATTAAACAAGAAAAACTAGTTCGCATTATCTTTGATTCTAACAAACGCGGAAGTGATCTGCGCCACTCTAAAGATGCTGTATTTGTTTTTTCTGAATTAATTTTATAACAATACCTACAAATATTTTAAGAAATAGATGGTTCCGTTATGCGTTTTATGATGTAATCTGTCGACTATAGCTGCTTCGCTACATAATGTCAACGGTATCAAGTAATAAATAAAAACTGCTATAATTATGTGACCTATTACAGATTTGATTAAATTCATAAGTTATAAAATTTAGTTTGAGATGGCGTGATATTTACGTCAACCAATAATTAGAAAACGTGATTTTTATAGTTATTCACACCTAGTCAATTTTCCATTCATATCAAAATCACATGGTGTTTCAAAGGAAAGGATAGTTATATCAATAAGAAAGCAGACATTTTATGATCACAACTCTTTTTCACCGACTTGCAAAAAAGGAGGATGTTCTCTATTCGGCTTGTATTTTTTTTTCTAAGTTTTTTAATCTATATCTTTACCAACTGTGATGTGATTTCAATGATTATTTTTTGTTTGGAAAAGTATTCTTCCAGGGCTCTTTTTAAATCTGGTGAAGATCTGATGAAGACCTTCGGAGATGGATAATGGAATTCTTCAATGGATAACAGCAAATCACTTGCGAATGCAGTTTTTTCGAAGTCGGTTTTTTTAAAGTAATTTTTGTAATTTTTACTTATCATTTTAATTCATATAAGCCGTGCCTAATAAGAAAAGATCACGAAGCAACTTTGTATTTCTGGAAAGAAGAAGTTATTGGCTTACAGACTGCAAGTTTTGCGTGATAAATTAAAACAAGTTTTAATTTGCTTAATTAAGGGGAGGCTCTTGTAAGTAGCAACCGCGCGGATCATTATGATTTGCAAGGTTAAGCTGCGGTTGACTCGGTCGGTCCACGGGTAGGTGACAGATCGTCACCCAACACATGGAGAGCACGTTAACCTTTTAAGCACTTGGCTAAATATCAATTGCCGTGCCCGTAGCGCCCGACTACGAATCGATAAAATAATACCGATAGGTACCTATTTATTTATATAATATTTTCAATACTTAGAGCTATGAAACATAATTTTAAGTAATTGTTAATCATGTCTCCGTTGAATAATCGTTTCAGTTGTACAGCGCAGTTCATAGGACGAAAATAGAACAAAAAAACCATGCATGTTCTTTGTCGCAGAAATACGACACGGGCGGTAGGGGCACGGAAATATTTGTCGCATAAATGCGACAGAAGCGATAAAAAGGTTAAACCGTCGCGTTGGTCGCGGGTGTCATACGAATATCAATGACAGTCGTTACGGGTAGTCATAAGCCTGAAAGTCTGACAACCAGTCTAACCTTAGGATATCGGCATTGACCAGTAACTGGGTTGTGGAGGTCTGATGGCAGTCGCTTTGATTTAAATACTGGTATTCAGTCGCGACTGGTTAGGCTGGAAGCTGACCCCATTATAGTTAGGAAAAGGCTAGGCAGACAGATAGCTATTATATAAAATATTTATGTCATTTTAGTACCTATTAGTACACCGCATACTACTCCTCTATTTTTCCTGTCAATACTCAAACTCAAACTATTTATTTGCCCACTAAGGTAAAACAATACAGGTCTTATTACATGATATTCAGCCGCATCTGGTTAAACTGGAAGCTGAATCCAACTTAATTTCGAAAACGATAGGCAAAACAGAGAGGCCTAATTCTCAATTCTTTTTCTTTTTTTTTTAATACTTTTCCCCACACTTATATTTCTCTTGTATCGTGGGTGCGTTTACAGACACAAATCTCACAAACAAATGCCCAGACCCGAAACAACCATCTGTAGGCCATACAAATTTTTGTTCCGTGTTGGAATCGAACCCACGACCCGTAGCGCAGAAGCCAATCGCTTAGCCACTGCACCAAACGTGTCGTCAAAATAAATCTTGATAAATCACAACCGAACCAAGGCCGAACCGGTTCATTCAGACAGTTCTCAATTTCAAAAGCTATGAAATTGTTTGACACAAAAAACAAAATCAATCGTTTTGAAAGTTTTCGAAAACAAAAACTGACTGACGGTTGTGGTTCGATTGCGTTTGGCAACAATTTATTTTAGCAGAATTGGGCCCCATTCAAATGAATCATTTTTTGCAATACTTTTTGTCACTTTGTATCAAACCTTGCTATTGATACTTGTAAAATAACTGCATAATGTATGTGTGTGTGCCATTAACCTAAATTCTTTGAGTACATATAAAGTTAAGTATCTTCACAATTACTCATCTCATTGCATTTATTTGTATATCCTAATCGTAACTAATATTATAAATGCGAAAGTAAGTTTGTTTTTTTTTTACCTTTTCACGTCTAAACCACTGAACCGATCATCCTGAAATTTTGCATATACGTTGACAGGTGTACAGAAACTGACAGGTGTACCTTTCATCCCGAAAAAAAGTACTGTTCCCGAGGAAAACAACAATAACGTTCATGGATGGCGCCACGTGTCTTTCGAATCACGATTCAATTATATTATTATTTTAATTTTATTTATTAGGGACAAAAAAACAGTTACATGTTCAAGTTTAAAATTATGTGTCGTTACAAAAATTGGTAAACATATAACCCACACCATTGTCCACCGATTAATAAATGAATATATACGGAACAGAAATGTATTGAACATTTTGTGTAAGTTTGTGTATATTATTATAGAAATGTTAGTAGTGTGTCAGGAGTTTTTTGAGCTTAATTAACGCGAGCGAAGCCGCGGGCAAAAGCTAGTATTTTAAATTATTCTTTCGATTACTAACACCAAGCTGACCACGGCCTGCTTGCTAGCATTGTGATTCAAGGTCTGAATCTGTCATGTATGTACATTATCATCAGCTAGTCTAATTATGCAAATACAATGTTAGTTGGAAAGGGGATACTAATCCATCTAACTAGTGAAAAGGAAGGTACCGACTTCAAAAAATGTTAATTAGGGTTCCGTACCAAAACGGTAAAAAAGAACCCTCATGGTGCGTCTTCGTCCATCCGCCCGTCCGTCTGTCTGTCACAGCTGCCTATTTCTTCTTTTTCTATTTTTTAGGAACTTGGAAATTGAATGAAAGGAGAAGGTCCAAAATGTATGAATCAAAAACCCAGAAATCGATACGAACTAACAGTATGCGGATCGATTGCTTATAACGACCGAAATAATTTTACCTAAGTCGCAGACTCCAAATCCATGGGGTATCGGATATATAGGCTGACAAAGTACCTATGCATGAAAAAAATTTATCTACTAAGGATTTTCTTAACTCTAGTACCAAAATCAGTCATGCTGTCGTCTGTACTGACACACTGATGACACTATAGAAGCTATCGATAGTTAAGACACTAAAAATAATATTGGTGTCCAGTCGACAGCACGTTTCCTTAGTAGGTAATGATTTTTCATGTACTTTGTCAGCCTACACCTTCGATACCCCATGGATTTGGAGTATGATAGATAGATAGATATACTTTATTGTACACTAAAAGAAATAAAACAGAAGGAATACACGTAATTAAGAACAGTACAAATGGCGGTATGGTATGTGACTTGGGTAGGGTTATTTCGCTCGTACTAAGCAATCGATCGGCATACAGTTTGTTCGTATCGATTTCTGGGTCAATTATGATACCGTCTCCTCTGAAATAGTTTTAAGTAATGCTTGTCCATCTATATTGCAAGTGAAAGATGAGAAAGTTTTTTTTCATTGGTTTATTCATAGAAGAGTTGGAATTTTAAAATGGATCTACTAGGTTAACTGTGGTATAATATGTATAAATAATTATGAGAGGGCTTTATTTGCACATTATAAAATATATTTTTATTTTCGCGTATGTCACGTAGGTTTTGACTTATTGATGAATAATGTTTAAAAATACCATTAAGTCCGAAGTTTGCAAAACGAGAAATTTGCAAATATCATAGGAAAAATAAAACGATGTCTGTAACTAGCTCAGTTTTTCAGTAGTTCAATCTGAAATTAGCAAAAATAATTTACGAACAAGTTGTGCGATTATAAAAACTTTTCATACGTTTCCTTCTAAGGCGTGAATTACATAGAAGTGGCATAAATAAGGTGCAGGCGCGACGCAGGCGCGTTTCTTTCATACATTTTGTCGTGCCGCTTCAAATCTTTTTCGTACAAAATGTATGAAAGTGACGCGCCTGCGCCGCGCCTGCACCTTATGCCGTTCGGAACCCTCGGACTTGTACTATTTATTCTGTGCCCTCGGTGCGTGAGCCCGACTTGCACTTTGGCGGTGTTTTATTATAATTTTTTAATAGTTCTTTTATTTTTTCCGTTTTGAGTGGACCAAACTATAACACAGATACCTACACGCAAAATGATTCGATTGCGATTTTAGTTCTAATACAAATAACAATAATCCAATTGCGATAATTGTGCTGTTCATCATTGAGCAGTTCCATTCTCTATCTCCGAAACGATTCATTGAACCATCGTCTATATAAATAAAAAGAAAAGTCCTGATTGACTGACTGACTGATTGACTGACTCATCAACGCCCAGCCCAAACCTTTGGACCTAGAAAGCTGAAATTTTGTACAGAGGTTTCCTTTATAATGTAGACAAAGAATAAGGAAAGATTTTTCGAAATTCAACCTCTAAGGGAGTTAAATAGGAGATGAAAGTTTGTATGGAAAATCGTCACTTAACGGGTTCAAAATTTCACGCAAGCGAAGCTGCGGGCAAAACCTAGTAACAAAATATATGGGTTATCATATGGGACCACATCAAATCGGCCCAGAAAACTCGGAGTAATCAACATACATAGGTATAGTACGACACCACAAAGAAGTCACATCGGCAAATTTCGTAACACCGATCACTTCCGAACCAAGTGCGACTTCAAGACCACGAATGTTTATTAATACTGCAGTACAAAATGAACTTTACGCTGACGCAATACGTGTGAGCGGCGCAAAAATGAGCGACTGCCATTGGTTGTTCGATCAGGTACATCGTTGTAACTTTTTACATTTATAGAAACGCGCCAAATGTAGAAAGAATCTCTTCTTTTTTTGAAGTAGATTAAAAATGCACTATTGTGACCCTATCATCTGCCGTGCATGCTGTTCTATTTGGGGTCACGGATTAGTACAATTCGCAAACTTATCAGGCCCACTGGCAGCGTCACATTTAGTGTTGCTTTTAAATATTTTTTGCAATAAAGTGGATAAACATGCACATTCTAACGCTGCCATATTTAATTTCAAAATGCGCCATTTCAAAACTAAAATTAAAAAGACGCCGTTTTCATATTTTATGGCGTCCTTAGTCGAATGATTAAGATAAGTTTCGGGCACAATGGTTCCGATTCTGTTGTGCACAAACTAAACTTTAAACCGTTTATTTTGCTACACACACAACATATTATATAAAAACAAAAATAAAAAAACAATTTTAAAGATATGATCGGAGTGTGGCAAGGAATTCAGCTCAGCATTCCCTGTGCGTACAGTACGGCATGGCGACACTGATTTTCAGCTGGTCCCTGCCTTAATTAACTAACAACTTAATTTAGTCTATTGCCATCTTCTTCACTGTGATAAGTTAAGAAAGAGACGGACGTAAATAAAGCTGTCAAAGGTCATTGGGCATTTTTGACCCGGTACCTCAAAAGCACGCGTCCGTTAATGAAATATGGTTTGTTTTGAAGGTTTAGGGTTAACATTTCACGAAATGTATTTATTTTAATCCAAATGTATGGGTGAAAAAAGTTATGTGGTTCAAAAAACTGCGAGGAACAAGATAGAAAAGCTCCTAAACATTCTTTTACCTTTTTAGCAAGATCTTTGTGCATTTTTGTAAGCATTTTATATATTTAGAAGGATATGGATATACGAAAATCCATTTTTTATATTAATTCTTATTTTGCAAAAAAAAAAATTCCCATACTTTTGAGGAATGCGACTCATCTCATTGGGTAGTACTCATGGTCTTTAACATACTCTGACTAGTTTCGTTAGTGGTCGCTGATGTTATAAACTCCTTGGATGTGTGTCTTGTTAAAAGTTGTGTAGAGCGAATTTGATTGAATTGACTAAATAGATTAATTTCTTTTTCTATGCTACCTAGTATATTTTATGTCCTCTTTAAATTATACTGTCAATTAAAAAAAAAAACTTTGCCCTGTCAATTTTTTGCGTGCAACCGAGCGACCTTATGAAAAAGTAATGTGCAAGCAATTGTAAGTAGACCTTAGGTTGGTAAACATTTCAAGTCTGCGACTGTACAGTAAGCGTTGCTTTTACGTTTCAATTTATTATTTTGGTGTATTTTTTTTATTTTTTGTTTTTGTTGGGTTTTTTGTTTAGTATTTACGGACGCTAGTGTTTCTGGTTAACGCGTTAGTTAACATACTGTATGTATCACTCATTACAATTCTAAAGTAACAAGACATTTCGTTTGATTTATTTCTACTTAAACTAGAATGTCACATTTGGCGTGATGGTTTCGTAAAACACCTATGTGGCATGCTGTCCCAATATGCGCAGGCGAAACTCACAATGAAGAATCATAAATCATTTATTTGCAAAGTATGTTTACAAAATACTTAATCATAATCTCAAGTACATGTAGTAGCAATCATTACATCAAAAATTGCATCAGTAATAACTTTGGTTGGTTGCAAATGATAATTGCCAACCTAATTACTATTGATGCGATGACACTATTCAAATTCTATAGAAAGAAAGAAAGAAAGAAAAAATATTTATTTTCGACTTACACAGACAGTTACAAAATCAATTTATAAAAAACAAAAAAAAAAAAGCGAGTAAAATAGGGTCATTTGGGAAATGTGGGCTATACAAGGTGTAATTTAAATAACGCACAACCTCTTAAGGGGTCACTGTACTCATCATTATGAACAACTTTTACTACGGGAACAAACCAGAAATCACGAAAGAAAAAAAAAACTGTTCCCTACATTTATGTTCACATAACTCGCTAAAACGTAGGGAACAACTGTTTTTTTTTTTTCGCGATTTCAGATTTGGTACCATAGTAGTTAACGTTCCGCTAATTATGCCGGTGAGTGTAGTATAATAGGAGAATTTTCGTGTTTTTTTTAATCTATCTTCACTTTCAATATTAGAGGTGCATGAAAAAAGGCTCCGCGAGTAACGATACTTAAGTACCTACGTCCGGCGTATCCTGGGCATTCAGCCTCGCTACCAACCTTGCTGGCTTAATGTTTTCACCACGGCATAAGCTATTCTGAGAATGGTTTGGAGATCTACCATATTTTACCGTTTTGTACCGTTTACCATCGGTTACTTAACCAAAGAATTAATGTTGGTGGACCCCAGACTTTCTACCTGAGCTGTACTAGGAAACGGAGCGGTGAGCTAACTAAAAATCAACCAATAGGATTGCTTCATTTTCGTAGCCTTGCACAGCGCTGATCAACAAACTCGAACAACTGGCGATCACCGGTCTAGAAGATCCAGGATCCGAAGAATCCAGCCCGCGAAGAGGGCCTAGAATAGGTGAATTTGAATACGTACATAAAACGGAGAGAGAAAAGCCGCTCCACAAGCGAACGGCCCTCCCCCGACAGCCTACGTCACTAGATAATAACTAATTGCTGGTCTAGACGTGCTGGGATCATAAATCCACAAACATTTTTATTGCCCCCTATTCACCAAAGATAAAGTAAGGAAAGATGACATAGAAAAAGGATGGAATTGGTTGCAAAAGATTCCCCCTAGGACAAAATGCGCTAAAAACAAAGCACCGTATCACTTTGTTTTTATTTCATTAAGGGCCGATGTTTCAATCGTCAGATATCTTTTATCTGAGGAATAAATATGTCAGTTTGACATATTTTCTATTCGAAAGCTGTCAAAACGACAAAATTAAACTTCAAAAAGTTATCTGACTATAAAAATTGGCCCAAAGTGACACGTAAAATATTCTTAACCAAGTCTTCTTATTCTTCTCTCGTGTCAGCACGAGCTATACGAAAATAGCTGATGCTCTGGTGAAAAGATTAGCCAGTCAGCAAGGATGGTAGCGAGGCTAACTGCCCAGGGTGCGCCTGACATATTTAAGTATCGTCAGTCGTGGAGGCTCTTTTCATGCACCCCAATCACCAATATACAATATAATAACCAAGTAATAAACAATATTCTATTCTATTCACAGCGCAGCAATCCATTTGGCGGATTTTTCCTAGCACAGCTCTGCTAAAAAGCCAGTCTTAGTCCTGTACTCACATCTAATTATTACCAATGTAATACATAGATAACTCCCAAAGGAACATTAGTTCTTCTTCTTAGCGTGTCGATGGCAATCTAAACTATCTCCGCCTAGAACTCAATTACGAGTATTGCATTATCGGTAGGGACCATAAGTTCATATAACGTGCAGATATCAGGGCATGCAGGACATGATGTTAAGTGTCCCTTCGTTTGCGGAACAGCACCACATTTGCACACCACGTTGAAATTGGCTATGAATCCCCACCTGAGCAGGTTTTCGTAGTTTCGGTCAACATTCCGAAGTCTAGTCTAGAACATTACTTTATTTACAACTAGCTGTACCCGACATGCACTTGCACTGCACTTTTTCTAACTTACTACTTACTACCTACCTTCAGAAACAAAATCAAAATAGTAACAAAAAGTTAAAACTATTTTCATGCATGCGGTAAACAATTGAAGAATATGGAGACATACTGAGATAATTTCGTTTTTTTAAATATCCAATTTTTTTTCCATCAGAACCTTCTCCCGACAATTACGAACACAACAAAAAAATATTAGCGAAATCGGTCCAGCCGCTCACGCGTGATGCCGTAACCAAGGGAAATAGGGATTCATTTTATATACATAGATTATTGTCACTAGTATTATTAATCAATAAAACTACTTACATATTTACAAACAAAGAAGAATTATATCCTAGACTAAAACTACATAACTAAAAGAGTGTATCAATCTTATTTCTCATAACTTACAATATTTGAATGCAGTCACCTATACCTTTATTACATATATAAATAAGAAGAGACGTAAAGAAAGGATAGAAATCGAATCGAGAGAAATGCTTTGCTTTTAAAAAGATAAAAGGTTGAAAAGTCACACGAATATTAAATTAAAACAATGTACAACTAAAAGTAAAACATAATTATAATGGGCCTTAACTAAACTAGGATCGAAAAATAAAGTCCTAAGGTGTCCTAGTATTAATTATAGTAAACCAAAAATTAAATGACACATCCAATTGTTTTTTCTTAAGTCCCGATACAACTAGAAGCTCTCAACCCTAAATTACCTAGATCACACATAATCACTACAAATGACACGGTTAGAAGCGAACGAAGATCGATAGTGAATAAAAAAATCAAACACGGATGTAGTCAGACCACAGAAAAATCACCGAATCGCGTTCACCTTGTAAACTAACAAATCATATTGAAGACCAGAGCTTCTTTGTTGCAAAATAATGCAAATGCCGCTGCTTAGAACCATATACGAAGGAAGAGGGTCGAGTATATAACCGCGGCTCGTTTATTTTATAATCACAGTTACACATCGTCTGTTAACTTTGACACACAAGATGGTGAGTGAAGATAAAGTTGCATCATTGACTGGTATTTGAGAGCGGCACCCATGTGACCGCTAAATCACGTGGTTTTCTTGTACATGTAAAGTTCGCAAGAACAATTGTTAATTAAAGTGATTGTGATATAATCATTATGTTTGGGATTCGCTTCGCATTTGAAGGGTTGAAAAAATTTGTTCTGGGAATGTGCAAAAGTCGTTTTAAATCTTTATCCTTATTTTACTAAATATATTTTTGTCAAATAATTTGTTGAAGTAAATTTAAATTTTGATTGATTCAATGCAGGTAACACCACTTAAATAAATACCTGCAACCTAGATTTTTATCTAATTTACTATAAAAGAAAGCCAAAAAAATTAGAAAAAAAAAACAAGGACTCATTCCAAATTATGTTTTTCAGAAATCCTTTGTAGCCCTCCTTGCCGTCGTGGCCGTCGTCGCCGCCGATGTGTCCCACCTGAAGCACAGTGATGAAGCTTTAGCTCAGATCGTGAGGTCAGAGTCTGACGTTGCAGCTGACCAGTTCAGTTACGTTTACGAGACCAGCAACGGCATTTCCGGCCAGGAATCCGGAGCTCTCAAGAACGTCGGCAGGGTAAGTTACCTTTCTAAGTTTTTGAAAAACAGTTCGGTTCAACAGTTAATATTTTTAGTTTGTTTTTTTTTAATAGGTTTTATTAACCAAAATACTTAATTTTTACTAACTTTGTAATGATTTAAAAAATCCTTAAAAGAAAGTATTTACATGAAAAGTTTTCTATATCATTTCTAAAATAACTCAGCAACATATTTAGTATATATTGCTTGTAATATGGAACTATTGAATAACATTTTCAAAAATCCATTATTTAACAAGTTAGTGGGCACGCAATAATGTTGTGATAATAATATTTATTTCAAAATTGTTATACAACTTCTAAAATCAGATTTTGAAGATAAAAATGATTTTGCTATTGATTGAATAAAAAGTCGCAACGAAAATAATGTTACGTCTTCACAAGCCCAAAAGGCAAAAGTAATTAGACGTCCATTATCTTATTAGTAACAGTATTGTTTTAAATTACGATAGATAAATAGTTGACTAACAAAAATAATAAACTGCTACATAAAAGTATCGAGGATAATAATGATATAATGAAAGGAATAGCCGAAAAGACAATAAATTACTTCAAAAGAATCAAGGCCATGAAGATGACATTTAAGTTAAGTTACAGCCGATGATCTTGCGTACAAAATATGTTAATATATTTATGTATAAAACCTTGGTATTTCGTTTAAGGTCAAAATTATACGCAAATGGGGAAATATAATCAATTCTGATCATCAGCTCATTTACATTAGATTTGATTTTGATTAAAAAGTTTACTTAACAATCAGGAGTTGCTGTAAAGAATACTAGTACCATCAAAATTTCTGGAGTAGCTCAAAATTAGAGGAAAATAAAAACGTTCCTTACTATTTTCATTGGTTGTTGGTATTCCAAAGTGTTGATTGATATGTTCTTTGAATTCAGGAGGACGAAGCCCTCACTGTCCAGGGTTCCAACCAGTACACCGCTCCCGATGGTCAAGTTATCCAACTGACCTACACTGCTGACGAGAACGGATACCAGCCCCAGGTAAACATCCAAGCTTTAATAAGACGCTGACATACAGTTTGAAAAAAAAAAATTCAACAAATCGTTCGGCATCTGAACGTAACAGATTCATTCAAAGAAGTGAAGCATAAACATTAATATTATCATTAACATCTCCGTTAATTTATTTTCTACGACTGACGAATGATCTATTACAGTTGTTCCGATTGATACTTTCGTTTACAACTTCATTCTCAATCGTCATTAATCGAATGCTTATTGAATATATCATTTATAGGAGTATTATGTCCCAGTTTAATTTTATTGTTTCTGTTTTCTTCTTTACCTGTGATATCATTTGCTAGAAAGTTTGCTAGTTTTAGTTCTCTGCATGTAAATACAGCTGTGTTAACACTTTTTTTTTTGTTCCAGGGTGCTCATCTCCCCACTCCCCCCGCCCCCGAACCCATTCCCGACTACATCCTCAGGTCTCTCGAGTACATCAGGACTCACCCCCCCAAGCCCGAGCCTGGCCAGAAGTACTAAGTTAACTTTTAGACGTTAAGAAAACATCTGTAACACTGCCAATCTTTGTTACCTCTAGTCGCAATATGTATGTAAATTTCGTGAAATAAAAAAGCGATTTCGTTTTGTACAGTCATTACTTTTTTTGATTTTCCTCACCTATATTTTTTGTGTTCAGTATTTCAAGTTAGAAGATCTATATATCAAAACCTATTAAACTTTTCTTAGTAAGAATCTTCGTAGTCAGTCAGTCATTAAAACAGATTTAACGATTTGAAGATATAAGTTATAGAAAGGTCAATAAATTGAATTACAAGGTTAGGTACTGTTTGCTGACTCTTTGCTGTTAGACCTGCGAACAACACTATAATAGTATCAGCTTACCTAATCTGCACAAAAGAGTACATAAAATAAGCCAGTCATACATCAAAAATACTTTAAAAATAACTTCTCTGGTAGTACTTTGGAATCGGATAGCCTTATTCATTTTAAATCAATATGAGTGTTTAAACATTAGTCGCTTGATAAAACATTGACTGACAGCATTTACATATTTTACTTTTTTTTTATTCTTTCCTTTATTTCGAACTGTACAGACGCCAGCATATCAAGCTACTACAATCTGTCAAATTTCTATAATAGATTTTCATCTTTATCGCGAAAGCATTAGGTTCAAGGTTGATTGGGAAAATTTGACAGTTTTGGGTAACTGGCGTCTGTACTTATTAATACCTATTATTATCCTTTTTTTAGTTTCTAGGGATAATTTATGCAAGGTTAGTCAAAAAAGGGGTACTAATCCGAAAGGGTATTAACGTACCCATAATAATGAATAACTTTTTTTGTACCACTTTCCCCCAAAAGTCAAGAGTTTAGGAGAAACAGCTGTTCAAAAATTTTATTGCAAAATCGCCAAAATCTATCTATCCTCAGCTATGATCAGCTGTGTTTACTTTTTAGATTATATTTAGGGTCACAAATTAGAAGCTCCATTTCCATCAAACGGAATTCAGAAAAATTCTTCATATTCAATATTTTTTGAAAAAACTAAAATAAAAATAATTTTACATGGAAATAAAAATGATCAAATTTTGAAATTTGAACACTTGCTTTAAAACAGTCATCAGTGATACTTTAGGTGGCCTGCGGATTAGTACCTCCTTTTCGACCTACCTTGTATAGTTCTGACTAACACGTTCCAGTTTATAAGATTTCAACATAGTTCTAAAGCAGTAAAATTCCTTAGATGATAAACTTTAAATCAAAGATCGATTTACAAGGACTTGATCGAAAATTTTTGTTTACAATACATATTACTATTTTATATTGAGGTTAATAGCGTACTTGGACACCCATCAAAACCAACATAGCTTGACCTCGACCCAAAAACGTACGGCGTCAAACGACTTGTATCTACCACTTTATATCACTTAGCTACTTTATTTTATGCATGTTACATGTGCGATAACAGTGCTAAGTCACGCTATTCACTCATCAAGTAAAAGCGAATAGTATGAATGTCGTTATTGTTTTATTAGTTGTAATCATCTGCGACAAAGTTTACATAAAATTAATTGGTTGGGTAATGACGTTATAATAGTTTATTTGGCGACGGTTTTAATTTTCGAAGAAAGTAGGATGTCAGAATGCCGTTTTTACTTCGATACATTTTCGATCTCGTTACTATACTTTTAAGTTCACGTTTGACGTTGTTTGTTAAAGTACGAGAATACCATTTAAGCGCAGTTCAGACTACGCTATACTATTTTGCTATACAGTATAGCATATTGCGTCGTAAGCTATAACTAACTAAATAGCATGACATTCACACTATACGCTATATCGCAAGACGGAATGAATATATGTATAAGACAGAGACAGAATATATAATACATTTTTAAACAGCAATTTCTCTTAAACTATTGACTTTTGGGGAAAGTTGTAGAACAAAAGTTATTCATTATTAGGGCCCTTTTCCTGTCATGCGTATTTTCGCCCGCACGCGGATCTGGTCCGCGTGCAGGCTGCCCGCATCCTATCATTTCATACATGTTTTTCCTATCATGCGGGCAGCACGCGCGCGGAACGCGGATTGGCTGCGGGCGTGCAGCCCGCGTGCGTGCTAACCGGATGCGGTCGGCGTTCTTCTGCGTTCCGTGTTGTTTTTACTGTGACGCGGGTCGGACGCATGGTCATAGTATGCATGATTACTTTTTTAACGTTCATCTTTGTGCACGAGTTTAGTCACTGGCGACACGCACGACACTGCAGCGGTAAACGAAATCTTTGTCCTGCATGCGGACCAGATCCGCGCGCGGGCGAAAATACGCATGACAGGAAAAGGGCACTTATGGGTACTTTAACACCCTTTCGGATTAGTACATCCTTTCCGACTAACCTTGTATAGCAGCATCGCTAGACTTGACCGGCGACCCGATTCAATGCTACCATTAGCAAAACTGGCGGAAAACAAAAAGCCATAGACATTCTTACTCAGACAAGAGTCAAACTCATTTATACGATGTTTGAAAAGGTTGTTAATGGTATAATATGGTATTCTGTTCTAAATATCAAAAACTATACTGTACAGGGTGTTAAAAAATTAATTCTAAGAATTTTGTGAGGTTACTCGGCATCGGAAATTGAACAAAATTCGTAGAAAAACTTCAAAAAAATCTCACAACATTTTCAAAAAATTATTTGTTTTGATTTGCATGGAAAATAATAAAAAAATATGTGAATTTTTAAAATTTGTTCTACGAAGTTGTTTAATTTCCGAAACCGAGTAGGTAACACTACAAAATTATTAGATTTTTTTTAACAGCCTGTATTAATAAGATAGTTTGCCTATGCACGCATTGTTGCATAATATGTTACGGACTCGTGCCAATGCGCAACTTTTGCCGTGCGAAAGTGTTTTCTTGATCAAAGGTCATTGGAACCTGAACAAATATTTATTTATTTATTTATACTTCTATGCACTATGGTGGTACATAAGGTGGACTTAATGCCATAAGGCATTCTCTACCAGTCAACATTTGGCTTAAAAAGAAAAGCATCGAAATAGGTACAGCAAAAAAAAAAAAAGAATATTCGATCAATTCTAATCCTATTGCCTTATTCTAAGTCAATGCCTATTGCAATCCTTACTAAACTTCTTCCCAGTTAATTACGCATAAATTTTAATGAGCTACCGTGTCTATTGAAGACATAGGTCGCATGTGCATACTGCCTAAACATAAAGGGCCTTATTACAAAAGATGGTTTAAACCAAGACTAAGGTAAACCCAGGTTTAAAATATACCCATCACTTTCTTATGTCATACAACAAAACGAGATGGGGCTATATTAAAACCTAGGTTTTTCTTAGAGCATATTTTGTAATAAGGGAGATTGTGTGTTGTTCTGAATAGCATTTCCCAACTATGTTGGGGTCAGCTTCCATTCTAACCAGGGGGTCTACTCCCTAAGCACGAAGTCCGTGGTTTCGGCCTTAGTTACGAGCGTTTCCTACTCCCTATCACCTACGTACATGCGATTATTTCGGGGCCCGAACTAAGAATGAATGTCAACTGCCTTGGACACCGTCAGAGCCGCCGACGCAATCTGTTTGCCCTACCGTCATCCAAAACTGTCGCCAGAGCTGAATCTCCTGTGTGTCTCTTATGACGCTCAACGCCCTTTTGTCTGCCAACCCTGAATGTGATGTGTTTGCGGATGAATGGAATAAATTAATGCGTATATGTCTGACGTTTTGTGAGAGGAAGTATGCAAGAGTGTCCATGTTAGTTTTAATTTAAATCATTAATTGTTGTCTACTGGGTGTTTTACTCTTATGTTTTGTTTTCTGTTTCCATGTTAATTATTGTAATTGGTGTTATACCGTTTTAATTAACTATAATCATCTGCCTAGCCTTTTCCCAACTATGTTGGGGTCGGCTTCCAGTCAAATCGGATGCAGCTGAATATCAGTATTTTACATGGAGCGACTGCCTATCAGACCTCCACAACCCAGTAACTGGGTAATACGATAGTCTTGGTAAGACTGGTTGTCAGACTTTCTGGCTTCTGACCAACAGTAACGACTGTCAAAGATCTACAAATGACAGCCGGGACCAACGGCTTTACGTGCTTTCCGAGGCACGGAGGAAACTCGCTATGGTAAATGGTCACCCATCCACAGACCAACCTCGGCAAGCGTGGCTTAACCCGGAAGGTCGGTCTATGCGGCTGTAATTATTTAGCCACGAGCTCCTCGTTTTAATTAACTGTAATAAATAAATAAAATAAATAACACGATTTGACAGTTGTCCCTACTACCGATGTGTTTTTGCCCGTCCGAAAAGTTGAACTTGACACTTGTTTTGTTCACTCCTACGTTTCGGGCTACTTTCGGACGGCCGACTAACTTCTTTGACGGACTTAGGGAGTTGGCCCCCTGATGCGGCTGAATACCAGTATTTTACACGGAGCGACCGCCATCAGACCTCCGCAACACAGTTACTGAGCAATACCTTAAGGTTAGACCGGTTATCAGACTTTCGGGCTTCTGATTTCCCGTAACGACTGTCATAGGCATTTCTATGACACCCAGGACTAACAACTTAGGGTCAAAATACACGTCCGATAGTTGCTTCCGGGAGCCAGATCCGATTATCTGATCGGATTCATGAAATACACGTACGATTCTCGTGTCTGATTTTTTCTGTACGACGACGACGCCCGGACGATGCTTACGATTTTGACATCCGATCCGATAGTCTGATCGTAGTGTAATTCATGTTCAAACAAATGTATGACGCGGAGGCTTTCAGATAGTCTGATCAGACTATCGGAACCGACTATCGGAGGCAAATATCGGACGTGTATTTGGGCTCTTAACGTACTCTCCGAGTCACGGATGTACAACTAAAGATATTATCTCCGTCTTGAGAACAATAGACACCTCCTAATGAGGTATTAGTTAGCTTATGTTGTCTTGATAGATTGTCAGTAGCGGTGTCAGTAATGTCAGCATATCTCGACACTCGATGTTGTAAGCTACATTCAGACAAGCGTGTAACCTATCGCTGTTCTCAGAATATTAAACATATTATTAAATTACCTAACATCTTTTGCATACGGTTTTGCTTAGATGTAGTCAGTATTAATTTAGGTTTTTGTTCTACTTTTTTTTCAAATGGAGTCACACCTAGGCTAGAGGAGCTCGTGGCTAAATAATTACAGCCGCATAGACCGATCTTCCGGGTTAAGCCACGCTTGCCGAGGTTGGTCTGTGGATGGGTGACCATTTACCATAGCGAGTTTCCTCCGTGCCTCGGAAAGCACGTAAAGCCGTTGGTCCCGGCTGTCATTTGTAGATCTTTGACAGTCGTTACTGTTGGTCAGAAGCCAGAAAGTCTGACAACCAGTCTTACCAAGAGTGTCGTATTACCCAGTTACTGGGTTGTGGAGGTCTGATAGGCAGTTGCTCCATGTAAAATACTGATATTCAGCTGCATCCGGTTCGACTGGAAGCCGACCCCAACATAGTCGGGAAAAAGGCTAGGCAGATGATGATGAGTCACACCTAGGCTTGCCAACCTTTATGTATGAATTTACCGGGACTTTGGCAATCAAAAGTGGGACGTGGCAAAAAAAGCGGGACCCAACTGTCAAAATAAAGGTAGACGAAAAATACAATTAGAAATTATTTTTTTGGTTCGTTCGACGCGAGACTCGCGGTCACGATCACCACTCTTCTAGCTAAACAAAACGTGCGTTCACTAAATTCCGACTTCCCGAAGGTTTAGCCGTAGGTACGATAAAATGGGACAATTGGCGTCCCGCACACGTCTTTAGCGGGACGCATCTTCTAAAGCTCTAGAAACGGGACGTCCCTAAGCCTAGTCACACCTCTTGTTGTCAAGTCTCACATTGACTTTTATAACAGAAACTATATGCGATGTTATTGCCCAACTTCTTGATAAAAGGTTATGTCAAGAGGATGAGCAGAGGAGCATTGCAAGTGCAAAAAATGGAAGTATTTTCTTTTAGTCAAGCCATTTAACTTTAATTAAACAAATACACTTTTGATTGTGAAAGTCATTCAGTGATTAAGAGGTTTTTTTTTATTTTTAACCGACTTCAAAAAGGAGGAGGTTCTCAATTCGGATGTTAATGTTATTTTTTTATTTGTTTTTATTCTTTTTTGTTTGAAATAATATTCTTCCGAAATGTTCTCATTTTTTGGTGAAGATCTGATGAAGACCCTCAGAGATTGACAATGGGACTCTTCAATGGATAACAGCAAATTACCCGAGATTGCTGTAATGGCATGTTTGTGTATTGTAAATGCCACTAAAAATCGAAAAATATAATAACTTAAAAAAAAAAAGGAAAAACCGACTTAAAATAAAACTAAAAAGAGTAAAATAATTACCATATTATAAAACTAACAGTTTCAGAAGTCGGTGCCTTCAGTTATGTTCAGTGTAAAATTGCACTGACTTCTGAAACTGTTAGTTTTATAAGATGGTAATTATTTTACTTTTTTAGTTTTTTGAAGTCGGTTTTTACTTTTTTTACTATTTGACTTGGCCGCATTTGACCCAATCAGCACCTGATGGTAAGCGTAGACTGGGTCTAAGATGGAACACACGAATCCAAGTAACACAGACATAGAGGGATTCCCCTATACCCCTCTATACATATACAAACGCTTATTGTTACGGTCAATAAGGATTTCTTTATTCAGCAGTGATTGTTTATAGGCTGATGTGTTAATTAAGATGTACCACTACTTTCTCGATGTATTTTTATCGATATTTTTCCTCATGTTGCGAAATGACGGAACTGTCCGAAAAAAATCACTGTATACATTTTAGACCTGTTACTATGGTTATTGTAATGTATTCGTTTTCTTACACATTACTTTACATTTTAGAACATTTCTATAAAATAAACAATTAAATAAAAAAAACAACTACCGGTGGTCAGGGCTCCAGATAAAGAAACCTCGTTACAAGGCGAGCCGTGTCAAAGAGTATCGCTTCCTGTATCAAACCCTTGATCCAGCCACCCAACGAAAGCTTCTTGAGGCGTTGATCGAACTTCTTGGCTATTAGATCACTGGTTGTAACTACTATCGGCACGATGACTACTGAGTCTACAGTATACCAAAGGATGATGGGCGTTTTGGTACTCATTTTGGTTGGGGTCCAATCGAAATGAATTTACTACCGTTAGATAGCTCTTTTCAAGAGTACAAAAATAAACCCGTATAAATTGTCTGTTTTGAAATATAGTCTTCAGAAGATACTGGATATTCAGTTCGAAATAGAATTTAAAAAATCATGTCTCCGGCTTAGCTTGACCGACTTTGATGATATTTGCACAGACATTGAGCTAAATAAAATTCAGTTAACGGATGAAAATCACAGCAAAATCGGTTTAGTTTTTTTTCAGTTAGGCGTGATCTATTTATGAAACAACCCGGACACGTTTTTTATGCCTAAAAATAAAAGTCGTTACCCAGCAATTATTTTTGGTAAATGCAATTTAGTTTGATGTACAAACTTACAAAGTGCGTAGATTTCGGCTATGTAATGGGTCATTTTACAGCCTGTATACTTACATACCTACAATAAATGATAAAACTTTTTTTTTTTTTTTTAAAAACATTGCCCCACACTAAGATTTCTCTTGTATCGTGGGTGCGTTTACAGACACAAATCTCACAAACAAACGCCCAGACCCGAAACAACCATCTGTAGGCCATACAAATTTTTGTTCCGTGTGGGAATCGAACCCACGACCCGTAGCGCAGAAGCCAATCGCTCAACCACTACTGCACCAAACGTGTCGTCAAAACTAACTTCGAACTTGTTTTATTTACCTAGATAATGAAAAATATTAATCATTATTATAATAATACCATGCCAAAATGGAGAAAAATGACAGTAAATGTACGTGTACTTTAATAAGTACATTTAATAAGTTTATTAATTTTTGTTACATCCTAATGGATGTAACAAAAATTAATAAACTTTCAAGCAGGATTACTTCGATCGGACAGTGAATCGGGACTAGCGCCATGGTTATTCATAATCTACACAAAAATACCTTTCTAACGGTGTATCATTCATTCCGATTGGTGCCAGTACCAGACTCCATACATTTGTACCCATCATTCTTTTTTACAGACAACATAATAATATGCCTGTATTCTCTGAAGAATTGGTCAGAGGTTTCTCTCTCATTTTGCCGTTATGTTTAAGTCCCCTGTAAGTCCCAGAGTCCGGGCTGCTACTGAGTTTTTATTACATTACCTACATATTTTATTACCTAAGCAATATCGTAATTTTAGAAATTTCATACTAAGTATTTATACATCGTGGTAGGACATTCTCTAGATGTAAGCTGAACTCATCAAATGCCAATAGGTCATCCGTGAGAATTCACTTGTTGATTTTGACCTGCGGTCAAAGACCTAAGTAATAAGGTCAAAACAAGGTGTAACATAATTAACCAGAAAACAGAAAGTAGTTTGGAATTGAGTATTTATAATCGATTACAGGATTTCGTTAAGCGAGTAATTTAAAAATTAATAAAAGGAAAAAAATGTAGGTACGCAGATGAATATAAAAGAATGAGCCGTATATCAAGGCAATTAGAACGAATTTTAAATGCAGACAGCAATAAAAAAGCAATGACCATTACTTAAAAATATGTCATCATCATCATTCAGCCGAAAGACGTCCACTGCTGGACATAGGCCTCCCCTAACCCTGGGTTTGCCATAATCGCCACGCTTGGCAGGCGGGTTGGCGATCGCAGTATGGTTAATACCTCGAAAACGCTGCTGTCCATCCTCTAGTAAATCCCGTCGCCTTTTACGACACTCATGGTAAGAGATGGATGTAAAAATATGTAGTAAAGTTAATTAAGTTAAAGTTTAACTATTGTGTTGTGATTCTAAAGCAGTGATAGCCTAACGGCTGAATGGTTGCTTTCCATGCAGGAGGAACCGAGTTCGAACGTTGACTTTTCGAATTCATGTGCGGATCAGAATTGGATTATCACTTGTGTTAGCGGTAAAGGAAAACATCGTGAGGAAACCTGCACAACTTAGAGGGCTCCATAAAGTTCTCGATGGTGTGCTGTCCGCCAACCCGCACCAGGGGGTCTACTCCCTAAGCACTACTCCCAAAGTCCGTGGTTTCGGCCTTAGTTACGAGCGTTTCCGACTCTCTATCACCTATAGGTACGATTATTTCGGGGCCCCAACTAAGAATGAATTACAACAAGATTTGACAGTTGTCCCTACTACCATTGTGTTTTTGCCCGTCCGAAAAGTTGAACTTGACACTTATTTTGTTCACTCCTACGTTTCGGGCTACTCTCGAACGGGCGACTCACTTCGTTGACGGACTTAGGGAGTAGGCCCCCAGGCTAGCGTGGTGGACTAAGGCCTAAACCCTTCTCATACTGAGAAGAGGCCTGTACCCAGCTGTCTTCATTTGTCGGATTATGAACCCAAAACCCAGTGATGATATCACTAATGCCTGGTTTCTGTGGCGCAGCGTTTTGCTTACTAATTGGTAAACATTTTTACTGCCAAACTGGGCGTATGAATGGATTTGAAAGCTAATCTCACCTGTGATAGCGTATGGAAAGTTCTATCTATGCAAAGCTATCAGGGTGCCTTTCCACCAGAGATGTGCTATACAGCTATGCTGCGAGATTGTAAAAGGTGAGCTACGAAACTATGTGACCGTTTCCACTGATGCTAAGCTATGTAGCGGAGCGAGTAAGATGTGCTATGAAAATGCGCCGCCGCAAGGTAGCTGTGCGAGAAAGATGCGCAGCTCGAGCTATGTATAGACAATAGGGAAGGCACGGGGAGCGGCGGTGCTGCTCTGCACACAGCTACAACACTCGCGACCCCATCCATAGCACGCATCCACAGCACGCATCCTTCCATATAAAAAACGTAGCTTAGTTGAATCAGTTTCCACCAGTGCTATGCTATGTAGACCAATGAATATGATTGGGGGATATCAAATGCATTCATAGCAACGTTGCATAGTACCTGTCTGGTGGAATGCTGATTGGCAAATCTTTCCACCACGGTATGAATTATCCTGACGTAGCTCGAAAGGAGGAAGACAAGGAGCGTCAACAACCCAGCCTCTCCCAAGTCAAGATTAATGCCGCACCAAAATACAAATGAGGGTATTATTCATCCCTTTCCACAACAATGCTCTACAAGCTTCCATGTATCTGCCAAACACACGCATAATCATAATAAATATCGATAAACAAACATAATAAGCGTACAAACACTCCAGATTCATAATAGCTTCACTGAAACCAGAACAAAGGCTGATCCTGACGTTCACAGGCGACAGGGGTAGGGTAGGGGGGGCGTGTGAGCAAATATTGTCTCGCAACCAACAGGCTTCATTAGCAATGAGTGATGTAATTAATTTCACTGTTCGATGGATAAAGGTTTGAAGCGCTAGTGCTGTTTACGTATGAGCGGATTTGCGCGGAAATGTATTATGAATATTTTTTGGGCGGTAGTAATCTTATCTTTTGCGTTGTAGAAAAGGATGACTGATATAGCAATGATCCTAATATATTACGAACAAGCTTTTGCTTGCGACTTCGTCTGCGTGGAATAGTTACTTTGGGCGCAGAGGCCCCTTCGAGAACTTTTATCTAAAATGGGGTGGACCACCAATCGGGGACTATCCACGGCTGCTCTATTGAAGTATAGTCATGGACCGTCTCAGGTGGGTGCAAGACTATTGTTTATTATGGTAAAAAATATCTGGTCTATGGAAAGGGGTGTTAAGAGGACTGGTTAACTTCTATTGCCGGAAGAAAACGGCGTCTGCCTTTCAAATTTAAAATTGAACTGTGTTGGCAGACGGTGACTCGCCAGCTCACTAGCTGGGCCCCCTGAAAAGCCGCCAGTAAATGGGCGTAGGGGGCAACGACGTGTGAGCGGCTAGAGGTGTAGAGAGGTGTGGCCTCGGTTTCGCTATCGCGGGTCTAAAAGACCCGGAGTGGGTTTCCCCGCTATTACGCCATTAGACACTTCCAACCCCGAGCTTAAAGCTCTGGCGGCCTCCCTCTGGTTGGCCGATAAAGGCAAGCCAGAGTTGAAAGTCTTGCGGGCACTCTTGGGGTTCCACTCCAGCCAGCCAATAAAGGAAAACTGGAGACGAGGTCCTGACCGACTCTCCGAGACAATAAGGTACGCAGTGTCGCCACTCATCAACAGCTCGCCACAAACTGCCCTACGGTTTATAAGGCTTTTCAGTAGACCTCATGATACTTACATTTTTTATTATATGATGGGGTTGTTTAAAGCTACTCTAATGTTCCCTTCGGTTTTACGTTAATCTCATGGTGAGGTAACGCCATTCCCAGAGGGAGTTCATTATCACTATTGATGTTTTGGTGAAATGCTATTGCTATTGCTAGCTATTGAAAAGTTTATAGACCGAATTATCTCATTGAACAGTTAATAGGTTGGTGAAACACCCCCACAGTCTATTAAAATCCCTGCTGAATAGACTAGTCATAAAAAGTTTACGCTAATAGAAAGTTGTTGAACATAAATCATTAGATTTATGGTGGGCGTGGAACCTATTAGATACAGTATTGCGAAGCATTGTTTATTCCTTACCTAACTTTGCAAAATTGTATGTTCAGGTGAAAGCTATCGGTCGGCACGCCAAACTTTATGATTTTAGATTTTTTAAACGTTTTACTTAAAATCGGAACATGTAGGGTGTAAACGAATTCGTGTAATTCCTTCAAACCGCATGATCTATTGGTGACAGTGATTGACCCTGCATAGGTTTTATTCAGAATCAACAAAAAAAGTTTTCAAAAAATGAGCCATAGTATTCTGTATCTGAGCAATTTTAACGTCCCAAGTTAACTGACTGCCTGGAGCGATATCGCGCTAGTCGTGCCCATCAGCTGTGTCGCCGTGCATTCATTTATGCATGGCATAAAAATTACCAATCACAAAAAAAAAATGGGAAAAAAAATTATTATTGTTATTTTTAATCAATCTAAATCCCGTGCGGAGTTAATCTATACCATTAATAGATAAATCATGTGGTTTGAAGGAATTACACGAATTCGTTAACACCCTGTATATTATTGCATTAATTCCAAAATAAAAACAACATTTTGTGTAAAAATTCAATAAAACGTTTTAAAAGTAAAAAAAATACACACAAATACAATGCAATATTTGGTATGAAAATAATAAAATTACGTGTGTACGTTAAATATAAACATATTTTACGTACTTAAAGTATAAAAAGCTCGCGGACCGACCGATCGCTTCCACCTTTAAAAAGACCAAAAAGCCCTGAAATTAAAGTGACATAGGGATGTCTGCTTATAGGTAGTGAGTTTTAGCTATACTTACCTATAAGTGGAGCTCAGGCAATGCTGCGTTCAGTATACCAGTGGCGAAGAGTGAATTTTCTTAAAAGGGAAGCCGGACCAATTATTTGTTTATATGATAATTGAAAATAATAGATCCTAGTATTTGCCATATTTCGAAAGGGAAGCCGATAGGAATCGAGTTGTATGGAGCCTTCGCCACTGCAGTATACTTCGTTCGTGGTAGCAGAACAAGCTGAGTAATATGAGTGGTCCACAAAGGCTCTACCATGGAAATCTAATTTATACAGAATGATAAAAAATATACTTTTGTAGAACAACTTTTCGAAATTCGCTTATTTTTTATTACATTCTTATGAAGTTTCTAAAACATCACAGTTCTTTCTTGAAATTATGTTTTTGCTGTCGCCGTTCCGTGTAGTGCCGGAGGTAAAGAATAGTACTTACCCATTTCTTCCCATAGGTGTCGTAAAAGGCGACTAAGGGATTCACTAGAGGATGGGCAGCAGCATTCTCTGAGTACTTTAACAACCATACTGCGATCGCCAACCCGCCTGCCAAGCGTGGCGATTATGGCAAACCTCCCCGAACTTGATTTGGGGGAGGCCTATGTCCAGCAGTGGACGTGTTTCGGCTGTATGATGATGATGATGATGATGTCGCCGTCAACATTAGTGTTAACAGCAACATGTATTTAGTTATCAACGTTTCAGAAACGTACATTCTTATTTCTGAAACAGGCTTTAACCAACTCAGCCTTTCACAGTCCACCACTGGAAACAGGCTTCTAAGTACCAAGTAGAGGCACAAACCTATTTTTTATTGTTAAACTTATTCGCGTTTTACCCTTGTCGTACCTGATGGTAAGCGCAAACAAGGTCTAAAATGGGGAACACGAATCCAAGTAACAGAGATATACAATGTGTCCGGTCATGGACTAGCGATATTCTAGGTACCTACTTATGTAACAACTATTCTAGTACACAAATGAACTATACACTAGGGTCTAATTCACTTCCATTTTTTTGTTCAGATATTCTGTACGTATCTACAAAAAAGTCATATCTCTCAAAGTTTTGGCCCTACTGAGATAGAAGTTGGTGAGATAGAAATTGTCTATCGTTTACATTACGATACAATGGGTTCACATTTTCATAACTTTAAGATAGAGAATATCTCGACAAAAAATTAAAATGGCTGCCAAACAGCGGGGAAGTGGATTGGACCCTAGTGTGTAGTGTATTTGTGTACTAGAATAGTTGCTATATAAGTACCTAGAATGTCGCTACTCCATAACCGGACACATTGTATAGGGGTCCCCCCTATACCTCTCTGGCTTTCACATATACACGACGGGACACAGTAAACTGCGTAATAATTTTATTATAATAGTTGCCTGCTACTGTAATGATAATTTGTACAATTAATGCTGGCCGTTTCACTTGATTTATTTTTGTAAAGCAGCGTTTGTCTGAATTTATTATCATTATTGTGCCTTTTGCCTGATAATTACAGTAAAACCTCAAATGTGAGTATTTACTTACGAGTACTTTGTAGGGTCGTATAATAATAATAATATCCTTTATTTCAGGCAACTTGGCCCATAGAAAACTAATACATAAATAACAAAAACAATACATAATTATAAACTAATACATAATATTATAAAACTACTGTACACGAAGTGACGGCGTCGTGTTGCGCTGCGTGGTGTTGCGTAGCCTTCCACGAAATCGTCGATACACGACACCCTTCGGCCAAAACTCTTCCTTGAGGAAAGTCTTCACATGATGAGTCGGGACTCGCACCACGAACGACTTGAAATTTGTGTTGTGGCGCGACTCCAACTCCACGACCCTTAGAGTCCAATTAGTCTTTACTCGCATATACTCCACAACCTCCTCAACCTTCGTGGAGTGATGCAGTCTGGACACGTAAAGCTGCGTCGAAGGTATTGCTGGACGCAGCAGCATGGGTCCTGACAGCGCAGTACCGCACTGGTTCAGACAAGGCTTCTTCCTCTTCTTCTTCTCCACCTTTATGAAGCCGTCCTTATCACACGAGCCCTTAACTGGACCTTGCTGTTAATACACAGGCCTTGTATAATACACGACCCTACAAAGTAAGTAAATACTCACATATTATGTATATTCCGAATATTTAATTATCAACCCTATCGAATTCTTTATTCGTATTACAGCATATGCAATAAAATGTTCATTTAAATTTTTGAATGTCTTTCATTAAAACCGATGAATGTTTATTTTATTTTGTTTATTCTTGCATGACATTAAAATAAGTCGAATTTAAAATTAATATAACATACAGTCAATAAGGATAAATTATTGCAACCGTGAATAAAATTCAAGTGATCATTCAAAAGACCCAGCGATCCTATAACTACAGCCAAAATTGTATTCATAATTCGTATAGACCTACTTATAAATTAAAGCTACAGTATTCTATGATTCTACTTTTTTTTTCGTTCGTGCTTTGTTCCTCATGGATACCCTTCGCCTGGGGAAGGCGAAGGATTATGCCGGACTCTTACCGGCTAAAAACCCACGGTATTCCTTCTTCTGACCCTTGGCTGGGGTGGCGGGATTCGCAGCTGCATGCACCGCAACCCCGGCAGGCCTCGGTCCGTCAGCCCCTGGCAGACCTCTCCTTCTGTGGGGCCATGCCCCACGTCCTCCTGAGAGGCGCGCACGGAACACTGCGCGCCGCCTTCTCAGGCCTGTTACTTGTCGGGCGACGGGTCCCCTAACCCGCCGCCCGCAGGCCACACATTAGGGTGGCAGTCGCGCACCCTCCAGCGTCCGGTGCGTCTGGGGCGAGAAGGAAGAGTGGCAGCCGCCTCTTTCTCTCTCTGCTCCCTCTTTGGTCGCCATCACCTCCTCGCAGAAGGAGGCGACGGCTTCCCACACACTCTCGCTGCCGACCATGATTCTACCTAGTCCTACCTTGATTTGACCTAGTTAAGATTATGCACTCCTCACACCAATAACAACATCGTTTTCTGTAAGTTAGAGGTGACCTGCCCCCCGATTCCGAACCTTTTCGATAAGCAGTTGTCGAACTATTCGGTAAGCTATCTCTTTTGCTCTCGTTACGAGAATCGTAGACGGAACGAAATAACAAACCAAATCGGTCGACAACTGCTTATTGAAATGGTTCTGAATTGGGAGACAGAACGGACAATGTGACCATTGGCAATAACAACCAATCGTGCCTGCGTAGCGACATGATTTTATTTATATACACGCTGACATTTAATTGGTCGTTTTGCTAGAATAAACGTTGTTCGGACTATGGTCTACTACAATTAAAAAGCATCCAATAAAAAAAAGTCATTGGTCTTTAAAAAAAGACACCACCAAAGACACAAGGGGGGGACCTGCGCAGTCGGCGCCATGATGGTTCAAGTTATTTACCGGGAACTTTATCGCGATTGCCGCGATGAGTACTTTAATGTTATGATTAATGTTTGAACACGTTTGAGCAACAAGACTTTTTAAGAAATAATTTTTTCTTTCTGTTTTTTTTAGACTTTTTAAGAAAGAATAGTTTTTTTTTTATGCTTTATAATGGTAGTAGACCATTATGGTCTGAATAACGTTTGTTCTAGTAAAACAACCAATCAAAAGTCAGCGTGTATAGGTACTTGTTCCCAATCATAAGTCCAGCTAGCTATGGATAAAAACATATATTTAGTAAGCTACTTTGGGCTGATAAATAAACTTGTATCTCCAATCTTTATAGCATCTCCCTCCAATACAAATGCTCTTGGACACTAGACCACGTTTTCTGAAAGACGCGTTTAGACACGGTTGTAGACAAAATTGTTCCTGCTACAGCTTTATTCCCCACTATCATAACATTCAGCTCCATGAATCAATAAGCGCTAATGTATGCATCTCTATAAAATTGTTGACAATACATGAAAACTCATTTAGTCGTCGCAAAACCGCCGAGCGCGGAGCGTAATTCGATTAACTGCATTTCGAGAGGCACTCAAAGCGTCCGACTTATCGAATTTGGCGTTTGCGCCAAATTCGTATGAAATGGGAATACACGGACTGTGTGCTGAAATATGCACTGATCTGTAGGTACGTAGTTTAAGGATTTACGCGGGTCGCTGCGTTTTTGTTAAGCCTCGAATTCACTAGGCAACAATAGGGAATAAGCATGTAATTCAAAACTCTTTCATTATTTAAATATACATTGTACAGGAGTCAAGAAACAAATTGCATTGTTTTTTAATTTTTTAACGCATTACTTATTTTACAATTCAATAATTTATGTTCCTTTTTTTTTGTGGAACGGAACGCAAACTCGAAACGCGTCGTCTTCGAAAATGCCGGAAGTGACATCAAAATCCATGTGAATAAATCTTTAAGTAATCTTTTCTTAGCAAACTATTTGATTTCTCACTGAGGTAAGTTAGTAAGTGCGATTTCTGCTTGAATAAAGCACAAGAAATAATTTAATTTGCATGACTTGTGGCTAAAAAAAGACGTGAACAAAGCAGTATCGTGGATTATGACGTCACATTATGGCCGCGACAATAAACGCTGTTTGATCTGTAGAAGAAAATTGTTCAAGTTAAATAAGTATTTTGAGCAACAAACAATAGTACCTAACATTTACTTGACTTTTAATGCTTTTCTTGGGTTTATAATTTACTGTGCTTCATTGTATAAGAGAATAAATTAATTACATGCATGTTCCCTATTGTTGCGATAAATGTTGCTCAACAAGTAGCAACAAACTAATGTGTACTAATTCTCTCAGCGTCATGTTCCGCGTCCTCTGGCAATGTTGCCGGACATGTTGAGCGTCAATTGTTTTCTAGTGAATACGAGGCTTTAATGTTACATCCATGCCTGTTGCTGCAACGCGGTCGACGATTCGTTCGATCACTTGTTTGATGTTTGTTGGAAAAGGACTCGTCACTCAGCGGAGTTGTTTCGAATTATGTTTATTCTATAGATAGGTAAGGTTGAGATTTTTACATTACAGTCACTTGTACAGTCATGTATAATATCATACACATGGCGAAATTCAAAAGCGATTTCCTTCTAAAATATCTGTAATGGCGCATCCACACATCCCGCCGGCTTTGCCGCCCGGCTTATGCCGCGCGGCTGTTTTTCAATAGGCGTTATGCCCGGCGCGGCGCGGCGGCCTGGTTTTAAACACCCGCCGACATGCCGCGCGGCAATGCGGCACTGTGTGGATGCGCCATTAGAATTGGTTTCGAATATTTTTTAATTACAATCTATCTTACTAAGTACTCACTTTTACAGACATTTACGATTTATAGACTGTAGCATAGACTATAACTTTCAGATTTCTAGACTTATTTTAGCGTTTGTGACCAAAGGCGAACCGATGGGGCAGCTTGGTCCATTCTTCTCTCGTGTCAGCTTAATCTATTATAGTAGGTATTTAATTTGCGTATCTACAGGGTGTAACATAAATAACGCACAATCTCTAAGGGGTCACTGTACTCATCATTATGAACAACTTTTACTATGGGATTGATCTGAAATCGCAAAAAAAATCAGCTGTTCCCTACATTTATTGTATTCACATAACTCGTCAAAATGTAGGGAACGGCAGTTTTTTTTTTTCGCGATTTCTTATTTACCGCATACTGTTTTATAGACCGTTTTGACAGGTCGTGAAATAAATATGCGCGACTACCCACATGACATCATTAAATCTCTAACAATATGATATTGGATTACTTAAAACCATAACTTATGAAAGAGACACCTCGTCTCTAATTGTTATATATATATTTTTTGAAATATTTTTTTGATTCCTTTGTTTTGTATGTATCTTGTTATATTCCTCTTCTTCTTCCTACCTTTAATTATTGTAAATGGTCTTAGACCATTTAAACTAAAGTAAGAACTCATGTTATCTACAAAGCAAAAAAATCGATAGCACCATTGAAGAAAAACAATTTTACTATAGGAAATTAATTTCTCTTCGCGCCGCAGACGTGAAACGTATGTGAACGATTTATTTCCGCCCCATCAATATATTTTCTCTTTTTCTGAAGGAACGATTTTTTAATTTAACGGGAAACATTTTGTATTACATATGAAGAAGTAATATTTAGTGTGATTGAATATTAACCAGATTTATATATGTATATTTTTGTTTGTAATTATGTAAATGTGTGTAAATAACTTTGTAATCTCTTGAAATAAATAGATTATTTGTTACCAGAGTTATAGGTATACAGGGTGTAAACGAATTCGTGTAATTCCTTTAAACCGTGTGATCTGGTGACACTGATTGACCCTGCATAGGTTTTTTCCAGAATCAACAAAAAAACTTTTTCGGTAAATGAACGTTATTCTGAATCTGAGTAATTTTAGCGTCCCAAATTAAATGACTGCATGGAGCGATATCGCGCTAGTCGTGCTCGTCAGCTATGTTGCCCTGCCTTCATTCATTTATGCATGGCATCGAAATTTGCTATCACTTTAAAAATATTTGGGAAGAAAAAAAGGTTTTTTTCCCAAATGTTTTTTTTGTCAATCTAAATCACGTGCGGGGTTTATCTATACCATTTAGATCATGTGGTTTGAAGGAATTACTCGAATTTATTTGCACCTGTAGAAGTTGACTTCTTCACAGCACAAACACGAGGAAGCGCCGAAGGGCGGTCGTTTTTGGGGACTGTCTTTTGTAACATTGACATCCAAAAAGAACTTAATAATTCTAGTATATTTTGAATAAATGAGTTTAGCTAGGCAATCTGTTAGACATACTTTACACAAACAGAAGATAGCAAGACCTCCCACAAGGTGGACCGATGATCTGGTGAAGGTCGCGGGAATCCGCTGGATGCGAGAAGCATAGGATCGGTCAATGTGGCGATGCTTGGTCCCAGGCCTATGTCCAGCAGTGGACGTCTTTCGGCTAAAAAACACATATTGAGTAAAAAAAAACCGGCCAAGTGCGAGTTGGACTCGTGGACGAAGGCCCGAAGGGTTCCGTACCATTATCTATAAAAACGGCAAAAAAAAACACGTTTGTTGTATGGGAGCCCGTTAAATATTTATTTTATTCTGTTTTTTAGTATTTGTTGTTATAGCGGCAACAGAAATACATCATCTGTGAAAATTTCAACGGTCTAACTATCACGGTTCATGAGATACAGCCTGGTGACAGACGGACGGACGGACAGCGGAGTCTTAGTAATAGGGTCCCGTTTTACCCTTTGGGTATGAAACCCTAAAAACGCAGCGTGGGAAGACCTCCCACAAGGTCAGTGGCGTGCACAGAGATTTCAGACAGGGTATGCAGAAAAAAAAAAGCTGGGTTCGTCATGACCACGGAATGCTAATTCAGGTTTACCTAGAAAACAAATAGAATCAACCGTTTGAAGATGTTTCTATTTCTGTCATCTTTCACGTTGTGCCTTTCAATATTTAACTAGGTATAACTGGCTATTCAAACTAGTCTCTATTCTACCTTTACCAAAAGTTTGGAACTTTTAAGCAGGATTCTAGACGTTTTTCTGAAGAATCATGCTTAGCAGCCGCTTTGTGGAAATTATTTAAATCTGAGTATCCACTAGGTCCAAACATTATTTTTAACTTGATTTATAAACAAAATGCAAGGGAAACAGCCAGTAACAGTCAGCATAAAACATTTTATGAAAATAACTAGTATTTATTACCTTTTCTTTGAGTTAAATCCAACCCGGGTACACACCTTCCCTTTGCAATCAATTTAACTGTTTCCTCAAAAGATAACGTGAAAACGCGGCCGATTTTAATTTATCTAATACACACATTTCGCCAGCACAGGTCTCACAGGTATAATTTTCCATTTTTACAATAAACTTACTAAATAATTAATCGACAGTCAATCACTTGCGCCAAAAAAACAATAAGGCGAAAAAACTTTGCAATTTAATACGTTACGAACTAATTCATATACGAACGAATGAATCATTTGGTTAATCCGACTAAAATAAGTCGACCCTCTGCAATCAACAATTCAGCGGTGCTTTTACGTGTTCTCAATTTGGACGGTTTACAATGTAAGCTATGCCTCTAAAACTCCAACACGCGCAAACATTTTCACGCACACAGTCACACTTTTTGCTGCGTACTACACGAGATGCGTTGTATGAAGAATAAGCAAGGCGTAGTACAGCTTATGCTCACGAGGTGCGCGGGGGCGCAAATGTTCGCCGGCATCGAGTTTGTTTCAAAATAAAGTAATAGATGGCGCGTAACAAAATAAAGTAATAGATGGTGCGTAAGCTAAATTACCACAATTTTTTTGAATTATAGTTATTTATCATTTAGAAGGGCCTGTTTGTATGTATGGAACTACAGGGTATGCAGAGCTTATTTGCATGTATGGAGTGCACGCCACTGCACAAGGTGGACCGATGACCTGGTGAAGGTCGCGGGAATCTGATAGATGCGAGAAGCACAGGACTGATCAATGTAGCGATGCTTGGTCCCAGGCCTATGTCCAGCAGTGGATGTCTATCGGCTGAAAAAACACATATTGAGCAAAAAATTATCTAGTTAAATATCAAAGATTTTATTGAAGCCTCTAAATTGATCAGCAACATTGTATAACCACGCCACATTTTAGAATAAACTGGTTCAAACAATTTAAGAACTCGGCCCTCCAGAATTCCCTTTTCCGACCACCAACGCCACAGCCAACCAAACTTCTTCCCCTAACTTTGAAACGTGTTTGGATACACACTCGTCCTGCGCCAAATGTCGCAGCATACATCACGATCAAGCAATTTCACAGTTGTCGTGTCGTGTATCTGCATCCTTATTACTGGATACACCTGGGAGCGTAGCTCGCGATACAGATCTCTGACGTGGACACTACTACCGGATAAGATTAGAGTGTGAGCGAGTTTGGAACGAGCATGAGAGAACGACTACGTTTTTGAAAGAAGTCAGAGCAAATGAGTCATTATCATAACAGCTGAACTGCTGTTACATGCCACCTGCATCCAATGACAGAGTAGTGTGTAAGTAGATGTAAGTAATTGCTACTGTAGCATCAATAGGTTTCTTGCCTTCTTGAACTCTGCTCTAAGATACTCAATTCTCTTTACTTTTCCTTCTATATCCAGCTAATCTCAGTTCTTCAGGATGTTGGTTCATTAGGCTGAGAGGCGCCCGAGGATTGGGCAGAGATGTATAGTACCGTCATTTCGCCGTTTTGTTTAAGTCCCCAGTAATAGGGGGCGGGCCTATTGCCATCAACCGGGCACTAATCCAGACTACGGGCTGCTACTGAGAAATTCTTCACGGAAAAACCCAATAACACTGTCCGACCCGGAGATCGAACTCGGACCTCCCGCTCCACAGTCACGCTTGCGACCACTGGATCAACGAGGCAGTCATACTAATATTACCTACATAAATATTTCATACCTATACCACAACTAAGTAAACATGACATACGATAGACAAAATATATAAAGGTAGCTAATCAACAATAAGATTAATCATCATCACGTGTTATTACGGTCGGCTTCTAGTCTAAACCAGTGTGGTTGAATATCAATCAGCATTAGGCAGTGCGGTTGTAGAAGCTAATATGTATCATACACACGTGGAATTAAATTGAATGAGTGGAAGGACTATGCCTGAAAATTGTGAACCTGTAGAGTAAAAGTTCTAGTGATCTTATAAGGCTCCGTCTTTTTTTTTTTTTTTTTTTTTTCTATTTGACTGCAGTACGTCGTCCTAGGGGACGGTTTCTACGTAACCGGGCAGTTATTGGCGTGACCTA
Source organism: Amphipyra tragopoginis (assembly GCA_905220435.1). Lineage (NCBI taxonomy): Eukaryota > Metazoa > Arthropoda > Insecta > Lepidoptera > Noctuidae > Amphipyra > Amphipyra tragopoginis. The sequence goes on from HG992006.1 coordinate 9,349,231, forward strand.
AAGGGTCTCCAGCCAATGGGGGGGAAGTAAAATACTTAACCTAAGCTAACTACACACATCAAAAGTGTCTAGGGATCAACATATATTTTTGCAATAACTTCTCCTGATTGATATTAATTAAAATTTTCTTTAAGGATTCATCAAATAAAGTGTTTTCGTTTGTCACAGTAACGATAAACCAAGTCACCTTTGCATTAATAAAGAAATTTGCCATTTTCCTAATAAAGGGATTTTTGACATTTGAACCACTAACACAAAAGTTCGAAAAAAAGACTGAAATAACAGTTTTCTTTAAAATTTTATTGGGTAACTTAAACAATTAATAATCCGTGTTTCTACCGCGAACACTAACAACACAAGAACATCGGTTTGGCATACTCAAAATGAGTTCATCCAAATCACGCTGTGGAATGGCCGCCCATGTTCGTTGCAACAACAAAAAAAGGTCTTCTTGCGACTGGATACCCTCCATATTCGGCAGAGCTCTTCTCTGTAGCATATCCCATGCATGCTCAATCGGGTTCAAGTCTGGCGACTGAGCAGGCCAGGGCAGGACATTGATGTTAGCTGCGGCGAGAGTCTGTCTTACAACTCTTGCGGTGTGCGGTCGTGCATTATCATGCATTAACTGAAATAAGGGACCGATTTGCGCTTGTAGAGGAACGATGACGTCTGATACAATCGTCTCAGCATAAATTTGAGCGTTGAGGTTGCCTCTGATCCAAATCAACTCAGTTCTTCCGCCGATCCAAATACCCGCCCATACCATGATGGTTCCACCACTATAAGGATGGACTTCCTGGCAGGATTTTAATCGCTGTTGGCGTCCAGGGGTTCTCCAGTGTCGTATACGTCTTGTATCCGGTCTCATACCAAAACGAGACTCATCAGAAAAGCACACGAAACGCCATTGTTCTTCTGCCCAATTTCTGTGTCCAAGAGCCCATTGATATCGAATCCTACGATTGTGCATTGCTATAGGTGGTACCCGTAGCGGTCTTCGGGAATGAAGGTTCACTTCATGCAAGCGGTTTCTGACTGTTTGGTCGCTAATTAAGTTCCCTGAAGAGTGATGAAGCCTCACGGCTAACATCATGGCGGTTATTGTTGGAGCTCTTCGAGTTAAGATTTGAATGTATCGGTCTTGTCTCCGTGTGGTGCAGCGATACCGTCCTCCATGGCGCTCAGCCACGGTACCAGTGCTTCGGTAACGTGTCCAAAGTCGACTGATAACACTCTGACTTGTATTCAGAGCTAAAGCCACAGTACGTTGCCGGGAACCAGCTTCTATCATTCCCACGGCTCTGAGCATTTCTTCCCTGCTTAAATGACGTCGCCGCTCCATTATAACGTTGGTTTTAATCAGTAGTAGGGAAACAGTAGCACTAATAATGTCTTCAATGCGTTGTATGTTTTTATAGGGAAAATATTGACAGCTGATTTTCATCTTTTACTCGAATTTGATTCACAGTTCCTGATTCAAATTATGAAATGCACCAAAAAGGATCCATATAAATTTATAAAATCATAAATTTATTACAAAGCCACATCTCAATCTCAAGAAATCCGCATAAAAATGCTTGATCCCTAGACACTTTTGATGTGTGTACTTGTACTACACTAACATCATGACTACCTGCAACAACAGCACTAAGGGCGACCCCTAGTGGGACTCGGACCTCGGCTTAGGGCGTTGCTGGCGTGGACATAGGGGGGGGAGACAGCTTGATGAGGGCTGAATTATCGGTGTGACTGCGGAGTCTGAAGAGACGACCGGCTCTACGACGGGAGAGCTCGGTGGATCGTGACCGGCGGCGGTGGGGCGTCGCGGCGGGCCGCGTCGGCGAGGACGATATGCCGGACGGCGGCGGACGTTGTGTATTGTGCTGGTCGATTTACTCGCCTCCTGGAGGAGGGTTATTTCGCCATCGGGTTCTAAAAGTGTGTGCCTGGGGCGGCGAACTTTACTTATGAGAGAGGGACTGTAGTCGGCCGCTGCGGCAACTAGGGGGTTCGGATGGAGAGGAGCAGTGTCGAAGTAACGCTTGGAAATGCGTTTGAGGTATTGCCTGATGGTTGGCATTTTTAGATCGAGGTGGAGTTGGACGTTACGCATGAACCACGGGGCAGCCGCGGCTCTGCGCAACACTCGATTCTGGAGGGTTTGAAAGGATTTGAAACGACAAGGCTTAACGTGTGCGAACACGACGCTAGCGTAAGTCAAGGTGGGGCGGATGCACGTCACGTAGATTCTCAGCTTATTTCTAAGTGACAATTTACTCCGTGCTCTAAGGATGGGGTGGAGGCGACCGACAGCGAAAGCGGCGCGAGCGCGCACCGCTTTGATGTGGTCTCGGAAACTCAGATGGTGGTCTAGGATAACCCCCAGGTATTTGGCTTTCATCTCCCAAGGGATCTGTTTGCCGAACATTAGGACGGGACGGATGTGGGTGTGGGAATCACCGTGTCTCTCGAAAAGAACGGCTGCGCTCTTTTCGGGATTCACCTCTATTCTCCATTTCCGGAACCAGACCCCAAGGGCGTCGGCTGCGGTTTGAAGGGTTCGAGAGATGCTATCGAGACTCCTACCGGAATAGTAGATAGCCGTGTCGTCGGCGAAGAGAGCCAACTTGGCCAAGCCACGTTTGGGAATGTCGCTGGTGTACAGCGTGAACAGAAGGGGCGATAGCACGGAGCCCTGAGGGACTCCGGCGTGGATGGGGTGAGGGGACGAGAGGGTGCCTTCTAGGCGATAGCGGAAGGAGCGATCCGACAGAAAGTCTCGAATGATGAGCACGAGACGGTCCGGCACGTTGAATTGGTACAGTTTGTATAATAAACCGTTGTGCCAGACCTTGTCGAAGGCTTTCGCTACGTCGAAGAAGAGCATGCCCGTTTTGTACGAGCGCATAAAACGGGAGCTAATGTGTTCGACTATGCGGTGCAATTGTCGAATGCAACAGTGCTGGGTTCGAAAACCGAACTGTTCGTCGGGGATGAGTTTACGGGAGTCAGCGAAATCCTTTAAACGGATATAAATGAGACGCTCATAGATTTTCCCAAATACATTGAGAAGACTGATGGGGCGGTAACTAGTGGGCTCACTCTTGGGTTTGCCGGGTTTGGGGATACCGATAACGGTGGCTTGTTTCCAAGCTTGCGGAAAGATGTTATTACTCAGAGCGCCATTGAAGATGGCGGTCATGAGGACTATGAGCGGGGCGGAAAAGTGTTTGATCACCTTATTGGTGATACCGTCTGAGCCGGGGGCTTTCCTAGGTTTGAGTTTCCTCACTATCGTGTGGACCTCGTCTACGGTGATGGGGGGTAAGGGGTCGTCGGGGTCTTCATCGAGTGGGAGGGTGGCCCTACGTTCGACCTCGCGATCCACCTTGGAAAGATGGACCGGGTCTGCGGGTTGGGTGCTGGGAGTACATTGGGCTTCTAGACTGTCGGCTAGACATTCGGACTTTTCGTCGTCTTCAAAGGCCGGCCTTTGGTTCGGACGATTGAGAGGGGGGGCTCCGTCTTAGAAGGGCAGCGCATTGTATTGCGTTGCGTCGGAGAGTGCGGCGCGTCTTCACGATGCAGTTGACGTATTCTAACAGCTGCGTTGTAATACTGTCTTTGTAGTATTTTATGCCGACGACGTATTTTTTCATACTTTGACCACACAGTGCGCGGAGGCGACGAAAATTTGGAAAAATTGATTGTGGTTGGGAACACCGAAGGCAACAGATGGCGCGGTCGTTCACCAGCAAGATGAACCGATCAATTAAAAGACTCGTCACCATCCAAATTTTACACGGTTGTAAGAGATGCGCTGGACAGAAACCGGTGGAGGCAGATCATCCGCTCCAGCTGCAACCCTAGTGCTGACCACAATCCTCAGATACGAGGGACCGACCCTAGAGAGAGAGCGAGAGTATTTGTTGAGTTAGGGCCCTCGCCCACGGCGACTTTTTGTAGCAATGCTGTTGCGCGTTTTGTAAACGCGCTTCTGCATCGCTACTGAATCCATTACTACCGATACAGAATCTGGGCGAAGGTACACAGACAGCGACAGCATCGCGGCTGTACCGATACACGTGCGCGATAACATCGGTACAAAAAGTCGCCGTGGGTGAGGCCTCTTAGGCTAAATTCTAATTTCTGATACAGTTAAGCCGCTAAAAACAAAGTTTAAGCACCGCTCTGTTAGATGCACTCCTAACGTAAGCCACTAGTATAGATAAGGCATATCGTTTGTTATTTTCACGCGACGCGATGCTCGACGCAACGCAACGCACTGCGCTGGCCAGCTAGGACGAAGATTAAGAGTCAGTTGTTAGCTCTGGTGATCTTATAAGAGTTTTGGAATCGGTAAAACGGCTATTACTTTCGAATGAGATTATAAATGGCGGTGTGCTACGAGTGGCAATACAACTACTGAGCATTTATTTTTTCAATTGCATATGCTTTTCTAAAGCCTCGTGACAGGTATTTATTTGATTCGGTTTTGTGCAAGTGGGCTTTGAGTGCTTCCTAGGTTTTGATCTTCATTGTTAAGATTTCAAAGTTAGTTGAATGGTATGCTGTGAATAGTCCCGAGGGTCTAGTAAAAAAGGGTATAGGATTTTTATGAACAGTACAACTTATACCTTTACTTAGACCATATAATTAGACCTCATCTTTTCAGCTACCAAACGGTACATATCTAATTATTTCCTTCACTCATTCACTAACATGTTTAATACATTTTTCAATATTAAAATATAAAATAAAAACATATAAAAAAAAATAGTAGCCCACCGGCATGGGGAACAGGGTCCATGCTACTGGTGGTCAGGGCCTCAGAGAGAGAAACCTCCTAACAATACGCACCGTGTCAAGAAGTACTGCCTTCTGTATTAGGCCCTTGATCCAGCCGCCTAACGAGAGACTCTTTAGGTGTTGGTCGAGGCTCTTGTCTATTAAGCTATTCGCCGTAACTACTATCGGCACAATAATTGCTGAATCAACATCTCACATGGCGACAGCCTCGTGTGCCAAGTCTTGCATATCTAATTATTATTTTGAAACTCTTTCTCGATCTTTTTTCAAAAGCGTATATTCTTAAAAATATCTTGCTTAAACCAAAAGCCGGGATTAGCCGATTTTATTTTGCAAGCAACGTAGTATTACGTAACAGAGCAAAAAATAAATTAAATACACCCATATTTTAATCCTGTGTTTTATTGGCGTCACGTCAAAATAACTACTTGTTTAAGTAAATCGATAATTAAAATTCATATTTCTTAACCTTGACAACCCTTTTGTATCTAAATGTTCAGAAATATCATTATATTTTATTTTTTATGATATATTAATTCAGTTTATTAATTGGCTTATTAATATTACCCTTGAAGATAGGCAGAGTTGAACGCAAATGGTTACGATTCCTTTTAAGGCACTTGTCCCACCGCGAACGATGAGCGAGCAGCGAGTAGAGCTAGAAGCTAGAAACGAGTTGGCGAGCAGCGAGAAGCAAGTGTGTAGTTCCGATAGTTTTATCGCTGGGCTATAAGCGAGTATGCGAGTGCGACGGGCGATTACTCGCACCACTCGCAAATGATCGCTGGTTGGTCTCTCGACATGAGTTCTGACTGCCAAGCGAGCATCGCTGAGCGAGTATTATCTTTGATAGCTCTAGTCGCTCAGCAACAAACTAGTGGAGCGAGTCCTCGCCGGCAGTGTGAACAGTCAGCGATCAGCTATTAACATATGCATCTCTTTTGTTTACACGGAATGTATATCTATTGTACGTTTCTTGAGCGAGAAAATAGCCGATAGTTAGTCGCTTCCTCGCCGGTGGTGGGACAACTGCCTAAGGCATCGTTCGCACTAGTTATAGTTCTCAAGCCTATTCCTTTATTAATTATTATATAGAACTAGCTATGCCCACGACTTCGTCCGCGTGGTAGTCGGAAAACAACATTATGTCGCAATAACTAAACAATGCCTATATACTCATTTAAAAAAAAACTAATCTCATTTGTTTCCAATAAGGTTACTGCTCATCATCCATACTCAATAGCGTGATAATTTGTACCCTATAACTTGACCCGCTCTTTAACGGATGCGAATGCCATCTATTGAAAAGAAATGGTACAAACAAACACTTGCTAAGTTCTTCTAGAAAACTTAAAATTCGCATATCTTTTGATTGCGTGATTCGATTGCGATGAAACAAAAAAAATGTTACTTGGAGATAAGCACAATATTTGTTTATAAAAGTCAACAACATTGGGTCAGGTATGTTTTACGTGATGCTTGCACAAACAAACAGATAAACATACAAACAGATAAACAGACAAAAATCCAAAAATGTTAAAAATTGGTTCTATTGGTTAACACCCCAACCAGGTTTTTTTCAAAATATTTGCTATTCTCATTAAACTCAGTAGTAGCCCGGGGTCTGGATTTGTGTTCGGTTTATGGCAATAGCCTTGCCCTCTATTACATGGGACTTAAAGCAATACACCTCTGCCCAGCCCTTCAGAGAATACAGGCTTGATGATATGTTATTCTCATTAAAATTCGAATCTTTTAAGAAAACATAATTCTTCTCTCGTGTCAGCACGAGCTATAGGAAAATAGCTCATGCTGTGGTGAAAAGATTAGCCAGTCAGCAAGGTCGGTAGTGAGGCTGACTGCCCAGGGTGCGCCGGACGTACTTAAGTATCGTCACTCGTGGTAGATAATAATAGCATTTTACACCATCGTGCATCAGTACTGCACTGTATTGGAACAATATAAGATTAAAAAAAAAAACATTGTTTTTAATCATTGATGGAGTGCACACAATTTCAGAGGTAGGTACTTAATTCTTTTTTTGGAAATTAATAAACTTAAGAGAGTATATAATAGTACTCTATACAAGGTTAGTCGGAAAGGAGGTGCTAATCCGAAAAGCTGTTAAAGTACCCATAATAATGAATAACTTTTGTTATACAACTTCCCCAAAAAGTCAGTAGTTTTAGAGAAATAGCTGTTCAAAGATTTCACAAAAAATACGCTAAAATCTATTTATCCTTATCTGTGATCAGCTGTGTTTACATTTTAGGTCATATTTGGGGTCACGGATAACAAACTCCATTTTCTATATTCGTAACTATCAGGAATAAAGAATTTTTGAAAAAAACCAACATAAAAACAATTTTAATATTTCGATAATATGGGTATATATAGGGTATTAGGTATATCGAATTTTGAAATTTTAATCAGTGATATTTTAAGTAGCCTGCGGATTAGTAGTTACCCCTTTTCTGACTAAGCTTATATAAATGTCTATGGCGAAACAAAGCAAGCGGATTCCGTATTTGCTTTGCATTAAATAAAATCCTTTCAAGCTACCGAGTTCCACAAACTATATTATGTCGAATTATTTAAATGACGCTCGTTTAGTGGGTCATATATTACGTTATTGGCAATTTATTCCACTAGGTAATGTCTACTCGAATCCGTATCAAACTCGATTCGACAGCCAAAAACCGAACTCGAACTAAAATCATCTTCAACTTAGCTCCAAGGTAGGGCCACCTAATGCAATGCATGCAGTGATACGAAGCAATGTAACACGTGAAATATCTGCAAACTAGAATATATTTACGTATATTAAGTTATTTGTTGGCACCGATGAACCGAGCGAGATAGGTGGCTTAGCGCTAAATTGTGAGCTTATCTTGAAACTAATCTTCAGTGTTAATTACAGTGAAAACGGTTTGAATTCAGGCCTACCATTTATGCTCTGGCTTAAAATTCTTTTACGAATATAAATTTAAAAATGGTACTTTTCATCGTTTTGGCTACGTGTTTAATTTTTACTTAAAAAAACACATTAAGTTGCAACGTGAACTGGGGTAGCGGAGCTTTGAACAGTCCAGGGCCCTAACCAGGTGAATAGAAGACTTAATAAAGATTGATGGATGCAAGCAGCCCCGACCGGTCACGATCCACCGAGCTCTCCTGTTGTAGAGTCGGTCGTCTCTTCAGACTTCACCGTCATATCGATAATTCAGCCCTCATCAAGCTGTCTCCCTCCCAATCTTCCGCCAGCAACGCCCTAAGACGAGGTCCGAGTTCCACTAGGGTTCGCCCTCAATGCTATTGTTGATATTAGTCATGATGTTAGTGTAGTATAGTAAGCTTAGGGGGTGCATGAAAAGAGCTTCCACGAGTGAGGATACTTCAGTACGTCCGGTGCACCCTGGGCAGTCAGCCCCGCTACCAAGTTGCTGATTGGCTAATCTTTTCACCACGGCATGAGCTATTTCTCATATAGCTCGTGCCGACATGAGAGAAGAAGAAGTTTAGGTTAAGTATTTTACTTCCCCGCTTCAGGTCTCGCCAATAACTGCCCGACAAACAGAAAAATATGTTTAAAAAAGCGGCCCAGAACCGTTCGCTGTAAAAATCTAAATAATGTCTGGACTTTGAAAGAGACCTTGACCTCTGAGTTTGTTTCGGCTTTTCTTCTAAGAGCAAGTCAGATAGGAAATAGCGGCGCCATCTAGTATTAAAAAAAACATTACATGGACTTGTAAAAGTGTCTACGTTACCGGCAATCTGTGTAATCCGGTATTCTATACAATGCCTAGGCAATGTATAGAATGCCTAAAACGTTCAGGTAATGTATGAAATATTATTTATTTTATACTTTGCCTAGGCATTCTATACAATACCGAATGCGCAGCCGGTAATGTGTGAAAAAGACGAGAGCGGCGAAGGGGAAGACGTGCGAGTAGGCAGTAAACTCCACGCGAGGCACAATAAAAACAAATGAAAAACTTAAGGGGATGTTTGGAAGGTTGTTTGGGTTTCCAAAGGAGAGTCGACGGAGCCCCGCTACGCTGGGCTCCTATTTCTGTCTGCAGGGTTTAAAGTAACATAGCACGAAGGGGATGACGGGGGCTTCGTTCGCACGCTTCGCTCGCTCACTCTAGCCCCCGTCATCCCCTTCGAACCTAACCTATCCGTGTCGGGGTGCCCCAAATGAATGACCAAATCTATTTACTTCACACATTGCCGGTGGACCAGCAGGTACCTATTCCATGCAATCCCTAGGAAATGTATACATCACCTAGGCAAAGTATGTAATGGACAATAATATTCATACATTGCCTGGAGGCCCCAGGCATTCTATACATTGCCTAGGAATTGTATAGAATACCTGCATTATACACATTGCCGGTAACATCTATAACAGATTTATTTGCAGAAATAACAATCATTTATCATATAGAGGAGGTCAATGTCCAACAAAGGACGATGCATGCGATTCTCTGGTTAAACAACAGTTTACTCAACAAAATGACTAGAATTTTAGGTTGTTTAACAGATAATTAATGTTGGCCAACACCAGCATTAGTAGAAGTCTATACAGTAGTGAATTGTGATAGGCGAGTTGATTAATCGATTATCTATGAACTGCGAGTGTGCGATGTACGTGACTGTACATAAATGTATTTAACGTATGTTTGATCTCAGATGATGCATTGTAAAGACGGCGCATAATACCCATTTATTACTACGTATTAACGAGAAGCTTCGCCTGTGTGTAGAGTTTTAAGATTTTCAAGATAAAAGCATCCTAGTTATCCCCCGTGTGGGAACGGGCTAGACTAGGGCGTATACATAAAGGAAGCAAGCAACCAGCGCCGACCTACCACCGCTTATCGGTACTGGTCCGTGCAGGTACCCGCTACATAAAGGAAGCGGGTAGAAGCAGGGGCTACATTTTTTAACAAAAATATGCCTTATTCCCTTGCAAATACAGCAACAAATGACGGCATACCAGCGCTGATTGGAGCAGGTCGGAACTTGTCGGCGACGTTCGGAGGTTGTCGGCGCTGGTTCGCCACACAGTACGTATAGAAACTACCTGCGCTGACTAACTGCGCCGACAAGCGCTGACAGATCGGCGTCGGCAACCCGCTTTCTACGTGTATACGCACTAAAACTTCCTTACCACACACTAGAATAGACGCGTGTTGTAAGATTCAACAAAACCCAACACTGGGTGGTAGGATCTATACGGTCCGCCTGGCTAGCTACCACCCTCACATTAATGTCACCAAGTAGTTAACTGTGTTCCGTCGTGTGTATGTGAGAGCCAGAGGGGTATAGGGGAATCCCTCTATGTCTCTGTTACTTGGATTCGTGTGCTCCATCTTAGACCCTGTCTGCGCTTATGAGATTTCCTGACAATGTCCCTGACCTTTCAGTAAATTTCCCGACATTTTGTCTGAACGTTGTATACGGTATGTAAAGTCAACAGGGTTTTCGAAATATGCGCAGAATGAAAATTAAATGTGAAATAATATTTTTTTATTACTTTCAGATACCTCTTTAAATTCCAAAAAATCCTGACGATTATAGTTTTTCCCTGTATTCCTGACAGAGGGCCAAAATTCCCCTTTGTTGGGCCTGTGTCCCCGTGAATGCCTTCCAAAGGACCGGATATCTTCCGCACGGAAGATAAGCCGTGATCCCAAAGAGCTATATAAAATTAGACACTTCTACGTGAAAAACACAAAAATACAATTTGTGGCTTACAACAACTTACGTGGGAGGCATCAATTTGTATGGTTTTATCGATAACACTTCCGGGTCTGGTAGTTTGTGCATGTGAATATTTGTGTCTGTTAACGCACCCACAACACAGGAATATTAGAAAAATAAAAATATAAAGAATTTAGAATGTATTGTACATTTGTGCCCAATTTCATTTAACTCACTGCATGTCATTGCACTTAGCATTCTTTACAGCAACGTGATAAGTAACAAACAAATCCTAAATTTCGCATTTATGAACTTATTCGACGTAAGTATTATTTTTAAGGCGTTATAGTGTGTTATTTAAGCAATAAATTAGCACCCCATGCACGGTAACCAAAAATTTGTAGATATCTAGAAATTGTAATTTTTATAAGTTTTTGAAAAACATCCAGAAGTAAGATAGTGTTACACGAAGAAAGCTGTATTGAAGTATCAGCTACAAGTTAATAATACGGAAATCGAAGCTATTTAATTTTATTCTTTACTAGCGACCGGCCCCGGCTTTGCACGTGTATACGTTTTATAGCTTAAACCTTCCTCTTGAATCACTATTAACAAAAACCGCATCAAAATCCGTTGCGTAACTTTAAACATCTAAGAATACATAGGGACAGACAGCGGGAAGCGACTTTGTTTTATACTATGTAGTGATAGCTAAAAACTACCTACCTAACAACGAATTTAGGTTTTTTTTTTTAAATATTTAAAATTGCATTTTTTTGAAATCTATTGACTTCCGGCTAGGATATATGGGGTACCAATTTGTTACTATAGAACACATTATCATGCCTTTACGGTATACGTCAAATCCAAATTCAACCTGCATACTTAGGAGAGATTAGAATTAATGTAAACATTGTATTTTGTTTGAACATGCTAACGAAATCCTAACAATGGCTAAGTGGGAAGGTGTTAGGCAATGTTAATTACACAGGCTTCTCCTAGCCAAGTCTTACAAAATGCGGCAGACGAGCCGTTGAGAGGCAATGATTAATTAATATTTCTTTATCTCTTATATAGCGTACACACCTAGCCAATAAACGCCGACGAACAGGGCACAATACCGCTAAAAACCGAATGAAACTGGATTTATTCTATACATGGAATAGAAAAAACAATGGAAGTGCCAGTTATCGCGCGTGTGTTACAATTTGGCGGTGATCCGCAACACTAGTTAACGTGATTAGCTACTTTCCTTGACACGACGCAACGTCTCGAACTCATACCTACGTAAAATTTTAGAATCATGGCTTATTGTGTAGTGTTAACGTATAAAAATGATAGCAGGACGAAAAATGTATCTCACAGAGTTGTATAAAGTATAAAACTTTGATATCTTTCAATATAATTGTTCCTGCCTCGTTGGTCTTGTGATCGCAAGCGCGACTGCTGAGCGTGAGATCCTGCTTTAGATCCCCAGGTCGGACAAAGTGTCATTGGGTTTTTCCGTGTGGAATTTCTCACTAGCAGCTCGGTATCTGGACTTGTGCCTAATTGATGGCAATAGACTTGCCCCCTATTACATGGGACTTAAACATAACGGTGAAATATGTGATTGTACTATACTCCTCTGTCCAGATGTTCGGGGAATACAGACGTGATGTTGTGTTATCTTTCAATGTAATTGTTACGTTAATTTGGCATCACTGGTTCCCGTACTAAGGGCGTATACATAAAGGAAGCGGGTAATCGGCGCCGACCTGCCAGCGCTTGTCGGTACTGGTGCGTGCAGATAACTGCTACGTAAAGGAAGCGGGTAGAAGCAGGGGCTGGCATTTTTTAACAAAAATACGTCTCATTCCCTTGCAAATACAGCAACAAATGACGGCCTACCAGAGCTGATCGGAGCAGGTCAGAACTTGTCGGCGCAGTTCGGAGCTTGTTGGCGCTGGTTCGCCACACAGTATAGAGACTACCTGCGCCGATTAACTACGCGGACCAGCACCTACAAGCGATAGCAGATCGGCACCGGCAACCCGCTTTCTACGTGTATACGCACTTAGGAAGTATAAGGGCACTTCCATTTTTTTTTTTTTTTTCGTAGTTCATTAAGTTTGGTCATTCAACAAATGGCGGACGTTCGTTGGCGTTCGTGGGCTAGATCTGTAGGCTGCATTATAAGTAGGCGCGTAGAGTCAAAGGTTACTTGAAATTACTGTTGAAGAAAGGTCTGGAAATCAATTTACTTTAATATGTTTTACTTAGTATAATAATTAGCTTCACAAACTAAACAAGCAGTATAATAGTAAGTACCTACCTAAGCTTTATTTATATGAAATAAAGTTTATGTAAATAATGCAATTATAAAGTGTTTTTATTTTTAATACCAACGTGTAGCTGTCGGTCCGTCAATATTATCTCGATGCCAGATTTCGAATCAAGACTGATGTAGGTTTTTGCTTCAAATTCAATAGAAGTAATGTCAAAACCTTATATCAAATTATCAGGTTTGGATTGAGATCGGTTATTGGTTTTAAGCCTTTCGGTTTAAAGTCTACTTTGGCATTATGCATCTCACCTCATCACGTTCTTTGAAATCTGAAGTAACGCTGCCGTTTCAATCTGTCAAATCAGTGGTAAGTTATCAAAATAAAACAATGACAGTGCCTCACAGACAGAACATCCTAGGGGGAAAATCTACAAGTCCATGATAAGACCTGTCGTACTGTATGGATCGGAATGTTGGGCCGTGAAGAAGACGGATGAAAAAAGATTGCATGTAGCGGAGATGAGAATGTTGAGATGGATGTGCAGAGTGACCAGAATGGATAAGGTCAGGAATGAGTATATGAGAGGAAGTTCGAAAGTAGCGCCAGTGATAGAAAAGTTGAAAGGGAACCGTTTATCTTGGTATGGGCATGTGAAGAGGAGAGATGAAACGCATGTGACGAAAAGAGTTGTGAATATAAATGTGGATGGATGAAGAAGAAGAGGGAGGCCAAAGAAAAGACGGATGGATTGTGTGAAAAATGATTTGAAAGAGAAGGGAGTCAGTGATACCATGACGGTTGACAGGACGTAAGGAAAGAAGAAAACGTGTAGCTCCGACCCCAAGTAACATGGGATAAGGGCAGGAAGATGATGATGGAGAGTTAACGAGCTACAAGGATCTCTGGAAAAGCTGGGTCGACAAACTTTATTAGTATGGAGAGTTATTCAAACCCGCCTCGTTGCTTCGTTGGTCTAGTGGTCGCAAGGGTAACTGCTGGGCGTGAGGTCCTGGGTTCGATCCCCAGGTCGGACAAACCATTATTGCGTTTTACCGTGTGAAATTTCTCAGTAGCTGCCCGAAATCTGGATTTGTGACCGTGACCGGTCGATGGGAATAGGCCCGCCTTCTATTAAGTTATTAAGTCCTATGACTTAAACATAACGGTGAAATGAGGGCGTACTATACACCTCTGCCCAACCCTTCGGGGATTACGGGCGTGATGTTATGTGTTATTCAAACCCTCCTCATTTTAAGAAGAGGCCCGTGCTCAGCAAAGGGACAGTAATGGCCTGAATATGATGATGATGATTCGATCCATTAACAGTTAAACAATAATCTTAATATTGCACGTGAAAGCAGGACGTCTGAAGGTCTTTTAAATTTATTCTTTCATAAAACAAGACTTATCAAAATTAATTTTAGTACCCATGTCGACAGAAATATCAAAAGTGAATATTAATGATAAAATCGCGAAGAGATTGGCGGTAATTACACTGATGTACGAGGCAGATTGCAACGTGGGTTTACACGGATTAATAATTAATTATGTGAAGATATTGCAGGCGTACTCTTTGGGACTGAAAATATGCTTGCTGATGAAATTGGTTTTGACCTATTTGGTTAACTACTCATGTTATGTCGACATTTAGAAGATAAAGCAAACAAAGGCATCTATAATAAGCTAATCGATAAATAATTTGACGTTAAAATAAACACTGTAAACGTTGATGGTATCTACATATTCGATCTTATCAAGCTGTCATATCTAAATAGAATATAACATCAAACTAATCTTAATCTAAGTCAAGATACATAAAAAGTCACGTAAAAAACTAAAGCATGGCTTAATTCGAGTACATCGCAAGTATTTATTTTGTACAAAAAGTTGCCAATTTAAATACGTTCTTTCATGTTGTTGGCGCCAAGCATTGCGTATAGATGAACATACACATACACGTCTGTCGTATCGAAAAGGTTAATCTATTGTAGTTACATCACTATACGTTGTACCTGATGTATGCTGATTTGAGTACATTGAAAGTACCCATTTATTTTGCACAAAAAGTTGACGATTTAAATACGTTCTTTGAAGTGTTGGCGCCAAGCATTACAATTAGGGTAGGTCACTCTTGTATGGATATTATTTTTTTCGTTTTATTTTGATTTGTAATAGCAGGAAAAACGTTCCAAGTGCTCATTTGAATTATAATAAAAAGTTTCAAAGCAACCGGAGATTAACTTCTGCATCCGGATTGACATTGAATTTTTGAAAAAAATCTAATAAAATCTACGTTACTGAAAAATCCAAAAACTATTTCCTGTTAATCGTAAATACAGGTAAAAGACTATAAAACGCCATCACAATAAGCTAAACTAATTTAATTAACTTTAATTTTTTTTGTATATCTTCCTAATATTTATAATAATTAAATAATACAAGTGGATACTATATACTATACCATATACTTTTTCGATGTTATTAATTGTAATTGTAAATTTGCTGGTATTATAAACATAAACGAAGTATAAAACCTGAAGTGTGTTTAAGTATCCTACTTAACACCGGATGTTTTTTTTTTTTTATATCTTTGAAGTTAATCCGGTATCAGATGCACTAAGCCGATTGCAATAATATTTTAGACACATCATACCAGCCTCAAATGGCAACATAACATCGCGATTAGAAAAAATAATTTAAAGAAAAGTTTTTTTGCCCCTCTCATACATGTATAAATGTTACGGGTAAAAGCCGAATGGCGGTTACACCTAGGTTTACCCGGGTACAACTAGGTGCAACCAGTAGCAGTTGGGTAGAACTAAATGTAGCCTAAGTCAACGGCTCTTATTTCTGTCTGCAGGGTTTAAAGTAACCTAACACGAAGGGAATGACGGGGGCTTCGAACCAAACCTATCCGTGCCGGGGTTCCCCTTAACCACCGGTGTGCGGGTACACCTAGTTCTACCCGCTATGATGAAGGGTAAACCTAGTTCTAACCGAAGATAAGTAGGATACATCTAAGTTTAACCACATGTGGCCAAATGCACCTAGTTGTACCCGGCTAAAACTAGGTGTAGCCGCACTTCGGCTTTATATATACGATATACCTATAATACACAGACACGTCTGTGGCATCGGAAACGATAATCTATTGTTGTTACATCACTATACATTTTATCTGATGTAAGTAAGGAGTAACATGACCTAACCTAACACAACCTTAACACAAGTGCTAGTTAGATGTTCATCGCAGCGTAACGGGTGGCTATTATGAAGACTTAGATCGCGATTTATATCGGGTAATGTGTGTCCATCAATCATTTTATTAAAATACTTAGAATGTTTTGTTCTTAAATGGAAAAGTAAATATGTTTGAGCCCACCTGATTGTAGACTACAAACAATGGACGATCTTTAGAAGCATTCATCATTTTGGATTACTTATACAACGTTATTTTTAGTATACCTATACAAAAACCGAGACCACCTCAACAAGATTTTCATCAGAACTGCCTGAAAATGTGTTTTTTTTTTTAATAAATCGCCAAGTTACACCGTAGTTTATGTCGCGTTAAGTTCCCTAGTAAAGTGTGAAATGCCTGCGATGGGCTGTGCAGGGGTTGTCTAATACACGGAAACTGACCGAGCGGACCATCTCAAGCCTCAAGGTGTCTATTCCCGTCAACTGTTATGGGTAGATAGAAACCTACTGAAACAAAATTGAAATTTATGAAAAAAAAAGTTGTGTAAATATGTCAATCGATTCTCCTAGAGATTCTGAACAAACTAGTTTCAGGTTTAGTATATACTAAATCTAAGCTTGTATATGCAATCATTCTTCACGCATAACATATATGTATATCCTAACTTTAATTCATTAATATTATAAATGCGAAAGTAAGTTTGTTTGTTTGTTACCTTTTCACGCCTAAGCCTCTGAACCGATCATCCTGAAATTTTGCATATACGATGTCAGGTGTACAGAAACGGACATAGAGTACCTTTCATCCCTAATAAAAGTACTCTTCCCGAGGAAAACAACAATAATGTTCATAGATGTCGCCACGTGTCTTTCGAATCACGATTGAATTATATTATTATAGAAACTTTAGTACTGTGTTATGAGTTTTTTAGAGCTCAATTAACGCGAGCAAAGCCGCGGTCAAAAGCTAGTTATTATTATATTTGGACATACAACCTTGTATCATCTTAATGTCAGTCCGATAAAAACTACAGCAAAAACTTGACCTAATCCGTTCAGTCTGATTGGTCGTAGGGGAATATTGTCTAAATCACCACGCTTTCCGTGACTTTTGTTGTTTTTGGCGCAAACGACGAAACTACAACTAAAACAAATACCTATTTAAAAATAAAACATTTTAATCCCGGAGTCAAATTGTACAACAGCCAGAGGAACATGGAAGGTGGTATTTGCATAACTGATGCTATCCCTGTAACGATAATAAAACTAAAACAGACAATTAAACAAAAAACCAAAGCACTTATAAACCCAAAAAAAAAACAAAAGTCAAATATCATTAGTTAAGGGAAAACACAAAATGTCGGCAATGACAACAGAGCGGGGCAATTGATCAAATAAAGTGTCCCCTGATTAAACAAATGAACGCTGTACACTTCAACCCGACAGGGTCAGGGTAAAAAAGCGATTTAAGCTAATAAATCCAAGGTCATTGGGAAGGATGAACGAGAATAAAGGGAAAAGGATCTGACAGCTGCTTATCCTGAATAAATGTAGGCGTTGATTGAAGGGAATGAGATGGTTGGACGTGATGGAACGTAGTAGGTACCTACTTTTATCTATGGTGATAGAATGTGATCTTTTATCACAACTGCAATGTTTTAAATTAAAAAATAATGGCTGTTGCAGTGCTTATCTTCTTATCCTTTATAATTGTACAAAATATTAATTCTCTCACATTCTAAAGTATCTCTTGTACTTTAGAATTAATCGAAGGCGACTTATAATAGGACACATTGCAACAGGGAGTCTAGAAATATTCTCTTTACGTCTGAGGTTTACTTGTGATGATCTGAAAGTTGAAATGTTAAGCTAACAACTGCAATGTTTAAAATAAAATAATAATGGCTGTTGCATTGCTAATCTACTTACTTATCCCTTCTTCTTCTCTCGTGTCCGCACGAGCTATACGAAAATAGCTCATGCTGTGGTGTAAAGATTAGCCAGTCAGCAAGGTTGGTAGCAAGGCTGACTGCCCAGGGTGCGCCAGACGTACTTAGGGGGTGCATGAAAAGAGCCTCCACGAGTGACTTATCCCTTTACATTTATGAAATTTGTGTGTTTGTGTGGAGGTATAGGAAATGATTGCGAAAGCAAGCGATGTAATTTCTCGCAGCAGGCGCGACCCCTACAGGCTCGTGTTAGATGTCCTCCCAAGGTTTGCGAAATATAATAAAAGCTGCATGTTCATGTGTGTCCAGGTATACAATAGAATACCAAATGCATTAAAAACATTAAATACTGTTCAAAATTAAATTATACAAATGGCTATCGGCTAATAGCTTTTACAGTGTTAGGGAGTTCCTGGAACATAAAATCGCATGAGGACTGATGATTGTTTCGTTATGCATGTAAAATTTGCACGCTTATATCTATTAAGCAAAACATGTTTGTTCACATTATTAACATTGCCATCTTTTATACCATATTTTTTAGCAAATAAATGATATTACTATTAAAATCGTAATAAAAATATTTTTCAATCTATTGTGTCCCCTGTAGGTTAATAAGGTATCTTATAAGGTGACACATTGCTATGGAGAGTCTAGAGATTTTCTCTTTATATCTGAAGTTTACTTGCGATGGTCTGAAAGTTAAAATGATAAACTAGGAGCTAGTTTAACTAAGAGTAAAATTCTAGCAAACAGCAGTTCATGTCAAGTTCTTATAAAAATAAAATTATTTCTGTTTAGCAACGATAAAATAGAAATTTTATTTATATTCTCCTTTCTGAGTCAAATAATAGTTATTCTGAAGTCTAAATAAATAACTTTAACCTAACATTTCTTTGAATGTACCTACAAAATAATGGTTCCTAGTACAATCACAAGAGATAACCGTTTGGAGCGCTTTTGTCCTATCGATTTTCGAGTGATATTTTTAGTCACGCGATGCAGTAATAAGTCGGGCACTAGCTATTTTGGTAAGCGACAGTTTGACGTGTTTTGATAATATATCCCCTGCTACTGTTATTGAATTGTCTTATTTGATTATTATTGGAATGATTATTCTGTTTTAGTATTCCGAACTCGACGCCTTTGACAAACAATGACGACTAGTGGCTAGCACTAGAGAAGGACAACATTAGGAGATGAATAATGACTGGTTCCTATATTTTACCGATCGTAATTAGTCGAAGTTACTATACGTTAGGCTACGAGTGTACAGCTCGTACATCAGTTTCAGTTACTACTAACAATGAAGCGTAGTCAGATCGCGTAGCGTAGTAGAAACCTCTATACAGGAAAAGCATTTGCATAATAATAATTCTGATTCCCCTGGCATAGAAAACCTTATTAAAATATTCCAGTAACTTCTAACATGGCAATGTTATTTTTATTTATGTTACCTTTATTTGAATTAAATAACGTGAACGTGTTTTACTAACTACAACCCATCCGCGTTCCTCCTAGTGCCCTTTGCGTTCCAGGGCCGCGGCAACTCTTTCGAACAAATTCCGCAACGCCTATAAACAGCTACAACACCAAGAGAATTGCTGATTCGTTGCCAATCTTAGAGACAAAGTTGGAAAGTCTCATGTGCTTGTAATTTCACCGGCACCCATACCCTTCAAACCGGAACACAGCAATGCTGCTTAGCGGCTGAAATAGGTAAGGCAGGTACCTAGTACTTCCCTTTTTTTTTGCGGTGTGTAAATCCTCATGGATATCCTCCCTGCCCTATATATATAGCCCTGATAGCCCTGGGGTTGGCGGAGGAGTCTGTCAGACTCTTACTGACTAAAACCACCCCGGTGTTCCATTTATTTATTTAATACTTCAATGCACAATGGTGGTACATAAGGCGGACTTAATGCCACAAGGCATTCTCTACCAGTCAACCTTTGAACCATCTCACACCTGGGCGGGGGGTCGCGGGAACTTACAATACTTCCGCAACCACCGGCTGGTGCCGGCCCACCACCGTTGGTCTCCTCGGGTTAGCCGGAGAAGTGAAGTGTTAGACTCCCCCCGCGCCGTCTAAGAGGGGCGCGCTTGGAAAACTTCGCGCCACCGCCTCGGGTCCTGATGTGTGGGGGGCGACAGACTTCCCCAAGTCCGTCGCCCTTGGACCCATTCAGGGGGCGCTGGAAGAGGGCGTTGTCTGCCCTCCGCCGATGCCCGGTGCGTCTGCTGCGGGCCGGGTGAGTGGAGGTGATTTCCCTCTCCCTTTCCGCATCCTCCATCTGCGACATGACCGACCGTGTCGCAGAAGGACACCACCACGTCCCAGGACTCCTCGCTGTCGACCATGGACTCGACCACGGCCGACAGCGACAGGTCACCGCCTACTCTTGAGATGAGGGCACGGCACGGCTCCTCCCAAGCGGCACACTCTGCCGGCGTGTGCCACGCCGTGTCCTCCCGGCAATCTCTGCAGTGGTGACACCGGGCGTCAGGTAGTACTTCCCTGGACGAAATCTTTCACAAGGTTGCTGCTACTCTCTTCTAAAGCTGAGTTTACAACAACTAAATTTAGCGGAATAATAGGTACGCAGGTACTACTACTCATGTTATACATTTAGGGTGTTTAGTCTTTTAGATTTTTTCATGCTCACTAGCATAAACTTTTCCTTAATTTGATCTTAGTTTTTTACAATCAAAAGTTAATCCATCAACACACACTCAAATGATACTAAATTTAATTTATAGGTACACATAAATTACAAAAAAATGAACATAAAATATAAATCCACAGGAAGAATTTATGGCTATTTAAAATAATGGACCATAAAAATACTTAACGCAATTAAGTACCCAAGGAAATTGGAATTCCATGAATACGTTCAAAGTTAAATAGGCCCATTTAGCATTACGAACAAATTTAGTGCATTCCCAACCTTATATTACAACATTCGCATGTGAGTATTTAGCTTTAGAACCACTATAGTGTCACGCCACCGCAACCTGATAGCGTATGTTTAGTACTCTCTATTTTTTCTATAAAAAAACACGAAAAAACGAACCTGCCAGTAAACCTACTACTTTAACTTGACCTCCCGCACCCCTCTTTCTACTAGAATCTAATGATAGTAGAGGGGTAAGTGAGCGATACGCGAGAGCTCCATTTATATTGGTCGTGAACTTGGTCGTATTGTAGTTTAGCTAGTGTCACCGTTTATGACAGAAACTGAGTCGTTTGGCTCACGATATGCCTCCGCTTAACTTTTATGATATTTTTAGGGGTCCCATATAAGCAGTTTGTATTCAATTGCAAGTTTTAGTCATGGAAATTCTATTAATGCTTTTATGTTTCGTTTATTCAATCATTCGTGATCAGTATCGTGAACGTTCATTTAGTGATAAAATAAAAGAAAGGTGATTTTCTGATTGGTGCTATTATTAAAGCAAGAATAGCTGTACCCAGGAAATATCGAAAACACGAAAAGCTTTTGTTATTTCATACGACGATTCGTATTATTATGATAATGTATCAAGTTTAAATGCTTCACCTTCGAAATACAATGGAAGATACGTCTTGTGTTAATAGAAAGGTCTATTGAACGAACAACAGTGTTCGGGCTACCGCATTTCCATAGATTATAACAACAAACGATCCTAAAGATGCTTTTCCACCGGTGAGATCAGACTTGATGTCTCGCCAGACCATGTCCATCAAAAATTGACATCGCGAACCAGTGATACCCCGCGCCGTCGGGGAGAGGAGGAAAATGGTAGAAGTCAAAGGACAGCCCTTGGCTTCCCCTCTCGTTTGAGTCCAAACACGGGGGTCTACAATGACGGGGTCAATATCAAAGTACGCCTGAGGTTAATTCTGAAGGGGAGAGGGGTCTCGTGTGGAACTTGGGGTGAATAAAAAATCTATGAGTGCAGCAATATGTTTCAATATTAACATCACACCCGTATTCCCAGAAGGTTTGGGCAGAAATGTATCACCCTCATTTCGCCATTACGTATAATCCCCATGTACTAGGGCTATTGCGATCACCCGGGCACAGGCAAGGCAGGCAGCTTCTATATTATAGGTAGGTACCAACAAATATTTCAATTCTCATCTCACCAACCCAGACCATTTCCACCGAAGATGCGCTAGGCGAGAATTGAAATTTTGCCTCGCTGCAGGTAGGACAGGTAATAACAAACGTGACAACTATGCATATCCCTGAATTTCAATAAATAGCTTCTACCTAGAGTTCTACACATTCTATTCAGTAACGTAACTAGTCTGTTATGCTACCGGTGCGAGTTCAATTACTAGGCCCTCTTAAATGCTCTAATCTTAAGGGGGCGAGGAACGACCAAGATTTCTGCGCCCTCTTAGAGAAAATCTTCATGCATACCCTTCGCCCCGAGAAGGTTATGCCGGACTCTTACCGGCTAAAAACCCACGATGCTCCTTCTCTTGACTTTTGGCCGGGATCGCGGGATTCATAGCTGCGTGAACCGCAACCCCGGCAGGCCAGGGGCTGGCGGACCTCTCCTTGCCCCATGTCCCCGAACACGGCGCGCCGCCTTCTCGGGCCTGGGAGTCTACTCCCTAAGCACAAAGTCCGTGGTTTCGGCCTTAGTTACGAGCATACGAGCGTTTCCAACTCCCTATCACCTACGGACATACGATTATTTCGGGACCCGAACTAGAATGAATGACGACACGATTTGACAGTTGTCCCTACTACCGATGCGTTTTTACCCGTCCGAAAAGTTGAACTTGACACTAATTGTTATGTTCACTCCTACGTTTTGGGCCACTTTCGGACGGGCGACTAACTTCGTTGACGGACTTAGGGAGTAGGCCCCCTGTTACTTGTCGAGCGACAAGTTTAGGGTTTGCACCTGTGCCAACGCACCGCTGGAACCACCGTCGAACTAGCCTTTTGTGCTCCGGATGCGAGTTAGCGGTGAAGAAAAACACCGTAAGGAACCTTGAACAATACAGAAGACTCAAAAAAGAAAGTTCTCGATGGCATGTGTAGTCCGTCAATCCGTACCAATCCAGCGTGGTGGACTATGTTCCAGCTGTTCACTCTGGTTTGGAAGTCATTGTCTGTTGTATGTTGGTGTCGGTCTGCCGTTGGCGAGAAATAAATTTACGAGACAGATATTATAGCAGTAAGAGCAGTAAGTTACGTATTAATATTAATAAAAAAAAACATATTATTTATCTATTTTTAATAATAATTGTTTGCTGCACCGAACGACGTCATACCTCGGCGCCGGCTGTCGCTGAAAACCAGCGCTGGGGCTCTGTCTTGCATAGGGTCGCAGCATAATGCTGAGCGATAGCCGTTTTGCGTGGATGTGACGCATGTTTCCCTCAACCTTCTTATTTTTTGGTTTGTGTGTTTCATTTTCTTTTTGCGTCATGTTTACTGCAAATAAACGTATTTTCTTTCTTTCTTTCTATTATGTCTGATTTCCTAGTGTCGGATAATTGATGTATTTGTTTGAGGTTAAAGCCTTTTTTTCCTATTAAAAACTGTTAATAAAAAGTCATCAATCATCAAAGACAAAGTCAAATCATTTATTTCAATTAGACCATTAGACGGCACTTTTGAATGTCGAAATAAATAATAATTGATTCTAGTTCTTGTTGTCCGTTCGCAAAGGTAATTTCATCATCGAACAAGTGCGTGGGTTGTCTGATACTGGGTATTCAATTTTAAGTTAAGTTTATAAATTTTTGTAGGATAAACGAGCGCTTCTCGCCATCAAACTGCAAAGTTTGGCGAGTAAAAACTGTAAAAAAATAACTTGTTTTTGTAAGAGAAATAAGAAATTAAAAAAAAAGAAAGTTTTAACTATGATTGGACTTGGTCTCGTTTGACCCTAGTCGAACCTGATGGTAAGCGAAGACAGGGTCTAAGATGGAGCACACGAAACCAAATAACAGAGATAATAGTGGGATTCCCCTATACCCCTCTGGCTCTCACATAAACACGACGGAACACAGTAAACTGCTTGGCGCCGGGTTTTAATGTGAGGGTGGTAGCTAGCCAGGAGGACCGTACATGAACCTACCATCAAGTGTGCTGGGTTTCGTTGATTGAATCTTATAAGACGCGTCTATTCCCAGTGTGTGGTGAAGACGTTTTATTTTCTAGCTCGTCCCCACACGGGATATTATAGCCCGTCCTCACACTGACGGTCACGCCTCTAAATGTGGTCTAAATCCTTCTTATTCCGAGAAGCCTGTGATTGACTGATTGAGATGATGATGATCTATTGCTTGTTTCCCACGGTGTGTGGTATCGCGCACCGCAACGCACGAGCTCGCACCGACGAGACGCACCATGGTAAGAGACTCGTCCGTGGAAACGCGGACGCGTGCGGAGCGATGCGCCGTATCCATATCACGCATCCTCATAATGTGGCTTCCCACGGTGCGTGATTTTACGGATGATACCACGCACCATGGAAAGCTAGCTTTAGAGAGCAGCCCTTTTCGTCTCTGCCAGGAACAACACAAAATCAGCTGCTGGCAGAAAAGAAAAACTCTAGGTCCCTAAAATCTTAGTCTAACTCAATTAATTGCTCATGAATATAAAAGTCCTAGTTTAATTAGTCTTAATCCAAGAGAATGTTATCTTGATGGTCTATCGGCATTAAAGGGGAGGTTTTTTGGTGAATTTAATTAAAGTTTAGACAGTTAAGCACGGTCGAACATAAACGTTTTGTTCAAACATTTCACCCAAGTTTTGTCATAAGTCACCTACATAATACGCCTCTGCGTGGATGGAAGAGCTTTGAGTTTAATGTAATTTTTGTAATTATAAAATTGCTTTAATCTATATATATAAAAAGTGAAGCTGACTGACTGACTGACTGATCTATCAACGCACAGCCTAAACCGCTGGGGTTAGAAACTTGAAATTTTGACAGTAGGTTCCTTTTGTGATGTAGACATCCACTAAGAAGGGATTTCTCGAAATTCAACCCCTAAGGGTGTTAAATAGGGGATGACAGTTTGTATGGAAAATCGTCACGTAACGGGTTCAAAATTTCTCGCAAGCGAAGCTGCGGGCAAAAGGTAGTTACTTATATTCCAATATATAGTGTGTAAACGAATTTGTGTAATTCCTTAACCACATGATCAGCTACTGGTATTGATTGACCCCGCACAGTATTTAGCTTGTATAAAATTAAAAAATAAGGTCAGTGATCGTATCTGAACCACCAAATAAATACAATAATATTTTTATGTCATAGATCATTTCGATGCATAAACGAATGAAAGTAAGGCGACACAGCTAGCGAGCACGACTAGCGCGATATCGCTCTTTGCAGTCAGTTAACTCGGGACGCTAAAATGTCTTAGAAATAGAACATCAACTTTTATTTAGAATATTTTTTCTTGAATTTGAAAAGAAACACTTATTTTTAATTTGTGTCACCAGTAGATCACGCAATTTAAAGGAATTACGCAAATTCGTTTACACCCTATATACCTAATTTTCAACCTAAAAGAAAGAAACTTTATTTGCGTGAAATGAGTATGATACAGATGTTTGTGTGACGTACTTAATTGGTGCTTTATTATTTCGCCAACTAGGCAACATGCAAAATTTTATTATAAAATTATTTGAACATTTTATTTTATAGCATTTATTTACTTACTTAGTTTTTGTATTCACAAGCTGTTTATTGACAAAAGCAGATATTTAGATTATCACAATAAATCTTAAAGTGTTAAAAACGTAATATTATATCACCTAAATTACCAATTGCTCTCAACAATCAAATAACTCTAACGCTTGCAATACTACAGTAAAACACACATCACCCTTCACCCCTTATCTTACTTCGCTCTTGATCTTTCATTCATCTCTATCATCCTATGGGCAGCATCCCGATTATTCGTCATCTCACTGTTCACTTCCTTCTAATAGCCATGTCATCTTTCACACCCTTATTTTTTTGATCTGCCACGACTATAACCTTATAGTAATTTCATATAGCTTACCGAAAGGGTGAGGGATAGCTCATAAGGTATTCTGAATTGATACTTGAAACTTTTCTTGTTCGGTTTTCAACCCCTCGCATTTTTACGATTGCTACGCAACTTTTCTGTCATCGGCGTTACTTTTCTATTCCTTTTACTTTATTATCAGTAAGAAAAATAACCATGACAATAAAAGCATGTTAAAAATATTACAAAGGTTTCAGAAAATATTCTTAAAAGAACTAACCAAAAAGTTTTTAATCTTCAATCCAATCTCAAAACCAACTAGAGCCTGTCATGCGCAATCGAAACCTACCCCAATACGCATGCGCCATAACCATGGCGTCGAACAAATGACAGTTTTGACAACAATCCTGCAGGAGCGACTCTGTTTTCAATT
Source organism: Amphipyra tragopoginis (assembly GCA_905220435.1). NCBI lineage: Eukaryota > Metazoa > Arthropoda > Insecta > Lepidoptera > Noctuidae > Amphipyra > Amphipyra tragopoginis. The sequence continues at coordinate 9,375,577 of HG992006.1, forward strand.
ATTTTCATCAAAAAATATAATTATTTGACGATATTCTTTAAAAATAATAGTGTTTTAATTTCCTATTTTAGTTGTGACTGTTGATTGTGAAGTGATAAATTAAATTTAAGTGTGTTTTGTTAGGTTAGTTTGAGTAACGTGTTTATGTTGGTGGCATGTATTGTAAATAATAAATTCAAAACTTTAGTGGAGTGATAGTGAGTTATTCTCGTTAAAACTTTCTAGTTCATAGAAGTTTAGGACTTGGAATCTGATAGCTCGAGTTATTCAAAGATTTCTAAGGTGAGTAATTTATTGTTTTTTAAAAACTATGCTGTATCTCCTTTGCGACATAAACATGGCCTTGAGATTAGAAAACTATATCCTTATTAGACTCGAATTTTATTTGTAATTATCTAAAGAAATCGATGAGTATCCAGACCGTTTTCTGTCCAAGTGACTGTAATGTTTAATTTGTTTTTATTTTCCAAACTTCGCGGCAATTCTTAGCCTTATTGTTTAACACTACTCTGTTAAATGATAAAAATTACCAAGACCGGTATAATAAAATAAACATAGGTAAGGTATACGAGCAGTATGAGTTGCATCTTTCCGCATCAGCTGTAATCACTTAGGAAATTAGGTCACAAACCGGTAGGCGAGGGTCACTCAATCATTTTCATACCAACTATTGTAATATTTGAAAGTGTAGTGCTAAAAAGGATGTTGCAGCACAAATAAAAATCTTCACACTATTATTTCATACTTGTCAAAGATTGTTACGTAAAATAAACGAATTGCGAATGAAACTAACTATGTAATACCTATGACTTGCCGGGCTAAGCGCAGCGCGAGATAATCTTATCGATGCATGAGATGACATGCTTTCACTAAAGGAACAAGTCCGAGACGGGCTGCAAACTGCAGACTGCAACCAAGTCACCATCGGAATAGCGCCTTTAAGGTGTGCACTTTAAAGGTGCTATTCCGACAGCGACTGTAAAACTGAAACCGCAGCCGCAGATCGCACCGCAAGCGATACTACTTTTGCAGTTTGCGATCTGCAGCCCGTCTCGGAGTTGTACCTTTAAGGTACAAGGCGAGACCGTATCTCGCCGTCCGAATAACACCTTTAAAGTGCACACCTTAAAGGTAGTATTCCAACGGCCACCGCAAACTGCAACCGCAGATGACAGCAGCAGACAAGCGACACTGGTTCATACAAACCAATGTAACTTGCGGTCTGCGGTTGCAGTTTGCAGCCCGTCTCGAACTTGTACCTTAACACTGATGTAGTGTTAGTAAAAGCAGTGATAGCCCAGCGGTTGAACCTTCCATGCAGCATATCTCTGCCTTTTTGAATTCATGTGCGGATCAGAATTTGATTATCACTTGCATTAATGGTAAAGGAAAACATCGTGAGGACACATGTACGCCTGAGAGAGCTCCAGAAAGCTCTCGATGGTAGGTGTAGGCCTTAGGTAGGTAGGGTTGGGTGACTGCGCGTGTGGTTCTAAACCATTTTGATTCACCCCATCCGCCGAAGCGTCGAAACTAGCCTTTATTGGGTATATAAAATTCGTAATAAATATAACTGACTAGCTTTTGCCCGCGACTTATTCCACGTGAAAGCCCACAGGAACCGCGCAATGACCGAATGCATTCCCGAGGTTTTTACTCCCGGGCGATGATTTGTGTTTGCTTGTTTTACAACAAACTGCGAACACGAATCCGCTTGTCAAGCGTGGCGTTTAATTTCAACATCCCTATGATCGTTTATCGGGAAGCCAGGAAGGAAGGAAATGAACGTTTGCAGACACATTTCTTATGATGAGGTACGCACTGCAACACATCAAGCTATACCTACACTTCCAATACGAACTGATCTCGCATTGGATAGACTTTCCGTTCAATGAGATGTCAACTTATATTGGAAATGCATAGCTTGATAACCGAGCATATCTCATCATAATAAATGAGCCTGCAAACGTCCACGTTCTTCCTTCCATCCTGGTTTTCCGATAAACGTACACACACGTTTACATACCGACGCCTTAGAGTGAAAAGCTCGATAAGGAATTTGTGTCATTGCACGGTTCCTGTGGACTTTCACGCGGACGAAGTCGCGGGCAAAAGCTAGTCAATTATATTTATTACGAATGTTAAATGCCCAATAAAGGTTTAATTGCAGTGCCAACAACTAATTTCACGTAGAGCGGCTCTCTTATGTAGTACCAATAGGTACGTCGTGATAAAATAAAAATGACTAAAATTGCATTCACTAGCTTTTCACTCGAAGCAACTTCATCACACTGCTCCGTTGCGTTGCGAAGTCGCAGCGCTAGATTTGGACCAATCTACAAGCTTAGTTTTAGTATATTACTAAAACTGAAACTAGTTTGTTCAGAATCACTAGGAGAATCGATTGACATAATAATTATGTTCTACACGACTTTTTTTTATAAATTTCTGTTTTGTTTCAGTAGTTTTCTACCCATAACAGTTGACGGGAATAGACACCTTGAGGCTTGAAACGGTCCTCTCGGTCAGTTTCCATGTATTAGACAACCCCTGCATAGCACATCTCAGGCATTTCACACTTTTTTAGGCAACTTAACGCGACATAAACTAAGGTGTAACTTGGAGATTTACTAAAAAAACACATATTCAGGTAGTTCTGATGAAAATCTTGTTAGGGTGTCTCGGTTTTTGTATAAAGTAAAAATAAGGTTGTATAGATTCCAAATGTAGCAATGCGACGTCTCATTGGTCCAAACCTAGCGCTGTGACGTCGCAACGCAACGCAACGAAGCAGTGTTGGCTTCACGCTAAAGCGTTCGCTACACAAAACGCTGGCCCACCAACAACACGGCCCACTCGCACCTCGCGATTTGCGTGGCCAACGTTTAAATTCAATACATTTGCTTCCACACGAGGTTCACTCTTATCCGATACCGCAAACGAGCGCTGGCTTATATTTGCACTAATTAGGTCGGTTCATTACACGTATTGACGTTCGCGCGGTTAAGCCTTCCACTAATACTTGTGGTCGATGGTGTACTACTACTAACAGTATGATAACGATACTACCAACGGCAGTTTGTATGGAAAATAGAGTGAAAAGTTTTTTTTTAGGTAGATTATAATATCAGTCCGTAAATGGTTATTAATTTGGACCTCCCAATAACCGCTACAGTGAAAGGTCAAAAGGTAAATTAAAGCCTCGCACGACGACTCGCTGAATTCAATTAGCGGTAAAATAATTATTAAAATATAATTATTATGTCATTGTAAACCGTTGGTCTAGTGACAGCAAGTGCGACTGCTGAGCGTGAGATCCTGGGTTCAATCCCCAGGTCGGGCAGTGTTATTAGGTTCTTACGTTTGGATTTTCTCAGTAGCAGCGGAATCTGGGTTTGTGCCCGGTTGATGGCAATAGGCTCGCCCTCTATAACATGGGACTTACACATAACGGCGAAATGAGGGTGTGCTACACACCTCTGCCCAACCCTGCGGAGAATACAGGCGTGATGTTTTGTTATAATTAACATAACATTGGATTTCAGTCAATAGTGTAAAGTTGATAGAGACAGTATCTTCTGCTTTCCCTTATCCCAAGTTACTTGGGGTCGGAGCAAAATGTTCATGTTTTCATTCATAATAATAGCATCTCTCACACAATCCATACATCTTTTCTTTGGTCTCCCTCTTCACCTCCATTTATCATTCATACATCATCCAGATCATTCACAGAACGAGTATTACAGTGGATTATGAAGAATATAGCTAAACCCCATCACATCACATGCATCGGTAGGAATAGTTAGCACATTTTGCAGGTGGCGGTAATATTATGTAGTCCAGTTAATAGGGGGCGGTTTCACACCGATAATTCAGCCCTCATCAAGCTGTCTCCCCCCCCCCTATGTCCACGCCAGCAACGCCCTAAGCCGAGGTCCGAGTCCCACTAGGGGTCGCCCTTAGTGCTGTTGTTGCAGGTAGTCATGATGTTAGTGTAGTACAAGTAGTTAGCTTAGGTTAAGTATTTTACTTCCCCCCCATTGGCTGGAGACCCTTCAGGTCTCGCCAATAACTGCCCGGTTACGTAGAAACCGTCCCCTAGGACGACCTACAGCAGTCCAATAGAAAAAAAATTAAAAAAAAATAATAGGGGGCGAACCGGTTGCTTTGAGTTGTATTGAGAATTTTCTAACAGAAAATCCCAATAACAATTTGTCTGACTGGGGAATCGAACCCAAACGTCGAGTTTGGTAGCTGTGCTTTCGATCACTGAACCTATGAGGCAGTCAGACTGTCAGAATAAAAGGATACCTGTCAAAATATTAATTAAGTAATTATATTTCGGTTGTAAGGAGGTTCAGGCCTATTTTCTATGGATCGGTACACATACTTTTATTTACAAAAGGTCACCTTTTCACTTTATACAATTATTTTTTAAATTAACAATTACTTCTAATTACAAACAATCGCTTTTCCTTTAAAAGTAATGTAGATTTAAATGTTAAACGTGGTTTAGCCAGCTGTAACGCCTACAGCTATTCGATCGCGTCTATAGGTAAGATGATATTGCTATAAGGAAAATAATAGGCGTTCATTTGAATAATGGGATCCTTTCCTACGTTTTTCGGAATAGGATCTTAATAGGAGTTATTTTAGTATTTTCGTATGTTATGTGGGTTCGTGAAGGGATAAAAATATATTTCTATCCACGTGTTACTGACTAAGAGCGCTTACGCACTGCATCCGATCCGAATCCGAGAAAATACGTTCCGAAGTAGTCATAGAACTATTTGTATGGTAGTTTACGCACTAGATGCGACTTCCGTCATCTGATTTCTCTCCGTCATCCGTGAGTTTCTAATTCGAAAGAAAAATTTCGGACCGAAGTAGCCATAGTACTGTTTGTATGAACACTTTCGCATTACCTCGGATTCAAATCGGACGCCAAATGGATATGCCAAAGATGGCACCTGAATTGTTTGAATTTGGATCAGAGATCTGATGAGTGCGTAAGCGATATCCGAATTCGATCCGAGTTTTTAGACTCTAGATTCGTATTTTCACGTATTCGGATCGGATGCAGTACCTACGCAAAGCAATATCCGAATTCGGTCCGAGTTTTTACGTTCTTATTTTCACGGATCCGGATCGAATGCAGTGCGTAATCGCTGTTAGGACGAGTCGATTAGGATCAGGCTGTAGGTACAGTCAACAGCAAAAGTTGATGACTTTTTTTGAAAGTTTGAATTTAACCCTCTGTCCCGTGAATAACATATGTATAATAAACGGCATTGTTTAACTATTGTATCTGCTATCTGGACAGTGAACCTTTTAATTATCATGTGTGTAATGATTTTATGAAAACAATAAAAATACTTCTATTTAGTGTTATCGCGTGGTGCCGGACGTAAAGAATAGCACTACCCCATCTCTTCCCATGGCTGTTGTAAAAGGCGACTAAGGGCCTGTCCACATCTCCACGTCACTACGTCGTTGTACGTACATTTCGTACGTAAATTTGCACGTTATGTCAACGCACCGTGCTGCGTTAACGCACCGTTCCACGGTGACGACGTCGTGACGTGTAGATGTGGGCAGGCCCTAAGGGATTCACAAGAGAATGAGCAGCAGCGTTCTCTGAGTATTTTAACATTTTTAAATACCATACTGCGATCGCCAACCCGCCTGCCAAGCGTGGCGATTATGGAAAGCCCCCCCAACATGGAGCACAGGACCGGTGGATGTGGCGATGCTTGGGGGAGGCCTATGTCCAGCAGTGGACGTCTTTCGGCTGAATGATATGATGATATTGTTGTCTATTCTTATTTTGTATACAAAATAATATTAATATCAAACACGTTTTCATAAAACACTTTCGAAACTTTGTACGATCATCATTTAGTTTTGATGTTGGCTGTACCTACTTTCTTACCAAAACTTGAAGGCCTAATATATATTTATGATGTAAACTGACAAACTTTTTCCCCGCTGTTTATTTATTTTTGCATCACTTAGTACTTTGGAAGAGATAGGCGCTTTTGTTTATCTATAGTTTAATATTCAGAAGTAAATAAAAATGTTAAGGCTAAGGGCCGATTTTTCAATCGTCAGACATTTACTTATATAAGGAATAATTTTGTCGTTTTGACAGGTTCGGATAGAAAATATGTTTATTACTGCGCCCTTACTTCAGGTAGAGGTCGTTAAAGACGAAAGGAATTTTGTTAAGAGGATTAGAATGCATCTTAGTTCAACTGGCGAGGCGTAAGCTGAGCTTTGCGTTTGTGTGAGTGCACATAGAATCGATTGCCAAAAAGCAGTATAAACCGGTTTCAACCAAGCAAAGGATGCGTCTGCATTCATTCTCACACAAATGCAAAGCTCAGTTTAGGCCTCGCAGACGGTACTATAATTACAAGACACTGCAAGTACCAAACGTTTGCCAAGCCTGGTGATTTCGACATATTTTTCTCGAATGCATCGCTGAAGATACAGTTAAGCTGGCGGTCCACTTCTCGACAGAGACCAGGCGTGTCCGGCGTGGGCGACGCAGCGGCACGAACTAGTCGCGGCGCGCAGTGGTGACCTCTCGCTTCCGGCCGTGGTTCTGTCCATGGTCGGGAGCGAGAGTGCGTGGGAAGCCGTCACCTCCTTCTGCGAGGAGGTGATGGCGACCAAGGAGGGAGCGGAGAGGGAGAGAGGCGGCTGCCACTCTCCCTTCCCGCGCCAGACTCACCGGGCGCTGGAGGGCGCGCGACGATCTCCAGCCACCTTAGTGTGTGGCCTTCGGGCAGCGGGTTATGGGACCCGTCGCCCGACCAGTAACAGGCCCGAGAAGGCGGCGCGTAGCTGCGAATCCCGCGACCCCGGCCAAGGGTCAGGAGAAGGAATTTCTATGTAATTCAGGCCTTAGAGACAAAGTTGGAAAATCTCATGTGCCTGTAATTTTACCGGCTACCACGCCCTTCAAACCGGAATTCAGCAATTATGGCAGGGATTGGTTTGGTGGTAGTACTTCTTCGGACGAGCTCTTTCACAGAAGCTCATCTACAATTTCTATTCTTCGCTAAATCAGCAAATGCAAAAACAAAGAAATAAAATTATTTTTTTTAGACTCGCACAGGCAGTTACAGTCCGCGACGCCTAAGCTGAGCTTTGCATTTGTGTGAGAATGAATGTAGACGCGTCCTTTGCTTGGTTTAAACCGGTTTATACTGCTTTTTGGCAATCGATTCAATGTGCACTCACACAAATGCAAAGCTCAGCTTAGGCCTTGCGGACTGTACAGAAGTTGATAATGTATATTTAAACAAGACAACAAAAATGTAAATATCCCGGAAGCCAAAAATGTTCCTATCTCAGGATAATGTTGCAATATTTAAAATAGAACAAAACACCGCAGCCCTGCTTTCTACTAAAATATTATTTCTAATAAAATCAAGATAATTTTGATCTCATTAACATCACAAAATCGACAGCATAATGCGGGCTCTTTAATTAATAATTTACATCTAAACAGTATCGCGACCGAACGCTAACAAGCCGTTGCCTACGCCGAAAATTTTCACCGCAGCCGATATTCGAGTCTTGTTTACGCCTAAAATTTCGTTTCTTGCCTCCGGTAATAAATAATACGTTGTTCGGCCTCCTCCAAAGGGTTTTTGCATGCAGGTCGGACGTGTTCAGCCCGATGTTTTGGCCGTCATTAATTACGTTATTATGAATTCTGCTCACAACTCCGCGAGCATAATGCGTTCCCCCGTAAAATCGTATACGTACTTAGGCTTTGCTCGAACTTTGCTCGAAGGCGGTTCGCGTAAAAAGTTGGCAAAACATCATTTTAGTTGGCTCTTGCTTTAGTATAATGGATCTCGAATTATTGTGATGTTGCCGTTCCATACCTATCTCAGCGGGATTTCGGCACGTGGAAGCCTCTCGTGCCGCCCTAGGGCTTTTCTGTTTTTGTACTGATGCTCAGATTTTCGGGCGTGGGTACTTACTAGTTTAGTGTGTATATCCTATCTAGATGAGACATTTTCTCATTTCATTCAAATCACCATCGAACGCTATCAAGTTTGTTTGTCGAATTAATATTCAAGTGAAGCTTTTATTTCATTTAAGAGCAGAAATGGAGCGTTCGACTATAATGACTTTCGTTTTATTCGTGCCTTAATTAATATTTGAACAATTGTCTTCCGCTTTAAATGGTTGTGCATTTCATTCAGGAAGTATTAATTTATGCAATTCTTTATTTATCTTTCATGTATTTAAATTGCATTAACATTTTAATTATAGGAGTGGGAATATTAAATTTGTTCCCGATAAGCTCATTCCCACTTCTCGCTGTCCCCCGATTTAACCTTTTCGGCGCTGTTGACTGGGTGACGGGGTAAATAACTGGTCCACTGATATTTCCGCTGTTTTTAAATGCAAACAGTACTAGTAACATGGTGTTTTAATAACTAGTGTGGATTAAAAGAGTCTAACGATAGAAGAATGATGACTGTTTATGCAATATTAACTTAGTTGTATTTATACGGGGTTACTTAGATAGAGTTGTAGGACACGTTATTCACTATCTAATAACCCAGAAATAGTTTATGCAAAAATTAAGCATGTTCGACTTTATTTTTATCATTACTTTTCAAGGGAAAGGTTGGTCACTTTTAAACAATATCTCAGTGTTGGTCACGCCCGACCAGTAACAGGCCCGAGAAGGCGGCGCGCATGTGTTCCGTGCGCGCCTCTCAGCAGGACGTAGGGAGAGGCCCCACAGAAGGAGAGGTCTGCCAGGGGCTGGCGGACCGAGGCCTGCCGGGGTTGCGGTGCATGCAGCTGCGAGTCCCGTGACCCCGGCCAAGGGTCAGGAGTAGGAACACCGTGGATTTTTAGCCGGTAAGTGTCCGGCATAACCCTTTGCCTTCCCCGGGCGAAGGGTATCCATGAGGATTTACCCACGATATAAAAAAAAGGTTTGGTCACTTTTAAATAACATCTCAGAAATGATTTAAGTACTTTTACATAAAGCAAAAAATCACATCGCTGACCCATCAACAGTATTAAAATTCCACGAAACATATTCTTCAATATTTAATTTTAAAAAGCGTGTCACACAACCGTGTCCTCGGAGTACTTCCAGCAGTTTGAGTAAAAAAATACGTTTCCATGAAACCCCCTTTATTTGAATGGAAGGTAAAACGGCATTATTTATAGCGCATATGGAAATACGTCGTGTGAAATGGGATCGTAATGTTTGATCGTTTTCCAGATAAAACCAACGCGTACGTTATACGGGGATGGCCATTTCTCTCTTTATTTGCTTTTCATTTGCATAGCTGATGAATAAGTAAAACGGTGTAATAAACTGGACGCTACGTTTTGGCGATTTGTCTAGCTTGGCAACGAGTTAAGTTGATGGGTTGCATTTTGTGTGTGTTTTGGTAATCAAAGGGTTTTTGACGGTTTGGAAATGTACGTTGATGTTTTTGTGGTGGGTTTCAGTAATATTTTAGTAGTTTAGTCAACAATTTTTGATAAAAAATATTCTGTACAATTTGTAGAGATGTATACTTGGGAGCAAATAAATCGAGCCACTTCTATTTTTCACGTAGGTATAATTGTTATTATTTTTGGTATTATGGAACAGATAAATTCTAAACATATATCGCCTAAAAGGTTATTTGATAACCTTTGTGGGGTACCCAATGAGGGTAGTTTTTTGTATTTTGAATTATAATTCATGAAACGAAAACTAATAACCAGGACACGTGAAAAAAGGAGTGGTTCGATTTCTTTGCTCCCAAGTGTTCTTAGCAATTTTGTACTGTTTTATAGACACTAGAAGAAACAAAGTAGGAACCTACTTGACCCCGAACGCAATATAGGGATGTTATAAGTTTAATCTCAAACAGATGAACCGATTTTGAAGCGGTATTTTTTATTTGAACGCTTGATTAATCGGGATTAATTCTTGCACTTCCACCATATCGATCCAGGGGTTTTTTGAATTTAATTTATATATCTGTTCGACCGGACATAAGCCTTTGGCAAAAACGAAGCTGGGCAGTCCAATATGTTTATTGACCGTAGAGCCAGACCTCTCGCGCCGGAGGCACTGTCTTCTTCCCAGCCTTAAAACTAGAAAGCGGCACTTTTCCAAAAATGTTCTAGGTATAACAATTTTATCTTTTATCATATAACGTAGGTAACCTTACAAGCGCTATTCTATCGAAAAAGTATAACTTCGCTGTCACGTTCGCGAAGCCTTTATAGGCTTCGTTCCACTAGATATTATTATTAATATCTAGTGGAATGATAACGTTGTGATAAAGTTACTTTTATTTGTCGGCATGAAATAGTCTATCCTAACATTTTCGATACGTTCTTGCCATGATGTCGATTTTGAAATAAAACTGCCGAAAGAAGTCCACTGCTGGACATAGGCCTCCCCCAAGCCATGTTGGAGGGGGAGGAGGGTTGCCATAATCGCCACGCTTGGCAGGCGGGTTGGCGATCGCAGTATGGTTGTCAAAGTACTCAGAGAACGCTGCTGCCCATCCTCTAGTGAATCCCTTTTACGACACCTATAGGAAGAGATGGGCTAGTGCTATTATTTATGTCCGGCATCACACGGAACGTAAAAGATCAGTATCGACAGTTTCAACCCTAGGTTCAAAAATTTAAAAAAGTTTTCATTTCAAATAGGCACAGGCGTGTTCTTAAGATACCTCGAGAATTAAGTTGCACGGTTCAGAAAAGTCAGCAAACTCCTCAGCAAGGTTTGATGGGTATAATGGGTATTTAAGCTGAGGCTACACTCAGCAGCGACGCGAATTGCGACACATAAGCGTTTCAAACAAATGTATTAATGCTGGGGTCGCACCTGCCTTTATCGTCACGAAGCATCGCACAATGATGCAAAACACGCAGATATAACAAACTATTATCGGCTATGGTCGCGAAAGGGTTTTAGCGCGCTAAATATCATATTGCGTGGTCGGACTAGCGTTGTTCATTTTGACTGTTGTTCTTGAACTGATTAGACACTCTGTCTAAATAATGGAGTGGAGCGACGAAATGGTGTTGGAGTTTTACATAATTTTGAAGCTGAGTCCATCTTATAGCAGATTTAAATAATTGCATGAAGTGATTAATAGCACACTATGTAGAAGTGAAGAAAGTCGTTGTTCACAGTCAAAATGTCTGGAAATTATTTTGCGGCTATCTTCAATGATTGCACGATAATTCGTTTAAAATTACGAAGCCTCTAATGTTACCACCGCATTAGGGCGATAACTTTTTAGCGAGCAAAACATAATATATGCTTCATAAAGCTTCGGCACGCCTTGCTTCGTGAAGATAGACGCAGATGCAACACTAGCATTATATTCACGTGTGAGGCTACACTAGAGAGCAAAATGGCTGCCGTGTTTAGGGTAACCTCACACGTAAATATTACATATTATCACTTTGTTTCAATCGCTTATGCATCGCAGTTCGCGTCGCTGCTATGTGTAGCCTCGGCCTGAAACTCAGCCACACGTGGTTAGATGTGGAGCCGACCTCATTATAGTTGAAACAGCCTAGGTTGATGAAAGTTGTTTTGAAAGATATTATTCACTAAAGTAATCTCTTATAAGTATAAAAAATATTGTTTGTGTGTTTGTTCGTCTTCTATGCGTTTGCGAATCGTTCATCCGATTGAGTTGAAACTTTGTACAGTTGTTGTAAGGTTTCTAACATACTCAAAAAATCTTCTTACTCGGGCAGAACCGGAAGGTCACAGCTTTTTTTTTCTTTTGGAATGTTTTTAGATGGTCCTTGCGAACCGTTTCAACGTAACTGGGCTGTTATTGGCGAGACCTGAAGCGTCTCCAGCTAAAGAAGACCACCGCTGGTTTAAAAAAATATTTACTGAATTGAATTGACAAATGGATTTTAAAAGAGTAACCATGGAGTTACTTGCCGGCTCGTCTCCATAGGAAACGACTAATTGGAACCGTGCATCTAAATTCGACTTTTCATAAGCGCCTGTAATGGTTTATGTGAAATAAAAACTTTTGATTTTGATTTTTGATTGATGATCCGGTCTACAAAAAATTGAGGGACTGACGACGCGAGCTAAGCCCGGAGCAAGTTGTGTATAAAAAAGGCTATTGAATGCTTTAAATAAGTTCACACCGATAATTCAGCCCTCATCAAGCTGTCTCCCCCCCTAAGCCCCTGCCAGCAACGCCCTAAGCCGAGGTCCGAGTCTCCCACTAGGGGTCGCCCTTAGTGCTGTTGTTGCAGGTAGTCATGATGTTAGTGTAGTACAAGTAGTTAGCTTAGGTTAAGTATTTTACTTCCCCCCCATTGGCTGGAGACCCATCAGGTCTCGCCAATAACTGCCCGGTTACGTAGAAATGGTCCCCTAGGATGACCTACAGCAGTCCAACAGAAAAAAAAAGCTTTAAATAAGATGTCAAATCAATCAACTCGACCGATCACCGTCACCTGCTGGATCTAGGCTCTTCTTAAATTGCGCTGCATCACCTACATCTTTGCTCTCCGCATTTTTAAATCAGCATCTAGTCTACGCAGTGATTAACCGGTATCGTCCCGCGCGACGATCCGGATCGTCAGTGCCATTGTTTATCTATTGTGTCTATAATTACAGTACTACACAGGTTAAGACCGGTCAAAAATTTCAGTTGCGGTCATTGGAGGATCGAAACATATTTTCATAATATTTTTAGCCTACAACCAACTCAAAACAAAATATTATCGGGCCCACCCATCGCTCAATTCCGCATCTAAATTATTAAAGCTAATGTTCATACCGCAACGCGCTCCACCGTAATGATACACGTCCGTCCTTCAGTTGAATAAATAATATCGCCAATCGTATTATTCACGAATCCAGATAGCATTTGGGTCAGTTTCGCGATACACAACTAAAATATCGCGTTGTAAATGGAACCGAATGGTATGGTCTATGTATGGACGGTTGGTTGATTCTGGTGTTCGGATGCATTATAGATTGTCTGATTAGTGTATGTTAAGCTATGTCTACACCAGTGCGCTTTCATGTTCATCTTGCGTCTTCGTCTGAGGCATGCGTGATGCGCCATAGCGCTTGCAATAGCGCATGCCTTAAGGTGCATGTACCGATGGACCGTCCATACAATGTTTGTAGGGATTATACGCTAAAAATAGACACTCTTTGTTTAAAACGAATCATTTTATCACTTTTCTACAATCAAATGTGCTCGCGAATTCACTTTTTAGGAAATAACTTACACTAATTACTGAGAAAAACAATCATGAAATTCAGACAAAATTTGACACTTCTTTACATGTGTGGGTTTGTTTTGACAAGCAAACTAAGCGCCATGTTTGTTATAGTTTAAAATTGTAAGCGATAGATGGCGTGCAGGCGATATTATAAATAGATATTAAAATATGCAGCGTTGCCGGTCTTCTGTAACCTTGACGGCGGCCGCGTTGCCAGCTAATTTGACTATGATTCGAATGCATGTACATTTTCAATTTGTTGAACGTAATGTTGATGTACTAGGATTTGCGCGCGGAATTTGTTGCGTATTATATTTTGTATGCTATTTTAATTTATTCAAATTGCAATATGTCTAGTAGGTACTTATGTAATTGATTTCAATTGAATATAATTATTGCAATTTATTATTGGTAGGTAAATAATTTTATTAATTATTCAAAATACGCAATTTTATTGTAAAATAAAATTACCTAGGTATATTTCGACGGTAAGTATTAGAAACAGCAAGTTGGCCCGTGAGTTGGGTTTTAGACGCTGCAATCTCGTTACAATACTAATTACGTACCTACGTGTCGATGTTGTCATTATGTATATTTTATGGTCAACCATGAATTAAATTATTCAGTAAGTCACCAAAGTAACCACAACATTAAATTTCGTGAAAAAGCAATCGTGGGGTATGTTTTTACCAGGTAAAGAATACTTTGTATGCATATTACAAACAGACAAACATGAAACAATACATTACATTAGTTTGATAGGTCACGTCAGACGCTAGACATGTGTCAGATATATCAAAACGAATTCAAAAACCGATTTCAAACACAAATCGATTCGTATCGATTTCTCAAACTAGAAAATTCGATTTCAAAAATCGACCTTGCTAATCCAAACGCTAGCGATCTCTGTCACTGAACGAACGAATCCGAATCGACAAATAAAATTAATGGATATCACCAAACGAATCGTGTGTGAATCCAAAATCCAAACGCAAACTTATGCGTAGAAAATCGCTTTCTCTCTTTCTAACATAACGGTACTTAGCGGAATAAAAAGGATAGCATGAATTTTGCGATTTAGATTTCGGTTTATCGGTAACGGAAATGATGAAATGCGATCAATATCATCTTTACTGCTAAGTTTTTAAAGACTATAATTGCGAGATAATACGTTGATGTATTTTGGTTTATGGATTCGTGTTTTTAACTAGAAATAATGTACCTATTGTTTTCGTTTAGATGAAAATCGCACAAATCGTTAATACCTACTCCTTAGCTAATAAAACGAAATCTAAGTACGCAACCGAATTGGCGAGGTTAGGCGCTACTGAAATCGGATTTCTAAAAACGGATTTTGAAATCGATTTTGATATTTGAAATCTGATAAATATCAGTTTGCATTCAAAACCAAAAACGCCCATGTCTATCAGACGTGTGTCTCGCATCGCAGCACGGTGTGTTGCGTTCAGAAACAACAAATAATTGAGTTACTTACATCAAATAGACGTCATTTATTGTGTATAAATAAATAATATAATCTAATCAGATTTTTATTTTCTTATTCGTCGACCAATATCCTACCAGGAATATAAAGATAAGTAAAATTTGACCGTACATTTTATTGTTCTATTATTTCAGGATGTGTTCAGCGTTCTGAAATCAGAACGCAATAATAAAAAAGGTTACTTACTCTGTGGCAATAAAATAGGTTACTTACTCTGTGCTACTCACCGCTCAATGGTTGTGAAGGACGATTCTATTCGATTTTATTCAAATACTGTGTATGTTTTTCTATATTTCAGATTTAGATTACGTCTACAATGTAATGTACACTGCAAGTAGCAAGAAGGCGTACAGTCGACACGTATATTCGGGACCGCGCAAATCTTTGAAACGAGTTCGAGTTGGACTGAGACAATTTTTCGATGAAGAGAGGTAAACATGCCTAATAAAACTAATTCTGTGTCCGTTTCCCGGTCTCTTATTTCCATGTACCTACCTACCTAGGTTTCTGTTGACAAAAACTTACATTCGTAAATCGTTTTACAGCCGTACGAAAGTTTGGCGTTCTGAAAATAAGAAAAACCCAGTGAATGAAGAAATCGTCGTAGATAATATTATTTAGCGTATGTATCAAATAGGCGTGATATATTCTACTAGTTGCTCAAGAGTAACTGTACATTTCGTTGTGGGGCACATATGTATAATTATGGTCATTACATTTTGATTTGTTTCTTTCAGTACCCAGAATACACAACCAAGAACATACGCGCGTGTAAAACCAAAAATCCGCTTAGAGGCCACCTATAGTGCACCTAGTACTAGCACAGTGACAGCTGAACCTGCGATTGAACCTTGCCACAAGCCGATCCTGAAACAGATTCATTTCAATTGACTGTGGAAGCTGTTCCAAGAAATGTGTTTATCTGCGATATCTGGGTATCGCATTGTGGACCTGAAGCATGTAATTGAGTGGGCATTCCTTTTGGAAAGACACCGACATATGTGTGAATCTTCACAAATTGATTTTGTTAGTGAGAGATGTGATGGATTTCGAAGTGAATTAATTTTCAAGTGCAGTATGTGTGGTAAGGCATGGAAACACTGTACGGAGAGCAGTGACAAAATAAACACTGCATTTGTGTGGGCAACTGTGACTTCTGGTAGCTATTACACTCAAGCAGCTCACATAACAAGTCTCATGGATATTCCAACAATGTCATCCAATAAATGTTGTGTCGAAAAAAAATTAGGCAGTGGGTGGTTTGAACATCTAACAGAGGAAATTAAAACTGCTGGTGAACAAGAAAGATCAATTGCTATTGAAAAGGGTCATGTGTCTTCAGACGGAGTTCCATTTGTTACTGTATATGTAGATGGAGGATGGTTGAAAAGGTCATAATCATCTGGTATGGTAAGAAAATATTTTACTAAACACAAATTTGGTTCTTTATAACCTTTTTATTATGTGTAATATTTAAAAGGTGTTTTGCTTTTCATTTTCAGGCCTGCATTATGGTTAAAGAAACTAAGAAATGTCTGTTTGTTAGTGTTCGAAACAAATATTGTTATACATGTCAATATTATGAGAGAAGAAACATGGATATGAAAGCACATAATTGCTGCAAAAATTTTACTGGACCGTCTACAGCAATGGAATCACAAATTATTGTGGAGGGCTTTCAAAAGAGTGTAGAAATACATCAACTTCGCTATTTGAGTTTTATTGGAGACGGAGATTCTTCTGTGTTTGCAAACTTGAAAGAGAAAGTGTCATACGGGAACATGATAAAAATAATTGAATGCAAGAATCATGTAATCAAAAACTATACCAGTGCACTCTACAAGGTAAATAAATAAATCAAATTTTAACAGTCACTTCAAGCTCAGTAAAGCATTTTCTGTATTTATTTATATTTGTAATTTTTAGATCTTGGCCAACACTAAGTTGCCACTTTATGGACGAAATATTTTAAAGCCCTAAGTGATGAAGCTTACACTAGTGGCACGGAAAATTATAATGTGTAGCAGTGAGAATGATGCTATGGCTGCAGATTTGAGAAATGGTCCGCTGCATGTATTTGGAGTACATGAAAACTGCAAGGATTATTACTGTAAAACATCTGCACATGAAGTGTGAAGAACGGTTAGCAGAATTCCAAAAGTCACCAGAAGATATAGCTTTGATTGAAATGTCTACAGTAGGGCAGCATGAAAATGATTTATATACTACTCATAGGTGTGACCGTTTGACTGCCAGTCAATTTGGAATGGTTAGTTGTGTGGTATAATTATGTTAGCAGAAATGAATATACAAATATACATTTCTTGCAGTACTTTATTGAATACCTATGTAGACAATGCTGAATTTAAAAATTATCCATAACATACATTTATTTTATCTGGACCTTTATGTTTACAGATTTGCAAACGCCGTATTACCACTCCATGTCACAATCATGTAAAGGATATTCTATATAAAAATATTTTTGTACAAAAGACATGTTATATGGACAGCAAAATGAGAATGTGGCAAAAAGTATGTTCATGCAACAATATAATAAATTTGTGAGGCCTTCAGGTCTTTTTATTGGTGAAGAATTTGGATGTTTAGCTGGCAGTCTAGATGGTAAGTATTTCTTTATCAAGCTTCAATTTTTTTATGTATTCGGCAAATGTGGAAATTCATAAGACTAGTTATAATGGTGAGAGACCAAAGATTACGAGCACGATAGGCGATTGAATTTCTTGTATCAAATTTCATGAAGTGCTCCATTGGATTGGTACATATTTTGTGTCAATTTGTTACAGGTATTATATGTAGAAAATGAGAGAGCTGTTATTGAGGTCAAGTGCTTTCCATCATTGGCGAGGAAAAATCAAAGCCTAGAGTCAGCTGCACTAGAAAAGAAAAACTTTGCTCTAAAATTGGATAATAATGTTTTAGTCATGAATAAAAAACACGATTATTACTATCAAGTAAATTGATAATTTTATTGCATGGTTACTAATTTATTTCCATATCTTATTTTCTCTTATTATAATTAAAATATATTTCAGGTTCAAGGACAAATGCGTCTCAGTAAAATGGAAAAGTGCTACTTCATATGTTTTATTTCAGTCACTGAACCTTTGACTGTGATAGAAGTTGGTCGAGATAATGAATTTATCAGCAATATGATACCAAAGCTATTAGACTTCTTTAAAAACTGTATTCTGCCAGAAATAATTTTGAGACATGTTCAGAAAAATGCAAAATGTATAGATTTGAATGGTATGTACCTCCCAGTATGTACACCAGGTTATTTTATTTACTTTATAAGTTTTATCAATTAATAAGTTATTATGTTATTCTAGTGAAACGTAATCCTTCAACATCAATATCAGTTGGAAATTCGAGCATGGAATAAAATTTCATTTTGGAGCAGCTTTGGAGATTGGTGGTAAATAACAGATTGAAATGGATAAGAAATAATATCCATCAAAAAGTAACAAATATATTATGTAAAGTTATTTTTCTTTGTAGCACCTGTGAAGCAGTGGTTTCAAGACAAGAAGAAATAATTTTTGTTCAATTGAATTTTTTTTGTAGTAGTTTGTTTAGAATCTACATAATCATTGTATAAAGCTTTTAATTTGTATTTACTATAAAAGGTGAAATAATACCTTATTGAACTCAATAAAGATTTAGATTTTTGTTTTACTAAAAACTTAGGTAATAAAATAAAACTATATTTTACTGTGTATATTTGACATTATTTATTTCCTTTTTTTATTAATCAATTAAATGTTTTACGCCTTAAAATATAACTTTTATTTTCCTAAAATAGTACTAGTTTTAATTTATCGTAGGTGTCGTTCTGCCTACCCCTATTGAGAGTATTTCTACAAAATATTTTAGCCCTTTTTTAAATACACGCCATCTAGTGGTAAACTTTGTAAACGTAGGGAATACGTCTATGTGTGTGTAAAAGAGTGTAAATTCAATGACAGATGTTATTATGGGATTCTATGTCAAATTGGGTGGATTTTGAGGCATTGTTATGATCAAGTTCATTAAAAAGTAATGACCACGTGTCGCGAACACTACTTCTACAACTTAGTAATGCTCAGATTTCACATAAAACGAAATAAACTCAAAATAATGATTTCAGCGCCATCTAGCGGGAAAAGTGCTGGGAACAGCCCGTATCTTTCACCTTAATACTAGTTCGACAAAAGCGCATGCCCTAACGCGCGCTAATCCGTCTATTGTATACCGACTGACGACTGATCGAGCCGCACCGGTGTTGACGATAAGCTGCATGCGTCTTATGGCAATCAATATTGCATTGCATGCGCTTGACGCAAGAGGAATTGAAAGTTGAAAGCGCAAGATGAACATGAAAGCGCACTGGTGTAGACATACCATTACATTTATTGTGCGATGATCTATAACTAGGTAAGTCTGAAAGGGGGCTCTAGTTTGCGGGCCACTAAAAGTATCAATATTGACTGTTATATCGCAAGGGTTAAAATTGGAAAAAAAACGATAATTTTTATAGTAGTTTTTTCAAAAATTGTTCTCTTTCCTTTTAGTCACGAATTCAGAAATGCAGCTATTAATCCGTGACCATAAGCATGACCTTAAATGTAAACAAAGCTGAGCCAGCTGGGGATAGATCGATTTTAGCGCATTTTTATGAAATCTTTGAGCAGCTATTTCTCTAAAACTAATTCATTATTATTAAGTACTTTAACACTCTTTCGGATTCCTTCCTGATCCTTTCTGACTGACCTCGTATATAATATGAATGAAATCATACGGCATAAATTACGGACTACTACTAATGACCGAATTAACAAATAACTACTTTCTAACAATCGATGTCAGTTTTTGACAGAAAGACAGAAGTATTGTCAAAAACCTACTTCAATACAGAGATTTTGGATTTAGATCGGTTATTGGTTTTGGACGTAAATCATCTTGCGCAAGTGCTGTTTTCTCGACTTTCAACCCCCAATATTTTGCCATGAATATTTATTTACAGTTAGTAGTTCTTTGCCATGTATTATGATTGCTAGAGCATGATTTTGCCACAAAAATGCGTGATGCGGAAAAAAAATATCGCTTCGGGACCATGGAAGCCAACATTGGTAAACTTATAAAAGGGTTATTGAAAAAAAATTACATCATGATCAGCATGTTTGTGATTAGTTACGGTTTAGTCACATGCATTTTTCCGGATTGCTAGACTATGTTTCGGAACCAAACAGCGAGCCTTAGCGAGAGTAGAGAACCTTAGTCATGAGCTGAACAAGCAGCGAGTATGGAGAACCGTAACTTCATAAATATTAATGTGTCTCACAAAAATTTTCACACAAAAATCATCAAAAATTTTGGGATGAAGTTTTTTAAACTCTTAATGATACTAGGTAGGTAAATAGCAGCAAAAGCATGCTATGTTTTTAATAACCCTGTCATATTTAGTTTATTACATTACAGTAGTTTTTTTTGTTAAAAGCATTCTTTATTCCTGTTTCCTTTGTTAGAATGTGCTAAAAAGTTAAGGAAGTCGTTCGGTGTTTCTCAACAAAAGTGTGAGAGATATAGTGGTTTCCACCTTGCGATACTTTTCTGTACCGTACCGCAATGAAAACTTTAGCACACCACATTGCGGGCCTGATCTAATTGCGGGAAAACTCGGCTCTTTCTCCCGTTTCTTAAAACCGGAAGCTTTTAGGAATTCTAGCCGTAATAACGTGTAGATCTGGGCATCTGCGGCCATGCACCACTAATGTTGCATTAAGAAATAGTATTAGTTATTTATAATACCGTAAAATAGTTCACCTTAAAAATATTGTCATAAATTAATTATGTCTGTTTGTCTAGCTTAAAATACTAGTTTCAGGTTACACGCTGTTTGTAAAGTAATAATTAAATAACACTGTCTGTTTATTACACTAACGGCAGATTTTTCAATTGTAAGATATTTTTTATCTGAGGGATAAATATCATGCTTTGATGGCTTTTGTATAGAAAATCTGTCAAAACGTCAAAATTATTCCTAACATAAAAGTTATCTGATGATTAAAAAATCAGCCCTAAAACAAATATAATATTGAAAACAAAACGATCATAGGTTACGAGACTGTACTATTTTAGTAAAATCCAAATACTAAACCTGAATTCAGTATTATTCCAAATAATTTCAGTTCTAACCAACATCCTGTCAGTTCAAATTCACCATAAAAGTTGTCAAAACAATGAAAGCCAACAATCTGTTGTGAATTAATTTAAAATAACTCACTGGACAGACTACAAAATAAGGACAATGGCGTCATAATTTAATAAAACAGGAATTAGAAAATTAAATTTTCGGCGAAACCTACAGCGCGGCAGTAGTGTCAACAGACGAAATGGATAAAGTTCGTAAGTGCTTTAATGCAATCATACCGTCGAGTTGCCAACTTACTGCGAATTTAAGTGGTCGACTGTACCGGTACAGATGCGGCCTTAATTATATTATGTTGCTTATTAATTCTTTAAGTTTACGTTAGACTGTTTGTCGGTTGCGGTTGCACGTAGCGACCGCTCCACTGTCCATATTAAACCGCAGTTGCGCTCTGCGGAAGGACGTACACGACTATTCGGGGAAATTGTATTCAGGTGCAGCGTATTAATTCACCGTTTTAATTACAAGATTCTAATTGTAGTTCTCATACATATTTGAAAATTTGGTTTCCGTTCGTTGCTGCACGCTTCATAACTGAGAATTAAGTTTATGTTATCATACCTTTGTTTTTGGTTCGATAAAAGCAGCCATACAATTTAAAAAATCAATATTTAAGTAACCCGACTCTGTTTTCGATGATTAAAAATCAACTGATAACTGTGGCAAGTAATCAACGCAACTCAATAAATTAATTCGGCAAAAATATATTTTAGGGTTGAATCGCAGTCGCGTTCAATTCGAAGAGCTAATATGAATCCCACCAAAAACATTAAATGTAAAAAATGCCAAGTCTCTATATGCAATCTTTCCACCGTAAAAAGTTTTAAGATCTCATAGAAGCCAAGTCCTATTCAATTTATTTTGTAGTTAGTTATCTATCTAGTGACTGTATTAATCGTTTTATTTCTATTATAATTATAGTGACTTGGCAATGAGCACAAATTAAAAGCTGCTTGCTGTGTGGAATTATGTGCGACTGTTATTGACGAATTGATATCTATGAGTACTATGATTACATTAGTTGTTATGTTGATGTGTGATTTATGATATGCAGACGTGATTTTACGGCCAATGAGTAGTTATGGTCACCATCGACTACGTGCGCCAATACATATTTAAGAAAACCTAAGTTTATTTGATAAGAACATCACCATTATTATCTATAGGTACCTATGTTTAATGGTCAAATCAAAAGAACTTAACTAATCCTGTGATGTTAAACTTTACGCGTGCGTTATGCGTTACTTTCACCTCCTCCAAATATATTTGTTTCTTCTTGTGCTCATTGCCAAGTCACTATAATTATAATAGAAATAAAACGATTAATACAGTCACTAGATAGATAACTAACTACAAAATAAATTGAATAGGACTTGGCTTCTATGAGATCTTAAAACTTTTTACGGTGGAAAGATTGCATATAGAGACTTGGCATTTTTTACATTTAATGTTTTTGGTGGGATCTCATTTATTTTTTGTAGGTGGGTCTCTTTCTTTTCTTTTTGGGTGACATAATAATGTCTTGTTCATCAACTGCTGCTTTGCTTAGAGCCTATTCTCTGTCTCTATCTCTTTTGTTTTTATAACTAACTAACAAACTAAATATACAACAAACTATTTATGTATTAAATTAGTATTTTTAATAACTAACTATTTAAGTAACTAATAACTAGCTGATTCGGATATCCATAAACTTCGTTTCGCCGAATATAAATTTACGTGATTATATTTTTTAGTTTCTAAGTGGTTTTTTTCATAGATAGATGACGCTATCATACGAATTTCGCATGTGGACACGACACCCATGACGCGTATTTTGTAAAGTATCACAGCGCCATCTTGGATTTTGACCTCGACATCCTTTTCATCATCAGCACCCCCGAAAACAATGGACACGATATCCAAGACGCATATTTTGTAAAATTTTACAGCCGCCATCTTGGATTTTGACTTCGACCTCATTTTCGTCATCAGCACCCTCGAAAACCTCGGACACGACATTAATGACGCATATCTTGTAAAATTTCGCAGCCGCCATCTTGGATTTTTATTTCGACCTCATTTTCGTCATCAGCGTCCCCGAAAACTATGGACACGACACCCATGACGCATATCTTGTAAAATTTCACAGCGCCATCTTGGATTTTGACTTCGACCTCTTTTTCGTCATCAGCACCCCCGAAAACCATGGACACGACACCCATGACGCATATTTTGTAAAATTTCACAGTCGCCATCTTGGATTTTGACTTTGACCTCATTTTTGGCATCAGCACCCCGGAAAACCATGGGAACGACACCCATGACGCATATTTTGTAAAATTTCACAGCCGCCATCTTGGATTTTGATTTTGACCGCCCCCGCCTTCTGGAGGGAAAACTTGTGAGATATTAAAACTTTAAACAATTTAAATTAGCCTTTATGAATGATATCTAGATACAGTAATAAATGGGTTCATATAGTTACATACTTAGTATACACCTCTGTCCTACCCTTCGGAGAATACAGGCGTGATGGTATGGAATCTCATTTCTCAGATTTTGCCCTAAATAAATAACAATTTATAAATAATCTACACCAATTCAATATTTTTTGGACGTAAACAAAGAACAAAGTTAACAATGCAGTCGAAATGCATACACCATGTTCCTGGCAAAATGGCAAATATAAAATTGTTTTCTATAATTAACAATTTTTTTATGTTTTTATAATTTTTCCTTTATATGTGCCTAATAATCTATCTTGATGCCAAATTTCAAGGTTCTAGGCCTGCTAGAAGTATCTTAGAATTTTGATGATCGGTCAGTCAGTGAGTCAGTGAGTCAGTGAGTGACAAAATGACGTAACTTTGATCGATGATAACTCGTAAACTATAAGTTCAAATATGATGTAATTTGGAAGTTTAGCTAGTTATAATGATTACTCTTGGTTACCGAAAGTTCAAACTGCTAGCTTTGTCCACAGCGAAGATATAGGGGGGTAGAAAGGGCCGCGAATGGCTTCGAGAAAAGATGGTACGGCCGTGCCCGCTTTGCTCGAGACTTGGCGGGGCACTGCCGTGCCCCCAGATTTAAATTGAAATTAAGTTCGCTGAAGGGCAATCAAAAATTAAAAAATTGTTCTGTGCCCGCGGGCAGAACGTATCAACAGCGCATTTGTAATGACAGTATGAGCCAATCGTAATCTCTCACGTCTCTGTTTCAGTTAATAATTGAAATTAAAAGCTCATTTTGTTCTGTTTATTTTCAACGCTGTAAGTTTGTTGTACGTGGAATTATTTTCAATTAAAATGGCGGAAGAATGTGATGAAATAATTCAGCAATTGATAGATTTTATACAATGATACCTGAATGTTTTGTTGAATTCATGAATGCGTACGGAATTCGGAAATTTATTCGGGAAATCCCGAAAAACGCACGCGAATAAACCGTAAGTAATAGTAAAATACGTAATTCTTTTAATTTTTAAATAAGTGTTTTTGATATCAACTGCTGTCTCCGTTGATTAATTCTAAAATGTCATATCAGAAGCATTTATTTTATTAGCTTACAATACGGCCGACGTATCTTGGCGAGTCGGAAGTTAGTTGCTTGGCTGCGCAATGAATCTTTTAGAAACGAAATTATCTACTGCGCAGCCAATCAACTAACTTCAGACTCGCCAAGATACGCCAGCCGTATTGTACTGACTGGACTGTACGCACTGCTCTTGTTGCATGAGAAGTTGGCAAAAGAACAACACTTAAAAATCTTCCAATTTCATTATTTTCGTGTTTATTCTGATTCTTTTTTTATACAGTCGTTGACGCACTGGCTGGCAGTAAAAATGAAGTAATTAAATCATTCAGACGAAACTTCTGCATTAATTTGCAATATTATGCATGATGTTTTGACGGCAGATTCCAGCGATGAAAACGGAGCGGATAAACGGACAGGAAAATACGCTTAGCTTTATTCAAATACCGACATTGGCCTTTCAAATCGTGATTATGAATGAATACTTTTGTTTTATTAACATATTACGCAGTAGAACTTTTAGTGGCTTGACAAAAGGGGGGTGACGAATAGAAAAAAAAAACGGCCAAGTGCGAGTCAGACTGGCGCACTAAGGGTTCCGTAGCACCACAAATAACTGTGAAATAACTGTTTTTATATTTTTTTGTTTGGCTATATAGTATGCACTACAATCTTACCTTTCACACTTGTAGGTATTACCGTTTTTAAGATAAAAAATGCCTTTTCTTAGAGCTTTTTTTTATGGGGCCCTTGGGCTTAGATTTATTATTTTAATATTTGCCATAATAGAGGCCATAGTACACCCACATATTCTGTGAAAATTTCAATTGGTTACCTATTACGGTTAAAAATATACAGCCCTGTGACAGACAGACGGGCTGACAGACATACGGACAGATGGCGTAGGCTTAGTAATAAGGTGTGGAAAGCCGTCGCCTCCTTTTGCGAGGAGGTGATGCCGACCAAAGAGGAGGCGGAGAGAGAGAGAGGCAACTGCCACTCTCCTTTCCCGCGCCAGACGCACCGGGCGGCGCCGGTGGGCACGTGACGATCGCCGGCCACCCTTGCGTGTGGCCAGCGGGCGGTGGGGTAAGGGACCCGTCGCTCGACCAGTAACAGGCCCGAGCTGTGTTCCGCGAGCGCCTCTCAGGAGGACGTGAGGAAAGGCCCCACAGAAGGAGACGTCCGCCAGGGGCTGGCGGACCGAGGCCTGCCGGGGTTGCAGTGCATGCAGCTGCGAATCCCGCGACCCCGGCCAAAGGTCAGGAGAAGGAACACCGTCGGTTTTTAGCCGGTAAGAGTCCGGCATAACCCTTCGCCTTCTCCGGGCGAAAGGTATCCATAAGGATATTCCGAAGAAAAAAAAAGGGCTTAGTAATAGGGTCCCGTTGGCATGGAATCCAAAAAAAACACCTCACCTCTATCAACCAATCATTTAATTTTCTACTGCTTAAATCCAATTTATTCATATTTTTTATTGTTATTAATAATATCAACTTAATAACTATAATTATAATTACGTAAGTAACGCTGTTAAACAAATAATTCATCAAAGCGTAATTGCTAATTGTATTATCAATACTGCTTTGTAGTAATTAATGCCAATATTAGCGATTGCTATTCCATCTCCGCCGTCGATATTGATTCGGAATATTATTAGCCGAACTCTCTAGACAGTCAATGTTCGGGAATAACTCGTGGCGCTGCGCTCAGCTACGTTTTTATCATTTCGGAAGTATAGATCCCGGTGGAACAATTCTAGCCTTTTAAGTATGTCGGAATACTATTTTCAGTCGGAGATTGACTTTGAATGACTGTATTACTGAACTTCGAAGTTTAAAATACCGATGTACTGTATTCATAAAGTTTAAAAGTACGAATTACGTGAGTTAGAATGTACGCTATTACGAATTACTTTATTCAGAATGTTCATCATTCCGATGCACGTTACTCCGAAAGTTCACTATTACGAATTAGGTCATTGAGAATGTTCATCATTCCGATGTACGGGACTCCGAAAGTTTACTATTACGAATTACGTCATTAAGAATGTTCATCATCGCGATGTACGGAACTCTGAAAGCTTACTATTACAAATTACTAAATTTCGAATGTTCATCATGGACATTCTAAGAAAGTATTTAGGTACTTTGGCATATTTAAAATTTATTAAACTACTATTACCTATTTAGATTAAGATTTTTAATTTCTGTAGCCATACACTGTTATAGTTCATTTGTAATTATAAAATTGTATACCTACTTATATAGCTTTACTTTTTTTAACGTTGTTAAATCATGAATTGACTTCTTACGGAAGGAGCGGAAGGGAGTGTCAGACTCTTACTGACTAAAACCCATCCGTGTTCCTCCTAATGCCCTTTGCGTTCCAAGGCCGCGGTAACTTTAGAACAAAGTCCGCAACCCTGGCAAGTTAGTACCTAGCTAGTTACACAAAATTAACATGAACTGAACTTAACATTTAATAAATTTAAATTAAGTTATCCTTACCTATCTATCCATAGAATCTATATACATAAAAGCGAAATACTATCTCAGAATCTCGATGTTGAACATTCGAAATTTAGTAATTTGTAATAGTAAGCTTTCGGAGTTCCGTACATCGCGATGATGAACATTCTTAATGACGTAATTCGTAATAGTAAACCTTCGGAGTCCCGTACATCGGAATGATGAACATTCTCAATGACGTAATTCGTAATAGTGAACTTTCGGAGTAACGTACATCGGAATGATGAACATTCTGAATAAAGTAATTCGTAATAGCGTACATTCTAACTCACGTAATTCGTACTTTTAAACTTTATTACAGTACATCGGTATTTTAAACTTCGAAGTTCAGTAACACTTTGAATGTATCGATCATAAATGTAAACGTTTTTTTCATGTGGAAGTTGTGTTTTTTAGATTTCGTTTTTAGGTATTTTGTTATTTTTAAAGTAGACTGAATAAAAGGAACGATGGATGGATGATGTATAAGATTATATGACTAGAAAGAGGGTGATTACTAAGATGACGGCTTATAGATATGTATGGAAGAAAAATACATGCTGGGCCGATCCCAAGTAGGTATGTTGGTATAAGAGCATGAGGATAATGATGATTGAATAAAAGAAAAAACTGGCCAAGTGCAAGTCGGATTCGCGCACGAAGGGTTCCGTACCATTATCTATTCAGTTTTTTAGTATTTGTTGTTGTAGCGGCAACAGAAATACATCATCTGTGAAAATTTCAACTGTCTAACTATCACGGTTCATGAGATACAGCCTGGTGACAGACGGACAGACGGACGGACAGCGGAGTCTTAGTAATAGGGTCCCGTTTTACCCTTTGGGTACGGAACCCTAAGGGCTCTTTCAATTTAGACGTTTCGTGTCGGACCGCTGCGGTGCCGAAGCGGTGCGTTTGTCGTATTGCGCACGGACGGTCGCTTGTTTTCATACAAAGCGCGCGGTACGGCAACAGTGCTGCGTCGGCACCGCGAACGCTCGACAACAGGACGGCAACATCGCAAACTCCACGTGTTCTTTTCGCTGTTGAATAGTGCGGTGAATAGAGGTGAGAGCTAATTTCATCGAATTTTCATTTATTTTTTTGCTTAAAATGGATGATATAAACGTGGAAGAATTTATAAATGAAATTTAAATACGTCCTACTTTAAGGAACTCCAAAAGCGACAAATACAGTAATCGCACGGATATAAAATAGTTTTTTGCCGCTGAATTTTACTTTTATCTAATTCAAGTAATTCGTGGAAACATTCTATAGGCATTCCTAGGTAATTAAAAAAAAATCTTGGATATTGTTTTATAGGGTAAAGATTATGGAAATCACATGTTAACGAAAACATCGGTGATGCTCTTTTACGGGGGCGTCGTTTTTGTTTCTGTTTGATGTTTTTCAACAAGAGCACTAACAGTAATGTTTCTTCGTCAGAGTCCATGGCTTAACTGCTGTCAAAGATATTTAAAACATCACTAGCATACAAACGCACGGCAGTCAGATACGCTTTCAATTTAGACGTTTCGTGTCGGACTGCAACCGTACTGCAGCTGATTTCTCCATTTGCTGGATTAACAAAATGTGAGTGAGAGGTGAACAATCAATTTCAGTTGTCGCCATTTAATGTCCAACAAAACACTTCGTAAAAAGCGTGTCACTAGTCACCGCTAGCATCACATTCAACTATTCTAGTCTTCTCACTGCACTGAGCTCAGTTTAAATACCAATTGGATTAAAAATTTAAACAATGCCACTCACCAGTCTCATTTGAATCACAAATTCAAGTGAAATATGGATATTATTTGCACAGACGCGAAATCACGTCTGTGGTTATTTGAGAACGATATTTTTAACGTTGGAAATTTTGGATTTTGTTTGGTATTTCATTTGTGTTTCATAATTTTTGGATGTTTTAATTTGAAACGGCGATTTAACATCACGCCTGTATTGCCCGAAGGGTTAGGCCGAGGTATATTATAGAACACCCTCATTTCGCAGTCATGTTTAAGTCACAGAATTTAAAAAAAAAATAGGGTCGAGAATATTACAATCAAACGGGCACAGTTTCAATTTCGATTTCAATGTCGATTTAATATATCTTGCGTACAAACAAAACTACCTACAGCTAAAAGACGTCACTACAAGTGACGATGTAAGGATATCGGGACTATCGGGCTCTACGTATCACAGCAGACAACCTGGTGACATTACCTGTGCCCAAGAGCCCAGGCCACTGAATGAAAGCAGTGATACCCAGCTGGGGAGGGCTAATTCTATTAGCAACCCGTTTGTCCAGGGTGGTGACAATAATCATTATCTCCCTCTTTTAGTAGAGGCCCATGTCCAGCAATTGGAAATAGAACGCAAGATTTATATTGATGGTATCACAAACTTTCGTAGTTAATATCCTCCCGGATACCCTCCGTCTGGGGAAGACGTAGGATTATGCCGGACTCTTACCGGCTAAAAATCCACTGTGTTCCTTCTACTGACCTATGACCGGGGTCGCGGGGTTCGCAGCAGCATGCACCGCAACCCCGGCAATTGTATCACCACTGCCTTAACTTCTTGTAACCAAACAGAACAAGTTAAATTCAAATTAACAATAATTTCACATACATTTCCACCAATTAAATTGTATTGGCAGTTTTGATAGTGAGGCCGCCAAAGTTTCCTATCCCATTGAATACGGTATTCTAAGTAGTATCTGTAATAGCTTAATGTTTGTCTGTCAGCATTGTCACTGCGACGTAAAATAACGTTGCCGAATTTAGACTGCTGAAGTTGTTCATACAAATACTCGACCATCGCAAATACCGATCGTGAAATGAACGGTCGCTCCCGTTGTTGTGTGAACGGATGGCAACTCAATAGATCTTTATTGACTTGTCGGCTTATTATGCTTTCTATACGTGTATTTCTAGCGACTGTCTAGTTCCTTTCTTCATATTAGGACGGTTTGTGTTTAACAGTGGACGTTTCTGTAAAAACACAGATCTCATTTCATATCTCATATCATACAGGGTTTTTTTTTCGTTTCTAAGTATACAGGTAGATATTGGCAAGATCTGAAGGGTCTCCAGTCAATGGAGGTGAAGTAAAACAATTAACTTAAGCTACCTACTTATACTACACTAACATCATGACTACTAGCAATAACAGTACTAAGGGCGACATTCGGACCTCGGCTTTGGGCGTTGTTGGCAAGGGGTTGGGGTGGAGACAGCTTGTAAGGGCTGAATTATCGGTGTGAATATCACACAGGACTTATAGATCACTATAAATAACATTCGGAAGGGAATATACCTAATCGAGGTCCGAGTTCCTCTAGGGGTCGCCCTTAGTGCTGTTGTTGCAGGTAGTCATGATGTTAGTGTAGTATAAGTAGTTAGCTTAGGTTAAGTATTTCACTCCCCCCCCCCCCCCCCCCCCCCTTTGGCTGGAGACCCTTCAGGTCTCGCCAATAACTGCCCGGTTACGTAGAAATGGTCCCTTGAACCACCTACAGCAGTCCAATAGAAAAAAAAAAATACCTAACGCGACACGAAAACATGACATGTGATGACGACTTCTAGCGCTATACAAGGTGTAACATAAATAACGCACAACCTCTTAAGGAGTCACTGTACTCATCATTATGAACAACTTTTACTATGGGATCAAAAGTGAAATCGCAAAAAAAAAAACAGCTTTGCCCTTTATTACCGTTCGCATAACTCGTCAAAATGTAGGGAACAGCTGTTTTTTTTTTCGCGATTTCGGATTTGATCCCATAGTAAAAGTTGTTCATAATGATAAGTAACGTGACCCCTTAACAGGTTGTGCGTTATTTATGTTACACCTTGTATATTTCTATGAACCGTTTACTTACGAAACGCCACGATAGTACTAGTGTTACTACATTTTATTGTATCGTGTCGTGAGCCGTATAAAAACGGTCTAATTCGCCTTTATTTTTTCGGTGTAATATTTTAATGCCGTGCCAGCACTGATATGGCTGTGCAAAGAGAACGTCATGAAAAAGAGTGTAGAACATATACGGGGTAAAATACATTTGACGTAAATCAACGTCCATTTATATCAAGACAAATTAGCATACTTGCCGCTCAGCTATTTTTCGAACGAAGAGTACGCCGTGGGTGATAATAATCCCACTAATATAATAAATGTAAAAGTTTGTGAAGATAGATGTTTGTTACTTAATCATGCATAAACGGTTGAACGAATTTAGGTAAAATTTGGTACACAGATAGACCATATCCTGGATTAACACATAGGATACGTTTTATCCCGGTACATGAAGTAGTTCCACTAAGATATGAGTGAAAACGCAGGCAACAGCTTGTATCGAGTAATAATACTAGATGTAAGGGACGGTGTGCGGTGTGTCGGACCCGTTGCCCAACCAGTAACAAGCCCGAGAAGGCAGCGCGCACCTCTCAGGAGGATGTGGGGCAAGGGCCCCACAGAAGATGACGTCCACCAGGGGCTGGCGGCCCGAGGCCTACCGGAGTTGCGGTGTATGCAGCAGCGATTCCCGCGACCCCGGCCAAAGGTTAGGAGAAGGAACACCGTGGGTTTTTAGCCGGTAAGAGTCCGGCATGACTCTTCACCTACCCCGGGCAAAGGGTATCCATGAGGACATACAAAGATAAAAAAAGTGACGGTTTGCCGAAAAGGAAAACAGTAAATTCAGCTCGTAAAATATAACCATTAATACAAATAATACAAACATAAGACATTTTATTTAAAGATGATTGTTACTACGAAGACTGATAGATCTGATGAATCCGAGTCGGTTCTCGGAAGTCCTTTGATCTGTAATGACCTAATGACAGCAAATCAACTTATTTTATTATAAAAGAAGTTTGTCCTTTAGTTTCTCAGAAAATTTGTTATCACATCAAATGGCTTAGGACGACGGTATAATCACAGTCTAATAAAATAACTATGTTGGAATTCGGAAGATAAGTGATTTGCCTTCTCAATTGATATATTATTAAAATATTTGTGATAAAATTATTATTATCAAAGATGATTTAAAATATAATATCAAAATTGTTTTCTTTACGGCATCATAATTGTATATCTTTATAATTACAATTAACAGCTTGGTGTGTAAAACTAGCGGGGGAAGAAACATCCAAAGGTTTACCTTTTACTGTGAACTTATCAGTTTTTTTATGATTTTATCTTCATTGTTACAGTTAATGTCTATGCTTTTGCATGAGCTCAAATAGAATTAAAATATTGACTGAATGCTCAACTGAAGATTTCACGAAAGCAGACGTGATAATTATTTTCTGTGAAATTGTTTTGAGTCATGTTTGTTTTCAGTTCGTCTTCTCGTCATCTTCCTGCCCTTACCCCAACTTACTTGGGGTCGGCGCAGCGTGTTTTTCTTCCATGCATCTCTATTTATAATTTATCCGTCATTTCAGTAGTCACCCCCTTTTTAGTCATATCATCTTTCACACTAACCATCGTTTCTTTCAACTTCTGCTGTTTCGAACCGGTTTTAGTTCGGCTCCTAATTATCGGAATTCAATGCGGAACAAGTTTAACCCAAAATAAACTTACGCTAAATATTATGACTCCTAAGCGACAATGATTTAAAGTAATGAATATTGGAGGGTCACCGACAAACTTTTTCGGATTCCGAAACGAATTTGATCAAAAGTAAAACAGTTGACCTTAGAAGACCAAAACTTTTTCATTAAGGTGTCCAATTAAAATATGTTTATTAGATTTGTAGTAAAGAGGTATATGAATATTTATCACGACATCTACTGAGACTTGAGCTACAATTTTAATAAATTGCGTTGTAACTTTTTAATCGTATGCTACAGATGTCTTGCCTTTGTAAGCCTTTCCTTTTAGTAGCGTCGTGTAGTTCTTATATTTATTCAGATATAATATTATTTTACTACAAATTCAGGGGCGTTTGTAAATGTAGATCACGTTTTATGCGAACTTATTACTTTGATGATATTTTCTCTTGAATCAACATCTACTTTGTTGTATTCATTTTTATTAGAAAGAATTTACCTGAATGTACACGTTACATTATCAGATATTTTATTGCTTCTAACACCAACATTCTCTGAGGTAATTGAAAGAAATTCACCACTATTATCGTTAAGCTCAGTTTTACCGTTAATAAAACTAACATTAAAAAATCGATAAACTCCCTGTAGATCTAATTACCCACGTATACTTCAGTGGAGGCACGCCATTGCTCTAGTTGCTAGGAGCGTCAAAATGAATTATGGCTCTTCATTAAGCTAAAGTGCTGTCTTAAAGTGTCTAAAAAGATTCCATTATGTTAGGGGAATAGCACCCGCCTCGTTTATTAAGCTCGCCAACAGTTTTTTATCTGATTACACCGTGAACAGATTTGTGTTTTGCAAGATTGTAAAATTTGTGAGGCGAAAAAGTTTGGACGTTTCTATTAGGATTTTGGAGATAGGTGAGATTGAAAAATCTAACTAAGGTTTGAGAGTTTTGGGTGATCTGATATTTGAAATTATACTTAATTGTTTTTTTACTGTCTAGGAGTTGGATTGCTTAATTTCGAAGAAAACTTTAAAAACATGTATTTATTGTTAAGTGTAGTTGAACAGTTGCTTTCCATGCAGGAGGGTCCGAGATCGAACCCGGCCCGCACCTCTGACTTTTCGAATTCATGTCCGAATTAGAATTTGATTATCACTTGCATTATGGTGAAGGAAAACATCGTAAGGAAACCTGCAAACCTGAGAGGGCTCCGTAACCCGTGCCCAGCAGTGGGGTAGTAATGAGCTAATTGTGTTTTTAATGTTTTAGTGTTAGTGTCTCAGCAAATGTCTACTGATGATCCCTATATTGTGTAAATAGAATTATGCCAGAGTTATGAATAATTAATGATGCTCAATTATACAACGTTAATTTAAGTATAGGTATACAAAAACCGAGACGAGATCAACGAGATTTTCATCAGAACTGCCTGAATATGTGTTTTTTTTAATACATCGTTAGTTACACCGTAGTTTATGTCGCGTTACGTTCCCTAGTAAAGTTTGAAATGCCTGAGATGTGCCATGCAAGGGTTGTCTAATACACGGAAACTGACCGAGCGGGCCATTTCAAGCCTCAAGGTATCTATTCCCGTCAACTGTTGTGGGTAGAAACCTACTGAAACAAAATTGAAATTTATGAAAAAAAGAAAGTGTTGTAAAAAATATGTCAATCGATTCTCCTAGTGATTCTGAACAAACTAGTTTCAGGATTAGTATATACTAAAACTAAGCTTGTATATTCTTGTATACCTTGAAGTAAAGGTACTTTTTATTAAAAACATAGACACTGAATCAGAATCAGTTATTAAATTATCACAACAAAGATAAACAAAAAAAAAATAGCAAAAATATCGGACGTTCCTCAATGGGGGTTATTTTACTTACTACCCTAGAGCGCATGCGCGTGCCGCTCTTTTTAACCTGTGGTACAAGTTTTTCCAATGTTTCCAACAATATTTATTTAGTTTCAGATCACTAACTGTTTTAACCAGAATGAAGTGGTAAAATAAAGTTATCTTTTAAAATGTTGCTCTTATTTGATCATTTCAAAGTTCGCTTCGATGATCGTACATAATCCATAATGATAACTTAATTAACTAGCATCTGTCACATAACCAGTACTAATCTAACTACTGCCATTAGTAACTATTGTATTGCCGTCCGTCCGTCTGTCCCGACCACATCGCTTCCGCTGCGGTTTGCCTATGATTTACTGATACTCACTCCAACTGACGTTATGTGATTGTCGTTTATGTACTTTATTTAATTCAAGCTTCCTGGATTGAATTCAATCCTCTATTTCTGATCAATGTTTTACGAACATATTATTGATAGATATGCGTCTATCTACACTTGGGGGCAAATAAATCGAGCCACTTCTTTTTTCACGTTTCCTTGTTATTAGTTTTGGTTTCATGGATTATACCTATACTAAGTTGACAAAAAACTACCCTCATTGTAAAGGTTATCAAATAATCTTTTAGGCGATATACAGCGTGTCCCAGAAAGTAGTGTCAAGCGGAAGTCCAGAGGTAGAACATCCTTTGAGGTATCCAAATCACCCCCATGTATGTTCCGCGATTTTTTGTAGTTTTCGAGTTATGAATGTTTTTCATGTTTTTAATCAAACTCGGACTATAACGATATTTTTGATCATAGTGACGTGAATAGTTGAGATACATGAGTAATTTTTTTTTCTAAATTAACTGATTAGTGACCCTATCGAATGCATAAACATTTGTAACCATAGACGTAACGAATGCGTTACAAAAAAATATTGAATTGTCATAAAGTTAAAATCTTGCCTGTTTCCTAAATCTTTGTGGGTGATTTAAAAATAAATCTCCCTAAACTTTTTTTGTCAGATGTATTTCAAAAACTTGTCCATTTTATCAGCTATTTACCCTGTAAGTTTCATCGAGCTATCTCTACGACATCACAATAAAATTTTCATTCAAAGCATACAATATTGAGAATTCCAGTTGTAAAAGGGTGAATAAAAAATTGATTAAAACTAACTAATAACGTCTTTTTAGTAACCCTCGACGCAAAAAGAGGGGTGTTTTTAAGTTTAACGTGTGTGTTTGTGTGTCTGTTTGTGGCATCGTAGCTCCTAAACGGATTTTGATTTAGTTTTTTCTTTTGTTTGAAAGGTGACTTTATCGACAGTGTTCTTAGCTATGATTTAAGAAAATCAGTTCAGCCGTTTGAAGATCATCAGCTCTTTTCTGGTTGTCGAAGGGATATGAGCAACTTCTACTGGTCTGATCGTTTCGAAATTTACTATCAATCTAACACCGACACTAATTAGTCTCTTAGAAATGCTTTAGCGTTGTTTCTTTGGTTTGGATTATTGTAGTGTCGGTATTAGATTGGTCTGCAAATAGTCTGAATTTGAATCAAATTTAAATTTGTGGTACATTGTAAAGAAAACATTGTCCAATAAACATATCACTAATATCGTACTACTACTAGTATCATACTACAACAACTTTAAGACGCATTTGTAGAAGCTTGGAGAAACATTCCCTAGAAATGTACGAAACATTCATAGAATCAATGCCACGTCGTTGTAGAGCTGTAATCGACAGCAGAGGCTTCCCAACCAAGCATTAATTGTTTATTATAAAACGTTTGTACCGTTTACCTTCATTATTTATTGTTTCGTTACCTTTGTTCATATTTATGATAATGTTTTTTTTTTCTGTTTCTAATTAGTTGTCCACCTTAGTACGTTGTGCTGCTTCAATTTTATTTTATAAAGTATACCAGTTTTTACATAAACGGTTGTATGATATTTCCAAAACTGACATAGTAATACTTCATGATGTGGATAGATTGTAGATAAATAGGTATAAGCCCTCTATGATACGTAAAACATTAATTATCAAGTTAATTTGTACTAAAAATGAAAGTCACACTTGGTGTTTCTAATTATATGTCCACCACTGTATATGCACCCACGATACAAAAGAAATACTAAAAAACCAGTTGCGACTGAAAATCAGTTTCATAAACCAAGAACTCTATGAATAATATTCCAACAAGTATAAATCATTAAAACTATTAGTTTCTGATTGGTTGAAAGGTAAACTTTGCTCATGCATATTGCAAGCTTAGTACTTTCCAAGTAGAGCTACTTACTTGCACTTAGATACTTAGTTGGACTGCATATACAAGGAACTATTGCTTCATGAATCGCTTTACAAATACGTTTTACGTAGAGTATGTAAAGCGTTCTATAATCTTCTTATGAATGGGTACTATAAATACCTATCATATTTAGTAGAAAAACTAAGGAAAAATATATTTAAAAAAATCACAGTAAATAATATCTTGTAAAATTCTGAAATTGCGATAATATCACTTCATATTTTTGTCGCAACTACGCTTCCTATATCTTATTTGTAAACTGTACAATACACATAATGATGATTGTTCTTGCCAAAAAGTTCTTTAGAATTACTGTATATTTTACTCTTTTAAATTGAAATACTTAAATAGAGGGCGGCGAAATTATCCTCCGCCCCGGGCGGCTGAAACCCACGCTACGCCACTGAGCAGTGGGAAACCGCCTCTTTCGTCGACTACTCAAATTAAAAGAAAAAGTTTTTTTTTAATATGTATTGTCCTGTATTTCTACAACTCTCTATCCATTGCCTCTTTCGGTCAACTCTACAGAAAGATGTCCAAATCGTTAGTCCAGCTTTTCCTTGGCCTGACTTGGCGGTAACGTCATTCCTCAGGCATCCATTACTTCGATGAAAATCGTTGATACAGGCTGGTAATTTGAGATGGGGCAGTGACAGTTGGAGCTACAGAAAAACGTTCTTAGGAGATAATTCGTATAATTGGACCATTTTGAAAAAAAATATACAGTTTGCGAGAAAAAACGCAGTTTTCACAAAATATTTTTATGATGCTAATCGATCCTATTTCCCATAAGGATCAAAACACTCTTCGGGACCATCTGAGTTTGGAGTACTAGAAACGTCAGAAATCGCAAAAAACTTATTTGAGAAGATTGGGCGCTTTTGGGGGGCAGTCTTATGTAAAATTGACGTTCAAAAAGAACTGAGTAATTCTAGTCTATTTTGAATAAACGAGTTTTGAGTTTGAGATGGGGATGTAATAGGGACAGCTGCCTTAATCGATGTGGTTACAGAAAAATGTTCGAGACTGAGCATCATTTTTGAAAATATTTCGACTAGTAAGTAGGTAAGGCGGTCATGACCACATTCTCGTTATAGGATAAAAACGCCGCCGTCATAATTATATTATTCCAAACCTGGATTGTAAGTGTTGTAGGTGTACATATATTTTTTCTGATGGCAATTCCAATTATACTCAGTTAATACTCTTGCTCTCACAGTTTTGTTTGAATTTTTTAGTTGGAGTTACAGAGTTATTTTCATGCAAAAGTTGCTAAATAACATTTTCTATTTCAGATAGCTTTTATTAAACTTTCAAAATCTCTACACCGAAATCCCATTTGTTAGAAATAAAGATATAAAGTGACTTTTTAAATGCAAATGGCTGATATCCCCAAACTGTTTGTTGTATTTTATTGATTGTTACTTATTAAAATTTAAGCTTTCAGCAGTGCGAGCACGGTTCTTTTTATCGAATTTTATCGAGACGTTAAGTTATCCACTCTAAACTTCAAATTTGACTTAAGGTATTGATATAACGACAAAGGCAGCACGGATCGTAATTTACCATTGATTTAAGAAACGTAAGAGGATAAGCCCTAAATTGATGTTATTTTAAATACTATGTCAATATGTTGTATCGCAGTAAAAAATGTAATCTGTCTCGTTCTTACACGTAATAATTTACAAATGTAAAAAGTGTGTACACTATATGTCATAGATTTTAATTTTCTATTATCGTTTTTCAACGTCACCAAGCTCCGCCTTGAAGGATATTTTTGACATGACGCCATTTTAGAGAATTATTTATGCCTTTCGTCTGTCGTTCATGCTTTGTTCGAAGTTTATTTACAGTTTTACAGTGAACCTTGGGTGTTTAGGTATTTTTTGTTGTATTATAAAGGATAAGTGAATAAAACCTAACATGACAAAGTGTTGCATCAGAAATGTAATTCATTGCATAAGAGGAAAACTTGACTTCAGATCGTGTGACCACATCTGATATCCTCTTATTTCTCTTTCATCAATGTAATTTACCGACGCCTCGATATGAAGTCGACATACTCGATAAGATTTATCCATTATATCGACTTTTGACAGTTCTTATTGGTAAATTTCTCGAATTATCTCGAATCGTTGTCGTCTTTAAAAAGTTGGTCGATAAAGATTTTTTGAAGCAAAAAAATGGATTTTGGAGAAATCATCTTGTTAATGTTGAAAGCAGAGCGCGTCGGGACGTGGAAAGGATCCACAGCGGAGTATTTTTTTATTATTTTGTGGTTATTTTCTAATCGCTTAGATTATTTAATAGTATTTATTGTAAATATTTTAGTAATAGTATTTGTGTATCTGCATATTTCTGGTGTTGCTATTTGTAAAGTTGATAAGCTGTCGAGAAAACATAGCCGTCGACAAGGCTCGATAAAGTTCCCGAAGCAAGTTCCGTGCTACCGACCCTCGATAAAATTCGGTATGTTTAAATTCTTATCGACTCGAGATCTTATCGAGTCGATTCGAGAAATTTATCAATTCTAAACGTCAAATTTGACATAAGATATAGATATAACGACAAGAGCTGTCGTTTTATCCATATCTTATGTCAAGTTTGACGTTTATAATAGATAAATTTCTCGACTCGACTCGATAAGAAGAACCGTGCTCGCACTGCTGTTATGTTAGTCGCCTTTAGAACTTTTTTTAGATGGAGTTATGACTGGAATTGAGTACATTAAGGTCGATTACCTCGTCTGTGTTATTGTAGGGCCATCGTACGTGGGATCAGACACTTATCCCACGCATGCAACGTATGCGATGCGTTAAGACAACAGGGCAACTGAAAATATAATGCAAACACTGTCTATGAAAGTACGATTTAGAAACACATTTCAAAGTCATTGCATTGTGTTAATTTGTGAATTATTATTTTACAGATTGTGTTTTTTTAATTCCTGTGCTGAAGACTACATTATTCTGTTCTAAATCATAGTAGGTAGGTAGGTAGTAATAAATATTAATTTATAATATCTACTGTCGTGGTGTCGTGTAATGTCGTGGTGGCCCGGAGGTTACAGCCCCGCTTGTTAAGCACCGGGTTGCGGGTTCAAATCCAGGCATGTACCAATGTGACTTTTTCAATTTCATATGTACTTTCTTAGTTAATCTAAGACACCACTGACATACGGTGAAGGAAAACATCGTGAGGAAACCTGGACTTATGGTCTGAAATCGCCAACCCGCAGTGAGCAAGCGTGGTGATCAATGCTCGTTCCTTCTCTGTACGAGAAGAGGCTTTTGCCCAGCAGTGGGACAGTTATAGGCTAATATTTATTTATTTTTATTTTAATATCTACTGTATTCATTGAAATTGTTGTAGAGATATTGATTTTAAAAGAGTAAACATGGATTTTGTTGCCGACTCTGCTTCATAGGAAACGATAAATTGGAACCGTGCACCTAAATTCGTTTTTTCATAAGTGCCTGTTCAGCCTAATCCTAATTTCCTAACTTTTTGATATTATAAATGCGAAAGTAAGTTTGTTTGTTTGTTACCTTTTCACGCCTAAACCACCGAACCGATCATCCTGAAATTTTGCAAATACGTTGTCAGGTGTACAGAAACGGTCATAGGGTACCTTTCATCCCGAAAAAAATACTGTTCCCAAGGAAAACAACAATAACGTTCATAGATGGCGCCACGTGTCTATCGAATCATGATTGAATCATATTATTATTGAAATTTTAGTAGTGTGTTAAGAGTTTAATTAACGCGAGCGAAGCGGCGGGCCAAAGCTAGTGTGAAATAAAAGTTTTTGACTAATTCATTAATTGAGCATGACAAGTGTGTTTCTAAATTATTTACATTCATAGATAATGTTTGTATTGGAATATTTCCAAATGTATCAATGCATCGCATACATTGCTTAAAGGGGATCAGTTTGTTTCTAACTTTATAGAGCACCTTTTACGATTCTTATTAGTGACTGATGAGTACAAAAAGTATACTAAATACTTAAGGTCACATGGCACACTATATCGGCTCCGCAACGGCACTGCTCCAACCCAGAAATTAGTTTGTCATTCAAATTAGAGCATTAAATCGTGTGTCGTATAATATATTTCATAATGTCAATATGAAAAAGCCAACGGCGGGCCGTCAGCGCGCTTGTCGCTACCATACAACTCGACTTGCAGCCAGCGCGCTGCAAGCGAGCGGACCACGTGCTTACAGAGGGCCGACGGCGTGCTTACTGCGCGCCGACTGCGTGCTTACTGCGCGCCGACTCCGAGTCCTAGTCGTAGACGTGTTCAATCACAAATGCCATAAAACAATTGTGTTCGCGGTGACAGTAAGCTTGCACCTCACGGTCGGCGCGCGGACTGCAAGCTTGCACCTCGCGGCCTGCGCGCTGACTGCAAGCTTGCAGCTCGCGGACGGCGCGTAGTTAGCGTGCTGGCGGCTAGCCGTAGCCTAAATCCGAGGCGACGCCGTGTTGCAGCGATGTAGTTGCCGTGCCATGACCTTTATACTATTACTTTTGCCTGCAAGCGTCTTTAGCCGTCGAATAATGGAGTATTTCATATTTAGGATTACAGCATCAATAATTTTTTCCCCTTTTTTTCTATTGTGCTGCTTGTAGATGGTCCCTGCGGACCGTTTCTCCGTTAACAGCCAATGGAATAGAAGTAAAATACATAACATAAACTAACTACACTTAAATCATGACTACTAGCAACAATAACAGCACTAAGGGCGTCTCCTAGTGGGACTCGGACTTCGGCTAAAGGTGGCTTCCCACGGTGCGTAGTAGTGCGCACCGGCTGTGCGTGGTATCATCCGTGAAATCACGCACCGTGGGAAGCCACATTATGAAGGTGCGTGATGTGGATACGGAGCACCGCTCCGCACGCGTCCGTGTTACCACGGACGATTCTCTTCCCATGGTGCGTCGGTGCGAGCTCGTGCGTCGCGGTGCGCGATATCACGCACCGTGGGAAACAAACATTACGGCGTTGCTGGCGGGAGATTGGGAGGGAGATAGCTTGATGAGGGCTAAATTATCGGTGTGATTTTGTAACTGGATTATTAACTTCTTATTTACTTATGTAGCAGTCACGGCCTGTCCAAATCTCCACGTCACGACGTCGTCAACGTGGAACGGTGCGGTGACGTGGCACGGTACGTTGAAGTAACGTGCAAATTTACGTTACCGTATCGTAAAAATGCACGTCAGGATCATTGTTAGATTTATCGTTGACCATGTAGATCCTGAATTTTAATAAGAGAAACAGTAAGGTATGGTTTTAAAGCATCGGAGCACATAGACGGCGACCAACACGCGGGCGTGGAGAGCGCGGGCGGAGCGCATAATACGTGTGCGCTTGCGGCTAGAGGTGGAACGTGTTACGATACGGAACGTAATTTTGCACGTTACGTCAACGCACCGTGCCACGTCACCGCACCGTTCCACGTTGATGACGTCGTGACGTGGAGATGTGGACACGCTCTAAGTAGGTAGGTACTAGATTTGTATGTAACCTAACGTCAAAGCCAAACTGTACATGCTGCAAAATTATATCCAAATCACTGAACCGCTTCGCTCGAAACAATGCCAGGTGCTTTAATATGTGAAATTAACACAAGTACGTGGTGCTTACAGATAAATAATATTCGGTTCGTAGAAATCGCTTTTGTAGTTAACTTAGTGGAACATTTTTTATTCATGTGTGTTGAATTGTGCATAGTGGCTTGTGGTTAATTAACAACTGCACGGATCATGAGATTGGTCAATAAGTGGATGGGTGACCGTTCAACACATGGAGGGGCCTGTGTGCCTAGAAAAGCATGTAAGAGCTCTTACACACCACGTTTTTTTCAGGCGCTGTCAATGCGCGTCTCACGCAACTATAACGCGCTGCAAACGCGATATTATCGCAACCAATTTACCTATTCACACGTTCATAAAATTGTAGTATGCAGACGACGACTTTTTCGCGGGCTGTCGACGCGCTCCTAGCGTGGAGTTACATCGATATAGACGCGCTGGCACAGCGGGTCTCTTTAGCTGCAAACACATACATACAGCGCGTTTTAATCCAAGGAGATTTGCTCACGCGCGTCTGTAGCGCGATACACGCTCCTTCGCGCGTGTGCTACACACGTTTTACTTTACAAGGAGAGTTGCTCACGCGCGTCTGTAGCGCGTTTCTCGTGAGTTTGCAGCGATGCAATCGCAAGTAATCTGCCTATTTCAACTTTAGCAGCGCCGACAATGCGCGATAGGGAAACGCGCGTCGACGGCGCCTGAAAAAAACGTGGTGTGTTTGAGCTCTTAAGAGCGTTTGTCCTAGGCCGCCGTCACCGAGAAACAAGATTATTTCGGACCGAGTTCGGAACGATGTGACGGCGATCGTGTGTCCACCGCGACCGATCTCGGTGGTTCCCAATATAAGACAAATATCCGTGCACCCGCGCCGTCATCTCGATTGTAGTGGACAAGAGCAGACGCATTTTGTATTGCCGTCATTTCGGTCCGTCACGATCTCGGCGGAGTTCTAGCGGTAGCACCGAACTACTCACAATCTCGGTGGCCGAGATGACCGCGCTCGGATAACGGATGTGCGGTGGACACGCAGCCATAGTAATGTATTTATCGCTACTTCGGCAACGTCATCTCGTTCTCAGTGACGGTGGCGGTGGACAAACGGCCTAAGGCGTCGGTCTCGGATGTCATACGAATACTTATGACAGTCATTACGGGTAGTCAGAAGCCCGAAAGTCTGACAACCGGTCTAACCTTAGGATATCGGCATTGCCTAGTAACTGGGTTGTAGCACAGTCTACCTATATCTTACTCCTTACAGTCGGTCAACGTAGAACATTGTCACAGAGCAATCGTGCGAGGGGTTGCGGGGTGAAGTGGGCGGAAGTTATGTCCCGAGTAGCCATACTGCATACTTGGGACATAACCTCCGCCCCTACATAATTTTGACATTTCATAGGACCTGTCAAATGTATGAGCGTTGACACACTGTATGTAGTAAGTAGGTACACTGTGGTTGCAGAGTCGGCACTACCTTATTCAACCCATTAGCAAATAACACAATAAAATATTATTGCTACCAATAAAATATTAGGCGCTTACATTATTTTTGTTTCCATAAAAATATTTCCCCCTTCTCCGTGTGATAACAGTCGTAACTTACAATTTTACGAGGCAAGCAAGTAAAATGTAAAAAACGCAGTCCTATGTCCTTGTTTAAAGGGCTCGTAAAATACTTACCTTAACGAGCTTCGAGATAAGAAAGCATTGATAAGGACCCCTCTTTAGAATATAAAAACGCCTATTTAAATTTTTCTTGAACGCCATTATAATTTTTTTGTTTATGTTTAGGCGTTTTCCAAGGTGAAAATTGCTGTGGCCGATTTGTGATCCGAGGATCAATTGTTGTGGAGTTCTTTATGTCCTTTTTGATGGAGCTAGAGCTCAGCTTATTAAGGG
The DNA here is from genome assembly GCA_905220435.1 of Amphipyra tragopoginis. Classification (NCBI taxonomy): domain Eukaryota; kingdom Metazoa; phylum Arthropoda; class Insecta; order Lepidoptera; family Noctuidae; genus Amphipyra; species Amphipyra tragopoginis. The sequence continues at coordinate 9,419,813 of HG992006.1, forward strand.
CAACGTTGCTATGGTATGGTTTCTTTGAAGAGTCGTTCTATTCATTCTATTTAGGTTATGGATATGTTTTTTATTTAGTACTAGGGGTCGATCACGGCTTCGCCCGCTTGGATGTCCTTTATCGCATAATCCGCTTTTTTCGGGGTAAAAGTAGCTTATCATCGTTGCGACTTTAAGGCTAAGTTCACATGATCGCGCGGTACTACTAACCGCGCAGTGCAAGATCTTGCGCACGGGACGAAGCGCGCCGCGCTGTGCCGCGCGTTAATGGTAGACGATAAACACTATTTAGCTTGATCTTGTACCGCGCGGTTAGTAGTTCCGCGCGGTATCGCGCGGTCATATGAACTTAGCCTACGATCTCTTATGTGTCACTTTTGGCAAAATCACTTTTTAAATTATTTTACTATGACATTACTTTTCATTTCAACCAACAATAGCAAAGTAAAAAGCAGGAAATCATGTGGCTGATATGATACCTTTATTTTTTGGTTTCATCATATTTTTTTCAGTAGACGGTTTTTATCGATTTTCTCGTAAAAGTGATTGTTACACATAAGAGGTCTTAAAGTCACAACGACGTTAAATCCTTCTCCTGGTTCCAGACTATCTCTGTACCAAGTTTCATCAAAATCAGTTCAACTGTTCAGTTGTGTTTAGTTATGTATATGTGTATTCTGCATATAAACCGTCCTCTTGAATCACTCTTTTGGCATTTGTTCGTCTTCACATAGATAAAAAAAAAAACAGCCAAGTGCGAGTCGGACTCGCGCACGAAGAGTTCCGTGCCATTATCTTTAAAAAGGGAAAAAATCACGTTTGTTGTATGGGTGCCCCCTTAAATATTTATTTTATTCTGTTTTTTAGTATTGTTACAGCGGCAACAGAAATAAATCATCTGTGAAAATTTCAACTCTCTAACTATCACGGTTCATGAAATACAGCCTGGTGACAGACGGACAGACAGACGGACAGACGGACAGGGGAGCCTTAGTAATCGGGTCCCGTTTTACCCTTTGGGTACGGAACCCTAAAAATACCAATCAAGAGGACCGAACGTCAATACATCAAGCCATTAGTGTGGTATAATTGAAGCCCACGCGTGGCCCCGGCGGATTAGAGCTAGGAATTTGTAATGAACCAATTAGTCGGTCGTTGAATGTCCTAGCTTCTGTCTTTACCTTTTGTGAGGTCGTGCCACTGAATTATGACAATTGTTTGCGAGTACGCAGTGCTTGACGGTGCGATTGCATTCACAAGTGGAGAATTATCCGTGGGTTAGAATTCAGAGAGGTAAAGATTCTATTTATGATTATTTACGGTTTAGTCACGTGCATTTTTTCGGGATGCCCGACTAGTTTCTATAAACTAGTCGAAATCAACAATAAAATCTTTTTAAAAAATTGAAAGAACTGAAAAGTCGCAAAAAATAGGAATTATTATTTTTTGTTATTTACAAGATAATTTAATTTGTTTTTTAATTGACAGTGGTGCCGATTCTCTTGTGCACAAATTAAACTTAATTTAGGCTTTGCCATCTTTTTCACTCTCATCAATTAAGAAAGTGACGGACGTACATAAGAGCTGTCATATTTAGTTGAACTAAAATTTCCAAACAACTTTAGACAGCAGGTTGGAATGTGTCGACTAAAAACATGGCAAAGTTCAAGGCGTAAACTAATTTGACATCTCGAACTTAGTTCTTTCTATCACTGTCCTTTTCTCGCGCTGTCTGTTAGTAAAAGATAGCAAGTCTCTAATAATTTTAGTTTAGCTGGTGAACAAGAGAATCGGCGCCAGTGGATGGTTAATTATTATAATTTATTAAGATTTTGTATTACTAGCTTTCGCCCGCAGCTTCGCTTGCGTGAAATTTTGAACCCGTTAAGTGACGATTTTCCATACAAACTTTCATCCCCTATTTAACTCTCTTAGGGGTTGAATTTCGAAAAATCCCTTCTTAGTGGATGCCTACGTTACAAAAGGAACCTGCTGTCAAAATTTCAACTTTCTAACTCCAGCGGTTTAAGCTGTGCGTTGATAGATCAGTCAGTCAGTCAGTCAGCTTCTTCTTTTATATGTATAGATAACTTTCGTGAGACTCACTCATATTTCTGATTAGTGCCAGTTTACTCACGTGCATTTTTTGGGATTTCCTGAGTAGTTTTGGGACTCAAACGAGGCCCTTAATCATGAGCGAACTAGTCGAGCAATCCCGAAAAATGCAAGTGAGTAAACCGTAACTAATCTTAAATCTTTATTAAGTTGTACTAAAATATTTAGGTTCGTGCTACAAAAGTTTTGACACTTGTTAAAACCGTATCTATCGTCAAACTTCATACATAAAAAAAGTATTTTAGCCCTGTTTAGGCTTAACAACTGTTAAGCATTATTTTGTGGTACGGCAGTTATAGTCTAAGGGGGTGCATGAAAAGAGCCTTGACAAGTGACAATACTTAGGTACGTCCGGCGCACCCTGGGCAGTCAGCCCCGCACCAACCTTGCTGACTGGCTAATCCTTTCACCACAGCATGAGCTATTTTCGTATCGCTAGTGCTGACACGAGAGAGAGAGTCATAGTCTAGGTGTTATCTTATCAAATAGGTTTTGAAATGATGTATCTCAATACGTTTTTGTATTATAACTTTCGTGAGACACATTCATATTTATGATTATTTACGGTTTACTCACATGCATTTTTCGGGATTGCCCGACTAGTTTCGGAGTCGGGCTAGTCGGGCAATCCCGAAAAATGCACGTGAGTAAACCGTAAATAATCATAAACTCAATACGTTACTAATTAACGTTTGGAATTGTTGTGTTAAACGGAAGCACTCTACAACAATTACAAAAGTGTTTTTTTTTTTTTGCATTTTACTTAATATAATAGGTGTATTAAATGCACTACTAAATCACGCAAGCTTGCATGTATGTCGTATTGTATTCAAACTAATTCGAACTACATGCGAATCGGTGCTGACAATTGAGATCTTACTCTATCCTAAATATAATTTGTCATTTGAATTGAATACTATAATTAATCATTTATCCAACACATACATAATTTAAAAGCAATACATTATAATAATTTTATGTGTGGAATCATTTATGGGCAAACTAGCTTTTGCCCGCGGCTTCGCTCGCGTTAAATAAGCTAAAAAAAACTCTTAACACACTACTAAAGTTTCTATGATAATATAATTAAATCGTGATTCGAAAGACACATGACGCCATCTATGAACGTTATTGTTGTTTTCTTCGGGTACAGTACTTTTTTTCGGGATGCTACCCTATGTTCGTTTCTGTACACCTGACAACGTATATGCAAAATTTCAGGATGATCGGTTCAGTGGTTTAGGCGTGGAAAGGTAACAAACAAACAAACTTACTTTCGCATTTAAAATATTAGTTAGTATGAGGATGATGTTACAACATGAAATATTAATCTCGAAATAAACCATTTTCGGTCAAAATGCACGTTTGATTTTCGTTCAAACATTCGAATAGTTATACCTTCAGTTCCGCTACAATAGTTTCTATCACTGACGTCTCAATCGAAACTCCAGGAGAAATTTCAGTCTATCGGGTCCAAACTTTCTCATAGATATTTTGAATGGTGCATTTCCAGTGAATTTTCGATTCGCATCTCACTTCAAGTTGGATGAATATTGACATTGTTGTTGCTAACATCTATCGGTCTGTCAGTATTTTTAACTACGTTGTATTAAAACAATTTTTTATTACTAAATCAAGATTAATATACTGAATTATAATCTAACAAGCGCAGTTAAGACTACGCTATACTATTTCGCTATATACCGTGGGCCCCAGGTACCCGAAAATTTTTAACCACGCCTTTCTGATGCTAATAAGAGTCAAATGTTAAATCAAGAAAAGATGAAAAAAGCAAAAAAAAACATTTTTTTAATTTTCCTTTTCCTTAGGAATAAATTAATTTTAGTGCTTCCTCGTAAAAAATACCTTATGGTGCTCCCACACTGCTGTTAGAAATGTTTACAAACATTTTCTAACACTAACAAATGTTAGGAAAAGATGAAAATATCAGATAATAATAAATCTAATTTATCTAATATAGATTATTAGATAGTATTTGTATAGACTTTTTGCAGATATTTTTTTATTTATTGTTGCATTATTGGATACCTATTATATTAGTGGCTACCTCTAGGTACCTCAGACTCCCATCACGCACAACGTAAAGGGATCGTCTCGTTGTCGTATCGATCGTGACTAAAGCGAATAATGTAGAGGCTTCAATCAAAGGATAATAATGTTGAATGCTTCGATATTGTATTTGTGAATGTGAATACATTAATCATACGTAGATGGAGCACATATTATATGTTCCTCATGAATGTGGCTTCGTGATTTGCGGTTTATTTGTTTTATGTTCCTATTATACAGACTGGTTACGCAAATAGAATATTATGTCAATGAAACTATGTACTATATCGTCTAGATAATGAATATAATTTTTGGTCAAAGGAGTTGATAGAATCAGTTTTATGAGCTGCAGTATGCAAAGCACGTTGAAATTATTTAAAGCTTTCAGCACACCATACGCGAGTTGTCAGCGTTGCGTTTCGTCGGCGGACTCGCGTGAGTTGTAACTATACAAGAAACTATTATGAAATACAAAACATTAAATGCGAGCGCGGGTCCGCCGAATGGAGCTGTTTGCGACTAGCGTTTGGTGTGCCAAAGGCTTTAGATAGTTTAAACCTAACCTTTAATAGAAATGTGCTATCTAATTAACTGATGTGGATGTCGTAAGTAGTAGTGAAGGGATTTTATCAGAGTGAAGGGAGAACCGATCTCGTTTTAGTAATGTTGTGTTACGATGACCACCTTCTAAACGTAGGTAAGCCCTTTTTCTTTTAGAAAGAGGTGCATTGCAATTGGACCTGTTTAAGAGCGGTAACGCACTGCATCCGATCCGAATCCGTGAAAATACGTTCCGAAGTAATCATAGATTATTTGTATGGTAGTTTACGCACTAGATATGAGTTCCGCTATCCGATTTCTCTCCGTCATCCGTGAGTCTCCAATTCGGAAGAAATTTTGACGGACCGAAGTAGCCGTAGTACTGTTTGTATGAACGCGTTCGCATAACATCGGATTCAAATCGAACATATGCCAAAGATGACCCCTGAATTGCTTGGATTTGGATCAGAGATCGGATTAGTGCGTAGCAATATCCGAATTCGGTCCGAGATTTTTAGATGCTAGATCCTTATTTTTACGAATTCGGATCGGATGCAGTGTGTAAAGCAATATCCGAATTCGGTCCGAGTTATTTATATTCGTATTTTCACGGATCCGGATCGGATGCAGTGCGTATCCGCTGTAAGGGAGGATAAGTTTAACAGATACAGTAATATGTTGAGCGATGGCTGATTTGCTGGGATGTGACGCATAAATCCCCAATTTAAATTTAGTTTTTTTGTTAGTTTCATTTTATTTTTACTTTTTTTTAACTAATGTGTGTCACGTCATGACGCAAACAGATTTGTTTTCTTTCTTTCTTTTAGATATCGGTATTTTATACGTTTTCTACATTGATGTAGAAACCACATGGAACTTGGGTCAGCGCTCAAAAATGTCTGAACCGAATGTAGACTACAACGCGAAAAATAAGACTAATTTAAGTCAATGGATGCCGTCGAATCTTCGTATTGTGAAAAGCCAAATGCACTAACTTTGATCTAATGTCGTCATCACATGACAAAATTAGATTTAAATTAGTACCTATGTTGGTATTTCCAAGTTTGTATGGCGCATGACGGTGCGACTTGGTAGTGCATGTATTACGGGTAAAAGCCGAATGGCGGTTACAAGGTTTACCCGGGTACAACTAGGTGCAACCAGTAGCAGTGTACTAGTGTAACTAGGTGTAGCTTAAGTCGACGGAGCCCCGGCGGGGCTTCAATTTCTGTCTACAGGGTTTAAAGTAACCTAACACGAAGGGGATGACGGGGGCTTCGTTTGCTCGCTTCGCACGCTCACTCTAGCCCCCGTCATCCCCTTCGAACCTAACCGAAGATAAGTGGGATACATCTAAGTTTAAACGCATGTGGCCAGCTGCACTTAGTTGTACCCGGGTAAACCTAGGTGTAACCACACTTCGGCTATTACCCGTAACATATGTAAACTCAGAACACGTTTTTTCGTAAATTTTGTACTAGACCCTTGGCCCATGTGTACCTCAATGCTATAGTATTTTCATTTGAACGTTGTCAACACACGAACACTTTCAATCAATTTATCTTAGAAACTATTCTACCAAAATCTTGGTTTTACTTAAACAAAACAATAGCTATTCAAAATTCCCAATCTACCAGAATTCCCTTAAGGTATAGTTCGATAGATACGTGTTACGTGTTAGTGCAAACCCCTCGGACGAAGTTGGTCGGTATTGTGCCATTGAACGGGCGGTTGTAGGTAACTTCTAGACTGGCTTCCATCGAAATGTAAAGCCCGGTTGCTTAGGATGTCGGCTTAAAAACTAAACCATTTGCTATCTTGTTTCTGGTTGTACCTAAGTAATTTTTTGAATAAATTCTGGAATTCATTTAAAGAATGAATAGAACCCAGGAACTAGACAGGTTGTTAAAAACTGAAAATCTAAGGGCTCTTAACACCACGTTTTTTTCAGGCGCTGTCGACGCGCGTCTCGCGCAACTATAACGCGCTGCAAACGTGATGTTATCGCAACCAATTTACCTATTCACACGTTCATAAAATTATAGTATGCAGACGACGACTTTTTCGCGAGCTGTCGACGCGCTCGTAGCGCGTTTTAATCGGTTTCTTGCGCGATACACGCTCCTTCGCGCGCGTGCTACACGCGTTTTACTTTGCAAGGAGAGTTGCTCACGCGCGTCTGTAGCGCGTTTCTCGTGAGTTTGCAGCGATGCAATCGCAAGTAATCTGCGTATTTCAAGTTTAGCAGCGCTGACAACGCGCAATAGGGAAACGCGCGTCGACGGCGCCTGAAAAAAACGTGGTGTGTAAGAGCTTTTACAGCAAAAATCTGGGATCGCTTTATGTCTGTTGTATGTGAAAATGTGGGTAATTTGTGGGATTTCCAGGTTTTCCTCCCCCACATTTGGGGATTTTGAGAGAAGTTTGTGGATAATAATTTAAGACAGCATAGCATTAGCAACACTGGCAAGACTTGTTAAGATAGCAAAACGTTATAACAGTCAGTACTATCAATACGGTTACCGTCAGTACCGTTTGCGCAAACTTTTGCACAAGCTGTTTGCACAGACAAGTCGCTGTTGTAGCCAGACCTTTAGGGAGTTCAGTAATTATCCATTTCAAGTAATAACCAATACGGAGATGATATATTGACATTCAAATTGCTAGTCCCGTAGTTGAAATCCTATGGGGCAGGTGGCCATACTTACGTAGATATTTCATTAAACTTATTGCTTAGTAGAATCCCTTAGGACATGGACCTAATAGGCTTAAATGACACTATCTTCAATATGGTCCCAATATTCTGCGAACTCGCTTTTGCCTACTAGGTATTATGTGCCAAGTTGGAATTTAATGAAGTTATGTAATCTCTTGCCCAGCGGTGTATGAAAGCAAAACGCAGCCCTCGTGTGAGCTTGGGTGCAATAGTAAGCGGTTAGCGATAGTCACTACCTATCCGCTTAAGCGTTGAAATGTGCTGCTATGCGATCAACAACCGTGACATTGCCGGTAATACTAGAGCAGTTTTTTGTTAATCGCATAATATTCTTATTAATATTCGGTTGTTGATCTGAACGCGTCGAAAGCATACACAAACCCCCGCAAATAGTAAGCAATATCTAGAAAGTTTCAGATTACTCTGACTGTGAGGTTGTCAGTTAAGAATGAACCATCATTTTCTGTTATTGTTGTGTTTCGTTAGAAATTATTAACAACAAAACCCTTCCTCTTCTTTCTTTTTGTGTCGATTGATTCGTAGGTACTAAATTTTGTCCGACCGGTATTGAGCAACCTGTACAGCTCTATCATTGACCTCGTTTAGATCTTGGATGGTGCAGGTGGTTGTGCACGACGGGCAACTAAGGAGGTGACGCATGTCCTGTGATGCTCCACACTGGCACTGCGTTTGGGATGGGTAAAGAATATCCCATTTGGCCAAGTTAGTTTTACAGCGGTCAACTTGGGCCCACAATCGGTTGAGAGATTTCCAGATTGGCCACTGCAGTTCACATCCAGGGGGTAGATGTTCTTCCGGGGTGATGAAGTGTGGAGGAGGTGGGTGTTTGTGCCTCCACAATGCACACCTCTCGACTGCCGCACTTAAAACCCTTTCAGAAACTGGGGTCAGACTCCCTTTTGTGTCGATCGTATTGCGAAAACTTGGATCCAGCAAGGATATAGAAAACGTCAAATGGAGATATAGCGTACCAGATTTCTGTTCCAATAAATCATACAGCGACCTTAGTATCGATCTGAGACCTTTACCCAAACCCCATATTTAGTAGGCATTACAATGTTATATGAATATAAGATGACGTGGGGCTCCAAATGAATTAGAGATGCCGCGGTTAGCCGCTATTATGTTCGACAATATTCGTCATATTTTCATTATTCGCCGAATAGCGATTAATAGTGTCTTTTATTCGACAACGGCGAATAAAAATTCTGACTTAAATTTTTAAAGAAAAAACTACAGATTAAAAAAAAAACTATGATTAAGTTTTATTCTGTAAATATCAACAAAATAAGTATTATTAATTTCTATTTAGAAATTTTCACTAATATTAAAAAAAACGTATTAATCGTTTTCTCAGAAATCCTAGAAAACTCGTTAGATTTCAGTTGGACCTATATTATATACTTACGAAAATTTTAAAGCTTCGACACCACTAGAGGCATGTTATTGCTATATTTTACTAATTAGCTACCTATAGTAAAGTATAGTTTTTGCTGTCGAATAATTTTGGCGAATAATTCGACTATTTCCCATAGGGTATGCCGAATAATCGCTAACCGTTTATTTACTATATCAACTATGCACGACATCTCTTAAATGAATCATTCATTGATACACGTTATTGAACAATTGGTCTATTCACGCAGGTATGAGATTCTATGTAGCTCACATTCACTCGCTTACAAACGGACCGGTCTTCGAAGACCGAAGCGTAACTTTTAATGAATGGACTCGTAAACATAGTGTGTTTCCGTTTACCAAGTTCTGAACTGTACGTTTTGCCCCAAATTAATTATAACACCCACGTATAAAGCTACTGCTAAACTAGACAAAACTAAAGTGTTAAAATAACACTTTAAAGTGTCATCCTATACTAAAAATCCCGTGGTTTAATAATTCATAATAGTATTTGCATGTAGCTTGAAAGTGATTTTTTAATAAAAGCTATTGTTAAACTAGACTAAACTAGAGTTTTAAAATAACACTTTAAAGTCATCCAAAACAAAAAATCTACTGGCAATTTAATAATTTATTCGCATGCCGCTCAAAAAGTTACTTTTTACATTTTCCAATTCCATTTCGTATTTTCAGACAGAATAGTTTAGGAATTTAAAAATATTACACTCTCAATAAGTTACATTTTTTCTTGTTTTAAATAAAGGCGTAAAGTGGATTGAAATGTTTTTTATTTATTATGGGTGCTAGTTTTAAATGCAGTGCATCTATTTCACTTATATTTCCATTATGTGCATTGAAAATTCTTAGTAGACAAGGTTCCAAGTTTAATGTTGTTAGCCATCATTCAGCCGAAAGATGTCCACTACTGGACATAGGCCTCTCTCAAGCATCGTCACCACCCACCGGTCCTGTGCTCCATGTTGGGGGGGGTTTGTCATAATCGCCACGCTTGGCAGGCGGATTGGCGATCGCAGTATGGTTGTTAAAATACTCAGAGAACGCTGCTGCCCATCCTCTAGTGAATCCCTTAGTCGCCTTTTATGACACCCACGGGAAGAGATGGGGTAGTGCTATTCTTTACGGCCGGCACCACACGGCATCATGTTGTTAGTATCTGTAGTTATTTTAATTGGTCCTTGCTCATAATAATTGATAGGCGGGTATCTTATCTGCTATACTTAGGGGGTATTTAACCAACCTATTATCAACTGTTCAAGCTAATTCGGTCTCTAAATTTTTCAATAGCTAACATTTTCATTTCACCACATATCAATAGTGATAAGCGGGTATCTTATCTGCTATACTTAGGGGGTATTTAACCAACCTATTATCAACTGTTCCAGCTAATTCGGTCTCTAAATTTTTTAATAGCTAACATTTTCATTTCACCACAGAGATAATGACAAGATTATTGGACACATATTTACAGATAATACACATATTTCTAGGTCACATTTAGCTTATCCGGTCAATAGTTACGGACTACATTATTAATTATGTTGGTGAAATACCCCTTTAGTTTTTATTTTTTTGTTTTTATATTATAGAACCCTACCTAAGCACAGAATATGGCTGCAGACGCACTTAGCGTATCTTGTGCGTATGCATCGCACTACATAAAATAAATACGTATAAATTCTCCTGTCCGGCCTGACCATGCTTATATACGTCGTTACTCGGAATAGGGCCTAGAAGTTTTGCGCGCATCTTGCGTTCGATCGATGTTAAGTTAACTATATTCGGCGTATTTTCGGCGGCTACAGCCTCAGTTGTGTATCTTGCGAAATACGCGGTGCAAGATAAGCTATAGATTATAGAGAGAGAGAGAGCCGTCGGTCCGGGGTGTGATATGAATACTTATGACAGTCGTTATGGGTACTTAGAAGCCCGAAAGTCTGGCAACCGGTCTAACCTTAGAATATCGGCATTGCCCAGTAACTAGGTTGCGGAGGTCTGATGACAGTAACTCCGTGTAAAGTACTGGTATTCAGCCGCATCAGGGGGTCTACTCCCTAAGCACGAAGTCAGTGGTTTCGGCCTTAGTTACGAGCGTTTCCTACTCCCTATCACCTAAGGACATACGATTATTTCGGGGCCCGAACTAAGAATGAATGACAACACGATTTGACAGTTCTCCCTACTACCATTGTGTTTTTGCCCGTCCGAAAAGTTGAACTTGACACTTGTTTTGTTCACTCCTACGTTTCGGGCTACTTTCGGACGGGCGACTAACTTCGTTGACGGACTTAGGGAGTTGGCCCCTTGGTTGGACTGGAACTTGGCAGAATGATTTTATTAAGATAAAAAAAACTTCAGTCCGGTATGATTCATTTGCAAATAGTTTTGATAACATTAAGTAGGTAAATTATTATAAGTGTATGGTTGTAATTCATTATTGAAATAATAAATGAACCGATTGTTTCAATAATCTCATTGTCTTTATCTTTAAAAATATTTTAGTAATACAAGTTTCTTTCAATGGAATTTATTATGCATTCAGTTTGGAAGGTTTTCCTTTTGTGTGTCACCACAGTCATCACTCTAACAAGAGTAGTAAAGCACCTTATGAAAGAGATCGTCCGGAGAAGTACTAACCGCATACTTATTAAGCCTGGCGTCGACTACAGCCGAAACGCGTCGAATCGAGTCGAGTAGCAAATCGTACTTAATGAGCGAAAAAGAGACAACAAACTAAATCATTCGACAACTGTTTTATCTAATTGTCTGAATCTGGGGGATATATGGTAAAACCATAATAACTAGTAAAAATTATTATGTTGGATACTACACTGGACCGCAAAGAAAAAGGATCGGTTAGAAAATCTTCAATATCTTCAAAAGTACCTGACCTATTTATTTTACATTTATTAAAAATAAAAAGCTTGAATTCATTTTTTTATTTACTGTTTAGCACATTAAAATATTCTTTAATTCAGTCTTTATTTCATTAAGCTAGATCAGGTACTTTTGAAGATATTGAAGATTTTCTAACCGACCCTTTTTCTTTGCGGTCCAGTGTAGTAGCAGATTGTTTGTGAAAAGTCACGTTAATATTTCTATAAACATTGTTTCGGTGCCAAAAAACTGTCAGTAGTGTTTACCGGAACATGTTTCAATGTTTCAGAAAAACGTAGGTTGGTCCTTGTTTATGTTATAGTGTTTGTAAACAAATGTTTAATAAATAATTACATGAATTTAGATACTTTTTAAAACAATTCCAATCGATTGACATTGGAATTATTAGTTTTTAGTTTTAAACTCAAAATTGTACGTTTATATTCAAAAGTACGAATTGTTTCTTGCTATTTTTTGTAATAGGAATTGGATTAAGATCGGAATTATTTTAAGAGTTCTACCTAACCCTACAGATGCGGCTGAAAAACAGAACTTTACGTGGAACGATTGCCATCTTACCTCCGCAGCGCAATTACTGGAGGATAACGCTTAATGAGACATTAGACAGGCTATCAGACTGATTTCTCAAAGGCATTGCGGCAATCTTTTATAGAGATAAACATTCAAACCCGAACATCTATTTGTAGGCATACAAACATTTGTTTGGTGCAGGAATTGAAACCGTGATGCGTAGCGCAGAAAGAAAATTGCCCAGTCACTGCGTCAAACATGTCGTCAGTCAGTCACAAATTTAAACATTGATCTATGAATATACACACATCAAAAGTGTCTAGGGATCAACATATATTTTTGCAATAACTTTTCTCCTGATTGATATTAATAAAAATTTTCTTTAAGGATTCATCAAATAAAGTGTTTTCGTTTGTCACAGTAACGATAAACCAAGTCACCTTTGCATTAATAAAGAAATTTGCCATTTTCCTAATAAAGGGATTTTTGACATTTGAACCACTAACACAAAAGTTCGAAAAAAAGACTGAAATAACAGTTTTCTTTAAAATTTTATTGGGTAACTTAAACAATTAATAATCCGTGTTTCTACCGCGAACACTAACAACACAAGATCATCGGTTTGGCATACTCAAAATGAGTTCATCCAAATCACGCTGTGGAATGGCCGCCCATGTTCGTTGCAACAACAAAAAAAGGTCTTCTTGCGACTGGATACCCTCCATATTCGGCAGAGCTCTTCTCTGTAGCATATCCCATGCATGCTCAATCGGGTTCAAGTCTGGCGACTGAGCAGGCCAGGGCAGGACATTGATGTTAGCTGCGGCGAGAGTCTGTCTTACAACTCTTGCGGTGTGCGGTCGTGCATTATCATGCATTAACTGAAATAAGGGACCGATTTGCGCTTGTAGAGGAACGATGACGTCTGATACAATCGTCTCAGCATAAATTTGAGCGTTGAGGTTGCCTCTGATCCAAATCAACTCAGTTCTTCCGCCGATCCAAATACCCGCCCATACCATGATGGTTCCACCACTATAAGGATGGACTTCCTGGCAGGATTTTAATCGCTGTTGGCGTCCAGGGGTTCTCCAGTGTCGTATACGTCTTGTATCCGGTCTCATACCAAAACGAGACTCATCAGAAAAGCACACGAAACGCCATTGTTCTTCTGCCCAATTTCTGTGTCCAAGAGCCCATTGATATCGAATCCTACGATTGTGCATTGCTATAGGTGGTACCCGTAGCGGTCTTCGGGAATGAAGGTTCACTTCATGCAAGCGGTTTCTGACTGTTTGGTCGCTAATTAAGTTCCCTGAAGAGTGATGAAGCCTCACGGCTAACATCATGGCGGTTATTGTTGGAGCTCTTCGAGTTAAGATTTGAATGTATCGGTCTTGTCTCCGTGTGGTGCAGCGATACCGTCCTCCATGGCGCTCAGCCACGGTACCAGTGCTTCGGTAACGTGTCCAAAGTCGACTGATAACACTCTGACTTGTATTCAGAGCTAAAGCCACAGTACGTTGCCGGGAACCAGCTTCTATCATTCCCACGGCTCTGAGCATTTCTTCCCTGCTTAAATGACGTCGCCGCTCCATAATAACGTTGGTTTTAATCAGTAGTAGGGAAACAGTAGCACTAATAATGTCTTCAATGCGTTGTATGTTTTTATAGGGAAAATATTGACAGCTGATTTTCATCTTTTACTCGAATTTGATTCACAGTTCCTGATTCAAATTATGAAATGCACCAAAAAGGATCCATATAAATTTATAAAATCATAAATTTATTACAAAGCCACATCTCAATCTCAAGAAATCCGCATAAAAATGCTTGATCCCTAGACACTTTTGATGTGTGTATTTCGATAAGAATATTATTATTATAGGTGTGAAAAACTGCCTTGTTGCTCTAGAGGTCGCAAGCGCAACTGCTGAGCACGAGGTCCTGGGTTTGATCCCGCGGTCGGGCGTTGTTATTGGGTTTTTCCGTGTGGAGAATATGTCAGTAGCAGCCCGGAGTCTCGATTTGTGGCCGGTTGATGGCAATTGGATCGCCATCATTTTTTTTGTCCTCGTTCCTCTCTACGATTTCTACCAGCCCCTGGCGGACCTCTTCTTCTGTGGGACCTTGCCCCACGTCCTCCTGAGAGGCGCGCGCGGAGCACAGCGCGCCGCCTTCTCGGGACTGGTCGGGTGAGGGGTGTCTGCCCAACCCTAGAGGAATACTTGTCTGCCCAACTCTAGAGGAATACTGGCGTGATGTTATGTTATAAAAAAATCCTTAGCAAAGCTCCGTTCCTAGATTCCGTAACCTTCGGTTACAAACAACTTTTTATGAGTGACAATATATTATCCGCCATCATACCGTGTTCGCGAATATTATAAACATTTCTAACGCGACGCCCAACTTAATGTGACAGTTTGACTTGATACCTTTAACCTTTTCGAGCCATTATGTATGTTACGATTCCTTATGAATATTTGATACAGCGATCACGAAAGAGATTCAGAAGTATCGCTCCTTACAATGTGTGAAAAAACTCGAACCAAAGTAAACCGTGCAATGTTCGGCGTCTTTTATCAGCTAGCCCTACGATATGCCCGCCGGATCTGCCCAAAAGACGTGCCTGGCGGGCAGATCCGTGCGTGTATGGTGAGAACAGACACGGATATGCCCGCCGGATGCCTGCCCGCTGCCCGTGCTCAAAACGACCGGATCGGGTACGGGGAAAGCAGATCCGAGTACCAACTGTGCGTGTGTGCGTAGCGAGTCGCGCACTAATGCTTTGGTGGTGTACACGAAATCACGGATCCGATCTGAGTCACGCCCGGCGGGCAAATCTGTACGTGTGTGGCGAAATCACGGATCGGATCCGAGATGCGCCTGTCGGTCAGATCCGTGCGTGTATGGCTAGCTATTGAGACGTGGAATCCGCTCTGTACTCCGCCGTGTTTTCTGCCGCGTACTGTCATTACATACAACTGTTCTGATCTACAAAGCCTTCTCTCAACTATTTTAGGATCAATTTCTAGTCTAATCAAATGCGGCTGAATACCAGTATTGTACCAGAAGCGAATGCCAACAGAACTATCGCAACCCAGTTACTGGGCAATGCCGACGTCCTAAAGCCGTGTACGCACGAACGAACACGAACATCGCGAATACAAACATCGAACACGAATCGATCACTATGAAGGTGTTCGCTGAAAACACTGTTTGGCAATGGTAACGCACATGCAAACAGCGTGTTCGATGTTCGTGTTTGTATGTGCGTATACAGCTTAAGGTTAGACCGGTTGTCTGCCTTTCGGCCTTCTGACTATCCGTGATGACTGTCATAGGTATTTGTAGGACACCCGGGACCGACGGTGTAAGCTTGAAGCCACACTGTTCCGTTGCGTTGCGTTGCGATGACGCAGAGCTAGGTTTGGACCAATGAGACGTCGCAGCGCTACATTTGGAATCTATAGATTGGTCCAAATCTAGCTCTGCGACGTCGCAACGCAACGCAACGAAGCAGTGTGGCTTCATTGAAACGTGCTATAATTTGCGACGAATAAGAAGTATTAAGTATACTGCGACTTCTATTCTTTCTTATTCTATGTCGTGAGCATATGACAAAGCGGCCTAGCCGCCATTTTGAGAGGTCATTCGGTTAAAGGTTACATTTGTAAGCTATTGGTCCCCCGCGGGGCAAGGTTTTTGTAACGGTGGCTAAATGACATACCTTTGCCCTAAATATTTGTTGGACAATAGTAGTACAAAATGGGAGTATGTGACGTTAATATTAAAGGACAGGAAACGAAGTGTATGAGTTCGGTATGGGATGTTTTAGAGAATAAAGTAAACAGGTCAGCCTGCTTCTTTGGTCTAGCGTGACTGCTCAGCGTGAGGTTTGGGGAAGTGTTTTCGGATTTTTCCGTGTGGAATTTCTTAGTAGCAACCTGGAATCCGGATTTGGGCCCGATTGGTGGCAATAGGCTCGGTGGGCAGGCTGTCTTAGGTAGGCTGTCTTCTGCCCAACCCTTTGGGCAATATAGGCATGACTTTAAAATAGTCACATAAGAAAAGCTATTGGCATTGAGTGGCAAACGAATGAGAATGAGAATCAGAGAATCTCAGGATGAGAATGTTTTAGACTTTAAGGTCATGGCACACTTTACCGGCACCGCAACGGCATCGCTCCAACTCAGCAATTAACTTGTCATTCAAATTGGAGCATTAAATCGTGTTGCGTATAATTATATTTCATAATGTCAGTATGAAAAAGCCAACGGCGGGCAGTCAGCACGCTTGCCGCTACCATACAACTCGACTCGCAGAAAGTGAGCTGCAAGCGAGCGGACAGCGTGCTTACAGCGCGCCGACTGCGTGCTTACGTCGCGCCGACTGCGTGCTTACGGCGCGCCGACTCCGAGTCGCCAGTGAAACAACGTCGTGAAACACATTATGAAAACGTGCAAGTTCTAGGCGTGTTCAATCACAAATGCCATATAACAATTGTGTTCGCGGTGACAGCAAGCTTGCACCTCGCGGCCGGTGCGCGGACTGCGAGTCGTTAGCGCGCTAGCGGCTAGCCGTACCCTAAATTCGAGGCGACGCCGTGCTGCAGCTGTGCAGTTGCTGTGCCGGTCTACTGGGCCATGACCTTTAGTCCACCATGCAGGCCTGGTGCGGGTTGGCGGACTTAATACACCATTGAAAACTTTATCACCCTGTCAGGTGTGCAGATTTCTTCACTCTACGTCTTGGCGTGAAATATTTCGCGAGGCTGACAGTACTTACATTATAATTCATTAATAAAGTTATGAATTCTAAACATTATCGAGTGACAGAAAAGGACTACCACGAGAAAAATCTGCGTGAAGTATTTTTTTTAATAAGTTTCCACGTTTCTTTCAGGAGAATTTTCGTCTCTTTAGAGTCTAAATAATGTAGGGACTTCCCTATACAAATTCTGTAATTAAATCAGTCAAGAAATCACTATGCAGATTTTCTAAATAAAACACTTCAAAACCATCTTTCCAAACACCTAAATAGTGTGTTGTTTAGACTAGACTAAGGCACCAAAAGATATCTAGACTTACCTAGATACACCTTGGTCTTCAGTTAATTAAATCATTTCGCTTTGCGTGTCTTACCGGCTTGGCTTTACTGAGTTATGTTAGAAATAGTCAGTGCTTGGATAGCCAAGCTTTCGGGCTCGTTTCCCGCTAGATGGCGCCGCAGGGCGGTATCAGTTGCAGATGCCTCTAAATATTTTACGCTGCTGTTTGGGTTATAGCGAGTAATAATTGTTTTATACCTTTCGGTCTAAAATTTAATGTTGCATTTCATTTATTCATTTATACACATAATTTACTTTACATATTAATATGAAAATAGTAGGCCACTGGCGTCGGGAACAGTCTACTCACCATACGAGTCGTGTCAAGGAATACTAATTTTGTATCAAGCCCTTAATCCAGCTGCCCAACGAGAGCCTCATGAGGTGTTGATCGAGGGCCTTGGCTATAAGGCCATTCGCCGTAACGACTATCGGGACAGTGACTGCTGAGGCCACATCCCACATGCCGACAACCTCGTGTTATCATTTTATTATTACATAAAATAACATCACGCCTGTATTCATCGAAGGGCTGGGCAGAGGTGTATAGTACACCCTCATTTCACCGTTATGTTTAAGTCTCATGTAATTCGGGGCGAGCCTATTGCCATCACCCGGGCACAAATCCAGACTCTGGGCTGCTACTGAGAAATTCCGCACGGAAAAACCTAATAACATTTTGTCCGACCTGGGGATCGAGCTCAGGACCTCACGCCCAGCAGTCGCGCTTGCGACTACTAGACCAATGAGGCAGTCATTTTATTATTAATCCTTATAAATCAAAAGAGCTGAATACGATCCTCACAAATTTTCTTTTATCTTTCCCAATAGTGAAGCTATTTGCCCATAGGTACATTTTTCACTCTTTTATTTAATGGTCATATCTAAACCACCTAATAAGGAGTAATAGTAAAACTCGCGACCTCGCCGCGTGTTCAGCTCATGATTAAGGCCTCTGTTTGGGTCCGAAACTAGTTGAGCTATCCCGAAAACTGCTTGTGAGTTAACCGTTACTAATCATAAATATGAATGTGTCTCACAAAAGTTATAATACAAAAACCTAATAAGGAATTAATAAAAAAAAAGTTTTTTGATATACACACATCAAAAGTGTCTAGGGATCAAGCATTTTTATGCGGATTTCTTGAGATTGAGATGTGGCTTTGTAATGAATTTATGATTTTATAAATTTATATGGATCCTTTTTGGTGCATTTCATAATTTGAATCAGGAACTGTGAATCAAATTCGAGTAAAAGATGAAAATCAGCTGTCAATATTTTCCCTATAAAAACATACAACGCATTGAAGACATTATTAGTGCTACTGTTTCCCTACTACTGATTAAAACCAACGTTATTATGGAGCGGCGACGTCATTTAAGCAGGGAAGAAATGCTCAGAGCCGTGGGAATGATAGAAGCTGGTTCCCGGCAACGTACTGTGGCTTTAGCTCTGAATACAAGTCAGAGTGTTATCAGTCGACTTTGGACACGTTACCGAAGCACTGGTACCGTGGCTGAGCGCCATGGAGGACGGTATCGCTGCACCACACGGAGACAAGACCGATACATTCAAATCTTAACTCGAAGAGCTCCAACAATAACCGCCATGATGTTAGCCGTGAGGCTTCATCACTCTTCAGGGAACTTAATTAGCGACCAAACAGTCAGAAACCGCTTGCATGAAGTGAACCTTCATTCCCGAAGACCGCTACGGGTACCACCTATAGCAATGCACAATCGTAGGATTCGATATCAATGGGCTCTTGGACACAGAAATTGGGCAGAAGAACAATGGCGTTTCGTGTGCTTTTCTGATGAGTCTCGTTTTGGTATGAGACCGGATACAAGACGTATACGACACTGGAGAACCCCTGGACGCCAACAGCGATTAAAATCCTGCCAGGAAGTCCATCCTTATAGTGGTGGAACCATCATGGTATGGGCGGGTATTTGGATCGGCGGAAGAACTGAGTTGATTTGGATCAGAGGCAACCTCAACGCTCAAATTTATGCTGAGACGATTGTATCAGACGTCATCGTTCCTCTACAAGCGCAAATCGGTCCCTTATTTCAGTTAATGCATGATAATGCACGACCGCACACCGCAAGAGTTGTAAGACAGACTCTCGCCGCAGCTAACATCAATGTCCTGCCCTGGCCTGCTCAGTCGCCAGACTTGAACCCGATTGAGCATGCATGGGATATGCTACAGAGAAGAGCTCTGCCGAATATGGAGGGTATCCAGTCGCAAGAAGACCTTTTTTTGTTGTTGCAACGAACATGGGCGGCCATTCCACAGCGTGATTTGGATGAACTCATTTTGAGTATGCCAAACCGATGATCTTGTGTTGTTAGTGTTCGCGGTAGAAACACGGATTATTAATTGTTTAAGTTACCCAATAAAATTTTAAAGAAAACTGTTATTTCAGTCTTTTTTTCGAACTTTTGTGTTAGTGGTTCAAATGTCAAAAATCCCTTTATTAGGAAAATGGCAAATTTCTTTATTAATGCAAAGGTGACTTGGTTTATCGTTACTGTGACAAACGAAAACACTTTATTTGATGAATCCTTAAAGAAAATTTTAATTAATATCAATCAGGAGAAAAGTTATTGCAAAAATATATGTTGATCCCTAGACACTTTTGATGTGTGTATTTTTATTTTCTTAACTACTCTACCTGTAATATAGTGTAGTAAACTAGGCATACAGGGTGTCAAGACAGGATACCGATACCCTGCGCTGGAGGGCGCGCGACGGTCTCCGGCCACCGTGGTTTGTGGCCTGCGGGCGGCGGGTTACCCGTCCCCCGACCAGTAACAGGCCCGAGAAGGTGGCGCGCAGTGTTCCGCGCGCGCCTTTCAGAGGACGTGGGGCTAGGCCCCACAGTAGGGGAGGTCCGCCAGGGGCTGGCAGACCGAGGCCTGCCGGGGTCGCAATGCACGCAGCTGCGAATCCCGTGACCCCGGCCAAGGGTAAGGAGAAGGAACATCGTGGGTTTTTAGCCGGTAAGAGTCCAGCATAACCCTTCGATATAAAATATATTTGAATATATTTTATATCGAAGGGTAAAATAAAATATATTCGAAGCTGGAATGATGGCCGCCATGGCCCACGTACAATGGTCCACTTAAAGGACTAAGTGCGGAAATCACATCTCCTAACATAGAACATAGATAGAAATATATTCGAAATAAAAAATAAAATAAAGGATACTGGTACCCTGTAAGTATGCCCAGTTTGGCGATAAAAATGATACAATTAGTCTGCAAAACTAGGCGTTAAGGAGCGGGCATTAATTATGACTAAAGGTATACCTTTTACTATTCCCACACGAAGAGAGTAAGCCTATTCTTTGTTACATAAAATAAAAGTGTTAAAATCAGTTGATCAAAACTGTTTTGTTGCAATTTACCCTTCAATTAGCCGCGCTAATTACTCTATTGCGTAAAGCTTAAACAAAAACTTGTGTATTGTACACTGGTGCGCAATCTCGTGGGACTTATAGACATTAATTAACTCATTGTGCTATTTTATCCACCCAATCAGAGTTTATTCAGTGAAAATGTAGCTATCCGGAACTGTTTCGTGTGATTAAAGGCACAAACGATGAAGATACTACAAGATACCTATAATTATGTGACCACATATCTAAAGATATCGCCCATTATAGAAATTAATGGATACACACAGTGCAGTTAATATATTTTTATCGGTAAGTACCGCCCGATATCAACCGATTCTGTTAGATCAGATATAAAATAAACGTGAAGAAAATATCTGCAGATTACAAATTTAATTAACTGAATGTATCAGTTTTTCATATATTACCGTATCTGTTCCGTGTGTGATACCTTTGCGCTGATATTCACGGATAAAATATTTTAGTATCTTTGACAGTCTTAAGCGCTCATACGCACTAGCGGTTAACCGTGCGGTTGGCCGTTTATTGTTTTAAATATGAAACTGCGCTTTTTGTTTAACCGCAAAGGTTAACCGCTTTGTGCGTATAGGCTCTAAGTGTAGCGAAACACCATGCCAAAACTACATAGCCGAACTTACGGATGTCTTCTATAGATGTTTACATCGATTAAAATGTTACTTTGATTGCAATCAAGGATATTAACTATTATCTAATTTTATTAATTACGTCCGACTGATATCTATGTCTTAGCTATATAACATTGTAATCAGGAGAGATTAGGTTTGTTTTCAAAATTGTCTTTAATCTTAAAGGATTTCCTGTCATTGCGTCATAAACGTAAACCCCAATTTACATTAGTAGAGTTATACTTATATGATTTCCACTAAACGAGCCGCGCCGGAGCGCATTTCACACTGTGCTAAAGGAAATTCAGGCTTCCATACAATAGTTAAGTTTCATGTTTGCATGGAATTTACACTGCTTGTAACTCGGTTAGATCCATGCGTATGCCGCGGCAGCCGGTCGGCTCCCCGAGTATGCCGCGGCAGCAGGTTGGCTGCTCGCGTACGTGGACGGCTCCTCTCGGCCACACCGCAGGTAGAAATTGACTGCGATAGCGGATACGCGAACACACGCGTGCATGTGCCCGGGTTCCATCAGATTATAGCCGTCGGGCGGACGAGGTCGGCTACGCGCGCATGCTCGAGCATCCGCTGCAATGCTCTGCGCTGCGCTCCTGTGTGGCCCGGTTGGTGGAAATCGTACATTAGTAGCCCAGTACAGTTGGCATGATTAGTGAAAATACCGTTACTAGACCAATTTAAGAGGCTTGTTTAAACGGGTGTAAGAAGTAGTAGTTTATATTGGAAAAATTATGGTATTTTCGTACTCTTACACCAAGCCTACTTACGTACACATCCGCTGTCAGCCATGATCATGGGACGTAAAACAGCGAACGGCGGCGGCGGCTTGGCTTTGATGTAACTCCGCTAGCACCCAGACGCGGAAGCGGACCGAAAGCGGACATTATGGCATGGCTGACATCAAATCAAGCTAGACAGAGTTCCACTATTCATATATTAGTGTTTCGTTTCGGTTTGCTTCTGGGGGCCTACTCCCTAAGTTCGTCAACGAAGTTAGTCGCCCGTCAGAAAGTAGCCCGAAACGTAGAAGTGAACAAAACAAGCGTCAAGTTCAACATCTCGGACTGGCAAAAACACATCGGTAGTAGGGACAGCTGTTAAATTGTGTTGTCATTCATTCTTAGTTCGGGCCCCAAAATAATCGTATGTCCGTAGGTAATAGGGAGTAGGAAACGCTCGTAACTAAAGCCGAAACCACGGACTTCGTGCTTAGGGAGTAGACCCCCTGTTCCGCATTCGCGGCAGTGAGCTAGGGGCGAAAAAGGGGTTTGTGTGTAATAGCGATACGAGAGCAAAACTTGACGGATAAGAAAGACAAGCATTAGATATCGCACGAAGTTAGAGAAGGACAGAATATATCTGAAATACTTTTAAACATAACAATAGATTTGCAAATGTAAACGGGCTTTAAATCCTGTGTCAGTCATTAGCAAATTGCAGACAGCATTCAATTACATAACTGTTATGTCTTGGATTCACGTACCATTGTGCTTTTAGACTTCGATCACTATCGAATAATGGCAGTAATAATTTTGTACTGATCTTAATTCTATTCAATTATGTCGAAAGTTTAACATAGCTAATGAAAGGTAATCGTGACTCATGGCCGTGGATTTGTTTGTAGAGGTTGAATATCGATGAAGGAGAAAGTTTATTAATAATGAATTTCATTGTTCGCACAACTTTAAAAACAGTGATAATGATGTTAATTAAAACTTCGTTACTTTTTCGGAGTAACAATAAAGTAACGAACGAAGTACACATTGTTACAACATAGTTATAAAAAATGACGCTTCATAAAATACCTATTAGATAAAAATCGTCTTATTGGTCTTGACTCTTATGGTTGCAAGCGCAGCTGCTAAGCCTGAGGACCATGTCACGATTGAGAGGTCGGAAGTAATAATGTAAAGTTAAGTAAAGTAAATAAGTAAAGTTAATTATGGAAAAAGAAATATTGAATTTGAAGGTGTTAACATGTACAATAAAATGCCGATGAAAATAAAAGAAAAGCGAAGTATGGCTAGTTTTAAAAAACGACAAAAGTCTTACATTATGTGATAAAGCAAAACACAAAAAAACGAATAAACCTATACACTGTGTATATTTTTGCGATCGCTTACCCACCTGTTTTTTTATAAATTAAATTTTAACTTAGTTTCTGTACGCTCTTTCCAACATTAATTGTAAATCTTGTTTCTCAGTAAGTGAATTATTGTTAATTCTTAATGAAGAAAAATAAAGTTCTTAAACCACAAGTATTGTTGAACTTAGAAATGTTGAGTAAAAAGAATGCGCGGGGCTTTTTACTGTGCCCGGTTAATACTTATAGATAATTTTAATGTGTTTACACAGCTAACCTTGACTAGTTTAGTTGATAATTTACGTACACACAATACTTAATAAACGATAAGTTCATCAGGAGCATAGCGTACAAAGGCACTGCTTATTTCTAAAAGAAATCTCTTCCCGCACACCTTTGAGAGGAGAATTTAGTACAAGAAATGTCTGATTAGGCTAGACGCTCAATCTTATTTGCACGAATTCTAATTTGCACAAGTAAGCATGTACTTTATGTCGGCAAAACGGTATACCGCGAAGTGCCATTAATACCGACAGTATCGTTTGTGCAAACGTTTGCACAAACCGTTTGCGGATGCAAGTCGTTGCATGTAGTAGGAGCTTTAGGACCTGCGGAAAATACTTAATACGATACAAAACATATGGCATTAAGGCGTCTTTAGAAATATTTCAACTTGAAAGACGTCCAAATTATAGAAAGTAAATAAAAAGACGCCTTAAACATCAAAACATCCAAACGGAAAGAAAGAGATAACGTAAAAACTGTCCCCAACTAGATTAAACAATAAAATTGACAACTGCACCACCCCAGGTGCCGTAATAAAAAAACCTCAATATCCCAGCGTCCTAATCGTACATTTCACCCCCTAATATTCCTTTGTTCGAAGGTTAAACGTAAAGTGCCTTAAGCTACGACCGCCAACGACCTCTTGTGAGACGCACCTAAATGACTTTTGGTGCCAATGAGACAATTGGACCTTGATTTAGAGGGTTGCCTTCGATAACTGGTAAGAAACAATAATGAAAAGTTCCTGACGACAGAGTAGTAAGAAATAGCAGAGACTACGTAGTGGAAAAGAAACATAGTTACAACGTTTGAAGCAAGTTATGATTAGTATGTTGACGATGCAATGATTGTTGATAATGAAACCGTTGATAAATTTTGTTATTAAGCAAAAGATTCAGAATTTATAGAATCTATTGCCTAATAAAACAATTTACTCTTGGCTTTCAACTTACACAAGAACAAAGCCACGTAACCAATTTGAGTTTTTGTTTCACCAGCCACTTATCATTTCTGAGATAAATAATGTTAAAATTAATGTTATTATTTTATTGGATGTAACGTTTTGCTCAAAGTTTGATTAAACAACAACAAAATTAAGCAAAAACAATTGAATTACGAGCTATCCCCGCCATAACTTTGGCAACCGTGAAATTTTTAATTACTCCTTAACAGAAACAAAAGTCCATAAATTGAAGGAGTACCACTCTGAAAGTTTTCTTTGCGGACACCCCGTAATAAAATTTCACAAGCGACTCGAATTTAATACGATTGTGTTTTGAATAATTTATCTGTATTATTCATTACTCTAGAACCCTTTCCCGCGCCGAATAAGCGCGAACTTCTTCAAAAAGTTTTATTGTTTACACCGTTCTTTGGAAACTCGCACAATCGTTTCTTTGTCTCGCTCGCTCGGTTGCTTTATCGTGCTCCATCTCTGTCTGACGTGTGATTGCTTAGTCGGAGGCTGCTTCCTTCCTGCCCTTTATTGGATTGATATCGGATTGTTATTTTTTTGTTCTGTTTAGAAAATTGGTGCCGGGCGTTATTTTTTTAGGCGGTTTTTCCTATCGAGCGCCCCGCCGCACTATGGAAAATATAGGTGCTTTGCTGATTAAAAATACTTTTTTGAATGATGCAAATTAGACATAATCTTGGTCTTATTTTTTAGATAAGGAGTCATTCTTTCATATTCAAATTGTTTTTCAATAACTTGTCATGTAAAATATTGCGTAAAAACGTTAATTTCCGACACTTAGAAATTTCTGTTAATTATACCTTGAAAATCATAGACTTACAGAGTTGAATTTTGGTTGTTTCTTTAGAGGACCTCTTATAGTGTTACATATCATTTGAAAGGTTATTTATTACAGATTTAAAAACAGTAGTTTTTATTTAATTATTTGAAGTAATATTTTTGCTATAAACATTTTCGTCAAAGATGGGAAAAAATGTAATTCTTAAATTTCGTCGAGACTTTTGACTGTTAGCTACACTTGCCTACATTCTGAATTTGGTACTACTACGTTTATTGGATACCTAATAATATTTTAGTAAAGAATCAGCTGCGCATTTTTGCGCGTTCAGTAGTTATGAAGTAATATGTGGCAGAGGTGCCAAAATGCATAATTGTGGCAAAATGATAGTTCAAAGTTTTTTTTTATCGTTGGTCAAATATCTGTGGTTTTAATATACATTATCGGCGTAAATGAGGTTTTGCACACGTTCTACGTGAGAATAAAGAAACCTATGATAAAAGTCGGTACATGATGCACACTAAACTCATTTGATTTTCCTTTATAAAGTGAAGCACAAAAAATGTTTCATTATATTAATTATTTGCAATCCGCAATTAGTTACTATTTATAACTATAACAATGAACTAATTCAGTTGCTCGAGGCGTGAAATAATACTTTTCTATATTGAAAACGATAAGACTGTGACCGCTCTGTCCACGGTTTTACGTGAAAATCGTCATTTTCCATCTGAAAATATTGAATTTATTGTTTGTGCCATCCAGAAGAAATTATTATTGCAGTTCACTATCTAAAGCTAAGTGTACCTATATTTTACTTAGTATTAAACATTTTAATAAAAATATTGTAAAATGTATCAAAATATATTTAATTTTAATTTATTCTGTATTATTTAGTTGTCTTGAAATTTAAAAAGAATTAAAATATCATATTGAAATCAAACTCATTCATTTGTACAAAATTTTTACGGATTCCTAAAATAAAGTGCGAGTAAAACCACGACCTGCGGCTAGTTCATATTAAAAGTACTATTGGTAAAATTCTTATACTATGTTCTATATGTGTGCAAAATTTGAAGTTACTATGACTGAAAATAAAAAAGTTACAGATTTTTAATCAGCAAAGCACCTATATTTTCCATAGTGCGCCGCGCCGGCTTGAATAGGATTACAATACTTTTTGTTGTATTCCATATTATGATTGATCATTGTTGCGCTTGTTGATCTTGTATTTTCAAAATTATCTTTGCAGCTAATGAACTTAACTTAAAGGCAAGAGCAGGAAAATGATAAATCAAGATTTTCATTACCCTGGTCTAACATATTCGCACCCACATATGCACTGCGATGAAGTTAATCACTACATAGTATAAAACAAAGTCGCTTCCCGCTATCTGTCTGTCCCTATGTATGCTTAGATCTTTAAAACTACGCAACGGTTTTTGATGCAGTTTTTTTTAATAGATAGAGTGAACCTAGAGGAAAGTTTTAAGCTATAAAACGTGCACGTGCGAAGCCAGGGCGAGTCGCTATAGTTCATAAAGAACTAAATCATAGATTAAAGATTAACGTTTTATAAGAGCTATTTCACATTTCTTTTATGAAGTGCTTCGTTGGTCTAGTGGTAGCAAGCGTGACTGTTGAGCGTGAGGTCCTGGGTTTGATCTCCAGGTCGGGCAGTGCGTTATTGGGCTTCTCCGTGTAGAATTTCTCAGCAGTAGCCCGGAGTCTGAATTTGTGCCCAGTTAATGGCAATAGGCTCGCCCCCTATTACATGGGACTTAAACATAACCTCAGAATGAGGGTGTACTATACATCTCTGTCCAACCGTTCGAGGAATACAGGCGTGATGTTATGTTATATTGAAGTCAAAAACAAGTATCACAAGCGAACACAGGTCGTCGATATCTAACTAAATCAGACAGCTTATCGCTATCAGTATGTTAGCAAACTGATACACTATTCTAATTATTTAATGCAAAAAAATCAATGACATTGTTATGTTAATGTCCTAAAGAGCTAACAGAATCGTGTAGGAGTGAATCTATTATTACAGTTATGTATAGCTAATATTCCGTATGTCAGGTATATTGCATCATGGTAAATATAGAAAATAAAACCAACATAGACTCTTCACCACTGATAGTACTTATATTTGGGTTAGTAGTTAGTAACGCGAGATAGGTCACGATATATTAATTTACACAAGAACAGAAAAATAGTAAGGAAAGCTAGTCAGATAATAAAGGTCAGACTTCTTTAGCTGATCGGCAAAGAAAGCGAGCTCCGTCGAATGAGAACAGCTTTTACAACATCAGATGCGGTGATCCATGACGCCGACTACCCTTCTTTACCTTCTAAATGTTGCCCAGTGTTGCCAGTTACCGACAATAATGTATAATTAGCAGTGTTAAACATACCCAACTCCCTCAAAAGTTAAGCGTATTTGGATGTGTGAGGCATCTTGCGACTGGCCGACGATACGCTGACGTACAAATTATGAAAAAACCTGCAATATCATTGTCTGAATACTTCAGATCTGAGACAGACATTGTCACCGGTGTGATATAGCTAGCTCTACTGTCTCCCACCAGCTTACCAAGCACGAAGGCTGCAAATATTACCTTTCCTCTTTTCAATATAATACTGGACTTTTCTCAGACCGGGAAAGGGTTTGGCCCTAATTATTAAATAAATACTTAACAGAATAGGATTATAATCTTTGCAACGATTATTATGTAGCTCTGTCCTGGGATTATTTATTTTTAAAATTTCAAAATTATGCTTTTGGTACTTTTGGGACTAACCATGTATGTTCATTTCTAAATCATCATTCAAAACTTTGAATAGCTAGCACTGTTCCTTATCCATAAAATATTATAAACAATTATTCTTCTATCGTGTCGGCACGAGTATACAAAAATAGCTCATGCCGTTGTGAAAACATTAGCCAGTCAGCAAGGATAGTAGCGAGGCTGACTGCCCAGGGTGCGCCGGACGTACTGAAGTATCGTCACTTGTGGAGGCTCTTTTCATGCACCCCAAATTATAAACAATACAAAAAATGTCTTTACTATGCTTTATTCATGTTAAGTTTTCAGAAAGAGCAATTCTATTTAGCGAACCAATTTAAAGAGCACCATATTATTAGTGTGATTCGAATTAGTGTTAAATGCTTCTTCAGCAATACACACTACGCCTGCTGTCGGGCAATCCCGAAAAATGCACGTGAGTAAAGCGTAACTAATTATAAATATGAATGTGTCTCACGAAAGTTATATTACATAAATAGACCTGCTGTTCCCCAACATCAATGCTCTGACTAAACAATCGCTGGTTCATTTTTCGAGTAAACGATTATTTAACCAGAAACACCAGCTTAGATAAGGTAAACGATTGGTGTAATTCCTTCAAACCGCGTGATCTACTGGTGACACAGATTGATCCTGCATAGATTTTATTCGGAACCAACAAAAAAAAGTTTTCAAAAAATGAAGGATGGTATTCTGTATCTGAGTAATTTTAGTGTCCCGAATTAACTGACTACGTGGAGCGATATCGCGCTAGTCGTGCCCGTCAGCTGTGTCGCCGTGCCTTCATTAATTTGCGCATGGCATCGAAATTTTCTATCACATAAAAAAAATGATTTGGGAAAAAAATAGTTGTTTTATTTTTAATCAATCTAAATCCCGTGCGGGGTTAATCTATACCATTAATAAATCGTGTAGTTTTAAGGAATTACACACCCTGTATTGTTGTTTAACGTTTAAATCAAGTTACACAACATTCATTCATTCGTTCAAGCTTGCATAAGTTCAAATTACACGTATTGATAATGTTTGGCACGCTTGTACTCTCATGTAAATGTTAACATCTTGATTTGCATTGTACGTAGAATATCAAAATAATGTAAACATCAGTTTCTCAGCCAATTTGCCTATTAAACAATTCCAGTGGTTTCTGAATACACCGATGGGAATAACGTCTGTACGCAAACATTTGGTGAACAAACTGCAACAGATAACAAGGCATTAGTACAATATAGATAAATAGTACAGAAGTTCTACTTCGATCAATAATAATCTTTCGCACTCATAGACGCCGAATGAAGCAGAAATAACGACGCCGGATACTAAATGTTACAAAGACAAAAAGTCAATGGGCAACATAGTCCTAGTGTCAAAATGTACAAATGTCTTAATGTATATGAATGTGCAAATGACAAAAAATAATTGTGATATAATGCGTAAGGGTCTAATTGTTAGATTGTCAAAATGTACAAAAGATAAAACACAATTGTGCCAAAATGCATCGTGGTCCAATTGTCACACAGTCAAGATTCGAACCCGCAAACCTGGACTTCGAAGGTACGATCACTAACGACTGAGCCTACATACAATCTGCTACTTGATATCAACATAATTCTCTGCACTGGATATCTAATTAAAATCTCTTCTCTATCTAATCTCTTTGAGTATAAATACTTCTTGAAAGTCCGGTATCCTTGAAAAAGATGATTGAAATGTCATTTCATTTGTTCTATCATAGCGGCATTTGGGCAAAATGACATTTTGGCACTGGGCAATTTGTACAATTGAACATTACAGCTTTAATGTATTCTATCATAGCGGCATTTGGGCAAAATGACATTTTGGCACTAGGCAATTTGTACATTTTGACACTAGGACTATGTTGCCCATTGACTTTTTGTCTTTGTAACATTTAGTATCCGGCGTCGAAATAACCATGAGACTTCAACTTTGTCTGTAGTGTTAGTAAAGAAACAGCAATTCTCTTGGGGTTGTAGGTATACCATCAGGTCGCCCTATTTGCCAAACTATTAAATAAATAAACAAAAATGTAGAAAATGATTAGCACTTTTTGAACTGTAAACGTGAGATACATTCATATTTATGATTAGTGACTATTTACTCACGTGAATTTTTTCGGGATTGCCCAACTTGTTTCGGACCCAAACGGAGCCTTAATCAAGAGCTGACCATGGTGAGGTCGCGAGTGGAACTCTCGAAACTATTCGGGCAATCCCGAAAAATGCACTTGAGTAAACCGTAAATAATCATAAACATGTACGTATCTCAAGAAAGCGATAATAAAAATAAAAAAACAGGATTAACCGTTACAGCGCAATTACATACATAAACTCACGCCTTTTTCCCATGGGTGTAGGCAGAAACTGCAGAACGCCACACTACGATACTTGCATACTCCTTTCGCTTCGTCTATTTTCATACATCTTGTCATACACGCATGCAGGTTGAAAGTACTACGAACCTGTCCTTTTTGAAGAACATCACCAATAACATCAATGTATGTCCTTCTAGGGTGTTCTCTACCGAAGTTTCCACTGACATCCGCCTTATAAATTCCTTTTGTTCAACACGACCAAACCACCTAAAGCGTGAATTACACAGAAACGGCATAAGGCGCAGGCACGGCGCAGGCGCGTCGCTTTCATACATTTTGTGCGAAAAAAATTTGAAGCGGCGCGAAAAATGTATGAAAGTGACGCGCCTGCGCCGTGCCTGCGCCTTATGCCGTTTCTGTGTAATTCAGGCCTAAGCATACTCTTTTTCCGTTTTCCGCTACTGCAGTGCGAGCACGGATTTTATATCGAGTCGATTCGAGAAAAATATCAATTCTAACCGTCAAATTTGACTTAAGATATAGATAAAATGACAGCAGTTGACGTTTAGAATTGATAAGTTTCTCGAATCGACTCGATAATAAGATCCGTGCTCGCACCGCTGGTGTGTGAAATTTTATCGCTCGTTGTAAGTAGGTTTTCTATATTTTCTGCGTTGTGGTATTATTCAGAACTGTTTGTGTTGGCAGTCATAATTGAGTTATATTTTGCATAGTTGATGCACGCTAGCGGCCTTGCGCCTTTTACAGTTCTTTGACACTTGCCACCAAAGGGTACTTACTATCCCTGTGCCGATGCCATTGCATTATTGCTATGTAAATTCATTGATCGTAGATGCAGCTTGCTGGCTCAAACTCGTTATTATCAGGGATGAAGGAACTGGTTTACTGGTTTAACCAGTCCTTAAGGGACTCGATACGGATAGATTGAAAAAATGCTACTAAGAATGAAATTGTACTGGTCTTTTCCCTTGCTTTAATATGCAATGCAATGCAATAGCTTTAGATAAAAATTAAAGTTAGGTTATTTTTTGAATAGCAAATTAAACTAAGTCAGGAAAATTATAACGATTAACTACCTTTGACTAGGTTCGCCTAGGCATACCTACTCTTAAGGCAGCGCGCCGTGTTCCGTGCGCGCCTCTCATGAGGACGTGGGGCAAGGCCCCACAGAAAGGATAGGTGCCCTGACTGGGTTGCGATGCATGCAGCTGCCAGTCCCGTGACCCCGTGGCCATAGATGAGGAGAAGGAACACCGTGGGTTTTTAGACGGTAAGAGTCCGGCATAACCCTCCGTGTTCCCCGGGCGGAGACTTATAGATTAGGATTACAAAAGGATTAATACATACTTTTTCTTGTTATTTGAACTTGAAACATATATAAGCTGGTGTTAACATTAGTTCTTCAGTTAAATAATACGCACCCTTAAAACGACAATGACATAAGTGTTAAAAATACAATAATAAAAATATAATTCCATAAATATTTCTGTGTAAGTAAAAATCATTATATTTGAAAGCGTTTTTCTCGAAAATTATGTGGTCGCACTAACGTCATTGTCGTTTTGAAGGTGCGAATAGTTGACTCAAAAATTGAACTAGAATTTTAGGTATGTTAGTAATACCAGCTTGAAATATTCGGTTTTGCCTCGCTTTACTCGCTTAAAATTTAATCATTCATTATACATTATTTAACAATCTCGAACTCTGGGATTTTCGTAGTTTATCGGTGCCAAAGTACCTCAATCAACGGTAAAATTAGTGAAGTACAATTTTATCTAAAAGTTTAGGGACCTTTGTAAAATAACAGTGTTAATTTATACCTAACAAGCTTTTACCCGCGGCTTCGCTCGCGTTATTTTAGAATTTGACAATCAACTCTTAACACTACTAATGTTTCTATAACAACATAATTCGATCATGATTCGAAAGTCACGTGGCGTCATCTATTAACGTTATTGTTGTTTTCCTCGAGAACAGTACTTATTTTCGGGATAAAAGGTATCCTTTGTCCGTTTCTGTACACCTGACAACGTATATGCAAAATTTCAGGATGATCGGTTCAGTGGTTTAGGCGTGAAAAGGTAACAAACTTACTTTCGCATTTATAATATTAGTTAGAATATTAAGTATTTTCAATAACTAGGAAGATAATTTATACTATAACATCCGCAGCAGCATATATTAGTATTCCAAACACGCTTTTCATTGTTCTGCTTTCAAGAATTCCCTTCAGGTACCTACAACGCGTGCAGGCGACGCGACTGCAAATATTGAAATCATCTGACCAGCACAATATTTTAAAAGTACACCTTCGAACAATTACATATTATTGGTAGGTAGTAGACATTATGAGACGCACGCGCAAGTTGTTTTAAATACAATGCAAACTTAACATGAAACAAAACAGCCTGGAGGTAGATGATACTCTGTGGAAAGTTGACGTCATTGTCAGTCATTTTGATTTTAAATACACATCAATAAGGACTATTAATTTTCCAAAACTGCTTGGGACCACCAAATTTTCTACCATGAAATAGGTATTATTTATTATTATACAACCTCATTTTTACTTTATACGAAAACCGAGACACCCCAACAAGATTTTCATCAGAACTGCCTGAATATGTGTTTTTTTTAGTAAATCTGAAAGTTACACTTTAGTTTATGTCGCGTTAAGTTCCCTAAAAAAGTGTGAAATGCCTGAGATGTGCTATGCAGGGGTTGTCTAATACACGGAAATTGACTGAGAGGACCGTCTCAAGCCTCAAGGTGTCTATTCCCGTCAACTGATATGGGTAGAAAACTACTGAAACAAAATTGAAATTTTTGAAAAAAAATAAAAATGAAAAAATATGTGGTGTAAAAAATATGTCAATCGATTCTCCTAGTGATTCTGAACAAACTAGTTTCAGGTTTAGTATATACTAAAACTAACCTTGTATTAGGTAGTTTTACTAGCGGTCTTAAGTCTTATGAAAATTATAATAAACTAGCTGACCCGGCGAATTTCGTACCGCCATATTTTTGTTATCAACTGCTGGCTGAACAACTGAACGTCAATCTGTCGATGTTTTGTCAATATATTGAAGATCACTCACAGTCTTCTGTCTCATTCACTCACTCACTTTTCATATTATGAGATTTTTTGAAAAAAACTGTTTTTTTTTAATTATTATCGGTCTATCTATCTCTATTTATCTATCTCTTTCCCTCTCTTTCTCTGCTCTCTAATAAATCAACTGTTCCCTACACTGCCGTCGTATCAGAGAACACAGTAACTTTGAAAAAGCCGTTTCGAGAAAAACGCGCCTAAAGTTTTTTTGAAACTATGTTCGATTGTGATAAATTTATGAAAGTTAGCAACCTAACTAGAATGTAGAGTGATGAAAAAAACGTTGCGCTATTAAATGGGTATTTTTATGTTTTATATATCTTTATATATTTCGTTATAAATACATAACTGTGTTCTTGTTGGTAAAAAAAAATAAGTAAAAATTGTTGTACTAGACTAAATGACAGTAACTGACACAGTTACTGTGTACTAGCTAAGATTTACGAAATACTGTGATTAAGCTATGTAAAGATGCTGTTTAATTCTTTACTTCATCACAGTAACTGTTATTTTGCTGTGTTATAATCTAATTTACTTAACGAAATTTAGTTACCTGTGAATCTAGTAAGTCAAATTACTGTATTTTAACTTAAACCGATAAAGGCTAGCGATGATTTTCTAATCCAGTATTTTTGATTACTGTGTTATAGACTAAACTTTGCAAATTTTTGTATTAAAAATGATTGATTTTCTTTACTAAAATGTATCAAAATAGCATGAATATGGTCCAGGTAAATGAAACGAATAATTACTAAATGTTAAAACAGCTAAACTAAACAAATCCGTCTCAAACTGAATGCCTTTATAGGCTTTAACATTAAATAATAATCTTATAAAAGTATTTTTAACCACTTTTCGGAAAAAGCAGTGACTACAAAAAAAAAAAGTAGCAAACTTCTAACAAATTATAATTAATATTAAACATAATTAGATAAGGCTTTCGAAAAACAACAAATTAATGTTTAGATAAACTCAACAAAAGATCCAGTTTACAAATACAAAATTATATAAAATTTCACATTATTAGGGAATCTTATTCACAGCCATCTTCAATTTCTGTACACAGATCCAGAGCCATATCATTTGTGGGTAATTCACTCCAAAATATAAGGCGACTAGAAGGCATAAGTGGTTCCAGTTTGCCAATACCAGCATTTTTTTATTGTGTGCTAATTCCTCGCGGGGAAGATTTTAAGACAGGACAAGGAACACCACTTTTTTCACAGTTCGCTTTCAAAAACTGTAATTCAGTATAATTGTCTTCTTGAAATCACTTTTTAATATACATATAAGCTGTAAGAATTTCGTTTGTCTTGCACTTCTACCAATTCACGCAAATAAATTCTAGGACATAGTTTCTTGAGGCGTTGAGCAGATGAATGGTCTTCGAAATTAGCGAAATTGTTAACGGTCATAACCTTGACGTCGACTTTTCCAGAGTTGGATGATTTGACAACATTCTCAAAATCATTAAAATCGTATATTTTTGGTTTGCGCTTCATTAAAAGTTCCACTTGGTGATGGAAGGAATCAGCTGACATGAAGCTGTGCCCTGGCGAAGTATTTGAAGGTATTAGTCTTTGTGGATGTTTCATCGCTGTTGGTTATGTAAATTAAAAAACAAAATAGCATCCAGCATTTATTTTGAGAAGCACAGTTATCAGTCCAGTTACTAACATGTCTCTTGTATTTAAAAAACTGGTGGAAAGTGCTGGTTATGTCTTCTGCTCTACGTCCAGACACAGCTTCATGCCAGATGACGGCAAGTAGTTTTAAATTTGCTTGATTGCCAACAGGCAAAACCCAGCTAAAACCCAGTAAATATTGTTTCCGCGCTCGAAAGGTCTAGGCAAAAAAACAGTAAGTAGTTAAATACTGTTATTTTGTCAAGGAACTTAAATAATCGATTGCCAGCATAATTCTCTTATAACACAGTATCTTAGGTACTGTATTGTTGCCAGGTGATTTAATTATAATCTTGAAATCTTGAACTAATCTATAACACAGTATTTGGAAAAAATGCTGTGTTTTAGACTAGCAAGAGCGTTTTACTGTGTTCTTATCTAAAGTTTATTCCTTACGGTATTTATTGTTTGTTACCATTAACACAGTAACCTCTTACTTACTGTTTTCAAGTTATGTAATACCTACATGCTGTGTTTCGTTCTATTATTTGGTCTTAGTTTGTAAAAGTTACTGTGTTTTTAGTAATCGTATCTCTGGAACCAGAAGTGCTAAAAATACACCGAAAATTTTGCCGGGTAGAGTTCAGTCTCGTTGTTACGGTAATAAAAAAAAAGTGAGAACACAGTAAGTTAAGATACTGTGTTTTCTATTACGACGGCAGTACATTAATGTTCGCTTATCTCGTCAAAATGTAGGGAACAGCTGATTTTTTTTCGCGATTTCAGTTTTGGTCCCATAGTGAAAGTTGTTCATAATGATGAGTACAGTGACCCTTTAAGAGATTGTACACTTATTTATGTTACACCTTGTATAAAGAAGACTACTCCGAGGTTTCACACATAGTAGAAGAATTACTGAATGTGTCGGGACCTGGCAACACTAAGCAACGTTTATAAGATAAAAAGGGTAGTCGTCTTCATGGATCAACGCACCCGATGTTATAGAAAGGTGTGTCATTTGATGGAGCTCGCCTTCTGTGGCGATTAGCCGAAAAGTCTGACTTCTATTATCTGACTAGTTTGTCTGTATTATTTTCCTGTACTTGTATAAATTAATATATTATTGTGACCTAGCTCATGTTACCAACCATTAACTATGTTGATTATAATTTCTAATATTTACCATGCCCGCATTACCAGACATAGGTACAGATTAGCCATAACTGTAATTATAGATTCACTCCTACATGATTCTGTTAGCTCTTTATGACACATGTACCTATATCCTATGTGTTAATTCACGTCATGGTCTATTTGTCCGCAAAATTTCATACAAATCAATAACCATATCCGTATCAAACATACAAATATCTTCGCAAACTGTCACGTTTATAATATACAGTTCGAAACACGAGTATTTAAAAAAATTATGGATAGTCTCTTAAGAACATTTTCCTGTAGCCACAACGATTAAGGTAGCTGCCCTTATTACTAACCCATCACAAATGAGTTTTTTGCAATTTCTGACGTATTTATCTCTCCCATCTCAGTCGGTCCGGAAGAGCCTTTTGATCCATATGAGAAATAGGATCGATTGACATTCATAAAAATATTTTGTGAAAACTGCCCCTATTTTCTCGCTGACTGTACATTTTTTTCAACGTCTGTGAATGCAGATAGAAATTATTCCAAAATATAAGGGTGGTCTTCTAAGAACGTTTTCCTGTAGCTACAATGGACAAAGTAGATGCCCTTCTTAGGGTGCCTTTCCACCAGAGATGTGCTATGCAGCTGTGTTGCGATAATGTAGAAGCTAAGCTACGAAACTATATGACCGTTTCCGCTGATGCTAAGCTATGTAGCTGTGCGAGGAAGATGCGCATCTCGAGCTATGCGAAGTATCGACAATAGGGAAGGCACGAGGAGCGGCGGGCATAGCTACACCACTCGCGACCATCCGTAGCACGCATCCATAGCTCGCATCCATGGCAAGCATCCACATCACACATCCTTCCACATAAAAAAACGTAGCTTAGTTGAATCAGTTTCCGCTAGTGCTATGCTATGTAGATCAATGAATATGATTGGTGGATATCAAACGCATCCATAGCAACGTTGCATAGCACATCTCTGGTGGAAAAGCAACCTTAACCTATCTCAAATTACCACCCTGTATAGTGGGATTAATGCTGTTGACTGTATGTACATACACGTATATTCTTAAATAGGCCAGCGTCCTTATCGTATTTTTGTTAAAACCATATTGTTCCTTCAGAGTGATTGTCGCTTCAAACGAGTTTTCCATTATAAAAATTAATATTATTAAAATAGTCACCTCTTGTACCACGCACGTATTGCACAACAATTTTAGTTTACTCGATACACTCGAATTATTAAAATATCAATGTAAATATTATATGTTCCAATCGATTGTTTGGCGGGTGGCAACGACCAGAGAACTGGAAATGAATTGAATAAGTTTTATTAACACAACTCTCACACGATTTTAATTAAACTCCATACACAAAACTATACGAAAATCGAATCAGTTAATATTGTATTACTCATCGGAGATTCTTCAAATACAAACTTCGTTTGTAGCAGTACACCGAACGTAAATATTGAAAGAAATATCAATAAATTTCGATATTACAATGGAAAGAATCATGTCAATTATGTATTATATCGAAATAACGATCTTACTATAAGCTGATAACAGTGAACAAATCTCGACTATAAAAACACAGAAATAACGTAATAAAACCTGTCTAAACAAACGAACGATGACAAAAAGAGTAGAAAAAAAAGGTTGGTCTGCCGACCTAAGTCAATAAGAGAGTTAGTGAGGATAAAAATAATAATAAAAGAGACGGTAATGACCCCACACACCACTGATAAGTTATCTTGACAACGGTCGGTGCAATCGGAAGTGTGTTGTACAGCTTTAGTACTTTTAGTAGCTTTGTGTTCGTGTTCTACAAAAGAGATTCGAATGTTTGTGTGTTGTGACGTATGCTTGTTGTAGATAGTATAGAATTAAATTAACGTATGATTTCTAGGGAACAAAAAAATCTAACAACCCTTCACCGATTCGTAGTGTTATAAACTTATAATTTCTAGACTTTTTATAAAAGGTTACCAAGTAATTTTATGTTTTTAAGTAAGTTTATTTAACGATTTAAATAGACAGGGTTATTTGTAAAACACCAACAACCTTTTAGGGGTTCTACTCATCATTATGAATAACTTTTACTATGGGACCAAACGAGAAATCACGAAAAAAAAATCTGCTGTTCCCTACATTTTGACGAGTAATGCGAACATAAATTATGTAGGGAACAGCTGTTTTTTTTTTTGCGATTTCTGGCTTGGTCCCATGGTAAAAATCTATACATATAAAAGGAGAAGCTGACTGACTGACTGACTGACTGATCTATCAACGCGCAGCCTAAACCGCTGGGGTTAGAAAGTTGAAATTTTGACAGTAGGTTCCTTTTGTAACGTAGGCATCCACTAAGAAGGGATTTTTCGAAATTCAACCCCTAAGGGAGTTACATAGGGGATGAAAGTTTGTATGGAAAATCGTCACTTAACTGGTTCAAAATTTCACGCAAGCGAAGCTGCGGGCGAAAGCTAGTTATTCATAATGATGAGTACAATGACCACTTAAGAGGAGAGTCCTTAAGAAACACCTAAAAAGGCACTTACTGTTTTCGAAATTTCTATAAACTCTCCGCATGGAATTACGTAAAAAAAAAAATGAAGAACCTTAATAGATGTGCCAACAGTTTCACCGCGAGATATTTGCGAAATCATCATTAATTTCGAGAAAAAAAAATGTTGAATTCCCTCAAAAACGTCTAAATCGACCTTTTCTATTTGCAGAATTTACTTAATATTAAAGGAATATATAAAAATCTATTTAGTTTAATCGTGACACGAAAGTATGAATAACACGTCTACCGTTTTATAATTTTAATAAATCAAACCAAATGAGAGTAATCTACGTCTCAACATTGTTAATTTTTTACGGAAATTGTTTTCCGTTCCCCATACATTTTAGTATGGAGCAATACTCTCCCGTAATTTGTTTTATAAAAGAGTACGCACGCGAAAAATTTTCAGTGCCATCCTAGAATCCAAGGTGACAGCACGTCCGTTTGTAATTCGAGCCGAGCTCTCAAAAATATCTACGCACAAGGCATTAGGGTGGGTTGCGAGTGTCGTGACATGGCTGCATTTTTTCACTCGTCGAACAATAAGACAGACGACTCGGACAGTGACCGAATTGACATATTTTAATTTCAATATTTTTTTCACTGAATATTCGGACACCATCAAATTATTGAAGCTTTTTAGTACAGTCAGATAAAAAGTTTTAATCTGTGGCAAAAAAAGCGTTACCAAAAAAACTATTTGTGGCTTTAAGGTGGCATCTTTCAGTAATAAATAGCTTTGTGGACTCACCACTTTGAACTGCACCAAAAGTATTCCTCGAAACGCACCAACGATGAAACAGAGAATTCGCATGAAGGATTCGTAGTGAATTATATCGATAGACGTTTTAAAATTCAGCTGCTTATTGTTTATTTACTAAAACTACTAGGAAAGCAGAAATGAACTGCAACTAGGTGCTTAAGCGACTTACCTCCGGTTGCTGAATTGAGAATTCTAGGATACTTAAGCAGTACTTAAGTAACATTTGAGTACAGAGTTGTCAAAAAAATGATGGATTTTAAAGCATTTTTTTGACAACTCCGTACTCAAATACTACATAAGTATTGCTTATCTTTAATTCTCAATTCAGAAATCGGAGGTTACTACTTAGCCCAATAATGGTAAAAATATAGGCTTTGAAATTGAATCATTTGTCGTTTTCAAAAGTACCAGGGTGATAGAAATGAACAGAAAATGGGCGCCTAAACGATGTCACTAAGTTGTGCACCAACGATTAAACACAAAGAGGAATATAAAGTATTCTTTTATAAATAAGATAGAAAACTTAAAACTGTCCTATATATCTTACCTTATAGGTCACTGTTACTTAGTCAGATCGTCTAAGCGCCTATTTTCTGTTAATTTCTGTCACCCTGGTACTTTTCAAAACAACAGTTGATTCCATTTCAAAACCTGTATTTTTACCATTATTGAGCTAAGTAGTAACCTCCGGTTTCTGAATTGAGAATTCTACGATAAGCAAGCAGTACTTAAGTAACATTTGAATACGGAGTTGTCAAAAATATGACGTATTTTAAAGCATCTTTTTGACAACCCAGTACTCAAATACTACTTAAGTATTGCTTATCCCGAATTTAATTCAGAAACCGGAGGTAAGTCGCTTAAGCACCTAGTTCCAGTTCATTTCTGCTTTCCTGGTAGTTTTAATAAATAAACAACAGTTGAATTTTAAAACGTCTATCGATATAATTTATCACGAATCCTTCGTGCTCTTCTCTATGTTTCATCGTTGGTGGGTTTCAAGGAATACTTTTGGTGCGGTTCGAAGTGGTTGCGCTTCGAGGAATACCCCATCTTTATTTACCCGACTGCCAAAGCACGTATCTATCTATGTATGTGGGTTTATAATATTATTTATTAAAAACGGCTGCTTTAGTTATAATCTGGTTAAAAACTGTTTTTTTTATAACTATAGGCTGGGCGGAGAACGGATTTCCACAATTATTAAGGTATCGTTGAAAGTTTTTTATGTGACTGTACAAAACAGCTTTTTTTATTGGTGTCCAAATCATCAGTGAAAACAATATTGAAATTAAAATATGTCAATTCGGACACTGTGTCCGAATATATTGTGCGTTTCATGTATGGGTGATTCTACGATAAGAGGTTTTAAGTCCATAGAGGATACGGCCAAGGAGCAAAATGGGATTTTTTCCATTAAATACTTATATTTCGATTTTTGTCCCG
Organism: Amphipyra tragopoginis; assembly: GCA_905220435.1. NCBI lineage: Eukaryota > Metazoa > Arthropoda > Insecta > Lepidoptera > Noctuidae > Amphipyra > Amphipyra tragopoginis. Next base: position 9,461,228 of record HG992006.1, read on the forward strand.
TTTATGTCCCTTTTCAAGTAAGGGCAAGTCAATTTATAAATATTTTGGTACTTTTTAGAAGGCCAGGGTAAATACATCGGCCAGGGGAGAGAATTTGATGCAATAAAATAATAATAAAGTAAATTAGATCAACTTTTATCAATCATTATGCTTAACAGTTATAATCAGACTATCATTTTTATCAGGCTTTCACATTAATTACACTACTTTACAACGGTTTTTACCCATAGATGAAACCAATGTGTATCGTAGAATAATTAACCCTAAGTTGGATACTGAAGTGGAAAAAAAATTAGGACGTCAAGTTTTAAATATGTTTATTATATCTCTATTACACATTTTTGCAACTATCAATCCTTAAAAAACATTTTTAAATATTTTTTTTGTGCTCTAGTTCATTTTCTCTACTAGAACTGCTGGGCAATGATAGGTAATCCAATGATGGGTGGTCCGTTAGAATACAACACAGGTTTTGTGACTGACGCAATATCAGGGTATTGTATATGCTTCTTGTTTTTGTTGTTAAAATCTAAAGTTTTTGTGAGGCAAAAGTAACAGCCCGTAGCGTGATTTGACGGTTGTCTCCACAACATTGGGACTTCAAATTGCTAGTTTTTTTTTGCTTTCTGCAGCCCAGGTCGTTAATATACTTCCACAATCTTCAAATTTTTTCACGTTGATAGAAATTAGCTACATCTGAGTTAGTTTGCACAAATATATTATCTCCCCTGGTCAGTGAATCTCTCCCCTGGCAGTTTTTTTCCCAGAGGAAATACGACAGGGGAGAGACGTTTTCATGAAAAATTAAATTGTTTTAATTAACGTAAGTTTTTTTGAGCTTAATTAAATATTACACTTTAACTGTTACAGTATTATTAAATTAGGGCAGTAAATGCAAATACATTCAATGAATGTTACAAGTTTTATAACTGACCAGTGGAGAGATACAATGACCTTGCGAAAGCACTACTCCGCACTGTCATGTCGCAACAACTAAAAAATAGCGGCACTCTAACGGCTCGCGTGTTTAGTTTTGATAACTTCACGTCGATAGATGTCCTTGAGCGCAGTTCAGAATATGGCCGTCTTATATTTACGTTTATATTAACGGAACGAAATTTGCCAGGGTAGATACACAAAAAAAGCTGGACAAAAATTAAGTTTAAAAATTATTGAAAATAAACAACTTTTGCTGTCTTTTTATTTAATACTACTTAAGTATATTTATTTAATTTCGTGTTAAACATACTTTGTTTAGCAACTGATACAAAGAACCTATGTACTGTTTGCAAGTTGAACTAAAACCGGCGAGAGGACAGGCCAGGGTAGATACTTTTTTAAGCTTCAGCTTCAAATTTTAGAAATATGTGCTTTAATTGGGCATTTAATTGTGATGTTATATATAAATTACATTAAGATGATATGATTCATTGCAAAAAACAACAAAGTTTAGAATAAAAAACCAATTTTAAACTGATTGCCGCTCAAGTTACCTCTTATCGTAGAATCACCCGTATATATATTTTTCACTTTGAGATCACGGCTCATCTTCCGTGCGGAAGATGTCCGGTCCTTTGGAAGGCATACACGGGGACACAGGTCCAACGCGCAGAGGCCCCAGTGAGAACTTTTTCACTTATTATTAGTATAATGATTTCCTTATTTCAAGGCAAGGCCGTGGGCAGACTTGTCAATTTTGACGTTTGATAGCTTGTCAGCTGAAGGGTTTTCTATTTCTTGTTAATATATTTTTCTGCATATTATTACTATTTCAGATAGAAATGGGAAAACGTTAAGAAAAAAAAAAAAAACATCTTGATTCTATGCTTCCGGAAATAACAGATTCAAGATTAGACAGAAAAATGGAAATAAATGAGCCCAATTATTTGATTGAGGCAATTAAAACACGAGAATCTGAAAGAAAATCAAAGAAACGGAAAAGCGAAAATGTTTTATCTGATGTCAGCAGCCCCAAGCAATAAATAAATAAATTAAAGAAAATTATTTTATCAAGCATTAATTTTTGTAGGTATGTACACACGGCTACACATCAAGCTATAAATTTCCAGTTTACACTGCCCTCTCATTGTAACGAAATCCTATACAATGCGAGATCAGCTTATACTGGAAATGTACAGCTTGATCTGTAGCCGTGTGTACTAAGATGTACCTATAATTTTTTTATAATAAAATATAATTTTAAAATATCAAACTGAGAAAAAAAATTTACTATATCCAGTAATTGAGTTATGTACATTAATTGTTTTTCATTACAAATCAATCACACATTATCTCGTTTTCATTTTTATGTTGGCTCTTATCTTCCCTCGCAACATTTACATACCCTAAAATATTCCCAAACAAAAATTATGTGTCATTATATTCGAAAATAGAAACACAGAAAATCAACAATAATATATTACAGTAATTATTCTAAGTTTAAATCTGTCAATACCGATTACACTGTGACCCCACCCTTTGTTCACGACACCAATACTATGGGCACGCGTGCCTCGCGGTGCGGTGAATAAATAGCTAATACATTGCGCGTTTTTTGCAACATACTTACTAGTCCTTCAGAAGCGAACGCGCACTGAAGGTTTATTTAACCCGGCGCGCCACAATATAAACCTTCGGTGCGCTTTTGTTTTTTGGTATGTGTACACTACATTGTGTGATGCAGCTGTATTAGTAGAAATGTCGAAGTGTGGGTTCGAAAATAAGTTCTCACGCTCGCAAACCTTCCTCTTAAGAAGTTGTTGGTGTTTTACAAATAATCTTGTATAATACTAGTGACCAGCCTCGGTGTCGCTCGGGTGTGTTTTAAAGCTAATAAGCGTAACCAGATGAAATTATCTAAATTAAGTTAAAAACCGCATCAAAATCCATTGAATAGTTTAGAAGAAGTAAGCAACCAAACAGACAGACGTGAAAAGCAATTTCATCAATTTATAGTATTTAGAGATGTACCTTAGTTTTAGGAAATTGGTTTATTTTTAAGTGTGCGTTGGTGCCTCAGTTTGAGCGTAGAATTAAATGCTTTTTCTTTGTATCTCTATTTTAAAATTGCTTGATTAAAAACTTTATTTATGTTGTAGTAAGAAATTAACAGAAATAAAGTTTTGATTTCTGTTGTAGCAAAAAATTACTGCAACAGAAATAAAGTTTTTAATCAAGAAATTTTAAAATAGAGAAAGAAAGAAGAAGCATTTAATTCTACGCCCAAATTATTATAAAACAATTAATAAAAATAATATAGGTATATTTTTATTCTCATTCCTTATGTGATCGGGCACGTAACGAATGAGATTAAAAATGGTGATGCTTCTTTTATTTTTGTCCTTATTTGCATCTCGCTCTCGCACGTTCGTGTTAGCGAAAGACAAATAGTAAATCCGCCATTTTTAATCCCATTCTTTAAGTGTTATCGTGTTACTACTGTCTTTTTCTGTGGTCTATTTTTGCTTGCGGCGATAAGCAGTTGATACGTAAAATTCATTCCTTTTTTTGATAAATAGTAAGATGTGGTACTGATAATGAGAGATAAGGCTTCATTTCGGAGTTATTTTTGAATATGTTAATAGAAAGAAAGAACAAATACCCTTATTAATTGACACAACCGACACACATTACCTACAGAGATAGAATATATGCAAGGTGTAACTTAAATAACGCACAAGCACAACCTCTTATGAGGTCACTGTACTCATCATTATGAACAACTTTTACTATGAGGCCAAACAAGAAATTGCAAAGAAAAACTGCTTTTCCCTACATTTTGACGAGTAATCTTTCTTATATATATACATATATAAAGAGACTGGTACTGACTGACATTTGATTCATCAACGCAGAGCCTAAACCGCTAAAGCTGGCAATATGAAATTTGGACAGTAGGTTCCTTACGTAACGAAAACATCCACTAAGAAGGGATTTCTCGAAATTCTACCCCTAAGGGGGTGAAAAGGGTGATTAACGTTTGTATGCAAGTCCGTCATTTTTGAAGTAAGAAGCATGAAATTAAGTATTAAGGTTTCTAGTTAGGAGTAAATGTACACGTGTTTGAGCGTTTTTGGGAATTCAACCCCTAAGGGGGTGAAATAAGTGTTGTAAGTTTGTATGAGAAATCTGGTACTTTAGAAGTAAGAAGGTACGCAAGCGAAGCTGCGGGCAACAGCTAGTGCGAACATAAATATAGGGAACAGCTGATTATTTTTTCGCGGTTTCAGGTTTGGTGCCATAATAAAAGTTGTTCATAATGATGAGTACAGTGACCCCTTAAGAGGTTGTGCGTTATTTAAGTTACACCTTGTATATACACGGGAAAATTTTGTATAAGAAAATACAATAGTGAAAGTTTTTTTTGTTGCATGATGCTAAAGAAAAGTAGTAAATAACAGAAACATTTTTTAAAAAGATTCTGAATATCAACTGTTACTATTATTAAAATTTTCAGATTGATAAAATTAAGTAATTTGAATAAAAGAAACCATCTCATCTGCCTAGCCTTTTCCCAACTATGTTGGGGTCGGCTTCCAGTCGAACCGGATGCAGCTGAATATCAGTATTTTACATGGAGCGACTGCCTATCAGACCTCCACAACCCAGTAACTGGGTAATACGATACTCTTGGTAAGACTGGTTGTCAGACTTTCTGGCTTCTGACCAACAGTAACGACTGTCACAGATCTACAAATGACAGCCGGGACCAACGGCTTTACGTGCTTTCCGAGGCACGGAGGAAACTCGCTATGGTAAATGGTCACCCATCCACAGACCAACCTCGGCAAGCGTGGCTTAACCCGGAAGATCGGTCTATGCGGCTGTAATTATTTAGCCACGAGCTCCAGCTGAATAAAAGAAACCACCCCAGAAAATTATTATCTACATAAATACCCTCACTATTACTTCTCCCAAAATTAGTTTTCTGATGACGAAAAAATAAGGAATACCTAAATAGGTTAACTAGCGTCTTATAGTCTAACAATATATTTATAGAGGGGTCGATGCAATTAGGAGTGTGTGCAGCAGTTTGCGTGCTACTCGAGCCTCATGGTTGAAAGTTTCAATTAGTACAACAACTAACCTAAGCTACGTCTTTATTTCTGAAAACTTACTTTATTTCACGGGTAATATTTTTTATCGTAAAGCTACGCACACAACGGCGAACCGGCACCACGGCGAACGTGCACCGATCACGCACGATTTTGTTATTGAACGAGTCAAACTAGCGCCCTTTCCAATATTGTGTAGAATAATAGGCGCGATGCTTTAGAGTATTTTTCGATGAGCAAAAAATTGAATAGATATTCTTATTTGTGGAATAAGTACCTATTTAAAAAAAAATGCAATCTTTTAGTTTTTTTTTTTTACTTTTCTCCCCAATGGTAAGCGCAGACATGGTCAAAGATGGAGCACACGAATCCGAGTAACACAGATATAGAGGGATTCCGCCATACCCCTCTGGCTCTCACATACACACGACAAAACACAATAAACTGCTTGGCCGGACTTTGATGTGAGGGTAGCTAGCCAGGTGGACCGTATAACACCAAGCGTGCTGGGTTTTGTTGAATCTTACAACACGCGTCTATTTCCAGCGTGCAGTGAGGAAGTATTATAATTCTAGTCCGTCCCTCACACGGGATAAAGTTTGTGCACAACGTAATAATCAAAGAGAAATTGACGTTTTTCACAGGACAGATTAAACATAAAAGCAAATTTAATACAGGACTTAATTCTGCGATTAATTAATCTGATATTGCGTGTCGTTCCAAACTTCATGAGTGGATTTTGCTGTTTCAATGCTCAATAAGTACTGACGTAGAAAGATGGATATAAAAAAGCTTATTTGAAAATACAAGCTATTTCCTGAAGCTAAACATCCGCTGCTTATTTGAAATTGGCGCGTCTTCCATTGCATAATGAGCATATTATTGTCATACTGGAAGACACGGGCCTCTTCTCAGACTGAGAAAGGTTAGTCCTTAGTCCAACACGCTGGCCTGGTGCGGTTTGGCGGACTACACACTTTTTTTTTCTATTGTATTGCTGTAGGCGATCCTAGGGACCGTTTCTACGTAACCGGGCAGTTATTGGCGATACCTGAAGGGTCTCTAGCCAATGGGGGAAGTAAAATACTTAACCTAAGCTAACTACTTGTACTACACTAACATCATGACTACCTGAAACAACAGCACTAAAGGCGACTCCTAGTGGGACTCGGACCTCAGCTTAGGGCGTTGCTGGCGGGGGCTTGGGGGGGGGGGGGGGGACAGCTTGATGAGGGCTGAATTATCGGTGTGATGGGACTACCCACACCATCAAGACCTTTTTTATAGTCCTCTCAGGTGTGTAGGTTTCCTTACGATGTTTTCCTTCACTGTTAAACCTTTTGACCGCTTGGTTTTTTAACAGTTGCCGTGCCCCTAGCGCCCAGCTCATAAATCGGCAAAATAACAACAACTATGAAAAGATTATTATAAGTATGTTATGTCAATAAATTAATACATTTTAATCACAGGTTTATTGTCGTATTTATCCGACATGGGCGAAATGGACACTTTTATTTTTGTCGGATATATCCGACTTGGGCGGTTAAAGGGTTAATAATGCAAGTGATAATCAAAGTCTGATCCGCACATGAATTCGAAAAGTTAGGAGTGCGGGCTGTGAGCGAACTCAGATCCTCCTACAAATGGAAATAGTACGAGTATGTAGCTGACGTAGCTTACTGTTTTGATATTGACCGGCTATCGAAAGCAGCTATCTAATAAGGTACACTTAGCTCAAATGGTTATCGAAAATATTTGTTTAGACCGTGACATTAGTGCGATTTCCTTGAGGACAAGACCGATGCAAAAAGTCTAGATTTGAAATCTTTTCGATTCATATTTATGTGAGTGAAACTACAAAAAAAATTCATTTTGTAACTTATTTTTTTTGTTTAGTGGAACGCTGATTGGATTATATACAGGGTGGCCAAAAAGTCGTGGATCAAACGCAACTAGGGGTTAGATGGGGTTATCAGCTGCAAAAAGTTGTTCTACGGGAGGTTCTTAATGTCAACCCCTGCAGAGTTATAATTTATTGTGTTTTTATGAGAAAATTGACTTTTTTAACTAATTCTTATTAAAATTCAAAAAAATCTACATCCTGTATCTTTTTTATAATTTTCACTACATTGGTGAGTCCTTGTTATTTATAAAGTGAAGTTATGATTTGAGATTTTTTTTTTCGTAAAACTTTATATTATCTTCAACACACCCAATAAACAACCTCAAACAACATGTCTAACGCAAGGACTCATCATAACCAATCTAGTGAAAATCATAAAAAAGATACAGGATGTAGATTTTTTCGAATTTTAATAAGAATTAGTTAAAAAAAAAGTCAATCTTCTCATAAAAACACAAAATAAATTATAACTCTGCAGGGGTTGACCTTAAGGACCTCCCGTAGAACAACTTTTTGCAGCTGATGACCCCATCTAACCCCTAGTTGCGTTTGATCCACGACTTCTTGGCCACCCTGTATAAATCAGTAAATACTGCTGTACTCGTATTTTTTTTTGCAAGCGCCTTTTTAAACCTATTTATTTAAGTTCTCTCAATCTAATTTAATGCGATTTCATCAATGATTTTTTCAAAATATAGCTTTTACTATGATCTAGTGAACTGTTTAAAAAAAATTCAACTGTCTAACTATCACGGTTCATGAGATACAGCCTGGTGACAGACGGGCGGACGGACAGCGGAGTCTTAGTAATAGGGTCCCGTTTTACCCTTTGGGTGCGGAACCCTAAAAATTGTCAGCAAAAACTATTTAAAACTAAGATCGCTCGCAGCACTCGGTCCATTCGGATGTGTCATACTATTGAGAAATGTTTTAGTTCGGTCATGCTCTTGTTGTGTCATTCATATGAAAAATGTTTTTTTTTATGATTATGGTTTAAATATAATATTTTGAAGAAAGTAAACTCAAAACTTATCAAACAACGACAGAGAAATCTACAGTTAACAAAGACAAACCACAAAACGCTGTGATACTAAAGGTTTCATTGAACAATCGTAAATGGATCTGATTTTCTCTTTGTTACATTTTACTTTTAATTTATTTCTGTTATTTCTGTATTCAATAGACGTGCTGTCTGTCTGGGCTTAGAGTAGACTATCCAATCTCTTATGAATTTTCATCCATAGTAAGGACTTCTCGGGGCACGTTGACAGTTTAAAGTTATCTACAAGGTGTAACATACGAGTAAATAACGCACAACCTCTTAAGGGGTCACTGTACATGAGTACAGTACAGTACCACAGCAAAAGTTGTTCGTAATGATGACATTACGAACAACTTTTGCTGTGGGACCAAACCTGAAATCGCGAAAAAAAACCGCTATTCCCTACATTTTGACGAGTTATGCGAACATAAATGTAGGGAACAGCTGTTTTTTTTTTCGCGTTTTATTATTTGGTCCCATAGTAAAAGTTGTTCATAATGATGAGTACGGTGACCTCTTAAGAGGTTTTGCGTTATTTTTGTTACACATCGTATAAATAGTAAAGGCAATAATTAAAAAATACTAGTTTTGAGCATCATAAAAAGACTGCATGGTCTGATTTCGATGACGGCCTTCACCTTTGACTTTTCGAATTTATCTGTGGATCAGTACGAGTATTTGATATCACTGGCGTTAACGGCGAAGGCAAAACAACGTCAGGAAATCTGCACAACTGACAGGGCTCCAGGGAAGATCTTAATGGTGTCTTAGTCCCCCAAATCGCACCTAGTCAAGCGTGGGCTTAATGCCTAAACTCTTCTCATCCGGAGAAGAGGCCCGTCCTCAGCAGTTGGACAGTAATGGGCTGGTTATGCTTGTGCTCTTATAACGCGTACCTGTATATTCATTAAAGATGTGGAATTCTTAAACACATGTAAGGAATACACTACATAGCAGTGGCGTAGGGTGAATTTTCTTAAAAGGGGAGCCGGACCAAAAAATGCTTACCTTGCTCAAGTGTGATGCGTGAATTCCAGTAACTACTCGTTTCGAAAGGGAAGCCGATAGGAATCGAGTTGTATGGAGCCTTCGCCACTGCTACATAGTCCAGAGCTTCAGGTGGATAGTAGTACATCTAATAAGCAATCAGATGATATAAATTGTATTAGACAAGACATTTCATAAGGAAAGCATACGAAATACCTAACATAACTTACGATCTACCTTATAAAGCAATATGTAGGTACTTTATTACGTCATGTCACCTAACGAAGGCACATTTATGCATACGTTGCATGCCATATGGCGCCTACAAAATTGCTTAATTTTTGTCGAAAACGACCTTTTTACATGTTTAGCAAATGTTAAAACGAGTTTATACAGAAAAACACGTTTCATGATTATCAGAATCAGAAAAATCTGTAGGGAGTCTTAAGCCGAGTCCGCTGCGCCGTGTTTGCGTGTTTGCAAACAGGATAACATTGTTTGCTAACCGAATAGGGGCGTGGCCTAACAGTTTTGTTAGAAAATTGGCGCTGTGGATCCGTCTTAAGAGCCATTTCACAAAATGATTGCGCTCGAGTTTAGGTAAAAGACTGTATCATTGTTTATGTGTGCGTAGTTACCCACTCAAACGCAATGTAAACAGTGTAACGCGAGAGTTAAGACGGACGAGGCTATCTTGAGCCGTAATCGTAATGTGATTTGAAAAGAGATTTATGAAAAAAAAAAAAGATTTTATTTTGTCTAATGAAGATTTCTAGGTGGATTAATAAGTAAACACAAATAGGCATGTTTTTAAAATATTTAATAACAATTAATATAAAAACAAACACATATTATTTTTAATTAACTGCTTAGTGCTTTTTCTAAATGAATATTTGCCGTAAAGGCATTGATCTTGCCTTTCTTGGATCTATAATTTCCGGCAATACGCAGTCTTGGTAAAACCGAATCAATTTGGGTAGCATTTTCGCCTACCAAAAAACGTCATCTTTCTCTACTCTTACCACTTTCAAAGGAAAATCAGGACCTGTGCATACATCAAATACACATCAGTCTTTTTTTACTAAATGCAACTGGCCCTGAACTTGGTAGTACCAGTCGTGGTTCTTGTTCATATCGACTTGTGATTGGCTGTTCACTTTAAAACATTTCAGTTTTTTAGCTTGCAAGGCAGTATCAGGATCAATTCCAAAAACTGACCTTACCTTATGAAAAAAATACAAAGCGAATCAAAACTATGTGGTCGCAGTATAATATTTACTTCGCTGTATGAGCGCTCGAAAGTCAGGACGCGGGATAAAATAGCATAGATCCTTCCTTGACGGGCGCTCGCGCCGTACTGATCGGTGCCCACTTGCGTATCGTAATTTATTGTAATTTAGACTGATGTTCACATCGATATTTTGACAAATTAAATGCTAGGATTTTCAAAATAACTGTAGAATTCGATTCTCCAAAGAACATAGTTTATTTAGATATAATTTTATTTTTGTAATTACTCCGTATTTAAACCAAAAATCACGATTAACTTGCAATGTAAAACTTAAAAATTGGTCTTAGGAATTATTTTTTTACTAATTAATGGTAATAAAATTCAAGAATCTGTTACATTAAATGACGACTAAAATGCATGTCTGATGCTGAATGTATTTTTTTAAGCTTTATTTTTAAGTGTTATTGATAGATATAGGAGTCTGAAATTGAGTCTGCGGCGATTTTTCAGTAAAATGGTTGTGGGAGATGGGTCACTACAGATCAAGCAAGTTACTTTTAGTAAATGTGATACATTAAATGTCAACACAAACAATTGTACCATGTTTTGCATGTATTCAATAATTTCTGGGTATTACTTAAGATGGTAACAGAGGAGCCCAAAATCTTAGAAATCCGTGCGAAAACGTGAAATGGCTCTTAACATTGTTTGCTAACCGAATAGGGGCGTGGCCTAACAGTTTTGTAAGCAAAAACACAATAACATGGCGCTGCGGACCCGGCTTTAGAAAGGGTTTTGATACGCCTGTATTAGTGACTAAATCGACTAAGCTCATTACCAACCCCCTGCACACATCAAGTAAAATTGCATTGCCAAAGACTATGGGTCTCAATCATCAATTTGATTTCATTTGAGATTATATGGAAGACTAGCTTTTGCCCGCAGCTTCGTTTGCGTGAAATTTTGAACCCGTTAAGTGGCGATTTTCCATACAAACTTTCATCCCCTATTTAACTCTCTTAGGGGTTGAATTTCGAAAAATCCCTTCTTTGTGGATGCCTACGTTGCAAAAGGAACCTACTGTCAAAATTTCAACTTTCTGACCCCAGCGGTTTAGGCTGGGCGTTGATAGATCAGTCAGTCAGTCAGCTTTTCCTTTTATATGTATAGATTCCTTCCGATCTTAGGGCCAAAACATATTTAGCGTATCTTACGCCGCGTACTGCGAAGACACGCGACGCAAAATACATTTATGTGTAACTGTGGCCGCGGAAAATACGCCGAATATTATTACGTCGCGTAAAAAGGTTAGCTAGTGTGCATTCTGAAACTAAAAACTAGATTGGGCATTAATATATAGACTAAAAGAGTAGCGTTTTTCCTTTTGATTCCGAATCTGTATTGAAATTATTATTGTCAAAAATGTTAGTTACCTTGCCTTACCTTTCTCCGTATGACGGCAGTCTTGACGTGACGCAGGGACTGGCGACTAGCCGCATCGATATAACGCACGATACACGCGCGAGACTTTCAGTACCCTAAGTGTGAGTTTTTTTACGTTACTACTGTAGTGGCGTCACGCCAAAAATGTATGAAAATTTAGGCAGAGCCTCTAGCGGCGAATAGCGTGACTAAAAATTTGTTTTACATTTTTGGCGTGACGCAACTACAATAGTAACGTAAAAAAACTCACATTTGGGGTACCTAGGTCCAATTACGCTCAACGTAACGATGTATAATAGGTACGCATGGAGAGGCCGCGCAGAATTTGTATGTAGCGCGACGAAAACTGAGCCGCTCAAGATACGCTCAGTGTGTCTGCAGCTGTAAGGATTGACTTCCCAACAAACAATTAAGCGTTGGTTGCAGGTCATTTTAAAGTTTAGAGTGCTACTATTAATTTATAGTGGATTCGGTTGTCACTAAAGGTGATACAGTTTACTTATGAAATACGTTTAGCTCTTCAGGATGTATTAGAACTGTAAACAACGAAGCAGTATTTTCTTTACAGTTAGTGTAGTAGCAGTGGCTGCTTTAATACTTAAGACGTTAAAGCTTGTACCGGCCTACAGCCCTAAAAGCTGTATATAGATCTTCATTAACTCCCTATAATTCATAATGCTATAAATCTGCTCTAGTGGAGTTGCTTATATATCGTAAGGCTGTATTTCAACTTCAGTAACGTCGTCAGTTCTACAACGGAGTTAATTAAGAGTGTAATAACACCAAACTCTGCATGCGTTGTATAACTTTAATATACAGCTTACACCTGTTAGACTAAAGGCAATGATAGGTCAAATAGTTATAGCAGTTTCGTAAGATCCGGATATAAAGGTGTTGGTGTTAGATAAATGAGTTGTAATTCTTATGTCAACCAAAGGCCGCACAATACTTTTAACTACCGGCGTAGTAGTTCATTGGGTGTCGTGATAGACTCAAGAGAGGACTATAGCTTTAAGAAAAAATCGCCATTTTTTGTCACTTCTTGTCAACATAGGTAACCTAAAAATTTATTAATACAATATCACTTTTAAGTAACGAAGTAGCAAAATTTTCCGAATTATTTTACATAGTTTTTGTATAAAATCACTAAAACTAAGCAATACTTGAAAATGAGTGTCTAAAAACTATTTTAGGTTATTAGCATTTTTAATTGTTTTCCTTTTTTTTCACAAAATCTTATTTTTTTTAAGGCGCTTCAAAATTGAGATGCAAAACATAATATACAATCACATTAAACTTGCAAGCGCACTAATATAATTAACTTTACACTTCAATAATACTGTTAATCAGAAATACTTTTCGTGATGAAAATGTTGCAATGTCCGCCAGATAAAGTGATAACTCATGTTGATCAAAATAACTCGACAAATTAAATAATTTGAAAACTTTAAAGCTTTTACTATTTGCTTTTGACACCGAAAACGCTTGAAATGAGTTATTAGGAATCAAAATACCGATCCAAGTTCTATCTGACACCGACATAGATATTTTATGTAACTCAAGGTATCAATTAACTTCAATATAAAGCTGCAATAAAGTTTCAAGCGGAAACCGACGATCTTGTAAAACCTCTCAAACACACCAACTAAAGGTTATATAGAACCACTCTAAAGGGTTTATACAGACTTTACCTGCAAAATTTTGCGCCAAAATCGAAGATATAAAGGTGTTATTACACTCTATAACTCTCTTGTAAGATCTACACTAACACTTTAATATCTAAGCAGAACCGATATACAGGTCCATTACAGCTTGTCTTAACGCTAAAATGTTAGTTGGTGAGGCAGCATATCAAGAAACCAAATTCTTGCTTGTCCACCAAATTATAGTTCATCAAACTAGCGAAAGCTTGTCACTAAATCGTTGAAATAAACTTCTTGGTATAACTCTCCCATTGACTGCCTTTTAATAGCCAACGCGTCTGTCAGTCATTCGTGAGCTTGACGTTTGATGCAGGTCCATATTGTGCCGTTAGTTCAAGAAATAGTTAGACGTTGTTACTTTCATCTTTACGCCCGCTCGTTCATTTTGATGGACAGGTGCTTATAATGATGAAAAGCGTTGAAAATTATTGTTTGGCGTTTGTGTTGCTATTTAAAGTCGTAAGGTAAATATTATAGTACCAATACATTTTTGTTTTGCTTTGAAATATTATCATTCTTGACTGTACCTTCTACTGATAAGTTAATTTTCTAATAATTTGTCTTATAATATTATTTTGTTGGCGTTAGACTGTGGTCATCCATATCGAAGTATTATCGCCGGCGCCCTAGCGGGTTTTAAATGATACACGATAATGGGCATAAATCATCGATTATTGCAGTTCATGTTTCGCCAATGGAATATGGTCGTGACGTCATAATGGACTTTCGTGTTCTTCGTTTTATAATTAACGACTTCTGAGAAATCGAACTAATAACTATTTAGTACCTACAATTATTAATAATAATAATAATAATTTATTGTTTCCAAAGTATTTTCTCATTTTAAAATATAATTAAATGTCTATATTACTCGTGATTATGATCTAGTGAGGAACATCTGTGTCTGAACTAGATAAATTAAATCTGTGTTTCAGACATCAGCGCTCTTCCCTGGATATATGCACCACTTAACTATTAGTTAGTTCTAGCTCTACACAAAACTAATCATACCAGTAACTAAGTACAAAAGATAATAATTGGAATATTTAAATCATTAAACATTTAAATAATAAAAAAAAATGATTAAAAGATTAATAATGAAATGAACAAATTAAAATAATACTATCAGTCTTAATAAAAATAAAAATTGAGTAATTTGTGTTATGACAGCTAAACTATTTAATAGATACCGATGTTTGATACAAATAAAACGCAATAGTCAGATGGTACAAGTCGTTCCCCGATAAGGGAAGTGTTCACTTGATAACGGGTCCGATGCACACGCGAGCCCACAGTCATTCGATAAAATAACTACAGAAGGTTCACTTCATTAAATGATTCATTTGAATTAACTCACGAAAACAGTCTCGATCGAAACTAAAATCGCAGGTGCTTGAAACCTGCGACTGCACCATGAGCACCCTGATAAGGATTTGATACCATGCATCAAATTGAATAAGCGGATGTAAAGATAAAAATCTAATTATTTCGTAGTGCATAGCACCTTTACGGTTTGCACCTTAGAGGTGCTATTCCGCCGGTGACTGCAGACTGCAAACTGCAACCGTAGACCGCAAGTCACATTGGTTTGTATGAACTAGTAGTATTGCTTGCGGTGCGGTCTGCTGCTGCCGTCTGCGACAGCAGTTAGCAATCGGCGTTGCCGGCAGAATAGCACTTTTATACAGAACGTTTCGACATGTCAGTTCTCGACCGATTCGGTTTGTTATTTCGTTTTGTCTACGATTCTCGTACCTACCAAGCGAAAAAGTCCGTTGTCAAAAGATTCAGTCATTTGACAACTGACGTATCGAAAAGTTCTGAATTTGGGGGAGATTTTGACGTTCAGATATAATTATGTAGTAAAGGAGAAATTCACATCTCCAGCCTTTTCCAAACGCGCACACAACTTCAAACACTAGCTGTGGGATAGACCGCACTGGCTCAATAAGCTTCTAACTTGCCAATCGAGTGAAGATTCCCATCTGAAGTAGTCAATCTAAACTCAGAGTTATCACTGCAGGCAAGCACTGGTCTGCAGTTAGCACAGCTTAAGTAATTGTCGATATGCGAGTAATGCGAGTCGCGTTTCGTACAGTACGGCCAAAATAATTCAAACGCCCTGAACTTCGTGCAGGTGGTTACGCAATAGATTCTTTAGGAACCAATTATTAGTTGTTCATTACCACTTTATTAACATGATCATCATGATGAAATTAACATGATCAACTTGTTGAAATTAACATGATCATCATGATGAAATTAACATAATCAACACGATGAAAGAAAATATTTAAAAATTACGAGTCCAAAGACTTGTAATTTTTTAAATATTTTCTTTGATAGATTTTATAGTAACAGTATCTTGCCTTGAGTACCTACAGATAAATACATAAATGCGTGAAGGTTCGGAAAACGATTTTGGCCTTACTGTAACTTGTAAGCAGTGGGATTTCTGTACCTTTTTTATCCGTGACAGTAATTGCACGCTCGCCCCCGGTACCACTCCAATGAGATTTTTATTTAGTAGCTGGGTAATGAATCCGCCTATATAGAAACATTTTAATGTTGAATGTACTCGTTAGTGGCTTGTTAAAATTTAAGTTACTGAGAAAGTGAATGTTAATGATATTGATAATTCTTTGCAATTTCCTTAGTGCTTGCTAATGGGTAAGGCAATAAGAGTAGTGATAAAGAAATAGATAGGTATTTATGGTGTATGAACCAATTAGATGTTTGTACTAATTAACGTTGGAAATGAAGATTACCTACATACCTTATAAAGGTCTTCTTGTGAATTGAATGAAAATTGATAATCAATCATTTTATAAGTAATTAAAAACTAATGTACCTATGTATCCAATTGTTTTAAAATCAGCTGAAGCGTAAAAACAGTTTAACTTGTACTGTCAGTTTAAAAACCGTGAGGATGGGGTTAATACACTTAGAAAACACCAGCTGAATGTATTTTGTAATAGCGCGTTATCTTCGGTATTTATTTGAATAAATAAAAAATGTTATCTCGATTCAATGCATATCTATCGATATCGTTCACACGGTGAGATAAGTTTAGTGCGGTAACAACATTCAGCTAACGCGGAGTTGTCCTCAAGTTTTCCACTGTGAATTTTATCTAACGTGTTGAACGGAAGCCGGCCGATGCGCACATCTCGTTGCCGCATCCCGTTTCACTCGGCCCTCCGCCAATCGCCTCCGACCTCCGACCAAACGGACCTCTACACCTCAATTCTCCCTCAGTCTTACTGTGGGCGGCGCGACGCACGGACGTACGCCACGGTCGCTCGGCATCCGCTCGCGAGCTTTCGAATTTTACCTGTGGATTGTCAGTGACATGTGTCTGTAAAGAAATATACATAAATAAACATTGTGGATTTTTTTCTGGATTAACACTGCCCTGTTTCGAGTTCCGGGAGAATCGCAACATATCATATTCAAGGTCGGTGTGTTATGTATGCTTTGCGAATAGTAATGCGATTGGATGCATTCGGAATGTCACCCGTCCAGTCTTTTATAAGTTGGCATTAAAGGATTGTCGAGGTGAAGGAAATTTTTTCAAAGTTCGTGTATCGGAGTTCGTTGACGTCTCGGAGTAGACTTGTTTTTTCTTTAATTATTTTTTGTTGTTTGACCGGTGCGTCAGAGGAGGTTCGCTCACTCGATCCATCACTATAAATAAAGAACAATCGGAAATTGGAGATTTCAATTGCAACGTTTCCGGTTTTGCACGAAGTGAGTAACGTGCAAGTTTCCTGTTTATCTTCGGAACAATAGAGTATTTAAGTCTCGATGCCAACCTAAACACCATTGCTGTACGAACCATTAACTTCCTAGGTGTATGTATATTTTTATTCCCGATATAAACTTCTGAAGTTGAAAATACTCATAAATTGACTCGCGAAATATTTACTTTGGAAGCTCTGAATGAACATTTAACAGAAGTTTCGCACAAAATATAATAATAATGAATCAGAGGCAACTGAACCGTGGTGAGTTGGATTTTAATGTCAAGATGATCTCACCAATACCTGCCTATTTGAATATTTTCTATTCGAAGACGCCTTTGTTTAAATACAATAAGTATTTACCTTTAACAAATAGGCACACTTGAAGTATGCTTAGGTTTGATTTACAGACGGGTTCGTATTTGCAAATACAGCACTATTGACAAGCCAGATTATTCTTTTTTTTTAATTCAAATAAATAATTACATTAAAAGGCTTCAGTTCACTAAATTCAACGATCACTATCATCAATGTTAATCATTTTCTATTTCCTCTAAATATTTAGTTTGGAAGTACTTCTAATTCTAATTGTGCAAACACTTCCAATTTCAATGTAAACATCAATAATCGCCTTGCACGCACCATTACGTTTAATAGAGATATTGTAATAACATGCAATTATAATACTTATCGCAACTGTTCGCGCCTCACAATCTCTCTCAATAGAATCCCACACAATGCAAATTAAATCGTAATGACTCAGGATAATGATAAAGCAATAACGTCCGCCTGAATCAGTACCGTACCTGTCCTTCACATGAGAACTACCTTACTTGATTGCTTCTATGGTGATTACACCTGACAATAAGCTATTTAAGAGACTCCTACTGTGTCAAGGATACTTGAAAATGTTGATGGTAACCACACAATTATTAAATAATTACGTAACTATCTAAATTCCTTGAATTATAAAGCAACTTAAATAGGAGGAAATGGTAATGGGCGTGCAATTCCTCATTCTGAAGGATGAGAAGTCAATGTCATCAGTTACAAAATTGCTTATTTGAAGGAACGAATTTGTTCTTCTTACTGCTCGGGGTTTAAGGGTTTTATGAAAACATTTACTTTGCTTATTAAAACTACTGATTCTAGCTCACTTTCTGAAATTATGCGCAAGATTTTGATTTAACTTTGATCCCAAATCTTTAGATCCACTAGTTTTACAAAAATGAGACTGCTTCATGATGCTGCACTACCCGATAAAATCTTTAAGTAGTTTCTTACAACACCCGTGGGAAGGAATGGGGTGACTTATTCTTACCTGGAAATTTCAAGGAATAAACGAAACGATTTATTATTACTTATCACGTTGCAAAGTTCCACATTCTCAACTCTACATTCATCAACTAGATTAGGATTTGTGGTAACGTTTCTATTAGCATAAGCTACACCTGGTAATTAGTCCCATAATAACTGTTTATAATTCATTCTGAAGTCATAAATGGCGTTAAATTTAACTCACGGAAAGGCTACAGTCAAATTTAACTCGAGTAAAAAATATATCATGGCTGTTAACTGTCGAAAAAATGTTGTAGTTTTTTCTTTTAGTTTGAAGTGATTTAGTACTTTTAAACGTTTTTCAAAGTTTTTTAGAACCAAGCTGGTTAACTTGAAAGCTCGCTATTTTACCATGTCAGTTCACTCTTAGGTTTCCAAATATTTTAAGTGGTTTTAAAAAGTAAATATTATTATATTATCTGCTAGATTCTCACTTGAACTTAAAACTATGTACAAACTAAGTACAAATTTAACTCTAGATCCGATTTTACCACAAGGCATTCCAGAAGTAATTAAAGTTGACCCTTTTAAAGTAACTGAACGCAAGAAACCCATGCCACTGAAAATGCCAAGCACAGAGACTTTAAAATATTTTACAATAAGTGCCAGTCATCAGTTAAAGTCAGCAGAAAATACCGAACTGTCTGCGGAAGATTGAAAGTGGAATAGTTTCAGGGACTTGGTGAGACCCCCGACGTTTTACACAGAAAGCTAATTAGTAAGGTGAGTTCGTCCACCGACGAACTGATTTGTGTCGATCGCTTCCAGACTAACAACGGAAGTTGTAAAATTGGGAAGTACTTGCCAAACGACCGGTGCTGAGAAACAGAATCTTTAAATAGAATGAATGATTAGCTTTGTTAAAGTGACTGGTTAAACTGTATGGTACACTTAAAAATATATCCATTGTATATTCTTATCCTAGCCTAGAGTATTACAGCGCTTTTGCGTACATACTGCCTGGAAATGTCTTGATTTAAGAAGATAGACGTGTGCTCATAATTTACCAATGTATAATCATTTTTATCCATAAAAGATGGACAGATTGTATGAGGAATGATATGAAAGAGAAGGGAGTCAGTGATATCATGACGGTTGACAGGACGGAATGGAAGAAGAAAACGTGTTTCGGGGCAGGAAGATGATGATGAATCGTTTTATCCATAATAATTATGATAGTTTCTAGTTTTACGCGTAACCTATATAATCTATAGCTAAATTATGTTCAGGCTAACATAGCAGGCATAATTTGACGTTTTTTATTTACAAAATTCACCGTATGCCTCTTTCAACCCGGAAACAGGGTCCACTATTTTTGACCGGAAATTAATAGGGCTACGTAACGGGATTATTAAAAAAACCTCTGGAAAATATGTGAACCGAAAGCCTAAATAAATTTTCAAATAAATGGCCATCGAAAGTTTCAAAGCAAATATCGCCGTATGAATATTCAGTACTAGACCTATGATAATAAAGTTGATATTTCTATCACGAGTTTTCACAGGCACCGCAGCTGGCTGTTGTTTTAAAACTTTTCCTTCAATAAAACAGACGCGGTTATTGCTTAGATTTTGCCTAAGCTTTCATAACAGTGAAACTGTGTTAAGCCCCCTAGTAGTAAGCACGAAGCAATACTTGAGAACAATGTGCGGCTTAATTTCAAAGCGCTTTGTTTAAGAGCCAATCAAAATTATGCACGGCGGCTTCCATATTTCTGGAACGTCAACTCAGTCGGTACCCGGTAACGAGTTTTGTTCCCCCACACCGTTTAGGACCAACTGCTGAGGCAATTTTAGCTGTTTCAAGACTCCACTGTGAGATTCTGCTTTAAACAATAGTCGTAAATTCAGCTGGGCCCGTCAAGGTGTTTAATTTATACAAGTCTTTGAACACCCATACGGCATGGACAAAAGAGCCGTTTGTCTGGCTGTTGGAGCGCGCCATTAAAATTATAATCGTATGAGATGTGTTGCTTAGCGTACTAAAGTGTCTGAAATTAACGCGCGTCGAACCTATTAAGCTGTCTACAGCGAATGGACGAGTTTTAAATAACTATACACGAGAGAGTTCATTCTTCTTTATGACCTTTTTGAAAGGAATTTTATGCAACACAATATCAATTATGAAAACTTGGGTTTTGAACATGAGATTTTTTACTATCTTCAACACAAAAGAATGAATCAAAATACAGTTAGATACCTTCACTAAAATTGTTGCAACTGCAACTGTCTCATGTTCGTTCAGTGTATTTCTGTATTTCCTCTAGTCACATCCTTCCATTCCTTTGAAGAACGTTATCAAACACAGATCTACGTTTTCAGTTATTGTTTCACCTACGCTCTAATTTATTCGTTCTTAGCATTAAAGTTACACAAAACATGTTCTAATTGTCAACGTGATGCAACACAGAGTTTTCTCGCGCGCGACAAAGCCGAGCTATGAGTAATTACACCAAGTCTACTTCCGTACTACCGTGCGGAATGGGCGCTAGTCGTGGGAACATCACTGAATTGACGGATTTACTTTTGCTTTTAATTTACTTTGTAACGGGGCGAAGATTTCTTGTTTTTTTTTTGATAAATTTGTACCTACTAGAATAATTTTTGTCCGAAATATTTTTAGGGAAACATTAGGTAATTCTAAACTTTAATATAATAAATGTATCTGTGTGATTGCTCGTAGTTCCCACCTCATCGAAGTAATTTTTTGAGACCATTTTTATACATATTATATGAATGATATTATTACCTATATTTGCATGTTTCTATATTTAATTCTCCGAACCGACACGTCAGCGAATTGTCCTCTGTCGCGCGGCAGGTGAATTGCTTTTATATTGAACTATGTCCCTAACTTTATTATGAGTATGATATACTAATTAGTGACGTCATTATATAATATCGTCACACCAGTTACTAAACTGTCCATTGGTTCGAAATTGACTCACTTATTTCGAGGAACCCTTTTCATTCCATATTATCGTAAAGCTTCTATGATTATGTTTTCTAGCTACTGATATATAGTTTTACCAATAGTACCTATTCGAGTGCTGTTTACATTACGGATCTAACTGTATTAAACCTACTACTAGAAGGTGTTAAATTGTCATTTAAAAACAAACCACGCAACTTTACTGCGACACCATAGCATAGATACAATGTTATACGAATGAACACATTGAATATAGGTAGTTTTTTCTATAATCTGAACTATGCTCATAACAAGAACAATTAAGTGCCGACCGCTGTGCCGATTGGTAGGTAAAATATACCTATCTGGGTACTTTGCATAAAGCAAGGAAGCGTAATTTTTCGAAGAATATGAATAAATTCAAATACTGGTTCATGTACACGTGTACTGTGATTTGCGGTCATAACAGATAAGTTCTCTAATACTTCCCAGACTTCACTCGTCTGCGGTTTTACCTAACATCTGTGTGCGGCTGCCCCATTTGCTGTCATTATGACGTCATTTGAAATTTGATTTCGACCGAATTTGCAGGACAAAGTCAACGAACGATATTCATGATTTATTTATAGTTTAAACGAGTAAGTAATTAGCACTCTGCAAACATTATTTACATAGAACGGGCGGAGTGTGTTCATGTTCATTCATGTTCATTCATGTTTAGTTCAATGTACTTCGGTGAAACAAATTGTTGTTTTATATTTATATAATGGACTATATTGGATATTACTATAATTTTACGAAACGTTTAAACCCTACATTTTTGCTAGTAAACATGTTACGTAATTTTTTTGTTCCATTGTCCGTTTGCAGAACTTGAGCTCAAAGAAATTTAAAGAATCTAATCTCTTTCTTTAACGAGTGATATTTCTAAAGTCAATGTTATCGCTGAATTCGGGCATAATCATCGTTTCCTCTGTAGGATCAGTTGAGTAGGCAGTAAAAACATAGAGTCACATTAGATTGAGTTATAAGAGTTAAAATGATGGCCCCCAAAAGGCCAAAAATAACTGTTAACTCAGTTTCATCAAACATGTTAGGTACTTGGATCAGTTGAATTCTAGAAAACCTTAGGTTTTCTAGGATTGCGGAGGTCAGTACATCCAACTTTATTATCAACAGCCTAATTCAGTTTATTTCTGGACTAAAACCTCTTCAGCACCTTGGTTACATAAATTTTGTGCTAATCTTGTCGTTTTGCCAAGCCACCTTAATCATTAATATAATCTGCCATCATCAAGGTTGCAAATAAAAAACAGCGAATCCATTCACATCCACACATATCAAATGAGAAAACGTTAGAAGATACGTGTTTTCCATATCATTCCGTGAATTTTATAAAATCTGTACGTGCTTCTATTTTACACTGAACCTCGTCTCGAAGGAGTCACAGATGATGATGAAATATTTCACGGACTCCGATATAAATTACATTTCATCCCGACCGGTATGGCGCATCCCTAGAGACCAAGTTTATCAACACATTACTCAGACTATGTAACTTCAGAAAATTTATAGTTGATAATACATGGCGCCGATGCTGGTGGACAGTTTGGGCACAGACTGAACTAAACAAAAAGTATTGCTATCTTTTACTAACAAGCAAAATAAGAAAGAGCCGGAAGAACTGTAAAATTAGTTTACATCTTATAGCTTCAGCTTGTTTTTAAGCGGCATATTTTCTTATGTGTCGTCTATAGGCTTGATTGGAAATTTTAGTTTGATCTAATTTGTCAGCTCTTATTGTCTACCATTATTTTCTTATTTTATCTGTAGGTAAGTAAAATATAGCTATATTTTCAGTAACGATTACGAGTGTGCCTTTCAAACTAAAATCATACTATCTTCATTTTCTAAAGGCCCGACTTTGACTAAGTCTTATCAAGTCAATTCGGATATCACTGTCCTTGGCGATCAGATTATCAATCTAAAATTTAACTATTAAAACCAAATATATGTTGCCTGATACCATATTATATCTATAGATAACATTGCAGTACGTGTACTTATATTATATGTAAATATATGTATTTATATAAATATGCGTGATTACATATTTATCGCGGCAATGTTATTGTCTCCATTCACTGAAGTAGGGCTCCTTGCACTAAATACGATATCAAAAGGCTATCAGAAACTTACAATCTAGGCGACTGTTAATACTGAGGCCAAACACATGACGTGTCAAGTATTGAAAGACAGCACGTGTCTCGACGTGGAAAGTGCAAACATAAACAGTCGAGATTGTGAATGAAACAAAATTTTCGAATGGAAGAAATGTCTTAAACACACGTGTTTGAAACAAATATAGATAGAACACACTGTACACGGGCAAGAAATACAGAAAGATTACAGATAATTAAGAACAGTACAAAGGGCGGACTTAAAGTTCGTTTTTTAATCCCTGAGACTGAATTGACATGCGCGAAACGTCAAAATGAAAAAAATGATCCTAAAATTTATAAGTTTTACATTTGCGACAACCGTTGCATGGTAATAATCATTAATGTTTATAAAAAATACATAATTTGAAAAAAAATACACAAACCTGACGAGCGTGTTTTTGTTTTTTTCGTAATGTTTGAAAGGTAGACGCTTTGTTAAGAAGGATTATTTGTAGCTTCAGCTAAACGTTTTTAGGTATGATATTTTTTTGATAATGCTGTAGACAAGCGGTTGTCTGATTTCAATTTAAAGTGAATTATTTGATCATTCATTTAAGATATTACGATAAGATATATAATGTGTGTATGTATAATTATAACAATAAATTAGGTGGTACTTACACTCAGTATTTACCTAGACTGAGTCACACATTTTGAGACGAAAATCATGAATAGTAGACAGGTTTAAAAAAACCCACATTATTCAAATAATAGATAGAATAAGAGTTAATCGTTTTTTCATTAAAGTAATAAAAAGTAATATTTTTAAAATGTGAAGGATATTTCAAGTAATTAAATAGTTAATGCCATCAATTGATACAGTAACAAAGGTAATAGTTTTAATAGTTTAGAAATTAAAGTAAAAAAAAGGTAATAATTCCTTATAATCAAATTAATTCGGTGTCCAACTGGTATCAATTGTAACTTGTGACTACAAACGCAATTAAACTATCGAAACTATTCAACGAATTTTATGTAGTCGTCTGCCCGGATAGTGGATAAGCATATAATTATGTTTTTTATGTGTCCCAACGATAACAAGTTTCCTGTAACCAACGATAAATACGGCAATATATAGTTTAAAATTGTTACTGCTATAGTGTTTGCACTGAATATATTGTTACAAACGAACATTACTGATTATTGTCAAATTACACTAAACATACGTACCTAAGTACCAATAAAATGCAATAATAGCGATGTAACATTTCTTACTGTATTGATAGTTGAAGGGCAGCGCTCAGCAGTAAATTGGGATAGAATATTATATTATTGATGGTGAGAGTGATGTTTTGTCTGATGATAGTGCAAATTAACACTTTCAAAGAAAATTTACCATACATTTGCCATACAATGGTCCATTGTCTTTGATATTGATAGGTTCATCGTCAGATTTAATCACAATTGATGACAATTATTCATTCGCGTATCACGTCCCGACCTACATAAGGCAAATCGGGACAAAATAACTCTCGTGATGACCGACTATAGACTACACCTGTAAGTAAAGATAAAGAAGAACCTTTTTAGACCCTTAATACCCTTAAGTAAAAACATATCTTTGTACCTTTCAAACAATACATTCATCATCACTCATCACACAGATGAGTACCCGTGTCTAAGTAAGAACAGCAATTAGAACCGTATAACTAATTGCACAACGCGTATAAATGCGGAAAATTGATTTAATTCATACGTAACGAGATAAAAGGAAAATATCGTAAAACTCGATTTATTTTCTGTCGCGTACGTGAGAGTACCTTTATATCAAATTGTTATATTTACAAACTTTACACTTGTTGAGGGTACTAGGTACTTACATTGTGAATTATGTTTCTGATTTTATCGTTTATTTTATAAATGTTATACAGAGTACTGATAACGTTATACCATTGCCACCATAACATACCAAGTTGTGTCAATTGATCAAGTAATTTTGTTGCACTATTATACACTACTGAGCAAAGTGCAACTTGCATTATGCCCTGTGCACTTGTACATTACATTGCATTGCACATGAACTTGCACTGCGCAACACGTAATTTTCCGCCTTTCGTATCTAGTCTACGGCGAATCATCATCATCATTCAGCCGAAAGAAGTCCACTGCTGGACATAGGCCTCCCCCAAGCCATTTTGGGACCAAGGGTTTGCCATAATCGCCACGCTTGGCAGGCGGGTTGGCGATCGAAGTATGGTTGTTAAAGTAATCAGAGAACACTGCTGCCCATCCTCTAGTGAATCCCTTAGTCGCCTTTTACGACACTTTTCACATGATTTTTAAGAGATGGGGTAGTGCTATTCTTTACGTCCGGAACCACACGGAACGCCGTGTAGGCCGCCGAATGGGGCATCACAATTCGTAGATTATTCACTGTTGAGATCTATTGTCTACAAGGAAATATCTTTTATGGCAGAATATTCAAGGGCTGGTTAATGTCATGGTGAATTATCATAATATAAAAGCAATTAATAATGGCAGCAATGCAGATTCATAGTCTGTGCAAGTCATTCGTGAATATTATGAGTTTTACTTGAACGTCTTTTTTGATTAGTGGTAATCCTCATGGAAAGACTGGATCCTGTTTAAGACTGCGGGTTATGTCGGACTTTTACCGACATAAACCACTACTGTATTTATCCGAAAACCCAGTTCCAGGGTCGCGGGATTCGCTATTGAATTCACATAACCGACCACTTGCCAATCTAATATTTTATAGACATGTAAATATTTCTACCATTTACCGTTGTTTGACCTGCCATCTCCGTGACATTTCGTTACACATCGAAATCACTACGTGTCTCAAATAGCACTTTAAACCGTCGATCCCGGAATACCTATGACGGTCGTTACGGGTAGTCAGAAGCCCGAAAGTCTGACAACCGGTTTAACCTTAGGATATCGGCATTACCCAGTAACGGGGTTGCGGAGGTGTGATGGCAGTCATTCCTTGTTATTCAGCCTCATCTGGTTAGACTGGGGAAGCTGTCCCCAACTGAGTTGGGAAAAGGCTAGGCAGAACGAACCAGATGCTTCATTAGAATTGTAGGACGTTGTAAAATCGAAATTTTTCAACACAATTTCATGGAACAGCGCTGCCTGGACTATAGTGTGGGGTAAATGCCACTTTTACCGTCCTTTTGTTCGCGTTTAAATGTAATGGCAATGCACACATCCGATTTATATTATTGTAAGTATGCTTGCGTTAGGAAATTGCCCTCATACATTTGCTCGCTATGGTTTCACTTAATTTCAGTTTAAAATAACTTTTATCGTGTAGTGAAAGTTACTATGCTGACTGCATCCAACAATACCAACGATCAATTTAAACCCACATGAATAAAACATTAACTCTTTAATACTATTTAAGCAAATATCTATTTTAATGTAAGACATTTTATGGTGCATATTGTAACTGCTATTAGCCCATCGAGCAGTAAACTATTTCAAATTAAAATATTTATCTACGTACGTAGTTTTTAAGTACCTATTATTGTCTCTTTTATATATTGACGGAGCAATAAAATTGTTAATTGCCCTATCAAATTCTATTTATTACATACTGATTATTTTTTATTATGTAATTATGCAAGTGTAACACTTAATACGTAATAGCATGATTTAAAGAAGATTTCAAGTAAAAAAACAATAACAAACATAATTTATATCTTGTGCAGGATGTAAGCAATCTTGCGCACGGTGTAACGGTGCTTGACGCCTTGATGATCAAGCGACAAATCGTAATTTCTTTTCTTTTTACAACATTTTAGTAGTCTTATTTTTACTGCATCATTATTCATTCCAAAACTTACCTGTTCTTAAAGGACCTACTCGTAAAATGATTAATGATAAGGTTACATACGGGTTCATTGCCATGGTCATTGGTCACTAAGCTAGCAAATTACCCTAGCGACATTTGTAATACTCCTTTAATAACCTCCATAAATATGGTATAATTAAATCGTGATTATTAAATTTAGATACCAAATTTCAAGAAAAAAGCGATTCTAAGCTCCAAAATTTACCACTGGCGACAGGACTACATAAAGAAACGTTAATAAACTACACAACAGTTCCTTTGAAAAGAACTTTTAACATTCAACTTGTCATAAAACTAGAAAGATGACTATTCAGTTTGTGAAAGAATTCTTTTAAAAGTATTCTTGCTAACTTTATGTAGTTGAAGCGAGTGAGTTGCTCACAGTCTTGTTGGGGGTGCATGAATAAGTACTGTACTTAAAACAACGACAAAATTACTTATCGTGGGCTTGACGTGTCGGTCGTGGTTTTTTGTTTTCCATTTATTTCTGTCATCACTATAGTTTCACACTATAGAAAAAGTTTCTGAACTTAACCTATTGCGGCCTACTTCTTTAGAGCTTTAGCCTCCTCCTTTGTTCCTGGACGGGTTTTTACTAAAGTAATAGCCGTAGGGTAGGGGTTGGTAACTTGGTGGCTGCAAAGCAAACTCTTTTTTACCAATTGATAGTAGTGATTTTTTATTAGCACTGTAATTTGGATGATCATCTCAACATTAATTGTGAGTGGTCAATCTCTCGTTGGCCAGAGCGTAGACTACCGTGACTTAATATGTTATTTGTATTACCTTGTGACCTGTATACTTTGGGTGCTTTTGACTTTTATTTGCACAAATTCTTATTTGCAAAACAGCAAAACGGTATATCGCACAAACGGTTTGCACAAAAAATTAATTTGCAAAAACTAAATTTGGATAACTTAGCATGTATGTAAGGCCTGAATTACATAGAAACGGCATAAGGCGCAGGCACGGCGTTGGCGCGTCACTTTCATACATTTTTCGAGCCGCTTCAAATTTTTTTCACACAAAATGTATGAAAGCGCCGCGCCTGCTCCATGCCTGCGCTTTATGCCGTTTCTATGTAATTCACGCTTAAGACGGCAAAACGGTATACGGCGAGGTGCCGGTACCGTTTGCGCAAACGTTTGCACAAGCCTTTTGCGCAAGTAAGTCACTATCGTGTGGATGCCGTATCGTAAAATGTCCTGTGTTTTTTGCGCAAATTTTGCACAAACTGTTTGTGCATGCATGTCGCTGCGTGTAGCCATTTTATCTAAGCTAAAAAAGTATAGAGAGCATAATTTAGTGCTTCAGAGTATATATTGAACATTTTTACGACAGCAAGACATATTTTTTATGCTGAGACAATACAAAATGCTCAAGTAGGCTTAGTCGGAATGACTAATACAAGATAAGCAAGGGTCCCTATTTGTAAGGAATGCTAGTTAGCGTTACGAGGGGTTCGAACGTTGCTGTAAAAAGCGTCGTAAAATGTGAAGGAAACGTGTAATCATCGTCCGTAATTTTGTAAGCATGTGGTTTGAGTAACAAGACGTATTTAGCCTCTATTCCACTTCAACCATTTTTTTATTAACTATGTTTTAGGGAAAATTATCACAGGTTTGTCGATAAAACCATTTACGAAGGCCAATTTTTTAATTGGGGCATATGCTAGCTTAGTACTAGCTTAAATAATTGAATACTGGGTGCAGGCATTTTTTTTGGAAATTTTTAAATTTTGGAAGTACGTAAATAAGTTACGAACTATGAACTAATTTTAGCACCGAAAAGAAACTGGTAAAAAGGTCATTCTGGAGCTAAAATTAAATTAAAAAAACAAAGTTGTAAATAAAAATCAAATGAAAGCTGATTAAATATTAACACAGACATTACGTGTTTTGGTTGCCCATATTGACCGTACTCGTGCTATTACCAGACCAAGGTACTAATTATGTAGATACACGTATTTTCGTCACGATACGTAAATGTTCCTTAATGAACTAGTTTCCTTACTTCAATAATAATCACAGGAAAAAATACGATTAATTAATCATGTAGCATGTGCAAAGAAAAAGCGTGAGAATAAATGTAAGTATGTGAGTGGAATGTGCGGAGTTGTATGTCTTGTTTAATTGAAGGCTTTATCACTCAACTAGACATTACCGCATTACCATACCGGGGTTAATAATAGCCTAATGAACCCACAACACGATGAAAGTATTTTAATATTGTCATTTGACCATGGTACAAATTATTTGAATTGCGATACGAAGCGTCGTGTCACGTAATATCTGCGAAAAGCAGCAATCCTAATAAATATAGTTTTTCTGGCGCGATAGGATGTCCAGTCGTTTATTACTAGACCAAGATTATAATCGAAGCATTAGCCGTCTGGGTAAGAAATGAGTACTTTGCCAAGAGCTGAGCGTCGAACAGGTTTCATCGGCCCTTTACTAAGCGTCACCGCGTCCGTCGTCTATGCACTCACAATTGGTGTTTTCACATCGGATCGATCGTTCGCGTTACATCGATCGTGGTCGCGTGGTAGCGGGTACGTGTAGTAATGATGTGGACTGCGGTGTCACCGGAGGCCATTCGTCGGTCAAGTGTACCTGTTTAGCCGCATAAGGTTGTTTGCAATGTTAACGATTTTGCCTCTGGCCTGATGATAAAACTTTGCATTGCCATTTCCGAGTCCATTGGCTTTGATAACTGTGTGATAAATCTTCACATTCTACGCTTACTCTTGATTACAAATTACAATTCTGTGCCGACAATGTAGTATCACTCGGTCTACAGCCGGTCTGCGGTCATTGAATTGAATGACATCATTATTGCAATAGCAGACAATTGACACAATCATAACACTGGTTCTTTATTAATGTTAAAAGATAAGATGAATGTGTATTACATTGGAGTAATTTTTCGCTTGGTAGCTTTGCGCGATGTTTTATTTCATTGTCTATGTGGCCGTTTAACGCCATTGCGCAATTGTATGGTGCTGTTATTTCAGGACTCGATTATCTCAATTTATCCGAGCGTGTATTGTACAAACAATCAAGATTATGAACGAGATTTTGTTTTACGAATTGCTTTTTTTTATTGCTTGTTTTGAAGATTTATGTGGTGTAGGAAAACTTCACTGGAGTTTAATTCGATTTTAGTATTTTGTCATTAAAAGTATACGCTCGGATAATTATTTTATGAGCGTGCAAAAAGTACGTCGCGGTTATATGTTAATTGTAAGTTTTCGTACAATAAACAAATAAGTCGGTTATTAATAGGAGCTTAACTCACAAAGCTGTTATTAGCATTGTACTAGGCTAACACCTATTCTTCTGCTACTCGGTCCCTCACTACTGTGGATCGTGACTCCGCTTATTTAGGAGTATTTGAGGAGTAACCTCAACCGATCTCGACTAGTCATTTGATGGTTGTGCTGAAAGTTTTCTGTAGAAACTCTTAAGAAATTTGGTCTAACCCCAGTTTTACACGTTTCGCTTGATCCATTTTTCTTTGCCGTTTTCATTAGAAATTTCCTATCACCAACAGTTTTATCAAAAATTACTGCGCCTCTTCTTATTATTCTTAGATTAGATGAGCTGAGATGAGATAATATGCTCATAGGATCTGAGGTTTATCACCTACACGGGGCTATATACTCATTACTATTCGCAAAGGGTGGATTTTGATTTTTTTAAAGTCGTTCTCATTATTTTGTGCACGGAACACACATACTTCCGAAATACAAATCTTCAAATTGGCTTCGTTTGAAAGCTACGAATAAAATTGCTAACAATATTTTCTGACAATACAAAATGTCTTTCATAAATAAAACAAATACAGCTTCAAACGTTGTAATAAAATGCAAAATGCAATTTCCCAAAGAAAACTATTCGCAATAATTTCACATATTTCAAAACAAGTTATAAAATCGTCCGGGCTGCAGTTATCGTGTACCCAATGCGTTTTCAACAACAATAATGTTCTTATCAAACCTATTCCTAGGTAAATTTTCTGTTACTTCAACGGTTTTGTGCGAGCTGTATAAAGCAATCGCCAATTGTTTTTTCGCTGCTACACCACCGTGATTTTCTGTACGTGATGATATTGGATACAATTTCCTTGTTGCCTACAATCGGTTGTTTAAGTTCGTCTTCTTATCTAAGATCTTTTAGTTTTACTATCGCTGCAATTTTCTTCAGCGATGTCGGTATCCAATTAAAATGTTTAAGCTTGTAATGCAATTCGTTAGAAATTTTGTGTAATACACTTACATTGTTTCTTCCGTTACTGTCGATTGTAGATATTTTAAATCGAAGTTTTTTTTTTACAAAATCTTGATTTATTGTTGAGTTTGGTTTTGTGGTATTTTGAATTTGTATTTTAATATTACCAAATAGTTTCCCAATAGTACCCCCCCCCATCTTTTCATTGGTAATATTATACCGTGATAATTTGATCTCTGCAGTCACTGATGGTTCTTACCTAATGAGTGCACGTTTAATTCAACGTCAATCCTGACAGGAGACCTCAAAGGACTATAAGGTAGTTCAAAGAATATTACATCATCCGCATTGGCTGGAAACCCTGCAGGTTTTGCCAATTAACTGCCCGGTTAAATAGAATAGGTCCGCAAGGACCATATACTGAAGTACCTACAACAGAAAAGGTACAAAAAAAATTTACATCATCTGATGCGCCCATCGCGTGCATCTAATCAGGCATGCTATGTTTAAACATTTTTGTAACAAAGATTTAAATAATTTTTATCACATGCACCATTAGATACAAACAAAGACCCCATGTGTGTATCTAAGCAGTTATTATTACGTCTCTAATGTTCCAAAATTTCATAGTTGGTAGAACAATGGCCACAGTTTGGGAATGTTTGTGGGAAGCGAATTTATTGTCACGTCATATGACTGTGCGGTGTTTTGCAAACATTCGGTTGACTATAAACATTTTAGTACCTGAGAGTAGTAATGAGAACTTTAATATTAGTTGTAGTTTAGTTTGACGATATTATTTTGAAATTATGCGTACCTAGTTCGGTTTGTTGCAGATATTAGTCACAGTTACGCTCCCCTCGGGTGTTGTATAAGAGGATTGAGGTTCATTGTATCGTATTGTATCAGATAGAGTGTTATCAGTGTGCACTTGGGTATTGACGGTACTGCGATCACTAATATGTTTACCAAATTTAATGCCTTAATCGTCATGCTACATATTTTGTATTCTTTAGTCAGCAAGGTTGGTAGCAGGGCTGACTGCCCGGGGTGCACCAGACATACTTATAAAACGTCACCTGTGAAGGCTATTTTGTGATTATAGCAATACTTTTCACGATTTTGTCACGATCTACAAAGATTGAGGAGATCTATTTTCAGCACGGCGAGTTAAGTTATGTTTTATTATATGTTCTACATTGTTAAGCTATTCAGGTTTTGTTCTCGATAGCTATGTATTGGAATCCAACCCATTGTGGTCAATATTACAGCTTTTGATTTACAACTAACTCTCCGGATAAAGCGATATCTGTTTCTATATCCAAATAACCTGTCGAAATTCCATACGTCGGGAAATATACGTGAACGATGATTGTTACTAGAAAACAAAGCGAAATTCGGGGTAAAGGTAGTCAGATCTATACGTTCTCAGGTCCTTTGTATGACGATATTGTAACGGTGACAACAGCTATGGACTGGCTTGGCATGAAACTGGCTACGTGAGTTACAAGAGAGGACATTGTGCGTGTATCTGAAGCTAAATCTATGGGATTGCAGGTTACGTTCGTATCTGTATTGTAGGCCTAACTGTCATTCAAAGAGCACGTTTTTGGCCTGAACAAAGCTTAACCATAAACGAACACCGTCCTCTTGATAGCTTAAATGGAATAGAAACATAAGGCTTTGATCGATGAATGAGTTTAAGTAAAATGAAAAACGAATTTTAATAGCCGTAATATGTCATTAATAATTTCATAACCTTTGTAATTTATGATCATTTTTTTAATTGCAGGTAATTGCCGTAGTTATTAGAAGTTAATCTGTAAGTAAAATTACAAGTATGTTACTAAATGAAATGGAATGTTCGTATTATATTGTTGATTCATTAATATACGAGTATTTATATATAAAAAGGTAGATATCGCTATCAGCGATAAGACCGCCATTGTACCCTTCAATATATGATATTTTATAAGAGCTGTGTTACAATTTTAGTGTACAATAAAGTATACTCTATTCTATTCTATTTAGCTATATTAGGAAGTGTTACCGCATTAAAATAAATTTTGCAATCAGAATTTTGGTTGTAAAATATATTGCCTTTTTTTAGATCACTCATCATCATCTTCCTGCCCTGGTTCCAAGTTACTATAAGAGTCGGCGCAATATTCTTTTCCATTCTCCCCTGTTAGCCATTACCTTAAGATTTACTTATTTTTCCTTCATATCCTTCCTCACACAATCCATCCATTTTTTCTCTGGCGTCTGCCTCCCCCTCCATCTATCAACATTCATATTTATCACTTCCCCTATTTTAAATCGCTCTACACACAAATTTTTCCTTTTGTTTATTTACTCTGAACTAAAATCTCAAATAACTAGTATTTTCCATTTCCTAAAAGTCGTACCTATAGCTTTCGCATTAAAACAAAGTATTCTACGTATTGACATAATGTCGTTATAAATCAATTCATGTAAACTATTTATAAAGGCGTGAGATTATGTTTGTATTTATTTATAGCTCTGCTTGTGGTATACTTAAACGACAGTTTTATCGAGTTAAAATTAATCGATTGTATAATAATTATCGAATGTAATATTATTAAACGGTTTAAATCGATCTCATTTTCTTAATTTATTTCTCAGATCTTATTTGGCAGTGTTTCGTGAGGTGCTCATCTGTACTTTTTTAATTTTAATACATTTGGATTTATATAATGTTTTAACACCCTATTTGTATCCCTATAATATAATGTAATTTTGATTGTATGGACTTTCCGTAATAGTGTCTATATTACTGAACAGATTTTATCAAGCAGAGCTTCAATCGATACAATGAATAAATCAGATAATACTTTTGTAGAATTTATAACACTGATAAATATTTGATCATTTCTAATCTACTAAAAGTGTTACTAAAGGTAGAAAACATTTTGCCCTCGGAAATAAACATAATTAACATCTGCCTAACTTTCCACAAAATTAGTCAAATTATATGTCGTTGGCTCAGCTTCTAGACTAAAAACCTAATTCCCTGAGTTGAGACTTAGTTTAACTACAATTTACTCACTAAAACTACACCTATTAAACTGGATCCCTTTTGAGGTCCCTTTTGTAGTTAATGCTACTTTATTAGTAATTCTAACAACCAAAAACGTTCTATAATACGATGAAGATGTACGTAGTTTCTGTATGAGCGTTTATTTTAAACTGGCATTTTATATGAATCGTGTTTGTTTTATATAAATAGATAGGAACAAAAAATTTCAACCCGTGTTTTTGGGATAGTCCGGTTGGACTCACCGGGGGTAATTCCCGATAGCTTCGAGTTCTGAATTAATCGAGTTTGATTCGAAAATCAATTCGTAGGTACTCTTGAAATCGCCAAAGCCGCAATATTGCATGGAGGCTCGCATGCAACTAACGACTGTTTTTGATGTTAATTAGTGTCAAATCGAACTTGTGGAATGGCTTTGGTGATTTTAATAGTATGAATTGATTCCAATTCGAATCAAACTCGATTGATTCAGAATTGGAAGTTGTCGGGAGTAAGCTCCCTGATCCATCATGATTCTTATTGGCCAGTGTTGCATAGTAATCCATTCTTTCTCTTTATTAATAACAACTTTCAATAATCTCTTCACCTTCTTTTTTTCAATAGGTAACTGTATTCAAAGATAATCGTTAAACTGACTTAATTTAATTCTGTCAATTCTAGCATTATTTTTGCTTACATTATAATAATGGGGATAAACTTGATTATGCCCACCCTATGTTTGTCTATACTCATGAGTGGAAAAGTTGACTCAACTAAAAGGGTAACTATCTTGTATATAGACAAAAGGGCTGAGTTCATCATTAGGTACTTAAGGATTAGGGGAGATTTTAGAAACTCAACATTTATTGTCACGTTTTGTTTCCCATTAATCCATTCATATTAATTCTCCTCTGAAAGGCACGTGTGCACAGTTTGATACAACAAACATTAGCAGTATTTAATAAGTTTAGTCACTATACTCTAAATTATACATCGTTAGTTATACCTGAAACACTAAACTATGAAGTGCTTAAATTTAACAGCCGAACTGCTAACAAACGCTTTAGCTCCAAATGTTACTCTGGAGTTTGGCGCGCCGAGACTTGGGACCAATTATTGAGGACGTTACTACCCAACCACCGACCGGGGCCCTGAAATATTGACCTTAAAAGCCCATTAGTGTCCAGTTTGGACCCTCGATAAGCCGAATTTGACCGATTAAGGATATAGAGTTGTGATTTGGGAGCAAATTTTGGAGGACCATGATTTGGTACGGTCGGATTGCTCGTACTAATTATTGTTTAGTTTAAATTATTGTACATTAAATAAGGTTAAGTAGATAAATTATTCTTAGAGTGAAACTTGGGTTTTTCCTTTATGAGTTTATGACTGTTAGCCGACAGACTCAAAATAGATCATAATAAAATAAAAGAAGGAAATTACATTATGATCTGTACACATTTCTTACATACTTTTATTATTTCAAACAAATATCTTGTGTGTATTCTTAAGCTTCAGTGTAAATAATTCTAAGATAAAACAGAAAGATAGACAGAAGCACTGTTTACTTAGTGTAAATGACACGATACTGACACAAGACCAAATCGCTAATGACGCATAGGATACGGGAAGATAAGATTACAAAGAATAAGAAATCGTAACAAATTAATATTTAATTTATCTGAATAGGGATTTTTCCGTGGATTTAAGGATTAACCGCAAAACAACAAAATTATCGGAGGAATAAATTCATAACTAAAACTTTGATAATTTTAAAATGTTTCTTGGTAACTTGAATTTAGTTTTTAAAAACATTTTCATCGATTTAATGCATTTGATTTCCTCGAAAAGGACAAAGGGAAATGCCCAGATGCCACACATAAAAATGCCTGAAATAAACAACAATGAAATATACGCCAAATTGCACTATAAGTCGTAGGGAACCCATATCATTTTCAATAATTACAAAAAAACTCGGCAAAACTTGTTCCAAACATCTTTTTCTAAAATATAGGTTAAGTCAAGGTTTAAGATTATTACGCAATAATTAATAAACAAAACTGCATTTAAATGTTTTAATCATCATTAAAAACCACTAACACATCATCAAGAAACTGTGCAGGAGGATTGATATTGGGTTGGTACCGGGCCCATGCTAAGTACCATATTATTGACATAGTATGGGCACAGGTACCAACTGTTCGCCGTCCCACGAGGCAGTTACAATAGCGATGCTGTAAAGCCCTTATCCCTGATAAGGAATTGTTAATTATTATATAAACAAAATATATTTTTTGAGAAATATGTCTGCTTTGTATTTTTCCTCGAAGTAAAAAGCAATTACCCGGAAGAGATAAATGCTCAACTAATTCGTTATCCAGTTCCCTACATATTTCAATCTTATAAATACCATTCGCTCGTGTGTGCTCGCCATAGTATGAGCGAGCCTGTTTTATTTGGTACGTACCACATGCCAACAAAACCATTTCGCTGTATGTCAGTTGTGGGAAATCAGCAACATTGTTAGGATTTATATTAATGCTTTGGAATTGCGCTCTGCGACGATTCAAATTATTTGTGATCACATAATCAGCTAGTATATTTTCTGTATACATATTCTGATGTATTATTTGCAAAATATCAACAGCATCTGGCCTGTCAACTATTCTAGTATAAAACCTATTAATTAATGCTGCTGCTATAGAGAAATCTACCATTAAATGTCTCGAAGCTCTATTAAAAAAATCTTGGCGAAATAATTTGAATTGCTGCTTGAATATTCCATTTACGGCTTCCACAACCCAGCGGCAAATAGTAACTCTTCGGCTTTTATTAGCTTCCAGAGTGGATAATTGAATTTCATTTACTTGCAGTGTTGATGGCATGTGAACACTATAATTGCAAGATTGCAAAAGTGGAATGGAATCCCTGAACCCTCTATCAAGAATGAATACGTCACCATCCTGAAAATATTGTCTCAATGGCTTACTGGGTTCATCAAATTCACTAATCATTATCTGAGCATCGGAAGTTGTTGCTGGATAAGGGCCTAACACATCGATTATATAGCCATCGGAGCAAACAAGCAAAAATGGCTTCACAAGGTTTCGATATTTGTGAAGAGAATATGTCTCTTTTTGGTACAAATAGTTGGAGCTTTTTTGTACATAGATATATGTTCCATCAATAATTACGACAGGCTTCCTTATTCCGTCGACTTCGCCAAACAGCCCATTTGGTAGAACAAGGTTTCTTGCTGCTATTTGTTCTCTTGTTATATGTCCAATTCCAAGGTTCATAGGAACAAAATCTTGATGCAGTTTTTCCCTTGCTTTAGCCATTAGACGTTCCAGAGTACTTCTCGGTATTTGTAGAAGAGATGATAATCTTTCATCAGAATCTCCAGTTCTCAATTTCATCAGGTAAGCTCCAAGGGCAGTAGAACCTCTATGCATTTGCGCCAATCGGGGCACCTCTCCCATTAGAGTACCAAAACTATTTCTACTCATTCCTAAAAAGTACCACACCATATGTTCTTCCATTAAGTGTATATTTTCGAAGTCCAAAGCACGACATTCATAATTCACAAATGATGCAAAGTCTTCAATGTGGTCCACAGTGAATTCATGATTCATATCTTCCAAAGCAGGGAGTTCATGCCAAAAGTCACTATTCAAATGATGACTACATATTTTTGAATTCTTTGGTATATAAAACTTGTAGTCCTTGAAGAGCCACACCCTTAATGAAAGTGGTACCACATGTCTATCAATCATATTACATCCTGGATAGAAACAATGACTTTGAGTATCAACTGCTCTTCCGTAATTAGGTAACAGTACGCTGGATCTTATTTGAGGAGGTTCTTCATGTAGAGGTATATTCAAACTACCTGCCTGACTGGGTACCGGACTCGGGCTTGGTGAAGGAGTAGTAGGGGGTGAGGTAGCCCGGCTGCATCGTTGCCAACATGGGTGGCAGATCAAATCCGAAGAACGTAGCTGCAAGCAAAATGAAAAGTAAAAGTTGGTTTTGTTTTACTTCAAGCTCGATGAACGAAAACCTATGCATAAAAAAGTACTCTGTGATAAGTTTTTAAAAGACATGATAGTGACGTTATTTGCACGGGATAAGAGGGAATTACACAGAATTAGGGCAGAGGAATGAACTTACCTGGCGTGGTTGGATTCTGTGTGCTACTACATTCATTATGTGCCTCTCACGATCACTGCTATTTCTTACAACATGTGATCGTTGTCGTAGAACAGACTGTCCACAGCAAACGCACACATGTTGGTGGCCTACTTGTCTACCTGGCCGGCTGGTTCCAGGTGTCTCGGTGATAGTGTGAACCGCTAATCTAAGACATGCATCACAAACAACACTACCTGGTTCAACCTGTGAGAAAGAACAAAAAACAATGTACTAATTGTTCAATGTCAGTGCGTTCAGTTCAATATAATTATTCACAAAAACTATGGAATGAATATACTTACAGCTAATGGTGTTATCCATGCCTGTATTAAACGACGTACTTCATCATTTTGCTCTGATACGACATTACGTCTCATCGCTGTAAGATCGAGATAGCAATTAACACAGTGTACGTTTCCATCCATTTTTAAATGTACACGGTGTAAGAGTCCAAAACAATAGCAGAGTCGTATAAAAAGCAGGTCCAGGTCCGTCGTCAAAAAGCCGAGTCGTCGTCAAGGCGGGTTCAATCTAAGTCGAGTTCGAAAAGGGGTAACGTGTGCAGAAGTAAAATCAAAATCCTTAAAAATGGCCAAAGTCGTCGTTATTATATCCTATTAAGTTATACTCAAGTCGCAAACGCAAAATGTGAATCGATCAATTCAAAACCACAATTCAACGGAAAAATGAAATGCAGTAATCAATATCAAACTGTCAGTAAGGCAAAGGACATGTTATCCATGCAGCCTACGATACTTTTTCTTATTTGAAAATAATTTTATTTTAATTAATATTGACATGCATATAATATTACTTTCATTAGATAAACGTTATAATTAGGTCGAATTATTCTAAATGAACGATAACTGTGCAATAATTCTATAAAATACTTCGATAAATTATTTGAAAATTCTTGTTTGGCTGAATGTCGATTACACATGTCAGATTAAACACAGTTGTCCATTAAAAAATAAGAATGAATTAGACGGATATCAAGCGAAATATTTTAAAGATCGTTATATTTTCCTCCTACGTTTACAAACTTGAGAATTATTCATTATGCATATTTAATTCTAATTAGAATTTAGGACTATTAGTAGTTTCCGTTCATTTCAAGCATTTTATGGGCGTTCCCCTTTGGGTATTGATTTCATTATAACATTTATTATCTATTATAGATACAGACAAACTTAACAGTATAGTAACGATATAGGTGTGTAGTAATTAATTATCATGTCAAGTTCAAAAACTACTTTATATTATCAGCAAAAAATATCTTTGTTACTGATGCGATAGGTATTATGGGTAGCGTTAATGTATCGTGGTGTAAGATTCTTTCTTATCAAGATCCATATTTACTTTGATATCATTAAACAATGTGATACGTTTACTTCGAATTTATTTAACTTATCTATTTACTTAATTGACTGATTAAACTACTTCGATATTAGTTTGTAAATAGGTAATTATTATTTTAATTTCATATTTCTATTCTGATAGGTCAATTTCAATAAAATTATATATTACCTACAAGTATTTCTCAGTTTATATTCTCTCACTTATATTCTTATTTTTGCTCACGATAAATTTCATATTTCGTTGTATTTGTGAAAGTCCTTTCTATATTGATTTAAAACCTCAAGCGCATGAAACTCTAGTTATATGCATTTGCGTGCGCTTTCTTGATCAGTTACACCTATTTTATTTACAACCAATTGGATTTCAACAAATAAGAAAGCGTAGAAAATGTACAAATTAAGGAATCGGTGTAGATTATGGAAAAGAGTTTTTTCTATGGAAGCAGTTAGTTCAATTGACTACCCACGGTTTGAAGAAGTAACTACAATACGGCACACTCATTTAAAGAGAAATTGACCTTGATTGTTGATTTTTCTTTTTGAGGTCACATGATATGACTATCAAAAAATTTGTATTAAAGCAATCAACAAACTTTCGTTTGTCAGCAGACCGCTTTCAAATGCTTGGTCCACGACCGGTTCAAGAGTCAGTTCAAAGGTCATACATAACACCTCGCAATCATCTTCGCTTCTGGATGGGGATATGCTATTATAATTCATTGTTTTGAGTTGTCTTGACGCACCATCTCCATTGTTCCCACACGTGTTGTCAAAGATCGTGTTTGGAAATAATGAGTCACTTCTATTGAATTCACTGCGGAACCCATCTCAGCCAGAGAAGGCGGACAACCTCATTTTTTGAAATTTTCTCTCAGCATGTAACGAACGTACCAATTACCGATTCAGCAATTACATTTTGTAAATTATTAACTTGTTCTTTGTCTGACAATTTTGTATGTATATTGAGGGCGTTAATTGATTTTAAATATTGATATTGACTACATGAAAGAAGTGAGATTACCAACATTTATTTTGTAATTAAAAACCCGCCCACATTAAACGATGGTTGGTACACGTGGTACATTAAATTGATTTTTTCGTCTGTTCTAAATATAAAGTGACGTTATTTGACATAATTTCTTCGCCGAGTGACATCCTTTGGTGTGTCATTGTTGTGTTCATTCGTATTCCTTTACGCGTATCAACGGTATAGCCTGTAAGACCAAGTCTTACTGCTATACAGTTCAATTCAGTTCAGACACAATGTCCGTAAGCACATCTTATTGTGCCCGTCTGATGTCTACAATTGATAAATGGTCACTCTCGCTTCCTCCTTCGTTGAGATTGTGAGCCGATGAGATTTACTCTCATTGTTAGCATCAAGTGTCGATTCAATGATAATGGCGTTTACTGGCCCCACTTTAATCTTTTCAGGGAAAATGAATTCTCATTTATCGTAAAAAATACGCTTTTGTTGTTCGATAAGCCGTTTGAAAAATAAAATTATTCATTATGTTTTTCCTGTTTTTTGGGTTCTTTTGTAAGTTAGTTTAAGAATTGATATTTTAATTAACACGAATACCTAGTTATAGTCGTTATCGTAACACCTTCCTTCCTCCTAGGCTTTTTCCCAATTATGTAGGAGTCGGCTTCCGGTGTAAGTTATTCAGATACGGGCTACGGCCAGGCCCCTCTTTCCCACTAAGCACTCTGGGCAAGTGTATCGATATCGATAGGGCCCCCTAGTTCCTGCCAGATGACCATACGGTAACCGATGTTTATTACCGAAAAAACATTTTATTTCGAAAAAATCAAACGATTACGACTGACTACAGTACTTACCTACTTGCTCATTGTCTTGTGCATGCCCGAAGCTACTCTATTCTCTTTTGTGGATTATATTATTATTATCTATGCATTTTATGTGACTTTAAAGAAATAAAAATAAATCTAGAACTTTGCTTATCTAATTTCTTTGTCTATTGTAACAAAATAGTATTCTGTCCAGGTCATTGGGGCTCCATTATCCTAATGTGCCCAGGGCGTCCAATAGGTTAAAGACGGCCCTGGATACGGCTGAATACCAGAATTTTAAACAGAGCGATTGCCATCAGACTTACGCAACCCAGTTACTGGGCAATACCAATATCCTAAGGTATAAGAAGCCCGAAAGTCTGGCAACCGTAGGACAGTTGCCAGACTTTCGGGCTTCTGACTACCCGTAACGATTTTTATATTCATATGACACTCGGGACCGACGGTTTAACGTGCTCTCCGAAGCACGGAGTGGTCTCTGTTTAACGAATGGTCATCCATCCACGGACTGACCGCGGTAGGCGCAGCTTAACCTCGCAAATTGTATGATCCGTGCGGTTATTTATTAGCCACCAGCACTTCCACCGAGCACGTTATCTTAACACCTAGGTAGGCCAATAATTCGATACTTTAGAACATATTTATTATTATCAACATATTTATATTGCATATTTTTTAATATTATTATACAAGGTGTAACTTAAGTACCGCACAACCGGCACAATCTCTTAAGGGGTCTCTGTACTCATCATTATGAACAACTTTTACTACGGGAATAAACATGAAATCGCGAAAAAAAAACAGCTGTTCCCTACATTTATGTTCGCATAACTCGTCAAAATGTAGGGAACATCTGTTTTTTTTTTCGCGATTTCAGGTTTAGTCCCATAGTAAAAGTTGTTCATAATGATGAGTACAGTGATCCCTTAAGAGGTTGTGCGTTATTTAAGTTTCACCTTGTATGTTGTTCTATACATTTGTTTCCGTGTCAATGAAATCAATCAAGCAATTTACAAGGCCGAAAGGCCAATGAATGTCACACCATACACCATTGTTAATTTTATTGTCTTTCGCAACCGACACGACGCGTTGATATTTAAATGTTATGACACGCATCACATCAAAACTATCAAAACTGTTATCACAATAAAAACA
This sequence comes from Amphipyra tragopoginis, assembly GCA_905220435.1. NCBI lineage: Eukaryota > Metazoa > Arthropoda > Insecta > Lepidoptera > Noctuidae > Amphipyra > Amphipyra tragopoginis. Next base: position 9,504,412 of record HG992006.1, read on the forward strand.
TTATCTCGAGCAAACGAGATAATTTCAATTAGTGTTGCTATCATAATCCTTATTTCCGTAAAATTGAAGATATAATCAAACAAATGCATGACATTTATGTAACGAGTGTTTGCTTTTAAAAATGAGACCGTGAAATAAAGCAATTTACCATAAGAGCGTGTGTAGAAATAACAAAAAGAAACGTTGGACCGTTATGGCCTCGACTGAATATGTAGAATCTGCTTTGACCGCGGCTTCGCTCGTCGTACCGTTACTGCGCCTGACCATTCGTATTGTATTGTTCTTGTGTTGTGTGCTCTTGTGACGTATGAGACGGTGTTATAAGGTAAGCGACCGACGTGTTTTGATAAAGCACTGGCCACCGGTACAGTTTAGTATACTAATGCTAGTTCTCTTCTAAATTATTTCACGTTCACGCAGTAAATGACTGTCATTGGAATATTTTACTTTCGTCTTCCAGCGCATGTCAGTGATATCGTATTCCGTTTTCAAAATTTGACGAGAGTTCTTTAAATTAATTTCTATTACGGAACTTATTTCATTGGTTTTCACTCGCAGATATATCCAAGGATCCGGCTTACAAAGGTTAATGAGTTTTATAGCTTAGTTTATATTTAAATACTTCAGACCCATATCAAACAGTTTGTTTTTGTCATGTAGTATAAAATTAACTCTTAATTGTCAATCTAATTTAATTTAAATCTAATTTTAGAAAATTATTATGAAAATAACTTTCTTTGCTTACTCTGTTTCATATGCATCATGTTTATAGTGGTTAGCAGCGCTACTGCCAAATGGTGATGGTGCAAAGGTCGGAAAAAGTCAACGTAATTAGGTTTTTAGTTGAAAATAGATAAGAAGATTCAATATCATTATTGTCAATTTGTTGATCTACCATAGTTCAAGAACCATTTGATGGAATCTAGCGCGGAAAACTAGATTTACTTTTCAAGCAAAACATGCTGTGTTTCTATAATAAGCTGTAGTTTTTCAAATACGCTACCAGAAATAGGTAGGCTATGCGACTACTCGGTGAATCTGCAGTAATATAGTTTTAAAATAGGTAAAAGCAAAAATGTTAAGGTGCGCGTTTACTATGCCAAACACGAAACGAGCGTTGAATGCAATCATTTGCATACCGCGAACGTGTTTGCGAGCACGTTACAAACATGTCAATACTACAGTTTTCCGTTACAGATAAACAAGTTATTTAACAATCGTTCTATTTGTATAGTCATGAAACAACAGTCATAGTATTTCCCAAAGGTTTTATATATGAAAAAGAGAAAACCGGCTGTTTACATTATATCGAACAGAAAGCATGGAAAGTAGGCCATTCGCAAATTCCAAACAAAATTGGGTGGTGATTTGTATAATATAACGCTAGGACCTCTTTAGTCGGCTCAGAAAAGATCTTTGAATACTAAATCCCTAAGCTGAATATTGGTAAAATTTCCGACAAATTCCTGTCATTGTAAGTAAGTATATATTTAATAATCTACGTATCAAACTAAAATGTTGTGTGGTAAATTCTCGATATAGCGATGTAGGTGACTGATATATGAATAGATTTTATGGTTTTAAACTTTGGTGCTACTATGTAAGTCGTCGAATATTTCGTTTTCTTTTGGCTCGCGCAGTGGAAACACGTCTTAGGACGAACGTACGCTTCCGTGTTTGCAGCTTCTGAAATATGTGTACCTTATTTATAGCTTTATTAGGTCAAGAACTGTAGGAGCGAATAAACTATGTTTGTGTTATATGCGAGATGCTACGAATTTGTTTTTAGAATGACATGGCAGTTTTCAACAGTCTTTCCTCAAAATTATATTACTCGTAATTACCATCTTCAGCGAAAAGGTTTTATTACAGACAACGTAAACTTTTCAGAACAAAATATCATCATAAAAGAGCCTTATTTTAAATACTGTAAACACAACGACATCATACATTTTATAATTTGACAATTAAAAGTAGTAACGAGATACGACTACCTACAATTTGTTTATAGAAACAACTCAGTTTAATGAAACTCATTAACTAAAGAGGGTATTGCTAGCTTCTTTGTAGTGTTAAAGTAGTTAGAGATACTTATAGCAAGTATTTTAATCAGTTTATGAGAGCAATAAATACAACAGTAGCCGTGCCGTACTTGCTTTCGAATACCATAATAAGCTATTTCCTTTAGCAAACATAGAAACTACAGCGACGCCATTTGTCGTTTTCTTGAAAGAACATTGTAAAGGCTTAAACAGCTTATTTAAAAAGTAGACCAGTTTGTTTTGACTTCCCACACTTACATAATACCGAGACGGTATGTCTGGAGTGATCATTTCGCATTTGGATTAATAAACCCCTCTTAATCTAGCAGCCTAGGAGCAGCTCAGTAAGCTGTCAAAATATTAACATTTGGATTTCGTATTTTATTCGACACTTTTTTAATTTTCTTTCAAATCTGCGAGTTAATTGATATTAAAACGATACTTACGCGGCGGCGCCGCGCCGCTGGCGCAAAGACGCAAAAGCGGACTGACAGCGGACCTTAGTTCTCGTACATCATACTAAATCATGCTAGATAGAGTTTCACTATTCGCTCGTCTTTCGTTTCGGTTTGCTTACGCCCCACATTCGCGGCATTGTACTAGCGGCATTACGGGCACCCCTTAAATCTTCTTCTATCGTGTCGGCACGAGCTATACGAGAATAGCTCATGCCGTGGTGAAAAGATTAGCCAGTCAGCAAGGTTGGTAGCGGGGCTGACTGCCCAGGGTGCGCCCGACATACTTATGTATCGTCACTCGTGGAGGCTCTTTTCATGCACCCCAGCTCTTAAATGAGAGCTATTTAATATTATAGGCGAAAGATTCCATGTAGGGTGGACCACCACGCTACCACCAGGTAGGATACACAAGTCACCTGCACATTTCACCTTAATTCCCCCCCGCCTCAACTCTATATTAAAACTACACGTAGTTTCAACTCTTAAAATGTTTGGCACAAAATTTTAATGAAGGAACCAGTTGAGTAAACACCGTAAGGTACATAATTAATATTTGTGCGCTGTTTTCAATGCTCTGTTTGGCGTAATGGATAATTACTACATCGTAGTCATCGTTAACTAAATGTAGTCTACCTTTGAAGGCAATTCACTTAATATTTGTAACGACATTGATTGATATACAATATTAGGTTTTATCGTTTTAAGCGCTAATGTTTTCCAAGTAACTACAAAATGAACATAATGTTTAGTAAGTTACTTATGACTGCGTAGTTTATGAACTAGACTTTGTTATAAGGTACTAAATAATATAAGGTTACTTTACTATAACAGTGCCATCAATATTATTTGGTATGACAACTTAATTGTGGGGACTTTGTAGGACGTAGCTTAGACGACTGTTTATTTTTCTAACAATCCACTAGACGGCTTAGTAAAATAAAACCTGAACCTAAGATGGCTTAAGCGTAAGGCTGTAAATCCTACGAGACGACCTAAACTAATTAAGAAAGAAAAACTCACGAGCAGCTTTGCACGCCTACATTTTAAGGCAAAAAAATTGTTAGAGCAAAATGCTGGTAAAAATTCATCTCAATACTAGTCACAGTATTTTATGAGATTTTCTCAAATATACAGACCTCTGGGCTACCATACGCAGCGCAACATAATTTTGCTGTCGCAGTATCTCGTGCCGAGACGAGATAAACCTTAGACGTATGCTACACGTTCAATATTAATCACGAGATATGGATCGCGATCCTGGATTGTGATATTTATTGAGCGTTTAGATCAATACGTACGTACAAACGTAAGTTAGTAAATATTGTTTGTTTAAACGCTCAATAAATACCACGATACAGGATCGGGATCAATGTTGAACGTGTAGCATGCGCCATACATATATTTCCGCGCCTTGGTACGAGATGATGCGACGACAAAATTATGTCACGCTGCGCACGTTATTGATGGAAATAGAAAGACATAGATAGGATTATTCTTTACCAGGTAACTCTGGTTTTGCTTCTACAAGACATGTCTGATTAACTTAACGGCTTTGCCAGACAACATATCTCCAGACCGGGTTCGTATTCATTGGCCTACGCCACTACATCACCGTCGCAATAGTAATTTATGACCGTATAGTGTTACCTCATCTGTATGCGGTAATTATTTACACCATACACAGCACCTAGTCACATCCACCGCAAGATTATGTGTAAACAATCACATAAATCCAAGCCAACAATTGATTGCTGATAGACACTGCGCGATTACGTCCGTTGAATAGGATTTCTCGAAGTGCGGTAGCGAATAATAATTACACAGCTTACTTAAGACATGAACGGAGAATACATCAGCATGCGTAGCATTACCAATTCTATGACTATAGAAAAATTCTTCGAGAATAGACAAAGCCATTTATTTCCTTCTGTACATCTCACCTTGTCTTTTCCCGCAACCCTTAGACTCGAGTTTCTACGTAGAAAAAGACACAAATCTTTTTTCCATAGCAACGGAAAAGTAGCTAGTGACGTACTTCTACCAAATCGTACCACAATATTACGTTTCGTTATCAAAAAATACGTAAAATGAACAAGTTTTAAAACATTTTGGACATAACTCAATGCAACAAGGAAACGCATAGGTAGTTTATATTTAGGTATGATCCAAGGTCATGGACGAACGATGCAGATGCATGTGAATAAAGTAAAATATAAATATTGTTAAATATTTACATTGAGATATTGAAAAGATGTTGTTTGCTAATTAATATTTGTAATTACATTTGTTTAATGTGTTTGGTGTTGCGGAAAAGATAAAATGGCGTCAAGAAAAAATTAAGTCTTATAAAAGTACTAGCTGACCCGGCAAACGTTGTTTTGCCATATAAAATTTTAGGGGTGGACTACCCCTAACATTTAGGGGGATGAAAAATAGATGTTGGCCGATTCTTATAGATACCGGATAAGCACAAAAAATTTCATCAAAATCGGTCAAGCCGTTTCGGAGGAGTATGGGAACGAAAACTGTGACACGAGAATTTTATATATTAGATATTTTCTTGATAAAACTGAAGAGATAGCGACCGTAGGAACCTCATGTTGTTATTGCTGTCAAAGAGCACCACCAAGATTACTATCCCAATCAATCTAGTAATAAGTACACTAATAAAAGAATAATCTTGTCTAGGTTGTGATGTAGACTATTTGGGAAGAAATATTTCTACCCCTAAGCAATAGTATTATAAACTATAGATACGATGCCAGCGTTCAATATTGGCAATATTAAATCAAGGTAATTTGCCAGGCATTCACTTAGTCACGCACCAAACAGTATCCCGGCTATTGACCCTATAAAGTGAAAAAACTGCAAAATTTTGCGAAAAAAAAATGCCAGCAAGATGATTTACGAATTATACTGTATAATTAAAAGTACTCGTATGTAGCTATCGTAAAATTTGTTCTGTTTTGTAGTGCAATGATGTTGGTGTATGAAGAGTCTATTTATAAAACGTCATTGCCCCTAAGTGATAAAAGTAGAGAAAAATTGTTCGTCATGCTTGACGTTGTAGACACTTGTCGATTGCTTGTTGACAGACCTATTGAAACATTTTTTTTGGTTCATTTTTGAAATCGCCATGCTTAGAACAGTAGAAACATTTCTACAATAGGTACGTCTGCAATAGGTTGACAAAACTTCAAACTTGTACACGGTGATCATGCTATGCCTGCTGGTGTACATTTTCTCGCGTTAGAGTGAATTAAAATGGCTGTCATAACACCTGTTCGCACATGACTGGCAACCTACGACTATGCATGTGTATCTTTATTACTTTTTGCGCAACACTATTTTGTTATAAAAATACGTTTTTATGATTCAAAGCTTAACGAACTTGCACTAAAATAAGGCGTGTACAAAATTATCTAATATAACGTGTACATGTAATACCGAATCGTGTGCCTGGAGCGTTGGCCAAGGCCGCTGCCATTGACCGTCGTCTAGTCTTGTTACTCTCATTAATAAACATTTTACATTCATTGTAATATTATCTGAACCGGTTTACAAAAGTGTGCCGGATGATTTCCAAGATTCAAATCTAAGGCTTTTGTGTTTACGAAACCACGTTTATAATGTATGTTTCGGTAAATCTGAGACAGTTAATTAATTCGAACTATTAGGTATTTATTTATGGTATACCTATGTATGAATATGGTAATAGTCGGCGATTTCGTGTGGGTTGTTCTGGAATGTTGATTTTTTCGTTCTTGTTATAAACAGTGCCATACTGACCTTCTGATTCATATTAATAAGTTCTTGATAAGTAGAACGGAAAAGAAGGAAAGGAATATGCATAAGCGTTAATAAGGAATCTGATTGTGAAAGAAATAAAGAAAGAAACAGTATTCATTCAGGACACGCACGTTATGGCAATTATCAAAGTAGACGTTTGGTTACAGGTACACAAAAAAGATAGAAATATTAAACGATAATCATATTCTATTAGGTGCTTAATATGACAGGTAATATTTAATGTTATCAGGCCTATAAACACATTGTAAACTCCAGCATTTTCGATCCTTATCTCAACGTTTTAAGGACCGTTATTCACTGTACAATCTCTGATCGGCGTATCGCTGGAGGCTCCGGAACCCTTCCAGACGGCGTTTTCAACTTTATAAATGTCAAATTAGTGTTTTATTTTTTCTCCGTCTCTACAGCATTTGTAAGATACAGCTGCCACTAACGAAATCACAGATGTTTTGTGACAGCGAGTTCAGATATCATTAATAATATAAATGATAAATTATACAAAAAAAAAATTACACTTAAATGGGAAATGTAATTAATTACTTTTAAACTATCTAATGAATGATCAACATACTTGGCTACATCAACTTTATTATAAATAATAACGGTAACATCGAATAGAAAGAAAGTTAATTTGAGTCATCATCTTTTAGCCTTAATTAATCGTACTATAATTTGATGATGTACAAATTCTTTACATAAATAGAAACCAACAAGTATACGGGATAAGCCAACTAGCTCGAGACTAGCGGCTAATGAATTAATGAGTTTCTTTTTAACCTCGCATCGCACACCGTATTGGGAAACCTGTTAAATATACGTTACCGTTACGTGCGTCGTCAACGGAGGCATCTAGTATAATGTTCGCTTTATCGGATTAGGCGGCTCGGCCATTGACATAGGCTGTGTTTGGATGGGTTCCGCTATGTCTATCAACCTTCAGTTTTTTACTATCATTTACACCATTCTTTTCTAGAACCTCGTTACTTTTATTTTCGTAATCAATTTTGGTGTCGTGTTCACTTGGAAAATTGCCGTTTTCTATTATCGTTTTATGAATATTCATGGTGGTTGTTACCTTCAATTAGTCTGTTTCCATTACCATTGATAAGTGTTCCACTATGTAGAAGAAAATACGAGTTATTTTAAGAGTGCATTTAAGTTGAATTGCAGGTTAACTTACAGTTATTTCTTGTTTTGTTCTAATTAAAGTAACAATTGTGTATGATAGCTATCTTTATTGTCTCATTTGAAAATATTCTTGTTCAAATCTTACAACTATTTTAAGAATATTATTTTTCTTGTAGAACCCGTTTATGCTCTACAATCTTTATTGAATTTTACGGCATCAACGGTACATAAAGTAGTCTTTCAAGTTTTATGCATACATGATATCTGACCTTGAGTACCCTCAGCTGCCACCACAGATTTCCATTCCATTCCTCACTACATGACACGACTTCATCACTTTATCTGTTTTTAATATGATTGCACTTGCAAATTTAGTTTTGCAATCATATCCAATTGAGTATTCGCAACAACAGCTCTGGATGTTTTCATTGAAGTTGAATTATGATGAATGCATTCATTGTGTACCGTGTGCATTTATTATTACGTTCAACCTTTTGTTCGGGGGAAATTATCGCGTTGCGTAATATCCATTGTAGTGTTTGTGGGCGCTGATTATAACTGTGCCGATTCTTCGTATTTGGCGATGAAATTCAATTGCGCTATTATTGAAATGATCGTACTATTAATCATTGGAACATGTTATTTATTTCTCTGAATTATTATTATTTGCTAGGCGAGTAATAGACGGTCGAAAGGTAAAACCCCTGTTTTATAGATGATTTTATCTCAAATTATGAACTTATGTTTAGTAAGTATTGTCTCATGCTGGGCATCTTAGGGGCAATCACATTAATTAGCATCAATTCACAAAAACGGTGTTAAAAGGTTTTTTTCTACTTTCAGCTACACGAGTAGGTATACCTACTACAGCATGCGTAAACGCGGTGATATAATTTATAATACAAGATGAATAAATGAAATAATAATAAAAAACGTGTAGTAGGTACACTTTTATCTTTCAGTAGGCATAAAAAGTAAACTTTTTAAAAAAAATTTAAACCGCATCTAAAATTATAAAAATTAAACAACATAATAATGTATGTGCACTCTTTAAAGTATTTATTATATTTTATTTGCCGCTCTCCTGTAATGTATCCAAAATATTTAACGTAAACGTTGTGAAAGTAAACATACGAATAAAGCTTTTAGCATTTGTCATATTGATAAGCGTGGAATAAGGTAAGAGTAAGTGACGTCATATTCACATTAGTCAAGCCTACATAAATCAACATCTAACGACATTCTCATGTAACTGTCACTTGTTAGAACATTTTGTAATAGTGCTGTATAAATTATACTTGATGTATTTCCTTAATTTTACATGTATGTATTATATCAGGTTATGTTAACTTCAAACAAACTATGACACCTTCACACTTATGGTCTATAGGTTAGAGTTCATTTTTGCAATAAGTGGTAGCACTTCTTGAAAGTATAATGCACATATACAAGGTATTTAAAACGTTATTTGTAATCGTGATTAGTTACTCCATCGGTCATTTTCTAGTACAAAAGCAATCAACTCTTACCATTTAGCAAGTGTTGCAAATGACTTGGGTAGATTAAACTGATGATAAATCTTAACATCTTCCAACACTTTTTTTATTTTGATTATTAGGTATATTACAAGTTTTATAAAGAAGGATTATAAGCCTACCACACACACAGCCTGTAACACAATACATGAAACCTACACTATTCATGCTCCCATAATTTTCGGGTTTATAAGGCACGTTAATTTCCCGACTCATATAAAACACTTGGACCTACCTATTAAATGTTTTACGTGCCTAAATGAGAAACTACAATAAGGAATATTACGCGAAGTAATGGAGAAACTTGACTAAGTTATGTTTCATAGAAGCTATTATATAGGTACACGACCTTATGAAAATGACGGCTTCTCGTGAATCTATTTTTAGATAGCCGCTCAATTGTAAGAGAAGTTTGTTGATTGACAATGATTTACTAAACGGTTGGACGATAAAAGGGATTCCTGCCAGTGGATCGCGATCTAAATTATACAACGTGTAACTATGATGTTACGCTCTGTATAATTTATAAGTATAGGTTACCTATTATCAATTTATAGATTTCTACATTAATGTCAGTAAGTATTGGTACCGTTCTCTTGTACACCGACAAAACTAAAATTAGAGAATTGCTATCTTTTACTAACAGATAGCGCGAGATAAGGACGGTGATAGATAAGAACTACGTTAGAGATGTCAAACTAGTTTACGCCTTGAACTTGACCGTGTTTTTAGTTGACGCGTTCTGACGTATCGTCCAAATTTGTATGGAAATTTTAGTTCAACTCAATTTGACAGCTCTCAATTTGGCAGGCCGTCTCTTTCTTATTTTATCAGAGTGAAAAAGATGGCAATAGTGTAATGTTGTGCACAAATTAAACTTAATATGTGCACAACTGATTCGGCGCTATTATGTGTAATAATATAAATAAATATCGATGTTAACAATGCAAATATCAATTTAATAACGTAGGGTCTTGTACAACATGCAACGCCCGAGGCCAGAACATGTTTTCATGCAAATACAGGCCTAAATTAAAGACTCAACATACTTTATGTTAATTCCATTAACCAACTTGATTATCCTTTAGTCACTGAACTATTACAAAATTTCATTAGCAGACTAATTAAGCCATCTAGTATTTAATTTAGGCCTTTGTTTATGCTTAGAGCTTACATTAAAGTTTAAGAGTTAATGAAATTCTACGTGGTTTAGGTGAAAACAAAATTATAATTATTAAATATTGTTTCATAATTTACGTCAATTTCGTAAATTTGATGATTGCTTTAATATTTATGATTAGTAACTAAGGTTTACTCGCGTGCATTTTTCGGGATTGCCCGACTAGTTTTGGACCCAAACGGAGCCTTTAATCATGAGCTGAACAAGCGGCAAGGTCGCGACCTCGAAACTAGTCGGGCAATCCCGGAAAATGCACGTGAGTAAACCGTCACTAATCATCAATATGAATGTGTTACGAAAGTCATGATTTCATTAATAAATCAATTCTTATCGTAGTCCACTGATGGGAATACGCCTCGCCCAGATTAAGCCACAAGACGTGTCAATGTTTTATTATACAATAAATTAATAGATTTTCTCGTTTACTATGAACTAACATCGATGATCAAATATTATACTACGTAACGTCTGTTTATCTAACTATCCAACTAACAAAACACATTTGGTTTTTGTTCCTACTACATTGATAAAATAAAAGCTTTGCATTTCTTTAGTATAGCACCCCATTTGTTTCTTGGCCTATCGGATAGCCTACAATTTCATTAGAAGTACCTATGTTTTTTCCTTCCAACATTCACTTTGCTTCTTAATTAATTGAACTGTGGTATAATACTTTATTAAAACGTACATCGTTAGGGACTTACTTATTTAAATTAAAGCGAGGAAGGCTCTTTTTATTTCTAATAAACAATTCGTTTCATCAAGACTTTCACATCCTCTTTCATTTGCACGCAATGGCTCCTAAGTCCTTTTATTTCCTCTATTTTTCCTTCCACGATGTTCTTTATGAATTCGTGTAGGGTCATGAAGGAACATGAGATAAATTAATAAGCCTTGCTTTTAGCTGGGTTGTACTTGGATGAAATTAACGTCTGTTGGTTAAGACAATTGTGCCTGAAATAGCTGAGGCCCTGCGGCACGGTCTAAATTATTTTGTTCCTGTAGTAACACAGCTGTGCCGTGTTTTCTTTCCTAGAAGAGCTAATGACTTTAATGAAACTTTTGAAATTGTCGGAAATGAGGTATTTGCTTCAACGCTTCTAATTAAAAAGTGCATTTTAGTCTTGTAATTAGGGTTATTAAAAATGTATTAAAGTAGTATGTGTTACTTTTTTGTTTAGTTTCAAATTATCCTTATTCTGATTATTGTTATAAAATAATGAGGTCCAATATTCGATATTCAGGTTAGGCAGTGTTATTGTGTTTTTCCGTGTGGAATTTCTCAGTAGCAGATCGGAGTCCGGGTTTATGCCCGATCATAATAATAATAATTTATTCTGCCAAAAAGTACAGAAAGTTACTATAACAAACATTTTCATTTTTTTGAGGCGAATGTACAGAAGCATACAAATTGAGACAACGACTCCCAAACTGATACATGCTCGTATCTTGGGTAGTCGGTGGTCGACCGTTTTAGATGTCATACATAGGTATCACCGTCCTATTTTGAGGAAATATATTACACATAACAATTTTACAGAATTGACAATGATAATTGATGCCAATATGCTCCCCTATTGCATGGTACTTAACATAATTGTAAAATGAAGGTATACTAATAATTACGTTATGTTATGTCCTCGTTTATACTTAATTCCTTCAAACCACATGGTCTATTAATGGTATAGATTAACCCCCACGGGATTAAGATTGATTAAAAATAAAATAAAACATTTTTTTCCAAATATTTTTTTATTTGATAGAAGATTTCGATGCCAATCATAAATGAATAAATTAATGAAGACACGGCGACACAGCTGACTGACACGACTAGGAAGATATCGCTCCACGCAGTCAGTTAACTTGGGACGCTAAAATTACTCAGATACAGAATAAATACTACGGTAAATTTTTTGAAAACTTTTTTTTATTCATTCTGATGAAAACTTATGCAGGGTTAATCAGTGTCGCCAGTAGATCACGCGATTTGAAGGAATTACACGAATTCGTTTACACCCTGTATTTCTTTAACTTCTGTGAATGTTTTAAAACATTCGTGTTTAGATTCATCTTATCAGCGAATGCCACAATAATGTAAAGAAAGTTCCCAAAGTGACCGAGTACACATAAATCTTGCTCTAATCGAATGGACCTTTCCCCGCCCGTTCGGAAAGTGAATCCCGCATATCGGTTGCTATCTGTTAACCTTCGGCTCGGTTCGTGTCCGCTCGTTCGGTTGTCGTGCGATCATCCGCGCTGATTTACTCGTGCCGTCTCTATCTATATATTGCTCTGTGTGTACAGGTGGACACATACGTGATTTATCTTATCCTGTTATGACGATATTGTTTTATGTTCGAACCTATTATTTTTCTTTACGTAGGTATTTCCTTTTTTCTCAACAGTGCTGATGTATGTGGTCCTAAAAATATTATGTAAGTTTATCAAGTTTAGGCAATGATATCCATAAATCCTTGAGGAGTATTCGATACAATAATGTACAATTATTTTATTAGTCTGTTCGAGCTTTAGCTTTCGCTAGTTTATCATTTAGGTACAGAGAATTCAAAGTTTAAATGTCACAAATATCTATCCTTGAACTAAAATGAAGTATATAATGATGCAAAATAAAAATACGCGCCAATGCGGTGGAGTGACGCGTCAAGTTATGGCGCTATAAGCTTACATTTGGAAACAAACAAATCGACTATTTCGAAAGAAAATAAATTCAATACAAAATTTAATACAATACATGTACGAATTCTGCGAAAATGTCGGTCAAAGTGAAAGCTTTATTCGGGAGTTACACAATTTTTAGGTCAAGGTTAAAGGATGAAGGGCTCTCCATTTTTACAACTTTTTGTGTAGCTTTAGGTACTTTTGGGTATTTTGTTTAAACTGCAATCAATCAACCTTATTGCAGTCGTAATTAAGCATCTTACAAATTGCGTAACTATTGCCAGTTGTCAATGTGGCCTTCCACATCCAGTCTACTTTAGCGGCCTTCGGGTCGATGGTCCAACCTTTATCGCAACTTGCGTTTTTTAAAAACCATCTTATAAACCAGTAATTTAAAAATAAAATCCTCAAAGCATAATACCGATTCTTTATAATATAATCTGTATATTTTAATACGATTAATACAATTTCTGTAACTTGACAATATCATCTAACACTTTCGTCATCGCGCGTACTTTCCATGACATTAAGCCGGGGACACAATCACGCGGCAGACCGCCTAGCGAAAGCATCGCTACTTTCACCGCTACCTGCGACCTTTGACAGCTAAAGGGGTTCGTCTGGTTCCGACTATCGATCGGCGTCTCAGCCTAACGTGGGTACTATGCATTAACACGTTAATAGAAGAAAATTCCATTTAATAAAATGGAAGACGCGCAAAGTTTATAGGCTGTTTAAGCGAAAGTCGTTGAGGGGCCAAGATCTGTAAATAACGTAAGACATGAAGTCATAGGTTAGACATTATTAATAGTTAATCTGCGACACGAAAAGAAAGTAAAATTTATTGAATGAAGTTTTATTCAAAGCATTGAGCATGTTAAGGTCGACACGGTAGTTAAATGCTATTTAAAATAATGAATACAATGCATGTCGTGCTTAAGTTGCATAAATCTATTCTTATTATGAGAGTGAAATTCTTGTTTGAGACATGTTAAGTGTAAGTATACAAACTTTTCATCGTAACTTTTCGTCATTTATAGTGAGATCAAAATAATTCAACATAAATTGAATTAACAATTATAAATGTATCGGAATCGTCGTTTGTGTATAAAATTAAATACATATGTAGATTGACAAATCTAACCCCTATTTTCAATACGTGACCCAGTTTCGTTAAACAAGGGTCGATTGCTGGCTTTTGGTGTAGATCGATGAAATGATAATGATAACACTTACATATTTTTAATAAAATATCTACCTTTAATTACCAAAATGATAACTTGCAACACTGTTATACGTTTTTAACGTGAGGCTTTAATTAAATAAATTAGTATGTAATGTAATTAATATAATTGTATGTAAAATAAACAAATACAATAACACAACAATATCGAAGGTTACTTTCGGTTGCCGACACGTTAAGTAAAACGAAATCAATTAACATTATTTTCATGAACCAGTAATTAATAAAACCTGACTTTGATGTTAACCTAAATGTACACCCTACGAGTTTAAAAAACTTGGCAGTATTTTATAAATAAAATTTTTATTGGAAACCCATTTAGGGAAAAAGTTAGATACATTTTTTATCTGTTGAATCACAAATATTGTTAGTGGGGCCGTGAAATTTAAATGACATATTACGTCAAAAATATTTGTTCACAAAAACTTATTTAATGTCAACATATCTTTAATTAATACTACGAAAGGTTTAGAAGAAGACGTTGAAATATCATTGATAGGTACTATTTCACCTACTGTGGTTTTGAATAATAGTTAAATCGTGTTACGTAAAGAATTTTGTCGTTGCGTGTGCCGAAGATAAAGATTGGAGTCACCTTTGTTGAAATAAAACTATTATTTATACGCATCAATTTGACATGGGAAAATTTTACTACATGTTTAATGAATGAAGAAACTTGTCGTGTGCTTGATAGTAAACGATTATGACGCAGTTCTTTTAAGCGAAGTGGGCCTTGCAATAAATTGTAATGGGCTTGAAAAAGCAATGATAGCCTTAGCGGCTAACGCTTGCCTTCCATGTAAGGAAGGTCTGAGTGAGTCCCGGCCCGCACCTCTGACTTTTTGAATTCAGATTTGGATCAGCATTTCATTATAACTTCGTTAACGGTGAAGGAAACCATCGTGAGGAACCCGAACACTAGAGAGGGCTTTAAAAAAAGTTCTTGATAGACTGCAGCGTGTTTGACTAAGGATTAAACCCTTCTCATTCTAAAAGGACCGGGAAAACAATTACGAAAATTAAGATCGTTATTACCCTCATCCCAAAGTTAGAAATGCAGATGTTTTAAACTCCAATTATGATGACGAAAACTCATGCTAATACCACTGCCGTCAGCAATCTATATATTATATAAAAATGAATCGCTATTTCCCTTGGTCATCGCATCACGCGTTAACGGCTGGACCGATTTCGCTATTTTTTTTTGTTTTGTTCGTAATTGTCAGGAGAAGGTTCTTATGAAAGAAAATTTTGATATTTAAAAAAAAAACTAATTATATCAGTATATCCATATTCTTAATCTGTTTACCACATGCATGAAAATGCTTTTAACTTTTTGTTACTATTTTGATTTTGTTTCTGAAGGTAGGTAGTAGGTAGGTAGATAGTAGGTATGTAGTAGGTAGGTAGTAGGTCGGTAGTAAGTAGGAAAAAGTGCATTGCAACGCATGCCGGGTACAGCTAGTAACATATAAATAAAAAAACAATCTGAAACTTCTATAATGTTAACAACACAGGACGTTAATGATGAGTTAAAAAAAAATGATAAGGTAATTCCAATGTTACATAAACCTCCGTGCCGAGCAGGTTTGTAATAGGCAGATTATGATGATAAAAATACCATACAAAACACATGACAGCATTAACAGAAACAAAATTATCCACAATTTAGTGTAGGCCATGAATAATTTCAACACTAGGAAAGTATCGTGCGTGATCTAACCCTTTATAGATTTTATCGCGACCGCCGGAAACGAGCATTGCTAGTACAATTCTAGATTTCAATTTATTTACCGTGTATTTCGAAGAATGTCGTGCAAGTAATTGTTTTTGCTAGAATAGTAACACCTTGGTTTCATTAATTTTTAATACACGGTGCCATAAAAAATATTGTGTTTGTGTTATTATTCTTTCTGAAATTAATATGGCTGTTGTTTTGAAGTCGCGTATATTTGTAGTTCTGCCCGACAATCGATTATATACCTACAGGGTGTGAACGAATTCGTGTAATTCCTTAAAACCACAATATGATCTTATACAGGTGTAGATTGATCCTGCTTGGGATTTAGCTTGATTAAAAATAAAAAAAAAATTTTTTGTTGCCCTAGGGGTTAATGATCGTATTTAAACCACCTGATAAAGATTCAAGAAAAAAATGAGCAAAAAAATTTTTGCAATGTTTTTTTATATTTGATTACCTAGGTACTCATTTCGGTGCCACGATTAAAATAATGAACAGTACGGTGACACAGCTGACGGCGCGAGACTAGCGCGATATCGATCTTTGTAATCAGTTAACTTTGGGCTCTAAAATGACTCAGAAGGAGAACACAATACAAATTTTATTTTTGAAAAAAAAAAACGATTTAAAAAAAAAAACATTTTGGGTTAATTTGTGTCACTAGTAGATCACGTGGTTTGAAGGAATTACACGAGTTCGTTTACATCTTTTAGAGCAAAATTATAATAAAAATATATACAGGATGTCCCGAAACTCAACGTCAAGCCGGAAACAAATGAAGGGTAGAAGGGATGAGGAATTTTATAGATTGGAATAATTTTAAAAAAAAAGTTGGCAGATTCATGAAGTAAAATTTTATTTGTGGTAACAATAAAACGCGAAAATGATAAAAAAATATATTTTATATTTTTTTTTTTTTTTTTTTCTGAACTGTCGTAAACTGTCCATATCCGTATCATTTTGTTCCCCGCTTGACTTTGAGTTTCGGGACACCTGCATACAACCTTATTTTTACTTTATACGAAAACCGAGACACTCCAACAAGATTGAAGAACTGCCTGAATATGTGTTTTTTTTTAATAAATCTCCAAGTTACACCTTAGTTTATGTCGCGTTAAGTTCCCTAAAAAAGTGTGAAATGCCTGAAATGTGCTATGCGGGGGTTACACGGAAACTGACCGAGAGGACTGTCTCAAGCCTCAAGGTTATTCCCGTCAACTGTTATGGGTAGAAAACTACTGAAACAAAACTGAAAATTACGAAAAAAAAAGTGGTGTAAAAAATATGTCAATCGATTCTCCTAGTGCTTCTGAACAAATTAGTTTCAGGTTTAGTATATACTAAAACTAAGCTTGTATTAAATAACTAAATCTAATGCCTAGATTGCTGATGCTATACTATGTACAAGAAAAACGAGACAACAAACCGAATCTATCGGCAACCGACTTATCGAAAAGGTTCTAAATCGGAGGGCGGGTTCGGTGTCCAACTCTTACCAATAAACTCAATCGTACAAGAAAGAAAGACACATTAAATCTCAGTAGCAATTCATGGTAGGGTTAAATAAATAGAATAAATTGCTCGGGTTGAGTTTCAAGATGTTATCCGAGCTGTAATGTTCCAGTGTTGCACAAAGGCCACTCTTTGTATCACACTTCCCGGTTCAGCGCTTCTTACGGTCATTCCTTGGGTGTCAAGTTTTAGAACAATAACTAGTTGCGTCTTTATTGCAGGCTTGTAACTAGAAAAGCCTTAAGGTGACATTCGACACACGGCAATCGCGACACTGAAATTAAAGCCAAACTTATGCGGAACTCAGTGTAACGGCGATAAACAATTATACACACTACGGCACTCGGTGTCGACTCTGAAGGACTTGTGAAACAGGATGCGTTCTGCGTCCTGCGGTCCGGTCAAATCGAACGCAGCCCGCATCCTATGTGAACATCATTTGCGTTTATATAGGTATATTTTATGTGATTACGATCTGACTATGCGAGCACAAGCAAAGAACGTAGGGAACGCACCGGTCAGGCGGTCGGGGTGGAAAGGTAGCGGACGGGCTGCCCGGTTGCGGGCAGGCGGGCAGCGGGCGGCGGGCGACACACAATCAAATATAAAATGGCCACTGTTGGCCCTGCCCGTCAGATCGCTGACCGTGCCCCGATCGCTGACCGGATGCCCTGATCGGATGCCGTGTCCGAATCGCTGACCGGTTGCCCTGACCATAAAGTTCATGTAGGATGCGGGCTGCGTTCGATTTGACCGGATCGGAGGACGCAGAACGCATCCAGTGTGACAAGACCTTATGTGTCGAGTGTAAAGTGTCGCCGTGTACCTTTAGAACAACTGGGCCAAGTCCATTTATTTTTTCGTTCCAAACTTTACTATCCCGTGTGGGGACGGGATAGAATTTAAAACTTCTTTTCCCCACGCTGGGAATAGACGCGTGTTGTAAGATTCAAAAATACCCAGCATGCTTGGGATCTATACGGTCCGCCTAGGTAGCTACGATCCTCACGTTAAAGTCGCGCCAAGCAGTTTACTGAGTTCCGTCCGGTTTATGTGAGAACCAGAGGAGTATACGGGAATCCCCCTGTTACTTGGATTTGTGTGCTCCATCTTAGACCCTGACTGCACTTAGGGAGAAATGCGACAAAGTCAAATACAAAAAAAGTGTTTTTTTTATTATTCATTCTGTCTTTCTTGATCAATGCAGTAAAGAAAAATAATTTTGGGTTAGTTTAATTTTATAGTGTAATTTTGCCATAGGTTTTCCAGTATAGAACCTAATGGAATAAATTGTATAATTGTAACCAAATTTTACAAATTATGTCTAATTTAAACTGTGACGAAATTGATGCCAAATTTACACTGACAAAATTAAACTTATATCTATCTCGAAATTTCTATCTTTGCAAGAATCTTAACTACATCAAAATAAAATCATTTTAAGTAAATTAATTACACAATCATCCCACAGTACCTTGAAATTACTCCCAGGACTAATCTTTGGAACTTTGACCCAAATTCACCTTTTCATTCTCCTTTACCTGCACGTGTATTCACAATGTGTCTTTGTTTCAGGTGAGCACTCGCGTAATTACGCACACGTTACGCGTCCGTCGAGACGCACGCCGAGGTAAGGTGACACTTTCACTTGGAAGTTCCTCTAACTTTATTATTCACGCTAAAAGGAAGGGTTACGCTTTTGACACTATCTATGTGTGTGTATGTTTTAACATTGTGAATGTGATTACTGAAATGGTGATAACTTAAAGTTACACACGGTGCAGATACTTAGTGCTCATTCACATGAAGACGATTCGTTTTTTTCGACGTATCGTCTTTTTTCACGATTCGTTTTTTTTATGGCGGCTATTCTTTTTAAATGCCCGTGTTCACACGCATCACGAATCGTGAAAAATGTCGGACACGTCTTAAATCACGTATCGTCTAAAAAACACGTTTGTCAAAAAACACGAATCGTGATTTTTTTGTGACGGATTCATCGTGTTCGATAGTTCATTCAAGACTAAGAATCACGAAACGAATGTGAACATCAATTCGGATATTTTGCCAAATCGTGATAAAACACGATTCCTTATGCAATGTGAACGTCCATCCGTCATGACGTATCGTGTTTTATGACGAATCGTCAATGACGGAACCCGTGTGAATGAGCCCTTATAGTATTTTATCTATGAGTATCTGCAAATAAAAACTTATGTCAAAGTCAAAGCATTTATTTCAATTAGACCATTTACAGGCACTTTTGAATTATCGAGACAAAAAAAGAAGTTACTGCCGCGTTCCAAAGTATAGATTTCTATGGTTACTCTTTTCCATCAAATATTTACAAAAATTTGGTTACATTGTGAATAAGAAAATAAATGTGAGAACAATGTAAGATATGCTATGCTAATAAGAGTAACTACAATTCATTTGCCGTGGCAGATTAGAGATGACCAGTCCCAACTGACGGCGCCCGTACACGAACATAACGCATGTATCAGCATCGCTCAGCTCAACCGTTTTGGTTGAGCTGAAAATTTGTTAAAGTTTGGTTGGTATCTGAAAATATCACACACGAAGAAGATACGGATTAGTCCCATTTCATATGAATAACACACGGAAAAGATATGAATTGGTCCCATCTTATATGAACGGCAATACATTAAATTAATAGAATTTGTATCTTCACGTATATTTTGTATCTGACTGAATCTGCTGATATCGGTCGGTATCTTCAGATACTTAACGATAAAATGTATATTATCTGCGCCGTGTATTAGTCCATTGATTTTTATGATATCGTAAGAATGCTTTCAGGTACACATATCTTAAAGTATCTACACCGTTTGTGACAGCCTTTAGTTTTAACTGATCGAGAAACCAATCTCGTTTAAAGACAAACATGGTTTTTGAGAAAGCATAATGTGTTTATTTTTCATAGACTCAACTGTATTAAATACAGTTGAGTCTATTAAAAATTAATAGTATAATTATTTGTTGCACTGTGATAGGTTATTATGATAACTGCTTATTTGTAAATATCAATTGTAATTAAACATAATTTATAGCAAAGCTTTATTAACCAAAAATTTTATCACGTTAAAAACATTCCTGTAAATCATCAGATTTAATTGCCGCCGCTGTTTAAATCACTGAAACAATTGAACAAATAGGCTTTATTACAGTTTTCAAAATTCATAATAACCGTGTTTATAATACCTTTAATTATTATAATTCGGAAACAAATGGCTATGTGACGTCACTGTTATAGTAAATTTATTCGTCGCCATAAATAATGCGCGTGTGTTGTTCGGTTGCCAAACAAATTAATAAATTAATATTGAGTTTAAAGCCATGAACGGTAGGCAGGCGCTGAACGTTATAAATTCTACGAGAAGCCGTAGACCGTATAGAACACAACACCGGTTTTCAAAATGAAATATTATTTCAATTTCGATGATATCTTACTAAAATTTTCCGCTTACAATATGAATTTTCGGTGGAGTAAGTAATTTTAGACGTGGTGAATAGAGTTCGCGAAATATTTTAAGCAAAAGTTAATGAATTTGCATGGGGAGAGGGAAGTGTTAGGAATGGTAATCAATGTTCTGTCCTTTTTACCTACTTTGTAATGGATTTCATGAAACAATACACAGGCAGATAAATTCGCATACTGATTTTCCGTTCTATTTTATGTAAGATAGCACGTCCCATTTAAAAATTATTTACGCCATTGGTTACCGATATTCGTTGTTTTAATAGCATTGTCATAATTCTTAGTATTGGTAATTAGGTAACTAATTCTATTTTTAACCCCCGAAGCAAAAATATGGTTGTTATGAATGGTGAATGATGATGGTGAAACAATATCTGAAAAGAAATATGAAATGTAAAAATAGATGAAATATAATTCATAAAATATATAGTTACAATTGCAATTAATCAAATATTCTGTAAGCGATCCTCCTCTCTCCTACTTAAATTATGCTGTGCCTGACAGGATCCATAATTGATCCCATAGTCTACCACGCCAAAGCCTTACCACCTGTTTTAAAATTACGTTATCGAATGCAATAAAGAATTTAGTGTAAAATAATTCCTGTAATCTCTATTTCCGCATGCTTTCCTGGATAATACATCCCTCATTATCGAATCATCCGCCGATTTGGCCACAATGTCATAACCATTACTATGAAAATATGTGCTGTGGCAATAATAAACGTTATTAATTATTTCAATATCAGTACCTACAACCGTGTTCCTGATTGCGATATCAACAGAAACAAAATAAATGTATAATTGTAATCAATGATGTATTTACAAACGTATCCTGCGGCGTACACACATTATTTACGCTTACATTTTTCCATTAACCGGTAGAATATTTTATGTTGGTGCAAATTAATGTTTAATTTGTTTTTTAATAAAGCGTTAATGAATGGTTGCGATATTTTGTAATGTCCACGCTGGCTGGTATGATAATAAAAAAATGCAATTGATTTTTGCGGTTTTTTTGTATTTGGACAAAGTGATAAAAGTCAAAGAATTTCAAAATGCATTTAAATTTTTCGTAAGAGCGCTTTTGCAGGTGCACTGCATTCTGTTACGATGGCAGAACAGTACGATCGTAATCTGAAACCGGGCCCACATTATAAAATAATTTCTGACGCGTGCCTTAAGACACTGCTGACACATTTTGTATTATGCCCTGCAAACTGTCAGAATTCGCCGAATCCGTCAAAATGTATGCGATGAGGGCCTTCGGCAACGCACTAGACATTTTCTGACAGTAATTGCCTATATCGTGTGAACTAGCTGTAATTACTATTTGTGTGAACGCATGTGCACTACTTCCAATCCAAATTCTAGCTGTCATCATAGATTTCTTACCAAATTTTCTTGAAGTGTTTTTCGGATTCAGACTCAGACTAGTGCAAGAGCACCCTAAAGATACTATTCCGAACCGAGCTGCCAACTGCAACTGTCGACAGGACGTGCAGCGACTGCATGAAGTCGGCCGCAGCTGCACTACTAGTTTGTACCTATGTATTTATATGAAATGGCTTCCAAGCGCCGCTGCAGCAGCCGACTTGCTGTCGGCAGTTGCAGTTGGCAGCTCGGTTCGGAATAGTACCTTAAAAGTCTCAACCTATAATAGGTAATGGGCTACTAACAATTCATGCTCTGCTGATCTTTAATCCAGCATTATCTGCTAAATTTGGTTTAAGTGCTGATAGATACCATTTGTATTCTCCTTAAATGCTATGCCCAGTTAACACTCGTGTCGGTTGCCTACCACGAGAGCCGTTAATTAAATCCGATGGCATACGTTCGACTAATTGTGTAGCCGCCGGGCATAGGCCTTTGGGCATGCCGTGTCGAAGAGTAAAGCCTGTTTGGATAAACCATGGCGAATATACAATCTGTATCATCATACGTTGGTATAACAATTAGAGAACTATCCCTTAAAATATTACTGAAATAAATAAATACCTAATTATAATATAACTGAAATGAATAAATACTTGTCATAATAAATGCTTGCCAGTTTTGCCAGCCATAAAACTTTGTAAATATTTTTTTAAATTGAGTTGATTGAAAATGTTGTATCATAATTATTAATTGTCATGGTACGAAGTTTCCTACTTTTCCTACAGACTTTAAGGGTTTTGCTTGGAGATTTTAGATTAAATCTTTGGCATCCTAATGCTCCAGAACTGTTAGACTTTCAATTCCATAACGTTAGCTCCAGAATTTTTATTATGTAGTCTAATGGTAATACGCTCTTCAAATATTATTTCACCTTTCTATCATGAAACTGTCGTATCATGCTTAAAATCATTGTGGGATCACTGAAGTAGATGTTAAGCATCATTACTTGACACTCCTACATACTCGATGTGTCTTCGAGTACATTCCGCAGATAGTTAATGTTCAGTAGAGGTGTGGCTACCTATAATCGTTTCAAGGGGTTATGAGGTTTACAAGGCGTGTCTAGAAAAGTTCCACTTATGTTACCTACGTCAGAAAGTTACAACGATACAGAACATATTTAATTTTATTCGGTGTTAATTTAAACGTAGAATTTAATGAAGTATTAAAAAAATTAACGCGGATCATAATTTGATTGACTTGCGCTGACGGTGAAGAAAAACATCGTGAGGAAACTTGCACAGCTGAGTGGGTTAACCAGGCTAGCATGGTGGACTAAGAACTAAACGCTTCTCAGTCTGAGAAGAGGCCAGTGCCCAGCAGTGGGACTGTAATGGGCTGATTATGCTTAGCATATTTAATTAAACATACATTTAAAGTCCCGACCAAATCCGTGAGTCAAGTTCATGAATTCCAGTTAATGAATCTCCAAAATTAATGGAATAGTTTTCACCAACAGCTAGTAGTTTTCGTCAAAACTTTTGGTGTAGTAATTTCACGCGTGTGAGTTTCATATAACACGATCGTTTTTCCAAGAAATGGAAACTTAAGCGATATCAACACCAAGTTTGCCAACTTGACGCGAAACGACGCTGCAGTAATGTTGTGTAAGGTTGTGTTGAATTTCATAATACTTAGCGTGAAGATTTTACCGAAAGTGTTTCAGGCTTGGCCTCAATTTCTCAAACACTAAGCTCATTAGCGGCTTCTTTTGATTCACGTAGCACTCTAAAATATTAAGAAACAGTAAAATTATTACAAAGAAGTCTAAAAAAAGAAAATTAAAAAAAAAAATTCTTTAAAGAAAAGATGATGCTTCGTGGTGTAATGAAGAAAAACATTATAGTGTTTTAAAATAAAGTTTGTCATCATTAGTATTGTTAATGGTTTATTTTTGCACAAAGGTTTAAGATATTTACCTAATAACTACAATAAATTCTTTGAAAACGAGTGTTGAAGAAGTCAATGATTATTTTAAAATAGATGAAGATAAAATCGATCGTAAAGAAAAAGAGTTTGATAAAGAAAGTTATCTCCTTAACACTGTTGAGCCCCAAAAGAATAGAAGTGAAGTTGACACACCAAACAATAAAGATAGACGGATATTCAATAACGTAGGCCAAATCACTTAACCCTTTTTTATTGATGGAGTAACCTTCCACATTGCAGTT
Organism: Amphipyra tragopoginis; assembly: GCA_905220435.1. Lineage (NCBI taxonomy): Eukaryota > Metazoa > Arthropoda > Insecta > Lepidoptera > Noctuidae > Amphipyra > Amphipyra tragopoginis. The sequence goes on from HG992006.1 coordinate 9,528,846, forward strand.
TCAAAAGCTCCCACAAAAGAAGACTGATTCTCTTAAGCCAGTAAGGCAGCTATAAAATTGAACGCTGAAAGATATACTCGTGAAAGAAATAGGCTTTATTACATATAAACTGCGACTCATCCAGTAACAAGATCTTGTCGTTTTTTATGATCCTCGAGACGGCAGAAGTCGTGAACGAAAGCTTTTTTATTAAAGATTAACATGACCTAAAAGAGTTATGTTTTATAGTTACCTAATATTTTTTTATTTTATGGATATGTAATAAAGTTTCTATGGAAATTCTTAACCTTCATAAAAAAGAGCCAAGTTATGCGGGTCCTGCTATTAGTATAATTTTGTTGGGTAAGGTCGTACCAAGACTTGGTGGATAGTTCATTCATATATTTTGAAGCATATTTAGATGTAAGTTGGTTTAGCTGTGGGTTGTATATCTTACCTCAAGTGAGTTTAACCATGGTGATGCGTATTTAAATTTTAACCCAAAACACTTTGTAAGATACTTTGTCTTTTTTTTGCATTTTTGTTAGAAGTATAAAAATATTTCCATTTTTATTTTTCGGGCTTGCTGCCTTAATATTATCTACTTTTAACATAGTACTCTTCACTTTCATCCCTACCGGTCATATTTCGGTCAATTTATGATGATAGACTTCTACATCATACAGCCTCTCTTGTTATTGTAACAGGATCCAGAAATTTAGTCCGGCTATAGCAATTCTAAGAACGTCATTTTCCTATAAATACGTTGATCAATGTTCCGAGCCTACTACACGATATCCCATTCCAACAACTCAATACCAGGCAAAACTAATCACGTGCCCACACAAAATGCTAAGTCAGTAATATAATCACAATATCTAATACATTAATATCTCACTCAAGTACATTGATCGTGTGCGATGGTCACGGTAGCCGGTTGAACGCCACTTGATACTTCCCTTGTTCATTATAGCGTTCATTGTGTACTGGCTACCTTTAGAACCACTGTTTAGTGGGGGCTCCTACTGCGAGAGTAGATTAATGTTCTGCGTATAATGCTCTTGCTTCATTTATGTTGAAGAAAATACTTCCTTTTGGATTACTAATTCTCTTTTCTTCGAAATTATTTTAGCGTACTGCCTTCCAGGATGCTAATATTAATTGTAAAAATAAGCAAGTTTCGTTTAATTGTGATTGTTTCTCAGAAAAAAGAGTTTGCCCAGTTGATATAAATACATCAAATTCAAGAACTCATTAGTAAATAAATCGTCCATAAATTACACAAGATACAGCGGAATATAATTCGGAAGAAAAAAAGGGATTTTGAATAAATTTACGTAATTATAAAGGTACATTTTATAAAAATTATAAATTAGAAAAGGTAATGGACAGTATTCATGATTTTAATTTTGTGCTTACGGTGTGTGAAGCAATATGATATGCATAACATGATAATGTTTATGTTAATATGTTACTGTACCGTGTGTGTATGTAAATTGGTTGCTCATTACATTATACGTAGGCATTAATTTATAAGCCTATACAAGTATCTTCATACTGTTAGTTGCTATGTAAATCATAAAGGTCAAATTTACTTTTGTTTACACTGTAGCGTCATCTTTCTCTTGGTTGACTTTATTTTATCTTGTTTTACAAAGTCAAATATCTAACAGGCGAAAGTTATCTATAAAATCATTATTCATAAAATAGTCCATAAAGTCGTCTTCAAACAAAGTCACGCTGCATATTACGTAGCAACGTTGTTTGCATGTGCATACCATTACCGAACAGTGTGTTCGGCGAACACGTTCACAGTGATTCGCGATCGATGTTCCGATTCGCAGTGTTCGTGTTCGAAAACGCTTGCAAGATTTTTAAAAAATCTAGTAATAATTCAAATCAATTTTATTCTATAACCGATTTCAGTTAGCTTCCATCACTGATTTCAATTCCAGATATTTTTTTACCAATTGATAAAAGTTTGAATGTACTAAATATAATATCTAAAAGTTGTTTCATTGTTTAGTAGAACGGTACCTTTACTAAGTTGGTGACGAGGCCAGCTCCACAATGTTATCGCTTGTCATCTTCGATTAATGACACCTTGCGTGCATGTTGTCGATTTTTCGTTTATATTTTATGCCATTAGCTTTTAGATTTGTTAAAAGTTTGATTGATTGTTTTGTACGCGCATGAAAGTAAAATTGGACGTAAATACCAGTAACATTAAAATAGAAATGGTTGTAAACTACGTTTGATAGTTGCGTGTTAGTTTCTGAATTATTTGAAGTTGTATATATATTTTTTTGTGTAAAAAAGCATGTTATACATTAATTGGTTTTCCAAATGTTCATTTAGTTCTTGTTATAAATTCTTACTTTAGGTCAATCTTGCCATTGTTACTACCGTTTTATACCCAAGTTTCATTTATCACCTAGATACGCCATTTTTTAATAAACTAATAGGTACTAGGTACCAATAATACTAACTTACAGTCAACCAAATCTAAGAAATACCTTTTGACATTTCACATTCGACCACTGGCGTCTCAACGGAAACTCGCGGAGCAATCCGATACGCTACTGGTTAAATTCGGCGGCTAATCATGGCACCGAAGACAAGCCCCGTCCAATAAATCTGAAAATCTGACAGCTGGCAAAAGATACCCGGTTACGTAGAAAGGGCCCGCAAAAACAATTTACGTGAAGTAAAATAAAAAAAAACTGTCAAAATGAAATAGTATTTCTTAGATTTTGTTGAATGTAATTCGCACACGACCTAAATCTTACATTGTATTTATTATGATACACCTACTTGTATTACCTCCTTAAGTAATTAAGGACACCTTCCTAACGATCCGTTTCGCTGCGCATGACTCACAATGACGTCATACGTGCAGATTTGCAAAAATCAAATGCCAGTGGTTACAAGTCACGCACTATGATCAGCTTGATTGATCTGCAAGGTCGAGATGTGTTGTTTTCAATGCCTACTGCTGGCCAATCACTTTCACTTGCAGTCACGAGTTTCGAATGTTTGTTGTTCAGGCCATGTTAGTGGTATTTCGCAAATTTTGCAATATACCAGAAGTTCGAGGATTATGGTTTGTTCTCATCATTATATTAGCTCGCTCTCTTAAAGCTGACGCCACGCGGGAGACTGTCTCCGCATACAGTAAACTTTGTGTCTGGACAGTTTTGTATCTTCAGACAGGCTTTAGAGCTAGCGCAGACGGGTGACTTTAGACACCGTGACTATTTCGTAATTGCTATCAAGTCTATGGATATGTATAGAGGTGCATGCATATTACGACATGACAAACGGGTGCATCCCCATACATACCCAAGGACTTGATAAAAGTGACGAAATTGTCACGGTGACAAAGGTCACCCGTGCGCGCTAGCTCGTGTCGCACAAGTCTTCCATGTGCAGAGACAGTGTCCAGTGTGCGGTCAGGCTTAGTTTGAAGCAACCGTAACGTGGAAAGATAATCTAGAAAATATGATTTGTAGAAGAAATAAGAAAAAAATACATCAGGGGTATTCATACCTATATGTAATGTGTAACAACTTACTTATTGATACTCAAATACTGTAAGAAGCAATTAATGAAGCAGGTGTAGATGACACTTATGTCGATAAACAAGTTATACGATGCGACAAACGTTTCAATGTATTATTATATTCACAGGATTTTTAGAGCTAACAAATTAGGAAAAGTGTATAAGTAAAATTTTATTGGAATTCTCTGTGGAAAACATTTTTTTAAATTCTGAAATGCTGTTCGTTTTTACTAAATTGTTGGCAGTTTGTAAAATTGCGTTCAAAAATAGAAACAACCGAATTTGATATTGTTTCTCTTGGTACGTTCATATTAATTTTGCCCCAAATTGCTTTGCCCAGTGGGAGGAATTGGAAATCTAATTAACTTTCAATCTGAGGCATTAAACTCGAGTTTATTTTGAAGTGCCGTTTGTCTCTGTGTGTGTATTTTAATTGGGAACATTTCGTACTCCAATGCTGACTCGGTTTTGAATGCGATCAGGAGTAGATAATTAGAAAACAACAAGGGCAAAGGGAAAGCGTAGCAGAAGACGAGTCGTTGAGGGGTTTCAATTCGATTTTGTTTCCACTGATTGGTGGAATTGAAATTCCGCAGGATTTTGATGAGATTTTACCAGTATAAGATAATATATTTATGCTTTTCGAATGTATTGTACGCGCACGTTAAAATGGAAATCGCTGAAATTGGAAGTAGGGACTCGTTCATTTCATTGGTGGATACGATACTCTGTGAGCATTCACTAAAAACATACTTTTTGCCTTTTTTATTTCAGTAGGTTTCCTTCCATTTTAAATTTTCTCCCAAATTGTATCTTGACCGAAAAAGAAAAACATTTTTTTTTGCACCAATTTTGATTATACAAAAATTCAAACACACGTGCCTGAAAAGTTTGATCTTCGGAAACAAAAGCTATAAAACCGATAAAATTAGATTTACGGCTAACATCGCATGCGTATTCAGTACATTGGCATAAAATATATATGTACGTACACAATTCAATTAGCAACTGTTGTATAGTCAAAATAACCAATTCAAACCGTGGACGCCTGTTTGATCGAGCTGGCACACGTATGTTTGCTATACTAGTTTAGAATTCACTTTGTTTAGAGAAACAGTAGCTGGTGACTAACTAGGAAGCGAGAGTCCACGAGGAAGTTCTACAACAAAGTTTTAGAGTCTGGGAATGCGATAGTAAAAGTTCCGAACAAATCCTGCAAAAATCCGTCTTCTGGTACATCTAATCTATCTACTTATTGTTTTATAAGGGTCTCTTATAACTTTGTCAATGTCAGGGTTAGATAACCTGTCATCATAGTGAGGAGTACCGTTAATGCTCATAATCCTACTATTGTTTCTGAATTCTTAGTTCTAAATGTTTTTTATGATCCATCCACTTTCATTGATATTAAAATGTACGGAAACCCTTGGTTGATCGTTAAATCAGTATCATAGAACAGTGACGATGTAGATATATTCAATCTGTCAATACTATACGCCATCATCAAAGATACCTACCATTCAAAATAGAGACAAGTCGTCTGCAAAATTAATTGATTAACATTAGTCGGTGCGCGAGCCTAATTAAACAACAACGCTTTGTTAATAATAGTTGTCGTTTGAAACACCTCTAATTTATGAATTTCTAATTATATTTAGAGATATTTTAGTTTGAATTCCTTTTGAACATCAACGCTCAACATTCACTGTGCTGTTTCCGTCTTTTAAAACACTAGTACCGGTTTTAGTTATGAAAATATTTTAAGTAACACTTATTAAGTGTAGCCAATTCTCTCAAACATTTTTGCGCAATTCAATTTTAGCGCATAGCCTCATGAAACGCTTTGTGCGTTTTATAGAATTTTTATGTTCCACGTAGTAACAGCAATATTGTAACTAGATTTCGAGATCATTGAATTACTCTTTCTCTTATCTGTAAACTGATTAAAATTGTAAAACAAACTAGGTTGTTATCTATACAGGCTAGAAATTTGAGATGGGACAATAAGGGCAGCTACCTTAACCGTTGTAGCTACAGGAAAACACAACCAACAGCATTTGAGGGACTTATTTTTTGGTATTGTGTACAACTAAAATCCGATAATTCAAAATGTGATTCACAGTAAAGATAAGTCAAAACCTTTGAATGCAACGAATCTTTCACCCAACATCAGATAAGTAAAATTAAAACAGAATGTCAATTAACTATGATCTACCACCAAAATACAAAACAGAAACCAAATAGATATACACAAAAACTCATAATCGATGAAAAAATATTTTTAGATGCGTATTCTAGATTTGCAGTGAAAGGATTTATGCAACTACTTGTGTAACATCTACCAGGGGCACATGAACTGTGCGGAGATGAACGTTTACATACTTTTTGCACTTGCGATGTAACTTTCTAAACAAACATCCTAGTGATGACTCGTAATAATAATAGTACGTGAGTTTGAGTATGATGGATTAGTTGCAAACTTTGTTCCGCTTTTTTGCTTCAGACTTTGGGTTTTGCTTTTGAAAGCACTTACCTAATGATTGAATCATGCAAGCGGTGGGCGTGTCAGTATTATACGCTCTGAAATGAGATTAATGACATCATAATCGAAACTGATCAGTGTAATGTGTATCAATATATTTTATGGTGTAAACAAATTACTTAATCTCGAAATGAAAGATAAAGATAGCGTCTTAATTGATTTCATAATCGTCTTTTTCGTTTTGTACTCGTCTGTAAACTTTGCTCGCAATGCGCTAAACTTTGTTTTCCTTCCAATCTGCTCTATTTGTTACAGTTATCGTGTTGCTAGACATTTTAGCTTTTATTTTCTCACCCAGTTGGATTTCATATACTGTACTTCGCAAAAGTTGTTTAGTCTCAGCAAAACTATTGGGAGTTCAATTTTACACTAGCGATCTTAAAGTTTATCCGGGTAGTTGTGCTGACTCGTGCTTTTTTTGGAAATATAAAGCTGTTTTTTAAGGCGAATAGAAGGGAAACAAAGATTTAATTTTACATAAAACTAAATGGCTTGCTAAAACATACACCTAGTTCAGAACATGGTCTTACTCAAGGTGTAAATGATTTCTTATTGTCAATTCGCTGAACTTTCTGTTCTAAATTTTACGTGTCGGCTTTATTCTATGAAGAAATTTAAACAAAAAATCAGCAATGCAGATTTTTATCGCCATTTTTGTTAGTCATTACGAAATGAGTGCTTGAATGACGTTTCTTGGGTGAATCCAAATCGTGGGTAAACTTATTAAGATAGAATCTAGTTCGCACGCTCTGCATATCGCGACATCCTGCTCAAGATAGCTAACTTAGTAAAAACTAATGAATAAAAATGAATTGCGTAGTGAAAATGGCAAATATGAGAACAATTTCTGTGAAAATCAAAGAATTTGATACTTTCACTAGAACAAACATGATGTATTAGCTTAAATTCGATGTGGTACCTATTAAAATCATAATCGATTTATGAATACCGCTATCTGAGTTATTTGATAAATATATTTTTTCCTAGTAGGTAACTAGAATTTATTTATCAGTCGCTTACGATTCAGTGATTTTTATCGTTTCATTTTCACAACAATCTTATTTTATTCCAGTAAATATTTCACTTCAAAACTGATCAGTCAATTGGTTCAGAACTAGTCTCTCGTAAAAATAGAAATTCTATGAATAGAATATCTCCATGCATTGTGTTTTAGCACGTTTCAGTCACCATTCTCGGCATCTTTGCGGCTTAGCAGACTGACTACAGAAATAGGCACGTCAACCTTATTTTGTTGCTTTTGTTATTCGATTGTTCCTCGATTAGATTTAAACATTCTACTGATTCTACTTCTGTATCTGCCTAGAATTCTAAATTAACAACCTCTTAATTGACATGTTTAAATACTGCAACGTTTTCATTATTGTTCGTAATATGTGTGGAGCTATAACGTTCGTTTTCTGTCACTCTGTGCCTAAGCAGGTAAGATACAGAATAATGAGGTACTGCGGTGTTAGTAGACACCCAACTTGCTACTTTTGCTGTGTAACTTATAAGCTACTAAGTAACAGTAATTACAGTATTTAAACACTGTTTTCTCTGTACATGGCAAATGTCTTACAACATAAAGAGTCCTGAATACTTTGCAAGATCTGCATACTTACGTAATGTAGTAAAATCTTAAATACCGATACAAAAATTTGTTGCCTAGAAGATTGGAAGTATATTACCTTACTTTCTCAAAGAGTGGGCGTAATGATGCCATTGTCAAAAAAGTAATCAATTAATCACAGTCATCACTACAGACCCATACCAATCCGTCTCACGAATCATTAAAATTTATAGACACTTGTATGACAAATGTTTTTTTTGCAACACCCCAAAGGTCATAACTTTCGGATGTCATCTTTATGTCTTGCTTTGTGTGGTAAATGCCAAGTTATTCAGAAAGCTATGCTAGGGAGCTTGATCTTTAATTTTACGTCACGATTGCGATACAATACTGGTTACGGCAAAGATAGTATTTTTAAAGTTGTTTTTTTTAGCAAATCTCCTTCAAGAGCTTCATAGCTAACTTTTTCTTTCTAGGATTTCAGAAAGTTCTTAAATACTTTAGTAAAAACGTTTGTAACAGATGGCCATAATATTGCGTGTCATGTTTACGTATCGGTGTCTAGCCTATGCATATTGTATTGGCATTATCTATTTTCGTATGATGCGATGTGATGCTCCGTGCGGAATTTACGATCGACTGATTCTGATTGGCTTACATTGAAGACATGCCTCTGGTTCACATTGATATAAATAATAATGCTTTACTGGATGTGGAATGTCGCCTTAAAGTCTACTGATAGTATCTTGGTGACCCGGATGTGAAGGCACAGTCATCTGCAGTTTCATGAATCATTGGAGATGTATGCATTGAGGTATTACGCTGTGAGAACGTGATGTAAGTTTACGCAATACAATATGCATTATTGTTGCTAACATTGATTTCCGTAGCTATTATTGAATGTTTTCAGAAACATAATGCATATTTATTGTATTACTAGAACCGAGGATATGTTTAAGTAATTTTATTTGACTTTGAAATGCTCTTAAGAAAAATATATCTTCAAAAATACTGATGCAATTTGTAAGTGCAATTTGAAACAAACAATTCAGATACATAATGATACGTCAGTTAATTTGGATTATCTTTGTAAGAGTTTTTGAAAGTAAAAAATAAGTTTTAACATTCTTTTAAAGAACCGAACATTTTGAAGATGCCTTCTACATTTTTGTTAATGCCATTTTGTTTTATGTTTCTGTTAGATGTCTTTTAAACCATACATGATCTAGTCTTTTCTAATCGTCTATACTTATCTACTTATAGTAATCAAAATTATCATCCTCATCATTATACTCAGCCCGTAGCGACCCACTGATGGGTTTAAGCTTCTTTGCGCCAATCTTCTCTGGTCTACGCTGATCGCATCCAGGTCTGTCCTGCGATCGTTGTAATATCGTCAACCCATCTGGCAGCTGGACTTGTTTTGCCCCTCTTAGTATCCACTCGGTCATATCTCTACACCCCTATTATGCCTAGCAATGAGCCAGCTCAGTGCTACTGGAATCAAGTTTGATAGGGATGTAATTTAGATTAGAGTCTGAAACAGATCATATGATCCGTTTTCCGACATCAGTAACTCTTGACCTTTGTCGGATCTCGGTATTCCAGACTCTAATCTAAATTACGTCCCTATCAAACTTGACTAACAATTTACGAGATTTGTTCCGCTACAGTACCGTGCACGTCTTGCTCGAAGTGCATGTAATGAAATATGACCGTCGCATCCGGTCCCAGTGCCTACACCCTGCGGTTTATAGGGATTATAGCTTTGCCTCGCATTACTTTCCCATGGAAGTACTACTTAAGTAAACCAGTCCAGAGATTGAAATGGCCACAATTTCATTTGAAGGAAAAATACTCAACTTAATACTAGTTTATTTTTGCATCGGTCCTGCGTATAATATGCATTCAACATGTATACTTGTGCACGGTCTATTTTAAGAAAACTTGTATTTTTTCTGCTAACTACAGTTTTATTATGCTTAGCATCTGTGCAGTAAGCCCGGTCTTTGTTCAGATGTAGAAACCTACTGTAAATTTTGCATTTTAATATTTAAACAAAATAGATTTGTAATTGCATGACTAATAAATCAGTTCTATTTTAAACGATAAACAATTTTGTCGATCAGCAAAAAACATGAGTCGTAACCGACCTGAATTGTTATAAAATTGATAGTGACCTACATCAAAATACGATGACGAGCATAATCACAAGATTTAATAGTATCTGGGTCGTATTTAACATGCATTTGATACCAAATGATTATGCAAATGTCAAACATTAATCAAGGCTCTAAAATACTCATCACGATGTTACTTAATTAGTTTTTAATGTCAGATCTGAAATTGTCAAGGCTGGTCAGCGTGTCAATGTTAATGAAAGATCAACATCGTTAGGTTTTAAACATGATGACCGAACACTTAATTCGAATCACGATATTTTTATTGAATTACATTTTATGAACGCTTTTGATGTAAAAGGTATTGCTCGTATATCCGTGATGTGACTTTGTAAAGGGGACTGCGGTGGGGAATAGAAGGGAGGTGAAGCGGGGAGGTAGTAAAGGTCAGTTGCTTGCTTCACCGGTATGGCCCGATGCTACCCGATCATCGTGTACCATAAATGCGACGACCTCTATCGTATTATTAAATTGTTCTGCGTTGCGACAGGCCGTGTTAGTAGCCCCGATACCGGTAGTTGTGGCTATCGATGATCTTTTTTGTTCAGCTCTGTAATTTACTGGGTGTAAATAATGACTAGTTGAACTGGTATCGTTTTGTTGGCGGTTGTGGACGTAGAAAATATGAAACTACATTATTTTGAACTGGATTTAAAATAATGACCAGTTTTTTTATATTTTCTTTAATCTTGATTCCTAGTAGTGTGTTTATTAGTAATCGGATGAACAGTTTTTATTTATAATGCCATCTTAATGCTACAACTCTAATAACCTGATAAACGGGATAATCTATATTTAGCCAGAAACAACATTGTATAATAAAATAGACGACCACTTGTCTTGAAAAAAGTATAAACAATTCACGATTTTCCTGTTGGTCTGCTGCCTAACTGTGAACGTTTGCCAAGCACTCAATCCTTCTGGCATGTCTTATTACGAATAAGAGTTTACAATCAAATGGAGGAATCACAAACGGTACACCTTTTAAAGAAGATTGCTAACAATGTATGAATAAGCAACCTTTGACCTGACTCGATCGACGTTGTACCGCTCCACTCTCCGTCAAGTACCGTAAGGTTCCTCTATTTGGATCCAAAGATCCCCGAAGACTTCATTGGAATTTAAATCTTAGCTTAAAGAGCTAAAGTTCGATTTTGTTAAGAGAACACTAATGACGAGTGGGTTATCACAAATTGTTTATAAACCGATTAAGTTTATTCCAATGTGCCTATACCTGTTAGTGAAGTTTGTTATTGTGTCTAATAAATTGCTTTCTCATGGGCATTTCAAGGTTCGAACAGTTTTGTTGTAATTATTTATTTAGATGAGGCATACTTGAATGATGGAACAAAATTTTTCTTTGCTGTTGAAATATTGAAGCTAAAATCCAGACAAGATATTTATGTCTAATATTATATTTAAGAGTACTGTTGGATACGAACTACAGGCTTGTTTAAGACACTTGAGTAAATAAACGTACTAAAATGAAAACTCTAAAAGATTTTAACGAAGCGAATAAAACCATTGATAATTCTTATTATTGTATATTTTTAGACTATGATAATGAAGGTCCATGTCAAATAACACAAGCGAATGATGACGGACCGTGGATTTTCATAATCGTATTCATATCACTCGTTACCATGTCATATGCTGCCTACCCGAGCGATAGCAAAAACGAGACGAGTATAATATTTTTGATGACAAAAATATTCTTTAATTTTTTGTTCACAAACAATACAGGGACCAGCTCATTAACTATGCACATCCATGCAAAGGTAAGTAAGACCGAAATTCTCATAATTATACCTACAAGTTTTACATAATAAAGAAACAGGCTAAACGTGGATGTTCATATACATAATAAGCCCATAATAACTTTCCCACCTTTATGATACCTGGATGACCTTTCCCGGTAAATTATCTTGCGGGTTTCGGACTTATCAAGAATGAATAGGCTTTGACGTATAAGCTCATATCCTTAGCCTTTGTCTGTGTAGATGATACGATGGAAACTCATTCTGTATTCTGATTGCACGCTCAACATCTTGTTAATAGCCACGCTTAGGTTGTAAGCAGTGAGCGAATGGGTGGTTTAGGTTTAGACTAGCTATGCAAGTGGACAAAACTGTTCGTTATTGAAGTCTATGAAAGAGATTTTAAGCCTGTCGTCGTCTTGAAAATAATTACGATAACATGATTACATAGAAACTACATAACATCACGCTCGTATTCTCCGAATCGTTGGGTAGAGGTGTTAGTACTCCTCATTTCGCCGTTATGTTTATAGGGCGAACCTATTGCCATCAACCGGGCACAAATTCAGATACGGGGTTGCTAATGAGAAATTACACATGAAAAAATCTAATAACACTTTGGACCTGAGGATCGAAAACAGAACCTCACGCACATAGAAATTTAATGCTATACAAGGTTAGTCAGAAAGGGGGTACTAATCCGAAAGGGTGTTAAAGTACCCATAATAATGAGTAACTTTTGTTCTACCACTTCCCCAAAAGTTAATAGTTTAAGAAAAATAGTTGTTCCAAAATTACAAAAAAAATACGCTAAAATCTATCTATTCTCAGCTATGATCAGCTGTGTTCACATTTTAGGTCATATTTGGGGTCACGAATTAGAAGCTCCATTTTCAGAATTCGTAACTAAAGTAGGGACTAAGAATTTTTGAAAAAACTAAAATAAAAATAATTTTACATGGAAATTAAAATTATCGAATTTTGAAATTTTAACACTTGCTTTAAAACCGTCATCAGTGATACTTTAAGTGGCCTGCGGATTAGTACCCTCTTTCTGACTAACCTTGTATGTTACCACTTTACTAAGCAAAATACCCAAGATGCATGATTGTGATTACGAAAGTTTGTTTTTGTGAAAGAAATTTCACTACTTCATAAAGATGAACACATACCTAATGAAACCCACAAAAATTCAAGCGCAACCATTTTTACTTTCATCACGTTCTGGGCAAACAGAATTAATATCAAAGTACTCTTAATGAGACACCGGGTGTAACGCTACATTAATTTCTTGCAAATGCACCTTTCACGGCGCGTTAACGATCGGAGGCAGTGCACAAACTGCGTTAAATTTGTCTATTATCTTAATGGAAAGAGAAATTGATGAAATCTGCATATGAAATGAGGAAGTGTTATTTAATTTTGACAGTGTGTAGATCACGAAAACCATCATTGCTAAATGATTATTTAAGTAGTACCTAATTCAAAAGAGCAGTTGTAGTCTGGAAGTATAAGTACATGTAGACAAGGCTACATATCAAACTATACAAGGTGTAACATAAAATAACGTACAACTTCTTAAACTGTACCCATCATTATGAACAACTTTTACTATGGGACTAAAACTGAAATCGCGAAAAAAAATCTGTTCCTGTTCCCTACATTTTGACGAGTTATGCGAACGTAAATGTAGGGAACAGCTGATTTTTTTATCGCGTTTTCAGCTTTGGTCCCATAGTAAAAGTTGTTCATAATGATTAGTACAGTGACCCCTTAAGAGGTTGTGCGTTATTTATGTTACACCTTGTATATTTCCAGTATGCGCGGATCTCGCACTCTGTAGTCTTTCCGTACAATGAGAGGTCAGGCTATACTGGAAATGTTTAGTTTGATATTATGTAGCCGTGTGCGTATAGCCAAAAAAAACCCCTCAAATCTGTGTGCTGAAGATGCTTGCTTCTTCTATCTGAAGAACCAATACATTGTACTAATACTAACCCACTTGCACAACGACTCGCTAACAACATTTAGTGGTAAACATATTTTAAAAGTCAATGTGTCGCTGTCAATTTCAAGCAATTGACTGAAATATAATGACTAAATATATGTTTATGCTAAATGTATTTAGCTAGTCATGGCGCAACCAGGCGATGATGTTAAATTACTTAAATTATCCAATGGATAAATGTTATTTAAACACTAAAAATCCAAGCCATAAAACCTGTAAATGCCTTAATGAAAGGGTCAATGGAAAAAGAACGAACGAGCGAAGCTTTATAAAGTTTTACATTAAACACCTTCCTACGACATCAGAAAATGAGAAAAAAATGTATTAGTCTTCCAAGAAATATGAAAGAATATTTTTCTTAAAGTTGGTGCTACATTGAGACTTATACAATGTTAGTATTTCTTGTTTAGTGTTGATAGTAGTTAGTTTATGATTTCTGACATTTTCCTTAGGATGAAGAGTTTTATAAACATCATAATATTAAAATTATTTTCAAGGAACGAGTAACAAATACCCATTAAGAATTAAAACCAAACACAATAAAAATATATTTAAAAGTGAGTTAACTGCCTCATTGGTCCAGCGGTCACAAGCGCGACTGCTGAGCGTGAGGTCCTGGGTTCGATCCCCAGGTCGGGCAAAGTGTTACTGGGTTTTTCTGTGTGGAATTTCTCAGTAGCAGCCCGGAGTCTGGATTTGTGGCCGGTCGATGGCAACAGGCTCGCCCCTATTATATGGGACATAAACATAACGGCGAAATGTGGGTGTACTATACACCTCTGCCAACCCTTCGGGAAATACAGGCGTGAGTTTATGTTAAAAATGAATATTTTCCAGGTTAGTATCGTGTTCCGCCGGATATTCTCACAAGAAAGTCAACAACTGTTCACAAAGAAAGAACTGTAAGCTAATCGATAAACAGTAATGAGTAGACCACAATCGCAATCGATTCGGATCGATATGAGAATACTCGTGAGAAAATGTTTTGAGGGGTTTTTTAAACAATAAAAAAACTGTAGACGATGCAAATATTTGATCTGATCTGATATCGAAACGATTGGTTCCATACCACTAGTTAACGTCCTAATTTCGTATTATATTCCATTCTGTAAAGCTTCTTTAAAATTGGAACGTTTTTGTCTGAATATTGGATCTATTTATTTTTAATCGCCCGGGTATTCAAACCATTCAGACTGTTGGTAGTTTTAATAAGAGTTTTAAAAGAATACGATTTCATTTACACGTCTTTAGTAAACACTCAATTTTGACACTCAATGTGTCTCATAAAAATACCAAAAAAGACCTTTTTTGCTGCGTATCACGAGATAATTTAGTAGAATTGCTCTTTTATGTCATTATCAAATCCGTATTTCGGCTGAATCTGCTCTTTTTCCTCCAAGAGAAATGAAACAGGTTTTGTAATTTATTTCTTTTGAATAAAGGGGATTTTCTGCAGACATATTTACGTGCTTGGATGAGTGCGTGTGTGCATGTATTGTATCGTCTTTTTTAGCGGAATAAGCATATTCTCAAGTGATATTACGTTGGTGATAAGTTAAATAACGTTGTAATTTTTTCTTGGTTTATAATTATACTTGATTTTATTCTGCATGGTATTAATACATAGTTTGAAGCTTCGGTACTTTCTTTCCGTGTGCTTATTATTCACAAAGGATTACATAAATATGAAACATTGCTAACGTTGTAGACAAATTATATGAAATGTTATGACCCAAACATTTTAAATTGAGTTAGCTTTCGAAATAAAATGCAGTAATATTAAAAAGATTTTGAAAGACGACTGTTACAAAGCAAACATACCACAACTGAAGTTTGCAACGACATTCAACTACATATAAAATGGTGGTACATTAAGAAAGTTTTTATCTCAAATTATATCAAAGGCCTTTTGAGTTGCAGCGCAGTTGGAGATTGCTAGAAAATCCTTTAGGTTGTACCCCGGTTTGATTGTGTCTCATGAAATAAAAGAAGAAAAGTCGAGCAGTTTCAAAGTTCAACCGGCGAACGTTATGAAACTTCCTCGGAGTGCACCGACAGAATTCGAATTAAATTAATAAACGGGAACTGTTCGCGTTTTAAGAAATCGGAAGTCATTTCTAAATGACTTGATCTTTCTTAATTTGTACTGAAATTTTAAAATTTATGGTACAAGATGGTATTTTGTTAATGAGTACTTTAAGCAATGTTGTCACTTTAATTAGGCAATTCCATCATTGTCCACAGTTTAACGTATATCAATACTGCATTTTGAAATTTCTTGCATAATGTGCGTATGATGGCAGAAAATAGAGATGTCTGGAAGTCAAAAGGGGACGTCTTTGCTCAGCAGTAAGACATTCAATATGATAGTAAAAAAAGTGCGTATCGATTTTTCCACTACTTTATGTTGATAGAAATAATTTCAACTCATTGATTTTTCACTTTTTTTCTCGCAGCTCAAAGATAAGGTCTTTCAATGATTCCGCATCTCACGGGATTTTCAATTTAGAATTGATCGTAGCAAGAATGAGGAAAAGAAGATTGATATTTGGGATTTTTCCCTAGCCCATTCGCATCGGAGGCCGCACAAGTGAGTGATCGCTCGAGTCTGTCCCGAGCTAATGATACCCGAGGCTTATCGGCTCGGCTGTCGCGCGTCATTTTTACGGATTCATCCGGATTTATGTAAATTTGTTTTGTCAGCGACCCACCTTGTTACAGCCGTTACGAATCGCACCGATACCGCCAATATTGATACTTTTGTCGGCTTTCAGCGCACTGATTGGTTTTTTGTTTAAACATTTTTTTCATTTCGATATGCTTTCTATATTTTGTTTTTACTGTTATTTTATTTCGTAATTTTGATTTTGTAACTACATAATCGACGTAGTCGAACGTTTATGCATGCGTCCATAACATTTTACTATTACACACCGGTTCGGCACGAAGCCCTTATTAATATTCATCGGAGTGGCTGTGTTACTAGATCGAGTTGCCTCGTACTTGTCAATGTAATTAAGGCGTTTCACACTCGACGCACAATACGTAGGCAGGCTGCTCACGTTATAATTATGAAGATTTGCACTATTCAAAACGGGAACGCATCTCTATCTGACAATGGAAGCTCCATATTCAATGTACCTACGTGCCTCTGATTGGTTCTAACAGGCTTGTAGGAGAATAGAGTATTATTAGTCACCACGCATCGCTTACGATCACACCTGACGTAGTTCTATTACACACAATTAATTCCGTATCTATATAATATTCATTGATGTTGAGTTCTCTGACCTTCTCAAATATTGGAATCTCAAAAATTTTACGACACGTTTGGTGCAGTGGTTAAGCGATTGGCTTCTGCGCTACGGGTCGTGGGTTCGATTTCCACACGGAACAAAAAATTTATAGGCCTACAGATGGTTGTTTCGGGTCTGGGCGTTTGTGTGTGTGAGATTTGTGTCTGTAAACGCACCCACGATACAAGAGAAATCTTAGAGAGGGGAAATGGCCTATAAAAAAAAATGTTTGTTTTTTTACATTTTATCACCTCCTTTAAGTCTTAATCCTCCTAGCCTTTTCCCAACTATGTTGGGGTCAGCTTCTAGTCTAACCAGATGCGGCTAAATACCAGTATTTTACACGGAGCAACTGCCATCAGACCTCCGCAACCCAGTTACTTGGCAATGCCGATATCCTAACGTTAGCCCAGTTATTAGACTTTCAGGCTTCTCGACTATACGTATACATAAAGGAAGCAGGTAACCGGCGCCGATCTGCCAGCACTTGTCGGTACCGGTGCATGCAGGTAACCACAGCATAAAGGAAGCGGGTAGAAGCAGGGGCTGGCATTTTTTAACAAAATACGCCTTATTCTTTTGCAAATACAGCAATAAATGACCTACCAGCGCTGATCGGAGCAGGTCGGAACTTGTTAGCGCTGTTCGGAGCTTGTCGGCGCTGGTTCGCCATACAGTATAGAGACTACCTGCGCTGACTAACTGCGCAGACCAGCACCGACAAGCGCTGACAGATCGGCGCCGGAAATCCGCTTTCTACGTGTTTAGGCACTAACGACTGTTATAGGTATTCGTATGGCACCCGGGACCAATGGTTTAACGCACTCTCTGAGGCACGGAGGAGTCTCGATTTGTAACGAATGGTCACCCATCCACGGACTGACCGCGGCAAGAGCAGCTTAACCTTGCAAATCATATGATCCACGCGGTTGATAATATAATTGGCCAGGAGCCTCTTTCTTATCACCTTGTTTGTGTATCCGATAGTATTTTTGGTTAATAAGTTGGTGCGTGAATATTTTTCATTGACATTCTTATGTAGGTAGTTTCAAATGAATAATTATACTAATAATTGTGTATACAGCTGCTTCTACAGCCTTCACTGTGTGTACCATCTATTTAATCAGACTGTGATGTCATATCCTCATAATTCCGTATTTAATTTTAGTGTGTAGTGAATGAATTGGAATTAATTAATTAAAGTTAGTTTTTGAATTTTGAATAATACGGTGCATGCGTGCATGTTGCTTTAATTCAAGACATATTTTTCATTAACATTCTTTTATAAATAGTTTTTAAATTAATTACTCTAATAATTCTCATTCTACAAGCTTGAATTGTAGGGGAAGGTTGCTATGAATGGACCACATAACTTTACGACCTCATATCTCAAAAAGTGTTAGTGTTAAAATGAAAGCAGTTTAATATTTTTATTTCGTAGCACCTTTATTTATAATAATTAAACGCACAAACAATTCGGGCTAAAACTTTTTGAAATAAACGAAGAAAACTAAATTTTGGGCTGTTGCCTTTATTTGGACCATGGGCACCTTCATTGAACCACCAAGTTGCCATCAATGGACTTCGAGAAATTTGTTCTAGAGGTCCAATCGAGGCAACTAATTATAATTAATTATCTGTATTACTAAATTATGACAAAAAGCTTTCTTTTTTTCGGCGACATTCTGGAATTTTAAATTTATAATGATTTTTCTGGTACGGGTCGCGGGAATCCGTTGGATGCGAGAGGCACAGGACCGGTCGATGTGGTGATACTTAGGGGAGACCTATGTCCAGCAGTGGACGTCTTTCGGCTGAATACTGATGATGAATGATTTTCCAATGGTTTTAATGAAATATAATAAGTGAAATACTTAATACATAATTAGTGAAATACTCAGGACCTATTCCCATTATTATGGCTAAAAAAATACAATAAAAAGTTGCTATGATTGGACCGGTCCAACGGTGGAACTCTCTTGAGGTCCATTGATGGCAACAAGGTACTGGTTAAGAAAAACTAAACTAAAATATAAATGGTCATGATTAGACAAAATTGAATAACACTCATGGAATCTCAATTAATACTGTCCAATATTTCATATCAGTGCACACAGACAAATATGAATGCAATGATACTTACGTCAAATTGTACTGAGTGAAATTATTAGATTTTGACCGCCGCAAACACAACCACACGTGTCTCTCCTGGCCATGTGCCGCAGTGTCACTGAGGAAAGAGGGGGGTGCTGCTGAGTCTCCACGGACTCGTTTCGACTAGTTTGGGTGTTGCTAGCTTGCACAGTTTTGGAAATACCTTGGTGGTCCAATGAAAGAGCTAGTCCAATGATCGCAACCTTCCCCTAATCAAGAAGCCTTATTTTTTTTCAATTTAATTGTTTGTCATACAAGCTTACGGCCCACCTGACGGTAAGTAGTTACCGCCACCTACAACACCAAGAAGATTGCTTATGCGTTGCCAACCTTAGGCCTCATTTACACAGGGTAAGTAACTGACTCCAAACTCGAGACAAGTCAGTGTTGACCCGATACTTACCTAGTGTAAATATTAATCGCGATAAGGCGGTACTGACTCCAAATCAATTTACACTAGGTAAGTATCGAGTCAGCATAGACTTGTCTCGGGTTTGGAGTCAGTTACTTACCCTGTGTAAATGAGGCCTTAGAGACAAAGTTAGAAAGTCTCATGTGCCTGTAATTTGACTAGCACCCGTGCCCTTCAAACCGGAATACAGCAATGATGCTACTTGTAAGGAGGTAGTACTTCGCGAACAAACTCTTTCACAAGGAGCTCTACTACTCTTCAATACGTCTACCGTCGTAAATTTACGGAGACTATGACGTCACTACGCCATACTTCCATACAGTTCTATAATACTCTATACCACGTATGGGCAACGTACGGCCCGCGGGCTGGATCCGGCCCGCCTCGGTTTTTGAACCGGCCTGCGAAATTTTGAAATTCCGTGCCAAAAAAGAGTACGCGCTGCAACTATAGAGCTAAAGTTAATAATGTGAAAAAAAAAACGAACAATTTTAACATAAATGATAACCATTGCTAAACCCAGATATTGATAAACTTGTTTCTGAAGTTCCAACATAAATATCACATTAACTGTAACACATAAATTAATAATCAGTAAATAAATATATTAAGTTTTTTTTATTTCCTTCTATGACCCGCGACTGCGTTCATATAGTAAAGTTTGGCACGTAACTTGCCAAAGGTTGCCCATGCCTGATCTAAACATTCCCCTAAGGACAAAGACATCAGATAAGGAGTATAAGCATTGATTGATTGATGTGTGCCAAGCTCATACGGATTCGGTAATCTGATCCGATTGGGTGTACG
This sequence comes from Amphipyra tragopoginis, assembly GCA_905220435.1. Lineage (NCBI taxonomy): Eukaryota > Metazoa > Arthropoda > Insecta > Lepidoptera > Noctuidae > Amphipyra > Amphipyra tragopoginis. The sequence continues at coordinate 9,549,113 of HG992006.1, forward strand.
TTACCGAACTGTCGCTATTGCACGTGGCTAATCCAATTGATTGCATTATCATTCATATACCCAGTACCAGGATAACATGAGGATTCATGTAGAGGTATTCATGTATATGGGTTTCCAATAAGCTGATCATTTATTTGTATGGTCTCAAATCACAGTCAACTGTGGGCTGATTTATTGGTTGTTAAATGTTCATGCTACGGTTGATGATAATGTTGCTAATATGGTAGATGCGGAAAGCGTGGATATTTGAACATTTTGTTACTCTGACAGGCCATAGTAATGCTAAGCAGATCATGCTTTAATAGTAGTAGAGCTCCCTGTGAATGAGTTTGTCCAAGGAACTACTACCACCTTTTTCTACCGACAAGAAGTATTGCTGTGTTCATGTGTGAATAATACGGGTGCCGGTGAAATTATAGGCATATTAGACTTTTCGAACTTTTGTTTCTCAGGTTGACAACGGATCAGCAATCTCTTATAGGGGATTTACACGGGTCCGACCGTCTTAATGACAATTCGATTAGGCCGCAAGTGACTAAAATCGCAAGCCCCAAAGTTGGGTGCCATCCGACTTTTACCGTGCGGCGACAAGCCGCATGCGGTGGGTGACTAACATCGACCGTGTAAATGGTCAGTTGCAGGCGATCGCCCGCCGCATGAGGTGTGTTTTGTGCTGTGTTTTTCCGCTAGAAATGTACAAGTCGCATGCGATTTTTGTCGACCGGTGTAAATGTGTGATGGCGATTCGATTTTTACAAGCGATGCGACTGGTGACTTGCACGGCTAAAATCGACCCGTGTAAATCCGCCATTAGGGTTGTAGGTGCATAGGCGACACGGTTAATAATTTACCGTCGGGTGGGCCGCCAGCGCGTTTGCCAACCATTAACATAAAAAAAGATTTGAATTAAGTTTACAGAGGTGAAATATCAGGGCCTCCTGGATTGGAGCATATACTACACGTTAAATAGCTAGTTAGTTATCATGTCATCGCCTTTTCTATTAATCAAACGGCAGACGTCTCTCAATGTAGTAATTAAAGGCTTTTCTATGCAAACCTTTGGGTTTAATCATGACTAGAAATTTTTTGGTGGTTATCTAAAGATTAAACTGGAAATAGTGGACAGACAGTCTTAAATTTTATCGTCATTAGCGACCCGTCCGGGTTGACTTTCAAGTAAGTCGAAACAATCAAATGTTTGTTGAAAACTGATGAAAAAAAACATTAAACAATTTAAGGTTTTTTTCATCAATTTTCAACAAACATTTGCCAAATACTTGAAAAAATCGTGACAGCTTATTATACATATAAATAAACAATACGTTTAAAGCAAATTACACACATAAACCGTCCCCTACAATCAAGCTGAATTGTGAATAGCGGAAAAAACAGTTTAGTAGTTACGGAGAAAATCACGCAGAGGCAGACAGACAGACAAAGCGGTATTCCGTTTTATAATAATAATTATGTTTGATAATGATGATTTCCATGCTGACCCAAGAGCTGCAAATATTCAAACAAGTACTAAAGCATCATATTAACGGTCGGTTTTATTCTCTCTTACAAAACAAACATTAAGTTGTGCCCGATTGTAATTCGACCGGGCATTATCGCGACTAGTGGGCGTGAATAGATAAACGCGTCCCCGACACGGTTTGTTAAACAAATCTAGGTTTTTTTTTGTTTGAGCTCTCGCTTCACAGCCGTGCTTTTCTGATTCCGGGCGCCTTTTGTTTCCTTTGGAAGAAAGTGAGTCTAGAAGTGTCTCTTCAGTCAAGGAGCTTATCTAAATGAAGAGCCGCTAACCTGCTTTCAGCAATGGGTTTTTCATTGTCTTTGGTCAGTTGGATTTTAGACTCGAAGATTTAGAATAGAATGCTTTGATTTTGTTTGCTTTTACGAACAGTATTTTAAATAAATTACGTACACGACGTTATAAGGAGACTTTTTATGTCGTTGGTCAGCAGTGATAGCCTAGTGGTTGAATGGTTGCCTTTCATTCAGGAGAGTCTGACGGCCTATCCACATCTCCACGTCACGACGTCGTCAACGTGGAACGGTGCGGTGACGTGGCAGGGTGCGTTGACGTAACGTGCCAATTTACGTTACCGTATCGTAAAAAAGCACGTCAGGATCATTGTTAGATTTATCGTTGACCATGTAGATCCTGAATTTTAATAAGAGAAAAAGTAAGGTATGGTTTTAAAGCATCGGAGCACATAGACGGCGACTAACACGCGGGTGTGGAGAGCGTGGGCGGAGCGCATATACGTGTGTGCTTGCGGCTAGAGGCGGAACGTGTTACGATACGGTAACGTAAATTTGCACGTTACGTCAACGTACCGTTCCACGTTGACGACGTCGTGACGTAGAGATGTGGACAGGCCGATAGTCCAAATCCGGCCCGTACCTCTTGACTTTTCGGAATCATGTACGAATAAGAATTTGACTATCACTTGCGTTAACGGTGAAATAAAACATCGTGAGGAAACTTGCTTGTTCTCGATGGTGTGTGTAGTCCGCCAACCTACACCTGGCCAGCGTGGTGGACTAAAGCCTATCTTTCTCATTCTAAGAAGAGGCCCGTGCCCAACAGCGGTACAGTAATGGGCTGATTATGTTATGCTCTCAGTTGGACTTTAGTTTCGATGATTTAGAAAAGACATACATCGATTCGGTTTGCTTTTGGCTCGTAATAACGAACAGTATTTTAAATAAATTACGCACACAGAGTTATTAGAAGTTTTTTTTTATATTTTAGAAACTTATTAAAGCCATATAAATTACTTACTACTACTATTGACTAAGACCTACTACTTTTTACAGAATAATACAAAATAAAGTTACGATATTTTATTTTCTATCCACGTACTAATAAGATTCTATTTTGTTCACAGGTAAACAACACGTCGGTATTGAGAGAATCGAAGAAAGAATAGTAAAGTGCTTCTAGGTGGGTTATGCTCGATAGACATTACAGAATTTGCATACGAACTTTGACATAGAGTCTTGAGAATTACGAAACTTGGAAAATTTCCAGAACATACTCTACGGAGTTGTACTCTCGTGCGGTACAAGCTATTCGATTCCCAATTTGACGAACGATTCTCGGAATCGAAGCAAATTGATTAATAAATTGTTGGCGCTTGTGGGAACCGCATGGCTTTCTCTTGCACCTGGTTGTTTTAAATAATTGCTGGATATCAAAATATTTCAATGATCGATTCACAAAATTGTGCATCGTGTTAATTTAAAATTGATTTTGATAGTGTAATATCATATTTGGAATTGAAATGAATCATTACAGTTTCAATTAAGTATTATGAAAATAATAAGTTAGTTTACGGAACAATTCTAGATTTAGTTTTATAGTTTGCCCTTGCTAGCCTAAATCATTCGAAATGTTTATTCTATTAGTTATTCTAAACACCACCACCTCTAATTTGTGGGTCCAAATCGAGTTCTCAACTCAGAAACTGTGAAATGCTATTCGGGCTCTCATTTAATTGGAACACCCAGAATTATTCGAATAATTGACAGTATTGTTCTGATTCGCACTAACAATTTGCAACGTTTGAATTCTATTCGATTTGCTTAGAGGCGACCCAAATCTCGACTAATTTAAATTATCTTATCTTTCAACACTGTGTGAATAGAATGTGGGAATTTAAGTGCTTTTTAACAACTCGTTTTATGTACAGGCACGATCAGTGGATCAAGTGAAGTGATGCATGAGATGTAATCAATGACCTCTCTCGGTGCCGTGATTGTAAACCCTCCGTAGTAAACAAAGCAAGAAAACGAACAATAATGGATTGTATAACAGAATTATAAAGTTCAAATTAGCGTGAAATTACACCAACTCTAATCGGTCGAAGTTTAGAGTTTGACGTGTTGTTGCCTTGGAGATCGATACTACAGTAGATATATAAGGTTAGTCGGAAAGGGGGTACTAATCCGTAGGCCACTTAAAGTACCTATCATTGATGACGGTTTTAAAGCAAGTGCTATAATTTCAAAATTCGATAATTTTTATTTCCGTGTAAAATGAATTTTATTTTAGTTTTTTCAAAAAATCTTCACCCCTCCTTTAGTTACGAATTCAGAAAATGGATCTTCTAATTCGTGACCCCAAATATGATCTAAAACATAAACATACAGCTATTCATAGCTGAGGATAGATAGATTTTAGTATATTTTTATGTAATTTTTGCACAGCTATTTCTCTTGAACTTGACTTTTGGAGAAAGTGGTAGAACAAAAGTTACTCATTATTGTGTGTACTTTAACACCCTTTCGAATTAGTACTCCCTTTCTGACTAACCTTTAAGCTAAAGCAGTACCTCAACTACCTACAATCACCTGAATTGACACACTCACACAGACATGCACTGCAACAAGACTTCTAAGTGAGCTTCACAATGCAGTCAGTCACGGCTGTCATAGAGTACATTACAAAGAGTATATTGTACTCAGTATACAGTGCGTGTATGTGTGAATGCGTCAATTCAGGCGATTATAGGTAGTTGAGGTACTGATTTATATCTACTGTGTTGATACTGAGTGGTAGAATAGCTCTATCGAGTGCTAATATCGAATAAGTTGTGATGATTTATCGAAGAACGATTTACGAGCCGTTTGACACGGATCCGAAATCCGTCGGTCGCACGTTAAAAGATTTACGAGGGAGTAAGTTTTGGAGGCCGTTAATTTTAGGGACGCGTCGATTATCTTAACAAGTTGTCGTGTTTGAGATAATTTCTTGTTTCAGAGGATATAAAATTCCTCGTTAAAATAAAACTTACCTATTGAAAAAGCTGTGGAGATGCATCGCGTAATCGATTTTAATTATAAATGAACACTATTGTCTACATTTCTTGTTCCAAATTCTCCTCTCACAAGTCTGCTAGAAGTGATTTCATTAAGAAATAAGCAGTGCCTTTATACATTGTGGTCCTGATTTACTTATCTTTTATTTAGTGTTGTGTGTACATAAATGGTTAAATAAATAAATTAATCTAGTGTGATTTTAAAATCTTTTTTTTTAATACTTTGCCCCACACTAAGATTTCTCTTGTATCGTGGGTGCGTTTACAGACACAAATCTCACATACACAAATCTCACATACACAAACGCCCAGACCCGAAACAACCATATTATGTAGGCCATCCAAATTTTTATTCCGTGTGGGAATCGAACCCACGACCCGTAGCGCAGAAGCCAATCGCTTAGCCACTGCACCAAACGTGTCGTCAAAATTAGTAACAACTACGTAAGTCGAAAAAAAAGATAACCATGATAATAGGCTTTTTACTTTCATACCGTAAAATGGGATTATTTGAGAACCACGGGGCTATTCAGAATTTAGTTCAGGAACGTGCTTCTTAAACCATTACCGCCACAGGTGATGTTTTGACACTGTTATTGTATGTGCAGCGTCAATAAAATGCGAGAGTTAAGGTACAAGTCCGAGACGGGCTGCAAACTGCAGACTGCAACCGCAGACCGCAATTCGCCATCGGAATAGCGCCTTTAAGGTGTGCACTTTAAATGTGCTATTCCGACAGCGACTGCAAAACTGCAACCTCAGACCGCAGCCGCAGATCGCACCGCAAGCGATACTACTTTTGCAGTTTGCGGTCTGCAGCCTGTCTCGGACTTGTACCTTTAGCGATGTAATAATTTATTTAATAAGTTAAAGCAGCCTCCAGTCAATCTCCATACAATATTATACCCGCAATCATGTTAACAATCGGTACATTTCTTCCCATTATTCGTATGTCGGTAAAATCGAAAAGTCTCATATTCACGACTTTTGACTCCGCAGTTCCCCCTTAACCCCATTTTACCCGGTAACATAGTATTTGCTTTTACCATAAAAGAACCCGTACTAGCAAACTTATGTACCAAGCCGACACCAATCTTCACTAAACCAAATGTCTCGACAACGGGATTTTGAAAGCAATTGCCATTTTACCTTTCTCAGGGCCCGGTCGGATGGAACCGGCATGGCGGCATAGGGCACTCGGTCACACTCGCCCACTGCCCTAGGGTCGCCAATAACATCAAACATGTTATGAGTCTGTTCCTAACTCTTTTGAATTCCAGTCACGAAGCTGTTACGCTTATTTCTGTAAAAGCTTCGCGTTCGACAACCTTTTTATTACTCAGACCTTAAATAATATCAAAAATAGCTCCTAGGCTAGTAGGCGACGGAGTATTGTTGTAGTTCTTTTTTGCATATTTATACATAGTTCGATGTTTATATTACCTACGTATAGAATTGTTTTGGAAACGTATACCGATAGTTTTGTTTCCAAAATACTTAGGTTACTCAAAAAAAGGTAAATATTATGTTCCGAGAATAAACCAATAAGCCATATTGCTTAAGTTAGTATCTTTTTCATTATTGTTTTTTCTTGGTCTATTATCAGTGTATGATTTGCTTTAAATAACTTGTTATGAGTATAGGTACTTTTTTGGTGGATTAAGTTCATATTAGTTTATTTTTAGCAATATATTTTGTTTTATAATTTTTTTATAATAATTATTTTAACGAACAAGCGTTTTACGAGCTGATCTTACGATCTCCCTTCTACCACCAGGATTCCAGACCTATTGCAGGTATGGTTGTGATTGTGATAGGTAGGATTGTGATATCCACTCTTGGTTGATATCATGTTAAGTCGTACTAAGCGCCTCCTCATCCTTCCTTGTGTACACAGCCAAGGTGTGGCCTTGCCAGCGTCAGTGTTCTCCACTACTTAGGTATAATCCGTTAACCTTTAAAGCCAGAGTGAATAGGCATCTTCTTGGTGCGCTCGTTCCATCGTAGACCTCATGCATCGTTTTCTACCAGGGGAGATAGAGGTCAAGGACGGACAGTATTATAGAAAAAAGCATTTGTAGAGTTTACTATCTTACTGCAACAAAAAGAGAGGTTTAACACGGTTAACCTGCCTTTTTGTTCTCCTGTAAAATCGGTGTTTCCCACTTACACCACTCTTCCACTAGAGGTGCGAATTGTCTCCGCAAAACCGATTCCCATGTGGAACTACGTAGATGCTAAAATAGTTCGAAGTAAAGGCCATCTCATAACTTCTAGAGCAGCTAGGTTTTAGTTGTAACTTATACTAGGTACTCTAGGCGAGAATAACTTCCCCTCCTCTTGACTATATAAACCATTTATGACAGAGGAGAAATAGTAAGAGGGTTGTCTACACATAAAACACTTTGCAACTAGAAATGCGTGCCACAAACGAAATTAACGCTTCGACCCACTAAATTTAAATAAGGTCGGTCAGTTTTATCGGCAACCTGTTGAATTGTATTTATAGGTTCTTAGTTATCTCATGATCAAAGATTATTGCGTTATCCTATCGTAACTTGTATTCCTATAAGATTAAGTTAGAGGGGCCTGACGCTTTCAGGGATAATCTGAGAGAACTGCCCATTAAGGAACGATCCTCTCTAATATATTTAATTTACTTTCACAAGAATGTTTTATTTTGGAAAAATAAGGAAATATTACGCTTTTATATTGTGAGAGGCTCTTTCAAACCTGGTTGGGAACAAGGGAAATTTATGGCGCCATAAGACAACGGACAAGTAGAACTGAGACATTTATCACGTTGATTATATCTGAAATCGTCGTCGCCATAATATTCCGATACATTAGGGCCAATAAATTGGCCCAGACGCAGCGATCCTGGAGTTTCCCCTAGGCGTTTGGCGATCGACCAATATATTGGCAAACTGCTGCATATGGCATAATAATGCCATTTGGTAAGGAAAACGCCATTTGGCATTATCGATATGTGCCAATTGACCAGCCAAGTGATACACATTGTAACTATGTGCCGTAATGCATACAATATTGGCTATAAATAATTACCTGTCGTGAACAAGCAAATATTACAGCCAGATTCAGCGGTTTAGAAAATAATTGATTGTGTTCGACTCCTTTTGTGTTAGCTGTGATGTCAATATAATGTCTGTTTTGGGAAAAGGCCGCTATACGGGCGGACAATGATTTATTCTCATTGTATCAAAATTATAAATAATAATTATAGACAAAGCCTTAACTAAAAAAAATAATCTTACGTAACACGCATATCTAAAAACGTTATAGAACGAACACACAAATTTTCACCTATTATTCAACATACACATAATATTACGAAAACAACAGAATTGTTATTTTAAACGCAAATGTTGTTAATTTGCATCAAAACGTCTTACTATTTGTCATAACTATAGAGAAATGTACATAATTTCATATGAAATGAGTTGTTTCAGTATTCGCTTGGAACTTAACTTGCTAATTTGTGAATATTAATGTGTATTTATTACATAAAAACTGGTAAATGCATGATTTCTAGACATGTGGACGAAACAGGTTGGCTGGGTGGGTAAAATGTAAATTAGAGAAATTTTTCATTTGTCTTTTAGTTTATAATTATGTCTTTGTGGGGGGAAGATTAATACCATATTTCCCCACCACCGCTGGGCAGGCAAGTCGTAAGAGCCGACGAAGCTGGCACCATAATTGTGGCCGGAAAATGGTAATAGGCTCGCCAGCTTACATTGTGGGCTTAATACCAGAGATATCCAAAAGTGGATGTACAGAATCCTGTAACAGGAGAACACCTCTGTTTACCCCTTCAGGGTTTACAGGCGTGAGTATATGTATGTACATTTGTTTAATAATTTCACGAATATACTTGGCAGTTTGTTGTTTCGCAAAATTACAAAGATTTCTTCAGATAACACTGCCTTTATGTCGTATTCCGAGATTTCACGAAAGTTCTACCGAAAATACAGATTACACGTTCCAACTCTGATATCATACCATAGATGGCTACAATAGATTGTATTAGTGGGATACTTCTTAGACTTTTAATGTCAAATGAAACTCAATTGTACATAACATACATACATAAGTTCACGCCTTATTCCCCGAAAGGTTGGCAGAGGTGTATAGTACACCCACGTTTCGCCGTTATGTTTAAGTCCCATGTAATAGGGGGCGAGCCTATTGCCATCAACCGGGTACAAATCCAGACTCCGAGTTGCTACTGAGAAATTCCACACGGGAAAAACCCAATAACACTTTGCCCAACCTGGGGATCGAACCCAAGACCTCAGAAACTCAATTGTTAGCAGATAAAATAGGAATAAATAATCTTTACTTAATATTATAAATGGGAAAGTACCTCTGTCAGTCTGTGACGCTTTCACGCCTAAACCGCTGAACCGATTTTGATGAAACTTGGTACAGAGATAGTCTGGAACCCGAAGAAGGACATAGGCTACTTTTATTCCGAAAAATACGGAATACGCGATAGACGACGAGGCCGCGAGCGACCTCTTGTGTCAAATAAACTCAAATGTCAGTAGATAAAACAGGAACAAATAATTATTGTAAATACATCTATACTAATATTATAAAGAGGTAGAATTTGTTTGTTTGTTTGTTTGTATGTAGGAGGTAATCTCCGAAACTACTCATCCGATTTCAAAAATTCTTTCACCAATAGGAAGCTACGTTATCCCTGAGTGCTATAGGCTATATTTTGGGATCAAAAAAATTAGGGATCCGTAAATTAACGGGAGCGAAGCCGCGAGCAAAAGCTAGTCTCTCATAATAATATAAGATTAAACGCCGCAGATGCATGCTGGCTTATGCTTGTTTAAAAAAAGATTAATATTAATAGCCAATTACAATCGTCCGGAGCGAATAGCTGAGTCCATTTAAGGCTGTATAATTACATACTTTATTTATTCCTTATTAAAACCCTACACCATATTTTATTACAAAAAAAAACATGAAGTGACTTGTAGAGTCGGTGTAGATAAGTCAAACCCGCTCGTACCAGTCAGACTTCCCGTTTATGACTGAGCATTAAAAGCTTTCGATATTTTACGACTAACCATCATCATGCCTTATTGGTAAGGCGACTTAACTTTATAGCCTGTTATGGAGATCCGGTATTGCATCGATGACATCACTGTTAATAAAAGTAAATTATTATTTGATAGTCTTAGAAGAATAATAACTATTTTAGTGTTTCGATAAAATGAAAAGAAAGTTGTTGTTTAAGATTTAAGCGATTAGTTTAGATTAAATTAGATAAAAACTGTCTTAATTGAGGAAATGTTGTTGATTTTATAATCTACTAAATTGATTAATTATGATAATTTGATTTGTTTTATCAAACAAAAGCGTTTCGATGTAACTGCATTATGTAGAAGATATAGCAAATTAAATTAATTATTTTTTTAATGTAAATTATCTTTCCATTTTAGCGTTATTTAAGTGAAAAAAAAAAACATAGCATGTGATAATCACCATCATGTTAAAATAAAAAGGCACTTCACAGTTATCATTAACCGAGATTGAATAAAATAAAAACCGGCCAAGTGCGAGTCGGACTCGCATACGAAGGGTTCCGTACCATTATCTATAAAAACGGCAAAAAATCACGTTTGTTGTATGGGAACCCCCTTAAATATTAATTTTATCCTACTTTTTAGCATTTGTTGTTATAGCGGCAATAGAAATACATAATCGGTGAAAATTTCAATTGTCTAACTATCACGGTTCATGAGATACAGCCTGGTGACAGACGGACAGACAGGCGGACAGACGGCCAGACGGCCAGACGGACAGACGGACAGCGGAGTCTTATAGTAATAGAGTCCCGTTTTACCCTTTGGGTACGGAACCCTAAAAACTAACTGACTGCCTCTTTGGGCTAGTGGTCGCAAGCGCAATTGCTGAGCGTGAGGTCTTGGGTCCGATCTCCAGGTCAGGTAAAGTCTTATTGGGTTTTTCCGTGTCGAATTTCTCAGTAGCAGCCCGGAGTCTGGATTTGCGCCCGGTTGATGGCAATAGGCTCGCCCCCTATAACATGGGACTTAAAACATAACGGCGAAATGTGGGTGTGTTAATACACCTCTGCCCAACCCTTCCAGGAATACAGGCGTGATGTTATGTTATGTGAATGGTCAAAGTCAAAGTTTTTTATTTCAAATAGCCCAGATTACAGGCACTTTTAAAACGTCAAAACTAGATGCACGGTTCCAAAAGGTAGGTTCTATGGAGAAGAGCCGGCAAGAAACTCCATGAATACTCTTTTTAAAATAGTAGAATGATCATGACTATTCATGATAATTCCATTACAGTAGCCTGCGACATAGAATGAGAATAATGCAGGTTAACGTAACAAATAAACTCTCATAAGAGTAACAAATAGAAAAATATGCCTTCTACATATATAATTTCTAATAAAAAAAAAGTACAAATACATGAATCAGTGCTAATTATTCGCAACATTAATCGATGCGCCGACCACAACAAGAACACCAATTACCACCACAATAAATCATAGGAACACATACTGATGATCATATTATTAATAGCATAGGCTTTCGGAAGCTCGTGTGTTACGGAGGCAAGATTCGAAAGTAATTACGCCACAATGACAGATGGTACAACAAGGTACAATTAAGAGTGATTCACGCGAGTACTATCCCACGCTTCGATAATATAATGATAGTTAAGTAACTACTGTACATGCTCGTTTGTGGTGTTTGAATGATATCTGTATCTATGTTTGCAGAGGGAATATTGGCGGGTTGATGACTAGTACAGGAGCAAGCTATGTTAGTGCTCATTCACACGAAGACGATTCTATTATTTATTTTTCAGCGATTCGTTTTATTTTGACGACGCCTATTCTTTTTAAATGTCCGTGTTCACACGCATCACGAATCGTGAAAATGGTCGGACACGTCTTAAATCACGTAACGTCTTTTAAAAAACACGTTCGTCAAAAAACACGAATCGTGACTTTTTTGTGACGGATCCATCGTGTTCGATAGATAGTTCATCCAAGACTAAGAATCACGAAACGAATGTGAACATCAATTCGGATATTTTGCCGATACGTGATAAAACACGATTCCGTATGCAATGTGAACGTTCATCCGTCATGACGTATCATGTTTTATGACGAATCGTCAATGACGGAACCCGTGTGAATGAGCGCTTAAACATAGGATCTCAGAGACAGTCCGGAATCCGATAAAGCGCAAGAATGACAGACGTTGAAAACGGATCATGCTACTCAAGTGGCGCTAGACTGGACTCTGCTAGGCGTAGTAATGGTAGCTAGTGTAGAGCTGTGACCGAGTAGATTTCAAGAGGGCAAAACGAAACCTTAGTCAGATTGGTCGATCGCAGGATAGACTTGAATCCGATCGGCATAGAAAAGAGATTGGCACGAAGCAGAGGCTAAAGGTGTGTCCAGACCTGGCGAATGCGCCTCGAATGCGCCGCTCGCGAGCCGCTTGCGCGCAATCTACGCGTCGTAATTGAGCGGCGCAGGAGGTGCGCGCGTTCCGCCTGCGGTGCACCTCCCTCGTCCCGCCCGCGTCTCAGTAATATCGTTGTCAATAGTAAAATAGCCGATGCTGCAACAAGTATGCTAATGGCAGTCATATGCTCAGACATCTTCGGAAGCAAATTCACAACTGAGGCTCATAGTTCAAACACGAAAGAAGCTATATGCCCACGAGCCTTGCCGGAGTTGCACGAGAGCGGCGCACCAAACGTAGCCTGTAACCGCACGCGAGCAACACGCGCGCAGTTCGCAAGCGACTCGCGAGCGGCGCATTCGCCAGGTCTGGACACACCTTTATACTCAGCAGTAGGTAGATACGGGCTGAGGATGATGACGACGATGAACACTAGTTTCTACTAAGAGCATAGGCAGCAATCAGCTTTATGCTTATATAATGTAATCAAGTGATCACCTATCCGTTGCTAAGCAATACCACATAGGACCATTCGTTACGAAAATACCTGGGTTTACGTTCTACGTTTAGCAAGAAACAGTAATGTTAATTTTTAAACCGTCTTTAAATATACAAGACTTTACCTTTAAACTTTAACCACATAAAATTTTCATCATAAAATTGATTAATACCGAAAATATCATAAAATTGAATAATAGGTATCTATTATTTCAGTATTAATCATAAAATTGATTAATGAAAATATCATGAAATTAAAAATAGCTAGCAAAGACTTTTAAAGCATTCCTCAGTAAGCAAGCAAGCATTCCTTCATAATTGTTGCAAGGCACGTAAATATTGTAACACGTAATTCACTATTTTCTCATAACATAAAACACGCTACGAGTTTACGAGTAAAATACCAGTATGCCCTTTTCTTGGAAATCATCAAGTAAGTAAACACCATATAAAATGGCAAAAGGTATCCAATAATTAAAATCATATTCTCATATATCATACCTATCTCTACCGATAAGTAATCTCGTGGTATGTGCAACACGCCTTAACAATGCACATTAAAATCGACGGTGCGTGGTTGCGCGCGCGCATCGCGCATTCCACCAAGAAAGTACAAAAGTCCCAGTATTTAATAATCCGCGGTTAGACACAAACAGTTTAATAAGTTAAAGAAAAAAAAGAACAAAAAAAAAAAAAACAATATGGAAAATTACACATCCACACAAGGTCCAAGTGCTGCGAGCGATATTTGCTGCATTTTGTTTTATCTATTACTAGCTTTTGACCGCGGCTTCGCTCGCATTAATATAGCTCAAAAAAACTCTTAACACACTACTAAAGTTTCTATAATAATATTATAATTCAATCGTGATTCAAAAGACACGTAGCGCCATCTATGAAAGTTATTGTTGTTTTCCTCGGGAACAGTACTTTTTTTCGGGATGGAAGGTACGCTATGTCCGTTTCTGTACACCTGACAACGTATATGCAAAATTTCAGGATGATCGATTCATTGGTTTAGACGTGAAAAGATAACAAACAAACTTACTTTCGCATTTATAATATTAGTTGAGATTGTCATACAATTATTATTGATCAATTTAAGCATAATAAAATCTATCTTTTGAAAAATTTATCGTTGAAATCGCATTAAATTAGCTTCAGGTAATTTCAATTTTTTTACAGCAGCTCTTCTTAATTGAAGAGCATTATATGTTTTAGGAAAGTTCACATAAACATTTTGTGTCGATCTTGTCTTTAAAAGTAAAATGAAACCAATGCAGTCGCAGAATTAATTTTACCTAACTCTTTTTTACTCAACGAATGTCATAGATATCACAGCTAATTAATAAATTATGTAGATTGGATGATTGATTAGAAGAGTTCCGTAATACTACATTCCTTCCAAAATACCACATTACATTTAACGATTATGTTGATTTATTTCAGTGTTCATGTGCGTATGAGTAGACCTTCGGCATTTCTTTATTTCTTGTAAATTCTTGCAAGTGTTGCGCCTGCGTGTCGCGACCTCATACGAATGTTGCGTAAACGCCGATGCAATCGATTGTAATGCACCATTACGTCAATAATTAATATTTTTTTGTGTTATTAGTCGATTGCAGTATTCTTAAGATAGGTATGATGTTTATCGATAACATCGTTTTAAGCTTTTATGGTGACGCTTAAAAGAAGACACCTGAGAGTATTTCATGTAAATGTGAACATTGACCAGTCATTAATTTTTTTTTTAACTTTCGCGTATATTATAAAATACAGATTCGGGTCGAAATGCGTAGAAAATTCGGTCGAAACGTTGTGATAATAAAACCGGCCAAGTGCGAGTCGGACTCGCGCACGAAGGGTTCCGTACTATTATCTATAAAAACGGCAAAAAAATCATGTCTGTTGTATGGGAGCCCCTTTAAATATTTATTTTATTCTGTTTTTTAGTATTTGTTGTTATAGCGGCAATAGAAATACATAATCTGTGAAAATTTCAACTGTCTAACTATCACGGTTCATGAGATACATCCTGGTGATAGACGGACACCAGTGGGTGCACCTAGTTTTGACGTTTTAAAAGCACCTGTAATTTGGTCTACTTGAAATAAAAAACTTTGACTTTGACTTTGGACGGACGGACAGCGGAGTCTTAGTAATAGGGTCCCGTTTTACTCTTTGGGTACGGAACCCTAAAAAAGGTATTATGTGCCTTTTAAATTTTCTACGCGATCAGACCCCAATCTGTATTTTTATGACCTGTGGTTACTTATAAAATATTCGTTTTTGACTGCCTCGTTGGTCAGGTCCTGGATAACCCAATAACACAGCACAACCTGGGCTTATCACCAGTTAGTCAGTGTTATTGGGGTTTTCCGTGTGGAATTTCTTATTAGCAGCAGGGAGTCTGGATTTGTGCCCGGTTGATGGCAGTAGGCTCAGCCCCTATTACATGGGACATGAACATAACAGCGAAATGAGGGTGTACTAAACACTTCTGCACAACCCTTCGGGAATACAGTCGTAATGTTATGCGTTATGTGTATTCGTTTTTTCGGTTTTCTTTATACCGTACACATAGTTAAAATCTCAATATCATGTGACGAATATGTAATGGTAATTAATTCACATCAAAACAAACAACTCCCAAACTCAAAGCAAGGGAGAAGAAATTATTACCTACCAACCTAATATTTACAAAGATAACAAAGCAGTGAATATATTCCCTCTCAACGACAGGCTAATAACACAGCCCACAATAGGCACAAACACCTAAGTTTAGAAGCATATATTATGTTCAGGGCAGGTACACATCCGCGGTATTGTCGCCTTAATGGATATGCCGTGCGCAGTGTTTGATGTTATTGTCCAAGAATTTTGTGGGTCAAGGAGCTTGGACCGGCGACGACCCGTGACTTGCGCGATGAATCTATACGCAGTATAAAATATTCAGCTGTTTTTTTTTTCATTTGTTGTGTGTGACCCGGGGGTGTATCTTGGAGTAAGAATGTTTGTACCTAGATATAAATAGAGTTTAGTGGGTTGTATTGTGGTTGATAAAAGTGTTTTTGGTGTAGATTTACACGAAAGCGGTATTTACGGTTTTACTCACGGTTAAGAGCTCCGTTTTGGGTCTGAATTTAGTTGGGCAATCTTGAAATATCCACGTGAATAAATCGTAAATAATTATTAGCATCACCTCCATGTCTCACGAAAGTTATAATACAAAAAAAAAAACAGTTTAGGTATAATTATGGCGATACACGGCTGCTACTTATCATAAGTTTATTAGTTTGTTGCATAGATATTGTAAGGATTTACAAACCTGAATGCCAAGTCTGCTAGTTTACGAACGCTTTAATGGAGTGATTTTTCAATCGTCAGATAACTTTTATCTGGGGAATAAATTTTACGTTTTGACAGCTTTTGTATAGAAAATATGTCAAACCGTCATACTAATATATTCCTTGGATAAAATTTATCTGACGATTGAAAAATCGGCTCTTAGATATTGGAATTCTGCTATTTATTTAAGACCAGTGTCTTTCCAGTAATTTTCCATTGAACTATCTTTCAATTGACGTATTTTCTATTCTTTTAATGGTAAAAATTGAAATTTTAGCAGAATAGCCAATCGTAATGGAATTCCAATAGTGTGTCGCCGGGCTGGCAATTGCAAGTAATTTTATTTAAATTAGCCGACTTGGCCCCGTCTTTGAAGATGACACCGTTTTCGTATCGGTGTTGTTTGCCGATGCATCTACAGCCTTATTAAATCGGTGGGTTGGCAAGAACACGAAGTGGCAATATGAAGCGTCTTACAACTTGAAATACGGTTAAACCGTAACTTGTTGGTTCAAAGATTGCTTCATGATGTTATGGTGTTTGTAAGCGATAGTAACCGCCTATCGCTTGTTGCACTATACTTACCCATTTCCCACAGTCGAAAGTCTAAATTATGTGTTCATATTTGGATTCGAACTAAGTGTAGCTTAGAGATCACTTATTCTGTCGTTTCTGACATGAAGCATATTTATTCTAAACTGTTATTGAGTTTCGTAAAATATATTTTTCTATCGTTCTATGCATATTTGTGATTATTTACGGTTTACTCACGTGCGTTTTTGGGATTGCCCGACTAGGTTCGGACCCAAACGGAGTCCTTAATCATGAGCTGTAGTGTCATTCTGTAAGAAACCCACCTCAATATCGACGGTTAGCTCGATATCCATAATGTCACAGTATGGATAATAGAAGCAAATAATGCAGATAATCGACAGTATAATCAATGTCACGTAGTTTTGTTATCCACGCTGTGTCACGACAAGTGTCTAATTGACAGTCGCGATCGAGGTGAGATTCTTACAGAATTGCACCGCTGAACACGCGGTGAGGTCGCGAGTCGTACTCGGGAACTAGTCGGGCAATCCCGAAAAATGCACATGAGTAAAGTGTAACTTATCATAAATATCGTTGTGTTCCTTAATTGTTGTTTAATAATATGTATTTAGTAATCCTACATAAGCTTAGCCACAGTAGACATATAAGCTAAAGCAGTACCGCAACTAACTATAATCTTAAGAATTGAAACACTCACACAGACACGCTCTGTATACTGAGTAGTTTTTTGTTTTTGTATGGAACTGCATCCCGAAAATACCTTATTTGTCTTGTTGTAGTGCGTGTCTGTGTGAGTGTGTCAAATCGGACGATTGTAGGTAGTTGAAGTACTGCTTTAGCAGTCCCTCGTCTGCGCTAAGCCACAGTAGACATATAAATGTCTACTGTGGCTTAGCGCAGACGAGGGACAGTCCAAAATAAAACACTTGGAACTGCATCGCATAACGCACCGGACGGACTAAAAGTACCGCACACATTCAAGTGTTTTATTTTCACGGACAAAAAGTAAGCCGCGGGCTATCCCTCGTCTGTGCTAAGCTTTAATAATATGTAAATGGCTGAATTTAAAACTTAAAACATAGGTATCATATGAAACTGTCCGGGACTTTTAACATAAGCTAGGTACATAACGTCGCCATAAGGAACGAGTTCGTAGCAGATGACGACGTGTCGCTACGACACTACTGGT
The DNA here is from genome assembly GCA_905220435.1 of Amphipyra tragopoginis. Classification (NCBI taxonomy): domain Eukaryota; kingdom Metazoa; phylum Arthropoda; class Insecta; order Lepidoptera; family Noctuidae; genus Amphipyra; species Amphipyra tragopoginis. The sequence continues at coordinate 9,567,025 of HG992006.1, forward strand.
TTCCATGTATTTCTATGAAATACTTTCCGCAGCTAGAGACACTTTGCCCGACTACACGTTGCACGACCGCAGACGACGTGTCGTCCGACCGCAGATCAGTAGTGCCGAAGACGCTGGAGCGACAACACGTTGAATCTTTCTCAAAAACTTAGTTTTTCCAATTCTGAGGAAGAAAAACTGATAAACCAGGTGATTTAATATCCTGCACTGTACGATGCATCTCACAAAAACAAAAGATACCTTCGCGATTGCTAATCCCAAACAGGGGCCTAATTCTCCTAAAATAAATTGTTGCCAAACGCAATCGAACCACAACCGTCAGTCAGTTATTGTTTTCGAAAACTTTCAAAATGATTGATTTTGTTTTTTGTGTCAAACAATTTGATAGCTTTTGAAATTGAGAACTGTCTGAATGAACGGTTCGGCCTTGGTTTGGTTGCGATTTATCAAGATTTATTTTAGGAGAATTGGGCCCCAGGTCAGACATTTTGTTTCACGGAACATTCAGAACTACGACGCTGCCGTCTGCTGCAGCCATCTGCAGTTGGGTTCGGAATCATGACTGCAGCTACAAGACGCTGTGACATGTCGCAACGTCACGTCGTCTGCTGCTGCTGTATGCAGTCGGTTACGAACTCGTACCTTTAGAGTGAAAACCTCGGGAATGCATTTGATCATTACACGGTTCCTGTAGGCTCTCACGTGGATGAAATCGCGAGCAAAAGCTAGTCAATTACAATTGTTACGAATGTTATATACCCAAAAAAGGCTGATTTCAGTGCCCACAAACTAATTAGGCATATAGCGGCTCTCTTATAAATTATAATACCAATAGGTCGTGATAAATGACCAAATTGCATTCCCGAGGATTTCATTCTAAGGCAACGATAACATAAAATTACACCTACTCATCACACAAAGATTAGTCGGCATAGTACGAGTTTAACAAACTTTAAGCGGAAACGTAGTTGGAACATAACTTTAAGCTAATCCAATTTCAACTTCTCAATACACCAGGTAGGTGCTAATTCGTGACGCATGAGAATAACTCTCCATGTACCAATATCTTATATTTGGTTACGCCATTACCAAACGGTGACGTCATCGTGTTATACAGTATGTTCAGTATTTCTTGTAATTTTAGTGTGCTGAATTTGACATATTGTTGACGGATTACCTCTGCAAATACCACCGCTATGAACTAACACATTAAATTCTGTTTACACACATCATCCGTGCCGTGGCAGACCTGGAATCGGGATGTGACAAATCCGGAACCAGGCTGTGACAGACCCGGAACCAGGTCGTGACAGACTCGGAATTAGGCCGTGACAGACCCGGAACCAGGACGGGACTCAACGTCGTATACATTTCGTATCAAATCAAGAACTTCGCCGTCGTTTCCGGGCTCCATGGTCACTGACATTAACTGATCAGCACTGAGCGACGCTCTTTTTTCGGTAAAAATGTATACAACATATTAAACTTCGGCCTGGATCTAACCCTGACACACTACGGTTGTGTGGGGCGTATCTTTATACTGTGTACACCCTGTACACCGCTAGATGTAATTATGTCTATAGTATTTGAACAAAGTTTTGACACGTTGACTTAACAAACACAGCGAGCATGCAAAGACACGGCTTAGGTGGCGTATTGCCTTAGTTTTGGCAAACTTTACACTTTAAGTAATATTTAGACAATTTGTGTAATAGTTTAGGAGAGTGCAACCTTCAAGTATTTGCTTATGTTCACTCTCGATTTTGTATTGAGTAATGCAATGTTAGTCATTCTTTACAGCAGGCATGGGCAACCTTTGGCAAGTTGTGTGTCAAACTTTACTTTATCAATACAGTCACGAGCCATAGCACGAAATAAAAAAGCTTAATTTATTTACTTGGTTACTTCTGATTTCATTGCGTCTTTCGCTGTGTTACCTATTCATTGCATACGCACGCTGCAATCTAACATTCATAAAACGAGCTAAACAAGCAATGGTTATAATTTATGTTAAAAGTGTTCATAACGACATTAACAACATTTATGATTTTATGTTCTGCCTAACCTTTTGCCAACTATCTTGGTGTCAGCTTCCAGTCTAACCAGGTGCAGCTAAATACCAGTATTTTACACAGAGCGACTGCTATCAGATCTCCACAACCCACTTACTGGGCAATGCCGATTTCCTAAGGTTAGCTCAACTGTCAAAGTTTCGGGCTTCTGACTGCCGGTAACGACTGTCATAGGAGGTATTCATATAACACCCGGGACCGACCATTCCTGTGCCTGTAGACAAATGTCAACTGATGCTCCCTAAAGGTACAATTCCGTGTATCGCGGCCGATCGCAGCCGCGCGCGACCGTCCGCCTGCGGCTGACGCGCGCGGCTTTTGCGTCAATAGTCAGAGTATGAAAATGTATGGCACCGCTTCCGAAGTCTGCGACAGACGCGTGCGGCTGACGACAGATTAATCAGTATATTATAGACATGACTATTGAAGCATTAGCCGCGCGCGGCTGCGATCGGCCGCGATGCACGGAATTGTACCTTAAAGAATAGAAACATTAATGAGATGTACTGGATTGACGTAAGCTTTCGACCGGTCAAGCGATCTGTTATGTCATTTCCATACAATGAGCTAGCGTATCGATTCTCTAACGATCATCGATTGACATTTGTCTTCAGGCACGGATCATGTATTAACTTCAAATCTCAATCACAACGTTTTCGTTGAGCCCGTAAAAGTTATAAGCTTTTCTACTTACTTAACTTATGAATATAATTTTTTTTATAGCTGAAAAGACGCTAATGGTGCTGGTAACCTATTTTCCTATATGATATCAAATAAATATGTCGCCCATGACGGAACTCACCGCAACCCGGCGTCATAAATTATTATCTAAACATTAAGTGCATCATTAGTCATGTGCGAGGAATTATTGATTTTAGTTCGCCACCATATTCAATTTAATTTGGTTGATAAGCTCTCTATCCATTTATCTGAATCAGTTCAGTGATTTTAGCTTTGCTGGTGAAATCCTAGCTTTATGCAGTTTTTGCGTCGTTTTTCTCAGAGATTCCGAGAGAAAATGCTGCTGCAACAGGCCTGATTAAAAATTTCGTTTCAAAGAAGATAGGATCTGATACTGTTTGTATACGGTGTGTCCAGTTATGGACTAGCGATATTCTAGGTTCTTATATAACAACTATTCTAGTACACAAATACACTACACACTAGGGTCCAATCCACTTCCATTTTTTTGTTGAGTTACTCTGCATATGTGTACAAAAAAAGTCATATCTCATAGTTTTGGTCCTACTGAGATAAAAATAGGCTTATTCGGAGGGCTACAATATTGTCTATCGTTTACAATACGATACAATGGGTTCTCATTTTCATAACTTTAAAATAGAAAATACCTCAACAAAAAAGAAAAATAGCTGCCAAATAGCGGGGAAGTGGATTGGACCCTAGGTAGTGTATTTGTGTACTAGAATAGTTGTCTAAGTACCTAGAATATCGCTAGTCCATGACCGGACACATTTTATACTTACATTATCCTAAGGTTTCACTGGAAATTTTATTGATAACCCGTCCAATACTTCAAAAAATATTTTACTAAAATTATTACTAAAAACATTAACACAATAGATAAACAATGGAAGCCACAAATAATCGGTATTGGTAAAGCTAAGTGACCATGGCATCAAAGGTGCACTATATAAGTGTATTCAGCCAGAAGGAGCTTAAGCCTCAAATTTTTCAAGTAGCGGTAGTTTAGGTATATTAATTGTTTTTGTTATTTTCGCTATTATTTCAGTCATATAATTGCAAACCAAGTATTTGTATTGTTTCTTATTGTAACTAAGGCGATGTGATTTTTGTTTTTGTGCTCACACCACAAATTTTATTATAAGTCTATATGTGAGGATTTGTAATTGGCTTTTTGGTGACTATGGTTTCTTTTTTGTCTGTTTTCATAAGCTGTAAGTCCTCCATGTACTAAAATAAATAAAATAAAACAAATAATTAACTAAAATATTGATTTGCTTCAAATTAAGAACAGCATCCTAATTGCGCGAAACACTCTTAATCGCTATAGCTTTGATTTTGACAAGTCAACAATTTCCATAGCAACGTAGGTATTAACAATTCGGCTTCTCCACAACTATGAACCACGCAATGAATATTGTTCTCAAAATTAAAGCTATTGAAATTATTAATGTAATAGTGTATTTGACTGAAAAAATCTAATTAATCCGTCAGTTAGATTATCAAAAAATATTTGACTTGTATTCTTTCTTTTGTTACGTAAACCAAAATTGACGAAGATATGACACTTTTAAAATTGGCGAAACGTCACAAGCAAGTACAATTTTTACTTGCTTTTGACGTTACAAGCCCCCACTTTCGAGTTTTGATGCGTTTTGTCTTTCCAAATATTCATAGATTTACGAAAAGAAAAAATATGTGTCCATTATTTTTCAAAACTCTAACTGGCGGACTAATTAGATTTGAAATTTATTAATGCTTTCAACATGCCTATTGGAATGCTGAACCATTTCCAGTGCGTTACTAAACTTAGTTTAAAGGATTAATTTTTAAATAACTTTAAATAAGTATTTTAGCACTCGAGCAATACGAATTAAATAAAAAAATAGCAAACATAAATATTAAAAACTGATATGTACATTGATTTAGAGTTGTCATAACATGCGACGCATAAGTGAACACTCAACTACCGAAATTGTTATGTGCCTTGTCCGACACACTCGATGAGTTTGTCGGTCAAGGCTAACAAGGTCGTTTAGAGACTTTGCAGCATCCTTATCGTATTATCTTAAGTTCGATATCAAATATTGAATCAGTGTCCCAATTCAAGATTAATCAGGATCAATACCTACTCTCATTTATCGCAAGCATAAATACAACAGGTTCTTAAAATGGACTAGGTATTGTGGCGGCATCTATCCACGCCATAATGTGGGTGGGGTGGTGGTATGGTATGGGAGAAAGTAATAGAGAAAAGATTGCGAGAGGAGAGTGAGATTACCCCAAACCAGTTTGGGTTTATGCCAGGTCGAGGAACAATGGACGCCACTTTTGCACTCCGCCAATTGTGCGAGAAGTACAGACGTGCACACAAGAACTTGCACATGGTGTTCATTGATCCAGATCATCCGCTTCCTCCAGAGAAAGCGTATGGTAGGGTACCTCGGGATGTATTGTGGTCGGCCTTAAAAGAGAAAGGTTTGCCCGGGAAGTATGTAGAGTTAATTCATGCTATGTACAGTCAATCTCGTACCTACGTCCAGTCGGCTGCTGGCAGTACCGACGAGTTCAGTGTGGCTGTAGGCTTGCACCAGGGTTCGGCTTTAAATTCTTACCTCTTCTTGTTGATTATAGACGCTCTTACGTGGGACATCCAGGAGGAGTCACCTGGTGCATGTTGTTCCTACATCGCGGCATCAAGATTTAACACAAGAGGATCCTCCCTTTGGTTGGAGGAACACCACACCTCGTTCCTCCAAAGTATCATAAATGGAGACAACAAGAAATCTTTCCATAATGTCCAGTCCATTTGTCTGTTCGCGGATGGGTGACCCTTCGTTACACATCGAGACCTCCGTGCCTCGGAAAGCACGTTTAACCGTCCCGGGTTTCATACAGATACCTACGACAGTCGTTACGGGTAGTCAGAAGCCCGAAAGTCTGACAACCGTTCTCACCTATATCGGATTGCCCAGTAACTGGGTTGAAGAAGTCTGATGGCAGTTGCTCCGTGTAAAATACTGGTATTCAGCCGCACCTGGTTAGACTGGAAGCTGACCCCAACATAGTTGGGAAAAGGCTAAGAGAAAAATCCTACCTACCTAAAAAACTTTAGGTATGTGAGTGGAAACGTGTAATTTTTGTTGTTTAGTTTGGAAAAAGCCAGTCCAGTCAAATAAGACCAAAAAATGCTAAACGGAATAATTCGCATAGAGCTGAAAATTGTTACAGATTTTAAATAAAAATCGCGATATCTCATGAATGATAATTCGTAGGAAACAATATAACTTTTATGTAGAAAGTAGCATAATCTACAACTATGTATAAACTATTACTACGATAACACTTACCGTTTAAGAGATATTTACGAATAACCGATTTTTTTGACGTTTGACATTGAATAACTTTTTTTGCAGAAGTGGGATCGATTGGTGCTATTGACATTTCATTTGTAATGTATTTAAGGTCTGTACCAACTTTCAGCTCTATGCGAATTATTTCGAAGTTAAATGTCTATCTATTTTGACTGGACTATAGGTAGCATTATAAACAGAAACGTAAATTTTAATAGGTATGCTTATCTCCTTGCCTATAACCAGAACATTTACCAATACAAGTAAAGTTTAGCAACTCATAAGTGTCGGAGACGATACAGCGGTTCGCCTTGATGCCTGCTGATGTGGGTTAACGTTGCGGTCGTACGATTCATTAAATTGCATTATTATTACGTATGACATTGGTTTGTTGCCGGTTGGATGTTGTTATGTAATTGTTACGGCGTGTTATTAGTATGTTTTTCGTGTTATAATGCGGTTTGTTTTCGGTTTTGATGTTGTGAAACTTGTAAAAGAGGAAAAGGACTTTAAGGACAAAGAAGGATTAGCAAAAAAAAAGTTGTATTCCGTTGAAAAATTACTTCTACAAGCATAAGGGTGCTTTTTCACCAGAGATGTGCTATCCAATGTGCTATGGATGCGTTTGATATCCACCAATCATACTCATTGGTGCACATAGCATAGCACTGGTGGAAACTGATTCAACTAAGCTACGTTTTTTATATGGAAGGATGTGTGATGTAGATGCGTGCTATGGATGCAAGCTATGGATGCGTGCTATGGATCCCCGTGCCTTCCCTATTGTCGATACGTCGCGTAGCTCGAGATGCGCATCTTCCTCGCACAGCTGCATAGCTTAGCATCAGTGGAAACGGTCACATAGTTTCATAGCTTAGCTTTTACATTCTCGTAGCATAGCTGCATAGCACATCTCTGGTGGAAAGGAACCCTAAAGCATAATCAGCTCATTCCTGTCCCTCTGCTCGGTACGGGCCTCTTCTTAGAATGAGTATAGTTTACGCCTTAGAGCCCAAATACACGTCCGATACTTGCCTCCGATAGTCAGTTCCGTTAGTTTGATCAGACTATCTGAAGGCCTCCGCGTCATACATTTGTTTGAACATGAATTACACGTACGATCAGACTATCGGATCGGATGTCAGAATTGTAAGATCGTCCGGGCGTCGTCGTCGTACAGAAAAAATCGGACATGAGAATCGTACGTGTATTTCATGAATCCAATCAGATAGTCGGATCCGGCTCCCGGAAGCAACTATCGGACGTTTATTTTGACCCTTAGTTCAAACTGACCTGGTGCGGGTTGGCTGACTAAACACACCATCGAGAACTTTTTGGAGCTCTCTTAGGTATGCAGGTTTCCTTGCGATATTTTCCTTCACTGTTAGACTGAGGCCAGACGAGCGTAATAGACGCGGCTCAAAATGAGTCTGCGTAACTTTTTGGAAGGATTTAGTAAGTAAGTCGTTCTAAAAAAATTACGCCGAGGCAGACGAGCGTAATTTACAGGACGCAAAATGAGTCTGCATAATTTATTAGAAGGAATTAGTAAGTAAATCCTTCTAAAAAATTACGCCGACTCATTTTGAGCCGAGTAAATTACGTTTGTCTGGCTTCAGCCTTAAGGCAATTGAAAATCATGATGATGATGATCTGATGCGCGCATGAATAGGGTATTTGACTGAAAAAATCTAATTAGTCTGTCACTTAGATTATCAAAAAATATTTGACCCGTATTTTTTCTTTTGTTACGTAAACCAAAATTGACGAAGATACGACACTTTTAAAATTGGCAAAACATCACAAGCAAGTATAATTTTTACTTGCTTCTGACGTCACAAGCCCCCACTCTCGAGTTTTGATGCGTTTGTATCTTTCCAAATATTCATAGATTTAACAAAAGAAAAAATACGTGTTCATTATTTTTCAAAAGTCTAATTGGCGGACTAATTAGATTTGCAATTTATTGATGCTATCAACATGCCTATTCGAAAGGTCAGAGGTTTGGGCTAGGTCAAACTCGGATTCTCCTGCATGGAATGCCGGCGATCAACCAATACGCTTTACTGTCTATCGCATCTTTCTTTTCTTTTTTTTTTAAAAACTTTGCCCCACATTAAGATTTCTCTTGTATCGTGTGGGTGCGTTTCCAGACACAAATCTCACAAACAAACGCCCTACCCGCAATCTACCTGCAACTAAATATTTAGGTATTTAGGTCAAGGTCCAGATAATTCTTATGCAATATTATAAACTTCAATCGAACGTGTCAGTCAATGTTTGAATTTTTATTAATATTTAATAACTTTTTTTACTATAGGTAATATTCGAACCATAACTTCGTAAACAAGTTTTTATCGTAATAACTGAAGTAATTAACATTTACGTTTTTTTGTTCTAGCGTTATTAATAAATTAAAACATTTTTTTCTTTGTTATTGCTTCAATTAATAACAAGTTTGAGCCAGCTCAGTATCACTCAAATAAAAAAATACGAAGGATCATTATAATTTCTAGAAAAGTTTGCTCAAAGAAATGTTGGCGAAGTTTTAATGAATAATAAAATCACCTGTCTAGGGTACGCTAAATAAAATTTGATTGTTTTTTTAAAAACTAGTCGCACCAACACAAATTAAGAATTTGCGCCGATTGGATCTAAGATAGACCAATCCAAGCAAAGATATACAGGGACTCCCCTATACCCCTCTAGCTCCTCCTAAACACACGACGGAACACAATATTTAAACTATTTGGCATCGGACTTGAGGGTGGTAGCTAGTCAGTCGGACCGTAAAGATTCTACCACCAAGCTTGCTGGGTTTTGCTGAATCTTACAACACGCGTCTATTCCCAGCACGCGGTGATTAAATTTTATATTCTAGCTCGTCCCCATACGGGATAATTCTGAACGAACCAATATAATGTAGATACGAAGAATTTCGATAGCCAACTCCATAATACGATAGGTACTGAGAATAACAGTATCTACTACATCATTTTGAAAATTACATGATAAAAATGCTATTGTAGGTAATATGTAAACTAGGTGATTTAAATAAAAGGAAAATGAATAATTATTACTGTCGGTGTTTCCCTTTAGATATTTTTTATTATGCGTATTATAATTAGCTTGGTACGGATTTAAATATGAAAAGTACTTACCCCCTGTTAATTGTAGATAAGTACAATGATACTTTAGTTTGGTGTTATTTTCTTGTATAATTTTTTTTTTTAATAGCATTCTCATTAGTTTCTTTTGCTTTGGATATAACGAAAATTACTATTGTTACCATATCCAATCTAAACCGTGTAGAATTTCACTCGAGCCACAAAAGAAAAAAAGAATCAGTAATTGTCTAAAAAGCGTCAGAATTTCTCACATTAACAACCGTATAAATCGATTAAGAAACAAAACCGAATGTCCAACGTGGAAACGGAATCGAGTTAACAAAAATAGGATTAGCAGGTACGGAGTAGGCAGCGGTCGCGACGTAATATCGGTCGGACGGGCCTGGTGCACTTCCGTAACTAAATTGTGCCGGCCGGCCGGAAATGTGACGTCAGAATTTCGGGACATTTGCTCATAGGCGTGGTAGGACGCGCTTATGTTAGGGGCACACAACCTTTATCCGTCACTATTTTAGATTTGGTAGTTGTACAAAGATTTTGAAGGGTTGTCACCTGAATTAAAATGGGAATGTTGTTTTGTCTGTAATATACCTGTACTAAACTAAAGATTTATTAAAGTGACATAGTTTGGCAAATAAGTAATGTATTCTTTATCATGGAGTGAATCTCATTTCATAGGAAGAATGTATGGCTCTCCTTTGTCTCAGTAAACAGTTATTTGATAAAATGATGAAATTTTTCATCGCTTTAGCTATAAACGGACATGAAATATAGTTAGTAACTAAAACCGTTTCCCGATTGAATCGTTATAATAAAATATGACACTTGGATACACTCAATAGAAACACTTAATAATTTTCCTCTATTCTCTCAGCCATTTATTTCTCGGAACGACACTATCATATCAGCCTTCCATTTCACAGTCGGTATAACTGCAATGTTCCCCGTGTAGTGCTCTTCAAACTGCAATAATAACATTTCATACTAACAAACAAGTCCTTAAAGTTCCCTGACTCAAAGATTTTCTGCATGCTCTTTTCATGTTAAATTGCTGACGTAAAAGTTTTCCGTTCTGGTTCTAAGCTAAGAAATTGCAAGAAATAGTTTTGAGGAAATCATAATCATGTTACATTTTTATGAGAATCAAAATCATAATGATATAGAATTGCCATAGCTCACTAAAATTGATGCATAATCAAATCTAGTGATATCAGTAGTAAAGCATGACAAGTCCGAAACAGACAATAAAATCACTACTTTCAACATTCTGACCCAACCAGTGCATGATACAGTGTGCATAACAATTTTATCGCGACATGAAACACCACACGTACAGATAGTAAAACAAAAACATAAACACTAGAACGTTGTTGCGTCTGTGTCAGGAATCTAGTCGGATTGCGAATGGGTGATCGTAAAACGAGTGTCATCTCATCATGGACGTGTGGACCTCGCAACAGTTCCAATACCTCCGTTATTCCGTTTAGCATAATAGTGTTGGCATTGCTGACTCAATGTGGATACACATGAAGCTATTTTGGATGAAATTGGACGGTATAAGAATGTATCTTTAGATTTCCATTCGCTGCGTGAAAATATGTGATATTTTCTGATGAAATGAAAGTGTTGTCTCATGTTTTTTAAATTTCTATGATTGCTGTAGATGTGATTTTAGATATCAGATACGAAATTATGGAGAGAGTATAATAACAAATGGAGAGGTCAGTAGAGGGTATGATTCTAATAGCGATAAAGCTTGTGCTAGTTAACAAAGATACAATAATTTTAATTCATACCTGGTAATATCAGTGTCAAGCAATGGCTTTGATTAATGATATCAAGTCACATTTTAATGAGCATTCGTACCGTAAAAATGACAATAAACTTACTCAACACTCAGATTGGAGATCGCAAAATGATGATAGGTTCACTTTCTTTTCTTTTGTGACCTTTACGGTCAATGTTCGGTTGGTTAGTAATCAAAACTGTACGTTGCAAGAATCATAGAAGGGTCATTTTAAATTCAAAAATGACCTAAAATCTAAATTTGAATTTTTTCGTTCCAGGTAAAAGCCAAACTTATCGCTGCAACGTAAGTACAAAAACGGAATTTGCAAGAGCTGTCCAATTTCATCGATACGATAACATCACTGGTGGTTCTTTGTTTTTTCATGTATGCTGATCAGGTACCGCCCGAGTTTTTTTAACAACTTGCACCTTCATGTTTAGATATTGCCGATTTTGTATATCCACTCGAAACGATCGACCAAACGGTTTCTCGTAAATATTTATATTCATAACGAGGCCAAAAAAGTTTTAAACTTGCCTATCTAATCATCTCCTTTTCCTCGAAAAGAATTTTAACGGTATAAGTGTGTAGGTAGATAACATCCCAGATATATTAAGATACCTAAAACTAATTTGATTGCTTGTACTTTCAAATTCATGTACTAAGTGAAGGAGCATTTCATTTCATCTTCTCGCACAATATGTCCAGAAATATCTTCTATTTCTATAAAAGTTTCTGTAACAGCAAACCATATAACAGTTTTATTGCATTTTTTTCCATGCTCAGCATAATTAATTACGCTCATAGCCTTGCCATAATCATCACAATTACCGCCAACATCGGCGCGTTTATTACCACTTATTACTACCCTCACAGCAGCCATAATATTCATTGCATACAATTTGTTTTCATTCATACTAATTATAAGTGCAGTAATTTTTAGTTAACCGGGGAAGGAAGTCTAAAAAAGCAGACTGTTTGTCATCTTCCGGAAGTTGTAACTGTCGGCTTAGTTAATGTGCTTCTTTGCGATATGCTAGTTATTTGCACCTACAGTTTACAGTGCTGTATTTTTAACCTTTATACTTTTATTGCTTTGGGTAGTATTTATTGCTATATAAACATACTTAATGCACTTTATTAACGCGAACACACATTGCATGTTAACGTCATTGCTATTGTTGTAACACGTGATAATTCAAATCGCTATTCGTAGCTCCAAATCCTTATAGTTTGTCAGAAAATCTGAACTGTCCTGCAATAGGTTCATAAATTGGTGCTGAACTAATAAACTGAGAGAATTTTAATGCAGTTAAGGATTTCACATAATGCATTTCTTCCCATAATGTTATTAGTGCTGTTGCAACTAAGAGAGGAAAAACGCTAGTGATGAATGTGTTAAATGTGAAATATTATCTTCCACAGAAAACTTTCTAAGGGAAATATATTATGTCAATATCACGCATTCGTGACATTCGTCACATTCGTTTGCTCTTTTATTCTATTTGCACTTTCCACTAACATTTTGTTGACTTTGAACTATGCATGTTCCACATACGTTTTGAGTGTGTGTAATGTGGTTGAAATTCAAGGCTAAAATGATTCTTCGTTATTGATTAATTGTTTCAAAAAAATCTTTTTAGTTAGAATTTCGTTTGTTTCTGTGGTTCCAAATCTGATCTAAATCGAAGTGATTAATATTCTTCATCTATTGGTAGATCTAAAATAATTTTATAAGTTTTACTTCATTCTTCATTAACTAAACACATTTTATTTGATACAAAATTATTTTGATTCACTTAGTAAACCACTTTGTAATTTACTGCCGTTGATAGGTTAAGACAGAATCTAATGGCAAAAAGTGTTTTGAGTCACATTCTACTATAAAATGTAATGGATTTGTTTTTTCTAAATATTAGTAATTCTACTATACTTACACTATAATGTGGTTTGAAGTATTTTGAAATATGTACGATATTTTTAATACAAAGTGAGATGTTTTAAGCGATTAAAATAATACTTCCATCTCAACTTACGTCGAAATTGACTCCGAAATTCAGGTTGTTATAATTTGAGGTAATAATGCGGGAAGTTAAACCGACCTAGAGTTAAGCGAAAGGGTACACCAGAAAGTATTTGAGAAGACTAATTTCGAGGAAGTAAGTGGGCTTACGCTAGAACAAGTTTGTCGGGGAGTAAATATGACAATTAGCTTCAAGCTTCGTGAACAAGGTAATTCGTAGGAAGTTAGGAACTCCCGGAGATTAACTGTAGGTTATGTTTCCAGATGAATATGCAATGCAACAAAATATAGGTACGAGTATATTTAATAAAACGTTATCGCGCGGAGGAAGTTAGTTCTCGATTGAGGATGCGCTTATTCCTGTTCCTAGAAAAGGGATAGTTAGATGCAGTTTCTCCATAAAGTTCAGCTTTTGTGTTTGAAACAGTTCGTATAGGCTTTAAGAATAATATTGATGCCTAATCATGTTTGTTTTTGATATTGCGATGATAACTACACAAAATTACCAGACAGTTATTGAGTAAAGTAAGTTATTTTTCATTAGATTTGTTTGAGGTTTTAGCAGTCCAATACCTTCAACCGTCGCAAAAACTTTCAACTTTAAATTATAATATTAAGAATCATGAAGAATTTACACAACTAAAACTAAGTCTCTGAAATAGTTTCATCAAAATACCTTTGGCTTTACGTCTAGTTTAGTTAAAATATGGTAGGGTCAAATTAAAGAAATCCAACGGTACGCAATATGGCGTTGCTGCTAAATTTCTGTGTAGAAATTCCCTGCCCTATTTTCGTTTGGCCACAAGTAAGTGCAAAATGTACCTCGCTGGCAGGAATATCGTGCCAAGAACCAGTGTTTATGGTGGCATTTGTGTTTCCCTTTTTTATTTTTGCACTCGTATTTTCAAATCTTTTATTAATTTCTTCATTCATAAAATTATTACTTTATCGAGTGTTGAATATTGCATGAAAATCATTGAAGTTGCTATTCTTTTTTTATTATCCTGGTCTGATTTAAGAAGATAAATGTTTTATGTGATCATCATTCCACGAATCGTTTCAAGGTAAACTGAATAAAATTATGGAACCTTACGGACAGGTAATAATAGGCTGTTTTCAATAAAGTTAAATTGTAATCACTTATTACCAATCTTAACTATGTTTTGATACGAAATGTATTTCACAGCTATGTAAATTTAATATATTTATGACGCCATCACCGCCATTTTCTTTAACGATGATTGCACTCAAGATAATATTATAACGCTATTAGGTTACCATAAAGACCGAAGTTTTAGCTTTACTGAATGGAGTTTCTTTATAAACTAATTATGTCTAACAGCAACATTTAAAAGCAATCGCATCTTATGTGGTCTAATGTCTTCATCATACTAATATTAATTAAAATAATTCCACTCTTAAAAGTCTGGAAAGTTTTAATTGCAAAAAATAAAATACAATACAAAATGAGAGAATTTTTAAACTCATTTCGTGTTCAACTTTTATTGGTGGCTCGGATGAATTATTGATGTTGTACGCTCAGTTTTATCGTTGCCTTTATTTATTGTAAAATGATATTTTCAATAACAATTTTAACGTCAAACTTGACTGAAATAAGGACACAAAGATGATCTCTTGAAAAAAGTCTCGTTACTTACGCTGCTTAACAATGCCTCCCGCCTCCCTCGTACTCATTGAAAATCCTGTGCCCAGAGAATTACGTAGATCCCTATTTTTAGTTTAACCCCTTTTATCGTGAATAGTTTGGATTGTTGCCACTGGTCCTCTGCCGAACTGAGAGGATCAAAGTGGGCCCTTTTATACGATGGTACAAAGAAAACACGCGCCACGTCTGGATAACAGTTTCATTATGGATGAACTTCGACAATGTAGGATAAATTTCGTTTACGTGGCTGCAATGCACATGATGTAGCATGTATTTTGTGAAAGTTCAAGGCGCTCATTTTCCAAAATTTGTTTTTAGAAGGTCAGATACATTGCTAGGAAAACGTATTTTTCACTTCTGACTTAGGTAAACTTTGTTAGTATATCCTAGTGAAATTTTCTTTATCTTTACTAATCAACTCGTTGTAAGAAGGATTTATCACTCGCTCAGTCGCTCATCATCCTCAGATTTGTCTCTTGTGAAACAAAGAATTTCTTTGTGTAATGTTAACCTTCCTCACGTAGACTATTCAGGTAGTCTTTGGGTCATAAGTTTATCTAGATTCAAATTTCAAGAAAAGTTACTGTTAGTTAAGTACTGATAATGCAACTTTATGTCTGGCACAAACTTGCAATTTGATGTTTGTAGAATTTAGAACATTTTTATACTCAAACCCAGTTTATTTTAAAACCAGTTCATACTTTGTGTTTGCAAGTTTATGCTTGTATGGATAATGTGATTTTTACTGCTAGCTGGATTCTTGCTATTTTACACTAGGATATAAATAGTTTAAATGAATTTGTACCTTATCGTGTTGACATAAAGTGTATTTGGTTTCTGATAGATGGCGAAATGTATTACGGTTTTATTTAGTGCAACAGTCGTAATCGTAAAAATGGCCAACGTAGCCGAGTGTACGTTGAAAACGTTTGGTAATCTCATTTTGTGGCTTTGCGATATACTCGGGGAAAACTGGAATCGTGTTTTACGTGAATTGTTTTTAGATTTACTTATTGGATGATTTTCGAGCTTCCCTTCAAAAATAAAATATTATTCTCTCAGTTATTTTTCGCCTCATGTTGGAGGAATCAATCCATCGCATTTGATTGATCATAAAATTGATCTTGATAATGAAATAATAGAATAATCTAAACTGTCGTGAGAAATAAATTGTAATCTTTGGGTAAAGATGTGTAGCTTCGTAAATATCCATAATAGCAATGTTATTGATGTTATCACCATACTTAACAAACTTTTAAAATAAGTTGCATAAAATCTCATTATCCGGGTTTTTGATTTATGTAAGTAATGTTTCGCGGCTTAATAACATCGTTATTCGTTACACCAAAGTAAACATTTCTTCTTTTACCGATCAAAGTTTTCTAAAACTTCGAACATATTCAGGAACATAAAAAAAAATAAGCTATTAACTTATTGAAAAGTTTTGGCAAAGGAGCGTATCATGGAAAATAGGTAAGCATAAAACTTAGTCGACTTATATTCTCAAAGGGATATAATTTGCGTTCACTTGACTAAAATGAAGTTTTGTGAAGATTACCTCGAGCGGGCTCAGTAATTCTGATGAAACGACGCAAATTATGGCTACATCGCTTCAAGCGCTTGCCTTTCCGCTGGCGTTCTCTCAGTTACTGTTCCTGGCAGCCTACAATGCCTACCGCGCCTGAATCTTATTTCTGAGGAATAACAACTAAATTGCCTTGTATCCGGCTAAATTGTATCAGACTTCGTATCTTCTGTTTCGTTTAATATTTCGAAGAACAAGACCGGGATCTTTTTAATTAGACCCGACTTGTCTTATCAGGATTAACGTGCTTTACAATAGTTATTATTGCTAGGATTTTGTTTCAGATTAAGTAATTGTGTAATTGGCATGAATTCTTAAAACTGTTCTGTATTGGATTTGCTGTTTATTTAAGTACTTACAGTAAATGCTCTTTGTATATCGGGTGTAAAAGACCATACGACCATACCGAAAACCACGTATTCTACCCATCATTGGGATCATTTTTTTCTTCTAGGCCATGCGTGGGAAATCATTTGTTCTGGAGATATTGAAGATCAAAATATGTTTTTTTTTTTAGTTTTTTCCTTATTCGAATACTAAGTGATAATACTAAACTTTCTTCCAAACGAACATTATCAAAATTTTCAATTTTTCCTCAAAAATTACGCATTTGAAGTTACAAAAACGCAATGAATATCAAACGAACACGACCGCCTTGGCTCAGCTTTGTAGCACACACAGGCACAATCGGTTACGTGCATTACATTGCGCGCTACAAAAACAGCGTTTTTTTATGCCTAAAATAAAAGTCGTTTCCCAGAAATTATTTCTGGTCAATGTAATTTAGTTTGATGTACAGAGTGCGTAGATTTCGGCTATGTGATGGGCCTTTTTACACCCTGTATATTATTACGTAATTCTGTATTTTAAGCTATAACATCATGTTTTGCCAGAACTGGTAGTCCTGTAACTAAAATAAGTTACTAGACCAAGTAACTAATTCATGTTGCTGTCAAACCAGCCTGCGATATCTTATTATTATCTAGCAACAAAAGATTTGAACAAAGCTGTTTCTTATACTTTAACGGTTGCAGACTTTTATTGTCTGGTTTTTCATATTTCTGTTCTCAGATTAGGTTTATAATAATATCGCGTGTTCCAAGAAAAGATGGTATCGCCGACACTTACTCGCAGTAACAAAATATCTCTGTTCTAAGCTAACGTTGCCGAGCTTCGAGTACAATCGCGTCTTCCTGTAACGACCCACTAGAAAGGTATACACAAACTAATTTTAAACAAAGTTTGCGAATTTTCGCCGTAAAGTCTGGTCGTGTATTGTCGACGGGAGGTCCCGACTCTTGGTAGATATTCAGACCGCTCGCGAAACTTTGATACATGGCTTGGCTATAAAACGCAGCGCACCCAACCCGCATGTATTGTACGTACACTCGCGGCCGTGCTCACGGGAACACTGTTAAATGAAGCGATTAAATACACCCTCCGTACTGTTTACACGCAAATAAAACTAGCTATTATGTGTTGAATTAAATTGCGGGATTTTGTAACTTACATTTAATTTCACAACCTAATTTTTGCCGCAGATTTGTGTGTGTTGACTGCAACAAATTTCCTTTTCATATGCCATTATTTTGATTTATGTTTCATGTTATCTCTCACCACAGGTGCACGTTTCGGTGCAAAATAACATAAGTTTAGCTCTAATGACAAAATTTAAATTACCTTCATGATTTACGACCGACACGGACGTTTGGAACTACGTTACGGCGAACAATGTGGGACGGGTTTACGCAATATCGTCGAATATTCGGAGCGGTGTGTATTGTAATTTGTCCGTAAGTGTATGGGACACCGTATGGTATAACGCATTGATGTCGGATCGGGATGTATTTTATTTCGCGTGCGAGCGGAAGCTACCTTCGTGTTTTCCGTGCGTGCGATGTCGACTAGCCTATTCGCATTTTTTTTTCCCGCCGAGTGTCGGTAACGCTCCCGAGCACGGTCGAATTGTTTGCCAATGAAGTTCGGGTGGGCGGTTGATATTTTTTCGTACGATGTGAATCATGGTGAATATCGACTGCGTATGTATGGGATAGTGTGGGTGCCGCCGGTGGTAAATTGAATGTTAATACTTTCAATAGTTTCCACGTGGGTATTCGGGCTGTACCAACAATTTTTAAGCTTCAAAATGGATTAGTTTTTTTGATGTTGTGTAGGTTTTGCTTTTTTTTCAGTTTTATGGCTTGCTTTTCTTTCCACGTTTTTCAATCAGACAAACTGATTTCAAATTATAGATATAATCTTTTATACTGTGTTATTTAAATTGAATCTAACTACTATACCTTGTTCACAGCATTCAAAAATAGATCACCTGAAAAGGTATAAACAAGATAATACTATCTTTGAAGCTTTTATTAAGGGTATCAAAGGCACTAGACATTAACATGTAATAGCCGTACCAGTAATCCTATTACCTATTCCAAAGATATCAATTTTAGTAAGGTTTCCCTTTGTGAGCGGTTATCTCCTTCAATGTCTGTCTATATTCCACTGAGTATCAGGAGCGACTTAGTGGTGTACTATGGGTAATCACCATTTCTTCTTATGGAATAATTATCTAAATACGGATTTAGAGTCTAGAGATGGCCCTATATACATATAATGTATTGATTGTTTTCATGAAATAAATTATGATTGGGTTTGTTATTTTTTGTCGTTTTCGATTATTTGATAATTATAAAACTCGTTAATTTGTTGTTCGTAAAAAATATTTTCCCTTTAAATACACTTACCAAATTAATGATTACTTACCAATTTTATTTATTTATTAATTTTATTTATTTATTTAATAAATACAATTTTTATTATGTCAGAAACCGCCGCGCAAATGCCAACAACACCTGTACAAAATTTCAAGTCAATCTATCGACTACTTTTCGAGTCTTACGGAAGCTGAATTTTTATATACATGTTAAAGATAATAATTACGAGAATTACCTAATTTTCAAAATTATAAAAATTCAATCAGCAAATTGAAGTTGAAAACGTTCGTATCACAACATCGCTAATCAACCGGAGCCTGCCACTTCCTTATCTACTCTAATTCCACGTTTTATCATTTCCTTCGATCCGACCTCCATAGTTAATCGGCTTGGTGCTCTTTTCTTCTCCTCGCCTCTGATTAGAGGTCCCTTCGGCTTTGGGATATTATGTCAATCAACTGATTTATCTATTTTATCTCTTGACGGCTCTGTGGTTCGACGCTTCTATGCTGATGAAATGCCAATTTAGATAGAGGTTTGAGTCGTTAAACGGTCGATTTGAGTAAAATTGAGAAGCCTCCTTGTCAGGTCGGGTTTGCAATTATATTTTGGGTGGCTTTGAGCGTCAGTGAGGCGGGCTTTTTGTGGGTTAAGGTGTGATGTGTAAAGGATCCCTAGTTTTTCATGTGTTTTAGTAATTAATACCTAACATCATTGACATAAAAAGACGAATGAATCTCGGGTCAACACCTAAAAATTTCCAAACCGCATGTAGACTAAAACGCAAAAACGAAGACTAATTTTACGTCAAGTGCACTCGAATCTTCGTATGGTTGTAAGCTAAATTAGGCATTATGATGACGATATAGGATTGAAATTGGTTTGGTTGTATTTCTAAGTTAGGGCTCATTGACACGGGTTCCGTCATTGACGATTCGTCGTGAAACACGATACGTACGACGGATGGACGTTCACAATGCATACTGAATCGTGTTATAACACGATTCGGCAAAATATCCAAATTGATGTTCACATTCGTTTCGTGATTCTTAGTTTTGGTTGAACTATCGAACACGATGGATCCGTCACAAAAAAATCACAATTCGTGTTTTTTGACGAACGTGTTTTTAAAAGACGTGAAGTGTCCGACATTTTTCACGATTCGTTATGCGTGTGAACACGGGCATTTAAAAAGAATAGACGCCGTCAAAAAAAAAACGAATCGTCTTCGTGTGAATGAGCACTTATGGTGGTGCGCTATGGTGATCTATGTAAACAAAGGACACTTTTTTCGTGAATTTTGTAGTAGGTGACCCTTAGATCATGTGTTTCTACGCCAATGCCTAAGATAGATATTTTTTATTTGCAAATTGATTTGCTTTCAAAATTATATGATTATAAGGTACCTATTTACTTTAGGGAATAATAACTTTTCCCAGTATGTTTTAATATATTTATAGGTGTTTATAAACTTTGCTTAAGCTAGCATAATTACCATTCAATAAAATAAAAACAAAAGTCTCTCCAGAGTATAATTTTGTTTCGTATTACCGGGATTTCCCAAAACTTTGTATCATTATCATCGTCCAAAATTCCACCATCCATTTCACCTGACGACGAATAATGAGTGTTTCTGATACGCAGTCAAGTTTCCAAACTCGGCGGAATTCTTGTCAAAGTCGTGAAGAATCTTGGCAGTTAGCAAGTTGTTGCGTATTTCGAAACAGATACTAATTGGCTGTCGCCGCATAAATTGCAATGAGATACTTTGAACTTACGCGCTGTGTGCGGTTTGGTCGTTCACTTGTTTTATTTGAGAGTTTATTGAGGAGGGCTCTTGGAGGTCTTATGGCCTGTCCACGTCTCTACGACCCGACGTCATCAACGTGGAACGGTGCGGTAACGTGGCACGGTGCGTTGACATAACGTGCAAATTTACGTTACCGTATCGTAAAAATGCACGTCAGGATCATTGTTAGATTTATCGTTGACCATGTAGATCCTGAATTTTAATAAGAGAAACAGTAAGGTATGGTTTTAAAGCATCGGAGCACATAGACGGCGACTAACTCGCGGGCGTGGAGAGCGCGGGCGGAGAGCATATACGTGTGCGCTTGCGGCTAGAGGCGGAACGTATTACGATACGGTAATGTAAATTTGCACGTTATGTCAACGCACCGTGCCGCGTTACCGCACCGTTCCACGTTGACGTCGTCGTAACGTGGAGATGTGGACAGGCCCTTACACGTTTTATAAGCTCTACGTTATCGGTAGAAGATGCTCGTGGCTAATTAAAATCCACGCAGATCATATGATTTACATGGTTAAGCTGCGCTTGTCGCAGTCAATCGGTGGATGGGTGTCCATTCGTTACACATCGCGCCGGGTGTTATACGAATACCTGTAAGTATGGCAGTCTTTACGGGTAATCAGAAGCCCGAAAGTCTGACAACCGGTCTAACCTTAGGATATCAGCATTGCTCAGGGGCCCAATTCTCCTAAAATAAATTGTTGCCAAACGCAATCGAACCACAACCGTCAGTCAGTTTTTGTTTTCGAAAACTTTCAAAATGATTGATTTTGTTTTTTGTGTCAAACAATTTGATAGCTTTTGAAATTGAGAACTGTCTGAATGAACGGTTCGGCCTTGGTTCGGTTGTGATTTATCAAGATTTATTTTAGGAGAATTAGGCCCCAGTAACTGGGTTGCGTATGTCTGATGGCAGTCGCTCCGTGTGAAATACTGGTATTCAGCCGCATCTGGTTAGACTTGAAGCTGATCCCAACATATTTGGGAAAAGGCTAGACAGAAAATGTTATTTGGAGAAGTGCAAACAAGTTTGTATTATGCTTGTTTCCCACGGTGCGTGATATAGCGCACTGCGACGCACAAGCTCGCACCGACGCACCATGGGAAGAGACTTGTCAGTGGTAACGCGGACGCATGCGGAGCGGTACGCCGTATCCACATCACGCACCCTCATAATGTGGCTTCTCACGGTGCGTGATTTTACAGATGACACCACGCACAGCCGATGCGCGCTACCACGCACCGTGGGAATCCAGCTTTAAAGGAAGATTTAGTTATAATCTAATCCGTTATACAAGTTAAATAAAAAGGTATAGCCAGTCTAGAAGTAGTACAGAAATTGTCAGCCAAAGCCTGTTTCTCAATTTGTTCCATGTTTTTTCGATAGGATTTCGTTTTCCCAATCCCAGTACAAAGTGCCTGTCTAAAACGTCATCTACGACGGACCACGTCGATATGTCCCGAGTTATGGTTTATTTTGTTACAAATTCGGGATACTCGTAAAATGCGAGCTTGTCGTCAGCATTTCATCGAAGTAGGGCTGTTGTATGATTGACAGATTTCGTTCAGATCAATCTGGTTTCGTCATCTGTGGATGAAGGGATTATGGGTGCTGTCTGTTTATTTGACGTTCAAAAAGTGCTAATCTATTTCGGTCTACTTGGAATAAACGAATTTTCTTTATTTATTTCACTTTAACTTTTAATGGTCTAGGACCAAATACAATATTTAAAGATGGATACAATGCAATGCAAGGAAGAAAAAAAATAACTATTACTTAGACTGTCCTCTTTCATAAATCCGTTACAATGCTTCTGACATACTGAAAGTACACAAGGTGTTAAAAAATTAACTCTAAGAATTTTGTGGCGTTACTCGGTATTGGAAATTGAACAACTTTTGTCCTATAACTTTTCAAAATTCACATATTTTTATAAGTTTCCATACAAATCAAAAAAAGATTTTAATTGATTTGTATGGAAAGGCATAACGACATTTTTTGAATTTGAGTAACCTCACAAAATTCTTAGAGTTGATTTTTAACACCGTATATTCATATTATACAGGGTGTAAACGAATTCGTGTAATTCCTTAAAACCACGTGATCTATTACTGGTATAGATTAACCCTGCAAGGGATTTGGAAAGATGCAATTTTTTTTTTTGCTTTATTGTATAGAAATTCTAAAGTTATAAAACATTTCAATACTACGCTTAAATGAAAGATACAGCTAGCGGGCACGAATAGCTCGATATCGCTCCGCCCCCGTGAAGTCAGTTAATTCAAGGCGCTAAAATGACTCACGTTAAGTTTTTTTTATCTCTTTATTTCTCCTGCATTGTCAATCTGTGTCACCAGTAGACTACGAGGTTTGAAGGAATTACATAAATTCTTTTACATTCTGTATAGTTAATAGTTCGGTAAACAGGGCCACGTGATGGTACACTTACAATCCCAAGAGGATTGCTATTACTTTACTAGCACTAGAGACAAAGTTGAAGTCTCATGTGACTGTAATTTCAGCGGCACCCATCAAACTAGAACACGGCAATGCAGTTTGGCGGTAGAATTAGGTACGTTGGTAATACTTCATACATTACTTATCTTTAATCTACTTTATTGGGAGTAAGCGAATTCGTGCAATTCCTTAAAATCACACAATGTATTACTGGTATAGATTAAACCCGTACAGGATTTAGCTAGACTAAAAAAAACTTGCGGTAGGGGTAAGTGATCGTATCTAAACCATCTAAAAAAGTTTCAATAAAAAACTTGCAACATTTTGATGGAATATTTCGATGCCACGCATAAATGAATGAAAGCACGCCGACACTGGCGGGCACGACTAACGCGCTATTGCTCCATGCAGTCAGTTAACTCGGGGCGCTAAAAATACTCAGAAACAGAACACCGTGTATATTTATTGAATTTTTTTTTGTGGTTTCATCTCTAATAATCCCAAGCAGCTTCAATCTGTATCACCAATAGATCATGCGGTTTAAAGCAAGTACACGATAGGGTATTTGACTGAAAAAATCTAATTAGTCCGTCAGTTAGATTATCAAAAAATATTAGACCCGTATTTTTTCTTTTGTTACGTAAACCAAAATTGACGAAGATACGACACTTTTAAAATTGGCAAAGCGTCACACACAAGTACAAGTTTTACTTGCTTCTGACGTCACAAGCCCCCACTCTCGAGTTTTGATGCGTTTTATCTTTGCAAATAACCGTAGATTTAATAAAAGAAAAAAGAAGTGTCCATTATTTTTGTAAAACTCTAACTGGCGGACTAATTAGATTTGCAATTTATTGTTGTTGTCAACATGCCTATTGCAAATACACCCTTGATACTTCCGTAGATGTCTCCACTACAACAAAAACATTCAAATCCTTCATTCACGACCGTCTTCGTCATTTAAGGCGCAGTGCAGTCATAATATTTCGTACCCGGCAACCCTATAAACGATAGCGGTGACATTCATACAACGGGCAGACGCAACCGGCGCATTTACATGTCTATGCTATGAAAGTGGTAAGTATTTATTACGCGGACAAGTTGCTGTCACCATACGGCCAGTGCACTTGTTGAGTGAATTCTCATTGAATTGTGAAGTGATTCAATTGACCACACGCGTAGAGCTGCTTGGGTAAACTGTAATGTACAATTTATACGAGGTTATTAACTATTGCTATTACTTGTCAGCGTGTAAACATACTGAATTAGTGCTGAGTAATAGTGTGGCGCCACACCATGCCGAAATTACGCGACTGAACTTCGGCGTTTATGTTTTTTATACAGGTAAGACGCGACGTAATTTCAGCCTGGTGTGTCGCGGGTAATTTAAAAAGCATTGCAGACGTAATCACGCCGAAATTACGTCGCGTATTTTCGGCATGGTGTGGCGCTACACTTAGTGAAACTCCAAGAAGGAGTGCATAGAAGTCGATCCTATTTACTAAGCGACAAGTTATAAGGTTAAAATTTATTATTAGCTACCCCCATCATAACTTAAGGCTCATTTACACGGAGATAGTTTCTCGAAGCAAGTCTCATGCTATCTCTGTTTTCATCGTAGAGAAAGACGAAGACAGAATGAGTCTCGCTTCGAGAAACTATCTCCGTGTAAATGAGCCATAAGCACTTGTCGCTTGTCGAGTCCTGTGTACAGACGCCAGCTCAAGCTACTACAATCTGTCAAATTTCTATAGTAGATTTTCATCTTTATCGCGAAAGCATTGGGTTCAAGGTTGATTGGGAAATAATGGTTGTAAGTAAAAATGTATTCCGGTTTTAATTTTTGTTACATTTGTACAATGGTAATTGAAATAATTTGAAGCCCGATGAATCATAATCAAAGTCTTTAAAGTCCATTAAGTACATAATATTTTTGCTAGAAGAAAACGTTATCTATTGCAAGCTTATGACAAGTCCTACGTATTTCTTTTAGTTGAAATAAAAGTTTATTGTTCAGTCAAAGAAATGTTATAAAGAATTTTAGTGCTTGTAAATGCTAGGTAGTCAGGCAATCATCGTTAGTAGCCTGCTTTATAACTTTAGTAGTTTATTGACTAAATATCTAAATGGCTAATTTAAGCTCAAAGTACACCTTGACCTGTTCCTAACGATGAAACGATTGAAGCGTATTAGCCATTTTAGAACTTTGCAACAAAGTTTTAGCAAGATAAGTACATCTTTAATGTTAGCGGATAGATCAAGGATTTTAGTTTGAGAAGGCTAAATGGCAGAGCCGATCTTGAGTATCAATGCTGCAAAGTTCATAATACAATATGTTAACTAACGCCAGGCGTTCCCGTTAACTAGCAATACTATAGCGTCCGTACATACAAAAAAAAACAGCAAATAAAAGAACGCTTACTGTACAAGCGCACTTGTCTATCAATTTGGAAAACACGGCAATATCATTTAACCTATCTACCCTACTATTTTGGGCTTAAACATTTTTTTTCCGTATTTTTTTGCTTATTTTTGTTTTTTTATTTATTTATTGTTTAATGTATCAAGGATGTTAATTAACGGGTTTAAGGGAACGCTCTCTATTATTTAACATACTGTATACAATGTAATATTTATACAGCATGAGTGGTTAGTCATTTTACAACCAAAAACCATGAACTCTACTCATCATTCTGTACAACTTGTACCATGGGACAAACTCTGAATTCATGTATACAAGGTGTAACATAAGTAAGTGTACAACCTCTTAAGGGGTCACTGTACATCATTATGAACAACTTTTACTATGGGACGAAACTTGAAATCGCGTTGTACACTTATTTATGTTACACCTTGTATATCGCGCAATATGGCCGTGACAGAGGAAGGGTCCTCTGCTTTGTGCCATGTGCCACAGCAATATGTTGAGCGATGGCCGATTTGCTCGGATGTGACGTAAACAATTTTTTCTTTTTTTTTCTGTGTCGCTTCAAGACGCAAATAAATGTAGGTATCTTTTTTTCTTATTTTCTTTTTTACCTGAATAAAGCTTACTCAGTAACACAAGCACAACAAGAAACGATAAATGCAAGGAGATCAAGACTAAGCTATCACGATGAAACGGACCGCCCGCTCAGAAAGCGGTGCAATATACAATGTCATGTACATTGTACAATATTACATTTACATCGGTGCAAAGAGCATTACATATGTTTGCAGCCTAAGTCTGTTGCCCGTAAATTCATTTAATTTGTCACCAGACATAGCGTGCGGTCAACGGAGCTCGCTTCTTGCAACGCGATAATATAATATCATGCCAGCAATGTTGTTTCTTCCAGCTACCGCCCGCTCGCGTTGTTTTGTTTTCAAATTGTTTGTACTGAGTTCATTATCAATGGTACGTTGTCTTGAAAGCTTTGGGATTGTTGTTTTCATGTTATTTGTGGTTTATTTTGATGTTGTTGCTATTAGGTTTAGTTATGGCTTTTAGTGTAGTTTTGGGTTTAATTATTGTAAGTCAAAAGGTCATATTAATGTTTTTATTTTTATATGTAAATATTGAAACTTAGTTCTGATACAAGGTGTCCTGAAACGAAACATCAAGTCGGGAACAAATGATAGGGCAGTTGATGACCGTTAAGAAAAAACGAATTCTAAGTACAAATATTTTGAGCATCTGTAGCCGAACTAAGCAGAGCTTGTATTTCGACTATCAGCACCAATAATATTAATATAATTATATCTATACAGCGTGTCCCAGAAAGTAGTGTCAAGCGGAAGTCCAGAGGTAGAACATCCTTTGAGGTACCCAAATCACCCCCATGTATGTTCCGCGATTTTTTGTAGTTTTCGAGATATGAATGTTTTTCATGTTTTTTAATCAAACTCTGACTATAACGACATTTTTGATCATAGTGACGTGAATAGTTGAGATAAATGAATATTTTTTTTTTCTAAATTAGCTGATTAGTGACCCTATCGAATGCATAAACATTTGTAACCATAGATGTAACGAATGCGTTACAAAAAAATATTGTATTGTCATAAAGTTAAAATCCTGCATGTTTCCTAAATCTTTGCGGGTGATTTAAAAATAAATCTCCCTAAACTTTTTTTGTCAGATGTATTTTAAAAACTTAACCATTTTATCAGCTATTTACCCTGTAAATTTCATCGAGCTATCTCTACGACATCACAATAAAAAAATCATTCAAAGCATACAATATCGAAAATTCTAGTTGTAAAGGGGTGAACGAAAAATTGATTATAACTAACTAATAAGGTCTTTTTTAGTAACCCTCGACGCAAAAAGAGGGGTGTTAAAAGTTAAACGTGTGTGTCTGTGTGTCTGTCTGTGGCATCGTAGCTCCTAAACGGATTTTGATTTAGTTTTTTCTTTTGTATGAAAGGTAACTTTATCGAGAGTGTTCTCGGTAACCTTGGTAACATGGTAACCTTGATCTGATACTCAAGCATCATCTGAAACAGCATGATACCCAACTTACAGTAGAGGTATTGTGTGCCTATTGATTCTTTAAGTTTATGGTAAGTTGTAATGACCTCCTTCTTGTCACATGTCATCAATATCATTGAAGTCACAGGATCGTAAATTTCGAAACGATCAGAGTAGTAGAAGTTGCTCATATCCCTTCGACAACCAGAAAAGAGCTGATGATCTTCAAACGTCTGAACAGATTTTTTTGAATCATAGCTAAGAATACTCTCGATAAAGTCACCTTTCATACAAAAGAAAAAACTAAATCAAAATCCGTTTAGGAGCTACGATACCACAGACAGACACACAGACACACACGTTTAACTTATAACACCCCTCTTTTTGCGTCGAGGGTTACTAAAAAAGACCTTATTAGTTATAAGTCGCGCGCAGAAGGTTTGCCGATGACTGCCCCTCCCCTTACACCGACCGCTACCCGCGCTCGTCTGGCATACCTACTAATGCCAGACGAGCGCGGGTAGCGGTCGGTGTAGTGGGAGGGGCAGTCATCGGCAAACCTTCTGCGCGCGACTAGTAGTTATAATCAATTTTTCGTTCACCCTTTTACAACTAGAATTTTCGATATTGTGTGCTTTGAATGAAATTTTTATTGTGATGTCGTAGGGATAGCTTGATGAAATTTACAGGGTAAATAGCTGATAAAATGGTTAAGTTTTTAAAATACATCTAACAAAAAAAGTTTAGGGAGATTTATTTTTAAATCACCCACAAAGATTTAGGAAACATGCAGGATTTTAACTTTATGACAATACAACATTTTTTTGTAACGCATTCGTTACATCTATGTTTACAAATGTTTATGCATTCGATAGGGTCACTAATCAGCTAATTTAGAAAAAAAATTACTTATGTATCTCAACTATTCACGTCACTATGACCAAAAATGTCGTTATAGTCAGAGTTTGATTAAAAAACATGAAAAACATTCATATCTCGAAAACTACAAAAAATCGCGGAACATACATGGGGGTGATTTGGGTACCTCAAAGGATGTTCTACCTCTGGACTTCCGCTTGACACTACTTTCTGGGACACGCTGTATATTCCAACGCTACAACTTCGTCACATCGCACTGATGGAAAATAACTTGAACATTTTTGACAGAATTTCAATCAAGCGAGAGTAGATACTTACTTGTATGGAGCAAAAAATATTGGAGACACATTATTTTCTCTTGAGATTTGTCAGAAACGATCATATTTTATTATGTGCTTAAGTTCAGACCGCGTAAATAATACTTTTTATAGTTTTTATACAAAACACAGCAGTATTTTTTTATATCATTTTAGGTACTGATCACAAAGATATTTCGTTAATGTTTTTTTATAAACTTAACTTTGGGTAAGCATAGCTGCTACAAAGTTACATTTAGTAGGGGTAGCTTACAAACTGATTATGATGACAATACTACTTTAATAATATTTTTAATTATGTAAATATTGTGTGTGTATGTACGATTAATATACAGATTGCCCCGAAACTAAACGTCAAACCGGGAACAAATGATAGGGCAGTTTATGACTGTTCAGTTTTTTTTTTATGTTGTTGACTTTTTTTTTTTAAAACACATTTTATTGTTAGATTTATGAGATAAATATTATTCATGGCAGGTAAATTTTTGTACTTAAAACGATTATGTACCATTTCCACCAAACGGGCCGCACCGGAGCGCATTTCAAACTGTGCTGAAGGAAATTCAGGCTTCTATACAATAGTTAAGTTTCATGTTTGCATGGAATTTACACTGCTTGGAACTCGGTTAGATCCGCGCGTGTGCCGCGGTAGCCGGTCGGCTGCTCGCGTACGTGGACGGCGGCGCTCGGCTGTCATCGCGTCCGGTCGACCCACTCGGCCACACCGCTGGTAGAAATTGACTGCGATAGCGGATACGCGACCACGCGCCCGCATGATCCCGGTTTCCAGCAGATTGTAGCCGTCGAGCGGATGCGGTCTGTTACGCGCGCATGCTCGGGCATCAATTGCGATGCTATGCGCTGCGCTCCTGCGTGGCCCGGTTGGTGGAAATCGTACATTAAACTTTAATTTTTTTTACTTAACTGGCATCAACTACCCTATCATTTTGTTCCCGGCTTGATGTTTAGTTTCCTGTTTAAGAACTATACATTCAATATTTACATTTATAACAAAAAAGTAAGTGTGACTACCTTTTGACTTACAATAATCACACCCAAAACAATACTCAAAAAGCCATAACTAAAACGAAATAGTAAAATCTTGTTGTACTAAGTTTTTTTTAATGGAATGAAGTTACATATTTTAATACTTAGCTAATAAAGAAAGTCTGGAGTTAAGACGCAAACTCAAGGGACAGTGTTGGAACGTGAGTATCTTTCGTAATCGCAATTCACACCGAAGACTCTCTCACACCATTAACCCTGAAAAGAGCGATCGGACGGAAGAGATTAACATCCACCGCAGCGTTTAGACGGTGCTTCTCGAAAACGTAGTGGATAGAACGGGCAATGGAATTTGCGCTCTTTTGTTTAAGTGAAAAATTGCTGCAAATTTTCGCTTGCATAGTACGAGTATTGGAAGGCACGATTGCATTAAAAAGATTAACAGTATGGGTGCTTCTTGCATCGTTTTTGTTGAGAGCTGTATTCATAAAATAAGTACTTTTATTTGAGCAGAATACAATTTTTGTTTTAACGATAAAATGAAAATGCTTTATTCAAGGCAACATACGACATTTTTATTATAATAATTATGTACGTCGCATGCGATAATGATAAAACTTTGCTGAAAATTGCTGCTTTTTTATTATAGGACTTATTAAACGTATACGGGTTATATCGGACGTACATTTTTATGAAGTAATATATCACTTTATTACATAACATAATGAAGTCTAACGTTAAGTGGTGTTTAGACATGGAAACAGGGTTCATTCTTTCTTATTATTACCACAATAATAATACAGAATGTTATTAGCTCCTTTCAAAATATAAGTCTAATTTATTTATATAATAATACATTTATTTTGAGGGGTCGTAGCTAATTAATAACGGCGAGGATCATATGATTTGCAAGGTTAAGCTGCGCTCGCCGAGGTCCGTCCGTGGATGGGTGACCATTTGTTACACATCGAGCCCCTCCGTGCCTCGGTGAGCACAATATGGGCGCGTTCAGACGACACGCGCCCGCTAAGAGCACGCCACGCGCGTTAGCACCCGCGTCTAACTCGCTTTGAAATGTGTTGTATACAAGGTTAGTCAGAAAGGGGGTACTAATCCGAAGCCCACTTATAGTATCGCTGATGACTGTTTGAAAGAAGGGTTAAAATTTCAAAATTCAATATATTTTTTTTCCAAATAAAATGATTTTTATTTTAGTTTTTTTCAAAAATTCTTCATTCCTGCTTTAGTTACAAATCCAGAAAATGGTGCTTCTAATTCATGACCCCAAATATGACCTAAAATGTAAACACAGCTGATCATTACTGGGGATAGATAGATTTTAGAGTTTTTTTTTGAGATTTTTGAGCAACTGTTTCTCTTAAACTATTGACATTTGGGAAAAGTTGTAGAACAAAAGTTATTCATTATTATGTGTACTTTAACACCCTTTCAGATTAGTACCCCCTTTCTGACTAACCTTGTATAATTTGAGTCTTGTGATACATCAATAGATCTCACATTGCATTTGCCATTCTAGCCGGGAAGGTGGAGGCGGCGCGGTCGCTGTGCGATTGCGACGCGTGTACTATGCGATAGCTATTCGGGCGCTGAGCGTGCGCGTGTACTTTACAACGATAAAAAATGTACGTTAAGACAAGGGTCTAATTATTAAATTCCAAAGTTTCTGAGGAAAGAGCGACTCGTAAGCGACGCGAGCGCTACTTCGCGCCGAAAAAAATCCCGCAAGTGTGAACGCAGCCTAAACCGTCGTTCTCAGGGTGTCATACCTATGACAGTCGTTGCGAGTAGTCAGTTTGTTAGCCGAAAGTTTGACTACCGGTCTTACATTAGGATATCGGCATTGCCCAGTAACTGGGTTGCGGAGGTCTGATGGCAGTCACTCTGTGTATAATACTGACCAGTGGCGTAGGGTGAATTTTCTTAAAAGGGAAGCCGGACCAAAAAATGCTTACATTGCTCAAGTGTGATGCGTGAATTCCAGTAACTACTCGTTTTGAAAGGGAAGCCGATAGGAATCGAGTTGTATGGAGCCTTCGCCACTGATACTGACCAATTCAGCCGCATCTGGTTACACTGAAAACTGACCAAAAAATAGTTGGGAAAAAGCTTGTGCAGAACAATCATAACACAAAATGTTATTAGCTCCTTTCAAAATGTAACATTCCCATTTATTTATACAACGTGTTACAAAAATACCCGTAAAGCAGAAAGGGGATTAAAAGTTCCCTTGTAAAGAGTCTATTGGTAATATTTTAAAACAAAAGAAAGACCAAAAAAAAAACAAAAATTTGACACATCATATTATAATAAAACCATCACTGAAACGCAACCCTGAAAACATAAAAATAATGAGTAGGCTACCCAGAAAGTTATTTACATTCTTACCTAATTTCCTCTGAGAGGTTGACAACAACCATAAAAGACTACTTGATTAACATTTTCTTTTTTAAGGGGAATTATGTAACACGTTGTATAAGTAATATATTTATTTTATTTGAAATAACATTCTTATTACTCACACGTTCTGCCTTTTATATATGAAGTGCTAAATCAAACCAAGGAAATCGTTCAATAGATTTTCGGCGAGGCCCTACATCGCTAAGTACCACAGAGGTGACTGCGTGGAAAAGATTAACTCCTACGGTCTCAGAAGTGCGAGCCTGTGGAATGTATCGAGGAAATAAAATATTATTACAGTACATTTCGCTTTTGTGTACTACGCTTGTCGTTTGATCAGATATAAACAGGAAAAATGTTTGAAGACCGTCTTATACCTATGATATTTTTAATTCTTCGATAATGTATCGGAACATAAAGATGAAAAGTGCCTTCCTTAAAAAAACATAATATCTTTTCACTGTTTCCATGTTTTTATAAAAAGCGTTTCTTCTAAGCAATTCCGCGTACCTAAAAATAAAATGTAATAATAAAAATCTTCGATTTTATTAATAGGCTTTGATTAAGACTTGTTTCACACTTACCACAACCATAACCACACCACAACAACAACACGTGGGTGGGCACTAATTGTATGAAAATGAATAGCTTAACACACTCATACAGAGGGTTCCTGGCATTAGGTTAAAAACCTTGAAAAAATACGCTACTTGGTCGTAAAATAGGTGTTTGCTTGTTTCATGACGGTGAATTTTCGAAGAAAACCCTTCATTTAAAATGAGCCCTCCACGAGGGCACCCGGCATGGCGAATGCGACAACAGGGTGCCCTCCTGGAGGGCACCCGGCACTGAACGTGTTAATTCACACGGACTACATTTTGTCGCCAACGACACTATTCACACCTAACCACTGCTTGACCACTTTTTGTGGCTGTGTTGTGGTGTGGTTGTGGTATGTGTGAATTCTACCTAAGGGCCGATTTTTCAATCGTAAAATTACTTTTATCTAAAGAATAATTGTAACGTTTTGACAGCTTTTGTATAGAAAATATGTCCACCATATTTATTCTTTTGATAAAAGTTATCTGACGATTGAAAAATCAGCCCTTAGTTCAATAACCTATTATTACATTTAATTTTCAATTAACTATTCTGTATCATAGTATGTAATAAAACACTTTCCTGTAAGCTACTCCTAAGTTATAACTTAACTCAAGTGTTAATGTCTTTATTACTGTATTAAAGGCTGCACCTAATTAATCGCTAGGCGTTGAACTTAATGACTATATTAATTAGTATGCCGATAAAAAAAACTTAATTATAGTAGACGCGGGTGATTTGACATTTAACGCACTACCATGTTCATTGCTGAAAACATGCACCCGTCTAATTTTAAATAATAAGTTATTGTTACGAAGATAATCTGTTTAATTATACGAGTATATGTGGGCGGAGAATCGTGTCAATTATAAAACAAGTTTTAGGGTTTTTCGAAAATCAACCCCTGCGGTTGTGAAAAGGGGTGGTAAAGTTTTTATAAAAATCAAAGTATACATACCTAAATATGTACATTTTTTTTCTTTTCGCGTGTATAACCGCGCGGACACAGCTATAACTACTTTAACATATTATTTTATCGAATGATAACAGTGACTACTAAATTTAAAAGAAAATAACATCACGACTGTATTCCCCGAAGGGTTGGGCATAGGTGTATAATGCACCCTCATTACGCCATTATGTTTAAATTCCGTGTAAGCGAGCCTATTGCCATCAACCGGGCACAAATCCAGACTCCGGACTAATACTGAGAAATTCCACACGGATAAACCCAATAAAACTTTTCCTGATCTGGGGATCGAACCCAGGACCTCGCACTCAACTCAGCAGCCGCGCTTGCGACCGCTAGACCAACGAGGCAGTCTTGACAATAAATTGTAAAAGCTAGTATTAAAAAAAAAGACCTGTAAAAACACTTTAATACAACTGCATTTAATTTCTAGCTTGTACTAGGCTACCCAAAAACAACATCCTCAGTATTCTCTCGTTTGCCAACATCAGTAGCAGCAGCGTGCTTCTCAAAAGCTATATTACTGCCACAATGCACTGTTTTTGCGACTGGATTCTCCTGAAAATGTTTCAGCAAGTTTAGCGGTTTCTACCTTATTTACGAGTTCTTCAAGAAACAGGTGTGTCTGGCTAAAAACGCGTTTCTCCGTGCCTTGTGTAATATAAGATGCAGTATTTTCTTATTCGTTCTTTGTTTTTGTTACTTTAACATTTTTAAAATCACATTCTTTTTCTTTATCTTTCTCAGCTTTTTGTTTCTTACAGATCTTGTCCTTAAAATCTTAATTTATTTATGCGTTGTCTTAAAGTAAATATTGTTTGTTTTTTGTTATTGTCTTCTACTGATTTTCATGTACTGATGAATCTGTTTCAATATTGCTTATTTTTCTAATAGTTAAGAAATTTTATTTCTGTGTAATATCGAAGTCTCAAGTAAAAAAAAATCTTCTAAAGCAATTCTCGGGTTTATCTTTAAATCCTTCAAATATTCGAGAGGTGAAACTTTCTCATTTTAAAAGCTAAATAGGTTAGGATTTTTAAATCTGTTGTACAAAATAATACCTACGTTCCTTATTTTTGTTGTTGAATCTAAGTGGTATTTGACGCGAAAAATGCTGTTATATTTTAACTTCGTATAAAACAAAATTCAATGCGAAAAATGTAAAGCTCCACGCATATTACGCAGTTATTTCCAATGATAAACAGACTTGTCACTGTAAAAGGAATAAATTTCATTCCTACTGGGACGCTGATATGACGTCATTGCGAGAGATTTACACCAATACCAATGCCTTTTGACGAGTCACTTCTTTGAGGGCTTAGCGCGGTGGCCGTTTTGATACACGGAGTCGTGCGAAAGGATCCCAGAATCAAAGGGAGTGTAGTCAAAGGACGACGTCGGAAACTATTCGGCGACGGACAAAATGTTTGTTTTTTTGTGGAAACGAATCTTCTTTAGTGAGAAGATAAGTTAGATTTGTTGAAAAAGAGACGAGCTATAGATTGCTTTTGTATAATGTTAGAATTTTCTAAGTACTCCCATTGAACCAATACATTTCATACAAAAGTCTATCATCATCTGCCTAGCCTTTTCCCAACTATGTTGGGGTCGGCTTCCAGTCGAACCGGATGCAGCTGAATATCAGTATTTTACATGGAGCGACTGCCTATCAGACCTCCACAACCCAGTAACTGGGTAATACGATACTCTTGGTAAGACTGGTTGTCAGACTTTCTGGCTTCTGACCAACAGTAACGACTGTCAAAGATCTACAAATGACAGCCGGGACCAACGGCTTTACGTGCTTTCCGAGGCACGGAGGAAACTCGCTATGGTAAATGGTCACCCATCCACAGACCAACCTCGGCAAGCGTGGTTTAACCCGGAAGATCGGTCTATGCGGCTGTAATTATTTAGCCACGAGCTCCTCCTCATACAAAAGTCTATGTAAGTGAGATATATATTCTGAGTAGACTGCTGTCATTGTATATTTTATTTCAAACTAACTTCTCGATATACACGAGGGAAATGGATAAATAAAACTGCTCTCACCCATTACGCTTGAAGAATTGACTCACGATTCGAAGCGATAGCTTTCATAAATTGATCAGTTAGCTAATAGAGTTGGTATTACCCCAAGACAGACAGAAACTAGAGCTAAATTAGACAAGATTGATCTCGATCGTTTCTGCTCCAAAGATGAGAATATTGGCCGAATAAAGAATCAAGTGACTTATCGAATTAGGAATTATTATGAGATATTACTAGATAAACTGTACGAGAAAGTTGGTCCTCACGAGCGTTAGTTTGATCTAATGAGTTCGGAAGTTCCAACATACTTTGCAAATTGTTACGAATATTCCCACAGACTGGTTTTTCGATTTGTATTTCGTTTATGAAACAAAGTTGTTTAGCGTCTTGGGGATTACTTTGCCTTATTTGCTATTCTTGTTTCTTATTATTGTTCTTAAATTTCCCGTGAGAATATTTATATTAAATATGGATCTACATAATTATTTGAATATAAAATAAGTGTAGGGACTGTCGTAGAAAGTACTGCTTGGATTCGCGACATTAACTTTTATTTTTTAATGCTATAATTTTGATTTGCATTTGATGGGATGTTCCGATTTTTCAATTGTCTGAGTACTTTATCTGAAATGAGATGAGTATGTGTATTAAAATATTTAATCATCTTCCTCAAAGCCTTGCTCGACAATAATATATATAATATATTATTAAACAAAACGTATTATGGTGTTAAACAATTTATGGACGACAACTGTATAAAATAACATTTTTGCAATTATATAAAACTGTGTGTGTGTGTTTATCTAGGTATGTAATTTAAATATAAATTTAATTGTTAGGTCCTGAATTCATATATATTTGCACGCCGCATGTGGCAGAATATGTCGGAATCGATAACCTTGTAAGACCATTGTACGTACCATGTTCTAACAAATAAAGTATTTGAATTGAATTGAATTGAAAAATTAATATCACGCTTTGACAGCTTCTGTAGAGGAAATCTGTCAAAAGTCAAAATTATTCCTCAGATAATTGTTATCTAACGATTGAAAATCGGCCCTTAATCACATCAAATGCAAATCAAAATTATTGGAATAAAAATTAAAGACACAGAAACGACTTAACGATTCCAAAAAAAATCAAAGCCATAATCAGTAGTTCATTCATCAACATTTCTAAAGACTCTTGCGTTAGTGCATAATCTTTCCGAAGCAAAGTAACTTTTTTCAGTCTTTTCTCGTAGTTATTATATAGTAATAAAAGAAAATGCCACAAGCTCTTAACTATAAGGTGTAATAGCAAAATGTGCAGGCTATATAACTGTAACGTAAGACTTGGGCGTACTCCATTTCTTGTCCACTTTCATTAGTGAGTGTTATTGGCTAGAAGCCGTTTTCAGTCCGCATGTAATAGGGCCACGGAATTGACAAAGTTTAGTTTGTTAACCCATTGAAAGGATCCCTGCTAATATTCTTTGTTTTCCCAAAATGTGTTGAAGAAACTTTATGTACTTCTGTGAAATTAAGGTTTCTTTCTTTTGTTTCAGGAAGAGCGTTTTGGACTGCGTTGTTAAACTTAGAGGTAAGATAAAGTTATGTAATATTTTCTGCTTTTATTGTAGTGTCTTGCAAAATAATGTTTCTTCCTAAATTATTCTTGTAATCATTGGTAAGAAGTCACTGTTACACTAGATACTTTCAGATGTTCTTTGAAGATATTTTCTCTAAA
This sequence comes from Amphipyra tragopoginis, assembly GCA_905220435.1. NCBI lineage: Eukaryota > Metazoa > Arthropoda > Insecta > Lepidoptera > Noctuidae > Amphipyra > Amphipyra tragopoginis. Next base: position 9,604,732 of record HG992006.1, read on the forward strand.
TGGTCCACTGTTAAAATGCAGTGCAGTAGAAATTTCATGCAATATTTGCCATTTTAATGAAATTCACTTCGCTAGTAGCAGACATAAAATAGTGCAGAGCACAGAATTACTCGTGTGAGCCAATGTCGGATTTAGTTGATTTTGTAAAACTCGATTTTATATCCTATTAAGTTTTTTATTCGAAATTTTATATCAGCATCGATGAAACCAGTTAAAGTTTGATTTTTTCATTTATTTCTTGTATTTGAAAAGTTAAATCATAAAACTTTGTTGGTTGGAAGTTGACGTTTTCCTGAAATTTTCCAATCCGAAAAGATTACCTGCCAATATTAAAAAATACACGTCAAATTGAGGTCTTTAGTTTTTTTAAGCCGATTTATAAATCCCAAATGGTTGAATGATCGAATATTTTTTTCAGAATCTGTTCTTTTTGCAGATGCATTTTTGGTAGAATTTATGTTCTCAGTATTTGATTTACAACAATCCTTATCTTTTCAGTCCTTGCCCGAATCGCTTAAATTATCTTCAAAAACTTTTCCTTTACGAGCTGAGGCATTTTTGCATAGCGCACAGATATGTGGACTTTAATTTCTCTCTTCCCAAGTAAGTAGGGGGAACCTCCCTCCCCCTCTCTTCATGGATTAACATTTTGTGCGATTTAAGAGCTGGCGGTCCGCCTTTCCGCAACTCCTAGTAGAGTCTAAATTTTGCTATATTGGATTTGGCCATACTATTTGGTACTTGCAGTTTTACTTACAATTGTAAATTGTATGTGGGCTTGGCCACGTTGTTATATGCCCGATGAGCTGGCCACGAAGATTGCACGAATAAATAACATATCATTCATATGAGCTTTAGGCCAAAAGGCCTGGATATCTTAGGGGAGGCCTTTATCCAACAGTGCAATCTTCTTCTTCGTTTTCATGGTTCATATTAATTATGTCAGACCAAAATTTTGCCGCATCAATAGCATTGTCGTTGATCACGCCAATAAATCTCAAAAAAACCCAAAAAATCGTGAAACAATCCGACAGTAACAATAACACAACATCACGCCTATATTCTCCAAAGGGGGTTGTGCAGAAGTAAATAGTACACCCTCATTTCGCTGTTATGTTTAAGTCCCATGAGCATGAGGGCGAGTCTATTGCCATCAACCGAGCACAAATCCAGACTCCGGGCTGCTACTGAGAAATTCTACACAAAAAAACTCAACAAAGGTTTGTTTGACATAGGGAACGAACCCAAGATATCACGCTCGCAGCAGCCAACGAGGCTGTTGACAGTAAAAATATAAATATAATGCTTATGTTCAGCTACTTAGCCACATCTCTCCCCATACACAGTTATCCCATTGTATCACATTTCAGTGGCTAAAAGTCGTTCCATGTTTCTCCCCCCTTTTATGCGAGTTTCGTAATAGCCAAGGCAACAACGAAATATATAAGAAACTGTGTTTGTCGTCGAGTGTAACATGTTCACAAATGATTTATGAACCAACGCGGTATTTATTTTTATTTATATTGTCGTCTTGTTACAAAGTTTCCGCTCATAGGAAAGTATTCTTTACGCATATTGATATATTATGACTATTCCCAATATATCATATTGGGAGATTTTTATCTATTACCTATTTGTGGTTTCATTTGACTGTCAAAGTGCTTTTTTACTGCATGAGTACTGTTAGGGACAGATTGGATGTGCATGTGTAGTCACTATTACTATTTTGTAGCAAATATAAAAAGTTGATTGCTTGTCATTCTACTCGTATTTCAATCAGATACACAGTTAAGCTTTTATATAATGAAGTGTTTAGTTATAGTATTGATCGAGTGTATTGAACTACGAAGCAATTATTTACATAACTTTTAATGTTTTTACATGTTTACTAAGCATCGTTCTTTATAAAGCTTGTGGCTAAGAGAGTGATGAATATAAATGTTGATGAATGGAGGGGAAGAGGGAGATCAAAGAAAATATGGTTGGATTGTGTAAGAGATGATTTATTATGAATGAAAAGGGAGTAAATTATAGCGGGACGGCTAATAAGGAAGATTGGAAGAAGAAAACATTTTGGGCCGGCTCAGAGTAACTTGGGATCAAGGCAGGTAGAACAAGAATGTGTTTATAAAGCCGGGTCCGCTGCGGTGTGTTTTCGTGTTTGCAAACAGGATAACATTGTTTGCTAACCGAATAGGGGCGTGGCCTAACAGTTTTGTTCGCAAAAACACAATAACATGTTAGAAAATTGGTGCTGCGGACCCGGCTTTATAGTTAGGGGCCGTTCAAATATTACGTAAGCAGATTTATTACAATTATTTACCCCCCCATCCCCCTTGTCAGCAAAAGTAAGCAAAGCTCTTACCCCCTCCCCCCATGCTTATGTAAACATTTTTCAATTATAAATGTATTTTTTTAATATTTTAGTTATAATGTTATAATTATCATTTTAAAAATAAGAAAATAGATTTAGGATAGAGATTAGATTTTACTGGTACAGTGTTCAACATAGAGTAAGGGACAAAAATATTATAATCTTACGAACATAACAAACTTTTCAAGCATAGACAATGTGAGGGTTGCCATTTGTGTAAAAAAGTAAATAACTACCGATGACGTAATCATCATCTAGACTCCCCTACCCCCCATGTCATCCAAAATAAGCAAAACAAAGACCCCCCCCCCACACCCCCATAGTGCTTACGTAATACTTGAACGGCCCCTTATAACTACGTTAATAATTATTGAATATCCTAGTGTAATCTATTCATTCATTCTAAACATACATATAAATTATATTTTTAAATACATATCTTTAAAAAAAACAATATACATTTAAAAATATAAAAATAGTAGCCCACCGGCATCGGGAACAGGGTCCAAGCTGCCGATAGTCAGGGCTCCAGAGAAAGGAACCTCCTCACTATGCATGCCGTGTCAAGGAGTACTGCTTTCTGTATCAAGCCCTTGATCCAGCCGTCCCTAGTTGTAATTATTATTAAAACACATAACAAGTTCCCCAAAAAGCTGATTGATCACTTTAATCTGTTGTCAAAATTAACTCTTGTATCAATGAATATGAATGTGATTGGTCGATTAAAATACTAACCACATAACCAATACATAACATCACATGACATGATATTTGATAGCTCATTACTTAGTTTCTGCATTGATCAGCATTTCATAAACCAGGATAGTGTGAATGATATTATATACAACGTGTTATAAAAATACTCCGAAAGCCGAAAGGGGATTAAAAGGTCCCTTGTAAAGAGTCTATTGGCAATATTTTAAAATAAAAGTAAGAATAAAAAAAAATGGTGAATCATAAAATAAAATCATCACTGAAACGCAACCCTGAAAACATAAAAGAGAAAGTTATTTATATTCTTACCTAATTTCCTCCGAGAGGTAAATGACAACAACCATAAAAGACTACTACTTGATTAACATTTTCTTTTTCAGGGGAATTATGTAAGACGTTGTATATTTGTATTATAACTTTCGTGATACATATTCATATTTATGGTTAGTTACGGTTTCCTTACGTGCATTTTTCGTGATTGCCCGACTAGTTCCAGGCCCAAATGGAGCCCTTAATCATAAACTGAACACGAGGCAAGGTCGCAAGTCCAACTGTCGAATATTCGGGCAATCCCGAAAAAAGCACGTGAGTAAGCCGTAATAATCATAGATATTGTATGTACTCGTATTACAATATCATTGGGTAGTGTCCGAATTTTTTTTAGTGTCAGCCTGTTCTGTCCCACTGCTGGGACTGTATACCAGGTGTAAGGGGTGGTGTGCCGAAAACTGAAACAGTGAATTCAGCCTATTATCATATATTATTCTGAATTGAAAATATGTGAAAACTTTCTGTACTCGGAATTTTCCGACTTTTCCGATTTTTCTTTTCACAAATTTCTCTGTTGAAAATAAGCAATCCTATTAGGACACACAGCACATTTCAAAAATAAAATGTATTTTTTTATAAATCGGAAAATTCGAAAGATTTCGTTGATATTTTCCACTGATTTTCAATTCAAAATAATGAATTAAATTCACTGTGTCCATTTTTAGTAACCTGTCCTTTACACCCAGTTTATTTACTTATCAAAATACGATAAAATATAGGCAAATTAGCAATTTCCAGTAAATTCGGAAAATCCCGACAAAAAATACACTTGTTTTCGTTTCAGAATAATGGGCCCAGTATATAGGTACGCATAGTAATAACTTTTTTAAGTGATAACCGAATGGCATTACTTTTAATACATCTTTAATTATATTAATAGCCTTCCTGTAGAGTCATAAATTCAGAGAGATAATATTGGATGTCTTAATATTGAACATTATAAAGACGTGACTTATCTGAAATTTATTGTTTTCTATACAACGACGGTCAGTGCTTTTCAGAGATAGCAATCTACGAAGTGTTACCCCTCACAATCGAAGATCAACTTATATTGTATCTCTCTTTTATTTAATAAAAAAGACAGAGATAGAATTGCTCTATCTTGTGAACTAGCCCGAACGATGGCTCTCACGACCGTACCACGAGGTCGTGAGCAGGCTTTGTTTTATTATTTACTAACATAATGCCCTGAGATGCATTGAAATTATTTTCGCAAAATTAGATTCGTTGTGGGCACTTTATTGAGACACAATTGACCTTTACACATGTATGTAAACCACGTTATATTTTACATGTCATATGCTATTAGTGGGCGTCGTATAATTAGTAGCTTTATAGCTTAAATAAGTTCTGGACACGTACTTAAAATTATGCAAATCGCACCTTCAAAACGAAAATGACGTAAGTGCGAAAACATAATTTTCGAGAAAAACGCTTTTAAATATTATTTTTACTTTCAGTTTTTTTTTGGGATGATAGCTTTTACCTATTTTATTTTTTACACTTACGTCATTGTCGTTTTAAGGGTGTGAAATATTGACATCGAAATGTATTGTCAGTTTATTAATGTAACACTTTAACCGCTAATAAATAAATTTAAATAATAAAATGCCGTCGTGAATATAAGCTAATCATTGTTTCAAGAGATATTTAAGCCTAATCGAAGTCAAAAGCAATAAAAACAAACATTTCCTCTTTCCAATATAACTCTCTGAGGAAGGAAGAAAAAAGTTTTACGCGGAAGTTTCCTTGTCATAAAATAAGTTAATTTGTCATCGCTGATCGTACATTTATTGGACACGTGTATTTAAAGCTGATATTCCACTTATCAAATATCTTTGTCCAATATTTGATCACTTCTTTGTAATTCTTAATTAAAATCACCCAATTAATTTGATCAAATGCACAATTTCTTTGATCAAGTGAAATACCAGCCTAAGAGACAATTTATTAACTTAGGCTCAGTTGTACCAACTAACTATAACCTTCAGTACAAATCGTCGGTGCGCTTGCCAAAACCCATATTATGTGCACGGCCAAAAAATCTGACATGTGAATGAAAAATACAAAAAAAGTAGGTATATTTTGAACTAATGAAGTAATACAAAAAAAATATCACTATAAAAACAAGATGTTTAGCTAGCGTTTTGAATTTTCAGATTTTTATGGTAGATAAAACAGTCCGCTTTCTGAAAAGTTGATAAAATCCACATAAGGGTTTTGGCAAGCGTGTCGACGAAATATTGACATAAATATTTATTCAATCAATTACAACGGTTTTAAACCAATGGCAGTAATTAATTTAAAATAAACAACAATACGGTATGATTATGGCATTAGTCTAACAACATAATTAAATTAGGAGCTCTTAAATAACATTAGCATGTTACGAGTTTCTCATTCTGTGTATACAACGAACAGTGTAAAACGGCACTGAAGATATTTACCTTCATTACCTTAATAAAATCATCCACTCCAAATTAATATACCCTCGCTAATAATCAGAACTAATGGCCCATATATGGCACAGCTATGGCTTTTTAATTGAAACTTGGCACATTAAGCAGCCGAAACGGCTAAATGACGATTTACTATACCGTGTCAGGGGACGGTCGTTTCAAGTTACGATATTAGTCCATTTGCCGGCTGAATGGGGTCGGGTTTGAAGATTCACACACATAGGAATCTAAGAGGTATACAAAGCAGGAAAATGCATTAAATGTAGGTAACTTGTATTTGTATAGTTTGGTCGTAAGCGTAAATGGATTTATACGGTTAGTGGCAACCCTGCTCTTGTTAGCGATTGAAATGGATAGGTTCAATTAAATCGTGAAATGAAAAAACAAGTCTATCATTATCGATATTAGTCCACATTAGTCTCGATATTAGTCTATATTTGTCCATTTGCCGGCTGAATGGGGCCAAGTTTGAAGATTTACACACATTAGTATCTAAGAAGATTAGTATCAATGCGGGAAAATGCATTAATAATGTAACTTGTATTTGTATACTTTGGTCAATAGCGTAAATGGATTTATACGGTTAGGGACACCCCTGCTTCTGTTAGCGTTTGGAATAGATAGGTGCAATAGTGAAATGTAAAAAAAAGGTTATTTTTATCGATATTAGGCCATATTAGTCCATATTAGACCACATTAGTCTCTATATTAGTCCATTTGCCGGCTGAATGGGGCCGAGTTTGAAGATTCACACACGTAGAGATCTAAGAGGTACACAAGGCGGGAAAATGCAGTTAGTGTAACTGTATACTTGTATTTGTATAGTTTGGTCAACAGCGTACTCGTAAATGGATTTATACGGTTAGGGGCATCGCTGTTCCTGTTAACGTTTGAAATAGATAGGTGCAATAGTGAAATGTTAAAACAAGTTTATCTTTATCGTTATTAGATATTAGTCTCTATCAGTCCATATTAGACTATATTAGTCCATAATCAATAATATTAGTCCATTTGTCGACTGAATGGGGCCGAGTCTGAAGATCCACACACGTAGAGATCTAAGAGGTATACAAGGCGGGAAAATGCAGTTAATGTAACTGTATAGGTACCTACTTGTATTTGTATAGATTGGTCAACAGCGTAAATGGATTTATACGGTTAGTGGTATCCCCGCTCGTGTTAGTGTTTCAAATGGATAGGTGCAACATTGAAATGTATAAACAAGTTTATCTCTATCGCTTCCTTGTTTTACAATGACCGGGTGAATAGGTAGGTTTTTCTTTCATTTGTGGTGGTAGTTTATAATGGAAAGAAGGGATGTTACTGTTTATAGATATACAACGTGTTAGAAAAATACCCCTGAAGCGAAAAGGGGATTAAAAGGTCCCTTGTAAGGAGTCTGTTAGCAATATTTTAAAATAAAAGCAAGACCCAAAAAAAAAATTGACTAATCATAAAATAAAATCATCACTGAAACGCAACCCTGAAAACATAAAAGTAAAGAGTATACTACCCAGAAAGTTATTTACATTCTTACCTAATTTCCTCTGAGAGGTAAATGACAACGACCATAAAATACCTACTACTTGATTAACATTTTCTGTTTTAAGGGGAATTATGTAACACGTTGTATAGGTAATTCTAGTAGGAATCTGTTTTCATAGTTCTTTTATGTTTTAGGCATTTTCTTTATTTTAGAACACTGATTAGCGGTCTTGTAATTTATTTGAGATAATGATACTTATAAAACTGTACTTAAATATTAACGAGGATTTTAAGGGAAATCTGCTATAATTACGAGTTTATCATTGTATAAATTCAACCGATTCAAACAAAAACTTTCTTTTCGAAAACGATAAATTATCATTTGTAACAGCTGTCATACTTCAAAGTATTCAACAACGACGTCGGTTGTTTTGCCAAGTTTCCAAGATAAGAAGCCAGAACAGGTTGGAACGGCCGTGACGTCACAATCCCCTCGACCTACAATACGAAGTTTAACAAAGTTCAAGGGTGTTGCCAATAGAAATGGTCCGGTTGTGCTCGATCACAAATATCGCGATGTATCGATAAACGAATGCGAGGTAAATGTGTGCGATGGAGGTGAAACTGGGCCAATGGTGGTGCTTTTTCCTGCGGCTTCACTTAGAAACAAGTTTAACGAGTATCGTTCGATTATTGGAATCGGATATCGATGATAGAACGTTCAATGCCACGGACTGAATGTTGAGGCTCTGTTAATTAAATAACAACAGGTTTACGAAGCTTTTTCTTGAAGTATTGATCCATTGTTTTCTTTTGGGTTTGATCGATTCTTGAAGGTTAGCCTGTATAACATTTTACTGTTCGTATTTACCTACTTGTATTTGCATTTTGTAGTTGTGTTTGTAAAACAACAATATTTTAAAAAGATAAAATAAAGTTTTAATTAAGTGAGTTGTATTCTGAAGTTCTACGGATTACGTCAAGCAACTGGCTGAATAAATTTACTTCCCAAGATAAATGGAAAAACTAGGAGTTAATTATAGTTTCTGTCCAGTCATCTTGTTTTATTTATATTTTATTTATTCCTGTATTAAATATAGGAATAAATAAAATACTTAACATGAATAAAATATATTACTGGGAAAAGGATAGGAAAGGCAAATAGATTTATTCTCGTATTCTAATTTCAAAAACAATAAATTCTCTGACAATTCTGTGATTGGAACAATCTGTTCCGGACATAGATTTTAAAATGTATATCGTCGAATGTGCAAAAGACATTATTCATTTGCAAAATGCAATTTCATAGAATGTCACGTTTGTTAGAAAAATGCCTCGCTACATATTCAATACGTTTTCCGCACAGATTCTGAATTATACATACACTAGTGTCGGCGTTCTCGTAAATTGCAGTTTGCTATAGAAATTAGGGCTAGCAGATTGAGAGAATTTGGGTTACAAGGCAAATTATTGATGAAAAAGTCTTTTATGGTAGTTTACTTAAAGGTACTTTGAATCAGAGTGTCCAAAATCAATAATTATATGAGCAGAGGAGTATTTTTGAAAAAAAAAACGCTTTCTTCATTCACACACTTAGGTAGTCGAAACTTGATAGTTCACTACCCTCTATTGTAAATTATTTGTTTCTTCGTCCAATATCTAACGCCATACAAACACACCTTGTCCAAAATATTGACAACCCTAATGGAAATCGAAATTTTTAATAGAACACTATCGTTTTGTCCAATAAATCTTGTTTGGAATCCGTGCGGACCGATATCGTGTTACCGTTTCGACCGTAGCGACATCTGGCTCGCACTGAAAATGCCCCAGAAGCAAGCAATCGACACAAGATACGACACACGACATAAATTATGTTAAAACGTGGCTGGACGCGAATATCAGAAATTCAGAATACGTGTATACACGGAATCGAATATTTAATCATGTTTTGGCTGAATGCAACCTTTGTTTTCGCGTTTAAAATGTCAATGACGATCAATCTAAATGATTTAACGTTGGCCTTTGTAGTGATGTTTATGTCTGTTGTTTTCTAGAACGCCATTTTTAATCCAATTCTGTTGTTTTTATTTGATGAAATGTTACTAGCGATCGTCTATTTGTATTTTTACGACTATCGCCTGTCGTTTCATAGTGCCAACTGTCAAATAGTTAAAACAATAGATGCTTCTAAGTTTTATTAAACTTGCATGTTCTTGGTCTATCATTTTTTTCTTTTATAGCTTTTTGTACGATGTCTAGGAAAATAGAATTACAAGACGTTAATGGTCTAAAATTATTGCGTCGCGTATTTTAACATTTGCTTTGGATTTATTTGTGATGCTTTTTGCTTTGGCGATGATCTAAAGAAAAGCGTGTATCAATATCATATGTTTAGGGAGGTTTAGGGGCTATTTCACCAAAGTATCAATAATGTAGTCCGTAACTATTTACAAGATAAGCTAAATGTGGCCTAGAAATATGCGTATTATCTGTAAATATGGTGTTCAATAATCTTGTCACCAGTATTGATATGCGGTGAATTTTAAATGCTATTGAAAAGTTTGAGACCGAATTAGCTTAATGAACAGTTAATGATATGTTGGTGCAATACACTACCACGTTACTGTTACCTTTTAAGTGGAAGGTAAAAGATAGTCGCAAAGAATGATAGTACACCGTGCATTGCTGTTAGCTTCCGACTTTATTTATCGTGAAAACTTCCTTAACACTAAAATTATATGGCAAACGGAATACCAAACGAATGGAGTTAAAAATGGTGGCGCTACTTTTGTTGTTATTATTTGCTTCTCGCTCACGCACATATTCTATGAGCGAAAGGAAAATATTTGTTCCGCAATTTCTAATCTCTTTCTTAAAGTAAGCTGGTGGTCCTGACCCTCAAGTAATCATAATTAAGGCTTACGCATTATATTGAATATTCTGCAATTATTTGCAACTACCAACATAAACAAGTATTAAAGTGAACGGCTTGTTAGTTACCAAGTAGCTTGACTTTCGCGACACTAAGATTACGGAAAGGTCATGTTTACAGTTAATCACGCTGTTACTTTGATTGCCTCGTGTAATTATATTATGTGTTAATAGAAAATAGAACTAGAATCTAAATCAATATTGAGATCAGTCAGCATTTTTTTGCAAATTCTTCATACGTTCGCATCACATTGGCCATATTTGCACCAATGTAATATCTTGGAACCAATACCTAATGTGTGGATGAGTCTCCAACGAAAATTGGACAGTGATGTAAACAATACAAGGTTAGTCAGAAAGGGGGCACTAATCCGCAGGCCACTCAAAGTATCATTGATGACGGTTTTAAAAAAAGTGTTAAAATTTCAATACCTATACGATATTAAAAAAAACAGCTTTTTCAAAAAAAAAGTCGTCCCTACTTTACTTACGAATTCAGAAAATGGAGGTTTATTTTATTTATTTGGCTCACTAACAATTGTTTACACTGAATAGTACAGTAATTTAAACAAGATAATAAAACAATTATAATGTAACAATCTCTTATAAGTAAGCACCGCATGCAAGGTTCTAATTCGTGACCCCAGATATGACCTAAAATGTAATTACAGCTGATTATAGCTGAGGATAGATCGAATTTAGCGTATATTTTTTTAAATTTTTGTATTTCTCTTATACTATTGACTTTTGGGGAAAGTTGTAGAACAAAAGTTAGTCATTATTATGGGTACTTTAACACTCTATCGGATTAGTACCCCCTTTGTGACTAACCTTGTATAGTTGGATTCAAAATTTCCCATTTATTCTTGGAGCCAAGCTTGGACTCAAAGTTGAGTCCAATGTGTGGCCGCGGTATTACGTCCTGTTACACGCAGTATTTTCGGTGAAGAGTATTGTTTTTGCGAAGCCAGATGTTAGATAATAAGTAACACGTGCTTGACCTCCGAATTAATTAGACATAGTCTGTCAACAATTTGGCTATTTTTGTACACAGACAAGTTCTTGTAGATTCATTGCTAAGCAAAAAGCGCTTTAGATCTATTTTGTCTGACTATATAATGGCATAATGATTTGGTGACTAATTAAGTAATTCTAAATATGGATACTAAAAGTAAATAGACGCAAGTTTTAATTTTTTGGAGAAGTATTTACAAAAATAACCGTTTAGATCATTTAGTTTGAGATAAATTTTGGTTAAAATGTTTCAGTTGTTGGTGACTAATGTTAGAATTTTTGTTTTAGCATTTGCAGACCTGTTGTCAGAAACATCTGTCTTTAAAGTACTTTTCGGCGTCGACGAATTGTGATCATAACTTTTCCTTCGCAGTACTAGGAATATTTTACATGAGGTTTCGTTTTCATTGATCTTTTGTTTGCACAATGTTCGACTTGTACAAATGTAACACATTATTTTGCCAAATAACCCCAAGAAATCGCGGTGGTGCCTAAACTCGCGTGTTACATTATTTAAAAATATACATTTAAGTATATGTAATTATTTCGAAATAAGCCGGAAATGAAACGGTCGTTGGCTTACCTAATTTTCGGAGGTTCATTTACTTCATTTACACAAACAATTTTTCTACATATTATTTTGATTTCAATTTCTCATGTATATTAGGTGCTCATGTTTATTTGAAGTATGTGAGCGTATGTTAATTTCGATGGAATAATTTATAAGGTACCTACATTGACTGAATGTACCCACTTCTTACGTTTGTTTATTTGTTTAGGGTATCGCTTGATGAATAAGAAATAGAAAAAAGAAAAGTTCCAGTGATTATTATTGCAATATTATGTATTTTGAACTCTAAGAAAATAATAATGCAATGGAATATTATTTTATTGTTTTTGTTTTTATCTCGTTGAACGTACAGTTTGCAAACGAGCATTAATTAAGTACTCAGCAAGAAAAGAGAAGAGAAAACTACCGATATATTTTTAACTTAATATTTCAGAGACTAAATGAACAAAATCTATCGAAAATAAATAAACAAAACAATTACCCAAAAAACCAATCAATCATCAAAGCAATATCAAGTGAAATATCTACAGCATAAAGATGAGAGCGAAATATAAAACGCGCAATCTCAGAAAGTCGCTTTCAAAAGACGGAAGTGCTTACTCGACGTCGTAGCAGTTTGATTTATTCGACCCAGACGCCATTGAATATGAAGTTTCAGCCGCTGAGGTGGCCGCTCAAATCACTGATGAAAATTGTAAGAAAAATCTCTGTTAAATATTCTCTCTTTGCCATACTTATCGGGGTAAGAAAATACCTAGCGAGTGTTACAGATAAGTTGAATGTTTTTAAAGGATTGACATTTTCCTTGGAGGCAAGATAGTTACGACAGCTTAAGGAAAATTATATTTACATAGCACTGTCACCGTAGATGATGAAAGCTAAGTTTTTAGGAGTAAAACTATAGATGATATTGGTTTTCAACCTGATAAAGAATTCGATAGTGCTCCAAATAAATACAATATATTTAAAAAGCAAAACGAAGCTAATATTAGCGGTAATTCGGGAGTATCCAAAGATGAAAAAGTAGAAGTGTTTTATTTTCCGTGGATCCTACGAAACACGAATACTTTTTGACATTTTAATAGTAAAATTATTCATATCACTTGACGTTTTATCTTGAAAATCAAATAAAAAATATCCTCATAACTCGAAGTTACGTGATTAGGTAGCTCGAAAAAAATAATTCGGAGAGGGAAAATTATGTAATAACAAATTTAACAATTCTGTTGCTAAGCTATCGAGTAATTAGCAAAAGTTTGTTAGTACAGAATCAATATCGATAGTGATGTCACTCAAACTCTCCCGCGATAAGTATATTAATTAATGGATGAAAATAAAAAAGAGAACTTTTATTGTAATTTTGAAAGAAGTCATCTAAATCATTTATATATATACAACTTGTGATATTGTTAGTAGAGTGAATATAAATAACTACTTCACATAGCTGCAGTACAAAAGTAAACTCGATGAATAATTTAAATTCTAAGTAATATAATTCCACATTTTTTTCCTTAAAACCCATTCTGTATATTTCCTTTTCGTCTATTTCATTATCCTTGCTACTTTTAAGAAAAATGCGTTCAAAGACCACTCATTTCTCAACACTGCTCCCGTCACCCTATCTAATATTTCTCAAAGCGATAAATGAGTGTTGCCATTGAAGAAATTTCTCATTATGGTAATGATACTGGCTGAGATTTTCTCAGCATAAATCATATTATATTAGAGTGCGAGTCAAGTGGTTTATTTTTCTTCTATTATCATTTTTTTATTTAAATGGTTGCTCTTGAGTTAAACTTGTTTTAATATTTAACAAAGGCTAATATTTTGTGTCAAACGTATGTATGAGTGTCATTTAAACTATGAAAGTCACTTAATATTTAAGTCGGAGAGTTAAATATTTTTTCCCCAAACAGTAGCTGTATTCCAACTGCTTAATTATTCAAAACTCTCATATAGTAGGAGAAATATTTACTTTTGTGTTAAAACAATGAATATTAATATTCAACATACCTAAATAACGTTTTGTGGTGAGGACCCTTTCACGGAATTGACCAATCAAAAGTTGCCAAATCAAATAGGATTCCATCTATTGGTTGGAGTGACCTAAATAATTGGCGTTTTCCCCAGAAAAGTGTCAGTCAAGATAAAAACCAGTAGGAAGTGGGATTTGTTTTCTACAATAGAATTAAAAGGATTTAATTCAACCATCCTTAATTCAAAGCGGATTTTTTCAAAGCCGCATGTACTTTTGTTTGAAATTACGTTAGCTTCAGACTAGAAAAAGAAAAAATCTACGTTCACATTGCGTAATTTCATATTAGTACCAAGACTTTCTAGTTTTCTACGTTAGTCTAAAAGTGAAAGACGAGGATGGATTAACCGTTTACCTTCCCTTTCTAAAAGTAATAATTTTAAGTGAACAAAGTAGTTCTAGTGCTCATCTTATCCATTTTCTTTAGAGGCTCAGATGCCCTCACCATTATTTTGCACCCAACGTTTTAAAATGTAAACCATTTGCAACATTTTAGGCTCCTAAGAGTTTCTTAGTAACGCCTTCTCTGCACCTTATCAAAACTTATCTGATGAAAATCGGGTACGAATACTAAGCTAAAGAAAGAATAATTAAATTTCTCTCATTAAAACCAGCCAGACATATTCTTGCCCACCCATACTTTTGGAGAATTGGAGCGCAAATGAATCTCTCTTTTATTTCAATTTAAAAATGCACCTCGGTACGAACGTGTGTATCGTAGTGACCTAAATATTACGGGATGTTACGACCAACTGGAAGTAGGGGAAGAGGGGATAGTTCTGAGGGAAATCGACTTCAATTAATAGTAGCTGTCGTGAGGCCACGTATCAGTTTATCGAACAATTGTTATTGTATTAGGTTCGATTATTTCGTTCAAAAGGGTAGGAACAACGGTTAGGTCATGTACTACAGCAAAGTTTGCGTACTGTTTTGGCAGGTTTCAGCGTAGTTGTAACACATTTTGGTCCCTTATCATATTGAGAGGTCTCAATGTCAATATCGATAAAAACGGGAGGTTGAACGGTGTTACATACAAATTCAAAAGGGAAGGTCATTTGACCCACAAAGAACACGTCGTCGAATCCTATTAGAGTTAATATGTATTCGCGAGAATTTCGTGCGTTAACACACTTATTTGTTATTATTTAATGTTGCGATGTCAACTCTTGCTATTTTAATATTTCCTCCCAACCATTTATTAGTGGAATAGTAAGAGGCCCATGTGAACCAAATTGATAATGATGAAGAAAATGGAGAAATTAAAGATACTTAATTATTAATGTCAAGATTGAATGTAAGATCAAGATTGGTTTAGTTAAATCACATTAATTAAGAATTCTGACGGTTCATTGCAGCGGAAATACTCATTAATAAAGTCAAGTGCGAGCACGAAGAGCTCTTAAAAGGCGTTAATGAGAATTTTTCTATCGTTCTGAAATTTTTATCGCACTAGTGAACAAGTTAAAGTACCTCGATATTATGTAGGTTACTTTAAAAAGCTTTCTTTCAAGTGTTTGATCGGCGATTAATAATGATTTGGTAATCGGATCTTAACAAGCTAATAACATTTTTTATCAGTACCTACTCCAGTTGAGATTGTTAGTATTGGGCATGTGTTGTAGCAGGTAGGTATGATTGAAAATTAATAATAGTAATAGTACTTAGCAAAGGCAATAAGCACATTTCATGACGTACGAAAATAAGTAAATAATAAAAGTAGCGTGTTATAATTTTGGACATCGAGTTTTTAATATTGCTTCTTCCATATATCAATTAGGCTCAGTCCTTAAAAAAAACGTTGATACTATTTGCAATATCTTTTCACTTTTCTCAAATTATACAATCAAAAACAACACTACTGGGAAAAAGTCCCCCATTACTTTCTTCAATTCGTATTGCCTTCTCCAGCCAGACCTTCGTTAAAGTCATCGTACCATCGTTCCTCAGATTTCCAGGTGGCGACATCCATCTCCAGGCAGCGAACTCTATTATTACGTAATATAAATCTGAGGATTATACTTCAAAGAATACTATGATCTCAATAATACTTAGGTCATTTTTCTACGGATCACGACACGATAAAATGTAGTGATAGAGCATCATATATTTCTAAGAACTGTTTACTTACGAAACGACACAACACCACTAGTATCGTATTAAATGGTACATGGAATTATATGGTATTTAAAGTCCTCACCACATTGTTGTGTCGTGAGCGATAGAAAAACGGGCTCATGCTATAAATATCACCGTGCGAGTAGAAAGGACATGGCTAAACGACTGCCTCAAGCAGGCATAGAAATTTCTCACTAGTTGGTAACGTTCAAATATTAATTAATTAATTATTACGTGTTTGTTATTCTCGTAGAACTTTCGTGAATTAATGAAATAATTAAAAGTTTTTTACTTGTTTTTCCATGTGTTTTGTTTGACATGGAGAACGTAAGATTTAACGTTTCGTTTTACGAAAAATGTGGACAAGAAACCTACTTTAAAAAATATTAAAACGAGGTAAACTTTTGTTAGGCTAGCCTTACACACACAATAATATTGTCAATTAAAGTACATACCTATTGTCAATAATATTTTGTGCGTACGGCCCCGTATTTCAATATTGTTCAATATTATTGTGGATTTCCACATATTTTGATTTTGTCACAGCAATATCGGGGGGAGGCAGGGGTCAATCATATTATCGTGTACACGCACGGCAATATTTTAGTTGAGAAAAAGATTTCAATGCACGCGGACATTCGGTTCTTAACCGACTGCGCGACAGCAAAGACAGGGTTATGTTTTTACGCGTATCTATGTATGTGGGATTCTTTATACACTCGAAGCATCCCAGCGGCTGGACGGATTTAATGAATGAGATGTCTATCGATTTGTCTATGCCGTGCGATGGTTATAGGCTAGGTTTGGTTTTTATAAAAACAAAATGGCGGCCGTGAAATACGAAACGGAGGGAGAAACAAAATAATGTCGCCTACCGATACCCTATAGGGGTATCGATGAATAGGCCTTTTAAAATCAATAAGTTTCCTTGACCATTTTACAGCCATAAGCTCCGTTTAACAATTACACAACCCGAAAGTTGTACAGGATGTATATTGCGGACTAGAGCGAGTGATATGGTAAATGACGTGCCTATAGATAGATTTCTTTAAGCTTCATTAAAACGGTAGGTATTTATAGATAGGTACGATATCTTAATAATATAATACTAATAAAAAGAGGTCAATAAAAATAAATAAATTAAAGAAAACAAAAAATCCGACTGCCTAAAAGCAAACAAAAAAGTTGGTAAAAGAGGATGTAGAAAAAAAAAAGAACTGAAAAGATGTAAACAAGACGTTTGTGCCAAATCACAACATGCAGTTGGAGACTACCTATGAATTAAATGTAATTCGCAAACTGATTGATCAAAAAATATAGGTACGCAGCCTCCGAATGCGTGTTGTGATTTGATAGCATCATTTTTTGAAAACCTATACGTCTTGTTCACATCTTTTCAGTTCTTTTTTTTTCGACATCCTCTTTTTACCAACTTTTTTGTTTGCTTATTATTTGATTAAAATGGAAGCCGAAAACTATCCATAGCGAAAATAGTGTTGATTATATTAGTAGTTATTTAATAAGAGTTTGTGAAAGCTGGCATCTCTCATTCTCATGTAATTTTTAAAATCATATTCTTCAGTAAGTAATACTTCAATTATTGGATAAAAATGATTTAACTCAGCTTTTTTTCTCATCCAGTCTTTAAACCATTGTTTTTTCTTGATTGCTTTTTTTAGTAGATGAAATAAATGCAATTATCAATGCAACGAGTTTTTTCCTTCTATCCATCATATAAAACGTGCGCACACGAATCTAGCTGCTGAGCGACTGAGTCAGATTGTACCACGATAATTGTATTATTAACAATTGCATAGGGGACCATATATTAATGAATATTTTTGACAATATTGCCTTTACAATATTATTGTGTGTACGGCTAGCCTTACACTCCAAGTTCAATCGTAACCATCTCCATGAAAAAAAAAACTGTAGTCTGACGTCATTTTATCGCTCTGTGGCTTATGTCAATGTCATTGTTGATATTTATTTCAATATTTAATATCTTCTTGTTAAATTAGTGCGTACCTATAATATGTGTGCGGAAGGATCCTTCGGGGAAACAAGGCGTAATGTTACGTATATATTGTTGAAGTTTGTAAACAAAAGTCTAGCTAAAGTTCATGGTAAAATCGTTTTCTTTTAATAGTTTGTACTTAACCTATTGAGGTAGGATTTTTTTCAGGATTGTAATGAAATAAACAGTTCCTGAAACTTTTTTCATATGAAATACTAATATTCAGCTATGCAGTATTACATATTACTAGGTACAATGTTTATGCATTGTTGAGGCAGTCGCCTATACATGCATTTAGCCATGTCCTTTAATCAATTCCTAATGATCTTGTTCAACTTGACCTAACGCTATTAACAGAACATCACATGCATTCACAATTTATAAATAGTGTGTGAATCACGATTTTCCTTCACCTTTCAGAACTAGTTATAATAAAATTCATATGATTGTATTTCAAACTTATGATACACGTTCTGAATAAAATATCGTCCAGTCCTTCCATAATAATGGTTGTCTAGAAGAGAACGCCGAATTGCCATAAGAACGTTTATACTAATTAATTTAATAATATAATATAATATATAATAATTAATTGTATAATTGGTAATTGTATTTCCTGGTGTGCAATAAAGAGCATTTATGTATAATTTAATGTTTATGTTGACTCGAATCATGAATCTAGTCAAGATACCACAGAGAAGTCCATTAGATAAGTAAGATAGAGTATAGTCGTATCATTGATTCAGACGACTAATATTAGGGCGTAAAGGCCCGGCTACATGCAGAGACTCGCATGCGCAAACGGCTTGTGCAAACGTTTGCACATGCTGTGCTTTATACCGTTTTACCTTTTTAATGTATGCTTATGCAAACTAGACTTTTTCTGGAAATAAGATTGAGTGTGTAGCCAGACTATATGCAACGTATCAATAAGTTGTTATTTTTCTATCTAATTATGACTAGCGTTATTTTAGACTCCTGTAAGGGACTCTTATCTGACAAAGCCTTGTCTCCCTTCCTAATCCATTCTAAGCTTATTATTGATACTGAATGATTGTTGCTAGATTGTATTCAGCCTATTGCTATGCTGGATAAGCTACTCCAAAAAAGTCCCCCGTAAGTTTTGTCGTATGAGGCTAAAATATAAAAATTCCTCAACGCATGGTGGGAATAGATGCGTATTGTAAAATTCAGCAAAACGCAGCACACTTGGTGGTAGGATCTTTACGGTCGGACTGGCTAGCTACCACATTAAAGTCACATTAAAGTCAAGCAGTTTACTGTGTTCCGTCGTGTGTATGTGACAGCCAGAAGGGTTTAGGGGAGTCCCTCTATATTTTAGACCTTGTCTGCGTTTACTATCAGGTGCCACTAGGGTCAAACGTGACCAATTGAAATAAAATAAAAATAGGTAAAGTTAAAAAAATAGGTAACGTTAAAAAATAGGTAAAATTAAAAAAATAGGTAAAGTTAAAAAACAGGTAAAGTTAAAAAATAGGTAAAGTTAAAAAAATAGGTAAAGTTAAAAAAGTAGGTGAAGTTCGTAGTCAACGTGGCCAAGGAAGTTAATGACCGCATTATTGATCTGTCTCCTTGCTCAAATCATTCAATTGAGAAACATCATATTTTACATTATGCTGATACCACTCTACGTTCCTCGAACATTCTTTTTTATTGCAAATATGTCCATCCAAAGTTTGTCTGCCAGAAATCGCTTAGTGCGATAAGACCGCCCATTGCACTACATCTTTATTTGTTTTTTTAAATAATAATGTTATTGGTTTTGTGTACAATAAAGAGTATTGCATTGTTATACAGAGTGTAAACGAATTCGCATAATTCCTTCAAACCGCGTGGTGTAAGGTATAACGGGCTGGTGTCCGCAACTCCACGTCTAAGCGCGTATTTTGCGTGATGAGTGGTAAGTGTAGTTACTCAATCCACCCTAACTCCTCGAAAAAGGCCAGCACACCCTTGATGTTGCTGGTGAGCTCTCGGAGAGTACCTGGGTTTCCAAAGTACTTGGCCCTGTATGTGGCGACCTCAGGGCAGTTTAGTAGCACGTAGGCTGCCGTCTTGTCCTCCTCCATGCATGCTCTGCACAGTGGGCTATCTGTAACTCCAATGACAAAGAGGTGTTTGTTAAATGAACTATGGCCAGTGATGGCTGCTGTGACTGTACGCAGTTGTTGCTTTGACAGCCGGAGAGCTTGTTTAGTCAGGCGACCGTCAATGGTGGGAAGCGCCTCCTTGGCCTGCCTGCACTCGCCATGGTTTATCCATGATGAAATACCTATGCAGGGTCAATCTGTTCGACCTTTTTTTCTTGCGAAAATCCTCATCCCTTCGCCCGGGGAAAGGGAGTATGCCGGACTCTTATCGGCTAAAAACCCACGGTGTTCCTTTTCCTGACACTTGGCCGGGGTCGCGGGATTCGCAACTGCATGCACCGGGACTCCCGCAGGCCTCGGTCCGTCAACCCCTGGCGTCTGCAATGGCAATCTGTGTCACCGCGTGATGTAATGGTGACACAGATTGACCCTGCGTAAGTATTTCACAGACAAAATAAAAAAAAAAAAACATTCAAATTAAATACATGCTGTTGTTTTTGAGTTAATCTATACATACCTGTAATAGATCATGTGGTTATAAGGAATTACGCGAATTCATTTACAGCCTGTATACAATTTAATTCTGTGAAAGTTCGACTCCATTAGCTAAAATAACACAAGATGTTTCAACGTTTAATGCATTTGCAATTCAGTGTGTTTTAGTTAGTGAAGCAACAACTGCGGTTCATCAGACAAACCGCTTTAGGGCAACTATTTTATTTTGCAATTCGGTTTGTTTCCACAGTTTTTTTTGCTTAATTTCTTTCTCGTTGTGTTTTCGGCTCATGCTTGTTCAAAAACTAGTCACTCATTTTGCAAAACGTGTTGATAATGCACAGTTTAAACCTGTAGATCTAGAAGCATGAAATATTGCACAGGAATTCCTTATATAACGTAGGTGACTATTAAGAAAGATTTTTTGAATTCCTTCCCTAATGGGGTTAAATGGCGAATGAAAGTTTGTATGCAAGCTTGTCATTTTCAAAGTTAGAAATATGGATATTGGTGTTTAAGCTTCTGTTTATAAATAAAAGTCAGTTATGTCAGCGTTTTTGGAAATTTAGCCCCTATAAGAGGGTAAAATAAGGGATGAGAATTTGTTTGGAAGTTTGTAATTTTTGAAGTTAGAAACGTGGAATTTGGTATTCAGGCTTCTGAAGAACTTCAAAAGTAAGTACCTAATAAAAAATACGTTTTAACTGATTTAGGGGTTGATTTATCAATAGAGAAATTTTAAGATAGACTAAGAAATAAAATGCCGTTAATTATAAGAAATTCACATTTCATGGCTTTCCTTCTAATTTAAGATAAAAAAAAACTCTTTCAATTGAGAAAAGTCGAATGGTCCCCGAGATGTTGCCGATGGGAAATCCCATCGGGCACACGGCTAGTTTAAGATAAAGTCCAGCGCAGACGAGTGACACTCCTTGGCGTATTTTTTTCCCGGGAAAATAAAACAGTGTGCGTCCTGACTGGGCGTATTGCGTATTGCGGAGCAGCTTTACCGTCGATACCTGTCCTTAGTGCATGCGGGAAAGTTGCCGCGTACGCGCGTGTTTAGTGTTTTGTTTATTTGACTTTGGTTTTAATAATGTCGATATCAAAATTCAAACGTTTCGAACATATTTTATTTAATGCGCCGTTCATTCCGCCTGCGCGGTGCGCCGTCACTCAGGACGCACACTTATAATGTACGTTAGCCACATCTGTCGTGTGGGTTAAGCGCGGACAAAAAAAATACGCCGAGGACTGTCATCGTTTGCACTGGGCTTAAAACTACTTTCTTACATTACCTTTGTAACCAGAAATTATTATCACTAGGTATAATGTTAATCGAACATAAACACACATTTGTTACTTTAAAAACAAATTGTTTAAGGCGCTTCCTCACCGGGAGCATACGCGTGTACCTAATGTAACAATGCAATATTAAATTTTGAACATTACTACTTGGTGATAATGCTCAAAATCGAATCTTGCATTGTTACATTACACACGAATGCTCCCGGTCAGGGAGCGCCTTTAAATCTAGCGTCTTGGTACAAAGTTTAAACATGACTTGCAGTCTTAGTTTCTTGAATGTAAAAGATGCAGTAAACATCTTCAGTATTTTGCTGAACATAAAATACAAAATACTTTTCATTCTACAGTGTAGCAGTACTGAAGACTGAAAATTGTACCTATTTTACGGGCTGATTGCTTTTGAGCTAGTGGTTATACTGATTACTCAGGGGAATCTTAAGTTTTCCTAAGTTTTCACCGAGCTTTTCAAGGAAAAATCAGCGCTCTCTGAGATTACACTTTGGTTCAGTTTTTTAAAGTTTAATTAATATCGGTAAATGTAACTTTTATGTTGTAATATGCTAAGCAAACAACTGGATCTAAGAATCTTGATTGTTACATTCGTAAACCTTTTTTTTATTTTTATTTTGCTTAGCTATAGGTATTAGAGGCCTTTTTACATGGCTTTGGTTTGTAGCCTATAGTTTGGTTAGTAGTCTATAGTATGTACATCTAATAATCTTTAAAAAATAATAAACGTTTATTTGCTTGAAAGTTTTCCTGAGAAGATAGCTCCCCAATTTCTTCGACAAAAATTAATTTGTTCTGAAAAAAATATAGGTCGGTTGTTTTTCAATGTTCTACAACATTTTAAAACGAATCCAAATGTACTTCACTATCCTCCGGTTTCTGATTTAAGAATTCGGGATAAGCAAATACTTAAGTAATATGAGTACAAAGTTGTCAAAAAAATGCTTTAAAATCCGTCATTTTTTTGACAACTCAATACTCAAATGTTCCATAAGTATTTGCTTATCCCAAATTCTCAAATCAGAAACCGGATATCGATACATTCGAAAAAATTGGGCAATTTCCCTCACTAAAAAATAATTTGAGCCGATAAAAAACTACTTAACTGTTATTTTTCAATGCTCTGCAACATATCTTAAAACGAATCAAATCGGAGCTAGACACCTGGGGCGCTTTCCTTCTGAGTATTACATTCATAAAATATACGGACATTATCACCTAACGGTATTAACATTGTCATGTCACATTGCGCAGGAACTATCGATTGTCCAATGTACGTATTAGCATGACCATCGTAAACTAACTAACATGACATGTTGACAAGTGACATGGAGCAAAGAGAACGTTACATTCAGACCCGAATGTTATGCAATACACGTGTACTGAGCGCATAAGAAATTGACCTGACGTTATAGGTACATAAAAAGGAAGAAAATAAAATAAACACATGCCATGCTTGTCTACTCCAAGCGGGTAAGCATAGTTGTAAAGAAAAGGTATTTGAAAGGAATGAGCCTATTTCTAGTACATTTTCAACAATTCGCGACTTGAAAATTGAACTCAGGCCCTCGACCCAGCAGATGTGCTTACGACCAATGAGAAAGACGAATGACAAAAATAATCTACTCTCAAAATGTATTTTAATAACAAAAACACAATTCAAATCATACGAAAATATGAATTGTGTGTCACAAATATTTAATATCACAATTAAATGCTCGAAAAATATGTTTTCCTTTTCAACGACAAGATACGAATACCTCGAAAGTCAACGACATCGAAATGTGGATGCTCTCCAAATTTCCACTATAGCTATGTCAAATAAA
The DNA here is from genome assembly GCA_905220435.1 of Amphipyra tragopoginis. NCBI lineage: Eukaryota > Metazoa > Arthropoda > Insecta > Lepidoptera > Noctuidae > Amphipyra > Amphipyra tragopoginis. The sequence goes on from HG992006.1 coordinate 9,628,529, forward strand.
TATTGGGGAAACATATAAAAAAAATGGGACAGAAAAATTTATGAGGTACTTTGTCAATTTGTTCATTTCCCCGAGCTATTACATAAACAACGAACATTTTCTGTGGCCTAAAATAATTGAGAACTCCCCTAGCCTCCTTTCGAGAAGCCCTTAAAGAACAGACTAAGATTCTTAGTAATTATTAAACTTGCGAAGCGTTTGTACCAAAAAAGCCCAACAAGGTTGTCCGTCAAGTACTATAATCGAAGGATCCAGGTGGTAAAGCTAGACATGTTAAAATGGTACCTACCAACATAAATTCATGATATTTTGTCCAAAAAGAAATCATTTTCATTTGCGAGTCCTTATGAAGACGTGGTACAGAAGTTTTAATTAATTTAATTTTTAAAACTGTTTATTTCATGCAAATTTTCATTATATTTGTACATAAAAATAGCGCTTAATCTAGTTACAATAAGATTATGTGCGCTATAAGCTTATTTTAGAGTTGCTCACTTATGTTACAGGCTGAGAACCTACACGCTGACATCCTCCATTCCATACTTCCCCACAGTAAAATAGGCTTTTAAGACATTTTTAATTTGTTGAGGTTTTTTGTCTTCTAATTTGGTCTAGGTGGTGGTGGTTGAGGAGGGAAATCTTTACTTTCCCGTAAGTATAAATTCCAAGAACCTTGAAATTGAAGATTTTAAGCGTTATAAGTATATATAATATAAATTTCACCTTGAATATCTTTCCGATAGTACCTACAATTTTATAAAAGCAATCGATCTTGATACTATTAAAAATATAGACTAAAAGGCAGACTTGTAATCAATCAACCTACTTTTATGTTTTCTTTTATGTTTTAACAGAAGTTAACAGAAATTTTCATCCTCGCCTTTAAATATTGAGAAAACCTTGAAACAATTATAAACTACGGAAGTAACTATAATAATATTTACGATGGTAATAACAAAATGCATCAAGCCACAAACTGCTCCATTAAATTTTAATACAACAGACATTACATTATTATGGTTACACAGTATGTTAACGATGTACGAAAAGATGTCTCCATATTTGTAATTGGAAAAGTCATAAATGTGATTCGGCTTATAAAACAAACTTACGAGAAATCCTTGAAATCATTATAATAAATCCGACCCGAATCATCAGTACTTACCTGTTTGTGTTTTAAGAAAGACATGAAAGATTGAACACAATACTATAAGAATTCCTATATTACTTCTCATGTAGTTTAACAGAATAAGGTAGAAAAAGAATGGCGTAGACAAACACAAAATTGTCACACTACCTCCTACACCTCTACACTAGAGAAGTTATATGAACCGCTTTAACGACTGCTCCTAAATCCAGGTGAATCTCAAAAGCCTTTTATTACAGTTCGCCGACGTGCCCTCCGCCGTCGCAAACTTACTCCACTATTCAATGACTGGCGATCAATTAAAAACTAAAGTGTTCAACACCCAGAGTTTGCTCAAAAGTTTCTTATATCCAAAGGTTTATTTAATGAGCGGTTTGGGGAGACTCTCAATTTTGTTCTCTAGTTGAACTTACTTGGTGTGAATTCAAAATGGCTTACGAGAGTTGAATATTCTAGTGGATAAAAAAATCATATTAAAATTTGAAGGATTACATTAAATTATGTCTATACGTTTTTAGGAGACCTCGGGTGCAATTAATGAAAAATAATGACGTGTAACTGGTTACTATTCTGATATTCTAATAGAAAATTGTTTAATAAAAAAAAATGACCTAACTCACGAACAGCAAATTAATTTCAAGCAGAAATCCTGCCAATCTAAAAACGAACTAGCATAATATTCATCGGTAAACATATTTCAGTCCTAAACCGTTATTAATCCAATGTTAAGTCAATTAGGCGCCGACTCCCTTATTAAGGGGCGGATATAGGCGGATATGTGCGGATATAAGTGCTTCGGGGCGCGTTGGGTCGGAAACTAAAATCGTGGCGCGGTTTGCGCCCCCTGGTCTAATGGGCCCCGCCGTAACGAGGGACGGCGAGGACTCTCGAGACCCGACCGATCTCGGAGCGAACGGCTAGGTACGGCTCTAAAACGAGTTGTGTATGTCAAGGGTCTTATGAGATCGTTCTTTGAGTGTTCTATGATTTTCGGCCATGACGAGGTAGGGTTGCCGCAACCGTTGTGTTTATAATTGAGATCATTTGTGCTGTTACGGCATTTTAAACATCACGTACGTTGTCCTTGCATGTTAGTTTTTTTTTTTTTGTATACGATACTGAATGGAATATTTTCTTTTGTCAACAGATTTGCATCCTTTGAGTGGCTGCTCAGTAAAGGTGAGTTTTCGAAATCAAAAGATAAATTTTATTATGCCTGAAACATCAAATAATACATTCATTCAATGTGACAGTTCGTATGTATCATTTCGTTTTTCATTAATTGAACTGCTATTGTGAGTGAAGTCAGATCGGCTACTGATTTAATCAATTGACCCGACGCCGAACTCCATTTGAGAGGGACGGGTCCGAATCTGTAAGCCCTACAATCATTACTAGGTACATTATTGCCAGTAATAGTGACCCTTCGATTGAGATTGCTGATAAATTTAATGGAACTATCCAATAATATACCCAAGATTTTCGATTACCAACCCATAACTGTCGTTGGTAAAAAGTTATAGGAATTTTGATATGTTCATAATTGAAGGTCAAATAAGTTTTGGTAATTTAATTTTGCTTTTTCACCATAGCTCAGCTTCAATTACATGAATTAAATCCATTCATATATCCTGAAACCAATCAATAAAAGCTTAAATATCAAAATGATAAATAACCTTACTAAGATGACATTGTTCACGATACATTAAATATCTCACATGACATTTCTGCTTTGATTTACAAAAATAAACATAATTGACGCATATTCAAAGGTTACAAAAAACCAAAGCATTGTTCTTCACGAATATGTCGTTTAAGCAACTAGCATTTACAACTAGCATTAAGAACACAAATTGAATACAACCTCATTTTAAAGACCAAGCAGTGTCATTTCCCTTTAATAGTAGGCCTTTCTTGTTTTTTTTTTTCATGATAGGGTTTTCCCGGCATTATTCTGCCTGAGACCTGTCTGTCGCCGGTCTCTTAATTAAGTAGACGCTCATTAGTAGGCGCACGAAATTATGCGTACCGGGGGTGAACTGCATTGTGTTACTCAAATCTGACGCATCCTGTCAATTTGCATCGTTTCATGTAAGTGCCCTCATTGATGGTAGTGATGCTTCTGACGTCAACAGTACTTCAAGACTTTCGAGTTCATACTGGCAAAGAGCGTGATGATAAACAAGTACTAAATCACTTGTCTGATACGAGACAAGGTCATTGGCCCCTGCAGGATGCCAGTGCTTATTCCATTACTACCGTACTGAACTGTTTATTACATTGGAATTTTGTTTCGTGATTTTGGCTTTGATAAGCTAATGTATGCATGTACACGCGTCATCTATCATCGTTTATACGACGAATAACATTCACATTAAAATTTCTATTGTACTCCAATTCGATGTATGAAACCACATAGATTTATTTGTTTGATTCAAAATATGATTTTTCTGCTATTATAATTTTATTGTTATCGAATTTAGGCCTAATACTGGTTACGTTACCGAGATTATACCTAACTATTGTTTTCAAAATCATGTTATTATAATATGATTACCTATTTTATATTCAAGGTTTCGTTCATTTTGTAAAAATATAATACTGACTGTTGTAATTTTTGTGAAGCTCTTGAACTGAGTTACGATAAAATTTTAAATAATAATCCTATTCTCTGTCAGCAAACGGTATAATACCGGAGAAATCTATAAAATTGCCTCAAGGCCGTCCAACGATTCTGATGATTCTTAATGTGTTACGTGCCCAGATATTGAAGAGCTTTTTAACTTTGAAGCTGAAACGAAATGGAAGATCATGATAGAGTAGTGCCATAAAAGTTGTACATGTTGAAAGCACCGCTACTGCAGACGCGTTTAACTGCTAATCGTGTTGCGAACGATAGCAACCGACAGTAGTTACTGCAACGGTTTGCACTGGGACCGTTTGCGGCCAGCTTGCTCTACTGAACTGATTGCTCTGAACATTGCCGTGTGACTTCACACGTACGGCTTTGGGTGCAATGTGCATGGCATGTGCAGTTGAATATTATTTTGTTCGCGTCAAATTCAGTATATGATTGGACACAGAGAACAATTTACGATATTGTTACAAAATAGTATGACGGTACATTCAACCTCGGTTTCCGGAGAGGAACTGATAAAAAATATTATGATGAAGAAATATTATATAAAAGCAAAAAATGCTTAAATATTACGTGATATAATACGTGGAATAACAGTCGCAAATAAAATAAATTAAAAGGAATTCTCCTTTTATAACACACTCCATTATTACAATAAGATAAATCATTAGAATCTTAATCACTCTTAAATCTGAACAATACAAACAAAGCCAAACATAAACCATCGATACTCAAACTGTGATTCGTATACTAATTTCTGATTTAAATTTATGAAAGCCAAATTTGACATCGAAAGGTTTAATCACATCCGCAATGAATATACAACCGTCATTGGATACCGACAAGCAATATTTATTGCTTGTTTTTATACAAAAAGCTACAGTGAAATTGTCGTTTTGGTCCAAATATTGCTCCCTGGGGTACTATTCTCACTAGCAGCAGTTACTATGAACATTTAACTTGATACAGACGTCATGGTATCGTGATATATCATTGTTATTATGTGCTGAGATACAAAGTTTTAGGTATTCCTCCAAGGATTAATTGTTGCCGTTAGTCATGGGAGAGTTATTTGTTGTGTGTTGATGAAGATCATTTGTTTCATCATTTTCGTTCTTTTTGCTGTTTCGGGTGTTTGTATTGTTTCCGCGTCTTATTTCATATTACTTAGTCCGTCTCTGTCAAATCTATTTCGTATTCTTTTTCGATTTGTTTCATATCAAAATTGGTACAATAGAGTTCTTCAGGATTAGTGTTTTTTTTGTGAGACCTTGTCTCCACATAATATTTCAAACACAGTTGATACAAATGCTTTCCCAGTTGCAAATGCAAAGTTATAAAAGTTGATTTTAAAGTTGAGACGGCCGATTATTTCATTTTTCAGTGAAGAAATAAAATGCTCTATTTTGAAAAGAATACAATTTAGAGTCTATTGTATTCTTTTCTAAATATAACCTTCTTTGTTGTAAAGGTACTTTACGGAAAACGTATCGTGCAAGGCCCAACTTGCACTTTACAATTTTTATTTTAAAAATATTTCGAGAAAGTTTCGTAACGTGATATAATCTGTCTTCTGGGTAAAGTTATTTAAAGCTCACTCAAAGATTTGCTTTTGTTCTACCTCTACTCGGAAATACTCTAAAACACGGAAGTGCTATTTAGGGTATTTTAGTCACTGTTTCTTGTTTAAAACTAGAAAGATACGTAGTAAAAGTAGGTGTAGATAACTACTAATATTATGCTACAGAGGCCATAAACAAAATTAAATGCTTAAACCTAAATGTACATGTATATAATTCGTTTGTTTATAATATGTTAGACACAAAATATTTTTAAGTTTGTTGACGATTTACTGCATGATAAAGAAGAGATCCACTTTAGAATGTCTATTTTCTGTTCGTAAGCGGCACAATTCACTTGACCCCTAAGATTCTTAAGGCGTGCAAGACCTTGGTAATGTAAATAGCTAACGTCTTACTGTATAAATACCAAATAATGATTCATACGAATAATAATCTTCACGTATTTTCCAAGATGGTATCAATTAAGTAAGGTAACTTCACACCGTCTTTAATGGGAACAACTTAATGGTACCAAAAGTTTTTGGTACTCAATTATTCACACAAGTCATGCCTTACATTCTAATCGTGTAATTACATATGAATCATCTAATAAATTTTAAGTAATTAACGTAACCTTAACACTTACTTGTGATCGCCTGTTAGATAAAGATATTAATATCGTACATCAACGCGGAAATCGGTTCCAATGTGTACTAGGAGTCAAGTTTTTTCGGCACGATATTAAATCTTGGTAAATTGAGAATATTACAACGGTTATTAAGAGTCCATATTCATTGTTCAGCAGTGAAGCTTTACGAGCTTTTTTAACCGTTTTTTTACTATTATGACATGTCTTGATCAAAATCAACCGGACTTGCTGCTATAAAGTCTGTGGATATGCAGTTTTCTCGGAAAGAACTAATCCCGCCTAGCTGACCAAGTTGGTGGCTTAACTTTTATTAAAGGGTGTAATATCATGCATGGACTGCCTTGTTGGTCTAGTGGGCGCAAGCGCGACTGCTGAACGTGAGGTCCTGGGTTTGATCTCCAAGTCTGACAAAGTGTTGTTTGGTTTTTCCGTGTGGAATTTCTCAGTAACAACCCGGAGTCTGGATTTGTGCTCGGTTCATGGCAATAGGCTCGACAACGACCGAAATGAGGGTGAACGTAACCTCTGCCCAAACCTTTGGGCCGTGCTTTGGGGAATACAGACGTGATGTTTGGTTTTATTATGTAAAATCATGATGGCAGAATGAGTATCAGTGCAATTCTATAAGAATCTCACCTCGATCGCGACTGTCAATTAGACACTTGTCGTGACACAGCGTGGATAACAAAACTACGCGTTATTGATTATACTGTCGATTATCTGTGTTTGCTTCTATTCGACACTATGACGACGTCTGTGGTCTAGTGGTTCGAGTCTCGGACTGCTGATCACGAGGTCGTGGGTTCGATTCCCACAGGACACAAATATTTATGTGATGAACATAAGTGTTTGTGTTGGTCTGGGTGTTTCTTATGTATTATAAGTATGTATTTACAAAAAAAAAGTATATAAGTATTATATCCATTGTCTAGTACCCATAGTACAAGCTCTGCTTAGTTTGGGACTAGATGGTGCTGTGTAGAAAATGTCCCAAAATATTTATTTATTTATATTATCCATACTGTGACATTATGGATATCGCGTTAACCGTCGATATTGAGGTGCGTTTCTTACAGAATAACATTACAGTATCCTGTTATGCTCTTATGATGAAATCGATTTCCTTAGTTGAAGTGAGATCACTTAATCAGATGTTAAGTAATTTATATATTTAAATACATGTGCATGGTAGTGTGAAGTAATGGCCTCGTGTGCAGACGAGCCGTGACCTTGGCTGGTGAGCTCCATGTGAGCGGGTGCGTGCGTCACGACCGCACCGCATCACGATCTTTGTGATGGGTGCATAGTTTGTTTCAATGGTAGCAGGAAGTGGTTTAATGGAATATTGATAATCTACAGGTGTTTAGACTTCTTTGTTAGTTTGTTTAGATAGTTGAATGTTCTTTGTGTAAAACAAAGATACTTTTGGCAGTCACATACTGTCTCCTGTAGAAGGATTTAAGAAAAGGGTTGCGGAGGTCTGTTCGCAGTCTTCCGTGCAAAATTCTGGTATTCAACAGTATCTGATTAAACAGGACGTTTTCCAACATAGTTCGGAAGAGGCTAGGAGGAGGGATAGCCTAGCGGTTGAACACCTGTCTTTCGTTTGGGTCTAGTTTTAAACCCGGCATGCACCTCTTGACTTTTTGAATTCATGTGGACATCAGAGTTTGATTATCACTTACGTTAACGGTGAAGGAAACCATCGTGAAGAAATATCAACAAAAGAAAGGGCTTCATCAAAAGAAAGTTCTCGATGGTGTTTGTAAGCCCGCCAAACTCGCACCAGCCAGCGTGGTAGACTAATGCCTGTACCCTTCTCATTCTGAGAAGAGGCCCGTGCCCTGCAGTGGGACAGTTATCGGCTGATTATAATAATGCTTATAATTATGTAAGTATGAAATTCTTCTACGGAATAGCAATATTTGGAGGCAATTTACCATGCTAAATAAAAAAATGTCGTACAAGTAGTCTACCAAAAGCCCTGTTTTATAAAAATAAAAGCGATACATGCGAGACATAACAAAAATGTTATGCAAATTATACAAAAGAATCATGATATAATAACAATTCTAATGTAAATATGTTCCTTTTTTTATCGGCATCATCTCCTTATCTTATTAAATCTCATCAAATGAAGCAATCTTCTTAAATCGGTTTAACCGAAAGTGCTTATAAAATATATTTTGGCTGCGTTGTAAACGAGCAAATATCATCTTCTCACACCTAAAAGCTGTTTATCTCGCCTCAGGCCTCTAGGTCGGTATCTTGCACTGCAGTATAAAATATTTAAACGCAGGATATAAATTTTTGCGACCGCCACTGTAAATTTTGTTCGTGCGGCTTATTCACCACATTCTATTTTATCCAAGTGACATGTGACCGTTTTCGTGAAAAGAATATATTGCGTATTTTTAATAACCATTATGGTGTTAAGTATGAGATTCTCATAACGTTGATCGTAAATAAAGAGGTTTATTCGATATTGGAAGGAAGAATTTTGAGAGAGCGCTTAGGGCATGTTCTCTTCTTATTTTATTAAATGAAGTCAGGAGATTTATATAAAGCTGAGAATGTGTAGAATTAACAACCTTGCGGATCATAATGATTTGTGAGGTTGCGCTTGCCGTGGTAAGTCCTTGGATGGGTAACCGTTTGATATACATCGAGAACCTTCCGTCTCTCGGACAGCACGTTAAACCGTAGGTCCCGTTTGTGACCCGCAGGAGGGCGCTCGACGAACTCCGGCCACCCTAGTGTGTGGCCTGCGGGCGATGCTCGACTAGTAACAGGCCTGAAGGTGGCGCGAATGTGTTCCGTGCGTGCCTCTCAAGAGGACAAGAATAAAAAAGGTCCCGTTTGTGATACGGATATCTGTGACAGTCGTTACGGGTAGTCAGAAGCCCGAAAGCATGACCACCGGTCTAACCTTGGATATTGGCATAGCCCAGTAGCTGGGTTGTGGAGGTCTGATGACAGTCGCTCCGTGTAAAATACTGGTATTCAGCCGCATGTGGTTAGACTGGAAGTTGACCCAAACATAGTTGGGAAAAGGCTAGGTAAAACGTTGTTGTGTGTATAAACTCATAATGACTTTCTTTTGCAATCACTCAGCAGCTTGCGGGTGTGAAATTTAGACATCTGGTAGATAGCTAATTATGGAGTATATTTACCTAAACTTCGAGGAAGGAAGTAACATAGAGTGGATAATACCTCCTCTAAAATCCCGGAATAATTATAATGACGTTTTAATCCCGGGATTTAAAAATCACGAATTATTTATTGGACTTTATTTATAGTTACAAATTATTTATTTGAAGAATCATATAGGTAACATTTTTAGGGTTCCGTACTAAAAGTATTAGGCAACCGCTAGCGGCCTGACTGACGATCCGGAATTCCGGATCGTCAGTGCCATTCTTTATCTATTGTGTCTATAATCACAGTACTCGATAAGTTAAATTAAATAGCTTTGTTTTACATTACATACATTGTTTTACTTTTCACATAGTACGGAAGCCTAAAAAATGTTATATGATTTTTCGAATCAATAATTTGTAACTACATATAAATTAAGTCCAATAAATAATTCGTGATTTTTAAATCCTGGGATAAAACGTCATTATAATTATTCCGGGATTTTAGAATCCACTCTATGTTACTTCCTTCCTCGAAGTTTAGGTAAATAAACTCTACCAATTCCGATCTCAGCTAATTAAATACAGTTAATACTATTAATAGCATAATGTATCACCGGTATGTGCTAATGGCTAATAAACTCACAGATAAAAAACAAACATGTCCTAACAGACGAAGTAAATAGTTTAAATTTTATTATGTCGTTACGTTGAAACTGTAATAAGGACCAAGCGAAAAAAATAGTCCTCTAAACACGCTCAATTTCCCAGAACACTGAATTTTATTTCAAAGTTTTATACTAGAACGCTATTAGCAACGAAAAACCCGGTATAAAGTGTCCCTGTTAAACGTTTAACTGTGCTATTTAGAGGCAGCCCTGTGTCGCTGGTGCAATACAGCTCAATTAAGCTTCTGCCAGCCCTGAGCTGGTGGCAATTCGTTGCGGTTAAGTTGTGGTCACATTAAACCGTCGAACCGCACCGCGTCATTTGCGACAAAGAATTTTGTACATTGTTGACTGATGTCCATACAGACAGAGTGGAGTGTGCAATCAACTTTATTTACATAAGTGTGCTCAGTTGAATTTTAATGAAGTGATTAATGCTCGTTTATTTGTTAGAGAGATAACGAGGTAATAAACATTTGTGTTTGTATACAAATTATGTGTTAAAAGGAAAGAAAGAAAAACACACAATGTATAATCTGCTTACAATGCCGTGTTAGGTGTCAGAGTTAATTGAGGCAAATAGGTTACAATGGCGCGCATAGGCGATGAGCTGCACAACTTGACAGTTTTATAATGGTATATTAATTGCAACACTATTAAAATGATTGAACTCGATATAAAAATAAACGGACATGTCTGTTATTGTATTGCTATTGTGATATGGCACGAAAGACACCTATGCCGCCCATAAAGTAGACAAAGCAGTTCGTTAGGGTTAAATGACAGATTGGAACGTCCGTGATCGTTAGCCTCATCCGCATGCACTGTTACGAATCAACGAGGCTTAAAGATTTCGAAACAGTAATGAATAAGAAAGATCGCAAACATTTGATGGGCAGCGGTGTGACCGAGTTGGAACCTCGCCGACGAGTTCCGTCGCGACGTCCCACCGCGATTCACCAAGCTCGCCCGTCGTAGAGCCGGTTGCCTCTTCAGACTCCGCAGTCACACCGATAATTCAGCCCCAATTTGTATCCTCCCGAACCCCCCGCCAGTAACGCCTAAAGGCCGAGGTCCGATTTCTACTAGTAGTCACCCTTAGTGCTGTTGTTATTAGTAGTCATGATGTTAGTATAGTGTTAGTAGTGAGCTTAGGTTTAGTATTTTACTTCCCCTCTGGAGACCCTTCAGGTCTCGACAATAATTGCCCGGTGGTGTAGAAATGGTCCGCAAGGATCATCTACAAGAAGACAAATAGAAAACAAAAAACCCGACTGCTTAAAAAGCGAACTAAAAAGTTGATAAAAAGAGGATGTAGAAAAATAAATAAGAATTGAAAAGATGTAAACAAGACATAGGTTTTCAAAAAATCATGCTATCAAATCACAACATGCAGTCAGAGGCTACGTATATTTTTTGGTCAGTCGACTTGAGAATTACATAATTCATAGGTAGCCTCCGACTGCACCTACACCTCATTCATTAAAATCTATCCAACCGTTCGGATGCTTCGAGGGCTCTATAAGCATCCCACACGGATAGATACAAAGATACATTGATACGCGTGAAAAACATAACCCTGTCTTTGCTGTCGCGCAGTCGGGTAAAAAACCAGTTTGGAAGAAATAGCTTTGCGTCCACCAACCTATGACCAGCGTGGTAATCATGGGTTTCCATGAACACTCCATTTAGGGCGGATTCTTTATTTTCTATACCCCGCTGACCACAACAGGCTAAGTAATATGTAGTATACATAATAAAACTGTTTAGCACAGCTGTAACTTTATAATGAAACTGTTCATAATAGTAATGGACAATTTGCAGCACTCGGTTTAGAGTTGTTTACCTACTGACAAAGCACACGAGTGGCCAGCTAAACCCGGCGTTAACAAGACAGGGAACAAACAGCGTTGTATACCTTGCTAAGTACTAATAAAACCGAAAATACAGTCTTGTATTTCAATGGCTAAATAATAATATTATAATGTGAGTATTTTGCCAAAGGAACGAATTCTTCGTAAAGATTTTTCTGCTATGAAATCACTTTCATGATGTGTTCTAGTTTTTTGAAATTTATGTGGCAAGGTATACAAGGTGTAACATAAATAAGGGCACAACCTCTTAAGGGGTCACTGTACTCATCATTATGAACAATTTTTATTATGGGAACAAACCTGAAATCGCGGAAAAAAAACAGCTGTTCCCTACATTTTGACGAGTTATGCGAACATAAATGTAGGGAACAGCTGTTTTTTTTTTTCGGAATTTTATGTTTGGTTCCATAGTAAAAGTTGTTCATCAGTATGAACAACTTTTACTATGGCCTCATCATTATGAGGCCAGTGACCCCTTAACCTTATTTATGTTACACCTTGTATAAGACTTCCAGGAAAAGTCCTCACAACATTAAGCCCGGCCATACATATTAAGAAATGTCTGTCAAAAAATGTTTGACGCGTCCGCAGAGACCCTCTACGCATACATTTTGTACTAGAGCCAACAGGCTGCCGAATCCAGCAAAGTCTGACAGCGTGCCTAGTATAAAATTTATGAGCAAAGTCGCCTGTCAAAAATTTCTTATAATGTGCGACTGGGTGAAATAAAATTAACAAAACAACCAAACAAAATTCGTACAAAAATCAACAATCGTATAGTATCTGAATCTGGGGCCTAATTCTCCTAAAATAAATCTTGATAAATCACAACCGAACCGTTCATCCAGACAGTTCTCAATTTCAAAAGCTGTCGAATTGTTTGACACAAAAAATACTTAAAATCAATCATTTTGCAAGTTTTCGAAAACAAAAACTGACTGACGGTTGTGGTTCTATTGCGTTTGGCAACAATATAATTTAGGAGAATTAGGCCCCTGGTATTTTATTCATAGACTAGACGTCGCCAGCGGTTTCGCCCGCGTGGATGTCGTTTATCGCGTATTCCGCGTTTTTCTCTACTATAATATGCATATATTATACATTTAAACCTTCCTCTTGAACCACTCTATCTATTAAAAAAACCGCATCAAAATCCGTTGCGTAATTTTAAAGATCTCAGCATACATAGGGACAGACAGCGAGAAGCGACTTTGTTTTATACTATGTAGTGAATATACACACATTTTATAACTTGATAAGTATCCTATTTCAAAACATTAAACGGACAAGTTCTTGCAATATGCGAAACTGGCACGCGGTCCATTTTTGTACCTTGCACGCTTAATAATGCCAAGGGCGTTCATTGCGACAGCGGGCCCGTTTTGCGATATTACCGAGGATACTGTTTCAATTAATGAATACGCCCGTTAGCAGGGACGTGTTCCCCCCCGCCGTGAAACAACGTCTCATTACTCGTGTAAAATAAAAATATTAACAATTAACTTAATGCTGTCGTGAAAAATGATCGTTGTTGTGTTTCGTTTAATAAAAATTGCCTAGCTCCTGGTGTGTAAGTGTGGAGTAGAGGGAACTGTTATGGTTTCGTACGAAAACGTTTTATTTAGTACTGTAATCGCAAATTGTTTTTGTATAAGGTTGGTTTTTTCAGCTTATTTTTGTTATCAAGATCTGTAAGGCACTCTACTACACTTGGGGGCAAATAAATCGAGCCACTCCTTTTTTCACGAGTCCTGGTTATTAGTTTTGGTTTCATGGATTATATACTAAGTTGACAAAAAACTACTCTCATTGTAAAGGTTATCAAATAACCTTTTAGGCGAAACATGTTTCGAATTGATCTGTTCCATAATAGGTACCAAAAATAATAACAATTATACGTGAAAAATAGAAGCGGCTCGATTTATTTGCTCCCAAGTATAGTTTTTGGCTGCCAAAAATATACTTTCCTGGTTCATATCAAAACTGGTTAAATATAGATTAAACTACTCTAGAAAAAATGTTTAACATTAAGGTTATATTATATCGGCTAATATCTGCACATAAAAACTTATAGTACCTAATCTGAAGGTATTACACAGAAAAGATACGATAGTAAGTAATTATGGAAACCTATATATTTAGAGAATAAAAAATTTATCTGCAGATATTATCTTAAAGTATATTTTGTAACGTGTTATTTTATTATTTCGTTGCGTTTGACCCTAATCGCACCTGATGGTAAGCACAGACAGAGTCTAAGATGGACCACACGAATCCAAGTAACAGAAATAAAGCTATACAGGCTGTAAGAGTAAACACCGGTATGCTTGAAACCAGTGGTTTGGTTTCATTTATAGAACCTAAAATCAATGAAAAATAACAAACATTTGTTTTAAATATTTTTTTTTTTTTTTTACTCGATCCTGTATTTTTATGTTTAAGTCATCTACCCATGGTTTGAGTGACAACGGTGTTTACCCTTACATGCTATATATATAACTAGTGACCCGCCCCGGCTTCGCACGTGTACGTTTTACAACTTAAAACTTTCCTCTTGAATCACTCTATGTATTTAAAAAAACCGCATCAAAATCCGTTGCGTAGTTTTGAAGATCTAGGCATACATAGGGACAGACAGACAGCGGGAAGCTACTTTGTTTTATACTATATAGTGATAAATAAATAGGGTTTACCATATACCGTTCTGGCTCTCTCATACACAGGACAGAACACAGTAAACTACTTGGCGCCGGACTTTAAAGTGAGGATGGTAGCTAGCCAGGCGGACCGTATATGTCCTACCACCAAGCGTGTTGGGTTTTGTTGAATCTAACAACACGCGTCTACTCCCAGCGCGCGGTGAGGAAGTTTTATATTCAATCCCGTTCCCACACGGGATGAAAGTAAAAGTATGTAAGTATTAATCTCAATTCTGCACCGTATGTGACAGCCTGTATTCTTTGATACCACGGAATAAAAAGGCAAAGTTGTTCGTAAACTTATACTGGTTCGAAGCCAAAATCTTCCATGCGACAAAGTCTTTTCTACTTTGCTTAATCTTGTACGTCCTCGATAGTTACATCGTTGGCTATCTCGCCGAGATTTTATTCTAGTAGTAAAACATTTTATGCCTGTTACATAAAAATACAAGTTTAGTTACGTGGAATATTTTGTAGTTACGTCATTACGTTTGTTATTGTTATGTTCGCTTGGAATATACATAAATTAACTTAAGATCGTTTAACAAAGAGAAGGATACATATATTATAATAAAATCGTGCATGAAAAGAGCCCCCACGATACTTCAGTACGTCCGGCTCGCCCTGGGCAGTCAGCCCCACTACCAACCTTGTTGACTGGCTAATCTTTGCAACACAGCATGAGCTATTTTCGTATATCTCGAGCTTACACGAGAGAAGAAAAGCAGATAAAATCGTAACGATGCTTAAATCGTACCAATATTGATTATTTTTGGAATAAAGTAAAAGCAACGTATTTTAAGAACGATACTGATTCCAAAAATGTAGTTTTTAGAATTTTTGTCTGTTTGTTCGTTTGTATGTTTGAGCTTCACGCCAGTGCTACTGGACAGATCCAGTTGAAATTTGGCAGCCATATTTGGTAAAGAGCGGGCCAGATTATAGGGTACAAATTATCACGCTATTCAGTGTGAGTGATGAGCAGTAAACTTATTGGAAATAGATAAAAAAAATTGAGTAGGTACAATACATTGTTTAGTTGTTGCGACACAATGTTGTTTTCCAACTTCCACGCGAACAAAGTCGCGAGCACAGCTAGTCATAAATAACTGCAAAAAACAATAAGTTTTTATTAAAAATGTACTACAAACCCGGCTTTTTACTGTTTTTTTTTTAATAAGCAAAAAGCTTTTAAGCGAACACGTTACAGAGATGAGGAGCAGTAAAAACTTCAAACATTACCGTGCGAAACCTAATAACGAAATCCTCAGTAAATCATTGGACCAAAGAAAACTAGTACTCGTACAAAAAATATAACAAAAGCACAGCTCTATTCGTTTTTGTTTCGCTTACATTTTCCCATCTAAATCCTGACGTGGAACAAATAAAATCGCTAGAGAGAAAAGTAATTTAAGTGTTGTCAGGGGCAGAGACCGGTAGTCACCTTATAGCGAATGCATTAAACACGAGGTCGGGAAGTGCGTGACTTAAGAACTAACTCCAAATAGGGATGTTCTTGTATGCGTATTGCTTTCGTATAAATAGAAAAAAGAAAATAATAAAAATCACTTTATTCAATTCATTTAGTGTTTGTTACAGGTAAATATAAGGTTCATCTATTCATACACGAAATATTTTAAGGGATACATCTATAGGTGGTAAAGAAGCTATAGAAAAACCTTTTTTTTATGTTCATTATTTTACGTAATTATTATAATTGTAATAATGCTTGAGAAATTTTGAACAAAGAAAAAAAAAATGCCCGCTTCTATGACAATAAATACCACGTAGAAACTAGCGTAATGGATGTTGAAAATAGTAATGAGCCAGTATTTGTTAACTGTATCAAGTAAATTAAAATGATTTAATTTAAAAAAAAAATATACTCATTTTTAAATTTTTATTTATATGGCTTCTTTACCACCTATAGATGTATCCCTTAAAATATTTCGTGTATAGAGATAGACCTTATATAGATGTTATACTTGTCATACATTAATTTTCGCTGAAACATATAAATAACATATAGTCATGCATTTTTATTTTTCTAATTAATGTACATACTTCTATCATAAGCTATTTGTTTTAGTTAGTAGTTTTTAGTATTCAGCTTGCAAATCGGCACAATACATACTATGCCAAAAGTTGTAATTACCTAAAGTTACTTAACAAGCACCGTGTTTAGTACACCGTATGCTATTAGTAAACTAAAAATACAGAAATGTGTCGCATTCGCAAATTGAATACTAAAACTCCTACTACTGATACTGTTCGGTTCTCACTTGTTTTAATTAGTGCTTTAGTAATTGGGAATCAGGCGGTATCAACACATTTCGCATCGCTATAACTTCAAGCGCAGTTTAGACTATGTTATACTTATCGCTACATAGTAAAACATATTGCATCATAAGCTATAACTATATAGCATGACGTTCACACTATACGTTATATCGCAAGCCGGTCTACGCTGTGTGGTAAACCGGTAATCAACTATGTATAGCACGTTATTTGACGGCGATCTGTCGGGCGACGGACGGGGTAGAAGTGAGGCGGGGCGGGGACTGAAGAATCGTACGATATAGCTTTGAGAATCGCCCAAGTTTATCGCGTACAGCAAGCCAATACTTTGTGGCATAGCGTTGTGTGAACGTGTCCATGTAAAATGTATGCTGAGCGGTATCGTTGTGTTATGCATTATTTGCTATATCCTAACGTCCTAACTAATATTATAAATGCGAAATTAAGTTTGTTTGTTTGTTACCTTTTTACGCCTAAACCACTGAACCGATCATCATGGGGCCTAATTCTCCGAACCGTTCATTCAGACAGTTCTCAATTTCAAAAGCTATCAAATTGTTTGACACAAAAAAAACAAAATCAATCATTTTGAAAGTTTTCGAAAACAAAAACTGAACTGGTTCGATTGCGTTTGGCAACAATTTATTTTAGGAGAATTGGGTCCCTGGGGGCCAATTCTACTAACAGAAACGTTTATCAATTGCAAGTGAATCGTTAATTCAGACAGTTTTCGTTTACGAAAACTGTCAAAATGTTTTCGTTTACGAAAACTGTCAAAATGTTTGGTTTTGTTTTTGTTGTCAAACAATTTGATAGTTTTTGTAAGCGAAAACTGTCTGGACAAAAGATTCAGTTGCAGTTGATAAACGTTTCTGTTAGTAGAATTGGGCTCCTGAAATTTTGCTTATACGTTGTCTGGTGTACAGAAACGGACATAGGGTACCTTTCATTCCGAAAAAAGTACTGTTCCCGAGGAAAACAACAACAACGTTAATAGGTGGCGCCACGTGTCTTTCGAATCGTAATTGAATTATATTATTATAGAAACTTTAGTAGTGTGTTAAGAGTTGATTGGCAAATTCTAAATTAACGCGAGCGAAGCCGCGGGCAAAAGCTAGTGTTGTATATATTATAGCGTAGTCTGAACTACGCTATAATATAATGCCAAAAGTTGTAGTTACCTAAAGTAACTTAACAAACACCGTGTATAGTACACACTGCTATTAGTAGACTAAAAATACAGAAATGCGTCGCATTCGCATACTGAGTACTACTACCACTGATCGGTTCAAACTTGTTTTAATTACTGCGCATTGGGAATCAGGCGGTATCAACGCATTTTACATCGATGTAGCTTGAATAGGTACTTAATAATCTCTAACATAATTAAATGGGATTAAAAACCAAAACTACCTACTTTAAAACGGTAGGTCGCGCACTCTATGATCATCAGTCCCTTGTTAATTTACACGTTGTAGCATCGAAAATATCAGCATCGACATGTATCTTTTTCCTCTGATACAATTTACTATTTTTTATTTAAATCATACTAGAGCCGGCACTATATCGATTGCTCGAATGTTCTTCGTGTTGCTTTTTCACCAGGAGCGAGATTGGAGCTGGAACAAAATTATCGATACTCTATTATCAGCTGTAACATCGATTCCTCATAGGATGCAAACCGTGAAAGAATTATAGTTCTTTTGTATTATAACTTTGGTGAGACATATTCAGATTTATGATTGTAAACGGTTTACTCACGTCAGACTCGCGTGTATTTTTTCGGTATTACCCGAATAGTTTCGGATCCAAACGAAGCCGCTAGCCCAAACGCACAAATAATAAAAAAATAAAAAACTATCAGAAAAATTCAGACGCGCGCCGGAATGCACTCTGTTCAAACGCTTTGTAGGTACTAAACCTCGCATACTGTCAGAATTTGTCGGATCCGGCAACATGGAAATGTATGCGCATAGAGCCTTCGCGCACGCCACAGAAATTTCTTATTATGTGCGACCGGGCTGAATCATCGGCTGAACACGCGGCGAGGTCGCGAGTCGAATAACCCCGAAAAAAATCTCGTGGGTAACCCGTAAATATGAATTATTATTATTTAATTAATAATAATAATTTTATTTTCACGGTCCCTCATGACGAGAACCTCGTGAAAGGTGAGAAAGATAAACAATTAAAATATCTTGATCTAGCACACGAGGTTGTCACCATGTGGGATGTGGACTCAGCAGTCATTGTTCCGATAGTCGTTAAGGCGAATGGCCTCATAGCCAAGAGCCTCGATCAACACCTTAACAGGCTCTCGTTGGATGGCTGGATCAAGGGCTTGATACAAAGAGCAGTACTGCTCCTGATACGGCACACATAGTGAGGAGGTTCCTTTCTCTGGAGCCCTGACTGCCGGCAGCTTGGACCTTGTTCCCGATGCCGGTGGGATACTATTTTTTATATTTTTAAACGTTTTTATTTTTATATTAGAATATTTAAAAATGTAATTAAATATGTAAAAAAATGAATAAAGGAAATAATAATTTTATTATATTTCTTAGAAGTATAATATACGCGGTGAGGTCACGAGTCACGAGTTAAACAATCCGTTATTATGTAAATCCCTTACAATTGTTTTATTTCTAAGAAATATAATAAAGTAATTATACCGCGTTTGGGTAAACGTAGTGAAGGACGTCCTGCGGCACGATGGACCGATGATTTGAAAAAGGTGGCTAGCAGCGGTTGGAGGCAGGCTGCCCAAGACCGGGATGGTTGGCGATCTCTGGGGGAGGCCTACGTTCAGCAGTAGACGGCAATAGGCTGATATGACGATGATGATGAATTATTATTAATAATTTATATTTACGGTTTACTTACGCGGTTTTTTTCGGGATTGTTCGACTCGTAACCTCACCGCGTTTATTATACTTCTAAGAAATATTCAATCATTCCGTCCGCGTTTATTCCTAAAGTCTAGAATTTATATCCACGATAAATCCTTCAGGTAAATACATCATACAAAAATTTCCCTGCCAAAAATAAAATGGTCAGTTACCGTTTGAACTTTTACAAATTCGCACGGTTTTCAGCCAACAATGGCGAACTTTATTCGCGGTGTTAATTTACAACACCCCAGTGGGGAAAGTTGGTAATGATACCCGCCCATACACCGTATGTGTTTATCTCATGGATTATGGTGCTATAAATATCATGTTTCAGAAATTATTGTACCATTTTGTACTATGTACTTAGTAGGTTACTGAAATTGTAGGTGTGGTTAAGTTTGAAGTATATTCATATTCAATGAGTGTTGCTATTTACTTGTTGTTAAAAGTAAATACTTATTTATAGGAAAAGGGGCTTGTGGCTAAATAAAAACAGCGTTAAGCTGCATTTGACGCGGTCAGTCCGTGAATGGGTATCCATTCATTAGACATCAAGATACCTCCGTGTCTCGGAAAACACGTTAAACTGTCGGTCGGTACCGGGTGTCATAAATTTTAAGCTCATTAAATGCGCAGAAAAATTCTGAAGCGTGCGCGAAAGTCTTTTGCGCATACATTTCGTACCAGAGCCCGCAGGCTGCCGAATTAGAAATTTTCTGATAGAAATTTTCTAACATTGTGCGGCCGGGCTTAGAATATCCTCACATAAGAAAAATGTGCAACCGTGTGTGTAAATATTTACAAATCAGGGGCCTAATCTCCTAAAATAAATTGTTGCCGAACGCAATCGAACCACAACCGTCAGTCAATTTTTGTTTTCGATAATTTTCAATATGATTGATTTTGTTTTTTGTGTCAAACAATAAGACAGTTTTTGAAATTGAGAACTGTCTGAATAAACGGTTCGGCCTTGGTTCGGTTGTGATTTTTCAAGATTTATTTTAGGAGAATTGGGCCCCAGACCTTACTGCGATCACTCGTCCGCAAGACTTTTCGAAACCACACGTAGAAGGCTAATTGATATGAACCAATCAGATGACAGTAAGCATCATTTGGGTGCTAAAGACCTGACAGTCATTTAGAAACCACCACTTGTTCGACGCAATATTATTAATAGTTCTTGTCTGACTCTCGAATTAGCAAACTGGAAGCCAGTTTTATAGGTATTAAAACGAGTTTTATTACTGTCATCTTATTCTCATTTGCATAAGCTGGTGTTAATAATAATATGTCAAGAGGTCATTCAATTATGCATTCAATTCATTATTAAATTAAACGCTTTAAGCTTAGTAATGTGATGGTTCGTCCTTTAATTAATTACGACATAAGTTATGCGTCTCGGCAATCTTGGTGTTTCCGAATTTATACGAATTATGCGACATGCTCAATCTTTCTTTGTAGGTATGTCTTTATATTATACACTATGTTTAGGTACGTAGTAATCAAATGTTAAGGGTGGTATATAAACTCAATTTTATCAACAAAAGTCAAAGTCAAGTATTATTTTATTTCAAGTAGACCAGATTACTGGTGCTTTCGAAGGGTCAACACAAAGTGCTCGGTTCCAAGTAGTAGATCTTATGGAGAAGAGCCGGCAAGAGATAACAAAGAAAAATCTTTAAAAAATTAAATATGCTTTGACAATTTTTTTCGGAGTAATGTAAGAAAAATACACATCAAAACACCCCACTTATGGGGTCAATTGCCAACTTACGATTAGCTCCCAAAGATGGAGAAATTGTAGAATTTGCTTTACTTTTTTCAACCTCTATACATTCAAATTCATAACTTAAGACCAAAGTCTCTCAGAGGCGTGATTTTTGTCTTGTTTTGTAGAAAAACTTAGACTAATAATAAAAACTATAAAAAACACGGCTTGAACCCTATTCCCGATGCCGGTGGGATATTATTTTTATATTTTTAAATGTATTATTTATTTGTATTTAAAAATATAATTTATAATTATGTGTTTACTCGTAATATGAATAAAGGAAAACCATAAAAGATACGTGTTAGTTACCCTTTATAGTTTTTGTAGTATTTTAGCATTAGCATTTTAATATTTTGTTTTAGGGGGTGAGGTTTTTGAAGAAGATCAAAAGTAAGTGTATTAATACCCCTTAACATTTTGTTACTACATACCTGGACACAGTGTACAACTCCGGCTTCGTCCTCTTTCGATCAATTGCGGATAGGTCACTTAATTAGTCACATAATTTGTACAAATTCGGAACAGAAAGATTGCCGAGTCGCATATTAAGTTTCGTCGTAGTATAACTGTACTAATAATATTACAGATTAAATATCTCAGTTGCTTTATAATAGTTTTTTTATATAAATATTTAAAAATGGATGGAAATATTATATAACTAGCTTTTGCTCGCGGCTTCGCTCCCGTTAATTTACGGATCCCTAATTTTCTGATCCCAAAATATAGCCTATAGCACTCAGTGATAACGTAGCTTCCTATTGGTGAAAGAATTTTTGAAATCGGATGAGTAATTTCGGAGATTACCTCCTACATACAAACAAACAAACAAACAAACAAACAAATTCTACCTCTTTATAATATTAGTATAGAAAAATTCAATAAACGAAAATTATAAGTTAGAATAAAAAGGAACGAGTGTCAACATTCTCACGTAGGGATAAAGCAATATGAATATTTTAGGCAATGTGTACGCATTTCGTAGTAATATTACGTGTGGGGAATATTGGAAACAGAAGTAGGACATCCAAAGTTTATTTAGTAGTCTAAACTTGTGATAATAAGCACACCTAGCCGTCAATCATTTATTTAGTAAGTTGCGCCATCACTTCATAATTTCGTACAATATTATTACTTACGAGTAATTCTATTATCGTGTACCTACTGTCGTGGTGGCCCGGAGGTTATTGACCCGCTTCGGGTTGCGGGTTAAACCCAGGCATGTATCAATGTAGCTTTTTCAATGTCATATGTACTTTCTTTGTTATTTTAAGACGCCACTGCCATACGGTGAAGGAAAACATCGTGAGGCAACCTGGACTTAATGGTCTGAATTCGCCAACCCGCAGTGATTGGTGTTCTACACGGGTCGATTTTCGCCGCACGGCTGGGCTACACGGCGAAAATCGACCGTCTTAATGACAATTCGACTAGGCCGCAAGTGACTAAAATCGCAAGCCGTGCGGCTACAAGCCACATGCGGCGGGTGACTAAAATCGACCGTGTAAATTGTCGCAGGCAGGCGATCGCCCGCCGTATGAGGTGTGTTTTGCGCTGTGTTGTTCCGCTAGAAATCAACATCTCAGTTTTGTCGACCAGTGTAAATGGGGTGACGATTCGATTTTTGCAAGCGATGCGACTGGTGACTTGCCGCACGGGTAAAATCGACCCGTGTAAATCCCCCATGAGCAAGCTTGGTGATCAATGCTCGTTCCTTCTCTAATGAGAAGAGGCCTTTGCCTTGTAGGGGACAGTTACAGGCAGTTTTTTATTTATTTATATTTTTACTGTATTTTAAACCGCTTAATTGGTACAACTTCAGTGCGGTTGGAAACTATAAATCTATGTATAAAAAATTAATCCCTATTTCCCTTGGTCATCACGTGAGCTTCTGGACCGATTTCGCAAATTTTTTTTTGTTGTGCTCGTAGTTGTCTGGAGAAGGTTCATATGAAAGAAAATTTTGATATTTAAAATAAAAACGAAATTATCTCAGTATGTCCAGATTCTTCTTTTGTTTACAGTATACATGAAAATGGTTTTAACTTTTTGTTACTATTTTGATTTTTTTTTCTGAAGGTAGGTAGAAGGTAAGTAGTAAACAGGTAGTAAGTAGGAAAAAGTGCATTGCAACGCATGCCGGGTACCTACAGTTAGTATTACAAAAAAAAACATTTCACTATCAAGAAAAAAATAACAAATGTTACAAAATCTGAAACATTAATCTGTATTGTGTAAAATAAATTCCTATTTTTCCAAAACCATCGTGTCCAACATGGATAAACGTCTTAAAGTACACTAGAGCCAACCAGACACTATCGAGTGTTCACAATGTCAAGAAAAGTGTACATTTTAGTGAAAAAGAACCTAATACTCTACGTCGAGATAACGAAAACATACTAGAACATTGTGAACTATTTGTCCTGATAAAAGGACTAACTTTGTTACTTTTATACCTCTGTCTATTCCTTAAAGTGCTATTTGTTAAGGGCGCATGAAGTGTAAAACTTCTAGGTTAATGTTTTGTGTAGCCAAGCATTATTCAAGCTGATAAAATACTCTTTGTACTTAATCTCGTTTGCTTAAAATGTTCTTTAGGGTTTTTAATGGACTTATATATTTTAGATAAAGATGGCTGTATTTTGTGTTTGTGAATTGAATTTCGGAATGTTTCTTGTAAAACCTCGATCATTTCTAGGAGCTAGATATTTCTTAGTCTTATTTTCTTAAGCTCGCTGTTTCTTCTCGTTGGATAAATAATGGTTTCTTGGAACGCATTCTTCATTGAGCGTCTTTTATTTTATTTTATTTGGTAGTAGGCCTTCGTTTACCGCCATCTCGCCTGATGTTAGGCGATGATGCGGTTTACGATGGAGCATGCTTGCCCAGAAGAAACAGATTCACTCGTGACTTGAAGACACCTAAATTGTAGCTGTCGGGGAACACCCACTCGGGCAGCGCATTCCACTGTTTGGCGGTTTTCACAATGAAAGTGGAATCAAAGCGCTTCGTTCGGGTTTTTGGTATATCAACCACGAACCGATGAATGACTAGCGAGAATTTTAGTATTGAACGCTACGCCTAGAGGCGCTGCCTAAATTTTCATGCATTTTTGGCATGACGCATCTATAGTAGTTTACGAAAAAAACTCACACTTGGGGTACAGGTCATCGCTACCGCTAAGATCGATAACCACATACCTAATAAAAACCAATGATTAAACATTTTCTTGCGTATCCCTCTTGATGTTTGCTGTGATATATCTTCTCATTGTGAGGAGCAATGTTTATAACCCAGGTAACACGTAACATCTCCATCATTCATAATACTATGCCATCATTCTTGATACCAGAGAACTTATGAAACGATACTCCCACGCCTTTTTATACGTGACAGCTTTTTATTGTTTTGTAGTATTGTGTTAGTTCCATTTATGGTATAATTGATAGTTGTAGTATGTTTTTTTGAGCTTTAGATAACTTTAAGTTAGTTCGGTAAGTAGATAAATAAATCTATACTATTGTATCACGATACGGACACACCAAGCTAACGAACGCAAACGAATGTTGAACCAAACTTTGTATCAATCCGGTTTTATTCGGATTTAGCGGTAACGAAACGCGTTGGTAGGCTTTCGTTGACTTGCTGTGTACGTACCAATAAAATCTTCACATGCATCATACATACCTAACCTACCAAGGCAAACGTACATTCGTCAATTGTTGAATTTCACCAAATGTAGTATAGTGTGTTGTATAGAACGAATCCGGTTTCATTCGGTTTCTAGCGGTATCGAGCCCTGTGTGTACGCTGCATTAAATCTCATTGATTTTAATTGTACTTCCTGTAAGATTACAAAATGCCAGTGATCGGATTAAGTAAATCAAAGTAACCACTATTAATTTATCATAATGAGAGAGATTTAACCAAATTACTAGAATCACATTTCAATTGCAAATTAATCGATTCTCCATTGAACTCAGCATGCAATGATTACGTTGTAATCGATCATCGTAACGAAGATTATGAATAAATACTACGGTGGGCAGTATCGTCATTATGAAGTTCAATTATCGTAATTACTTGCTGCTTTGTCGGTCTAGTGGTCATAAGTGCAGCTGCCAATCGTAAAGTCTGGAGTTTCATTGTCAGATAGGGCAAAAGTACTTTTTAGTTTTTCTGAAATTCTCAGTTAACACGTTGACGGACACTGACGCACACCACTTTGACACTAGTTTTTTGTATAAAAAGTTTTTTGAGTATAAAACTGCTCAAATGGACACTGAGAGGATTGGGAAAAGTTGACAAGTGACACTAAAGAACGTTTTCCATTATGTCGTTCGAATCAAACGTCTGTCTTAGCAGCTCCGCCGTGAGGGCGACGGCCAACTTCGACTGCTATAGCCGCTCTGCCAGTAGTTATAGTCCAAAAGCGAATGTCAGGGTAGTCCTGTCCGTCAACGTGTTAAGTAGCAGCCCGAACTTAGGAATTGTGTCCGATAAATAGCAATAGGCGCGGCCCCTATTACATATGACTTTATGCTATCATAGGTGAAGTGCCTCCAAGAGTGACGATGC
The DNA here is from genome assembly GCA_905220435.1 of Amphipyra tragopoginis. NCBI lineage: Eukaryota > Metazoa > Arthropoda > Insecta > Lepidoptera > Noctuidae > Amphipyra > Amphipyra tragopoginis. Next base: position 9,654,438 of record HG992006.1, read on the forward strand.
TTATCTACGTCCGGCGCACCCTGGGCAGTCAGCTCCGCTACCAACCTTGCCGACTGGGTAATCTTTTTACCACGGCATGAGCTACTATCAAATAGATCGTGACGAGAGAAGATCGGTGAAATTTGAGTATAGGTATATTAATATGACGGCGCGTTGTGTTCCACGCGCGCTTCAAAGAGATGTCAGCTTAGTAGACGGTCCCCGCTAGGGCCAGTGCCTGCCGGGGCTGTTGGTCGGAATTTTTTCGAAAGAGTTACCGCGGCCCTGGAACGCAAAGGGCATTAGGAGGAACACAGATGGGTTTTAGTCAGTAAGAGTCTGACACTCTCGCGAGACATTGGATGATTTCCCATCCTTAAAAAGAAAAGCTATATTAATATTCTTCTGCGTATTACCCTCTCAGGGAATGGAGGTGTGACGTGTATATTTTGAGTAATGTAATTTGGTCACAATTGTAATTTCGTCATAGAAAAATATTTTATTAAATAAAAGTACCTACATCATAACACCACGGTCGTATTCACCTAAGGGTTAGGTAGAGGTGTACACCCTCATTTCGCCGTTATGTTTAAGTCCCATGTAATAGGGGGCGAGCCTATTGCCATCAACCGGGCACAAATCCAGCCTCCGGGTTGCTACTGCGAAATTCAACATGGTAAAACCCAATAACACTTTGCCCGACCTGGGAATCGAACCCAGAATCTTATGCTCAGCAGTCGCGCTTGCGAGCACCGAAATAAAAGTACCTGTAACCAATTTACATTTTCAAAACTGTGACGAAATTACACAAACCCTATAATGTATAATTACTCGGTATCTTGATCGCTAAATAGATGATGTGTTTGATAATTAATATTATTAATCCATTTACGTTGGTGGAAAATAATTTCACACAAATGAAAGAGTATCGTCACGTTTTAATTATTGAACACTTTTCAATGTTATTTTTCGATGTAATACAATTTACAGTCTGTTTTCCCTGTATGTGTTTAAACTATGTGAGAGCAAACAAATCACGTTAAAATTGACTTTTAACATATTTACATAGAGTTTTGATTATTTTTTCATGCATCAGTTATTTTTGATTCATCACTCAGTTTGTTTTTTTTTCGAAAACGTATTTATTTAAAATAACTTTATTTATGCACCATAACAATATCAAAAAACCGGCCAAGTACGAGTCGGACTCGCGCACGAAGGGTTCCGTACCATTATCTATAAAAACGGCAAAAAATCACCTTTGTTGTATGGGAGCCCCCTTAAACATTTATTTTATTCTGTTTTTTAGTATTTGTTGTTATAGCGGCAACAGAAGTACATCATCTATGAAAATTTCAACTGTCTAACTATCACAATTCATGAGATACAGCCTGGCGACAGACGGACGGACGGACAGCGGCAAAAAAAAAACGTTTTTTGTATGGGAGCCCCCTTAAATATTTATCTTATTCTGTTTTTTAGTATTTGTTATTATAGCGGCAACAAAAATACATAATCTGTGAAAATTTCAACTGTCTTACTATCACGGTTCAGGAGATACAGCCTGGTGACAGACGGACGGACGCACGGACGGACTGCGGATTCTTAGTAATAGGGTCCCGTTTTACCCTTTGGGTACGGAACCCTAAAAATGGGGTACAATTTAAATTAAAGGTATAATGGCGGTCTTATCGCTTATAGTGATATCTTCCAGGCAACCTTTGGATGGACTAGGAAGACGTGAAAGATAAATCACGGGGGCATTACTACACAATTTTCAATTATTATTAATGCATATAAACATTTTTTAAATTATTAATGTATTAGTTTAATTTGATTATAAACTTGCGTTAACAGTGAAGGAAAGCATCGTGAAACCTGCACTCCTGAGTTATACAACTCCATAAAGTTCTTGATGGTGTAGTCCACCAACAGTGCGGGTTGACGGACTACACCATCAAGAACTTTATGGAGGCTAGCGTGGTGGACTAAGGACCAGGGACTGAATTACCCAAAAATTTATGTACCTTTAAATTTCAGTATGACGTCATACCGTTAAATAAGGGTTAGGTACCGAAATATTTCGATACCGTTTTTTTTTTCAGTTTCGGAATTTTGAGTTTGGATATGCATACCGGTATATTTCGGTAGAAGCAAAATACACAAGTTCTAACGTCTTCGACCCTACCCCCCGCATCGAGTCCGTGCACCCGCGCTGCCCCGTCTCGCATGTTTTTCGGTACTGAAATCGTATAGAGTTTAAATAACGGTATAGTCCAACCTTTATTCATAAAGGTATCGATACAGCTCAACCATTGTTTTAACCCGGTACCGATATATTTTTGAGGTATCTTAACCTCTAACCTTAACCGATTTCAGTCCCTGCTAAGGACCAAAATCCTTCTCATTCTGAGAAGATGGCCGTGCCCAGCAGTGGGACGGTAATGGGCTGATTATGTTTTGTAATAGTTTAATGGAAAGCTAAAATGTAGTGTGCGAGTGAAGCTAGAGACAAACTGATCCCACGTATGCAACGTGTGCAATGCATTATGACATCTGGGCAACTGACAATGCAAACATTTTCTATAAAAGTACATGACTAGCAGCGATTAGGCACTGCATCCGATCCGAATCCGTGAAAATACATTCCGAAGTAGCTATAGAACTATTTGTATGGTAGTTTACGCACTACATCCGGCGTTCGTCATCCGATTTCTATCCGTCATTCGTGAGTCTCCAATTCGGAAGAAATATTGACGGACCGAAGTAGCCGTAGTAATGTTTGTATGAACGCTTTCGCACTACCTCGGATTCAAATCGGACGCCAAATGGATATGCCAAAGATGGCCCCTGAATTGTTTGAATTTGGATCAGAGATCGGATAAGTGCGTAAGCGATATCCGAATTCGGTCCGAGATTTTTACTCTAGATCGGTATTTTCACGGATTCGGATCGGATGCAGTGCGTAAGAAAGAAACAGTGCGCTGTAAGAAACATACTTTTTACACGTTGCATTGCATATGAAAAAAGTGTTTCTAAATCATTTGTTTTCATAGAAAATGTTTGTATTTTCAGTTGCCCAGATATCATAAAGGCCCGTATTCATTGTAAACATTTGTTTATAAACATGGTTGCATAAACATGTTGCTGAGTTGCTGTCAACATGTTGCAGTCAACATTTGTGTTGCGGAGTTGATCACGCCATGTTGAAGAGTTGCCGCTCGGCGAGCGTCAACATCAGTTTAGCAATTAATGTTGACGTGTGTGGACGTGTTTGTAAATAAGTTTTAAACCTGGCAGTAGTGTGGAGCAATGAATATGATGATGATGTTTATTTTTAGAAAGATAGAATATTAAATACGCAGAACACAACAGCACTACTTCCTCGGGCAACATTTTGACGCAAACGATCGTGTGGACGGAAAGTATGGCTGTAAACATTGTTGCCAGAAACTTTGATGTTGAGAAACTTTGTTGTTGAGCAACTGTTGTGCAACAAGTGTTTACAATGAATACGGGGCTTAATGCGTGGCGTACGTTACATACGTGGGATCAGTTTGTCTCTACTTTAAATCTCTTTTGTTCTGTGTTGTGTGAACATAATGGTATAGTAATAGAAAGAAAAATGGCACTTATTCGCAAAGCCGGGGCGTGATGGCATGTATAGCTTTAAAACTCGCAAATGTCATTAGCAGGACTCTTAGGGGTGCGAGGTGGGGGAGGATTAGCGCGGGGGGAGGTCGGCGACCCCTGACCGGTGTTGGCTCGTCCACATTGTGTGGTGCGCATGCAATCTTAGTACGTGCTTACGTTGATGACTTTCTTGTGTGTATTATTTTCAAAGGGTACCTATTAGATGTGTATTTTGCTTTTAGAAATACTATTTGGAAAAGCTCTGTTCGATGAAGTCGTACATATCTTTAAGATGAAATCCCTGTTGAGTTCATTATCTTTATCAGAAATTGTTTGTAATCATTTTCTTCTTTCTCAATAAAAAAATCTAAGTAATTCTATCATAAAATCAAGTTACAATCATTAGATATAATTCAGATTTAATCCTTTAAGAACCTTTGAATTTTGAAACGCTTCGTGTAAAGTCATTATTCACAAAATTCAAATTCTCGCCACTATCACTCGGAAATGTGGAGTTTGCGAATGAAGAGTTTTCCTCATGCAATTCAAATTTGAAACCAGCTCCATTTTTGTGTAAATATATTTAACTATTGGCAACGTATCCTTACATTTTGTGAAGTCGCCATAATTAACACTGGTATTCTCAAAAGCAAATAAAGAAACCCTATTAACAACTCCTAAAAATATTTCTTAAACAAGGTATCCCGAAATTCAACGTCATCAAAAAATGATAGGGCAGTGCATGACTGTTCAGAAAATAAAAGAGTTGTATACTTAAAAAAACACATTAAATGGTTAGATTTATGAAGTAACATTTTATTCATGTTAACTTTGAAACAAGAAAAGGAAAAGGTTTAAAAAAAATGATCCGCCGTTCATCATTTAATTTTGTTCCCGGCTTGGCGCTGAGTTTCGGGACATCCTTATTTTTACGCCAACGTTAGTAGCGAAACACGTATCACCGATATTTGTATCAACAATTTAATGTGTGGCATGAAAAATCCTTATTTATATCTTTCTGTTTATGACAAAAAAACTTTGAAAAAACTTTTTGTAAGTTTTTTCATAACAATTTTGGCGCTCATAATTTTATTTTCTCTTCTCTGTAAGGAGGGCCCAAACGACACCAAAGTTTTAATACCTCGTAAAGATGGAACAAATGTTATGTGTGTTACAAAAATTGCACCAAAGTCTATCCCATCGTTTCTGAGTACCATAATAAAATCGTTCTCCCTATTGTCTTCTTCTGTACTTAAGATAACAGCTCATAATAATTTTCTCCATTCAGGGAATGACGTTGTTTTCGAACCGCTAGAATTTCGGAATTTTGAAAATTAGGTACATTCAACTAGGAAGGCATCACTCAGTGGGTTCCATCGACTCTGATAGAAACGAAAATAAATTCTCGAGAGAGATTGCCAGATTAGGTCATTTTATCTTCCTTTTAGTCGGGATCTCCGCCGATTTTGCTTCTGACGTACATTTTTAATATCTTTTTCTTTGGGGATAAAGTAATTGGTTTATTATCAAGACTGATCTCTATTACGGGAATATCTATTAATCGTGTTGCGAGCAATAGATTGCCCGTTGAAAAATAATGCTTCATTATTTCGGACAGGATAATCTTCTCTTTTATTGAGGAGATTATCCGTTTGGACTACCTGTTATTCTCATTAAGCTTGGTACGAATTTTACGATTGTAATTTTTTTTATCTTAATTACCAGCCTATTTTCAGGGTCTGCTTCGCTTAATGTTAACGCCATGCTCTCATTAGTAAGCAAACCACTAGTTCCTTCTTCCATCCCGTCATTACTGAAATATTTATGTTCCGTTATTGAAATATTTTTATGTTAGGAATATCTACTAGCCTTGATTCCTACAACGACAAAGCTATTACCTCTTCAAAATACCATACAGTGGTTATATTTCAAATTCAATTTCTTCAACCCGGTCACAGGCTTAATGATTGCATTCACTATAAAATGATGAATGAAGTAATGACGTAAATTAGCGGTTGCACATCGGCTCGTGACTGGCGGGCGGGAGCCACCGGAGTTCGCTTAGGTCATGGTTGCGCGCACGCAACGCCGCGCCGCCGCCGCATCGCGCGCCTTATGAGGCCACTAACGCGTGGCTTTGTAAAAAAGTTTTAAAGTTTAATTGAATTTTGTTAGTGCAATTAGTCAATGATGGTTTTCATAAGTATGATGAAGTGTGATATTGAATTATATTGGGAGCTTCATCTACTGTCTCTGTGTGTAGTTGAATGTTTGATTTGTAATTTCTTGCAATGTATGTACTAGATAAATTGGCAGATAATTTAAAATTATAAAAATACAGATTCGGGTCTAGTCGCGTAGAAACTTAAAAGGCACTAAATACCTTTTTTATCCCGTCGTTTCGGCCGAATTACACCGGCCGTGGCCACGGGTAGACTCATTCATTCGGCCCAAACGTCGGGATAAAAAAGGTATTTAGTGCCTTTTAAGTTTATACGCGACTAGACCCGAATCTGTATTTTTATAATGTGTACAAATCGTGAAAGTTTAAAAACACTAATTTAAAATTGTATATAAGACAGTTACGAAGATTCGACATTTTTTAACTAAATAGGTACCACATCCCAAAGAAAGAAAATATGAGAGCCAAAAAACAATTAGTAATTGTTCAGTAAAAAATATTTTACCGACAAGGGTAATTAAGTTTAGGTACATTAAAACTATAACAACAGTGTTTAACACTAGCATTCATAGTACTTCTATTGTCGATGACAAGTTTATTCAATATCATAACTTTTGCACGCCATGTTCTCTACGTTAGTTAGTCTTCCGCTCAAGCTGTGGCTCTCAAAGTACCTAACTGGCTTGCAAACTCCCGCAAAATAATCTAAATGGTTAGTTGAAACACTGCACCATTATATTGTGACATCGCTTTAAACTATTTAATTAAAATTGTTCTATGCAATCCCGACAACTAAAGGAAACGAGGTCGACGTGCTTTACAAATTCCATTTTGCACACGGAATGATAACTTTAATGAATAATTTGTTTCGATGGGAAGGTTGAATTGGAGCAATGCGTTGATTAGGTTTCATACACATTCCTTTCAATTCTACGACTGTCTGCCTTACCTTTTCCCAACAGTGTTGGTGTCAGCTTCAGATGCGGCTAAATATCATTATTTTACACGCTACGACTTCTATCGGACCTCTGCAACACAGTTAGGTACAGGGCAATGTCGATATCATAAGCTTAAACCGGTTGTCTGACTTTCGGGCTTCTGACTACCCGCAAGAGCGTTTGTCCGAGTTCGGAACAACGTGACGGCGATCGTGTGTCCACCGCGACCGATCTCGGTGGTTCTATACACAAGATAGAAACCCGTGCACCGGCGCCGTCATTCTCGGATGTAGTGGATAAGAGCAGATGTGTTTTGTATTGCCGGCATTTCGGTCCGTCACGATCTCGGCCGAGTTCTAGCTGTAGCACCGATTTACTGACAATCACGGTGGCCGAAATGACGGCGCTCGGATGACGGACGTGCGGTGGACACGCAGTCATAGTAATGTATGTATCGCTACTTCGGCAACGTCATCTCGTTCTCAGTGACGGCGGCGGTGGACAAACGACCTAACGATCACTGTCATAGGACCGACGGCTTAACGTGCTCTCCGAGGCATGGAGGGGTCTCGATGTATAACGAACGGTCATTCATTGACAAACTGACCGCGGCAAGCACAGCTTAACCTTGCAAATCGTATGATCCACGTAGTTGTTAATTAGGCACGACCCTTTAAATTTTACGAATTAATTCTACTTTATTCTCATTAATTTCTACATCTAGAATAACTTTTAATCCTCTCGAGTTTCGAATACTGCTACAATATTTTAGGTGTCATTAAATTCGATTACACGTCAAAATTTCATCTATGTAATTTGAAAATTTGAACCCAATAATTTAGGATCACAAATCTCGTAATTTAGTAAATAAATTGAAACAACAAATTAGCAATACCCAGTAGCATTAATGGAATGTTGAATCGCTTTTGGAAAGCAAATACAAGTCAGCAACTAATATAGTGTGCAATAATACAGTACATTTACTGAATATACGCAAATTACGTACCGCAAACTGGTAGAGAAGCATAATGCGTATTTTTCCACCCAAGTTTGTAACTACGGATCTGCATTGCGTATGAACAAGCCGTATGTAGTAATATATCCAAACATTATGCTTGTACAATCAGCAGACCACTTCCCTCCACACCAAATGCAATGCAGACACACCGTACTCTTTAACTAGCAAATTGTTCATGTTTAAGTTTTCAACGCTTATTCTCGGTTCTAAGAATCTTGGCTGTGACAAATAAAATTACGTGATCAGCTAACTGAACTTAAGTTTCCTTTCTTGTTGATACAGCTGTAAGTATAATTGTTCATTGGGAGACATAGTTTTCTTTTTCTTGGAATTCATTTAGATGAAACTTTGACGTTGTACCGTAAGGCGCAGCGTAGGTAGGCCCCCCACAAGGTGGACCGGACCGATGACCTGGTGAAGGTCGCGGGAATCTGCTGGATGCTAGAAGCACAGGACCGGTCGATGTGGCGATGCTTGGGAGGCCTATGTCCAGCAGTGGACGTCTTGTGGCTGAATGATGATGATGATGATTTGACATCATTCATGATGTAATCTCTGAGGAGGCCAAAATCTAATGTAAAACACTTTGGTCATGTTTTCTGACTAATGTGACAATGATAATAAAGAATTTTGAGCCAAAATTTATCGCCGCGTGATATTTTATTTTTCATATTCAGAATAACATTGTCGTTAATTTCGGAGTTTTGACACGAAGTCATCTCCATCTCACATATAAATATGTTTCCAATACGGATCAAATAATAATCTTGGTGAATATTTTGAATTTATACCAATTCGGTTAAATGGCTGAAAGCCCTCGGGAGGAGTTCCCTCAAATTTATTACAGCAGACGTCTCAGATGTTCGGATATTTCGCCATTTAGTGCTATTTACGTTAAATTTGAGACCGTAAAGATTTTATCTAATTTATTGCTCGTATTTCGACATTCCCTATAAATATATCGATACTGTCGCATCTTATATCTTGAAGATTAAATGTTTTGTAATTGTTACAGATACAAAATCGCTTCGAATTTGCAAGAACATCGTAGTTACAAGGTAAAGTTACATTTTAATATGATGCAAAGCTCGTTGGCTTAATTAAAACTTCAAGATAAAAGTTGAATAAAATTTGGGTTAAGTGTGTGCAGTAATATGGAAATTGAGGTCAGATTACCTAAGGAACCATACTTTACACTCATTTCCATTTCTTGACTTCGTGAGACCAATTGAAATTTTTATTGGAATTCTTTCCATGTTAATAAAATAAGGATAATAGGATAGCATTGGACGAATCTACGTATCTTGATATCGGTTCGGTGAATTTATTTTCTTATATAAAACTCTTGTGTTTAGAATTTTTAGGTCATCCGAAAGGAAGGTAGATAAAAATCGGACAAAAGTTAATATAAAATCTGTTTTAATATACTTTCAGTTTTAGCCTGAGGCATTTGATGAGTAAGTAGAAGATGGTGTTCACCATGAATATTACATACACCTATCATAACCGAACATTGTCATTCGATCCGAAATTAAAATGTCAACTAGATTTTAAACAAAATTATTTCAGAAAAAAACACAGTAAATAAACTTTAAAATATAGCAGACTATAAACATAGAATAATTTCAAAGCAATTTTTTAACACTAAAAGCGACACCGGGTGTTGCCGTTCTGGCCTACAAAATAGCAGTGTGACCACTTGAAAAATGGCACTGGCAGCTAGCCCCGATAATGTACGAAGCAGAACAATCCATCAGTCGTGTGGCGGCAACTACCCCATCTCCCCCTCATACCACTAGAAAAGGGCTCTATTGTACATCTTTAGTTCCATGTAGGGCTGGGAAACTTTCGCTATTTGAGGTTTATTTATGTCGTTGTTTCAAAGAATTATTAGGACTTCTATTATTCTTTGGATGCGATTATAATTAGATTTGAGTTCATTAGGGTAAAATATAGTTTCGCAATTCTCATGCCATACAACAAACAACACAATATCAACACATTTCTCAGGAAAATAATCTATATTTACAACTTGTGGCGTCAAGTCTATACGATTTTAATATTTCATGCGATGGAAGTTGAGGGTAACCTGGCATACTAGTAAGTAGATGTTATGTTAGAAGTCGATGTTATATCCGTAAATGTTCTCACTCACATATTAAGTATTACAACTCAATAGGTACGTATTATACCCGCACAAAACCCAACTAAACTATTTCCAGATGAAAATCTTTGTGACCTTTTCAGCTTCGACAAGACATCAATCTTAGCCCGATTTTTTCTAATCATAGTATCCAAGGTGGAGAACCCCTAAAAAGGGCCTTCCAACACAATTACCTTTTCAGTAGCCAACGTAGGGGAATTGGCGAAAAATCGCCTGCCATAAATACAGCTATACTTAAAGAAGAACATCAATCAAAATTATGTGGATTTTATTTAAGTAACTTGATAGAGTGTGCGTGTTATGTTATTGATAAGCAACTATTTTGTTCCCAGGATTCGTGCTGAAGAATATGGACGATAAATCATGCTCAATGAGCGCTTGGAAATGAAACAAAAAACAAGAAAGAAACTGTTCAAACATAAACAAACTGAGGCGAAGTTATAGCCAAAATATTCACCAAAGTCATGTGAAGTAAATATTCATCAGTGAAACTGTCATATCAAGAAGCATATCTTGTGAAAACCGTAAAAAAAACACGAAGACATATCTCATTATTTATGCTAGTCACCCTTTTGTGATTATAGATAGTGTAAACATTTTGCTCAAATTCTATAAAGAAGATTTTTTGATTTAAACATCCTAGATTTTAATGGAGATAAGACTAAAATATTCAAGTTTCTAAAAATGTATTGAGTGAATAAAATAAACATAGAACTTTATCGAGTCTGTATCTTGAAATAAGTTGTGACGAGAATGAAATACTCCAGCATGTTTTTCCTACGGAGGCGGACGTTGATACTAAAGGCTGTGCTCATACTGACAGCGATATGGTTTATGATCGCGTTGTTGACTACTAATGGCGGTTCAAGGAACGCCATTGGTGCACCAGCGGTTGAATACGATGATGCGGAGGCGAAACCCTTGAAAATGGCAAAACCTACATCTACAAAAAGGAAGAGTGAATCGTATGGCAACAATTTATCTGATGGTGAGTGTTATTTATGCATTGAAACTGCATGAGCTTGCTTGGTGTAGGTGTTAAACCAAGTAACAGATGTATAGATAGCTTTACACGATATTGCACCTTATTGATCACCCACCGAAACTAACTTATAACACTAACGATAATACCGCAATAAATAAATCTGAATCTGATGAATACCAAATAGATACGAAGGATTTTATTAGGTATGTTTCGATAAGGAAATCTTTCAACAGAAATCAAATTGAGGATCGCGTCCCTAGAGATCGAAAAAGAAAGAACAAATCTCGGTGTTCTTTCTTTTTCTTATTTATTTCGTTTGGAAAACAGCATCCCGCTTAAATTATAATGGCATCAGTGCTACTATTTGCATTTATAAATACTGCCTTCCGTATTGTCTTTAAACTCAGAAATGTCTCCCGTTTCGATTGTCTTTCGGCAAATACATGCAATACAAATGGTAATGAGGATAGACGTAACGGAATACTAGAATGGATTTCTATTAGCATTTTCCCCAAGAAAGTTATAACAATGAATCGCCATTACTTTCTTCGGGCTAGCATTATCTAGTCTCTTTATACGATCAGTTTGGTAGGTGCCGCAGTGTAGACCACATATTGGGTTAATGTCAATCATAAGGTGGTGGGGACTAGAGCCATGTTTCAGTCAATGTTAGGCTTTATACTCATTGTGATGGAACCTGCAATACACCTCAGGCCTAAAACATACACAGTCTACTAACACCATCTAGTTACATCAGCTGAAACTGATGCCGAGGTTTAGATCTAAATGAAAACCATAATATATCAAGGTTACCCCTCTGACTGGTGGCCAAACAGAAGACAGCTTCCTAGGCTAATAATGCACAAGATAAATTAATCTACATTCTTTTCAATGACACACTTTATAAGTTTATTTAGTATACACCCCTCACGTGACGTTGACCTGCATGTTAGACGATGTTGTTAGTGGCTTTTTTTATTTCGACATTTTGCATGATAATGTGCGTTTGTCCGTCACAGCACGAACGCGGGTCGATTGGATCGGTCGGCTTGCGGGAAAAGAAGGTAATTTTTAAAGGCCTTTGTATGTTAGTCTTTATAATGAAGTTATAAGCAAGTGGAGTCCGCAACCACATACCTTATTACTAGAATGAAAGTCGGTGGTGTTGTGTGGAGGAAAGGCAACCTCTGTCAGTTTAAGAGTCATCCATTCTCTCACAACACGTCCTGATGCAAAGAACACTGGTGCAATGTTTTTGCAATACAAGGTGTAACATAAATAACGCACAACCTCGTAAGGGGTCGCTGTACTCATCATTATGAACAATTTTTACTATGGGACCAAACCGAAATCGCGAAAAAAAAATCTGCTGTTCCCTACATTTTGACGAGTTATGCGAATTAGTCTAAGATCCCGCCTAACATCGACCTTCCCTCATCTGTTTTTCTAACGTGAGGTATTTTATTTGAAAGATTTTATATAAATAAACAAATCCCGCATGGGTTGCCTAGTCAAAAATGGTCCAGGCTACCCTTAATTAAAATTCATAAAAAATAATTACTCCTTCCCTCATCAGTAATTTTTTTAGAGTAATTATTTTTTATGAATTTTAATTAAGGGCAGCCTGGACCATTTTTGACTAGGGAACCCATGCGGGATTTGGTTATTTATATAAAATCTTTCAAATAAAATACCTCTCGTTATAAAAACAGATGAGGGAAGGTCGATGTTAGGCCGGATCTTGTACTAAATATAAATGTAGGGAACAGCTGGTTTTTTTTTCGCGATTTCAGGTTTGGTCCCATAGTAAAAGTTGTTCATAATGATGAGTACAGTGGCCCTTTAGGAGGTTGTGTGTTATTTATGTTGCACCTTGTATATGTTTTTAGTGCTGTTCTATTGTATCACTCCACTTGTTTAATACTCCGTGGTCTTTACACTCAAATGTAGAGATACTTTATACTTCCTTGTAGTATTTTCCTCTCTGTTTGGGGCTTTAGTGTAAAATTTATTGTACTTATTAGATTGTGTATGTAATAAATGTATTGGTGGCGGTCAGTTGTAGCTAACAGCTGTACACTAATTTACACTGCCATTACACAAATTAACCACAGCTGTTACGTATTAATTGCCATAATATATAACGTTTAATATATTGTACTAACCATATCATGATTTTGAACCTTACAAATTAAATTTCATTTGGAAACTGTAAATTCATTTTCGAATCCAATATTCTGAAGCATTACTTAGTCTTCAGTGCCATTCATTCAACTTTCTAACGTAATCATGGGTTCAATAAAGAGTGAGCGAATTATATTGCGTTATAATTGCTGCTTGAAAAGGACGTTGGTTATAATATTTCACATCCTGTAGGGCTAGGCGTGATCGCTGCCCCGGGCTCGAACAACGCACCCGGTGAACTGGGCAAACCGGTTGTTCTACCGAAGAATATAAGCGAAGATGCAAAGCAAGCTGTCTCAGAGGGATGGAAAAGAAACGCATTCAACCAATACGTTAGCGACCTTATATCCATTAGAAGAAAGCTACCGGACCCCAGGGACGAGTGGTAAGGAAATGATATCAAATCCTTATAACATGTTGTATGAGGTACAACCTGAAAACATCCCGAGGGATTGAGGGATTTCCGGATTTCCTCTCTCTTATCACATTTTTCTGAATCAACGCATTGCCTTGGGTTGGATGAAGTAAAAATTATTTACAATACACAGTCTGCTTCCATGAATTTTCATGTGCAAGTCGTATGAATCGGTTAAAGCTGTGAAAAATAGGATATTTTGTGACCCGGTCTTATCTGAGCTCAGCTCTATTTGTAATAAAATCTCCAACACTAAAAGGCAGAAAATAGTAACTTGGTATAAAGATAAGGACTTTATTTAACGTTTTAACATTTCAGATACTTTATAACATCGTATCTTTACGTAGGTATTATCGCAATTTATTGGGATTTCCTTGATTCCTCGACGAGTACAAAATTATTTTTACGACTCCTTGAAAGATAAAAAAAGACTAATTATGCATAAAGATTAAATTTCAATATTAACTCTAAAATGAATGAAACGATTTTTAACCGACTTCAAAAAGGAGGAGGTTCTCAATTCGGTTGTATTTTTTTTTTTATTTTTTTTTTATGTGTGTTACCTCATATCTCCGTCATTTATGAACCGATTTGAAAAAATCTTTTTTTGTTCCGAAGGGTATACTTTCCGATTGGTCCCATTTAAATTTTGTTGTGATCAGACCATGAACTTCAGAGATATGGAACGGAACTCCTCGTCGGATCAAAGCAAAATTCTCAAATCACTAATATTGCTTTGTTTATATTTGTTGTTGGGAACTGACTACTTGAAAAGAGGAGGGGGTGTGTGTCCCCCCCTCCCCCCCTTTGGAATGTTTTCATTATATCGTGTAAGGTATCATTTGAAAGGACTTTTTATGCCCGACTACGTCAAAGCCAAAAAGAAGGGTTATGAAGGAGGGTGTTAAAATTATGACACTAAAACGTTTTTAATAAAAAATAAACTTTAAAAAAAAGTAAAAACCGACTTCAAAGAAATACTAAAAGGAGTAAAATAATTACCATAATATAAAATTAACAGTTTCAGAAGTCGGTGCAACTCTACACTGAAGCAAATAGAAGCCACCGACTTCTGAAACTGTTAATTTTATATTATGGTAATTATTTTACTCCTTTTAGTATTTCTTTGAAGTCGGTTTTTACTTTTTTTTAAAGTTTATTTTTTATTGTAGAATCATATGTAGCTAAAACAAAACTTAGACAGCTCGAACCCTAGTAAAGCTATACATCTTTTTAATAAATATAATATTAATTTCACCAGGTGCAAAGTGCCAGGCAGGTATCTACAGGATCTGCCGCAGACAGCCGTAGTGATATGCTTCCACAACGAAGCGTGGTCGGTATTACTTAGAACTGTTCATTCCGTGCTGGATCGGTCGCCGGCGCACTTGATCAAGGAGATCATTCTCGTCGACGACTTCTCTGATATGCGTAAGTTTGCGTTCGTACATACAATAAAAAAGTTTAGTATTTAGAATGCTACCGAAAATTTTGTACTTTTTACATTCTTACAAGACGTTGAAAAATATTTGTGAATTCATCACATGCAGTCTGGTAAAGTTTAAATGTAGTTAGTTGCCTGCAGACTTACTGTTTTGCGACAGTGCGTGCGTTTTATATTTCTATAAAAAGACGTAAGCTGAATTGCGTGCTGCAATTTTACGACTGTTTTTCTGGTGAATCATAAAAGAATAAAATTCTATTAAAATTCTACTCATTTCTACATACAACAGGCGTAGCTTTTCAAAACCTTGATAGTACAAGTTAACGTAATAAATATGCTAATGTTCTAATACAATGTTATTGTGTGTATTTATAGCCCACTTAATGCAGCAGCTAGATGACTATATGTCATCGTTACCTAAAGTAAGGATAGTCAGAGCTACTCGACGCGAGGGCCTTATCAGGGCGCGTCTCCTCGGGGCTCGATACGTCACCGCTCCCGTTCTGACCTATCTCGACAGTCATTGCGAGTGCACTGAAGGTAAGATCCTATAATTAGTGTAACACAAATCCCCCCTTAACGAGCAGTCGTTAACCTCAGCTATTTCATTCCAGGATGGCTCGAACCATTACTAGATAGAATTGCCCGTAATAAGACTACGGTAGTGTGCCCCGTAATTGACGTCATCGACGACAGTACCCTCGAGTATCATTATAGAGACTCAACTTCAGTCAATGTTGGCGGTTTCGACTGGAATCTCCAGTTCAATTGGCACCCTGTACCAGTGCAAGAGCGATCAAAACATCAACATACTGCGGAGCCTGTCTGGTCTCCGACTATGGCTGGTGGACTATTTGCGATAGACAAAGAATTCTTCGAAAGATTAGGAACTTACGACAGCGGTTTTGACATTTGGGGCGGTGAAAATCTGGAGCTGTCATTTAAAACTTGGATGTGCGGTGGAACTCTAGAGATAGTTCCTTGTTCGCACGTCGGTCACATATTCAGGAAACGTTCACCATACAAGTGGCGAACCGGTGTCAATGTACTAAAGCGAAACTCTGTTCGATTGGCTGAGGTGAGAACTTTTGTAACTCATATTACTTATTTGCTGTACTTTCTTGACTTTCAGAACTAAATCGTTACTAATTACCTTAATGGTTTTAGGTGTGGTTGGACGATTACGCGAAGTACTACTATCAGCGCGTCGGTAATGATAAGGGTGATTTCGGAGACATCAGCGGTCGGAAAGCTTTGAGAGAGAAATTAGGTTGCAAATCTTTCGAGTGGTATTTGAAGAACATTTATCCTGAACTGTTCATCCCCGGAGAATCCGTTGCTCATGGAGAGGTACGTTGTTATTACTTACTCGATTTATAATAAGTTATTGATAGTGAAATAAAAGTTCATTAATATTTTGAGATTCAAGCATCATAATCAGTAAGATTGATTTTTGTTTGTGTAATTATTCTGCATAACATTGAGTGCAAATTAATGAAAGTGTTCTTCGAAATTATTACCTATACAGATCCGAAATGTCGCCTTCCAAAAGATATGTTTGGACTCTCCAACGCGCAAGTCAGATCACCATAAACCAGTCGGACTTTACCCGTGTCACCGGCAGGGAGGAAATCAGGTCTTCTGTCGAATTCAATTTGACCGATAGCGGCAGTACCACTTTGCAGGAGTTTTTGTTCCAAATTTTACATGTTTGTTTCGATTCCGTTAAATTTTCCATTTTATTGCACTCTTTTATGCACGTTGGACAGCACGGTTGTTTTTTTTAATGCACCCATAGTCACTTTTTTGCATTTGTTTTTGTGGCCAACATTGATAGGTTCGAAACAGTGCCTTCACATGAGTAGATAAACGGAACAGAGACAAAGCTACTTAAGAACGTGCAAAACTGTTACCTATTTTGGTAGGGTTGTCACAATAGATCAAACAAAATAAACCAAACATTTGTTAAATAGTTTTATTATTCAGTATGATAGTGTGGCGGCATCTATTACGCCACATGCGAACTATCCTGCATCGCGATATCACCATTCGACAGGCAGATAGGATACACAGGGCGGAATCGTTAAGTGTCAACAGACGATTTTTTTGTCAATTTAAGAGATATTTAAAAAGTTAAGGCTATTATCAAAACTAGGCTACATGAAGAGTAAAATAACATAAATAACTTCAGGAAAAAGAAAAGCCAGATATTGAAAATTTTGTCTTTCGCTCCCGCCATATGTTTAGTATGAGAATTTCTTTCAACTGATCATACCAGTCATACGTACTTATTCTCTCTCTTCCTTACTGTTAATATGGCGGCGGATTTAGCCTTACTCGACTTCGGTCTATCTTAGTCATCTTTGTAATAAAGCTTCATATCACCAGATTCCTGAGCATTACCTAAATCTAACCCAGGATTTCGAACAGAAAATGGACAGATTTTGTAGTTCTAGACGTAATGCGATAGCCTATTATTTTCATGTTTAATAAATAATAATAGTATTGCAACCAGTTTGTTAACTAATACAAATATGAATAGTTCAACGACAATTTTCCTTATTAAATGGCGCTAAATACCGTCATGACAAATTTGTGGCTGTATAACAGAACTCCTATGCCTACGCTTTGACGGAATAGGCATTAGGTTTTCTTTTTATTAATTAAATAAAAAAGAACAACTTTTTTTTTTATTTGGAACTCATTGCTTTACTCCGTTGTTTTTTTAATAACTTGTTTTTTTTTTCGTTTTCAGCCAGTTCAATTGATTAAACGTTTAAATAAAAATGTTACCGATTTTGTCAATACTCGTAGGTACAAGAAAGAAATAATATCCATTTTTTTTTGTGTTTTTATAAATTCTGTCATTCAGTAAACAATTAAGCGCGAAAATGCAAAAAAATTGTAAGCTTCTTGCCTCTCATGAACAAAAATGTCATACTACTACATGTACGGAAGTAGGTAATATCAAAATTCTCGATATGTGGCGGTTATTTTTCCAAAAATATTTATGTTATTTTAGTTACTAGGCGACCTAGTTTTGATATTAGCCATAAGTTCTGAAATATTTCCTAAACTGACGGAATAATCGCCTGTTGACACTTAACGTTTCCACCCTTTATACAACCGCCCAACATTGATCGTTGGGCAGTATCGCGCCAGGCACAAGATTCCGCCTGGTTGGAGGATTCTCCCTTTGGTTGGAGGAACACCACACGTCGTTCCTCCACATTGGTGACCCCGACGTGATCTCACAGACAGTGTTTCCACACTGGTGACGTCATTCGCAACCTTCGCAACCTTGGCAGCAACATCATCTCTCCCTCAGCTCAGCATCCATGCTCGTTCCTCCACAATAGAATACTTTACAAACTTACTCTAATAATTTTCTTTTTATAATTTTTGTTTTATTAATAATTTATTGTTTCTTTTAATGGTGTGGTAAGTTCTGCATCTAACACGTAATTTTTTAAGTACATAATCTAACGGGAATCGCTCACATGGCATATCTTTACAATCTTTATTACGTTTATAACAATAAAAAGGCAAAAACACACCGTGTGGCACCCTCTTCTTATTAAAAAAAAAGATCATACAATAAAATAAAGGTACTTACTTGAAAAAGTAATAATCAAATATTTACTTACCTATTGTACTCCTTGGGATAGTTAATGTATGGTATATTTTTTTTAGTATTATTCATACACACAGTACGATAAACAACCATTATCAATAATGAAATACCACGTTTTTATATTAAAATATTCAAACTTGCAACAAACAACGTGCGTCGCACTAACCCTGAGATTGTCAACTGGCTGTTCCCGCGTAAACCGGTTTTTGTCAGTCTCGCCGCGTACGCGACAAGCGGCCAGTGGTCACGCACACATGCCCCGCTTGCTTGTAGTAGTGCGACCGATTCGCGCGGTTGTATGAAGCTTTATCTCTGTTCCGTTTATCTACTCATGTGGTGCCTTCACAAACTACTGTCTTGATGGCGTGACAGTCGAAGACGATGTAAAAAGAGAAGAGTGGCCGACAATCATGATTCACAAATGCCACAAAAATGGTGGTAACCAGGTACTCCTATTATGACAGAGGAGTTGTGTGAAATTGGGTGGGACTTTGTGTTCTCTATTAAGGGTGTTAGAGGTTTTCATAATATTTGAACTTCATTATGGACTGATTGTGTTATTGTCAATTTTATAACAGTTATTTATGTTTTCATCTTCATTATCACAAGACTCCAGCGTCATCAATCGTGTTTTGTTTCTTTTTGCTTGGTTTTTGTTTCGTAAATAATTTTCAATGGTTCCGATCGATGACGGTGGATCAGCACGCTTGCTTTTGGCACGCCTTTTATAACTTATGGATGGCATCAGATCGCGAATCCTGAGTCGGATATGTGCCTCGACTCGGCTGCGGGCCCCGAAGAAATCAAGAAGCCAGTCAACCTTTGGCCATGTCACGGGGAATACGGAAATCAGGTTTGTCGATGGCCGCCAAATTATTCAAATCTACCGCTTTCGCTTTATCCTGTAGTTGGGTGTTGGTGCTCATCAACATGTTGGTAAGTTTGGCTAACGTAGTAGCGTTGAAAGCGAACCAACATAACACAATAACGCATTGTACGGATACCACTAATCTGCAAAATGTTTGCGTATTATGCTCATTTTTCATATTATGACACGCATGTGTTTTGCATATTTTCATTCATAATGTTTGCTGTACTAACGCGATAAGATTTTGTAACAGATTATGTTAATAATGTATGATTTGGTAAGTAAAACAGTAGATGTCATTAGATTATTTATTTACTGAACTGATCCAACTGTGTTTGAAGATAAACCTGCATTTACCCTTTATGAAATTGTGAGGGGTAAAATGGAGTAGTAGATTAGAATACGGAGTTTGATAGTATGTTTACTCTTCCAATTTTGGTACTGCCGCGAGGTAAATTATAACTTTAAAAGCCATTTAACACAGCTATGATTGTCATTTAAAAAGATAACTGACACGTCATTGGAACGTACTTTTATATTTGAATTACATATGCGACGATCAGTCGTGTTTCATGGCTATTTAGTATGTAAGTTTTATATCCTTAACGCCTATTTATTTATAACCAATGTTTCACTGACCCTGTTTATTTTTAACATTATTTAAACTCTTGTTTTTTGTTTCCTCTTTGATTTTTATTTCCTTTTAATTTGGTTTTGGCTTATCGGGTTATTTGGGTGCCATATCCAATTAAATTAAATATTTTACAAGATAATTATTAAATTTTGTAAATTATTTAAATTGAAAATAGTTCTTTAAAGTACACACGATGCCTTCTGTTTATACACTTCCTAATTTTTTTTTGTATATACTAATTAATCTTAAATAGAACATAAATAATCACGTATCCTATTTTTATACAAGGGGTATTTTTACACAGCAATTGATTTAAACATGAACTAAAAAAAGCATTGAAATTTATTTAACACGTATACAAGTATACACGTGTAAATAAATAACATGTTTTTATTAAACTTTTCAGTACTGGATGTACTCGAAGAACGGAGAGGTCCGACGTGATGAGACGTGTCTGGACTACTCCGGACATGACGTTATCTTGTACCCTTGCCACGGGGCCAAGGGTAACCAGCTGTGGTTGTTTGATGCTCAAGTAAGTTGTATACCTTCTATCATCTGTTTAGCCTTTTCCCAACTTGTTTGATTCAGCTTCCAGTTTAACCAGATGTGGGTGAATACCAGTATTTTACACGGAGCGACTGCTATCACGTAGTCTCGTGTAGTGCCGGACTTAAAGAGTAGCACTACGCTATCTCTTCCGGTGGGTGTCGTAAATCTAGAGGATGGGCAGCAGCGTTCTCTGCGTACTTTAACAACCATACTGCGATCGCCAACCTGCCTACCAAGCATGGCGATTACGGCAACCCCCCCCCCCCTTTTTGAGGGAGGCCTATGTCGAGCAGTGGACGTCTTTCGGCGCTGAATGATGACTGCTATCAGACCTCCGCAACCCAGTTAGGTACTGGGCAATGCCGATATCCTAAGGTTAGACCGATTGTCAGACTTCCAGGCTTTTGACTACGCGTAACGTCTGTCATAGGTATTCGTATACCACCTGGGACTGACGGCTTTACAGCGTGGGGTCTCGATGGGTAATAAAAAGTTACCCGTCCATGGACTGACCTGACCGCGGCGAGCGCAGCTTAACGGCTAAACGGATTTGGATGGAATTTGGCATAGATTACTTTTATCTGGGTACTTATAGTAGTTTCCCTGGGATGCGAGTGAAACCGCGGGCAATAGCTAATACTATAAAATTGGAAATAAAAATAGTTTGATTGAAATTGGAAAATGTAGATTTATTTGAAACAAAAGTTGTAATTGTGTTACTTTTAATAAATTAAATGCCTTTCTTTTTATTTTACAATTCAAAGTGAATAAACACAATTACAGCTATATACAGGGTGTTAACGAATTCGTGTAATTCCTTAAAACCACATGATCTACTACTGGTGTAGACTGGCCCCGCACGGGATTTAGCTTGATTAAAAATAAAAAAATAAAATTCTTTTTTTTTCATGCGGCTTTGTTACCGATCACATCTAAACCACCTAATAAGAATTCAGTAGAATAAAAAGTTTTTTTTTTTGCAAAAAACTAATTTTATTTTTGTGAACATTTCGATGCCACGCATAAATTAATAAACGTATGGTGACACGGCTGGCAGGAACGACTAACGCGATATCGCTCTTTGCAGTCAGATAACTCAAGGCTCTAAAAATACTCAGAAATTGAAAACCAAAAATTTTTTTTAAATCTTTTTTTTGGTTTGTTTTCGAAAATTCCCATTTAGGGTTAATCTGTGTCACCACTAGATCACGCGGTTTGAAGGAATTACACGATTTCGTTAACACCCTGTAGTGGGCATTTTTATTATTTTACAATTGTTTCTAAGAATTGTAATTGAATAAGATTAATCTTAGACAAGTTGTCGTAGGAAATAATTTACTTTGCAAGATTTTGGGGAAATTAATTTGCGGAGTTAGGTAACAAGCAAGCCTGCTGCTAAATATAGAAGTATTAACTCAGCGAAATTACTAGAGTGTCTTCCCTATGAAATACGGGAACCATCAAGAGAGACTTAGACAACGTTAGCGCTATTTAAAGCCGGCTACAGCAGTTCTGAGGTTGCAGTAGTAAACTAGTTGTAAACTGACCCATTTACTAAAGCTGACTATAACAAATTGGACACAATTTGTGTTTGTAAAGCAATACCAAATGTTGTTGAATTAATATTTAATGATTTCTTTACAGACGAAGTTACTGAAGCACGGCTCAAGCGAGAAGTGCATGGCGATATCAAAAAACAAGGACAAAATAGTCATGGAGTCATGCAATGAGGCGGAGCCCAGGCAAATGTGGAACATGGAGAACTACAACCCGGATAGATTATCCCGAGAGCTGATAGTCGAGTAGCCGGAGGCTTACGTCGAAGTGCTGTTCATATGAATGGCCAAGACAATGAAAATATATCGTGACTGTGACTTAGTGTTAATTCAAATGGTTCACTTGTTGTCTGACGCAATGAATGCTTGTAGTTAAACGTGTACTTTATTGTATAGTGGGATACGAGAGCTGTTTATCGGTAGACGATAAGGCTTCACGATGTAAACAGGCTTGTTGTACATTTTTCAGTTGCTGATATGAACCCCGTTGAACTCGGCCTATCGTTGACTGATGTGTTTGATTTTAGTTTCGCTTGGATGCCATTTGTTTAGTTCCTACAGATTTCTGTGTGAAATGAAATAGAGAAGAGAATTTTGTGGACTGTGAAAATTTTGCGTTAGAGTCAAGAAATAACTGTAATATCGATGGTGCTTGCCTGTGTTTGTCTTGTCGCGAAATACTTTTATTTATTACTTCTAAAATTGTTATAGTCTTTTAAATGTTGGGAATCAGCATTTTTATTTTGAGTTGTTTCTAGTTTTCTTTTTCTATGCGAGTGTTATCTAATAGTATTTAATGGGAAACTTATCTAAATTATACATATCTTTACATAAAAACATTTTATCGATATTTTCAACTAGAATGAATGTTTATTGCAGTCTTTTTATGAATTTTAAAGTGTTTTATGTAAAAATTAATGTTGTAATAGTATTCTTTATCGAGTATTAACTTACTGGTTAGAATTTAGTATATACTTGGACTGTACATATCTTTGATATCTGTATGCTTCAATATATTTATTACGACTACTTAAATTACAAAGTAAATGGACGACCTAAGAAATAAGTCAGTGACTGAATATAGAATGAAAGTTAAAATGAACCCTTATAGAGGAGCCTTTGCGTCATAGCAACAAAATATGTGTTACTAACATTGTTTGTAACATTCTGTTATCTGAAATTTTATTCGTTTCCAGCCATTTTATTACAACGTCTGTCGAAATATGAATTGCGTAATAATGTTTTTATAATTCTTGCTATATAATTTTTGTATGTTCTTTATTATACTACATATTTCTTTCAACATTTTTAAAAGATATAGGTACCTACTGCCTTCTCAATGGCATGTCATCTTTTACAGATTTTAATAATGTTGGGAAGAATGTTAGTAACAATGTAACATGGGAGAGACGCCACTTTAAATCCAATATCAACAATGGAATACATAGGGTGTTACAAAATGAAAATGACTTAGTTTTATGTAAATTACATACATGTGATTTATTTAAAGTTATATTTCAATATAGTTAGTCGTATTGACTTACGTCGTAGATTGTAAAAATTTTAGTGAAATTGTAAAATAATGAATGATAGATTGTAAAAGTATGTATGTTATTAAATAAGTAAATATTTTTGTACTCATAAGTTACTGAGCGAATTTATTTTTTAGTCACATGTTCTGTTTTGTATTATTTTGAAGGTGACTGATTATTATTTTTTGACATTATTAACAAATTAATTGAAATATTAACACGCAAATGAGATGACATAACATTTTTTCATGAAAATTTAATTAGTAAAAGTACATTGACTTCATTATAATTTGATAAGCTAGTTTTCTCAAGGGAACTTCAAAACCATTTTTTATGGAAAATTCTATACATTCCTTAAAGCAATTTATTTTATCGTTTGAATGTCTCTATTCAGATATTTCCTTATAAAGTCTTCAATAAAAAATGTATTACATTCCTCTTTGTGATCGAACACAAAAATAATATTAAGTAATACCTATAATATTCATAACAGTTTTAGTAAGAATATTATGTAGGGGATTTTGAATTTAATTTCCTTCGTCTTACCTACGCGTTTTAGACTATGAGCCAGTATTTTTAATTTTCTTTTCTTCGTTTTTAACATAGAGCATAAAATATATAGTTCAGACAACACACGATACTGCCAATTAGTCTTCCTAGGTGTTTGTGCTTAATTTAGTCACTTTCTTTTTTCATTTCTCTAATATTCAATTAACAGCTTAGAACTACGTAAATATTTGACTGAATATAATTTGTGAATATCGGTGATAGTGTAGAAATAAAATTATTTCCGATAAGGTAGTGTCAAAAATCGGAAATCATTTTATTTATAGCTAGATTTTACGATTAAAATAGAAAAAAAAAAGAGAAGAGAAACTAGATCATTTTAAAAATTGTTTTGTTAATTCACGTTCGATGCTATCGACGTTGACTAAATATGAATACATTCGTTTATTTCTTAAAATATTTAATACATCACAAGATATCACATGTATTTAAACTTTACAGTTATTTGTATAGATTCTGTTAGTATATTGAAAACTGTCAGAATTATTTAAAACTATTATAAGAAGAGATTATTTTAGTTGAAATTGTTTTCCGTGGTTTCAATGTAAATAGCTTTTCAAAATTAATGTCATTTTGAAAGTTAGAGGTGTGGAGTTAATTGTCTACCAAATTTTATTTAGAAAAAGACAATTTTATCAATTTATGTAATTATTATTTATAAAATAATCAACTGAGATAGATCGGTATAAAATTTTAGGTACACAAATAATTATCAAAATATCCACGGCAAAAGTTAGTATTGTTTCTTATGACTTAAAGTTATTAAAAAGCAAATAATATGTAAAAATAATTTTACTTAAATACGTGATAGAAGTTTAAAATGTTTACACATTTAACTTCACACCCTGTACGTTAAAATCCGTGCATTCACAACTGTATAGTTAGTAAATTATTAGATATATAACTAAATAGATATGTAATAAGATGTTTTAATGTGCCTTATAACTTTACATAATTATTGAATGTTAAAATTTCTGTATATAATGCGGTGTCTCCAAATGTAATTATACTAGGTATGTACTATAGCGTAACATTTAGATGGCGATTACATAGTATTTGTAAAATAAAGCATTATGTTGGATTTGTATTGTATTGTTTCATTTCTTTTTTTTTTCCAAAAGAATACAGTACAGAATGATGGGCAGAGTTCATGGTTTTTGGATGTTAAGTGACTAACCAGTCATGCTGTTATTTCAAGTAAAATATGATTTTATTTAGACTATTTCAAATAAAATATGATTTTATAAGTTGTCTTATGCATCTTTCTATTAACCTTTTACTACGTCACTAGTTGTGTCGTGTCGTTTTAGAATGTTTATAGCAATCGTTTGGAGTCGACACCACATCCTGTTGTGCCGTGAAACAAAACCTGAATTTGCCTCCAAATTTTTTTTGACTAAAAAAAAAGTCCAATAAAAAATACGTGATTTTGAAATCCCTGGAATTAAAACGTCATTATAATTATTCCGGGATTTTAGAGGGGGTATTATCCACTCTATGTTACTACCTTCTTCGAAGTATAAGTAAATATACTCTACCTATTCCGATCTCTGATCGTCATACTAATCATAATTATCATCCAAAGGACATACAATGGCTAAACAAATGCCTTTACCATAAATGTCCACAACGGCTGGTTATGCGCCTGCATCCAACGACTCCCAGCGACCTTCACCAGTACCCCAAGTGTGAGTTTTTTACGTTATTACTACTGCAGTTGCGTCACGCCAAAAATATCAAACAAATTTTTACTCGCCGCTAGAGGCGTTGCCTAAATTTTAATACATTTTTGTCGTGACGCAACTACAGTAGTAACATAAAAAAGCTCACACTTGGGGTACTGGTCGTCTGTCCGTCGAGCTGGAGCCCGTCTCACGCTGCGTTTTCAGTGTGTAGTCTTCACTTGATTTGTTGGTTGATACATGCGATTGTTGGAGGGGCTCGTGGCTAATTAACAATCCCGCGGATCATATGACTTGCAAGGTTAACACGTTCAGTGCCGGGTGCCCTCCAGGAGGGCACCCTGTAGTCGCATTCGCCATGCCGGGTGCCCTCGTGGAGACCTCATTTTAATGTAGGTTTTTCTTGAAAAATGCATCGTCATAAAAGAAGCAACCACCTATTTTACGACGTAGTAGCGTATTTTTCACGGTTTTTAACCTAATGCCAAGAACCCTCCTCGAGGGTTCACTCTTAGCGCAAACGTAATACCGTGGACCCTTCTAGAAGGTCCACTAGCAATATATATGGCGGTATAGCGTATGAGCTCTATAAAAAGCGAGGTGGACTCGAATGTGTTAAGCTGTGCTTGCTGCAATCAGCCCGTGGAAGATGAAAATTCGTTACATATCGAGAGTCCTCCGTCCTTGAGAGCACGTAAAACCGACGATCCCGGCTGTCATACGAATACCTATGACAGCTGCATCTGGTTACACTGGAAGCTGATTCCAACGTAGTTGGGAAAAGGCTAGGCAGATATACACGCTGATATTTATTTGGATGTTTTGCTAGAACAAACGTTGTCTTCTACAGTAAAAATGCATCAAATGGAAAAAAAAACGTCAGTGGTTTTTAAAAAAACTCAAAAAAGACACCACCAAAGACACAAGGGGATGACCTGCGCAGTCGGCGCCATGATGGTTCAAGTTATTTGCCGGGAACTTTACCGCGATTGCCGCGATGAGTACTTTAAATGTTACGGTTAATGTTTGAACACGTTTGAGAAACTTTTTGAGAAAGCCTAGATTTTTTTTTCTTTTTTTTTTGATTCTGTAGAATGGTAGCGGACCATGTTCTGACCAACGTTTGTTCTACTAAAATAACCAATTAAAAGTCAGCGTTAATACGTGCGATTGTTGAAAAAAACTTTTCCAGAATACCAGATTTAAATCTATCACTTCAGAGGTGATCGGTGCTAATAAATCAGACAAAACCGAATACCTACTTTTGGTAACTAGAAGTACCTTCAAGCGTAATTATAAAACACTAAAAGTGTTAATGGAATGTTAAGATTACCAAAAGCTCTTAGCGTAATCTTCTTTATGAACGCTGGTTAAAGATTAACTAAGATTAAGTGAAATTGCTTAATTCCTAAACTAATGCCGACGTAGTATTTATCTTTGTTTACTAAGCTATTGTTTATGATAAAGTTTTGTTTGTACACATTTAAAAGTAAAAAATGCGCTAGTCAGCATTTACGAGATATATGAAGAATATAATAAAATGCATTATGCTTATTATAGCATATGCAGTATAATATCTATATTATACAGAGTGGAAGAGTTAATTGTCAAGTTGTGATTACTTTGTTATTTTTACAGACATTGAAAAACTGTTAGCTAACAAGGTGTAACATAAATAACGCACAACCTCTTATGGGGTCACTGCACTCATCATTATAAACAACTTTTACTATGGGAACAAACATGAAATCTTGAAAAAAAAAAATCAGCTGTTCCCTACATTTTGACGAGTTAAGCGAACGTAAATGTAGGGAACAGCTGTTTTTTTTGGGATCCCTTCTTTTCGCATATTGTTCTTTGTCCTAATATACTTCGGCATAACGATTTTGGCACAATTTTTTTTGGCATAATAATACTTCAGCATAATTTTTTTAAGCATACATTTTATGTTGGCATAATCATCTTAACCCTTAAATTGGCAGTGTACTTCACCGAAGACATAAACTTTGAAAAAATCGATTGTATCTACTAATATAAAATAATACCATTTATCGTTATTTTTAGCTTGCAATAATTGTATATTTTGGTAGAAAAAAAATTAGATGTGGTAACATCGAAAATTATCCGGTAAATTCAAAATGTCTTCGAAGCGGTCTGGTGTCTTTCCGTCACGGGTAAGCTTTTTAAGTTTTTTTGTAGTTTTTTGAGTGGGACTTGTGGTTATTTGGCTTTATATTGCATAGACACATTATAAATAATATCAATCGTTTGTAATTTTATGTGTCTATTACGAAATCGCAATTTTACGAGTTCGAAACTTTGTGTGTACTCCGTGAATACCGTTGTCAAGAACGTAGTAAAGAACATAAAATATAATTCGGTATACACGAAGTACATTGCCAAGTACACAAAGAAATGCAAACTGAGTTTCTTTGTTTGTTTTGATACAAAATAACATCGGTTGAGGTGTGGATTGTATGTCGTACAGCATGTTCTTTTTTCTTTTTCTGCAGTGCTTGAACCTGACACGATCGCATAAGATTTTAGCTTTGATCCCGAAAGAAAATGCATGTTCCGATGACAGTTCTAGTTCGGATGACGAATCACACTTCCTTCCACCATCTTCACCTAACCTCAGTTCTGACCCACCTTCATTAGACTCCTCATATGAAAGACTGAACATTCTAGACGACGACCACAATGACTCTGATAACGTATTTGACTGTAACATTGATGATGTACCACTAACACCAACGCCTCAAGAGGTTTTTCCGTCTCCGTCAACTAATAATTACGATGCCATACCAACATTGAATTCAATTCAATCATTACCCACTCCATCTGCAGAACTTCAGCAGTAACCCGTTCCTAGTACGTCAAAAGCTTTGCCTGTGCTGATCACTAGATCTAAACGCAAGAAGCCTTCAGTAGTAGCCAAAAAAGTTAAGAAAACTAAATCACTGATTTACAGCTGGAAAAAAAACTTATTTACGCCATCGAGGCTACGTGGACGAAGGAATACACGAGCTTCATAAAACTCAAAACGAAACGGTATTGGAATACTTTCGCTGTTTTTTTTCACCGGACATCATTTCAGATATCGGCAAATAAGCAATCACGCTGTAGGTTTTGCAAAGAGGGAAGAACCAAAGTGTTTTGCGTAAAGTGCAATATGTATCTGTGTTTTGTGGTAGGAGAAAATAACAAAAGAAATTGTTTCCGCCAATTTCACACCCAATAAATATTGTTTAATAAGAATTATGATTAATAAAGCAAAGATTTAACTAAAATTTGTTTCATTGATATTTTGGCACCGTGATCCACGTAGTACAAACATACTTTACACTATAGTTGGCAATGTACTCCCTGGAGTACATAGAATTTCGCGAAAACTGTAATAAGTAGTTTTTTTTTACATTTTTTATCAGTCCTCTGGGATCATAATAAACCAGGAAATAACAAAAAAACATTACATTTTAGAAATAAATTAATTTGCCAGTTTAAGGGTTAAAGACTAATTTGTTTTGGCATAAATTTGATTCGCATAACGTTAGTAGGCCTAATGACTATTAGCATAACGTTAGTTATGATAATCAGAAATGTTTTTACCATTGTCTAATAATCTAGTCGCAGGCGCACCCCGACACGGATAGGTTAGGTTCGAAGGTTCGTCATCCCCTTCGTGTTAGGTTACTTTAAACCCTGCAGACAGAAATAGGAGCCCCGCACAGCGGGGCTCCGTCGACTCTGCTTTGGAGCCTCAACCTTACAAACATCCCCTTAAGTTTTTATTGTGAAAATGAAAGTAGGTGACGAATAATCGTCTACCGTATAGGTACCTATAAAAATATGTTTTAATATCATTATGCGTAAATAAATTTATGCTTTAAGATATTATGCTTAAAAAAGTTATGCTTTAGAACTTTATGCTTAATCATTATTATGGATAGAGAAATTATGATTAAAAAAATTATGCGTAAGCTGTTATGCGTAATTATATTATGCGAAAATATAATTATGCCAAACAAAATTATGCTAAGTTATATTAGGTCTAAAAATTTTATGCAAATGGATAGGGAACCGTTTTTTTTTCGCGATTTCTGGTTTGGGTCCGTAGTAAAAGTTGTTTATAATGATGAATACAGTTATCCCATCAGAGGTTGTGCGTAATTTATGTTACACCTTGTATATCAAAACTGGCTTGCCTACGGAATAAAATGACATAAATTCAATCTCATTACACATAAAATAAGAAAATTTTAAACTAGTATTGGAACATGGCAACCAAATGAAAAACACGACCAATGCTTTTGAGAATAGTAAAAAAAAAGTCTAAAGAAGAAATTGCACGCTAAAAATATGGGAGTACGAAAAATTAAAATTTGGTACAAGGTTTATTTTGAAAAAAAAAATATTTGTAACTTTATGCAGTAAGCAACTAAGTTTCAATACCCGTTTTTTTTTTTTAAATAGGTAGTTTATTTCTTAACACAATGATCAAAAGAAAATAAATAAAAAAAAAAAACCGTGTTTTTAATTTAAACAAATATTATCGTATCATTTCGTTTCTTAGGCAACCTACTCGTAATATTGAGATTATCTAAAAAAACAATACCTGTTATGTTGACGAAATAATCGCTTGTTAACTACGTTTCTACCCTGTAGGTACATACTACTCGTAAAACATAAAAGTGTAAGATCGGTGCGTAAATGTCAACTCAAAATAAAACTTCTTGTGAAAGAGTTCGTCCAGGGAAGTACTCCCACATATCTATTTTTGCTGCCAAACAGCCAAAAAAATTGTTCCAGTTTAAACACACACACTCACACATTTTCGACACTTTTCGACTTTGTCCTTCCAACGTATCAGCAGTAGGTGTACCTATAAATGCGGCGCTAACCATATAAAATAACACCTAACAATCTTTTTTAGTAATTTTAAACATACACATACATTACAGTACATTTTAAAAGATATGCAATTATGAGAATCCAAAGGTACAATTCCGTGCATCGCGGACGATCGCAGCCGCGCGCGACAGATCCCGTGCGGCTGACGCGCGCGGCTAATGCGTCAATAGTCAGAGTATGAACGTGTATGGCACCGCTTCCGAAGTCTGCGACAGACGCGTGCGGCTAGCGACAGATTAGTCAGTATATTATAGACACGAATATTGACGCATTAGCCGTGCGCGTCAACCGCATGCGATCAATCGCGCGCAGCTGTTATCAGCCGCGATGCATGGAATTGTACCTCGCCTGTTAACATAAATCTATTGAAATAAACATTTACTAGCAAACAAAATCGCCTCCCATTCACTATCAAAAATTGTAAAAAAAACAAAAAACTGCCACCCACCTGAACTAACGATCTGTCACTCCATACACGACAGTGCTAAATGTGGAACTTTTTACCACAATGCTCTAAACGTGTCCAGCTCCAAGCTACATCCGATGGCTTACAGCGACGCCCAGCTTTTTTACTTTTTTTTACGCCGGCTTCCATGCCCAGGAGCTTAGTGTTAGCCCACCCGTTTTGACACCCAACTTTGGGCAGGATTTTTCGCAATTAGCAAAACGGCTGTCCCATTTCAAAACCTAGTAAGGGCTTAAAACGAAATTTTACAGGAGAGCGCATGAACGTTAAATCGGTCAGCCTTTGAAAAGTATTTATGTTAAGAAAACCATGTGCTTAAAGTGAGTTACTGGGTTTTTTTTTTTGTTTTTTTTTTTTAAAAACGTTGCCCCACACTAAGATTTCTCTTGTATCGTCGGTGCGTTTACAGACACAAATCTCACAAACAAACGCCCAGACCCGAAGCAACCACCTGTAGGCCATACAAATTTTTGTTCCGTGTGGGAATCGAACCCACGACCCGTAGCGCAGAAGCCAATCGCTTAGCCACTGCACCAAATGTGTCGTTTTAAAATGATCAGAGGCAGTGAATGGCACTTACTAGGTATCGATGATTAAATATATCTGCTTATTATGTGAGTTTTCAACGCTGTTGTTTTTGTATTTGGTAGAGCCGTTCTAGGTTAGCAAGATTATGCAATAAAACGATTTTTGTAAGAAGTGTCCCTTACTAGGTTTTGAAATGGGACAGCCAAAGAGAACGTTGTTGCATGAATTGTGGGCAATATTTAGCTTTCAAAAGCTTCATTATGATGGATAAAAGTAGCATTTGTTGTGTGCTATTTAAAATAAAAATGTTTAAATGTGTATTTAGACAGGAAAGTTTGTTTTTGTGGAAAGCTCACGTAACGTTTCCACTGGTTTATTACGATGCTTTAGTTAGCTCTTAGTATAAGTAATTAAAGCAATATTTGTATGGAATATGAACGCAGAAAATATGGAATATACGATCGTTGATGTTTTTTCTAGACTGTAAAGCAGTCATTCAAATTAATGGGGTAATAAAACGTTTGTTTTATTTTTATTTAATTAATACTTTATTCTCACGGAAGTATTAAAAATAAAACATTAATATTTACTGCCTCTTTGGTCTAGTGAGCGTAAGTGACTCGACTGCTTGCGCGACGACCTCCAGCCACCCTAGTGTGTGGCCTGCGGGCGCTGGGTTAGGGGACCCACCGCCCGATCAGTAACAGGCCCGAGTAGGCGGCGCGACGTGTTCCACGCGCGCCTCTCAGCAGGACGTGGGGCTAGGCCCCACAAAGGAGAGGTCCGCCAGGGGCTGGCGGACCGAGGCCTGCCGGGGTCGCGGTGCATGCAGCTGCGAATCCCGCGACCCCGGCCCACGGTCAAGTGATGGAACATCGTGGTGGTTTTAGCCGGTAAGAGTCCGGCACACCCCCCCGTCTTCCCCAGACGGGGGATAGTCCATGAGGATTTCCCCACGCAAAAAAAAAGCATGAGGTCATAGGTTCTGTACCAAGATCGGGCAAAGTTTTATTGTTTTTTTCCGTGTGGATTTTTTTAGTAGCAGCCCGGAGTCTGCCTTAGTGCCCGATTAATAGCAACAGGCTCTCCTCCTATTACATGGGACTTAAACATGAGTGTACTATACACCTCTGCCCTCCTTTCGAGGAATACAGGTCGTGATGTTATGTTAATATCTACGTTCACACACGAAAAGACACGCATAACATTGTGCAAATGTGCATTCAAACACTACTAGGTAGTATAGTATAGAAAACTGCTACTGTAAAACAATTTTGAAGAGAAAATTACCCATTAAAAAGTCATTTTTATCTAAATTGGCTGCAACAACTTCGAATATTCCTCTATGCTGGTACTTTATAAGCATAAGAATATGACGTAACTAGTTTTCCCGGACGAAATTGGGTTAGGGTTGCTCCCTTTCGAATGCCGGGAAAGTAAGTGCAGAGTTAGCGCATTATTTCTGCATAATAAGTAGTTTTATTTTGAATTCTCAAGTATTGTAAATAGATTAAATATCATCACTAGCAAACCTTTCAAAATAATTGTTCTGCATAGCCTTTTTCCAAATATGTTGGGATCATCTTCCAGTCAAACCAGATGCGGCTGAATCCCAGTATTTAACACTGAGCAACTGCCATCAGACCTTCGCAACCCTAATTGGGTTGCTTAAGCCGATATCTTAAGGTTGGACCGGTTTTCTGACTTTCAGGCTTCTGACTACCGGTAACTACTGTCATAGGTATTCTTATGACACCCCGAACCGACTGTTTAACGTGTTCCAAGGCACGGAAGTATCTAAAAGTGTAACGAATTTGTAAAAAAAAATATTATTAAACGCCTGGCAAGTCCCGGGATCTACTTTGCTGGTAGATTTTCATTAGGCCCTACCATCGATCCCATTGCTAGCAAAATTCCCACAGCCCACATAATGTTGCTTCATGAAATCAAGACTTTCTAGTTTTACGGGAATATCGTCTGACCTCTGCAATCCTGGGCTGGATTTCCTGCTGTAAAGCACTACCTTCGGTCGCGAAGTTAGACCGATGTTTAGTAAGAAACAAAACACCGCGTATCAGTGTGGTACCACGGTACTCCAAGGACGCGTATCCATATTGCTACGCGCGAATGATGTACCGTCCGCGAGGCCTAAGCTGAGCTTTGCATTTGTGTGAGAATGAATGCAGACGCGTCCCTTGCTTGGTTTAAACCGGTTCATACTGCTTTTTGGCAATCGATTCTATGTACACTCACACAAATACAAAGCTCAGCTTACGCCTCGCCGTTTGTACGCGACTTTGAAATTCATTTATTCAAAATAGACTAGAAATACTTAGTTCTTTTTGAACGAAATGTTAAAAAAGACAGCCCCCAAAAACACCCGCTCTTTACCGCTTCCTAGTGTTTTTGTTGTAAAGAACAAACTTCCCAGTAACACAGATCTGTCTGTCAAGTGAATAAATTAATTGAGTCCATAAACAAGCGAAGGTTATATTAATTACATTGATTAAGTTATGTAAGTTATATATATAGCAGTGATAGCCTAGCGGTTGAATGCTTGCTTTCCATAGATCGGAGTTCGACCCCGCCCCCACCTCTGTCTTTTCGAATTCAAGTGCGTTCAGAATTTGATTATCACTTGCATTTACAGTGAAGGAAAACATCGTGAGGAAACCTGCAAACCTGAGAGAGCTCCAAAATATTCTCGATGGTGCATGTAGTCCACCAAACCGCACCAGGCCAGCGTGGTAGAAGGCTTAAGGCCTCAAACCTTCTCATTCTGAGAAGAGGCCCGTGCCCAACAGTGAGAGAGTAGTGGGCTGATTATGTTTATTAAATATAAATTGAGGGTGATAAACAAAGTATATACCTAGAACAATTCTGGATGACTGCCAATGATATTATATATGTTACGGTTAAAAGCCGAATGGCGGTTACACCTAGGTTTAGCCGGGTACAACTAGGTGCAACCAGTAGCAGTTGGTTAGAACTAGGTGGAGCTTAAGTCGATGTGCGGGGCTCCTATTTCTGTCTGCAGGGTTTAAAGTAACCTAACACGAAGGGGATGACGGGGGCTTCGTTCGCTCGCTTCGCTCGCTCACTCTAGCCCCCGTCATCCCCTTCGAACCTAACCTATCCGTGTCGGGGTTACCCTTAACCATCAGTGTGCGGCTGCACCTAGTTCTAGCCGCTATGATGAAGGCTAAACCTAGTTCTAACCGAAGATAAGTAGGAAAGATTTAAGTTTATCCGCATGTGGCCGGCTGCACCTAGTTGTACCCGGCTAAAACTAGGTGTAGCCGCACTTCGGCTATTAGCCGTAACATATACAAAAAGAAGTAGATATGTCATTGAAGCGCCCAAAATGACTATTCAAAATTACACACCGATTGTTGTAATTGGAAATAGCTATCTCTTTCACTCTCGTATTTATTTAGTATCTTTGTCTTGCTCATTAGAGATACTAGTGAAAATAACGCAGGGTCGAATTTTAAACGCTATGTTCTATGAATCGAACAGGGGCCTAATTCTCCTAAAATAAATCTTGATAAATCACAACCGAACCAAAGCCGAACCGCTCATTCAGACAGTTCTCAATTTCAAAACTGTCGAATTGTTTGACACAAAAAACAAAATCAATCATTTTGAAAGTTTTCGAAAACAAAAACTGACTGACGGTTGTGGTTCGATTGCGTTTGGCAACAATTTATTTTAGGAGAATTGGGCCCCAGGTGAATTGTCAAAACTTGAATTGAACAGGCGAACATTGCAGCCCGTCGAAGCCACCCGAGCAAGGCTTTGTAATTGTGGCACTCTCAGCATAGATTTAGGTAGCTTTTACTACAAGGCGGACGTCAATGGAAAGCAATACCTATTTTACAGACAAAACCTTTATTGGGAAAATAAAGCGATTTTCTTATTAGCACAAATAGAGCCATCATCAATGGTAACTGAACAACGCCACTCAATTACTCCCTATTTTATGATTTAAAAACTCCAATCATAAATTGTGATGTGCCCAAACAAAAAGTCATAATGTTGAAACGTGCTCGTCGTTTGTTTGTTGAAGTTTTAATGTGTTGCCCGAACCCTGTGGATGTGACTATGGGAAATATAATAGGGAGTTTTGTAAGTATACAATGTAAATGAATTCAAGTATTTATTTAAAACCACATGATCTATTAAAGGTACATAAAGATTAACGTAGCAAAGAAATATTTTTTTTCGGGCTTTATTTGTAAACCACATAATAAGTACACAAAAAAATTAAATTTTTGTCTTTTTTCTTTTAGATGCCCTTCATAAATTAATGAAATCACGACGACTGCTGGCGAGCACGACTAGTGCGATATCGCTCTGCACAGTCAGTTCATTCTGAACGCTAAAATTACTCAAATACAGAATACCATGTTCCTTTCTCTGAAAACTTTTTTTTTGTTAATTTTTAAAAAAGCCTATACAGGGTCAATCAGTGTCACCAGTAGATCACGCGGTTTGAAGGAATTACACGAATCTGTTTACACCCTGTATAATGATAGCGATTTACTACAGTAGCTATCATGCAAAAAGTTCTTTCAAAGACTCTTCACATGTCTCAAACAATATTTATTGTGAATATTTTTAGAGCAGAGCTACTCCTTACGAAGAAAAAATGTTAAGATTGCTCACAGTCTCATGAATAAGTGATAGCTTCGCTGAGTATCACAAAGTCAAAAGCCAGTAATCCAGGAAGAAAAGAGAATCTCTTATTTTTCCTCATATACAGTCATGTGCATGATTGTACGTAAGATTTCTTCATAAATATATGATATGAGAACGATTCTATGAATTTTAAAACTTCAATTTTCTTAACACCTTCGCAGGAACATCAGATGTACTGTTTTTGGGTAAAGTGCAATAATTTCATAATATATCATTCATTTCACAATTTTTCATAATATATTCATGATAAAACATAGTTTAGAAACTAAAGATTTGAAATTAAAGCATTAAAAATGTCAAGAGCTAAAAGATTAAATATAATTTTATTACCTGTATTCATCTTTATACACATAAAAAATACATCTTCTAAAAAAACATAAGTACATTTAATAATATTAAACGTAGTAGGCCACCGGCATCGGGAACAGGGTCCAAGCTGCCGGTGGTCAGGGCTCCAGAGAAAGAAACCTACTCACTATGCGAGCAGTGTCAAGTGTACCGCTTTCTGTATATAATTTTAATTTTATAGGATAGTAAATTATTTGTAGGTGATAGGTGCTAGTAATGGTATTTCAACAACTACAAAATAGTGATTACTGAATTGCGATCGAGACGTGGGCATTCAAATATACCGTGAGTTTATCTTATTGAATAATGTGTATTCAAACAATAAAACCAACCTATACACAGTCCACTAATGTAGGCCTCTTCTAAGTTGCGCCACACTCGGTCCTCCGTCTTCCGCAACCAATCCAGCTGGGTAGATGAAGAATGTTCTTCAGGTCCTCGGTTCCTCTGGCTGAGAGACCTTATAGCATAAGCAGAAACCCAATGCACGGACCTGTTCTCAGATTAAGAAAGGTTTGGGTTGGCGGACTGCACCCTAATCTGATTGAACTATACCTACTATTGTATTAAATCCACTTCAACTCTTTTCTTATTTATCTTTTTTACGCAATAGGGTATTTGACTGCAAAAATCTAATTAGTCCGTCAGTTAGATTATCAAAAAATATTTGACCCGTTTTTTTTTTTGTTACGTAATCCAAAATTGAAGAAGATACGACACTTTTAAAATTGGTAAAACGTCACAAGCAAGTACAATTTTTACTTGCTTCTGGCGTCACAAGCCCCCACTCTCGAGTTGTGATGCGTTTTATCTTTCCAAATATTCATAGATTCAACAAAAGAAAAAATACGTGTCCATTATTTTTCAAAACTCTAACCGGCGGACTAATTTGATTTGCAATTTATTGATGCTGTCAACATGCCTATTGTTTGTTATCCTGAAGATTACATACATAAAGTCATACCTACCTTTTTCGCCTGAGGGTAAGCAGAACTGTAGATTAAAAAATAATAAAAACTCAAGGTAACCCATATAATGTAATTACAGAAATATTACAACTGTATTTAATTTAAACAATCAACAATACGACTAATTAAACATTAATTCGCTACCAATTATTTCGAACATAACGTGAGCCGTTTGCCAAAGCTACGGTAATTATAGGTATACTCTAACCAAATTAATTTATAGCCGTTATGACGTTTAAAAACAATCTACACACGCTTTTAAGCTAATGAAAACCATTCCCAGTGGGGTGTTTATTTGTACAGTGGCCTGACTCGGGGTATGGCATTAATCACAATAGTTTTTTTGTTTGTGACTGTACCTGAATTTAAGATTTTTGTTTTGTTGCTCTGAGGTACGTGAGTAATATTAGCAAGTTACAGTACGGTTGAAACAACATGGCCGACTTGAACTTCGTGCCATAGATGTTTCTAAATGGCTTTTAATTGTGTCAAAGAGAGCTAACAGAATCGTGTAGGATTAAATCTATCATTACAGCTATAGCTGATAGTGATAGTGAGCGAGCAAAGCGAGCGAACGAAGCCCCCGTCATCCCCTTCGAACCTAACCTATTAGTGTCGGGGTACCCCAAATTAGGTGTCGAAGTTCCATAATTGTTGGACTAGTGTAATGTCAGAGTTTCATAGTGTCGAAGTAAAATCTTGTCGTAGAACGATTTGTCGAAATTCAGTTTAGGAGTGCGTTACGATGTAAGTCAGTTTTTTTTCTTAGCAGCTAATTGTATGATACTGCGAAACAAAAACACCACCTATGGTTATATGATCTCAGTATGATGTTATGTATTCATTTTAATATCCGGCTGTTATATGTAAAGAATATGACATCATCCACGACTTTTAATTGATGCCTTTATAACAAAATCATGACCATTTAGCGGTTACCTGATGTCGACATGTAAGGAGGTATCTATGAGGCTCTCATAGTCACGAAAATTGAAATAAAGCATCTAAAAAAACGTAAACTCACGCCTCTATTCCCCGAAGGGTTGGCAGAAGTGTACAGTACACCCACATTTCGCCGTAATGTTTTACGTCCCATGTAATAAGGGGCGAGCCTATTGCCATCAACCGGGCACAAATCCAGTCTCCGGGCTGTTACTGAGAAATTCCACACAGTAAAACATAATAACACTTTGCCCGACCTGGGGGTCGAACCCAGGACCTTACGTTCAGCAGTCGCGCTTGCGCCCGCTAGACCAATGAGGCAGTCCTATACATACTACTAAAAAAATTGAAAAAAAAAAAACATTTGAAGGTTAAAGCTTGGTAAACAATTGTTTAAAAACATTGTCTGCAACAAAAATCTACGTGTTTCTGAAAAGCTGATACATGTTACGGTAAACACTTACTGGCAGTCTTTGACAGCAAAACATCCGAAACTTAGGTTTTAGAAACATGTTTAGGTGGTGTTTCAGAAACTACTTGCAACTTGTACCTAAAACACTGTTTACTAGTGAATTTAAAGCCAGGTCCGCTGCGCCATGTTATTGTGTTTTTGCTACCAAAACTGTTAGGCCACGCCCCTATTCGGTTAGCAAACAATGTTATCCTGTTTGCAAACACGAAAACACGGCGCAGCGGACCCGGCTTTAGGCTTTACTTTAATAAGCGTGCAAAGCCAAAGTGTGGAACTCCTTGCCAGCTTCAGTGTTCCCCACTAGCTACAACCTTTCAAGCAAGAGTGAATAAAAGCATCTTCTCTTTGTGGCTGTTCCATCGTTTTTCATCAGGAGAGATTGAGGTAAAGAGCGGCCTATTAATATGTGACGTCATTAAATAAACTCACTCACTCACTCCCGTGTGGGGACGAACTAGAATATAAAATTTCCTCAACGCACGTTGGGAATAGCCGCCTGTTGTAATATTCAACAAAACCCAGCACGCTTGGTGGTAGGATCTATACGGTCCGCCTGGCTAGCTATCACCCTCACATTAAAGTCTAACCAAGCAGTTTACTGTGTTCCGTCGTGTGTATGTGAGAGCCAGAGGGGTATAGGGGAATCCCTCTATATCTCTGTTACTTGGATTCGTGTGCTCCATCTTAGACCCTGCCTGCGCTTACCAGCAGGCGTGACGAGGGTAGAGTGCGACTAATTCAAGAAAAAAAAAAACACTTAAACATTAACAAAAACCCGAACGAAGCGCTTTGATTCCACTTTCATTGTGAAAACCGCCAAACAGTGGAATGCGCTACCCGAGTGGGTGTTCCCCGACAGCTACAATCTGGGTGTCTTTAAGTCACGAGTGAACCGGTTTCTTCTGGGCAAGCGTGGTCTATCGTAGACCGCATCATCACTTAACATCAAGCGAGATGGCGGTCAAATGAAGGCCAAGTAAGAGATAAAAAACTAAAAAAAAAACTTACCCTGACGCTACTTACAGACTATACTTACTTATATGAGTATGTTCGTAGGTACAAGAAGATGTTCAACAAAGCCTAATTAGTTGGCTACTTAGGCACACAAGGTTAACCTTTAGTAAAGTTTGTGTACTTACAAGGTCGATGAGTGAGCACATAACTTAATGCTAACATCTATAGTACAGCCCTTTAAAAATTGTATAAAAAGTAAACAAACATTTGATCGGAATAACGTTCAGTGTTCTTGAAGGCACATGCTACACGTTCAATATTTATCACGATATTTATTGAGCGTACAGATCCGTGAATTGATTGTTAAATGCTAGCCCCCTTATTACGAAAGACGGTTTAAACCAAGACATAGCAAACCCAAAGTTAAATTAATATACCACCCAATCACTTTCTCACGTCGTATAACAAGAATAGACTTAAGTGTTTTAAACCCTGGGTTGTTTGTAGACCATCTTTTGTATTATGATGGTAAATAGATATCACGATTATAGAAAACAAAAATAACTGAAGACTAAATAATGGCACACTATACCGGCACCGCTCCAACCCAGCAATTAACTTGTCATTCAAATTAGAGCATTAAATCGTGTGTCGTAAAATATATTTCATAATGTCAATATGAAAAAGCCATCGGCGGGCAGTCAGCGCGCTTGCCGCTACCATACAACTCGACTCGCAGCCTGCGCTCTGCAAGCGAGCGGACCGCGTGCTAACAGCGCGGCGACTGCGTGCTTACGGCGCGCCGACTCTGTGCTTACGGCGCGCCGACTCCGTGCTTACGGCGTGCCGACTCAAGAGTCGCCAGCGAAACAACGTCGTGAAACACATTATGAAAACGTGCAAGTCTTCCGTCAATTGTATTCGCGATGACAGCAAGCTTGCACCTCGCGGCCCGCGCGCAGACCGCGAGCTTGCACCTCACGGACGACGCGTAGTTATCGTGCTGGTGGCTAGACGTAGCCTAAATTGGAGGCGACGCCGTGCTGCAGCTGTGCAGTTGCTGTGCCGGTATAATGTGCCGTTATCTTAAGTTTTAAGGTGTATGTTAGATGGATTCTTTAAGAAAACTGATATTTTTTATAATCAAAGGTTCACAGAAATGAATCAAAGGTCTGTTTACCTTTTATACAACATTTTAAGGGTTGAACTATAAGTATCATTGTTTAGACTACTAGACTATTATTGTCTTGTCTCGACGTTTCATGTCTAGTAAAAAAAACTTTCAGCTAAACATTTTATTGGCGGCTAGTATGGTATAGAGATGGAGCGGCCGCCAGCCAGCGTACAGTCAACATTAAAATGTGAGTGATTGTTCAAAGTTTCAAAACGATTACTAAAGTAAACTGTTTTGAGAATGAAAACTTTGTATTGATTGATTTTAACGATAATTAATTTCCAAATCCGAAACTATTTATTAAGTTTTGCTGTTGACTGTACTTACTTTGGGCAATGACTTGACATAAAGCGTTCTTCACACCAAACGCAAGGCGTGAGCGCGTGTTTGTTTTGGCGAACGCTTAAAATCGAGCATTATAAACTTCAACTACGTTTCAATTGTTTCGGGATTGAGTATGTAATTTGTTTATGTAAATTATTGCTCTGTAAGAAAATGCATACAACGGTTTTTATTTTCGAACTTAGGACAACATGCCTTTTTATCATGGGGAAATCCTCCTGCATACCGTCCGCCGTTTTTTTTTTTCCTCGGAAAGTCCTCTTGGATACGCCTTCCCCAGGCGAAGGGTTATGCTCCGGCTCCTCTTATCGGCTAAAAACCCACGGTGTTCCTTCTCCTGACCCTTGGCCGGGGTCGCGGGATTCGCAGCTGCATGAACCGCAACCCCGGCAGGCCTCGATCCGCCAGCCCCTGGGACCGTCCGCCCTAGGGAAGGCGAAGTGTTATGCCGGACTCTTACCGGCTCAGTACCCTCCTTCTGACCTTTGGCCAGGGTCACGGAATTCGATATAGCATGCACCGCAGCCCCGGCAGGTCTTGGCAGGGCTCTTCTCTACTTTTATGGGGTCCTGCCCAATTGTCCTACGTAGAAGGCTAAGAGGCGCGTGCAGAACACAACACGCCTTCCTCTCGGGCCTGTCACTCACTGCCTGGCAGTCACGCTGGTAACCAATAAGGCAGTCAGTATTACCAATGTTACTGTCTGGCTTGTTGACAAGACAGACAATATTTCATTTTTAGGGTTCTGTACCCAAAGGGTAAAACGGGACTCTATTACTAAGACTCCGCTGTCCGTCCGTCGGTCCGTCTGTCACCAGGCTGTATCTCATGAACCGTGACAGTTAGACAGTTGAAATTTTCGCAGATGATGTATTTCTGTTGCCGCTATAACAAAAAATACTAAAAAACGGAATAAAATAAATATTTAAGGGGGCTCCCATACAACACACGTGTTTTTTTTTTGCCGCTGTCCATTCGTCCCTCTGTCACCAGGCTGTATCTCATAAACCGCGATAGTTAGACAGTTGAGATTTTCACAGATGATGATGTATTTCTGTTGCCGCTGTAACAAAAAATACTAAAAAAGAGAATAAAATAAATATTTAAGGGGGCTCTCATACAACAAAGGTGATTTTTTTGCCGTTTCTATAGATAGTGGTATGGAACCCTTAATTATTTTTTTTTGAAAAAAAACGTTGCCCCACACTAAGATTTCTCTTGTATCGTGGGTGCGTTTACAAACACAAATCTCACAAACAAACGCCCAGACCCGGAACAACCATCTGTAGGCCATACAAATTTTTGTTCCGTGTGGGAATCGAACCCACGACCCGTAGCGCAGAAGCCAATCGCTTAGCCACTGCACCAAACGTGTCGTCAAACGCCTTCGTGCGTGAGTCCGACTCGCACTTGGCCGGTTTTTATTCTTAGATGTTTACTCATAAAAATATCCTTAGCAGCAGCTGTATCTTTCTTTCCTATCTAATCTCCATCCAGAAAAACATACACAGCCAGAATTTGCAAGATTGTAAGAATCCTTTGGTCCTTGCAATTTCCGATTTCACTCGGTCTGGAAATAATCGGAGCAGTCCAAGTCGGAAAAAGTTTTCAATAGTACCGCCTTGATTCCACTTTATTCAGCGGACCGTGACTCGAATAAAGTATCTCACGATTCAACATTTAATTTCGTTCGGTTTGACAAATCTGTTTTTTATTTTGCCAACCCTCTTTTTAGGGATTTATTTTGCGATCTCTCGTTAAAAGGGCTTGGTTTTAAATTGTTGTGCTTTTGGAGGAACAAGGTCTAACAAGCTATGCTATTTTAGTTTTGAATAAACTTTAAAAAAAATAGTTCCCACTTTAAAAAGGTTTAGCTTTAAAAATAATAGTGAGCACAATAATTGTAAGACTTCAAAGTCCCCCGTAATAACAAATAAAATCGTGAGTGAAATTCTAACAGTGCGTAAGTCATTTTGGGACAAAAATAGACAACACTGGAAAAGTCACAATTTTACTTGAAATGAAAAAGATTATTAGGATTTTCAAAGGTTTAAATAATCAAAGAGTTCATTTGTAATGACAATTAAAAACAATATTGCGTTCAGCGTAGTTACGCTCCTCGTTTTAAATAGTTTTTTCACTCTCTTGTAATGTAGCCATTTTTGATTTCCGCACTGTTAGAACTTCAATGACGAAATAACGGATAGCTGAAAGGTAAGTTAAGATATGTTAGAACTGTGACCACTTAACGTGCGAGCCGAGCGAGCGAGCGAAGTGAGCGGAGCCGCGGCAGCGGCCGGCGAGTGATTGAAACGATCCGCTTTACGGATCACTTTCCAGCATTCGTTTAATGGGTTCGTTAAGAAACAAATGGTTTTGATCCATTATGGTGTAACCCATTCATTTTGTAGTGGAATGCATATTTTATGAAGTATGTTTTGTTGTTGTTATTTTCATTTTTTTTATTACTTTCCGTTATTATGTATGATTTGGGGCTTCCGGGCTAAAAAACATTATATTTATCAACAAAATTCTAATGTATAAATTACACACCGAATGCCTAATGAAAATTCAGGGTTGTACCACATACATAATTCTACGCGTAAGTCCCTAATTATGTTATCCTAATTGGTTAGTAGTCACTTGGCTTCCCTAAACCGTAATGCTAAAACCTAAAACCTGCCTCCAAGCTTTCATTATCACATTTACCTACAGTTTGTATTGCAATATAATATATGAGCCCTCTGGTCGACACTTCACGTGACCAGAGGGCTGGCTTGTTTTTCGGCTAGAGAATTAGCGTT
This sequence comes from Amphipyra tragopoginis, assembly GCA_905220435.1. Classification (NCBI taxonomy): domain Eukaryota; kingdom Metazoa; phylum Arthropoda; class Insecta; order Lepidoptera; family Noctuidae; genus Amphipyra; species Amphipyra tragopoginis. The sequence goes on from HG992006.1 coordinate 9,699,015, forward strand.
GCCATACAATGTGGCAACGCTGCAAGCCTTCTGGGCACGCTTCCAGTCGACAGCGATGCGGAGGAATATGTTGATACACTCTTCTAGTTTATATTGGTAGTTTAGTCTAGGATATAATTATTATTGTTTTTTTTTAGATACAGTTTAGATTTATATTGTATCTTGTATTAATTTAGGTTAAAAACTTATTGTAAATATGGGTATATCTTTTTAAATGTGCTAAAAGGATTAAAAAATCTTTTGAGTGTAGTTCAAGTCCAAACACTTATCAATAAATTAGTATTGAATACTATGAAATAATATAGAATTCAAAAAAACATGATTGTATTGTCACAAAAACTATGATTATGCATGCAAAACAGCTGTTTCTGATAATAATATGTAAATGTAATATAATATACAAGGTTAGTCGGAAAGGGGGTACTGATCCGCAGGCCACTTAAAGAATAACTAAAGACTGTTTTATAGCAAGTGTTCATCATCATCATCATCATATCAACCTATTGCCGTCCACTGCTGAACGTAGGCCTCCCCCAAAGATCGCCAACCATCCCGGTCTTGGACAGCCCGCATCCATCCGCTGCCAGCCACCTTTTTCAAATCGTCGGTCCGTCGTGCCGCAGGGCGTCCCACACTACGTTTGCCCAAACGCGGTCTCCACTCTAACACGTGTCTGCTCCATCTACCATCTGTTCGTCTGCAGACATGGCCGGCCCACTTCCACTTCAGGGTGCTAATTCTACGCGCAATGTCGGTGACTTTAGTTCTCTGGCGAATGACTTCATTGCGAATTCTATCCACCAGAGAAACCCCGAGCATCGCTCTCTCCATAGCACGCTGAGCAACCTTAAATTTGTGGACCAGGCCCACGGTGAGTGTCCACGTTTCGGCTCCGTAAGTCATTACGGGTAGGACGCACTGGTTAAAGACCCTGGTCTTAAGGGATTGTGGGATCGACGATTTAAAGATATTACGTAGCTTCCCGAATGCCGCCCAGCCCAAGCGTATTCTTCTGCTCGCCTCTTTCTCGAAGTTGTGCCGTCCCAGTTGTATAGTTTGGCCAAGGTATATGTACTCTTGCACAACCTCGAGAATAGCGCCATTTACGACTACGGGTCTCGGGAAGACATGACCATTGTACATGACTTTGGTCTTATCCAGGTTCATCCCGAGGCCCACCTGTCTTGAAGAATCGCCTAGGCCGTTTAGCATCACCTCCAGATCCTGCAGAGACTCTGCCATGATGACAATGTCATCCGCAAATCGTAGGTGCGAGATGTACTGACCGTTGATGTTTATACCCCGTCCTTTCCAGTTAAGCGTCTTGAAAATGTCCTCCAACGCGCTTGTAAACAGTTTCGGAGAGATAATGTCTCCCTGTCTTACTCCTCGGCGCCGTTGGATTGGTTTTGTGCTCCTTTCTTGTACTTGGACGGTCATTGTTGCAACCTTATACAGACACCTCAGCACCTCGACGTATCGGCAGTCAACGAGGCATCTCTGCATGGAGTCCAGCACAGCCCAGGTCTCGACGGTGTCGAAGGCTTTCTCGTAATCCACATACGCAAGGCACAGAAGCTGATTGTATTCCTTGGTCTTTTGGATGATTTGCCTGAGGGTGTGTATGTGGTCCACGGTGCTGTAGCCTTTCCGAAACCCGGCCTGCTCCGGTGGCTGGAAGTCATCAAACTTTTGTGCGAGACGATTCGAGAAAACCCTCGAAAACAGCTTATAAACATGGCTCAGGAGTGAAATGGGGCGGTAGTTTTTAAGGAGCGTATTATCACCTTTTTTGAAGAATAATACCACCACGCTCCAGCTCCATGCCTCCGGTGTAATGCCTGTGTGGATGACGGAATTGAATACCTTTACAATTTCAGTCAAAACAGGCGTTCCTCCTGCTTTGAGCAGCTCTGTGGTTATCCCGTCATCCCCCGGAGCTTTGTAGTTATGAAGCTGTCCGAGAGCTATTCTAATCTCGCCCAAGTCAATGTCGGGAAGCTCGTCTGTAAGGTGGCGTGTGAGTCTGGCTCGTGAATCATCCGCGCCGTGGACCTGAGGCGGGCATGTTTTCTGGGAGTATAAGTCCCCGTAGAACTTTTCGACTTCAGCGAGTATCTCTGGCTTCGAGGTGACGGTGGTGCTCTGTGACGTTCTGAGTTTCATCAGGTGACAACTGGAGGCTTCAGGCTTAGCGAACACCTTTGAGCCTTTGTTCCGGGATATGGCTTGCTCGATGGCTCGGGTGTTCGCGCGCCGATTGTCGCGTCTGATCAGCTTCTTGACCTCCCTGTTAAGTACCTGACGCTCAGACGGTGTGGCATGCGTTAGTTCTCGTCGTTTCCTCATCAATTCCAGAGTCTCGCTGGTGAGTATCGACTTACGTCCATTTCTCACTGGTCGAAAGTGTTTATAGCCCACCTCGCGCATGATACGTTCCAGGCAATCGGTGACGTCGTTTATGTCCTCTGTAGTTTCCAACAAGGCGAATCGGTTCTGAAGTTCCAACTGGAAGTTTTCGCAACCAGCTTCGACCTGGGGCAGCGTTGGTCTAAGAGTCGACCTCGTTAAGCGCGCTCGTTCAATTTTGACATTTATATTCAGAGTGCCTCTTACTAGTCGGTGATCACTTCCGGTATTGACCCTGTTGATCACAGAGACATCTCTGAATATCTGTCGGTTGCTAGACATAACGAAGTCAATCTCGTTTTTTGTCACGTAATCGGGGCTTTGCCAGGTCCACTTTCTTTGAGGCTTCTTCTGGAAAAACAAGTTCATCAGAAAAAGCCCCTGAGCCTCGAGAAAGTTTACCAGCATTTTTTCCCTGTGATTTCTGCGCCCATAGCCGAATGGACCTACCCTTGACTCGCCACTCTCTTGTACTCCCACTTTAGCGTTGAAGTCACCCATGACAACAGTATAGAATGTTTTGGTACGAGTCATAGCTTTCACTATGTCTTCGTACATGGCCTCGACTTCGTCATCAGGGTGTGCGGACGTTGGGGCATACACTTGTATAATTTTCAAGGCATACCTTTCTGTAATCTTAAGTACAAGGTATGCCACCCTTGCCGACACACTGCCTAATTCTACAATGTTGCCCTTGAGTGACTTGTGGACCATAAACCCGACGCCACCTTGGGATGGTTGGTGTCCTTCTCGGAAGTAGAGTAAGTGGCCACTGTCGAGGGTTATCGACTTCTCCCCCTGTCTTCGGATCTCCGACAGTCCCACAATGTGCCACTTGATACGACTTAACTCTACTTCCAATTCAGCGAGGTGCTCGTTCAGTCGCAGAGAGCGTCCATTAAACGTCGCCAGGTGAAGGTTATGGTGTTGGTACCCTGCCGTCGCCCAGGGATTCTTAGCACCCTTCACCGCACCGTTACCGTGGCCGGTACCATGGCCAGGAATAGTGCAGCTACCGGGAACTGGGGGCCGTGAATCTATAGTGCTACTCATTGGGGGGGATAGCAAGTGTTAAAATTTCTAAATTCGATAATTTTTATTTCCATTAAAAATGAATCTATTTTGGTTTTTTCAATAATTCTTCGTCACTGCTTAAGTTACGAATTCCGAAAATGGACTTCCTAATTCGTGACCCCAAATATAACCTAAAATGTAAACACAGCTGATCGTAGCTGAGGATAGATAGATATTACCGTATTTTTTATGTAATTTTTGAACAGCTATTTCTCTTAAAATATTGACTTTTTGGGGAAAATGGTAGAACAAAAGTTACTCATTATTATGGGTACACCCTTTCGGATTAGTACTCGCTTTCTGACTAACCTTGTATACATATACAGGGTGTAAACGAATTCGTATAATTCCTTAAAACCACATGATCTACTACTGGTGTAGATTAGCCCCGCAAGGGATTTAGCTTGATTAAACATTAAATTCTTTTTTTTTCATGCGGTTGTGGTAAGTGGTCGTATCTAAACCACCTAATAAGGATTCAGTGTTTTTTTATTGAACATTTCGATGCCACGCATAAATGAATAAAAGCACGGCGACACGGCTGGCGTGGACGACTAACGCGATATCGCTCTTTGTACTCAATTAACTCGGGGCTTTACAATGACTCAGAAATAGAAAACTAAGTTTTATTTTTTATTGATTTTCAATAATACTGTTTAGGGTTAATGTGTGTCACCGATCACGATGAAGGGGTTGAAAAATGGGGTTAAATGTTATAAAAGCGGATGACATTGATACATATTATAGTTGGACCCTCTGAGAACATGTATGAAAAACGTCATCCGTTCTTAACAATTTAAACAATTCTTTTATGATTTTTAAAAAAACCGAGTGAGAAATCGAAAATTTTCACCACTTTAACCTTTAATTTCTCAAAAACCGTCTAGTAGAAACGGATGACAATTTTTTTATAGCATTTCTAAACAAAAACAAGAATTTTCCTCAAAGGCCCAACCGGTTGCCACACGTTTTTTTTTTTCGATTTTAAAAAAATCCGTTCGTACTAACCGTCTCTGCGTTTCGGATGTTTTTTTTTAAACAATAGTGTGTACGCGTACTTTAGTGCTTTTGATTTTTTTTTTACATTTTGACCCCCACCCTTTTTCTCCGACTCCGTCCATTATGGGGTCATGAGGTACTAGACAAAAAACTTTCCAAATTGCGTCAGGAACTCAAATACCAAGAGTCATACGATTGCACCATTGCTATAACTAATTATAGTATATACTATTTTTGAATTCATAATTGGAACTTTACGACACGAGTGTAGATAAAAGCTGTGGTCATTCGACGGAGCTCGCTTGCTGCTTGCTGTGGCGATCAGCCGAAGAAGTCTGACTTTTATTGTTTGACTAGCTTGTCCTATATTTTTCTTTTCTTGTGTAAATTAATTATAATTGTGATGTAGCTCGTGTAATTATCTACTAACCCAAATATAAGAACTTACTCTCAGTGGTGGGGAGTCTATTATTCACTCCTATACGATTCTGTTAGCTCTCTATGACAATAATATCATTATTAAAGGTTTCATGTTAAAAAATATGAGTTACTCAACAAAACGACGTGAAGCGGACATTGTGTGAAAAAGTTACTTGGACATAGGATCGTCGTAAAATTTTTGTTTGTTTTTCCAATTTGCCTCGACTCGTTCCGGTCGTTTTCAAACCGCAGTATAAAAACTATATTCCGTCGCGCATCGCTTCGTTCGACGTTGACTTTATCACACAGTTATTTTACATCCATCACTATAAATATGAACGTTTAGGAGCACACTAGGTAAGTACAAAAGTTAAGTTCTTATATTTTTTTTTTGTTTTCGTGTCTCGAGAATCGAGTGGCACCCCTAAAAAAATGTTTCAGAAATACGGTTGTTACCGATTTTTTTATCAGATGACTTGTTATTTTTGCGAAAAAACATAGGTAACAGTGAACAAATAAAACCAATTATTTTGATGCCCTATTTTAGTTTATCGTTTTATTAGGATATATTTTACTTTATTTGCATATACCTACTTTTATTTGTAATTATGTAAATATTATTTGTGTAAATATTGTATGGATATGTCACATTAATTAATTGTTTAATAAAAGATATCACTAGTAGTAGATCTTTATTAAATATATAATAAAATGCCTAAGTTATGAGCAAATTAAAATTGTTCACTATACAGAGACAGCACTAAGATGACGTCACACAAAAACTTCAGTTATTGGACAACGTCTGAGTACAATGTCTGTTTAGGACAAGGACAGAAATTGCACCCTCCAAAAACTTGAAAAGTGAGTAGGTAGTAGGTAGCTATTCCATTTTACCAAAGATTTTATTTTTCCGTTTATTCATTGACAACACCTTATTAAATACATTTTAAAAAACTTCTATAACAAACATAAAACATTTAAAAATAGAAAAATAGTAGCCCACCGGCATCGGGAACAGGGTCCAAGCTGCCGGCGGTCAGGGCTCCAGAGAGAGGAACTTCTTAACGATACGAGCCGTGTCCAGAAGTACCACTTTCTGAATCAAACCCTTTATCCAGCTGCCTAACGAGAGCCTCGTCATCAGATGTTGGTCGAGGCTCTTGGCTATTAAGCCATTGGCTGTAACGACTATCGGCACAATGACTGCTGAGTCAACATTCCACATGTCAACAACCTCGTCTGCTATTATTACTGTTTTTTTTACAAAAATCGTGTCTATTCTAATCTTCGTTGAAAGAATATTTATTCTATTTATTTTTGATCATGTCTTTAAGTAGATATTTATAGTCAAGTGATGAATATAAATGTTGATGGATGGAGGGAAAGAGGGTGACCAAAGAAAAGATCGATGGATTATGTGAGAGATGATATGAATGAAAAGGGATTAAACGATAGGGGGATGGATAATAAGGAAGAATGGAAGAAGAAAATATTTTGCGTCGACTCCAAGTAATTTGGGATAAGGGCAGATAGAAGAAGAAGTAGTTTTTAACATAACATAACATCACGCCTATATTCCTCGAAAGTTGGGCAGAGGTGTATGGTACACCATCATTTCGGTGTTATGTTGAAGTCACATGTAATAGGGGGCGAGCCTATTGCCATCAACCAGGCACAAATCCAGACTCCATGCTGCTATTGAAAATTTCCACACGAAAAAACTCAATAATACTTTGCCCGACCTGGCGATTGAACCCAGGACCTCACGCTCAGAAGTCGCACTTGCGACTACCAATAAGGCAGTAGTTTTTAAGTAGTCAAGTATTGCCATACTGCTAACCATAATCCTATTCTATACTCTCAACATAATCTATTTAAATAAAAAGAAAAGTCCTGACTGACTGACTGACACATCAACGTCCAGCCCAAACCCTTGGACCTAGAAAGCTGAAATTTTGCACAGAGGTTCCCTTTATAATGTAGACAAGAAATACGGAAGGAGTTTTAGATATTCAACTCCTAAGGGAGTTAAATAGGGGCTGAAAGTTTGTATGGAAAATCGTCACTAAACGGGTTCAAAATTTCACGCAAGCGAAGCTGCGGGCAAAAGCTCCTCCACCTCAAGTCGTACTCCTCATTGCTGAGGGTTGTGATCCTTCCTTGAAAACATATTTTCTCTGATGATGTTACGCCATCTCTGTCTATCCTTGGCCAAGTGAAGCGCATCGTGAAATTTCCTATCGAGAGAAGAGCTTATCTGTACCCCAAGTGTGAGTTTTTTACGTTACTACTGTAGTTGCGCAGAACAGATCTGTTCTGTGTGTAGTTGCGTCACGCTAAAAATGTCAAACAAATTTTTAGTCACGCTATTTGCCGCTAGAGGCGCTGCCTAAATTTTCATACATTTTTGGCGTGACGCAACTACAGAACGTAAAAAACTCACACTTGGGGTACTGGTCAGACCATCGCAAAGGGCTGCGACCTCTTGGTCGTTTACCGTCCACCTTGCCGGTAACCATCAGTTGTTCGAGGTGATTGCCATCTTTTCTCGCTATATGGCCGAAAAATTCCAAAACTCTGCGGAAACGAGTCGTGGCGGGCAATAGCTAGTCGCATATAAATCAAGCTATTCTTCCCACGTACTACAAACAAAACTAAAACAAAGCATTACAATTCACGCCCCATATACAAGACCATCTAGTTTTCCGGGTCAATAAGGAAAAAACATAGATATTAAACATTTTATACCGCTACTTTAATCCCCATACGCAGTGACAGACGCCATCTGAATATTTAACTAAGCCCGGTTCTCCAACTCGTAATTTTGGTTCGATTCGAAAACTTTCGGGTTTACCAGTATTTTGGTGGTGTTCGAATAGTCATTGAATACAAAAACTTTTTCATTTACGCTCTCGGACGCAGACTGAATAATATATGAACGGTTGCCAGAGCTTACTGAAATCCTTTTGGATTTAAGCATTTTTTTTTCTTTTCAACTGAATTAATGACGTCTTTCGGGGCAGTCATTGCGGATGTAAATTTGGTGATATTTAAGACACTCTTAATGCGAGAGATGGTCTAAGTAAGGCTGGTATTCCACTTATCAAATATCGATGTCCAATAATTGATAGAATTTCTTTTCTAATAAAAATATTCCAATTTCTGTGATCAAACGAACATTGGACAAAGATATTTGATAAGTGGAATACCAACCTTAAACCCAGGTTCTAAAATAGTCTCGTCTCTTTTTGAAAAACCGGCCAAGTGCAAGTCGGACTCGCGCACGAAGGGTTCCGTACCATCTATATAAATAAAAAGAGAAGTCCTGACTGACTGATTGACTGACTCATCAACGCCCAGGCCAAACCTTTGGACCAAGAAAGCTGAAATTTTGCACAGAGGTTCCCTTTATAATGTAGACAAGGAATAAGGAAGGATTTTTCGAAATTCACGCAATTTTCACGCAAGCGAAGCTAAAGCTAGTTATCAGATATAAAAACGGCAAAAAAATCACATTTGTTGTATCGGAACCTCCAATAAAAAAATATTTATTTTATTCTGTTTTTTGGTAGGTATTTTGTTGTTATAGCGGCAACAGAAATACATCATCTGTGAAAATTTCAACTGTCTAACTATCACGGTTCATGAGATACAGCCTGGTGACAGACGGACGGACATCGGAGTCTTAGTAATAGGGTCCCGTTTTACCCTTTGGGTATGGAACCCTAAAAATGACGTTAATATTGACATAATTTTAAATCTTGGCTTACCTTAAACTTGGCTTAAACCATATTTCGTAATAAGACGGTTTATGTTTATTCTTCCTAGCCCTTTTCCTACTATTTTAGGGCAGCTTCCAGTCTAAGCAGATGCGGCTGAATACCAGTATTTTACCATGTTTATTGATGCAAAATTTTATTGTTTTTGTTTTTGGCCGATTTCTATCAGTAAAGACTGAACGTTTTTGGTTAAATACTGGGTGTAAGGGACCGGATGGTGTACCGAAAACTGAAACAGTGAATTCATTATTCTGAATCGAAAATTAGTGGGTTTTTTTCTCGGAATTTTCCGAATTTTCTGGAAATTGCTAATTTGCCTATTTTTATTGTATTTCAATACGTGTTTCGGCAAGTAAATAAACTGGGTGCAAAGGACAGGTTACCAAAAATAGACACAGTGAATTTATTACATTATTTTGAATTGAAAATCAATGGAAAATATCAACGAAATATTTCGAATTTTCCGATTTATAAAAAAAATACATTTAATTTTACAACGTGCTGTGTATCCTAATAGGATTGCTTATTTTACAGCACAAATGTAAAATATGTGAAAAGAAAAATTGGAAACGTCGGAAAATTCCAAGTAAAATTTCCACTAATTTTCAAGTCAGAATAATATGTGATAATAGGCTGAATTCACTGTTTCAGATTTCGGTACACCGTCCCTTTGGTTTTTAGATTCTTGTATCTTTACCAATAATGAAGCAAAGATCCCATAGCTTTGCATAGGATACCTTTCCATACGTTAGTAGCTATCACAAGTAAAATCAGCTTACAAGTCTATTTATGTGCCCAGTTTGGCAATAAAAAATGCTAAGGGCTCGTTCACACAGAACATCCGTATTTCCAGGATCGTTTTTAACGGTGTTCCCTTGTTTCGCAGACAGAAATTTCATAGAATTTCGTTTCCCAGAATTTTTTTCAGATAATATTTGGTCCGTGTATTTTTATTTCGAATATTATTGTTTCAAAGACTATTTACTTGAATGAAACATATTTCACAGAAACACAATTCAATTAATTTTTATTCAAATTTTTTTGTTTAACAAACTTATCAAACAATAGAATTATTTTTTAACGAATATTGTTTGCTCACACCTCGACACGGATAGGTTAGGTTCGAAGGGGATAAGGGTGACTAAAGTGAGCGAGAAAAGCGAGCGAACGAAGCCCCCGTCATCCCCTTCGTGTTAGGTTACTATAAACCCTGCAGACAAAAATAGGAGCTCCGCCTAGCGGGGCTCCGTCGACCTTGGTCCCAGAATCTGTTTTTGGTTTAGATATTTGGTTGGTAGTGTGTCACTCGATAAAATGTTTTTCTTGGTAATAAATTTCATATTAACTAAACAATATGAGGGTAAAGAATATTTGATTTGTTATTCTATGATATGTTTATTCTAACATTAAACTTTATGTGAAACAAAAATCAATGATTTAAAAATCCTCAAAGTAAGTATTCTGCGTATTGATTATTCTATGAAACGAAAATATGAGATTTTTTTTTATGTGAAACGAAATTCTATAAAACTATAAAAAAACGTACAACCGTTTTTAACGCATCCGTCGCTACTGGAAGTGATGTTCACACTGCATTTACAGTACCGTTCCCCCGTGCCACACCCCGCGTGACTTTGATCCGATAAAACGGATCAGCATTTTAATACTGTTGTGTGTGTGAACTCGTTCAAACAACTACATACGCCATTGTCGAATAAAAACGTACACGTTATAACGGACATGTAAAACGGACTGCTGTGTATTTTGTCGGGTTGGTATTTTTTACTGGATCTGGAATACTGTCATGTGTGTGAACTCGCTCATACAATTACATACGTCATCGCCGAACAAAAACGTATACGATAAAGCGGACCTGTAAAACGGACCTCTGTGTGAACGAGCACTAACATTGGTAAGAAAAACGAGCCGCTATTGTCTACAGGAACCGTACAGTAGTGATTGCATTTTGATTATTATCGGTCCAAAGTAACGATACCTTTAAAAATAGTTATTCAAAAAAAATATTGATATTGTTTTTTTTTTTTGAATAACCATTGACAGGATTGCCTCGTTGGTCTAGCGGTCGCAAGCGTGACTGCTGAGCGTGAGGTCCCGGGTTCGATCCCCAGGTCGGGCAAAGTGTTATTGGGTTTTTCCATGTAGAATTTCTCAGTAGCAGGCCGGAGTCTGGATTTGTGCCCGGTCGATGGCAATAGGCTTACCCCCTGTTACATAGGACGTAAACATAACGGCGTAATGTGGGTGTACTATACACCTCTGCCAACCCTTCGGGGAATACAGGCGTGAGTTTATGAGTTTTATCAAATAAATAAAATTGAGAACAAAGAGAAACGGACGAAATCTTTGTCCTTAAATAGTCTTTTCACTTAAGAGACAGAACAGTAACGACAGTGAAACTAATTTAATTTCTTTCTTTTATCATACTTATAAAACAAGACAGAAATAAAAATATTTTAACCTTAATTTTGAAGACACCCACTTGTCTACGTGACACTTTCATATTCTATATAAATAAAATAAACATTAATAATTTGTCGAGTGTTTTCTTTTCGTTTGTGTGTAGCATTATAAGCTGTATTAAACTAAATTCTTGGTATCAGAAATTGGAACAACTTTTCGAAATACGCGTTTTTTTTTTTATTTCTATACAACGCAAAAAGTCATTTTATTTGATCTGTATATAGATACAAATCAAATTAAATTATTTTTTGATTAGAAAGTTGTTCGATTTCGAAAATCGAACCGACAAAATTCTTACACTAAATTTTTTAACACCCTGTTGCTATTTAATATTTAAAAATATAAATGAGTAGGTATTATTATTATAATCTTGTAAATGTAATATTTATGCAGATAAGTGTGTTTTAACAATAAATAATCAAGATGACATATCCAAAGGAAGTCAATATACAAAATATTATCATTTTATGCAATAAATTATTCCACGAATTTGTCAATATACATATATAGGCACGAAACCATAACAGCTTATGTACCGAAGTAGATGTTTTCAGACGCTTCAGATGATGAATAACACATGAGCCGACTTCCTTTATTTGACGACTTGAAATAGGAGTGAATTTCAAAATAGGGGTGAAGGCAATCATTGCTCAGTCGTTCGGAACTTTTCGAATTATTGTTACACAATCGTTTGGGCAATAAAACGATATAGTTTAGCGAAATAGGATGCCTATTGATTCCTTTTAGTAAAACTTTGATTGGTTTTCATTGTCTAAGTCTAGAACTTTGTTGGGAGTCGTTAAGGCGTGTAGTGTTTTGAATACCTATTTTTCTTTAATAATATTTCTTTATTTAATAGTTCAGCCGAAAATTTAAAGTTTTATTTTTATTCATCGAGATCATCTTCAGCACTTTAATTTCGATTATTTAAATTTAATTTCGGGTTAGCTAGAATTTACACTTCACAGAATTATCGATACTTTTTGCTAACTTAAGGAGGCATTTGCAGAAAGTGAAAAAGTAAATTTACGATATCCCGACAGCCCCACACACATTACAGCATGCCTTTATCATCAAGTTAAGTTCAATTTAAATCTTTTTGACCGTGGTGGGATCTATTTGACCGCTTATTTCTGCTCAAGACTCAAGTCCACTCACGATGATGGCCAACAGTAAATTGACACGTGGAAAATCAATCTTTATTTTCACATAAGGTTCATATGTCTAGCAAAATACATGAAAAAAAAACCTGTGCGTATTCCAAACATTTTCTTTTTTACGTCCATCTTTTTAAGGTAAATATGTTTGTTAACTAATCGTACTATATATTTATTAAAACCCTTCAATTCTTCAGGAGTATCTACTGAAACTCACCCCGTTTTCAGTATTTTCGTGGGAGGAGGCTACGGAAAATTAACATTATCTATATAAATAAAAAGAAAGGTCCTGACTGACTGACTGACTGATTGACTGACTCATCAACACCCAGCCCAAACCCTTGGACCTAGAAAGCTGAAAATTTGCACAGAGGTTTCCTTTATAATGTAGACAAGGAATGAGGAAGAATTTTTGGAAATTCAACCCCTAAGGGAGTTAAATAGGGATGGAAGTTTGTATGGAAAATCGTCACTTAACGGGTTCAAAATTTTACAAAAAGCAAAAGCAGCAGGGCAAAAACTAGTTCAATTATAAATTGTGAAACTTTCAAAATGTTTTCTCCACCTTTTTTAAACATAGGAAAAGTCTATCCGTAGCTTATCAAAACATATATCTAAGGCCCTGCGCAGACGACGGACTTTTTGTCCGGCGGACTGCCGCGGACAGGAATTGATGTGGTTGGTAGTCTTTGCCGGTCGCGAAATTTAACACGGACTCAACGCACACGTAGGTAGTTTTGTCTGTAGTTGTGGTTAGAACTCTAGTTTCTGAGATGGCAACAACTACCAACTACTTTCATTCTTGTCCGTGGTAGTCCGTCGGACAAAAAGTCCGTCGTCTGCGCAGGCCCTAAGTCTCACGGATCGATCGGAAAATATACCGAAAAACAGTTTACTTAGGTATAGCAGATTTGTAAAAACGGAATATTAATAAAGCACTTTTTGATCTCATTATGACGATAATCCCAACACGTCCATAACGGTTCTTTAACCTGCATTTAATCAGCGAACCCCATTATTTATTAGGCTTCAATCACACCGCTCCATGCCCTCGTCTATACAATAAAACACAGTAGCACAAAGAGCAGTCGTAGCATAAAGGCGTACGATGTAAAAAAAAACATTTCCCAAAGGAGATTACGTTGCACCTGGGCCAATATTATAAAAGGCGAGGAACGTTTGAATATCGAACTTGGAATGATTTTTGTCTTACATGTTTGAGTGGATTGAGATGTTCAGTTTCGTATTATGCTTGGTTTGAGTTTTTTTTTTCGAGGGTATTTACTAAACTGCTAGGTATTAATTTGTAAATACCCCCCTTTTTTCGGTATATTTTCCGATAAATCCGTGAAACTTAGCTAGATGTTATGGTAAGCTACGGATAGACTACGCTTTTGTCGAAAAACGGTAGAGAAAACATTTTTAAAGTTGTTAATTTATAATTAAATAATATTATTTTTTCGTAGCCTCCTCCCAGGAAAGTACTGAAAATGGGGTGAGTTTCGGTACATTATCCTGAAGAATTCAAGGGTTTTAATAAATAAATACAATATCATTAGTTAACAGACATATTATCATTAACCTGGTAGAGAAAAAAAAAAAAGAAAATGTTTAAAATTTGCACAGGAAAATAAAAAATCATTTTAATAGTTTTTCATATATTTTGCTAGGCAGATGAACCTTAATCGTATGAAAATAAAGTTGATTTTCCATCTGTCATTTTACTGTCAGCCATCATTGTGAGTAGATTCGAGTCGCTTAACATCAGAAATAAGCGGTCAAATACATCCCTCCACGATCACAAACATTTAAAATGACCTAACTTGAAGATAAAGGTACGCTGTGTGTGTGTTGGCCGTCCGCATATCCTAATTTTACTTTTTACCTACGCTTTCTGCAAATGCGTCCTTAATAACATAACATTACGTCTGTATTCTCCGAAGGTATGTTTAAGTCCCATGTAATAGGGGACGAGCCTATTACCAACAACTGGGCACAAATCTAGACTCTGGGCTGCTACAAAAGATTCCACACGAAAAAACCCAGTAACAGTTTGCCCGACCCGATCGCACCCGAGACCTCCCGCTTGCGTATTAAGCAACCATTGTGGTATCCAGAACAGGAGCGATCTGTACCACTCGATGGTTTATAATGTAATTTACCCCGAAACCATTGTGTGGCATCTGTACTCCACAATGGTTTCTGGCTAGATTATCGGCGATATTAGCCCCAAACCATAGTGCTATACAGAACTGCCGAGCTCTGTACCACGCAATGGTTTCGGGGTAAATTACATTATAACCACAATGGTTTCTTAATACGCCTCCCGCTCAGCAGTCGCGTGCGACCACTAGACCAACGAGGCAGTCTAGTTTCATATCTGTCATGTTCATATCTGTCGTATGTTTTTGTTCTACGAATACACAAGGTTAGTCAGGAAGGGGGTACTAATCCGAAAGGGTGTTAAAGTACCCATAATTTAGAGTAACTTTTGTTCTACAACTTTAACCAAAACTCAATAGTATAAGAGAAATAGCGGGTCAAAAATTACAAAAAAAAAAATGCTAAAATGTATCTATCCTCAGCTATGATCAGCTGTTTCCATATTAGGTCATATTTGGGGTCACGAATTAGAAGCACCATTTTCTGAATTCGTAACTAAAAATGAAGAATTTTTGAAAAAACTAAAAAAATAACAATTTTACAAGGAAATAAAAATTATCGAATTTTAAAAGTTGCTTCATAACGGTCATCAGTGATACTTAAGTGGCCTGCGGATTAGTAGCCCCTTTCCGACTAACCTTCTTTAAATATACATAATAAAAGGCAGTGATCGACTTGCGATTGAACTAGCGCTAGCCTTTAACCCAGGAGGGTCTGAGTTCGAACCTCTATAGTTTTTAATTTTTGTGCGGATCAGAAATCGATTATCACTTGCTTTAACGATGGGAAAATTGCGGGGAAACCCACATACCTAAGAGCACTAAAAAAATAAAAAGAACTTCTTGGTGTGTGTCCGCCAATTCGCACCAGGCCAGCGTAGTGGAAAGCTTTTCTGAGAAGGGGCCTCTGGCCAGCCGTAGGACAATAAAAGATTGATTATTTATTTTATAAAAGAACGAATAAAGTAAAATTTATATTTTCATGATAAATATTCGAATAAATAATTATTCGAATATTTCAAGTTAATGAATACTGGAATATATTTCAGGTACCTATATTATTGAGAGTATCATTTCCAACGAGTATTTTTATTACCAATCACAATCAAAATACTCGCCTCTAAGTTCTTATGTTATCCAAACTCCTTATCGATCCTACATTCTCGTTTCCATGTCCAAGCAAGCGCTCGGTGAATCTGTAGGTATTCCAATAACATCACTAACATTCAAGTCACAACTTACATGCAATTAAACTGACGTCCTACCAGACTCGCGAGAGACATTAGCCAATAATTTATGAAGGTTCAAACACCAGATTCTAGATAATCAATTTTATCGCGAGGTTTACTGCTTGTGGGACGTAGGATTTATGTCTGAACAAGTTGGTGGTGGCGGGCTGTGGCTTTTATGACGACGGAGGTAAGAGTAGATTGTTTTAGGTGAATTAGATTGAGATGTGTTGAATATTGAACGAAGGAATTAACTGAAGAGATGTAGGTATGTCGATAAACATATGGTTATTTGATTATCTGAGAATGTATCTATAAAAGAAAATATAGTTTATTGCTTTCAGTATTCATTATTTCAATGTATTATAATTATTTGTTTACGCTCTTACTTATAAAAGATTGAGATTTTTAGACACTGATTACATTATACCTGTCCTGGTCATTTGTGTGCCAATGAATGGAGATGGCAATAGACTTATGAGCCATTTTAGTTAAACAACCTTTAACTGTCGTTTATGAATAAGTTAAAAAAAAAATGTACACACAACATTTAATAAAATATAGCTTAATTAGGACTATAGTGTAAAAAAGTAAAACTAAAAAAAAAATGTCTTTTATCAGACCTGCGAGAGGAGAATTTAGAACAAAAAATTTAGAAGTTTTACATAACTTCGCGTAGAGATCTTGATATTCGCAAAACTATTAAATCACACGAAAATTTCTGTGACTAAACTATTGAATGTGCCTACATGATTGATTATTTGTGTTCGGTCGTAAAGCTCATCATAGCATCCTAACTAATATTATAAATGCGAAAGTAGGTTTGTTTGTTACCTTTTCACGTCTAAACCACTAAACCGATAATGCTGAAATTTTTCATATACGTTGTCAGTTGTACAGAAACAGACATAGGGTACATTTCACCCCGAAAAAAAGTACTGTTCCCGAGGAAAACAACAATAATGATAATAGATGGCGCCATTGTCTGTCGAATCATGAATTGAATTATGATTTTAAAGAAACTTTAGTAGTTTGTTAAGAGTTGATTGACAAATTCTAAATCAACGCGAGCGGGCAAAAGCTAGTAGGTACATAATAATTGTAAAAGTAGTATGAATTAATAATGTACATAAATAAACTATAATTGTAGGTATGTACCCTACACGCGTATCATTGATTGTCGTAAAGTCATCCCCACTTTGTGTAAGACTAGTAGCATAACACACATCTTCACAATACGATAGTAAATATGCAGAAAATGTATTTCGTATTACGTATAAACATCGTAAGACTTCTTGAAACCCTTATAGCTAGCACGAGTATGCAATTTGAGAAACGATGATTCCATCTAGCATGCGTAAGCTTACGTATGCTTGAGCATATCGAGAATATTCATCATAAATTATTTCCGAGATCTGAAAGCTAGCTTAGGTATAATACAACATTGTAGTTTATGAAACTGTTGCATAATACGGGTATAACACGAGTGTGAGTATAAAAACCGAAGTTTTTAATAGTATCACACGTGAGTTTTAATACATAGTTATGTGCAGTTTCATACACTACTTTATCTAAACTCATGCAATACGTCTATATGTGTAATAAATCTGTAGATTTGGCGTGTATGTATATTGTAAATGTTTAAAAAAAACTAGTGGAGGGCGGGAGGAAGGATAACCAATAGAATCTATTTCGATCATTTTTGTCTGTTTGTCGGTTTGTTTGTGCACGCATCACGTTAAAAGTAGTAACTCAATGCGATTGATTTTTATAGAAAAACAATATGCTTATCTCGGAGTAAAATTAAGTTTTTGTTTCATCGTAATCGGTTCACTCAATCAAAAGATATTAGAATTTAAAGTTATGAAGATGAAAGTTTAGCTATTGCGACACAATATTGCTTTCCGACTTCCACGCAGATGGAGTCGTGCGGGCACAGATAGTTTAAATAAAACGTCAAAGTCAAAATAAAAACAATATTATGGCGCCCAAATACACCGCGGTATAGTTCTCCATCCCGCACCAGGCCAACGTGGTGAAATGAGGCCTATTTTTTTTTTCTGTTGGACTGCTGTACTTTGTCCTAGAGGACCATTTCCATGTAACCGGGCAGTTATTGGCGAGACCTGGAGAGTCTCCAGCCAATGGGGGGGGGTAAAATACTTAACCTAAGCTAACTACTTATACTAGACTAACATCATGACTACCTGCAACAACAGCACTAAGAGCGACCCCTAATGGGACTTGGACCTCGACTTAGGGCGTTGCTGGCGGGGGCTTAGGGGGAGATGATGACGATGACGATGGGAGAGCTCGGTAGATCGTGACCGGCGGGGGTGGGACGTCGCGACGGGCCTCGTCGGCGAGGACAGTATGCCGGACGGCGGCGGACACTGTGTAGTGTGCTGGTCGATTTACTCGCCTCCTGGAGGAGGGTAATTTCGTCATCGGGTTCTACTAAGGGGTTCGGATGGTGGGGGACTGAGGCCTAAACCCTTCTCATTCTGTTATGAGGCCCGTGCTCAGCTGTATGTAGTAATGGGCTGAATATTAATTCACGTCTAAATGTCCAAACACACTATGCCGAATGTACGAGACCGAAGTTCCGCGGCTGATTTTACGTTCCAACGTATTCGGCTGATATGATACACCATAAGTACCGAACTTACGCGGCAGAAATTTAGTAGCGCAAACTTGTGCGCGGACATGCGGGGCGCGGGCATGCCTGCCTTCCGCTGCTCCCCGCCTCGGATCTTTGTCGGCAATCGAACCGAACTTCGGTCACGTATAATATGTGCTCTACAGAATACGTTGCCGCCGAATCGTCACTAAACTTACGCCCGACCGAAGTTCGGCTGTACGTTATAACGCAACGTAATTTCGGCATAATGTGTCGTCAATAATTCAAATAGGATTGCAGGCGTAATAATGCCGAACTTCGGTCGCGTACCTTCGGCATAGTGTGTTTAGACACTAAATAAACCCCTTATTACAAAAGATGGTCTAAGAAAAACCTAGGTTTTAAAATAGCCCCGTCTCTTTTTGTCATATGACATAAAAAAGTGATGGGTACATTTTAAACCGTGGTTTACCTTAGTCTTGGTTTAAACCATCTTTTGTAATAAGGCCCTAATACAACTCTTTTACACAAAGATAGAAAAATGTTAAAATTACAAGCTACTGGATATAGGTTCGTCACCCA
Source organism: Amphipyra tragopoginis (assembly GCA_905220435.1). NCBI lineage: Eukaryota > Metazoa > Arthropoda > Insecta > Lepidoptera > Noctuidae > Amphipyra > Amphipyra tragopoginis. The sequence goes on from HG992006.1 coordinate 9,717,927, forward strand.
CTCACATGAAATCACTTCCTCTGTTTGAACTTTAAGGTAAAGCAAGAAAAAAATAAAATCAATTTTTCAGCATGCAAATCTAATACATAGTGTAAAAACATGTGTGCCAAAAACTGTAACAGATAAAAATACTTTCAAGCAGTGTATACCTGCGTTGCCAATTTGTGGAGAATTCCCCAAACTGCGGGGAATTTCAAACCGATTGGGTAATCTGTAGGGAGAGCAATTATGCGGACGAAATGCGGGGATTTTAAAATTTTGTCCTTATGGCACTATGTATCTACTTCAAAATGAAGTTCATGAAGCATATTATACTTACATATTCTGGTATAATATCATACATCTGGAGGGCTATGCTCGGAGTTACCCTGCATGATCACATCAGAAATGATGAGATCTGCAGGAGGACCAAGGTAACCGACATAGCTCAAAGAATTGCCAAACTTATGTGGCAGTGGGCAGGGCACATTGCTTGCAGAACGAATGGCCCATAGAGCCGAAAGGTTCTGGAGTGGCGACTGCGTACCGGAAGGCGCAAAGGCGCAGCGTGGGTAGGCCTAAATCCGCTGGATGCGAGAAGCACAGAACCGGTCGATGTGGCAATGTTCGGGGGAGGCTTATGTCCAGCAGTGGACGTCTATCAGCTGGGTGATGATGACATTCTGGTAGCAGATTTTACAGTTTATTTTATGACAACACTATTGGCATCCAAGAGATAGGCTAAGCGTATGCTGAGACGCAGGTGACACAGGTGCACGCAGCGCAGCGCAGAGCAGATTTTGTAATGTATGAACATACTAAGAACTGCGTACGCTGCGGCGCAGACGCGTGCGACGCAGACATGCGTCTGCCCTGCTCTGCGCCTCGTTGTAGTGCCGGCATAGATTTCTGCGCGACGCGTGCATGTCGACATGTGTTTTTTACCGCTAATTCGAATTTTATTGCAATGACAGAACATTTAATCGAATTAGTGCGTTGTGAACCTTGTTTGAATGATACTAATCAACCAGACTATAAAAAAAAACGTTCGTCAACTCGAACGCGTCTATTCTTTGTACTAGTTAAAACTCGAATGTGTCTTCGAGCTGCGTCGCAGCATGCGGTCATGGCCTATGTCTGCCTCGCCTGCCCTGCGCGGCGATTTCTGTACTGTGTTGCGCTGCGTCACCTGCGTCTCAGCATACGCTTAGCCATAATCGCGGAAGTCCCAGTTTATAACTTAGCTGCATGACAAGGATAGTACTATGCGGCAAACGTTTAGAGATAATCGTTTTATCTCTGTTTGCTATTAGCTAACGTTTGATTCGACATCTTTCTTAAGATCTACAGAAAACTTTCGTAGGTAACTGTGTAAAATGTAATTAAAAGTTATTGATTTGTGTCAAAATTTGTTTCATTTTTTGAAGAAAATGTGTGGGTAAATTTGTGGATTTCTAAGTTTTCCTCTGCCCAAATTTGGGGATTTAACCGAGGTTTGAATTTAGGACATTAGCCTTGACAACACTGGTAGGTTTACACTTTATACTAATTAGTAGACTAAAAATACGAAAATGCGTCTTAGGCCGGCCATACACGGGCAGCTCGAGCAGTTAGCCAGTGATAAACATACACAGACAGCTCGAGCAGTCAGTGGACTGCTTGACCGTACGCCGTGCCGCCAACCGCCCGAAGCAGTTGCAACTGCTCGAGCTGTCCGTGTATGTTTATTCGCATGTGAATGGGTTATCACTTAGCATAATGCTGCGTTGCGACAGCATTGGGACAAATTTTCTCATCATGCAACACCAACAGCGCTGATTTTTAGTGACGAGCTTGGGTGACGCAACCGCGTTAAAAGAGTTTATATTATCATTGGTTAAAAGGCAGTATTTTTTTTTTCAATATTTATTAGTTCTTCAAACATTGACACTGCTAATGATGCGTGTGCTGAATGTAAAGATAATACGTACGTATTCCATGCGTATCGGACGAAGGTACCTATCAAAGCACAAAAATCGCACACCTTTCTTGTTAAGAGAAACTTACATTCCTTTCACTATACAATACGAAAATTTTAATACCTTTGTTTCTGATACAATAAAATATAATTATTCTAAAATGGACGGATAGACTCATTGAATAAGCAACAAACTGTATTTAACAATGAAACAATCGTTGAAGTTAAATTCAAAAAGTTTTAACTTTTGTTTGTGTTACACCTAAAATGTTCTAGAAAATGGCTGACATTTATACTAAGATTTCCTTGTTCTTGAAATGAATGTACTTAATAAATTATTGTTATTCTATCTAGCTTTTTCCCAACTGTGTTTGGGTCAGCTTCCAATCCGACCAGATGCAGCTGAATACCAGTACTTTACACGGAGCGGCTGACATCAGACCTCCGCAATCCAGTTACTGGGCAATGCCGATACTCAATACTCAATGAGGGTTTTTACGAAAATTTACGCCACTAGTTGGCACTACATTGGCAAGAGGTCTCCCATCCCAATAATGCGCGATATCTGGCTGAAACATCGAATAAATAAATGGTTTTATTAAGAAGTTCAGCAAATTAAATGAAGGGATTAGTCTCCATTTACACACTTTACAATTAAATATACCAAATTAAATGTAACAAATACTAAAAAAGTTTATTGCATTGTACTTGCACTTTTTGATCATAGAACACTATAAAATACTTACGTTTTTCTAACACAGCTTCAAAGTCTTTCGGCAGCTCGTAATCGTCTTTACTGACTAAAAGACTATTATTTGTAGGCGTAAACCGATCTCTACGAATGGCTACAAGCCATTGTTTTAAACGTATTTTATCCTTAGGAAACTTAACCTCCCGTTTTTTTTGAGCATATAGGAACTGCACAATATAGTGGCATTTCGTTTTTGAGAGAATATTTTTTGTACTTATTTAATTTTATTAAAAAATACAAAAAAAAAACAGAAACGAAAATATAGGCGTTCTGACACTTTTGACAGTTCTGGATCTGACGTCTCAGTGCTGCCGCTTAGTGGGCGTCATTTCAGAAAACCTTCATTCATTATTGCATTCCACAATGTAGGCTTAGATGGTAAACATTTTTCCAAAAGAAGAAGACCCTATCGGGCTCAGCAAAAGAAAGATATGTGGAGATGAGGGCTCATCATTTAAGTATCTTGTGGTCTAACTTATTCTAAAAACATTTTTGTTTTTTTTATACGAGTTTCAAGGATTTATCATTTAAGTATTTGTTGACACTGTAGTAACATTTGCTTATCAATAGTTTTTTTAATTTGTTCGTGAACAGATGGAGTTTTTTTTCTTTTCTTATTGATTCGGGTAACTTATTGTATTTTTTTATTGACATAACCAGAGGGCTTGTTGAATGTATTTTTAGTTTTAGTTGAGTCGTGTTTTGTACCGGAGTGTGTATCTTGAGCTTATCCTATGCGATGCTCGATATCCTAAGGTTACACCGGTTGTCAGACTTTCGGGCTTCTGAGTACCCGTAATGACTGTCATGGTTCGTATGACACCCAGGATCGACAGTTTAGTTTGCTCTCCGAGGCACGGAATTATGTATTTCATCAATTACTGACCTTTAGTAGATCTCGATGGCCCCACCGAATAAACGTGCAAGAGTTCTTACACGAAATTTTTTTTTTTCATTTTTCGTTGCTTTGGCCTATCCAGCACCTACTTAATTTTTTTTATAAATTTTAGACTCAAAACACGCCTATTATAATAGTGAATTTCTTTATTCTAGGGAAATAATTTATTTTAAAGTTGTACGAATAATAGTTTGTGCTATTATTACATGCTTTTTGAGTCGCCAAGTACACAAGAATAAACATGTTAAAACCTACAGACGTTTGAGAAGATCTGTGATTGTTTTCGAATTTGGGTAATGTCTTCTTACACGTTTATTCGCGTAGAAATGTATGCAAATTTTATCACCAATGTTTCATTCCACAAAATGATAGTTTGAATATAAATAGGTTATTAAAATTATGGTATTGCATTGTCTCTTACTATATTTTTTTTTCTTCTAACAATTGTGTTAAAGATTCAAACATTAATTGCATATTAATTTAATTTTATACCTAGGAACGGTAAACAAGCAAATGTTTACGCGATAAATTCTATAGCAATAGTACGTAATGTTAGAAAGGGGCACGGGGCTAGGATGCAAGTGAAATTAGGTGACTAGCTCGGAGTGGGTGGTGACCTCTCGCTTCCGGCCGTGGTTCTGTCCATGGTCGAGAGCGAGAGTGCGTGGGAAGCCGTCGCCTCCTTCTGCGAGGAGGTGATGGCGGGAGAAGAGGGAGCGGAGAGGGAGAGAGAGGTAGCTGCCACTCTCCCTTCCCGTGCCAGATGCACCGGGCGCCGGCCACCGTAGTGTGGCCTGCGGGTGGCGGGTTAGAGGACCCGTCGTCCGACCCGTAACAGGCCCGGGAAGGCGGCGCGCAGTGTTCCATGCGCGCTTCTTAGGAGGACGTGGGGCAAGGCCCCACAGAAGGAGAGGTCCGCCAGGGGCTGGCGGACCGAGGCCTGCCGGGGTTGCGGTGCATGCAGCTGCGAACCCTGCGACCCCGGTCAAGGGTCCGGAGAAGGAACACCGTAGGTTTTTAGCCATTAAGAGGCATACCCCCTCGCCTTCCCCGGGCGAAGGGCATCCATGAGGACATTCCAATGAAAAAAAAAAAAGTGACTAGCTCGGAAGGTCAGTCTTGTTATGATTCTATGCGCGCTATTACATAATTTTGTTTCGCGCAATTACATTTGATTATAAATATTATAAATCTACTGCCATTGGAAAACGCCATCTCGGTCTCCAATGACAGTGAAGAGGAGGATTAGTGTTTCTAATATTGCAATTCGTTATTTTTATATTTCATCAAGACGCCTAGTACTTTGTGTTCACGTGGATATATACATAATTATATTTTTTTTCTATATAATATCTGTATTTTATTTCACCCTCTCAAAGTCAATGTTTTTTATTTCAAATATACCAGATTACAGGCACTTTTAAAACGTGACAATTCCGTTACAGTAGTGTGAGAAATTAAATGAGAATAATGTAGGTTAATGTAAGAAATAAACTCACATAAGAGTAACAAATAGAAAAATATACCTTCTAAGATTGCCATAGCAGTTAAGGGCTGACCAATACTGACAGACAGCATCCGTTCACGAGCATGACGTGCACATCCGCATCGCTTAGCTCAACCATATTGCAGGGAACCTAACGACCGGATATACAACGCCACCATCAGCAGGACATTTAAGTGAGCATGACTGACTCATACTACCTGACAATAGGCAGTAATGTGATACGATTGTAGGTGTATCATTAATTGCTGCATGTTGGTCAAACTTTACAGATTGGAAAATAATATTATGCTGTAATAAGCTTTAGATATCAAAATGCTCCTAAATGATTTAACCTTTATATCTGGTAAATCAGTAATACTAGATGGCATTTTATTGTAGAACCTAACACTGTTCCCCATAAACGACTTGCTGGTTTTTCTTAGTCTAAAACCAGGTACTGTTAGCTTGTGTTTATTGTGAGTATTTATGTTGTGGACGTCACTTTTCTTGTTACACTGGGCAATATTCTTTCGCATGTACATTGTTACTAAGTGATACAAAGATGGTAGGGTAAGTTTATTTATTTCCTTAAATAATTCACGAAGCAATTCACGGCAGCCTAGATTATAAATAGCTCGGACTGCTCTTTTTTGTAATATGAAAATAGTACCTACATCAGCAGCCGAACTCCTAAGTAATTATGCCATAAGACATAATACTGTGAAAGTATGCAAAGTACACCAACCTAGCCGTAGCTACATCAGTCAACTGCCTAATTTTCCTAACGGCAAATGCAGCAGAACTCAGTTTGCCTGCAAGTGCCTCTATATGAGGTCCCCATTGCAATTTAGAGTCTACTGTGATGCCCAGGAAGACAGTTGAGGGAACTGGGTCTAACGCTTTCCCGTAAAGTTTCACATTTGAACTAATGTGGGGTTTGAGGTGGAGAATTTAATACATTTGGTTTTACAAAATTTTTTATATTACTATACCACGCGTTCAAAGATGTATTACATAAAAGAAAACTGATCTTATTAACACTAATATAAATGCATACGATCTTTCCAATCATATAATAGCAGAACAATGTACTGTAAACAAGCGTGTAAATAGTTATAGCTGGGTTCAAAAATAAACTTGATTTACGGAGAATAATAGTGTAAAATTACCTCACGTTTTATTCGTTGTGTATTATTACACGAATAAACGTGTAATGATATATTACTGTGACTTAGTCATGCAAATTTCACAAGAGTAAAAACATTAAATAGTTTTTCATGAATTTCCTGAAACTCGTTGATGTTTAAAAAAAAGTAAATATACAAGTCTATAGTTTATTTTTTTACCTATAATTCGATAGTACATTATTTATACCTATTTACAATGAAATGAGCGTTATTGAAGTTTAAACGTTTTTATTTTTTCCTGAAAAGTTGTCATTTTTCTCTTACACGTTTATTCGGTGGGGCCATCGATCTATTGCAGTGTTGTATTATTCCTAGCATACTATTCTATCATATTGAGTGTCGAAGTGGGTGGTAATGTAGCCTATAGCGCTCTATACACCGAAAAATAAACCCGGTAGCCTAACTTCCGGGGGCTATGCCACCGGGCTTCGGTATGTCGCTTCTTGGATAGTCCAATTTTATTAAAACATCCTATCCATATAGAAAAATCCTAATTTGCTGATAAAACTAGCACTAGAAATTTTGTTAGACGAAATCGAAAAATGTTATTTAGTGTATTAATTTTTTTGTAAATAAAATATGTAATATAAGAAAAACTGTTACGCCAAGAACAATTTCAATTCCAAATCAAATTTGAATTTTGTTGGAATCGTTATAAAAATCCCAAATACTCCTTTTAAATAATTCCATTTAATTTCTAACAGCGACCCAACACAAAGCATCGAACTTTTCAAAATAAAAGAGCCAATCCTCCAATTGCTTTACCTGCACAACAAAACAAATAAGTCAGTACTCCTTTCTCGTGTACCTTAACAAAACCAACTTTTCCGAAACTACTCCACCGTTAATAATCTCCGCTAGGAACCTCGTTAAGGTATTACAGCACCCTTTCCAATACAATACGACTTCACAAAGTACTAGTAAAGTCTTGGCTAGACTTTGGTCTGGCAAGCCTTAATGCCGGCTTACTTACTTTCGACCTGGCTTTCAGTCCAGTTCCGCTTTCTCAGCGCCTTTCAGTTTCAAAGCTTTGCTTACCTTGTCCAACATTTTTATTCACAAAGAGGTGGGGTTTCGACGGGTTGACTCCTAGTTTTAAAATCTGTGAAAAGAATGGGAAATGTACTTTTTGTGCTGTATATTTGGTTTATTTTTTAATAGAAGTACGTTTTTGAAGTTCGGTTATGGTACGACATATTTTAGATATTAAAACCACGTATTCATTAGGTGATAAATGTCCCGCGACGTCGACGACGACGTTGACTGTGTCGCCAATTATGTCTAACAACATCGTGTGATGTTGTTGGCGTGTCATGTCTGGTCATTGCACGAAAATGCCGCGAAAACAGATCGACGGTCCCTACGTACAATCCCCTAGCTACAAACGACAAATACAAGAGAGCGTTTCAAAGTTTCAAACACGTGTATTTCATGATCCTAAAGTAACCTAAAGTCATGTTTGGTAAAGGTTTAATATGCGAAATATTTTATTAAAAATAATAATATAGGTCATAAAAGTCACTTTTAGTATTATTCGTCACTTACTTACTTATACATCGGAATCATCACTATTGCAAATAGCTTATGTATGTAGCTCACATATTGATTTTGACAAGTCACTTTTAGTGTATTTATCCGTCACCTACTTATTTCAGCGAAATCATCCGTATTCCAAATAGGTTAAAGTGGTAAATTGACTTTTACGCGGTAGTCTTTAAATTAATCAATATCGTAATAGCCATTTATGCCAAATTGCACCTTTAGAATTAAAGAGACCTGTTTCAAAATAATAAGGTTTCAATTTTTACTCATAGACTGACCCATCTTCATCGAGTCTTATTAAAACAGAGGCCTATTGTGGCGTAGAAATGTAATGCAATCTCCCGTTTTATTCAACGTTTTCCAAAACCTTAGTTTTTTAGATAGGTCTCTTTAATTCTAAAGGAGCGAAATATGTTGTGAGGAATATTGTATAGTAAGTAGGTATTCAACGTAAAATTACTGGATTGCCACTACAACTGGTAAATTTTGTAGTTATGGGAAATGTCGTGTGTGGGTTTAAATTGCAATTTGCCACTTAGACTTATTTTTGTTAAACTAAACGATAGTTTAAGGTGGCCTGAAGGTCACGAAAACAAAATCTGCAAATCACGGATCTACCACTTAGGGGATTATACGTAGGGACCGCCGAGTTGTAAGGCGACGTCTAGCGATGTCGCTAGCGACACGTGTTGTGGGACATTTGTCCCCTAATGCATACGTGGCTTAAGCTTTCACATTTTGTAGTAGATGAGAATTCTATTTTTGTAGTGTCTAGGTAGGTAACAATTTTCCTTAGTGCCGTATATAACGATACATCTAAGTTTAATACCTTTTCTTGACAGTTATGGATTCATCCGGAATTTTTATACGGCAAATGGGACCTCATTGAAGTATTTCAATTACGTAAGCTATTCCTAAGTTATATCTTTATAACTTAGGTACAAAACAATTTATTAACGTTTATTTATCTTTATACAAATAAATATACATTTTAGAATATTTAGATTGACTAAAAATAACATTCGTTTTTGTCTTGCGAGAAGGTGCTTTGGGGTAAGCGATCGTATTGAAACCATCTGATAAAGATTAATAAAAAAATAACCAAAAAACAGTTATGCTATAAAATAAGTGATAGAACATTTCGATACCACGCATAAATGATTTAACGCACGGCGACGCAACTTGCGGACACGACTAGCGCGATATCCACACAATCAGTTAACTCGGCCTAAAATGACTCAGGATACAAACAAGATCTTTTCTTTATAAACAACTTTATTTTTAGTATATACAAAAACCGAGACAACCCAACAAGATTTTCATCAGAACTGTCTGGATGTGTGTTTTTTTTTAATAAATCTTCAAGTTACACCTTAGTTTATGTCGCGTTAAATCCCCTAGTAAAATGTGAAATGCCTGGGATGTGCTATGCAGGGGTTGTCATATACACGTAAACTGATCGAGTAGACCGTTTCAAGCCTCAAGGTGTCTATTCCCGGCCACTTTTATGCGTAGAAACCTATTGAAAGAGAATTGAAATTAATGAAATAAAAGGAAAAATATAATGTGGTGTAAAAACTATGTCAATCGATTCTTCTAGTGATTCTGAACAGACTAGTTTCAGATTTAGTGTTTACTAAAACTAAACTTGTATATTTTTTTGTTTTATCAATGTAAATTTCCTGCAAGGTCAATCTGTGTCACCATTATGAGATTTGAAGGAATTAAACGTATTGAGATACATCTTATTTATAGAAAAACCGGTCAAGTGCGAGTCGGACTCGCGGACGAAGGGTTCCGTACCATTATCTATAAAAACGGCAAAAAAAATCATGTCCGTTGTATGGGAGCCCCCCTTAAATATTTGTTTTATTTTAATTGAATTATTTATTTTTAAAGTGAATATATAACTAAATATTCTGTAAATATTTCAAGCGTCTACCTGTTGCCGTTATCAATATCGAGCAAAAAAATCACGTTTGTTGTATGGGAGCCCCTTAAATATTTATTTTATTCTGTTTTATAGTATTTGTTATTATAGCAGCAACAGAAATACATCATCTGTGAAAATTTCAACTGTCTAACTATCACGGTTCATGAGATACAGCCTGGTGACAGACGGACAGACATACGGACAGACGGCCCGACGGACAGACGGACAGCGGAGCCTTAGTAATAGGGTCGCGTTTTAACCTTTGGGTACGGAACCCTAAAAAAACGAATGGCAAGAAAATTATATTCAAAACTATTGCACGAAACACGTAACATTGTAGCTTACCTAACAGTTTCACCCGAGCCGAGAGGTACCTCGAATTCAGTCGTTACCTACCAAAGTTACGTCCACCGCAACACTACTTGTCTGGCTGTTTACATTTTTAACTAGACCAACATCACTTGGTTATTTTTATTGCTATCTTTGTTGTAAAACTGAGTTAAGCCTTGAATTTTTGTTAGATATTTTCTTGAATATTTCGCTGGTCTTGTTATTTTTGAGCACCTTTGTAGGATAGAATTTTTGGAGTTATTTTATTTACAGTCTTTTTCTCTCGTGTAGCTATAGGAGAAATAGCCTTAAGAATGATACACTAAGTAATGCCGGTAACTATTATACAGGCTGTAAGGGTAAACACCGTTATCCTTGAAACCAGTGGTTTGGTTTCATTTATAGAACGTAAAATCAATGAAAAATAACAAACTTTTTTTTATAAAATTTTCATTTCTCACTCAAAAGCATTTCACCCTATGCGCGGGGGCAACAAGCTACGGGAGGGGACGCGGGGAAATAGCCGCGTGGCCCGACGCATGGCCCCGCACAATTCAACTACCCATGGTTTGAGTGACAACGGTGTTTACCCTTACATGCTGTAGTTCTAAAGTCGCACCTAAACTAAGTAAAGCCTCAGTTGTAGAAAATTTTTTCATGATGATGATTCAGCCGAAAAACGTCCACTGCTAGACATAGGCCTCCCCCAATAGGGGCGGTTTGCCATAATCGCCACGCTTGGCAGGCGGGTGTGCGATCGCAATATGGTTGTTAAAATACTCAGAGAACGCTGCTGTCGATCTTCCAGTGAATCCTTTAGTCGCCTTTTAAGACACCCACGGGAAGAGATGGGGTAGTGCTATTCTTTACGTCCGGCATCACACGGATCGAATAGCCCATGCTGTGGGGCATAGCGTTTGCTGGGGAGTTTGTTGCGCCGTTTCTTCTTCACAGCATAAACATTAGGAAGCGGTGAAGGGAGGGCGCTTTTGTTGGCAGTTTGTAAATTTGACGTTCAAAGAGAATTAATTAATACTACACTATTTAGAAAAACCGGCCAAGCGCGAGTCGGACTCGCGCACGAAGGATTCCGTACCATCTATACATATAAAAGGAGAAGCTGACTGACTGACTGATCTATCAACGCACAGCCTAAACCGCTGGGGTTATAAAGTTGAAATTTTGACAGTAGGTTCCTTTTGTAACGTAGGCATCCACTAAGAAGGGATTTTTGGAAATTCAACCCCTAAGGGTGTTAAATAGGGGATGAAAGTTTGTATGGAAAATCGTCACTTAACGGGTTCAAAATTTCACGCAAGCGAAGCTGCGGGCGAAAGCTAGTTATCAATAAAAACGGCTAAAAATCTAAAAATCATGTCTGTTGTATGGGAGCCCCCTTTAATTATTTGTTTTATTTTCATTTAATTATTTATTTTTAAAGTGAATATATAACTAAATATTCTGTGAATAATTCAAGCCTCTACCTGTTGCCGTTATCAATATCGAGCAAAAACGAGCAAAAAAACTCACGTTTGTTGTATGGGAGCCCCCTTAATTTTTTTTCTGTTTTTTAGTATTTGTTGTTATAGTGGCAACAAAAATACATAATCTGTGAAAATTTCAACTGTCTAACTATCACGGTTCATGAGATACAGCCTGGTGACAGACGGACAGACAGACGGACAGACGGACAGACGGCCAGACGGACAGACGGCCAGACGGACAAACGGAGAGCGGAGGCTTAGTAATAGGGTCCCGTTTTACCCTTTGGGTACGGAACCCTAATAAACGAGTTTTGAGTTTGAGTGGTAAAAGATTAGCCAGTCAGCAAGGCTAATAGCGGGGCTGACTGCCCACGGTGCTTGACTTACTTAAGTGTCGTCACTCGTGGAGACTCTTTGAAACCATCCCAATGCTTTTATATAGTATGTAAAATAACAGAAGGTGTTCCCTTAAACCCGTTAATCTTACCGTTAACTTATACTTTGTCTATAATCCGCATTTTGCATAATTTTACTATTGTAATTAATATTACCTTTTGCTTTGTATAGACTCAATTAATTTATTCACTTGACAGACAGATATGTGTTGCTGGGGAGTTTGTTGCGCCGTTTCTTCTTCACAGCAAAAACACTAGGAAGCGGTGAAGGGAGACGCTTTTTGGGGCTGTCTTTGATGTAACTAATTTTGACGTTCAAAAAGAACTAAGTAATTCTAGTCTATTTTGAATAAATGAGTTTTGAAATTTGAAGTTTAAATTTACATCATTAAGTATATATCTGCCTAGCCTTTTCCCAACTATGTTAGGGTCGGCTTCCAGTCGAACCGGATGCAGCTGAATATCAGTATTTTACATGGAGCGACTGCCTATCAGACCTCCACAACCCAGTAACTGGGTAATACGATACTCTTGGTAAGACTGGTTGTCAGACTTTCTGGCTTCTGACCAACAGTAACGACTGTCAAAGATCTACAAATGACAGCCGGGACCAACGGCTTTACGTGCTTTCCGAGGCACGGAGGAAACTCGCTATGGTAAATGGTCACCCATCCACAGACCAACCTCGGCAAGCGTGGCTTAACCCGGAAGATCGGTCTATGCGGCTGTAATTATTGAGCCACGAGCTCCTCCTTAATGATTTACATCATTAAGTAATACATTAAAATTAAAATAAAAAATAAGCAATAAAAATAATGAAAAAATCGGAACGGCCTGTGTAAGACCAAAATAGTAGCGTAAATGGGTTAAATGCAATGTTGCCGTGTTTTCCAAATTGATAGACAAGTGCACATGTACAGTAAGCGTTGCTTTTATGTATTTTTTTAAAATATTTTGCGTTTTTTTTGTTTGGTATTTTTTTTTAGTATGTACGGACTCTATAGTATTGCTGGTTAACGGGAACGCCTTTCGTGAGTTAACATAGTGTATACAGTGATATATAATGTAAGTTTGTGAGATTTATAGTTTGAAAATAGAGATAAAATTCTCTGAAAATAATAGAACCCCGAACTAGCAACGAGTGAATTAATACACCTTTTTAGTTTTCATTTCGTTTAATTCGTTTCGATTTTTACTTTAATATTGAAAAATCGCGTAGCAAAGTTTCGGGGATTTGGCCCATATAATAATTGCTTCTACAAAATTTCTTTAGACTTATGAATTAATCGAAAATTCAGCTTTATACCTTTAGCTTGCTTTACTTTTTAAGTTAAGCTAGGAACTAACCATGTGCCATACAGTATGTCTGTGGTATACACAGTCATAAAATAGATACTAAAACACGCTACGCGTCAGGAGTCTTAGCGTATTTGACTACTATTAAAAATGTACAACAATTTAGTGTTTTTTTTATAGAATGAACACATCAAACATCAAACAATAATAAGATACAACAAGGTACATCAAAAAATAAATAAAATCGATGAAAACAATTATACAATAGAAGGTATTTTCTGACCTTCACTCGGAACCACATCTAGATTATCCATCCTAACTTCTCGGAAAAAATCTTCTATTAGTTATGACGAACAACTGTCCAAAAATCATGCTATCAAATCACAACATGCAGTCGGAGGCTACGTATGTTTTTTTGACAGTTATTTTGCGAATTACCTACATAATTCACAGGTAGTCTCTGACTGCATGTTCATTTTCTTAAAACCTATACGTCTTCTTTACATCTTTTCAGTTCTTTTGTTTTTCTACATCATCTTGTTGCTATCTTTTAGTTCGCTTTTTAAGCAGTCGGGTTTTTTGTTTTCCACAATTAACATTTTTTATTCAACAAAGTACCTCGTTATCGGCCTAAAGTTTTCAATGGTGTGTGTTGTGTAGTCTGCAAACTCGCACCAAGCCTATAACCATTGCACGGCTTAGACGAGTCGATAGATAGCTCATTCATTAAAATCCACCCAGTCGTTGGATGCTTCGAGGGTATAAAGAATCCCACATATAGCCGCGGACTTGAAATGTTTATCAGATTTCAAATTCGATTGCTTCTCACACTGTGTGCGGTTTAAGATGTCATATCAACTTGAGTATTACTTTTTAAAATAGTAAAGCGTCGATTATTGCAAAAAGGCATAACCACTTTTTGATGTAATGACCTCCTTTAGGCCTAAAACATACACAAGCGACGTAAGGCAGCAGGCGTGGAACAGGCGTGGCGCAGGCGTGCGCCGCTTCAAAACGATTTCATACAAAATGTATGCAGGCGACGTTTTTGAATTATACTGAAGCGACGCGGCGCAGACACGCCCAACGAAACGGCGTGTCTGCGCCGCGCCGCTTCAGACGCTTCAGTATAATTCAAAAACGTCGCCTGCATACATTTTGTATGAAATCGTTTTGAAGCGGCGCACGCCTGCGCCACGCCTGTTCCACGCCTGCTGCCTTACGTCGCTTGTGTATGTTTTAGGCCTTAAGGATGTGTCTAGTCGAAAGTTGTATAGAGCGAATTTGATTGAATTTATCTTTTTCTGTGCTACCTATAGTATACATCCTCTTAAATCAAACTTTTTATGTCAATTAAGAAAAAAAAATCCTGTCCTGTCAATTCTTTGCGAGCGACTGAACGACCTTATGAAAACGTAATGAGCAAGCAATTATATACCTTAGGGTGGTAAACATTTCAAGTCCGCGACTGTACATAGATACTTAGATACATATACAAGGTTAGTCAGAAAGGGGGTACTAATCCGAAAGGGTGTTAGAGTACCCCTAATAATGAGTAACTTTTGTTCTACAACTTTCCCCAAAAGTCAATGGTTTAAGAGAAATAGCTGTTCAAAAATTACAAAAAAAATACGGTAAAATCTATCTATCCTCAGCTACGATCAGCTGTGTTTACATTTTAGGTCATATTTGAGGTCACGAATTAGAAGCTCCATTTTCTGAATTCGTAACTGAAGTAGGGACGAAGAATTTTTGAAAAAACTAAAATAAAAATTATTTTAAATGGAAATAAAAATTATTGAATTTTGATATTTTAACACTTGCTTTAAAACCGTCATCAGTGGTCCTTTAAGTGGTCTGCGGATTAGTACCCCCTTTCCGACTAACCTTGTATACATAGATACGTGTGAAAAACATAACCCTGTCTTTGCTGTCGCGCAGTCGAGTAAAAAAAAACCATTCATGAAGACCAAATAACTAGAACCTTTCAAACACTAAAGGGACCAAAGTAACCCGTAGCCTGCGATTGTCTATAAAACGTCAACGTGTGTCAGTGACGTACGCGGTTCGCGTGTCCAAGAGCGATATATCACAAAAGAGGGGGTGGGGGATGAATAAACGTCCCTTTAAGACATTAGACGTAGTAGTAAAGAATATGCGCGTCGCTTTTTATTGTAGAGTTTTGTTTGTTTCAAAGCTTGTTGCGTGTACATATAGGAAGCAGGTAACCAGCGCCGACCTACCAGTGCTTATCGGTACAGGTCCGTGCAGGTAACCGCTACATAGAGGAAGCGGGTAGAAGCAGGGGCTGGATTTTTTATCAAAAATACGCCTTATTCCCTTGCAAATACAGCAACAAATGACCGCCTGCCAGCGCTGATCGGAGCAGGTCAGAACTTGTAGGCGCATTTCGGAGCTTGTCGGCGCTGGTTCGCCACACAGTATAGAGACTATCTGCGCCGACTAACTGCGCGGACCAGTACCGACAAGCGCTGACAGATCGGCGCCGGCAACCCGCTTTCTACGTGTATACGCACTTATGTTTGAATGTTGTTTGAAACGATAGAAACAAGGGATTCTCTTTTGAAAAGTAGATCGCAGTGCGCTGTCGGTGAAGATGATACTCAAAGCGAAACTATAAATTGATAGCCGGTGTTTTTTTTAAATTGTATGTAATCCTAACTTTCCTAACTTATAAATATATTATATATCCTATCCTAACTAATTTATTATAAATGCGAAAGTAAGTTTGTTTGTTACCTTTTCACGCCTAAGGCTTAAAACGCACTAACGGCCTGCCGCAATGCGGCGTGCCGCTTGCGGTTGGCCGCACATCGATTATTACATGAAACCGCATGATCTCAACGCACTGATTTCCGGCCAGCCGTCGTACGCCAGTGCGTTTAGATCATGCGGTTTCATGTAAAAATCGATGTGCGGCCAACCGCAAGCGGCACGCTGCATTGCAGCTAGCCGCTAGTGCGTTTTAAGTCTAAACCACTGAACCGATCATCCTGAAATTTAGCGTATACATTGTCATGTGTACAGGAAACGGACATAGGGTACCTTTCATCCCGAAAAAAAGAACTGTTCCCGAGGAAAACAACAATAACGTTCATAGATGGCGCCACGTGTTTTTCGAATCATGATTGAATGATATTATTATAGAAACTTTAGTAGTGTGTTTAATAGTTGATTGTTAAATTCTAAATAAACGCGAGCGAAGCCGCGGGCAAAAGCTAGTCTTTCATATAGTATCATGTTACTATACCCTTTTCAACGTGAGGTTTTTCTACAAAAAGTTACCATACAAAGAATATAGCTATTTTACGGTTTTTAATGATGTCGTTTAAGTTTTTTCGATATCAGTCTCCTTCCCACTACAATTTTCGAAATTATATCTATGTCAAGACTAATATTTCATTGAACAGAGTATTGCTACAGGCTCACAGTTAAATTCAGAAACGCCACAAATACATGCTAGGCTATTGGAAAACATTATCGGCTAAAACCAATAACCAATCTCAATCTAAAATCTCTGGATTGATTTGTGGACGAACGAGGTATGATTTTATAGCGTGGTATGACGTGATAGATGTCACCACAGATGAATGTTTATGATATTCCATCTATTAAATTTCTATCAAAAACCTATATCAATCCCGAGATTTCCGATCAGTTATTTGTATTATTTATATGTACCTACTCTTAAATTAACTGATCGAGTTCGAAACACAATATTGCGCTCCAAAACTCAAATTGTCGACGTGACTGAAAAGGCGGCCCAGCTGAAGTGGGACTGGACAGGGCATGTCTGCCGTATGCCAAATGAGCTTTGGGCCCGTATAGCTCAAGAATGGAGCCCTAAGACAGCGAGACGGGGTCGCGGCAGACCGCGGAGAAGATGGCGGGACGAGTTGGATGCCTTTCTTGAGGTTTGGCGTGAAGCTGCACAGAATCGCGACAAGTGGAAGGAACGGAGGGAGGCCTTTGCCCAGCAGTGGGACAGTACAGGCTAATAATAAATATAAAATATATTATATTTACTCTTTATTGTACATACACCAGGTTAACAAAAACAAGGAAAAACAATTTAAGTACAAAAAATGTACAATGGGCGGTTTTATCGCGCAAGGCGATTTCTTCCAGACAACCTTTGGATGGACTGGAAGAATGGATAGAGAAAAACGGGCAGTCTAGGTGTACATGTACATTTCGTTCATGTTATTACTCAGATTTAATAATATTAAATACATAGCAATATATTATATTTACAAAAGTATGAAAAAAACCATAAATATTATAATAATAAAGATTTTTTTTCTATTGGTCTGCTGCAGATGGTCCTTGGGGACCGTTTCTACGTAACCGGGCAGTTATTGGCGAGACCTGCAGGGTCTCAGCCAATGGGGGGGAGTAAAATACTTAACCTAAGCTAACTACTTCTACTACACGAACATCATGACTACCTGCAACAACAGCACTAAGGACGACCACTAGTGGGACTCGGACCTCGGCTTAGGGCGTTGCTGGCGGAGACTTAGGGGGGGGGGAGACAGCTTGATGAGGGCTGAATTATCGGTGTGAAATAACAAACTAATAAATATAATTATATTATACATAAGAACGGAGGAGAGGAATGAAAGAAATAACAGATTAGAGCGACAAATAATACTCCTTCACGGACTTTTTAAAAACTGGCAGCGATTGTATCGTCATTATACAAAGGTAGTCTAGATATCAAAACAAAACACCGCAACAATATATTTTACAAAATAACAAAAATACATGTTCCTTTTACAGCCATCTTTAAAATCAAATAAACATGAGTAGCACGCCGTTGTAAAATAGACGCATCTATTTTACATGCAACCTCCGGATAGAAAGGGTCATAAAAGTTACCTTGTTTGTTCCCTGAGTGGGGAATCGTAAAGTTACATACTTTCGGTTATTCGTTACAGTTGGATACAGTTTGGGGTTGGGATCACAAAAATTACGTAATTGAATTGCTTTAGCAATATACGGAGTGTCAAAGAATTCGTGTAATCAAGTGATGTACTAGTGATACAGATTTACCCTGAATGAGAATCAAAAAGATTCAATAAAAAACACCAACAAAAAAACATGGTAACGTGTCTTTTAGCGCCCCTAGGGCCTAATTCTCCTAAAATAAATTGTTGCCAAACGCAATCGAACCACAACCGTCAGTCAGTTTTTGTTTTCGAAAACTTTCAAAATAATTGATTTTGTTTTTTGTGTCAAACAATTTGATAGCTTTTGAAATTGAGAACTATCTGAATGAACGGTTCGGCCTTGGTTCGGTTGTGATTTATCAAGATTTATTTTAGGAGAATTAGGCCCCTAGTTAACTGACTGCGCGAAGCAATATCGTGTTAGGCGTGCTCGCCAGCTTTATTGTCGTGTGAAGCGGCTATACTGGTTATCCTTAGCCGCCTCTGTTGCGTTATTACCACACAGGAACTGAACCTGAGTGTTGTGCGTTTAGCTACGTACTTATGCAAGCAGGAATTAAAATCAAAGCTGGAGGCACGATATTCAAACTTATTTATTTTTACTTTACAATAATAGAATTTAGATTTAAATAAACAAATACAGAGCGAAAAATAAAAGCAAGCTACAGCGAAAGCGAAGTAAGTAGAAGTGATTTTAAACAATATCAAGACGCGGTATTTATACTAAATAAACATACACTGTTAATAATAATTAAGATTCGCGCTTGACACTTTTTTTGCTAATGACTTCAACGCCCACAATATGGTCGCCGACCATTAAGACAAAGGACAACTGTCGGCCATCTTGCTGTTGACGATGCCGTAGACAGAAGGATGCGCCGGCCATATTGAAGTGGGCGTCGCTTGCGCCGCTAATCTCAAAATCATATACGATATGACGTAGGATGGCGTGATTTCATGCCGAGGTCTCACCGCTCATAAGCAGAAGCGGTTGCAGTAGCGGCATTGGTCGCTACACTACTCCCCCACTGAGACCGTGACTACGGGCGATAGTAATCAGGAAATTTAACTACTCGACCGCTCCTCGTCTTCTTAACTGCTGCCGGCTCCTCTTCCTGCTGCTGATCTGGAACTGTGGATTCGTCCCCGGCTATATATGCAGGTTTGAGACGGTCTACTGTGACTGTCTGCGTCTTGCCTGATACGTCGACATCGAACGTCTTAGGACCATGACGTAACACCTTGTAAGGCCCCAGGTATGCTGCTTGCAAGGATCTTCGGGCTGGACCCTGGCGGATAAAGACATGTGTCGCCGTGCTCAGGTCCTTTGGCACGTAAAATAGCTTGTTGGAGCTGGTATGCCACGAAGTTGGTTGTGGTGCTAATTTGCTCATGTGGGCCCGAAGTCTGCTGACCAGGTTGCTCGGCTCCACTGTGGCCCCATAGTTGGTTGAGAAGAATTGCCCGGGCAGCCGGAGTGGCTCACCGTAGACAATTTCTGCCGTGGAAGCTTGTAGGTCGCTCTTCCATGCGCTACGGATGCCCAGCAGCACCCAGGGAAGAACTTCAGTCCAGTTGGAACTGGAGTGACACGCGATGGCTGCTTTCATCTGGCGGTGCAGCCTCTCAACGAGACCGTTTGCTGCGGGATGGTACGAAGTGGTGGTATGGTGAGTAGCACCCACCAGCTCGGCGACCTCCCTGAAGGTGTGCGACACGAACTGTCGCCCACGGTCGGTTGTGATGTGTTCGGGGCAACCAAACCGAGCGATCCACCCGGATATTAGGGCGGCTGCGCAAGTTTCGGCGGTGATGTCCTGCAGTGGAAACGCCTCAGGCCACCTGGTGAAGCGGTCCACGATTGTGAGACAGTACCTGTTACCAGAACATAAAGTTAGAGGACCTACTATGTCTAAATGGATATGCCTAAAACGAGCTGTAGGTGCTCGAAATGCTGCTGGAGGTGCCGACGTGTGCCTTGATATTTTGCAACGCTGGCATTGCTGGCACTCTTTAGTCCACTGTCGACAGTCCTTTCTAATACCTGGCCACACAAACCTGTCCGTGACCAAGCGCACTGTCGCCTTAGCTCCTGGATGGCTTAAATTATGCAAAGCATTAAATACCTGTCGGCGGTGTGCAGGAGTGATATACGGCCTCGCACTTGCTGTCGAGGTCGACATATACCTTCGCAATCGCAATATACCTGTATGCCGTTTTCTTGTACGCTCCTTTTCTCTAGCTTCAAGGAAGAGCCGTTCATCAGCAGACTCTTCATTTCCTCATCGGTTTCTTGGGCGAGCGCTAAGGACTGGTAATCTATGGGCAAAGAAAGTTCATCAATGCGCGATAAAGCATCTGCGACGATGTTGTCCTTGCCAGGAACGAATCGGATGTCAGTTGTGAATTGACTGATAAAATCCAGATATCGAAACTGGCGTGGTGAGCAATTTTCCCGGTTAGTGGCAAAAGCGAAAGTTAGTGGCTTGTGGTCCGTCATGATAGCGAATGTTCTTGCCTCCACCATGTACCGGAAGTAACGAATAGCCTCATATATGGCCAACAGTTCGCGATCATACGGGCTATACTTCCTCTGAGCTGGAGACAGTTTCCTGGAGAAGAACGCCAGTGGTTGCCATTCGCTCCCTTTCCGCTGCTGTAGAACTGCTCCAATTGCCGTGTCTGATGCGTCGGTCTGGACCGTCAGCTCCGCATCAGGATCTGGATGGACCAACAATGTTGCCTGGGAAAGACTATTTTTACATTTATGAAATGCGTCCAATAATTGCGGTGTCCATGTAATGGGTTGTGCTCCTTTGGTCTTAGGACCAGCCAGTAAGGAGTTGAGAGGTGCCTGGATACTAGCTGCACCAGGTATGAAGCGGCGGTAAAAGTTAATCATACCCAAAAATCTCCTTAGCTCCTTTATGGTCTTTGGCTCTGGAAAGTCTTGAACTGCTTGAACCTTTCCTTGCAACGGCTGCACACCTGCTGCAGACACTGTGTATCCTAAAAATGTTACTTCAGATTTACCCAGATGACATTTTGACGTGTTAATAAGAACGCCGTAGTCTACCAGCCGCTTGAAAAGTTGCTTCAAGTGCTCCTCGTGCTCATGACTGCTCCTGCTGGATATTAAAATGTCATCTAGGTAGCAATAGCAGAAGTCCAGACCGCGCAGCACCTCATCCATGAAGCGCTGGAAGGTTTGCGCGGCATTGCGCAGTCCGAAAGTCATGAATGGAAATTCATATAATCCGAATGGTGTTGTAATTGCCGTTTTGGGAATATCTTCATTCAGGACTGGTATTTGGTGGTAGGCCTTTACTAGGTCTATGGTGGAGAAGATAACGCTACCTGACAGCTGCTGCGCGAAATCCTGGACATGCCTGATTGGGTAGCGATCAGGAACTGTGCGAGCATTCAGGGCTCGATAGTCCCCGCAAGGTCGCCATCCATCTGTTTTCTTACGGACAAGGTGGAGTGGTGATGACCAAGCGCTCTCTGATCTTCGAGCTGTTCCATTCTGCAACATAACATCGAATTCTTGCTTCGCTATACTTAATCTTTCTGGATCTAGGCGGCGAGGTCGACTGAATACAGGAGGTCCAGGCGTAGTCCGTATTTGATGCACCGTGCTATGTTTAGGAATGCTATTAGGCTTACCGGCAGGACGTGTGATCTCCGAATACTCTCGCAGTAGACAATGGAAAGGAGCATCGTCTGAAGCTATACAGGTCGTACGTACAGATGAAATACTATCCGCTGATTGTTGCTGTGGAGCAGGAACGGTAAGCGACGTAACTCCATCAATGATGCGTTGGTTGCGGCAGTCGACGAGCAGGTTGTAAAAACCTAAAAAGTCAACACCGATGATGGGCTTGGATACGTCCGCGACTACGAAACGCCAAACGAATGCACGCCGTAGACCCATATTCAACTCCAGCTGTATATAGCCATACGTAGCTATAGATGTTCCGTTGGCAGCGAACAGGCTATAATTTGTTTTCGGACGCGATTCCCGTACAGCTGACCTGGGATACACACACAAGTCAGAACCCGTGTCGATCAAATACTGGATCTTTGTGATGCGGTCAGTGATGAACAGGCGGTTCGAAATGTTAGGGCAGTCGTTTACCGCTATTGTCGGCTGCCTTGGCAGTTTACCTGCTTGTAACTGCAGGGCTTGATGCACTTCCTTGCTCTCTCCCTAAAACGGTAGTGGTACCAGCAGTGCGGGTGATCTGAAGGGCGCGAACGAGATCGGGAGCGATTGCGGTTCCTGTGGGAATCTGGACCATCTGAGTCGCGTCTGGAACGCCTGTATAACTCCGTAGACATCGCTTCGATCTTACGTGTTAACTCCGCTACCTGCATTTTCAAATCGCTATCGCCTGTACCTGTGACCGCAGCCGTTGCAGCCGACGTACTTGCCACCTGAGTTGTTGTGGGCACAATATCATTGATGCGATCTGCCAATTCTGCTGCATCCTCTACGCTTATGTTGATCTGCGATGCCAGAATTGTTTGTAGGTTAGTTGGCAGCCTGTTTGCCCAGATCGTGCGAATAAAATCAGCGGGAACATTAGGGCCAGCTAGGTGCTGCAGGTGCCTCAGGAACTGCGACGGTTTCCTGTCACCGAGCTCTTCGTGCATCAGGAGCTGCTTAGTTTTCCTCTCCTGTGATGCTGACAGCCGCTTGACGAGCTCCACCTTCAGCTTACTACTATTATTACTGACAAATATCACTGACAAAGTCCAAAATCTTTCTATAGACGACTACTGCATGATTATGATCGGAGAAAAAGATTTCAAAAGCGCTGAAGACTATATTGCACTAGTCAAACAAATTAGAGAATCGTTAACACAAATAACTCACACAAATATAATAGTATGTTGTCCCACGTACGTGAGAGGAGCTCTAATTCAGAACTATCGTGTAGAAATATTTAATAATTTGCTTTACCTAGACATGCAGAACAATAATTATGCCTATTTCTTTGACACAAACCGTGACCTGTCTTTAGAAATGTTTTCACATCAAACCGGCAAGGTAAACAAACTGGGAACAAAACAGATTTTAGAGAATATTTACGATCGTCTGATTACTGACATAAAAAAATTTCCTATTGACGCTGCTCATATTGACACATCAGACAGCAGTGATTTTTTTCGTCTATAATAGTTTAAAGATTCTTCATCAGAACATTGCTGGGCTATTAAATAAATCTGACATACTTACTGTTCACCTGCAAGAATTATCTCAGCAGAAAAGAGACATAGATATAATTTGTATCACAGAACACTTCGTAATGGCCGGACATGGGAAATTATTGAATATAACGAACTACAAGTTGGGAGCAATTTATTCAAGACCATCTCAGAAACGAGGAGGAGCATGCATTTTAGTTAAAAGTTGTATTGATTACAGAGAGCTCTTGGATGTCTCTCGTCATTCCATACCTAATGTTATTGAATGTTGCGGCATAGAACTTACGAACCAAAGTGTAATTATTGTTTGTATTTATAGGCCACCAAAGTTAAATAACTTAAATGTTTTTTATGAAAAATTAGAGATTATTTTGAAGAAGTTATGTACCAAACCTGATAAGAAAATAGTCATGTGTGGGGACTTCAATATAGATACGCTTAAAAGAAATAACTTGACACTGGATTTTGAATACTTTCTTTTGGGCTACAATCTTAAATTAGAACTACGACAGCCCACCAGAATGGCCAGTAACACTTGTTTGGATAATTTTGCATGCAACTCTAAATTAAAATCTAAATCCGAAGTATTGGACTTTGCATTGTCTGATCACACTGCTCAGCTATTGGAAATTAAGGTTGTTAAATCATATCGAATAGTTTCATGGCGGATCAAAAAACGCGACCTGTCTAGTGAAAATATGATTAGATTCAAAAACTATCTAAAATGTCTTACGTTGTCTGAAATCTACCAAACCGAAAATGCTAATGAAGCATACGATTATTTTCTGGAGCATTTTCGTATGCTGTACGATCTTTGCTTTCCTTTCAAATTAATAACAGTCAAGTCTAATAAGAATATTAAATGGGTTTCAAATGGTATCCGAGTGTGTAGTAGAAAACAAAGACATTTACCTACTATGGAAATACAGACGCGAGCCATCAAATTGTAATAAAAATAAATTCAGAAATTACTCGCGCAGATTTCGGAAAATTATTAAATTAACGCAGAGAGCACAAAATAATTATTTCATTAGCACCTCAAAAAATAAATCGAAAGCATCATGGCAGGTTATAGATAACAAAATCCGAATCACTGAGCCTATTTCCCAAATTAAAGTTGAAAATACTACCATTACTAATCCGACAGATATTGCAAACGCTTTTAATAACTATTTTATTGACCAGACACAAAATAACATGACAAAACCTCCGTCCACTATGAACTTGACAAGTAATCCCAACTCAATGTTTATGCATCCAGTAGTACCGCAAGATATTATGAGAACGATACAATCATTAAAAAATAAAAGTAGCACTGGATATGATGGTATATCAACAAAGGTTGTAAAATTCGTATCAGGCGACATAGCCTTGCATTTATGTCATATACTTAACTTATGCATCAGTACTGGAGTATTTCCGGATGGTTTAAAAACAGCTGTAGTGAAGCCACTTTTTAAAAAAATAAATAAAGAAGATCTAGCAAATTATAGACCGATTGCTTTAATACCCATTTTTTCTAAGGTTATGGAAAAAATAATTTATGAGTCAGTTAATAATTTCTTATCCAAATATAATATTTTAAGTGCGGAACAAAAGGGTTTCAGAAAAAATAAGGGTATAAATACGGCCGTTTACGATTTGATAAATGTCATATTGCAAAACGTTGATAAAAAAGTACCAGTTTGCGCAATTTTCACGGACATGACGAGGGCATTTGATTGTGTTGATCACGAAATTCTTATAAAAAAGCTAGACATCATAGGTATCAGAGGAAATGTACTTAATCTCTTAAAATCATACCTTAACAATCGCAAGCAGCTCACAGAAATATCTAGAATATGTCTAAAAACTAAGTGCGAAGGAAAATATTTATCTGAGGCTAGAATTATCAAGTATGGCGTACCACAGGGAAGTGTATTGGGCCCTTTATTATTCTTGCTATATATAAATGATTTGCCTCGCCACATTGAACATCCTATGGTCTTATTCGCAGACGATAGTACTGCCTTGATTAAATGTATTGACAAAAAAACATACGAAAATGACATAAATTATACTTTAATAAACATTATACGCTGGCTTGACCAAAATAATTTATTGATTAATATAACAAAGACTAATGTAATGCATTTTTATCAGCGGATTCCACCAGAAGTCTTACATTTACACTATAATGGACAAAAAGTCGATCAAGTACTAGTTGCAAAATTCCTTGGCATTATGATAGATAGCCAATTAACTTGGAAGCCACAAGCAGAAGAAGTATGCAAAAAACTTAGTACAGCTGCGTATCTACTCTTTAACTTGTCTAAAAAAGTAAATATGGCCACAAGGTTAATTGCGTATCACGGGTTAGTCGCGTCGATTTTGAGATTCGGCATAATATTTTGGGGAAATTGTAGTCTGAGGGAACAGGTGTTCAAGGCGCAAAAACGCTGTTTAAGGGCTATGTGCAATTTAATAGTAACAGATAGCTGCGTACCTGTATTTAAGTCCCTAAAATTACTCACATTCCCATCACTTTATATTTTCGAGGTGGCAGTTTTTGTTAAGTCAAATACGCATATTTTTAATAAAGTATCCGAGAATAGAAACCGGCCAATCAGGAGGCAGTATAAAAATTTGTTAATTGTTAGTGGTTCCGATACCGCCCTATTAAAGAAAAGTATTATATGTATGGGTCCGATCATATATAACAAAATACCCGATGTAATAAAAAATGAGACATTTCCACTTTTCAAGAAGAAATTGACAAATCTATTAATTTATAAATGTTATTACTCAATTGGCGAATTTTTGACCGATACGAATTTAATTTGATAATGTGACATCTCTGTACTCCTGACTTGCACTAATTCATTAATTTTTTTTTTTTTTTATTTAACTGTATAGACCTCAAACTTGACGAATTTAAAATCCCATTTTATTAAACATGACATTATGTATTATATTGCCTATTTCAAATTATTTACTGAATTTCATTTTGACATGGTAAACTTGTATTGATCTGATTGAATGTGATAATGATAGTTTTATTGAGTGTGTTTTGTTATTAAAGCTTAAACTGTTTGCATGCCTTAGTTAAGGTAGTTAGTATACGGATCATTTTAAACTTAACATCTGAAACTTGTACCTGCTTTCTGTGCAAATAAATAACTATTCTATTCTATTCTATTCTATTCTTAGCATATTTACCAGTTTCCGGGGGGCATACTATTAAATCCCTCACTTCAGCGGAATACTGCGGTTCCAGCTGAGCCAGCACATAATAATATTTGGTCTCATCTCTCACTATATTAGATAAAACAAACTGACCTTCGATCTGGGCAAACCATAACGTTGGATCGTCCGGGTTGAACGGGGGCACTCGTACACCAACTCTGAACGTCTCTGCTGTCCCGTCCTTCGTTAACTCCATTCCGTTAGGCATCTTCTTCGTACGGGGTCACCAATGAAGCGCTGATACTGGTTATCCTTAGCCGCCTCTGTTGCGTTATTACCACACAGGAACTGAACCTGAGTGTTGTGCGTTTAGCTACGTACTTATGCAAGCAGGAATTAAAATCAAAGCTGAAGGCACGATATTCAAACTTATTTATTTTTACTTTACAATAATAGAATTTAGATTTAAATAAACAAATACAGAGCGAAAAATAAAAGCAAGCTACAGCGAAAGCGAAGTAAGTAGAAGTGATTTTAAACAATATCAAGACGCGGTATTTATACTAAATAAACATACACTGTTAATAATAATTAAGATTCGCGCTTGACACTTTTTTTGCTAATGACTTCAACGCCCACAATATGGTCGCCGACCATTAAGACAAAGGACAACTGTCGGCCATCTTGCTGTTGACGATGCCGTAGACAGAAGGATGCGCCGGCCATATTGAAGTGGGCGTCGCTTGCGCCGCTAATCTCAAAATCATACGATATGACGTAGGATGGCGTGATTTCATGCCGAGGTCTCACCGCTCATAAGCAGAAGCGGTTGCAGTAGCGGCATTGGTCGCTTCCATTCATTTATGCGTGGCATCGAGATGTTCTATAAAAGAAAAATATAATTTGCAAAAAAATATTTAACAATTGATTTTTATATCCTTGTCTGTTGCATTTTTAGGGTTCCGTACCCAAAGGGTAAAACGGGACCCTATTACTAAGACTCCGCTGTCCGTCCGTCCGTCTGTCACCAGGCTGTATCTCATGAACCGTGATAGTTAGATAGTTGAAATTTTCACAGATGATGTATTTCTGTTGCCGCTATAACAACAAATACTAAAAAACAGAGTAAAATAAATATAGGGGGCTCCCAAACTCAAACTCAAAACTCATTTATTCAAAAAGACTAGAATTACTTAGTTCTTTTTGAACGTCATAACAATAGACAGGCCCCCAAAAAATCCCTCCCTTCCCGTACAACAAACGTGATTTTTTTGCCGTTTTTATAGATAATGGTACAGAACCCTTTGTGTGCGAGTCTGACTCACACTTGGCTGTTTTTTTTTTAATCAAGCAGACCCCCGTGCCTGGTAAATCTGTACACACGGCTACACATCAAGCTATACAAAACCAGTTTATCTTGGCGTCGCTTTGTATAATCTTTTCGCACAAGGAACGGTCAGCTTATACTGGTTTTGCGTAGCTTGAAGTGTAGCCGTGTGTACCAGTAACAGATCAAGTGGTTTTAACGAACTACACAAATTCGTTTATTCTATTTGTTGTTAAATAGATTGGTACAGGTAGCATCTGAGTACGAGTTTTCGAATTTATGTGCGGATCAGAATTCAATTATGACTTGCGTTGACGGTGAAGAATACCATCGTGAGGAAATCTGTACACCTGAAAGGGCTCTAAAAAGTTCTCTATGGTGTATGTAGTTCGCCACCCACACTTTACAAGCGTATTGCACAGAGGCCTAAGCCCTGCTTATTCTAAGAAGAGATCCTTACACAGTAATGGCTAAGTACTGGGTAAAAAATGGCAAATAAAAAAAAAAAACGTTGCTTTTATTTATTTTCTTTTTACCCAATGTCTAGCCTTGCCTAATGGTTAAGAGACTATTTTAAACCATCTGATAACCCAAGAATTCAGTTAGATAGGAAATAAATGAAAAGCAATTTTTTTTTCATTTTCTGTTTTTTATGAGTTTAGTCCGGTTAGTCCCCCTATGCTTTAGTCCCGCTATGCTCGACTCGTGAAATACCTACTAAAAAGTTTCGCTATGCACGAAATCACATTCGTGGGCAGTGATGAAGAAAACTGTTACACTGTAATATTTTATTTAACCATTTAAAAAGTAAATTAATAAAACCTAGTATGTAAATACGTTATCCTATTCTTAATCATCATTAAATATATTAAAATAGGTCAAACTTTGCGCTTGTTATGAGAAGCATGCGTCGAACTGGTTTTTTCAGGGTTACCACAACAATGAGCTCTTCTGCGAATCAATATCTGGTCCTTCTCTTTCGCTATTATGCAAATAGGTAGAGACAATACGATTGCATTATTATTTTGCCGCTGCAACTTACTGATAATGATAATAATTAGGTTCGTTGTCGGTTAGTTCTTCTATGACAATGTCGGGTGAAAGTTATTCAAGTCGTTCGGTTCAAAATTTTAAAATAACAACAATAATAAATCTTGTGGTTCCAGTATTGATTTACAGCTCTATTCATAAACATTTCTTAACTTAGGATTGCTCTGAAATTCGTTTGTCCTTAACTGTCATTTTGACTTTTTTGATTGGCAGAACGAGACAAAAAAAAATGTAACTTACAGACGCTTACGCATATACAAATAGTGCTATTAAAATTTTAACTTGAATTCAAACACTTTTCTTTCCAACTGTACCTTCCATTGTTTACGTAGAATCGAAGAATTTCGTGCATAGCGAAACTTTTAGTAGGTATTTTTCGAGTCGAGCATAGCGGGACTAGAGCATAGGGGGACTAACCGGTTTAGTCAATGACTGGGATTATTTTTTTTTCGTGAAATATTTGAAATGGATTGTCAGCTTACAAATAATTCAAGCCATTAACACTCCTAGATCTAAAGATATTACATTTTTAATGACCACCTAAATTACTGAGCAATTAAAAATCAAAAGGGCTGCCATTCGGAGAGGATAGGGTTAGTCTTATAAAAGAGAATATTTCGGTCGATAAAATTTTAATGTTTAATATGTCGTTAAATTTTCAGTACTGCAATACCAAATGCACTGTAAAATTCAGCCAAGCCTGACATATCCTTATCGGACTGTCCGTAATCACCACCACCGCGTTGGTGAAACGAGTTTTCACAGCCTTATGGTGTGTACACACGAAGCCAACAACTACAAATAGAAACCGGTGGATATACAAGCTTAGTTTTAGTATACACTAAACCTGAAACTAGTTTGTTCAGAATCACTAGGAGAATCGATTGACATATTTTTTACAGCACATTTTTTTTTCATACTTTTAAATTTTATTTCAATAGGTTTCTACCCATAACAGTTGACGGGAATAGACACCTTGAGGCTTGCGACGGTCCGCTCGATCAGTTTCCGTGTATTAGACAACCCCAGCATAGCACATCTCAGGCATTTCACACTTTACTAGGGAACTTAACGCGACACAAACTAAGGTGTAAATTGGAGATTTATTAAAAAAAAACATATTCAGGCAGTTCTGATGAAAATCTTGTTGGGGTGTCTCGGTTTTTGTATATAAGTACTAAAAATAACGTTGTATATGTAGGTACCTAATATTATTACCAAAAATGTTTCCGTTATCTTTATTTATTTTTAATAGCATATCATATACCATATTCTCTTTTCAGTGCACCTACCATGTTTCCCTGCATCACTCTAAGGTAGAAAATACCTAAAGCATTAAGTCAGACTCTATACAAATGTGCGAAAGTATAAATTGTTGGCCTTCGTTGCTTTGGTGTGGATTCGTGCCCATTGTAGACGCCCCATTGAGGATGCTCCATTACAGTCTTGCTCACAGCCGGTCGTCTCTTGCTCCGTGTATTTAACTTGGCTAGTTTTTCGGTTTCCCGCAATGCACCTGCAACATCACCCACAATATTTAAAAACAACCCAACTATCCTAATAAAACTCTCACCCGCAAATTCCATTTCAGTACTCACTATTCAATTCCAAACATTCGTACCTGCATCCTAAATAATTCAGCAGCCTCCTCCGTGCTCCCAAAATTCTTGAGCCATAAAACTGGTACACAAAAGCTACGGTTCTGAATGATGTATCCATCCATCTTATCATCTTGGAAGCTTTACGTGACTGCGACATGGCCGCGCAAACTGGAGAACAACGATATCACGACACGGAGCGACGAAGCAAGGAGAGTGGTATATTTTTCTGTTTGACTCCTTGTACATCCTTGTACATCCTTGTACATCCTTGCAGACCGTTTATACGTAACTGAGTAGTTATTGGCGTGCCCTGAAGGGTCTCCAGCAAATGAGGAGCAAGTAAAATATTTGACCTGACTAACTACTTATACAACACTAACTGACTGCTAGCAACAACAGCTCTAAGGGCGACCCGTAGTCAGATTCGGACCTCGGCTTAGGGCGTTGCTAGCGGGAGATTAGGAGGGAGACAGCTTGATGAAGGTTGAATTATCGGTGTGACTGAAAGAGTATGCTTTAATTAAAGTTCGTATTTTCTAAGGTCGTGTGCTGGTTCAAGCGTTAAGTGGGGAAATGTAATTTTCATTAAAAGAACTTTTAAGTCAGTGAGAGAGAGAGAGAGATAGTGAGGGTTAAATCGTATAATGCCGTTGTGGTTCTCGGCTCTGACGAAGGTACTTCATGTGCTTGTGATTGTTGTCATTTCAACGGTGTCGCCGTTGTAATGAAGCTTTTTTTTAAATATAGTATAGTAGTAGTAGCCGCAGGCGTTTCCGTGTGGAGACGGGCTGGAATATAAAACTTCTTCACCGAACGCTGGGAATAGACACTTGTTTTAAGATTCAACAAAACCCAGCACGCTTGGTGGTAGGATCTATACGGTCCGCCTGACTAGCTACCACCCTCGCCTTAAAGTCCGTCGCCAAGCAGTTGACTATGTTCCGTCGTGTTTATGTGAGAGCCAGAGGGGTATAGGAAAATCCCTCTATGTCTTACTTGGATTCGTGTGCTCCATCTTAGACCCTGGGTGCACTTACCATCAAATGCAATTAGGGACAAAGGTGACCATACCAAATAATAAATATTACTTAAATAAGCATCCATTCGCAACGTTGATTCTGCATGCATCATACTCATGTTTTACAAACGCTTGCAAAGCTCAAACGATAGGCGCTATGCCTGTAACTGTCGTATTCACGACGTATATTTCGCTTTAAGCTATGAAATTGAATAGCTGCGCCTATTTATTGTGTTAAAATTACTTGAAAACTCGCTGTAACACCAAAATTAAATGAAGAATGATGAAGTCGAAAAGTTATCAAACAAAACGATTTCATCATCTCTAAATAGTATAAATTGAAGTCGCTTTACGCGTCTGTCTGTTTGTCAGCTTACTTCTTTTAAATTACGATATGGATTTTGATGCGGTTTTCATCTCAATTTAAGTCATTTTTCCAAAAGGTTTTAAGCTATAAAACGTACCCGACTGACGCCGGAGCTGGTCACTAGTGCAAAATAAACTATACACCGACACGAGTATGCCACCACTTAATAAAGAAAGAAAGAAAGATTTATTGGTAACTAACAACAAAATGCAATGGTACATAAATAAAAAAGCAATTATATGTAGGTAAGTGCCAAAGGACCATCAGCTCAGCATTTTGTTAGGTAGTAATTACTTACTACCTAACGCTGA
Organism: Amphipyra tragopoginis; assembly: GCA_905220435.1. Lineage (NCBI taxonomy): Eukaryota > Metazoa > Arthropoda > Insecta > Lepidoptera > Noctuidae > Amphipyra > Amphipyra tragopoginis. Next base: position 9,750,188 of record HG992006.1, read on the forward strand.
TTTTCAGCTGCGACCCACGGTTGCCGTATGCTCGAAAACATACAGCCTTCAATATTCTTTCACACCTATCCATATCCAACGCTTCTTCGATCCATACTCCCGGTATTGTGTCCCAAAGTAGCGAGTACGCGTCACGATAAGGCGTGCCGAGCCCGTCGGGACTTCGATAAGATTCGTCAATGCGTCGAAGAATCGTCGCACCGCAAAAACAGGGGTAAGCTAACGGCTGACATTTTTTGCCGAAAGACCGACAAGGGAAATCATTGACACATTTTGTGCTGGTTTAGAACATATTTTTTGTTATTTTCAAGGAATTGTAAATGTTTTTTCTTCGATAAAAGACGTATTTGCAGATTGATCTGATTGCACTTTAAACCACGTGATCGACTAATGACACAGATTAACCATTATAAAATATGTGTTTTGTTCAAATTAGACAAAAAACATTTAATAAACTTGAGTGTTCTGTTACTGAGTCATTTTAGCGCCTCGAGTTAACTGACTGCAAAGAGCGATATTGCGCTACAGTTTCTCGTCAGCTATCTCGACGTCCTTTCATTCATTCATATGTGGCATAGAAATGGATAATCACAAAAAAAAAAAACAGCGAAATCACTACATAGTATAAAACCAAGTCGCCTATTCCTGCCTGTCCCTATGTATGCTTAGATCTTTAAAACTACGCACCGGATTTTAATGCGGTTTTTTTAATAGATAGAGTAATTCAAGAGGAAGGTTTTAAGCTATAACACGTACACGTGCGAAGCCGGGGCGGGTCGCTAGTTATTTATAACTACCGCAAGAAAACATTTTTTCATTTTATTATTAATCATCCTAAATCCCGTGCGAGATCAATCTACACCAGTAGTAGTAGTTGTCATTTTAAGGAATTACACGAATTCGTTTACACCATATTTTATAATAATAACTTTGGTATAGAGAAAGCTTGCAAAAGTTTTGAGACTTCAGTTCCACTAATTGCTTCCATTGCTTGCAGTACAGTTTTAAGTCGTATTAGACATGTTGCAAAAGTTTTGAGACTTCAGTTCCACTAATTGCTTCCATTGCTTGCAGTACAGTTTTAAGTCGTGTTAGACATTTTCATGATCTACAATTTTGCACCAACGAATAAATAAACTAAGTCAAGGCACTTGTCCCACCGCGAACGATGAGCGAGTAGAGCTAGAAGTTAGAAACGAGCAAGAAGCGAGTGTGTAGTTCCGATAGTTTTGTCGCTGGGCTATAAGCGAGTGAGCGAGTGCGACGGGCGATTACTCGCACCACTCGCAAATGACCGCTGGTTGGTCTCTCGGCGTGAGTTCTGATCGCCAAGCGAGCATCGCTGAGCGAGTATTATCTTTGATAGCTCTTGTCGCTCAGCGACCAACTAGTGGAGCGAGTCCGCGCCGGCAGTGTGAACAGTCGGCGATGAACTATTAATATATGCATCTCTTTTATTTACACGGAATGTATATCTATTGTACGTTTTTTGAGCGAGAAAATAGCCGATAGTTAGTCTCTTCCTCGCCGGCGGTGGGACAACTGCCTAAGACATTGCCAACAATTTTGAATTATAACCTTCGTGAGACACATTCATATTTATTACTACAGGTTGCTCGCGGCTTTGCCCGCGTTTATGTCGGTAATCGCGTATTCCGTATTTTTGGGGATAAAAGTAGCCTATCGTCGCTCAAGTTCTAACACCACGTAATTCAAAACAGTAAACTTTTCAGGAGAGCAAAAAATATATCCAGCGTAATATATTGAGCGTATAGTACACGCTGTGTTTTGAAATAACGCTTTGCTATTGAGTCTATAGTTGTAATTAGTCAAACGACGCGTTTTTCAATTATCTATCAAATGAAGTGCCTAACTCAATACTGCTATTTTTTGAGTTACGCGGTGTTAGAACTTATGCAACGCTATGTACTTTTTTAGATTCAAGATTTTCAATCAAAAAACTTTCAAGACTGGGCTCTGTATCAAGTTTCATCAATATCGGTTCAGCGGTTTAGGCGTTAAAGCGTAACAGAGAGACAGACAGAGTTACTTTCGCATTTATAACATTAGTAAGGAATAGTTACAGTTTACTTATTTTTCGAGATTACCCGACTACTTTCGAACCCAAGCGGAACCTTTAATCGTCTTAAGTTCGACTCGCGACCTCGCAGCGTGGTCAGCTCACGATTAAGGGCTCCGTTTGGATAAGAAACTAGACGGGAAATTCCGAAAAATGCACGTGAGTAAACTGTAACTAATCATAAATAATAATTTTGAAGTATGTACTTAGACTGGCCGCATATGGGCCACTAAGCTGGTCGACACAAAGTTGATAGCTATTTTTTATGTAGCTGCAGTAGGTAATATTTGGTGGCCCAGGTGCGGTAAGCCTTTACTTACTTACTAACTATCCGTGAGGGGACGGAGTAAAAATTCAATTCTGCTCCATCGCCGAGCTAGCGAGTTGTAAAAGGCGACAAACCCGGCACCATAATTGTGCCAAAAAAATGGCAATAGGCTCTCCACCCACATGGAACTAAATAAAACAGGCGAAACGTGGGTGTACAGACTCCTGTAATAGGGGAACACCTCTGCTTACCCCTCTGGGAATGGGTGTGTGTATAAGGTATAAGGTATAACGGGCTGGTATCCGCAACTCCACGTCTAAGCGCGTATTTTGCGTGATGTAAAATTATGGGTGTATGTATGTAACTAGGCTAATTTAAGTCTTTAAGAGCGGTCGTGGTCGTCATGTAGCACTACGGTAGCTGATGTAGCTCGTCTCACGATGTCTCGCCATCTCTGCTGGTTGATGATAATTCTGGTATATTCGCATATGAGGCCACGGCTGAACTTATTTGATCGATCCATCGTATGGATGACCTTCCGCTCTGCCCTGTACGACCAAACGCTCTATGAAGTCATTTTCCTGCTTTGAGACGAGTCCGAAGAATTGAGTACAATACGGCCGACGTATCTTGGCGAGTTTGAAGTTAGTTGTTTGGCTGCGCAATGAATCTTTTAGAAACGAAATTGTCTACTGCGCAGCTAATCAGCTAACTTCAGACTCGCCAAGATTGTATGCGAGTTTGTACTGATCTTGAAGGACGGCGCTTGATGCCTAGTTCTTGGAGTATAGAAACATTCATACGTAACTCGGTAATTTTAGTCAGGTACGTTAAATTTGGCCACTTAGGTGCAATGCGGGTTATTGATCGAACTTCCTAAAACAAACTCTATAAACAAAACGCATCAGCACCCTGACCGCACAATTACGACTAAAAGCTAATAACTCAAAGACCCATTCACGAATCCTCACAATCGAATGAACGCCAAAGAACACAGATCAATACGAGACTAGCGCAGTCAACCCGATTAAACAGTGTAAAAAGCTAAGCTTTGCAAAAAGGCGAAACTGGCTGGCTTAGACAATACGTCGAGTTAGCCGCCGGCCTCAGGCACACAACTTTTCTCTCTGACCATTTTGTTTTTTTTTTTTCGTTTTGTCAATTCAAAGTTACACAGCAATGTCGGACGAAAAGGCTCGCCTAGGGTGCCGGAAAATGTTGCCATCGCTACTTGGTGGATTTATGCAATAAAAATTAACGGTTTTGTGTACGAATATTGCGGTTGCCACCCTATATGGAGTTTTTAGAGCGAGAATCGGATGCATTAAAAAATATAATATCAACTTTGTTTTTATTTTTAAGCGCTTATCTGCAAAACCAGCTCTGGCGGTTTTAATATTTTTTGCTAATGCTCCTTATAATATGTATATTTGCAACAAACAGAACAAGATAATGCAATACTCTCTTCTATTCTACTTTTGTTATAAAACTATGACTTTTTTTCGAGAAAAGATACAAACGAAACCCTACACTACAATTTAGATAGTGACAGTGTCCTTGTTACAAAAACATCTATTCGAATGTACTAGGAATTTTCGTTTTTTGTTGAAACCTATATTGTAGTACCTAATGGAGTTGCGGTATCTTGAAATAGAAATAAGAAATAGGTACATTAAAATTATAATGTTTGATAATATTAAAATTTAATTTTTAAAGATATTCTTTTTAAAAGAGTAACCCTGGAGTTTCATGTCGGCTCTTCTCGATAGGAAACGACAAATTGGAACCGTGCACCTAAATTCCACTTTTCATAAGCGTCTAAATCAATAGATTCATGTGTTTTTTTAATCATTTATTTTGCGTTTGTTTGGAAAATAGCGTGTATGAAATAGACAGCTGCATCTAGTGAAATTAAAAAGCGATTGAAAATTTTAACATTGTATAACCTCCACCATCACGTTCAAAATAGGTACCTACGTGAGTTGAGAAATTTTCAAATTCTATTCTTTTTTTCTTCTTATATTATTATCTTTTTTTGGCAAAGTGCATTTTATTGCATCTGACTGTACTATTGGGACTAAATAACCGAAATTGGTCACTTCTTTTATTGAAAAAGTCCATAAAAATATGAATCGTACGATGGACATTGATCTATCAAGAATAATGTTTCAAAAATGCAGAACAAATAAAAACCTCCAAATAATTTACCCCCTTACTTATAAAAGATTGTGATTTTAAAACACTAATTAAATTAAATTTGTATTTCATTTTTTACTAATTTTCTTCGATACCGCTATGTTACTGCTAGAAACGGCGATTTAATTTGTTTTTTTCTTACTTTTTATCCGATCGAGGCAAAACTCAAACTGTATTTATGTTTTTTAAGCACTAAGGCTTCCGCGAGACAGGCTCGACCCAGTGTGGAAGCCACAGTTAATGTTGTCCTTATAAGCAATTGTATAGAACATCAACACCTGTTAGATTTAAGGATTTTTTTGTCTAAATTTCTTTTGGTAAATAAAATACTTATTCTATTCTTATTATTATACATGTCCTTGTCATTTGTATGCCAATAAATAGAGATGGCAATAGACTTAAGAGCCATTTTAAACAACCTTTAAACATCGTTTATATGTAAAGGTCTTAGTGTTTATACCACAAAAATAGATTTCATACTTCACACGGCACAACCGCGAAATAAAACCTGTTTTCAGAAACATCATAGCTGAGCTTATAAGGATATTGTAGAACGAGAAAAATTCTAAGAAAGAATTATGTAAGGCAAGCATTCAAAGAGACAAGCTCTCCTGTAAGCGCTAACACACGCGGGAAATGAAAACGTCAGTGCAACTTGCATAGAGGGCGCTAGACGTCAAGAAGTAGGACGACGGGCTATGGAATGTATGGGTTTAAATTAGGTTTGAAATGAAATTTACTCTTCCATAGAATGGGAGGTAAGGAGTAAAATTGTTGACTGTACATTTTTTATTCCTTCTGGTACTTATAATTTTATAAATGAGAATGTTTGCATGTTGGATGTATTATGAATGGAATTGGATGAAAACAGTGCAGTTACAGAGGTAAAATATATCCTGAATTCCAACATAGGTATTTCCGAGATGTTCGTTATTCAGCACTATTATTTTTATTTTATTTGTTGACATTCTTTGCAATTATTTATTGATAATTACTATTATTTAATTATTTTGACATTTTGACGACTATTATTTTTAATATTATGTCGTTTTTTTATTATTTATTTTTAATTCATTAAATTGTGAATGTGAGTACCATGTAGGCTAGCTTTATACACGAATTTTATAAAATTGTTCGGCCCGGTTTGAGTATTTTTTGTGACCTACGCAAACGTCCGGCTGATTGGTAGCGTCGTGCGTCGGGTCGTTGAGCTCCCAATGATAACGTTGAGCTACAATGATGGTTGATGCATGCGTGCCGTCAGTTAGGACAGGTCAACTCAAACCTGCTATGTCTCTTTTCTCAAAAAGCCATTCCGGGGGTTGCCCTACATTGTTACACTCGCATAGTTTTATAATACAATGTCTAGGCTTTAAAAGAGACCTTGACCTCTGAGTTTGTTTCGGCTTTTCTTCTCAGAACTAGTCAGATAGGAAATGCCGGTGCCATCTAGTCTTAAAAAAATATTACATTGACTTGTGAAAGTGTCTGTAACAGATTTATTTACAGAAATAAATATCATTTCATTTCACTATGTTTTTCGAAAATATGTTGGCGCACAGCAGTGCCGCCGCCAAGTAGAGTAAGCACGGCCGTGAAACGTTTTATCGAAACAACTCGTAACACTTTTGACCACCGCACCGTCGAGTATTTGCGGTGGCTTTCATAATTTTTAAATATTGTGTCCATGTTTCCGATTATTGATTAGTTGAAGCCCTTATTTATATCCTTTTTTCACAAGTAGACTATAATTATTGAACAAGCTGGTAGGAAAAGCGAGTAGGCAGTAGTTACTTAAACTACGTTCTTCTTCTGCGCTTGCCGCGGTCAATCCGTGGATGGGTGATAGGTCGTTACACATCGAGACCCCTACGTGCCTCGGATAGCACGTTAAGCCGTCGGTCCCGCGTGTCATACGAATGCCTATGAAAATCGTAGGTAACGGGTAGTCAGAAGCCCCAAATTCTGCCAACCGGTCTTACCTTTGGATATCGGCATTGTCCAGTAACTGGGCTGCGGAGGTCTGATGGCAGCCGCTCTGTGTAAAATACTGGTATTCAGCAGCATCTGGTTAAACTAGAAGACCCCAACATAGTTGGGAAAAAGGCTAAGCAGAACAGAACAAGCTAATAAATATATACGTATGTGTGTGTATACAAGGTGTAACTTAAATAACGCACAACCTCTTAAGGGGTCACTGTACTCATCATTATGAACAACTTTTACCATGGGACCAAAGATGAAATCGCGAAAAAAAAAACAGCTGTTCCCTACATTTTGACGAGTTATGCGAACATAAATGTAGGGAACAGTTGATTTTTTTTCGCGATTTCACGTTTGGTCCCATAGTAAAAGTTGTTCATAATTATGAGTATGAGTGAACCCTTAAGAGGTTATGCGTTATTTAAGTTACACCTCGTATACAAGGTTAGTCGGAAAGGGGGTATTAATCCGAAAGTGTGTTAAAGAACCCATAATAATGAAAAACCTTTGTTCTACAACTTTCCCCAAAAGTAAATAGTTTGAGAGAAATAGCTGTTCAAAGATTACATAAAAATATAGCTAAAGTCTATCTATCCAGATATGATCAGCTGTGTTAATATTTTTTGTTATATTTAGGTTCACGGATTAGAATCTTCATTTTCTGAATTAGTAACTAAACCAGGACTGTATTACTGAACTTCGAAGTTTAAAATACCGATGTACTGTATAGGGATGAAGAATTTTAGAAAAAACTAAAACAAAAATTTTCATGGAAATAAATATTATCGAATTTTGAAATGTTAACACTTGCTTGAAAACAGTCATCGGTGATACTTTAAGTTTCTTGCAGGTTAGTACCCCCTTTCCGACTAACCTTGTATAAACAACAAAACACTGCTTCAGGTGATACCTGAAATATGTTAGCTTAAATACATACTTGTAGTACCTATAGCATATTCGTAGCACAGTTTTCCGTACGCGGCGAACAAACAGAATCCATATTTACGAGTAATGTAGATACCTATTGCAGTCGTTCGCGCCTACCTTGTTGCACGGCTTACCTCCCTAGGGCTACTGTTTGAAACGACTGTGTTCTTGGCAGCGTACGAAATCGTTTGTGTTGAACATGAGAATTTTGCAGTTTTGAGGATTAGTTTAAATGGGTAATACCAGTTTTAAGTTTAGAAATAAGATTAGTGCATGTTTCTTGGCGGTGATTGTTTGGTGCTTTTGAATTATTATTTTTTGTTTTGATAAAAACATTTAAATATCCGCTTCTTAGGGTCTAAATATTTTGTATAACAATGGTTACGCGTGCTTTCACCTTTTCGCATCGTATCAGCTTTCGCAAGGGGTGCATGAAAAGAGCCTCTACGAGTGACGATACTTCAGTACGTCTAGCGCACCCTGGGCAGCCAGGCCCGCTCCCAACCTTGCTGACTGGCTAATCTTTTCAACACCAGCATGAGCTGTTTTCGTATAGCTCGTGCTGACACGAGAGAAGAGAAGCTTTCGCAAGCTTCAGCGCACTTACGTACTCTTTAGCACGCTCTGGTATGCTCATGGAGGCTTTCGATAACATACGCCCTGTTAAGGTCATGGCACATTATAACGGCACCGCAACTGCACAGCTGTAGCATGGCGTCGCCTCGAATTTAGGCTACGGCTAACCGCCAGCGCACTAACTACGCGTCGTCCGAGAGATGCAAGCTCGCAGTCCGCGCGCCGGCCGCAAGGTGCAAGCTTTCTGTCACTGCGAACACAGTAGTCAAATGGCATATGTGATTGAACGCCTACACTTACACACGCCTAGGACTTGCACGTTTTCATTTCATGTCACATTACATTGCGATAACTAGCAATAATCGCTATTGTTCTCGACGAAGAACAAGAAAATAAAAGGAGCGCGGGCGACGGCGCAACGATGTCGTTTCACTGCCGACTCTGAGTCGGCGCGCAGTAAACACGCGGTCCACTCGCTTGCAAAGGGCCAGCTGCGAGTCGAGTTGTATGGTAGCGGCAAGCACGCTGACTGCCCGCCGTTGGCTTTTTCATATTGACATTAAGAAATATATTATACGACGCACGATTTAATGCTCTAATTTGAATGACAAGTTAATTGCTGGGTTGAAGTGGTGCCGTTGCGGTGTCGGTATAGTGTGTCATGACCTTTACGCATACTTAAGTACGCGTAGGTTTGTTTACGCGCGCTTACGCATATGATTTCACTCAACTACCCGGTTAGTCACCTGATTACTTCCTGTGACTGGAACTGTACCTAAACAACGGATCGACAATTCACACTACATGAAAACTACTCAGAGAAAAGAATAGTTGAAATAAAATTAGACCTTTTTTATTCTCATCCACAGGTAGTCACAAATTTTCAAAACGTTTTACATCCTCGAAAACCAACCCAACAAAAATACATCAGCACAAACGCGTGACTTGTAAAAAAATAAATCGCAAACGTAATATATATTGTTGTGGAGCCTGCACAATGGCTACAAGAAAATGGCAAGACCCTTGTCGTGATGTAGGTTGCTCACGCTCGGCAGGGTTTTTATTATTGATGTGTCAAGTTGAGTTATGTACGCTAGTGTACAACAGGCAAATCAGAGGTAAATGAAGGTTTGATGGTAGGAGATGAATAGTGAGAAGGATCGAGAAATTACTGCGTATATATAGAGTGTACTGAAACTCAACGTCAAGGTGGAAACAAATTTTAGGGCAGTTTATGACTGTTGAGAAAAACTTTTTTTTTTAATTTTTATATGTATACTTTTTTTTAGAAAACTCATTTAATAGTTACATTTATCAATCAGCATTTATGAGGTAAAGTTTTATTCACGGTCACATAATACATTTTTTGTGAACTGTCGTAACTGCCCTATTATATTTTGTTCCTGGCTTGACTTTGAATCTGACGGCACGTCATAGCATGGTGCGGTACGGCACGCTGTGGCATACCGAATCATCCTGTGGCATGCCGCAGCATACTAAAGAATTCCGCGGCATACCACACGATTTTGTGGCATACCACGTCGAGACGAAAGCAAGCGCAATATGGCGCTCACTAGTTCAGTTCAGTACTAATACTGTGCTAATGTAAAATTGGTTGTGTATTTTATTAAAATGATTGATTGGGACTTAGTATTAAAAAAAGTTGTAGCTGAGTAAGAAGAGAGACACCTTTAGCACTCACTTTCTTTAACATACAATAGTAACCTATACGTCTCACGTGTTGCAGCGGCGTGCCGTGGCATCTTGTGGAACGTCACAACGTGCCGTAGTATCCCGGGGAATAACACGACATGTCACAGTACCTTGGGGAATGACATGACGTTCCGCGGCATGCCGTGGTAAGTTGCGTCATGACGCGAGACCTTTCGATTAAAATAAAATAATGTCAGTGCTAAACTCATTGAAATAAAGTCGAAAATCCTTTGCCACGCCTTGCTATGGCGTGCCGTCAGTGGGCGCCGGCCCTTAGAGATTCCAGTTTTCTCACGTTGACCTATTGAAATGAACTATCGCACAGTAAAATAAAAATGCTGGCACAGTAATATATAATATAGTATACTTTCAGGTTTAGTGTAAAATAGCCTTGTATGTCCCAAAAAAATAAATCTTTTCACGTGTGTGGAATCGCGGGTACAACTAGTTGTTATCTATACATATAATAAAACAGTAAAAAAACTGTGTCTGTACATTGAATATATTTTAAAAAAAATGATTGAGGGGGGTTTGGAAAAATTAATAGAGTACGAATCCAAAAAAAAAAGTCTGTCTGTTTGTCTGTTTGTCTGTTTGTTTGTACACGCTAATCTTCGGAACTACTGGACGGATTTGAATGTAATTTTTTTTGTTGAATAGGTATTAAATCTGGGCAACACATAGGCTATAATTTATCTTGGAAACTTGAACACCTGATGCAGAACCGCAACAGACCAGCTAAACTATAAGAGATACAAAAATGGTACCGTAGCAAAATATGTTCCACGTGATGAGCATTTTCTGCTGAGAGAATAAATTTGAAGATCTGGAACACCTGATGTGGAACTCCAAGAGCCCAGCTACACTATAACATGTATAGGAATGACGTCTTAGCAAGAGTTGTTCAACCCAATGAGCACTCTCTGTTGATGTATAAAAATTGAAGATCTGGAACACCTGTTGTGGAATTCCAAGCGCCCAGCTACACTATAACATATATAGGAATGACGTCTTAGCAAAAGTTGTTGAATCTTCTATATACATATAATAAAACAGTAAAAAAACTGTGTCTGTACATTGAATATATTTTAAAAAAAATGATTGAGGGGGGTTTGGAAAAATTAATAGAGTACGAATCCAAAAAAAAAAGTCTGTCTGTTTGTCTGTTTGTCTGTTTGTTTGTACACGCTAATCTTCGGAACTACTGGACGGATTTGAATGTAATTTTTTTTGTTGAATAGGTATTAAATCTGGGCAACACATAGGCTATAATTTATCTTGGAAACTTGAACACCTGATGCAGAACCGCAACAGACCAGCTAAACTATAAGAGATACAAAAATGGTACCGTAGCAAAATATGTTCCACGTGATGAGCATTTTCTGCTGAGAGAATAAATTTGAAGATCTGGAACACCTGATGTGGAACTCCAAGAGCCCAGCTACACTATAACATGTATAGGAATGACGTCTTAGCAAGAGTTGTTCAACCCAATGAGCACTCTCTGTTGATGTATAAAAATTGAAGATCTGGAACACCTGTTGTGGAATTCCAAGCGCCCAGCTACACTATAACATATATAGGAATGACGTCTTAGCAAAAGTTGTTGAATCTGATGAGCACTCTCTGCTGAATTATAAAAATCGAAGATCTGGAATACCTGTTGTGGAACTCCAAGACCCCAGCTACACCACAATACATATAGGAATGACGTCTTAGCAAAAGTTGTTCGGTCTGATGGGCATTTCCTGTTGACTTATAAAAATCGAAGATCAGAAAAATCTGATGTGGAAATCAAAGCTATCACTAATTTCACTGTATAATTATAAAATAACATAAGCTGGGAGTACCTCCACGCGGTGAAAGCGGTAACAGTGTAGGACTGATTATCGATAACGACGGTATATCATTGAAAATTTGACTCTACTGGCCAAAACTCCCATTTATTAATTTTTTTATTTTATCGAAATATGCCTTCAGGCTTCTGTTATTTGGGTGTTTAATTTCCTTTCCCATTTATCTTCGTGACACGGTAGCCTACCCAGTAACGCAGGGGAGCAGTCACTTAGATTTTAATTGATCAGGTATCTTCAAAATAAAACTACAACCATGCCTAGAAAGAGGTCAAATCTTTCCCAATGTTCCAAAGGAGCTAAAAGATTGAGGATCATAAGATCCCAAGAATCTACTTGATGAGACTTGATGCTGTTCGAGAACATCAGGCTGCAACTCGCTCCGTGGAAACCTCTTCGGATCGCGAAGCACGCCTGCGTTCTCAGCGTATTTACGCATCTACATCCAGGTCTCTAGAGACCAGTGAAGAATATGATGCGCGACTCACCGCTGATCGTGAACGTCATGCATTGTCTCGCGAGTCGGAGACGTTCACGGATAGAGAATTACGCTTGAGTTCTCAGCGTATATACACATCGACTTCGAGGTCTCTAGAGACAAGTGCAGAACGTGATGTGCGACTGACCGCTGATCGTGCAAGTCATGCATTGTCTCGCGAACCGGAGACGTTCACGGATAGAGAATTACAATTGCGTTCCAAGCGTATCTACGCATCGACTTCTAGGTCTCTAGAGACAAGTGCGGAACGTGATGCGCGACTGTCCGCTGATCGTGAGCGACATGCATTGTCTCGCGAATCGGAACCGTTTACCGATACAGAATCACGGTTGAGTTCTCAGCGTATTCGCACATCTACTAACAGGTCTTTTGAAACGAGTGATGAACGTGATGCGCAACTAACTGCTGATCGAGATTATCATACATTGTCCCGAACACGCACACAACAAAATATTCATAATCAGTTAGAAAGTGAGAGAGAAAAAATTGCTGGAGTTCGGCATGAAGATACAGAAGAAGAGCGCAACGATCGTTTGAATTCTGATCGACTTCGACATTCTCTGAACAGAATGTCGATATCATCTGAAAAATCGGATGTGTCTCAAGATATAGCCGTAGGGTATGGCGACCTTCCTTGGGTTGATAAGGAACGGAGTGCATTTACGTATACTCCTATGATTGACTACGCCACATATTCCGCCATCGGAGGTATGGTTCAAAATTGTACTTTTTGTGAAGCTGTTAAATGGCAAAAAGAAACAAACGGTATGTGTTGCTCAGGTGGAAAAGTTTTTTTGTTGTATATTAAGTCTGGGCAACATATAGGCTATAATTTATTTTGGAAAATGGAACACCTGATGCAGAACCGCAACAGACCAGCTAAAGTATAAGAGATATAAAAATGGTGCCATAGCAAAAATTATTCCACGTGAAGAGCATTTTCTGCTGTGAGAATAAATTTGAAGATCTGGAACCTGTTGTGGAACTCCAAAGCCCAGCGACACTATAACATATAAAGGAATGACGTCTTAGCAAAAGTTGTTTAGTCTGACGGGCATTTCCTGTTGACTTACAAAAATTAATGATCTGGAACATCTCGAATCGTCTCGCGCATCCCGTTGTTTTCCCGTCCCCGGGCTCTTAGAATTCGACATCAGACGTTTCAGATTTTCGATTTTGACGACCCCGTTGTCGCTGGTATAATTCAATTCAATTCATTTATTTTCACATAAAATAGGGTACATTATGGTCTTAAGGTATTACAGTGTTCAGCCCATTTTGTCTTAGATAGACATGTGAAATTTTGGCAATAGTACCTATACCATAAAATTACAACTAGTTACATTAAATTAAGTTAATAAACTACCAATTCAATTAATTAATCAGGGTAATGTCAGATTGTCAAGTAGCATAGATATAATAATAATATGTCACATTAATTAATAATTGTTCAATAAATCATCTATTTTATAATACATTTTTTCCAGGAGCCATTCTTTTAATTTCTTTTTAAACCTATTGACAGGAAGGACTTTAATGGGCTCTGGTATTGCATTGTATATTTTAAGACACATACAGTATGAGCTTTTCAGAAAAAGAGTCGTCCTCGGTTTTCTGCCTATAACTAGCCGGTCGCCGTTTCTTGTACTTCTCGGAAATATTTCTTTTGCCGTGACAAACAGATCCTTATGTGTTTTTACAAATACACCTATTTCAATTATATACATGCAAGGCAAGGTGAGAATTTTGAGGCTTTTAAAAACAGGTCTACATGATTCGTAAGGCGGTATACCCACAATAGCTCGCACACATTTTTTCTGACAGAGAAATGCTTTGTGTATGTCAGTAGAGTTGCCCCATAATAACAATCCATAACGCAAGACAGATGCTATGTAGCCATGATAAGCAGTCAGCGCTGTTTCTACGGACACAGTCTTGCGTAATTTATTCAATGCATAGACATATTTATTAATTTTCTTACACATTAGATCAATATGTTCCTTCCAGTCACAATGCTTGTCTACAGTTATCCCTAAGAACTTAGCACTGCTTCTCTCTTTTAATTCATGTCCATTGCATATTATTTTTAAATTCTTAGTTTTACTACATTTAGTTTGGAATTGTATATAATTTGTTTTATTTAGATTTGCACTAAGATTATTATTAGAAAGCCATTCAGTTACTATTTTGATTACATTATTTATTTCGGATTCATAAGAGGATAAGTCATTATCATTGCATGTCACTACGATGGATATATCATCCGCAAAAAGAGTACATTTGTGGGCTGTTATGTCAGGAAGATCATTGATATAAATCAAAAATAAAAGAGGCCCAAGCACGCTTCCTTGTGGTACTCCAGAGCTATTTGTTGCATACGTTGATCTTTTATAATTTATGACTGAATTTTTATCGATGCCTGTAATCTCTACACATTGTTTGCGGCCACTAAGGTAAGATCTAATAAGTTCTAGTATTGGCCCCCTGATGCCGTAATTTTGTAACTTTTGTATGAGTAGTTCATGGGACACAAGATCGAATGCTTTGGTCATATCGAAAAATATTACAGTTGTAGGTTGTTTTTTATCAATGTTAGTAACCACATGATGCATTAGACTAAAAGTAGCTAATGTTGTTGATTTACCTGACTGGAAGCCGTTTTGTTCTTTCTTGATTATGTTGTATTTATTCAAGAAATTACTAATACGCTTGTATATAGCTTTTTCAAAAACTTTTGACAAAACCGGTATCAATGTTATGGGTCTGAAGTTATTAATGTTTGTCTTATCCCCTTTTTTATGTATAGGTTTGATTATTGATAGTTTTAATTTGTCAGGAAATTCACCTTTTTCAAATGATAAGTTAATGAGATGTGTCAAAACCGGAATAATTGACTCTGTGCATTTCAAGATTTTGGTATTAATTTCGTCGTAGCCAACGGAGTTAGTGTTTTTTAGAGACATTATAATATTTTTTACTTCTGATTCTGACATTGGTTCTAAGAATAAGCTGTTACTTATTTGTGTTTTGCAGGTGTTGTAGCTCTGTTTGGAGATTTTATTAGTACTACTAATTAAATATCTAATAAACTCATTTGCAATTTGTACTGGTTCATTCAGAATAGTGTCGTCAAGTTTTATTTCTTTAATGAAATCATGATTTAAATGACTTTTTGTCTCGTTATTTATTAATTTCCAAGATGCTTTGCATTTGTTGTGCGACTTACTTATATAACGATGATTGTTTATTTTTTTTGAGACGTTTATGCACTTACGTAAGATAGCAGAGTAGTTGTTATATCTTGTTTTTATTTCAGTACTTTTTTGAGTGTAGGACCGATACTGAAGTATTCTTTTTGTTTTACAGCTACGTTTCAAACCTTTAGTTATCCATTTAGCAACTTTATAGTTTATATTAATGGGTCGTCTAATTTTAGGAAAACATAGAGAATAGAAAAGACAGAACTCGTCATAAAACATGTTAAACGCCTTATTTAGATTAGATTCATTATATACATCGTAAAATGATATATTTTTCAAAAGTTCAACAAATTTATCTTGGTTTTCTTTTCTGTAGTCTCGTGAAAAACTCCATAATTTATGATTTTTGACTAAATTGCGTGCCATCGGAATACTAAATAGTTGCGCTTTATCGTGATCTGAGAGCCCAAGACTTAACAGCTCGGCTGCACCCCTTTTTACGTTGCTAATTACATGATCAAGGCAAGAGTTTAACCTCGTCGGTTCTTTAATAAATAGACGCATATTGTAGTTTTCAGTTATGCCAATTAGGTCAGAAGTGGCTGTGTTTACTCTTAGTGTATTTATGTTAATATCTCCAATAAGAACTATCTTTTTCTTAGAGTTAAAAGAGATTTTAAACAATAGAGTTTCTAAGTATTTCAAGAAGGTGCAAACATTTGAGCTTGGAGTTCTGTAAAGACCAATTACTAGCGTATTACATTCTGTAACTTCAATTCCACAACACTCAAACACATTAATGCACGCATAATCCTTAAGATAACATAATATTTTAAATGCTATACCCTTTTTTACAAATATACAAACACCACCTCTTGATTTTTCTCTTGTATAACTCGAAGCCAGAACATATCCATTTAATTTTACGAATGATTCACTACCAGTCTTAATAAAAGTTTCTGAAAAACATACAATGTCAGGAAGTTTGTTTTTTTTGTGCAGCTCAGTTAATGCTATATCAAATAAGTCTCTTTTAGATGTAAAACCGGCTATGTTTTGGTGTAAAATTCGTAATATATTTGCATTGTCAGTTTGAGGTACGAAAAAATTTCAGATTATTATTATTATTGCATGTCATGTTTGGACTCACATTCTGAGATGAAGTAGAATTGTCAACTTTACGTATTACTTTCTCAAAATAATATGGAATCGTATTTTTGTTAGGCTTATTCAAAGTAGGTTTATTGCAGGTAACGGGTTTAGTGGCTGTTTTTCTGTTGAAATAATAAGGAATAGTGCCTTTACGTGGATCGCTATGTGTATTAGTTATTGTCGATTTTTCCTTACTATTCATGTTTTTTGTCTCAATTTTATCAACTTGCCCTGTGTATATACATTTAGTCTGTCGTTTATTATAATTCAAGAATTTTTTGTTGTAATCACATTGGTTAATAGCACTATTTATTAGTTTACAAGTCTCATACATAGAATGTTTATAACTATAATTATAAGTGAACGACAAGTCTAAGTAATTACAGTTTGAAAAGAGGTTACATACCATTTTGAACGAATTGTTTAACAAAGTTTCATTTAAATGCCTATTTTGGCGAACACTTAATACAAGTATCTGATTTTTATGTAGTTTTTTTAGTATAGCATACAAGTCCATTGCAGCTTTTGTTGGGTTGACATCATTTTCTCCTACACATAATATTAATCTATCCTTTTCTGATATTTCTTGCAGGTTACAGGTGTTGAGTATTGATTCAGTAGTTGCCTCAGGTTTGATAAAACCGGTCACTTTATAATGTTCATATGGGTTGTTTATTCGGGATTCAAGAAGTTTAATCGATAAATCTTTGCACTGTCTTCCACCAAAGATAAAGATATTTTTTACTGTAGAGATCTTGGGTAATTTTGGTTGTAAATCCTTGTCAGTTTGCGTAGTACTTTGTGTCATACTCCTATTGTTTGTGCTTTCTATTTCGTAAAGAATTACCTCTTTTTGAGATGTTTGTGGTTTTCCATTAAGTTTAATTGATGTCGTTAAGTTTGATCTCGGTGATTGTTTGTATGAAGATTTTCGACTGGATTGCTCACGTTTTTGTAATAGACTACTTTTAGGACTCATGCAGATTTCCTTCAGGGAGCTAATTTGCATGTCTTTTGTTGAAATAACATTTTTAAGTTGGTTATTTTCTAGTAATAGACTGTCAATTTCGTTGTTAGCAGTGTGTAGTTTTTGTTTCAGATGATTTATTTCTGATCGCATATCTTCAAGCAAGTCAAGCTCTGGACCTGTGGATAAATCCAGACTTTTCATTTGAAGCCCGTTTTCAGAGTCTAAAAATATTTGTTCGTGGTCTAGAGACTCGCAAGATTTGGTCTTAAATAGATGTCTTGGTCTAAACGTCATATTTTCCTGGTCTTGTTCATCTTGGTTGTCCATCTTAGTTTTTTTTTTTTTTTTCTTTTTAAAAGACTATTTTTCACTATTTTTCATGTAAAATTTTTCAATATTTTATCAATATTATGGACAAACAGAAAAAATATGAAAAAGAAAATAGCAAAAAGAGGGTCCGCTAGCTGGTTTCGAACTCTAGCCTTTTGCGTTGTAATCGCTGTGTTAGCGACTGAGCTATCTGAACATGGAGATTATAAGCGAATTTGCCGAGTATTTACGTCGTATGTGTCGAAGTCGCAATGCAACGACCTTGAAAAGTGAATGGCTTCTCGGCCGGTCGTTCACCCCACTATTGTCACAGTGCGCACCAAAAAGTCATAACACATTTTAAAACGTTATTTTAACAGATTTGATGATAGTTTATTTTTTCTTTTGCACTTAATTTACTTAATGAACTGTTTAGATTTTGTAGTATGTTGTTAATGTTTATATTGTTCACACAGTTTTAGGGTTTTAACAACTAATTATGCACTTTTTACACTGTTTTGAGAATTTAGAAAGCTTCCGTACTTTGTAGCACAACTGTTCGCCGCGGGGAGGCGCGGGGCTCTATAAGCAACAGGATCCGCGTACGAAGTCGCGGGCAGAAGCTAGTAACAAATAAAAAGTATTTAATGAACTTAATGAATGATGAAGTATTTAATGAGGCTTACTGGATCGAGTTTTCAATCGAGTCGACTTAGTGTCAATTCTTACTCTTGAAATCGACAAAAGCGCGCAATTGTGCACCGGCTCGAATAAAAATTAACGACTGTTTTTGATATTTGTTAGTTTTAAATCAAACCTCAGCACGGTCGTGCAGTTTTGTCGATTTCAAGAGTAAGAATTGACACTAAGTCGACTCGATTCAAAACTCGATCTTGTCGGGAGTAAGCCTGCAGAGCGCGCGCCAAGGCACACCGCCATATAAACTTAGACATACCAACAAACTAATTGGAATCCTATGTCGTCATCACAATGTCTAATTTAGCTTTTCACCATACAATTATTCGACCGCACCCATTGACGTAAATTAGTCTTAATTTTCATTTGGTTCTGACATTTTTGAGCACTGACCCGAGGTGCATGTGTTTCTGCGTCAATGAATAATATTTACAGTAAACATTCGCTTTGAGTAAGCAATCGAGGTACAGGCTATTGGGATATATTTGCACATCTTTAACATTTCAGCACAATTATGGGTGAATCTGCCGTTTTATTACCGAACTTAATTACAATAAAGGATATTTTACCGCGTAATTAAAATTTTAAATGTGCTGTAAATTCGAATTAATCATGCATGTAGTCCAATATCTGATGTACTTTTGTATATTCATTCTGAATTTTAATAAATTATCATATCTTTGTTATCAATGATGGGGTCGGCAAAGCTCCTTTAATGCCAAAGCACTATTAAATCTAAAACCACTAATAAATCTAAAATCAGTATTAATCTAAAACCACAATTAAATCTTAAACCACTATTCAATCTAAAATCAGTGAGTATTAAATCTTAAACTAATATTAATTCTAAAACCACTATTAAATCTAATATCACCACTAAATCTAAAACTATTATCAAACATCTCATTTGTCATAAATACTTTGAGTTAAAAGTTAATAAATCAAGGCTATGGTGTTTGTTGTGCTACACGCACTGTGAATATACTCGGACACTTATCAATATACCCATTTTTAATTGTACAGTCCAACCGTACATTTCCTAAGTCAGCAATTTGACGCGACACATGCATTTTCATTTTAATATTCAGTTCGTTCGCGTTAAGCTATCAAGAAAACCGTGTATTCTCAAATTCATGTAAAGGCAACCAGGCCGCATTAAGCTCATTTCATCGGTTAAGTTTTGGACAATAAATAATATATATTTCAATCTGAACTATCGAATTTCATTTCCAACACAAAATACTGCGTGGTCTAGCAAGGGACCATACAATAATAGTGACTACAGACTAAAGATTTTTGAAGTTTCAATAATCGGCCACGAATTTTGACAGTGAATCTAAAATCTCTGGCTTGATTTAGGTTCAAAAACCTACTTTACTTTAATTCAGAGGTTTTGTATTGATATACTACGCCACAGACAGAATCTTGTCTCCAATGTTCCATTTAGAATCATCGACACTTCGTCAATCAGCCGGAATGTAACCGATTTTTCGTAGGACCAACTTTTTGTGGTCATTGTACAGAATTGCACAAAGTCGGTGCAACGTAAAAAAAACGGTTTGCGATTGTATGTAGTTTGCGTTCTACCTTTTGTATAAAAAAAGTTGGAAAATGCAGCGTATTGAAAATTAAATATTCAGCGTTTAATCGGTCTGGAACTGCACAGCAAATGATAAAAAATATTGTGGCACTCGAGTGAAAATTATTTTATGAAAGGTTTTATTGAGATTTTATTGATGCCGGGTAAATAATTTTCAATCGTGTCTAATTTCAAAGAAACTCGAAAAGGACAGAGGAAAAGATTGGTTTATTAATTAAGGTAATATTATTATGGTTTCTTATGTTGTTATGGTAATAGGGTCACCGCTCAGCATTATGCATCAGAGTGGAGGCTTTAGGACTGAGCTGCCAGTGGGTCTGTATCAAACAGATCAATTAGGTATTTAGCAATAAGCCCTGTCCCGTGTGCGGACGGGCTAGAATAGAATAGATAGTCATCAGTCACTTGGAATAGATGCGTGTTGTTAGATGCAACAAAACCCAGCTTGTTAGGATCAATATAATGGTCCTCCTGGCTAATTACCACCCTCACATTAAAGTCCGGCTCCAAGCAGTTTACTGTGTTCCGTCCAGTAATAGTGGGAGCCAAAGGGGTTTAGAAGAATCCCTCCATATCTCAACAAAACCCAGCATGCTCAGTGGTAAGATCTGTATGTTCCGCCTGGCCATCTACCTCCCTCACATTAAAGTCTAGCGTCAAGCAGTTTACTGTGTTCCGTCGAGTTTAAGTGAGAGCCAGAGCGCTATATGAAAGTATTCCTCTTTATCTTTGTTATTTGGACTCATATGCATCTTCTTAGACCCTGTCTCCGCTAACCACCAGATGCAACATTAGTCAAACGCGACCAAGTCAAAGAATAAAAAAAAGCACTGATAAATAATGCTTACGGGAAAACGTCGGGCAAAAGAGAGCAGCGAGTGCCTCTCTCTGCTAATGAATTAATGCATTGGGCTGTCTTGAAAATTGTAAATAATTTTTGAGTGACCATTTTGTAGGCGTGAATCCATGAAATACATAAATATTTGCTTCAATTTAAATCACAGGATGTTAAGAGCTACAAGACATCGAAACATATCAGCTCACGGTTGAGTGAGCGTTCGTTTTTCATTGAATAGGCTCCCTCTAGTGGAAGTAAGTCGATGTATGGAACTCTTGTGACACGACCTGCTTTTGTTCCAGTTTGTTTTCATATGTTTCAACTGTGTTTGTATATGAGTGTTGTTTTCATTGTGATAGTTTTAATGTAGACTTTATATTATTGGTTTGTAAGGTCGCATTTGCGAAAACGTACCCCGTTATCTTTATTTTCGTGGTATGGAAGCTTAATATTGAAGCTTAATATATATAAATTGTCAAATTTAAAAATGTTTTCTCCGCCTTTTTTAGACAAAAGAGTAGTCTATCTTTTAGACAAAGGATTAGTTTCAAGGATTGATCGGATAATGTATAGAAAAACAGCATACTTAGGTATAGCAGAACTATTAGTAAGACATGAAAAAACTTTTTTCTGTGCGGAAATCGAACACTGCGCCAATCGTTGGTCAAAATGAAATGAACAACCCGTCTCATAAATTATGTCTTTTCTGTCCTTATTTCCTAAGGCAGGGATGTTCAGGCTTAGAGCTAGCGATCTACCACAAAAAATGTCGGCAGTTTGTGATCTATGTACTACCAATTACTTAATTAAAATACCTTTTCCGATTATTGTTTTTTAAATTTGCGGAATCATCTCATGACTTCTTCCACTCTGGGCGGAGCGGAAGAGAGTGTCAGACTCTTACTGACTAAAACCCATCAGTATTCCTCCTAGTGCCCTTTGCGTTCCAGGGCCGCGGTAACTCTTTCGAACAAATTCCGCAAAAGTAAAACACCTACATTTTAAAAATAAGCTTTCATTGTACGTACTTTAAAATTAAATAAGTACATAATGAAGGCACGTACTGATCGTCTTTGAATCACTAATAATGTGTGGATATTAACGCTTGGCACTGCATAATTATCATCGGCTACATTACACGCTTCCGCGATCGACTCGAAAAGTCTTTTCAATCGACCGATCGATCGCGATGAACCGCTTGAGCACCCCCGCCCTAAGGTATTTGAAGCTTTTTGTATCTTATTCTCCTTCTCTCGTGTCGGAACTAACTAAACCAGAATAGGGCATGCCGTGGTGAAAAAAATAGCCAGTCAGCAAGGCAGGTAGCACGGTTGACTGCCGAGATAGCACCGAACGTACTTAAGTATAGTATGGTACTTAAATCATTCGTGAAGGCACTTTTTATGCACCCCCAGAATCTTGATTGCTTCAAAATGAAAAAAATAAGTTCTATGATTGTAGCCATATGACTTTCCCTTGATAAGTTAGTATCCACTTGACTCCACGAAACTATGGCGTATATGTGGCGGCATCTATCCACGCCACATGCTAACTATTCAAGCCTACATCGCGATATCAAGATTTAAGACGCAGCTAGCATATACAAGGTTAGTCGGAAAGGGGGTACTAATCCACGGGCCACATAAAGTATCACTAAAGACTGTTTTAAAGCAAGTGTTAAAATTTCAAAATTCGATTATTTTTATTTCCATGAAAAATTAATTTTATTTTTAATTTTAACAAAAATTCTTCGTCACTGCTTAAGTTATGAATTTAGAAAATGGACCTTTTAATCCGTTACCACAAATATAACCTAAAATCTAATCTCAGCTGATCATAGGTGAGGATAGATAGATTTTAGCATATTTTTTATGAAATCTTTGGACAGCTATTTCTCTAAAAGTATTGACTTTTGGAGAAAGTGGTAGAACAAAAGTTACTCATTTTTATGGGTACTGTGACACCCTTTCGGATTAGTACCCCCTTTCTGACTAACCTTGTATACAACCTCCCAACAGCAACCGATGGGCAGTAGCCCGCCAGGCACAAGACTCCGCCTGATTGGAGGATCGTCCCTTTGGTTGGAGGAACACCACACCTTGTTCCTCCACAGTGTGAATATTTTAGTTATTATTCTAAGGTAGGTATTCTAATAACATCATTAAAATTCAAGTTATAACTTACATGCAATTAAACTGGCGTCCTACCAGACTCGCTAGAGACATTAGCCAATAATTTATGAAGGTTCAAACACCAGATTATGGATAATCAATTTTATCGCGAGGTTTACTGCTTGTGGAACGTAGGATTTATGTCAGAACAAGTTGGTGGTGGCGGGCTGTGGCTTTTATGACGACGGAGGTAAGAGTAGATTGTTTTAGGTGAATTAGATGAGATGTGTTGAATATTGATCGGAGTTATTAGCTGAAGAGACGAAGCTAGTCGTAGACGTCAATTAGGTCGGCATCGAAGCGTACGGAACGTAAGGATTTCTTGCATTGTATTGATTCCTATAGAACTGTGTTCTATAGGAATCGGATCTACCTTAGTGCCGACCCAAGACTTAAGCCATCCACAGTGAAAAATGTTGAAACACATGCAATAATTTAGACCTACTATATTTTTTAGTGCCCTGCGATTAAAATTCATAGTTTGGTACCGCCTGATAATTTATCAAAATTCCAAGATATATTTTTCAATTACACGATATTTTTATTAAGAAATCTAATCTGTGTATTGAAGACGATATTCTGAAGTATTTCCACCAATAGTTTAGATTATCTGTAATATTTCCATCAACAGTTGGAAATCAGAAATACCTGTAAGATTTTCACAAATAGTAGTTGGTTCTCTTTTCAGATTCGATCATTTTGTGAATTAAAGTGTGATAAAAACACGATAATTATGCAGTAATTTATCTCACGGATTTGGTAACACTGGCAGTGAACGCGCTGTTATAAAAATATCGATTCGAAATCAGTAACTAGTGGACGCACTCATCGGCAATTCGTAAATGCCGACGCTCCGTATGGTCTATACGCTCCAAAGCCGAACCAGTGCACGCCCAGCTTAAGGCCTCGTTTATGCTGTAGTTGTTATTCTAAAGCTGGCTTCCCACGGTGCGTGGTAACGCGCACCGGCTGTTCGTGATATCATCCGTAAAATCACGCACCGTGCGAAGCCACATTATGAGGGTGTGTGATGTGGATACGGCGCACCGCTCCGCACGCGTTCGCGTTACCACGGACGAGTCTCTTCCCATGGTGCGTCGGTGCGAGCTCGTGTGTCGCGGTGCGCGCTATCACGCACCGTGGGAAGCCGGTATAAGACGGATCTTACTCTCACGCTCCGGTGCGCGGGACACGCATACACGCGCGCGGCGACTGTGGAACAGATCTGCACCATCATGCGGGATTTATCTGCATCTCCATGCGGGGCCGCAGATTTCCATTTCCCCGCCTTAAAATAAGTTCAATTCGTGGACACGTTCAGTATTCGCAATAATCTGCGCGTTACTGTAGGTCCCAGTGTGCCATACCTTGCGGGATGCCATGCGCCCCGGCGCGTGATCGTGTAATATGCGCGCGATCTGCAACCACGTGCGTCGATGCGTTGTCAGTGTGTTGCACTATTCGTGTTTTATATACAAACTGAAGTACTTACGGTCAACGTTAAAAAACGTAGCCCCGCGCACCGAAGCGTGGCGCGTGGTAGTGTGAGATCCGCCTAAGTGCGTCCGCTGATCTGCTAGCGCTTGTCGGTGCTGGTCTGCGCAGTTAGTCGGCGCTGGTAGTCTCTATACTGTGTGGCGAACCAGCGCCGACAAGCTCCGAACGTCGCCGGTAAGTTCCGATCTGCTCCCGTCATTTGTTGCTGTATTTTCAAGGCAATAACGCGTATTTTTGTTTATACAGCCAGCCCCCGCTTTCTTTATGTAGCGGTTACCTGTACGGACCAGTACCGATAAGCGCTGGTAGGTCGGCGCTACTTACCTGCTTCTTTTATATATACGCCCTAAAGTGTGAACATACTACACGCCACGCATTAGGTACCGTCACACAGTGTGACGAAAATTTGTTCCTACATCAAAGCACCTGAATTTCATATACCAATTAATAAAACACTCGACAAAATATTACCAAGGTTACATGAAATTGAAATAAGTGAGCGAAGATCGCGTGTTCTCATATTAATTATATTTTCTGCTTACTAAACACAAGTTTCAAAGTTAATAATTTATTTTTACACTTTACTTGCCAGACGCTAAGTTCGCACCACGTGAAACCTAGCTTGGTACGAAACAAGTCTGAAAGTAGAACTTAGTTCGTAGTCAGTCACAGATTGTTTCGGAACATAAATACAGAACTATATGGAGTTGTATACTAAATTTGGAACGTGAGTTAGATTTTGCAAGGAAATGTTTCATAAATAATTGGTAATAAGCATTTACATTAACATAACATCACGCCTGCATTCTCCGAAGGGTTGGGCGGAGGTGTACAGTACACCCTCATTTCGCCATTATGTTTTTAGTCCCATGTAAAACGGGACGAGCCTATTGTCACAGTAGACATAAGCTAAAGCAGTACCTCAACTTACTATAATCTCACGAATTGAAACACTCACACAGACACGCTCTGTATACTGAGTAGTTTTTGGTTTTTGTATGAAACTGTATCCCGAAAATGCCTTATTTGTCTTGTTGCAGTACGTGTCTGTGTGAGTGTGTCAAATCGGGCGATTGTAGGTAGTTGAAGTACTGCTTTAGCTTAATGTCTACTGTGCTATTGTCATCAACCGGGCAAAAAAACAGACTCCACCGGGCTACTGGTGAGAAAATCCACACGGAAAAACCCAATAGCACTTTGCCCGATCTGGGGATCGAAACCAGGCCGCTCAATCGCGCTTGCGACCTCTAAATCAACGAGACAAGTAGGTTTTACTTTAGCTAGGATTATCCACCAGCAACTTGGTCAGGTTCCGTGTGGTGCCGGATGTAAAGAATAGCACTACCCCATCTCTTTCTATGGGTGTCGTAAATGGCGACTAAGGGATTCACTAGAGGAAGGGCAGCAGCTTTCTCTGAGTACTTTAACAACCATACTGCGATCGCCAACCCGCCTGCCGAGCGTGGCGATTATGGCAAACCCTCCCAACACGGCTTGGGGGAGTCCTATATCCAGCAGTTGACTTCTTTCGGTTGAATGACGATGATGATGATGAACTTGGTCTGAAATACAACTTTGTGGATACAGAAGTACCATATTACAAGTTT
This sequence comes from Amphipyra tragopoginis, assembly GCA_905220435.1. NCBI lineage: Eukaryota > Metazoa > Arthropoda > Insecta > Lepidoptera > Noctuidae > Amphipyra > Amphipyra tragopoginis. The sequence goes on from HG992006.1 coordinate 9,776,323, forward strand.
GTTGTCCAGTTCTCGAGAATGGTCATATAATATTGTATTGGGACCGATCTATCATTACCGACGTGATTATTGTTGCCAATAAGTTTGACATAGTGGTGATACCTAGATCGATCAGAGCGTCTCACAATGATTGTTGATATCACTGTTCCGCATGACGGGAACCTCGTGAAAGCTGAGAAATATGAAGAAATTAAATATCAAGACTTGGCATATGAGGTTGTCACCATGTGGGATATTGATTCAGCAGTAATTGTGCAGACAGTAGTTACGGCCAAAGGCTTAATAGCCTCATACAACATCTAAACATGCTCTGGCAGCTGGATCTGGTCTGATACAGAAAGCGGTAGGTACTTCTCGACACGGCGCATATTGTTAGGAAGTTCCTCTCTCTGGGGCCCTGACCACCCCGGTAGCTTGGATCCTGTTCCCGATGCCAATAGGACACTATTTTTTTATTTTTAAATGTTTTTTTTTGTGTAGGCAATTAATAGGCATATTAAAAAAAATGTAATTTTATTCGTATTTTAAAAGAGTAAACGGAATAATAAATAATCTTTAACGTTAAAATACTTAAATAAATAAACTTAGATTTAGCATTAGCTTCCATACTAGCATTGCCTGTGTCGTGGAAGCTAGGTGAAACTACTGCACCCATAGACCCTCACCTAAACATTCATAATTTATAATAAAAACAATTAACACAAAAGTTGGGAATTCGGTTTCGGCCTCGCTTCCCTGTAACGACGGAACACAAATCTTGCCGGCCAAAAGTCTGGGCTAAAGAAAGCGGACTAACGCATCGCGGAAAGGGAAATGCCCAGATGCCACACATAAAAATGCCTGAAATAAACAACAATGAAATATACGCCAAATTGCACTATAAGTCGTAGGGAACCCATATCATTTTCAATAATTACAAAAAAACTCGGCAAAACTTGTTCCAAACATCTTTTTCTAAAATATAGGTTAAGTCAAGGTTTAAGATTATTACGCAATAATTAATAAACAAAACTGCATTTAAATGTTTTAATCATCATTAAAAACCACTAACACATCATCAAGAAACTGTGCAGGAGGATTGATATTGGGTTGGTACCGGGCCCATGCTAAGTACCATATTATTGACATAGTATGGGCACAGGTACCAACTGTTCGCCGTCCCACGAGGCAGTTACAATAGCGATGCTGTAAAGCCCTTATCCCTGATAAGGAATTGTTAATTATTATATAAACAAAATATATTTTTTGAGAAATATGTCTGCTTTGTATTTTTCCTCGAAGTAAAAAGCAATTACCCGGAAGAGATAAATGCTCAACTAATTCGTTATCCAGTTCCCTACATATTTCAATCTTATAAATACCATTCGCTCGTGTGTGCTCGCCATAGTATGAGCGAGCCTGTTTTATTTGGTACGTACCACATGCCAACAAAACCATTTCGCTGTATGTCAGTTGTGGGAAATCAGCAACATTGTTAGGATTTATATTAATGCTTTGGAATTGCGCTCTGCGACGATTCAAATTATTTGTGATCACATAATCAGCTAGTATATTTTCTGTATACATATTCTGATGTATTATTTGCAAAATATCAACAGCATCTGGCCTGTCAACTATTCTAGTATAAAACCTATTAATTAATGCTGCTGCTATAGAGAAATCTACCATTAAATGTCTCGAAGCTCTATTAAAAAAATCTTGGCGAAATAATTTGAATTGCTGCTTGAATATTCCATTTACGGCTTCCACAACCCAGCGGCAAATAGTAACTCTTCGGCTTTTATTAGCTTCCAGAGTGGATAATTGAATTTCATTTACTTGCAGTGTTGATGGCATGTGAACACTATAATTGCAAGATTGCAAAAGTGGAATGGAATCCCTGAACCCTCTATCAAGAATGAATACGTCACCATCCTGAAAATATTGTCTCAATGGCTTACTGGGTTCATCAAATTCACTAATCATTATCTGAGCATCGGAAGTTGTTGCTGGATAAGGGCCTAACACATCGATTATATAGCCATCGGAGCAAACAAGCAAAAATGGCTTCACAAGGTTTCGATATTTGTGAAGAGAATATGTCTCTTTTTGGTACAAATAGTTGGAGCTTTTTTGTACATAGATATATGTTCCATCAATAATTACGACAGGCTTCCTTATTCCGTCGACTTCGCCAAACAGCCCATTTGGTAGAACAAGGTTTCTTGCTGCTATTTGTTCTCTTGTTATATGTCCAATTCCAAGGTTCATAGGAACAAAATCTTGATGCAGTTTTTCCCTTGCTTTAGCCATTAGACGTTCCAGAGTACTTCTCGGTATTTGTAGAAGAGATGATAATCTTTCATCAGAATCTCCAGTTCTCAATTTCATCAGGTAAGCTCCAAGGGCAGTAGAACCTCTATGCATTTGCGCCAATCGGGGCACCTCTCCCATTAGAGTACCAAAACTATTTCTACTCATTCCTAAAAAGTACCACACCATATGTTCTTCCATTAAGTGTATATTTTCGAAGTCCAAAGCACGACATTCATAATTCACAAATGATGCAAAGTCTTCAATGTGGTCCACAGTGAATTCATGATTCATATCTTCCAAAGCAGGGAGTTCATGCCAAAAGTCACTATTCAAATGATGACTACATATTTTTGAATTCTTTGGTATATAAAACTTGTAGTCCTTGAAGAGCCACACCCTTAATGAAAGTGGTACCACATGTCTATCAATCATATTACATCCTGGATAGAAACAATGACTTTGAGTATCAACTGCTCTTCCGTAATTAGGTAACAGTACGCTGGATCTTATTTGAGGAGGTTCTTCATGTAGAGGTATATTCAAACTACCTGCCTGACTGGGTACCGGACTCGGGCTTGGTGAAGGAGTAGTAGGGGGTGAGGTAGCCCGGCTGCATCGTTGCCAACATGGGTGGCAGATCAAATCCGAAGAACGTAGCTGCAAGCAAAATGAAAAGTAAAAGTTGGTTTTGTTTTACTTCAAGCTCGATGAACGAAAACCTATGCATAAAAAAGTACTCTGTGATAAGTTTTTAAAAGACATGATAGTGACGTTATTTGCACGGGATAAGAGGGAATTACACAGAATTAGGGCAGAGGAATGAACTTACCTGGCGTGGTTGGATTCTGTGTGCTACTACATTCATTATGTGCCTCTCACGATCACTGCTATTTCTTACAACATGTGATCGTTGTCGTAGAACAGACTGTCCACAGCAAACGCACACATGTTGGTGGCCTACTTGTCTACCTGGCCGGCTGGTTCCAGGTGTCTCGGTGATAGTGTGAACCGCTAATCTAAGACATGCATCACAAACAACACTACCTGGTTCAACCTGTGAGAAAGAACAAAAAACAATGTACTAATTGTTCAATGTCAGTGCGTTCAGTTCAATATAATTATTCACAAAAACTATGGAATGAATATACTTACAGCTAATGGTGTTATCCATGCCTGTATTAAACGACGTACTTCATCATTTTGCTCTGATACGACATTACGTCTCATCGCTGTAAGATCGAGATAGCAATTAACACAGTGTACGTTTCCATCCATTTTTAAATGTACACGGTGTAAGAGTCCAAAACAATAGCAGAGTCGTATAAAAAGCAGGTCCAGGTCCGTCGTCAAAAAGCCGAGTCGTCGTCAAGGCGGGTTCAATCTAAGTCGAGTTCGAAAAGGGGTAACGTGTGCAGAAGTAAAATCCTTAAAAATGGCCAAAGTCGTCGTTATTATATCCTATTAAGTTATACTCAAGTCGCAAACGCAAAATGTGAATCGATCAATTCAAAACCACAATTCAACGGAAAAATGAAATGCAGTAATCAATATCAAACTGTCAGTAAGGCAAAGGACATGTTATCCATGCAGCCTACGATACTTTTTCTTATTTGAAAATAATTTTATTTTAATTAATATTGACATGCATATAATATTACTTTCATTAGATAAACGTTATAATTAGGTCGAATTATTCTAAATGAACGATAACTGTGCAATAATTCTATAAAATACTTGGATAAATTATTTGAAAATTCTTGTTTGGCTGAATGTCGATTACACATGTCAGATTAAACACAGTTGTCCATTAAAAAATAAGAATGAATTAGACGGATATCAAGCGAAATATTTTAAAGATCGTTATATTTTCCTCCTACGTTTACAAACTTGAGAATTATTCATTATGCATATTTAATTCTAATTAGAATTTAGGACTATTAGTAGTTTCCGTTCATTTCAAGCATTTTATGGGCGTTCCCCTTTGGAGGAAGTAAGACTAGAAGGGATCAAATCCTAAAATCCTTGCGAAACAAAACGACAGAATTAGTAAAAAATTGTGAAAACCCGATGGTATTACTCCAAAATTTATGAAACGCGATTTAAGAAAGTTATAGTCAAATAACGTGATCACTCAGTTCAGACGCCCCCGAAGTAAGTGTCAAAGCATGAATCTCAGAATATACTGTAATATGCGAGTAAAATTATATTTGAGAAGGAAAAGAGGAAATACTCAACAAGCTCGACTCTCTCCGACTTTAGAATTGACTATTTATACATACAATTCACAAGCATCCATATTTTCACATGCTACCTATAAATATATCGCTTATTTCAAATAATGACAATGACAAAGCTACGTCCAGAAGACCATGCGCAGTCAGTTCCGTAGTAGCGACCAACCTTGCTGACTGGCTTATCTTTTCACCACCGCATAAGCTGTTCTTGTAGCTCTTTCCGATACGAAAGAAGAAGATTTCAAGTAATTATCCCAATAATTAGTCGGCCAATTATCTCAACTATGTTGGGTTCAACGTCCAGTCTAACCTGATGCAGTTAGTCGCCCGTCCGAAATTAGCCCGAAACGTAGGAGTGAACAAAACAAGTGTCAAGTGTAACTTTTCGGGCGGGCAAAAAAACATCGGTAGTAGGGACAACTGTCAAATCGTGTTGTCATTCATTCTTAGTTCGGGTCCCGAAATAATCGTATGTCCGTAGGTGATAGGGGGTAGGAAACGCTCGTAACTAAAGCCGAAACTACGGACTTCGTGCTTAGGGAGTAGACCCACAGATGCGGCTGAGTACCAGTATTTTACACGGAATGACTGCTATCAGACCTGCGCAACCCAGTTACTGAGCAATGACGATATTCTAAGGTTAGACCAGTTATCAGGCTTTCGGGCTTTCGTAACGACTGTGGGACTAGGTATTCGTATACACATTCGTAGACACTCGGGACCGACTGTTCAACGTGCTCTCCGAGGCAAGGAGGGGTGTCGATATGTATCGAACGGTCACTCACGGACGAACCGCGGCAAGCAAGGCTTAAGGTCATCGCATATTATACCGGCACCGCAACTGCACAGCTGCAGCACGGCGTCACCTCGAATTTAAGCTACGGGTAGCCGCCAGCGCGCTAGGTCGCGAGGTGCAAGCTCGCAGTCCGCGCGTTGGCCTAAATCCTTGCCCAGCAGTGGGACAGTAATCGGTTGATTATGCTATGTATGTATGTACATTATTAATATGTTGGTGAAATACCCCCTTAATCTCTTTCTCCATCGTCTTATTTTTATTATTTTATCCATACTCCGAACCACTTCAACAAAGTAACTCGCAAGAGAATGAAAATTCTAATTGAATTGTTATCCAGCAGACTTGCAAGAGCGGTGCAAACAATAAAACCTATATCAATCAATCTAAATTGATAGCAGACGTTTGAAAATCCATCCGATGAATGCAGCGGTGAAGAAAAATAGAGAAGCCTCTAGTTATCTGCGGCTGTCATAGAGATTGTTTTATTAATTGCAATTTGTGAGTGGTTTTCTTTTGAAGAAGTGGTTTCGTCGATTAGTTTATTTGCTAGCCAGCCTTTGGTTTGAAGACTGCTGTTTTTATTATGTTTCCTGATCAATGTCGTTTCGATTTTATTATCTTAATTTTTGTTTATGACGTCTACGATGTACAAACACTTATGGGAAAGGAAGAATGGTTTTGTAGCTGCCTAAACGATCACCTGCTCAACTGCTCTGCACTGCTCTTTCGAGATATGAGAACCGAAAGACCAGTAATAGAGGATGTTAAAGAGCGGCGATGTATTTAAAGCTGCGTATTCTCTAATTTTTTGCAAATCACGTCCATCCAAAGGTTTTCTGGCAGAAATCATCTAGTGCGATAAGAACGCCCATTTTACATACCTATTTATTTTTATAGTAATAATTCTTGTTTATTTTGTGTACAATAAAGAGTTTGTATTGTATTTATTAGGAGACACATGTCCCGCGACAATGTGCGACTTTCCCTAAAATCGCGCGATTTGTAATGACGCGATATAGTCGCAGAAACTGATAATTAATTAGGGTGTTACCACACTAATCGATCAATCGTCGATTGATGGTAAAATGGAGTAGTCGACGTCGATCGATAGTTTCTACTACACTATTCGATCGACTAAACATCGAACGATGATCGACGATCGATCGAGCGTCGGGTGATGATGGCGACAAGTGTTGCAAGACATTTGTCTCCTAATGAATATGCAGCTTGAAACATCTTCTATTAATGGTCTTTTGGTTTTCATATCTTAATGGCTTCGAGCAGCTGATTGTTTCGATCGTTTGTCCTCAAGTCGGAACGTGTCTCATACTATAAATCTTAAACCAGACAGAAGAGCTCTTTTCATTGGTAGATCAAGTAGCCTGTTCATGCAGAAGCAGAACAAAAAAATGCATACTATCTCCTTTTTATTAACCATGTAGAGTTTTTATGATGCTAACTAAAAACCTACAAGGTGAAAAATCTACAGTCATGACTGAAAAAGAATTAACAAGTAGGTATCTAGTAAACACATCAATAAAAAATATACGTCTCTCTATCTGTGCAGACGTAAAAAATTGAAATCCTAACAGCGTAGTCGCTTTTCGCAAATAAAATCGTCCCGCATCCTTTGGCAGGAAATTAAAACTTGGAGTTCGATAACTTTCGTCTACGCGTATTCGTGAATATGTACGATGTTTCAATCTAGACGGATGAAAGGAGGGTGGATAGGGTGACGTTATTATATTTCTGTGTTATTAACTCCTGGCGAAAAGGGGCTGCCTCGTCGGTGTTATAGTGGTCGCAAGTACTGTTGAGCGTGAGGTCCTGGGGTCTAATTCTACTAAAATAAATCTTGATAAATCACAACCGAACCAAGGCCGAACCGTTCATTCAGACAGTTCTCAATTTCAAAAGCTATCAAATTGTTTGACACAAAAAAACAAAATCAATCATTTTGAAAGTTTTCGAAAACAAAAACTGACTGACGGTTGTGGTTCGATTGCGTTTGGCAACAATTTATTTTAGGAGAATTGGGCCCCTGGTTTCGATCCCCAAGTCTGGCAAAGTGTTATTGATTTTTCCGTGTGGAATTTCTCAGTTGCAGCCCGGAGTCTGGATTTGTGCCCGGTTGATGGCAATAGGCTCACCCCCTATAAGGCGATTAACACACGGCACCGCACGGTCGTGCTGTGTACATGTGTTAGGCATCAACGGATTTCTTAGAGACCAATGCGACTTGAGATCCGCTTCACCGCCTACCGCGGCGGTGCGCGGTGCCATGTGTTAACCGCCTTATATGGGACTTAAACGTAACGCGAACTTAGTGTACAACTCTGCCCAACCCTTGGGGGAATACAGGCGTGATAATATGTGTTATGAAAAGGGGTGTTTTAGAAGTGTTGCGAGAAAAATTGTGTGCATCGACCTAATGCATGTTTTACAACCAACTAGCTTTTACTTGCAGTTTCACTTGCACCCTAGGGGAACTTCATGTACCCTAATAAAAAGTGTCCCATGTACTATTCCAGATCATGGTTTACCTGTGTGCCAAATTTCATCTAAATCCGTTCAGCCGTTAAGGCGTAATTGATTAACAAACATCCAAATTCACAAACTCACAAACTTTCACATTTTTAATGTAGTAGGGTTTTGTGTGACAAATTATGTATCGAATTCGAATCGAATTTTAATTTTTTTATTTTTAATGTTTTGCACTTAAAAGTACACACAAACACAAAAGTGTTTATCGGAATTTTTCCTTTGTTTTTGTTGAAGTCGTAAAACTTTATTTCAAGTTTAAAAAATGACCTCTTAAGTATTCTGCAATTAAGTAGAGTGCCTTCGATTTGCATCGAAATATTTATTAATATCAAGAAGGAGCTTTCCTTTTATATTGTTCCTTAGAAAAACATAAGAAAAGATTACTTACCGGATCTTCTTAGCATAATATATTAATATCGGATGTCATGCAAGTAACAAGGGATTATGTTTCACCTTTATAAGATTAGACGGCCTTTGAGGATCTTCGCAAAACTCATCTCGTTAGGTTTTTACCGCGTTTTCCGCCGGATAAGCAACCTTTCAATTAACGTGTTTAAAAGTTTTGAATAAACGAAGAGTTTGCCCTTTATTATGTTGACGGTCGAGTAGAAATTGTTGACGTAATTGATGAAAGTTTCCTTATAAAATCATAATATTAGGATTTTCGTATGTGTGGGCGTTGTTTCAATTTCGGATAATTTCGTCAAGGGTTTTCTTGTAGCTTATAGGTAGGCACGGTCGGCAACATAAGTTGTTAAACAAGTAGATAGAAAATTTTTCGGGATTGCTCGACACGTAGCAATGACGCGAGTCGAGTGTTCGACTCATGATTGAGGGCTGCGTTTGGGTCCGAAACTAGTCGAGCAATTCCGAAAAGTGCACGTGAGTAAACCGTAAATAATCGTAAATATGAATGTGTACATTTATTTTCGGGAAAATTATTCCGGGTTTCGGGACATCAATAAAGTACATTTAAATATTAATGTTATTAATTCAGAAAACAATTGTTTTCGTTTCCTGTTTTTGTTTCCCGAAATTGACACAAAACCGACACGTTTTTTACTGTATTCTGAGGATTTTTATTGGTTTTAAAAAAGAGATTGTTTATTGTTTTCAAAAAAGGAGAATGTCTTTTATTTTTTGAAAACAAATGAAAGAAAATCTCCGAGAAAATTCTCCCGAAAATCATGCTGTCGTAAGGAATTCTCCAGTTTTTGTCTCTGTTCTTTGAAGTTTAGGTAAATTAGCTCACCTTTTTCCGATCACTGGTTATAATACTGAAAAGAGTAAATACAGACAAATTAATCTCAGCTAAATGAATATTAAACAAGAATACTTAGAATTTGCAAAAGAGTCTAGACACACTTCTGAGTATATGATAAAGTTTTATTTTATACCGATTAGTTTTAATATTTTATTTTATAATTTTCGAAAAACTTACAGCTAGGCACACACATTAGTTCATTTGTTAATAACATGAATATGGCCAGTTAAAACTTTTCACAAATATTTGCTGTTTCGTAAACAATCGGTTTAAATAGACACTAGTTACTAGACAGTGTTAAATGCGCGATTTTAATTTAGGTACTTATACAATTCAAAGGCTGTGTTAGGTTGGCAAAAAATTGTTCCCAAAGAGGTTCTTTAATTTAGACTCACTAGTAAAAAATTAAATAGATCAAATATTCGGTTACGTTTGTCGCTGACTGTACAATTGTACATGTCGTTCTATCAATTTCGTATAATTTTCTAAAGCAGAGTAGGCCATTTACCTTAGAAAATACTTACTCGTGTTTTATTATAATTTCAACACTGTTTTACCACGCGTTGGTTTAATTTAGGTTGTACACACGGCTACAGATCAAGCTATACATTTCCAGTATAAGCTGATCTCGCATTGTATAGGATTTCCTTACAATGAGAGGTCAGTGTAAACTGGATTTGTATAGCTTGATGTGTAGCCGTGTGTACAAGCTAACCTATTATAGTAAGTGATTGATCGAAACACTATGGAGAACACGCCACATGGTTAGCTGGTATTTTGGCGTCACTGGTGTAGTCATCACTGGAAATAGACGAACTGGTCTCTATACTCCATTATATATAACTTTTATTTATTTATTTTACTTTAACATAAAACGGCCATTGGCCAATTACATTAGTTAAAGACATTATACATATAAAATATATTTAACGACATTCACACGCTCATCTCACAATACTCCAAACATACTGACAAGATCGTCTTCCATTCATCCGCGAACACATCACAGTCAGGCTTGGCGTCCAAGAGAGCGTTAAGTGAGGACAGAACACGTGGGATGGGCGACTGTGCACGGGCTACGGTGCGCCTCACAGGGACGGCAAACAATGTATGCCTCCTATTACGTAGTATTTAACCGGCGCAAACAGTACAAACATAACATTAGACAAAAGTAGCGAACTAAAGCACGAATATCTTTTGAACCATTTCTTCAAGTTGAGTTTCAGTTTATTTTGATTGACTATTAAATAAAGGTATTATTATTTATTTATTGCACAATGTAGTTTACAGAGAACTTATAGCATAGTTATCTCAAACATACATAGACCCTGTAAGGGTGTTGCAAGGCATACAATAATAGTACCTACTTATTTGTAAGTTATTAAATTAGTGTTACATAAAATGTACATAAAAGCATAGTTTTGTATAGAATCCCTGCTAGAAGCAAACATGTTGCATATTTTTGTATTATAACTTTCATGGGACACTCATATTTATAATTAGTTACGTTTTACACACATGCATTTTTCGAGATTGCCCAAAAAGTTTCGAACCCAAACAAAGCCCTTATTGAGCTGAATACGTGGCAAGGTCGCGAATCGAACTCTCTCGAAACTAATCGGGCAATCCCGATATATGCACGTGAGTAAACCGTAACTAATCATAAATATGTTGCGTGTTTCTGTAATCTGCATATTCCTTGCTAAAATGGGTCTTATTTAAGTAGTCTAATATTATATTAAATAGAATATATCTTAAGCGAATTTACAGGATACTTACGTTCCTCAGTAAAATAATAACTGTAGTTAAAGCCGTAGTTTTGATGAGAAAAAATCTAATCCACGTGCGTGCACATTGCTGAACGCGTGAAGGCGAACCACACAACGACAATGCATCGTATTTGCAAGTAGCTTTGACTGCTGACTGTACTACTTTGCCGCACTGTGTCAACGCAGTGCAAAGCTTCATCTCCTGATGTTTGTTGCGCCACCACATGCGGTGCGTAGCCGCAATCCGTCAAATTATGACATACCGCATAATTTAGTACGTTACAACTTGTTGCAATTGTAACGCACTGATGAGCGGTGACTTCAAGCTTTAATAATGTTCGTTTTGCTTAGCCTTTTCACAACTATGTTGGGGTCAGCTTTCAGTCTAATCTTTTTTCAGACTTTTGGAAAAAGTTGTACAACAAAAGTTGTTCATTATCATGGGTACTTTACCACCCTTCCGGATTAGTACCCCCTTTCCGACTAACCTTGTATAAACACAATAAAAACTAACATAACATAATAAAATCAGCGCATTACTGTCCCACTGCTGGGCACGGGCGTCTTCTCAGAATGAGAAGGGGCTTAGTCCACCACGCTGACCTGGGGCCCAATTCTCCTAAAATAAATTGTTGCCAAACGCAATCGAACCACAACCGTCAGTCAGTTTTTGTTTTCGAAAACTTTCAAAATGATTGATTTTGTTTTTTTGTGTCAAACAATTCGACAGCTTTTGAAATTGAGAACTATCTGAATGAACGGTTCGGCCTTGATTCGGTTGTGATTTATCAAAATTTATTTTAGGAGAATTAGGCCCCTGATGCGGGTTGGCAAACTAAACATACCATTGAGAACTCTATGGAATCCTCTTAGCAGGTTTCCTCGCGATGTTTTCCTTCACCATTAACGCAAGTTATAATCAAATTTTGATGCACGCTTGAATTCGGAAAGTCAGAGGTGCAAACCAGTTTCGATTTCGGACCCTCTTGCATGGAAGTAAACCGTTCAACCGCCAGGCTATATCTGCTTAAGAACCAAAATTATTAATACAATTTTCCTTTGTATTGTAATTTTCCTTTCCATTGCCTGCAAATTCGCAGAAATCAAAAAGAAAGTTGACCGTCGTACTGGTAAATCCACTGAAGATAACCCCAAGTCCATCAAATCTGGTGACGCCGCCATCGTCAACCTGGTACCCTCTAAGCTTTTGTGCGTCGAGTCCTTCCAGGAATTCCCTTCCCTCGGTCGTTTCGCCGTGCGTGACATGAGGCAGACGGTTGCTGTGGGTGTCATCAAGGCAGTCAACTTCAAGGAAGCCGAAGGTGGCAAGGTGACCAAAGCCGCCGAGAAGGCCACCAAGGGCAAGAAGTAGTTAGCGCTGTTAACAGCGCAATTTTTCATTCAACTGCGATACTTCATTCACCGCAAGGTGTTCCGAAGGAAAGAGGGGCTACAAACTCATTCCTTTTCTATATTTTTTACAAGGCTTACACTGTAACATTATTTTATAATTTATATAAGGTTATATCTGAACTATTTTGTTTTAACAGCAAACTAATGTGTAAATTCATATAATAAAGGTAGCCTCCATTCCTTCCTTTCATTCCTTTATTATAACAGAGGGTCAATTCTCTCTTAATGTTAAGACATTTTTGGCAAATCACAACTAAACCACATCCAAACCAAACATTGTGAAAGATATCATAAACGAATTCGGATATCGTACCTATTAAGCCTGGCGTCGACTACAGCGGAAACGCGTCGAATCGAGTCGAGTCGCATTTGTTCCATGTGAAGACGAATCGAGGCGAAACGGTCAGTAATCGCATGTTGTTGAAACAGAAATTAGCTTGACAAACAATGTGCGCAAGTGATGCGACTGGCGCGTTTCGGTTCGTCGCTGATCAGCGCAGTTTTACAGTAAATGTATAGGAGGCGAATTATTGCGATTCTATTCGACTCGACTCAGCGAGCCTAATGGACGCTAGCCTTTAGAATTGACTCCCAATTGCTTGTCTCGATAAATTCCATATTTACGTTTCGTTTCCATCCACGATTCAAAAATAGGGGCAAGCCTAAGTAACTAGTCGAAACCACTCGACTCAGATACGAGTATTATTGAACAATACGTACACAATGCTAGGACCTACTCACGTTACCTATGCCATAAAAGTGCATTCTTTGCGAGCGACGCTAAAAGTTCTCAAACTCAACAATAGACGGTGAAACAATAACGAGCAAAATCTTTGCGATGATTGTCGTTTCGATGCGTTTATACGTTGCGACTTTTGTTTAAAGAGATTTTGAATAAAATACCAAAAAAACCTGGACCTTAACCCCTCAAAATTCGATTTTTTCTTTTTGACAACACCGACAGACAATCGACATTACAAAAATTCAATGCAATAGGCACACATCAAAATTCTCGAAAAAAAGTTCTCTAAACAACCCCAATTTTCAAAGAATCTTTTTCCGGCTTCATAGAAGAAAACATTCAACATTTTTGTGATATTTTGGAAAGACTTTTCAAAATTAACTTACATTCGGTATTGACAGGTATTCAAGCATTATAAGATACTGTTGTTTTGGTCGCAAATTTATATATGTCTTCCGCTCTTCCAACTTATGGAAACAGTTGCAACATTTCGAGTGAATAGACCAAATACGAAACACTAACGTCCATTTTGAATGAGGCCCTGAACGACTGATATTGGATCCAAGCCACACTACCTATTCCATTTGGTGGGCTTGGCGTTCGCATTTCCAGTGCAAGTTTACCGGTGTTCCTGTCCTCGCTCCACAGTACAGAAAAGTTAACCAGGAAAACTTAGCTTCCTCCAGCTATTGTAGCAATTAATTAACCATATTCAACAACGGACTACTGAATAAAAAGTTGTTTGGATTCAGTAATCGCATCCATCTATACGTTGGTCTTTGTCCTTTGTAAAATCCACACTCCTATTACATAAAAATCACGTTACAGCTATCCCAGAAAAAAGTAAAGTGTAAATAGTATCGTCGCCATCAAAAGTTCAGTGGCTCTTAGCGCCATCGATAGGGGAGTGTAGACGGGCACTTGAAAGCACTGTGTACGTATGTACAGTCGAGGACAGAACGTTGTGTGAAAGAAAATGTGTGGATCTCGGATACAATCAAGTTACTTCGTATTTCTCGTGAGTTTGACGTAATTCCTAGTATACATACATACATTGACTCCAATCCCCAAAAATTATAAGTATACTATGCAAAAATAATGTTCAAAATTTTAATGCGTTTTTATACAGGGTGTAATTGTAAACACTTGACAAACCGAAATGGGAGATTGTATTCATCACTATGAACAACTTTTACAACCGGAACTCGCACAAACAAAATCTGCTGTTCCCTACATTTTGACGAGTTATGCGAACATAAATGTAGGGAACAAAATTAAAATAAATAAATAAAATAAACATCTGTTTTTTTTTCGCGATTTCCGGTTTGGTCCAGTAAAAGTTGTTCATAGTGATGAGTACAATCTCCCATTTCGGTTTGTCGAGTGTTTACAATTTCAACCTGTAGAGTATTCTGCAATCATAGTTTCGCTTACATTACTAAAGCCAGATTGTTTGACCAGCAGGCGTAGCTTAACCATCGTAGACAAGGGTTTTGTGGACACAAGAACAAACGATATAACATATTGTCATTATGAATGATATTCATTTTAATATTCATAGACAAAATGACATTAAATATAATGTCAGTTTGTCTATTCTTCCCTAGACAAAACTCTTGTCTTCGGTGGTCATCCTACGCCTGCAGGTCTCATAATTTACTTTATTATCTTCTTTATGAGAAAATGAATACACTACGGATTATTTTATAAAATAAAAAATATGTGTAGATAAAAAAGGAAAAATTAATGTACTTCCGCAACCGACTGTACAGGCGACCGTAAACACTTTACCGTACCTACGTATACCCCTCCACACATGTACGTACAGCAGCGCTCAATAGTTTAGAACGGACCACTATAGGGGCTTATTGGAACATTTACCGTAGCTAAGGGAGATCCGCACTGTTTTATATTTTGCCCCGTTAAACGAAAACGCAACGTAAAAAGCCTCGAAGTGGTTAATAAAAAGTTATTACTTTGAGCATACATTATATTTTGTACTTAACTTACACGTGTACACTAAAACAGGCTTCATTCTTTGCTTTGGCCGCGTTCGACCATAGTCGCACCTGATGGTAAGCGCAGATAGGGTCTAGATGGAGCACACGAATCCAAGTAACAGCGGTAATATAGAGACATTCCCCTATACCACTCTGGCTCTCACATGCACACGACGAAACACAGTAAACTACTTGGCGTCGGACTTTAATGTGAGCCAGACGGACCGTATAGATCGGAACACCAAGCATGCTGGTTTTGTTCATTCTCCTAATACGTGTCTATTCCCATTTTTTTTTCTATTGAACTGCTGTAGGTTGTCCTAGGGGACCGTTTATTGGCGAGACCTGAAGGGTCTCCAGCCAATGGGGGGAGGGGGGAGTAAAATACTTAACTTATGCTACTACTTGTACTACACTAACATCATGACTACCTGCCACAACAGCACTAAGGGCAACCCCTAGGAGGGACTCGGACCTCGGCTGCGGAGTCTGAAGAGACGACCGGCTCTACAACGGGAGAGCTCGGTGGATTGTGACCGGTGGCGGTGGGACGTCGCGACGGGCCTC
This sequence comes from Amphipyra tragopoginis, assembly GCA_905220435.1. Taxonomy (NCBI): domain Eukaryota; kingdom Metazoa; phylum Arthropoda; class Insecta; order Lepidoptera; family Noctuidae; genus Amphipyra; species Amphipyra tragopoginis. Next base: position 9,791,947 of record HG992006.1, read on the forward strand.
GTCGGCGAGGACGGTATGCCGGACGGCGGCAGACGCTGTGTATTGTGCTGGTCGATTTACTCGCCTCCTGGAGGAGGGTTATTTCGTCATCGGGTTTTTAAAGTGTGTGCCTGGGACGGCGAACTTTACTTATGAGAGAGGGACTGTAGTCGGCCGCTGCGGCGACTAGGGGATTCGGATGGGGGGGGGAGGCAGTGTCAAAGTAACGCTTGGAAATGCGTTTGAGGTATTGCCTGATGGTTGGAATTTTAAGATCGAGATGGAGTTGAACGTTACGCATGAACCACGCGCATGAAGCCGCGGCTCTGCGCTACACTCGATTCTGGAGGGTTTGTCTATTCCCAGCGTGTGGTGAGGAAGTTTTATATTCCAGCCCTTCCCCACAAGGGGCTTCTTGTTTATTTCTATCGGAATCGATTCTGGGGTATTTATCATGATCACAGCGTTAAGCAAACTTGGTGAATGGAGATTACCTTATGCAATTAGTCTAATTTTGTGGTAGGTGTAGTCAAGAAAAGAGGTTTCATAACTTACTTGTCTAGTCCTAACGTTCGTGTCTGCAACGTTCATTCAAAGTACCTAATTACGGTCAATTTTCAATTTTAAACCCGACTGCGTACCAAGCAAGATCATGAAAATCGTTAAAGCACATACAGTGACCGATGTATAGTTTTACCGAGTCTAAGATCGAGCGCACGAATCTAGACTGCTTTTCCACCAGAGATGTGCTATGCAACGTTGCTATGGATGCATTTGATATCCACCAATCAAATTCATTGGTCCGCATTGCATAGCACTGGTGGAAACTGATTTAACTTAGCTACGTTTTTTATATGGAAGAATGCGTGCTGTGGATGCGTGTTAGGATGTGTGCTATGGATGGTCGCGAGTGGTGTAGCTATGTGCAGAGAAGTGTATCTACAGTAGTAGCTCGAGCTGCGCATCTCCCTCGCAAAGCTACCTTGCGGCGGCGCATTTTCATAGCACATCTTACTCGATCCGCTACATAGCTAAGCATTAGTGAAAACGGTCACATAGTTTCGTAGCTTAGCTTTTACATTCTCGCAGCATAGCTGCATAGTACATCTATGGTGGAAAGGCACCCCCTAATTAACAAGATAACTCTCTCATACTCACATGACGGAACACAGTACACTGAGCCTGACGCCGGAGTTTAATGTGAGTATAGGTGATTGCATGGCTAACTCAAATAAAATTATTAAACAAAGCAATTAACAGGTACATGTGAACAGTAATGGAACTATCAGTACGTACTCCCAAAGCTTGAGCAAAGCTTGGGATGGCTGTATTAGTTGCGAATACTCATATCTAGTTTGCAGTTTGTTTGTCCAGGTTAGTTGACCTCGATTGGTTTGTAGATTCAATATAAGTAGATGTCCAGTTATAATGGCCAATCTTTAGTGTTGTCTATCTCGTTTGCATGTTTTTTTTTCGGCCGCTTGTCGAAGGTTGTTATACACATGACGAGAGAGCGCATAAACGTTAAATCGGCCAGCCTTTGAAAAGTATTTATGTTAGGTAAAATCATGTGGTTAAAGTGACTTACTAGGTTTGAAAATGATCAGAGACAGTGAATGGCACTTACTATCGATGCTTAAATATATCTGCTTATTATGTGACTTTTCAACGCTGGTGTTTTTGTATTTGGTGGAGACTTTCTAGGTTAGCAAGATTATGCAATAAAATTACTTTTGTAAAAAGTGTCCCTTACTAGGTTTTGAAATGAGATAGCCGAGCTAACTATTTAGATTACACTAACATCATGACTACTAGCAAGAACAGCACTAAGGGCGACCCCTAGTGGGACTCGGACTTCGGCTTAGGGCGTTGCTGGCGGGAGATTGCTAAAGAGACAGCATAATGAGGGCTGAATTATCGGTGTGGCTGCGGGGTCTGAAAAGACGCCTGGCTCTATGACGGGAGAGCTCGGTGGATCGTGACCGGGTAAGATCTAGTACCATATTAGTAGTTTATGTACTTACAAACTAGGAAGTGACTTATGACGATAAACATTGAACATCTTCATACATTGTGATGGTAGTAGTGGTGGCGACTGGCGGGGTGCGCCTATAAAAGGGCCGGCACGCTGCATTTCGTCCTCCCTCGCGCCTCAGCAGCTGCCCAGTTAAGTCAACCTACACCTAAAGACCCTGGACTCCTCGTATCGTATCTTCTAGAACCACGCCCTATATCTTAATTTGTAACAATTATAAAATATTTATTGTATGGTTACAAGTGTTTTCATTATTCTACCACAAGTACACGCCTGCTAAACTTCTTAGTAGCTTTCTGATTTTATGTGCACATGCTCGTTAAGGGTTGACTCCTCAAGCCACCCTTAACCCGCTAAGCGCCTCAACGTAGTACCGGTAAAATCTATTTGAAAACTACGACAGAAAATTTTCTTACTCATGTTTTAAACTATCACAATTTCAAATATTCAAATACAACGTGTAACAAGAATAACGCAAACCCTCACAAACCCCTATTATAATATTCTGATATAATCATAATACGCATAGTACACTGAAATTTTACTTTTATGTGCTTCAACATTGTTTATTCAAGAAAATAGTATAACTTTTTCAGTGTGAAGTGCATTTAAAATTCAGTCTTTTATCCTTGGCAGAAGGCAGATTTTTTTTATTTCAATTTTATAGACGGATCCGTAAAAAGCACGTTAAAAAATACACATTAAAAATGGCTGAATACGATTCAGTAGCTGATTCTTAACAAACTACTTTCAGGGTTTGCGTTTATAATGTTACACGTTGTTTACAATAATATTAGAAGCATAGATAAAGGATGTAAAGGAATTCGTGTAATTCCTTCAAACCACATGATCTACTTACTAGTCTTCTCTCGTGTCAGCAAGAGCTGTACGAAAACACCTCATGCTGTGGTGAAAAGATTAGCCAGTCAGCAAGGTTGGTAGCGGGGCTGACTGCCCAGGGTGCGCCGGACGTACTTAAGTGTCGTCACTCGTGGATGCTCTTTTCATGCACTCCAAATCTGACCAGTGACACAGATTGATCCTGCATAGATTTTCTCAGGTTTAACAACTTTTATTTATTCTGTCTGAATCACGTGCGGGGTTAGTCTATGCCAGTAATATATCATATGATTCGAAGGAATTACACGAATTCGTTTACACCCTGTATAGGTAAGTACCTGTGCCGTAATGGTGTATCAAGCACTTCCAAAATCACTTCGTGGTTTTCAAATAGTTTACGTTAATAATGCCTACTTTAATACTTTACGGTACCTTTTATAAACTAAAAGTAACAAATCTATATTTTTTTAATGTCATTTTTCAAAACTCAAATGTGATGTTATCTACATTTAACGTTCCCAGTGGCGTTAACAGACCTATCGTAAAGTATTCCGTGAAGAATGATGGCGCTAAGTGTCAAAATATACGAGCCCGACCAAGCCCGACTATATTTTGGGACGAATATTTCTTAAAAACTAGAAAGTTTTTACCTTAGGTTTAGATTTTTGAAGGCAGTATGCAAATGAGCACAATTTTTTTCGTCGTGAGTAGAACTTAGTTTTTCTAACATTATCTTAGTTTTTATACGTAAAAGCAATAAGTCTGGGGAGATAATTATAAAATTTCTAAAAGCATAATCGTAAGCTTACCTACAAATCATCAGTTGCTTGTATTTTGATGCAGAAACAGAAAAGATGTTTAATTGCAAAATTCCTTTTTTTGAAATTGAGAAATCACGATTATCTTTGAAAAAAGTTAGTATGAAAAAACAATAATTATAGATACAAGTTACAATTTATAGATACACAAGGATCAAAATTGGTCCTTTTGCCAGCACAAACTGGAATCGCAAAGAGTGAGTTCGACCAACGTGCGACATTGCAATTTGTCATCTGCGCTAACGACAGCTGCCGTCCTTTTGTCTAGCTTCGACGTATACGTTTCATAGATTTATCGTTTTGACGTGGCCAAATACTAATGTTTTGGAAACTGATGAATTTCTGACAAAAAATACAATACCAGACTGGTATTTGGGAATACAGGCGGAGTGGATCATAAATCATTGCGTAACTTCCAGTGATCATATAACTGGTACACATTTTTCTTACCTACATTGTTACACTCGCATAGTTTTTATACTACAATGTCTGGACTTTAAAAGAGACCTTGACCTCTGAGTTTGTTTCGACTTTTCTTCTCAGAGCTAGTCAGGTAGGAAATGCCGGCGCCATCTAGTCTTATAAAAACGGTTGTACGTTGTTTTATAGGTAATATTTTTATAGAAACATTCTCATATTTTCGTTTCATAGAATAATCAATACGCAGGACACTTACTTTGAAGATTTTTAAATCACCAAGAAAAACATTACCAAGAAAAACATTATATCGAGTGACACACTGATAACCAAACATCTACACCAAAAACAGATTCTGGGACCAAGGTCGACAGAGCCCCGCTGTGCGGGGCTCCTATTTCTGTCTGCAGGGTTTGAAGTAACCTAACACGAAGGGGATGACGGGGGCTTCGTTCGCTCGCTTTGCTCGCTCACTTTAACCCCCGTCGTCCCCTTCGAACCTAACCCATCCGTGTCGGGGTGTGAACAAATAATATTCGTTAAAAAATAATTCTACTATAAGTTTGTTAAACAAAAATATGTGATTAAAAATTCATTGAATTGTGTTTCTGTGAAATATGTTTCATTCAAGTAAATAGTCTTTGAAACAATGATATTGGAAATAAAAATAGAAGGACCAAATATTATAATTATGAAACATTTTCTGGGAAACGAAATTCTATGAAATTTCTGTCTGCGAAACAAGGGGACACCGTGAAAGAGACAAAACATATCGCCACGAAGCAAACAGAAAATAATGTTTTACCGAGCCTTTTCCCATCCACGAGTAGAAGTGCCGGTTGCCAGTCTAACCAGATGCAGCTGAATACCAATATTTTACACGGAGTGACTGCCATCAGACCCTCGTAACCCAGTTAATGGGCAATACTGATATCCTAAGTTTAGCGTCGACCCACCAGCGCTTATCGGTACTGGTCCGTGTAGGTAATAGCTACATAGAGGAAGCGGGTAGAAGCAGGGGCTATACACCTTGTTGACTTGCAAATAAAGCAACAATGACGGCTTGCCAGCGCTGATCGGAGCAGGTCGGAATTTGTCAGCAAAGTTCGGAGCTTGTGGGCGCTGGTTCGCCACACAGTATAGAAACTACCTGCGCCGACTAACTGCGCGGACCAGCACCGACAAGCGCTGGCAGATCGCCGCCGGCAACCCGCTTTCCACGTATATACGCACTTAGACCGGTTGTCAATCTTTCGTGCTTCTACTCGTAATGACTGTCATAGGTATTCGTAAGACAATCGGGGCTGACGGTTTAACCTACTCTCCGAAGCACGGAGGAGTCTTGATATGTAGCGAATGGTCACTCATTCACGGACTGTTAACACTTAATCTTACAGTCTATTAGAGGTCGCCAGCGGCTTCGCCCGCGTGGTTGCGTATTCCGCATTTTTCTCTACTGTAATATGCATGCATTATACACATAAACTTTCCTCTTGAACCACTCTATCTATTAAAAAAAAACACATCAAAATCCGTTGCGTAGTTTTAAAGATCTAAGCATACATAGGAACAGACAGACGGAAGCAACTTTGTTTTATACTATGTAGTGATTAGAGTCCTCTGCTAAACTTAGTTCTCTAGGGAAAAAACGTATGCTGTCCCTACATTGTTTCCAAAACCTTACGAAAATCTCATACCCATGATCCATGATCTTAAATATATTCACAAAAACGTCTTTAGCATGAAAATCTCAATATTTAAAGTCTCAAATCGCGATAAAAGCTAACCGGCTTGGGAGCAATACATCACCCGACGACGGGGAAGTGGATAGTCCACCGGCGATCTCTATTGATACACCCATTAATCATACCTTGTCTCGGCGCTGGAATCTGTGAGAATCTCCGCCAAGTTTTCAGCTCAGTTTTATTGAGTGAATCTGTGTTATGCAAGTCGAGAATCTATAAGGTTTATGGGGTATATTTTAGCAGATTCTTTTTGTTGATGTTATGTTTTAGAATTTGCAGAATGAAGCCGAATTTGAAGAGAGTTGGTCTTAAGTATAAAGATAATTAATTAACGAAATTGATTTCGTATCTACATGTGCCAGTCGGTATACTTACTATAGTAATTCAAGGTGATTAAATTGACTAAACAACTTAGAAAAACAAAGCCTAATTCGTTTATGGAGACGCATGATCCGCCGCGCACTATCATACACAACAGACTACAACTCAAATAATACGCGCGGAAAAACATGTCTCCTAAAACGTTCTAATACATCGTCACAATATGTTTGAATTGTTCGCGTTACGCCCCGCATCACACTCTGCGCTAAGCTCCGCGTCTACGTAACAGAGTGGTGCTGCCTGTTCATAATAAATAACATATTATAACAATATTAGCAACCCGTTCCGGCTTCAGTCGGGTACGTTTTATAGCTTAAAATCCTCCGGAAGAAATTACCTAAATTAAGATGATAACCGCATCAAAATCCATTGAGTAGTTTAGAAAAAGTAAGCGGATAAATGGACAGACGCGAATAGCCACTTCCGTTTATACTATTTAGAGTTTAGATTTAGATTACATGGTCTATCTTGCTGGAGGAGTGTAGGTCGCATAGCACGGCACGATGGCAAGAGACCTGACGGCATGACATTGAAGTGGTTGCGTGGTATGGTAATGAAATAAATTTGAGTTTAAAATGAATATGCATTGTGGACAAAACAAAGTGAATAACCGCCACACTACTCCCCCCTTGAGACCGTAACTACGGGCGATAGTAGTCTGGAAAACGAACAGTTCATCCAGACCGGGTTTTATTTTCAACACTGATGATGGGAAGTGAAGTTATAGTGTACCAGAAAGTCTACTTCAATGATCGGCTTAAATTATCAAAAGGTTGCGTGTTCATATCACGTCGGGGTCACCAGTGAAGTGGTTACGTGGTATGGTAATGAAATAAATTTGAGTTTAAAATTAAATTATATTGTGGACAAAACAAAGTGAATAACCGCCACAACGGTATTGCGATGGAAGATTGGTAGGCTTCTGGTGTGGGACGCGAATTGCGTCAACACTCTTGCTCCATCTCATGTTCCTAGCTCTGCGGGCTGTGCTGGCGCTGCCGCTGCGGCTGCAGAGACCCTCAAACGGCGCAAATACAGCAACATCATAGGAAACTACGATTTTGAGCCGTTTGGGGTGGAAACGCTGGGGTCATGGGGTTCGAATGCACGCTTCTTTTTTTTAAGAAATAGGCAGAAGACTGATCGACACTTCGTGTGACCAGAGGGCTGGCTTATTTTTCGACCAAAGAATTGGCGTTGCGTTAAAACGTGGCAACACTGCCAGCCTTCTGGTCACGATTCCAGTCGACAGCGATGCGGAGGAATATTTTGATGCACTTGTGGAGAAACTTGGTGTGGTGTTCCTCCAACCAAAGGGAGGATCCTCCTACCAGGCGGAGTCTTGTGCCTGGCGGGCTACTGCCCAACGGTTGATGTTGGGAGGTTGTATATATACTATCTCCGTGTTAAATCTTGATTGCGCGATGTAGGATAGTTCGTATGTGGCGAGATAGATGCCGCCACACATTCTTTTAGTTTTTCTAGTGTAGGTAGTTTTAGTCTACGGTATAATTTTTCTTTATTTTTTCCTTTAGATTTAGTTTACATTTATATTGTAGGTATTAATGTTTTGCCTAATGTTATAATAAAGATTACTTTTTGGCGAAATAAATTCTTGATTTCGGCGATACATTTATAAAGAAAATAGGTACTCCCAGAGTTTGGACAAACTTTCAGCACTCCCGTGTAATGGTTGTATTTATACGAAACGAATGTATTCTATGTACCTTAAAGGCTAGAAGCATCAAAGGAGAACTTGAATTAAGACCTAAGATCCTTTGAAGAGCGACCCTTTTATTAGAACTCCTGGCTGTTTGATATGTCAAGTATTCATCTTGTCAGCTGAATTGTTAGAAGTTTTAAGAGTAAAACAAAATATAATAATAATATAATGTTTAACCAGGGATAGCTTCTTGAGAAAACATAAGTAAGATCATTCTGTAGTGCTCTCAGTATACCTACATGTATTTGAAATAATGTTTCCATTTAAGAATATTTTATTAGAATCATTTCGTTTATTCACTTTGTACACAAACGTACACGAAAGTAACAGTTTTAAACATTTTCCATAAACACAAAAATATGTTTTTTCTCTATCAGCATCGGGAATAGTTTCTGATACTATGAGTGGGCTCTCTATGGGTGACTCTATAGAAAAGAACCGTCTCACAATGGGTGCCGAATCAAGAAGTACCGCTTTCTGTATCAAGCCCTTGACCCAGCCGCCCTACGCAAGCCTTTTGAGCTCTTTTTTGAGGCTTTTGGTTCTTAGGGTATTGGCCGTGTCGATCAAGATATTTGATTTGTTTATCTTTCTCAGCTTTCAACAGCAAGATTCACGTCATGGCCTTATGTTATTGATATCAACAATCACTGTGCAGCGTTCTTATCGATCTATCTTCAGTGCAGTCCAACATGCATGCCTGTATTTTCCGAAGGCTTAGGCCGAGTAAGTTAAGGACTCTAAAACAGGCAGGTGAAACTACAGGCACTTTATACTTTCCAAGTTTGTCTCTTAGGCTTGAATTACATAGAAGCGGCGTAAGGTGCAGGCGCGGCGCAGGCGCATTTTCTCGTGCTGCTTTAAATCTTTATCTTACAAAATTTATGAAAGCGACGCGCCCGCGCCTCGCCTATTCGTTACGCCGCTTCTATGTAATTCACGCCTAGGATTGTCAACGCATCAGTATCCTCTTGTTGTAGCAGGTGTACATAAGCGGTGGTAACCACTTACCATCAGGTGGACCATCAACTTGATTGCCAAACAATTACATTAAAAAAACACGGGACGTTCAGGTTTCTAGACGCAGTTATTTTTGTTTTTTTTTACTTCGAATTTATTTCCTTTTGTGGTACCTACCCTCCGTTTGGGAAAGTTAGAGGGGTACGTCGGAATTTTATCGTCTACAATTAAAGGCGCGATTCCATTAGGAAATTTACTTGTATGCAAGTTGCAAATTGCATACAACTTGAACAAACCTGCATACAAGCTACAACATGTATGAGGTGGTTTCAACTTGTGCATTTTTTATTCAAATGACGTGCAAATTGAATGCGCAAACGTTAGTTGCATTTTTCAAATTGCGAACGAGTAATTGACACCCATGATGTCCAACTCAGTTGTTGAACATCTCCACTTGTATGCAAGTAAAATCTGCATGCAATTTGCACACTCTCGAAAACATGTTTCCAATGTAAGCAACTTGTACGCAAATGTGACGTCATACTTGCATGCAAGACTTGCCTAATGGAATCGCGCCTGAACCGGCGGCTTTCCTCAGCACAATATAAGATCCGAGGATCCCGAGGATCCTCCGGGATCTCCAGTGGAACGCACCGATGCCCTTCTTGTGCTACGCCTCTGGCACTACTTGGGGACCCCCGGGTAATGCCAGACGCACTTGCGGACACCAGCCCAATGTGGCCCCGCTAATAATTGCTCTTAAAATATTTTTTTATGGTGTCGTTTGAAGTCTAAGGGTACCTTTCCACCAGAGATGTGCTATGTAGTTATGCTGCGAGAATGTAAAAGCTAAGCTACAAAACTATGTGACCGTTTCCACTGATGCTAAACTATGTAGCGGAGCGAGTAAGATGTGCTATGAAAATGCGCCGCCGCAAGGTAGCTGTTCGAGAAAGATGCGCAGCTCGAGCTATGAGACGTAACACAATAGGGAAGGCACGGGGAGCAGCGGTGCACATAGCTACACCACTTGCGACCATCCATAACACGCATCCATAGCTCTAATCCATAGCACGCATCCACAGCACGCATCCTTAAATATAAAAAACGTAGCTTAGTTGAATCAGTTTTCACCAGTGCTATGCTATGTGGACTAATGGATATGATTGGTGGATATCAAACGCATCCATAGTAACGTTGCATAGCACATCTCTGGTGGAAAGGCACTCTTAAGCCAATACGTAGCATTCTGCAGAAAATAAAATTATTCTTCTTCTCTCTTGGCAGCACAAGCTATATGAGAATAGTTCATGCTGTGGTGAAAAGATTAGCCAATCAGCGAGGTTGATAGTGGATTTGACTGCCCAGTGTGCGCTGGCCGTACTTAAGTATCGCCACTCGTGGAGGCTCCTTTCATGCACCCCACAAAAAATAAATAAAATTATTTATTTCCATTTAGGTATATAATTTGGATTTCATATATCTATAAATATAATAAAATCGTGTTTCAGGAGTAACTGAAAATATTTCGTCTAGAACTTATAAATCGCACGGTAACGAAACCATAGCGCGATCTAATTCGACGCCAACGCCATCTAGGGAAGTAAAGATTAAACATGTGTTTGCATGTTTATGCAAGCATCACGTAAAAAGAGCTGACCCAATGCTGTTGACTTTTATAAACAAATATTATGCTTATCTCAAAGTTAATTATTTTTTTTGTTTCATCGCAATCGGTTCACGCAATCAAAAGATATGCAAATAATCAAATCTTCTATACATATCTACATACATATAGTGAAACAGTAAAAAAACTGTGTCTGTTACATTAAATACATTAAATAAATAAATTGAGGGGGGTTTAGAAACAGTAATAGAGCACGAATCCAAAAAAAAAATCTGTCTGTTTGTCTGTGTGTCTTTTTGTTTATACACGCTAATCTTCGGAACTACAGGACGGAATTGAATGATTTTTTTTTGTTGCATAGTTCTTAAGTCTGGGCAACATATAGGCTATAATTTATCTTGGAAACTTGAACACCTGATGCAGAACCGCAACAGACCAGCTAAATTATAAGAGATACAAAAATGGTACCATAGCAAAAATTGTTCCACGTGATGAGCATTTTCTATTGAGAGAATAAATTTGAAGATTTGGAACACCTGATGTGGAACTCCACGAGCCCAGCTACACTATAACATATATAGGAATGACGTCTTAGCAAGAGTTGTTCAACCTGATGAGCACTCTCTGTTGACGTATAAAAATTGAAGATCTGGAACACCTGTTGTGGAATTCCAAGCGCCCAGCTACACTATAACTTATATAGGAATGACGTTTTAGCAAAAGTTGTTTAATCTGATGAGCACTCTCTGTTGATTTATAAAAATCGAAGATCTGGAACACCTGTTGTGCAACTCCAAGAGCCCAGCTACACCATAACACATATAGGAATAACGTTTTAGCAAAAGTTGTTCGGTCTGATGGGCATTTCCTATTGACTTATAAAAATCGAAGATCAAAAACATCTGATGTGGAAATCTAAGCTATCACTAATTTCACTGTAAAATTATAAAATAACATAAGCTGGGAGTACCTCCACGCGGTGAAGGCGGTAACCGTTTAGGACTGATTTTCGATGACGAAATCATTGAAAATTTGACTCTACTGGCCAAAACTCCCATTTATTTTTTTATTTTATCGAATAAATATGTCTTCGGGCTTATTTTATTTGAGTGTTTAATTTCCTTTTCCATTTATCTTCGTGACACGGTAGCCTACCCGGTAACGCAGGGGAGCAGTCACTTAGATTTTAATTGATCAGGTATCTTCACAATAAAACTATAACCATGCCTAGAAAGAGGTCAAATCTTTCCCAATGTTCCGAAGGAGCTAAAAGAGTGAGGATCATAAGCTCCCAAGAATGTACCGAAGAGCGTCCGGAGAGACTTGATGCTGTTCGAGAATATCAGGCTGCAACTCGCTCCGTGGAAACCTCTTCGGATCGCGAAGCACGCCTGCGTTCTCAGCGTATTTACGCATCTACATCCAGGTCTCTAGAGACCAGTGAAGAATATGATGCGCGACTGACCGCTGATCGTGAACGTCACGTATTGTCTCGCGAGTGGGAGATGTTCACGGATGGAGAATTACGTTTGAGTTCTCAGCGTATATACACATCGATTTCGAGGTCTCTAGACACAAGTGTGGAACGTGATGCGCGACTGACCGCTGATCGTGCAAGTCATGCATTGTCTCGCGAATCGGAAACGTTCACGGATAGAGAAATACGCTTGCGTTCCAAGCGTATCTACGCATCAACTACTAGGTCTCTAGAGACAAGTGGGGAACGTGATGCGCGACTGACCGCTGATCGTGAACGTCACGCATTGTCTCGCGAGTCGGAGACGTTCACGGATAGACAGTTGCGCTTGAGTTCCAAGCGTATCTACGCATCGACTTCTAGGTCTCTAGAGACAAGTGGGGAACGTGATGCGCGACAGACCGCTGATCGTGAACGTCACGCATTGTCTCGCGAGTCGGAGACGTTCACGGATAGAGAGTTGCGCTTGAGTTCCAAGCGTATCTACGCATCGACTTCTAGGTTTCTAGAGACAAGTGGGGAACGTGACGCGCGACTGACCGCTGATCGTGAACGTCACGCATTGTCTCGCGAGTCGAAGACATTCATGGATAGAGAATTGCGCTTGAGTTCCAAGCGTATCTACTCATCGACTTCTAGGTCTCTAGAGACAAGTGGGGAACGTGATGCGCGACTGACCGCTGATCGTGAACGTCCCGCATTGTCTCGCGAGTCGGAGATGTTCACGGATAGAGAATTACGCTTGAGTTCTAAGCGTATCTACGCATCGACTTCTAGGTCTCTAGAGACAAGTGGGGAACGTGATGCGCGACTGACCGCTGATCGTGAACGTCACGCATTGTCTCGCGAGTCGGAGATGTTCACGGATAAAAAATTGCACTTGAGTTCTCAGCGTATCTACGCATCTGCTTCTAGGTCTCTAGAGACATCAGACGTTTCAGATCTTCGATTTTGATGACCCGTTGTCGTTGGCATAAGCAACAGGATCCGCGTACGAAGTCGCGGGCAGAAGCTAGTATTTCCATAAATGAAATGTATTTGTCGTAAATTCATGAACTGAATACATCTGGCTGACTTTTAAAAAGATACGTCGGTGACTGGTGGGAAAAACCTCATTTAATATACACCAGACGTGGCTAACCGCGGAAGTGAGGCAACGTTGGGGTACTTTCACGCATTTTAGACCTATTGGAATTCTGATTCAATTTTACATAAGGCGTCGAAGTGACCCGCGAATTTGTGGTTGAGATGGAACTTGTGAAGAATAAAGTAAGGAAAGAATTCAAATCCTATTGTTAAAGTTTTTCTTGCCAATGGGCATGACAAATGGCTTGTTAAAATGCACTGGCCGTTCGGCCAGTAAGTTTGTGACCAGTAATATCCTTCATATTATGTTTTTTTTTTCATTAACTTGCGCCGCGCCGGGCGACTGTTTTTAAGGTGCTCATTTCCGTCAGTGTACAGTTTATGTGCTAAAATATAAGGACTGGAAAGGGGTAAGTACTAACCGCGCGCCACTTTATCACTGATGACTGTTTTAAACCAAGTGTTAATTTTCTAAAATTCTACGTCGCTTTAGTTATGGATTCAGAAAATGGAGCTTCTAATCCGTAACTTCAAATACCTATATGACCTAAAATGAAAATACAGCTCATAGCTGATGATAGATAGATAATAGCGTATTTTTTATGAAATATTTGAACAGCTATTTCTTTTAAACTATTGACTTTTGGAGAAAGTTGTGAAACAAAAATTATCCATTAATATGGGTACTTTAACACCTTTTCGGATTAGTACCCCCTTTCTGACTAACCTTGTATATGGCTTTTTATCTATTGAGAAATCAAAGTTTTTACATTGAAATGTAGCTATTGAACATACAACGAAATACAATTCGCTCCTCTAGAATTATAGGGTATCTAACAAACTAAGGTTTTGGAAAACGTTGAATAAAGTTTCGTATATTTATAAATTTTGTAGAAACGGGAGATTATTCGGTTGCATTACATTTGTACGCCACAATAGGCATCTGTTTTATTAAGAGTCGATGAAGATGGGTCAGTCTATGAGTCAAATCTTACAATTTCGAATAGGTTTCTTTAATTCTAAAGGTGCGAATTCCTTAGTACGATTTCATCAAAAAATATTGGATGACTTTTTAACCGACTTAAAAAAAGGAGGAGGTTCTCAATTCGGTCGGTATTTTTTTTTTACCTTATGGAAAAAAATTGGGTACCTTTATAGGTGAACGGAGTAAAAGGCTATTGGCATAGTTTTTTTTTTCTTAACTTTTTATGAATTTGTTTTATCCATAGACACCTACTATAGAAACTTAAATCATACGCCACCTGCGTGTGATTTGAATTTAGATATTATTGAATCGACTTATTTATTTCTGTTTTTATTGATTTAGTATGAAAATTTATTCCATTTTTTTGTATTTCGTCGCCCCGGATTGAAAACCTCGGGAATGCATTTGGTCATTGTACGGTTCCTGTGGGCTTTTACGCGGAATAAGTCGCGGGCAAAAGCTAGTCAATTATATTTATTACGAATTTTATATACCCAATAAAGGCTAGTTTCAGTGCTTACAAACTAATTTCACATAGAGCAGCTCTCTTATAAAATATAGTCCCTTTAATTCGTGATAAAATAAAAATGACTAAATTGCATTCCTGAGGTTTTCACTCCCGGGCGACGATTTATTGATTGATAAATTTCATTACAAGCAATAAAAAATAAAAAAAAACTACGCCATGGGGTTTTACTCTGTTTACCTATTATACCCATTTTTTTCAAAACGGTACCTAACCGAAGTCATCCCGGTATAATGAAAAATACTACAAAAAGTTAGAAGATAGGTTGTCTATCCGTAGTTAGCTAACGGCCGTTTTCAATAACCTTATCTATCGGCGGTTTCGTCTACTAGAGATAGAAATTTTGACATAAGCTCCATAGAAGTAATGTCAAATTTCTATCTGTAGTAAGGCAAACCGCCGATAGATAGGATATTGAAAATGGCGGTTAAGCTACAAGCTATCTTACCTCACAAAAGGCACTATTACATTAAACTTTATTACGACAAACATTGTTATTTAGCCGAGGATCGCGTGCAGACCACTAACAAAAAACAATTTATACGAACAATGTCATACAAATCTGGTTATGAAAATAGCCAGAGACGCGCCGGACGTAACTAAGTTAAAACTTTGCATAAACACGATAATGTTTTGTAACTTCCACTTAGTATAACGAAATGGATATTAAAATGATAACTTTAAACTTTATTGCGAAGATTGTTGTTAATGAAATGAATTGTTATGAGCATTTCTATGTATTAGAAGGAAATTCAACTCTTTATTGCATTCCAATAATGTAATGTTGAAATAGGTGTTAGGTATGCTTAAAACGATGGGATCTTGTCGGGCACAGTGTAGTTTAGTAGAAAAGAGAAAGAGCGCTTATTTGTTTGATTGAAATTCAATATTCTATTTATTCATTTACTGTTTCTAGATATTTTAATTGCTATTCGGTATTTTATTTATTTATTTTATTTGAGAATATCGAACTTATTCCATTTAAATTAAATATTTTGTTTGTAATAATTAAATTATTGTACAATTGTTAGTTGTACCTACCTACTTAATTATTGACTGTTGTTAAGTATTTGTTCATTTTTATTAAGTGGTTATTGATTTAATTTAATTTATTGCACTATTCATGATAATTATTGCTATATGATATTTTATTAATTGTAATCAAATTATTGCACCATTTATAATAATATGTTTTATTGTTATTTTAATAAAAATAGACGAGTTTAACTTGATTCTGAAAGCAGAATTCCGTGGTTTCGTGAGTCCTGGCAAAAAAGTGACGTCACGACTACTCATCCGTCAGGCCCCGCTCAGCAATCCTTTCAGGCTAATTTATATTAATTTTCTAAGTCTTTGGACTTTTACAAAGAAATAGGTATATCCGGAATAGCTGGTAATAGGTATCCTAAGGCCACAAAAGCCTAGGAAATAGAAATCTGAAACTAAGCAGCTATGACCCGAGCATGAATATGATAACGTGGTATCTTAGAACATATTCACACAAGACTATTTGGATTTTTTCTGCACTGGACTAATTGCAAAAGCTGTTTTTTTTTTCATTAGAGTTTAATGTATAAGGGGCCTACAAACAATGACCAGATTCAATTAATTAAGGCTACTTGCAGACAATTAAACTATTTTAAATAGATTGATTAATTTTCTGTCGACACAGACGCGTAGACGTGTTACTCCACGTTTTAGGTATTCTTCTTCTGTTCTCTCGTGTCAGCAAGAGCTATACGAAAACAACTCATGCTGTGGTGAAAAGATTAGCCAGTCAGCAAGGTTGGTAGCGGGGCTGACTGCCCAGGGTGAGCTGGACATAATTAAGTATCGTCACTCGTGGAGGCTATTTTGTGTTTTAGGTACTATAATCATGCCTATGCGCCGCTGCAACTCCGGAGTAAAACACAAAAGAACACAAACCGAATTTTGTTGAGTGACAACCGAAATGTAATATAAGCGCGCACGCATAGCGGAATGGAAAGTCTCTGGACTAAAACTACAGCTTAGTTTCGCATGCGCACATTTTTCTAGGTATTTGACGCATTAGAGTTAATGCACACACATCAATCACGTCACCGTCAACTCACTGAACACGTCAAGAAATCGATGGGTCCTATGTGTAAGGGCTAAAGTGGCATTTTTGTAATTTCTAATGTGAACTAAATATCTATAGAGTTAAAAGGTTCAAATCGGAAATCACTGAAATGTCAGTTTGGCCCTTATACATAGGACCCATCGAAATATAGTAGAAGTCGTAGGACATCGTCACAAGTCAGTTACGTCACGACCGGGGCGTTTCAGTCAACATCGCGTCACCGGCACGTTGAAACGAGTATTGTTGCAAACGAAATTGACCACCCATTCACATACCACGTCACGTCCCTAACGTTGACGTGACTGATCGGTGACTTGACGGTGACGTGACTGATGTGTGTTCATGTACTCTTAGTTGGGGAGTGAGGTTTCTGTACGTAGTCTTCATCCTGCTGGCCAACTATGTTGGGGTCAGATTCCAGTCTAACGAGATGCGGCTGAATACCAGTATTGTACACGGACCGTCTGCCATTAGATTGCCGCAACCCAGTTGCTGGAATGCCGATTTTCTTAGTTCAGACCGGTTGTCAGACTTTCGGGCTTCTGACTACCCGTAACGACTGTCATGGGAATTCGTATGACACCCGGTATCGACAGTTTATTTAATTATTTATTTTTTAAGAACCTCCAATAAAGGGCATTCACAGAAAATCACATAAATTGGTAAATAGAATGAACCTTATATCCGAGTAGATATCCAATGCACATGTGCACATTCTGCACGTGAATTGTTTTGACTGAACAAAGTTAGTTTGCAAGATAATCTTGAACTTGTGTTTACGCTCCGTGAGTTCATTAACTTTGATTGTTTGCTTGCTCTCCGTTTGCATGGTAAGAGCTTGACCGTTAAAGATAACATTACATACATAACCGCTTTATATTATAACAAGAAATACTCCTTCCCACAGTATGTACCTACCCTGAAAGTTTATAACATCTAGAATAGTTTGCATACCACCCTTAAGGATCATACACATTGACGCAATACGGCGTCTCAACGCAAAAATCGGCGGTAAATGAAGTATTGCTTTGAATACTTTTTTAAATAATTGGTGTATCTTGCAGACTTTTTGGAGATCTTCGTTTTACTTGTTGGATATAGGTACTAATGAATTATGCTCGTTCACGATCGCCCATAAAGCGAACTCTTATCGCGCTCAAGGCCCTTTTGGACTCCAAACAGAATAGGATGTTGACAGCATCAATAAATTGCAAATCTAATTAGTCCGCCATCGCGCCAGTTAGAATTTTGAAAAATAATGGACACGTATTTTTTCTTTTGTTAAAATTCTATGAATATTTGTAAAGATAAAACGCATCAAAACTTGAGAGTGGGGCTTGTGACGTCAGAAGCAAGTAAAAATTGTACTTGCTTGTGACGTTTTGCCAATTTTAAAAGTGTCGTATCTTCTTCAATTTTGGTTTACGTAACAAAAGAAAAAATACGGGTCATATATTTTTTGATAATCTAACTGATGGACTAATTAGATTTTTTCAGTCAAATACCCTATTGTGATGTGTTTGCGGATGAATGAAGGGTGATCTTGTCGGAATACCTAGGAGTATTGCGAGAGGTATACATGATTAATGTTCTTATTTTTTTTCTATTGTTCTGCTTTTAGATGCTCCTTGCGGACTGTTTCTACGTAACCGGGCAATTATTGGCAATACCTGAAGGGTCTCCAGCCAAATGTTCATTAATGTTTTGAATGCTCTTTTTTATTTCTGTTCTGTATAAATTAACATTTTATCTAACTAGCTTTAGCCCGCGGCTTCGCTCGCACTAATTTAGAATTTGACAATCAACTCTTACCACACTACTAAAGTTTCTAATATAATGTAATTCAACCTTGATTCGCCAGACACGTGGCGCCATCTTTTATCGTTATTGTTGTTTTCCTCGGGCGCAGTACTTTTTTTGGGATGAAAGGTACCCTACGTTCGTTTCTGGACACCTGACAACGTATATGCAAAACTTCAGGATGATTGGTTCAGTGGTTTAGGCGTGAAAAGGTAACAAACAAACAAATTTACTTTCGAATTTATAATATTATAGTTAGGATTTTAGGATAGGTAGGATTAGGAAGTTAGGATGTTATTTAGTGAAATTGATTGTGCCGTACTAAATAAATAAAAGCGTTACGGTGTCGTATTGTATCGCTTTGATGTGTTCCGGCCCTTAAGGTCTAAACCACATTAGCTTAAAACAACTGAAACTTTGCTAATAAAACAAAAGGTTTAAACAAATACATTGCTGTGTCCGTTCATTGCACGTATGGATAGTAGTAGATATAATTATTTTATGACAAGTATGTCCAGGGTTTCAAGCGGTAATCTGCAACCAAGCGTGGCAAATGATTAACGGGCTTTCATTGTTTTTTGGAGAACCTCTACCTGCGGTCACTATGCCAATTGAATAATGAGGAAGATGTCATTAGTCATTATTAAATTGTACACACATCAAAAGTGTCTAGGGATCAACATATATTTTTGCAATAACTTTTCTCCTGATTGATATTAATTAAAATTTTCTTTAAGGATTCATCAAATAAAGTGTTTTCGTTTGTCACAGTAACGATAAACCAAGTCACCTTTGCATTAATAAAGAAATTTGCCATTTTCCTAATAAAGGGATTTTTGACATTTGAACCACTAACACAAAAGTTCGAAAAAAAGACTGAAATAACAGTTTTCTTTAAAATTTTATTGGGTAACTTAAACAATTAATAATCCGTGTTTCTACCGCGAACACTAACAACACAAGAACATCGGTTTGGCATACTCAAAATGAGTTCATCCAAATCACGCTGTGGAATGGCCGCCCATGTTCGTTGCAACAACAAAAAAAGGTCTTCTTGCGACTGGATACCCTCCATATTCGGCAGAGCTCTTCTCTGTAGCATATCCCATGCATGCTCAATCGGGTTCAAGTCTGGCGACTGAGCAGGCCAGGGCAGGACATTGATGTTAGCTGCGGCGAGAGTCTGTCTTACAACTCTTGCGGTGTGCGGTCGTGCATTATCATGCATTAACTGAAATAAGGGACCGATTTGCGCTTGTAGAGGAACGATGACGTCTGATACAATCGTCTCAGCATAAATTTTAGCGTTGAGGTTGCCTCTGATCCAAATCAACTCAGTTCTTCCGCCGATCCAAATACCCGCCCATACCATGATGGTTCCACCACTATAAGGATGGACTTCCTGGCAGGATTTTAATCGCTGTTGGCGTCCAGGGGTTCTCCAGTGTCGTATACGTCTTGTATCCGGTCTCATACCAAAACGAGACTCATCAGAAAAGCACACGAAACGCCATTGTTCTTCTGCCCAATTTCTGTGTCCAAGAGCCCATTGATATCGAATCCTACGATTGTGCATTGCTATAGGTGGTACCCGTAGCGGTCTTCGGGAATGAAGGTTCACTTCATGCAAGCGGTTTCTGACTGTTTGGTCGCTAATTAAGTTCCCTGAAGAGTGATGAAGCCTCACGGCTAACATCATGGCGGTTATTGTTGGAGCTCTTCGAGTTAAGATTTGAATGTATCGGTCTTGTCTCCGTGTGGTGCAGCGATACCGTCCTCCATGGCGCTCAGCCACGGTACCAGTGCTTCGGTAACGTGTCCAAAGTCGACTGATAACACTCTGACTTGTATTCAGAGCTAAAGCCACAGTACGTTGCCGGGAACCAGCTTCTATCATTCCCACGGCTCTGAGCATTTCTTCCCTGCTTAAATGACGTCGCCGCTCCATAATAACGTTGGTTTTAATCAGTAGTAGGGAAACAGTAGCACTAATAATGTCTTCAATGCGTTGTATGTTTTTATAGGGAAAATATTGACAGCTGATTTTCATCTTTTACTCGAATTTGATTCACAGTTCCTGATTCAAATTATGAAATGCACCAAAAAGGATCCATATAAATTTATAAAATCATAAATTTATTACAAAGCCACATCTCAATCTCAAGAAATCCGCATAAAAATGCTTGATCCCTAGACACTTTTGATGTGTGTAATATTCATTACATTTTGGCAGTCATAGGTAACCTTGTGATAGGTTTCGTTGAGAAGTTACAGGCACATGAAATTTTTCAACTTTCTCCCTAAGGTTTGCAATGCCTCAGCAATCTTTTTAGTGTTGTAGGTTAGGTATACAAAGTTAATCGGAGAGGGATTTATATATTTTTTTTATCTGTAATTACTACTTTTCCTTTATTTTCATGATTTTATTATTGTAAAAGATATTATGATTTTCTTTGTATAGACTCAGTTAATTTATTCACCTGACAGACAGAACTGTGTTGCTGGGGAGTTTTTTGCGCCTTTTCTTCTTCACAGCATAAACACTAGAAAGCGGTGAAGGGAGGGCTTTTTTGGGGGCTGTCTATTGTATTTGACGTTCAAAAAGAACAAAGTAATTCTAGTCTATTTTAAATAAATGAGGTTTGAGTTTGAGGGAGTACTAATCCGCGGGATAATGAAAGTAACATTGGTGACTAAAAAAAAACTTTAAAGCAAGTGTTATTATAATTTTATATAATTTGTAAATCTAAAATTCGATAATTGTTATTTCCTTGAAAATTTCAAAAATGCTTCAACTTTGCTTTAGTTACGAGTACAGGGAATGAAGCTTCTAATCCGTGATCCCAAATATGACCTATAGGTATTATAAACACAGCTGAAGATAGATTTTAGCGTATTTTTATGACATCTTTGAATAGTAATGTCTCTTTAACGGGGAACGTGGTAGAACAAACGGTATTACAACAGAGAACCGTTAAAACCATTTACACACAATATTAATCATTACACCAATAAAACAGTGACCCTTTTCTTCTACTCCATAATAAACTAAAATCAGGAGCTAGTTTATTGATAAATGGCAACTAGTTTGTGAGCTCGTTAATACGGTTAATAACGGGACACGGGTTAAGAACTGTAGATTAATATCTCATTGCTCGGGTGAACCGTGTGAAAGGGCACGTATTGTTGTATTGGAAATTTTAGTGAATTATTATACGACCGTTTTATCGTAGCTAAAAAGGTATAATTTGATCGAGGACAGCGTTGAAAGCTTTATCTTGTTATTATTATCCTTCTTGTCATAGTGTAATTATCGATACAGTTATTCAATTGACACATTGACAGTTTTTTAAGGCGGCTCAGGACAGTATCTGACACTTTTGAAGGCGACGCGAGACATTGACATTGACGACATGTTTGGTGCAGTGGCTAAGCGATTGGCTTCTGCGCTACGGGTCGTGGGTTCGATTCTCACAAGGAACAAACATTTGTATGGCCTACAAATAGCTTTTTCGGGTCTGGGCGTTTGTTTGTGAGATTTGTGTCTGTAAACGCACCCACGATACAAGAGAAATCTTAGTGTGGGGCAACGTTTTTTTAAAATAAAATAAATAAATTTGTATTTGCATCCAGTTTTAAAAGGCAGTTCGGGACAGTGCACTTCTAGTTTTAAAAGACAACTTAATATATTGACAATTTTGAAGGCACCGTGGTACAGTATTTACAGTTTTTAAAAATAGCGCGGGTGTGTGTTTATTTTATTTACCGTTTTGAAGACAGTGCATGACAGTGTATTGATAGTTTTGAAAGTAGCGCGGTACAGTGTACAGTTTTTACCAGTTTTTAAGACAGTGCATCACAGTTTATTGTCAATTTTGAAGGCAGCGCACGATGGTGTATTTACATTTTTTAATGGCAGCTCGGAGAAGTGAATTCATAGTTTAAAGCCAGCTCGGGACAGTCTTGATAGTTTTACAGGCTGCTTAGCGCAGTGTCTTGATAGTTTTACAGGCAGCTTGGGACAGTGAATTGACAATTTGAAGGCAGCGTAGGACATCACACCCACATCTCGGACGACTGACGCGTGATTTCCTGTGTTAGAATCTCATGTTCGCACACTACTATTGGAATTGCCTTTTAAAAAATTCTCAGTAACGGACACTTAAACTAGAACATTCGTTGTTTTACTTTTTCAACCTGATTTTTATAGACAAAGGTATTTCATAGTTAATTCCACTCCACAGCATATGTCATAGCTACGAAGACCACATGTTATTTTTATAGAAACATCACAAATTAAAGCCGCAGAAAAAATTAGCGAGCTATCCTCTTTCAAGTCGACATTCGTCCAGAGTACGCTTGAACAAAACTACCGTCGGCTTGTTTGGAATAAAACACGAGCTCATTTGGTATACAGCTCGCTGGAATAACGGCAAGGATGTCATATAGTGCGGAAAACGATGGTGCAGAGAAACGTACCAAATAAACGAATGTCGAACTGGTAGATTTTAGTTTTTCTACTGAAATAAAAAATGGAATTGTGTTATTTTTTAGCTGTAATCGGATCTTGTTTCATTATATAGGATCACTATTTAAAATCGTTTATGTAATAATAGTTAATTTCTTTCTGCTATTATACATATAAGGCCGTGGGTCCGAGGTACCCGAAAGATTTTAACCACGCCTTTCTGATGCTATTAATAGTCAAATGTTATATCAACAAAAGAGGAAAAAAGAAAAAAAAAACTTTTTTTTTGTTTTTCTTTTCCTTATGAATAAATTAACTTTAGTGCTTCCTTGTAAATAATACCTTAGGTTAAACTGGCAACATTTATAAATTATCGTGCTGGTGGATAAGAAACTTCTCAGTTCACAACCCTCCCCGTCAAATAAGATATACGGCGAGAGGGGTATGGTATGACAAAAGTCGCAACACCGCGTTCCTGGGACTTGTTACCATAGATATTTTTCGATTTGTGAATTTCATTAAATAATGAATATTTCGAAAATTAAGCCATTTTCAACAAACTATATATGGCTTTTCTTCTCCAATTAGGCATCGGAATCGAAGGTTAAAATCTTTCGGGTACCTCGGGCCCACGGTGTATAAAGGTCATCATAGTTTTTGACTCCTAATAAATTGCAGATCTGTCATGAGTGTTCAGTTGCCATTAATTAGTGGAGAAGTTATCATGTTGTACTAGTAAGTTTATTTAAATAATTACAGCTACCACATGATGGGCTGCATTTCTGCTCTACCTACAAGTACAACATAATAAGTACGAAAAAACGACTATGCAGCGCAAGCGCATCGTTCCGAGAGTCATGGCTGTCGCAGTAGACCTTTTACATTTTTCTCAATTTCATTTTATTATTTTTCAAATTTTTAAGATTTTAATGTTCTGATTCCCTTAAAAACCTTTAATGATAAATCTGAAAAAATGTTTAAACAAAAAAAAAATGACCTATTTTCGTAATTAAATGTATCTTAACTTATTCAGAATAACTTCCCCCACTGAACCTATTCTCAACATTTCGTTGCTTGAATGTGTTGACAATAGCAACCCTAGATAAAGCTGGAACGCCCGCTAGTTACAGTTAGAAACGTTTCTTGCTACGACAGGGGTTTCCTGTCCAAGGATATATTGCAATTTTCACGTTTACCACGCTGTCTTACCTATTTCTGTGAAGGAATAAAAGATTTCTTAGTTTTACGGGTGATATGGTAATTGAGGACTTTTGGAGGGACTGCTGTGTAATTAAAAACCATGTGAATCATTAATTTGCAAGGTTAAGCTGTGCTTGCTGCGGTCAGTCCGTTGATGGGTGACCATTCGTTATACATCGAGGAGCCGTGCCTCGGAGAGCACGTTAAGCCGTCAGTCCCGGGTGTCATATGAATATCTATGACTGTCGTTATGGGTAGTCAGAAGCCTGAAAATCTGACAACCGGTCTCACCTGGGATGATCTCCAAAAACAGCTTATTTGGTTGACCTTTCTGGTGCTTTTTATAATATTGATGTTAATTGTGTCCCGTATTTTTATTTTGAAAAGGAGGTGTCTAAGTAAGCCTATTTTTATACTGGCTTCGAATTTAACAAAGCAGTTTTGGAAGTATTTAGTTTTGAAATTTTAGACCAGAGCAATCAATTTATATACTCTGCCATAATAGTCTGATATTGTTTTATATTTATAATTTTGATAATATCATTTTCTAAACTGTAAAGTTTGAGCATCATGCAGCAATTAGTGATACATCTATATTCATATCATATTACTGCCTATTGTCTGGTAGTACGAGTCTGTCATGCTCACTTAAATGTCCTGCTGATGGTGGCGTTGTATATCCGGTCGTTGGGTTCCCTACAATATGGTTGAGCTAAGCGAGGCGGATGTGCACGTCATGCTCGTGAACGGGTGCTGTCTGTCGGGACTGGTCAGCCCATAACTATGGCAATTCTAGAAGGCACATTTTCTTTTTCTATTTTCTACTCTTATGTGAATTTATTTGTTACATTGACCTGCATTATTCTCATTCTATGTCGCACGCTACTGTAATGGAATTGTCAAGAATAGTCATGACCTACTTTTTTAAAAAGAGTATTCATGGAATTTCTTGCCGGCTCTTCTCCATAGAACCTACCTTTTGGAACCGTGCACCTAGTTTTGACGTTTTAAAAGTGCCTGTAATGTGGTCTATTTGAAATAAAAAACTTTGACTTTGATATCTTGGAGAATGAACCACCTTAGGATATCGGCATTGCCCAGTTACTGGGTTATGAAGGTCTGATGGCAATCACTCCGTGTAAAATACTGGTACCTATTCAGCCGCATCTGGTTAGACTGGAAGTTCACCCCATAGTTGGGACAAGGCTAGGCAGAACTTGACAGACAGATCTGTGTTGCTGGAGAATTTGTTGCGCCGTTTCTTCTTTACAGCATAAACACTGCGATGAAGGGCGGGCGTTTTTGGGGGTTGTCTTTTGTATCATTGACGTTCGAAAATAACTTAGTATGTCTAGTCTATTAGAGTTCCGTACCCAAGGGGTAAAACGAGACCCTATTACTAAGACTCCGCTGTCCGTCTGTCACCATGCTGTATCTCATGAACCGTGATAGTTAGACAGTTGAAATTTTCACAGATGATGTATTTCTGTTGCCGCTATAACAAAAAATACTAAAAAACAGAATAAAATAAATATTAAGGGGACTCCCATACAACAGACGTGATTTTTTTGCTCGTTTTTGTTCGATATTTATAACGGCAACAGGGGCCTTATTCTCCTAAAATAAATCTTGATAAATCACAACCAAACCAAGGCCAAACCGTTCATTCAGACAGTTCTCAATTTCAAAAGCTATCAAATTGTTTGACACAAAAAACAAAATCAATCATTTTGAAAGTTTTAGAAAACAATAACTGACTGACGGTTGTGGTTCGATTGCGTTTGGCAACAATTTATTTTAGGAGAATTGGGCCCCAGGTAGACGCTTGAAATATTCACAGAATATTTAGTTATATATTCACTTTAAAAATAAAAAAATATATTAAAATAAAACAAATATTTAAGAGGGGCTCCCATACAACAGACATGATTTTTTTACCGTTTTTATAGATTTTTTCGCCGGTTTTTTTGTATAAATGAGTTCTGTCGTTTGAAGTTTAGCCAGCAAAAGTAACTTCCTGAAAAGTTAATTTACACCACATTTGTAAAGCCACACATTTTATAAATACACTTTAGCCAATTACATTAGGTGAGTTCGGACATTACCCAGATGTTGTGTGACATTGTCCGCGTGAGTAATATCACTAAGCCACGTGCTGTAACGATCGCTCGTTAGCTCCACGTCGCGTCGTTATGATGCACTTTTGTACTGAACGAGCGGGTAAGCTGTTGACTTGCGATCTTGTGACGAAAATGATTTTATTTTTCCTTACAAGTTCCATAAAAGGTTTTGGTTCTTACAAGATCAATATTGTATGGGAAGAACACTGCTGTCGCGCCAAGTTATACATTCGATGCCTTTTTTTTCCATAATTCTTGTTACTTTTGAACTCTATAAACCGAAAAAGTAAAAATTTCGTACAAATTCCATTGAAAAATTACTAAGCCCTCTTCTTGGTCCGCATTATTGTGCAACTACGGAATCCTATTACTGGGCGTGGCCCGACACGCGCTTGGCCGGTTTTAATTATTTTGTTTGGTTGGGCATTTTTTTTTAGTATATCCCTAAGGCGTGGCGCGCCGTTTCGCGCGATGATCAATGTTGGTGTCTTTTAATTCGCGGTTTTTTCGCGGATTATTGCGTGTAATTAAAACGTCGATATCTCTTAAGCTACGATAGCTAGCTCTCTACAAGTTACGTCGTTGGAATCGTTATTAAATTACCTATCCGATGATATATGGATTAGTATAATTAGACTTACAATGTATTAGCAATTTTCGTGTAGTTTTCCGTTTAGGGTTTTCCCATTTTTTTGCAAAAAATATATTTTTCATAATAAAACTAAACTATTATTTGACAAAGCTATATTGTTGCTGTAATTAACATGCTGTATAGGTATCTCGGTTCCTAGAGTTTCTATATAATTATGATAGCTATTTGGTGTTAAAGTAAAATATATTTCTCTTACCTGTCTTTTGAACAAAGTTTTAAAAACAACCAGCAAATAAAAAACCGGCCAAGTGCGAGTCGGACTCACGCACGAAGGATTCCGTACCATTATCTATAAAAACGGCAAAAAAATCATGTCTGTTGTATGGGAGCCCCCTTTAAATATTTGTTGTATTTTAATTTCATTATTTATTTTTAAAGTGAACATATAATTAAATATTCTGTGAATATTTCAGGCGTCTATCTGTTGCCGTTATCAATATTGAACATAAACGAGCAAAAAAATCACGTTTGTTGTATGGGAACCCCCTTAAACGTTTATTTTATTCGGTTTTTTAGTATTTGTTGTTATAAAGGCTACAGAAATACATCATCTGTGAAAATTTCAACTGTCGAACTATTACGGTTCATGAGATACAGCCTGGTGACAGACGGACAGCGGAGTCTTAGTCATAGGGTCCCGTTTTACCCTTTGGCTACGGAACCCTAAAAATGAGCACAAAAATGTGGGATCTCCTTTGCTTCTGAGTGTACTAAAATCTCAAGAAGGTAAGCTGTCACATCTCAACGTCTCGGCTTGCAGCTTTCATTCATTCATCTATTATAAAAATGAATCCCTATTTCCCTTGGTCCATCACGCGTGAGCGGCTAGACCGATTTCGCAAATTTTTTTTTGTTGTGTTCTTATTTGTCACGAGAAGGTTCATAAGACAGAAACTATTGATATTTAAAAAAACTAAATTATCTCAGTATGTCCATATTTTTCATTTGTTTACCGCATGCATGAAAATGGTTTTAACTTTTTGTTACTATTTTGATTTTGTTTCTAAAGGTAGGTAGGTAGCAGATAAGTATTAGGTAGGTAGTAAGTAGGAAAAAGTGCATTGCAACGCATGCAGGGTACAGCTAGTATTTCATAAAATTAATTTTGCTCAAGTCCAGAATGTATGCAGCTACTTCAAAGCACACATACTAATGTCCAAACGTGACGTGAGCTGAATAACAAATTGTGTGCCTAATCGCTCACATCTTCGCTTAGCTTAACAAACAAATTATATTTGAGCTTAATCGCTTAAATCTAAGTTCTTATGAAGTTAATAATCTTTAATCGCATGCATACTTAAGTTTTGTTGACCGAAGTTAATGAGAAAGGGACTCACATGTTAGGAATTTGTACCAGGGTTGTTGCTGATGCTCATTTTTTTCACATAAGCTGATGTTGATGCTGATATTTTATCATTGACATCAGCGGATGCTGATTTTAATTGTTTTCTTAAAAAAAACAGGGAAAAGTACTGACCATTATGAATTTATACCCAAAAGTTGCACAGTTTTCCTTGGTATTGAAATAAAAGGTTATGTTTTAATAGTTTACTGACTATTAATAAACAAAAGAATAAATCTTATACTAGTTTAGTAACATATGCCATAAGCCTCGCCGCCTCTGTGGTCATGAGCATTTATAAATAATCAGCATATTCTCCATCTCTCGTGTCAGCACGCGCTACACGAAAATAACTCATGCTGTGGTGAAAAGATTAGCCAGTAAGCGAGGTTGGTAGCGGGGCTGACTACCTAGGGTGCGCCGGACGTACTTAAGTATCGTCACTCGTCGAGGCTCTTTTCATTCACCCCCAGCATAATCAGCATCGATCTATGCGGATGCTGATATTGAAAATGATCCTGAATTTCCGCGAATGCTGATGTTCGCAACAACCTTAATTTGTACTAGAAAAAAAAACTTCCTTTTTATTCCAAAATCAATAAAGCCCGTAAACGTCTACTGGTGGACATGGGCCTCCCATTGACCGCTCCAAAAAACGATCATAAGGAGATGTTGCCTATAATTACCTCACTTAGCGGACAGATTAGTGACAGCAGTGTGTTAATTGTTAATTAGCATAATCGAGGGCTTGAGTGCTTGAAAAGAGCCCCCACGAGTAACGATGTGCCATAATCGCTATAGTTGTTCGTCTAGCCTTTTCTCAACCATGTTGGGGTCAGCTTCCAGTCTAACCAGATTCGGCTGAATACTAGTATTTTACACGGAGCGACTGCCATCAGACCTCCGCAACCCAGTTTCTGGATAATGCCGCTATCCTAAGGTCAGACCGGTTGTCAGACTTTTGGGCTTCTGACTACCCGTAACGACTGTCATAGGTATTCACATATGACATCAGGGACCGACGGTTTGACGGTATCTCCGAGGCACGGCCTTAATAACTATAACATGATACCATCATCATTATGCTTCATAGAAAAATTGGTGATTGCAGTACGTTATGTTTAGGGGAAAAAGAATGATTCTTTCCATCTTTATGACATAATTCCTAAGTTGCCTTTTAGGACACCCACGAGTTAAATGGGTGGTGGTCTATTATGAACTCCTATTACAAGCTACTACCCTATAGTATCCGGCACATATTTCAAGTCCTAGCTAATTAGGGTACGTGTTAACACTGTTATATTTTAATTACAACTGCTCGGTGCCTGCCTGGTTGGTCTAGTGATAGCAAGCGCGACTGCTGAACGAACTTTCCGTGCGTGTCAAATTACTCAGTAGCGGCCTGGAGTCCAGATTTGTGCCCGATTGATGGCAATAGGCTTGCCCCTTATTATGTGATACTTAAAAATAACGACGAAATGAAGATATTACTATACACCTCTGCCCCTCCCTTCGGGGAACACAAGCGTGATGTTATGTTACTTAATTCCAATTCAAAATGACAAAGATTACCAATCATCATCCGTTTGTTGACAACTGACATAACATCTACCGATATGCAATTAATTAGATCAGCACTAATGTAGTCGCACATAGAGCAACGTAATTGAATACAACGTAATTGAATACAACTTAATCCAATTATCTGATTTACCAATTAATAATAAACGAGAGATACGTTGCATTCGCATAACGAATTATGGTGTGATATTAGCAGTTTATAAAACTGTTACATAATAGGGGTTATTAAAACACGAGAGTGAATTTAAAAACTGAGCCGAGTGTTTTAATACCTATTTTTGGGCAGTTTCATACACTACCTTATCTAAACTTATGCAATTTATATAAAAAACCAAAGTTAAAATAAAAACAATATTCTGGCACGCAATACCAACAGCCCATCGCGCATTCATGTGCCTGCGCACGCCGTGACAGATAATAATATATGCAGCCGCTTAAAAAAATTAAATTCAAAACTCCTTGGTCGGTCCGAAATCTACTTTATTAGAAAAAAAGTTATTTTGAAGCATTATAAAATTTTGTTAAGGCGCTCTCCCACCGAAAGTGGCGCCACTTCAAAAAAAAAGCATTATTTCTGTCAACACACAACATATTGAAATTTCGTACGTACAACATTTTAGTCAAGTGTTGTAGAAATTTTCGAACACCAAATATCAACACTAGAGCTTCTGGATTCGAAGTTTTAGCAATAAGTACCAAAAACGGCCGTATTTAGCATTAATTACTAAAACATCTAACCTAGGATATCACGACGGCGACGGTGCGTAGCAAAGACGTCGTGTTAGGGCCGGCGCACATATTACGAGGCGCAGCACAGAGCATTTTTCACTGTCAAACTATTAAAGACATTGTTCGCGTTGAAATAATATCAAAAATCAAGGAACTATGTGCGTCTGCGCGAGCATGCGCGCGCCCGCGCACTCGTGTTCCTTACTTCAACACGAACAATGACGATAATAGTTTCACTGTGAAAAATGTTCTGCGCTGCGCCTCGTCATATGTGCGCCGGCCGGCCTTTAGTCTCTAAGGCCTTCCCAAAAAATTCCGGCGACGCAAGTAGTACCCCCATTGGCTAGATACCCTTCACATCTCGCCAATAACTGCTCGGTTACGAAAAAACGGTCCGCAAAGACCATCTACAAACAGTACAATAGAAAAGAAAAAAGCAAGTACTTAGTACCTAGTCATTTTTGCAATTTCTAGTGAAATATTATTAAAATTAAATATAGCAAAGCATACACAAAAGCAACAATTAAATAACAAGGTAGGTATTTCAAATTACCATTCAACATGAAGGAACCATTAAAATGAATGCATAAAATCTGCTCATTTAAATTGAAATACCTACAAGATATGCGAGTTCATTGAAGCCGCGGAGGTATGAAACATGCCTGTGTCGGTAAGTCATAAATAGGGTTCCTTAGTCATAATTATTGTTTTCATACAGTAAGAATTTAATAAATAGAAAAAACAATTTATTTGGTGAACAAGATTTTCAGTAAAACATGCGTATTTATTTATTTAGGATCTCCAACAAAGGATACACATACACAAAACAAATCACATCGTATGATGGGGTTTGAAGGAACATTGTGTACAGGGGCCTAATTCTCCTAGAATAAATCTTGATAAATCACAACCGAACCAAGGCCGAACCGTTCATTCAGACAGTTCTCAATTTCAAAAGCTGTCGAATTGTTTGACAAAAAAAACAAAATCAATCATTTTGAAAGTTTTCGAAAACAAAAACTGACTGACGGTTGTGGTTCGATTGCGTTTGGCAACAATTTATTTTAGGAGAATTGGGCCCCAGTTTGATGCAATATCGTTGGCGGCTGTGAAGTGAGCTGCGAGCGCACACACTGTCACACACACACACACTGCCACACCGCGAGGCGAAGTTGGCGGGTTGCGGGCGGCTGTCGGGCAGGTGTGCTCCGCCCCACCGATCCCGTGACGCCCCGCTAGCACCCGACTTGTGTCAACTTCACAGCTGCCAATTAAATTTAATCCTAGTATTGAGCCAACTGCTCAATAATTTGTTCAATTACATTGCTTGATTAAAATGATCTTGACTTTCTAGAAATACTTTAGAGAGGTTTCAATAAAAAGCTTTGGTCTGTTTTCTATTTTTTTTTTATTCTTTAATGTGTTAATTATTATTTTTAACCTTATAAACGCAACTGTTTTTATTACTTATTAGCTTGTTTTATTTTCTTTTTCCCGTTTTAGAGCTATTTAAATAGTTTCTGTATTTTTACATATCGTAAAATTTTAATTGCAGAAGCGACACATTTTTTATTTAAACGGATGACCTAATAACATACCCCGGCCCGAACCAATTCAAAAACGGTTAACATATTTTCAAAAGTTTTTTTAGTCACAGTTTACTCACGTGAATTCTCGGTCACTAGTCAGGGAATCCCGAAAAATGCACGTGAGTAAACCGTAACTAAACATAAATTTAATATGAATGTGTCTCACGAAAATAATACAAAATCGTTTTGAGTGTTTTTATATAATACTGCTATAAAAATTAAGATATTGTTTGAAAAAAAAAACCCTATTGTATTACAAAGACAAGATTTTTTATTTTTCTAAATTCCCTTCTATTTTTAAAGCGCCAAAAGACTGCTTAGGGGTCCTTATTTTGCTACGGAACTCAAGTAGGTCGGTAAAGTTAGTACGCATTATGAAAGGCATTGCAACTGACGGGCAAGCTAAAAAATGCAGAACCTCTTTACTTCAGTACACATCGCTTTTGTGGATAAGATGCGACGATGCGGGTGAATCGCATGTGCGTTTTTTTTCCTTTTAAGTTCGGTCTGCCGTATAGGTTGGTTTTAGTTTTATGAGTTAGTGGAGTCTAAGCGATATTATTAGTAGTTGTCGCTTGAAGTCAGATTTGGCAGAAAGGGATTTTTCAGACTGCAGATAACTCTCAGTTGTATAAATCCCGTGTGCGGGGATGGGCTAGAATATAAAACGTCCTCACCGCTGGGAATAGACGCGTGTTGTAAGACTCAACAAAACCCAGCACACTTGGTGGTAGAATATATACGGTCCGCCTGGCTAGCTACCACTCTCACGTTAAAGTCCAGCGCCAAGCAGCTGACTGTGTTCCGTCGAGTGTATGTGAGAGCTAGAGGGGTATACGGGAATCCCTCTATATCTCCGTTGCTTGGATTCGTGTGCTCCATCTTAGGCTTTACGCTTACACTCAGGTGCGACTATAAGGTAAGGTATAACGGGCTGGTGTCCGCAACTCCACGTCTAAGCGCGTATTTTGCGTGATGAATCTCAGGTGCGACTAAGAGCCTGTCCACATCTCCACGTCATGACGTCGTCAACGTGGAACGGTGCGGTAACGTGGCACGGTGCGTTGACGTAACGTGCAAATTTACGTTACCGTATCGTAATACGTTCCGCCTCTAGCCGCAAGCGCACACGTATATGCGCTCCGCCCGCGCTCTCCACGCCCGCGTGTTAGTCGCCGTCTATGTGCTCCGATGCTTTAAAACCATATCTTACTGTTTCTCTTATTAAAATTCAGGATCTACATGGTCAACGATAAATCTAACAACGATCCTGACGTGCATTTTTACGATGCGGTAACGTAAATTTGCACGTTACGTCAACGCACCGTGCCACGTCACGTCAACGCACCGTGCCACGTCACGTCAACGCACCGTGCCACGTCACCGCACCGTTCCACGTTGACGACGCGACGTGGAGATGTGGACAGGCCGTTAGGCAAAGCCGAAAAACTCAAATAAAAAAAGCGCTATACCTTTTTCACTATTGTTTCTTATTTTAGAATGTACTATCCTAGTTGTAGTTTGCTAGGTATCTGATGTCATGATGGTCGACGAAATAGATGATCATAAGAGAAAATCCCACAATAACCTCTCAATACACAAGTTAAGCGAAGCCGACGTCTACTCATACTGTACACAGAAACTAAGTAACTTTGAGCAAAAATAGTTGCTGGGAAACGACTTTTATTTTTAGATTTTAATAAACAGCTGTTAACTATTGCATTGTGCACTCCATAACCAGTCGGTTCAGAGGTACTCTCTTTTAATCCCGTGCGGGGTTAATCTATACGAGTAATAGATCATATGGTTTAATGAAATTACACGATTTCGTTTGCACCCTGTATTCTGTATTCATTTGAACTGCTCATATCTCCCCAAAATTATAACACCCAAACTTTTCGAATCACTTAACTTAATTCACAAACATACGAACTCCGTCTTTGTGATATAATCACGGATAAGTTTCCTTTACATTTTGTGGACTAGCGTTAATTAGTCTCAAAGTTTATTTTCTCGGCGAGTTCTTGAAACTCAAAATACTGGAGCAACTTCGGTTCTCCCTCAATGACGCTCATTAAGCTCTGTTTATGGTTCAGTTAATTATTTTTATTCATAGTCATTAAGGAGGTTATGTTACTGTAGTACATTTAATAGTCTCGGAGTTGGTGCAACTATTTTAATTTGAAGCTTAAAGGTACGAGTTCGTAGCCGAATGCAGACAGCAGCAGCAGACGACGTGTCGTTGCGACACTTCTAGTTTCTATGAAATAACTTCCGCAGCTAGCGACACATCGGCCGACTACACGTCGCATGACCACAGGCGACGTGTCGCCCGACCTCAGATCAGTAGTGCCACCGACTCTGGAGCGACAATACATTGAATCTTTCTCAAAAAATGAGTTTTTTCAATTCCGAGGAAGAAAAACTGATAAACTGCAGCCATCTGCAGTTGGGTTCGGAATCATGACTGCAGCGACATGACGCTGCGACGTGTCGCTACGACATGTCGCAACGACACGTCGTTAGCTGCTGTTGCCTGTAGTCGCCTACGAACTCGTACCTTAAAGCTTGAGTTTCGAGATGTAGTGCTATCTTTCAAAGATTTGACTATGGCGTAAGTATTATAAAGTTTGTAAGTGTTGTTATTGTTGAAACACGGGATTCGGGTCATATAAATTAAAGTTTATTCCCAACTATATTGTTTTAATGTTAATTATCAGTAAATTAGGCACAACAATGAGACCAGTTCGTAGCCGTAATCCCGTGACTGGCGAGGCGGAGCATAAACGCATAACATGCAATTTATACGTACAACTAGGATATACCTACATACATTAATTTCTATATACCGGATGACTTTTATTACCGCCTGGGAAAAAATGGGTAGGTATATATAAGTATATATATATATATAAGGTTAGTCAGAAAGGGGGTACTAATCCGAAAGGATGTTAAAGTACACATAATAATGAATAACTTTTGTTCTATAACTTTTCCCAAAAGTCAATAGTTTAAGAGAAACAGTTGATCAAAAATCTCAAAAAAAA
Organism: Amphipyra tragopoginis; assembly: GCA_905220435.1. Lineage (NCBI taxonomy): Eukaryota > Metazoa > Arthropoda > Insecta > Lepidoptera > Noctuidae > Amphipyra > Amphipyra tragopoginis. The sequence continues at coordinate 9,827,175 of HG992006.1, forward strand.
AACTCTAAAATCTATCTATCCCCAGTTATGATCAGCTGTGTTTATATTTTAGGTCATATTTGGGATCATGAATTAGAAGCACCATTTTCTGAATTTGTAACTAAAGCAGGGAAGAAGAATTTTTGAAAAAACTAAAATTAAAATCAATTTATTTGGAAAAAAAATATATCGAATTTTGAAATTTTAACACTTGCTTTCAAACAGTCATCAGCAATACTATAAGTGGGCTTCGGATTAGTACCCCCTTTTCGACTAACCTTGTATATATATAATTATATAATATATATATATATATACCTACCCATTTTTTTTTATAACAGGTAAACGGAGCAGAACCCCATTAAATATTTTTTTTTTAAATTGTCTGCAACGTTTATCTATCAACAAATACTACGAATTTGAACTAAATTTTCATACTAAATCAATGAAAACAGAAATTTTGAAGTAAGTAAATCAATTAAATAATATCTAAATTCAAATCATACACACTTGCGTATGATTTGAGTTTCTGTAGTAGGTATTTATAGATATATCAATTTCAAAAGAAGTTAAAGACAAAAAAATAACTAACCTTCTACTGCGTTCACATATTTCACCCATTTTTTTCCAGACGGTAAAAAAAAACGCCCAGTATAGTCCCTACATCATTCCCCTTTCGCAATTTTATCAATACAGAAAAAAAAAACTTTTTAGTATGAACAGAAATATTTGTAATTGCAAGTGAGCAATGATAAGTTACAATAAAAGAACGATCATATTTCAGACATCATAATCGAGCTATACAGCTATGGCAGTTGTAACTACTTGTTAAAAATGAGACTTGGTATGAATAGTTAATATTTATAGTTTACCCTCTCATACCTTATTTTATGCCAACGTAGTTCTCGAACAATTCAAAAATTGCTGTCTATCAATAGTTAATCAAACAGCTTTACTGTAAATTAAATTAAAATATTAGGTACTTAAGCCTTACGTGGCTTACAATCGTTTTAATTAGGCACAACTATTTCTAATTAGTCTCAAACACTGTCAAGGGAATTTAATTTGAAATACAAACTACTGAATTAAATATAAAACGGAGTCTTTATAAATAAATGGAAACACGTATTTTGCTATTGTAGTAGATAATTTTACTTTATCTATTTCTGAAATTAGCATGTAAGTGTAATACGGGCAGTGCTTTTTATACAAAGTGTAACATAAATAACGCACAACCTCTTATGGGGTATTGTACTCATCATTATGAACAACTTTTATTATGGGACAACACCTGAAATCACGAAAAAAAACAGCTGTTCCCAAATTAAGTTCAAAAATTTAAGTTCTGTATACATCACAGCAGTCTGTTTGAAGCGTTTTGGTTTGTTCCCTGCAAATCTTTTGATGGATTTTTGGTAGTATAGTCACGAACGAGCAACAATATATTTATTATACTCAGTGAAATTTAAAGTGACTTCAGAGATATAGCTGTATTGCAATCCTTGAAATATTTTTAACATAGTATCCGCAAATACACAAATTAAATATGCATTAAGGGAGTTGGTGGAGTTGGTGACTGTACTTTGATAGGGAAAAACGTAGAATTGAGACAAAGAAAAGACTTTTTTCTAAAACTAAATAAAGCGTATTGTTGATTTCGTTCAGTTTTTGAACACTAGCTGTTAGCTTAAAGGCAGTGCACAGACTATGCAGACTATTCAATTTAGATAGTGGCACAGACACTGCCGGAAGATGTTATTCGAGAATTTTCATTAACTCTAAACTGAAATATTCTGTTCGTTGCTCTTAAGCAAAATTTGTAAGAAAAGCGAAAATCTTGTTAACTCGTCTCATAATGCTGTCCCATATAGCCGTGCTTTAGTGCAAACATGAATTTACTAAATCCAATTTATGAGTCACTAAGTAAGTGCTAAAATTTTCACGTTCATCTTTTATGAAAATTATTGGAGGGTAATTTTAGTTATATAGTCAGGCAAAACTATTAACTTGAAGGAATAAAATGACGTTTTTGCTATTAAAATTGTGTAGTTTATAAGTAAATAAAGTAGGAATTGAAAAGTGCCACCCGGCACCCGACCCGCATCGCGTCGTCGCTCGGCGTCCACTCGTTGTCAGCAGGTGGTTCACTGGTGGACGCCGCGTTATCACCAGTAAACGTCGCGTGGTCAACCAGATGAGTCGTCGGAGGAGTCCACTCAATGGTAGCGCGCGGTTCACTCGGGACTTGTGCGTTGTCAATGCGCAGCAACGCAAGGCAAGCATGCGAGCAGCGAGTTTTCACCGAGTGTTCACCTCGTCGTCCGCGCATGGACGGCATGCGCCCGGGGCGATCCGGTGACGCTACGAAGTTAATGTAGTGAGCGCACATCCAAACAAGTTCATTTATAGAATACTAATACAATACAATACAATACAATACTCTTTATTGTACACAAAACAAACAAGAAACATTACTATAAAAATAGAGATGTACAATGGGCGGTCTTATCACACTAGGCGATTTCTTCCAGACAACCTTTGGATGGACATGAAGTGCAAGAAACAAAAGAGAGAGGTAGTTCTCAGTGTAACAATAAATAAGGAGACATTAATTAAGTACTTTAAATAAACCTAAAAAAACAAATAAATAAATAAATATTTCATACAATAAACATATTTTAAATGAAGTATGTATATATTGTGTAGGTAATGTGTATGTAATACATAACATAAACAGACAATAAATAAATATATATGAAGATGCAAACATAACTATAGCGATAGGTAGTGATCCTTGACGAGTCTCTTGAAAGTTGCTAAGGATTGCGCACGTCTAACTATAACTGGCAAAGCATTCCAAAGCCGAACAGCCTGGACTGTGAATGATTTACCAAAGAAGTTGGTAGAATGCATTGGCATTTTTAACGTCAGATTCTCTGATGACCTTAACGATCTCGAATGTGTGTCATGGAGGAACTCGAAACGTTCTTTAAGGTAGGAGGGAGTAGAAGGATTGTACAAGATATTGTATAGAAGGTGAAGAATATGCGAATTCCGGCGATAGCGTATTGGAAGCCACTTGAGCTTAGTACGAAACTCGGACACATGATCATACTTGCGTAGACCAAATATAAATCGTATACAGAAATTTTGAAGACGCTCAAGCTTATCAAGTTGGCCCTCGGTGAGATCAAGATAGCTGGTGTCGGCATAGTCAAGTATAGGAAGAAGAAGGGATTGTGCAAGCGCAGTTTTGGTGCCAACTGGCAGGAAGTTGCGTAGTCTCCTCAGAGACCCTGCAGAAGCGAACATCTTTCGACTGACTTCCTTTATTTGTGCTTCCCAAGATAGGGTCTTATCAATAAATATCCCCAGGTTCTTAACTTTGTCACTCACGGGGACCGTAGTGCCATCGAAAAGAACCGGTGGAAGTTGAATCCAGTCAACTCTTGAAATCATCCTGGGACTGCCGACCACAATGACCTGGGTCTTTGAAGGATTAACCTTCAGTCCATACGCGTTGCTCCATTCGCGTATTAGGTCCAGATCGTGATTAATAGTGTTAACCGCTTCCGACAACTTATCTGGTACTGCTATGGAATAGATTTGGAGATCATCTGCATAAAGATGGTAGGATGAAAGAAGTCTGTTAGAGATAGTATTGATAAATACGGCGAAAAGTAAAGGAGATAAAACGCCGCCCTGTGGCACGCCAGCAGATGTATTGCACCAGGAAGAAAAACTTTCTTCTATGCGAATACGCTGTCGGCGGCCAAACAGGTAACTACGAAACCAATCAATCGCTGTTGGAGATATGTTAAGAGAGCGCAGTATTCCAAGCAGGATGTCAAAATCTACGGTGTTAAAGGCGTTACTGAAATCAAGGAGCGAGAGGATCGTTAGATTTCCATCCTGCATAGCTGACCTGATATCATCCGTAATATTGATCAAGGCTGTAGTGGTGCTGTGACCAGGACGGAAGCCGGATTGTAAGGGATTGAGGAGATTGTTCTTACAGAGAAAGGAGCTAAGTTGCTGATACGTTAATCGTTCGAGTACCTTAGACAGGAATGGCAAAATGGAAATGGGACGATATTCAGAAAATGATGAAGGATTAGACTTTTTCGGAAGGGGGATAATCTGGGCTTCTTTCCAAGTGGTTGGAAAACAGCCCCGCACTAACCGCACGAGGCGAGGCGATGCGGATCGGATGGTTGCCGGATCCGTTTGGTTTTTAATTAGCCACGAGCCCCCTTCAAAATGTTAAATCTTCAAAATCTTTAAATTCCAAAAACATTCAATAATTTCTCCAATTAATTACGGGACTGATCCTTGTTTACCAAATAAACAATAAACATAAATGTTCTAAGATAAATTTTGTTTCGACCTGACGATTTCATAACATGAAACATTTTCCGAAGCGGGCTGCACTGGAATTCAATTTGTTGGTATAGACCCCTGGCTTTGTCCGCAATAGTGTTGTCATGATCAATACAAAAATTGACCGGGATGACGAAGCCCGGGATATGACGAAAATCGAGAATTTTGGAAAAAAAAATGATCATCGTGAGCAAATTAGGACGACTCTATACCTAAATTCGACTTTTCATATGATTTATGTAAAATATTTTTTTACAACGTCTTGAATCTTGAGTCACTACATCAAGCTACTTTTCATTATAATGTTTTGCAAAGGTGAAATTTTAGTAAATTATAATAATTATTGATAATAGTAAATTATAATAATTATTATAATTTGCTATTATCATTTTTGCCCCCCCTGGGAAAAGCGTTACCTCATCATGAGATTAACGTAAAACCGGAGGGAACATTAGACTAGCTTTCTACAACCCCATCATACAATAAAAAATGTATCATGAGGTCTACTGAAAAGCTTACAAACCGCAGGGCAGCTTGTGGCGAGCTGTTGGTGAGTGGCGACACTGCGTACCTTATTGCCTCAGAGAGTCGGTCAGGGCCTCGTCTCCAGTTTGCCTTTATTGGCTGGCTGGAGTGGAACCCCAAGAGTGCCTGCAGGACTCTCAACTCTGGCTTGCCTTTATCGGCCGGCCAGAGGGGGGCCGCCAGAGCTATATGCTCGGGGGTGGAAGTGTCTAAAGGCGTAATAGCGGGGAAACCCACTCCGGGTCTTTTAGACCCGCGACGGCGAAACCGGGGCCACACCTCTCTACACCCCTAGCCGCTCACACGTCTGTTGCCCCCTTCGCCTATGAACTGGCGGCTTTTCAGGGGGCCCAGCTAGTGAGCTGGCGAGTCACCGTCTGCCAATAAATTTCAATTTTAAATGTTGAAAGGCAGACGCCGTTTTCTTCCGGCAATAGAGGTTATCAGTCCACCTAACACCCTTTCCCATAGACCAGACATTTTTCACCACATTTTGCAATAGTCTTGCACCCACCTGGGACGGTCCATAACTGTACTCCAATAGTGCAGCCGTGGATAGCCCCCGGTTGGTGCCCCACCCCATTTTAGATTAAAGTTCTCAAAGGGGCCTCTGCGCGTTGGACCTGTGTCCCCGTGTATGCCTTCCAAAGGACCGGACATCTTCCGCAAGGAAGATGAGCCGTGACTGAAAAGAGATACATTATAATTTAATTATTATAATTTACTATTATCAATAATTATTATAATTTACTAAAAAAAATTTAACCCCTCTGGGAAACGCGTTACCTCACCATGAGATTAACGTAAAACCGGAGGGAACATTAGACTAGCTTTCAACAACCCCATCATATAATAAAAAATGTATCATGAGGTCTACTGAAAAGCTTACAAACCGCAGGGCAGCTTGTGGCGAGCTGTTGGTGAGTGGTGACACTGCGTACCTTATTGCCTCAGAGAGTCGGTCAGGGCCTCGTCTCCAGTTTGCCTTTATTGGCTGGCTGGAGTGGAACCCCAAGAGTGCCCGCAGGACTCTCAACTCTGGCTTGCCTTTATCGGCCGTCCAGAGGGAGGCCGCCAGAGCTATATGCTCGGGGGTGGAAGTGTCTAAAGGCGTAATAGCGGGGAAACCCACTCCGGGTCTTTTAGACCCGCGACGGCGAAACCGGGGCCACACCTCTCTACACCCCTAGCCGCTCACACGTTTGTTGCCCCCTTCGCCTATGTACTGGCGGCTTTTCAGGGGGCCCAGCTAGTGAGCTGGCGAGTCACCGTCTGCCAACAAAATTCAACCTCAAACTTGAAAGGCAGACGCCGTTTTCTTCCGGCAATAGAAGTTAAACAGTCCATTAAACACCCCCTCCCATAGACCAATTTTATTTTTAGCATATTTTACAATAGTTTTGCACCCACCGGGGACGGTCCATGACTGTACTCCAATAGTGCAGCCGTGGATAGTCCCCGGTTGGTGCCCCATCCCATTTTAGATTAAGGTTTTCAAAGGGGCCTCTGCGCGTTGGACCTGTGTCCCCGTGTATGCCTTCCAAAGGACCGGACATCTTCCGCACGGAAGATGAGCCGTGATCTCAAAGAGATACAAGAATTATAATTTACTAAAACTTCACCTTTGCAAAACATTATAATGAAAATTAGCTTAATGTTATAGAGCTAGGATAATCCGATGCATATTTTTCTAAAGTTGAGTTGTTTGCTATTATGGAATGCACTTTTGTATCGAATAAATCCCGCGAAGTCGGGATCAACAAATTTAATGTTCTGATTATAGAATCGGATGTATACCTACGGTTAAGTGTTGGCTGTTATGGAATGCACTTTTGTATCGAATAAATCCCGCGATTCCTGAATCGACAAGCTAGTGTTTTTTTAACCATAGAATCGGATGCATATTTACCTACCTAAAGTTGTAAAGTAGTTAGTTACCAAACCGGCAAAGCAAACAAAGAGATTTGTCAAAAAAAAAAAGATTCCGCTCCATAGTTTCATAGGCAAAAATTTACTTAAGGTAAATATTCATCCGAATATCCTATCTCTAACAATATACCTAGGTAGTAGTTTTGGTAGATTTTTTGACTAGTGAGCATCAGCTAAATTTTAATTATAAACTGCACCTAGTTATCATATCCTGAGCCAGAAGATTAACGGTACTTTTAATTTTAGTTTTCCATGCAATGGGTAGCGTCGAGATTGAAAAATACCACTACACGCCGTCAAAAACCGGAATTCCGCCGCGACGAAAAGCTCCAAAAACGGATGGTACAACCTAAAATCCCTCGAAAATCCCGGGATCGACCATCACTATTCCCGCAGAACAGGGTCACAGAAATTTCACTTCATAAATTTCATCTGGTACGTCGTAATTATAGAACGAGGATGCCTCCGGATGGATTCTGTATTAAATTCTTCGCGGATCAAAATTAATTCGGCTACTTTCATCCTGCCGATTGGCTTTCTGATTATTTCTTTGGTGTGTTTTGTTGGTGTACGTTTTTGGGTATTGCTTTTGATGTTTCAGTTGAAAAACGTAATAAACATATAATATTTTCATAGATTTTAAATATTTTATTATTTTGAAAAAAAAATGCTAAAATGAAATGATAAGGTATTCCAATCATCGAGAGAACCCGCATATTTTAGGAGCATTAAAACTATTTTTTTTATCATTTTACGTTTCAATTGTATTTTAAACTAGCTTTTGCCCGCAGCTTCGCTTGCGTGAAATTTTGAATCCGTTAAGTGACGATTTTCCATACAAACTTTCATCCCCTAAATAACTCCCTTAGGGGTTCAATTTTGAAAAATCCTTCCTTATTCCTTGTCTACATTATAAAGGGAGTCCCTGTGCAAAATTTCAGCTTTCTAGGTCCAAGTGTTTAGGCTGGGCGTTGATGAGTCAGTCAGGACTTTTCTTTTTATTCATATAGATTGTTTCTCCAAAATCCAAAATTTATCTGAAAATCATATTATAATAAACTAGCGACCCACCTCAAACGGAAGAAATCACTTAAATTAAAATGAAAACTGCATCAAAATTCATTGAGTCGTTTAGAACAAGTAAGAAGACAAACAGACATACGCGAAAAGCGACTTCAATTTATACTGTTTAGAGATACAACATGTTTATCAGGTTCTTCTCATTTCGCGTATGTGTTTTGTCAAAGCTTACTAAGTAAAACATTACATATTACTTTCTTTTTGATATTCGGTAGCAATTAAAATGCCTTTCCTGCTCTTGATTTCTCATTTCCAAAACCAGATTACATAGTTATATTTGTAATAGTACTTACATAAATCTTCTATTTTATTTGATACTTGCACAACTGTGGTACATACGGCGGACTGAATGCCATAAAGTACCTATACTTTACGAGCCAATCTTTGTGTTAAATAGAAAAACATCGATAGAGGTACAAAAAAATCCATTCAATTAGGTGCCAATATAACTAGGTATAAATTAACAATACCCAGCCCACGCATAAACTTTAGATTAAAACAAGTGTACCAGAACCCAAACTTCGGAACTCAAGGCGACAGATTAAGACAGTTCTTATTAACGGTTATGCAAAGTTAACAAACAAACAAACTGCCCAACGGAGCCGTCTGTTATAACGTTATACACTTTGAATTTCTCGACGCGGTCCGAAAACCAATTATTGTTGGGAACACTGGTGCCAACCTTTTGTGCAAAGTCTCCTACTTCCAGAGTTTAATAATTTCTCGACTGGTAGAATAATTGCAGGTTGGACGTTGAAATACGTGTGGCGAGTTCGCCGAATGTTGGCGGTTTGTTGGACGAAAACTTGTGCTTAGTGGAGTAGCTCGGTGTTAGTGCTATGTGTGATTTAAGGCCATGTGTTGGCTGACTAAGCTTTCGTCTGGTAACTTAAGGTGTAGCAGAGAAAAAGGCGCCATTTTAGAAACATTCCATTTTGAAACCACAGTAGGTACATGTTTTAGCTTATAGAAGGTGTAACATAAATAACGCACAACCTCTTAAGGGGTCACTGTACTCATCATTATGAACAACTTTTACTACAGGACTAAACTGAAATCGCGAAAAAAAAATCAGTAGTTCCCTACATTTATGTTCGCATAACTCGTCAAAATGTAGGGAACAGCTGATTTTATGCAATGTATCATACATGTAAACCTTCCTCTTGAATCACTCTATACAGGGTGTTAACAAATTCGTGTAATTCCTTCAAACCACATGATCTATTAATGGTATAGATTAACCCCGCACGGGATTTAGATAGATTAAAAATATATTTTTTCCCCAAATATTTTTTTATGTGATAGAAAATTTCGATGCCTTGCATAAATGAACAAAGGCACGGCAACACAGCTGACGGGCACGATAGCGCGATATCGCTCCACGCAGTCAGTTAACTCGGGACGCTTAAAATTACTCGAATACAGAATACCATGGTTCATTTTTTGAAAACATTTTAATGTTTATTTTGAAAAAAACCTATGCAGGATCAATCAGTGTCACCAGTAGATTACGCGGTTTGAAGGAATTACACGAATTCGTTAACAACCTGTATATTAAAAAATCCCGCATCAAAGTCCGTTGCGTAGTTTTAAACATCTAAGCATACATAGGGACAGACACGCAGTAGGAAGCGACTTTGTTTTATACTATGTAGTGATTTTGAAGAAAACAAATAAAAAAAAGCTGGTAATCCCTATAGAAACACAATCTTAAATGTCAATAAAATAAACGATCACAAAAAAACAAGAGTTACTTACTCAATTTTCTACCGATATCAGTAGCTTAAACTACCCCTACGGGCATAGCGAAGGACTAAATAAGCCGGTCGATAACATATTAAACGCCTCCCAAACCTTTTTGTAACACGGTCAAACAAATGGGATACTTCAGCGAAATGTTCCGCGATTCTGACAACCGAAAATCCATTTCGCAATATCTGACAGGGGTATAATTCGATATGACGGAGAAGAAACAGCGAAAATAAACAGAAATAAACAACCTATGTTATTTCGCCGTAAAATAAATGTAAATATCGGTTATTCTTACGCAATTAGGGCGATTGGCAATATTTGGTTTTCCATTGGGCATTCATTTGCTACGTTTCATTTTCCCGATTTGTTTTTATCGAAAGATAAATATACTGTGTATTTTGCTTGTTTTTGTATAATATTTCTGCTTATCAACTAATATACTATAATTGCGCACGATTGTGGAAGAGAGGCGAGATCCAATTTCAAAGAATAACTAAAACTCAAAAAAAAACGATGCCTCTCACGTAAGTTGTGAGTGTCTAATTTTATGTATATTTTCTGTTCCAAATATAAAAATACCGAAAAATTATAGTTTTATATTTTTGCTATTTTTATATTTGGAACAGATACATAAAATTAGACACTTTTACGTGAAAAACACAAAAATGCAATTTGTGGCTTACAACAACTTACGTGGGAGGCATCGAAATGGTTCCTAATGTATCGAGCCGAAATTATTTGCCGTCTTATTGATAAAGTCTTAATTTTTATTTTAATAATTAGCAGTGATAGCTTCTTTATTTAATGATTTCTTTCCATGAAGAAAAATTGATGCATGGAAGGAAAGAATAGAAAAATAACTAAGATCGATCTCGGCCCACACCTCTAGCTTTTTAGATGTCTGTGCTGATTTGAATTTGATTAAGTACCACTGAATGGAGAACATCGTGAGGAAACCTGAACACCTAATAGGGCTCCAACAACTTCTCGATTGTGTGTAGTGCACCAACCTGCACCAGCCGTGCGAGCACGGGTCATTTATCGAGTCGATTAGAGAAATTTATCTATTCTAAACGTCAAATTTGACATAAGATATAGACAAAACGACAGCAGTTGTCGTTTTATCTATATCTTATGTCAAATTTGACGTTTAGAATGGATACATTTCTCGAATCGACTCGTTATAAATATCCGTGCTCGCACCACAGGGCAGCATGGTGGACTAAGTTCTTAACTTTTCTTAATCTAAAATAAGTTCCGCACCCAACAGTTGGATAGCAATAGGCTACTTATGTTTATTATAATGTATTTGGTCAGAAAATCTACTAGCGACCCGCCCCGGATTCGCACGGGTGCAATTTATTATACATAAAAACCTTCCTCTTGTATCACTCTATCTATTAAAAAAAATTGCATCAAAATCCGTTGCGTAGTTTTAAAGATATACGCATAAATAGGGACAGACAGACAGCGGGAAGCGACTTTGTTTTAAACTATGTAGTGATTTAAATAAAAATTTATTGCTGTCCTGGATAAGCGCATCACTTGAGAACGGCTGGACCAATTTGGCTTTTTTTTTTAAAGTGCGCATAATCCGAATTAAGATTTTATGGAAAAAAAATTGGAAAAATTGCCCGGAAAATTGGCAAATTGGAAAAAAAACTAAAAGTAAATTTTTAGGGTTCCGTACCGAAAGGGTAAAGCGGGACCCTATTACTAAGACTCCGCTGTCCGTCCGTCTGGCCGTCTGTCCGTCTGTAACCAGGCGGTATCTCATGAACCGTGATAGTTAGACAATTGAAATTTTCACAGTAGATGTATTTCTGTTGCCGCTATAAAAACAAATACAAAAAAAATAGAATAAAATGAAAATGGGTTATTCCCTGAGTACCCCGATCTCCGAGGCCCCCGTCCCGGAGAACCCCGAATACGATACATATTGTTAATTTCTTTTTTCTATTGTTTTCAATTTGTATGGTCGGCATAAAAAGTGCTTAAATGTATGTGTTTGAAATACATAAGAAGAAAGTAGTTTATTTGAAATTTTGTACAATGTCGAATCATAGTTTTAATAGAGGTAATTACAGTTTGAATAAAATGTATCAAAAATATAAAATGAATGTTACAATATTATCAAATCATACTTAACAAATATATTTTACAATTTATGACAACAATAATTGTATTCTTTTTTTCACTTTTAACTAAGTTTTCCTAAGTAAAATCGTGCTCATAACGCCTAAAACGACTGATTAAAATTGATAATATTTTGTTTTTTAATTATTTTTTTATTAAAGTTAATTATTTATAATTATCAAATTACTATTAGAAGAATGATTTGACATTACACTGATTAATTTTTTACACTAAATTATCATCATCATCATTTAACCAAAAGACGTCCACTGCTGGACATAGGCCTCTCCCAAGCATCGCCGCATCGACCAGTCCTGTGCTTCTCGCATCCAGCGGGAAGCACAGGATTTATTTAACATATCATCTGCAGACGGTACTTTTAAGCTAAACTGACTTTTAATTGAGTTTATCAAGATAAAAGTGATTCGGGGTCTTCCGGGACGGGGGCCTCGGAGATTGGGGTACTCAGGGAATAAGCCGAATATTTAAGGGGGCTCCCATACAACAAACGTGATTTTTTTTGCCGTTTTTATAGATAATGTTACGGAACCCTTCGTACGGGAGTCCGACTCGCACTTGGCCGGTTTTTTATGGGATTTTTGGATGAACTAACATCAGTTGCGACCCAATTTTTTTATCCGACTTCCACGCGGACGGAGTCGCGGGCACAACTAGTTAATACAGGCTGTAAGAGTAAACACCGTTATCCTTGAAACCAGTGGTTTGGGTTCATTTATAGAACGTAAAATCAATGAAAAATAACTTTTTTTTTTTAAATTTTCATTTTTCCTCAAAAGCATTTCACCCTATGCGCGGGGGCAACAAGCTACGGGAGGGGGCGCGGGGAACTCGCCACGTGGCCCGACGTCGGACGTACGGCCCCGCATAGTTTGCTACCCCAGTCAGTCAGCTGTCTCGCTAGCGAGTACGTGTACGCCGCGTCGTAGCGCCGCCGCGCTGCTCATTTCTCGCGCGTATATTTTTTTATTTTATTTTTTACTCGTTCCTGTATTTTTATGTTTAAGTCAACTACCCATGGTTTCAAGGATAACGGTGTTTACCCTTACAGCCTGTATATCGACATCAAAGCATAGTTGACTTCTGAAATTTACGTATTAAATAACTATCCGTCACTAAACCCTTTTACATTTATTCAGTGATTATCTAAACGTGCTTATAATCTACCTATTATCCCTAAACGTTGATGTTCATTAGGCGTATTAAGTTAATCATCTGTCGGAATTCTGGGCACGGCGTTATGGTCCCATACTATTATATTTGCGGCACTTTGGCATGCGTTTGATAGGTAAACGTCTATAGTCTTTGGCACAGTTTCAAATTATATAGACTTACTAGCTGTACCCGCATGCGTTGCAATGCACTTTTTCCTACTTACTACCTACCTACTACCTACCTACTACCTACCTACTACCTACCTACTACCTACCTACTACCTACCTACTACCTACCTACTACCTACCTACTACCTACCTACTACCTACCTACTACCTACCTACTACCTACCTACTACCTACCTACTACCTACCTACTACCTACCTACTACCTACCTACTACCTACCTACTACCTACCTACTACCTACCTACTACCTACCTACTACCTACCTACTACCTACCTACTACCTACCTACTACCTACCTACTACCTACCTACTACCTACCTACTACCTACCTACTACCTACCTACTACCTACCTACTACCTACCTACTACCTACCTACTACCTACCTACTACCTACCTACTACCTACCTACTACCTACCTACTACCTACCTACTACCTACCTACTACCTACCTACTACCTACCTACTACCTACCTACTACCTACCTACTACCTACCTACTACCTACCTACTACCTACCTACTACCTACCTACTACCTACCTACTACCTACCTACTACCTACCTACTACCTACCTACTACCTACCTACTACCTACCTACTACCTACCTACTACCTACCTACTACCTACCTACTACCTACCTACTACCTACCTACTACCTACCTACTACCTACCTACTACCTACCTACTACCTACCTACTACCTACCTACTACCTACCTACTACCTACCTACTACCTACCTACTACCTACCTACTACCTACCTACTACCTACCTACTACCTACCTACTACCTACCTACTACCTACCTACTACCTACCTACTACCTACCTACTACCTACCTACTACCTACCTACTACCTACCTACTACCTACCTACTACCTACCTACTACCTACCTACTACCTACCTACTACCTACCTACTACCTACCTACTACCTACCTACTACCTACCTACTACCTACCTACTACCTACCTACTACCTACCTACATGATGTCGAACGGGATAAAAAGTATCCTATGTCCTTCTCCTGGCTCTAAACTACCTCCCTGCCAATTTTCAGCTAAATCGGTTCAGCCGTTCTTGAGTTATAAGTGAAGTAACTAACACGACTTTCTTTTATATATATAGATATATGGAAGCCTTCAGCTTACGTGGATTTGATAACTTTGTTATACATATACTTACGCCTGTTATATTAAAGGCTAAGTAGAGGTCCGCTGTCCCATTTTAAAACCTAGTAAGGGACACTTTTTAGAAAAATCGTTTTATTGCATAATCTTGCTAACCTAGAAAGTCTCTACTAAATACAAAAACACCAGCGTTGAAAACTCACATAATAAGCAGATATATTTAAGCATCGATACCTAGTAAGTGCCATTCACTGCCTCTGATCATTTTAAAACCTAGTAAGTCACTTTAACCACATGGTTTTACATAACATAAAACACTTTTCAAAGGCGGACCGATTTAACGTTTCTATGCGCTCTCCTATAAAATTTCGTTTTAAGGCCTTACTAGGTTTTGAAATGGGACAGTCGAGATATTCAGTCAATTTAACTATTTTGATTTTCGTAATAAAATAAATCAATTAATTTTAGTACTTCCTAGTAAACAATATCTTAGGTCGAGCTGGCAATGTTTAAATTATCGTGTTAATGGATGACAAAACTTCTCACTTCACCAACCTCCCCCACAAAACACAACATACGGCGAGTATGACCAAGGCATGACAAAAGTGGCAGTGCCTCGTTAATAGGGTTTGTTACCCTAGAGATTTTTCGACTTGTGAATTTCCATATAAAAGTTTAATTTTAGTATACACTAAAGCTGAAACTAGTTTGTTCAGAATCACCAGGAGAATCGATTGACATAGTTTTTACACCATATTATATTTTTCCTTTTTTTTCATAAATCTCTTTCAATAGGTTTCTATGCTTATCAGTGGACGGGAATAGACACCTTAAGGCTTGAGACGGTCTGCTCGGTCAGTTTCGTGTATTAGACAACCCCTGCATAGCATGTCTCAGGCATTTCACACTTTACTAGGGAACTTAACGTGACATAAACAAATGTGTAACTTGGAGATTTATTAAAAAAAAAACACATATTCAGGCAGTTTTGGTGAACATCTTGTTGGGGTGTCTCGGTTTTTGTATACAGGGTGGTAATTTGAGATGGGGCATGAAGGGCGGCTACCTTAACCATTGTAGCTACAGGAAAACTTATTACTACCCCATCTCAAATAAGTTTTTTTGCGATTTCTGACTTTTCTAGTACTCTAACCTCAATAGGTCCGAAAAAGTCTTTTGATCCGGATGGGAAATGGGATCGATTGGCATCAAAAAAAAGTTTTGTGAAAACAGCCCTTTTTCTCACTGACTGTACTTTTTTTTCAAATCTGTGAATGCCGATTGAAATTATCCCAAAAGTTAGGAGCGGTCTTCTAAAAACGTTTTCCTATAGCTACAATAGTTAAGGTAGCTGCCCTTCATGCCTCATCTTAAATTACCACCTTGTATACTAAAAATTAAGTTGTATATTAATTTTCTCGAAAATTAAGCTTTATTCGACAAATTACGTCCTAGCTTTTCTCCTCCAATTAGGTATCGGAATCGATGGTAAAAATCTTTCGGGTATCACGGAACCACGGTGTATAATAATAGCAGAACTCCTTGTGAAAGAGTTTGTCCAGCGAAGTACTACCTCCATACCTATTTCTGCCACTAACCAGCATTGCTGTGTGCCGGTTTGAAGGGTATAGGTGCCGGTAAAATTACAGGCACATGAAACTTTCCAACTTTGTCTCTAATTTGGCAACGCATCAGCAATCCTCTTGGTGTTGTAGGTGTAGGCTGTAAGAGCTCTTACACACCACGTTTTTTTCAGGCGCCGTCGACGCGCGTTTCACTATTGCGCGTTGTCGGCGCTGCTAAACTTGAAATAGTCAGATTACTTGCGATTGCATCGTTGCAAACTCATGAGAAACGCGCTACAGACGCGCGTGAGTAACTCTCCTTGCAAAGTAAAACGCGTGTAGCACGCGCGTGAAGGAGCGTGTATCACGCTACAGACGCACGTGTCGGCAAGTAACCGATTAAAACGCGCTTCACGTATGTATTTGTAGCTAAAGAGACGCGCTGTGCCAGCGCGTCTGTATCGATGTAACTCCGCGCTACGAGCGCGTCGACAGCTCGCGAAAAAGTCGTTGTCTGCATACTATAATTTTATGAACGTGTGAATAGGTAAATTGGTTGCGATAACATCGCGTTTGCAGCGCGTTATAGTTGCGTGCGACGCGCGTCGACAGCGCCTGAAAAAAACGTGGTGTTTAAGAGCCCTAACTACTTACCATCAGGTGGGAAGTTGGCTTGTTTGCCAAAATATTACATAAAAATATATGTATGAACCATATTTTGGATTGTTTACTGTTATAAAGTTTTTACAGGTAAGTTATACAGCATTTTTTAGTTTGTAGCAGTAAGCATGTTGGCGAATCTTTTGATCAAAGATAATTATGTTTTCCAAATCAGTCGAAATAACTTTGGGTGGGTATCAAAAACTGATTGCCTCGTTGGTCTAGCGGTTGCAAGCGCGACTGCTGGGCACACGGTCCTAGGTTCGATCCCCAGGTCGGGCAAAGTGTTATTGGGTTTTGTCGTGTGGGATTTCTCAGTAGCAGCCCTGAGTCTGCATTTGTGCCTGGTTGATGGCAATAGGCTCGCCCCCTATTATGTAGGACTTAAACATAACGGCTAAAAGATGGTGTACTATACACCTCTGCCCAATCCTTCGAGGACCAGAGATGTGAGTATATGTATAACACAACAAAGTAACGTATGAATATTATATATCAAAAACTGTTCCTCTCATAAAAGTATGATCACTTGAACATTCAATGACACTAAAAATTGCTCACGTTAGACCACAGTAATGCGGCAGAGCATGCAAAAATCTATTTAAACAAGAATATGATGCTATTCACTTGATGAAACAATAATCTAAGTAGGTACTATAATCCCTTACAAGAGCCTTCCAAAACCCATTCGAAGAGATATCCATCCATTATCCATACTCTTGACCCTGTTAGCTGGACATGCCACCTCTCAGAAGTCACCTTTCACCTTCCCAGACAAAGCAAAGAGCAAGGCTAATACAGCCAAAAGCTAATTAGTTAGCTCTCGATGTATGTCAACGTACAAGACCTCTAAAATGGACATTATTATGTATATTTAGTCGGGTAACATTTATCTGTACTAACTCGAGTCGACTGAAACGTTAGCCGACCTAGGCACTGAATTTAGCTGTCGCACATCTAGTTATATCATGTCTAATATCTCAGATTTGCCGCCGGCCGTATTCTGTAACAGCGAAATAATATTTCGTAACAATTATTATTTTCCAGGGGTTTTATGAAGGAGTGGCTGGAGAGGCGGCATGGCGCCCTGAGCTTCCGGCTGACGCAGGTGCTCTCGGGACATGGATGTTTCGGGAAGTACCTGTGTCGCATAGGCCGGACGGGTTAGGGGACCCGTCGCCCGACCAGTAACAAGCCCGAGAAGGCGGCGCGCATGTGTTCCGTGCGCGCCTCTCAATAGGACGTGGGGTAAGGCCCCACAGAAGGAGACGTCCGCCAGGGGCTGGCAGACCGAGGCCTGCCGTTGTCGCGGTGCATGCAGCTGCGAATCCCGCGACCCCGGCTAAGGATCAGGAGAAAGAACACCGTGGGTTTTTAGCCGGTAAGAGTCTTCCCCTTTCGCCTTCCCCGGGAGGGCACCCATGAGGATATTCGCACGAAAAAAAAAAAGAAAAAAAAAGGGTATTGTGACTAATTAACAACCGCGCAGATCATATGATTTGCAAGGTTAAGCTGCCCTTGCCACGGTCAATCTGTGGATGGGTGACCATTCGTTACATATCAAGACCCCTCCGTGCCTCGGAGAGCACGTTAAATAGTCAGTCCCGGGTGTCATACGAATGCCTATGACAGTCGTTACGGGTACTTATAAGCCCGAAAGTTTGACAACCGGTCTAACCTTAGGATTGCATTGCCAAGTAACTGGGTTGCAGAGGTCTGATGGCAGTCGCTCCGCATAAAATACTAGTATTTAGTCGCACCTGGTTAGACTGGTAGCTGACCCTAATATAGTTGGGAAAAGGCAAGGAAAATACATTACTTTGCTTTATTGCTTGACTAATTCTTCTTCTCTGGTGTCACAAGAGCTTTAAGAAAACAGCTCATGCTGTGGTGAAAAGATTTAGCCAATCAGCAAGGTTGGTAGCGAGGCTGACTGCCCAGGGTGCGCCGGACGTACTGAAGTATCGTCACTCGTGGAGGCTCTTTTCATGCACCCCGCTTGACTAATGAAAGTCGCAAGCAGATTTGCCCAATTTTGACTATCGATAACGTCGATCAATAAAATCTTATCTATAAAATTAAATAAATTGTTTGTAAGTAGTAAAAATGAAGCAAGTCCTAAATCGACTCGACAATGGATAGAACTTGTATCAAATAAACGGTAAGCTCCATTATTTTTAATAATTATATGGCTTAGCGAAACCATGTATGTATTTTTTCCTGTTTACAGAGCCATAACAGGTACACAGGAAGCCCAAAAACAATAAACCCAAATGATCGTGAATGACTAGGTTTCGACACGGCTTCTTTGTTTTAGCACGGTATAGTCGGATTGCATTCAACACAGCAAGACAACATTGAACAATCCAGCGAAACTTTGATTTCATACCTACTTTGTATGAAATAAAATGCTTGAATACTACCTTTACCTCTCTGTCGCGCCAGAATGATCTATTCGAGAATCATGTCATAGAGAAAAGATTAGTCAGTTAACAAAGTTGGCGGGGCTGACTGCCCGAATTGCACAGACGTACTCGAGTATCGTCACTTGTGGAGGTTCTTTTAATGCATTCCCTGACTAATAAAATTGTAACAAGATTATACACCGAAAAATGTACGGTTATACTGACGTTATACACCGCATAACTTTAATCAGCGTTGATTTGTATGGGGATAAGTATTTCATCGCTTTAGAACCGAACCCTATACCGCATTCCTCCATCAATTCTAAGCTAGATAATATTGAACAACTAAGCAAAATGCATTAAAATAAGTAAGTTTAAGCACGCTGCGTTAAGAACGAACTCACAGCATTCCTCGTAATAATTCCTTCAACCATATATTAAGCGCAAAGCACCGAATAGTGGTACGGCAGCCGTCTCGGGCATGCATTACCATCTAATCCCTGGATGAGTTCAAGTGTGACACTGAATATTAAACCGGCTCTGGTAGGTCACCCCGGATTAGATGATCCCGAAACTTTGCCAAGAACGGACCAACTTTAATTATGGTTTAATCACGATAGTTCAGATTTGCGTTAGTGTTTTTGATATATTGGGAGATATTAGGCGAGATTAGGGAGGACACCGTGATATTTAAAAAAAAAAACGGGCATGTACGTGTCGGGCCACACGCAGTAATAGGGTTCCACAGTTGCATAATAATGCGGACAACGAAGAGGGCTTAGTAATTTTTCAATGGAATTTGTACGAAGTTTTTACTTTTCCGATTGGTCGACTAGGTATTACTTGTAAAGCCTACTTAGCTGTGATAGTTTTCCTTTTAACTTCGTTGTATACAAGGTTAGTCGGAAAGTGGGTACTAATCCGAAGCCCACTTATAGTATCGCTGATGACTGTTTGGAAGCAAGTGTTAAAATTTCAAAATTTGATATATTTTTTTCCAAATAAAATGATTTCTATTTTGGTTTTTTCAAGAATTCTTCATATCTGCTTTAGTTAAAAATTCAGAAAATGGTGCTTCTAATTCATGACCCCAAATATGACCTAAAATGTAAACACAGCTGATCATAACTGGAGATAGATAGATTTTAGTTTTTTTTTTTTGAGATTTTTGAACAACTGTTTCTCTTAAACTATTGACTTTTGGGAAAAGTTGTAGAACAAAAGTTATTCATTATTATGTGTACTTTAACACCCTTTCGGATTAGTACCCCCTTTCTGACTAACCTTGTATACTAATGCCGTGATTTTTTTCACGTATCCAAAACTAACCGTTTAGCTGGCAGGGGGGCTGGGGACACTTGACTCTAACAAAAATTAGCACTTTAAAGCTTAATATTTCAGAAACGGTTCTCTTAAACGAATAATTGTCATCACAAACCCGCAATATTTTTGAAAGAACTATCCAACAACATCCCACAACATGGGGTAGACGAGAAAAAAAATCATCCCCACTTTAAGTGTAAAGGAGGAACTCTAAAAAAAATTTATTTCATGATTTGATTTTACCACTTTGTCGGCGTGATTAATATGTATACCCATGCCTTTATTTGTAGCTTTCTAGTACTAAGAGTCTCTGAGCTAAGCTGCAGACGGACGGACAGACAGACGGACGGACATGGCGAAACTGTAAGGGTTCCTTCTTGACTACGAAACCCTAAAAATAGTGGATCTTCTTCTCTTGTATCGGCACGAGCTCTAGGCATAGTTCATGGCATGGTGAAAAGATTAGCCAGTCAGCAAAGTTGGTAGCGAGGCTGACTGCCCAGGGTGCGCCGGACGTAGGTACTTAAGTATCGTTAAAATTATCATTATGTATTTTGAAGGTTTAGTTGAATGTAATGTTGACGACGTCTGTGGTCTAGTGATTTGAGTGTCGGACTGCTGATCACGAGGTCGTGGCTTCGATTCCCACAGGACACAAATATTTATGTGATGAACATAAGTGTTTGTGTTGGTCTGGGTGTTTCTTATGTACGTAATAAAAAAAAGTAAGTATATAAGTATTATATCCATTGTCTAGTACCCATAGTACAAGCTCTGCTTAGTTTGGGACTAGATGGTGCTGTGTAGAAAATGTCCTTAAATATGAAAATATTATCTACTTAAAAATATATTAATGTGTTTAAAATCAACATTTTTGTGAAGTAGGTTACATAGCACGCACTTATAAAGTTGTTTTATAATAACCTCAAAGTTCCCGAAATTCTTCATTCGAGATACATATTTCTTGAAAATTTAATTTGCTGATAATTCACCGAGTTTATAACTCAGAATAAAACAGAACATGAAAAGTACAAAGTTAACTTACAGAAATGAATTCACCGTTTTTCACAATTGTGTCAAGTTTGGACTTTAAACTTTATAAGGTTTTTAAATGAAATCTTTTATAGAGTTATTTGACAAAGTTACGTCCACCAAGCTTTGTATTCATATTTTAACAACATTTATGTGCTACTAAGTACCTATAGCCACATTTATCTTCTTGTCTTGTGTTGGCAGGAGCTGTACGCGAATAGCTCATGCCGTGGTAAAAGATTAGCCAGTCAGCAAGAGTGATAGCGGGACTAAGGGCTAAAACACACTTCGCGTATCTTGTGCCGCGTACTGTGCAAGATACGCGACGCAAAATACGCTTAAGGTTTTTAACTGTGAGCAGCATGTAAGGCGACTAGAACTTTATCAAAAAAAAATTGCAAGTAAACCCAAATTTGAAACATAGCGGCATTTAAGGTAATACATAATATACTTTGTAAGCAATATTTATTTAGATAAGGTAGCTTAAGTGTAGTACAATTGAAAAATAAATAAAATGTGGCAATACTAATAGTGTTATGTGTGTTATATATAGGCTTCAGCTTTCAAGTTCTGAAAGCTTGCATGAACGTATACTACGAGGATACTCTCCTGTAGCACGTCGTAAAGTCTACCAAACCCCGTCTTATCAGTGACCACGGATGGTTTTAAAAACACTTCTAAGAGAAGAATAGGTATAGATTACACATGGGTAATCTGTAAAGAACTGAGCGTATCCTGCATGGTTCATTTTTCGACGCGTTACGCGTATGCTTCGCTACATACAAATTCTACTGCGCGCTTAATATAGTTATATTAAACGTATTTTTAGCGGCTACAGCCACGCGTGAACGTTATTAATTGCGTCTTGCCACATACTGCGGAAGATACGCTAATTGTGTTTTGGCCCCTACGTGTGGTTGTAACCGCTGTATAATACGTCGAACATAGTTAACTTAACATCGATCTAACACAAGATGCACGTGAAACTTTTAGGCCCTATTATGGTCTGTATAACGACGTATAACATACGTGGTGTAACTGTGCAGGAGAATTTGATGCATGTAATGCGATGTTTACGTGTAACGCGACGAAATATGAGCCGCGCAAGATACGCTCATTGTGTCTGCAGCCTAACTGCCGAAAATGGGCCTCACATACTGCATCCCAAATTATAACATATTTTTTTTGGTGACTATTCATTGAAGAATCTATGAAGAGATCCATGCTGAAGTGCCATGTTTAGAGGCACAAAAAAACGTGATGAAAAAATCAATACCTCCCACGTAAGTGGTTGTAAGCCACAAATTGCATTTTTTTGTTTTTCACGTAAAGGTGCGTAATTTTATGTATATTATCCGTTCCAAATATAAAATACCGGAAAACTATATGTATTTTTGCTATTTTTAAATTTGGAACAGATAATAAATAGTACATAAAAATAAACACTTTCACGTGAAAAATACAAAAATGCAATTTGTGGCTTACAAGAACTTACGTGGGAAGCATCGAAATATTATAACCCAAAACATAAGCCCACATTTACCTTAACGACGAGAGTATTGTTAAATATAATTCGGCAAAGGAAAATCTGTTTCCTGCAACTTATTTTAGAACTATTGTTCGCCACAATAGCGCCGCTGATTCCGTCAGGCGTTCTCTTGATGTAATGCCGTCACTAAACACGGGGGAAGTGGGAAACTGCTCTGGTTCGGGAATGGCCCCGTTATGCGCATAAAAATATGGAGGAAAAGAGTATGTGAAATATGAAGAGGATTGTATGTGACGTTAAGCGTTTTGACTCCTGTGGGAGGATGGTAAATAAGGAAGTTGGTAATGTTGGTATTATTATTGTTGAGTATATATTATTGAGTAATTTGTAATTTCAATGAGAATAGACCGTGTAGCCCGTTCATATCGCAATAGATATAATACTAATTATCCGCTTATTCATTTAACTTACATAATATTAAATACATTTTTCAGTTCTATAAAAAAAAACAGAAAACATTTAAACATATAAAAAATAATAGCCAAACACCATCGGGAACAGTGTCCAAGCTGTCGAGTCACGGCTCCAGGGAAAGGAACCTTCAAAGAGGAAGTGTCAAAGAGTGCTACTTTTTGTATCAAGCCCTTGATCAAGTCGCCCAACTAGAGCCTCATGAGGTGTTGATTGAGGTTCATAGCTATTAGGCCATTCGCCGTAATGACTATCGGGACAATGACTGCTGAGTCCACATCCCACAACCTCGTGTGCTAAATCAAGATATTTTATTTGTTTATCTTTCTAAGCTTTCACGAGGTTCTCGTCATGAGGGACAGTGATATCAACAATCATTGTGCGGCGCTCTGATCTATCTGTTACCACTATAATTATCAGGCTTATTGGCAACAATAGTCTTGTTAGTGATAATAGATCGATCCCAGTACAATGTGACAACTGAGTCGGGCACATTATACCTGTAGTACGGTACTTCCGATTCCATAACATTGTATTTCAGAGCAAGTTGCTGGTGAATAATCCTGGCCATCGAGTTATATCAGTGCAAGTATTCACCGTTAGCAAGACGAGAACAACCAGAGATAATGCTAATACTAACTACATTTTTTTTTATTTTACTTTATTGAGTCATAAAACTGTTACGCATTTCAATTACAGTACGACAGGATTAATATTAAGCTAGGTAAACGTGTGACCCACACCAATGTCCGCGGAATAATATTAAAGATATAGTTAAATGCGTGCGTTAATTAAGCAGAGAAGTACGTACCTACTCGTAGGTATTTTAGGGATAACAATAACATTACGGAACTAATTTAGAATTTCAATAGCCATTCTTTTGAACTTCAAGTGTGAGAGCGCGAAAATACGAGTATCCAAGGCGATAAAATGTGTGTTAAAAGCATCACAGTTCTAGGTACAATGTAACATAAGCTATTAGTAATGTCAGTGCAATCCAACCTGTTATTACACAGACCGTGAAGCATCATGACCATGAGTAAGCTGCGTGTATTATAAATGCATTTACGTAGAATCGACGTCAATGTATAAATGTCAAAGCTTATGAGTTCCTGAATAGATTTGAATGACATTTGGGATACAATGGGCCATGTCTTGGAATAACAAACTTTTTATCCGGGTACACGGAGTAGTTCCTCCAGAATTCGAAAGAAGCTGCCTGGCAACAGCTAGTTTAAAATAAAGTTAGGGAAAAAAAACAAAAAAGATAGGTACTGCAATGCAACAAAATTATGATGTAGCTAATTCAAGGTTAATAAGAAAGGGGGTACAAATCCGCGGGCCACTTAGGCGATTCGCACACTGCACCGCATCACGCAGCTTAGCGCGGAAGTGCGTGTTCTTATGTTGTTTGCAAGTATCTGTATTTTTGATGCGGTGCAGTGAGCGAATCGCCTTAAAGTATCACTGATGACTGTTTTCAACAAAGTGTTAAAATTTCAAAACCCGATAATTTTTGTTTCAAGAAAAAAAAACATTTTAGTTTTTTCATAAATTCTTCATCCCTGTTTTACGAATTCAGCAAATCCGTGACCCCAAATTTGACCTAAAACGTAAACACAGCTGATCATAACTGAGCATAGATAAGGCTTTAGCGTACTTTTTATGAAATCTTTGAACGGCTATTTGTCTTAAACTATTGACTTTTGAGGAAACTGGTGGAACAAAAATTATTCATTATTATCGCTACTTTATCACTCTTTCGGTGACCTCTTCTAACCTAACCTTTTATTCTTGGTATATTGCATCTACGAGAGCAAACTTCTCGGAAATCATAATAATATACGCAGTAGTTTCAAATTCAAACTAAACGTTTTCGATGTTTCCTTTAAACATATTATTCACATCTAACAAGTAGGTCAAGCATATTGTGAGGGCCCCGTATTTACATACGAATTATATACCGCCCTTTGACAGTAACTATAGTCCCTTCTCATAACATATTAACATAAAATAAACTTTAGATGAAATTTCCTGGAAGGCGTCATACAGATTATTGAAGGTAAGTTTAATTGAAAAAGGAGAATGGGCAAATTTCATATAACCCAAACACCCATTTTAATTGGAGCACCTTTAGAACTTTGATAATGTATTTTTTAAAGTAAGAAATAATGCGTTCTCGTAAAAAGTCTCTTGCCTGTTTTTGTTGGTTTCAAAGAAACGAAAAAATATCGACATTTATTTTATGACACCAATTGATAGGGTGAATAATAGAGATTAAATTAATATTGTTTTAATATTTAATGAAGTATTTCCCTCTTTGTCAATTTAGGCTATAGCGATCGCTATTTTGGGTATCATGCTCTGCCGCAGAGCCACCATTTTAGAAACCGATCAATTATATCTTAAAATGATGTAGGTCTAACGTACATAATGTACGTATACCCTTTGTCGCTGTACGTGCTTAAGGTAATGATAAAATAGACATTGATTGTGGTTAGAGAGCATACTCTCTAGCAGAGCCACACAGAACATGTACTCAGGAAAGATAAACGCCACTGTTTTTTGACGAAATTTGTTGTACGACTAGTGATTATTTACGTTTGACGTACATCATTTTAAGGTATAATTGATCGGTTTCTAAAATGGTGGCTCTGCGGCAGAGCATGACAGTATTTTGGACTACTTCTTTTTCTTCTATCGTGTCGGCACGAACTATATGGGAATAACTCATGCCGTAGTGAAAAGATTAGCCAGTCAGCAAGGTTGGTAGTGGGGCTGACTGCCCAGGGTGCGCCGGACGTACTTAAGTATCGTCATTCGTGGAGGCTCTTTTCATGCACCCCACTATTTTGGACTGACGTCACGGAGGCCCGTGCTGTGATAGCATAGCTGTGGAACGCTTGCCTCTCACGCAGGAGGTCTCGAGTTCGACCCCGGCACTCATCTCTCGACTTTTCGAATTCATGTAAACATCACTACACCTGTATTTCCCGATGGGTTTGACAGAGCCTTATAGTACACCCTCGTTTCGCCTTTATGTTTAAGTCCCATGTAATAAGGGACCAGCCAATTACCAACAACCGGGCACAAGTCCAGACTCTGGACTGCTACTGAGAAAATTCACAGGGAAAACCCAATAACAATTTGCCCGACCTGGGGATCGAATCTCACGCTTAGCAGTCACGCTTGCGACCAGTAGACCAACGAGGCAGTAACGTTCAAGTGCAGGTCATAATTTGATTATCATTTGCGTTGACGGTGAAAGAAATAATAAACACCCAAATCTATAATTACTTAACCATTTTTGTATTATAACTTTATTGAGACACATTCATATTTATGACTAATTATGCATTGCGCATTATTCGGGATTGCCCGACTAGTTTCGGACCCAAACGGTTTGGGTCTGAAACTAGTAGGGCAATCCCGAAAAATGCACGTGAGTAAATCGTAATTAATTATAAATACTCAACTGTTATTTGACAAGACTAGTAGAAAATCACAACCCTATTGGGAAAAACGCTACGAAATAGAGGTTTCTACTCATAGACCCATTGAAAAACTGCCAGCCACTTCAGCCCCCTTATTTCACTTCCACTACTACTAATCCTCTACTGGTAGTGACATTAACGGATAGTATGTCTCGCGTTTCAATTAACACGAAGCGTTTAATGATGCAGCCGAGAATCATAGACATCGCGCTTCAATGGAGATGCTGCTGTCGGTCTTTTGGTATACGTACAGATTTAATATACTCGGGGTATGGAATTAAATTGTACGAAGATAATATTTGAACCAGAGAGAGCTTGAATCAGGTGATAATCTTAATTTAAATCTACAACCAACAGATTTGGCAAAATGTAGTTAGTGTCTTTTTAAATCAGTACAATACGGCTGAAATCATTTTGACATTAATTTCCTAAAATTTCGCGCATGTATACTCAGCAAAAAACCGTTATCTTCCGTAAAAACTATCAAATAAACTTTGATACAAAAATTGCCAGTCAAAAGATGTTTTAAAACGTAAATTTTAAGCCATTTGGTTCCGAAAAAGCTATTGCACGACCTCCTTGAAATTAGAGACACACGAGTCTTTCCCACTTTGTCTCTTATACCGGCTTCCCACGGTGCGTGATAGCGCGCACCGCGACGCACGAGCTCATACCGACGCACCATGGGAAGAGACTCGTCCGTGGTAACGCGGACGCATGCGGAGCGGTGCGCCATATCCACATCACACACCCTCATAATGTGGCTTCCCACCACACGCACCACGCACAGCCGGTGCGCGCTACCACTCACCATGAGAAGCCAGCTTTAGATTGGCAACGTATTTGCAATACTCTTGTTGTCTAAAGTGTAACGGCGGCGGTAACGACTTGCCATCGGGTGGGCCGTGGGCTGGTTTACCAATCTATTAAAGAAAACAAAAACCTGCACTGACTTCAGGGTAGTTAGGTCTTTTGGCGGCCATACTGTAAAATTCAACGTGCTTTTTTTGACTATTTTCGTGTTGTGTCTAAGTTGCAAGAAAACGTAGACATAATCATTAATTCATTACACTTGAAAAACTGGTTATCTCAGTACCTACGAGTATATTGCATTTTTTGCAGACAGTGCTGCCCATCCTCTTTTTTAATTTTTCATTAATTAAGAGTATTTTACCTTACCAAGGTATTTAAAAGCATCATCGTACCCTAATCTAAACTATACTACTTATCTAGTTCTTATAGCAAAGGAGAGGAATGTTTGGATGCGACCACCATTTCAAATAAATATTTTGCGGCTTGCAATCTAGGATCAGCTAACAAATTTATAAATATGCCAACATTACATTTATTTATTTTAAAACTAGCAACCCGCCCCAGCTTCGCACGGGTACTATACTAAGCATGTATTATACATATTAACCTTCCTCTTGAATCACTCTGTCTATTAATAAAAACCGCATCAAAATCCGTTGCGTAGTTTTAAAGATCTAAGCATACATAGGGACAGACAGCGGGAAGCGACGTTGTTTTAAGCTATGTAGTGATTAAGCATTATAGTAACTCTTTCTCGTAAGTTCCTATCACATTCCATCAGTAAGTGTTGGACATCTTCAATCTTACCACATACATAATTCCGCGAGTCAACAAACTTCCTAGATAGGAAGTGACCAGAACGCAATATGCCATGACGACATACTTATTTTAACTTCAGCAAAACATGGGATCCCATCCTCTTGAAAATAATCCCTTTCTTGGTCGAGAACCACACCATAAAAAAACCAAACTTGCTGTTATAACACCTAGAAATACGTCTTAAACCGTAGTTATAAGTTATAATTAATTTACTCAAAGTTCTTTCCGCGACTATCACTGCCTATTAACATAGTTGCTGAGAGAAAGTTTTAACTAAGTCTCTAAGAAGATTATAAACAAGGTTATTTAGACTCAAGGTAGTAGTTTTATTTGTCAGAATAGAGCTATATTTTTTTAAATTTATATAAAGACTAGCTGTGCCCGCGACTCCGTCCGCGTGGAAGTCGGAAATCAATATTGTGTCGCATTAACTAAAACCTCCAATAAATACCTTCATGTTAATTTTAAATTCTAATATCTTTTGATTGAGCGGACCGATTGCAATGAATTAAAAATTAAATGTTACTCCAAAATACGCAAAATATTTTTCTATAAAAGTCGAGCATGTTGAATTAGTACTTTTGACGTGATGCATGCACAAACAAAGCGACAAACAGACAAATATTCCAAAAATGATTGAAATGGATTGTATTGGTTATCGTTTAACACACCGCTATTTTTTTTTAATATTTCCTGTTTAGTTACATTCTAAGTCCTATAAGATCCTAACTTCCTAACTTTAATATCATAAATGCCAAAGTAAGGTTGTTTGTTTGTTACCTTTTCACGCCTAAACCACTGAACCGATCATCCTGAAATTATGCATATACGTTGGCAGGTGTACAGACATAGGGTACCTTTCATCCCGAAAAAAAGTACCGTTCCCGAGGAAAACAACAATAACGTTCATAGATGGCGCCACGTATCTTCCGAATCATGATTGAATCATATTAATATAGAAAATTTAGTAGTGTGTGAAGAGTTTTTTTAAGCTTAATTAACGCAAGCGAAGCCGCGGGCATAAGCTAGTTTATTATACATGGATATGTATGACGTGTATAAATTAATATAGAAGATTTTAACAAATGTTAATCCAGAAGTGTGGAAACGAGCTAATATCACCCCTGTCCATAAATCTGGTCCAAAATATGAAATTGAGAACTACCGTCCTATTTCCATTCTGTCAATCTTGTCGAAGCTTTTCGAGAGGCTTGTCCACAATCAGCTATATCCGATTATTCATGATCAGATTATTAAGCAA
Source organism: Amphipyra tragopoginis (assembly GCA_905220435.1). Classification (NCBI taxonomy): domain Eukaryota; kingdom Metazoa; phylum Arthropoda; class Insecta; order Lepidoptera; family Noctuidae; genus Amphipyra; species Amphipyra tragopoginis. Next base: position 9,856,773 of record HG992006.1, read on the forward strand.
CAGCATGGGTTCGTCAAGAAAAGATCTACAACTACTAATTTGATTGAATATACGGATTATTTATTCAATAATTTAGACACTCGTGTACAGGTGGACTCTATTTATACTGATTTCCGTAAAGCCTTTGACAAGGTCGATCATAAATTACTTTTGGGCAAAATAGCATTTAACGGCATTCGTGGGGATTTGTTCCGATGGTTTACTTCCTATGTTACAAATAGAACGCAAAAAGTGGTAGTTAATGGTTTCCATTCTAAATCCATAGCTGTCTCATCAGGGGTGCCTCAAGGCTCGATACTGGGCCCTTTGTTATTTATTATATTTATCAATGATATTGACATGTGCTTTCTTAACTCTAAATTCTTACTTTATGCAGATGACCTTAAAGTCTTTAGACCCATTAAAACTATGCTTGACTGTCAACTGCTTCAACAAGACCTGAATCGTCTTGCAGATTATTGCAATAAAAACAAACTCCAGCTCAGTATCTCTAAATGTTGTTGTATTAGCTTCACTAAAAATAAAAATATATTTAAATATCCTTATGAAATACATAGTGAAACTCTGGCAAGGGAGAATTTGATCCGCGACCTGGGAATATTACTTGACAGTAAACTGCACTTAGACGCACATGTTAATAAAATTGTTAATAATGCTTATCGCATGTACGGCTTTGTGATGAGATCAGCCGCAGAATTTAAGCATCCTAGTACATATTTAAACCTCTATCGATCACTAGTTAGGTCTCAATTAGAATATGCAGTACAGGTGTGGAACCCCTATTACAATAAATATATTGAGTGTATAGAAAGCGTACAACGTAAATTTTTGAAGTCTATGCATTATCGCTGCTTAAAAAGTTGTTATCTCTCTTATGATGAGTTACTTGAAAAATATAATCTTCTTTCTTTGAGTTCAAGGCGTACTTTTCTTGAAACTACATTTTTGTATGACTTATGCAATAACTCGTATGATTGTTTAGACATTAGTAACAAGTTGTGTTATATAGTTCCCAGAACATGCCAGGGACGCGAGGTGCGCGCACGACCTGTATTCGCCACTACTTCCAGTCGTACAAATGCCGGCTTGCGTGCACCTCTTCGTCGCCTTGCGAGCAACTTTAATAAGAATTTCTGCAGTTTGGATCTGTTTGCTTTACCGCATAGAAAGTTTAGAGTCATGTTACTTAATATATTAAAAAATTAATGTGACACTGTTGTTCCACTTATGCGGCACTACTAACAGCTTTATTTTTTGTTGATACTTTACTATTAACATTTTTCTTTTTTATTGTTTACAACGCTAGTCTTAAAATTTACCAAATTGTCTCATTGTGTATCTGTGGAGAACGTGGTTGATTTCACATTTGTATCATTTCTGTATCCTATTTTTTTTGTAATTCTTAATGTGTAATTGTTTGTTTTCCCGAATAAATAAAAATAAAAAAAAATAAAATAAAAAATAAATGTTATTCCCCGAGGACTGTCAAGAATGAGGAAGTGGAAAAGACTGCGCAAGAAGCCAGAATGCGGACCCTGGCTTTTAATGACCAGAATACAGGAAGAAGAAGATTGTTATACTCGTATCCTGGCTAGAATAAGGCTTTTTCAACTATTATTTTCGAAGAGTTGTAAGAGTTAACTAAAGTTATAGCAGCACGTAATTAAAACTAGAATCTCGTATCATGGATCAAGTAACGAATTAGAACCAATTTAAAAAAATTAAGTTTTAATAAATAATCTTAGAATTATACCAAAATATGCAACAATTAAGAGACGAGGTTATTAATACCTAACTTAATAATTGAATGTTTCGAAATAGATATTAAGTTTAAATTATACAGGGAGTAAAAGAATTCGTCTAATTCCTTGAAACCACATGATCTGGTCCAGCACAACAAGACATAGCGTGATTGAAAATAACTTTTTTTTTTGTCTTGCAATAACTAATAGTATATTTGTTTGTGATTATAAACCAGGCGAGACGCTAAAATGTTTCACCACGTTTTCTTTTTGTAATTAGTTTTTTGTTGAATCCAAAAATTCCCATGTTAGGTTAATCTGTGTCACCAATAGACTACGAAACTTGAAGGAATTACACAACTTCCAATACAACCAGTATTCATTGGAATCTGAACCTCACTCACAAGACATGTGTTTAGGAATTGCTAGTAGTATGATGTGGGCGTTATTTATAACATGTGTTATCAAGATTCTAACATTAAAACTACGTGGGATGTACTACAAGAACCTGAATGTATTGTGTATAAACTGTACAAATCTTAATATGTATTGGAAAATGTTTTCATGTTCAACAAAATATACAAGGGTTTGTATTTGAATACAATTGTACTTGTAGTTATCGTACAATAGTTTTATTTTAAACATTTTAAAAAAATAAGGAGGATCTCAATTAGATGTCTATTTTTTTCTTTATAGTTGCGTTACCGTTAGTGTGACATCAGTCAGTGTTAATAAACTAAATTATGCCCGCGGCGTCGCTCGCGTTAATTAAGCTCAAAAAAGCTCTTAAAACACTACTAAAGTTTCTATAATAGTATAATTCAATCGTGATTCGAAAGACTCGTGGCGCCATCTATGAACGTTATTGTTGTTTTCCTCGGGAACAGTACTTTTTTTCGGGATGAAAGGTACTCTGTCCGTTTCTGTACACCTGACAACGTATGCAAAATTTCAGGATGATCGGTTCAGTAGTTTAGGCGTGAAAAGGTAAGAAACAAACAAACTTACTTTCGCATTTATAATATTAGTTATTATAATTAAATTAGTTATGATTATGATACTGTGACCTTGGTTTGATTAGAGTGCCTAATAAAACAAAAGAACACTTCCGTATTATCCGAATTAAAACAAAACATAAAGCATTACTTTTAAAACGTATTCATATTCAAGAAATAAATGAAAATCTCACTGTAACGTTATAATTTAGTACGCATCTGGGTTTGCCAGTAGCTTATATCGTACAATAACTTAGCAGGCAAGTCAAGTGCGAGACAGCCACTGTTTTGTATGATTAATGACGCGGTCGTTAGCCGAGACTGCAAATGGCAACTGAGTGTCGTCTTTATTTTCTGCTAAATGCGTTCATCTTTCTTCTACGTTTGTGTCAAATCTGGGTGACGTCATTAGATAATGACTTCGAGGTGTGAATGGTGATGCTTGCCTTTGTGCGTTTGGCTGTTAAGTTAGGGATGTCCGTTTTTCAATTTAAGCTTGGATAAAATTTAATTTTGGAATTTAGACTGGATAATCAATGGTCTCGTCAATAAATGCCCGGCTACGTAGAAACAGTCCGCATGGACAAAAAAGGAGGAGGAGCCATTTAGACCAAAAAAAATGACATTTTGTCGTGGTACAGACACCAGCACATAAAGCTACTACAATCTGTCAAATTTATTTAATTGATTTTCATCTTTATCCTAAAAGCATTAGGCACAAAGTTGATTGGAAAAAGGAGATATTTGATTTTGGGCCACCACTATGTACAGTATATAGAAAAATAGGAAAAAAATAGGGGATTACTATAAAAATACAAATAAATTAATTTGAAGAAGAGTACAATTGTACTGGAATTATTATTTGGGGACGTTTTTTAGTATGTTAACCCTTTTTTTCTGGTAGCCATGACAGTTGTTTGACATTAACATGAGTTTGACAACTTTGACAGTCCTAGGTTTCGTGGTGTGTGTGTGACGCAATCGAGTACAACACCTGTAGTTCTATTTTCATTTTATATATAACGAAATCCAAGTATTTTCGTCTATAAACAACATATATAGGTTAAGGTTATGTAAGTACACAAGAAATAAACACTATGGGGTCAATGACATGTCAACAGTTGTCAAAATAACATCACATAATTTCGATCCACCATACTTTTATGTGTTGTGTTGCTCTCCTTGGCGAAGTTAACTTGAATGTACAATTAAACAAAGTAAAATTATAGAAAATTAACATTAAAAAACGGTTACTTTATTGTATAGCTATATTTCCTTAAAGTGTACATGGTGCTGGCCCAGGCTCCATACATTTCTGAATCATCTCCTTTGACAGTTTCGGATAGCTTGATATGCTGACGTCTGTACCTCGAGGGGTGGACCTGCTTGTTAAGAACCGAGTTGCGGGTTTAAAACCAAACCAATGTGACTTTTTCAATGTCATGATATGTGTACTGTCTTAGTTATTCTAACCACTGACCTATGGTGAAGGAAAACATTGTGAGGAAACCTGGTCTAAAATCACCATTGCGCATTAAGCAAGCGTGATGATCAATGCTCGTTCCTTCTCTGTATGAGAAGAGGCCTTTGCTCTGTAGTGGGATATTTACAGTCTGGTATATTCATCATTTTAGCATCCAATAAAATTTAGAGGCGTTTGTAATTTGACAATCAAAACTGTACGCTTGTACGGTATCAATAAAGCTTAATTTAAGATATTAGAAACTAGCTTTTGACCGCGGCTTCGCTCGCGTTAATTAAGCTCAAAAAAACTCTTAACACGCTACTAAAGTTTCTTAATATAATTCAATCGTGATTCGAAAGACACGTGGCGCCATCTATAAACGTTATTGTTGTTTTCCTCGGGAATATTACTTTTTTTCGGGATGAATGGTACCCTATTTCCGTTTCTTTACACCTGACAACGTATATGCAAAATTTCAGCATGATCGGTTCTGTGGTTTAGGCGTGAAAAGGTAACAAACAAACAAATTTACTTTGGCATTTATAATATTAGTTAGGATATTTGCATATCACTTTACTAGTCCATATACCTACGTCTATTGATGAACATGAGCCTTCCTCGTAACTCACTTTGACAAACGACCTACTATGATTTTGTCAGTATGCAACCGGATGCTGCCGCCAATCTTCCAGATAGCTAGGTATGTAATTTGAGAACAATGATTTATAGATAGGTACAACTAGCGAGGCGTAAGCTGAGCTTTGCATTTGTGTGAGTGCACGTAGAATCGATTGCCAAAAAGCAGTATGAACCGGTTTAAACCAAGCAAAGGACGCGTCTGCATTCATTCTCACACAAATGCAAAGCTCAGCTTAGGCAAATATTTAAATTAAATTTTTTGTCGTTTGTATTATTAGTCGTAGTATTAGGCGTTCTAATACCAATTTAAAGGCCAAAAGTGTCTGAAATAAAAATATTTTATAGGCCAAAAGTGTCTGAAATAAAAATATTTTATAGGCCAAAAGTGTCTGAAATAAAAATATTTTATAGGCCAAAAGTGTCTGAAATAAAAATATTTTATTTTTTTATTTATTTAGGCCTCGCGGACGGTACTAACCTACTTAGGCCTAACTGAATTTGTAACGTGTTCGTACATAAGTATGTCAATAAAGAATTTATTATTATTATTATTTATTTATCTCGGACTAGGATTGCCTCCATGGTCTAGTGGTTACAAGTGTGACTGTTGAGCGTGAGGTCCTGGTTTCAATCGCCAGGTCGGGCAAGGTGTTATTGGGTCTTTCCGTGTGGAATTTCTCAGTAGCAGCCCGGAGTCTGGATTTGTGCCTGGTTAACGTTAATAGGCTCGCCCCCTATTACATGGGCCCCTGTATCTCAGCTGAACCATTCGGGAAATAAAGGCGTGATGTATATTATTTATTTACACACCGCTAGCGAAATCCATGGAAAGATACGATGAGTTCAATCATTTGTCTCGGACCACATGTATTTTCAATAATCTTCATATCTCAAAAAAATATGTATACAAGGTTTGTCGGAAAGGGGGGTACTAATCCGAAAAGGTGATAAAGTAGCATAATAATGAATAACTTTTGTTCTACAACTTTCAATTCAATAGTTTAAGAGAAATAACTGTGGATTTCATAAAAAAATACGCTTCTTCTCTCGTGTCAGCACGAGCTATACGAAAATAGCTCATGCTGTGGTGAAAAGATTAGCCAGTCAGCACGTTTGGTAGCGGGGCTGACTGCCCAGGGTGCGCCGGACGTACTTAAGTATCGTCACTCGTGGAGGCTCTTTTCATGCACCCCAAAAAATACGCTAAAATCTATCTATCCTTAGCTATGATCAGCTATGTTTACATTTTAGGTCATATTTGAGGTCATGGATTAGAATCTTCATTTTTTGAATTTGGACCTAAAGCCTAAGCCTTATGAAGAATTTTTGAAAAAACTAAAGTAAAAATCATTTTGCATGGAAATAAAAATTATGGAATTTTGTTAACACTTGCTTTCAAACAGTCATCAGTGATACTTTAAGTGGCCTGCGGATTAGTACCCCCTTTCCGACTAACCTTGCATATCACAACTTTTTTAAGAACTCAAAAATATCTATAAAACAATACAAAAAAAAAATTGAAAACATCCAAGAGACATCCCTAATTACTGCACTTCTTGCCGCATACAATAAGACCAGACAATATAAAACCAGACCATTACAGCCAACGATAGCCACCGACAGCCCTACTTCCTCAAACAATTCTAAATGAAAAAGAAAAAGATAATGCCAAGAAGTCGCAGTCCTACTTAATTCAGCTCCACTGCATAGAACTTCCTGAATTTTTACTTTCAATTAAAGAGTGCTAATGGAAAAAACTAAGGGACATTCACAATGGAGATCATTAGTGGGTAAAAGTTTTTTGAAACGCTACCAAATTCACTCTTGATTCTATTAAACGGAACTTTGGTTGTAAATCACAAGTTTTTTGTAAGGCGATGTCCAGTCTAATGTAGACTTGATGAATTGCAACTTTCGACCTTTTTGTTTTTGGAAAGTAATTTGTTGGGGAACTGCTGATGTGAGGTATAAAATGTAGGGTGAGGACGTTTAGGTTACATATAAAAAAGATCTGAAAGAACTGAATTTATCCCTGCCCGCACCTTTGGGCCTGTCCACATCTCCACGTCATGACGTCGTCAACGTGGAGCGGTGCGGTAACGCGGCACGATGCGTTGACATAACGTGCAAATTTACGTTACCGTATCGTAACACGTTCCGCCTCTAGCCGCAAGCGCACACACGTATATGCGCTCCGCCCGCGCTCTTCACGGCCGCGAGTTAGTCGCCGTCTATGTGCTCCATGCTTTAAAACCATACCTTACTGTTTCTCTTATTAAAATTCAGGATCTACATTGTTAACGATAAATCTAACAATGATCCTGACGTGCATTTTTACGACCGTTCCACGTTGACGACATCGTGACGTAGAGATGTGGACAGGTCCTTTGACTTTTCGAATTCATGTGCAGATCAGAATTTGATTATCATATTTTAAAGGTCAAGGAAAACATCGTGAGGAAACCTGCACAACAAAGAGTGCTCCAAAAATTTCTCGATGATGTGTGTAGTCCACCAACCTGCACCTGACCAGCGAGGACTAAACCTTTTTGAGTCTAAGAAGAGATCCGTGCCCAGCAGTGGGACGGTAAGTGTCTAAACACACTATGCCGAAGATACGCGACCGAAGTTCGGCATGGATACGACTGCAATGCTTTTTAAATTACCCGCGACACACCAGGCTGAAATTACGTCGCGTTTTACCTGTATAAAAAACATAGACGCCGAAATTCGGCCGCGTAATTTCGGCACGGTGTGGCGCCACACTAATAGGATCATTATCGAACTATAATATTACTAAACCGACAACGTCACACAATGGAATCAAAACTCTTTGTACCTAAACCAAAAACGTGCGCCCGACTATTGAAAAAGGCACTTTATAAAACGAAATAAATCTAAAGAGAACACTTTAAATCTGATAATATCGATAGATTCGGAAGAAAGTTGTTATTTTTGTGAACTCTGCAAATCCAATGGATTTTAGGAGTTCTGTGGCGAATAGGCAAAAATAGAACACTTATTATTTAAAAATGTATCCTCTCGTCTAATGGCTTAGACAGACCAAACGAACGAAGGCGAACGAATAGTTTTCGCCGATGGACAGCAAACGCTCGCTTGTCTTCGCTGTTGTGTCCACACAGAGCGAACCTTTGATGTTCCCACACGTCGCGGATAACGGCCTTCTTACGCGTTCGCTCACCTTCGTTGAACCGTCCACACCCACTCGTTCGCGTTCGTTTGTTAGGTTCTCGTTCGCCTTCATTCAGTTGGTCTACACAAGGCATTAGAGTTTGCCCATTATATCTGTCAGCGTTTTCAGTTAAGGGAGCAGTTCATTCATGGTTGCCTCCTTCGGCAATTTCGGGCAACCGCATATTACCATATTAAAGTGAAGTGACCAGCAGTTGCTTAAAGTACCATAAGTTACATTGGCGCATACAGTACAATGATACTAAGAAAGGCCGTCTCATTTAAAAAAGAATCGTTTCGTCTAATTTCTTTCAACGGTTCTTTTTTTTTTATTCAGGGGTTCCTCGTTAACTTCAGTATTTGCCCACCTTTACCTCAATTTACTTTAACGATGCCCTTGTAAATCTAAGGAGACCAGTCTTTTTTGTCGTTGACTCTTGTACTGTTGAACAAAAATTAATTTGCATTTGGGAAACCAAAAGTGTCAGAACTAAAAATCCTCAGATCATTATCTTAAGGTCCAAAATCGTTTAACGTGTTAGTTTCACGCTAGCATTGTGTATTATCGTAGTAATGAGTCTAATGAAGGTTTTTCAAAAGGGTAAGGTTTACCAAGCGGCATTTAATTAAGACAGGACAAGCTCTGTTGGTAAATTTTCTTTGAATATACTCAAATGTTTGTTTTTTTAGTAGACCTTGTTCATTAATGGAATGGTAATTTTGATGAAATGGTCAACAAAATGCAAAGTTTGTATCTTTTAATCACGTTTGGAGTTTCAATGATTTCCATTATGTCTAGCCTTTTCCCAACTATGTTGGGATCAGCTTCCAGTCTAACCAGATGCGGCTGAATACCAGTATTTTACACGGAGCGACTGCCATCAGACTTCCGCAACCCGCTTACGGGTCAATGCCGATTTCCTAAGGTTAGACCGGTTCAGAGCTTCTGACTACCCGTAACGACTGTCATAGGTATTTGTATGACATCTGAGGCCATCGGCTTAACGTGCTCTTCGAGGCACGGAGGGGTCTCGATGTATAACGAACGGTCACCCATCTACGGACTGACCGCGGCAAGCGCAGCTTAACCTAGCAAACCGTACGATCAGCTCGGTTATTAAGTAGCCACGAGCCCTTCAAATACATTGTATGACATGTCCTATAGAAAATTTTAATTGAATCAGGTTTACCCCACGATTTTTATACAAGGTTAGTCAGAAAGGGGGTACTAATTCGAAAGGGTGTTAAAGTACACATAATAATAAATAACTTTTGTTTTACAACTTTTCCCAAAACTCAATAGTATAAGAGAAACAGTTGATCAAAAATCTCAAAAAAAAAACTCTAAAATCTATCTATCCCCAACTGGGGATAGATAGATTTTAGAGGTTTTAACATAACTATGATCAGCTGTGTTTACATTTTAGGTCATATTTGGGGTCATGAATCAGATGCACTATTTTCTGAATTTGTACCTAAAGCAGGGATGAAGAATTTTTGAAAAAACTGAAATAAAAATCATTTTATTTGAAAAAAAAATATCGAATTTTGAAATTTTAACACTTGTTTTCAAACAGTCATCAGCGATACTATAACTGGACTTCGGATTAGTACCCCCTTTCCGACTAACATTGTATAATTTGGAAAATATGGAATCATGAATTTAGAATTTGAAATTAACTAGATACGCGTAGAGAAGCGTACCTACATGATCAATTTTCAATCAAAACGACCAATTGCCAAAGCAACGTTAATTGCTTCGAACATCGACACGCAACCCAATTCTAAAAACCGGCACCAAACTTCTCATTACCGACTTCAATGACTATTTCACCGTGTGAAACAATCAATATTTATCTTCGTTCTGTGGGAAAGAGGCACTTCTTAGTATTTCAATATTGCCTACCGTAAACACACCTAACAATACTGCTGCACTCATTTTTCCAGTCATTTTTAATCCAACGCGTAACGCCAAAGGCGGCGGCGCCCTCTGAAAGCATGTTAAGGCAGGCATTGAAGATATTTTTGATAATCGTCATAATGTGGCTAGTCTCTTTAGTGACGATAATGCAAGAATATACGAAGAATAATAAAGTGATATTAGGTGGTAAAGATCATTTATATGAACAAGCTTTAAAAAGATTTAGAAAGAGATATGACAATGGTACTTCGGAATTTCGAGGTAAGAACCTTTCATTGGGTGTATAATTTATTATTCAATAGGTGTATAATTTAATTGTCCAAGATATACTTTTGAAAGTTATGAGAGATCTATTTCATCAACTATTTCAATGAGAATCACCGTCAAAGAAGGTCCAGACAGCAGGATAATATAAAATATGTTTCCACATGCACTTTTATGAATTATACACTATCAATCATAAAATATAATTTATATTCAGCCTGTAAACCGCCATTGCTAAATAAATGTACGTCCTTATGTTAGGTTATTTGATTGTTTGATATCAATAACAAATTTTTACAGTGTGGGAAATGCTTCCCGTGGCAAATACAGCTTTATCGGAAAGCGAGAAAGACAACATCATCAGAGGTTACGAATATCCACCAGGTAATGTAGCAAAAGTATAAGTATAGCAAAAAGTCAAGTCACTATAAGTATGCTATAGAGGTATAGCATACTCATATTATATAGTTCATAGATGATGATGGTAGATAAAACTATGATAAATCAGTAACAATTATCAGTTTCTCCTGAGGTTCAGGCTAGCTCAGCAATAATAATTCCGCGTAGCCTAGATTTCTGTTTGTCAAGCAGTCAACTGGAATTGGCTTCAAACATCATGAATAGAAAACTGTTATTATAATACTAAATATTTGTTTCATCATCAACATCATCATTGGCCTTCATGATGTGGAAACCATTGAGCGATTTTTATCCGAACCTCAATCAGGGCAACTTCTTATCGAATGAGCTCCAGTTCATGGTTCCTTCCCCAAAGGTTGTCAGTTCTCCGAATTTGTTTGTTCATAATTAATTCTTTAATTCGAATACTTTCAGGAGCTGATGGTAGGCCTGTTATTTTAGAAGATAATTTGAGGTTTTATATCAGAGAGGATATACATAAAGGCTGGAGGGACCACGCTTTCAATAGATTCGTCAGTGATCTAATACCAACGAACCGATCGTTGTTGGATCCAAGAGATCAATGGTAAGAATAATAATTAGTATGTTCGTTATTTAATCGAATAGGCCAGAAACCAAAATCAAATTAAATTTGTTGTTCCTAACGGATGTAGTACTTATAAAAGTACATTTTCATAATGGCTATCGGTTTCTAACTAACTTATGCTCACTGTCTGTTGTACTTAGGCTTCCTAAAATGTAATATCTGGTTACTTAGAAGTCACAGAACGAAAAATAAGTAACCGTCTTTCTGCTTCTTGAATAAGCTAAAAATCTACTAATTATTGTAATGTATTCCAGGTGTAAAAACCAGAACTTTTCAGAACTCTTGCCAAAAGCAACGGTCATTATATGCTTCTTTAACGAAGCATGGTCAACCCTCATCAGGACAGTAACATCGGTGCTCAATAGAAGTCCGCCTCACCTTATAGATAAAATAATATTGGTCGATGACAATTCTACAATGGGTTCGTTAATTTTTATAACAGTGTGTTAATTGAATTTGTTTGTAAATACAGCATGACTAGTTAATCGGTATACATCCGAGAACCATGAGTTCTGTTCATAATTCAGTACTACTTTTATTGTGAGACAAACTCCAAATTAGTGATAAAAAAAAACAGCTGTTCCCTACAAAATAATGAATGTTAGTTAACAAAATGTATGGAACAGCAGATTTTTTTTTCACAGTTTCAGAATTAGTCCCATAGTAAAAGTTGTACAAATCGATGAGCATTATTAGTGCTTGTCGGATATAAAACAACTAACCAGTCATGCTGTATTTAATAATCCGCATCATTAACAGTATTAACGCACAGTTTTTATCCGCATTCAACTGATCCTGCAGAGGATCATTCACATGATCCTGCAGAGCTGATTTTTTATTCGGTAATATTTAAAATTCTCACAAATATATTATGAATATTACCATTTTCAGATCATCTTAAGGAAAAATTAGATGAATTCGTAAGTTTAACACCTAAAGTCTCATTGATCCGTACTGGCCGTCGTGAGGGAATTATCAGAGCAAGGTTGTTTCCACTAAAATACGTGGAAACACCTGTTGTTGTATATCTTGACAGTCATTGTGAGTGCGCCAAAGGTAAGTCAATTTCATTATGTATTATCATATAATGTGGGAATTGGTGTTGTTCTCAGTCGGCCTCTTTCGAGTTTGTGGAATATGCGTTTTTAAGAAGGGCGGCCCTTTTTAAGGTGGCTGTGCGTGGTATCATCCGTAAAATGACGCACCGGAGGAAGCCAGGAAGGAGTATGCGTGATTTGAAGCTATTTTGCCATTCCAAAATACCAAGATAAAGAGAACTCGAACCGCATCTTTTAATTTACCGACTCGCGGCGGATACGGCGCACCGCTACGCACGCATCCGCGTTACCACAGACGAGTCTCTTCCCATGGTGCGCCGCGCCGGTGCGAGCACGCGCGTCGCAGTGTGCGGTATCACGCACCCTGGGAAGCCACTTTTAGAGACGCATATTCTGCAGATTTGTGAGCGGCTGATGCTTTCTTTGGTGGAGGTTGATTGGAAGCGACATCCATTACTCTGTTGTAAGAGTCCGTGCCGGTGAAATCGTATAGCGGTTCCCTGATGTCAGCATATTAGGGGGTACCTATGAGGCTTCCATAGGCACGAAAAGTGAAGTGCCTCGAAATAAAAAGAAAAAAAAAACATGTTCTATTTCTTTATCATAAAATCAATTTTACAATCGTTTCTAAGTATGTTGAGCGATTAAAGAGAAATTGATCAGTCAGTTTTTCATATCACAAGGACCGTTATCACCTTACCATTCCAAAAGACTATCTTTATTTTCAAAAACCGTAGTAATCTAATAACTATACTCAACGATTTCAGGGTGGCTAGAACCACTATTACAGTGCATTCAAGAAAATCCCGAGCGAGTAGTCAGCCCAGTGATTGATCATATTCACGAAAGTACTTTCGAGTATGTATCGCAAGACATTAACGATCTTCGACTTGGTGGATTTAATTGGGACCTGCGGTTTAACTGGATTGGAATACCACAAAATGTATATGAGAGGCGAACAAACAGAGCTGCTCCTATAGCCACACCTACCATATCTGGTGGACTTTTTGCTATACACATGGATTTCTTTAAAAAAATTGGTTACTATGATGAAGGATTTGAAATATGGGGAGCGGAGAATTTAGAATTGTCTTTCAGAACCTGGATGTGTGGTGGCACATTGGAAATAGTGCCTTGCTCGCACGTAGGACATGTATTTAGAAAGAGGATACCATACAAGCAAACGAAGATGTCATTGAAGAGAAATTACGTGCGTTTGGCGGAGGTGAATACTTTTTAACACCAACAACACTAAAATGATTGCTGATGCGTTGCCAATTTTAGAGACAAACTTGGAAAGTCTCACTTGCCTGTAATTTTAGCGCACCCACAACCTACAAACCAGAACACAACAACACTGCTTGGCGGCAGAAATAAGTACTTTCCCAGACAAACTCTTTAACAAGGAGCTCTACTTCTTCTGCCTAGCCTTTTATCAACTATGTTGGGTTCAGCATCCAGGCTAACCAGATGCGGCTGGACATCAGTATTTTACACAGAGCGACTGCCATCAGACAGTTGTGGTAATGCCGATATCGTAAGGTTAGATTGGTTGTCAGACTTTCGGGCTTCTGACTTCCCGTAACGACGGTCATAGGTATTCGTATGAAACCCGGGACCGATGGTTTAACGTGCTTTTCGAGGCATGGAAGGGTCTCGATGTTTTCGAAAGGTCACCCATTCGTGGACTGACCGCGGCATGCGCAGCATTGCAAATCATATGATCCGCGCGATTGATAATTAGCCAGTAGCCCCTCAATAAGCTCAAGGAGCTTGACGGCTACATTTTTGTTTAAATTACTTTGATTTCAAACTATTTGCACATAATAATGAACAACCCTTAGGCCTTATTTACGGAGACGCGGGGCGTCGCGCGTCGCGTTGTGCGGCGCGGCCCGCACTGAATTCAAACATATGGCGATGTATGAGAGCGTTTACGGAGAAGCGATGTTACACGCGTTTGCTAGAAATGCAGGCGGAGCCCGCGGATGGCATCGCCGCGTCGCACGCAGCGTTGCGACCAGCTATTCCTGCAATTCTCCGTCCACTGTAAAACGTAACGTCAACCGCGGCGGGGCCCGCGGCGTCACACGCGCCGCATTTTCATAAACAACATCGTACATTGCCATATGTTTGTGTTTGCGCGTGTGATGATGCGGGCCGCTACACCCGCCACCGCTCCGTAAACAGAAAAATCGTACGACGCGCCGCGAGACGCCACGCCACACGCGACGCGCGACTCCTCGCGTCTCCGTAAATGAGGTCTTATTGTTTCTTTAAAGGTCTGGCTTGATGAGTACGCTAAATACTATTTTGAAAGAATTGGAAATGATAAAGGTGACTTCGGTAACGTGTCTGCAAGGATTGAACTTCGCAAGAAATTGCACTGCAAACCGTTCAAGTGGTACTTAGAACATGTATACCCTGAATTGGAACTGCCCGATAAATATGTTGCTAGTGGTCAAGTAAGTATTTTTTGTGCAAGTATGTATTGTTTCAAATTGCTTACTGAAGAGTTGGGTCTTGTCGATTCCTCACTTAGAATTTACTACAAGACATAATATTTTTAACCTTAAGACTCTTATATAGGCTTTGACAGATTTTAATGCTATTACGTGGCTATTACTTCAATATAAATGTCATCAAATGTCATAAAAAAGCGAAAGAAAAAAAAAATAACACAGTAAGTATAGGACTCTTTGTAGTGAATTTGTATGCTTTGAACATTTTATAAAGAAAAAATTTCGATGAAATGGATATCGATAATTTATTTTATTACTCTTGTACCCAGAATTTAATATACAAACAGTCGCAGACTTGAAGTGTTTACCACCCTAAGGACTATAATTGCTTGCAAATTACTTGTTTATAAGGTCGCTCGCAAAGAATTGACTGGGCAAAGATATTTTTTTCTTAATTGACATAAAAAGGTTTAATTTAAAGAGGATAGATACTACGTAGCATAGAAAAAGAAATCAACCTATTTCGCAACTTCGTTCGCTCTTTATAACTGTTGACTAGACACACATAATTTTCAAAAAGGGAGTTCATATAATCAAAAAGTGGTTAGTAGCCTTTTTGCTAGAATCGACGCTTCACAATTTAAAAACGAATACTTATGTAAGTTGATATGACATTTTGAACCTTATTGCGCACAGTGTGAGAAGGAATCGAATTTGAAATCTGATAAACATTTCGAGTCCGCGGCTGTACATACATATACCTATCTGTAATCCTCGAAGGGCTAAGCAAAGATGTACTCCTATTATAGCAGTCTGAGCACCCATGTTTCGCCACTGGTATTAAGCCCCATGTGTGTGGGTGGTGAACCATTTTTCGGGCACAATTATGGTGCCAGGTTTATCAACTCTTGCGATTTGCTTGTCCGGCAATGCAGGAAAATTGTATTCTAAGGGTGCAGAGATGTGCTATGCAGCTATGCTGCGAGAATGTAAAAGCTAAGCTACGAAACTATGTGACCGCTTCCACTGATGCTAAGCTATGTAGCGGAGCGAGTAAGATGTGCTCGATGACAAACGCGCGCCTAATGTATGTACACTGCTCTGCACATAGCTACACCACTCGCGACCATCCATAGCATGCATTCATAGCTCGCATCCTTCCATAATAAAAAACGTAGCTTAGTTGAATCAGTTTCCACCAGTTCTATGCTATGTGGACTAATGAATAAGATTGGTGGATATCAAACGCATCCATAGCAACGTTGCATAGCACATCTCTGGTGGAAAAGCACCCTTAATCTGTCACCCAACGAATCTCCAGAATTTAAATCTTATCTAGTATTATGATTATGATATGATTATGATTATTTGCTAGAAACCGGTTTATTAAAATTTTCATCAATTTCAGATCTATAGCGCCGGCAGTTCTGGTCTATGCCTGGACGCTTCTGTGTCTTTGCAGGATTTCCAAGAGGCTGTCAACTTATTGCCTTGTCATTTTGAGGGTGGTAATCAGGTGAGGCCTCGACCGTGGTTAAAACTCGCATGATCAACATCCTAATTGCGCAAAATACTCGTAATCGCTATGACTTTGATTTTGACAGGTCAACAATTTCGATAGCAACGTATGTACTAACAATCCGACTTCTCCACAACTATGTACCACGCAATGAATATTGTTGTATTGTCAAAATGTAAGCTATTAAAATTATGAATTACTATGCAATTTGGATGCAGTTCTTGACTTGTACCTAACTAAAATTATGAAATACGCGGTAGAATGACGACGAAACAGAAAATAGATCTTTCAATTGAATGTGAAGTACCATAATTATATTTCCTGACACGAACTGGTAGTATTACGTATCTGGTTTCCGATAATTTGTGTATTGATGATATATTATAATAATATTATTCCACTTCTTTTGTCTCTTGTCTTCCCGTGACATCTGATCACCTGGCCTACGTCATAAGTTGAAGAAAAAATAAGCTTCGGTTTTGTTTCTCAAACTTTTTTTTCTGTGATTGGTGGGAAAATTTCACAAATCATGCGTTAGGCTATCGTAGGAGGTTGCGGAATTTGTTCGAATGAGTTACCGCGGTCATAGAACGCAAAGGGCAATAGGAGGAACACGGATGGGTTTTAGTCAGCAAGAGTCTGACACTCTTTTCCGCTCCGCTCAGAGCGGAAGAAGTCATTTGATGATTTCCCATCCTTAAGGCTATCCTGGGTAGAGATTGTCTGGCGGGTAGGTATTTAACTTCTTCTTCTTCTGCCTGCCCTTGTCCCAAGTAATTTGGGGTTGGTGCAAAATGTTTTCTTTTTTATTCTCCCCTATTAGCCGTCCCGATGTCATTTACCCTTTTCATTCACATCATATCCCTTTTCATTCATACCATCGGTCTTTTTTTTTGGTAATCCTTTTTCCCTCCATGTATCAACATTTATTTTTATCACTCTCTTAATCACATGCTTTTCGTCCCTACTCATCACATACCCTTACCAAGACAATCGGTTCCCTTTTAATTTTTCTGTCAGGTACAACATGCAGTTATTTAATTATAAGGGCCAAAATTACCAACGTTACATAACTTTTACCTGAGGAATAAGTCAGACGTTTTGACAGAATTTCTATACAAAGACTGTCAATTCCTCAGATAAAAGTTACCCGATGTTAGTAAAATTAGCCTTACGGACCTGTTTCACAATCTTTGGACAAGTCTTATCTTCGAAATAAATATGACAGTTAGATAGATTTTCTTTAGAGAAACAGTCAGGCTGTCATATTTATGTTTCAAGTAAGAGTTATCCGACGATTGTGGAACATGCTCCAAGTGTCTAAACACACTATGCCGAAGATACGTGACCGAAGTTCGGCATGCTATTTGAATTACTGACGACACATTATGCCGAAATTACGTTGCGTTATAGCGTACAGTCGAACTTCGGTCGGGCGTAAGTTCAGCGGCAATTCGGCGGCAACGTATTCTGTAGAGCACACATTATACACGACCGAAGTTTGGTTCGATTACCGACGAAGATCCGGCGCGGGGAGCAGCGGGAGGCAGGCATGCACGCGACACACGTGTTCGCCCACAAGTTTGCGCAACTGAATTTCTGCCGCGTAAGTTCGGCACTTGTGGTGTGTCTTAACAGCCGAATGCGTCGAAACGTAAAATCAGCCGCCGAACTTCGGTCGCGTAAACTCGGCATAGTGTGTTTGGACACTAAACTAAACAATATTTTAGAAAATATGACCTCAAGAAGAACCTATCAACTACTGGTATCATTCAGCGTTAAATAAGTCTTATTTCAGAAACTACTAAAAGTCTAAATGCAGATATTTTATGGTCGATATATTTTCAGTTCTGGACGTATACTCGCATTGGAGAAGTACGCCGTGACCAGCTATGTCTCGACTATTTATTCAATACTATCACCCTATTCTTCTGTCGCAACACGGCTTCGCAAGTTTGGTTGTACAATGAAAAGGTAATTAGTAATTAAAATGTACCAACGGCGGATAACTAGTATCTGGTGAAGACGTTTTGACAGAATTTCTATACAATAGTGCCAAAACGTCAAACTTATATCTCAGGAGGAAATGAAGGTCATAGTCAATTTTTTTTACGTTTTTACGACAGATTTGATTAAATGTTGTTACTAAACATTCTTACAAACAAATATTATCAAAAAAAAAAAACTAGGTATGCATAGCCTGCTGCGCGCCCGCTTTCATTGGGCGCTACAGTTGACAGCTGTTTTTTTAATTCCTAAATATACAGCGTGTCCCAGAAAGTAGTGTCAAGCGGAAGTCCAGAGGTAGAACATCCTTTGAGGTACCCAAATCACCCCCATGTATGTTCTGCGATTTTTTGTAGTTTTCGAGTTATGAATGTTTTTCATGTTTTTTAATCAAACTCTGACTATAACGACATTTTTGATCATAGTGACGTGAATAGTTGAGATACATGAGTAATTTTTTTTTCTAAGTTATCTGATTAGTGACCCTATCGAATGCATAAACATTTGTAACCATAGATGTAACGGATGCGTTACAAAAAAATATTGAATTGTCATAAAGTTAAAGTCCTGCATGTTTCCTAAATCTTTGTGGGTGATTTAAAAATAAATTTCCCTAAACTTTTTTTGTCAGATGTATTTTAAAAACTTATCCATTTTATCAGCTATTTACCCTGTAAATTTCATCGAGCTATCTTTACGACAATACAATAAAAAAAACATTCAAAGCATACAATATCAAAAATTCCAGTTGTAAAAGAGTGAATTTTTTTTTTATTAAAACTAACTAATTACGTCTTTTTTAGTAACCCTCGACGCAAAAAGAGGGGTGTTATAAGTTTAATGTGTGTGTCTGTGTGTCTGTCTGTGGCATCGTAGCTCCTAAACGGATTTTGATTTAGTTTTTTCTTTTGTTTGAAAGGTGACTAGTTAATAGTGGTAATTAGTTAGTTTTAATAAAAAAAAAATCACTCTTTTACAACTGGAATTTTCGATATTGTATGCTTTGAATGTTTTTTTTATTGTGATGTCGTAGAGATAGCTCGATGAAATTTACAGGGTAAATAGCTGATAAAATGGATAAGTTTTTAAAATACATCTGACAAAAAAAGTTTAGGGAGATTTATTTTTAAATCACCCACAAAGATTTAGGAAACATGCAGGATTTTAACTTTATGACAATTCAATATTTTTTTGTAACGTATCCGTTACGTCTATGGTTACAAATGTTTATGCATTCGATAGGGTCACTAATCAGCCAATTTAGAAAAAAAAAATTACTCATGTATCTCAACTGTTCACGTCACTATGACCAAAAATGTCGTTATAGTCAGAGTTTGATTAAAAAACATGAAAAACATTCATAACTCGAAAACTACAAAAAATCGCGGAACATACATGGGGGTGATTTGGATACCTCAAAGGATGTTCTACCTCTGGACTTCCGCTTGACACTACTTTCTGGGACACGCTGTATTTGTATCATGTTGATAGTTTGGTGTACAGAATGCTATACTTATATAAATATGTACAAAAATAATCCAGTATCTATAGTCATTGTTTACCGAACATTCACGATCCATGTTTGCAATTATTCTTTGATTTTTTTATAGCAATAGAAAAACATTTAAAATAAAATAAACAAAACATTTCAGACACAAATCATAAGGCACATGGCGACAGAACAGTGCTTGAACATCGCTCAATTTCCAGAAGGTTATAAGTTGGCGTTAACGAAATGCTTGCCTTCAACCTCACAGAGATGGGTCATAGAACATTTTAAGTATGACAAACTTGCCCCGCAAATGAAAATAGGACTTACTGAATGGGAAAAGTTGACGAAACTGTAAAGATTTTCGCATCATGTAATATGTTTCAGTATTTTTATAATTCTGAGTGAGATAAACAAAATTTTTATAGGGAAATAAAATCCTTTATATATATAAAGTCGTTTTTATTTTATAACAAAAATACCCGATAAATGATATTTATTTCTGCAAGTAAATGCACACAAAGCGCACCTACAATAGTGATTTCGTATTTCACAGACATATATGCCATAACTGTTCCATGACTGACAATACACCATTTCAGATGACCTGACAACAAAATATGCTATATACAGGACAGAATTATTATGAAAAAAAAAAACAAATTACTTGAGCCTTTTTGTCAAACAGGTACTGTTATTAAAAGATAAGGTATTAAGTTCCAATTGTATTCTAGGTTTATAGTTTTTTCTTTAAAACACGTCAAATATCAAAAGCTTTTTTTTTACCTTTTTTGAAATTTCGCTTCATTCTTTACAGACGAGGACCTACAGTAACTACCAAGATCTGGCTCATGGTCAGGCTTGATATGCCGCTGGTTATCCTAACTTGATATTATATATGCGAAAGTAAGGTTGTTTGTTTGTTACCTTTTCACGCCTAAACCACTGAACCGATCATGCTGAAATTTTGCATATACGAGTACACACATCAAAAAAAGTTTGCGATCACTAGCATAATTAATGTATGTGAAGATTCCGAATTCAAAGTCCAACTGAAATCTGATTTATATCTATCTAGATAACTATCAATCTATATTTATCATGATAATTATCGCTTTGAATTCGGATTAGAAAATTCGGCTTCAAAAAGGCTACGTAATTTTTCAAAGTGATCGCAAACTTTTTTTGATGTGTGTACGTCGTCAGATGTACAGAAACGGACATGAGGTCTTTCATTCCGAAAAAAAAGTACCTACTATTCCCGAGGAAAACAACAATAACGATAATAGATGGCGCCACGTGTCTTTCGAATCATGATTGAATTATATTATTAAAGCAACTTTAGTAGTGTGTTAAAAGTTTTTTTTATTTATAAATTAATGCAAACGAAGCCGCGGGCAAAAGCTAGTCTATACATAAAAAAGGAGAAGCTGACTGACTGACTGATCTATCAACGCACAGCCTAAACCGCTGGGGTTAGAAACTTGAAATTTTGACAGTAGGTTCCTTTTGTAACGCAGGCATCCACTAAGAAGGGATTTTTCGAAATTCAACCCCTAAAAGAGTTAAATAGGGGATGAAAGTTTGTATGGAAAATCGTCACTTAACGGGTTCAAAATTTCATGCAAGCGAAGCTGCGGGCGAAAGATAGTAATATTATAAAATGACTTTTCCTGCCAAAGAATCCTTTACCCACCCTTTCCAACACCCACGGTAGGACCAAAGGTGGTATTTCTTACCACAGACCTCGTTATGTACCTGAAAGAATTTTATTACAGTCCTTTTACTGCGAGTAACCTCAACCACAAATGAGGACCGCCACGTTTGAGTTCAGGAGCATTATTGTGGTTTGAAGGAAAAAGCACCGTTACGGTAACAAAGGAGAATTTGCTTTGTTCCCAATGTGAATGTTAGCTTTATTTTGTGACTAAAATAAAAATATGCAATGTAACAAAGAGTTTTTTTTGTCATATTAAGGTCTGTTATTTTGAACTTTTTCGTAGAAGTAATTAATTAATTATGTCAGTATTATCATAATCAGCTAGCTTATTACTCTAGTGCCCAATGCTGGGCACTAGATTGAGATTGGGCTGTTCTCACATTGAGAAAGATTTAGACTTTAGTCCACCCCGATGGCCTCATCATCATCATCTAGCCGAAAGACGTCTACTGCTGGATAGGCCTCCCCTTAATCGGGGGGGGGGGGGGGGGGGGTTGCCGTAATCGCCACGCTTGGCAGGCGGGTTGGCGATCGTAGTATGGTTGTTAAAGTACTCAGAGAATGCTGCTGCCCATCCTCTAGAGAATCCCTTAGTCGCCTTCGACGACACCCACGGGAATAGATGGGGTAGTGCTATTCTTTAAGTCCGGCACTACACGATGGCCATAAATTATGAAAATTTTATTTAAAAAAAAACCTACATTCAAATTTAAATAACAGTTTTGTCCCTCTTGTTGGCGCGAATAAACATATTTACATTCCTTCTTTTTTTTCAAAAATGTCGGAATAATTCGGGATACAAAAAAAAAAATTTTTTAAAAAGGTTACCTCATTATCTTCTATATCTGTAAAAAGTTAAACTCACGAAAGGTCTAATTATGACACAAAACTGTAACATCATTGTCTACGGAAAGAATAATTAATCTAAAGCAAAAGAAAAATAAATAATCCTAAAAACCCGAACAAAAAATACTTCGAAGAATTTATTAAGATTTAAAACTGAGGAAGGTATATTAAGTGAACGCATTAATTAAAACTTATTATCTTTTAACAAACACTAATTAATTTTACTCAGTGTCGTAACGACTGTTTGTTTTAATGATAAATACGGCAATTACCTGTCCACCTGTCGCTCTTAGAAGCTATACACAATTATACGCTACTCCCATGTTATTTGTACTTCAAAAGAAAGAAAGAAAAGTTAAAGATTCTTTCACACGTACCACAACTAGACCACAACTACAACCACACCACAACAACAACACTTTTTTTTCTGTTATTCTTCTGTAGATGGTCCTTGGGGACCCCTTCTACGTAACCGGCCAGTTATTGGCGAGACCTGAAGGGTCTCCAGCCAATGGTGGGGAAGTAAAATACTTAACCTAAGCTAACTACTTATACTACACTAACATCATGACTACCTGCAACAACAGCACTAAGAGCGACCACTAGTGGGACTCGGACTTTGGCTTATGGCGTTGCTGGCGGGGTCTTGGGGGGGGGGCAGCTTGATGAGGGTTGAATTATCGGTGTGACTGCGGAGTCTGAAGAGACGACCGGCTCTACGAAGGGAGAGCTCGGTGGATCATGACCGGCGGCGGTGGGACGTCGCGACGGGCCTCGTGTCGGCGAGGACGGTAAGCCGGACGGACACAATTATGCGCTACTTCCATGTTATTTATACTTCAAAGGAAAGAAAGAAAGGTTAAGGCTTGTTTCACACCTACCACAAACACACCAAAACCGCAGCACAACAACAACACGTGGACGGACACTAATTTGTATGAAATATTC
Source organism: Amphipyra tragopoginis (assembly GCA_905220435.1). Classification (NCBI taxonomy): domain Eukaryota; kingdom Metazoa; phylum Arthropoda; class Insecta; order Lepidoptera; family Noctuidae; genus Amphipyra; species Amphipyra tragopoginis. Next base: position 9,880,046 of record HG992006.1, read on the forward strand.
TGGGTGACTTTTTTTACCGTCTGGAAAAAAATGGGTAAAATAGGTGAACGGAGTAGAACACTTAGGCATAGTTTTTTTATTTTCTTTAACTTTTTCTTAAATTGATACATCTATAGATACCTACTATAGAAACTCAAATCATACACACCTGCGTATGATTTTTTAGATATTATTTAATAGACTTATTCACTTCAAATTAGTTGTAGTTATTAAAAGATAAATGCCAAAATAGGCAATTTAAAAAATGCCATCGGATTCTACTCCGTTCACCTATTATACCCATTTTTTTTCCAGACGGAAAAAAAGTCTCCCGGTATAGTTTAATTCACACGGACCACATTGTCGCCAAAGCTGTAGCGACACTATTCATACGTAACCATTGCTTGACCACTTTTTGTCGCTGCGATATGGTGTGGTTGTTGTGGTACGTGTGGATTGTCCTTTAGAATAGCATGTTTGTTTAGAAAAAGGTTTCAGGAATCCATTTTAAACACAGCGTATTTGAAATAAAATATCTACTTATATAATTTAAGTAAAATAATTTATTATTCGTACTTACGGTCAAATACTTATTTGACGGCACGTTTGGCACAGTGGCGATTGGCTTTCTACGCCACGGTTTGCAGGTTCGATTACCGCACGGAACAAATATTTGTTTGGCCAATAGATGTGTTTGTGTAATGATGTGTATATTTGTATCTGTAAATGCACCCACGATACAGGAGAAATAAATATATAAAAAATAAATAAATGGGGTGCAAAGATTTAAAAAAAGAAGTATTTCTCACGTCATCAAAGAAATCTTATGTAGGTACAGGCAAAACGCATCGTAGCGGATGAAAACGCAATTTACAGTACAATGAAGAGAATTGATATTTAACATCACTTACACATGACGTACTCATACTAGACATTGAAATTACACGACAAAACAGTAAATGGAAATAATCATCTATATGTATAAAATTTAAAAAGACTCAGTCCGAATATATTCAGCACTTTAAAACTACTTATTGGATTTTTAATCGTTAGTTACATGTTTAACAAGTACATACTTTATGTGAATGTGGATGAGGCCATTTTCCACTGCCCACGACACGAAACGGCAAACTGTTGTGACGACTCTGATCGCCATCCATTTCCATGCACCGTTTACTACGATATTAGTAGTGTCGTGTCGTTTCGTGAGTGCACGATTTATTATAGAAATATATGGCGCTCAGAGGTGTTTTTTTATTTTTTTATAAAACGTTGCCTTACTTTAGAAATACTCCTGTATCGTGGAATTTACAGGCACAAATATTCACATTCAAACACTCCATCTTCCATTAGAAAAAATATTTGTAGGCCATAGAAATGCTTTTTTCGAAATTTGAACTCGCGGCACGTTGCGCAGCCAAGCGCCAATCGTGTCGTCAATAGTTGTCACCACATTTTGTCATGTCGTGTCGTCATCTGTGGAAAATGGCCCAATACACTTAAAGCAAAAAGCACACAGTGCATTAACAGTAAAAAAAACAGACAAATGAACCAATCCTGTTCACACCTTTCTAGACCGAGTCTGTTAATCTGCAAAAAGCCTAGACTGAAACATGAGAATACACGGAGTTCGTAATTTATAATGTACCTTTTTGTAAAAGTAAAAGCGTTATCTAAGGATTAACTTAATTGTGGCTATAAAATAAAATATTTTGCCGAAACAAAATTTTCAGGGGAGGTTTTTTGTTTTAACCTTAGTGAGGATTATGTTGGATTTTAGTTGGTTGTTTTTGGCCTCCCAAAATAAATTACCAGGCCCACAGTTTGGGGAAAAATTTTGTTGAGAAAGTGGTGCGGTCTGTTTTCGGGGAAGGGTTTGTAGTTGTAGTATTTTTTGGCCAAGTTTTATTTTAAACACAACACAATTGTTGTGGTTTTGTGTTTTTGCAACTTTTGGTCTCCAAAACTCTCCAGACTTCTAGACTCTTTTAATTTGTAATTTTACAGAATAAAGTTAATCTTTTTTTGCAAAAAATTGAGGCAAAAAATACAGGGTTACTTCAAATTAACTGGCGAAAGTTTAGAGGGTATTCAATAATAGAACAAATTCATTGAAAAGAAGTCTAAACTTTAATTGATTCCAATTTAAGATAATTAACATAAGATCACGTCTGTATTCCCCGAAGGGTTGGGCAGAGGTGTATAATACACCGTCATTTAAGCATGGAGTCAACCCCAAAATATGTGTAATAATGATTAGTTACAGTTAAGCACTACGTTTTGTTAATCTTAAGAACGAATGTAACAAAGAACTGAATAAAATTATTATTATTATTATAACTGCTACGATCATTTTCAAATTGCTATTTAGACATTTTCGAACTATGCAATGTTTTTAAATACAATGATATGAAATAATGTTGAATGTAAATGGTATGTTTTCGCATGTAAAAAAATCATAAAAAGTTTATTTAATGGCAAGCGTGTTAAGGAATACATATAAACTGATTAAACATATTTAAGTCCCATATAATAGGGGGCGAGCCTATAGCCATCATATAAAACTCTAATTCTCTCCCAAATACCCATTTCAAGACGAAAACTATGCATAATAGTCTCCATTTGTTAGCTCCGAAATCTCTACGAATAATGGCCATTAAATTAAATTAGGGGCATGCAGAAACAGATACCAACTCATGTGGTCAGAGAGGAAGGATTAATTCTCTAAGCAGGGCTCATGTGATACTTTAAAATACTTAAAAGGCAGTATAGAGGATTTTGGAACTTTGAATAGAGTTGAAGGCATTAAAATTTGACCTAACCTACTTAGGTATAAAGGGTTTCGTTTCCTTTGTTTGACGTAGTCGGTTTAGTAATATTGATCTGCCTTGACTTTTTCCAACTACGACGACACGTTTGGTGCAGTGGCTGAGCGATTGGCTGCTGCGCTACGGGTCGTGGGTTCGATTCCCCCACGGAACAAAAATTTGTATGGCTTACATATAGTTGTTTCGAGCCTGGGCGATTCCGTGAGAGATTTGTGTTTGTAAACGCACCCACGATACAGGAGAAATCCTAGTGTGGGGCAATAATTTACAAAAAAAAAAGCAGTTTTCTCTGAGTACTTTAACAACCATACTGCGATCGCCAACCCGCCTGCCCCCCCCCCCCCCCCCCCCCTCCCTTTGGGGGATTCCTATGTTCAGCAGTAGACGTCTTTCGGCTGAATGCTACTGATATAGTAATATTATAGTGAGATAATCATCCCATGACTGTCCCACTGCTGACCACGGGTCTTTTCTCGGAATGAGAAGGGTTCAGGCCTTAGTCAACCCTGCTGGCTTGTGCGGGTTGGCAGACTACACACACCATAGAGAACATTTTGGAGCCCTCACGGGTGTACAGGTTTCACGATGTTTTCCTTCTCTGCTAAGGCAAGTGATAATCAAATTGCACACACGATTTCAAAAAGACTGAGGCAAGCGTTCAACCGCTAGGCTAATACCTGTTATAGTACCTACAAAAGTTTATTTTTGTTCAACATTACATAACATCACTTTTGTATTCCCCAAAGGAGGTGTATAGTACCCATGTAATAGGGGGCGAGTGCATTGCACAAATCCAGACTTCAGGCTGCTACTGAGAAATACCACAAGGAAAAATCCGGAAACGCGGGAATCGAACCCACGGCCCGTAGTACAGAAGCCAATCGCTCAGCCGCTGCACCAAACGTGTCGTCAAATTATGTTATGTTATGTGGAAATGAATCATTTTTTTCGATTAATATCAGGTATAAAAGTCAATCAAACCTGCCTATTTCCTCTCTGCTGTAGCACAAAACGAAATAATTAAAGCAAAAGATGTAAATAAAAAAAGGAATTTTGCTGCATAGCTACCATTAAAATAATGAACAGAAAAAACAGTCTAACGAAAGGACTGATTTATTTTTCATCAATCCCATTACTTTAGAGTTCACCTCACCACGTTTAATTTAACAAATGGCTCTTTTTCAAAGCAACTGCATAGCTACTGAGCTGCTCAATGTTTTCCATTTATGTTGAGCGATAGGTCTAGCTCACCGATAACCGCAAAGTGAATGAGTTGTTTACGGCACAGTGTTGGTGCACTGTGGAGTTTGTTTTGCGGTGTCCTGTGATGGGTAGTTAAATTAGGTGCTCCTGTTGAACTAATGGGGGGCAGCGTTTTATTTAAAAAGGAAGAATGAAAAAGAAATTATTAATGCTCCATATGAGCACTTTGGTCTTTGGGTGTCTTTAGAATTTGACTATCACTTGCGTTAACGGTGAAGGGAAACATTGTGAGAAAACCTGCAGAGTGTGTAGAGGGGCTCCAAAAAGTTCTCGATCGTGCATGTAGTCCGCCAACCCACACCAGTCCAGCGTTTTTGACATACACCTTCAATAATATTGCACAATACTTTTATTGTGCAATAATATTGAATACCCCCTTTGAATCCAAACGTTCAATAAATTCACTCAATAAAATTGACAAACCATTCTGATCAATATTTTCGTGCGAGCAACATGTCTGACGACGAAGCTTTGGCGGCAGCCGTGCTGGTGATTATGTTGAATAAAAAAATAGGTTAAAGAATGGTTGAAAAGATCTTTTTGGTCGGAAAGAGATTCTTTATCTTTCACAGTATTCTTGCTCGCCATTTTACTCAATTTGACAATTTTACTAACACCGTGACTGACCAATCGCGACATGAGCTTTCGAACCTGTGAGGCAGTGAAAAAATAATTCGCAACAGCGTGTGTCGCAATAGCGGCGTTCGAAACAACATAGGGGACCCGGTTCTCATGTACAGGTTTTGTTCAGTTCATTTCGTACGAGAATTTATATGATCAAAATCAAAACCGAATTATTCAAAATGGATTGAGAATCAATACTTTTTAAACGTCAAGATTTCAAGACACAGCGACTTAGCCTTCCACCTTACTTGACATTGCGTGGGATGCGGGTTTGTTAAAACATAAGCGCTCGGTAAGAAGAAGTGATACAGACTGATTCCTACAAAAACGATGTCTCACCGAAAGAAAGGAGAGACGAAGGATCAGTTTAGTGGTATAATTGAGAGACACTTAATTGCTACAATATCTTAAATGCCAAAGTATTTTCTGGAAATCTTATTGCCTTTTAAAAGCGAAATTGGATACATCGTGAGATTTGACGTCGATTTCGAAGGATAATACGATGTTCCTACTTGACTATGATGAATCGTCTGTATTGACAGCCTGTATACCTAAATATAAACATCATCATTCAGCTGAATGACGTCCACTGCAGGACATAAGCCTCCCCCAAAAGGGGGGAGTTTGCAGTAATCGCCACGCTTGGCAGGCGGGTTGGCGATCGCAGTATGGTTGTTAAAGTAATCAGAGAACGCTGCTGCCCATCCTCTAGTGAATCCCTTAGTCGCCTTTTACGATACCCACGGGAAGCGATGGGATAGTGCTATTTTCTTTACGTCCGCACCACACGGTACTTACGGACTTTATAACTCACTTCCACCGAATAAACTCCACCTGATCGGCTAAAAGTAATTCAATTAAACGTAAAACTTTTACAGCTCACATTGAATCCAAAATATATGTCCAGCCACATATATTTGCCAAGCGCTGATTTGCATAATGGCCACATAGGAAGATATACGGCGTATTCCAGGCGCTTCCCAACATATTGAAGGGAGGGATGAAGAAAAATTGCTTCAACATCGCACTCTGAAAACTGGAACCTTTAATTTACGTATAACATAGAGCTCTTATTGCGAAGTAATAAGGTAGAGAATTGATTGGCTTGTTTCCGCTTAAATGAAGAGCAGAATGAGGGTTAACAAATATGTTACGGGCGTTGAAAATTTATGTACGGACGATTTGCGCGTCTATTGCTATGCAGGCACCTGGCTTTGTGATGAATTTTTGTTGTGTATTTTTTATAAATCATTATTATACATAATTAGGTTTTATCCGCGACTTCGGTTTCGTTTGCTTGGATTTTGAACATAAAGATTGACTTTAGAGGTTCTGCCTTGCCTTTTCTTAATGTTGGGGTCAGCTTCTTCTATAAAAAGATGCGGCTGATTATCAGTATGTTACACGGAGTGACTACCATCATACAGACAAGTTAAACAGAGGTTTTATGGAAAAAATCTTCAACATGTATCATTTTATTTGATGAGTTTTGATTATTACTTGTGTTGAAGGTGAAGGAAAACATCGTGAAGAAACTTACAAACCTAAGAGGGTCCAAAAATAGTGCTCGATGTTGTGTGTAGTCTGCCATCCCGCACTAGGCCAGGGTCACAGTATATATACAAGGTTAGTCGGAAAGGGGGTACTAATCTGAAGCCCACTTATAGTATCGCTAATGACTGTTTGAAAGCAAGTGTTAAAATTTCAAAATACGATATATTTTTTTTCCAAATAAAATGATTTTATTTTAGTTTTTTCAAAAATTCTTTATCCCTGCTTTAGTTACAAATTCAGAAAATGGTGCTTCTAATTCAAGACCCCAAATATGACCTAAAATGTAAACACAGCTGATTATAACTGGGGATAGATCGATTTTACAGGTTTTTTTTTGAGATTTTTGAACAACTGTTTCTCTTAAACTATTGAGTTTTGGGAAAAGTTGTGGAACAAAAGTTATTCATTATTATGTGTACTTTAACACCCTTTCGGATTAGTACCCCCTTTCTGACTAACCTTGTATAAGCTAAAGCAGTACCTCAACTTACTATAATCGCCTGAATTAACACACACATACAGACACGCACTGTATACTGAGTATAATGCACTCTTTGTATGTGACTGTATTCCGATTATACTTTAGCCCCCTTATTACAAAATATTGTTGAAACCAAGACTAAGGTAAACCCAGGTTTAAAACATACCCATCACTTTCTTATGTCATATAACAAAAAGAGACGAGGCTATTTTGAAACCCAGGTTTTTCTTAGACCATCATTTGTAATAAGGGGGTAGAATTCTTGTTGCTGTGCGTGTCTGTGTGAGTGTGTCAATTTGGACAGTCGAAGTTAGTTGACGTACTGCTTTAGCTTATATGTATATGTATAAACTGTGCCAGGGTGGTGAACTGAAGCCGTAACCCTTCTTATTCTGAGAAAAAACCCATGCCCAGCAGTTGTACATTCTTCTTCTTAACGTATCGATGGCAAATCAAAATATTAAATTATATAATTTTGCAAAAGTTTTTGTTTGGCCCTGACATCGGCCACGACAATAACATTCGCTGACGTAGTCATTAGGTCCTCACGCGTGCAGGTGACAGGGCATGCGGCGCAGGACGAAAGGTGGGCCATGGTCCGCGTAGAGATGCCTCATATGCACTGAAGATCGGTGCCATTTGCGAAACCCCATCTTTAGAGATTCTCTTTGCTGCGGCCAACTTGGGTGCGAAGTCTGTTTAAAGTCTTCCAAGTTGGCCACGGCAACGCGTGCCCAGGTGGAAGACTCTCTGATGGCTCGATGAACTGTTCAGGATGCTTAAGTTTCTCTCGCCAAAGATCGCATCTTACCGAGGTGGAGTTGCCATCAGATGGGCTCAGTTGGACATTAATGGACTGATTATGCTTTAGTATATTTTTGGTACAAAACCAGACAAGGAGAATGTGCTTGACCAAAGCATTATGTGCTTAAAACTTTGACGGGTGGTGTAAATAGTTCGGAGTTTCAAGTGGCACTTTGCCATTACACATTCCTATGTTGAAGTAATTCAGAAGTATACACATAGTACAGTACGGCAAACTTATCTTGACCACCCTGAACTTCTTGCAGGTATACTAAGCGGTCATACTAAGCTCTTCTCCTCATGCTTCATTGTGCGCACAGCCAAGGTAACCATGAAAAAGGATTTATCTATAGAACTCTTAAATTTCCAAAAGTCACTGTAGCAGATTGGGTTCATAGCCTTATACCCCCTTATTACAAAAGATGGTTTAAACCAAGACTAAGGTAAACCCAGATTTAAAATATACCCATCTCTTTCTTATGTCATATAACAAAAAAAGACAGGGCTATTTTAAAACCTTTTTCTTAGACCATCTTTTGTAATAAGGGGGATAGTGTCAGCCGTATTCCATTTTATTTGAAGGTTATTTTGGTCTTGATTTTTCCAGATTCATTACATTCTTATCCGAATACGAATAGTTGACTCAAATGCCAAAGGGCGAGAAATTCTTTGTAGGGAGCGAGACATGCATTCTTTCCTGTCGGGCTGTTTCACAGTTGCATTCCAAATGATTTTACTGTCACCCCTATTTTTTCTCACCTTCTACTATGGCTGACTATGTTGTAGTGGAGGTTGCAAACCAGCTTGTAAATCACTGGGTTGTGGGTTGAGGCATGTACCAATGTGACTTTTTCAATGTCAATGTTCTTAGGTAATCTAACAGCGCTTAGCTTCTTTCATATTGAGTCGCTTCGAAACCGTCGCACTGTCCATGACTTGGTTTTTCTCTTTAAGGTTGTCAGTAGTCAAATTGATTGTGAACAGTTGCTAGAACGTGTCATGTTGTCGGTCCCGTTCAATATTCCTAGACAGCCAATTTCTAGACTTTTTCAACCGCCGTCCTACAGAAGTAACATTGAGAGACACTCACCAGTATCTAGGATGTGTATTCAATACAACGAACTTAATTTGAAGCTGCCCGACTTGGATGTGTTTTTTAGTTCCCTACCGAAGCTCAGAAGTCTGTTGTATTCCCATCTGAACAGGCATTTAAACTGTCACAAGTAGTAGTTTATCTAATTCATATACTTTTATTATTTAAGTGTAAAATGTATATACTGTTGATGTAGCTATTTTTTAAATAAATATACAGTAAAGAAAAACATCGTGAGAAAACCTGTACTTAATGGTCTTAAATCGCCATGCTACGGTGAGCAAGCGTGGTGATCATGCTCGTTCTTTTTATGTATGAGAAAAAGCCTTTGCCCTGCAGTGGGACATTTACAGGCCTATATTTTTTTTATGGTGTTGTAAAAATGTGTTCTAAGACCGCTATAAAATAAAGTATCAAAATTCTTCTGGTGATATCTGACCATATTAAGTTGTAAGCAGTGCACAAGAAGGCTTTTAGGATACCGATAGAATAGGTGAAGTGGCCTATATTATACCTACGACTAGTAGGTATACTTTTGCGAGGTAGTGATGGCGACCAAGGAGGGAGCGGAGAGGGAGAAAGAGGCGACAGCCACTCTCCCTTTCCGCGTTAGACGCACCGGGCACCGCCGGAGGGCGCGAGACGATATCCAGCCACCCTAGTGTGTGGCCTGCGTGCGACATGTTAGGGGACCCGTCACCCGACCAGTAACAGGCTCGAGAAGGCGGCGCGCATGTGTTCCGTGCGCGCCTCTCAGGAGGACGTGGGGCAAGGTCCCACAGAAAGAGAGGTCCGCCAGGGGCTGGCGGACCGAGGCCTGCCAGGGTTGCGGTGCATGCAGCTGCGAATCCCGCGACCCCGGCCAATGGTCAGGAGAAGGAACACCGTGGGTTTTTAGCCGGTAAGAGTCCGGCATAACCATCATCATCTCTCTGCTCATATTCCATACTAGGTGGGGTCCGCACAACGTGTATACCTCTTCTATTCTCTTCTATCAGCCGTCATCTCAGTACGCACTCCTTTCTTATCCTAATCATCCTTCACACAATCCATCCATCTTCTTTTTGGCCTACCTCTTCTTGTATATCCATCCACATTCATATTTAACACTCTTGTATTAACATGACTTTCTTCCTTCCACTTAACATGTCCATATCAAGCTAACCTATTACTTCTCAACTTTTTGTCACTGACGCTATTTTCAAACTTCCTCTGACATACTCATTCCGTATCAAAAAATATCTCAGTCTGGTCATTCCACACATCCATCTCAATATATATATAATTATCTTAGTATTAGTAATAATCTAAATAGTCCGTAAGGGGACGGATTGAGAATATAATGCCCTTTTGTCGCGGGCTAGCGAGTCGTAAATGGCGCTGAATCTGGCATAATTGTGCCCGGTGAATGGCAATAGGCTCGACATGGAACTTAATACCAAAGATGAAACCTGGTTGTACAGACTCCTGTCATACGGAAACACCTCTGCTTACATCTTCGACGATAACAGGCGTATGTAGTATGTATGTATCTTCTATATAAGTAATAAATACTTAGATGGCTACCTAACATACTAAGTAAACCTGCAAAGACCACTTAGTATTCCCAACAGCGGTGTTCCCAAAAACTTCTCGTAAACTGCCGAATATCTATGAATATTCAGCAACAACATATTTTGTTGCACTTAGTCTAAGTAGCAGATTCACACGAGCTCGTAAATCCACAAGCTCCAAACTTATAGGTTTATGTTGTGGTGCAAGTTTTATTTTCTGGCGTTCCTTGTTCATGAACTCAGAAACTCCTAAATAAGACATTTTCTAGGTGCCCTACTTTATCAATGTCGTTATTAGAATGTTTGTTTGTTTGTCCGATTGTATGTTTGAGCTTCACGCCAGTATTACTTGACAGGTCCAGTTGAAATTTCACAGCCATATCCGTTAAAAAGTGGGCCAGGTTACATGGTATAAATTATCATACTATTGAGTGTGAGTGATGAGTAGTAACCTATTGTTCCATAGGCAAAGCCGCGGGGACAGCTAGTTGAAATAAAAATCGAATGGACCGTACGATCTGTGAGGTTAAGCTGTACTAGCCGCGGTCAGTCTGTGGATGGGTGACTGTGGCAAGCATAGCTTAACGTCGCTAATTGTATGATCGGCACGGTTTATGTCTAGCAAGGTCAAGAATATTATTCTATTTATCTGAGTAAAGAACATTATTATTTTCAATAATCTGTCCATTTTATAGCCTTTCAGAACATCGCTTACTCAACTTAAACGTCACAACTAATCCATAATAAAGTGAACATAACGTGTTTTTAATCCACATAAAAGTCATGAAACTAGAGCCACATTAACTGCTGGACTATAAAAAGAGCACATAAAAACGATATAGCCTGTCGACCCCAAAGGAGAAGTGTCAGCGCAATAATATGGGAGATATCTCTCTATAATGGGCGCCGTCTTTACGCGTTCATAAAAATATATTTTTACAAATATTCGTATATTCTCGCAATATGGTTCTCGTCTCCCATACTAAGAATATTCTAAACGGGAGACGAGTTATGTGGAAGTAATAAAATGCGATCATTATTTAAAGTGAATAGTATTAACTAAATGGGGTAGTAGCCCGCAGGTTACAGACCCGCTTGTTAAGCACAGGGTTGCGGGTTCAAATACAGGTATAATGCAATGTGATTTTTTCAATTTCATATGTACTTTCTTTGGTAATCCAAGAAGCCGTAGTCTGTATGAGTAGAGGCTTTTGCCCTGCAGTGGAACACTTATAGGCTAATTTATTTCATCTAATATCATCTCATTTTTTTTTATTTAGTATTAACTTTTACACATAAAATAATATTGTGTTTATTATAATTCAAAACCTTGGAGCTCAAAAAGCCCACCATAAGCCATAATTACCCTTACGTCTTTTAGGCCCAAAAAGCAGAGATAGCTATAGGTTTAACGCTTGCCTTCCATTCAAAAGAGTCTGAGTGCGATCCCAGGCCGCATCTCTGACTTCGAATTTACGTGCGGATCAAAATTTGATTATCACTTGCGTTAAGGGTGAAGGAAAAACATCGTGAGGCAACCTGCACACCACAAAGAGCTCCAAAAAAATCTTTATGGTGTGCATCTATCACATCGCATCAGGCCAGCATTGTGGACTGAAGCCAAAATCTTTCTTATTCTGAGAAGATGGTCACGCTCATGCTATGCTATGCTTTGAGCCCTTAAGTATAGAATTGATCCTTCTAGAAACTGCCCGGTGCTGAGCGAGCAGTCGGGCAGTCTATAGTTGCTATGTCAAATCGCAATGTTCCGAAAGGTCATGGCATATAGTGATACCGGCACCGCAACGGCACCGCTCCAACCCAGCAATTAACTTGTCATTCAAATTAGAGCATATTAAATCGTGTGTCGTATAATATATTTCATAATGTCAATATGAAAAAGCCAACGGCGAGCAGTCAGCGCGCTTGCCGCTACCATACAACTCAACTCGGAACACGCGCGTTGTGAGCGAGTGGACTGCGACTCCGAGTCGCCAGCGAAACAATGTCGTTGCCGTCGCCCGCGCTCGTTTCACAAATGCCATATAACTACTGTGTTTGCGGTGATAGCAAGCTTGCAACTCGCGGCTGGCGCGCGGGCTTCGAGCTTGCACCTCGCGGACGACGCGTAGTTAGCGCACTGGCGGCTAGCCGTAGCCTAAATTCGAGGCGACGCCATGCGCCGTGCTGCAGCTGTGCAGTTTCGGTGCCTGTATAATGTGCCATGACCTTTTGTCTCTTCCAGGTTACGTCAAAAATTCAGTCATCCAGTCTACCTGCCTTCTTCAGATTATGGAATGGAGTGATCCATTTGGCTATACACTTATCCAGAATCTCGAATTTGATCAGGTCAGACAAATTGACTTGTGACTAAAAAGAGGCAGACAAGATCTCAACTCACTATAATGAGTGTAGAGTGAATTTCAGTTGAATAAATATATGACTGCATCACTGGTCTAGTGGTTGCAAGCGCGACTGCTAAGCGTGAGGTCTCGGGTTCGATCCTTAGGTCGGGCAAAGTGTCATTGGGTTTTTTCGTGTAGAATTTCGCAGTAGCAGCCCGGAGCCTGGATTTGTGCCCGGTTGATGGCAATAGGCTCACCCCCTATTACATGGGACTTTAACATAGCGACGAAATGCTGATTTACTACACACCTCTGCCCTACCCCTCGGGGAGGACACGCGTGATGTTATGTTAGGTAAATGTAGGAAGCAATTCCACTCCCTCGTGATAAAAACACAAAATTATATTTTTAAGCTGTGTGTACACAGTGCTTCAAAAATGAGCAAGCAAAGCAATTTACTGCACCACATTTTCTACAGTATATTATTTTATTCCGGTATCAAAGTACACCAAAATAAAAGAATAAAAGGACCTCCCGCAATTTTCATTTAAAACCAGATAACCATCGGCACGTTATGAAACAGCCCTTAAAAAGAATTATTAAATTGCGTTCACATCATTCCTACAAACGTTCGTCGTATAATTTCTTTTTATTTTATTTTACGGAAAACAATTTTATCATTCGGAAATATTATATCAAATTATTTTGTAAGTGGACAGTTTTATTACATTACACCAAGAACCCGCATCTTGATGATAACTTTTCACTGAGATTCTGCAAAATATTGGAAGTAAAATTCCGTTGTCTATAGGTGCAAGTTCAGATATATCAGATTTACAAGTTTATTAGTTTTAGTATACACTAAACCTGAAACTAGTTTGTTCAGAATCACTCGGAGAATATATTGGCATAGTTTTTATACCACGTCAAATCTTGCATTTTTTATTTCATTTTCACTTTTGTTTCAATAGGTTTCTATGCATAACAGTGGACGGAAATAGGCATGTTGACAGCATCAATAAATTGCAAATCTAATTAGTCCTCCATCGCTCCAGTTAGAGTTTTGAAAAATAATGGACACGTATTTTTTCTTTTGTTAAATCTATGAATATTTGGAAAGATAAAACGCATCAAAACTCGAGAGTGAGGGTTTGTGACGTCAAAAACAAGTAAAAATTGTACTTGCTTGTGACGTTTTGCCAATTTTAAAAGTGTCGTATCCTCGTCAATTTTGGTTTACAAAAGAAAAAATGCGGGTCAAATATTTTTTGATAATCTAACTGACGGACTAATTAGATTTTTTCAGTCAAATACCCTATAGACACCTTACCCTATAGAAGCCTTAGCTTCAGACGGTCCGCTCGGTCAGTTTCCATGTATTAGACAACCCCTGCATAGAACATCTCACACATTTCACACTCTACTGGGGAACTTAACGCAACATAAACTAAGGCAGTTATCCCACCGCCGGCGAGGAAGCGACTAACTATCGGCTATTTTCTCGTTCAAGAAACGTACAATGGATTTACATTCCGTGTAAACAAAAGAGATGGATATATTAATACTCGATCGCTGACTGTTCACATTGCCGGCGAGGACTCGCTCTACTAGTTTGTCGCTGAGCGTCAAAAGCTATCAAAGATAATATTCGCTCAGCGATACTTGCTCAGCGATACTCGTTTGGCGTTAAGAACCCATGCCGAGACCAACCAGCGGTCATTTGCGAGTGGTGCGAGTAATCGCCCATCGCACTCGCACACTCGCTTATAGCCCAGCGACAAAACTATCGAAACTACACACTCGCTTCTCGCTGCTCGCCAACTCGTTTATAGCTTCTAGCTCTACTCGCTGCTCGCTCATCGTTCGTGGTGGGACCAGTGCCTAAGGTGTAACTTGGAGATTTATTAAGAAAAAATACATACTCCGGTAATTCTGATTAAAATCTTATTGGGGTGTCTCAGTTTTTGTGTATACTAAAAATAGTGTCATCCGTGTGGTGCCAGACGTAAAGAATAGCACCACCCCATCTCTTTCCGTGGGTGTCGTAAAAGGTGACTAAGGGATTCACTAGAGGATGGGCAGCAGCGTTCTCTGAGTACTTTAACAACCATACTGCGATCGCCAACCCGCCTGCCAATCTATATACCGAATAACTTACACTTAATTTTGCAATTACGTATTATTCATTCAAAAATTATAAGACAACTCAACCGTATTTGTAGCGTTAAATACCAAAAATTAAATAACCTACCACTATTCGCAAAAAAACATATTGGAGCAATATCGATACCCTGATATGAAAATTCAGTTTTTAAACAATTTATTTTTTATTTTTCACTGTTGCTCGTGATTTTGTGTGGTATTTATTTAAGCCTACGTAACCGAATCATCTCGAAATTGGGCGATGCAACAAATTTTACGCCTCCGTTATTAGTGTGTAAGATGAGCGCTTGCGTACTGCGTCCGATCTGAATCCGAAAAATAGATCCGAATGATGTTAGATCGTAGAAGTGCACAAGAATTTATACAAATGCTGTAGCTAGTTCAGACTGTTTTTTCTCGGATTTGGATTCGGATTAGTGCACAAGTGCACACTCTGAAAAAAAGGGACAATTGAACTAGTTGAATAAATTGCAAAAATATTCCCTGTGACCAGACAGGCTACAATATAAAACTTCCCTACTGCACGTTGATAATAGACGCGTGTTGTAAAATTCAACAAAATCTGGTGGTCTATTCGGTCCGCCTGGCTAGCTATACCTACATTAAAGTCTGGCGCTAAGCAGTTTACTGTGTTTCGTCATGTGTATGTGAGAGCCAGCTGGGGTAAAGGGGAATCCGACTATATCTGCGTTACTTGGGTTCGTGTGATCCATCATAAGGTGGATCCACATAGCCCGGCGGCCGTGCCGCTGGCTTAGCCGCCGGCTTTGTGAGCGGTAGTCACAATAAAGCCAGCGGCCATGTTGCCGCCGAGGCTGCCGGCAGCGGGGAAACAGTTCGTTCGTGGCTTCCAATTAGGCTAGTGTCGTTTATTTTTGATAACTGCGAATCGATTCAGAGCCGCGCTTGCCGGCGACTACCGACGGCAATTGCCGGTGGCTTTGCTTATGATCAATCGGCCGGCAGTTCTATGTGGATCCACCATTAGATCCTGTCTGCGCGTACCATCAGGTGCAACTAGCGTCACACCCGACCAAGTCAAATAATTAAAATATAACCGAACTGTGCTAACTTTATAACAAGTTTTGATTATAACTAGCTAGGTGCTTGCTTACTACAGGTCTAGCGCATAACTGAGTCAGTACGTAAAGTAGCTGCGTGGCGCCGGTCACGATCCACCGAGCTCTCCCGTCGTAGAGCCGGTCGTCTCTTCCGACTCCGCAGTCACACCGATAATTCAGCCCTCATCAAGCTGTCTCCTCCCCCTATGTCCACGCCAGCAACGCCCTAAGCCGAGGTCCGAGTCCCACTAGGGGTCGCCCTTAGTGCTGTTGTTGCAGGTAGTCATGATGTTAGTGTAGTACAAGTAGTTAGCTTAGGTTAAGTATTTTACTTCCCCCCCATTGGCTGGAGACCCTTTAGGTCACGCCAATAACTGCCCGGTTACGTAGAAACCGTCCCCTAGGACGACCTACAGCAGTCAAATAGAAAAAAAAAAAAAAAAAGGTAGCTGCGTGGTTCGGGAAGGCGACAGTTGTCACAAGTTGACGAATCAGTGAGCTCTCGCGTCGCGTTACTACACCCCTCCCGCACCGCGCATCTACCTCAAGCACTGACTCAATTATGCGCTAGACCGCTAGTTGAGTTGATTACTTACTAGTCTACTGCCCAAGTTATGTGGTCACTTTAAGTAACTAGTTTTTTCAGTGCACATTTGTTAACTCTGCGTTACGGGTAAATTAATGTCACGTTAAGGTGACTAAAGTACCTAAGTTGGCTTAAATAGGGTGGCTTTTGAAAACCGAAACTTAGATTAAGTTAGAAAATTATACATTACTAGCTGACCCGGCAAACGTTGTTTTGCCATATAAAATTTTAGGGGTGGACTACCCCTAACATTTAGGGGGGTGAAAAATAGATGTTGGCCGATTCTCATAGATACCGGATAAGCACAAAAAATTTCATCAAAATCGGTCAAGCCGTTTCGGAGGAGTATGGCAACGAAAACTGTGACACGAGAATTTTATATTATACATTATGTGGATTATCATTGGATTTGTTATCATATTAACATAAATTCATATTAATACCAATACATTAATATTTTTATAACATCGTAATGTTTTAGATTTTCGTATCGAGCCGCCTTTGGGAGACTGATTTACTTATGTGGTAGTATAGCCAACAAAAGACTTTGGTGTACAGGCAAACGTCAGATATCAATGCACTACGCAAGTATTATCATTATAAATGTGTGCGTAATAACTTTTTATACCTGAAACACGGTCATACAAGCGATGGCAAAGACTTGTCCTCAATATAAGCATAACTCTGTTTATACAGGGTGTTAACGAAATCGTGTAATTCCTTCAAACCTCGTGATCTACTGGTGACACAGATTAAGCCTAAATGGGAATTTAAGAAAACTAAACAAAAAAAAATTTTGGTTTTCAATTTCCGAGTCTTTTTAGAGCCTTGAGTTATCTGACTGCAAAGAGCGATATCGCGTTAGTCGTTTCTGCCAGTCTTGTCGCCGTACTTTAATTAATTTATGCGTGGCATCGAAATGTTCACACAAAAAACAATTTTTTTGCAAAAAAAAAAAAACAACTTATTTTTTTACTGAATCCTTATTATTAGGTGGTTTAGATACGATCGGTAACAAAGCCGCATGAAAAAAAAAGAATTTTTTATTTTTATTTTTAATCAAGCTAAATCTCGTGCGGGACCTGTCTACACCAGTAGTAGAACATGTGGTTTTAAGGAATTACACGAATTCGTTAACACCCTGTATACGAATGTAATTAGTTGCTTATATACTTATCTGTTTGGTTGACTGTATAATAAGTTAAATTAATGATAAGTCCGTAAAATGAACGTATGGCTTCTTATTAATTTAGCTCTTTTGAAGATAGTCTAACGTTGTTTTAATAATGTTATCGATCAATTAAAACTTCACCAATAGAAATTATTTAAAAAGTATCGTTTTTAAGAAATCTTGATCCAAAACCGAATCGATTTCATCCAACCAATTTCAGCAAAGAAACTGTACGGGTAGCACTAGAAGACAGTGTATTAACTTGAAACCGAAGTGAAATTGAGTTAGAAATAAAGTTAGGCTTCATCAAAGTTGGATCAACCGATACATTGCAAGGTGAGAACCGTGGGGACTCTGATAGCGTTGGAGAGACGGTATATTTTTAAAAGGATTCCAGCCTTTTACTACTAGCTGACGTAGATGTTTTGTTGGGTGGTGGTATGAAAGAAATGCAATTTGTTTTTGAAAGCCAGCGTGATAAAATAACGCAGTTGCGGGAAATGGAAAATCTATGGGATCGTTCAAGATGATCCAAGCATATTGGATAGTAATTAACCGACTATTCATTGTTTTTTTAGAAATCCGTAATCTTGTGTGATTAGGTATTATTTTGAAATGTTTTTCTAAACATACAAGATTAGTCGGAAAAGTGTTCGCGGGCCACTTAAAGTGGATTTTGGATTTTTCTATTGGACTGCTGTAGGTCGTCCTAGGGGACGGTTTGTACGTAACCGGGCAGTTATTGGCGAGACCTGAAGGGTCTCCAGCCAATGGGGGGGGGGGGAAGTAAAATACTTAACCTAAGCTAACTACTTGTACTACACTAACATCATGACTACCTGCAACAACAGCACTAAGGGCGACCCCTAGTGGGACTCGGACCTCGGCTTAGGGCGTTGCTGGCGTGGACATAGTAGGGGGCGGAAACAGCTTGATGAGGGCTGAATTATCGGTGTGACTGCGGAGTCCTCCTGGAGGAGGGTTATTTCGTCATCGGGTTCTAAAAGTGTGTGCCTGGGACGGCGAACTTTACTTATGAGAGAAGGACTTAGTCAGCCGCTGCGGCGACTAGGGCGTTCGGATGGAGGGGTCACTTAAAGTATCACTGACGACTGTTTTAAACCAAGTGTTAAAATTTCAATATTCGATAATATTTATTACATTCAAAATTATTTTTATTCTAGTTTTTTCAACAATTCTTTATTAGTTACGAATTCAGAAAATTGAGCTTCTACTTCGTGGGCCCAAATATGACCGACACTTTAAACACAGCTGATCATAGCTGTGTTTAAATTGCATAGATAGATTTTAGCTTATTTTTCATGAATTCTCTGAACAGATATTTCTCTTAGGGCAATTTTTCAATCGTCAGATAATTTTTATCTCAGGAATAATTTTGACGTTTTGACAGATTTTCTATACAAAAGCTCTCAAAGCGTGATATTTATCCCTCAGATAAAAGTTATCTGGCGATTGAAAAATCGGACCTAAAACTATTCATTTTGGGGGAAAGTTGTAGAACAAGAGTTATTAATTATTATGGGTACTTTAACACTCTTTTGGATTAGTACCCCGTTTCCAAATAAATATAAAAATATTTGTACATACTATTAGATATTAATAATTATAGTAAATTGTATTCTTTGTTTTTGTCGTTATTGGTTATGTATATGAATTTTTAAATACTACTACTAATGTCGGTACTTATTTCTCACTATTCTGCTAATCATCGACAAGTAATTTAGTTCTGTAATAATTAATATAATTATGTAAAAACAATGATTTAAACATTTAGAACATTCAGAATTACAAGAAACATCCTATTTTTTTCTGATAGCCAAAAACTTTAACGTAAACAAACAAAAAGCAAACTCTACAAATTGGATCTGTACTGTATTTACATAAAACGTCAACGGAATCAAGGGAACGCATGCCAATCTAATCCTATGCAATTGGGGAGCGAGCAGAAAGCGAAAAAGTTCGCTTACCCTCCTGAAATATTCAATCAAACTTTGGTCTTACCTGAGGAAAGTTCGCACTTCTGGTTACATGAAATACCTTCAGTTTTCTGTTTCAGTGAGCTCGTGGATATGCCGATGAAGTTTTGTTGAAATATGGATATTACCACAGACATTGAGATAGATATCGTAAGTATGTCAAATTGTACGAAAACAAGTGTGTTGCGTTTTTGGTCCAATTACGTAAGAGCGATTTAGTGTTGGGAAGTAGATATAATAGACACGCGGCTTCACAGTCAACACAGTAGACATATAAGCTAAAGCAGTACTTCAACTACCTACAATTGTCCGATTTGACACACTCACACAGACACGCATTGCAACAAGGCAAAAAAGGTATTTTCGGGATACAGTTCCATACAAAAACAAAAAACTACTCAGTATACAGAGCGTATCTGTGTGAGTGTTTCAATTCTTGAGATTATAGTAAGTTGAGGTACTGCTTTAGCTTATATGTCTACTGTGCAGTCAAGTTTGCGCACACTCATGAATCAGTTCGTGTGGTGCCGCACGTAAAGAATAGCACTACCCCATCTCTTTCCGTAGGTGTTGTAAAAGGCGACTAAGGGATTCACTAGAGGATGGGCAGCAGCGTTCTCTGAGTACTTTAACAACCATACTGCGATCGCCAACCCGCCTGCCAAGCGTGGCGATTATGGCAAACCCCCCGAACATTGATTGGCTGAGGCTTATTGTCCAGCAGTGGACGTCATTCGGCTGAATGATGATGAATCAGTTCAGCAGCGTAGCATGAAGGAGGATTTCTACTACTAAAAAATCAATATTTGTGGTCATTCCCTACGTCATTATCAACATTTTCTGGTGAGGTATTTTGCTGCCTTCCCTGCAGGAGGGGTCTAAGGGCCTTTTCATTGTCATGCGTGTTTGCGCCCGCGTGCAGGCCCGGCACGCATACATGTTGCGGGCCGCACGCTGAGCAGATTATCTTCGCCTCGCCACCACAGTATTGTGCGTGTCACCAGGAAGAGAACTCGTGTCAAAATGAATGTAAAACATTTCATATTGATCATACAACGTGCGTGTGACTCGCTTGACAGTAAAAACAACACTGACTGTCAAGGTTCGCCACACGCACACGGGCGGCACGCATCCGTGCGAGCCACCCGCGATCCGCCCGTGTGCCGCGTGCGTGTGGCGCGCATGACAATAAAAACATGTATGATACGATAGTTTGCGAGCAGCACGCATGCGTAACTGGCCAGCACGCGGGCTCAAACACACATGACAATGAAAAGGCCCTAAGAGCGACCCCAGCCTTCACCTCTGACTTGCGGATTTGTATTTGATTATCACTTGCGTTAATGGTGAAGGAAAACATCGTAAAGAAACTTGTACACCTGAGAGGGCTCAAAAATGTACTCGATGGTATGAGTTACTCAAGAAATTTAAAGAAAAGGTTATTTTTAGTATCAATGTGAGCAATAAGCAAGCTGAGGCTTATCCAACAAAATACCTAAAGAAGTTTAGATTGCTTCACAACTCCATGGTGAAGTTTTGACATGATATGCACGCAAGTTACGACCACCCAGCAAGATTGGTGTTTGATAAAAAAAAACTTGATGACGTATATCGATGATAACAGGATTATGCTGCCTAATAGAAAAGTTTAGGGCATTTACACGATACGGTCATGTTGGTGGAAATGGGAAAAAATATTTGCGCTCATGAAGCGTTTTTTTTTGTTAAGTTTATTGCCTTGCGCATCAATTTGAAATTATACAGCCTGTTTTGATGACTCTTATGCCTGAATAGATAACAAATGTACCCAGACATGCTGACATGAAAAGTAATAAATTGTACATCATAACAATTTGAACCTAGTTCTAACATTTGGCTGAATTCTCAAACGCTATTTAATATTAAGTAGTTGTAAAGACAACTTAAAATACACCTGACAACTGAACGGCAACTTAACACTGAGTAGCGTTTGCGAGTTTGGCCATTATCCTCATAAGGCCGTAAGAGGCAAAAAACTAATTCATCATCATCATCTGCCTAGCCTTTTCCCAACTATGTTGGGGTCGGCTTCCAGTCGAACCGGATGCAGCTGAATATCAGTATTTTACATGGAGCGACTGCCTATCAGACCAAAAAACTAATTATGACAAAAAATATTACTTCAACCATATACAAAATATTTTCCCGAAAATAAACTACGCAATATTTGTGGAAGTTGATAAAATCAGTATCAACCAAAAATTTGTGCGGAAATTCCCAGCAAAAATTTTCGTTCCGCCAACGACCAATGTTTATTTTTCCGCACCCAATTGTTTAATTTTCTGTTTCTTCAACATTTTTTCAAAAGTTATTCTTTAATTCACAACGCTGCGACCCCGCTTGTCCGTAATTACGTCGGTCTAACTGGCCATTCCGGTAAAAGAAGTCTACAAAATAAATTACGCAGAAAGATTTTTCTTTTAAATAGACATCGCTAATTACCGTCCTTTTGAGAGGTAAATATCCTGTCATTTACATTTAAGTTTCTTATTATAGTCATCGATGTTGTAATTAAAGTTTATAAAAATGTTGAGGAAATTGGTCTCTGTTCATTTGAATGGAGTTTTTTTTTTCTTTTATGGTTTCTATAGCATAATTTTAATGAAATTCCTTTCACCGTTGCTTTGAATTTTTTTTTGGCAGATTCATTTTTTTCGCTTTAACAAATAACTGTACTCTATTTAATATAACATTAGTCAATTAAGACTCATTTTATCAGGGAAATGTATAGAAATAAGCAAAATGTTTGCTTCCAGCAAGGATTCAGCACAGTATTATGCTTTTCTAAATCTTAAAGGTCGATGAAGATGAGCTGAAACTCTACTTGAAGAAATGGTTCAAAAGACATTCGTGGCTCAGTGGGCCAATTTTGTCTAAAGTTATATGTGTAGGGGCGTATGCGTAGTCGCCTGTCTACCGACCTTCGATTTACTTGAATTTTAATATTATATTGTGTGAGGAACAGTAATTAAAAATGCGTCCGTTTATAACGTTTGAAAAAAGTGGTATATTCGCAATAATTTAAGTAAGTTCACATAATTCGAGGAGAGAGGGTGAGGGAACATAATGGCGATGTGTCACGTGATCGCGCGCGGTTTCTATTGGCTTAGGATTCTTACACGCCACAGATTACATATGCCGTATGTCGTTCGGTTCTTAACATGCCCCCGGCCTTGAAAGCACTAGCTTTCTATATTTTCCTCTACTGTATGGCTGCCTGCCGTTGCTCGGTCTTGCTCGACGAGGGGGCAGATTTTCGCAAAGGCTCGCCTTACAACTCCAGAAGAAGTGCGTATGTCTGCTACTCTTGAGACACCATCTTTGCCAGGAATCGTTTTTAGTATGCGCCCCAATTGCCAGTTCAGCGGCGGAAGGTTGTTGTCCTTTATGATAACCAACGTGTTGGGTTCAAGTCCAGTGGTATGGTTACGCCATTTTGTTCTAACCTGTAACTCAGAGACATACTCATTCGCCCAGCGGGACCAGAAATGTTGCCTAATCTGTTCTAGCCTCTGATAGCGTGAGAGGCGATGCGTCGGCGTTTCCATCACGACTGTGCTGGCAGGCGCTGTCAGTGGACGACCAACCAGGAAGTGACCTGGGCTGAGAGGAAGAAAGTCATCTGGATCTGCGGAAAGAGGGGTTATAGGACGGGAATTTAGGATGGCTTCTACTTGTGTCAATACCGTGCTAAATTCCTCAAATGTAAGATGCGCGTTTCCCACTACTCGACGTAAGTGGTACTTACATGATTTG
Organism: Amphipyra tragopoginis; assembly: GCA_905220435.1. Lineage (NCBI taxonomy): Eukaryota > Metazoa > Arthropoda > Insecta > Lepidoptera > Noctuidae > Amphipyra > Amphipyra tragopoginis. The sequence continues at coordinate 9,903,343 of HG992006.1, forward strand.
ACCCCCGCTTCCCACAGGCCACCAAAATGCGGAGCGTAAGGTGGAATGAAATGGAACTTGATTTGCTGACTAGTTGCGTATTCTTTAATGTCTGAGCTACAGTTGGCTAAAAACTGAGCAAACTCGTTCATGAGACCCACAAAGTTTCTGCCATTATCCGAAAAGATTTCGTTAGGTTTACCGCGACGAGAGATGAAGCGTTTTACCGCTAGTAAATATGCGTCAGTGGTAAGATCACTGACAAGCTCCAAGTGTATTGCTCGCGTGACAAAGCAAATAAACAAACAAATGTGTGCCTTTGTTGTTCTAGCACCCCTACCTTTTCTGTTCAATATGAGCACTGGCCCAGCGTAGTCCACCCCACACCGTAGAAACGGATAGCTTTGAGTGATCCGTTCTTTGGGTAAATTGCCCATCATAGGTGACAATGTTTTCCCTCGTATGCGCCTGCATGTGGTACAATCGTGGACTACCTTTCGGGCTAAATCTCTGCCACCGACTGGCCACCAAGATTCCCGCAGATGAAATAGCAGAGCTTGCGGAGCTGCGTGCAGCATCTGCTTGTGCTCATGACGAAACAACAGAACTGAGAAGTAATGTTTACTAGATAATAATATTGGGTGTTTTTTATTATAATCAAAATCTGGCGCATTCTGAATACGGCCACCCACGCGTAAAATTCTACTGTTGTCGATAAATAAATTTAATTTCGATAAATTATGATTATTTTTTAAACTAATTCCTTTAGCTAATGATTTATATTCCATAGAAAATGATTCCAATTGACATAACCTAACTAATGTGTATTCAGCCTCTTGTAATTCACTAACGTTAATAGTGCCCGTTCGCAAATTCTGTTTATTACGCGTATTATAGATAAAGCGTAGCATGTATGCCACAGCACGTCGCATCCGACTAAACTGTGAAAAACGAACGAACGGAAACAAAAGTAATTGGGATGAATTGTTATCGGCTATCAGAGAAATAACACTTGATTTTACTTCTGGTAACGGCTCAGTGGTATGATCAGTTAGTGTAGCAGGGACTTGTTCACAATTAAAATAACTGTCATGAAGAAACTCTGGTCCGTTCCACCACAAAGTAGAAGAAGAAAGATCCTGTAGGCTGACACCGCGCGATACTAAGTCAGCTGGATTTATTTTACCACTGACGTGACGCCATGGATGCTCCTTTGTTATTTCATGTATTTCTGATGTTCTATTTTGAACGAACGTCTTTAATTGGTTTGGTGCCATACGTAACCAACCCAATACGATAGTGGAGTCTGTCCAAAACATAACATTCCTAAACTGACAATGTAATGAGAGTTTTACCCTGTCGTATAACCTAGCACCTAACAGAGCACCACACAGTTCTAATCTAGGCACACTGACTGGCTTTATAGGTGCCACTTTTCCCTTGGAACACAATAATCGCACTGATACCGTTAAGTTATCATAATTAACTGCGCGTAAATAAATGCAAGCGCCGTACGCTGACTGCGAGGCATCAGTAAATATATGCATCTCTATAAACATAGGATTAGTACTTAACACATGCCGAGGTATTCTAATTGTGTTAAGCATAGAAAGAGATGCAACAAACTGGTTCCATAGTCGCGTGACGTCACCATGAGGCAGCGCGTCATCCCAACCAATTTTTAATAACCATATTTGTTGTAGCAATATTTTAACTCGCATAATTGCCGGACTAAGTAGGCCTAATGGATCAAAAATTTGTGAAATATTTGATAATATCGATCGCTTTGTTACCGGTTTATTATCAGTTTCGCATCGTGTACTAAAATAAAATTGATCCGATAAATTATACCAACCTAAACCTAAAGTTTTAGAATTAGCATCTTCAATAATTTTAAACTCCCCTGAATCATGAGGTACATGTGTGTGGTGTGTATCCACTTCTGGGTAAAAATTATATTTCCACTTGCGTAACGGAAAACATCCCAATTTTAATGTGTTGGTAACTTTGTCACATAACTGCAACAACCCGCATTTATCATCAGAACCGGTTATTAGATCGTCAACATAGAAGTCTTGACTAATTACTCTCTGAACATCGGAATCCGTACTTTCAAACCCTAACTGCTTCAGGCATCTCACACTTAAAAATGGAGCGGACGCGGTTCCGTAAGTCACAGTATTAAGTCTAAAAGTACTTATAGGTTGTGATGGTTCATCACGCCATAGAATTAGCTGCATGTCGCGTTGATCGTTTGCTATTAAACACTGACGATACATCTTTTCTATGTCTGCGCAAGCTACAAACTTATGTTGCCTAAAGCGTAAAAGTATGGCAAATAAATCCCCCTGTATAGGTGGACCTACTAACTGGATGTCATTAAATGAAACACCAGTACTGGAGGCGGCACTCGCATCGAACACAACACGCAACTTTGTGGTGGTGCTGTGTTCACGAAAGACGCCGTGATGCGGCATAAAGTAATGCAGAGATCCATGTGTTTGACTACGACTCATGTGACCTAACTGCTCATACTCGTGAATGAAGTCGCTATATAATTTTTTATAAGCAGGTGAGCGCTGCAAACGCTTTTCTAACGCTAAAAAGCGACGTTCAGCTTGAGGTAACGTTTCTCCTATTGTGTCGGCTGGGAGTTTATAAGGAATACGTACACAAAATCTTCCTTCACTATTTCGCGTAGTATTGTGAACGAAGTGCTCCTCACATGCACGTTCCTCATCTGTGCGCTTATCCCAGACCTTAGAAACTTCCTCAAGTTCCCAGAACATCCTTAGTTGTGTGTCGATTGACTGTGTAAAATTACATTTAATTTGCTTGGCACTGCGTGACTTTAAATTAAGTGGACCTGACATAATCCATCCTAATTTAGTGCTCTGTAAATATGGTCCTACATTTAACCTTATTTTATTTTCATTTAATAAACTCCAAAATTGATCTGCGCCTAATAAAATGTCAATATCTTTGGAATCTAAAAAGTACGGATCTGCCAATTGTATGTTGTCTGGAATACAGAACTGTTGTGCGCTTAATTGACACACAGGTGGCAGAGACGTTATGTGCGGTAATACAAAACATTGTATACTGAAAGTGTAAGTGTTGATGCGCGATTTAATTTCTATGACACAGGTTTGCGTGCACTGAGTCACAGTATCACCTACACCGTATATTTCGTGAGTGGACTGTATTAATTGAACGCCTAATAAATCGCAAAATGCTTTAGTAACAAAACATCTTTGACTTCCACTGTCGAGAAGCGCGCGCGCCGTATGATACTTGCCATTTGTATCGGCTATCTCAATAAGTGCAGTGGATAATAGTACAGGCACACAAGCAGGCTGCGCGTATTGGGTCTGCATATTAATGTGTGCGTTGTTAACCTGAATCACTGTATTATCAATATGAGGGACATTGTTTGTTAATGACGAAACGCAAGTGGGGGAAGAGGGCGTATCAGCTGTGAACGAAACCGGTTTCTTATTTTCGCATAATGAGTGAAGCGTTATCGTATTGTTAGATTGGTTAATTACTTCATCTTTGTGTATTAAAGAATTGTGTTTTTTGTTACATGTTCTGCACGGGCCAAATCTACAAGTGTCAACAGTATGCCCTGAACGTAGACAATTGTTGCACAACTTGTGTTCACTTATAAGTTTTAACTTGGATTCTAAATCAATATCAAGGAACTTTTGACATGAGTACAGATTGTGATTCCCTTTACACATTACACATAATTTCTTGAAATGAGCGAAACGATCTTTTGACTTATTGCTGGAAACATTGCAATGTGAATATGATTTTGTTATGTTTGGTTTTTTACTATCTTGAACATCTTTGTTATGTGATAAGTGCAATGTTTCCAACATGTCAGCCCTATCCTCAAGAAATTTAATTAAACTGTCTATTTTTAAAGATGTTGTATCATTCTTTGATAACAAAGTGCCCTTGTATTGTTCCCACTCACGCTCTGTTGTTTTGTCTAATTTAGACACAATTATATAAATAATTAGCGTGTCCCAATGCTCTGTGGGTTCACCGAGGATTTTTAATGCCCTTAAATTCTTTAATGTAGTGTCAATAAGTTTTCTTAAGAAAATCGGTGACTCCTTACTTAGTGACTGTAAGTTGAATAATGTTTTAACATGGTTTTGCACTAACAGCCTATTGTTATTATATCTATTCAGTAATAGTTCCCATGCAACAGTATAATTGTCTGAAGAAAACTCTAATGCGTCTATGACAGATTCAGCGCTTCCCTTTAGTGAAGATTTCAAGTAGTGAAACTTCTGAATATTGCTGATTTCTGTGGAGTTATGTACTAAAGACAAGAAGGTGTCCCTAAACTCAAGCCAGTGTTCAAATGAGCCATTAAAGGTGGGCATTGTAATTGTGGGTAGCTTGACAGATTTTAATTTACTTGAACTGTGAATACATGAATTTCCGGAGCCATCACTGACCTTATCACCTGCTAACATTAGTTCAGCCTGGGCTATGGTACCATAGAAACTATCCTCAAACAGTTCCCGTTCATTTAATTGATCTTCTAGATCGCAATCACGAACATTTTCTTCGAGCCTTGTTTGAAGATCGTTAAACTCGGTAAATAAGCGATTGGCACCTTGTATGCGTAATTTAAGATCTATGGCATTCTGTGGCGAAATCTTTTCTTTGGCTAACGTATTTAAATAATTTGAAAACTTTGTGAGTCTACCTTTAATTATTCCGCGTTTACGAACAAGTTCGCGGACATTTTGTTCACACTTTTCATCGCCACCGTATTTACTAGGAGACTTAGCTCTGGACTTATCACTATTAGTGTCTAACGGCATTTTGGTGACTAGTGAAAAAGGGAGGTACTCACGTTTGAAATATCACCACGTCGAGCAGGTGCTAGCTGCGGCACTGTAGCTGCTCGATGAATAAGCAGACACGTAATTTACCCTCGTTATAATATTCACTGAAATCAGTAGGAAAGCACGGTATCACACAAGAGAAATAAAAGGTTTCGGGATAGGATGGGATGGTTGATCGTACCGAGTGCGCGCTATGCTCGTATCAATGATCACGCTGGTTTCCCACTTCTTGTGCCGAATAGCTTCCTCTGGTTTTTCTCTGTATCGTTGTAGATGCGCCAACGAGATTATTACCGGCTTCCAACGGTTCCTCGCTCAATATTTCTTGTACGTAATTTTGCGTAATGGCTTCCAATGGTCGCTAATATTTCTTCGTATTCGTATATTTCTTCGTCCGGCTCGAAGGATCAGCATGTAGGGGCGTATGCGTAGTCGCCTGTCTACCGACCTTCGATTTACTTGAATTTTAATATTATATTGTGTGAGGAACAGTAATTAAAAATGCGTCCGTTTATAACGTTTGAAAAAAGTGGTATATTCGCAATAATTTAAGTAAGTTCACATAATTCGAGGAGAGAGGGTGAGGGAACATAATGGCGATGTGTCACGTGATCGCGCGCGGTTTCTATTGGCTTAGGATTCTTACACGCCACAGATTACATATGCCGTATGTCGTTCGGTTCTTAACAATATGAATATAAATTATATCATTACTATACTCTATAATATAGTAATTATATAATTTATCGACAAGCACTCAATAAATACATTTTGCTTTTCTAGTTTTAATACTATTTGGAACATCCAACAGCGTCAGCTTCCAGTCTAACCCGATGCAACTGAATACGAAGCACTTTCATCTGATCTGAACATATATCAGTTACTGGAAATTTCGATATCCTGTCTTTCAAATCTTATCATTATGCAGGATGACTTTTTTTACCGTCTGAAAAAAAAATGGGTATAATAGCGCTGCTTAAATTCAAAGGGGCCATAAGTCTAAAAGTCATTTTTTTACAGGAGAGCTCATCAAAGTTTTGGCCGTGGTATTTGTTTTTTTATTAAAAAAATATAGATTCTATAGCTATGTGTTATATATCATCGGATGTATATTTCAAGCCTCTATTCGTCTATAATTTCATATTTCCTGTAAATTTTACCCAGTTAAGTAAAACATCACATATGTCCCTTTTGCTTATAAAAAATTACCATATTGTTTATGAATGTAATTAATAAAAAGCCACAAATTATAGTAAAAACAAGTTTTATTAGATGTTTTCCATTGTTGTTTAGTGCAATGTGTTAAGAATACGCAATTATAACTAAATTATAGCAATACCTTGCAATAACATTCTATAAAATCAACCTTTAAACAATTAAAAAAAAAAAAAAAACAATTAATATAGCTATTTCACGGTTTTTGATGGTGTTGTTGACATTTTTTCGATAACGGTCTTACAGCAATCTTTTATGAAATAACCGAGCTGTCAGGACTCATGTTTCGTTGAACAGAGTAAAAGTCATCACAATAATCTCGCTTAAGCAAAACGTTTAACGTTAACTAACACTTTAAATTATTCCTCTACTAAAATCAGTCTGTATCAATCAGTCTCAGAAATACCCTGGTTTAAATAAGTAAACTTACTTAATTATCATTTAAAACTATGATCATATTAAAGATTACCATAAAAAGTTTCGTAATACTTTGGGATCACATTCTTTTCAATCAGGTTTAAAATGCCTTGTTTTTTCGCTTCAGCAACTTGTAACTTATTGGCATAGAGTTTTTTCATAGTTGGCGGACCAGTTTCAGGTGCATTTTGCCTTCTTTTTAATGTAGTTACTTGGGCATACTCTGCGTCTTCGTAGGAAGTCTTATATAAAACATGTTCATAAGAACATGTTTTTATATAAGACTTCCTACGAAGAAGCATAAGCTCTTGATCAGTTTTAATGACTTTAAGATCTGCCCATTTCACCTTGTCTCCATCTTCATTGGTGGTGTAGTTGCAAACAGCCAGAGATTTCAAATTCATAAAATTCTCATGTGTGAGTTCCTTTACAGTAAAAGGTGTCCTTTTCTTCTTTGCGGTTTTAATCAAAGTTATGTACTGGTCAGGTACATAAATTGGCGAAGATTTTAATGCTCTTGTGATATTCCTCTGAATGATGGAGTGAACAGCATCCCCCTCATTCTGGGTGTGCCCCTTATTTAAAAATTTATGAGTTATGCTCCTAAGTTTCGGAAACTCATTTATGGCGTGCTGATACATTGCCAACATAAATTTATTTTTCTGTTGACCACAGCAATTGTGGCTATAAAAACAACGTCAAAATCTTCACTTGTTTTATCGTGCAAACTCTTTAAGTACGCATGAACCTATTTCGTTAGCGCCGCGGCCTCCTTCTCCTTCGTGCCACACAAAACATGTAGTGTTTTTAGTACCAAGCTCGGTAATAGTAAAATTCAAAAGATTCAGCTTTGGGACGTAATAGAAGCTTGATACTTCACCTTGTGGACAGGGCATTACCGCTTGTAAATCATAGACTGCGACTACAAAGTTTTTGCCTACACTTTCCTTGTCTTTCTCTTTTTCTAATCTTACCAGACATTTTTCTTTAAGGTGCACATCTATAAATTAAGAAACAATGTTGTTAGCAGAATATTTGACGGACAAAATACATGCTTATAACAACGTGATTACGCGCAACACAATTATCGAAAACTTAGAAACTAATTTTAGTTTGGTCGAATATTCGGTTTATTCGGCCAGGCGCCTTGTCATATATTTAGTATTAAGCTTTAAGCATATGTTAATAATTTGATTGAAACTCTAATTATTATAATTTTTGATTTAATTTTGAAACATAAAAACAACCTAAACAAATAATGCATATTTGTTTCAATAAAAACTGTCATATTCACCTTAATCTTTTGTGCAAAACAGAAGCATTCCAAATACTGCACCTTTTTTTTCGTAAAATAATCATAAAACTCATTTCATTTAAATCCAAAACGAACGCATTACAAAACACGGCACTTTTGATGATAAAATAATGTTATACTTACATGTATTTTAAACTCAATACGGTCGTATTCCAAAATGTGGCACTTTTTAATATTAATATAAATTTTATTTAATAAAAAATTTAAATGAAACTGAGATATTTTTGGAAATGTGGCCCTTTTTTACAAAGAATACGTGTGGTCACGCAGAATGCCGGGTCACAATTGACAAAATGGCAGCTTTGACCTGAAATTAGCCACCAAAGTGTAAAAATGCAAAGAGGGCAGTAGTGTGATTGGACTATTATTAATGCGAAAATACTGGGTGTCTTTTTCGCATATAAAAATATAAACAGAATTGATACGATTTTTGCAATAAAAAGGATTTTTAGTTATTTTGATTTGTGGCCCTTTTGAATTCAAGCAGCGATAGGTGAACGGAGTAGAAGGCATGGCATAGCCTTTTTTGAGTTTTTTTTTATGTCATAATTTCTCATTTTATTGATTTGGTAAGAAAGTTTATTTCAAATTAGTATTATTTAGTGATGGATAAATTTCAAAAAAGGCAATTAAAAAAAAACTATTCTATGAGGTCTACTCCGTTCACCCAATATGAGATTTTTATGTAGTATCTTTATTTCATTCAAAATGTATGCAGGTAAAATGTTTAGTAATCTCAGGAATTTCAAACGATTCCGGGATTCTTAAAGGCATGTCCGTATTTTTATTTCATGGGAATAAAAGTGAAGTTGAGGTATATTAGCGCCCGGTTATTCGATCACTGCTTATTGTACCGTTTTTTATACTATCTTTTATTTACTATACTATCTTCATAATATCTTGAAAAACTATCTAAAAGAACTAACATTGCACAATTATATTTCAACTACCATCACAACTGGGTTAGCAACAGAAATATGAATTGCCCTCTTGTATTGCGTTTATGCCACATCTGTCATCTGACGACTTTCCCTTTGAACCTTCCTCATCTAAACTAGCTGTCATAAGGCACTTAATCCCTTAACTTTGTCTCAAGTTCTGTGAACCTAATAACCTTTCGATCTTACTTAGATAACTTGACTTAACGTCGTGTCGTCTTCAGATTTCTATCAATATCAATTTGATTGACATTGGTAAGATCTTAGACATCATTGTCGATCGGTTTATTAATAATATTATAACTTTTTTGAGACACATTCATATTCATGATTAATTACATTTCACTCACGTGCATTTTTCGGGACTGCCCGACTAGTTTCGGACCCAAACGGAGCCCTTAATCATGAGCTGATCACGCGGCGAGGTCGCGAGTCGACTTGCGACCTCGCCGCGTAATTATTATAAATATTATTAATAATAGTTTGGTAGTTTTTTCCAAAAATATTTAGTTCGATTTCTAGGTAAATAAGTTTTCTATTTTCGAGAACCAAATGAAGCATTAGTTTTCTATAAAATCAAGCTCGCAACTCCTTTGACCATATTTCGCTATTCCTCATATTTTTTATTTTGGCCTAGCAATCCCATCTTAAAAAATCTAAAGAGGAGCTCGTAGCTAAATAATTACAGCCGCATAGACCGATCTTCCGGGTTAAGCCACGCTTGCCGAGGTTGGTCTGTGGATGGGTGACCATTTACCATAGCGAGTTTCCTCCGTGCCTCGGAAAGCACGTAAAGCCGTTGGTCCCGGCTGTCATTTGTCGATCTTTGACAGTCGTTACTGTTGGTCAGAAGCCAGAAAGTCTGACAACCAGTCTTACCAAGAGTATCGTATTACCCAGTTACTGGGTTGTGGAGGTCTGATAGGCAGTCGCTCCATGTAAAATACTGATATTCAGCTGAATCCGGTTCGACTGGAAGCCGACCCCAACATAGTTGGGAAAAGGCTAGGCAGATGATGAATCCCATCTTAAAAAAATCATTACAGTAACATCGATTAGTTATTTATAATCAATCACATAAATGAAAAAACAGTGCTTATCGAAAACGCTCGCTATTTCCACGCTATGATTATAGTAAACTAGAGGTCGCCCGCAGCTTCGCTCGCGTGGATGTCGCTTATCGCGTAGATCTTTCGCGATTTTCGGGATAAAAGTAGCCTATGTCCTTCTTCGGGTTCCAGACTATCTCTGTACCAAGTTTCATCAATATCGGTTCAGCGGTTTACGCGTGAAATCGTAAGAGACAGACAGAGTAAAGGCTCATTTACACGGAGATATTCTCGAAGCGAGTCTCACGCTATCTCTGTTTTCATCGTAGAGAAAAACAAAGACAGTACGAGTCTCGCTTCGAGAAACTATCCTCGTGTAAATCAGCCTTTACTTTCGCATTTATAATATTAGTAGGGGTATACAAATAGTAGGCTGAAGCATACAGTCTCAAAAATAAATACGATAGTGATTATGTCACAAAAAAAATATACCTACTGATTTAAGACTTGGTGCTTAGGTAGATCATTTTTGTAAACGAAACCGTAGCGACTTCAAATTTCTCGCGTAACGCCATCTATCGAGCCGATGTGTGTTATGTAGGAAATGCATATTATTATTATCTGACGACACGTTTGGTGCAGTGGCTAAGCGATTGGCTTTTGCGCTACGGGTCGTGGGTTTGATTCCCACACGGAACAAAAATTTGTATGGCATAAAGATGGTTTAAAAAAAAAAATGAGCCCATTTTGTTCCAGTACAGGGAAAAGGCCTCCTCTCCCTCCTCTACCTTTCGCGATCCTTTGAAAATGAGGAAATACATACATAAATAAAAAAAATGTTCCTTGTTAGCTTAATCACGCAACCTCGATAAAAACACGTGAAGAAAGTCAACGAGGAATAGGCCACCCCTTTTCCACCTATGGTCGTCGTAAAAAGTGACTCAGGGATTCCATTAAGAGGACAGGCAGCAGCGTTCTCTTGTTTGCTGCAAACAACACACTGCGATCACGAACCCGTGTGCCAAGCATGGTGATTATGGCAATTTCCCCTTTAACCGTTCATTCTGGCGGCCATTTTGGAGGCTCATGTTCAGCAGTAGATATTTACGGGATGACATGGAAGCTGTATACAGCATGACTGGTTATAGTCGCTTTACATCTGAAAACCACGAACTCATTATCATTGTGTACAACTTTTACTGTGGGATTTAAATCTAAATAGGGAATATGCGTGTAATTTTTTTCTCATAATCAATAAAGCACATTAATATAAAACCAAGAAAAGTATTAAAAAGTCAAATGTTACTATTGTTTATTGCTCAAAACAATGATTAAACTTCAACAATTTTCTTCTACAGTTCAAACATCCTTTATTGTCGCGGGCATAATGTGACGTCATAATCCACGATACTGCTTTGTTTAAATCTCTTTTTTAACAACAAATCATATAAATTAAATTGTTTCTTGTGCTTTATTCAAGCAGAAATCGTACTTACTAACTTACCTCAGTGAGAAATCAAACAGTTTCCTAATAAAAGATTATTTAAAGATTTATTCACGTGGATTTTGATGTCACTTCCGGCATTTTCGAAGACGACGCGTTTCGAGATCGAACAAACAAAAAAAGCGTAACATGAAATAATGAATTGTAAAATAAGAAATGCGTGATAAAATGTATAAAAAAATGCAATTAATGTCTTGACTCCTGTACAATGTATATTTAAACAATGAAAGAGTTTTGAATTACATGCATATTCCATATTCTGGAAAAAAACTGCTATACCATACAAAATATATTGCTTAACAAAATGTATAGGACACCTGATTTATTTTTCACGAATTCAGATAGTTCCATAGTAAATCTGTACAGAATCTTAAAGCAGAGTTTTAGGATGTAACGTGACTAAACCAGTCATGTTGTACGCTTTAAACCTTATACATAACCCCTTGATCCAATTTCGAGTAAAAACGCAACAGAAACGTCACTACTTTCTTTGTAAAACGTACAACTCGGTTCGTTACCAACTTGGATGCTACCAAATAAAAACATTGAGGCTCTTCGTCGGTTTCTATTTCAATACAATGTTAGCTTTCGTCGAGACTGTACCGAGCTTCATTTCCGAAGGTAATATCTAGACTAGCAGAAGTTGCTTCGACTTTTTAGCAAGCGTTGCGAGGAAAAGTTTGTGTGTTTATTTGGATTGCATCCTGAAACGTATTGCTTTTTTCATCCCTTCTTTTTTCTGTAGGGATTATCGCTGTGTTAGTATTGTGGATGAGTTCGTGTTTTCTGTCTTGTGAATTGTTTTTGTTTCGTTCTTTCTTTGAAAGTTGTTAATTTTGTATATTTCTTAGGGTAACTTTATTTACTTTTGCCTTGCTTTATGGAAAACGTTGTTTTGAACTGTGCTTTTGGATATGTTTTTACTATTCTCAAACTAACTTATAATTATAATACAATATAATTTTCTTTACTTTAAGATAATCATTAACCTGCAACTATTGACTTTCATTTACAACCGCAGACTATCGGAGAAGCAAAATATTCTTTTACATTTCGCATCAAGTGGAATAAAGAAACCAGCACGTACACCTCATTGATATTCATAGCCGTTGGACTTTGACGAACGGATGACTACGACGACTTTTTCATCCAGGTCGTTTCCCAAAAAATGTTCTATCATCCAAATTTAAAAAATGGAAAACAGCGACATGGCCTTCCCCGGCCATATGTCAACGTGAACGCGCCGTTTTTCAATAGTATCGCAGCAAGAGCCGATCGGTTCATTGACAAGATTAATTTATCGGGTAACAACTGCTGCACACACTGTTGTTTTAAAATGACCAGGAATTTTTTGGTGGACGCGAATTACGGTCAAGTGTATTATGAAGTTACTTTGTGGTTTAATTTTATGGCTATTGGCTAGTTTGTGGCGTTTTTCTTTAATTGATTTACTATGATAATCTGTATCAATCGCCGTACAATTTATTACGCCACAATTATCACGCTTAACAGGGATTCAAAGATTCGTCCAATTAATACACCGACCACTTCAGTGATCATACTCACCTCATTGCAGTTCCTCCAGAGTTGATGACAAACTGTACCTAAATTATTTACTTTTTTTCTGCTGGAATAGTGTCCTGAGACGAAAGGCTCATCGCATTTCATTATTTATAATTAAAGCTGGCTGCCCATCTCTTCGGACAGTAAATAAATCCTTAGTATTTATTTTTGGATGGTAAAAACTAAACAAAATTAATCTTACAAATCGATTTCAAATCATTTTTACGGCATATTGATGACGAACTCCTAAAATGAGCTCCTATTATATCCTATGATACTTCTCACTCCTAAAAGATAGCAAAAAATCAGGGGCGAGAAGAAAAAATACGTTTATTTTGCAAAATGGATGGCTTCGTTACCGTGATTTACAATATCTGTTTTGCTTGAATATATTTTGGCAGAATACATATTTGTTTGAGAGGTATTGCCTGAAACGTTTCGATTATATTGATGTCTGTAAGTTATGAATATTGTTTAAGACTTACATAAATAGTAGCTTTTATATAATTGATTTAAAAAAGCTTTTAAAACATATTGAAGTTTTATCTATTTAAAATTTCCTTGATTGTTTGTCCGATTTTTTCTTTTAATAACAGATTAGTTGATATAAATCTGTAGGTCACTAAACAATTCATTATTATATTATTAAACCATATGTAACAATGCGGCTAATTACATATTTTATAACTTTTTTAATGATTCATCAAGCTATTATTGCTAATAAAATAAAATAATAATTAATATATGCAAACGAATTAGTGGCATATAATATTATAATGAGTACAGTTCGCCAACCGGAAGCTCAGATTTGCATATGTGTGAGCACACCAATAGAGGGTAAGTACATCAGTGAAGTGCGGCTTAAAGCGCGGCGCATCCACCCGCACGGCATTAAATAAACCGGTTTGACTGCTTTGGACAATCGGCTTGGTGCGCGGTACGTCCAACGCGCGCGTGTACCGCGAACTTTCCGGATATCATGGTTCATTCACGATTACTCACACAACTACAAAGCTGAGCGTACGGCTCGTAAACTGTATTTTATTAAGGGCTATAATAATTGGTACTTTTCCTCAATAATAGTACCTAGATCGTTATAATATTAACGCTTCACCTTTCGTTACCGGGGCGACATTAAATGTGAGAGATGAATAGAGTATATCAATAGAGCACTTTTCTGCGCAAATTCTTTGTGTTTTTTTTAAGGTTGTTTTTTGTAAGATATAGGTATAAATATGTTCAATGTGTAACCTAGCAAAGTATGCATACTTAATGTCATGTTTTCAGTAACATCAATTTTTAAGAATTGACAATTAATATTTTTTACTCTTTTAATTTTTAGTGTCATTTACTGTGTAATATTCACTAGAGAATTACTTTTAAGTTCATGCAAAATATTTAAAAGGTATTATAAGGACAAAATATTTGCAGCGAAGGCATTCCATCGAAACAAGATTTAAGGGAAGTCGCATATAAAATGAAAATGGGATTCAATTGTAACATAATTACATTATAATTGAATATCACTATACCACTTTCCCGAGTTTACAAACATATGGAAAGTTAGAATATGACTATTAACATTTAAATAAAATAAAATGAGAACATCTCTATGCGTCTTAAAGAAAATCTATTTAAAAATGTGCAGGCAAGTGAAATACTTTCCTGTTCGAAGAAATCACTTTCCGAAGTGATGGTGTATAAAAACGCTGCATGAATGCAAACTTTATTCTTAACCAAATACTTCGTGAATACAGCATAATCACTATTATAAACAAAACCTTACACTCTTTGGTTAAGGTTCAAATTCGTAAACAAGAAAGAATAAAGAAATATAATCCTGGCTGCATGAATGCACAACACTCTGAAGCTAAAATATCGTGTGTACCGTAAAAACAGTGTAGTAAATAATACCTTATAAGCTTCCTATTATGGTTCAATATTCTTTAGTCAAAATTTAAGTAAAAATGAGGTTTGCTGCATATAAGCCGGGTCGTCACGTGCGTCCAGGAGTTTCGTGCTTGACGTGAGCCACGCTAGACGATAAATCATGGACCTACGCCGTGCCCACGTGGACACAAATTGAATTTTTGACCGTCACTACAGTCTGGGTACTGTGTGATTATTTAATACAACAATGTTCAGACATTGTTTAGGCTGAACTGGGAGGAAAGAAAATAGAATGCTCTTTGTTCTAACTAGCCTTTTCTCAGTTATGTTTTGGTCGGCCCAAATGCGACTGAATACCAATATTTTAGACGGAGCGACTGCCATCAGAAGCCCAATTCTCATAGTAACGGACATTACCTACTTTTGTATGGAAGTTGGACCAAGTGCTGCCTAGAATAAATAAATAAATATTTTTGGGACATATTCTACACAGCACCATCTAGTCCCAAACTAAGCAGAGCTTGTACTATGGGTACTAGACAATGGATACAATACTTATATACTTTTTTTTTGTAAATACATACTTATAATACATAAGAAACATCCAGACCAACACAAACACTTATGTTCATCACATAAAATATTTGTGTCCTGTGGGAATCGAACCCACGACCTCGTGATCAGCAGTCCGACACACGAACCACTAGACCACAGACGTCGTTAGAATGCTTACATAGTGCGTTTTGTTCCTCAGATCATCATTAATCTGTAATCCAAAGCGCATAAAAATCTATCCTAGGAGTCCAAAGAAAAACAATATTTTGTTTTGAATATTTTTATTGGAAAAAATGAACTTAATAGCAACAAATGTACTAATCAACTATTAAACAGTTATTGTACGTTCAATTATAATTGTAATAATTGTATGTTTGATGTTGTAGTACATAATTATTAGGTATCAATCAGTTATTATTTGATAAAATATCTCAAAAACGTTGTTTAATGAAAGATAATTGACCATCACAAATACTGGGATTTATTTATTTTTCCTGGAGCCATTTTTTTTTTAAATATTTTTTTACAATTCTTGATAATGCTACAGTACCACTGGACCAGCTCACACTCCTAGGCAGCACTTGGTCCAAACCTTGGCAATGCTCTTTGAAGTAAGACTGAGATTAAATTATGAACTGAACAAAAAATGGTATTCTGGTACACTTAAAGTTCGATCTAGTTTCAGTATCATCTCAGTCTATCTCGATACAATGTCAATTCAGTCAACTTAAAATCTATTACCGATAGCATACCAATATCAACAGTCATAGACTAAAATTCTAGAAATAAATGACAATTCCAACTTGCTCAGTACATAATGTAACCAGAATACCCCTTTGGCTTCAGTCAACTTTCAATATCATTTCAATATAATCTCACGTTTGACGTTGTTTGTTAACGAACAAGAATACCATTTGTCATATTTATGAAATTGAGACTAGACTGAGACTAGATCGAAACTATATTTTGAAAATTTTTAATTACGAGAATTGGTCTTTAGATCTCTGCAATCCAGTTACTGAATACCAATATCCTAAGGTCAGATTGGCTGTTAGACTTATGACCTTCTCACTAACCGTAACGACTGTCATCTTCTTCTCTTGTGTCAGCAAGAGCTATACGAAAATAGCTCATGCCATGGTGAAAAGATTAGCCAGTCAGCAAGGTTGGTAGCGGGGCTGACTGCCCAGGGTGCGCCGGACGTACTTAAGTATCGCCACTCGTGGAGGCTCTTTTCATACACCCTAAACGACTGTCATAGATTGACGACACGTTTGGTGCAGTGGCTAAGCGATTGGCTTCTGCGCTACGGGTTATAGGTTCGATACCCGCACGGAACAAAAAATTATATGGCCTACAGATAGTTGTTTCGGGTCTGGGCGTTTGTGTATGTGAGATTTGTATTTGTAAACGCACTCACGATACAGGAGAAATTCTAGTGTGGGGCAAAACGTTTTTTTTTGTATCATAGAATCAAACATGTTCGTACATGACAACCAGATATGACGGTTTAAAGTGCTCTGCGAGGGGGGTCTTGATGTCTGACAAAAGGTCACCTATCTAAAACATAATGCTGTTTCTCACTTTGCAGACTGATTAGTTATTGCATTTGTTATTAGCAGACAGGAGAACGCTGATCTTGACGTTTTACCCCACATGGGGATGGGATAGAATATAAAACTTCCCAACCGCACGCTGGGAATAGACGCGTTTTGTAAGATACAACAAAACCCGGCACGCGTGGTGGTAGGATCCATACGGTCCGCCTGGCTAGCTACCATCTTCACATCAAAGTCAGGCGCTAAGCAGTTTACTGCGTTCTGTCGTGTGTATGTGAGAGGCAGAGGGGGTATAGGGAAATCCCTCTATATCTCTGTTACATGGATTCGTGCGCTCTATCTGAGACACTGTCTGCGCTTCCTATCAGCCCCTCGAGCACCTGCTGTCGTTTTATCTATGTCTTATGTCAAATTTGACGTTTAGAATAGATACATTTCTCGAATCGACTCGATAAAAAGATCCGTGCTTGCACCGCTGGTGTGACTAGGGCCAAGGGGACCTAGTCAAATAATAAAAAAAACCCTTAGTTGCCTGGACGATACCTACGACTGGTGAAAGGCCTGTCGTATCTTTAGCAACAGCAACATGGTCAATACAATCTATCTCTTACTATCTTAACCCAAGCATCAGCCCTCGCTTATCATTCGTAAACAGTTGGACGTGGTATTAATATTTCCATTAACTTATGCAAATTAAATTAATTTGCTTGTCAATATTTGGTTAGCAACAAGAGGTCAACATCAATTTGAACGTACTCTAGGGTTTATAATTAGTTAGGCTTAATAGCTATTGAGTTTCCAAACTTAAAACTAATTTGTTGCGAAGAAGGGTATAACAAAATATTGGCATGATGGTTAATACCTTGAAAATACACTGAGGATTTGAACAAAACCAGGAAATAAATTTAAAAAATCGTAATCGTCCGTGTGTCACTGCAAGGGTTCCAATTGAAAAACAACGCAGGGTGTTTGACGCCCAGCATTTGCTGAGTTGGTGACCCATTCGGCATGGACATGATAGACAGCATTAAACGTGTGTTTAAAATTCTTTTTGTGTTTTTATTGTTTATGCTGTCACTGTGTTCTTGGCTGAATATTAAAAAAAAAGTAAAAACCGACTTCAAAACTAACAGTTTCAGAAGTCGGTGCCTTAAATTTGCTTCAGTGTAAAATTGCTCCGACTTCTTAAACTGTTAGTTTTATAATTTATGGTAATTATTTTACTCCTTTTAGTTTTTTTTGAAGTCGTTTTTTTTTAAAGTTATTTTATTTTTCTATTTTTAGTGGCATAAACAATACACAAACATGCAATTACTGCAATCGCGGGTAATTTGCTGTTATCCATGGAAGAATTCCACTGTCAATCTCCGAGGGTCTTCATCAGATCTTCACCAAATTTAAATGGGACCACCTCGGGAGAATGCTCTTTCAAACAAAAAATAATTTTGCAAATTCGTCTGTATGATAGAGTTACCTACGCCCGAAAAGAAATTAAAAAAAAACATTCGACTTGAGAACCTCCTCCTTTTTGAAGTCAGTTAAAAATGTATTTTACTTTCTTTCTTCCAAATACCTTTTCTTGGTTTATTTTCTTCTAATAGCATCCCTGTAGCAAATAGGTTGACCGAATGGAAAAAAAAGTCCACAGAATTGTAGCAGCCCTTAATACTATTACTTCTGCATCAAATACTAACTCGTGTAAGGACGAAATGTTTGATATGAAATAATCGATAGATTTACTCACCTACTCAAACAAAAGTTTCCCCGAAAATCCAGCTTCACATCTATCGATCCCATACGATCGTCCCGATAAAAATGTAGGGTGAAATTAAACAAAAACTTTTCGGACCGGTATTCCCTGTCGGAAGTTAAAGTTGGCCAATTGATCCTATCCATACAAATGTGGAGAGCCCCCTAGTAGCTTCGTATCCCGTAGTTACTCTTATTGTTGTACGGGGGCGCCTTTGGGAGCCTCGTAAGTTTGTAAATCTCTAGTGTTGTGGATGTAGTAAAATTTAGAGTTAACATTTATAACTGTCCATCTTCTGGATATTTTTTTCTTTAAACAAAAAATCCAAATATTTGAGTTTCATCTCAAACCATGAAATCGAAAAAAATATGTTAAAAGAATCACGTAATGGTAGTATCAGGCTGTGATAACGCTAGGAATCTACTTTAATATTTTCTCCGCTAAATATTCCACGCTATTTTGTAAGTTTATCAATACCTGTTATTTACATATACAACGTGTTACAAAAACACCCCTAAAGCCGAAAGGGGATTAAGAGGTCTGTAAAGAGTCTATTGGCAATATTTAAAAAATAAAAGGACCCAAAAAAAAATTTTAACTAATCATAAAAAAAAATCATCACTGAAACGTAACCCTGAAAACATAAAAGTAAAGAGTAGACTACCCAGAAAGTTATTTACATTCTTTCCTAATTTCCTCTGAGAGGTAAATGACAACAACCATAAAAGACTGCTTGATTAACATTTTCTTTTTTAAGGGTAATTATGATGTAACACGTTGTAGAAAGCATTGTAGTAGTATCTACTGTTAGTATAACACTCCTTTTTTTAGGCAGTCGTGTAAAACAACAAAGATTTCAGCAAGTATGATACTGATTTTGGCTTTTATTTTGGTTTGATTAATTTAAATTTGATTTCTGCTTAATCCTTTTAGAATGAACAAACTGCATTGGGATAATTACGGTTGGTGCGCTTTTGAGGGTAGTCTTTTGTAAAATTGACATTCAAAAAGAACTAAGTAAGTGTAGTCTATGTAGAATAAACGAGTTTTGAGATTTTTTTGAAGACGGAACAGGCTATATTAGTTACCAGGAGAGAATATAGCTACCATGTATTAAAGACACACATTCTATTCGCATAATAAGAATAAATGAAACAAGAAACATTACAATTCAAAGCATTTATACCTACATTCGTAACTCCATCACTTCAGATGATAAACGATGAGATCCTACTGATCCTTCCCCGCACAACGCAACCGGTATCATTTGTTATAATAAATTGTAACACCGTACTCGACTGCTGAATCTAATGTATTGTTATTAATGTTATTTTGAGTAACAGTAGTCGGACGAGATGATAATAGACATGTTAAGGTTACAGCTTAAAGAACGGTGGAAAATGTTTTTCACGTTTGTAAAGGTTGAAAGATCAGAGAAAAGGAAATTTCCAGAAAAGTAAGAGGGATGTAGTGAATTGTTAAATGTTTAGACAAAGCTGTTGAATATTTGTCGTAAGTCATAATTTCTTTAGAAGATATTATTGTGATGTTAATAGATCGTTAATAAGACACCACTAGCAACATAATTGATGAAATAGAAATTAGACAGAACACAACACTATCAAATTATGTCTGAGTATTTACTCGAGTTTCGAATAAATGTATTAGTATCGTAGATTTACGATTAGTATCGTAGATAACTAACACTGTTATAATATATAAGAGCGTTAGTTATAATATTGCTACGAAGTAATAAACTATATAATATAAAGGTTCATAATTTTGGTTCGAGGACCCTCCACGTCAAAGATTGGATTCTGTAACTTCATCTAGAAAATGTATGGCCATAATATCACCGACGGACCTTTACGAGTATTACGTACAAGTTGCTTAAGTTGAGAATATTGAATCATTTTTAAAAGTGGATAAGTTTTTAGGGTTCTCTAATAGAAAGAAGTCTATGAGATTTCGAAAATCCTTCAGACAGATTCTTGATTCAGTTTTACTTTGTAAACATTTAAAGTCTAGACAGACTTTAATTTATAGCACAATAGCATTTTAGAAGAATGAGAAAATAATTTGAAGTAGACAGATAGAATGACGACTTGGTTTTTTGTTGAATTTCTTTGTAATGCTAGGCTTATGAACAAATTTTCAAAAATAAAAGATTATATTAAGCAGTATTAAACTGGCTGTCTTTGCTTAAAGATTTAGCACTCAACAAAACAAAAAGAGCAATTACAGAAGAACTTTCAAATCGTATTAAAAATTCAATATTTTTACTTGAATACCTTTTTGGGCCGGTGAGACCAAAATTTCCAAATGACTTAGCCAAATCGGCGTCCTTTATGTAGTTAATCTAAGTTTGTTACGTTTTGTTAACTTTTATCATTTCCTCCCGGAATTTTAGATAAGCATCATTTCCGCATATCTAAAGAAGTATTTTTGTCTGTCAATTAAAACGTATCTTTAAGAAATTCCGTATCAATAGATTCAGGCCTGTCGGTAGTTAAGACTTCTACTGCGTTTGCGTTTTTAATCGTCATCTTTAAAAAAAAAACAAAAGTTAAGTAATGGTATCAACAGTCTACAAAAGCTTTACTTTTAGTAAGTACAGGAATTTGCTAGACTGAAAATGTTTCTTTTTTTACAAAATATGTTAGAGAATTTACATGATAGGTACCCTCCATTTTCATACGAACACATAAAAGCCCCGAAAATGCGGCCACTGAGGTGCTTGTCATTCAAAAATTGCTCCCGAGTGAAGTCAGGTCGGGTCAGCATAAGTAGATATAATCAGGATGTCACGGGCCAAGTTAAATGGAAAAGTTTTTGTAGGCCTGGTTTATGCATGCCCTTTGGGCTAGCTTGACCTTAATAAGCGTTGCCTTTAGAAGTTGTCCGCTCGTAAAAATGTTGCGAACGTGAGCGGTGGAGGGTTAATAGAGGAACTTTATTTAAAATATCAACACTGGCTGCGGCTTCACCAAGAACTGGAATTTCCGGTTCTGTTGCTGTACTTTTTGCTTTTTACAACTGTCATTTCTTTTTTATTTTACTGTTTAATATTAGGGTTCGGTCTAGGGATAGTTTTTTTATTATTTCGTCTATGGCTGTAAGTTTTTCCTTGATTTTTATAACTTTATTTGTTAATTTGACTCATTCTACTATTTCATTTAAAGCACGATTTCCACCAATCGGACCACGTCGGGGCGCGCCGGAGCGAATTTCACACTGTACTAAACGAAATTCAGTCTTCTATACAATAATTAGATTTCATGTTTGCATGGAATTTACACTGCTTGGAACTCGGTTAGATCCACGCGTATGCCGCGTCAGCCAGTGGCTGCGCTCGGACGCCGCGGCAGCCGGTCGGCTCCTCGCGTACGTGGACGGCGGCGCTCGGCTATCGACGCGTCCGGTCGGCTCCGCTCGGCCACCGACGCGCACGCTCGTGTGTTGTCGCCCGTCGGCAAGTTGAATCATTCAAGTTGTGCGTTGATAGACTGATGCTGGTCATTTACTTATTTTTTTATTGTTTTTCGTGCAAAATGAATATGGATACGGATGAAAAGCTTATTTGTCAATACCGCAGATAGAAACTAACATGAAAGCATCACTAGTCGCTGAGAACATGCTAGGGGATACGCGGGCACGCGCGCGCTTGCGCCCGGCTTCCAGGATATTGTAGCCGTCGGACGAACGTGGTCGGCTACAGGCGCGTGCTCGCGCATCCGCTGCGACGCGCTGCGCTGTGCCTCTGCGTGGCCCGGTTGATGGAAATCGTACATAAAGTAAAATACAATTGCTCTTGTATAAAAATTACAGAAATTTTCAGAGGTGAAAATAATTATAAATTCTGTTGCGAACCTACGTTACAGCCTTTCTATAGTACTTAAGGATTCTCGTTTCAATAAAATGAAATGTAATTGTCACGTTATCTGCAAATATTATCTTAACAACGTATTAGTTACAAACATAAAACGCGATAGAACATCAAAAATATACAAAGGAATCAATTTTATAATAATTGGACCAGAATTAATGAACCATTACTTATAAACAAACAGAATAATTACAGATACGAGTATGTTTCATTTATTTACTTCAATAAATTGCTAGTTATTTGAAAGGATTCAATAATTTATAGCTCTTTGCTATTGTTCAAGAACGTTCGATTAAAATGTGTCACAATAATTTTAGAGGTTGGTACTAGACTATAATTTATAACGTCCTTTAGTTATCTAAAAGCTTTTTTATTATATCTTTCGTGAGACACATTCATATTTATGATTAGTTACGGTTTACTCACGTGCATTTTTCGGGATTGCCCGACTAGTTTTGGACCTAAACGGAGCCCTTATTCATGAGCTGGTCACGCGGCGAGGTCGCAAGTCGAACTCGAAAAGTAACTTCGACTCGCGATCTAGTCGGGCAATCCCGAAAAATGCACGTGAGGAAACCGTAACTAATCATAAATCAATGAAGTTTTTTTTTTTGTTTTATAAATAAAGTAATAATATGATAAAGTTTTTTTTGTTTGTTATTAATTTATGAAGAAACAAATATTACAATAAATTCCAAACTTAATTTTTACTTCATGTTGAAGTCCCAGTATCCAAACAAGGATCTCAAGATTTGCAACAATTTTAGTTATTAGTAATTAGACCAATCATAGCAGCGCCTTGACTGAATCATTATCATCTGCAGTCTATCTCAGTTCATCTCTAGTTCATCTATTAGATTATCTAATAGAAACACGTCGCTGCAGCAGCACTGCGTTCGTAGATGTGTCGTCTGCGTCAGTGCGCTACGTTCGTAGATGAGTTCGCGCCGCAGCGCTGCGTTTTTACAGAAGTCCGCGCCGCAGCGACGTGTTTCTACTAGATGATCACACTGCTGACCCGTCAAGAACTGAGTTGCAATACTCAGCTCAGCCTTGCACATTCAGTCTACTGTAGTTGTCTACTTAATAACATTTTTAAGAGAATGTATATTGTATCTATTATTAACTTTTTCAGACACATTTGTAAACTGTAAAAATTGGTGTAAATAATGTGTTCAAGCCTACGAGACTAACTCAGCCTATTTGTTTTGCATATAATTCACGAGAACTCAATTCTACATTAATTTGTTTTCAGAGAACGTGTGTTGTAAACAAGTATTGATTGTTTGCTTCTTACTAAAGAATTTGCGACGTTTTTGTACCAAAATTGGGTCAGTTCACATATCGATATAATCGAATAAAACTCATTTGTTGACGCCCTGCTGCGAAGAGAATGAATGGTCCCAAAATGACCACTGAAACTGGGAAGTATTTTGTAGCCTTTTTTTCGGATTTTATACAACTTAAATCCAAAAACAATGCATAATCTTTGTCCGTGAAATATTTTTTAAATCCCTTTATTCATTTTTTGTACGTACATTTTATTTTTATAAATATTTCTGTTAACCTAAATATGAACATTTAAAAGTACGAAAAATAGAATCCCACCGTCATCGGGAACAGGGTCCAAGCTACTGGTTACCACTTTCTGTATCAAGCTCTTGAACTAGCCACCTTAGCCTCTTCAGTTGGTGCTCGAAGCTCTTGGCCATAAGACCATTAGCCGTAACGACTATCCGCACAATGACTGCTGAATCAACATCGGCGTGTGCCAAGTCAGTTATTATAAAATTAGAAGAAAATGTTTCATGTTTGTGTTCAGAAGTTCATCAACTAAGTATGAGTAGAAATCGCCAATTCATACCTAAACATAATGTCATGTAAAGCTACCTGACCAACATAAAGCTTGATGGAAAAATCTTTTGATGGCACAAGATGGACACAATTTTCTTTATTCAAAATGTAAGTAGTCCCATATGCTACAATATCGTAATTTCACTCACGTACGTTCCAAGACTGACCGAAATGGTTTGGTGACAGTGAAAAATACAGTAGTCTAACCTTTGGAACATTTAACAAATCATTCACTCACCCATTTCTTTTTCGGGACTGTAATGGGATCAATCAACGCCTACAACGCCTACGTTATTGGACTACAAAGTGTACGGGTCATGTTTCAATAAGGGTATTTTTAGCTCTCACATCCTTGTATGTAGTTAAGAAACGCCCACGGAAGCTCAGAAGACCTTTATTAATTATATGTATGATTAGTTTTGGCTTCGGCTAAATATAAATTAATGAATTTTATAAAATAATAATTTGAAGAATTTGACGGCCAATGGCCTAATGGCCAAGAGCCTCGACCAACACCTCATGAGGCTCTCGTTAGGTAGCTGGATCACTGGCTTGATACAGGGAGCAGTCCTTCTAGAAACGACGCGCATTTTGAGGAGGGTCCTGTCCCTGAAGCCCTAACCACCGGTAGCTTGGACCCTGCTCCTGAAGCCGGTGGACCCAATTTTTTATATTTTTAAATGTAGGTAGGTATATCACATTTTTTATAAAAAAAAAATTTAGATGATATGTGTTTGAAAATGTAACTGATAAGATGTTAAATGAATAAAGGAATAATGATTTAAATAATTAGAATTAAATGAACTGTAATCGTGGGGTCCGAGTGCCCAACTTCTATATAGAGAGGTTGCAAGGCGGCTGGTCGACGCTTCCCGTGACCCGAAGACTGGTCTCTACTTTGGCCAAAGGATTAGCATTGCCATACAACGTGGCAATGCTGCCAGCCTTCTGGGCACGTTACCAGTGGACAGCGATACGGAGGAATATTTTAATGCCTTATTTTATTTTATAGTTATATTAGGATATATTTTTTGTTATTTGTAAATACTTTTATTTGTAATTATGTAAATACTGTAATCTGATTATTGTGACTTGTGATATAACAATTACCAAATAAATATGTCTATGTCTATGTTTATGGCGATGCATCCAACTGCAACCATCAATGTTAGTAGGCCTATGGTCTTAGGGTGGTGCTTATACAAGGTGTAACATAAATAACGCACAACCTCTTAAGGGGTCACTGTACTCATCATTATGAACAACTTTTACTATGGGACGGAACCTGAAATCGCGAAAAAATATCTGCTGTTCCCTACATTTTGATGAGTTATGCGAACATAAATGTAGGGAACAGATGATTTTTTTTTCGCGATTTCACTTTTGGTCCCATAGTAAAAGTTGTTCATAATGATTAGTAAAGTGACCCCTTAAGAGGTTGTGCATTATTTATGTTAGGTACACCTTGTATACAATTATTGGTAAAAATCAAAAATAAAATAAACAAAACAGTACTTCTCGCTGAAAGACAAAACTTGTACGATATAACCAACATCGAGTTTTTTCAAAACGAGAATTAATCGGAAATAATGAGTCATTTCGTATAAAACCTTAAAATCCCCCAAAAACATACATGGACGGTATAATCAACGATGTAACCAAGCTGATTAAACAGAAATCTGGCGCTGTCGACCGCATCGCACCAATTTGCGTTTTACCAACGCTCGGCGCAAATGCATCAAATCATCCTTTACGTCAATCGTTTAAAGCCCATTTAACGCGCAATGGGCGCGAACGAATGACGATTATACAGTTTTATGGATTAAGTGGTGACTAGCTATTGCATGAAGCCATCCCGAATTTTGTTTGTAATGTATTTCAGTAATGGGTTTCCTAAATTTATTTTGCTTTTGTGATAAGTATGTTCGTTTAAAATGAAACGCAAAGTGACCTTTTAATCTAAGTAGCTTGTTCTCTAAAATAAAACCAAGCCAATTTGGAAAGGTCTTGTCAAGGTAAATGTCACATTATTAATATTCTATGTTCAATTATGGCATTACTCAAATATAAACCTCCCAACCTGAAGCTATTTTCATACAGATATCTAAATAATAATAAGGTCCAATCAAAATAGGTGGTCAAACTTTTACAGATCACAGTACTCATGAATATGAACAACTTTTACCATGATACCAACACTGAAATATAAAAAAAACAGCTGTTCCATACATTTTGATCGTGTAGGTATTGTAGGTCAGTAACACACAGCGGGTCGTCAGCGCCCTGCGGGTCCAATACAACAATGCTTTCAGGTTGCTGATGGGACTGCCTCGCTATTGCAGCGCCTCAGCGATGTTTGCTGACGCTCAAGTGGATGGCTTCCATGCCATAATTCGTAAGAGAGCGGCGTCGCTGATGCGCAGGGTGAGGGACAGTTCCAACAGCTACCTGAGAGTAATTGCTTGTAAAATAGAAAGTCCTCTATGGAGGCAATGGATACGCATCCATGTAAAATAGTTTCCTCATGTATAAAGTACTAACATTTATTATTAAGTTCTGTTTATGTATTTACTAACACTATATGGACAAATCAGTCTGAAATAAACAAAATTGAATTGAATTGAATTGAATTGCACTTTTGTATGGAACAGCTGATATTTTTTTTTATATTTCAGAGTTGGTCCCATAGTAAAAGTTGTTCATATTCATGAGTACTGTGATCTGTAAAACTTTGCCCACCTATTTTGATTGGACCTTATATAGCTTTTGAATCATCGAATATTAATTAATTGATCTGATGTAGTTTTGCTTTTAATAGACAGATCCTTGTATATTTATATTTGGAATGTATTTAAAAGCACTTTAAAGTTAATGTTTAAGGAACACCTCATTTTTTGATTTTTTTATTTTTTACTTGGTCGCATTTGACCCTCGTCGTACCTGATGGTAAGTGAGAACAGGGTCTATTGATGGGCGCCGCGGCTGCACTGTCGCGGCTGCTGCCCAATCTGAGGGGGCCCAATGCTTCCTGCCGGAGGCTCTACGCGGGGGTCGTACGGTCCATGGCCCTTTATGGGGCCCCAATATGGGCGGACACCCTGACGGCCCGCAACGTCGCAATCCTACGGAGACCGCAGCGTGCGATGGCCGTCAGGGTGATAAGGGGATACCGTACGATCTCTTTCGAGGCGGCGAGCCTCTTAGCCGGATCCGTGCCCTGGGATCTGGAGGCGAGGCCCCTCGCGCTGCGACATCGTCAGCGCGAGGAGACGCCTGAGCGGAGCGAGCTCCGCCAGATCCTAGTGGCAGAATGGAAGGAGCGACTTGCGCAACCCAGCGCAGGGCGCGCCGCGATAGCGGCGGTAAGGCCCGTAATGGAAGAGTGGCTGGAGAGGCGGCATGGCACCCTAGGCTTCCGGCTGACGCAGGTACTCTCGGGACATGGTTGTTTCGGGAAGTACCTGTGTCGCATAGGCCGGGAGCAGACGTCCGGTTGTCACCACTGCGTCGACTGCCCCGAGGACACGTCGCTGCACACGCTGCAGGCGTGTCCTGCGTGGGCGACGCAACGCCGCGACCTAGTCGCGGCGGTCGGTGGTGACCTCTCGCTTCCGGCCGTGGTTCTGTCCATGGTCGATAGCGAGAGTGCGTGGGAAGCCGTCGCCTCCTTCTGCGAGGAGGTGATGGCGACCAAGGAGGGAGCGGAGAGGGAGAGAGAGGCAGCTGCCACTCTCCCTTCCCGCGCCAGACGCACCGGGCGCCGGAGGGCGCGCGACGATCTCCGGCCACCGTAGTGTGTGGCCTGCGGTCGGCGGGTTGGGGGACCCGCCGCCCGACCAGTAACAGGCCCGAGAAGGCGGCGCGCAGTGTTCCGTGCGCGCCTCTCAGGAGGACGTGGGGTAAGGCCCCACAGAAGCAGAGGTCCGCCAGGGGTTGGCGGACCGAGGCCTGCGGGGGTCGCGGTGCATGCAGTTGCGAATCCCGCGACCCCAGCCAAGGGTCAGGAGAAGGAACACCGTGGGTTTTTAGCCGGTAAGAGTCCGGCATACCCCTTCGCTTTCCCCGGGCGAAGGGCATCCATGAGGATTTTCCCACGAAAAAAAAAAAAAAAAAAAAAAAAAAAAAAGGGTCTAAGATGGAACACACGAATCCAAGTAACAGAGATATAGAGGGATTCTCCTATACCCCCCTGGCTCTCAAATACACACGACGGAACACAGTAAACTGCTTGGCGCCGGACTTTAATGTGAGGGTGGTAGCTAGGCTAGGCGGACCGTAAAGATCCTACCACCAAGCGTGCTGGGTTTTGTTGAATCTTACAACACGCGTCTATTCCCAGCGTGCGGTGAGGAAGTTTTTTATTCTAGTACGTCCCCACACCGGAGGAAATAATGCTTTCCACTACAAAA
This sequence comes from Amphipyra tragopoginis, assembly GCA_905220435.1. Taxonomy (NCBI): domain Eukaryota; kingdom Metazoa; phylum Arthropoda; class Insecta; order Lepidoptera; family Noctuidae; genus Amphipyra; species Amphipyra tragopoginis. The sequence goes on from HG992006.1 coordinate 9,932,097, forward strand.
TTAATGGATTGCACTAAAAAATTAATGCCTTGCACTATGATCAATCAAAAACCAATGGTAAAAAGTGAATGGTGAATCTAATCGTTTCTGACTGAGTGGTCACAGTTCTAACATAACCTAACCCACTTTTCCGCTATCTGTTTGTCATTTTATTTCTTATTGCAGAGAATTTTGAACTTAGAAGCATTAAAATTAAAGTCCAAACTATTATTTTTAAAGAATACTTTTAAAGTTACGAGTACTAAAATTAAAGTGCAAACTATTATTTTTGAAGAAGACTTTAAATGTTAGGGTACTTACTTAAAGGACATGGCTAAATGCATGTATAGGCGACTGCCTCAACAATGCATAAACATTGTACCTAGTAATATGTAATACTGCATAGCTGAATATTAGTATTTCATATGAAAAAAGTTTCAGGAACTGTTTATTTCATTACAATCCTGAAAAAAAACCTACCTCAATAGGTTAAGTACAAACTTATAAAAGAAAACGATTTTACCATGAACTTTAGCTAGACTTTTGTTTACAAACTTCAACAATATATACGTAACATTACGCCTTGTTTCCCCGAAGGATCCTTCCGCACACATATAGGTACGCACTAATTAAACAAAAAGATATTAAATATTGAAATAAATAACAACTATGACATTGACATAAGCCACAGAGCGATAAAATGACGTCTGACTACAGTTTTTTTTTTCATGGAGATGGTAACGATTGAACTTGGAGTGTAAGGCTAGCCGTACACACAATAATATTGTAAAGGCAATATTGTCAAAAATATTCATTAATATTATGGTCCCCTATGCAATATTATTAACAATTATCGTGGTACAATCTGACTCAGTCGCTCAGCAGCTAGATTCGTGTGCGCATGTTTTATATGATGGATAGAAGGAAAAAACTCGTTGCATTATTATATTTATAATTGCATTTATTTCATCTACTAAAAAAGCAATCAAGAAAAAAACAATAGTTTAAAGACTGGATGAGAAAAAAAGCTGAGTTAAATCATTTTTATCCAATAATTGAAGTATGACTTACTGAAGAATATGATTTTAAAAATTACATGAGAATGAGAGATGCCAGCTTTCACAAACTATTATTAAATAACTACTAATATTATCAACACTATTTTCGCTATGGATAGTTTTCGTCTTCCATTTTAAACAAATAATAAGCAAACTAAAAAGTTGGTAAAAAGAGGATGTCGAAAAAAAAAGAACTGAAAAGATGTGAACAAGACGTATAGGTTTTCAAAAAATGATGCTATCAAATCACAACACGCAGTCGGAGGCTACGTACCTATATTTTTTGATCAATCAGTTTGCGAATTGCATTTAATTCATAGGTAGTCTCCAACTGCATGTTGTGATTTGGCACAAACGTCTTGTTTACATCTTTTCAGTTCTTTTTTTTTCTACATCCTCTTTTACCAACTTTTTAGTTTGCTTTTTAAGCAGTCGGATTTTTTGTTTTCTTTAATTTATTTATTTTTATTGACCTCTTTTTATTAGTATTATTTTATTAAGATATCGTACCTATCTATAAATACCTACCGTTTTAATGAAGCTTAAAGAAATCTATCTATAGGCACGTCATTTACCATATCACTCGCTCTAGTCCACAATATAGATCCTGCACAACTTTCGGGTTGTGTAATTGTTAAACGGAGCTTATGGCTGTAAAATGGTCAAGGAAACTTATTGATTTTAAAAGGCCTATTCATCGATACCCCTATGGGGTATCGGTAGGCGACATTTTTTTGTTTCTCCCTCCGTTTCGTATTTCACGGCCGCCATTTTGTTTTTATAAAAACCAAACCTAGCCTTATAACCATCGCACGGCATAGACAAATCGATAGACACCTCATTCATTAAAATCCATCCAGCCGCTGGGATGCTTCGAGTGTATAAAGAATCCCACATACATAGATACGCGTAAAAACATAACCCTGTCTTTGCTGTCGCGCAGTCGGTTAAGAACCGAATGTCCGCGTGCATTGAAATCTTTTTCTCAACTAAAATATTGCCGTGCGTGTACACGACAATATTATTGACCCCTGCCTCCCCCCGATATTGCTGTGACAAAATCAAAATATGTGGAAATCCACAATAATATTGAACAATACTGAAATACGGGGCCTTACGCACAAAATATTATTGACAATAGGTATGTACTTTAATTGACAATATTATTGCGTGTGTAAGGCTAGCCTAACAAAAGTTTACCTCGTTTTAATATCTTTAAAAGTAGGTTTCTTGTCCACATTTTTCGTAAAACGAAACGTTAAATCTTACGTTCTCCATGTCAAACAAAAAACATGGAAAAACAAGTAAAAAACTTTTAATTATTTCATTAATTCACGAAAGTTCTACGAGAATAACAAACACGTAATAATTAATTAATTAATATTTGAACGTTACCAACTAGTGAGAAATTTCTATGCCTGCTTGAGGCAGTCGTTTAGCCATGTCCTTTAAGTGCAAACTATTATCTTTAAAGAAGACTCATAAAAATGCACGTGAGTAAACCGTGAATAATCATAAATATGAATGTGTCTCACGAAAGTTATAATACAAAAAAAAAAAGACTTATGAAGTTAGGAGTACTAAAATTAAAAAGCTAACTATTATTTTTAAAGCTAAGTACTTATTTTTAAAGTGGGAACTATTTTTTTTTAAATTAATTTATGTATAACCCTTTATACAGGGTGAAATTGTAAACACTGGACAAACTGAAATGGGAGATTATACTCATCACTATGAACAACTTTTACTATGGGAACAAACAGGAAATCGCGAAAAAAAAATCTGCTGTTCCCTACATTTTGACGAGTTATGCGAACATAAATGTATGGAACATCCGGTTTTTTGTCGCGATTTTCGGTTGGGTCCCATAGTAAAAGTTGTTCATAGTGATGAGTAAAATCTCCCATTTCGGTTTATCGAGTGTTTACAATTTCACCCTGTATATTTGGCCCATAATGATCACATTATCAGGAGAGTAACAGCTTCCATCTTTACCAATTATAATATTAAACCGCGATTACTGATCAATCTGTTAAAGTTTACTAAAAATAATTCTGTATGAAACCAACTATTTTCCTAAAGTTCAGTACAATTTTAGAATAAACGTTTGTTTAACCAAATAAATAATGTTGGTGAATATTAGCCTATGTGTAGTAATTATAGGCATCACTAACGGTCCTCTATTATTATTACAGTTGTATGTATAGTCAACATCAAAGCTAAATGATGATTGTACAAAGTTACAAAAGTATTTCATGAATGTGAACTTGTTTTTATTAATATTATTTTTGAATACAAAACAAAAGAATAGATAACACTAAATCTTTTTTTTCCAGATAATTACCTAATCATTACATGCACTGATAATTGATTTCAAAGTTTTGCTTTTGTTGTTGATTATAACCTTATATAACATCATAATGCTATTACTTATTAAACGTTTAGAAATAAAACGTAGCCTAATGATTCTGAGAGAGTTTTTCATCAAAATTATTCCAGCTAATATGCGTTTCAGGTGTCCAATGGGTGACGATATTTGCCAATCTGTGTAGGACATCGTCGTCGAGGCCGACCACGGCGTAGGTGACGATATAGACGTGTTTGGTGAGCTGGCATAGTCAGCGTTTCTGTGACAAAATAGAGAGTTTTGGAAGGCATAAAGAGAGGTTTTTGCTCAGCAAGGGACATTGCATTATTACCTAATTTAAAAAATACGTTGAGGAATATACGTAACATAGTCAGCCCATTAGTGTCCCACTGCTGGGCACGGGCCTCTTCTCAGAATGAGAAGGGTTTAGGCCTTAGTCCAGCACTCTGGCCTGGTGTTGGTTGGCGGACTATACACACCACTGAGAACTTTATGGGGCCTTCTCAGGTTTGCAGGTTCCTGCCTCACGTATGTGACAATAAAATTCTGACTCGCACATTATTAATAGCCTTCTGCAACTGAGGTGGGTTTTTCATCAACATTCGACTGAGGTATAGTCTGTCAGGCGTCACTATACACAGCATGATTCGTTTATAAGTTTTAGAAATAATAGAGCCCTAGTTTTATTTTACGATTAATGGGTTTATGTTTAATGAAATAAAAATGATTAAGCATTCTCAAAACAAAAAAGGAGTTTATTATGGAATCATTTATTGAGATCGGTATTTTCATTATTTTTACGCCTAAACTCACAAAACTATTAAAAAAAAAACGAAATAATAAAACTTCTATAAAACCATTAATATTAATCTTTTAAGCGTTATCATATAGTTCTAAAACAAAAAACACAACGTGAAATCACGGTTCAATTAGGCACAAATCAGTCTCAAAGTTAACCCTAAATCTAACACTTAAGTTAACGGTTTTGACATAGTGGAGGAGAACATTGTAGACAAATTGGCTTTTTGCATGCGCAACTGTGGTACCTTGTTTGCCTTTTCAATTTACTGGGGCATATGCTGCATAGCTTCCTTCCAGCAGGACCTGGAAGCTGAGCCAGGGCTGGAGGGGGAGGCAAATCATTGCCTAAAATTTGCGTTATAGTAAGACGGAGTTTTCTGGGCAGTCTGTCATTATAAACGCGTTCTTTTATGCTATAAAGAACCAATTCTCTTGCCAAAGATAGTAAAAAGTCCTCTCTTCGCAGCTTGGCACCTGGACAAGATTATTGGTATTCCAATGTAGTATGGACCATCTTGGTCACCACAAACTAAAGAACTAAGGGGCTCCTCGTCTTCAGAGTGAAAATCGCTCTCACTCGATTGGGCATTATGTTCCCCGAGGTCTTAATTTTCCTCATGCTGTACATTTCCTTCCACATAATTAGGATCTTCTACCGGATCATCAAAATCGCTAAACTCATTTTCTTCCTCTAATTCTTCAAGCCATTCCTAAATCTGCTCATCATCATTTGCATATCTTCCACTGCTGTCTCGTTTTGGTGGCCTACTATCTGTACTTTGAGTCGCCATGTAAAAAATTATGAATATTATAAGTTTAGCAAATTAAATGTGAGGTTATGTCTGAGAGACACTATGGTAGTATTAATATGTTGCTGATGAAACGACTAACAGACACTATGAATTTAAAAAGATATTGGTGAGGTGACGTCTATCAGAATCAACGTTTATTGCTGTACTTACGTCTGTGGGACACCGGCAGTCGAAAACTCCAAAAGTACACACCGCTGGGCCGCCTGTGCCTTACTGACCATTAGCGCGAGCCGTTACAGGAAGGTACTGAGCGACACAGACCTACATCACGCCATGTTACGATCTGGCAACGTTTTTTGTGTTCGGTGGTGTCCGATAGACTACCACCTCAGTTGCAGAAGGATAGGCATGTTGACAGCGTCAATAAATTGCAAATCTAATTAGTCCAGCAGTTAGAGTTTTGAAAAATAAAGGACACGTATTTTTTCTTTTGTTAAATCTATGAATATTTGGAAAGATAAATCGCATCAAAACTCGAGAGTGTGGGCTTGTGACGTCAGAAGCAAGTAAAAATTGTACTTACTTGTGACGTTTTCCCAATTTTAAAAGTGTCGTATCTTCGTCAATTTTGGTTTACGTAACAAAAGAAAAATACGGGTCAAACATTTTTTGATAATCTCGGACTAATTAGATTTCTTCAGTCAAATACCTTATTCGAAAAGTCAGAGGTGCGGGCCGGATTCGAGTTGGACGCGGATTGCATGGAAGGCAACCGTTCAATCGCTAGGCTATGTGTATTCTTTAGAAATGTGTATGTGGTTTCTTCAGAAAAGTCAGAATATTTATTTTCATAAAGCAAGCTACTTATTTTCCTCTCGAATATTAGTCAGTCTAATGTCAGTATTAATCAAAATCAACCTTGATTGTATCACTTTAAAAGCAATTTAATACGCCCACGAAGAACAGAAACTCCTCCACATGTGACAAAGAGTATCGTCGAGTAAACAAGTGTACGATCACAATTCACGTCACGACTCGACTGTACTACCGGGAAAACAATTTTGTATCCGTCTGTACTGACAGGGAGATAAGTGAGTGACACTTACACCGTACCGTAACTTCATGAAGTACAGAGTTGGGTTGCAGCGAACATAGTTGAGGGGAAAGTTTTCTCATTTAATGTGAAGTGATTGGAAATAGGCTAGAGACCTTGAAATGTAACAGTATGAAAGCAGCAAAATGATATCTAGGCTCACTTGCACGTAAACTCACTGAATACAATTAGCGCTAAACATATTTAAAATATCATTCTGCCTCTATCTATTTCAAAAAATTTACTGAAATACAATGACATTTAAAATTTTAGCACTAAATGTATTTAGCGAGTCGTTGTGCAAGCAAGTTCTAATGTAAGTTGTCTTAATTTTGATTTGGATGGTATATTTCGTTTATTGATGTAGGCACACGATTAGATTGTGTGTAAATATGTGCATGAATTCCTGTGTAGTTTATTTTATTATTATGCAGCATTCCATCTAATAAATAGTAAACTAAACGATGCAGGATGAGAGATCTAATAGGCAAAGCCACAAAAAAAATACAAAAAACTTCATTTTCATTCTTGAATTTAATTTTTTCTTGCCAATATTTTTAAAATAAAGTATCGAGTTGCATGGTTTAATTGCTTTAAAAATTTATAATTACTTGTGAAATGTAAGATTTTGGATACTAGAAAGAAACGACATATAACAGTCTTCCAAAAAAAGACAAAACAAACCGTATTCGTGTAATGAAACATGTTACGAAGCGAGCATTCGGACAGTAAAGCGAGCACAGAGTTTGGGACGAGCATTTACGTGGATTTGAGCTCGCGGCGTAACGTAACACGCTCTCTCTAAATGTTACATTACGATTGAATACTCCGGTCATTCTCCGCTTTTATACATATGAACGGTGTAACAGTATGTCGTGTTTTAAGAACATCGATTGTTACTTACGGCGCCACGTGACTTCTGCCTGTAAAAGTAAGACCTTGTTCGGTATAAAACATTCTATCACTCTAACCAAGTAGGTATATTTTCGGCTTTACGTCCTCCCAATATTAAAGCCTACTTACAGGATCAAGACGGTAATGTCAAATCTTCGTATTAACGCAGAATGAGTTTGTTGGTGGTAAAAGGACCAAAGCGTCATTTATATGTATTCATTGCATGTCATTTTTATAATCATAGTACTGTCACAGAATAGTAATACTGTATTTACTGAAGTTGTTAGATATCCTTTTTTTAAAAGAGTAACCATGGAGTTTCTTGCCGGCTCTTCTCCATAGGAAACGAGTAATTAGAACCGTGCACCTAAATTCGACTTTTCATAAGCGCCTGTATTGGTTTGTGTTTTTTTTTTTATTTGCATTATCTTTTCCGGTTTATTATGATGAATTTATATTCTTTTATCCTTACTTTATATCACTAACTTAAAAAAAAAACATACTAGTATTTTTTTAAAGTAGGTACATTATACTTAGAGGTCACAAAAATGTTTTTCTAACAAAAAAAAAACAAACTGCCGCTGGATCTTAATTTTACTTAGCTTACCTTTTCTTGCTACGTATTTAGCAACATCCTTTGATAAGAGAAGTAAATGTCAAAGAGCGCAATCTTTATCAATAGCATATTGCAGTTCATTGCTGGTCATAGTACCTACAGTCAATAGCAAAAGTAGATTAATATTCTTGAAATTCTAAGGGCTAATTTTGCAATCGTCAGATATCTTCTATCTGGGGAATAAGTTTGACGTTTTGACAGCTTTTGTATAGAAAATATGTCAAACTATCATATTTATTCCTTGGATAAAATTTATCTGACGATTGAATAATCGGCCCTTAATAAATTATCTATCTCTGGAATTAATTATTTATAAAAAATATTAATAATAATATACACATAATTCTTTACTGTTCACAAAAAATAATATTTGGCATGTTTTCGTTCATAAATCACGTCTGAAACTGAGCAAGCATCGTATACTTTTGAGGGTGACTGTACTTCCCAATAAACGGAGGGAAAGCCCACGGTCACCAGACTGTAGACGTTACGGTTTTTTTTAAATATTGGATGTCTATCTGATACAGCTTTTTATTTTATAATAAACTAGCGACCCGCCCCGGCTTTGCACGTGTACGTTTTATAGCTTAAAACATTCCTCTTGAATCACTCTATCTATTAAAAAAAACCGCATCAAAATCCGTTGCGTAGTTTTAAACATCTAAGCATACATAGGGGCAGACAGCGGGAAGTGACTTTGTTATAAACTATGTAGTGATGGGCTAAAAATATAAAATACTTAATAAACAAAACGTTCCTCTTAACATTTTTCATAAATTGTTTTTTAGGCCTACAAAGAATCACATTAGAGAAAAAAAGCTTGGCTGTAAGCACATGAATATGGGGCAGAAAACTTTGTAAGGTCAACAAAAGATCTAAAAAGAAAACAGTTTTCCTTTACCATCTTTTGCCGTAACGAGCGATACATCTCTTTATTTATAGGCGCCGAGAATAAAAAAACAAAATAAAAATAAATAAAGAAAGTTTTTGCTCACACATCTCACGTAGACAATACTTTCGCTGAATAACAGCAATGTATCTGTACAATGGCGAGGTTTGGTAGGATCTGTTACGGTGTAAAATGTAGGGAATTTTGCCTATATTAATATATATTGGGAACTTTAAATAAATCGAATATAGAAAAGAAAGTAGCAAAGAATTTGAAACGACTACTAGGCCCAAAATTTGTACCTGTAAAGTTTTATGAAACAGCATAAGTTTAAATTATTATTTTATAGTAGGTACATGAAAAACATACAAGGTAGTTGGAAAGGGGGTACTAATTTGTGGGTCACTTATAATATTACTACCTGTTGATGACTGATGGCTGTTTTAAAGCAAGGGTTAAAACATCAAAACTCGATTATTTTTATTTCCATACATATTTTATTCCGTTTATGAAATCGATAATCCTGATTTAGGTACGAATTCAGAACTTGGGGATATTAATCCATGACTCTAAATATGACGTAAAATGTCAGCACAGCTTAAGATTTTAGCGTATTTTTATGACATCTTTGAATAGCTATTTCTCTGAAATTATTGACTTTTGGGGAAAGTTGTAGCACAAAAGTCATTCATTATTATTACCTATTTTGTGCAATCAATATTGCATACGCTTGACGCAAGAGGAATTGAAAGTTGAAAGCGCACTGATGTAGACATAGCTTTTCGGATTACCCCCTTTCCGACTAACCTTGTATAGAGCACTTATTTGGTTTCTATGTTTTATAAAATCATAATTTAACTATTAAATTTATTTATTTTCAAGGACAAAATCCTAAATATCTCAAGCAAATTATATCCGTGTCAAAAAAAAAAAAACAAATTTCGCGGCACAAAAAAATATTTATTAGCATATTTATATTCCCAAACACCTCTATAATTGAATAGCTAACAGTAACTCCGACAAATCTCGCACCGAAATTCTCAAAGTTGGTCGAATCTCGTCAAAACTTTGCGCGAGCGAATCAAAGTTCCGTCGATTCGTTTAACTTAAAACCGGTGGGAACCGGTAAGAACTGATTTGTTTGGCAGATTTCTTTGTTAAACAATATTTTTAAAGACGTAATCAGGTTTGTTATGGGCGAAAAAATCCGGGTCTGACGCGAAAACAAATTGTTTTTAGCGAAAAGCCTGTTCAAAAATTCAGTAGGGAAAACTTTTTGGCTCTAGTGCTCCGTTCTGGTTTTAAATACTTGTGAATATTTTAGATGTTTAGCAGGTAAATTTCTATTTTATTTTTGAAACGAAAAATATTTGATTAGAGATCTGGTAAACATTAATGGATCTTTGGGCAAGGTTTAGGCCGGTTTTAGTGCTCGACCGACCGTCGGTGCGTACCATCGTTCCTGACGATACGCATAACCGATCGTCAGTTTTTAACGTTCAGTGCTCTCCTGACCAACCAAACTGGCCGGACGGGTACAGTCACAAACACGTACATGAAATGAACGCGTTTACAAATTGTTTAATTGCTGCTTACTATCTTCGTAAACGTATAAGGAACAGAAGACGTAGATACCACAATTTGAACACAAAGCTTTACAAACTTCTTCCCATGCCTTTAACTTGGCATCACGGTCTTTGTATAACACGTGGCCTTTGTCCCACAGAAGTTCACGAAGTCGAACTTCGGTAATTAGGCGTTTGGTGTCAATATATATGCCATGTTTGATCAAAATTAGGTACTTAAATCATTAAAAGGTAATGATACCAATAAAATCAAACAATATTATTGAAGTTTTGAACTAGTAGGTTTCATTCTTTTTACGATGATACGCGCATCCGTACGGTCGGTCCACCAATCGGTGTAGCACTGAACGCGTTAATATGTATCCATAGCGCGTCGGTCGACCGACGGCACGCATGCGGACGCGCTTGACCGACGGTCCTCGTACGCAGTGCGTAGCAATATACGCGTGCGTACTGTCGGTCGAGCACTGTCACGACTAGTGAATTTTCATACAAATGACAAGCGCGACCGACGTACGCACCGACGGTCGGTCGAGCACTAAAACCGGCCTTAGGCCGGTTTTAGTGCTCGACCGACCGTCGGTGCGTACCATCGTTCCTGACGATACGCATAACCGATCGTCAGTTTTTAACGTTCAGTGCTCTCCTGACCAACCAAACTGGCCGGACTGGTACAGTCACAAACACGTACACGAAATGAACGCGTTTACAAATTGTTTAATTGCTGCTTACTATCTTCGTAAACGTATAAGGAACAGAAGACGTAGATACCACAATTTGAACACAAAGCTGTACAAACTTCTTCCCATGCCTTTAACTTGGCATCACGGTCTTTGTATAACACGTGGCCTTTGTCCCACAGAAGTTCACGAAGTCGAACTTCGGTAATTAGGCGTTCGGTGTCAATATATGCCATGTTTGATCAAAATTAAGTAGGTACTTAAATCATTAAAAGGTAATGATACCAATAAAATCAAACAATATTATTGAAGTTTTGAACTAGTAGGTTTCATTCTTTTTACGATGATACGCGCATCTGTACGGTCGGTCCACCGATCGGTGTAGCACTGAACGCGTTAATATGTATCCATAGCGCGTCAGTCGACCGACGGCACGCATGCGGACGCGCTTGACCGACGGTCCTCGTACGCAGTGCGTAGCAATATACGCGTGCGTACTGTCGGTCGAGCACTGTCACGACTTGTGAATTTTCATACAAATGACAAGCGCGACCGACGTACGCACCGACGGTCGGTCAAGCACTAAAACCGGCCTTAATGTTTTACCAGTTCCGAACTTCATTGGGTTTTTACGTACGCACTGTTTGTATTAAGTATTGAAATGTTTGCGGTATGTAGGGCTATACAAAACAAAAAAAAAGATTCTCGGGTAGTTAATTCTGACAGATTAACATCTAGGATGGTAAGATCCCATAGTCGGGGGCAAGAGTTGAGGGGGGCACAAGCGTAAATTGTACAATTCGTTTAAATTACTAACCATAAAACTAGACACAATAAAAAGTAAATAATGCTTAATCTAACTTGTGTTTCTAAGTATTGATTTTAAATAATATGTTGATATCACTGTTTCCATTTTCGATAACCTGCCCTTTACGAGCAGCTTATTTACCTTATCTGCTTTATTTAAAACGCTATTTAAATACAATAAAATATACGCAAATTAGATTCTGATATATTAGATAACTTATGCCTGCGTGAGCGACGGTGTCGACGCGACGAAATGTTGCTATATTTAAATATTATATAATTATCAAACAGTTTTAAACTGTTCCTTATTTATTGCGTATTTATTTATTTCTCTTAAATTTTATTTATTTAATATATTTTTACATGCTGCACTGGTGGAAGGCCAGCACTGTGGCTCTGTCTCGCTCGTGAGTACAACATTATGCTGAGTGATGGCTGTTTTGCGCGGATGAGACGCATATTTTTCCAAACAGATCTTTTTGTTTTTGTTTGTATTTTTATTTTATTTTTGTGCGTTATGTCGGCGTGATATTTAATTTTTATTTATTTCTTTCTTTTTAAGTATTTCTACTTATTTTCTAATCAGACCAATGGGCTGGATTCGCTGTTTCAGTTTTCGCTAAACCGTCCCTTACATCCAGTATTACAATGTTTTATTACAAGGCTGTAAATTTTTAGGATGATCCGACACAATATTTTATTACGTATATGATTTTCTTGCAACATAAAGCCTTATTCAACCGTTCGTCTTACGAGTAGGCGTTCTCAAAGACGTACGCTTATAGAATAGGAAGGAATTTACTGTAATTGGGGTTGCCATACTGCGAAAGGTGGAGTTGAAATTATATTGGGTAATAATAATTTGTAGAATTCACATTTTTATAGCTCTTTTTTCTGCTATCACAACTTAAACTGATATTCAGATACTAAAAGGATACGACTTGATTAAAATGCATTTAATAAAGAATATAAAAAGACGAAATTTATTGCCATACAAACATTACATTAAAAAAATAAAACAACTTTGTCGTGTAAAATTCTTAAAACATAAACTTGCATTCAATATTGGCAATTGCACGTCGTAGGTTTGACAATGAAGTTTCCACTCAGCAAGGTGCTGGGTGTGACGTAAGCAACAACACAGCGCTGGTTTTCAGTGTTAACACGAACGCTGGTGATGACGGGATGATGCTAATACAATGCAAAAAAAATAATACAGTTTACTGCAAACATAACTATGAATATTCAAAGTAGGCTCTCGGGATGGTGAACACTGAACATATACAAACTTGCAAAAGTGATTTAAACATTTAATTTACATAATTTATTTAATTTCACGCTAGGAGGAGCTCGTGGCTAAATAATTACAGCCGCATAGACCGATCTTCCGGGTTAAGCCACGCTTGCCGAGGTTGGTCTGTGGATGGGTGACCATTTACCATAGCGAGTTTCCTCCGTGCCTCGGAAAGCACGTAAAGCCGTTGGTCCCGGCTGTCATTTGTAGATCTTTGACAGTCGTTACTGTTGGTCAGAAGCCAGAAAGTCTGACAACCAGTCTTACCAAGAGTATCGTATTACCCAAGTTACTGGGTTGTGGAGGTCTGATAGGCAGTCGCTCCATGTAAAATACTGATATTCAGCTGCATCCGGTTCGACTGGAAGCCGACCCCAACATAGTTGGGAAAAGGCTAGGCAGATGATGATTTAATTTCACGCTAGCAGTAGTAGCAAGCATTAAGAAATAAAAAATTGTTCCATTTTGGATTGTACATTCTGACTAATTAAATACATTTTATTAGCAAATATACAGAAAAATATGGGTCCAACCAATGACGTTTTAGAAATAGACGCGTCATACAACAACATCATTGAACTACAAAACAGCGCAAATTTTACGATAGCTACATATCAGTACATTTAATTATACAGTGCTAATTATACAATTAATTACACAGTATAATTCATACATCGTCTGTAAACACAATATGGCTTTTTTTGCCAAAATATTGCAAGAGTTAAGCGTGAATTACTTACATAGAAACGGCTTAAAGTGCAGGCGCGGCGCAGGCGCGAAGCTTTCATACGTTTTGTCGTGCCTCTTCAAATCTTTTTCGTACAAAATGTATGAAAGCGACGCGCCTGCACCGTGCCTGTACCTTACGCCGCTTCTATGTAATTTACGCCTTACACTTCAGGGCGTATTGCCGCGACTCTGGTTAGTGCGTGACTAAGTGAATGCCGGTTTTTTTTTTCTATTGGACTGCTGTAGATGGTTCTAGGGGACCCTTCGTACGTAACCGGGCAGTTATTGGCGAGACATGAAGGGTCGCCAGCCAATGGGAGGGGGGGGGGGGGGGGGGAGTAAAATACTTAACCTAAGGTGAATGCCGGGCAATTACCTTGCTTTAATATTGCCAATATTGAGCGCGGGCAACGCATCTAGAGTTTAGAATTTCTTTGGGTTCAACTCTGCAAAAGAAGAGACATTATTTTTATAGCATAAGCATAATCAGCTCATTACCTACTGTCCCACTGCTGGACAACCTTCTTAGAATGAGAAGGGTTTAGATTTTAGTTCACTAAAATTTAGATTAGTTTAGATTTTAGTTCGGCCTGCGGTGCGAGCATGGACCTTTTTATCAAGTCAAATTTGACATAAGATATAGATAAAACGACAGCAGTTGTCGTTTTATCGATATCTTATGTCAAATTTACGACGTTTAGAATAGATAAATTTCTCGAATGGACTCGATAAAAGATCCGTGCTCGCACGGCTAGTGCGGTTTGGTGGTTATTTTAATAACGATGTCATATTTTTATAAAAGACATTCCATCCATATGCACAAAACGTTTCGGCAACACATTCAATGTGCTTATAAGAAGTGGAACTCCCTGCCTGTCTGTGTTTGTCGATAGCTGTAATCTTGGAGTTTTCAAATCTCGAGTGAATAGGTTAAGTACTTCTAGGCAAGCGTGCACCATTCTAGACCGCATCTTCACTTACCATCGGATGAGATTGTGGTCAAATGTGAGCCAATCCAAACTACTTAATATTATAAATGTGAAAGTAAGTTTGTTGGTTTGTTACTTTACACGCCTAAACCACTGAACCGATCATCCTGAAATTTTGCATATACGTTGTCAGGTATACAGAAACGGACATAGGGTACCTTTCATCCCGAAAAAACTACTGTGCCCGAGGAAAACAACAATATCGTTAATACATGGCGCCACGTGTCTTTCGAATCATGATTGAATTATATTATTATAAAAACTTTAGTAGAGTAATGTATGTAGTAGAGTTGATTGTCAAATTCTAAATTAACGCGAGCGAAGCCGCGGGCAAAAACTAGTAATTAAAATAAAGAAAGAAAAAAACGTTGTATTAATCAGATTTTTCTATTAAATCTTTTTACCAACCACGCTCTCAACATCAATACACCAAAACCACCCAATATATTTATGTCACGCCAAAAATCCTATTTTATACTCCGAAACGTGGCAACACTAAACACATTTGTCACGTCTATGTTATCTTCTGTCTGTCTGTCACGTGGTTGATAGGGTAATGGCGAGAGCGGCGCAGAATTTTAACTAACACCGCTGCCTTATTATACGTGGAAATAAAAAAACTGGGCTGCTGTCAGAGTTTCAATTTTCATAAAGACACGTACGGTACGTAAATGTTTATTATAATATAATGAATTATTTAGTAGCCGTTGTTATTTCATTTGTTTTTGAAGATGTATGTTTTTTTATTAAGTCGGTTTTCTTGTTTGTTTTTTAGATGCGGATTATATAAGGTCTATCTATTCATACACGAAATATTTTATGGGATACATCTATAGGTGGTAAAGAAGCCACATCTATCTATACATATAATAAAACAGTAAAAAAACCGTGTCTGTACATTGAATATATTTTTAAAAAAAATATTGAGGGGGGTTTAGAAACAGTAATAGAGCACGAATCTAAAAAAAAAATCTGTCTGTTTGTTTGTACACGCTAATCTTCGGAACTACTGAACGGATTTGAATATTTTTTTTTTGTTGTATAGGTATTAAGTCTGGGCAACATATAAGCTATAATTTATCTTGGAAACTTGAACACCTGATGCAGAACTGCAACAGACCAGCTAAAATATAAGAGATACAAAAATGGTACCATAGGAAAAATTGTTCCACGTGATGAGCATTTTCTGTTGAGAGAATAAATTTGAAAATCTGGAATACCTGATGTGAAACTCCAAGAGCCCAGCTACACTATAACATATATTGTAGCATTATGGAACGCAACATAAAATAATAATGTTGGCAACACTGCATCTAGCCCGCGCTCGCCCTCTTGGGTTGGCGCCACTCGACCAGTGACTACTTGTAATATTGTAATACATTTAATATTTATAAAACTTAAGCTAAACTAATTCTAATCATTAATAGTTGTAATACACCCTAACTGAAAACCTCCTTGTTGTTTTTTATTACTTTAATACATGGCGCAGTCGTAAATTTGGAACTACGTAATCCTTTGTAAGAAGCCGGTGAAGTGACTTAAAGTACTACTAAAAATATAAAAGTTAAAAACACCACCAGAATTATGGAAGAAACTTCGAATGATGTGGGGACGGTGGAATATAAAATGCCCGCTGCCTTAAACCTTGAAGACATCGACAGACTCTGGCCGCAATGGCAGAAATTCAAATTATCTTTTAAAATTTTCTTAATGGCGGCCGGTTTTGAAAAAGTTACTGAAACAAGGAAAGCGGCAATTTTACTAAATTGTATTGGCCAACAGGCACAAGAATTATATTTTAATGTTTTAAAAGTGGACGAAAAGCCGAAGTTGGAAGAAGTTTTAACATTATTCGATAATTATTTCAAACCACAACAAAATGAGGTAATTAACTCGTATCATTTTAACAAGCGAACTCAAGAAGAAGAAGAATCGTTCGACTCTTTCTACATTGCACTAAGAAAATTAGCAGAAAATTGCAACTTCAAAGAAAGTGACAGAATGTTAAGAGACCGAATTATAATTGGAGTACGTGATCAGCGAACACAACAGAAACTTCTTGAAATTAAAGATTTGACTCTTGAGAGAGTGCTGGAAATCTGCAGATCATCTGAACTCTCAAGGGAGCATGTGAAAATGCTTAATCCAAGCCCAATTGCAGTCCAGCAGTCCTGTGATACAGTGCAGCACACTCATCAAAATACTAAAGTTAAGTATTATAATAATAACAACAAAAATAATGTCTTCAATACTAATAATTTCAGTAAAAAATTTTACATATGTAAAAAATGTAATACTAAACATGGTCCGAGGAATTGTCCAGCATTTGGCAAAATTTGTTCTAATTGCAACAAATATAATCATTTTAGTGTAGGGTGTCAGAACACCAAAAAAGTTAGTAACATTGAAGATATCAACAGTAGTGATAATGATTTACATAATTTGTGACTAGTCTGTCATTCAATTGATTTAAATAAAAATGAATGGACAGAAGAATTAATACTAAATAATAAAAGAGTTTGTTTTAAATGTGACACTGGGGCACAAATTAATGTGCTTTCATTGAAAGATCTCAAGGAAATTGTCAATGATGATAACAATTTAAGATTGTCTGAGACAAAAATTATATTAGAGGTTTTCGGGGGTGGTAAAATTTTACCAATAGGTAAAACTAATTTAAAAATAATTTTTAATGATGTCACATTGATCACTGAATTTATTATAATAAAGGAAAAGGTTCGACCAATCTTGGGTTTAAATACTTTAATTGGATTAAAGCTGTTAATAAATAATAATATAAATATAGTAAAAAAAATTAATAACAGTAAAGATAAAATTGTTAATGCTTATGCCAAACTGTTTCAGGGTGTTGGTGAGTTTAAAAAGCAGTTGAAGCTGCGCATTCAACCAGGAGTGGAGCCAGTGGTTCGACCCCCGCGGCGAGTGCCTAATGCACTGAAGTCACGTCTTGCAGATAAACTGAAGTCTCTGGAGGATTGCCGGATCATAGCTAAGGTCGAACATCCTAAGAATTTTGTTAGTAATTTAGTTATCATAGAAAAGAAAGATGGTTCATTACGAATATGTTTGGATCCTAAGGATCTTAATAAAGTTTTAATACGAGAACATCACTTAATACCTACATTAGAGGAAATTATACCTAAACTTTGTAATAAAAAGGTTTTCTCAGTTTTGGATTTGTCAGATGGATTCTATAATATCAGTTTGTCTGAGCAATCAAGTGATTTATGTACTTTCAACAGTCCATTTGGATGTTATAAATTTTTAAGATTGCCATTTGGGCTATCAATAGCTCCAGAAATATTTCAAGCTTATAGTGAGGCTGCCTTTGGTGACATACCAGGAGTAATTGTGTATTGCGACGATTTATTAATATGTGGGAATACTGAAGCAGAGCATGATGCAATATTAACTAAGGTTTTTGAACGTGCTCAGGAGCACAATGTTCGGTTTAATAAAAACAAATTTCAATACAAGTTAAAAGAAGTAAAATATTTTGGTCACATCTTTTCTGAACAGGGAATGAAAATAGATCCGGATAGGATTATGGCCATTGTTAATATAAAAAGCCCTGTCAATAAAAAAGAGCTTCAAATTTTCCTTGGAATGGTGAATTATTTAAGAAAATTCATTCCCAACATGGCTGATCTTGCATCACCTCTGCAGTTGCTCCTAAAGAAGGATGTTGAATGGTTATGGACTGAAGTTCATGAAAAAGCATTTAATAATATTAAAAAAGTTATTAGTGGGGCACCAGTATTGCAAAATTTTGATTCTAAATTACCCATAGTCATTCAATGTGATGCTTCTCAAAATGGACTTGGCTGTTGCTTAATGCAAGAAGGCAAGCCTGTAAGTTTTGCTTCTAGAAGTTTAACATCTGCGGAAAGAAATTTCTCACAAATAGAAAAAGAACTGTTGAGTGTTGTATGGTCGACCAGAAAATTTCATTATTATATTTATGGACAAAAATGTCAAATTTTAAATGATCACAAGCCACTTGAAAGTTTGTTAAAAAAGCACATACACGAAGTACCATCACCAAGATTACAGAGGTTGAAGTTAAAGTTATTAAGATATGATATTGAATTCAAATATTTGAAGGGTAAATTAATGTTCATTGCAGACTTATTGTCAAGGGCTTTCATTGAAACAAACAATAATATTGATGATTCATATATGTTTGAGGTGGTTCATTGTGTGGGGTTAGCTAACTACTTGCAGTGTACTGATGAACAGAAACTAGAACTAGTAACTGAGACTTGTAAAGATGTGGAGTTAAATAAATTGTCTGAATATATAATGAATGGGTGGCCAGAAAATGTTAAGTCTATTCCTGATAATCTACAATACTATTATAAATTTAGAGGTGAGCTTTCAGTGGATAATCATTTGATTTTCCTTAATGATAGATTAATAATTCCAAAGACACTAAGACTGTTAATGATAAAAAAATTGCACGAAGGTCATTTGGGCATGACTAAAATGAAGCAACTTGCTAGAAGAATGTTGTCGAGACTAACATCTCGTCATGGACGGCGCGCGCGGCGCGGCTGTCACGCGGCGGCGGAGAGGCAAGCGCGGGGGGCGGCGGATGACCGACGCGACGAACAAGCGAGCCACCAGCCACGACTTCA
Organism: Amphipyra tragopoginis; assembly: GCA_905220435.1. NCBI lineage: Eukaryota > Metazoa > Arthropoda > Insecta > Lepidoptera > Noctuidae > Amphipyra > Amphipyra tragopoginis. Next base: position 9,951,290 of record HG992006.1, read on the forward strand.
CTTGGGACCACCGCCGAACACATACGCGACAGTTTACGTATATCTGATTCAATAAATCAGCGCTTATAGTATTACAGTCCGCTTTTTATTGTTACGACCATCAGTAACCCAACAGTTTGGTCCTTCGCGAAAACTTGAAGAAGATATAACAAAACTTCGTGGTGTACAACGTGGACTTTGGACCCTCTTTGTTCAAAAACGGTCGGCGACATTAGCGGCCATTTGAATGGTGAAGGACATTTAGAGGACGAAGACATAGAAGAAGAGAAGAAATATAAGTGGTTGGATAAGACGTTGTTGTGAGTTCGTTCCAATTTCCTTAATTACTCCTGCTTATCTCTTTTTCCACATATTTCTTACTTTCATGTTTCTTTCGTAAAATTCTTGCTTCAAATAGCTAATTTGAGTCAGCACGTTGCCTTTCTCATTCCCTTCGTCTGTATCATTTAGTAAAACACTTGTTAGCTTCAACTTATTACATCATTTTAATTACGTAGCCACGCGGCCGTAGTCGCCGCTTTGTGCAAAACCGGTTACTTATCTGTAGTTACCTTTCATCGTAGCCGTAGCACAATCCATCGGGCGTACAGCTGTTTCTTTGTTCTATTAAGTGTTTATCAATTACTTGCTTATTTATTTAAATCGTTGGATTCATTTAGTGACCATCATTTGCTACTTGCTAGCTATTTGCTTCAATACAGTGCATACACTTTCATTTTAATCATGCCTGATAATCTTAAAACTTTAATTAAGAAAAGATCTTCTTTAAAATCAAAGCTTACAACCTTTAGTAAATATTTAACTGTCCTTAAAAGCTGCAAAGTTCTGAGTGATCTACAAGCAACAGAATTAGAGTGCCGTCTTACTAAAATCGAAAAGTTAAATAGTGATTTCGACGCGTTACAGGATGAAATCGAGGTGCTTTGTGACGACTCCAGTGAGTATCAAGACGAGTCGTCTTCCGAGCGGGAGCAATTTGAAAATGAATATTTTGCACTGGTAGCTGGTGCGCGCTGCTTACTCGCATCGTACAAACGGCGTGAAGATTCTGTGACGGGCTTCGATGACGCACAAACAGGTGAGGGTTTCAAGACCTGTCATGTTAGGTTGCCTAAAATTGATTTACCTCATTTCAGCGGCGGCTATCAGCATTGGCTCGAATTTAGGGACGTTTTTTCTTCTATCATTCATAACAATAAAGGCATAGATGAAATTAACAAGTTTCACTATCTGCGCGCTTCGCTTCATGGAAGCGCAGCCTTAATTATTAAACATATAGACTTTTCAGCTGATAATTATAAAACAGCGTGGGATTTATTGCTTGAGCGATACGATAACAATCGTCTGCTCGTCAATAACCACGTACAAGCCTTGTTCAACATTGAACCTTTACAAAAAGAATCTTGTAGGTATATTCGTCATCTTATTGATATAACTACAAAAAACATAAGGGCACTTACTACATTAAAAGAACCTACTCAACATTGGGACACGTTAATTGTTTTTATGGTGTCTTCTAAATTAGACAAAGTAACATTACGTCACTGGGAAGAACATAGAAATAAATTAACCGATAGTCCTACTTTAGATGCATTTATTGTCTTCCTAAGAAATCGTGCCGATTTACTTGAAAGCTTGGAAGACCATCACAACCGTTCCAATTCTTACAGCACAAATAGTACCAGCCAAACTAGTGTAAACAATAACAACCAGATTAATAAACTTAAATTTACAAGTGAAAATAATAAATTACCCGATAAGCAATGCCCCATGTGTGAACAATCTCATATTTTATTTTATTGCGATTCTTTTCGAGCTCTTTCAGTTGAGTCTCGTATACAAAAGGCTAAACAATTCAAAGTCTGTCTTAATTGTTTACGCTCTGGACATATGAGTTATAAATGTCCTTTGTCACATTGTAAATATTGCAAATATAAACATAATACATTGTTACACTTGGAAGCAAAGGATGTTACCTCTTCTAAACCTAACTCTGAAGACATTGTTCTCTCTTGCGATTCCAATACAGATGCTACTGTGTCCCGTGTATTTCTATCTACAGCTATCGTACGAGTGATCGATGGTCACGGTAAAGAACACAACGCAAGAGTGCTGCTCGACAACGGGAGCGCGATTAACCTGATATCGCAAAGCTACTGCGATGAGTTGCAACTGCCACGACGCTGCGTGAGTACTGCCGTCTCAGGTTTTAATAACCAATTATCCACTAGCACACAGTCTTGCCATATTACAATAAAGTCTCTTTGTAGTGATTATAACATTGAAGTTAATTGTACCGTTTTCCCTTGCGTAACTCCACCCATACCATCTTCTTACATAGACGTAAGTAATATACGTTTACCACTAGGTCTTATTTTAGCTGATCCGTCTTACAATACGCCTTCTAACATAGATATTCTTTTAGGAGCCGATATTTTCTGGGATATTTTGGGTAAAGAATCAATTGAATTAGGAAAACATAAGCCCACGTTGCGCGAATCGAAGTTAGGTTGGTTAGTTACTAAACATTTAATGACACCGCATCCTAGCGTATGCGGTGTTAATTTCTGTCTTTTTTCTCAAGGTGATTCTGATCCCGATCTATCATGTTTTTGGGAGTTAGACACACTTGAGTCTAAGCACTCCATGTCAGTTGAAGAGACAGCTTGTGAGCAAAGCTTCGCACTTAATACTTATCGTAACGATGAGGGCCGATTCGTAGTTACGATGCCGTTAAAACGCGATCCCAAGGTACTAGGTGATTCGTTTCAGTTAGCGAAAACTCGTTTTATCTCATTAGAAAAAAGATTTAAACGTGATTCTAATTTTAAAGAGAAATATCTTCAATTTATGCGTGAGTACGAATCTTTAGGACATATGACCGAAAACAAGGAACTTGTGAATGGCAATAGTTCTCAAGTTAGCTATTATCTTCCTCATCACGGTGTTATTCGGGAATCGAGTAGTACTACGAAGCTACGTACCGTATTTGATGGCTCTGCTGCTACGACAACTGGCATCTCAATAAATGACTTGCAAATGATCGGTCCAACTGTTCAAGACGATCTATTTTCTATTATCTTACGTTTTAGACAGCATAAGTTCGTTGTATCTGGAGATATCGAGAAAATGTTTAGGGGCATAGATCTTAATCCTAGTCAGCGTTCCTTACAGCAAATAGTTTTTCGATATGAGAGTACTCAACCATTAAAAACGTATTCTCTAAACACTATAACGTATGGCACGGCGTCGGCGCCGTATTTAGCTACAAAGTGTTTAACAAGTCTAGCGTGCATAGCCAGTGATGATGACGTAAGGAATGCTATCAAACATGATTTTTACGTCGATGACTTTTTGAGCGGCAGTTCGACAGTTGAAGAAACAATTAAATTATGCAAAGGTGTTATTTCAACTCTGTCAAGTGCCAAATTAAATCTTAGAAAATGGCAGTCGAATAACACTGACATTTTAAATGCTATTACTAATTGTAAATCATCCACTATTTTAGATTTTACAGACGCTAAATCAGTAGGTACATCTAAAACCTTAGGTTTAAGTTGGAAGTCTAATTTAGATATCCTCAGCTTTTCTATTAATATAGACAATAACAAAAAAGTTACTAAGAGGCATATTTTATCAGTTATAAGCCAAATTTTTGACCCGTTGGGATTAGTCGGCCCATGTATCGTACAAGCAAAAATGATTATGCAAACATTATGGATTAAAAAATATTCATGGGATACAGAGGTGTCTAATGAGATAAAAGATTTATGGGTTTCATTTTCACACAAATTACCCTATCTTAACAGTTTACACATCCCACGTTGGGTTGTTTGTAATGATTTCGAAACGGTCGAAATTCACGTCTTCACAGATGCGTCGGAAAATGCGTACGGCGCATGTTTATACATAAGGTCTATTGATAAGAACGGTCTTATACATGTACAGTTACTCGCGTCAAAAAATAGGATTGCTCCGATAAAATCAGTTACAATTCCGCGACTGGAACTATGCGGTGCTCTTTTAGGTGCAAGACTGTGTGTTAAAGTTCGTTCAGCGCTTACACTTAACATTACTACTTGTCGTTTCTGGTGTGACTCGACTGTAGTTTTGGGATGGCTATCGTCTCAAGCCAGCCAATTCAAACATTTTGTAAGAAACCGCGTAAATGAGATACAGGAGGAGACGCTCGGTCATACTTGGAGCTATGTGCCTTCTAAACTAAATCCTGCTGATTTAGTTTCGCGGGGTCTGTCAGCAGATCTACTTACTGATTCATCGTTATGGTGGTTTGGACCTCAATTCTTAAAATCGCATGAGTCTTCTTGGCCCAAAACACCTAACACAGGTAAAAAATGTAACATAGAATGTGACGAAAAAATATGCTTATCCGTAAATAATGAAGCTAATGACAATCAATTCAATAACATAACTTCTTATCTTACACAAAAATATTCTAATTTACATAAATTACAAAGAGTCGTATCTTATATCCTAAAGTATTTAAATAACCTAAAAAATAATCATGATAAAAATAAACAGTTAAGTATTCTTAGTAATTTAAAAAATAAACCTAATGATATAAAACTTACCATTAATCTTACAAATCAAGAACTACATAATTCGTTAAATGTATTAATACGTCAAGCACAGTCTGAGATGTTTCCTGTTGAGTCTATCATCTTAAAGGCTGGCAAGGCTTTACCTAGTAAAAATCGTTTGTTGTCTTTATCACCGTTCATAGATAAAGATCAGATTATTCGTGTAGGCGGCAGGTTGGACAATTCTCCGTATTGTTATGATGTGAAACACCCTATATTAGTTTGTAGTAAGCACCACTTCACTAAATTAAATTTCACATGTATCATCTTAAATTATTACATGCAGGTCCGCAATTACTTTTATCTAACATACGTCAAACATATTGGCCACTAAAGGGCAGAAATTTATCTAAATCTACAGTAAATAAATGTGTCACTTGTTGTAGATATAAAAATCAAACCATTCAGCCCATTATGGGACAACTTCCATTTAATAGAACAAATTTAGAATTTCCTTTTCTGCATTGTTGCGTTGATTACGCGGGGCCAGTGCTGATAGCCGATCGCAAAGGTCGGGGCTGCAGGCTCTTGAAATCCTACCTGTGTATTTTTGTATGTTTCTCTGTTAAAGCTGTTCATTTGGAGCTCGTTACAGAACTCACTAAAGAGGCCTTCATAGCCGCCTTGAACCGCTTCATTGCTCGCCGGGGGAAGCCACAAAGCATTTCATCGGATAACGGCACTAACTTTGTTGGTGCATCCAACGACTTACATAAATTCCTAGCGGACTCTAACATTCCACATGACATGGCGCAGGAAGGTATAGATTTTAAATTTACTCCTCCTTATAGTCCTCACTTCAATGGGATGGCTGAAGCGGCTGTCCGCTCGACAAAATATCATCTTCGGCGACTGCTACAGGTTGTTCATTTTACTTACGAGGAGATGGCTACATGTCTGGCTCAAATTGAAGCTATTTTAAATTCTCGGCCACTTACCCAGCTATCCACTGATCCTCTTGACTTTACTGCACTTACTCCTTCCCATTTTCTGATTGGACGACCACTCACGTCAAATCCACATCCACAAGTTTTTGAGAAGAACATTACATGCCTCGATCGCTACAAAAGGATCGAGTACATAAGACAACATTTCTGGACGCGCTTTAGGAATGAATATATTTCCACTCTCCAACAACGGACGAAATGGCTTACGTCTCCAACGAACGAGCTCAAAGTTGATGACTTAGTTCTTATAAAGGACAAGACTCTTCCACCATTACTATGGTTACTAGGAAGAATAATTAAGATTTACCCTGGCATTGATGGGGTTACACGTGTTGCAGAGGTGAAGACCAAAAGAGGGACTATTCGGAGAGCATATAATAATATTTGCCCTCTTCCAGCTCACGATTCCTGACTCTCTCATTCTGGGCGGGAATATGTCGAGACTAACATCTCGTCATGGACGGCGCGCGCGGCGCGGCTGTCACGCGGCGGCGGAGAGGCAAGCGCGGGGGGCGGCGGATGACCGACGCGACGAACAAGCGAGCCACCAGCCACGACTTCACTTGGGACCACCGCCGAACACATACGCGACAGTTTACGTATATCTGATTCAATAAACCAGCGCTTATAGTATTACAGTCCGCTTTTTATTGTTACGACCATCAGTAACCCTAACAATGTATTATTGGCCACAAATGGATAGTCATATTGAACACTTTGTTAGAAAATGTTTTCCTTGTCAAACATATCACAACAATAATATTAAAGAGCCACTGTTATCACATGAGGTGCCAGAACTACCATTTTTTAAAATTGGCATTGACATAATGGATTTCAGAAATAAAAGTTATTTAGTAATTTATGATTATTTTTCAAAATGGTTAGATATAATTTTAATACAGAACAAGAGTGCCAAATGCATTATAAATAGCTTACTAAATATTTTCAGCAATTTTGGTGTACCAAACGAAATTGTTTCTGATCACGTACCATTTGATTCAAGGGAATGTAAACAGTTTGCTTTAGAATGGGGCTTTAAGTTTAATTTTTCCAGTCCAAGATACGCCCAGTCAAATGGAATGGCCGAACGTGGCGTACAAATTGCTAAAAAAATATTATTAAAATGTTATGAAGACAAAACTGATTATAGAACAGCATTGCTACAATACAGAGCTTCACCTGTATCTGGTACAAATTTTTCTCCTAGTGAACTTATGATGTGTAGAAATTTAAAGACTAAGTTAATTGTAAACAGTAATTTTTTAAAACCAAAATTGAATGATAATATTGTACAAGAGTTTAACAAAGTCAAAGATCGAAATGTGAGAAACTATAATAGAACAACAAGATATAAAAATGAGTTTAAAATAGGCCAGAAAATTTGGTTTAAGAAAGATGTTAATAAAAATGTTTGGTTAGAGGGTTTTATTGTAAGTAGTAATGGATTTAGATCTTATAATGTAAGAGACAAGAATAATGTAAACTATACAAGAACCTCTTATCATGTTCGACCTGCATGATTTTGGTAATGTTCCAGGTGACAAAATAAGCCTGGCCTACTGTTGGTTGAATGAGTTATTATAATAAACTATGTACAAATGCATCATAATTTTAGATAACTTGTTATTCTTTACACTAGATTAAGAAGAAAAGTTAAGTAATCCTGTGTTTTGCTATAGTATATAATTTTGTTTTTATAAATGTATATGGGGAAGAAAATGCTGTTGAGTGTATTTATTTGGTTTATTTGTTAATTTCAAATTATTTTTTCTAAAAGGGGAAGATGTAGCATTATGGAACGCAACATAAAATAATAATGTTGGCAACACTGCATCTAGCCCGCGCTCGCCCTCTTGGGTTGGCGCCACTCGACCAGTGACTACTTGTAATATTGTAATACATTTAATATTTATAAAACTTAAGCTAAACTAATTCTAATCATTAATAGTTGTAATACACCCTAACTGAAAACCTCCTTGTTGTTTTTTATTACTTTAATACAAATGACGTCTTAGCAAGAGTTGTTTAACCTGATAAGCACTCTCTGTTGACGTATAAAAATTGAAGATCTGGAACACCTGTTGTGGAATCCCAAGCGCCCAGCTACACTATAACATATATAGGAATGACGTTTTAGCAAAAGTTGTTCAATCTGATGAGCACTCTCTGTTGACGTATAAAAATTGAAGATCTGGAACACCTATTGTGGAATTCCAAGCGCCCAGCCACACTATAACATATAGGAATGACGTTTTAGCAAAAGTTGTTCAATCTGATGAGCACTCTCTGTTGACTTATAAAAATCGAAGATCTGGAACACCTGTTGTGGAACTCCAAGAGCCCAGCTACATTATAACACATATAGGAATGACGTCTTAGCAAAAGTTGTTCGGTCTGATGGGCATTTCCTGTTGATTTATATAAATCGAAGATCAGAAACATCTGATGTGGAAATAAAAGCTATCACTAATTTCACTGTACAATTATAAAATAACATAAGCTGGGAGTACCTCCATGCGGTGGCGGCGGTAACAGTTAAGGACTGATTTTCGATGACGATGGTATATCATTGAAAATTTGACTCTACTGGCCAAAACTCCCATTAATTTTTTATTTTTATTTCATAAAGATGCCTTCGGGCTTATGTTATTTGAGTGTTTAATTTCCTTTTCCATTTATCTGCGTGACACGGTAGCCTACCCGGTAACGCAGGGGAGCAGTCACTTAGATTTTAATTGATCAGCTATCTTCACAATAAAACTATAACCATGCCTAGAAAGAGGTCAAATCTTTCCCAATGTTCCAAAGGAGCTAAAAGATTGAGGATCATAAGCTCCCAAGAATGTACCGAAGAGCGTCCGGAGAGACTTGATGCTGTTCGAGAACATCAGGCTGCAACTCGCTCCGTGGAAACCTCTTTGGATCGCGAAGCACGCCTGCGTTCTCAGCGTATTTACGCATCTACATCCAGGTCTCTAGAGACCAGTGAAGAATATGATGCACGACTGACCGCTCGTGATCGTGAACGTCATGCATTGTCTCGCGAATCGGAGACGTTCACGGATAGAGAATTTTGCTTGAGTTCCAAGCGTATCTACGCATTGACTTCTAGGTCTCTAGATACAAGTGGGGAATGTGATGCGCAACTGACCGCTGATTGTGAACGTCACGCATTGTCTCGCGAGACGGAGACGTTCACGGATAGAGAATTGCGCTTGAGTTCCAAGCGTATCTATGCATTGACTTCTAGGTCTCTAGAGACAAGTGGGGAACGTGATGCGCGACTGACCGCTGATCGTGAACGTCACGCATTGTCTCGCGAGTCGGAGACGTTCACGGATAGAGAATTGCGCTTGAGTTCCAAGCGTATCTACGCATTGACTTCTAGCAGGTCTCTAGGGACAAGTGTGGAACGTGATGCGCGACTGTCCGTTGATCGTGAGCGACATGCATTGTCTCGCGAATCGGAAACGTTTACCGATACAGAATCACGCTTGAGTTCTCAGCGTATTCGTACATCTACTAACAGATCTTTTGAAACGAGTGATGAACGGGATGCGCGACTAACTGCTGATCGAGATTATCATAAATTTTCCCGAACACGCACACAACAAAATATTCATAATCAGTTAGAAAGTGAGAGAGAAAGAATTGCTGGAGTACGGCATGAAGAGACAGAAGAAGAGCGCAACGAACGTTTGATTTCTGATCGACTTCGACATTCCCTGAACAGAATGTCGATATCATCTGAAGAATCGGATGTGGATCAGCTAACGTATAAGAGATATATATATAGGTGCCATAGCAAAAATTATTCCACGTGAAGAAGATAAATTTGAAGATCTGGAACACCTGTTGTGGAACTTCAAAGCCCAGCGACACTATAACATATATAGGAATGACGTCTTAGCAAAAGTTGTTTAGTCTGATGGGCATTTCCTGTTGACTTACAAAAATGAAAGATCTGGAACGTCTCGAATCGTCTCGCGCATCCCGTTGTTATCCCGTCCCCGGGCTCTTAGAATTCAACATCAGACGTTTCAGATCTTCGATTTTGACGACCCCGTTGTCGCTGGCATAAGCAACAGGATCCGCGTACGAAGTCGCGGGCAGAAGCTAGTAAATAATAAAAAACAAAAACTAAGGATATTTTTTTAACTAAATAATTTAAAATGACTTTATACACATAAAAAGTACTGGCTCATTACTATTTTCAACATCCATTATGCTAGTTGTTACGTAGTAGGTATTTATTGTCATTGAAGCGGGCATTTTTTTTTCAAATTTATACAAAATGTCTCAAGCATTATTACAATTAATAATTACGCAAATAATATAAATAAACAAAAAAAATTTTTCGCTTTTCTATGGCTTCTTTACAGTCTATAGATGTATCCCTGAAAATATTTCGTGTATGAATAGATGAACCTTATATAATACAGCCTCGGTTTTTTTTTCTGTTGAGGGAGGAACAGGAGTTATCTTGGCTAATATATTTTAATTTTTTGTGTAATCGCTTGGCAAACAAGTGGCCGGCCCACCTGATGGTACGTGGGTACCGCCGCCTATACCTACACCAAATGCACTAAAAAGACTGCTGACGCGTTGCCAATCTTAGAGACAAAGGTGGAAAGTCTCATGTGCCTGTAATTTCACCCTTCAAACAGAAACAAATCAATGCTGTTTGGTGGTAGTACCCCCCGAATGAACTCTTTTACAAAGATTTCTAATACTACTACAAAGATTTGTTATTTTTGTTTTTAAACAAAGCTGGGGCCTAATTCTCCTAAAATAAATCTTGATAAATCACAACCGAACCAAGGCCGAACCGTTCATTCCGACAGTTCTATTTCAAAAGCTATCAGATTGTTTGACACAAAAAACAAAAACAATCATTTTGAAAGTTTTCGAAAACAAAAACTGAGTGAGGGTTTTTTTTTTTTTTTAATACGTTGCCCCACACTCAGATTTGTCTTGTATCGTGGGTGCGTTTACAGACACAAATCTCACAAACAAACGCCCAGACCCGAAACAACCACCTGTAGGCCATACAAATTTTTGTTCCGTGTGGGAATCGAACCCACGACCCGTAGCGCAGAAGCCAATCGCTTAGCCACTGCACCAAACGTGTCGTCTCGGTTGTGGTTCGATTGCGTTTGGCAACAATTTATTTTAGGAGAATTGGGCCCGTTTCCACACTTACGCACGTGCAGCGCATAGGCGCTGATCGCGCATTCTACGTGCATCCTCTGAGCAAGCTGTGGACGCGTTTGCGAATAGATTGCGTGCATGCTGCGTACATGCACATAGATGATTTGCGAACAGCTCGTGAGCCGCTGCAAATGGGGACATGTAACTTTATTTGGTACGGCTATATTAAGAGCCGTTTAATATAACATCACGCCTGTGTTCCCCGAAGGGTTTGCAGAGGTATATAACACCCTCATTTCGCCGTTATATTTAAGTCCCATATAATAGGAAGCGAGCCTATTGCTATTAACCGGGCACAAATCCAGACTGAAAAATACCAAACGAAAAACCCAATAACACTTTGCCCAACCTGGGGATCGAACTCAGGACATCACGGTCAGCAGTTGCGCTTGCGCCCACTAGACCAATAAGGCATTCAAGATAAGATAAGAGCAGTTCATAACAATCATCTCGGCCAAAATTTAAAAGCGTTTTTTAGGGAATGTAGAGATTACTTTAACAGCGTTAAACTGAAAATAAAACTAACAATACATAACAAACACGTTGCATGTAAACGTCACAAAGCAACGGTGCAAATACAACTCTGCTTCAGACTTTTGAGTAGCATCGGTTTGCAAGCCGTATCGAAAATACAAGTGGAGTCAGTTTCTATTTAAGCGTAGTTCAGAGTTCAGACTACGCTATACTATGTCGCTATACACCGTAGGCCCGAGTTACCCGAAAGATTTTAACCATCGATTCCGATGCCTAATTGGAGAAGAAGAGCTAGGATACAGTTTCTTGAATAAAGCTTAATTTCGAAATATTCGTTATTTGCGAAATAATGAATATTTCGAAAATTAAGCTTTATTCAACAAACTACTTATATATCGTCACCCTCCGCACTTACTGTCGTATCTAGCAATTGATATTTTTTCAGTAGTTGTGTTAGCTGTGGCTTTATTAATGAATTAATAACTTCTTGATATTGCTTTTAGCTTACTCTTGGCTTGGTTAGTAGTTGTCCTAAAGCCCTAAGGTATCTATTTATTTATTTCTATTCATTTGAAGCAGATACGTCACTCTGTGAGAATTTCTCTGAAAAATTATCAATTGCTAGTTACGATAGTTAGCGCGGAAGGTGACGATATCCGAGCTTTTCTTCTCCGATTAGGCATCGGAATCGAAGGTAAAAATCTTTCGGGTACCTCGGGCCCACGGTGTAGGTACATTATAGTGTAGTGTGAACTGCACTTCACTTCGCTGTCCGAGCCGTATCGAAAATACAGGCTGTAAGGGTAAACACCGTTATCCTTGAAACCAGTGGTTTGGTTTCATTTATAGAACGTAAAATCAATGAAAAATAACATTTTTTTTTTTTTATTAAAGTTTTAATTTTTCCTCAAAAGCATTTCACCCTATGCGCGGGGGCAACAAGCTACGGGAGGGGGCGCGGGGAACTCGCCGCGTGGCCCGACGCACGGCCCCGCACAGTTTGCTACCCCAGTCCGTCAGCTGTCTCGTTAGCGAGTGTATGTACGCCGCGTCATAGCCCCGCCGCGCCGCTCATTTCTCGCACGTATTTTTTTTATTTTTTTTTTACTCGGTTCTCTGTTTTTATATTTAAGTCAACTACCCATGGTTTGAGTGATAACGGTGTTTACCCTTACATTCTCTATAAATGTATTCAGTCCAGTTTAGTTTCTATTTATAGTATTTTAATGGAGCAAAAACAAATTGTCACTGTAGTGTCTAAAATACATTAACTGTTCACTAAAAGTTCATTGAATGCCTTGTTGATCTAGTAGTTGCAAATCATTCAAATCATTTATTTATTTACTTTGGAAACATGGGTAATTGGTACATTGATGTTTTCATAATAACATAGTCATAGTTCTCCATGTTCTACCGTCACATGGGCATGCAAATCATATTCAATAACAAATTATATTCAATTAAATTAATAATTATTTTAAATTTATAAAATACTAGCTTTTGCCCGCGGCTTCGCACGCGTTAAATTAACTCAAAAAAACTCTTAACACACTACTAAAATTTCTATAATAATATAATCCAATCGTGATTCGAAAGACAGGTGGCACCATCTATGAACGTTTTTGTTGTTTTCCTCGGGAACAGTACTTTTTTTAGGGATGAAAGGTACCCTGTGTCCGTTTCTGTACACCTGACAACGTATATGCAAAATTTCAGGATGATCGGTTCAGTAGTTTAGGCGTGAAAAGGTAACAAACAAACTTACTTTCGCATTTATAATATTAGTTAGGATGAAAGCGCGACTGATGAGCGTCGGGTCCTGGGTTCGATCCTCAGGCCGGGCAGTGTTATTAGGTTTTTCCGTGTAAAACTTCTCAGTAGCAGCCTGGAGTCTGGAATTGTGGCAGGTTGATGGCAATAGGCTCGTCCCTTATTACATGGAACTTAAATCTAACAGCGAAATTAATGTACTATATACCTCTGCCCAACCCCTTGGGGAATACACGCGTAATGTTATGTTATAAACGTTTATTCTATTCCATGCAGTCTGCATTATTTCTATTTGGCATAGCAAGGTGTTCACTAATGATTGCTACTGATCGTTGATTGATAGCTACCTAGAAATTTAAGCAAAGCCTAAAGCCGGGTCCGCAGCGCCAATTTTCTAACATGTTATTGTGTTTTTGCGAACAAAACTGTTAGGCCACGCCCCTATTCGGTCAGCAAACAATGTTAAGCCGGGTCCGCAGAGCCAATTTTCTAACATGTCATTGTGTTTTTGCGAACAAAACTGTTAGGCCACGCTCCTATTCCGTTAGCAAACAATGTTAAGCCGGGTCCGCAGAGCCAATTTTCTAACATGTCATTGTGTTTTTGCGAACAAAACTGTTAGGCCACGCTCCTATTCCGTTAGCAAACAATGTTAATCCGGGTCCGCAGAGCCAATTTTCTAACATGTCATTGTGTTTTTGCGAACAAAACTGTTAGGCCACGCTCCTATTCCGTTAGCAAACAATGTTAAGCCGGGTCCGCAGCGCCAATTTTGCTAACAAAACTGTTAGGCCACGCCCCTATTCGGTTAGCAAACAATGTTATCCTGTTTGCAAACACGAAAACACTGCGCAGCGGACCCGGCTTTAAAGGTGCTTTTTTCTTTTAAAAGATCAAACCAACTTCAAGACCAATTCGTGTACGTACTGCATTTCCAAAGATATTTACATAATAAAACATTACGCCTATATTTCCTAAAGGGTTACTACACACCTCTGCCCACCTCTTCGAGGAATGCAGGCGTGAAGTTATGCTATGTAAAAGTCGGATTACGGATTCATTATAAAAAAAACAGCCCGATATTTTGCAACATTGAACAAAAATTCTCCTAACACAGCAAAACTACTTACTTTGACCAACTCCGTTTAAAAATATTAAGTGGCAACGTAAAACGGAATTGGTTTAATATATAATATTAAATAAGTAAGCTTTAACTGTAGTCCACCGCGACGTCCACTCGAGTAGTTGTTAATTTCAACTTTAATTAAAAATAATTTCTCTTCGCTAGTGGACAGCAATGATGTACAAAGTAAAGGACTTGGAAATGTAATAATTATAATAAACTGTATCACTTTTACGTACCAAAATAAAGAATCAAAAAAGTATGATGATCTTTTAGGTATGTAGATTTTTCGTATGCACGTATACAGGCTGTAAGGGTAAACACCGTTATCCTTGAAACCAGTGGTTTGGTTTCATTTATAGACCGTAAAATCAATGAAAAATCACAAACTTTTTTTTATAAAATTTTTATTTTTGCTCAAAAGCATTTCTTCCAATGCGCGGGGGCAACAAGCTACGGGAGGGGGCGCGGTGAAATCGCCGCGTGGCCCGACGCACGGCCCCGCATAGTTTGCTACCCCAGTCAGTCAGCTGTCTCGTTAGCGAGTGTGTGTACGCCGCGTCGTAGCGCCGCCGCGCCGCTATTTCTCGCGCGTATATTTTTTTATTTATTTTTTACTCGGTCCTATATTTTTATGTTTAAGTCAACTACCCATGGTTTCAGTGATAACGGTGTTTACCCTTACATGCTGTATTGCACGCAGGTATGATTTCACGCTTGCGTGTAAAGCACAATTTAATGAAATGTATTGACAACTTGCATTCAAGTATTATTTTTTTGTTTCTCAAGATACTTGTAATATTCATCTTGCGTACACACTACTAAATACCAAACACCGGCGTAAGAAAAATCCGTACATAATTTGGGTACCTCATTGAAAACCAGCGCTGCAAGTCTGCCTGAGCTGTTTTGGAGCATAGAGCGACCCCTAACGGTACTCGGACCTCGGCGTAGAGCTTTGTTTTTTTTAACACTTTTCCCCGCACTAGGGATTCTCCTGTATCGTGGGTTTTACAGGCACAAATCTCACATACACAAACGCCCAGACCCGAAACAACCACCTGTACGCCATACAAATTTTTGTTCCGTGTGGGAATCGAAACCCGTAGTAGCGCAGAAGCCAATCGCTTAGCCACTGCAACAAACGTGTCGTCGTTGCTGGCTGGAGATTGAAATTGAGAGGGAGTCAGCTTGAAAGGGGCTGAATAATCGGTATGACTGCGGAGTCTGAAGAGAGGATCGGCTCTACGACGAGCAAGACAGAGCTTGGTGGATCACGAACTGCTAAACATTATACTTATAGTCCTCATAGTAATATAATCTGATTTCTTAAAATCAAAAACTTTTTCTATAGGGTGCCTTTCCACCGGAGATGTGCTATGTAGCTGTGCTGCGAGAATGTAAAAGCTAAGCTACGAAACTATGTGACCGTTTCCACTGATGCTAAGCTATGTAGCTGTACGAGGAAGATGCGCATCTTGAGCTATGCGACGTATCGACAATAGGGAAAGCACGGGGAGCGGCGGGCATAGCTACACCACTCGCGACCATCCATAGCATGCATCCGTAGCTCGAATTCATAGCACACATCCACATCACACATCCTTCCATATAAAAAACGTAGCTTAGTTGAATCAGTTTCCACCAGTGCTATGCTATGTAGACCTATGAATATGATTGGTGGATATCAAACGCAACCATAGCGACGTTGCATAGCACATCTCTGGTGGAAAAGCACCCTAAAACTATCAGAACCGCTCAACCAGGAATGGCTATGGATAAAAACCGACAGAGTTCTTGATTGACCCAGTTATCTAAAAATATTCTAGAATATATATTATATTATAGAATATCTACATTTTTCACGTACCGTCACATTCATATCCATTTAATTTCGTGTTCCCGGTACGAAGTAATTAATGTTTCGTGGTAACAAAGTATCCATTTAAACGTAACTGGTGGTTTTAATTTCATTCTAAATGTTTTTGTGTCTTGCATTTGGGACAAGTGCTGTAAAGACTGATTAGCGTGTCCTAGAATTTATCGTTTTCAAGTAATTGTGTAAGACTTTAAATGAAGTGGAATGCGAATTCAGTGCTGAACAGCCGATACTGAATAAAGTATCTAATTATCTATGTATTACATTTTTTCAATAATCACAATTATAAAGCAAACATTATTTACATAAATAAAAGTAATATAACCTAATATATACCAAATAAAGAAGAATTTAACCTAATAAAACTATAAACTAAAATAGGGTATCAAAATATTCCTCCGCATCACTGTCGACTGGTAACATGCCCAGAAGGCTGGCAGTATTACCACGTTGTATGGCAATGCTAATCCTTTGACCAAAGTAGAGGCCAACCTTCGGGTCACGGGTCGTATCGACCAGCCGCCTTGCAATATCTTTGTATTAAATTTGGGCACCTGGACCCCAAACGGCTCGAAAATATAATTACTGATAAAGTTATTACATTTTTGCCGCTTGAGGGCCTCCGCAGCTGCAGCAGCAGCGCCAGCACAGCCTGCCGAGCTAGGAAGATGGGATGGCTCAAAGGTATCGACGCACGTTGCGTCCCATACCAGAGGCCTACCCATCTTCCTAGCTCGGCAGGCTGATGTATGATGGGTATCCATGATCTAATTATTATTTATACATATTTGTAGTTACTACAGATAGTTCAATCCACGACAACGCGCCCCACTCTTTGTTTAAATCGCTACAGTGCAAAAGTGTGCATTATAAATTGCTATTGTGTTAGTTCTATCACCACAAAATACCTACATATTTATTATATTAGCATGCGTATGCACACATGCTAATATAATAAATAATACGAGTAAGAGATATGGCTATCTCTCACAAAAAGGAGTGGGGCGCGTCTTCGTGGATTAAACGCACCATAAGGTGTAACATTTCAAAAGGGATAGGCGAAATAATATATGCTTTGCTTAGTGCAGCCACAGATGCCCTATTAATTTATGCTTTAAAAACATAGCCAAATTGAAAATATGACATCTTATTTTACAAAGTTTTTTTGTGAAACAAACAATTTATTTTTATTTATTTTTTATAAAGTTCTTTGATTTAGTTGATCGATATAGATACCTGTATCAAGCTGTCATTAATGCTATACCTACTTAAACGGTAAAAAAGAAACATTCATCATTATCTTCTTAAAATGTTTGCCCTTTCGTCCGTGACTACGACGTAGCGCGATATCGTAGCGACCCTGCGCGGCGTAGCAATGGCTACGTGAATAAAAGAGAAATAATAAAAAAAGACTTTTAAGATTTTTTCGCTGTTATTTTTGCTTCAGTTTAGTGTTAACACCCCTGTAATTAAACGTTCAACCAAATAAACTGAGAGGACTCCAAATAATAATTCAATTACGCGTGTAGTCCGCCAACCCACGCTAGACCAGTGTGGTGGACTAAGATCTAAACCCTTTCCATTCTGGGAAGGGGTTCATAAAGTAAAGGGCTAATTATGCTGTAATTATGACCAAATTAACAACCTAAATAGTATTTAATTTAATTTAAAATAGAATTATTCAATCAACAAACCACACTGAAACTGCAATTAGTTTTAGTTACAATGTGAACAACACTACGTAATTGATGAAACGGGACATTGACATGAGCCCTGAAATGTCAAAGAGTGTTAAAGTTTAATAAATCACGGTATAATGACCGTGTCAGTAATGTTAATTAGAAATCACCATGTCACGTTTCCGATTATTTTTGGTAATAAAGGAAAATCATGGATTATCTGCTTGTTTTGCGATATTATGTGTATCTGGGGGCACGGCAGTGCCCCGCCAAGTCTCGAGCAAAGCAGGCACGGCCGTACCATCTTTTCTCGAAGCCATTCGCGGCCCTTTCACCCCCCCTATATCTTCGCTGTGGACAAAGCTAGCAGTTTGAACTTTCGGTAACCTAGAGTAATTATTATATCTAGCTAAACTTCCAAATTTCATCATATTTGAACTTATAGTTTACGAGTTATCATCGATCAAAGTTACATCATTTTGTCACTCACTGACTCACTGACACACTGACTCACTGACTCACTGACTCACTGACTGACCGATCATCAAAAATCTAAGATACTTCTAGCAGACCTAGAACCTTGAAATTTGGCATCAAGATAGATTGTTAGGCATATATAAAGGAAAAATTATAAAAACATTATATTTGCCATTTTGCAGGAACATTTTATATGAATTTCGACCGCATTGTTAACTTTGTTCTTTGTTTACGTACAAAAAATATTGAATTGGTGTAGATTATTAAAAAAAAATATATTTATTAAAGCTAAAAATAAAGCTCGACATTTATTTCGTAAAGGATTTAGGGCAAAATCTGAGAAATGAGATTCCACACCATCACGCCTGTATTCTCCGAAGGGTAGTAGGACAGAGGTGTATACTAAGTATGTAACTACACACATCAAAAGTGTCTAGGGATCAACATATATTTTTGCAATAACTTTTCTCCTGATTGATATTAATTAAAATTTTCTTTAAGGATTCATCAAATAAAGTGTTTTCGTTTGTCACAGTAACGATAAACCAAGTCACCTTTGCATTAATAAAGAAATTTGCCATTTTCCTAATATAGGGATTTTTGACATTTGAACCACTAACACAAAAGTTCGAAAAAAAGACTGAAATAACAGTTTTCTTTAAAATTTTATTGGGTAACTTAAACAATTAATAATCCGTGTTTCTACCGCGAACACTAACAACACAAGAACATCGGTTTGGCATACTCAAAATGAGTTCATCCAAATCACGCTGTGGAATGGCCGCCCATGTTCGTTGCAACAACAAAAAAAGGTCTTCTTGCGACTGGATACCCTCCATATTCGGCAGAGCTCTTCTCTGTAGCATATCCCATGCATGCTCAATCGGGTTCAAGTCTGGCGACTGAGCAGGCCAGGGCAGGACATTGATGTTAGCTGCGGCGAGAGTCTGTCTTACAACTCTTGCGGTGTGCGGTCGTGCATTATCATGCATTAACTGAAATAAGGGACCGATTTGCGCTTGTAGAGGAACGATGACGTCTGATACAATCGTCTCAGCATAAATTTGAGCGTTGAGGTTGCCTCTGATCCAAATCAACTCAGTTCTTCCGCCGATCCAAATACCCGCCCATACCATGATGGTTCCACCACTATAAGGATGGACTTCCTGGCAGGATTTTAATCGCTGTTGGCGTCCAGGGGTTCTCCAGTGTCGTATACGTCTTGTATCCGGTCTCATACCAAAACGAGACTCATCAGAAAAGCACACGAAACGCCATTGTTCTTCTGCCCAATTTCTGTGTCCAAGAGCCCATTGATATCGAATCCTACGATTGTGCATTGCTATAGGTGGTACCCGTAGCGGTCTTCGGGAATGAAGGTTCACTTCATGCAAGCGGTTTCTGACTGTTTGTTCGCTAATTAAGTTCCCTGAAGAGTGATGAAGCCTCACGGCTAACATCATGGCGGTTATTGTTGGAGCTCTTCGAGTTAAGATTTGAATGTATCGGTCTTGTCTCCGTGTGGTGCAGCGATACCGTCCTCCATGGCGCTCAGCCACGGTACCAGTGCTTCGGTAACGTGTCCAAAGTCGACTGATAACACTCTGACTTGTATTCAGAGCTAAAGCCACAGTACGTTGCCGGGAACCAGCTTCTATCATTCCCACGGCTCTGAGCATTTCTTCCCTGCTTAAATGACGTCGCCGCTCCATAATAACGTTGGTTTTAATCAGTAGTAGGGAAACAGTAGCACTAATAATGTCTTCAATGCGTTGTATGTTTTTATAGGGAAAATATTGACAGCTGATTTTCATCTTTTACTCGAATTTGATTCACAGTTCCTGATTCAAATTATGAAATGCACCAAAAAGGATCCATATAAATTTATAAAATCATAAATTTATTACAAAGCCACATCTCAATCTCAAGAAATCCGCATAAAAATGCTTGATCCCTAGACACTTTTGATGTGTGTATATGAACCCATTTATTACTTTATCTAGATAACATTCATAAAGGCTAATTTAAATTGTTTAAAGTTTTAATATCTCACAAGTTTTCCCTCCAGAGGGCGGGGGCGGTCAAAATCAAAATCCAATATGGCGGCTGTGAAATTTTACAAAATATGCGTCATGGGTGTCGTTCCCATGGTTTTCCGGGGTGCTGATGCCAAAAATGAGGTGAAATTCAAAATCCAAGATGGCGGCTGTGAAATTTTATCAAATATGCGTCATGGGTGTCGTGACCATGGTTTTCGGGGGGGCTGATGAGGAAAATGAGGTCAACGTCAAAATCCAAGATGGCGGCTGTGAAATTTTACAAGATATGCGTCATGGGTGTCGTGTCCATAGTTTTCGGGGGCGCTGATGACGAAAATGAGGTCGAAGTCAAAATCCAAGATGGCGGCTGCAAAATTTTACAAGATATGCATCATGGATGTCGTGTCCATGGTTTTCGGGGGCACTGATGAGGAAAATGAGGTCAACGTCAAAATCCAAGATGGCGGCTGTGAAATTTTACAAGATATGCGTCATGGGTGTCGTGTCCATGGTTTTCGGGGGCGCTGATGACGAAAATGAGGTCGAAGTCAAAATCCAAGATGGCGGCTGCAAAATTTTACAAGATATGCATCATGGATGTCGTGCCCATGGTTTTCGGGGGCACTGATGATGAAAATGAGGTCGAAGTAAAAATCCAAGATGTCGGCTGCGAAATTTTACAAAATATGCGTCATGGGTGTCGTGTCCATGGTTTTCGGGGGCGCTGATGACGAAAATGAGGTCGAAGTCAAAATCCAAGATGGCGGCTGCAAAATTTTACAAGATATGCATCATGGATGTCGTGTCCATGGTTTTCGGGGGCACTGATGACGAAAATGAGGTCGAAGTCAAAATCCAAGATGGCGGCTGTGAAATTTTAGAAGATATGCGTCATGGATGTCGTGTCCATTGTTTTCGGGGGTGCTGATGACGAAAAGGAGGTCGAAGTCAAAATCCAAGATGGCGCTGTAATACTCTACAAAATACGCGTCATGGGTGTCGTGTCCACATACGAAATTCGTATGATAGCGCCATCTATCTATGAAAAAAACCACTTAGAAACTAAAAAAATATAATAACGTAAATTTATATTCGGCGAAACGAAGTTTATGGATATCCAGATCAGCTAGTTATTAGTTACTTAAATAGTTATTAAAATAGTTAGCTTGTTATATATTTAGTTTGTTAGTTAGCTATAAAAACGAAAGAGATAAAGGCAGAGAATGGGCTCTAAGCAAAGCAGCAGCTGATGAACAAGACATTATTATGTCACCCAAAAAGAAAAGAAAGAGACCCACCTACAAAAAATAAATGAGATCCCACCAAAAACATTAAATGTAAAAAATGCCAAGTCTCTATCTGCAACCTTTCTACCGTAAAAAGTTTTAAGATCTCATAGAAGCCAAGTCCTATTCAATTTATTTTGTAGTTAGTTATCTATCTAGTGACTGTATTAATCGTTTTATTTCTATTATAATTATAGTGACTTGGCAATGAGCACAAGAAGAAACAAATATATTTGGAGGAGGTGAAAGTAACGCATAACGCACGCGTAAAGTTTAACATCACAGGATTAGTTAAGTTCTTTTGATTTGACCATTAAACATAGGTACCTATAGATAATAATTGTGATGTTCTTATCAAATAAACTTAGGTTTTCTTAAATATGTATTGGCGCACGTAGTCGATGGTGACCATAACTACTAATTGGCCGTAAAATCACGTCTGCATATCATAAATCACACATCAGCATAACAACTAATGTAATCATAGTACTCATAGATATCAATTCGTCAATAACAGTCGCACATAATTCCACACAGCAAGCAGCTTTTAATTTGTGCTCATTGCCAAGTCACTATAATTATAATAGAAATAAAACGATTAATACAGTCACTAGATAGATAACTAACTACAAAATAAATTGAATAGGACTTGGCTTCTATGAGATCTTAAAACTTTTTACGGTGGAAAGGTTACAGATAGAGACTTGGCATTTTTTACATTTAATGTTTTTGGTGGGATTATAATAATTTACAAAATAATTATGTGATGATGACTTCAGTTTAAAAAGTTACTGTAACAATCGTGATCTTTTTGTAGAATACTAGCTGTTTCCCATAGTTTCACTCGCATTCTAGATAAACCACTTCATGTTACTGAATAAAAAGTATTCTTAGAATTAATCTAGAACATGGTCTATCTGTGTGCTTAATTTCATCTAAATCCATTCAGCCGTTTATGAGTGATAGAGTATCAAACATACACCCATCTTCACAAAATTTCACATTTGTAATATTAGTGTGATAATATTATAATGCTAATTATGTCAAAAAACAAGTAAACAAATACTTTAATCTAATAATGATCCCGTTTATTCATTTTCTATACACATCATTTACATGTTTAAATATTTCAATAAAAAATAAAAAACATTTAAAAAAATTTAAATAGTAGCCGACCGGCATCGGGAACAGGGTCCAAGCTGATAGCGGTCAGGGCTCCAGAGAGAGGAACTTCCTAACAATACGCGCCGTGTCCAGAAGTACCGCTTTCTGAATCAAAACCTTGATCCAGCTGCCTAACGCGAGCCTCATCAGATGTTGGTCGAGGCTCTTGGTTATTAAGCCATTGGCTGTAACGACTATCGGCACAATGACTGCTGAGTCAATAACGATACTTACTTATAATAATACTTGAGCAACCTTAATAATGATATTATTAATGTTGCTCAAGGTACAGGCTAAACCTACTTTAAGACCAACGGCAAACCACTGTATTGGTCAATATTATAAAAAAATAACAGATATTCACTTTGTACACTTTTAGGGCTCCGTGCCAAAATGTTAAAAGGGGAACCCATATGGTGCAACTTCGTCCGACCGTCCGTCTGTTTGTCAGTCACAGCTGCTTATTTCAGGAACTACTAATGCAATTGACTTGATATTTCGAATAGTTTTAAATAATTCTTATCTTTCTTTTTCATTGCCATCGGAACCGAAGTGGGGCGTTGAAATTTTAAAATGGGGCTAGTAAGTCCAATGTGATAGGTATCGTATCATCATCTTCCTGCCCTTATCCCATGTTACTTGGGGTCGGCGCAACTGTCCTGCCAATCGTCATGATATCATTGACACGCTTCTCTTTCATATCATTCTTCACACCATCCATCTATCTTTTCTTTGGCCTCTGTCTTCTTCTCCATCCATCCACATTTATATTCATAACTCTTATAATATCATGTTTATTTATGAAAGGACTTCATTTGCATATTATAAAATAAAATTCATTTATGCCGCATAGTTTTTGATGTATGATGAAAAATTACTTTAATCCCCTTATCTCCAAAGTTTGCAAAGCGAAAAATCTGGAATAAATCGAGTGGATAGAAGTTTATGTAAATATTACAGGAAAAATAAAAAGATGTCTGTAACTAGCACAGTTTCTCAGAAAACATCAAAAATCCTTTACAAATAGAAAGAAAAGAATGAGAAAAAAAAAATTTACGTTTCCTTCCAAAGTACGAATTCCTCAGTACGCGAGTCCGGCTCGCACTTAGCCGTTTTTTTTTTTATTTAATACAAAAAGCCGCTTTAAACAAAATAAAATTAAATGAAACCATTGATTAAAACATAATTTCCATTTCATACTTCATTATTCAGCCGAAAGACGTCCACTGCTGGACAAAGGCCGCCCCCAAAAGGGGGGGTTTGCCGTAATCGCCACGCTTGGCAGGCGGGGTGGCGATCGCAGTATGTTTGTTAAAGTACCTACTCAGAGAACGCTGCTGCCCATCCTCTAGTGAATTTATCATTATATATATCATAATATGTCATTTCATACTTGTATGGCAACAATACTAATATTCTAGGTAAACTCGAAAGAATATATTCAGTTTTTTCCAAGCAAGTCGTAATTATTCTTCATAAAACGAATGATGTCGTAACGGAACCTTTAATTGAATTGAAGAGGAACAGATAATTAGTGGAAAAATACTTGAATGTCCGACTGTTAGTAATTACGAGAGGAAAAAAGTCTCAACTTTCTGGCAATTTGTGGATCTAATGAGTTTATTTCTTGTTGTTTTCTGTGCACAAATTCTTGTGATGTAGGGAAAAGACCGCTTTTAAATTATTATGTTCTTACATCGGAAAGGGATTTTTAGTTAGAAAGGGGGTACTAATCCAAAAGTATGTTAAAGTATTATAAGGGTCACTGTACTCATCATTATGAACAACTTTTACGATGGGATCAAACCAGAAATCGCGAAAAAAAAACAGCTGTACCCTATATTAATGTTCGCATAACTCGTCAAAATGTGGGAAACAGCTGTTTTTTTTCGCGTTTTCACGTTCGGTTCCATAGTAAAAGTTGTCCATAATGATGAGTACAGTGACGCCTTAAGAGGTTGTGCGTTATTTATGTTACACCTTGTATACACAACTCAAGGATTGCTGATGCGTTAATAAGACAAAGTTGTGAAGTCTCTTGTACCCGTAATTTTATCGATACCCATACCATGGTGGCAGTACTTCCCCGGACGAACTTATTCACAAGAAGCTCTACTATTACAGTATAATGAAGTTTCAGATAAATATCCTAACTACTTGTACTACACTAATATCATGACTACCTGCAACAACAGCACTAAGGGCGACACCTAGTGGGACTCGGACCTCGGCTTAGGGCGTTGCTGGCGGGGGCTTGGGGGGAGAGACAGCTTGATGAGGGCTGAATTATCGGTGTGACTGCGGAGTCTGAAGAGACGACCGGCTCCACGACGGGAGAGCTCGATAGATCGTGACCGGGGCTCATCGAATAACAGCTACTTTGTTTATAAGAATGAAATAACTGATGCCCATAATTTTCATTTCTCAGAACACTAAATAATAGAATACCAAGTTTTCAATTACATACCATCTAAATTACGTGGAACTTGATATTAATTTATAAAATAAAGTCTTCACATTCCTACTTAATAAAGTCAGAGGGAGTGAAAAACTTTGTAGTTTCTTGTTTCGTAGAAAATAAGTTCAGAACTACGTGGAAAATGAAATTCTAACAACTCCAAGTTATAAATAAACGACAACAAGTTTCATATTAAAACAAAAACAAGTTGCTGAAAGTTTTTTTTGTGATTTCCAACTAACTCTTGACAAATAGTGTTACGGAAATCTAAGGAGTTCAGCAACAATTTGTTAAAGAAAGAAAGAAAAGAATAAGCATTGAATCCTAAGCCCAATCTGACGCACAACACATACTTAATAAACATATTTCTTAAAACGAAGGTAGAAACTTTGTACCTTCGTTTTTACTACAAAGTACACATAAAACTACTTTTCTAAAAAATTATGATCCGATATCGTCTGGTGTGAACAGTTACTATCTAAGGGCACCTAGTTTCTTTATGGATCATCTCATCTTTGTTGACATTGACTTTGTTTTGTTGACTCTCCTTTTGTTTATCGCTTCTATTCAACAAAATGAATGGCAGGAAAAAAAAGTAAGGTTGAAAGTTTTATCCCGTGTGGGGATGGGTTAGAATATAATAGTTCCTCTATCTGCATATTGGAAATAGAGCCTGTTTTAAGATTCAAAAAAATCCAGCACGCTTGGTGGCAGGATCGCTGCTGCGTGAGCGCCGAGCAGTTTACTATGTTCCGTCGAGAATATGTTAGAGCCAGAAGGGGAGTCTGTGTATATTTTTGTTGCTTAAATTCGTGTGCTCCATCTTAGATACTGTCTGTGCTTACTATCAGGTGTGACTAAAGTCAAATATGACCAAGAAGCATAACAAAAAGAAAAAAATGCACTGCAACAGACTCTAAGAGGAAGCAAACGTTTTGCCGTTTGCCGGACGCAGTTAGTTATTCCAAGTTTTTTGCGAAAACTCCCGAACAGCACGACCTAATAACCCTTTGCTCAAGTTGGAAATCAAAACCAAATCCTCAAGCATGTCTGTGTCACTCTGCGGTTTTGGCGTGAAAAAATATCAACGGGCCGCTTCGCCTCCGGAGTGGAACACAAAAGAAATCCAAACTGAATTTTAGTGAGTAATCGAACCTTAATGTAATAAGAGCGCTCTCGCCTTATACTAAAGACCAATTTTGCATGCAGAGAGCATATCTTTCTAGGCATCTGACTGATATGTAATACTATACTCTTTTAACCCTAAGATGAGTCCTGACAGCTCGATCATTTCGTGAATTGTAGCCATAAGGGGACTGTTATCGAAAAAATGTAAACGACATCATCAAAAACCGTAAAATAGCTACATTATCCATGGTTTTCTTTTCAAAATATTTGATATTCACTTTATGGTAACGTTTTGTAGAGAAACATTAGGAATCAACATATGGGGAAAAGGGTATAACAGATTATATATTTTTCTACGACTAAAGTTTAGCTCGCAACTACTAGAACGAAGCGTTTTGCTAACACAACATTTTCCATTCGTAGGTACTTAACCCAAAACGAAACTCTGTTCTATTTTGATAGCAGTTATGATAGCATTAACGACCCCCAAGGCTCACTAAGGTTTAAACAGACTGACGTAACAGCACAATTGTAAATCTGAATAGGTCTCTGCAGGTGCATTGTGGAAACACCACAGTAGATAATGCTCATAGCTCCGGAATGCTTTTCAATGCGCTCTCGTGATTTCAAATAGCGTTATAATAAGGGAGTTTAATGGCTATAATAATTTTTATGTCTATTTTATGCACGCTATGTTGTAAGAGTGATAATATTTAGAAGTTTTGATCGTCGAGGATACAGTTACAAAGAATGAAGTGTTATGAAGTAAGAAAATTGTGGAAGATTGAATCATGAAGTGGAAAGAATGAGTTTGTCCATATAGAGTGGATTGGAACCTAGTGTGTAGTGTATTTGTGTACTAGAATAGTTGTTATATAAGTACCTATAATATCGCTAGTCCATGACCGGACACATTCTATAAATGATTCAGCTAACAAACCATTCTTTTACCACGGCGTTAATTAAAATAGGTTGAATTTAATGCTAATCCGACTCAACACAACCCGACTCTACGTGGTCAGACTCTGTCCTACCCCAAGAAAAAGCGTGTAGCCAGAAACTCGCGAAAGAGGTCCTGAGTGAAACGAGTGCACGAAGCCGAAACGTAGCGACCTCCCGAGTGTAGCGCCGGTCGAGCGTGCGAGCGAAGCGAAGGGGCGACAAAGCGAGTCTTCTGGCGGAGCATGCTCAGAAACACTGGCAATGCTTCCTTGCTTGCATGATACATGCTTGCTTGCTTGGATACTTGCTGACCTGTGTACTTTTAATTTTATTTTGTCAAATGTCGAATTTGTCAAATTAATTATTTGGTGTTTTTTTTTTATAAACTTTTTTTTAACATTCAACACATTTGCAAAGAAAAACCTTAGCGATTGAGTAATGTCAAATGAAATTTTGTAAAATGATATGTTTGCGGAATAAGTTGTTTGTGAAATAAATAGCATATGAAACGTGTTGGTTGTAAACAAAAAAATTACTAACGGAGTTATGATGAAATATTAGTGAACTAACGTGAAACCACAATCACTCAATCGGTTTCAAATTATTTTTTGATTTTTGTATCAAACTTTAGTGAGACACATTCATATTTATGATTAGTTACGGTTTACTCACGTGTATTTTTTGAGATTTCCCGACTAGTTTTGGACCCAAACGGAGCCCTAATCATGAGCTGAACACGCGGCAAGATTGCAAGTCGAACTCTTTCAGTCCAAAACCAGCCGGCCAACCCCAAATAATGCACGTAAGTAAACCGTAACCAATCATAAATATTTCTTCATCGTTACAAACATTTGAGTCAAAGAGACTAACGGTCTCACTATTCCATTTTCTACAAGAAATTTCTAGAACCTCTCATCCTCGTCGACTTGACTTCAACAGGATAGTATTCAGTTCCACTTTTGTGCATAAAATTCAGGCGTTCATAAATTCAAAGGCGTCAACTCGTGTATGCTCCACGGCGTATTTCCTTAGTAAACCGTTCTATCTTGACTCGGCTCACGAACATCATGTCATGAATGTATATGAACGTATATGTTTGGGGTGCTATAATAGTTTTAGGTATGTCGCTGTAAAAGTTGGAAAGTAATTTTGGTGGTTTGGTAGGTAAAATGTCTTACCACGAAGTCGTGTTTAACAGTTGTTTAGATTAAACAGGTCTTAAGCAGCTTTTTTTTAAAGGAGTTTGATGTTAGACACGGCTTCGACAAATGTCTAAACTTTTGTAGTACGATTCATTACGTTTCATTACTAACTAGCTTATGCCCGCGGCTAATTAACCTCAAGAAAACTCTTAACACACTACTAAAGTTTCTATAACAATATAATTCAATCGCGATTCAAAAGACACGTGTTGCCATCTATGAACGTTATTGTTGTTTTCCTCGGGAACAGTACTTTTTTTCGTGATGAAAGGTACCCTATGTCCGTTTCTGTACACCTGACAACGTATATGCAAAATTTCAGGATGATCGGTTCAGTGGTTTAGGCGTGAAAAGGTAACAAACACACAAACTATAAAGCATTTATAATATTAAGTTAGGAAGTTAGGATTTTAAAGCTCAGTTTTTTTTTAAATCTTTTCCCAGTATTTTTATTTATTTATTTTACTCTTACAAAATAATTTTTTTTTATCAAGTGTCGCGATTTTCTTCATTAAATATATTCCCATAATGTTATCAGACTGAAAACACATTGGAATTGGAGTAGGATAAGCAATATGCAAGTAACTTATGCCCGATTCCTATATCCTACCTGTCGGTTAAAACTAGCAGTCCTGTATCTAACCAAAAACATAGTCTTTCTTCAAATTTAAACACAACGGTCACTCTCGTCGGTATCCAATGAGTGTTTTAGTCCCGCGGCACATTACCAAACAGACTGTTAGAATATTTCTGACGCGCTACTCTGCTCGTACATTTTATAATAGACCCCGCACACTGTCAGAATTTGTTAGATCTGGTAGCCTGCTCGCTCTTATACAAAACGTGTCGGAAATTTTCTGACAGTTTCTGACAGAAATTTCTTATAATGTGCGGTCGGGCTTTAAAGGACCAGTTTGTATGTACCAAATTCTCAAAACAACAAGTAAAGCGATGCGTTTTTGAAAATAGCAACCAGACGTTAGAGTTCGTACCTAATTAAAACAAACATCAAAATTATTAAACCACACAAATAAAAACCGAAATAATTATCCTATACCCACAATTCCCATTTCCCAGCTACACAGTGCATGGCACGTGTTGTGCAGTGGGACAATAGATGTCGCCGTAGGTCTGAATGTACGCTATTATCTGGGATATAATTCCTGTGCCCCCCGCCCCGCTCGCGGTTTGCTGCCTCTCAGTAATTAAGCCGGGTATGCTGCACGTATGCCTGATTTTATTTTGCTATTTAATATGTAGAAGAGTTTATTTTAGTGTGAATTGTAGAGGTGTGATTTTTGTTGTTATAATTACAGTTGCAAATAAAAATGGGAAGAAAAATAATAATACGTTGTCAAAATTAAAAATAATATATCTTAGTATAACTTTGAAGCCAGCAGTCATACTTTTTTTAAACTAATGATTAATTATTATTCTGCCTAACCGATGATGATGACAGATGCGGCTGAATACCAGTATTTTACACAGAGCGACAATTTCTCATGAATATTTAGTTATACACACAACCGATTTTTTTTTGTTATGAAACCAAAGTTTGGTATAAAATACAAAAGAAAAGTATACATAAAGGGCTTTTTGGTGATAAATGATGATAGCTAGATTTAAAACGTACCCATCAGTTGAAATTTTAATCCACTTCCAACAAAGCCATAAAAATCAAATAAATAATTCTGAGAACTGACATCAGATTAAAGCAGTTCTATTTCAACCATTTAGGGACGAATAAAAACAGCATTAAATCTCAAGAAAAACCTTCATCCAGACTATTAAGGCTATTCGGCTAATAAAAAGCCCGAACCTTAAACAAAAACCTAATCTGGACTTTCCCTTGAATAATGTCTGTACCTAATTGATGCTATAGTCTGCGATGTCTGTATAGAGACCAACGTAATTAATCTCAGTTTGGCCGGTAATCCATCTTTTAGTGGGATTCGATAGAAGGGAGGCGGAACTATTCATCTAATACGACCCTAAATTTATCTCGACGTCAGGTGACTCGGATTACATCTTCACATTATAACGTAATCTGGTTGGCGCAAATTATCTTTAATTTGGGGAACGTAATGAGCACGTGTTGCAAGGTACGGTATACGTGACGTCAGAGATAAGGGGCGGTGGTTTAGTGGTGGGAACTACAGATAACCGAGTAATGGTTGTAGATGGATGGAAAATTACGGCTAATGTCACCCATGACGGTGCTAAGGATCGGCGTAACGTATTTTGATGTTCAGTTAATGATCACACTTAAGCTTTGCTTAAGCCTTTAGCGTAATCGGGTCACAACTGCAATAATATTTAAATTGATATATGTTGATATTGATTGAATGACATGATATTGCATGATATTGATGCATGAATACAGAATAATATAAACATGAAACACTTTTTCACCATTAGTTGGACGCTGCTTAATAAGATCACAAAAACATTAATAGGGGTCTATTTCCTATGTCTTTGTCTTGAAACAAAACGGCAACGTCTTGTTCACAGTCATGAATTAATATGGAGACGCGTAATATCTTCAGGCCATTCATTACAGGCGCTTCCGACTGCGTGCCACTGTATGGGTAGCTTATCAAGTGATTGATTGCACAGATACTAAGAGCCAGGATCTACGGAACAGCGTTAGTGCTAAGTACCTATGAAGTTCAAGGTTTTATTTTGAAATGTACGAGAAAATAACAAAAATAAAAAATGTTCGTGACAAAAGGAGACGAATAATTTAACAGTGTTCAATTGTTAACGTTGAACGTTAGAAGATGACATGAACGATGAAAAAAATCAAGTTCATAAAGGTCAAGAAGCAACAGAATTCTACACGAATAAATCTTCAAAGGAACAATTTCCTTTCCAAAAAGGACCACAAAAAGTTTTGTGAGATCCTCTTTGTTAAAAAAAATACTGGAGTAGTCAGACAGAGGAACGAAACGTAAGTGACGTCCACAAGAATGATGTTTCACACAAATAACAAAAAATATGTTCCAAATCTAGGATAAGTTAGAATAGATCTCAGCCGAAAGAGACAATCTAGATGTCCGCTTATAAGCAAGAAAATCGTAAAAATGAGGAAATATAGGACCAGTATTTCGCTTAGTAACAAGACTTTATTGGCATTTACTAAGATTTTCGCAGAAAATATTTGTCTAGAAGCTAAAATATTGTTAAATAGTATTTTTATTGTTTATTATTGAAGTGTTTGAAGGTGTGTTTAGTTTATTACACTAAAATGGTGCCCAAGTTTCAAATAAATAAAGCATCCGTATCTGTAACTGTACTAGTAGATAGGCAACTATAGAAAAAAAAAAAACTACAACTCACAGTGAATATTATGTGGCACAAATCAGAATATAACAAACCAAAAAAAAAACTAGGAAGCTCACTGAACAAAAGCGATATAAAAGGAAGGAATATATTTAATAAATACGGGTCTCGTTTACAAGGCAAACAACTCATCAGCTAGTCCAAACAAGGCACGCGTCCCGGTGGGTGTTTTTTATGCAGCATTGTGGAACTCTGAGTTTTGAGATGTCAGATAGAAACTCGTGATGCCATTGCGCCATTTAACGAGGCAACATTTTATTCTGCTATTTCCGAAAATAATTTGAGACATGTTCTAGCAACTGAAAATGTAGAAAATGTAGGATAAAGTAAGGAAGCATGTATATAAACTTTATTTGGTCTTAGGGAGCAACAGTTAAAATGAGAATATGTAAGCAACCTTAAAAAAAACGAGAAATTCAAGATAAACATTATGAAATCTACCTCTTATAATTCAATGCACACATTGACCTCCGCGTAGAAAACTGCAATGAACTGTAAGAGAAATAAATTGCCCAGCTAGAATTCATTAGAAAAATACCTATGATATTACACATTCATAGTATGCTGCTGCTCATATTCTACCATATACTAAGTAATCGATCCACCATAAGAAAGTTTCACCACAATATCTGAATCCTACCACGCTTTATTAAATACTGTAACAAAAGACAAAATCAATAACGGAACATAGCCATATCTTTATCGATTTACATTTAAAAACAAAAAGGCTCTTGAGCAATTAAGCGTGAAATGGGGTCATGTCACATCAACGTGAGACATTGAAGCACCGTATCGAAACAACAAGAAAAGGTACAGAAGGTTAATTTCTAACAACACTAGATAAGAAGAGAAAAGTACTTTGGATATATTCTCGCTACAGTCATCTTTTCTGTAACGTTACGGTAATAGTTAACGGATTGGTGATTGCGGTATGATTATCAACCAACTTGACATTATTCTTAAGCCGCATCTTATACTGACCACGGAAAAGAAGCGGTAACGCGATTTAACCGCTTTAGTAAAGCCAGGTACGGCCAGAACGGACTCAAATCATAGCAGTCGCAAAGTCCAAGCGCTTTTGCCTTGTTTTTGTTTTATTTATCATCGCGATGAAATAGATTTGACCTTCTTCAATTATACAGGGTGTTAACGAATTCGTGTAATTCCTTAAAACCACATGATCTACTACTGATGTAGACAGGCCCCGCACGGGATTTAGCTTGATTAAAAATAAAAAAATAAAAATTATTATTTTTTCATGCGGCTTTGTTACCGATCGTATCTATACCACCTAATAAGGATTCAGTAAAAAAATAAGAATTTTTTTTTTGCAAATTTTTATTTTTATTTTTGTGAACATTTCGATGCCACGCATAAATTAATGAAAGCACGGCGACACGGCTGGCAGGCACGACTAACGCGATATCGCTCTTTGCAGTCAGATAACCCAAGACTCTAAAATGACTCAGAAATAGAAAACAAAGTTTTTTTTTGAAAAATTTTTTTGGTTGATTTTCAAAAATTGCCATTTAGGGTTAATGTGTGTCATCAGTAGATCACGTGGTTTGAAGGAATTACACGAATTCATTAACACCCTGTATATTTAGTGGTGTCAGGAACTTCCCGGAGAAGGGATTTAATATATCTGCAGCCAAGTTCTCTTATGATAATAGACTTTTGGAGTGCACTCGGTTGGAAATGGTTTTAGAAAATGTTGGCATTGTCTTCAGAATTACAGTTTAAAAGTTCGAGTTTGAGATTACGGATTGTTTCGGATCTTAAAACACAATTAGTGTCATTTAACTTTAAAAACATTAAAAGTTATCAGAGTTATAGCATTACATTCAAAAATTAAAATATAAGAAAGGTTGCTCTTGCAATATCTGATGTTTTTGTTTCAGACCAGAGCTTTATAAGTGCTGTGTCCATAAAAGTTTGTAGACATCAGACACAAGTTCATCACACCTCTTTCTTATAAACGACAACCTACTGTACTCTACTGCTAGATATTACCCCCTTTCAAGTTTCACCCCTCTTTTTCTTTGTCTGATACGATACACAATAGTAAAAACAATACTGTGGGACAAATGAGTACTCTTAAAAATACATTAAAACCAACCACAAACTCGGAAACAAACCGCTACTACAATGAACCAACATCTTTCATTCCCAACAAAAAGATATCAAGAAAACACGTCGTTTACCAAACAATGTACGTACTACGTACATCTGCTAAACGTACATACATCAACGTCTGTCCCGTCTTCTCGCTCCATTACACTACTAATCGTATGAGATTCCACGCTGATGCCTCTAATTAATAGCTTACATACAACCGTCCCTTCAAGATTGTCTTAAATTGTACCGAAAATTAAATTCAGCTGCTACCCCGGTGAACGTTAATTAAACAGCTGACTTAAGTTTTATAGTACGTACTTTAGGATAGTTTTGCTGGGATTAATTTGGTTTTATGCATTTAATTATGGCGTATTTTAAGTAGAAGTTTAGTTCCAATTACCTATAATAACTTACTTTCAAATTCGTAGATCCTAAAACAACTTTAATTTAATTTTACTTTAATATTAGCAATACCTACAATATCACTACAAACATCGTTTTTTTATTAGTTTAATGATACTTGAATTTCATAATTCATGTTCAGATTATTTTAAATAGCGCCACCTATTGAATTAACTTTGAACGCCAAAAGCTGCTACTAGCGGTGAAATGCCGCCCGCCCTTTATCAACTGATTCATGGGCGGGCGGGTAAAACGTTAACCTAGTAGTCAGGTGACGTGATTTTGTTAGTTCATTCGGAATTGGATAGATGTCGCTTATTTTGACTAAGTAATTTAAACTTAACTAAATTATTCAATTAACTATAAATCAATATTATATTTAATATTGGATTTTATAAGCACGGTAATATACGTAAAAAATAGGTACAATACCGTCTCAGAGCTACTCTAGTTTAAATTATCTCTTGGTTAGTAATAACTATTTTTCATTTATAGGTAGGTACATTAATAGTTATCAAATCAATTTTAAATGTTAAAGAAAGGTAGATATCCAAGTCATTTATTAGCTGTTTAATGAATCATTAAATTTTATATTGCTGTTGTAACTTCTAAGCTCGTGAAACATATTCATAAACTTGTTTTACGACCTCTGCTGCAACCTTATGTTTTTTTTATAGTAGTGTGTGTATCTGGTTCTTTAAAGTAAAGGTGTATCATGGCGGTTCTCATTTGAGAACAGATAGGCAATAACACAATGTATGGGTAAGTATAATGTCCATAACACTAGCTGTTATAAAAAAACTTTTTTTGTACTGAGCTTGGCATTGCATCAGACAATTATTACATCTGTCCAATTGTGGTTCAATGCTTAATTTTCGCAATTGAAATAAAGCTTTCACTAGCTTCGTTTCATTCATGAATTTCACCTTCACCCATTGAGCAACGACCTTCTGTCGCGACAGCTTCATATTGATATCATCCTGGAGCATGCGCACTGGAACTCGCGCATGCGTATCACCAGCTCTAAATGTTGTGTATACTGTATACCTTCATGTACCAAAATCTGTCAAGCTGCAATAATAAGTCTGCATTATATTGAAATGGTTTTCTAAACGTGTTTTAAATAGCTTTTGTAGTTACTTTTTGTTCAGTAGATTCTTCTTTCAACAGTTATGTCTACCTAGATGATATAGTGATATTCGCTCGGACTTATGAATGCAGTGTAATTGATAAAACATTTTCCATTCAGTGTAGATTGACTGCACGTTAATAATTCAAAGAACTGTTTCATTGAAGTGTATAAGGTGATACATCAACAGGTAGGTTTTGTTTGCTTATAGTTATCTGATGACAAACGTATAGATGTACGATGGTTGTGGGCGTTACTCCAGACAAACTGCGTGGGTGGAACATCTGGCTTGTCGTAGACTGAACGACGGTAAATAAATTCAACTCACGAACGATTCAAATACGATGCTTGTGGCAGATAAATGTAAATGACTTCGATTTTCATAGAAATCTGGTTCAGTATTGTATAACATGGCAAATGACGTCAGGTTTCCTCCTGCATACAAATGTGATCTAAGTGGGTGTTGCATATTTCCAACCGTACAATATTAAAAACTCCAAGAAGAGAGGATGCGAAGTTTGTAAGTTCCCACCAGTCGCAGAAGCCATCTAAGAGTTTCATGATCGTCGGTGATGCAAATTTTTTATGGTTTTATTTACGATTTTTTTATAGTGGTGGTGGTGCATACAAGAAAATTATCAATATATATTTACCATTTCAAACGTTTTATCACGTGAAAAACGTTAATTACTTCGTTTTTAGATTATACTAGTTCCTTCAATCTGTGAACTACAGGTGATCAGAGTAAAACATTCAATTTATTCAATACAAAATCAGCCCTGTACCTATTTTATGCGACATTTTTTTAAACTGTCATAAAGATCCAAATTAAAAATATAATACATATTTTTATATTGGATCTTAATGAGAAAAATATATTACAAAAGCTATATTAGTCTAAAAAATCCATCAACCATCAGAATAGCATTCGCTTCCTTTCGTCCACCGTGCATAACTCAGCAACTCCTAGAGCTCGTTAAGTGGTGTAAATTCTCACAAAATCAATATTGATTATTGGGTACGTTGCAAACGCTTACGGGTCGTTGCTCGTGTCCTACATACTGGAACACGTTAACGATTCTGTACAGGAATTAACTACCTACGTCCGCTGCACCCCGTTCACTCCGTATAAACGTGCATATTAATTACTTAGGAACAAAACAAAGTGATGTACTATAAAAGTACTTGATAGAAAATATAATATCGAGTTATCAAAGAATACTACAAATAAATAAATACTGAGTATATATTTTTTGACTACATTAAATAAATATATTTGCAGATCAGATCTGACAATTAAATTAAGTGCCGTTTCCTATATAGCCACAAGATGGTTAAGGTGAATATTTAGCCACTTGAGTGGTAGATAGCCAAACAGCGGTGCACTCAGTACTAATCAAATAAGGTTGGAATTTTTATAACTTATCTATAGCAAAGTACACCGCTGGAGGTGAATTTTGTAATCATTTGCTGTTTGTAAAATACTTACTTTAACAAAAACGAACTTTAGACTTCTTGAATTCATGTGCGGATCACATTTTGATTACCACTTGCGTTAACGGCGAGGGAAAAAAAATATGAGGAAACGTGCTGACCTGAGTGGGCTCCATAAAGTTCTCAATGGTAAGAGTAGCTGACGCGCATTAGGCATAGTGGCTGAGAAAAAGAAGGCCCGTGCAAAGCATTGGGAGAGTAACGCGCTAATTATGAACACTAATACTGCCTTATTAGTCTAACCAATGGATCCAGGGTTTGGGTCGGAAAAAAGTATTTATAAGATTTTAGTAGAATCATCCCAAACTGTCCTGCTATTTGCTAGCACTCTGCTAGCATTAACTGGGAACAAATTCCGAATTTTGCCCGAAAAATGGTCTTGGGCACAATTTCAAAATGTTGCCCGAAAATGCTCAAAAACAAAGCCAAATAGAATTTAATACAGTAGATAATCAGCTAAATATGGTTGTGCATGTACAGACGCCAGCAAGTCAAGCTACCCGAACAATCAAATTTTTCCAACCAACCTTGAACCTAATGCTTTCGCGATAAAGATGAAATCCTGTTAAAGAAATTTGACAGATTGTAGTAGCTTGATGTGCAGGCGTCTGTACAATATAATAGTAAGAACAGTTTTTTAATAATATCATTTTCCAATCAGTAAAGTATGAGCATCATGCAGCAATAATTAATGATACACCTGTAATCATATCATATTACTACCCATTGTCTGGTAGTATGAGTCTGTCATGCTCACTTAAATGTCCTGCTGATGGTGGCGTTGTATATCCGGTCGTTGGGTTTCCTACAATATAGTTGAGCTGAGCGATGCAATTGTGCACGTCATGCTCGTGAACGGGTGCTGTCTGTCGGGACTGGTCAGCTCTTAATTGCTATGGCAATCCCAGAAGGCATATTTTTCTATTTGTTACTCTAATGTGAGTTTATTTTTACATTAACCTGCATTATTCTCATTCTATTTCGCATACTACTGTAATGGAATTGTCATGAACTACTATTTTGAAACGAGTATTCTTGGAGTTTGTTGCCGGCTCTTCTCCAAGCAACCTACCTTTTGGAACCGTGCACCTAGTTTTGAAGTTTTAAAAGTGCCTTTAATCTGGTCTATTTGAAATAAAAAACTGTGACTTTGACAGACTCATAATGAAAATACAGACATAATGATGGATGAAACACTTATACAATGTGTGAATAAAAAAAAGTTTTGTTGTTCCTGAAACAGATTTGTTGATAGCCCTTGCACACAATGACTAATATGAAAGCATCCATCAATTTACATTGGAATCGACTGTGATCGATGGCCTGTGAACAAAATACACTAATGGATATTGAAAACAGCTAATAGGACGCATAACAAAGAATTACCATTTATCACATGAAGTTATAGCGGTTAAAAACAGCAGAACACGAAATAATCTTTGTACTTAAATCTCAAATTTCAATAAAAAATTAAAACAACACAACAAACAATATTGCATCACCCATGAATCGGAAATCAAATCGAAAATTTAGGTTTATGAATTGCTAATGATCTTCTCATATCTTAAATCGTTGTATTTCATTGTCCATTCTCATTTTCTATAAATATGTATGTATCTAACAAGAAATTTCCAGCAGTAACTGCGATAAGTTAAGTTAATTGCGTTGAATCGTTCATTTTATTTGTTACCAAGAAATATGTACTAGTTACACTAGTTATAAGAGTTTCTGTCTACCCTCAAGGGGGATAAGTCGCAATGTTATGACGTTATGTGCTACATTTAATCCATTAACCAATAATCAGCTAAACCCGCCACTGTATTAATACTTGTATAATTACTTTCACCCTATTTAACAAAACTTCCTCTAAACACACAAACATCGTGAATACATTAATGCCAACCTGATTTCGAAATCTTTTTGATTACTGCTATGCAAATATTAATTTACATTTAAAATGGTTCCTACACTGTGAAATTAAATTGCTGTTTATTCTGTACAAACATTTCAAGGAAATGGATCCTGTTTCCTGGAAACACTAACAAGAAGCGCATTTGATCTATATTTAGATTCGTTCTCCTTTGTTTTGAGTTGATAGAGACATCGTTGATGCAAGTGAAATGGTAATAAAACATGAATCTTAAAGATCAAAAAACATCGATTTGTTTTGTTTATTGGATTTTATTATTTACAATGTACAAGTACGTATTTATGACTTAAATATATTTCAAATTCTCAGAAGACAATCAAAAGCAAGCAAAATTTCTTTTTTCAATCAATACCAGTATTTCTAAGCAAGCGCTTTCAAGTACGCAATTTAAATAAGAACGTACAGAGCAGGAATACTGGAGAAACTCTTTGTAATCAAGCAAAGCAAAGTCAAAGAAATAACTTCAAAGAAACGAAGCACGACATTCCATTTTCTTTGAAGAAATTTCCGTTACTACTTCCGTAGCTAAATGAACTGTAGATTCTGACGTATTTTCTCTTTGTAAACTTAACTATTAAAAAAGTGATTTACTTATTTTTAAAAATAAATGACACAAGAATTAATCTTTTATGTAACTTTTTGTTGTGTTATGTAATCTTAGAACAAACATGATAAATTGAAACAATGTTACACTTTGTTTTTGAACCTTTTCAGTAAAATTATCGATGGAGTCATTAAAAGGAGTATTTCATGTTTTTCATAAAAAAATCGCATTCGATTCCTACAGATTTCTACGCAATGGTTTTTTCATAAGTTTAAAAAATTAAGGTTAACTTTCTCCATTATTAGACTAATTCCCTATTTTTCTCATATATTCGATTTTGCCTGTGCAGTCTCTTCTCAAAAACTCAATTTGTACAACTTTTTTTCAAAATTTAATTTTATAAATATGTCCTATAATGTAAGAATACGGGGGACACCCATGTTCATCAGTGAGCGTACCTATATTATAATAATTAAAACGAAAAATCATCGTAATAATCTTATCATCTTTAGCAGCAGTACAAACGATGCCATGAAAATATGATGCAACATTAATATTAAATCCTGTTTTACTTGGACCACAAACATTTAAGTCTGCGTGAAAGCACGCGTCACTTCCATTTCCTATTTTCCGTCAGTCGTCGCTCACACGTCGCGCGCACTGGTTGTTGCCACCGCATTCATCAAACAATTTTAATATTTTTTTACCGTCATCAATTACTATTTCAAAATGGATATCACTATCACTAGACACTTTAGTTTGGATGAAGTGAGTATTATTAAAAGTTAAATAAGTTGAGTTTTATTTTTATTACATAGTGTTAATTAAAGTTTCAGATTTTCTAGTCAAGAGCTTAGTAGCATTGAGTTTTTTATTTGCATTGCTTTAATTTTTTTTGAGGCTAGTTTTTTAAATTTTTTCATATGGCTCTTCGAAAAAGGACTTTTCTCGATACCTACGTATTTCATTCATTAATGTAAAAAACTTGTCTTCTAAATGTAGTCAATGTTGGTTTCGATCTTAACAATACCACTTCAAACGCTTTTAGGGACAATTTTACGTACCTATGACTAAGATCAAACACTCGAGATCTCATACAAAGACGAAGGACAAGATCGTTCAAGTATTGTTAAGACTTGTTTCAAACCCAATGAATTGAATTTCAAGATGATCAAAGGGTCTTTTAAGCTCAACAAGATATCCACTTCAAATTATTTTTAGATATTTGAAGTTTTAATTTAATCCGATTTTTATTGCTTTTTCCATCGTTTTGATTTAAAACTCAGTAATTGGTGCTTAAAGTTTTGTTTAAATTAAAGTCTAAATATACATATCGCTTGCTAGAAACAGAACTGTTTATTTCTAAAAGGTAATAATATTTATCTCCGATTCCCTTTAATTTGATTTTGATTTTGTATATCTCATAAAGATCAGCTAGGAGAGGCTTTGTCCAGCTGTTGACATAAATTAATTTATTATTTAATTTTCATTATAGCTGTATTTTCATAGTCTCTTTTCTATC
Organism: Amphipyra tragopoginis; assembly: GCA_905220435.1. NCBI lineage: Eukaryota > Metazoa > Arthropoda > Insecta > Lepidoptera > Noctuidae > Amphipyra > Amphipyra tragopoginis. The sequence goes on from HG992006.1 coordinate 9,992,151, forward strand.
TTAAGTCACCGTTCCGCCCATATAACATCCGCTGGATATGAGTGATGTCATTCAAAACATTTGCATCAAAACTCAGACTTGAGCCGCTATTGTTCAAAAGTTCAGATTTCTAGTCGACCAAACTTTTATGCATTTTACTCGTTACTTAGTCTTAAAACGTTTGGATGCAGTTATCATGCAATTTGGAATCAATCATTGTTTTTCTGTTGAGTTGTCCAAAACTATTGGTTTTACTATTTTACGTGTGGTATTTTATGTTTTGTCAAACCCTACACCACAGTATAAATATTAATTTTCTTGAGTGGAATCTATCTAAAAATATACTTTATAATATATTTTTCTTTTGTATCCTTTCAACATATTTTAGCTTATAATGGAAAGGTAAAATCGTAAAAATAATCCTATAAACGTTACTACGGATATTGTAATAACGTGTCCTTAATATCCGAAATCAATATAATTTAAGGACCAATAAACTTCACGCAGGAAAAGCAAGGCGGGTAAAAATCACCCATCTTGTGAATCATATGGGTAACGACTATAACCCTCTCTTGTTTCGCAATTTATCAAAACTTGAGCATTATTTATGCCATCTCCTTTCGTACGTGGAACGTGACTTATATCAGTACTTGAAGTCTACTTCTACATCGCTTCGGAAATATTAATATTGTTTATTCAGATCAATATTATATGTTTTTATACACAATGAACTGAGAGTTATAAAAATGAGCGTAAGGAAATCTTTGCCACTCATCAATCCGCGAAAATTAGTTTTCAAAGCATTTGTGTGGTCAACAAGTTCAATCAACAGTTTAGTTATTTCGTTGAAGCGATTAAAAATTGATACAGAATATTGGCGTATTCGAAAAAATATTTTACTTTAAATAAATATACTTGTGGAAATTGAACTTCCTTTAAAACAGGCATTAAAATAGTAAACGGAAGTGATGTGTAGTGGTGAAGGAAGTGGTGAAAACACATGATACAAACAAGAAAACTTATTAAATAAATCAATAAAATCATTTATTGTGAAGTATCATTAGAATCATAGTGTTAGTGACAATATAGTGACATGCTATGTTAGTAAAGTAGGTAAGACTTTATTTACAAAAGGCGTTTTTGACAGTCTGAACATTTTCTACATTATCTACTTAAGAAACATCAGTTTCTAAACGTTTAATGAGATGGCCATTTCAATCTAAAGGTATTTAACATTTTTCTTCAACATTCCCTTGGTAAATCCTAATTAATCTGACGACAAAGTTAATCTTCTTTCACCGTGTAGTTCTACTTTATCAAGTGGCCTGTTTTGATCTTCGTTTAATGGGTCGGTCCGGAAATGTTCGTTAATTACTTAGTACCGTAATTCCTACTTAAGCTCTTCGATAGCTTTTAGTATTAACACGATTAAGATTTAAATATTTTCATTATTCTCAACGGTTTCAGAACTGAAGCACAGAATATATGTATATACGCTAAAGTAGTACTTTAACTACCTACAATCTTCCGAATTGACACACTCACACAGACACGCACTGCAACAAGACTTAAGGTACAGTTACTCATGCTCATAAAATGTCATGCTTAAAACAAGCGTGCTCTTCAAACGGACATATTTGCTTTTGTTTAGCATGCTTTTATTAAGCATACTTCTAAATAAGCGTGCTCAAAGCAGACAATTGAACACACATGCTATTTAAGCGCGGGCTGGAAGCTTCGGTATTGGACATTCTAGCAAGTTCTCTGCCAGTGTTCCAGTGCAGGTGAAAAATGGAAATCCAAGTGGTCCTCTCCACAGAAATCATCATTTTGGTTGCAATACAATGTATCCGAAAACTTTTGTTAAAATCTTTTGATCGATACTAGCATGCTCAATAAGCAAACCTGTTCAGACGCGCTAAAAGCACGCTCCCTTCCACCCGCGCTGCAGGTAGCGTGCCCAAAAATCGCACGACCGTCGATTTTTGAGCAAACTCTAAATGAGCATGCTCATTATTAGCAATGTTTCGACACATGCTACTAAGTAGCAATTGCTCAATAGTGGCATGCTTTCGTGCTAGTGATGAGCATGTGTAACTGTACCTTTAGGTAAGTTCGGGATACAGTCACATACAAAAACCTACTCAGTATACAGTGCGTGTCTGTGTGAGTGTTTCAATTCATGCGATTATAGTTAGTTGAGGTTACTGCTTTAGCTTATATATCTACTGTGACTGAAGGTTATCTTTGTGTGTCTTGATTTTGTGGAAAATAAATACACACGATTTAACATCAAAGAAATATTCTCGAAGAAACGAAATCCCTAAATATTTTAAATATATTTTTCGTATCTATGGGTCAGACCTTAGCTTAAGAACGGGTATAAAATAACTAAAAAATATTCCTTAAAAAACTCGTACGGTTAGTTCACGGGTAGCGAACTCTATTCAAAAAAGAAATCCAAGTTCATTCAGCTGTTTTCAGTCGACGTTTCCCTCTCATATTTTTAAAAGCTTTTATTTAGTTTGCTTCATTGTTTGCTACAGTATTGCGAGTATTCAAGCAAGTTCCTGTTATCGGAACAGGCAGAAATTTCGCATTCATATTATTATTATTTAGCTCCGGTAAAATTACAATGTGATGGTAAATTGAGCTGAACTGATGATGGAGCTGGAAGGTGGTCATAAGAACTCAGTAACGGCATAATAGTAAACCTTTCGCAAGAGCGAGTCACTACATAGTATAAACAAAGTCGCTTCCCGTTGTCTGTCCCTATGTATGCTTAGATCTTTAAAACTACGCAACGGATATTGTTTTTTTTTTTAATAGATAGAGTGGTTCAAGAGGAAGGTTTATATGTATAATACATTGCACCCGTGCGAAGCCAGGGTGGGCCGCTAGTTATATTTCATAAAAAAGTTTCTTTTCTTAATTAAAATTATTTCAATTTGACTTTAAATTAGAAACTAAATTCAGTGAATGTTTTGAACCGTTTAAGCTTTTTAAATCTTATTTAACGTCAACTTCCTTCCTACCTTAGCTCCAATTATAAGTAAGTTGGTTGAATAAATACTTCTACATATTCCACACGTTAATTAAACATTTCTACCCAGTGATATTTGCTGCATATGTGACACAAACAAGCCCATCACTTCTTGTTAACGTTTTAATATATCGACTTCGAGAAAAATTTATGTTTCAAGAGTAATTGTGCCAATAATTGTTACGGCCAATGGTCTAATAGCCAAGAGCCTTAGAGAGCCTCTTGAGAAATCAGTACTCTTGAAATCAGCGCGTATTATTTCCACTTCTAGAGTCCTGACCTGTAGCTTGGACTCTTTACCCGATACCAGTGGGCTACAATTTTTTTTAAACTGTCCCTTATAATAAAAAAAAATGAATAGAAAAAATAATATACACGCTTATGTAGGGATTTTAATAACGGATGTAAGTTAAGCGTTTACATCCTCAACGCTTTCCTTGAACCATTCTAACATAATCATCACGAATATCCCTCGGATATTCGTGATGATTATGGCAAAACCCTTTCAAAACCGTTCAATATAGAGGTCGTCAAAGAGGTCTAACAAGAAGGTTAGTCTTCTAATGGACACTTACTTCCTTTTCCTGATCGATATACATTACCGGCACTATTATCGCCGAAGCGATAGAGTGCTAGTGCACTACGTACGATCCGAACCCGAGAAAATTCTATACGAAGAAACTCGGCTACAAATCTATGAAATTCGAATCAGATGCAGTACTAACTGATCAAACAAATAGTACTGCAGCTTATTCGGATCGATATATTCTCGGATTGGAGTCGGACCCAGTGCATAAGTTCTCAAAGTCGGATGTACTAAGTGACACCTTTTTTTTGTTTGGTATCGAAACCTTCAAAAAGCCGTCGGAGATTAAACCACGGAGTGTGGTTTTCTTTCCTCACTAAAACCAGCCCAGTGGTCGCCATCAGCGCAGGGAGGGGGGCACCATGTCCTCTTAAAAGACCACCCCAGAACCCCATCTATTCCACTGTGAGATTGTATATTAAGTAACACCTACAGTTAGATTATCACTTGGCACGATTCCAATACCTGGACTAAATCAGAAAATGTTGCTAAAGAAAACCTGAACTACATTTTGACCCACCCAGCTCCTCAGATAGACCAACAAGGCAGTAGGACTTATTTTTAATTAATTTAAAAATTACTTTGTGCAGTCGTCAATGCGAAGCGGGGCGCTAGCGGCAATGGAGGCCGAGCCTGACCTCAGCACCTTCGAGAACAAGTCAGGGCTGGCTGAGGACATGAAGTTCCTTGCCTCCATGCCGGAACTGTGTGACGTCACGTTCCTGGTGGGCGACACCAGGGAGCCAGTGTGCGCCGTTAAAGCTGTGCTGGCTGCAAGGAGCAGGTATGGGTATATTTATTAAATAGAACTAATGCTTTTTTGCGTTATTTTTAATACCTCAATGATAGACGAACACTGTGGATTAGGTTACATTTAATTTTATGCTTATGAGTTTATGCTTTTCAAGTACTTTAAAGTGAAAAGAACAGTAGCAAGATTTAAAAGAAAAAACTTTGAACAGTTTTGAATACAAGACTAAAGAGATATATAAATCTAAATTCTGTGGGACGACCGGCGTTTAAAGAAAAACTATTATAACTTTGAGCATGTTGTAGTAGTATTCGAAAAATAGTGGGGGTGAGGTAAACGTAGTGAAAAGCCAAAAAACAAAATTTAAGATGTTACATGACTTTCCACCTCTTTCCGTCATATTTACCAAGAATCATATTCTTAATAATTCACACGAAAAAGAATTCCTCCTAAAAAATAAAACTGGGAGACGTAACTTTAAAATTTAACGCTTGGGGCCCAATAACAATTCTACTAACAGAATTATTTAAAATCGTAATCGAAACGTAGCTGAACCACTGACGTTTAAATAATTTATCTTTATAACAAAAAAAAAACCCCAGGGTTCGATTGCGATTTTTAAATATTTTTTTATTGGTAGAACCGGTCGCCTGGTTGCCATATGCATGTTTATAAATAAAACTACAACGGGTCTTTATTAAAATAACTTGGATACAAAAAATGATAGCGATGTCGCTTATGAATGTTTTTAACCAGAAGTTCCAAACATAGCTGACATTTTTATAATAATATTCCTTTGTAACCCATTTTACTCTTTAAATACTTTGAATTTCTGGCTAAACATGGATGAAGTTTTTGTACTCGTAATGTGGTAGACCAATGAATTACTTGTATGACTGAAGTTAATATTTAATACAACGATAATTTATATCATATAACGTTAGTATTAAAATTGTACACTTTTAATTAAATGTACTTGTGCCACTTATCTGGGTGAAAAGCAATGGCCTAGGCAAGATATTGCGTGTGATTTACTTAAATGTAAATATTTTTTATTCAAAAAATTTGAATCACTTACTATGACAAAATTGCCTTATGAAAAACGGAAATTATTATCGATACGCTTGTTCAAAGTTATGTTGTCGGTTTCAATGACAACTGTCACAGGATGAAGCGATATTTTATTAATTATTACAATATTATTTTATTTCTAACCAAAAGAATAATTAATATTTTCTTCATTAGACACTAAAATACAACCAATAAATTTAATTGCTATTTTTATTGGTAGATTGATGAACACTTTTTTTTCAGCAGGCTTATCTATTGATTTTGTGATATCCTTTAGCATATTAAATTAATGACACTTATTAGAAATTAAAATAGTAATACCACAAGGATACATTTTAAGCCCACTCTATGTTCTTTGTCTATATTAAAGTCCCTCTTCGTATACACGAAAGTGCTGTCTACTGATGCTTTTATACCTACTAAACTTTTTGTCACCAGAGTATTTCAAAAGATGCTCTATCAAGCTCCAAGTCCTCAACGGAAGAAGGAACCGGCACCCAGGGAGAACAAACTACGACTATTCTTAAAAAGATCGTCAGAGCCCCTTCTCAACCTTCAGAATGCTGCACAGCAGGTAAAAGGAATTTTGTAATATTTTATTGAAACAGTGTTTGACTGCAAGAGAATGTTAAATGTTGAACCTCCCTTAATGGCGACCTATAACATAAAATCATCATTGTCAATGACCTTTTCTTAAGCTCTAAAAAAGTCCTGACATTCGTTGTTGAGTTCAATGAGTTGCATAAATCTTTCTTCTCCTTAATTTTTATATTTAAATTAAGACAAAGATAATGGTACAGCAAACGAATGCAACTTATTGTACTAAATCCAATACACAACTCTCATAAAGTGACCACCAGCATTCTAAGTGCTTAACACACTTGCAATCAAAATAGCTTTATTTTTGACAATGCAACAATATTCATTACGTGGTGCGTAGTTGCCGAGAAATCGGTTTGTTAATACATAGGTTGCCATGGAAAATATTGACCTGTTAAAATCAAAGCTACTGAGATTGCGAGTTTGTTATGCTATTATTGTTATTACGGTGCCATTTTGATGCAAAGCTAATCGAAAAACATTTCCAGAAATCTTTGAACTTCTCCCTCATTAAAAATACATTCCAACTGCAAAGAAGACTTTCCAATACGCAAAGAAACCTTCCAACCGTATTGGTTTATACTCCGACTCGCATCTCAATATCTATGCTGTGAACAACAAATGTTTACTTCATTCAAAAGGAATCTCTCCCATTACTCGAGCCAGACTACATTTATAATAAAAACGCACGAAAGCAGAAAAGTCAAAAAATAAATCCTTTGCAATACCATATTTTGCATAAAGTAACCACGCGACAGAAAAATACTTTTAGAGGGGATGTTACTGCAAAATTGCAAAGTAGACTGGATCAATTTTAATGTTAACGTTGAATTTTTACTGTGTTCGCTACAGAGATCGTCTTTCGCGCAGCAATTGGCACCAATACAAGAGGTAAAAACAAAATTAACGGTGTTTTAGGGGACTCACTTTTATCGGTTTCAGTACTCGGTGTTCATATTGTATAAATTTTCACTTTTCAATACACAATGTAGAATAGGACTGAATTCGTCTGATCAAATTGAATCTTTTTCAATTACAATTTTATTATACTAGGTTATTGCGTCACATTTGTTGTGTTGCATGATTTTGTTAAAATTTTCTCGTTTAATATAACAAGGTGAGTCAATCGATGTTGTTTCATTACTTTTATCTCCACTCTTGTTTTTATTAATCCAAATGTAGTGTATTAAGCATGTTTAGCGTTTTCATTTTTCTCCTCACGAAATCAATTTTTCATTCTTTGGTGTCGTTTTAATATATTTTTTATTCGTCTTTATCAATATTTTTACTTCAGATTTCCGTTCTAAACTTTTCCACTGAAATCACAAGATTGACACGAAAATTATTTTATGAAACGTTCAACGCGTACTCGATTATGCAAAACACGATCTCTTGTGCCTATTAAATTATTTTCAGTTCAGTAATTCTGTTCATGAATGATTTTATAAGGCACTTAATTATAAATTGTGAATAAAAGCACTGTAAATAAATTAATCGCTGTGAAATATGTAATAAAATATGGTTCACAAGATAATCTTGGAAAATGAGTGTTCCGTACCAAATTTATTTTAGATGTTTTGGGACTTAATTTTAACTTTGATATGTTTATTTTCGAGTTTTTTAATTCTTTTGGGAATACTTTCAAGTTTCATCGTTCTAAAACATCTTAATTTGTCGTTGTCTAATATTTGAATTTGATACGGAAAACTATTAAGAATTTTTCATACATTCCAAAAAGTAATTTGTATTAAATTTGTGACAGCCATCTTCGCAACAGCATCAGACATTGATCATAGAAGAATTTGAGCCTGATGTCTTCCGTCAACTGATTGAATACATTCACACCGGATGCGTGACTCTGCAACCCAGAACATTGCTTGGTAAGTGTACATGTAAATATTACTACCCTTTTTAGAAATTCTAATTTCGTTTGAGCCGTTGGTAAATATTAGGAGACGGAAAAGTGTAATACAATATTTGAACAGTGATCAAAGCCTGTAGCGAAAAATAAGTTTTCTATCTCTGGAACGGCGAGTGATCGATATTTTAAAATGAATGTCTATAATTCTTTGTTAAAGTTTAGAGAGATATTTTTAGTAAAAGTATGTATGAAAATGATTAAATTCCTAAGGTCCGTTAATTAATAATAAAAGCGACAGAAAGTTTACTGATGATGAGATTCGTCGTCTATTAGTATAAGCTGCTTGATATAGTTTAGAACAAAATTAAATATTTGTCGAAATTTGAAAGTCGCTTGTAGGAGTAATTCCAGACATAGTGGTTTCGTTAAATACTTTATATTGAAATTAATTTAAGTAAATCAAATATAAAACCCGTAAACACCAAAGTTAATTAAGGCACTCAAAATTTAATTTCATCAGCTAGGTTCAAAAGAGAATTTTGTTCGACCATTCGACAAGAAAAAACGAGAACTCGATTCAATTTCCGATTTAACGACAATGAGTGAAGTGGAGCGTGGCCGAGTAGAATTTATTACGAATCGGAAAATCGATGCCTGTATTAAAGCTTGAGCTGAAAAGAAAATCAAGTTTAACGTTGGCGTAAATTGAATTTTTATTAGTTTCGAAAGCAGAATACCAAGTGTGCTCGCCCCGTGTTGTTTTCTGAGTCCATTGGTATTCTGCAGAACTACGTCGTTGTCGTCTGTATTTAGGTAAATTTTGTTGTCAAAGGGATCCAGAGCACTTTGTAGGGTAAGACAAAGATAGCACAGTGATGGAGCCGGATGCTCCACCATTGCAAAGGGGAGAATATATTTGTTTATCCACAAACATTGGTTGCGAGTCTGGGTGTTTCACCAATTTGCTTGAATTTGAGTATGTAAAAGAACTGCAATAAAGATGCAGGTACTGAGAAGCAACTTTAATTAAATAAACCACTAAACACAAGAGAGTTTTCCTCTCTCGATTTATGTGGTCACGACCAAGTGTAACGAATGAGGGCTTTGATCTACACTAATCTACGATTGTAGTGCGAGCATTGTTCTAAGTCCCTAAGTCCTCCCTATAAACCCCTTGTCTTTATAATTTTGTTTTGTCTAGCTTTTGCTCAACTATGTTGGGGTCAGTTTCCAGACTAACCAGATTCGGCTGAATACCATTATTTTACACGGAGCGACTGCCATCAGACCTCCGCAACCCAGTTATTGGGCAATGCCATTATCCTAAGGTTAGACTGATTCTCGGACTTTTCGGCTTCTGACTACCCGTAAAGACTGTCGTAGGTATTCGTATGCCACCATTTTACGTGCCTCTATTTGTGGCAAATAAATATTCTATTCTCGTTCTTTACTTATTTCTAAGTTCTTGTTTTGATTTCATGGAGTTTCAAATTAGGTACACTTCCAGCAAACAGCACTTAGAAGTTTATCTTTAAGGTAAATGCTGTATTTTCAAGAGATTATCTGACTTAATCTCTCTGGAGCCGAGCAGTCATGCTATCTGGCAGTGGTAAGGCCGTTAAATAATGAAATTAAATTGAAGATAAACCGTCTAACAAACCATTAGTTCGATCGTATTCTTAAGAGAGGTCCATTTCAAAGGACGAGATTCATACACCACACTTAGACTTTACTTTGCCAAGTAAAGTAAGCGTTTCATACGAATGCGAACATTACTTGTATTCAGTTAATGTTCATATTAGTATGGAACGCTAATTTACTTGGCAAAGTAAAGTCTGCGGTCTGTGAATCTCGCCCTAACAGTGGCTGGATAGAAAATTGGTGAAGCGAATCTGTTTAAATATGATCCGGTCTAATAAAAGTAAGGTAAGGTATAACGGATTGGTATCCGCAACTCCACGTCTAAGCGCGTATTTTGCGTGATGGGTGATAAGTATAGATAGTTACTCGATCCACCCTAACTCCTCGAAAAAGGCCAGCACACCCTTGGTGTTTCAAAACTAAACAACTACAAAACTAATAAAAATAAACAAAACTTTGATTGTAAATCATTCATTTTACAAAGTATCGTTGAAAATATTGAAGAATAACTTCCGGTTTCTGAGTTAAGAATTCTAAGATAAGCAACACTTAAGTAATATTTGAGTACGGAGTTGTCAAAAAAATGCTTTTAAGTTCAACATTTCTTTGACAACTCCGTACTCAAATGTTACTTAAGTACTTCTTATCCTAGAATTCTTAATTCAGAAACTAGAGGTAAGTGTTAAAGTTTTAAGAAAATGTGTTTGATTGATTCTTAAAACAAAATAAATATTTCACAGTAGGAAGCTTGTTTACCTTCTATACAACATTTTAACGGATTCTTAAAGCAAAGAGAATGTTTCACGATCGGAGGTTTATTTACTCTTTATGCAAAATTTTAACGGCTGGTGATCAAGACTGATCGACAATATCCATAAATTACTTTCACTCACTAGACTCAGTACCCTTAACCGAATTATTAACGTCAATCAAAATCCAATTTAACTGTGTAATGGCTTCGTTCATCATAATGTTAAAGTCTAGGGTCTCGTGTATTCCCATTAAAAACTTTGTGGCCCTTGTCAGTCAAAATGCAATTTCAACCCTTTTGTAAAAAGTGTGTAAATTTTAATAGGATCCCGAAATAGGTTGTGAATGAACATTTAAACAAAAGTTATCAAAATGTTAAGAGTTTGTTAATAAACTCTTGAATTTGTTTGAGAAAATTTCGAAGTACTGTTACCGATACAATTTTCGTAAAACAATACTGATTGGAGATGACTGAAATCTGGTTATTCTGCGACAGACGGATTCTACAAAAGGGTTTATTGATTTTCTTTAAAACACCTTTTTGATATAAGTAATAGCTTAAATGTTTTTATATCACTGGATATAAAAACACTGGATAGAACTACACTGTCCAACAATCGTCTCCACCGATCGTCACTATTATCCCAGAATCGTACGTGAAGCGATTGAAATTAAGAAGTACAAGAATTTCAATCGGGAAGATGGATATAAATTGTCAACATCGTGGAATCCGGTCATCAGCAAGTGTTACCGTAGACGGGACGGTTTAGGCGAGTGTAAAGACGTCGTTAGTGTAGTGTGTCGAAGTACCGACGATAACTTAATAAAATAAAATAAAAATCAAGATCGAGTGAGGGTAGATGAAAATACTTTTGCTTCACGAAGATGACAACTGCTCCGCAACTTCAGTCTACCCGTGACCACGGCCGGTGTAATTCGGCCGAAACGTCGGGATAAAAAAGGTATTTAGTGCCTTTTTAAGTTTTTACGCGACTAGACCCGAATCTGTATTTTTATAAAGTAATAGCTTGGCAAACAAGACGACGATGGCCACTTGATGGAAAGTGGTAACTGCCGTTAAACACACCTATAACATCAAGAGGACTATTGATGCACTGCCAACCTTAGAAAAAATCTCATATGCCTGTAATTTCACCGGCATCCATATCCTTCGTTCGTGTGGTGCTGAACGTAAGGAATAGCACTATCTCATCTCTTCCCATGGGTGTCGTAAAAGGCGACTAAGGGATTCACTAGAAGATGGGCAGCAGCGTACTCTGAGTATTTTAACAACCATACTGCGATCGCCAACCCGCCTGCCAAGCGTGGCGATTTTGGCAAACCCCCTAAACATGGTCGATGTGGCGATGCTTGGGGGAGGCCTATGTCCAGCAGTGGACGTCTTTCGACTGAATGATGATGATGATGATCCATACCCTTCAAACCGGAACACAGAAATGCTGCTTGGTGGCAGAAATAGTATTTCCCCGGATGAGCTCTTTCACTAGGAGCTCAATTACTTCTAGGAGCTCTGTTACTACAATTATCGATTAGGTGTATAATCCAAGTTGTTTATGGTAAATTGTAATTGATATTCTCTGCATTCGGTTGTTTCGACAGCCTGGTTTTTAGCTCCCATTATATTGATTTGTGTAAAATCTTAAGGATGATGTCATAGCAACGACGTATTACTTCAATTAACGTGAACTTCTACTAAGTTGAGAATCATGACATCATCACAGATTTGTATCTTAGAGTATGACTCAAATAAAAATTTCATCGATGTACCTGATCGAAAAACCAATGACAGTCGCTCATATTCGCGCCACTCACACTTATTGCGTCAGCCTAAAGATCATTTTTGACTGCAGTACTAATAAACATTCGTGGTCTGGAAGTCGCACTTGGTTCGGAAGTGATCGGTTTTACGAAGTTTGCCGATACGACTGCTTAGTTGTGTCGTACTGTAACTTTGATTAAGGTGTATTAGTTCAAAACTGTCTACACTCGACTTGAATAATTGAGTTAAGCATCCCTAATTCAGCCTGCATGCAATATGAACGGTAAAGTTATATCGTTGTCTCACTCTATATCATGCAATTAGTACTGCTTTGCCAATAAAGTTAATGCTTGTTGCTAATTTCAAACCGGTGGTTGTGACGACACCCTTATCAATGTAAGTTCATTTCCTAGTACCGCAACTCGGTCGTAAATTTTATTAGAGAGTACACTCTCCCTAAATTCGATTTATCATAAGATACAGAACACAATGGCTTCATGGACAAACTGTGTTAGGAATTCAATTAGAGATGCATTTGCGCAAAGATGGTTTGTAAGTGGATTAAAAGCTGTTAGCGTGCGGAGCATATGCAGCATGACTAATTAGTCGCTTTACATCCAAAAACTACAACAACATTCTGTACAAGTTTTACTATGGAAGAAGCCCTAAATTCATAAAAAAAGAGCTGTTTCGTACCAAATAATCAATTTTCTTAGCAAAATGTAGATATTTGTTCTGGCTCTCGGTGTTAGTGCATGTGAAAGTGTTTGTAAACGCACCCATGACACATGAGTAGATAAACGGAACAGAGACAAAGCTTCATACAACCGCGCGAATCGGTCGCACTACTACAAGCACGCGGGGTATGTGTGCGTGACCACTGGGGCTGCAGTCTCGACATGAGATAGCGATCGGTAAACTTACGAAAAACGGTATTCATAGTGCAGTATTCTTACAGGGAAAAGATGCCTGTTGAAAAATCTCCCAAAATTTTAAGGAAGATTGGTAAAGATGATTTTATCGTAATAAATATTTAAAAATATAAAAATATAAATAAATTACATAAAACTATAATTGCAACACCTATTTTACATTGAAATTATATTCCTTTATCATTTGAAGTACAAAATACCTTATAAATGGACATAAAAGTTTCTTTCCTTGCAACACTAGCAAATGTCACAGTATTTGTCAATTGTCACTTTGTTGTTATTTGATGTGTCATGTGCTCTTTTTTGTGAATTTTAATTATTGAAAATTGTTATAGTTTAGTTAGTTATTATACAAAACAGACAATGGGTGATAGTCACTCCGACTCACGGCAGCACACGGGTGCGTTGTCGTAGAACGTAAGAAAGTAAGTAGGTACCTGCAATGCAACACCTATTGTAGAGTCTAAGGGCGCTTTACATTTAAACTGGTGGTGCCGGACTGCAGTCGTGCGGTGCAGTGGTGCGGTCGGGCGGCTTGTGTTGTCTGTACCGTGCACGCACGGCGGCAGTACGGACTACGCACTGCTCTCTCGTCTCGTCAACTGTATAAAAAAACACAACCACCCGTCCGCAGCGGCAAATTATATTATATACAAAAAAAATATCATTGGCTGCGGCACGGTTGCAGTCCGACACCAACCGTCTTTTAATTAAAGCGCCCTATAATTTCGTTTGTTATACACTTTGTACCTTAATAATGTTTACGTTTGTATTCATGTTTTAGACGTAGACGTACAACACGCCCTTCAAGTAACCATATACATAGAAGCGTTGCTGGCTAAATAAGATGCTCGGCCGTTTTTAACCAGAAGATGATTTACTGTTCATCAAGGAAAGGTGAATTTTGAGTTGGCGTGGAAGGAAGTTGCTGCAGAGCTGAACAATATTTGAAATATTTGAAACGGCTCAATAAAATGAAATAAACAGAGGCACTGGCTTGTGATTTCGTGGAAAATCGTTGAAGAGATGGTCGTAGTTCATTTTGGTTGCTAATAAACGTTATTTCTTTATTTTATTTTTTATTTACGAGCTTGTTAAGCATCTCCTTTGATACCCGATAAAGCCTGAGACTACTGCTACAACTACAACACCTTATAAGCAGATAAACGTTTATTTTCAAATAAAAAATCTCTTGCACAACTTATCGATCGTAATGAATACTTTGCGGGCTTTCCAATTTGCTCGCAAAGTTATTCGCTAAAATGACGTTAAATCGTAAACTTGACAGTTGAATTCGCTACGTTTCCGACAAAAATCAATAAAAAATTGTCATTATGACTTAAATAGTGATGTGACGAGTTGGCCATTTATGGTATTTGAATAAATTAGTACTCGTTAAAAAGAGAATCGATTCAAAACTCGAATCTAGATGCGATTACTGCGTCAGTGGTCAGGTACTCAAGTACTTCATAGGATTCGACTACTCTAGTGTTTGTCACTTCCAAAAATTCAAGCAAAAATACAAAATATGGGTCATAAAATACAAATCAGTTTTATTGATAAGTCAATAAAAAGAAAAGTAAACATTTTAAATAATTAGAAATCATATTCTTACTATCTGATATACTGTATAATCATAAACAAATTCTCTTTTTGATTTCTAGGGGCCAAATTTAAATGAATTCAATTAACTATTTAAAAAAGCAAATTTACGATACTTATTTCCACTGTCCAACACTTAACAGATCAATCGCTTCGAGACGAATGTCACTTTAATGTTAATATACAAGGTTAGTTGGAAAGGGGGTACTAATCCGCAAGCCACTTAAAGTATCACTAATGACGGTTTTAAAGCAAGTGTCAAAATTTCAAAATTCGATCATTTTGCATGGAAATGAATTTTTATTTTAGTTTTTTTCAAAAATTCAACATTCCTGCTTCAGTTACGAAATCAGAAAAAGGAGATTCTATTTGGTGACCCCAAAAATGACTTCAAATGTTTCAATGTTATAACTGAGGATAGATAGATTTTAGCGTATTTTTGTGAAATTTTTGAACAGCTATTTCTCTCAAAGTATTTACTTTTAGGGAAATTGGTAGAACAAAAGTTATTCATTATTATGTGTACTTTAACACCCTTTCGGATTAGTAAGTAGGTACCAATAATTCTTAAAACGCAACTTGACAATCAAACTCTCGCGAACACAAGAAAAACAAACAGGTACACAACAACAACCTGCATTTTTCGGAAGAGAGGCCCCTCCCGGCAACAACATAAGGTCGCGATTTAAGTACTCGGTTCAGTATTCGCGTACCTACTATAAATACTCGAAATCTTTACTCGAGTTGCGAGCATTCGAATACTTCAATTCTACAACTCGAGGACACAATCACCTATCTATAGTTGAATTGACTCGATACATCACTATCACTTAACTACCGATTTCGGTCGATAAGTGATAGCGATACATGTCGAGACTGCTGCCCCTGGCCGCTTGTCGCGTACGCGGCGAGACTGAAAAAAACCGGTTTACGCTGGCACAGCCAGTTGACAATCTCAGGGTTAGTGGGACGCACGTTGTTTGTTGCAAGTTTGAATATTTTAATGTAAAAACGTGGTATTTCATTATTGGTAATGGTTGTTTATTGTACTGTGTGTATGAATAATACTAGAAAAAATATATCAAACATTAACTATCCCAAGGAGTACAATAGGTAAGTAAATATTTGATTATTACTTTTTCAAGTAAGTACCTTTATTTTATTGTCTGATCCTTTTTTTAATAAGAAGAGGGTAAGGCCGTGGCTCCATGTCTATGGTGCCGTGTACGGCGCCGTGTGCGGCGACACGGCGCCGCGTTTTTCATGCGGTACCTATGGTATATAATTATGTACCTATGGTAAGTATGGTATGTATAAGTCGCGCGGAGAAGGTTTGCCGATGGCCTCATGACGTCACGCGTCTATGGTCGGTACGATTCAGACGAGCGCGGGTAGCGGTCGGTGAAGTGGGAGGCGCAGTCATCGGCAAACCTTCTGCGCGCGACTAGTAGGTACCTATGGCTAAATGATCGAATCTAAACCACAGGATTCAGTAAAATACAAATGTAAATGACGTCAACGTCAAAATCCAAGATGGCGGCTGTGAAATTTTACAAAATACGCATCATTGGTGTCGTGTCCATGGTTTTCGGGGGCGATGATGACGAAAATGAGGTCGAAATCAAAATCCAAGATGGCGGCTGTGAAATTTTACAAGATATGCATCATTGGCGTCGTTTCCGTGGTTTTCGGGGGTGCTGATGACGAAAATGAGGTCGAAATCAAAATCCAAGATGGCGGCTGTGAAATTTTGCAAAATACGCGTCATAGGTGTCGTGTCCATGGTTTTCGGGGGTGCTGATGACAAAACGGAGGTCGAAATCAAAATCCAAGATGGCGGCTGTGAAATTTTACAAAATATGCATCATTGGTGTCGTGTCCATGGTTTTCGGGGGCGATGATGACGAAAATGAGGTCCAAATCAAAATCCAAGATGGCGGCTGTGAAATTTTACAAGATATGTATCATTGGTGTCGTTTCCGTGGTTTTCGGGGGTGCTGATGACGAAAATGAGGTCGAAATCAAAATCCAAGATGGTGGCTGTGAAATTTTGCTAAATATGCGTCATAGGTGTCGTGTCCATGGTTTTCGGGGGTGCTGATGACGAAACGGAGGTCGAAGTCAAAATCCAGGAAGGCGGCTGTGATTTTTTTTAAATCTGCCTAATTTCCATGCCGAGACAATCTACACCAGTAGCAGATCATATGGTTTTAAGGAATTACACGAATTCGTTAACATCCTGTATATTTTAAAACAACTAAAATACATACGTTAAACTAATTTGCCGATTTACCAGAAGAGGTCAAAACTTTAAAATGGTCGCCCTGAAAAATTGCAATTTTAGACATGTCATATTTACGCCAGCCACGGAATTAACGTGCGGTGCACCGTACACGGCGCCGTATACGACGCCGTACACGTCACCGTGCGCGGCGCGCCGCGCCGCGCCGTTTCACGGCGGACGGCGCCGCACCGTAGACATGGGGCCACGGCCTACCACACGGTGTATATTTGCCTTTTTATTGTTATAAACGTAAAGATTGTAAAGATATGCCATGTGAGCGTTTCCCGTTAGATTGTGTACTTAAAAAAACTATGTGTTAGAGTCAGAACTTACCACACCATTAAAAGAAACAATAAATTATTAACAAAACAAAAATTATAAAAAGAAAAAAATTAGAGTAAGTTTGTAAAGTATTCAAAGAAAATAATTAGAGTAAGTTTGTAAAGTATTCTATTGTGGAGGAACGAGGATGGATGCTGAGCTGAGGGAGAGATGATGTTGCTACCAAGGTTGCGAAGGATGCGAATGACGTCACCTGTATGGAAACACTGTCAGTGAGATCACGTCGGGGTCACCAATGTGGAGGAACGAGGTGTGGTGTTCCTCCAAAGGGAGAATCCTCCAACCAGGCGGAGTCTTGTGCCTGGCGGGCCCAACGATCAATGTTGGGCGGTTGTATAAAGGGTGGAAACGTTAAGTGTCAACAGGCGATTATTCCGTCTGTTTAGGAAATATTTGCGAACTTATGGCTAATATGAAAACTAGGCCGCCTAATAACTAAAATAACATAAATATTTTTGGAAAAATAACTGCCATATATCGAGAATTTTGATATTACCTAGTTACCTACTTCCGTACATTTAGTATGACATTATTGTTCATGAGAGGCAAGAAACTTCTAATTTTTTTGCATTTTATTTTCGTGCATAATTGTTTACTGAATGACAGAATTAATAAAAACTCAATAAAAAATGGATATTTCTTAGGTACCTATTGACAAAATCGGTAACATTTTTTATTTAAACTTTTAATCAATTGAAATGGCTGAAAACGAAAAAAAAACAAAGTTACCTACTAAAAAAAAGTACGGAGTAAAGCTGTGAGCTCTAACTTTAAAGAAAATGTTGTTCTTATGGATTTTTTATTTACTTTATAAAAAGAAAACCTAATGCCTATTCCGTCAAAGCGTAGGCAGAGGAGTTCTGATATACAGCCACAAGTTTCTCATGACGGTATTTAGCGCCATTTAAGGAAAATTGTCGTTGAACTATTTGTATTTGTATTAGTTAAACAAACTGGTTGCAATACTATTATTATTTATTAAACATGAAAATAATAGGCTATCGCATTACCTAGGCAGTCTGGAACTACAAAATCTGTCCGTTTTCTGTTCGAAATCCTGGGTTAGATTTAGTTAATGCTCAGGAATCTGGTGATATGAAGCTTTATTACAAATATGACTAAGATAGACCGAAGTCGAGTAAGGCTAAATCCGCCGCCATATTAACAATAAGGAACAGAGAGAATAAGTAGGTATGACTGTTATGATCAGTTGAAATAAATTCTCATACTAAATATATGGAGGGAGTGAAAGACAAAATTTTCGATATCTGGCTTTTCTTTTTCCTGAAGTTATTTATATTATTTTACTCTCCATGTAGCCTAGTTTTGATAATAGCCTTAACTTTTTAAATATCTCTTAAATAGACGAAAAAAACGTCTATTGACATTTAACGATTCTGCCCTGTTCATACTATCTGCCTTTCGAATGTTGATATCGCGATGCAGGATAGTTCGCATGTGGCGTGATAGATGTCGCCACACTATCATACTGAATAATAAAACTATTTAACAAATGTTTAGTTTAATTTGTTTTGAACTATTCAAACTCAAACTCAAACTCAAAACTCGTTTATTCAAAGTAGACTAGTATTACTTAGTTCTTTTTGAACGTCACATTTTGGTAGTTACATTTGACTGCACCCCCAAAGCTCCCACCCTTCACCGCTTCCTAGTGTTTATGCTGTGAAGAAGAAACGGTACTACTACAGTTAATGTGAGAATAATGTAGGTCAATGTCAGTAGTACAAGAATAACAATGAGAAATTGCCTTAATGTTGTCATAGCATGTAAGAGCTGACCAGTCCCGACAGACAGCACCCGTTCACGAGCATGACGAGCGCATCAGCATCGCTTAACTCAACCATATTGTAGGGAACTTAACAACCCAATACACAACGCCACCGTCAGCAGGACATTTTAGTGAGCATGACAGCCTCAACTGCCAGACAACAGTCAGGTTTATGTAGGAATACACAAAAAAAAACATACTAAGCATGACAATAATGGCTACATGATACTCACATTTTACATTTTGTAATTATTACAATTGTTAATAGCTTGATGCCATGGGCATTACTAAAAAGAAAACTGATACTACCTATATCAGAATCAAAGAATAAAAGATATATAAAATTATAATACAATATATAATGAGTAGGTAAAAAAAAAAGATACCTACAGTTAGATGTTAAAAATTAAAAATTTAAGGACCTACGCATGAAGGATTAAACAGACAATTAAGGAGTGCCAGTGGGTCGCAGTGTGCAGTTGGGAATCGTATTCCAGACATTTTTATCTTCAATGTACTGGTTTATATTGTAATATGCTCTTGACATTAAGACACGCTTTACCAAAGACTTGAATTTCATGTAAGGCAATTCAGTAATACAAGATGGAATTTTATTATAGAACCTAATACTATTCCCCAAAAAAGACTTACTAGTCTTGCAAAGTCTAAAACCAGGAACTACAAGTTTATGCTTATTTCGAGTATTCAAGCTGTGTGTATCACTTTTCTTACTGTAACTCGCTATGTTTTTACGGACGTACAGGATATTTTGGTAAATGTACAAAGATGGTAAAGTAAGTATATTGATCTCCTTAAATCGTTCACGAAGAGACTCTCGAGAGCTTAAGTTATAAATAGCTCGGACTGCTCTTTTTTGCAATATGAAAAGTGTCTCGACATCAGCAGCTGACCCCCACAGTAAAATGCCGTAAGACATAATACTGTGAAAGTACGCAAAATACACCATCCTAGCCGTAGTCACATCAGTAAGCTGTCTTATTCTCCTAACAGCAAAAGCGGCAGAACTGAGTTTACCCGCAGTAGCCTCTATATGAGGCCCCCATTGTAGTTTAGGGTCTATTGTAATCCCTAAAAAGACTGTTGAGGGAACAAGATCTAACCTTTTCCCGCCCAGACTTACATTTGCGTTAATAGGAGCTACATTTGGTAATGAAAATTTAATGCATTTGGTTTTCTTAGCATTTAAAAGAAGATTGTTGGCAGAAAACCAATTCGAGATTGAATTTAGTGTGTTATTAGGTTCTATAAGATCCCTGTCCTTTCTATTTACTTTAAATATTAATGATGTATCATCAGCGAAAAGAACTATATTTGACAGATTATTGTCTTTCATCATAAATGGAAGGTCATTAATATATACTAGAAACAAGAATGGGCCAAGAATTGATCCTTGGGGTACTCCAATTCTGACTCGCGAGCCTGTAGAGATGACATTATCAACAGCCACCCTTTGTTCCCGATTTGACAAATAGGAAGTCACAAGATCGATGGATCTACCTCGGATTCCGTAGTACTGCAGTTTCAGGGTAAGTGTGCGGTGATCCACACAGTCAAATGCCTTAGAAAGGTCACAGAACACACCCAGAGCATCCTGTTCCCCCTCCCAGGCCCCTAATATGGTTTTAATTAGAGTGGATCCAGCATCCTCCGTAGATCGTCCTCTTGTGAAGCCAAACTGTTTGTCGTGTAATATTCTATGTGTGTTAAAATGTGTAAGCATTTGATTTAAAATTAGCTTTTCAAAAATTTTGCTTAAGGCTGGTAGTATGGATATCGGTCTATAGTTAGACGCGTTATTTGAGCAACCTGCTTTGAAAATGGGTATGATTTTACTGGTTTTCATGAGATCGGGAAATATGCCGTCAATAATACAAGAGTTAAAGATCTCTGCCAGCATTGGGGCGATCTTAGTAATTATTGCCGCCACGGCTTTCGTTGACAAACCCCAAAGGTCTTTGTGACATCCCTACCAAAATATGTAACAGTTTTGCACGTTTTTAAGAAGCTTTGTCTCTGTTCCGTTTATCTACTCATGTGCCCATGATAAAGGAAAAATCCTAGTGTTGGACAAAGTTTTTAAAAGAGAAACAAAACGGAATTTTTAGTAGCCTACCTTCTTAATTCAAACTCTTTTTTTTAAATGGCTTTGCATTTTGCTCGTACAGGAGCTTTTTTGGCCTCGCCTTTTTTGTTTGTTAGTTTTAATTGTGATTTTTTAAATATTGTTTTGTTATTTCCTAAGCGTGTCCTAAATAAATGCTTTGTCTTTCTTTCTTGTCTTCTCTTTCCAACAACATTAGGATCGTTTTCCTGGCTAACCAGATGCGGCGGAATCTCAATATTTTCCGCTGACATATTATTATGTGATCTTGTGGATCACCGAGACTAGACGATAAAAATATCAAGGGAACTGACAATGAATATTTTGGCTTAACCCCCAATTATTAAGGTCATGGAATCGTTCAGAAGTAATAAAAACGTGACAAAATGTTTATGCCTTCAGCTTCGCCATTATTAATGACCTATCAAATTTTGTACGCGCCATTATGAATATATTATGTAAATGTACAGACATAGTAAAATAATTGATATCTATGGTGGCATCTACGCAATTGAATACCGATTACGGCAGTCGCTCTATATTAAAACCGTTTTTTTTTCTATGTTGTTTTCTTTGGTCGCGTTTGATCCTTTTTTTTTTCGTGGTATAATCCTCATGGATGCCCTTTGCCCGTTGAAGGCGAAGGGGTATGCCGGACTCTTACCGAACAAAATCACACGGTGTTCCTTCTCCAGACCGCGACCCCGGCAGACCTCTTCTGACACCCGGCAGACTTCTGTGGGGCCTTGCCCCACGTCCTTCTGAGAGATGCGCACGGAACACAGCATGCCGCCTTCTTGGGCCTGTTACTGGTCGGGCGACGGGTCCCCTAACCCGCCGCCTGCAGGCCACACACTACGGTGGCCGGAGATAGTCGCGCGCCCTCCGGCGCCCGGTGCGTCTGGCGCGGGAAGGGAGAGTAGCAGCTGCCTCTCTCTCCCTCTCCGCTCCCTTCTTGGTCGCCATCACCTACTCGCAGAAGGAGGCGACGGCTTCCCACGCACTCTCGCTCCCGACCATGGACAGAACCACGGTGGTCCCGTTTGATCCTAGTCACACCTGATGGTAAAAGCAGACAGGGTCAAAGATGAAGCACACGAATCCAAGTAACGGAGATATAGAAGGATTCCCCTTTACCCCTTTGGCTCTCACATACACACGACGGAACACAGTAAACTGCTTGACGCACTTTAATATGAGGGTGGTAGCTAGCCAGGCGGACCGTATAGATCCTACCACCAAGCTTGCTGGGTTTTGTTGAATCTTTCAACACGCGTCAACTCCAAGCGTGCGGTGAAGAACTTTTATATTCTAGCCTGTCCTTATAATTACCATAACATCGATATATAACGGATATTTACTGCCTAAATAATGAGACGCAAATTTATTAAACTGTAACAAAATCTCTATTTCATTATATTACATTTTATCTACGTGTACAGTCGCCTGATACCCAAAACGAAGGTTGTAACCATGGATACTTTGTAAATAACAAGTCTTCACCCAAAATCACTGAAAGCAATCATGGGCACGATAAATTCTGCCTTTATCAGCTGTTGTTTTGATATTATCTATTTATTAACTCTAAAAGGTCAACACTTGATACTCAAATTAATCCCCGTATGAGTATTATAGAGTGGGATACGATATGATGACAAATAATGATTGTTCATAGTCTGACTTCTAAAGTGTGTATAACGTAGATCCACTAGAATATTGAACATATTTCGGTGTATTAAATAGGGTGTTATCGAATTCGTGTAATTCCTTAAAACCACATGATCTACTACTGGTGTAGATTGCCCCAACACGGGAATTTGATTAATAAAAAATAAAATTCCTTTTTTTTTATTCGGTCGTGGTAAGTAATCGTAACCACCATAAAAGGATTGAGTAAAAAAAATATTTGAGTCAACATTTCCATGCCACGCATAAATTAATGAAAGCATGGCGACGCGGCTGGCGGGCACGACTAACGCGATATCGCTCTTTACAGTCAGCTAACTCAGGGCTCTAAAATGACTCAGGAATAGAATCCATGATTTTATCTTGAATTTTTTTTTTACTTCATTTTCGAAAATACCCATTTAGGGTTAATCTGTGTCACCACTAGGCGTGGTCTAGTGGTGACACAGATTAACCCACAACACTAACAGGTTTGAAGGAATTACACGAATTCGCTTACACCTTGTACAGTCGGGCTATTAAAATATTGTATGAAAGGTAAATAAACCTTTGCTCGTGAAATATCAGGGGGCACGGCAAAGTCGAGCAGGCACGTCTGTGCACCCTTTTCTAGAAGCAACTTAAGGCACTTTTCAGCCCCGTACATCTTTGTAACAGATGAGAGCGAAAGCTTGAAAAGTATGCTACAGAGAGTAGGTACTAGATAGGTAGGTGTATTAAAATATTTAATCATCTTCCTCAAAGCCTTGCTCAACAACGCCTTACATTGTTTAAAAAACAGTTACATAATATATTATTAAACAAAACGTATTATAGTGTTAAACAATTTATGGACGACAACTGTATAAAATAACATTTTTGCAATTATATAAAACTGTGTGTGTGTGTTTATCTAGGTATGTAATTTAATTGTTAGGTCCTGAATTTATATATATTTGCACGCCGCATGTGGCAGAATATGTCGGAATCGATAACCTTGTAAGACCATTGTACGTACCATGTTCTAGCAAATAAAGTATTTGAATTGAATTGAATTGAATTGAATACTAAATGTACTCAAAGCAAATCAAATAAAAAAAAAACACATAAACCAATACAGGCGCTTATGAAAACTCGAATTTAGGTGTACGGTTCCAATTAGTCGTTTCCTAAGGAGAAGAGCCGGCAATAAACTCCATGGTTACTCTTTTAAAAAAAGGAGATCTTTGACAATTTCAGATACAGTACTATGAGGATAGTTATGAGAGAACAATGTAGTCTTGACCACAGACAGACCTGTGAGTAATGTAATACCAAGAGGCGAGGTTGCAAGTCGAACTATATAAATAAATAAATGTAAATGTAACAAAATAAATAAATACGAGTGTGTCTCACAAAAGTTTTAAAATGTGTTTAGTTTATACTATTTTAAAGTAAAATAAACGTTTCACGATCAAAGGCTTTACGTATTTTCTCTAACACAAAATTTAAATGGCTCCACTATGCTCTTGTGTTTCTTTAATTTGCATGTCCAGCTTTGAACTGCGCGCGTTAGCCTTTTATCTAGCTAGAGGCTGTCCAAACCTAGACTACGATTACAGTTTTGGTTGTTACTGTATAGATATATATACTGTATGTTTTTAGGTTTTTACCATGGAGCGGAATCTTATGGCAAAACAATTGAAAGGTGATAGAGACGGGACATTTTTTTTTTTTTTATCGAGTATTCAAGCTATCGATACTTTTTAACAGCTGAGAATACAGACGGACGGACAGACATATCAACCATTTTTTAGAAACAAAATAATAGATCAACACGAAACGTCAAATTAAAACAGATATGACGTAATTAATTTTTCATTTTGATTACCGTATTATTAGAACCGTAATCAAAAGAGATCCAATACCATAATAGTGTCTATAGGATAAACTTCCCGAGTCGCGGTAGTTATCAGAATTTTTTGATAGATAAGACAATGTTTTATTTATGTGTCATTAAAGACTATTTATGTGTAAAGAATAAAAATTAAAAGTATTTGCTAAGTTAATTAACAATAAAGTTCATAACTAAAAAGTCTCGATAGCTTGAATACTCGATAAAAAATAATGACCCGTCTCTATCACCTTTTAATTGTTTTGCCATCCGATTCCGTTCCCTGGTTATTACGCACCATTCATTCCTATTTCTGCCGGCAAACAGCATTGCTGAATTTCGGTTTGAATTTTATGAGGACCGGTGAAATTACACGCACGTGTGATTTTCCAACTTTGTCTCTAAAGGCAAAGCACCAGCAGTCTTATTGGTGTACACAGGCTGTAAACGAGTTCGTGTAATTCCTTAAAACCACATCATGATCTACTACTGATGTAAATTGGTCCCGCACGGGATTTAGCTAGATTAAAAATAAAAAATTAAAATCAGTTTTTTTTCATGCGATAGCGGTAATTGATCTTATCTAAACGTCCTAATAAGGAATCAGTAAAAAATAACAAAATATTTTTTTGCAATTTTTTACTTTTATTTTTGTGAACATTTATAAATTAATGGAAACACGGCGACACGGCTGTTGGGCATGACTAAGGCGATATAGCTCTTTGCAGTCAGTTAACTCGGCTCTCTTTTGAATTTATTTTTCAGTTGATTTTCAGTAATGCCCATTTAGGGTTAATCTGTATCACCAGTAGATCACGTGGTTTGAAGGAATTACACGAATTCGTTTACAGTTTGTATAGCGGCGGTAACTACTTTCCATCAGGCCGTTAGCTTGTTTGCCAAGCAATAAAAAAATAGATTAATAAAGACAATAGGCTCGCCCACTATTACATGGGACTTATAAGGGCGAAATAAGGGTGTATAATACACCTCTGTCTAACCATTCGGGTAATACAGGCGTGATGTTACGTAAAGCCGTAGTCTGTTAGAAACGCTGCAGACCGCAAGCGTTTGAGAGAGACCACTTTGGTGCAACTCTGTAATAAGCATTCGTCGGCTGCGTGCAGCGTGACGCCAGACGCAGCCTACGACATTTATAACAGACTACGGCCTGAAGTAAAAGAATTATAATAATATATATAATATCGTTTTCTTCCGGTAATAGAAGTTAAATAGTCCATTAACACCCCCTCCCATAGACCAGTTTTATTTTGACCATATTTCACAATAGTTTTGCAGCCACCTGAGACGGTCCATGACTGTACTCCAATAGTGCAGCCGTGGATAGGCCCCGGTTGGTGCCCCACCCCATTTTAGATTAAAGTTCTCAAAGGGGCCTCTGCGCGTTGGACCTGTGTCCCCGTGTATGCCTTCCAAAGGACCGGACATCTTCCGCATGGAAGATGAGCCGTGACTAGAGCGACATTATAATAATAATAACGGATAAAAAGTTCTCAAAAGGAGCCTCTGCGCGTTGGACCTGTGTCCCCGTGTATGCCTTCCAAAGGACCGGACATCTTCCGCACAGGAGATGAGCCGTGACTCTAGAGAGATAACGGATAATAATTGTGCCCGGTTGATGGCAATAAGCTGACACCCTATTACATGAGACGTAAACATAACGGCGAAATGGGGGTTTACTATATACCTCTGCCCAACCCTTCAAGGAATATAGGCGTAATGTTATGTTGTTTCTAAATAAAATTCAAAAGATTTTACGTCAATCACGTGCCTGTTTTTCCAATACCCGAACATCAAATCAACGAAAATCATTCAACTTTCAAACATAATACGAAATTATTGGACCTGAATTAAAAAGGTTCAAATTACTTTGAGCGTTAATAAACTCGCTACAAGAAGAAAAATATATTCCAAGAGATATTGTTACAATTTTCAGCGGAGCTTAACTCAAATTCTCTTCATAACTTACAGACAGCGATCCTTTGTTTCATTATGAAAGTTCTCAACTTTATTTTCAATACACAGAGCTTAAAACTTGTTAATACTCAAATGTTCACAAATAAGCAGCATACTTGCTCTTCATAATGAAATATACAGCATAAAGCTGTGCGAGCACGGAACTTTTTATCGAGTCGATTCGAGAAATTTATGTATTCTAAACGTCAAAGGAGATGTTTCAGAAATGTATGGAGCCTGGGCTAGCACCGTGTACACTATATGTAAATATAGTTGGACAATAAAGTAACCGTTTTTTAATGTTAATTTTCTATAATTTTACTTCGTTTAATTGTACAATCAAGATAATCTTGGTCAAGGAGAGCAACACAACACAAAAATATGGTGGATCGAAATTATGTGAAATGTCATTTTGACATCTGTTGACATGACATGTCATAGGATGGAAGGATAGGTTTATGACTGTCAAAGTTGTCAAACTCATGTCAATGTCAAACACAATTGTCATGGCTACCAGAAAAAAAGGGTTATCATATTAAAAAAACGTCCCCAAATAATAATTCCAGTGCAAGAGTACTTTGCTTCAAATTAATTTATTTGTTTTTGTATGGAATTCCCCCATTTTTTTTCCTATTTTTCTATATACTGTACATAGTGGTGGTCCAAAATCAAACATCTCCTTTGACATAAGATATAGATAAAACGACAAGCGCTGTAATTTTATCTATATCTTACGTCAAATTTGACGTTTAGAATAGATCAATTTCTCGAATCGATTCGACAAAAGATCCGTGCTCGCACTGCTGCAGTGCGAGCACGGTTCTTTGATCGATAAACTTCTCGACTCGATAAAAGTTTAAACATACCGAATTTTATCGAGAGTCGGTAGCATGGAACTTGCCTCGGTATCTTTATCGAGCCTTGTCGACGGCTGTCTTCTCGATAGCTTATCGACTTTTTAAAATGGCAACACCAGATTTAAAAATATCATTCACTCATGTAGACTTTATTATATTTACGAAATAATCTTTTCCTGGTTATTTCTCGCGATTGAAAACTATTTCGTTATATTATTTTGTTAGAAATATTGTAAACATTTTTTTATAATCTTTGTAAAATTGTAAAAAAATATTAAAAAAAAAAAAATTTTAGTGGCAAAAAAGAGTAGAAAAATTGGGGGCACCACTCGTCATACATTATTGAATTAAACTTAAATTCGCGTCTCTAAACTCTGCTTGTGGATCCTTTTCATGTCACGATGCGTTCTGCTTTCAACATCTAACAAAATGAATTCTCCAAAATCCATTTGTTTTGCAAAAATAGCTTCAAAGAATCTTTATCTACCAACTTTTAACTGACGACAACAATTCGTGATAATTCGAGAAATATACCAATAAGAACTGTCAAAAGTCGACATAATCGATAAGATTTGTCGATTATATCGAGGCCTCGATAAAATACGATCCGAGCTACCTTTGTCGTTTTATCAATATCTTATGTCAAATTTGACGTTTAGAATAGATAAATTTCTCGAATCGACTCGATAAAAACAACCGTGCTCGCACTGCTGGTTAGACACTATAACTTTCGTGCGACACATTCATATTTATCATTAGTTACGGCTTACTCACCACGGCATGACCTATTTTCGTATAGCTCGTGCTGAAGAAGACGGTTTACTCACGTGAGTAAATCATAATTACTCACTTTACATCCGAAATCCATGAACTTTGGTGATTAGTTACGATTTACTCACGTACATTTTTTGGAATTGCCCGACTAGTAGAAGCAACCTCTTTTTTTTCTGTTGGGCTTCTGTTGATGGTCCTTGCGGACCCCTTCTTCGTAACCGGGCAGTTATTGGCGAGACCTGACGGGTCTCTAGCCAATTGGGGGGAAGTAAAATACTTAACCTAAGCCAACTACCAGTACTACACTAACATCATGACTACCTGCAACAACAGCACTAAAGGCAACCCCTAGTGGGACTCGGACCTCGGCTTAGGGCGTTACTGGCGGGGGCTTAGGAGAGAGAAACAGGTTGATGAGGGCTGAATTATCGATGTGACTGCGGAGTCTGAAGAGACGACCGGCTCCACGACGGGAGAGCTCGGTGGATCAGCATGCGCAGTTCAGACTACGCTAGATTAAGCGTAGTCTGAACTGCGCTTCAGAATTTGATTAAAAATTGCGTAAACGGTGAAAGAAAATATTGTGAGGAAACCAGCGCACATGAGAAGCTCCTTAAAGTTCTCGATGGTTTCACATTTTGCTTGGTGATAGGATTTTTACGGTCCACCTGGCTAGCTACCACCCTCACATTAAAGTTCGACGCCAAGCAGTTTACTGTGTTCCGTCGTGTATATGTGAGAGCCAGAGAGGTATAGGGGAATCCCTCTTTATCTTTGTTACTTGGATTCGTGTGCTCCATCTTAGACCCTGTCTGCGTTTACCATCAGGTGTGACGAGGGACAAACGCGAACACGTAAAGTAACTAATCAGAATAAAAATTAAAAAAACCTTTTTCGGATGAGGTTTTCAGATATGAATGTGTTATAATCAGTGATCGGAAAAAGGTGAGCTAATTTACCTAAACTTCAAAGAACAGAGACAAAAACTGGAGACTTCCTTACGACAATATTTTTTTTCGTGAAAATTATTCCGGGTTTCGGGACATCACTAAAGTATATTTAATATTAATGTTAATAGTACAGAAAACAATTAAATTCGTTTCCTATTTTTGTTTCCCAAAATTGTCACAAAATCAGATGACACGTTTTTCATTGTTTTTAAAAAAGAGATTGTTTATTGTTTTCAAAAAAGGAGATTGTATTTTATTTTTTGAAAACAAATGAAAGACAATCTCCGAGAAAATTCTCCCGAAAAAAAATTTTTGTCGTAAGGAAGTCTCCACTTTTTGTCTGTGTTCTTTGAAGTTTAGGTAAATTAGCTCACCCTTTTCCGATCACTGGTTATAATGATGGAATGACTTGATGATGTTATCCTTGGTTATCAAAACATTTTCTCATGCGACGGTTTGCTGCCAACTCCGCATAAAACAATTAAAAATCTATTGTTCTATGAGTGATGGCTGTCAAAGCGTTAACTCTTTGAAAACCAGTTTCAGAGACAATAGATAAACAAAAGCTACCGCTACTGATCGGTGGCGCTGGGACATTGGAGCGTTTATATTGAATGTATTGCTACGGATTCCCTTTTTTTTTTCAAAGCGAGACATTTCTGTGTTTTTGCGGACAACCGGACACAGCTCAAAAGCGTGTATCAATATAGCGTATAGTGCGAACGTTATGTTATATAGTTATAGCTTAAGACGCAATATGCTTTAGGTACTATACAGGATATATACGAATTCGTGTAATTCCTTCAAACCGCGTAATCTACTGGTTACACTGATTGACATTGTAAAGGTATTTTCAAAAATTAACAAAAAAAAGTTTCCAAAAAATGAACCATGGTATTCTTTATGTGAGTCATTTTAGCGTCCCAAGTTAACTGACTGCGTGGAGCGGTATCGCGCTAGTTGTGTCGATGCCATGTATAAATTAATGAAGGCACGGCGACACAGCTGACGTGTCGCCGTGCCTTCATTAATTTATGCATGGCATCGAAATTTTCAATAAAATAAAAAATTGAAAAAAAGTATGTATTTATTTGTAATCAATTTAAATCCCGTGAGTGGTATTAGTGGTATATAGAGTAAGAGTATACCATTAATAAATCATGTGAATTATAGAATTACACGAATTCGTTAACACCCTGTATAGTTATAGCCTATAACGCAATATGCTTTACTATGTACATAGCGAAATAGTATAGAGTATTCTGAACTGCCCTTGATCTGCACATGAATTCGAAGTCAGAGGTGCGGACTGTACCCCAAGTGTGAGTTTTTTGTATGTTACTACTGTAGTTGCGTCACGCCAAAAATGTATGAAAATTTAGGCAGCGCCTCTAGCGGCGAATAGCGAGACTAAAAATTTGTATGACATTTTTGGCGTGACGCAACTACAGCAGTAACGTAAAAAACTCACACTTGGGGTACTGGTATCGAACTTCAACCCTCCAGTATGGAAGGCAAGCGTTCAACCACTAGGCTGTCACTATTTACAATGAAATTAATATCTAATTAATTTTAGATAATAGAATATATCCGGCTTATTTCCAAATTACACGTTACACGTGGAATAACTTTATAATTATGTTGATTAACGTGAAATGTTGTCGGGAAATCTCAGGGATATTATTATGATAATTAATCTGTACCAGAGCGTATTAGTTTCTACGTAAGTTTGAAATTAATTATGTTGCGGTGCTTATGCAGGGTGTGTCGTAAATAGTGGTCTAACGTTAAGGGGTCGACACACCGTGTATTCAGCTACTACATATCACAATTTGAACGATTTTTAACCGACTTCAAAAAGGAGGAGGTTCTCAATTCGGTTGTATTCTTTTTTTTTTTATGTTTGTTACCTCATATCTCCGTCATTTATGAACCGATTTGAAAAATTCTTTTTTGTTCGAAAGGGTACTTCCCAATTGACTCCATATAAATTTTGTTATGATTAGACCATGAACTTTAGAGATATGGAACGGAACTCCTCATCGGATCAAAGCAAAATTCTTAAATTACTAATATTGCTTTGTTTATATTTTTTGTTGGGAACTGACTACTGGAAAAGTGGAGGGGGTGCGTGTCCCCCCTCCCCCCTTTGGAATGTTTTCATTATATCGTGTAAGGTATCATTTGAAAGGACTTTTTATGCCCGACTACGGCAAAGTCAAAAAGAAGGGTTATGAAGGAGGGTGTTAAAATTTTGACACTAAAACGTATTTAATAAAAAATAAACATTAAAAAAAAGTAAAAACCGACTTCAAAGAAATACTAAATGGAGTAAAATAATTACCATAATATAAAATTAACAGTTTCAGAAGTCAGTGCAACTCTACACTGAAGCAAATAGAAGCCACCGACTTCTGAAACTGTTAATTTTATATTGTAGTAATTATTTTACTCCTTTTAGTATTTCTTTGAAGTCGGTTTTTACTTTTTTTGATTTACCATAGGTCTCAGAATTGTGATAGCTCAGTTTACGCCTCGCCAGTTGTACTAGTCTGTATTTTTTCACACTTATGGCCAAATACCCAAACTTTCTTTACTTTGCCTTAAAATTGAGTAGCATTTGAATATTTGGCTGGCAGAATAATCGAATAACGATGGAGCCATAAAAACTAAATTAGGATTGGAGTATTTAGCCATTAAAGTAGAGAACTAAAGTATAAAATTACATATATATTAGTTTCCGTTTGTTATAGCTCTAGAACGAGCAGACAGTTCTCTGCAAATAATGCCTTACTTTGTAATACAAAAGTACCATTGCTTTTTTTTTACGGAAAGAATTTAGCAAACATTCGTTTTGGCTTTCACTGTATAAGTACGTTAGTTACAAAAGGCACAAAGCTGAAACGAATGTTTGCTAAATTCTTTCCGTAAAAAAGAAAGCAAGCAATAAAATTATTATTCAAACATGGTACAGTACCTACTACATACCTAAGAAATTACATCGATGTACTTGATCGAACAACCAATAGCATTCGCTCATTTACGCGACACTCACACTTATTGCGACCGCATAAAGATCATTTTTTATTGCAGTACTTTTATGCATTCGTGGTCTCTAAGTCGCACTCAGAAAGTGATCGGTTTTTCGAAATTGGCCAAAAAGACTTCGTAAGTAGTTCTGTCAGACTATACAGTCACGAGCACCAAAATGTATACACGTCTTAATACACGTAGTGAAATTATAAACTGCACTAACGAAGGAGTTGTAATGGAATGCTTGAAATATTGTTTACATAGTATCTACGAATGCATACGAATATATGGTATTTAAAATATTTCGGTAAATTCAATCGGTATTTAGGGAGAAAATCACCTGAATTTCGCTACATGCGTATATATACATTTTGACGAGTTATGCGAAAATAAATGTAGGAAACAGGGGCCCAATTCTCCTAAAATAAATCTTGATAAATCACAACCGAACCAAGGCCGAACCGTTCATTCAAACAGTTCTCAATTTCAAAAGCTGTCGAATTGTTTGACACAAAAAACAAAATCAATCATTTTGAAAGTTTTCGAAAACAAAAACTGACTGATGGTTGTGGTTCGATTGCGTTTGGCAACAATTTATTTTAGGAGAATTAGGCCCCAGCTGATTTTTTTTTCGCGATTTCTGGTTTGGTCCCACAGTAAAAGTTATTCATAATGATGAGTACAATGACCCTATAAGAGGTTGCTGGTGTTTTACAAATAACCCTGTATAAAGAGAAACCTGATGATAAATATACATATATACAAACAAAAATATGAATATAATTAAATGTCTATTGTAAGTATTTGAAACTTATGTCTATTTATAGTATTCTGATAAATTTGTTTTAAATGTCAGGCGGTAGGTACTAAAGTCGTTGGAGTACGTTTCCACCCATGTAATTTATGTCTACGCCTACGATTTGTCGTACAATTGTTTTGTCGGTACCCGAAATAACGTGTTTTATTACGCAAATGAAAACTTTGCTGTAGTAAGTATTTTTAGACATTCATTAGTTCGTTGACGAGATTTATTTTGTTTTGTCATTACAAATGGTAATGTTTTTTATTTTTATTTTATTTTATTTGGAACAACAAACAATTACATAATAGAAGATACAGACAATGAAACATAAAACTAATAATTATGTAATCAACAGCGTTATTCACAGCATACAAGTGGAATATATTAATAACGCGCTTCAAAGAACAGAAAAAAGTTAGTAACAAATGAAATACTTAAACTAAAAATTATCCTAACTGTGCTTTTTTATGAATGTACATATACAAGTTTATAATATGTTAGAATAATAAGATGTCTGATTCTTTGGTCGCTTTGAGGGCTGAATTTCGAAATCTTCCTGGAGTTATAGAAAATAAGTCGATGTCAAGATAATACTTATTGTAATTGTCGGTAAGACGTCGCAATGGTGCTCGTATACCAGCATTAGTTCGACACGCTCTTACCGCGAACAATGGTTGTTTACGCACTCCACGTATGTGCGCTCTTCTGGGAACTAAGAAACATATTTTGTAGCATACTTCCGAACAGTCATAAGCATTACTACAGAGGTCGTACAGAAGCATGGTTTCCAGAAATGTCCGCCGACTAGCAAGGCTAAGAAGGTTATATTTCCTTAGCAAATCGACGTAAGACATAGAAGAGTGAAAGCACCTGTAATGCATGGATCTCAAAAATTTCTTTTGTACCTTTTCAATACAGTCAGAGTATTTAATATATAAAGGGTTCCACACCGCAACTGCATACTCCAATTGAGATCTAATTAGGGCTTTGTATAGATGTAGGTAGGTCTGAGGGCGTACGAATTCAGTGGCCGATCTCATAACAAAACCGTACATGCGCCAAGCCTTGCTAACAATGGTATTGATGTGTATATCAAGATGGAGCTTATCATCAATAACTACACCAAGGTCACGTACCATGCTTACCCTATTTAATGTTGCATCACTTAGGGAGTAGTCGTATTTGTAAATGTTTTTGTTTTTAGTAATACTTAAGCAGCAACACTTGGGAACGCTAAGTTTGAGCTTATTACACAAGCAGTATTCGGTAAGTCTATCTAAATCACACTGTAAAGCAAGACAATCACTATAATGTTTAATCAGTTTAAAAAATTTCAAGTCATCTGCATATAAAAGGAATTTTGAATTTTGAAAACAAATACCTATGTCATTGATAAATAAAATGAACAAAAGAGGTCCCAAAATTGATCCTTGTGGAACACCAGACGTTACAACTATACTAGATGAGTGATAGCCATTAATCACTACACGCTGCGTTCTTTTAGAAACATACGAAGAAAACCACCTCAATAAGTTCCCACGTATACCATTAAATGCGATTTTACTCAACAGCAGTTCGTGGTCGACCTTATCGAAAGCTTTCTGAAAATCAGTGTAAACTGAATCTACTTGAGTACCAGCATCCATACTATTAAATATGTAATCTGTGTACGCTACAAGGTTTGTTATAGTGGATCTTCTTTTGACGAAACCGTGTTGTTGTGGAACAATAGCACTATGAAGTAAAGGATATAGATCACTGTGTACAAGTCTTTCAAATAGTTTCGACAAGGCCGACAAAATTGATATTGGGCGGTAGTTTTCAACGTCGTCTCTTGGACCAGACTTGTGAACAGGTGTTATGTTGGCTTGTTTCCAAGCTTCAGGGAAGACACCTTCTGAAAGGGATCGATTAAATATAATTTGTAGGGGAGTGCATATATTTTTTGCAGTATTCCTAAGAAATATTACAGGAAGTGCATCGGGACCTGGCCCTTTTGAGATATCCAAGGACTGGAGGTTCTTCAATACATGATCAATTGTAAACTGAATATTATCTACAACAGTACAATTTTCAGAACATTCTGCGTTTGTGCACGTAGAACTAGTTAAAGTAGACGGTTCATACACTGATTTAAAAAAAATGGAAAAAAGATTGCAGATTTCGTCAGGGTTGTTCGAGGATTGATTTTTGAAGCGCACAGTTGAGGGAATACCTTTAGATGTCTTGCGGTTAGAGATAAATTTCCAGAAATAATTAGCATTAACTTTTATACTTTCCTCAACAGTATTGATGTACCTGGTATAACAAATTTTACACTCAACTTGGAATCGGGATCTAAAAATAGTGAATTGTTCGTAATCTGACAGATTTTGATACTTTTTCCATTTTATCCAAGCTTTAGACTTATTTTTGAATATATGGATGAGAGCCGGTGAGAACCAAACTGGGAATTTCGTCGACCTTATCGTTGATAAAGGGACATGCGTTTTAATTACACGAAAAATTAAGTTATAGAAAATGTTTAATGATTCATCCACAGAATAATTATGTAGAGAAGCCTCCCAGTCTATTTTTGACAAATCTTCATTAATATTGTCATAATTGGCTTTGAAAAAGTTATATCTTTTTATTAAATTACGCGTCATATTGTTTCTACTTGTCTGGAAAGGAATTAAAATATAAAATGGTGGATGATATTGATCTGGGGGTAGTAAAAGATCATTGGGTCCGCACACCGTGCAGTCATTATTACTGATAAAGAGATCAAGTATCTTATCACGCATGTTAGTAAGTGTGTTATATTGGGAAGCATTATGGGTGGACAAAAAATTACTTAACACTACACTAACGGGGGAGTTACCTACATAAACCTGGCCAAAGTTAGATTGGTTATTGCTGTTGGTATTCCATTCTAGGTCAGGTAAATTATAATCGCCGACAAGATAGAAGCGCTCAACACTAGTATTTTCAAGGTAGGCATCCAACATTTCAAAATAAGCATTATAGACACATTCCGGGGTTTTAGGGGGTATGTAAGCCGCACCAATGATATGATATTTACCCTTATTTATGCTGGGCATCTGTAAAATAATATGTTCAATATTAGTATGAAGAGTTGTGAAAGAATTTATTCTAACCGAGTGTAGTGCTTTTAGAACCGCCACTAGAGTTCCTCCCCCCTCTTTCTTTCCAGTAGCTTCTCGGTCGCGGTCGCATCGGTATACAATATAGCGATCATCGATGAATTCAGCGTCCAATATCTCCGGCGTCAGCCAAGTTTCCGTCAGTACAATAACATCGTAACAATTAGCCAATATATTAACGTATAACATATGCAGTTTGGTGCGGATTCCCCTACAATTCTGATAGTAAACGGTAAGAAACTGTTTATCCATTACTGAAAAGAACACTACTAATAAATAAGACATTGTACGATATGTGAGCTTTAATGACTACTACAAGTGAGTTTTTCAATACGTCAGCAATACAAGGGAAATATATAGGTACATAGAGTAAATTATGCTTGCGTATAGTTTGGAGTAGATAAAGTAGTCGTTGGTTATTGTATCGCAAGGCTGTCAGACTGCTGAATGCACGCAACAAAAATGTTTGTATATTTTTTGAGCTGTAGTGGACGTTAATGAATAACACTAGATGGAGCTCGGCGAGCACAAAACAAGGACGGTAAAAATGATCAAAGCAATCAATCAAATAGACGTGATAACATGGTACCTATTATGGTAAACAACAACATCAGAAATAGGCATAAGAAAAGCAAAACGATTAGTTGGGATAGCGTAAAGTTCTTATCGAGAGATGAGTTAATGCTCAGGATTTGTGGACCCAGTTGCCGGCGAGCCAGGTTTGATTTTTCCCACGTCCTGGTGAGATTTGATAGCGAATGCTCGCGCTCCTTCCTTTTCTCTAACAAGAATGGTTCCATTTTTAACCCACACGAACTTATAGTTGCACTTAGCGGCCGCTTCCCGACATTCCCGAAACAACTGTTTATTTTTCAGGGTCAAATGCTCATGAACGTAAATAGGCAAGGTTGAGTTCGAGAAGCCAAGCAAATCTGCATTCAAGCCTTTAAATAATCTGCAGGCGCTGAGTACGTTGTCTCTAAGTATTCGGGAAGTAAACTTCACAATGATGTTTTTAGGTCTGTCGTTCTGTTGAGCGTGGGGGACGCGATGTATGGCAATAATGTCCTTTGGAGTAATATTGAAATTAATTTTAGAGCCAATGTTTTCCATAATGGTGATCAAATTTTCTTGTCGCCTTTCAGGTATGTTACAAACCTCGATATTACAACTCCGGGCGCTTTGTTCCATGTAGTCTATTTTAGCCACGAGAGTAATTACTGTGTTTTGCAAGTCTACCATATTGTGACTCTGTTTGTTCAAGCTATCAACTTGCGATTGGATATCATTCTGTTGGTCCATCGTATATTTAACAGATTTATCTATTTCAACTAGATCTTGTGACAGTGTTTTGTATTTCTCGTCTTGTTTTTCGACACTCTGCTTGATAGACAACTGTTCTGAGCGGAAAAAACATACATCGCTTTTGATTTCCGTGGTTACCTGAGTCAAAGTAGCCAAATCTGTCTTTATATTCACGACGTTGTCGGTGATCACCGACATTCTTTCATCCATGTCACGTCGCCACTCATTCAAAGTATTTTTCAGGTCGGTTGACAATATACTAAACGCCTGAGAAAATTCCGACTCTGGTTGTTTACGCTTACAACGTGTGGTGATATTATGTTGCTCATCACTTGCTCCAGGCGCTTTATTTAAATCGGTGTCCGAAGAACATTTAATTTTCGTATCAGGGGAACGTAGCATGGTTATTTTTTTTTTATTTTTTTTTTTTATATATATATCCTTGTCACTACTTAGCTTGATAATATTTTGATCCGAATATTTGCAAATAATCCAATTTCGTGCGCTAAGACGTGCTTTATTCACTGACAGTAAAGTAACACGTTTCTTTTGTGTTCGCTAACTACCGCATCAACGGCCAGCGTAGCGCGCCGTTATCGCTCTTACGCCGTTCGCGCAACCGCGACGATCCCGTGCACTTGCCGCGCTGTCCGATGAACCACACAATGATTTGCACTTTGGTCAACGTTATAATATCCTTTGTTATCACTTTTTATTTATGAGAACTGCACATTAATACTAGTTCAATGTTTTTATAAATAGGCACAGGTAATTTAAATCACTTAAGTAATTTTAATGATTTATCAAAGTAAGACAACTGCAAACTTCAAACTGGAAACTTTGATGCACGTTTGACGTATGTTTTGAGCAGGTTAAAAATAATTTATCATAACATTACGCCCCCGTCTCATCTTCAGATATATGATCATATCGCTAGGCATAATTATGGTCTTATAACGGCTATAACCATGTTACTGCGACAAATATATTGTTTTATTTGATTCTATGGTAGATATACAAGGTTAGTCGGAAAGGGGGTACTAATCCGAAGCCCACTTAAAGTATCGCTGATGACTGTTTGAAAGCAAGTGTTAAAATTTCAAAATTCGATATAGGTATTTTTTTTCCAAATAAAATGATTTATATTTTAGTTTTTTCAAAAATTCTTCATCCCTGCTTTAGTTACAAATTCAGAAAATGATGCTTCTAATTCATGACCTCAAGTATGACCTAAAATGTAAACACAGCTGATCATAACTGGGGATAGATAGATTTTAGAGTTTTTTTTTTTGAGATTTTTGAACGACTGTTTCTCCTAAACTATTGACTTTTGGGAAAAGTTGTAGAACAAAAGTTATTCATTATTATGTGTACTATAACACCCCTTCGGATCAGTACCCCCTTTCCGATTAACCTTGTATAACTATTTAACTAGATTAGTTTAGTCAGATAACCATATTACTAGATTGCGACCGTAAGGTAGTAATGAATCGCTTTCGTATAACTATGTTACGGTATATAATTATATCCCTAGGGATATAACTATATTACGGCCATATCTATCATACTGCAATAAACACCCCCTGTGTGTACTATAGTACACCCCCATTTCGCCGTTATATTAAAGTGCCATGTAATAGGGGACGATCTTATTGTCATCAACCTTCAGTCACCAACACAGTCAACACACACAACAGTCAACAGTCTCGTTGTGAAATTGCACACGTAAAAATCCAATAACACTTTGCCCGACCTGGAGATCGAACACAGAACCTCACGCTCAGCGGTCGCACTTGCGACTACTAGATCAACGGGACAGTCATTTGAAAATGACGTTATTTGATATGAACTTTTGCAGAGACGAACATCTTAAATCAACATACAATTAATTTGAAAACAACAATGTGTTATAACTTTCGTGAGACACATTCATATTTATGATTATTTACGGTTTACTCACGTGCATTTTTCGGGATTGCCCGACTAGTTTTGTAACCAACCCTTACTCTAATTACCCCTTTTTTTTCACACATAGTAAATCAACAAGAGATGATTATGACTAACACTCTAAATACAATAAATCCACTGTACTATATCGCGAATGAATGGAATCACTGATTAGAAAACTCTTAACTTTTTATTTATAACAACAATTACATTGTGTCACCAAAATTCTAAATAGCTTGCATTGTACAACATTGTAAATGAATAGAATCACTGACTAGAAAACCCCTTGACCGCTCTCTACTTTTAGTAACAGTTTGATTTATTATTAAAACAAAAATATTTTAAATAACTTACCACTGTACTATAATTTAAGTACTAAATTGTGAATGAATGAAATCATTAACCTTTGACCGCGCTCTGTTCTTGGTAACAGTTGATTCATTATTATTCAACGTTAAATAACCACTTTATTGTATTCTAAGTTGTATATAAGCTTTACCAAATTTTAATTAAATCAGTTATTACATCAGACTCCGTGTGTTTCACTTGTGTTCCACAAGCCCCGAATCAGTACGCCTGTAACAGTTTCGGACCCAAACGGAGCCCTTAATCATGAGCTGAAAACGCGGCGAGGTCGCGAGCCGAACTTTCGTCTAAAACAACAATGTGTTATAACTTTCGTGAGACACATTCATATTTATGATTATTTACGGTTTTTACTCACGTGCAGTTTTCGGGATTGCCCGACTAGTTTCGGACCCAAACGGAGCCCTTAATCATGAGTTGAACACGCGGTGAGGTCGCGAGACCAAAGTTCGTCGTTAAGGGCTCCGTTTGGGTCCGAAACTAGTCGGGCAATCCCGAAAAATGCGCGTGAGTAAACCGTAAATAAGCATAAACAACAATGTGGATAGAAAATCGACGACACGTTTGGTTCAGTGGCTGAACGATTGGCTTCTATGCAAGGGGTCATGCAGGCGGTTCGCGAGCTCGTAGAACAAAGTGGCTGCTTCGCACCGCATCTCATTGAATTCGCGTGTCACCGCATCGGATTGCTTTGCAATTCGCGTTCGCTTTGAACCGCCAACGTAGGACGCCGCGTTAGAGAACTAATTAGAGTTATTAGTATGTTGAAATACTAACAAACTAAGCCACCACTGGACCAAAAGTAAAACACCGAGTTGGATACTACTCGTTTATAGCTCGCTTGTTGCCCATCCGTTCAGTGACCTTCTAAATATGATAAAATTACACAAAATGTTTCCATTTATCTCCCACGCGAAGTTAAAAGTAAAGGATTGTTTATTTATAGTTCCGTTGTCATACACTCGGAGTTGTGCCGGCTTAAAATAAAACTGTAATATTGAATCTAACATGTCGTAGGAAGCGATTAGAGGATTAGTGTAGGCCGACTATTGCGAAAGTCGTGATGTTCCTAGGCTTTTGTAAACTTGAATGCCTTTTTCATTAGTAGATTAAAATATTAAGAGAGTATAATGGTAGTACTCTCTATTTTCCTGAAAATCATGAATCACATCACATCCTAAGGTTGTCTGAAGTCTGGCAAAAATTGCCTATACCCTGAGTCCTGACGTCTCCCTACAAAACGTTGCGATACAAAGAATACCCATTTATTTTAAATAAAACTTCGGTAATGGAAGTGAATTTGCTACATAACTGAGAAAACAGCTGATAATTACGCAACGGTTGAATCGATTTCCATCAAACTTAGCTAATAATTATATTGAAAATAAAACTTTCGAGCAAAAAAACATTTTAACGATATCGAGTCATCCGTTTCGGAGTTATGTTGCCACAAACAGATAGACAGATATACAGACTAACAGACAGCCATAAAGACAGATGGACAGACTAACAGACGTACAGACATAGGTATCAAACTTATAAAACATCCTTCTTCTCGCATCGCGGGTTAAAAATAGGCTTCAAACGTATAACGCCTCTCTTTTTGAGTCGGGAATGAAATCTAAAAAATGCTTGAAAATGGTGTTCGCAAACTCTTAGCTATAGAAAAAAATACCATGGACAGGAATTGTAGGGAATTTAATTTTTACAAGATTGATCAATCTATTTTTGACGTAAAACCCATATACAAGGAGTTATGTAATAAAAACTTATTTTTGGGGTCTTTAATCCAAGATGGCGGAGCGCGCCGAGGTCACTCAAGGTCGAATACTTGATATTTTCACAAGAACACCTAAACATACCACATATCCAAAATTCAGGACTGACGGACCTTTTGCAAGTGAAAACTTCCTGGCGACTGGGCTTTAATGTTTCTTATTTGTTTTGTGTAAAATAAAGAGTATTATATTTTACATAATTATTGTATAATTGTATAGTAGTAGATCTTCTTTTGAATGAGTTCGCCTGGAGAAGAACTAACACAATATCTATTTCTGCCTCCAAGCAGCATACCTGTGTTCCAGTTTGAAGGGTATGGTTACCGGTGAAATTACAGGCATGTGCGACTTTCCAACTTTTTCACAAAGGTTGACTAAGTATCAGTAATCCGTTTGGTGTTGTAGGTGTAATAGGCGGCGGTAAAAGATAAAGACGTTTTTGTGTACAATTTTATTTTCATTTTGCAAAGACTGCTAAACCTTGTGTGGAAATAAGATTGGTCGGTTCTTTTTGTGTCGGCCGCTTGAGTAGATTCCGTGTCCTTCAACAGCAGTAATACGCGGTCACATACAAGGTGTAACATAAATAACGCACAACCTTTTAATCATTATGAACAACTTTTACTACGGGACCAAACCTAAAATCGCGAAAAAAATCAGATGTTCCCTACATTTATGTTCGCATAACTCGTCAAAATGTAGGGAACAGCCGATTTTTTCTCGCGATTTCAGGTTTGGTCCCATAGTAAAAGTTGTTCATGATGATGAGTACAGTGATCACTTATGAGGTTGTGCGTTATTTATGTTACACCTTGTAGATCCCTTTACGGTCTCATTGATTTTGACTGTCCTAATTAACCATGTTCAGTGCCCGATGCCCTCCGGGAGGCACCTTCTTGTCGCATTCGGGATGCCAGGTGCCTTATTTTAAAGTGAAGGCTTATTTTGATTGAAAGTTATTCTTCGAATTAAAACAAACAGCAAAACCCCCTGAAAATACTACTTTACTACGTAGTATAGTGTTTTATGACACGTTTTTTAACTCAATGTCAAGAACCCTCCTTGAGGGTTCACCCTTAGCTCAAACGTAATGCCGAGGACCTTCCTGGATGGTCTATTAGCAATATGAATGGCGGCGTGACGTATGAGCTCTATGAAAGCTGTGGTGAACTCGAATGTGTTAAAGAAAAAGGTACGCTGTGTGACTGTGTGTGTAGGCCGTCCGCATTAGCAATATGACTGATACCTACACATTTTGCAAATACGACCTTATGAATCTTTAAATAACGACTGTAAAAAACTGCAGTCACTAAACGATTGCCGGTGCACCATAATATGTCACGTCGTCTGCTCGGCCTAAAACTCCATGTCCTCAACACAATCCTATACTTAATACCAATTACTATAATTCCAGGTGTAATGAACGCAGCCGACTACTACGGTCTGGACGAGCTACGCCGCGCATGCGCCGGTTTCGTGCAATGCTGCATCACTGTGGACACCGTGTGTGCCCTCCTTGCGTCAGCTGAAAGATACATACAGTATAAGTGCACCAAGTCGCTGGTGCAGAAGGTAGGATTTATTTATGTAGATAATTCGATCCACGAAGACTCACTGACTCTTTATTTAAATCGCTATAGGGCAAAAGTTAGTTTTATCGCCACACAATAGTTAGGCCTCATTTACGGAGACGCGGGGAGTCGCTCGTCGCGTGCGGCGTGGCGTCTCGCGGCGCGTCGTACGATTTTTCTGTTTACGGAGCGGCGGCGCGCGCAGCGGCCCGCATCATCATACGCGCAAACACAAACATATGGCAATGTACGATGTTGTTTATGAAGATGCGGGGCGTGACGCGGCGCGAGCGATGCCGCGGACCCCACCGCGGTTGTCGCTACGTTTTACCGTGAACGGAGAAATGCAGGCACCGCATTTCGAGCAAACACGTGTAAAATCGCTTCTCCATAAACGCTCTCATACAAAGCCATATGTTTGAATTTAATGCGGGCCGCGCAGCACAACGCGATGCGCGACGCCCCGCGTCTTCTTAAATGAGGCCTTAGATGTGTGCATACACACACTAATAAAAGATAGTACCACGCGGCTATCTCTCACACAAAGGAGTGGGGTACGTCATCGTGTATTGAATGCACTGTAGAACATGTAAAAGTGATACTATTCACTATAAGCATCCGAACAATGCGCACAGAATTAATACATACCTATAACTCACTCGAACTAATACGCCAAGTACCTTTTTTTATCGTCGGAAAATCCTCATGGATACCCTTTGCCTGGGGAAGGTGAAGGATTATGCCGGACTCTTACCGGCTAAAAACCCACGGTGTTCCTTCTCCTGATCCTTGGCCGGGGTCGCGGGATTCGCAGCTGCATGCACCGTAACTCCGGCAGGCTTCGTGCGCGCCGCCTTCTCGGGCCTGTCGGACGGGCGACGGGTCCCCTAACTCGTCACCCGCAGGCCCACAATACGCCAAGTACCTAGAAAAATGTACTCCGCGCATACGAAATACAGTTTTAGTGTTAGGCGAATGCGCTTCCATTCCGCTGTGCATTCGCGGTGTTATTACATTTCGGTTCATTCACACACTAAAGGCTTTGCAACATGTTGCCGGCGGGTCCGCGTTGTTATTCCAGGGATTACTAAGAAGCATTGCGAGATTGCGCCCTGCGTTTGATGTGACAAAGACATTTGGTTCGGAACAGAGGTGGAACAGCGCTTGATGTTTTAATTCCTAAACCGATGTGCATCTGAACTGAGGGATCAAATTTTAAATCCTTGTAAAACAAAAAGACATGTGGAGAAACCAGGTGTGGTGTTCCTCCAACCAAAGGGAGGATCCTCCAACTAGGCGGAGTCTTGTGCCTGGCGGGCTACTGCCCAACAGTTGATGTCGGGAGATTGTATATATGTCGTGGCCATATCGTAGAATTGATCACTTCAT
This sequence comes from Amphipyra tragopoginis, assembly GCA_905220435.1. Lineage (NCBI taxonomy): Eukaryota > Metazoa > Arthropoda > Insecta > Lepidoptera > Noctuidae > Amphipyra > Amphipyra tragopoginis. Next base: position 10,036,717 of record HG992006.1, read on the forward strand.
GATGTGGCCGGCCATTTCATGAAATGGTTGTATTTCATGAAATGGCCAACTAAAATTGGCCATATCGTTAAAACGTCAACGTTTAATGATATGGCCAACCACGTTTGGCCATATCATTAATGTAGGGTTTCCATGATATCAAAGGTTTAATAAAAAATCTAAATAAAGGAAGCACGTACCATGCAAGCAAAGGAGTAGACTACGGAATTTCGACCCACAAAATATCGATGCACGTTACCGCGAAAGTATTCTGATAGTAGCTTGATTTACCAACAATTAAGGGGATCTGGCGCTCGGCTTATCGCTCGGTTATTGGTCACTGTTCTAACCTAACCTAACCCAAATAATTCAATATACTAAATAGTAAATGTTTGCAGTAACGTGCATCGATATTTTGTGCTGTAGTTTCACAGGTTAACCAGATAAATAATCGAACAAATAAAATTCTATGAAAAGTTCACCCGCAGTTACCATGAAGTCATATTTTGAAATCCAATAATAGTCCATTATTTTCGTTGCGTGGTCACCCTACTTTACTTATTATTATTAGCTTTTTTGTCAGAATAATTGTCCGCCGCCATGATGCATCACAAAAACAAAACGATATCAGCGCCTCTAACGGTGAATAATGTAACTATTTTACGATATGATCACTAATGCTTGACCATATCATGAAGTAGCCGTGCGTTTAGCTGATCATATCGTTAAACGCTGATTATTCATTGATCTGGCCAGGCCATTGCATGATGTGGGCAGCGGATATTGGCCATTTCATGAAATGCAACCATTTCATGAAATGGCTGGCCACATCATGAAGTGATCAATTCTATGATCTGGCCACGACATTATATACTATCTGAGTCTTAAATCATGATAGCGCGATGTAGGAACTGTCATCTATGACAGTTGTCAATATTGTCGCTGTAGTCGTTTACATCGCCGGCGTGTTGCGTAGTTCGTATGTGGCGTGGATAGATGCCGCCACAGACAGAATAACTAAAAAATTGTAAAAACCTGATGGGATACTCCAAAAATTTGTTGAATTAGTAAAATTAGTAAAACGCGAGGGACACAGGTTTACAGCAACGCCGATGGTATTAAAATTCTATCGATGTCAAACAAACATAATAGACTTCGCGATGGCTGATTTGGCTGAAAGTAGCTAGAAGCGTCGTGTCGTCTGATCAGTACTTATGAAACGAAGGCTTTGGCGGCTGACAAACGCAAATCGGCTTAAGTCGATTCCGCGTCGATAGTTTTCAGACCCTTATAAACGTGTGAGGCAAATGTATGATATATTGTTCAATCTAATAAATATCTATTTCATACACAGGTGTTGGAGTTTGTAGATGAACACGGAAATGAAGTGCTGAACCTCGGATCTTTCACGCTGTTGCCGCAGCATGTCGTCAGGCTAATACTGGCACGGGATGAGCTTAGAGCTGATGAGTTTACTAAATTCCAGGTACGATAAGATATATTTAATTGTTATTCAAAAGCAGCGGGGCGTAGTAAGGGTATCGTGCATATCAGATCTCTTCTTTCGCACCGAAACTATGTACCTACTTAAGGACCAATTGTACTACTTCAAAATAACTTTTGTTTGAGGAATTTATTAAAGATTTTGACAGATTTCCTATACCTACACAAGTTGTCAAAATTGCAAAATTGTTCCTGGGATAAAAGTTATCCGACTTTGGTGAAATCGGCCCTTAGAGACATTGTTGTACCAATTAGGCCGTTTGTTCACCGCACGTCCGTCATCCGAGCGCCGTCATCTCGGCCACCGAGATTGTGAGTAGTTCGGCGCTGCCGCTAGAACTCCGCTGAAATCGTGACAGACCGAAATGCCGGCAATACAAAACGCGTCTACTCTTGTCCACTACATCCGACATTGACGGCACCGGTGCACGGATTTTTGTCTCATGTTGGGAACCACCGAGATCGGTCGCGGTGGATACACGGTCGCCGTGACGTTGTTCCGAACTCGATCCGAAATAATTTCGTTTCTCGGTGACAGCGGCGGTGGACAAACGCTCCTGTCTCACTTCTCACGTCACGTCTCACACATAATGAGAAAGAGTTTAGACCACAATGGCTTGGTGTGGGTAAACTGTAAATGCTCGATTCTTCCACTTAGTCTTCGAGGAAGAATTCGGCCGTATCAAGGGACATTTCGGTCCTATCAACAGTTTAGCATTCCACCCCGATGGCAAGAGCTACACGTCTGGTGGTGAAGACGGTTACGTGCGTGTACAAAGCTTCGATCAATCATATTTCGATTATACCTTTGATTACAACAGGGATTGAATATAAAGATAAGTAACGTATTAGTAAACTTAATAATCATTATTGTAAATGTCAATAAAACTGATTTTTATTAAAATTAAATGGTCAAAATTATTTTTTTTATTAAAATGGTCAAACGGACTACACACACCATCTAGAACTTATTAGAGACCTCACTAGTTTTCTCATGGTGTTTCTAATCAAATTCTGATCCACACAATATGAATTTGAAAAGTCTAAGATGCGGGCCGGGGTCAAACTTAGATCCTCTTACAGGGAAGGCAAGCGTTTGTGGAGGAACCAGAACAAAGGGAGGATCCTCCAACCAGGCGGAGTCTTGTACCTGGCGGGCTACTGCCCAACGGTTAATGTTGGGCAGTAGCCCGCCAGGCTACACACAACACATAGGCTATCACTGCTAGGTGCAATCCCTAAAATAAACTTGTCATAGATTCTATTTTCAGGGGCAAGATGTGTAGATTCTATTGGTAGATGGATGTTAATATATCTTGCTTGTTTTTACGTTACAACAAAGAATAAGTATTGAATTTTATTGTACGGTAGAAAAAAAAAACTGTACTCAAAATTCAATGCCTTACTCTAGTCATGATGAAAAATCAAAGCATTACATTGACCTACGCGTCCCGGAAGGCTCAGCGTGGGTAGGCCCTCCATAAAATGGACCGATGATGAAGATCACAGGAATACGCTGGATGCGAAAAGCATAGTACCGGTCGATGTTGCGATGCTTTAGGGAGGCCTATGTCTAGCAGTGTAGCAGTGGACGTCTTTCAGCTAAATGATGATAATGACATTAACCCAGCTCCATTTTTAAAGTTCCTGACAATACATTCTAAACAATTCCAGGCCGCACTGATGTGGAGCAAGAAATACTGTGATACGAACCAGAATATGAATCTGAAGGAAGTGATTGGCAATTTCCTGGAGTACATCCAGTTCCACAAGATTCCAGCCAACGTGCTCATGAGGGAAGTCCACCCGCTCGGCCTGGTACCTTACTCCATCATAATGAACGCGCTAGCGTACCAGGTGCTGTTACGTAGTCTATTCAATTATTTATTCAAAATTGGGCTGCTGTGTCTTCCGCGTCAGCAATGAGTAGACTCTTACCATCACATCCTATGTTTTTTGGAAGAAACCAAGATCAAAAGGTCACTTTTGATTTCTGTTACTTTAACAAGTTTTTGTTGCTAAGCTTAGTAGTATGGGAATTTACCAGTTAGAACTATTATTGCAAGCATATCATGCGCAGCGCGACAAAATTTTGCCGTCGCGTTATTTCATGCCGAGACCTGATAATGTATGGCTTATCTCTACTCAGTATGAGATAAAGCGACGGCAAAATTATCTCACCCTGCGTATATTAAGCCGGCTGGTCATTTATTATTTAAACTTTAATACAGGTAGATTGTTAAGCGATTGCACTCGTTACAAGTTGCCAAAAGTTGCTTGCTCTCTTTCAGCGCTCAGCTGTCATATAGTGCTATCTCATTCTGTCATATATTGAATTGAAGTACTATCGCTAAATAATTGACTAGTAATTTCTATACTTTCTTTTTCATTTCTAACATTCTATGCTGTAAGTAGTAGTGCATTGAATAGAGCGCTGAAACCGCTGTTGTTGCAGGCAGACCCGGCCAGCGTAGATCCAGGCAAACTCTCCCCAGCGCGAGTCCGACGCGCTGGCCGCTCCATGTCCGTGCAGTCTTCGCTCGACCCCTACGGATCCAACACCACCCTCTCCTCTACCGGCTCGAGCGATGTTCCGTCGTCAGACTCTCGGCACAACTAACGCGAGGGGAACCTCCCCCGTCCTCCTCCCGAACCCGCCCCTGGCCCTTCCTCAGCTCCTGTCGCACCTTTTCCTGCCCCCCCAACCGACAAGCCGCCGGAGAAACTCGGACTTTTCTCCTCCATTAAGCGTGCTGCCAGTAAAAAGTTCGGCGATCGTCGTTCCCCGACACCGAAAACGAGGGAGCCTCGATCGAAGTCGGACTCTGTAAAGCACGCAGCTCTAACAAGACAGGTCTCTGAAACGGTGGCAGCGTCAGGAGACCCAACGTTCGAGCGGTGTAGACCGAGGAAGCGTGACAGTGAAACGGAGTTTCCAGTCCGCAAGTCCACTTCAGAGATATCTGAGAGTTTTCCGTTTGTAAGGCGTGCGCTAGCTGAGATAGAAAATGGACTAAATTACTTTAGGAGGTCTATCGCGTCGGATACGACTGAAACGAAGCCTCCATTACTGAGGACTGAGCCAGTGGTTGTAGTTGCGGCGGCTGAGGATGATGAGGCGCCTATGTCGCCGCCCCCGCCTATGGGATTAAAGGAACGTCGAGGTTCGCGTGGATCGCCGTGTGCTAATCTTCCACCGTTGATGTTGCCACCCGCAACTCCGGAGCCTTCGCCCGGTCGCTTGTCTCCAAATAGACTTTCCCCGCAGAGAACAAAGGAGCCACCAGCGTCAGCTCCAGTAATGCGGAATCTTCCAGCACCTCGGCGTACGAGGACTCGATCTGAGATGCCACCCGAACCTCCTCCGCGTTCGCCTCAGACTCCTCGCCCAGCTTCTGTGTCTCCAAAACACACTTTTGCATTCAAAATAGTACTGAAAAAAGTAGAGAGCACTCCGAATACATCATTTGATAGGCCAGACCAATGAGAGTACCTCCTCTAAGCGCGGCCGTTGTTATACGGTGGGGTACTCGAGGTTAATGACGCGCTTTTCTCCGTTTTCTAGAAACAGCTAGCATAGATTAGTTAGCGGCGATTGACGAAGACTCGCCAATGAATATTGTATTAAAATCAATGACGCTTCGGAAACTTCTTCGTATTCTTATGAATTCAGGGGCTGGTCCTCTGGTTGGTACGTATCGACATTGTGTGTCGGACTTCTGACTGTATAATAGGATAAAAAATTGAAATTTATATGGTTCATATACTTGTTGTTAATACTACACGATGAAGAGTGCGTTCGGGTGGTGTGTATATGATAATGTGTAAAACTTCGTGTGAAGAAAATATTTTGTGTGAAGATATATATGTATGTATGTATATTAATAGGACTTTTACTATGTTTTTCGATAAATTCCAACCACGACGATGTTCACGAGTCTCCTTTTTTATCATGAATGTGTAAATCATATCTTCTAAGTACTTTAACATTTATCTGACGAATGAGGAATTCTAAAATTACACTTATGCTAATATATGTACTTTTATACGATTGCTGACATGATAAATGGACAGTCTAAATGTATTTTCGATGTTATACAATTTGTCTGACGTGAAAGTATTTTTATAATATTGTATATAGATGGAGATGTTTGTTGTTACTTCGATAGCAGTTTTAAAATATTTTCTTTTTCATCATGTTTTGATCATCACAGAAATATACATATCCGAAGTAATATATTATGTATGGATACTATTTTATTCATTTAATTCAGACATAACTATAAAAAGTATCTATTTGTTATTATTCTAGAATTTTCTTTTCTATTTGTAAAACAAAAGTTATTTTGCAATATTTCATTATTCTACATTGTAAGTATCTTATTAATCATGTATTCAAAAACATTATAAAAGCACAATAGTTGTTGTGATTTGTGTGAATTGATAATTGTCTTGTATCAACCCCCTCCACAAATAAATAATAACTTTTGAATTCTGGCTTTGACGAGAAATTATAAAAAAAACTTACCATATTATCTCTTCTAGTTAATCTGTCTATATTTGGTTTACTTTCTATAATGTTATTTCACTGGCAATAATTATAATTTTCTACATTTTATTTTTATTCTATCAAAAAATAATATTTTGCCAGTAATTTTATTATAAAATCAGAATTTGTTAGACAAAAATGCAGAAATGTTTTTCGTAGTACGTAAATAATATTTTAAAAGCACAGCCAGAATTATAATAATATAAAGATGTGTTATCGTATTAAAATACCCGTGTGTTATTTTGCTTTTATCAAATAAATGTATAGATAGGTAATTCAAAAGTTTTTTAAACAGTTTTAAATCAGTGTTCTGTATTAAGTAAGTGATATATTCTGTGGCAGGTAGTGTTCGACCGAAAGTTATGTTGTTCAAAGTGTATCGTTGCTTATTATCGACTTCTTAAATATTCTATAAAATACTTTTTATTGGATTAAGCTATCATTCTTAGTTTCTGAGATATTAAGGTTAGGGAGTGTCCCCGCTGCCAGCACCGGTTGCCATTACGGGTGCCGGCGCTGGCAGCCAGTTTGGAAACCGGCGTCGGCACCCGTACTGGCAACCGGCGCCGACTACATACCTACACCGTCTTTTTTACAACTTCAAGTCCTCTTCAAACTCCTCATGACACGATTATTTGTCACCCAATTTCATTTTCACAATAAAAACAAATGAAAAACTTAAGGGATTGTTTGTAAGGTTTTTTGGGTTTCCAAAGCAGAGTCGACGGTGCCTCCTGTTTCTGTCTGCAGGGTTTAAAGTAAACTAACACAAAGGTTAATGTTGGTGACCTGGATTCATTGCTCCTGAGTGTACGTGTACCTTAATCATCATTCAGCCGAAAAACGTCCACTGCTGGACATAGGCCTCACCCAAGCATCGCCATGGACCGGTGCTGTGCTTCTCGCATCCAGCGGATTCCCGCGACCTTAACCAGATCGTCGGTCCACCTTGTGGAAGACCTACCCACGCTGCGTCTTCTGGTACGCTGTCGGCACTCCAGAACCTTTCGGCCCCATCGGCCATCCGTTCTGCGAGCAATGTACCCCGCCCACTGCCACTTAAATTTGGCAATTCTTCGAGCTATGTCGGTTACCTTGGTTCTCCTGCGGATCACATCATTTCTGATATGATCACGCAGGGTAACTCCAAGCATAGCCCTCTTCATTGCCCTTTGGGTGACCTTGATCCTTCTTAGAGGCCCATAATCATTGGCAACTAGCACTGATCAAAGACTTTCGTCTTGAGACACTGCGGTAGTTGGGACGAAAAGATATTACGTAGCTTCCCGAACGCTGCCCAGCCGAGTCGGATTCAACGATTGACCTCTTTCTCGAAGTTGCACCTACCTAACTGGACAGTTTGTCCAAGGTAAAGATAATCGTCGAAAACTTCGAGTGTAGAGTCTCCGATCTTCTTTACAAATATTGGTCAAATTCAACAAATGACGAACGTTCGTTGGTGCTCATTGTCCTTCATTAACTTGGTGTAGACGCTCCATTACACAGCATCAGGACTCCTAGAGTTTCGCAGAAGGTGACTAAAATTAAAAAGTTTCGGTCGGACACTATCAGCAAGTTACGTTATACCATATCGATGTCGACTGGGCTGTACCAAGCTGTTTGTTCTATGAAACATTGTGTTTTTTCTAAATAATATTATTATGTAAATAATGGAAAATGTGGTCAAGAAGAGAAATCAGTGTTCTTGCTATAAACTTGTGTTTTATTTTAACCATTTCACCTCCTGAAAGTAACAAATTGATTCGTTGGTTCTGAAAAACAATGGGGAAGTCTATTCCTATCAGGAAACTACTTAAGCGTGATATGATGGTTTTTATTTGGATCAGAGTGAAGAAATTGACATTATGGCATTAACACATTCGAGTCCACCACACTTTTCATAGAGCTCATATGCCATGCCGTCATACATATTGCTAGTGGACCTTCCAGGAGGGACCACGTTTGCGCTAAGAGTGAACCTTTGAGGAGGGTTCCTGGCATTAGGTTAAAAACCGTAAAAATACGCTACTATGTCGTAAAATAGGTGTTTGCTTCTTTCATGACGGTGCATTTTCTAAAAAAAAACCTACATTAAAATAAGCCCTCCGCGAGGGCACCCGGCATGACGAATGCGACTATAAGGCCCTCCTGCAGTGAGCAAGCGTGGTCCACAATGCATGTTCTTTCTCTATATGGGAAGAGGCCTTTGCCCTGCAGTGGGACAGTTACAGGCTAATATTTATTTTATGGCATTAATTACGCAGCCAGGAAAAGTGCAGAAGACCGATGACAGGTATATGTGGGGGTGCTGACAAAAGTTGAGGCAATCTCTCTTCCTAAAAAGACAGTTCGATGTTGTGCACTTATCTACCCTACTACGTAAGACGGGTACTTTAAAATCGAGCTGCTTAACAATACAGATGAAAGGTACTTTCTTGATGTCTATGTCACTTTTCAGTTCCTGGCCGCGAATATAGATGGCATAAACTAATGTTTTTAATGATTTTTCCGAGGCCACAGCAACATAATGGTACGAGATAAAAAAATAAAAAATATTCTGATCACGAAACAATAATACCGCAACTTTGTGAAATTATATACTTACAAAGTAAGTCTCAACTAATTAAAAGTCTCTTCTCTGTATCTTTCGGTGTTTAGGACTCTCATTCATTTCTATCTCCTAATTATGTTAAAGGTAATTCCATTAGTGTATTCACATCCTGAATCTATGCAGTACTAAGTATGGCTTCTCTTTGTTAAATATTCAATGCAGTAAGTAACAGCAAATAAGAAATATTTAGAAAGACCTTTTCGTAGCAAAAATTCACGTATCTTAAAAAAAAAATTATAGGCAATCAGAGGACTTACTCCCGACAACTTCGAATTCTGAATTGATTAAGTTTAATTCGAATGAATGTCGAATCAGAATCAGAACCTCCGCACGCTTTATTTCAAGAAATACAAGTTGACACTGATTCGAATCAAACTCGATTGTTTCAAAACTCTAACCTGTCGGGAATAAGCTCCAGGCTTCACAGTTATTGCCCATTTGCCAGGTAATATCGCTCTTTACTCCCTATCTCGACATCTGCGAGAGTAATCAAATGAAATCAGATTAATGTACTAGAAGCTTATAGGTACCAATCGTTCTCTTCTTGGTTCGTGTCGGCATGAGCTATTCGAGAAAAGTTTATTCCGTGGTAATAAGAGTACCAAGTCATCAAGGTTGGTAGCGGGCTGACTGCCCAGGGTGCGCCACACGTAGCTAAGTATCGTCCTTTGTATTTGCTTCGTGGTATCGTCACTCGTCGATCGTGGTTATAAAGCAAAAAAAGATAGAGAGAGCTATGCTAGGAATGCTGCGCGATAGGGTCAGGAACACCGTGCCCCCGGAGGGAGCGCACGAAGGTTGAAGATGTAGCCCTTGTCATAGCACAACGTAAATGAAGGTGGGCGAGCCACATAAGTCGCAGAACCGATGGCAGGTAGGGTAGGAAGGTACTATAGTGGAGGATTCTCTGTTGGAATATCGAAATATTATTAGCTGATTCTTAACCAGCCGGAAATTTTTCGCCAATTTTCATTTCGCCGAATAATTAAAATGCCTTTTTTTTTCTTTTTGTTACGCCGACTAGTCTAGTGGCCACTGTTTCATTAGTTAACTGTATGACAAATTAAATAATAGCCAAATAAGAAGTATGCGACTAAAACAAAATTTCTGATTGATTACTTGGCCAAACAATTATGGTGGCTATTAATCATTCGGCGAAATCAAATTAGGGGATACATTGCTTCGGCAAACATTACGTCGGCGAATCGTTGTCGGCGTAATGAAATTCGATATCAAATACTTCGGCAAAAATACGGGCACCGATAGTGGAGACCTGGGACCGAACAAAGAAATGTCGGCTAGATGGGCTGACGGTATTGTACAGAAAAATTGGATGAGTACCTATACATGACTAAACACCGAGAAGAATTGCGTGCAAAGAGGAGGCCTGCTCTTAGCATTGGGTGATAAAAGGCTGAGAAAGAAGAAGAAAAGAAGTTATAGAGCCTCATTAGCTTAGCTCTCTTCTTATTTTTTGTCATGGTCCATTTGCGTTCAATCTTTTTTCCCTGGCAGAAAGTATATTTCACATAAATTATTATTTATTATAAATTATTTAGACGTTTTGTGTGAAGTAACTAAAATTGTCAAAGTTACAAATGAGTAAATTACAGGTAGAAGAAGCTTGATAGAGGCGCCTGTTACAGAAAAGTTGAAAAGGAACCAATCATCTTGATAAGCGATGAGGAGGGATGAAAAGTAAGAGAATGATGATATTAAATGTTGATGGATAGAGGTGAAGAGGGGAAACCAAAGAAAAGATGGATGGGATGGATTGTGTGAGAGATGACATGAATCAATAGGGGGTAAATGATAGCAGGATGGCTAATAGGGGAGTATTTAAAAAGAAAATATTTTGCGCCGACCCCATGTAACTTGGGATAAAGACAGGCAGAAGAAGAAGATTATTATTTTTATGCAAGGCAATGACTAATTTCCGCAACCCCGTAACGCCCCGCCGTCGTCCCAGGACGATACCTGCCATTGTTTATCTATTGTGTCTATAATTACAGTACTTGAGTAATTAAAGTAGCGATGGGCGATAATTACTAACTCTAATCGACTTATTCGATTGTTCAGTCCAGTCGATAAAAGTCGATAACAATTGATGTTAGTCGATTTTTATCGACTAACGGCGCGCAGCAGGCGACAACCACTGATACGATTACTGTATCAACTTTAACTACTAATTTGTATTGAATTGTGGCGCAGCGCACGTATTACTATACTCGTACTGCTGAATAAGTAATTACTAAAAGGTGGTGAGTGCGCTGCCGCTGCGCCGCAATTCAATAGTTAAAAGTCCGTACGCCACTACTTACAAGTACAACTGCAGTTATTATGCGATTGGCGCTAATAGATTATTTAATTGTCCTCTACTGTCTCAGTGTACATTTAGTTGTAGTTCTTCGATTGTTATTCGAATAGTTATGGCGAGGAACTACTAAATCTACAATCGAATGCGCATCAGTACAATTTTCGATTCAGTCGATTGTTTTTTTTTTTTTGCTACAATCGCCTATCGCTACTTTAAAGTAAAAATCTGTGATAAAATAATGTTTTCGAAAATATTGGTTGAATGATGCAATACAAGAAGCAAGTTTCGTTTAACTTTATATCAAAGAGCGTTATTTATTTCCCTGAAAAGATAAAATAAAGTTGTTTATGAAAATGTTTCAAACAATATCGGCCAGTAGAGCTTCAACGTCAAAGTTTGAAAAGTTCTGCTTTTTACATCAATCAGTGCATGATTGAATACTTTGTTTGAAGTTATTAAGCAAAAGCATAAGCTGTGTTAGCTTAATCTTGCCTTCTATGTAGTAGGGTCTGAATTCGATTGGGGACTTTTTGATTTCATGTGCGGATCAGAATTAAGAATAATAATAAGAATAATTTATTGTTCAGAAAATTATATTTCGTTTGCGTTGATTCCTGGAACTCACATTACGATTCGCTGTGTCGTGAGATCCAGGCTCCTTCGTTCCGTTTACATTTTTTTTTTTTTAGTACACATATTGACATAATAGGTACATAACTAATATCATTACACAGAGAAAAGCAATACCATTGTAATTTAAGTATTACTTGCGTTAATGGTGAAAGAAAATATCGGAAGGAATTTTGCACACCGGGGCGAATATAAGTTCTCGCGGGCATGTGTAGTCCGCCAACCCGGACCAGTAGTGTCATTCTGTAAGAAACCCACCTCAATATTGACGGTTAGCTCGATATCCATAATGTCACAGTATGGATAATAGAAGCAAATAACACACAAATAATCGACAGTATAATCAATGTCGCGTAGTTTTGTTATCCACGCTGTGTCACGACAAGGTGTCTAATTAACAGTCGCGATCGAGGTGAGATTCTTACAGAATTGCACTGCTGCAGTGCGTTATTGATTATACTGTCGATTATCTGTGTGTTATTTGCTTCTATTATCCATACTGTGGCATTATGGATATCGAGCTAACCGTAGATATTGAGGTGGGTTTCTTACAGAATGACACTACAGGCCAGTGTGGTGCACTTAGTCCTAGACCCGGCCTTAGTTCACGTTAGACACGAGATAATGCTATGACAAAATTATATCGCACTTCGCATGTTAGGACGGCTGGGGGTTTCATGGCCCTTTGCCAATCCTAAAGTTACTTCCTTGAGACATAATAGGTTATTTGACTGAAAAAATCTAACTAGTCCGTCAGTTAGATTATCAAAAAATATTCGACCCGTATTTTATTTTTTTGTTACGTTAACCAAAATTGACGAAGATACGACACTTTTAAAATTGGCAAAACGTCACAAGCAAGTACAATTTTTACTTGCTTCTGACGTCACAAGCCCCCACTCTCGAGTTTTGATGCGTTTTATCTTTCCAAATACTCATAGATTTAACAAAAGAAAAAATACGTGTCCATTAATTTTCAATACTCTAACTGGCGGACTAATTAGATTTGTAATTTTTTGATGCTATCAACATGCCTATTGTTCGGAAAAAAATATTAAAGAACTATAATTTGATAATTGCTTCATTATTTTAATTTTTACAGATTCTTCAAGCTTTTGTGTGCTGCACAAATAATTTAATTATTTTTTATTTAAAATGTAACAATTTGTTTTCGTGTCAGTTATTACAATCACTACTTTTTTTCTTACTCCACAGTGGCTATCACTTCGTTAGCAAATATTTATCTTTAAAATGCACTAAAACTCACGTCCAGTTTCTGAAAAAACTGCAATTAATAGCACTCGCTCGGCTCGCGCTCCTAACTAACGTTTCCCCTGTCACGTACCTGTTACTGTTAGATATGTACCAAAAACTAAACTACATTACATACTACTAGCGCCATCTGCCATCTGTCAATGTAACTAATGTTTCTTGAACATTCGAAATAAAACGATCGTCAGTCTGTTGAAAGCCACTCTGAAGTTTTATTAGGTTATGGGCCCAGACCCGCATATTATTAGTTTTCGACAGTTTTAAGTAGTGCACAGTTATGGGAATGGCAGGAAATTACTCAGTTAACGTTCCCAAGTTGAAGGGGCGTGAAAATTATGACGATTGGGCGTTTGCGGTGGAAAACTTTCTCATCTTGGAAGGCGTCGATTTAAATAGCAGCCAACCGCTAGATGAAGCAAACGACAAGAAAGCCAAAGCAAAGATGATAATGACCATCGATCCATCTCTGTACGTCCATATAAAAACTGAAAAGACAGTGCTAAGTTTATGGAAGAAATTGAAGTCATTGTTTGACGACTCCGGTTACACACGCAAGATCAGTTTGCTAAGGAATCTTATTTCTATTCGCTTAGAAACGTGTGAGTCCATGACTAGTTACGTCACGCAAGTCGTGGAAACAGCGCAGAAACTCAAAGGTACTGGTTTCGAGATTAACGACGAGTGGATCGGCTCCCTACTTTTGGCGGGACTTCCAGAGAAGTTTAGCCCAATGATCATGGCTATTGAGCATTCTGGGATGGCTATAAGTGCAGATGCTATTAAAACCAAGCTATTGGATATGAGTACAGATTTCGAGGTGAAATCAGAAGGAGCATTCATCGCTAAAAATCATCACAAACGAGTTGGAGGTAACAGCAAAATAAATTCAAACTCCAAGCATAATGACAGCGAAACGCATCGTCGACCGTCCGTCAGTAAAACGTCAAAAGTTATTCGTTGTTACAAATGTAAAGAAATCGGTCATTATAAAAATCAATGTTCTTCAGAAAAAGCGAAGATGAATGCATTCAGCGCGGTATTCCTAACGAGTGAATTCAGTCAAGACGACTGGTATGTTGATTCGGGCGCGAGTACTCATTTAGTGTCGGACAAAAATATGTTGACAAACATCTCATATATACCGAAAACGAAACAAATTATAGTGGCTAATCGAACAAGTGTACCAGTTGTATGTTCGGGAGACTTGCAAATTACGACGGCTGTTGGAAACATGCAGTACGAAGTAAAGGTACACGATGTTTTGTATGTGCCTAACCTCACCACGAACTTGTTGTCAGTGAGTCGAATCATCGCTAGTGGAAACAAAGTGATATTTAATCATAAGGGATGCTTCATTTACAACTCACAGAATGATTGCATTGGTGAAGCAAGGTTAGAAAACGAGGTCTACAGATTAAACATTGTGAAGTCTCAGCAACTATTAGCGGCGGCAGTTAAAACTTCAAGCACGACATGGCACAGACGATTAGGTCATATAAATCTGAACGATTTATGTAAAATGAAGAATGGAGCAGTTGAAGGAGTGACATTCCTAGATAAAAGTGGTGAAATTGACAAATCCAGCTGTACAATATGCTGTGAGGGCAAACAAACTAGGCTACCTTTTCCTCTGAGTGCAAGCAAAAGTCAGGAAGTACTGGAGTTGGTCCATACAGACTTATGTGGACCAATGGAGAACAAATCACTTGGAATAGCTTCATATTTTCTTATATTTGTTGATGACTACAGCCGAATGTGTTTTGTATACTTTCTACAGTCAAAACAGCAAACATTCAAGTACTTCAAAGAGTTTAGAAGGTTAGTTGAGAATCAGCAATCGAAGAAGATAAAAACATTAAGATCTGACAATGGCGGTGAGTTCTGTTCAACTGAAATGGAGAACTATTTGAAAAAATGTGGTATAGTCCATCAGAAAACCAGTGCATATACTCCTGAACAGAACGGTGTGGCTGAGCGGTATAACAGGTCTATTGTTGAGAAGGCACGCTGTCTCCTTTTTGATGCTAATTTCGAAAAAAAGTTCTGGGCGGAAGCTGTCAACACAGCTGTGTATATAAAGAATAGATCGCCAGCAGCAGGACTAGATAGGGATGTTACACCCTATGAAGTATGGACAGGCAGAAAGCCAAATATTAGTCATTTAAGAATCTTCGGCAGCCCAGTGATGGTCCATGTGCCCAAGGACAGGCGTAAAAAATGGGATAAGAAGGCAAACAAGATGTTCCTAGTTGGTTACTCAGAAAATACCAAAGGTTGTCGTCTGTATGACCCACAATCACAAAAGATAATAGTTGCCAGAGATGTGGTGGTCATGGAGGACACCAATGACAAATCATCAGCAACTATACTAATAGAGGACCAACAGCCACCAGAGTGCACAGATAACAGTGTGTCAGATAGCATGGATGTGACGGAAGATAATGCGAGTGATGCAACATATGTTCCTGATGAAAAATCAAGTGAATCAGAAGACAGTTTCCATGATCCTCTCACACCAGCTGACACAACTGTCGTGACACAGTCACAGGTTTTGGATCTTCCAAAGAAGCGCACCATAAGAAAACCAGACTACTATGGTTTTTCTAATATGTGTGTGGAAGATGTGACAGGTGAGCAGATTTCACTACATGAAGCTCTGAGTGGACCTGAGAAAGTGCAATGGCAATGTGCAATGAAGGAAGAGTTGCAATCTTTTAGTGATAACGGCACTTGGGAACTAGTGGACAGACCAAAAGATGGTACAGTGGTGAAAAACAGATGGGTGTTTAAAAAGAAATATAATAGTGAAGGTGAAGTGCGATACAGAGCTAGACTTGTTGCAAAGGGTTTTACCCAGAGGAAAGGTATTGACTTTACTGAAACTTTCTCACCAGTGTTAAGATATTCTACTCTAAGACTACTATTTGCTTTAACTGTTAAACTTAACCTTAATATGAATCACCTTGATGTACCCACAGCATTCTTGAATGGTTTTCTGAATGAAAGTGTGTTTACAGAAATACCTGAATGTTCTTCTTTTGAGAATTGTCATAATAAAGTGTTAAAATTAAAAAGAGCAATTTACGGTCTCAAACAATCTGCGAGGGCATGGTATACTAGAGTGGAAGATTGCTTGATAAGTTTAGGTTACAGAAAATCAAAGTATGAACCTTGTCTTTTTGTAAAGAATAATAATAATGTCAAAGTGTTTGTAGCTTTATTTGTGGATGATTTTTTTGTGTTTTACAATTGCAAAAACTCTTATTTACAGTTAAAGACTGAACTTACAGATAAATTTAATATAAAGGATTTGGGTCAGATCAAACAGTGTTTAGGAATGAGAGTTAACGTAAAAAAGAACTGCATTACTGTTGATCAAGAGCAATTTGTAAGATATATTTTAGATAAATTTGATATGTCAGATTGTCACTGCTCAGATACCCCCATGGAAGTAAATTTAAAGTTAGATAAGGATGTAAACAATAATTGTGATAAAAAATACCCCTACCAACAGTTGATTGGGAGTCTTATGTACCTATCTGTGTTGACAAGACCAGATATAGCTTACAGTGTCAGTTATTTAAGTCAGTATAATAATTGTTTTAAAGAAACTCATTGGAAACATTTGAAAAGATTGTTAAAGTACCTGCAGAAAACTAAAAGCTATGGTTTAGTGTATAAGAAAGATAGTGATAGTTCTTTACATGGTTTTGTCGATGCTGACTGGGCATCATGCACCTTAGACAGACGGTCTTATACCGGCTTTTGTTTTCTAATGTCAGGTTGTGTTATCTCTTACGAGTCCAGGAAGCAAAGAACAGTAGCTTTGTCAACAACAGAGGCCGAATACATGGCATTATCTGAAGCATGTAAAGAGGCTATTTATTTAAACAATTTGTTAAGTGATATGTTACAATTAAATGAAAGGTCAACTGTATGCTTGTATAGTGATAGTCAAAGTTCACTAAGTTTAGCTGCTAATCCTTTATTTCATAAACGCACAAAACACATAGATGTGCGACATCATTTTGTCCGTGAATGTGCATTTCATAATAGAGTTAAGCTTGAATATGTATCTACCTCTGAAATGCCAGCGGATTTACTTACAAAAAGTCTTTGTTCCTATAAACATTATAAGTTTCTGAGTTTAATGGGTGTTGAGGAAATATAAATTTTGATTTTAGTGAAATACTTATGTATAAGTTTATATTTCTTGTTTTGTTAATTAATGGTTAGTAGTTTATTTTGTTACGAGGGGATGTTAGATATGTACCAAAAACTAAACTACATTACATACTACTAGCGCCATCTGCCATCTGTCAATGTAACTAATGTTTCTTGAACATTCGAAATAAAACGATCGTCAGTCTGTTGAAAGCCACTCTGAAGTTTTATTAGTTACCTCCTGTTTCATACTTTTCCCTCCCTTATTCTAAGGTAATCAATTTTGTGATGATAGCTAGCCTATTGACGTTACCTATTTTATTTCAACGATCAATTTGTTGGGAGCTAAAATGCATAGAGGAGTTTCCAGTTACGGACAAAATATGTACTGCCTTTTGTCGCAAATGGACAGACAGATAGAGATATTTGCCTGAATCTGGAGCGCAATATTTTATGTCCCTTTGTTATTTAAAACTCAGTATTTTTCAGGCAAAACAGTCAATATTTTAGAACGAAAAACAAGGCTTTAAAAAACGTTATCGTATTCACAATTTTTCACGTAAAATAAAGTTTTTTTTTATCATTTTGATATCAAACTTCAAGACTTATTTATTCAAAATTGACTAGAATTACTTAGTTCTTTTTGAACGTCAATATTAGGTACATTTATGACAGCCTCCAAAAACGCCCTCCCTTCACTTCTATTCTTATCACCTCACTTCATATTCTGTTGATTCCATTCAAAGTTTTTGACAAAACGTTGCAATATTGTTTGCGAGACTGTCTGGAAGACTTGAAAGCAGTGTAAGGGTGGATTACACAAAACAAAATATTCTCAAAGTGGGGACGACGATACAACAATAAATGATACCACGTGTTCTATGATGTCTTCTAGTACCATACACAAAAAATCATTTACTTCCAAGCACATATTTCGTCGCATGATTTTTAAATTTCACTCATTCATGTAGATGAAGGGACGTTGAAGTGGAAACTTATGTTAACTATATCTATCCTACACATGTAAATAAAGGTACTAGTCGCGACCAGAAGGTTTGCTGATGACTACCCCTCCCACTTCACCGACCGCTACCCGCGCTCGTCTGGCCTACCTACTAATCGTACCGACCATCGACGCGTGACGTCATGAGGCTATCGGCAAACCTTCTCCGCGCGACTTATACTATTCCGAACTGAGCTGCCAACGGCAACTGCCGCCAGCACGTGCAACGACTGCGTGAAGTCGCACCACGCACGTCACTCGCCACACCAGCGTCACCTCTAGCCGCTGCACGTGCTGTCGGCAGTTGCAGTTGGCAGCTCAATTCGGAATAGTACTTTAAAGATAATTTTGGTTTAAACGGGTCATCGATATACATAACTTCGCGTAGAGATCTTGATATTGGTAAAATTATTATATCGTACATAAATTCTTGTGACTAAGCTATTGAATGTACATGATTGATATTTGTGTTTCGTAAAACCCGTCATAGAATACGTGGTATCATTTAATGTTGTATCGTCATCCTTATAAGATATGCTGAAGATTTTTCTGATCAGTTAATGGTGGTTGTCACTACTCATTTTAATACAGTTTTTCTTTATTCACTCATGAATTCGCTCTCAAGACTTTAAGATATAGTAATCGTATGTATATCCACGTATTCAAGTATCAAGGATTTTTTGACGAGATCTTAACCGGTTGCGTACCGCCCGTCGTCCCAGGATGACACTTAGCCTTAAAACGCACTAGCGGCCAGCCGCAATACGGCGTGCCGCTTGCGGTTGGCCGCACATCGATTTTTACATGAAACCGCAGGATCTCAACGCACTGGCGCACGACGGCTGGCCGGAAATCAGTGCGTTGAGATCATGCGGTTTCAAGTAAAAATCGATGTGCGGCCAGCCGCAAGCGGCACGCCGTATTGCGGCTGGCCGCTAGTGCGTTTTAACGCTTAGGCTAAGTTCATATGATCGCGCGGTACCGCGCGGATTATATCGCAGTACTAACCGCGCAGTGCAAGATCTTGCGCACAGGACGGAGCGCGCCGCGCTGTGCCGCGCGTTAATGTAGACGATAAACACTATTTAGTTTGATCTTGTACCGCGCGGTTAGTAGTTCCGCGCGGTAACGCGCGGTCATATGAACTTAGGCTTAAGCTTATACATTCTTCCAATTACTTGTTTTTATTTATAAGTAGCATATTTTTCTACCTTGCCTTTTTCTCAGTTATATTGAGCTCGGCTTCCAGTCTCACCCGATGTAGCTCAGACCTCCATTAACCAGTTACTTACTGTGGGAAATATCGATATCGTAAGGGTAAACCGGTTGTCAGACTTTTGGGTTTCGTACTACCCGTAACGACTGTCGATTTAACGTACTCTCCGTGGTACGGAGGGATCTCGATGTGTAACGAACGGTCACCCATCCACGGACTGACCGCGGCAAGTGCAGCTTAACATCGCAAATCGTATAATCAGCGTGGTTATTAAAAAACCACGAGCCCCTTATACCATTTTGTGAAACATAAAGATATAACCACACATAAATGCGAATCTTTCTATCTTATTATCATCTTTGCGCAAAGACCTCATTTTTAAAGGACGTTTAAAAGTTATTGTATTATAACCATAAAGTAGAACCATAATACCGCGTTTATTTGAACCGGCGAGAGCATTTTTTCAACTTAATTGTAACTTAAGCTAAGTTAAGACCGATTTTGTTGTTAAAAAGAATATTTTCTAAGCCAACATCTTAGCATAACAATCAAGGTAAATTATCTAGATGAAGCTAACGATGGAAAAAACCGCATGCCTACTTATTAAAAATATTTTTCTTTTTAATCGACTATAACAAAAAGGACGATACTTAAGTACGTCCGGCATACCCTGGGCAGTCAGCCCCGCTACCAACCTTGCTGACTGGCTAATATATTCACCACAGCATGACCTATTCTCGTATAGCTCGTGCTGACACGACAGAAGAAGAAGAACAAGAAGGAAGTTTTCGATTCATTTCTCTGAGATTTGTGTCCCGATTTGAATTTTTTTAATTGGTGCGGATTACGCTCGAGTTTGTCTCACATGAATTTTATTAAGTTTAGTTGAGAAGGTTTATTTATACATTATTATTTAATAAATTTTAAAACTACTGTTTGAAAATGAAATAAGTTTCTATATAGAAGACGTTCTAGTTTTACTAGTAAGTGGTCTACAAATTTGTACACTATTGTAATTGTATTTTGTGGCACTAAAAGTATTGAAAAAAAAACAAAAAAATAACAAAAACCGATTCAAGAAAACTGAAAGAAGTAAAATCATGACCCTATAACAAAATTAACAGTTTCAGAAGTCGATGTCTTTAATTTGGTTCAGCGTGGAATATCACCAACATCTGAAACTATTTATTTAATAATGTTATTGTAATTACTTTACTCCTGTATTTATTTTTTTAAGTCGGTTATTTTCTTTTTATTGTTCCGTACCCAAAGTATAAAACGGGATCCTATTACTAAGACTCCGCTGTCCGTCTGTCACCAGGCTGTATCTCATGAAACGTGATAGTTAGACAGTTGAAATTTTCACAGATGATGTATTTCTGATGCCGCTATAACAACAAATACTAAAAAACAGAATAAAATAAATATTTAAGGGAGCTTCCATACAATAAACGTGATTTTTTTGCCGTTTTTATAGATAATGGTACGGAACCCTTCATGCGCGAGTCCGACTCGCACTTGGCCGTGTTTTTTTTTATTCACTTCAATAGGAAAACATGTTCAAAATAGGACATGATATTTTAATATTTATAGCCTACACTAACAGCCTATAAAAGCGTAGGTACTGTTAATTGTCCATATAGTTCGTTACAAATAATAATTGTTTCCGGTATGGTATTATATAACGATATTACTTACGTAGTTCCAAATGGTTTTTATTAATCGTCACCACATATGACGTAAGTACTGTCTTGAACAAAATTGCCATGTCATGTTGCGTGAGCGATACAAATAACTATAGATCACCGAAAAATACACAGTTATAATACTCAAACACATAAGTATCATTACCAAATACTGAGAAATAATGGTAAAGTTGTACGTATTAGACCGTTTTATTTAACGAGGAGTGGGCATTTTTTCGGACACTTAGGTGTAGGTGCTAGCCACAGAAATCGAAATAATGAGATAGTCCAGTACCTACAATAACGCATTCAGGGTGCTGATGGGGCTGCCCCGCTACTGCAGCGCATCGGGGATTTTCGCAGAAGCTCGCGTGGACTGCTTTTACGCGGTCATGCGAAAGCTACTTAAACTTACTTTCTCCGTGTGGGGACGGGCTAGAATATAAAACTTCCTCGCCGCACGCTGGGAATAGACGCGTGTCGTAAGATTCAACAAAACCGAACACACTTGGTGGTAGGATCTATACGGTCCGCCTGGCTAGCTATCACCTGAACATAAAAGTATGACGCCAAGTAGTTTACTGTGTTCCGTCGTATGTATGTGAGAACCAGAGGGGTATAGAGGAATCCCTCTACATCTCTGTTACTTGGATTCGTGTGCTTCATCTTAAAACCTATTTGTGCTTACCATTAGGTGCAACTGGGGTCAAATACGATCAAGTCAAATAAAAAAAACAATAATGTGTGAACAGCGAAATCGCAAACCGGGTAAAAAAGATATCAAATAGCAATATTTAAGCGTCAACATAGTTTTTAAATGGGTACATTTAATGAGTTTTATCTCCATAAATACTAATAATTGACAGTAGATGTAGTACAAAAAAAACTACTTAAAATAACCTTTCTATTTATAATTAGAGGTAGACCAAAACGCCCATTCTGCTTTTAACCACATGTTACCACAGTACCTCAAATATTTGTTCCGAACGATACTTCACATCAATACTGTTTCAACTGTATTGACTATTTACTGGCACTTTAAATTACCTCTCAAAGTATCGAACCAAAACCGCAATTTCAATATTATATCAATGAAATGTAAAACTGACCGGACGCTTTATACAAAACTCAATATTTGCATTTTCAGCTCGACTTCCGTAACGAACTCGCGAGTACATACGACGGTTTTAATTAATTAAAACATGCAACACTATATAACGCTTACTTTGTTTAATTACTGAAAATTGCCGCACTACAATTACGCGGGCGGATGAAAATTGAACAGAACACCTAGTTAAGTACAGTCGATAATTAAAGTTCGTTTGCGTCAGTGAGCGCAATTTATTTATACCCCTATTTTATGAATGGTCCATAACATGTGAAAGGCCCAGCCAACCATTGAGTATTGTTTAAAAGCTAATTGGTTTCAATCAACCGACTAATAAAGATCGATGCTAGAGATATACCTACGTCTTTTATAAACGGGGGATTGCAAGCGCTGTGTCGACTGCAAAGAAAAAAAAACTATTTATGATTAGTTACGGTTTACTCACGTGCATTTTTCGTGATTGCCCGACTAGTTTCGGACCCAAACGGAGCCCTTAATCATGAGCTGATCACGCGGCGAGGTAGCAACATAAGGTTCGACTCGCGACTAACTAGTGGGGCAATCCCGAAAAATGCACGTGAGTAAACCGTAACTAATCATAAATATGAATGTGTCTCACGAAAGTTATACAAAAATACATTTTTTTTTGCTAAAAAATTACTATAAAAACATGAAAACAGTACAGAGTATAATTACCATATTATAAAATTAACAGTTTAATAAGTCGGTGCTAATCCACGCTGAACGAAATTGAAGGCACTAACTTCTAAAACTGATATCAGATCTTCACCCTTATGAGACCACCTCGGGAAAATACTCTTTAAAACAAAAAAGAATCATTAAAATCGTTTCACAACATTGTCGACGATATTGCTGAACAAATACAGAAAAAAAAATTCACGCTGAAATGAGAACGTCCTGTTTTGGAAGTCGGTTAGTAAAAGTACATAGTTTCGGGAGCACAGCGTTTAAAGAAAAGTTGACAGGCGCAAGCTGCATTTCATTCTTTTGACATAGAGGCTGTGGAAAACACAGCAGTGTTGAGACACAGAAAAGCTACTTCAATAAATTTTTTCTATTCGGCTTCTTTTTGATGCTCCTTGCTGATCATTTCTACGTTACTGGGCGGTTATTGGTGAGACCTGAAGGGTCTCCAGCCAATGTTGGGGAAGTAAAATACTTAACCTAAGCTAACTACTTTTACTACACTAACATCATGACTACTAGCAACAACAGCACTGAGGGCGACCCCTAGTGGGAATCGGACCTCGGCTTATAATCGGCGGTGAATTTTAAAGTTCTCAAAAATGAGGTTATCTGCTTATAAATAGTGAGCGACAAACATTTTGAGCTGGTGGCGATACATGCTACATTATTCGTGGTTCAAACTACCCAGGAAGCCAACGTTAATCTAGTTTTTATTACACCCAAGAGAAAAATATCGGGTGACCTATGAGGTGGAAGACCACCCCACGTGTGCTTTGTTTAAGGCCACATCATGTTATTGTTATTCGCGGTTTAAAGCCACACGTTAGGTTCATTTATTTCCTGTTAGAAAATGTCAGTTCACTCTAATACGTATAGCTACGATAATGTTTTGCTCTTAACTCACGATACGATCTGGCTATAACATATATTTTTTAGGAGAATAAAAATTAAAAGAATAAATTAATTGAAAGAAACTAAATATTTTTATTCAGCCAAGGACACAATGAAAGCTTAAATAATAAACACATAAAAATAATTAAACATACACATTTTATGCCGTCGAGCATGCCCATGCTGAAAGAGTCACCAACTCAGCGTATGCTAGGCGACAAAATACCCAGCACTGGTTTTCAGTTAGTACCCTTGCAGTTACACACGGACGAAGGTAATTATAAATACAAATTTTATTATGTGGATGAAAGTGTTTTTATAATGTATCAATAAATAATGCATATATTGCCGATCAAAAATAATTAAGGCAACGTTAAATGAAATACCAGGTGGTAGGTGGATTCATTGTGATTCATTGTTTTGACTAAAAAATGCATATCTATGATTAGTTACGGTTTACTCACGTGCATATTTCAGGATTGCCCGTCTAGTGTCAGACCCAAACGGAGCCCTTAATCATGAGCTGAACACGCGGGGTTCGACTCTGTGTCTCACGAAAGTAAAATATAAAATGTATGTTTTTAAAACCCTTTGCATCTCAGTTTTAAGACCCAAATATGTTTTTAAGTACTTATAACGTTTCCATTGTATTACGTAGTTTCTTATTACCTTACAGCTATTCTAGATATTACAATTCTTGCCAGAAAATCTACTGATTAATGATCTAAGATTTTTTGCACGCAATAAGCAAATTACGTCATAAATATTCTTGAAACAAAAAAAAACATAGCTTATATACATTTTAATATGTACGCTGAGTGTATCAGCTGTTTATCAACCCGACAGGGTAAAAATGTCGGCGGAAAGAAAAGGGTTTGAAGGGTCAAGCACGTGATGTGTTAGGGTAGGCGAAATGAAAATTGTCCGATTCTTTGAAGAGGATTAAAAATCCGATTATATAATGTTTGCGTGGCTCATTTACTCCAAAGCGATCCTTACACATTTATAGATTAGATAAAACTCATACAGTTTTTTGTATGTAGGTATATAAGTAATAGGTATGTTTTTCAACAAAATTATTTTAAAAGAAATATGAAGTACAGAATGACTGGTGAGACACTAACGATCTCTTAAGGGCTTAAAAAATCAGCTGCTCCCTACATTTATGTTTACATTACTCGTCAAAACGTAGGGAACAGCTGATTTTCGTCGAGCGGTAACATCCACCTTCCTAGTGTTAGCGACACTACAATTTAATCGTTAAGGAGTGATTCTATCATTACAGTTATCGCTAATATTGGTATGTCAGGATTGTGAGCAAGGTAAATGTAGTAAATAAAACCAACATAGACTCTCCACCACTGAGAGTACTTGTATTTGGGTTAGTGTTAGTAACATGAACTAAATCACAATATTAATACTTTAGATAATTATTACAAGTTATTACAAGATTATAAAATAAGGATAAGCTAGTCAGATATAAAAGGTCAGACTTCTTCAGCTGATCTACACAGAATACTCTAGACGAGTGTTCCGTCGTACGGTCCAAAAAGCAATCCGCCGGGCGCACCAAGCGAGCCGGTCTCCTCCCTCCAACGGGCAGTGGTGGTCCGATGTTGACGTCACGGTTAGTTAGGCAGCGGACAACAGATGGCGCTCACTCCACGAAGTTCCCGACACTAGTAAAGTGCATTCTCAATGTGGGGTTCGGGATACCCAATAGTGGGTAGTAAATCAACATCATTCAGGATATCACATAACTCAATTAATATAATTAGACACCTAAATGCAAAAAGTCCCTGACCAACATACAATATTATCATAGTAGACAATTTGACCTCCTTCTTTTTTCATATTCTCTCGATTTCAGGTTTGGTTCCGTAGTAAAAGTTGTTCATAATGAAGAGTACAATGATCCCTTAAGAGATCGTTAGTGTCTCACCAGTCATTCTGTATATTGAAATACGTAGAGCAGAGCAATATATACAAGTGTCCCGAAACTCAACGTGAAGCTTAACAAATGATAAGACAGATAAAGATAGTTCATAAAAAAAAGTTTAAAGCTTAATCGTTTTTGAGTTTCAAAGTTACCACGAATAAAATTTTACCTAACTATTAAATGTTTTTTATTTTTTTATAAAACTATAGATTAAAATTGAACAATCTTAATCTATCCTATCGTTTGTTCCCGTCTTGACATCGTTTCGGGACAATCTCTACTATACAGGGCGTCCAACGACTTTGCCACATGGAGGGAAAGTACTTTAAATGCTGTAGATAGAAAAAAATACTGAATGAAGACTTCATTTTTACTTTAAAAACAATATGAACTGCATTCAAAGAATTTTAAATAATCACCTGTCTTAACCGGGAATCGAACCCGCTAAATGTGAAAAAAAACCTGTATTTCATTGTACTAATCGAAAGGTTCGATCATATACATTTATTTCTTCTAATTAACATAGCATCTAAAATAAAAGGAAGACCATGAAATGTAACATTCACGTATTGTTTTTAAAATAAAAATGAAGTCTTCATTCAGTAAATTTTTCTATCTACAGTATTTAAGGTACTTTCCCTCCATGTGGCAAAGTTGTGGGACGCCCTGTGTATTTACATTATAAATGTCAATCGGATAAATTATTATTTATTCAACTAAGAAGTCCTAAAGTCGGGGAAACCACAACAGCACACCCTTTCAAAAACATGAACCAAAAATGAAGCCCTCACAAACCAAATCATACAAAAAAGATATGCATACAAATTTTTAGGTCACTTAGTTCGCGAGCCAGGGTTCACTGGAGTACCCTTAAGAGTACTAACGAGGTCCCCACACAAATGAAAAACCACTTTCATTCAACGCCACAAGAAACTTTGTCTCTATTTTAAAACTGATTCGTTACACAAAGGAAAGTTGTCTGCTTTTTGTTTTTTTCTTAAATGGAGTGACGTTTCTGGTTAGCCTGTGTTAGTGGAGTTTGGTTGAAGAGTTTGTTGAATGCTGGAATTAAAATGTGAAGAGCAGTAGTTTGGGGTGTAAATGTGTTCGGAATTTAAAACTTTCCTCAGTGTGGTCTGGTTTATATGGACAGAATGTGTAGTCCGTCAACCCGCACCAGGACAGCATGGTGGACTAAGGCTTAAAACGCACTAGCGGCCAGCCGCAATACGGCGTGCCGCTTGCGGTTGGCCGCATATCGATTTTTACATGAAACCGCATGATCTCAACGCACTGATTTCCGGCCAGCCGTCGTGCGCTAGTGCGTTCTTAGCCTAAGGCTTAAATCCTTCACAGTCTGAGAAGAGGCTCATGCACAGCAGTTGGTCGGTAATGTGCTGATTATGCTACGTTATTACGATTGGCCAGCTAAATGACTACCCTGGTCACTTTCATAGTGCCCTACAACCCTTTTCCCGATGTATCATAACCAGAGATCGGAATAGGTAGAGTATATTTAGTTGTATTATTAAAAAATATAGATGATGGGAAGCAGAATCCTCCTCGTGTGCTAATCACCAATTCTCTCGGTCATTATAGCGGTTGCGCTATAATAGTGTATAAATCGGCCACTATAACAGTTAGTCATCGTCATGCTTCATGGGGCAGTCACTCTACGGCTTATTAGGATTGAAAAGATTCAGAGCAGAGGAAAAGGTATTTAATGTTTACAACACCACTCTTCCTTATGTAAATAGGATAGAAATGTCCCAAAATCCACGTTTTACGGAAGCAATAGAAGTGTTATCTTGCGAACCAAAGCTGGTAACAACAGTAATACGAAACAATTACATATTATACTGGCTATTGCTGCTAAAATAACATTTTATTTTATTGTGTTGTTAAAATGAATGTTTATATCATCTTTGCACTTATCTTAGCCATGCAGGCCATCATATGTCACCACATAATGGGAACAACGAAGAGCTCGGGGTTAATTAACAACCGTATAGATCATCCAATTTGCAAAGTTAAGCTGCGCTTGCCGCGGTCAGTCTGTGGATGGGTGATCGTTTGTTACACGTCGAGACCTCTCCGTGCCTCGAAGAGCATCGTAAGCTGTCGGTCCCGGGTGTCATACGAATCCCTATGACAATCGTAATCAGTAGTCCGAAAGTCTGACCACCGGCCTAACCTTAGAATATCGGCATTGCCCAGTAACTGGGTTGCGGAGGTCTGATGGCAGTCTCTCTGTGTAAGATAATGGTATTCAGCCGCATCTGGTTAGACTGGACGCTGACCCCAACATTATAGGTAAAAAGCTAGACAGAATAATAATGGGAACTACGAGAATATTGTACCTGTGTACAAGATTTTTTTCAACGGATTTGCTTGTTCTTTACTGTATACCCTTGGTGTTTGTTTTTTAAGAAGAATGATACAAAAAAATAAAAACTTTTAGTATCATGTTTTACAAACTCATAATCGCGTAGCGACTTATGTACGATTTCCACCAAACGGGCAGCGCCGGGGCGCGCCGGACCGCATTTCACACTGTGCTAAAGGAAATTCAGGCTTCCATACAACAGTTAAGTTTCATGTTTGCTTGGAATTCACACTGCTTGGAACTCGGTTAGATCCGCGCGTATGCCGCGGCAGCCGGTCGGTTCCGCTCGGCCACCGCCGCCCGGGCTCGTGTGTTGTCGCCGGCGGGCAAGTTACATTCAATCATCATTCAAGGCGTTGAGAGCATGCTAGCGGACACGCGATACGTGAGCACGCGCGCGCACTTGCCCGGGTTCCAGCAGATAGTAGCCGTCGGGCGGACGCGGTCGGCTACTGGTGCGTGCTCACGCATCCGCTACGACGCGCTGCGCTGCGCCCCTGCGTGGCTTGGTTGGTGGAAATCGTATATTATGGAGCGAGCTGTGCCTGGAGTTCCTTAGAAAGACAAGATCCGCAAAAAAAATGACGGAGAAGAATGGAATTGACCGACATAGCTCGCAGCTAGGCAAAGTGGGCTGGCCATGTCTGTCAAAAAAACCGATGGCCTTTGGAGGAGATGAATCTGCAAATGCAGCGTAGGCAGCTCCTAGCCAGATAGACCGACGACCTGAAGAAGGTAGCTGCAGTGGATTTGATGTGGAAAGCGGAGGACTGAGTGGTATGGGGCAATCAAGAAAAGTCCTAGGACTGCGATCGGCTGAGTTGAACAACTGCAAAAGCAATTGAACGGCAAGAGCTGAAATGTAAATTATAAATTTGTCAAGGTGGAGAGGAAGAAGAGGAAGCCTTCTTGTCGCAACCAGTGCGGTACTGCACCGAGCGGGCCGAACTTCCTGTTGCATCCTGCCGTACCAGTGACGCCACTGTAGGTACGTGTCCCGATTGCATTGCTCTACAAAGGTCGCGGAGATTGTAGAGTACATCAGTATCAAGATCAAGCTCAATCTGAGGGTCGAGCGGTTGGAGTCTCACCACAGCGTGAATTTCAATTCGTTTGTGGTGAGGGTGCCGACTGAACATCTGTCGATCCTCACGAAAGAAGAATTTTGACCGAGAGGTGTAGTGTTCCGGCGATTCCGAGGCCGGATACCTGACACCGCGCTACACACGACGCCGACTTTACGTGTGAAGTAGTTTTTAGATAATTATATTGTTTATGTATTGTATTTTTAGAATTATTGTGTTATATTGGAATACAGGCCGTAAGGGTAAACACCGTTATCCTTGAAACCAGTGGTTTGGTTTCATTTATAGAGCGTAAAATCAATGAAAAATAACAAACTTTCGTTTTTCCTCAAAAGCATTTCACCATATGCGCGGGGGCAACAAGCTACGGGAGGGGGCGCGGGGAACTCGCCGCGTGGCTTGACGCACGGCCCAGCACAGTTTGATACCCCAGTCAGTCAGCTGTCTCGTTAGCGAGTGTGTGTACACCGCGTCATAGCGCCGCCACGCCGCTCATTTCACGCGCGTATTTTTTTTTTTTTTACTCGGTCCTATATTTTTATATTTAAGTCGACTACCCATGGTTTGAGTGATAACGGTGTTTACCCTTACATGCTGTATATTTTCTATGGGCCTTGATTCCTGAATTAAATAAATAAAAAAAAATAAAAAAATTGTTCTAAACTGTAGTGTAATTTTAATGTTAATTTATTTCCCGTAAAGTAAGCACAGCGATATTTGATCTGTATAACATCATTATGCACATTTGATTTAACAATTACAACAATTATTATTTTAATTAGTACCTGAAACAGTTTCATCAAAATTCCAGTTAATATTTATTTGCACTAATGGAAGCTTTAAAATTAAATATTTGCATATTATAATGAGTTTGATTAAAACGTATTATCGTATGAATATTGAATAAACATGTGAATATTTATACAATTATGACCACAGAATATTTGCACTGAAAAGCGCTTAACGGTTCATCGATTTCACAAGCCTAGCTGTCGTGTATGCATAGTCGTGAAAAGAGAAACCTGTATTTTAATTAGGGATGCAACAATTAAAAAAAATTGATAAAATCCCGTTACGTGCTTTTGGCACAGTGCCTAATTGCTTTGCTTTTTGCTTGGGACAGGCAGAGGCCTACGAGTACCTACTTGTTCCGAGATTGGATGTTTATGTAAGTCTAGACAAGATACCGACTCACGATATATACAAGGTGTAACAAATAAGTGTACAACCTCTTAAGGGGTCACTGTACTCATCATTATGAACAACTTTTAATATGGGAAAAAACGTGAAATCGCGAAAAAAAAAACAGCTGGTCCCTACATTTTGACGAGTTATGCGAACATTAATGTAGGGAACAGCTGATTTTTTTCGCGATTTCAGGTTTGGTTCCATAGTAAAAGTTGTTCATAATGATGAGTACAGTGACCCCTTTAAGAGGTTGTACACTTAATTATGTTACTCCCTGTATATGTATAAGAAATGATGAAATATTAATAAAAAGGTAAAAAAAAACGTTTCGAACCTCGCTTTGAGGCAATAACGCTAGTACTGAGACAAAACGTCGTATTGTAATGTGGTCAGGGGGGTACTTGAAAAGGAAACAAGGTCTTCCCAAAATAGCTCTTTATTAGATGTACCAAGACGTCTCATACAAGCGAATGTTATACGGACACTGTCAAAGTCAAAGTCAAAGTTTTTTATTTCAAGTAGATCAAATTACAGGTGCTTTTAAAACGTCAAACAACACAACTGTCCCTAAGACACAGCGAGTACACAACATACTGTAAGCATACAGTGAATACTTAGTCAGCACATTACAGTATAACGACAATCATAACCAAATATACAGGTTGCTAAAAAATCTCTGAGATTTTTATGAAGTTACTCAGTTTCGATAATTGAACAACTTACGTAGAAAAACTTTTCCAAATTCGCGTATTTTTTTTATTACTTTCCATACAAATCTAAAAATAAAAACCTTAAATAACCAAGTGCGTCAGTGAAGTTCTAACAGTGCGGAAGTCAAAGATGGCTACTTTACAAGAGAGTGAAAACACTATTTTAAACGAGCGAAACCTACGCTGAACGCAATATTGTTTTTAATTATCATTACAAATGAACTCTTTGATGATTTATAAACCTTTGAAAATCCTAATAATCTTTTTCATTTCATGTAATATTGTGACTTTCGCAGTCTTGTCCGTATTTGTCACAAAATGACTTACGCACTGTTAGAACTTCACTGACGGAGTGTTATCTAAGCTTTATTTATCTTATAAAACAGTTGTGACGTATGCAAATCTTCAGACTTATGCACACACTCAGCTGAACTATCCTTATCTTGTCAAACTTTTCACTCAGTACGCAAGGGGAATTAATGTTGTTATTAAAACAATTCACACTACAATATTCTCAAGTAAATGGTAACTCGCAAAGAAAATATCATTATAAAATAGAATATAATTTCACTAAATACTATACAACGTGTATCAGAAATGAATGGAAATATTTAAGGAGGTTGTTTGGACTCTTATTCAGAGCAACATATGATAGGTTAAACAAAGAAATTCCGTCTTTTTTTTTATTTATTTTTTTCTATTTGACTGCTGTAGGTCGTCCTAGGGGACGGTTTCTACGTAACCGGGCAGTTATTGGCGTGACCTAAAGGGTCTCCAGCCAATGGGGGGGAAGTAAAATACTTAACCTAAGCTAACTACTTGTACTACACTAACATCATGACTACCTGCAACAACAGCACTAAGGGCGACCCCTAGTGGGACTCGGACCTCGGCTTAGGGCGTTGCTGGCGTGGACATACGGGGGGGAGACAGCTTGATGAGGGCTGAATTATCGGTGTGACTGCGGAGTCTGAAGAGACGACCGGCTCTACGACGGGAGAGCTCGGTGGATCGTGACCGGCGGCGGTGGGACGTCGCGACGGGCCTCGTCGGCGA
Organism: Amphipyra tragopoginis; assembly: GCA_905220435.1. Lineage (NCBI taxonomy): Eukaryota > Metazoa > Arthropoda > Insecta > Lepidoptera > Noctuidae > Amphipyra > Amphipyra tragopoginis. The sequence continues at coordinate 10,068,717 of HG992006.1, forward strand.
GGACGATATGCCGGACGGCGGCGGACGTTGTGTATTGTGCTGGTCGATTTACTCGCCTCCTGGAGGAGGGTTATTTCGTCATCGGGTTCTAAAAGTGTGTGCCTGAGGCGGCGAACTTTACTTATGAGAGAGGGACTGTAGTCGGCCGCTGCGGCAACTAGGGGGTTCGGATGGAGAGGGGCAGTGTCGAAGTAACGCTTGGAAATGCATTTGAGGTATTGCCTGATGGTTGGCATTTTTAGATCGAGGTGGAGTTGGACGTTACGCATGAACCACGGGGCAGCCGCGGCTCTGCGCAACACTCGATTCTGGAGGGTTTGAAAGGATTTGAAACGACAAGGCTTAACGTGTGCGAACACGACGCTAGCGTAAGTCAAGATGGGGCGGATGCACGTCACGTAGATTCTCAGCTTATTTCTAAGTGACAATTTACTGCGTGCTCTAAGGATGGGGTGGAGGCGACCGACAGCGAAAGCGGCGCGAGCGCGCACCGCTTTGATGTGGTCTCGGAAACTCAGATGGTGGTCTAGGATAACCCCCAGGTATTTGGCTTTCATCTCCCAAGGGATCTGTTTGCCGAACATTAGGACGGGACGGATGTGGGTGTGGGAATCACCGTGTCTCTCGAAAAGAACGGCTGCGCTCTTTTCGGGATTCACCTCTATTCTCCATTTCCGGAACCAGACCCCAAGGGCGTCGGCTGCGATTTGAAGGGTTCGAGAGATGCTATCGAGACTCCTACCGGAATAGTAGATAGCCGTGTCGTCGGCGAAGAGAGCCAACTTGGCCAAGCCACGTCTGGGAATGTCGCTGGTGTACAGCGTGAACAGAAGGGGCGATAGCACGGAACCCTGAGGGACTCCGGCGCGGATGGGGTGAGGGGACGAGAGGGTGCCTTCTAGGCGATAGCGGAAGGAGCGATCCAACAGAAAGTCTCGAATGATGAGCACGAGACGGTCCGGCACGTTGAATTGGTACAGTTTGTATAATAAACCGTTGTGCCAGACCTTGTCGAAGGCTTTCGCTACGTCGAAGAAGAGCATGCCCGTTTTGTACGAGCGCATAAAACGGGAGCTAATGTGTTCGACTATGCGGTGCAATTGTCGAATGCAACAGTGCTGGGTTCGAAAACCGAACTGTTCGTCGGGGATGAGTTTACGGGAGCCAGCGAAATCCTTTAAACGGATATAAATGAGACGCTCATAGATTTTCCCAAATACATTGAGAAGACTGATGGGGCGGTAACTAGTGGGCTCACTCTTGGGTTTGCCGGGTTTGGGGATACCGATAACGGTGGCTTGTTTCCAAGCTTGCGGAAAGATGTTATTACTCAGAGCGCCATTGAAGATGGCGGTCATGAGGACTATGAGCGGGGCGGGCCGTCTTTTTTTTTTTTTTTTTTTTCACCTGTCCGTACTTATAGCATTTGCATGTGATTGCGTATCGTACGGAATCGATAAACGTATAGTGGTTTTTTTTTTAATTTTAACTTTCATTCGGAGAATCGAAAAACTTTTAGCCTTTTATTTTTATTTTACCTATCAATATAATGTTGCTCTTAAGAGTCCAAGCAACCCCCTAAAATATGACCACGCATTTCTGTTACACGTTGTATAGTAGTGTATGACGCTGAGTATAAGTTAGTATACTAACTGTTTATAATTTTACAAATAAAATAAAGGATTTTTGTGCAAGAGTACAAATTGCCAACAATAATAACACTATAAAGTATTCATACAAACTACAATAAGTTTAAATAATCAAGTGAACTTAGAATTTAGGTCGAAACAAACTTTAGTTATTCAGAATGACGGCATAATCTACCTTCTCCAACAGATAACGAGTAGGGCTGACCCAGAGTCTACGAGTTTGAATGGTGCATGTCCGGGCTACGGGTTAACGTCATACATCTCCAGATCAGGCCGGGTGGTTTCGAGCGGAACGCGCGATCCGTTGGTAACAGAATTATGTTCGAAGTTTAAAAAAAAATGACAATAAAATAGCACAAAAAATCATAACAAGATAAAAATATGATTTCGGATATCAAGCTGATCCTTGTACTATATTATAGGTACTTGAATATTAGATTGATTTCTTAAATTAATTATTCACATGAAACAAATATTTTTATAGTTTATGCTTCAAAACTCATTTATTCAAAATCGAATAAAATTACCGAGTTCTTTTTGAACGTCAATTTACCAACGATAGCCTCCATAAACGCCAGCCCGTCACCGCTTCCTAGTCTTTAAAAATAACGTGTTTTTTTTCTAAGTCTTCATCCCGCCGCTATTGACAGGTGGCATCCCTAATAACGAGCCGTAAGAGCTTATGGCTTAAACCAATTAAGATCCGCTCCATGCATACATACCAAACCAATTTAATTATTTATTCTAAAGAGGCGGCGAGATTATTGCCGATAAAACGGGTCTAAATGGCTGCCAATTTCATTCACAATCCGTATGTTTATAGTAGTCTTTATTGGGTATATATGTGGGTACTAAAAGTTATGACTTGCGCCATTTAATTAGGCCATAATAGATTTTTATGGTGCATTCCCTGAAAACCGCCTGGGAAAATCTCGATCCACATCGTAAAGCGAGATGAGAATTTAGTTCTTATTTATTATTACGATTTATGGTATAATGTGATGGGCATTATGTATTATAGATTGTTCACTGGATTATTGGTGGGCGAGTAACTAGACATATGCTTTTTGGCTCTTTTATTAGAGAAATTAAACAAAGTGTAAACGAATTGGGGTAATTCGTTAAAACCTTTGATCTATTACTGGTACCTAGATTAACCGTGCACGGGTTTTTGCTTGATAAATAATTTTAAAAAAACTTATTTTTTGCGCCTTTTGTAAGTGATCGTATCTAAACAACATGATAAGGCACAAATAGAAAAATAAGCAAAAAAATAATAAATAGCAATTAAAAAAAAATTGTTCAGTTCGTTGCCACGCATAAATGAATTTAATCACGACGAGACAGCTGGTAACTAGCGCAGTATCACTCCAGACAGTCAGTAAACTCAGGGCGCTACAATAATATAGGTTAAGAAAAAGAGGATAAAAAAAACATGTGAAAAAATCCCATGCAGAATCAACCTTTGTCATCATCATGATCACGAGATTTGAAGGAACTACACGAATTTGAATACTTTCTGTACAGGCTGAATATGAGCAGTTCTCTCATCTGTGAATGAGCGAGTTTATACATAGTTTTAGACACAGTAACTGCCTTTTGTTATCCGCAACTCATAGAGACAGGTTTCTGAACAATTTTATATGTGTCGGAATGAAACTGCTAACTATCCGGGATATGATTTCATAGCAGTTTTACTACACGCAGGAATTTTTTTTTTTCGAAATGTATTCTTTTACTTTTATCGAAATCATAGTAGAAAATAAGCCTAAGCTACTTCATCATCATTCAGCCGAAAGACGTCCACTACTGGACATAGGCCTCCCCCAAAAGGGGGGGGGGTTGTCATAATCATCACGCTTGGCAAGCGGGTTGGCGATCGCAGTATGGTTGTTCAAGTACTCAGAGAACGCTGCTGCCCATCCTCTAGAGAATCCTTTAGTCGCCTTTTACGACACCCACGAGAAGAGATGGGGTAGAGCTATTCTTTAAAATCCAAGTGCAAACTATTAATTTTAAAGCCTTTTTAAAGTAAGAACTATTATTTTTTTTAAGTTTATTTCTACACGCTGACATTTAATTGGTTGTTTAACTACAACAAACGTTGTTCAGACCATGGGCTACTGCTATAATATGGCATCAAAAAATTAAAGAAAAAAAATTCTAGGCATTCTTAAAAGTCTTGTTGCTCAAACGTGTTCAAACATTAACCGTAACATTAAAGTACTCATCGCGGTAAACCCGGCAAATAACTTGAACTATCATGGCGCCGACTGCGCAGCCCCTGTGTCTTTGATGGTGTCTTTTTTGAGTTTTTTTAAAGACCCATGACGTTTTTTTTTATTTGATGCGTTTTAATTGTAGTAGACCATGGTCTGAACCACGTTTGTTCTAGCAAAACAACCAATTAAATGTCAGCGTGTATATATCCGTTACTAAGCTTAAAAATTAAATGAGAATCATTGTAAAATGCAAAGTTCACCTTACTTCGCCTCGAAAATATGCATATGGAAAAAAATCGCTTGTGAAACCATATTTCCATTAAAAGTGGAGCAAACTTGTATATTTTTTATTGCAACGCGACTGGATAGCTGACATATGACTTTGCTTCGCATTAATCTTGTATACATGAATACTTTGTTAGGATAATGTCAGACGTCCAGGAATCGTGAATGCAAATCCGGCTTATAAAGCACTGAATGAATATGAAACTATTGTAGGTAGATACAGGTTATCCCGAAATTCAACGACAAGTCGGTAACAAGTGATTTATTATGAGTTTGTGGTTAAAGACTTTTATTCTCATAAAGAAATTTTCATTTCACTTAACTGAGAACAGACTATATTCTAAGTAATTAATCATGCATTCGACGTTCAGACTTTATAATTACGATTTAATTATAATCATCATAACAAATCATTTATAAAAGCATCTTAGTACCAAAGTAATTGGTATGTTTAGAGCAGTTCAGTTTTTTTATTACTAATATTTCCAGCGCTCCCTGGGCAGTCAGCCCCGCTACCAAGCTAGGTGATTGGCTAATCTTTTAACCACGGCATGAGCTATTTTAGTATAGTTCGCGTCGACACTAGAGCAGGCGATGAAGAAGAAGTTAGCATTTAATATAGAATCAATAATTTGTGTATTACAACTTTCGTATGACACATTAGGTATATTTATTATTAGTTACGGTTTACTCACGTGCATTTTTCAAGATTACCCGCCTATCGGTCTAGCGTTTAACTGAGGTATTGCCTGAGGTATGGTAGCGGCACGGGAGGGGTGACATATGACGTGAAATGATGTGTCTGAACTATCTCGCTATTCACGTGATAAATGTAGGTAATGAAGATATCTTTACGATATTTTTACTACTACTAGATAATGAAAGTGATTCGAGCCATTCACAGTGACGGTACAGACAGCGATAAGGAATCCGATTAATTAAATTTGGGATTTTGGGATTTATTTGTTGTTTTTTGTTGTTTCAGTTGAAAATGTTAATAATTATTACTTAAATAAAATTATATAATTATTGTAACTTATTTTTTGTTTATTGTCACGCGCAATTATATTAATTAATTTAACTTAAGTATACAAACGTAAATATCGTAAAAGATATCTTCATTATATTGTACACGTGTATAGCGAGATAGTTCGGACACGTCGTCATATGTCACCTCTCCCGTGCCGCTCCCATACCCCAGGAACTGCCTCAGTTAAGCGCTAGACCTATAGTTTCGGACCTTCGCAAGTCGAACTCTTTCGACTTCTTTCTTTTGTCGAGGAGTTCGACTCGCGACCTCGCCGCTCATGATTAAGGGCTCCGTTTGGGTCTGAAACTAGTCGAGCAATCCCGAAAAATGCACATGAGTAAATCATAGATAAGAATCAATAACCCAAACATCACAACATACTTAAACATCTAGTCCTGTACCATACCTAATAATTTTCTAAGTAATTATCTTCAAACACCGCAATTACAATTTATCACAATTTAGACATACAAGATGGAAACTTGAACTTATAAGTATGATGTCATAGATGTTAAGAATGTGTCTACGAAAGTGCTACACAACAGTTTTAAAGTTGCCATGTCTAGCAGAACCGCTCCAAGCGTTCAGATTTAGTGACGTGTTCAAGAAAATAGGTCACACTATAAAATATGCAGAAATCATATCCGTCTCCGCTAGAGATGGGCAAGCCAATTTATACTAACGAGTACATTACTCGGAATCGAGTAATGTATGAGTAACGAGTACATTAATCCGGGTCACTAACATAAACCTTAATATCTCGGAAACTAAGAATGATTGCTTATTCAAATAAAAAGTATTATATAGACTGCTAGCTTTGGCCCGCAGCTTCGCTTGCGTGAAATGTTGAACCAGTTGAGTGACGATTTTCCAAACAAACTTTCATCCCCTATTTAATTCCCTTATGGGTTGAATTTCGAAAAATCCGTCCTTATTCCTTGTCTACATTATAAAGGGAACCTCCGTGCAAAATTTGTCCAAGTCCAAGGGTTCGGGCTAGGCGTAGATGAGTCAGTCAATCAATCAGTCAGTCAGTCAGGACTTTTCTTTTTATTTAATTTAATACTACTTGTCTACGCCGTGTTTACCATATCTCCGACAATACTATTTTTATTATATCGAGTCATACACACCACCTTACCACTCTACACACACGTCACACAACACTATGTCAGATTCCAAACGTTCATTCACTCTATGTATACTCTATGATATCTACTCTATGTATAGTCTATGATATCTCTCTACCGACCACAGACACACTGTACAAAATTCACATTCAAATCTACTGTACCAAATGAAACCCACTAAATTAATTACAAATTTTAATTATCACAAAACCAACGTTTTATTTGCGTTATCGCAAACACTACTTAAATAAAATTTCTGAAATGTGAAAAATAATAAAAAAAATACTCGATAAAAAATAGTAAGTTAGTAAATATAACGATAGTATACCAACGTATTATTTTTGTTGTAGTCTTAGTATTTGAAATCGGATAGAAACTTAACGAGTACATAATTATGTCGCAGTATGATAGAAAAAACCGTAATATAGAACTATGTCCTTAGGGATATAATTAGGTACATACCGTAACATAGTTATACGTAAGCGATTCATTACCATCTTACTAGGAATATAATTATAATACGGTTCAAGTTTAGTGATATAATTATATTACTTGCGGCGCGGCGCGGCGGCGTGCGGCGGAGGCGGCGGCGGGGGCTTCGTTGTGTTTGTGAACCCCTAGCCGTTTTGTGATCATATTCCTAGCGATAATTTGGGGCACCCCGACACGGATAGGTAAGGTTCGAAGGGAATAACGGGGGCTAGAGTGAGCGAGCGAACCAAGCCCCCGTCATCCTCTTCGTGTTAGGTTACTTTAAACTCTGCAGACAGAAATAGGAGCCCCGTCTCCGTCGCCTCTGCTTTAGAAACCCATACAACCTTAACCTTTCTATAAGCATCTTCCGATATATGATCATATCGTTAGGCATATGATCGTATGACGGCTATAACCATGTTACAAATATAGCATACGACAAATATATTGTTTTATTTGATTCTATGGTAGATGTATAACTATTTAACCAGATTAGTTTAGTCAGATAAACTTAATACTAGATTGCGACCGTAAGATGAATCACTATCGTATGACTATGTTACGATATACAAGGTGTAACATAAATAACGCACAGCCTCTTAAGGCGTCACTGTACTCATCATTATGAACAACTTTTACTATGGGACAAAACAAGAAATCGCGAAAAAAAAACTGCTGTTCCCTACATTTATGTTCGCATAACTTGTCAAAATGTAGGGAGCAGCTGATTTTTTTTCGGGATTTCAGGTTGGTCCAATGGTAAAAGTTGTTCATAATGATGAATACAGTGAGGTTAAGAGGTTGTGCGTTATTTATGTTGCACCTTGTATAATTATATCCCTAGGGATATAACTATATTACGGCTTTATCTATCATACTGCGACACATACACGATAAACAATAAAAAGTACTTACATTACGTAAGTTTTTATTATTCATGTATCCGGGTAAAAAAGTATTTTATGTTAATCCAGGATACCGTCTATCTATGTGCCAAATTGTATCCAATTCCGTTGAGCCGTTTGTGTGTGATTGAGTAGCAAAAATCCATCAATCTTGACAAACTGTCACATCAATAATATTAGTGTGATACCGTGATTAAATAAACAATAACCTCCTTATTACAAAAGATGGTTTAAACCAAGACTATATTGTTTTCACGATAAGAAGATTAAAATGACACATGTCAATAGGAGTTGCTAGACATGTGACTGTAGTCGATTCAACTATCGATAAAATTTGTAAAATTTCAGCGAGAATTTCACAAATTATTGTAATGTGATTTTATGTACATTTCAAGTACTTGTGATTTAAGTAATTAGGATTAAGTCAATTAGCATGCATATCTTCAACAACAGACGATTACGTGCTGATGTGATAATGAATCCAGCAGGTATGGGATGAGTGAAAATAAATGTTTATTTACTTATCACTAATAATAAGCCCAGTAGCCGGGTCGCGAAAAAGAGGTTTATCTTGCGAAAGGTTCGTCGGTCCTGAATTTTGGATGTGTTATGTAAGGTGTTTTTATGAAAAGCCCACAAACAGACACACAGACAGAGAGAGAAATAGACAGCCAAACAGAAAAACAGACATGGGCTTCAAACCTATAAAATACCTCTGATTTTGAGTCGGGAATGAAAAATAAGAATTTAATTTTCTACAAAATTGATGTGAATAATTTTTGGCTTAAAACCCATAAGGAGTTATTTAATAAAAACTCATTTTTGGGTTCTTTAACGCAAGATGGCAGAGCGCGCCGTGGTCACTCAAGGTACAAAATTTGTAATTTTTATAAGAACACATATCCATAACACGTATCCAAAATTTAGGACTGGCCGACCTTTTGCAAGGCAACTGGGCTATAATGAGACTTATTTTAATTATTCAATCAACTGAGCCTATCGTCTATAATTATTACGATAGTCAAAATATTCATTCTGTTAATGTAAATTTATCGAAATTATTTTATCGATACGCACGTCTCTGGCAACTGGTACCATCTGACGCAAGTTTGAAAACGCGTCGGGGTTTTTTCAAAATCATTTATGTATTATATAATTATGGCGTTAAACACATATAACTTTAATGTTTCTATGTTTCTGATTTTAAAACAACCTTTTGGGTAACGCTTTACTAATATTATAAATTGATTTAATACTTGTTGAATTAAATTGTCATACACAAGCGCCATTACAATTTATTTTCATGTCATGAACTGACATCTGCCAAATTAATCAAGTTACTGTGAAAGCAATATAAGGTAAACCCAGATTTCAAATATACCCATCACTTTCTTATGTCATATAACAAAAAGAGACGGGGCTATTTTTAACCGACTTCAAAAACGAGGAGGTTCTCAATTCGGTTGTATTTTTTTTTTTATTTTTTTTATTTTTTATGTGTGTTACCTCATATCTCCGTCATTTATGAACCGATTTGAAAAAATCTTTTTTTGTTCGGAAGGGTATACTTTCCGATTGGTCCCATTTAAATTTTGTTATGATCAGACCATGAACTTCAGAGATATGGAACGGAACTCCTCGTCGGATCAAAGCAAAATTCTCAAATCACTAATATTGCTTTGTTTATATTTGTTGTTGGGAACTGACTACTTGAAAAGTGGAGGGGGTGCGTGTCCCCCCCTCCCCCCCTTTGGAATATTTTCATTATATCGTGTAAGGTATCATTTGAAAGGACTTTTTATGCCCGACTACGTCAAAGCCAAAAAGAAGGGTTATGAAGGAGGGTGTTAAAATTATGACACTAAAACGTTTTTAATAAAAAATAAACTTTAAAAAAAAGTAAAAACCGACTTCAAAGAAATACTAAAAGGAGTAAAATAATTACCATAATATAAAATTAACAGTTTCAGAAGTCGGTGCAACTCTACACTGAAGAAAATAGAAGCCACCGACTTCTGAAACTGTTAATTTTATATTATGGTAATTATTTTACTCCTTTTAGTATTTCTTTGAAGTCGGTTTTTACTTTTTTTTAATAAAACCTAGGTTTTTCTTAAACCATCTTTTGTAATAAGGGGTATAACTTTTATTGTTTATCGAATATTTGCTTTTAGTATTTATTCGCGTGTCCATCTCGGTCTTTGCTGGTTCCTGTTTGCGGATTCCACAAGGGACAGAGCGTGGAAAGTATGTTAAATGTTTGCAGAAGTGACGGCAACTTTGCTGTTAGGTTTAGTTGACAAATAAATATGTAAGTATATTCTTCGTTCAATTGGTCAAAGGCAGCTATCTTAATAAACCGGGTGTCCCAAGACAGTTCATGGAGGAAAAATGACTTTAAAACCAAAAAAAAGTACGTTTAATATTTTTAAAAAAAGCTAATAAAGTATTGAAAACAAACTTAGTTTTATTTTTTTAACGTAAAAATGCTGAGATTTTGTTAAAATCTCTTGCCTGAGTCGGGAATGTCGGGATTCGATCGAATTTGTCTCCCAGTCGAAAACAGCGGACAACGCCTATATTAAAGTATTTTTTTTTTTACTTGTCTTACTCGCGTTTGACCCTCGTCGCACCTGATGGTAAGCGCAGACAGGGTCTAAGATGGAGCACACGAATCCAAGTAACAGAGAAATAGAGAGATTACCCATACCCCTCTGGCTTTCACATACACACGACGGAACACAGTAAACTGTTTTGCGTCGGACTTTAATGTGAGGGTGGTAGCTAGCTAGGCGGACCGTATAGATCCTATCACCAAGCAAAATGGAACCCTTGACACGAAAAATCGATGTAAGTAGTGACAATAATATTTATCATGGTTAGGTTTCTGAAGAAAATACAAATGCAAAAATGCATTCTGTACAAATCTTAGTCATAGTAGCTATTACTATTGTAACTTTTAATAAGTATTTTATGGCCCCAAATAATTAGTGCTCGTTTGTGTTTTTACTTTAAAATATAGTATCTACCTAAATACATTATAAAACGACTAAATCAATACAAAGAAGATAACAACAAATCATAATACCCAATTTCAGAATTTAAATCTCAATTGTTTTCGATCAAGTTTTATCGAACAAATCAAAACGCTAAAATTTCACGAAGTTAATTTAACTTTTTAATACATAGAGAGTAGACGTCATTCATTTTAACATCACATCATTCAAACGAAATAAATTCAACTGAACCTGCACAAATATGGACGCCCAAGGACTTGCCCCCCATTTCGTAAAGGGCAATGTTCTTATTGGTGCATAGATATAATATTTGCAAATATATTCACGGTATAAAACCATGTTTTGATAAGGTCAAGGATTTACATAAACCACCTACTTCATCTCTGAATAGGATTATCGCAAGGTTTTGCTCGCCAGACAATTTGCTATATTGTACTACAGTCTGTGAAAATTGTCCAGCAGTGGACGTTTACGGGTTGTCATTTGATGACAGTGACAAACTTAGAAATAACATTTCATGGTGGCACTTCACTTGGCTATTTGTGTTCGCTATTGGGAGTTTGTTGTATTTGGAAAAATATGTGACGTACACGCAAACATGCAAATATAGGTAAATACGATCATCCACACATGGCAGTCAAATAACAAACACACAAACATTTGGCAGCGGAAGGCAATGTGTTCATAATAATTCATGCTGGGGGTCCCATATATACGAATTGATTTGGTACAATTCCAGGAATTTTAACACTGTTTCGGACAACCAATTCATTTTCAATAGTTGTTCCAGTTCGCGCTCACAACACAGACACGAAATACTGCACATCCGTACAGGTCGACGGCGCGTGCGCATCTCTGAATATGGCCATTTAATGGACGGTTTATTTGCGTATTTGCCTATTTGATCCCTTTGATGTGCGTCGAGAAACCGACAAGCACACGGTAACGCGTATTTGGTATTGGCCATATTAATTGTCAAACAGACAAATACGGCCAATACTTTGTCAAATGTACTGTCCACACGTGGTAATTGTTTGCCAAATATAACAAATACAAATAGCCATGTGAAGTGCCACCATCAAAAATAGCAATGTCCATAGGACGACGAATTAAGAATACAGCATCACATCGCTCATCATTCTGTTCAACTTTTACTATGGGACGAATTCTGAATTCGTCAAAAAAAACTCCTGTTCCATAAAAAATAATCAATGTTACTTTGCAAAATGTATGGAAGTGCAAATTTTTTTCACGAATTCAAAATTTTGCCCTTTCTAGAAGTTGTACAAAGTGATGAGCAAAGTACCTACGTGGTTTTCATATTATTATGTAAAGTAACTAACCAGTCATTCTGTATATTATTATATGGACTTTAAGGCTCGATTACATTAGGCAAGTTACTTGTATGCAAGTTGCAAATTGCGTACAACTTGAACAAACCTGCATACAAGCTACAACTTGTATGAGGTAGTTTGAACTTGTACATTTTTTATTCAAGTGACGTGCAAATTGAGCGCGCAAACGTTAGTTGCACTTTTCGAATTTATTGCGAACGAGTGATTGACACCCATGATGTCCAACTCAATTGTTGAACATCTCCACTTGTACCTATGCAAGTAAAATCTGCATGCAATTTGCACACTCTCGAAAACATGTTTCCAATGTAAGCAACTTGTACGCAAATATGACGTCATACTTGCATGCAAGACTTGCCCAATGGAATTGCGCCTTTAAAAATAAACATCAGCATTTAATCAGACAGAAAAACAGAAAGTAATTAGGTATCACAAAAATTAATATCCCCACTTAATTAATCTTTACGAACAAAAGCAAGCTTATGGCAACACAGCGTCGCCTTACGAACGCCAAGAAAAACATCAACGGAGAAAAACGACCTCTTTGTGGAAGTAAATTAAATCCTTCGAGCTGTTGGAAGGACAGGGCGCCCGTAAATCTGCGGGCAAGACGACACGGTAACAACATAGTGTTGAGAGGTCGCGGAATCTACTTTGGGCCGATTACATTATAGATGGACTGTTATTGTAAAGATAGAATATATGGAATGAATGAATGCAGATACAGGAACTGTTTCACGATCTCATCACGTAAAAAGCTCATGAATATGGACTCTACTTAAAAATACCTATCAAATACTGTATTTAATGTAACACCAGACAAATAAGACACATTTTTAGCAAGGAAATGTATAAAAGTAGTATTATCCTATTAAGAACCATAATGGTCAATCAAGATGAATTGAAACTTTATTCGAAGAAATGGTTCAACAGTATTCGTGGCTTGGTGGGCTACTTTTACATTATAATGTTACTTTATTAAACGCAGTATAGCCGAAAGAAATTGCTCACGATCTTTTGTAAGCCTATCTTTTAATGTTTTTTAATCTTTCAGCAAAAGTCTGTGTTTACTAGAATAAATCCCAATTGAACATTGTTCCAAATGTGCTTGATAAATCGATAATGGAAATCAAATGGGGTATCAACTACTCCTACCTAACCATGCGCGCAATGCAATGTAGCAGTATTCTTTGAACGCAGTTTCTCGTTTGATGTCAATATTCGCTTCACGCTTCGCAAATACTCTAAAGACACGGTTTTATTTCAATGCAAGACTGCGCCCTTTCCACATCAAAGATTACTTGTCTGCTACCCTTAAGGAAAATGGCATATTGTGAGCCTCATTGCCCATCAAAAGACGTCATAATTATCATTTGAATTCGTGTTAGAATTACGTCGTATCACCAAATATATACGGTTAGTCGGAAAGGAGGTACTAATCCGAAAGGGTGTTGAAGTACCCATAATAATGAATAACTTTTGTTCTACAACTTTTTCCAAAAGCAAACAGTTGAAGAGAAATAGATGAAAAAAGATCTCAAAAAAAAAACGCTAATATCCTCAGCTATGATCAGCTGTGATTACATTTAAGGTCATATTTAGGGTCATGAGTTAGAAGCATCTTAAATGTTTTTAAACTTTCGCGATTTGTACACATTATTAAAGTATAGATCGGGTTTACTAGCGTAAAAACTTTAAGAGGCACAAAATACCTTTAATCCCGACGTTTCGGCCGAATTGCACCGGCCGTGGCTCGGGTAGACTGAAGTGGCGGAGCAGTTGTCATCTTCGTGAAGCAAGGATATTTTCATGTAAAAGGTATTTTTGACGCATGAAACGTAGCAAGCATGATCTTATCGTAGTTCATGTACGCAAGTCATAGATGGCGTTGTTTAACAATCGGTAGTTGTTATCGGTCCGAGTGTATTAGTTCACTCCCTCACACCAGAGATGGAGTTGTGCCGTGACGTCACCCCGCTGAATGGCGGTGTTAAGATTTTCCGTGTTGTATACATATAAGCAGGACATTTAATATTAAATTAATTACTGTTCAAGGAACAAGTTGTTTCAATTAGTTCCTCAACTGTCACAGTAGTGCAGTGAAGTTCAAGACATAGTGGTGTCTGAACAGGTATTTTGTGCCTCTTAAAGTTTTTGACGCGAGTAGACCCGTTCTATACGTTTGTAGTAGAAGCATCATTTTTTTTATTTGTAACTAAAGCAGGAATAAAGATTTTTTTTTAAAACTAAGATGAAAATCATTTTGCATGGAAATAAAAATTATTGAATTTTGAAATTTTAACACTTGCTTTAAGATAGTCATCAGTGATACTTTAAGTGGCCTGCGGATTAGTACCCCGTTTCCGACTAACCTTGTATATGTTTAAGTCACGAGTGTGTGTTACACTTCATGGCAGGATCTATACGGTCAGCCTGGCTAGCAACCATATTAAAGTCAAGCAGTTTACTGTGTTCCGTCGTGTGTATGCGAGAGCTGGAGGGGCATAGCGGAATTCCTCTATATGTCTGTTACTTGGATTCGTATGCTCCATCTTAGACCCTGTCTGCATTTACCATCAAGTGCGACTAGGGTCAAAAGTAACCAAGTCAAAAAAAAAAAAAAAAATGCTACTAGCTTCATGTTGCTGATGGGTGTTCGAAAAAGGTTAGCAAAAAATAAGATCGTCATTATCATCATCCCAAAGTTCAAAATGCAGATGTTTTAAACTTCAATTATAATAATGAAAAATCAAACTGTACCACTACCGTCAAGCAATAAGACAAGAATAAAAACAATCTGAAACTAACATTAATGTTAACAACGAGGGAGAACACTGATTTGTTAAAAAAAAATAAGAAAGTTCGAATATTCACCCCGATGTGTTTTCTCATACCTGGATCATTCACTACAGGATAGGCAGGAGCGTACTCTGAGTACTTTAATAACCATACTGCGATCGTCAACCCCCCCCCCCCCCCCACCTTGGGGGAGGCCTGTGTCCAGCTGTGTAACCCGCAAATGGGTATTCCGCTTTTACGCTGATCAGGGGCGCTAATAATATTATTATATTCGTAATCATACTCGTAGCTACAAGTGGGTTGCGCATTCAGTCGGCAGTTGTCACGTAGTTGCACTGATTAATTACATCCTAATTGCCTTCAAGCTGCGTTTGGCAGTTGCATAATTTGCACATGTTGCGACTGAACGTAGGGCCCACTGCAGTTATTATTACGAATTTGAAACGAAATATGATTCACCAAATGTGACTTTATTAGCCCCCGTCCTTGATTATCCTTCGTAGTAGGCAGCGTGTTCACGTTCGATGCGGAACATCGTTTCTTATTATCATGATATCTGAATACGTGAAAGTATAACTAAGTGTATATTACGGGTAAAAGCCAAATGGCGGTTACACCTAGGTTTACCCAGGTACAACTAGGTGCAACCAGTAGCAGTTGGTTAGAATTAGGTGTAGCTTAAATCGACGGAGCCCCGCTACGCGGGGGATGACGGGGTAAATGTAATGATAAAAAAAATATATATAAATATAGTTGGGTGTTTATTCAAAATTGAACACTTGGACTAGGGCAAAATAGAAAGATGTGTGCTCCAAAATATAAAATAAATATAAAAGAAATGTTTCGGGCGCCAGGAGCTAACACAACAAAGTAACCGGAAGCTTACCGAGTAAAGTTGAACTTTTAATCTTCAAGCGGGAGGACTTAATAAAAACAAAACTTTAATAAATGACTTGTTTTTATTCCCTGTAGGCTTAGGGTATAGCTACATTGATCTTATATTAATTATTTATAGCTATAATAAATTTAACTAAAATTACTGTTATTTGTATTATTTTGCTATTGTTTAAATTATTATTATTGCATCCGGTATGAAGTATATAAAAGGAAACACATACCAGATTGATGAGTTTAAATCTAAATATATTTAATTAAGGTGCATGTACCGATGGACCGTCCATACAATGTTTGTAGGGATTATACGCTAAAAATAGACACTCTTTGTTTAAAACGAATCATTTTATCACTTTTCTACAATCAAATGTGCTCGCGAATTCACTCTTTAGGAAATAACTTACACTAATTACTGAGAAAAACAATCATGAAATTCAGACAAAATTTGACACTTCTTTACATGTGTGGGTTTGTTTTGACAAGCAAACTAAGCGCCATGTTTGTTATAGTTTAAAATTGTAAGCGATAGATGGCGTGCAGGCGATATTGTAAATAGATATTAAAATATGCAGCGTTGCCGGTCTTCTGTAACCTTGACGGCGGCTGCGTTGCCAGCTAATTTGACTATGATTCGAATGCATGTACATTTTCAATTTGTTGAACGTAATGTTGATGCACTAGGATTTGCGCGCGGAATTTGTTGCGTGTTATATTTTGTATGCTATTTTAATTTATTCAAATTGCAATATGTCTAGTAGGTACTTATGTAATTGATTTCAATTGAATATAATTATTGCAATTTATTATTGGTAGGTAAATAATTTTATTAATTATTCAAAATACGCAATTTTATTGTAAAATAAAATTACCTAGGTATATTTCGACGGTAAGTATTAGAAACAGCAAGTTGGCCCGTGAGTTGGGTTTTAGACGCTGCAATCTCGTTACAATACTAATTACCTACGTACCTACGTGTCGATGTTGTCATTATGTATATTTTATGGTCAACCATGAATTAAATTATTCAGTAAGTCACCAAAGTAACCACAACATTAAATTTCGTGAAAAAGCAATCTTGGGGTATGTTTTTACCAGGTAAAGAATACTTTGTATGCATATAGCCCCCCGCCGAGACGCCGTCGCGAGCAGACGTATTTTTGAACGTTCCGTGTTTTAAATTCAAAAAAAATTGTTTAAATTGCAAAATATTGTGTAAACTATCAGTGAAACGATCAATTAATTAGTGATTACCATCTCAGTGATAAAATATTGAAACAATTACAACACACAATTAACAATATTATCAACAGCAAATCAAGACAAGTTGTTATAAAAAATCGTGTTAGCGTGCGCCGGGCCAAGTGTCCTTGAAAGTGAATGCAAGGACAAGCTTTACACCTGCAGCTACAGTACCTATTTTTATTAAATAGAACGCTATTTTCAACTCTCTTAGTAACGACGACTTGGTCCGATGACACATGGGCCGGACTGTAAGTGAACGTGATCGTGTGAGTATCAAGTTCAAACCTCCGCAAAACACATTACTTTTTGGAATGTTTTTTATTATGCTGCTAAAATACCAGAAAAATCTGAGATTTTTTTACGAAAAAATTGGAGAAATTTCTGAAATATTATAATTAATACTTGCACAAATTGCTGCCTGCAACATTGCTTAATTAAAGAAAAATCCGCATTCATTGTTGCTTTATTTTGCTTTTGGTGCATTTGAACGCCCAATATGCCGCTAAATCGAACACCGCCAACCTCACCGAAATCTAACTTCAAAAAAAAAAAAAAAAACAAAAACATTCAGACGAATTGAGAACCTCCTCCTTTTTGAAGTCGGTTAAAAATCAATGATGGTGACGCTGGTACTAATATACTAAGTAAAGTTATTTTTTACAAATATACTAAGTAAAGTTATTTTTCTTTGTAGCACCTGTGAAGCAGTGGTTTCAAGACAAGAAGAAATAATTTTTGTTCAATTGAAAATTTTTTGTAGTAGTTTGTTTAGAATCTACATAATCATTGTATAAAGCTTTTAATTTGTATTTACTATAAAAGGTGAAATAATACCTTATTGAACTCAATAAAGATTTAGATTTTTGTTTTACTAAAAACTTAGGTAATAAAATAAAACTATATTTTACTGTGTATATTTGACATTATTTATTTCCTTTTTTTATTAATCAATTAAATGTTTTACGCCTTAAAATATAACTTTTATTTTCCTAAAATAGTACTAGTTTTAATTTATCGTAGGTGTCGTTCTGCCTACCCCTATTGAGAGTATTTCTACAAAATATTTTAGCCCTTTTTTAAATGCACGCCATCTAGTGGTAAACTTTGTAAACGTAGGGAATACGTCTATGTGTGTGTAAAAGTGTGTAAATTCAATGACAGATGTTATTATGGGATTCTGTGTCAAATTGGGTGGATTTTGAGGCATTGTTATGATCAAGTTCATTAAAAGGTAATGACCAGGTGTCGCGAACACTACTTCTACAACTTTGTAATGCTCAGATTTCACATAAAACGAAATAAACTCAAAATAATGATTTCAGCGCCATCTAGCGGGAAAAGTGCTGGGAACAGCCCGTATCTTTCACCTTAAGGTTATGTGACGAGCCGACACGAGGCGAACTCGACGTGAAAAGTTATGAAAAATCCATTTTACCAAAATGGCATATTGTAGAAAAGAGAAAATTTAAATTACTCAAAAAAAAATCCCCTTCGAACCTAACCTATCCGTGTCGGGGTTCCCCTTAACCACCGGTGTGTGGCTGCATCTATTTCTACCCGCTATGATGAAGGGTAAACCTAGTTCTACCCGAAGATAAGTAGGATACATCTAAGTTTAACCGCATGTGCCCAGCTGCACCTAGTTGTACCCGGCTAAAACTAGGTGTAGCCACACTTCGGCTATTATCCGTAACATATACAATGCTGGAAACGAGTTTACTCACCAATTTATACAAAGTGGGGATGACGTGACGTCATTAAATGATACCACGTGTTCTATGATGTGTTCTAGTACCGTACACAAAAAATCAGTTACTTCCAAGCACATTTGTTGTCGCATGATTTTTCAATTTCACTGATTCATGTAGATGAAGGGACGTTGAAGTGGAAACTTATTTTAAATATATCTGTTTGACAAGGTGTAAATAAAGATGATTTTGATTTAAACAGGTCATAGATTTACATAACTTCGCTTAGAGATCTTGATATTCGTAAAATTATTAAATCGTAGGAAAATTCCTGTGACTAAATTATTGAATACCATGATTGATTATATTATTTGTGTTCGGTCGTAAAAATTAGTTTATAGGATGTTAACGAATTCGTGTAATTCCTTAAAACCACATGATCTACTACTGGTGTAGAATGACCCCGCACGGGATTTAGATTGATTAAAAATAAAAAACTTTTATTTCATGCGGTAGCGGTAATTGGTCATATCTAAACCACCTAATAAGGAATCAGTAAAAAAAAAAATTTTTTTTTTGCATACAATGTTTTTTATTTTAGTGAACATTTCGATGCCACGCATAAATTAATGAAAGCACGGCGACACGGCTGGCGGGTACGACTAAAGCGATATCGCTCTTTGCAGTCAGATAACTCGAGGCTCTAAAATGACTCAGAAACAGAAAATTGGATTTCAGAAATACCTATTCAGGGTTAATCTATGTCACCAGTAGATCACGCGGTTCGAAGGAATTACACGAATTCGTTAACATCCTGTAGAATACGTGGTATCGTTTAATGTTGTAACGTCATCCCCACTTTGTTTAAGTAGAACGTCGAAAATAATTTAAAAAAAAGAAACAAATCTCATTTGGCTTCAAAGCTCGCTCATGTTTTATCCTGATAGCCACCCAAAGCCCGCCTTGACACTTACGAAGTGCAAATAAGATCTCATGATTTAATTAAAAATTCCTTCAGCGTTCTTGTTCGGGCATTCATACAAAATTGGGTAATAACGAACGTAAAAACAATTAGGTTTATTATTGTGAAGAATTCAGCATTATACAACGTGGGTTCGAGGTACCCAAAAGAACCATCGATTCTTGATTGACTGAATTGGACGTATGTCGATATAACATCAACATAATATCACGCCTTAGGGTGCCTTTCCACCAGAGATGTGCTATGTAGCTATGCTGCGAGAATGTAAAAGCTAAGCTACGAAACTATGTGACCGTTTCCACTGATGCTAAGCTATGTAGCTGTGCGAGGAAGATGCGCATCTCGAGCTATGCGACGTATCTACAATAGGAAAGGCACGGGGAGCGGCGGGCATAGCGACACCACTCGCGACCATCCATAGCACGCATCCCTAGCTAGCAATCATAGCACGCATCCACATCATATATCCTTCTATATAAAAAACGTAGCTTAGTTGAATCAATTTCCACCAGTGCTATGCTATGTGGACGAATGAATATGATTGGTGGATATCAAACGCATCCATAGCAACGTTGCATAGCACATCTCTGGTGGAAAAGCACCCTTATTCTCACAAGGGTTGGCAGAGGTGTATAGTACATCCTCATTTCGCCGTTATATTTAAGTCTCATGTAATAGGGGCCGAGCCTATTGCCATCAACCGGGCACAAATCCAGACTCCGGGTTGCTACTGAGAAATTCCACAAAGAAAAACCCAATAACCCTTTACCCGACTTGGGGATAGAACCCCGGACCTCGCACTCAGCAGTCGCGCTTGCGACCGCTAGACCAACGAGACAGTATGATAACATTATTGACTCTTAATAACATCAATGAGGGCTTTAGGCTTTAGGGGGCTGAGTTACCCTCATCCGTGGGAAGGCACCTTTAGTTCGAAACCCCACACGTGGTGCCCGGGTGGTGCCAATCAGGTGACAACCTTTCGCTTGGTGGTAGGATCTTTACGGTCCGCCTGGCTAGCTACCACCCTCACATTAAAGTCCGTCGCCAAGCAGTTTACTGTGTTCCGTCGTGTGTATGTGAGAGCCAGAGAGGTATAGGCGAATCTCTCTATATCACTGTTACTTGGATTCGTGTGCTCCATCTTAGACCCTGTCTGCGCTTATTATCAGGTGCGACGAGGGTCAAATGCGACCAAGTCAAGGAATAAAAAAAATAAACTAAAAGACGTAACTAAATCTTTCGGGTACCTACTTCGGGCCAACGGTGTATAAAAGTTAAACGTGTAACATAATAAACGCAAACCCTGACTACTGAATCGATTTCAGCCATTTTTTATTTATGTATTTTTTTATATCTTGCTGTTTACTAATCAGTATATTAATTGATATTGAGAATTGAGCCTTATGTTAACGTCATAAGACTGAATTTGAAATGTAGTTATCACTGAAAAAGTAATACTATTTTCTTAAGTAAACAATATTTAAGCACATAAAAGTAAGTACTATAATTATAAATGAATATTCTAATTGGGATGTTTAAGTGTTTGCGTTCCTGTTACATGTTGTACATTTTTAAGACCTTACTTCATCACTACATAGTATAAAACAAAGTCGCTTTCCGCTGTCTGTCCCTATGTATGCTTAGATCTTCAAAACTACACAACGGATTTTGATGCGGTTTTTTTAATAGATAGATTTGATTCAAGAGGAAGGTTTATATCACTACATACCATAAAACAAAGTCGCTTCCCGCTGTCTGTCTGTCCCTATATATTCTTAGATCTTTAAAACTACGCAACGGATTTTGATGCGGTTTTTTTACTAGATAGAGTTGATTCAAGAGGAAGGTTTATATGTATAATACATTGCACCCGTACGAAGCCGGGGCGGGTCGCTAGTTTCATATAAAATAAAGCAAAAGCGATCCACCGAGGCAAGAATATCTTTTAAACCATTTCAGCTCATCAGTGGAGTTTCAGCTCATCTTAATCTACCGTAAAGATTCCTAAAAGCATAATACTGTCTTGAATCCCTGCTGCAAGGAAACATTTTACTTATTTCTGAGCTAAAATGGGTCTTATTTGTCTAATGTTTTATTAAATCCGTACCTACTCCGTTTATATGGTAAATAGAGAAATATATCTATAATACGCCATTCAATGAATTATCAAGATTAATTTTGCTAAAACGTACTTACACTGAGTTGCAAGAAAGATACCATTAGGTGATCATTAACTAATCCGTCATTAAGAATAATGTTTCCATTAAATTAATGGCTATTGCATGAACACTAATTAGGTCATAGTTCGTTCTTCATTTACTAATTATCTTACATTGAAATCATGGGGAGTTTGACACATCAAAAATTAATTTTAATGGATACCTAGTTAATCATTCCATTAAATCTAGCTTCTTGCAATGGACAGAAGAGGTTAATGGAGCATTAACATTTTAATGAGAGCATTAAAATTTAATGGACCTTTCTTGCAACTGAGTGTAACAAATATAATTATTTACCCATGTTATGAATTGTTTCTGGTTGACGCGGAGCAATTCCCGCCTAACCTCAAACCGGGTTTTCGTACTATGGTATATAGTGACTGTAGATATTATATGTATACATCGTGTTCACTTGTTTATTACCGCTCCTGTCTGATAACTGATAACACTTCCAACACGCAAAAGAAAATATTCTTCTCTCGTGTTGGCACGAGCTATTTTAGAATAACTTAGGCTGTGGTGAAAATATTAGTTAGTCAACAAGATTATTATCGGAGCTGACTGTCCAGAGTAGGGATGTTACGGAGCTTCGACTCCGACAAGTCGGAACTTCCGATTGATATTACACCTCCGGTTCCAACTTCGGCTCCGCTAATTTTAAATCAGAGGTTTGAATAAGAGGTCGAAGCATTTTTTTTATCGTCTACGCCTATACAGGCTGTAAGGGTAAACACCGTTATCCTTGAAGCCAGTGATTTGGTTTCATTTATAGAACGTAAAATCAATGAAAAATAACAAACTTTTTTTTTTTAATTTTCGTTTTTCCTCAATACCATTTCTCACAACAAGCTACGGGAGGGGGCGCGGGGAACTCGCCGCGTGGCCTGACGCACGGCCCCGTACAGTTTGCTACCCCAGTCAGTCAGCTGTCTCGTTAGCGAGTTTGTGTACGTTGCGTCATAGCGCCGCCGCGCCGCTCGTTTCTCGCGCGTATATATTTTTTTTTTTACTCTGTCCTGTATTTTTATATTTAAGTCAACTACCCATGGTTTTAGTGATAACGGTGTTTACCCTTATATGCTGTATTATGTAGGTTTATTATTTTTAATTGAAATTAAAGAGGCTGACTGAATTATGTATTACTGTTTTATTTTATTAGGCCTGTCCTTAACACATCTCTCTTCTGCTAACACCTCCGAATCCTCCTCCGACTGCGATACCGGTTCCGAATTCGACAAACCGAATTTAAAAACTTAGGTTCTGATAAAACCACCTCCGTAACATCCCTGGTCCAGAGTTCGCCAAGTGTATCGCATTAAACGGATTTTAGTATTCTTTGTATGACTTGTCATACTGCAACGGACGAACGCACGCACCGCACGTGTGTGCTGATGACGTCATTCGGTTTACCGAATGGCAATACCGAAAACCCGATTGCTCATTTTGTGCATGCTCGCGTCCCCATTCTGACTCCTGCGAATGCGGTGGATGCACTACACTTCACGGATCCGTCCGATGCGTATGTTGCGAGCAAAACGCTTACCTTAAATGGTACCCAAAAGAGAAAATAAAAAGTGCCATACCCATCACAAGAACCACATGGCAAATTAATAAAATTTAACTAACTTAACTGTAGAAACAAAATAAAAAAAACGGCCAAGTGCGAGTCGGACTCGCGCACGAAAGGTTCCGTACCATTATCTATAAAAACGGCAAAAAAATCATGTCTGTTGTATGGGAACCCCCTTAAATAATTATTTGTTTTATTTTAATTATTTATTTTAAAGTGAATATGTAACTAAATATTCTGGGAATATTTGAAGCATACCTGTTGCCGTTATCAATATCGAACAAAAGCGAGCAAAGAAATCACGTTTGTTGTATGGAAGCTCCCTCATATATTTATTTCATTATGTGTTGTAGTATTTTTTGTTATAGCGGCAACAGAAATACAGCATCTGTGAAAATTTCAACTGTCTAACTGTCACGGTTCATGAGATACAGCCTGGTGACAGACGGACAGCGGAGCCTTAGTAATAGGGTCCCGTTTTACCCTTTGGGTACGGAACCCTAAAAGGTGCCCAATCCATCACAAGAACCACATGGAAAATTAATTTAACTAACTTAACTGTAGAAACAAAAAAACTGAATAAAGTCGCAAAGTAAGAGACGAGACCTGTTTTTATTTAACCAAATTATATACGCTTCACATTCCCCTTTGTGAAGGAAACAAATTCAATTTATTTCTTGATGAAAAGCACACAACCGGTTTGTGAGTTTTATTATTTTAATACGTAGGAGTAATGGACGCCTGTTCGAATTAGCTTTTTGATGAGCATCCAAATTGAGTCCCTCGGTCCTGGACTTAGAGTTCAGTTTTTGATTTTAAGCATGTATGTTTGGCTATATGTCTATCAATGTAGGAAGTCCAAACAATAAGCATTGATAAAATAAAACAAAGTTTTTACCGATTTTATTAATAGAGATCTCTACGATATGAATATTATTACTTTTCAGAAGTTCTTGCGAAATAAATTAGCGAAAATAGAGTTGAAATATCATTTTGTTTTTGAACTATCCTAAAGTCCTGTCCAGTGATTTAAAAGGTAAACAAACCTTTCATCGTGAAAAATATTGTTGGTTTAGAAAGCACGAAAAATACTTAAAAACTAAAAAAATAAGAACTACTAAGGTTTTCTGAAAATGTTGTATGTATAATGGATTTTTAAAGTGATATTAATGTTTCACAATCGAAGGTTTTTTAACCTTTTACACAAAATATTAAGACTAGTGTAGAAAATATACCCTACGTGGCAAGGCATAGCATATATCGGACTCTTACGAATAAAAATCCACCGTGGTCGATCTCAGTACATAAGAAGGGCTTCAGGATATTTCATAAGAATACCTACAATGTGACTATATGCTATGCTATAACTGCTATAAGACACATTTTTCACATAAGTAAAGCCGTGGGCACAGCTAGTACAAAATATAAATAATTGGAACACACATAATAATCGGGGATGTTTGCCCAATCGTGCACAGATGGTTTCCATGCGATCATAAGGAAAAAGGTGGCATCGCTTGTGAGAAGGATTCGAGGGAGTAGCAATAGCATCCTGAAAGTCGTGGCTGAGGACCCGAGAGCGCCTGTGCTGAGGCATTTTATGCGGAATCATTGTCCGCATGAAATGCCTCGTAAGTACATGACTTATTAATTTGTTTATTCTTTTGTTACTAATCCTAGTGTATAAGTTGTAGTATCTAAGGTGTGTACTAACAAAAAAGGTTCCAATGTTGTTCCAAATAAAAACAATTATTATTATTATAAAACTACACCCAAATAAAAAAACACAATTAATTTAGCACACCTCAAAATGAGAAACACAAAGGATAGCTAAACAAATAACATCTAAAATTACTTTTCAAGGCCAAACATTGTAAAAGTGTGTCACTTTCATAAAGCTAAACCTTGTGACCTTGACACAATGAAATCCGGTAAATGTTAACAATATAAAGTGACTCTTTGCAGCCTACATTTCTCTTGGCGGACTGCCAAGGAGGGAACTGTGAAGGGCCACATTCATGCTTGTTGTGAATTCTAAAGCCACTCGTTAAGTTGAGAGTGCGACTTTTGAACTTTTTAAAAATATTTTTTATGTTCATGTTGTAAGAATAAAAGGAATAAGTACGTATAATTATATTTCGTGTGAAGTATGTGCAGTGTAATTTTCAATGATTGATTGAGGAATGAGGTGATGAGATAAACTTGCGGTTTAAAAAATGATGTAGTGACAAAAAATTTAAGGAGCATCTTAGGTGGTTTGGTAATGTTAAAAGAATGAATGAACGGTGATTAACTCTTAACCGGCGAACGTTTATGATAAGACAGTATGAACGTGGACGAAGCGAAAGGATTATGTAAGGATCGCAGCATGTAGCGTTCTACAGTCTCTACCTACCCCCATGGGAAAAATGCGTTTGTTTTGTGTACATGAAAGATAATTATATTGTATTGTATATATATGGTTTATTTGCAGATAAGAATTGATTTGGAATGGCTGCATAATTTGACTAGTTGTGGTTAGATTTGAGACTGGGTAAGAGTTATTTGAATTATGTTTTACGAAAATTTGAACTTGAAGCTTGGAATTGGAACTATTTAAAACTCTCTCGACTCTTGGCGAGAAGTCTCGACGAGATAACTTGTTGAAACTTCTCGCGAGACAAGAACGCTATCCACACACGTAGATGTTCTCGCTTGTGTTGTGAGAAACCCTTTGAAGCGGTCACAAAAACTGACATCGGCCTCAGCACAGGCGAGAGCGAGAACAATAATGGCTGTCCAATTCACAGTCCCAGGGGGATCTCGAATGATCTCGCGAGTATTTTCACGAGATTCTGGAAGCCCTATATCAGGTAGTTACTTAAATATTTAATAACCGAGGAGCTCGTGGCTAAATAATTACAGCCGCATAGACCGATCTTCCGGGTTAAGCCACGCTTGCCGAGGTTGGTCTGTGGATGGGTGACCATTTACCATAGCGAGTTTCCTCCGTGCCTCGGAAAGCACGTAAAAGCCGTTGGTCCCGGTTGTTATTTGTAGATCTTTGACAGTCGTTACTGTTGGTCAGAAGCCAGAAAGTCTGACAACCAGTCTTACCAAGAGTTTCGTATTACCCAGTTACTGGGTTGTGGAGGTCTGATAGGCAGTCGCTCCATGTAAAATACTGATATTCAGCTGCATCCGGTTCGACTGGAAGCCGACCCCAACATAGTTGGGAAAAGGCTAGGCAGATGATGACTTAAATATTTAATAACCTTAAAAAAATACACGTCGTTTTATAAAAAATCTTCTGAACCGTCAGATTCACCATTACATACTCTCTTAATAACTTGGAATTGAGTAGTATAAAACGTTTAAAATTAAAAACTATTATTATATCGAATGATGTCAGAATACTATTAACAGAGAGGAACAGTCCACGAGCATTTGTTTCTGTGTCAAGGGGGTAGGGCACCCCAGCCTTCGCCACTTCTTATAAACGAATAACAGTTACTTTAATTGTAATCTCTTGCATGAAGGTTGTATATTATCACTCAGGGACTCGGGCACAATCTTCAAGTAATTTACCAAGAAGACTTCTACTTAATTAAAAGTATGATACGCTATCCAATGGCGTTAGAATATTATTAACAGAGAAATAAGAGCTAACTGTTCCCGAGCATAATTGCGTCAAGGAGAAAGACAGTATTCGTATATTTTTTATATTTTCTTTTTTCGTTATAGTTTGGCCTACAAGCTGACGATCTACTTGATGGACAGTGGTTTCTGCTACCTATGCTCACCTACACAGGGTCGAATTTTATGGTTTGGAGACCCTGAGGCAAAGAAAAAGTGGAGGCTCGTTGAAATGTTTTCAAAAAAGTACCTCGTGAATGTGTACTTTTTTCTCTTCGTCAGAAAGAGTGCCATTTAGGTAATTTGTTATCTATAAAAAAACATAAACTCATATTGAGGAGCCTCTTAGAGGCTCTTGTGGAGGCTCTGATACGTTGCCAACTTTGGAGGCAAAGTGGAAAGTCTCATGTGCTTGTAATTTCACCGAAAACCATACCCTTCAAACTGGAACACAGCAATGCTGCTTGGTAGCAGAAAATTTCTTTAATAGATTTTCATCTTTATCGCAAAAGCTCAAGGTTCAAGGTTGATTGAGAAAATTTTACAGTTTCGGGCAGCATGGTGTGCTGGCATCTGTACCTATGGTGTTAGTACTTTTCCGAATGACCTCTTTCACAAGGAGCTCGACTAACTGCTAATAGACTATGATTTGTTATCGACAAGTAAAGTAACTCTTAGGGCCTATGCACACGACGTCTTTTCTACGCGACGTCGATGCGCGTTTTCGTCAAACTCCATATATAAAAAACGTGACCATATTTCTTAAGCATGGACTTTTATGGAAACGCGCGTCGAAGGCGCGTAGAAAAGACATCGTGTGCATAGTCCCTTATTTAGTTTATGGTGGTTTTTATATCATGACTAGCTGTACCCGCATGCGTTGCAATGCACTTTTTCCTACCTACTACCTACCTACTACCTACCTACTACCTACCTACCTACTATCTACCTACTACCTACCTACTACCTACCTACTACCTACCTACTACCTACCTACTACCTACCTACTACCTACCTACTACCTACCTACTACCTACCTACTACCTACCTACTACCTACCTACTACCTACCTACTACCTACCTACTACCTACCTACTACCTACCTACTACCTACCTACTACCTACCTACTACCTACCTACTACCTACCTACTACCTACCTACTACCTACCTACTACCTACCTACTACCTACCTACTACCTACCTACTACCTACCTACTACCTACCTACTACCTACCTACTACCTACCTACTACCTACCTACTACCTACCTACTACCTACCTACTACCTACCTACTACCTACCTAGATCGCGCTGTACCGTCACGATAACATTGTGCTCCGTGCAAATTATTGTTTAAAAATATTAAAACCATTTTAACTGCAGTAAAACTAGTACAAAAATAAAGTGATAAGTGCGAAACATCTGTGCAAGTGTTATCCAAACTCACATACTTCTCAGGACTATAATAAATCAATTACAAAATCTTAATTTTGTCTTGTGTGAAAAACATTTAAATAGTGCTCAAAGTGTAATTTAAAACAATAATCTATACAAACAATAAATCACCATTATGAGTTGTAGTAGTGATATCCACAAACAAAAGTAAAACTAGTTCATATCAACAAAACAAAGAAAACGACCTTTGTACCTTAGAACATTTGAATATTTAAAAACAACTTAACGAACTATTACTAATTACGTTAGAAACTATAGCGAAATTTCAGCGATCTTTCTAACCGTTCACTTGGCTCAGTACGCCAAGCTACGACATACTCATTGATCGACATTGGTTGTGGGTTCGATCCCCGCCATCGTCTTCAACTTTTTGTGAATTCTACATGGATGTTGTTCACTACTAAATAAAGTTCAAGTAAATCATATAAGAAATAACGATGAATTTCTTAGAAAACATTACTTTCCGTGGTACGCGAACCAAATCTATTTCGCAAAACAATATGAGCCAACTTGTAACGGAAACATCAGACGACAGCTCTAGTAGCTTACCCGATAAAAGTAACGACGACAGTTTCTCTCAAGAGCAACAAATTAACTTGAAGGCACAGATAGAAAAACTAACACTTACATTAAATAGTGCTTATAAAGAAATAGAATTGCTGTCGCTTGAAAATAGCAATCTCAAATTTATGAATGAAGATTTACAGAAAAAAAATGAAATCTTGAACAGGGTTACTGACAGCGAAAAAAAATAAAGTCAATATTAATTATTTTAATAACACAGCATCCAGTGTTAACCAACAAACACAAACAGAAGTTACAGAAAACCAAAGATCCAACACGAACAATAAGAACACACAAACCACAAAAACGGCTTATATACCAGAAAAACAAAAGTGGATACCAACACTCCCATCGCAAACAGACGATGAGAATAATCAACCGAGATTAATAAGTAAAATATGTAGGTATAATTAGTGAAGACAAAAATAATAATATTCGCTCAATGGCGGAAACCACTTTATTGAATTCCAAAGTATGTCACTACCTGATGCCTAATTGCGGGATAAAACATCAGATACTCAATCTAGACAGGAAGTTAAATGGATTCACGATGAATGATTTTTGCATTATATTTATTGGAGAAACAGATTTTAAGACGACAAATGACTATTTTTTGCTAATACAGAATATAAGAGAAGGTCTTAAAAAAATAAAACATACGAACGTAATAGTTTGCACTCCAACATATAAGTACTCATATTATGCAACTATGTATAACTATAGAGTGGAACACTTTAATAGTCTTCTCTACTTGGACGTAACATCTCACCAATATGCCCTTTTCATCGACTCGAACAAGGATCTCACATGTAACTTTAAAATGTTCGCAAGAACTACCGGATCCGTTCAAAATTATGGCATAAAAACTATTCTTACTAATATCTCCGAACTAATTAGTGTTATACAATTAAAAAATACTCAATCTGATGACACGCAGCAGAACCCTCAAAATATAATGTCCCAGTTTTTTCTCAAATAAATACATAAATATACTGCATCAGAATATCGCAGGCTTACTAAATAAGTCTGATGAGCTCACTGTTTGTCTGGAAGAATTATCAGAGAAGAATGAGAGAATAGATGTTGTTTGTTTAACAGAACACTTCATGATGGAGGGTTACGGAAAACATTTGTTCGTTCCTAACTGTGGATTAGTAGCATGTTTTAGCAGAAAGAACTCTAAAAGAGGTGGTACATGTATACTTGTAAAAAATGATCACCAATGCAAGGAAGTTTCGGAAATTTTAGAGTTTTCCATAAGTGGAGTCTTCGAATGTTGCGGTGTGGAATTAGTTACTTATAAAACATTAATTTTATGTATATACAGAGTGCCAAAAATGAATAACTTGAATGTATTCTTTGAACAATTCGAAAAAATGTTACGGTTTGTCTTAAAGAAACGAAAAAAAAATGACATAATTGCAGGTGATTTCAACATAGATTCTCTCAAGCGCAATAACACATTGTTACAATTAGAAAGTCTTCTCTTAAGTTATAATTTTAAACTGGAACTAAACCAGCCCACAAGACTTAAGAGCGGTACGTGCATTGATAATTTTGCACATAACATTGGGTATAAATGTAAGTCAGAAGTTATTGAATTCTGTTTATCTGATCACACGTCCCAGCTTTTAAAATTACCAGTAGATAGAGTTTATTTAATTAATTATTGGCATATAAGACGACGTGACTACAGTAAAGAAAACATGAAAAAATTTAAAGGATATCTGCAAAGCATCTCTTTTTCGGAAATATATAAAACTGATGATGCCAATCAAGCTTTTAATTATTTTATGGATAGCTTTATGCTGCTATATAATTTGAGCTTTCCTTATAGGCAGTTAAAAATTAAGGTACAGAAAACACCTCAATGGTTATCAAGGGGCATAAAAAAATGCAGCAAAAATAAAAGACAGCTGCAATGGAACTATAGGTTAAAATGTAATGAATTAAATAGAAATAAATATAAAGCCTATAACAAAATCTACAAAAAAAATATAAAACTTACACAACGCGCACAGAATAACTACAATATTAAATCTTCAGCAAATAAAACTAAAGCGGCTTGGGTTGTTATCAATGAATCAAAGATGAATAAACCAAATAATACAATCTTTTCAATAAACATTAAAGATCAAAACATAACCGATCCTCAAGAAATAACCAACGCTTTTAACAATTATTTTATTGAAAAAATCAAACCTATATCAGGGACTGAAAATAAAACAACTACAAATTTAGATAAATGTAATAAATCCATGTTCATGGCACCCAGTTCACCGGTAGATATAATAAATATTATAAGATCCCTTAAAAATACCTCTAGTGTTGGCTATGATGAAGTATCTACAAAAATTTTAAAATACTTATGTGGCGTTTTCAATTTGCGATCACATAAGCCATATTTTAAACATATGTATTACTGCTGGAACATACCCACACAATTTGAAAATTTCTATTATAAGGCCTTTATTTAAAAAAGGTGATAGACAACTCATGGACTGCTATAGACCAATTGCACTCATACCTATATTCTCCAAAATATTTGAAAAATATATTCATGACCAAATATACAACTTTTTAGAAAAACTAAATATTTTTACTAACGAGCAGAAGGGTTTTCGAAAAAACAAAACTATTAATATGGCAATCTTTGACTTTATTAAATGCTTTACAACAAATGTGGATAAAAAAGTACCCGTTTGCGCTATATATTGTGATATGACTCAGGCATTTGATTATGTCAATCACGACATCTTACTCGACAAATTGTAAGCATACGGCATTAGAGGCAACTTACTACAACTAATGGAGACGTATCTAAAAAATAGAAAGCAGTATACCGAGATAGCCAAAATAAATTTTAACACAAAAAGGGAAGAAATATTCAAATCAGACAGACGAACAGTCAGGTACGGGGTTCCTCAGGGAAGCGTGTTGGGACCGTTGTTATTCATAATTTATATTAATGACCTGCCGAAAGTAACAAAATACCCTATGACGCTGTTCGCGGATGACAGCACTGTAATCATAGAATCCAAAAACAGAAGTACTTTGAAAAACGATATAAATGACACCATCAATTCGATAATAAGCTGGATGAATAATAACAACCTTAAAATAAACTTAACTAAAACTAATATAATGTGGTTTAGCCAACGTTTAGCGACCCCAAATATTGACATTAATTATTTAGGAAATGTGCTAAACACTGTTGATAAAACAAAATTTCTAGGAGTTGTTATAGATAAAAACTTAAATTGGAAGGCACATACTGAAGAACTTAGTAAAAAAATTAGTTCTTCTGCCTATGCTCTTTATAAACTCACGAAAGTTGTAAATTATGAGGCTCTTCTCACAGCTTACCACGGTATTGCGGGCTCTCTCTTGAGATTCGGGGTAATATTCTGGGGGAACTCCACAAATAAAGACTTGATATTTAAATCCCAAAAAAGATGCATTAGAGCAATGTTTGGACTAGATGCGATTGAAAGCTGCAGACCATATTTCATTAAATATAAGATTTTGACTCTGCCTTCCTTATTTATTTACGAGGCAGCTGTTTTCGTGAAAACAAATCCGAAATTATTTAATAAGCTCTCTGATGTAGTTACGCGTAACCGTAGGGATAATAACAGATTATGCATAGTGAAATCGAGCACGGCACTAATGCACAAAAGTATTTTATGTTTGGCACCAATAATTTTTAACAAAATACCGAAATCGGTTAAACAATTACACATAATACATTTTAAACAACAGCTAAAAAAAATCCTGACCGACAAATGTTATTATAGTTTGACGGAATTTTTTAATGATTGCGATTTTAAGTGATTATAATACGATTGTGACATTTAGTTTTTGTTTCTGGCCAAATATTTCTGTAGCCCACTCGATGTACAGTCACCATCAGATATATAGAAGCAGTTCAGGTACTCAAATAATTCTACACTCTCAAAAACACAATAACATCTGCACAACAATAGCGTTCAAATTATTGTTAGCATCCAATGTATCAATATCATCTGAACACTCGCAATTCAAATATTTCTATGCAAACAAATCATCTTGTCAACTGAGGTAGTCAAATGTAACTAAGCAACCAAAGTGTTCAAAAATATGTAAACAATAACCATTTCTCAATACATTGCTCAGTGTTAAGGCCTGTTACAAACCTAGCCGTTTTAGGGCGGTTACAGACCTTGGTGTTTTTTGCTCGTTTTTAACCGACTTCAAAAAGGAGGAGGTTCTCAACTCGGTTGTAATTTTTTTTTTTATATTTCTTACCTCAGAACTCCATCATTTATGAACCGATTTGAAAAATTCTTTTTTGTTTGAGAGGGTATACGTACTTTCCGTTTAGTCCCTTATAAATGTTGTTATGATTAGACCATGAACTTCAGAGATATGGAACGGAACTCTTCCCCCGCCCCCCACTTTCCGGAATCTTTGAATTATGTCGTGTAAGGTAGGCATGAAAGGGCTTATTATACCCGACTACGGCAAAGTCAAAAATAAGGATTGTGAAGAGAGAGGGAGAGAGTATGGAGGAGAGAGAGTTTAATTTATGGCACTAAAACGTATTTAATAAAAAGTAAACTTATAAAAAAGTAAAAACCGACTTCAAAAAAAACTATATGGAGTAAAATAATTACCATAAGATAAAATTAACAGTTTCAGAAGACGGTGCAATTCTACACTGAAAAAATTTGTAGCCACCGACTTCTGAAACTGTTGATTTTATGTTTTTTATAATTCGGTTTTTACTTTTTTTTTAAGTTTTTGCATGCGCGTACATTTCGCGCTTCAAAAAAACCGAACGCACGTATATGCTACTGTTCGCACTGCCAGTGGGTCTCTCTGTTGCAATATGGATTCGACCGCCGCGCCATACCAGTGTGTTATCGCTGTAAGGTGTACAGTGTCCTGCGACATTATTAAGATTAAAATGCAGGCATTGCAATTAAAGGCAGGCGGTGAGCCACTAAAAAATGTAACGCGTATGGCTTTCTATACCAGCGCACGCACTAGCGGTTCTTTTTAAAATGACTTTTAAAACGTATCGTGCTAGATTTTGGGTAAAGGTATATTCGATGCGATTCGATGATAACTGACTACTAAAATCAGGCTACAGTGCATGTTCATAGATAAGCTGTATGGAGCTTTTAGCATTTGAAAAAAAAGGGGTGCATGAAAAGAGTCTCCACGAGTGACGATACTTCAGTACGTCCGGCGCACCCTGGGCAGTCAGCCTCGCTACCATCCTTGCTGACTGGCTAATCTTTTCACCACGGCATGAGCTATTCTTGTATAGCTCATGCCGACACGATAGAAAAAGAAGCATTTGAAACCGCATGTGTAAAATCATATAGAAACTCAGTGCGTCAGTTAGTCGGGCTGATTTTACATCGTCAGATATCTTTTAACCGAGTAATTAAATTGACGTTTAACAAATTTTGTACTTTTTTGAGCATTGTTATCAATCCGAAACATGGTTAAAATGAACCGTGGTATTTGGTAGGTATTTATTACGAATTCAATTCCTGATGATATACTAGAAAATGCAGCAAATAAAAATGTCAGTTTCATTCAAATTAATTGTTTCGAATTTAATGGCTTTCGCGTGGAATAAATACTCGTTTCAGTTTCCTTACGATGTTTTCCTATAACTTGACTATCAGATTATATTATAAACAAAAGACGCGTCAATGACGTCACGCACGAAATGAAAGGGATATAGCTATATGAAGAAAAAGAAAAAATGCTGTATTGACACAATAGTACACATTGTATCTATTTTTGAAATTTTAATTTATGACTCTAAGTACAATCAAATACAATTCATTTTACGTTGCTATCCTGACTTTCTGAATAACGTGTTGCTTAGTTACCTTTGAATGTTTAGCTTGTTTACTTACCATAGACCTTTAGTTTGTAAATAAATATTTGACATTGTGACTGCTCAGATATATTTGGAGTTTATGATGCTCAAAACAATTTGAACAGTTGTTGCATAGATGTTTTTGGTGTCTCGAATGTGTTTAATTATTTGGACACCTGAGTTGTTCATCTACTTCTGATGCTGACTGTACCTAGTTCTATTTTGCAATTATGTAGCTCAATTTTAATTAGCAATTATGTAGCAACCTTTTTTCTTTTTTAGTAAGCTTCGTAAGCTTTACTTTAATTTGTACGCCATAATGTGGCAAAACATGTTAGGTCGATATACAAAAACCCAACATCTTACATTGCAAATCTAATTTGTACTGTACACTCATGTTTTCACAAATAAATTATCTTTATCTTTATCTTTACCTACTACCTACCTACTACCTACCTACTACCTACCTACTACCTACCTACTACCTACCTACTACCTACCTACTACCTACCTACTACCTACCTACTACCTACCTACTACCTACCTACTACCTACCTACTACCTACCTACTACCTACCTACTACCTACCTACTACCTACCTACTACCTACCTACTACCTACCTACTACCTACCTACTACCTACCTACTACCTACCTACTACCTACCTACTACCTACCTACTACCTACCTACTACCTACCTACTACCTACCTACTACCTACCTACTACCTACCTACTACCTACCTACTACCTACCTACTACCTACCTACTACCTACCTACTACCTACCTACTACCTACCTACTACCTACCTACTACCTACCTACTACCTACCTACTACCTACCTACTACCTACCTACTACCTACCTACTACCTACCTACTACCTACCTACTACCTACCTACTACCTACCTACTACCTACCTACTACCTACCTACTACCTACCTACTACCTACCTACTACCTACCTACTACCTACCTACTACCTACCTACTACCTACCTACTACCTACCTACTACCTACTTACTACCTACCTGATATAATTAGTTTTTTTTTTTTTTATATCAAAATTTTCTTTCATAAGAACCTTCTGAGAAATACGAACAAAAAAAAAAAAAAAATTGCGAAATCGGTCCAGCCGTTCACGCGTGATGCGATGACCAAGGGAAATAGCGATTCATTTTTATATATATAGATGATACTAATAGAAGTAGTACGCGCTAACCAGTTAAAAGACCAGGTGAAGGGCTCACGATCCTCAGCATTGAAGGAGCGACTAGAGAAACTGAAATTATAGGTATTACTCTCAATATTTGCCTCACGTTTCGAAACAGTACACGTCATTTACTTAGTTTTTGTATGTAGATTTGTATGGAAAGTAATAAAAAAATACGCAAATTTCGGAAAAGTTGTTCTACGAAAGTTTTTCAATTTCCGATACCGAGTAACGCCACAAAATTCTTGGAGTTAATTTTTAACTCTCTACATACCTATTTTCTGTGAGGAAAAATGATGTTTATTTTAGTTATTGGATAACAACGCAAATTCTGATGACAATGTTATTTATTTCTGTAAATAAATCTGTTACATCGATTTACAAAAGTGTCTGACTTTTATAAGTCAATGGAATGTCTTTTTTTAAGACTAGATGGCGCCGGCTTTTCTTATCTGATTAAATCTAAGAAGAAAAGACGAAACAAACTCAGAGTTCAAGGTCTCTTTTAAAGTCCAGACATTGTGGTATAAAACTATGCGAGTGTAACAATGTAGGGCAACGTCTGGAATGACCTTTTGAGGAAAGCCATGGCAGATTTGAGTTGACCTGTCCCAACTGACGGCACGCGTGCATCAGCCATCGCGTAGCTCAACCTTATTTTAGGGAGCTCAACGACCCGACGCACGACACCACCAATCAGCCGGACATTTGCGTAGGTCACAAAAAATACTTAAATCGCCAAAAAGTTTTATTTATACTTTCGCACATAATTTGTACAGAGGCGGACTTAATGCCATAGGCATTTTCTACCAGTCGACCTTAGGGTGATGCTTACGAAATTCGTCAGGCTTTGAAGCCAACTGATTAGGGCTGCAAACTTCAAAACGCATTTATTCAAAATAGACTACAATTACTTAGTTCTTTTTGAACGTCAATATTAGGTACATATAAGACAGCCCCCAAAAACGCCCTTCCTTCACCGCTTACTAGTGTTTTAGCTGTGAAGAAGAAACGGCGCAACAAACTCCCCAGCAACACAGTTCTGTCTGTCAAGTGAACAAATTAATTGAGTCTTTAAACAGCAAAAGGTAATATTAATTACAATACTGAAATTATGCAAAATGCGGGTTATAAACAAAGTGTAAGTATAATATGATTCGAAAATAAGCTCTTAAATGAACACCTTACTGCCACAATATAACTGAGACAAACGTATTCAACTCTGACATTTCACATACTACCAATTATAAGCCTCCAAACAGTCGATTTATTCATCCGTAAACCTATCGATATTATCTTCAATGCAGACACATACCTTACAATACATACATCATATAAGTACAGTAACAGTCAAGCGACGGCACAAAGCAACCGTAGGCATCTATTGATAGGATCCGAGCGATACGAGGCGTGTCGGGAACAGTGCAAGCTATGTAGGTGCATTATACAAGGTGTAAACGAATTTTATTGGTAAAGATTCACCTTGTACGGGATTTTATGTGATGAAAAATAAAATATAATCAATCTTGGTTATAGAATCAACGTAGTGTGGGACGCCCTGCGGCACGATGGATCGACGATTTGAAAAAGGTGACTGGCAGCGGATGGATGCGGGCTGCCCAAGACCGGGATGGTTGGCGATCTCTGGGGGAGGCCTACGTTCAGCAGTGGACGGCAATAGGCTGATATGATGATGATAAATCTTGGTTGTCTTGTAACAGTGATTAGTGATCGTATAAGTACAAATCACCTGACGAGGATTAAATAAAAAAATAACTTTTCTTTAATAAATGGGACGGAAAATTCCAGTGCCACGCATCAATGAAGGGATGCCCAGCGAGAAAAATGGAAGGCAAGACTGGCGCGGTATCGCTCCGCACAGTCATTTTACTCGGGGCTTTAAAATAACTCGCGTTAACAACACTATGTTTTATGCATAACATTATGCATCGCTTTTTTTTTCTTGGAGTATCCTCATGTATACCCTCCGCCCGGGTAAGGCGAAGGGTTATGCCGGACTCTTACCGGCTAAAAAACCTACGGTGTTCCTTCTCCTGACCTATGGCCGGGGTCACGGATTCGCAGCTGCATGCACCGCGACCTCGGCAGGCCTCGGTCCGCCAGCCCCTGGCAGACCTCTCCTTCTGTGGGGCTTTGCCTCACGTCCTCCTTAGAGGCGCGCGTGGAACACGGCGCGCCGCCTTCTCGGGCCTGTTACTGTTCGGGCGACGGGTCCCCTAACCCGCCGCCCGCAGGCCACACACTAGGGTGGCCGGAGGTCGGTCTGGTGCGGGAAGGAAGAATGGCAGTCGCCTCTCTCTCCCTCTCCGCTCCCTCCTTGTTCGCCATCACCTCCTCGCAAAAGGAGGCAACGACTTCCCACGCACTCTCGTTCCCGACTATGGCCAGAACCACGGCCGGAAGCGAGAGGTCACCACCGAAAACATCCCTAGTTCAACCTGCGTCACCAGTAGACAACGATGTTTGAAAGGAATTACTTACACGAATTTGTTTACAGCCTGTATAGCGCTGACATGACACAAGTCTGCACAATGCATCTGTGTTATGAGAATGACGTGTCAGTTCCAGTAATACGGGAATCCGTGCAGGTATGTAATAGTACATTAGGTACAGAAGTGTCGGTATTGAACGATGCTTTGTTGGTCAAATGAATGATCTCATGTGGGGACGAGCTAAAATATAAAACTTCCTCACTGCACACTGTAAATAGACGCATGTTGTAAGATTCAACGAAACCCAGCACGCTTGGTAGGATCTATACACTCCGTCTGGCTAGCTACTACATTGTTCTCTCATATCTATCCTAAATCATAGTACTGTATTTACTGAAATTGTTAAAGATATTGATTTTAAACGAGTACCTAACCATGGAGTTTCTTGCCGGCTCTTCTCCATAGGAAACGTCTAATTGGAACTGTGCACCTAAATTCGACTTTTCTTAAGTGCCTGTAATGGATTATATGAAATAAAAACGTTTGATTTGATTTACTGAGTGGGATAGTCATAGGCTATTTTCTTGAAACTTTTTTTTCACTTTTTGCAATTATCAAAAAAAGTTAATGCAATATTTTTAAATTATTTATATTCTAATTACTTGCTCTGTAACATTTCACAATTAAATTAATTTGATATATTCATTACGACATTTTAAAACCATTCCTTATAATCATAAGGTCATTACTCGATAAGCCATGACTTTAGTTTTCTTTATACTGCGATAGAATTCGTCGACTCAATGTTATTAGGTAGTTGACTGTATATTTTGGGACCCATGACGTGAATAAGTTTTTGCGTTTTACTGAAGCGATATCCTATCCATATAAATTTATCCCTGTTCCGTGTTCCAAAATCATGCCTATCTCCACGTCTGACATACCTTGTCGAAGTTTTCTCGGGC
Organism: Amphipyra tragopoginis; assembly: GCA_905220435.1. Classification (NCBI taxonomy): domain Eukaryota; kingdom Metazoa; phylum Arthropoda; class Insecta; order Lepidoptera; family Noctuidae; genus Amphipyra; species Amphipyra tragopoginis. Next base: position 10,108,324 of record HG992006.1, read on the forward strand.
ATACACAGAATTCGGCATTCAAATCCCATTATGACTAAAAACGGAAAACGAGTTTCTCTTAACCCACAATCCTGACCCTCCTCTTCATGTATAAATCCTAAAACTTTCATGTGTTTCCGAAATAATGGCTCAATTTTATTCAAATTAAGGTATTGATCTACGGGCAAAACCAATTTACGTAGGCATGATGGCCTTTTAATAAAGCGAATTTAAGCGGACACACAGATCACTTCAGCGTAAACATCCACGAACACCCCTTTGCATACTGAGCGATGGCATTATTAAAACGCGATCCCCGGTTGTGATTGGTTGTCGGCGCACTAAATGGAATGGGAGGCTAATGAAAACGGTATTGAGTGCAACGTACATATTGAAATAGCAAGGTAATAAAATGTAATAAAACCAGGCCATACTTCGATAGTAACTGTACCGTATTTAAATAAAACTAATTGCTATGTATTTGTTTGATTGAGGTTAGTTGCGATAACAAAAGTATAATAAAACCATTCGATCATTTGTAAGATTATTCACGTCTATTTCATTTGACACATCAGTATCCCGTATGGTCTAGTGGCTAGGATACCTGGCTTTCACCCAGGAGGCTCGGGTTCGATTCCCGGTACGGGAAAATCTTTTAGAGGTTTTTGTTGTAGGTACAGTCAGCATTGAATATATCGGGACGAACAGACTGTTCATAATTCCCTAAACAGTTAAATAAATTAAACTTTATCTCAATGCGTTAAAATTCTTGTCAAAATGATAGATGTCGTGTACTGTGTTCATTCTGAAACACCCCTTGTGTCATTGAGATATAGTTTAATTTTCTTAGTTGTTCAGATCATTTTGAACAGTCTGTTCGTCCCGATATATTTGATGCTGACTGTACCTACGTAGTTTGCTATTTTAAGATTATTTACGTCTATTTCATTTGATACATCGGTATCCCGTATGGTCTAGTGGCTAGGATACCTGGCTTTCACCCAGGAGGCTCGGGTTCGATTCCCGGTACGGGAAAATCTTTTAGAGGTTTTTTAGTACCAACGTCGTTTGCTATTTAACAAAATGTCTTACTTACCCTGGCATTGTTGTATTACCTTTATTATTTTATGGTTTTTTTTTATAATGATTTTGTAAAAGTCATCCTATTTACTATGAACCGGTTTCAGTCCGCGGGGCCTAAGCTGAACTTTGCGTCTGTGTGAGTGCACATAAATAGTAGAGGTATGACGTCGGCCTAGAGCGCAACGCGTCCTTTGCTTGGTTTAAACCGGTTTATATTGCTTTTTGGCAATCGCTTTTATGTGCACTGACACAAATGCAAAGCTCAGCTTAGGGCTCGCGGACTGTACTCTAGGAGCGACCATCCTAATTGCGCAAAACACTCGTAATCGCTATGACTTTGATTTTGACAGGTCAACAATTTCAATACCAACGTATGTATTAACAATCAGACTTCGCCACAACTTCTTCTTCTATCGTGTTGGCACGAGCTCTACAAGAATAGCTCATGCCGTGGTGAAAAGATTTGCCAGTCAGCAAGATTGGTAGCGGGGCTGATTGCCCAGGGTGCGCCGAACGTACTTAAGTATCGTCACTTGTGGATGCTCTTTTCATGCACCCCCAGTCTCCACAACTATGTACCACGCAATGAATATTGTTTTATTGTCAAAATTAAAGCTACAGAAATAACGAATGTGATGCCCAATTCGGATGACCCTTCATATCGAGCGTGAAATTGAGACTTTTGAAAGCACTGTTACACTTTTATACAATTGTATAAAACAAACCGTATGCATGACCTACAAAGAAAGAAAACCCCGAAGAAAAAAACGTTAGCAAAATATAACAAAGCAAACACTGTTTAACGAACTGAAATAAAACGTTTGTATGTAACCGATATTTGCGTACAAAAGAGATATAGAGAAACTTTCGCTGAGTTATAAAAACCAAAGGTATTATTTACATTCGTGCGAAAACTGGAAAAACTATTCATGACAAAAATCAAACAAAAATTTTTCATTTGCATACGTTGTTGCTTGTAGTCCTTATACATTTGTTAGTCAATTTGTTATGTTAGTTTGTCATTTGTTAGGGGTGCATGAAAAGAGCCTCCACAGAGTGACTATACTTAAGTATGTCCGGCGCACCCTGGGCAGTCAACCCCGCTATCAACCTTGCTGACTGGCTAATCTTTTCACCACAGCATGAGCTATTCTCGTATAGCTCGTGCCGACACGATAGAAGATTTGTTTGTCTACAACTAAAAACATACTTAGAGCAATTCTTTGCTGTACGCTACATATCAAGCTATATATTTTAAGTTTGAGTTGATCTCGCATTGTATAGGCTTTTCGAACAATGAGAGGTCAGCTTATACTGGAAATTATAGCTTGATATTTAGTCATGTGTACTAATTTTAATTCAGAAATCATAATCATCGTAATCAGTCTATTACTATCCCACTACTGGGTACGGGCCTCTTCTCAGAATGAGAAGGGTTTAAGCTTTAGTCCACTATATTGGTCTGGTGCGGGTTGGCGGACTACACACCACTGAGAACTTTTTGCCGTATTTCAGAGTGGAGGCGGGCGCGGGTGCTAGCGCGGGCGCGTGTAAATCAAATGTATGTAGACGCCAGTTGCATTCACAGTGCGCCCGCGAGTCGCGCGCCTGCATGAGTTGGGTGCGGGTGCGGTGGCGCGGGTGTTTCTAATGGCTCAATCCGCTCGTATCTTTCACAGTGATATAGCGTCTGTTAAGTGACTGCGCGTGTGGTTCTAAACCAGTTTGATTCACCCGCCGAAGCGTCTTACGACAGCTCGTTCGGCACTACTGTGAACACGCAGACGCCAAGACGCAAGCGCCCGCGCCCGCCCCCGCACCCGCTAATGCACTCTGATTGACCACTTTGGAGCTCTCTCGCGTGTACAGGCGGGCTTGGTGAAACATATTTTATTTCGTTTCATATTCGTAATCATAACATCAAGGCGTTCTGCCAGACGTTCTACACGAGCGGCCTGTGGGCAAACTTTACTCAAAAAGCCTACAATGCCTTGCGCATACAATATAATAATGTGTTCAGGGCTCTGTTTCGGCTCCCTCGATATTGCAGTGCATCCGGCATGTTTACTGACGCCAGCGTAGATGACTTCTATGCAATTATGCGTAAAAAAGTTGCGTCAGTGGTGCGACGAGTACGGGGGAGCCCGAATAGCGTCCTAAGGATGATTGGCGAGAGAACCGATACTGTTCTGCTCAGTAGGTTCACTGAACTCCATGTGTTGCGAGACCGATGAGCCTACTGTGCAGGGCTAGACTGTGTCTAGGTTCCTCTTTGTACTTTTTAATTACTAACATTAGTTATAAGCAAAATTCTTGTTACTAACAACCCTGCCTTGTATATGGACTTTTACTGTCTGAAATAAATGATTTTTATTTTATTTTTATTATAACGGCAAGTAGACTGCACATCCAGCAGCAACTGTAGACTATGCAACTGCTAAATGTAGATTGAAGGCAATTAGGATGTAGTCAGTGCAAATGCGTGACATTTGCCGACTAGATGTGCCGCCTATTGCAGTTGTGATTTCGAATATGAAACGAAATAAATGTTTCATCAAACACGGCGCTATTAGCCGCCCCTGGTTTCCTCATGATGTTTTCTTTCACCGTTAACGCAAGTGTAATAAAAAATATTGTGTATAAAAGGTATTCGTTAGGTATATACAAGGTGTAACATAAATAGGTGTACAACCTCTTAAGGGGTTACTGTACTCATCATTATGAACAATTTTTACTCTGAGATAAAACCTGAACTGCAAAAAAAAACAGGTTTTCCCTATATTAATGTTCGCATAACTCGTGAAAATGTAGGGAACAGCTGATTTTTTTTCGCGATTTCTTATTTGGTCCCATAGTCTTCTTCTTAGCGTGTCGATGACAATCTACACCGTGTCGGCCCAGAACTCAGCAATGAGTTTAGCACTATCCATAACGTCCATAAGTTCTCGTGGTAGGTAACAGGGCAGGCGGGGCATTATGTTAAGGGTTCCATAGTAAAAGTTGTTCATAATGATGAGTGCAATGACCCCTTAAGAGGTTGTACACTTATTTATGTTACACCTTGTATACTTTCAAAAAAAAAATATACAAAGCTAGTGTTTTGCATTGAATGACTCGTGAGAATATTTTTGGATGTCGGACGTTGATCTTTGCTAGGTGGACCTTTTTGGTTATTATCCCTACTAATATTATAAACGCGAAAGTAACTCTGTCAGGTATCTGTCTATGTCGCTTTCACGCCTAAACCGCAGAACTGATTTTGATGAAACTTGGTACAGAGATAGTCTGGAACCTAGAGAACGATATAAGCTGCTTTTATCCCGAAAAATACGGAATACGCGATAAACAACATCTCTAGTATGTTTATACCTCATCATACCTACGTCTGATGTACTCCACCGGATTTTCAAGCTAACAAGCTTTTTTATTCGGTTACTACACAAAATATTGAAAATTCCTCTTATAATATTTTTTATAACATAAAAATGAATTCAGTGTTCCAGAAATTCAACCTTTATCATCAAAATTGCGAAGTTTAAAATTATTAAAGTGGAAGAGGTAGAGGTATTGAACCTTTCATGATTAACAAAGAGCACATTCAACGAATTGTTTTAATATTTTTGTTCTTTTATACAAGGTTAGTCGGAAAGGGGGTACTAATCCGAAGCCCACTTGTAGTATCGCTGATGACTGTTTGAAAGCAAGTGTGAAATTTCAAAATTCGATATTTTTTATTTCCAAAAAAAAAGATTTTCATTTTAGTTTTTTCAAAAATTCTTCATCCCTGCTTTAGTTACAAATTCAGAAAATGGTGCTTCTAATTCATGACCCGAAATGTGACCTAAAATGTAAACACAGCTGATCTTAACTGGGGATAGATAGATTTTAGAGTTTTTTTTTTGAGATTTTTGAACAAATGTTTCTCTTAAACTATTGACTTTTGGGAAAAGTTGTAGAACAAAAGTTATTCGTTATTATGTGTACTTTAACACCCTTTCGGATTAGTACCCCCTTTCTGACTAACCTTGTATAAATACTAGAAGTCGCTCGTGGCCTCGCCCGCGTGGGTATCATTTATCGCGTATTCAGTATGTTTCAGGATAAAAGTAACCTTTGTTCTTCTCCGAATTCCAGAGTATCTTTGTACCAAATTTCATCAAAATCGGTTCAGTAGTTTTGTTGTGAAGAACTCACAGACAGACAGAGTTACTTTCGCATTTAATTTATAATATTAGTAAGGATTACGTGAAACAAAAGATGCTACAAACTAAAATAACATAATTTCTGGATTCAAATTTGAAAGATAATTATGAACACAGAAATATTACACACTTAGAGCGATTACGCACTGCATCCGGTCCGAATCCGTGAAAATACCGATCTACAGTAAAAATCTCGGACCGAATTCGGATGTTACTTACGCACTATTCCGATCTCTGATTCAAATTCAAACAATTCAGGGGCCATCTTTGTCATATCCGTTTGGCGTCTGATTTGAATCCGAGGTAATGCGAAAGCGTTCATACAAACAGTACTACGGCTACTTCGGTCCGTCAATTATTCTTCCGAATTAGAAACTCACGGATGACGGATAGAAATCGGATGACGGATGCCGGATGTAGTGCGTAAACTACCATACAAATAGTTCTATGGCTACTTCGGAACGTATTTTCACGGATTCGGATCGGATGCAGTGCGTAACCGCTGTTACGGTAATTTTTGATAGAGTCTTTTATCACACAAATACGCGTCGTGTGACTTTTATTGCAAAGACATAAGGTTCATATTGCAATGATTCACGAGTCTTCGTGAGATTCTAATTCAAACCTTCTACGCATTGTCCATCCATCCTGGCCGTCCTAGTGCGTAGGCTTGCTGGACAGTAAACCATTGTGCTTTTTGCCGTCCATCAAATGTGCATTGTCATGCATTGTCCATCCCGTGCAAATCGACTGTGTGACAATCGATTTGCACGGGATGGTCAATGCGTAAAGGAATTTAACTCTTCAAACTTGTCACTAACTTGTCATCTTCCTGTCTAAAAACAAAGGGTGTCTGCATGATTGAAACGATTTTTCCTACAAAGATGATTAAATTTTATTCCTCTTCTTATCTACTAATGCCATGAATATTATGATACAAAATTAAAATGATCTATGGTGTTATGCGATTACCATTTTTATTGTGTACTAAATTTTTTCCTAAATTCTAACGTGGCTAATTGCATCAAAAATCTAAAAAAAAACATTTTTTCTTCAAAAATGTATCTCACGTTAACGTAGATTTGTAAGAATTTTATTTTCGACTTAAAATAAAATGATGGTAGTATTTTTATACCACGATAAAGTTAAAAATGAGGTGTGCAAGCAAAACCATTTTGAATAATTTATTTCTTAGTTGAGAAAATATTTTGCTTACTTTCATTTTTAGCTTTCAATTTAAAGTTCATCTTGAAAAAGTAAATCTTAATATTCAGCAAAAAAATTAAAAATCTTTTTCTTTCTGAAATTCCCTTTTAAGACGGCACCATTCTAAGAACATATCCATCTCCTTCCGCTATCGCCTAGAAGGCACCCTCTCGTCCCCTCACCCCATCCGCGCCGGAGTCCCTCAGAGCTCCGTGCTATCGCCCCTTCTGTTCACGCTGTACACCAGCGATATTCCCAAACGTGGCTTGGCCAAGTTGGCTCTCTTCGCCGACGACACGGCTATCTACTATTCCGGTAGGAGTCTCGATAACATCTCTCGAACCCTTCAAACCGCAGCCGACGCCCTTGGGGTCTGGTTCATGAAATGGAGAATAGAGGTGAATCCCGAAAAGAGCGCAGCCGTTCTTTTCGAGAGACACGGTGATTCCCACACCCACATCCGTCCCGTCCTCATGTTCGGCAAACAGATCCCTTGGGAGATGAAAGCCAAATACCTGGGGGTTATCCTAGACCACCATCTGAGTTTCCGAGACCACATCAAAGCGGTGCGCGCTCACGCCGCTTTCGCTGTCGGTCGCCTCCACCCCATCCTTAGAGCACGCAGTAAATTGTCACTTAGAAATAAGCTGAGAATCTACGTGACGTGCATCCGCCCCATCTTGACTTACGCTAGCGTCGTGTTCGCACACGTTAAGCCTTGTCGTTTCAAATCCTTTCAAACCCTCCAGAATCGAGTATTGCGCAGAGCCGCGGCTGCCCCGTGGTTCAAGCGTAACATCCAACTCCATCTCGATCTAAAAATGCCAACCATCAGGCAATACCTCAAACGCATTTCCAAGCGTTACTTCGACACTGCCCCCCTCCATCCGAACCCCCTAGTCGCCGCAGCGGCCGACTACAGTCCCTCTCTCATAAGTAAAGTTCGCCGTCCCAGGCACACACTTTTAGAACCCGATGACGAAATAACCCTCCTCCAGGAGGCGAGTAAATCGACCAGCACAATATACAACGTCCGCCGCCGTCCGGCATATCGTCCTCGCCGACGAGGCCCGTCGCGACGTCCCACCGCCGCCGGTCACGATCCACCGAGCTCTCCCGTCGTAGAACCGGTCGTCTCTTCAGACTCCGCAGTCACACCGATAATTCAGCCCTCATCAAGCTGTCTCCCCCCCCCTATGTCCACGCCAGCAACGCCCTAAGCCGAGGTCCGAGTCCCACTAGGGGTCGCTCTTAGTGCTGTTGTTGCAGGTAGTCATGATGTTAGTGTAGTACAAGTAGTTTGCTTAGGTTAAGTATTTTACTTCCCCCCCATTGGCTGGGGACCCTTCAGGTCACGCCAATAACTGCCCGGTTACGTAGAAACCGTCCCCTAGGACGACCTACAGCAGCCAAATAGAAAAAAAAAAAAAAAAAAAGAACATATCCAGTCGTTTCTCTATCTTTTCCATTACACTCACGAATTTCTTTGCAGACGCTAACTCTGTCGAGTCACATCGTCAGTACGTTCATATTTTATTATGATACTTTTTATAGCAACGACGAGAAATTGGTGCAAGAAAAAGATTTATGTTTGGCTTTGAATTTAGAATTGAGGGAAAGGTACATAGCTGATTTTTTGGAGCCTTTTGATCGTAACTTATACGGTTATACGAGTACATGGTTGTGACGCACAGTATGTTTTTTTTTTTTTTTCTGCGATAATAATATTAATAAAAACTATAGAATCATCATATCTTCGATGTCTTGATATACACTTGGGAGCAAAGAAATCGAGCCACCCCTTTTTTCACGTGTCCTGGTTATTAGTTTTCATGAATTATATAATTCTAAGTTGCCAAAAAAACTACCCTCATTTTAAAAGTTATCAAATAACCTTTTAGGCGATATACGTTTAGAATTGATCTGTTCTTACTTATACGTGAAAAATAGAAGTGGCTCGATTTATTTGCTCCCAAGTATATTTGCATCTGATTTTTTTTTAAGTTAATAGTTCCGTTGTGAAGAATATTTTAAGATACATTAGGTGCTACTTACAAAACATGTTGGAAAGAAAAAATTAAAAGGAAAAAAGATAAAATCAGGCATATTTATTTTTCTGGTATTGCGAGATCTTTTCTGTTTCGCCTGTATAATAATAACCTTGTATAAAATGTCAATAAACTTTTAAAAAAAAAATGTTAAAATATTTTCTTCACATCGTTTATTTTTACGTTTTTTTTTTCTGAGTAAATCTAATAAAAATCATAACTCTGCTTTAAAGTATATTTAAGATTCGGGAGTTCTACTCTCGCATTCAAAATATGTAGTTCATACTTTCGACTAAAAGAATAAAAAAGTGATTTCCGATTTTGGAGCAATTTATCATACTGTGTGACGTAACGTATTAGCGTTACGTTTACGTTACCATACGTCACAACATGAGGGAGTGAATTTTTAATTGGAAATACTCGTTTCACACATCATGCTCTTGCCCTTATTCCAACTTATTTGGAGTCGGCGCAGCATGTGTTTTTCTACCATACATCTCTATTAGCCGTCATCTCAGTGGTCACCATCTTTCTAGTCATATCATCTTATATTTATTTATACTTCTATGACTATGGTGGTACATAAGGCGGACTTAATGCCATAAGGCATTCTCTACCAGTCAACCTTTGGTTTAAAAAGAAAAGCATCGAAATAGGTACAGCAAAAAATAAATAAAAATTAGTTGACAATTTCGAACTGAATATAGTACGAATTCATAAAATAAATATAAGTTACATAAAATGCATAAATACAAGTAATAAAATATATAGACATTATAATAAATATCAAATACAAAACATTATGAAAATCTAAATACAATTATGACGAAGACTAAATTAGATGATTAAGAGTGCAGCAACTTCAAGTAGTATTTTACATTATCCATTCCATCGTTTCTTTGGTATTTCTCTCTTATAGCCATCCACGTTCATAGAATAGAATAGATTAGAATATACTTTATTGTACACCAAAATTGTAACACAGCTCTTATACAAAACTTTCGTCACGATATATTCCTCATTCCTCCGCATCACATGCCCATAGCATACAACCGTTTTCCACGTAATTTCTCATTCACCCGCGCTACTATCAGACTTCCGCTTACATACTCATTTTTAATTCTATCCATTCGCGTAACACTACATGCATTCTTAGCATTCTCATTTCAGCTGCATGCAATTACCTTTCATTCGTCCCTTTTGTACTGTTTGTTTCGCTTTTATTATTAAGTCCCATGTAATAGATGTCCAGCCTAATGCTACAGGTGAAATATATACCATTCCCCCACGGACTGAAATATAGGTACTTTATTAGCCCATCAACTCAATTGAGCCCTAAAAAAATCAAAACAGAGTAAGGTCGGAAACAACTACACAATTCACCACTCATAACATTTTACAAAACATTTTCATTCTAAGTCACCGTCCTTTTCACATGAAAGCCTTTGGGTACCGTCAGATAACCACCGCTGTTCCCATTTGCACTGAAGTTATCAGATTGTGTTGACGAAACCCAACCTACGTCATGACGCGTATGTACTTGATAACACTGATTTATGTAAAACTTTTGTTAGTTTTATCTATGATATACAAGGTTAGTCAGAAAGTAACTAATCCGAAAGGGTGTTAAAGTACCCATAATAATAATTAACTTTTGTTCTACCACTTTCCCCAAAACTCAATAGTTTAAGAGAAATAGCTGTTCAAAAATTATAAAAAAATATTCTAAAATCTATCTATCCAGAGTTGTGATCAGCTGTGTTTACATTTTAGGTCATATTTGGGGTCACGAATTAGAAACTCCATTTTCTGAATTCGTAACTAAAGTAACAGCGATTACGCACTGCATCCGATCCGAATCCGTGAAAATACGGATATAAAAAACTCGGACCGAATTCGGATATTGCTTTCCGCACTGCATCCGATCCGAATCCGTGAAAATACCGATCTAGAGTAAAAATCTCGGACCGAATTCGGATGTTGCTTATGCACTATTCCGATCTCTGATTCAAATTCAAACAATTCGTCCGTCAATAATTGTTCTTCCGAATTAGAAACTCACGGATGACGGATAGAAATTGGATGACGGATGCCGGATGTAGTGCGTAAACTACCATACAAATAGTTCTATGGCTACTTCGGTCCGTCAATTGTTCTTCCGAATTAGAAACTCGCGGATGACGGATAGAAATCGGATGATGGATGCCGGATGTAGTGCGTAAACTACCATACAAATAGTTCTATGGCTACTTCGGAACGTATTTTCACGGATTCGGATCGGATGCAGTGCGTAACCGCTGTAAGCGCGAAGAATTTTTGAAAAAACTAAAATAAATTAAAATAATTTTACATGGAAACAAAAAATGATCGAATTTTGAAATTTTAACACTTGCTTTAAAACCATCACCAGTGATAGGACTTTAAGTGGCCTGCGGATTAGTACCCCCTTTCCAACTAACCTTGTATAATAAAATACGTACAGGGAGGGCCGTGTGGTACCGGACGTAAAGAATAGCTCTAACTTATCTCTTCCCATGGGTGTCGTAAAAGGCGACTAAGGGATTCACTAGAGGATGGGCAGCAGCGTTCTCCAAGTACTTTAACAACCATACTGCGATCGCCAATCCGCCTGCCAAGCGTGGCGATTATGGAAAACCCCCCAACATGGATGTGGCGATGCTTGGGGGAGGCCTATGTCCAGCAGTGGACATCTTTCGGCTGAATGATGATGATGTACAAGGAAACAAAAGAAATGATGTTTCCTCAGAATAGTAGTAGAGGTCCTTGTGAAGAGTTCATCCCGGAAAGCACTACCTTCATACCTATTTCTGCCGCTAAGCAGCATTGCTGTGTTTCAGTTTGAAGGGTATATATAGGTGCCGGTAAAATTACAGGCACATGAGACTTTTCAACTTTGTCTCTAAGATTGGTAACGCATCGGAATCTTCTTGGTATTATAGATGTACAGTCGGGGACTTGTAATGTTTACCGCCCTAAAGTCTGTAATTGCTTGCACATAACTTTTTCATAAGGTCGATATGACGGAAGTTGATATGACATCTTAAACCATATTGCGCACAGTGTAATAAGGAATCTAATTTGAAATCTGATAAACATTTCGAGTTCGCGACCGTACATAGGCGATGGTAACTACTTATCATCTGGGGGCCAATTCTACTAACAGAAACTTTTATCAATTACAATTGAATCGTTCATTCAGACAGTTTTCGTTTACAAAAACTATCAAATTGTTTGACAACAAAAACAAAACCAAACGTTTTGACAGTTTTCGTAAACGAAAACTATCTGAGTGAACGATTCAGTTGCAATTGATAAAAGTTACTGTTAGTAGAATTGGCCCCCAGATGGGATGCTTACATAATAAAAAGAAGTTTTCCTTCACCGTTAACGCAAGTAATAATCAAATTTTGATCCGCACATGAGTTCGAAACGTCAGAGGTGCTAGCCGGGATTGAACTCAGACCCTCCTACATGAAAGGTAACCGTTCAATCGCTAGGCTTTCTTACTATACACAACCCACAACAATTCTATTAAACGATTTATGGCAAACAGAAGACGAACACAAAAGCGTTGATGCCGCCGACCTATAAAGGAATGCTTATCACGGCTAAACGCGTCATAAACAGGAAGTTTGATAAGCATCGAGAATTGTGTTTGATGTGGGGAATTTTCCGTACTATTGTTCGTGTTATCTCTAGGGTAACTGAGACAGTGTCCAAACTGCTTACAAGTTTGTTCTAGTAACTATTAAGCGGTGTTCTGCCTAGCCTTTTCCCATCTATGCTAGTGTCAGCTTCTAGTCTAACCAGGGGGAAACAAAAATCAAGATAAAAAATTAAACAACCTGCACGATGCCAAAAAAGCTCAACCAGGTTTTTTTTTTTTTTTTCTATTTGACTGCTGTAGGTCGTCCTAGGGGACAGTTTCTACGTAACCGGGCAGTTATTGGCGTGACCCGAAGGGTCTCCAGCCAATGGGGGGGAAGTAAAATACTTAACCTAAGCTAACTACTTGTACTACACTAACATCATGACTACCTGCAACAACAGCACTAAGGGCGACCCCTAGTGGGACTCGGACCTCGGCTTAGGGCGTTGCTGGCGTGGACATAGGGGGGGGAGACAGCTTGATGAGGGCTGAATTATCGGTGTGACTGCGGAGTCTGAAGAGATCCTATACCAGCAAAACGCTCTCTGTATTTCAACAAAAAAACAAAATGCCGCAGCCGTACGGAACACAACGTACTGAAAGCATATACAATGCGAAATCAGCTCACACTAGATATGATTAGCTTGATATACAGGGTGTAAAAAGACCCATCACATAGCCGAAATCTACGCACTCTGTACATCAAACTAAACTACATTGACCAAAAATAATTGCTGGGAAACGACTTTTATTTTTTGGCATAAAAAAACGCTTTTTTTTTGTAGCGCGCAATGTGTGGTTGTGGCGATGCCGCGCGTTAGCATGCGTGCAGCGACCACACGGCTGAGCCAAGGCAGTCGTGTGCGTTTGATATTCGTTACGTTTTTGTAACTTCAAATGCGTAATTTGTGAGGAAAAGTTGAAAATTTTGAAAAGGTTGTTTGGAAGAAAGTTTAGTATTATCACTTAGAAGACGTTTTTGGAAAAAACTAAAAAAAAATGTATACTTTGACCTTCAATATCTCTAAAACCAATGGTTTCCCAGGTATGGTCTGGTAGAAAAAAAATATCCCAATGATGGGTATTATGGGGATTTTCGTTACCGTTAAGGGTCTTTTTACACCCTGTATAGCCGTGGTGCGTTCGCAGCAAAATCCTTATTACATTTTAAAGGAAGGATACAATGATTCGCACGCAAAAAATCATTCCAATTTAATTACCCGAATCAGTGAACCTAATCAAATTGAAGGTGAAACCTCAACGAATATGCTACTACAGGTACTTCTACTGGTCCCACAGAAAGAAATTTCTGCATAGCCTTTTCGTAACTATGTTGGGGTCAGCTTTCAGTTGAACCAGGGGGCCTACTCCCTAAGTCCGTCAACGAAGTTAGTCGCCCGTCCGAAAGTAGCCCGAAACGTAGGAGTGAACAAAACAAGTGTCAAGTTCAACTTTTCGGATGTGCAAAAACACAACGGTAGTAGAGACAACTGTCAAATCGTATTGTCTATCATTCTTAGTTCGGGCCCTGAAATAATCGTATGTCCGTAGGTGATAGGAAACGCTCGTAACTAAGGCCGAAACCACGGACTTCGTGGTTAGGGAGTAGACTCCCTGATGCGGCTGAATACTAGTATTTTACACGGAGTGACTGCCTTCCGATCTCCGCAACCCAGTTACTGGACAATGCCGATATCCAAAGGCTAAGTTGGTTGTCAGACATATATGACGACTGTCATATGTAATCTTATGACACCCGGGAACGACGGCTTAACCTACTCCGCATCCGCGGGCTGACCGCGGTAACCGCAGCTTTACCTTGCCCTGTGACCCCCCCGGTTGTTAATTAACCACGAACACCTCCAAGTGTTAAGCCATGTTTCAAGTAGTAAACAATGTTTCGTATAATACAAGTTGCCATCACGGCTGCCCCATTTCAAAACCTAGTAAGGGACACTTTTTACAAAAATCGTTTCATTGCATAATCTTACTAACCTAGAAAGTCTCTACCAAATACGAAAACACCAGCGCTGAAAACTCACATAATAAGCAGATATATTTAAGCATCGATAATTAGTAAGTGCCATTCACTGCTTCTGATCATTTTGAAACCTAGTAAGTCACTTTAACCACATGGTTTTACCTAACATAAATACTTTTCAAAGGCTGACCGATTTAACGTTTATGCGCTCTCCTGTAAAATTTCGTTTTAAGCCCTTACTAGGTTTTGAAATGGAGTAGCCAGCAGTTTTTGAAACACTACGTAAATGTATTACGACCATTGACTTAGAATAAGTAGTCAATGATTACGACACAATTTTTCGGAGATTCTGGCGTCTCGTCGTAAACACAATGTATCAACGTAGATTCTTGTTTCTAAAACAGTGTTTATAAACTATGTTTACTACAGGGTGCAAACGAATTCGTGTAATTCCTTAAAACCACATGATCTACTACTGGTGTAGATTGGCCCCGCACGGGAATTAGCCAGATAAAAAATAAAAAAAAAGATTTTTATGTTGTGTGACGTACCTAAACCACAATATAAAGATTCAAACAAAATATTTTTGCAAAAAAATAATTTTAAGAGATTGAACATTTCGATGCCACGCTTATATGAATGAAAGCATGGCGACGCGGCTGGCGGGCTCGACTAACGCGATATCGCTCTTTGCAGTAAGTTAACTCGGGGCTCTGAAATGATTCAGAAATAGAAAACTAAGATTTATTTTGTTTTTTTTTTCAGTTTTATGCTTAATCTGTGTCACCAGTAGATCATGCGGTTTGAAAGAATAACAACAATTCGTTTACACCTTTTATAGGGAATATTCATAGCTTTGTATTCCCGATATGCACCAGTAAGTTTTCTTTTGAACATTTTTTTGTTAGGCTTTCTAAAGAAACTTGATTATATTGTATGCTTAACTTAATGATAATAAGGGAGGAGGGGGGGCTACTCCGAAAAATTATCCACGAATTACTTACTACTTTGGCTGACGGATCGTACGTTTTCCAACCACGAAAGTGTTTTGGATCTGACGATGTATTCGATTTTCGCGAGTTAATATTAAGTTCGATGTTCGTCGTTGATTCATTTCCATCCGAGACTTTGATGTTCGTTATCGGAATAGGCACCATGGTATTTGAGAGATGAGAGATGGGCCTGAACGTGCAACCATGAAACAGAAGAAAACTATATTTATTTATTTATTTTAATTAATATGGAAGACTTACAGCTAAAAAAAACAGACTAGTACCTACCAGTAAATTAGACCGACAGCGACAGCCAATTACAAGTCTTCACTTCTAAATAACAGAATAATATCTACATATTCTGTGGACATCTAGCCTACACGAACAAAATAATATTAAAAAAGCATAACAAACAAAAAAAAAAAAAACTGAATATTGACAGAAACATATGCTCACACTACTTATTTAACAACTTTCGTATAATAATTAAATTAAACTAGATGAAAAAGTTTTGGCTTAAACTCTTTCTGGCTGAGGACACACTAGTTACGAATGGATCGATATCATAAAGCGATGTTTACAACAGTATAATTAGCAAGCACTGGATTGTTACAACACAAGTTTACAAATTCTCAACGTGCCAACATGAACTCTCCACAATTTCCCCCAAACATTTTAAGCCAGCAAAACATTTGAATTTCAGTACTAAACAGCTAACCCTGTGGGAAAGCTGCTTTACTCAAACATGGAGTAAAATCACGTAATTTACAATTGCCGCAGTACATTAAATTATTCATTGTCCGGTTAGGTAGTATTTGCTGACCGGCATTCACCGGTCACTTGTTCGTTATGAATTATGGAGTGTCGTCTGACCGACTGACGGGGACGGTTCCGTCTTGTCTTCGGTTATCATGTTGACGTTTTGTTATTCATGATTTAGTGGTTCATTTTGAGGAGGGTTGTGACATACAAGACCTGGTATGGATCCGAATTTTGGGCCACAAAACGGATGAATGAAAGGCAATTGCATGCAGATGAGATGAGAATGCTAAGGGAGATGCGGTGTGTTACGCGAATGGTTAGAATTAGAAATGAATACGTTAAAGGAAGTCTGAAACTGTCGCCGGTGACTGAGAAATTGTGTGGAAACCGGTTGTCATAAGGAACATGTCGTGAGGAAAGTTTTGAGGAACCCCTCCATATCTCTGTTACTTCGATACGTGTGCTTTTGCTGTTATTCTATTTTGAAACCAAAAATTGAAAACACTAAGCGAGAAAATTAAACTTGGTAATTATGGAAAGCCACATGCTATCATTAGATGAAAATACTAGCCAAAGTTTTCATAAAAACTTCCTTTTAATCGCACTCAAGAATTATAAATTGAAAACTTACAAATATTCTTGGAGCTTTGATAGTTATGTATCCACACCATGCCTCGATGAGCGCATCAAACCGTTAGTGCCGGGTATCATACTAATACCTATGATAGTCATTACGGGTAGTCAGAAGCCCGAAACTCTGACAACCGGTCTAACCTTAGGATATCGGCATTGCCAAGTAACTGGTTTGCGGAGGTCTGATGGCAGTTGCTCCGTGTAAAATACTGGTATTCAGCCACATGTGGCTAGACTGAAAGCTGACTCCAACATAAGTGTAGTGGTTCTGGGGTCACCAGAGGAATAATACTCGAACAACTTGATAATAGGCGTATATTGCAGAGAATTGTACAGTACAGTAGGTAGCCGAAAATTACAAAAATT
Source organism: Amphipyra tragopoginis (assembly GCA_905220435.1). Lineage (NCBI taxonomy): Eukaryota > Metazoa > Arthropoda > Insecta > Lepidoptera > Noctuidae > Amphipyra > Amphipyra tragopoginis. The sequence goes on from HG992006.1 coordinate 10,125,246, forward strand.
ACATAAAGTAGCGTGCGTTCGCTCTGAGAGGTATCTGCGGACTGCCGTGGAACAAATTTGCACTAAGTGTCCAGTTTTATTAACAAATGTGCAGACACCTCCATTATTTTTATAAACTTATCTAATACAAATTCTTTTTGTTTTGTCCGTATACAAACATAATAATATTTTTTTAGGTTTTTTAAATTATAACTATAATAATTGATTACATTACAATGCGTCGCTAACACTCCCCACCCTAGTGCTGTCACAGCACTCATTATCCAAAGAGATAGGAGCGACGCGTGCCGCAGACCGCCGCCACGTACCAGAGCGAGTCTTTACTTCGACCATTCTGATCCGACCATCCTTACCTGGGAACACGCGGGTAATCAGACCCTTCGGCCACATATTCCGAGAAGTATCAGGATCTACCACCAAGACTAGGTCGCCGACTTGAAGCGACTTCTGTTCTTCTTGCCATTTCTTTCTAGGTAGCAGGCTTGGTAAGACTTCTTTGACCCACCTTTGCCAGAACATATCAGCCAACCTTTGGGATGTGCGCCATTGTTTTCGTAAGTAAAAATCAGAATTACTAAACACTCCGACGGCAGGCAAATTTGATGAACTTCCTAAAAGAAAATGGTTGGGAGTAAGAGATTCAATACTACCTGGCTCAACCGAAACGTGCATCAAGGGACGGCTGTTTACCATGTTCTCAATCTCAGCTATCAAGGTACTTAGAACCTCGTCACGAGGTGCACGCTCATTGAGGACAACTTTAAGTGACGTCTTCACGCTCCTTATTAATCGCTCCCATGCCCCACCCCAATGGGGACTAGCGGGAGGGATAAAAGTCCAATCCATACCGTTATTAACCCGTTCCCTTTTCAGGTCACCTGCATCTAGTTCCTGTAAGGACCGCTGCAACTCCTTGTCGGCGCCTCTAAGGTTAGTACCATTATCTGAGTACAGATGGCGCGGCCAGCCACGTCGCGCCGCCATACGGCGTAAAGCCATGATAAGCGAGTCGGATGTGAGCGAAGATACTAACTCGACATGGATGGCACGCACGGTCAAGCACGTGAACAAAACCCCGTACCTTTTTTCCTTACGTCTGCCGACAGTGACCTCCATCGGTCCAAACAGGTCCAGCCCGCAGAATGTGAACGGGCGCTGATGATGAGCCACGCGTGCCTTCGGTAAGTCCCCCATGCGAGGAATTTGCGGGTTACACTTACGTATCCTACAAAGCATGCACCTCGACACGACAGACTTAACAGAAGGTCTCAGTTTCACTAACCAATATTTCTGTTTCAGTTCATTTACTACTGTTTCCTGGTTCCCGTGGGCTGCCTTCACATGGTAGTGACGAATGATAAGTCTCGCTACAGGATGTTTACCGTCAAGTATAATTGGTCTCTTCGTTTCCAGAGACACATCTGCAGCGGCATCGATGCGGCCACCTACACGAAGTAGACCATGTTCATCCATGAACGGTGATAAAGTGAGTAACTTGCTGTTCCGTTTTATAGACTTATTACCTTTAATTGCAGATATCTCATCGGCGTACGACTCAGCCTGTGTATACTTCAGAAGCAATCGTTCAGCCTGTTGCATGCTGTTGCAGTCTATTTCGACCTGGATACCCTTACATTTGTCTATGAACTTGAGTACCATTGCCATGGTCCTCACCAGTCGCAGCCAAGAAGAAAACCGTTGCGGATCCGGCACAGGTAAAGAAATAGAAACGTCCTGCACCAATGTAACAGTTGTAGTAGGTTCACAAGAATCCGTCTCAACAATATCTTCGGGCCACAAACGTTCGTCCTGATACAAAAATTTTGGACCATTAAACCACTCACCTAAATATGTAGAATCAAAAGATTCCCTGGTAGCCAAATCGGCTATGTTAAGTTTCGTAGGTATGTAATTCCACTCTTCTATGCGCGTCAACTCGTCGATCTCGCCTAGACGGTTTGCTTCAAATGTTTTATACGTACGTGTGTTGTTGCGAATCCAATAAATGACAGTAGTGGAATCACACCAAAAGTACCTACGCTCTGGAGTCATCCTATGTTCCTTGACGATAGTGTTAGCTAGTCGTGCACCTAACAATGCCGCTTGCAGTTCTGCTCGTGGCATTGTTAACGGTTTAACAGGCATAACTCTGCACTTACTAGCTATAAAGGAGACATGAGTCATACCGTTATTATTCCAGCGCCAATACGCTACGGCCGACATCGCTTTAGTGGAGGCATCGCAGAATACATGCAAATGTAGGTTGCTATAACCTGGTACTCTCGTAGCACTAGTAGAATCTGCTACGAATGTGTAACCGCCCCTACGGTGCTGCGTAGACGCTGGCGTAGCCGATACCGCACTCGATGGAAACGAGTGGGGACACTCGGTAGCTACATGATTAATAACCGGTTCTATACCTACCTCGCTCGTGAAGGTAGGGGCCGATGCTCCGTCCTTTTCTGATGTACTTTGATCTAAATCTATATGATAACATCTGGGTATACGTACCTCATTTATTTCCTTAAGTAGGTCAATCCATTTCTGCCACTTGTAAAAAATACTATCAGGAATGTGATCATCCCATTTGATTTTTAATTGCCATGTGTCTTGCAATATGATTTTACCTTGGATTGTATAAGGAGATAAAAATCCCAAGACGTCAAAAATAGACATAATTACCTTTAACATAAGACGTTTTGTAGGTCGTATATTACCCTGAATTATGTCAACAGGTATTTTTTTTTAAAGAAACGTCGAAGCCCAACTTGTCTTCAGCAGGATACCAGAGGAGTCCAAGCGTCCGATCACCTTCATACTGCTGGCCTACCTTGAAGCTCACGGCAGTGACACCTAATGTTTCTTTGGGTACGCTGTTCAATACCTGGACGCTGTTACTGGTCCAATTCCTAATCTCGAACCCTCCTGCCTTGTGTATGTCGCTAATAGATTTTACCATTTTGATAGCACTCGCTTCATCGGGTAAACTATCAATGTAGTCATCCATGTAATGCGAATAACATATCGCGTTAACAGCGGCAGGCAGTGATGACTCATACCGTTTTGCGTTTTTATTTTTTATATACTGAGCGACGAACGGTGAGCAGTTGGCTCCGAAAATAAGAGAAGTCATTACGTACGTTTTGATGTTTTCTGTGGGGCTGTTTCTCCACAGAAACCTTAACGCTTGCTGGTCTTCATCACGGATTTTGACCCTTAAGAACATGTCCTTAATATCACCTGTAACTGCTATTTTATTTTCCCTAAAGCGCAGCATAATTCCAAACAGAGATGATAACAGATCCGGTCCTGTGAGCAAGTAATCATTAAGACACTTACCATTTATCTTGTCCGCCGCGTCAAAGACCAGTCGAAGCTTCTTCTTGTTTGGGTTGTCAACACCAAAATGAGACAAATACCACGTACACGATGGGAATGTCGTCTCAGTTTCCATAAGTTCCCTAGCAAAATCATTATCTAATAAATGTTTTACACGTTCCTGATACCTTTCTGCAAAACCTAAATCCTTACCCATTTTTCTTTCGATACCTTTAAACCTTCTCAATGCGTTAGGATATGAGCTTGGCATCTTGCGGGTTTCATCCTTCCAGGGAAGGCCAACGACCCAGCGTCCATTAACAAGCTCAGCAGACCGCTCCAACTGAGCGATGGCTCGAACTTCATCTACGTTCTGGCGTGGTTTGCTGAAAACACCTAATGAGTCTACGGCAAATGAGCGTCGAACTTCCTCGTGAATCTCACGCAGAAGGTATTCACTTTGAGATGAAGTACTTACCGCCTCGCAGTCCAAGGTACAGACGGTCGCATCACAGCTGGAGGCCTGCGGCACGCGCAGCGTTCCATGCACGCACCAACCTAAGGAGGTGAGTGTAGCAGACGGCTCGTTTAATTTCCCTAACTTTATTTTTATAGGTAACAACAAATGATAATTGTCTTGACCAATTAGTATTTCAGGTTTTGAATCAGAACAACATAATTTATCTTTAAGATCAAACAAATGACGATAATTAATACAGTTTAAAATAGATAACTTTTGCATGGGTATATTAAATTCATTAACACAACGAACTTTTATATTATGAACCTTATTGTCCATACTAATAAGGTCCACATTCATAACTTGAGAATTACAAACCAAAACATTATTATTCCACGCGCCGCTCATACGCAAAGTCTCACTGCGGCCGCGCAGACCGAGGCGCTTCGCGATATCACTACTCATTAATGTTATAGATGAACCATCATCGAGAAGCGCAGTGGTACGCACAATACCGTAAGGTCCGCGAACACTGATAGGCACGACTTTTAACAACACTTTCTGCTCACTCGTGACAACATGCGTCAATGTCTCTGTAGTCGGCGACGTCTCGGGTTCCCGCTGTAGTTGCACATCTGTAGAAGATATGTTGTTGTTATTGTTCGTAACGAAGTGAAGCAGACGATGATGTGCTTGGCCGCAGTTGTCCTTATCGCACAACGGTGCCGGGCAGGTCGCGCGGTCGTGTTTCGATAGCAAACATTTATAACACAGGCCGTTTCTTTTTACATATTGCCATCTACCCTTTCGCAGTGCTTTTTTAAATTGTTTGCAATCCGTTAGTTTGTGTTTAGATACACGACAAAATTGACATTTTGTGACACTTTCTGTATCTTGAACTAGCACTGTCTGTGTACGTGTATTATCATGGGACTTGTTTTTAGGATATTCATTTCGCCCCGCGGTGAAAATACTAGCGGTACTAGATATTTTGACGGCCTCGTCATTTAAAAAATCTGATAGAATGACTAACCTTGGTTTCTTTCCTTCGATGATCAGGTTAAAACTATAGTCTGACCACTTTGATATAAGCACTGCCGGTAGTTTGCACAAGATGATGGGCACTATACTGACACCCTGTAGATACTCCTCACGTCCTATGGCTCGTACGGCTTCCACATAATTTTGCACTTTCACCGCAAAGGGAACGATATCCTTGTAATAGTCCTGATGTAGAGGCTGAAGTCTTTTGATGTCTTGTAGGACTCGGGAAATGATGCCATCTGGGTTTCCAAAACGTAGTGCCAACGTCGACATAACCTTATCAGGCGACGTGGCGCTGATGAACAGAGCGGTGACGGCATCTTTCGCTGAGCCCCGTAAACATTTTCTTAGTCTCCATAGATTCTCCCTATCAGTGAATCTACAAATTTCTGTCGACTCATCGTATGCTTGTTTAAATTGTAGCCATTCCATTGGGTCGCCGGCGAATTCTGGTAAATCTTTCGGCGTGCTGAGGCGGCTGAGTAGCCTGGCGTTAGGAGCGCTATTTGCGTATGTAGTGGATAGGTCCTTCAGTGCACCAGCCAACATTTGAACCGTATGATTCAGCGCAGTAACAGTGGCGTCAGGCAGCGGCGGCGGTTGGGCCGGCGCGTGCACTGACTTAGGCGCCGGCGGGACGGCGTGCATTATCCCTGAGCAAGACGCGTGCCGTTGCGCGGGCGTCGATGACGGTACTGGCTGCTGCAGCTCGCCCGGCTTGTGACCATACTCGGGGGCTCGCTGTTCCGTTGGTGGTTCGAGATGGTTACTTTGGTGATGTACCCAATCCTCTATGTTGCTTTGAGGAAGGACTTTTCCTTCGATTTGTGAACTGTATTCCTCTAGTTCCTCCTCATCGCTGAGTTCCGCTAACTGTGCCTCCAGAGTTTTATCTATGAGCTCCATCTGTATTTTTGCTTTTTGTTTAGCAGCTTCCAAATGTAATTTCATTCTTGCGCTTTTTGCTGTAGATTTTTGAGAGCTTTTGCTGATGCAAGAATAAGCTGGCTTCTTAGGCAGAGCGTGGGCTCTGTCTTTTAGCAACGGCTCAGACTTTATGCTGCTACCCACATTTTCCATATCGAAAGCCAGAGTTTTGGGCACATTCTGCACAAAAATCTCTTCTGATGCTTGAATCGGTGGATGTAAATTTCCTTCGGTCTCCACACTTTCGGCCTCCATTTGCTGTTGCTCGAGCAATTCCTTTAGTTCCTGTTCCTGGCGCGCTTTTGCCTTCCTCGTGGCAACCGATTTCTTTGGCGTGTTGAACATGATCCGGCCGAATGACCAAATGTAGTGGTTCTGGGGTCACCAGAGGAATAATACTCGAACAACTTGATAATAGGCGTATATTGCAGAGAATTGTACAGTACAGTAGGTAGCCGAAAATTACAAAAATTACATAAAGTAGCGTGCGTTCGCTCTGAGAGGTATCTGCGGACTGCCGTGGAACAAATTTGCACTAAGTGTCCAGTTTTATTAACAAATGTGCAGACACCTCCATTATTTTTATAAACTTATCTAATACAAATTCTTTTTGTTTTGTCCGTATACAAACATAATAATATTTTTTTAGGTTTTTTAAATTATAACTATAATAATTGATTACATTACAATGCGTCGCTAACAATAAGTTTGGTGAAGGCTATGCAGAAAAGTTATCTAAAATTTAAATAAAAACGAAAGTAACGTTCAATGTTGTTTTCAATATCTCTTTGCACTTTGTTGTTCTAAATCGCACGACCATGAGATGCGTCTGTATGCTCCTTTAGTTAGGTGCGATCAACGCTTCAGGAGGATGTGGGGCTAGGCTCCACAGTAGGAGAGGTCCGCCAGGGGCTGGCAAACCGAGGCCTGCCGGGGTCGCGGTTCATGCAGTTGCGAATCCCACGACCCTGGCCAAGGGTCAGGAGAAGGAACACCGTGGGTTTTTAGCTGGTAAGAGTCCGGCATACCCCTCCGCTTTCCCCGGGCGAAGGGAGTCCATGAGAATATTAACATGAAAAAAAAATGTGCGATCTACGCTAATGTAGTTTAAACGGTTTGATAGCATACATTATAAATTATAACTCATGGTCCTCAGTTAACTGTTTACAACAGAGTTATTACTGCGAGGCGGCATTGCAAGCTAGCTCATTACGCATTTAGCTCACTCAAAAATGTATTGCAGACAACAAAGGCATCTACTTCGACTCAAAAAGAATAAATGTGAAGAGTCAGGCTCATTATATCTCTTTGTCTATAGAAGAATGAAAAGTAAAACATAATGAGTAATTATGCCTCTTTAATTACTGCAGAGGTCGAGTGTTTATTTTACCAATAGTTATATCCTGGAATGGCAACAGGTCACAGGTACTACTTGTGAACCACGGATGCCCCTCAAGCTAAAGGACAAAATTTCCAAATCCGTCATAAGACCAGTTGTCCTGTATGGATTGGAATGCTGGGTCGTAAAGAAAACGGATGAAAAAAGAGTGCATGTAGCAGAGATGAGATTGTTGAGGTGGATGTGAGGAGTGACTAGAATGGATAAAGTGAAGGAAGTTTGAAAGTGGCGCCCGTGACAGAAAAGTTAAAAGGGAACCGATTATCTGGTGATGAAAAGGGTGATAAAAGGGTGATGAATATAAATGTTGATGGAGGGAGGGGAAGTGGGAGACCAAAGAAAAGATGGATGGATTGTGTGAGAGATGATATGACTGAAAAGGGATTAAATGATAGCGGGACGGATAATAGGGAAGAATGGAAGAAGAAAACATCTTGCGCCGACTCTAAGTAACTTTAGATAAGGGCAAGCAGAAGAAGAAGATATCCTGGAATCTATTAATCTAATTGTAATTAGGGATAATAATCTTTATTATGACATACACAAGATTCATGATACACAAAAGCAGATGTACAAAATAACATGGAATATCTACATAAATCTACACAGATCATGTAATCTTGTCTTCTAAACTAGGTAGTTCTGTATTTTAGGAGACAGGATTTCTATTCCAAGAGTAACAATACTCAAGTACGTCCGGCGCACCCTGGGCAGTCAGCCTCTACCAACTTCGCTGACTGACTAATCTTTTCACAACGGCATCTATTCTCGTACACATCGTAGATCCGGTCGTCTCTTCAGACTCCGCCGTCACATCGATAATTCAGCCCTCATCATACTATCTCCCGCCAGCAACATCATAAGCTGAGATATGAGTCCCACTAGGGGTCGCCTTAGTGCTGTTGTTGCTAGTAGTCATGATGTTAGTGTAGTATAAGTAGTTAGCTTATGTTAAGTGTTTTCCTTCCTCCTATTGGCTGGAGACCCTTTCGGTCATGCATATAACAGCCTAGGTACGTAGAAACGGTCCCCAGGACCATCAAATAGCTATTCTCGTATTATCTCGTTCCTACGAAACCAGGAAATCAAAACTTTACCCGCTATGCCGAAGGTACGCGACCGAAGTTCGGCATGATTACGCCTGCAATGCTACTTGAATTACTGACGACACATCATGTCGAAATTATAATGTAGTAATAATAAAGTTTATTGTCACAAAGATACATACATTAGTATACACTGATTAACAAGAATACTAACTACGCTGCAGAAGTCTGTATACAGATATTGTGAGTTAATTACGTTGCTATAATAGCGTACAACCGAACTTCCGTCGGGCGTAAGTTCAGCGGCAATTCGGCGGCAACGTATTCTGTAGAGCACACACATTATACGCGACCGAAGTTCGCGCGCGTAGCGGGAGTCAGGCATGCCCGCGCCCTGTGTGTCCGTTCGATGTGTTTATCGGGCCCGGTAAACTTTGTATGGGGCGATGCGATTATACCTATTGGGGATTGTTCTGGGTTGCCAGCAATGGTAAAGTATGATGTTAGACCTAAATTAATAGGTCTGTCATCATACTCGTATGGCAACACTGGTCTGTGTTTGCCAAATTACATTACAATTGGCAGCCGTTTGTTATTCAAGACGATAAACGCGCTATTTGTAGTTTTACGATACACCATTTCATTTTTCCGCTTTTATGTCGAGTTGTGCACGTTCTCCTTGTCACGCTTAGCGGGTTAAGGGTGGCTTGAGGAGTCAACCCTTAACGAGCAGGTGCACATAAAATCAGAATAGAAGAATATTAAGGAAAACACTTTTAACCATACAATAGTATATTTTAATAATAGTTACAAGATTATAATATTAAGATTAGTTAACAGGGCGTGGTTCTTTTACACAATACGATACGAGGAGTCCAGGGTCTTCAGGTGTAGGTAGACAGTCACTTAACTGGGCGGCTGCTGAGGCGCGAGAGAGGACGGAGCGCAGCGTGCCGGCCCTTTTATAGGCGCACCCCGCTAGTCGCCACCGCTGCACCGTCACATCCTCCGTAACTTTGTTGAATTAACACTAAATGCACAAAAAGTTGCGCAACTGAATTTCTGCTGCGCAAGTTCGGCACTTATGGTGTGTCATATATCAGCCGAATACGTCGGAACGTAAAATCAGCCGCGGAACTTCGGTCGCGTACCTTCGGCATCGTATGTTTAGACACTAAGATCCATATTTTCATGAAGCACTACAAAATATCTATGTTATGAAGTTAAATTAAATGCTTGCACGAGTAGTGAGTTCCCGCAATATTCTGACTAAAGTTCATAATACTTAATACATAGTTATATACCTGTTCGCTTGTAACAGTTCTGTACCTGCGTTTGAACTTTGAGAGTGACGGACTCAACCATACACTCAACTACTTTGTAACATCTATATTGCCTAACATGTTTGTTATGGCATGAGGAATATTTACGACATTTCTTTGTAGGATTATTAAGATGACATTTAATGTGTTTAAGTACTTACTTTGTAGGATTCCGTACTAAGTGGATGCCAACGGGATCTTATTACTAAGCCTTCGCCATATGTTTGTCTGTCTGTCACATCTGTTTAGTCGTAATATAGATAACTAGTTGATATTATCACAGGACAAGACTAAACACAAAAAGGATTCCCACAAAAGAAAACAAGAGAAGAAAAAACCTTCCTTCCTTCGCGTCCTAGCGGTCGAGGAGTCAACATATCCTGAGGATGCCCCGTGCAGGGGCGAAACACGTGTCGTGTATTGGTTTGGTTGCATGTTGCATTATTTTTTCACTCTTTCTGCATGTGCATAAACTTGTGGGCGGGAGGGTGGTGCTGCATACTGCATCCAAACTAGCGATCTTGTTCAGCGGAATTAAAGCTAGATATTGTATTTGCATTTCTGTATGTCATGGATTCCCGCAAAGTAATGCCTGATTACATCATTTTAAAAAAAAGGGTTTTTTGTTCCTTCTCTATCTTAAAATCGATAATACATGCAAACCTGAAATAATTAAAACAAAAAATTAAAACAAGGAAAACTAGTGGTAGTGTTCCGTACCTTAGTGCACGTGTCAGACTCGCTCTTGACCGGTTTTCATACAGGCTGTAAACGAATTCATGTAATTCCTTCAAACCACATGATCTATTAATGGTATAGATTAACCCCGCATGGGATTTAGATTGATTAACCCATTCTGGACCACTGACATAAAAATAAACTTTTTATTTCCCAAATATTTTATGTGATAGAAATCTTCGATGCCTTGCATCTACATGAATGAAAGCACGGCGACACAGCTGACGGGCACGACTAGCGCGATATCGTTCCATGCAGTCAGTTAAATCGGGACGCTAAAATTACTCAGATACAGAATACCATGTTTCGTTTCACGAAAACTTTTTTGTTGATTCTGAAAAAAACCTATGCAGGGTCAATCAGTGTCACAGTGATCACGCGGTTTGTAGGAATTACACGAATTCGTTTATATCCTATATAATGTTGACGATTATCCCCCGGTTTCTAAAAACCTTATCAACTAAATCTATCATCAATTTCATGTCAACAAATGTGATGGGTTGATCAACACACTAACAACCAATCAGTAGGTATCCCAAGTGTGAGTTTTTTTACGTTACTACTGTAATTGCGTCACGCCAAAAATGTATGAAAATTTAAGCAGAGGCTCTAGCGGCGAATAGCGTTACTAAAAATTTATTTGACATTTTTGGCGTGATGCAACTACAGTAGTAGTAACGCAAAAAACTCACACTTGGGGTACAGATCACTTGGCAATAGATTTTACAGCTAATAACTTAATTTTTGCGTTGATCAGCCTTTCAGAAGCCGGAGGTTAAAGTCTTGTTAAAGATTTAAAAGCACCGAGATAGTAATAATGTTAACACAGTCGCTACAATTTCTTTTAAAGAAATTCTGCTACCAGTGTTCGGTACAAAAGAAATACTCGCAGGGTGTATCGTTTTAAGGGTCATTTACACAGAGATCTCGAAGCGAGTCTCATGCTATCTTTGATTTCATCGTAGACAAATACAAAGACAGAAACAATATTAGTCTAATAACTCATTAAAAATTACACAACAAGAGCTTAAACGTAGCCCAATAATTTGGTATAGCAAAAACATTTGTATTGGTATGTCTACACCAGTGCGCTTTCATGTTCACCTTGCGCTTTCAACTTTCCTTTCAAATTCCTCTTGCGTCAAGCGCATGCAATATTGATTGCCATAAGACGCACGTAGCTAATCGTCTACACCGGTGCGCCTCGGTCAGTCGTCAGTCGACATACAATAGACGGATTAGCGTGCGCTAGGGGCATGCGCTTTTGTCGAACTAGTATTAAGGCATGCGCTATCGCATGCGCTATGGCGCTTCACGCATACTTCAGACGAAGACGCAAGATGAATATGAAGCGCACTGGTGTAGACATAGCTTATGTCTTCAGAATTTCTAGAGACAACCATTTTACACGTTTTTGCTCGTAACTCAAAATTAGGTTTACTTACTTAAAGGTCTTTTACAAATCGGACGGCTGTTCGAGAAACTATCCTTGTGTAAATCAGCCTACCTATATAAGTAAAAAAAAACAAAACAAATAACAAGTCATGAACTCATAGTGTCCGTCTCAAATAGTATTACAAACATCGATCGCTTTTCACTAATTAGTAGGCCTTGAAAGTAGTTGGATATTACTATAATTAATTATTTAGTAACGATGCTACTAATTGAACAGAATGTTTCGTACGATACACGAAAGCGAACATTCACCTTATTTTCTTCCCTTTCCTACATTATGAACATTTCTCTTTTATTCGGGTTTTAATTAGAAGAGATGATTGTGCACGTATTAGCAGCGCACGATCAGCAAACGTGATAAAGTGAAATGAGGATATAGCGCAGTGCAGATTATGCTATACTGTCTCGCTATATAGTAAATCATATTGTATCATAAGCTTTAACTATACAACGTGTTACATAATTCCCGATGAAAAAGAAAATATTAATCAAGTAGTCTTTTATGGTTGCTGTCGTTTACCTCCCAGAGGAAATTAGGATGGAAGGAAATGAGGATATAGCGCAGTGCAGACTATGCTATACTGTTTTACTATATAGTAAAGCATATTGTGTCTTCATAAACTTTAACTATACAACGTGTTACTTAATTCCACATGAAAAAGAAGTAGTCTGGGTAGTCTACTCTTTAGTTTTATGTTGTCAGGGTTGCGTTTCAGTGATGATTATTTTGTTTTATCCAAATTCTTTTTTTGGGTCATACTGCGGTTTTCAAATACTGCCAATAGACTCTTTACAAGGGACCTTTTAACCCCTTTTCGGCTTTAGGGGTATTTTTGTAACACGTTTTATAGCATGACATTCATACCATACGCTATATCGCAACCCGATCTACTATATATAGCGGGTTATTTGACGGCGATTCGTCGGGCGATGGACGGGGTAGAAGTGAGGCGGGCTGGGGACCGGAATATCGTAGAATGTAGCTCTGAGAACCGCTCAAGTTTATCGCGTACAGCAAGCCAATACTTTATAGCATATCGTTATGTGAACGTGTCCATTTCGTTGTGCTAAAAAATATTTGCTGTATTATATTATAGCATAGTCTGAACAACGCTTCATAATTTAAATTCACGGAGCGTCTGTCGCCTTGCTTCCTCGATGTAAAACTTAATGGCCAAATACTCAAACACTGCTTAATTTTAAGTTGCCTTTAAGTCTCGTGCTGTCACTATCACTTTAAGGCAAAGTGACAAGGACGACACGAACTTAACGGCAACTTAAAATTTTGTAGCTTATTATTTGGCCAAGATTTATAAACATTATATATGTCGTGGCCATATCGTAGAATTGATCACTTCATGATGTGGCCAGCCATTTCATGAAATGGTTGTATTTCATGAAATGGCCAACTAAAATTGGCCATATCGTTGAAACGTCAACGTTTAATGATATGGCCATCCACGTTTGGCCATATCATTAATGTAGGGTTTCCATGATATCAAAGCTTTAATAAAAAATCCAAATAAAGGAAGCACGTACCATGCAAGCAAAGGAGTAGACTACGGAATTTCGACCCACAAAATATCGATGCACGTTACCGCGAAAGTTTAATAGCTTGATTTACCAACAATTAAGGGGATCTGGTCTCTCTTGGTCACTGTTCTAACCTAACCGAACCCAAATGATTCAATATACTAAATAGTAAATGTTTGCAGTAACGTGCATCGATATTTTGTGCTGTAGTTTCACAGGTTAACCGGATAAATAATCGAACAAATAAAATTCTATGAAAAGTTCACCCGCAGTTACCATGAAGTCATATTTTGAAATCCAATAATAGTCCATTAATTTTCGTTGCGTGGTCACCCTACTTTACTTATTATTATTAGCTTTTTTGTCAGAATAATTGTCCGCCGCCATGATGCATCACAAGAACAAAACGATATCAGCGCCTCTAACGGTGAATAATGTAACTATTTTACGATATGATCACTAATGTTTGACCATATCATAAAGTGGCCGTGCGTTTAGCTGATCATATCGTTAAACGCTGATTATTCATTGATCTGGCCAGGCCATTTCATGATGTGGGCAGCGGGTATTGGCCATTTCATGAAATGCAACCATTTCATGAAATGGCTGGCCACATCATGAAGTGATCAATTCGATGATCTGGCCACGACATATACATCTTGATATGTTACGTCTCCAATATTCAAATAGTTTGTGTCGACCTGCAATTCCGACAATTTTGTAACGACTTATCGAGTCATAAATCAAAACGTGTTAATTTTGGAATTCAAGACTGCATTGTTCTTTCATAAAAATCCCTAATCACCATTGTTTCTTTCAGTCTCTTCTTCATAGGAAACGACAAATTGTATATGGGAAAAAACAAAAAACTATTTTGATTTTGCAATCTATTATACAAGCTTAGTTTTAGTATAATATACTAAACCTGAAACTAGTTTGTTCAGAATCACTAGGAGAATCGATTGACATATTTTTTACACCACATTTTTTTTTCATAAATTTCAATTTTGTTTCATTAGGTTTCTACCCATAACAGTTGACGGGAATAGACACCTTGAGGCTTGAGACGGTCCTCTCGGTCAGTTTCCGTGTATTAGACAACCCCTGCATAGCACATCCCAGGCATTTCACATTTTGCTAGGGAACTTAACGCGACATAAAGTACGGTGTAACTTGAGATTTATTTAAAAAAAAAACACATATTCAGGCAGTTCTGAAGAAAATCTTGTTGGGGTGTCTCGGTTTTTGTATATACTAAAAATAACGTTGTATAAGGCGTAAACGAATTTGTGTGATTCCTTAAAACCACACGATCTACTACTGGTGTAGATGGATCCCACACGGGATTTAGGTTGATTAAAAATAAAAAATAAAATACATTTTTTTTTGCGGTAGGGGTAAGTGATCGTATGTAAACCAACTAAGATTAATCGAGATGTTGTTTACAGAATGCACATGAGACTAAAGTTGGCAACGCATCAGCAATCGCCGTATTGTATTCGACTTAAACAAAATTTCTGAATGATTTTTTGTCCAAATAATTACGGTGGCTAATCATTCGGCGAAATCAAATTAGGGTAAAAAATTGCTTCGGCAAAGATTACGTCGGCGAATCATTGTCGGCGTAATGAAATTCGATATAAAATACTACGGCAAAAACACGGGCACCCCAATAAAATATACTTAGCTAAAGCCTTATTTTTTATAAATCTTACACCTACAATATCAAGAGGATTGCTGATGCGTTGCCAACTTTAGTCTCATGTGCATTCTGTAAACAACAACTCGACTAATCTTAGTTGATTTACATACGATCACTTACTCCTACCGCAAGTAAAATAGTATTTTATTGGATGGATTTGACTATTGTTTAATTTGCCAAATAAGTATTCGCTCAACATTATTTTCACACAGAGGAATGTAATGTTAATCCGACTCAGCGCACCCCAACTACACGTGGTCAGACTCTGTCCTACCCCTAGAGTGTTATTTAAAAGCGTGGAGCCAGAAGCTCACAAAGAAGGTCCTGAGTGGAACGAGTGCGCGAGTCCGAAGCGCAGCGAGTGGGGGAAGGTGGCGAGCGAAGCGAGTCGGCAACCTCCCGAGCGTAGCGCTGGTCAAGTGTGCGAGCGAAGCGAAGGGACGGCAAAGCGAGTCTTCTGGCGGAGCAAACCCAGAAACACTTGAATGCTTGCTTGCTTTCTTGCTTGCATGATTGGAAAAATGGGCCATGTAACAAGTGTAAAGTGGCCAATGATACTGTTGACTAATGAAACAGTGGCCAACAGACTATTCGGCGTAACAAAAAGTTACAAAACATAATTAGGGACTTTAATCATTCGACGTTTTAATTATTCGGCGAAATGAAAAGTGGCGAAAGGTTGTCGGTCAGATAAGAATCGGCTTATAATGTTTCTATATTCCAACAGACAACCATTTTATTTACATTACCTACCTGGCTACACTCGTTTCAGAGAAAAAATAAAAGATTATTATTTCTTCGCATACGTATGTGAAGCATTTTAAGCGTACATTCCGATTCATATCGTGACTCTTTGCATATTAAATACGTGTAAAAGCAGAAACCTTCGTTTATGAAATGTTTTAACGTATACGTTTGGGTAAAATTGAGCCAATACCATACATTTTCAATGAAATGAGTATTGAACAGTATTTTGAAATCTAATTGGTGTTTACCGACATGAACTTTCTTTGAACAGTATTTTGAAATCTAATTGGTGTTCATCAACATGAACTCTTTAGTTAGACATCTGTTTACCAATTCTAATAAGGCGGGTGCCATAAATTCTCTGGTTAAACAGCCGTTTACTCGAAGAATGTACTAGAATTTTAGGCAGAGTTATTTAACCGAGAATTAATATTGGAGAAAACCAGCTTCAATTTTATAGTAGTCGGTTGTTTAATCAGAGATTAACACGTTGACGGACAGGACTGTCATGACATTCGCTTTTGGACTATAACTACTGACAGAGCGGCTATAGCAGTCCAAGTTGGCCGTCGCCCTCACGGCAGAGCTGCTAAGACAGACGTTTGATTCGTACAAAATAATGAAAAACGTTCCTTGGTGTCACTAGTCAACTTTTCCCAATCCTCTCAGTGTCCATTTGAGCAGTTTTTATACTCAAAAAACTTTTTATACAAAACACTAGTGTCAAAGTGGTGTGCGTCAGTGTCCGTCAACGTGTTAATGTAGGTGAACACCGGCCTAAGTTTTTTTTTTATTGTTTGACTAAGTCGGGTTTGGCCCTAATTGCACCTGCGCTTACCGTAGACAGGGTGTAATATGGAGCACACGAGTAACAGAGATATAGCGGGATTCCCCTATTCCCCTCTGGGTCTCACATTTATACACGACGGAACACAGTAAACCGTTTGGCGCCGGACTTAGTAGCGTTTTCGTTATGACCTGTTTTTTTTTGAAGAAGAGGCCTTTGCCCAGCAGTGGGACATTTACAGGCTAATATTTATTTTATTTATTTTAATGAAATCGTGCAAATAGTGGAAAGCGGCTTTAGCTATACTCCCATAGGCACCGATTTTTTTGAGGTAGGCAGTAATTTCAACTAACGTACCTTTTTATGTACGAAACTCATTAAAAATGTAAGTAATGTTAATTGACATCTTTTTTATTATTATTATATTAATAATTAAAAATGTTTACTATAGATTTATATATATTTGAAATATTATGTTGTCCCTCAAATTTGCAACTCCTGTATAAGGCCGCTATGTTTTATGCACAACTAGTAAATAATAAGACCTGTATTTGTACACTTAGTAATCAAATAAATGATTCGATTTGATTTAAGTGGGATGCATGACATAGGTATACAAACGAAATGGATGTTTACTAAATGGGGGATCTCAGTTTTTTTTTTGCCACTTGTTAACCAATGTAAAAAATGACAAAACTGTTAAATTAATTTCCATAATAATGTCAATTTCATAAATAATCTTATTTCAGATCAATTCTACACTCTAAATATCTGTTTTAAAATCGTTTCTGTAATTTTCACCTCGGTCTACAGTGACGCCGCAAAGCGGATTTTTACCCTCAATTTGGCCCCTATTCCCAACAGATTTTCTTTCAATGTTTAGTATTATTCGTATACAGTTACAGGTATAAAAGATCCATTAAGCTCTTTCACGAAACTTTTATGTCTACTTAGTTCGCAAAAATCTCTTTAACAAGTCGTAGGTTAGTTGGTTAATCCCGAATTACGAGATTCTGAGGATAAAAACATTTAGAAAGAAAGAAGGAATAAGCCTGCATTGCAGTTTTATTTAAGGTTTTCGTATACAGAAAATATATCACGGCGTTTTTGATTCGATTTTTAAACCTCAAAATAAAACGTATTTTTACAATGGCCTTATTTTAAATGAAAAAAAAGTAAATTTTGTTCGTTCTCAATTTGAAATATCTAACATAACTCGCGCACACGTATTGCTATCCGCATTGTTCAATGCGTGCCGTACAATGGGCGGACAGAATGGAAAAAACGTATTCAGAAAATACGTTTATGTTGGTTTTTCTATTATTTTTTTTACCAGATAAATTACTAATTAATATTTTGTCGAATATTTTGACGTAGACATGGATTTATTATTTTTAAAAAAAGACTAGCTGACGGCATTTTTGGAATGGCCGACTACTAAAAAAATACCTTAAACTAACTTGAAGTTAAAAGACCTCTTTGACAATTATTTGAGAACAATGGGCTCTATATTAACATCATCACTCTTAAACATAAAATTAATCATTAAATACATTTATCTACATAATTATTACGAGCGTATCAAAATGTTTAAACGCAGTGATATGCCCCTCACTCGTGAATTCGTTTGAGTTCTTCAAAATGAAAAATGAGGGAGTTACTCGTTTTTCAACTTTCAACCACCTCATCTAATTCCTCAATTTATTATTTGTATAAGCGCTAGTGAGTGTGCAAGTGATGGGGATGCAAATATTTGATCAGGAGTGTTCTTTCGTTTGCGCACTCGGCGCTTTTTCTTTCTCCTTCCCTCACCCAGCGAAGCGACATGCGGTAGTACACAAGCGAGCCCACCGCTCACCAGTCCATCTCACTTATCCTCTCCTCGAGGTAAACCAGCATTTTTTTAAACAAATTTTTTCATCCCTTATCGTCCCACTGTATGGTAAAGGCCTCCCTAGCCTCCTTCCACTCCTCTCGGTTTAATGACTTCTGGGGCTAATCCTTCCAATAACCCTTTATAAGGCAGAAGGTTTTAGGAAAAGTAAATAAAAAAAATTGGCAATTTTTAACAGTAAATTTTTTTTTTTTTTTGGCATTTTTTTTTTCTTTTAGAATATCGCCAAAAATCGTAACAATGCCAGGTTTAAAAATAAAAATATAACAAGTAGGTTTTCGGGAGACCGTCCAAAAAAGTTGTTGGCGAAAATACTGCCACTGCCTTATAAAGGGATAAGTATCTAACTCGTCCCGCCATCTCCTTCTGAGCCAGCCGCGACGTCGCCTAACGTTGTGTGTACACTCAGTGGTGAGTGTTGCCCACAGCTCGTCCGACATGCAGCAGACGTGACCAGCCCAGTTCCATTTTAAGCTTGCGGTTTTCTGACCAACGTGGGCGATCTGAGTTTTGGAGCGGAATACACTATTCCTTATACGGTCTGATAACCGGAATCCTAAGATACTGCGCTCCATGGCTCGCTGGCAAACCCCGAGTACGGACTCCTGATGTTTTGTTAAAGACCAAGTCTGAACACCGTAGGTGAGTATATGCAGAATATATACGTCCATGAGCTAAATCCATATTGAGGCAGAGATTCCTCCCTCATATTCGTTTGAATTAGACGAGCTACACATCACTAAAACACATGCAAATTCAGTGCATTCCCAGTTCGACAAATCTTCAATAGCTCACACGCGCTGACAGACCGCATCGTGTCGCCGACATTGTCAGACTAGGAACATAAAACAACATGCTAGCATGTCCTACATGAATAATTCACAATACTAGCTTCTGGTCTGTTGCACGAGTGACGTGCCGCGAATAATCGTGTACGCACGAGAAAATTTGTATAACTGAATCTTGGATGACGTCACTAAATAGAATTTATGGAACGTTCTGTCTAGATTTTGCGTTTTGACGTGAAAATTAGACTATTGTTGGCTGTTTGTATTTATTTGAATGATGACAATGGCTGGCGTAACCACAATTGTTTTGTTAAATGTATTGTTTATTCCGATTCTACGATAATTTAGTTTGTTAATTGAGTAAATATGTCTGATTTTAATGTAAATATTTAAGCCAGTGGATTTTGAATGCATTGTAGGGTTATTTCTGGCATAACAGAACTCAAATCAATTTTTTAAAACGCTTGTTATGGTTTTGAGTTTATAGATTTTATCGGATATGTCGACAGTTTTAATTACTTAATCGTGTTAAAGCTTTTATAAAAACTCGTCCCTCAATAGCTTAGGATTAAATTTATGGAAAAGAACGATTTAACATTTTCTGAAATTGGTATCTTATGAGATATAGTTAATAATAAACAAATATACCGTTCTGTGCATCATACAGACGAACATTCAACATTGTTTTTTATACAAGATGTCCCAAAAAATAGTGTCAAGCGGAAGTCCAGAGGTAGAGCATTCTTAAGGTGGCTTCCCACGGTGCGTGACAGCGCACACCGGCTTGTGCGTGGTATCATCCGTAAAGTCACACACCGTGGGAAGCCATATTATGGGGGTGCGTGAGTCGAAGCTATTTTTTCATTTAAAAATACCAAGTGAAAGAGAACTCGCACTGCACTTTAGAATGTATCGACTCACGGCGGATACGGCGCACCGCTCTGCACGCGTCCGCGTTACCACGGACGAGTCTCTTCCCATGGTGCGCTGGTGCGAGCTCGTGTGTCGCGGTGCGCGATATCACGCACCGTGGGAAACAAGCATTAGTGGTATCTGAATCACCCCCATGTATGTGCCGCGATTTTTATAGTTTTCGAGTAATATTTTTTATCATGAGATGACATTTTTGATCATAGTGTCATGAAAAGTTAAGAATAATGCGTTTTTTTTACTAGATTACCTATTTGCCTAATTTAGAAAAAAAACTATTCACGTCACTATGATTAAAAACGTCATTAAAGTCAGAGTTTGGTTAAAACATGAAAAGAAACGGTACCTCAAAAACGACACACGACAACTTCTTCTTCTTCTTCTTAGCGTGCCGATTGTCATGTACACTAGAGTTTAGCACTATCCGTAGCGTCCATTAGTTTTTGTGGCGTACAGGTAACAGGGCAGACGGGGCATGATGTTAACTGCGCCATAGTTTGCGGAACGGCACCACATTTACAGTCCAGGTTTGAGTTATCCGCAAATTTCCACCTAAGTAGGTTTTCCTTGCTTCGGCCAACCTGAGACCGAAGTCTATTTGAAGACTTAGGGCAGCTAAGGCAACTCATGTCCTGCTGGGAGATCTTCGGAAGGGGCAACAAACGGAGTGGGTAGAGAAGCCTTATCTCGCCACAACTGGACTCTTGCCTGTGAACGTTCGCCAGTGAGTGGGAGGACGCGCTGTGCAAAGCTGTTACGGCTCTTAAGTCTTTGCCGAACGGGGATGTTGTAATGCAGAGGGTGACGCGTATCGCTTTCCATTTTGGTTCTTTCGCTAGAGCTAGCTGACTGCTCTACGAACTTCTGGTGGCGCCATTCCTGCCAGTGGATACAGCATTTGTACCAGGGTCGGTTTGAGGCAACCAGTGATAATCCGGTACGTTTCATTTAGTGCTGTATCCACCAGTTTAGCGTGACACGACAACGACAACCTGTATAATTTAAGTGCATTTGTGGAGGATATCATAAAGTATTTAATTTAAGAAGAAAATTAAACCCTGAAACTTTTAACCAGAAATCCCGTATTGTGGTGCTAGTTACCCCCGAAGGTTAAACTTTTTAATTAAATCGTACATATATGCAGCTCTCGTAAACTCTGCGTGCATTAAGTTGAAGTAAGTTGGAACATGACCTTTAGAACTGTAGTTGTGTGCGACATCCAGATGTTATCCGACTTTGATATTAATTAACATGCAACGTAGGATTGGCATGGAAAGTTTTTAATTTATTCTAATTGTCTTATGATCCAGTAAAAGTCATCCGCGGAAAAGTGGAACGATCGTCAGAAAAAAAGTCTATTCCTACTAATTTAATAGTCTACTACTTAATCGAAGGCTGTTATTTTTTTACTAGCTGTACTCGCGGCTTTGTCTACGGAAACAAGGTTACTGCTCATCACCCACACTCAATAGCGTGATAATTTGTACTCTATAACCCGCTTTTTGACGGATGTGGGTGCCAGATTTCAACTGGATCTGTCACTGCACTGGCATGAAGCTCAAACATACAAACAGATAAAAATTCCAAAAATGAAATTTTAACCATCAATATCGTTCTTAGGAAGAGAAGCAAAAAAGTTTTTCCAAAAAAAAAACGTTTTAACTTGGTTACGTTTTTATTACGTGTATAGACCTACAGCATAATATATTTTAATACCATTTAGATATTACGTGAAGGACCGTTAAAATTTTATTTAAAAAACTTCGTTGATACTTAATTCATACTCCTTCGAAAACGATGCGTTATACACATTCACGTACCATTGTCATAAAAAAGAAACGACTGCTAACTTTATTAACATTATTTCTTTCATATTATAATTTCTAATACACTAACACCAAAAGAATTCCCACAACATCCACATAAATAATACCGCTAAACATAATTGACATGAAATTTCCAGCGAATTCATTATACACCGCATAAATACGTTCTATCGTGTTTTATAATGATTTGAGAGTCCCTCAGGCATCTGTTCACATCATACGTTAATGGTTAGATCAATAACAGTACCTGTTACGTTATTGTACCTAAAGGCTTTTAGCTGTGAAGCGTGCTATTTAATGTCTTATAAATTCAATGTTGCATTTATAATTTAGTTATTTTTATTCAATTTTTTTGAGGTTAATTCACTTAACATGACTATGGAAGCCTCATAGGTCTGTATAATATGTCGACATCAGGGAACCGCTATACAGTTCCACCGGCACGGACTCTCACAATAGAGGAATATGAATATTTTTTTAATTTTATTATCGGAACGTTTCAAAAATTTTTCCGAAATAAATATTGTACGAACTGGGACAGTACAATTTAACGAAGACTGTTCTTTAAATGATGTTACCTTTTTTACTAACGGCCAGTTTCTTCGTCAACAGCTAAAGTAATCAGTAAAAGTATTAAATTTTACTTGACCTTTACCGATACTTCGGCAAATGTGTTTCTTCATTCAAGTAACAACTAAAGTTAAAGTCAAAGGAGCTGCCATTACACAAACGTCGTAATTTACCCAAAAAACCGTGGGGAGCTCTTTTTACAGATGGCATCACTGCAATTTTATTGTCAAGTAGTGCCAAATGTCAAAGTGAAAGTTCTTTGTGACGTTACTTTGACTGTTACTTTTGATGAAGAAACAGGCTGTTAATAAGTTCTAACCTACAACTTGATAAACTGACGTTTACTTTTGCTTTCAGAGCAGCTTATTTAGCAGTGAAGGTTAGAGGCAAAAGTAACAGTAAAAGCAACAGCTAAAAGTGTGAAGAAACAAATTTTACCGTTACTTTGACTTTGTCACGTTACTTTGGCTGTTACTTTTGATGAAAAAACTGGCCGTAAGACGTTAAAAGTTACAAAATACCGTTTCTTTGCTTTAGCTGCCTAGGACCCTGTAGGTAGAAGACATAATGTATCTAAATTAGCTTCATGCTTGCCTAAAATCTTTTCATTCTAACAATCCCTTAATGCCCGGTTTCTAGAGGCAAAAACAAATTTCAATTATTTAGCTTAGTAATGGTAAATGGGGTTATTTGAAAACCACGGCGCTAATTGGAATTCAACTTGGAAAATGCGCTATGTACTTACGATTTCAATGTAATTGTATATTTCAATAATATGTGAAATTAAAGATAGTTTAAAAATATGTCGAATAATCTCCTTTATCATATACTAGCCAATTAGCCCCGTGGTTTTCAAATAGCCCCATTTTACAGGTAGCATTTTGTGACCAATAATCTCGCAAGCTCATTTTACCTGTGATAGCTACTAATATATATGAAAGAATCTACTACAAAAAGCTAAGGGTTCATTGCTTCATTATTGGTAAAGATACAAGAGTAGTGTTTGTATACGCCGGCTTTGCCGCCGGCATTGCCGCGCGGCTTGCCGGCGGGTGTTTAAACAGGCCGCCGGGTATAACGCCTATTGACTTACACCCGCGCGGCAATAAGCCGGCGGCAAAGCCAGCGGCATGTATGTAGAAGCCATAATGCTCGATAAACGATAAATCGGCAATTAATAAACACATACATTGCATACTCATTACTGGAAAGTCAGAATTGATCAGACAGTATACGTGTCAAAGAGAGAACAGTTACTATCGGCAGAGTGGAATAGATTCCAAGATGCCAGCGACGTGTAATAGCGTCGAGAAAATCGTGACAAATATTGAATAGAAATGCAGATGTAGATGTCTGGATCTGATACGCTTTACGTCGTTTATTGTGGGAGAAAGGTTTATATTTTTATTTCTATTTTGTATAACATATAATTTTATAATCTTATGGTAATTGTAAGTGACGCATGTGAATAAATAAGTAAATGTATTTCCGAATTGCGATCTGTTTGCGGATGAGTGGTAGAATTATTGTAGTATGTCAGAAGCATTTTGACTGTGATCGATTTATGAAAGAGGTGTCTCTATTATTGTGGCTTCTGCGCTACGGGTCGTGGGTTCGATTCCCTCACGGGACAAATATTTGTATGGCCAGCAGATCGTTGTTTCGGGCTCTGAGCGTTTGTGCATGTGAGATTTGTGTCTGTAAACGCACCCACGATACAGGAGAAATCCTAGTGTAGGACAAACCTTTTAAAAAAAGATAAAGAGTAGAAGTTTTTTTTTTCTCCTTTTCACTGTATTGGATATCTTTATCTTCAATTATTGTATTTTTTATTATGTCTAGACCGTATTAATTAAAGTAAAACAAATAAATAAATTGTATTGTTAATATTTTTCATGGAAGCTATAGTAGCAGGGCTCATCCTTTTGTCAAAATTGTTGACAAAATCCAAACAAAACATTTTGATAGTTGCATTTTGCTAATGTTTGGTTTGAATGTGGTTTTATTGCGAATTGTCAACATTTTTTTAGTAGAATTGATCTGCAGTTTGCCTATCTATTCCTTTATAAAAGCTTGATATAGGAATGCAGTTCAGTAATTAATTATTGTATGAGACTAATTTTGTGTTAGGTTTTGGGATTGTACGGCAAGTGTGTCGTGCGATTCGCGATCAAAAAATTCAGATCAAAAATACAAGAAAAAATAATATTGTGCGAGATTTCCGCAAAAGCAGGCGCGATTGTAAAGGTAAGTGCACATTTCCCAGCGTAAATTGGCGGAGTAAAAACACTGACGCGGCCTCGTGGTTAAATATGTAAACAAATAGCTGCCGGGCACCTCCGGTTTGCCCGGTGGTCAACAAGGCAATTCCTGCGCCAATATTGCTTGAATGTCATTGACCTAGGGCTGGCTTTGCCCTTTGGCTGTGTCTGACGATCGTACTCTTAATCGCCATGACAGAAGTGGCAAGCGGGAGCCGCGGGCGGTGAGTCCTTTTGTTAAAATAAAATCCAATTATAAATATTATTTTACGTGATCTTACTGAGATTATCTGTCTGACAATTCACTCAATCATACGAGTACAGTACAACATAACTAATAATTTACATCGATGTACCTAATCAAACAACCTATGGCAATCACTCATTTTCGCGCTACTTACACTTATTGCGTCAGCGTGAAAATAATTTGCACTGTAGTACTAATAAACATTCGTGGTCTTGAAGTCGCACTTAGCTCGGACGTGATCGATTTTACGAAGTTTGCCGAAGCTGTGTCGTACTATAGTATATTGATTATTGACACTATTTTCAAAACAAAACACACTTATTTCCACTTACTTAACAAGCGCCTTCCAGTATTATCACTACCACGTCAAAATTGTACGAAGGCTTCAGACGGTATCAGAGCTATGTAGCGCCGACATAAAGCCACGAAGCCTTCCAACTTGCAGTGGCAAGTTATGAGAGCTTTTTGCCCGGACATGCCATAGTACTAAGCAGTATTCATTACAACGCAAACTTTCCTAGTATCGGGGAAGGTTTTGAATAATTAAGGAAGGCGGATGGGACGTTGACATCATGGAATAGTTTCGTTCAGGGAAGGTGAGGCGGAGAGAGATTTTTTTAGAGGTAAATGAAACAGTTTAACTGAGCTTTGGTTATGCCTGGTTCTTATAGCAAAAAACGAGTCGTTTTGCTTACCAGTGGTAGCATTTTTCATCCTCAAACTTGCCACATAAATAGACTCGTGTGCTAGTTTTAGCGATAGCTACTAACGTATGGGAAGTTCTTCTGTTCAAAGCTATGAGGTCTTTATTTATTTATTTTATGAAAGGTAGTTTCACAGCTACATTACGCCAATTACGAAGTACACAGAAAAAATAGTAAGATAAGTAGAGAGTGACTCTAATTGATTGGCATTAAAATTTATAGTGTGTGCTTGTTTGCGTGCAGGTGTCTGTACGT
Source organism: Amphipyra tragopoginis (assembly GCA_905220435.1). Classification (NCBI taxonomy): domain Eukaryota; kingdom Metazoa; phylum Arthropoda; class Insecta; order Lepidoptera; family Noctuidae; genus Amphipyra; species Amphipyra tragopoginis. The sequence continues at coordinate 10,151,199 of HG992006.1, forward strand.
TGTGGGTGTGTGATGATGTGTGTATGTCTATATACTTATAAGTAACTGGTACTACTGGGGTAACTGGATATCCCGCGTTTGATACAGGATTGTGATGATCTCCTTTTTAAGACGGTTCCGTGTGGTGTTAAAGAGGTCAAGCGATGGGAACTTGTCATTATACTATAATGCGGGTAGACGCAAGAAAGGCGACATCTTCATGTACTTAGTGGAGGCCGAAGAAACTGCTAACAGAGTGGTTTGTCTTTGCTTCATTATTGGTAAAGATACAAGATTCTTAATTAACTAATAACGCTCGGTAAATCACAGGACTATGCCGTTAGGCGTCCTACAGTTAACAAAGGAGTTAGGTATGCAAGCAAACAACGGATATCAGTGCACTGCGCAGGCAATTGTCATTGTGATTGTGTGCGAAATAACTTTTTATACGCAAGACTCGCTGAGACAAACGATAGTAAAAACTTGGCCACTTAACACATGCATAACTCTGTTGAAATACGAATTTAATTAGTTGCTTGTATACTTATATGCTTGCTTGATTGTACGTGTTTTTGATTCATAGCAAATAAACTATGGTATTATTCTCTCGTGTTGGCACGAGCTATACGAGAATAGCTTATGCCTTTGTGATAATATTAGTCGGATAACAAGGTTGTTAGCGTGGCTGACTGTCCAGGCTGCGCCGGACGTACTTGGGTATGATAAACATATTGCCACTTATCAGGGATTGTTTAAATTTTAGGCTACTGAGAAGTTTTGTAACAGGAAGATATTCATTTCCAATAACACATAGTTCTATGGCGATCGATTGATAACTATGTTTATAATGGGACCATATCCCACTGTCAAAATCGCAACCAAACCACATTCAAACTAGACATTTTGACAGATTTCGTATAGAAAATCTGTCAAACTGTTGGTTTGTCAATAATTTTGATAGTAGGGTCACAGAAGATAAATAACTAAATCAAAATAATGCATATTATCTAGATGATGGTTGTGTCTGTGTTAGTGTGGTTGGCGTCCACGCGTACCGTCAGCGAGGCCTAAGCTGAACTTTGAATTTGTGTGAGAATGAATGCAGACGCGTCCTTTGCTTGGTTTAAACCGGTTTATACTGCTTTTTAACCGACTTCAAAAAGGAGGAGGTTCTCAATTCGGTTGTATTTTTTTTTTTAACCGACTTCAAAAAGGAGGAGGTTCTCAATTCGGTTGTATTTTTTTTTTTATTTTTTTTTTTTATGTTTGTTACCTCATATCTCCGTCATTTATGAACCGATTTGAAAAATTCTTTTTTTGTTCGAAAGAGTATACTTCCCGATTGGTCCCATATAAATTTTGTTATGATTAGACCATGAACTTCAGAGATATGGAACGGAACTCCTCATCGGATCAAAGCAAAATTCTCAAATTACTAATATTGCTTTGTTTGTATTTGTTGTTGGGAACTGACTTCTGGAAAAGAGGAGGAGGTGCGTGTCCCCCCTCCCCCTTTGGAATGTTTTCATTATATCGTGTAAGGTATCATTTGAAAGGACTTTTTATGCCCGACTACGTCAAAGCCAAAAAGAAGGGTTATTGAGGAGGGGGTTAAAATTATGACACTAAAACGTATTTAATAAAAAATAAACTTTAAAAAAAGTAAAAACCGACTTCAAAGAAATACTAAAAGGAGTGAAATAATTACCATAATATAAAATTAACAGTTTCAGAAGTCGGTGCAACTCTACACTGAAGCAAATAGAAGCCACCGACTTCTGAAACTGTTAATTTTATATTATGGTAATTATTTCACTCCTTTTAGTATTTCTTTGAAGTCGGTTTTTACTTTTTTTAAAGTTTATTTTTTATTATTTTTTATGTTTGTTACCTCATATCTCCGTCATTTATGATTCGATTTGAAAAATTCTTTTTTTGTTTGAAAGGGTATATTTCCCGATTGGTCCCATTTAAATTTTGTTATGATTAGACCATGAACTTCAGAGATATGGAACGGAACTCCTCATCGGATCAAAGCAAAATTCTCAAATTACTAATATTGCTTTGTTGATATTTGTTGTTGGGAACTGACTACTTGAAAAGAGGAGGGGGTGCGTGTCCCCCCCTCCCCCCCTTTGGAATGTTTTCATTATATCGTGTAAGGTATCATTTGAAAGGACTTTTTATGCCCGACTACGTCAAAACCAAAAAGAAGGGTTATGAAGGAGGGGGTTAAAATTAAGACACTAAAACGTTTTAAATAAAAAGTAAACTTTAAAAAAAAGTAAAAACCGACTTCAAAGAAATACTAAAAGGAGTAAAATAATTACCATAATATAAAATTAACAGTTTCAGAAGTCGGTGCCACTCTACACTGTAGCAAATAGAAGCCACCGACTTCTGAAACTGTTAATTTTATATTATGGTAATTATTTTACTCTTTTTAGTATTTCTTCGAAGTCGGTTTTTACTTTTTTTTAATTGGCAATCGATTCTATGTGCACTCACACAAATGTAAAGCTCAGCTTACGTCTCGCCAGTTGTACCGCACTACTTTTTACGAAAAATAGCCCAGGCCTAACTTACGGCATCTATGTCATCGCGCGGTCACATAAAGCCAATCTAAAACGCGCACGTCTAATACATTCAGCCTTAAAAAACTTTAATGAAACACACGAACCGTACGTCGTTGCCACTTTATTTTCTTTGCAAGATCTAACGCCTCAAGCCAGTGTCGTATCTCACAAACTTCATAGCTTTTAAAGAACTTAATCCTAGCAAGAAGATTACATTCTTAGCCAAGGCCGGGGGTAATATCGCTGCAAGAATTACAGAATAGAAAACAAGCATATAGAATTGTTTTATATACTTGTTTAGTATCTTCAATTTGCATAATTTTGTTATACTATCTAAAAATCTATATAAACAAAAAGAAAAGTCCTGACTGACTGACTGACTCATCAACGCCCAGCCCAAACCCTTGGATCTAGAAAGCTGAAATTTTGCACAGAGGTTCCCTTTATAATTTAGATAAGGAACATGGAAGGATTTTTCGAAATTTAACCCCTAAGGGAGTTAAATAGGGGATGAAAGTTTGTATGGAAAATCGTCACTTAACGGGTTCAAAATTTCACGCAAGCGAAGCTGCGGGCAAAAGCTAGTATAAAATAAAGTAGCCCACCGACCTCAGGAATAGGGTCCAAGCTGCCGGCGGTCAGGGCTTCAGAGAGAGGAACTTCTTGACAATACGCGCCGTGTCCAGGAGCACTCTTTTACTCCTTTAAGTACGCTTTCTGTATCAAGCCCATGATCCAGCCACCTTACGAGAGCCTTATCAGATGTTGGTTGATATTATTAATATTATGTTTGTTTGCTTGTGTATAAACTCAATTAATTTATTCACTTATCAGACAGAACTGTGTTGTTGGGGAGTTTGTTGCGTTGTTTCTTCTTTGCAGCATAATCACTAGGAAGCGGTGAACTGCGGGCGTTTTTGGGAGCTGTCTTTTGTAACACTGACGTTCAAAAAGAACTAAGTAATTGTGGTCTATTTTGAATAAATGAGTTTTGAAGTACAAATGCCGGAGCTAAGTTAGCTTAAGACGCAGCACTGGGCAAAAAAACTCGTCATTTAAAAGCAAAAAATAAGCAAAAATTTATATAAGGTCTTTCTTTAATAATCCACGATATTTTGCATAGCGTCTAAGTGAATGCTGAAGATAATATAGGTATCACTGAAAATTAAATCAGGTGTTTTTTTTTTGTCAAAATTGTGTTAGAAGTAATTTATTTCGTTACTGGTTCTCTAAGTTCTTATAACATCCATGCAAGAAAATAGCCCGCTTTGATAGCTAGCGCCGTGCACGCTATTACACCTAAAATAACCAGTAAACTAATTGATTGAGTGATTTATTAAATTATTTTTTTAACAGAAAATATTTTAAACCATCAAATTTATTTTTTTGTGGTAGGTACATCATCTTTAGCATTTACTAAGGCGCTATGCAAAATATCGTGAATTATTAAAGTAAAACCGTTTATTATTTTTTATGTATAATACTTGTAAAATCTGCTCATAAAAGAACGACGGAAATTATTGATTTGATGCGTCTACTGCCTAAGTTGAAATTATTTTTATTTACGGCTTACACTAATGGATAGACAATTTAATAACGAACACATTAGCAGATTACTTTTTCAAAGGAGCATTTTGTTAATTATTCCTGCAAATTATTTATTAATCCACTCGAATTCTGGACTCATGTCATTAACGGAGAGTGGTCGGCGCAGTATAAGAAAGGGTAACCGAATGCTCAAGGTCATTTGGTCAGGATAGCGCTTCAAGCCACAGAGCTCTGCTAGCCTTTTTAGAGCTCCGTACCCAAAGGGTAAAACGGGGCTCTATTACTAAGACTCCGCTGTCCGTCCGTCTGTCCGTCTATCACCAGGCTGTATCTCATGAAAATGAATGAATGATGTATTTCTGTTACCGCTATGAAAACAAATAGGTACTAAAAAACAGAATAGATAATGTTACGGTTTTTTAAACTATGTTGGGGTCAGCTTCCAGTCTAACCAGATGCGGCTGAATTTTACACGGAGTGACTGCCATCAGACCTCCGCAACCCAGTTAATGGGCTATGCCGATACTCTAAGATTAGACTGTCAAAGATAAAGATAAAGAATCATTTATTTGGAGACAGCACAAAGAGACACAACAGGTAAAAAATGTGACACAAAAAAAAAGTCCTGGGTATGTGTCTCACGGCTGGACCAAAAAGGTGTCCAGATCAGCTTAATGTAAAGCACTTTATGTACTTGACGCTGGTTTTCGCCTGGAACCTTTGTGCTCCACGGATGTCAGTCAGCGGTCATGCCCGTTCACTTAAACCAACATGTGTGTGTACTCGTATATGTGTAGTGTATGTAAAGAAGCAAAATAAATAGATACGCAATAAATAAGGAACAATCTAAAAGTGTATGGAATATATAATATTAAATATTTAAATATGGCAACATTTTGTTGCGTCGACATCGTCGCTCACGCAGGCATACGTTATCTGTGCGCGATCAAAGGTATTCGTATGACACCCGGGACCGACGGTTTAACTTACTTTCCAAGACACAGAGGAGTCTTGATGTGTAACTAATGGTCACCCATCCACGGACTGACCGCGGCAAGCGCAGCTTAACCTGGCAAATATTATGATTTGCGTGGTTGGTTATTAACCATGAGCCCCTTAGGCTGGACATCCACCAGAGCTGTGCGAGAAAAATGTGCGGTGCGAAAATGTGTAGCGAGGATGTGAAACGGTGTGACCCTTTCCACCAGAGCTGTGTGAGGAATATGTAATGCGTAATGTGTTAATGTGTACAAATGATCATCTACATCTTCTAAACACCATCTATTGACTGATTGGTAGACGCATATTTTCAAATCCTCGCACACATGCCTCGTAACACATTCCTCGCAACACATCCCTCGCTCGCATTTCTTGCTTGTTTTTCATGAACAAAAACCTCGCTCCGCTAAACCCATATCCACCAGAGCTGCGCAGAGCGAAGCTAGGTAAATGAAGTGATTCTATTGGTGCTTACAAAACACATTCCTCGCTACGCAGCTTAGCACAGCTCTGGTGGATGCTCAGCCTAAAGGTTACAGGTCATTAGAACCACCCGGCACCCGACCCGCACCGCCTCATCGCTCGGCGTCCACTCGTTGTCAGCAGGTGGTCCACGGGTGGACGCCGCGTTATCACTAGTAAACGTCGCGTGGTCAACCAGAGGACCTCGCGTAGTCAACGAGTGGAAATCGCGGGGCCCACGAATTTCCGAGTAGTCTGTCAGCAATTGGCACCAGGTCTACACGTGTTTTTGGTTATGTCAAATTTTACCAAAATTTTACATATATTTTTGAACTTCTCGATGAGTCTTTCTTTATTCATTTTGAAAGCAAAAACCATACGTCCGACATGTTAGAAAGAAGGGCTGGAAATCACGGGTGGGTGGGGAGCGGCGCATCGCTGACGCGTATTCCTCGCGTGAACCACTCGCGGGCCGCGCGCGGTCTTCTCGATGGCAGCGCGCGGTTCACACAAGGCAAGCATGCGAGCAGCGAGTTGTCGCCGAGTGGTCAACTCGTCGTCCGCGCGTGGACGGCATACGCCCGAGGCGATCCGGTGACGTTACGGAGTTGATGTAGTGAGCGCACATCCATACAAATTCATATAAAGAATACGAACCGCACGAGGCGAGGCGATGCGGGTCGGGTGCCGGGTGGGTAAAATGAGCTGTAACCTTTCAGCCACATACACATACTCTGTTAATAATATGTCATACCCTTTGTATTTAGACAATCAGCATCAATACTCCGGGCTTATTCCAGAGAGATTAAACGTAGACGTACTAAATGCCTGCTAAGTATCTTTACATGGAATTGACAGAGGGATGACAGTGTAAGCTTCTAGGGACTAACAAAATCTTTTGTATTGAGCTAACTAATGTTATTTATCTTGGAATAGGAGAAACTCAATGTATAATACATTAAACGCTGAAGTATAACGATGTAACATAAAAATATATTGAGTGTATAATATGTAAGTAGTTTTAGTATAGTTTCATTTATTTTAATGCTAGACAAATGAATACAAAATAAAATATATGTAAATACAAATCTGTCATAGTTATTATATTTTTGGTAATTATATTGTAGTGGAACTCAGTATCATAGATTCAATTTCTTCATTGTTTACATAACCGTGTGTTATTGTAACATAATAATCTGTATTTGCATAACCAATCACTTACTAATACTGGTACAATTAAAACCCGGAAATAGCGAAAAAAACAGATGTTCCCTACATTTATGTTCGCATAACTCGTCAAAATGCAAACAGCTGATTTTTTTTTCGCGATTTCCTCTTTGTTCCCATAGTAAAAGTTGTTCATAGTGATGAGTAAAATCTCCCATTTCGGTTTGTCGAGTGTTCACAATTTCACCCTGTATATACTAAGACAGGAACCTACTTTGACATGCAAATTATTACTATACCCTTTTCAACGTAAGTGCGTATACACGTAGAAAGCGGGTTGCCGGCGCCGATCTGTCAGCGCTTGTTGGTGCTGGTCCGCGCATTTAGTCGGCGCAGGTAGTTTCTATACTGTGTGGCGAACCAGCGCCGACATGCTCTGAACGTATCAATGATGTTATACAATGTTTCCATCATTCAAACTTTTATCTTTTCGCGGACGATCTAAAAATAATGAAACCAATCACAAGTAGCGAAGACGCTGTGATATTTCAAGACGACATTGATAGGATTAATGGTTGGTGTAAAAACAACAATATGTTTTTAAACACGACTAAATGCTATTACATACAATTCACCCGAAACAAAACATCTGTATTAAACAACTACCATATAGACGGAGTTAAACTAAATAATGTCAGTACAATTCGCGATCTCGGCATTTTAATAGACAGTAAACTAAAATTTGATACACATACTCAAAACTGCTTCAAAAGGTTTTAAAATGCTGGGATTCGTGTTGCGTAACTGCAAGGAGTTTAAATATTCCTCTACGAAAATAAGAATTTTTAACACGCTAGTTCGTCCTTCTCTGGAATATAATTCTGTGATATGGAATCCTCATTACGATGTCTATATTAAACGACTAGAGAGTTTTCAAAGGAGATTCCTTTACCACCTTAGCTATAATGACCATCTAGCCAAAAAACTTACTAGTTACAGTAAAAGATTAAAACAATACCACATGTGCACACTAGCAAATCGCAGAAAAAATTCGGACTCTTTCTTCACAAACTTTTTGACGGAACTTATGATTGTGGTGACCTCTTGAATACTTTGCAGCTAAATATCCCGTCTCACTTACCTCGAAAAAATGCATACCAACTATTTCACATTCCTTACTCTAAAAGAAATCTTAGATATAACGCTGCTGTGCCTAGAATGTGTAGGTGCTATAATGTCTTGGCTAAATCTAGTGATATTGATATCACTTTCTCTTTAACCAAGTTTAAAAAAAGGGTGTATGAGGCCCTAATGTAACTGATTTAACTTAATTTTTAATCGTTTACATAACGAAAACATATTGTTTCCCTCTAATTTTATTGCTTGTTTGCCAGTAACATAATATTAGTTTTAATTGCTTTGTATAATTTTTGCATGCTGTGGTCTCTCATAATTGAAGGAGTACACTGGCTATATAATCTAAGCGAATTATTACCATTATCTTTTTGTGTATGTCCTTTGTCAGAGATCCTTAAGTAAATAAATAAAATAAAATAAACGTCGCCGACAAGTTCCGACCTGCTCCGATCAGCGCTGGTAGGCCGTCATTTGTTGCTGTATATGCAAGGGAAGGCGTGTTTTTGTTAAAAAAATGTCAACCCCTGCTTCTACCAGCTTCCTTTATGTAGCGTAGCGGTTACCTGCACGGACTAGTACCGATACGCGCTGGTAGGTCGGCACTGGTTACCTGCTTCCTTTATGTATACGCTTTAAGATGAGTCTTGTGGTTTTTTTTACAAAACTTTACCATAAAAACGTTTTTATTTTTCTTATTACTTGTCAACCGTACATTTTATAATTTTGACACATGGGCTTTTTATATTGCCTGATATTCTAGTTGCATCCGACCAAATTTTAGCGTGTCGAACACAACTTTACTTTGCCAAATTTGGTAAGGAACACGACCCGTCCCAGCTGTCCGGCAAACGGACATCAACCAACTTGGCCACTTTTTTTCCGTCCCGATGTGGGACAGCAACGCTCAAGGGGCGGCACCAAGTCCCAATGATTACAAATTACATTATATTACGTACACAACTTTGACATAGCTATTATATTCATAATATTTAATTACATTTATTTATTTAACTTTATTTCCTATTGGAACTCCGATGGACTTCGAGCCAATACCTGTGGATCGGACCATTTCAATCCTCACTAACGATCCTCAGTACTTGATTAGCCGATTTATGTAGAGTGTTATAAAATGATGCTATACGAGAACGAATAATGGGCCCTCTCTCATAAGTAAAGTTCGCCGTCCCAGGCACACACTTTTAGAACCCGATGACGAAATAACCCTCCTCCAGGAGGCGAGTAAATCGACCAGCACAATACACAACGTCCGCCGCCGTCCGGCATACCGTCCTCGCGGACGAGGCCCGTCGCGACGTCCCACCGCCGCCGGTCACGATCCACCGAGCTCTCCCGTCGTAGAGCCGGTCGTCTCTCAGACTCCGCAGTCACACCGATAATTCAGCCCTCATCAAGCTGTCTCCCCCCCGCATGTCCACGCCAGCAACGCCCTAAGCCAAGGTCCGAGTCCCACTAGGGGTCGCCCTTAGTGCTGTTGTTGCAGGTAGTCATGATGTTAGTGTAGTACAAGTAGTTAGCTTAGGTTAAGTATTTTACTTCCCCCCCATTGGCTGGAGACCCTTCAGGTCTCGCCAATAACTGCCCGGTTACGTAGAAACCGTCCCCTAGGACAACTTACAGCAGTCCAATAGAAAATTAAATTGAAAATAACGAATAATGGCATAAAAATCCGGCACTCTCGCTTCAGCGAATTTATTCGACGCACTACAGTACCGTGGAAATTTCATTAAAATGAGGTACCATCATTACACTGCACGCGCATAGTACTTAATGTCGACCTTTTAAATTTTTTCCAAAGCTGGCATGTGTAAAAGCAGAGACAATAAGCACGAAAAAGCATTTTCTTCACACAAGTGCTACAGAGAGAAAATATTCGATTAAATGGCTATTTTACGATTTTTGGTGACGTCGTTTACTTTGTTTCGATAGCAGTCTCCTTACGTAATGACTGCTATGTCGGGCCTTATCTTTTGTTGAACAGAGTATCATCTGTATCTTTCTTTTTTTTGGTTAGGACCCGTCCAGGGTCTAGGCCGCCTCTAGATTTTGCCACTGTTTTCTGTCTTTTGCCACCTCAGTCCAATGTTTGGTTATCTTGCCTTTCGTCTTCTGAGCATCCTAGTTCCGTGAGTAACTACTGTAAAATTAACCTTCACCTCTAATCCATCAGTGATTATCACATTTTAGTGTACATTTCTGCAAAATTCCGTTTATCGCGTGACAGAAATATATCGCAGGAATAAATAAAATAAAAGATACAAAGAGAAAATGAAGACTCGCAATATATGATTCAATTCCTTCGTTACTCCGTCACCGAGGTGGTTGGTGTGACCCAATTAAATTTTCTAAGAATTTTCTCGATAAAACCGCTCTACTGATATAGCTTAGGAATTAAATTATATTCAAGGAACGCACTATACATATAATATCATATTGTCTAATAATGTTTAGAACTAGTGCAGTAGCCCGATTGCACGCTAAGCGAATGTTCTTCTGTCGTGTCTGTACGTGCTATATGAAAATAGCTCATTGCTAAGCGAATAAATATGCAATTACAATATTCTGCCAAACTAGATGCGTAACCTGGATGCAGTATGCAGCACCGCCCTTCTGCCCGCAAATATAATTATGCACATGCAGAAGGTGTGATTAAAATGCAACAGGCAACGAAAACCGTTACGACACGTGTTTAGCCCCTCGACAGGGCTACCTCAGGAGATTTTGACTCGTCGACCGCTTGGACGCAAATTTTCGCCTCATACTGCGTCTAAGTTAGCGCTCTAGTTTGACGTAATAAAAGCTAAATATTGCAATTGCATATTTGTATGTCATGGATTTCCGCAAAGCAACGCCTGATTCCACTATCTAATGGCTTCTGCACACATGCCGCCGGCTTTGCCGCCGGCTTATTTCCACGCGGGTGTAAGTCAATAGGCGTTATACCCGGCGGCCTGGTTAAGCACCCGCCGGCAAGCCGCGCGGCAGTGCCGGCGGCAAAGCCAGCGGCATTGTGTGTAGGAGCCTTTAAAAAATATCGAAATATTTATTTTTTATACGGTATGTAATCAGCCTACTACCGTCCAATGCTGGACAGGAGGACTGAGACTGGAGAGGAGTTTAGGCCTTAGTTAGTCAACCATTGCTGGCCTTGCGGCGATGGGACGACTAAAAACAATATAGAGAACTTGTTGTGTGCAGGTTTCCTCAAGAAATTTTTCTTCACCCTTAACGCAAGAGATAACCATAGTTATGATACGCACATGAATTCATAAAGCTGCACCGCGTGACGTTGCTTGGATGAAATTTAAACTTAAATCTATACGCCTAGAAAAACATGCAAAACAAACAAGTTTGTTAGATTTCGATAGGTTATTTTTCTAAATTTCATGATAACGCTGGGTTAAATCAAAAACCAATTAACGACCCAAATCATGATTTCGAGTAATGGAATTTTAAAGTTTGTGTCCTAAAATCTCGTATACTATGTTAGATAAGATAGTACACGACATTTTAGGACACAAACTTAGATAAGATAGTATATGAAATTTTAAGACACACACTTTCAAAACGCCATTACTCGAAATTATGATTTGGACCGTTAGTTGGTTTTTGAATTAACTTTATACCTATATCACTCACTCAATAACTTATTAAGTAACTGAGTGAGTGATATAGGTATAAAGGCTTTGAGATATACAAGGTTAGTCGGAAAGGGGGTACTAATCCGAAGCCCACTTATAGTATCGCTGATGACTGTTTGAAAGCAAGTGTTGAAATTTCAAAATTCGATATTTTTTTTTTCAAATAAAATTATTTTAATTTTAGTTTTTTCAAAAATTCTTCATCCCTGCTTTAGTTACAAATTCAGAAAATGGTGCTTCTAATTCATGACCCCAAATATGACCTAAAATGTAAACACAGCTGATCATAACTGGGGATAGATAGATTTTAGAGTTTTTTTTTTGAGATTTTTGAACAACTGTTTCTCTTAAACTATTGACTTTTGGGAAAAGTTGTAGAACAAAAGTTACTCATTATTATGTGTACTTTAACACCCTTTCGGATTAGTACCCCCTTTCTGACTAACCTTGTATAGACCGGAAGAGCAGCGAATGTGCGAGCGAATCCCGTAACCCCTTTACAAGGTAGTAGGAGGAACACCGTGACATAACTTATATTAAATTTCTGTCAATAACCTACATCAATCCAGAGATTTTGAATTGAGATCGGTTATTGATATCAGCCGTCAGTTGGTAAGAATCCGGCATAACCCTTCATCTTCCCCAGGAGGAGGGTATCCAAGAGTAATTCCCCATGTTAAAAAAAAGTATTTATACGATGGCGTTGTACTGACGGGTACTGGATGATGATCGCTATCTGTTTATATCCTGTGGGTATTGTAATAATATGTTTGGGTGAATTTTATCCCTTTAAAACAATCGCTGCTCCAACCGAATAATATCGGTATCGTAAAATCTAAATTTTAAAGGAGAAATAAAAAACGTGTTTTAGGTGTTTTTTAGGCATATTTTAATAACCGGCTAACGCAGGAGGATAATTTTTATACCAAACGGAAGATATTTTTTTGTTGTCTGTATTAATAAATTTAATTGATTTATTACGAAAATAGAGTTATTAATGAAAATAATTTTACAAAATCCGCGCGTCGTGGCTATCTATCTGCAAAGCAACCTTACGATATTATTCGGGTAAAATCTAAGTAGCAGTGTGTACATTAATAGCGTATCCCGATTTTATTCGTCGAAGTAATCTGACAAAAGACAAAACAGTAATGTGCTATAAGCTAGGCCATTCAGGGACACAATGCAAATTATTTAATTCGGTAATACTCGAACAAAATCGTAACCGTAACATACGGTAAGAGTTGGTCATTGTAAAATCCGTAATTGCCTGTAATTCTTTTTTTCGAGTATTAAAGTGTATTTTAATTATAATGGAATAATAATGTTAAGTTAATTGCGATTTTGCTAATTTCGTAAATAAACATAGAAAAAATCCAAAAAAAAATCACAAGATGTAATTGGAGTTCTAAATAACGAAAATGCTTTATAACACAAAATATCGTTAAAGTGTATTACGATACTATTCGATGGGGGCAGCGACATACTCCAGTGCCAAGAAACACCAGCTTCAATACTCAGTATTAAAGGGATAGGAAGGATGTTAATCTACCAGCTGTATAATAAACATCCTATCAGTATACCGCTGTATATCCTGGTGTTTACGGTGCGGTCCCCAAAGTTTTGGGACCAAAGTTAGCGGTCTGTGAATGAAGTCCATAAAACAGTAGACGTTTGATGTCAAACGGCGGGATCCTCCCTGTTTGCCATATACATATAATGTTCTTCGATCCTGGATCTATTAAAGGGTGCAATAACAACATTGACGTCCGTTGTCATGAGCTATGAATAGGACACTATATCGGACATCTTTGCCAAATTTGAACTAAATCTGCTCAGTACTATTGGCGTGAAGCTCCGACATACAAACAGACAGAAATTCAAAAAATTGTCTTTTTGGTATCTGAGTCGTTTTTAATACACGTAGCAATCATTTTTGTCCAAAACTATTTAATGTACAGTTTTTGCTTCGTGACGATTTTATTATACAGGCTGTAAGGGTAAACACCGTTATCCTTGAAACCAGTGGTTTGGTTTCATTTATAGAACGTAAAATCAATGAAAAATAACGAACTTTTTTATAAAATTTTCATTTTTCCTCGAAAGCATTTCACCCTACGCGCGGGGGCAACAAGCTACGGGAGGGGGCGCGGGGAACTCGCCGCGTGGCCCGACGCCCGGCCCCGCACAATTCGCTACCCTAGTCAGTCAGCTATCTCGCTAGCGAGTGTGTGTATCTTATTTCTCGCGTGTGTATACTTTTTTTTTTACTCCTTCTTATGTTTTTGTGTTCACGTCAACTACCTATGGTTTGAGTGATAACGGTGTTTACCCTTACATGCTGTATGTACCTATAGATAATGTATAGATGTCTGATCGCCATATTTATGTCCCAGATGAGAGAAGAGTTATGATGAACAATGAATTAACTAGTAACAAAAAATGGTAAAAAAGTTGATGCTAACGAGCACATAACAGATTCAATAGTTAAAGTACTACAACGCTTCTATTTGACAGCCAAATAGCAGTTTTGCCCCAGTTAAAAGTTTTGCCGTTTTAGAGCGAGTTTATTCATTTTTACGGGTAGTTTAAAGTTAGTATTTTTCTATTTAGTTGTTGGCTGAGAATGCATACATATACAAGGTTAGTCGGAAAGTTTTAAAGTACCCATAATAATGAACAACTGTACCTCAAGTGTGAGTTTTTTTACGTTACTACTGTAGTTGCGTCACGCCTAAAATGTATGAAAATTTAGGCAGCGCCTCTAGCGGCGAATAGCGTGACTAAAAAATTGTTAGACATTTTTGGCGTGACGCAACTACAGCAGTAACGTAAAAAACTCACACTTGGGGTACTGTTATTCTACCACATTCCCTAAAAGTCAATAGTTTAAGAGAAAAAGCTGTTGAAAGATTTCATAAAAATACACTTAAATCTATTTATCCTATGACAAGCTGTGTTTACATTTTAAATCATATTTGGGATCACGTATTAGAAGCTCGATTTTCTGAGTCCGTAACAAAAGCATTTTGGAAGAAACTGAATTAAAAATAATTTTGCACAGAAATAAAACTGACCGAATTTTGAAATTTAAACACTCTTTAAAACCGTCATCAGTGATACTTTAAGTGGACGCGGATTAGTTGTAGGATCACATCTTTATCATCATCATTCACTTCACACATTTCACCTCCTTTTTACCTTTTACAATTAAACCTCTTTCTCTATCACAGGCCACTTATTTGGAACACACTCGTTCAAATTTTAAAAATGCGAAAAGTAAAACGCAAGCTGTTTTTGCAAGGACTCACAAAGAAACAACGAAAGGGTGCGGACGGTCTGCCGGACGGCGGAATTGCTAGGACTCCGCCGAGTGGACGATTACCGGGCCTCTGCCTCTTCTATGCTGCTTGCTGAGCTACCAGCTCCCCGCCGAGTAGGCCATTGTTGGGCCTCCGGCATTGCTGCTTGCTGAACTGCCAGCTTCCCGCCGAGTGGGCCATTGCTGGGCCTCCGGCGCTGAGGTGCTGCTGCGCTACAGGCACTCCGTCTGGTTGACGGGCTACGTATTAACCACCCTTCACCTCATTTTTCGTGCTCGCTTTACCAACTGTAAAACTTGATTGTGTGTTCCAATAGCTACAGTTCATTTGAGTGTGACTCCCGGATTTACTGACTGTTTCTTTATATTGTTACTTATCGTATTATAAAATTGTTGTGTGTTAAGTGTTTCCTTATTTGCCCGACTAGGGATAGATAGGTAGGATTCACTGATAACGTCACATTCCTTACAACTGGTGTAGCAGACGTGCTCTCAGGAGATCCTAGGGCCGTCTGTTACATTACATAGTACCCCCTTTCCGACTAACTTATGTTTAATTTGAACGGTATCACGAAAACCTAATATTCCAATATGGTTATTAATCTGACAACGAATGATTCAAATTCAGAGAAATTAAACAAAACATTTTCAATTTGTAATTAAATGAAAATTAATTCAACTCTGTTAAGCACAATTTAATATTCACTTGTATGTTGAATGCTTTACTAAAATCGTTTGAAATTAATTAATTAAATAAATAAAACGATATTTAAATACCGTATTCCGGCTTTTATTCAAATTCTCGGAAGGACACGGGATTGTTCAAAATAAATTACAGAGTTTTGGACTAAATTCCGAATTTTTTTGCCAATGAATGACCAGCATTTTGTAAGGCATTTTATATAATTATTGAGGTTATGAGTTATGCATACATTTATAATATAAGTACCTATTTGAATGTATTCTTCGATTTTTGTATAACACTCACCTAGGTATTATTATGATCTTCGTATTTTTTGGTGTTTGCCTTAATATTTATGATGATGTGGCTTTTATAGGTATTCTGTAGCATTTTAAAATAAATATAAATAAATTATTATGATATTAAATTAAAAATATTGAAAAATTTTGAGTTTTTGCCTTGTACACACTTTTAACATAATTATTTTATTATTCCTAGTAGATCTCCTCGTGGGTTTTCTCCCATGCGTCTTAATATTCAGCTATCTTCATCTTTATTCTACCAAAACCCACTTTATTTCTTAAAATATTAGACAAAAAGACCCATTTAAGCAAGGAAATGTAAGAAACAAGCAACATGTTTGCTTCTAGCAGGGATTAAGTACAGTGTTATATTATTATGAACCATGATGAAGTAGTTCTAAAGATATTTGTGCCTCGGTGGGCCACTTTTGTCTTGTGCTATATGAAATGAAGTGAAAGGTTTTTTTGTCGTCGCCCATCCTTCGCACAGGTTTTTCCTTCAATTCCTTTTGCCATCATAAAAAACAAAATTTTATTCATACAAAACCAGCATTCTATAATTAGCTTGACAATAACCAGCAGGTCAATAATATGAACGTCGTTTAAGAACCACATAAAGCTGAGGACATAAAGATAGCAGTAAATGACAACGAAATCTGGAGTTACTGTGTGTACCTCCCCTTAAAATAGTGTGTAGTCAGAACAAAGGTCTTTAGGGTTGAGACATACTTATCGAAACTTATAACAACGAGGATAGTCCTAATTTACCAACTTAAGCTCCGTCCAACATATACCCGGTTTCCCGGTACTAGGTCAAGTAAATCTTGAAAGCATTTATTATCTAGCAACTGAACGCTTGCTGTCCATGCTAGAGGCTCTGTGGCGGCATCTATCCACGCCACATGAGAACTATGCAACACGCCGCGCCGGCGCGGCGGTGAAAACGACTACAGCGACAACATTGACAACTCTCATAATGACAGTTCCTACATCGCGCTATCATGATTTAACACGCAGATTGTATATATACAACCTCCCAACATCAACTGTTGGGCAGTAGCCCACCAGGCACAAGACTCCGCCTGGTTGGAGGATCCTTCCTTTAGTTGGAGGAACACCACATGTAGTTTCTCCACAAGTTCAATAGCAGCCCACACCAGGGACTCACGTGCGGATAAGAATTGGTTTTTTTTTTTTTTTTTTAAAAAAAACGTTGCCCCACACTAAGATTTCTCTTGTATCGTGGGTGCGTTTACAAACACAAATCTCACAAACAAACGCCCCCGACGATTTTCACTTTTGTTAACGGTGAAGGAAAAACATTACGAGAAAATCTGCATGCCTGGGAGCGCGTAAAATAGTTCTCAAACCGCCAAACAGCACCACTCAAACCCTACTCATTGCAAAAGTCACATTGTTACATGCCTGGATTCGGTTCCGCAACCCGCTGCTTAATAAGCGGATCTGTAACCTCCAGGCCACCACGACAACAAAATACGACGAAGTATCCATTAAATTGCTAAACTAAACGCGACTTTAATTGTGAACACTGTGAGCTTATATTAACGGAACTTAAGCTCGTTAAATTCACACAAGCTTCTAAACTAGTGCCGCATAATGCTGCTAACGGTACACACTTCAGGTTTCCTGATGAGGTTTTGGTACCTAATTTAAAATTAAAACTAACAGCTAACTAAAACCTGTGTTGAACAGTTTTGAGAGTACTATTCCAAATCTAATAAACCAATGGTTTCACGGACTTTAAGTAAAGGAAATAAAGAAATAATTGTTTTTTTCTTTTATGGCAAACAACATTTTACATAGTATTGAAAGAGGATGTGAGAACACAAAAATATAAAAACCAGCCAAGTGCTAGTCGGACTCGCGCACGAAGGGTTCCGTACGATTTCCGTTCCATCTATGAAAACGGCAAATAAATCTTATCTGTTGTATGGGAGCCACCTTAAATATTTATTTCATTCAGTTTTTTAGTATTTTTTGTTACAGCGGCAACAAAAATACATCACCGGTGAAAATTTCAACTGTGTAACTATCACGGTTCATGAGATACAGCCTGGTGGCAGACAGACAGATGGATGGATAGCGGAGTCTTAGTAATAGGGTCCCTAAAAAACAATGAAACAATGTATGATATCTACGTTAATACCAAATCTACTTTGAGTGCAATAAAAGAGCTTCTGCAAATGACTATACTTAATTTAATATGTCCAGCGCACCCTGAGCAGTCAGCCCCACTACTAACCTTGTTGATTGGCTAATCTATTCATCACGGAGTTATTCCTGCACAGCTTGTATGCAGGAGAAGAGCCATTCTACTCAATAATGATAGCCGGTGCAAGAAGGTCATTAAACTGTTTGCTGCAAGACAGCTTATGCACTCTTGCATTGCTGGTTTTCAAAGAGATAGTTACGGAAAAAAGACGGTGAAAAAAAAAAACTCAGGATGTCATAATTAACAGTATGGGCGAGAAGTCTTTTTTATGTTGATAGATAGTTGTAATTTTTTTTCAATTGGGCTCCTGTAGATGGTCCTTGGGGACCCTTTCTACGTAACCGGGCAGTTATTGGCGAGACCTGAAGAGTGAAGGGTCTCCAGCCAATGGGGAGGAAGTAAAATACTTAACCTAAGCTGCTTGTACTACACTAGCATCAAGACTACCTGCAACAACAGCACTAAGGGCGACCCCTAGTGGGACTCGGACTTCGGCTTAGGGCGTTGCTGGCGGGGGCTTGGTGGTGGGAGACAGCTTGATGAGGGCTGAATTATAGGTGTGAGTAATTTTTTTCCAATGAAGAAACTATTAGATACTTTCAAGAGAGAGAAGGATTTTTTTTTTTATCGTCGGAAAATCCTCAGGGATACCCTTCGCCTGGGGAAGGCGGAGGATTATGCCGGACTCTTACTGGCTAAAAACCCGCGGTGTTCCTTCTCCTGACCCTTGGCCGGGGTCATGGGATTCGCAGCTGCATGCACCGCAACCCCGGCAGGCCTCGACCTCTCCTTCTGTGAGGCATTGCCCCACGTCCTCCTGAGAGGCGCGCACGGAACACATGCGCGCCGCCTTCTCGGGCCTGTTACTGGTCGGTCGACGGGTCCCCTAACCCGTCGCTCGCAGGCCACAGAGAGAAGGATCCCTCTTAATTGCGTCATATCGGTCTGGAACTTTTTCAGAATTTTAAGTTATTTCATTTATTTTGCTGAGTTCCAATTAATCAATTTGAACTATAGTAGTAAAATGTTGGACATAAATATCTCTTAGGTAAACAACATAGTTCATCTTAGTCACAGTGTATATTCTTAGTTGAACATCTAGATCAACTAAGATGAACTATTTTGTTTCAGACGGCTTCCTATTATAATGTAGTTACCCCTCGAATACAAATTAATTCATACTCGCAACTCACACGTGCAGACTCGCCTTAAGTACAGCTGACACAAGTCGGTTAATTACAGACATATAAACTAGAGCAAACGTAAACTATTATGATAGTTAACGGTACTGTAAAATATTGCGATTGTAGGAGTTGATTTTAACTGTTATTTTGGTAATGGGTGTAAAAATATGTAAGGATTAAAATTTAATAGTCTAAAATACTTTATTTACACAAACAATAATGACATATGTAGTTACAAATAAAAGTATGCACAAATAAAGAAAAACATATCCTAATCAAACTTTAAACTAAAATAGGGCATCAAAATATTCCTCCGCATTTATATTAATAGTTGCTCAATTCTCATCAATATATCTTTATTGAAATATTATAAAAATAGAAGATTTCTTTTTTTTTTTTTATCTTTTCCTCTCACTCGGATTTCGCCTGTATCGTGGGTGCGTTTACAGACACAAATCTCACATACACAAACGCCCAGACCCGAAACAATTATCAGTAGGCCATACAAATTCTTGTTTCGTGTGGGAATCGAACCCACAACCCGTAGCGCAGAAGCCAATCACTCAGCCACTGCATCAAACGTGTCGTCAAATTTGATGATTTTCATGGTTTATTTATTTTTTTGCTCTTTTGTTTTATATTTTTTTTCACACAAATAATATTTACAGAACTACAAATACAAGTATATAAAAATAAAGATTTTATCCCAGTAAAACTTTAAACTAAAATAGGGCATCAAAATATTCCTCCGCATCGTTGTCGAGTGGTAACGTGCCCAGAAGACTGGCAGCATCGTCACGTTGTATGGCAATGCTAATCCTTAGGCCAAAGTAGAGGCCAGCTTTTGGGTTACGGGAAGTGTCAACCAGCCGCCTTGCATCATCTCTGAATAGAAGTTGAGCACTCGGACCTCACGACCCGTGTATTTCAACCCCAAACGGCTCGAAAATATAATTACTAATAAAGTTATTATATTTTCGCCGCTTAATGGCCTCCGCCGCTGCAGCAGCTTTTATTTAAAATTCATCTTTAATTTAAAATATAAAACAGTACGCGCCGAAATGATTGACCTTTCAGCAAAAGTAGCAAATGCTATATTTTTTGCTGGTTTATACCACGTACGAAATGTTTTTTTAAAATTGTAATTTATGTTTCCAGTGTTTTCTAGCAGGACGTGCAATGTGCAACATACACACATAATGTTGAAATATTTATTTTCGTAAAAAGTAGTTACCTACGACGTGCTTATAAAGGTGGGGCAAAAGTTTTAAGAATGAAAAATTTTGGTTCTTCTTGTGTATTACGTTTATTTATTGTTGGTCAAGTGGCCGCTGTCAGAATTGATGACCATACAGGCTCGTTTTATGACATTTTCCATTTTTTTTCAAGAACGCCGCTCTCCTTACTATTACTATGGACGGAGAGCGCTACAGAGCCATGATCAACGCCTTTTCGGACTGGAGGATATGTAGTTCCAATAGGACGGAGCAACGACGGACACTGAATGAGCCACAACCCATATTCTGAAGGAAGCATTTCCGCGGCGTCTAACCTCTCGCTTTGGCGATTTACACTGGACAGCCAGATCACTCGATATGACCGCTCCAGACTTTTTTTTGTGGGGTTACTTGATGTTTTGGGTTCATGGGAACAAGCTTCAGACTCTTGAAGCCCTTAAAGAGAATATCCGACAGGAATGCGAGAACGTATCGCCGCAAGTTCTGACACAAGTGATGGAAAATGCCATAAAACGAGCCCGTATGCTCATCAATTCTGACGGCGGCCACTTGACCGATACCATTTTCTCGACATGATGGAAAAAAATCTAATTCATTAAATAAACACAATCAATGAACAGAACCAAAAAAATAAATCATTCCTAAAAAAATTACAGCAAAACAACATCGGGTGATTACTTTTGCCCCACCTTGTATTACAATATTTGATACGTACACACGACTACATTTCAAACTATACAATCCCAGTATAAGCTGAACTCTCATTTTACGGAAAGCCTATACCTACAAGGTTAGTAAAAATCCGTAGTATACGGTAGTACTAATCCGAAAAGGTGTTAAAGTATCGATAATAATGAATAACTTTTGTTCAGAACTTTTCCAAAAGTCTATAGTTAAGGAGAAATAGTTGTTGAAAGATTGAAAAAAAACACGCTAAAATCTATTTATCCTCAGCTATGATCAGCTGTGTTTACATTTTAGGTCATATTTGAAGTCACGGATTAGACGCTCCGTTTTCTAAATTCGAAACTACAGAAAAGACGAAGAATTTTTGAAAAAAGTAAAATAATAATCATTTTTTATGGAAACAAAATATATCGAATTTCTAAATTTTAACCCTTGCTTCAAAACAGGGGTCTAATTCTGCTAAAATAAATCTTGATAAATCACAACCGAACCAAGGCCGAACCGTTCATTCAGACAGTTCTCAATTTCAAAAGCTATCAAATTGTTTGACACAAAAAACAAAATCAATCATTTTGAAAGTTTTCGAAAACAAAAACTGACTGACGGTTGTGGTTCCATTGCGTTTGGCAACAATTGATTTTAGCAGAATTGGGCCCCAGACATCAGTGATACATTAAGGGGCCCACGGATTAGTGCCCCTTTTCCGACCAACGTTGTATAATGCGCGATCAGCTTATACTACAAGCGTAGCTTGATTTGTAGCTGTACACACGTGTACCTACTTATATGTAATATACATCTTTTTCATATGTACATACATTCTCACTGTGACGATTCCATGTTTATTAGCTCCCAAATTTTTGCCAGGAAATTTCAAAGGAAGTTATTTGCGTACAATATGTACCAATTTATGTAAATACGTTTTCCCATCGGAAACTGAAGCGCTCATACATTTCCATCATTTGTCTGTGTCTAGATTAGATTATTATGTTTGCTCTGTATTCTTTTTGTCGGTAAACCTTAGTATCTATGTATATCTATGTATTGTTAGGACTCTCATAACATTATTTTTAATGTACAGAAAAATTCAAAACATTGTTTTCGTAAAATATTACAGCGCTGATAAAAAGATCGCTTGTTGTATTTTGTTTGCATACAGGATTTCTTTTTTGAATCAACCACCTTCTTTTTTTATTTTTGCCAAAATATTTTTCAATGGAATGATTGTCTTTTCCAATCATTGGTTAATTCGTTTCAACATAATGTAATATGTTGTCTACAGTATTATTTGTGGCTTCATCATCTGCCTAGCCTTTTTCCCAACTATGTTGGGGTCGGCTTCCAGTCGAACCGGATGCAGCTGAATATCAGTATTTTACATGGAGCGACTGCCTATCAGACCTCCACAACCCAGTAACTGGGTACTACGATACTCTTGGTAAGACTGGTTGTCAGACTTTCTGGCTTCTGACCAACAGTAACGACTGTCAAAGATCTACAATTGATAGCCGGGACCAACGGCTTTACGTGCTTTCCGAGGCACGGAGGAAACTCGCTATGGTAAATGGTCACCCATCCACAGACCAACCTCGGCAAGCGTGGCTTAACCCGGAAGATCGGTCTATGCGGCTGTAATTATTTAGCAACGAGCTCCTCAGTATTATTTGTGGCATAACAATCTTAAATCTTATTGGTAACAAAACCACTTCTAAATAATTAGTTACGGTTTACTCACGTGCATTTTTCGAGATTACCCAACTAGTTTCGGACCCAAACGGAGTCCTTAATCATGAGCTGTTCACGCGGCGAGGTCGCGAGTCGAAGTCGAAGTCGGGATGGCCCGACTAGTTTCGGGGTCCGAAACTAGTCGGGCCATCCCGAAAAATGCACGTGAGTAAACCGTAACTAATCATAAATATGAATGTGTCTCACGAAAGTTATAATAATAAAATAGTTATTAGGTACTCACATGTCCAAGAGTAAGTTACTTAAATGTAATTAGTTACAATGTGACTTGACCTCAACTTTGATAAATTATACCGTATAACTGATGTGACTTTTATGCTGAATTGTAAGTTGTCAACTCAATTTACCGCTCCGCTAGAATTAGAAGTAAGTAAAAAGAAAACTGCAAATTAAAATACCTATGTAACTTATTCCATGCATTTTTCTTACTAAGTACTTTTCCTTTTTTTGTGACTAAAAACCTTGCAATGCCTAGCTGATTGATATGTCAGCATTTCGTACTAGTAAGGAAATTATTTTCAATGGGAAGATGCTTATTTAGCGAGCATATCCAAAAGAATAAATCGTTTTTTTATCTTTCTTATTTCCAAAAGTCGTGCAACCATTGACTTTATTTTTTATAATAAGTATACTATTTCACCCTGAAAATTGGAACCAAGTACCTAATGTAGAACACGGTACAGTCTGCGAGACTTATGCTGAGCTTTGCATTTGTGTGAGTGATCACCAAAGTGGAGTACCTAATCCGATTGCCAAAAAGCAGTACAAACCGGCTTAACCCAAGCAAAGGACGCGTCGCGCTCTAGGCTGACGTCACACCTAAACTATCTATGTGCACTCACACAAATGCAAAGTTCAGCTTAGACCTCGCGGACTACACCAATTTTTTTTTGTCGTTCCTTTTTTTTCTTGGCTTTATTTCACTTTTCGTTGCTATGAAAGCCTCATAGGTACCTCCTAATACATTAAAATAAAACACCGGTTAGCGTTTTTTATTTTCATAACACATTATAATAAAAAGTTCCCAAAAGGTTTTATTCGTATTCATTATTTTCTGTTCAGACCACACTGTATATACACAGACAAGTTCAGTATCAAATTCAAAAGGTCCATATTGTTTGCAAACGACCCAAATATACCGGTCATAACTGACGGTCAAATAAAAGGCAAAACACAACAGAATGATACGATGGCCAGGAAACCGGATGACGGCTGAAATACAGCGAAGAGAACCTTTTGCAAACAATACGATATCTGGGGTCGGCCAGCCTTTTATATCGCGTATATTTGTTGTGACCATTACTTTTTAGTGACTCAGTTCTTTCATAATAATTGTAATAATGGACTCTGATGTCGATGCCGGTAGGTTATCATTTTTAAATGTTTTTTTATATCTATATTGTAATATTCAAAAACTGGAGAATGTAAGGATCGTAACTTGTGGTGTTCTATAGTTTCTGCCTACCCCCGTCGGAAGAAGGCGTCAGTTTATGTTTGTAAGTATAAAAAAAAACAATATTTATTTTGATGCATGGGGTACCTAAGAATTTTGACATTTCAAAAACGGATTTTCAATGAGAATCAAAACTGATCTAAGAACTCTGTCTATTACCATCATAACGACGTCATTATTGTATGATGTTGCCTGATAAAAATGATTTTATTTTGTGTGTGTTTAGCTTTATTTGTATGTGTATTGTATGTACTGCGCGTCTTTCTTCCTCTCTTAATAAAATACGTTTGGTACTATGTACTTTTTGGTATCATTTGGTAATTAGTGAACATTTTAATGAGCACTCTCGCACTCTGTACCTATGCTTAGACATTTTATATTCGAATTATTTCATACTCGTTTATTCATTGAACGACGTTTCGATAAAAACAAATAATATTTAATAATATATGTACAGCGAACAGGGTCAGGGCAAAAGAGAAAGGAACCTCATCACTATGCGTGCCGAATCAAGGAGTACTGCTTTTTGTATTAAGCCCTTGATCCAGCCGCCTAACGAGAGCCTCATGAGATGTTGATAGAGGCTCTTGGCTATTAGGCCATTTGCCGTATATATTATTTTAAATATTATTCTCATATCGCCAGAAAATTATGTGTCTAGGTACTCCATTTAAAAGAAATATAAAGATATACAAGGCAACGTAAAATAACACATGAACGGCATTATAAGAATCACAATATTCAAAGCAATTTTTTACCTACAAATAGGGATCTCTTAAAAGTGCCCGAAACGAAAGTAGTAAACAAAACATTTATTGCTTAAAAGAAGTTTTGTCTCAATTTATTTGCTGAATGTCTATTAGATTCCACATCACGTTTGGACCCACAGTCAATAAATCTCCCGAAAACATTGGCTAGACATAATTAGGTGCGATACAACATCAATGAAGAAAAGCATTTTGTTGTAGAATCAAGTTACATATTCCAGTATAAGCTGATCTCGCATTGTATTGGCTTTCCGTTCGATGAGAGGTCAGCTTATACTAGAATTTTTATCTTGATATGCCGTGTGTACCTTCTATATTAAAATACGATTTCATTTGAAAAGCAAATGAACACTGCAGCAGAAATTAACCATATATGTTTTCACTGTAGGTATTACACTGTAAGTTCTCTTAGTTAAAATATTTTAGATAAAGATATTTATTCGCCAAGTATAATAATGGTTCAGAATATGTTTTGCATAGTTGCACGACACATAGAGGAGTTCATGGCTAATAAACAACCGCCCGAATCATACGATTTGTAAGGTAAAACTGCACTTGCCGCGGTCATTCCGTGGATGGGTGACCATTCATTATACCTCGAGACGGTTCCCTATCCATTTGCATAAAATATTAACTCATATAATTTTGGCAGACTTTTGTTTTTCCTAATCTATATTTTCGCTGAAATTTATTTACGCACAACAGCTTACGGCCTGTCCACATGTCCACGTCACGACGTCGTCAACGTGGAACGGTACAGTGACGTGGCACGGTGCGTGGACGTAACGTGCAAATTTACGTTACCGTAACGTAAAAATGCACGTCAGGATCACTGTTAAATTTATCGTTGACCATGTAGATCCTGAATTTTAATAAGAGAAACAGTAAGGTATGGTTTTAAAGCATCGGAGAACATGGACGGTGACTAACTCGCGGGCGTGGAGAGCGCGGGCGGAGCGCATATACGTGTGTGCTTGCGGCTAGAGGCGGAACGTGTTACGATACGGTAACGTAAATTTGCACGTTACGTCAACGCACCGTGCCGCGTCACCGCACCGTTCCACGTTGAAGACGTCGTGACGTGGAGATGTGGACGGGCCCTTACGCAATTCTTTTAAGCATAATTTCTCTAATCATAATAATGTTTAAGCATAACATTCTAAAGCAAAAATTAAAACCGGTTTCAATAAAACTTATAAGTCCTAAATTCAGAGTGGACGGAGCCCCGGACAGCGGGGCTCCTATTTCTGTCTGCAGGGTTTAAACGTTTTTTTTGCATAATTTCTGGATATTAATCCAGAACCTATGCATAAATGGAATCGTAGTTTTTTCCCTTATTTAGCCACAACTAGTTAACCGGTATCGTCCCGCGCGACGATCCGGATCGTCAGTGCCATTGTTTATCTATTGTGTCTATAATTACAGTACTTGATAAGTTAAACTGGAAGGCGACCCCAAGATACTCGTAGTTGGGAAAAAGCTCGGAAAATCATATTTGCACGACACATCTACCCCCACATCCACATCCTTGCCTTTAACAGGCATTCGAATTTTTAGGTACATTTATTTATTTATCTTTCATAGAAAACATAGCTTACGACGCGATGCTCAATAAAACTTCTTCTTCCTAGTATTTTTGCTCTATTATTAGGATATTGATAGCTAAAATGTTAAACGTAAAGCTCTTTGAAGAAAATGATGATCATTCTGATACATGCGTTATGTTCTTGATCGGGCGCCGTCAGTTGGGACTGGTCATCTCTATTCTGCCATGGCAAATGAATTGTAGGTACTCCTATTAGCATAGCATATCTTACATTGTTCTCACATTTATTTTCTTATTCACGAAGTAACCAAATTTTTGTAAATATCTAATGAAGAAGATGGAGAAGAACGGGCAATAAATTCCATGGTTACTCTTTGTAACCATGGAATTTATTGTCCGTTCTTCTCCATAGGAATCTACACTTTGGAACACGGCAGTAACTTCTTTTTTTTCTTGACAGTTCGGCCGTGGGTGGCCCCATGTCTACGGTGCGGCGTCGTCCGCCGAGAAACGGCGCGGCGACGCGCCGCGGCACGGTGCCGCGCACGGTGCCGTGTACGGCGCCGTGGACGGCGACACGGCGCCGCATACGGTGCCGCGTACGGCGACACGACACCGTGTACGGCGCCATGTAGGTTGCACCGTACGTCCGTGGCTGGCGTGAATATGACAAGTCTAAAATTGCAATATTTCAGGGCGGCCATTTTAAAGCTTTCACCTCTTCTGGTAAATCGGTAAATTAGTTTAACGTATGTATTTTAGTTGTTTTAAAATATACAGGATGTTAACGAATTCGTGTAATTCCTTAAAACCTTATGATCTGCCTACTGGTGTAGATTGTTCCGGCATAGAAATTAGGCAGATTTAAAAAAAAAACTTTTTTTTTCATGCGGTACCTACCTATGGCTAAGTGATCGAATCTAAACCACAGGATTCAGTAAAATACAAATGTAAATGACGTCAACGTCAAAATCCAAGATTGCGGCTGTAAAATTTTAGAAGATATGCATCATGGGTGTCGTGTCCATAGTTTACGGGGGCAATGATGACGAAAATGAGGTCGAAATCAAAATCCAAGATGGCGACTGTGAAATTTTAGAAGATATGCATCATGGGTGTCGTGTCCATAGTTTTCGGGGGCGATGATGATGAAAATGAGGTCGAAATCAAAATCCAAGATGGCGGCTGTGAAATTTTACAAGATATGCATCATTGGTGTCGTTTCCGTGGTTTTTGGGGGTGCTGATGACGAAAATGAGGTCGAAATCAAAATCCAAGATGGCGACTGTGAAATTTTACAAAATATGCGTTATGGGTGTCGTGTCCATGGTTTTCGGGGGTGATGATGATGGAAATGAGGTCGAAATCAAAATTCAAGATGGCGACTGTGAAATTTTACAAGGTATGCATCATGGGTGTCGTGTCCATGGTTTTCAGGGATGCTGATGACGAAACGGACGTCGAAGTCAAAATCCAGGATGGCAGCTGTGCATGATGATGATGCATATTTTGTAAAATTTCACAGCTGCCATCCTGGATTTTGACTTCGACCTCCGTTTTATCATCAGCACCCTCGAAAACCATGGACACGACACCCATGACGCATATTTTGCAAAATTTCACAGCCGCCATCTTGGATTTTGATTTCGACCTCATTTTCGTCATCAGCACCCCTGAAAACCACGGAAACGACACCAATGATGCATGTCTTGTAAAATTTCACAGCTGCCATCCTGGATTTTGACTTCGACCTCCGTTTCATCATCAGCACCCCCGAAAACCATGGACACGACACCCATGACGCATATTTTGCAAAATTTCACAGCCGCCATCTTGGATTTTGATTTCGACCTCATTTCCATCATCATCTCCCCCGAAAACCATGGACACGACACCCATAACGCATATTTTGTAAAATTTCACAGTCGCCATCTTGGATTTTGATTTCGACCTCATTTTCGTCATCAGCACCCCCAAAAACCACGGAAACGACACCAATGATGCATATCTTGTAAAATTTCACAGCTGCCATCTTGGATTTTGATTTCGACCTCATTTCCGTCATCATCGCCCCCGAAAACCATGGACACGACACCCATGATGCATATCTTGTAAAATTTCACAGTCGCCATCTTGGATTTTGACGTTGACCTCATTTTCGTCATCAGCACCCCCGAAAACCACGGAAACGACACCAATGATGCATATCTTGTAAAATTTCACAGCCGCCATCTTGGATTTTGATGTTGACGTCATTGACATTTGTATTTTACTGAATCCTGTGGTTTAGATTCGATCACTTAGCCATAGGTACAGCAGGTTTTTTTTTTTTTTTTTTAAGTCTGCCTTATTTCCATGCCGGTAAAATCTACACCAGTAGCAGATCATATGGTTTTAAGGAATTACACGAATTCGTTAACATCCTGTATATTTTAAAACAACTAAAATACTTACATACGTTAAACTAATTTACCGATTTACCAGAAGAGGTTAAAACTTTAAAATGGTCGCCCTGAAAAATTTTAATTTTAGACATGTCACATTTACGCCAGCCACGGAACTAACATGCGGTGCACCGTACACGGCGCCGTGTCGCCGCGCACGGCGCCGTACGCGGCACCGTGCCGCAGCACGGCGCCGCACCGTAGACATGGGGCCACGGCCTAAATGGTCTAATTGAAATAAATGCTTTGACTGTGATTTTGACTTCATAATTTAATTAACTCGAAGCAAATGCTCTGATAAAGGCCATGGTAAGTCGGAGGTTCTGAGAACGACTCCTTAGAATAACAGGTATAAGCAGAATTCTAAGAATAAAAATATTCGTAGTGTAACGTTCTTTAAGTATAGGCTAATTTTAAAATAACACACGTTCGGAACCAACGAACCTTTCAGATCTGAGTTGCTCATGCTTACAAATAGAGTTTATAAACGCGAGCTGACTATTAACGCTAGAGCAATGAAAGAAAAAGAGACTGCAAACGGTCTGCAGACGATAAGGTTGCGGCCATATTGGTAAGGCGAAAGCGATGTGACTGAAGTTTGAATTTACAAATCGGATGTTGTTACCACGTAAGTTGTTGTTAGCCACAAATTGCATTTTTGTGTTTTTCACGTAAAAGTATCTAATTTTATGTAGGTACCTATATTGTCTGTTCCAAATATAAAAATACCAAAAAACTATATTATATATTTTTGCTATATTTTTAATTGGAACATTCATAAAATTAGACACTTTTACGTGAAAAATACACAAATGCAATTTGTGGCTAACAACAACTTACGTGGGAGGCATCGAAATGTTCTTTATGTTGTGTTATACTGTTTTCATTACTCATGCTCGGAAAGTAGGTCTGAAGTTGCCTGCGGAGTGGGTTGAAAGTAATACTTTTCAGCCCTAGGGAAAATCGTTTTCAACTGACAGCTGTCAAATTATTAAAAAAAAACTAGTTCTATTTTCACATTTCTATGGAACCATATTTCACCAACTTTCTATACAGCCACTCAACTACAGCGCGATGTAAAATTGTAGGTAATAACATAAAGTTAAGTATTAATTAAAGAATACATTTTTTAAATGACTTTATTATAATTTAGTTTCAACTATTTCTTTAAAATAACATAGATTTGGGCAAAATATTTACCATTTTGTCAATGATGAAAATGAAAAGTAATGGCTGAATAGGGAAAGCGGCACTCCGATCACTCATTTTTTCTTTAGCTAATTTATGTTTTTTATTTTTACTTTCCTTTCATTCGTAATGAAAAGCACAGTGTTTACCTTGGGTTAAAGACTTATTTAGTCCCTCGAACTATTCCAAACCCCGTCTCAAGACTAAATAAGTTACTTTCACCCCTAGGGTAACTGTACTATTAACTCATTGAAAACCAGTTTTAGACACACAATACATAAATAACAGACGCCGCCGCTGATCGGTGACGCTGGGACATTAGCGGTTAAGTGTAGTTTATTACGGTTTAATTGTAACTTCAGGACTGCCTCGTTGGTCTAGTGGTTGCATGCGCGACATTCGAGCTTGGAATACTGGGACCGATCCCCAGGTCGGGCTTTATTGGATTTTTCCGTGTGGAATTTCTCTGTAGCAGCCCGGAATTTGGATTTGTGCCCGGTTGATGACAATAGGCTCACCCCCTATTAAATGGGACTTAAACATAACGGCAAAATGAGGGGGTACTATACACATCTGCCCAACCTATCGGGAAGTACAGGCGTGACGATAAAGATGTTTGGCAATAACTCCTTCTGCACATGTGGCTTCCCTGGAACCTCATTAACGTCGTATGTGTATGTCTATTAACTAACCTCATTACGATTGGCTTTTTTTTTTTTTTATTACTATCTTTACTCTCAAGATATCTTTATCTTATCTTTATAAATATCTTTATCTTATTATACAGTGATTTTCTTTGTAATGTGTTTTGATGACAATTAACCATGTCAGTTGTTTTATATAGTTTAGCGTCCTTTTACCTTTTGTAAATGTGAGAGCTTTGTAGACTTGCTAGATACCTGGATACCTATTTAATTTGTGACCATATTTTTTTCATTTTGTTTTTTTGTGTGGTTCCTGCTCTTAAGTCTACTTTGCTCTCTCATAACTACTCTAAGTCATAACTGTACCCACTCAAATTGTTAAAGATATGGATTTTAAAAGAGTAACCATGGAGTTTTTGACGACACGTGTGGTGCAGTGGCTAAGCGATTGGCTTCTGCGCTATGGGTCGTGGGTTCGATTCCCACACGGAACAAAAATTTGTATGGCCTACAGATGGTTGTTTCGGGTCTGGGCGTTTGTTTGTGAGATTTGTGTCTGTAAACGCACCCACGATACAAGAGAAATCTTAGAGTGGGGCAATGTTTTAAAAAAGAAAAAGTTTCTTGCCGGCTTTTCTCCATAGGAAACGACCAATTGGAACCGTGCACCTAAATTCGACTTTTCATAAGCGCCTGTAATGGTTTATGTGAAATAAAAACTTTTGATTTTGATTTTGACGTTGTTTCAAATTAACTGGCAAAACTTCACAGAGTTACTAGGTCTCATTAATGGAACACATTTAACCCTAGAACCATACCCTGGGGTACAAACAACTTTTTTTCGTTTTAAATCGTCATAACTTTTTAACTTCGTGCGGGATCCTTACTTGGACCCGGATATTCTAAGACGTGTTCGTCGCTATATTTATCAATCGCAAACCCATCATCAGTGAGATGAGTCAAAAACAAAAACTTAGCTAGCGTGTGGCCCTCGTGGCAAGCGTGTGTTTGTTGTCTATTGTACACTGTACCGTTTTTTTTTTTTTTTTTCGTGTGGAAATCCTCATGGATACCCTTTGCCTTCGGAAGGCGAAGGGTTATGCCGGACTCTTACCGGCTACAAACCCACGGTGTTCCTTCTCCTGACCCTTGGCCGGAGTCACGGGATTCGCAGCTGCATGCACCGCAAGTCCGGCAGGCCTCGGTCCGCCAGCCCCTGGCAGACCTCTCCTTCTGTTGGGTCCCCACGTCCTCCTGACAGACGCGCACGGAACACATGCGCGCCGCCTTCTCGGGCCTGTTACTGGTCGGGCGACGGGTCCCCTAGCCCGTCGCCCGCAGGCCAATTGTAGGTACACTGTACCCTACGATACAAAATATGACAAAGCACTATAACCAATATATTGGCGTTATTCTGGGGGGAAAAAAGCATATAATTGGGCCAGTCTAATAACGGTAAGATGTTTTATATTTCTGAGGTGTAGGGATCACAAATCGCAAATTCGATTCACCAAGTGCAAATGACTATTTGTAACGACCGCCAAAGCAAAGTTGGCCGGGACTATGTTCAAAGTTAATGAATAATAAGACAGTTGTTATTATAATAAAGACTGATAAATATATCTAAAAGTAAGCATAAAATGCATTCCTTAATAAAGTTATATACTTTAAACAAATATGGTTCTATTTCATGGGGTACACCCGGTACCCCAGGGTACGGTTAGTGACCGTGCCAGATGGGTAGATACGGTTCTAGGGTTAAATGCATAGGCATTTTATGGGTGTGCTCGTTCCATCGTAGACCTTAACCATGGCTTTCCATCACGCAAGGTCGAGGTCAAGAGCGGACTCATTAATTTCTTCTTTTTAAACAAAAAATAATACAATACCTAAACTTGCGTTGACTAGATAGCTCGATACCTAACACAGTAGCGAAGAGCGCGCTATCTTGTTATCTAATTAACTAAAGTTAAGGTGTTTTTTTTGTGAATGTGTTCTGTTAATGAAACCCTGTAAAGTTTCGCAAATTAACTTGTACATAAATAAAAGCACTCGGGAGCAATGAATCCGGATCACCGACATAGACCTTTATAACTCGGAAACTAAAAATGCTAGCTGATTCAAATAAACAATATTTTAATAGTACCTAAACATGAAAATAACTACGACGCAAAAAGCGAAAATGTTCGATTTCGGCAAACACAAAATAATTATCTAACTAAAAAAAAAAACAGTTTGACCATGATACCTATTCCTATATATATATGATATATTCCTAATAATCTATTCGTATAAAAAGAGAAATAATTCTGACGAAGCGTTATGGAAATATTTAAAAATGTAGAATCGGGGATATAATAGATTCTAATAGGAGCAATTTCAGTACTTTTTTAATATTTAATGTGGCTTCAAAAACGTGGAGGCTTTCAAGGTCGGGCTTAATCAACGGGTGATTTCGGCTTGATATTAAAAAATATAGGTATACTTATTAACAAAAAGATTTCTTTTTGTTGGTCATTGTTTGTCGTTTTAATATATCTTCTATATTTATTGTTTGAGCAGCTCGTGGCTAATTAACAATCGCAACGATCATAAGATTTGTGAGGTTAAGCAACGCTTGGTACGGTCAGTCCGTGGATGGGTGACCGTTCGTTACACATCGAGACCTCTTCTTGCCTCAGAGAGTACGTTAAACCCGTGGTCAGAAGCTCGAGAGTCTGACAACCCGTCTCACTTTAGGATACAGCATTGCCCAGTAGGTGGGCTACGGAGGTCTGACGGCAGTAGCTCCGTGTAAAATGCTGATATTCAGCCGCATCTGGTTAGACTGGAAGCTGACCCCAACATAGTTGAGGAAAGGCTAAGAGGAAGAAGATATCTAAACATTGTTTGACAAACTGGGCAAGTGACTACTTGAGATGAAGCAATATAAATATTATCGCATACAGACCTTATTTTATGGACCGGATAAAATCTTAAACCAAAAACGAAAATAAAAGTAAATAAACTTTCATTAAACTAAAATATCTAGATTGTTTTAAGTCATTATTAATGAAAATAGACTTAAATAATACTGAAACGAGTAATATAATTACCATGTTATGAAATACCTAAACAGTTTCTTAAGTCGGTGCAATTGTACGCTGAAAATAAATTGAAGGAGAACTTATGAAACAGTACCCCAAGTGTGAGTTTTTTTCGTTAACTACAGTAGTTGCGTCACGCCAAAAATGTATGAAAATTTAGGCAGCACCTCTAGCGACGAATAGCGAGACTAAAAAACGCGAGTGTGAGTTGTTTGACACTTATCATAGTAATCTATTCGTAAACCTCGAAACTATAGTGTGGCTAAATTAAGTAGCAATCTTTTATGTTTAATATACTTTTAAAAAGTTGTCTGTTTAAATGGGTCGTAGTATAAACTTACGAAAACAGGCCTAGTGATGTCCTTAACTGTCGAGGCTGTAGAAAAGGCATAGTAAAGGCAGTGAGCAAACTATACAGTAAACTGTAAAAGTAATGACACTCGCACGTTACGATTCGAAGGATAGTTTATAGTAACCTCGATTGACGGAACAGTTACGAAAACTTGTAGAAAACTACAGAACTCACACTTGGGGTACAGTTATTGTGTATGGTAATTATTTTAACTCCTTTTAGTTTTTTTTAAGTCGGTTTCTACTTTTTTCAAGTTTTTATTTAATACTTTTTAGTGCCACAAATTACAATTAGGATAGTGTACTTTGTGGACCACTACTACAACTAGAACGTCGTCTATAATATAGGTAGGCATTTAAAAACTACTTATAATATTGTACAAAAAAAAACTGATCGACCAAACTTAACGAAATTCATAAGGGACAAAATCGAGAGTTTATCGCACCAAATAAAAAAAACTCAAATCAATCCGGAAATCCAGAAATCGGGGTTCATAAAAAAAAACGATACGCATCGAATTGATAAACTCCTCTTTTTCGAGGTCGGTTAAAAACAAATGACAAACTGGTTGGTTGGTTAGTGGCCGGTACAGTAAAACTAGTACAAAACTAAGACTCCTACCCTATGGACGTACAAAAAAGTGTACGTCCATGTCCTACCCCCATATAGGGTATTTCACCAATATGTCAATAATGTTGTCCGTATCTATTCACCAGATAAGATAATTGTCACCTAGAAATATGAAAATGTGTTCAATAGTCTTGTCAATATCATTATTGATACCTATGTGAATTTCAGCTATTGAAAACTTCAATAATCGAATTAGCTTAATGAACAGCTAATGTTAGGTTGGTCAAATATCCCCTAAACATTTTAAACCAATGCTTATGCACTCACTAACCTAACAACATAAAACAAATACAAAGTTCCAAGATTCACTTGAAGTTAGACAAAAAAGGACTCAGACGCAAGAACAAGATGAATTATTCAGGAATGCCAAGTCTAGAACAGAATTAACTAACTAGACGATTTAATTAAGGAGTATGATTAGTACTTACGATCTAGGGCTTCGGTTGTAATTCCCAGACTTATCTGAGAAATCTGTGTGACCTCGTGCGTGGACATTGAGTTTAAGGGATCTTACAGATGAGTGGCACTTTGCCGATGACAGGGATAACTGCAGTCATCGCCGCTTGTCAACGCGCCAGGTAGATGCCGTAGACGCGCCAGGCCACCTGTCAATGGCTGCAGTACCCCAGGTAAGAAAAACGTTCTTTCTAGCGCAAAGAACACAAAGCTGCAACCTACGGCAGATCCCAGACGTTGGCATGGCGACGGCAGCCGTCGACAAGCGGCGACGGCTGCAATTACCCCTGCCTGTCATCGGCAAAGTGCCGCTCGTCTGTAAGAGACCTTAGTTATTATTAAGCTTCGTGTTCTTCTAGAGAAGACGTTCTACGTACCTGAATATGAGAACAAAGGGAGGTAGGTAAGTAACCAAGTACCTACTTAGTGCTTACTGCTAATAACAACCAACAAATTCATTTTTTCATTTCATTTATTTCAGTAACAATTTTTACATTGTATCGAAATTTTACACTAAATTATAAATCAAAAGAATTACAATACAAACCACTATAACAGATTATTATAACAGTTACCAAATAAATAAATTAAAAGTAAATCATTTGCAATTCCTTGATATAAAATAGAGGTCAAAATAAAAATCAAGATTTAAGAAATTAAGACTTCACCATTACACATGTCAAAAGATAATTATAATGTCAATAAAAATAGTGATGTTATAAAAGCATGTATAATAAAGAATGTAAAAACAAATTAAATCAGATTCATCCATTACACAATGTCTAAAATAATAATGTTAAATTAAAAATATTGCTTCCCCATACAAATGTCAAAAATAAACATATACTGTCAATAGAAATAAAATTTGACTTTCACATGCGTTAACGGCGAAGAAAAACATCGTGAGAAAACCTGTGGCTGTAGACAAAATGGCAATCGATGATCGCCAGAGAATAGATACGCCAATTAAATGTATGGAAATTACATAACAGATCGCTTGACCTGTCGAAAGCTTATGCCAATCCAGTACAATCTCATTGTCATTTCTATTCTCTAGCGATCATCGATTGCCATTTGTCTACAGCCACTGGACATCTGAGCTGAGAAGGACTAAAAATAACAGTTCTCGATGGTGTATGTAGCCCGCCAATCCGCACCAAGCCAGTGTAGTGGACTAAGGCCTAAACTCTTCTTATTTTGAGAAGAAGCCTGTGCCCAGCAGGACGACAGTAATGGACTATGCTTTATGCAACGAAAAGTCTTGCATTATTCAGTGGTACGACTTCATTTCGTAATACAACGCAATTACGTCATATTGATGCCCTACAAAAGTTTTCTGCAACTGACTTGCGACACGAGGCAATGAAAGCAAATAAGTTATGTAGAATTTTATTTCTATATTGGTACCTACCTACAGGCTTGAAAAGAAAAAAAATAAGAAGAGTTGATGAAAGGTTTCGTAGTGCGTTTTTTCGAAAGTAGGAGACCGATTCTCCTGTTTGTAAAAAACATTGGCCTCCGCTCTAAATGTGAGAAGTAAGCAGCTACTGCCATATTATGTTCTGGCTGTTGCCTGTACAGAAATGTGTCGCGGTTTTAATTCCCGCACTAAACAAGGGGCTTACAGATAATTGTTGCAAGTCTGGGTGTTTGTGTATGTGTCGATTTGTGTTCTTAATTGCACCCAAAATAAACGATCATTCCCAGTGTTAAACAATAATAGGGTAACCGATGAATTCTTAGTATCGATAGTCACAGTTTTCTCAGACGTCTAGCTGCCAATGACTGTCATAACAAATCTTGACAGTTCAAAGTGATTTCCGAGGTATGGCGATATTTTTCTGGTTAAGACTTCCACTCAAAAAAACTTTGAGAGTGACAACGCCTATTTAAGAGTAAAATAATTATTGCCATTCGAAAATAAAAATAAAATTCCATATTTCAAATATTTCTGTACAGTTTCGTATGTTATATAATTTATTGATAACTACGCTCAATTTTATTTACTACCTCAAATATAAATATATCGTCGTAAGGATAACGAATTTATACGAAATATTATTTTGGCCGAATGTACTACTACGATTTATAAAAGGTGTAAACTCGGCAACATGCACAAAAATATTCGGGCGAATTTCCGACATCAAAATTTTAAAATAGGAAACTCGGCCGGTGCCGAGATTTTTTGTGTCCGAATAGCCACCTGAGCCGCCTTTTCTGTTTCTTTTATGTTGGAGTCAGCTTCCAGTCTAACCAGATGCGGCTGATTACCAGTGTTATACACGGAGCGATTGCCATTAGACCTGTGCAACCCAGTTACTGAGCACTGCCGATATTCCAAGGTTAAACTTGTTGTCAGACTTTTGGGCTTCTTACTATCCGTACCGACTGTAATGGGTATTCGTATGACACCTGACGGTTTAACGTGCTCTCCGATGTTCGTAGGGTTCTCAATGTGTGACGAATGGTCACCCATCCACGGACTGACGAGGCCAGCGCAACTTAATCTTGCAAATCACATGATCCGAGCAGTTGTTAATTAGCCCTTGAGTTTCAACGTTGCTTTATAAAATCAATTTCCGCGATAGCTAGTTATGCAATACCTCGTTAATTGCAATATTGGAAATGCTATTTTCCTTTTGCAATTTCTTAAAGGTATCGCTGACGAGTTCAGTTAGATTCTACAAGTTTATTAATTGCCAGATTGCAGCAGAATATTCATTCATTTTCATTGCCGCCATCTTGCAAATATTATGCAGTGTAGTTCCGTAGTTCACAATCGATTTTTTGATTAAATTGTGAGCATAGGTACCAATATTAATTACTTTATTCGTTTATGTATATTGAATTCGTATAACATTAATCATTTTAATGTTCGTGAAAGAAATAACAGGAAGCCGTGATGGACTTCTAGATAAAACTAAAACAATTTGTACCGGCCATGACGTCAACAATACGTTATACGGCCGGCCATTTTGTTTTTATAAAAGGTAAATAAATCGTTGATCGTGTAACATTTATTTGCATACCAACATTAGGAATTATGTATTTATGTTTAGCATTATGAACGGCTTTACTCGAGTGCATTTTATCTGGGTTTGTCCAGCTAGTTTTGGACTTAACTTGAGCACTTAATCATGAGTTCACGCCTCGATAAGTTCCCCTCCCCGCTAACTGTCGTAACTAGCAATTGATATTTTTTCAGTAGTTGCGTTAGCTTAGCTTTATTTTAATGAATTAATAACTTTTTTTATATTGCTCTTGGCTTCCTCTTTTAAGTTAGTAGTTGCCCTAAAGCCCTAAGGTATCTATTTATTTATTTCTATTCATTTGAAGCAGATACGTCACTCTCTGAAAGTCTGAAAAATTATCAATTGCTACGAGTAGTTACGACAGTTAGCGGGGAGGGTGACGAAGTTTGGTCCGCGATATCGCGTATGATGTATAAGAATTATGTAGGTATTTGAAATCAAATACATAATATTTTACAAGAATGAATTTGTTTTGGACCCAGACCTTTGGATCTGCGTTAACATAAAACAAGACTAGGATTATTATTATTGTTCTAGTCTACTTGAGATACCTACATTGACATGCAATGCTCCAAAGCATTTATAATCTACTGACCAGCATTTTAATTGCGCAACACACTCGTAATCGCTATCTCTTTTATTTTGACAGGTCAACAATTTCCATAGCAACGTAATTATGCATTAACAATTCGACTTCTCTACAACTATGTACAACTGGCGAGGCGTAAGCTGATCTTTGCATTTGTGTGAGCGCACATAGAATCGATTGCCAAAAAGCAGTATAAACTGGCTTAAACTAAGCAAAGGACGCGTCTGCATTCATTATCACACAAATGCAAAGCTCAGCTTAGGCCTCGCGGACTGTACCACGCAGTGAATATTGTTTTTGACACATCAACTGACATGAATGATGTTGGTTACGTTACACAATTGGCGATGTGATCTACAAGATGAACCTCAACCTCAAAGTTAGCTTTGAGCTTTTAATTGCTTACCAGACTGATTCATCGTCTCCAAATGTGCATAGCATATCAGCCCACTACTGTCCCAATGCCGGGCATGGGCCTCTTTTCAGAATGAGAAGGGTTGAGTAGATGCCGTCGCCTTCTTCTGCGAGGAGGTGATAGCGACCAAAGAGGGAGCGGAGAGAGAGAGAGGCTGCCACTCTCCTTTCCCGCGCCAGACGCCCCGGGCGCAACGATCTCCGGCCACCCTAGTGTGTGACCTGTAGGCGGCGGGTTAGGGTACCCGTCGCCCGACCAGTAACAGGCCCGAGAAAGCGGCGTGCAGTGTTCCGTGCGCCTCTCAGGAGAACGTGGGGCGAGGCCCCACAGAAGGGAGGCCCACCAGAGTCTGGCGGACCGAGGCCTGCCGGGGTCGCGGTGCATGCAGCTAGGAATCCCGCGATCCCGGCCAAAGGTCAGGAGAAGGAACACCGTCGGTTTTTAGCCGGTAAGAGTCCGGCATAACCTTTCGCATTCCCCGGGCGAATGGAATCCACGAGGATTATTACGAAGTAAAAAAAAACCTTAGTCTACTACGCTGGCTTGGTGCCGATTGGCGGACTGCACACACCATTGAGGACTTTATGGTGCCTTCTCTGGTATGTAGGTTTCCTCACGATATTTGCCTTCACCGTTCGAGAGGTGCGGGCTGGAATTGAACTTGGAGCCTCTTGTATGGAAGACAAGCCTTCAACCGCTAGATCAGTCTTTCTAAAAGTGGGCGATAACGCCCCCCTGTGGGCACTAGCTGCCTACTAGGAGGCGGTAAAGGGCGGTAAAAGTGATGATTGTGATTGTGACGTTTAAGATGTAGTAAAACATTTTAGGGGCGCTAGAAAATAATTGATTCTCAAAGTGCGGTAGACAAAATTCATTTGAGAATCTTTGCGCTAGATTAGCTGCTTCTCTGCTCCTATCGCTGCCAAATAAAGAAGATTCACCTCTAAAATTTTCTCGTGCGCTGTAACATGATTTTTGCAGTTCCATGAAAGTACTAAGATCCTATGTTATCTTTTACATCCATACCTACTGCAAAATATTCTTTCTAGAACATAATATTAATTAATCCAACCGCAATGCAGTATAATTTGTTCAGATTCCAACACTGATAACATCGCTTGCAAGAGCTTCGTGACAAAACTAATAAATCCGACCTCTCTTATAGTTTCTGACTTATATTACTTAAACGTGTTGTTATGGGACCATAAAACTTAGTTTATAGACCAAACGCTTCCTTATAGAGCTGTTAAAATAAATGTTACACATATTTTTGATTAGATAATATGTTATTTTTACGTGATTGCGCTATTATGTGGGATAATGAATGTCCGAGGGCTTAATTCGAGGTAAGTTGTTATGGGAACCATTAAATCTAACAATCTACAACGAAATGTAATTAACTATATGGATTCATGATGATTGTAATAGTGAAACAGTGGTCAAGCATCGTATTTGTTCTATCATAGGCTTGATTTGTTTGTTTTAGCTTCAACATGGTATGGTTTTGAGGTAGCCTGTGAAAGCACAGAAACTTACGCAAACAACTATGATCTTGCCTATCTATAGGATTTGTCGCGTTTTTGTATTTTTTTATTTAGGTAGAATTGCTAGCAGCTAGTACTGAAACTCAACAGGAAGCAAACGTTAGGGCAGTTTATGACCGTTCAGTTTTTTTTTAAAGCATTTAAGATTTCTTGTTTGGTTTTCGTGTTTTGGTTTCAAAGTTACCATGAATAAACTTTTACCGCATCAATCTCACTAGGCATTAAAAAATAAGAATACAACTTAAAAAAAATAACTGTCATAAACTGCCCGATCATTTGTTCCCGATTTGATGTTGAGTTTTGGGACAACCTGTATAGTTGCGGATATAGATTTCTTTTGGAAAACCAGAAAATTTTAGGGATACTTCCTTACATTTAGGCCTATCAAAGATTTTTGCCCTTACGTCTTTACCAAAATGTTGAAATAGCTTGTTGTATAGTACCATACCATGGTAAACACCTATAGCTGTAGTTGACGAGCTGATGAATTAACAAAAGACTGCTTACAATGTACACCCTGTCATTCCGTTCAAGTTGTAGAGTAAACTAGCGTAAATAGGTTAACGTGTCACAACTTACGCACGTCACTACTACGTTACGTCACATTGTGACTTTGTACACAATACGTACTCGTACGTTGATACCCTACACTTAATCCATAGTATGTATGATATGACGATACTTAGGGAGAATTCACACTTACCACACCACATTGCAGCGACAAAAAGTGATTAAGCATTGGTTAAATATGAATAGTGTAGCTGCAGCGTGCGGTAACCCCTCTCTACAAGTTGGGCTATGGGCTTGATTGCAAAGTGGTGGTCAACAAACACTATTATACTATGCCATAATCCCTTAAGTCCAATTTACACACGCAGTAGTTAGTACGCTAATAACTTGCCGATCACACGAGTTAAGTAGAAAACCTCATTTGGAAGTATGGCGACAGTACTTGTCCAACTAAGAGCTTTTCTAGATGAAGCGCTTTACGCGCGAGTCGAGTCGCGTGTAGCCCATCGCACGATTTTGAGATACTAGAGATTCATACACTTTGTCCACATGCAGTCGCGCGTGAATCTCGTGCAAGTCGCAGAAGCTCGTCGCGAAAACGCGCGATCAAGATCCAGAGACGTCATTGCCGCGCCCAGTACACTCGCGATAGTTGAAGCGAGAGGACATAGTGTTTTTCAATAATGGAACAGGAAGACTCTAAATGATCGCGTGACGCAACAAGGCACGTATACGCGCGGGCGGCGCCTTACACGCGTGAATCGCCTTGTTCACAAAACCGGCAAGCTTACTCGCTACTTAACTAATGTATGTATAAACCGGGCTTTACGTCATAACGAGCTCGATATCGAAGTAATCTCTTTTGCGCTAATGATAACATTTGTCTAACACCAATCGATTCGTGAAGCACGGTGATTATAGGAATAATGTCTTAAGACCGTGCAGAAGTGTAAAGGTTGACGATAATGACCTGAAAACAATCTAAAAATAATCAAACACAAACAAACTAATCCCGTATTCTATTCCAACTAACACTTCAAATCGATACTAATGAACTATTAACGTGCTAATAAAAACCTTCACAGAAATAACCGAATAGATCGAAAATTGCTCAAACAAAATAATAGGAAATACTGAATGTTTGATTTGTAATACCTGTTAATGGAACTATTTCGTTTCTTCTAATGTCGATGGCCGGCTATGTGTAAAGGCCAAAATAGTATTTTTGTCAATCAATGATATAAACTAAAGACGCTTTTTTTTCTATAGGATTGTTTGTAGATGGTCCTTGCGTACCGTTTCTACGCAACCGAGCAGCTATTGGCGAGACTGAAGGGTATCCAGCCAATGGGGGAGGTAACATTTAAATATTTCATTATTGTTTTATATAATATCTTGTGTGTGGCAAAATAAATGGTTTAAAATACTTAACCTAAGCTAACTACATACATATACTACACTAACATCATGACTACTAACAACAACAACAGCCAAAGGGCGACCCCTAGGTGGACTCGGACCTTGGCTTAGGGCGTTGCTGGTGGAAGATTGGCAGGGTGACAGTTTGATGAGAGCTGAATGATCTCGCTCGGTGGATCGCGACAACTGTAGATGCCTTGCCAGTGCTCAATATTGGCAATATTAAAGCAAGACCTAGAGGCATATAAAGTGTAACTCTTGCAATATTTTGCGAAAAAAAATGCCATCTTGTGTTTACAGACAATGTACGGTACAGTGTATATAATTGTAGAATTTGCACTGTATAATTAAATGCGCTGACATGTAGCTATCGTAGATTTGCACTGTTTTGTAGTGCAATGATGTTGGTGTATGACGCCTCTATTTATAAAACGTGATTGATTTTTGTCTTGATGCGTTACAACGCATCGACGCAAGAACTACAGTTTTGCCCAGCCTTTTCCTAACTAAGTTGGTATTGGCTTCCAATCTAACCATGCGGCTGAATACCAATATTTCAAACGTAGCGACTGCCACCGTCATGCTCCGAATTTTCGCAAAACTCAGTGTGTTTTCAGGAAAATGCGGTTTACGCGATCCTCTGCCGACACATACATATCAGGATGTAAACGAATTCGTATAATTCCTTCAAACCACGCGATCTACTGGTGACACTGATTGACCCTGCATAGGTTTTTTTCAGAATACACAAAAAAAAGTTTTCCTAAAATGAACCATGGTATTCTGTATCTGAGTAATTTTAGCGTCCCAAGTTAACTGACTGCGTGGAGCGATATCGCGCTAGTCGTGCCCGTCAGCTGTGTTGCCGTACCTTATACATGGCATCGAAATTTTCTA
This sequence comes from Amphipyra tragopoginis, assembly GCA_905220435.1. Lineage (NCBI taxonomy): Eukaryota > Metazoa > Arthropoda > Insecta > Lepidoptera > Noctuidae > Amphipyra > Amphipyra tragopoginis. Next base: position 10,195,092 of record HG992006.1, read on the forward strand.
CCACATAAAAAAAATTGGGAAAAAAAAGTTTATTTTTATTTTTAATCAATCTAAATTCCGTGCGGGGTTAATCTATACCATTAATAGTTCATGTGGTTTGAAGGAATTATCATCTGTATTATCAGCCCATTACTGTCCCACTGCTGGGCAATGGACTTTTTCTCAGAATGAGAAAGGTTAAGGCCTTAATTCACCACGGTGGCCAGGTGCGGATTGACAAACTACACACATAATCAAGGACATTCTTTTGAAGCCCTCTCAGTTGCGCCAGTTTCCTTACGATGTTTTCCTTCGCCGTTAACGCAAATTATACTCAAATTCAAATCCGCACATGAATTCAAAGAGTCAGATATGCGGGCCGCGATCGACCTCAGACCTTCCTACATCATATTTTACTGAATGTTAAATTTGTACCCGTTAATGGAACGGCTCTTCCAATATTTTCCTTCATAAAGAATGGAAGGCAACGTTATCGAGGGCACTTCATCAAACAATGTGTTACAATGTTATGCAAATAGAACAAGTCAACATGAATTTTAAAGCCAACGTTGTGTGTAGAACATCGTTGTGGACGTACTTGTAAATGCCCTGAATAGAAATTGGATGGTTTCGGTTCATTAAATTAGAATAATGAATAGGTAGGTTGTTAAAATTATCTACGTTCATCTGTCACTGCAAGGGTATCAACTGAAAATCAGCGCTGGGTGTTTGACGCCTAGCATATGCTGAGTTGGTGATCCTTTCTGTATGGGCATGCCCGACAGCATAGTTATTCTTCTTCTTCTCTCCTGTCAGCACGAGATGTAAGAAAATAGCTCATGCTGTGGTCAAAAGATTAGCCAGTCAGCAAAGTTGGTAGCAGGGCTGACTGCCCAGGTTGCGCCGGACGTACTGAAATGAAGTATTGTCACTCCTGGAGGCTCTTTTCATGCACCTTAACATAGTAATAAGACAGAATAGCGGCATTTTTATTGTTTATGCAGATGAGAAATAAATAATTTATTATTATTATTGTGCCCATGGCTGACTTATTGTTTTCTTTATTTCTTAATGTAATTGATTAAACTACACTTGCTTGCAGGATATTCTGTGCATAATTAATCCCCTTCTTCTCAAGTATCGGCATGAACTAGGTATATGAGAATAGCTTATGCCGTGGTGAAAAGATTAGCTAGTCAGCAAGATTGGTTGCAGGACTGACTGCCCAGGTTACTGAAGAATCATCACGTAAACATATAAAAATTATTTGTATAGATGACAACAATGAGACGACTAGATTGTTTTTAAATAAGAACTACTTTTCTGTGATAACCACTTTTTTTTGGACACTAATTATGACGGCTAATCTAGGCACACGGGAGCGTGTCAAGCCAAGTTCAAGCTAACAGAACTGGCTAGTAGCACCGTGTGTAATATTACACGAACCATTAGGAGCCACTTTTGACCCCTTCATAACTCAAAAACCATTTCACATAAACATGTCAAATGGCTCATATATTGAGGTTTTCATATACGAATTATATTACAGCCTTCGCAAGTTCTAAAGCTGTAAGTTCTTATTTTATTCTTCCGAAAATTTGGTTTGCTGTTAGAAACTAGCCATCGAACATAGGGCTCTTCCATGACTGTTTTAGTAGGTACTTAATAATAATTCGTATATGAGAACTAGCCAAGTCAGACCTTAGGCTTCAATATATATTATATTATCCTAAATTACAAGAAGAAATGATATTTTAAGTTGTTATAAAATATTTTATGTTGTTATAAATAAATTTCAGGACTGACTATTAGCGATGCCCGATACGTCGCTTTGTATCGATATATCGTATCGTAATGTATCGGAACTCATCGATACACGATATATATCGTATGCCTTTGTATCGATACTGTAAATATCGTATCGAAATATCGTATTGGTTTAAAGAAAAAGTAAACATCTTATCTCAAATGTAGGTTTGCTTTCTAACTAAAATTAACAAAAAAAGAAACAAAACAATCGTTAAAACGAATTATAAAAAAAAATATGTAAGAAGACGTACCCACACACACACACGATTTTCCACAACTGCCAGTTTTTGAATATGAACTTTTAAGAAATAATTATCTTGACAATCGTTTTGGGTCCAATCTATTTCGATTTTCTGTCAGCGTATTATTAGCTGAAGAAAATAAACGCTCGGATGGCACTAGTGTCGCAAGCACTGATAGATATTTGAGAGCTAAAATAACAAACTAATAAATAGTATTCAGTACTAATAAAATCAACAAAGTCAAAAGTAATATTTACATTACCTTACCTATTCGCATCGTATTACAAAAGTTAAAGCCGCACCTACAAGTGTAGCGGCATTACAATAGAAGAATTTTGTTTACATTTGGACTCTTTGTTTCTGTTATCTATCTTAATATTTCATAAACTAAATTAATATCACTCTAAGTACCTAGTCAATACAATACGATATTTTTGATACGATATTCGGGTGAAACGATACGATACAGCCAAATATCGCATTGCCGTGTATCGATACAAAATATCGATATATCGCATTCCGTTGTATCGATACACCAAAATATCGATACGTATCGGGCATCGCTACTGACTATTGAACTTGGCATCCATTTAGATCTCACTTCTTTTGTCGATGAAATCAACAACCAAGGCATATATCATAATATTGCACTTAGCTCTCATTTCACATTTATGTTTTTGATGGGATATTGTACTACCCTCTGCTCTGGCTCTCACATATTCACGACGGAACACACTGCTCGGTGCTAGATATATTAATGAGAGTGGTAGCTAATCAGGCGGGCCGTAAGATTCTACCACCAAGCGTGCTGGATAGATTTTCCCGGTCAGCGTTGAAACTTACAACAAGCGTCTATTCCCAGTGTGCGGTAAAGAAGTTTTATATTCTAGCTCGTCCCCACACACGCGGAATTCCTTTACGGGCTTTGACTGTAAAAGTCAAACTAGTCTTACAATTATGCTGTACTTATGTCATAATCATTATCCTACAGTCAGAACAACATTTAAATATCGTCAGTTTAATGGGCTAGGGATTAAAAATAATCCAACAAATGCAGCGCGAAAAAGGCAACCTGTTAAAAATTCAGTACAATATAAAACCGCGGTTGGATAAAATTCAGTTTCTCGTGTAAAATGCAGCTAAAAGGTTGGATTAAAATATATTGCACAAAGATAAATTCACTGGGTGTAACGGTGAGCACCAGTTATACTTAATTATTATCTACAAAAGGCCAAATTTTGAAAAGGTATCTTCACTGGCTGTGTTTCTCTTTATTTTACGCATATACATTTTTGACTAATGATTAGGTACTTGGGTAATCAATAGATTGGATTGGATTTATGATACACTTTTCCCGATAAACTACCGGAAACCATGGGTCGATTCTAGCGGTCGCGGACGAATACTGCAATATGAATTATGTCAAGCTCAAAATCGGAGAGAGTTGCGGGTAAAAGGAAAAAATATAAACGGAAATTGAAGGTTGGATTCACAGTACTGTTGGTAGCAGTTTCATTTTACGCAAACACAAATAATAATATACGTTTTGATATGAAAGAAGTAATATTATTTTGTTTTCGTTTCCTTTATCGTCATTGGTGAAGAGGAGAGTCCTTAAGAAACACCTGAAAAGGCACTTACTGTTTTCGAAATTTCTATAAACTCTCTGCATGGAATTACATAAAAAAAATAATGAAGAACCTTAATAGATGTGCCAACAGTTTCACCGCGAGATATTTGCGAAATCATCATTAGTTTCGAGAAAAAAAAAAATTAAATTCCATCAAAAACATCTAAATCGACCTTTTCTATTTGCAGAATTTACTTAATTTTAAAGGACTATATAAAAATCTATTTAGTTTAATCGTGACACGAAAGTATGAATAACACGTCTACCGTTTTATTATTTTAATAAATCAAACCAAATGAGAGTAATCTACGTCTGAACATTGTTAATTTTTTACGGAAATTGTTTTCCGTTCCCCATACATTTTAGTATGGAGCAATACTCTCCCGTAATTTGTTTTATAAAAGAGTACGCAGGCGAAAAATTTTCAGTGCCATCCTAGAATCCAAGGTGACAGCACGTCCGTTTATAATTCGAACCGAGCTCTCAAAACATCTACGCACAAGGCATAAGGGTGGGTTGCGAGTGTCGTGACATGACTGCATTTTTTCACTCTTTGAACAATAAGACATACGACTCGGACAGTGACCGAATTGACACATTTTAATTTCAATATTTTTTTCACTGAATATTTGGACACCATCAAATTATTGAAGCTTTTTAGTACAGTCAGATGAAAAAGTATATGTGACAAAAAAAGCGTTACCAAAAAAACTATTTGTGGCTTTAAGTAATAGTAATTCTTTCAGTAATAAATAGCTTTGTGGACTCACCACTTTGAACTGCACCAAAATATTCCTCGAAACGCACCAACAATGAAACATAGAGAAGAAAGAGCATGAAGGATTCGTAGTGAATTATATCGATAACGTTTTAAAATTCAGTTGCCCCTTATTGTTTATTTATTAAAACTACTAGGAAAGCAGAAATGAACTGCAACTAGGTGCTTAAGCGACTTACCTCCGGTTTCTGAATTGAGAATTCTAGGATAAGCAGTACTTAAGTAACATTTGAGTACAGAGTTGTCAAAAAAATGACGTATTTTAAAGCATCTTTTTGACAACTCAGTACTCAAATACTACTTAAGTATTGCTTATCCCGAATTTAATTCAGAAACCGGAGGTAAGTCGCTTAAACACCTAGTTCCAGTTCATTTCTGCTTTCCTGGTAGTTTTAATAAATAAACAACAGTTGAATTTTAAAACGTCTATCGATATAATTTATCACGAATCCTTCGTGCTCTTCTCTATGTTTCATCGTTGGTGGGTTTCAAGGAAAACTTTTGGTGCGGTTCAAAGTGGTTGCGCTTCGAGGAATACCCCATCTTTATTTTTACCTAACTGCCAAGGCGCGTATCTATCTATATATGTGGGTTTATAATATTATTTATTAAAAACGGCTGCTTTAGTTATAATCCGGTTAAAAACAGTTTTTTTATAACTATAGGCTGGGCGGAGGACGGATTTTCACAATTATTACGGTATCGTTGAAAGTTTTTTATCTGACTGTACAAAACAGCTTTTTTTATTGGTGTCCGAATCATCAGTGAAAAAAATATTGAAATTAAAATATGTCAATTCGGACACTGTGTCCGAATATATTGTGAGTTTTATATATATATTTTTCGCTTATTATTAGTATAATGATTTCCTTATTTTACCACGTTTCATGGCTACGTCAAGGCCGTGGGCAGACTTGCCAATTTTGACGTTTGATAGCTTGTCAGCTGAAGGGTTCTCTATTTCTTGTTATTACATTTTTCTGCATATTATTACTATTTCAGATAGAAATGGGAAAACGTAAAGAAAATTACAAATAAAAGTTTTATCTTGATTGTATGCTTCCGGAAATAACAGATTCAAGATTAGACAGAAAAATGGAAATAAATGAGCCCAATTATTTGATTGAGGCAATTTAAAAACGAGAATCTGAAAGAAAATCAAAGAAACGGAACAGCGAAAATTAATGTTTTATCTGATGTCAGCAGCCCCAAAGCGCCAAGCAATAAATAGATAAATTAAAGAAAATAATTTTATCAAGCATGACTTTTTGTATTGTACTAAGATGTAGGTACCTATAAATTTTTATAATAAAATATAATTTTAAAATATCAAACAGAAAAAAATGTTACTATACCCAGTAATTGAGTTATGTACATTCATTGTTTTTCATTACAAATCAATCACACATTATCTCGTTTTCATTTTTATTTTGGCTCTTATCTTCCCTCGCAACATTTACATACCCTTAAAATATTCCCAAACAAAAATTATGTGTCATTATATTCGAAAATAGAAACACAGAAAATCAACAATAATATATTACAGTAATTATTCTAAGTTTAAATCTGTCAATACCGATTACACTGTGACCCCACCCTTTGTTCACGACACCAATACTATGGGCACGCGTGCCTCCCGGTGCGGTGAATAAATAGCTTATACATTGCGCGTTTTTTGCAACATACTTACTAGTCCTTCAGAAGCGAACGCGCACTGAAGGTTTATTTAAGGCGGCGCGCCACAAAATAAACCTTCGGTGCGCTTTTGTTTTTCGGTATGTGTACTACTATATTGTGTGATGCAGCTGTATTAGTAGAAATATCGAAGTGTGGGTTCAAAAATAAGTTCTCACGCTCGCAAACCTTCCTCTGAAAATATAGATATACGTATGCCAGATTGTACACCACAGTCAAATCATTCGGACATGCGTACGGTGGGTATAGACTAGAACATTTACTTGTAACCACATTTCGAACATGACGCTCAATGTTTTGTAACAACTTGATTTTAAGAACCAACGAGCATTTTTGTGTAACATTTCGTCGGACAAAGACACGACCGTGAACGCAGCACACGCGACCTGCAGATCCGACATTTCAACAAAGAGTAAACGCAAAATAGAAAGGTAAGTTACAGGTCAATGCTCACTTGCCGTGAGCATTACTTCAAACACCGTGTCGAGCATTCGCAGAAACGTTACATTACATGAAAATGCTTTTTTAAATTGAGCTTTTGCTTGTGTTGTTCCATTCGTAAGAACGTTACATTACATGGAAATGCTCGAGAAAATGCTCTAGTGTACCTATAGGTACTCACATTTTATGCAAACGATAGCACAGATGGTATTGTTTGTATTAATGGCACTGCGCGGTATACCGCCATCTTAACGTACATACTAACCTGTCCAAATTAGAATTTGTGCAAAGAAGACAGCATGTAGGCGGTAAGGTGATCATTTCTGTTCAATCTACCTATAAATGTAAAGCATTTTAGTAATTGCCGATGCCTTTTTGTATTATACTAGCTGCGCTCCGCGGTGTTTACCTGCGGTATTTCGGGATAAAAAGTAGCCTATGTGTTAATCCAGAATATCAGCTACCTCCATATCAAATGTTATCAAAATTGGTACATCCGTTTGAGCGTGAAGAAGTAACAAACATACAAACACACACACTCACAAACTTTCGCCTTTATAATTTTAGTGTGACTATGGGGTTGAAACACAATAAAACAGATAATAAGATTTTTAAAATTTTATTTCATCGTGATAGTAAATAGACGTAAGGATGTAAATAGTAATTGTACAATATACTTATTAGACCTTTTATAATGTACATTAAAATTATGAGCATTTATAATTATAACAATCGTGATCATTCAGAGATATGTACAACTTCAATTAGTAAAACTCTATATACGGTATGCATTCTAATATCATGTAAAAGCTACACTAGTATTTTAAATTACAAAATAATTTTAGTGGTGTAACATCTAAACCTTTAGCTTTAAATCTTATAATTTTAGAACATCGTCGAATCAAATAAATTTTGAAAGAAAATCTGTTCAACCTTGGGCCTGATTACAAAATGTATTGAATTTCTTTCCGTTATTAAAATTCTATGACAACGGATCGCAATAATATCATCTGCAATCGGGCTCAAAATTAATTCACAAAAGTTACAAGATTAGCAAATATAAAAATCATCGTAGTAGGAATAAAAAGAATAAAGGAATAGAGAAACATCGATAAAATATTGGCACAAGACAATTTCGATCATACACAGATTTGAATGAAAACATCAGAGGATAAATTCAGTTTATACATAAAAGAGTTATCAGATATGAAAACAATTTTCTATACAAGGTTTAAAATGTATTAATTATACAGTTCTTCTTATTAAAGATCTACACTCTTTATGAATCGATTTGCGATATGATATTGTTTAGTATTTATGTAATCGATTCAAAAGATAAATCTTTCTTATTACATAATATTTTTATGTGTTATTTTCTATGCAATAGGTATGCTTCTTTATAAACTAAGAAATTCTGTTTAAGACTAAGTTTAGTTCATGTTTCTAATACATGTTTGTTTTACGAATATAAAACATGCTATATCGTTAAAATATGTGCTACATATTGACTTAAAGAAACTGATACAAAAAAATTAAGCTCTGTACAATAATTGTCCTACATTCTAAATTATCTATCAATCAAAAACTTTTATATTTTTGTGTAAGTTCTACAACTTGGGATTAAAATTGACAACTACATTGTAATATTCCATAAAATACGATTATTATAATGACTGCTTGTTGGAAGGTCGTTTTTTACTAGGAAATCTAATTTAAATTAAAAAAATGGAGAAAAGATTCAAATGCTTACTACAATTTAAGTCGAATGGCCGTCTTATGTCGAAATGGCGCTTCTAGTTCATTTAAATAATCTCTGACATTACTGACGCACTTCAGTAAAAAGCACGGCCTGCTCATTGCTCAAACCCTAAAGATTTTTATTCACCTAATAAAAAACAAAAAAAAAACATAATTTCTAAGGTATGTGCAGCACACTACTATTCAAAATTGATGAAGGATAAAATCTATAAATAGTGGAGGGAATAATATAGTCTTAGCTTTGAAATAGGTATTATTATTTCAAATATTTAATTATAGGATTTGGAAAAACTCCGTGATTTGGATTTAAGGCCTACTGTGACATGTCCTGTCCATCTGGTCCCCAATCACCAGTACAGATTCATATATTTAGAAAATAAGCAGTTATTTAAATACAATATAGACTAATTTTATCGATTCATTGATTAGTGCCTTCAGTATTCCTAATGAATTATTTACAAAAATATTAATTAACGTTAACAAAATAGGTTTATCAGTGACGAGTTTAATTGACATTCCAAAAATATATTTTGGTTTTTCGATATGAGTCCAAAAATAAAATTATACAGTGTGCTCAGAAAATAACATGTCTAGATTTGGGCTGTATCTTAGATTCGTATTACATTTTGGAAAAAAAAAACATGGGCGGAGTCCAAGGACTAATTTATAAAAAGGACTAAATACACGATATATTTTACACACATTTATATTAAATATTATACAGAGCTTTGCTATAGTAACTTCCCATCACACAGAATCCCTTAACCAATACATTTCTTACACTCTAACACACCATGTGCAGGTAATACATTTCATTGGACCAAAGTTCAACCTTCAAATCATTTCATAGATTCTACCACTACGTATTATACTAGATACATGCAAAACGTTTTCATACCTACATGCAATGCAAAATTTAATGCATTATAATTACACTCACAGTGAACTAGCAACTAAATTAAATGAAAAAGTCTAAGACACTGCAGATTATTATTTTATACATCATAATTTAGACAATACTTACATCGAGATTGCTTATGATAAATTTATAGACACTTCCAATAAAGTTAAAAGTGGCACTGTTAATATATTATTAGTAAAGTTATTGTGCAGTCCTTACACTATCAAAGTGAAGTAAAAGTCTAATCGCGATTTCTTAACACTCAATAGACACGGGAGATTAGATACAAAAATATCAATGTTAGGATACATGAAAACACACCACGCTAACCTATGGTCCCTCAACAAGACACACATTTAGAACTTCAGCGGAAAGTCTTTGAAATTCGTTGTGACGCCGAAGAGTCTGAACCATTCATTCAAAAAACACACACTATCACAAAAGGAAAAGTTTATATTAGTCCAGTGCAGTGCGATGCTAGTCTAGTCATCAGCTTAGGGACTTTGTGCGGGGCTGGGCCATGGTGGCCTCACTTTTTCCAGCACGTATTTCAGCTGAAAACTGGTATGGAAATGCTACAGATACTCATCTATCTGATCGTAGTCTTCGTCTGGGGGTGATGGCCCAGATACTGAGAGGATCGGTAATCCGAAATGTTTGACAGTTTCGACACTGCCACTGTCATCGGATTTACTGGCTTCTTCATTGATCGTGTCTTCTCTTGGATGTTTGCCCTTGCAGAGCCGCTCTGATGAGTCACTCATTGCTGTTAAAGGTATGTTGTCAGCCGATCTGTAAGTTTGAATTATGGTCAATACAACAAGAACATAAACGTTGCTTGGTCGTTGATATCCTAAGCGGTCAAATTTTTGGCTTCTATATTGGCGCTTAAAATACTTAGGTAACGATTTTCATTTCTGCAACTTTATCTTATTACATGTATTGACCTAACCAGCAGTTTTTGGTAAACTATATTTCATAACTAAATAACATCAGTGCCGTTTTTTTTAAACATGGCATCTCATTAAATTTACTGCCAGCATGCAGTCTTGAAATACTACGGTGAAATGATAAAAAAATAATAAACAGAAAAATAGACACGCAAAAACAAAAAATGAAATAAAAACAGGATTCCGAGTGAATTCTGACGCCTCACTTCAAAGTGTCCTCAAACTACTTTAATAGAAAAGTTAGAACGGGTATTACATTGAATAATTAAGTTTTACTTTTCTATTACCCTTTACTTTGAATAATGTTCTAAAAGCAAAAAATATGAATACGCTACTTACCTGGCTTTACGACAAAGTTTAGACTGAGAGCCGTGACGCCTCAGAAACTCGCCGGCGTCAAAGCCTGGGAAACCACCAGCAGGCTCGGCTGACACGAAGATTGCAGAGTTGACACGAGGGCGGCTGCAACGAGCCAATAAACGCTCCTCGCACTCCAAGCTCTGTGTATGCGTATGCGACCAACGCATGTGCTGCAAACACAAAGGAAGAATTTGAGAATTTTGACATGTTTCCCAAATGGAACCGGATCTCTAAAAAAATATCAACTCTGTGAAGTGATCAATCTCTGTGATCTACAATTTCTATTGCATAAAAAAAACAGACAAGACAGAAGTGAAAAATGTTTGTAATTCCATCTATATAAGAAAGAAAAGATATTAATATTTCAAAGCATTCCAATAGAAAACAACAAATAAATCCACAGTAAGTGAAAGTTAAAAGTGTAGTATTAAATTAATTGGTTGTGAAAGTACCTATTCAATTGGAACTAATCTGGTATTCAGAAATGGTGACAACTGTTGTAATATTAAATTAAACATTAAGTCTATTTTCATTAATTTCATTTCATATAGAACAATAAAAATAAAAAGATTCAAAATGATAAGAACTCCGAAAGATAATCAAACAGAAGGCGGCTATAAAAATTATATTTTGAATTTAACATTGGAGATCAACGTACAAAAGTTGGTTTTGAAATAGATGTATTTGATTGAGAAAACGTGGACTATGTAGATAAATGTAAAAGTGTTCAAGTGGAAAATAGAAGTGAAATATTGAAAAAGGATTGAACAAATGTAAAAACAATCGCCGTATTGGATTCAGATAACAAGTTTGGAACAAGATTCTCCTGCCGGTGTGGTGTAACTTCAAGAGGAAAGTTTCAAGTTTGCCCGTATAATACTTACCAAGATAAATTCAATTCTAACTATATAATTTGTTGTACGACTTGGTGTAAGGATTTAAACATATTTGATTATGGTTTATGTGGAAATAATCTATTGTACAAAAAATAATGTTTCTTTTTGAGTTCGTCTTCTATGCTTTCGCGCATCGTTCATCCGATTGAGTTTAAACTTTGAACAGTTGTTGTTGGGACTTGTGCAAAGGTTTCTAACATAGTACCATCAACCTTCAATAAGTAGCGAGAGTTGTATCGAAGAATATGCAAGGGGGAGTAAAAGTTCTATGAAGAAAATGTTCATATGCGGGCGGAGCCGTGAGGGCACAGCTAGTTTAATACAAAAAACAAACATTGACATTTTAAAAGGAGGCCTCTATGCGATAGATAAATTTTAATAAACATTAAGATTAATGTAAAATTATGTTTTAAATATTACGTCCACATACTCGAATTCATTTCATTTGAATAGTCTTTTAGTCTAGACTTCATAAATTCCAGAATACAACTACTATCTTTATGGGATGACTAATAACCTGCATATGGCTCAGTTAGTTCCACATTAGCCATATAATCGGCTTTATTTAATAGAGGACTCAAATCATGACTGTCTCGTAGAACGTTTACTAAACCAATAACATTTAAAAATACTAAAGCTATCCTTGGATATTTAATAAAGTTACGTACCTACAAAGAAACATTTTAAACATGTATAATTGGGCGCCATTCTTTGCGTGTCAGTAGAACGTCACCGTGACAAACATGCGATACTTGTGACATAAACAAATCCACGACTCAAAGTGAATACTGTTGAATACACACTCAAAATTCAAATAACTCAAAACACAAATTTAATTAACCTTCACTTGAAGTTATAAGGTTCAATTTTGCACAAACACATTCACAGATCCTAAAGATTGCTTGTCATCGGAAGGCACGCGATTCGCGAGTTTGGGAAGGTAAAGTTATGTTTGTAAGTAATGTATGGAGTAAATGTTTGTGATTCGTGTTAATATGCTATACTGATTTATATAAAGTCAGTGCGAGTAGTAGTAACAATACAAGTGAGGTGAAAACACTTTCAATCAATCACCCAATAAAAACAACGTGAGGGTCAAACACCTAGCTATCACAAATTCAATAAAATCTAAACGTAAAACATCATGACAATCAATAAAGTTTTCTATTGCTTTTATCATATTGAATTAAGTACAAATGTTCTTATTTCATCCTCGTAAGATGAAAAAGACAAAATAAATAGTGATAACATAGGTGTTTCAAAATACCTACAAAATGGTCAGTTCTATTTGCCTAAATCAAAAGCATCTAAAGTCAAATCCGGAATAATAGCCTGTAGCAAAATATATAAAGTCGTTTGACATACTAAATTTGAAAGGCATACTTGAAATTCATAATGGTCGAATTACGTAAAAGTTGAAATGACTCAAAAGGTACTTACTTTAGCCTTAGGCAAATTAAACGTATCCATTGTAAATTTTGGTATTTTGATAAGTACCCATTATCGTAAAGCAAATAATGTTTCGTCTAAAAGAATACATTACTTAGTTGTAATTGTTGTTAACCAAGTAAAATACATTATTTAGCTTATCAAAAAACTTTACTGCTCAACCGTAACGTGTAAAATTACTAAGTTTACACCTTTACTATTAAAAATTCTACATTACCTTAACACGTCTTAAACGGCACTAGGGTGCTTTCAACTTTTATTTGTTAGTTTAAACGTCGCGTGCAGCACTGTAGAAATATGGGGCATTGTATTGCTTCAATTTTTATAAAAACTAGGCACTGTTTTACTTGGTGTTATTTACATCGGAGGATGACTGACCTAGGTTTGCTTTGCTTGTTGTTTCTATTCCATAGAAACTAAACCTTAACGTTTTTAAATACACGTGTAAAGTTTTTATTCAGTTCTATTAATGTTTATGCATGACTGGTTAATTACTCACGTAGGAATAAAACTTAGTTGTATTAATAGAAGAAAATGTGTATGTGTATTTACTTTACAATACTTAATGACTAATCTTGGCACCTTTTTGATTATAGCAAAACTAAAACATTTCAATATAAATGTAAATCAATGTAGCACTACCGATGAAATTAAAATTAAAACCTTTATTTTAATCTAGCAATGCATGCATCCAAAAATTAAATCTATGGAGCTGATGCTGGCCCCCAAACTATGCCAGAGTCTGCGATGCCATGCAATGATATAATACTTAAATATATTTTAATTATAAACCACTATGTCATCCTAGCCTACGGTGCTCAGGCTTGATCACTTACTGAGGAACAAAAGTCCAAACTCAAGATTTGCCAACGAGCAATGGAGCGACTGTGTTAGAAACACCACCCTGCGCTCCATAATGGAAGTAGCAGATGTGGGAGAAAAAATAGCCAGGCTAAAGTTGTTAGCCGGTCATATCACTCAAATACACCCGGACAGATGGACTAAGATCGTTACTCACTGGAGGTCTGAATAAGGACATTGTCTTCGAGATTGAGCGTGCCATAGATGACGTGACGATCTAGAGGTGTTTGCGGGCTGCCATGGTCAGAAGTGGAGGGAGGTTTGGTAGGCAAAAAAGGCTTTGGCTCAGCAGTGGGACATTTTATAGGCAATGAACGTGGTTTAAGCAACAATGCGTGTATAAATTCATTACTACAACCGGAATGATAGACGTACAGTGGCAGGCGTATGCTCGCTCGGGTTGAACATTACATTGATGACTTTTTTATTACATTGTTTGTGACAATTTCAAATGTGACCTTCTTTTGCCCACAATGTAATTACCACCAAAACAACAACCTATACCTTACAATTAAACTCAGTTTACTGTTTTCTTTTATTACGGCTATAATTTACCAATTGTTTGTAATAACGCATATTTTAACCCAATTATAGCTAACAAATCGAGCATTTATTTAAACAAAGGGTTTAAGAATCACGAACTGAATTCTAAATTAATATTAAAATTTAACGGACGTTATAAAGGACGGTTGTAACGAGTCATTAAAGTTATACTTCCGCCGATAAATTATTCAACTAATTGTACGAAGTCGAGAATTTTAGGGTAATTATGTACTTTTATAAGTGTATTAAATTATAGAATTATGCATTTTTAAGTAACGCTGTTAAGATTTCTGGGTTTAATGATTTTATAGCGCACATTTTAACTGCAAGCTTTGTTAGGTAAATTAATTAATGGATGTCGCTTCAAAATTGTATGATACACGTTGCTTATATCGATGGTAATTATGTTCTTTATAGCCACATCGATTTACTTTTACGTATTTTATAAAGGAAGCGATGATAAATATAACTGCGTTCTATCTAGCGCAAATGGTTAGAGTCAATTGAGAAAAATGAATTACCGCATCCTCGGAAGTGACTGTTTCTATTTATTTTCCGTCGCTATATTTCAGTTTATTATTGTTCATGGTTTTAAATAGATAACTATTGAAACATATCTCTCTAATATTATTATACTATTTGTTTAAATTCCATGATTCATCTCCATTCCTATCCCAGAAATTACAAATCCTTGAAATACTTAAACTCAATCAACTCCCATTCTCATTTCAACTATCTAAGCTTTAATATACACAAAACTACAATCATTTTATTCAAATTAGAATAGCTAATTTGAAATATGTCTTAATTCATCGTTCATAATTTCATATACGCCACATGGACGGACTAACTCATTGTAGAATGGATTCGGTACACTTATTAGAACACTGTTTCGAGTTTACGAGAAATTCAATTACCGACTTTAGAGAGTTAGGTAGCAAGCGTTTGTTAGTTGTATAATGGGTACAGACTAGGGCTGCAAGTGACGTGCATATTGCAAATACGCAGGTCGGCCCCTATTACGTAATTTAACAACTAAATATTTGCCTGCATTTGGATACAACGGTCGTTTGCAGATGTTGGGGTTCGTACTTGTTTTGTTGGGACTCAAGGTAATTTTGGTAAAGCATCGTAATACATACGGCCAAGGACAGATGTTAAAAGGTCGCAAACACATCAAAATACAACATTAGAAAGCAATTTGTTGAATTGAAGTGAAGGAATTTTTATGACATATTTTTTATAGTCAAAATGCTAAATTTTATTGCAAAAATCACGTTATTGAGAAAGAATCTAGATGGCTACGTCAAATCTGAAACTCAACATGATATAGATGAAAAATAAAACAGCCTGGTGCTGGCTAATGCACACAATCGCCTTTTAAACAAAGCAGACGATGGCAAAAAGCCAGAAAAAACTTGAATGAAAACAAGGGAAGAGTAAAGTAACTTAACAAAACATTTCTTTTTATCCATCGCTCTTTGCTGTCGACACAAAACGGTTCGCAATTTCGCTTCCCATGATGGACTTAGTGGGCTTCAAACTAGATTTACGAACAAATTATTATGGCCACGAACATCGATCACGGACCCTTGAAAATTTATCACGGGAAATGAGGCTGGCTTGTTACGTTGCTAATATTTCCTTTGTCTGGCAAATAGCTATAGTTAGTGGGTTTAAAGCTGTTGAATGCAATATTGGAAGGTAGGCCGCATGTATGCATCTGTTGTTCAGTTTTTGCATAATTTAGCACCTGTTGTTTTTTGGTATTGAATTTATTTAGCATTCTTTTTCTTTTTTGCTAGTTTGAACGCGTTACGTTAGAATGAAACGTTTGTTACGTTGCAGCGTTGCTAATATTCCTTTGTCTGACAAATAGATACCTAGTTAAAGCAACTGAGTTTTAAGCTGTTGAGTGCAATTTAGGAAGGTACGCCGCATTAGTGGTTCTCGGTTCTTGGTTTATGTGTTTTTAAATAGTTTAGTTTAGTCTTTTGTTTCTGGTATTTTCGTTGTTTTTCTTCTTTCTATAATTTGTATCAAATTAAACACATTTTGTTGCAATAAAACATTGCCTAGGTATGTTTTATTTAAGTACTTGAACTGTTTTTAAACGTGTCCAAGGACATAGGTGTTAGGTATTAGTGAGCAGTGTCATAGTACCCATCATAAACTGGCTATAAAAAAATATGATCTCTAAAAATCTCTTTTTTAACTAAACATTTGATAAAATAAAAACGTGCATATTACCATAACTAACTTTGCAAATAAAACCGACTCTAAAGCTAGAAAATATAAATCAGTTTTATTTAATCTAGCAGTTCTTGTACAATGTTCATGTTTTTGTTCTCCTTATTTTATCCGTCGCGTCGTGTTGCTTAACGTCGACTTTAAACGCAAGGACTTGACACAAACCTGAGGGATATAATGCCTCTCGCTAAAAGAGGTTAGACGTGACCCTAGGATAATGTCATTAAAACTCAAGTGGCGGGAGGTTTAACAAAAGCAAAAGTGGATATCAAAGTTCACTTTACAAACGGGGAAAATGTGCAAAAGTTTGTTGGTATTATGTATATTTTACAATGCTTCAGGTGATATCAATGTAGCGTGCTTAATTCGGGCTGCTGTGAACAAACGTGTTTAAAACCCAAAACGCAAAACACTGCAAGTGCAATAGTGAATTTCTGGTATCATAATATTATTTGTTCTTTCATGAACCAATATTATTTTGAGCCAAAAGGTTATAAAGGGTTAAAGCACCGGACAGGTCGACCAATGTGACTTTAACATGTTTTTATAACTTTGAAGCTTAACACATATTATTATTATACATTTCTTGCTTCAAACGAACAAAAACACCAATGTGACCTCGCGTCAACCCTTAGAAGTGACGTGTCACTTAAAGTGAGCTTAAAAATATTTGGTACCAGAGGTCGTCAAACCTTTGCAGAGTAGCTCTCGATAGCATATAGGGCTACCACGTTTGTTTCGCTGGATGCCGAAGAAGGTCTCTGAGGAATTATATCAGAGGGATGGATAGCAGCATCTTCCTGTGAATTAATAACACCATACTGTGATTGACAACCTGCATGTGGTGATGATGGAGCTATTTTGGAGGTGTACGCCAATCAGCGTTTGAAATGAATGAAAAGACGTGAACCGGTGCAAGTGTCGACTCCGTGTGAGTAGCGTGCGTAGCAGAAATACGTGTGAACTCAACGCGACTTTGTAACACACTAGTAAGCGTGCTACGGCTTACTTGGTGGTCGCAACCGGCACATCGGCATTGGCAGTGGGGGCATGCCCGCGATTTAGCGCGGGCAGGGCTCCGCTAGCTACCATGGGTTTGCTCGTCTGGCGCGGCATGCAGCAATGCAAATTGACAGCCGCAGTCGCGGGCGCTCCGCCGCGGGTATTGGAAGCAACGGTCCAGGAGACAGCATACGTCCTGCGCACGACATGATTTAAGCAACACGCACATATAGCAACTATACTATGCCCACTACCTAACGAACAGTTTGGGATGTCAGACATTTAGTAATGGGATGGGATATTATTCTATTAAGGATTATGTGAGTACTAAAAATACATGGTATAGTTTATTCAACAGTCAAATGAAGTTGGTAGAAATAAAATGAAATGTTTTATATATCCATGTATTCTGGCACTATCATAACACTTTTATCGAGTGATTCTAAGCTGGAATTTCTTAGAACAATACAATAGCAATCTACGATGTAATTTGTTTAGTAACTGACATGTCAGGGATCCAATTAGGTACACACTCGCAATCTCAATAGCTTTGATTTTGACAGTACAGTACAACACAACTAAAAAGTCCTCAAACTTCGTAGAACCGATCATTTCCGAACTGAGTGCGACTTCAAGACCACGAATTTTTATTAGTACTGCAGTTAAGATCTTTACGCGGACGCAATAAGTGTGTGTGGCGCAAAAATGAGTGACTTCGGTTCGATTAGGTTCATAGATGGTATCTTCTTAGTTCTGACGTTCTGTACCATATCTTTTTAAAATCCGTCTTCTTGGCAACTATGCACCAA
Organism: Amphipyra tragopoginis; assembly: GCA_905220435.1. NCBI lineage: Eukaryota > Metazoa > Arthropoda > Insecta > Lepidoptera > Noctuidae > Amphipyra > Amphipyra tragopoginis. The sequence continues at coordinate 10,213,445 of HG992006.1, forward strand.
GTAATGAATATTTTTGTGTTGTCAAAATGAAAGCTATTATGATTGTGAGTGTATTACATAGTTAGTGTGCTGATTTCACAGTAATGTTAAGTAGGTATCGGATTTCCTCGATTGATTAATTTCTCGGAACGCATTTGAATTCTTAGTAACACAAAAACAAGCTAATACTAGGAAAAGTGAGCACAACAAATATAAGTAACCGAATCTGGTCACGCATTTCTATTTGAATGAAAAAAATATTTTCATTTTCGTTTTTCTGATCCTACCTGTTGTTTTGTGAACAGAAATAACTAACATGGCTTTGACAGATTGAGCTCAAGGCTCAATGTAACAGGATGTACGCTTATTCGATAAGAATTGAGATCTAATTATTTATATGTTACCATTAAACAAAATGTATCAAAGTGCATTACAAAGTATTTTTTTATTTGAGATGGCAAACCCATCTCCTCTCATCCCTCTTAACTCTGGTCAAGGTCAGAGGTGACAGAGACAAAGTCTGCGATGGAGCGAGCCAAAAGAAGCTTGTTCACTGTAACTTTGAAGAGATTCGAGATTCTTTATATAAAGAAATCATTCAGTATCGCAAAGGAGTAACCATAGGAGAATACTTCTAATGACAAAAAGGCTAGATTAACTTAAGAAAAAAAAGTAGTCAAGAGATATGTCATTTTCATAACCCTAGCGGCTGACCTACATGGCGACGGACATTTAAAATCGTGTGAGCTTGTACGTGATACGACTAATCCTCCCATAATCCTACTTACCAAACCTTAGTAGTGGACAAAAAACCACTAAATCTATATGCTTACGAAACAATCTATTTTTCGTAGGTCGTTATTAATTCGGATCATGATTTGAGATACTACAGAAAAGTTGAAAGGGAACCGATTATCTTGGTATGAACATGTGATGAGGAAGGACGAAAAGCATGTGACTAGAAAGAGGGAGATCAAAAAAAAAGATGGATGGATTGTGTGAGAGATTATATGAATGAAAAGGGAGTAAATGAATGCAGGACGGTTAATAAGGGAGAATGGAAGGAAAAACATTTTGCGCCGACCCTAAGTTACTTGGAATGAGGGCAGGCAGAAGACCTCAGAAACTACTTTGGATTACTGTAGATTTTAAGATACATTTATGTAACCAAACCATCAATATGAACGAGAGAGGCGACAAAGCAAATCAAGTTTGTGAAAGCATTTTTTTTTTTCAAAACGATTTCTTCTGTTTAGCAAATCTTCTATTGTGATTGTCCCACGAAAGTTATGTTACAAAAATCTCATTTTTCCCATACCTTTGAAGAAATTTAACCGTTTATTTAGACCCACTTCCACAACGACTCGCTGAGTGCATTTATAGTCCGTTTTGTAATCTCTGAGACAAAATTTACAGGCACAAATGTGAAACTTGTAAATTTTAGGAACATTATTTACAAATTTGACGTTTCATACCTGTCAATTCAATCTCAGGGATTAAAAAACGAACTTTAGTGCTAAACATATTTAAAATGTCATTCTGTGTCTATCGACTTCAAACAATTGACTGAAATGCAATGCTATTTTAAATAATGTTTCGCGCTAAATGTGTTTAGCGAGTTGTTGTGTCAGCGGGCTTTAGTGCCGAGTTCTCTTCGAGTCCTTTACAATGATAAAGAAGAAATATTTAGAGCATAAAATTGTGGACTAAATATAAAATTAAACATAACTTCTACTAAATTGAACACATCACACAACCGATAGAGATAGCACTCACTACATGCGATCGGGATTTCATGACTCTATAAAATTCAATGCACAGCTAAATCGTGGGAATTCAATAAACGTATGAACATTTTCTGATTTAGTAACGAAATCAAATGCTTGTGATACTTTTTGACTATGAGTTTTAGAATAATATTAGAACCGCGGCTTTGCCTACGGAAACATAAGGTAACTGCTCGTCACCCACACTCAAGATCGTGATTATTTGTACCCTATAACCCGCTAAACAGACAAAAAATTTAAAACGACATTTTTGGCAACATTATCGTTCCTAGGATGCGTTTTGTACTAAACTTATTTTTTACGATTACGATTTTATTATATGTCTAGATTATTTTATTATAATTATGAATATAGATTCGATATGACGAATTCATAAGAAAATATTCTAATAGATGAAAATAAAAATAGACTGACAAATTATGTTGCAATATCTTGTATGGGGCATTGTGCTCCTTACAATACTCCGCGTAACAGAAATAAAGAAAGAGAACGCGATAGAATCCGTAAAGATGTTTGCATCAGATAATACGATTCTGGTACCTACAGAAAACTTCAAATTAACAAAAAAATCTAGTTAAAATTGATGTCAGCCAGCCCAGTATACTAAAAAAAGCAATAACATTATTCAAATGAACTCCGGGACAACTAAATCGAGCCACCGTGCATTTTTATGTATCTAAAGGTCCGTTTTCTTGCGCATGAATTTTATACTTAAAGCCTTCAGATACAGTTTTTTTATTCAGTAACATCAAAAAAGTGCACGAGGACTTTTCCGTTTGGTGGGAACTTTACAGACTTCTATATAAATAAATGTAGGTTGCTCGATTTAGGTGTCCAGGAGTGTATTAAATCTTAATATATATAAATCTCGTGTCACAATGTTTGTCCTCAATGGACTCCTAAACCACTTAACCGATTATAATAAAATTCGCACACCATGTGCAGTTCGATCCAACTTGAGAGATAGGATAGTTTAAATCTCAAATTATAGTCGCAATTTTAATTTATTGCTAATTATTTGTCTGTTATTATTTGACAGTCACAATTATCTGTTAACTCCAAATGATTCTAACAGATGTCGATACCTTTCGACTGGGTTGAGTAAGTAATCAATAGATGGCGCTGCTATGGTAAATCTATGAGCTCATTGTAAAATGAAGCTAAGCTAATTTAATCTATACTAATATTATAAAGAGGTAAAGTTTGTGAGGTTGTAGGGGGTAATCTCTGGATTTACTGAACCGATTTAGAAAATTATTTTACCAATAGAAAGCCACGTTATTTGTAAGTGTCATAGGCTATACCTATTTAAAAAATAAATGTCACCCGTGCGAAGTCGGGACGGGCCGCTAGTATATTATATAATTATGTATTATTCAAATATCTACAAATAAGGAGGTCCTTAAATCGAGTTACCGATTTGAGGTCATATTAGCCCTCATTTATAGAGACATGGAGCTTAGAGTGTGACGCGGGGCGTAAAGCAGACAATTCAAACATAATAATCATGACGATATATTAGATTGTTTAAGCAAACGCGTTTTTGAGATATAGTTATAAACGAGGCCTAAGGACCAAAACTCACTTAGCGTATCTTGCATCGCGTACTGCGCGAGATACGCGACGCTTAAGTGTGGCTGTAGCCGCTAAAAATGCGCCAAATATAGTTAACATCAATCGAACGCAAGATGCGCGAAACTTTTATGGCTTATTACGCTCGGCGTAACGACGTAATAATACGCGTAGTGAGGCCGTACAGGAGAATTTGTTTGACGTATACGCGTAACGTGACAAAACTTGAGCCAAGCAAGATACACTCACTGTGTCTGCAGCCTAATGTCCTAAAATCCTGTTGTTGTCACCGTCTTTGTCACACTAATCTCGGAAATATTCTTCTTCTTCTTAGCATTTCTATGAAGATCATACCTATCTTTATACGTGAACAGTCTTTGAATTTGTTTAAGCTTATAAGATTAAAATTCTACTGAAACTATATTGTGGATGTAGAATTGAATAACGAAAATTGAATTTCATGAAAAATTTAAATTGAGATTTACGTATTAAAAATATTTTTTTTTATATTTTGCGAAGATTTCCAAACAGCTAAAAGTGTTCAATTCTATTTAGATCAAAAGGCAATCATGAAAAGATTTTTGTGGCGTTTACAAAAATGGCTTCTTCGTATAGAAAACGTAGTTACTTAATACATAATAATATGTATAGCAATATGTTGTTAAAAGTTAGAGATTAAGTATTTTATATTTTTAGCAAAATCTAATTACTTAATATTATCAAGCGAAAGTAGGATAATAAAGTAAATCAAAATCAGCAAATTGTATTCCCCATTAAATCACTGGAAGTAAATCGGATGGATGTGTAATGCATTCTCCATTTTCATTTCGCTAATACAACACAAATCCGTCGATTTAATACATTTGTGAAGCGTATTACTCTAAAAGCAGTGCACATTTGAATTTCACGTATCAAATGAAACATAAATAGTATTTAATTCTGTTTAAATGATAAATCCTTTTATAATGTATCTTATTGACAGGACAGAAAAGTGAATTGGAACTCTTAGCGTAGGTGTATGAAATCCATTTTGAAAAATATTATTAGCTATACTTCGGCCATTTAACTTTTGTATAAAAAGTAAGTAAAAAAATAAACCTTCGATTATGACACATTTATTTTGCCGAATCGTTTAAAAGTACCTACACGTTTTTGAACATTAAGGCTGGCTTAGTGACAGGACAGCACAGAAAAGGATTTTTTGAGACAATTAATCCTTATTTTAATACCCTTTGCACTCGTGTTACCGTACCTTGCGATGCATCCTGCAGTATGCTCGACAAGTAGGTTAATACCTACTCATCGAGCGTAACGCAGGATTAAATCATTTTCTTTAATTAAATGAATCTTTCTGAAATTAAAAATTTAAGCTCTAAGGAAAATGATAAATTGTAGAATCAGAACTTGATTATTACTATCATGTATTTTATGTAATTTACATTTATCTTACGAATTCGTAGTTTATTCAGTTCAAAATTGTCAAAAAATTTTTTTTCCTCTCCCTATTTCGATGTTTGTCTTTTTAACGCAAAGGTTGACTGGTAGAGAACGTCTTATAGCATTAAGTCCGCCTTATGTACCACCATAGTGCATAGAAGTAAAAATAAATAAAATACCTAATTATATCAACCAGTAATAAATTAAAAATAAATGATGGAATCAGGCGTTACTTTGCGGAAATCCATAACATACAAAAATGCAAATAGAATATCTAGCTTTAATTCCGCTGAACAAGATCGCTGGTTTGGATGCAGTATGCAGCACCACCCTCCCGCCCACGAGTATATGGACATGCAGAAAGAGTGAAAAAATAATGCAACATGCAACCAAACCAATACACGACACGTGTTTCACCCCTGCACGGGGCATCCTCAGGATTATGTTGGCTCCTCGACCGCTAGGACGCGAACGGTTTCGCTCTTTCTGCATGTGCATATACTTGTGGGTGGGAGGGTGGTGCTGCATACTGCATCCAAACTAGCGATCTTGTTCAGCGGAATTAAAGCTAGATATTCTATTTGCATTTTTGTAAGTAATAAATTACATTGTAAATTTTTTTAATTAACTTTAATTTACTGAACGTTTAAAATTGGCTCTGTCAATAGAGATAACAGATCGAAGTATGAATAATGGAATATAATCATAGATGTAAAAATTGATAAGGTTTGTAATAATGAATGGTTGGCGTGTGTTCAATGCACATTGTCTAATTATATATGAAAATTAAACTAGCTTTGATTTATTGCTTTGCGGCTAGAATTGCTTCTAAAGTCTAAATAGTACTTTTTTAAAATTATTTTAATATTTTTTTTTGGTTTGCCTCTTTATACTTATTATGAACAAAAAACATAATGTATTATTAATTTGTCTTTAATTGTCTTAAAGTAGAATAATTATAACAACATTAGCGATAAAAGTGGTTTGTTTTTAACGGTGACTTTTTCGGTCCAAATATGTTTCGAGTTCAATAAACTAATTTGATTGAAAGTAGATAAGTACACTTGGGAGCAAATAAATCGACCCACTCCTTTTTACACTTGTCCTGGTTTTAGTTTTGGTTTCATGAATTAGGTATATATGTATAATTCTATAAAATTTTGCATTTGAAAGTTTATTAAATAACCATTAAAATCAGGGTAAATTATTGAATTATAACCGTTTTATATGATAATTTAGGTATTGGTTCATAAAGAAAAACAGTAATTTTGATAGAAAATTGGGTAAGGTTAAAACAGTCCAGAAAAAACAAATAAAAACAAAAATATTGTAACAATCAAACTACAAAATGGGTGTATTTAACAAAAAACCCCAATTTAACCTTTTCTTCTTGGAGTGCAATCAAAATATCATAAGCAAATTAAATGCAATAATTTCATTCTACCCTTTTATTTTTAATTTAAAATGAAAAGTTGACAAAAAGCTACCCTTATTGTAAAGCTCATCAAATAACTTTTTAGAAATTGATGTGTTCCATGATAACAAAAATAACAACCAATGTGAAAAATAGAAGTGGCTCGATTTATTTGCTCCCAAGTGTATATCCATAACAATATCGTCAAAACAATATTTCTATCTAAAATATCATAAGCGCTAAAAACAAAGATACAAGAATTGCTTAGTCAAATTATTTTAAAACTAAGGTTTTTTATAATTTCGCGACCTCGATTTGTTAATGGCAATAATATTTAATAATACAATTGTATTTATCAAAATCGAGACAAACACCCAGCTTCCGAAAAGCTGACCAACGCAAGGAACTAATCACCTGTCAAAAACTCGTGTCAAGGGATTTGATTGGTTGTTAGTATTTTGGTCGACCAATCACATTCGTTGACATAAAATTTGTCACAGAATAAATTGATTAGCCACTCAGAAATCGGGGGTAAATCTGATGAATCTTCCAATAATTTCATTTCGTTTTCACTTACAAAGGAAAATTCTTCGCTGAAAAGTTGATTTATAAAAGGAAAAAGGGCACTACCCCTTACTTTGTTTTAATGAAAATAAGTCAGCTTCGTGCTTAATGTCACCGTAATAAAAGGCTTAATCAAGCGCTAGACAAATTAAGTTTATTAAGGTGCTTTAAAAATGTTTGTTGTAAGTAATTGGTATAAGTGTAATTTATGCCGCAAAAAGAGTTTATTGGCCTTACAGTGCGTTGAATCCACGAGGACGCGCCCCATTCTTTGTATAAATCGCTAGAGTACAAAAGTGTGCATTATAAATTGCTATTCTGTTAGTTCTATCGCCACACTATACTTAGATGTGTGCATCATATGCACACTGAAATAAGATAACAATGAGAGATGTGTGCATACGCACCACGCGGCTACCTATCACAAAAAGGAGTGGGGCGCGTCGTCGTGGATTGAACGCACTAGGTATACCACAGTTTAAGAAGAAAAGTAAATGATTTTCCAAAAAAAGTAATAAAAACTAGGTACGGAACTTCTAAAAAAAATTTTTGCTATTAAAAATGCATGGTGGATACTTATTTTATATCTTAAATGTATTAATGTAAAATATATGTCCCAATAACGACAAAAGAAAATAATACAATTACAATAACAAAAAACAGCGTTCTGCATAATTTATTTACTACTGTGGCTCCGTAATTTTTAAAATATTTAGAGCTATCTTAAAACGTTTTATTTCACAATTCAAACATTTGAAAATTTTCCAACAATTTCTCAATTTGTTTTAAAATAAATAAAGTATTTGTATTTTACTTTCTACAATACCACATAATTCTCAAATACGTTCCTGTTTCCTATTAAAGAATGTTCATTCTGCGGTCTATTTTCAAAAATATTGTCGAAACTGCTACTTAGCCTTACATTTTCCTACAAGTACTTCGGTTTTCGAATTTATTCTTACAACTTCTTCCTAACCGATCTCGACAGAATTTGAGAATAGAATGCCTTGTCTGGAATTTTATTAGAAAGATATATAGTGATTTGAGTTCGACACTTGAAATTGAGACCTTTTTAAAAGATTCTAGACGGGTTGATGTCTGTGAAATATACACACATTTTATTAGACGATATAATGTTATAGTACCTATAAAATCGGGTCCGCTGCGTCGTGTTTTCGTGTTTGCAAACAGGATAACATTGTTTGCTAACCGAATAGGGGCGTGGCCTAACAGTTTTGTTAGCAAAATTGGCGCTGCGGACCCGGTCTAACATTGTTTGCTATCCGAATAGGGGCGTGGCCTAACAGTTTTGTTCGCAAAAACATAATAACATGTTAAATTGGCGCTGCGGACCCGGCTTAACAAGTACATACAATAAAGTATCTATCTGGAAGAATTAGAGGAAATGTTTTTTATTTACTATTGTTGACTTAATCGCTTTTGATTCTAGTCACACCTGATGGTAAACGCAGACATGATCTAAGATGGAACTCACGAATCCGAATAACAGAGATTTGTATTGAGGAATTCCCAAAAATCGATTATTCAGATCTGTCCCCCTGATCTGTCCCCTCGTCGGTAACAGGGGAACAGATCGAAACTTTTTATTTATATTTGTCCCCCTTAAAAACAGCAAGGGACCAGAAATAATTCGTTCAATCTGTCCGTTCTTCTTGGTGACAGGGGAACATATCGATTTTTTTATTCCTGCTTGTCCCCCGAAGGTGACAAATCAGGGGGACAGACCCGAATATCCACTGGCTTGAGAGCCAGGTGAGCCAGCTAGGTGAGCCTCACATACACACGAAGAAACACAATAAACTGCTTGGCTTTAATGTGAGGATAGCACCTAGCCAGGCGGACTGTATAGATCCTACCATCAAGCATGCTGGGTTTTGTTGAATCTTACTATTAACACGCGTCTATTCCCAGCGGGCGGTTACAGCGGTTACGCACTGCATCCGATCCGGCCGGATCCGTAAAATACGGATATAAAAAACTCGGACCGAATTTAGATATTGCTTTTCGCACTGCATCCGATCCGAATTCGTGAAAATACGGATCTAGAGTCTAAAAATCTTGGACCGAATTCGGATATTGCTTACGCACTAATCCGATCTCTGATCTAAATCCAAGCAAATTAGGGGCCATCTTTGGCATATTTCCGATTTGAATCGGAGGTAATGCGAAAGCGTTCATACAAACAGTACTACGGCTACTTCGGTCTGTTAATATTTTTTCCGAATTGGAGACTCACGGATGACGGAGAGAAATCGGATAACGGAAGTCGGATCTAGTGCGTAAACTACCATACAAATAATTCTATGACTACTTCGGAACGTATTTTCACGGATTCGGATCGGATGCAGTGCGTAATCGCTCTTAGGAAGTTTTTATTCTGTAGCCCGTCTCCACAGTGGATTAAACAATGATCATTTTGTATTTATAAATACAAATGAGAATTTACAAATACAGTAGCCGTTTTCCTATTAACATAAACAACTAAAATATACTGAAATACTAGAACAACGGTCCCACTATCTCATACATTTGAAAAGCTATAACTCTTCTCTCGTGCATTCACAGTTCTATTTCAGTCCGCACATAATCGTAATGTTTAACCGTTTGAAATAAAAGGAGACACTTACGAGTTACTACATGGCTATTACAGTTAAATCTGCTCGGTTTGGATATATTCCAATGCTTGTGTGGATTACAGTCGGGTCAATGTTGTGTTTTATGGAAGTGAATGTGCAGATAAATTTTATTTCGGAGTATTTCTTGGCATAAACTGTAGTCAGTTTGAGATGATGATATTGTTATGTACGGTATACATATTAACATATCGTTGTTTAGCTAACAGTATCGCTCAATACAAAAATGCAAATAGAATATCTAGCTTTAATTCCGCTGAACAAGATCGCTAGTTTGGATGCAGTATGCAGCACCACCCTCCCGCCCACAAATATATGCACATGCAGAAAGAGTGAAAAAATAATGCGACATGCAACCAAACCAATACACATGTAATAATAAATGTGTTTTGGTTTGGTTGCATGTTGCATTATTTTTTCACTCTTTCTGCATGTGCATATACTTGTGGGCGGGAGGGTGCTGCTGCATACTGCATCCAAACTAGCGATCTTGTTCAGCGGAATTAAAGCTAGATATTCTATTTGCATTTTTGTATGTCATGGATTTCCGCAAAGTAACGCCTGATTCCATTATTTAGTATCGCTTAGGTAAGTTGTATTTTTTCATTTTTAGGGTTACGTACCCAAAAGGTGCTAACGGGACCTTATTACTAAGCCTACACCGTCTGTCGGTCATAGGTCTGTTGTATCTTTTTAACCGTAATAGGCAGCCAGTTGAAATTTTCACAGAATATGTGTAGCCTCTATAAGGCACTTGTCCTACTGCGAGCGATGAGCGAGCAGCGAGTAGAGCTAAAAACGTCTTAACACGAAAGGACTACAAGAAACCTCGAAAAAAAAGGAGTTTTTCTACGGTTTTTTTTTTCGTGATCTGTCTGAAAAACGGTAATACCGTATGTATTACCGACGATATGATTTTAGTGCATAGTCTATAGTTAAGCAAAAAAGAATAAAAACATTTATTTGACAAACATGTGTGGTAGGTAGTACGGAATCCTTAGTGCGCGAGCCCGACTCGCATTTGGCCGCTTTTTATTAAAACCAATATTATAGTAGATTGTTTCACAAGGGAGCAAAATAATATTTTTACGGCGAGGGCGCTTTTTTGAATCCAGAGCGAAGTGAGGGATTCTAGAGTAGAATCCCGAGCGTAGCGAGGGATTCTTTAGTAGAATCCTGAACGTAGCGAGGGATTCAAAGTATATCGCCCGAACCAAAAATAATTTTGCGCCCGAGTGATACACTCTACTTTTCATCACCCACTATGAGAAAATAAAAGGCGCCTCATATTTTATTGTAATATTATTATTTAATAAAACAGAGTAACAACTAAATTGAAATTAAATAGTATCTAATAATAAAACAACTAAAAACTTATATTTACATTTGAGACGTTTTCGCAATTATGAAAATAATTTAACGCGCGCTCAAATCAAATCAAAAGTTTTTATTTCACATAAACCATTACAGGCGCTTATGAAAAGTCGAATTAAGGTGCACGGTTCCAATTAGTCGTTTCCTATGGAGAAGAGCCGGCAAGAAACTCCATGGTTACTCTTTTAAAATCAATATCTTTAACAATTAGCTAGCTAGCTAGCTAGCGCTAGCGCTACGTTCTCATTCTTTATTATTAATTTATTTTTATAATCAGCAGGCGCGCAGTGCCGGCGGCGCGACTATGGGCCGTCGTACCAGCCAGTCTTCAAACAATATTTGCGTTCGATTTCTTTGGCGCTGAACACTAAAATGTTCCAAATTCAAAAAGTGCGCGGCAAAGATAATTGCGGCGCACTTATTTATTAAAGAGGATTAAAAACTCATTCCTGCCCGCTAAAAGAATTCAAAAAGTGCGCGGCAAAGATAATTGCGGCGCACTTATTTAATAAAGAGGATTAAAACTCATTCCTGCCCGCTATAAGTTTCTTAACAGAAAACACCACCTTTGGGCGCACTTAAAGGCGAACCAAGTCGTCCTTTTCGAATAGGTGGGATGAAAAATTAATTTAAATTTAATTCATAATCAACAAAATTGTGCATACATTTTTTTTGTTAATAGGTCGTTTATACGTAGTTATAGCACATACATAGATACAGCTACTTGCTTTTCAATTAATTTATTGAATTAATTTTGAATTTTGAATTGCTCTTAAATTCAATAAAACAAACACTTTTTTGGCTCTTCTGAAAATAAAATTGGTTGCTAAGATTACTAGCTAAGCAACGATATTCCATTAGTATGTACTTACCGTTTTTAAATTTTGTCATTTTGCTAAACTCATATCAAAACTATAAGTAAGTGCAATATAAATCGTAAAGCATCTCTACGATCACAATATTTCCACAAAATAGACTAAATAAAATAATATGTATATCATATCCATGAAAGGCAATTAAGTTTTGCATATCGATTATCCACGGATAAAAAGGTAGGTTGCCTCAAATGTAATCAATAATAATTATCTACATAAACTCACGCCTGTATTCCCCGAAGGGTTGAGGTGTACAGTACACCCACATTTCGCCGTTTATGTTTACGTCCCATGTAATAGGGGGAGAGCTTATTGCCATCGACCGTGCACAAATCCAGACTCCGGGCTGCTACTGAGAAATTCCACACGGAAAAACCCAGTGACACTTTTCCCGACCTGGGGATCGAACCCAGGACCTCATGCTCAACATATATTATCTACTCTATCATTATCAAGCTTTTAAGGATTAACTTCTAGTCTCACCAGCTGCGGCCGATTATGTAAGATAATATCACTATCAAGAACATTAACATCTTCTCATAGACATGTAATCATCATATTATAATATAAAAAAAACCTGCACCTGTAAGCGCAGACAAGGACTAAAATGAAGCACACGAATCCAAATAACAGAGACATAGAGGGATTCCCCTATACTCCTCTGGCTCTCACATACATACGATGGAACACAGTAAACTGCACTGCAGCAATTAATGATACACCTTTAATCATATCATATTACTGCCCATTGTCTGGTAGTATGAGTGTGTCATGCTCACTTTAAATGTCCTGCTGATGGTGGCGTTGTATATCCGGTCGTTGGGTTCCCTATAATATGGTTGAGCTGAGCGATGCGGATGTGCACGTCATGCTCGTGAACGGGTGCTGTCTGTCGGGACTGGTCAGCCCATAACTACTAGGGCAATTCTAGAAGGCATATTTTCTTTTCCTATTTTCTACTCTTATGTGAATTTATTTGTTACATTAACCTGCATTATTCTCATTCTATGTCACACACAACTGTAATGGAATTGTCATGAATAGTCATGATTTACTATTTTAAAAAGAGTATTCATGGAGTTTCTTGCCGGCTCTTCTCCATAGAACCTACCTTTTGGAACCGTGCACCTAGTTTTGACGTTTTAAAAGTGCCTGTAATCTGGTCTATTTGAAATAAAAAACTTTGACTTTGACTGTTTGGCCGGACTTTAATGTGAGGGTAGTAGCTAGCCAGGCGGACCATATAGATCCTACCACCAAGCGTGCGACTCGTACGACACTCGATAATATTTCTTTGGGATCTCTTGTAGTCTCTGATATGAATGGTTTAAATAAGATTAGACTAAAACAATTTGAATGTTTTGTAGTTCAAAGAAAACAAAATTAAAATCCAAAGCGATACACTCGAGGTTAAAAGTAATTTGAATAATAAACAAAAAATTAAATGTTTCAATATGGAAAAGAAAGAAAGTCAAATATCTTATATATGCTGCACACCTTGGTTTGCAAAGAACATTGAAATTCATGAGCACATACAAATCCTAACTATAAAGGAGAATGTAGAAAGAGAAACAGAAAAAAAAACAGAAAAAAGTTCGCGAGCGGATACAGTGAGTTTTGTGTGTCGGGAACAGAAACGTGTTGTGAGTGACATACGTGACAGTGGTAGTGGCATCGAACGCAAAAAACGAACAAGAAAGTGGGTAGACCGTTTCGTCTGCTCATAAACATCCACCCGAAATTACTTCAATTCATCCGTGATCATGGCGCTTGTAACGGTGCCGAAATATCGGAAACTCACAACATATAATAAACATGGTAAATAAGTTTTAAGTTCTAATGATTGTGTTAGTGACCATGTCAGTTTAAAAACTCATATGAATGTAGAAAGGTCATGCAGGGCTTACAAACAAAGAATCCAGTGACACAAAAATGAACTCATTGTGACATTAGCGGAGTACGAAGACTGAAAAGAAAACGACTTGCGACAATTTGATTACTATTAATGACTATTAACCTAATTACACGAATGAGATGACACATCACACGATGTGAACAAATTCGAACTGCCAAATGAAAGGACAACCAATCCGATTAAAGCTTTAGGGCTGATTGCAGAAGGAAAAATAAAAAATATTATTTATACTAGCGGCCCATGCATCACTGTCACCTTCAACATCAACAAAGAAATATCCAAGTCGTATCACCATACAAAACAACCCGACTTCTTTCTGGTATCATAAAAACGACAAAAATTCAGCACAAAAACACAATCTACAAGGTTATTTGGAAAGGGGCTACTAATCGGTGGACCACTTAAAGTATCACTGATAACTGTTTTAAAACAAGTAAATACAATAATTGTTGTTTCCATGTAAAATGTTTTTATTTAAGTTTTTTCATCCCTGCGTTATTTACAAAGAATCATGGCGAGTCCCATACTTTGATTTGTACAGAAAAATAAAGAATTTTAGAGAAGTTAGAATGTCGTTATAATTAATCTTTGGTGCCTAAAGAGTAGCTTTAAATATAAAAATATATTTATTTTATGATTCCTAACTTATCACTGGGCTAATTTCTGAACGCGGCAACATTGACAAGTGATTATTAGTATGGCATGTTCAGAAATTAACTCAATTTCTAAAGATTTTGTTTGGAATATTATATTTTATTCCGGGGTTCTAAAATTATTTTAAATGCTGAAAGATATTCTTTAGTGCGCTAGGATCAATGGTAAAACTAATCCAACTTCTCTAAAAATCTTCATTTTTTTGTACAAATCCTGCCATGATTCTTTAGAAATTGGAGTTTCTAATCCGTGACCTCAAAATTCGAATCCTATCCTAACTAATATTATGAATGCGAAAGTAAGTTTGTTTGTTTGTTACCTTGTCACGCCTAAACCACTGAACTAATCATCCTGTTTGGCACATACGTTGTCAGGTGTACAGAAACGGACATAGGGTACCTTTCATCCCGAAAAAAAAAACAATAACCTTGATAGATAGCGCCACGTGTCTTTCGAATCACGATTTAATTATATTATTATAGAAGCTTTATTAGTCTGTTAAAAGTTTTTTTGAGCTTAATTAACGCGTGCGAAGCCGTGGGCAAAAGCTAAAATGTAAACACGCTAAAATCTATCTATCCTCAACTATAACCAGCTGTCATAGTTGAAGATAGACGGATTTTACTATCCTTATATTATTTATCTTAGTTGAAGATAGACGGATTTTACTATCCTTATATTATTATCCATCTTAGCTTTTGCCCGCAGCTTCGTTCACGTTAATTAAGCTCGATGAAAGGTACCCTATGTAGGGTACCTTTCATCCCGAAAAAAAGTACTGTTCCCGAGGAAAACAACAATAACGATAATAAACGGCGCCACGTGTCTTTCGAATCACGATTGTATCATATTATTATAGAAACTTTAGTAGCGTGTTAAGAGTTTATATATAATAGTCATAATTCAATCGTGATTCGAAAGACATGTGGCGCCATCTATGAACGTTATTGTTGTTTTCCTCGGGTACAGTACATTTTTTCGGGATGAAAGGTACCCTATTTCCGTTTCTGTATACCTGACAACGTTTACGCAAAATTTCAGGATAATCGGTTCAGTGGTTTAGGCGTGAAAAGGTAACAAACAAACTTAGTTTTGCATTTATAATATTAGTTAGGATTTGAATAGCTTTTTCTCTTAAACTATTGACTTTTAGGGAAAGTGGTAGAACAAAAGTTATTCATGATTATGAGAACTTTAGCAACCTTTCGGATTAGTACCCCCTTTCCGACTAACCTTACATAAACACTGGAAGATTGAATGGTGTTTTTCTTTTCACCGATCCATCTTTGAAATTGTCAGTTATAATCAAACGGTATTTGGCAGCTTTCAAAGATAATACCGAGGGATGGATAGAGATTTCCAACGGTAAACATCTTATTGTTAACACTGTTCCAGTTACTAACCGCTGTTTACGAGTATCTCAATCAACTTTTCCGAGAATCCCTAGTTGTAAAGCGAACGTAACTGTGTTTAAAATTTTAAGTAGTTGCTACGATGTTGGTCTTATTTCTTTAAAGTTGGTTGATCCTGTACATGATGGTGAATTATGATTTATTTAGGGGTATTTAATTTACCTCGTTCGTAATTTTTCTTGATTCTTTAAATATTATGATTTGATAGAGGAGCTCGTGGCTAACTGACAACGGCGTTCATCATATGATTTGCAAGGTTAAGCTGCGCTTGCCACGGTCAGTCCGTGGATGGGTGACCACTCGTTATAAATCAAGACCCCCCCTCTGTGCCTCGGAGAGCACGTTAAACCGTCGGTCCCGGGTGTCATACGAACACCTATTGGTATATCTACACCCGTGCGCTTTCATGTTCATCTTGCGCTTTTAACTTTCAATTCCTCTTGCGTCAAGCGCATGCAATATTGATTGCCATACACACCAAAAAAAGTTTGCTATCACTTTGAAAAATTATGTAGCCTTTTTGAAGCCGAATTTTACAATCGGGATTCAAAGCGATAATTATCATGATAAATATAGATTGATAGTTATCTAGATAAATATAAATCAAATGTCAGTTGGACTTTGAATTCGGAATCTTCACACACATAATTATGCTAGTGATCGCAAACTTTTTTTGATGTGTGTAGGACGCAAGCAGCTTATCGTCTAAACCGATGCGCCACGGTCAGTCGTGACTAGGGCCATGCGCTTTTCTCGAACTAGTATTAAGGCATGCGCTACGGCGCTTCACGCATGCTTCAAACAAAGACGCAAGATGAACGTGAAAGCGCACTGGTATAGACATAGCTTATGACAGTCATTACGGGTAGTCAGAAGCCCGAAAG
The DNA here is from genome assembly GCA_905220435.1 of Amphipyra tragopoginis. Taxonomy (NCBI): domain Eukaryota; kingdom Metazoa; phylum Arthropoda; class Insecta; order Lepidoptera; family Noctuidae; genus Amphipyra; species Amphipyra tragopoginis. The sequence goes on from HG992006.1 coordinate 10,229,966, forward strand.
TCTGACAACCGGTTTAACCTTAGTATATCGGCATTGCCCAGTAACTGGGCTGCGGAGGTCTGATGGCAGTCGCTCCGTGTAAGGTACTGATATAAATTTAGACGCATCTGGGTAGACTGGAAGCTGACCGTAACATATTTAGGAAAAGGCTTAAAATCTTTTCTTGTTTAATTTTTTTTGTTTTATAATGTATGGTGGGCGAATTTTAAAATAAATACTTTTCTTTATTATATAACTAGCTTTTACCCGCGGCTTCGATCGCGTTAATTTAGAATTTGACAATCAACTTTTAACACGCTACTAAAGTTTCTATAATAATATAAACTCAATCATGATTCGAAAGACACGTGGCGCCATCTTTTAACGTTATTGTTGTTTTGCTCGGGAACTGTACTTTTTATAATAATATAATTCAATCATGATTCGAAAGACACGTGGCGCCATTTTTTAATGTTATTGTTGTTTCCTCGGGAACAGTACTTTTTTTCGGGATGAAAGTTACCCTATCTCCGATTCTGTACACCTGACAGCGTATATGCAAAATTTCAGGATGTACGGTTCAGTGGTTTAGGCGTAAAAAGGTAACAAACTTACTTTCGCAATTATAATATTAGTTAGGATAGTTCTATTATGTGACTTGTAGAAACTGGACAACAAGACAGGACCTAAGTTCTAAAAGACAATGACTAAGCAAGCTGTCCTAGAAACCTTACTATGAAACTGTATTAGTAAACGCTGACTCAACAACCTGTCTTCTCTGTGTACATTGTAATTCTTCACGAGTACATTGTAATTTGGAACATGTCTGTAGAAACTTCAGTCTACATGTACCTTAGGAACTAATTATTTGTTTCATAAAATACTTTCCAAAAAGTTTACAACTTGTTACGCAAACATAAACACAACAATTCAAAGACTTTCAAACACAAATAAAGGTATTAAGAACAACATTGTTAATGGGCAATTTGAAACTCGATTACATGGCAAAGCGTTCTGGAATCCGCTGTAAAATACTGCTGTTTGCTAATAGCCTATCATTAAGTTAGAACTATGCGACCAAACGGATGAAATATGAATGTCTGAGAAATTGTGTTGCATTACATTTCACGTTTCCTGTAGTTAAGTGATGTTTGGATACAGATTCGACATTTTTCACGAGTTCGTTGACACGTTGATACGAAGATAAAAATAAAATTTTCTTTCGTTAACATTAATGCATTTTTCAAGTCTTGAATCATAATAAAACATCATGATGAAATTGCACTCGAGTTGAAAGACCGCAAATACAGCGTGACGTCTCAATTTCATTAAGATGTCAGACGATAAATTTAGAAATTCAACATAATTTACAACAGCAAAGCTGTATATAAAAGTGACACTTCTGTTGAGCAGAAAATTACTTATCTCAGCTATTCGAGGGTCGGAAGAGGACCTTGATAAAGGAAATCTTGTTGTAAAGGGAAACCGCAGTGGCGGTATTCTAGCTGTTTGAACGGTTATTATTGTATCCCGTTTTTTTGTGCTGAATAAGATGGGATTTATTTACTGTTGGCAAGGCATCGAAATGTTAAGTCAACATGGTTGAGCTGAGCAACGCCGATGTGCGCGTTACGCTCGTGAACGGGTGTTGTCTGTTAGGTCTGGTCACTTCGTAACTACTGTGGCAATTGTTTTAAAAGGCAGTTTTTCTCATTGCTTTTAATTTGTTTATCAGATATAAATTAATCTATTTATTTATTTATTATTTAATGTACACACAACACTTAATAAAAGATAATTAATAAATCAGGACCATAGCGCACAAAGGGACTGCTTATTCTAAAAGAAATCTCTTCTAAAAGAATTTATTATTATTCTATTACTACTAATTAATCTATATTTTTCTTACATTACTGCAATTAAAATAGGCAATCTATTTTTTTTTAAAGAGTGTCTTTCCTCCTTCTCTGCCGCTCTTCTCTATAGGAAAGCACCTATAATCTGCATTCTAATTGTGCAACACACTCGTAATTGCTATGGCTTTGATTTTGACAGGTCAACAACTTCCATAGCAACGTATGTATGAAAAATCCGACTTCTCCACAACCACGCAATGTATATTGTTGTACCTATTATTAAAATGAAAACCATAGCATAAAAAAAAAACTTTGACTTTATGGCACTGAAATGGAACATTGGCACCTAAGTACACAAAGTGTCCAGTATATGTTCACATAAACGGCAAACAAAGAAACTTCATTTGTATTTATGAAATCTAGACACATGGTAGTGTGTTAAACAAAATCCACAAAAGAAAAGGGGCGACGTGAAGCACTGACCGTGTGTTATATGCATGACTGGTTAGTCGAATCGCTTTGCATTCCGACACCGTGAACTGTGCTCATTATTCTGTACAACTTTTACTATGAAACAAACACAAAACAGGTGAAAAAAAACTGCAGATCCGTTTTTTTTCTATTGTACTGCTTTAGATGGTCCTTTGGGACCTCTTCTACGTAACCGGGCAGTTATTGGCGAGACCTGAAGGGTATCCAGCCAATATTCAATGTTGCATAACAGAATGATTAGAACAACTGTTTTTTTTTCACAAATTCAGTGTTTGTCCCATAGTAAAAGTTCATGGTTTTTGGACGTAAAGCGTCTAACCAGTCAAGCTGTATTACACGAACCATTAAATTATGTCGTAATGTATACGAGTCAACGCACAAAATCAAGCAAAACGAAACTTCGTTCTCGCCCGAACGGACTGGTACAAGTACTCGCCTGTTACGCGACTCCTTTAGTTTGATACTCAAGGGTTGCAATACTTGACACACAAAACTCCGACTGTAGTCAGGACTCTCTCTACAAAATAATGACGTCACATCGTATCGTTAGTTTGGACACCTGCCGATGCAACTCGAGTTATATCTAGCATCAAAGACAAATGCGATCAACGTCAAAGTGGACGTGTGTATTTTGAAACGTGTGTTTGTGTATGTGTGTGTGTGTATGTTCAAACCGTGGTGCGTCGCGTCGTCATTCAAATAGCTCGTAATGTTTATTGTTGCAGGCCTTTGAACCCTGGCAAGATCAAAATTATGATCACAGAAAATTGAAGATGTAAATTCAGCTGTCGAAAGTCGGAAACATGATTATTGAATACTTTGGCATTTTATCTCCGGCAATAGAAATAAAACTTTTTTTTTAAATCTTTTCATTAAATAAAACATACGAAAATATTTTTAACTATAAAGTACCTTATACAAGGTTAGTCGAAAAGGGGATAATAATAATAAAATCTTTATTGATATAAAAACCTTTGACATAAAGGTCATACGGATAAGGTAAACCCTAACTCCTAAACTAGGTGATCCTGTGACTTAGGAGTCAATGTTCTGCTGTCACTGTGATACCAAAAACCTATGTATGGATGTACTAATCCGCGGGCCGCTTAAGTTATCACTGACGACTGTTTTAAAGCAAGAGTTAAATTTCAAAATTCGATCATATTTATTTCCATGCACAATGATTTTAATTTTAGTTTTTTCAAAAATTCTTCGTTCCTTCTTTAGTAACGAATTCAGAAAATAGAGCTTCTAATCCGTGACCCCAAATATGACCTAAACTGGAAACACAGCTGATCATAGCTGAGGATAGATAGATTTTAGCGTATTTCGTATGAAATCTTTGATCAGCTATCACTTAAAGTATTTTAGACTTTTGGATTAAAATGTAGAACAAAAGTTATTCATTACTATGGGTACTTTAACACCCCTTCTGATTAGTCCGCCGTTTCCGACTAATCCTTACTAATATTATAAATGCGAAAGTAACTCTGTCTGTCTGTCTGTCTGTTACCTCATCACGACTAAACCACTGAACCGAATTTATTGAATCTTGGTACAGAGATAGTCTGGGACCCGAAGAAGGACTTAAGCTACTTTTATCCGTTGAATTCGCGATTAACAACACCCACGCGGGCGAAGTCACGAGCGACCTCTAGTCTTGTATAAAAAATTAAAAGCATGCAATGTGAAAAACTGAGTGAGAAAACCACCAATATGATAAAACTGTCACCATACAGACAAAAAAGAAGAAAGGAAACTGGTGAAAACCCACCAATAAATCCACAAAGGAATACAAATCGCCCTAAAATTAGTCCTACCATTAATATGTCAGCATGTTTATCACAAGTCTTTAAGTAAACACCTTGTGTGTTGCCCGCCCACTGTAGTGACGTCATCTTTTCTTTTTTATGTTTTATGTTGCGGCTCGAGCAGCATTTTATTTTTAGGTCAATTGCTTTTTACGTGTGATTAACTTTGGAAATAATAGATCTAGTATTCAGGCTGAACCGTGAAATGATTAGTTATTTAAAAGATGGTTAGCAAAACGTTCTAAATAGGTAATACGTTTATAAAACTTGAGTTAAATGTTGGATGAATAAAAAAATACACATCACGCCCATACAGCCTTCACGCACGTTTTTTCGCTGTAAAAACCTACGGTTAATTTGCCGTGTGTAGGCACGGTCATCAGTGTTGTATGGACTACTATAGAAGTTTGTTGACGGACACGGCAGTCCAACGGCACGCCTGCGCCGCCGCGGCGCCATATGCACCGTGGCTACTCCTCTTTTGCGCACGGTTTGATTTACATGAGTGTTGTTGACAGTCTATGAGAGTTCGTTAACGGCACCGGACGTTTTTGCGACGGGAAATTATTGCATGATAGCTTTCCAACGCTGATTTTGTGTTACAAAATGGATATGAATCAGTTTCGGCTGGTGGTTTGCCCTGTCGTGTACAATCTTTTTCTACGGCGCGGCTAACACGCCGTACGGTTATTAAACCGTGCCGTAAACAAAAGGCCTAAAGCCAAGCGGTTGAACGCTTGTCTTCCATGCAGGAGCTTTAGCTTTTAAAACTCATGTGCGAATTAGAACTGGTAAACGTTAACGGTTTGCGTTTCGTAAAAACATCGCGAGGAAACCTGCATACCTAAGAGGGCTCCATAAACTTCTCGATGGCGTGTGTAATCCTTCAATATGCACCATGCCGACGTGGTGGACTAAGGCTTTAACCCTTCTCGTTCTAAGAAGAGGTGCGTGCCCAGCAGTGGGGCAGTAATGAACTGATAATGCTATTTGCCTATTGCCCAAAGGGCAGGTCGTATAGACACTATAAAACACCCACATTTCGCCAGAAGCGGTGCTCATTCCCGCAGCATAAGCATGCATGCTATGGTAATGAATGGAGCGGATTGGCAGGCCATACACACCATTGAGGACTTTTTGGAGCCTTTCAAGTTTGCAGGTTTCCTCACGATGTTTCCTTCACCGTTAACGCTAGTGATTTCGCACATGAATTCGAAAAGTCAGATTCTTAATATTAATAAAGTAAATACAAGGTTAGTCAGAAAGGGGGTACTAATCCGAAAGGGTGTTAAAGTACCCATAATAATGAGGAACTTTTGTACTACCACTTTCCCCAAAAGTCAATAGTTTAAGAGAAATAGCTGTTCAAAAATTACAAAAAAAATATGCTAAAATCTTTCTATCCTCAGTTATGATCAGCAGTGTTTACATTTTAGGTCATATTTGGGGTCACGAATTAGAAGCTCCATTTTCTGAATTCGTAACAAAAGTAGGGACGAAGAATTTATGAAAAAAACTAAAATAAAATTATTTTACATGGAAATAAAAAATATCGAATTTTGAAATTTTAACACTTGCTTTAAAACCGTCATCAGTGATACTTTAAGTGGCCTGCAGATTAGTACCCCCTTTCTGACTAACCTTGTATATTGTAGGTAATAATAGGGATTTATAATATGAAAAGAAGTTAAAACGGAAGAGGCTAACAATGATAAGTCTATTGGCATTTTTCTTGTGATTACTGTACCGCTAAGCCTGTGATCCTTGAAAGGTTACGCAAAGGTTACACTCACTTTACGAGAGGTTGGGATTAAGAAACTAGTATGTGCGTTACTTTATTTCCTGGAATGTATTACCTTATTATGGTGAAAACAAAACTAGTAGTAGAGTTTTTGATAAACTACACTCGGGAGCAATGAATCCAGGTCACTAATATAAACCTTAATATCTGGGAAACTAAGAATGATAGGTGATTCAAATAAAGTGTATTTTAAAGAATATGCAAGGAGTTTTATTTTTTTATTTGGTAGTGTTAAATAGTCTATAAAATACTAGATTAAAAAATCCGAGATATTAAGGTTTATGTTGATGACCCGGATTCATTACTCCCGAGTCTAAAATTAAAGGTAAAAGTCCGAGACGGGCTGCAAACTGGAGACTGCATCCGCCGACCGCAACTCACCGTCCGAATAACACTTTTAAGGTGCACACTTTAAAGGTAGTATTCCAACGGCGACCGCAAACTGCAACCGCAGATGACAGCAGCAGACAAGCGACACTATTGGTTCATAACCAATGTGACTTGCGGTCTGCGGTTGTAGTCTGCAGTTTGTAGCCCGTCTCGGACTTGTACCTTTTAAACATTAAAAAGCCATTGGTCAGCCCATAACTACTAGGGCAATTCTAGAAGGCATATTTTCTTTTTCTATTTTCTACTCTTATGTGAATTTATTTGTTACATTAACCTGCATTATTCTCATTCTATGTCGCACGCAACTGTAATGGAATTGTCATGAATAGTCATGATCTACTATTTTAAAAAGAGTATTCATGGAGTTTCTTGCCGGCTCTTCTCCATAGAACCTACCTTTTGGAACCGTGCACCTAGTTTTGACGTTTTAAATGTGCCTGTAATCTGGTCTATTTGAAATAAAAAACTTTGACTTTGACATTTCAGTTTTTAAAAAAGTTCTAGCATATTAAAATCCGAACCCGTCGATCGAATCGACTTTCAAACGACGGACACACCCGCAGCTAGTCGACGTACAATTTTTACAAACTAAGCAAATTCTTGCTACAAAAACTTTCGCAGTCTTCTTCTTCTATCGTGTCGGCACGAGCTATACAAGAATAGCTCATGCCGTGGTGAATAGATTAGCCAGTCAGCAAGGTTGGTAGCGGGGCTAACGGCCCAGGGTGCACCGGACGTACTGAAGTATCGTCACTCGTGGAGGATCTTTTCATGCACCCCAATACTTTCGCAGTAGAACTTACAAGTGGATTTGGCGCTTAAGAATGAGAGTAAAAATAAAATGTTATTTCGTTAAGAATTCTCATTATACATATGTCGTGGCCATATCGTAGAATTGATCACTTCATGATGTGGCCGGCCATTTCATGAAATGGTTGTATTTCATGAAATGGCCAACTAAAATTGGCCATATCGTTGAAACGTCAACGTTTAATGATATGGCCATCCACGTTTGGCCATATCATTAATGTAGGGTTTCCATGATATCAAAGGTTTAATAAAAAATCCAAATAAAGGAAGCACGTACCATGCGAGCAAAGGAGTAGACTACGGAATTTCGACCCACAAAATATCGATGCACGTTACCGCGAAAGTTTAATAGTATGATTCACCAACAATTAAGGGGATCTGGCGCTCGGCGGCCGCTGCCGCGGCACGCTCGCTTCGCTCGCTCGCCTTCGCGCGTTATTGGTCACTGTTCTAACCTAACCTAACCCAAATGATTCAATATACTAAATAGTAAATGTTTGCAGTAACGTGCATCGATAATTTGTGCTGTAGTTTCACAGGTTAACCAGATAAATAATCGAACAAATATAATTCTATGAAAAGTTCATCCGCAGTTAGGTACCATGAAGTCATATTTTGAAATCCAATAATAGTCCATTAATTTTCGTTGCGTGGTCACCCTACTTTACTTATTATTATTTGCTTTTTTGTCAGAATAATTGTCCGCCGCCATGATGCATCACAAAAACAAAACGATATCAGCGCCTCTAACAGTGAATAATGTAACTATTTTACGATATGATCACTAATGTTTGACCATATCATGAAGTAGCCGTGCGTTTAGCTGATCATATCGTTAAACGCTGATTATTCATTGATCTGGCCAGGCCATTTCATGATGTGGGCAGCGGGTATTGGCCATTTCATGAAATGCAACCATTTCATGAAATGGCTGGCCACATCATGAAGTGATCAATTCTATGATCTGGCCACGACACATACATAACTTCACGCCTTATTCCCCAAAGGGTTGGCAGAGGTGTATAGTAACACCCACGTTTCGCCGTTATGTTTAAGTCCCATGTAATAGGGGGCGAGCCTATTGCCATCAACCGGGCACAAATCCAGACTCCGAGCTGCTACTGAGAAATTCCACATGGAAAAACCCAATAACACTTTGCCCGACCTGGGGATCGAACCCAAGACCTCACGCTCAGCAGTCGCGCTTGCGACCACTAGAACAACGAGGCAGTCAATGCTCATTATTTTTACTTTAAATTATAATCTATACATATAAAAGGAGAAGCTGACTGACTGACTGATCTATCAACGCACAGCCTAAACCGCTGGGGTTAGAAACTTGAAATTTTGACAGTAGGTTCCTTTTGTAACGTAGGCATCCACTAAGAAGGGATTTTTCGAAATTCAACCCCTAAGGGAGTTAAATAGGGGATGAAAGTTTGTATGGAAAATCGTCACTTAACGGGTTCAAAATTTCACACAAGCGAAGCTGCGGGCGAAAGCTAGTAGATTATAAAATTAAATTATCTTGGGCTTGTAATTAGTAAGTTTGCGCGCGCTGTTTATAAAACCACTAAAAAGCCAACGTGTATACATATACTAAATTGCGCCTGTTACTATAATGGTGCGGTTAACCAACTAATCAATGTACGTACTTCCGACATGCTTTGACATAGCAACATTTTAAGTGCTTAGGTAATAGACGTCCAGCACGTAATATTGTTACAAGACGGTATTATGGATTTGTCGAATATCATGTGTGACATATCATATTTTCTCACTACAAGATTATTTGGAAAGGGAGTACTTATTAAGCCGCGGGTAATTTAAAATATCACTGATGACTGTTTTACAGCCATTCAAATTTCAGTAAACATTTATTTTTATTCTATATAAAAATAACTGTTTAGTAATGAATTCAGAAATGGAGCTACTTATCCGTAACCCAAAATATTTAACAGCTATTTCTCTAATACTTACTATAATTGTAATTTTAGGGAATGTTGTAGAAAAAAAGTTATTCATAATATGGGTATTTTAAAAGTTTAATTGTAATGTATATGCTACAATATTTCACGATACTACAATAATATTACCTACTTCAGGAAACAAAATTATGTTTCTCTGACCAACAGATTTCTGCTCTGAATCTGGGTTTGTGGATGAGATTTGTGTCTATAACTGCGCAAAAATAAATATTTTCTTTTACTAACATTTAGTTAGTTAGTTAGTTTAGTTAGTTATTTAGTTAGTTAAGATATTTCCCTAGAAACTGCAGCGAACTTCATATCATCTGTGCAAGCTAAGTAATACGATCAAAGGAGAAAGAAAATCCTAATCCAATCACTTTCTATGTGCCCTATCGCTGGCTTAGAACCAAGGTTCGCTTGGAAGGACGCCGGGTATTACCTATCATGAAGGCTATTAGCAGTCTTATTAGAAAATGTTAAATTTTATCTTCTCATTGAAGTGAGATTTTTTTTATGAGAAGGTACGTAGGTAGGAAAAATTGTAGAATTTTCTGAGTGTATATTTCAAATGACAATAATAAAATTGTAACACTGCTAAATGTGAGCAAAAATAATCATGAAATGTAGTTAAAACGAGTAAACTGACTGAATATGACAGTGGACTCGTTAGTAGATTTCAAAAAACAGTCCAGTAAAAAATCTTACGTATAAGCGCGAAAAACCATAAACCTGCCTTTGCTGTCACACAGTAGGGCAAAAAAGAACATGAATCAAGGGATCCTTTAGCACACTATCAAGAAATTTTCATATCGTGATAAGGTAGTCATTACAAAAGTAAAGAATTGGTGTGACGCAAACTAACAACATTTAAATGATAAAAAAACTGCGTACAAAGCGAACAAGGGGTTTTAAACACGCAACAGTTCATGAAGACTAACAACAGCGAATATGTACTAAGAAAATATATTATGCACCATGCTTTGTTACCACGTCAAAAGAACTACAATTTATAGAAACAAACACAAAGGGTTGTGAATTCCCTTGATCTGGAATAAAGCTGAATCTATTAACTTGAAGGTGAAGGTCTTCAAGAAATAAATTTTAGCTTATTTTTTCTTATACTGTTAGTTTTGGTTTTAGATAACAAAGTGCAGGTACTTCGTCGACAAGTGACAACAATTTGATGGATCGTGTCAGGGATTTCAAACAGTATCTAGAATGATTGAGTGTTGCCAAGAAAACTGAAATGTCATCTTATTTTTGGAAAATCTTGGTCCATATTTAATTTTAACGTAAAATATGACGCAACTGTTGACGTACTCAAAATCGTACAAACGTTTATAGTTTATTTACTGCTTCAGCTTATTAATTAAAGCTTTCGCTTTGACTTATTAATTTGGTGAACTATGCTTTGATGATTATATAATAGTTAAGAGCCGATTTCCATATATCATATTTTGATATATCGTCATACATGATAATTCGTAGGTGTAAAAATATACACTACCAAGAATTCATTCAATATTTAAAACGGTTCATCATAAAATTGTTTGATGTTCGAAAACAATGGTATTTTTCGAATTCCAACTTCAAACATTCAATTCCATGTCCAATACACGTCACAATACATCAACTGACGTCACTGATACCGAAAACGGTGTCACCAAAATAGTACAACCTCTGAACTTAGGCCAAAGGGTCAAGAGGGCACGTCCACGCTGAATTAATCGGGGCACGATGAATCACGTGATCTAAGTAAATAAAAGTTAGCCGAGTTAATAGCTGTCTTGAGAGGAATCCCTCGGACCACATCCGATGAGCAAAACGAGGTCAATAAAATTGTAGCACGCTTTGGGGACTCTCGGATGTAAGAGGAAGTAAGAAATAACTGAAGGTGATTCTTTGGGAGCGTTTGCATGAAGTTATTTACAATAGTTTTAGATTATTTTAGTCACGCAAGTTAATGCGGTATTTTATTATAGTATTAAAGCTTCACTTTTTGCAACAATAATTTAAGTACTTAATGATTAAACATATTATTTTCATCATCAATCCTTTTTTGCCTCAGAATCGTTGTGCAAAAGGGAATTGGAATTAAATTAGTTGAGCAAGTACAGACTAGGGATATAATAATTATAACAGCTATAGCTTATCGGATGAAACGCATTTGTTACTAAGGAAGTGATGGATGTGAATGTTGATGGATGAAGGAGGAGAGGGAGACCAAAGAAAAGATGGATGATATGTGTTAGGGAGGATATTAAGGAAAAGGAATTAAATTATAAGGTGACGGCTGATAGCGAGAATGGAAGAGAAGAACATATTGCACCGATACCAAGTAACTTGGGACCAGAGTAGGAAAATGATGATCAACAGCTATGACTACTGACGGAAGGTATTTTTCCTATCTGAGACTTCGTAAAATCCCTTATTTCTCCTAATCCCTATCTATATTCCTGGTAGGTTTTCATGCATTTTTGTGAGGCGCCCTACTTAAGCGTTATATTGGATTCGGGGTACGATTTCGATAAATTATACTTAATTTGATTTGTCTTAGTCACGCGAATTTTACATAATAAGCAAAGTTTGGGCTATAATAATATTGAAAAATGTGTCGTTTGGAATATACCTACCTACGTAACTATAAAATGGAGTTTCTTATTTCGGAACTATGCTACGAACTCAGAAACTACTATGTTAATGCAATGTAATCGTTAGTTATAAACGGATGTGTGATCACTGTATAGAGGCAGAAGAGTGCTGCGGCCTATTTTCAAAGATAAAGTCAAAGTTTTTTTTATTTCAGGTAAACCAGATTACAGGTCACAGCTCATTAGAGCCACCCGGCACCCGACCCGCATCGCCTCGTCGCTTACAGGTGGTTGACAGGTGGACGCCGCGTTATCACCTGTCAACCAGAGGAGTCGTCGGAGGAGTCCACTCGATGGCAGCGCGCGGTTCACTCGGTACTTGTGGTTGGCAATGCGCAGCAACGCAAGTCAAGCATGCGAGCAGGGAGTTGTCACCGAGTGGTCAACTCGTCGTACGCGCGTGTACAGCATACGCCCGAGGCGATCCGGTGATGCTACGGAGTTGATGTAGTGAGCGCACATCCATACAAGTTCATATAAGAATACTAACCGCATGAGGCGAGGCGATGCGGATCGGATGCCGGGTGGCTCTAATGAGATTTGACCTTACAGGTGCTTTCGATAAGTCAACACTAGGTGCACGGTTCTAATTAGTAAGTCTTATAGAGAAGAGCCGGCAAGAAACTCCAAAGACACTCTTTTCAAGAAAGAAAAAATGGTTTGGCAGTATTACAGTCATTCCTCTTGATTTAATAAAGTTATGTAAATGGAGTTGTCAATTAATTTATTGGTCTTTAAATTACAGAAACACATTTAGTAATTCGTCCGCATGACAAAGGCGTTTTTATTAAATTAAATATTCTTTTGTTTACAAATGAACCTTTCTGATTTGTAAAACAAATATTTTTTGTAATTTAAACTCGTTAACTCAGATTGTGTCCGCTTTCTTTTATGCATCGAATTTAATTAAACTACATTTAAATCTCGTTTGTTTACCTAGATGCTGTTTAAAATTATATGTTTTAATTAACTGTGTACTTAAAACTTTAAACATAGAATAGAATATACTTTATTGTACACCAAAATGTAACACAGCTCATAAACCATATCATATTTTGAAGGGTACAATAAACATATAAAGTTATTATGTTTAATAGCTTTATAATTTTGTGTAAAACTGAGTGCGAATATCTGAGTGACTTAAGGGACAATACATGTTACACGTTCAAGACATAACACGATGTTTGGATCATGATCCTATATCATGATATTTATTTAGCGTTTAGATCAATGTAGTGATTGTTTAAAATATCGGAAACAGGATTGCGATCCAAATATCGCGATAAATATGGAGCGTGTAGCATTCGCCTAAGAACTGCATGTCTGACGATGATAAAATAAAACATATGAAATGAATTTCTTTGTATTAACTTTTTAATACAAAGTCATTTATACTTTATCATTGTAGTAAAACTCATCGTGTGAATTCCTCACTACAATTTTCTGCTCGAGCAGTCTTGTGCAATCTCAATTCTGCGTCATAAAATCGACATCTACAAAGTCAAGTATTTCCAATGTATATTGCTAAGTATCAATAAATCAAAAGATATCAACATTCAATCCTTTTATTGAGATAATCGTACTGATACATATCGAAATGTGAGAGGGTACGGTCGAATCTTTCATTGCGAATACTTTAGTGCCCTATTTGAATCAGGAATGAGATTGGTTTTTTGATAGTGCGGACACCCTATTTCAGCCTTCAGTGAAGTATTACTCCATTTTTAAGGGTCACCAGTTTTATGGGCTGGGATATTTCTCCATTTCTGAACTGGAATACAGGTTCGTGAGAAATGTAGCTGGATTTTTCGTTGATTGGAATCTGTGATCTAAATTGCGTGTAGGCGTGAGCCAGTATTGACCGAAGAGATTGAAGGTCTGTAGTGAAAAATTGATTTAATTTTGTACGAACTGAATAAAATTTGACAAATGAATATGTATAAATCAGAGTGACGACGATCAATAGAACGGGAAAAAATACAGAAAATATATATATTTTGTACATTTTCATTTTATTTAAAAAAAGGAGTAAGGTCTTCTAAAGGTTACTTGTAAAAAATCTGGCAGTTACTTATATATTAACAAAATTAAATTCTGCAAAAGCCGTTTTCTAATTCTAGAGAGAAAATTAGATTTCCTGTGGCTTCCGTCGGCAAATATATTATAAAAGTACCTAAGCGGCGAAGCGCTACGACATTTATTCACTCTCCGTGAAAAATTATCGCACATCAAGTCTGGTATAAGTACTAGGTACTTGTACCTACATGATGTACAATAATTTTTATATATTTTGTTTTTTTTATACATGGTTTAACATAAACAAGAAGCCTGGAAATGATTTAGAATCGACAACTAACGATTTCAGCAATTTCTAAGTTTATTTTTTATTTTTACTATTCTGTCTGTCAATCGTGATAGAGAAAATTAGGACTTGTTAGGTAATTAGACTGAATTATGAATGCAGTTAGCAATTCAAAAAGGGTTACTAATTCCTTTAAAATATGGATTAAGATTTATAAATTAACTTTTCGCAATTGTTGGCCCACTTGCACACCAACACATTAAATCCAATTGACTGAAATACAATGACATATTAATTTTATTTAGCACTAAATGGATTAATGTTATTTTGCACTAAAATAAATGTATTTAGACGTCGTGCAAGCTGGCCTTAATATTCTATGTGGTATATCTGAGATTTCTGATTATTTCTTTTACCCATCTTATAAAGGTACGCAACCTAAATCTGTATGGATTCTGTGAATACCCACCACATGCTGATACCCAAAATTAACTACGCAATATGAATAGCACTGCCGAGCTTATCTTTTTAGGGTTCTGTAATCAAATGGTGCCAATGGGACATTACAGCTAAGCCTACGCCGTCTGTCCATCTGTCTGTCACACATCTTTTTCACCGTAATAGGTAGCCAGTTAAAATTATTACAGAATTTGTATGACAGTGGCTTCTATCATGGCTAGGGATCGGATATTCGGTTGCATAATATTTACCTAAAGTTAATTTTTAGCTACGAAAGTATGGAAGCGGCTTCTTAAAATATATTTTTTGTAAGAAAAAACCCGGGAACACCGGGAATGCAGAACTAGTCGGGTGTATAATATGGCAGCGACATCTTAAAATTATTTGTTAAAAAAAAACTCCGGGATTCTTGGATTGCATAATTATTTAAAATTAATGTTTAAGCCCCGATGCAAATATGTATGTATGTAGAGTGTAAGAAGAAGAATGGTGTGTTACATAAACCAAAAAAACATAAATTAAAATAATTGTCCCATTGATTTTTCGATACAAAAGCGCGTTCCATATTAGCCAACATCTCAAGTTTAGGTGAATATGCATCCGAATATCCGATCTCTAATCATGGCAAATATTAAAAAGTCTAAACCCAAAGGGATTTCCATACAAGAATCCTCAAGAAATATGCATTTTGTCAACGGTTTTTGTTCCTTATTTATCATAAAAACCGTAATACATACAAGCGTGAAACTTGATACGATTATAGTGCATACTCTATAGTTAAACAAAAAAAAAAAAAAAGAAGGAATCTATTGGTGATACGGAACCCTTTAAAAGAAAAGAAAAGATAGAAAATCAATTTAGTCAGCGCGCTACTCCGACTTCCACTTGGCCGTTTCTTTCTTATATAATCTTTTTCCTCTTAACACACAAATCGACATTCTTCACTCGGAAGCTCACAAAATAAACGAACTAACTGACCCACAAACAATTGCTCAGTTGAGCAAATAGAGACGGACAGTGAGCACTAATACTTGACAGACACCGGACACTGCGCCTCCTTGACCGGCAATCTCGAGGGAGAACCTCTCTAGTATTTAGAAAGCCTATCGGCCCGTGATGTAAGTGACGTGGGTTGTATATAATTTGTTTATTATTCTCTTAGGATGGTTGATTTACTATTGAGTTAGGTAAATTGAATATTATTTGTAGCAAAATTAACTGGACTGTTTCATTGGTCTAGTGGTTGAAAGCCTAACAGCTAAGTAGAAGGTCCCGGCTTCGATAACTAGGTCGGGCAGTGTTATTAGGTTTTTTGGTGGAATTTCTCAGTAGCAACCTGGAAAAGGGGCACATTGCTCGCAGAACGGATGGCCGATGGGGCCGAAAGGTTCTGGAGTGGCGACCGCGTACCGAAAGACCTCCCACAAGGTGGACCGATGATCTGGTGAAGGTCGCGGGAAACCGCTGGATGCGAGAAGCACAGGACCGGTCGATGTGGCAATCCTTGGGGGAGGCCTATGTCCAGCAGTGGACGTCTTCCGGCTGAATGATGATGATGATGAACCCGAAAAACCCGAATACTTAGTGGAAAACCCGAATACGTGAAAAAAAACAGCTGTTCCATACAAAATAATCAGTGTTGCTTGACAAAATGTATGGAACAGCTTTTTTTTTCACGAGTTGTGATTTTGTCCTATGGTAAAAGTTGTATAAAACAATAAGCAGAGTTCATGGTTTTCGGACGTAAACCAGTCATGTTGTATACAACGTTATTTTTAGTATATACAAAAACCGAGTCACCAAATTAATAAAATCTTCAAGTTACACCGTAGTATATGTATATCGCGTTAAGTTCCCTAGTAAAGTGTGAAATGCCTGAGATGTGCTATGCAGGGGTTGTCTAATACACGGAAACTGAGCGAGCGGACCATCTCAAGCCTCAAGGTGACTATTCCCGTCAACTGTTATGGGTAGACTTACTGAAACAAAATGAAATTTATGAAAAAAAATGTGGTGTAAAAAATATGTAAATCGATTCTCTTACTGATTCTGAACAAACTAGTTTCAGGTTTAGTATATACTAAAACTAAGCTTGTATAATTTATTATTGGTATAAATAATTCTAATTGCTTGGTAAGTCTTATTATTCAACGTTGACGTTTCGTACCACAAAAAGGTTCACACTAAAACTAATTTATTTCAGAAAACCTATTTACCGCTAAACGTCCCACTTCCACGTTCACCGACATAAGATGAAACTCAAATATGAAAGATACGTAATCAAGTGAAAAAAATATACAGAGTTACTGACTATTCGGTCACGATCCCGTGGCAGGGTTGTAGGACATGTTATCCTTTATTTAATAACCCAGTCATGGTTTATTCAACAGTGAAGCATTCGTGAGTAATTTTTTTTTTTCTGTTAATGTTTCGGTGTTGGCAACTTTAAAATAATATCTTGAAAATGGTTTACTTTTGCATAAAGTAGTACTAGGCTATTAGATAGTGGATAACATCGTCATATCCATGGCTTTACGAATCTGCAAAAGATGCATTTTACAGATGAGCATGTTGAAAAGGAAAAAACAAAAAATATGTTTTTTGTAATTGGCATATCGGTGCACTTGGTATTTTATTAATTTAACCCTTTTAACTTATCGAGTACTGTAATTATAGACACAATAGATAAACAATGGCACTGACGATCCGGATCGTCGGTCGGGCCGCTAGCGGTTAAGATACAATCAACAGATGTTCAATATTTAAAAAAAAAAACAGCAATATACGTAGATTCGTAACTTTACCTCATCATAAGGATTCATAAGTTTGTTATGGATGCGACAACATGTCCAACAACCCTTGACACGGGATCGTGACGATTAACCTGTGAATCTATAAGGCATGTATTTAACGCGGCGACAAACTAATCTGATTTAGGGTTTTAAAAATAATTAAAATCGGTAGCAAAAATAATAGGTTGGCAGCTACAGTGAAGTAGCATTTTAAGTATAAAGTAGCAGCTTTATTTTTAGTTGTAAGCTTTGTTTAAATTTAAATTGGCAGTGATCTTTTGGTTTTTCTTTTTAAACTAGGTGGAGCTTAAGACGACGGATCCCCGCTGTGCGGGGCTCCTATTTCTGTCTGCAGGGTTTAAAGTAACCTAACCTATCCATGTCGGGATTCCCCTTAACCACCCTGCTAACATTATTAGTCGCCAAGTCATTATTTATAGCTCCTCGCCTCATTTTATTAGTTGCAAACACTTAGTCGCCTTTTAAGTTGTTAGTCACCTGGAAAATAATAAGCCAATCTATATATCGTCGCGTTAGATTGAAAACTTTTTGGTTATTGCACGGTTGTTGTGGGCTTTCACACGGACGAAGTCGCAGGCAAAAGCTAGTCAACTATAATTATTACGCATGTTATATATCTAATAAAGGCTTAATGTTAGTGCCTAAAAACTAATTTCGCATACAGCGTCACTTATAATTACCGTACCGAAAATCCGTGATAAATAAAAAATGACCAAATTGCATTCCTGAGTTTTCATTCTTAATTATAATTTGTTACGGTTTACTCACGTACATTTTTTGGAATTACCCGACTAGTTTTGGACCCAAACGGAGCCCTTAATCATGAGCTGAACAACGAACTTTTATAAGTTTTTAAACTGACGTGGTCACTAACACAATCTTTAGAACTTGAAACGGGATATTTACCATGTTTATTATTTGATGTGAGTTTCCGATATTTCGGCACCGTTACAAGCGCCATGATCACGGATGAACTGAAATATCGGAAACTCATATCAAATAATAAACATGGTAAATATCCCGTTTTAAGTTCTAAAGATAACGAACTTTTAGTTTTCACTCGCATTTGAAGTTTATCTAAATCAAACGTGTATTTCAGAGAGGAGATTGCCTTCTCTTAAAGTAGTAAAAATAAGATAACCCATTTATAGAATATACACTTTCAAGAACATACTGAAAGATTCTCAAAACCCGATTACACTGCAGAATTCTCTGAAACTAGTGTTTATTTGATATTTAAGTTCTCAGAGACATTGAATTATTCAATCAAGCGAGCTAAACCCATTACGATCAATCAGTTTAGATTGACGTAGTAATTAGGACGTTAACGGCAGACAATGATGGCGCAGAATACTAATGATATCTCATTAGTTCAATTAGTGGGCGTTTATTTTACTAATTGTTATGAAACATTACACTGTCTGTTTTAAAGTAAAGTTTTAGACCAATATACCGACCGTTCTGCTTAGCCTTTATCCAACCATGTTGAGGTCGGCTTCCAGTCTAGTCAGATGCGGCTGAATAACAGTATTTTACACGGAGCGACTGCCATCAGATCTCCACAACCCAATAACTGGGCAAGGCCGATATCCTAAGGTTAGACCGGTTGTCAGACTTTCGGGCTCCAGACTACCGTGCTCTCCAGAGCACGTAGGGGTCTCAATGTGTAACGAATGGTCACCCATCTACGGACTGACCGCGGCAAGCGCAGCTTAACCTTGCAAATCGTATGATCTATGCGGTTGTTAATGAGCCACGATCCTTTCAATGAATGAAGAAATGAAACATTGTACAGTCTCTTTTAAAGTAAAACTATTATCTAGACCAATAAATCTAGGTACTTTAAAGAGGTTTAATACAGAATTTTAATCTAAAAGTTTTTCTAGCATACGAGATTTTATAACTAAATCGTTCGCCACGCAAGCGCGGGTCGCGAACGGGGCGTGTCATCGGCGGGCCCGAGTGAGTTATATTCAAGGATTTACTATGAACCATGTCACAACAACCTTCTCTGTCCATGCGGTAAGATTATGCAACTCATTCCGCTCAAAATACGGAATTCAAACATGATATATTTTTGCAAATGACGCGTTAAAGAGACTTCTCCTCTTATTTTTCATTATAATAATGTTTTATTTATATCCTTTATTATTTATTTTTGTCCTTTTTCTTGTTTAATTTCTTTAGTATTTTTTTCATTTCGCAGATACCGGCAGAAATTTATTTTGAAATAAGCAGTACCTTTGTACTTAATAATAGGTTGGGGAAAAAGTTTTTTCGCATTTTTTAAGAAAATTCAAAACATTTTTTGCTAGAGTTTATTTACATTTAAATAAAGTATGTAGGTACCATTTTGTTCGATAACTTTTTGCCATCTTGTAGGTAGGGACATGATCCCATTGCTATGGAAATTTTGGGACTTCTGATCAAAATATCGCTACAAGTGGTTTTGGCAGTCCTCTCGTGATGTTAACCTGACACTGCCTAAAGCATTCTGAAGAGACCGAAACAGGTGGAAATCTGAAGGTGCAAGGTCAGGACTATACGGCGGATGCATTAACACCTCCCAGCCAAACTCTCTTAATTTTTGCTGAGTGGCTAAAGATGTGTGAGGTCTAGCGTTATCATGATGAAAAACCACACCCCTTCTGTTGATTAATTCCGGCCGCTTTCTCTCAACTTCTTGCTTTAATCTCATCAGTTGTTCGCAGTAGAGTTCAGAATCGATGGTCCTGCCTGGTGGTAACAGCTCATAATGAATAATTCCCTTCCAATCCCACCACACACAGCATCACCTTATTGCGTGTTAACCCGGGTTTCGCCACAGTCTGTGAAGCCGGCCTTTGACCACGACCTTTTTCGCACGTTCTTGTCGTACGTGATCCACTTTTCATCACCAGTTATCAGCTTATTCAAAAATGGTTCGGTTTCATTACGTCGTAATAAAGAATCACACATGATGAGTACACGGTTCATTAGGTTTCTTTCAGTGAGCTCGTGAGGTACCCAAATATCGAGCTTTTTTGTGTACCCAGTTTTTTTCAAATGAGCCAAAACTGTTTTGTGGTCAATTCTCAGTTCTTCATCTACGTCGTAACTACTGATATGCCGATATTGCTCCACTTTTTAAAAAATGGCATCCATTTTATCCGTAATAGGGCGACCAGAGCGACGTGCATCTTTGACATCAAAATTTCCGGATTGAAAACGCTTAAACCAAATTTGTGCTACTCTCACAGACACTGCACTAGGTCCATAAACATTGCAAATCTTTTTTGCGGCTTGCATTGCATTTTTACCTTTTTTGTAGTAAAACTTTAAAATGTATCGAATTTCTTCATTAGATTCACTCATCTTGACGGTACGAAAAACAAATGAAAATCACACATTTTCCTAATTTGAATTTGGAATTATGTTCTTTAAAACTTAAACTTTCAATGATACCAAAACCATACAGATACGAATAGTATGCCAAAGAAATTTTATTACAAGTTCATACATACTAAAATGCGAAAAGACTTTTTCCCCAACCTAATATCATAAAAAAACCAGTGCTAGTCGGACTCGCGCACGAAGGGTTCCGTTGTTATAGCGGCAACAGAAATACATCATCTGTGCAAATTTCAACTGTCTAACTATCACGTTTCATGAGATACAGCCTGGTGACAGACGGACAGACGGACGGATAGCGGAGTCTTAGTAATAGGGTCCCGTTTTACCTTTTGGGTACGGAACCCTAAAAAATCTCTTTGAGTGATATTGTGTGTACATAAATAATAAATAAATAAACAAATGCACTGGTGCGAGCTTGTTGCTCATCATGCTTCATAGTAATTCCTTGAATACAACTCACGCGGCCCCTAGATCTCCTAACGCTTTGTGATTTTCGCAATACTGAAATAAATTGCTTTATGACATTGATGTAGAAACACACGGACCTCGGGTCAGGGGGTCTACTCCCTAAGCAGGAAGTCCGTGGTTTCGGCCTTAGTTACGAGCGTTTCCTACTCCATATCACCTACGGACATACGATTATTTCGGGGCCCGAACTAAGAATGAATGACAAAACGATTTGACAGTTGTCCCTCTACTACCGACGTGTTTTTGCATGTCCGAAAAGTTGAACTTGACACTTGTTTTGTTCACTCCTACGTTTCAGGCTACTTTCGGACGGGCGACTAACTTCGTTGACGGACTTAGGGAGTACGCCTCCAGTGCTCAAAAATTTCTGAACCGAATGTAGAGTAAATCGTGAAAAAGAAGTCAAATTACGTCAATGGGTGCAGTCGAATCGTCTTATGGCGAAAAGCTGAATTAGCCATTATGATGACGACATAGGATTTAAATTAGTTTATTGATATTTCTAAGTTCATATGACAGTGTGCCTTGGCGTTGGCGTCCGGACGTAAAGAATAGCACTACCCCATCTCTTCCCGTGGGTGTCGCAAAAGGCGACTAAGGAATTCACTAGAGGATGGGCAGCAGCGTTCTCTGAGTACTTCAACAACCATACTGCGATCGCCAACCCGCCTGCCAAGCATGGCGATTATGGCAAACCCCCCCAACATTGTTTGAGGGAGGCCTATGTCCAGCAGTGGGCGTCATTCGGCTGAATGATGATGATGACGTGCTTTGGCGCACGCTCTAGTGGTGTATCTAAACTCAGGACACTTTTTTCGTAAATTTTATGCTAGACCCTTGGTCCACCTGTTTCTACGTCAATGCTCTTGTTGTTTGCCAGGTTGGGAAATTCTATAGAAACTCCGGGATCTGATTGTAAGACATACAACCCAACCAATAAAATTTCCCTAAGTTTTTCGGACTGAAGTTTATGGGAGTTATCACACTTAACAGCATCAATCCGCATTTCAGAAAATGGTTTTTTTTATAAACATGCGTACGCATGCGTTTACCGTTTTTGCATCGATTCAGCTTTTGCAGGCTTCAGCACGCTTACAGCAATAGCAAGCTATACAATGCTTTCGCATACTCGATCAAAATCATTTATTAGATAATGCGGATAATACCATTCGGCTATTTACGAATGCTGATGCTAAGTAATATAAGGAGTCCCTTATTTTTCCGTTTTTCCTATTCTCAGAAACGAAATTATATTGTACTACAGTTTTCCAAGTATGTAAGTCGTTTTCTACGAGAATGTGCATCGTACAAAACAATTCTGCGCTCTAATGTGCTCAATTAAATCAAGGCATTTCCAAGGAACGAGAATTCCAACCGTAAGTTGCAGAAGTAAAGTATCAATTAACCTTTAGAGATATGTGGAATTCTATATATTACTATTTAAGTTACTTCTAGATATTAGTTTTTCATTTTATAATTGATTAGTTGAAACACTACGCAATCATGAAGTTCGCAGTCGCAAGTTCAAGCGGCAGTTACGATAAAATGAATTCTCATAAAAATAAAAGAGATTATGAAAGTGTAAAATTACTTAAATAACACACATTAGTATTTAATTCACTTGGACAGCACGTATTTCTAAAGATGGCTATGAAGGAAAAGATTCCTCTTTTCCAAACAATGTTGCTAATTTATGCATAAACTCTGTCTTATACCTGCAAGGTTTTCTTTTTTTTTTGTTTATGGCAACTAAGCCGATGACAAATATTCTGCTAGCGTCGTGTTTTATACAAGGTTAGTCGAAAAAAAGGTACTGCTTAAAGCAAGTGTCAAAATTAAAATTTCCACGCAAATTGTTTTTGTTTTTATTCTTCTTCTCTGGTTTGTTTACGAATTCAGAAAATGGAGCTTGATCTTTGAATCTTTTTTTATAAAATCTTTGAACAGCTATTTCTCCTAAACTATTGAATTTTGGGAAAAGTTGTAGAATAAAAGTTATTCATTGTTATGGGTACTTTAAATACTCTTTCAGATTAGTATCCCCTATCATTGCAGTTTACAAGTGCTGTGATATATCATAACCTGCGCCCGAATAGGACACAATGTAATCGCAACATGTTACCGGCGTGGATTACGCCCAGTATCCACCAAAACGGAGAGGAGATGAGACGAGATGTGCTGAGAAACTGGCAGGTTATTTCCACCAAAGCTGAGAGGAGATGCGTAGCAAAGAGCAGATGTGAGCTGTGCGTAGCGGAGATGTGAGCTGTGAGAGCTCGAAATCAGTCAGTTTGGGTGTGCGAGGCGCGGAGAAGGCATCGGGGAAAGGGGCGCGCGAGCGCGGGCCCCGCCCGGCCACCCAACTACACACATCTCCGCTCTGCCGTGCCGCTTGCTCGCTCGCGGCACGAAATTCTATAGAAAAATGACACATCTCCTCTCCTCTGCGCTTGATCCATTTCCACCGAAGCTAAGCGGAGAGGAGTTGTGGAAATAACGAAACCTGATTGGTTATTCAAAAGACATCTCCTCTCGTCTCCTCTCCTCTCCGCTTTGTTGGAAACCGGGCCTAAGGCATTAGATATTAACTATCCTCTTTTGTTTCATCTCATAAGCATAACTTACTCGTAGTTCACAAGAAGTGAAATAAAAGTCTGCAAGATAAAACTGAGTTTCACGTCTTGGATTTTATTTAAGTAGATAAGCTTGCAAAGAAGAGTTATTACGTATGTAATTAAGAAGATAAATACCACGGTATAGATCTTAATTTAACACTATAATTTAGTCCTGCAACGTGAGTGGAATCGTTTAAATGAAGTTCTTTCATTTATGATTTGAGCTTTGCGCATTTTCGCAACTTAGTAAAGGCTAGAAGTGTAGTGAGGTGAATATTATTATACGTAGAGAGGTGAATATTCGAAAAAAAAAAATATTTTTTAAAGAAGTCCTGTGCTGTGCTGTTTTGGTGCTGTACACTGCGGGTTTGTTAATATTAAAGTTGTTTACGAATGATTTTGAATCTTTATCATTGCTTGATGGTAGTGTGGTAATATATCTTTGGTTTTCATAATCATAATTTTGGTTTTAATCGTCACTGCATTCTCAAGTTTTGGATGGTGGCCCAGAAGACTTTGTTTAGCAGTAGGTGTATTGCTATAAACTAAATTAGATTCTTAATTTAGTGGTATATTTAAAATTATATGAAGCCGATTCAACTGTCTTCTTTTCAAATCTAAGAAGTAGTAAATTTTTACTGTATTGTGTTTACCGATACAACTATTCTTGATTTCAAAAATAGTTTTTTTAAGTACTTACGACACCTCGCAATAAATATTAGGATGGTCTAATTTGGTTCAAAGCACAAAATGTCACTGGGTCCCCGTATTTTACCTTTTTATCCAAAAACCCAACAAACAACGTAGCTACTTCGAACTAATAATTATATCATGTGATCCCGAACAACCGTAACAACTAAAGTTCGACGAAGTTCTAATTGATGGTATCATTAGTAGCAAGCGAGAACTTTGTACATATAAGTTTTTACTTAATTATGGATAGCGTTTCGGCAAGACTCAAATAGAACCTTTGTTTTTAATATTAACGAAATCTTGTCTGAAATGTTAGTAGTCGCTTTGTTGAACATTTAAACAGGAATTAAGAAAGCTCTAGAAAAAATAAAACAATTAAATATAACATTCTGGATTTCTGGATATCTCCCTCGATTGCATTAAGAGGGCTATCGCATTTTGTCTCCTGCCTCGCTCACACAGGACCATATTTTTAAGAATGTTAAATTAAAAGATGCATTTTTTAATAATGTATTCAATGGGCTCCCTTTAAAATAATATTAATTTGATAGGTAATTATTAAAAACACATTACTATCGTGTTCCCTAATAAACTCAGCTCAATAATTATTATGATCCGTTTTTGAGATAAGTTTAATAAATGTCACAATAAAAATGTTTTTATTGTGACATTTATTAAATCTAAATATCAGTTTTTTCTCTACCAGTACTAAACTAAATACGTTGCCGCTCCGACGACGGACGTCGACGCACCGCATCACCTCCTCCCGCTTCGTACTGGCGTCGACGCAATGCGTTCGACAACGTAACGGAGAAGTGTGGCATGTTTTAAAATTTATATGTAAAATGACGCAGCGTCAACACTGCGACGACGCAACGCGGCGCAACGGAGCAGTGTGGCTTCGCTCTATGTCATTAGTATTCACAAAAGATATTTGATTTACTGAAGTAATATATAATTACAAAGGCATACTTTTCAGTTTTTGTATGTCACATATTTACGTAATTTTTACTCCTGCCCTTATCCCAATTTATTTGGGGTCGGCGCAACATGTTTTTTTCTTCCATACCTACTTCTCTATTAGTCGTCATCTCGGTAGTCACCCCCTTTCTAACCATATCATCATTCACACATTCCATCCATCGTTTCTTTGGTCTTCCCCTACTCTTATAGCCATCGACATTCATACTCAAAACTCTCCTCACTATATTTTCCTCATTTCTCCGTAACACGTGTCCATACCATGACAACCGATTTCCACACAACTTTTCAGTTATCGATGCCACTTTCAAACTTCCTCTTATGTACTCATTTCTTATTTATCCATTCGTGTAACACCACACATTCCTCTTAGCATTCTCATCTCTGCTGCATGCAATTGCCTTTCATTCATCCCTTTTGTGGCCCAACATTCTGATCCATACAATCCATGATCCATACATTTACGTAATTTTTAATAAAAACATATAAAAAAAATACAAACATAACATCACGCCTGTATTCCCCGAAGGGATGGGCAGAGATGCTTAGTACGCCCTCATTTCACCGATACGTTTAAGTCCCATGTAATAGGGAGCGAGCCTATTGCCATCAGCCTGGCACAATTTCAGACTCCGGGCTGCTATTATACGGCGTGGATATGATAATACGACAATAAATGATACCACGTGTTCTATGATTTGTTCTAGTACCGTACACCAAAAATCAGTTACTTCCAAGCACATTTTTTTTCGCATGAGTTTTCTGTTTCACTCATGCATGTAGATGAAGGGACGTTGAAGTGGAA
Organism: Amphipyra tragopoginis; assembly: GCA_905220435.1. Taxonomy (NCBI): domain Eukaryota; kingdom Metazoa; phylum Arthropoda; class Insecta; order Lepidoptera; family Noctuidae; genus Amphipyra; species Amphipyra tragopoginis. The sequence goes on from HG992006.1 coordinate 10,256,255, forward strand.
CTTATGTTAATTATATCTATAGTAAACGTGGAAATAAAGATAATTTTGGTTTAAACGTGTCATAGATACATAACTTCGCGTAGAGATCTTGATATTCGTAAAATTATTAAATCGTACGAAAATTCCTGTGACTAAACTATTGAATGAATATGATTATTTGTGTCCGGTCTTAAAACCCATCATAGAATACGTGGTATCATTTGCTGTCGTATTATATCATATCCACCCCGTATTAGAAAAATTCCACATGAAAAAAATCAATAACACTTTGCCCGACCTTGGGATCACGCTCAACAGTCCCGCTTGCCACCACTAGACCAACAAAGCAGTAAGACAAATAAATAATAATTTATTGAAGTTAAAAAAAAAGAAAGAAAGAAAGAAAAATGGAGTTTGCTTTCCAGAAAGTTACTTAAAAAGTATTGGAAACGCAGACCTAGCTATCCACACCACAAAAGATCCAAATACAATAAAGAACAAAACTACTTTTTAAACTAGGATTCAACAAAATTGCCTCTAAAGCTTACCATCCAAATCACACCAACTCTAACACTCTAACCGAACGCCCAAACGCGCTATCAACACCGATTTTATTGTCCAGAAATAAAATAGAACTGCAAATCACATCAAATTGGAGTAATGAAAAAAGACACATCTGCCAGCCTTGTTTTATTTGAAACGAGAAGCTCGGTGCAATATAATGCCATATAAAACACGTTTTACAACTGAATTTATCTCATTCGTAAGGACTTATGCAGATAGTAACGATTTCGCGCTTAGGTTGACGCAAAGCGATGCGATTTGACGCCATGTGGCTCGACCACAGTGCAATAAACAACTGCAATTCTCTACTCATAGACAATCCTTACACTATCTGTTTGTTTCTGAGAGTTTTTCGACACTCTCTGAATACTAAAGACTGACTATTCAATTTAAATTGAGTGAAGTTATCATATCAAGCAGACAAAGCCATTTATAAAAATACAGATTCGGGTATAGTCGCGTAGAAACTTAAAAGGCACTAACGGCCGGTGTAATTCGGCCGAAACGTCGGGATAAAAAAAGGTATTTAGTGCCTTTTAAGTTTTTACGCGACTAGACCCGAATCCGCATTTTTATAATGTGTACAAAACGCGAAAGTTTAAAAACATTTAAAGCCATTTATTTTAAAAGTTTCAACCAAAAAACTAAGATTTTTTTTTATTGATTGATTGAGAATGATTTTGTTACTATTAAAACCAGAACTATTAGTTTTCAATTGCTTGTAATGCATTTTTCGTGAACCTCAGCGACTAAAATCGCTCCTAAAACGCCACAGTCTGCACGGCCCCTAAATTGATAAAAATGGTACACCAAGCGTGATTGCGAGGACCTATCATGGTTTGCTTACGACCACTAAAAGGACTAAGGCTCACTTCCGCCTCCGCTAAAAGGAATTCTAATAAGAATAATGTTTTATTTCCTATTTACGGAACGGATGGAAACGACAGATTTTACTGCCTATTATTGATTCAACGACTTTGTTCGTAGGAGTTTGTTTATGTTTCTTGAATGTGCTGGTGAATAGGAGTTGTATGAGTATTGTGGTGCATTTCATGGTCTTATACAATGTATCCGGTTATGGACTAGCGATATTCTAGGTACTTATATAACAACTATTCTAGTACTCAAATACACTATACACAAGGGTGCAATTCACTTCCATTTTTTTGTTGAGATATTCTGATTGTGTGGACAAAAAAGTCATATCTCTCAAAGTTTTGGTCTTACTGAGATAAAAGTAGGCTTATTCGGACGGCAACAATATTGTCTATCGTTTACATTACGATACAATGGGTGCACATTTTCATAACTTTAAGATAGATAATATCCATCTCAACAAAAAAACAAAATGGCTGCCAAATAGCGGGGAAGTGGATTGGACCCTATATAGTGTGTAGTGTATTTGTGTACAAGAATATTTGCTATATGTATAAGTACCTAGAATATCGCTAGTCCTTATCCGGACACATTGTATATTGTATGGATCTTTATTAAGAAACTGGAACTGTATGTGTATAGTAACCTTTTTTTCCATTTAGTTCTCAACAGTATTTTGATTGGACTATCTCAGGAATTCCGGAATTGTTATATCTCCTTTCAAATTTCATTCATCATTCAGTAGACGGTCAATCGCACAGCGCATCATCGCGATTTTGACACAGTTTCACCAAATAAAACTCTTTTTGAAGAGGTTTTTGGGTACACGTTAACCGTGCTAGGAAGCCATTGATAATTCAGAAAGAAAGAAAATACATTTATTTAGCACAAACTAAAAGGCACACAAAACAAAAAGCAGAAAAAAAAATTGCAGGAAAGTGTGCCTCACGGCTGCGTCAAAAAGGCCCAGTTCAGCAAAAATGCCAGACAACTAGTGCCTGACGCTGGTTTTCAACTGGACCTGAGGTGCGAAGTGACGGTTCACTAGTTTAAATATCAATTAACACTGTTATTATAATTTAAGTAGACCACAAAATTTCTTTCGATAAAATATATGTCAATATGGGTTATTGACTCACCGACCCGGCAACATTTTTCGCACGTTTTCTACCAACTTTATGTAGATATTGGAGCTCGTAACAGACTTTAAGGAGGTGAAAGCTATAAAATTGGTTCAACTTTTCGTCCGTCGCCTTCACCCAGTAAAACGAATAAGACCACTTCGAGAAAAGTTTCTGAAAGCGAGTGATGTATTTTGATGTACTGTACCACAAACGTATCGGATTTGACTTCAATCTAATAAATGTTTACACTTTGCTTGAGAAAGCTTGCAGAGATTCTTGGGTGGCGGTTTTTATCTAAAGAAATAACTTTTACTTCAGTCTTGTAGTCGCAAGCGCGACTGCTGAGCATGAAGTCCTAGATCCGATTCCCGGGTCGGTCAAAGTGTTCAAACTCAAACACAAAACTCGTTTGTTCAAAATAGACTAGTATTATTTAGTTCTTTTTTAACGTCAAATTTACATAAGACAGCCCCCAAAAGCGCCCACCCTTCACCGCTTCCTAGTGTTTCTGCTGTGAAGAACAAACGGCGCGGCGCAACAAACTCCCCAGCAACACAGATCAGTCTGTCAAGTGAATAAATAAATGAGTCTATACACAAAAAAGTAAAATATTAATTAAGTGTTATTGGGTTTTTCCGTGTGGAATTTTTCAGTAGTAGCCCGGAGTCTGGATTTGTGCCCGATTGATGGCAATAGACTTGCCCCATATTACATGAGACTTAAAGGTGAAATAAGGGTATACCTCTGCCCAACCCTTCGAGAAGTACAAGCGTAATGTTACGTTAAATAGCTTCTGCATCTCTTTTAATTGATATTGTAAGGGGCAACTAAGAAGTTGTCACAATTGTACTGCCAATAGTACGGAGATAAAATCATTCTGAGAAAATTTATTCCCTAAAACATTGAAATAATGCGACTGCACTCAAAAAACTGAACAGTGACCATATTTTTTACGCAAAACAGATTCCAGTAACAGGCCAAAAAAACTCCGAAGCTTTTCTAACACTTTAAAATGCTATGTGATGTGGGCACATACAGGGTGTTTGTTAGTCGGACCAAAACTAATTTTTGAGGGATTGGAGAGGTCATTGGCTAGCTACAACTAACTAGAAATAAGCTTTAAGTTTTTATAATGAATTTATAATTTAGTTTTTTTTTTCATACATTAGAACACATTTTTTTTATTTTGATAGCCCGTAACTAATTTTCTTGAAAACAATTGTATTAAATTTTGTTTTTTTTAGAATGAAAGTACATACATTTTTTTTTATTTTGATAGCCCGTAACTAATTTTCTTGAAAACAATTGTATTAAATAATGATTTTTTTAGAATGAAAGTACGTTCAGATTACAACAAAAGTTATTTCCATATATTACAATTACAAACAAAAAAGTTATGACGGCATAAAGGCAAAATAAATTTTATGTGAGTGAACATTTCGATGCCACGCATAAATGAATGAAAGCACGACGACGCAGCTGGCGGGCACGACTAACGCAATTTCGCTCTTTGCATTCGGTTAACTCGGGGCTCTAAAATGACTCAGGAATAGAAAACCCAGATTTTATTTTGAATATTTATTTTTCTTGATTTTCAAAAATCCTCTTTTTGAGTTTATCTGTGTCACCAGATCAGGCGGCATTTTTTTTTTTTTAAAACGTTGCTCCACACTAAGATTTCTCTTGTATCGTGGGTGCGTTTACAGACACAAATCTCACAAACAAACGCCCAGACCCGAAACAACCATCTGTAGGCCATACAAATTTTTGTTCCGTGTGGGAATCGAACCCACGACCCGTAGCGCAGAAGCCAATCGCTTAGCCACTGCACCAAACGTGTCGTCTATGTCTATGTCGTGTCGGTTTGAAGGAATTACATGAATTCGTTTACACACCGTATATTCCAGTTTCCCAAATACCAATCGAATATTTCTCACTCGAACAACAAAACACGGAAACGTGATCCGAACCTTTAAAACTTCATCGTTCCACAATAAAAGCAGGGAGAAACTCAAACACATCTACGATGTTAAGGGCCGGCTTTCATGGAAGCACGTTTGATCGTTCAGCTTTAGAACTAGCGTACGTCCGCACCCAATATTTCATGAAACGTGGTCTGTGAGTTTTGCATTAAATCTGGGGAATACATTATTTACTAGTTTAGGTTTTCATAAACCATTTGAAGGTCTATTTTGAATATGCTTAGTCTGCTTTAAAGTTAAAGGTTTTACTAACTATCTTGAAAATGCTTGGATGATAAACCTCGCAATTACAATATACACGAAAGCCAATATTCATTTTTGTTTTGATACCTCTTGGATTTAAAATCAACTTCAGTCTTAGCGCTCAAACATTATGCTTAAGTAATTATATTATCTTGGAAGTGAATGTCTTCTTCAGTGCATCAGGACCAGAAAATTTAAATTCAAGGTCATGTTTTATCCAAAGACTATAGAGCCATGTATTACATATGTTTTATGTCAAAATTTTCCATATTAATCGTAGACCGAAAAGTTCCTAATAGAATTAATAATCGACCAAATCTAAACCTTATCAATAGAATCTAAGGCCACGCAACGCTTAAAACAATGAGCCCTATAGTTCTAAATATAGCTTCAAGCTGCAGGATTTACCGTGACCTTCAGTCTAAGTAATGCTGCATTGCGGCTAGGAATCACGCTACTTCGTTTTACTGCAACCCAAGTAATTCACTAACCTTGGCAGTCAATGATACAGTTAAGATAGTAGAGGTATCTGATTAAAATGTATTCAAATTTTGTTTTTCCGCAGTATTGCTTGTTGTAAAATTGTTAATAAGGTTTAACTTACTACCAGTGTCAGCTCTCAATATAAAAATTGCATGAATTATCATAAGGTTAATCACAAACTTAATTTTTTTTCAATAATATAGTGTAATAGACTCATAATAAAAATAAATATGTATATCAACTTTAGAACCGCCAAAACCAAATATTTATTTTTATGAAATATCAGTATTGATTCATGAATGAGGAACTACGTACCGTGATCAAATCAAACTACGCTTTGATTATAGTAATGGTCTCCCAGAACGATTATTTAAAGTAGTTTGAGGTAGGTCCATGGTCAGAAATAGACGTACAGTTTGCGTAGGTTGTGACATTCCAAATTTTTACACCTACGTGACCAAAGTTTCTAGTTGTCGTTGGTGTAGATAATTAATGATTGATAATGAAAATGGATTGTTCAGTTCGTGGGCAATGGGCTAGTAGTTCATCAAAGATAATTTTACCAACAATCGCTATAGTAAGCCTATTGACTTAAAACATACCAAGCTCAAGAATTGCTTGGCCTTAAAAATGTTTTCTGAATATAATTCTAGTTTTATATAAAGACCAGTGTATTTCTCGTTTCTACGTTACTACTATAACTACTACAGTTTACCTAGCCTTGAAAGATGGAGAAACAAGATATTACCTGAAGTAGCTTGATGTCGTATGAGATTAGTATTTTATGAATTTAAATTGTGTCATGATGTAAGTGTGTACGTTCATACTGCTCATGAACTTTAACTTGTTAAAATAATTTTACTGAAGTAATATGCTTATTATACAGATTAACTTTAATTTGATGCACAATAATGTTTGTGTTAGATAATAAAACTCTAAAATTCAAAAGATTCGTAATATGTAAAAAAAGAGTCTACGTAATTCTATAGAATTATTATGTTTCCTAAAATCAACGACAAAAATGATATAGAAAATCTGGCAGTAATGCGATAAAAACAACATCTAGTTAAAAAATAAAATTTCTCTTCGTAATTCATTAAGATAGCTACTGTTTATAATACTTAATTTCCAATTACGTAAAACTAAACCAAATCGGATTTATTTTTGTCAACAAAAGTTTCAGTATAGTATATAGTTCAGTTTTGTTGAGATGTACTAAAAAGTAGATAATGGCATAAGTTTTGATGAGTATTTGAAGAGAGCTTAGCTTAAAAATATTAAAATACTTTTAACTACAAATTAGTCAAATGATTTTACAGTCAACATCGAGTTGACAGCAATTAATAAATTAGATTGTAATGTTTTGTAAAAATATGATTTCAATACCAAAACTGCAGAAGTCAATATTGACTGCAAAACCAATATTCTACAAATATATGAAAAAATGAAATTACATTTACCGAACACGCCGATGGCGCGGAATGAGCGCCACATGTACCTCCCGCCGCTGCTGCTGCTAACGCACTGCTTCCAGGCACCTGCCGAATGAAAATGTATTTTATTGCCTTGATTTTAAAGTATTTTTAAGAGAAGACATATAAGTATATTGCTTGATTGTCTTTAAGAGACCTAAAGTTGTATGTAGTAAAGTAACATTTGCAGCAACAGTTTCAATCACATTTTGCAATTGTTTAAGAATTGTTTGTTCCTCTAAGCCCTGTTTAATACGCCATATTTTTCTATTTGCAAATACATATTTCTAGCAAGCAAGTACAATAAACTTTGTATAAAGTTATATTCTTTGATAGCATGGAGATGTGAGATCTAATAAAAAAAGTTTCATACTGGCAATTTTATAGAGACGAGTAAACTAAAAAAAATTATAACATTCTGATTTTCATTCTTATGAACACGAAAGAGAAATAGTTTGCTTACTGCAAGCTAAGCTGAATGGAAGTTAAGGCCAGAAGTACCTATCTACAATTGTATGTCCAACTTTTTCAACAAGGGTACAAATCTAAAACAAAACACTCTTAATGGAAATTACTTTTTAGAACTTGTATAAGAAAATGCAAAAGAATATATAAAAATAGATATCATAAAAGTTTAAAGTTGGGTAATAATCGAACAATCCATGACGATTTCTTCTAAATACTTTGTTATGAGTACTAAAGTACGGGAAGCTACATTTACTGGGAATATTGAGAAAGTAGCAATTTCGTGGGCTATGAACAAACCATATTGATTTCCTACAGCGACGTTCGTACATGAGAAGTACACTGTTCCACCTGTTGAAATTATATTTGCTTGTACAATTCTCAAAAAGAATTAGTACTAAGTTGTCTAGAAAAGAAAAAAAAACATCCAAAGTAAAAAAAGAAAAACAATTGTACATAAATATATAGGACCTCTTATCTAATCCAATCAAGATTTATTAACTTCAATTAAAATAAATTAACATAAGAAAGAATAATCATCTGGACTGTAATCTTTTATTAAATTTAATTATTAACTTTTAAAATGTCGAACAGCGAATAGAATAATGATTAGCTCAAAGTTTTTATTAGAGTATCAATTGAATCAAAACTTACTATTATGAAGTTCAACTGAACGCAAAAACAATAGAAGGGGTTGGGTTCAGAACGTCTCGATTGTAAAACTTCTATGTAAGTAGGCAAAATGACTAGGTTTAAAAAGTCTTTATAGGTAAAACGTCTTGGTCGTAAAACGTCTTGTTTGTAGAAAGTCCTGGTTGCAAAAGGACTGATCTTAAATTTTAAAATTTCTAGGTAGGCAAAATGTCTATCGTGCTTGTAAAATGACTAGGTAGGCACATAAAATTTAAATGAATAAACGATACGTTTTTTGTAAGATGACTGTATTACTTATCTCCTAATAGGTACTAGGAAAATAGGCATTACCTATCTTTAATTGATATTTATGCATGATACCTCTAGCCATTCCTGACAAAAATAGAGTCACACATAGAGCTCAATGTTATAGTATTCTATTGGAGCTTGTCCTTTTTTTAGGTAAAAATTAAAATAAATCACAAAACCAAAACCTAAAAAAACAAATCACTACACATTTATGCCCTTATAACGTATTAAAATAAGATTAAATAGAAAATAAAAATTCACTGACTCGACAATCAGTATTTCGTATCAGTAAATACGACCATTTGCAACCAAGACGGTTTATCTAAGACTTTTTTTCAATCCAGACATTTTGGCCACATAGATGTTCTACAATCAAGACGTTCTGAACCCAACTCAATAGAAGTTCCTTTATTGTTTTACTTGTCACAATAGTGAAAACTTTATCTATTTTATCGTTTCCATTTCCACGATCTCTGACTTCTCCTACATCAATTTCTTCATCTGTATCAACATTATCGGAAAACGTACCTTCAACTGTTCCTGTTTATAGTCTGGCTGGTATGGCAGCAACATTCTGATCTTTCCCCATCTGTTGAAGAACAGTGCTATCGCTCCAATCCACACGATCAGCACCAAAACTACTATTCCGATCTCCACGCCTCGTATCTGTGTTTCAAAAGTAATTATGTATTTGACATTATTGTAGGCAGACTGGGTTTTTAACCACTTTTAGCAATTTCGCCAGCGTAAAAGTCACTCAGAACTGTACTTCGTAAAAATAAATCATTTTTTATAGTCTTCACCGTACCAGAAGAAAATATTAGATTTAAAAGACAATGAGTTCGGGTGAAGGGCCACTTTTTTGGGGAAGATTGCAAATTATTTAGATTGCGCGCATCAATAGACGGACTCCTGATGAAACCGAACCGGAGATTGAATTTGTCAATTTCCTCTAGCATGAATCATCTTACTTGATTATTTTTAAAAGAGGTCAGGCCTTATTTTATGTTGGTGATCTTTCATAAAAATGTAATCAACGACCTGACATCGCTAAAACCACTTTGATTACCGACTACATCGTTCTCATAGATACTTATTTAGGTCACAGATCTATTTTTGTAAGTCACTAATTAAAAGTAGCATACAATTATAGGACACCTAAGTAACAAAAATGTCTGTAAATATATTAAGGTTAAAATAAAATAAATCTTCAAATTAAAATGTAAATGTATAAAATTTCAACACCATTAAAAAAATATCTTAATAAATAAAAACGAAAAATTCACACCAATAGAATTAATCAACACTCCCAACCCTAACCCGCAAAAAAGCAATTAAAATTCAAAGTGGCGAATAGAAAATCTTAATTTAAACATAAACAAGGTCTGATTGCTGCCAGCTCCTGAACACAATCTGATAAATTTTAACAAAGTGAATCATCCGGCCAAATATAATATCTGAATTGCTAATTTTAGTCATGAATACAGTCAGATTCGGTGCTATTGTCAAAGATAACTCAGTTAATCAGCGCTTAGAGCGTGTCCACATCTCCACGTCACGACGTCGCGTCGTCAACGTGGAACGGTGCGGTAACGTGGCACTGTGCGTTGTCGTAACGTGCAAATTTACGTTACCGTATCGTAAAAATGCACGTCAGGATCATTGTTAGATTTATTGTTGACCATGTAGATCCTGAATTTTAATAAGAGAAACAGTAAGGTTTAAAGCATCAGAGCACATAGACGGCGACTAACTCGCGGGCGTGAAGAGCGCGGGCGGAGCGCATATACGTGTGCGCTTGCGGCTAGAGGCGGAACGTGTTACGATACGGTAACGTAAATTTGCACGTTACGTCAACGCACCGTGCCGCGTTACCGCACCGTTCCACGTTGAACGACGTCGTGACGTGGAGATGTGGACAGGCCGTTACTGATCGTTCTTATTAAGCTTAGATCACAAAAACAGTGTTAATGAACAATTTATTGTAACAGATGATTTTTCTATGCAATACAAGATAATGGAGATGACGATAAAAATACTTTGGGCGATAGTTAAATGTTTAGACAGTATGTCATTAGATGCGAGTAAATTAAGACCCTTCACAATAACATCAATTAAATCATTATAGGTTGTAGATAAATATGAATCTACAAAATGTATGGATAATTATAGCAGTGTTGCCTGTGATTTGTCACCAACGGTCGCAAACAAAGCCACAAATTGAGCATTAGGGCTAAACACATCAGTCAGCATCAATTTGTCAAAGCTAGAGTTTTTAAACACACATTATTTGCTTTCAGCGGCGTAGGTATGCTTAAAAGTGTTTAACCGTACTTTCGCATCTCCAGTAACATGTAGGTATGCAATTTGTTCGATTCTGATCAGCTGCGTAAGCATGCGTCAGTGCCCGGGAGCATAAACTACACGTGTACGCGTTAGATACATCAATCTGATGCGAAAGGGTGAAATCATGTGTACGCATCTTCTTACAAACTAGCCATTTTCCATGAGTAAAATGCGAATCAAAATTGGTGTGTCCTAGTCATTTACTTTTGATTGATTGGACAAAAACATAGGTCAAAAATGTCAAACCGGTCACATTCTAAACCAAATTAATCACTCTGCTTGATTACGATTGTAATTTACTATGAACTGGAAGAGTTCTTGGAATCACCGAAAATGGTATTAAAACAGGTAGGTATTAGTCATTTAGTTGTGTCATCAATCGTAGGTACTAAACTGTGATTGCCATAAACTATAAACCTATGGAATTAAACGGAATACAGCGTAGGCAACGCAAATTGTTATAATTCAAAAGACATAACTCTGATTGGGTTTATAGCAAATTAAATATTAATCTCGGGTACCTTGACTTATTAAATATTTTGGAAAAATTATTGTTACAAGTTCTTCTTACCTCGTGTAGACACGAAATATACCGCGTGTAGGAGAAGGTGTACCGAAAATTGAAACAGTGAATTCAGCCCATTATTCTGAATTGAAAATAAGTAAAAGTTTGGCTAGGAATTTTTCGACTTTTCCGATTTTTCTTTTCAGTAATTTTACATTTTTCTAGTGTAAATAACTGACTGTATTAGGTCACACAGCATGTTGTAAAAATAAATAAAACTATTTTATAAAGTGGAAAATTCGGAAGATTTCGTCGATAATTATTTTGCATGGATTTTCAATTCATAAAAATGAACATAAATTACCGTGTCAATTTTTGGTAACATGTCCTTTACTCGCAGCTTATTTACCTTACAAAACATTTTTTTTTTTTTCTATTGGACTGCTGTAGGTCGGACGGTTTCTACGTAACCGGGCAGTTATTGGCGACACCTGAAGGGTCTCCAGCCAATGGGGGGGGGGGGGAAGTAAAATACTTAACTACTTGTACTACACTAACATCATGACTACCTGCTGCAACAACAGCACTAAGGGCGACCCCTAGTGGGACTCGGACCTCGGCTTAGGGCGTTGCTGGCGTGGACATAGGGGGGGGGGGGAGACAGCTTGATGATGGCTGAATTAATTGAAATACATCAAAATATAGACAAATTAGGAATTTCCAGTAAATCCGGAAAATTCCGAGAAAAGTTTCCACTAATTTTCCATTCAGAATAATGGGCTGAATTTACTGTTTCAGTTTTCGGTACACCGTCTTTTACAGCGGGTGTGAGAATAGTTACAAGATTATTATTGTAAGTAAGAGATTGCCAATAGTGAACAGAGGGCCAGAGGCCTCATTCTCCTAAAATAAATCTTGATAAATCATAACCGAACCAAGGCCGAACCGTTCATTCAGACAGTTCTCAATTTCAAAAGCTGTCTTATTGTTTGACACAAGAAACAAAATCAATCATTTTGAAAATTTTCGAAAACAAAAACTGTCTGACGGTTGTGGTTCAATTACGTTTGGCAACAATTTATTTGAGGAGAATTAGGCCCCAGGGGCCTAATTCTTCTAAAATAAGTCTTGATAAATCACAACAGAACTAAGGCCGAACCGTTCATTCAGACAGTTCTCAATTTTAAAAGCTATCAAATTGTTTGACACAAAAAACAAAATCAATCATTTTGAAAGTTTTCGAAAACAAAAACTGACTGACGGTTGTGGTTTGATTGCGTTTGGCAACAATTTATTTTAGGGGAATTGGGTCCCAGTTCTACTAAAAAAAATGTGGCCAAACCGCAAACGAATCACAATCGTCAATCAGTTTTCGTTTACGAAAAATGTTTGGTTTTGCTTTTTGTGTCAAACAATTTGACATATTCTGTAAATAAAAACTGTCTGCATGAACAGTTCGGCTTTGATTGGTTAACGATTGATTAACGTTTATATTATAAGAATTGGCTCCCTGACCGCATAGTATTTTGTAATTCATTCATTTAACTGTAGGTATCTTTTTTTTTACCTACTCATTATATATTGTATTATAATTTTATATATCTTTTATTCTTTGATTCTGATATAGGTAGTATCAGTTTTCTTTTTAGTAATGCCCATGGCATCAAGCTATTAACAATTGTAATAATTACAAAATGTAAAATGTGAGTATCATGTAGCCATTATTGTCATGCTTAGTATGTTTTTTTTTGTGTATTCCTACATAAACCTGACTGTTGTCTGGCAGTTGAGGCTGTCATGCTCACTAAAATGTCCTGCTGACGGTGGCGTTGTGTATTGGGTTGTTAAGTTCCCTACAATATGGTTGAGTTAAGCGATGCTGATGCGCTCGTCATGCTCGTGAACGGGTGCTGTCTGTCGGGACTGGTCAGCTCTTACATGCTATGACAACATTAAGGCAATTTCTCATTGTTATTCTTGTACTACTGACATTGACCTACATTGTTCTCACATTAACTGTAGTAATAATAATGTATTGGAATATATAGAGTCTATATATATTGAGTGTAGGTATATAATTGTATGTTTATATTATGTTTAATTATCTATATTTAGATACTTACTTTTGTTTTCAATTCATCCAGAATTGTTCTAGGTAAATATTTTGTTTACCATCATCAACTTGCATAATTTAATCAATGTAATTAATATTTTACTTTTTTGTGTATAGACTCATTTAATTATTCACTTGACAGACTGAACTGTGTTGCTGGGGAGTTTGTTGCGCCGTTTCTTCTTCACAGCATAAACACTAGGAAGCGGTGAAGGGTGGGAGCTTTGGGGGTGCAGTCAATTGTAACTACCAAAATGTGACGTTCAAAAAGAACTAAGTAATACTAGTCTACTTTGAATAAACGAGTTTTGAGTTTGAGTTTGAGTTTGAATTAGTAGGTGTAAAATATATTCTACTCTAAAAGTGCTCTCACACCAGTGTTTAAGCATTTTTTAACAATTAGAAACATCTGGAGTGAGAGTAGTTAAAATAAATAAATTGAAACGTTTCTAAACATTTCGGTACAGCTAAACATATTTCAGATACAATCCCTAGTATTTTACAAGCAGTTTCAACAGTAACGAAAACAGTTTAACTGTTAACGAATGATTGTGAACATGTCTCGACAAAACATTTAGTAACCTTTTGCTACAAAGCAAAACTGTTTGAAACTGTTTCTAACTTTTGTGAACACCAGTTCAAGAGCACCTGAATTCGCAATAAACTAAATCAGTGCAGAGCAAGATATTTAATCACGGCACTCCCTGCACTATTGTTTCAACTGCACCAAATAGCAGCTTGTAATTCTCTAGTCTAAACAATCTATTCAGCATAACGTTCTCTCTTCAAATGCTAAACATCCTTACCATGCTACATTACATTACCGTTGGAAACGTCGGCGAAGGATCGGGCGGAGAGACGGACGAGCGGGGCGTAGCTCCTGCCAGCCCGCCGTCCTGCTGGGGCGAAGTCCGCGGGGGCTCTGCACAAACACGATAGCAGCATTAGTTTATGTAGCTATTGTTGTTAAGCTTACGGAGTTCTTGGTTTGTGTATACTGTATATGTAGGTTAGCTGTACTGGGTGGAAACGTTAAGTTAAGGCAATTACTTTGTTAATTTTATAGATATTGAAAAATTATTAGCTTCGAACAAAACTAGCTTGTCTACAGAACAAAATGAAATAAATATCTTAACGAATATAAATCGCCATGATGTTCGAAATTTGATTTACACTGCCCCATTATTAAGTATGAAAAGCAATCTATTTTGACGATAATTCCATAATTATACGTAACATTATAAAACTTTAGACTGTTAGAACATGACTACCACATTAATAAAATAGCAATGCTCTTTAAAAAGGAAAGAAAAAAATAAAAATAAAAAATATAGGAGGATGAAATAAATTTATTTGGTGAAAGGTTTTATTATGAAAAAGTATTAATGTCAATTTATGCAGTAAGCAACTAAGATTCGATACCAGTTATTTTTTTATTTAATTGATCTTATATACTGACAGAATAATCCCATAAAAAGCGTATATTATGCATGCAGTTAAAATTAAATTTAGAACATAAAGCGATTTAGTTTAAATAAGATTATAGTGCCATTTTGTTCCTTATGTAACTTCATTTTGATATTAGCTAAAAGTTTTTCGAAGCTTGTTATATTAACGAAATAATAGCCTGTTGGCACTTAACGTTTCCACCCTGTATACGATAATGCGAAACAAACAATTTCACTCAAAATGAAATGGGCGAGCATTAGATTGGTTTTGGAAGGATTCTGACAGAGGTCAGTTAAGGTAGTTCAATTCCATTTCAAGGGTCACTAGGCTTTTCAATTGGCATATTTATACATTAGACGTACAGTCGCGTATAGTATTAATATAATTCTGTATTTATGTTTTCGAGGACCTTGTAGCTTATTTCCAACCACGAATATCAACGATTTGCAAGGTTAAGCTACGCTTGTCACGGTTGGATGGGTGACCGTTCCTTATACATCGCGACTTTTTTCACGTGTCCTGGTTATTATTAGTTTTGGTTTCGTGAAT
Source organism: Amphipyra tragopoginis (assembly GCA_905220435.1). Classification (NCBI taxonomy): domain Eukaryota; kingdom Metazoa; phylum Arthropoda; class Insecta; order Lepidoptera; family Noctuidae; genus Amphipyra; species Amphipyra tragopoginis. The sequence continues at coordinate 10,271,347 of HG992006.1, forward strand.
TATTATACTAAGTCGACAAAAAACTATCCTCATTGTAAAGGTTATCAGGCGATATATGTTTCGAATTGATCTGTTCCATTGTAGGTACCAAAAATAATAACAATTATACGTGAAAAATAGAAGTGGCTCGATTTATTTGACATATTTCAGTATATTACCGACTTCAAAAAAACGACGAAGTTCTCAATTCGACGTTTATTTTTGTGTGTATGTTTTTTCATCGATTTCGTCGCCAATTATTAACAGATTTTAATTGTTCTGTTTTTCAATTTTCTTTTTCCGAGGTTATTCCATTTAAATTTGGTGAAGATCTGATGAAAACATTCGAAGATACACAATGGCAATCTTCAATGTTTCACAGCAAATCACTCGCGATTGCTGTAATCGCATATTTATGTAATGTTTATGGCAATCAAAATAGAAAAATAAAATAGTTTAAAAGAAGAAAAAACCAATTTAAAAAAATGAAAAAAGATAATAACCCGGCCGTCAAAGCTAGTACGCATGTTTACTTAACCCATAAATACGGAACATTTACGTAGCCGACTATACTTCAGCGGTGGGACATGCATATTTTATAATGTTAATGCAGTGTGGAGCTGTCTTAAGTTCAATGCAAGAGTCAAATGGAGTTGTCGATAATGCAGAAGTCTGAAAATAAGACGTGAACATACAAGTATTGTCGAAAAAAGGGTACTAATCCGAAAGAGTGTTAAAGTAATCATAATAATGAATAAGTATCTTTGGTTCTACAACTTTCTCCAAAAACCAATAGTTTAAGAAAAAAACTGCTCAAAGATTTCAGAAAAAATACGCTTTAACCTATCTATCTTCATCTATGAACAGCTGTGTTTAAATTTTGAGTCATATTTGGGGTGACGGATTAGGAGCTACATTTTTTGAATTCGTAACTGAAGCAAGGATAATCAGTTATTGAAAAAACTAAAATAGAATTAATTTTGCATGGAGATATCGAATAGAAATTATCGAATAAAGCTATGTCTACACCAGTGCGCTTTCATGTTCATCTTGCGTCTTCGTCTGAGGCATGCGTGAAGCGCCATAGCACATGCAATAGCGCATGCCTTAATACTAGTTCAACAAAAGCGCACGCTAATCCGTCTATTGTATGACGACTGACCGAGGCGCATCGGTGTAGACGATAAGCTGCATGCGTCTTATGGCAATCAATATTGCATGCGCTTGACGCAAGAAGTTGAAAGCGCAAGATGAACATGAAAGCCCACTGGTGTAGATATACCACTTGCTTTAAAACAGTCATCAGTGATACTTTGGGTGGCCCGCGGATTAGTACTCCCTTTCCGACTAACCTTGTATATATCGAGACTACTTTATGTATATTATTATATAACAGACATGGCCTCATGCGTTATCAACGGCAACTTCTCTGCAATCAGTTGCGCTAATTTGCAATTAGCTAATTTGTCTCTACTATTGATATGTATAAAAGGAGATAACTAAGATAGTTAATTAGATTGCACGTGCAAAACTGGTAATTAGCTACAACTTGTGCACTGGTTTTGATTGTGCAATTCTGAAAAAAAGCTGGAAGTTGTGAGAGCCTTGCTCGGCTCGGCGTAATTTTGCATAGCACAAAAAATAAAGAAAGAAAGTAAGAAAGAAACTTCTCACGACAAGTTTACTCTAAACGATGTGAACTGTGCCAATAAGTTGGAAATTCGGTCGGAGTTGGAATTCTAAGAAAAAGCAAGCGTAGATATACCGGACGACTTTTTTTACCTTCTGGAAAAAAAATGGTATTATGCTGGGGCTATATTAGCGGGCGAAGATTCTCGTGCCGGATTGTGTTGTTCTTTGTTGCACGTCCGTCCCGCTACAAAGTCTGGACGACACTGAAGTGACGTAGGTGTCACCATCCAAGCGAATATTGTCGCGACAAATCCATTTGATGCCCGCCAGTTTACAGACAGTGCCCCGATAGTACATCGTCTTCTCCCGAATACTACGCGTTGCAACGATCTACCCGGCCACACTCATCGCGTTAACACGAATATTCGCCGTAGCCCGCTAATGTATCCCCAGCATGTTTTTTTTTTTCATTCACTTGTCATGAAATTGATCTATCAATAAATACCTACTATCGAAATTCAAATCATATGCAGCAGACGCGTATGATTTGAATTTAGATATTATTTAATCGATTTAATAACTACAAAATTTCCGTTTTTACTGTTTTACTATTAAAGTTTACTTCAACTTACTAGTATTTATTGATAGACCAATTTAAGAAAAGACGAATGAAAAAAATAAAAAAAACTATACCATAGGCTTCTACTCCGTTCACCTATTATAACAATTTTTTTTCAGACACTAAAAAGTCATCCGGTACAGAGTTAATTCGAAAAGTCTCTATTATGGGGGATTTACACGGGTCGATTTTAGCCGTGCGGCAAGTCACCAATCATATCGCTTGTAAAAATTGAATCGCCACCCCATTTACACCAGTCGACAAAAATCGCATGCGACTTATTCATTTCTAGCGGAACAACACAGCGCAAAACACACCCACGGCAAAAGTCGGATGGCACCCAACTTTAGGGCTTGCGATTTTAGTCACTTGCGCCTTAGTCGAATTGTCATTTTGACGGTCGATTTTCACCGTGCGGCGAAAATCGACCCGTGTAAATTCCCTTGTTAGCTACGTTCCAAAATGTCGTATCCTACACATAAACTCTACTATGTAACTCTTTTGGAAACCATGATGCCAGTTCAAATTCCGAACTGCTTCAGTACCACTGTTAAATTGACCATAACCATTTTGCAGTCCAGCCCACACTGATGGCCTGTTTACGACTTTATAACGATGAAACACAAGACTAACCGTCTGTAGAATAAACTTATAAACTGCAAGCAAAACTTCAATCCTTCCAGCTGTTACCTTTGCATTAATCATAAAATCTCTGTAAATTACACAATATTACGCTTGAACAAACCTAAAACGATTACAACTTGCAATTACAAGCTTGAAAATTCTAATAGTGATGGGTAATTGTCTATTTTAAACGAGTTTGAGGGAGGACCTCATTTTACCTCGTGAGGTACTCATGAGGCACCTCTCATTCGAGGAGAGGATATGTGAAAGAGACTGCTGAGCGCCGGGCTTGCTTGTGCGCTACCGCGTACCGCTTCGCTGGACGAGGAAAGAAGAGAGAAAGGGCTCCGACTGCGCGAACGAACGTATACAGCTCATCAAATATTTGCATCCCTATCACTTATAAACCTCAGACCAAATAAAAAACCAAGACAGAACACTGCGAACAATACAGTGAACCATGCCAAAACTACACCTCCACTCTGTGCATACACGCACACACGCACACACGCACACATTTACAACATTTTTCAATCAACCTACAATCAAACTACACCTCACTAAGTGCACACATGTTTACGAAACCGGCCTCACGTAACTGTTGACAGCACCTGTCTTGGTTTTTTATTTGGTCTGAGTTATAAACTCACTCACTCATCAGTCAGATACACACTCGTGCTTATACAAATAATAAATTGAGGAATTAGATGAGGCGGTTCAAAGTTGAAATAGGAGTAACTCCCTCATGTTTCATTTTGAGTAACTCAAACAACATACCTCACGCGTGAGGGGCACATCACTAGTTTCTTATCATGCAATTAACATAGTATATCTGAATAAACACATTGATCATAAGTAAATACTATTATTTTGTGTATAGACTAACCGCATTAGTAAGCCAATCAAGCTGAAATACTGTATTGTGAAATTATTTGAAGCTCACTCAATAAATTCATTCATTCAAGCTTGTTTTGTTGGTATTTTAGCTCTGCTTGATTAGTTTTGAGGAATTGATTGTTGGTTATACTTATCTTCAACTAACCATTGTTACTATATATCCTACTAGCGACCCGCCCCGGCTTCGCACGTGTATGTTTTATAGCTTAAAACCTTCCTCTTGAATCACACTATCTATTAAAAAAAGCCGCATCAAAATCCGTTGCGTAATTTTAAAGATCTAAGCATACATAGGGACAGATAGCGGGAAGCGACATTGTTTTATACTATGTACTGAATTGTAATGTATCGTTCACTGAATCCTCAACAAATGTGTATGAAGGTGAAGTTCTTTCTTTATCACTCACAACTCTTGGGGTGCATTAAAAGAGACTCCACGAGTGACAATGCTTAAGTCAATGGGGATCAACTGTCTCGAGCAACTTAGTGGCCAAAGTGACGTCAGACGGTTTCCATTAAATAAATAAAAAATAGAGGCTAAAAAAGGCTATTACTTTAGACCTTATTGCTACTTCAAGCAAGCACAAAAGAAATATATTACAATATAAATGTAAACCGTACAGTAAACACAATGATATGTAGAGTATATTCAGAGAAGCGCTTTCAAATCATAACATTTTATCAAAGCAAGATCACAAAGTAATAATATTCACGAAATATCAACGTTATATTTACGTATTTTGGGGTTCCTCATAAAAAGCACATCCAATCTCTTAGCATCCTTAATAAATATTGCTAAAAGATACAGAAATAAAAAACATTTCTTTGCCAAAAAGAGGTAACATTAGGTGAATGAGTAAAAGCATTCTTTGCAGAATGATTCTATGCTCTTCGTATCTTTAGTCTGTTGCACCCTTCATTCATGCATGGCATCGAAATTTTCGATCACATAAAAAATATATTTCGGAAAAAAAGTTTATTTTTTTATTTTTAATCAATCTAAATCCCGTGCGGGGTTAATCTATACCAGTAGTAGATCATATAGTTTTAAGGAATTACACGAATTCGTTTACAACCTGTAGATAACATCATTCAAGAATACTTTTCTTGGAGTTGCAAAGTAACAAATAAAATACCCTGTGTGATAGACACGGAAAACGTCGCGTCAGATAGTTTTTATCTAATGGTGATATTACACGGTTCAACCAAATTAATACACTTTGGTTGATAGATGCAAAAATGAAAGCATATTATGCTATTGATCAATGATATTGATTGATTCACTTTTATGTTTCGGTACATGGTTCAATTTGGTTGCTTCTTCCAAATTAAAAGGCAGAAGTGAACCGTGTAATATCACCATGAGGAATAAGTTTGAAGTTTTGACAACTATTTTTCACCCACTTAAAGATTTATTAACAAAAATAGTTTACAATGTGCTTTTACGCTATATAAGACAACTGCTCTTCAAATTTCAAGTTTCTAAGTTTAGCGGTTTAGGCTGTGCGAGAATCTGAAATTGGGACTTGTTCTTCATACATAATATTAATACAGACTGTAAGGGTAAACACCGTTATCCTTGAAACCAGTGGTTTGATTTCATTTATTAACCGACTTCAAAAAGGAGAAGGTTCTCAATTCGGTTGTATTTTTTTATTTGTTATGTTTGTTACCTCATATCTCCGTCATTTATTAACCGATTTGAAAAAATATTTTTTTGTTCGAAAGGGTATACTTCCCGATTAGTCCCATATAAATTTTGTTGTGATTAGACCATGAACTTCAGAGATATGGAACGGAACTCCTCATTGGATCAAAGCAAAATTCTCAAATTACTAATATTGCTGTGTTTAGATTTGTTGTTGGGAACTGTCTACTGGAAAAGAGGAGGGGGTGCGTCCCCCCCCCCCTTTTTGGAATGTTTTCATTATATCGTGTAAGGTATCATTCGAAAGGGCTTTTTATACCCGACTACGTCAAAGCCAAAAAGAAGGGTTATGAAGAGGAGGGGGTTAAATTTATGGCACTAAAACGTATTTAATAAAAAATAAACTTTAAAAAAAGTAAAAACCGACTTCAAAGAAAAACTAAAAGGAGTAAAATAATTACCATAATATAAAATTAACAGTTTCAGAAGTCGGTGGCTTCTATTTGTTTCAGTGTAGAGTTGCACCGACTTCTGAAACTGTTAATTTTATAATAGGGTAATTATTTTACTCCTTTTAGTTTTTCTTTGAAGTCGGTTTTTATAGAATGTAAAATAAATGAAAAATAACAAACTTTTTTTTTATAATATTTTAATTTTTCCTCAAAAGCATTTCACCCTATGCGCGGGGGCAACAAGCCACGGGAGGGGGCTCGGGGAACTCGCCGCGTGGCCCGACGCACGGCCCCGCACAGTTTGCTACCCCAGTCAGTCAGCCAGCTGTCTCGTTAGCGAGTGTGTGTACGCCGCGTCGCGTCACCGCGTCGTAGCGCCGCCGCCGCGCCGCTCATTACACGCGCGAATGTTTTTTTTTTTTACTCGGTCCTTTATTTTTATGTTTAAGTGTACTACCCATGGTTTGAGTGATAACCCTTACATGCTGTATAAATGTTTTTCCAATTTTGAAATCGCGATGTCTCATGAATTCATAGGTAAAAAATATTACGATCATTTTTGTAGAGAATTGCATAATCTACAACTTTGTACAATCTATTATGAACATAAGACTTACCGTTTAAGAGATATTTACGAATAACCGTTTGACATTTAATAACTTTTCTTGCAAAAGTGATATTGATGGGGACTTTTGACATTTCATTTGTAACGATACATTTCAGATTTGTACCACTTTTCAGCTCGATGCAAATTATTCCGAAGTTGAATGTCTACTTTGACTGAACTAGCCCGCTTTTCAAAACGAATAGTAACCGATCTTCGTTGATATGCAACAGTACTCCAGTAAGACCTACTAAACTAAATGTCGAATCCAATTTTAGAAATCGGTCAGAGTACTCTCCGTGTACTTTGTACCCGACGGTGGTATTATGTTTGCTCGATGCTCGCAATGTCGCGATGCGAGAAATTAACTTTGACAAGCTCTGTGAAAGGAATTTGTACAGATACAGACAGAATTTATATGCAAAATGTCAGAATCACTAAACTCATGAAAATCTAATTTAGTTTTTTCTATAAACTGTAATGTAACAGACGGCCCCAGGATCTCCTGAGCACGTCTGCTACACCAGTTGTAAAGAATGGTGTAGAACATTCATTACCTAGTAGTGTACTTAACAATAATAAGATGCTTATAGAATAAGAGTCAGTATACCTTGACGTCCCTTGGAGTAGTCAGCGAGTTCCTTCTTGTAGTTACGGCGTTCGCCAATGGCCCACACAGCCATTTGATAGAAACCGGCAGCAGCAAACAGCCCGGCTGTAGCGTATTCGATCGGACTGGCTGTCATCTACCGGCATGACTAAATGCTACAGCCGGTCTGTTTGCTGCCGCCGGTTTCTATCAAATGGCTGTGTGGGCCATCGACGAACGCCGTGACTATAAGAAGGAATTCGCTGACTACCCAAGGGACGTAAAGCTGACCTGCCTCTTATTCTATAAACATTTTAATATTGTTATGATATGTACTAGGTATTGAATGCTCTACACCATTCTTTACAACTGGTGTAGCAGACGTGCTCTCAGGAGATCCTAGGGCCGTCTGTTACATTACAATACTAGGTTAGTAAACAAGCCGTCGCCGTCGGCCCGCCTGATGGTCACCGCCGCCTATGGAGGGTGTAAACGAATTTGTTTAATTCTTTAAAACCATATGATCAACTACTGTTGTAGAATGGTCCCACGCGGGAATTAGCATGAAAAATTAAAAAAAAAAAAAACATGGGGTATGGGTAATTGATCGTATCTAAGCCACCATATAAGGATTCAGCAAAAAAAAACAGTTTTTTTTTTGCAAAAATGTTATTTTGTTAGAGTGAACATATCGATGTCACGCATAAATGAATGATAGCACGGCGACGAGCCTGGTGGGTACGACTAACGCAAAATCGCTCTTTGCAGTCAGTTAACTCGGGGCTCTAAAATGACTCAGTAATAGGAAACCGAGATTTCATTTTGAATTTATATTTACTTGATTTTCAAAAATACCCATTTTGGGTTATCGGTTTGAAGGAATTACACGAATTCGTTTATACCTTGTATACCTACACCTTCAACACCAAGAGGATTGCTGATGCGTTTCAACCTTAGATACAAAGTTGGAAAGTCTCATTTGCCTGTAATTTCACCGGCATCCATACTGCTTAGCAGCAAAAACAGGCATGTGGATAGTCAAATTCCTAAAGGAAAAGGCTTTTTGAAATGCTGGCAACTAACAAAGAGTAATAGAGCTCCTTGTGAAAGAGTTCGTTCGGAGAAGTAGGTAGTACTTGCTCTTGTGTGAAACTACTCGAGAAATGAATTCCACGTTTGAGGAATCGTTGGCCATTACTTAAGTAAGACCTTTATTATAATGTTCATAAGTAACAGTGACAGAGTAACACTGCGTTTTACGTAGGCGTTTCAAAGCGAACGCGAATTGAGAAGCGATCCGTTGCGGTGACACGCGAATTCAATGCGATGCGGTGCGAAGCGGCGGCTTTGTCTTTCGAGCTCGCGAACAGCCCGCCGCCCGCGCGCCGTCGCCATTCAGTAGTACTGTACGGCACCGCATCCATTTCGCGCGAAAATATCAAGCCAACTGATCGCGTTCGCTTCGCTTCGCGCTGCGCCACACCGCACTCCACGTGGCTGTGGTCATGTAGGCCACTTCGATGGTTTATTCCACTTTGTTCACCTGGGTGATATCACCTGGGTGAACAAAGTGGAATTTTTAGTGTCTTCATTTCACCTCGGATTTATTTCACCTGACAATATCCATATATTCATAAACCACTTCAATAGGTATCGACTGTTTGCTGTTTTCGCGTTGCGCCGCGCCACTTCGCGTTGCCGTCGCTTCTAGGTTGCTCACGTAGGACGCCGCATAAGCGATTTCGATTACGAAAGCTAACATTTACTGGAAGACTTTCAATATTACAGGGATAGGTAAAGTTTGTTGCATTACAGATGCGTACTTAATATAATTATGTTCTTTTAATAGATCACTCTTTTTTATTTTTTTTTGTTTATAAACAGAGGGTAACTAATTGTAAAATTACAAATATTTGCGTCTGTCTCCACTTCTTTTATCGATAAATTGGTAGATCTGTACAAGCGTCTATATATCAAGCTATACAAACATTTCCCGTATAAGCTGACCTCTCCTTGAAACCAATGCGAGATCAGCTCATAGGAAATGTATAGCTTGAAATGTAGCCGTGCGAACAACAAAATATTAGTTTTTTGTACTGACCATGTTTGCCAAAGCCAAACCAAATATTATTATATTCTAGCCATTTTAAAGCCAGAATTAAAATGCTTTGGGATTAGAAGGCTTAATTCCATTGTACACAGCTCAGTTTCTATTACATCTAAAATTGTTTTATAATTCGTTTTTATCATTCTGAAACCAATTTAATTTACTTGTTCTAAAAATTGTTTTTTGTGTGAATTACAAATGTCATTTGTGTTTCCATACATGTTTTTTAATTTTTATTACTTTTCTTGGTCGCGTTTGACCCTCGTCGAACCTGATGGTAAGGGCAGGCAGGGTCTAAGATGGAGCACACGAATCCTAGTAACAGAGAAATAGAGGGATTCCCCTATATACTTCTGGCTCTCACATACACACCACGGAACACAATAAACTGCTTGGCGCCGGACTTTAATGTGAGGGTGGTAGCTAGCCAGGCGGACCGTATAGATCCTACTACCAAGCAAAAATATTTTTTGTGTACCTACGGTTCTAGAACACATCATAGAACACGTGGTATCATTTACTGTCGTAACGTCATCCCCACTTTGTATATAAATCACAATTAGGGACATCTCTTTCATAAATACCTCACAATGCTTCTGAAGGTTATAATAAAAGGTCAGGAGATTATTTTTTCCTTGATCATTACACGTGGCTATTGGCTAAAGGATTAGTGGTCGTAGTAAGTAGATATTATAAGCGAACAACAGCACAAGATCTTTGAAGGACTGAATAAACTATTCATTTAATATAGGATGTATCCGAATTCGTGTACTTCCTTCAAACCACGTGATCTACCGGTGAGACAGATGAGATTTCAAAAGATACAACAAAAAAGAAAAAATATATATACCTACTTGTTGTTCTTTTTCTGAATAATTTTAGCTTCCCGAGCTATCTGAATGCGCGAAGTGATATCGCATTATTTGTGCCTGCCAACTGTATTGCCATGCTGTCATTAATTTATGCGTGGCATCGAAATGTATAATCTGATACATTATTATTCATCAAAACATTTTTTTTTTAATTTTTATTTAAACCTTATATTTGGTCCTTTAGACACAATCATTGAGAAGAAGCGCAAGAAACAAAAAGTATATTGTTTTTTTTTATTTTTGGTCATTTGGGGATTTAGCCTATAAATAAGTATAGGTAAATATGCCAAATAGATCGTGTGGTTTTAAGGAATTATATGAATTCGTTTACACATTGTATAGACCCTATTTACCGACTGAAGTTGAGAAGTCTTCGAAATTGGGCCCTGGCAACAAACTAGAATCGATGTAAGGAACAAAAAGAAAACCAAAAGATATCTATCCTTGAAATAAAGTAAAATTTGATAAATGGCTCTCACCGCAACCGGAGTGTCAAAATGTACTAAATTAGGCGAGAAATGTAAAAAGTTGATAAAACCGCAAAGTAATCCGCAAATCGGATTAAACGCTGTTCCAACGGGTGGAACATTTAAAACGTTTTCGACGTAAACTATTGAATCATGGGAGTATTTTGGGTACTGAAATTCAATAAGTTTCGATTTTAAATCCAGGCTTCGTGGATTTCGATTATGTACTTAAAATAATATAGGCGAGTTCATTCGTATAATAGACTATCAGTTTTTTTATATAAAAACCTGTAGCTTAGCTGTCTATAATCATATGATGTGGACCAACTTATTAATTGATAGGCCATTACTGAGAATTTCTCTAACAGAAAGAAACGTATCAAGGGATAAAGGGAAGTATTCTCCATATCTCTATTCTTGGATTCGTGTCGCCCATCTAATACCGGCTTCCCACGGTGCGTGATAGCGCGCACCGTGACGCACGAGTTCGCACCGATGCACCATGGGAAGAGACTCGTTCGTGGTAACGCGGACGCGTGCGGTGCAGTGCGTCGTATCCACATCACACACCCTCATAATGTGGCTTCGCACGGTGCGTGATTTTACGGATGATACCACGCACAGCCGGTGCGCGCTACCACGCACCGTGACCGTGGGAAGCCAGCTTTAGACTTTGTCTGCGCTTACTATCAGTTGCAGCTCAAAGTATCAGTCAAATACGACCAAGTGTTTTTTTTAATGATTTTCTTTCTTTTTTCAACCTTAGTTTCAAGTTTTTCTATCATACTACTACATTAGATATAATTTAGTCAACACAAACAATTCCATCAGAAATAATAACCAATATTACCAGAATAACACCTCAACGTATATAGAGATGCGCGTACAGCCGTGCATCCGGAAGATCGGCTGTTGGGTAAATGAACCGGCTGGAGCCGTGCCAAAACGCACTGAGCAAGTACAAAGGGGAAGGCGATATCGCACCTCCGATAAAATAGGGTTACAACTCGAAAAACCTGGATTTTCAGGAAAGCGAAAATAAACTCACGGATTTATTAATCAGTTTTTATTCTTGTAGTTTTATTATTATGTGACACAAATTATATACTTGAAAAGCTTACAAAAACTACTTTTGAATGGTATATGCTATTTTTCAATTTTCCTGAAAAAAGCCCTGAAAATTCCCAATTGTAACAGTATTTTAGATAACTATTCCAATTTTTACTAACAAAAATACAACATGACAGATGTAACAATTCTTATTATAATAAAAATCAGGCAGTTCTTTAAACTTTTTTTAACTTAATAAGCATTCGTACTGCTGTAGACTTCGAAACACAATAATAATTAACTTTAACAAAACCATTAAAAAATACGAACCAAAAAAAAAAAACAATTCTAGTCATAACAATTTCAACGAATCACTTTACAGTACATGTTTAGGTAGTCTTTAATTAAGCTACGCTTTAATTAAATTATATTTGTTCTCCTTAATGAGATCATTTTTAAATACTACATAGGAACTATAATCATCACAATAAAAATCAAAATCACAGATGAAATCTAAGTTTCAGTCGTCTCATAATTAGGATGTATAATTATAAAAAAAAAACTGACATTTCAATATTCAATTACATTTGGTTATAAAAAGGCACATAAACCTGTGGTATTTGATTACTATTAATCAAACTTATCAAATCAGCTTTCTTCCTCTCGCTTATTGAGAGCTGTCTGATGTAAGCAGGCTTTAGTCCAGGCAGAACCTCAGGGTGTGTTCGCCAAATTTTAGATTCCGAAAATCCTTCGTCTTCACGAGAATTCTTGTAACCCCCTTATTACAAAAGATGGTCTAAGAAAAACCTAGGTTTTAAATTAGCCCCGTCTCTTTTTGTTACATGACGTAAGAAAGTGCTGGGTATATTTTAAATTTGGGTTTACCTTAGTTTTGGTTTAAATCATTTTCTGTAATAAGGGGGAAGGTGTTACTTTCATGAATTTAACGACTCTGACGTCTTTCAATTTCATGTTAGGCGTACCGAAACGTAGTTCTGCATGTAACTTATACAAAATACATCACTTTATTATGGAAATATTGAACCAGTTTAATTCAATCCTTTAACAATAAACTGTAATAATTCGAGTTGTAACTGTTCATTAGATAAATTGATGTAAGCAACACGATTTTACATGTCTGAAACACTGTTATATTTTAATTTGTAACACTACTTGTCTCAACAAACGCACGTCCACGTTTCATAAAACTAAATGTAACACTAATCGAGATCATTCTGGAGCCAAAATGCTTTAGTCATGTAGCGTTACAACTCCATCTAGCGGCCAGTTTAAGAGTTACAGATGTAACCATAATGGAGAAGATAGTTAGTAAAATTTTAAGTATTTCTGTATCTTTAACTCAAAAAACGACTTTTTCGAGTTGTAACCCTATTTTATCGGAGGTGCGATATAACAAAGAGCGAGCCATACTTGGGTAGTCAGTGTTCCGGATTAATCGTACAACTTGATAGTTCGGGATTGAGAACAAGATATTTTGAAATAGGAATTATGTTCCACAGACTAGATAGTTTCAAAATTTTAGAACCGACTACAGATAACATTTAAAATGTAGCAACAAGTGATAGAGCTGCTGTTGGTACCTAAAGTAAGAACTGAAAAGATTTTAAAAAGAAAGTTTGTCAACTTGTGAAATTTTATACGTTTATACAATAAACAAACGGAATAACAAGCAAATAACTGTTTCTCTATAACTGTAACTCTATAGTTTCGGCACAAGCACGAGAATAACTCATGCTGTGGATGGAAAGAATAGTTGCTGTAATCTATTTATTTCACAAGGCATACCAACAACTTATTTTCAATGAATGAGTAAACAATACACTTAAACAGAGGATTCCGTGTAAACAAGTCAATTACAGGCGTGCACTGCACATCATTCACAATGAGACGAGTTTTATAACACTCGTTTAAAATAATTATTTAATATAACTTAAAATTATCAAATAGAAAAATTATCGAATAGAAAAATTACAATTTAAAAATATTAATCATTACAATTTAATAGTAGGTAGAATTATATTAAAACATTAATGAAAATCAATAAAAAAATATTAAAGTTACATGCAGTATTATAAAACAAAAATATATAAAATCGCGAGCAAGTAATCAAAAACAAAAGTGAGATCTCCAGATCATCAATAATTGCTATGATTTTTGACTTAAATTGGGCAAGAGAGTCAAAGAAGATATCAACATTGGCTTGGCTATTAGAGGAGAACCCAATAATATATTATATGCTATCGTCATTCTATTCAGGGGAGCGAAACATCCAAGATTAATGCAACAGCTTCTACTTGCGAATGTACTGGAATCTAACTTCTAACTAATATTATAAATGTGAATGTTTGGATGTTTGTGTGTTTGTGAATTGGGATGTTTGTTAATCAATCACGCCTTTAACGGCTCAACAGATTTGGATGAAATCCGCATACAGGTAGATCATAACCTGTATTAGGATATGAGGTAATTTTTATCCAGGTATATGAAATACTTCCTCTAGGATTGTAGAGAGACCGCGAGCATCATCATCATCATCATTCAGCCGAAAGACGTCCACTGCTGAATATAGGCCTTCCCCAAAAGTTCCCCCAAAAGTAAGTAAGTTATAATTGTTCAACGTTTCAAAATTATTTTATTAATATACTAGCTGTGGCCGGCGTTGCAATCCATTTTTTTCTACTTACTACCTACCTTCAGAAACAAAATCAAAATAGTAACAAAAAGTTAAAACCATCTTCATGCATGCGGTAAACAAATGAAGAAAGTGATATTTTTATTTATTTTTTATTTTAAAAAATTTCTTTCATAAAAACCTTCTCCTGGCAATTACGAACACAACAAAAAAAATTGCGAAATCGATCCAGCCACTCACGCGTGATGCCATGACCAAAGGAAATAGGGGATTCATAGATAGGTATAATATTTTTACACATGATATTAATGATAGAGAAATAAATTCTTTAAATAGTAGTATTATCAGCGATAAAACCGCCATTGTACCCTTCACTAAATTATATTGTATAAGAGCTATGTTACATTGTTGGTGTACAATAAAGTATATTCTATTCTATTCTATAATCATTTAGACAAAAAAAAACTACTGCCATGATTATTTGACATTCCAAAATATTCATTGCCTTTTGCTGGTGACTCTACAAAATCTAGGTTGATAGCTACCTGTATCATATATTCCTTTAATATGTTTTGAGTCGAAGCGGTGAGATCCTTGAGCGTGTATCGCATGGAAACAATATCTTGATGTAGTGAAATCAAACTCGTTTGTATTCTAGCTTGTTTCATTACAGTGAAGCCAAAGTGGAAAGGTTGTAGTAGCATATATTATATTCTAGATAAGATGATATTGCTTCTTTGTTAAGTATTGCTTCTATATTATACGAGTAATAGTATTGTTGTTCATTTAAGTATCTACAAGGTGAAAACGTTAAGTATCAACAGGCGATTATTTCGTCAATATAACAGGTATCTATTGAAAAACTTATAGTTAATATCAAAACTAGGTTACTGAAAAAACAAAATAACACTATAATCTTTTTTTAGATTAAATCACTTCATGTCCCAAATTTGATTTTTACTTCACTCATGCATTATGCGAAAAATACGGTTTTTATGGGATTAGTCGGTCAATAAACGAGCCATTTAAAAAAAACTGGTACCTTTCGAAATTTAGTTGCTCACTGCATAAAGTAACAATTATTTTTTTCAAAATATAACCTTACACCAA
The DNA here is from genome assembly GCA_905220435.1 of Amphipyra tragopoginis. Classification (NCBI taxonomy): domain Eukaryota; kingdom Metazoa; phylum Arthropoda; class Insecta; order Lepidoptera; family Noctuidae; genus Amphipyra; species Amphipyra tragopoginis. The sequence goes on from HG992006.1 coordinate 10,286,653, forward strand.
ATTTTATTTTCCGTACTTCCAATGCATTGGAGGCGTTTTTTTTTTCGTTTTTTTGCCAAGTTCCAATATCAGTAGGTAGTGTTTTTCAAAATCTGTAAAAATTCCAAAGTAACCACCTGTTGACACTTAATCCACCTTAAGTACATAATTTTGCTTATGGCTGACTCAGATGATTTATAGTAGGTTCAATCCACGAAGATGCGCCTCACTCCTTTTTGTGAGAGGTATTCGGTTGGCACGTATGCACACATCTCTTATTATTATCTTATTTGAGTGAACGGGGTTACTTTGATAAATTTTTTGAGCTTCATGTGTTTGTGTCTTATTTATTTTCGCTTTAAGCTGCTACATCAAAAATATTTCATATAGACTGAATTAACTGAGATATATAAAATCACATAGACTAGATAAAAGAAACATAGAGCATAGTTTTCGATAAAAAAAGGAGAAATGTGCCTTATCAAAGTCGGACCGTAGGCTTTTACTTTGATAATCCCTGTTTTGTCATTCAGTGTCAAAGTAACCCCAATTATGACTCGAATTTTGTACATAATCAGGGGTGTGATTTAGTATTTTTTATCTTCGCCATTTAACTTCGCAGACACCTCTATGCCGTATGGTAAAATAGGAAAACTGTCAATGTTGCCTATACAGTTAAGTTAAAATGCATAAGTTCAATTTTTACAGAGATATATGACCAAATGCAATATTTTTAGTAACTATCAATGTCGCCCCTTTGTATCAAAGTAACCCCAATCGCTGGTACTTATGCACGCATGTAACTAATGCGAGGCGATAGCACTAACACAATAGCTATTTCTTACGCACGCTTTTGCTCTGTAGGGATTTAGACAAAGAGTGGGGTGCGCCATCGTGGATTGAACTACTGCACCAAACGTTATCAGTTCAAATTAATACTCTTCTATCTTCTCGCATAACCCCAATGCAGCAAATACCACAGAACTTTTCATAGCCGACCCCCCCGTACGTTAATAGCTATCACACGAAAATTAGCATAAGAAAGAGTATTTACGCCTAGTATGGCAAAAACATGCTTCCATTGGTATGTAAAACGATTTGTTTTGGCCACAGGAACCGGGCATTATGCAAACAAATTGCAGTTGCCGCAACGTAATAGGTCGGGTCTGACCGTCAAATTTTGATGAGGATGCATTTGCAGAAAGCGTAGGTAAAAAGTAAAATTACGATACGTACGGCCCAAACACACAGTGTACCTTTATCTTCAAGTTTTATTCTAATCTTTGTGACCATGGAAGGATGTATTTGACCGCTTATTTCTGCTGTTAAGCAACTCTAGTTCACTCACGATGATGGGTGATAGTAAAATGACAGATGGAAAACCAACCTTATTTTTACAATGTTACAAATTATTTTTCTTTTCCTGTGCAAATTCAAAAGATTTCCTTTTTAGGGTTCCGTACCCAAAGGGTAAAATAGGACCCTATTACTACGACTCCGCTGTCCGTCCGACTGTCCATCTGTCCGTCTATCACCAGGCTGTATCTCATGAACCGTTATAGTTAGACAGTTGAAATTTTCACAGATGATGTATTTCTGTTGCCGCTATAACAACAAATACTAAAAAACAGAATAGATAATGGTACGGAACCCTTCGTGCGCGAGTCCGACTCGCACTTGACCGGTTTTCTTATCCGTCTTTTTTTCACCTTTTTTAGGTAAATAATAATATGTCTGCTAATGCTTAACTAATGGTATTGTATTTATTTATTTAAATCCTTTAATGTATTCTTCAGGAATGTGTACCAAAACTCACCCCATTTTCAGTATTTGCGTAGGAGGAGGCTACGGAAAATTAATTTTATAGTATCATATTTTAAAATATTTTCGTCACCTTTTTTAGACAAAGGAGAAGTTTATCCTTAACTAAAACGATTTTTTGCGTCACCGCTTTCTAGCTTATGAGGTCAGTATACCTCTTTGTAGTGACGTCGTTGTACAAGTAAAAACACAGTAGATATACAGGAAACACCAACAACCTCATTGTACTCATCATTATGAACAACTTTTATTATGGGAAAAAACAAGAAATCGCAAAAACAAAAATCAGCTGTTCCCTACATTTTGACGAGTTATGCGAACATAAATGTAGGGAACAGCTGATCGTTTTTTCGCGATTTCGTGTTTGGTCCCATAGTAAAAGTTGTTCATAATGATGAGTACAATGACCCCTTAAAAGGTTGTTGGTGTTTTACCAATAACCCTGTATAAGCTAAAGCAGTACCTCAACTTTCTATAGTCACCTGAATTGACACCCTCACAGACACGCACTGTTTAGTGAGTATATTGCACTCTTTGTCATGTACTCTATGACAGCCGTAATTGACAGTATTCCAATGATAAGGTAGAAGTCTTGTTGCAGTGCGTGTCTGTGTGAGTGTGTCAATTCGGACGATTGTAGGTAGTTGAAGTACTGTTTTAGCTTATATATGTTACGGTTAATGATAGGTGTGAATATAAACTTAAGATTAGCCGGTTAATGTTAAGTTTAGATTTAATGGTTGGCTAATGTTGTTTATCTATATGTTACGTGTAAAGCCCGAATGGCGGGTACACCTAAGTTTACCCGGTTATTTAAGTCGATGGAGCCCCGCTGCGTGGGGCTCCTAATACTGTGTGCAGGGTTTATAGTAACCTAACACGGGAATGACCGGGGCTAGATTAGGGCTATATTCACAACTATCTTTAACTGTAACATATACAAGATTAGTCAAAAACGAACTTCTTGCTTACCTACTTGCTTTCTAACTATTGACTTTTGGAAAAAATTGTAAAACAAAAGTTATTCATTATTACGTGTACTTTAACACCCTTTCAGATTAGTACCCCCTTTCTGACTAACCTTGTATATACTGTAGTAAAAACTTTCATTAAACTTGGCGGTAATTTTGATTTAAACCTGTATTAAAGCTTTTTGAGGTACTTAGCACAAAGTACCTGTCTACTCAACTGTAATGTCTTATAAATTACAATGTAATCAAGAATTTCGAAGAAAGCGATTTACACCTTATTTTCTGAGACGTCATTTCACTAATGGTTTGTGTGTTTATCAATTTCTCAGAAAATAAAGTCCTAGACGCTCTACAAATGACACGTTTTACACAGCCGTATAAAAATAAAAGATAAGTGCATCATAAATTCTAATATTTAAGTATGAAAAACGTGTGTTGCTGTAGTGACTTAATATAAAATCTTCGTCATTGGAAAGTTCAAAGATTCAACATTTTTGTAGTAACTCGCTGAAGTTTCTACTACACTTGGAGGCAAATAAACCGAGCCACTCCTTTTTTCACGTGTCCTGGTTATTAGTTTTGGTTTCATGAATTACTAGCGACCCGCCCCCGCTTTGCACGTGTACGTTTAAGGCTCGGCGCAGACGACGGACTTTTTGTCTGGCGGACTACCACGGACAAGAATGAAAGTAGTTGGTAGTTGGTAGTTGTTGCCATCGCAGACACTAGAGTTCTAACGACAACTACAGACAAAATTACCGTCGTGTGCGTTGAGTCCGTGTTAAATTTCGCGACCTGCAAAGACTACCAACCACGACAATTCCTGTCCGCGGCAGTCCGCCGGACAAAAAGTCCGTCGTCTGCGCCGGGCCTTATAGCTTAAAACCTTCCTCTTGAATCACTCTAATCTATTAAAAAAAAACTGCATCAAAATCCGTTGCGTAGTTTTAAATATCTAAGCATACATAGGGACAGACAGCGGGAAGCGACTTTGTTTTATACTATGTAGTGATATACTAAGTTGACAAAAAACTACCCTCATTGTAAAGGTTATCAATTATAACCTTTTAGGCGATATGTTATGTTTCGAATTGATCTATTCCATATGTAACGCACATCACTAACTGTTATATTAAAGTACTACAATACACATCACTACCTATTTTAAACATATTCATAATAACTATATCGATTATTAGACATTCAAACTTTCGAGTCATTTATCGATATTTGATGAAGATCCGAGAGACGTCAATGAGACGTCACGGGAAAATATCAGTCAGTCGAGCATCCATCGTTAAGCGAGCAACCACGTAAGTAATTGATTTTGATTATTGTGAATTTGTGATATCTAGCCGTAATAAACTACTTGTAAAAGTGTTTCCTGTTTGATTTTTGCCCTTTTCCCTTCTGAGTGTTACACATAATAGGTACCGAAATAACAATTATACGTGAAAAACAGAAGTGGCTCGATTTATTTGCTCCCAAGTATAGATTCAATTATTCCTCATAATCATCATTGTCTTATTCTCAATCATCATTAGTATCCAACTGCTGGGCACGGGTCTCTTCGCAGAGTGGGAAGGGTTTAGACCTTAGTTCCCCTCGCTGGCCTAGTGGGGGTTGGCGGTCTACACAAACCATGGAGAGCTTTTTTTGAAGCCCTCTATTTTACAGGTTGTCTCCCGATGTTTTCCTTCACCGTTAACGCAAATGATAATTTAATTCTACAGATAAGATCCTCCTACATGGAAGGCAAGCATTGAATCGCTAGACTATTACTGATCTTTTATTTATAAACTAGTTTTTGCCCGCAGCTTCGCTTGCGTGTTTAAACCCGCGTTAACCCCCTTTTTAGGTGTAGTTTTTTTTATTATTTACTTTGAAGAGTGTTTATGCCAAACTAGCTTTCGCCCGCAGCTTCGCTTGCGTGAAGTTTTGAACCGTTAAGTGACGATTTTCCATACAAACTTTCATCCCCTATTTAACTCCCTTAGGGGTTGAATTTCGAAAAATCCCTTCTTAGTGGATGCCTACGTTACAAAAGGAACCTACTGTCAAAATTTCAACTTTCTAACCCCAGTGGTTTAGGCTGTGGGTTGATAGATCAGTCAGTCAGCTTCTCCTTTTATATGTATAGATTTCAATTTAAGAAGCCCATGGAATAAGAATTTTCAGACGAAGGTTAACAACTCATTTCACCCCTTTACGTGTAGAATTTCCAAAAACCCTGAAATACGTGTGTTTATTTCTCACCAAGAGTCTAAATTTTTAATTCCATGCTTCTTACTTCAAAAGTACCAGATTTCTCATACAAACTTACAACACTTATTTCACCCCTTTAGGGGTTGAATTTCCAAAAACGCTTAAACACGTGTACATTTACTCTTAACCAGAAACCTTAACACTTAATTTCATGCTTCTTACTTCAAAAATGACGGACTTGCATACAAACGTTAATCACCCTTTTCACCCCCTTAGGGGTTGAATTTCAAGAAATCCTTTCTTAGTGGATGTTTTCGTCACGTAAGAAACCGACTGTCCAAATTTCATATTTACAGCTTTAGTGGTTTAGGCTCTGCGTTGATGAATCAAATGTCAGTTAGTACTAGTCTCTTTATTATATAAGAAAGATAAGATAAGATATAAGAAGATAGATAGATAGACTAGCTTTTGCCCGCGGCTTCGCTCGCGTTAATTAAGCTCAAAAAAACTGTTAACACACTACTAAAGTTTCTATAATACTAGAATTCAATCATGATTCGAAAGACACGTGGCGCCATCTATGAACGTTATTGTTGTTTTCCTTGAAAACGGTACTTTTTTTCGGAATGAAAGGCACCCTATGTCCGTTTCTGTATACCTGACAACATATACGTATGCAAATTTTCAGGATGATCGGTTCAGTGGTTTAGGCGTGAAAAGGTAACAAACAAACAAACTTACTTTCGCATTTATAATATTAGTTAGGAAATTAGGATAGTTAGGATAAATAATAATTATGATTACGACAGAAGTAATTCACCAATTAATCCTGTAAAACGAAAATCAATGTCCAACCTAATTTTATTCCAAGAATTAAAATTGCTCATTTTAACTTACCTTTGCAACCTACTTTTCTTCAAAACAAACTTTACATAAGGTTGTTGAACTGTTAAACATGTTTCATTGCTCGGTCAGAGAATTTCTTTGTTAAGTTTGTACCTATCACTATGAACTATTACTAGCATGACGTTTAATTAATATAACGAGGTGGTTCGTTAGCTTTTGTGCTTTGGATGGGTACCTATTCTTTTGAATTATCATATTAAATTGGTGTTACATTTTCTTGGTAAGTCAACCGTGAATGCTTTTTAAAGCCTTATTATCATTGTTTCATAGTGGATGAAACTGTACAGTTACATACATACAGTTTTCAGATAAAACTGTAGTCTAGAATAAGTTTTAGTTTTAGTAGAATAAGTTTTCAGTAGTGTTGGTTTTAGTAGAAGACCGCGGTGGTCTCCAGAGGGAAGATATAGATAGCTAAGATAGCTATATAAATAGCTAGATAAGATAGCTTGGACCCTGTTCCTGACGCCGTGTGGTGGGCGACTTTTTTTCCTGTTATATTTAACCCTTAGTCGGGCACAGGGAACTATTTTCCCACCAACTTTTTTGGACTACGTCGCGATGTATTTTTTCTCATATTTTTATTTTTAAACCTAGCATTTTTTTTTACTATTTTCTTGAATAAAAAATAAAAATGTTACATAAAAAAACGTTTTTTTATTCTTTTTATTGTTTATTAAAAAATGTCAAATTGTTTGTTATTTACTTTTCTTTAAACCGCATGCCCGATTAAAATGCAGATCAACTTTCCCCAAAAGTCATAAAATGTAAATCAATTATTTAGAGATACAATTAAATTATTATTAATAATGGAATGTGTTTAGCATAACTTAGTGAAATAATGCTTTCTATTATATTAGATAAGTGCTAATATAAAGCAACCGATCCTCGACGCCATGTCATGAGTAACATCACTAAATACCTGAACCATGACTAATTTAAAGACAATTGTGAACATAACACAATATAACAACATTCCCAAAAAACACAAAAGCCACCATCCCTTTTTAACTAATCCTTAGGGAGCGTACACACGCAGACAGTGCACGCAACAGGTCACTTTACATCAACAACTGTAGCTATGTACACCGACTGTATTTGTTACAACTGTTCGTTGGTTTTATCCATTTGTTCTACGAGTATTTCTGTTGACGTGTGTCTTTTTGTCAAGACAAGAATGAATGAAGCATATTTAAAAAGAGAAAGCTATTTTTGCCTCTGTATATTATTTAAGAGTCGTCCTTGCGGGCGTGTTACTTGTTAGGATTTCGTCCTACTGGATTTAAAGGGAAGAATTATGTGGAGATAAGCTGTTAGGGTTAAGCCTTTGACACATCAAACGCGGGTCTTGAGCGGGATTATTCGTTGCGTATTCGTTTGGTCTGGCAAAGGCTTTACTAGTAGGATGGGTGATTCTATCTTTGCGAGTTCGTCTAGTGGAGAATGGATTTTTAAACGTACTATTTATCCAATGTATCGCCGACTACTACTTATTTAAAGTGACTTACGATGCAGATCAGTTTCTGCAACGATTTCAAGCTTCTAACGTATGTTTGCAGATAACAATAAGGCCGTGGTCTCTCTCAAACGCTTGACGCCTGGCGCTGCGTCAGGCGTTTAAAAGAGATCACTGTAGTGCATTTCCATAATAAGCATTCGGCGGCAGCGTACAGCGTCACGCCGGATGCAGCCTACTGCGTTTTTAAGGGTCAGCTCACACCGAGACGCGACGCGACGATACTGGAAGAAGCCCGTGATTACGCGCTGCGCCGCGCGCCGCCGCGATACGCATCGCAACGTCGCGAGGCGCATCGTAAAATCTTCGGCAACAAGACGCCTCGCCGCGCGGCGCAGCGGAATGTGTCTACATTCGCCACGTGCTTCCGCCCCGGCCCGCGTCCACCCTCAAATTCACCATGAATTCTTCTATTTCTCCATAAATTATGCACCCAAATACTCCTGTGTGATGTCTTCCTTTTAATTTTATTTTTGTATTCTTCTTGCTCTGCCTCTTCTGCAAGAAGTCCGATTATTACAAGATCCCAGTCAATCATTATAATTTCATTCGAGCACTCGACCGAACTGCATCAACTCTACACGAAGTCTGGACGGAAATAGTACAGACAAGTTGCCACGGCGGCCTCGACTGCGCCTCGCGGCGCATCGCGGCGTCGCGCGGCGTTGAGAGGCGCGGCGCCGCTCTTGGACGCCGCGCATACCGCTACGTCGCGATGCATCGCGCTACGCCGCGAGGCGTCACGAGGCGCAGCGCTGCGTGGTGCAACGTATTCTGAATTCTCACAATGAAATGTGTATCTTTTCGTGTAGAAAATAAAGTTGTATTTTGAGTCGCTCTTTTAAAGTATGCGCGCAGCGTCGCGTCGCGTCACGTCTCGGTGTGAGCTGACCCTAACAGGCCACAGCCCTGACACGTGAGCGGATCTTGTATTTATAGATACTCGCATCACTCGCGAAAGTTAATAAATAATAATTAAACAGATTATTTACTAATAAAAAATCTAAAAACCGGCCAAGTGCGAGTCAGAGTCGCGCAATAAAATCACGTTTGTTGTATGGGAGCCCCCTTAAGTATTTATTTTATTCTATTTTTTAGTATTTGTTGTTATAGCGGCAACAGAAATACATTATCTGTGAAAATCTCAACTGTTTAACTATGACCGTTCGTGAGATACAGCCTGGCGACAGACAGACGGACGAACGGACAGCGACACATAAATCACGTTTGTTGTATGAGAGCCCCCTTAAATATTTATTTAATTATATTTTTTTAGTATTTGTTATATATAGTATATACAGGGTGGTAATTTGAGATGGGGCATGAAGGGCAACTACCTTAACCATTGTAACTATAGGAAAACGTTCTGAGAAGACTACCCCTAACTTTTGGGATAATTTCAATCGGCATTCACAGATTTTTAAAAAAAAGTACAGTCAGCGAGAAAAAGGGCTGTTTTCATAAATCTTTTTTATGATGCCAATCGATCCCATTTCTCATAAGGATAGAAAGACTCTTCCGGACCAACTGAGGTTCGAGTACTAGAAAAGTCAGAAATCGCAAAAAACTTATTTGAGATAGGGTAGTAATAAGGGCAGCTACCTTAATCGTTGTGGCTACAGGAAAATGTTCTTAAGAAACTGTCCATAATTTTAGAAAATATTTCGAACTGCATTCACAGATATCGAAAATAAAAAAATAAAAAAATTTCGTCTTTAACGTAACTTTTAACGAAATGTTGTTTTTCGTGATTTCTGATGTTTCTAGTACTCTACCTCAGTATGTCCAGAAGAGTATTTTGATCCTTATGGGAAATGGGATCGATTGGCATCATAAAAAAGTTTTGTGAGAACCGACCATTTTTTTGCTGACTGTAACAAAAAAAAAATTCTTTTTTTTTCTGCATTTCGAAATAATTTCAAAAATTATGGCCAGTCTCCTATCAACATTTTCCTGTAGCGACAACGATTAAGGTAGCTGCCCTTATAACTAACCCATCTCAAATAGTTTTTTGTTATTTCTGACGTTTCTAGTACTCAAACCTCAGTTGGTCCGGAAGAGTCTTTTGATCCTTATGGGAAATGGAATCGATTGGCATCATAAAAAAGTTTTGTGAAAACAGCCCTTTTTCTCGCTGACTGTACTTTTTTTTCAAAATCTGTGAATGCCGATTGAAATTATCCCAAAAGTTAGGGGTAGTCTTCTAAGAACGTTTTCCTATAGTTACAATGGTTAAGGTAGCTGCCCTTCATGCCCCATTTCAAATTACCACCCTGTATATAGTATAGCGGCAACAGAAGTACATCATCTGTGAAAATTTCAACTGTTTAACTATCACGGTTCATGAGATACAGCCTGGTGACAGACGGACGGACGGACGGACAGCGGAGTCTTAGTAATAGGGTCCCGTTTTACCCTTTAGGTACGAAACCCTAATTAATAAATTAAACAGATTATTTGTTTATTAAAAGGCTACTTCTTGATTCAATACATGGATAAGAATGACTAAAGCTTGACAGACATGGAAATCCAATGAGGAAAGTAGACTGAACCCACAAGTTGAAGGTGGAAAAGATTGAAACTGTCGACGACACCGCTGTCACAGTGGCTGAGTGCTTAGCTTCTGCGCCGACAGAAATGAATAATTGATTCGGGTCTGAGTGTTTGTGTAAGTGAGATTTGTGTCGGTAAACGCAACCACGATACATGAGTAATCGTAGTGTGGGGAAAGGATTTGCTACCTCATCCTCCTTTTTTTTTATGGATGGGAAATCATCATATGACTCCTTTAGCTCTGGAGCGGAAGGGAGTGTCAGACTCTTACTGACTAAAACCCATCCGTGTTCCTCCTTATGCACTTTGCGTTCCAGGGCCGCGGTAACTCTTTCGAACAAATTCCGCAACCCTGGCAGGCACTGGCCCTTGCGGGCCCCATCTACTAAGCTGATATCTCTTTGAGGCGCGCGTGGAATACAACGCGCCATCGACCCGGGCCTGGTTCTGATCGGATGGCGAGCCACCCAACGCTCGCCATCTGCAGGCCCGCGCCTACGGTGGCCGGGAATCGCGCTGCGACTCCCGACGCCCGGGGCGTCTCCTTCTGATCCTCATTCTCCTGCCCTTATCCTCACTTATTGCGGTTGGCGCAGCATGTATTTTTCTTCCATGCTCTATTAGCCGTCATCCAGTATTCCCCCCTTTCTAGTCACATCATCTTTCATACTACCCGTCCCGCTTCTTTAGTCGTCCTCTCCTCTTATAACCATCCACATTCATACTCAAAACTTTATTCACGACATGTTCCTCATTCCTCCGCATCACATGCTCATTATCATGACAATCAGTTTCCACACAATTTCTCATTCACCGGCACCACTTTCAGACCTATAAACCATTTGGTAATTATTAACGAAAAAATAAAATTTACCGAAAAAGATAAAAAGGAAGAGAGATTTACGCGAAACTCCAACCTTTGCAACTCTTAAATCGACTGGTCCAGACAAACAAACGCAACAGGTCAGTTATTTACATCGACAACTGTGCCAATGTTGATCTCCGTCTGTTTTTCCGTTTAGCTGTGTCCATTTAATCTAGTTCTGTGTACGCTGGCATTAGGGACGTGCTCTCATTCGTAGGTCGGGGATTGAGAATAGATCTAGTCTTTAATATAAATTCACAAATGTTTGTCAGGGCCTTTATGTAAATACAAAATATTTGCTTTTAGAAAATAGTTTTTAAAATAAGGTGTAGAACGTACAGTTTTTTGTTTATCGACGTCATCAAACTCTGCTAGACATATACCTATTTATTACAATGCAGCGTATACACTTAGCCAACAAACGAATCTAAAAACCGGTAAAAACAGAATGAAACCGGATTTCTTCTATGCAAAATTTGTTCAAATTCAACAAATGACCAACGTTTGTTGGCGTTCGTTGGCCTTCATTGATTAAGTTTATACGCTACATTAAACAGAGAAATTGCCCATAGATGTCACAATGGACGAATAAGTCGGTAATCGCAAAGCCATTCTTATAAACCCCAAGTAATATAATAATATTCCTTCCGCAGTCTTACTTGTAAACAATTCGAATAACGAAACAAATACGAGTACGCCTACACAAAAAGACGAACAAAAAATCCTTGAACGTTTATTTGTCTTTGACTCGACCAACTCTAAACTCACACAAAAGCAGGCAGTGACATTTAAATACCATGGTTCAAGTAATTCCAACAAAAGCCTGTTACAAAAAACATTTAGATATTACATCGCCCACAGTTTGATGTAATTTAACATAATGGTGGAGTCAGTGACCCATTATTTGGTGTATATTTGGGACAGGCACACGCGACTTCATCACGCAACAGGTGCACTTAGCTGACTCTCATGGACGTTGGCATTAAGAAAAGTAGCGAGAACTAGTCCACTAAACCGGAGACAATTTCCTGAGAACATGCTACCTCGTATAATATCGTAGTGGCGTTAAATAGAACAACAATCGTGCCCGGAATAAAACCAATAGCAAAACAGCAGATGCCTACAGATTAAAAAACATTTCTGCAGAAAATGTTTGGTTTTCCATAAAAGTTGTGATGATCTTACGCCAGTTTCTTGGTATAAGCTTGGCCATATCATGGATGAAGAAGTAAGCCAAGCTTTGCAAATGTTTGATCAAGAAGATTCTATAGCCCGAAAAGTTCAGAGCTAAGATAATCTGAGAAGTTTAAAAATTTAAATTGCAATCAAACAAATAAACGGACTTCATCTCTCCTACTAAACTATGCTGTGCCCGACAGGATACATAATTGATCTCATAGGCATAAGCTTACCACCTGTTTTAAAATTACATTATGAAAGGCAATAAGGAATCAAGTATTAAGAAAAACATAAATCTGAATAGATTTCTTCCTTAACCCACGATATACAACAACTAGTACAGAACACCAATTTTCATTCACAGCGATCCCCGAAAGCTCACACGTTAATAAAAAATGGAAATCATAGATACCTAACCAGAGTCCGACCTCATCCCACTAATGCTAATGCGCTCATTGCATGTCTCGCCCACCATATTAATAGTTGACACGCGAAACTTTGACTACAAGAGGGCGACTACTGAAAGTTCGTTCACACGTTAGGACCACATGATGTACATAATTTTATTAAAAAGGTGATAGCTATGTTGTGTATGAAAAATGGATGTTGCTTGATGTCTCGAATTCTGTTTTAGGTCATAAACTTTTCAAACATTTTCAGATATGACCATATGCAACTACTGTCTTATTATAAGGCACTAAGTCTCACCAAAGCCTTACAAACGCAGTGTACGATGCAAAAAATAATTCCGTCGCAGGAAATTCATTAGAACTTTTTTGTCAGAAAAGATAAAACTTTTTTTTTTGAAATGCTGAAATCGATCACATCCTTATCCTGAGACATATGAGCATGTACAAAAATTTTCATTTAATTTTTTCGTGTATTTGTAGGCTTAATTTAAGTGAAAGAGGCATTCAATCGACGAAATCGAGGTCGCTTTGTTTTTTTTTCTCTATTAAATTGAACGTTTTAAATTTTTATCCTGAAATGTAACATCGCAAAAGGCGTTCCCGTTAACCAGTAATACTACTATATTAAAAAATGTTCCCAACCAAAAATAAAAAAAATAAATTGATAAGTAAGTAAAACCAACGCTTACTGTATGGTCGCGGACTCGAAATTTTTATCAGATTTAAAAGTCGATTCCTTCTCACACTGTGCGCAGTAAGGTTTAAGATGTCATATCAACTTATGTCATATCGACCTTATGAAAAAGTAATGTGCAAGCAATTATAGACTTTAGGGTGGTAAACATTTCAAGTCCGCGATTATACATGCGCATGTCTATCAATGTGGAAAACACGGTAACATCGCATTTAACCTACGAGTATCTACGCTACTATTTTGGTTTTAAACAGGCCATTCTGGATTGCTTTTCATTAACATTTTTGTGATATTTTTTGCTTCTTTTTGTATTTTTATTTCAATCTATTAATGATGTAGATTAACGGGTTTAAGGAAAACCCTCTGTTATTTTACGTACTGTATTTTTTTCGTCTTCTCAATTCCGACGCTTAATGGTTATTGATCATTAGCAATAAGCGTCGATACAAAGTAACGCAATTTGGGGTACTTAGCGTCTTTCTGTTTTTTTGTCTCTGTTAACGTGTTTATTTATTAATTTTAATGTATGTCAATTGACATTATTCTAACAAAATAAACCTTCATGAATAAGATTTTGTTCGTGATTTACATTCAGCATGTCTTGTATAAATTCCGATAATTAGATGAACATGTTTGTTGAAATACATTGACTTTTAGATTTTGTTCAACACGTGTAACAATTGGAATCCGATATTTTTATTTTACTCTAACAAATACTCCGCTGCAAGTTTTAATTAATTTGGTTCAAAACATAAACAAGCTCAATTTTAACCAAATGCCAGAACAAATATTGAAGTTGTTGTAACACAAGTAGGGATAATTAACTCGGTTCCAATAAAGCTACCAATAAAATGTGAAACCTTTTTTAATTTTAACATCTAAAACAGAGAACAACTTACGGCAATTAAATCCCTTTTAGCCTTTTCGATATGTGTCAGAGAGAAAAGTTCAGCTTTATTTGAAGGTCTAATTATTTATTATGAGACATTCATGTCTACTTTTGCTTCATTTTCACTAATTATATTAAATTTTAATTTGACAAACCCTTTTTCCATTTGTGTAACAAGTTCTTTATCTAATTGTAAGCAGGATCTAAACTCTGGTATAACAAGAAAAACAGAAATCTGTAGGTACGAGGTATAAAACTTACTTACTACGTCCAATCTAGGACTTAGATACAATGATTAATTTCAAGTCCTGACTAATCAAATGAATTCTGCTAACATCTTTATTCAATTACTGTTCAAATAATGAAACAATATCCAATAAGCGTTACAGAAATTAAAATACTTTTACCCTAATGAAATTAGGATTTGTTTATGATGAAACAATCTTAATAAAGTAATGATTTTATAAGCGGTAACCATTAGTTAAAGATATTAATGAAACTGTTGTAGTTTTAGGTGCATTTGAAATGATCGTAATGAAATCAATCTTTTTGTAGAATCTTGCAATTGGTCAGATAAGAATCATCTTCAATGCTATCGATCTGGAAACTTGGTCTTCCGATTTACTTTCTAGTACTATTTTATAGATTGCAAAAATTGTTAATTATCATTTTAGACTTACCCAGCGTGCGGAAGACAATAGGCCTACTTCTGTACTTATGACCGCCCCAAAGCGCGGCGACGGTCACTTGGTACTGCGTATCTGCTTCTAACCCGCTCAGAATTACTGCGTCCGAGTTGCCAGCCACCTCCAGCACGACTCTGTAACTAACGGACGATGAGTCAATTTCGTTGTATTCTAGTGAAAAGCTGCAAATGGTGAGGCCACATGAAGAAGATTCTAGAAGAAAGGATCTAATGAAGAGATTTGAAAATTCCAAGCAAAATTAAATTGTTTGCGTAAATTTTTGTTATGTTATTTAAGTTTTGTTAGTCGATAGTAACAATGGGAACTTTGGATTAATCAGAAAACATGAAATATAAAAAAAACTATAACTTGAATTCTCTAAAATAGAACTGATATTGTACACAAAATTGTAATGAACAGGTCACAGAAAATGTTAAAATTTAATCACAAAAAACTTCAAAAACAATTATTAACTCTTTTTTCAATTGCTATTATGAATAGAAATCAATGCACCATTACACTATAAATGGAATCCAATTTCAAACAGATGGAGACAGGTTGAAAGCCCGTCGCGCTTTGCATTAATAAGACACCTGACTTCCTCTGTTAACTTACGTTAACGTTGACCGATCGAGGCCAAAGAATTACGCCCAACGATCTATTGATGGACTTTAACAAGTTTGTTGGATATTTGTGTGCTAGTGGAGCGATGAATCAAACAGGTACCGATGGAAATGATATTTTATCAAATGCAAATATTTTTTTGTTTACCAATCTACGTAAAATTTTGGCTAGTTATGAAATTAACATAAAATGATATGGTAATTTCATCGCAGACCTAGAAATTTCTTTTCTTACGTATAATTTCTGTAATACAAACACGACACAATAGCAAAGCAATAAGTAAAATTATAAATGTAAAAATGTGGCCTCACCATCAGGAAGAAAGAAGTAAGAAAAATATTGAAATTTTTACTATGATAGATTCTACTGAGACTAAAGCTAATAAAATCACCAAACTTTAAATTGACTTTCATAGTATCTAGCTCTTATACACTATTCTACTCTTAGTATTTAAGCCCACGTATTTCGAAAAAGGGTCCGGGCAGAAAGTGATACCCAATATTTTACTATATTATGTGTATCGAACTTTGTTAATATGTCAATTTTGCTTTGTCTGTTGTCTGTATTATTTCGTAAATTGAGCTCATAAAATATGAAAGGAAAAGGACAACATTTTCCTAGAAATATCATGTGATCCAGAGGGTCTTCAGAAATTGTTAACAGCGTGATAAATTGACAGTAATATTGACCCAAATTGACATTTCTGTTTTCGATACACAATTCCATTGATCAGGTCCATATTTATTCAATGTTTCTTTACATATTATTTATCTACAATGTGATATAATTTTAGGTGTGCCCGTGCGTCAAGTACTTTAAATACAAAAATAAGGTGTATTATATGAATGTATTGTTTACAAATATACGAATTCAATATTTTAAGTATAAAGCGCAGTTCAGACTACGCTATACTATTTCGCTATACAGCGCATATTTCGTAATAAGCTATAACTATATAGCATTACGTTCACACTATGCGCTATATCGCAAGCCGGTCTGCTATGTCTAGCAAGTTATTTGACGGCAATCCGTCGGGCGACGGTCGGGATAGAAATGAGGCGGGGCGGAGACCGGAGAATCGTACGACATCGTTCTGAAAGCAATATCGCGTACAGCAAGCCAATACTTTATGGCATAGCATTGTTTGAACGCGTCCATATAAATTGTATGCTGAGGGATATCACTGTGCTATACAATAATTGCAATGTGCTTTATATTATAGGTCTTAACTGTTCTTAATGCAAGGCGTAAGAACTGTTGCAAAATCGATTGGTCCAAATACATTCATTGTTAGAGAAAACAACAAAATTGCTTACATCACAAACCAATTTACAATAAAATTGCTCCTTCTTCGTGATTCCTAACCATTATCTCTTGATACATGTTGATAATCAATAGTATTGTGAGAAACTCCATTGAAACAAATTAGGGTTACGCGGACAACAAAGGGGCCGCGTTTTCGCCAGGAAATTTATCGGTAATACGACTTCCGCCTGCCACCCCTACCTATTCCGTTCACAAGTCGTGGTAGTTCTTTGGTTTTTTATGTTCCATTGTGCTGTTTTTATTATGACATCGAAGAATTCCACATGAAATATCTATCGAATGAAAGATTTTTCTATGTATTCAGTTATGAAGTTCCGTTCCTTGGTATATCTTGTATTACTATTAAATTCTACTTGAATTGGGGACATATTTTGAAACTTTCAACATCTTACTAACTATGTAAGCAAATCGATTTTTGATTCTATATACCTACCTGCATTTTGTGTTTTTGCTGATACGTAACCCAGAAATCAACTCTCAGTCATTCATCATCACATCAATTATAATGTCAATCCCCGGCAACATTAAACAACATCATGATACAACCTACTACAACAAAGTGCTATAATCTATTCTAATCCTATTTTAACAATGAGAACGTTCTTAGAGCTAATACAAAAGTAGATGACGTTTTCGTACTAAGAATAAACAAATACGAAAAATCCTCTACGTGCAAAATATTCTCGCACAGCATGGCTGTGTATTATTTATGAAGGAACGAAGTAAATTTTTATTCACTTGCTGGGGTATTTGTCTGTCTCGAACGTTTTCCGCAGGGATTTACAAAATTTCAACAAATCCTTCACTACCTGCATCTAAAATGAATTCACTTCGCTTGCTTCGTTTATTTTGATAGTAGAAAACGGGTCACTTTTACTGGATAAAATATCAGTGCTAGTCGTATTTGGGTTTTATAGTGATGTTTATTATAAGCATCTAAATAATTATATATATTCACTTGAAGGAGAATTATAATTTCTATACACTCGTAATTATAATGTTTACCTATCTGTAAGTGAGTGTCTGAAGGTTTTTACCACGCCATACAATCAAATATTAGATAAGATTATGTTTAAAGACGATAAATCGGGAGATTTCATATGAAATCCCATGCAATGCAAGCTATGAATTATGGAAATACCATTGAATTTAGATGACCAGACTAAACGTAAAACAGTATCATTTTTGTTGTTAATCTGAAGTTATTGAAACAGCTATCGTCTTTATCATACTAAAATAGAGTACATAATATAAAAAACAATGATACACTAACGGCCGATATTAATTATATCTCAATCCAAAATCTCTGGATTGATTCTTATTCTTATTCTTTATTGTACACAAGAAAATTATAATAATAAAATTAAACCGGTTATTAAATATTTTACCACCTCTTTGATTTTGACGTGAGTTTAGAAATTAATTAGCTTTACGACCGATAATATCCCAGCAGCATTAAAGAAAAAAATTCTGAAGTTTTAAGTTTTTATATCAAGATTTTTGTGTCAAGAGTCACCTAGTAGGTATCTGCCGTAAACTTCTAGACTCACGTAAAAACGAAACTTGAGTTGATATACAAAAACCTTGGCGGTAAAGCCCATATTATATCCAAGCAACAATCCATAAATTCTCCCTAAATCAATTTTGAAGTTTTAAGTTTTAATATCAATATTTTTGAAGTGTTACCTACTATCTGCCGTAAAATTCTAGACTCACGTCAAAACGAAACTTGAGATGTTATACAACTAGATAATCTTGGCGGTGAAGCCCATATATCCTAGCACTAATCCATAAATTCTCGCTAAATAAATTTTGAAGTTTTAAGTTATTATATCAAAATTTTTGAAGTGTCACCCAATATCTACAGTAAACTTCAAAACTCACATTTAACCGAAACTTGAGCTGTTACACCACAACTAGATAACATTGGCGTTAAGCCCATATATCCCAGGACCAATCCACAAATTAATTCTCCCTAAATATATCTTAAAGTTTTAAAGGTCGTTTGCACAAAACTTCTGTCTATATTCACAGACGTGTAATAACAAAGCTGATAAGGTCGTAACTTCACTAAATGAATTCATAATCGGCACTTAAAAGTTGTCGAGACAAGTAATCCAGATCTCATTTGACGAGACAATGCATAAACTATGAGCTAAGGTATTTAGAGACGCTTTTGCGACACTTGACCTATAGGGTCAAGTACACATAGCGTATCTTGCGCCACGTACCGCGTAAGATACGCAATAAGTGTGGCTATGGCCGCAAAAAATACACCGAGTATAGTTAACTTAACATCGATCGAGCCTGCCAGCGTTGCGGAATTTGTTCAAAAGAGTTACCGCGGCCCTGGACCGCAAAGGGTATTCGGAGGAACACGGATGGATTTTAGTCCGTAAGAGTCTGAGACACTCCCTTCCGCTTCGTTCAGAGTGGAAGAAGTCATGTGATGATTTCAGATCCGTAAAAAAAAAACATCGATCAAACGCAAAATGCGCGTGAAACTTCTAGGCCCTGGTGAGGCCGCGTAGGAGAATTTGTATGTAGCGCAATACATACGCGTAACGCGACAAAAATGAGCCGCGCAAGATACGCTAACTGTGTCTGCTGCCTTATGCATGCTTGATTTAGGAAGCGCAAAATCCCGTCTGATATTACTAGACTCGACAGGGACTGAGAGAGACGTTAAAAGCTTAATACCGTGGATGCTGGCGTAAGGACAAGAAGATCGAATACTCGGATTTGAGTAAGGCTGAGTTGTGCCAAGTTTAACGGTAACCCATGAATAAAAGTACTACGTACAGCTATAATTTTCTTGCACAATACAAAAATTTCTGCCAAATCTGAATAACAAATAAAAATCAGGTTGCACCATCTAACAATGATCAAAAAAGGTCATTATTTCAGTCATTACTTAGTTTTATGTCAGCTACCAGAACCGGCCAAATTATCAATGGTTAAAGTCATCGTTATTGTTAAATCAGAAGTCAATTGCTACATATTTTTATGATTAGAACTTCGTATATCTTTGACAATTGCTATGTTGGTGCAACAAGGTGGTTGGTTAATGTAACCATAACCGGTCATCTGGTGCAATTGAACCTCGGTCATTGTTAATGACACCACCAAATGATACCCCAGGGGCGTGGTTGCCAAAAAGGATTTGTTAACGATACTACTAATGAATAGTGTTGTTGCCCTTCAGGGCAGCAACGAGTAGGTATGTTTATGTTACGGGCAATTTGATAAGTCCGGGCATTATTAATAATAGCCAGTCTGTATTCATAATGCCCGACTCAATTGGGCAATGTGATTAAAACAGCATAATTAATCACTTTTCCCGGCCATTATGATTAATGCCCACCCTATCTTGGGCAAAGTAATAAAATAGGTGAACTGTAGTGTTTTTGTTTATTAAATGAAATTAAACTTACAAATTTTTCATGAAAAGTTAAAAAAAATAAACTATTGAACATAGTAGTTAAAAAATAAACAGTTAAAAATGTAATAAAATCATTAGTTACCTACTTTTATTTTGATAAAAATAGAATACCTGCTGGTCCACCGGCAATGTGTGAAGTAAATAGATTTGGTCATTCATTTGGGGCACCCCAAGGTTACCTTAAACCCTGCAGACAGAAATAGGAGCCCCGCTCAGCGGGGCTCCGTTGACTCTCCTTTGGAAACCCAAACAACCTTCCAAACATCCCCTTAAGTTTTTCATTTGTTTTTATTGTGCATACACTGACTTATTACATGGTCCACGGGCCGTCGGGCATTATTAATAATGGCCGGTCAAAGTGATAAATTAATCACTTTGCCCATCGCTCTTGGGCATTATTAATAATGGCCGGTCCTTATTAATAATGCCCAGTTAATCACGTTGCCCGTAACATATATATCTAACTCTCATATTATATTATTACCAATTGTGGAGTCCCAACATTACGGTGGTATCGTTAACAAATCCTTTTTGGTAACCACACCCTGGGGGTATCATTTGGTGGTGTCATTAACAATGAACGTTGAACCTCACTTATGAGACGCGGAGCGAAACGCGGCGCGTGATGACGGGCATTTAAAACAGATTATTGAAACATAATTATAACAATGTATTGAAGCGTTTCTGGAAACGCGTTTTTGCGCGCGTATTGTTTGAATTATAGTTGTATTTATACAGTACACGGCGGAGTGCACGGTGGATCCCGCTTTTCTATAAACGAGGCCTTACTGTGGTGTATATCGGTAGATGCGCAATGGCTGAATCCTATAATTTACTGAGCATTATTGGTTAAAATCTATATACATATACATAGAATAAAACAGTAAAAAAACTGTGTCTGTACATTGATTATATTAAAAAAACAATAGTTGAGGGGGGTTTAGAAACAGTAATAGAGCACGAAACCAAAAAAAAAAGTCTGTCTGTTTGTCTGTGTGTCTGTTTGTCTGTTTGTTTGTACACGCTAATCTTCGGAACTACTGGACGGATTTGAATGATTTTTCTTTTGTTGTATACGTATTAAGTCTGGGCAACATATAGGCTATAATTTATTTTGGAAACTTGAACACCTGATGCAGAACCGCAACATACCAGCTAAACTATAAGAGATACAGAAATGGTACCATAGCAAAAATTGTTCCACGTGATGAGCATTTTCTGTTGAGAGAATAAATTTGAAGATCTGGAACACCTGATGTGAAACCCCAAGAGCCCAGCTACACTATAACATATATCGGAATGACGTCTTAGCAAGAGTTGTTCAACCTGATGAGCACTCTCTGTTGACGTATAAAAAATGAAGATCTGGAACACCTGTTGTGGAATTCCAAGCGCCCAGCTACACCATAACACATATAGGAATGACGTCTTAGCAAAAGTTGTTCGGTCTGATGGGCATTTCCTGTTGACTTCTAAAAATCGAAGATCAGAAACATCTGATGTGGAAATCAAAGTTATCACTAATTTCACTGTATAATCATAAAATAACACACAAAGAGGAGCTCGTGGCTAAATAATTACAGCCGCATAGACCGATCTTCCGGGTTAAGCCACGCTTGCCGAGGTTGGTCTGTGGATGGGTGACCATTTACCATAGCGAGTTTCCTCCGTGCCTCGGAAAGCACGTAAAGCCGTTGGTCCCGGCTGTCATTTGTAGATCTTTGACAGTCGTTACTGTTGGTCAGAAGCCAACCAGTCTGACAACCAGTCTTACCAAGAGTACCGTATTACCCAGTTACTGGGTTGTGGAGGTCTGATAGGCAGTCGCTCCATGTAAAATACTGATATTCAGCTGCATCCGGTTCGACTGGAAGCCGACCCCAACATAGTTGGGAAAAGGCTAGGCAGATGATGATGAATTATAAAATAACATAAGCTTGGAGTACCTCCACGCGGTGAAGGCGGTAACAGTTTAGGACTGATTTTCGATGACGATAGTATATCATTGAAAATTTGACTGTACTGGCCAAAACTCCCATATTTTTTTTTATTTTATCGTATAAATATGCCTTCGAGCTTATGTTATTTGAGTGTTTAATTTCCTTTTCCATTTATCTTCGTGACACGGTAGCCTATCCGGTAACGCAGGGGAGCAGTCACTTAGATTATTAGAAAATTCATGGTTATGCGAACGGGCCATATTGACCCCAAAAAATGATCAAGCTGCAAAAATTAATCAAAAAATTTTGGCGGATATTGTAGGGGATGAAGTGGTTTTCACTTCTTTCGACAGTGTTGTCGATTGACGATCAGAACGACGCCACTAATTACCCAGTTTAGTTTCTCAATTCACTTACAGCGAGTGGTCTCCCTGCTGATAAAATAAGACTTAAAGTCGGTGTTCCCTTAATGCTGATGCGAAATTTAACTCCGCCAAAACTGTGCAACGGAACCCGTCTTATTGCCAACGCTTTACAACGTAATATAATTGTTGCTACAATCCTCACTGGGTGTGGTGCCGGTGAGGCTGTGTTCATACCGCGCATACCACTCATCCCCAACAATTTCCCCTTTCAATTTAAGCGCACACAGTTCCCTGTGACTACATGCTTTGCCATGAAAATAAACAAGTCAGAAGGGCAGACGCTAAAAGCCGCTGGTGTTGACCTGACAACCAGCTGTTTTTCTCATGGCCAACTTTATGTTGCTTTTTTAAGGGTCAGCAACGCTTCCGGTCTTTATATATTAGCTCCTGAAGGTAAAACCCCAAATATAGTTTATAAAGATTTTTTTTTAAAGTTATTTGCAATATTATTGTTAATTCAGTGTACCCTTGGGATCCGCTGCGGAATAACGGGAAGAAATGTTTTTTTTTATTGTAGGTATAGATATTAAGTCTGGGCAACATATAGGCTATAATTTATTTTGGAAAATGGAACACCTGATGCAGAACCGCAACAGACCAGTTAAAGTACTTATAAGAGATATAAAAATGGTGCCATAGCAAAAATTATTCCACGTGAAGAGCATTTTCTGCTGTGAGAATAAATTTGAAGATCTGGAACACCTGTTGTGGAACTCCAAACCCCATCGACACTATAACATGTATAGGAATGACGTCTTAGCAAAAGTTGTTTAGTCTGATGGGCATTTCCTGTTAACTTACAAAAATGAAAGATCTGGAACGTCTCGAATCGTCTCGCGCATCCCGTTGTTAACCCGTCCCCAGGCTCTTAGAATTCAACATCAGACGTTTCAGATCTTCGATTTTGACGACCCCGTTGTCGCTGGCATAAGCAACAGGATCCGCGTACGAAGTCGCGGGCAGAAGCTAGTTAAGAATATTATATCTTCACCAATAATGAAGCAAAGACCCCTAAGCTTTTCACCGTCGACCCTCGGAATACGATAGCAGCTATCACAGGTAAAATTAGCTTGCGAGTATAAATATTTATCATGCCCATATTGGCAATAAAAAAATGCTTCAAAATAAAATGAAACACCAACTTATGAAATTAAATAAAAAAAAATAGTTACCATTATTATACAATTAAAAGTTTCAGAAGTCGGTGCTAATACATGCTGGAACCAATTGAAGGCACCTACTTCTGAAACAGCCCTCCTTCTTTTTTGAAAGTCTTTAAAAATGCTACCAGTAGTAAGCATAACGATTCATTTTTGCATATAGGAACCTGACATAAGTAGAGCAAACTAACGTTTATGTATATAGGTACTAGGTATGCAACTGCTGGTTGGGTAGTTAATTCTGAACTGAATTTAGTTCATATTACAGGTAAGTACCACACCTCGGTGCACTCCTGGGACATTATTATGTTCGTTACGCGCCATATAGTATAGGTTCGTTACTAGAACTACTTGGTAGGTACTGAAGTTTCATGATATTACAGTGTATTAAGAACAGCGGGATGCTTTTCTGTTTTATTTTATTCTAGTTACGCATAGAAGGAAAGTATCACGAATTTGTAACATTTGTACAGGAATTAATGTTCTGTTTGCTGCCGCCGGTTTCTATCAAATGGCTGTATGGGCTATCGGCGAACACCGTAACTACCACAATACAAGAAGGAATTCGCTGACTACAAACTAAAGCTTCCTTGCCTCTTATTCTAAAAGCATTTTATTATTGTATTATAACTTTCGTGAGACAGATTCATATTTATGATTGATTACGGTTTACTCACGTGCATTTTTCGGGATTGCCCGACAGTTTCGGACCCAAACGGAGCCCTTAATCATGAGCTGATCACGCGGCGAGGTCGCGAGTCGAACTGACGCTGCACCGCGCCGCGTAGCGTTGCGCTCGCGACGAGAGGGGCGCGCTCTGTTTCGGTATTGCTCGTGCGTCTTCGTCACTTGTCGTGTCCGAGTTGTTTGAGGAAAGAGTGCCGGTGCATTTTATTATTGTTATGTATTAGGTATTGAATGCTCTACACCATTCTTTATAACTGTTGTAGCAGATGTGGCTCAGGAGATCCTGGGGCCGTCTGCTTCATTACAGTTTCTAGCCTTTCCACATCTATGTTGGAGTCAGCTTCCAGTCTAACCAGATGCGGCTGAATACTAGTATTTTACACGGAGCGACTGCCATCAGACTAATGCAATACCGATATCCTAAGGTTAGGCCGGTTGTTAGACTTTCGGGCTTCTGACTACCCGCAACGACTGTCGTAGGTATTTAGTATGAGACACGGGACCGACGCTTTAACGTGGTCTCTGAGACACAGAGGGTCTCGATGCGTAACGAATGGTCACCCATCCACGGTCAAATCGCGGCAAGCACAGCTTAACCTTGCAAATCATATGATCCGCATGGTTGGTAATTAGTCACGATCCCCTAAAATATGGGAATAAATGAATTAAAAATGTAACTGAATCGTCTAATATCTGGATCCGGTTCATGGCCACAAAGTAATCGTATTGCTGACTAATGGTAGATTAGTATAGCATTTTTATTGAAATACGGGGCATACAGGGTGAAATTGTAAATACTCGACAAACCGAAATGGGAGATTGTACTCATCACTATGAACAACTTTTACTATGGGACCAAACCTGAAATCGCGAAAAAAAAACAGCTGCTCCCTACATTTATGTTCGCATAACTCGTCAAAATGTAGGGAACAGCAGATTTTTTTTCGCGATTTCAGGTTTGGTCTTATAGTAAAAGTTGTTCATAATGATGAGTACAATGACCGCTTAAGAGATGGTTACTGTCTCACCAGTCATTCTGTATAGAGAGATTCCCCTATACCCCTCTGGCTCTCACATACTCACGACGCAACACAATAAACAGCTTGGCTGGCCGAATTTTAATTTGAGGGTGGTAGCTAGCCAGGCGGACCATATAGATCCTACCACCAAGCGCGCTGGGTTTTGTTGAATTTTACAACACGCGTCTATTTCGTTTATATTCTAGCTTATAGCATATAACATTTTCTGAGAAGAGACCCATGCCCAACAGTGGGACAGCCATGTATTATATTATTTATAAAACAACAGATACAACCTGCCTGTTCTGTTTTTAATAATAAAAAAGTTTCGTATTCAAATTAACTTGACTAAAGTGAGAGCAAAATCGATCTAGTGTCAATTACTTGTGAGGAATACCAAAACTTTGAGCAAATTGAATATTCAGGTCCACACTTTCAAGTCAAACTGTTTTCGGGACCACTCAAACATTTATAGACCAACAGATAACTGACATAAGAACTTGGAACTAGCTTCTTAGGAGACGTATGTATTTTAGAAGATAGTTTCTAACAAAGAATTTCTTCAATTTCTATCTGAAAGATATATTCTCTAGAAAAAATATTATAACGTTTAGTAATAGTAACATTTGGTCTTAAGGGGTTATTAAGGGGTTTTTCATTTATTTGTTTTAGAAGACACGGGAATTATGTGATTATGAGTTTCTTCTTCACAGCATAAACACTAGGAAGCGGTGAAGGTTTGGTGTTTTTGGGGGCTGTTTCATGTAAAATTGACGTTCAAAAAGAACTAAGTGATTCTAGTGTGGTGGCTGGCATCTATCCACGCCACATGCGAACTACGCAACACACCGGTGGTGTAGACGACTACAGCGACAACATTGACAACTCTCACGGCTGACAGTTTCTACATCGCGCTATCATGATATAACACACAGATAGTATACTGTGTCGTAAATAGTGGTCCAACGTTAAGGGGTCGATACGCGATATATTTAGCTATCATATACTACAATAAGTTTTTTTTTAGAGTTACTTCTTTTTCGAAAACATTGACTAAAAATTACTTGCATATGACAGCACAAAGGTTAGGCCGTAGTCCACCACGCTGGCTTGGTGGACTACAGACTCCATCGAAAACATTTTCACTTTTTTTTTATATCACTCCTTAAAATTCATTCAAAGATCACTTCAAAGAAGTTTTTTTTAATTGTGCCACCTTTTTCTTGACTTAACCAACAAGAACCGTTTCATATTTAAAAAAAAACATTATAATATAATGTTTTTTTTTTTAAATATGAAGTAATATTATTACTCGCTAGTGTAAGTTACGTTTGAAATGGTCTTTGCGTGACGTGTGTCCGTGTGTAAATGTCTAAATATAATGTGTGTTGTTGAACCACTTATAGTAATAACATAAACGAACAAAGCAAAACATAAAAAGGGATGGGTTTCTTCAACAGACGCACTCTTCAAGTACTATCACTAACGAGATAGAAAAGTAGGTATACTAATGAAAATTGATACCTCCTCTTCATAAAATATTATCGCCTCAAGAACAGCTGCTAACGTTAAGAAATATTAGTTATTAAAGTAAAATTTTGCTTTACAGGTGGTGACAAATTGCGTTTTATCGCATGAAACCTATATCAATCAACTGTTTAAAGGCACATTTTGAGGCTGTATCTTCAGATTTAGAGATCTATGATCTTCAGATCTAGAGTATTTTGTCTATGTACTGTGTGTACCTAGTATGTATTTTGCAGCAGTATACCATGGACTACCCCCTCTATCTCATTCAGTGTCTTCCTATTCATTCAAAGGTTGTCTAGTTGATATCGCTATCAGCGATAAAACCGCCATTGTACCCTTCAATATAATATGATATAGTATAAGAGCTATGTTACAATTTTGTTGTACAATAAAGTATATTCTATTCTATTCTATATATGCAGATAAATTAGATTCTGCAGAACATGTTACACCATATCATCACCATGCACCAACAGCCTGCAGTGTGATTCTGTAGTAGAAACATGACATTGAAGCAGCGCTGTGGCGCGGACTCGTCTACGAACGCAGCGCTACGGCACAGGCTCGTTTACGAACGCACCGCTATGGCGCGGGCTCGTTTACAAACGCAGACGTACGGGGCGGGTTTGTGTACAAATGCAGTGCTACGGCATAGGCTCGTGTATGAATGCACTGCTACGGCGCGGGCTCGTCTACGAACAGAACGCTGAGACGCGAGCTCGTCTTCGAACGCAGCGCTGCAACAGCGACGTGTAGTAACTAGAGAATCTCATAGCCGTGCAGACCATGTAAAACCATCGCTTCGCCAAGCAACGTCTGGTTGTTTGACTGTGCGTTCTTTTACGTCCTGCGTGATACGGTGAACTTCAGACGGATTTAGGAACACTATTGTGAGGATTACAATTGCGTTTTGTTTCATAAACCTCTGCTTCCACCGCAGCGCTTATCGTGTTGTTATTCCAAGTTCAATCGCACTGTCGTGTACAATACTATTGAACATAATCCAGATAGTAATCACCGTTCGCAACAGTCGATGTTAATTCCATTACGGTATGTTTAATCAATACTCGCGACCTGTTCATTCCGTACGTATCGAACGCATTCTCCTTTGCTAGTGCTGTTGTAGGTATATCTGCTTCCATTGAAGATTGCATGTCATGATACTTATTGAAATTATTGTAGGGGACGGTATTAAGTATAATTTTAGTGGAATTATGTTACGCATTATTTATCGGCTTTTTTTCAAATTACGTCATTATCGTTTTTGGATTTTGTTCGTGAGTGGTTACTCTAAGTACATATAAAAGAAAGCTGGAAGTTACAGTCATAACATCTGTTTATAGAAGCTTAGTTGGTACTAATCCGAAAATGTGTGAAAGTACCCGTAATAATGAATAACTTTAGTTCTACAACTTTTCCCAATAGTCAATAGTTTAAGAGAAATAGCTGTTCAAAAATTTCATAAAAATTATGCTAAAATCTATCCATCCTCAGCTATAATCAGCTTTTCACATTTTAAGTGATATTTGGGGTCACGAATTAGAAGCTCCATTTTCAGAATTCTTAACTAAAGCAGGGATGATGAATTTACTAAAAAACTAAAATAAAAATAATTTTACATGGAAATAAAATGATCGAATTTTGAAATGTTAACACTTAGGTAGGTACTTTAAAACTGTCATCCGTGATATTTTAAGTGGCCTGTGGATTATAATAGAACCCTCTTTCCGACTAACCTTGTATATGTAACAAAAAGACAAAACCTTTAAGATAAAAATATGAAAAATATTTATAATCTAAAAAATATCCAAACACAGAAATAAACGTTTAGACGTATTTTTGGCGAACATGATTACGTAATTACTTGGAAGACCATTTCTTTTAGTAAAATACTAAATATTAATAAAGAAACCATATTTTATTCAATAATTGCTACAAAGGGAAATTAAAAATGCTATCATACAGAAATTCAATTTGTTTACGTAAGTAAATATACAGGTTGCTCGCTTTGCTCGGCAATATAAAATGTGTTCAAAGGTAAAAATCAATTTACCGTGAAAAGAATAAAATGTTTCCTGACTTTATATTGTAGGTACATTCATAAAGGTGCGCACATATTATATACCATAACATATTATAAAACGTTGTTATATAACATGTTTCAATAATGTGGAGACTGAATGTTATAAAACGTGTTATTTAACATGTTATTAATATTGACAAGAAAGTTAATTTTAAACTAGGACGAACCCAGTATCTACGTTTTTTTCTTTTGTTATATAAAAGTACAACAATCGCTGCAGCAGCTAGCAAAACGTCCTCTTGTGTCGACATTGTGAACAACACTGCAGAACGGCAAACGACAATGTTATATAACATGATTATATTGCATTGTTATTCTAATGTGTACAGTATTGTTAATGTTGAAAAACAATGTTACATATTGTGGACGTGTTATAAAACACAAGTTACACAGCATGTTACTTAATCTGTACGCACCTTAAAAAACGTAACAGCTGGCTTATCTACGTATATTCGCAGTAAAATCTGTGTTATTCCGAATACGATCAGATAAAGTTTGCCGTACCTACTGTGACTTAAATTGTCATAGTGGCCTAGAGGTCACAGACCTGCTTGTTAAGCACCAGATTGCGGGTTCACACCCAGGCATGTACCAATTTGACTTTTTCAATGTCATATTTACTTTCTTAGTTAATCGAAGACGCCACTGACATAGGTACGGTGAAGGAAAACATTGTGGAGAAACCCGGACGTAATGGACTCAAATTACCAACCCACAGTGAACAAGCGTGATCAATGCTCGCCCCTTCACTGTATGAGAAGAAGCCTTTGGCTAATATTTATTTATTTTTCAGCACTTAATTAACTTAAAAATAAATCGTTTATGATAGCTAATGCTAGGTTATGCACAAAAAATACTAAAAATGACGACACAATGAGATTTCTTGAAATGCCTAGGGATACCACGAAATCACGGACGATATCAAATATTCCAACCGTCATCATATTGATAAAAAACTAAACTATTTTTGAAACTAAGTGACACATCCTTTCACTAGACTGATTCTAGTAAGATGACAAAATCGACATTTCCGTGCGATACTTAAATCACTACGTAGTATAAAACAAAGTCGCTTCCCGTTGTCTGTCCCTATATATGCTTAGATATTTAAAACTACGCAACGGATTTTGATGCGGTTTTTTTTAATAGATAGAGTGATTCAAGAGGAAGGTTTATATGTATAATACATTGCACCCGTGTTAAGCCGGGCCGGATCGCTAGTAATTAATAAAATACTAGCTGTTGCCCACGGTTTCACTCGCATCCTAGGGGAAATACTTCTAAAACCCGGATAAATAGTATCTTATGTCTTAATCCAGGTCATGGTCTGCCTGTGTGCCAAATTTTATCCAAATCCGTTTTGTCATTAAGGCGTGATTGATTAACAAATATCCAAACTTTCACGTTTACAACTTTAGTAGGATTGGCACTAGTTTAAATAAAATTACAGCACCTTTCTTATGTATAATTTAAGTAGGATTGGCACTATTTTCAATAAAACACTAGCACTGAAAATAAAAAAATATTCGTAATAGACAGCATTCTAAATGCGCAACACACTCGTTATCGCTATAGCTTTGATTTTGACAGGTCAACAATTTCCATAGCAACGTATGTATTAACAATCCGACTTCTCCACAACTATGTACCATGCAATGAATATTTTTTTTCACACATCAACTGTCATGATTGATATTGGTTAAGTTGTGTCCAGACCTGGCGAATGCGCCGCGAATGTGCCGCCCACGAGCCGCTTGCGAACTGTGCGCATGTTGCTCGCGTGCGGTTACAGCTTAGATTTGGTGTGCCGCTCTAGTGCAACTCCGGCAAAGCTCGAGTACGGCGCGTAACTTGCGCGCGAGCGGCACGCGGACGGCGCAAGGGCTGCGTACGAACATGAAATGCACGCGCGCAGTTCGCAAGCGGCTAGCGAGCGGCACATTCGAGGTGCATTCGCCAGGTCTGGACACACCTTTACGTTACGCAATGACCCTTAACTGTTTTCATCACATGATATCAAAGCATATAAAAAAACACTTAACAGGAAATCACACGACGTAATCCGCGACAATATCAAATATTTACAACCGCCAAGTAAACAGAAGTACCCAAATATTATACTTCCCCAAGTTCATGTTTCTACAAAGTTATGTTTCAAAGTTTCGAGCAGTGCACTGTATTTTAAAAGGTTATACCTCGAGGCTTACATTGGCTGTTGTTATATATGGTTCATTCAATTCATTTGCGAAATATATGGAGTGAGTTTCGAGTGCTTTGTTAGCTAAAATTATTTCATAAAGTTTTATTTAAATAGGTACTCTGTACGGAATACGGCCCGTGAATGAAAGGTTATTGTAATAGGTATTCGCGTCTAATAGAATCTGCATTATATATAGTCAATTAGTTGCATACCACCCTTTACAGCTTGCAAAGTTTATGATTAGTTAATCCGGATATCCTACATATTTATCCGGATAATCTTTAAATTATATTACTACATATCATAACATCACGCTTGTATTCCTCAAAGGGATGGGCAGAGGTGTATAGCACACCCGCTTATCGCCGCTGTGCGTAATTTTCATTTACATAATAGGGGCGAGCCTATTGTCATCAACCGGGCAGAAATGCAGACTCCGGGCTGCTACTGAGAAATTCCAAACGGAAACACCCAATAACTCTTTACCTTGACCTTACGCTTAGCAGTCGAGCTTGCGACCACTAGACAAACGAAATTTCTAATATCCGAAAATTTTATCTGTCCCTAGGGCCACACATAATGGAGTTCAAGATATTAATTCAATATAATGTCGCCTGCACATTCAAGTCTCAGATATACCCGTACATTTTCTGGGATTGCGGTGGCCAGCGAATACCATGATCCGGGCCAAAGGTCCTCGGAGGAACACCATCATCATCTGCCTAGCCTTTTCCCAACTATGTTGGGGTCGGCTTCCAGTTGAACCGGATGCAGCTGAATATTAGTATTTTACATGGAGCGACTGCCTATCAGACCTCCACAACCCAGAAGCTGGGTAATACGATACTCTTGGTAAGACTGGTTGTCAGACTTTCTGGCTTCTGACCAACAGTAACGACTGTCAAAGATCTACAAATGACAGCCGGGACCAACGGCTTTACGTGCTTTCCGAGGCACGGAGGAAACTCGCTATGGTAAATGGTCACCCATCCACAGACCAACCTTGGCAAGCGTGGCTTAACCCGGAAGATCGGTCTATGCGGCTGTAATTATTTGGCCACGAGCTCCTCAGAGGAACACCGTGGTGGGTTATTCGGACAGACTCCGACATAAGCCCCGCTTTCAAAAGAATGGAGGGTATAAAGAAAATAAAAACATCCATAAAGCCAGTCATTACATAAAAAATTCAATTCCCTACTGACAAGTAGATACTTAAAATACCCTACATTTATTATCATGTCATCCCTTTTTGGTGGTGTAAATTCTACCACAGCGTCCACAGCCTGTACATAATTGATCAAGTTTCTCAGTAGAATAGCTCTTACTAATAATTTGGTGTGGAGACTTCTCGATGTAATTAAATGGAATATTTATTGATGTTGTTGGACTCTAGACTTAAAGGTATTATTTGGTTATAAGGTTCATGACAGTTGGTTTGGTTGACTGGTTCATTGCGTATTGGAATTGGGTGTTGATTAAATTGATTTTAATTTCTATGTTTATTATTCTCTCATTCTTTTTTCAGCAGAAAATTAGCAATTCAATTGAAAAAAAAACGGTCATATTTTTGCACGCATAGTGTAGGGCTCCATAGTAAGTACGGCTATAAGATGTTTTAGTAAAGTGTGAGATATGGTAAACAATTCAGTTTAAAATATAAAAACACAATTTTAAATACAATGTTATTTTTGCAGTTGTTCTAAGTCATTATGAATGATTTTTAGATAGATCTAACTACATGGCAACAGTTGGTCGACTATTGCTCGTAAACTAGTACCCTTGTTACAAAAGATGGTCTCAGAAAAACCTAGGTTTTAAAATAGCCCCGTCTCTTTTTGTGATATGACATAAGAAAGTTATGGGTATATTTTAAATCTGGGTTTAACTTAGTCTTGGTTTATACCATCTTTTGTAATTAGGGGGGTTCGAGTCTACTTAGCTGTGATCGTTTTCCTTTTAATTTCCTGATATAGAAGGTTAGTCAGAAAGGGGGTACTAATCCGAAAAGGGGTTAAAGTACCTATGATAATGAATATCTTTTGTTCTACGACTTTTTCCAAAAGTCAATAGTATGGGGGATATTACGCTATCATATACAAGGTTAGTCGAACAGTGCAATTCTGTAAGAATCTCACCTCAATCGCGACTGTCATTTAGACACTTGTCGTGACACAGCGTGGTTATCAAAACTACGCGTTATTGATTATACTGTCGATTATCTGTGTGTCATTTGCTTCTATTAACCATATTGTGACATTATGGATATTGAGCTAACCGTCAATATTGAGGTGGGTTTCTTACAGAATGACACTACTGATGACGGTTTTAAAGCAAGTGTTAAAATTTCAAAATTGGATAATTTTTATTTCCCTCTAAAATTATTTTTATGTTAGTTTTTTCAAAAATCCTTCGTCCCTACTTTAGTTAGAAATTCAGATAATGCAGCTTCTAATTCAAGACCCCAAATATGACCTAAAATGTAAACGCAGCTGATCATGGCTGAGGATAGATAAGACAGTCATCAGTGATACTTTAAGTGGCCTGTAATACCCCCTTTTCGACTAACCTTGTATTATACGACTATTCTGAATAGGTATTTATCTGGATATCCAGAGGTATTGTTTTAGCTTGTAGGGGTGGGGAAACAGAACTCTAACAAACACGACTACTTTAAAGCTTAATATTTCGTAAATAAATTAAAACAAGTCAACCGCGGCAACCTACAATAACTACTGTAATTTCGCTCCTTGAAGAGTACATTACCTTTATTTAACTGTCATCAAAAGTCATAACTGTACCCACTCAAATTGTTGAAGATATGGATTTTAAAAGAGTAACCATGGAGTTTCTTGCCGGCTCTTCTCCATAGGAAACGACTAATTGGAACCGTGCACCTAAATTCGACTTTTCATATGCGCCTGTAATGGTTTATATGAAATAAAAACTTTTGAATTTGAATTTGTAAGCAAAAGCCAAAAACATCCCTCAAAGAAAAGCTATTACCGAACATCAAAACACTTAACCTTTCAATTTCAAAGAACGATGTCAAGATCAGATTCAGCACAGTCAGGAAACCGGGCTAGTTTACATTCATTATCATATTCCCCATTTAGTGGCTGTGAACTTTACACTTTTGGTTCTGCACTATCGACTGGTAACTGCTGAATATTTAACAGTTTGCGGCTCCCCGATTTAAATATTGAATATTTAATTTATCGCAAACGCTGATTCTGTAAATATAATATCTCGGAAATATTGCGATGTGATTTTGTTATCAGATAAACTTGGCTTTACGACTGCTAATTTCTTATTCAACAAATAACTTCAGAACAATTATACAAGTTGTAACATAATAACGCACAACATCATAAGGGGTCACTGTACAGTCAACAGCAAAAGTAGATGATCAAAATCAGAAATTCAAAACAAATGAACGGAGTTCGCGTCAGAACTGTGTGGCGTCAAAGTGATTCAAAAGTATGTGATTGTAAATTATACCAAACATTTACTACTAGTACAGCTGCCATATATTCGTGATCAGTTTTGACTCCAAAAGTTATAAACTCAATTCGCATCAGAACTAAGAAGTGTTTTTTTTTTTCAAAACTGGTGAACAGTTAAAATCAAAAATTAAATGATGAAACTGAGGCCACGTAATCATGAGGCAAATAATTCATCCATACAGTCCATACTTATTACATAAATGTCCCAGTAAAAAACAGCTGAATTGGATAAAAAGTTGCAT
Source organism: Amphipyra tragopoginis (assembly GCA_905220435.1). Classification (NCBI taxonomy): domain Eukaryota; kingdom Metazoa; phylum Arthropoda; class Insecta; order Lepidoptera; family Noctuidae; genus Amphipyra; species Amphipyra tragopoginis. The sequence continues at coordinate 10,321,508 of HG992006.1, forward strand.
ATTTAATCTATGCCGAATTTCATCCAATTAAACCCCGGAAAAAGCATATGTTCATTAAAAATCATATAATTGAAAAACTTTACTATTTTAATTGTTTTTTTTTTTGTAACATCTCTCAAATATTTAAAAGTAGCTGATGTGTTACAAAACGATAATTCAATAAATATTATTATTTTTGCATGTTTGTGAATTTATGTCAATGTTCAAAAGTAGCTGATGCGATACAAAATCATAACTCAACTGATGAGAGTATGGACGCCTGCAAGAAGTTTACATAGCAATGTGTTATGCGCATAGAGGCGCTCTCTTGTCCATGTGCACTGTCAGTTACGTTCTTAATTCATGTAATTATATTAAATATTTATTATTGTCAATTGCTGATTTTTTTATATTAATTTTATTTTTTTATTTTTGTGCTCTGCTCCGTGCTGTTTTTCCGTAAAACATAACAAATTTAATTACTGGGATATTTATATAATACGTATGGATGAATTATTTGCCTCATGATTACGTGGCCTCAGTTTCATCATTTAATTTTTGATTGTAACTGTTCACTAGTTTTGAAAAAAAAAAACACTTCTTAGTTCTGATGCGAATTGAGTTTATAACTTTTGGAGTCAAAACTGATCACGAATATATGGCAGCTGTACTAGTAGTAAATATTTGGTATAATTTACAATCACATACTTTTGAATCACTTTAACGCCACACAGTTCTGATGCGAACTCCGTTCATTAGTTTTGAATTTCTGATTTTGATCATCTACTTTTGCTGTTGACTGTACTCATCAATATGAGCAACTTTTACTATGGGAGCAAACCTGAAATCGCGAAAAAAAAATCAACTGTTCCCTACATTTTGACGAGTTATGCGAACATAAATAAAACTGTAGATGTTGGGAAAATTACTCCCAATGCTTTCACAAGCCACAACATAGCATTATACTGAGTGATGGTCCATTCACATGCGAATGCGACGCATTTCTCTATTTTTAATCTATTATTAGTAGTTTTATTTAAGGATCTGTAACATTTGTGGCATTACAGTATGTACTTTGTAGATTTGCATGCTGAATAAATTGATTTTCTTTCTTTTTATTTTTTAGATAGACTCACTAGATTAAGATGTAGTTTTTTAAGAATAACACCTGGAGTATTTCTTATAATTAATTAAGCGCAAAAGAATACATATATTAAAAGATTATATTAAAGAGAGGAGGAGACTGCCTCGTTGGTCTAGCAGTCGCGGGCGCGACTGCTGAGCGTAAGGACCTTGGGTTCGATCCCCAGGTCGGGCAAAGTGTCACTGGGTTTTTCCGTGTGGAATTTCTCAGTAGCAGCCCGGAGTCTGGATTTGTGCCCTGTCGATGGCAATAGGCTCGCCCCCTATTACATCGGACGTAAACATAAACGGCGAAATGTGGTTGTACTATACACCTCTGCCAACCCTTCTGGGAATACAGGCGTAAGTTTACGTTATTAAAGAGAGGTTTTTTTTTTTTTTAAATAGGACCGGCCTATGTCCAGTAGTAGACTGCGATAGGCTGCGTTGAATGGCATCGAGAAACAATAATATGTCTTGTAGGTAGTATTTATTTATTTCAAGCAACAACTTGGTACCCAAAAGATTGTTGTCTAGAAGATATGTATTAACAATAAGGCCGCCATTGTAACCTTATTTTAAACCAACGCGGGAGTCCGCGCACCTCTGCGTCGTTTAAGTAACAATTTCAATAACTTTTTTACATCATTAGATTTGTTTTCTGGGTCTGCTAATAGGTTTCGCAACGCCTTGATGCAAAACATTAAAGATTCAAACTCCATAATATATTAACTTAACTTTACTATGTTAACTTAACTATTTTAATTTTTATACAGTAATTTGTTCCCATCACCTGCGGAGTAGTTCCTAAGATTAGAAATAATTATTTGCATTATATAAACTGTGGATAACGGTGTGAGTTGCACATTTACGTATTTTTTTGTAATTTTTGTCTAAGATACAATGTGTAGCTGTTTGTTCATTCCTAATAAATAAATAAATGATTTCTGTTTTTTTGCTATTGTTATGATAAAGCATGTTCTGTCTATCTACAAACGCAAAAATGTATCAGGTTCTCTTAGGTAGGTACGCTCGGCTTACATATCAAGCTACTATACCAAATTCCAGTATGAACTGATCTCGCATTGTATAGGGTTTCCGTATAAATGAGAGCTCAGCTTATACTGGAAAGATAACGCTAGATTGTAGCCGTACAACTACAAGTTCCCACTACTGGATAATCAAATTTCCAATCAGGTCTCCAGCCAAATCGGTAAAAGCTTTTTGTTTTACCTCACCCTGGTGTGTTTTTTTTATATCCCATAACTCTAGGGTATGATTGAGACCATATCAAAGAACCAACTGGCATATGAATTATTCTTCAATCATCTTTTTTTTTCATTTTTCATACAAAATAATCCGACAAAGTCACAATTATTAATGTAAAACATCCTTACGTGAAATATGACAACGTCGTATTTTCTTAGCTTTAAATATGAATGATTGGTTTGAATGAAAAATAATTACTCTTATTTATCAATGAAACTTAGATACCTATAATTAAATTATGATTGATTAAATATCTTCGAAACTATGCATTTTTGGACCACCTATTTAGGAGATTTTGTGTTCTTTTTACTTTAATAATATAACCCTAGAGTTATGGGATATCAAAAAACACACGTTGTATAAAAAGAGATAGATACGTTACGCGAAAAATGTAGCGTAAAGCAGGCGCTAATTATCGCCTTTGGCCTCAGTCGCTCTCGAACAAGTGAACAATACGTACGTACGTCCCGTTTGGTGAGCGTATGACATATCTATACTTTATTTAATATCATTGGCAGCGACGCGAAAGACACATAAGCGATTGAAGCCAATGTATTAGGTAATATTCACGTAGCAACACATCCATGACGGCGATATTTGGTGTATAGTGTACCCAAACACGTGAATGTAACATTTTGCTTCAATAGCTTTACGTGTCGCAGTGTAGCCTCAGCCTACAAAGCTTTTGATTATCTTATTTCGTTCTTCGTAGGTATTATTAGGTAAATTTGTTAATTCCATAAAAACAGTTAATTTTTAGTGACCATGTCATTTGATATAGGTACTCTTACTATCGTCCGGGGAAGTACTACCATCATACTTATTTCTGCCGCCAAGCAATAAACCATTCTGTATTCCGGTTTATGGTGTTTGTCAGTTTTAATAAATAAACAATTAGGACAGTTGAATTTTAAAACGTCTATCGATATCATTTATTACGTAGGTATCCTTTCATGCTCTTCTCTATGTTTCATCGTTGGTGCGTTTCGAGGAATACCTCATTATTCTGATGCTTACATTTTATTTCACACCTTTCTTTCATTTTAATGAAATTAAATCCCAAGGGGTCGATTTAAATACGATACTTTTTTCTCATGGTATTCTGGCACACGCATTCGGCCAACTTTGCCACTATACTGTTCCTACTCCGTGTAATTTGGGCCGCGGACCAGAGGCCAGTTTCGCCCTAACTCGAGGATTGCAGATGTCAGTGTGTTGCACTATGCGTGTTTTATACACAAACTGAAGTACTTACGGTCAACGTTAAAAACGTATCACCACGCACCGGGGCGTGGCGCGTGGTTGTGTGAGATCTGCCTAAGAGATAATTAATTGTCACCTACGATTTCCAAGAAATACAAACTTCTGAATAACATTTTTGTATCACGTGACCGTCCCATAGCTTCGTTAGCTTTTATTTTGGTGACGTTTCTATTTGCGATCGTATATTGTCATCCTGACTAGACTTGGATGAGACATCCGCTTTTGTGGATCAAAATATTTGTTATAATTAAAAATGCCACAACTTATAACACCACTGCAATCTGTGATTCAAGATCAAAGACGAGGTAGCATCAGACATCAATCACCTCTGAAGAACCTTAAGACTTAAGTACCCTTCCCGTAAGGCTTAGCCATCATACAAATTAATTTATTCATTAAAACAGAGATATGCCTTAATTGTATGTTTGAATAGGCCACACAGACCGTTCCAAACTTGTAATAAGTTATTACAAAAACAATAATCTAGGGAGTTTGTATTTTATCTTTCTCCTTGTATATTTTGGTTAGTGATTATTCAAATATAGTAAAACAAAAGCTTTTGTGTGAATAGGAACTATTATGGTTAGGGAAATGTTTGTGTAGAGCCCTTACGAATAGCTAATTATATATTATCTCAATTATCTGTTTCAGCTAATCTCTTTTCACACACTAAAAAGCGGTGAAGGGTGGGTGAATTAGGGGGCTGTCGGGATATCAATTGTTATTTTGACGTTTAAGAAACAGTGACTTTCAGTGCAGTTAATGAGTTGTTTTTATTTTTATTCTGATTCATTCAATGGTTAATGAGGAACGGTATTTGCCTACATTTATTCGAGGTTTTTTGTCATGTATTAACCCCAATGATAGTGTTCACAAATACTAACTCTGGTTATATAACCGTTTACGTAAAATTTTGGTACAATTTTTCAAGCAAGTTAATAAATAACTGAACTACAGAATTAATGTTGATAAGACAACACGTTTTTGGCAGTGGATGAGCGATTGGCTTCTGCGCTACAGGTCGTGGCTTCGATTCCCACACGGAACAAAAATTTGTATGGCCTACAGATTGTTGTTTCAGGTCTGGGCGTTTGTGTATGTGAGATTTGTGTTTGTAAACGCACCCATGATACAGAATAAATACAAGAGGGGCAAAGATTAAAAAAAAAAGTTATTGAACAGAAGCCTAAGATTAACTTAGAAAGTACAACTATTGCTTAACGGCCATTTTCAATAATCTATCTATCAGCGGTTTCTCGTACTAGAGATAGAAGTTTGACATAACCTCCATAGAAGTAATGTCAAATTCCTATCTCTAGTAGGCCAATCCGTCGATAGATAGTTTATTGAAAACGATCGTAAATTGACAGACCTATCGATCTGTTAGCTATTTGACTCCGAGACCGAACACAGAACATAATACAACACAAATAAAACGAAATACCAGGTGCGTCCAAATATTAAGTTTAAATTACACCGCGCCTCCAGCCATTTCAAACGTACGCCACAGTTTGTCAGTCCTTAACCAAAATATTACTGTGAATTTTAAGTCTGTGTAAATGTTGCTTTTGTTGTTAAATGCAGTAATTAATTTGATTAAGTGCTAGGTCTTATGTTGTGTGCCCGATCTTGTCTCGCTGAAATACGTGGCAAGGCCTTTGTTTCTTAATTTTGTAATGTCAGAATGAAATATGAATGTATTTTAGGTCTTGCTTAATGAATAGGAATATTTGGTGAAGTAAATAGAGTAATGTAATATGGGAAAATGTAATACCTGGCTATAATATTCCTGTATAGGGTGGTAATTTGAGATGGGATACTAAGAGGCAGCTACCTCAACCGTTGTAGTTATAGGAACAGGTTCTTAGGAGACAGTCCACATTTTTTGAAAATATTTTGCTTTGCTTTTACACATATTGAAAAAATGTAGGTACAGTCAGCGAGAAAAAAGGCAGTTCCTTTTCACAAAATCTTGTTATGATGCCAATCGATTCTATTTCCCATAAGGATCAAGTCTCTTGTGCGGGACAACTGAGGTTGGAGGACTAGAAACGTCAGAAATCGCAAAAAGGAGACTGTTTTTTTTAGATATTTTGCTCAGCCGTTGCAGATTTTGAACAAAAAAAAAAACAGTCGGCGAGAAAAAAGGCAGTTTTCACAAAAACTTTTGGGGGTGGGGGTGCATGAAAAGAGCCTCCACGAGTGACGATACTTCGGTACGTCCGGCGCACCCTGGGCAGTCAGCCTCGCTACCATCCTTGCTGACTGGCTAATCTTTTCATCATGGCATGAGCTATTCTTGAATAGCTTGTGCCGACACGATAGAAAAGACAAAAACTTTTTATGATGCCCATAGATCCTATTTTCCATAAGGATCAAAAGACTCTTGCGGACCAACTGACGTTGGAGTACTAGAAACGTCAGAAATCGCAAAAACATATTTGAGATGGGTTAGTAATAAGAGCAGTTACGTTAATCGTTGTGGCTACAGGAAAATGATTTTAAGAAACTGTCCATCATTTTTGAAAATATTTTGCTCTTCATTCACAGATATTGAAAAACGAAGGCTTAACAGGAGAAATATGTATGAGGGTAGTGCCTACTTCCCCAGACAAACTCTTTCACAAAGAGCTCTACTGCTCTTAGAATCTCTCTTACATGAATTCGAAAAGTCAGAAGTGCGGGCGAAATCGAGCTCAGATACCTCCTGCATGAAAAACAAGTATTCAACCGCTATCATTGTTAAACTAAGGTATAATGCAAAAAAAAACGTGAAAGGCTTTGATTACTTCATTTAGAAACTCTAAAAGACAACTCGCAATTTTACGTCATTATTTTCGTACGTGAAAATTGACAACACTAAATTATGTGAAGCATCGCATATGGCGCATAAAAAGAACGACACGCAGAGTAAGTATAATAAAAAATAATGACAAGTAAATGCTTCGTTCTCAATTATGCAAAAAGAACGTCGACTGTTAAAGGCTTTAGAACTAGCGTTGAAATGAATAAAACTGTTCTCTCATAACTATCCTAAATCTGTATTCACTGAAATTATTAAAGATATTATTTTTAAAAGAGTAACCACAGAATTTCTTTCCGGCTCTTCTCCATAGAAAACGACAAATTGGAACCGTGTACCTAAATTCGATTTTTCAGAAGTGCCTGTATTGGTTTATTTGAAACATTTTTTATTTGATTTGCTTTGATACCTACCCACACAGTCAAAATGCGGCCAATAGCAAGCAACAAGCCATTACTGCTACCAAGAAAATCTACTACTTAGTAAATAATAGCCATGATTTAGTGGACGACATTTATTTGTCCGGTAACAAAGGTCACCTACAACATCAGGTGACATTGCTAGACAGTACAACTTATTAATGTCGACGGTATATTACGAGTACTTGCCTGTTGTGCCTTCTGCTATTAAAATAGATGTCGCTCAACAGGTAAGTGTTGTTCATATAGATTAAAGTGATTGCGAACATCCTGACGTTTTTTATATATTTTTCTTAAAATATCAACATCTAGAACAGTATTATAACTTTCGTGAGACACATTCATATTTATAATTAATTATGGTTTACTCACGTGCATTTTTCGGGATTGCCCGACTAGTTTCGGACCCAAACGGAGCCCTTAATCATGAGCTTAATCGCCGCGTATTCAGCTCATGATTAAGAGCTCCGTTTGGGTCTGAAACTAGTCGGGCAATCCCGAAAAATGCACGTGAGTAAACCGTAATTAATCATAAATATCTAGAACAGTGTTCCGCAAGCTTTTTGTGTTTAAGGTACACCTACATAATTTGGAAATTTTAGAGGTACAACATACAACAGCTGTTTAGAGTAGGTAGGTATTAAATCTTCATAACTTTCTGAAAAAACTATTAAGCCATATTAAGCCATTTTTCCGCGGCACACCAACTAACGATCACGGTACACTAGTGTCGCGGCACACACATTGCGGAACATGATCTAGGAGACGTACTTTTGTTTGCACATACTAATTGCTTTGTATTTTATGTGTTTATTTGTTTACCTTTAAAAACGCCATACTTTACTGTATTTTTTAATAAAAGAAAAGGAGAATCGGTGAAAATGTATGGAAGCTGGTATAGGAACCAATAAGCACAAATAATTATATCATTAGTTATTAGATAGGTATTTCAATAAACTGTAATAAGTACTATCGTGGCTCATTTCAGAACGCTGTGTGAAAAAGTTATGGCGATGTTTCGTACTAAACTTTGTTCTTAAGTTTTTAATAACATTTTTTCAAGAAATATAATTTTAGCTCTATAACAGTTATTTTCTACGAAATTTGGTGTTTCATTAGTAAATAATCACTTTCATTTTGATATTGTAAATACCATTCATCATGCTACAGCAATACGGATAAATATTGTTATTAATTGAAAATCGGTAATGTTTGTTTTACCTATGGCAGGTATTCGATTGATCCGAATTCTTTATTTGTTATTCAACGTTCATATATTTTTTTTTATTTAAATATTACTAGGCCTGCGTTTGGCCACCATCTCGCCTGATGTTAAGCGATGATGCGGTCTACGATGGAGCACGCTTGCCCAGAAGAAACCGATTCACTCGTGACTTGAAGACACCCAGATTGTAGCTGTCGGGGAACACCCACTCGGGCAGCGCATTCCACTGTTTGGCGGTTTTCACAACGAAGGTGGAATCATTAATTTTTAATACCGTTACCCCGCACTAGGATTACTTCTACAGGGTATAAACGAATTCGTGTAATTCCTTTAAACCACGTGAAATATTAATGATATAATGTTAATTAATGATTAACGCCGCATGGGATTTAGATTGACTAAAAATTAATAATACATTTTTTTCCCAAATAAAATGTTTATGTGATACAAAATTTTGATGCCATGCATAAATGAATGAAAGCACGGCGACACAGCTGACGGGAACAACTAGCGTGATATCGCTCCACGCAGTCAGTAAACTTGGGATGCTAAAATTACTCAGATACAGAATACTATGGTTCATTTTTTGAAAACGTTATTGTTGATTCTGAAAAAACCTATGCAGGGTTAATCAGTGTCATCAGTAGATCACGCGGTTTGAAGGAATTACACGAATTAGTTTACACCCTATACAGGGTTAGTCACAAAGGGGGTATTAATCTGAAAGGGTGTTAATGTACCCATAATAATGAGTAACTTTTGTTCTACCACTTTGCCCAAAACTCAACAGTTTAAGAGAAATAGCTGTTCAAAAATTGCATAAAAAATTTGCTAAAATCTATCTATCCTCAGCTATGATCAGCTGTGTATACAGTTTGAGTCATATTTGGGGTCACGAATTGGAAGCTCCATTTTCTGGATTCGTAACTAAAGTAGACACGAAGAATTTTTGAAATAACTAAAATAAAAATTATCTAATTAATTATCTAATAATTAATTAATTATATAATTATAGTTTCTGAGGAGGGAGTGAATCGTAGGCGTAGAGCGCGCGCTTTCGCGCCGAAAAAAATCGTGCAAATGTGAACGCAGGCTGTCGCCTTAAGTCGCAAATAAATCTGTTTTCTTTGTTTACGAAAATAACAATCGTAATCAATAACCACTAATCCGATACAAGTGAAGTATTTACAACTCAATCCGTAATACAAGACGGATTCTATGCGGTAGTGTAACAATAGAATGTGACATTCGCGTATCATGATAATATAATAATTATCCTAAGTGCCAATATATCACAGCAATGTGAGTAAATACCTTTAGGCTTTCACATCTCGTATAGAAATACAATACAGTGAGTAAACTAATCGTGTTATTCCATAAAACCACATGATCTATTTCTGGTATAGAATAAACCCGAACGAGATTTAGTTTGAATTAATAAAAAAAGCAAAAAAATATATTTTATGTGATAGAAAATTTCGATGACACTCATAAATGAATAAAATTTATTTCGGGGCGCTAAAATACTCGAAAACAGAACACAACTTTTAATAACATTAAGTCTCATGCAGGATCAATCCGTGTCACCACGTCCAACACATCACGCATTTTAAAGGAATTACACGAATTCGGATACACCCTGTAAAATGACACTGTATAATTGACGACACGTTTGGTGCAGTGGCTGAACGATTGGCTTCTGCGCTACGGGTGGTATGTTCGAATCCCGCACGAAACAAAACTCTGTACAGCCTACAGATAGTTATTCCGGGTCTGGGCTTTTGTGAATGTGAATATTTGTCTGTAAACGCATCAGAAATCAGAGTGTGGGGCAAAGTTTAAAAAAAAACCGGCCAAGTGCGAATCGGACTCGCTCACGAAAGGTTCCGTACTATTACCTATCTATAAAAACGGCAAAAAAATCACGTTTGTTGTATGGGAGCCCCTTAAATATTTATTTTATTCTGTTTTTTTTTTTGTATTTGTTGTTATAGCGGCAACAGAAATACATCATCTGTGAAAATTTCAACTGTCTAACGATCACGGTTCATGAGATACAGCCTGGTGACAGACGGACGGACAGCGGAGTCTTAGTAATAGGGTCCCGTTTTACCCTTTGGGTACGGAACCCTAAAAATGATGGCTCTTGTGTAAGTTTCGGTATCACTTATTTTCAAAACGTACTATAATATTTATTATCTGAACGTAAATGTTTTATACTTGGTGGTTTACTAAGCGATGACCAGAATAAACCTAATGCAAAATACAAAGACTCAACTTCTACTAATTGTGAGTGGCATTCTGCGAGTTTCTCTTATTTCTGCAGACCAGCAGGAATAGAAATATTTAATGGATATAGGCACAACACTATATTCATTTTAAACTTTGCTTCGCATTTAGTATTAGTTTATTCGTTAGATCTGTGTCTGTTGCACGGCTATCCCTATCTTGTTTTTGAATTAAACACGCCGATGTATTTTTAACCGACTTCAAAAAGGAGGAGGTTCTCAATTCGTCTGAATGTTGTTTTTTTTTTTCTTAAACAATGGCATTTTTTTGCAGTAGTATTGGAGGACATCATTCAACTTTGATTTATGGCAATGATAATATAAACTACTATAGATACGTTGCCCGCGCTCTGTAGTGGCTAGATGAATGCAAGGTAATTGCCTGACATCCATTTAGTCGCGTAGCAACCGTTGCCGCGGCTGTACGTGAAATTGAAATAACTTGTGTTTAATAACTTTCTCTATTAGCGAAAAAAAATGCCGTCCTGTGTGTATAGAATATGTAATAATTATACTGCAACTGTAAAAGATAAAAAAGTGTCATTTCATGCGTAAATATCAAGAAAACATATTTATTTAATTTAATTTTTTTCGATGCAGCATAATGGCAGCTAGCGAGGAAAATCGGCAACTTTGCATCAGTGTTTATAAAACCTACATTGTTTTTATTTCGATTTATATTATTTGAATATAACAATATGTTTTATTAAACCTAATGATCAATATAATAGACCAATACTCGAATCGTACCTATCTCAGCAAGAGGTCATCACAGACATTTAACATACATAAGAGATTCTTACTTGATTTCTTTGATTATATAGATAAAGATTTTTATGTTTATATTACATTTTGTTTTATTAATTAAATAACTATAATTACTGTTGCTAAATACTGCATTCATAATTTTAAGGATAGAGAATAATATTATTTTACTCAAAAATCTACTACACGAGAAAATTGAGTGTCAATTTTTCCCCACATGCCTCTTTTTGTACGCGCTCGACCAATGAGCATGCACCAAAGAATAATAACGTAACCCAGGCCTGTGACAGCTTTAGTTCCAAAGGCTCCGTTTTGTCGCTAGTGTCACGTATGTCACCTATTCCCGCCGCCATCTTGAGACGCCATGTTGTTGTTTTGATTGTCAACAATAGTACCCGCCATTGTCAAAAAACATCCGAGTTGAGTGCCTGTTTCTTAAGTGTATTTCCTCGCATTTTGTTGAGTTGAGATCCTTGAGACGCAATTATTCCTCCGTTGTTTGAGACAATATTGATTGTGCATATCATTTGTGCAATTATTCGTCATGGGAACCAAGAAATGCTGTGTTGGTGGTTGCAATGCAACAAGTGAGACGCACCGGCTTTTTAGTTTTCCCAAGAACGTAGAACTTGGAAATCTGTGGATGTCCTTCCTAGTGCCTACAAATTCCCTCCTCATTGGACTCACTAAAGAGCAATTACTTAAAAAACGTGTCTGTGAAAAACATTTCGATAAATATCAGTTTGATCAGGAAGGTCGAAGACTACGTTATTCTTACCCGTGCCTGATTACTAACGAAGAAATTGCTCACGGCGTTCCGCTTAGTGCAGCAGGTAAGTCTTGATGACTCATAAAACATACAACAAACTTCCTCAAGTTTCTTTTTATTAACGTTACAATTCACATTACCGACAAAGTAAACAACTTGGGGATTTATATCGACAGTACACTTTCTTGGACCACACAACTGCAGGAAGTCAGTCGTTCGCATGTTCGCTTCAGTGGGTACCCCAGTGTAGTTGAATACATATTTAACAGTTATTATAATGTTTCCAGGATGGGATGTTACTCTTGAACATAATTATTTCAAAGAGCAAGATGAGGAGGAGGAGGTGGCAGATCCATCTCCAGGGACCTCAAAAACTGGTGTGTATTAAGCCCCTTGTTTATATTAAATGGCGGAATAAGCTGAACAAACCAACAAGCAATAGTCTACATTAGCTCTGGACCAAAATAACTGAAAGTCAGTCATGGGCGGGTGCATTGCCCAGAAAGATGATGCAGGCTTACAGTAACAGTAACAATTTATGAATATTAAATTATTGTAATTTTTTCAGGGTGGGATATTTCAAATGAACATAATTACTTCCAAAAGCGAGATGACGACAATCTCACAAAATCATCAGTAGTGATTGGAAGCGCAGGTGTGTGTTTTTTCATTCAAAATTTATTATGGCATCTTCCACTCAAGGACTGTCCATTTACACTACTCATCATTCATTTGTCATTTATTAATACAAAAGGCATCTTATATCGTAACCAAACATTTTAAATCAAGCCAGTAAGAAAAAACATTGAATTCTCACAGGAAATAATGTCCTGATCATATTTTATTATTACATCTAAGATTAGCCCCCAGGCTGTTATGCAAGTTTGAAAATAAAAAAATTCATTATTGTCTACAAAGTTGAACACAGTTAAGAGTTTACTACTATAAAAAAGGAAGTAAAAGTATACTTCAATGAGTATTTTCTATTCTCCAAATTATTCTGCTAGATGTGAATACCCTTTAAGGAGAGTTTATTGAACTACTTTAAATATTTGTTGATGATACATTGTTATTGTTTCTTTTCAGATCTAATGTTAGATCAGCCATCATGTTCTACTATGAGTTTCAGTACTGAAGTAGTGACTGAAACAATACAAACAGTTCAAGAAACTAGAACACCAAAGCAAAAAAGTATGTATAATAACACTGTCCTCAAAGATGTACATACATTGTTTTACTATGCTGTATAGTCTAGTATTTGACCTTGCATGTCAGCCTACAAACATGAAAAATATTCAAACCATCTGGCCTATGAAGTATAGAAGTTAAAATTACATTTGGTGTTGACTTGAAAAATCTAATTCTAATTCATTATGGTTGTATTGATTTAGTTCATGAGTTTGAAGATTAAACATGCAAAAATAGAAAATATGACCAAATTTATGTTATTTTCAGGTTCCACAATCCGAAAGTTTGGGTCTAAAAATAATAAATTTATAAAGCATGTCACACAGATAGCAAGAGAAAATTCAAGTCACTCAGCATCACAAAGACTTACAAAAGCTCTTTATATTAACAAGGAACAGCTGCTTGAAAAATTTAATTTATTGAATAAGCAAGCTCAGACATTTTTGCTTATGCAGCTGAAACAAGTGCAGAAAAGCAAAATGGCCAGAAGATTCACGTTAGAAGAAAAGTTGTTGGCATTGCTCTTGATTAAACAAAGTCCCAAAGGTTATAAATTACTAGAAAAAATGTTTGCTTTGCCAAACAAGAGGACATTGATACGCCTATCTGAAAAGGTCTCAATGGAACCTGGACTGAACGCTCAAATTTTTGAGCACATTGAGCGCAACTGCAAAAATTGGAGTACCCAGCAAAAGCTATGTACCATTGTTTTCGATGAAGTTGCATTAACACCACACCTTACTTTTAATGAACAAAAGGAAAAGATTGTTGGTTTTGTGGATTTAGGCACAGAAAAGAAACTGAAGTACTCCGATCATGCTTTGGTATTCATGTTAAGAGGAATATGTTCTCCCTGGCGACAAACTGTAGCTTATTACTTTTGTGAAGGCACTGTCTCAGCAGCTGAGCTTCAAAATATATTGAAGCAAATGGTGTCCCAAATAGAATTAACTGGGTTAATCCCATTGGGTCTTGTTTGTGACCAAGGATCCACATTTAGGACAGCATTAAGAATACTACGGGAAGACACAATCAAAACAAGAAACCTTCAAGGTGTTCACGACGGTACAAACAAATGATTACTAATGAGTAAAGTTCTAGTATCTATTATTCATTTTGTTACAATATTAATTTATTTTTATTTTTTTGCAGATGGATCAGTCAGCATTAGTGGACATGATTTGAGTATTTTCCATGACCCACCGCACCTATTGAAAGGGTTAAGGAACAATTTTATGTCCAAAGACATCATTTGGGAAGGAAAGACTGCATCATGGAAGGACATTGAATTTGTCTTTGATATTGACAGCAAACTAGGACACACAAAAGCATTGCCGAAATTAACATCCCATCATGTGGATCCAAACAAAATGAAGAAAATGAAAGTCAGCGTAGCTGCTCAAGTACTAAGTGCTCGAATGGCGGCTATGCTGAAATATACCAATGCAGTCAGTGAGTACAAAATCTTCTACAATAATTATTAAATTAAATAATGACAAAAAAATACAATTATTTTGAATCTTAGTGGTTCAAGTAGAGGTTCAAGTTCAAATACTATTATAATAATAGTAAAACTATAATGTGTTTTTTTTTATAATTAAGAACATATTTATGTTCACATCATAACAATTTACTTGGTGATTCATTGAGATGGGCTTTGTAAACCTTTGAATGCAGTTTTGCATAACTCTAAAATAGACGTGGTTCCTTAGAACAAATTTTACTACCTCTAATAGTTTTAAATTTGTCGTTACTGACCCATCTCAATAGGTCACCTGGTATAATGAAGTACCTTTATTATGGTATCTCATTGGATTATGATAATTCTAACTACTGCCAATGATTGTGTCTGCAACAATTTCATATTTTAGCACCAAACCTATTAGTTTTTTTTTTAATCCAGTGTGTTGAAGGAAAAAACTAAACATAAACAACATTTGACAAATTTTAATGAAAATAATTTCGAAACAATGATAACAAAAATAAATTGTAGTACAATGAATACCTAATAGACTTGTTTGTGAAGTAAGTTTTGAATTTTTATTGCGGAGGTTAGTATTTTATCAATAAAGACATGTTTAGACTTATTCTTTCAACAAACAGATTATAGCTGATAAGTTTCCTATGTGTTAATCCAGGACATCGTCTATTTGTGTATCAATATCGAAATCCGCTTAGCCGTTTATACGTGATTAGGATAACTCATACACAGATACATCTCAAAAATGAAACTTTCATTAAATTTCTTTTCTTATCCCTCACTTTTCTAGCTCATATTGACACGAGAAGATGTAGTAGGATGCTACTAGATCTTAAAATAAATAGATTATAATTATGGTATTCACGTTTTGCTCTTATTTATGTGTACATATTTTTATTTTCAGATAAATTACATAGTTCGGAATCAGAGAGCACAATGGCTACAACAGCAGAAGTTGTAGAATTTTTTGATAAACTGTTTGACAGTGTCAATGGTTACCCCGGTGGTGCCAAAAGAGGAAAACTCAGAAGGGCTATAAAAAAGGAGTCACCACATCATTCATTCTGGATGGACGCTATCAAGCTATTAAAAAATATAAATTTCATTGACAAATGCAGTAAGCATGCCTTACGGTCAGGAAAACCTCGACTTGTGAAAGTGCCGTCTCTGCAGGGTTGGATCACCACCCTCGAAAGTTTTTTAAGGATATCTAAATTATTATTTAGTAAATATGGCGTGGACTATTATTATCCAAGGCATATTAACCAAGACCCACTAGAAAATTTTTTTGGACGTATAAGGGCTCTGAATTCTAGAAATGTAAATCCAGATCCAAACGCATTTATATATGCATTTAAATCATTATTGATATCAAATTTGTTGAGCCCCCATTCAAAATTTGCCAACTGTGAAGAAGATGATGGCGAGACCATCATTAATGTGAAAGTCTTATTTGAAAATGTAAACAAAGAAAATTATAACACACGTGAAAAAGTTAGGAGTTCACTCCCATCGGGAGATGGAAGCCAACTCCCATCTTTTTCACGGAAAAGAGAGCTCCCATCCTCTTCACAGGAAGACCCGAGAGAAAAAAAAATAGTGGATCAGGTAGTCATGGAAAAAATAAAAGTTCACTGCTCAGCATACACGGCTGGTTATGTGTGCAGAAAAATATCGAAAAAAGTTAAATGCAAGGCCTGCCTGCAGTCTTATGCAACAAAGACTGAAGAAAAAATACATTCGTACATTAAATTTCGAGAGTACAAATCTTTGAAAAATAATAATTTAGTATATCCTACTGAAAAACTTTTAATTTTGTACAGAGACGTCGCTTCGCTTATACATAGCTATTTAAATGTAAATTGCTTTAAAGACAACATAAAAAGCAACTTGAAAAAACAAATATTGATTACAATGAGGCATTCCTGGCTAGGGTGTGTAAAGCATCAGACATTAGTTGTGGACACTTTCATAAATGTTATAATTAGACTGCAAGTCCACAATTGGTGCAACATTATCAATAAAATTTTGAAGGGCGCAATTGAGGAGAAGTATGTTTCTAAGATGGGTGTACCTCAAAAACTAGCCTTATTAAAATATAAAAGCTTTAGGTTAAGGAAAAAATGTTTAAATAAATAAAAATAATAACATTATGAAAATTGTTTTATTAATTGTAAATATAAGTGAAACTAGTAAAACAATCCCTAAAAAGGATTATCGATAAATCAGAACATCACTACTTGTCGATATCGATATCAAAGAATTTTCTTCTGAAATCACTACAAGATATATACATATAACTACGTCATGTCAAAACCGGCGAAGGAACAGCAGCGCCATAACGGGGCTACTAGGAAACTATGCAGAAAAGTCACTGTCGCATCTGTAGCTAGCTACTAATACTTAATCTGTGACGTAACCTAAGATACATATTTATCTCTCTCTAACAACAGGAATTCCTTATGTGACATTTAATTTTCTTTCCTTTTTCGTACGTTTACGTAGCTATCCAGCTACCGATAGTATTTACGCTGATTTTGAGTGCTGTGATGTTGATGCATGACGCGTCTATTTATAATACGTCATTGATTTATGGCCTGTTTCATATACGTCAGATAACTTTAAATCTGGGAAATAAAAATATCGGTTTGGCAGTTTCTGGACAGAAAATCTGCCAAACCCAGATATTTATTTCACAGTATTTCATTTTTAACTTCGTTCTATAAATGATATGGTAAATGGTATAATGAAATCAGCCGTTGGCGACCCCTTGTGTGAGTGTACCAGAATGACCACTAACAGGGAGAGATGTCAAGACATCGTGAGACGAGCCACATCAGCTGCAGTAATTCATAGTACCACATGACGACCACGACCGCTCTGACAAGAGCAAAGCAAATAAGAAGAGAGAAATGGTATAATTTCATTTTCGATAAAGGGTAATGTGTTAAATATAAATGTACAAGTCCGAGATGGGCTGCAGAAGTAGTATCGCTTGCGGTGCAATCTGCGGCTGTGGTCTGCGGTTGCAGTTTTGCAGTCGCTGTCGGAATAGCACCTTTAAAGTGCACACCTTAAAGGCGCTATTCCGATGGCGACTTGCGGTCTGCGGTTGCAGTTTGCAGTTTGCAGCCCGTCTCGGACTTGTACAGGTACAGTACAATTCCGAGACGGGCTGCAAACTGCAGACTGCTGGACTTGTACCTTAAGGCTCCATGAAAACGATATATCTGACACGTTCGCTCTTACAAAATATGATGCTATTTAAGCGTAATATATTATTTTACGTAAAACGAAATGAATGAACGAAGGCATTCATCATTCGATACGGTTCCGATATCATCAGAATTTAACATTTCCGAAAGCAATGAACCGAATCATGAACACATCAAGAGCGATATAGATTATGGGCACCATTAAGAGTGTGTACTTTGAAATCAGTTGCACTTACGTTGTCTAGCTATTCAAATTTTGTGATATTAGTTGACATGTTTTTATGAATCGAAGGCTAGAAAAGGAATTAGTTGCATCGCTAAAGGCCTTAATAACGTTATGACGCAATTGCGTATTGCCCGAATTCGGGTAAAGTCAAAGTAATTTGTATACCTAAATTAGGGCAAACAACCAAGTGTAATTGCAACATTAGGTAACAGAACGCTGGATAAGAATAAATACACGTTTACACAGATTTCCTGCAGGAAAGTTGTCAAAATCCTAACTAATCCTAATCCTATCTTAACTTAATATTATAAATGCGAAAGTAAGTTTGTTTGTTTGTTACCTTTCACGCCTAAACCATTGAACCGATCATGCTGAAATTTTTCATATACGTTGTCAGTTGTACAGAAACGGACTCAGGGTACCTTTGATCCCGAAAAAAGTACTATTCTCCAGGAAAACAACAATAACGTTCCTATGATAGTAGATGGCGCCACGTGTCTTTCAAATCATGATTGAATTATACTATTAAAGAAACTTTAGTAGTGTGTTAATAGTTTTTTTTATTATAAATTAAATAAAGCTAGTTTCAAATAAATTTCTCGGTTAAAACTTTCTGACGTAAGTAAAATCGAATGTAAGTACCACGTTTTTTTTGAGCAGTGTACTTTTTAAAAGTGTAAATTACTAGCTATTGCCTGCGGTTTCACTCGCATCCCAAGACAACTACTTCATGTACCCGGATAGAAAGTATTCTATGTCCTAATCCAGGTCGTGTTCTGCCTGTACGCTAAATTTTATCCAAATCCGTTCAGCCGTTAAGTCGTGATTGATTAAGAAACATCGAAATTCATAAACATTCAAAATTTCACAATAAATTAAAAAATATATATATAAATAATGGTGTACAGTTTACGTACACACCGTCAGGCTGCAAACGCAGCTACCTACTTTTCTCTATCGTATTTATAATAATGTTGTGTTATTGGGTTTTTCCATGTGGAATTTCTCAGTAGCAGCTCGGATTCTGGATTTGTGCCCGGTTGATGGCAATAGGCTCGCCCCCTATTACATGGGACTTAAACATAACGGCGAAACGTGGGTGTACTATACACCTCTGCCAACCCTTCGGGGAATAAGGCGTGCAGTTATGTGTTGACAAATTACCTACTTACGTGAACACCGCGGGTTAGCATCCAACTTTAACTTACTATAACTTAGTTGTGATCGGTACATCTAATAAACTTTTAGTGTTACAAAATCTGTGTGTGTTTACGTCAACTCACCTTACTCAAAACTCTTACCTACTTACTTAACACTTCTAATTAAAACTGCAAGTGTAAGGTGCCTACTACTACGGGGCCTTACAAATGGTACAGGATAGTGAGTGAATAAAACCACTGAACACTACTTTACAAAATACTAGAGTGTAACATACTATCACCGTTCTCATACCAATGAGCACATTTCATAACACTTCCATCTGCAATTCCAGTAAAGATGGCGCCTAAAATAAACTTAGCATACACAGCCATGAGTTATGACAACTCTCGTCTACTAAATTTAGTACATAAATAATGCTGCGCGATCCAAATTTATCTTCCGTCAAAGCATATTTTTCAACTGGATGCCAATTTTTCAAATGTACGCGATATTTATTTTTGAACTACATTTGTTTTTGTTTAAAATTGATGTTTAAATGTCAGATAGAATGTGATAGATAAAGAAGACTGAAGACACATCGTTGATGTTGTTAATAGTCTAGCGTATCCATTTTAAAAGCTCTGAGGTTTGGAGAAATGTCTTTGTATAATATACAGTATAAAAATGTAAAATACCATGTGGGGGACGGGTAGAACATAAAACTTACTCACCGCACGCTGGGAATAGACGTGTGTTGTAAAATTCAACAAAACCCAGCAAGCTTGGTGATAGGATCTATACCAGGGATGCACGGACTTATTAGAACTAAGGGTCACTCGGACAGGCTGTGAGCTAAAGGCGGGCCACCACAATTAAAACAATAAAAATGTTAAAATAAGGTTGTCTTAAAAATATTTCGTAGTGTGGGCATCTGATAAAAATCTTCTTTTTTTTTCATTTAGAAACTTGAGCTGGCTCCTATTGTTAAAATATTGCAGTATTTTAATACAAATGCATAAAAGAGTTCGCTAGAGGGCCGCATGTATATTGAAGAAGGGACGGGTGCCGCCCGCGGACCGCGGTCTGTACATCTCTGATCTATACGGTCCGCCTAGCTAGCTACCACCATTACTCTGGCGTCAAACAGTTGACTATGTTCCGTCGTGTGTATGTGAGAGCCAGAATGTATAAGGTAATATCCCTCTATATTTTTGTTACTTGGATTCGTGTGCCCCATCTTAGACTCTGTTTGCGCTTACCATCAGGTGTGAGTCGGACAAAAAGCGACCAAGACAAAAAAAAAATCCTAGGTGTGAATTGCGATGTGTTAGCTAATGAAAGCAGTTCAGACTACGCTATTATAAAAACACTACCAACCTCTTAAGGGGTCATTGTACTCATCATTATGAACGACTTTTACTATGGGACCAAACCTGAAATCGCGAAAAATGTTCGCGTAACTCGTCAAAATATAGGGAACAGCTGGTTTTTTTTTCGCGATTTCCGGTTTGGTCCCATAGTAAAAGTTGTTCATAATGATAAGTATAATGATCCCTTAAGAGGTTGTTAGTGTTTTTTCAATAACCCTGTATGGCTTATATCAAATGTTGTATAGCATAACGATATTGCTCAGCATACATTTTATATAGACACGATCACACAACGTTATGCTATAAAGTATGGGATTGCTCAATATCCTTTACTACGTAGCGAAATAGAGTACCGTAATCTGAACTGCCCTGTAGGGTGTAATGTATTTGATATTGATTATTTTAAAAGTCACACTACATAGTACCTCCACTTTAAATAATTACTTGTTAATTGAAGAATAGATTTTTGATTAAATTCCTTTTATTTTAGTCGATAACAACGTGACCCACTTTGCAAAAACATTTTCTTAATTTTTACAAAAAATATTGTATTAATTCATTAATTGGTTTTCTGAGAAAACGAATTATTTATGTTAAAGAAATGTTTTTACGCAAAGCCAAACATTTTCATACATGCTACATCCCTCAAGGTACAATATCACTTGCATCTAAAAAAAGATACCTAAAACTTGAAATCTTTTACCCGGTTTACGTTTTCTTTTACCGGGTACTAACTTTTTTATCTTTAGTAATATTTCCTTCTCCAACCGGAGAATGTTTAGGGGAAACTTCTGCAATTTTATCAGTGACACGTAGTTTCCGGTTACCGAATTTATTTTTACCTTTGGTTTTTCCCTTTTAAGAAAAACGTTAAGTGCTGTGAAAATATAATGACATTTTTATCTTAGAATTTAAGAAGATTATTATTGTAATGGGTTTCGAAAATTGGGATCACGTGTTGGTGATAGAGGCAATTGGATTATAGGATTTATGTTTCTTAATATTTTTTGCTAACATTTTTACCTGTGTCATCGTTGTCGTGACCTCCAAATAATTTATTGGAATAAATTCTATATTGGGTTGATCGGAAAGTAATTTCGTTTTTAAGGTTCCGTAGTCAACAAGGAACCCTTATAGTTTCGCCATGTTCGTCCATCTGTCCGTTTGTCCGTCCGCAGCTTAGCTCAGAAAGTCTTAGTACTAGAAAGTTATAATTTGGCATGGATATACATATTAATCACGCCGACAAAGTGGTACAATAAAATCTTTTTTTTTTATGGTACCTCCTGTACACTTAAAGTGGGGATGTTTTTTTTTTCTCGTCTTCTCCTTAGTGTGGGGTGTTGTTGGATAGATCTTTATAAAAACTTATGGGTTTGTAAAACAATTTTTCGATTATATGATCCGTTTCTGAAATATTAAGCTTTAAAGTGCTAATTTTAGTTAGAGTCAAGTGTCCCCCCCCCCTGCCAGCTAAACGGTTAGTTTTGGATATGTGAAAAAATTCACGGTAGTAGTATATACAACGAAGTTAAAAGGAAAACTATTACAGCTAAGTAGGCTTTACAAGTTTACGAGTAATAGTCGATAAAGCGGAAAAGTAAAAAATTACTTATTATAATTACATATTATAATTTATTTTATTACTAAGCCCTCTTCTTAGTCCGCATTATTGTGCAATTACGGAACCTTATTACTGCGAGTGACCCGACACGCGCTTGGCCAGTTTTTCTAAGCTTTGAGATTAAACTGTTTCATAATCATGAAAGGTATCATAAATAAGTAGATTTAAATAGACAGTTGTACACTGGAGTTTGCCCTCTAGCCACACTATCAATCTCTCTCTATCACTTTTGAGTGATTTGCTGGTAGAAAACTCATTTTTGAGTTAAGCTCGCCTTTGTACATGACTTCACTAAATTGTAATTTTGTTACTGTAATTTTCTTGTGTACAATAAAGAATAAGAATAGAAAGGTTGAATTAAAAAAAAAATATCTCTCAGCGATCTCACGAGTTGTTATTCGCCGGTTTGCATCAATTAATGCCTTTATCGTGTCTTTATCAGCATCAACTAGCCTTCCAGAACGTGATCGAAATTTTGCAAACCAGTTTTGGCACTGGCATTCTGTCAATACATCTTCTCCATACACATCGGATAATTTTTTTGCTTACTTGAACAGCATTTTTACCTTTTCGATAGTAAAAAAGTAAAATATGCTGAAATTGCTGCTTTTCACTTTCCATACTTGAAAAAACCAACCAAAAACTACTGCGTAGAATCAATCGAACTTTTTTCCCAAGCAAGCCTTGATAAATAAACTGTCAATAGTAGATTGTTGCACCGAGCGCAAAGTGAGTCATTAATGCACGAGTGTTATGTTGGTGCCCGAGCGCAAGCGAGGGCCCTAAATTAGCACGAGTGCATTAATCACTCACTTCAGCAAGGTGCGTAATCTACTTTTCTTTCAACTACCAATTTACCTCCCGTGATAAAATATACCTACTCAAAATAAAAACTCAAGTTAATGAAAACAAGGTTATCCTGCGACTTTTGCGGCAAAAGGTTATTAACAATTTCATTTGCAGCTGTTTTTACACTTTCTGGACTTGAATTCATCATAGTTTTAAAAAATGGAAATAGATAGCGCTATTTCCATTTTTTAAAACTTTTCTTGCTAAATAAGAAGTATCAAAGTTTTACAATGGTACAAAATGCGCGCCATTTGTTTTTTTTTTCACCAATTCGGTGTTATTCTGCCGATTTTTATTTTCAGCCAGTATCTTTTTGATCTAATGACATTTAATTTTAAACTCAACGGGAGACATTAAACCTCTGTGGTAAAGGGGAACGCCCATAAAATGCCTGAAATGGACAGAAAATACGAATAGTCCTTAATTCTAATTAGAATTAAATATGCATAATGAATAATTCTCAAGTTTGTAAACGTAGGAGGAAAATATAACGATCTTTAAAATATTTCGCTTGATATCCGTCTAATTCATTCTTATTTTTTAATGGACAACTGTGTTTAATCTGACATGTGTAATCGACATTCAGCCAAACAAGAATTTTCAAATAATTTATCGAAGTATTTTATAGAATTATTGCACAGTTATCGTTCATTTAGAATAATTCGACCTAATTATAACGTTTATCTAATGAAAGTAATATTATATGCATGTCAATATTAATTAAAATAAAATTATTTTCAAATAAGAAAAAGTATCGTAGGCTGCATGGATAACATGTCCTTTGCCTTACTGACAGTTTGATATTGATTACTGCATTTCATTTTTCCGTTGAATTGTGGTTTTGAATTGATCGATTCACATTTTGCGTTTGCGACTTGAGTATAACTTAATAGGATATAATAACGACGACTTTGGCCATTTTTAAGGATTTTGATTTTACTTCTGCACACGTTACCCCTTTTCGAACTCGACTTAGATTGAACCCGCCTTGACGACGACTCGGCTTTTTGACGACGGACCTGGACCTGCTTTTTATACGACTCTGCTATTGTTTTGGACTCTTACACCGTGTACATTTAAAAATGGATGGAAACGTACACTGTGTTAATTGCTATCTCGATCTTACAGCGATGAGACGTAATGTCGTATCAGAGCAAAATGATGAAGTACGTCGTTTAATACAGGCATGGATAACACCATTAGCTGTAAGTATATTCATTCCATAGTTTTTGTGAATAATTATATTGAACTGAACGCACTGACATTGAACAATTAGTACATTGTTTTTTGTTCTTTCTCACAGGTTGAACCAGGTAGTGTTGTTTGTGATGCATGTCTTAGATTAGCGGTTCACACTATCACCGAGACACCTGGAACCAGCCGGCCAGGTAGACAAGTAGGCCACCAACATGTGTGCGTTTGCTGTGGACAGTCTGTTCTACGACAACGATCACATGTTGTAAGAAATAGCAGTGATCGTGAGAGGCACATAATGAATGTAGTAGCACACAGAATCCAACCACGCCAGGTAAGTTCATTCCTCTGCCCTAATTCTGTGTAATTCCCTCTTATCCCGTGCAAATAACGTCACTATCATGTCTTTTAAAAACTTATCACAGAGTACTTTTTTATGCATAGGTTTTCGTTCATCGAGCTTGAAGTAAAACAAAACCAACTTTTACTTTTCATTTTGCTTGCAGCTACGTTCTTCGGATTTGATCTGCCACCCATGTTGGCAACGATGCAGCCGGGCTACCTCACCCCCTACTACTCCTTCACCAAGCCCGAGTCCGGTACCCAGTCAGGCAGGTAGTTTGAATATACCTCTACATGAAGAACCTCCTCAAATAAGATCCAGCGTACTGTTACCTAATTACGGAAGAGCAGTTGATACTCAAAGTCATTGTTTCTATCCAGGATGTAATATGATTGATAGACATGTGGTACCACTTTCATTAAGGGTGTGGCTCTTCAAGGACTACAAGTTTTATATACCAAAGAATTCAAAAATATGTAGTCATCATTTGAATAGTGACTTTTGGCATGAACTCCCTGCTTTGGAAGATATGAATCATGAATTCACTGTGGACCACATTGAAGACTTTGCATCATTTGTGAATTATGAATGTCGTGCTTTGGACTTCGAAAATATACACTTAATGGAAGAACATATGGTGTGGTACTTTTTAGGAATGAGTAGAAATAGTTTTGGTACTCTAATGGGAGAGGTGCCCCGATTGGCGCAAATGCATAGAGGTTCTACTGCCCTTGGAGCTTACCTGATGAAATTGAGAACTGGAGATTCTGATGAAAGATTATCATCTCTTCTACAAATACCGAGAAGTACTCTGGAACGTCTAATGGCTAAAGCAAGGGAAAAACTGCATCAAGATTTTGTTCCTATGAACCTTGGAATTGGACATATAACAAGAGAACAAATAGCAGCAAGAAACCTTGTTCTACCAAATGGGCTGTTTGGCGAAGTCGACGGAATAAGGAAGCCTGTCGTAATTATTGATGGAACATATATCTATGTACAAAAAAGCTCCAACTATTTGTACCAAAAAGAGACATATTCTCTTCACAAATATCGAAACCTTGTGAAGCCATTTTTGCTTGTTTGCTCCGATGGCTATATAATCGATGTGTTAGGCCCTTATCCAGCAACAACTTCCGATGCTCAGATAATGATTAGTGAATTTGATGAACCCAGTAAGCCATTGAGACAATATTTTCAGGATGGTGACGTATTCATTCTTGATAGAGGGTTCAGGGATTCCATTCCACTTTTGCAATCTTGCAATTATAGTGTTCACATGCCATCAACACTGCAAGTAAATGAAATTCAATTATCCACTCTGGAAGCTAATAAAAGCCGAAGAGTTACTATTTGCCGCTGGGTTGTGGAAGCCGTAAATGGAATATTCAAGCAGCAATTCAAATTATTTCGCCAAGATTTTTTTAATAGAGCTTCGAGACATTTAATGGTAGATTTCTCTATAGCAGCAGCATTAATTAATAGGTTTTATACTAGAATAGTTGACAGGCCAGATGCTGTTGATATTTTGCAAATAATACATCAGAATATGTATACAGAAAATATACTAGCTGATTATGTGATCACAAATAATTTGAATCGTCGCAGAGCGCAATTCCAAAGCATTAATATAAATCCTAACAATGTTGCTGATTTCCCACAACTGACATACAGCGAAATGGTTTTGTTGGCATGTGGTACGTACCAAATAAAACAGGCTCGCTCATACTATGGCGAGCACACACGAGCGAATGGTATTTATAAGATTGAAATATGTAGGGAACTGGATAACGAATTAGTTGAGCATTTATCTCTTCCGGGTAATTGCTTTTTACTTCGAGGAAAAATACAAAGCAGACATATTTCTCAAAAAATATATTTTGTTTATATAATAATTAACAATTCCTTATCAGGGATAAGGGCTTTACAGCATCGCTATTGTAACTGCCTCGTGGGACGGCGAACAGTTGGTACCTGTGCCCATACTATGTCAATAATATGGTACTTAGCATGGGCCCGGTACCAACCCAATATCAATCCTCCTGCACAGTTTCTTGATGATGTGTTAGTGGTTTTTAATGATGATTAAAACATTTAAATGCAGTTTTGTTTATTAATTATTGCGTAATAATCTTAAACCTTGACTTAACCTATATTTTAGAAAAAGATGTTTGGAACAAGTTTTGCCGAGTTTTTTTGTAATTATTGAAAATGATATGGGTTCCCTACGACTTATAGTGCAATTTGGCGTATATTTCATTGTTGTTCATTTCAGGCATTTTTTTATGTGGCTGATGGGCATTCCCCTTTATATCTAAGTAAATAAAAAATAAAAAAACTGCACTAATGAAAAACAGTGCAGTAATGAAATTTCATACAACATTTCTGCACTGTTTGCAGTGCAGTAATGAGATTTCATACTACATTTCTGCACTGTTTTGCTTCTAAGCAGAAAATACGTATTTTGTGATCGGTTTTGTAGCGATTAATGATAACATTACTACGTAGTTGAAAGAAAAAATAATTAAGTCCTCTGTTGGGAAAAAACGAAATTAGTTTCCGAACAACAGTAAAATCTACAGGCTGTTAACGAATTCGTGTAATTCCTTCAAACCTCGTGATCTACTGATGACACTGATTGACTCAGCATAGGTTTTTTTCAGAAATAACAAGAAAAAGTTTTGGGTTGGGTTCAGAACGTCTGGATTGTATAAAGTCTATGTGGGCAAAATGTCTGGATTGAAAAAAAGTCTGTATAGATACAACGACTTGGTTGCAAATGGTCTTATTTATTAAAATGTCATGGTGGTAAAAGGTCTTGGTTGCAAATAGTCTTTGTTGGAAATAGTCTAGCAAGAGAAAATGTCTTGGTTGTAAATAGTCTAGTTAAAGATATTCATAGTGATGAATAGTTCCAAAAGTTCTAGACTGACTGTCGAGTCAGCGAAGATTATTTTCTATTTTATCTTATTTTAATAAGTTATAAGAGCGTAAATTTGTACCTACTGATTTATTTATTTTTTGTTAAAATTTGTTTTTGGTTTTGTGATTTATTTTAAGATTTACCTAAAAAAAGGATAAGCTCCAATAAAATAGCTTTAAGCTCTATGTGCGACTCTCTTTTTGCCAGGAATGGCTAGAGGTATCAAGCTGAAATAAATATCAATTAAAGATAGGTAGTGCATATTTTCCTAGTACCCCTTAGGAGATAAGTAATACAGTCTTCTTGTAAAAAATAATCGTTTATTAATTTCAATTGAATGTGCCTAGTCGTTTTACAAGCAAGCAAGACATTTTGCCTACCTAGAAATTTTACAGTTAAAGATCAGTCATTTTGCAACCAGGACTTTCTACAAACAAGACATTTTACAACCACGACGTTTTGCCTACCTAGACATTTTACAATAAATTTTTAGTCATTTTGCAACCAAGACGTTTTATCTATGTAGACTTTTTTCAACCGAGTCATTTTGCCTACATAGACGTTTTACAATCCAGTCGTTCTGAACCCAACCCAAAGTTTTCAAAAAAATTACCATGGTATTTTGTATCTGAGTAATTTTAGCGTCCCAAGTTAACTGACTGCGTGGAGCGATATCGTGCTGCTCGTGCCCATCAGCTGTGTCACCGTGCCTTCATTCATTTATGCATGGCATCGAAATTTTCAATGAAATGAAAAAAAAAAAAACGGTTAACATTTTTTTTTTTTGTTCAATCTAAATCCCGTGTGGGGTTAATCTATACCATTTATAGATCATGTGGTTTGAAGGAATTACACGAATTCGTTTACACCCTGTATGTATATCAACGCCATTTAAACCATCGATATAATTTTAAGTTGTATAATTTCTCTACATCACTGGTAGTGATGTAGAGCTTAGTTCAGTTTTATCTCAAGAGCTCATGTGAGAATTTTGTTCAAATATTTTTGTAGACTCATCGTTAGCGTCTTTTCCTATATGAAACGTTACGGTAAAACTTTCAAGTAGGTGCCCCGACACCGCTTAATGCTCCGTATATTTTAAATATTGCAACGACGCAACTTTGCACGTAGCGTTAACATAAATGATACTAAGGCCCGCTTGCACAACGACTCGCTAAATACATTTAGTGTGAAACATTTAGAGCGTCATTCTTTCTCTATCAACTCCAGACAATGGGGGCTATCTACCAGGCCGCGCCACTTTAGACCAAGGTAACATAATGTCAAAACTCTCAAATTACTTGCGATATGTCATCGTAATAACAATTTAATAATTTGTAATAATAATGCTTTATATCGCTCTTCAGACTAATATTCTTATTAAGTAGATAGTAGTATTATACTTCGCGCTTCGTCTTCGAGATTAGTAAGTTTATTATTATTCGACAACATGTAGTAACGCATAGATACCACCACTCATGCACTGTTGAGGGTAGAAAATAAAAATAAAAACTAAACTTGTTAAGAATTTTTATGTGAGGGTAGGTGAGACAACCTCAATCCGGTCGCTCACTCGTATGTCATTCGCATAGTAGTGCTCCGCCACTCAACACTAAAATTATTTTAATAAGATTTAAGTATCAAAATGCCAAAATCATTAAAAAGAAAAGGTTCAAATCCGGATAATATGGAGTCCCTTACGAAAAGATTAAAATTATTAGAAGAAAAATTAAAGTCACAACGCGGAAATACCAGTCGACGTCGCCGGCGCCCGCGCATCATCGAATCATCGTCCTCATCGTCTACGTCACGAGAATCTACACCTCTCCCGGAAAATCAACCAGGTAATTATTATAATACTATTTGAATGCAATCTGAGCAATTTATGGGATTGTCTCGCCGTATTCTTATAGTGTTTTATCGATACGATATAGTATTAACGTACAATATATCGTAACATACTTTATCAAATGCAACCTGAGCAGTTTTAGGGACTGTCTCGACGCATTATAACAAAATATTTTACACGTCGTAAGTAGTATTATACGGGTACCTAATGCATTTTAGGGTTACCGTGACCTACTTAATGGATGCAACCTGAGCAGTTTGTGGGACTGGCTCGCCGCATTCCTACAAAATATAAGTACCTACATATTATTATTTTCTATCTACCGACTATGTTTTCTGCCTGCCGATAGCAAGGTTTTTACATAATTGTATAGCCTATTGCTAATGAGTACAATCTGAATAGTTTCTGGGACTATATCAACGTACTTTTCCTTATTGTTCTTGCGTTGTATCCTAGGGGGATACAATCTTAAACAATTTATTACATATTTTAAACCGAATACAACCTGAGCGGTTTATGGGACCGTCTCACGTATTCATTCTGTATATTCGTTAGAGTTGCATCGTACGGTCACATCTAATAGACAACTTATCATCATTGCAGACGGGTATAACACAGAAACTCGTGAAGATGAAGATCGTGTCGTAGCCGACCAGGATACAGTTCTCACACAGGAGGCCGGGCCATCCTTAGGTACAACCATCCCAGGCTGCTCGACTGAGGCTCAGGAACTAGTTACCTCTGCTGAGGAAGTTCTAGACGACAATATACTGGAAATATTAGGTATAGATCCAACGGCTATCGTTGAGTATGGCTTGGAAGTTCATAAAGAACTCGCTTCCAGGTTTAATCATATAGCCACGGCTGGACTCACTAAAGACGCCCGAAAGGAGCTATGTGAAAAATATCTTATACCGTCGAATTGCACTCATATCGGTGCACCGAAGTTGAACGCAGAATTAAAAGCTGCTTTAAACGAAACGCTCTTAAAGCGAGATAAAGCGATTGAAGCCAGACGAAAACAGCTTGCTTCGGCGATAGCATGCCTAGCTCGAGTAATTACCGATCAGTTCGCCATCAAAGACACGAACTATGAATTTCTTAAGAAGTTTATGGATGCTGGTCGCCTGCTCTGTGATCTCCAGTACTCGGAATCCATAACAAGGAGGAACTTTGCCTCATTTTCTTTGAAAAAAGAAATTAAAGAGCACCTTTTCAACACAACCATAGACAAGTATCTATTCGGCGAAAACTTACCCGATGCGTTGAAAACAGCAAAGGCCGTGACTAAATCCGGCACGGATCTAAAAGTAGACGCGAAGCCGCCTATACGAACGCGTCCGATAACTTCGTCTCAAAAGCCTCAGGTCACGAAGAATTTAAACTGGAGAACTCCGGCCCCAGTCCGCAGGCAACCGGGACCATCACGGAGTCGGGAGCCTGCCTCTCAGCGCAATCAGCCCAGGACATCATCGAAGCCGTCGCCGTATCGTCAGAGGATAACGCGCCGCCGCTAGATCCGGTAAAGTTCGCTGGTCAACTTTCATACTTCCACAAACAGTGGTCTTTTATTACTAGTGACCGTACAATTCTCACTTGGATCAAGGGTTACAGAATCAGGTTCTCTCGTCCTGTGATTCAGTCTTATATACCGACACAACCGACGCATTCGATGTTAGAGAAAACTCAATTTAAAAATGCTATTACAAGCCTCTTAACCTCTGGTGCTATATCAGAATGCCAACCGACTCGACAACAATTCTTGTCCAATATTTTTCTACGTCCTAAGCCGAATGGTAAAATGAGACTTATACTAAACCTCAAAAGTCTTAATACATTCATTGACACCAGCCACTTTAAATTGGAAGATTTACGTACTGCTGTTAAACTTATAAACAAAGATTGTTTCATGGCCACTCTGGACCTCAAAGACGCTTATTTTTTAGTTAAAATACACCCTGAGTCTAGGCGATATCTTAGGTTCATATGGGACGGCAAATACTATGAGTTTAACGTGTTACCATTCGGTTTGAACACTGCACCTTACATTTTTACAAAAATTATGAAGCCTGTTGTAAAATTATTAAGATCATGCGGTTATGTGTCTACTATATATCTAGATGACATATTACTAATAGGCAATGATTACCAAAATTGCAAAGATAACATAAACATCACCCTAAAATTGCTTCTCGCACTAGGATTTAAAATTAATGAAGACAAAAGTAATCTTATACCGGCTACTTCTTGCAAGTTCTTAGGCTACATTATTGATTCCCAATCAATGCAAATTTCATTACCAAATAATAAATGCAGAGTCATCAAATCAGAACTTATCAAATTCATAAGGACTAAACGATGTAAAATCAGAAATTTCGCAAAATTAGTAGGCCTACTAATTTCGGCTTGTCCAGCGGTTGAATATGGCTTATTATACACTAAACAATTTGAACGTAGTAAATTCTTAAATTTAAAAGGTCACGGTGATTTTGATAGAAGTATGAATATCCCAAATTATTTATTACCTGATTTACATTGGTGGCTCGATAGTATCGACAATCCCGCCCATAGGATTAAAGACGATATTTATGCAATGGAAATATACTCTGACGCCTCAACTACGGGATGGGCCGGTGTTTGTAATGGTCAGACAGCAAGCGGGCCGTGGTCCAAGAGTGAAGTCAACCAGCACATCAACAGCCTCGAGCTGCTAGCTGCATTTCTTTCACTCAAAATATTTGCCAAACACTTAAGCAATTGCCAAATCTTGTTGCGAATTGACAATTCAACTGCTTTATCGTACATTAATCGTATGGGTGGGGTTCAATTCCCACACTTGTCACAAATTTCAGGGGACATTTGGCAGTGGTGTGAACCTCGGAAAATATTCGTATTTGCAGCTTATGTAGAATCTTCAAAGAATATTGCTGATAAAGAATCCAGGCGCGTCCACCCAGATATAGAATGGGAACTTGCCGAACCTGCTTTTAATTCACTGACTGAAAAATTCGGAAAACCGGAAATTGACTTATTCGCTAGCAGAATAAATAGAAAGTGTGACAAATATGTATCATGGCACAGAGATCCTGATGCCTTTGTAATCAATGCGTTTACAATAGAGTGGACAAACTATTATTTTTATGCATTCCCACCGTTTACAATGATTCTTAAAGTACTAAGGAAAATTAAATCTGACCATGCGCGTGGCATAATGGTTGTGCCTCAGTGGCCGACACAACCATGGTACCCTGTGTTTACTAGTTTACTCATATCAGATGTCATAATACTTCATCCCAAATATAATCCCATCATTTCTCACTCCAGTCGGAACATACACTCCAGCCTTACCCTGGTGGCCGGCATATTGTCCGCGCAGCCCTAATACGAAGAGGTGTTCCCCCATCATCGGTAGAAATTATGCTAGCTTCCATTTCACCCAATTCCATGAAGCAATATGATGTCTACTGGAAAAAATGGTTTGAATTTTGCAACCAACTCAAACTTAATTTATATGAAACATCTTCTACTCTGATATTAAAGTTTTTAACTATTATGAATGACGTGGCAACCAGTTTGGCTCACTCAATAGCTGTAGGGCAGCTTTATCTCTAATTTTAGGCTCGGAAGTTACTAATGATGTCATGATATCCAGATTCTTAAAAGGCGTATTTAGACTTCGGCCTCCATTACCGAAGTATGACATTACCTGGGACTCTAACTGTGTATTAAATTTTCTAGGAAACTGGCATCCCAATGATGATTTAACTTTGGAGAAACTTGCCAGAAAATGCGTCACTCTACTAGCTCTCGTAACAGCGCACAGAGTTCAAACTCTATCTAAAATAAATATTGAAAACATCGAAACATTCCCCTCACAAATAACTATTAAAATTCCGGACCTCATAAAAACGTCACGACTAGGATGTAAACAGCCTGTTCTAATCTTACCTTTCTTCGACGACAAACCTGCGATATGTCCTGCTAGAACTCTTATTTCATACGTAAATAAGACTGCTTCAATACGTAAATCTAACATCCTTTTCATAAGTTTTAAGAAACCACATGCAGCAGTGTCCACACAGACTTTAAGCCGTTGGATAAAGTCAACCCTTAAAGATTGCGGAATCGATGTGTCAATATTTTCTGCTCATAGCACAAGGCATGCGTCCACATCGCAGGCACATAAACAGGGTGTTAATATAGATTTAATCCGCAAAACCGCGGGTTGGAGCGGAATCTCAAAAACGTTTAGTAAATTCCATAGAACAATAATTAGTACTGATCTTGCTGCTGTAGCGCAAGCAATTATACATTCAAATTAGAAATAAGTTCATAGATGGTGTTATGTAAAACTTCTGAGGAAATGTTAAATTCAATTACAAATTATCAATGTCATACTGATAGTTAAAAATTCATTGAAATAAATAATTAACAAATTAATTTATTTTACTGCATTATATTTCCCAAACCTGCTCTAAAAGTCTACATGTTGTCGAATAATAATAAACTTACTAATCTCGAAGACGAAGCGCGAAGTATAATTAATGATTAAACGAACTTACCTATGTGAAGTTCTATCATAATTATACGAAGCGCTTCGTCTGAAGAGATTAGTAACTCCCACCCGCCCTATCTAAAGACCCAAAAATGTGCGGTTTAGAAAATATAATAACGATGCGATGGGTAATTAGTATTCTCAACGAAATGACATACGAGTGAGCGACCGGATTGAGGTTGTCTCACCTACCCTCACATAAAAATTCTTAACAAGTTTAGTTTTTATTTTTATTTTCTACCCTCAACAGTGCATGAGTGGTGGTATCTATGCGTTACTACATGTTGTCGAATAATAATAAACTTACTAATCTCTTCAGACGAAGCGCTTCGTATAATTATGATAGAACTTCACATAGGTAAGTTCGTTTAATCATTAATTATGCTCCTTCATTTATATTATACTAGATTAGATTTAATTTATATATTTGAATGAAATGTGTTTTTATATTATTCTTATCTAGAATATTATGATATTAAGTAAATAATTTTCTTTCAGCCCAATTTTACAGTACATCTGTTTTATTATCGGTTCAGCCATTTTTCACCTCAGTCTAAAGTTGCCTCACCTGGTGGATTTTAGCCTCAAATTGAGGCTCCCGTTGACTGAAATACAATGACATTTATATATGTTTAGCAGTAAATATATTTCGCGAGTCGTTGTGCAAGCGGGGCTAAAACTTTTTTTATTACAATATTTTTATTAAATGTCTTTTTGTGCTCGTCATTTTATCAAAGTTATTCTATCAGGCTAACGCTTAGGTAATTGGTGTATGCTAAGGTATTTCAATTATAAATAATGTGTTAGTACGTGTTGTAGACACAGTAATCAATTTTATCGAGTCACCTATACATAATATGTGCACCTATAATATGTGTTTTAGGAGAAATTTGGATAGACCGCTGTGTTATTTTTATAGTAACCCTACAAATACGACGTTTAGGTTCGGATAAAAAATCCATTTGCTTTATAATATAACTAGCTTTTGCCCGCAGCGTCGCTTGCGTGAAATTTAGAACCCGTTAAGTGACGATTTTCCATGCAAACTTTCATCCCCTATTTTACTCCTTTAGGGATTAAATTTAAAAAAATCCTTCCTTAGTCTTTGTCTACGTTATAAAGGGAACCTCTGTGCAAAATTTCAGCTTTCTAGGTCCAAGGGTTTGGGCTGGGCGTTGATGAGTCAGTCAATCAGTCAGTCAGTCAGGATCTTTCTATTTATTTATATAGAAATAATATAATGAACGATGAATCAGCAGACTATAACTGCTTCTTGCATCTAAAATAACTGCTTCTTACGTCTTCCCAGCAAAGAAAACAAAATGCCTACCACGACACCATTCTTCCACCCGTTAGTCAAGCGAGATGATTAATAGTAATTTTAGCAATGTTAATTTAGCAGTTCATGTTCAGCAGAGGACTCTTACGGCCCCTTTATCTTAAAAAACAAAACATAGCGGTCTTTTTACAATTATTATCTAAATTACGATTTACCAAACCCAAATCTGTTAATTTGTTACTCAGCTCTGAAAATATTTGTCATAATATGGAATTACTATTAATCTCAACGTGATACTGCTTAAAGTTAAATTTTTCTGATAAACTTTTAAGTGCTTTTTTAAAACCTAACACCGAAATTAGATTGCATTCGTTTCGAAGAATCCTCAAAGTTAAATCACATTTTCCACGAATTTTAAGTAAACAAAAATTTGATTTAGATTGCTTACAGCTTACCTATAACGCATATATTTCGTTGAGAATATTAGAAAAATTATAATGCTAGCTTTAATAACATCTGATAAACTTAAAACTTAACGACTTAAATAGATAAGTTACGTGTTTTGACCTGCAATGTTATTGATTTGAAAGTAATAAGCACGGACTCCCGACAGCTGTGAGTTCTGAATCGATCGAAATCGACAAAACTGCACTAACGTGCTGAAATTCAAGTTGAAATTTTCAAATATTTAAAACAATCAGTAATTTTTATTCGAGCTTGAGCACCGTCGCGTCGTTCACTTTTGGTGATTTCAAAATTAAGCACATTATCAGAAAATTTCTGAGGCTCAAGTCTGTTCACACATTTTGTACTAGACTTTGGACACTCAAAATTTGCCGGATTTGGCGTAGTCTGCTGGGTCTAGCAAATGTCGAGTGGGCCGAACTTCCTGTTGCGTCCTGCTATTCCAGTGACGCCACTGTACGTGTCCCGGTTGCATTACTCTACAAAGGTCGCGAAGATTGTAGAGTACATCAGTATCAAGACCAAGCTCAATATGAGGGTCGAGCAATTGAAGTCTCGCCACAGCGTGAATTTCAATTCGTTTGTGGTGAGGGTGCTGACTGAACATCTGTCGACCTTAGAACTTTGGCCGAGAGGTGTAGTGTTCCGGCGATTCCGAGGCCGGGTACCCGACACCGCGCGACACACGACGCCGACTTTACGTGTGAAGTAGTTTTTAGATAATTATATTGTTTGTGTATAGTATTTTTAGAATTATTGTATTATATATTTTCTATGGGATGGGCCTTGATGCCTGAATTAAATAAATAAAAATGTAAGCGCGGAGGGTCTTTACGCACGCCTCAGAAATCTAACAGAAATTTCTTGAAATGTGCGGCTGGGCTAAGAATTGTTAGTAATTCGAATCAAACTCGATAGATTCAGAACTCAAAGCTATCGCGAGTAAGCCCCAATTCCCACTGTGCTTACAAAGTGACCAAAGTTGTACGCTATCATTCTTGCTTCCATTCTACGATTAGGATCAATTGATTTTCACATCGTCGCCGCGTCGGTACAAATATTAATGTTCTGCCTAGCCTTTTGCCACCTACGTTGGGGTCAGTTTCCAGCCTAACCAGATGCAATTGAATACCAGTATTTTACATGGAGCAACTGCCGTCAGACCTCCGCAACCCAGTCACTGGGCAATGCCCATATCCCAAGGTTAGACCAGTTGTCAGACTTTCGGGCTTCCGACTACCCGTAACGACTCTCATAGGTATTCGTATTACACTCGGGACCAACGATTTAACGTGCTTTCCGAGACACGAAGCGATCTCGATATGTAACGAAAGGTCACCCATCCACGGGCTGACCGCGGCAAGCGCAGCTTAACCTTGTCGCATCACCTTCTTCATCGTCATTTCACCTTCTTGCTTTTATATATTATACCTGTGATAACACAGGCCACTATGTTTTGATGACACATTCGAATTTTGATTTTTGACTTGTTTTTGGAATGGAGACGGAAGTAATTTTTATATGTGCTATATAATTATTGTCTGATCTATAAATAATATACAAGATCTATAACTACTGGCTGTTTAAATATGTGGAATGCCACATCAACCATCCCCTGTACACTGCTCCATGCAACACCCAATTTTACTTGGAGCTCAGAGAACTTATTATCTTGTGTGATCTGGACAACCCGATCATCCACATCCTATTGGAGAACCTGCGCCCTCTTGGTACCAAAGTGAGACGCCTCCTGCCCTAACTACACTTACGAGTTCGAATCCTGGCTATTCTCTACCGTCATGACTAAATGCGCTCCAGCCGGTCTGTTTGCTGCAGCCAGTTTCTGTCAAATGGCTGTGTGGGCCATTGGCGAACACCGTAACTACAAGAGGGAACTCGCTGACTACCCCAAGGGACGTAAAGCCATCTCGCCTCTTATTCTATAAGCATTTTATTATTGTTATGTATATATTGAATGCTCTACACCATTCTTTATAACTGCTGTAGCAGACGTGCTCAGGAGACCCTAGAGCCGTCTGTTACATTACAACCTGTCAAATCATTTGATCCGTGCGGTTGATAATTAGCCACGAGCACCTTACACAACAAATAATAATATAGCATGCAGATATTTCTCCGAGTTTGTTTGAGTGTTCTTTTGAATCTGCATTCTAATTGTGCAACACACTCGTAGGTAATCGTTACGTCTTTGATTTTTACAGATCAACAATTTCCATAGCAACGTTTGT
The DNA here is from genome assembly GCA_905220435.1 of Amphipyra tragopoginis. Taxonomy (NCBI): domain Eukaryota; kingdom Metazoa; phylum Arthropoda; class Insecta; order Lepidoptera; family Noctuidae; genus Amphipyra; species Amphipyra tragopoginis. The sequence continues at coordinate 10,359,359 of HG992006.1, forward strand.
ATTAACAATTCGACGTCTCCACAAATATTTATCGAGCAAAGAATATTGTTCTTGACACATCAACTGTCATGATTGATGTTGGTTACGTTACGCAATTGCCATGCTGGTCTACCAACTTCTTCTGTAGGTATCAAAAATCTAGTCTATCAAGTAATCTTAAGTTCCTTCGTATTCTATTATGTAACTAGCAATTCTTTAATAAACAATGTTGGTATTACCGTCGTCGTCGTTAGTAACGTCATCAGCTTTAGGTATTAATTGCGACACGGAAGCCTGATTTTCCTCGTTCCAGGTGTAAATATTAAATATGTGGATATGTATGTTTGCACTGTAAGCTTCAATCAACGAGCCTTGTTCTACTTACATATTATGATGTATAATATTAAGTATTTATATTAACTTTAGGGCTGATTTTTGAATCTTCAAATTACTGTTATCTGAGGAATAAATATGGCAGTTTGACATATTTTCTTTACAAAAGCTGTCAAAATGTCAAAATCAATCCTCAGATCAAAGTTATCTGACGATTGAACAATTGAGCCTTAGAGGTAGAATTATTAAAACGTTTGAGGATAATAATCTTAGTTAAGAGTCCCTTAGTTGTATTATACATCCACTAGCAGTTTAGCTAGAGATAGTAATTTGACATAAGCTACATAGAAGTAATGTCAATTTTTAATCTCTGGTAGGACAAACCGCCGATAGGTTACTGAAAACTGGTAATAAACTGTTAGTGACTAATTGTTATACAAAATCTATTACTAAGAATTAGCTATAGAAGAAGAGACAGACAGACAGACAAGAAAGAATACGACAGAGAACAGATAAAAAGAGGAGTTTCGCAGACCAAAGTATTCAAAGAGTGTGTTACCAATATAGCAAACTAACATCACATGTACCTTGGGAGGGCATTTAGGGTACTTATAGGTACTACTAGGGTCTTTTCCACTGGAACCATTAAGTATTTTAACATCGTTATAGCAAAGCATAGATTATACATCGAAGTTATAATCTACCTTATGACGCCCCTTTCAGCAAAATAAACTGAATGCCAGAACATAGCTGGTTTAATCCGAATGCAGAAGGGTGAAATTCGAGTATGTTGAGTCATCTCCCCCAACAGCATTCTCGACGCGCACTACTAGAGGAACAGGGCTTGCTCGACTGCTCAAACTTCAACCCATCAGCGCGACCGCACTCAAATCGAATCAGCAGCTACATGCGCGCTCGCGCATCTTAAAGATTAAACATATTTTTATAGTGTAACGTATTATATTAATTTTACACAGTCCACTAGTGTTGTTGCTACAACCAAGAGCGATCGTAACCCCATCAGAGTGCGAGGGCAGAATTTGTTAGACTAACACTCAGTTGCAAGAAAGGTCCATTAAATTTTAATGCTCTCATTAGAATGTTAATGCTCCATTAACCTCTTCTTCTGTCCATTGCAAGAAGCTAGATTTAATGGAATGATTAACTATCCATTAAAATTAATTTTTGATGTGTCAAACTCCCCATGATTTCAATACATGATAATTAGTAAATGAAGAACGAACTACGACCTAATTAGTGTTCATGCAATAGCCATTAATTTAATGGAAACATTATTCTTAATGACGGATTAGTTAATGATCACCTAATGCTATCTTTCTTGCAACTCAGTGATAGTGTTGTACAGTAATTACATGCAAACATGGATAAGCATTTACAAGACAAAGACGATACAGACATCACTTTGCATTGGAACAATCAAGGCTACAAACTTTAGTCTGCGAAACCCTCTACCAACTGCAAGCCCAGTTCTTACCTCGCGTCAGACGGCTTGTAGGTGACATCATACTTCTCCACGAGGTCCGCCGTGGTGGACCAGGATACCCTCACCGTAGTGGGGTTCAGGAACGTCACAGTTATGTTCTCGGGCACTCCGGGGCCCATTGATCCTGGAATAGGAAAACTGGTTATTCATTGCATGAAACTCCATGATTGATGAGCATCAAGTCTATAACGTCGTGGAATTTGGTTTGGAAAAGTTCCCAGCTTAGGTTGGGAAAATATTTATTAGGCTTAGTGTGGATTTCTAGGAAATACATAACGCAACATAACATCACGCCTGTATTCCCCGAAGGAATGGGCAGAGGTGTATAGTATAGTACACCCTCATTTCGGCGTTATGTTTAAGTCCCATGTAATAGGGGGCGAGCCTATTGCGATCAACCGTCCACAAATCCAGACTACGGGCTGCTAGTGAGAAATAAAAAAACACAATTACACTTTGTCTGACCTGGGGATCGAAACTAGGACCTCACGTTCAGTCGCACTTGCGACCACCAACCAGGCAGTCAATAGTCAGTTCTAGGAAATACTACGGAATGATTTTAAATACAAGGCATGAAGATGAGTATATCGGACTCTTTTTGAATATAATATCCTACTTTACCTACTCACAAACACTAGAAGGAGCTTCTTTACAAGGTTAGTCAGAAAGGGGAAACAAATCCGTAGGTCACTTAAAGTATCACTGATGACTACATTAAAGCAAGTCAATTAAAAAATTCGATATTTTTATTTCCATGTTTTTTATTGGCATTTTAGTTTTTAACCTAAAATATAAATACAACTGATTATAGCTAAGGATAGATAGATTTTAGCATATTTTTTACAAAATCTTTGAACAGCTTTTTCTCTTACACTATTGACTTTTGGGGAAAGTTGTAAAACAAAAGTTATTCATTACTATAGGCACTTTAACACCCTTTCAGATCAGTACCACTTTTCCAACTAACCTAGTATCCAGCTAAAAACTTATCCGACGTTGATAAAATACTTGCCCTAAATAACCTAATTATTTAAAAGTTTTACTATACCAACATCCCTTGAATAATAACTATCACTTAATTAAAATCACTTTACAATTGCTTCCTAAGGGAGGGTTGTACCCTCGACCTGAACCTGCCCTACTGATATCAGGGTGAGAACTTGAATCAACCTCTGAAATATAAACAGATCTCAAGGGATTGATCCCTGCTGTTAATGGGTTTAGTAACAATTATATGTGATGTGTCCGAATGCTTGATTATTTTCTATAAATAACATGATTTCTAAACAAAAAAGCTTCCCGCAAACGTTTAATCTAGAGACTGATGCTTATTTTGTATTGCCTCCGCCAAACAATGTTGGGAGGGTTTGCCATAATCGCCACGCTCAGCAGGCAGGTTAGCGATCACAGTATGGTTGTTAAAGTATTCAGAGAACGCTGCTACCCATCCTCTAGTGAATCCCTTAGTCGCCTTTTACGACACCCTCGGGAAGAGATAAGGTAGAGCTATTCTTTACGTCCGGCAGCATACGGACGCAATGAATGCTTTTTTGGTGGAGTTTTATTTGGAGCGGCATTGAATCATCTGTTGTGGACGTCCGTGGTGGAATTTTATTGCGGTTATCTGATGTCGACACATTAGGAGGTGCCTATAAGGCTTCCATGGTCACGCTAAGAGAACAAAGGACTAGAAAAAAAAATGGTATTGCCTATTGCAACACGGACTTGCTTGCATCTGGTCTATTTAGTGGGTTAGCTCTGTTTATTATGTCAGCTTTCGATTCATCTAATATTTATTAATAGTTATACCCACGGCTTTCCTCACTGATTTTAAGACCTGTAAGAACCATTTCATTTATAACTAGCTTTTGCCCGCGGCTTCGCTCGCATTAATTTAGAATTTGACAATCAACTCTTAACACACTACTAAAGTTTCTATAGTAATATAATTCAATCGTGATTCGAAAGACACGTAGCGCCATCTATGGACGTTATTGTTGTTTTCCTCGGGAACAGTACTTTTTTTCGGGATGAAAGGTACCCTATGTCCGTTTCTGTATACCTGACACTGTAGGTATATGCAAACAGTATGATCGGTTCAGTGGTTTAGGCGCAAAAAGGTAACAAACAAACAAACTTACTTTCGCATACCTACATAATATTAGTTAAGATTAGGATGTAAACTGAAAGTGATGTTAGAATTCCTAACAAAGATTCCGGAGCCGACTTTCCTATAAGCTTAGAAGGGCCACCAAGTGGCTATAAAAACTGTTTTATTCAAATTAATATAAGGAAGAGTACTCACCGGCGTTCACGAGGCGCAAAAGCAACGAGAGCGCGAGTGCGACGGCGGCGGGTTGCGCGGGCGGCGCGCGCCGCATGTCGCGCCCACCCCACCGCTCATGCCATGCCGCTTCTGTAACAATACAAAACGATATTTCTTAGTAATTTTTAGTACATTTTATGCAGCTTAAACACTAAAGGTCAACGAATGATCGTTATTTTGTTGATTTTGACCAAACTTTGTATAGAACGAGTCCGGTTTCAATCTGTTTTTAGCGGTATCAAGCCTCGTTCGTTGGCGTTCGTTAGCTAGGTGTGTAAACTGCATCAATCTAACCGATTACGATCGAGCGTGACGTGTGACTGAAGCGCCACTTTTGCGCAACTGCAACCCGATTCTTAACAGATGTTTTAGAAACGTATGAAGTATGTATCCTATGCTAAGCGTCAAAACTAATTCTAGGACGTAGAAACAGCATTTAGTACAAATATTTGGTGTATTTTATGACGGAAGCTAAAACCCTAAGTTCTACTGTAAACAGGACTAGTGCTTTCTATTTCTGTGATCGTAAAAAATTGCTAGTGCGTTGGGGTAAATCCGGATATAGGGTAAATTCGATCAAATGGATTTAACGTAGAATGTGATGATATTTTTAATAATTAACAAGAATAGAGTGGGACGCCATTTTTCTGCCTCTCACTTCAGTCCGCGTCGTAATATTGTGACGACACATTCTGTGGCAAATTCATTTGAACGAATTTACCCCATATCCGGAATTACCCTAACAAACCTTAAATTTTTCAAAAGTAATTTACGCTATTGTGATTTTTCCATTAGCTTTTCATATAAAAACGGTATCTAGAATAGATGCGTATCATATTTTACTCTCGTAGTAACACATAAAAAACAAAAACTATAACATTTAATTAGGACAATAAAATTCTAAACATTTCAGATATTATTCATTATACGATAGATTAACAAATCCACCACTGGCTAATTAATAACGCTAATAACAATTGTCTTTACGGAAAATCACGTTGCAATGACATCACCGACACAATTTCCCTTAGAAACGGCATTAACTAATTAATTTAACGTTTCGAATCAGTTCTCTTATCCTTATAATTAAACTGGTTTCAACTTGTTGCTGATTGGCTGAGTGATAATTCTCGGCTTAATACGACTTTGCGCTGATTAATTCAGTGGGGCTGTCTATTCGCTTGTGTGAACCTCGCTTTGGATCTATTGTGAATTGTTTAGTTCGTTCAAATCTGAATTAATTCATGGTTCCTCTGTTTTTGCACAGTTTAGATACAATGGAATTTAAATAAATACTCATTTTATTATTATGTTACGGCTAATAGCCGAAGTGCGGCTACTCCTATTTTTAGCCGGGTACAACTAGGTACAGCCGGCCACATGCGGTTAAACTTAGATGTATCCTATTTATCCTCGGTTAGAACTAGGTTAAGCCTTCATCATAGCGGATAGAACTAGGTGCAGCCGCACACCGGTGATTAAGAGGAACCCCGACACGGATAGGTTAGGTTCGTTCTTCGTGTTAGGTTACTTTAAACTCTGCAGACAGAAATAGGAGCCCCGCGCAGCGGGGTGCCGTCGACTTAAGCTACACCTAGTTCTAACCAACTGCTACTGGTTGCACCTAGTTGTATCCGGTTAAACCTAGGTGTAACCGCCATTCGACTTTTAGCCGTAACAATTATATTATAACTTTTGTGAGACAGATTCATATTTATGATTAGTTACGGTTTACTCACATGCGTTTTTCGGGTTTGGGTCCGAAACTAGTTGGGCAATCCCGAATAATGCACGTGAGTAAACCGTAACTGATCACTTTATGATGTTTAAAAGAAATATAATTTGTTTATCGTTTGTTTTCAAACTTCAAAACTCATTTATTCAAAATAGACTAGAATTACTTAGTTCTTTTTGAATGTCAAAATTACATAATTAATATAAGATATCCCACAAAAGCGCCCTCCCTTCACCGCTTCCTAGTGTTTTTGCTGTGAAGAAGAAACGCCGCAACAAACTCCCCAGCAACACATATGTCTGTCAAGTGTACAAATTAATTGAGTCTATACACCGCAAAAGGTAATATTAATTACAATAATGAAATTATGCAAAATGCGGATGATAAACAAAGTATAAGTAGATATAAGGCAATTCTGGATGAATTGAAAACAAAATTACCTACAATTATCTAAATAGTATAGATAATTCAACACAATATAGGTACACATAACTGTATACACTCAATATATTTCATTCAATACAATTATTTAAGATAATGTGAGAATAATGTAGGTCATTGTTAGTTTTAAGCTGTTAATTACTTAATTATAATACGGTAAAACCCGTCACACACGTAGCTATACAAGGTTAGTCGGAAAGGGGGTACTAATCCGAAAGAGTGCTAAAGTACCCATAATAGTGAATAACTTTTGTTCAGCCATGTTCCGCAAAAGTCAATAGTTTAAAAGAAATAGCTGTTCAAAGATTTCATAAAAAAATACGCACAAATCTATCTATCCACAGCTATAATCAGCTGTATTTACATTTTAGGTCATATTTGGAGTCGCAGATTACAAGCTCCATTTTCTAAATTCGTAACTAAAATAGCTATGAAGAATCTAAAAAAAATAATTATAAATCGTTTTGCATGGCAATAAAGATTATCGAATTTCGCAGTGGTACTTTAAGTGGCCAGCGGATTAGTACCTTTCCGACTAACCTTGTATATTATACTTAAGTGTGCGATGGTCTTTACGAGCATAAAAAGGAACATTTTAATAAGATCCGTGACAAACGACATCGCAAAATACCAGGAAAATTAAATTTTCGTCCAAAAATAATTTTACAAAATTTTATTATTAAAACGTGATTAATTCATGAAAATTACGAGTCGTCTAGGGGCTAGAGGTCATTGCCAAACAACGACTCAATTACTCATAAAATTATTTCAACCAGTCGATTACTAAACGTAAAATTAAGGTCAAGTTTTAGTGCCCTACTTTCACGCCCTGTTAGATGCCCTAAAATAGCCAAAAATAAAAAGCGTTTTAGTCCAAATGTGTTTAGAGTTTTTAATGCTAGAAATAGCGCTACGTTTTACTGTTACTATCTCGTAAAGTATACATCAATGTATGTGTATAGTCAACGGCAAATGTCAATTAGTATGTCTACACCAGTGCGCTTTGGTCTGACGCATGCCTGAAGCGCCATAGCGCATGCAATAGCGCACGCCCTAATACTAGTTCGAGTCTTATGGCAATCAATATTGCATGCGCTTGACGCAAGAGGAATTGAAAGTTGAAAGCGCAAGATGAACATGAAAGCGCACGGGGTAGACATACCAAATGAATGTTTTGGCGCTTTGACCGCACATTATCAGACATTTCTGTCAGAAAATTTTTGACGCGCGGCTCTTCTCATACCTTTTGTGCTAGACCTCGCTACACTGTCAGAATTTGTCGGATCCTGCAGCCTGCTGGCTCTAGTACAAAATGTATGCGCAGATGGTCTTAGCGCACGTATCAACAATTTTCTGACAGATATTTCTTATGTTGTGTGGCCTGGCTTAAAATCAATTATCAAGAAAACAATAATTATTGTACTGTACAAAAATTATAATAGTACCTATCTTACTAGGTAGAAAAACTATAAAGACTTTAGTTGTCTTTACAGTTTTACCAAATACGTCATTATGTTTACAACAAAATTAATGTAAGCAATCATCATCATAAAACACTTTTGAAACTGAGCAATCATCACTTACATTGATATCGACTGTACCGTGTGTATACAGGTTGTGTCGTAAATAGTGGTCCAACGTTAAGGGGTCGATACGCAATATATTCAGCTATCACATACAATTAGTTTTTTTTTTAGAATTCGATTTTTTTTCGAAAAAATTAACTAAAAATTTAAAACTACTTGCTTATGATAGCACATGTATTTAGCAGTTATAAACGAAAAACAAAATAGGAAAATAATGAATTGGACTGAAATTACAGCTGAATTAGTAAAACGAAGAGTTAATTTTTAAAAAATTGTAAAATAAAAAATCTGAGACCTATGGTGAAAAATGGTTCAAATTGTGGTATGTGACAGCTGAATACACGGTGTGTCGACCCCTTAACGTTGGACCACTATTTACGACTGACCCTATATAAGTATAGCATAAATAATCAGTCCATTACTGTCCCGATGCTGGACACAGGCCTCTTCTCAGAATAAGAAGGATTTAGGCCTTGTAATATAAGTATATCGTATAAATATAGGCTGGATTAAATTGTTGAAGGGATTTGCTCACGGTTCAACGGATTCTGAGGTTAACAGCGACAGCCTGTTTGATAACATTGTATACCTACATCAGACCACACGAAGGGAATAGCTTTGCGGTTGAGTACGGAAATTTCTTAGTACCTACCCATTTCTGGGAATGCGTATATCCAGCAGTTAACTGCAAAAGGGGGAGCACAGAGACTGCATTACTTTAATACGTAATATAATTAGTTCCAATTCATAACTCAATTAAAATGTTAAGAACACCTGCATTGAAATGGCTGAAATCATTATGATAGAACCATCCCGATTAAGCCCGGCTGCACATTATCAGAAACTAGTTTTTGCCCGTGACTTTGCTCGCGTTAATTTAGAATTTGACAATCAACTCTTAACACACTACTAAAGTTTCTATAATAATATGATTCAATCATGATTCGAACGACATGTGGCGCCATCTATTAAAGTTATTGTCGTTCTCCTCGGGAACAGTACTTTTTTTCGGAATGAAAGGTACCCTATGTCTGTTTCTGTACACCTGACAACGCTTATGCAAAATTTCAGGATGATCGGTTCAGTGGTTTAGGCGTGAAAAGGTCACAAACAAACAAACTTACTTTCGCATTTATAATTACGAGTATTAGTTAGGATTAGGAAGTTAGGATTAGTTCCAATTCATAACTCAATTAAAATGTTAAGAACCCTCAACATTGAAATGGCTGAAGTCATTATGATAAAACCATCCCGATTAAGCCCAGCTGCACATTATGAGAATTTCCCGTCAGAAAATTTCAGCCGCGTGCGCGACCACCCTCGGGCATACATTTTGTACTTGAGTAAGCAGGCTGCCGGATCCGGCAAATTCTGACAGTGTACGGTAGGTAGTACAAAATGTATGAGCAGAGTCACGCGTCAGAAGTTTTCTGACAGAAACTTCTGATAATGTGCGGCCGGCCTTACCTCCGGTTTCTGATTTGAGAATTCGGGATAGGCAAATACTTAAGTAACATTTGAGTATGGACCTGTCAAAAAAATTACCGATTTTAAAGCATTTTTTTTACAATTTTGTACTCAAATGTTACTTAAGTATTTGCTTATCCCGCATTCTCAAATCAGAAACCGGAGGTTAATCAGCTTTCACACAAACAAAAAACTGCATAGAAATCGGTTCATCCGTTTAGGAGCACAGACAGACATAGGGTTCAAATTTATAACACTTTTTAACGATTGAGGTCCAACCATGGACTGCGAAAAGGCGAACTACAGAGTGGAAACGTTAACTGTCAACAGGCGATAACATTGTTATTTTTACAGATATTGAAAAACGTATAACTAATATCAAAACTAGGTTCCAAAACCCATAAAGCCAAACAACACCCCATGGAGACCAAAAGGCACATCCCATTCCATATATTATATTAAAATTGCATACTCTGACTTCAAACTGAAGCCTGGTCTTTGATTTGATGTTACTTCATACCTACAGAGCATTATGAATTTGAATCGAACAGTACAAACATACTTGATTACGTCACTGAGGAAGTTTACATATCGGTTTACATAATTCTCTAGAAACGTTGAACCACTACGATTAAATAGAGTGCGTGCAAATGACGTCATCACACGCAAATGTAACAGAAAACTAGGGTTTTCAGCGAACAAAATGATTAAGTATTCTGAAGGTAAATTTAAAAAGTTTTGTAAGAAACTTTGAACGGTGCCATTTGACTGAATAGCTGGAGGCGCACTCCATTAAAATTCCATCATCTCAGACAGGTCACTGTGAAAATGGTCGGTGTGTCAATTTGGTCGTTAGGACGAAATACAGGATGTGTATCAATGTATATTTGAACACTAGTCAACTGAAAAGTAGAACGCAAAACGATATATTGTTGTTTTTCTTTTCGTTTTTTTTTTTTTTTTTTGATTCAATTGGATCACAAAAAAAAAAACAAACAGTGGAGGTTCGCTTGTTAAGCTTGTTTTTTTTAATGATTGTTTTTTGTTTGTTTATCCGAAATTTTGCTCAAAATAAACGTGTTTTGTTTCTTTCTTTTCACTAACTGATGGCAAATTTTTCGTCAGTACAAACCATTATACCATGCGGAATGACTTGGCTGACTGACAAATTGTTATCAGTGACAGACATAGAGTATTCTATATGCCTTTATGGCATATTGACATAAAGGAAAAAAAAACTCTTTTTTTCATTTCTCTCAAATCGAACATTAAAATGGAGATTCTCTTGCTGAACACCTTCAAAAATATCTGCAGTTACTGCAAAACTGAATAAATATGCTATCTTATACTATTAGTAATCCTAAAATTATAAATTCTACTGTACCTAAGCTACGATATTTTCCTAAGCTCAGCTTTGGTTGACAGTGTCTTCAGACGTGTTAGTTAAGTTTGAGTGAGTTGTCCTCGTGTTATTAATTTATGCGTTTCGTCCGACACTAGAACTAGTACCCATTATACAACTTGTGCTCGAACCGACCTATCAAAAGTCTTAACTTAATACTATCTTGAAGAGAAGAGGGTGTCTACGAGGGTTTTCGTATTCCTGGGAACTCCCGGGTATCCGGGAATTTTCAAGCTTTTTGTAAAAATATCGTTTTTCTCGTGTATTTCAAAATTTTAGTCTCAAGTACTGTAATTATAGACACAATAGATAAACAATGGCACTGACGAACCGGTTTGTCGGTCGGGCCGCTAGCGGTTAAACTTGTGTTTTGAGCACAGAACATTTACCTGTATATGTACAGTCATCATCAAATACATCGAGACGAACAGACTGTTCATAATTACCTAAACAACTAAAAAAATTGAACTTTATCTCAATGGGATAAAATTATTGTCAGAATGACAGTTGTCGTGTACTGTGTTAATTCTGAAACATCCTTTGTATTATTGAGATGTAGTTTAATTTTCTCAGTTTTTTAGATTATTTTGAACAGTCTGTTCGTCCCAATATACTTGATGCTGACTGCACCTAATTGACTTGTTGCAAAAACATGAAAATTCCCGGGTATCCGGGAGCTCCCGGGAACGCGAAAACCCTAGTGTCTACCTTAAAAGCTTTTTATACAACGTGTTAATAAAATAACGCAAAACCTGAAAGTAGTTTGATCAGAAACGTGACAAGAATCGATTCAAATACTTCTTAATGTAGATTGTATTTATTCAAGTGAAAGAGTTTGTCCGGGGAAGTGGTACCTCCATACTTGTTTCTGCCGCTAAGCAGCATTGCTGTGTTCCGATTTAAAGGGTACGGATGCCGGTGAAATGACAGGCACATGAGACTTTTCAACTTTGTCACTAAGATTGGCAACGCATTAGCAATCCTCTTGGTATTGTAGGTGTATACATATAAATTAAATTAAAAATTAAAATTAGTTTGTTGCAAGTACCCAACTAACATTTTAGCGTTAAGACAAGCTGTAGTGGACCTGTATATCGGTTCTGCTTAGATATTAAAGTGTTAGTGTAGATCTAACAAGAGAGTTATAGAGTGTAATAACACCTTTATATCTTCGATTTTGGCGCAAAATTTTGCAGGTAAAGTCTGTATTAACCCTTTAGAGTGGTTCTATACAACCTTTAGTAGGTGTGTTTGAGAGGTGTTACAAGATCGTCGGTTTCCGCTTGAAACTTTATTGCACCTTTATATTGAAGTTAATTGATACCTTGAGTTACATAACATATCTATATCGGTGTCAGATAGAACTTGGATCGGTATTTTGATACCTAATAACTCATTTGTAGCGTTTTCGGTGTCAAAAGCAAATAGTAAAAGCTTTAAAGTCTTCAAATTATTTAATTTGTCGAGTTATTTATCATTTTATCTGGCGGACATTGCAAAATTCATCACGAAAAGTATTTTTGATTAACAGTATTCTTGAAGGGTATAGTTAATCAGATATTAGTGCGCTTGCAAGTTTAATGTGATTGTATATTATGTTTCGCATCTCAATTTTGATGCGCCTTAAAAAAAAAAAGATTTTGTGAAAAAAAAAGGAAAACAATAAAACATGCTAATAACCTAAAATAGTTTTTAGACACTCATTTTCAAGTATTGGTTAGTTTTAGTGATTGTATACAAAAACTATGTAAAATAATTCGGAAAATTTAGCTACTTCGTTACTTAAAAGTGATATTGTATTAATAAATTTTTAGGTTATGTTGACAAGAACTGACAAAAAATGGCGATTTTTTCTTAAAGCTACAGTCCTCTCTTAAGTCTATTATGACACCCGATGAATTACTACGCCGGAAGTTAAAAGTATTGTGCGGCCTATGGTTGACATAAGAATTACAACTTATTTATCTAACACCAAAACCTTTATAACAGGATCTTACGAAACTACTATAACTATTTAACCTATCATTGCCTTTAGTCTAACAGGTGTAAACTGTAAATTAGAGTTATACAACGCATGTAGAGTTTGGTGTTATTACACTCTTAATTAACTCCGTTGCAGAACCGACGACGTTACTGAAGTTGAAATACAGCCTTACGATATATAAGCAACTCCACTAGATCAGATTTATAGCATTAAGAATTATAGGGAGTTAATAAAGATCTATATGCAGCTTTTAGCGCTGCAGGCCGGTACAAGCTTTAACGTCTTAAGTATAAAAGTAGCCACTGCTACTACACTACCTGTAAAGAAAATACTGCTTCGTTGTTTACAGTTCTAATACATCCTGAAGAGCTAAACGTATTTCATAAGTAAACTGTAGTACCTTTAGTGACAACCGAATCCACTATAAATTAATAGTAGCACTCTAAGCTTTAAAATGACCTGCAACCAACGCTTAATTGTTTGTTGGGTAACAAGACTCATATACAAACAAATACATAAAAGGTTACAGACAGGATAACAAGCACAGACAAAAACGAACACTCACAAGGTAACAATATGTCTGCTGCAGCATTGCCGGATATATGGGCAATCCAGTCTGTCGGCGATCATCGCCAGGACGGTGTTGGCGCTGCCCCGCACTCTGCGCACCAGAGACGCGCACCGCTTGCGCATCGTCGCGTAAAAGCAGTCGGTGCGCGCCTCCGCGAACATGTCCGAGGCGCTGCAGTAGCGGGGCAGCCTCAACACCGCCCTGAACGCGAATATAGGCGGCAGTAACCACATACCATCAGGCGACCGTCGGTTAGCAGGTCAAACCAAAATATTAAAAAAAAAACTTCACTATTTGTCATTTTTAATGTATCGAAAAACACATACACCATTCAGCTATACTAAAATTCAATAGGAAACGAGGCAGGGGGAGTCGTCTGATCTAAATATTTAAATCAGAATATTCAAGTAAGGCCCTGCGCAGACGACAGACTATCCGTGACGCACTTTTTAGTCTGTGAAAATAGAACCTATGCAATTATATGCAGTAACGTACACGACGCGCAAAAAGTCCGGCGCACAAAAAATCCGTGTAATTCGGGCAGACCGCACCGCGCCGCGGCGCGCCGCTCCGCACAAAAAGTGTGTGAAAAAAATTGAACGTTTGCTTCAACGCGCGCTAACGCAGACGGCGCACACTTTAGTCGGCAATCTGCATTTGCTAGGGGTGGACGTAACGCACGCGATCTATTATCATGGCGCCAGAGGTCGATGTAACTATGTTAATTCAAGAAATACAAAACAGACCAGCAATTTATGATACTTCTAAGGCAGAAGGCACCTCCTCATTGTTGCTTCTGAATGAGTCAAAGCAGGTCTTAAAATAAATAGCAACTCATCAAATGTAGTAAAAGACATTTTATAAAATTTGAAAACATTTGCCGGATGTTGTTTCAGAATTGAATGTTTAGTATGGAACTGTCCCTTCAGTAATCTTTCCGAAAGTATAGGATGTACCCAAAATTCTCTATTTCTTTTTCTTTTTCTGTACTTCATGTACAAAATAATACTTCGCGATCTCTGCACGATTTCCATAGCGTCTACGTCCCTACAGCTCTGCCGACAAAATGATCGAAGATGTGCGTCGTGTGCGTTGAGTCTGTGAAAAATCCGCGACCGACATTTTGCGCGCCATGCAGACTTTTTGTGCGCCGCAGACTCGATCGCACAAAAAGTGTGCCGTCTGCGCAGGGCCTAAAGGAAATACAAAATTAAAAATTAAATAAAAATTATAAAATATCGCCTGTATTCCCCGGAGAGTTGAGCAGAGGTGTATAGCACATCCTCATTTCGCCGTTATGTTTAAGTCCAATGTTATATGGGGCGAGCCTATATCCATCAACTGGACACAAATCCACACTCCAGGCTACTACTGAGAAATTCAACTCGAAAAATAATATCTTCTACAATAATGTATAAATGGATTAATTGATTACAACAAAAATCAGTTAAAGTGTCACGTTTTGCGTTATTCCATCAAAACGTTGAATACTGTCTTAAATTTAAAAAAAGTATCTCACTGGTTCCAATTTTGCGAGACAACATCTAAGAATCTTCAAACAAAACCCAATTTTCAAGTTTACACGCTGTATAAAGAAAATGTTCTGTCAAATACGGCACTGCGTGACCGAACATAATTAGCGCCGCTGTTAGGCCAGGTGCGATTGTGAGCGGAGGCAATTAGCGTGACATTTCAATAACTGTGCACTGGGTAATTGAAACCACTGCCTTGGACTATAGGTCAATGCAATAGTGTGACCGAAGCGTGGTATTCAATGGTTTTATTTGTATTTTTAATAGCTTGATATTTGATTGGAAGTTAATGGATATTGATTATCGGGAACCCTTGTGACGGTGCAGCGGTGGCGACTAGCGGGGTGCGGCTATAAAAGGGCCGGCACGCTGCACTTCGTCCTCTCTCGCGCCTCAGCAGCCGCTAGTTAAGTACTACCTACTACACCTGAAGACCCTGGACTCCTTGTATCGTATTGTCTAAAGAACCACGACCTGTAAACTAGTCTAATTTTGTAACTAGTATAAAATATATTATTGTATGGTTAAAAGTGTTTTCCTTAATATTCTTATGTAAGTAAACTCCTGCTAAACTGCTTCTGCTTCTTGCTAGATTCTGGTTTTATGTGCACATGCTCGTTAAAGGTTGACTCCTCAAGCCACCCTTAACCCGCTAAGCGTGACACCCTACAGTTAGGTTAAACAGTAATTTCAATTACCTCAACATAGTTTCATAATCGCCGTTAATAAGCTAACCAGTCACTGAAAAACACGTAGTTTCTCTATTAAAGTCAAACTCGACGCGTAGCGGTGTCAATTTATCGGCTATGACAGCGTAGCTGGCGTAGCGATGACGTCAGCTACGCCGTAGCGATCAGGCAGCTACGTAAAGGAGGTTTATTAGAGACTGTGTTTGTCAGCGATAATAATGCCTTGCGAGAGCTTTTTGTCTGGCAGTGAACGACAATTATCTGAGAAGTGTTATGATTAGAGCTTTTAATTAAGATTTATATGTAATTATTTAAAAATATAATTTATATATATGTTTGTAAGATGAACAAACTCATAAACTGCCTCTTTGGTCTAGTGGTCGTAGAGCATGAGGTGCTGGCTTCTATCCCCAGATCGGGCAGTGTTATTGTATTAAGCCCGGAATCTTGATTTTTTGTTGATGGCAATTGTTTCGCCTCCTATTACATGGGACTTAAATATAACGGCAAAATGAGGGTGTATTCTATACACCTCGGCCCAATACTTGCGTGATATTATGTGTTAAATGAATAAATATAGTAACAAGAAATAGGAAAATAAAGAAAAAGGTTTGACCAAAATAAAATTCCAAAAATATGCCCTTGGCTTGAATGAAATAATATAATTTGCCCTTGACTTTAGTTTGGTTGTATAATTATTTTTATTCACTTCGTTAGCTAAACCATTTGTAAAATTAAAGCTATTAAGAGTAGGCTGTATACGAACTACGTTAATTACTATGAACTAGTAACTACTCGCGGTTTGCTTGGCAAAATAGCAGTTGTAAATAAAACTTTTATGTTTTAATTTTCTTTTATCTGTCTGATATATTTAACAAGTGGTAGCCAAACATTTTCACAAAAATAGGTTTCTATTGAGTAACTTTGTTTTTATTATTATAACTTTCGTGAGATACATTCATATTTATGATTAGTTATGGTTTACTCACGTGCACGTGCAACTAGTCGGGCAATCCCGAAAAATGCACGTGAGTAAACCGTAACTAATCATAAACTTTGTTTTTCACACGTTTTGTGAATTTGGCTTAATAAATCCGTTTTTTTTTAAACGGGACCCTATTACTAAGACCGCTGTCCGTCTGTCTGTCTGTCCGTCTGTCATGAGGCTGTATCTCATGAACCGTGATAGTCAGACAGTTGAAATTTTCACAGATGATGTATTTCTGTTGCCGCTATAACAACAAATACTAAAAAACAGAATAAAATAAATATTTAAGGGGGCTCCCATACAACAAACCCGATTTTTTTGCTCGTTTTTGCTCGATATTGATAACGGCAACAGGTAGACGCTTGAAATACTCACAGAATATTTAGTTATATATTCATTTTAAAAATATATAATTAAATTAAAATAAAACAAATATTTAAGTGGGGCTCCCATTCAACAGACATGATTTTTTTGCCATTTTTACAGATGGTACGGAATCCTTCGTGCACGAGTCCGACTCGCACTTGGCAGGTTTTAATTGTTATTTGGTCGCAAACCAAATGGAATTTCCTGCACAATAAATTATTCTTATTCTATTTCTATTTAGGGAGAATTCACACATCGCAGAACCACACCACATAGCAGCTACAAAAAGTGGTCAAACAGTGGTTACGTGTGAATAGTGTCGCTGCAGCTTCTTGCAGTTGCTTTGTGGTTACGAGGTGGCCAGCCGCTAGTGCACGGTGCCTCTGGTGCTTGTGTTGTAGTTGCGATTTGGTCGGCATCGCGCACACGGTTGAATTTGGGGACAAAATGTGGTCCGAGTGAATTAAACTATTCATTTTCACACAAACTACTGCCCGTCCACATGTTGTTGTTGTGGTGTGGTTGTGATGTAGTTGTGGTTCGTGTGAAACAAGCCCGCGTTCAACATTCGATAATATTCTTTGTGTGATATTGGTGCCAATTCTCTTGTTCACCAACTAAACTAAAATTAGAGTATTACTATCTTTTAATAACATACAGCGTGAGAAAAGGACGGTGATAAATATGTAAGAACTAAGAAGCCTCGCCCACGGTGACTTTGTAGCGAAACGTTTACAAAACGCGCGACAGCGTCGCTACTTAATCTACTACTATCGCTACAGAATCTGAGCGAAAGTACACATGCGCGACAGCATCGCTACTGCATCGCTACAAAAAGTCGCCGCGGGCAAGGGGCCAAAGAGAAGTCAAACTAGTTTACGTCTTGAACTTCACCGTGATTTTAATCGACACATTTTGACGTGTCGTCGCATGGAAATTTTTGTTCAACTTCAACAGCTCTTATTTACGTCAATCTCTTTCTAATTTTATCAAAGTGAAAAAGATGACAACAACCCAAATTAAGTGTAGTTCGTGCACAACAGAATTGGCACTTGTGTAGGTGACACGGTGTCACTACTAGAAAACAACTAATGACACAACTTTGATTAGCAAACTTGTTGATAAGACGCGCCGAAACGGTTGTCGATGGGTGATTAATTATGGGAGTTTCACGGCAAAGCAACGTAATGTGAGGCACCGTAATTGAATACCGCTGATCGATTTCATTTATCAGGAAGAACTATTTCAATTTATCACTAGTTGCTAACAGAAGAGTCATTGTTTTGAAACATACTCTGTAGGCAACTACATTGTTCATGAGAAATGCCGTGGTAATAATTCTAATAACAGAAACGTTAATCAATAGCAACCGAACCAAAACTGAACCGTACGATGAACAGTACACATATTGTTATTGGGTTACGAGCAGCGTCTTTAGTAAGTCTAGCCATGTTTTAACTTAGCCCATTAAAAAGAAAAAAAAAGAAATCTGTTCAACAAAAAAAAACCGACTTCAAAAAAAGAATAAAGTAATTGACATATTACAAAACTAACAGTTTTAAAAGTCCGTGCTAACCCACGCTGAACCAAATTGTAAGCATCGACTACTAAAACTATTCATTTTATAATATGGCAATTATTTATTCACTTTTTTGAAGTCGGTTTTATTTTTTGCTTACACTATCACTGCCATGGAATCAGCAGGCGGGCCCCAAGTTTTCGAGTGCAAAGGGCCGGTCTTACTTTAAAGAAACATTAGCAACAGGCCGTGGAGTCCACCAGCGGATACGCTGTGACCCCCTAAATTTAAACAGATTTTTGTACTACTGGCCTGCTAATAAGGACAAAATGTGTCCAGTATTGGCAAGCAAACAGTGAGCTACATGTTGAAAAAAAAATCAAGTCAAGTCAATTTCATTTAGAGTCTACCGCAGCGGAATCGTTGGGACCCGCCGGCGGACTCTATGGCTTGCTGAACTGGAACCATGCTAGATATTGCTGGCAGTGAGAGGTGAGAGTGTTAAATATTTTTTTACATGGGGAAATCTTCGCCGATATTAAACCCTACACCCTGGGAAATGCAGAGAATTATGTTTGAGTCTTACCAACTTAAACCACAACGGTATGTATACCTCCGAACACATATAGCCGGAGTCGCGGGATTCACAAGTGCATTCATCGTAGCCCCAGTAGAATACCAATAGACCTGTCTTTTGAAACTACGTTTTCATTCTGTAAGACCGACCTAAACAAACACAAGCGTTGGAGGTCTTTGACTTGTTATTTAGATTTCTGTGTCATTGACCCTGTTTGTACACAGTTCAAGTGGCGTAGACAAACAAAATGCAAAACAAATAACAGTAGTAACCCTCGTAGTTTAAATAGAGGTTTAAGGCTAACCGCATTTGAGCTACTATGTTGCTCAAGATACAACATAGTAATTGTTTTTTTAATAAAAATCTCGAATCTTCTACAAAAATAATAAGCAACTGTGAAAAAAGTATGAAATATTAAAAAAAATCGGCCAAGTGCGAGTCGGACTCGCGCACGAACGGTTCCATACCATTATCTACAAAAACGGTTTTTTAGTATTCGTTGTTATTGCGGCAGCAGAAAAATACATCATCTGTGAAAATTTCAACTGTCTAACTATCACGATTCATGAGATGCAGCCTGGTGACAGACGGACAGACGGACGGACAGCGGAGTGTTAGTAATAGGGTCCCATTTTACTCTTTGGATACGAAACCCTAAAAAGCCCAAATTGTAAACGATTTAAATTGTTCACAAGACAGAGACAACGCTACTACCAAATGACGTCATACCTTAAGCTTCATAATGACTCGACATTTTGACATCACTATGAAGTTTTTCATCTGCACAATATCGGTTTCGCGCGACAAGGACAGAAAATGCCTCCCCAACAATCTTCGAAGCGTGTGTCTCCTCTATTTTTTCATCGAATATTATTATTTTTTCAAGTACCGTGTTCTTTCTATACTTTCTATAAATAATATTTTATGTACAACATTTTTAAGGAATCCCTTCTTTTCACATAATGTTCTTTTTCCTAATATACTTTGGCATAACTATTTTGGTATAGGTAATTTGTTTTGCCATAATAATACTTTGCCATATTTTTTTGGCATACAGTTTATGTTGGCATAATTATGTTGAAGGCTAATTTGTTTTTACTAATATTATTTATTATAACCAGTGATCGGAGTAGGTAGATTGATTTTTGGTACTTGTATCATAAATGCACACAGAAAGAATAACATGGATAAGCCATTTTTCCGGAAAGTAATTCCGGTATTTCCGGATTCAATTAAATAATGTTAATGTTTTTAGTGAAATTATTACTACTCAATTCAGAATTTAAAGGAAGGTATCAAAACTAAATTAATTTAGTAATTATCTGTTGAATAATAAAAACAATCGAATTCCGATCGAAGCATTAATACATTTTTATGCACTCTACGAACCAAAGTAAACGAGTCAGCTACCTGGCATGTCGTCGGCGAGCGTACGCATTGTTTTGATAACCGGTTAGTGCACCACCCATGATCCTTTGTTCTAATTGATCGTTGGGTTGTGTCAAATATTGAAAGAGTGCCGTTAAAAAAAAAATGAAGAATATAATATTGCTCATTTTAAGTTCCGTTTTTTTTTTAATAATCATCCAATTCCGAAATTTTCCGAAAATTACGAAATTCCGGAGGAATGTCCATATTAATATATACGTTTCGGATCAATGACCCCAATTCAATCTACCTACTCCGATCACTGATTATAACACTATCACTTGTCTTTCATTAATATAACTAGAGAAATTATGCTTAAAAAAATTATGCGTAAGCTGTTATGCGTAAATAATGTTACGCGAAAATATAATTAGGAGAAACAAAAGTATGCCAAATATTATTAGGTCTTAAAATTTTATGCACATGGATAGGGAACTCATTTTTAGTAATAGTTAAAGGAAGTGAGTACCCTTTTACGTATGTGTTTTATTTTGTTGCGACAGTTTTGTTTCAAGGGGCGCCATTCGCGTAGGGCGCTGAGTTTACGCGGGCTGGCACTGCTAATTCATACTGCACCACAGAAATCTAAATAGTAAGACAATACTTCACCGATGTATCAGGAAATGCTCTTAAAAACACAAGAAAGAGAAACGGTCTTCTATTCTGAGCCAAATAAACAGTTTGTCATAAGTTAGGGAGAACGTAAAACTTCAGCAATGTTTAATCATCATCATTCAGCCGAAAAACGTCTACTGCTGGACATAGGCCTCTCCCAAGTCATATCAACCGGTACTGCGCTTTTCGCATCCAGCGAATTCCCGCCAGCTTTACCAGATCACCGGGCAACCTAAAATATGTCCCTACAAACGGGCCTATCAAACAATGTGTATGATACTTAATCCAAAAGGGAAATTAATGTGATGGCACTTAATATTTTTCCGTCCACAACACTAAGTTTTGTTTACCCATTAGATACAAGCGTGATGGATGACCTCGATTCCGTAGCAATGTTAGGTTTAATGAACCCACGAAATAAGAATGAGCAGAATGTTTACTTATAAAAAAATGCGATACTGCGTGGCTTTGGAATAATAAGGCGCAGATTTTTCTTGACCCCTGAGTTTGTTTCAGCATTTGAAGTCATGGCATACTATACCGGCACCGCTCCAACCCAGCAATTAACTTGTCATTCAAATTAGAGCATTAAATCTTGTGTCGTATATCATATTTCATAATGTCAATATGAAAAAGCCAACGACGACAGTCAGCACGCTTGCCGCTAACATACAACTCGACTCGCAGTCCGCGCTCTGCAAGCGAGCGGACTGCGTGCTTACTGCGCGCTGACTCCGAGTCGCCAGCGAAACAACGTCGTTTCGTTGCGCTCCTTTTATTTTCCTGTTCTTCATCGAGAGCAATAACGATTATTCTATAGATATTCAAAATATACTCGAATTATCTACTTAATTCTTTTTGAACGTCAATTAAACATAACAAAGCCCCCAAAATCGCTCAACTTTCACTGCCAGCTTCCCAGTGTGTATGCTGTAAAGAAGAAACGGCGCAACAAACTCCCCAGCAACACAGTTCTGTCTGTCAAGTGAATAAATTAAATGAGTCTATACAGTTCCGTCTTTACCATAAGGGCTCATGGGGCACGTGCCCACCGGGGCCCCCGGGCTGATGGAGGCTCTGAAATACCGAAATCCAGTACCTACGTACTTTTCTACGTATTTAAAAAATACATTGGTTTCTTAGTTCAACGCCTCATTAACAAGGCTCTCAGATAGCCAGGGTTGCTCAGTAGAAATGTACTTTAATTTGAGACAAATTACTTCCAACTTTCTAACTTTTCACTACAGTACGAATACAACTTGAACTACAAGTTGGCGTCAATCGAATAACCAATAAAGTAACTGAACAAAAGTAAATCTGATGTTTTAATTCACGTTTTTGGCTCTCTAAAAGGGCCCCAAACTCTGTGTGTCCAAGGGCCCCTGAATGGCCTAAGACGGCACTGAGTCTATACATAAAAAAGGTAGGTATATTAATAACATGGATTTAATTATTTAAGTTGAGGATGATGAACAAAATATTTACCTGGAACAATTCTGGATGAATTGAAAACGAAATTTATGTACGCTGTGCACGTTATTGCATAAAGTTCACCATTTACCTTACGTGAGTACGTATTTTCTTCTGAAACAACGTGTTCATGACGTCACTCCGTTACCACCTGCCAATATCCGTCCATTCACAACCACTAGACGCGATCGGTTTAGCCAAGCCCTTGATACGAGCATAAAAGACTTTATACACACTTGACGTATAAACTGATACGGAAATTGATTTTCTTTACTTAGCTTTATTGGCTTTGGTTTAATTAAAACTAGAGTGGCAGGTACTGACATTTATAAGCGTCGTCTCGCACTTTAGTGCTAATATTGGTTCAATCTTGATAGTATACAGGGTGTAAACGAATTCGTGTAATTCCTTAAAACCACATGATCTACTACTGGTGTAGACTGGCCCCACACGGGATTTAGATTGCTTTAAAAAAAAAATTAAATTATTATTTTTTCATGTGGTTGGTGTTAGTGATCGTACCTATAAAAAACACCTTTTTTCCTTTTTTTTTTGAACATTTCTATGCCACGCATAAATTAATACAGACACAGCTGGCAGGCACGACTAACGCGATATCGCTCTTTGCAGTCACGGAATTGGTATGCCGGACTCTTACCGGCTAAAAACCCACGGTGTTCCTTCTTCTGACCCTTGGCCGGGGTCGTGGGATTCGCAGCTGCATGCACCACAACCCCGGCAGGCCTCGGTCCGCCAACCACTGGCGGACCTCTGCTTCTGTGGGGCCTTGCTCCACGTCCTCCTGAGAGGCGCGCACGGAACACTGCGCGCCGCCTTCTCGGGCCTGTTACTGGTCGGGCGGCGGGTCCCATAACCCGCTGCCCGCAGGCCACACACTACGGTGGCCGGAGATCGTCACGCGCCCTCCGGCGGCGCCCGGTGCGTCTGGCGCAGGAAGGGAGAGTGGCAGCTGCCTCTCTCTTCCTCTCCGCTCCCTCCTTGGTCACCATCACCTCCTCGCAGAAGGAGGCGACGGCTTCCCATGCACTCTCGCTCCCGACCATGGACAGAACCACGGCCGGAAGCGAGAGGTCACCACCGACCGCCGCGATTAGTTCGCGGCGTTGCGTCGCCCACGCAGGACACGCCTGCATCGTGTGCAGCGACGTGTCCTCGGGGCAGTCGACGCAGTGGTGGTGAAAACCGGACGTCTGCTCCCGGCCTACGCGACACAGGTACTTCCCGAAACAACCATGTCCCGAGAGTACCTGCGTCAGCCGGAAGCTGAGGGTGCCATGCCGCCTCTCCAGCCACTCCTCCATTACGGGCCTTACCGCCGCTAGCGCGGCGTGCCCTGCGCTGGGTTGCGCAAGTCGCTCCTTCCATTCTGCTACTAGGATCTGGCTTAGCTCGCTCCGCTCAGGCGCCTTCTCGCGCTGACGATATCGCAGCGAATCAGCCCTTTACTGTCCCACAGCTGGGCACACCTCTTCTCAGAATGAGAAAGGTTAAGGCCTTACCACGCTGGCCTGGTGTGGGTTAGCGGACTACACACACCATCGAGAACTTTATGGAGCCCTCTTAGTTGTGCAGGTTTCCTCACTATGTTTTCCTTCACCATTAAAGCAAGTGATAACCAAATTCTGAACGTGTTTAATCTATCTATATATATATAAAAATGAATTGTTGTTCGTTAGTCTCGCTAAAACTCGAGAACGGTTGGACCGGTTTGGCTAATTTTGGTTTTAAAATATTTTTGGAAGTCCAGAGAAGGTTTAAGTGGTGAGAAAATATGGAAAAGTTGCGAGGAAAATAGTAAAAACAACATTTTAATTTTCCCATACAAACTGTTCCTACCTATCAAACATTCGATGTTCGTCCCGTCGGTACGGTAAATTCGGGTCCCCTCAATTCAAAAATATTGTGTATCCAAAAGCACATCAATAAACAGATTTTAAAACTAAACACTTTTTTTCTTTACGTGGCATTGCAACGCATGCCACGCGGGTACAGCTAGTATACTATAATTGAAGCAATACTTACATATACAAATCGAACACGTGTAATGTTATGAGAAACTCTCATAAGTAGCACCAACTGTCAACTTATTAATACTTTATATATATACACTGAAGTGAAATGACGTGTCACTGACTGTAATAAAGAGCTGTAGTTTTATTAGTTACTAGCAGGTCCCGTGCGGCTTCACCCGCGTAATAATATTTTAACATACCCCGTTTTACTCCCTTTTACGAGTAGTTCTTCAATACAAAAACTACCCCTTGTAAGGGAGAAGCCAAACGATGCGGTGCGGCTCCGGCGCGGCGCCTGAGCGGTGCCGCTGCGGCGTAATCCATTCAAATTCCCATGGTATTATACCACACGGTGCGGTGAGGCACCGCGTCGCACGCTCGCCAGGCCAAGACGAGGGGGGAGGGTGTATGCGCCAGAGGGGCACCGCTCCGTCGTCGCAAACCGCAGATGTGTAGACAGAGAGCTGTTTCACACCGTGCGGTGCGGCGCCGCAACGCACCGCGAGGCTCTTGCGACGCCGCGTACGTACTACGTGTGCATGCTTATGCGGCAAAATGGTCGCCGTGGGACGGTGCCCCGCACCGCACCGCACTGCGTGGCTTCTCCCTCACTCGTCAATAGTTTAACCTTCTCGTCGTTACGGGTAGTCGGAAGCCCGAAAATCTGACAGCCGGTCTAACCTTAGGATATCGACATTGCCCAGTAATTGGGTTGTGGAGGTCTGATGGCAGTCGGTCCGTGATTCAGCCGCATCTAGTTAGACCCAAAAGCTGATCCCAATAACCCAAGCTGATCTGAACATATAGAACTATATTTGGTTATAGTAGAGAACTTAGCTTGACACATTGCCGTGTGACTTTTTAACTCCCGACGAAAAAAAAAAGGTGTGTAAACAAGAAAGAAACTAATTGAAATAAGTAGGTTTGAACCAAGCTAAATTTTGTGATAAAATATAGATATCAAAGCAAACTCAAGAATCTAGAACGGTCTAAATTCTTAAAACTATTGTGTCAGACGAAACGGTTCAAATATTTATCTTAACGAAAATTTGCTTGTAAAAAGAATATAATATAAGTCTGTCTGTCTAGGTAAAATTCTATTGTTCGGGAATAAAACTATAATTATTTCAAATAATAGTAGTAACTTAAAAATGTTACGAGTATTATATTATAACTCTCGAATGAATTATTAATTTATTTCAATGAAACTTAACATATGACTACGCAATACAGGAGTATATTGCTTGATTGCTGTTATATTACTCCAGTTTATAAAATTTAATATTTAAAATGAAGAATTGTCGTTATTAAATAATAATAGTATGGCAAATCTATAAAACACCGTGGCCATCAACAAAACTATCGGTGGCAGCGTGGCTCTAAGAGAAAACCTAGTGGTTATAGAACTGTTGACAAGGGCACGCTTCCTCCCGTCCTCTAGACAAAATCAGGTTTTATATTTTCCCCTTGTGGGGATGGACTAGAATATAAAACTTCTTCACCGCACGCTGGGAGTAGACCCGTGTAAGTACGTGTACACGTGTTGTATTAAAAAAACTCAGCACGGTTGGTGGTAGGATCAATACGGTCTGCCTGGGTAACTACCACGTTCACATCAAAGCCCAGCGCCAAGCAGTTTACTGTGTTCCGTCGTATGTGAGAGCCTGAGGAGTATAGAGGAATCCCTCCATATCTCTGTTACTTAGATTCGTGTGCTCCATCTTAGACCCTGTCTGCGCTTTCCATCAGGTGTGACTAGGGACTACCGCAACAAGAAAGACACTAAAAAAATGCTTATGCGCAGCTTCTATGGCCAATATAAATCGTTTTGCTTAACGGTGTTAGCAATTATAACTGGGCTCGTAAGCTAATAATTTGGATGTATTGTATTAGATGGTCTATTATGCAAAGCCATGGGATTGTTATTTCATTGTAGGAAAAGATACTATGAGTGGGTTGTAACAGGTAAAATCACGTATCTGTTACGCCTGTTCCTGTTACACGTAAATAGCAGTTCCAAAAACCTGTTACAAAATAAAAGTCTGGTATTTCTTATTACGTGTTGTCTGTTACCACAGATAGCAAAGTTTAACCTGTTTACTGTAACAGCAGGACTTCTCTTTCTAACTAAGGTGTTAAACCTATGCGAGAAAAGGAAAGAGCTTGTGACGGCTGTAACAGTGTGTCACAGAGTAACAGTAACATTTTTTATCTTATTCTAACAAGGTAACTGTCATAAGCATGAAGAGAGAAAAGCTTGTGACTGTCATAAAGGGGATTTTTTTAGCTCGTGGAACTGCTTTTTTAGTTTGTTTGTCACAGTTACAGTCTGTTATCATATAATACCTGTTTTAAATACCTGTTACGATAAATACGCCTCACTCCTAAAAGATACAGGAGTCTTAATTTTAATCAATAGCCCTCGGTGACACCATCGTTTGGAGGCTGCCTATTCTTTTCAGGGAACTACACCATGCAAACCGTTAGTTTTAGAATACATATAAATAATTTACACACATATTTTAAAACTTCAAAAACACGTACTGAAAGCACCTTTTATTAAAAATGGGCGCCAGATATCAGTATCAGTGACACGTGTAACTTCAACTGTAAATAACAAAGGCATAAACGTAGTGATTTCTATTGATGTAAAATGAACATTGAATTTTGGTAAAACGAACATTGAATTGAGGTAAAATGATCATTCAATTGTGGGACATGGCTGTGGAGTGCCCTTTGTATCGTGGCGTTTTCTGTGTCTTTTGTTACCGTGAACTATGTGGTGCCTCTCTCTTTTTGTGCCCGTTGAGGCTACAAAGGGATTGTGTGTTTTCTTTTAGATGGACACTATTATTAAATCACTTGTTAATACCCAAAAATGTTTTTTGATAAACTTGGGTCTTAGATCGTTATAATTAACAGCCTATTGATCTATTCTCGTGTCAGCACGAGCTGTACAAGAATAGATAATGCCGTGATCAAAAAATTTCCAGTTAGTAAGGTTGGTAGCGGGGCTGACTGCCAGAGTGCGGACGTACTTAAGCATCGTCAATCGTGGAGGGAACACATCTAGAAATAAAAAAAATATTATATCAATTATCTAATGGCAAGATCCTGCTTGTTGTTACACCTTCGGCAAAATGGTGAACGAGCGCCATCTTTTCTTTTTCTTCTGTATATATAAAAGGTGAAACTGACTGACTGACAGACTAATCTATCAAAGCACCGACGCACAATCTTGAAACCGCTGGGGTTAGAAACTTGAAATGTTGACAGTAGGTATCATTTAGAACATAGGCATCCACTAAAGAAGGGTTTTTGGAAATTCCGTCCTTAAAGGGGTCAAATGTTAACGTTTGTATGAAAATCCTTATTCCACGGGGTTGTTAGCATGTTTGACACAAACACTCTTCTTTTGTTCTTTTAATGAAAAGCGGACTTTTTGGATTTTAAAAGTGATCCTAAAAGGGGACTTAACTGGGACTTAATATTTGTAGAGAAGAATTAAAAAGTACCGATTTATTTTTGGTTTACGAACAGCCACTATACATATATTCAAATTTCATACGGGCAAAGCTGAAGGCAAAAGCTAGTACGACTCTACTAAGGTTATGTCATTTCGTAATTAAACTAACTGTTCATAGAAATCATAGATTTCTATGAATAGAGTGTTCGGAGCCGTCGCCACATTTCGTCAATGGTAACGCTAAATGATTAATTAATAAACATTAATAAACGTTCGACTGCCTCATTGATCTAGTGGTCGCAAGCGTGAATACTGAGCGTGAGATCCTGGACTCGATCCCCAGGTCGGGCAAAGTATAATTGGGTATTTTCGTGTGGAATTTCTCAGTAGCAGCCCGGAGTCTGGATTTATGGCCGGTTGATGACAATAGGCTGGTCCCCTATTACATGGGACTGATACATAACGGCGTAATGAAGGAATATTATACACCTCTGCCCAACCCTTAGGGGAGTACAGGCGTGATGTTATGTTTTGTAATAAACATACAAGTATGTATTCAGTCAGCCTTAAATTCTTCTATAAAGTTCTACATTCTTCCTACAAAGTTCTACATTCTTCCTAGAAAGTTCTACATTCTTCCTACAAAGTTCTACATTCTTCCTAAAAAGTTCTACATTCTTCCTACAAAGTTCTACATTCTTCCTACAAAGTTATTCTCGCTAAAATTGTTTATCCAATTTACATTTAAATATTGAATAATATTCATCCGTTAAGCAAAAGCGATACTTAAATCTTTATGAAGGAATACCGATGTATTTTCTAGGTCGAGAATATTAAACAGTTCCGGCTGAAAGATTTCACTTTGACTATATTTCGTCTGATTTGATTTCACTGTCGACTGGTTGTCAGGGTAAGACGTTCTCTCTGTGATTTAAACTAAGTTGATTTCAGAACGACAAAATCTACTATGAAGGTCTAGAAACAATTTAAGTTTCAATAGAAATTTAGCTATGTTTAATGTAATTACGGTTTCTAATTCTAAATGATTTTGACGTATTATGCGTGCGTGGTTAGGCATCGTTTATGAAGACGCGGGATCCGCCGCGCACTGTCATAATCATCATACAACAATTAAAAAATAAGCGCGGTAAAACGCCTCTCCATAAACGCTCTCATTTATATCTATATATAAAAATTAATCCCTATTTCCCTTGGTTACGGCATCACACGTGAGCGGCTGGACCGATTTCGCTAGTTTTTTTTTGTTGTATTCGTAATTGTCAGGAGAACCTTCTCCTGACAATTACGAATACAACAATGAAAGAAGCTAGCCGAAGCTATCTCTCAGTATCCTCCGGTTTCTGAATTAAGAATTCTAGGATAAGCCGTACTTAAGTAACATTTGATCTTAAAGCATTTTTTTGACAACTCCGTACTCAAATACTACTTAAGTGTTGCTTATCCAGAATTCTCAATTCAGAAACCGGAGATATGTCCATATTCTTCATTTGTTTACCGCATGCATGAAAATGGCTTTTTGTTACTATTTTGATATTTTGTTTCTGAAAGTAGGAGTAGGTAAGTAATAGGTAGGTAGTAAGTAGGAAAAAGTGCATTGCAACGCATGCCAAGTACAGCTAGTAATAAATATATCAGACTGTGAGTGTCCCACTGCAGGGCAAATGCCTTTTCTCATATAGAGAAGGAACGAGCATTGATTACAGCAGGTTGGCGAATTCAGACCATTTAGTTCAGGGGGGTTACCATGATCTGTTAGAGCAGGAATGTTTTAATATTATTCCGAGAGTGGGAAAGTGACAGTGCTAGACAGCTCTCTAGCGCCATCTCTTACCCACTCTCGTAATAATATTAAAACATTCCTGTTCTAAGAGATCATGGTAACCCTTCTGGTTTCCTCACGATGTTTTCCTTCACCCTTTTGTCAGTGGCGTCTTAGATATCTAGGAAAGTACATAATTACGACATTGAAAAAGTCACATTGGTGCACGACTGGGTTTGAATTGCGGGTTCTAACCCAGGCGGCAACCAATAAGCTTAAAAAGGGAGTTTGTAACTACCGAGCCACTGGAGGCCATTTAAGAAGTTTATTAGTTTAATTTGAGTAGTATTAAATAGTCTATAACATACTTTTTATTTGAATAAGCTATCATTCTTAGTTTCAGAGATATAAATGTTAATTTTAGTGACCCTATCTGGGTCACTAAAATTAACATTGCTCCCGAGTGTACTTTGTGAACACAAAAAAAACACCCGAAGTGTCTTAATATTTTCAGCCAAGTTACATGAAAGTCACTTAAGTCATTTAAAAGCTTAAGCAACACAGAAGCTTCGCTTGGTGCCACACTTGTAGTAGCGTGTCTATAGGTCTAGCGCATAATTGAGTCAGTGCCTGGGGTATGGGAGCGGCACGGGAGGGGTGACATATGACGTGACATGACGTGTCCGAAACTATCTCGCTATTTACGTGATAAATAAAATGAAGATATCTCTTACGATATTTTTACTACTACTAGACAATGAAAGTGTTAATCATTCATACAGTGATTCGGGTACAGACAGCGATAAGGAATCTGATTAATTAAATTTGGGATTTCGGGAATTGTTTGTTGTTTTTTGTTGTTTCAGTTGAAAATATTAATACTTATTAAATAAAATAAAATAATTATTGTAACTTATTTTTTTGTTTATATTGTCACGCGCAATTATATTAATTAATTTAACTTAAATATGCACACGTAAATATCGTAAGAGATGTCTTCATTATATTTATCACGACGTAAAGCGAGATAGTTTGGACACGTCGTCATGTGTCACCCCTCCCGTGCCGCTCCCATACCCCAGGCACTGACTCAGTTATGCGCTAGACCTGTAGCGCGCAGTGTGCCATGCTAAACTAGGTGCTATGCGTTAACTTGAATATTCACTATGTGACTAACAGTAATGCAATGCGGCTCCAAGCGTCAGTGTGGCAATGGCAATAGTCGACCGTGCATCAGTTCGCTAATATATTCGTATATCACCAACGCAGCCTAGCAGTGAGTACCAAACGAAGCACCTGCTTATGTGGCTTGGGCTTAAGGTGTTCACCATAACTTTTCCATTACAAATGAGGCAAACTTCTAGCGGTTACGTTATATGGCGGAAGTACCCTACGCAACCACACAAAGCAATTCCACGCCGTTTCTGAGGACCGCAACAATGCATAACTAACATCTGTTGGTAACATGCTAACACACACACGTGTTTAGGAAGGTTTTGTGGACTACAAATACATACAAACAATGCCTTCACTTGAAGACAATAAGTTGGTAAGTGTTTACTCACACACTTACCGATTACATAAGAAAGAAAAAAAGAAAAATTCTGCATCCATGCTTCAGTTACGAATTCAGAAAATGGAGCTTATAATCCGTGACCCCAAATATGACCTAACATGTAAACACAGCTAATCATAGCTGAGGATATGCGTATTTTTATGAAATCTTTGAACAGCTATTTCTCTTAAACTTTTAGGGAAAGTGGTAGATCAAAAGTTATTCAATATTATGGGTACTTTAACACTCTTTCGAATTTGTACCCGGTTTCCGAATAACCTTGTTTATTATAAACTAGCTATTGCCCGCAGCTTCGCTTGCGTATCTTCTTACTTCTAAAGTACCAGATTTCTCATACAAACTTACAACACTTATTTCACCCCCTTAGGGGTTGAATTTCCAAAAATCCTGAAACATGTGTACGTTTATTTCTGACCAGTAATCTAAATATTGAATTTCATGCTTCTTACTTCAAAAGTACCAGATTTCTCATACAAACTTACAACACTTATTTCACCCCTTTAGGGGTTGAATTTCCAAAATCGCTCAAACACGTGTACATTTACTCCTAACCAGAAACCTTAACACTTAATTTCATGCTTCTTACTTCAAAAATGACGGACTTGCATACAAACGTTAATCACCCTTTTCACCCCTTTAGGGGTTGAATTTCGAAAAATCCCTTCTTAGTGGATGTTTTCGTCACGTAAGGAACCTACTGTCCAAATTTCATATTTCTAGCTTTAGTGGTTTAGGCTCTGCGTTGATGAATCAAATGTCAGTCAGTACCAGTCTCTTTATATATAAGAAGATTAATGTTACTTATACTACAAACTGTCTAGACTAGATTCTATTTATTGAACAATTATTGTTTTCACCAAAAAAGCAAAAATAAGTTCAAATCATCTCAATAATAAGGTCCACACGAAAGTATTAAAGCCATTGATTTAGATTTCAAATCATGATCCTGATCATGATCATGATTGAAGTAGATACAGAATTATTGGTGCACAGAAACTACATATTTAGATATTTTCTTCTGTATATGATGAATAATATAATTGAAAGGAACGAACAATTATTGCTATATAAGCAATAACAGGAGCCCAATTTTACTAACAGATTTTTTTCTCAATTGCAACTGAATCGTTCATTCAGACACCAAAACGAAAACTGTCTGAATAGATTCAGTTGCAATTGACAAAAGTTTCTGTTAGTAGAATTGGGCTCCAGATGTATTCACTTGTGTAATTTCAGACAAGAAATTACATTCCGCTACATCACCTAGAAATCTAATGCAATCTCTACTTAATTATAAATGACAAAACGAGTTTCTCGCAGATCCATCTGTTACGTCTTCGAATTTAATAAAATTTGCAGAAAACGTTACCGGATACTTTGAAAATGGGGACAGGGTGCCAAAGGTATGAAAAAAAAAATGACATGAACGGAACTGCGGGCACAACTTGGGGGTACAGTACGACACAATTAAGAAATCGCATCGGCAAACTTCGTAAAACCGATCACTTCCGAACTGAGTGAGCCTTCTAGACCACGAATGTTTATTAGTACTGCGGTGCGAGCACGGATCTTTTTATCGAGTCGATTCGAGAAATTTGTCTATTTTAAAAGTCAAATTGTTGTCATTTTATCCATATCTTATGTCAAATTTGACGTTTAGAATAGATAAATTTCTCGAATCTACTCGATAAAAAGATCCGTGCTCGCACCGCTGCAATGAAACATGATCTTTACGCTGAAGCGTAAGTATGAGTGGCGGGAAAAAGAGCGACTGCCATTGGTCGTTCGACAACATCGATCTTAGTTGTATCGTACTGTACAGTCAGCGTCAAACAATATCGGTTCGAACAGACTGTTCATAACTACCTAAACAACTAAAGAATTTAAACTTTATCTCAATGGGATAAAATTCTTGCCAGAATTTTATCCCATGTTGTCGTGTGCTGTGTTCATTCCGAAAGATATAGTTTAATTTTCTTAGTTGTTCAGATTATTTTAACAGTTTCTTCATCCCAATATATGTATAAGGTTAGTCGGAAATCCGCGGGTCACTTAAAGTATCACTGAAGACTGTTTTAAAGCATGTGTTAAAATTTCAAAATTCGATAATTTTTATTTCCTTGCAATATGATTTTGATTTTAGTTTTTTCAGAAATCCTTGACTTCTGCTTTAGTTACGAATTCATAAAATGGAGCGTCTAATCCGTGACCCCAAATATGACCTAAAATATAAACACAGCTGATCATACCTCACGATAGATAGATAGATTTTAG
Organism: Amphipyra tragopoginis; assembly: GCA_905220435.1. Classification (NCBI taxonomy): domain Eukaryota; kingdom Metazoa; phylum Arthropoda; class Insecta; order Lepidoptera; family Noctuidae; genus Amphipyra; species Amphipyra tragopoginis. The sequence goes on from HG992006.1 coordinate 10,393,000, forward strand.
CGTACTTTTTATGGAATGTTTGAATAGCTATTCCTCTTAAACTATTGACTTTTGGGGAAAGTTGTAGAACAAAAGTTACTCATTATTATGGCTACTTTTTTTTCGACTAACCTTTTTTTTCGACTAACCTTTTTTTTTCATTTTTTTTCGTGGTAAAATCCTCATGGATGCTCTTCGCCCGGGGAAGGCAAAGGGGTATGCTGGACTCTTACCGACTAAAAACTCACGGAGTTCCTTCTCCTGACCGTTAGCCGGGTTCACGGATTTCGCAGCTGCATGCACCGCGACCCCGGCACGCCTCGGTCCGGCAGTTCCTGGCGGATCTCTCCTTCTGTGGAGCCTTGCCCCACGTCCTCCTGAGAAACGCGCACGGAACACTGCGCACTGCCTTCTCCCCCTAACCCGCTGCCCGTAGGCCAAACACTACAGTGGCCGGAGATAATCGCGCGCCCTCCGGCGCCCGGTGCGTATGGCGCGGGAAGGGAGAGTGGCAGCTGCCTCTCTCCCTCTCCACTCCCTCCTTGGTCGCCATCACCTCCTCGCAGAAGAAGGTGACGGCTTCCCACGCACTCTCGCTCCCGACCATGGACAGAACCACGGCCGGAAGCGAGAGGTAAACTTTCCGACTAACCTTGTATTTAATGCTGTAACTACTTGATAAGTCGTGATACTCTGAAGCAGTGGCAATGTTTACCTAAGTAAGGTAAACTCAACATAGTGATTAATTACCTCAATTAAGTCCCTCCTTCAAACATGATAATACTTTTCGCACACATAATCTTTCGAAGCACTCTGGCGTCAGGAATTAATTTTAAGATTTCACCAACATAATTATGTAAGGAGTTGCCTGCAGGATATACTAGGGATTCATGAAATATTAATATCATATACAGGCGCTCCAAGTTTGTATAAGAGAATTAGTTTCGTAACTTCATCCATGATAAGCTTGGATAAGGTGTAAGTCAATTCCTTTATGGTTGGAAAGTTCTTACTCATTTATTTTTTATCTATATCTAAACATAATAATAAATCTGTAGACTTGGTGTGTCTGTAGAAAGGCAATATATCAAAAAGAAAAAGTGGTCGTTTTAGTGCTTATTCACACGAAGACGATTCGTTTTCTTTGACGAATCGTCTTTTTTTACGATTCGGTTTTTTTTTTGACGGCCTCTATTCTTTTGATGCCCGTGTTCACACGCATCACGAATCGTTAAAAATATCGGACACGTCTTAAATAACGTATCGTCTTTTAAAAACTCTTTCGTCAAAAAACACGAATCGTGATTTTTTTGTGACGGATCCATCGTGTTCGATAGTTCATCCAAGACTAAGAATCACGAAACGAATGTGAACATCAATTCGGAAAATGTGGATATTTTGAAGAAACGTATAAAACACGATTCCGTATGCAATCGGAACGTCCATCCGTCATGACGTATCGTGTTTTATGACGAATCGTCAATGACGGGACCCGTGTGAATGCGCCCTTAAAAGGATAAAGAATAGAATCAATTACGATCATTTTTTGGAATTTTTGTTTGTTTGTGCGCGCGTCACGTAAAAAATACCAAATCAATGCAGTTGACTTTCATAGAAAAATATTGTGCGTATCTCAAAGTAACATTAAGTTTTTGTTTCATCGTAATCGGTTTGCTCAATCAAAATATAATAGAATTTAAAGTTCTGTTATCAAAAATAAATTAGCATTATTTGTACATTTGTACCATAGTTACTGTTCGAGTCGCGACTTAATTCTTTATTTAACTTACACAAAGTTTAAGCATAGTAATGACACGCAATGACATTTAAACTGACACAGGACAATACAGCAGGTGTGGCAGCGGGTCTCAAACTAGGCACAGCCTGTATCTTGGTGACCCAATTACAAATTAAGGTACATACATTTATTTTGTCGTGTTCTGCTAGCGCAGGTTTGTGCGTCGCTGACATAATTTAAAATTATAAATTAAAATTATATTTCAACAAAGATTGATAAAATAAATAGAGGATCATAAACAAACATTAAACAAAAAACAGTTATGTTGAGTGTGAGGTGTGAGTGTGTGAAAGCTTAGTATGCGAATGAGTGTATTTTGAGCGTGTGTGAGTGGGTACTAACTGGTGCTACAAAGTAGCCTTTCTGTTTCCTCGTAAGTTCGGCCCTGCAGCCATTCTTTGAGTGTTGTTTTGGCCTCATGGTAATTACTCGGGATTGCGGTAATTTTGCTTAAGTGGTATTAACTATTGGATTGATTACTAAAACGCTGTATTTAACGTGCTAAAAACCATTTATTTTATGACGAATATTACGCTAAAATCATGGTTAATGAAAATGCTGGTGAATGCACCCGGTTGCTGTCCGAATATGCACTGACTTCGGCGCGCACTCAAACGTGGCTTAAATCCTAATTGATTCGCTAGATAAGCAAAAGGGTGTTTGAATAACATTGAACAGTTACTCAATAGACAGCGTTACGCGTATGTTAAATCGCGTAATCAATGTAGACTATTAATATGGTTACATTACATTTGATGACATTTAATCATGTCAATTGTTTTATATAGGTAGTTTAGCTTCATTTTGTCTTTTGTAAAAGTGAGAACTTCGTGGACTTGCCTCTACATATAATTGTGTAAATTACTATTATTCAAATAGTATTTTTTTTGTTTAATTTTTAAACTCAAGACTTGGTTCATTACTCACAGGTCTGTGGTCAAAACTACATTGTTCTCTCTTAACTATCCTAAATCAAAGTACTGTATTTACTGAAGTTGTTAAAGATATCCTTTTTTTAAAAGAGTAACCATGGAGTTTCTTGCCGGCTCTTCTCCATAGGAAACCACTAATTGGTACCGTGCACCTAAATTCGTCTTTTCATAAGCGCCTGTATTGGTATAAGTGAAATAAAAAAAAATGATTTGATTTGATTTGATTACATTCTTTAGTTATTTCAATATAGAATTCCACCTTGCCGCGGTTGGAGTCGCGGGCAAAGCTAGTATAAAATAAAGTATTGTTCCAACCTGGGCAAAGTGTTTTTGTTTCAGAAAAATCACCGTTATTTGTATTGTGTCTGATGCACTATGCTGTACCGTTTACAGAGCACTCTAAACTGTATAATAGTACACGATATTAAATATTATTATCTTTAAAATAATGTACAACAATAACACGCTTTAAAATAATTTATAAAAACAACATAATTATGATCGGAAACATGAGTACAAAAACGCTCGTAGCGCAGCCACACATTCCTCCGATTTCAGAATTGATAATTGTAGGTGCAGTACTTAAGTAACATTTGAGTACAGAGTTGTTATAAAATGACAGATTTTGAAGCATTTTTTGACAACTCCGTACTCAAATACTACTTTCCCGAATTCTCAATTCAGAAACCGAAGGATAGATACTCTGATACCGACATATTTAAGCTAGTAAGAACCGATTTCAATGGTTTGTAAGGTATATGCTGTCCTATTTGGATTCGATTACTAACAAGATAACATAACATCATGCTTATATTCTCTGGAGGGTTGGGCAGAGGTGTATATTTAGTACATCCTCATCTCACCGTTACGTTAAGTCCCATGTAATAGGGGGCGAGCCTATTGCCATCAAACGGGCACAAATCCAGACTCCGGACTGCTACTGAGAAATTTTTCACGGAAAAATCCAATAACACTGTCGGACCTGGGGATCGAACCCAGGACCTCACTCTCAGCACTTGCGCTTGCGATCACTAGACTAACGAAGCAGTTTAACTGTCAAGTATCAAGTGTACTAACAAGATAAAACGAATCAAAAATAATGAAATACGTAATGTGGAGATTTAAATACGACGAACTTTCGTGGACGCGATCACACCGATAATTCAGCCATCGTCAAGTTGTCTCCAACCCAGTTGAGTCCCACTAGGAGTCGCTCTTAGTGCTGTTGTTGCAGGTAGTCATGAGTTAGTTCCGTGTGGTGCCGGACGTAAAGAATAGCACTACCCCATCTCTTCCCATGGGTGTCGTAAAAGGCGACTAAGGGATTCACTAGAGGATGGGCAGCACCGTCCTTTGAGTATTTTAACAACTATACTGCGATCGCCAACCTGCCAAGCGTGGCGATTACGGCAAACCCCCCCCCCCTTTTGGGGGAGGCCTATGTCCAGCAGTGGATGTCTTTCGGCTGAATCATCATGATGTTAGTGTAGTATAAGTAGTTAGCTTAGGTTAAGTATTTTACTTCCTCATCATTGGCTGGAGGCCCTTCAGGTCTCGTCAATAACTGCCCGGTTACGTAGGACTGGTCCGCAAGGGCCAGTATCAAAACCACAAAAAGACAAAAAAAAATGATATACGCATATGCACGCTATGGTAAAAATAAAAACCGGCCAAGTGCGAGTCGTACTCACGTACGAAGGGTTCCGTGCCATTATCTATAAAAACGGCAAAAAAAACACGTTTGTTGTATGGGAGCCCCCTTAAATATTTATTTAATTCTGTTTTTTAGTATTTGTTGTTATAGCGGCAACAGAAACATCATCTGTGAAAATTTCAACTGTCTAACTATCACGGTTCATGAGATACAGCCTGGTGACAGACGGACGGGCGGACAGCGGAGCCTTAGTAATAGGGTCCCGTTTTACCCTTTGGGTACGGAACCCTAAAAAATGGAGTTAATATGTCTGCGGTGCGACCAACAGACGAGAGTATAATATATGAAACTGAAACAACTTTTAAGAACCTCCTAATAATCAATCTACAAGTTTTGAAGAACTACAATAGCTACATAGACAAAACTAAAAGCGATCGCTAATTAATTAAATAAACAAGTTCTTGAGTATCATGTTTTACCTGACATTCAAACTTCAATGAGTACAAGGTTTCGTCTTAATTATTATTGCGTAATTATGTTTTAAGAACAGCTAGTGTTCAAAGGGGTAGGCTGAAATTTGTAATATTAAATACCTGTAAATTATTAAATACCTGATCTACCAACCAGAATGGTTTTCCAGATTTTCATTAGGCTTCAAATCAAATATTTATTTGCTCAAATACGGTAGATGTAAAATACAGGTGTTGGTCTTTTTTCAAGTACATCATATTCTGCCCCATGGGGCGTGCAAATCGAGTTTATATAATAATAGGAATCAAAAAAATGATAAAAAAATATAACTAATTACAGATTTATGTTCGTAATATTTAAGCATTAGCTACCTACTTACCTGCTTGTGTGGATAGTACGAACATGACCGACTGTTCGCTCTGTCTAGCCTTTTCTCACATTCTTCTTCTCTCGTGTCAGCAAGAGCTATACGAAAACAGCTCATGCTGTGGTGAAAAGATTTAGCCAGTCAGCAAGGTTGGTAGCGGGGCTGACTGCCCAGTGTGCGTCGGTTTTTTTTTTTTATTACTTGACTTAGTCCCGTTTGACCCTCGTCGCACCTGATGGTAAACGCAGACAGGGTCTAAGATGGAGCACAAGTTACAGAGACACAATGAATCCAAGTTACAGAGATATAGAGGGATTCCCCTATACCCCTCTGGCTCCTCACATACACACGACGGAACACAGTAAACTGCTTGGGGCCGGAGTTTAATGTGAGGGTGGTAGCTAGCCAGGCGGACCGTATAGATCCTACCACCAAGCAAAACTTAACAACATACTTAAGTATCGTCACTCGTGGAGGCTCTTTTCATGCACCCCATATTCTCATATTGGGACCAGACTCCAGTATAAACAGATGCGGCTAAATACCAGTATTTTACACGGAGCAACTGCCATCAGATCTCTGCAACCCAGTTACTGGGTAATGCCGATATCCTAAGGTTAGTCCGATTGTCAGACATTTGACAACCCGTAACGACTGTCATATGTACTTGTATGGTCCCTGGGACCGACTGTTTAACGTGCTCTCCGAAGCACGAAGGGGTCTTGACGTGTACCGAACGGTCACCCATCCACAGAATGACCGTGGCAAGCGCAACTTAACCTCGCAAATCGTATGATCTACGCGGTTGATAATTAGCCACGAACCCTTCCCGTATATTACCGACTGTATTAGACCATAAATCATCATCATTATTAATTACAGACCGTGAAGCAGGGCCAACATGTCAGAGGGCGAGTCTACAACCGGCTAATTATTATCCGGCTAAACGATGGATTCTGTGGTTTGCATAACAAAAACTCGACTACGACAGCACTAACTTTATTATTATTTGTATGCTCTCGAGTAAAATGTAGCGAACTGACCATCTTATTATAACATCCTATTGTATTGGTTGGAACCTACATTTTTTGATTTGATTTGATTCGGTGCATTTCTACGCATCAACAAATTTAAAGCACTGACTTCTGAAACTATATGTATTTTATAAAAATCATCATCATCTGCCTAGCCTTTTCCCAACTATGTTGGGGTCGGCTTCCAGTCAAACTGGATGCAGCTGAATATCAGTATTTTACATGGAGCGACTGCCTATCAGACCTCCACAACCCAGTAACTGGGTAATACGATACTCTTGGTAAGACTGATTGTCAGACTTTCTGGCTTCTGACCAACAGTAACGACTGTCAAAGATCTACAAATGACAGCCGGGACCAACGGCTTTACGTGCTTTCCGAGGCACGGAGGAAACTCGCTATGCTAAATGGTCACCCATCCACAGACCAACCTCGGCAACCGTGGCTTAACCCAGTAGATTGGTCTATGCGGCTGTAATTATTTAGCCACGAGCTCCTCTTATTTATCGTATTTTATAATAATAATTATGGTAATTATTTTATTCCTTTCAGTTTTTTTTTAAATCGTTTTTTTTCTTTTTATTTAATAGTTTTTAGTGCCACAAATTAAAATTACAAACGCGCACAAATTCGTGGACCACTACTACAACTAGAATGTCGTCCATATTAGTAATTTATTTGTAAACAAGTAACAATATTGTATAAAAAAATCTATTCAACCACACATAATGGCATCTATTTGGGACCAAATCGAAAGTATTCCGCACCAAATAAAAAAAGAATTACGGTAATTTGTCAACAAATCACGGTATACATAAATAAAAAAAATAAAAAATACTCTTCCTTTTCGAGTTCGACTAATAACACTGCCGACAAACTGCTCTGCAGTTTGGCAGATGTAATATTAAGAAAACACTGTAATAACATAAATAAATAAAAAATAAAAAAAGTTTTTAGTTGTATGGGAATTCAGAATAAAAGAATCGAGTAGCCGCCCTAAAACAGATGTTACAAACATCTAAACTTACCCTAGCCATTATTTATTAATATTCTGCAACACAAAATATGCACAAGAAGAACAAAGCCTTGCACTTTGAATTCACTACGAATTCAGTTTCGGAAGCTATCGCCATGTAGTCGATTACTGTCGAGATCTCACAATAGATCGCTCCAGGACAAAGTAGAAAGCTTTTCGTAACATCGTATTTCACTAGCCATTTTAAAGAGAACAAATCTTTTACTTTTCAATAGAGCATTGAAATTATATAGCCTGAAAGGAAAATACGAAACTTCGTTCCGAAACTTGAATAAAACATTGTTTAAAATTGAGTAATTATTTTGTATTAAAGACTATCAGAATTATAATCTCTTCTGATTAAATATTAGCCGAAATTAATAATTTAAAATCTAGGTACCTACTTACATCGAATAATGGATTTATTGAAGATAAAATTGATGCGTTTAAAATTTAGACAGCGAACGATTGATATGGGTTTGTTTGACTTTCAGATTAGGTATTTGGAATGTGAAAATTGAGACCTAAGGTCTAGACTTTGATTGACAATAGAATCACTGGGTCTATAGACTTGGAGAGGTTCAAATTCAATCAATCAATCAATTTTGTCTATATCTCGCCATATTATACGTATTTCGAGTTCAGTGAAGACTTTAGTAACTAGTATTTGAGTGAAAAACATTCGAGTTCCATTGTGGCGTACTGCCCGTGCGATTCTCCATTGTTTTCGATTGGTTGTCATCATGGGCGATATTTATTGCGGTTGCTGGTTGGCAATTTTTCTTATTCATTCTCTACTACATTTGATTATTTCCCAAACCGATAAATTGTCTTTGGTTTCCAGTTATGAGATTCTCTATTTGAAACAACTAACGACAAAAAAAAATTACAGCACGAAGAATTACCAAACTGAAGGGGTATATAGTCGGCGGCGCACGTTGCTCGCAGAACGGATGGCCGATGGAGCCGAAGGATTATGGAGTAGCGATCGCGTAGCGGGACAGTGCGAGTAAGCCCTCTCACAAGGTAGACCGATGAGCTGGTGAAGGTCGCGGGAATCCGCTGTATGCGAGAAGCACAGGACCGGTCGATGTGGCGATGCTTGGGGGAGGCCTATGACCAGCAGTGGAAGTCTTTCTGCTGAATGATGACGATGATGATGATTAGAAACACGTTGCTGCTGCAGCGCTGCGTTCGTAGACGAGTCCGTGCAGCAGTGCTGCTGTAGTAATATGCATTTTGATTCTCAACTGCTATATTTGGTTACCAAATACGACACGTGAAAAAATTACACTATAATTTACCGCAGCAATGACGTTGTAATAAACACCAATACGATTCAACTAATATTTTTAAAATGTAAAAGTAATTTTAATGTTTGCGAAATGTCATATACTCGTATAGATATTTTATCTGACGAAGGCGGGCGGCTGAATTATTAAATTTTAACCTTATATCGAAGACATAAAATTCAAAACACTAGCCTTCGTGAGATAGAAATACGACTATAATTATGATTTCTCGGTGGAATAGGGAAAATATTTTAGTTATTATGCTAAAATTTGGATTGAGCATACCTACCCGAAGTAAAATATGAACGAAAAGACCATTTTAATCCATTAATATTCTATTCTACTTGTTCGAATTTTTATTTGCAAAAGCAAGGCATTATCGTTATTGGAAAAATATTGGTTATACAAGGATTGTAGGTACCAATAGATTTAAAGGTACAATTCCGTGCATCGCGGCCGATCGCAGCCGCAGGCGAACGATCGCGCGCGGCTAATGCGTCAATAGTCAGAGTATGAAAATGTATGGCACCGCTTCCGAAGTCTGCGACAGACGCGTGCGACTAACGATAGATTAGTCAGTATTATAAACACGACTATTGACGCATTAGGCCTAAAACACACACAAGCAACATACGGCATAAAGCGTGGCGCAGGCGCGTCGCTTTCATACGTTTTGTCTTGCCGCTTGAAATCTTTTTCGCAAAAAATGTATGAAAGCGACGCGCCTGCGCCGCGTCTGCACCTTACGCCGCTTCTGTGTAATTCACGCCTTAGCCGAGCGCGCCAGCTGCACGCGACCGATCGCGCGCTTCTTCGATCGGCCGCGATGCACGGAATTGTACCTTAAGGCGCAGTGCCACAACGCTGGACTTTTTATCACTTTTGTGCAGAATACTGACAAATGGTTGTTAGGATAAAATCCAGCAGTCTTCTTCTTATCGTGGCGTGGCCCGTAAGTGGCCACATTGATCGCTGCATCAGTCGCGATTTTGATGTCTTCAAAGGTATGTAGGGCACCGGAGACATTCTAAAAAGTGAGACATGGACTGGTAAAAAACACCACATTCGCACTGGATGTGGGTCGGATCTATGACGCCTTATTTTGCCAAATTATGTTTGATGGGGACTTATCTAACAGTGAACTATGACAGGCTGAGCTGATCAGCTAAAGATTCAGATTTAAGGCGTAGCGACTATCGTCTTTCTATCACAACCACTAGAAAATAGGTTTGAAAATGTTTCAGTTAGCTACCAAAAATTATTTAGCCAAAATTCACTCATAAAAACAGAAAAGTATAGCAAAAATACGATGACACGATTGGCGAAGTGGGTGAGCATGGTTGGTACGCAACGAGTCGTGGGTTCAATTCCCGCAGGGAATAAGTACCTATGTATTATGTATGACCTACAGATAAAAATCTTCCGAGTCTGAGTGATTATGCACGTGAAGATTTGTGTCCATAAAAGCACCAACGAGGCAGAAGAATTCTTACTGTAAGGCAACGCTTTTATTTAAAACAAAAAGAAAAAATCACTACATAGTATAAAACAAAGTCGCTTCCCGCTGTCTGTCCCTATTTATGCTTAGATCTTTAAAACTACGCACCGGATTATGATGCGGTTTTTTTAGTAGATAGAGTGATTTAAGAGGAAGGTTTTACGCTAAAAAACGTACACGTGCAAAGCCGGGACGGGTCGCTAGTAAACAATAAATGAAATACCAACAATAACGTTATACCAATTTCATGTCGACAGTAATAAACATGTTTCCCAGTCTAACAAGTCAGGTATTTCTAAACAAACTTAATACGAAACCATTAGTGTCTAACACGAACTTACTATTAAAATTTAAACCAGAGCACAACAGCGTAAGTACTTGCATGTAATACTAATAAGACATTGATTTTTGTACTAGTTTGTTGATGTGAGGCTTCCTAATACCCCTGAAGCGAGCTTACATCATAATCCACTGTTAATCACTTATTTGGTGTTGTTTCTATATTAAGTGGTGAAACCTTGCAACGCAATTATTCAAATTTAGTGCTCACAGCTGTTTGTACACGTTACTTGCTCCCTGTAATTTGTACAGTGCTAATATTGTACAGAATTCATACTATGTGTGTATATTGCAGGTGGGTGAATATTCTAAAAATCGTTATACCAAACTTAAGAATACAGATGTTTAAAACTCCAATTATGATAATGAAATCTCAAACTATACCACAGCCGTCAAGCAATAAGACAAGAATAAAAATCCGTCAAGTGCGAGTCGGATTCGCGCACGAAGGGTTCCGTACCATCGTAATCCTAACTAATATTTTAAATGCGAAAGTAAGTTTGTTTGTTTGTTACCTTTTCACGCCTAAACCACTGAACCCATCGTCCTGAAATTTTGCTTATACGTTGTCAGGTGTACAGAAACGGACATAGGGTACCTTTCATCCCGAAAAAAAGTCCGAAGAAAACAACAATAACGATAATAGGTGGCGCCACGTGTCTTTCGAATCATGATTGAATTATATTATTATATAAACTTTAGTAGTGTGTTAAAAGTTGATTGTTAAAGTCTAAATTAACGCGAGCGTAGCCGCGGGCTAAAGCTCGTTGTCTATAAAAACAGCAAAAAAATCACGTTTGTTGTTTTTAAGTATTTGTTGTTATAGCGGCAACAGAAATACATCATCTGTGAAAATTTCAACTGTCTAACTATCACGGTTCATGAGATACAGCCTGGTGGCAGACGGACAAACGGACGGACAGCGGAGTCTTAGTAATAGGGTCCCGTTTTACCCTTTGGGTACGGAACCCTAAAAACAATCTAAAATTACTATAATATTAACAATCCAAAAGAATATCGATGAGTTAAAAAAAAATAAGGTAATACGAATATTCACCCACTGTAATCATGTACAAGTGTGAGTATACAAGGTTAGTCGGAAAAGGGGGTACTAATCCGAAAGGGTTTGAAAGTAGCCATAATAATGGATAACTTTTGTTCTACAACTTTTCCCAAAAGTCAATAAGTTTAAGAGAAATAACTGTTCAAAGATTCCATAAAAAATACGCTAAAATCTTATCGTAAGCTATGATCAGCTGTGTTTACATTTTAGGTCATATTTGGGGTCACGGGTTAGAAGCTCCATTTTCTGAATTCGTAACTAAAGCAGGGGTGAAGTATTTTTGAAAAAACAACATGAAAATCATTTTCCATGGACATAAAAATTATAGAATTTTTAAATTTTAACACTTTCTGTAAAACAGTCATCAGTGATACTTGAAGTGGTCCGCGGATTACGAGTAGTACCCTCTTTCCGACTAACCTTGTATAAGATAGAGTAGAAACTATATTTTGTTGTTTTATATGGTTAATTGCTCTTTACTAAATCGTAGTGATATGTAAACACTGTAATGCTTTGTTTACACGGGCTTAGTATTTTAAATTAGTGCTTATCGTTTAGTACTTGTCGCTAAGTAGAAACGATCGGCTTCTATTCGCTCACAATTGCAGTTTTACTAATATAAGCACTAATTAAGCATGTTTCGACGCAATGTGTCAAGTACTCGTGGAACCCATGCATTATCGATAAACGTGATAAAGCGATTTCACGTTAGCTGCTTTAAGTTCCTCGTTGTGTTTCAATGTAAAGATAATATTAAAAAGTATATATAAAAATACACATCATAAAACTAAGATACCGTTTATTTTACGGTGACGGGCAATGATATGATCTTGCATTTTTTGACACAAAAATGTCACCCGTCGTAAAACTGGCGAGCGTCTAAATCTTTCACGGATGAGTTATACGATCGTATCGGAGGCCCTTTTCTGATTAGATTCCAGAAAAATCGTCGAATTTACGGGTTATAATCTCCGCTTTCATTGAGATAAAGACCACCGCGACACAATAGGAATCAGGGAATCCTAGTGTAGAAGCTAGTGCCAAATGTAAGTTTATTTTTACAATAAAGATTATTATTATTATTAATACTTTTAACATCGGTCGAGCGACGGTTTAATCGCTTTTCAGTCGTTGGATGGCGCGACTGAACACATCACTACACACGTACGAACGCCAGACGCAGCGATTAAGTGAAGCTGTCATCTTCGCAATATGGTTCAGTACCCGGTGCAATTCGAATTGCCAACCATACTATTAACTAGCTGTGTCCGCGACTCCGTCCGCGTGGAACTCGGAAAACAACATTGTGTCGCAGCAACTAAATAGTGTATATATTCGTTGATTATATTTCCTCACAACGTGATTTGATACCCGTAACGCCATATATTGAAAAGAAATGGTATACACAAATACATGCTAAGTTCTTATAGAAAACTTAAAATTCGCATAACTTTTGATTGCGTGAACCGATTGCGATGAAACAAAAAACATATGTTACTTGGAGATAAGCACAATATTTATTTATAAAACTCAACAACATTGGATTCGTTGTTTTTACGTGATGCTTGCACAAACAAACAGATAAACAGACAAACAGACAAACAGATAAACAGACAAACAGATAAACAGACAAACAGACAAAAATTCCAAAAATGTTAAAAATGGGTTCTATTGGTTATAGTTTAACACCGCAACCAGGTTTTTTTTTAAATATTTGCTATGTACAGACACGCCATGTCTACAGATTTATTATATGTATAGAAAACATAATCCTGTCTTTGCTGTCGCGCAGTCGGGTAAACAGTATTATACTTTATTTTGCTGTATTGTTTACTGTTCAATAAAAATAAAATAAGCAAAAATTGTTTTTATCATTAGGACAAGAGTTACCCGTGCATTATTAAACATCTTGGATCAAACACGTGAAACATTTCAGCCACATCATGCATATTAAACATAAAAATATTAAATTTCAAATTCCTTTTTGTACAAAAAGTTGCCAACCCTAGATGCAATTGCTAAAACGCACGATTTTAATACCGCGACCGAACACGCACACCAAAACACGATGCAGTCGCAAAATGGCCGATCGAAAGTATTGTGTCTACACTGGCCTTAGGCGCAGTTTACACACAAAGAATCAGACGTAGATAACGGACACAGAACTGCCGCGGATGTTTGTTTATTCCTCGTTCCTTTCACGATATTTCAAATAAATATTTATGTAGTCCTACGTTTCATGTTTGCTATCTACAAACAGGTGATCTACAAAAGCGGATGTCACATCCACGTCTTGCCAGGATGACAATCTACGATCTGATAGTAATAGAAACATCACTGAAATGTAGGCTATCGTAGCTATGAGATGGTTACGTGATAATTAAATGTTGTTCATAAGTTTTTATTTCTTGGAAATCGTGAATTATAATATAGTTTTTAACTCGCGCACATTTGCCATGGTCTTTTCTGACGGTAAACGCAGACAGGGTCTAAAGCTGGCTTCCCACGGTGCGTGGTAGCGCGCACCAGCTGTGCGTGGTATCATCCGTAAAATCACGCACCGTGGGAAGCCACATTATGAGGGTGCGTGATACGGTGCACCGCTCCGCACGCGTCCACGTTACCACGGACGTGTCGCTTCTCATGGTGTGCCGGTGCGAGCTCGTGTGTCGCGGTGCGCGCTATCACGCACCGTTGGAAGCCGGTATTAGATGGGAGCACACAAATCCAAGTATTAGAGATATAAAGGTAGATATAGAGGTGTTCTTCTACACTCCTCTGGCTCTCACATAAACATGACGGAACACAGTAAGCTGCTTGGTGCCGGACTTTAATGTGACGTTGGTAGCTAAGCAGGCGGACCATACAGATCCTAACACCAAGCCTGCTGGGTTTTGTTTAATCTTACAAAACGTTCCCGTCCTATTCCCAGTAAGCGGTGAGGAAGATTTATATTCTAGTCCGTCCCCACACGGGGTTATTTTCTCAAGTGGCAGCTTTTCTACGTAACAGGTTGGCAAACAACCCGACATTTCACCTAATGGAAGGTGGTTACCGCTGCCATATACCTACTACGCTAAGAAGTTTGTTGATGCGTTTCCTACCTTAGGGACAAAGTTGGAAAGTTTCATGAGCATGTAATTTCACGAGCACTTGAAACTGGAACAGCAATACTGCTTGGCGGCAGAAATAGGTGTGGGGATAGTTCTTCCCCGGACGAACTCTTTACTACTACTGTAGCTTATTTTGCTCTGCCATTAATGTAAGTAACTAATGCATTTAATTTCATCACGAACGTATGCATTTTTTGGGTTTGCCCGACTAGATTGACAGACACAGAGCGCGCCTCTCTCATCGCGAGCGCAACGCTACGCGGTGCGGTGCAACGCTACTTCGACTCGCGACCTTGCCGCGTGTTCAGCTCATGATTAAGAGCTCCATTTGGGTCCGTAACTAATCGGGCAATCCCGAAAAATGCACGTGAGTAAAGTAAAACTAATCATAAATAATGAATGTGTCTTACAAAAGTTATAATACAAAAGTAGCATATCTCGTATCTATCATAGTAATAAAAAGTCCTAGACAATCACTAGAATCCAATAACCGTGGTGATTCGAAACGTGCGAGTCCTACATCAAACAAATGACCTTCAATTGAAACAAAATACAAATTGAACGAGCGAAGTGAAAGTAAACCGTAGTTCAGAATAAAACAGCGTAAATCCAGACACGTAATCAGCCAAATCTCCGAGCTTGTATAGCATTGAGGCGCGTTTACATTTATTAGAGAAAATAGCTTATTCCGGCCGGTCGAGTAGTGAATTCCATTACATTCTATTATTACTAAAATGTCAAGTGGGTCCTGAGAAAGAATAGGCTATCCCTTATCTCTCTCCTTCTCTATCTTTCTCTGTACCGTATTCAGGGAAGCAAGATACAATACTTCCCGCTTAACAATTATCGCTATTGCGTTTCGTGTGACTGACAAAGACACTTTTTGAAAAGTGGGTAGTTGTATGTTTAAATTAGTCTCATGCTTCCCTGAATGAGATATAGGTGAAAAGTGAGTAATGGTTTTCTTTTTTTTTTTTTTAAATACGTTGCCCCACACTAAGATTTCTCTTGTATCGTGGGTGCGTTTACAGACACAAATCTCACAAACAAACGCCCAGACCCGAAACAACCGTCTGTAGGCCATACAAATTTTTGTTCCGTGTGGGAATCGAACCCACGACCCGTAGCGCAGAAGCCAATCGCTTAGCCACTGCACCAAACGTGTCGTCAAATTTACGTCTAATAGGGGATTTTCCCGGGTCGATTTTCGCCGCACGGCTAGGCCGTATGTCGAAAATCGACCGTCTAAATGACAATTCGACTAGGCCGCATGTGACTAAAATCGCAAGCCCAAAGTTGGGTTCCATCCGACTTTTGTCTTGCGGCGACAAGCCGCATGCGGCGGGTGACTAAAATCGACCGTGTAAATGGTCAGTTGCAGGCGATCGCCCGCCGCATGAGGTGTATTTTGCGCTGTGTTGTTCCGCTAGAAATTAACAAGTCGTATCCGATTTTTGTCGACCGGTGTAAATGGGGTGGCGATTCGATTTTACAAGCGATGCGAGTGGTGACTTGCCGCATGGCTAAAATCGACCCGTGTAAATCCCCCATAAGTTCAATGCAGAATAGCAACCTGCAGCTGCGATCGCGAATCCGATTGCCAAGCTTGGTTATTACGGCAATATTTTCTAGGGACGAAGCACAATGTTAACACTGCCGACTAGTACAAGTGGCCTACTGACGAGTTTAAACCAGTAACGGCCGATTCCTGTGATTTAATGAGCGTTATTGGTTAAAATTAAATCTCTTGTACCTTTACCAATAATGAAGTAAAAACCCCATAGATTTAAAATGTCACTTACGGGATATCTTCCGTGATTATTTCTTTGTTTGAGTTCCCGATTTTTCCATCCCCATAGATTTGTATAGCAAACAATATTATGTAAGTAGCTATCACAGGTAAAATCTTACGACTCTACTTATTTGCCAAGTATGAAAATGCTCCTATTGATAAGCAAAACGACTCATTTGTGACCATAGGAACTGGTCTAAAAAGCCCAACGCTTTAAAATTGAGCTAGTAAAGTTGTTTTCTGTACTCTCCTCGCATTAGACTACTTACTCGACCAATGTAAACGCGCCATTATTCCGTAACAGTTTATTACGATACTTTTATAGGTTACGCGTTTGTTATAAAGAAATACGTTGCGTATAAAATACACGTCTAGACGCGTTAACATTACCAGGTCTAATAAAACTGGCATAATACTAAAAGCTCGTATTTTATGAAGCTGCGGCAGGCGGGACAGTTATGTTGTGTGATATCGTCTTTTAACAGTGTGAGCTCCTTTAAATAAGGATGAGTTACACGATGGCTGATACATGCGTACCGTCAGTTGGTCAACTCAGACCTGACCCGTTGCCCGACCAGTAACAGGGGGCTTACTCCCTAAATCCGTCAATGCAGTTAGACGCCCGTCCGAAAGTAGCCCGGAACGTAGGAGTGAACAAAACAAGTGTCAAGTTCAACTTTTCGGACGGGCAAAAACACATCGGTAGTAGGGACAACTGTTAAATCGTGTTGTCATTCATTCTTAGTTCGGGCCCCGAAATAATCGTATGTCCGTAGGTGATAGGGAGTAGGAAACGCTCGTAACTAAGGCCGAAACCACGGACTTCGTGCTTAGGGAGTAGATCCCCAGGCCCGAGAAGGTGGCGCGCCGTGTCCCGCGCGCGGATCTCCATTGGACGTGAGCCAGGCCCCACAGAAGGAGAGGTCCGTCAGGAGATAGAGAAATGTTTTTTTTTTTTTTGATTATGGTAATGAACCCTTCGTGCGCGAGTCCGACTCGCACTTGGCCGGTTTTTTTAAACTAGTTTTCTACTTAACGAGCGCAATTTCTACTGGGAAGTAAACATTAAACAAGCCTCGCACGCGTTTTCGCGATCACGTAAACGCATCCTGCAACGTGAATGTCTATCTGGCAGGCCCCAATCTCGATTTTCTCGATTCTTCGACGGCCGATTATACGCTTATCATTAAAACATTATTTTGTGCCTAAACAAAACTAAATTATAAATATTTTGTACCTCAACAGTTTGCACCGTCTTGCCAGCGGGCAATCAAAGGTTTTTTTTTCAAAATATTATGCTTTTTATATCACCCAACAGAGCTAAGATATTGTACATTAATAATCCTGAATCGCAATTTTTCAAGTGCTATACTTTACAATATATTCGTAAATTAAAATCGAGATTGGGGTTCGCCAGAAGTCATACACTCCTGCAACCATTCGCACTTGCAGAAACGGATCGAGAGAGTCCTGAGTTAGCAGTATAAATATTAGGAGCGTTGCTTCTACCGATGACACGCAAAGTAGGTCAACTGGCGTTATCTATTCAACTCTATATCTTTGCGATAGACTGACAAACAGTCCCTTTTGTTCTTCAACCTTATCGATTCCAAACGAGTTTTTCAGTAGGTTAATTCTTTGGCTACTACTACGTAGATACGTATGTTACAGGAAATGTATGAAACCTAGGAGTTGCATAAAATTCCTAGGAAATGTGTAAAATAATTTATCAAAGGTGCTTTAATCCATAAATTTCCTAGGCATTAAATGCAATTTCTAAATGGTATTAGTAAATGTATACAAATTAACATTATACCTGTAATTTGGGGCACCCCGACACGGATAGGTCATCCCCTTCGTGTTAGGTTACTTTAAACGCTGCAGATAGAAATAGGAGCCCCGCTCAGCGGGGCTCCGTCGACTCTGCTCTGGAGACCCAAACAACCTTACAAACATCAGCGGAGGCACTCCCTTTTTTTATAAATGCTTACACTGTCTTTAGTTAGAATAATCAGGTCACAATATGAAAGATAAAAATCTTTTAACACATTTCCTATTGCTGTTTAGGAAATGTATAGAATTCCTAGGAAATGTGTTTAAAAAGTTTATTTCACACATTTCCTGTCGATTTTAGGCTTTATAGCTTTAGTTAGTCGGAAAGGGAGTACTAATCCGAAAGGGTGAATGAATTAAAAAAAAAACTATAACTTTCCCCAAAACTCAAAAGCTTAAGAGAAATAGCTATTCAAAGATGTCCCAAAAAAGAAACACTAAAACCTATCTATCCTCAGCTGTGTTTTTACATTTTAGGTCATATTTGGAGTTACGGACTAGAAGCTCCATTTTTTGAATTCGTAACTAAAGCAGAGATGAAGATTTTTTGAAAAAACTAAAATATACATCATTTGGCATAGAAAACAGTCATCAGTGATACTTTAAGTGGTCCGCTAATTAGTAATACTCGTAATAACTTTGTTCTACCAACTTATAAAAATCACAAACGATATTTTATATTTCCATGCCATTTCTTCCTCATAAAACTAATAGTGAAGATCTATTGGGCAGCTGGTGCATTGCGGCTATAAATAAGTCTCTATAAAAAGTGTTACCCCCATGACCCTACCCTACGGCGAAAGGGAAGGGTCAAATTAATGGCGACCAAGAAAAATCGCCACTCCTATAAAACTCCCTAAAACAAAGGCGTTTCGTGGGGTTTTGTGTTCATAAGATTCCAAAGTTTTTTAGCATTCAGTATTAGTAGGTCAAACTCAAACTCAAAACTCATTTATTCGAAATAGACTAGAATTACTTCGTTTTTTTGAACGTCAATGTAACAGTAGACAGCCCACAAAAAAGCCCTCCCTTCATTGTACTATACGGTACGGTATGATACACCAATTATCTTTTATTTTAATATAACACAAGGTGTCTATGTAGTGGGTAGGATAACTTTCAAACTCAAACTCAAAACTCATTTATTCAAAATAGACCAGAATTACTTAGTTCTTTTTGAACGTCAGTTTTACAATATAGACATCCCCCAAAAAGCCCTCCCTTCACCGCTTCCTAGTGTTTATGCTGTGAAGAAGAAACGGCGCAACAAACTCCCTCCTTTCAGGAAATGTAGCCGTTATTCAGAACCAAGATTTTTCGAAATGATAAAAATTAATTCATTTTCACTGCCTCGTTCGTCTAGTGGTTGCAACCGCGAATGCTGAGTCATGGGTTCGATCGAACCCGTTTGAAAAAGCTAAGTCACTTCTTAAACGTAACTGACACTGCATAGTTTTGAATCCTTTTTTCACCCGGAACATTCTAAAGTATACGCAATCAGTACGCAAAATCCGTGTATATTTTAGAAACAAAGTTTTAATTTATCACATTCTAAAATATACGCGGCTAGTTTCATATGGATGCGTTCTGGCCTTGTATGTTCTAGAAATACGCGTTCGATCCCCGGTTCGGGCAAAGTGTTATTTCTCAGTAGCAATCTGGAATCTGGATTTGTGCCCGGTTGATGGCAATATGCTCGCCCCCTATTACATGGGATTTAAACATAACGGCGAAAAGAGGGTGTACCATACACCTCTGCCTAACCCTTCGCGGAACACAGGCGTGATGTTATGTTATGTAATACAAACTTGTCAAGCTGATCAATAATAGCTTAACATCGAATAAAAATAGGCATTCGATAGAAAGATCCTTAAGAAAGAATTCTCCCTAAGACATTTATTATCATGATCATGTTCATAATGTCTGATTTACATCTCTCTTTTACGTTATTCTTCCGTTGTGGATAAGATACATTGATATTACCATACTTGTTGCTTAAGACAAACTGTTCAAGATACAATTTGAGGATAAAATATATTTTTGCTTTACACTTCCTTAAAGTAAAGCATTTGCCACACAAAATGCGGGGCGCGAGCGGTACCTCTTGACGGCGAGCCCGCGCCCGCATTTAGTTTGACATGCTTCATTGTAATCCCTATATGGACAAGACCGATGCAAAATGTTTATGTTTGAAACCTTATCACTCCATATTTAGGAGAGAAAAATTGTAAAAAAAACTTGTTATTACTTCATTATTTTGTCTAGTGAAAACGTTGATTAGTTTTTATTTCAATAATAAAAGCTGCTGTAAAACACAAGGACCGCTTTTAATTTAACGATTCCTTTTTCAAAAGATTTGATTAACCGTAGTATATTCGTAATAATATATTACGGTTTTAGATAAAAAAATTGGCACCAAAAACTAATTGCATTCCTGGTGTTCCTGGCATCCCTTGTTTTTTTTTTACAAAAAATATATTTTAGGACGTCAATTTCATACTTTCATAGCTAAAAATTCACTTTAGGTAAATATGCATCCGAATATTCGATTCCTATTCATAACAAAGGTTCGTTTTTAACTTAGTAAAGAATTACTAAACAAATTACTTTTCACTTTCGTAAACACGTCTTACTTCTAACAAAAGAAACAAGTCCCGATACCCTAGTACAACGAAAACCATTCCGAAAGGTAAATTGAAAATGGCAAAAATTAGACCCAACAAAAAAGTTTGGTAGGAGCTATACAGGCTGTGAACGAATTCTTGTAATTGCTTCAAACCGCGTGATCTACTGGTGACACAGATTAACCCTAAATGGGAATTGTCGAAAATAAAAAAAAAAAAATTTTTTTTGGTTTTCAATTTCTGATTCTTTTTAGAGTCTTGAGTTATCTGACTGCAAAGAGCGATATCGCGTCAGTCGTTCCTGCCAGCCGTGTCACCATACTTTTATTAATTTATGCGTGGCATCGAAATGTTCACACAAAATTATTTTTTTGCAAATAAAAAAATCTTTTTGATTTACTGAATCCATATTAGGTGGTTTAGATATGATCGGCAACAAAGCCGGATGAAAAAAAAAGATTTTTTATTTTTAATCAAGCTAAATCCCGTGCGGGGCCAATCTACACCAGTAGTAAATCATATGGTTTTAACAGCGTTTACAGCCTATAAAGGGTGTTAACGAATTCGTGTAATTCCTTCAAACCGCTTGATCTACTTACTGGTGACACAGACTTACCAATGCATTGAAATTTTATCAGAATCAGCAAAAAAAAAACAACAGAAACTTGGTTTTCTCTTTCTGGGTAATTTTAGACGAGTTAACTGACTGCACGGAGCGATATCGCACTAGTCGCGCCCGCCAGCAGTGTGTAGCTTTCATTCGTTTATGCATGGCGCGGCATCGAAATGTTCTTTCACATACAATTACTTGCCAGTGATTTTTTTTTTCTTATTTTTTTTGGCTCCTTATTAGGTGGTTAACAGTCGATCACTTACCATACCGCAAGAAATAAAAAAAGATTTTATTTTTTACTTTTAATGAAGCTTTTTGTTTTCTTTATTTTATATTAAATCTGCACGAAATTTACATACGTTCTGCCAAACTGCATAACAGTTTGTCGGCAGTTGTTCTCGTCTAACAATTTAAAAAAATGTTTTGTACACACATAATTATTATGTAAAACTTATCTAACTTATTTAACCTATTAAAACTAACAATTGAAGCAAAATACGAGAGCTGCTACAAAAAAGAGGTCTATGGACACAATGACAAATAGTGTTTTTTCAGGATTTTCTTAAGATGATATTTGTATTTTACACTTGTTATCAACTTAGGGGGTAGCTCATTCACTAACGTTAAAGCTAAATACGGGGTTAATACAGATTACACTGGTACAGACCAGTGGTAAATCATTTGGTTTTAAGGAATTACACGAATTCGTTTACAGCCTGTGTTAGGAGCGTTTAATCTGGCTACAATGGCTAGTCCTACCGCTGACGAGTAGCGAATTGTACGAGGAACTAATAATGAATAGGTGAGGAACGAGAATTGGTGTAGTAAGGACAGTAAGTTCTGAGGGTAAGGTATCATCATAGTCCATGAGAGAGTGTGATGGCGATTAATTGAACCGGTCGCGTAGTCAGCGATCTAATTGAGTCGCTGAGCGAATTCTTTTTCTAATAGGTTGTCGCAGCAACAAACTAGAGGAGCGAGAGTTCTCGTCTGCAATGTGAACAGTCAATTACCGGCTGTTATTTTCCGTATCTCTTTTTAAGTACTAGGCTATCGTAGCGAAAGTAACAAAATAGTCGATCGCAGTTGCTTCCTCGCTTGCATTTTTTTAATGTGTCTGTTTGTTTTGTGTCAAATAAAATAGGTTCTTTCTTTCAGTAATAGGTGCTCGTGGCTAGTAACAACTGCGCGGATATTTGCACCAGTGACTGTTCATTACGCATCGCGAGCCCTCCTTGCTTCGGAGAACATGTTAAGCCGTCAGTCCCGGGTGTCATACCTATGACAGTCTTTACGGGTAGTCAGAAGCCCGAAAGTCTGACAACCGGTCTAACCTTAAAGTACAAGTTCTTATCCGACTACATACGTAGACGACGTGTCGTTCGTAGCGACACGTCATCTGCTGCTGCTGTATGCAGTCATGATTTCGAACCCAACAGCAGATGACTGAAGCAGACGACACGTCGTATTCCAGTTACTTCTGAATGTTCCGTGAGACAAAATGTGTGACCTGTTTGGGATTAGCGATCGAGATTAACTTTCGTATCTTTTGTTTTTGTTAGATGCATCGTACAGTGCAGGATATTGGGCCACCTGGTTTTTCGTCGTCGGAATTGGAAAAACTCATTTTTTGAGAAATATTCAACGTGTCGTCGCTCCAGCGTCAGTGGCACTACTGATCTGCGGTCGGATGACACGTCGTCTGCGGTCGTGTAGTGGAGCGACGTGTCGCTAGCTGCGGAAGGTATTTCATAGAAATACATAGAAACCAGTAGTGTCGTAGCGACACGTCGTATGCTGCTGCTGTATGCAGTCGGCTACCAACTCGTACCTTTATGATATCGGCAATGCCCAATAACTGACTTACGAAAAGGCTATGCAGAACTTTCTTTTTGTGGGACCAGTAGAAGTACCTGTAGTAGAATATTCGTTGAGGTTTCATCTTTAATTTTATTCGGTGTCTGTTCACTGATTCGGATAATTAAATTGGTATGATTTTTTCATGCGAATCATTGTATCCTTCCTTTAAAATATGATAAAGATTTCGCTGCGTACGCACCACAGATATATGTATATCAAGCTAATCATATCAAGTGTGAGCTGATTTCGCATTGTATATGCTTTCAGTACGTTGTGTTCCGTACGGCTGCGGCATTTTGTTTTTTTTTTTAAATGTCTTAGCATTTTGATGAGATAGGAGCCTTTTTGGTCCTCGTACAGGTTGTTTAATTTTTTTTTTAACTTCCTGTGGATGTTTCTGTGCCTTTACAATGAGAGTTTAGCTTATATTGGAAATGTATAGCTTGATGTATAACGTATTACATAATTCCCCTTAAAAAATAAAATGTCAGAAAATAAAATCATCACTGAAAAGCAATCCATAAAACATAAAACTAAAGAGTAGACTACCCAGAAAGTTATTTACATTCTTACCTAATTTCCTCTGAGAGGTAAATGACAACAACCATAAAAGACTAGTTGACTAATATTTTCTTTTTTAAGGGGAATTATGTAACACGTTGTATACTCGTGTACTACGATTTTTGGGGAATATTTTACATTTTTTTAAATAAATTTACGTTTAACCATTTTGACTTTTACTAGTATGCTGACGTATACTGTCTAATAAGCCTGGTGTACACGGGTCGAGTTAACGCTAGAGTCAACTAGCGTAATACTCTACCAATTACAAGTACTCTACCAATTTCAGTAGAGTAACTGTCTACACGTAGATTTATATTTTATTAGTAGAGTAACTAGTGTTTCTTAGAACGCCACGTACGTCGCTCAAATATTGTCCGGGAAAAAAGAAAACGCCATGAACGGCTCGAGCAGTAAGTTTACTATATGTATACATGGGTCGAGTAAGCGGTAAAGTGTTCGGTAGAGTAGAGTGAGTGCCGTGGTGGGGGAAGGCAAGTGGTAGAGTAGCTTGCCCGCGGGGCTAGTCACTCTACTCTTTCAAGTTTTAGTACTCTACTCTGCTAATGCTGTCTATATTGGTATAGTTACTCGTAGTAGCATAGTTAGTACTCTACCGTAATACTATACCGTCCACTCTACCCGTATATACCAGGCTATATAGTGTGTAGTAGCACTAGAATATAGAAATGGACGGACAAGGAATACCAATTATTGATGAAACTCAAGCTTCACTAAAGAAAGCTTTCAAGTGCGAGCAATTGCTTAGTTTTCAAGTTCGGTTAATAGCTCCGAGTTCCTTTTCCATTCCTGTGAACTTGTGAATCGTGGAAATTATCCGTGCCTTGCTCCTAAGAATAAAAGAAACAAAATAAGTAAGAAATAAAATTATTCCTTTAGAATAGTTTAGTATCTGGGTGTAACTGCATGCTTCGAAGTTATGACTTTAAACACAATATTGTTAATTTAGACTTGTTAACATCGTTCAGAAATTAGTATCACACAATGTCCCGACTGATTCAATCAATGACTCAAGTGGATGGATCGATTTTTTTACACTATCACGGCTGAACTGAATTCTCATTACGCAACACACTCGTAATCGCTACGGATTTGATTTTGACAGATCAACAATTTCCATAGCAACATATGTATTAACAATCCTACTTCTCCACAACGATGTACCACGCAATAAATATTGTTGTATGTATAATGAGTGTTTTGCGGAATTACGATGCTGGTTTGAATGAAATTTGGGACAAAGATAAGCCAATTCAAAAAAAGGATTAACATATAGGATACTTTTTATTCGGGTATTGTAGTAATACTCCTAGGAGGCGAGTGAAACTGCGGGCAACAGCTAGATAATAATTCTTTTCTATAAAGCGAGCTTTAAATAAAGCTTAAGATAGAAAAAAACACTTAAATCATTTCAAAATAAAACGTACAGCTTCCTCAAATACTTACAGTATTTTATTTCCTAAAATCACTTTTCCTCTTAATGAAATCACTTAATTAAAGGGCCGTAAGAATCATTTGGACTTTGCAAAGAAAGTGCGTAGGTACCGAACTGCTAAAAAGAAAGTAATTAATTTTTAAACTTTTCAGAGCTTGAAAACTGAGAACTTGAATATTTCTTTGAACAAAATAATTGTATAAACTACCAATTAAGGTGTGATGTAATCGTTTTTTTTATTCTTTATATTGGTCACGTTTGGTCCTGTCAGGGCCTTTGATAAAGCACACGAATCCAAGTAACAAAGTAAAACATATAGAGGGACTCCCCTATACCCCTCTGGCTCTCCCATACACACGACAGAACTCAGTAAACTGCTTGGCGGACTTTAAAGGTACAACTCCGAGACGGGCTGCAAACTGCAGACTGCACGCAAGTCGCCATCGGAATAGCGCCTTTAAGGTGTGCACTTTAAAGATGCTATTCCGACAGCGACTGCAAAACTGCAACCGCAGCCGCAGATCGCACCGCAAGCGATACTACTTTTGCAGTTTGCGGTCTGCAGCCAGTCTCGGACTTGTACCCTCATGGGTTCATTTTTTTTTATTGTTTAAATGTTGACTGTAAAGGTAAATTATAACACAAGATTCCTGTGCGTTTATCTACTTCTCTGTTTTTTTTGTACCTTTCAGTCTTCATGTAAATGTGCTATGTTATGTCTAGTAAACACATACCGGTCAAAATCATAACCCTCCTTCTTGCAACGCGGTAGTCGGGTAAAAAAAAATGCTTATAGCATGCTTCGACATCTACATCATCATACCATACATCCATTACATACTGTAAGTAAATTAATCAACGCTATTAACTTTACGAAGTATCATCCAAAATATTATTCAGTCGCTTTTGTTTTCAGCACGGAATTAGAAAAATATCAAATTGGATATCGAAAAAAACGTCAGAATGACACGCTAAATAAAAACAGATACCGGGTCATTTTTGTGAACCCTCATCATTATAATCCTGGATATAAATCTGAATTATTTCACCGCCTAAAAGCCAGTACCTCCAAATAACTTAGGGTTGGTAGACGATAGCTTTCATTTAGCAAATAATAAATAAAAATAAAATAAAAAATCTTTATTGTCGCCAGTTATACATTCATCTAATCTTAGAGTAATCTAACATATGCATCGTATAAATGTATTGCACAAAAGGTACTGCTACTGATTCCCAAACTAAGCTTGAGCTTGTATTTTGGGAAACAGTGTTCAGCCGCAGGAAGTATCACTTAATCACTTAATAAAATACGAATACATTGGTTTGAATGTCGAAAATAAGTCAAGTCTTGTAAATAATAATTTAACTCCGATAAAATGTACGTGATTTTGTATAATCTTAAACATGAATTTCACTCACGAATTTTGTTATTTAATTAGGTACCTATAATTTAAAAAGAAAAACTTATTATTTAGATATTAATTGCCCGTTATTATCCTTAATATCTAGTTACATTTTGAGATGTTATTACACAGGGTACAAGGTTGAGTTTTTATTTAGTTTTGTTTACATTTTGCATGGCGAGCTATGGTCGTATTTTTATTCATGAACCAGAAAAAATCACTCAAAAACTCCAGTCATTTTTATCTATCATCCAATATTCTATTCACAAAAACATATTCATGCTTCAGTTTTAGTTCCCAGTTCGACAACCCTAACCGGCCTTGGCGTGACAAATGAATAATGTAGGCAACGGTTTCAAGGTGTACATAAATAAATGTAATAAACTCCACAGATGAATATTTCTTTTTTGTCAAATCATAAGAATTTAGGATGATTTTATAGGGCGTGCTTTGAATTCTAACGATATTTCTTCGCCTTTTTACGGCAGCTCATAACTGTGTAATAAAATTTCAAGTGTTTTATCTTTATTTAAGAATAATAAAGATGAAATTTGAGTGTCGTGCCTGAAAGATTTATGTTGTGAGTATAATTTTGTTTTACCGTCTGTCTGCGCAGGGGTTAGAGACCCCGGATCAGTTTTTTTTAACCTACATATATTTGCAAGGATGCAACGATAGAATAGTTTCGGACATTTGATATTCTACTGCTTATTTTAGACCAATGGCTTTCCGCTGACTTTCCATTGATACATTGGACTATTTTTATTTTATTGGACATTGGACTATTGCTATTATTTATATATTGGACATTGGACTATTACTTCAACAGACAACATTGAAGTTTTAGCATAATATCTAATGTGTCACAATCGTTATGGAATCTCAATAGGGTGTCGGTGGGATGAGAGTAGTATAGGTATGTCATTTAATTTAGATTAACAGACTTGACTCCGCATGATGAACTTGTATTCGTGACCAACCAAAAGAAATTCAGATGGACTACTATTACTGAAGTTAAAAGTTAGGTACACACGGCTACAGATCAAGCTATACATTTCCAGTATAAGTTGATCTCGCATTGTATAGGATTTTCCTACAATGAGAGGTCAGTGTAAAGTGGGTTTGTATAGCTTGATGTGTAGCCGTGTGTACAACAAACGTTGAATATTTCTATTATTTGGTTGAAAAAATTTAAACCTTATGTTAAATAGTTCGGTGTACAACAAAAATGCGGTTGCAAAGACCGGAAATAAGTAATTTTGAAGAAATATTTTCTTTAACAAAGTTTTACAAACCAAGACCTTGGCATTCCAACATGCCGCTGTTTTGATAAATAAACTTGTACTACTAGTAAGTGTTTCATTTTCAATTTCAAAATATTGTTATGAATATGTAGGCATGTAGCTGCTATCCAGTGAGTACTGATTTACATACTCCGTAGCGAACTTAATTAAGCAACATTAATATCTACCTGTATGGTCATAAATATAAATACTAATATTAACCTAAAGAGAATGTGAATATCATACATCACAACTTTTTTCTTGATTATTGACTTATAAATGAGAAACATGTCCTATTTTTTTTTCTATTGGACTGCTGTAGATGTTCCTAGGGACCGTTTCTACGTAACGGGCAATAATTGGCGAGACCTGAAGGGTCTCCAGCCAATGGGGGGGAAGTAAAATACTTAACCTAAGCTAACTACTTGTAATATACTAACATCATGACTACCTGCAACAACAGCACGAAGGGCGACCCCTAGTGGGACTTAGGGCGTTGCTGGCGGAGACTTAGGGGGGAGACAGGTTGATGAGGGCTGAATTATCGGTATGACTGCGGAGTCTGAAGAGAAGAAATATGTCCGTAAGTATAGCATCATTTATAGTCACAATAAAAACAAAAAGTGATGTGGGTATTTCTATGAAAGATCCTGAACTTCTTATGTGCTGAAAACGGCCACGGTGGATTTTGAGTGTCTGATATATGAAACGCCTTGCCACGTAGGGTAAATTTGCTACACGAGAAAAGGTACCTTGTCTTAATCTACAAACTGTTGTTTTCTTCTGAAATAATAATAGGATAAAATAAATTGATCTGAACGTTCTAAAAGACTATTAACGTTAAGTAACAAATATACCGAAGAGCAGTATTACATCCATTGCTAAAAATCTTCCAAAATTTTTTATAGAATAAAAATTATACAATGTTTTTCGTAATAAGTCTCTCTAGAATCACGGCTTCCGGCATCTTCCGAGCGGAAGATGTCCGGTCCTTTGGAAGGCATACACGGGGACACAGGTCCAACGCGCAGAGGCCCCTTTGAGAACTTTAGTCTAAAATGGGGTGCACCAACCGGGGACTATCCTACTAGTCATGGACCGTCCCAAGTGGGTGCAGGACTATTGTAAAATATGGTGAGAAATATTTGGTCTATGGGAAGGGGTGTTACGTGGATTGGATAACTTCTATTGTCGGAAGAAAACGGCGTCTGCCTTTGAATTGAAAATTGAATTGTGTTGGCAGATGGTGACTTGCCAGCTCACTAGCTGGGCCCACTGAAAAGCCGCCAGTATATAGGCGAAGGGGGCAACAAACGTGTGAGTGGCTTGAGGTGTAGAGAGGTGTGGCCCCGGTTTCGCCGTCGCGGGTCTAAAAGACCCGGAGTGGGTTTCCCCGCTATTAATAAGTTATTATTATGAAAAATATTCTATAATTTATTTATATAATTTGTAATAAAATTCTTTGAATTAAACGATCAATCAACAACAATTACTCATATCAAATTCAATTAAATGTCCCGAGAAAAAATTCTTAAGAGGAAGAAATATATGAGCTCAGGTACTCAATTAGTTAATACTTTTCATTGAAATCGGAGCCAGAGTTGCGAACAATAATTAAATCTTTTCAAAAACATCTTTACAAAGAATCTTGACTTACTTTTCGTTCCCATTTTTGCCATTGGCCAATTTATTATTCATGAAACGGCTTCAACGTTTAGTCAAGCGTGAGCCGACCACTTCAAGACTCGTTCTTCACTTTATTATGACACTAGCGAGATCCAGTGGCTTCGCTCGCGGGGAACGATGTCGACAGTTCTTTAGCATAAAACATGCGACAAAGTATGGAAGTTTCATTTTTATTCGAGAACAAAAAGATTTTTATTTACATAATTACTGTAGTCTTGTTGGAAAGCTAATAAATATTAACGTTTAAAATGTTCGTACTTTTGATTGGAAAAACAATATTTTCGATTATGAAAACGTTATTTTATCAATTCGCATTCAGTGACCTTTCAAATTATTCAAGAAGACTTCTTTAATATAATTTGTATTCGTTCGTTTCCACGTTTTCTGTGTGACACGTGTAATGACCATGACTTATATTTCTACTAAGCAGAAGCTACTTACAACATAAAATAATACTTTAATGATAAATTATAAATTAGTATGAAGACAATCTATACATTAATAAATCTGTAGACATGGCGTGTCTGTACATAGCAAATATTTTGAAAAAACCTGGTTGGGATGTGAAACTATAACCAATAGAACCCATTTTTAACATTTTTGGAATTTTTGTCTGTTTGTCTGTTTATCTGTTTATCTGTTTGTCTGTTTATCTGTTTGTCTGTTTATCTGTTTGTCTGTTTATCTGTTTGTTTGTTCAAGCATCACGTAAAAACAACTGATCCAATGTTGTTGACTTTTATAAATAAATATTGTGCTTATCTCCAAGTAACATATGTTTTTTGTTTCATCGCAATCGGTTCACGCAATCAAAAGTTACGCGAATTTTAAGTTTTCTAGAAGAACTTAGCATGTATTTGTGTATAAGTACCATTTCTTTTCAATAGATGGCGTTACGTGTATCAAATCACGTTGTGAGGAAATATAATCAACGAATATATTACTATTCTCAGTCTACGGAAGGTCTATTGAAATGCTATCCGAAGAAGGTACTAACTAAGCTTTTATAAAAAAACGAAGATAATGTTATTTAAAATTTATTAGGTAGGTACCTATCTATCTGAATGGCGGTGGAAGAGAAATACATTCAATTTCATATCGTATTCTAAATTTTTAACTGTGCAAGGCAATACGATAGATAAATTTGAAATACTCATTTATTTTATTATATGAATACTTAAATACGTACCTATTTATAAATCTATTTATCTAATAATAAAATTCAAAGTGCACTTTGTCTGTAATTAAATATTTTTCCAAAATTTCGATTCGGTGGTACTATACTATCGATACAGAAACCATAACATTTCTTTTTTTTAGAATTATTGTGTCTGTTTGTCTTTCCGTCTGGACATCACGTAAAATCCCGTGGATGGATTTTGATGGGACTTTCGCTGATGTGTTACGTAAAGAGCGACAATTTGTTGTTTTCCGAGTTCCACGCGGACGGAGTCGCGGGCACAGCTAGTTTAAAATATAATTACTATTAATATCAACAAAATATCTATCAACAATCCCTACAAATACTATAAATATGAAAGTAACTCTGTCTGTCTGTTACGCTTTCACGACTAAACCGCTGAACCGATTTTGATGAAAATTAGTACAGAGATAATCTGGAACCCGAAGAAAGAAATATGCTACTTTTATCTCGAAAACCGAAATATCTACGCGATAAACAACATCCACGCGGACGAAGCTGCCGGCAACCCCTAGCATTTCATAAATTATAAATTGAATTGTAATCAAACTAATACCGACTTTCCACGGTGCGTGATAGCGCACACCGGCTGTGCGTGCTATCATCCGCAGCTTAATACGTAAGCGCTATGCCTCTCTCCTACTATACTGTGTGAAACAGGGTCCATAATTGATCCCACAGTCTGAAGCCTACTACTACCTGTTAAAATTACATTATGGAATTCAATAAAGAATTGACTATTGAATATGACATAAGGCCAGTTGCACATGTCCTCATAAATAAATAAACGATGTAACGTTAAAAGAGAAATCTGTTTCTTATCTCTTTTACAGACCCCAGAAAATATAAAAGCTAAATGTGTAAAAATGAATAAGAAATTTCACATTTCTTTTATTCATTGGATTAATGTAGGAATATGCATAGCAAATTCAAAAGCAGACTCTTTTACGACTTCGTATTTACTCTGCATCTGTGTTTATCAACGTTTACTTTGTATACGCTGCAATCAGCTACATACATAGATTTCTTTTAAATTATGAGGAATCTCGGGAAAAAAGTTCAATAAAATTGTTGCCTTATTTTTATTTGTTTAATACATCACTCCATTTATTTCGACGTAAGGGTTGGCTAAAGTGAGGCGAAAAATTGATGACAAAATGAAAGCCGGCAATTCGTGGCGCGACCATGACATGAGATCGAGATGCGAGGCCACAGAAACTATAATTTAGATTTCTGTGCACTAGACAAAGACCGGAGACCGAGACTGCTTCTTTTCGTACTTGTTCAGTGTCGCAGTCTCCTATTTCGTCTCGCTCGCAAAATGAACTCAGAAAAAAACTTAAAGTCAAGGAACGGTTTTGGTCTCCGATACGCCAGCAACGCCCTAAGCCGAGGTCCGAGTCCCACTAGGGGTCGCCCTTAGTGCTGTTGTTGCAGGTAGTCATGATGTTAGTGTAGTACAAGTAGTTAGCTTAGGTTAAGTATTTTACTCCCCCCCATTGGCTGGAGACCCTTCAGGTCTCGCCAATAACTGCCCGGTTACGTAGAAACCGTCCCCTAGGACGACCTACAGCAGTTCAATAGAAAAAAAAAATTTGGTCTCCGATCTTTTGTCACACACTCGTCGCAATGACACCAATCGATTTGGTAAGCGTGGTAGCATACTGAGTTGGTAACCCTTTCGGCATAGACATGCTGGACAGCATAAAATGTGTATGTTATATGTTTTTTTTTCCATGTTTTTTTCTATTATGCTGTCATGTGTCCATGGCACAAACAGTTAAAACCAAATAGCTCCGTAGGCCCAGACTTCATCCCTCCTAGTCTCCTTAAAATATCAAAAGAGTATATCTCGGAACCTCTCTGTCATATTCTTAATCTAGCCATAAGTACTGGCATTTACCCTTCACAATGGAAACTTTCGCGGGTCACACCTATACCTAAAAGTTCAAAAAAAACTGATATCGAAGAATACCGACCCATCGCGATTCTCTCATCTCCTGCGAAGGTCTTCGAGAGCATTTTACATAGGTATATCAACGATCAAATTAGCGCCTACTTCTGTAACGAGCAGCACGGCTTTAGGTCCAAGAGATCTGTGAACACCAACCTTATAACTCTCGTTGACTTCATTTCCACCCAACTAGATCACAGGCTACAGGTTGATGTGCTATACTTCGACTTCCGGAAGGCGTTTGATAGGGTCAACAACGACATCTTGCTGGCGAAACTTTGCGCAATAGGTTTTGCCCCTGGACTTCTCAATCTGATCGCGGACTATCTACGCGACCGCCAGCAATTTGTCAAATTAGGTATCTTTGAATCCAGCCCCTATCACACGCGTTCCGGGGTAAGTCAGGGTTCCATTCTTGGGCCTCTTCTATTCCTTGTTATGATCAACGACATTCCTACCGTAGTCAGTTATGCACGATGCTTACTATACGCAGATGACCTAAAACTGTACGCAGCAATAACAAGCGAGGAGGACTGCTTGGCACTCCAGCGCGACATCGATGCGGTCTACAAATGGAGCGTTGATAATAAGCTAGAATTCAACCGCAATAAGTGTAATGCTATGACCTTTGCTCGAGTGCGGCACCCAGTTGCTTTTGATTATAAGCTAAATAACGTAACTTTAAGTAAATCGACGACCATGAAGGACTTGGGTGTCGCATTCGACCAGGGGTTAACATTCCATGATCACATGGTCGCGGTTGCCAAGGAGTCCTATATGAGACTAGGTTTTGTTCTCAGAAACGCACGTGATTTCCAAAATACCAGTGTCATTCGAATAATTTATAATGCGCTGGTACGAAGTAAGTTGGAAACTAGTGGATCTATCTGGAACCCCCATGAGAAAAAGTACACTCTAATACTCGAAAAAGTACAGAAGGCGTACCTTAGATATCTTTACAAGAGGGTCTTTGGATATTACCCATATCTTTACCCCACCAAGTTTCTCCTGGGTTGTCTCGGTTACAATTCCCTCGAAACCAGAAGGAACCTTGACCAAATTGTCACGGTGTGTAAGATCCTACGTGGAAAAATCGACTCACCCGATTTGCTTAATGAACTGTGTCGACTCTTTACCCCTAGTAACTATCTGAGAGGTAGGAGACATAAATTGCTTGCAGTGCCAGCGTGCCGTACTCTAAGCCGAGCTAAGTCCCCAATACCGCGCACCCTTTCCGCACTCAACGATCTCCTGGACTCATACCCAGACACTGATTTGTTTGAGGATGGATGGGTGAATCTGTTGTCGGGTTGCTTGAAGATGTGTGAGAGAGATGTATGATCGGTTTCAATTTTGATTCGTAATTTTTGTTGTCTGTTATATTTTATGTACTTAAATAAAATGTAATCTATTACTTATTCATTTTGTGTAATGATGATTATGTGAGTAGTTAGCGAAAATTGTAATTCTATTTGATTAGTGTAATTGGTCTGTGACCGTTCTAGTTAAATTGTTTAAATAAATAATAAATAATAAATGGCTGAATAAATTTTATTTTCTTTTTTCTTTCTTTCTATGGCAATATTTTCGCATGACCGTCCATTGTAACAGTCTGTTAGGTTAACCGTGATCACCCATGGATGTTTACGGCCTAATATTATGATGATGATATTTTAGTAAATTATTTCATCATAGGCACAGTCGTCATTTGTGATGCACTTTATGGCTTAGCATTTAGCAGGATTTAAATTGCGGGTTTACATTGCAAAGAAGAAGTGATAAAACATCAACCAATTGCAAGCTGAGGGTAGACGCATGTTGTAAGATCAACAAAACCCAACACCAACATGCTTGGTGGTACGATCTATACGGTCCGCCTGGCTAGCTACCACGCTCACATTAAAGTCCGGAGCCAAGCAGTTTACAGAGTTCCGTCGTGTGTATGTGAGAGCCACAGGGGTATAGAGCAATCCCTATATATTTCTGTTACTTGGATTAGTGGCCATCTTAAACCCTGTCTGCGCTTGCCATCAAGTGCGACTAGGGGCAAACGCAAACAAGTCCAAAAATAAAAAAAATATATTCCTTCTAAAAAAAAAAATTGAGACATAACCACATAAGCTACCAAACTATCATTGCTTAATATAAAACATGTAAACACTCAGACGGGAACAAACAGCGGTCCCTTCATTTCCATCGAACGAATCCGACCCAAAAACTTGGGTCTTTCAGTGTAATAGAAGCCGGGCTTTTCAATATCCCGTGTTTGAGCCCAAAGGGCAAATTGAGTTGTTAGGCTGGCCGACGCGACTATTGGAATACTTATTGCTCAATCAGGACGTTCATCGACCTCATAGTAATCAGGCGAAATTGCCCGATGTAGGACGGCGGTGTAAATTTGGCGGGTAGGTCTATGTATAGTCGCGGACTTTGTTTATCAGATTTCAAATTCGATTCCTTCTCACACTGCGCAATAAGGTTTAAGATGTAATATCAATTTACATAAGTATTCGTTTTTAAAACTGTGAAGCGTCGACTCTAAAAAAAAGGCAATTTACCACTTTTTGATATTATGAACTCCGTTTTAGATATGTGTATCTAGTCAAAAGTTTTATACAGCGAATTTGATTGAATTTACTGAATAAAGTTCGTTTTTTAATTTCGGAGACTGAATTGACAGGCACGAAATGTCAAATTTGAAAATAATGCTCCAAAATTTTGCAAGTTTGACATTTGTACCTGTCAATTTAGTCTCAAAGATTAAAAAACAGACTTTAGATTGATTTATTTTTCTATGTTACCTAGTATATTATGTTCTCTTACCTTAACCTTTTAAGTCAATTAAGAAAAAAATATTTTTGCCTGTCAATTCTTTGCGATCGACCGAGCGACCTTGTGAAAATGTAATGTGCAAGAAAATATTGACGACACGTTTGGTGCAGTGGCTAAGCAATTGGCTTCTGCGCCACGTGTCGTGGGTTCGCTTCCCACACGGAACAAAAATTTGTATGGCCTACAGATGGTTGTTTCGGGTCTGGGCGTTTGTTTGTGAGATTTATGTCTGTAAACGGACCTACGATATAAGAGAAATCTTAGTGTGGGGCAAAGATTTATAAAAAAAAATATATATAACCGAATAGGGGCGTGGCCTAACAGTTTTGTTAGAAAATTGGCGCTGCGGACTCGGCTTAACATTGTTTGCTAACCAAATAGGGGCGTGGTCTAACAGTTTTGTTGGCAAAAACACAATAACATGGCGCAGCGGACCCGGCTTGAGGGTGGTTACCATTTTCAGTCCGCGAATGTACCTAAAAAGGAAGGTTCCTTGACATTTGGATAACCTCTAAGGCTACTGTAGCCGCGTTTAAATGTGAAATTCAGGTATGTTTATGCTAATTGAGGCTGGGGGATGTTAAACTAATAAGATAGAATCATACTGGGAACACTTGCTTTCTGAACTCGTGGCATCTTCCAAAAGGTTAAGCGGTAGAGCTAGTCTCCTCACATTAATGCAGCTGTGTCTCATCACTGTCTCCGGAAATTATGTAGGATTCGCAAATTGGACTACCATTAAACCAAGCAGGTCATGAAGCCTTGCCGGATCGTGAATTTTGGAAAAGCTGGGTAATATGGCAATCTTGATGTTCTAGCGCTTGAGTATTGTTAGATTCAAATTGCCATCAGACAAGCTTTTTATTTATGTAACTTATTGGCAAATAAGCCGACCTGATGGTAAGTGGTTACCCGCCTATAAAGGGTGTAAACCAAGTTAGTGTAACAATAGAACGTGACATTTGCGTACTATAATTCTAATCCTAACTAATTACACCAATATTATAAAAGCGAACGTTTGTGAGTGTATGTGTTTGTATGTTTGTTACTTCTTCACGCTCAAACGGAGGGACCAATTTTGATAAAACTTGGTATGGAGGTAGCTGACATCCTAGATTAACTACTTTTACTACTTTTTATCCCGAAAAAAGCGGGTAACGTCGCGGGGCGCAGCTAGTATTATGAATGCGAAAGTAAGTTTGTTACCTTTTCACGCCTAAACCACTAAACCGATCATCCTGAAATTTTGCATATTATACGTTGTCAGGTGTACAGAAATGGACATAGGGTACCTTTCATCCCGAAAAAAATACTGTTCCCAAGGAAAACAACAATAACGATAATAGAGTGCGCCATGTGTCTTTCGAATCATGGTTGAATTATAATAATAAAGAAACTTTATTTAGCGTGTGTTAAGTTTTTTTGTAATTATAAATTAACGCGAGCGAAACGGTGGGCAAAAGCTAGTAATATCATAATTTTACTAAGTGTTAAATACTATACAGCCATGCGATTAAATATTACATCTCGTATAAAAATACAATACAGGGTGTAAACGAATTCGTGTAATTCCTTAAAACCACGTGATCTATTACTGGTATAGATTAACCCCGCACGGGATTTAGCTAGATTGAATATAATAAAATAAAATTCTTTTTTTTCTTCCGGTAGGGGTGATCGTATATAAACCACTTAATAATGTTTCAAAAAAAAAATAAGCAAAAATTTTATTTGGTAAAACGTTTCAGTGGCACGCATAAATGAATAAAAGCACGGCGACACAGTTGGCTGGGCGGCTAGTGAGATATCGCTCCGCGCAGTTAACTTGGGGCGCTAAAATGTCTCAGAAACAGAAAACCAGGTTTTTTCGTGAACATTTTTTTATGTATGTGTAACGAACCAGTACCCCAAGTGTGAGTTTTTTTCGTTAACTACTGTAGTTGCGTCACGACAAAAATGTATGAAAATTTAGGCGGTGGCTCTGGGCGCCCCGTTCAATACTAATATTCGCGCGTAAATTGAACGGGGCGCCCAGAGCCACCGCCTAAATTTTCATACATTTTTGTCGTGACGCAACTACAGTAGTTAACGAAAAAAACTCACACTTGGGGTACAGTGCTTGGTCTAACTGTGTCACGCACAGATCACGTGGTTTGAAGGAATTATACAAAGTCGTTTACATCCTGTGTACACCTACAAAAGCAAGAGGATTGCTGGGGCGTTGCGAAAGACAAAATTAGAAAGTCTCTTGTACCTGTAATTTCATCGGGACCTATACCCTTCAATCCGGAACACAGCTATATGCTGCTTAGCGGCAGAAATAGGTACCAGTAATTGAGGTTACTTTGATATCAAGGGGCGACATTGATAGTTACTAAAAATATTACATTTGGTCATATATCTCTGTAAAAATGGAACTTATGCATTTTAACTTGACTGTAGTGGCAACATTGACAGTTTTCCTATTTTACCATAATAATATGGTACAGAGGTGTCTGCGTGGCGAAGATAAAAAATACTAAACCACACCCATGATTATGTACAAAATTCCAGTCCTAATTGGGGCACTTTGACACTGAACGATAAAACAGGGATTATCAAAGTAAAAGCCTACGGTCCGACTTTGATAAGGAAATTTCTCCTTTTTTAGGGTTCCGTACCCAAAGGGTAAAACGGGACCCTACCTGTCCGTCTGGCCGTCTGTCCGTCTGTCTGTCCGTCTGTCACCAGGCTGTATCTCATGAACCGTGATAGTTAGACAGTTGTAATTTTCACAGATGATGTATTTCTGTTGCCGCTATAACAAAAAATACAAAAAAATAGGATAAAATAAATATTTAAAGGGGCTCCCATACAACAAACGTGATTTTTTGCCGTTTTTATAGATAGGTAATGGGTACGGAACCCTTCGTGCGCGAGTCCGACTCGTACTTGGCCGGTTATTTATCGAAAACTATGCTCTGTAGTTTTTTTTATCTAGTCTATGTGATTTTATATCTCAGTTAATTCAGTCTATATGAAATATTTTTGATGTAGCAGCTAAAAGCGACAATAAATAAAATACAAACACATGAAGCTCAAAAAAGTTATCAAAGTAACCCCGTTCTACGGGATGGAGATAGTACTTCCCCGGACGAACTCTGCACAAGGAGCTCTACTACCCTTGAGCTTTTACTAAAAGTACCAATTCTTCGAAGCACCTCATAGATGAACCCTATCGAAAAATCTAGAAAACTGTTTCTTCCAAACGGTTCTCTCTAGTCAAACGACTAGTTATAAAATTCAAAGTTTCCATTTAAGTCGGTCCTAAGCGTCGTTCTCGAGCGTTCATGCATATAGAAGAGGTCTTGTAGAGGACTAAATCCTTTCACTAGCAAGAAAGACGCGAAATGAAAAACATGAAGACTAAAATATTATGTAAGTTAGGTGTGTTAACTGAGACTTTGTTGTAAATACGTTCTCAGCGTTGATGAGAATTATTTTTAGAACGGAGAGCTCATTCTTCAGACGGTATTTACTTATCTTTCTACGATGTACTTCAGTTTAAATGAGAGGATAGTTTAATTATGTCAGCTATTTGCTACTAATTAACTGTGGGACTTTTTTGGAGATTGTCCCCCAGTAAGGTTTTTTTCACCTTTTTTTAGGGTGCCGTACCCAAAGGGTAAAACGGGACCCTATTATTAAGACTCCGCTGTCCGTCTGTCCGTCTGTCACCAGGCTGTATCTCATGAACCGTGATAGTTAGACAGTTGAAATTTTCACATATGATGTATTTCTGTTGCCGCTATAACAGCAAATACTAAAAAACAGAATAAAATAAATATTTAAGGGGGCTCCAATACAACAAACGTGATTTTTTTGCCGTTTTTATAGATAACGGGTACGGAACCCTTCGTGCGCGAGTCCGACTCGCACTTGGCCGGTTTTTTTTCTCTCTTGGACTGCTTATAGATAGTCCTTGCGGACCACTTCTACGAAACCGGGCAGTTATTGGCACGACCTGAAGGATCTCCAGCCAAAGTTTTTTTTCTAAACATTTCTCCTTTACCTTGTAACAGTTATAGACATGAAACTAGACAAGTTATAAAAATATTGAGGCACAAATAGGATCAGTCGACGAAAATTACTGCAAAAATACGAACGCATCGACATTTTTTTTTTATAAAATGAGTTGAGCCGACCATAAGAAGAATCATGATTTCAATTTAGAAGGTTGATGTCGGACTGCTGCCGTGCAGCGGTTCGATCGTGCTGCGATCGGGAGGTTTATTTTTTTCATACTGTTGACGCGGCAAGAACGCAGTGTGACAGCCGTACCGTTGCGGCACCGCTGCACCTCGACAGCAACCGTCCAATTTGAAAGCACCCTAACAATGTGTTTCAAAAACATTGTCTATAAAATATAATTGTTATATCCATCTACTTTGTCACAAAAGACAAGCGAAATAATTCTACTATGGAACAAGTATGTATCATTATAATTTAGTCTTCTTCGTCGTTCATGTCACAGGCTCTCAGTTCCTCCTCCAATTCGCCAAGTTTTTAATTTAATTTCACAGAAGAATGCTTTTTGCATTGGGACTCGAGTGCTGACGTGACTCGAAATAACAAAAAATGCTGTAACGAACGCACGAGAAGAAGACAAAGGTTGTTTTAAAAACTTTAAAGAACATTTTCTAATGAATTTTACAAGGTATAATTTTTAGTTCTAAATGTTTTGATAAAATGTTTTTTGTTAGTAACAATTTCATATAATTGTTAAGTAAAATTAAGTTGACTACATTTTTATACCTAGTTAAGTTTAGAAAAAACATTCGCCAATAGGTCCTTTAGTAATACCATACAACTTTTTACTAACATACATAAATACATTATTATAGTAAATTATAACAAGAAAAGTTTAAAATTGAAAGTTTTTTTCAAGGCGACTGCAAACATTTAATAGCACATTATCATCCTATGTGAAAAGTAACTATACATCAGCCACTTTAAAGTGATAATTAACGTGCTTTGGGATTATGAACCTTAATGCAATGACAAATAGTTCAGTTTCCATCACATTCAAAATACTTTTAAGCCCTTTTCGGTATTTTTTGTCATTCTAAAATGAACTTAAACACATGTTGTCAAAGTTGATAATTGCGTAATTAGTAATAACGTTTAATTCTCTTTCCATATTGGCTTTAGTATATATTATAACTATATTTCTTTGGCCGATAGTTAAAAACTAAAACTTTATTAACAAATATTTTGCATCACTCGTGTTGAGCAAAAGTTTTTCACCTTATATCCAGTTTAAAAATGTTTGATCCGTCCTTGCGAAAAACACGGAAAATTTTTAGAAGAAATCAGAACATTTGAACATTGAATCCGAAGTTTGCTTCAAGTTAAAACAGCAAGGCTGCTTGGCCGCTAAAATTGGTATGACGGTACTACTTCCCTGGACGAACTCTTTTACAACTAGTCAATATCGAAATTATTACAAGTAAAGGTACAAGTTCGTAGCCAACTTCATACAGCAGCAGCAAACGACGTGTCGTTACGACACGTAGCGACACGTCGCAGCGTCATGTCGCTGCGGTCATGATTTAGAACCCAACAGCAGATGGCTGCAGCAGACGACGCTTCGTATTCCAGTTAGTTCTAAATGTTCCGTGAGACAAGATGTCTGACCTGTTTGGGATTAGCGATCGCGATTTACTTTCGTATCATTTGTTTTTGTTAGATGCACCGTACAGTGTAGGATATTGAGCCACTTGGTTTATCAGTTTTTCTTCCTCGGAATTGGAAAAGCTCATTTTTTGAGAAAGATTCAACGTGTCGTCGCTCCAGCATCGGTGGCACTACTAATCTGCGATCGGACGACACGTCGTCTGCGGCCGTACGACGTGTAGTCGAGCGACGTGTCGCTAGCTGCGGAAGGTATTTCATAGAAAAACATAGAAACCAGTAGTGTCGTAACGACACGTCGTATGCTGCTGCTGTATGCAGTCGGCTACCAACTCGTACCTTAATGAATATCGTATGTCCTTAATATTATATATATTAATTTCAGAATCCCAAAGCGTACAGGAGACTCAGCGAACATTTCCATTTCAAAACTAGAATAAGAATAAGAATAAATTTATTTACCAAAAAAGATTTCTACAGAAAATCCTTAAATCTAACAGGTGTTGTTGTTCTATACGATTGCTTATTAAGGACAATATTAACTGTGGCTTCCACACTAGGTCGAGCCTGTCTCGCGGAAGCCTTAGTGCTTAAAAAAACATAGGTACAGTTTGAATTTTGCCTCGATCGTATAAAAAGTAAAAAAGAAAAAACAAATTAAATAGCCATTTCCAGCAGTTTATGCTTTATGCTTTGTTCCACTTATTCAGTTTTTCAATTAATTTCTCTACCAACAAGCCAAAGTTTACTGCGGCATCGTTACCGCAGATGTTTGGTTCAGCTCTTTGTACATTTACCAATTGACAACATTTCAAAACTGACACGACTTTAAAACAAAAATACCGTTTCTTTATTTTCGTGTCCTGAGTTCAAATATATATTTTTTAATTTTTTTCATATCCTCATTTCTGAGAAAAAAAATGAAAATCAAAAAACATGTGATGACGTCACATAAACGGTGGAATGAGGAATTACCTTTGCCTATGCGTTCCAATGCTTTAGATGAAAACATTTAATGTCAAACAAGACATGTCAATGTCACTTATGAAGTTAAACAAGACAAGTGTTATATGACAGTGACATCTAACTAACAGTTTTTTTGACGGCTCACAGTGAAGCAAAGGTTAGATCGCCATTCCACCGTATGTATGACGTCATTTGGCGCATACGTCTTTT
Organism: Amphipyra tragopoginis; assembly: GCA_905220435.1. NCBI lineage: Eukaryota > Metazoa > Arthropoda > Insecta > Lepidoptera > Noctuidae > Amphipyra > Amphipyra tragopoginis. The sequence continues at coordinate 10,435,502 of HG992006.1, forward strand.
TAGAATACGCCGAATTTCAAAATTGAAATTATGAATGAAAAGTACATAATTTCGAAAAACAGAAAAATACGGGTGTTCTGGATTTGGATTTACTTATATATAACGTAATAATACATGCAGGTTAAAAATATGAAATGTTGTCAATTGTGTGGACATTTCGTTACTAACAGACAAACCTATTTTGGCTGACGATCGCTATGAAGTTATGGTAGAGTTTTATTTTTCTCTTTTTATTTTTTCTGGCCTGTGTTGGTCCCAAATGTATCGGTGTTGCTTTATTTATCTGTGTTTTGAGCACGAAAATGTACGTTTAATTTGATTTAATGATTTAAATCATTTCCTACCAGTCAACGTTATGGTAATGTGACTTGAAAATATATATCAGTCTCAGCGTTCTCGAGGTTAGAGCATCAACATGTTTATTCCAGCGTAACCCGGCATCTATTTGAACACCAAGGTATTTGACGTGATCGGTACGCGTGAGTGTTGGACATTGGCATGAAGATGACAGTTGTGGGCAAGTGTGCGCTGTTATCGAAAAGGTGTGGTCAGGTGCGGTATTCTGACGGATGGCGAATGGAATATATGATGTCTTGTTACAGTTGAGGGTAAGCAGGTTTAGGTTGAGCCATTTTATTATTTCACGTAGAGCCAATTCCGCGCTACTTTTAACTCTATCCCATGTTGACCCGTCAACTATAACCCGGCATGTCATCGGCATATACAAAGATCGTCGAGTTGGGGAGGGACATTCTGCATAAGTCATTTACATATATTTGAAATAAAATAGGACCCAAAATGCTACCTTGGGGCACTCCGTAGGACAAGGTTTTTTCATCACTGAAGTGATTATCAATTTTGGTTCTTTGGGTACGGTTGTTTAGATAATCTTTGAAGATTTGTAGTGCTACACCTCTAACACCAAGTAGCTCTAATTTGGAAATAAGTATGGGAACAGAAACTGTGTCGAATGCCTTTGAAAGATCTAGAAATATTCCTAGACATTTGGTTTTCCTGTCGAGATTCCCAGCAACCAACTGCGTCAAATCAAGTACTGCATCTTCAGTCGAGACACCGGAACGGAAACCATACTGATTATCTGCTATGATCTTGTATCTATCCAAGAAGTTCTTAAGCCGGTTACTAAGAATCCTTTCCAGAACCTTGGAAAGAGCAGTCAAAACCGAAATGGGTCTATAGTTGTTGACACAGCTTCTGCTCCCACCCTTGTGGATTGGGTGCACAACTGCTTTTTTAAGTGCGTCCGGAAAAACACCCGCCCGGAGACAGCTGTTAAAGATGTACGTCAAAGGTTTTATTAGTGTCTGACGGTTCATTTTCAGCACTGTGGGCGATATGCCATCCCAACCCAACGCACAGTCATTACGTAGCTGCGAAACAAGAGACTCCACTTCAGATTCGTCTATATCTAGCAGCACGAGGGAGTTAGAGGGAGATAGTGGGGTGTTATCCCCGATATTCAGAACCTGACTGTTCATATTTGCGGGACACTGACCCTGTGATAGAATTTTATCCGCTATGTTTTTTCCTACATTACTGAAAAATTTACCAACTTCATTTATGGATGCTTTATGACTGTCACATATTTTCAGTAGTTCCACAGGACTTGTTTTTATTTTAGCTGTGTTTGTAACAGTTTTAATAGTGTTTCAAAGGGCTTTGGGGTTATTTTTTGCTTTCTCAAATTCATTCCTTTCGTGGGCAATTTTTAATTTTCTAAGCAGGTCATTGCAAAAATTGCGGTAGCGTGTGTAAGTTTTTTTAAGAATTAAATTATTAGGTTCTTTATTTGATCGAATATGCATTTTGTCTCGATTTTGGATACACTTCAATAGGCCTGGGGTTATCCAGGGTTTGATGGTCCTTTTTTTACTTGGTATCTTGAAATACTTGGTGTATTTAGTAATCACCGATGTTAACAAAGTTATAAAAGTGTCCATCATTGTGTTTGGGTCGTCAATTTGATAAATAGCCGTAAAATTGAGGTGTTCTAACTCTAGCTTCATGGCCCCATAATTTACAGAAGTAGAATAGTGACCTGTTTTGCGACTGGGACTTGCGTTGGCGATAGTAAGGACAAGAGGTCTATGGTCGGTGATGTGTGATTCAAGAACTAGCGTGGTGGTAGGTAAACTAGATTTTATGAACGCGTGGTCAAGACAATTGTCAAGCCTAGTAGGTAAAAGGTGGGATGGTAGCAGCCCGTGCGATGAATTAAGTATGAGGTAATCCAGACTTCTATCATTTCTACTGCTCATGCTAATATCAATATTCAAATCACCAATTAGAGCAATGTTCTGCCATGTGGAAAGTTTAGCGTAAATATTATTTAAACTATCTAGGAACATATCAAAACTTTCCCTAGAGCTTAGCGATGGGGATCGATAGACTGCCACTAGAGCAATTTTTTTGTCATCGATTTGGCAGACAAGGCAGTTTCCACCCATAAACGTAGGCTCCCACACTGAGACTTGCAGACTCTGCTTCGCATATATAACTATTCCATCGTTCTGGTTCGAGTTTATGTCCGTACGATATGATTGGAAGTCCTGTAATATAGGCAAGTTAATTGCCTTACTTAGCCAGCATTCGGTCAGAACGATGATATCGAAGCTAACCTTTGTTAAATGCAAAAGTATCCGCAATTGTTCAAAGTTTTTGTTTATACTTCGTATATTTAAGTGTAGGATTTTCATAGTGCCATCAGAATTCTTAACAAACTTAAGGCAGTCTTCTGGGTTACAAGTCAGTGAATTGCCCACGCCTATTGAGTCTAGTTCAGAGTTAATATTATTTATTAATGCCATTTAAAAACAACATAGGATCCAAAGACGTGACTTGATTGCGTAATATTTGAAAAGGTATGCAATTTGAGTGCAAGGAAGCTGGAAGATTTTTTGCCTGCTTTTGCATGAAATGTGTGATAATGATCTCGTGTGATAATTGTAAGTGTGAAACTGTATTTATTGTTGTAGTGTGAGTTGTGTACGGCATGTTTTTGAGTGTGCGGAGTGTATGGGAGTGTGTGTAAATTTTAAGTGCCTGAATTATAAAAAGAGCTAACTTATTTAAAAGAAAAGCAATGAAAACGGTAAAATATGGATTATAGGAATATGAAAGTGAACGCTTACTTATTACTAAAGGATGATTTCTACTGGATAGTCAGTTTTGAACACAAAGTTTTTCTAAGCAGTGCTTGGATTTTATGGTGATGGATTTCTGGCCCTCTTCCTTGCGTAGCAGGACTTTACCATTGGCCGTCCAGCAGAACTTGAAGCCATTTGCATTAGCAAACGCGCGGGATTCAAAAAAGAGTTTTCTTGTGGTGCCAGACAATCGATCCGAAATGTAAATTGGTGTTCGAGTTCCAGAGAGACCTATATGCTCAGTATTCAATTTTTCGGAGTTTACTCGGTTCTTATTAAATTTTCTGACTGCAGCGAGGACATTATTTTTGAGAGTGACGGTCTGAAATTCAGCAATGATAGACCTCTTGTCGCCTTCCTTATTGGGGATGCTATATACGTCACGTACGTCGGATGGAATAATATCTATATCCAGAGCCTTGCATGTATCAGCTATAAGAGAAGGCAATGGTGGTGAATTTTTCTCAGCTGGTTACAAGTTTCTTATTTCAATAGTTGAGCTACGGGAGCCAAACTGCATATCCATAACTTTACGCTCTAGATCATCGATATGATTTAGTAGAATTATGCGTTCCTTACCAAGATCCTCGACACTGGACTTAATTTCCTCGTATTTTGCATTAGTAAATATGATACTTTTTTCCATTTCCAAGTAGCAACTGTGAATTTTATCATTTTGCAACTTCACTTCAGCTACATCCGAGCTAAGTTTATGCAAAATTTGTTCTTGATCTTTTTTCCATGATGATAACATTTCCATAACTTCATCCTTAAAATCTTGCAGCTCGCTGGAAGGTAGCTTAACGCGTGGTTTTTTTGCACGAGAGGTGATATTTAAAAATTCCATGTCTTGAGAGGTATCAGTAATATCAGGGTTGGAAGCCGAATGTTGAAATTCCTTTGGCGGTGAACGTAATGTTTTAGGCATAGTAATTAAGTAGCTCCAGCTGTGTTTATAAAAATAACAAGTGAACGCGTCGTAGTCGCTAGACACGTAGCACAGTGATTTGATGCGAGGTCAGTGTCACGTGGCGCTCGTAGCCGTGTAGCACTCGTAGCCGCTCTGCACGTTGCCCGGTTGTTGGTTTTGCGTAGCACAGGTGGTAGGGATCCGATATTTCGCGGTGATGCGTAGGCGCAGCTTGGCGTGGCGATGTACGTTACCGACTCCCGTGCGAGAGGTGGGCGGTTCAAACCCGACGCAAACTTCCAATCGCGGCGGCCTTCACCACTTCGTTTATTAAGGTCAACGACCGGAATATTGTTGTCACTTTCGCAGGGAGTGGCTAACTCGTAAAAACACTTTAGGAAGAAACGAGAATTTGAATATTGCGTTTAGACCAATCACAATTTATCGCAGTAGAATTTTAACGCAAATAATTAGCGGTAGATGCGCACGTCCGCTCACTTAGGCGCCCGACAGCCGAACATCAAAATGGTAATATAGAAAAAAAAAACATTATAACAAAGACGAAACACAGTAGGTAGGAACATGTTTGGATATTATTTTTATTCTTTAATTTTGGATCCTATTTTTGTTGCACGATAAATATATTGCCATATTGACAATGGCATTCAAATTCATAAGATTGATGTCAAAATTAAAAAGCCATAAGACCAAAATCTATACATATAATAAATCTGTAAACTTGGCGTGTCCGTACATAGGAAACATTTAAAATGAAATAGCGTGGGGTTTAAAGGATAACCAATACGAGTAGAATCACTTTCGATCGTTTTTGGATTTTTGTCGGTTTGTCAATTTCTTTGTGCACCCATCCTGTAAAAAGTACTGACTCTATGCTATTGGTTTTTGTTTCATCGTAGTTTGTTTGCTCAGTCAAAAGGCATTAGAATTCAAAGTTATCTAGAAGAAAGTTCAGTTATTACGACGCAATATTGGTTTCCGACTTCCACGCGTACGCAGTCGCGGGCTAGTCATCGTCATTCAGCCGTCCACTGCTCTGGACATAGACCTCCCCCAAGCATCGCCACATCCACCGGTCCTGTGCTCCATGTTGGGTTTGCCATAATCGCCACGCTTGGCAGGCGGGTTGGCGATCGCAGTATGGTTGGTAAAATACTCAGAGAATGCTGCTGCCCATCCTCTAGTGAAATGAAAAGATGGGATAGTACTATTCTTTACGTCCGGCACCACACGGCACGCAGGCTAGTAATACCATAAAATAAACTATTAAAAACCTATACCTTAGTAGTTCTGCTGTTTATCGTTTTAATAAACTAGAACTAGGTATGATTCACCCTTCAACCGGAAAATTCCATTTAAGTATTCAATGAGTCATTGAGTTTTTTCATTGTCCCACCCTATCGCTAAAAATAGGTTACGAGTGGCCGAGTCTTACGTGTTATAAACCTAGCTCGTAGGCTACGCATAATAAGTCGTGCCACACGCAAATATCAGAAACTTCCTCACCGATTAATTAAATAGAAACTAAAAAGCATAAATGATGCTTCACCTCGTTTCCATTTCAGCATTAATAAGGCTAAGGCACACAAAAAATTGCCAGTGATAATAAGAGCAAATTGCTAGTGATAATAAGAATGAATTACTATTGATAATAAGAGTAAGTTTCTAGAGAAAATAGAGTAAATTCTTAATACACATACAGGGTGTTAACGAATTCGTGTAATTCCTTAAAACCACATGATCTACTACTGATGTAGACAGGTCCCGCACGGGATTTAGCATGATTAAAAATAAAAAAATTAAAGTCTTTTTTTTCATGCGGCTTTGTTACCGATCATCTAAACCATCTAATAAGGATTCAGTAAAAAAATAAGTTTTTTTTTTGCTAAATCGTCATTTTATTTGTGTGAACATTTCAATGCCACACATAAATTAATGAAAGTACGGTGACACGGCTGGCAGGAACGACTAACGCGATATCGCTCTTTTCAGTCAGATAACTCAAGGCTCTAAAAAGATTCAGAAATTGAAAACGATTTTTTTTTTTTTTTTGTTTTTTTTTTCGAAAATTCCCATTTAGGGTTAATCTGTGTCACCAGTAGATCACGCGGTTTGAAGGAATTACACGATTTCGTTAACACCCTGTAGAGTAGATTCCTAGTGAAAATAGAGTAAATTACTATTGATAATAAGAATAAATTGCTAGTGATAATAACAGTAAATTGCTAGTGATAATAAGAGTAAATTGGTAGTGATTGAGTAAATTGCTAATGATACTAAGAGTAAGCTGCTAGTGATAATAAGAGTAAACTGCTAATGATACTAAGAGTCAATTGCTAGTGATAATAAAAATAAGTTTAATTGCTAGTAATACTAAGAGTATATTCATTATCATCATATCTCCCCAAAAACATTCACTGGTGCACTTCTCCTTCTTTACGATGGGTGAATGATCGTGAAGGAACAATATCATAATCACTACGCATGGTAAATACATCAGTAATTGCAGTAAGATTTACAGAAGGGTAGTTTTGCTGCCAGTCCTCTTGCCGTAACTCTTAAGAAGAGATGAGAAAAATACTCGTCCGAGATTCAACTTAGCATAGTCAGCCCATTACTGTCCCAATACCTGGGAACAGGACGCTTCTCAAAATGAGAAGAGTTTAAGTCTTAATCCACCACGCTGGTGAAGGGGTCTACTCCCTAAGCACGAAGTCCGCGGTTTCGGCCTTAGTTACGAGGGTTTCCTACTCCCCATCACCTACGGACATACGATTATTTCGGGGCCCGAACTAAGAATGAATGACAACACGATTTGACAGTTGTCCCTACTACCGATGTATTTTTGCCCGTCCGAAAAGTTGAGCTTGACACGTTGTTTTGTTCAAACTCAAAACTCATTTATTCAAAATAGACTAGAATTACTTCGTTCTTTTTGAACGTCTGGTTTACAATATTATAGACATCTCACAAAAAAGCCCTCCCTTCACCGTTTCCTATTGTTTTTGCTGTGAAGAAGAAACGGCGCAACAAACTCCCCAGCAACCAGCAATAGCAACAGTTCACTTCTACGTTTCGGGCTACTTTCGGACGGGAGCCTATCTTCGTTGACGGACTTAGGGAGTAGGCCCCCTGTTGCGGGTTAGCAGACTAGAAACACCATCGGCACTTTTTTTTGAAGCCCTTTTAATTTGCAGTTTTCTTAGCAATGTTTTTCTTTACCTTCAACGCAAGTAAAAATTCAACCTTCAGCTTGTTTCCTTACTCATTCACATTGGCGTACGATATTAATAAATGTCAAACGGCCAGCAATTACCAGTGAAAAACTCGACTTTACGAAGTGTAAACGCGAACTACCCCTACGGTTGTTTTCAATAGAATATTCAAACAGCCCTGACTACAAATAGCGGGCAGAGTGGCCTTAGTAATTTATGTAGCCCGCTGTCATTACACGCGTATTTCCATAAACTATCATGGGAAAATAAGCGTTAGTCTTAAGGAGTTAGAATCTAAAATTGATTGGGATGTTGGTGTCTTTTAAATGTATTCAAGCGTTTCCTTATGATAAGAACAAAGTTGTTTGCATGTTTCAGGAGACAATTAAATTATGAAAAGTGAAGTACTAAATTCACTAACAATTTTTTTTTCTATTTTCAGCATATTGGATTGAATATAATAGTTAATTTGTATTTATTTTTGAAGCCAGCTTCTATTATAGCAGAAATATTTCATACTATTCTTTAAATTGCTTATAACGTGGCGAAAAGATAAGCCAGTCAGCAAAATTGGAAGAGGGACTGACTGCCCAGTGAGCGACCGACGTGCTTAAACTTTTGACTCACGGTTTCAGCTAACATCACTATGTCAGGATTACGAGCAAGGTATTAAATAAAACCAACATAGACTCTCCACCGCTGAGAGTACTTGTGTTTGGGTTAGTAACATGAACTAGATCACAATATAATACTTTACACAATTATTACAAGATCATAAAATAAGGACAAGCTAGTCAGATATAAAAGGTCAGACTTCTTCAGCTGATTCACCGCCTTTATAACATCGGGTGCGATCCATGTCGACGACTACCTTCCTTTGTCAACATTGCGCAGTGTTACCCGCTAGCGATAACATTATTTTAATTTTTTACACGTATCTAAAGAACTTTGAAGGGACACCCTCTAGTTTTATTTTTTTCAATAAAGAAAATATTATTTTGCAATAGAATTTTTGGTAACACGCAGCAGTATATCAATGTCAGGTTAACTCTTGTGGTTGAATGAATTGGCTTGTATCAAACGTGATAGGTGAAAATTGAAAGTAGAACAAACGGTGTCGTACCCATTGGACCTTCATAATTGGACCCTACCTACTGAACAGGACATATTTTTTTTGGATTGGCGTTTTCTTTTTCTGCAAGGTTTGTTTTTAAATACATTGTACAATGTTGTGACAAATTAGTACCATATTGATGATTAGTTATGGTTTAAGGTACGAGTTCGTAGTGACAGCATACAGCAGCAGTAGACGACATATCGTTGCGACATGTCGTAGCGACACGTCGGAGCGTCATTTTTTGAGAAAGATTCAACGTGTCATCGCTGCAGCGGCTTTGGCACTACTGATCTGCGGTCGGACGACACGTCGTTTGCGGTCGTGCAACGTATCGCTAGCTGCGGAAGGTAGGTATTTCATAGAAATACATACAAAACCAGTAGTGTCGGAGCGATACGTCGTCTGCTGCTGTATGCAGTCGGTTACGAACTCGAACCTTTACTCACGTGCATTTTTCGGGATTACCTTACTAATCTATACATGTCAATCTACATATTATATTAAATCTGTAGATTTGGTGTGTCTTCAAATTGGAAATATTTTAATAAAAATAGCGCGGCGTTATGCAAAAATATGAATATCAATTGCAATGGTAATAAAATCTACTGTAAAGAAGACAAAAAAGGGTTGGGTGTCTGCAATCGTAGTTAAAGAATAAAATATAGGTAAAATAGATTAGAATATTCCTGTACAGACACAACAGGTAAAATTAATACATCGTGGTGAGAAATGGTACAGTGTGCGGTCTTATCTCTAAAACCGATCTCTAGTAGACCTTATAATAATATGTATTTACTTTTAAGGGTTCCGTACCCAAAGGGTAAAACGGGACCCTATTACTTAGACTCCGCTCTCCGTCCGTCCGTCTGTCACCAGGCTGTATCTCATGAACCGTGATAGTTAGACAGTTGAAATTTTCACAGATGATGTATTTCTGTTGCCGTTATAACAACAAATACTAAAAAACAGAATAGATAATGGTACGGAACCCTTCGTGCGAAAGTCCAACTCGCACTTGGCCGGTTTTTAGTTATACAAGGTGTATCTGGATTTGTGTAATTCCATCAAACCTCGTAATCTTATGGTGATACAGATTGACTCTGCATTGCATTTTTTCAGATTCAACCAAAAAAAAAGGAAACATACCTCCGGTTTCTGAATTGATAATTCTAGGTTAAGCAGTACTTAAGTAACATTTGAGTACGGAGTTGTCAAAAAAATTACGGATTTTAAAGCACTTTTTTGACAACTCCGTACTCAAATACCACTTAAGTTTTGCTTATCTCGAATTCTCAATTCAGAAACCAGAGGATGGTATTCTAAACCTTAGTCATTTTAGCGCCCTCGGGGTAACTGACTGCTCAGAGCAATATCGCATTAGTCGTCCCCGCCAGCTGTGTCGCCGTGCTTTCATTCATTTATGCGTAGCATCCAAATGTTCTATCAAATAAAATGTTTTTTTTTCTATATTTTTCAATTTTTTTTTTTCTGTTTTTTTTTATTGAAAGCTAGTCCGGTGGTTTTGATACGATCATAATCGTGACCGCAAGTTTTTTTTTTTTATCTCTCTCCCTTGCGTTATTAATCTATAACAGTAATTGATTGTGGTTATAAGGATTTACACGAATTCATTTACAGCCTGTAGTGCCTGAAACTTTAAACGAAATTATTGAATCGGGTTTACAACCAGGACCACTTCTGGCTATTGAGTATTCCTGAAAATGTTGTACTGCGAAAAACAGTCACAACCAGTGCGGACAGACCTCTTCTTGCGATTGAGTATTCCTGAAAATGTTGTGCCTGGAAAAACAGGTGAAGAATTTCGTTGAAGCAAATAACTTTATAAAACGAGAGACCCTAATAAACACTTCTTTGAAAAAAGGGAAAGAAACTGATGTAAACGGAATCCTGGAAAGTTCCAAGAAAAATACCGGGTACCGGGAAAATGTAGAATTGTCGCACTGGTTTACACAATCATTATAAAACTTCAGTATATTTTTAAAGCATCTTTTTCTAAAGTATCGTTCAGAGCTATTCGAAAACTTTAGCTCGTACAGCTCTAATTCACTTCCATCTTTTGGATTTCTTTCTCGTTTTATAGTAAAAGATAGTAATTTTTTAGTTTTGTTTAGCCGTTGCCCAACAGAATTGACGCGGCCTTGACTCTGCTGGGTAACTCTCACTCTTTCTTTTTTAGAGTTCCGTTCCCAAAAGGTAAAACGGGACCCTATTACTAAGACTCCGCTGTCCGTCCGTCCGTCCGTCTGTCACCAGGCTGTATCTCATGAACCGTGATAGTTAGACAGTTGAAATTTTCACAGATGATGTATTTCTGTTGCCGCTATAACAAAAAATACTAAAAAACAGAATAAAATAAATATTTAAGGGGGCTCCCATACAACAAACGTGTTTTTTTTTGCGCCGTTTTTATAGATAATGGTACGGAACCTTTCGTGCGCGAGTTCGACTCGCACTTGGCCGGTTTTTTTTCATAATATGCAAGTAAATTAAAGATGGAAGTTAAGCGTAGTTCAGACTACACTATAATATATCGCATAATTATAGCAAATATTGTATAGCACCACGATATCGCTCAGCATACATTTTATATGGACACGTTCACACAACGCTATGCTATAAATCATTGGCTTGCTGTACGCGATAAAGTTGAGCGATTCTCAGGTCCCCGCCCCGCCTCACTTCTACCGCGTCCGTCGTCCGACTGATCGCCGTCAAATAACTTGCTATACATAGTACACAGGCTTGCGATATAGCTTGAAGTGTGAACGTCATACTATACAGGGTTAGTCGGAAAGGGGCTACTAATCCGAAGCCCACTTATAGTATCGCAGATGACTGTTTGAAAGCAAGTGTTAAAATTTCAAAATTCGATATTTTTTTTTTTTCAAATAAAATGATTTTAATTCTAGTTGTTTCGCTGATCATAACTGGGGATAGATAGATTTTAGAGTTTTTTTTGAGATTTTTGAACTACTGTTTCTCTTAAACTATTGACTTTTGGGAAAAGTTGTAGAACAAAAGTTATTCATTATTATGTGTACTTTGACACCCTTTCGGATTAGTACTCCCTTTTTGACTAACCTTGTATATAGTTATAGCTTATGACGCAATATGCTATACATAGCGAAATAATATAGCGTAGTCTGAACTGTCCTTAAAAGATTTGGTGGTCGCTCAACACACGGGTGCCAGTTATTAGGCGGCACCGCGCATCGCCGCGATAGGCGGTGAAGGGGCTCTCACGTCGCATTGGTCTCTAAGAAATCCGTTGATGCCAAACACACGTACACAGCCAGGCCGCGCGGTCGAGCGGTGCTCCGCTCCGCGCTGCCGTCCGCGGCGGCGGTGCCTCACACACGGGGTGCCGGTGTTCTTGCCAGTGTTTGTGATCGAACTGGTCTAAACGGAGTTAAATCTATCCGCGCGGACGGGCGCGTAAACCGCCTCACCGCGCGGTGTACGAGTACCGCTACGAAATCCGCTTTACCGCCACCGCCCTCCGCGGCGCTACGCGGTGCCGTGTGTTAGGCGATTAACACACGGCACCACGCACCGCCGCGGTAGGCGGTGCCGTGTGTTAATCGTCTGAATCGCTACTATGAAACTACTATGAAATTAAAGTTACAATAAACCAAAATGTAGACTTGCAATACTCGCCAAACTTTTGGACAAAACTTGGCCAGTACTAAAAACAAATTAACGGCATCGTAGGTATGTGTCAACTTTGTTTCTCTTTGCATAGAGTGGGCTCTTGTCTGTTAGCCGCGTTGTTTAGCTTTCGTAAAACTAGTTACTTAAATTTTTAATCATACTTGAGTATTTATGAACTGACAGAGCAAAGTCATGAAGTACACATAAAATAATGTTTGAGCTCTTTTTAATGTAGAAGGGTGTGTTTTTTTCTTTAATATTTTTTGTTCGTATAATTTTTCAACATCTATTAATAAATAGTTTTTAGGACCTTTACGCGTAGGTTTTTTTTTATTGACTTTTTCACGTTTGTCTCTAGTCGCACCTGGTGGTAAGCGCAGACAGGGTCTAAGATGGAGCATACGAACCCAAGTAACAGAGATATAGAGAGATTTCCCTATATCCCTCTGGCTCTATTGGTTTTAATACCCACTCATAAAGGCACATAATATAAACAGGGTTAAAGTACTTGCGCTTACGGCTTGTTTATGCGCTTTTCCTATGACTTGATTGTAGTTTTTACTTTGGTACAGGTAATACGAGTATGGTTCATGTGTCTCCCATCAAAAGACCACTCTTATCGTTTATTTATTTTATACATATAGGGTTCATAGATAAAAATGCAAGTTTTATTTGGATAAACTACTATATTTGAGTACTAATTACAATGTATAATCTTAGCGAGCAACGTCTTCTAACTCTCGCGTCTGTCATTCGTCTCGTGGTTTTCTCCACCTCCCGTTCATTCTTACTTATTTAATCTGTTTGGATACGTTCACACAATTATCTTACATTCCTATGTCATTCGGACACGCACCCAATCCCACATATATTAAGCCATCTTGGATTAATTAGGGACTAAATAGATGCTCTCTAGATAGAATGCCTCGTTGGTCGTGGTGGTTGCCTGTGTTCGATCCCCGGTCGGACAAAATGTTATAGGATTTTTCCGAGTGGAATTTTTCAGTAGCTGTCCGGAATCTGGATTTATGCCCAGTTGACGGCAATAGGCTCACCCACTATTACATGGGACTTAAATATAACGGCAAAATGAGAGTGTGGTATACACCTCTGCCCAACTCTTCGGAGAATACAGGCGTGATTGTTATGTAATTATGTTAAACAGATAAAATTTAATGTCTCTATTACTCTTATTTCCCTCATCTTTACCAAAAAAGTGGTGCCTACTTCTAAATAACCAATAATATCCCACATTACACCATTCTATTCCAATTCCAATGACATCATTATAATTGGAATAGAAAGCCAACCATCCTTAAAATAAATAGTATTCTTTATACCAATTTCACTGCCCTCCTTTCACAAATGACAATAAATGTCCCATATACTTACGTCGTGAAACAGGACAAGCTCTACTTGAAATAGGTGGCTATTTCAGAAACTAGTATCTGATTCACACGTATCCTAAGCCGCGTTTGATATGTCTAAAACAAGACAATTCAATTTAGATTTTGTGTTCCAAATGCTGGAGATATTTTGTGAGATTTGTTTATGTGTTTTTGTTGGCTTGTTTGTTTACCTAATTCAAAGCTTTTAGTTATACTAGAGCGGCTTGTGGCTAATTAACAATCGTTCGGATCATATGATTTAAGGCGCTTCCCCCATCGAAAATGGCGCCACTTCAGAAAAAAAGCATAATTTCTGTCAACACACAAGATATTGAAATTTCGTACGTACAACATTTTAGTAAAGTGTTGTAGAAATTTTCGAACACCAAATATCAACACTAGAGCTTCTGGATTCGAAGTTTTAGCGATAAGTACCAAAAACGGCTGTTTTTAGCATTAATTACTAAAACTTCTAACCTAGGATGTCAAGTGTTGTTTTTTGGTGTTCTTTTTCTACAACATTTGACTAAAATGTTGTACAACGTACGAAATCTCAATAAAAATATGTTCTGTATTGGTAGAAATTATGCTTTTTTTCTGAAGTGGCGCCACTTTCGCTCGAGGAAACGCCTTAAGGCAAGGTTAAGCTGTGCTTGCCGATGGGTGAGCGTTCGTTACACATCGAGACCCCTCCGAGCCTCGGAGAATACGTCGCCGTCAGTCCCGGGTGTCATACGAATACCTATGATAGTCGTTACGGGTAGTCAGAAGCCCGAAAGTTTGACAACCGGTTTAACCTTAGGATATCGGCATTGCCCAATAAAGGTACAAGTCCGAGACGGGCTGCAAACTGCAGACTGCAACCGCATCGGCATCGGAATAGCGCCTTTAAGATGTGCACTTTAAAGGTGCTATTCCGACAGCGACTGCAAAACTGCAACCGCAGACCGCAGCCGCAGATCGCACCGCAAGCGATACTACTTTTGCAGTTTGCGGTCTGCAGACCGTCTTGGACTTGTACCTTAACTGATGGCAGTCGCTCCGTGTAAAATACTGGTATTCACCGTCATCTACATTATATTGCAAGCTGACCCCAACATAGTTGAGAAAAGGCTAGGCAGAACAGTACCCCAAGTGTGAGTTTTTTACGTTACTACTGTAATTGTGTCACGCCAAAAATGTCAAACAAATATTTAGTCACGCTATTCGCCGCCAGAGGCTCTGCCTAAATCTTCATACATTTTTGGCGTGACGCAATTATAGGAGTAACGTAAAAAACTCACACTTGGGGTGCGGAACAGTTACAATATAGTGGATTGAAAGTAAATAGACGAACTTAAAGGGACAAAAGACTTGCTAACAGTCATCATTTCGTCTTTGATTTTTGAGACGAATTATTCTTTGAGCTCGACATTGAAAGAAGACTTAACAGTATTGATTCATGACGATTCGTTTATTTACAGAAGAGAAACATTAATGTGGGATTGACAAAAAAACGACAATTTCTTCATCATCATTCAGCCGAAACCCGTCCACTGCTGGACATAGGCCTTCCCCAAGCATCGCAATTTCAATTTTTTTAAATTTATGTAGGTATTAAATTAATAGAGTCAACCACCGTTTCAATACAAATCGTCGTCACGTACGCCCATAGAAGTAATAAGTACTACGTACAAGTCCTTGCGTACGCCGCACCACAGATAATTCATACTACATGCATATTATTACTCGCAATCAGATTCATTCAACATTCACTCGCTCACTCTCAGACACTCACTTTCAGACATCTTCGTTCAGAACCTCTTTAGCATTCCATTCCCACATTAATATCAACAAAAAACTATATTAATAGTTTACTTTTATCTCCAAAATACCATTAAGTAATTCAACGTTATTTTTACTCAAACATATTAACTTTAGAGCCAAAAATAGTTCGCTAATGTATGACCCAATACAAAAAAATACCATCAAACAAAAATATTAAACACGCCTACAAATAGATCCAATTACTCAAATAAGGCCGGCGACACATTTAATCATAAGTTAAAACCAACAAAATTAGGTCACTATCCGTGTGTGACTATTTTCGAACAAATCAATAAACTCGACCTATTGCACTAAATACGGTGAGACTTTTATAAGGTGCCCTAAAAATAATAAAAGATTTGGAGCCACAGTTGGCGTGGCCATGCATCAAAGATGCATAAGGGGTGATCACGCGAACCGTTAAACGAAGGATACATACCGACAAAAAAAGTATGAGTATTTTCCTAGAACCATAACAGTCGATAACACAATATAATTATCAAGGTATTCTGAATGAATGTATTATGTATTGATCACGCTTTCTTCTTTAGAAGTGGCGTTTCTATGAATGTTGGTTAATAATAGTTTTTATTTGTAGTGTTATACGGCTTCGATTTATACGTTACATTTAGGTTGTTGTAGTCGCTTTATGCCCGATTCCTATATCCAAAAACGTCTCGATTTGTTTACCAATGGTAGCATTGCTTATTGACTTAAATAGACTTGTAAGTTAATTAATACCTAGGATAGCCAGCGAAGGGAAGGGTTTAAGGTACAATTCCGTGCATCGCGGCCGATCGCAGCCGCGCGCGATCGTTCACGTGCGTCTGACGCGCGCGGCTAATGCGTCAATAGTCGTGTCTTTAATATACTGATTAATCTGTCGTTAGCCGTACGCGTCTGTCGCAGACTTCGGAAGCGGTGCCATACATTTTCATACTCTGACTATTGACGCATTAGTCGCGCGCGTCAGCCGCACGCGGTCGATCGCGCGCGGCCGCGATCGGCGGCAATGCACGGAATTGTACCTTTACTATGCAAACGTAAGGATGGGGTCTTCGATTCATTATTGGTAAAGACAAAAGAGTCCTAATTTTAACCAGCACCTAGTGCAACTAGTTTTGACGTTTTAAAAGCACCTGTAATTTGGTCTACTTGAAATAAAAAACTTTGACTTTGAACCAATAACGCTTGGTAAATCATAGGAATCAGCCATTAAACGGTGATTACATCGTCCATAAAACATTCAATACTATGGAGTTTGGCCTAAGGATACACAGCAGTGACGCAAACCGCGACACGTGTGTGTGGCTACACTATACATTAAAAATGGCTGTGGTTTATAGTGCAACATGTGGAATATTAATACGTTTGTTTCAATTGCTTATGTCGCAGTTCGCGTTGCTGCTAAGTGTAGCTTCCGCCTTAGACATGATTTTAACAAGTGTCTAAAGTTTTATAGTATAGTCACGTGTAAAATAATAGGTATACTCATGGTGAACTTAAAAAACGATTTTTTTTAGGGAATGGATTGCTATTCCCTAAAATAATCGATTTTTAAGTTCGCTATGAGAATAGGTACATATTATTTTACAAATACGAATTTTAGGTTTGAAATAGGAAGAAAACTGGTCAACACTTCATGTGACCAGAGGACTGGCTTGTTTTTCGGCCAGATAATTAGCGTTGCCATACAACGTGGCAACGCTGCCAGCCTTCTGGGCACGCTTCCAGTCGACAGCGATGCGGAGGAATATTTTGATGCACTCTTCTAGTTTATATTGATAGTTTAGTCTAGGATATAATTATTGTTGTTTTTTTTATATTTACATTGTATTAATTTAGGTTTGAATAATTCTTAAATACAATTATTTAAGAATTATTCCAACCTACAATTCGTATGTGTAGAAACTGTCTATAATGTTTCATAGTTCTACCTAATAAATATTTTAGAAGGAAATCGCTTTTGAATTTCGCTATGTGTATGCATATTATTACACGTGACTTAAACCTTGATGTCTTTAAGGTAAAGTAGTGTTAATGGAACAACCCTACTTGTTATAACCATTACAAATGAAGCAAAAAAAAATGTATACATACGTGGTACGTAATCTAATTGTAGAATTATGTTGATTATATTTTAACAGCACTGGATACGGAAGAGAATTTATACCTGAAAAGAAAGAAAGAAATATAAGTCTGTGTAAAAATACAAAAAAAATATGTTTTCTAAAATTTACAAAATGTTAAGAGAATGACAAAAGAATTTATGAGACAGATCTGATGACAGTGGAAACGCCAGTAGAGGACGCCCTAAGGACATACATCGATGTTATTGGTGATGTTCTTCAAAAAGGACAAGTGTGTAATACTCTCGACCGGCGTGCTTCTGTGACAAGATGTATGAACGTGGACGAAGCGAAAGGAGTACGTAACGATCGTAGCATGTGGTGTTCTACAGTTTCTTCCTACGTTTATGTATGTATATAAATGTATTTATAAAATATGTCGCATAAATAATACTAGATTTAGCTTTCCTCACCCTCACATTAAACTCCGGTGCCAAGCAGTTTACTGTGTTCCGTCGTGTGTATGTGAGAGCCAGAGAAGTATAGGGGAGTCCCTCTATATCTCTATTACTTGCATTCGTGTGCTCCATCTTAGGTGCGACGAGGGTCAAACGCGACCAAGATAAGAAATAAAAAAAAAAGATTACATCGTTGATCTAGTGGCCGCAGGCGTGACTGCTGAGCGTGAGGTATTGGGTTCGATTCCCAGGTCGGGGAAAGTGTTATAGGGCTGTTCCGTGTGGAATTTCTCAGTAGCAGCCCGGTGTCTGGATTTGTCCGGTTGATGGCAATAGACTCGCCCCCTATTACATAGGACTTAAACATAACGGCGAAATGAGGGTGTAATATACAAGGTTAGTCGGAAAGGGGGTACTAATCCGAAGGCCACTTATAGTATCGCTGATGACTATTTGAAAGCAAGTGTTAAAATTTCAAAATTCGAAAAAAAAAAAACCAAATAGAATGATTTTATTTTAGTTTTTTTCAAAAATTCTTCATCCCTGCTTTAGTTACAAATTCAGAAAATGGTGCTTCTAGACCATGACCCCAAATATGACCTAAAATGTAAACACAGCTGATCATAACTGGGGATAGATAGATTTTAGAGATATTTTTTTGAGATTTTTGAACAACTGTTTCTCTTAAACTATTGACTTTTGGCAAAGTTGTAGAACAAAAGTTATTCATTATTATGTGTACTTTAACACCCTTTCGGATTAGTACCCCCTTTCTGACTAACCTTGTACACCTCTGCACAACCCTTCGGGGAATATAGTAATATTATGTTATTTATAACTGGCCAGCTAACAAAACATTGTGTCACTCAACCGAGGTCTTTGTTGCTGTAACGTCATATGAAATAGGCCCAAGAGACTAGGTAATGCTAACCGTTGATTACACTGGCCTCACGTGCCACCCGCCCTGATGGTCGCCCTATGCAAATACACGACGCATGTCTGATGGCCTGATAACGGGAAGGTTATGGCGTTTAATTACGTTGAAATGGTAGTCGTGGTATTTGCCATAAATATATGATATGGCTGTTATGAGGGGTAAAGGGGGGTAGTTATTTTTATAGTGTCAAAGCCTTGAAGTTGGTCTAGGTAATGTTTTTATTTAGACTTAAGCGCAGTTCAGACTACGCTGTAATAAATAGCGGTTCTCTGTTGGAATATCGAAATATTATTAGCTGATTCTTATCTGGCCGACAAACCTTTCGCACCTTTTCATTTCGGCGAATAATTAAAACGCCGAATGATAAAGTCCCTAATCATGTTTTGTATTTTTTTGTTACGCCGACTAGTCTGCTGGCCACTGTTTCATTAGTCAACTGTATTACTGGCCACTTTACTCTTGTTAGGTGGCTCATTTTCCCATCATGCAAGCAAGAAAGCAAGCAAGCATGCAAGTGTTTCTGGGTTTGCTCCGCCAGAAGACTCGCTTTGTCGCCCCTTCGCTTCGCTCGCACACTCGACCAGCGCTACGCTCGGGAGGTCGCCGACTCGCTTCGCTTGCAACCTCCTCCCACTCGCTGCGCTTCAGCCTCGTGCACTCGTTCCACTCAGGACCTCCTTCGCGAGCTTCTGGCTCCACGCTTTTTAATAACACTCTAGGGGTAGGACAGAGTCTGACCACGTGTAGTCGGGGTGCGCTGAGTCGGATTAACATTACATTCCGCTGTGTAAAAATAATGTTGTGCGAATACTTATTTGGCAAATTAAACAATAGCCAAATACAATATACAATTTCAACCTGTATAGATTAATATTTTAAAAGTGTAGATTTTCATGTTGATTTAGGTTTAAAATAAATGTGTAAATGCTGGTTTTGAAATACACACCGGGTACATTAATGTGTTGCATCTAAGCTGACTCTAAGCTTCGGGTTTACAGGACGATAGGTATACACACTTATGTATAGGTACCGACTTAGGACTTGCATACAACAGCACTTTATGCTAATATCGTGGCATGAGTATTACATTTTCAGTGCGCACAGTAGGTAAACGCCACCTTATTTTTTCTTGCAGTACGTAAAACGAGTGTGGTTTGTAGAATACTAAAAAAAGTATAACAAAACTTATGTAAATACAAGGTTAGTTTTAGTATATACTAAACCTGAAACTAGTTTGTTCAGAATCACTAGGGAGAATCGATTGACATATTTTTTAAACCACATTTTTTTTTTTTTCATAAATTTCTATTTTATTTCAGTATGTTTCTACCCATAATAGTTGACGGGAATAGATACCTTGAGGCTTGAGATGGTCCGCTCGGTCAGTTTCCGTGTATTAGACAACCCCTGCATAGCACATCTCAGGCATTTCACACTTTACTAGGGAACTTAACGCGACATAAACTAGTGTGTAACTTTGAGATTTATTAAAAAAAAACACATATTCAGGCAGTTCTGATGAAAATCTCGTTGGGGTGTCTCGACTTTTGTATATACTAAAAATAACGTTGTGTAAACACAAACTTACATTTGCTATCACGCAGTCGGATTAAATAAAACGTTGCCCCATACCATGCTAAATGTGGTTGCAGATAAAAATCTCACAAGCACAAATCCTTAAACACATTTTAATAAATCTCTCTCTAGTAAAAATCTCAGAATAAAATCTTTATGGACCAGCCATAAGACTTTATTCTGAGTGCTCGTTCAAATATTTATTCCGCGTGAAGATCGACCCCGCAACCCTTGGCTTACAAAGCTAAAACCTTAGCTAATATACCAATCGGTTTATCAATATCTATTAATTTTATATTAAATACTTTCATTATATTGCTCCTTTTTGTTTAAACCTAAAACCTCAAACTGTTTGCACATTTTGTATATTACTTAATAATCTCCGAATTTTATGCTGAGAACATACTTCTAACTTACCGAGCAAAGTTATTTGCTTAAGGGATGTATTTAAAATTACTTTTAAATTAATGAAAATGACAACCAAAAATGTCTACGTGTGCGTCCTGAGTGACGGCGCACGGGCGTATTGCGGATTGCGGAGCGACTTTACCGTCGATACCTGTCCTTAGTGCACGCGGGAAAGTTGACGCGTACGCGCGTGTTTAGTGTTTCGTTTATTTCACTTTGGTTTTAATAATGTCGATATCAAAATTCAAACGTTTCGAACATTTATTTAATGCGCCGTTCATTCCGCCTGCGCGGTGCGCCGTCACTCAGGACGCACACTTAGGCTTACTTCAACAATAGTACAAAGTCAATGGTTGGCACTATAATCAATCAAAAAACATTTGTTTAACCATTCAGAACGCACCCATTAAACGAATGGTGGAAAGTGATCGGCGAAGCCAATCGTGTCTGGCACTCGCCGGACGCTTCCGCGGCAACGCTCGCTCAGCTCGTGCGTTGACTGGTCACAGTTCTAAAGGTGTGTACGAATAGCGCGTACATTGGTAAGCGTAGTCAGTTACGCGTACGCAGGAACGCTTTTCGTACAAGGCTTTAGACAGGCACCTCCATACTATTAGTATGCGTTCCTGAACGCTTAGTCCGTACACACCTTAACATAACCTAACCTACCTTTCAGCTATCTATTTTTCATTTTATTTCTTATTGCTGGAGACTTTAAAGTTAGAAGCATAAAAATGTTAGTACAAGCTATTATATTCAATTATGACTTTTAAAGTTAGAAGTATTTATATTAAAATGCAAACTAATTTAAAGCTAAGCGTTTTTAAAGTAGGAACTATTTATTATTTTTTAAGTTCATAATTACTTTTGCTTAATATAGCGATGAAGAAAACAAACAAATACCTTTGAAAGTTTCAAGTACTGTAATTATAGACACAATAGATAAACAATGGCACTGACGAACCGGTTCGTCGGTCGGGCCGCTAGCGGTTAAGCATGATACGTATAGCAATTTTTCAAGAAGAAACATGCTGTTCTCACTTACAACGACTCTAATAATGTTATTTATCAAAACATTAGTCTGTCATTAGAGTGATTCAGGAAAAGATTTCAGTAATCCAAATAGATCTCATAAAATAAATTAACAAGCTCTTTTCCGGTTGTTCTAAATAACTCGGTGACGTATTGATGTTGAAGATGATTTGATCGTGTTAGTTAATTTGTATGTGTATAGTCATTTATCGTAGAAATACAGAATTGACATGATTACAATAGGACTTGGCAAACATATGAGTTAACAGATGAGCGTTTGTTTGTTGACTTTAGGTATATATACACGTGTATCCGAATTCTTGTAATTCTTACTTCGACTCTGCCCCCCGCCATCCGAACCCCCTAGTCGCCGCAGCGGCCGACTACAGTCCCTCTCTCATAAGTAAAGTTCGCCGTCCCAGGCACACACTTTTAGAACCCGATGACGAAATAACCCTCCTCCAGGAGGCGAGTAAATCGACCAGCACACTACACAACAAACGCCGCCGCCCGGCATACCGTCCTCGCCGACGAGGCCCGTCGCGACGCCCCACCGCCGCCGGTCACGATCCACCGAGCTCTCCGTCGTAGAGCCGGTCGTCTCTTCAGACTCCGCAGTCACCCCGATAATTCAGCCCTCATCAAGCTGTCTCCCCCCCCTATGTCCACGCCAGCAACGCCCTAAGCCGAGGTCTGAGTCCCACTAGGGGTCGCCCTTAGTGTTGTTGTTGCAGGTAGTCATGATGTTAGTGTAGTACAAGTAGTTAGCTTAGGTTAAGTATTTTACTTCCCCCCCATTGGCTGGAGACCCTTCAGGTCTCGCCAATAACTGCCCGGTTACGTAGAAACCGTCCCCTAGGACGACCTACAGCAGTCCAATAGAAAAAAAAAAAAAAAAAAAAAAAAATCTTGTAATTCCTTCAAAGCTCGTGATTTACTAGTGACACAGGTTTACCCTGCATGGGATACGTTCGGATCCAACAAAAAAAAACTTGGGTGTTCTTATTCTGTACCATTTTAGCACCCCGAGTTAACTATCTGCGCTGAGCGATATCGCGCTTGTCGTGCCTGCCAGCTGTGTCACCGCGCTGCCATTTTAAATATTTTATCACATGAAATATTTTTTAGCAATTTTTAAACCGTTTGTGTACGACACGTTACCACTATCGAATATCATAAGACAATAAATATTTTTTTATATATATAACCTAACCTATCAAGGGTAACAGAACCTCATCCACTAGATTGTTGTCTAATAAAAATAATTATATTACCTACCTACTATGTTATAACACCTGTAACTACAATCATTTCTTATATCGAATAAATCATTATTATTAAAAAAAATTCATTTTACATTATTATTATATTTTTTTTCATTTCATATATCTCGGGACCCTGAGGTCCCGGGCCTTTGTAAGGCGTACGAGGGGCCGAAGCCAACTCGCAGAGGCTCTTTAGGTACCTTTAGATGAGATGGAACACCAATCGGCGATTATCCCTGTATGCACTACAAGTACACCCAAGGACAACCCCCGGTTGATGCAGGACTATTATAGGGTATGGAAACAAAATATGGGACTATGGGTTTGGGTGGCTAAAGTGGACTGGTTACCTAAGACTATTGAAGAACTACGGCCTCTGCCTGATCAATGTTTGTTTTACATGGATTAAATGGCAGGGGGTGGCTTACACACTCAATTAATGGGCCCCCGAAAACGGCCGCTAGCACATAGTGACATAGCGACAAGGGGGCAACATATTTTGAGGTGCTTGAGGAGTGGAGATGTATTCCACGGCTGTCAGGACAATCCCGGTAGTACGGTCAAGATCCCTACCAGCATCTTACTGAAATACTTCCTTCCCCCGAGCACGTTTGCTCTTGCGAATCTCCACTCAAACCGGCCAAGAGAGAGGTGGAAGCTCTGTTCCTCGTCAGTGTTCACTCCGGCCGGCCAATAAAGGCAAGCCAGAGATGAGGAACAAGACTTCTTTTTCGGACACGGGCCTCTAAAATGAGTAGGGTTTTAGACCTTAGTCCACTACGCTGGCCTGGTGCGGGTTGGCAGACTACACACAACATCGATAACTTTTTCGAGCTCCTTCAGGTGTGCAGGTTTCCTCACGACGTTTTTCTTCACTGTTAACGCAAGTTATAATCAAATTCTGATCGCAGACCGTAGTATAACATTATGGTCACTAAAAACATTAATTAATTTCAGAAACTTTTTTTAGGAAACCGCCTATAAAATAGACTGTATACGACCTCTTCGTGTGTACATTATTAATCAAATAGAAACGCGTTAAAAATCGTGCATGACACGTGCGTTAATAAATCATAACTCAACTGTATCTAAATATAGTACGCGATGGCATGGTTCATCGATTTAAAAATGTTAGAACAACTAATAGCTTTCAACGATATAACTGTTTTACAATTATGTATATTATTTTGTTGATTTAAATTCAAATTGTTGGTTTACTTTGATAGTTTATTGTGTGCGAATGTGAGGCTTTATTGAAAAACATTGTGGGGTTGTGAGGAGTTCTTATTGTGGATTTATTGCCCTTTTTCTGGAAGGTGATGTTGGCAAGTTTTCTTTTAACATTATTTTCTTATAATAACTTGTCAGACAAGCCGACGTCCCACCTGATGGAAAAGCATTACAGCCTATTTACACCGACAAAAAAGAACAACACAAACTGAATTAAAAAACTAAATATTTTGGTAGTGTATAATGTATAGGTATGGCAAAGTGCTGCAAAAAGGATTCAGCTAAAATTAAGCTTAGTAGTGACTGTCTAGTACAGGGGTGGGCAAATATTTTTCCTCAGGGGCCAAATAAACGCAAGGAATTTTGCAGGGAGCCACAACAAAACAAAATGCATTTTGTTATGCCAAAACTAACATTCTTGGCTCAAAAAAAAAGGGAGAGCTGGCGGGCCGGATTAAAACCCTCCGCGGGTCGGAGTTGGCCCGCGGGCCGTAGTTTGTCCACCCCTGTTCTAGTAAATGCTGAACTTTCAGGCGACAAGGGGTGCTAAATGACGTCACATGGTGAATCATATTTCCTTCATTGATACCGCATCGTAAATGCAAGTGGATGCCCATCCAGTCGGCAGTTGTCACACAGTTGACTGCATCTTAACTGCCTGCATTTTGGTCGGGATGCAGTACGTCTATCTGGGTCCTTGCAAATCCATTTCTGATATGAATAAAATTAATAATGACTTACAAAATGTGACGTTATTAGATCCCTTATTTTATTATATATAGGTCAACATATAGCAGGAATAACTCAAACACTCAAACACCCCAAATTAGAATATTCAGTTATAATCAAAATACATACACTGAAATTTTTACTTTTATGTGCTTAAATAATACTTACATTGTTATCTGCATTTAAAATTCAGTCTTATAG
Source organism: Amphipyra tragopoginis (assembly GCA_905220435.1). Taxonomy (NCBI): domain Eukaryota; kingdom Metazoa; phylum Arthropoda; class Insecta; order Lepidoptera; family Noctuidae; genus Amphipyra; species Amphipyra tragopoginis. The sequence continues at coordinate 10,460,699 of HG992006.1, forward strand.
CCTTGAAGTAAGGCTCAATTTTCTTTATCTCAATTATAAAAAAAATAAAGGTCAAAAGCACGTTTTTAATAAAAACATAAAAATGGCTGAAATTGATTCAGTTGCCGACTCTTAACAAGATACTTTCAGGGTTTGCGTTTATTCTGTTACACGAATTATCTACCAATTGATTTTGTTGACCAAGCAAAATACTAAAAACCTCTTGTCTCTCATCTTGCCGCTCAAGGAAAATAAAACAAAGTTAATGAAAAACTTAATGAAAAAATACAAAACATAATTATCCCGAGGCATTTTTCTACTCGTCCGTTATTTAGAACTGAGCATGATTATGTTTAGACTTAGCTGTTCTAAGTTACTTTCGTCCTTAGACTTAAGACCACTCGCAGGTGAGCACCGTCCTAATTAACTTTGTGTACAAGGTTCGGGTGAATTAGGCTTACGTAGCGGTTCGTGTACTCGCTGCTTTATATTTAATTTTATGAACAAGTTAGAAGAGTTTTAAAATCTTTGTAAGTATTCGATTAAGCGTGGGTAATGGAGCGCAATGAGCAAGTGAACTAATTTTTCTGCTTCTTTTAAGTTTTGTGGGCCTGTTTAAACGTTTGGCTGTCTATAACAATAAAATTCTATACCTGTGTGAAACATTTTCTTTTGAAGTTTAACATTCACTATACCAACCCTTTTTTACCCCATAAGGTGAGCCCTGATGTTTCTCTACAAAACGTTACCATATAAATAATATCAAGTAATATTTAAAAAAAAAAACATTAAATGTTAATACATTTTATTATACAAGGTTAGTCGGAAATGGTACTAATCCGCAGGCCGCTTAAAGTATCACTGATGACGGTTTTAAAGCAAGTGTTAAAACTTTCAAAATTCCATTTTTTTATTACCGTGTACAATAGTTTTTATATTAGTTTTTTACAAAATTCTTCGGCTCTTCTTTAGTTACGAATTCAGAAAATAGAGATTCTAATTCGTGACCCCAAATATGACCTAAAATGTAAACATAGCTGATCATAGCTGAGGATAGATAGATTTTAACATATTTTTTATGTAATTTTTGAACAGCTCTTAAACTATTGTCTTTTGGAGAAAGTGGTAGAACAAAAGTTACTCATTGTATTGGTTACTTTAACACACTTTCGGATTAGTACCCCCTTTCTGACTAACCCTGTACATATAGCTGTTTTACGGTGTTTGATGATGTCGTTTACGTTTTTTCAATAGCAGTCTCCTTACGGTTACAATTATTATTTATGGATTGACCGCTATTTCAGGACTCATCTCTCGCTGAAGAGAATATAGATAAAAGTGTCCGTCGACAAACTACAATTTAGTTTTTTTTGAGTTGTATATTTAATGAACTTTAAAAATAATAGTTTCCTCTTTGAAATGAATTACCTTTAAAATTAATAGTTTGCACTTTAATTTTTATACTTCTAACTTTAAAATTCTTCTCTACAAGTGAAATATTGCACTATAATTTTAATGTTTCTAATTTCAAAGTCCCCCGCAATAAGAAATATAATAACAAACAGATAGCTGAAAGGTACGTTAGGTTATGTTAGAAACATGACCACTCAATGCACGAGCCGAGCAAGCGAAAGCAGAGCGGTGCTGCGGCAGCGGCAGGCAAGTGAAAAGATTCGCTTCGCCGATTACTTTCCACCATTCGTTTACTGAGTGCGTTCAGAAACAAATGTTTTTTTGATTGTTATAGGGCTAACCATTAATTTTGTAGTGTGAAGCATTATTTTTGAAGTGTGCCTTAAACAGTTTTTGTTGTTATTTTCATTATTTTAAATTGTTTTTAAATACATCTATTTTTTTATAATTTATATTTCATCTACCATTGGTTTCGTGTCTGCTATCGCCAACCTTTATAACGTCACAGCTATCAGTATTATCGACCAATAGTAGCGATGCTATCGGTACTAAAACAGGTATCGCCTGAGGCGCGGTACAGGAAGCGCGGCGAAAGGTAACTGCAAACTCGAAACAGACAAATATTGAATAAGAGAGATTGAGTTCATCCGGGAACAAACTAAATTACGTAATGCATCAGTTCTTGTTTCAAGCACTTGTGCAATGTCTGGAATCTTTACACTCAGTACGTATAGTCGTACAGACGAACAAGCTGTTCATATTGGCATGTATTTAACGCGGCGACAAACTACTCTGATTTAGGGTTTTAAAAATAATTAAAATGGGTAGCAAAAATAATAGGTTGGCAGCTACAGTGAAGTAGCATTTTAAGTATAAAGTAGCAGCTTTATTTTTAGTTGTAAGCTTTGTTTAAATTTAAATTGGCAGTGATCTTTTGGTTTTTCTTTTTAAACTAGGTGGAGCTTAAGTCGACGGAGCCCCGCAGTGCGGGGCTCCTATTTCTGTCTGCAGGGTTTAAAGTAACCTCACACGAAGGGGATGACGGGGGCTTCGTTCGCTCGCTTCGCTCGCTCACTCTAGCCCCCGTCATCCCCTTCGGACCTAACCTATCCATGTCGGGATTCCCCTTAACCACCCTGCTAACATTATTAGTCGCCAAGTCATTATTTATAGCTCCTCGCCTCATTTTATTAGTTGCAAACACTTACTTTTAAGTTATTAGTCACCTGGAAAATAATAAGCCGTTCATATTTACCTAAACAACTAAGGGCCGATTTTTATCGTGAGATAACATTTATCAGAGAAATAAGGACTGCGATTTGACATATTATCTAAACAAAAACTGTCAAACCGCCATATTTATTCCTCGGATAAAAATTATTTAAAGATTGAAAAATTGGCCCTGAAAAATATTAAACATTATCTCAATGCCATAAAATTAGTGTCAGAATGACAGTTGTCGTGTTAAGTGTTCATTCTGAAACACCCCTTGTACCATTGAGATATAGTTGAATTTTCGTAGTTATTCAGATCATTTTGAACAATCTGTTCGTCCCGATATATTTAACGCTGACTGTACCTACTACCTACGTTCTACACGTGACCTAAAATATATACGTATCGCTCTTCCTCATGTTGATATTAGTTGGACACTAGCCAAGCCGCAAAGAAAAAACTATCTGTCAAAGAAACACAACATACGCCCTTTAAAATCTGCGTTATTTTTAGGAAAAATCGGACACATTTTTGTTTCACGCTAGTAAACTTTTTGTTGCCATAACGAATTTTAATTAACACTAACTTTCGCTCGGAGCTTGGCACTGAAATTCGTGATGGCAGTCCCTCGGGGAACAGATTCCATGAACGAACAAAAAATATGCTACGTGTGAGTTCGTAGATCCAATTCCAGTCCAAAAAATACGTGAAATGTTGGGTATATTATGTTCCTTTCTGTGCCATGTTTGTGACATTAAAATTTGAAACTGCAGGCGATATCTGAATTCGTGTAATTCCTTCAAACCGCGTGATCTGCCGGTGACACATAATGACAAGGCATGAGAGAAAAAAAAACAAATTGGAATCATTTTGTTCTGTTTCTGGATCATTTTAGCGCTCCGAGTTTACTGACTGCGCGGAGCGATATCGCGCTTGTCGTGCCCACTAGTTGTGTCACCGTGCTTCCACTCATTTATGCGTGGCGTCAAAATATCCCATCAAGTAAAAATAAGTAAGGGCAAAAAATGCTTTTTTTTAGGTTTATATTATAGGTTGCTTTTATTTACATGTAAAATCTTATCTCATTATCCATACATATCAATTTTTATACATAGTTACAAATAAAAGTATATACAAATAAAGAAAAATATATCCTAATAAAACTATAAACTAAAATTGGGCATCAAAATATTCCTCCGCATCGCTGTCGACTGGTAACGTGCCCAGAAGGCTGGCAGCATTGCCACGTTGTATGGCAATGCTTATCCGTTGACCAAAGTAGAGGCCAGCCTTCGGGTCACGGGACGTGTCGACCAGCCGCCTTGAAATATCTTTGTACAAGAGTTGGGATCTCGGACCCCACGGCCCGAGTATTTCGACCCCAAACGGCTCGAAAATATAATTACTAATAAAGTTATTATATTTTCGCCGATTGATTTCTTATAATAATTAAAATAAGAAATATACAGAAAGCATGAAAAAAAAACAATCTAACTCCCGTGCATGGTTAATCTATAACAGTAATAATAGATCGTGTGGTTTACACCCTGTATACTTGTATAATGTAACATCAAACATCTAAACAGTTTAGTAAACAAGCTCTAAATTCTATTCATGTGTATTAACAGAAAACACGAAAACAAAACAAGAAATCCGCCTCAAAAACAAATTCCAATCATTCTTCTAACGTCCGGAAACCGAAATCAAAGCGCTAGGTTCCTTCGGAAACCGTCGAGTGGTTAACGTAAATACCATCAAGATAGCAATCGCATTGCAAACACGTTCATATGAAAGTGGAACGGTATGAACGATTTGTATTCTTGTTTACATAACTGAAGGAATCACAACCGTTGCATTTAAAAGTAAAGGTCAACATGCCATTTTATGATCGCCCTTTTGTAGGTAATAGTGATAATAGCGGTGCATATTCTTCGAATAATATTCCGTGTACTCTATTGTTCTCGGCTGGAAATTAAAATATAACGTTAAAGACTTGGATGGAAAATGGGGCAGATTAAACGAGCTTGTCAGCATTTTGCGTCCAGAATTAGGTTGTAAAATAATTAATAATGCCGCCATTCAACTACATCGAGGTACTCTTGTAAATTCTAGGGTTTTGATTATTATTCTAGACTGTGTTTGGATAAAGAACTATAGCCGTTTACAAATTAACAATGTCAAGATCTTCGAATTACCTACTCTTTTTATGATTTCATGCGGACATAAGAAACTTATAGGATTGCAAAAGCTTCAGTGATTTACTTATACTACACTCGGAAACAATGAGTCCGGGTCACCAACATAAACCTTAATATCTCGGAAACGAAGAATGCTATTATAACTTATTCAAATAAAAAGTATTTTATAAACTATTTAAGAAATGTTATTAATATTATTTGAGTACTATTATAAAATCTATAAAAACCTACTTTTTATTTGAATAAAGCTATCATTCTTAGTTTCAGAGATATAAAGGTTTCTTCTGTTGGTGATCCGGATTCATTGCTCCAAAGTGTTTAATAATTATGTGCCTTTTATTGTGCATTTTTTTAACGCGGGTTCCTCTTTTCTACCCTCAACCTTGAAGACGACGGAGAGGATGATGAGGAGATGTCAGGCTTTTTTCAGACTAAAACCACCATTGTATTCCTCCGAGTACCTATAGCCGGGGTTGCAGAATTGCATTCACTAAAACTCTGGCAGGTCTTCGTCAACCACAAACTTAGGAGGAACACGGCGCACCGCCTTCTCGGACCTGTGAGCCTACTCTGGAAATCGAACTACGAACTTTCGGCTGACGGATCGCACATTTTCCATCCACGAAGTGTTTCGGATCCGTTGATCGATTCGATTTTCGCGATTTGACATTTTGTCTTTTGTTCACCCAACTCCCAAACGTGAATTGACATGTTCGTTGTTTGATAATACTTTGATCGTACACTCACAACATCGATGTTCGTCGTTGTTTCGATTCGAAACTTCTACGTTCATTTTTCAGAGTAGGCCCCGTGTAACTGACCCGGCTTCGGGCCACCCAAGCCCGCCCGCCCGCAGGCCACTATCTACGGTGGCCAGAGATCGTTAAGCGCCCTAGGGCAGCTTTTACTCGCCTACGATATTAGATAGCACATGACCTAATGAGGTTAGGACCAAAACCTTTGTTGACCACAAAAATAATTTCGCATTAGTAAAACTTAATAGTTATATATATGTCGTGGCCATATCGTAGAATTGATCACTTCATGAAGTGGCCGGCCATTTCATGAAATGGTCGTATTTCATGAAATGGCCAACTAAAATTGGCCATATCGTTGAAACGTCAACGTTTAATGATATGGCCATCCACGTTTGGCCATATCATTAATGTAGGGTTTCCATGATATCAAAGGTTTAATAAAAAATCCAAATAAAGGAAGCACGTACCATGGCAAGCAAAGGAGTAGACTACGGAATTTCGACACACAAAATATCGATGCACGTTACCGCGAAAGTTTAATAGCTTGATTCACCAACAATTAAGGGGATCTGGTCTTCTCTTGGTCACTGTTCTAACCTAACCTAACCCAAATGATTCAATATACTAAATAGTAAATGTTTGCAGTAACGTGCATCGATATTTTGTGCTGTAGTTTCACAGGTTAACCAGATAAATAATCGAACAAATAAAAGTCTATGAAAAGTTCACCCGCAGTTACCATGAAGTCATATTTTGAAATCCAATAATAGTCCATTAATTTTCGTTGCGTGGTCACCCTACTTTACTTATTATTATTAGCTTTTTTGTCAGAATAATTGTCCGCCGCCATGATGCATCACAAAAACAAAACGATATCAGCGCCTCTAACGGTGAATAATGTAACTATTTTACGATATGATCACTAATGTTTGACCATATCATGAAGTAGCCGTGCGTTTAGCTGATCATATCGTTAAACGCTGATTATTCATTGATCTGGCCAGGCCATTTCATGATGTGGGCAGCGGGTATTGGCCATTTCATGAAATGCAACCATTTCATGAAATGGCTGGCCACATCATGAAGTGATCAATTCTATGATCTGGCCACGACATATATAATATATAGTTGCTTTTAACACAATACAGATATTGAGCAGATATTAATACATATCACATATCAAAGGACTAATTAACTGTGTATTAGGCTATGATACAAAACAAAGGAACTAATTAAGATTAAATTGTAGTATACGAGTAATATACAATAGCCGTGCCGTCGGCAAAGTGTCGCTCGTGTGTAAGAGCGCTAATACGAGTAGCACTTATCATGCCCAAAGAATGTAGCTGCTGTCGACGTATCGACGGCTGTCGATCACGCACAGCACAGTACAACTGCAAACGTCGCCGGTGGCTGCAGCCGACGCGTCGACGACTGCAGTTAGCCGTGTCGCCGGTAAAGTGCCGCTTGTCTGTAAGAGCCCTAACGTAGGCAACGCATCAATAATCCTCTTGGTGTTGTAGGTGTGTATATAGGCGGCGATAACCACTTAGAACCAGCTGGGATGTCGGCGTGTAGGTACCTACCTACGACAAGCGATTACATAAAAATAGAATCATGTAAGGTTTAAAGAATTTGTTCAACAAGAATTCATAAGAATTTGAACAAGTAAACAACATATCAAAGTTCTCAACAACAAGAATGTTATCAAAAAGGTAGCTTATATTAAACTTTATGGTAAGTAACTCTTAAAACTTCACATGCCAAACCGCAAAGTCAACCAAAAATTTGAAACTTTTAAAAGACCCTTAATAAAAAGGCTAATAATTACACAGCACGTAAGAAAGTTGTTTAGAAATAATGAAGTCGAGTGAAAGTCAATAATGTGTGTTAAACATTATAAAGAATATTCAAGTTGTAACATAAAAAAGTGTACAACCTCTTAAAGGGTCACTGTACTCATCATTATGAACAACTTTTACTATGGGACCAAAAGAGAAATCGCGAAAAAAATATCAGCTGTTCCCTACACCGGTAACGCCCCGCCGTGTCGTCTCAGGACGACACCTGCCAGCCATTGTTTATCTATTGTGTCCATAATTACAGTACTTGAGTTATTAATATTCGCATAACTCGTTAAAATGTAAAAAACGATTTCACGTTTGGTCCCATTGTAAAAGTTGTTCATAATGATGAGTACAGTGAGGTTGTACACTTATTTATGTTAAAACTTGTGTACACAAAAAAAAAGGTTTTGTAGTCGGATTGCAGAAATATCAGAAGTAGCGGATAGAACAATAATTAAAACCAGAAAGCTAAAATGCGCACCGTTTTAAATGTAATATTGTTAAAGAAGAATCTAAGTGAGCACCACTGTTCATCTTCTCTTTTCTCGTGACGCGAACTATACGAAAATAGCTCACGCTATAGTGACAAGATTACCCAGTCAGCAAGGTTGTTAGGGGCTGGCTGTCCAGAGTGCGCCGGACGTACTCAATTATCACGCCACTCGTGGAGACTTTTAGTGCCCTCCAAGCATCACTGTTATAACCTTACTTCTACTTATTATCGCAGTCCACTGCTGAACAAAGAACTGGCCTATATTGCACCACAACAAACGGAGATGAACATGACGGTGACACAATTCCAATTTGTAAACAAACGTGACGAAACCGGAACGGTATGCTGAAAACCGACCAACTTATCAACTGCAGTAAACAAACCATTAATAGATACCGAGTCTGTTAATACTCAATCCTCTGACGATTGTAAACTGTCTGACGTCATAGTAGTTACGTACTATGACGTAAATCGAAATTTGAAATGATTTGGAGCATGTTGATGATGCCTCAATACACGTGTGAAGCATGTGTATTAGCATTAAGCATTTAATGCCTCATCTTCTCTAATTGCCGGTTCCTATGACCAAAAACGGATCGTTTTGTTTATCAATGGTAGAATTTTTATTGCCAAACTGAGCATAAACAAACAGGGTGTAAACATAGAAGTAATAAGTACTAAAATTAATGGAATTACTGGTGACACTGATTGACCCTGCATAAGTTTTTTTTACGATCAACAATAAAGTTTTCATAAAACGAAACATGGTATTCTGTATCTGAGTAATTTTAGCGTCCCGAGTTAACTGACTGCGTGGAGCGATATCGCGCTAGTCGTGCTCGTCAAGTGTGTTGCCGTGCTTTCATTCATTTATGCACGGCGTCGAAATTTTCAATCACATATTTTTTTGCTAAAAATTGTTGTTTTTTTTCACGACTGCGCGACAGCAAGGACAGGGTTATGTTTTTCACGCGTATCTATGTATCTTTGTATCTATGTACCTAAGACTTCTGTAATTCACAAACTGACTGACCAAAAAAACATACGTAGCCTCCGACTGCATGTGACGATTTGAAAGCATGATTTTTTGAAAACCTACGTAAGTTTGACGTTATGTTATGTGTTATGATTAGAAGTACGTCTTGTTTACATCTTTTTAGTTCGCTTTCTATGCAGGTGGGTTTTTTGTTTTTTTTATTAACTTTATTTTTTATTAATCTATACCATTAATAGATCATGTGGTTTGAAGGAATTACACGAATTCGTTTACACACTGTATTTTTTTTTCTTTTTTTTTTTTAAATAAACGTTGGCCCATACTAAGATTTATCTTGTATCGTGGGTGCGTTTACAGACACAAATCTCACAAACAAACGCCCAGACCCGGAACAACCATCTGTAGGCCATACAAATTTTTGTTCCGTGTGGGAATCGAACCCACGACCCGTAGCGCAGAAGCCAATCGCTTAGCCACTGCACCAAACGTGTCGTCAAATATAATACTCGTAAGCTAACTTTACCTGTGATAGCTACTAACTTTCGTGAGACACATTCATATTTATGATTATTTACGGTTTACGCACGTGCATTTTTTCGGGATTGCCCGACTAGTTTCGGACCCAAATGGAGCCCTTAATCATGAGCTGAACACGCGGCGAGGTTGCGAGACGAACTGGGTCCGAAACTAGTCGGGCAATCCCGAAAAAATGCACGTGGGTAAACCGTAAATAATCATAAATAGCTACTAACGTATGGGATTGTCTACTATGCAAAGGTATTGGGGCTTTGCTTCATTATTGGTACAAATACAAGTGTCTAAATATTGAACCAAAATCGTTCGTTAGAGCATAGGAATCAACCATAAATAATACAAATTAAATTGTCACTTTTTGCGTCTGTCTGTTTGTCCTCTTACTTCTTCTCATGTACTCTTTTGATTTTGATGCGGTTTTCATCTTAATTTAGGTAATTTCTTTCGGAAAGTTTTATGCTATAAAGCGTACATGAGTGACGCCGCGCTGTCCGAAGCTGGTCGCTAGTAAACCATAATATCGATTTTATAGCACATCGTGGGACTTTGCGTAGCTGGATACATCGTTGAGAATATTGTATTTGATAAAAAAATAGTAAATAATTACCATTTATTATTAAATTAAGTTTCAGAAGTTGGCGCCTTCAATTTGGTTCAGCGTGGATTAGCACCGACTTCTGAAACTGTAAATTTTATAATATGGTAATTATTTACTCTTTTTTTAGTTTTTTTGAAGTCGGTTTTTCTTTTATTTTTAAAAGTAATTTTATTTTTCTGTTTTAAGTGGCATATACACTACATGACATAAATATGCAGTTACAGCAAGCGTGTATCTTGCTGTTATCCATTGAAGAGTTCCATTGTCAATCTCCGAGGGTCGTCATCAGATCTTCGACAAATTTAAATGGGACTACCTTTGGAGAATACTCTTTCAGACAAAAAATTGATTTAAATGTGCCTATAAAATTTAAAGAGCTCCCTCGATTTCTCCAGGATCCCATCATCAGATCCTGACCTGGTGACTATGGGACCACTTGGGAAGTATATTCTTTCAAACAAAAAAAGAATTTCCTAAATCGGTCCATCCGTTTTTGAGTAATCGGTGAACATCTTAGAGCATATACCTAAACATACATCAAAAAAAGATTCCGACAAATTGATAAACTCCTCCGTTTTTTGACGTAGGTTAAAAATCGAAATTACCTAGGAACTTCTGATAAATTTTATTACCTTGCTCACTATGTAACTTGGAAAATTGTCGCAGAACCTAGAAACGTTTGATCGCAAGACACACATTCACATAATCACATTTCTCACTATCGTTCTCAGCTTAAATGGCTACCTATCCGGTAGAGACGATCCCTCAGATCTCTCTGTATGCTCTTCTCCGTTATGAACGATCCATGTGCTCCTGATTATCTGAAAAGATATTTTCAAGTTTTGGGCAGTTCTCACAATCGCAACCTGCGTGCTTCTGAAAATCTACTTCTAGAAATACTTTCCCACCGTACAGGTTTCATTTCTAACTCCTTCGCTGTCTCAGCAATCAAACTTTGGAAAATGCTCCCCCTTGATATTAAAAAAGCTCCGAGTAAATTCTCGTTCAAACGCAAAGTTAAGGAATACTACTTGAAGTCGCTGCACTCCTAATCATCTAATTTAGTCTTCGTCATAATTGCATTTAGATTTTCATATAGTTTTGTATTTTATATATAATATAATATCCATATATTTATTCGTATATGTATTTTATGTAGGTAATTGATATGTTACGAATTCGTTTTAAATTCTGTTTAACACTGTCCACTCATTTTTTTGATTTTTTTTGCTGTACGTACCTATTTCGATGCTTTTCTTTTTAACCCAAAGCCGTGCCCAAAGGTTGACTGGTAGAGAATGCCCTATGGCATTAAGTCCGCCTTATGTACCCACCATAGTGCATAGAAGTAAAAATAAATAAATAACAAGCTAAAGAAGCAAAAGACAGCTTCGTTAACCTCTTCAATGCCGTAACCGTCCATCGGTAACGAGATCAGAACTCGATGATCGGTATAAACGGATTTTCCCTATAGATCGGTCTACTCAAGAAATTTAGCCTTATACGGGTGACCCAAAACGCACAAACGAGCCGGGAAAACATTTTAATGATAGGGTAGTTTATAGAAGTGCAGTTTTTTTTATTCTGTTGTTTTTTTGAAAAACATGAGTGTACAACGTGGTACAAAAATACCCCTAAAGCCGAAAGGGGATTAAAAGGCCCCTTGTAAAGAGTCTATTGGCAATATTTTAATGGTGGACAGGAAAGAAAACTTATTTTTTTAAATGTTGTTTTTTTTCCATAAAACGAAAATATTATCGATTCTAAACCATCTCTGATTTGGCCGGTTAGGTATTTAAAACTAACTCTGTATACGCAGATCTTACAGACACGAACACCCAGCCTCACAACAACTATATGTAGGCCGTACAAATATTAGTTCGGTGCGGGAATCATGCAGAAGCCAATAGCTCAATTAACGCCAATCCAGCCGTCTAGATATCATTATGGTTCTGATAATTCGCTAAATCCTCGTCTATGGAGACGCAGAGCTTATTGCGGAGCGAGATGTGAGCGAAAAGCGGACAATTCGAACGCATGACGATGTATTTGAGCGCGTTAAAGACGCGTTTTTCCGCGCGTATTTTTTGAGTTGTACGCAAGGATACATAATTATCAAGCTATACATATACATTATGGTAAATAACTAAGGGCGTTCCCTCAAACCCGTTATCGACATCATTAATACATTAAAATAAATTAAAACGAAAAATAAATATAAAAAAATTAAAAAGCGTTGCTTTTAAGTATCATTTTAAACTTTATATAATCTGATGCTATAGTAGTATTTCTGGTTTACGGGAACGCCTTTCGCTAGTTAACATACTGTATTCCCAGAATAAGCTGATCTAGCATTGTATAGCCTTTCCGTACAATGAAAGGTCAGCTTATACTGGAAATTTAGCTTGATATGTAGCTGTGTGTACGTTCATAATTTTAATTAAAATCGATGACTTAAATTTCCTGCTTCATTTTCGTAACACTGTCTTCAAGTAGCATTTACTAGCTTTTGCCCGCGGCTTCGCTCGCGTTTATTTGAAATAATAAAAAAAAATACCACACTACTAACGTTTATTTAATAATACACTTCACTTTAACTGCAGAGACACTGTAACTTGATCGGTCGTCATGAAATTAGGGGAATTAAGCTACAGTACAAATGCTGCGTTTTGGGCGCTCGACGAGCGCGCGTTTGGCGCTAATCCTACGCTCGCCCAACGAGCGTCAAACGCAACAAAATGTCCACATTTTTGTTGTAACTTTTGAACACGCTTTGTAGGTACTGTTGTCTTTTAACTTCATTATTGATGCAGAAAAAACGATGTTTTTTTAAATAGTAAATTATAAAAACGCACGTAATATGCGCGTATGACGCGCGCTCTACGGACGTCGAGCGCTTGATGTAATCCGTTGCATAGAAATAATAAGCGCCCGAATCGCAGCGTACTGTGTGCGCGCCTCGGGCACTTATTATAACTAGTCCCTCACTGCTCTGAAAATCATCCACGCAATAGCCTGCTTATTACCACAATGTAATTACAAAACTGTTTACCGCTATTTACCGAGTCCTTTCAGTATGAATAAACCCGTTAATTTTCTCAAATTCATTTACTGGAATTCGCTGTACTAATGAAACCGCTATTGCTGTTGGCATGAATATTGATGCATCGCAATGTTATGTGTAACGGAACTACATGTTATTATACTCGTAGAAGTACATCATCCATCAATCACTGAACTACACTCGGGAGCAATGAATCCGGGTCACAAACATAAACCTTATTATTTAAGAAACTAAAATGATAGCTTATTTAAATAAACTGTATTTTAAAGACTGTTTACGAAGTTTTATTAATTTTATTTGATTAATACTAAATCCCTACTATTATTAAATGCTGTAATGTAAACTCTGTCTGTCTTTCGCTGTTACGCTTTCCCGCCGAAACCGAAGAACTGTTTTTGATGAAACTTGGTACAGAGATAGTCTGGAACCCGAAGAAGGATATTTGATACTATAAAAGTCCTGAGAACGTTTTGGAGCGTGCATCCGCCCCGCTCATAGTCCTCATGACCGCCATCTTCAATGGCGCTCTGAGTAATAACATCTTTCCGCAAGCTTGGAAACAAGCCACCGTTATCGGTATCCCCAAACCCGGCAAACCCAAGAGTGAGCCCACTAGTTACCGCCCCATCAGTCTTCTCAATGTATTTGGGAAAATCTATGAGCGTCTCATTTATATCCGTTTAAAGGATTTCGCTGACTCCCGTAAACTCATCCCCGACGAACAGTTCGGTTTTCGAACCCAGCACTGTTGCATTCGACAATTGCACCGCATAGTCGAACACATTAGCTCCCGTTTTATGCGCTCGTACAAAACGGGCATGCTCTTCTTCGACGTAGCGAAAGCCTTCGACAAGGTCTGGCAAAACGGTTTATTATACAAACTGTACCAATTCAACGTGCCGGACCGTCTCGTGCTCATCATTCGAGACTTTCTGTCGGATCGCTCCTTCCGCTATCGCCTAGAAGGCACCCTCTCGTCCCCTCACCCCATCCGCGCCGGAGTCCCTCAGGGCTCCGTGCTGTCGCCCCTTCTGTTCACGCTGTACACCAGCGACATTCCCAAACGTGGCTTGGCCAAGTTGGCTCTCTTCGCCGACGACACGGCTATCTACTATTCCGGTAGGAGTCTCGATAGCATCTCTCGAACCCTTCAAACCGCAGCCGACGCCCTTGGGGTCTGGTTCCGGAAATGGAGAATAGAGGTGAATCCCGAAAAGAGCGCAGCCGTTCTTTTCGAGAGACACGGTGATTCCCACACCCACATCCGTCCCGTCCTCATGTTCGGCAAACAAATCCCTTGGGAGATGAAAGCCAAATACCTGGGGGTTATCCTAGACCACCATCTGAGTTTCCGAGACCACATCAAAGCGGTGCGCGCTCGCGCCGCTTTCGCTGTCGGTCGCCTCCACCCCATCCTTAGAGCACGCAGTAAATTGTCACTTAGAAATAAGCTGAGAATCTACGTGACGTGCATCCGCCCCATCTTGACTTACGCTAGCGTCGTGTTCGCACACGTTAAGCCTTGTCGTTTCAAATCCTTTCAAACCCTCCAGAATCGAGTGTTGCGCAGAGCCGCGGCTGCCCCGTGGTTCATGCGTAACGTCCAACTCCACCTCGATCTAAAAATGCCAACCATCAGGCAATACCTCAAACGCATTTCCAAGCGTTACTTCGACACTGCCCCTCTCCATCCGAACCCCCTAGTTGCCGCAGCGGCCGACTACAGTCCCTCTCTCATAAGTAAAGTTCGCCGCCCCAGGCACACACTTTTAGAACCCGATGACGACATAACCCTCCTCCAGGAGGCGAGTAAATCGACCAGCACAATACACAACGTCCGCCGCCGTCCGGCATATCGTCCTCGCCGACGAGGCCCGTCGCGACGTCCCACCGCCGCCGGTCACGATCCACCGAGCTCTCCCGTCGTAGAGCCGGTCGTCTCTTCAGACTCCGCAGTCACACCGATAATTCAGCCCTCATCAAGCTGTCTCCCCCCCTATGTCCACGCCAGCAACGCCCTAAGCCGAGGTCCGAGTCCCACTAGGGGTCGCCCTTAGTGCTGTTGTTGCAGGTAGTCATGATGTTAGTGTAGTACAAGTAGTTAGCTTAGGTTAAGTATTTTACTTCCCCCCCATTGGCTGGAGACCCTTTAGGTCACGCCAATAACTGCCCGGTTACGTAGAAACCGTCCCCTAGGACGACCTACAGCAGTCAAATAGAAAAAAAAAAAAAAAAATTGGAGCGTGCTAAATAGTGTTTATGATTAGTACTATAATGGTGTTGTAAACGTTTACAGAACCCCAAATAGGCCCTAGTTTTATCACTGATTTATTCTATAAACATTACATATAGGCTCTCACGGTGATAAATCAGCTCTATAGTTGAAAAGTAAAAGTGTCGAGAAACGCTTTTTAGTACTAAAATAGTGTTTCTGCATCGTTTATGTCACAAATTTGCACTATAAAAGTAACCAAAACATCTTTATAGTGCTATTTTGCACCGTAAGACGATTCCAGTGATCTTTTTTATCACACATTTTGTTCGTGTTGTGAAAATATATCGGTAATTGTTGCTTAACGTAACATGTAATAAAAAGGACAACTTCAAAACATTCATGGATCGTAATTCTGCCATAACTTGCACTTGCGAAAATAATTGTATCGATAAAATAATTATGCTGATTTCAAATTTGACAATGCGCCCTCATAATTTTCGTGTTTTAATTAAATTTTAATTAATAAAATAAGGACTTGTCCCAACTATGGCTGCTATAGTACACATTGGCTCCAGCCGTGCTGCTAATGTGCTATCATGGCAGAAAACAGCAGCCATTATTTCACCGAAAACGAATTAGTCCATTAATTATTAATTTTAGTGCTTTTACGTCACGATTTAGTACCGTAGCAGTAACACAAACTCACTTATAGAGCTATTTAGAATTTACGTTATTTAGCAATTGCATTAGGAGTCGCTATGGTACTATTTAGTACTATAGAAGAGTTTTCATGACTTTTACAGAATTAGCGCCATAGCGATGTTGAGGGAGCTTTTAAGGAGCTAAAAGGTTACGTAATGGTTGTGATAGGTACTTTTATAGTGCAGATTGATACTGTAATAATGTTTTCGATACTTCTACAATACTAGTACTGTAAAAGTTATTTTTACGCATTATTAGTGCAAAATAGATACATAAAAGTGTCAGAAAGGTCGTCTATAGTACTAAATAGTACCATAATCGCTTTTTTCATATCTATTACAGTGCAACACTTTAAAGATTCTTTTGTATGGTCCTGTAAACGTTCTAAGAGCTAAATTATAGAACTTAAATGCTCTTTAATCTTATAGAACCAAAACGCTCTTTTAAAAACCTTTATAGTACAAACAGGCACAATGGTTACCACTATAGGCCTACTATATCACTATTTGGTGTTATAACACCCTGGTTATAGAAGCTTTTGTTACTTGAAGCTACTTTTGATAAACGACATTCAAGCAGGCGAAACTGCAGGCGACCTCTAGTAGTCTATAAAATCCTTTTTTTTTACCAAGCTGTCATTCTTAGTTTCCAAGATATTAAGGTTTATGTTGGTGACCCGGATTCATTGCTCTCGAGTGCATCATAGTGTACATACGAGTACATATCAATTGTGGTACGTTTGAGTGAGTTGCTATTGAATTTGCAAGCGAACGTAATTACGTTGCCAATTGATACGGTTATGTTCTGCATCAATGCATTACCTAACAGAATATGCAGGCTGACTTGGAATGCAATAATAATATTACTAGTGGACCTTCCAGGACGGTCCTCGGCAAGACATTTGCGCTAAGAGTGAACTCTCGAGGAGGGTTCCTGGCAATAGGTTAAAACTGTGAAAAATACGCTACTACGTACGTATGACGTACGTCGTAAAATAGGTTGTGAGTGCCTACGCATCACAACCGCACCTTGTGAAGCATCGCTCGTCACTGCGGCTAGCGCGCAGATTGCGCGGTATATTTACGTTGCTCCATCTCGCTCGCGCAGTTACCTGTCCTGCTCATACGAGGAACACATCGCGGGCGCAGTGCATGGAGATGTCGGCGCGCTCTGATTGGTCGATGTTAAATATTAAATAGCTGTCTGTACTTTAGGATTAAAACAATATTGTAAATATAAGCAGCTGATTTTATCAAAATATAGACTAGCATTCTACAGTAAAATTGTTTCATTTAAAATCGCCTGAACCGCTACAAGGTGTTTGCTTGTTCCATGACGATGTATTTTCCAAGAAAACCTACATTAAAATGAGCCCTCCACGAGGACACCCGGCATGGCGAATGCGACTACAGGGTGCCCTCCTGGAGGGTACCCGGCACTGAACGTGTTCAAACGAAAGGAGTGGAAGCAGGGTAGGGAGGCCTTTGCCCTAGAGTGGGATGACCTATCTATCTATCTGCCTTCGCTTTTCCCAACTATGTTGGGGTCAGCTTTCATTATCACCAGATGCGGCTGAATACCAGTATTTTGCACGGAGCGGCTGCCATCAGACTTCCGCGACCCAGTTAGGTCCTGGGCAATGCCGATATCCTAACGCGGCGTCTTACGTAGGCGGTTCAAAGCAACGCGAATTGCGAAGCGATCCGATGCGGTGACACGCGAATTCAATGCGATGCATGCGAAGTGGCGGCTTTGTCCTACGAGCTCGCGAACCGCCCGCCGCGCGCCGCCGCAGTTCAGTAGCACTGTACGGCACCGCATCCAGAAAATATCAAGCCAACTGATCACGTTCGCTTCGCTTCGCGACGCGTTTGGTCACGTAGGCCACTTCAATAGGTATCGACTGTTTGATGTTTTCGCGTCTCTTCAAAAATATCATCAATGAGTTTAATGAGACTGCTTCGGTTGGTCTGGTGGTCGCAAATGCTGAGCGTGAAGTATGTAATGTAGCCGACGGATCCAGGTTCTCTTGAGCTAGGGACACGTCTGCTACACCAGTTACAAAGAATCGCATTGAGCATTCAATACTTAATACATATACTTAACAATAGTAAAATGCTTATAGAATAAGAGGCAAGATAGCTTTACGTCCGAATTCCTTCTTGTAGTTACGGTGTTTGCCGATGGCCCACACAGCCATTTGATAGAAACCGGCGGCAGCAAACAGACCGGCTGGAGCGCATTTAGTAAAGACGGTAAAGAATAGCCAGGATCCGAACTCGTAAGTGTAGTTAGGGTAGGAGACGAAGTTGAAAAAAAGGGAGATGGGGTTGCCATCGGGCACCGGGATGCGTCTCACTTTGGTACCAGTGTACTTCAATAGAATGTGGATGCTTAGGTTGCCCAGCTCACATAAGATAAATCTTCCGAGTCCCACGTAAAAGCAGGTGTTGCATGGAGCAGTGTACAGTGGATGTTTGATGTGGCATGCCACATACAATTTAAACAGCCAGTAGTTTTAAATATTATTTATACATATAGAAAATAATTATCTACCACATTTATCAATCTCTCTCTTCCGTGTGAATGGAAAACCTATCTTTCGAATGTCATAATCCAAAACGATGTGGCCTGTGATAAATAAAAAATAAACTTTAAAAAAAAGTAAAAACCGACTTCAAAGAAATACTAAAAGGAGTAAAATAATTACCATAATATAAAATTAACAGTTTCAGAAGTCGGTGGCTTCTATTTGCTTCAGTGTAGAGTTGCACCGACTTCTGAAACTGTTAATTTTATATTATGGTAATTATTTTACTCCTTTTAGTATTTCTTTGAAGTCGGTTTTTACTTTTTTTAAAGTTTATTTTTTATTATATACGTTTTAGTGTCATAATTTTAACCCCCTCCTTCATAACCCTTCTTTTTGGCTTTGACGTAGTCGGGCATAAAAAGTCCTTTCAAATGGTACCTTACACGATATAATGAAAACATTCCAAAGGGGGGGAGGGGGGGACACGCACCCCCTCCTCTTTTCCAGTAGTCGGTTCCCAACAACAAATATAAACAAAGCAATATTAGTAATTTGATAATTTTGCTTTGATCCGATGAGGAGTTCCGTTCCATATCTCTGAAGTTCATGGTCTAATCATAACAAAATTTATATGGGACCAATCGGAAAGTATACCCTTTCGAACAAAAAAAGAATTTTTCAAATCGGTTTATAAATGACGGAGATATGAGGTAAGAAACATAAAAAAAAAAAAAAAAACAACCGAATTGAGAACCTCCTCCTTTTTGAAGTCGGTTAAAAAAAGTTTTATATAAATAGAAAGAAGGTGAAATGACGTATGAGGATGATGATGAAAAAGGTGATCCTACAAATGTTATTGGATTTTCTATTTGAAACTTCTCAGTAGCAACCCGCAGTCTGCATTTGTGCTGGCGGGTTAATAGACTCGCCCCCTATTACAATCATTTCGAAGCAACAAGTAAACTAAAATAAAAGAATTTTTCAACAGTCTTGGTTTTAACTGCAAATTTTTATTGCAGTACTTTTCTACAGTTAATTGTTCTATTATGTCTGTTAAGTCTTCGTTTTGTTTTTCACTTCTTTTTCCTCGTTTCCAGATTGTTGCATTTACAGGGAAAAAGGAAAGAGGTTACTTTGCAATTGTCTCTGGGCGGTCTTTATCTCCGTCTGTTAAATGTTTAATGGTGACTGTATTGTTGCCGTGTTCATTGGTTTTGTGGTCTTTGGGGACCAGATTCTGTTTTACAGTTTTGGCCACCTTTTGTGATAAAATAAGTTAAACCGAATTCAAAATTGTAAAGAAAGAGCTGGAAGAATAAGTCTTTGCTACAATAGAACGGACTTATTATTTTGTTAGATAAAAATCATTGAAATAAATAAAGATATTTTTTTTTCGTTCAAAATAACGTCACTAGGATTTTTCCTGTATAGTGGGTGCGTTTACAGACACAAATCTTCACATACACAAACGCTCAGACCCGGAACAACTATCTATATGACCATACAATTTTTCCGTGCGGGAATTGAACCCACGACCCGTAGCCAATTACCTACATAGCCACTGCACCAAACGTGTCATCAAATATGCAATAGATAGAAAAAATATGCAAATAAATAGTTATAGAACCGCTTGCATTTTATATATTTTGGCTTATTATAAACCGTGTTTTAATCTAAAATAAAAGCGTGCATGGAAAGAACCTTCACGAGTGACGATACTTAAGTACGTCCAGTGCACCCTGGGCTGTCAGCCTCTCTACCAACCTTGCTGACTGGCTAATCTTTTCCCCACGGCATGAGCTATTCTCGTATAACTCGTGCCGATACGATAGAAGATATAGTTAAACTACTTGCTCTTACCGCTTCTTATGCGCTTTTCCTATGAATGAGAATTGTGGTTTTTTTTTAATTTCGTATAATAAAGATTCACGTGTCTCCCATAAAAAGACAACTCATATCGTTTAATATTATAATATACATTTTTTAGCCATCTTTTATTAATTAGGGACTAAAAAGATACTCTCTAGATAGACTGCCACGTTGATCTAGTGGTAGCAAGCGCGACTACTGAACGTGAGGTTCTGGATTCGATGCTCAAGTCCGGCGAAGTTTTATTGGAATTATCCCTGTGGAATTTCTCAGCACATGAGAAAAAAGCAGATCGAAATTATAAAGGAACTTTAGGTATTTAACCTTAAAACAATAAAGTTGTTGAAGGTTTTTGGCGAGGCATTAGCAAAAAGGCAATTTCTGTTCTTGGTTTCCTACGGTAGATTAAAAACGTGGTTAGCGGTTTTAAATTATTAGCTACAAAGGAACATACGGCTGAAATCATAAACCTAACTTTTTAGTTTTGTACCAATAACCTGTAAAAATATTCATCATCATCATTCAGCTGAAAGACGTCCACTACTGGACACAGGCCTATCCCAAAAGGGAGTGAGGTTGCCATAATCGCCTCGCTTGGCAGGCGGGTTGGCGATCGCAGTATGGTTGTTAAATTACTCAGAGAACGCTGCTGCCCATCCTCTAGTGAATCCCTTAGTCGCCTTTCACGACACCCACGGGAAGTGATAGGGTTGGGCTATTCTTTACGTTCGGCACCACACGGACATAAACAGGTAAAAATATTCATCAAATTAATAACAGTATTTTTTTACTTTACGTTAACCACAAACATATTCCTATTTGGCCTTCAAACCATTAAAACTTTTTTCAAATTCTCATCCAACAAAAAGTAGGCAATTTACTCAGACACACTGAAACGTAATAGTGCATCTGGGTCGAACCAAGGTAATAGCTTCCACACGCTTTTAATTGAAACTGGCCATATTGTCCTCACCGCACCCGTCGGGTTAATACGCCTATCAAACAAAAGTCGTTTAATATGATGACTACGTACAATCAGGAGCCCGAAATACCCTCCATGTAAGTACTTGAGTAAAACATTAATAAGAAATGTTGGCGGATTATTACGGTATTTTCGATTGCGAAAAATAAGCTCCGAGGGGTTTCTAAGCCAAGAATAGATTGCGTAATAAAATTGGAATTGAAATTACTGGAGACATTCCTAATGGTATAAGGAAAATTTATTAAGTATACTGAAAATATTCATTTAATATTAAAACCCGTATACTAAAGCGATGCTCAGTCTTGAATCTCGAAAAGGCATCCTTCTTGGTTCATTTAAGATCTGTTTCATTTCATGCCATTCAATCTTAACCATCATAATATTATCACTAACACTATTAACATAAATATCATCATAATATTATTAGAAATTACTAGTGATTTCTAATGTATATCTGCTGGTGAGGTTACCGTGAACAAGATTTTGGTAATTAGGCAATGCTTTGTTAGGGTAATACAATTATGCGTATATGTTATGTTGAATTATCTAATTGTTTACATTCTTATAATATTTTGTTTTCAATATATCCAGAATTGTTCTAGGTATTATAATATATATTATATATTATACTTTGTTTATCATCCTCTGAATGTGTTTTGTAAGCACCAATATAATCACTTCATTCACCTAGCTTCGCTCTGCGCAGCTCTGGTGGATATTGTGGTGGTTTTTGTTCTTACAAAACTAGCAAGAAATGCTAGCGAGGGATGTGTTGCATGGAATGTGTTGCGAAAAATGTGTTGCGAGGAATGTGTTACGAGGAATGTGTTGCTAAGAATGTGTATTATTCTCCCTCATATTCGAAAAGAGTCCGCTACCTATCCTTACACCGCTCATTTGTACACATTAACACATTACACATTCCTCGCACAGCTCTGGTGGAAAGGGTCACACCGTTTCACATCCTCGCTACACATTTTCGCACCGCACATTTTCCTCGCACAGCTATGGTGGATGCTCAGCCTAAAGAGCGGTGAAGGGTGGGCGTTTTTAGTAGCTGTCTTTTATAGCACTGACGTTCAAAAAGAACTAAGTCATTCTAGTTTTGAAGTTGAAGTTGAAAACATTTGTAGCAGAAGGCTGCTTTGCCCCCTACCGATGGGACCAAATTTTGTCACTGCTTAATGATGGTTATTTATGACTTCAGAATACTATTCGACTGCTGAACACGGGCCTCTTCTCAGAATGAGAAAGATTTTAACTTTCACCACACTGGCCTGATGCGGGTTGGCGGCACTACACACAATCGAGAACTTATTGGAGCTCTCTCAGTTTCCAGGTTTGCTCATTATGTTTTTCCTTCAATCTCAAACTCAAGTGATCATCTAATTTTGATCCATACATGAATTCAAAAAGTGAGTAGTGCAGGATCAAACTTAGTCCTTGAATCACCCGTGGCCTGCGGGCGACGGGTTAGGGGACCAGTCGCCCGACCAGTAACAGGCCCGAGAAGGCAGCACGCATGTGTTCCGTGCGCACCTCTCAGGAGGACGTGGGGCAAGGCCCCATAGAAGGAGAGGTCCGCCAGGGGCTGGCGGACCAAAGCCTGCCGGGGTTGCGGTGCATGCAGCTGCGAATCCCATGATCCCAGCCGAGGGTCAGGAGAAGGAACACCGTGGGTTTTTAGTCGGTAAGAGTCCGGCATAACTCTTCGCCTTCCCTTTATCCCTGAGGACATTCCCACGATAAAAAAAGTTCTTGAATCATCTCTTTGCTTTTCACATATCATCATCACGCCTGTATTCCCCGAAAGGTTGTACAGAAGTGTATAGTAAGTACACCCTCATTTCACCGTTATGTTTAAGTCCCAAATAACAGAGGGCAAGCCTATTGTCATCAACTGGGCACATATCCAGACTCCGGGCTGCTACTGAGAAATTCCACACGGAAAAACCTAATAACACTTTGCCCGATATGTCATACTGTCTGGATCGGAATGTTGGGCGATGAAGAAGACGGATGAAAAAAGATTGCATGTAGCGGAGATGAGAATGTTGAGATGGATGTATGGAGTGACCAGAATGGATAAGGTCAGGAATAAGTATATTAGAGGAAGTTTGAAAGTAGCGCTAGTGACAGGAAAGTTGAAAGGGAACCGCTTGTCTTGGTATGGGCATGTGAAGAGGAGGAATGAAACGCATGTGCCCAAAAGAGTTATTAATATAAATGTGGACGGATGAAGACAAAGAGGGAGGCCAAAGAAAAGATGGATGAATTGTGTGAAGAATGATATGAAAGAGAAGGGACTCAATGATATCATGACGGTTGACAGGGTGGAATGGAAAAAGAAAACGTGTTGCGCCGACCCCAAGTAACATGGGATAAGACCAGGGAGATGATGACTTTGCTCGACCTGAGGATCGAAACCAGGATCTCACGCTAAGCAGTCGTGCTTGCGACCAATAGACTAACAAGGCAGTCTCTTAAATTATTTGTTGACTTGATGCTATTTAAATGTCATCCTTCATAGTGTCCGTAGATTGTTTTTTTTAACTTTTTTCATTTTATTTTTTGTTTGCTTTACCAGGTTATTGTTTTTGTTGTAATTAAGAAATATTGTATGTTTAATTTAAAAAATTTTTTTTGAGTGTGCATCCGCTTGGGGCGAAAGTAATTTTTCTTTCTTTCTAAATCTTTATAAACTATATTTTTATGTACAGTCATTTCCAAAATTTCCTGATTCACTCAACTTATCTTTGCCTCGACCAACATTTCCATATTTTTCTTTTTCGCCCAACATTCAAACTTGCAACAAAAGCTGAAATTCCGTATTCATGTGCACTGCATATGGGT
The DNA here is from genome assembly GCA_905220435.1 of Amphipyra tragopoginis. NCBI lineage: Eukaryota > Metazoa > Arthropoda > Insecta > Lepidoptera > Noctuidae > Amphipyra > Amphipyra tragopoginis. The sequence goes on from HG992006.1 coordinate 10,484,949, forward strand.
CGTGTCGCGGTAATGGCCGACATGTGGCTCTAATTGAAACCGGCGTGGTTCGGCCTCAGCGGGCCTTTTGGGGTTAATCGTACCCCAGCGAAGAGAATTGTTTGTCCGACTGTATGTATGAAATTTTTATAGGGACTCTTTAATATCTCTTTTTCGGTATCTTTTTTATATAAGTTTTTAAATTGACATGGTCACTAGCACAATCATTAGAACTTAAAACGGGATATTTACCATGTTTATTAGTTGTTATGAGTTTTCGATATTTCGGCACCGTTACAAGCGCCATGATCACGGATGAACTGAAGTGATTGCGGATGGATGTTTATGAGCAGACGAAACGGTCTACCCTCTGTCTTGTTCGTTTTTTGCGTTCGACGCCACTACCACTGTCACTTTATGTCACTCACAACACGGTTCTGTTCCCGACACACAAAACTCACTGTATCCGCTCGCTAACTTTTTTCAGTAGTTTTTGTTATCATGGCGCTTGTAACGGTGCCGAAATATCGGAAACTCATAACAAATAATAAACATGGTAAATATCCCGTTTTAAGTTCTAATGATCGTTTTTATAGTTCGTTCTGGATCTAGAGAAAGCTTATCTCGGAAACAAAACACTTAAAAGTATTTCTGTGTATAAAATGTAATTATGAGAAATCGATTAATGTGTAAATAATAATAATCGATGACTGAAAATCAATTTCTGTGTTTAAAACTTGATTGAAAAAAACATATACAAGATTAGTCAGAAAGGGGGTACTAATCCGAAAGGGTGTTAAAGTACACATAATAATTAATAACTTTTGTTCTACAACTTTTCCCAAAACTCAATAGTTTAAGAGAAATAGTAGTTCAAAAATATCAAAAAAAATCTCTAAAATCTATCTATCCCCAGTTATGATCAGCTGTGTTTACATTTTAGGTCATATTTGGGGTCATAAATAATAAGCACCAATTTCTGAATTTGTAACTAAAGCAGAGATGAAGAATTTTTGAAAAAAACTAAAATAATAATCATTTTATTTGGAAAAAAAAAATATCGCATTTTGAAATTTCAAAACTTGCTTTCAAACAGTCATCAGCGATACTATAAGTGGGCTTCGGATTAGTACCCCCTTTCCGACTAACCTTGTATATAACAACATCTTTTAGAACCATTTTCTATCTCTTGAATAAGTTTAAACATTCTAATAGCTGATAATAGTTATAAATTAATAATTTAAGCTCATTGTTAGTGAACTGTGGTCTATGTGAGACATAAAATTCATTAAACCTAACAATACATGATGTTGCAACTGAACAACCGTTATTTATTTAATAACAATTCTGCTTGATAATCTTCTTAGCACATGAGAAGAATTCTCTCGATAAATCTAACTTATGATAACATTATACTACCAGGTCAAACGTTAATTTGCTTTGGGTAGAACAAAAAATTTACTACATCATAGATGAAGTTGCGTGTCATAAGAAAATTATCACGCAATGACCAAATCAGACCGTCATCGCGTCATTGAGAAAGAGATAATTGTGTAAAGCTGGCTTCCCACGGTGCGTGGTAGCGCGCACCGGCTGTGCGTGGTATCATCCGTAAAATCACGCACCGTGGGAAGCCACATTATGAGGGTGCGTGATGTGGATACGCTGCACCGCTCCGCACGCGTCCGCGTTACCACGGACGAGTCTCTTCCCATGGTGCGTCGGTGCGAGCTCGTGCGATATCACGCAACGGAGGAAACAAGCATTAGATAAACAATATCATTTTAAAAACATTCATATAAAAATGCCAAGTCACGCGACTCTTTTGCCGTAAAAAGGTCTGAGATCTAAATGTATAGCCAAGTTTATAATATAAAGATATTTTTCGGACATCTCTCTGAAGTGAGGAACAGAATGCTCAAAGCCTGGATTTAGAGTGGCCAAAGTTATTTTACGCGTATTGTACTTGTTTAAAGTAATGCAGATTTGTTTGAAAAATTAACAAGGTATCTTGCATCACAGTACTTGACATAATAATGCTAGAAGTGCCTTCTTCTTCTCTCATGTCGGCACGAGCAGTACCAGAAACGCTAAAAGCCGCGTACGTCAATAGTAGCTACTTACATTATTATTGAACGTACAAACAGGTCGTTAGTCTAGCTTCTAGACAAAGCTAACCAGACGAGCACGACAATAACATAGAAAACAACTTTAAAATCAATTTCAAACAAAATTTAAATCTCATACATAAATATGACAGTCTAATCGAATTTAAAGTACATAGAGCTCTCGAATTTAAATAAAATCATATTATTTTAATACGATTGAGGTTCAAAACAATTACATGTTGAGATTGTCGATAACAACTGACGGGTAGAAAATTGAAAATCGAGGTGCTCCGAACTAATTTACATGTCTTTGTTTGGATTTGGGATGTGGAAAACTGTATAGGTAGATATATCACACAAGGACACAAATTCACTTATAACGAGAGATGGTTTAGAATAGAATATAATAGAATATACTTATAAATATTTGTATTGTTATTATAGATTTAGATGCCTAGGTAACCCATGCACCACAGACTAAAAATATTAACCAATAGTGATTAACCGTAGTGTTGTTTTTTTTTCTTGTTTTTGTTTTATTTTGTGTTTGGGTTACCAGGTTATTATTTGTTTTTGTTCGAATTAAGAAATATTGTATTTTTTTTTGCAAGTCCTTTTGATTCGAAAAATAAATACTTTTTCTTTCTTTCTTTTTTTACTTTATTGTACACAAAAATTGTAACACAGCTCCTATACAATATCATACATGGAAGGGTACAATGGCGGTCTTATCGCTGATAGCGATATCTATTGGTTTAAATCAAATCTAACATAAACACAAACTTAAAATATGTGCATCACTTTCTAACGTCATTTCACAAAAAGAGACGGTGCAATTTAAAACCTTTATTTTACTTACTATCTTCACATTGTAAGAAACAAATTTTACCGTTACTTTGACTTTGACTTTTGATGAAGAAACTTTCCGTTAGACCATCTCTAAGCTCGTAATATATAACCTTTATAAAAACAAGCTTTTATCTTCCGGCTCCATCATCAGATCAACTCCATCGGACCATATTATTGCATTGTCACCGAAAATACATAGGTATGCCAAATTTCAGCTAAATCTGATGCTTTAAAAGTGCTTGAAAAATGGATTGCAAATTTTGAACCGGAAACATATGAACGAGAACCGGAGACATATACGAACAAAGCAAGTTAAATAAAAGCTTGAAAAAAGGGATAAGCGTTTACATCTGTGTGAATAGGCACGATAGAAACGGGGAATGCGCTTTTTTTTTTTTTTTTCTATTTGACTGCTGTAGGTCGTCCTAGGGGACGGTTTCTACGTAACCGGGCAGTTATTGGCGTGACCTAAAGGGTCTCCAGCCAAGAGGGGGGAATGCGCGCACATCCTGTTGTTTAAAATCAAACACAAACGAATTTAAACAGCTGCACGTGCGGACCTACACTCACACAAACGTAAGGTTGCTTTTCCACCAGAGATGTGCTATGCAACATTGCTATGGATGCGTTTGATATCCACCAATCATATTCATTGGTCCACATAGCATAGCACTGGTGGAAACTGATTCAACTAAGCTACGTTTTTATATGGAAGGATGCGTGCTGTGGATGCATGCTATGGATGGTCGCGAGTGGTGTAGCTATGTGCAGATGCCTTCCTTATTGTCGATACGTCGCATAGCTCGAGCTGTGCATCTTCCTCGCACAGCTACATAGCCTAGCATCAGTGGAAACGGTCACATAGTTTCGTAGCTTAGCTTTTACATTATCGCAGCATAGCTACATAGCACATCTCTGGTGGAAAGGCACCCTAAACCTTATGTCCCATTGCGTAGATTGTAGCCATTCTACTTAATACTACTCCTGAACGACACTCCTTAAACCAGTTGGTCTTACAGCATGAAATGCACAAGAGTTCTTTATTAAACGTAGTTGAGCACTACGGCTAGTAAAATTTAAACATGGAATTGATGAGATTATTTTTCCCGGTTGCCTGTTTCGGTATTTGCTTTGAAAAAATATCCGTAAATCCCCTTTCGGTTTAGGCTGCCCACCGATGTCAGACTTTTTGTAGGACAGATAATCGGGCCGAATTTTTTTCTGATTTTATTTCTGACCAACTTTTTGTAGGACGTGTGCGTTGCACTATTGCTATCAGTTTGTTCTATTTTTCTCCTACAAAAAATCGGTCCAATCGATCAAAAACTGATTATCGGACGTGGGCGGGCAGCCTCAATGTTCAAGTTACTCTAAGCGCGCACGGGTGACTTTTGTCACCGTGACTATTTCATCACTCTTATAAGATCGCACACAGGTGGCTTTTGTCACCGTAAAAATTTTGTCACTCTTTCAAGTCCAATGGTATATGTGTTACGACATGATAACTGGGTGCATCTCCATAGATAATCTTAGATTATAAAAGAGTGATGAAATTTTTACGGTGACAAAAGTCACCCGTGCGCGCTAGCTCTTATTCTCCAATAAAGTATCTTGGGTATTAGTACGGTATTTACAACCTTGTGCAAATTTCTCTTGTTGTCATTTCGCACCTTTTAAGAATGATGCCTTTTTTGTAGATATAAAATATCTTTTCACAGAACTCATTTTCGAAAATATTCTCTATGAACATTAATGAAATTCATATCTCGCCACAAAATCAGCTCTGAATGCTAACGATGCATATGAATACACAAACAATAAACTTTAACATTTGTGAAAATGCAAATGCCTAATATGAATACAAATGTCTGTTAATCCGAAAACCTCTAATGTTTTGCTGCAAATGGATTTGTGGACTGAACATAACTTTGTTTGCTGCATTAGTACTGAAAGCATGAGTTGTATGAATATTATAATGCGTAAATTAGGTACTTCTATGAACTGCTAGCATAGGTTAATATACAGGGTGTTAACGAAATCGTGTAATTCCTTCAAACCGCGTGATCTACTGGTGACACGGATTAACCCTAAATGGGAATTTTCGAAAACCAACCAAAAAAAAATCCAAAAAAAATGTTGGTTTTCAATTTCTGAGTCTTTTTAGAGCCTTGAGTTATTTGACTGCTAAGAGCGATATCGCGTTAGTCGTTCCTGCCAGCCGTGTCGCCGCACTTTCATTAATTTATGCGTGGCATCGAAATGTTCGCAGAAATAAAATATTTTTTTTGCAAAAAAAAAATGTCTTATTTTTTTACTGAATCCTTATTAGGTGGTTTAGATACGATCGGTAACAAAGCCGCATGAAAAAAAAGAATTTTATTTTTTTATTTTTAATGAAGCTAAATCTCGTGCGGAGCCTGTCTACACCAGTAGTAGATCATGTGGTTTTAAGGAATTACACGAATTCGTTAACACCCTGTATACAAGGTGTAAATTAAATAACGCACAACCTCTTAAGGGGTCACTGCACTCATCATTATAAACAACTTCTACTATGGGACCAAGTCGAAATCCCGAAAAAAAATCTGCTGCTCCCCACATTTATGTTCGCATAACTCGTCAAAAAACTGTAGGGAACAGCAGATTTTTTTTCGCGATTTCTGCTTTGGTCCCATAGTAAAAGTTGTTCATAATGACGAGTACAATGACCCCTTAAGAGTTTGTGCGTTATTTAATTTACACCTTGTATATAAAATGTTATGTTCATAGGAACAGAATATTTTGTGATTATATTATTAAAAGATGCAGTGATAGGCTAGCGGTTGAACACGATCCAGGCCCAACTCTGATTTTTCTTTGACGATTCATGTGCGGATCAGAATTTGATCAGAAGGAAACATCGCGAGGAGAGGGCTCCAAAAGTGTTCTCGATGGTGCGTAAAGTCCACCAACCTGCATCAGGTATGCATGGTGGACTAAGGCTGAAGCCGGACGAGCGTAATTTACGCGGCTCAAAAAAAAAGAGGATTTAGTAGGTAAATCCTTCTAAAAAATTACGCCGACTCATTTTGCGTCTTGTAAATTACGCCGACTCATTTTGCGTCTTCTAAATTACGCCGACTCATTTTGCGTCTTCTAAATTACGCCGACTCATTTTGAGCCGCGTAAATTACGCTCGTCTGGCTTCAGCCTAAGGCTGACCCTTCTCATCCTGAGAGTAGGCCCTTGCCCAGCAGTGGGACAGTAATGGGCTGATTGTATTATTAAAATAGGTTAGTGGCAAATGTGGTCATGCTTTAGATGGACCACTCTTTACCACGATTAAGATTATTGCCTGTAATTTTAGTCCCGGGTAGTGTCCGAAACATCAAAATAATAGTGTTCGAATACACGTCCACCAGTCTACATATCAGTTCCGTTCCAGTATAAGCTGACCTCTCATTGTACGGAAAGCCTATACAACGCGAGATCAGCTCATACTGGACTATGTAAGGTGTAACATAAATAACGCACAATCTCTTAAGGGGTCACTGTACTCATCATTATGAACAACTTTTACTATGGGACGAGATAAGAAATCGCGAAAAAAAACAGCTATTCCCTACATTTATGTTCGCATACCTCGTCAAAATGTAGAGATCAGCTGATTTTTTTTCGCGATTTCAGCTTTGGTCCTATAGTAAAAGTTGTTCATAATGATGAGTACAGTGATCCCTTAAGAGGTTGTGCGTTATTTATGTTACACCTTGTATAGCTTGATCAGGGGCCCAATTCTCCTAAAATAAATTGTTGCCAAACGCAATCGAACCACAACCGTCAGTCAGTTTTTGTTTTCGAAAACTTTCAAAATGATTGATTTTGTTTTTTGTGTCAAACAATTCGACAGTTTTTGAAATTGAGAACTGTCTGAATGAACGGTTCGGCCTTGCTTCGGTTGTGATTTATCGAGATTTATTTTAAAAGAATTAGGCCCCAGTAGCCGTGTGTACCATTCTTTAATTCACTGTGTTTATGAGAATAGTTTCATTAACCCATAAATCGTTAAATAATCGCGACAATATTCGCCATCACTATCCAAAATATCCATCTCATCAACTTTCATTATTAAACAGCTAGTGACGGTTTCAAAACACGACCGTCCAAATAATAATCGAGTTCGGAACTGGGCATAATTTGCAATATCCGGGTCATCAAACAATATCGGTCAGTAATGAATTTACCCTAATCAACATCCACTAAATAAACTGATGTTCCGCAAACTTAAACAAGAATATTATCTTTGAACAACTGTTTAATAAATTATATTGTCTGAGCAATATAGAATCTTGAAATAGGGTATTTGACTGAAAAAATCAAATTACTAAGTCAGACAGATTAACAAAAAAAAAAATTTGACCCATATTTCTACTTTTGTTACTTAAACCAAAATTGACGAAGATATGACACTTTTAAAATTGGCAAAACATCACAAGCAAGTACAATTTTTACTTGATTCTGACTCTCGAGTTTTGATGCGTTTTATCTTTCCAAATATTCACAGATTTAACAAAAGAAAAAATGCGTGTCCATTATTTTTCAAAACTCTAACTGGCGGACTAATCAGATTTGCAATTTATTGATGCTGTCGACATGCCTATTTCAATTTCTGTTAGGACAGAGTTATTAAACGCGTCGCTAAAAACTGATACTACATTTAACTTTAAAACCCTAAAGTTGTCGGGAAATATGTACCGAAACTCGTAATATAACTTTTTTCGTTTACGGTTTTTTTTGAATTTTGCTTTAAACTAGCTGACCGTTAAAAAAGACGTTCAGTTTTTCCCGAATTTGCCAATTTTCCGGACAACTTTTCAACATTTTTAACATTTCATAAAAACTAATTCGGAAAATAAAGAATATTACAAAATTCCGTACCATTATCTATTCGATGATTTGGCATTCGATATGGCATAGTACACCCATAAAAACGGCAAAAAAATCACTTTTGTTGTATGGGAGCCCCCTTAAATGTTTATTTTATTCTGTTTTTTTTGGTATTTGTTGTTAAAGCGGCAACAGAAATACATCATCTGTGAAAATTTCAACTGTTTAACTATCACGGTTCATGAGATACAGCCTGGTGACATACGGACGGACGGACGGCGGAGCCTTAGTAATAGGGTCCCGTTTTACCCTTTGGGTACGGAATCCTAAAAATTGCCAAATCCGTCCAGTCATCAATTATTTCGATTGTGAAATAAATAAATAAACTCAACTGACAGACAAAGGAGTAGTTTATCCGTAGCTACTCATAACATTTGGCTAAACATGGATTGATCGGAAAATGTACCGAAAAACAGCATTATTAAGCAGATTTGTAAACAAGTCCATAATGAATACAAACGAGAATATAATCCAATTTTTCCAAGCAAATGATTAGCAGCATAAATGGCTTACACCAATTGACTTTGTTAAACATTCGCGCTCCGACGCTCGCTGAGGACGGACGTGCCGCAACTCGCGCTGCGTACTTTCTCGACGTGCTCGCTCACGAATATCGCTACGCCCTGCCGTAGTGTTCTCCACTTCACGAATATAAGTTCAAAAGCTGCCTTTTTCAAGGCGGTGGCTGAACGCCTATTTCTTTGTCAAACGCGTGTGCCCCTTCAGGGAAAATCCACAGTTTCGTGGTCCTCGGCTGATACTTTGCAGTGTTAACGAAACCGAGCGGGTGTTGACCCAATACACCAGCTGCGCCCCTTCAGGGCAAGGCGAAAATTGGAAGGAGCTAGTACCACCGGCCTTGGGGGGTCTCCTAGTCGACGCTAGCTCTAACCCCGTTCTCTCCCATCTAGCACTCTCTAGTATTGCACCTCACTAGAGACTTAGGAACCCGTTCGCACAATAAGACTGGCGACGGGATTACAAGCTTAGGGCTCACCAATAGGCACTCAACCTCCCTGTCTATACCCGACAGGGAGGGTTTTCACACACCCCGGGCCCATCCAACCCGGGGCCGCGTTTTTAAATTAAATTGTTAGGATCAATAGGCCGTTACTAAAAATAGTCGCGTACATGTGCGCGCCGCGTTTTTATTAAGCTTATCCTCCATTTTTACACACGGCTCAGGCATCTTTTCCGAGATGTCTGACGCTGTGTTATTAGCGTTCTTCCGGGAACTTTTAAAGGACCCCGAATTTATTGCCAAATACGGCGCTCGAATTCCTCGTAGTGGGCCCATAAGGCACACTACTAATCCCTTGTCGCCCACCTGCGATAACGACAATGATTATTTCGGCGAAGGAGAGCCATTGTTCGACGAGAACAATGGCATTCCGAGCCTTTTATCGCTTCCGCCATTCTCTCCCGGTCCATTGTCTCCGCAGACAATAGAAATTCCGCACCTGCACTCTGCAGCTGCGGGTTCTGAGAACCAAAATACCCCTGCCCCGTCCCTCCGCCATGTTCTTGAGATGATGTCATCCATGGATACGTCAGAGCCCCACTCCCCTGAATCTGACATCGAATCAGAATCCTACTCGTCTGCTTCTTCCTCCGAAGGCTATACTACCGTAGCCGGAAAGGGGAAAAAGCGTGCCCGCAAATCCAAAGCGGCCTCCTCCAGCCAAGTCCCGGCCAAAACCCCCAAGACAACCGTTGCGACCCCCGCGTCGGCTGCCTCCCATAGTCCCGTCCCGACTACCTCCCCGCAGGCCAGTCGTCCCTCTTCTCCCCGTCCCGTCACCGGCTCGAAAACCTCGGCTCCGAGGAAAGAGCCCTCTCCTCCGCCTCTGTACATTCAGGACAAGGCGAAGTGGACAGATGTGTCCAAGATGTGTGTTGATCGCAAGATCAACTATCTTAGCGCCCGCACCACCCAACAGGGCATTAAAGTCTTAGTCCCCACCTCCAAAGACTTCCGCGATCTTACGCGTATGCTCAGAGAAAAAAGTGTGTCGTTCCACACTTTTGCCCTTCCTGATGAACGACTTATCAGAGTCGTTATCCGCGGCATCCCCAAGGAGATTGACTCCGACGCCATCCTCAGCGACCTTAAGTCGCAAAACATCCCCGCCTTGGAAGTCCACCGCATGCACCGCGGCCGCGGTGGCACCCCCTACGACATGGTCCTCGCAGTATGCGAGCCTTCAGACGAGTCTAAGGCCGTCTATAATATTAAGACCTTATGCCACCTGTCTGGCATAAGCGTCGAGCGCCCCAACAAGTCCGGTCCCCCTGGTCAATGTCACCGTTGCCAGCTTTATGGCCACTCGCAGCGTAACTGCTATGCGAAACCCAGGTGCGTCAAGTGCCTGGGCGACCACGGCACTAGCGACTGCGAACGCCCAAAAGATAGGTCCCTATGCCTTGAGCCCCCTAGTTGCGTTTTATGCGGCGAGTCTGGTCACCCGGCGAATTATCGCGGGTGTGCCAAAGCGCCAAAACAGCGCAACCCTAAGCTGGCTAAACGCTCAGCCGACCGTCACCAAAGAGAGAGTCCCTCCACGGCTCCCCCTCTTTCTTCCCAACTCCCCGCCCGCCTCAGTCCCCAAAGGCCGTCCCCATGGAACGCGCTGAACCATCAGCAGGCGTTCCCCGCCTTAAGGCCCACTACCCAGTTGCCCCAGCAACAGCAACCAACCACAAGACCCCCAATCCCGGCTATCCCCGCCCTGATGAGCTCCACTATCCCCGCTCCCACTATAGTGCTAGCTGCTTCACAGGCTGCACGTAGTCCCCCAACATCACAGACTGCCCCCGCACCCGCCCCCGCACTCGCCCCCAGGCCAGCGCCGACAGCGGTTGCTCCCTCCACTTCCCTCTCGTCCACTAAAGTGCTCCTTAGGGACACGATCCCCAGCCATATCCAAACCCTCTCCTCCTGCAATACGCAGTGGGCGAAAAACATAGTCTCCGCTTGGAACGCCTCTCAAGGCGATCCAATCGCTCGCATCAATGTCCTCTGTGAACTAGATGACATAGTCATTTTCCTCATCCAATAAATTCCAATGGATACAGAAAGCTGTAGAATTAAGCCCCGATCCCTTAAATTAGGCTTCTTCAACGCTAACAGCGTTAACGGTCAACGAGATGAGATCGCAATCTTTTTGCGTGATCATCAAATTGACATCTTCTTAGTGCAGGAAACGTTTCTCAAGCCCCACAACAGGAACCCTGGAATTGCTAACTATAAATTAGTTCGCAACGACAGGACCCGTAGTAGGGGCGGTGGTACTCTCATCTACTACAAACGTTCCCTGTACTGCACTCCCTTAGACCCTCCTCCTGGTCTCCAATTCCTGGAAACTTCCATATGCAGACTAGGCATGACAGGACACCAGCCGATCACAATCGTCTCGGTGTATAATCCTCCCTCCAGTAATAAGATCCAACTCCGGAGCGATCTTAAAGCCCTCTTTGACCTCGGTGGAGGTTCCGTTATCATAGCGGGCGACCTCAACGCCAAACATCTCTCGTGGTGTTGCAACTCCAACAATCACGCGGGTCGTAACCTCGAAGAGTTGAGCCCGGAGCTCGAATTCGACGTTATCGCCCCGATGTGTCCCACTCACTACCCCCATAACCCTGACCATCAGCCCGATGTCCTTGACATAGCGCTTCTAAAGAACGTAAACCTCGGTCTACGCTCTATAGAGACGCATGAAGAGCTAGACTCCGATCACCGCCCCGTAGTCCTTCACCTAGGTCCCCGGGGTGGTCCCCCGGATCCTGGTCAACCCGCCCCGACCAAAACTGTCACGGACTGGGGAAAACTAGAGGAGCGCCTCAAGTCTTCCTCGTCCGTTCACTTAGATTCCATCCCCGACGATATCATTACGATCGCCGACACGTTGGGCGCGATCGACTCCCTCACCAGTCACGTACAGTCCGTGGTGAACGAGTGTTCACGGCAGGTTCCAGCGGTGGACGAACACCGCTGGAAGCTGCCGGACGATGTGCGCGAACTGCTGACGGAGAAGAACGCGTCCATCCGTGCCTATGACTCTTTTCCCTGCGAAGCTAACCGCGTCCATATGCGTTCTCTACAGCGTGCTGTAAAGAAACGTGTAGGGGAGGTTCGGGAAGCCCGCTGGGACAAGATGTTGAGCGACTTAGAGCCATCCCATCTGGCCTTCTGGCAATTGCAACGTAATCTGAAATCCGATTGTGTAGCTTCAACTCCCCCTCTCAATCGTCCGAACCAAAGGCCGGCCTTTGAAGACGACGAAAAGTCCGAATGTCTAGCCGACAGTCTAGAAGCCCAATGTACTCCCAGCACCCAACCCGCAGACCCAGTCCATCTTTCCAAGGTGGATCGCGAGGTCGAACGTAGGGCCACCCTCCCACCCGATGAAGACCCCGACGACCCCTTACCCCCCATCACCGTAGACGAGGTCCACACGATAGTGAGGAAACTCAAACCTAGGAAAGCCCCCGGCTCAGACGGTATCACCAATAAGGTGATCAAACACTTTTCCGCCCCGCTCATAGTCCTCATGACCGCCATCTTCAATGGCGCTCTGAGTAATAACATCTTTCCGCAAGCTTGGAAACAAGCCACCGTTATCGGTATCCCCAAACCCGGCAAACCCAAGAGTGAGCCCACTAGTTACCGCCCCATCAGTCTTCTCAATGTATTTGGGAAAATCTATGAGCGTCTCATTTATATCCGTTTAAAGGATTTCGCTGACTCCCGTAAACTCATCCCCGACGAACAGTTCGGTTTTCGAACCCAGCACTGTTGCATTCGACAATTGCACCGCATTGTCGAACACATTAGCTCCCGTTTTATGCGCTCGTACAAAACGGGCATGCTCTTCTTCGACGTAGCGAAAGCCTTCGACAAGGTCTGGCACAACGGTTTATTATACAAACTGTACCAATTCAACGTGCCGGACCGTCTCGTGCTCATCATTCGAGACTTTCTGTCGGATCGCTCCTTCCGCTATCGCCTAGAAGGCACCCTCTCGTCCCCTCACCCCATCCGCGCCGGAGTCCCTCAGGGCTCCGTGCTGTCGCCCCTTCTGTTCACGCTGTACACCAGCGACATTCCCAAACGTGGCTTGGCCAAGTTGGCTCTCTTCGCCGACGACACGGCTATTTACTATTCCGGTAGGAGTCTCGATAGCATCTCTCGAACCCTTCAAACCGCAGCCGACGCCCTTGGGGTCTGGTTCCGGAAATGGAGAATAGAGGTGAATCCCGAAAAGAGCGCAGCCGTTCTTTTCGAGAGACACGGTGATTCCCACACCCACATCCGTCCCGTCCTCATGTTCGGCAAACAGATCCCTTGGGAGATGAAAGCCAAATACCTGGGGGTTATCCTAGACCACCATCTGAGTTTCCGAGACCACATCAAAGCGGTGCGCGCTCGCGCCGCTTTCGCTGTCGGTCGCCTCCACCCCATCCTTAGAGCACGCAGTAAATTGTCACTTAGAAATAAGCTGAGAATCTACGTGACGTGCATCCGCCCCATCTTGACTTACGCTAGCGTCGTGTTCGCACACGTTAAGCCTTGTCGTTTCAAATCCTTTCAAACCCTCCAGAATCGAGTGTTGCGCAGAGCCGCGGCTGCCCCGTGGTTCATGCGTAACGTCCAACTCCACCTCGATCTAAAAATGCCAACCATCAGGCAATACCTCAAACGCATTTCCAAGCGTTACTTCGACACTGCCCCTCTCCATCCGAACCCCCTAGTTGCCGCAGCGGCCGACTACAGTCCCTCTCTCATAAGTAAAGTTCGCCGCCCCAGGCACACACTTTTAGAACCCGATGACGAAATAACCCTTCTCCAGGAGGCGAGTAAATCGACCAGCACAATACACAACGTCCGCCGCCGTCCGGCATATCGTCCTCGCCGACGAGGCCCGTCGCGACGTCCCACCACCGCCGGTCACGATCCACCGAGCTCTCCCGTCGTAGAGCCGGTCGTCTCTTCAGACTCCGCAGTCACACCGATAATTCAGCCCTCATCAAGCTGTCTCCCCCCCTATGTCCACGCCAGCAACGCCCTAAGCCGAGGTCCGAGTCCCACTAGGGGTCGCTCTTAGTGCTGTTGTTGCAGGTAGTCATGATGTTAGTGTAGTACAAGTAGTTAGCTTAGGTTAAGTATTTTACTTCCCCCCTATTGGCTGGAGACCCTTTAGGTCACGCCAATAACTGCCCGGTTACGTAGAAACCGTCCCCTAGGACGACCTACAGCAGTCAAATAGAAAAAAAAAAAAAAAAGACTTTGTTAAACCATCCACGAGCATTCTACACATGGCTGCGTCAGGGGGTGAACGTCCCGAACGTTCGTTCATCTTAAACACCCCTTAATCCAAAATGCTTACTAAAATTGCACACTTCAAACCTCGTATATTCAAAATATACAAGTTCTTTTTGATCGTCAATTTTACAAAAGACTGCTCCCAAAAAAGGCCCGTCATTCACCGCTTCCTAGTGTTTATGCTGTGAAGAAGAAACGGCGCAACAAACATCCCAGCAACACAGTTGTCTTCAGGTGAATAAATTAATTGAGTCTATACACAAAAAAAAAACAGTAATAAATTTATGAAAATTGAGCATGATAAATAAAAGTCATCATCATCATTCAACCGAAAGACGTCCACTGCTGCTGACATAGGCCTCCCCCAAAAGGGGGGAGGTGGTTTGCCGTAATCGCCACGCTTGGCAGGCGGGTTGACGATCGCATTAAGGTTTTTAAAGTACTCAGAGAACGCTGCTGCCCTTCCTCTAGAGAATAAATAATTAATAAATATGAATAATGAATAAATGATTAAATAAATAAAAGTACTTAAATATAATTATAAAACAATTCTGGATGACAAAAAATTCAATTCCCCTCGAAAATCAAATACCTAAGCCCCCGAAATGAAATCGATGCCACATCCATGAATTTACATGTTTACTTTCCACTAATAAACTTATAGCGGCCATAATTCTTGTCAAGGGCCATGTTTGTTTAATGAAAACCACTCGATGTCGTGTGATTAGAGGCTTAAATCCGATTAACTTTCGGACTAGGGACACCAAAGTAATTTGCGGAGCTGTGGCGTTGACACACTAGGCTTAAAACGAATAGAGGTGACATTTTCAGCAAACGCCTAATTGAGCGGTTGTACAAGTGCTTGTAATACATATTTATAAACACATAAACTCACGCCTTTTTCCTATGGAGGTAGGCAGAAACTGCAGAACGCCTCATGCTAAGATCCTTACATCATACTCCTTTCGCTACGTCCACGTTAATACATCTGGTCGTACACGCACATTGGTGTAGAGTACTACGCACCTGTCCTTTTTAAGAACATCACCAATAACATCGATGTATGTCCTTCTAGGGCGTCCTCTACTGGCGTTTCCACTGACATCCGCCTTATAAATTCCTTTTGTTAGTCGTCGTTTACTCATTCGTTCAACATGCCCAAACCACTTAATTAAACTCTGTTCACCCAAAGATGCGTCCTGACATAGCGGTCATTCCGTAAATTGTAGCCGTCTCCTATCTGCTATCGAAATATCTAATTTAAACGACATCATCAAAAACCGTAAAATAGCTATATTATGCATGTTTTTTTTTATATATACAATGTGTTCGGTTATGGACTAGCGATATTCTAGGTACTTATATGGCAACTATTCTTGTACATAAATACACTACACACTAGGGTCCAATCCACTTCCCGCTATTTGGCAGCCATTTTGCTTTTTTGTTGAGATATTCTCTATCTTAAAGTTATGAAAATGTGAACCGATTGTATTGTAATGTAAACGATAGACAATATTGTTGCCCTCCGAATAAGCCTACTTTTATCTCAGTAGGACCAAAACTTTGAGAGATATAACTTTTTTGTACACACGTACAGAATATCTCAACAAAAAAATGGAAGCGAATTGGACCCCAGTGTGTATTTGAGTACTAGAATAGTTGTTATATAAGTACCTAGAATATCGCTAGTCCATAACCGGACACATTGTATAGGTATTTTTTATTCTTTGTATGGTAACAAGTTTTACTGATCTTCATGTGGAATACACCCGTTTTCGGCTCGCTATATGTCTACGCGTAGGTGCTCATTGTGTTACTCTGCTACGGTGTCACTGCGGCGAAGCTGTCGACGGCCTCGGACACCATGGTCTCTCTTGCTGGAGGAGTGCAGGTTGCACAGCACGGCACGCGAACTTAAATGACATAATCCGTCGCGCTCTTGTCACCGCCGCCATGCCAGCTGTATTAGAACCTAATGGCTTGGTAGGTAACGGTGGCAAGAGACCTGACGGCATGATGTTATTGCCATGGAAGATGGGTAGGCCTCTGGTGTGGGACGCGACTTGTGTCGACACCCTTGCTCCATCCCATCTTCCTAGCTCGGCGGGCTGTGCTGGCGCTTCCGCTGCGGCTGCGGAGACCCTCAAACGACGCAAATATAGCAACATCATAGGAAACTACGACTTTGAGCCTTTTGGGGTGGAAACGCTGGAGTCATGGAGTCCGAGTGCGCGTCTCCTTTTTAAGGAAATAGGAAGAATACTGATCGACTCTTCATGTGACCAGAGGGCTGGCTTGTTTTTCGGCCAGAGAATTAGCGTTGCCATACAACGTGGCAATGCTGCCAGCCTTCTGGGCAGGCTTCCAGTCGACAGCGATGCGGAGGAATATTTTGATGCAGCAGCTGCACTCTTTTAGTTTGTACCTATTGGTAGTTTTAGTCTAGGATATAATTTTTCTTTGTTTTTACTTTAGATTTAGTTTGGATTTATATTGTATAAATGTAGGTTATGTTTTGCGTGACGATAAAATAAAAAATAAATTAAAAAGAATGAGTATTAATTATATACTATTATCAATGTATAATAAATACTCACTCTTGAATGAGTCTATAGATGAAAACCCCATCAAAATCTGTTACGTAGTTTAAAAGATCTAAGCGTACAGACGGCTTTTTTTTTCTATTTGGCTGCTGTAGGTCGTCCTAGGGGACGGTTTCTACGTAACCGGGCAGTTATTGGCGAGACCTGAAGGGTCTCCAGCCAATGGGGGGGGGGAGGGGGGAAGTAAAATACTTAACCTAAGCTAACTACTTGTACTACACTAACATCATGACTACCTGCAACAACAGCACTAAGGGCGACCCCTAGTGGGACTCGAACCTCGGCTTAGGGCGTTGCTGGCGTGGACATAGGGGAGGGAGACAGCTTGATGAGGGCTGAATTATCGGTGTGACTGCGGAGTCTGAAGAGATGACCGGCTCTATGACGGGACAGCTCGGTGGATCGTGACTTACAGACGGCGTGAAGCGACTTTGTTTTATACTATGTAGAGATTACAATAAAGAATCTCTTTTACCTACCTATTTCAATAAATGTATGGTTGTGACGTATTATCCAATATAAATCATTCCGTATTGCAAACATCAATAGCAAAAAATGTTTCTTTAGTTTTTAAAAACACGTGCACATCTTCAGTTTAATTTTCTCTTATATTATTCTTTTCTCTCATAGTTTTTTTAGTATGCGGTCGTAATGTTTTATAATCTGCGTTTTGGCTTGCCATCAACACAAATAAAAATGCGAAATTATGTTCTTCATACATTTACTTTCAAAACAAATCTTTAAATCTAAAACGTATGAAAGAGAAACTATCATAAATTGTCCGCCCACTACTACGAGTATGACCAAGAAAATGCTCATGTTTTCCGAAACTGTGTTTATAATCATCAATATTAGCCCGCAAACGTTTGATGATAAATCATTTATAATAGTTTTACTCTTTATTTTTACTTTTTTTGCAAAATTACCAAATAAAACAAACACGGGAGAACAATCTTTAAAACCTTTTTGGCGTTCTTCTTCTTCTTCCTTTGCCTTGCCCCATTATCTGGGGTCGACTCTCCTTCTCTACCTTCCATTTTTGTCGATCCATAGCGGTTGCGGTATCTATTTCGCTCTCCTTCAGATCTTTCAGGACTGTTGTCAACCAGGTGGCGGGGGATTACCGCGATTTCGCGTCACTGTCGGTTGGTTAACCGGTAACGCTCCGCCGTCGTCCCAGGACGACACCCGCTTCAAGCGACTTTGAACTCTAATTATTACCCAAATTAGAGTTCAAAGTCGCTTGAAGCGGGTGTCGTCCTGGGACGACGGCGCGGCGGCGGGGCGTTAGCGGGGCGTCGCACCATGTCCATACCATCGAAGGCATTGCTCTTTGACCTTCTTAGCAATGGGGGAAATTTCGTAGCTACCTCGGATGTGTACGGTGCGCGTACTTTATCCAGAAATCTGACACCCGCTGACCATCGTAACATGCGCATTTCCATTTCAGGAAAAAATAATGAATCATCAGAAAAGAGTTCTAGCTATATGGCAGGCACATTTCCAAATAAAATATATATTTATGATGATTATGTTTATACTAGAAGTGGGTTTACGATTCGATTTGATCTTACAATCACTTGAACGCCAGACTAATCATAGCAATAGTCCAGACAGCTATAAAATATCATGAAATTGAATAAACCAGCTCGAAACTACTCTTTATTCTACTCTGCTTAAAAAAAGAGGAATTGGAGAGAGATTCCATTAAACAGAGATTTTTTAAAGAAAAAAACATTTCATTCCCGGGAAATAGCATCTTCTTTTTTGCACTGTAGTGTACCATAAATAATTCTGTAACCTTCCCTAATGGAAAACGGAGTCGATTTGAGCTTACTTATTCAAATATTGGTTGAACGATTTTAACCGTAAAACTTTCCGTTAAAATTGCCATCTACATTATTTGTTCAAGTGTTGAAATTGAATTACCTCTAAAGTTCAATAACCACGATTGAGTGGTTCGATCTCGCCAGGGTCATTATGTTCGAAGCTTTCGAACTAATGTATTCATATTAGCTTTTACGATAATAAATGCCACAGCTAGGTATAGGCATCACATCATTGACCTGTCTATTGCCGCGTACACACATACGCGACGTCTTACGTGGGCGGTTTAAAGCGACGCGAATTGCGAAGCGATGCGATGCGGTGCGAAGCGGCGGCTTTGTCCTACGTGCTCGCGGACCGCTCGCCGCGCGCCGCCGTCATTCAGTAGCACTGTACGGCACCGCATCCAGTTCGCGTGAAAATATCAAGCCAACTGACAGCGTTCGCTTCGTGCCGCGCCGCGCCGCACCGCACTCCACGTGCGTTTAGTCACGTAGGCCACTTCAATAAGTATCGACTGTTTGTTGTTTTCGCATCGCGCCGCGCCGCTTCGCGTCGCTTGTAGATCGCTCACGCAGGATGACGCGATAGCCAACAAAAGCCAAAGAACGTCAACGAACGTTCGTCATTTGTTGAACGTAGAACGAATTCGGTTTTTAGCGGTACCGTGCGAGCCCCTTTTATTGGCTTGGTGTGTATACAGCATGATTGGTACTCACTTTACATCCGAAAACCATGAAGTCTGCTAATCATTCTGTACAGCTTTTTCTATGGGAGAAACTTTGAATTCTTGAAAAAAAAAACAGCTTTTCCATACTAAATAATCAACGTTGCTTAATAAAATGTATATGTCGCATTAGACAAGGTGACTATTGACTAAATCTTTATTCACGGTTAAAATGTAGCTAAAGCACCGCGAAAATCATACTTTTTTTTAAATTATTTACTAATGTATGTTCTATGGAACCTAAAATAGTGACAAAATTGCACACAACTTTTGTGTCTTAAAGGCATCACAGTTGTTCAAAATGATAGACAGCGGTGAATTGAATTTCACTATTTTAATGACATGACACGCGTGACTGTACAACCCATGATATCTTAAAGGTAAAGTACTTAGTAACAATTAATGCAACAACCCTATTTCATATAACTTTTATAAATGATGCAAAAAAAATGTATACATACGTGGTACGTAATCAATTTGTAGAAATAAGTTGATTATATTTTAACAGCACTGGATACGGAAGAGAATATGTACCTGAAAAGAAAACAAGAAATATAAATCCGTGTAAAAAATACATAAGATATTTTCTGAAATTTACAAAATATGTCACATAAATAATAATATGCCTAACCAATAGAAGTTATCCAGTCCACTTAACACCCTTATACCAGATATTTTTCACCATATTATACAATAGTCTTGCACCCACCTGGGATGGTCCATGACTGTACTCCAATAGTGCAGCCGTGGATAGTCCCCGGTTGGTGCTCCACCCCATTTTAGATTAAAGTTCTCAAAGGGTCCTCTGCGCTATGGACCTGTGTCCCCTGTATGCCTTCCAAAGGACCGGACATCTTCCGCACGGAAGATGAGCCGTGATTCTAATAAGATATGTCGAATATGACTGCCTCGTTGGTCTAGCGGTCGCAAGCGCGACTGCTGAGTTTGGGGTCCGGGGCAAAGTGTTATTGGGTTTTTTCGTGTGGAATTTCTCAGAAGCAGCCCGGAGATGGATTACCCTATTACATGGGACTTAAACATAACGGCGAAATGAGGGTGTACTCTACACCTCTGCCAACCCTTCGGGGAAGAAGGCGCGATGTAATGTTATGAGACAGAGTATAAAACGTCGTTGCGACTTTAAGACCTCTTATGTGTAAGAGCGATTACGCACTGCATCAGATCCGAATCCGTGAAAATACGGATATAAAAACTCGGACCGAATTTGGATATTGCTTATGCACTATTCCGATCTCTGATTCAAATTCAAACTATTCAGGGGCCATCTTTGGCATATCCGTTTGGCGTCTGATTTGAATCCGAGGTAACGCAAAAGCGTTCATACAAACTGTACTACGCCTACTTCGGTCCGTCAATTTTTCTTCCGAATTAGAAACTCATCGATGACGGATAGAAATCGGATGGCGGATGCCGGATGTAGTGCGTAAACTACCATACAAATAGTTCTATGGCTACTTCGGAACGTATTTTCACGGATTCGGATCGGATGCAGTACGTAACCGCTATAACAATCACTTTTATGAGAAGATCAATAAAAACCGTCTACTGAAAAAAATATAATGAAACCAAAAAATAAAGGTATCAGCCACAAAATTTCCTGCTTTTGTACTTTGCTATTGTTGGTTGAAATGAAAAGTAATGTCATAGTAAAACAATTTAATAAGTGATTTTGCCAAAAATGACACATAAGAGGTCTTAAAGTCGCAACGACGACAGATCATACCAATAATTTTAAACGCGGCCATTTGAATCATGTCTAATCTACATTTTACTGTCTCAAATCCGACTCAATTGATTGTGTAACTCGAGCCAAATGCGTAATGGATTTATTGGGTATAAAAATATCTCAGCTAACGGTTCGGGTATCAGCCAATTGTAATTGGGCCGACCGGGTCTAATCCCGGCTTCAACGGGGCGAAAAGATAGCTATTCAAATGACGATATTTTCAAATTGTTCAGGTAAACCTTAGTGGTACGACATAAAAGGGTTTTGTTTTGTAGGAGTAAACTGGTTTGATAAAGCATATGATGGGATAACGGACACGTTGTTGTTACCATAAAAGGGAAGCTTAACGCTTGGGAAGAGTAGAGTAGGGATCGTATGACTGACAAAAATTTGGGAGGCGTGAATGGTAAAAGGTTGGGGACCCCTGGTTTAAAATAATATGACGCGCACCTCGAACGTACCGTGTAGCGTACAACTGGCGAGACGTAAGCTGAGCTTTGCATTTGTGTGAGTGCACATAGAATCGATTGCCAAAAAGCAGCATGAACCGGTTTAAAGCAAGCAAAGGACGCGTCTGCATTCATTCTCACACAAATGCAAAGCTCAGCTTAAGCCTCGCGGACGGTACTTACCTAGCCAACGAACGCCAACAAACGTCGTCATTTGTTGAATTTGACCAAACTTTGTATTGAACGAATCGGTTGAAAAAAACGTTTAGGTTATTAGATAACTTTTTTAACTATAAGAACTAATTTGAAGGAATTCATTTTTTAGGAAGTAATGCCAGTTTTTAAGGCTGTGCTATCCAAACCTTTTAGGGCTCTTACACACCACGTTTTTTCAGGCGCTGTCGACGCGCGTCTCACGCAACTATAACGCGCTGCAAACGCGATGTTATTGCAACCAATTTACCTATTCACACGTTCATAAAATTGTAGTATGCAGACGAGGACTTTTTCGCAAGCTGTCGACGCGCTCGTAGCGCGGAGTTACATCGATACATACGCGCTGTCACAGCACGTCTCTTTAGCTGCAAACACATACGTATAGCGCGTTTTAATCCAAGGAGAGTTGCTCACGCGCGTCTGTAGCGCGATACACGCTCCTTCGCGTGCGTGCTACACGCGTTTTACTTTGCAAGGAGAGTTGCTCTAATCTGCCTATTTCAAGTTTAGCAGCGCCGACAACGCGCGATAGGGAAACGCGCGTCGACGGCGCCTGAAAAAAACGTGGTGTGTGTGAGCTCTTATTGGTTCATTTTCATCGTTCCCAACCGTAGTTTCAAATATAAAAGCTTAAATTCGTTGTATACATCTTTAGCCGTGGCCTTCTTAGGGCTAACAACAAGTTCGGATAATTATATGACACAGTAAAACCACAATTCCCGTTCAGCATTAATCAGCTAAATGCAAACAGTGACGAATGAACTTGACTTGTGAGTTACAGCAACACAACATAATGCTTGAATGTAAACACATTTACAAGGTGTAACATAAATAAGTGTACAACCTCTTAAGAGGTCACTTTACTCATCATTATGAACAACTTATACTTTTACAAACAAAAAAAACAGCTGTTCCCTTCATTTTGACGAGTTATGTGAATATTAATGTGGGGAACAGCAGTTTTTTTTTTCGCGATTTCAGTTTTGGTCACATAGTAAAAGTTTTTCATAATGATGAGTACAGTGACCCCTTAAGAGGTTTTACACTTATTTATGTTACACCTTGTATTCGGCGACCAGTGAAAACTTAGAAAATAGTAATTTTGGTCAAACGTTCTATGTCATATTTAGCAAGAAAACCTCGCAACCCATAATTACGACTGGTCTGCGCTCAATTTGAATGCAAATAAGTCGTTTGTGAATAATGTTCCTGTTTATCTGCTAATAACCCAGTATTTAACGACAAAAATCCCAATTTTTTTCTAAGTAAACCTCGTAATTCTCATTTAACAAAATGAGGTATTCATGGAATTTTTTTTTTTCGAGAATTCATGTTCAAATGTTAATAATATCATTTATTAGGTAATGATTAATAATTCATTTATAATAAAACAAAAAAAAAACACTGAAGTTCCATACGAAATACAAGACGGAAAAAACCATTTCCTGAATAAGGAAACGGTTTTTTCCATTTCCTGTAAACTTTTGCTTTTGGCAATAACGAGGTTTTCACTGGTCGTCGACGATATGTACTTTTTTTTATATTTATTACTAGGCCTGCGTTTGGCCGCCATCTCGCCTGATGTTAAGCGATGATGCGGTCTACGATGGAGCACGCTTCCCAGAAGAAACCGATTCACTCGTGACTTGAAGACACCCAGATTGTAGCTATCGGGGAACACCCACTCGGGCAGCGCATTCCACTGTTTGGCGGTTTTCACAATGAAAGTGGAATCAAAGCGCTTCGTTCGGGTTTTCGGTATATCAACCATGAACCGATGGCGCTTTTTCCTGCTTCTGGCCGTCCGATAGAAAAAAAGAGCAGGGGGTATTAGATCATGCAGTACTAAACATTATGTCTTGTAATCAGTATCATTGTACGGCAGACGAAATAAACGTTTATTCTATTATATAATTTAATTTCTTTAAACTATAACTTGACCGGCGACCTTTAACCTTGACCTTTATAAACAACACGAAATATTAAATCTTCAAGACAACTACAAATTATTTAACGACTCGCTTGGCTTATTAGTTTACAATTTTTCGCTTGAAATATTCACTAGTGTGCATCACACCATAATAATTCAAGCATTTTTCTTACAAGTTTAAATCAAACAGTTTATTAAATTAAATATAAAGTAAATGGAAATATGATTTTGAACAACTTTCTCTTCGTTTGAGAAATTCGCAGATTCTATTTAAAAAATAGAATGCTCTAAGTTTGAGATTTCAACGCCAACACACAGATTAAGTTCTTTAATCTTTTCAAAGAATACTTATTCTTATTTTTAAGAAACAATTTGGCGAATTCGAAAGTACATTAAATACACAACGATTTCATACAGTTTTTCAAAATAAAAGGCGATGTCAATTATGAACATAAAATATTTTAAATTAAAAGAAAGGCGGTACCAGTAAGAGTTTGCTTGTTACATAAAGTAGTAAGTTAATTAACAGAGCAGCAATTAATTGAGTAGGTATTTTTTTTTAACCAAAGGACAGTTTGAAATGACTCTTCCTTTCGAGACTCTAAATTAGCAGTATACACGCTGACATTTAATTGGTTATTTTGATAGAACAAACGTTGTTCAGACCATGATCTACTAACATTCTAGAGCACCAAATAAAAAAAAACCTCATTGGTCTTTAAAAAAAACACAAAAAAAAGTTAATAACGTCAGAGGGGGGACATGCGTAGTTGGCGCCATGATGGTTCAAGGTATTTGCCGGGAACTTTACCGCGATTGCCGCGATGAGTACTTTAATGTTACGTTTAATGTTTGAACACGTTTGAGAAACATAGACTTTTTAAGAACGCCTAGTATTTTTTTTGATGCTTTTTAATGGTAGTAAAGCATTGTCTGGACAACGTTCGTTCTAGTAAAATAACCAATTGAACGTCAGCGTGTATATTTATTTTATATTAACAGAAACTTGCTATTTTGAATTAGCAGTTGTTATTTAAAATTAGCAGTAGTTATTTAAAATTAGCAGTGCCTAGTTATTTTTCCTCTTCTCGTTTATTTTTCTATAGGAGCTTGTCAAACATACAGGCTATTTTAACTGTTATGTAGAATGGTGCAGCGTGGAACAGCGGTATTGTGCTTATGTTGAAGCTTTGGCTAAAATTCTTAAGCAACGGAACTTCCCTTCTGTGATAGAGCCTTAACTGCTATTGAATGATTGGTTGAAGGAGTTCATAATTTTTGTTCCTCACAACATGGTTAGTTTTGTTCGAATCTATCTCTAAAATCAAAACCCTAATGTCAAAGTTCAACGACAGGGCGGTAGCGAACGAAAAGCAGCTAAACTTGTTCGAAGTGGGACAAATTAGTCTGAAACCCAATAAATAATTAAAAGCAAAGACTATTGATTGAAACCAAATACAGTTTCGTTGGAAATAGTCGTTTTGGTTTGAAACTTATTATTAGTAAAAACGGTATGAGTCGGGTTGTCTGAGTCGCTTCAGCGCAGGGGAACACGTACCCCTGTGACGGAGCGACACGGACCGGCCGCGCCTGTCTTCCCATGCGACCGAGCGGGTGGGCAGGTTGCGGATAGCCCATCTCCGGCTGCGGGACCGACCGTTTTTGTGTCGATCCCGCACCCGGAGTGTTTTTCAAAACCCCGGACAATAGGAAGTGCCCTAGAGCCAAATCCCAGGCCTGGGGTAACCTAAATCCCCTTTCCTATGATCCAGCCTCCAACAAGCTCCTTCCTTTCCCTATATCCTGTCGGTCCCTGAGGAGGGTAACCTCAATTCCAAAAAAGCCCACCCACAAACAAATGATGCAGAATGGGAATAACAAAACTCCCCAGGTGGGTCCCGGCCAAGCCGGGGAACCCCACACCGACGCCATCGAGATGACGTCGGACTGCCCCCGTCGTAATCTGGGGGGGGGGCAACATGCTGCTCACACCCGCGCCGTCTGCGCGATCGGCTGCTAGTTCTCTAGCGCCCATGACACTGGCTGCGACTAACGCGCCTTCTAACACTATTTCAGCTGCGACCAACGCGCTACTAAACACCGACACGGCTGCGACTATCGCGCCACAAAACCCTGACTCGGCTGCGACACACGCGCCAACTGACAGACCGGACACAAGACAAGGTGGGCCTACCACGAGCATCTGGCAACAGAGCATCGTTAGGGACAGCTACACCTTCAACCCACAAATGAACAGACAGAAGGACGCCGGCCTAGGCGGTTCTGCCTCGACCTCTGCGGACGGAGTACGCAAGCTTCAGCAGAAGCGCGGAAAAGTTCGTGCAAGAGGGAGAGAAGTAAGCGACCGGATGTGCAGTACTCGCGAAGGCGTCAGCCAGCGCGGAGCGCAAACGGCCGCTGAAAAGGGAGTACGCGACCAGCCGCAAGTACGCGAAGGAATTTTCCAGCGCGAAAAACGGCCGGACGCGGAAACACGCGATCGGGGGCAAGTACGCGAAGGGGCAACTCAGCGCGAAAAACCCCCACACGCGCCAGAACTTGACCAAGGCGGCAATAGACACCGACTTAGGAAGAGGGGAAAGCGAGCTGGAAACTCGCACAGGGCGGCTCTGGCTGCGACCACCGCGCCGAGCTCCTCCGAACCACAACCCGGACCAAGCGGTTCGGGGGCGGTGAAGAGGGTGCGCCCTGATGACACGGCCTCGCCGAGCACGCTACAGGGAGACCCCAAGCGTGTGAGGATCCAGCCTGCTCAAGGGGAGCAGAGAACCTACGCGCGAGCCACGAAGGATATCCCTGCGCGGCTGGCCGTAGCGATCTGCCTCCCTCCCCCGTCCAGAGACTTGACACCCGACGAAGCCGAGACCATAAAGAGGACACTTGAGGACCTGGTCATGGATACCGATCCCTCTACACCACTCCCGGCCTTCCGCGGATACCCACGGGTAGCGGATGGCACTGTGCAGATGTGGTGCGAGGATGACCATGCCCTGACCTGGCTGACACTGAATGTACCCCGACTAAGACAGTACACGGACCTAACACTGACCGTCATGAGGCAGTCCGACGTGCCCACCCGTGTCCGAGCCGCGCTCTTCGTCCCCAGGTACAATGGGGACATAGCGAGGCTCCAGAGTGTTCTGCGCCGCCAGAACACTTGGTATGACATAGGGAGGTGGTCGCTGTACAGGGCGACCTCCGTCGGTGGCGATAACCCCGGGACATATCTGACCCTGGGAATCCCACCGGAGGAGGTTGAAAAGGTTCTGGCGCGGGAGCGGCGCGTATCGTACCTGCTGGGTTCGATATACGTCCGCTTCTACGCCGGAACCCAGCCCTCCGACGCAGACACGGAAAATGATGGACAGGAGCAACCGACACCGACACTGACAGAGACACGGACTGACGAGCAGGACATTGTTCGGCTCGAGGAGGGAATGGCGCGAGCGGCGATGGACGACGGGACTTCGGGAAATATTCCATCCACATCTCCAGGGTGGAATGAGCAACTTCTGGCCTCATCGCCGAGTGACGACCGACGTGGGGTGGGGGAGGGGGACCAATCCTCGGATGGCTCCATCTCCCCTTAACTCCACGCCCGTACCACCGCCGCCCGTACCACTCCTCCACAACATTATACAGACAAATCTCCAGCATAGCCAGACTGCTACGGCTAGCTTACGCAGGGCACTGGAGATAAAGCCCGGAACCATAGCACTGATCCAAGAGCCGTGGATCAGGAACAACAGAATATGCGGCCTCGGAAACATCGGAGGTAAGCTAATTCTCAACACACACAGCACAGACAAACCACGAACCTGCGCCTACATCCCAAATGACATCCCAACCACAATACTGACGCAATTCTGTTCCAGAGATCTGACAGCCGTCAGACTCCAGATTGACGACAATGTCCCAGACTTAGTACTAGCCTCGGTGTATATGCCAGGCGACGATGACAACTGCCCACCGAAAGAAATGGCTGACCTGGTACAATACTGCGAGGGCGCCAATTTGGACCTGATCATCAGCACTGACTCAAATGCTCACCACCCACTCTGGGGGAGCGACACATCGAACACCAGAGGAGAGGTACTGTCTACATACCTATTCTCTACTAACCTTAATATTATAAACCGAGGCTCAGAACCCACCTGGGTAACTGCCCGAGGACAAACAATTATTGACCTTACACTAGCCACAGATGGCGCGACAAAACTCATCTCAAACTGGTACGTATCTGATGAGCCGTCTTGCTCTGATCACAGAAGAATTCGTTATACGATAACAGCTAACACAAAAAAACCCACCCCAAAACGAAACCCGCGCCGTACCAACGTACCGAGGTACAAACGCCTTCTAGCTACCTTGCTGGACAAACACCTCCACCACCACACCACCACATTAACAGATCCAACACAGATAGAATACATAGTAACAAAACTCTCACAGTACATCACTGAAGCATACCATGTCTGTTGTACACCAAGGGCCCCACATTCCAAAGGTAAGGGAAACCAATGGTGGAACGCTGATCTTGGTAAACTTAGAGACATATTACGCAAAAAATTCAACAGAGCCAAAAACTCAAGGCTACCCGAAGACTGGGATCTATACAAAGAAACCCAATACACTTTTAAAAAACAGGTCAGAACTGCCAGAAGATTAGCCTGGCGTAAATTCTGCGAATCTATAGAATCAAACAGTGAAGCCGCACGAGTGAGGAAAATCCTATCAACCGAACAGGATCGTACCCTCGCGGCGCTAAAAAAACCAGACAACACATTTACCTTAACGGATCATGAGACCAGCAAGATCTTCTAGAAACACACTTCCCGGACTGTAACCTCCTCGAGGACAGGACGTGGGAAAATGAACCAAGATGGGCTCCAACTGACCAAGACTGGTCTAGAGCCCACAACATAGTAACAGAAGACCGAGTGAAATGGGCGATCAAATCCTTCCAGCCATACAAGTCTGCAGGCCTAGACGGCATCTTTCCAGCCCTACTACAATGGGGTGCGGACTCCGTGACGCCATGGCTGGAGGAAGTCTATCGAGCCTGCATAGCACACAGATATATCCCACTGGCATGGCGTGAAGTGAAAGTCATTTTTATACCCAAGCCCGGGAAAAGTGACTATACACAACCCAAAGCCTACAGACCCATAAGTCTAACATCCTTTCTACTGAAAACCCTCGAGAGACTCTGCGACAGACACATCAGAGACGGGCCTCTCTGCAGGAAGCCATTACACAAACAACAACATGCATACTCCACAGGAAAATCAACAGAATCCGCGCTGCATAGTGTGGTTTCCAAGATCGAGTGTGCGATAGATCACAAATGCTCCTCACTGGCTGTCCTCATTGACATTGAGGGCGCCTTCGATAAAACCATGTTCCACAGCATCAGCACGGCCCTCGAAAGACACGGCGTTGACTCGACGCTGGGGGGCTGGATCACAAATATGCTCAAACAGAGAGCTGTACAAGTTACAGTAAATGACACAACGGGAGCTGTCGTGGCGAAGGGCTGCCCTCAGGGAGGCGTCCTCTCGCCGCTACTGTGGAATCTTGTTGTGAACAGCCTCATAAAACAACTGAATGACAGAGGTTACTTTACCGTGGGATATGCTGATGACATAACCATCATAATTAACGGCACCCACGAAGGCACATTATGTAACCTTATGCGCCAAGCTTTGAAAATAGTAGAGGATTGGTGCAAAGAATATCAACTAACAGTGAATCCAACCAAAACCGAACTTGTCCTCTTCACCAGAAAGAGGAAGTTAGCGGGACTACAACCACCACAATTCTTTGGAACCACTCTAAGCCTAGCTTCTGAGGCCAAGTACCTGGGCTGAACTGGGCAAAGCACACTGAATACATCACCACGAAGGCCAGTATATCCTTATGGCAATGCAAGAGACTACTCGGCAGGAACTGGGGCATTAGTCCTAGGATCACTCACTGGCTTTACACCACAGTCATCCGACCAATTATACATACGGCTCCCTAGTCTGGTGGCCCAGAACGGACTATAGCACAGCCCAAAAAACACTAGAAAAACTGCAGCGGTTCGCTTGCGTAGCGATCACGAGCTGTATGAGAACCGCACCCACCGCCGCTCTACAAGCAATGCTGGGACTGCCACCGCTACATCTTATCGTACGGGAGGAAGCAGCAATAGCCGCTCTCAGACTCAGCATAGCCGGCACCCTGGGAAGTGACTCCAGAATAAAACACATTCGTATAAAAGACGAAGCAATCAAAAGGCAACCCATGATAGCAGCACCCACCGACAGAACCAAAAAGACATACAACTTCCAGAAACACTACAATATACAGCTTGAGGAGGAATCACGTGACTACTCAGGCCCGAAAGAGATGAGAATTTACACTGATGGTTCGAAAACTGCCTCCGGCACCGGAGCCGGAGTCTTCTCGAACGATCTTAACATAAAAATATCAAAAACGCTAGGGGCACTCAACACGGTCTATCAGGCGGAATGTGTAGGCATCATCCAAGCGGCATATGCCATAGAAGCCAGGAAAGTCACGGACACCCATATCCGTATACTCTCCGACAGCGCATCCGTCCTTCAATCCCTGAACAAGAACCATATTACTTCAAAACTTATACTAGAATGCCATAATGCACTGGAACGTGTATCGGTATTAAACCGCAACACAATAACACTGCAATGGATAAAAGGACACAGTGGATCACTAGGAAATGATGCAGCCGACGAACTGGCCAGGAGGGGATCTGGCACGGTAGTCTATGGCCCTGAACCTATAGTACCCATCCCCTTCAACCAACTACGCAGGTGGCTCCAGGAGTTTACTCACATACAGGTACAGAGCTGGTGGACTTCAACCCCAGGCTGCAGGCAATCCAAGGAGGCCATGCCACTAATGGATAGCAAACTGACAAGGCGCCTGCTGCGCCTGGACAGGAGCAGCCTGCGAATGGTGACCGGAACGATAACCGGACACTGCTCACTAAATAAACACTTCCACACGATAGGCATAACGGACAGCCCTCTGTGCAGAGCATGTATGGGGGCCGAAGAGACGGTCGCACACGTGCTCCTGGAATGCACAGGGGTCACCCAAATACGAGAAGCAACCCTTGGCGCACCGAAATCACTCGCAAATGTTCTGAGCGGACTGAGAGCCCTAATCTGCTTCTGGAAGGAGGTGGGCTGGCTGGAATGATGGCCGCCATGGCCCACGTACAATGGTCCACTTAAAGGACTAAGTGCGGAAACCACATCTCCTAACATAGAACATAGAACGGTATGAGTCTTGGCTGCGAATTTATCATCTTAGGGCCTTTTTACTGTCATGCGGGTTCGTGCCCGCATGCGTGCGTCACCTGCACCATTGACGCC
This sequence comes from Amphipyra tragopoginis, assembly GCA_905220435.1. NCBI lineage: Eukaryota > Metazoa > Arthropoda > Insecta > Lepidoptera > Noctuidae > Amphipyra > Amphipyra tragopoginis. Next base: position 10,516,059 of record HG992006.1, read on the forward strand.
TAAATTTCACCTTTTCATACATGTATTTATTGTGATGCGTGAAGCACGCACGAAAAGGTGAACTGCGAGCGCCACACATGCGGGTGACGCACGCACGCGGGCACGAACTTGCATGACAGTAAAAAGGCTTATTTCGGTGGGAAGTAGCGTTCCTCATAAGAAAAGTGTAGGTTAGGAAGAGGTTGATATAAAGAGGTCGGAAGGCATACATGGCTACATATCCAGCTATACGTTTCCAGTACAAGCTGATCTCGTATTGAAAGTTTCCAGTACTTGTACTTGGTACTTGGTTGGTAGCTTGATGTGCTGGCGTTTGTACATTCAGAAAACTACCCGAAACTGTCAAATTTTCCCAATCAACCTTGAACTTAATACTTTTGCGATAAAGATGAAAATCTATTAAAGAAATTTGACAAATTGTAGTAGCTTTATGTGCTGGCGTCTGTACAATAATATCCTCTATGATAGTTTATTACAAAACGGAAGCTTATGTTCTGCAGTAGTTGTTTATGGGATGAATAAATGATGATGATGATTGTACCTACAATCCTTTTCATTTTTGCAGTTTCAGTGTTAGAAAAAGCTTATAAAAATAATGTTTCCGACTAACGTTAATAACATTATATAATAAAAAAAACGGAAAAAAAACTATTTATAGTTACTCCAGCAATACAGTATACTCGTATACAGTGTTATTTCTGACAGCAAGAGCCGTGCGTAACAAATTAATGCCTTAACAATGAAATGTGGGGCTCATATGTTTAACTTGACATTACGTTAGCAGACCGCTCATTACGTCAGCAATGTTTGCTGACGTCGCCATCGTCGGGGAAATAAAAATAAACATATACAAGGTTAGTCGGAAAGGGGGTATTAATCCACAAGGGTGTTAAAATAGCCATAATAATGAATAACTTTTGTTCTACAACTTTTCCCAAAAGTCAATAGTTTAAGAGAAATTGCTGCTCAAAGATCCCATACAAAATACGCTAAAATCTATCTATAGTAAGCTATGATCAGCTGTGTTTATATTTTAGGCCATATTTGGGGTTAAGAATTAGAAGCTCCATTTTTTGAATTCGTAACTAAACCAGGAATGACGATATTTGAAAAAACTAAAAACAAGAATAATTTTCTATGAAAACAAAAATTATCGAATTATAAAACTTGCTTTAAAACAGTCATCAGTGATACCTACTGTAAACGGCCCGCTGATTATTACCCCCTTTCCGACTTTAGACTCATAAAATTATCACACTAAACATGGAATTAAACGATGATTGTTCGTCAGAGGTTACTTAAATAAAAGATTGAACATCTTGAAGGGTTGTTCAGGTAGAATTACACAATCAGATTAAAGGCCTATTACATAAATCGGCAATTAATTTGGGGCACGACATGCTTTAGGAGGTACCCAAAAACCCTTAAGAGCGTGTACGCCGCACTATGGAAAATATAGGTGCTTTGCTGATTAAAAATACTTTTTTGAATGTTGCAAATTAGACATAATCTTGGTCTTATTTTTTAGATAAAGAGTCATTCTTTCATATTCAAATTGTTTTTCAATAACGTGTCATGTAAAATATTGCGTAAAAACGTTAATTTCCGACACTTAGAAATTTCTGTTAATTATACCTTGAAAATCATTGACTTACAGAGTTGAATTTTGGTTGTTTGTTTAGAGAACCTCATATAGTGTTACATATCATTCGAAAGGTTGATTATTACAGATTTAAAAACAGTAGTTTTTATTTAATTATTTGAAGTAATATTTATGCTATAAATATTTTCGTCAAAGATGGGAAAAAATTAAATTCTTAAATTTCGTCGAGACTTTTGACTGTTAGCTACACTTGCCTACATTCTGAATTCAGTATTACTACGTTCATTGGATACCTAATAATATTTTAGTAAAGAATCAGCTGCGCATTTTCGCGCGTTCAGTAGTTATGAAGTAATATGTGGCAGAGGTGCCAAAATGCATAATTGTGGCAAATTGATAGTTCAAAGTTTTTTTTTTATCGTTGGTCAAATATCTGTGGTTTTAATATACATTATCGGCGTAAATGAGGTTTTGCACACGTTCTACGTGAGAATAAAGAAACCTATGATAAAAGTCGGTACATGATGCACACTAAACTCATTTGATTTTCCTTTATGAAGTGAAGCACAAAAAATGTTTCATTATATTAATTATTTGCAATCCGCAATTAGTTACTATTTATAACTATAACAATGAACTAATTCAGTTGCTCGAGGCGTGAAATAATACTTTTCTATATTGAAAACGATAAGACTGTGACCGCTCTGTCCACGTTTTTACGTGAAAATCGTCATGTTCCATCGGAAAATATTGAATTTATTGTTTGTGCCGTCCAGAAGAAATTATTATTGCAGTTCACTATCTAAAGCTAAGTGTACCTATATTTTACTTAGTAATAAAAATTTAAATAAAAATATTGTAAAATGTATCAAAATATATTTTATTTTTAATTTATTCTGTATTATTTAGTTGTCTTGAAATTTAAAAAGAATTAAAATATCATATTGAAATCAAACTCATTCATTTGTATAAAGTTTTTACGGATTCCTAAAATAAAGTGCGAGTAAAACCACGACCTGCGGCTAGTTCATATTAAAAGTACTATTGGTAAAATTCTTATACTATGTTCTATATGTGTGCAAAATTTGAAGTTACTATGACTGAAAATAAAAAAGTTACAGATTTTTAATCAGCAAAGCACCTATATTTTCCATAGTGCGCCGTACGGCATTTCATACAAATTTTCAAATCTTTGTTTTTCGTAATGACTGAACCGATTTTGATGAAACTTCACACACATAAGCAAGATTCAAAGGTCTAAAAAGTTAGTAGAAAACATTTTCGAAATGTCTTACTTAAATAAAGATAATTGGAAATATCTGTTTGTATAGAAAATTTTAAATCGGTCTAATTTAACTGTAACACTATTTTTCGAAAATGTTTTCTACTAACTTTTTAGTCCTATGTATCCTGCTGATGGGTATGAAGTTTCATTAAAATCGGTTCAGTCATATCGAAAAATAAGGACTTGAAAATTTGTATGAAATGCCGAACGGCGTACACGCTCTTAACTACTAAGAGATAATGGAGAGGGGTTTAATTTTAGTACTCTACCACTCGAAACAAAATGTTTAAAAAGGACCGTGATTACGTAATCAATTGAATGATTTGTGAAAATTCTTAAACATATGGACGATATAATATGCATATGTGTATGTTTTTCTCAATAACTAGCTGTACCCGGCATGCTTTGCAAATGTATTTTTTCCTACTTACTACCTACCTACTAGGTACCTACCTTCAGAAACAAAATCAAAATAGTAACAAAAAGTTAAAACCATGTTCATGCATGCGGTAAACAAATGAAGAATATGGACATACAGAGATAATTTGTTTTTTTCTTTTTAATATCAAAATTTCCTTCATAACAACCTTCTCCTGACAATTACGAAAAAAAAAAATTGCGACATCGGTCCAGCCGCTCATACGTGATGCCGTGACCAAGGAAAATAGGGATTCATTTTTATATACATAGATAGATGGACAGATTATTAACAACAAGTTAATAACTATTTCTTTCTTTCGTACGAAAATAGCTCATGCTGTGGTGAAAAGATTAGCCAGTCAGCAAGGTTGGTAGCGGGGCTGACTGCCCAGGGTGCGCCGGACGTACTTAAGTATCTCTTAAGTCACTCGTGGAGGCTCTTTTCATGCACCCCCAATAACTACTGATAAATAATAATTAATAATATCAACACGGAACTCCACACAATTTGGTTTAAAAGTACCTATTGTCATTTTTCACTAAGAATTGAAACTAATAAAATAACGTTAATTTAAAAAACTCATAAATAATTGTTTACCAAAAAAAAATGATATAGGAAATATTCCCAGGTAAATATGGGCAACCGGATAAATGCAAATGAGTAAATACTCAAAAATAGTTTTTACTCAATTGTGTTTCGAGTATTTCCTCAACTTCGAGTATTTATTCGAGTAAAACCTAATCTCTATACCCAGGACACCACCCTTCGATCCCTAGGGCTAGGAAGCGTGGGTTTCGATCTAGAGCGTTGAGGTGACCTACTTTTTAAACGAGTTATAAATAAAAACAGTAATAAATAAACAATGGACCTCGTAAAAGAGAATATTGCTTCCTCGTTAGAAAAAAAAGTAAAAAACAAATTTCCACAGCCGATGTCCAATTATGAACCGTTATTGGATACTCAATTTGTTCAAAGCTTTGTTCATACGAGCTTTAATAAACTGAGGGAAGAAAATAAAAAAAAAAACAAAAAAAACCAGATCAAACGTTTTTGGGGCAACATTGATTTTGTCGTGTTGAAGTAGCACGTGTGTTGCAGGCTTTTATGGCAAGACCTTTCAGTGCTCTGTGATACAACAAGAGCATTTACGCCGGCCGTATACAGACTGTAAAGGTAAACACCGTTATCCTTGAAACCAGTGGTTTGGTTTCATTTATAGAACGTTAAATCAATAAAAAATAACAAACTTTTTTTTATAAAATTTTCGTTTTTCCTCAAAAGCATTTCACCCTATGCGCGGCGGCAACAAGCTACGGGAGGGGGCGCGGGGAACTCGCCGCGTGGCCCGACGCACGGCCCCGCACAGTTTGCTTCCCCAGTCAGTCAGCTGTCTCGTTAGCGAGTGTGTGTACGCCGCGTCGTAGCGCCGTCGCGCCGCTCATTTCTCGCGCGTATATTTTTTTATTTATTTTTTACTCGGTCTTGTATTTTTATGTTTAAGTCAACTACCCATGGTTTGAGTGATAACGGTGTTTACCCTTACATGCTGTATAAACGCGAAAGCGGACCGAAAGCGAACCGAAGGCGGACTATAGTGTTCTTTCTTACACCATAATCATGCTAGACAGAGATTCGCTATTCGTTAGTGTTTCGTTTCGCTTCGCTTCCGTTCCGCATTCGCGGCAGTGAGCTAGTGGCGTTATACTACATAATAGTTCATAAGTAAATGGAGTTTGTACCGTCGTCTTATAAATCCGTACATTGTCAAATGTACACGCTTAGTAAATTGTCACCTGATCCTAATGACGTCATTACTCTCTCATGATTAATTTATTTAAAAAAGAACATCATAAAGTACTTTATTAGATTTGAATTTCCCTTTATATTTTCGTTTTCGTATTCGACGAAACGCCATAATAGCTATTAGATCCATGATTTGAAAAGCACGTGTTCTACCGTAGACGAATAGTTGGAAAACTTCGAAGTTTTCCTTGGAATTAACTCCCTCTGATTTCAATTAATTTTGTTGGGCTTCAGGATGTTATGTCATGCACGCTTGTAGTGGCTTGGATGTCAACTACATGCTATGTGGAACTCTTCAATGTACCTAGAGCAGAGAATAGTGCCTACCTTACTATTAACATAACATCTCACCAGTATTTCGGTATTGTTATACAAGCTTAGTTTTAGTATATACTGAACCTGGAACTAGTTTGTTCAGAATCACTAGGAGAATTGATTGACATGTTTTTTACACTTTTTTTTTTCGTAAATTTCAATTTTGTTTCAGTAGTTTTCTACGCGTAACAGTTGACGGGAATAGACACCTTGAGGCTTGAGACGGTCCTCTCGGTCAGTTTCCGTGTATTAGACAACCTCTGCATAACACATCTCAGGCATTTCACACTTTTAGGGAACTTAACGCGACATAAACTAAGGTGTAACTTGGAGGTTTACTAAAAAAAACACATATTCAGGCAGTTCTGATGAAAATCTTGTTAGGGTGTCTCGGTTTTCGTATAAAGTAAAAATAAGGTTATATATTTATATGTCTATTGGGTAGAGGTACACCCTCATTTCGCTGTTATGTTTAAGTCCCATGTAGTAAAAGACGAGCCCATTGCCATCAACTGGGCATAAATCTAGACTCCGGGCTGCTACTGAGAAAATTCACACCAAAAACCCAATATCATTTTGCCCGACCTAGGGATCGAATCCAGGACCACACGCTCAGCAGTAGCGCTTGCCGCCACTAAACCAACGAGACAATCACCTCACTATTTCCGAAGAAGAATTTTTTACAAAAAAACATTAGTTGGTGTCAAAATAATGACTGTTTATTTCTCCCTCGTCAGACAAATAACGACGATTATCGTCTCGACGGCAAAATTATTGGACTTTTATTCAATAAACTCTTATATTTAATGACGTAAAAGTATATTGCAAGAGTTCTCAAGATTTTTATCTTTCTGGAAAAGTTTTCTATCAGTGTTATTTACTGAATTATATCAATCTATCTCTACATTTCCATCTACTTAACATTATACAGGTTGAAATTGTAAACACTCGACAAACCGAAATGGGAGATTGTACTCATCACTATGAACAACTTTTACTCTGGGACTAAAACGGAAATCGCGAAAAACAAACAGATGTTCCCTTCGCATAACTCGTCAAAATGTAGGGAACAGCAGATTTTTGTCGTGATTTCCGGTTTATTTCCATATTAAAAGTTGTTCATAGTGATGAGTACAATCTCACATTTCGGTTTGTCGAGTGTTTATAATTTCAACCTGTATAGGGTTATTACTGGTTATTGGTTACTGTTATGACGCAGGATTGTAGGCATGTTATCCACTTCCTATTAACCCCGTAAGGCTTGATGAAAAAGTGAACTATTCCCGTGATATTCAAAGTTTTTAACTCCTCCCTTTAAAAATCATATCTCGGAAATGGTTCAATTTTGCATAAAGCGTTACTGGGTTATTAGATAGCTCATAGCATTACCTACAACCCTGCCATGGGACCGCGATCGATAACCAGTAACCCAGTATAAAATGTGCCGTTAATATTCTAAAAGTAATTTTTCTTTTGCGACGTCAACAAGGAAAGTACATAACTTGTTTTTGTTTATGATTCCTAAAATTTCGTAAATCCCTCTTCTAACTAAGCGTTAGAATTTTAATGAATTCGGGCTTTCGCCTAAGAGGAAATGGCTTAACAGGGTTGATTTTAACTTAACGAAATTCATTTAGAGATCGAATAACCCAATTTAATTTCGTAGTTAACAGTTAGGTATTTAATATTTCTATGGAAATTTTCAATAATTGCTTTTTGATTGGTAACTAACTTCTGGAAATACCTACTACGTTTTCAAAGAAGTTGTTAGATCTGGCGTAAGTTGTGTATGGCCTTAGACTGGTAGTCCACTTATCAAATATCTTTGTCCAATATCGATGTCCAAGATTTGACCAAATTTCTTTGAGGGATACCCATTCCACTTGTCCAATAACTTTGTCCAAGATTTTGTTTAGTCTGAGAAAATGGAGGAACGTGGAGTGACTTTATGTGCTGCTATCATTGTTAGATTATTATTAAAAAAAGCTTTGGGGTAAAGTCATGGATCGAAAGGCGAAGAGAAAATAGCATTCGTAGTTGTATACACCTCTGAACGTATTGTTTTATTTTTGAAATCTTGGTGCCACGTAATAAAAAGACATTCATTGCTTTCATAAGTATTAAAAATCTAGTTGTTGAAATTATTCACGTAATCTTAGTAGCAGCCATTTTGATTTAAATGTCATTAATCTTTAGTCAAATATCGGTGATGCTAGTACATTTGATGAAGTCGTCCAATTTGTTTGATCAAATGTACATAGGACAAAGATATTTGATAAACGGAATACCAACCTTAGCTTAAAACTTGCTGACAGCTCATATTTATTCACGCAAAATAGAGAAGCAACATCTCCTCACAAAAATGTAGATACGATTCCATACAAGTAGTGTAACGCGGCGAAAAGAGTGCATTATACAGGGTTTACTGTTCACGGTCCCGTGGCAGGATTGTAGCACATGTTATCCACTATCTAATAACCCAATAATGCTTTATGCAAAAGTGAACCGTTTCAGAGATATTATTTTAAAGTTATTTTTAAAGGGTAAACCTTTCCCTTAAAAAATAATAAAGAAATATACATGATAAATATACAAGGTGTAACATAAATAACGCACAACCTCTTAAGGAGTCATTGTACTCATCATTATGAACAAATTTTATTATGGCACCAAAGCAGAAATCGCGAAAAAAAATCTGCTGTTTATTTTTATTTGTTTATGTTTACATTTATGTTCGCATAACTCGTCAAAACGTACGGAATAGCTGATTTTTTTTTCGAAATTTCCGGTTTGGTCCCATAGTAAAAGTTGTTCATAATGATGAGTACAGTAACCCCTTAAGAGGTTGTGCGTAATTTATGTTACACCTTGTATATCATGATTCATGCACAGGTTCCTAAAGTAACCTCTAGAACTTATGCATAATTTTTTTTTTCCAATAAAACCCGCAGCGTGGGAAGCATATAAATAAATAGAAAAAAAAAACGTGTTTATCGAGATGTCAACATAATCACGCCAGCCACGGGTTTAATAGTTTTTTCAAAGTCAAAGTTTTTTTATTTCAAATAGACCAGATTACAGGCACTTTTAAAACGTCAAAACTAGGTGCACGGTTCCAAAAGGTAGGTTCTATGGAGAAGAGCCGGCAAGAAACTCCATGAATATTCTTTTTAAAATAGTAGATCATGACTATTTCTTAAACATAAACTAGTTCTGAAACTAACTCTTTCTTTTCTGAGTATACACGCGTGAAAGTTCGGCAAGCCTAAGTTCAGCACGGCCAAGATATAACGACCGTACCGTACACCTTTAAGGACCTACAATATAAAATATCGCAATAAAACTCCTAATTTGCAACATTTCATTCCGAAATACAGTCGAGTGAATAACAAATAAGCGCTAACTTTGTTTATCCACGTCTCATTACAACTCTGCAAAAGTCATACAAACAAAATATACAACGCATTCATTTAAAATCAAGGGATGTTCTCGAGACGTCGTACAGAGCACCCTCCGAGCTTCAATGTCAAGAGGAGGGATAGCCTAAGGGAAATTTTTAACAATGGCCAATGAGAAAAATACAAGTGTGCACTGAAGCGTGTCTTAGAAAATCAGTGCTCAGTTCAATGACCTGGCATAAAACGAAGTTATAGCTCGATGTATTAGGAGCAAATCAAGATTATGATTTGATGTTATCTTTTGATGTGGCCGATAGAAATGATGTCATCTTTTCCCGTGGGTGTTATGAGAAGTTAAATAGTTATTGGTTTCGGCGATATAATAACGACACGACACGATGTCGCAAGGAAAAAAATATACGTATAACGCCATGCGATTATTGGAAACAATGTGTTGCGAAGTAAGAAAATTTAAAATGTCTTCATGGAAGGAGACTGACATCACGTTATTCTATAATATCGCGCAGAATTTAAAAATGGCATTTTCGATCCAATAAACAGATGACATTTTAGTATTCTATTTCAATATTATTACTATCACAGAAACTTGCAATTGGTCAAAAACAATCCTAAATAATTATAAATGCGAAAGTAAGTTTGTTTGTTTGTTATTTTTTCACGCCTAAGCCACGGAACCGATCATCCTGAAATTTTGCAAATATATTGTCAAGTGTACAAAAAATGTACTGTTCCCGAGGAAAACAACAATAACGTTCATAGATGGCGCCACGTGTCTTTCGAATCACGATTGAATTATATTATTATAGAAACTTTAGTAGTGTGTTAAGAGTTTTTTTGAGCTTAAGTAACGCGAGCGAAGCCGCGGGCAAAAACTAGTGTACTTATACAAGGTTAGTCGGAAAGGGTGTACTAAAAAATCAGCTTCCAATTATGTTTGTGTCCGCAAAACTCTAAAAGTATTCGATGAATTGACTTAAAATTTTGTACAGTTGTTGTTGGAATTTGCGCAAAGGTTTCTGACATAATAAAAAATAAAAAAACACAGCTAATATTTAATAAAATTAGCCACCGATTAGCTCCTTACAAAGAACAATTTCGAATGGTTGTCTGGAAGAAATTGCTTTAAGCGATAAGACCGCCATTTGTACTGTTCTTAACTATGTGTATTCCTTTTGATTTATTTCTTTTAGTGTACAACAAAGTATATCTATCTATCTAACTTCCTACCCACAAGATTATCTCTAAATTGATACGTAATATGACGTACATAATTACATCAAACTCGCTCCTTTCAAGTACAGAGCATGCATTCATGAATTCAAAACTTAAACATGTCCCACGCTTTCGCAATTTAACTGCCAAACACTTTGTGTTCATATGTCCCTCACACATAAAGTTTTTATAACAAATTGAAACAAAACAAGTGGAACATAAAACAATAATGCGAGATGAAATTAAACAATAGAAGCGTTTGTAAACAAATGTCGTTGACAATGTTTTGTTTTAGTCGGATATGGAGACTCTATGGAATTGTTGTTTTCTAAACAATGAAAATGTGTTAGTACATAATTCTAGTACCTAATTATTCGATTAGCATTTAAATTAGTAGCCTCCAATGTTTTGAAATGAGGGCAACTGAAGCAGGGTTTGCAGTGGGCTAAAGAGCGTTAGATTTTTGTATTAGTTTCCCAAAGTCAAAGGTTTTTTTTTTCCTTTTCTTGTTATCAGTCGTGTGGACTATAAGCAGATGGGATATAGAAAAAATAATGTGTAGGGTGCTAGAGTACTCCCAGCGGAGCCCACCCTTCGTTTTATATAGTCAACCTTCAGCGACAATTCTCGTCAAAGAAATCTCGTCGTATCCTCAGTCGACGAATTGTTTCAGGAGCCTTATGACTTGATGTAAAGAAGCTTATACGTTGACGTAATTCTACGTCAGTGACTTTCGAGTTTTTTTTCGTGTTTGCGAAACAATTCGTGAATCTACACACTTGTCTGTTACATTTCACGCGTTATCGAGGAAATGTTTTTTGGGAAATCGCGTTTAATGGTTTTTTTCAACAGAATTTATTCATTAAAGATATAGTTGAGAGCTCTGGGTGTCTTTGCATTTTATGAATTCAAGACTGATGGTTTTTGTAACTAAAAATCTAAAATTTTGGTTTACATTTCATGAACTAGCGATTTGTCACACAAACTTCAAAGGCTAGAATCGTAGACTAGTATTATAACTTTCGCGAGACACGTTCATATTAATGATTAATTACAGTTTACTCACGTGCATTATTCGGGTTTGCCCGATTAGTTTCGGACCCAAACGGAGCCCTTAATCATGAGCTGACCACGCGGCGAGGTCGCTAGTCGATATAAATATCCCGAAAAATTCACGTGAGTATACCGTAACTAATCATGAATAGCGAAATATGATTGTACTTTACTACTAACACCACTTGCTACCAAACTACCGACTTAGAGCTCACACGGCGACAATTATGACCTACCTATGTGACGAGATGATTAACGACCTCGTTGGCGTTGTGGTCATTGCTTTGAATAGGTCGGGGCGCCCTATTGTGTGTAGTGCGGTGCACACAGCTAGAGTGTGAAAAGCTTCTCTTGTTAGTTAAAACGTGAATTACCGTCAAAGACATGTAGCGGTTACGGGTATTTATGTTAGATGGGTTTATGAATTAGGGTACAAGTCCGAGACGGGCTGCAGACCGTAAACTACAAAAGTAGTATCGCTTGCGGTGCGATCTGCGGCTGCGGTCTGCGGTTGCAGTTTTACAGTCGCTGTCGGAATAGCACCTTTCAAGTGCACACCTTAAAGGCGCTATTCCGATGGCGACTTGCGTGCAGGCTGCAGTTTGCAGCCCGTCTCGGACTTGTACCTTTAATGTGATCAGTATTTAATTCTAGTTAAAATATTTTCGTTTATTCACTTTAAACTTACTATCACTACATAGTCCTCCTGCTGACACGAGAGAAGAAGAAGAAGAAGAACTACATAGTATAAGTCGCTTCCCGCTGTCTGTCTGTCCCTATGCATACTTAGATCTTTAAAACTACGCAACGGATTTTGATACGTTTTTTTTTAATAGATAAGAGTGATTCAAGAGGAAGGTTTATATGTGTAATACATTTCACACGTGCGAAGCCGGGACGGGTCGCTAGTAAATTATATTTTTAAATACATTTCGTAAAAAAAAACAATAACATTTAAAAATATAAAAATTGTAGCCCACCGGCATCGGGAACAGGGTCCAAGCTGCCAGCAGTTAGGGCTCCAGAGAAAAGAACCTCCTCACTATGCGTGCCGTGTCAAGGAATAGGTACTACTTTTTGTATCAAGGCTTTATCTAGCCGCCCAACGAGAGCCTCATGAGGTGTTGATCGAGACTCTTGGCTATTAGGCCATTCGCCGCAACGACTACCGAGATAATGACTGCTGAGTCCACATCACAAAATATATTATTACTCTAATGATATTAGATATATCACTATCACTACATAGTATAAAACAAAGTCGCTTCCCGCTGTCTGTCTGTCCCTATGTATGCTTAGATCTTTAAAACTTCGCTAAAGATTTTGATGCGGTTTGTTTTTAATAGATAGAGTGATTCAAGAGGAAGGTTTTAAGCTATAAAACGTACATGTGCAAAGCCGGGGCGGGTCGCTAGTGGTATTATAAAAGTTTTAGTGCCGTGATTTCACGACGTCTCATGGAAAGGAAAGTCTCGTGTGCCTGTAATTTCAACTTGAATAATTAAAGAAAACTATCGTTGGCAACCAGTGCTAAACTCGTAAATAGTAATTTGGGTCAAATACGTTTTATATGTCACATTTAGCAAGAAAATCTCGCAATCCATATTTTAGACTATCCTGAGTTCAATTTGAATGGAAATAAAGAAGTTGATTCTGAACAACATACCTATTTGTCTGCTGACATTTAACGATAAAAGTCCTATTTTTTTTCCAAGAAAACCTCGTTCTTTCCATTTGACACCTTTCGAGAATTCATGTTCAAATATTAATTACATAATTTAGTAGATAATGTTTCATTTATAATAAAAAAACCGGCGAAGTACGAGCCGTACTCGCGCACCACGCGTACCATTATCTATAAAAATGGCAAAAAAATCACGTTTGTTGTATGGGAGCCCCCTTAAATATCTGCTTTTTAGTATTTGTTGTTATAGCGGCAACAGAAATACATCATCTGTAAAAATTTCAAGCGTCTACCTGTTGCCGTTATCAATAGGTATCGAGAAAAACGAGAAAAAAACACGTTTGTTGTATGGGAGCCCCCTTAAATATTTATTGTTATTTTTAGTATTTGTTGTAATAGCGGCAACAGAAATACATCATCTGTAAAAATTTCAAGCGTCTACCTGTTGCCGTTATCAATATCGAGAAAAACGAGAAAAAAAACACATTTGTTGTATGGGAGCCCCCTTAAATATTTATTGTTATTTTTAGTATTTGTTGTTATAGCGGCAACAGAAATACATCATCTGTGAAAATTTCAACTGTCTAACTATCACGGTTCATGAGATACAGCCTGGTGACAGACGGAGAGCGGAGTCTTAGTAAATAGGGTCCCGTTTTACCCTTTGGGTTCGGAACCCTAAAAAAATAGTGAAGTTCCCTTCAAAATATTCCATCAAACGGTATCTTCCATCTCCTCTAAAAAAAATCTTTCGGTAATAACGAGGTTTTCACTGATGGTCGACGATGTCGAGTTTGTTATATTATACAATACATTTACGAAATTTCAACACTGCGCAGCCATTTAGAGGCTACAACAGCAACAGCTATAACCTACCTATGTGTATCTATATTTTCCATGACAATTCCATGAATTGTATGCCATTTTTATAAACACATACGTACGATTATTAAAAAAACCGTCCACACAGTTCAATGTCTTCATAATTTACCTACACGCAAGCTACGGACAAAATTCTATCGATTTTACATGAGTGACCCGTCCCTGAGCGTCCGATAGTCCAATAGTATTGTATTTAGACGTATAAACAAGTCACCTCCGACGATCAATAGTAATCAGTTAGAGTCACACGACAGGCTTCGAATCGAGTTCTGGGTATCGAGAATACGATGCGAGTATCGAGATATTTATATGAAGGCTGGAGCCTGTCATTCGAATGGTAAATCGTAGTATATTATGTCTGTAGTTTCTACTCTTAAACCTTGAACTTTTACTCTGTAATTTTATTATTAAAGTTGAATAAATATTTTTTAAAGGTGCTCCGTTACCGGGAGCATTCGCGTGTTATGATCATGGCACATAATACCGACACCGCAACTGCACGGCACTGCCTCGAATTTAGGCTACGGCTAGCCGGCAGCGCGCTAACTACGCGTCCTCCGCGAGGTGCAAGCTCGCAGACAGCGCGCCGGCCGCGAGGTGCAAGCTTGTTGTCACATTCGAGCCCCATACATTTGGTTAGTGGACCTTCCAGGAGAGTCATCGGCATTAGGTTAAAAACCGTGTCATAAAACACGCTACTACATAGTAAAATAGTGTTTTCAGGTGGTCTTGTTGCTTGTTTTAATGAAGATGTATTTCCTAAGACGTAAAGAATAGCACTACCCTGTCTCTTCTCATGGGTGTCGTAAAAGGCGACTAAAGGATTCACTAGAGGATGGGCAGAAGCGTCCTCTGAGTACTTTAACAACCTTATCGCCAACCCGCCTGCCAGGCGTGGCGATTTTGGCAACCCAATGTGAAAAAAAAGCGATGAAAAAATAGAGGATATACACGCTTTCGAAGTTTGTGGAGGGGTAGTTTCTGTCCTTGTCACACAAAACGTATATTGTACACAATAACTATGAAGTTTTTAAGGTATGACGTCATTTTTAAGTTATGTTGTCTCTGTCACGCGAACAATTTAAAATTGTTTATAACTTGGGCATTTTATTAAATATTTCATTGGTGTTTTAATTGTTGCCTAATATTTACCATCGAGATAGTTAAGAAAAAAAAGTCAAATAGATACCCTATTAGTTGTTAAATACAAAGAATTACATCATGACAGTTTTCGGTTTACAAGTTTTTTCTTTGGAAGTTTATATTTAAGTAGTGAGTCAATGATAAATGGGTATTACTCGGAGAATTGTACTTGTCCTTCTTTAGTAATTTATTTCGAAGAACTACAAAATAAACGTATCATTTAGAAGTTCTTTGTAAAATACGTAGGTACTTAGATTACAAGCTTTTTAAGGGGAGCGGGGGTTATTATTGAGAACCTTTTGATCATTGAAAGTGGAGTGGAATGTCTAAAGTCAGCTTAGAAATCAATCAATCAACTAAGTTATTTGTTGTAAGTTTGAAATATACAGCTGCGCATAGACCCTAAGGCCAAGCCTTCGTCGAAAGCTCGACCCCTGTCTTATAGAATGTCCTAGTTCAGGGGTTGAGAAAGCATTGTTACAACAGTGTTACATATACTCGTATATACAGTGTTACAT
Organism: Amphipyra tragopoginis; assembly: GCA_905220435.1. Taxonomy (NCBI): domain Eukaryota; kingdom Metazoa; phylum Arthropoda; class Insecta; order Lepidoptera; family Noctuidae; genus Amphipyra; species Amphipyra tragopoginis. The sequence goes on from HG992006.1 coordinate 10,531,397, forward strand.
ACAGGCTGTAAGGGTAAACACCGTTATCCTTGAAACCAGTGGTTTGGATTCATCGATAGATCGTAAAATCAATGAAAAATAACTTTTTTTTTTTTTTATAAAATTTTCATTTTTCCTCAAAAGCATTTCACCCTATGCGCGGGGGCAACAAACTACGGGAGGGGGCGGCGCGGGGAACTCGCCGCGTGGCCCGACGCACGGCCCCGCACAGTTTGCTACCCCAGTCAGTCAACTGTCTCGTTAGCGAGTGTGTGTACCCCGCGTCGTAGCGCTGCCGCGCCGCTCATTTCACGCGCGTATATTTTTTTTTTTTTTTTACTTGGTCCTATATTTTTATGTTTAAGTCAACTACCCATGGTTTGAGCGATAACGGTGTTTACCCTTACATGCTGTATAATAGTGTTACAACAGTATAACATTACAATGTTTCTGAAGTTTTTGAAATAAACGCCTTATTGTTATAATAATATTCTTATTTACCTATACAAGGTGAGTCGGAAAGGGGGTAGGTACTAATCCGCGGGCCACTTCAAGTATCACTGATGACTGTTTTAAAGCAAGTGTTAAAATTTCAAAATTCGTTTTTTTTTCATTCCATGCAAAATTAAATGAATGTTATTTTTTTCAAAATTTCTTCATCCACGCTTTAGTTAAGAATTCAGAAAGTAGAACTTCTAATTTGTGACACCACATATCGTCACATCCACGGCAAACTTACGAATCCTTATGATGAGGTAAAATTACAAAGGTGTGTTTATTTTTGATCCTTGTAAAATATTGAACATCTGTTGATTGTATCTTAAAAGATTACATTTTAGAGCCAAATATATCACAATACCGATATCCCAGTTACAAATTATTTATTTTAAAATTAGAAAAACTGCCTCAATTTCTTCCCTGTAAAATGCATCTTTTGCAGATTCGTAAGTTTACCGTGGATGTGACGATATGACTTAAAATGTTAACACAACTGAGGATAGATAGATATTTGCATATTTTTTATGAAATATTTGAACAGCTATGTATTTCTCTTAAACTTTTGAATTTTGAGGCAAGTTGTAGAACAAAAGTTATTGAATATTATCAGTAAATTAACACCTTTTCGGATTAGTATACCCTTTCCGACTAACCTTGTAGACATCTAGATCTACAGAAACGGTTCGGACGCCTTCGAGGATCTTCGGCCGGCGGCGAGGCATCGGCGGGAGGCGGCGGGAGGCGCGGGCGCGCGACACGTGGGGCCAATGAGCCCACCACTTCGCTACCGATCTCCATCGACAACACGCGCATTCACATATTCACTCAATATCGTACCTATTTTATATTATTACAAGTCATTACTATACAGTCCATTGCTTTAATTTAAAGTCCTTAGATTAGGTCCCTAACAGAAACCCTAACTAACCTTCTCAGAAAACCGGAACGGAATCTAGAAAGAAGAATCGGCAAGAATGAATGGTACCTGGTCGAAAACTATTTCAATAGTTATTTCTTTCTGCCTAGCCTTTCCCAACTATGTTGGGGTCAGCTTCCAGTCTAACCAGATGCGGCTGAATACCAATATTTTACACTGAGCGACTGCCATCAAATCTCCACAAACCAGTCATTAGGTGATGCCGATATCCTAAGTTTAGACCGGTTGTCAGACTACCCGTAACGACTGTCATTGGTATTCGTATGACACCCGGGACCGACGGATTAACGTGCTCTTCGAGGCACGGAGGGCTCTCGATGTACAAGGTTAGTCAGAAAGGGGGTACTAATCTGAAAGGGTGTTGAAGTACACATAATAGTGAATAACTTTTGTTCTACAACTTTTCCCAAAACTCAATAGTTTAAGAGAAACAGTTGTTCAAAAATCTCAAAAAAAAATCTCTAAAATCTATCTATCCCCAGTTATGATCAGCTGTGTTTACATTTTAGGTCATATTTGGGATCATGAATTAGAAGCATCATTTTCTGAATTTGTAACCAAAGCAGGGATGAAGAATTTTTGAAAAAACTAAAATAAAAATCATTTTATTTGGAAAAAAAAATATCGATTTTTTGAAATTTTAACACTTGGCTTCAAACAGTCATCAGTGATACTATAAGTGGGCTTCGGATTAGTACCCCCTTTCCGACTAACCTTGTATAATGAGTGATCACCCACCCATGGACTGACCGCAGCAAGCGCAGCTTCATAGAGAATTTACACGGGTCAATTTTAGCCGCGCGGCAAGTCACCAGTCGCATCGCTTGTAAAAATCGAATCGCCAGCACATTACACCGGTCGACAAAAATCGCATGCGATTTGTTCATTTCTAGCGGAACAACACAGCGCAAAACACACCTTATGCGGCGGGCGATCGCATGCAACTGACCATTTACACGGTCGATTTTAGTCACCCGCCGCATGCGGCTTGTCGCCGCACAAGTCGAATGGCACCCAACTTTGGGGCTTGCGATTTTAGTCACTTGCGGCCTAGTCAAATTGTCATTTAGACGGTCGATTTTTGCCGTGCGGCCCAGCCGTGCGGTGTAAATCGACCCGTGTAAATTCCCTGTGACCTAGCAAATCATATGATCCATGTGGCTGATAATAAGTCACGAGCCCTACAATAGTTACTAAGGCGGCTCATTTAAAATTGCATTGAAAAAAAAGTTACTTCATTGCAAAGTACTGCATTTTTATCGTGACCAATACAACAAAAATAACCTACTTTTTTTTCAGTACGATTAGAAATGAGGCAACATAATAACTATTGTAGTTGAAATAGGTTTCTAATGACTTACATGTAGTCGTTATTGATGATGAGGAAAAAATAGAGCGGTACTTCAAAAAAAAAGTTTTTTTCTTTCATGTTGTACATTGTTGTCGTAACACAAATCTGCTAAACTACAGTACAGTTTGCGGTGTGCAGTGGACACAGTAGTTAGTTGTAGTATCTTCTTGAATAATATTTACGGTCTATATTTTTTCATAAAGCTTTTAACCACCTTAATCACCGACTTAAGGTCATGGCACATTAGACCGGCACGGCGTCGCCTCGAATTTAGGCTACGGCTAGCCACCAGCACGTTAACTACGCGTCGTCCGCGAGGTGTAAGCTCGCAGTCCGCGCGCTGGCCGCGAGGTGCAAGCTTGCTGTCACCGCGAACACAGTAGTTATATAGCATTTGTGATTGAACGCCTACACTTACACACGCCTAGGACTTGCACGTTTTCATAACGACGTTGTTTCTCTGGCGACTCGGAGTCGGCACGCAATAAGCACGCGGTCCGCTCGCTTGCAGACTGCAGGCTGCGAGTCGAGTTGTATGGTAGCGGCAAACGCGTTGACTGCCCGCCGTTGGCTTTTTCATATTGACATTATGAAATATATTATACGACCCACGATTTAATGCTCTAATTTGAATGACAAGTTAATTGCTGGGTTGGAGCGGTGCCGGTATAGTGTGCCATGACCAGGCTACAGACACATTGAGCGCGGCTTGTGCAGCTCATGTTTCGTCGCATTACCCGTATGTATCGCGCTACATACAAATTCTGCTGCACGGCCTCACTATGCGTCGTTACGCCGAGCGTAATAGACCTAGAAGTTTCGTGCGCACGCATTACTGCGCAAGATACGCTAAGGTTTTTTGGCCCTTTAGTGTAAACACTTAGTGACATAATTGTAAAAGACACAACAACATAATCGTTCAAGGGTGATTCTATCATTACAGTTATAGCTAATATCGGTATGTCAGGATTGCGATCAAGGTAAATGTAGTAAATAAAACCAACATAGACTCTCCACCACTGAGAGTACTTGTATTTGGGTTAGTGTTAGTAACATGAACTAGATCACAATATAATACTTTACACAATTATTACAAGATCATAAAATAAGGACAAGCTAGTCAGATATAAAAGGTCAGACTTCTTCAGCTGATCAAAACATAATGCTCCGCTTCGTCGAATGAACACCGCCCTTATAACATCGGGTAGGTTGTTCCATATCGACGACTACCTTCCTTTGTCAACAATGCCCAGTGCTACCCGCTACCGATAACATAATATATCTATACTTCTATACTAATATTATAAAGAGGTAGAATTTGTTTGTTTGTTTGTTTGTTTGTTTGTATGTAGGAGGTAATCTCCGGAACTACTCATCCGATTTCAAAAATTCTTTCACCAATAGGAAGCTACGTTATCCCTGAGTGCTATAGGCTATATTTTGGGATCAAAAAATTAGGGATCCGTAAATTAACGGGAGCGAAGCCGCGAGCAAAAGCTAGCATAACATAATATATATAATATAACATCGCATTGGGTGACAAGTACCCGACACGCGTTTTTTTACGTACCTAACTACCTCGCTTAAACATTCCTCTTTCGCTGCTATGAATTTGTCATAGCTAAGTATCATAGGTTGTGACCTATGACAAATCCTGTCATTAGGTGACCTTTGACAATTTCAACACAAGTAAAAATATTTCATCATATTTAAAATCATAACACAAAAACACAAATTAGAGCATGACACGAACTATTACCACGTTCTTATATGATCAAGCTTTGATGTACATTATTATGTACATATATAATAAGTAAATAAGTACACAAACTACACGTGTACAGATAGGCTATTATTCAAACAAACGGTGTATATAGATTATTATTGCTAAGGTAGATTCAATCGACGTTAATAATTATTTATTCAGCGAATCGATTTCGTTAAATTGTACTTGGTCCACTTTGTTTTTTTTGGTAGCATAGATAGTGATGGTTAGTAACAATTTTGACCGTTGGAAATGTTAAGTTGGTAATAAAAAAGCAAACTGTTCTATTATTTATATCATGTTGAATTACTATTAGTTCTGTCTAGCCTTTTCCAAACTAAGTAAGAGCGGGAGCACACGATGCGTTGCGGCGGCGGTACGGCGCCGGAGCGGTGTCGCTGCGTCGTCTTACATAGAAATATGTATGGCATGTCACACGAGGCGCTCCGGCGCCGCACCGGACTTGCAACCACCGAGACGAGGCGGGGAGGGGTGAATGCGTCGCGACGTCGGAGCGGCACCGCTCAGTTGTTTATGCGTCACAAGGAAGGACACACGCTCGCTCGTTTCGATTTTTTTGCTACGGCGCCGCTGCGACATAACAACGTTGCGGCGCCGCACCGCTCGTGTGCCCGCTGATACGGTGAAATCTTTGCAGTGCGGCGCCGCAACGCATCGTGTGCCCCCGCTCTTAGGGTCAGCTTCGAACCTAACCAGATGCGGCTGAATATCAGTACCTATTTTACACGGAGCGACTGCTATCAGACAACCGCAACCCACTTACTGGGCAATGCCGATGTTATCGGCAATGTGTATAATTCAGGTATTCTATACAATACCTAGGCAATGTATAGAATACCTGGGGCGTCCAGGCAATGTATGAAATATTATTGTCCATTACATACTTTGCCTAGGTAATGTATACATTTCCTAGGGATTGTATATAATACCTGCTGGTCCACCAGCAATGTGTGCAGTAAATAGATTTGGTCATTAATTTGGGGCACCCCGACACGGATAGGTTAGGTTCGAAAGGGATGACGGGGGCTAGAGTGAGCGAGCGAAGCGGGCGAACGAAGCCCCCGTCATTCCTTTCGTGTTAGGTTTCTTCAAACCCTGCAGACAGAAATACTCCGTCGACTCTTCTTTTGGAAACCCAAACAACCTTATAAACATCCCCTTAAGTTTTCATTTGTTTTTATTGTGCCTCGCGTGGAGTTTACTGCCTGCTCGCACGTCTACCCCTTCGCCGCTCTCGTCTTTTTCACACATTACCGGCTGCGCATTCGGTATTGTGCATAGACAAAGTATAAAATAAATAATATTTCATACATTACCTACCTAAACGTTTTAGGCATTCTATGCATTGCCTAGGTATTGTATAGAATACCGGATTATAAAGATTGCTGGTAACACCGATATCCTAAGGCTTAAAACGCACTCGCGGCCAGCCGCAATACGGCTTGCCGCTTGTGGCAGGCCGCACATCGATTTTTACATGAAACCGCATGATCTCAACGCACTGATTTCCGGCCAGCCGTCATGCGCCAGTGCGTTGAGATCATGCGGTTTCATGTAAAAATCGATATGCGGCCAACCGCAAGCGGCACGCCGCATTGCGGCTGGCCGCTAGTGCGTTTTAAGCCTTAGGATATCGGTGTTACCAGCAATCTTGGTCAATCAATGGTCACCCACCCATCCACGGATTGACCGCGGTAAGCTTACCTTGGAAATCATATGATCCGTGCGATTGTTAACTAGCCACCATCCCCTCGATAATTATAAGCTCATGTAAACACGAATGTTTGCTTGAAAAATCTAAAACAATTGAGTAACACGTTATCGCTATTGGTAAAGATTGCACCGGATTAGAATTATTTCATTAAAAACTTGTTTATTCTGGAAAATCAATAGGAATCAACACGCCTCCACGTGGGCGAGAATGACACGATACAGTCCATGTATGCGTCGTCACACCGTATCGAGAAACAGTTGTGTTATTGTATTATGTTTTCAGTATTTTTTTGTATTATAACTTCATTAGAGACATTCATATTTATAATTAGTTACGGTTTACTCAAGCGCATTAGTAGTTGCACAAGTTGTTCAAAATGATGAGTACAGTGACCCCTTAAGGGGACGGGCGTTTTTTTTATCAAAAATTTCAATTTTGTTTCAGTAGGTTTCTACCCATAACAGTTGACGGGAATAGACACCTTGAGGCTTGAGACAGTCCGCTCGGTCAGTTTCCGTATATTAGACAACCCCTGCATAGCACATGTCAGGCATTTTCCACTTTACTAGGGAACTTAACGCGACATAAACTACGGTGTAACTTGGAGATTTATAAAAAAATAACACATATTCAGGCAGTTCTGATGAAAATCTGGTTGGGGTGTCTCTGTTTTTGTATATACTAAAACAATGTTGTGTACATGACGAGCAGAGTACATCGTTTTCGGCTGTAAGACGACTAAAAAGTCACGTTCATCGTTCAGTATCTGATTATTCGATAACAACAGACCCTGTCAGATACAAAATATACGTATTTTGTAAGTTTTAAAAAGTATGGAATTGATATAAAGGGCAATGAACTTCACCGTACGAATAGATAGTTACATTGTACTATTCCTATTACTGTAAGTGCTTATGTACATACCTATCGTGCGACAAGCCTCACTCGGGCAATGCGGCTGAAGTTATGTCGGCACTTCGGACAGCAATCGACAAAATTGCGTTACGGACATAAATTGTACCACTCAAGACCACTCACACACATTTACATAAAGTACTATCAAATATTCAATTTACTTACGGCACGGGAGTGTATTACAGTGTGTGGAAATTTATTTGCCTTCAAAACTAGGTTTATGTTGGAAAAAAAATATTGAAATGTGAAAACCAGCATTAAAAATGAAAAGCAGAAAATTCTCTCTACTGGACACGGAGCGCATTGTGCAAATAATGATATGGATTGGAGCTAGGGCTGCCAAATATTTAACAGATCAGAAACAGATAGAACTGGTTCTTTAACCAGATTTTTAAATGATCTGCCTTGCCTATGCTCAACTACTTATATATTGGGGTCAGCTTCCAATCTTACCAGACGTGGCTGAATACTAAAAAGAAGAAATAAATAAAGAAAATACTAGAAGGCACACAATATAAAAAAAGCATAAAAAAAACAAAAAAAAAACAAATTAGCAGGAAAGTGTGCCTAACGGCTGCGCCAAAAAGGTCCAGTTCGGCAAAAAATGCCAGACAACTGCTACTAGTATTTTATACTGAGCGACTGCCATCAGACCTCCGCAACCCGCCGATATCCTGAGGTTAGACCGGTTGTCAGACTTGCGGGGTTGGACTACCCGTAACAACTGTCATAGGTATTCTTATGACATCCGGGACCGCAGTTTAACGTGCTCTCCGAGGCACAGAGAGGTCTCGATGTGTAACGAACGGTCACCCATCTGCGGACAGACCGCGGCAAGCACAGCTTACTCTCGCAAATCATATGATCCGTGCAGTTGTTTAATTAGCCACGAGCACCTCAGACTAAAAAAATAAAGAATTATAAAGTCATTTATTTAAAACTAATATTATTGCATCTTCAAGAAAGTATAAATAAATACTAGGGGTGATCCAAAAGTAATGATAATCAGTTATTTCTAGTGCATACAAAAATACAGAAAAAAATATCAGTCACTTGCTCAGTTACCCACTAGTTCAGGAAAAAAAAATCATATAAATAGGCCACGATTCCCAAAAGCTACATTCATTTGAATACGGACTGTCAAGGAGTGAACATCAAAATGGAAAAACACGAAATCAGAGCTGTCATTAAATACCTCTGCTTGAAAAAAATGTGTACCAAAGACATACACAGCGACTTAGTGGAAACATTAGGGGACTCTTCTTCTCCATATTCCACAGTTGCACGCTGGGCTAAGGAGTTTAAGCTGGGAAGAACATCGACGGAAGACGAACACCGCGAAGGACGCCCATCAACGTCCCTCACTGAAGAAAATGTGAAAAAAGTTGAAGAAGTTGTATTGGAAGATCGAAGAGTGACTATCAGGCATGTAGCTGAGGTCACAGGGCTCTCATATGGCAGCATTCAAAGAATCCTTGCAAACGAATTGCATATGAGAAAGGTCTCCGCGCGTTGGGTACCGAAAATGTTTAACGACGAGCAAAAGAAGAAACGAGTCGACATGTCAAGAGCAAATCTCGAAAAGTTCAAGGCAGACAAGAATAATTTTTTGTCACGTTTTGTGACCATGGACGAGACCTGGATCCACCATTTTGATCCTGAAACAAAATAACAATCGATGACATGAAAACGATCCGATGAACCGACGCCTAAGAAATTCAAAGTGTCAAGCTCAGCAGGGAAGGTTATGGCGTCTGTTTTTTGGGACGCTGAAGGAATAATCATGGTGGACTACTTGGAAAAGGGGGCCACTATTACAGGCTCCTACTATGCAGAACAAATAAGAAGATTGCGGGAGGCTATTAAGGAGAAAAGGCGAGGCAAACTGCGGGCTGGAGTACTGTTCCATCAAGACAACGCACCGGTTCACAAAGCTGCAATTGCCATGGCTGCCATTCAGGAAGCGGGCTTTGAGCTGGTGGAACACCCCCCCTATTCACCAGATCTAGCCACCAGTGACTTCTATCTCTTTCCACGACTCAAGGAACACCTCCGAGGCAAGAAATTTGACGATGATAGCGACGTGATGGCCGCGGTTGAGGACTTTTTTGAGAGTCAAGATAAAGATTTTTTTTCTAAGGGAATTTTAGGTTTAGAAAAGAGATGGACTAAATGTATAGACTTGCTAGGAGACTATGTTGAGAAATAAATTTATTTTTTTATTTTATTCATTGTGTTTATTATTGATTATCATTACTTTTGGATCACTATTTACCTAGAAGCAGCATGCTCAGTACGTGATTTTGAATTAAAGAAGCAAGTTCAAAACTGGTTGTTGAATAGAGTATCATGTCGAACAGTAGACTGAGAGATGAGGAGTTCATGAATATAAAAATAAGGTATTTTTACATGTAACTCGATCATCATATATGATACCGATGATCTCGAATACAAGAAATATAATAGCAAAACTATGCGAACAACACCCTTATTTTCCTTACAGCTCTGTTAAAAATAACAATACACACTGCTATGTGTAACTTTATCCTGCCAAAACCGAAAAAAAAGCCGGATAAGTCCCAATAAGCCATAATACTGCCAGCCCTACCTGCATCGCATGAATGTAGTAACATATTGACAAAACCAACCGATACTCGTATCACGGAACAAGAGAAACGAAGTGAAAACATTTCGATTTTATTTTCAATTCGGATTGTAACAGTACACGAAAGCTTCAGAAGTAACTGAAAAGGAAAACACGTAGGTACAGTCAACAAAAGACTTAGGTATTTAGGCAAACAACGGATATACACTACGTTCGTAGTAGTTAGCACGTGTGTAAGGTTACATACATATACACGGTGACACTGACATTCGACACAATGCAATCGCGACACTGAAATTAAACCCGTGCTAATGCGCTACTCACTGTAACAGCGATGTACACACTATGACACTCGGTGACGACACTGAGTGTCGAGTGTAATGTGTCGCCGTGTATCCTTACCATAAGAGGCAGTTGTCGTTGGAATTGTGTGCGTGATAACTTTTTATACGCAAGACTCGCTCAGAGGCGGATTCAGCTAACTAAAAAGTTGCAGTCTAGTTGCAGTTTAGTTTCGATCAAAACAACGCTATTCTCATATATTAGGCGATCGCTGTTAAATACGCTCGCGTGAACTTTACTGCAGCGTCACTGCAACTTGATCAGCGCGTCATAAAAAAAAACGTGAATTAGCCTACAGATAAGCGAGGTTAAAAACTTGGCCAATCAGCACACGCATAACTCTGTTAAAATATAAGAATATAATTAGTTGTCTGCATACTTATCTCTTTGGTCGTCTGTACTCTATTTCTGTAAGCAAAAGTTCTACTATTCGAATTTAGCACGTAAAGAAGTAAAGCTATTCGCGTCTATAATGAAATAGAACCCCATGAGGGACAATGGTAGGCAATGATCCCGGATAACACTTAGGAGACCGGACACGGACTGACTTAAGTGAATGGACATTAGACCTGGTTCTGTCATATAAAATGTAATGGATGTAGACAGTCAGTCGACCTTTTCACATTACTCCAATGAAAATCGTCAAATTATTTTTCTGAAAAAAGTATTCATTGAGTTTCTTGCCGGCTCTTTTCTATAGGACCTACTATTTGGAACCGTACACCTAGGGCCTTATTACAAAAGATGGTTTAAACCAAGACTAAGGTAAACCCAGGTTTAAAATATACCTATCACTTTTTTATGTCATATTTAAGGTGCCCGCACAGACAAAATGAGATCGCGCGGACATGCAACGGGCAGTCTACCAGACCGCCCGCGACGGTAGTACACTGACAGACATTGCACAGACCTATAGTAGCGAAGTCCGTCGGGCATGCCTGCAGTCTTGCCCGCGGACATGTCCGTCTAGTGAATTACCCGCTTTATTTAGAATTTGACAATCAATTCGGGTTGTATTAGGTACAATAATATAATCCAATCATGATTCGAAAAACACGTGGCGCCATCTATGAACGTTATTGTTGTTTTCCTCGAGAACAATAGTTTTTTTCGGGATGAAAGGTACCCTATGTCCGTTTCTGTACACCTGACAACGTATATGCAAAATTTCAACATGATCGGTTCAGTGGTTTAAAAAGGTAACAAAAGGCGTGAAAAGGTAACAAACAAACTTACTTTCGCATTTGTAATATTAAAAAATAAAAAAAGTTAGGATATGGCCACTAGTTCATATAAGGACCATCTATTTATACACGAAATATTTTAAGGAATACTTCTATAGGTAGTAAAGAAGCCAAAGAAAAGGGTTTTTTCTTTCATTTTTTTTTACGTAACTATTATAATTGTAAAAATGCTTGAGAAATTTTGCATAAATTTGAAAAAAAAAACCCGCTTCAATGACAATAAATACTGCGTAGAAACTAGCGTAATGGATGTTGAAAATAGTAATGAAGCCAGTATTTGTTATGTGTATCAAGTAAATTTAAATTATTTAATAAAAAAAATATTTATACCTACTAATTTTTTATTTTTCTTACTTTATATGGCTTCTTTACCACTTATAGATGTATCCCTTAAAATATTTCGTGTATGAATAGATGGACCTTATATTCATACCGTAATACAATAGATTAGGCAGCGGTCGTCGTCCCTAAAGTTCACCGTCTGCAAACCACAAAAGCCTTTCAAGTGGCCTTACGATCTCGTAACAAAAGCAAGTCCTAACACTAGCGAGCTACATGTCAAGTATTTTGGGAAGTAGGTTGAGATATGAGAGTTATAAATTATTCATACATCTGACTGACCGAATTGTAGCGGGATGATCTGGTTAGGAAGGTTTTGAGTTGAAGTAGTCGTACAGTCAATCAGCGTCAGGCACTGTCTGGCATTATGCTGAATAAGGCCTATTTGGCGCAAACTAGAGACAAATAGGAAGTTTATAAAAAAAAGTTGTATAGTTTTTTGGTAGTTACCTAACATTTTTGTTTAGTTAGTTACAATCTTTTTTCTTTTTTTTTTTTGCAGCCCTTTAGACTTAAAACGCACTAGCGGCCAGCCGCAATACGGCGTACCGCTTGCGGCTGGCCGCACATCGATTTTTACATGAAACCGCATGATCTCAACGCACTGGCGCACGACAGCTGGCCGGAAATCAGTGCGTTGAGATCATGCGGTTTCATGTAAAAATCGATGTGCGGCCAGCCGCAAGCGGCACGCCGTATTGCGGCTGGCCGCTAGTGCGTTTTAAGCCTTAAAGTTTATTTCTTTCTTTATTCGTTCTTACTATATCAAAAGTTGTTTAGAGTTCCAAAAGTAAGTTATGAATGAAAAATTGCAAATAATTAGGTAATATCACTACCTATACAGGAATATTTTTAATTCACCAGAAAAAATTTAAGGGCATGATCAGTTACTGTAAAAAAAAAAAAAAGCAAAAAAAAAAAAAAAAAATTTTTTTTCCAAGATTGTACTCCAAAAACATCAATAATTGGTAAGAAAGTTCAATCACATTGACAATGATATTCGTACGCGCACGCACACACGCTAACACTTTATCTATTCGTTCATAAAAAATCCCGCGCGGCACAGTAGCGGCCGCCAAAGTACACCCCCGCGCCACACCGCCCCGACTCACCCTTGCGCTTGCGACATCAGTCTGCCGCCCGCAGTAATTAGATCAGGTTGCGTGTCGCGCGGTGCAAGCGCATCCTCTCGTTGCCGAGTGCGTACCTCTTTTTGTTATACGTAATTACGAGTACATGTGTTGTGTTGATAAATACTAATAATAATAAGCTTAATATTCGGTAAACTAAGGTCAAAGCAGACTGCATCGCGCCCTCTCCACCGAACCCGACTTCTCAGAACGCAACAGAGAGGTTATTAAGTTTACGCGAGCGCGCAATACGTATTACGTGTTAACATCTGTTATTAAATTGATAACTACGATGGCTTATCAGTTCACGTCTCGAGGGTACCCTTTGTGTTAATACTTCATAGAAGGCCGGCCGGCACGTAGGTGAATCTTATCTAGACAGATCGGAGCGAAAGTATCTAACCGAGGAGTTAGGGAGTCGGTGGACAGGCTGCGGCGGCCTAATTGCCTGGCCCGCGTGCCGCCTGACCTCACACCCATGGATTTTTACAAGTGAAGTGAAATCAAACTGAGAGTGTACGTGAGTGAGCCCGATAGTCGCAAACTTTTAAAACAACTCGAAGTAAAAGGGCAAAGTGATGTTCTAATATCATTAAATAACTATCTTGTACAAAGTGCTCGCTTGTGTGTTGACAACAAAGGGCGGTGGCCATTTTGAAAAATTGCTGAACTGTAAGTTTTTAATAACACTGTAAATTACCACCCTTATCAGCTGATTTCAATCCTTATCACCTGATCCTAATCACTGTTAGCTAATCCCTTCAAATTCAAATCCCCATTATCGCAGAACAAATTCTAACTTTTTAAATACGTGGAGTGGAGTGTAGGAGAAAGCACGACTGTGTGTGTGTTGCACGGATTTCGCGCTATCGACTCGCTCGCACGCATTACATACCGGTATAACTGACTGACGCATGACTCACACAAGCGTATAATGGTGCATGATGTGTGTAGCTTACGCGCGGTGGGATGAATTTCATTGATAGTCCGTGTCGTTGACGTAGTATTTCTAGTATTAGAGTATTATGTGCATAAAATTATTCATATTTTCAGGATCAAACAAAAGTAAATAACTTTGTTAGATTTAAATAAATTATATTAATGATTTTACATTTCAATAAGTATACCGCTTCCGTATGTACCCTTAAATTTTTTCTGGTGAATTTAATTTAGGGGTGTATAGTATAAAACAAAGTCGCTTCCCGCTGTCTGTCCCTATGTATGCTTAGATCTTTAAAACTACGCAACGGATTTTGATGCGATTTTTTTAATAGATAGAACGATTCAAGAGAAAGGTTTATATGTAGGTATAATACATCCATATTATAGTACCCGTGCGAAGCTGGAGCGGGTCGCTAGTAAATAATATAATACAGAACATAATTACTTAAAGAATAGTATTATTATAAATTAAGAATACTTTAAATACTACAATAATTAATTTCAAAATACAAAAATATAGGTCGACTTCTGCTGTCGACTGTACAACAAAAGTACTTCTAATACTACTTAAAATAATAATGATGTCAAATAGTGTGAGATTTAGACACAATTATTTTTCGAACTATCGGCTAGGCGTAGATAGTTCAGTTCGTCACGTCATAATTTCTTAATAGAATTCAGAACTCTAGGAGTGTCGTCACTCCGAATTATTGATCGTCATTACAAGGCTAGTTAAATTAAAAAGGTAGTGTTCTAGGAACGACATATATCCCCTACTGCTTAAGGTACTATCGCGTTCATAAGATAATCATTTCCCAATAACGGTACTTTGGTATTATGTCAATTTAATTACTTTAATAGTTTCAAGCTAACTTTTTATAAAAGTTACATTTCAATGTCTTCGTGAAAAATTTTCTGTAAATAACATAAGGTAAGTAAATTAAGAAAGATAAAGAAACTTGAAAGAATCTTGAAACTGGTGCTCCAAAAAGACGAGCGAAAAGGTCTAGTTTTAAAACTTAATTAGTTGTATCCAACTTTAGTCCTTAGGTTACCATTCATTTTATTTTTACACATCTCAGAACTCATTCCTTTTTTAATTAAAACTGAATCTTTGTGATATATTAAATCTCCTAATATTCTATTCGCGTACAATTCGTCTAATATTCTTAAGGAATCCTCTTTCGAACGGTCTTGATATTTTCGTATCAAAAGACTCGAATTTTTTGCTCCAGCACGTTTATCTATAAAATGTCCGACTGTCGACGGGCAAACGGGCACAGACGAATAAGTTTTAGTTGTAACGCACTTTCATCTGGGCAACTGAGTGTCCCAGTGGGAAGATACTGAATTTTCTTTCCATATAACTAAGGTTAGGGATACACATGCAAGCGGTAACGCTAAAAATGCCTATCGGCCAAGCTATCGGCAAGGGAGTTGTAGGAAAAATTGTATTATCGTGCAATCATGTTTGTGATTCTTTGGAAGTACTTTTCAAGTGAGATAAGAAAATTGTGTCTGGACAAAGAGCTACTTAATCTATTTTTGGACGGAAGCAGATTCTAGTAGCGAATGTAAATTTATGATTAATTACGGTTTACTCACGTACATTTTTCGGGATTGCCCGACTAGTTTCGGACCCAAACGGAGCCCTTAATCATGAGCTGATCACGCGGCAAGGTCGCGAGTCCAGCTGCGTGATCAGCTCAATTCGCAAAACATATAGGAATGTGTCTCACGAAAGTATAAATACAAAAAAAAAAATTAATTTTATTTACGATTTAGGTTTTTTTTTTATATTTCCTTATTCCATTTTCTGTATCAAAATATTGAAGTGAGAATGGAAATGCATAAGTAAGTACCAAAATTTGTCATGAGCATAAGACTACCAAGAAACTTTAAGTACATAATTATAATACTTTGAAATTAATTATTTACCATCTTCGGAAGGTATTACAGGATTATTGGAAACAAGCTACGTCTCTACCAGAACATTTCTAACGTAAGCAAACAATAAATATCTCAATGGGACAACTTAACACCGTTAGCGTATTTATGTCCAACTTTGAAACGGGAAGCAATTACTACTTAGAATACTTAGCATGTTTCGCTGACAAAACAGAATGAAAAATATTGCGTCGAAAATATTAAAAGGATCAAGAAGGATGGATTGTAGTTTTTAATTGATAACTATGCAATTTTGGGTAGTTTTGCTAATGGCTGAGAAAATCCAAGGATAGTTAGCTTCTAATTGATCTTAATCTGCTGAAGACAAACGTATGACATAACATTTTCCAATGAAACATTTTTTTGTTACTAGCCTCTTTACTATCCCACTGCTGAGCAAAAACCTCCACTTTTGCCTTCCAAACATCTCGATTTTGTGCCGATTTTAACAATGCCAGCCCCACAAACATGTCTAGATCGTCACGCCATCTACGCCGCGGTTGACCTCGACGACGAAGGCCTCCTTCAGGCGTCCAGTGAATTATAATCTTTGCGCATCTATTGGGGTGCATTTGAGTGACATGACCGGCCCACTCCCACTTTAGCCTGGCTGTTTTTTAATAAAACGTTACACTAAATACTGTTTTGTCAGAAAATATCTTCGATGTACGAAGTAGTCACTGAATCAACTCCTGCGTAATTAAATTTTACTAAAAGCAGTCGTGACGTACCGAATTCAACAGAAAAAAAAAAATTATTACTTCCCTCATTGTGTACCCAACGCATTTATCCCTATTTCACTCTAGAGAATATCAACTTTATACTAACGTTCTATATGAATGGAGCGGATCATTCGCCTAAAGCTCTCACGCTTGACCATCGTTCAAAATTGTATTACGCGCTATCCCTAGATGTTGGACTAGCCTATCTATGTAGATATTTCAGAAATGGTTAGTTTAAGACATATTACTATAATCTGTGCATTTCACCGACAGTAATGTCAAAAATAGTTGTTTTTTTTTCTACAGATTTTTAATGGATTTAGTAAGTAAAGGAAGGCTATAAAGTATTGGCTTGCTGTACGCGATGAACTTGAGCAATTCTCAGAGCTATATTCTCCGGTCCCCGCCCCGCCTCATTCCGTGCTCGACGGATCGCCGTCAAATAACTTGGTATACATAGTAGACTGGCTTGCGATTTAGCGTATAATAGTGTGAACTTCAAAATCAAAAGTTTTTATTTCACATAAACCATTACAGGCGCTTATGAAAAGTCGAATTTAGGCGCACGGTTTTAATTAGTCGTTTCCTATGGAGAAGAGCCGGTAAGAAACTCCATGGTTACTCTTTTAAAATCCATATCTTTATCAATTTGAGTAAATACAGTTATGATTTAGTAAATGCAAACTTCATGCTATATAGTAATAGCTTATGACGAAATGTCATGCGAAATAAACCTATAGCGTAGTCTGAACTGTGCTTAATTTCATTTTCTCCTTTAGATTATAACCGATAAGTCACCTAATTCCTCCGAGTCATCGGTGGCCGCGTTATTCTATACTTAAATCTACTTAAATCTAATCTTTAATGTATTATAATTTCTTAATATTTTCTTAGTTGCTCACTAATATCTGTTTAATAGCCTTACCCAACTATCTACCTCTATATTTCACGTAAGACCGTACTCGAGCACTAAATTGCGGAATGATTAAGGGTAAAACTTCTCTGATTAATACCTTGCTACGTTCAGGTAAGAAAACGGAAATGCAATAGAATATTCCTCGATGTGCGTGATATTTAAATATCTTCGTATCCATTTTTGAAATTGATAATCTTACTTCATTAGCAAAAATGTAAAAGAAAATTCAATATTTTTCGAAAATATGCTTAAAGATACAAGTTCGAGACGGGCTGCAGACCGCAAACTGCAAAAGTAGTATCGCTTGCAGTGCGATCTGCGGCTGCGGTCTGCGGTTGCAGTTTTGCAGTCGCTGTCGGAATAGCACCTTTATTAAAGTGCACACCTTAAAGGCGCTATTCCAATGGCGATTTGCGGTCTGCGTTTGCAGTCTGCAGTTTGCAGGCCGTCTCGGACTTGTACCTTTAACCTTTTCACCGTAAGTTGATTCCTAGCCTTTCTCTACAAAATATTACCAAACAAAGAAAAAGAAATAATTAAAAAAAAAAAAACATGGATAATTTAGCTATTTTACGTTTTTTCGATGACCGAGCTATCAGGATTTATCTTTGTGGAACAGATAAAAACTGCTTAAAGCATAGCTTATTATGAAGACCTGGGTAAAATTCCTAGTCCAAAATCCCTTGTAAGAATTGTGCCTAAAAAAATATGATAAACATTGCTTTCGACAGATTAAACTTCTAAATTCTGACATTGGCAAACTGTATACGACTGTGTTGTACGAATTCCTCGACTCTACTCTTTGGGGAAAACAGAAATGTCGTTAACTTTATACAACTTCTTTCTCAATAAAACCTACCACATTATTCATGTAGGAAATTCCGAAGGATCGTACGATAAGCCGTCGTATCTTGTTGACAGTAAAAGAATGCCTAAAAGAAAATATTCTGAATTTCTAAAACTACCGCGCCGAATAACTTTCGCCTACCGCTTCGGGGATACAAAGTGAATTATCTGCCTACACAAAAACTATACCATGTAGCATATTTAGTTGGGGCTATTTTTAGAGGATATAGTGTTTTATAGGAATATTCAAGACTAGTTTTGCCCTCGCGGCTGTGCTGTGTTAATATTTTTTTTCTTTTTTCCATTCCATCTTTACCGCCCCTTTTCACCCCGGTATGGGTTGATGTTCGATAAAACCTAAAATATATAATTTGTTATTTGCTCTAAAGAATATTTAAGTATACCAAGTTTCGAGTTAATCATCATCTGCCTAGCCTTTTCCCAACTATGTTGGGGTCGGCTTCCAGTCGAACCGGATGCAGCTGAATATCAGTATTTTACATGGAGCGACTGCCTATCAGACCTCCACAACCCAGTAACTAGGTAATACGATACTCTTGGTAAGACTGGTTGTCAGACTTTCTGGCTTCTGACCAACAGTAACGACTGTCAAAGATCTACAAATGACAGCCGGGACCAACGGCTTTACGTGCTTTCCGAGGCACGGAGGAAACTCGCTATGGTAAATGGTCACCCATCCACAGACCAACCTCGGCAAGCGTGGCTTAACCCGGAAGATCGGTCTATGCGGCTGTAACTATTTAGCCACGAGCTCCTCCAAGTTTCCTCAAGTTTCGAGTTAATCGCACCACGCAATATGATTTTCCCATACTAACTTTGAAACTCCTTTTCAACCGTTCACAGGTTGAATTTCCAAAAACCCCTTCTTAGTGTGTTTATTATATTACTCTTTGTATAAGTATAGATAATATTCTAGGCAACTACTACTACTAGGTACTAGACAAAATTACTAGACACTTAGTGTACCATTCTTCAGATTTTATGTTGATCTTTTCAAAGGTTTCTGCAAGAAAAAAATACTGAAGGTATCTCTCATAATCCTAATATTTCTTTGTAGCGTGCTCTTAAGAAAATTTTCTTCTGCCTGTAACCTATTTGATGTTAGCTAGGTCTTCTTCTTATCTCGTGTCAGCAAGAGCTATACGAAAACAGCTCATTCTGTGGTGAAAAGATTAGCCAGTCAGCAAGGATGGTAGCGGGGCTGACTGCCCAGGGTGCGTCGGACGTACTTAAGTATCGTCACTCGTGGAGGCTCTTTTCATGCACCCCATGTTAGCTAGGTAATCATTTTAGTTTTACTATTATTTTCTTTGTAGCTTTCATTCAAATTGCTCCGTAGATGAATATTCTAGCCATTTTATAGACGCATGACGTTCAAACTAAGTAGAATCTGGTAATAATTGGTGTCTACTTATTCTTCTCTCATGTTGGTATTAGCTATACTACAATAGCTCATACCGTGGTGAAGAGATTAGCCAGTTAGCTGAGTTAGTAGCGGGACTGACTGCCCAGGGTGCGGCGGACTATATTCGTTGTACTTAAGTGTCGTACCTCGTTGAGGCTCTTTTAATGCACCCCATCGGTATCTACTGCTAGCGATGAAAGCATTGGAATAATAAAATTAAATTCTCGCTCTGTATCTACCATATTCCGTGCTACAAAAATGGCTGCTTGAATCGATGATGGCCCACTCCGAAAACCAAACTACGAAGTTTCGGCTAACGGAACGCATGTTTTCTAACCATGAAAGTGTTTCGGATCCGATGATTAATTCGGTTTTCAAGATTTGACATTATGTCTTTCACTCACCCTACCTCCAAATATTAATTGACATCTAGTATTTCGTCGTTTGGCAATACTTTCAAGAGGAACGTTCATATTTATGATTATTTACGGTTTACTCACGTTCATTTTTCGGGATTGACCGAACAGTTCTGGACCCAAACGGAGCCCTAAATCATGAGCTGAACAAGCGGCTAGGCCGCGAGCTTTGATCGTATATTTATAAGTTCAATGTTCGTCGTCGTTTCGTTTCGATTCGAAACTACGACATTCGTTTTTCGGAGTAAGCGCCCTGGGATGGACGAACTGACAACAGAGTGATGCACTTAAATACATTATTGTATGGACCGTAAAAAAGCGTAAAGATACGAAACATTTCCTTTATTCATTTAAAAACATATTTCGTTACATAGGTAACTAAATATAAAATTTAAAAATATAAAAAAATAGTAGCCCACCGGCGTCGGGAACAGGGTCCAAGCTGCCAGCAGTCAGGGCTCCAGAGAAAGGAACCTCCTCACTATGCGTGCCGTGTCAAGGAGTACTGCTTTCTGTATCAAGCCTTTGATCCAGCTGCCCGATGAGAGCCTCATAAGGTCTTTGTTCGAGGCTCTTATCTATCGTTACGACTATCGGGACAATGACTTCAGCAGTCATCCACATCCCACATAATGACAACCTCGTATGCTATAATATCAAGGTACTTTATTTGCGAACATTGAAACATTTTATTTTATATTTATTGCAACAGGCTCATGCAAATTAGTACTGCGAACGTAACATGAAACGTGTGATGAAATATTTCAGTCCTTTATGGGCAACATTTCGTTTATAAATGTGTAGGTGTTATGTAAAAAAGCGAGACGGTTTTCACACACTAATACCTCACACGGATACGGCGACACGCGAGTACGATTATACCTAGTACAAGAGAAAACTAGCGATTTGCACGCTTCGCTTCGAATGTACTTCATAGTGTATTTTAAAGTAAGCTTTTACGGTTGTGGCTAGACCGTGGACTAATTAACAACCGCTCGTACCGTACAATTTGTAAGGGTAAACTGTGCTTGCCGCGGTCAATCCGTGGATGGGTGACCGTTCCTTACACATCGAAACTATTGCCGGGCGAGGCGGCATAATTTGTTTGTGCAGCCGCGTTGTCGCACGATTGCGCGACGTATGTCACCCATTCCAAGGATACCTACTGAATGCACTCGACGCTTTCCTGGATCTAATCCTTCACTGGATCTATTTGCTAATGAATGGAAGGTGATATTGTTGGAATGCTTTGTGTATTGCAAGAAGACTGAGTGAAAGGGTTAATATTTTATATTCTATTATATTAATTAATTTCAGTACTTATGTGCATCTATCAGTGTAATTGGATTTATGTCGTTCTGATTTTTAAATAAATAAATAAATTGAAATCCGTACCTCGGAGAGCCCGTTAAGTCAGTCCCTGGTGTCATACGAATACCTATGACAGTATAAGTTAAAAGGTCGAAAGTCTGACAACCGTTCGTAACACCAGGGGCCTAATTCTCCTAAAATAAATCTTGAAAAATCACAACCGAACCAAGGCTGAACCGTTCATTCAGACAGTTCTCAATTTCAAAAGCTGTCTTATTGTTTGACACAAAAAACAAAATAAATCATTTTGAAAATTTTCGAAAACAAAAACCTACTGACGGTTGTGGTTCGATTGCGTTTGGCAACAATTTATTTTAGGAGAATTAGGCCCCTGTTCAGTACCAGTAACAGTTTTCTTGGTAGTAGGATCTATACGGTCTGCTTGATGCTGCTATAGGGCTGCTGATCTATACCCTCACTTTAAAGTCTGGCGCCAGGCAGTTTACTGTGTTGCGTCGTGTGTATGTGAGAGTCAGAGGGTATAGGGGAATCTCTCTTTATCTCTGTTACTTGGATTCGTGTGCTTCATCTTAGACCCTGTCTGCGCTTACCATCAGGTGCGACTAGGGTCAAGTGCATAAAAAAAAGTTAGTTGCGGATGTCGGATAGCAGTCGCTCCGTGAAAAATACTTAACAAAACAGAAAGCATCCTTAAATGTTATATTCCTAAACTAAAACATCAGTTTCCATTTACATTCCCAGCGAACTCAAGAACTTACAAAGCTCTAAACAACGTACTTACAACATAATCCCTAACCAAGTTCTACTAAGACACATTTCATCGTGTCGCGTGTGCGATGTGAGACATTATCTCAATCTTACTTGAATTTCCCCTGAGCGAAAGATAGGCGGTCACAAGCGGGAAAAATAAGCACTTTTGCGTAACTTAATAATATCTTAGGAACTTCAAAGGCTTATAAATGCAACCAGACCACGATTGTAATGCTGTTTGAAGTAAGAACATTAATAAAATACAGAAAAGATTTAACATTTTTCTATGTTAATAAACGGGGATAAATTCTTAAGTTTATATTTATGATTAGTTACGGTTTGCTCACGTGAATTTTCGACGGGTTCGACTCACGACCTCACAGCGTGTTCAGCTCAGTAGGCGGCGCGACGTGTTCTACGCGCGCCTCTCAGCAGGACGTGGGGCTAGGCCCCACAAAGGAGAGGTCCGCCAGGGGCTGGCGGACCGAGACCTGCCGGGGTTGCGGTGCATGCTTTGCGAATCCCGCGACCCCGGCCCACGGTCAAGTGATGAAAGATCGTGGTGGTTTTAGCCGGTAAGAGTCCGGCACACCCCCCCGTCTTCCCCAGACGGGGGATAGACCACGAGGACCGGGCCGGAGCTCAACGTCGCATATATTTTGTACCAAAGCAGGATCTCCGTCAATTCCGGGCTGTTTACTGATGTTTAATGACCAGGACTGAACGACGGGGGTCTAGCTTCGATAAAAAATATATGCGACGCTGAGCTCCAGCCCGGTCCCGGCCCTGGGGGCCTACACCCTAAGTCCGTCACCAAAATTAGTCGCCCGTCCGAAAGTAGCCCGAAACGTAGGAGTGAACAAAACAAGTGTCAAGTTCAACTTTTCGGACGGGAAAAAACACATCGGTATTAGGGACAACTGTCAAATCGTGTTGTCATTCATTCTTAGTTCGGGCCTCGAAATAATCGTATGTCCGTAGGTGATAGGGAGTAGGAAACGCTCGTAACTAAGGCCGAAACCACGGACTTCGTGCTTAGGTAGTAGACCCCCAGGGAAGGGACCGGGCCGGAGCTCAACGTCGCAAAAATTTTGTACCAAAGCAGGATCTCCGTCGCTTCCGGGCTGGTTACTGATGTTTAGTACCAAGACTGAACGACGGGGGTCTAGCTTCGGTAAAAAATATATGCGACGCTGAGCTCCAGCCCAGTCCCGGCTCTGACACGGCACGGTGTAACGTGAATCATCTTTAAGGGCTCTTTTTGGGTCCGAAACTAGTCGGGCAATCCCGAAAAATGCACGTGAGTAAACCGTAACTAATCATAAATATGAATGCGTCTCACGAAAGTTATAATAGAACAAAAAGTATGATACTTAAGTTTGTCTGAAAATGCAAATTAGAAACTTTATTCCACTTAGAAGAAAATGGTTTCAGGTTTTCTTTCTTGTTTTTTTAATACTATAAAGTATGACTGAACTCTGCCCATCATTATGTACAACTACCCGAACAAACTCTTTTTTTTGTTCTAACCTTTAGACTGTCCCACTGTTGAGCAAAGGCTTCCCCTTTTGCCTTCAAAACA
Source organism: Amphipyra tragopoginis (assembly GCA_905220435.1). Taxonomy (NCBI): domain Eukaryota; kingdom Metazoa; phylum Arthropoda; class Insecta; order Lepidoptera; family Noctuidae; genus Amphipyra; species Amphipyra tragopoginis. The sequence continues at coordinate 10,555,116 of HG992006.1, forward strand.
TCTCTATATTGTGCCGTTGATCATGTTCATCCATTGCATCTTCAGACCAAGCAATCACGTCTATGACGACCATGTAGTCACGCCACCTACGTTACATTACGTTACGTTGATTATTTTGTATGTGTTTTGTATTATTTTGCTCCCACAATTTGGATCGATGACCTGGTGAAGGTCGCGGGAATCCGCTGAATGCGAGAAGCATAGGACCGGTTGATGTGGCGATGCTTGGGGGAGGCCTATATCCAGCAGTGGACGTGTTTCGGTTGAATGCATTATTTTGTATGGAACAACAGATTTTTTTTAAGAGTTTGGTTATTGTACCATAGTAAAAGTTATACAGAATGATAAACTGAGTTTATACCTATATTTATTTATTTACTAAGGTTCACCCACAACACAAATATACACAAACACATAATAAATTTTAAGGTTACATTCTAATATATATGCCAATTACAGGTAAACACAACATTTACAAAAGAGACGCCAGATTACCGCTTAGTTGCTAACTTAAGTACTATCAATTGAAAACAATTTAAATAGAGAACAACAAAAACATAACAGAAAAAAAAATACAATAATAACAATAATTAAAACAAAGTAAACAAGAACAAAAATCACATTCCTGGACAATCAAGTCGTATTATGTTTGATTGGTATGTAGGGAGGCCAAGACTCTTGATTTAAACTTTACCCTAGTCATTATTTATATCTGCTTCGGGTACGGACTTATTAAATGAGTGAAGGTTGTCACACAACCTTAACATCCGAAAACCAAGAGTTTATGGTTTTCGTAACCAGTCATGCTGTATTTTTATCTCATTTAATAAAAAAATTACGTTTACCTAGTCATTTTTAAGCAATTTACGATAGCATACTCTGAAAGAGATCAATCAATCAGCTCAACTTATCGGAGTCAACCGCCTGACATAGATGGGCTTACACAAGCTGGGCTGCGACAACCGATCCATATCTATCTCTAGGTAAAGGGATTTTATACGTCTAGTAAAATTCCTCGGAGGAGCTCGTGGCTAATTGACAAGTACCTACAAGTGCGGGGATCATATGATTTGCAAGGTTAAGCTACGCTTGCCGCGGTCAGTCCGTGGATGGGTGACCATTCGTTACACATCGAGACCCCTCCGTGCCTCAGAGAGCATGTTAAACCGTCGGTCGGTTCCACAGAACTTATTATAAGTTATATAAGTTTTTAAACTGACATGGTCACTAACACTATCATTAGAACTTAGAACGGGATATTTACCATGTTTATTATTTGTTTTGAATTTCCGATATTTCGGCACCGTTACAAGCGCCATGATCACGGATAAACTGAAGCAATTGCGGGTGGATGTTTATGAGCAGATAAAACGGTCTACCCTCTTTCTTTTTCGTTTTTTGCGTTCGACGCCACCGAAACCGGGAGGATGGGTTTCAACTATCGAGGACCTGGAACCCAGTGGTTCAATTGTGTAAAAACCAAAACACTACTAAAAAAAGTCCGCGAACGGATACAGTGAGTTTTGTGTGCCGGGAACAGAATCGTGTTGTGAGTGACATAAGTGACAATGGTAGTGGCGTCGAACGCAAAAAACGAACAAGAAAGAGGGTAGACCGTTTTATCTGCTCATAAACATCCACCCGCAATTACTTCAGTTTATCCGTGATCATGGCGCTTGTAACGGTGCCGAAATATCGGAAACTCAAAACAAATAATAAACATGGTAAATATCCCGTTCTAAGTTATTATAAGTTCTGTGGTCGGTTCCGTGTGTCATACGAATACCTATGACAGTCGTTAGGGGTAGTCAGAAACCCAAGAGTCTGACAATCGGTTTAAGCTTCGGATATTTGCGTTGCCCAGTAACTGGGTTAGGAAGGTCTGATGGTAGTCGCTCCGTGTAAAATACTGGTATTCAGCCGCATCTGGTTAGACTGGAAGCTGACACCAACATAGTTGGGACAAGGCTAGGCAGAACAGTAAAATTCGTCAAGAAAACGAAATTGACGTTAAGAAATTATTTTGTGTTGATTACTATGAAACTCGTCACCCTCCGCGCTAACTGTTATAACTAGCAATTGATAATTTTTCAGAGAAATTCTCACAGAGTGACGTATCTGCTTCAAATAAATAGAAATAAATAAATAGATACCTTAGGGCTTTAGGGCAACTACCAACTTAAAGTGTAAGCCAAGAGGAATATAAAAAAGTTATTAATCCTAACTAATATTATAAAAGCAAAAGTAAGTTTGTTTGTTTGTTACCTTTTCACGCCTAAACCACTGAACCAATCATCCTGAAATTTTGCATATATGTTTTCAGGTGTACAGAAACGGACATAGGGTATCTTTCATGCCGAAAAAAAGTATTTTTCCCGAGGAAAACAACGATAACAGATGGCGCCACGTGTCTTTCGAATCATGATTGAATTATATTATTTATTATAGAAACTTTAGTAGTGTGTTATGAGTTGTTTTAACGCAAGCGAAGCCGCGGGCAAAAGCTAGTTCATTATTAAAGCCACAGCTAACGCAACTACTGAAAAATGTATCAACTAGTTGTAACAGATAACGCGGAGGGTGACGAACTGACGTCACCAATTTCTATAGCCTTCGCTGTCCTACAAAATGGCGTCAAGATAATAAAAAACTATTATATTAGTGCGTACGAGTCATTATACGTAATTAGATTAATATATTGCTCATGTTCAAACCGGTTTAGTATATAAGTTATTTTTAATAAGCGATAAGTAAAAATTATGGTCACGCGAGTATATCACGCAAGTATATTGAATATATATGCACGGTTTTTTAATACTTTAACTTAAGATAAGCAGAACTTTGTGTAGTTTCCGGCAAAGTATAGGCCGGAGTGACGTTTTTATCCGTAAACGTCATAAAATAAGGTGGCAGCCTTAGAATAAGTGGCAGCATATGTAATAGCACAGAATATATAATAAATAGTACTAGACTTATAATAGGGACAGCATTGAGGAACTACTTTCGATTGTTCCAATAAGGAAAGGAGTAATTGAGGAACTACTTTCGATTGTTCCAATGCTCTCTTATTGGTTGCAATTTGTTATACATTATCATTTCAACCAATAAAAGTGCACTGGAACAAATGAAAGTAGCGCCATTATTTCCACAGTTGTCAATCTTATTGACAAGTGATCGATTTTTCGATGCCACGGTTTTTTTACGACGAAAAATAATAAACTTGAGCCTAAAAAGCCATCAAATAAATTTCAAACAAAATATTACGAATAACAAGATATTGAATCAAGCATTTTGTACTATCGCACGGTTGCGCAAACGCTTTCCAACTAGGTCGATGCTTAAAGCACCAAATCTAGTAGCAAATTAAATTGCACAAGTTATAGCAGCAAGTCATTTAGTTCGTACAACTTCTAAAAATCGACTTGCTGCGGTTGCAGAAGTCAACTTCTTGCTAGTGAATTTGGCGCTTAACAATTTTTCAAAAGTATAAAAGGAATTCTCTTAGAAGCTAATCATAAACTCCGATCAAGGACCTGATACAGAAAGCAGTGCTCCTCGATACGGCGCGTATTGTAAGGAGGTTCCTGTCTCTGGAGCCCTAACCACCGGTAGCTTGGACCCTGCTCCCGATGCCGGTAGACCCCTATTTTTTATATATATTTAAACATGTAAATTATAAGAATAAAGAACATAATATAATCACCGATTCATTTTTGAAGCATGTTGCTTATGCCAAAATTCACCCAGAAAACCGCTAATTTTAGCAGTGCAAAAAGAGATCCATTTAATACAGTGGATAAAGCTAACGGGTTAATAATGACGAATTATGATATAAGATGAATAGAATTCCAGATTTAAACCAAGCTAGGGTCGTAAGTATTTATGCACATAATATGCACGGTAGCTAGAATACTTGTATTGTACTAACCATGGCGTACACACGTACTAATAACGCTATTTAAAATATTTCAGTGTCATAAGTGGGCGTGTAGTGCATGCAATATAATAGTTTTACTGAGAGAGCCTACTGCTAATCGAGCACAGGCAGTTTCAATCTCGAAAATTGTTTAAACTCAGAATCGTAGTACTCGAGTGACCAATAAAAAGATTTATAACCACGATAAACAATTTCAAACAATTGACTTTTATGACTTTCGCAGAATACCCACCAGCTACCCCTATACATTTTTATTAATTCTACCATCGTTACGAAACAATGGAAATCATCAAGGAAATGGCGCAAAACACAACCAAAATAAAAATATACGGAGCTTAAAGGATCAACCCGGGAAATATGACCGTAACATTTTCAACAGTTGATCGCCATTCGTGTGGGTAATTTGTGTTTTTTTTTTCTCAGTAATTGGACGCTTAACAAATTGCCCTCTAAATAACAGAGGGAATTGCCGTTAAAACATAAAGGTGGGGACTGACCTGTATCAATGTACATAATAAGGTCTTATTTTAATAATCCACGATATTTTGCATAGTGCCTAAGTAAAGGCTAAAGATGATGTACCTACCACAAAAAAATTAATCTGATGGTATAAATATATTTTCTGTTGAAAAAAATATTTAATAAATCAATCAATTAATTAATTTACTGGTTATTTTAGGTGTTATAGCGTACACGGTGCTAGTTATTAGCGCGAGGCCATTTTCTTGCATGGATGATATAACAACTTAGAGAACTAGTAATGAAATAAATGACGTGTAAAAGAATTTTGACAAAAAAAAATACAATTGATTTCATTTTCAGTGATACCTATATTATCTTCAGCATTCACGAGGACGCTATGCAAAATATCGTGGATTATTAAAGAAAGACCTTATATATGTTACAAAACGAGCATTATGACAGTCAGTACAGCGAACACAGAGTTCGGAACGAGCATATTACACAGATTTTAGCAGGCCAGGTCAGTTGCTAACTTATGGGTTACTACACATTCACGGACGCGCCGGAAACGCACGTTTTTGTAAGACATGCTAGCCTACTAGGGTGCCTGTAATGCTCGCTAAAGGGACTGCAACAACATGGCTAAATAATACTAAGTGACCATACTCTACTTCAGACCTAACACCTAACAGACAAAATCATGCCCAACAACGAAGCTTGCTGACTCAGAAAACTTAGAAAGTAAAATTGAAAATACGATTATTTCTGGAATAATTCATGAGCCTTCCTTTAGTTGGAATATGTGTAAAGACCGTAATGTCGCAAAACCTGAATTAATGACGTTGAATGGCGTGTCCTGTAGCTTCAGTGTTTAGCGCACCTACGCAAAATAAATTTATATATACGCACCCTTATATACAGCCATCATCAGAATTAAAACGTACGAATACAAAAATAATGTTGTTGGCGGAAATTATTATGTAGTATAATTGGTTGTTATGAGTCAATTAAAATATGGATATTATGGTTAGAAAGTATTTTTAATTCAAATTAGTACTGTTTTTTCTGCCTTAGTGGAAAATTTCCTAGATTTTAATCATTCATAAACACTCAGTAGCCGCTATAAGAAATTTATTCTTGTAAAGAGTGGTTTATGTAAATATTTCGCATGTTACAATCAAAGGGTTGTTTGGTTCACCATTCGGAGTTAGTCACGTCTGTACCTGAAGGATTTTGCCTAGAGAATGGACTGCAGATTGCAGTTGCCTGTATACAGGGATTAGCCTAAATCTTGTAGTAGGCAGCACATTTGTAACTATAGAACTATAGTCATTTAGTCAGGCTTTGTACGCAGAACATGATACGGGGCATAAAGCGGACAATTGAAATATAAATAACGCGGCGAAAAAAGCGGTGTCTCCATAAGGTGGGTCTTAGGGCCAAAACTGCGTTAAGCGGACACCCGCGGGATCCCATACAAAAGTGCACCGTCGCGGGGACACTCGCGGGCATCCGTCGCGGGGAGGCGGGTCCCGCACCCGCGCAACGTGACCCGCCTCCGTGCGACGGACTCCCGCGCGGGGGCACGCGCGTTGCCACGCACGGGCTTGTTTAGTCAATAACGTTATGTGTTTATACTCTGTGTGATAAAATAGGTCTCCGCGACGGGACCTATTTTATCACACAATAGCCCCGCCCGTGTGGCGACGCGCGTGAACACGCGACGGGTGCCCGTCGCGGGCGTCCGCTTAACGCAGTTTTGGCCCTTAGGCCTCGTTTATGCGTACCGCATACTATCATTACAGACAAATAAAACTCAAATAATACGCAGAGAAAAACTCGTCTCGGTATACGCTGCAATGCATCGTCATAATTTCATTATGTTTGAATTGTCCGCTTTACGCCCTGTATCACGCTCCACGCTAAGCTCCGCATTTCTATAATCGGGGCTATAGAGTGCATCGATTTGAACATTTTCAACACGACAGCATTTGGGTGTTAAAATATGTAATACACGTGACTGATACTACATATTTTGTTTTTATCGCTTATGTTTCGCAGTTATCGTCGCGGCTAAATGAAGCCTCGGCCTAACTGTTTGGATGCCTTTCCATAAGAGATGTGCTATGCAGCTACGCAGCGAGAATGTAAAAGAAAGCTAAGCTACGAAACTATGTGACCGTTTCCACTGATGCTAAGCTATGTAAGGGAGCGAGTAAGATGTGCTATGAAAATGCGCCGCCGCAAGGTAGCTGTGCGAGAAAGATGCGCAGCTCGAGCTATGCGACGTATCGACAATAGGGAAGGCATCTGCACATAGCTACACCACTCGCGACCATCCATAACACGCATCCATAGCTCGCATCCATAGCACGCATCCACAGCTCGCATCCTTCCATATAAAAACGTAGCTTGGTTGAATCAGTTTCCACGAGTGCTATGCTATGTGGACCAATGAATATGATTGGTGGATATCAAACGCATCCATACCAACTTTGCATAGCACAATCTCTGGTGGAAAAGCACCCTTAAACCCATCTATATTTTGCCCAATCTGTGGGAGTTCTCACTAAGATTTATCTGGATTATTTAACCCATGACTTTAAGCCGACTTAAATGTATGATAATAAAGTATCCATAACCAAAAATAAATTAATTACCAAGACCTGGCGCACGAGGTTGTCACCATGTGGGATATTGATTCAGCAGTCATTGTGAGTCGTTACGGCCAATGCGGCAAAGGTTTAATAGCCAAGAGAGCCTCGACCAACATGTAAAGAAGCTCTCGTTTGGCGGCTAGATCAAGGGCTTGATACAAAAAGCGATAGGTACTTCTCGACTTGGCACGTATTGTGAGGAAGTTTATCTCTTTGATGCCCTAACCACCGGTAGCTTGGACTCTGTTCCCGGTGCCGATGGGCTGCTATCTACCTATCTATTTAAATAAAAAGAAAACTCCTGACTGACTGACTGACTCATCAACGCCCAGCCCAAACCCTTGTACCAAGAAAGCTGAAATTTTGCACAGAGGTTCCCTTAATAATGTAGACAAGGAATAAGGAAGGATTTTTCGAAATTCAACCACTAAGGGAGTTAAATAGGGGATGAAAGTTTGTATGGAAAATCGTCACTTAACGGGTTCAAAATTTCACGCAAGCGAAGCTGCGGGCAAAAGCTAGTATTTTATATTTTTAAATGTTTTTTTATAGAAATATATAAAAATATAATTTTAAATGTATTTAAAATGGGTGATGCCCGATCTCCCCAAGTTCCAAGTTCCCCAAAATGATTTTTCATACATTCATTCCCAACTTCCCCAAAATGTAAAATGAATTTATTTGTGAAGTTCACACTTGACCATTCCTCGTACTGACGTCTTCAAAAGTGTTAGAATAAAAAAAACAGTACTTAGTTAAAATTAACCTTATTTTGGAAGATATACACCGTGGGCCCGAGGTACCCGAAAGATTTTAACCACGTCTTTCCGATGGTCAAATGTCATGTCAACGAAAGTCCAATTCAATTTTTTTTTTGTTTTTCTTTGCTTAATAAATCAATTAACTTTAGTACTTCCTTGTAAACAATACCTTAGGTTGAACTGGCAACATTTATAAATTATCGTGTGAGTGGATAAGAAACTTCTCACTTCACAACCCTCCCCGACAAATAAGACATACGGCGAGAGGGGTGTGGTATGACAAAAGTCGCAACGACGCGTTCATAGGACTTGTTACCATATATAGTTTTCGATTTGTGAATTTCCGTAAATAATGAATATTTCGAAGATTAAGCTTTATTCAACAAACTATATCCTAGCTTTTCTTCTCCAATTAGGCATCGGAATCGAAGGTTAAAATCTTTCGGGTGCCTCGGGCCCACGGTGTATTTTCTCTATGTATAATTTGTACTATGTGTTTTGAGATTGTTTCGAGACGTATCTGGATACGTCTCGAAACATGTGTTAGGGATGTATCCAGGGGGTGAATTAGGAATGTATCCAGGTTGTTCTGGGGAAAAATGTAGTGTGAGGGAAGAATTTAGGTTGTGTTGAAGGCTTCTAGCAAGCAATACTTTAACTCAGGAAACTTGGAATCCAGAACGCGGAAGTGAAACAAGTTTTCACACTTCCCTCTCATTCGCACAAGTGCAAAAACAGTATTTGATATTTCCCTCTCATTCGCACTCACTAACACCACTATTGATGAGCGCCTATTTGTTATTGAAGTACAGAATAACGTCGTTTGTTATCTATCACTTATCAATATTGCATAAGTTAACAATATTTAATTAATTAAGCGTAAATTGCAATGAAAATACATATTACATTTTTACCCCATTGATTCTCTAAAGTAATAACAAATAACATTAAACAATACTTATGTAAGCATTGATTCGGCGACTGTACCATTCTAGATTTCGGTCAAGACAGAGTCGTAAAATTTTATTTAATAATATAAGCTTTGGGGAACTTGGAACTTGGGGAGATCGGGCATCACCCTTTAAAATTAACAAACGTAAGTATCCGTTACCCAAACTCTTCATACGTCGGCAAGCAATTTATCTAGTTTGGTTATTCACCTTGGGACACTCAGTGCGAGTTAAATACCGTCGAATAGCCTTCGAAGTAATAATTTATTACAATATGTGAAACAAAGACTACTGTAATTACTCTTTCAGAATATTAAACTGTTCCCACTGAAAAGTTCCCGCGATTTTAATTCTTTTGTTGGTTTTGTTATAAATTCATCGCGAAGTCATTCTTTAGGAGATTCGGGAAGATTTTAATGTCTGGTTTTAGCATTATTCTTGGGTTTTTTGGTTACAAAAGAACATAAAGGATTGCTTTTGTACGCTATGGTCCTGATTAACTTATCTTTTATTAAGGGGGTATTTCATTCACCAACATATCAATAATGTAGTCCGTAACTATTCACCAGATAAGCTAAATGTGACCTAGAAATATGACATTTATGTGTTATATATCGGGTGTAAAAAGACCCTTAACGATAACGAAAACCATATATTCTACCCATCATTGGGATATTTTTTTTCTAACAGACCATACCTGGGAAATCATTGATTCCGGTCATAGTCAACTTTTTTTTTTTTTTTAGTTTTTTCGAGATATGTATTCTAAGTGATAATACTAAACTTTCTTCCAAACAAACATTATTAAAATTTTAAATTTTTCCTAACAAATTACGCATTTGAAGTTACAAAAACGCAATGAATTCAAACGCACACAACCGCCTTGGCTCAGCTGTGTAGCCGCTGCACGACACACACAGGCACATTCGGTTACGTGCACTACATTACGCGCTACAAAAAAACAGAGTTTTTTTATGCCTAAAAATAAAAGTTGTTTCCCAGCAATTATTTTTGGTCAATGTTATTTAGTTTGATGTACAGAGTGCGTAGATTTCGGCTATGTGATGGGTCTTTTTACACCCTGTATATCTATCGATATGTGGTGAAATGCAAATGTTAGCTATTGAAAAGTTTAGAGATCGAATTAGCTATATGAACAGTTAATGATAGGTTGGGGAAATACTCCCTAAGGCTGGGGGAATCTTCGCGACCTTTTTTGAGTCGTATATTTTAGTTTGTAGGTACTATATACAATTGACATAAAGTTCATTATGCTATATACAATTTCATCGCTTCCACTCCATTCCGCGGCGGTGTAAATTGAGCCTAAGTGTTGTGTGTACATAAATGATTAAATAAATAAAATTACTAGATCTTTGCAAGGTTATCTTTCTCAGGAGCTCAACCTTTTAGTATAATCAATTCATTACTGTTCTACTGCTGGGCACGGGTATCTTCTCAAAATTAGGTTTTAGGTCTCAGTCCACGACGCTGGCCTGGTGCGTGTTGACGGACTACATAAAAGATCGATCGAGAACTTTTTGGAGCCGAGCTTTTTCCAGCTTGGAAGGCAAGTGTTCATCCGCTATCCCTACTGCATTTTATAACACTCAGACCCAGAAGAACATAGGAGGCGGCACATGATTTGCCACGAACAAAACCGCCAGTCTTATGAAATACTAAAAATGTCCGCTAATCATAACTAATATTATAAATGCGAAGTAAGTTTGTTTGTTTGTTACCTTTTCACGCCGAAACCACTGAACCGATCATTCTGAAATTTTTCATATACATTGTCAGTTGTATAGAAACGAACATAGCGTACCTTTTATCCCGAAAAAAAGTACTGTTCCCGAGGAAAACAACAATAACGATAATAGATGGCGCCACATGTCACGTGTTTAAAGAAACTTTAGTAGTGCGTTAAGAGTTTTTTTATTATTATAAATTAACGCGAGCGAAGCCGCGGGCAAAAGCTAGTAACAGCATAAGTTCAACCAACTGCAAACAATAATTTATTGGTTTTATTTATTCTATTTATTTATTTGTGTCGTTATTGCCCGTGGCATCATAACGGTCCTATCTGAAAACCAGCAATGCGGTATTTTGTGTTTTTTTATGTCGCTGCATTTATGCTGAGATAGGAGACTTTTATGGCCTAGTGAAGGTCGTTCTTTTTAACCGACTTCAAAAAGGAGGAGGTTCTCAAATCGGTTGTATTTTTTTTTTTAATATTTGTTTCCTCAGTTCTCTGTCATTTTTGAACCGATTTGAAAAAATATTTTATGTTCGAAAGGGTATACTTTCTGATTGGTCCCATATAAATTTTGTTATGATTAGACCATGAACTTCAGAGATATGGAACGGAACTCCTCATCGGATTAAAGCAAAATTCTCAAATTACTAATATTGCTTTGTTTATATTTGTTGTTGGGAACTGACTACTGGAAAAAAGGAGGGGGTTCGTGGTCCCCCCTCCCCCCCTTTGGAATGTTTTCATTATATCGTGTAAGGTATCATTTGAAAGGACTTTTTATGCCCGACTACGTCAAAGCCAAAAAGAAGGGCTATGAAGGAGGGGGTTAAAATTATGACACTGAAACGTATTTAATAAAAAATAAACTTTAAAAAAAGTAAAAACCGACTTCAAAGAAATACTAAAAGGAGTAAAATAATTACCATAATATAAAATTAACAGTTTCAGAAGTCGGTGCAACTCTACACTGAAGCAAATAGAAGCCACCGACTTCTGAAACTGTTAATTTTATATTATGGTAATTATTTTACTCCTTTTAGTATTTCTTTGATGTCGGTTTTTACTTTTTTTTTAAGTTTATTTTTTATTTAAAAATTTTTTTGTCTTCTGCGTGTCTAAAGTAAAGATCTTTATTTTTTTCTGTTTACTTCTCCGTCCCTTATGTGGCAAAGTTTGCGTTTAATGCACGAATGAAAAAGATAAACCAAAAGTGTTTTATGCCTTTTTTAGGAACAATATATGTGATTAAAAAGTTAAGGAAATTATGCTTATAGGCAAGTTACATGATTTCTGCAGAATTTCAGCACACATAGCAACCCGCAGTTTCACTTGTATTCTAGGAAAACAACTTCATGTACCCGGATAATAAAAAGTATCCTATTCGTTATGCATGATATGGTCTACTATATGCCAAATTTGATCCATCTTCACAAACTTTTATATTTATAATATTAGTGTGATATCAAATGTTAAATTTTTATTAGGTAACAATAAAACGAGGGAAGCCTAGGAAACGCTGGCGTGATGACTTAGAGTCGTTTATGGGAGATTGGCCAGAGAAAGCAATGCATAGAGATGAGTGGAAGGCTGTGGGGGAGACCTTTGCCCAGCAGTAGGATAATAAAGGTTGAAAAAAAACATTTTAACACACCCGGACACCTGAATTGAGCCAACGTGTAGGTTTTTTTTTGTATAGGTCTATAAAATTCCCACTAAACATAAAAATCCTTGCGCACTTTTTTTGATGTCACTGAATAAAGAACTTATTATTTATGTCTGCATCTGATTTTATGCTTAAAGGGTATCAGCCTTTAAGCATAAAATCAGATGCAGACATAAAGCGTTCATACGCAAGGAAACGGGCTTTTATCTATCTAATAAATGCTGATCACTGGTAAGCGTAGCACTAAAATATTTAAAATTCTTAGGGGGATTATTGATGTTCCTGATCTGCATAATGAAATCTGCAATCTATTTGTCCCAGACAATTATTGTCGTAACAGAAAACACCGCTTACTGGTTGTTCCAACTTGCCGTACTGTTGCACACTCCAAGTCACCTATTCCTCGGACATTAGCCGCTATTAACGCTCTCCTGAACTCAAACCCAGATCTTGATATGTTTGCGGATGAATGGAAGATGATACTGTCAGAATGTTTGAATTTTTGCGAGAAGAATGCATGAGTGTGTTAAATAAATAAAATATGTAAATAAATAAAATGTTTAAATAATGTAATTGGTTTCGGCCGTGCTATTTAGAATAAATAAATAAATAAAATAAATCACTTGAGAACGGCTGGACCGTATTGACTGTTTTTTTTTTAATTTCCTTTTTTTGTCAATTATTTTTTTGGAAAGAAAAATTTTAAAACTTGCCTAGAGAATTAAGAATTCGGGAATAACTGGGATTTTATATGACAAGGCGTCTCAGCTGTCCCATTTCAAAACCTAGTAAGGGACAGTTTTTACAAAAATCGTTTTAATGCATAATCTTGCTAACCTAGACAGTCTCTACCAGATACAAAAACACCAGCGTTGAAAACTCACATAATAAGCATATATTTAAGCATCGACACCTAGTAAGTGCCATTCACTGCCTCATCATTTTAAAACCTAGTAAGTCACTTTAACCACATGGTTTTACCTAACATAAATACTTTTCAAGGGCTGACCGATTTAACGTTAATACGCTTTCCTGTAAAGTTTTGTTTTAAGCCCTTAATAGGTTTTTAAATGGGACAGCAGGTCTGTCGGGTCAGCTAGTACATAATAATAAACACGATGGCTCAATTTAGGAGTCCGGGAGTGTATTATGCAAGACCTACACCTATTATACTCAAAACTCAATTAAGTACTCGAGCCCCGATCAGTACGAAACCTCATTCCATTCAATACCACAATACGCAGGTTATTAAACAAGTCAAACGGGACCATATCGAACAATCAAACTTGGTAATATGTTCCGAATAACAACTGAGTCCGACTCGCTTCTAGTACTGGCTTCCAGTAACTTTAATGCATTGTAGGTATTTCATTAGTTAGTTACAGTACTCCTCCGCTTTCATTGGCACTAGATTGGAGTGGTACTAAAGTGACTATTTGACTTTTTAACACATTTCCCTAAGGATGCAAGTCCTCAGACTGAAGTGACTTAACTCTGGAACGAAGATAGAATAATAAATTGTAATAATTCCATCAAACCTGGATACAAGTACTACGCACTTCTAGATACAAGATATATTGGTAACATTGATTAACATTGCATGGGTATCTTTGAAAAAAAAACACGTGGTGTTCTGTTTCTGAGTCGTTTTAGCGCCCCGAGTTAACTGACTGCGCGGAGCGATTTTGCGCTAATCGCGCCCGCCAGCTGGGCCGCCATGCTTTCATTCATTTATGCATGGTATAAAAACCTAGCAAAAAAAACATTTTGAGAAAAAAAAAATGTTGGCCTTTTTTGTTGCTTAGATACGATCACTTACCCCTACCGCAAGAAAACAAACTTTTTTTTTTTAATCAAACTAAACCTTGCTTTGTTAAGCTATACCAGTAATAGATCTTGTGGTTTAAAAGGTCTCTACACACCAAAGCCGCCGCCGCCGGCGGCTTTACCCGGCGGGTTCCGCCGCCGGGCTTGTTTTGCGACATGTTCGCTCGCTTAGTTGGCCGCAATAATCCGCCAGCAATAACCCGCCCGGTGAAACCGTCGGGCGGTTTTGGTGTGTAGAGGCCTTATGGAATTACACAAATTCGTTTACCTCCTATTTACTATACTACTTACTATAATTAACAAGAAATTGGCATAAACACGACGCTTCTTCTTTATCTTTCGTGTCGGTACGTGCTATATGAGAATAGCTCATGTACAGGCGCCAGCACATAAAGCTACTACAATCTGTCAAATTTCTTTAACCCATTCGTTGCCACCAACGCATCATTTGCGTTGATCGAAATTTTGACGCCCTGCCATCAACGCACGGTTTGCGTTCACGGTATAGCCAACTTTTTTATTTAATTACTATTATTGGTAGCATTTTGTAAATATAATTGGTAGCACAGGCTAGATAAAACATATTTTTAAGTATGGAAACACTCGTGGTTTGTCAGTTTCTGTTGACAGTTTAAACGGCGGGAAATACGTTAATAAGATTTTCATCTTTATCGCAAAAGCATTAGGTTCAAGGTTGATTGGGAAAATTTGACAGTTTCGGGTAACTTGATGTGTTGTCGTCTATACGTCCGGCGCACCCTGGGCAGTCAGCCTCGTGACCAACTTTGTTGACTGGCTAATAATCTTTTCATCCCAGCATGAGCTATTCTCATGTAGCTCGTGTCGACATGGGAGACCATTCGTGGAGGCTCTTTATATGCACCCTAATTTTCATGACTGCGCATGACAGACGAATTCATAACTGCAGAAGAAGAAGACGCTGCTACCTATCCTGTTGACGTCATCCCTTAGGCGCCTTTTACGACGCCCACGGGTGGACAAAAGGTGATAATAACAAGTGCTTTGTTTCAAAGAACTAGAACTGTAACTTAAGAAGGGACAGTGGGAGGGGAGTGATTGCAAGAAAGTTGCAAACTTTCAGTATTACAATTTTTTTTTTTTTTTTTTATTCTTTTTTTTTTTTCGAGACACTAGTACACTTTTGTGACTATGCAAGCCTCATAGGTACCTCCTAAATGTTAACATCAGAGAACCGCTATACAGTTCCACCGGCACGAATTCCACAACAGAATTCCAAACAATATCGGTCCCAACCAACCTCCTCCAAAAAAAGCATCAGCCACCTACAAATCCGCAGAAAGTGCGTTTCCTAGAAGGGCCGACCTTCTCAAAAAAGCACACCCTACAAACTCATAAACAGCCATCGCTTCCCTCGAAAGAGGCCGACTGAGAACAACACCAATTCCCCCATTATAAAAATCCGCACCAATGAAACCATACAATAATTCCCTAATATCGGCATACGTGCTGCACTCGACCAATAGATGATATAAATCTTCGACTTTGTTATGGCAAGTATAACAGAAAGGTGATTGATATCTACCCACTAAATGTAAAAAACTATTTAAGGGTACATGCCCAGATCTTATCCTCAACGCTAAAACTACCATTTCTCTGGAAAGACTAGCAGCATCGAACCATGGAACTCGAGGTATCTCC
The DNA here is from genome assembly GCA_905220435.1 of Amphipyra tragopoginis. Taxonomy (NCBI): domain Eukaryota; kingdom Metazoa; phylum Arthropoda; class Insecta; order Lepidoptera; family Noctuidae; genus Amphipyra; species Amphipyra tragopoginis. Next base: position 10,570,809 of record HG992006.1, read on the forward strand.
TTGTTAATCGTCCTGTACCACAGACCTTTCTCCGCAGTAATAATTTCAAAGTGGTTTTTCCATAGACTAAAGCAAAATCGCTTCATGCTCGGAATAAGTTCTGTGAAATAGGGTTCACACGGATTGTCAATGCCATCTGTAATAGCTTCTGTAGCAAGTCTATCAGCGATTTCATTCCCAACAATACCTACGTGAGAAGCTATCCATTGAAGCTTTATATTAACAAGTTTTATCTGTAATAGGTGTAATATCTTAAGTGCCTCGTACGCTATTGGCATACCTCGAGTTCCTGAGACGCATCGAGCCAGATGCTGAAGAGCACTCTTTGAGTCCGAAAGAATTACCACATTTTTGTATGGCAGAGATTGAACATAAGATAAAGCTTCTGTAATCGCCGTCAACTCGGCTCTCATAATACAGGCATCATGGCACAACATAAACTTCATACTAGTGTTTGTCTGCGGATCAAAAAATGCTGCTCCAACACCATGCGAGTCCTTTGATCCATCAGTAAATACATAGTAATAATTATTGTACTTAGTGGCCAACATCGTGGAAGTTAGCGTTCTTAAATTAGTTACACTAGTGTGTCGTTTTGGTACATTCAAATTATCAATAACGCAGCTAATACAATCTCTTACATTTATACTTGAAACCCAGGTACCAACACTGTACATTTCCAATATAGGAGATTTATGCACGCTATTTCCTTTGAATTTGCTATAAATATCAATCAAAATCGGTTTTTTCTTATGTCGCCAATAAATATTCTCACTCAATTCGGTCAAATTTTCCAACAGTCTAGTTGTTTCATTGTTGGAGAATGAACTCACCCTCAACCAGTACCTGCAAGCTAACCAGTGTCTTCTCACAAATAATGGGGGAAGGCAGAGTTCACTCTCCATCACACAGATAGGAGTTGTACAAACAAAACCACCACATATCCGCAAAGCTCGATTTTGCAAAACATCCAGTTTATATAAGTGTGTTTTAGCACTATTTCCATATAAAAAGCTAGCATAGTCTATCCTACTCCTAACAAGGGAAATGTACAGTCTGCGTAAATGCCTAGGATGAACACCCCAAGACTTACCGGCTAAAACCTTCAGAATATTTAGATATTTATACGCCTTTTCACATACCTCATTTATCTGTGCACCCCATCTTAGTGATGAATCTAGCCATAACCCTAAATATTTAATTTTATCAACGACTTGGACATCTTTAATAATGATCTGAAAATGAATATTGGACAGTACTCTTGATCTATTAAACAGACATATGTATGTTTTGGACTCTGATAAAAATAGGCCAATTTTCGCTAAATGTTTCACAAGTATATCTATAGCGGTGCCTAAATGGCGAAGCGCTGGATCTAAATTATGTTTGTTAGACGAAATATAGAGAACAAAATCATCTGCATACTGTGAAATTGCAACACTAGAAATAACTTTGCAAATCTCCATGGTAACAATATTGAAAAGAAGAGGGGATAAAGGGTCACCCTGAGCTAAGCCAATACTGGCTTGTCTTACGGATATCTCATTATTACCACTCTCAATCTGTAAGAACCTTTGACTTAAGAAACTCCAGAGATATTTACAAACTCTACCTCCTATCCCAATTTTCTTCAATGTCTTAACCATGTAGTTTACATTAACATTATTATATGCATTACTTATATCAACAAAGCACGCTATAGTAGCCATGTTTTTAGAAAATCCTATCTGAATATTTGTAATTAGTCTCGTAAGATTGTCTAAGCATGAATGACATCTACGGAAACCAATGGTTGATGGAGAAAACAGTTCTAACTTTTCGACATACCATTCAAGACGTTTTAACAAAATCACATGAAAAATTTTACACGGACAAGACATTAAAGATATAGGACGCAGAGAAGAAGAGGAATTCGGATCTCGACCTGGCTTAGGAATAGGAACCACCTTTATATTCCTCCATTGCCTTGGTACAGCGCATGTTCTTAAAACTAAATTATAAATATGTAATAAAAACTTCTTACCGGAAAGAGACAGATTATAAAGCATAGAGTAAGAAATATTGTCTAAACCTGGGGCTGAGTCTTTACGCTTAAAAGAGTTCACTAATTCTGTCAACGTTATTTCCACATCAAGCTCATTTAAAATTGTTTCTTCAGTAAATAAGGGAGGCTCTTCACAGGCCAAGTCCGGGGTTAGAGATTGTAATAACTCCTTACATTTTTGGGAGTCTACACTACGGTTACAAAACCTTCCACCTTTCACCCACTTCATTTTTCTCCACATCTCTGATGCTGAAGTTTCCGAATCGATACTTGTACAAAATTCTTTCCATCCTTCACAGCGAGCTTTTTTGATAAGTTTGCGAGCATTAATAGTTTTGGTCTTGAGAAGTGTATAATTATCAGGAGTAGGATTACGTCTCAAATTTGAAAGTGCTAGGCGTCTTTCCGCTACTGCCATCGATAATTGAGAATTCCAATATGGCTTCGGTACAAATTTTGTCGAAGGGTCCTGGCAGGTTTTAATCCACGGAATTGTCTCTTCCGCCAAACGCTCAATTCTGGATACAAATAGATCGTAACATTCTTGCACATTAGATGACAAATCCAAATTAGAAAAAATACATTCCGATTTCTTATGATATTCACCCCAACGAGCTTCTTTAAAATTACGACGCTTAATAAAATTATTCGTTGATTCAAATCCATACTTCATTTTGATGACGATATGATCACTACCTAAACATTCGTTTGTAGTTTGCCAGGCTACTTTTAATGCTAAATCTGTAGACACAAACGATATGTCTGGTGAAGATTGCTGTAAGGACCCATTAACAAATTTTATTCTAGTGGCATTACCATTATTTAGGCAGATGTAATCCTTATCAAAATAAGAGGTATATATCCTTTCTCCTCGTCTATCTGTCTTATTTGACCATGTTATATGATGTGCATTAAAATCTCCGACAATAATAGTTTCTTTATCAAACATGTCAAAAACTTGATTCCAATCAGACTGGCTGGGAGTAGATGACGGAGGACAATAAATAGAAATAATATTTTTGATTCCAGGAACATTTAAAACTTGCACTACTAGAATCTCAATACTAGAATTCGAGTGAACGTGATTTTTCTGTAAAGCTTTTATAGATTTATGGGTCATAATGCACAATCCTCCATACGAATCCCATCTGTCTTTTCGAATGGTATTATAATTGCTTATATTGATGTTTTTTTCTGATGATAACCAAGTTTCACTGATGATAGCAATATGGAACTTTTCTTGTAATAACAGTACTTGAAATTCATTTATTTTCGGACATAAACTATTTGCATTCCACTGGCATATATTAATGTTTCTAAGACGAGTAGTAGAATTACTATCCATTACGACGTATTCCCAAGAACTCCATCAATACATCAATTTTTAGATAGCTCATAATATAAGCCTTAATTTCACATACTATATACTTAAATACCATTGCAATTTTCGACGAAATATCAACATCCAACAGTAATATATCCTTAATCTTTTCCATAAAAATGGAAAAAGAAAATGGATTTCCTTTCTGTATTTTTGGTTTCCCTTCATTATAATTTTTTGCACCTATCTCTTTTTCAGAAGAACCCACTTTATTCTCGAATCTTTCTTTATTCATAGTAAAGAACTGGTCTTGTGATAATTTGGTCTGTACTTTATACCCAATCTTCTTAGGCTTACTCTTAATGCTTTTAGACTTACTAGATTTTCCTTTTACAATAGCTGTCTTACTTTGATTCAATATAGGTGACCTTCTTTCTTCATCAGAAATGTCTTCACTAATTGAACTTTCAATCAATGGAAGAGCTTTTTTAACAACTTCTGAATATCTTCTGCCTAGGTTCTCTTCAGCTAAAGATGGTTCAATCATAGAAAACAATGGCAGGCTCTCCTTAACGTTTCTCTTTTCCTTAATCTTATTCAAAGCAATTTTGTACGTACAGTTATAATTAGTCATAATATTCCTTATTTCTTTTTCTCGTAGAAACACAGGACATTTACTTTTTACCATAGACATGTGATCACCTTTACAGTTTACACATCTAAATTGCAACGTCTCACAATTCTCGTGCTCGCCGCCACATTTGGGACAAATATGTGTTTTCAATGGGCAAAATGCTTTGATATGGCCAAATCTCCAACAATTAGAACATTGAGTTACAGGAAAAGTAAATGGTACTACCTTCATCCTCAATCCATATGTATATACATATGAGGGTAAAATAGGACCCTTGAAACATATGCGGATACTTTCACTCTTTACCCATTCCCCTTCCTTATTCCTCCTGCTCAAACGTTTGACAGATAAAATCTCTAAGTCACATTGTAATATATTTTTAATGCTTTCATCATCCAATTCCAAGTCAATTTCTTTAATTAGTCCGTAGGAAACGTTTACTTCGCTAGTTTTCTTACACATCCAACCTTTTTGTTTAAAATTATCAGACTGTATAATTTTTTCGGCAGCGTCATGACTCATCAGCCTTATAAGAACTTTAAAAGGACTTTTGTAGGTTACTTTCATAATTCCCGGTATCTTTTCATTCTTCAAAATTTTTGCCATTCCAATACTTTTTGGTAAGGCTTCTTTACAAATAATCGATACCTCCACATACTCATGATCACTAGTTTGATCCATCTCATTAGGCAAATCGTCCGTATCGTGAGATACTCTAGTAGATTTCGCCGCTGACAACATTAATTTAGCCTTCTTCCCGCCCTTACCGACCGTAATAAAATTGTCCTTTTGAATATCCTCTTCAACACTAGAATCATTCCTTACTCTTTTATTGGCATTTTTAGTAGTTTCATTATCATCCCATTCCAGATCCGAAATTTCGTTGCTATGCACATTAGCACGTAATGTTATCTCACTTGCACGACGACGGCCGAAACCGTCCTCATCATCGCTATCACTGGCCATCACGTAATTGAAAAAAAGAAAAATAAATTGAATGTCAAATTATTCTGTCAGTTCAATATATAATTTTATTATTTTAGAAACTAAACTAAAAGAACTTTATCACCAAAAATCACACACTAATGCAGCTTGAAAACACCACAAATCATCAATTTTACATTCACAAACATAAAATTGTCTAATTAGCACACAAAAAAACATTAATTTAATAGCGCCCAAACAGAACGACCACGACTGCGTCACGATGACGTCCCGAATGGTATTACAATTTGCAGCAACTCAATGTTTACCATAGGAAATCATGCAAGTTTCAATTTGAGAAATTCTGAGAAACTTGTCGAATCGCACTTTAAGTTCTTATTAAATGTTTTCTTTGTAGATCGTTCTCTGGAGATCTAGAAAGAAATTCTGTTTAAGAGCTTTTACTTAAAGACGAGTTTTGCTCTTACATTTTAGTAATACATAAAGGAAGCAGGTAACCAGTGCCTACCTTCCAGCGCTTATCGGTACTGGTCCGTGCAGGTAACCGCTACATAAAGGAGGCGGGTAGAAACAGGAGCTGGCGTTTTTAACAAAAATACGCCTTGTTCCAAATACAAATTCGCGCAAATACAGCCACAAATGACGGCTTACCAGCGCTGATCGGAGCAGGTCGGAACTTGTCGGCGAAGTTCGGAGCTTGTCGGCGCTGGTTTGTCACACACTATAGAGACTACCTGCGCCGACTAACTGCGCGGACCAGCACCGACAAGCGCTAGCAGATCGGAGCCGGCAACTCGCTTTCTACGTGTATACGCACTTAGGTAGTTACCAGATAATATATTTATAAAATACATTTCTTACATTTAAAATCTCAGGAGTAAAGACAGCATAATCAAGCCCATTACTGTCCCACTGCTGGGCACGGGCCTCTTCTGACGATTTTAGGCCTTATTCTACCACGCCGCTGGCCTGGTCCGGGTTAGCGGACTACACACACCATCGAGAACTTTATGGAGCCCTCTCAGATGTGGAGGCTTCCTCACGATGTTTTCCTTCGACTTCTAGTTCGACTAGCGACCTCGCCACGTGATCAGCTCATGATTAAGGGCTCCGCCGTTTGGGTCCGAAACTAGTCGGACAATCCCGAAAAATGCACGTGAGTAAACCGTAATTAATCATAAATATCTCTAGATACATTTCCAAATGAATAGCGACATAGATAAACAGCCCCAATACTTAAATCTTCAGATTACATGGATTTTTACACAAAAAGCATTTCTTGACGAACCTTTGAACATTCATTAACATCAGATTTCATTGTTTATTCCGACTGTGACGTAGGCATAGGCTAAGTACCTCAGTACTACAAAGTCCGGTCACGAACCAACGGAAATTGCCTGATTTTTATCTAGGAAAAGTACCACAGTGCACAGTGATATCGGCCATAGAGATCTAGTGCCATCGATTGCGAGGCCAGATGAGTTATTAAGTGCTCTACATGGAGCTATCAAATTATTAGTGGGCTTGTAGGGTTGTGTACTTTGTAAGTCGTGTATAAAATATTGACTTGTGTTCTGTTTCTTTTAAATGATTTTTTATGCGTAAATGGGATTTATTCAAAATAAAATAGAATCATTTTTAGTTCTTTTTTAATGTCATTGTTACAAAAGACAGCCCCCAAAAACGCTCGCCCGTCACCACGTCCCAGTGTTTAAGCTGGGAAGAAGAAACGGCGTAACATCATCGATCATGTCGAGGTAAAGTAAGTCAGAATCACAATAGATTAAGAATGAGTATTAAATTATAAACTTTTTATTGTTTATCGAATATATACTAATTGAGTATGTAACCGATTGTCCATTTCTAGTTGTGTGGTTCCCGGCAAATAAAAGACCACCTCGCTATTCCCTTGGGCATATAAACAGACAATATCGATGTAAAGTCGATGCGTAGCAGCTTTTTGCTGAGGCAACATACAGAGATCACCAATCTGTTTGCTCAAGTGCGGTGTTAATGGCATTATCTCATGGCGATTGTTCATCGCCATGAGATAATGCATTGTTCATTGCATATGTCTATTGAATAGGAGGCCTATCTTGAACAGTAGTTTAAGGACTTATTAATGATAGTGAAATTATTTATTCACTTGATAGACAGATCTGTGTTGTTGGGGAGTTTGTTGCGCTGTTTCTTTTTCATATCATAAACACTAGGAAGCGGTGAAGGGCGGGCATTTTTGGGAACTGTTATTTTTAACATTGATGATAAAAAAGAACTAAGTAACTCTGGTCTATTTTTAATACATGAGTTTTGAAGTTTGAATGAGGATAAGTAAAATATTATTTTCAATTTATACCTTCCAATCTACCTTAACGGATATTGAGGGTTACCCCCAAGCGCGCGCCATGTGTCGCCATGCGGGCGCCGGTGTGTATGAATACGTGTCGAAGCACCGCCCAGTTTCTACGCGTGTGTATCAATGAGTCTATACGTGTGCGTGAAAATTGCATTTGTGGTAGCAAAAGTGGTGACCCTTGAACGCGCAATCAGAGAGTACTGACAGCATGACTCTCGGATGTGTCTATGACCACGATGAATTCGAAATTAACCGATCATTCGCTAAACACAAAGAGGAGGAACTGTTGGTGATTTCTCTACTACGAAAATGTGACTTCACTGGAATCTAAAAATACTTTTCTGTATTATTATGTTGAATTAGGTTTCTATATTAATTAGATACCTAATTTTAATTTAGTTTTCAATTCATCCAGAATTATTTCTATATACTTTTTATTCTCATCCTTAAATATTATTACTGTCATTATTCATTCTTAAACATATAAATTACATTTTAAATATTTCAGTATAAAAATAAAATAAACATTAAAAAATAGTAGCCCACCGGCATCGGGAACAGGGTCCTCTACCGGTGCTCAGAGCCTCAGAGAGAGGAACTTCCTAACAATACGCGCCGTGTCCAGAAGTACCGCTTTCTGTATCAGGCCCATCCAGCCACCATCCAGCTGCCCAACGAGAGCCTCTTTAGATGTTGGTCGAGGCTCTTGGCTATTAAACCATTGGCCGTAACGACTATCGGCACAATGATTGCTGAATCAACATCTCACAGAGCGACAACCTCGTGTGCCAAGTCTTGATATTTAATTTCTTTATCTTTCTCGGCTTTCACTAGGTTCTCGTCATGCGGAACAGTGATATCGACAGACATTATTATTGTAATTATTACACTTGACAGACAGAGCTGTGTTGCTGGGGATATATTTCTGCGCAGTTTCTTTTTCACGGCTTATACGCAAGGAAGCAGTGAAATATTTTTGGGGACTGTCTTTTATATCATTGATGTTCAAAAAGAACTAAGTAATTCTCTATTTTAAATAAATCAGTTTTGTAGTTGAAAAAATAAATAGACTCTTTTACTATTCGGGATTGCCGGTTAGGACAAATGTATGTCCCAAAGGACCAAGAGACACAAATATTCACGGGTATTATACCCCCACATACATAATTAAACCCAATCCAACCCTTATGCAAAGTTAATTCTTTTAAAATTAGATTTAGAATATTCGACGAAACATCCAGAGGAAAACTGATCTGGGCTTATGCGACGCGAAACAGAATTAATTACTCGAAGGTAGAACGTAAGTTAATTACGTAGGAGGTAGTAAACAATGGTTTCAGTATGTGAGAGTAGGTGGAGTACTGTTGCTAATTGCTGTTTTTTGTTTTCACTTGTTTCATGTAGAAACGGAGACGGTTTATAAGTCATTCAGTAGCCTGAAAAGCTTGCTGATTATGTTTGCTTGACTTAACTACGCTGTGACATGAGATAGATAGATAGATATACAACGTTATTTTTAGTATATACAAAAACCGAGACACCCCAACAAGATTTTCATCAGAACTGCCTGAATATGTGTTTTTTTTTAATAAATCTCCAAGTTACTCCGTAGTTTATGTCGCGTTAAGTTCCCTAGTAAAGTGTGAAATGCCTGAGATGGATGCAGGGGTTGTCTAATACACGGAAACTGACCGAGCGGATCATCTCAAGCCTCAAGGTGTATATTCCCGTCAACTGTTATGGGTAGAAACCTACTGAAATAAAATTGGAATTTATGAATAAAATATTTAATGTAGTGTAAAAAATATGTCAATCGATTCTCCTAGTAAATCTGAACAAACTATTTTCAGGTTTACGAGTAGTATATACTAAAACTAAGCTTGTATTTTAGTATACAATAAAATATATCTATCTATCTACGTACTAACATAACATCACGCCTTATTCTTTGAAGGGTTTGCAGAGGTGTATAGTACACCCTCATTTCGACATTATGTTTAATTTTGATGTAATAAGCTATGTCTACACCAGTGCGCTTTCATGTTCATCTTGTGTCTTTGTCTGAAGCATGCGTGAAGCGCCACAGCGCATGCCTTAATACTAGTTCGAAAAAAGCGCATGCTCCTAACGCACGCTAATCCGTCTATTGTATGTCGACTGACGACTGACCGAGGCGCACCGGTGTAGACTATAAGCTGCATGCGTCTTATGGCAATCAATATTGCATGCGCTTGACGCAAGAGGAATTGAAAGTTGAAAGCGCAAGATGAACATGAAAGCGCACTGTGCAGACATACCAATAGGGGCGAGCCTATTGCCATCAACCGGGCACAAATCCAGACTCCGGGCTGCTACTCAAAAATTCTACACGGAAAAACCTAATAACACTTTGCCCGACCTGGGGATCGAACTCCGGACCTTACGCTCAGCAGTCGCGCTTGCAACCGCTAGACCAACGATACAGTTTATTGTACACTAAAAGAAATAAAACAGAAGGAATACACATCGTTAAGAACAGTGCAAATGGCGGTCGTATCGCTTAAAGCAATTTCTTCCAGACAACCATTGGATCGAAAGAATTGATGAGGTACTTAGTAGTACAAGGTTGCATTAAGAAACCTTAGTGTAGCTAGTTACTTACTACCAAATAAACTAGACTATACAATTTTCAACGTAAGGTGAGTTTTGAGTTTTTTCCACAAAACGTTACTATACAAAGAATATTAAATATTTTATAAAAACAAAACATGAACAATATAGCTGAAGCAGTGGAATTCCCTGCTGGAGTTTGTGTTTCCTGATAGCTACAACCTTGGGGTCTTTAAGTCAAGAGTGAATAGGTTACTTCTAGGCAAGTGCGCTTCACCGTCGACCACATCATCGCTTACCATCAGGCGAGATAGTGGTCAAATCCGAGCTTATGGCTAAATAAAAGAAAAAGCTATTTTAAGGTTTTTGATGATGTAGCGAAGTAAATTTTCGAACACCTAAAAACAACACTTGACTTCTTGGCTTAGAAGTTTTAGTAATTAATGCTAAAAACGGGCGTTTTTGGTACTTATCGCTAAAACTTCGAATCCAGAAGCTCTAGTGTTGATATGTGGTGTTCGAAAATTTCTACAACACTTGACTAAAATGTTGTACGTACGAAATTTCAATACTTATGTTGTGTGTTGACAGAAATAATGTTTTTTTTCTGAAGTGGCGCCACTATCGGTGGGGGAAGCGCTTTAATAGAGATAATTATTGTTGGCGTCATCTCGTGGGTAATAATCTCATTATTTCCATACTTACACTCTCTCCACTAAGCCTATATTCCTCTCATCATACTCAATTACTCACTTCTGTAATTAATAATATAAGAGATCAACATTATTAAATGATTCTTGTTGTCTGATTTCGATCTTGCGTGTTGGTTAGACGTTAGCTAGGTGTTAGGTTGCAACGACTACCTAACACCAACCAAAATCTACAATGATACAAAAATCCTTAACATTATCAATGTTATTTTTTACATTAAGTCATTTCCTCGCTGAGGTGGGATGAAAAGTTACGTGTTGCACTCGAGTGCAAAGATTTTTCACCTCGTGCTCTTTTGATTCCCTCGCTAACGCTCAGGATTCTAATTTTTGAACCCTTCGCTTGCTCGGTCATCAAAATTGAACACGCGGTTAAAAAGTAACGTTGCACTCTTGTATAACAAATAAATATTGTTATTTATATGTTATGAAGTTTTGAATTCACAAACTTGGTGCACACGATGTTCTAAATTCAATTTACTTTATCCTTTAGCGGATAAAAACGGCTTTTGCACTCAGATATCGAAGAGCAAAAATACTCTTTCCGAGATGGGGGGATGAAAATAATACTCTCAATTTTTAAATGAAATGTAATGTTCTTTTTTTTATTTGACACTGTAATAAGTGTCTTTAAACCGAGATCAAACCTTTTACTGCTAGGTAATCTTTATACGAGTAATATGTAATTACTCTGTTACTATTTTATTATAGATACCAAACCAGGTATGAGGGTTTAAGTACGAATGCACTTTAGACCTCAAAATGGTCTGCAAATTGTGGCAACATCACGAATAAACGCTATAATAGCCGTGAAAAGCAAAGCACTCCATTACCATTCTTAACTAAAGCTGTTAGTGCAAAAACCGACGAAGCGTATAGTACGCTCGAACGGTTTTCATCTCACTTATATTTCACAGAGGAAAATGATGGTATCTCTGTTTTATTTTCTGTCACACATTCATGTAAACTTTTTTTTTATTAACTATTGGGCTGCTGTAGATGGTCTTTGGGGACCCTTTCTACGTAACTAGGCAGTTATTGGCGAGACCTGAAGGGTCTCCAGCCAATGGTGGGGAAGTAAAATACTTAACCTAAGCTAACTACTTGTACTACACTAACATCATGACTACCTGCAACAACAGCACTAAGGGCGAACCCTAGTGGGACTCAGACCTCGGCTTAGAGCGTTGCTGGTGGGGGCTTGGGGGGAGAAGACAGCTTGATGAGGGCTGAATTATTGGCGTGACTGCGGAGTCTGAAGAGACGACCGGCTCTACGACGGGAGATCTCAGTGGATCGTGACCGGGTTCATATAAAGACGGTATCTGATTAATTTAAAGAAGTGTCATGGTACGTAGGTAAATTAAAAGCATAATTTATACATCCAGCTTGCCCTGACGCCAACCTAAAGCCATATATTCATTAGGCAACAATTGACGCGCATCATCTGGCAACGTCGCAAGCTGTTGTGCAACGTTGTCAAACATGTTGAGCATCACGTGTTGGGCGTCAAGTGTTGCCTAATGAATACAAGGCTTTAGCTTCACATGATGCCCTTGATCAACGAAGCTCTGATAATTAATAGAATAGGATTTAAATTCTTCTCGCCAAACCAAATGCCTCAGGCCGGTGACGGAGAGCTACGTCACAACTGTGTGACTGCCGACTCTGCAGTTACCAGCAAGCCTGTAATACTCTGCGGTTTAGTATGAAATCCTGCCTACGCGCCGCTTCACATCCGGAATGATACACAGAAGAAAACCGAACCGAATGTCGGTGTGTGAAAAACGAAATTTAATAAGAGTGCGAACGTATATGGGAGCGCTCGTATCTGATACTAAAGCTAAATTTCGCAAGCGCGGAGCACATTGTTTCGAGGTATGTTCTAGCAATAAACCAGGCTCTACCAGATGAGCTACAACTCCCCGAATACGCCTAGAACACCAGAGGTTTCTATAGGGGAAGGTTGCGATCATTGGACTAGTTCTTTCATTGGACCACCAAGGTATTTCCAAAACTGTGCAAGCTAGCAACACCCAAACTAGTCGAAATGAGTCCTTGGAGACTCAGTTGCACCCCCCTCTTACTTCAGTGACGTTGCGGCACATGGCCAGGAGAGACACGCGTGGTTGTGTTTGCGGCGGTCAAAATCTTATAATTTCACTGAGTACAATTTGACGTAAGTATCATTGTATTCATATTTGTCTGCGTGCACTGTTATGAAATATTGGACAGTTTATTTGAGATTCCATGAGTGTTATTCAATTTTGTCTAATCATGACCATTTATATTTTAGTTTAATTTTTCTTAACCAGTACCTTGTTGCCATCAATGGACCTCAAGAGAGTTCCACCGTTGGACCGGTCCAATCATAGCAACTTTTTATTGTATTTTTTTAGCCATAATAATGGGAATAGGTCCTGAGTATTTCACTAATTATGTATTAAGTATTTCACTTATTATATTCATTAAAACTATAGAAAAATCATTCATCATCATCATCATTCAGCCGAAAGACGTCCACTGCTGGACATAGGCCTCCCCCAAGCATCGCCACATCGACCGGTTCTGTGCCTCTCACATCCAACGGATTCTCGCGACCTTCACCAGAAAAATCATTATAAATTTAAAATTCCAGAATGACGCCGAAAAAAAGAAAGCTTTTTGTCATAATTTAGTAATATAAAAAATTAATTATAATTAGTTGCTTCGATTGGACCTCTAGAACAAATTTCTCGAAGTCCATTGATGGGAACTTGGTGGTTCAATGAAGGTGCCCATGGTCCAAAGAAGGCAACAGCCCAAAATTTAGTTTTCTTCGTTTATTTCAAAAAGTGTTAGCCCAAATTGTTTGCGCGTTTGATTATTATAACTAAAGGTCCTACGAAATAAAAATAATAAACTGCTTTCATTTTAACACTTATACTTTTTGAAATATGAGGTCGTAAAGTTATGTGGTCCATTCATAGCAACCTTCCCCTACGTATTATTATTTATTATTCTGTGTGACCAGCTTACCCTTAACTAGTGCTCACTAATATTACTTCCCATTTGTCAGGAAATATGGGTATGGCCCATCACGACTGCTGCTATGAGATTCTCTGATCGAAACACATCGTTTCGGCAGCGCTGCGTTCGTAGACGAGACCGTGTTTTACTAGAAAATCACATTGCTTATCGTTGAATGATATAAAATAAACATTATCCAATAGACCATGTCTGGTGACCCGGAGGTTACAGACCCGAATTTTCGTTATAATTATGTGAAAATGTCATTTTGCCAAAAATGTGCTATACGCCCTTTGAGCCCAGAGGTATCGACTTGCGACTTTGTTTTATTAATTTGGTGGACTTCATTCACCCACATACAATAAGCTACAAACTTTCAAATCAAAGCCATCTTAATATTTAAATAAATTTAATGCTTGCTATTTTTTGGCAAAACTGATGGTTAAAACACAAAAAAAGATCACCTGGGTGAACAAAGTGGAATAAACACGGGACTATTTCTGTGTCTTATGGACATTCTCAGTTAATCTAAGACGCCACTGACATGACGGTGAATGAAAATATCGTGAGGAAAACTGGACGTAATAATGGTCTGAAATCGCACCCGCACTGAGCAAGCGTGGTGATCAATGCTCGTTCCTTCTGTGTATGTGAATAGGCTTTTGCCCTGCGGTGAGACAGTTACAGGCTAACATTCAAATAGACCATAAACGTGCATATTTATATCACTGCCAGAAATAACGTCACAAGAATAAAAATAAAGACAAATTTGATTTCAAACGACAGATAAAAGGTAAATATCGTCCCGAATTTCCTGTTACCTCTACCCTCGTGCACTGTCAGCTGTCAGGAGCACTTCACGCTGTCACGCGTATACGCTTTTATAAATATCGAGTACAGAGGAGAATACCAGTGATTTCTCTTTGAACACCTACGTTCATTAATTTTTAAATGCTTTTATATTTTATTGTCTGTGCCAGTTATTATTTCGAATGGTTCATTACTTTTTGTAGATATGAAAAGGACGTTAACATTTAGCAAAATAAAACAGTGAAATTAAGAAGAATACTAGATCGGATTATTTATTTTTTATTTCTCCTGCCTAGTGTTTGTTGTCATATGATATGTGTTCAATAATAAAAAAAACAATAACTACTCATTCTAAAAACACTTTTTATTTTCGCTAAGTGAACACATATTTTTACAGCTGACTGTAACTGTAGGTACAATGGGCAAAAGAGAAAAATATTCAGATCTTACACCCATTTCAACGTAAGCTGAGCCTTAGCGTTTCTCTACAAAACGATACCATAATAAGAATTACAAATATTTTCAAAAAAAAAACAAAACATGGGTATTAAATCTATTTTGCAGTTTTTGATGATGTCTTTTACGGTTTTTTCGATAGTTTCTCCACGGCCACAATTTACGTAATGAACGCTATGTCAGGTTTCATCTTTCGTTGAACAGAGTATAATAAGCTATAATATGTAACTTTTTTACATTCAATTTTAATGAGCTTATTCGGTTTTAAGCAGATTACCTCTCTAATGTGTAAATAAGTGTGTCTACTCACTTTAACAAATGAAATAACCGAAAGTTAGCAATGAAGACTTACAAAACACGTCACGTCTCTCATATCAAGGGTTGAAACGTCCTCCTTTTGTGGGCTTACGTGAGGACATGACTCTGTCTACCTTGCGGACACCCTTTTGAGAATTTAAGCCTTAAAGGGAATGGGTCACTCTCACAACTTAGAGACTTACTGCAACAGCACTGACACAGAATACAGAAAGATACATAATCATTCTAGTTTTATCTTACATTAGACCTCGAGTCGTACAGGCAACTTTTCTGGAGGCAAATTATACTTAAATAATAAATATAAGATTATTTAAAATTACAATCGAACCGTAGCTTACTGAGTTAGGATAAGATCGGCGCAAAAAGTCTATTTTTGAAACCATTTCTATCTATAATTGTGTGAGTGAAAATTCTAAACAAAATATAATTATGTTGTTACTTACTTCATTTTTGTCTAGTGAAAATGTTGATTAGTTTTTATTTAAATCAATAAGTGCTGCTGTTATTTTTTTTATTGCGAGCACCGTTTTTAACCTAGGTATATACTTAAATTTTCTGAAGCTAATTTAATGCGATTTAAGTGATTCTTTTTTCTAAAGATAGGTTTTATTTTGCTTTAGTGAATTGGTGAATAATTACATTGTATTATAAAAAAAGAAAAAAAATGGCAACAAAAATTAAGATCGCTCGAAGCACTGCGACCGTACGGATGTCTCATTTTCCATATTGATATTTTTTTTAGTTTGCTCTTTTCCTTAACCACGGCCGCTTCAACGTTACCTTTATAAGACAAAAAGTCAAATAGCCGTGGAAAAGTTGCGATGCGAGAGCAATTTAAAAAATTTTGTTAGTAGAATTTGCTTCCTGAAAACTACCCGGTTCAGAACACAAAAGTAAAGCACCTTTAAATTAATGATTACCTTACTTTCGAATAATGAATCAGACAGTTTCAGAAACAAAGGTTTTCAGAGCACTCTGTTAGAGCGAAATAAGAGTCATAATGAAATAATTAAGCAACGTTTAGTGCCTGGTTTCTATGGAAAAAAGGAATCGTTCTGCTTACCAATGGTAGCGTATTTTATTGCCTAACTGGGCATATAAATGAACTCAGAAGCTAATTTTACTTGTGATAAAGGCTATTAACGAAATGGTGGCACTTCACATGGCTATTTGTATTTGCGTATTTGGCATATTTGGCAAACAAGTACCACATGTGGACAGTACATTTGACAAAGTATTGGCCTTATTTGTCTATTTGACAAATATGGCCAATACCAAATACGCGTTAGAGCGATTACGCACTGCATCCGATCCGAATCCGTGAAAATACCGATCTAGAGTAAAAATCTCGAACCGAATTCGGATGTTACTTACGCACTATTCCGATCTCTGATTCAAATTCAAACAATTCAGGGGCCATCTTTGGCATATCCGTTTGGCGTCTGATTTAAATCCGAGGTAATGCGAAAGCGTTCATACAAACAGTACTACGGCTACTTCGGTACGTCAATTGTTCTTCCGAATTAGAAACTCACGGATGACGATAGAAATCGGATGACGGATGTAGTGCGTAAACTACCATACAAATAGTTCAATGGCTACTTCGGAACATATTTTCACGGATTCGGATCGGATGCAGTGCGTTGTTACCGTGCGTTTGTCGGTTTCTCGACGCACATCAAAGGGATCAAATAGGCAAATACGCAAATAAACCATCCACACAATGGCGCAAATTCAGAGAAGCGCACGCGCCGTCGACCTGTACGGATGTGCAGTATTTTGTGTCTGTGTTGTGAGCGCGAACTGAAACAACTATTGAAAATGAATTGGGACAACGAAACAGTGTTAAAATTCCTGGAATTGTACAAAATGAATTCGTATACAAGCTTAGTTTTAGTAGATACTAAACCTGAAACTTGTTTGTTCAGAATCACTAGGAGAATCGATTGACATATTTTTAACACCACTTTTTTTTTTCTTCGTAAATTTCCATTTTGTTTCAGTAGTTTTCTACCCATAACAGTGGACGGGAATAGACACCTTGAGGCTTGAGATTGAGACGGTCCTCTCGGTCAGTTTCCGTGTATTAGACAACCCCTGCATAGCACATCTCAGGCATTTCACACTTTTTTATGGAACTTAACGCGACATAAATTAATGTGTAACTTGGAGATTTACTAAAAAAAAACACATATTCAGGCAATTCTGATGGAAATCTTGTTGGGGTGTCTCGGTTTTCGTATAAAGTATATATAAAGTTGTATATGGGACCCCCTGCATGAATGATTATGAACACATTGCGTTCTGCTGCCGAATGTTTGTGTGTTTGTTATTTGGCTGCCATGTGTGGATGGTCGTATTTACTAGTACTTGCATGTTTGCGTGTAGGTACGTCATAGATTTTTCGAAATACAACGAACACCCAATAGCGAACACAAATAGCCAAGTGAAGTGCCACCATAAGGAAGAGCATATGCAAAGCTATGGATGGGATCTTTGCTTCATTATTGGTGAAAATAAACCAATAATGCTGGGTAAATTATAGGAATCGGTCATAAGTATTTTATAGAAAAAGAGGCACATGATAGGTATAGTTATACATTTAAATTAACTAGGAACACAAAACATCTAAATTTGTTCTCAATAAGTTTAGTATAAAATAATCGTTATTCTATACAAGCTAGACCAAATTAAAATCACTAACATGAAACCACAAAAACACCATACTACTACCTACATAAAAAAAACAATTAATTTAGCTTCATACGAAACCTATAATTTTCCACAAACTATGTATTAGGGCTAACTAAAGTCCAATTTCCTAATAAATTGTTTCTTTCATCGATAAAGTCTTATCGGCTAACTCAAAGAGGAATAGGTACACGTAAAACGATCAATCATATCGCGGTTTATAATTCTACTATACCCACAAGTAAATATTTGCTCTAGTCACACTCGCTGTACCTGCTACTTTAAGTGAATGTAAAGCTTTTTTCAGAATAAAAATACTACAAGTCGTTCTACAGATACTAAGTTTTGCTAAAAATCATTAACCCCTTTAACCGCCACGGACACCTATGGACGTCAAATTAAAACGTGCTCACGACGCCTCCGACGGCATGGCACGTCGAAATCACCACTTTTTAACAGTTCAAAAGTTTGACGTCCATTGACTTCCGTGGCGGTCAATAGGTTAAAAACGGTTTACTAGTTTAGACTTGAAAAGGTCGCAATCAGACAGACGTAAGTTTGACTTTATAACAACAAGGCTGTTGTCCATGGTTTCAGTCACATCGTAGGGAAAATACTTCATGTGCCCGGTTAAAAAGTATTCTATGTTTTAATCCAAGACATGAACTATCTGTGTACCAATTTTCATCCAAATTAATTTAGTCGTTTATGCGCGATTGAGTAACAAACATCCAAACTAGCAAAGTTTCACATTTATAATATTTTTTAGTTATTTATATAGCTTCGCTGACATTTAATACATTAAATACTAACTTAACCGTTAAAACTCATTTACACGAGAATATTTTCTCGAAGCGAGACTCGTTCTTACTTTTTCTTTCTCGGCGGTGAAAACAGAGACAACATGAAACTCGCTTCGAGAAACTATCCCCGTGTAAATCAGCCTTTATTCATACAAGATTGTCATTTTTAAACACTGATTAAATTTATACCTGTTCTTGTTATTTATAAGCCAATGAATAGAGATGGCAATAAACTTAAAAGCCATTTTAATTAAAGAACCTTTAAGCATGTTCATGAACAAATACACACAACATTTTGAGTTTAATGTTTAACTAATTAAAAACAAACACAGCATGCATATGTAAAAACACAAGAATGATAGTTGAGACAATTGATAGTGTAATCGATGCTATAAATAAACATAGAAGTAATATTATGGTACGGGACTACGTTTTGCGTCTCCAGAGGAGCGTCAAATGCTAATGAAGAATCACAATTAGCAAATAGCACATATCTGTGTGATTAGTATAGATGTATGCTTATAACAAAGCTGTAAAGACGAAAACCGATGTGCTGAATCATGAATTTGAAACTGATATTGTTGAAACCGTATCGACAATGTATTTTCAATTTATAATGTGTTGAAGTTAGCTTCCTCTGGATCTTAATTTGTAAGCTATCGAATTATTTATGCCACGTTTACGTACTTGAAGAAACGTTTTTATTTTATTGAAATACGATTTGTTTGTTGAATAATTATTTCACAGGCTGTGAACATATTTAAATTCTACTTAAATAATTTATGGCAGTATTTCTAACATTTTTTTAAATAGGTATAACAATGACAGGTTAGGATTACAATACACAATAATGTCATACTTTTGTGAAGGGAACAAAGATGTGTCCTCTATTTTTGGTCAAAAAATACACAAAAGGATGGATAAGTCCGTGAGGGGACGGATAAGGAATACAATTTCCCTCTGTTGCCGGGCAAGCCAGTAGTAAAAGACGATGAACCTCACACCATAATTGTGCCCAAAA
Organism: Amphipyra tragopoginis; assembly: GCA_905220435.1. Lineage (NCBI taxonomy): Eukaryota > Metazoa > Arthropoda > Insecta > Lepidoptera > Noctuidae > Amphipyra > Amphipyra tragopoginis. The sequence goes on from HG992006.1 coordinate 10,590,516, forward strand.
ATGACAATAGGCTCGCCACCTATTACATGGGACTTAATACTAGAGGTGAAACGGGGGTGTATAGACTCCGTTAGTAGGAGAATACCTCTGTTTATCACTTCGGGGATTACAATATCTATACATATAAAAGGAGAAGCTGACTGACTGACTGACTGATCTATCAACGCACAGCCTAAACCGCTGGGGTTAGAAAGTTGAAATTTTGACAGTAGGTTCCTTTTGTAACGTAGGCATCCACTAAGAAGGGATTTTTCGAAATTCAACCCCTAAGGGAGTTAAATAGGGGATGAAAGTTTGTATGGAAAATCGTCACTTAACGGGTTCAAAATTTCACGCAAGCGAAGCTGCGGGCGAAAGCTAGTTGTATGTATGTATGGATGAGTCACTAGGTGTTCCGTTTTTGCCGTTTACCTACGGACTCCTATCAAGTACTTAAAGACATTAAAAATTGAAAACAAAATGGACAGTATTGAACAAGTACGAGTATGTATGGGAACTGACAGCTGCCTTGAAATTTACATCCCTCATTTGTCTTTCACATTATTTTGTATGGCCGTATACCTACGTCCTACCAATTATCAAATAATGATTGGAACTTATTATGGCCTGTTATACTGATTTGTTTATTTATTGTGACCTTGAAGTAATTGAATTACGTACTTAACTGTACTTAGACACCTGATAATTATTCCACTTATATGAGATTACAAGCTGTTTTATTCGCGTCCTAAGATAACTGTTTGATATACCTGGATAAAAAGTATTCCATGTATTAAACCACGACATGGTCTATTTGTGTACTAAATTTCATCCAAATCTGTTTAGCCGTTAATGCGTGATTGAGTAATAAATATACATCCATCTTCATAAACTTTCACATTTATAATATTTATTTATTTATTCATACTTTCGCACAAAAATTGTACAGAGGCGGACTTAATACCTGAGGCATTTTCTACCAGTTGACCTTATTATTATTACATGTATACCTAGTGTGATTCATAGAAAGTCACAATTATAGACGCTCGATAAGTCTAACCAGTCAATATCACATTTTAAAAATAAGGGTATGGTAATCATTTATAAAACGTGTATATCTCTAAAGACAGGTCCACGGAGCATAGAGTAACAAAAACTGAATTTTGTTATCAGATTACTATACAAAATTGTCTTTCCGTTACTTTTAATAATTAAAGGTAACGGAAGCAGGAATTAGAGTCTAATTGATCCAACTTTTTAGACTGTGGGACTTATCAGTTGTACCAAGACACGTTAACATGTGCTACATACATAGATATAATTATAATCTAGTTAAGTACCTATATACAATTTTAATCAATCAATATTATATGCCGCGATTAGGTTCGAATCCTCCGATAACATTCTCGGGAAATCGGAAGTAATGAAGGTTTTTTAGGAGGAAAATCAAACTCAATTACTAAAATTTTAAGAGAAAATAACGTTTAATTAACAAGGAAAATCACTGTTCGCTGAAAAGCAAGTAATTACTCTGCCTGTCTAAATGTAAACAGTTTTTTTCTTAAAGAGGATAGGAAAATATCGGCGGAAAAAAACACTTATTTACGTACATAAACATGAAAGGGAAAACTCCCAAACATTATGTTTACCGTAATTTATGGAATAAAACGCTTTAGTACACCTACCCACCTACTAATTTTGAACTGAATACAGGAAAAATACAAGAGGTAATTAATATTATTCTCTATTCTAAAAAATACCGAGAAAACACTAACAAAATGATACACTTACCTCTCGAAAGAATTTTCAGGACGACCGCCCAAACGTCCCTACACGCGTTCACTTCAAAAAACTTATTAAACACAACCAAAGAATCGTAACAAAATCTTCACATTTGAATTTATCATCCATTTGTTTTACCACATCACTACACGAATGTACTAAAAACAATTCGAAATTCAAAAGAAGTTTAGGGTTTTACGCCTTCGTTTTTTGGTCGGGTATTAAAAATTTACGTTGTGCGCGAGAGACGCGGGAACACAGACGTCCGGTCAGGTGGGAGTCGCCGACTGAACTGAAATATACTGAAAAGTGGGAACGGTGCGATATAAGGGCGGTTACGAACGTACGACGTACGCTTCATAGTTGACTTTAAAGTGCAAACATTTATTTTATTGAATGGGATCGTGATGGATATTGTTGTGGTGTTGTATGGGTTCCGTTCTTTATTTTGTACTAGTTTCTTTTATAGAATGAACGGTCGCGGTTTGTTCGGCAACGAACTGTGCCCTGTTTATGATTAGTTACGGCTTCATCTCGTGCATTTTTCGGGATTGCTCGACTGGTTTCGGACTCAAACGGAGCCCTTAATCATGAGCTGAGCTGACAGTTCGACTTGCGACCTCACCGCGTGTTTCACGAAAGTTATAATACGAAAAAATGAAGTGTTCCCTATTCAGCTTTCTAGCGCGTAAGACAATGGTATAATGAAGTTATTTTATTTGCTTTTTAACCGACTTCAAAAAGGAGGAGGTTCTCAATTCGTATTCATTTCAACCTAAACGGGATATTGCACAGTCGCCAGTATGGTTTCACGAAAGGTAGGTCGACCACAGACGCAGGAGTGAAACCAGTCACTCAAATTTTGGAATCCTGGGAGAGCTCTCAGGATGCTGTTGGCATCTTCTGTGATCTCTCCAAGGCTTTCGACTGCGTTGACCACAACACACTTATTTGTAAATTACACCATTACGGAATTCGTGGACGAGCTGCTGACCTCGTTTTTTCTTATCTATCAAATAGACAGCAAAAGGTGGGTGTCAATGGTGCTATATCGTCGGGGTCTCTGGTTAAGATGGGCGTGCCTCAGGGCTCAATTCTTGGGCCTTTTCTATTTCTAGTTTATATAAATGATCTCCCTTTTATGATGTCCAATTTATCTGATATAATTTTATTTGCTGATGATACTTCCCTAATTTTTAAAATAGATAGGAAAGATAGGGACGTTTTACATGTCAATGAGAGCCTAACTGTTCTTTCCAAATGGTTTACAGCTAATAATCTATTACTTAATGCAAATAAAACAAAATGCCTTAGATTTTCTCTAACAAATGTACCCCAAGTAGGTTTAAATTTAATGCTTGATGGCAACAAACTTGATGCAATTAATGAAACCGTATTCCTAGGTATAACCATTGACTCAAAATTGCAGTGGGGTGCTCACATTACTGCCCTGTCGGCGAGGTTAAGTTCTGCTGCATATGCAGTTAGGAAAATTAGGCAGCTGACTGATGTGGCTACAGCTAGGCTAGTATACTTCGCTTATTTCCACAGCATTATGTCCTACGGCATTCTGTTGTGGGGCTCAGCAGCTGACGTCGATTCGGTTTTTATCTTACAAAAGAGAGCAATCCGTGCCATCTACAACCTGGGTTCCCGCGAGTCCCTTAGAAACGTGTTTAATGATATTAAAATACTCACTTTGCCGTCACTCTATATCTTAGAAAATATTTTATATGTACGCAAAAATTTGCATTTGTTTAATGTTAGGAGTGATTTTCATGATAAAAATACACGGGATAAACATAAAATTGTGATACCTAAATTTAGACTAAGCAAAACTAGTAAGTCATTTTTGGGCAATGGCGTACGTTTTTATAACAAACTGCCGAAATCTGTAACAGATCTTACCGAGGGAAAATTCAAAACCCATATTAAACGTGTCCTCACTCAAAAAGCATACTACAAGATTAAGGACTACGTCGAGGACAGGGATGTTTGGCTCTAGTTCCTGCACATGTGGCTTCCCTGGTACCTCATTAACGACGTATGTGTATGTCTATTAACTATCCTCAATTATGATTATTTATTTTTATTGCTATCATTACTCTCAAGATATCTTTTATCTTACTCTTTAATGATTTTTTGTCTAAGTTTTGATGACATTTAAGTATGTCAATTGTTTTATGTAATTTAGCTTCATTTTATTTTTTGTAAGTGTGAGAACTTTGTGGACTTGCCTATACATATAATTGTGTAAATTACTATTATTCATATTGTATTTCTTTTTTTTCTATTTTTTTTCCCTTTTTGGTTAATTTTTGTACTCAAGACTTGGTACTATACTCCAAGGTGGTCAAGACTACATTGTTCTCTCTCATAGTACCTACTGTATTCACTGAAATTGTAAAAGATATCCCTTTTTTTAAAAGAGTAACCATGGAGTTTCTTGCCGGCTCTTCTCCATAGGAAACGACTAATTGGAACCGTGCACCTAAATTCGACTTTTCATAAGCGCCTGTATTGGTTTATGTGAAATAAAAATTTTTGATTTTGATTTTGATTTTGTTTATATTTTTTTTCGGAAATATCTCCTTCGTCTCTTGACAGATTTGCAAAATTCTTTTTTTTTTTGTTTGAGAGGGTATTTTCCCGAGGTGGTCCCATCTATATTTGGTGAAGATCTGATGAAGACCCTCGGAGATTGACAATGGAACTCTTCAATGCATAACAGCAAATTACCCATAAAAAAAACTAAAAAGAGTAAAATAATTACGATATTATAAAACTAACGGTTTCAGAAGTCGGTGCCTTCAATTTGGTTCAGTGTAAAATTGCACCGACTTCTGAAACTTTTAGTTTTATAATATCGTAATTATTTTACTCTTTTTAGTTTTTTTTAAGGCAGTTTTTACTTTTATTTTAAGTTATTTTATACTATCACAGTACATTCGTCAGGTAAGCGCATGACAGACTAACATTATTGATTTCATGTTAGATACTAATTAATCCGGGTTCCGCTCTAGGTTCATACATTTCATACATTGCATGAACAGGCGAGACCCCGTGTTCAGTAGATCAATATAAAAACCGCAGGTAAAATTAATATGCTGTGGTTATATTTTAATTGTTCAAGGAATCAGAATAGCAAGAACTTCCATTAAAATGTAGTGATTAAATTGCAATACCTCGGTATTATCCGAGGGATTAATTACTTTCAGTAGTGGCTATGGCAATCTTTTCTTCAGATTAAAATTACCCGCACTATATTATGTTCCTTTTTTTTAATCTTTGCCCCTCTCTAGGATTTCTCCTGTATCGTGGGTGCGTTTACAGACACAAATATTCACATAGACAAACGCCCAGACCCGGAACATATCTGTAGGCCATACAAATTTTTGTTCCGTGTGGGAATCGAACCCACGACCCGTAGCGCAGAAGCCAATCGCTTAGCCACTGCACCAAACGTGTCGTGTAATATGAATTACGCTTATAATAAAAGTTTTTGAGTTGTAATTTCGTTAGTTATAACTTATAATAGCGCTAACTAAAAAAAACAGGCATAATATGTCACTTTAAAATTTTGTCTCTAAGGTTGGCAACACGTTAGCAATCATCTTGGTCAGGGTTCCTTAACCTGTATGTACAAGCGAAACACTTTCAAAATTTCAAAAATCCCACCTTCCCTTTTTGTATAGAACTAGCTTTTGACCGCAGCTTCGCTTGCGTAAAATTTTGAACCCGTTACGTGACGATTTTCCATACAAACTTTCATCCCCTATTTAACTCCCTTAGGGGTTGAAGATAAAGATAAGATAAAGATAAAGATCAATTTATTTGCATTAACATGAGTACATTACAAACATGCAATGGTGTTAAAAATAATTAGGTGCTACATGTTATGCCATAGAAGGCGTACAAATATTGTGGTTATGAATTTAATTGAAATAAGTCATTACCTATTATGAAATGACTATTATTAAATTATAATTTTAATGAAATGCTTAATAACTTAAACTAAGAGTTTATCATTTAAGAAGTCTGTTATGCTATAGTAACATTTCACAGTTAACATCTTTTTCAACCTTGTTTTAAATAAAGGTGTATTTAATTGTTTTGTGTTTTGTGAATTTCAAAAAATCTTTCCTTGTTCCTTGTCTACATTATAAAGGGAACCTCTGTGCAAAATTTCAGCTTACTAGGTCCAAGGGTTTGGGCTGGGCTTTGATAAGTCAATCAATCAGTCAGTCAGTCAGGACCTTTCTTTTTATTTATATAGATAGATTGTAGGAAAAGAAAACAAGGGAATCTAAAAAATCTTTTTATTGGGTAGAACTGGACCCTGGAGGATATTAATAATGGTGTTAGGTAGACTAGCCATGGACCCCCGGCATTAGTGGCATGGGCCCCTTAGGGGTCCATTGATACCCGTCGCCCGACCAGTAACAGGTCCGAGAAGGTGGCGCGCATGTGTTCCGTGCGCGCCCTCCAGGAGGACGTGGGGCTAGGCCCCACAGAAGGAGAGGTCTGCCAGGGGCTGGCGGACCGAGGCCTGCCGGGGTTGCGGTGCATGCAGCTGCGAATCCCGTGACCCCGGCCAAGGGTCAGGAGAAGGAACACCGTGGGTTTTTAGCTGGTAAGAGTCCGGCATAACCCTTCGCCTTCCCCAGGCGAAGGGTATACATGAGGATCTTCCCACGACAAAAAAAAAAGGGGTCCATGGATCCCAGGTTAAGAAAATCTGCTATTAGTGTTGTAGGTGTATTTCAGGCGGCGGTAACCACCTACCATCAGGGAGCCAGTTCTACTAACAGAAACTTTTATCAATTGCAACTGAATCGTTTATTCAAACAGTTTTCGCTTACAAAAACTATCAAATTGTTTGACAACAAAAACAATACCAAACATTTTGACGGTTTTCGTAGATAAAAACTGTCTGAATGTACGATTCATAAGCAACGGCCTACCTGGGCCGTCAGTTTGTTTGCCAACAAAATACTCTTATTTTTATTCAACCTATATTGTCCCACTGCTGGGCAAAGGTCTCCCCCATAGCCTTCCACTCATCTCTATGTCTTGCCTACTCTGGCCAATCTCCCATTAACGACTCTAAGTCATCACGCCAGCGTTTCCTAGGCCTCCCTCGGCGACGACGCCCGTCTTCCGGCACCCACTGCGTAACGACTCTAGCCCATCTGTCTTTATGCATTCTGCATACATGACCCGCCCAATCCCACTTCAGTTTTGCAGACTTATGGCCCACATCGACGATTCCTGTTTTGGAGCGCATCGTGGTATTACGTATTCGGTCACTGAGCTTAATACCCAATACGCTACGCTCCATCGCTTTTTGGCAAACCTCGAGTTTGGACTTTTGAGACTCAGTCAGGGACCATGTTTGAGCACCGTAGGTTAGGATGGGCAGAATGCACATGTCGATGAGTTTGCGCTTCAGAGTTGGAGGTAGGTCTCCCTTCATCAACGACTTCATGGACCAGTAGCTCTTCCAGGCGTTCTCGATACGGCGGTCGATTTCTTTATCCTGCCTGTTTTCGAAGGATACTACTAGCTAACAAAATACATAAAAAATGGTAGGTAAAATATCATGTATTTCTTTAACTATGTATAATTATTTAATAATTGCGCGTAGGATTACAGTAACCAATACAAGTTAATACCTACGCAGCTAGTTAGAATACATACGGTACTTACATGATTATATTTCATAGAATTTAATGTGCCTTTTCGAATTATTATCGTTAACCGACTTCTTCAAAAAGGAGGAGGTTCTCAATTCGTCTGTATGCTACATGCAGTTTCCCAAAAAGTAGTGTCAAGTAGATGTCCAGAGGTAGAGGACCCTTAGCGAAATGGGACCTATTACTAAGACTCCGCTGTCCGTCTGTCACCAGGCTGTATCTCATGAACCGTCATAGTTAGACAGTTGAAATTTTCACAGATGATGTATTTCTATTGCCGCTATAACAACAAATACTAAAAAACAGAATATAATAAATATTTAAGGGGGCTCCCATACAACAAACGTGATTTTTTTTTGTTCGTTATTGATATCGGCAACAGTTAGACGCTTGAAATATTCACAGAATATTTGTTTACATATTTACTTTAAAAATAATTAATTAAATTAAAATAAAACAAATATTTAAGGGGGGCTCCCATACAACAGACATTATACATATTTTTGGCGGTTTTTATAGATTGGTACGGAACCCTTCGTACGCGAGTCCGACTCGCACTTGGCCGATTTTTGAAGTTAGTTATGATTTATTTTCATGTTTTAACCAAACTCTGACTTTAATTTTTTTCTGATTTAGTGTAAGTATATTTTTTGTATGTATAACTCTAACATAATGCACCGATTTGGATGATTCTTTTCTTGTTTGGAAAGAGTTTTTACCCAAGATGGCTCTATTTAAATTTGGTGAAAATCTCATGAAAACCTTCAGAGATAGACAATGGAACTCTTCAATGACGAACAGTACCCCAATTGTAAATTTTTATCATTAACTAATGTGGTTTCGTCACGCCAAAAATGTATGTAAATTTAGGCAGCGCCTCTAGGCTCGGCGTTCAATTCTAGCGTGGATTTTAATCACGCTATTTGCCGCTAGAGGCGCTGCCTAAATTTTCATACATTTTTGGCTTGACGCAACCACAGAAGTTAACAATAAAAACTCACACTTGAGGTACTGTTATTGAGTTACGAGCAGCGTCTTTAGTAGTTCTAACCATGTTTAAATTAGGGCCATTAAAAAAAACTTTTTAACAAAAAATAAAACCGACTTCAAAAACACGAATTAAATTACTACCATATTATAAAATGATAAACAGGTTCAGAAATCAGTGCCTTCAATTTTGATCAACGTGGATTACCATAACGGCAATTTTTTATTCGTTTTTAAGATGTCGGTTTTATTTTTTGTTAAAAAGTTTTTTTTTTGTTTATCCTTATATAATAGCTCATAACTCTTTCTCTAGTAGACATATAGGTAACTAGCTTTTGCCCGCAGCTTCGCTCGCGTTAATTTAGAATTTGATTATCAACTCATAACACACTACTAAAGTTTCTATAATAATATAATTCAATCATGATTCGGAAGAAACGTAGCGCCATCTATTATCATAAGAACGTTATTGTTGTTTTCCTCGGGAACAGTACTTTTTTTCGGGATGAAAAAATGAAATGTTCCCTTTGTCTGTTTCTGTACACCTGAAAACGAATATGCAAAATTTCAGGATAATCGGTTCAGTAGTTTAGGCGTGAAAAGGTAACAAACAAACTTACTTTCGCATTTATAATACAAAGTTAGGATACCTTTGCCGATATTATGTGTGCATTATAATTCGCCCTTCAAACATTTGCCCTACAAATTATACTAAGTTCCAAGTAACATAAACATCGAGTGTGTTAGTTTTAGCCACATCCGCCTATGTGCTCTATACCTACACATGTACGTCATAATAGCGTTATGAGAATTTCAGCAATGCAGGATTTATGTTTATAGCGTATGAAGTCTGAATCAAAGTCAAATAGTTTTTATTTCAAGTAGACCAGATCCCTGGTGCTTTCAAAAGGTCAACACTAGGTGCTCGGTTCCAAGTAGTAGGTCCTTTGGAGAAGAACCGGCAAGAAACTCCATAGATATTCTTTTAAAAAAGTAAATGGTTTGACAATTTTCATTGTAGTAATGTAAGAACAATGCAGATTAATGTACATGCAGTTAACAACATGAAAAGCAATGAAAAAGTTAGCCTTTTAAAACGATTAATTGCCATAGCAGTTACGAGCAGAATAAGTTATTCATCTATGTATATCTTCTATCTATCTATGTATATAAAAATAAATCCCTATTTCCCTTGGTCACGGCATCACGCGTGAGCGGCTGGACCGATTTCGCATTTTTTTTTGTTGTTTTTGTAATTGTCAAGAAAAGGTTCTTATGAAAGAAAATTTTGATACTTAAAAAAAACTAAATTATCTCAGTATGTCCATATTCTTCATTTTTGGTAACCGCATGCCATGAAAATGGTTTTAATTTTTTGTTACTATTTTGATTTTATTTCTGAAGGAAGGTAAGTAAGTAGTAGTAGGTAGGTAGTAAGTAGGAAAAAGTGCATTGCAACGCCTGCCGGGTAGGTACCTACAGCTAGTTTATAATAAATTATTATTTTATTTTGTGTTTCTAAAAGCAATGATAGGCAAGCGGTTGAACCGCTTACCTTCCATGCAGAAAATTCGAACCTGGGGGTCTACTCCCTAAGCACGAACTCCGTAGTTTCGGCCTTAGTTACGAGCGTTTCCTACTCCTTATCACCTACGGACATACGATTATTTCGAGACCCGAACTAAGAATGAATGACAACACGATTTGACAGTTGTCCCTACTGCCGATGTAGGTATTTTTGCCCGTCCGAAAAGTTAAACTTGACACTTGGTTTGTTCACTCCTACGTTTCGGGCTACTATCGGACGGGCGATTAACTTCGTTGACGGACTTAGGGAGTAGGCCCCCTGGCCCGCACCTCTGACTTTTCGAATTCATGCGGTGAAGAAAAAGCATCATGAGGCAACCTGCACATCTGAGAGTGCTCCATAAAGTTGTTGATGGTGTGTGTAGTCCGCCAACCCGCCAACCCGCACCAGGGCAGTGAGGAAGACTAAGGCTGTAGGGTAACTTTTTCATCATCATCCTCTTACGACATTTAACCTTCTTTCTATTTCTATTAAACCTTTTTTTTATCACAGGCCACATCGTTTTGGAACATCTTATAAATATTCAAAATTAGAAAAGCACTCGAAAAAGAAAACAAGGAGAGTTCTTTTGCGGTCATTCGAGACGCAACGAGAAAAGTGTGCGGTCTAGAATTGAAAAAAAAAGTTTAATATAACGGCGAATGATGAAAAAGTTATCCTACAAGGCCTAAAACCATCTCATTCTGAGAAGCCCGTGCCCAGCAGTGGGACAGTAATGGGCTAATTATTATATTATTATGATATTTCTAAATTATTATAGCTTTATCGAGCTTCGTAATTTTGTATTTATATCTACCTTCTCAAACTGTGCGTCTTCAAATGTTCCGGAATAGCAAAAGACTACCATGATGATTTAAATTGAATTTTCTTCTTTTTGAATTTTCTAATAATCACTACAAAACCGGTCACAAAGGACGTATTTTTCGCTTAGAACCAAAACAGTGCAGAAATGTGCTCATTATTGCACTGTTTTACATTAATGCACTGTTTTTAATTTTTTGTTTAGATATAAATTTACCACAGAGGTTTAATGTCACCCATTAAGGTAGAACCGCACTAGGCGGAACTGCACCGCAGCGGAACTGAACTTCACGACGCGTCAAAATATTCTTTATATGAAATTATATGAGACAACACGCACTACGCGGCAACGGAACTGCACTGCAACTGAACTGCGCGGCAAAGTTGACCAACTGACCAAAAGTGTAGTTCCGCTGCCGCGGAGTGCGGTTCGACAAACTTCATTCCACTCCTATCGCGGCTGCATAATTTGTAGTGTCCGACCGAAACAGGATTTTTAGCCGAAACAGAAACCGAAACCGAATCTTCGGCGCCAGTCTCAGTTTCGGCCGAAACCGAAACCGAAACCGAACCTTATTTAGACATGTAAAAAAGTTTATTCTATTGTACAAGTTGGGGCAAAAGTAATCACCCGATGTTGTTTTGCTGTAATTTTTTTTACGAATAAAAATGTTTGGTTCTGCTTGTGGATTATGTTTATTTAATGTATTAGATTTTTTCCCATCAAGTCGAGATAATGATATCGATCAAGTGGCCGCCGTTAGAATTGATACCATACGGGCTCGTTTTATGAGTTTCCGTCACTTGTGTCAGAACTTCCGGCCGGAGAGAATATCCGACAGCATTCCTGTCGGATATTCTCTTTAAGGACTTCATGAGTCTGAGGCTTGTTTACAAAAAGACTAGAACGGTCAAATCGGGTGATCTGGCCGGCCAGTGCAAATCGTCAATGCGAGATATTAGACGCCGCGGAAATGCTTCCTTCGGAATATCGGTTGTGGCTCGTGCAGTGTGCGGCGTTGCTCCGTCCTGTTGGAACCACATGTCCTCCAGTCCCAATTCATCCAACTGAGGAAGGAAAAAGTCGTTGATCATGGCTCTGTAGCGCTCGCCGTCCACAGTATCTAAAGGGACGGCGAATTTCTCGAAAAAAATATTGGAAAATGCCATGAAACGAGCCCGTATCCGGTCAAGCTGGTCATCAATTCTGACGGCGGCCTCTTGACCGATATTATTTTCTCAAATTGATGAAAAAAAATCGACTTAATTAATGAAATAAACATAATCCACAAGAAAAACCAAACAGTTTCATTCCCAAAAAAAATTACAACAAAACAACATCGGATGATTACTTTTGCCCCACCTTGTATAGTGAAATCTAGTATCTTTTTTACACATATACAGACAGTTTACTCGTGTTAAATGAAATGAAAGACAATAATGGAAATATGTAACGAAAATAGTTATTCATTTATGGTATACTATATTAGCAATAAAACACAAAAAAAAATGTTAGACGATTGTCAAAAATCAACGCTTATACGTAAAGTACAGACTTCTTATTGACTATTTGTATTCAATGTCGTAAAGATTAATTTATTATTTATTGATATCTTGTATTTGATACTTGGTAGTTAAAGAATTATTTACCTAATTATCAGTATCAACAAAAATTACAATAAGTTGTACTAAATTCGGTAAACTTTGTCAAAAATCAACAAACAAAAACACAAACACAACACAACTATGCCGCACGCCGCGCCGACCGGAAAATTCAGCTGGCAACCACACAGGAGTCCCGAACTCATCTGAAGTTAGTCGGAAGACGCGCGACAACTCACGAACACTGAGTTTCGGCGCGGCCGAACTTTCGGCTGATTTTTGGCCGAAACCGAAACTGTAGCCGAAACACGATTTTTTGGCCGAAACTGGCCGAAACCGAAACCGAAACCGAACCTTCGGTCGGACACTAATAATTTGTAATAACTCATTGAATTTGTATTGAGACATTCTAAAATAAGTATGGAATGTTATTGGATCCTTCTTAAGTCGTGGCAAAAGCGTAAAATACTCGTCTTCTTCATATCGCGAGTTTGATATGTCATGTAGCCATATTCTTTGCTTTTTTCTTGCCTGTTCTTGGTCGATCCTTTCCTCTTCCTCGCACAACAAGGAAATAATAATCATATTATTATCCATTTCGTCGTTCATCTTGCTCAGAGGTTGCTTAGCTACTGAATATATTTTTGTAGCGCCGCTGCAGTTCAAGTGCGGCTTACTATAAAATGACGCGTCGTGAAGTTCAGTTCCGCTGCGGTGCAGTTCCGCCTAGTGCGGTTCTACCTTTTTAAGTTTAATATAAGATGTATGCATTAGATCAAAAAGATACTGGCTGAAAATAAAAATCACCTAAATAAAAGCGAAGTGGTGGAAAAAAAAACAAATAGCGCGCATTTTGTACCATTGTAAAACTTTGATAGTTCTTATTTAGCAAGAAAAGTTTAAAAAAATAATTATATGGATATTTTATCACGGTAGGTAGATTGATAGTTGAAAGAAAAGTAGAACACGCACCTTGCTTAAGTGAGTAATTAATGCACTCGTGTTAATTTAGTGCCCTCGCTTGCGCTCGGGCACCAACATAACACTCGTGCATTAATAACTCACTTTGCGCTCGGTGCAACAATCTACTATTATTTATCTCTTTTTACTTGCTGCACCGGTGGACGTCATCATGTCAACGCCGGCTGTCGCTGAAAACCAGTGCTGTGGCTCTGTCTCGTTCGTGAGTCGTAGCATTATGCTGAGCGATGGCCGTTTTGCGCGGATGTGACGCATATTTTTCCCAATAGTTTCTTTTTGGTTTTATGTATAGTTTTATTTTTGTGCATTATGTTGGCGCGAATAAATATGTTTTCTTTCTTTTTTCTTCTTTCTTTCATGAGATAATCTCTAGGCAATGGGTTCCATTTTTTTTTAACACGTTCAGTTCCCGGTACCGTCAGGGACAGCTCATTGTAAATGTAGGGTTTTCTTGCAAAATATATCGTCATGAAACAAGCAATAAGACCTCCTGAAAACATCTGTTTTACTACATAGTAGCGTGTTTTATGACACGGTTTTTAACCTGATGCTAAGAGCTCACCTTGAGGGTTTACTCTTATCGCAATCGTAATGCCGAGGGTCCTGGAAGGTTCACTAGCAATGTGTATGGCGGCATAACGTATGAGCTCTATAAAAAGTGTGGTGAACGTGAATGTGTAAAGTTTTTCCTTTTATGTATAACTAGCTTTTGCCGGCGGCTTCGCTCACGATAATTTATAATAAAAAAAAACTCTTAACACACTATTAAAACGTCTATAACAATAATTAAATCATGATTCGAAAGACACGTGGCGCCATCCATTATCATAATTGTTGTTTTCATCGGGAACAGTACTTTTTTTCGTGATGAAAGGTACTCTGTGTCCGTGTCTGTAGACCAGACAACGTATATGCAAAATTTCAGGATGATCGGTTCAGTGGTTTAGGCGTGAAAAGGTAACAAACAAACAAACAAACAAACTTACTTTCACACTTAGGATATAATATAAATATATAAATAATATAGTTAGGAAGTTAGGATGTTATGTCGGATTCTTACCGACTAATACCACCACAGGTGTTCCTCCGAAGACCTATAGCCGGGATCGGGGGATTCCCTGCATTCACCACAACCTCAGTATCCTCCTTAGACCCTCATAACAACATAGATCGCGATCACCAATCTGTATAAGACGAAGCGTTACTTTTTCTTCTCACATTTATTTTTATCTATCTATATAAATAAAAAGAAAAGTCCTGACTGACTGATTGACTGACTCATCAACGCCCAGCCCAAAACCTTGGACCTAGAATGCTGAAATTTTGCACAGATGTTCCCTTTATAATGTAGACAAGGAATAAGGAAGGATTTTTTGAAATTAAACCCCTAAGGGAGTTAAATAGGGGATGAAATGTTGTATGGAACATCGTCACTTAACGGGTTCATAATTTCACGCAAGCGAAGCTGCGGGCAAAAGCTAGTTTTTAATAAATGAGAGCAAGTTTCTCCGTCGATTGCGGGTGTGATACGAATACCTATGACAGTCGTTACGGGTAGTCAGATATCTGAAAGTCTGACAACCGGTCTAACCTTAGAATATCGGCATTGCCCAGTAACTGGGTTGCGGAGGTCTGATGGCAGTCTCTCCGTGTAAAATACTGGTATTCAGCCGCATCTGGTAAGACTGGCAGCTGACCCTTACATGAAGGGATAAAGACTAGGCAGATTTATTTTTTTATTTTTCTTATCCACAATGTAACCGACATTTTGTAAATATTTAATGAAAAAATGTAATCATGGAGTGTATTGCCCGTTCTTCTGCTTAAGAATGTACACTTTGGAAAGATCAGTCGCTTATTTTTTTTGATCGACAATTCAATATTACCTGTAAATGGGATAATTGAAATAAACGCTTTGACTTTAGCGTGATGAATACAGCAATGAAAAAGGTGCTGAATGTTTTTTTTCATTTTCATTCAAACCTCCCTTTTTCTTTGCTACCTTTGCACTATCGCCTATTCCAAGTTTCAGTATCTAATCAGTCGGCTAAACCAGAACTGAATCAAGCCGCAAACGCCTCGCCAAAAACGCGGTCACGTCTCGCGGTCAATTAATAATTCCACCACACCTATATTTGATTGTTTTAGTGCCTAAATAGCCGCGAATTCACCGCAGATTAGCAATGCAAATGGCCTGCTATCTGATTAAATTCTTTAACAATGCATCTAAGTAAATACCTGTTGCTAGAGCAAAATACATAATTGAAAGATTTCTCATTTGATCAGCTGGTAAGAGTGACCAAACTCATTCTAGCAGATATTCGATGAACTTGAAACCTGCGTTTCCACTATAATAATAATAATAATAATAAGATCTGTGGCCCGGTTGTCAAGGCGACGTTATAAATTTCAAGAAAGAAAAATATAATTTTAAAAATTATTACAAGTTCGTTGGAAATTACATTATTTATAATAAACAAGCAAAAACAACAATAAAACACAACAAACATGATAACAAAAAGGAAAAAACCCGCTCAAAACGAACAATAACATGGAATAAAAAGTGACAGAAACCGAATGTTGACAAGAAGCCGGGCCAAGACCCAACAAAGCACACACCTACCACCTTCGGCATCGTCGCTCAGCTCCGCCTCGCAGCCGCCGGAACCCGCCTCCATCGTGAGTGATGTGACACCGGCCGCTGCAGTTGCGTCGAGCTCGAGCGACGAATACTTCTCGCCGGCGACGACACCACCACCTGCGCGTCGCCGAGGAAGAGGCCGACCGCCGGCCTGCCTGGGATCTCGAGGCCCACCGGCCTCTGACAGGGTCCCCGCTCCCGGCGGAAGTGTGCAGCGCATGCGATGGACTCAGTCCATGAATGAGAACTGCATGCGCGCATACTTTGGGGCTACAGAGGGGGGAACTAACCTGACCGCGTACCGTGGCCGGATGCTCTCTCTGTTTCAGGCACTTGAACCAGCTGTCAACGTCTCGGCGCAACGACTGTCGGATCAGGTGCGAGTCATCCAACGTGATCATAGGTTGGATGACGCCGCGCTTGATAGGCTTCGTAATGAAATGCAGAATAGCCATGTCACCCCTCTCCCAGCGCAGATCAGGACGCAACCGCTAGTACCCCCCGCGGTACCGCTGGAGCCCAACCACGGTGACGAGGAGGAGGAGGACAGGGCTATATCTGCAGGTACCCAATGCAGTGAATTAATGAGAAGTGCTTTGGAGGATGCGCTCCGGGAATTTCGATCCACACCACCCGAGCTTAGGCCGCGGTTACCGCGTTTGCCTATGCATAACAAAAACAGAGCGCTGGTGTGTGCCCTGGATTTGCTGCTGTCAAATGTTTTTGAGAGCAGCGAAGATCTCGGCGATACACACTCAATCCTGTATTGTGCAGCTGTTGCAGCGTGTCGTGTAGCTCATGTGAAGTTCCCAAATGATAACAGAGCTACACGACCAAAATCTGCCGTGCCAGCTTGGCAGTGCAGGATTGAGCGTCGTATCGACGAGGCCAGGGTGCTCATCGGTAAGCTCACCTGCTTCAGGGAGGGCAATAGACGGCCGAGAGTGATGCGCTTTGTGAGGCGAGCATTCTCTGGGACTGATATCGGTCCTGGAGAATACGTATCTCGTATCACAGAGCGCATCGACTTCCTGAAGCAGAAGGTTTATGCATGGGCGAACCGTATACGTAGGTATAGACGGCGTGTGGATCGATATACCCACAACCGCATCTTCCAAAGTGATCAAAGGTGGGTTTATAGAACGTGGGAACGACCTGATCAAGGTGTGAGTGACGCGCACCTTCCGGATAATGATGTCATGAATGCATTTTGGCGCAATATCTGGTCGGTGCCTGTCACTCACACTGAGGGTGACTGGATGCAGGAGGTCCAGCGAGCATGCGAACCAATCCAGGAAATGGGGGCTGTAACTATTGGCCCCCAAGACGTAGCCAGTGCAGTCCGTCCAATGCCGAATTGGAAATCTCCTGGCCCGGACGGACTGCACAACTTTTGGATAAAATGGTTGCGCAGTTCGCATGCTCGTTTGGCCTCACAATTCCAGTCATCACTGGAATCTGGGTCGTTACCATCGTTCTTGACGACTGGGGTAACCCACCTGCTCTTTAAATCAGGTAGTACCGCGGAACCCAAAAATTATAGACCGATTACGTGTTTGCCAACGGTCTATAAACTTCTTACATCCATTCTGAGAGCAAAACTTAACCATCATATTGATAGTAACGCTATTATGTGTGCTACTCAGAATGGATGTAAGAATGGCTCCCGCGGTACTAAAGAGCTACTTCTCATTGACATGGCCATCAGCCAACAAGTTCGTCGGTCCCGAAAGGATCTGTCGACATGTTGGATAGACTATAAGAAGGCCTATGACTCGGTGCCGCATACATGGCTCATGAGGGTGCTGGAGTTGTATAAAATAAATGCAACTCTACGCACCTTCCTGATGTCATGTATGGGGCAATGGAGGACGGTGCTTCACTATCCAGGATGTCGACAAATTCAAGGGAACGGTGAACTGATCAGGATTGAGCGGGGTATATTCCAGGGCGATAGTCTGAGCCCGCTGTGGTTTTGCCTAGCCTTGAATCCTCTAAGCACATTGCTCGAGGGGTCAGGGTTAGGCTATCGGTTGAGAAGAGGTGGTCAGGTAATATCCCACCTCCTTTACATGGATGATCTGAAACTCTTTGCCCCCAACAATTTGCAACTGCTGGAGTTACTGAAGGTAACTGAAACTTTCAGTAATTCCATCAGGATGGAATTTGGTGTGGACAAATGTGCAGTCATGCATGTAAAGCGAGGGAGGATTATGGAATCCGTGGGAACCCAACTCTCGGATTTCATACACCTTAGGTCCCTCTCCTCAACCGAAACCTACAAATACCTGGGAATGTCGGAGGCGTTAGGCATCAACGAGGCTGACATGAAGCAATCGTTGAGGGAGCGTTTTTTTGGCCGCCTGATAAAAGTACTTAAAAGTCTTTTGTCGGGCGGTAACAAGGTGCGCGCCTTTAACGGTTGGGTCATGCCGGTCCTGATGTACTCCTTCGGCATACTCAGGTGGACTCAGACCGAACTTGACGCCCTGGATAGAAGGGTCCGTACGCTGCTGACTGCATATCGAATGCATCACCCACGCTCATCGGTAATGAGACTGTACATCCCGCGGAAGTGTGGGGGTCGAGGCTTTTTAAATGCTAAGACCCTCCACAACCGTGAGGTGTGCAGTCTCAGGGAGTACTTCTCCCAAGCCGACGTGGGGATGCATCGAGATGTAGTCGCAGTGGACAAGGGACTCACTCCGCTCTCCTTGGCTAAAGAGAACTGGCGCAAACCTGTGGTACTGGATACCAATGGCCGCAGGGATGTATGGCGGAGCAAGGAGCTTCACGGACGCTTTTACCGGGCCCTTCATGGGCCCGATGTAGATTTCCTAGCGTCCGTGGCCTGGCTACGATTCGGTGACCTCTTCGGGGAAACCGAAGGTTTTGTTTGTGCGATTATGGACGAGGTAATGATGACGAACAACTATAGAAAATATGTTGTGAAGGACGGCACGGTTGACATCTGTCGGGCATGCCACTGTCCCGGTGAATCTATCCGACATATTGTCTCTGGTTGTTCTCGTCTTGCTAACGGTGAGTATTTGCACAGGCACAACCTCGTAGCTAGGATTATACACCAGCAACTTGCTCTGAAATACAACCTTGTGGACACAGAAGTACCATACTACAGGTATGTGCCCGACCCAGTTCTCGAGAATGGTCATGTCACACTGTATTGGGATCGATCTATCATCACCGATAGGACTATTGTTGCCAATAAGCCTGACATCGTGGTGATAGATCGATTAGAACGCCGCACAATGATTGTTGACATCACTGTACCGCATGACGAGAATCTCGTGAAAGCCGAAAATGATAAAAAAATCAAATATCTTGATTTGGCACACGAGGTTGTCGACATGTGGGATGTTGACTCAGCAGTCATTGTGCCGATAGTCGTTACAGCCAATGGCTTAATAGCCAAGAGCCTCGACCAACATCTGATGAGGCTCTCGTTAGGCAGCTGGATCAAGGGTTTGATTCAGAAAGCGGTACTTCTGGACACGGCGCGCATCGTTAGGAAGTTCCTCTCTCTGGAGCCCTGACCGCCGGCAGCTTGGACCCTGTTCCCGATGCCGGTGGGCTACTATTTTTTATATTTTTAAATGTTTTTTTTGTTTTTTATAGAAATATTTAAAAATGTATTTAATAAGTAATGGAAATGAATAAACGAAATAATAATAATAAGATGATAACACATAACCTCCTCTGGGAAAGGCGTTACCTCATCATGAGATTAACGTAAAACCGGAGGGAACATTAGACTAGCTTTTTACAACCCCATCATATAATAAAAAATGTATCATGAGGTCTACTGAAAAGCTTACAAACCGCAGGGCAGCTTGTGGCGAGCTGTTGGTGAGTGGCGACACTGCGTACCTTATTGCCTCAGAGAGTCGGTCAGGGCCTCGTCTCCAGTTTGCCTTTATTGGCTGGCTGGAGTGGAACCCCAAGAGTGCCCGCAGGATTCTCAACTCTGTCTTGCCTTTATCGGCCGGCCAGAGGGGGGCCGCCAGAGCTATATGCTCGGGGGTGGAAGTGTCTAAAGGTGTAATAGCGGGGAAACCCACTCCGGGTCTCTTAGACCCGCGACGGCGAAACCGGGGCCACACCTCTCTACA
This sequence comes from Amphipyra tragopoginis, assembly GCA_905220435.1. NCBI lineage: Eukaryota > Metazoa > Arthropoda > Insecta > Lepidoptera > Noctuidae > Amphipyra > Amphipyra tragopoginis. The sequence goes on from HG992006.1 coordinate 10,610,703, forward strand.
CCTCTAGCCACTCACAGGTCTGTTGCCCCCTTCGCCTATGTACTGGCTGCTTTTCAGGGGGCCCAGCTAGTGAGCTGGCGAGTCACCGTCTGCCAATATATTTCAAATTTAAGCTTGAAAGGCAGACGCCGTTTTCTTCCGGCAATAGAAGTTATCCAGTCCATTTAACACCCCCTCCCATAGACCAGTTTTATTTTTACCATACTTCACAATAGTTTTGCGCCCACCTGGGACGGTCCATGACTGTACTCCAATAGTGCAGCCGTGGATTGTCCCGGGTTGGTGCCCCACCCCATTTTAGATTAAAGCTCTCAAAGGGGCCTCTGCGCGTTGGACCTGTGTCCCCGTGTATGCCTTCCAAAGGACCGGACATCTTCCGCACGGAAGATGAGCCGTGAACTGAAAGAGATACAAAATAATAATAAATATTTTTGGGACATTTTCTACACAGCACCATCTAGTCCCAAACTAAGCAGAGCTTGTACTATGGGTACTAGACAATGGATATAATACTTATATACTTTTTTTTTTTGTAAATACATACTTATAATACATAAGAAACACCCAGACCAACACAAACACTTATGTTCATCACATAAATATTTGTGTCCTGTGGGAATCGAACCCACGACCTCGTGATCAGCAGTCCGACACTCGAACCACTAGACCACAGACGTCGTCAAGTAGCTTGTGCGAAAATTTTAGGTTACATTTAACATGCAAAATGGAAACATAGCTTAGCATAGCTTGCATGCAAGTTGGCATTATTCACATTACATTGCGGCCTTAGGCTGAGCTTCCACCTGAGCTGTTAAGGAGGAGGAAGGAAAATGAAAAGTGATGAAAATGTGTAATGTGTTAATGTTTACAAATGAACGGTGCGAGGATAGGTAGCGGACTCTTTTCGAATATGAGGGAGAATAATACACATTCCTAGGAACACATTCCTCGTAACACATTCCTCGCAACACATTTTTCGCAACACATTCCTCGCAACACATCCCTCGCTCGCACTTCTTGCTTGTTTTGTATGAACAAAAACCTCGCACCGCTAAGCCCATATCCACCAGAGCTGCTCAGAGCGAAGCTAGGTTAATGAAGTGATTCTATTGGTGCTTACAAAACATATTCGTCTCTACGCAGGTTAGCACAGCTCTGGTGGATGCTCAGGTTTGAAGAAGGTGTAATGTCATATTTATACTTGCGAGCAGACTAAGAGTTAATTCCTGAAACCTAACATTGCAAATTCACCTTTATCTCCACAACTTAATGCACATATTTAATCTTCTTCTTGGTCGCGCTCAGACGTGCAAATTCCGTCGAATGCGCGCGAATTCGCGGGTCTTCTTTTTATCTCAGAAGAAAATTATGTGCATTACGTAGTGGAGTTATGGGTGAATTTGCAATGTTAGGTTTCAGATTAAAGCTTCGATGCGCTTCGACTTTGTCTTAGTATGAATTGAACCTAAGTAGGTATTTGTGTGGGGAAAGTGCACTGATATTGTATTGTTTTTAAATAGGTATATTTTTTTATACGTAAGTACTTACGATGAGAGAACGAGATAATATTTTTACCTTTTATGTTGACACCGTTCATATTATCGGTTTCACAAAATGGAAATTAAACTTAAAACTGTATAGGTAGGTCGTAATTACTCGTACCTAACGAACTCTGGACCTAACTATTATTGTTCAATAAAGTTTATAATTTAAACTCACTTAGAATTACTACTCGTAGATCGGATCAGAATTTAATAATTACTTACGGTAACAACAAACGAAAACATCGCGAGGAATCCCGCACAACTGAAGCTATATCTACACCAGTGCGCTTTCATGTTCATCTTGCGTCTTCGTCTGAAGCGCCATAGCGCTTGCCTTAATACTAGTTCGACAAAAGCGCATGCCCCTAGCGCACGCTAATCCGTCTATTGTATGTCGACTGACGACTGACCGAGGCGCACCAGTGTAGACGATAAGCTGCATGCGTCTTATGGCAATCAATATTGCATGCGCTTGACGCAAGAGGAATTGAAAGTTGAAAGCGCAAGATGAACATGAAAGCACGGGTGTAGACAAATCATGAGACGCCCAAAAAAGTTTTCGATGATGTGTGAAGTCCGCCAACCCGCACCAGGCCAACGTGGTGGACTGAAGACTAAATAAACCCTTCTCAATCTGAGAAGAGGCCCGTGCCCAGCATTGGGACAGTACCTAAGGCTAAGCGTATGCTGAGACGCAGGTGACGCAGCGCAGCGCAGTACAAATTTTGCCGCGCAGGGTAGATGAGGCAGACATAGGCCACGACCGCATGCTGCGACGCAGCTCGAAGACACATTCGAGTTTTAACTAGTACAAAGAATAGACGCGTTCGAGTTGAAGAACGTTTTTTTTTAATAGTCTGGACGATTAGTATCATACAAACAAGGTTCATAACGCACTAATTCAATTAAATGTTCTGTCATTGCAATAAAAATCGAATTAGCGGTAAAAAACACATGTCGACATGCACGCTTCGCGCAGAAATCTGTGCCGGCACTACAACGAGGCGCAGAGCAAGGGCCTTGCTCTGCGCCTCGTTGTAGTGCCGACGCACGCGTGCGACGCAGACATGTTGCCTTGCTGCAAGGCAGACGCATGTCTGCGTCGCACGCGTCTGCGCCGCAGCGTACGCAGCTCTCTTAGTACGTTCATACATTACAAAATGTGCTCTGCGCTACGCCGCGTGCACCTGCGTCACCTGCGTCTCAGCATACGCTTAGCCTAATTGATTGAGTGTCTCATGTTAAAAAGTACCAAATTAAAACTCACTGCGAAAAGTACCAGGTTACCATGAAATTGATGGAGCATCAATGTTCATTAATTTTTATCCCAAAACGATAAAACGATGCAACTAATGACGGGTATATCCACCATCACTTTAGAAGCTTTAAAAGCACTCGATGCTAATTAGACAATAGACTAATCTACATACTCTAAGTCATCCAAAATAGAGTTCAAAATCGCGCTGACCGAATTATATGAGGTCGTAACGGATGACATTCTGATTTCCGAATCGGATCATTGGTTCAACCCTTTTTCAGCAGTGCGTGAAGATGTGTAGGCATAAAATGATGCTTAGTGATGTTTGGGGGTACTCTGTTGTTTTAAATAAGGTGACTGAGCATTCTTTTGTAACAAAACACAGAGAATTTGCCGTTTTTTTGTATTTTTATATATTTTATTGTATTACTAGCTGTGCCCGCGACTCCGTCCGCGTGGAACTCGGAAAACAACATTGTGTCGCAGCAACTAAATAGTGTATATGTATTCCATTTATTATAATAATAGACAAAGGTGTCCCACCAAGGCACTTATATCTTTTAAACCATTTCTTTAGGTAGAGTTTCAGCTCTTCTTGATTGACCGTAAAGGTTCATATAACCATAATACTAAAAACGCGTTGCTTATTTCCATACATTTCCTTGTCAAAATGGATTATAATTGAATATTGATATTTATTGTGATAATGTAACGAAACCTTATGGCGATACAAAAATGGCTACAACGCCATCTAGTCACAATCGGCGAACTAAATCAAAGTATTTTACGCAGTGCAGTCTATAAAATGATTTCATTCGAGATGTGGAATAGGAAAGTACTTTAAATATATAAAAATTTCACATAAAGAAGACTTCATTTTATTTTTATAAGTTAGAAATAGCTTTCAAAGATTTCAAAAAGTTTGATCTGGAAATCGAACCAACCCAAATGCGAAAAAATATCATCTGTATTTTTATTTCACCAATCGATAGGATCAATAATACGGATCCAATCGCTCCAATAAACATTGTCTGAAATTGATGGAAGACCATAAAACGAAAATTGACTAACTTAGGTACATTTAAATTCAAGCACTTATTAATTGTTGTTAAGTAGTTCTTATTTTTTCCACTTCGTTCAATTTAAGACAGTGTTTTGTTGGAGAGATTTGATCCTGATTATTGACCATAAAGATATTATCAACAGGTGCCACCAGATGGTATAGCTTTGTCAGTTTGATTCCCGGTTCAGGCAAAAAAATCAGTAAAGGCAATATTTCTTACTTTTAAAAATAAAATGAAGTCACCTTTGAGTGAAATCTGCAATTTTTAATATTTAAAGTACCTACTTTCCCTTCATGGCTATGTGTTTTGGGACATTACCTAAGGCTTAAATAAACTTAATAAAACGGCGATGACAGGCTTTGAATAGTTCTGACAACAATGAACAAAATAAAATATATATAAAAACATTCCAAAAAATTACAAAAAGTGTATTTTTTTAAAGTGAGGTTTTAACGCAGGACACTGAGCCAGCGACCGTTCACTGCAGCACTTACTTCTGTCTACAGCTTATACTACGCAGTATATGGAAATAATGTTCCGTTGCTCGGCATCTATGAGCAATAGCGTGATAGTTTTATACCAGCATAAGCGCAGGCCCATCAAAATCGATTCACGCGATTTTACGATCCGAATATTAAGCTTATACTTCGCAGTATGTGGAAATAATGTTCCGCTGCTCGGCTCCTATGAACAATAGCGTGATGATATCAATAAGATGATACCAGCAAAATTGTCGCTCTTTATGCAACACATCAGCAAAAGTCCCATCAAAATCCATCCACGGGATTTTACGTGATATCCGGACGGAAAGACAAACAGACACAATAATTCTAAAAAAAAGTTATGGTTTCTGTATAGTACAACCGAATCGAAATTTTGGAAAAATATTTAATTACAGACAAAGTGTACTTTGAATTTTATTAATAGTAAATCGATTTATAAATACGTACTTAAAAGTATTCATAATAAAATATCGTATATGCCTTGCACAATAAAAAATTTAGAATACCTACACTCACTTATGAAATTGAATGTATTTCTCTTCCACTGCCATTCAGATAGATAGGTACCTAATAAATTTTAAATAATTTTAAAAAATCTTCGTTTTTTTTTATAAAAGCTTAGTTAGTACCTTCTTCGGATAGCATTTCAGTAGACCTTCCGTAGACTGAGAATAGTAATATATTCTTTGATTATATTTCCTCACAACGTGATTTGATACACGTAACGCCATCTATTGAAAAGAAATGATATACACAAATACATCATGCTAAGTTCTTCTAGAAAACTTAAAATTCGCATTACTTTTGATTGCGTGAACCGATTGCGATGAAACAAAAAACATATGTTACTTGGAGATAAGCACAATATTTATTTATAAAAGTCAACAACATTGGATCAGTTGTTTCTACGTGATGCTTGAACAAACAAACAGATAAACAGACAAACAGATAAACAGACAAACAGATAAACAGACAAAAATTCCAAAAATGTTAAAAATGGGTTCTATTGGTTATAATTTAACATCCCAACCAGGTTTTTTCAAAATATTTGCTATGTACAGACACGCCATGTCTACAGATTTATTATATGTATAGATTTGCAAGAACGCTCATTAGGTGCTACGATGCGGTCAATGCTTAGGTTTATCTGCCTTAAATTATTTTTAATCGCATGTAAGTATTTTGGTTTAAAAGGCTATGAATAAAAAGTTACTTTTAGGTGTAATTTTTTTTACAGGTTGTAAGTAAATTCGTGTAATTTCTTAAAACCTACCTAGATCTACCTATTAGATCTAGTCTCTATACTTTGCATGGGATTTCGCTCGATTAAAAATAGAATAAATCTATTTTTTCTTGTTAGGTGTTAATTATACTCTGTTCTACGAAGGATGAGTCCTGACATAGCGGTCATTTTGTAAATTGTAGCCGTAAGGAGACCTCTATCGAAAAAATTTAAACGATATTATCAAAAACCGTAAAATTGTTAATTAAAAAAAAGTTTTTTTTTAAATATTTCATATTTTGCGTATATTAACGTTTTGTAGAGAAACGTCAGGACTCACCTTACGGTGAAAAGGGTACCCTTTTGATGTGATCGTATTTAAATAAAACCACTGACTGGATAAAGGTTTGAACAAAAATAAACGTTTTTATTTTATTTTTTTATTTTAATGGAAGCCCGGCGAGATAGCTGGCGGGCACAATTGGTGCGGTATCGCTCCGCGTAGTCAGTTAACTAGAGGCGCTATAATACCTCAAGTTAGTAACACCACGTTTCCTTTTTGTTTTTGTTGAATCCAAAGAATCCCGTCTAGGGTCAACCTGTGACACAAGATCACAAGGTTTGAAAGAATTACATGAATTTGGATACAATCTGTATACTAACGGGGTGATCTGTTAGACACAAACTACTTAGTATCTTTTTGTAACTGTTTTCCCACTTTTATTTATCTTGTATCGCGGGTACCAAACAAACCTCACATGCACTAATACTCAGAACTGAAACAATTATCTGTAAGCCATACAAATATTTATTCCGTGCAGGAAACAAACCCATAACCCACAGCACAGAATCCAGCAATTGCTCAGCCGCTGCGCCATTTGCATAGTCAAGTATCATTATGATTATGAAAGAAGTTTGTACTGCACAACACTATGAATCAATAAGCCACTGAACTGACACAATAAATATCACTATTCCAGACAGCAAACTGTAAAATGTGCTCGACGTTCAAAGTAATGAAGAGTAATAAGTTCTGCAACTAACTTCAGTTGAGTGCAGCAAATAATATTAGTGCAGTTGTATTTTGTATTTCTTCTCAAACAAGACAATGGTAAGTTTATTATTTTCTCATTTTATAGTTGGCACATAACAACACACCTGTACCTATTCTCTGTAGAGTTGGGCAAAGGTGTAGTACACCCTCATTTAGTCCGAGACGGGCTGCAAACTGCAGACTGCAACTGCAGACCGCAAGTCGCCATCGGAATAGCGCCTTTAAGGTGTGCACTTTAAAGGTGCTATTCCGACAGCGACTGCAAAACTGCAACCGCAGACGCAGCCGCAGATCGCACCGCAAGCGATACTACTTTTGCAGTTTGCGGTCTGCAGCCCGTCTCGGACTTGTACCTTTATGTTTAAGTCCCATGTAATAGGAGGCGAGCCTATTGTCATCAGACGGACACAAATCCAGACTCCGATTTGCTACTGAGAAATTCCACACGGAAAACCCAATAAATAACACTTTGCCCAACGTGGGGATGCAACATAGGACCTTGCACTCAGCAGTCGCTTGCGACCACTAGACCAACGAAGCTGTAGGTAGTATGTATACAGGGTGCCAACTAATTCGTATAATTCCTTAAAACAACATGACTGGTATGGATTAACCACGCACGGGATTTAAAATGATAAAAATAAAAAACTTTTTTTTTCTTGCCATAAGACTAAGTTATCGTATGTAAACCACCATAAAACAAAAAAATAAAAAAACTGATTCAATAAAAAATACGTATTTTTTTTTGCAATATTTTGTTTCTATTTTATAGAGCATTTCAATGCCGCTAATAAATGAATAATAATAAATCGAGTGACGATACTTAAGTACGTCCGGCACACCCTGGGCAGTCAGCCACGCTATCAACCTTGCTGACTGGCTAATCTTTACACCATAGCATGAGCAATTTTTGTATAGCTCGTGCTGACACGAGAAAAGAAGAATAAATGACTGAAAGCACAGCGATACAGCTGGCGGACACGACTAGCGGGATATCGCTCTGCAGTCTTTTAATTTGGGGCGCTAAAATGACTTCGAAACAGAAAACCAGGTTTTTTTATTAAAAAAATATGTTTGCTTAATCTGAAAAAAGAACAGTGCTTGATCAATCAGTGTCACCAGTAGATTACGCGGTTTGAAGGAATTATACGAATTCATTTACACCCTGTATAATATTAATATTTTGTTTTGTAATTTTTTCTTATTTTATTTAGTTTTACTTGCTCTCAAGAAATTCAAATTAATTAATTTATAATTTAAATATTTTAATTGGGTGACATTTAAAATTTTTTTAATTGATATTTTTAATGTAATGTAACTTTTTTTAATGTAGGTAATGCGTAATTTAATTGATGTAGGTACTAACATATAATATATGTTAGTACCTACATCATATTATCCTACCTACAGGATATTATCCTAAGCTTTACTAACAAATATTGTGGACCAAAGTTGTCTTATTGAATAAAATATAATAAAAAAAAATAAGTAAACCACAATTCCGAGTAGTAAAAAGTAATTTCACAATTTGATGTCATCAATACAACGTGTTACATAATTCCCCTTAAAATAGAAAATGTTAATCAAGTAGTCTTTTATGGTTGTTGTCATTTACCTCTCAGAGGAAATTAGGTAAGAATGTAAATAACTTTCTGGGTAGTCTATGTACTCTTTACTTTTATGCTTTCAGGGTTGCGTTTCAGTGATGATTTTATTTTATGACTAGCTGTACCGCGTTGCAATGCTATTTTTCTTACGTACTACCTACATACTACTTACCTACCACCTACCTTCAGAAACTAAAAATAGTAACAAAAAGTTAAAACCATTTTCATGCATGCGGTCATGCGGTAAACAAATGCAAAAATACTGAGACAATTTCGTTATTTTTAAAACATAAAATTTTTCTTTCATATGAACCTTCTCCTGACAATTAAGAATAAAACAAAATAAAAAATTGCCAAATCGGTCCAGCCGCTTACGCGTGATGCCGACCAAGGGAAATAGGGATTCATTTTTAAATACATACATGTATAGATTTGTCCAATTTTTTTTTGGGTTCCTCTTTTGTTTTAAAATATTGCCAATAAACTCTTTACAAGGGACCTTTTAATCTCCTTGCTGCTTTAGGGGTATTTTTGTAATACGTTGTAGGTATACAAAATGCAAATGCAATGCTACAAATGTTGCTTGCTGAAAACTTCATAAATCGCCTGTTACTCCCACACACGTACAGATCACTCTCAGTCAGGAAGGAAACGACAACATTAATAATACAATTTCAACTTTATTTCCGTTCCCAGAACAAAGGCTAAAATAGCCATCTATAACAGCTAGAAATAAAACTTTAATACTTCAATAAGTCGATACAAATAAATTACATTGCCTTGAAGTATTGGAATCAATAGTGGTAATTAATTCGTTCTGAGAAAAAGCCAGGTTACTTAAGGCGAGTACCTATCGGTCAAGGTTTACCAAAAGCAGTAGTATTTGCCTTAAGTACTACTAGCTTTTGCCCGCGGCTTCGCTCGCGTTAATTTATAATAAAAAAAACTCAAAACACACTACTTTTCTTTAATAATAATTCAATCATGATTCAATAAACACGTGGCGCCATCTTTTATCGATATTGTTGTTTTCCTCTGGAACAGTACTTTTTTTGCGGAATGAAAGGTACCGTATGTCGGTTTCTGTACAACTGACAACGTGTATAACAAATTTCAGCATGATCGGTTCAGTGGTTTAGGCGTGAAAAGGTAACAAACAAATAAACTTACTTTCGCATTTATAATATTAGTTAGGATTAGGATGTGGGATCAATTGTGGAAAAACAAAGTGATCTCAATCAGGAAGTGGGTCAAACTGTTCCTAAAAAGACTCGTGTATCGTCACCGCGAGTGACGATACACGAGTGCGTCCCGCGCACCTAATGCTTGTTTCCCACGGTACGTGATATCGCGCACCTCGACACACGAGCTCGCACCGACGCACCATGGGAAGAGACTCGTCCGTAGTAACGCGGACGCGTGCGGAGCGGTGCACCGTACCCACATCACGCACTCTCATAATGTGGCTTCCCACGGTGCGTGGTTTTACGGATGATACCACGCACAGCCGGTGCGCGCTGCCACGCACCGTGGGAAGCCAGCTTTAGGCGGTCAGCCTCGCTACAAACATCCTCATACGTCACCACAGGAGAAGAAGAAGTAACAATGGGTTTTTTTATGAAAGACCCCATTCTAGTATTTCTCCTATATTGTGGGTGCGTTTGCAGGCACAAATCCTACATTCAGAACCCAGACTCAATTATACTAGCCATCGTGTGATTACTTAAAACAGCGTGATCTATTACTGATATACTCGTAGATAACACTGCACGGGATTTTACTTGATTAAATACAAAATAGAACTTTTTGTCTTGCGAATTGGTCGTATGATTGGACTCGGAGCAAAAACAATAGACTAAAAAATAAAAATAAAAATTTGAACATTTTATTGCCCCACACATAAATCAATGGAAGCATGACAACATACATAGCTGACGTGCACGACTAGTGCGATATCGCTCAACGCTGTCAGTTAACTCGGGGCGCAAAAATGACTTTAAATTATTTTTTGTTGATTCAAAATTATTCCCTTGCAGCGTGAATCTGTGTCACTGGTAGATCACGAAGTTTGAAGGAATTACACGAATTCGGATACACCTTACATACCTAAAATCAACCAACAAACGCTCATTTGTTTACTCATAAGCTTGCCAAGACATCTTGTTATTCAGTGCCGAATGAAAGATGTATAAACGCTTATGTACTGTAGGATACGTTTACCGATTGATACTACAATAATGATGACGATCCTGTTTACACATTTGAATCGTTACTGGCTTTTTGTTTAATGCTCATTACATTACCTATCGGCGGCGACCAGTAGCTCGTAAATAGTAATTTTGGTCAAACACGTTTTGTCATATTTAGCAAGAAAACCTCACAACCCATATAAAACACTGATACGAGTTCAATTTGAATGCAAATAAAGAAGTTGATTATGAATAACGACGAAAAATATGTTGACGACACGTTTGGTGCAGTGGCTAAGCAATTGGCTTCTGCGCTACGGGTCGTGGGTTCGATTCCCACACGGAACAAAAATTTGTATGGCCTACAGGTGGTTGTTCCGGGTCTGGGCGTTTGTTTGTGAGATTTGTGTCTGTAAACGCACCCACGATACAAGAGAAATCTTCGTGTGGGGCAACGTTTTTTTAAAAAAAGATAAAAAACAGAAAAGAAATAACGCACCTGTTTATTTGCTAATAATCCCGTATTTTACGTAAAAAATCCCATTTTTTACAAGAAAACCTCTTGAATATTTCGCATTTGACACCTTTCGAGAATTCATGTTCAAATATGAATTACGTGATTTGTAGGTAGGTTCATTTAAAATAAAACTAAAACACACTGAAATTCCTTACACAATTTTTTAGGAAACGGTTTTTTCCGTTTCCTGTAAAATTTTGCTTATTGCAATAACGAGGTTTTCACTAATGGCTGACGCTATGTAGGTACGGAGGGGCTAGTGGCTAATTAACAACCACGCGGATCACATGATCCGTAGTCAGTTCCCGGATGGATGACCATTCATTACACATCGAAATCCCTTCATAACTCGAAGAGCACGGTAAAACGTCGGTCCCGGGTATGAATACCAACGACAGCTGTTACGGGTAGTCACAAACCCGAAAGTTTGACAACCGGTCTAACCTTAGGATATCGGCATTGCCCAGTAACTGGATTGCGGAGGTCTGATGGCAGTCACTTCGTGTAAAATACTGGTATTCTGCCGCATTTGGTTAGATTGGAAGCTTACCCCAACACAGTTGGGAAAAGGCTAGGCAAAACATTTCCTATGTAGGTATGAAACTTTAATCCAACGGCAACATCCTAACTCCTAACTTAATATTATAAACGCGAAAGTAAGTTAATTTGTTTGTTACTTTTTCACGCCTAAACCACTGAACCGATCATCCTGAAATTGTGCTTAAACGTTGTCAGGTGTACAGAAATGGACATAGAGTAACCTTTCATCCCGAAAAAAAGTACTGTTCCCAAAGAAAACAACAATTATGATAATAAAGGATTTATTTTGATCTTTCTGGATCAAGGGTTTGATTCAGAAAGCGGTACTTCTGGAGACGGCGCTTATCGTTAGGAAGTTCCTCTCTCTGGAGCCCTGATCGACAGCAGCTTGGACCCTGTTCCCGAAGCCGGTGGGCTACTATTTTTAAATGTTTTTATTTTATATGGAAATATTTAAAAATAATTACAGCCGCTAGACCGATCTTCCGGGTTAAGCCACGCTTGCCGAGGTTGGTCTGTGGATGGGTGACCATTTACCATAGCGAGTTTCCTCCGTGCCTCGGAAAGCACGTAAAGCCGTTGGTCCCGGCTGTCATTTGTAGATCTTTGACAGTCGTTACTGTTGGTCAGAAGCCAGAAAGTCTGACAACCAGTCTTACCAAGAGTATCGTATTACCCAGTTACTGGGTTGTGGAGGTCTGATAGGCAGTCGCTCCATGTAAAATACTGATATTCAGCTGCATCCGGTTCGACTGGAAGCCGACCCCAACATAGTTGGGAAAAGGCTAGGCAGATGATGATTTAAAAATGTATTAGATATGTCTATAATTGAATAAAGGAGATGATAATAAATGGCGCCACGTGTCTTTCGAATCATGATTGAATTATTATTATACAACGTTATTTTTACTTTATACGAAAACCGAGACACCCCATCAAGATTTTCATCAGAACTGCCTGAATATGTGTTTTTTTTTTAGTAAATCTACAAGTTACACCTTAGTTTACGTCGCGTTAAGTTCGCTAAAAAAGTGCGAAATGCCTGAGATGTGCTATGCAGGGGTTGTCTAATACACGGAAACTGACCGAGCGGACCATTTCAAGCCTCAAGGTGTCTATTCCCGTCAATTGTTATGGGTAGAAACCTACTGAAACAAAATTGAAATTTATGAAAAAAAAAAAACAAAAAAAAAAGTGGTGTAAAAAATATGTCAATCGATTCTCCTAGTGATTCTGAACAAACTAGTTTCAGGTTTAGTATATACTAAAACTAACCTTGTATAAACTTTAATAGTGTGTTAAGTTTTTTTATTATAAACTAGCTGTTGCCCGCAGCTTCGCTAGCGTGAAATTTTACATTATAGAATACATACATTACAGAATTTCTGATCAGTAACCTAAATATTGAATTCCATGTTTCTTACTTCAAAAGTACCAGATTTCTCATACAAACTTACAACACTTATTTCACCCACTTAGGGGTTGAATTTCCAAAAACCCTAAAACACGTGTACGTTTATTTCTGACCAGTAACCTAAATATTGAATTCCATGCTTCTTACTTCAAAATTACCAGATTTCTCATACAAACTTACAACACTTATTTCACCCCCTTAGGGGTTGAATTTCCAAAAACGCTCAAACACGTGTACATTTACTCCTAACCAGAAACCTTAATACTTAATTTCATGCTTCTTACTTCAAAAATGACGGACTTGCATACAAACGTTAATCACCCTTTTCACCCCCTCAGGGGTTGAATTTCGGGAAATCCCTTCTTAGTGGATGTTTTTGTCACGTAAGGAACCTACTGTCCAAATTTCATATTTCCAGCTTTAGTGGTTTAGGCTCTGCGTTGATGAATCAAATGTCAGTCAGTACCAGTCTCTTTATACATATATAAGAAGAAGATTATCGCGAGCGAAGCCCCGGGCAAAAGCTAGTACATTATAATAATCTGCTCATATACCTAACCCTATACATTTTTATGAAAAAGGGTTACAAAAGTAGGATTTAAGTTGTCCCATACATACACACGATTATTCAAATCACTTGCAGCTTAACATTTTTATTTGTACTAGGGTTAAGTAGGCGTTCTAAATTCATTCTGAGACAGAAGTGTCTCTAGAAATAAAAGAGAATTTATATGGATATTTGAAATTCCTTAGAGTATTCCTGCAGACTTCGTCGACCTGTAACATACCATCACGCCCGTATTCCTCGAAGGGTTGGGCAGAGGTATACCTATAGTAAATCCTCATTTCGTGATTAAGCCTCATGCAATAGGAGGCGAGCCTATTGCCATCATCATCAATCAGCCTAAAGACGTCCACTGCTGGACATAGGCTTCCCCCAAAAACCATGTTGCGGGGTTTGCCATAATCGTCACGCTTGGCAGGCGGGTTGGCGATCACAGTATGGTTGTTAAAACACTCAGAGTACGCTGCCCATCGTCTAGTGAATCCCTTAATCGCCTTTTACGACACCCATGGCGACAGATGGGGTAGTGCTATTCTTTACGTCCGGCACCATACGGACGCATTGCCATCAACCGGGCATAAATCCAGACTCCGGGCTGCTACTGAGAAATTCCACACGGAAAACCCAATAACACTTTGCCCGACCTGGGGATCGAACCCAGGACCTCACGCTCAGCAGTCGCGCTTGCGACCACTAGACCAACAAGGTAGTCCTTCTTTGTATTGACTTTCAATACCTTAGTCATTTAATTCGCTAGTTCGGACTCATCTCTTATGTAGCAGCGGGATCAGACACTCAATTAATTATTCGGCCACTAACCTACATTTCAACTTGCAATAACAATGTAAAGATCCACATATTTTTATAAAACAACTAGCTGTACCCGGCATGCGTTGCAGTGCACTTTTTCCTATTTACTACCTACCTAATACCTACCTTCAGAAACAAAATCAGAATAGTAACAAAAAGTTAAAAACCATTTTCATGCATGCGGAAAACAAATGAAGAATAAGGACATACTGAGATAATTTCTTTTTTTGTTAAATATCAAAATTTTCTTTCGTAAGAACCTTCCCCTGATAATAAAGAACAAAAAAAAAATGCGAAATCGGTCCAGCCGCTAACGCGTTATGCCGTGACCAAGGGAAATAGGGATTAATTTTTATACTTATATATACAATGTGTCCGGTCATGGACTGGCGATATTCGAGGTACTTATATAACAACTATTCTAGTACACAAATACACTATACATTAGGGTCCAATCCACTTCCATTTTTTTGTTGAGATAATATCATTCTGTACGTGTGTACAAAAAAAGTCATATTTCTCAAAGTTTTGGTCCTACTGAGATAAAAGTAGGCTTATTCGGAGGGCAACAATATTGTCTATCGTTTACATTACGATACAATGGGTTCACATAAAGACATACAGTTGTAGACAATATCTCAACAAAAAAGCAAAATGGCTGCCAAATAGCGGGGAAGTGGATTGGACCCTAGTGTGTAGTGTATTTGTGTACTAGAATAGTTGCTGTATAAGTATCTAGAATATAGCTAGTCCATGGTCGGACACACTGTACAGATAGATTATACGTATTGGTGCTCCCACACTGGTGTTACAAAATGTTTACTAACATTAGTAAACATTTTATAAAGAAACATAAATAAAAAAAATGTATTAAAATATTATCTAAAATCTATTAATAGATAGATTAAATTTATTACTATCCGATATTTTTATCTTTTTCTTACATTTTTAGTCAATGTATTAATGTTAGAAAATGTTTGTAAACATTTTGTAACACCAGTGTGGGAGCACCATTAGTCTATCATTCCCAGATTAGTTTGATTTATAAGTGTTTATCCTTGAAATCTTTTAAATGGCCGTATTTTTTGTATTTATAACTAGCTGTGCTCGCGACATCGTCCGCATGGAAGTCGGAAATCAACATTGTGTCGGAACAACTAAACAGTAGGTATATTATGCACTCCATTTTTTTAATCTAATCACATTTGTTTCCAATAAAAGGTTACTGCTCATAGCCCACACTTAATGACATGATAATCTGTACCCTATAACCTGACCCGCTTTGTTAATGGACGTGGCTGCCAAATTTCAACTGGATCTGTCCACTAGCACTGGCGTGAAGCTCAAACATATGAACGGACAAACAGACAAAAATTCAATACAATATCCTTCCTAGGATTGTAAAAGACACAAAAACATAATCGTTTAGGGGTGATTCTATCATTACAGTTAGGTATAGCTATTATAATATCGGTATGTCAGGATTGCGAGCAAGGTAAATATAGTAAACAAAACCAACATAGACTCTCGACCACTGAGAGTACTTATATTTGCGTTATTGTTAGTAACATGAACTAAATAACAATATATTAATTTACACAAGTATACAAGATCAGAAAATAAGAACAAGCAAGTCAGATATAAAAGGTCAGACTTCTTCAGCTAATGAACACAGAATGCTCCGCTTCATCGAATGCCCACCGCCTTTATAACATCGGGTGCATTCATCCATATCGACGACTACCTTCGTTTGTCAACATTGCCCAGTGTTACCCGCTAACGATAACAGGATGCCTTACACTTTCTCTTTTCCAAAAATATTTTTATGTACAACTTAGCATCATTACTATTTTGTTATATGTATAGATGAACATTTTGTATTCCAGCTGTACGTTTTCCGAACAAAATAAAATAAAATATTAGGCAAAAACAAGAAGCATGACAAACAAACACAAACAGATCAAAACTGCATCTAAAATAAGCTCACTTTCAATTTAACAATTCGGGCCACGTCGTGCACATCACGGCCGTCTAACGATCGTTCACTTTACAACTCGTACACGTTTCAACCGATCCCCACAACTGTCCAAATGTCCGGACATTTTGTACAAACTTATTTTATAGGAACAAGTTTGTTGCAACTTGCAAGTACTTGCAACTGGACAAGTTTCTACGACCGCTGTCATAAGTTTTTGTTGGTAGTACGAAGTTTATTTTCCTTCTTCTGTGTTTAAGTGCAGGATATGATTATAAATAGGTCTTGTAAACCGAAATTAGGCTATTTAATTAAACAATTGAATGAATAAAAAACAATTACGTCAAATCTCAGTACCCTAAGCAAGATATCTCTGTGAAATGAAAACAGGAAAAAGTTTATCGTACCCGTTGTTTTCTTTACAAATCTAAATCCAGTTCGACTCGCGACCTCGCCGCGTGTTCAGCTCATGATTAAGGGCTCCGATTGGGTCCGAAACTAGTCCGGCAATCCCGTAAAATGCACGTAAGTAAACCGTACCGGCCTGTCCACATCTCCACGTCACGACGTCGTCAACGTGGAACGGTGCGGTAACGCGGCACGGTGCGTTGACGTAACGTGTAAATTTACGTTACCGTATCGTAACACGTTCCGCCTCTAGCCGCAAGCGTACACGTATATGCGCTCCGCCCACGCTCTCCACGCCCGCGAGTTAGTCGCCGTCTATGTGCTCTGATGCTTTAAACCCATACCTTACTGTTTCTCTTATTAAAATTCAGGATCTACATGGTCAACGATAAATCTAACAATGATCCTGACGTGCATTTTTACGAT
This sequence comes from Amphipyra tragopoginis, assembly GCA_905220435.1. Taxonomy (NCBI): domain Eukaryota; kingdom Metazoa; phylum Arthropoda; class Insecta; order Lepidoptera; family Noctuidae; genus Amphipyra; species Amphipyra tragopoginis. Next base: position 10,627,799 of record HG992006.1, read on the forward strand.
ACGGTAACGTAAGCATGTTTCGTCAACGCACCGTGCCACGTTACCGCACCGTTCCACGTTGATGACGTCGTGACGTGGAGATGTGGACACGCTCTAACTAATTACAAAAAATCTAAATAGACGAATATTAAAAGAAGATGAATAAAAGGGAAATAAACACAATCATCTAATTTTAAAAGTAATGTACCTATTCCGTGAATAAATATTCCTTTAATTCTTTTTTTCGATTTCTTATTCAGCTACGAAAGTTTAACCAGAACTTCACGTAGAATTTCGTAGAACGGTGTTGACCCCTAAAAACTTTTACCTGTAGAAAATCAAGATGTCCAACAGATTCACCTGAACGATTCCGTCGAAGTAACTATCTACCGTAAAATTTTGTTAGCCACCTACTATTCTACGTACGTGCCGACATTGATGTGGATATACCTAGTCCCCTAGTCCCTGAGGTAGATAATGTCTAAAGTCTGTATTTAACTAGGTTCTACCTTCAACTTTGTTCATACGGGGTGGATATGATAATACGACAATGAATGATACCAGGTATTCTATGATGGGTTTTAAGACCGGACACAAATAATCAATCATGTACGTTCAATAGTTTAGTCACAGGAATTTTCGTACGATTTAATAATTTTACGAATATCAAGATCTCTACGCGAAGTTATGTAAATCTATGACCCGTTTAAACCAAAATTATGTACGTTTACACGTGTAGATGTGATGTGATGTATGATGTGTATAGGTAAAGTTAACATAAGTTTCCACTTCAACGTCCTTTCATCTACATGAATAAGTGAAATTGAATTGTTTTATTATCATATCCACCCCGTATACCACCCTTCTTTCAAAAATCTTTATTTTCTTTAAGATATGGACATGGTTTAATTTAAGATCTCAGTACATTCTCTCATTAATAAAGTTGTGAGCATTATGCTCACACTTTTATTAATGAGAAACGCTGCTCGCAATTATTTTATAATGAGGAAAATGGAGCGGGGAACTCAATACGCCAACATACGACATGGGAGTTTGGACAAGGGCGCTAGGCACTTTAAGATGAAATAAATAGATTGGGTTAATAAAGCGAGTGCAACTTCTTGGAAATAGGTCTACAATCTGATATGGATCTAAATGAACGTGGCGAAATAGAGAACTAATATGTTGTAATGTACTGGATTTGAGAGGTTTTTGACACGTTCTTTCACAAGCAGCGCCTATCACATCTCTGGTGGTAAGGTAGCCTTAGGGTGCCTTTCCACCAGAGATGTGATAGGCGCTGCTTGTGTGTTATGCAGCTATGCTGCGAGAATGTAAAAGCTAAGCTACGAAACTATGTGACCGTTTCCACTGATGCTAAGCTATGTAGCGGATGTAGTAAGATGTGCTCGGTGACAAACGCGCGCCTACTGTAGGTACACTGCTCTGCACATAGCTACACCACTCGCGACCATCCATAGCACGCATCCACAGCACGCATCATTCCATTTAAAAAACGTAGCTTAGTTGAATCAGTTTCCACCAGCGCTATGCTATGTGGACCAATGAATATGATTGGTGGATATCAAACGCATCCACAGCAACGTTGCATAGCACATCTCTGGTGGAAAAGCACCATAAAGCATAGCACTGGTGGAAACTACTGGTTTAACTAAGCTACGTTTTTTCATATAGAAGGATGCGTGTGGAAGATGCGTGCTATGGATGCGAGCTATGGATGCGTGCCATGGATGGTCGCGAGTGATGAAGCTATGTGCAGAGCAGTGTCCCTATAGAAGGCGCGCGTTTGTCACCAACATTTTTTCATAGCACATCTTACTCGCTCCGCTACATAGCTCAGCATCAGTGGAAACGGTCACATAGTTTCGTAGCTTAGCTTTTACATTCTCGCAGCATAGCTGCATAGCACATCTCTGATGGAAAGGCACCCTTATGCTTTTCATCTGAACATAGCCTAGCATTTGTATTGTCCGCACGTACGTTGTCGTTGTTCGAAAGAAGAATTGAAAATTTGATGTCAAATGTCAATACACAACTTTTAAATTAGGTTTTGAGACCTCCTAGCTTTATGTATTCTGAATAACTTTAAATTTAATATACCTATGTTTATCTAAGACCATTTATCTTGCTGAGGCACGTATCTTTAAGATGTAAAAGAGAACGTAGGTACGGTCAGCAACAAAAGTAGCTGAACATTTGAGTTTTTAAACTTTGCATTGATTATATAATTAATTGATAGGAAACAAAAGCTTTCAGACATACTTAGAGCTGTATCTAGCAGCTCTAGGTACCATTAAAGTTTTAGTTTTAAAACATCTAGTTTTCTAATCAATGCCAAGTTTAAAAACTCAAATGATAAGCTACTTTTGTTGCTGACCGTACTGTCCGCGAGGCCTAAGCTGAGCTTTGCATTTGTGTGAGAATGAATGCAGACGCGTCCTTTGCTTGTTTTAAAGCGGTTTATACTGCTTTTAGGCAATCGATTTTATGTGCACTCACACAAATGCAAAGCTCAGCTTACGCCTCGCCAGTTGCACCTAATATGCAGTCTATTGTAGGGCATAACGTCAAATTTGACATAACGTATTTTGTTTCATATTCATAATCATAGCTGCAAGTTGACTGCACATCCAGTTAAAACTGCAAACTATGCAGCTTGAAGGTAGTGCAAGTATGTGGCAACTGCCAACTGGAAGTAAAGCCAACTCGCAGTTATGATTACCAACATGAAACGTAATATGGTTCACCTAATGTGAATGTGGATGGGATGTGAAATGTTATTAATAATTAGCCCCCAGATTAGGCCCGGCGTCGTGTAGTCCCGACCTTAAACCATAATACCATAAACCAGAAACTTTCAAATACGGTATGACGGTAATGTACGATTTCCAACAAACGGGCCGCGCCGGAGCGCACTTCACACTGTGCTAAAGGAAATTCAGGCTTATATACAATAGTTAAGTTTTATGTTTGCATGGAATTTACGCTGCTTGGAACTCGGTTAGATCCGCGCGTATGCCGTGGCAGCCGGTCGGCTACTCGAGTATGCCGCGGCAGCTGGTCAGCTCCTCGAGTATGCCGCGGCAGCCGGTCTGCTGCTCGCGTACGTGGACGACGGCGCTCGGCTGTCATCGCGTCCGGTCAGCTCCGCTCGGCCACACCGCAGGTAGAAATTGACTGCGATAGCGGATACGCGAACACGGCGCGCATGCGCCCGGGTTCCAGCAGATTGTAGCAAGAACCCTCTTCGAGGGTAGCCCTTAGCGCAAACGTAATGCCAAGGACCCTCCTGGAAGGTCCATCAACCATATGTATGGCGGCATGGCGTATGAGCTCCATTAAAAGTGGTGTGGACTCGAATGTGTAAGGCACTTGTCCCACCGCCGACGATGAGCGAGAAGCGAGTAAAGCTAGAAACTAGAAACGAGGAGTGTGCGAGTGCGACGGGCGATTACTCGCACCAGTCGCAATGGCCGCTGGTTGGTCTCTCGGCGTGAGTTCTGACCACCAAGCGAGCATCGCTGAGCAAGTATCGCTGAGCGAGTATTATCTTTGATAGCTCTTGTCGCTCAGCGACAAACTAGTGGACCGAGTCCTCGCCGGCAGTGTAAACAGTCAGAGATCAACTATTAATATATGCATCTCTTTTGTTTACACGGAATGTATATCTATTGTACGTTTCTTGAGCGAGGAAATAGCCGATAGTTAGTCGCTTCCTCGCCGGCGGCGGTGGGACAACTGCGTTAAACTACAATAATTTCACCATCATATTTATAGCAGCATAAAATATTTACTTTGGCTAGTCACTACAGCGTTCAGCAAGCTGTCAGCATGTTTGTGATAATTATCGATTTATAACCAACAAACGCCTTGTTTATACGGCTAATGCAGACTCCGTAGGTGGCGATTGATTTCTGAAGGATTTGTTAGCTAAACCAAGTCCATTGTAGCCTTTCACCACGTATTTGATTGCGTATTGTTCTATAAATACTGAATGCGAGTGGGATTTGGATATTTCTGGAACTTTGGATCTGTTTTTGGCTTATACCTAACGTCACCATACGTCCCGGTTTGAGCGGGACAGTCCCGCTTTTCACTTATGTGTCCCGCTATTCCCAAAAACACGTAAATGTCCCGAGGATTCCGGCGACTGGGACCGCAATTAACTGGGACCGCGGTCCCAGTTGACGGATCCATTTTATTTTAATATTTTTCTTCCGGCGACTGGGACCACCAATAAGTCAGTACTAAAATCTATTGTTCAAGTCAAAACTGTACAGTCAAACGAAAAAGTTTTCAAATTAATAATTAAAGAAAAAACTCTTTGATGCAAAAATAACATTTATTCGTAGAATATGATATGAAAAAACACCCTTTGATTATCGTTCCTGTTATTTAAAATGTACGTAATAAAAACATAAACATAAATCATGTTAGCAATAATCAACAATTAACAACCAATAAGTAATTATCTATCACAAAATCAGCCTTAACAATGTTAAAATACAATATAAATATACACGTAAATCATAATAAAAATAATCAACGTACGTTGTACGTTACGTAAGTTAAAAATGTGATTTTTTGTTTATGGAGAAATTTTAATAATTTTGATCTTAAAGCGTAGGGTTATGTCTAAACTAAATATTCCGTTTGAATTATGTAAATCGGTTCACTAGTTTCAAAGATATAAGAGATATTATAAAGAGAAAATGTACTGAACTAAATTTTTTTAAGTTTATGTTCTACAAAGTTTTTATATGTATAACATAGAAATATAATGTTATTGTTTTAAATAATTATAAAACATATTAGAAATGTTATGTAATAAAAATTGTAAAGGAGCTCGTGGCTAAATAATTACAGCCGCATAGACCGATCTTCCGGGTTAAGCCACGCTTGCCGAGGTTGGTCTGTGGATGGGTGACCATTTACCATAGCGAGTTTCCTCCGTGCCTCGGAAAGCACGTAAAGCCGTTGGTCCCGGCTGTCATTTGTAGATCTTTGACAGTCGTTACTGTTGGTCAGAAGCCAGAAAGTCTGACAACCAGTCTTACCAAGAGTATCGTACTACTCAGTTACTGGGTTGTGGAGGTCTGATAGGCAGTCGCTCCATGTAAAATACTGATATTCAGCTGCATCCGGTTCGACTGAAAGCCGACCCCAACATAGTTGGGAAAAGGCTAAGCAGATGATGATGTAATAAAAATTGTAAGGATCAATTATTGGAAATTAATAAAGAAACGGAGCTAAAAATATTTCGCCTTAATCTATTACTAAAACGCCTTAATCTATTACTAGCGCAGGAATAAGGTCATGTCTAGGATAAGTAAATGATATTTATATGTAGAAGTGATATTTTTGAATCGTAGTGTTTTTACTTTGAACATTTTTTCGTATGACTGTACTGTTTTGGTATTGATTTATTGGTGGTCCCAGTCGCCGGAAGAAAAATATTAAAATTAAATGGATCCGTCAACTGGGACCGCGGTCCCAGTTTATTGCGGTCCCAGTCGCCGGAATCCTCAATGTCCCGCTTTGAAAAAAGGCAATCCGTGGAAATTAATTCAATATAAAACGGGCGCGTATTTATTAATTGCATCGGAAAATATTTTGTTAACCAAATAACATCAAAAAGTCATGTCAACATTATCACCTAATATACCTACACATTCATTGTATAAACTAAAGCTGATCATTATTTCAACTTAGAGGCAAACGTGACCAAGGTTAATAATAATTTTAAAAAATTGTGTACCTAGTAATTTTACCTGTACTAAACTGTAAAACTGTGTTGTACATAGTTTTTTGGTAAAGATACATACTTAAAGCATAGAAATCGGCCACTAGATGTATATTTTTGGTAAACTACGTCTTTGGATCGAACTAGGGCGGATGGATTAGTATAGAATAGCAATAGTATTGTATTATAGGATTGACATAAAACAGACCAGTTCTGTATACTAGGCCGGCACAAAGCTTCTGATTATTTAGAAAATAATTGGCTCTTCGAAACTTTATAAATAGTCCACTTTGAATTGTTGTGTGCTCTCATATAGGTAGTTCTTTAAAATGTACAGTCGCGGACTTGTAATGTTTACTACCCTAAGGTCTGTAATTGCTTGCACGTTACTTTTTCATAAGGTCGGTCGGTCGCTCGCAAAAAATTGACAGGGCAAAAATAGTTTTTTCTTAATTGGCAATAAAGGTTCATTTAAAGAGGCTATATACTTGGCAGCATAGAAAAAGAAATCATCCTATTTAGTAAATTCAATCAAGTCCGCTCTATAAAACTTTTGACTTGAAACACATACTTAAAAGGAGTTCATAACATCAAAAAGCGGTTAATAGCCTTTTTGATAGAATCGACGCTTCACAATTAAAAAAGTAATACTTATGTAAGTTGATATAACAACTTAAACCTTATTGCCCACTGTGTGAGAAGGAATTGAATTAGAAATCTGATAAACATTTCGAGTCCGCGGCTGTACAAAAAATAGTTTTTTTGGAATATTGAAATACAACTTTATTTCTTTTAATTTTAAGTTTTATTATAAAAAAGGACTTATTCATAAAAATAAAAAGATCACAGTGTATAAACGACGCAGATTTATTTTTAAGACTATCTTCGATCAGTCCAAAAATGATGACCCAGGAACAGTCATCACAGTCTTGACTGAAAAAAAAAAGAAAACAATATTAAATATTTGAACTTAGGTAGGTACGCACGGCTATACATCAAGCTATATATTTCCAGTTTACACTGACCTCTCATTGTAAGGAAATCCTATACAATGCGAGATCAGCTTATACTGGAAATGGATAGCTTGATCTGTAGCCGTGCATACAAAGCAGTGATAGCCTAGCGGTTGAACGCTTGCCTTCGAACCTGGGGGCCTACTTCTCGACTACTACGTCGAAGTTTCGGATGCAAACGAAATAACGACAAACATCAAACTTATAAATATACGATCAAAGTATTGTCAAACAACGAACTGCTAGATGTCAATTAACATTAGGAATAGGGTAAACGAAAGACAAAATGTCAAATCGCGAAAATCGTATCGATCATCAGCTCCGAAACACTTTCGTGGTTCGGAAACATGCGATCCTAAACTTTGTAAAGTCCGTTTTTTAATCTCGGAGACTAAATTGACAGGCACAAATGTCAAACTTGTAAATTTTAGGAACATTATTTTCAAAGAACAATGGGTAATTTTGTTTGGAACCCGTACCCACCTTGTAGCATTTTAGACTAGGTGTCATTTAGAAGAGGCTTAAGTGACCAACTCAAAAATGAATGAACGAATGAATGAATGAATGGGAGACCGAAGTTATGATCACTTCTATTTTGCATTTTCAATCATCTATGTAGTGTTATAATAATTATTTCATAGGCCCGATGAATAACCAGTCGTTCTGTTTCATAGAGAGAAACTGACCAAACTTCCTAAGGTTTACTTTTTGCTACGGAAAATATTAATTAAAACGCCATCAATTCAATTAAGTACAGTTTTTTTTATTTATTAAGATACACAAAATAAACAGAGTCCCGTACGGTATATAGAATTACCTTTGAACCATATAATTGTCTACAGAAAGCATGGTTCACCGTTGAATGGTAACACAAAAAAACTATGAGTCGGTGCCATTATTTACAGACAGCACGTTTCGCCGAAAAACGCTACAAAGAATGAATGATTGGCCGATACCAAGATTTGCCGGTGTCATGGTTTGCCGGAACACGCTTGAACAGGCGTCGATTAAATTGCATTAAATTCTACTAACATGCGTTTATTTTGACTCCATACCAAAGTTGTAGCTATCGCCCTAACATTTGTCGTGTACCTATTTTCTTGTCGCATACCAAAGTTGCGACAAGCAAATAGGTACACGACAAATGTTAGGGCGACAGCGCGATATGTCAACCATCAGTGGCAGTGGTGCGACAGCACATCAGCTCGACATACGTTAGCGCGACTGATTGTTTTGTCGAAAAACCATAGAACGATGGAACTTTTAATCGACGAACTTCGCTCGACAAACTAAAGGCTCCTACAAAACAGGCGCGATATCGTCCGCGTGTTTTTTGTTTTAGCATTAAGAGCGAGCGAAGCGAGCTTGGGTTTTTTAAGTACCCCGACACGGATAGATTAGAGTCGGAGGGAATGACGCGGGCTAAAGCGAGCGAGCAAAGCGAACGAACGAAGCTCCCGTCATCCCCTTCGTGTTAGGTTACATTAAACCCTGCAGACAGAAATAGGAGCCCCGCCCAGCGGGGCTCCGTCTACCTTGGCTCCAGAATCTTTTAGGCATATCGCGCCTGTTAGGAGCCTTTAGTTTGTGGAGCGAAAGTTGTATCACGCTAACGTTCGTCGATTAAAAGTTCCATCGTCCTATGGTTTTTCGAGAAAACAATCAGTCGCGCTAATGTACGTCGAGCTGATGTGCTGTCGCACCACTGATGGTTGACATATCGTACTGTCGCCCTAACATTTGTCGTGTATTTGCTTGTCGCAACTTTGGTATGGAGTCAAGATAAACGCATGTTAGTAGAAGTTAATGCAATTTAATCGACGCCTGTTCAAGCGTGTTCCGGCAAACCATGACATCGGCAAATCTTGGTATCGGCCAATCATTCATTCTTTGTAGCGTTTTTCGGCGAAACGTCTGTAAATACCTACTGGTATCGACTAATGGTTTTTTCGTATTACCATTCAACGGTGAACCATGCTTTCTGTAGACAATTATATCGTTCAAGGGTAATTCTATATACCGTACGGGACTCATAGCAGGATATTGGGCTAGTTCAAGGGTATGATTGAATGGCGCGCGGATTAACGAAGAGTTTTCAACACATTTCAAAGTTGAATAACTTTTTTCTCCCGTGAGATACAAAGTTGTCGCCATATAATATAAATATGTATTTTTAAAGACCTTTCCAATGGTACTAGTCTCAATTTGCTACAAGGTGGGTACGTTTTGTTCCATGTCCTTTGACATTTTGTGCCTGTCAATTCAGTCAGATTAAAAAACGAACTTTAGTTCGATTTTCGGAGTGGGCCTCCCAACTTTTCAAATCGCTGATTTTTCTAATTCATTTGCGGATCACAATTTGATTATCACTTGCGATAACGGTGAAAGAAAACATCGTGAGGAAACTCGCACACACGAGAATGCTCAAAAAAGTTCTTGATGGTGTGTGTAGTCCGCAAACCAGCATCAGGCCAGCGTGTTGGACAAATGCTTAAACCGTTCTCATTCTGAGAGGAAGCCCGTGCCCAGCAATGAGACAGTAACTGATTGTGCACAACTCAGGTTTTCGGATGAGTAAATATTGTCATCCTGAGAATTATTCTAATAACAGTTTAGGGCCACAAAGTCCTAGTACTGACACATCACCATTTCGACGGGTCCTACGTATACTAGTATAAGTGCAAAAACCCAACTTTACAGGAGAGCGGTTTAAAGGTTCGAAAGCTTTTAACTTTGACATAAATCAATGGAAATAATTGAAGTTTTGGAATGGACCATACCTCACCATTTGAAAATTTCTAATATTTCTTTTGATTTACGTCAAATTTAAAATCTTTAGAACCTTTATACCGCTCTCCTGAAAAATTGGGATTTTGCACTTGCACTAGTATACGTAGGATCCGTCGATTTTAACTTTATTTTCAAATTATGACACATTTGAGGGCTCACAAACCTTTCACACTTTCAAAATCACTATTTCAACTTTGCTGTCATCATGCATGACCAACATCACGTCACATTTGTTGGCTCCAACATGATAATTGGCGCGGCTGCCATTGCCAACAATTTGACCAGTCTCGGAACCTTCTACATACTTTATCATAATTCTTACTGCTCTTCCAATAAGAATGACCAAGAACTTGATGTAAAGGTACAAGTCCGAGACGGGCTGCAAACTGCAGACTGCACGCAAGTCGCCATCGGAATAGCGCCTTTAAGGTGTGCACTTTAAAGGTGCTATTCCGACAGCGACTGCAAAACTGCAACCGCAGACCGCAGCCGCAGATCGCACTGCAAGCGATACTACTTTTGCAGTTTGCGGTCTGCAGCCCGTCTCGGACTTGAACCTTTAATATTCGTTTCTCTAACGTACACATTGGCCAAACCCGTCATTGCCATCAGAATGACCAACCTCGCTACAAACTTTAATAGATTCAAAATACTTACTTCGCTTCCAACATGAATGGCCAAGATCATGTCATACTCGTTGGATCTAATTTGGATGCTTGCGCGTCCGTTGCTGCCAACAGTGATCCTCTTGCCAGTGCAGCTGTTGCCGCTCTTTGCGCCAGAGATGACGTCACAGTATGTACCGGCGGGGAGGCAGGTCTGTAAATTGAAATTAAGAATTGTGATTAAGTACGAGAAGACATTGTGGCTTTCGTTAAATTATAAAGACCGTAGCCTGTTCTAGTTATTCTTTAGCTTTTTCATTCAAATTGTTCTACAGTCATCTCACCATGGACTGAGTCGATTTGTTTAATAAAAAAACAACTTTATTATTTTTAAGAAAAGTATAAGCTTGACAAAAAAAAAAGATTATGCCATGTTCATAAAAAAATACCAAATAGGTATGATCAAAGGTTTTTTTTAAGATCCTTTGGTTTTGGATTTCGCTATACTGTCTCATTTAAATAAAATATTTATATTTTATGAAATGTTGGCTGTTGTAGGCTGGTTGTTTTTCTAAGGGCCGATTTTTCAATCTTCAGGTAACTCGTATCTACAGAATAATTTTGAAGTTTTGACAGCTGTTGTATAGAAAATATGGGTCAAACCGCCATATTTATTCGTCAGATAAAAATTATCTGACGATTGAAAAATGAGCCCTAAGTCTATTCATTTCCCTTTCATCTAATATAAATACGGGTGCACTAAGAGCCTCCACGAGTGACTATGTTGAAGTACGCACGACGTACCCTGGATATACAGCCCCGCTACCACCCTCGCAGACTTGGCTAATCTTATCATAGCATGAGTTATTCTCGAATAACGACACGAGAGAAGACCAAATAAAAAAAACGCAATTTCAATAATTACCTGGAGAGTTTGGTTCAGATCCCAGTAATCATTATTGAAAGCGACGAAGCCCTGTCCTCCTCTGCAGAAAGCGATCTGGTTGCTGCCATTGTCCCACCAGTCGTTGATACCGGTATTACCGGCTACGTTCCTGAAGGCCACCATGCTGTAGATTTGACGCCAGCGGTGCTCGCAGATCCAGCCGTTGCCGCAGGACTGGTCCTAAGAGATAATAGGCCATAACACATTATAGTGACAGTTTACGACGATAAAACTACTTCATTTACGTTACTAAGTTACGTGGTTGGATATATAAGGTAGTACATGGACCCTAGCAAAAGGCAGAATTAATGAAACAAGGTCGAAAAATAATAGACAGCTAAAGGATTATATTCGCAACTATCAATACAAGTATCAGTTCTAGAAACCTCGATTACTGAGAATTATTTATTGAATTTACTGGTCCTAGGAGATAATAGGCTACAAGAAATTATAGTGACAGTTTATGATTTAATATTTAATGATAAAACCACGACATTTTCTATTATCTAAGTGACGTGGTTGGATATAGAAGGTAGTAGATGGACCCTAGCAAAAGGCAGAATTAATGAAACAAGGTCAAAAAAGATTACAGAAGCTAAAGGATTATTGTTCGTACCTATCAAGGCAAGAAATTTATCAGTTCTAGAAACGTCGATTACTGACATTTATGAAATCGAGTACACTAAGGCCGATTGATTAGCATGAAATAGCAAAAAGTAAAGTATCATAATTTTACTCTTTACAATATTAAAAGTGGACCTCTTTTTGTCAAAGGTTGTACAAAATACTTACAGAGTTGATTGCAGGAGAGATGATATTGCCACGGTTGTCCATCGGAGGTCCAGCCTCAGTGTTAGTGAAGCCATAACTGCTCATTAGCTGCGGCTTTCCATAGGGATGTGCCAACATGAATGCAATAGCACCCTTATACTGTCTCGCCTGCTTATAAGTAAGGATATTTCCACCAGCACCGTGACCTCTTTGGTTGTCGTGGTTATCGATGAAAGTTAAAGAGTCTCCGGAAGCAAGAAGACCCCAGCTAGGTCCAAAAGTGATCAACCATCTAAGTTGGTTTCCGCCGCTGAAGGCTCGGCTAAGTTCCAGTCCGAACTTGAACTCAGTTACTGCAGCAAGAGGGGTGTATTCGTCACGGGTAATGGCTTCACCGCCAAGGTCAATCACTTCCTGGTAGATGTAAGGACGAGCGCCAGAAGGGAAGCCGTGGCCAGTGTTTAGGTTATGGAGACGGTCGTAGATGACGCGCAAGTCGCCGGGCCACATGTGTTTGGCAGCGTCGATTCTGTGGATGAATAGTACTTTTTAGAAGTTGTCCTACACATTTGTTTTTGGGGAACTGAACTGCTCCAAAAAAGAATTCAAGAACCAGACTGTCATCAATTAGACCCACGCTTAGCAGAGAATGCAAAAGGAATTTGAAACACGCCCATACATTATTTGAGCTCAAAAATCTCGATGATGTTTATAATGCGACATTTCTCTGATAAATTAAACAAAGTAATTTCGTACCTGAAACCAGCAACACCCAAGCTGATGAGGTGGTTCATGTAGTTCACGATCATTTGACGCACGTATTCGGTGCCCTGGTTCAAGTCCTTAAGGCCGGAAAGCTCGCAGTTGCGTACCTGCAATTCAAAACCAAGATTGTAATATAACATTTGAGAATGGCACACATTATTATTGATCCCAAAATGAAACACAGAGACAAAGAAATGGAAAAAAAAATGTTCGCTTGATGTTAAATACGAAACGAAGTGAAGAGAAAAAGAAGACAGATCTATTGAATTACGCAAACAAACATACCTTAACCTATAAAGTAATTATCGCTTCAGAAAATACTTAGAATACGTGAAAAAATTCAATTAACAAAAGTGTTTTAGGAACTACTTACCCTATCAGGGCAGCATCCGTAATCGTGGCCGGAGATGACGCAATGAGGGAAGTTGAAGTCGTTCCTTCCGTAGGGAACCGAAGGGTAACCCCATTGACCGAAGTTGGCAGTACTGCCGCCTGTACCAACATTCTCGCCCCACGTGCCTGTCATGTGGTTGATGATAGCGTCTACGTAGATTCTGGGAAATATTATGAAATAGGTTAGGAATAAACAAGGTATTTTCTTCCTGTATTCAGTAGGTATTTTAAGACAAGGGCGGATACAGGGACACGGAGTCATGCCTCCTCCGCCCCAAAATTGTTATTTAATTTGATTTTTTATTGTTGTATCTGGGGTTATTTATTGCCTGTATCTCTAACTCTAAACTCCTTTGAAAATGTTGAGACGAGTCTGAGCCTCTCTCTCTCAATTAAAATCCTGCATTAGCCCCTGGTTAATATGTGGATGGCCCGAAAAGTATCACTAAGGCCGGCCATACACGGGCAGCTCGAGCAGTTAGCCAGTGATAAACATACACGGACAGCTCGAGCAATCAGTGTATGCCTGGCGACTGCTTGACCGCACGCCGTGCCGCCAACCGCCCGAAGCAGTTGCAGCTGCTCGAGCTGTTTCGTGTATGTACGTACGTAGAAGGCTGTAGTTTACTACGCAGTTGCAGTTTAAAGCAGTCGATCCTGACTACTTCAAGCTGCCCGTGTATGGCCGGCCTAAACTAGCAAAGAGAATAAAACTATTCATGCAATCATACCAGTTTGACAAAGTTGGTCCCGGCCATGAATAAGAAAAACGCAGAGACCAAACAAACTTACGACAAACAGATAAACAGACACCTCGTTCTTTCCCAGAAAATCGTCATTAAAGATTGATTTATAAGTGCACGAGAAGCACCTTGCATTTAAACAGATCCTAATATGAAAACACGTTACAGTAAACTTCAATGAAATAACAATATTGACTCACCTGACACCAGCATTGTTGCACCTGCGCACCATATTAGCGAACTGCTGTTCATTGCCGGAGCGAGTGACCAGGCGGTAAGATATGGGCTGGTAGCGTTCCCACCATGGGCGGTTATGAGACCAGATCACCAAGTTCTCGTTAGGAGGGGAGATCTAGAAGGGACAGTGAGATTTTTTGTAAATAAAAAAACAGCCGAAAATGCTATGCGCTTTGCAGAACTGGTCAACATTAGGTAATTTGTCATCGACTTGCTTCGAAGAAGAATCATGTGTGATAATTAACAAAATATAAAAGTTGTTAAAACTTAAGGCGATTACAGCCGCGAAAGTGACACTTCAGAAAAAAAACATAATTTCTGTTAACACACAACATATTGTTTCGTATCAACATTTTAGTCAAGTGTTGTAGAAATTTTCGAACACCAAATATAAAAAATATGCGAATTTCGAAAATACCGATACCGATATGAAATAACCCTACAACATTTTTAGAGTATTTTTTTTACACCGTCGTTATAGATAAGTACTTAAATTAGATAAAGATATCGACACTTTAAAATATGAACGTGCAAATACTTATGCATAAAGATATTGATACTAGAGATTGTCGACTTTATGTTATCGTAAGCGTAGGTACCTAACGGAATCAAAGAATTGCATAAACATGGCAAATCTAATAAAAAAATGATGAGTCACTAAACACAATACTTTTTAAGATTTGTTCCAGTTTGAATATAACCACCGCAGAAATTAAGCAATATATTATTATTATAGAATGTAACAGTTTTCCTCGGTCATCAATGACGACTTTTTTTCTTACCTGAATACCACCAAAACCTCGGGGTCCAAGGAACCTCTCGCACTCAGCTGCGATGTCATCCCACTTCCATTCAAACAGGTGGACCATGGTCGTACGGCCAGAGGCATAGTGAGGGTTCTTGTATGCCAATGCCAGAGTCACGGCCGAAAGGCACAGGATGAGCCGGAACATCCTAGAACACAGAAGTTTGATTGGAAGTCATGTTTTCTTCAAAAGGCGCATATTATAGATGTTTTGTCGTCTCCTAGAATATCCCTTTCCCTTAATAAGGTAATGGACCAACAGCAGTTACGCACTGCATCCGATCCGAATCCGTGAAAATACGTTCCGAAGTAGCCATAGAACTATTTGTATGGTAGTTTACGCACTACATCCGGCATCCGTCATCCGATTTCTATCCGTCATCCGTGAGTTTCTAATTCGGAAGAACAATTGAGTAGTCGTAGTACTGTTTATATGCCAAAGATGGCCCCTGAATTGTTTGAATTTGGATCAGATAAGTGCGTAAGCGATATCCGAATTTGGTCCGAGTTTTTTAGACTCTAGATTCGTATTTTCACGTATTCGGATCGGATGCAGTGCGCAAAGCAATATCCAAATTCGATCCGAGTTTTTTACATTCTTATTTTCACAGATCCGGATCAGATGCAGTGCGTAATCGCTGTAACGCTTTCACGCCTAAACCGCTGAATCGATTTCGATGAAACTTGGTACAGAGATAGTCTGGAACCTGAAGAAGGACATTGGCTACTTTTATCCCGAAAACCGCGAAGTATCTACGCGATACATGACATCCACGCGGGCGATGCTGGGGGCAACCTCTAGTAATAAAATAGTTGTTTGCGATGTTGTGAGAGATAAGTAACAATGATTGGAAACAAGTATAGTGTATATGTTACGGGTAATAGCTGAAGTGTGGTTACACCTAGGTTTACCCGGGTACAACTAGGTGCAGCCGGCCACATGCGGTTAAACTTAGATGTATCCTACTTATCTTCGGTTAGAACTAGGTTTACCCTTCATCATAGCGGGTATAACTAGGTGCAGCCGCACACCGGCGGTTAAGGGGAATCCCGACATGGATAGGTTAGGTTCGAAGGGGATGACGGCGGCTAGAGTAAGCGAGCGGACGTAGCCCCCGTCATCCCCTTCGTGTTAGGTTACTTTAAACCCTGCAGACAGAAATAGGAGCCCCGCACAGCGGAGCTCCGTCAACTTAAGCTACACCTAATTCTAACCAACTGCCACTGGTTGCACTTAGTTGTACCCGGGTAAACCTAGGTATAACCACACTTCAGCTATTAACCGTAACATATATATTGTATCAACAAGTTGCCTCTATAGACCGCGAGCACCATAATAACCATTTCCCTCGGTCAGTACTAGTAAGTCATGTTATTATATTTTCATATTAACTCGACGTTTATCACAATTTATGCTACATAACATAGGATGTAACAAAATGAATTTTATTCTTCTTACCCGACTACGGTGAAGACGAAAGTGGTTTCCGAATTTAATGATCTCTGTATAGGTATTTATTGATTGGTATATTTTTTATTTATTACAAATTTTGAAACACATTTGATTAAATTAATTTTGACAAATAAGACGTCTGATATAGATGTTTCTTTATAAAAAGATAGTGTTACATTAGCCAGATCTAAGTTCTCTTTTCGTTGGGTTTTTTGAGTTTACATGTTTTATTAACTAAATTGTTTTCAAGCCGCCATTTTTTTTGTACTTTTTTTCTAAAATAAAGTTCTTATCTAATTTTTGTTGATACGAAAACAAGAACGCTACGAAAGATATTACGGGCAATTTTTTTAACACATTATTATGGCGAAAAATTATTTTATAATATGACACAAACTCTTTGGCACAATTCCACTACATATTCTAACGGACACATTAATAATGTACGCGCTTAACACCACTGAATCAATAATAATTAATCACAAGATAAATGAAACAGAATAACCGCAACAATTCAGTACAAAGTTCATTCCGATTATTTGACTATTAATAGAATAGCTATTCAATCTTTCGCGCGTTGTAATGTTGTAAACAATTAGTATAGGTATTTCGTCACCCGGGAGTGAAAACCTCGGGAATATAATTTGGTAATTTTTATTAACTATATCACGACGCGACGTATATGTTCTATATCTTATAAGAAAGCCGCTCTATGTGAAATTAGTTTGTAGGTACTGAAATTAGCCTTTAAGGGGTTTATAACATTTGTAATAAATATAATTGACTAGCTTTTGCCCGCGATTTCACCCGCGTGAAAGCCCACAGGAAACGTGCAAGGACCAAATGAATTCCCGCGGTTTTTACTCCCGGGCGATGATTTAGAATATATAAACTTGTCTTAGCTTAACCCTAACTTGTAGATTGAAAAAAAAAACTATATTATTCCTACGACGTACTAATAATAATATAGTTACTACTACACATCAAGCTATACATAACCAGTTGATCTTGTCGTCGCTTTGTATAATCTTTTCGTACAAGTAACGGTCAGCTTATACTGGTTTTGCGTAGCTTGAAGTGTAGCCGTGTGTACACACGAATACATATCAAACTATAAATTTCCAGTATGAACAGATCCTGCATAGTATAGACTTTCCGTACAATGAGAGGTCAGCTTATACTGGAAATGTATAACCACGTGCACAACGCAGACTCAAAAGAAAATTCTTGAAATTTCACTCACCTTATGTGTTTTTACCCCCTGTAGCACTACCACTGAAAATCAATGTATCTGCATATGCCCTCCCACTGTGACAATACTTATATACGAAGAGATAAAAACCTCAATCTATGTTTTAACACGCAGCAATATCTTTTAATTAATATAATCCCAGATAAAGGGTCTAAAAACAATGATAAAGTAGAGATTTCTTCGAACGATAATTGTTGTATCTTCCATAATAACACGGTGCTACATCGTCACGGATATTATTATGTAATTTTGTAGTAGAAAGTTTTAAGGAGGGGCTGGCGGCCAATAATTAACACATTCGAGTCCACCACACTTTTCATAGAGCTCAGATGCCATCCCGCCATACAAATTGCTAGTGGACCTTCCAGGAGGGTCCACGGCATTACCTTTGCGCTAAGAGTGAACCCTCGAGGAGGGTTCCCGGCATTAGGTTAAAAACCGTAAAAATATGCTACTACGTCGTAAAATAGGTGTTCGCTTCTTTCATGACGGTGCATTTTTGAAGAAAAACCTACATTAAAATGAGCCCTCCACGAGGGCACCGCCGGCAAATGCGACTACAGGGTGCCCTCCTGGAGGGCTCCCGGCACTGAACGTGTTAACAGCCGCGCAGATCATATAACTTGCAAGGTTAAGCTGCGCTAGCCGCAGTCAGTCCGTTGATGGGTGACCATTTGTTTCACGTTGAGACCCCTCCGTGACTCGGAGAGCATGTTAAGCCGTTGGTCCTGGTCATACGAATACCTGTGACAGTGTCGTTACGGGAAGTCAGAACCCTGAAGATGGAATGGTATGTCTACACCAGTGCGCTTTCATGTTTATCTTGCGCTTTCAACTTTCAATTCCTCTTGCGTCAAGCGCATACAATATTGATTGCCTTAAAACGCATGCAGCTTATCGTCTACACCGGTGCGCCTCGGTCAGTCGAAATACAATAGACGGATTAGCGTGCGATAGGGGCATGCGCTTTTGTCGAACTAGTATTAAAGCATGCGCTATGGCGCTTCACGCATGTCTCAGACGAAGACGCAAGATAAACAAGAAAACGCACTTATTTAGAGATAGCATAACAAACGGTCTACCTTAGGTAGCGGCATTGCTCAATAACTGGGTTGCGAAGGTCTGATGGCAATCGCTCCGTGTTAAGTACTGGTATTCAACCGCATCTGGTTAGACTGGAAGCTGACCCTAACATTTATTATGTAGTTGGGAAAAGGCTAGGAGGAAGAAGTACCGTAGAACGGGGTTACTTTGATCAATTTTTTGAACTTCATGTGTTTGTATCTTATTTATTTTCGCTGTTAGCTGCTACATCAATAATATTTTATACAGGGTGGTTCAAAAGTCGTGGATTAAACGAAACAGGATGATAGTTGGAGTTATTTGCAGTAAAAAATATCTGTGTGGCAGAGCCCTAACTTGATCTCCTTAAAAGTTATAACACTAAGAGTTTTTTTTTTAAACATCAAAATTTGTAATAAATAGGCAATTAGAGTAAAATGGGTACCTATAAATGGTGTTTAGTTGCTTGAAAGTGCTTTTATGACAGTGGGTACCATGATTTATGAGTATTGGCACTTTTTTCAATATCTTTTAAGTCTCATGAAAAAATATTTGTAACTTTAGAACCACACTGTAAAAAAAAAAAATCTATCATAAAATGCTGCAAATAACCCCAACTATCGCCCTGTTTCGTTTGATCCACGACTTTTGAACCACCCTGTATAGACTGAATTAACTGAGATATATAAAATCACAAAGACTAGATAAAAAAAACTACAGAGCATAGTTTTCGATAAAAAAGGAGAAATGTTAGTTATCAAAATCGGACCGTACGCTTTTACTTTGATAAACCCTGTTTTGTCATTCAGTGTCAAAGTAGCCCCAATTAAGACTCGAATTTTGTACATAATCAGGGGTGTGATTTAGTATTGTTTATCTTCGCCATCTAACTGCGCAGAAACACCTCTCGTAGGTATGGTAAAATAGGAAAACTGTCAATGTTGCCTATACAGTTACTTGAAATACATAAGTTCCATTTTTATAGAGATATATGACCAAATGCAATATTTTTAGTAACTATCAATGTCGCCCCTTGATATCAAAGTATAAATCGCTGGTAGTAGAAAGTTCTAAAAATCATGTATGATCCGGGAGGCCCCAATCAGACTTTTCAACGGGCGATAGCACAGAATCTCGATATTATTTAGATTTCTTTAGGCGATAGCTTATCATTAAGAACTTAGTTAGGTATTTTGTGATAAATAATATTAATTATAAATATTTTGTATGTACCTACCTCAACAGTTTTAGATATAATGACGTTTTAACGCTTCGTCTAACTAGCGGGCGCTAAAAGATTTTTTCACAAGGCTTTTTATGTCACCCAACAGGGCTAAGATTAGAACCTTACAAATCCTGAATTGCAATGTATCAAGTGCTAGCGTCCAGACAGCGGGCCTATAGGTACCTACAGGTTATACATAAATGGAAATAAATGTAAAATATGAATAACAATCAAAACATATCTGAATATAAAAAAAACCGCCAAGGCTGGCTCACTGGCAGGATGGCATGGCAAAGGATTTGTTTATGCTGAAATCATGGACGTACAAAAAAGATCGGACAGATTTTCGTTAACAAAAAACTGTGTCACTCAGAGTCAGTCAGTTTGCTGTACGTACAGGCTGGCACGCACACATTCATAAAATGTCAGTCATTACACGCGTAAACGTCAACAGAGTCGGGACAAAAAGCAGCAAAAAAAATTAAAATATAGCATGTCTTGTGTGGTGAAATGGTGTAAAAACCGTAGTGATCGGAAGAAAAAAAATCCAGGAATCACGTTTCATAGGTCAATGAATAATTCAATCACTTAATTCCCATTTGTATACAATAAAATCAATGTATTCACCAGAAGAAAAGAATCCGTCACAAGGCCAGTGTTGTCAATATTCACGTGTGCAAATTACCCTAAATATGGGAAATTTATAGTTTTTTGTTCAATTCAATTTATTTATATTACTAGGTATTTTATTTATATATTTTTTTACTAGATTTCCTAAAGAAAATGAAGTATGGAGAAATGATTGGATTAAAAAATTAGAAATTAAAACGGTGAAAACGATTGAATTCCAAACAAATACAGTGTCATTTGCAGTCTACATTTTGAAGCTAACGAGCTATATAATGCAACTAAAGAACGACTCCGGTGTGTTGTTACATATTATGCAGTACCTCAAAACGTAAATTAACAATCTAAGCTAACATGGCATTTATTTTGCAGATATTTTCATAGGGAGATTTGGTTCTTACCATTAACCTTTTCAAATGGCACGGTATAATTCTGCCGACATTTCCAAGAAATTTGTCTGCCAACCTGTATTTGTCTTAAAATAAAATGATATAAAATGGGTAAATTTGGCTAACATGACAACCCTAAATTCATTCACACTTAGATAGTCGCCGCCATTACGGGACACAGTTTTGTCTTAGCGGGAGTTCCGTCCGATCTTTTTTGTACGTCCATGGCTGAAATACTTTAAAACTTTATTTTAATACCCTTGCATTTGTACCATAGCACATGATGCTTCGGCATGCCACGGCACGACGGAGCATCCCGCGGTGTGCTCAACCAGATACGAGTGCTAACGGTGGTATTAAATAAGGTTTGAAATTATTTATGCATAAAAAAATACGTTATGCCGTCCTGTCAGGGAGCGCCAGCTTATAAGCAGACAGCATACGACATAGATGGCGTGTGCTGTCTGCATATCACTGCATAGTATAAAACAAATTCGCATCCCGCTGTCTGTCCCTATGTATGCTTAGATCTTTAAAACTACGCAACGGATTTTGATGCGGTTTTTTTTAATAGATAGAGTGATTCAAGAGGAAAGTTTATATGTATAATACCTACATTGCACCCGTGTGAAGCCGGGGCGGGTCGCTAGTAGATTATAAGATTGGATTACAAGATTGGATTGTACATAGTACGGTACGGCCGATTTTTCTTGGCCGCCCTGAGCCCTGAACATTGGCTCTCCGATCCTTCGCCAATGTACACAGGAAGGCAGCAGTTACTTTAAAAACCAGGGATGTTATGGATATGAAATTTCGGATCTGGATATGGATACGGATAAATGAATAATATTACAGCGGTTACGGATATGACATTATTTCCGATTATCCGATAGTTACCATTAAAATACACAAATAGGTGATGATTTGACTTTATTTCTAGGTTATCATTTAGTACTACAATCACAGAATGTGTCTCATTTAGACTCCGCCCCTATCCGAAATTATTCGAAGCTTTTATATCAAATTAGGTTCCGGTTTCGGGTAACCGGTAATGGTTTCGGAGCTCCATAACATCTGCGGTAAAAACTGTTAAATAAACTTTGCTTAACTAATGGTCGATCCTAAGATTGTCTTTATTAAATCTATAATCTATTGCGCAACTGCGAAGATCGTACTGTACAAAGATAAGATGACGTAACAGAACAATCGATCAGAAATGCAGATGTGGTATTTTTTTTATTTCTTTTTTAAGTGTCTTATTCCACTTGGACCCTAGTCGCACCTGATGGTAAACGTAGATAGAGTCTAACATGGTGCACACGGATCCAAGTAATAAAGATATAGAGGGATTCCCGTATACCCCTCTAGCTCTCACATACACACGACGGAACACTGTAAACTGCTTGGCTCCGGACTTTAATGTGATGGTGGTAGCTAGCCAGGCGGACCGTATAGATCCTACCACCAAGCGTGCTGGGTTTTATTAATCTTGCAACATGCGTCTATTGCCAGCGTGTGGTGGGGAAGTTTTATAATCTAGCCCGTCCCCACATGGGAGAAAAAATCGTGCTCAGTATTGTAGTTAAAGAAAGTCATCTGCCTAGCCTTTTCCCAACTATGTTGGGGTCGGCTTCCAGTCGAACCGGATGCAGCTGAATATCAGTATTTTACATGGAGCGACTGCCTATCAGACCTCCACAACCCAGTGACTGGGTAAAACGATACTCTTGGTAAGACTGGTTGTCAGACTTTCTGGCTTCTGACCAACAGTAACGACTGTCAAAGATCAATGACAGCCGGAACCAACGGCTTCACGTGCTTTCCGAGGCACGGAGGAAACTCGCTATGGTAAATGGTCACCCATCCACAGACCAACCTCGGCAAGCGTGGCTTAACTTGGAAGATCGGTCTATGCGGCTGTAATTATTTAGCCACGAGCTCCTCCAAGCTGTAGTTAAAGAAAGTAAAAGATAGAAATGGGTCACAAATAAAAACAACATTAGTTGATTATAGTGATATATTTAAAATAAATAGGATACTTTATATGACGTTCGTTTGCTATGTACCTATTTTTGCTAATAATAGAAATGGAAACAGAATTTATGGCAAATGTATTTTACTAAGATTCGAAGAAATCTTCTTTCTTCAATAACAATAACAATGGCGATCTAAGATAACATTTTTCTATTCTTCTTATGACGATAGCAGCGACTGAAAAGAGTAATATTTATGTTAATATTACGGCTAATGGTTTAATAACCAAGAGCCTCGAACAACATCTAAAGAAAGAGGCTCTCATTGGGCGGCTGGATCAAAGGTCTGATACAGAAAGCAGTACTTCTCGACACGGATTGTGTCCAGTTGATGGCTATAGGCTCGCCCCCTATTACATGGGACTTAAACATAACGGCAAAATAAGAGTGTACTATACACCTCTACCCAAACTTTCGGCGAAACAGGCGTGATGTTATTTTTAAAACAACAATTATCATAATACCATAGTAACAATTTAAGGTGTTATTAATATTCTACTATCAATAATTTCAATTACGAGATACAGTGTGATTGGTAATGATGAATCAGATGAAAACAATTCAATCAAATAAAGGTACACAAATAGGGGGTATTATTGAACAAATGTTATCACGTTGATAACGAAGATAATATAGTACTTATTATAAAACCGGTTATCGCTGGTGTAATCAATGGTCTCCCTACATGAACGTTTAGTATTGGGAACCGAGACTCAGAACCGGTAACAAAAATATAAGATAATAATGGTTTTTAACGGTTTCGCATTGGTAATGTTTTCCTTCATAACGAAACCGATAATCATTAAGTCCTATCACCGAAATAAACCAGTTTTACTCAACGCGATGAATAGCTCTCGACCTGCGTTAACAACTTGTTAATAACAAGTTTGAGTCTTGTAAATAACAAGTTTAAGAGACATTTTATATACAAAATACCGGTTAATACCGGTTATCGAACGCTAACCTTAAAGATAACTTTATTTCAGAATAACGCTCAATTTACCGGTTAACAAGAATGAAACTAAAACATTGAGTTTCACACACTAATGGTCTTACCGGTTTGAAAATTTTACCGGTTTACGAATCTTGTTGGGAACCGAGCGGGACTAGACTTTTTATTAATGAGGTCATAATGAGGCCATAGTAACACATATTCTGTGAAAAGGATAGTGACAAGCGGCATCTCGTTGGCACCCTTTCGGTACCGAACCCTAGAAAGAACTCTACTGCATAAAATAAGTGCCAGCGTGGA
This sequence comes from Amphipyra tragopoginis, assembly GCA_905220435.1. Lineage (NCBI taxonomy): Eukaryota > Metazoa > Arthropoda > Insecta > Lepidoptera > Noctuidae > Amphipyra > Amphipyra tragopoginis. The sequence goes on from HG992006.1 coordinate 10,651,903, forward strand.
AATCAAAGAAAAATCTGAAAACTTTAAGAATGATTAGAGATCAATCTTGCCATTAACAGATCTATTATTGTTATGGATTTCCAAATACTGGAGGCAAGTTTGTAGGATTGATATCCACTATCTAATATCCCAGTAATGCTTTATTCAAAAAAGAACCATTTTCTAGATATTACCTATTTTAAAGTTGCCAACTATTCACTTTCAAAATAATAACAGAATAATAAATATCTCGAAAATGGTTCACGTTTGCATAAAGTACTACTGAGTTATTAGATAAAGGATAAAATTTTCTACAACTGTGCCACGGGTTAGTGACGAATAACCAGTAACCGTGAGTACTTATTCTCTATAAAGGGTGAAATTGTAAACACCCGACAAACCGAAATGAGAGATTATACTCATCACTATGAACAACTTTAAGGTTTGGACCTCATCTGGCAGCACGGAATCGCCTTTTTCCGTCGCCCTTTCTCTTTCTGTCGCTTAGAACTGCCATTGCCGACCATTGCATTTTGTCCGTGATGCCGATCGCCTCGAGGATTCCGCCGCGTGCTATAGCATTATGCTTTCTGTCTCGGTCTAGCAAATGGCAGTTCTAAGCGACAGAAAGAGAAAGGGCGACGGAAAAAGGCGATTCCGTGCTGCCAGATGAGGTCCAACCCTTACTATGGAACCAAACCGGAAATCGCGAAAAAAAAAACAGATGTTCCCTACATTTATGTTCACACTAGCTTTCGCCCGCAGCTTCGCTTGCGTGAAATTTTGAACCCGTTAAGTGACGATTTTCCATACAAACTTTCATCCCCTATTTAACTCCCTTAGGGGTTGAATTTTGAAAAATCCCTTCTTAGTGGATGCCTACATTACAAAAGGAATCTACTGTCAAAATTTCAAGTTTCTAACCCCAGCGGTTTAGGCTGTGCGTTGATAGATCAGTCAGTCAGTCAGTCAGCTTCTCCTTATATGTATAGATAACTCGTCAAAATGTAGGGAAGAGCAGTTTTTTTTGCGATTTCCGGTTTGATCCCATAGTAAAAGTTGTTCATAGTGATGAGTACAATCTCCCATTTCGGTTTATCGGGTGTTTACGATTTCACCCTATATAGCAATTTGTTTTCATACCTCTTCTCCAACATGTATGGCAAGGAACTGTTCTTTTCCGACTCCAGATAACGTAATTTGTGCTCTACCTGCACTAGATACAGTGATCGTTTTACCAGTGCAAGCATTTCCTTCCTTTTGACCTGATATTATGTCACAATAGGTGCCTGCTGGTAGTAAAGTCTGTAATGTTAATGATTTAAGTTTAATTATAAGAATGCCTTCTCTTTCAAAAGCTTTATCTATTAATGGCCAAGCTTTATCTAGTTGTGCCCTCACGGTTCCGCCCGCGTTAGAAATATTTCTGCGTATACATTTTGAGTTCATACAAAAATCCTATAGAAAAAAGAACTTTCAGTTTGTTCCGAATTTGCCAATTTTTCGGACAAGTTTTCCAATTTTTGTTTCCATAAAATCCTAATTCGGATTATTACGAACATTTAAAAAAAAACTAAATCATTCCAGCCGTTTTCAAGTGATGCGCTAACCGACGAACAGCATTTAATTTTTATTAACCCCGACGCAAAAAGAGGGGTGTTATAAGTTTGACCGCTGTGTGTCTGTCTGTCTGTGTGTCTGTCTGTGGCACCGTAGCTCTTAAACAGGTGAACCGATTTGGGTGCGGTTTTTTTTATATCGTCGCCTTAGTGTGAAAACCTCGGGAATGCAATTTGGTAATTTTTATTTTATCACGACGTATAGGTACAAATTAACAATTTGGCCAATTTTACTAATATTATAAATGTAAAAGTTTGTGACTTTGGATGTTTCTTATTCAATCACGCGTTATCGGCTGAACGGATTTGGATGAAATTTAGCACACAGGTAGAACATAACCTGGATTAAGATATAGGATATCTAAATCCATTTGGGAGTTTTTTGCGCCGTTTCTTCTTCACAGCATAAACACTAGGAAGCGGTGAAGGGAGGGATTTTTTGGGGGCTGTCTATTGTTAATCTGACGTTCAAAAATAACTACCTAAGTAATTCTAGTCTATTTTGAATAAATGAGTTTTGAGTTTGATAGTTTTATCCAGGTACTTAAAGTAGTTCCCTTACGCTTCTTTCACACGGCAGTCCAGTTTTGCAGGACCAGCTTTTTACTGTATTTTGCAAAACTGGACGCTGCGTTCACATGGCAGTTCAGTTTTGCAGCTGGTCCCGCAAAAAGCTGGTCCGAAGGTCCCGAAGCCGTGTGAACACTGCTATTGAAATATATGTGTGATTAAACGGGATCCCGCTTTTTACTTGACGACGGATCCAGTTTCTAGTGACAAAACCGAATGGCACAATTTGACCGGATCGGTTTTTTGCAGGATCCCGCATGCGGGATGCTCGTGTGAACGCTAGCATATAAATACATTCGCCATCAAACGGGATCCTGCAAAAAACTGGACCGCCGTGTGAAAGGGGCGTTAGGGTGCGAGTGAAACCGCGGGCAACAGCTAGTAATAGATACAGTTTTTTGATTCTTTTTACAAAACTGAATTTTAATTTGGCTTAAAGAAATCTATTGGATTAATTTTATTTGTTTTTCACTCAGTTTATCCTCATCGCTCCGGATAATGATTTCAAATGATTATTGATGATGACTTGTCACACAGTCAAGGTCAATTAATCAAAGGATTAAGGAATTATTAAAGTATGACTGATTAATCATTCTGAATGATTCGGAAGAATGTTTAATGCTAAAATTACCTGTATCTCTCTGTCCAACGCAGTCCCTTCTGTATTAAAAGCAATAAATCCTTTATTTCCTCTACTGAATGAAATTTGGTTGTTACCATTGTCCCACCAGTTTTTGATTTCGGTATTACGGACTTCGTTTGCAAATGCGACCATACGGTAAATAGGACCCCAACGATGTATGCACACCCAACCCCCTCCACAAGAACCATCCTAGAAAATGAATTAGTAAAAAAAAATTAAAAAAAAACCATGTAAAGTGCTTCGTTAAGCTCCTGCGCAGATATGCAAATCTTTGTAAAAAATCATACAAGAGAAATTAGAGATAATAATAATAAGATACGACACGTTTGGTGTAGTGGCTGAGCGATTGGCTTCTTCGCTACGGATCGTGTGTTCGATTCCCGCACGGAACAAATACCAGATGACTTTTTTACAAAGATTTTTATCTCTCAATAAATACTCATATTTATTTTCAAGTAAACTTTCAACTACAGTAATAATAATTTTGAATTACATTGAATTACTTCCTGATACAGAAAGCGGTACTTCTCGACACGGCGCGTATTGTTAGGAGGTTCCTCTCTGAGGCCCTGACCGCCGGTAGCTTGGACCCTGTTCCCGATGCCGGTGGGCTACTATTTTATATATTTTTAAATGTTTTTATTTGTATTTTAATATTTAAAAATGTATCAAATATGTTATAAAATGAATAAAGAAAACTTTGAATTACTTAAATAAATCAATTAAATAATATTGATAATGATTTGAATTTAGAAATTATTTACTTCCTGCATTTGATTTCAATTTCGTTAGTAGGTATCTATTGATAGATCAATTTCATTCCAATGTTGTTTACATTTTGTTTCATCGTTTCTTGAATAGAGTATAGTTATTGATGACACCAAACTACGAATAAGTACACAGATTTGGTATATTTTTTACCCACCTAGCAGTGAGACGATTGTATTTTTTTATAATTGCGACCTCTCACTTCTAGAAAATGGAATCCTAACAATAGAATGGGTAAAACTTTAGTATAATTAATACGACACCACTAAAAAGTTGCATCGGCAAATTTCGTAAAACCGATCGCATCCGAACTGAGTGCGGCTCCAAGAGAACGAATATTTATTAGTTTTGCAGTAAAAAAATATCTTTACGCTGACGCAATAAGTGTGAGTGGCGCGAAAATGAGCGACTGCTCATTCGATCAGATACAGTCAGAAGCAATAATATCTACTTATCGACAGATTAAAAAATCGCTAATAACAGTCATCTAACCCAAGCTAATAGATTAAATAAGTGATTCTGGGTAATACGGCCAACCATTCTATACATAGGCCCATATTTTATTCGTTCTATCCATATTCAGATTTCTATTGTTGGCGATTTTAAAACCGGCGATATGCAGATATTATTGCTTCTGACTGTACATTGATGTCACTTCTCAATTGTGTTGTGTTATACCTAGGTGTATATGTATTAGCAAACAACCCTGCCATTGAGGTAGAGCAATTGGGTAAAAAAAAAACAAATCGGGGGCCTTAGAACATACTATTCTTATTATTAAGCATCTTACCTCATTAATAGTCGGAGACGCAATATTTTCATTGCCGTCATTCGGTGGTCCCTGATCGGAAATATCAAAAGCAAAACCGCTTGAGATGCGAGGTTGTCCGTACGGATATGCTAGGATGAACGCAATAGCTGCCTGTAGAAAAAATCATTAGGAAAGAGTTAAAAAAAAATTTTTTTTTTGTTTTTTCTTTTCTGTTGTCATCTTGTCAGATGTGACAGAGACAAAGTCTACGACGGAGCGAGCTTACCCAGAAGAAGCCTGTTCACTCTAACTTTGAAGAGATTCGGGTTGTAAGCGTTCGGGAACACAGACGCAGGTAGTGAGTTCCTCTTTTGCCGTGCGCACTATGAAGGATGTTTGGAAGCGGTTACGCCGGTTACGCGGCATCCTACGTGAGTGATCTAGAAGCGACGCGAAGCGGCGCGGCTGGACGCGAAAACAGCAAACAGTCGATACCTATTGAAGTGGCGTACGTGACCAAACGCACGTGGAGTGCGGTGCGGCGCGGCGCGAAGCGAAAGGAAACGCGATCAGTTGGCTTGATATTTTCGCGCGAACTGGATGCGGTGCCGTACAGTGCTACTGAATGATGGAGGCGCGCAGCGGGCGGTTCGCGAGCTCGTAGGACAAAGCCGCCGCTTCGCACCGCACCGCATCGCATTGAATTCACGTGTCAACGCATCGGATCGGTTCGCAATTCGCACCGCTTTGAACCGCCTACGTAAGGGTGTTACCACACCAGTCGATCGATAGTCGATCGATGCCATCGATCGACATCGGTCGACGTTGATCGATTGGTGTGGTAGCTTTAATTGATCGACGGATACCGGTCGACTAACCAATCGATCGATTGCCGGTCAATGGCATCGGTCGACGTAGATCGATTAACCCCGGCTATATACCATCAGTTTCTTTCGAAATGTATTCACAAGAGGACGACCAATCCATTCTACCATCGATCGATCGTCGATCGACTATCGATCGATAGGTCTAGTAGAAACTATCGATCGACGTCGACCAATCCATTCTACCATCGACCGATGGCATCTATCGGCTATCGATCGATTGGTGTGGTAGAAACTATCGATCGACGTCGACTAATCCATTCTACCATCGATCGATGGCATCGATCGACGATCGATCGATTGGTGTGGTAACACCCTAAGACGCCGCGTTAGTGCGAATTGGTGGAATGGCAACTAAGTATGGATGGTAACTTGCAGTGCTTCTGTCCGATGGTAGAACGGGGCCAGTGGGATGAGGTTATACATGTTTTTTCCGGAGGCTCGTGGCTAATTAACAACCACGCGGATAGTATGATTTCCAAGGTTAAGCTGCGCTTGCCGCGGTCAGTCCATGGATGGGTGACCATTCGTTGCACATCGAGACCCCACCGTTTCTCGGAGAGCTCGTTAAACCATCTGTCTTGGGCGTCATATGAATATCTATGACAGTCGTTCATCAGTGCGCTTTCATGTTCATCTTGCGCTTTCAACTTTCAATTCCTCTTGCGTCAAGCGCATGCAATATTGATTGCCATAAGACGCATGCAGCTTATCGTCTACACCGGTGCGCCTCGGTCAGTCGTCAGTCGACATACAATAGACGGATTAGCGTGCGCTAGGGGCATGCGCTTTTGTCGAACTAGTAATATGGCATGCGCTATGGCGCTTCACGCATGCTTCAAACGAAGACGCCAGATGAACATGATAGCGCACTGGTGTAGACATAGCTAGTAGTCAGAAGCCCGAAAGTCTGACAACCGGTTTAGACCGACAAGGTTAGCCTTAGTGTGCGTCCTGAGTGACGGCGCACCGCGCAGGCGGAATGAACAGCGCATTAAATGAATGTTCGAAACGTTTGAATTTTGATATCGTGTAGTATCACCTTCATGATCGTCATCTTCACCTACTGGCCATTTTTATATTTGATATTTTTTATGGATGACAGATAGCAATTAAAAATGCGGACTTGACTTTGATTTGTTTTACACCATGGTGATTGCTTTTGATACGAATGTCTGTTTTATTTTATATTGATATAAATATTATAAATTTAAATCCTGCTGACTGTTTGATTGTGTGGCGTGCCGCAGCAGCCATGCCCTGGGCGCTGCTCCATGCCGCACCCGTTTTGCGTTGGACTCGGAGGTCTTGTGCGAGCTGGACGGCCTGAGCCTCCACCACCTATCCGGGAACCTGCGCTCCCGTGGTACCGGGGTGAGATGCGTTCCAGTGCCCGAGGGTGGCCCCTTCTTCCTTCTCTTGCACTTCGTCTCCTGCCTTACCTACACTTGAGGGATCGGCGATCGGACCTGCTGTCGTCTGCGTCTGCTACTGTGACTATGACTGGATGCTGCAGCCGGTCTGTTTGCTGCCGCCGGTTTCCGTCGGATGGCTGTGTGGGCCATCGACGAACGCTGGGAGTACAGGAGGGACCTCGCTGACTGCTGCAAGGGACGTGACGCTGTCCTGCCTCTTTTCTCTAACCATTTCTATTATTGTTGTTATGTACTAGGTATGGAATGCCCTACACATTCTTTACAACTGGTGTAGCAGACGTGCTCTCAGGAGATCCTAGGGCCGTCTGTTACATTACAATCGACATTATTAAAACCAATGAAACGAAACACTAAACACGCGCGTACGCGTCAACTTTCCCGCGTGCACTAAGGACAGGTATCGACGGTAGAGCCACGGTAAAGCCGCTCCGCAATCCGCAATACGCCCGTGCGCCGTCACTCAGGCCGCACACTTAGGATATCGGCATTGCCCAGTAACTAGGTAGATTGCAGAGGTCTGATGTCAGTCGCATCTGGTTAGACTGGAAGCTGACCTAAACATAGTTAGGAAAAAACTATGCAGAACAGATGCATGTTCTTTCATAAGTTTTTTTTTAATCTTTAACTTTGCAATGTCAAAAGCTTCTATTCCATGGAGCTACCTTTTTTGTATTATTTATGGGTATGTAAGTGGAGGAGCTCGTGGTTAAATAATTACAGCCGCATAGACCGATCTTCCGGGTTAAGCCACGCTTGCCGAGGTTGGTCTGTGGATGGGTGACCATTTACCATAGGGAGTTTCCTCCGTGCCTCGGAAAGCACGTAAAGCCGTTGGTCCCGGCTGTCATTTGTAGATCTTTGACAGTCGTTACTGTTGGTCAGAAGCCAGAAAGTCTGACAACCAGTCTTACCAAGAGTATCGTATTACCCAGTTACTGGGTTGTGGAGGTCTGATAGGCAGTCGCTCCATGTAAATTACTGATATTCAGCTGCATCCGGTTCGACTGGAAGCCGACCCCAACATAGTTGGGAAAAGGCTAGGCAGATATATTATGGGTATGTAAGTGTTATTTATTATTTACCTGGTAAAGGGTCTCATTTTTGTAATTCAGTGTATCAGCAACTCGTTCGATATCATGATTGCTAAAGAAAACTAACGCGTTTCCATTCGGCATCATACCCGATGTAGTTCCAAATGCGACCAAAGATTTTAAAGGTTCCTGACCACTGAAAATCCTTTGTAGTTCCCACAATCCCTGAAAAATAAATGTTTTATTTTATTTTGATGTCGCTTGAATGCACCCGGGCAGATGGGCAAAGATCGCCACTCACTGGACGCCTTGGGGTTGCATGAAAAGAGCCTCTACGAGTGTTGATACTTAAGTACGTCCGGCGCACCCTGGGCAGTCAGCCCCGCTACCAACCTTGCTGACTGGCTAATCTTTTCACCACGGCATGACCTATTCTCGTATAGCTCGTGCCGACACGAGAGAAGAAGAACATTTCTATATGAAAAAAATTGCTGTGAAGTTCAAACCCATTCAAACTTAAATGTTTGTGGTCTAAACTATACCCTAAATTCCTAACTCAGATAATTTATGTAAACAAAGGGGATAACAGATCAAAAAAATATTTTATTAATGGTAATTCACTGAAAATGCCGGAAAAAGGGTTAGATTCTCTTTTATGTACTGATGTTAGAAATAATAATTCAAAAAATATCATACCGTAATTACTTTTATAAATTTTCAGTTTTCAACAAAGTTATTAAAAAAAGGAGATTTTCTGATATAAAGTATTTTATGATACTGGTAACACTGTAGGAGTACAAAACATTTTCAAATTTCGTTTGACAAAATGTCAAAGTTGTTTACTGTTCAATACATTCCACAGATTAGTTAATATTCGTTTTCTTTTCCCGTTTTCGCTGCGTGTTTGTTAAATTTTTTAATATGCATCATCGTGTTAAGTTTTTCATCTTGTTGTTGTTTGATATATTTCCTTGTTTTTGTTGAGTTGTTTGTTAAGTTTTATTTGTTATTTGACAAATGGAGCCTCAGCCGGGGCCCTTGAAGGCAGCCGCCCCCGACTTTTTGTCGCCTGTTAAAAAGCGGCCTCGAACATCTATGAGTGCCACAGAAAAACTTATGGTGATGAATGCGTTTATGGACTGATTAAAGTGATTATAAGGCGCGTCTCCGACACACTACACAAGACATTGTTTGGCTACGGTATTTTGTTTGCATTGTTCTTAAAATTAACTTGATTTTAAATGATTACTTAGTAAACATTTAATGATAAAATGTTTTAACCTGTCACTTTGACAATGACATTTCTGTGTTTACATAAATTATCTGAATTATGGAATTAGGGTATAGGGACGTTGCCGATGCACATTTTTGCACGTCTGCTGATGCTCATTTTAATCTTAAAAAAAAACGGAAAACATACCTAATGACCATCATTAAGTTGCACAGAGTACACACAACAATAATTTACACACTTTTCATGCACCCCTATAGAAATATTTAAAAATATAAATTGTAGGTAAGATTTTGAATAAATAAAGGACATAATTGACATACGCTAAGACAAAATGGCTCCTTCCAAGCTTAAAGGTACAAGTCCGAGACGGGCTGCAAACTGCAGATTGCAACCGCAGACCACAAGTCGCCATCGGAATAGCGCCTTTAAGGTGTGCACTTTAAAGGTGCTATTTCGGCAGCGACTGCAAAACTGCAACCGCAGACCGCAGCCGCAGATCGCACCGCAAGCGATACTACTTTTGCAGTTTGCGGTCTGCAGCCCGTCTCGGATTTGTACCTTAATGCGCAGTCATAAAAACTAATTTGTCCGTGATTCAACAATAAACAACCTTGCCAAGTCACGAAAACCCTTTCTTTAACCTTGGCTTATTTCCAAGAGATTAACTAAGTATAACTTGCCAAATTGAAAACTTCGAAAATTATCTTTAGAGGAAATTAATTTTTAAACCTTATAAAGACCTTAAAGCTCTTAATAGGTTAGTCTGATTCAGCGAAAATTTTAACAAAGATGAAACGTTACAAAGCTTAGGTACTGCCTAAATTACGATAATAATGATGTTAAACGTCCGTTGGGTCCAACAAAATACGATACAAAAAGATAGAAAGAAACATCCTTATTTAAAAAAAAACTTATTATTTGTAAGGTTTTCACCAGAGAAATTGAATTAATTCATGCATAAGACCTGGCTAATCAAGACCAAGTATTGCCAATTAGAAAATTTATTTAGAAGAATGCATGCATTTCCATATTTCTTGCGCAAACGTCTTGTGCAAACGTTTGATGACGCGCAATGCCACGGTGCTAGTATACCGTTTTGCCGTCTTATCGTACAGCGACAAATGTGGCCAAACATTTGAGTTTTTAAATATTTTCTTTTGGAATTAATTGGAAAATTATAATAAATTACAGTTGTATCTACTCTTTTAATTTTTTTTTCTCTAGTTATTTAGCAACTTATCTCGCCGACGGCACTTACTTGTGCAAATTAGATTTTGTGCAAATAAGATACAGCGTAATGGTCCTTACACCACCAAAACCATGGTTTTGTTGTGCTCGTGATATCATACTGTATACCAGCAATGCTCGTCTAAATAAAATCGCGTGCTTATCAACACAACAATGACCCGAAGGTCATAATCATCATCGTACCAACCCGTAAGGACATGGGACGCCCAATAACCGCTAAAAACGTCACAGAGAAAACTCCCTAATCACTACGCTTGCAGGCAGAGTCGCCCGACCAGTAACAGGCCCGAGAAGGCGGCGCACTGTGTTCCGTGCGCGCCTCTCAGGAGAACGTGGGGCAAGGCCTCACAGAAGAAGAGGTGCTGCGGACCGAGGCCTGCCGGGGTCGCGGTGCATGCAGCTGTGAATCCCGCGACCCCGGCCAAGGGTCAGGAGAAGGAACACCGTGGGTTTTTAGCCGGTAAGAGTCCGGCATACCCCTTCGTCTTCCCCAGGCAAAGGGCACCCATGAGGAAATTCCCACCAAAAACAAAAAAAAAGCGAGACTCTGCCGCCAATCGCTTAGTCGCCTTTTAAGACACCCTTGGTTGAGTGTTTCACCCTTGGTCGAGGTGAGTGTAGAAGGGCAGACTTATTTGCCCGGAACCTCAAGGAGCTCCATCTGCCCTTCATTGGGAATAAATCCAATCGACTATGAGAAAAATCACCTAAGAATCTAACGAATCTCTCATAATAAGGTACTCACTACAAATTCTGTGACGTCTCCTATGTCCGTGTACTCATAGCCTGAAACTGCGCCACCCGCTGAGACTTCTTGGTAAATGTAAGGCCTTGCATTTGCTCGGAATCCGTGCGATGTTTCCAAGTTGTTGACATACTTGAAAATTTCTTTTAGGTCTTCGGGCCACATATGTTTAGCTGCATCCATCCTGGACAGAAAATAATTAAGAATCGTTACAGTAAATAACAATAATAATTTATTTACTTGTTTAAGTAATTATTGGACAACTCAGACATATAACAGATTATAGAATAGCGGAACACTGGTACCCATGGTAAGATTAAACTTGTGTGGCACAAAAGGCCGCTTCATATTGTAATTTTGAAGATTGTACAGTTCATCTCATAGGGAGAATACCGATTTATTCAAAAAGAGTGTAAAAATAATTTGTGTGTGTGTATGTGTGTGAGTGTGTGTGCGTTTGCATGTGTGTGCGTGTGTATGTGTTTGCGTGTGTTTATGTGTATGCGTCTGTATGTGTTTGCACATGCGTGTTTGAGTGTAAGGGGATGGGTTATTAAGTATGCAGTTGTGAGTAAGATGTATATTTGCGAATAAGAGTAATGTGAAACAAAGTGCTATGTCAATTTCAAAAGGTTTTCTGTTTGTTGGTAGTTAAGTTTCATTAGCTAGCTGTAAATCTTCCTTTTGCATATGAACTTATTAGAGCGATAAATATTGTTTTTTGTTTGTTAGTAATATAGTAAGTTAACAATATTAGATCTTTGGCTACACGGATCGCTTCGGTTTCGGACACCACGCGTCAAGCCATCGGTCCCGGTTGTGATGCAAATACCAAAATGTTAATAATTAGAATCTAATTTAAGATGTTAATTAATACCTGAAGCCAGCAACGCCAAGACTGACGAGTTTGTTAAGATATTCGGCAATCTTCTGACGAACGTATGGCATTGTCTGGTTTAAGTCCTTGAGTGACACCAATTGACAAACTCGAACCTGAATCATGCAAAATAAACATGCAAATGAATGAATAAACCGTTTTTAGACTGGATGAATATTGGGCAAATTGTGATCTACGAATCGTAGACATGACGTATGTCATTGTCCATTACCGGGAATACCTAAAGAAAACTGGAGAGATGCAGTCTTGACATGGCGTGTGGCGCAATGGATGTATGACATTTTTTCACAATACTATGTGAATCGTGGTAGTCTCACGGACCAAAAACAAAGAGATGTTGTGATGCGATTTTTCGATAAAGGTACAAATCCGAGACGGACTGCAAACTGCAGACTGCAACCGAGTCGCCATCGGAATAGCGCCTTTAAGGTTTTAACTTTTTACTTTAAGAGCGGTTACGCACTGCATCCGATCCGAATCCGAGAAAATACGTTCCGAAGTAGTCATAGAACTATTTGTATGGTAGTTTACGCACTAGATCCGACTCCCGTCATCCGATTTCTCTCCGTCATCCGTGAGTTTCTAATTCGGAAGAAAAATTTACGGACCGAAGTAACCGTAGTACTGTTTGCATGAACGCTTTCGCATTACCTCGGATTCAAATCGGATGCCAAATGGATATGCCAAAGATGGCCTCTGAATTGTTTGAATTTGGATCAGATATCGGATAAGTGCGTAAGCGATATCCGAATTCAATCCGAGTTTTTCAGACTCTAGATTCGTATTTTCACGTATTCGGATCGGATGCAGTGCGCAAAGCAATATCCGAATGCGGTCCGAGTTTTTTACATTCTTATTTTCACGGATCCGGATCGGATGCAGTGCTTAATCGCTGTTAAGGTGTTATTCTGACAGTGACTGCAAAACTGCAACTGCAGACGCTGCCGCAGATCGCACCGCAAGCGATACTACTTTTGCAGTTTGTGGTTTGCAGCCCGTCTCGGACTTGTACCTTAATGCGATGCGTGACATTTCAAGTGGCGAGGTCAGGGGAGCATTACACCTACTTCTATATTTTCCATCTAGCGGTGAACAGAAAACACTAAAACACTGGATTATAGATAACTAACACGTGGTTTAGCAATATTACGCTAGATGTCTCTAGTGTCACAAATGTAATAAATTACATATAAAATTACTTATAAGTGAAATGTGATGCCATCCATGGCGTCAGAACGTTTATCCGAATTTTAGCTTTTGTAAGATAACACACAACACTTCATCTTTTTCTCTCAAATAACAAAGAAATTAATAAAACGGGATAGGAGCGCGGACGTAGTGTACACGGGACGAATGCTGATAGACTGACAAAGGCCACGCCTACCGTGATGACGTCAGGACCTAGCACAGTTGCTTAGGCCAACTCCTCTTTGTATTTGTTTCGTGGGTAGTCTTTAATGAAGCTGACATTGGTGCCAATTCTGATAAGGACAAACTAAACTTAATTTAGGCTATTGCCATCTTTTTCACTCTAATATAATAAGAAAGAGACATACGTAAGTAAGAATTGTCAAAGGAGAATGCCCACCAATGGGCCCCTTATTTTTGGTGCCATGTCAAGACTATTTACTTCTCAAAAATTAAGTTGTATTTTTACATGTTCAAGTTTTTTTTATCAACATTTCTTTTACCCTAGCATTGGAGAACATAATTAATATTTATTTTATTGAATTTAAGTCAGTTCCGCCATTAAAACATAACCTGAATGTTGCCAGACGATAGGTCAATTAAATAATTGTAATCGATTGAAAACATCGATAATTTACTAATCCGCTAACAGTCTCATGTATCTGATTAGGCGCGAAGTACTACAGACATTATTGTCGTTAGATGTTAGTACTTAGGTTAGTACTGCCTATACATACCTAAAAAGTATTTATAATTATCTTTTTAATTATGTAAAAAATATTATTTCTAACAAATCGATTCGGTAAATCGATTGCCAAAATATTTCACATGGTCACACCTAGACAGATCTATCTGTCAAATCAATGCATCAATCAAATTGTTTGATATCGTTCGTTTTGCGTCTACTTTTATTAATATTCCTCCGTATGTAATTCTGTTCGTTACAATTTGAAGCTGTCGAGTTGTGCGTTTACGTTCCTTTAGTGTATTTGTTTTGAGATATTGGACTCCTGTTTTAGTGATAAGTGCGCAAATTGACACTATATAGTTATAGTCTAAGTGAGCCTTGGACTCTTGTTTTACTCCTGAAAAATGTCTACACCTGGTAGAGGTCGGGTAAACCGCCTTCTCTCTCGCCGGTGTGTCAATTGCTCCGGGACGTTTAGCGCCTAATCTTCGGAGACGTCAAATCGAAGAATTAGATGAACCAATGCTTGTCCTTCTGACGGCTTCTGAGATCCTGGGTAACACCTACACCGGTAAGTTTATCATATGTCATTTACAAGATTTATATGAATAATTAGGATGCCTATGTTTGGTCAATCAAGGGGTCATCGTCAACTGTAAATCTCTACTATCAGAAATTAACAACCAGCAAAACATTTAAGTCTTTTATCTAGGCAGCTAACTTCCAATTAGTTTTAAACAGTGTGCTGTGTGCAGTTTGCTTTTCTATGTGTGTCCTAAGTTTATTAAGCCATTATGCACACAATAATAATAAATGTTGATGGCGTAGTGGAAAAATAAATTGTCTGCATACTTAACTCTTTTGGTGATCATACATTTTCATTTAAAAGCAAAATGTAAATAAAAGTATTATTCATCTTAGACCTATTCTCTGGATATACCTCTTAATTATTCCCTTGTAATCATAATGGATTTACCATACAATCTAACATTTGTGTTAAAACTATTTTGTAACGGAATTTAGGCAGTGTACGGTGATCTGTGAGAAAACCTAGACCATTGCAATGAGCACATGTATAATTATGTATGTATTATTTACCTAGGAATTCATTGATTTTTTCTTGTATCTTTTCAGATATCCTCTGATGACATCCTGTGTGTTGAATGTTTTGTATTATTAGAAAACTGGACATCATCAACCACATCTCTGTCCCTTGTATCCCCTGCCCTTGGACACCTCAACATATGTTTCGCGTGTGGCATGTCAATTGCAAGTTGCAGAACTCACAGGGTTAGTCAAGACTGTCCTCAAAGGAATGTTATACTAAGATGGACACCAGCACATCATGTAAGTGTTTTATTTAATCTTGGCAGAATTACTATGATTGAACTAATTGAACAAAAATAAGTAGTATAAATATAATGTTTTCTTATTTTCAGATCTTGCATTTGGAACGAGTTTGTCGTGCTTGTTGGGAGGCTCCATCGAGAGAAATACAGAGCCAGGTCATCGGTGGCGTTAACAGACTCACCATGGAGTCTGTGCCAGTGACTGATAACATGGACGATAACATTGCAGATCCTGTGATTCCTGTAGTATAGCATAAGCAATGATATAGAGTATCATTCCTTATTACTGTAGTTGCTTAGTGGGAAATCGAACAGTAGGGTGTTGCGCTCATACTATCAGCATATTGTGGTATTTAAGCTGGGGTTGTTTTATTGATATAAGTGCCCCACCGCCTTTTCTAGATCATATATCCTTGAACAATAAATGTTTTACCTACTATGTATTGCTGTTTTTTTTAAAGTAAGCTTCCGTAGGGCATCTTACTTTAGTATAACCTGGTCTATAATTAAGCCCTTCCTACACAAACTACAAATCATAGATGGCATAGTGAACTCACTAGGAAGCGGGGTAGTGATCTTACTATGTTGCTATAGCGCACAGATGTTGTTAAAGTGTTAGTCATCATTGTCTACCTAGCCTTTTCTCAAGTAGGTATGTTGGGGTCGGCTTCCAGTCTAACCAACGCAGCTGAATACAGTATTGCGCATGGAGTGACTGTCCATCTGACCTCCATAACCCATACATTGGGTTATAACACGTTACCCCTCGGTAAGACTGGTTGTCACACTTGCGGTATTCTGGCTACTCGTAACGAGTATTTAAGATTTACAAATGACACTCGGAACCAGCAGCTTGAATGTGCTAGCTGACGCACAGGAAGAGTCTGTACGTAATGGATGGTCACACATCCACAGTCTGACTTCGGCAAACATAGCTTAAGTTGAGATGGATCCGTGCGGCTGTTGTAACTTAGCTACAAGCTCCTCTATCCTAAGGCTTAAGTCGTAGCCGTCGTAGGTAAGTATTTATTTTTAATAACACTATCTACTAGTGGTGAGGGCACAGCCCACTTAATGCTGACTGCCGGCATAGCACGGCAAGGGATATTATTTTGTAAGCGCAAGTACTTTACCTACATAATATCTAGTTAGCGAAGAAGATTTATAGTGTTTTCTAAATTCAGGAATTAGAAATGGAATATTAATACTTATACAATATTATTTTAATTTCAAATAGGCCTAAAACAAAAAAAAAAAATGTTTTATAACCTCAATTTCAGCATCCGAAAAAATAAGATTTCTCTTAAACTAGGGTGAAAAATTGAAAATCGATTTCAGATTATGAAAAGGTAATTTTAGGTCTACAAAACCAAGTTAAAACCACCGTGACATGTGAAGTTTTGAAGGGGCCCAAAGCTCCTAACAAGATGGGCATTGTCCTTTAGTTGAACTAAAAGTTCCATACAAATTTAGATGACATTAAAAACGTGTCGACTAAAAACACGGTGAAGTTCAAGGCGTAAACTAATTTGACATCTCTAACTTAGTTGTTGTCTATCACCGTCCTTTTCTCGCGCTATCTGTTAGTAAAAGATAGCAATTCTCTAATTTTAGTTTAGTTAGTGAACAAGCGAATCGGCACCATTGATACACTAGTTACAATTTAAATCATAAATAAATCCCCAACTAAGAAATAATGAACATAACCAAATGAATGATAGAAAAGATGCAATCACTTCAAACTTTAAATAACAAACCTCAGTAGCATTGTCGTAATCGTTTAATTCACACACTGGATGATGAAAATGTTCTTCGGTATACGGAACCCCTGGATACGAAGATTCCTCAAAGTTTGCAGTACTGCCCGCGGTGCCTATATTTTCGGCGTTATCTGCCGTCATATGGTTGACTACTACATCTACGTAAATTCTGAAAAATAAACCACATTTGCAAAGCCGAGTCCAGAAACTCCCAACACAACATGAAATGGAACAAAGGTTGAAACACGCATTCATAGTTTGGTCGTTTCGACGAACACATACTGCGCACCTTACGAGCACTCTACAAGCCTGTGGCGGCATCTAATCTTAATATATATAAATCTCGTGTCACAATGTTTGTCCTCAATGGACTCCTAAACCACTTAACCGATTATAATAAAATTCGCACACCATGTGCAGTTCGATCCAACTTGAGAGATAGGATAGTTTAAATCTCAAATTATAGTCGCAATTTTAATTTATTGCTAATTATTTGTCTGTTATTATTTGACAGTCACAATTATCTGTTAACTCCAAATGATTCTAACAGATGTCGATACCTTTCGACTGGGTTGAGTAAGTAATCAATAGATGGCGCTGCTATGGTAAATCTATGAGCTCATTGTAAAATGAAGATAAGCTAATTTAATCTATACTAATATTATAAACAGGTAAAGTTTGTGAGGTTGTAGGGGGTAATCTCTGGATCTACTGAACCGATTTAGAAAATTCTTTTACCAATTGAAAGCCACGTTATTTGTAAGTGTCATAGGCTATATTTAAAAAATAAATGTCAACCGTGCGAAGTCGGGACGGGCCGCTAGTATATATATATATATATATATATATATATATATAATATGCGAACTATCCTACATCGCGCAATCAAGATTTAACACGCAGATAGTATATACAACCTCCCAACATCAACCGTTGGGCAGTAGCCCGCCAGGCACAAGACTCCGCCTGGTTGGAGGATCCTCCCTTTGGTTGGAGGAACACGACACCTGGTTCCTCCACAAGCCTTTGGCGCTAAATTTAGTAGCAAGTTAAATTAGGTACGAAAGCTAACTTTTTGCAACCGACTTTCACTGTAGACACAGCAGCAGTAGGTACAACTGACTAAGTAAGCATTTGATTTAATAACTTGCGAAGTTAGAAGGAAGGAAAGAAAAAATACTTATTCTAAACTCACACAGGCAGTTGCAGACATAAAAACAATTTACAATAAAAGATAAAATTTAAACAACCTGCACGAGCCCAAAAAAAAACCGGCCAAGTGCGAGTCGAACTCGCGCACGAAGGGTTACGTACCACTATTTTTTAAATTATTTAAAATGTATTATTAAAATAAAATTATTATTTAAAACGGCAAAAAAATCATGTCTGTTGTGTGGGAGCCCCCCTTTAATATTTGTTTTATTTTAATTTAATTATTTACTTGTAAAGTGACTATAAAACTTAATATTCTGTGAATATTTCAAGCGTCTACCTGTTGCCGTTATCAATATCAAGCAAAAACGAGCAAAAAAATCACGTTTGTTGTATGGGAGCCCCCTTAAATATTTATTGTATTCTGTTTTTTAGTATTTGCTGTTATAGCGGCAACATAAATACATCATCTGTGAAAATTTCAACTGTCTAACTATCACGGTTCATGAGATACAGCCTGGTGACAGACGAACAGACAGATGGACAGCGGAGCCTTACTAATAGCTGTGCTAATAGGGTCCCGTTTTACCCTTTGGGTACGGAACCCTAAAAAGGTTCCTATCTCAGCATAATGCTGCGAGATTTAAAAAAAAACAAAATGCCTCGGCGTTGGTTTTCGGGTAGGACCGTTGTGATGCCACGGGCAATACCGATACAAATAAATAAAAAGATTACGTACAATATTAAAATACTACTAAATAAATAGTTTATTACAAAATTATGTGTTACGTGTGTGTAGAATAATCAAGAGACACATTCATATGTATGATTAATTACGGTTTAGTCACGCACATTTTTCGGGATTGCCCGACTAGTTTCGGGCTCAAACGGAGCCCTTAATCATGAGCTGATCACGCGGCGAGGTCGCGAGTCGAACTCAAGAACGAGTCGGGCAATCCCGAAAAACGCACGTGAGTAAACCGTAATTAATCATAAAAAATATTTATACAGGGTGGTAATTTGAGATGAGGCACGAAGTACAGCCACCTTAACCATTGTAGCTAAAGGAAAAAGGTTTTATTTGATAGTGGATTTAGCGCCTTTGCGGCGTGTTCATGGCGATCCGCATTTTGACGGTTGACGGTTTGACGAAAGAACATGAAGGGGCTTGTAACAGATTTGCAGTAGATAGTACTAGTATTAAGCGCGCAGCGCATCCACATGAGAGCATTCATTGCATGTTACATGTCATGCTATATAGCGAATATCTGCACGTACCTTAAAACACCATGGCAAGTGGGTTTTTTGAAAAGGTTGGTCACGCGCATGGACAGTATTAACGCTAATTACAAATTGCAAATACTAGCTAACAAGCGTTATGACCCTTACGTACGTTTCTTTTTGTAAGTTTGGCAAACAAGCCGATGACAAGGCAAGTGGTTACCACTGCCTTACATTTATAACACCAAGAGGAATGCTGATGCGTTGCGAAACTTAGATAAAAGGTTAACGCGGCGTAAGCGTTTTCATAAAAGCCATAACACGAATTTCGCGATGTGAATGTTGTACAGTGACCACAACGTGTTGTAAGCTATTTTTTCGCACAATAAGCGTTTCCGGTCTTTGAGCGTAAGGGAGAAGCCACACGATGCGGTGCGGATCCGATGCGGCGCCTGAGCGGTGCCGCTGCGGCATAATACATACAAGTGTTCATGGTATACCTCACCGGATCAAGACGAGGGAGAAAGCGTGTATGCGCCGGAGCGTGGCTCTTGCGACGCCGCGTACTACGTGCGCACGCTGATGCGGCAAAATGATTGCAGTGCGGCAACACACCGCACCGCACCGCAACGTGTGGCATCTCCCTAACATATGTATACCTACACAAACAAAACCGACAAACTAACAAATATTCCAAAAATGATCGAAATGGATTCTGTTGGTTATAATCTTTTAATCCTCGTTTTTTTTTAATATTTCCAATTTTGTAGACATGCCAAGTCTACAGAATCATTATACAAGGTTAGTCAGAAAGGGGGTACTAATCCACAACGGTGTTAAAGAACCCATAATAATGGATAAGTTTTGTTCTACCACTTTCCCCAAAAGACAATAATTTAACAGAAATAGCTGTTCAAAGATTTCATAAAAAATAGGCTAACATTAATGTATCCTCAGCTATGATCACATGTGTTTACCTACATTTTAGGTCATATTTGGGGTCAATAATTAGAAGCTACATTTTCTGAATTCGTAACTAAAGGAGGAAAGAAGAATTTAAAAAAAAAAAACAAAAATAATTTTGCACGATAATAAAAATTATCGAATTATGAAATTTTAACACTTGCTTTAAAACAGTCATCAGTGATAGGTACTACAAATGGCCCGCGGATTAGTACCACCTTTCATACTAACCTTGTATATTTAGGCATATAGATTAACGTACATGTAGGCGCAGGCACTTGATGAAGTACCTAGGTACCCAAAAATGCAACATTGCAATTGTAATTATTACAAATGGATAGTTACATTATGTAATTGTTAAACATCCTCATTTTTTCCTTCACTGAGTCATAAATTATCAGAGTGCATGTGATGCAGCATTAAATATGCTACATGTTGATTTTATAATCGTAATCACAATCAACATTGTAATGTGACAGACTAGGCGATCTATGGGGCATGGTTGGACTCCGCTTTTTGTTGCAGGGTCATTACAGCTTGTTGCCAAGTATACTGCTCATAGGGATGGAACGATACGAGTAAATACAAGTACTTACTCGATACTTTTCTTTCGATACCAAGTACTTTTGGTATCGAGACTTTGGGACCGAGTACCAAGTAGTAGGTATTGGTCAACAGTACTCGTATCGATGATCGATACTTTGTACGCGATCGTTAGTATGGTCATTAGATCATTTATATTTTATAACGTAGGTAGGTATTTATTTATGATAGGTAGATGACGAAATTCTATTGTTTTGCTCTATGGTATTGAAGTTTTTGAACGCATCTTTTCCTAGTTTTACGCTGTTGGCAGCCTCAGAGAGAAAAACTGTCCGCCAGCCGCCATATTTATTTCGTCATTCGTCAATCAATGAATGTAATTGTAACCTCTGATTTTCTAATGTAGTTTTTTTGTTTCATCTGTATACATAATATCGGTACTTACAGCTGTATTTATTTGTCTTTAATGCTACGAAAAAATCGACCGATACGAGTAAGTACTTATCGATACTTTTCATTCGATACCAAGTAGGTATCGATACATTACGATCGATCCGGTATCGAGTAAAAGTACCGATACCTCAATGGTATCGTTTCATCCCTAACTGCTATTTACCTGACTCCAACTTTGTTACATCTAGTAGTCATGTCCAAGAATTCCGCTTCGGTTCCTGATCGAGTCGTCAACTGATAGGACATAACTTGGTACCGTTCCCACCAAGGTCTTGAACCGTCTGCAAGGTGTATAATCAAATTCTCTGACGGTGGTGAAGTCTGTTAATTAACCAATATTTTATTAGCAGAGGAAAATTATTTAGAGTCAAGAGCAGGGGTCCCCAACCTTTTACCAGTCACGCAATTTTCTTCCTAATACCCCGTATCCCCTTGACTTTTAAGGCAAATCGACATTGAGCAGATGTGTGCTACAAATCCAAATGTGCACTGTGGCTGCATTTTGTTAACCTATTGATAAATTCTTGGCTTCATGGAAGTCACAGTGCACAGCAGTGATCATTTTCAACGTGGACTCTGTTTCTTTATCTTTTTTTCTTACTTTTACCTACCTTATTTCGGGAGACGCCGCCGCGTTGTCCCCCTTCTTGTCACTTCACGCCCCACCGTTTGGGAAACCATGGGCTTAGAGTCTAGATGCTTGTTTTTACAGAATATTCCCATCTGTCCCCTCGTTGGTAACAGGGGAACATATCGAAACTTTTTATTTCTATTTGTCCCCCTAAAGAACATCAGGGGACAGACCAGAAATAATTCGCTCGATCTGTCCTTTCGTCTTGGTGACAGGGGAACAGATCGATTTTTTTATTCCTGATTGGCCCCCCGAAGGGGACAGATCGGAATATTCCGTTTTTACGACCACCAGTGACCCAAAACAAGTGCTCATCGAGGGAAAATACTTGAAATATTAAAAATAGCCAAAATTTTACTTAAAGGATACTTCATTTTATCTTTTAAAGTATGAAGCACTGCCTTCCAAGAACTGCGATCACCGATACGTTCGCCTAGCATGATAAAGGCATAATTACCTAACCACCTTTCACCATACGTAAAAAATGAAACATACCTGTACAGCACCATAGCGTTTGGGTCCAAGGAACCTCTCACATTCTTCTGCAATGTCTGTCCATTTCCACTCAAAAAGTTGGACGATAACAGAACGATCTGGCCATTGGTTAGTCTTGTAATAAGCGTCACAGGTAAATACCGCTCCAAATAAGGAGCAGAATGAAACCCACAAGAGAAGTGACATTTTCTGAAAATTTAAGCTTATTTACAATCCTTGATCTTTTCTATTTTAACTCCCCATTGGAGTGCATGCTTTAGCATGCACAGGCATTAAAATAGGCATGTTGACAGCATCAATAAATTGCAAATCTAATTATTCCACCAGTTAGAGTTTTGAAAAATAATGGACACGTTTTTTTTGTTAAATCCATAAATATTTGGAAAGATAAAACGCATCCAAACTTGAGAGTGGGGGCTTGTGACGTCAGAAGCAAGAAAAAATTGTACTTGCTTGTGACATTTTGCCAATTTTAAGTGTCGTATCTTCGTCAATTTTGGTTTACGTAACAAAAAAAAATACGGGTCAAATATTTTTTGATAATCTAACTGATGATGACGGACTAATTAGATTTTTTGAGTCAAATCCACTATTGTATGTATGGTGGCGAATTTAGTTGGCAATTCTCTAAAAATATAGGTAGGTACCTACTATACAGGGTGTAAACGAATTCGTGTAATTCCTTAAAACCACATGATCTACTACTGGTGTAGATTGATCCTGCACGGGATTTAGCTTGATTAAAAAAGAAAAATTATTTTTCTTGCGGTAGAGGTAAGTGAGCGTAGTTAAACCACATAATAAAGGTACAAAAAAATAGCAAAAAAAAAATTTGGTTTTTTTTTGTGTATTTATTTCAATGCCACGCATAAATTAAGGAAAGCACGGCCACACATCTGACGGGCACGACTAGCGCGATATCGTTCTTTGCACTCAGTTAACTCGAGGCTCTAAAATGATTCGGAAATAGAAAACTATTTTTTATTTTTTTTTTATTTGTTTATTTAAAAAAAAAACCATTTAGGGTTAATCCGTTACACCAGTAGATCACGCGGTTTGAAGGACCTACACGAATTCGTTTACACCCACCCTGTAGGAACTCTGTTCAACTGTTGTGGTGAATTATGATTTGAATATTTTTGTAGTCTATACCAAAATAAATTCATAACTTGGATTTTCTTGATTTTAAATAAGGATAATGAAGAAGCGTGCTTAGGAATTGCAAACAAAAACAAACTTATAAAAAGTGATATTTTTACCTTTTTAAGTTTCTTTACAAAGGGGTAGATTTTATTGTACGTGTTTGTGCACTTTTTTACGCGATTAACATTACCTTTGCTACATAAGTAGCAAATCGACAATTAAAATTTAACTTTAACCACACATTATTAATTAAACAAATAGATCCTAGCACTACAACAAATAATAAGATAATGATTGTCTTATATCCTAACACAACATAATAAACAAACCTAATAATACTTCAACATTGACTTACATAAATGTAAACACAACTGTTCAACACAGCTTATGCACAACAATAAAACAATGCAACTTTATATCAAAACACTTATAACAACAGCGAACAACTTAAATCATATTGAGTTTAACAAAACACAATGCACGTCATTCAAGTACTCACAGTTGTTTACAAAGTAGGTACATTTCTATGCCTCTATTTTATAATAAATAACGGCTTCCGGTCGTGATCTCTATAAATTATTCTCTCCGTATACAGGGTGTTAACGAATTCGTGTAATTCCTTAAAACCATATGATCTACTACTGGTGTAGATTGGCCCCGCACGGGATTTCATCAGCATCATCATCATCATACAGCCGAAAGACGTCCACTGCTGGACATAGGCCTCCCCCACGGGATCCCGCACGGGATTTAGCTTGATTAAATTATTTTTTTTCATGCTGCTTTGTTACCGATCGTATCTAAACCATCTAATAAGGATTCAGTAAAAAAAATATTATTTTTATGCAAAAAAAATATTTTATTTGTGTGAACATTTCGATACCACGCATAAATTAATGAAAGTACGGCGACACGGCTGGCAGGTACGACTAACGCGATGTCGCTCTTTGCAGTCAGATAACTCAAGGCTCAAAAATGACTCTGAAATAGAAATTCAATATTTTTTTTAATTCTTTTTTTTTTCAGTAATTCCCATTTAGGGTTAATCTGTGTCACCAGTAGATCACGTGGTTTGAAGGAATTACACGAATTCGTTAACACGCTGTATATCTCTCATTGTATGGATATCGCAATTAAGATGATAAATAAATGATCGTTCATTTATGGGATGCTTGTTTTAACCTTCAAACCAGTATCCACAATACAAGGTTGATCGGAAAGGGGTTACTAAGCCGAAACGGTGTTAACGTACCCATAATAATGGATAAGTTCTGTTCTACAACTTTCCCGAAAACTCAATACTTTAAAAGAAATAGCTGTTCAAAGATTTCTTAAAAAATCATCAAATCTATCTATCCTCATTTTTAAACTGTGCCTCAGCTATGATCAGCTGTGTTTACATTTTAGGTCAGGGGTCACGAATTAGAATCTCCATTCTCCGAATTCGTGACTAAAGAAGGGATGATGAATTAAAATGAAAATCATTTTGCATGTAAATTAAAATTATCGAATTTTGAAATTTTTGCACTTACTTTAAAACAGTCATTAGTGATACTTTAACCCCCTTACTTAAAAAAGATTGTGTTTCTTAAACACTAATTTAATTATACCTGTGGTTATCATTTGTATGCCAATGAAAAGAGGTAGCAATAGAGTTACAGTAGGTACGGCCGAAGTATCTTGGTGAGTCTGAAGTTAGTTGTTTGGCTGCGCAATGAATCTTTTAGAAACGAAATTGTCTACTGCGCAGCTAATCAGCTAACTTCAGACTCGCCAAGATACGTCGGCCGTATTGTAAGAGCCATTTTAGTTAAACAACCTTTACCCATCGTTTATAAGCAGGGAAAGGGAGTATTATAGGTACCAAGACTAAGGTAAACCCAGATTTAAAATATACCCATCACTTTCTTAAGTTATAGGCATAACAAAAAGTTCCGGGGCTACTTTAAAATCTAGGTTTTTCTTAGACCATCTTTTGTAATAGGGTTTAAGCCCGCGGATTAATACCCCCTTCCCGACTAACTCTTCTCTATAAACAAAGTGTAGATGTCCTAGAATTCTTCAAAGAATACATGGTACCTATAATTTAATGTCATTCCGACATCCCCATTTTCTATTGTATAGTTACAAATCAACGTAAGTATTGTAAAGTAACAGCTGTGTGTGTGTTTTGTAGTTTTATTCTAGTTTTTTAGAACGTAATCATTTACATTTTTAAACAATGTAGGCATAAAAATAAATAAGTCAAAATATAAAAAAATACGTACCTGTAAGTCCATAGGCGTGAGGGATAGGGTCCAAGCCACCGGTTGTCAGAGGGGCTAATAACGCCGCGTTTGGTGAAACATATTTCGTTTCCTATTCATAATCATAACTGCAAGTGGACTGTACATCCAGTCGCAACTGTAAACGTACGTCCACATTTGTAGCATTTCGGTGTATCCCGATCAGGTGTATCGTATCGAGTTTTTGTATCCTAAGTATGGACGCCAATTTTGACCATACCGTATCACTAGCCGTATCGTGTCAAAAATCGCGTCCTTATTTACCAAATATTGTATCGTGTCTGCGTATCGGCATTATCGTTCTAAATGTGGACGCTACAACATTTTCTCCGACCTCGAAAGTGTTATATGTTTGATGGCGTTAATGTATAACTAAAGGACCGAAAGACCTAAGGTTTTTTTGGCTGTTTATCGCTTTGTTTGTTTGTCGGTGTGTCGGTTTGTTTGTGCACGCATCACGTAAAAAGTACTGACACAATACGGTTGACTTTTATAGACAAATATTGTCCTTATCTCGGAGTAACATTTAGTTTATGT
The DNA here is from genome assembly GCA_905220435.1 of Amphipyra tragopoginis. NCBI lineage: Eukaryota > Metazoa > Arthropoda > Insecta > Lepidoptera > Noctuidae > Amphipyra > Amphipyra tragopoginis. Next base: position 10,678,117 of record HG992006.1, read on the forward strand.
TTCATCGTAATCGGTTCGCTCAATCAAAAGTTATTAGAATTTAAAATTATCAAGAAATTTGTCTAGTTATTGCTACACAATATCGTCGCCCGGGACTATATCTTATAAGAGAGCCGCTCTATTTGAAATTATTTTGTAGGCACTGAATCTAGTCTTTATTGGGTATATAAGTACCTAAAACTCGTAATAAATATAATTGACTAGCTTTTGCCCGCGACTTATTCCGCGTGAAAGCCCACAGGAACCGTGCAATGACTAAATGCATTCCCGAGGTTTTCACTCCCAGGCGACGATATTGGTTTCCGATTTCCAAGCGGAGTCGCGGGTACAGCTTGTAATAAACAAAGATACAGGTTTGTTAAACTACATTAAAATGTATAGATTGCCTTTTAACCCTTTAAAAGGCAGATTTTACATTCAGGCACATATGAAACCACAATTACTTAGAGTCACTGGCGATCATATTGGCGAAATTCCTGGTGGTGGTCGCGTTTGTACGCTGTGCCCGTTTAAGGACTTGTCACACAGGATGCGTTCTGCGTCCTACGATCCGGTCAAATCGAACACAGCCCGCATCGTATGTGAACATCATTTGCGTTTTATATAGGTATATTTTATGTAATTACGATCTGACTATGCAGGCACAAGCAAAGAACGTACGAACGCACCGGTCAGGCGGTCGGGGTGGGAAGGTAGCGGACGGGCTGCCCGGTTGCGGGCAGGCGGGCGACGGACGGCGGTCCGGGCAGTTCATAGGGGTGATCGATGTTGCAAAAACATCAATGATGACATCGATAATGACATCAATAGCTGAACATTGATACTCGATGTTTATCGAACACAAAACATCGATACAAACATCACTACACGCAATTAAATATAAAATGGCCGCTGTTTGCCCTATCCGTCAGATCGCTGACCGGATGCCGTGCCCGGATCGCTGACCGGTTGCCCTGACCATGAAGTTCATATAGGATGCGGGCTGCGTTCGATTTGACCGGACCGGAGGACGCAGAACGCATCCAGTGTCACAAGTCATTTAAGGTTGATGCGTCTTTAGCTTATGGATGATCATTCTTACAATAGTTTTTATAATATCGACATTAACGTCAGACTAGTGGGGTGGTTACAAGCGCTGTACAAATTTCGTATCTTCTGCCCTACAAAAGGTTAATTAATAAAAATATTAATGACTATTGCACAATTACCATACAACTGCCAATGTCACAATCATGATAACCACTTCTGTTGAACAATTAGAAACATGTTGAGTGGTCAGTAGGTAATATCTAAGCCGTACTTAATTCATATCTTATGATGCTTATGAATCATAAGTATCAATAAGTGTGTTTTTACTTCCCGATACTGTCGAGTATACACCTCTATATCACAATAAGTAATATCATTCACGTGACAATATACAAGGTTAGTCGGAAAGGGGGTACTAATCCGCAGGCCACTTAAAATATCACTGATGACGGTTTTAAAGCAGGTGTTAAAATTTCAAAATTAGATAATTTTATTTCCTAAAAAAATCGTTCATTGTTAATGACACCACCAAATCATACCCCCAGGGGTGTGGTTGCCAAAAAGGATTTGTTAAAGACACTACTAATGAATAGTGTTGTTGCCCTTCAGAGCAACGAGTATTGTAAACTAAATCTCATATTATATTCTTAGGTAGGTACTAACTGTGGCATCCCAACATTACGGTGGTGTCATTAACAAATCCTTTTTGGCAACCACACCCCTGGGGGTATCATTTGGTGGTGTCATTAAGAATGAACGAAAAAAATACTTTTGTTTTACTTTTTTCAAAAAATCTTCATCTTTGCTTTAGTTGTGAATTCAGAAAATGGAGTTTCTAATTCGTGACCCTAAATATGATCCAAAATGTAAACACAGCTGATCATAGTTGAGGATAGATAGATTTTAGCGTATTTTTATGCAGTTTTTGAACGGCTGTTTCTCATAAACGATAGACTTTTGGGGAAAGTGGTAGAACAAAAGTTATTCATTATTATGGATACTTTAACACCCTTTCGGATTAGTACCCCCTTTCTGACTAACCTTGTATGAATCTCTATCAAGATTTCAGTACCTAGTATAATGATTTTAATGTTTGGACATGAAATTGCTGCTAGTCATTCTACCGATAAAACACTTCTAATGACACCCACACGAAGGCGGTTTTCAATAATATATCCGTCAGCCGTTTGCCCTACTAGAGATAGAAAATAGCAATATAGACGTTACAGTTCGACCAATGTCATAGGTCAGATTTGGCGTTTCCATAAAAGCACAAAATAAATGTGTAGGTGCAGAAGCTGAACGCCTTTGATCATAAAGATAATCGCCTTTTTATTTATTTAAACATCGCGCATCCACGCTTAAATAAAAGTAAACGCCATGCATTAGAGTAATTATTGCTATTGTTGACATTACTCCTAGTATTTTGACAGCTGTCAAATCCGACCTATTAGATTGCGACAACTGTACCTACTTCTATGGAGATTACTTATTTCAAAGGAGATGTTTCAAAAATGTATGGAGCCTGGGCTAGCACCATGTAGTTACACTATATGTAAATATAATAATAATAATAACCCCTCTGGGAAACGCGTTACCTCACCATGAGATTAACGTAAAACCGGAGGGAACATTAGACTAGCTTTCAACAACCCCATCATATAATAAAAAATGTATCATGAGGTTTACTGAAAAGCTTACAAACCGCAGGGCAGCTTGTGGCGAGCTGTTGGTGAGTGGCGACACTGCGTACCTTATTGCCTCAGAGAGTCGGTCAGGGCCTCGTCTCCAGTTTGCCTTTATTGGCTGGCTGGAGTGGAACCCCAAGAGTGCCCGCAGGACTCTCACCTCTGGCTTGCCTTTATCGGCCGTCCAGAGGGAGGCCGCCAGAGCTATATGCTCGGGGGTGGAAGTGTCTAATGGCGTAATAGCGGGGAAACCCACTCCGGGTCTTTTAGACCCGCGACGGCGAAACCGGGGCCACACCTCTCTACACCCCTAGCCGCTCACACGTTTGTTGCCCCCTTCGCCTATGTACTGGCGGCTTTTCAGGGGGCCCAGCTAGTGAGCTGGCGAGTCACCGTCTGCCAACAAAATTCAACCTCAAACTTGAAAGGCAGACGCCGTTTTCTTCCGGCAATAGAAGTTAAACAGTCCATTAAACACCCCCTCCCATAGACCAATTTTATTTTTAGCATATTTTACAATAGTTTTGCACCCACCGGGGACGGTCCATGACTGTACTCCAATAGTGCGGCCGTGGATAGTCCCCGGTTGGTGCCCCATCCCATTTTAGATTAAAGTTCTCAAAGGGGCCTCTGCGCGTTGGACCTGTGTCCCCGTGTATGCCTTCCAAAGGACCGGACATCTTCCGCACGGAAGATGAGCCGTGATATCAAAGAGATACAAGAATAATATACAATAAAGTAACAATTTTTTTTAATGTTAATTTCCTATAATTTTACTTCGTTTAATTGTACATTCAAGATATCTTGTTCAAGGAGAGCAACACACCACATAAAAATATGGTGGATCGAAATTATGTGATATATCAATTTGACAACTGTTGACATGTCAATGACCCCATAGTGTTTATTTATTGTGTAAGTAGTACTTACATAACGTATCTACGTTGTTTATAGACGAAAATACTTGGATTTCGTTAAAATAAAATAGAACTCATCACGAAACCTAGGACTGTCAAAGTTGTCAAACTCATGTAAATGTCAAAAACAACTGTCATGGCTACCAGAAAAAAGGGTTAACATATTAAAAAACTTGCCCAAATAATAATTCCCGTACAAGAGTAATCTTCTTCAAAGTAATTTATTTGTATTTTTATGGAAATCCTCTATGTTTTTCCTATTTTTCTATAGGTATACAGGGGCCCAATTTTCCTAAAATAAATTGTTGCCAAACGCAATCGAACCACAACCGTCAGTCAGTTTTTGTTTTCGAAAACTTTCAAAATGATTGATTTTGTTTTTTGTGTCAAACAATTTGATAGCTTTTGAAATTGAGAACTGTCTGAATGAACGGTACGGCCTTGGTTCGGTTGTGATTTATCAAGATTTATTTTAGGAGAATTAGGCCCCTGTACATAGTGGTGGCCCAAAATCAAACATCTCCTTTCTATCTTTATTAGGGCAAACCGCTGATTGATAGTTTAGGGCCCTATCACACTAGGACACCATAGTGGCGGCCACCGGTCGCGCCACCAACAAAATGTATGAATCAGCGGGTGATTCGGCTGCCAGCAACAAATTTGTTGCGCAACCAAGCTGATACCAGGTGAGGTACCCTTTATACAACTGCATACATTTTATTGGTGGCGCGACCAGTGGTCGCCACCATGGTGTCCTAATGAGATAGAGCCCTTATTGAAAACGGATGTTAGCCGTTTAGGTATACCTAAAAATTACTTCCCTGGTTTCCGAAAGGCAGACCAATTTATCTTTTTATCTGTGTCAGTGATATGATGGGTTGTTTTGTTCGAATAATCACATTCGTTGGCCGGAGATTTGACAGCTGACAACTTCATGTTTGCGTTGCCTTTCAGAAACCAGGGGTAAATACAGGTAAGTATTACAACTTTCATACTTAAAATTTAGCTCAATAAGGGTGCTACCATACCAATCGATCGATGGTCGATCGATGATAGATCGATGGTCGATCAATGATAGATCCACGTTGATCAAGATGGATCGACGGTTCATGATCACTTTATCCCAATCAATCGACGTTAATCGATGGAATCGATCGACAATCGATCGATTGGTGCGGTAGCACCCTAAGACTAAACGCTTCTATAATTATAGGAATAAAAACATTTAAACACCAGTATAATTATTATAATTTTATTAAGAAAAACAAATATTAGATATAATATCTCATTAAACCTATTATAATCTTAGCAGCTATGACTGAAATTTTGGACTTGTGACATTGCGCTGACTCCCATATACAAACTTATTAGGTGAGAATTTCTTTAACGCACTTTGGATTATAATAAAGGATGGCCTTGGCCATTCTAGCCAAGCATTACTGCAATTAAAAACATGATCGTGACAGCAATTAATTGTATAAGGTTATTTTTATAACAGAACATGCATTTTTTATTGATGTTCGCAGAATTCTTGAGTTTACAGCAGCAGCTGCTTGCCCTTGTGTCGGGGCCACACTAACGCCAAGCGCCATTAATTAACGCAATAAGTAACAAGAATGCAAGGGATTTGTGCAAATTAATGCGTTAATTAGTGACGTTAGTAGTAAGTGTGGCCTCGGCATTAGTCGTAGGTTTGCAAAAGTGAGTTTGTTTATTTCGTATCTATCTGCGAGTAGATCATTTAACAAAGGCATTGGCGAGAGGTGGTAGAGTTAGCTCAGTGCCTTTTTTAGCGCTTAGCTTGCTCTGTCTGTTGTCATGAACTACTATTTTAAAAAGAGTATTCATGGAGTTTCTTGCCGGCTCTTCTCCATAGAATCTACCTTTTGGAACCGTGCACCTAGTTTTGACGCTTTAAAAGTGCCTGAAATCTATTTGAAATAAAAAAAAACTTTAATTTTATCATCAAACACATGGCCACGTGTGTGCTCGTACACGTAAAGCCCGTACTCGTGCAAGTAAGTGTGCTCGTTAAATATTAATCTGCATCATGGTATTTAATATTGTATCATAACACAAAACGCGTAAAAGAAATTGCTCCCTAATACTTTCAAGTCCAACGTCTTTGAAAAATAATACTATAATATATTAAGGTAAGTCTCAGTTATCTTAGACATATATTACTCTTACCGAGCTATAAAGTATGCAAAAATATCGAAATATTATATATTTAATGTAAAAATTTCCAAAAATTTACGGAAATATTATGCTTAAACCACATTATGCACCCAGCGTTATATTATGCCTATGTTTGTAAATATATTAGAAACACTAAAGGTAATTAATAGACATGTTGACAGCATCAATAAATTGCAAATCTAATTATTCCGCCAGTTAGAGTTTTGAAAAATAATGGACACGTATTTTTTCTTTTGATAAATCTATGAATATTTGCATAGATAAAACGCATCAAAACTCGAGAGTGGGGGCTTGTGACGTCAGAAGCAAGTAAAAATTGTACTTGCTTGTGACGTTTTGCCAATTTTAAAAGTGTCGTATCTTCGTCAATTTTGGTTTACGTAACAAAAGAAAAAATACGGGTCAAATGTTTTTTGATAATCTAACTGACGGACTAATTAGATTTTTTTCAGTCAAATACCCTATTGTAGATAATATAAATTGACGAAAAATACGTTTTTTCGATGTAGCGTTTACATGGCAAAAAGCAGTCTATAATATAAGTATAGTTTTCTGTAGGCAGCGATCTAAACTTACATCAAAATGTTTTTATCCATAAAATCACGCCTGTATTCCACTAATGATTGGGCATAGGTGTATAGTGTACCCTCATTTCGCCGTTATGTTTAAGTCCCATGTAATACGGGGCGAGCCTATTGCCATCAACTGGGCACAAATCTAGACCCCAGGCTGCTACTGAGAAATTCCACACGGAAAAACCCAATACCACTTTGCCCGACCATCTACTTACGCACTACTATTTTACTCTCATAAAATTTTCATATTCTCTTCTATGTAGATAAGTAAATGTCGATAAGTAAAATGACTATATCTAAAAGTATTATACAAGGTGTAATACAAATAACGCACAACCTCTTAAGGGGTCACTGTATTCATCATTATGAACAACTTTTACTATAGGACCAAACGTGAAATCGCGAAAAAAAAACAGCTGTTCCCTATTTATGTTCGCATAACTCGTCAAAATGTAGGCAACAGCTGTTTTTTTTTCGCGATTTCAGATTTCTTCCCGTAAAAGTTGTTCATAATGAAGAGTACAGTGACACCTTAAGAGGTTGTGCGTTATTTATGTTACACCTTGTATATTACATCAATGAAATACCTACGAATATTACCTTTTTGCCACATTATACATACTTAGTTTAAATAGGAAGCGTCTACAATGTAATTAATCTTTTAAACATCAATAATCCCAATTATATTCCTTATAACTACATAAACTATAAAAAAATACATAGATGAATCTGAAATAATAATAATTATGCTTTTAATAACATAAAATGACTAATACCAAAATTATTACCTTGAGCTAACAATAAAAATAGTTTTTAGCTGCGAATCAATAAATAAAAATCTGAAAAAATATTTTAGTAAATACTCCAGCAAAAAGGTTCAACTACATTCGTTGGTAAACAACAATATGAAAAAAATAACAGTCATTGCTGTTTTGCTTAATCTAACATTACGTATCAAAGTTGCTTGCATCAGAAAATTTTAAACGTTACTTTATATAAGTTAATCAAAGGCCAGATTGTAGCTAAATGCCAAATGAAAATGAACCTTAATGCATAAAATCCATTTTTTTAAGACCTTTATAATTTGGATAGCACTTAGAAGACAAGGATGGCCACAATATTTTTACAAAAAGGTACTTGCCACACGCAAAGATTTAGGCGAAAACTCTTCACAAAATAAATTTAAATGCATATTAGTCAATAGGAATTGGTTTTTATAATTTAGTCAGTCTTTTTATAGTAAGAATGTTTAAAGCCAAATATTAGATCACTTTTCCAGTCAGTTTATCAAGTCAGGTAATTTTCCGTAATTATTAGTGAGTTTTTTGTACCCCAATACAAGATTAGTGGAAAAGGGGATACTAATCCGAAAGGGGGTACTAATCCGAAAGGGGGTAATAATCCGAAAGTGGGTAATAATCCGAAAGGGGGTACTAATCCGAAAGGGGATGGGGGGGGTAATAATCCGAAAGGGGGTACTAATCCGAAAGGGTTTACTAATCCGAAAGGGCGTAAAAGTATCCAAAACCTAAATCACTTTTGTTCTACAACTTTCCCCAAAAGTCAATAGTTTCAGAGAAATAGCTGTTCAAATATTCCATAAAAAACGCAAAAATCTATCTATCCTCAGCTATGATCAGCTGTGTTCACATTTTATGTCTTACTAGCGACCCGCCCCGGCTTCGCACGGAAGCAAGGTATTACATATAAACCTTCCTCTTGAATCATTCTGTCTATTGATGAAAAACGCATTAAAATCCGTTGCGTAGGTTAAAAGATCTAAGCGTACAGACGTGGGAAGCGACTTTGTTTTATACTATGTAGAGCTTTGGATTCACGGATTAGTAGCTCAATTTTCTGAATTCGTAATTAAGGGATGAATAATTTCTGAAAAAACTAAAAAATTATTTTATTTGGAATTTTAAAATTTTATCACTTGCTTTAAAACAGTCATCAGTGATACTTAGTAGCCCGCGGTTTAATACACCCGTTTCGACTAACCTTGTATATGTGCAGTCGGGGACTTGAAATGTTTACCACCCTAAGGTCTATAATTGCTTGCACATTACTTTTTACGCATCAACCCTACTTCGCCAAAGTTGTGCCTAAGTCCGCTTGGGTTTACTATTGTGTAATGAGCTTATATGCTCGTCTAGTTAGCTTGAAACAGGAAGAAGGAGATTCAACACACGATGAGGAATATTTTGCCAACCAGGTTCTCTGTGGTAATCATCAACTACCAGGTCCAATTGAGTCACATATCAAAGGGTTTGATAACGCTTCATTGCGGTACAAGTTGCGTATGCTTGGCCCACTGATACAGTTGATTTTGGACGTGTGGTGGTAGTCTTTACTTTATGGGAGTCACGCCCCAAACTCGTAATCTACGGAGTTGAGTGAACATTTGTTTTATATTTATTTTGATTTTACTTAGGTTTAATTCCAAGTCCTGAAATCTCTGTGAGTCCCTGGCACATGTTTTAATTTATTTTATTTTATTATTTAGTATAGGGGGTGCATGAAAAGAGCCTCCACGAGTGACGATACATAAGTATATCCAGCGCACCCTGAACAGTCAGCCCCAACCTTGCTGACTGGCTATCTTTTCACCACGGCATAACCTATTCTCGTATAGCTCGTGCCGACACGATAGAAGAAGATTACTCTTGCATAAGGTCGATATGACATAAGTTGATATGACATCTTAAACCTGCGCACAGTGTAATAAGGAATCGAATTTGAAATCTGATAAACATTTCGAGTCCGTGACCGTACGTGTAACCTGTCACATTTTAGAATAATCACTTAGAATGAAGGCGGAAGAGATACATAGAAACCCCAATCCTTTTGAAATATTTGTCTAATTAATTTTTAAGTAACGGTAGCTGTCTTAGGGGAATATTACACTATGATCTATCTAGGATCATTTCTCTTATCCTATATGACCTCCATAGTAATATTTTTGTACGAGAGAATGATTCATGTCTTTATTACATTGTCATTATATCTATGACTCATAGATCTATGTCCATAGATACACTTCTCATCAAAAAAATCGAAACACTTCCGAAATTATCTTTGTGGCGACAATTAAACAAAAAACAAGCATTAATTCATTATAGAAAAAACATAATTTAGTAGCTGGAAGTTTGGCCTTTACAATGGTGTACGAAACTTCCAAAAATTTGTTTATTTTTTTCAATTTTTATCCTTTAAATGAATGGAACCTTGTTTTGAGATAAACGTGTGTTTAGAGTTGGAGTACATTTGTCGTGCAATAAACGCAAAATAACGCATTAATTTAAAATTTTCTGTTTGTAATTTGTTGATTAGGCTCTGTGACGTCTGATAAAAAGGTTTTTTTCTAACACACATGCATACTTCACCAGCAGCAGCCGCCCAAGAAGCGGCATTGCTGGATTCTGGGACTAGTCAGCGTGTTGTGGCTGCACTCTTGCATCTAAGCCTCTTGTCTGTTCATAAAGTGTACCAACGCTATCGGGAGACTGGTTTATTTACGCGCCATCCAAGATCTGGTAGGAATCGGGTCACTTTTGAGTGAGACGGCCGATTTATTGCAACCGTTTGTTTGCAAAATCGACGCCTTCGCGCTTTTCAACTGCAGCAGCAGCTCCTTGTTGTTCGAAGGGTGACTGTAAGTGGCTCTACGATTTGAAGAAGATTGAAGGAACGTAGACTGGTACCACACAAGCCAGCTAATGGGTCAAAATTAACAACAGACCATCAAAGAGCTCACCAAAAAAAATCGAAACACCTCGTAAGTTTTTGTTTTGAATGGATTATCAGAAAAACATGTTTTTTTTTTTAAATAAATACTAATTTCCGTTTAATAGTAGGTAGCATAAGGTTTAGAATTCCTTATGCTGATGTTCCATAATTTTACTCTCCTCAGAAAAGAGAACCTTGCTCATTTCTAGGTTTGAACAATTTAAGTGCACAAGTGCAAAGTTAAGGCGCGCTCTTCGATGGTTTGTTGTTAATTTCGGCCCATTAGCTGGCTTGTGTGGTACCAGTCTACGTTCCTTCAATGTTCTTCAAATCGTAGAGCCACTTACAGTCACCCTTCGAACAACAAGGAGCTGCTGCTGCAGTTGAAAAGCGCGAAGGCGTCGATTTTGCAAACAAACGGTTGCAATAAATCGGCCGTCTCACTCAAAAGTGACCCGATTCCTACCAGATCCTGGATGGCGCGTAAATAAACCAGTCTCCCGATAGCGTTGGTACACTCTATGAACAGACAAGAGGCTTAGATGCAAGATTGCAGCCACAACACGCTGACTAGTCCCAGAATCCAGCAATGCCACTTCTTGGGCGGCTGCTGCTGCTGAAGTATGCATGTGTGTTAGAAAAAAAACTTTTAATCAGACGTCACAGAGCCTAATCAACAAATTACACACAGAAAATTTTAAAGTAATGCGTTATTTTGCGTTTATTGCACGACAAATGTACTCCAACTCTAAACACACGTTTATCTCAAAACAATGTTCCATTCATTTAAAGGATAAAAATTGAAAAAAAAAAAAAATTTTTGGAAGTTTCGTACACCATTGTAAAGGCCAAACTTCCAGCTACTAAATTATGTTTTTTCTATACTGAATTCAGGCTTTTTTTTTGTTTAATTGTCGCCACAAAGATAATTTCGGAAGTGTTTCGATTTTTTTGATGAGAAGTGTATATGATTGTGAAATAGCCCCCTTACTACTAAAAAGTGATTGAGCGTTGACAACATGACAGCGGTTACGCACTGCATCCGATCCGAATCCGTGAAAATACGTTCCGAAGTAGTCATAGAACTATTTGTGTGGTAGTTTACGCACTAGATCCGACTTCCGTCATCCGATTTCGCTCCGTCATCCGTGAGTCTCCAATTCGGAAGTAATATTGATAGACCGAAGTAGCCGTAGTACTGTTTGTATTAACGCTTACGCATTATCTCGGATTCAAATCGGACATATGCCAAGGATGGCCCCTGAATTGCTTGGATTTGGATCAGAGATTGCGTTGGTGTGTAAGCAATATCCGAATTCGGTCCGAGATTTTTCGACTCTAGATCCGTATTTTCACGAATTCGGATCGGATGCAGTGCGAAAATCAATATCCGAATTCAGTCTGAGTTTTTTACATCCGTATTTTCACGGATCCGGATCGGATGCAGTGCGTGACTGCTCTAAGTAAGTTCAAGAAAACTTACGTCAAAAATGACGACACATGGTTTAAATATATGGCAAAGAAAGTTATACACGGTTTTAACTAGTATCTAAACACGCATCGAAACTGTATTTTTTGTAGTAAGACAATGTAAATTAGACACATATTACTCACAAGTGCCTATTGGCAGAATTCTAACTATTTTTAAGACAGATAATACACCAGAACGCTAGGTATCGGACTTTCAGGCCAGTGAGAAACCCGAAAGTCTGTCAACGGGTCTAAACATGAAAGTCTGTCAACGGGTCTGCCCCCTGATTGAGAACGATTCTATTAGTCAGTTGGCAAACAATTCGGTAAGCTCTCTCTTTTTCTCTCGTTACGAGAATTGTAGATGGAACGAGATAACAAATCGAATCGGTTGACAACTGCTTATCAAAAAGGTCTTAAGTCGAGAGGCAGAACTTAGGATATTCGTGAGCGATTACGCGAGAGCGGTTACGCACTGCATCCGATCCGAATCCGAGAAAATACGTTCCGAAGTAGTCATAGAACTATTTGTATGGTAGTTTACGCACTAGATCCGACTTCCGTCATCCGATTTCTCTCCGTCATCCGTGAGTTTCTAATTCGGAAGAAAAATTGACGGACCGAAGTAGCCGTAGTACTGTTTGTATGAACGCTTTCGCATTACCTCGGATTCAAATCGGACGCCAAAGATGGCCCCTGAATTGTTTGAATTTGGATCAGAGATCGGATAAGTGCGTAAGCGATATCCGAATTCGGTCCGAGTTTTTTAGACTCTAGATTCGTATTTTCCCGTATTCGGATCGAATGCAGTGCGTAAAGCAATATCCGAATTCGGTCCGAGTTTTTTATATCCGTATTTTCACGGATCCGGATCGGATGCACTGCGTAATCACTGTGACCCATCAACGTAGAAATATTATCTGTTGTCCAGTGCATTATCTACCTTAGGTCACGGTAAAGTATATTAAAGTTAGATAGCGTCTTTAGCTGGTAAAGTAACACCATTATATTTAAGTAACACTAGTTTTATAAATGTACTGCAGTCACGTTTTCCGTAATTATAAATTTTAAATGAATTTCAGTTCCTTTATTTAAGTTTATTCAAATAGATTTCCGAAATGTTAATACAGTTAAATATTGTGTCGGAATAAAAATCATAGGATATTCAGATTTAAAAATATACTTTTTGTTTTTTAGTAGCTTTAAATTATTTTTCAGAAGTTATTATACTGGCCATATTTTTAAATGAACCCTACAGTTTTCAAATAGATTCATTTTACTAATTGGTATTGTTTTTGAGACGAAAAATTATGACGAAATATTATTATAATAGCACGTAAAAGCGTTGTAGAACATACAAAAATACAGGCATAACAAAAATGAATAAAACAAAAATGTCTTTTTTCGCGTAAGTCTTACTTTATATCACGAAGTAGTAAACATGGAGCAATAATGTCTGTGAAACGCCATCAAGTACAAATTTTGTTGTTAAACAGGATGTAAAAAGACCCATCACATAGCCGAAATCTACGCAATCTGTACAAAAAACTAAATTACATTGACCAAACATAATTGCTGGGAAACGACTTATTTTTTGGCATAAACAAACGCTTTTTTTTTGTAGCGCGCAATGTGTGGTTACGGCGATGCCGCGCGTTTACATGCGTGCAGCGGCCACACAGCTGAGCCAAGGCGGTTGTGTGCGTTTGATATTCATTGCGTTTTTGTAACTTCAAAAGCATAATTTGTTAGGAAAAATTGAAATTTTTGATAATGTTTGTTTGGAAGAAAGTTTAGTATTGTGACTTGGAATTCGTTTTTGGAAAAAACTAAAAAAAAATGTACACTTTGACCTTCAATATCTCCAAAACCAATGATTTCCCAGGTACGGTCTAGTAGAAAAAAATGATCCCAATGGTGGGTAGAATATGTGGTTTTCGTTAAGGGTCTTTTTACACCCAAAATTATTGTGCATTAAAAGAGCCTACGAATTAACAATATTTAATTACGGCCAGCGTGGTCGATCAGCCCCGCTTCAACTTTGCTGACTGACTCTTGTCTCCACGGCGTGAGCTATTCTCATATGGATCGTGACGACAAGACTGCGTGCATCACCACGACAGTCGCCAATCGGAAATAAGACGATGAGAACCGTTCTATTACCACTTTTTACCACTCCATACTTACTACTCCGTGCTAATATTTTATTCTAAGCTCGGTGCCAAGAACAGTGGGTTTGGAGCGGTGTTCAGATTGGCGGATTGGAAGGATCTCTTTATGCTTACGTGAGGGTACTGCTCGCGCCATTCTAATACCTGAAACGATTTTATATCATAAATGCTCTGGATTTCGAACTAATAAGGACGGAAATCATTGAGAACCGATTCTTGGACTATCATTAGTACGAAAAACAGTTTTGTAATGTCAAAAGAATGAGTGATACCTGAGATTCTTGAATTTGATCGCAGAAACTGACGTCTAGAAGTCTTAGATCCCTGCATTCAGCTAATATCCTGTAAAATAAACAAAAGAAATGAGCTGAATAAATTAAAAATTTTAAAAAACCCCAACGCTAATATCAAAACAGCTTATGACCCTGAAACGACTGAACCGATTTTGATAAAACATGTCTAAGAACCACAGCTAGAAAACCAACTTTTAAATAAAACAAACTGCACCTAATCGGTTCACCCGTTTAAGAGCTATGGTGCCACAGACAGACACACAGACAGACAGACAGACACACAGACAGACAGACAAACAAACATAGCGGTCAAACTTATAACACCCCTTTTTTTGCGTCGGGGGTTAAAAACGGCTCTTGGCTGTGGCAAATATCCATAGATACACCTCTAAGGCTAAGCTAAGCCGGTCCTCTGCGGAGCCTTTTCCTAACTATGTTGGGGTCTGCTTCCAGTCTAACCAATGCAGCAGTATACCAGTATTTTACACGGAGCGACTGCCATCAGACCTCCGCAACCCAGTTACTAGGCAATGCCGATATCCTGAGGTTAAATTGGTTTTCAGACTTTCGGGCTTCTGACTACCCGTAAAGATTGTCATAAATATTCGTATGACACCCGGGGCTGAAGGTTTTTTTTTTAAAGAAATTTTGCCCCACTCTAAGATTCCTCTTGTATCGTGGGTGCGTTTACAGACGCAAATCTCACATACACAAACGTCCAGACCCTGATTTGATTCTAGGCCTGCGTTTGACCGCCCTCTCGCCTGATGTTAAGCGATGATGCGGTCTACGATGGAGCACGCTTGCCTAGAAGAAGCCGATTCACTCGTGACTTGAAGACACCCAGATTGTAGCTGTCGGGGAACAACCACTCGGGCAGCGCATTCCACTGTTTGGCGGTTTTCACAATGAAAGTGAAATCAAAGCGCTTCGTTCGGGTTTTTGGTATGTCAACGTTGGTTGGTTTTTGGTTTAACGTGCTCTCCGAGGTACGGACAAGTCTCGATGTGTAACGAACGTTCACCCATCCACGGACTGACCGCGGCAAACGTAGCTTAACCTTGCAAATCATATGATCCGCGCAGTTGATACATAACCACGAGCCTTTCGAAGAATCCGGCACTCCACTTTTTTAAATTAATGTGTTGGTGATAATTTGATTATCACTTGCATTAACGGTGAAGGAAAATATAGTGAGGAAACCTGCACATCCGAGATAGCTCCAACAAGTTCTCATGTGTGTAGTCCAACACGCTGACCAGCGAGGTCTGAACTAGGCTTGCCAACCTTTATGTACGAATTTACGGGAACTTTGGCAGTCAAAATGCGGGACGTGGCAAAAAAAAGCGGGACCCAACTGTCGAAGTACTTATAGGGAGGCGAAAAATACAATTAGAAATTATTTTTTCGTTCGTTCGACGCGAGACTCGCGGTCGCGATCTTCACTCTTCTAGCTAAACAAAACGTGCGTTTTTGTATTACAACTTTCGTGAGACACATTCATATTTATGATTATTTACGGTTTACTCACGTGCATTTTTCGGGATTGCCCGACTAGTTTCGGACCCAAACGGAGCCCTTAATCATGAGCTGAACACAATCCCGAAAAATGCACGTGAGTAAACCGTAAATAATCATAAATAAAAACGTGCGTTCACTAAATTCCGACTTCTGCCCGAAGGTTTAGCCGTAGGTACGATAAAACGGGACAATTGGCGTCTCGCACACGTCTTTCGCGGGACGCATCCTCTTAAGCTCTAGAAACGGGACGTCCCGGCTCTTGCGGGTCGGTTGACAAGCCTAGTCTGAACCCCTTTCACTCTGAGAAGAGACCCGTACCGAGCAGTGGGACAATAATGGGCCAATTATGTATGACGCTAGTCCAGAGTTAATTCTTGTCGGTCTTACTCCATTCACTGCACTTCAGTATTTAGCCTTGCAAGTTATAATACATATAATTATCTCGCTGTGTCAGTTGTCAATAGCTTATTTGGAGTGGCAGAATGTACTGCTTGCAAAAGAGGTTGACGTCAAGTAACTCTGAATGTCTCCTGCCGGCTTTCAAGTTATAGACAAATGTTAAAACTTCACTTACGCATCACAAATATCTGGTGTGACCGCCCTGACTCCTAACAAGTCTAACTGCGCCAGTTTGGGTGCTCTAGGCAGAAGAGCTCGCAGATCACGGTCACAAACACCTCGGAGGGCCCCTAGGAATAGTTTGCGCAGTTCCCCGCCAGCTAACCACGCGAGCCATTCGCCTGAACCGCCCGCTTGTAAGCTGTGGAATAAATACATACTAGTTTTTCTCTTTAATGTTTAATGTACAGTGTGATTAGTTACGAAATTCGCAGATGTTGTTGATGTCGTTTGAGGTAAGTAGAACAAAAAAGTTTATATTTGCTCAAAATAGTACATTTGCTGGGAATTCATTCCAGCTAATTCTAGCTAAGCGTCCAGCCCCCCGATTCAGAACCTTTCCTATAAACAGTTGTCGCCCTATTCGGTTTGCTATCTCGTTTCGTCTTTGATTCTCGTAACAATAGAAAATGAAATAGCAAACCGAACCGTTCGATAACTTTTGGAAAACCGTTGAGAAAAAAATAAATTCTGAGAACACTCCGGAACAGTTTCAAACTGCCGAAATACTCCACATTGCAAAGTTTTCACTTCTAGTTCAAATTGAAAGAAACTACTTCAGTAAGCTATTTTTAATCTATCATAAATGAAAATAAACTTACCACCAGCCAACATCCAGTTCTTGCAGATTCCTACAGTTGCCCAATGCTCTGATGCCATTCGGTGTTAACGAGTAAGACTTCCAGAAGTCCACAGACACGAGGTTTGGGCAGTTACCGCCTAGTGCAATCGCCACTTCATCCATCGAAGATATCATTTTGCACGATCCTGGGGAATTATTCCAATAAAGTAGTTGTAAAAAAAAAACTCTGATGAACACCCTGACAATAATTCCGTCTGTGGCGGGATCTATCCACGCCACATGCGAACTACGCAACACGCCGGCGGTGGAGACGACTACAGCGACAATATCGACAACTTTCATAGATGACAGTTCCTACATCGCGCTATCATGATTTAACACGCAGATTGTATATATACAACCTCCCAACATCAACCGTTGGGCAGTAGCCCGCCAGGCATAAGACTCCGCCTGGTTGGAGGATCCTCCCTTTGGTTGGAGGAACACCACACCTGGTTCCTCCACACGTCTACGGACTCGGGGGACAGCAAACCCCAAAAGTGGAGACATTGTTCGGATTTAGGCCTTTTCAAACATAACTGCGAACCGAACCGAAAACGTGGCGAATGTGAACCGAAGCGGAGACGTCAAACTAGGTGCAGCGAACCGAACTCTTGTAGGAAGCGAAGTGTCGTTCGGTTTGCAGTGTTTGACACTGGCTTAAACACAACCGTAGCGCGTCGCTCTCGCTTCGTCTCGCATTCGCTCTCCGTTTGACGTCGTGCACACAAAGCCAGCTAATACAACTATCTCGCTCATGCCTAGCTTCGCGCGCTCGCCTTTGCTTTGTCATGGCGTGACACGCCTTCGGTATCGGCACGTATCGGTTCGCTTTTGCTTTTCCATGTGACTAGATTCAAACGACACCATACATAACAAAATAAAAACGCTTCGCCACGCTATCGGTTCGCTGTCTATTTGACACGGGCTTTAGGAGGCACGCTTTTAGAATGATAATTAAGGATAACTAGAAAATAACTTGAGCAGTACACTGTTTAATATGCATGCTACGCAAATAAAAACACAAATTTACCTGGTAGAGGTATTTTAGGACCAGGGAAATGATTAACTATATTAACCAAAATATGAGTGTCATGCGTACCAACATTAAGATGGCGAAGTCCAGGGTTGGATCTGATGATGGCGACTGCAGCGGACGTGGTGATATCAGTTCTGTACAGATCCAAACGCTTCAGCCTCTTGAGAGCTGAGAGGCACATCCAGTCTGAACAACCGACGACAGATCGAAGACACAGCTCTGAAAAGGATAGATGGGAAATGTATACAGGATCCGATGTATCTGAATTCAAGTAATTCCTTCAAACCTCGTGAGGTCAGATTGCTTCTGGGGATGTGAAAACATAGGAGTTAACTGACCATACAACACAATTTCTCACTGCAGGTGCGGCAACAAAACGTCGGAGTGTGAACAAAACAAACAACAAAACATGATTTATGACCCAGCCTGCAGCGAGAAGAAGTGTTTAGACGCTGGTTTTCGTATTAACCGGTTGCGTACCGCCCGTCGTACCAGGACGACACTTAATTATCTTATCTATTGTGTCTATAATTACGGTGATTGAGAGTTTAAACAGTGAATGACGTAAAAAATCCATAAGTTTATTTTAGGTTGGGAAAATTTATTTTCTGCAGTTCATGCAGTATATCTAAGTTTATGATGACATAAATTGATAGTGGAATAACTCCACGCTACATAACATAATTATTCATTTTTTAAATTAGTTGCATGATCGTCAGCTGAGAATGATTAGGTCCCATTATATCAAGTGGGTATAAAGATCATGAGCATCGTTAAATCTCCGAACGAGAATGTCCATCGGCATTGTGTTCGAATGAATGTGTCTGCTCCAATCATGGATACCTCACAAATAATGAGGATAACCAGATCCACCGTTAGCAAAGTAAATTCCTGCATACCGTTTGCGTAAAGCGAACGGGTTAAAGGGTGGTCTAATTTTCGCTGGGAAGCACACGGTAATTGTTTTAGTATAACCTGTTAATTAATCATAAAAACCATAGTCACAAGCATACCTTGTAAACAAGTGGAGGTGTCAACAATAGCTCTTAGCACGGAGTTGTCAACGAATTTACAGCAATTCATGCGTAAATGTGTTAATTCGGCACCGCTGTCTTTGAGGAAACTGAAAACGAAAACATTAAATTGTACTCGATTGTGTAACAGATAGGTTACATAAGATCTGATGTTAATGTGACTACTATGTCATTGTTTTGAAACCGAAGTGCAAAAAGGGTCGTGAGTCTCTATTTAGACTCTTACAGCTCATTTCTGGTCATACTCTTATAGGAAATCTCCTTATCCAGGGCCGTCTCTACCCGGGGGTGCAAAGGGTGCAAGGCGCCCGGGCGCCGATGCATGAGGGGCGCCCAGACCGCCGCGCCGGCCTTTTATGACGGGAGCTGAGGCTTTGAAAGCGCCGAGACCCGAGAAATGAGTTTACTCATCAGTCAGCTAAACCACAGCGCTGACCTGGTGGGGGGCTTGGTGAAATGGCTAGGGGGCCTGAGCTGGGTTTACGCCCCGGCGCCAGATAACCTAAAGACGGCCCTGATTAAATCCATAGCTTCCCGTAACCCATAGCACCACATTAGGCTAGCTAGAATTACAGAGTGTATTGCAGGTTGCGTTATGTGCAGATGATGTAAAGTTTAGGGAAATGACAGTAAAAAGAAAACTATGAAATTTATTTTCAATTCAGTTGTAAGGATGCCAAAAATCCATGTTTTATAGTTAAATACATCAGTGGTTTTCTTGCAATATACCAAAAAATACTGAGGCATGACAACAATTAGGAAACCATGATAGCTAAGAGCATTCCGGCACGCTCATTTTACTCGATTTAGAAAAATGCAAATACTGCATTTTAACGTATATTTTTTTCCAGAAATAACATTAATTTTAGCTATAGTAGACAAATAGGTATACTGACCAGTTCCCCAAAATTGTAAGAAAGATTTCCTCTATTTAGATCCCACGGTACGAAGGGGGTACTGCCGGATTAATGAAGGTCTTATAGCCTAACTAGTGAAATCGGGCACAATTTTATTCTAACCTCGATACAACCTCGATCGAAGCCTGGCACATTGTTTTGAAATCTTTTCGATATGTATTATGGAACGACATGCTGGTCATTGTTTATGGCGTAATAGCCGCTATTTCATAAAGGCTAAGGGTCTAATTGACGCAGAATGCTAATTACTGGAACCAAGGTAAGCTAATGTATGTTAATTGCCTAGAACCCAGAACAATGTCCATTTATAGCCTTTTGTCTTAGCAAAAAATAAAAAACCTAGTATATCATATTCACTTACGGCCGTTTTCATTAACATATCTATCAGTGGATTGTCCTACCGGAGATAGAAATTTATATCTCTAGTAGGGCAAACCGTCGATTGATAGGTTGTTGAAAACGGCCGTTTAGAGTTCATTACGATCACTGACCACTTTATCAGTGTTACGAGTAGTGCTATACAACACTTACCTCAAAAAAGCGTTTTGAATTAATAAGATTAAAAAAATACAAAACAACAAAAATATTTTAAGTACGTAAGTCGACACCTAAACCTTTACGCCTTAGGGCCTTTTTACTGTCATGTGGGTTCACGCCCGCGTGCGTGCGTCACCCGCATGCGTGGCGCTCGCAGTTCACCTTTTCGTGCGTGTTTCACGCATCACAATAAATACATGTATGATAAGTTGAAATTCAGGCGCCACGGGTGCGGGTGACTCACGCATGCGGGCACGAGCCCGCGTCACAGTAAAAAGGCCCTTATAGAACCGTCAACACTTACCTCAAAAAAGCGTTTTGAATTAATAAGATTAAAAATATATAAAACAACAAAAATATTTTAAGTATGTAAGTCGACTCCTAAACTTTTACGCCTTATAGAACCGTTTTATTCTTAAATAAATATTAACACCCTTATTTATAAACGATGGTTCAAGGTTGTTTAACTCAAATGACTTAAGTCCATTGCCATCTCTCTATTCATAGGCATGCACAAATGATAAGGACAGGTATAATTTAATCAATGTTTAAAAATGCCAATTTTTATAAGTAAGGGGGTTAAAAACAAAAGATAAGTACCTACAACTAATCTACAAACAACCTTAATCTTGCATCTATTTTACTCATTGTTCAAGTTCACATAGACATTGCGTTTACAATAGTAATTATAAATATTAATGAACGCCATAACTGGTAATGGTTACTCACTTTACGACATAATTAGATTGAATCATGCGATGACTGCCGCACCAGGAGAGGTCGAGTTTTTGAAGGAATTTGCACCGCATTGATAGAGTTATTAGTACCTGAAATAAGAGTGTTATTAGGTCTAGCGCTTAACTGAGGCAGTGGCTGAGGTATGGGAGCGCCACGGGAGGGGTGACATATGACGTGAAATGACGGGTCCGAACTATCTCGCTATACACGTGATAAATATAATGAAGATATTTCTTACGATATTTTTACTACTACTAGATAATGAAAGTGATTCGAGCCATTCATACAGTGACGGTACAGACAGCGATAAGGAATCTGATTAATTAAAATTGGGATTTCGGGATTTATTTGTTGTTTCAGTTGAAAATATTAATAATTATTAAATAATATAATTATTGTAACTTATTTACATTGTCACGCGTAATTAAATGTATAAATTAATTTAACTTAAGTATACACACGTAAATATAGTAAGAGATATCTTCATTATACAAGGTTAGTCGGAAAGGGGGTACTAATCCGCAGGCCACTTAAAGTATCACTGATGACGATTTTAAAGCAAGTGTTAAAATTTCAAGATTCGATAATTTTTATTTCCATGTAAAATAATTTTCATTTTAGTTATTTCAACAATTCTTCGTCCCTACTTTATTTACGAATTCAGAAAATGAAGCTTCTAATTCATGACCCCAAACATGACCTAAAATGTAAACATAGCTGATCATAGCTGACGATAGATAGATTTTAGCATATTTTTTAAGTATTTTTTGAACAGCTATTTCTCATAAACTATTGACTTTTGGGGAAAGTGGTAGAACAAAAGTTACTCGTTATTATGGGTATTTTAACACCCTTTCGGATTAGTACCCCCTTTCTGACTAACCTTGTATTTATCACGTGTATAGCGAGATAGTTCGGACACGTCATAATATGTCACCCGTCCCGTGCCGTTCCTATACCCCAGGCACTGCCTCAGTTAAGCGCTAGACCTATAGAATGAGTAGTCATAATATTAGAGTCACTGTTCTGCCTAGTATTTTCCGACCTACGTTGGTGTTAGCTCCCAGTCTAACCAGATGCGACTGAATGCGAGTATTTTACACGGAGCGACTGCCATTGTAAGAGCGGTTACGCACTGCATCCGATCCGAATCCGAGAAAATACGTTCCGAAGTAGTCATACAACTATTTGTATGGTAGTTTACGCAAAATACGCGCTTAGACGTGGAGTTGCGAATACCAGCCCGTTATACCTTATATGGTAGTTTACGCACTAGATCCGACTTCCGGCATCCGATTTCTCTCCGTCACCCGTGAGTTTCCAATTCGGAAGAAATATTGACGGACCGAAGTAGCCGTAGTACTGTTTGTATAAACGCTTTCGCATTACCTCGGATTCAAATCGAACTCCAAATGGATATGCCAAAGATGGCCCCTGAATTGTTTGAAATTGGATCAGAGATCGGATAAGTGCGTAAGCGTTATCCGAATTCGATCCGAGTTTTTTAGACTCTAGATTCGTATTTTCACGTATTCAGATCGGATGCAGTGCGCAAAGCAATATCCGAATTCGGTCCGAGTTTTTTATATTCTTATTTTCACGGATCCGGATCGGATGCAGTGCGTAATCGCTGTAACGAACTCTAATTATCCCTTTTTTTCATACATTGTAAAATAACAAGAGATGATTATGACTAACATTCTAATTATATTAACTCCATTGTAAATGAATGGAACAACAGATTAGAAAACCCTTAACCTTTTTCTTTATAATATCAATTACATTGTGTCAACAAAATTCTAAACAGCTTGCATTGTAGAGATAAACTACGATAACATGGCGCGCCCCTCCATTGACACTTCAAGTAAAAATGTGTGAGTAAGAATATTTACAACGTGTCATTCGTTCAATGCACATGTGTGCATTCTGCAACTTAAACAAAAACATGGATCAGTCGACGTCGCTAAATAACATTATGGTAACTATGGTACCGCTTGGAGGTTTGTATGGATGACACACGTGCGCCTTGTCGAGCGGTCACTTTAATTATGCACTAGTCGAGCAATAAATCTACTAAATATCAAACATGTCAAATACTGTCAAACACAAACATGGTGATTTGTTGGCATATGCACACACACATTGAAGACAGATGTTGGAGGGGCGCGCCATGTTATCGTAGTTTATCTATACTACATTGTAAATGAATAGAATCACTGATTAGAAAACCTTTGACCGCTCTCTACTCAAAACTTTTTGGTAACAGTTGATGTATTATTAAAACAAATATTCTAAATAACATACCATAGTAGTAGGTACTACATTGTAATTACTACATTGTAAATGAATAGAATCACTGATTAGAAAAACCTTTGACCGCTCTCTACTCTTGGTAACAGTTAATGTATTATTAACCTTCAGAGCACCTTGCATCATAGTCCAAAAGGAGAAGCATCGCTTATTTATGAAAACAGCTCTGTTCTGTTTTTCTTTAAGCGCTAAACTTTTTGCGCCGAAACGCGGTATTGTTTTACGTTTTGGAAAGTCGAAGACTAACATTCATTTTTATTGATTTTTTTTCTGGATTTTAGGACTGTTAAGGTTAAAACACAGACGTTACGTTAAATAACCACTTTATTGTATTCTAAGTTACAAGCTTTACCAAATTTTAATTAAACCAGTTATTGCATCAAACTCCGTGTGTTTCACTTGTTTCGCAAGCCCCGAATCAGTACACCTGTAACACCATCAGACCTCCACAAACCAGTAACTAAGCAATGCCGATATCCTAAAGTTAGACCGGCTGTCAGATAGAGAAACATTCTTACGACACCCGGAACCGACGGTTTAACGACGCATTGCACAGTAACTGGGTTGCGGAGGTCTGATGGTAGTGACTTCGTGTAAAATATTAATATTCAGCCGCATCTGGGGGCCTACTTCCTAAGTTCGTCAACAAAGTTAGTCGCCCGTCCGAAAGTTGCCCGAAACGTAGGAGAGAACAAAACAAGTGTCAAGTTCAACTCTTCGGACGGGCAAAAACACATCGGTAGTAGGGACAACTGTCAAATCGTGTTGTCATTCATTCTTAGTTCGGGCCCCAAATAATCGTATGTCCGTAGGTGATAGGGAGTAGGAAACGCTCGTAACTAAGGCCGTAACCACGGACTTCCTGCTTAGGGAGTAGACCCCCAGTACACCTGTAACACCATCAGACCTCCACAAACCAGTTACTGAGCAATGCCGATATCCTAAAGTTAGACCGGCTGTCAGATAGAGAGACAATCTTATGACACGCGGAACCGATGGTTTAACGACGCATTGTCCAGTAACTGAGTTGCGGAGGTCTGATGGTAGTGACTCCGTGTAAAATATTGATATTCAGCCGCATCTGGGGGCCTACTTCCTAAGTTCGTAAACAAAGTTAGTCACCCGTCCGAAAGTTACCAGAAACGTAGGAGAGAACAAAACAAGTGTCAAGTTCAACTTTTCGGACAGGCAAAAACACATCGGTAGTAGGGACAACTGTCAAATCGTGTTGTCATTCATTCTTAGTTCGGGCCCCGAAATAATCGTATGTCCGTAGGTGATAGGGAGTAGGAAACGCTCGTAACTAAGGCCGAAACCACGGACTTCGTGCTTAGGGAGTAGACCCCCAGTACACCTGTAACACCATCAGACCTCCACAAACCAGTTACTGTTCAATGCCGATATCCTAGTTAGACCGGCTATCAGATAGAGAAACATTCTTATGACACCCGGAACCGATGGTTTAACGACGCATTGCCCAGTGACTGGGTTGCGGAGGTCTGATAGCAGTGGCTCCGTGTAAAATACTGGTACTCAGCCGCATCAGGTTAGACTGGATGCTGAACCCAACATAGATAGGAAACAGCTGGGCAGAAGAGAATTGGTATGTACAGACGCCAGCAGATAAAGTTACTACAATCTGTCAAATTTCTTTAATAGATTATCATCTTTATCGCAAAAGCATTAGGTTCAAGGTTGATTGGGGAAATTTGACAGTTTCGGGTAGCTTGATGTGCTGGCGTCTGTA
The DNA here is from genome assembly GCA_905220435.1 of Amphipyra tragopoginis. Classification (NCBI taxonomy): domain Eukaryota; kingdom Metazoa; phylum Arthropoda; class Insecta; order Lepidoptera; family Noctuidae; genus Amphipyra; species Amphipyra tragopoginis. The sequence continues at coordinate 10,703,271 of HG992006.1, forward strand.
CCTCATCTATCTATAGGTATACGAGTATACAAGGTTAGTTTTAGTATATACGAAACCTGAAACTAGTTTGTTCAGAATCACTAGGAGAATCGATTGACATATTTTTTACACCACATTTTTTTGTTGTTTTTTTTTTTCATAAATTTCAATTTTGTTTCAGTAGGTTTCTACCAATAACAGTTGACGGGAATAGACACCTTGAGGCTTGAAATGGTCCGCTCGGTCAGTTTCCTTGTATTAAACAACCCCTGCATAGCACAACTCAGGCATTTCACACTTTTTTAGCGAACTTAACGCGACATAAACTAAGGTGTAACTTGGAGATTTACTAAAAAAAACACATATTCAGGCAGTTCTGATGAAAATCTTGTTGGGGTGTCTCGGTTTTCGCATAAAGTAAAAATAACGATGTATATAAAAATGAATCCCTATTTCCCTAGGTCACGGCATCACGCGTGAGCGGCTGGACAGATTTCGCAATATTTTATTTTGTTGTATTCGTAATTGTCAGAAGGTTCTTATGAAAGAAAATTTTGATATATATAAAACAAAATAAACTCAGTATGTCCATATTTTTCATTTGTTTACCGCATGCATGAAAATGGTTTTAAGTTTTTGTTACTATTTTGATTTAATTTGTTTCTGAAGGTAGGTAAGTAGTAGGCAGGTAGTAAGTTGGAAAAAGTGCATTGCAACGCATGCCGGGTACAGCTAGCTAGTTATTTAAAAACATCATAATAAAAGGATTAATCATAACTGCGTGAGAATTTAAACAATTATAACATTTTATCTACTTTAAGAAAATAAACTAATAAAAGACTCGAACAGCTTCAATAAATGTGACTGTTGAACTCAAAACGTGATTCCTACACGTGACTTCAAACAAAGCGGATAGTCTCCCCGCTTTGTGAGGTAGGTTTACATTGTATAAGTGATTAAAGCTAAACTCTTGTTATTCCAGTTATGAAGTTAATTGCACTTATATCGATGATGATGAAGTTAATGCGCTTATATCAATTATTTATGTTAAGATGCTATCGTGATACTATAATTACTTACGGTTATAAAGGTAAACCGCGCTTTATAACATGAACTGGAGACATACTAGACCAGGGGTGAGCAAACTTAATAATTGGCCAGAATAATTGTTTTAAATTAATTTACTGTGAATGCAAAATCTATTAGAAACTTAACTATAAAATAATGCTAATACAACACACTGCTGTTCGAAGACCCAGCCAGGGTGTATGGGACGTATGGAACTGTTTTTTTGGCCATGATGTCGTCGTATACAGGTTCGAGCTGAGACGAAGAAACATTCAACACTGAGAACAGGTGTCGATGAGGCTGCAAAAATATATTTCTTAGGGCCATACACTCTTGCTCTAAAAGGGAGTGTTGGCGGCATGCCCGCCGTAAGCGGGCTTGCAAGGCGTGCACCGCACGCGGGCGGCACGTCCAGGGGGGCAGCAAATCGAGCGACTCATCACGTAATATTCAAAATCATTGTCATTGAAAATTATTAAAAACGAATTAAGATCAACAATGCTCCAGCAAAGACTAAGTTAGTAGCTAGTAGTAGCTATAGTTTCAATTGAACATGAAATCTTAGACAGCTTGGATACAAGAAAGTTGATTCAAAATTTCGCGAAAGTAAAGACAAGAAGAGGTAAATTTTTGTAGATACAAAAATAACTATGTACCTGATCAAAATAAAAGTTTTATCTTCGTTATGATTTTTTTCTTTTTTCCTACCATAATGAGAAAACATTAAATAGCCTTTTTTTGACAAAACTCAGCGTCAATAGTCGTAGGGCGGCATAATCGGTATTGCACGCGGGCTACTAAACAGCTAGCGGCGGGCCTGGTTGGCGGGCCGGACTATAACTCTTCGCTGGCCGTAATTTGTCCACCCCTGTACTACACTAACATATGACCTAAAGATATTGTTCCAAGTTCGAAGTTTGTATGTAAGTATAGGTTTTGTGTTGCTGTTAGCACCTTAAAAATACGGTAGACAAACTTACCTGTGATTGCACACAATGCCAGTAAGGTCTTAGGTCTATGCTCCTATAAAGTATGGCATCTGAAGCAAGCCTGTTGAAATGCCTGTTGACCTGAGCGCACCGGCAGAGCGACTGAATGTCCAAGTACTTCATCACACATAGTATGGTTTCATCCTGAAATAAAAAGGAATAAAACAAATAAGAATACAAGGCTATTTTTAGTGTAGGTATATTAAACCTGAAACTAGTTTGTTCAGAATCCCCAGGGGAATCGATTGGTATAGTTTTTATACCACGTAATATTTGGATTCAATAGGTTTCTAAGTATATCAGTGGGGTGATACCTTCAGGCTTGAGACGGTCGGCTCGGGTAAGTTTCCGTGTATTAGACAACCCCCGCATGACACATGTCACGCATTTGTTACTCTACTGGGGAACGCAATATGAACTTATATCTAAATCGGAGATTTATTGGTTATTTTTTTTAGAAATTAGTGTTATCCCGGCTACACAGCCGGCGGGCACATGTAGCGCGATATCGCTCCGCGTAGTCAGTTAACTTGGGGCGCTAAACTAACTCAAGTTAAGAACTTTTTTTTTATATCACATCTGGTAATTCCATGCTTGGTCAATCTTTGTCACGAAGTTTGAAGGAATTACACGAATTTGTTTACATCCTGTATACAATAGAACATTTTTTGTATGCCCTGCCTATTTGCCTAATAGAAAAATTCAATTATTATTTAACTTTACCAGGCATTGAACTTGAATCCGCAGCCATGTTTGATAAAGACTGTTTTAATGTTTTTCATAAACACGAGTCCAGCATGACACTTATGTTTTTATTCCTCATTACCCTTTAAATATTTATTCTAGGTACTATAAAAAGTAGACATAACAATATAGACTCAAACCCCCTTATTACAAAAGATGGTCTACGAAAAACCTAGGTTTTAAAATAGCCCCGTCTCTTTTTGTTATATGACATAAGAAAGAGATGGGTATATTTTAAACCTGGGTTTACCTTAGTCTTGGTTTAAATCATCTTTTGTAATAAGGGGGATAAAGTCATAGAACCTATATTGTTTTGTAATACTAGTCCATTTATAGTTTCACTATTGTTTCTTTATGACTCAAATGTCTAGGTCAGTTTGGTTACGTATTATTAACGCTGTGTAAAATTCAACAAGTATGGAAGTAGTATTTTTCTTACGTAACTGAAACTTCAGGCCAGTATCGTCGTCAACTCAAGTGTACTGACGGCGATTAGCAGTAATATACCTACGTAGGCTTTGTTGATAGCCCTCAGATGACCAACGACAGTAGCGACAAGTGAGCAAGGTTGAAAACTATTTTTAAACAGTCCCAACCCTAATATCGAGGCAACACTTAAGAGCGTTTACGCACTGCATCCGATCCAAATCCGAGAAAATACGTTCCGAAGTAGTCATAGAACTATTTGCATGGTAGTTTACGCACTAGATCCGACTTCCATCATCCGATTTCTCTCCGTGATCCGTGAGTTTCTAATTCGGAAGAAATATTGACGGACCGAAGTAGCCGTAGTACTGTTTGTATGAACGCTTTCGCATTACCTCGGATTCAAATCGGACGACAAATGGATATGCCAAACATGGCCCCTGAATTGTTTGAATTTGGATCAGAGATCGGATAAGTGCGTAAGCGATATCCGAATTCCGTCCGAGTTTTTTATATTCTTATTTTCACGGATCCGGATCGGATGCAGTGCGTAATCGCTGTAATGGGCTTCGTCGAAAATTAGGGCCGTCACGACATGTGTGGTCAACACATTCGCATACTATCGCGATATTCGCTAAAGCACGGTAAGTGTGGCCCTGTGAAGAATGAAAACTTTGTGTGGGAGCAAAAGGGGAGGCACTTCGGGTTATTGAGTCCTTCGGTAGCTTAGTGTTGAAGGGCAGCGGAATGGCCACTTTTTATGGTCACTGGCGTAAGCAACCCACAACAGTCTTTATTTCCGTTTACACACAACACATATGTGGAATGTACGAATTATGAAGGCAATGGAACTCATGTACAGGTGTGAGTGAGAGGTGTATGAGTGTGAAAGAGAGAGGGAATAAATGATTAAGATTACGAATGAGTTTAGAGGAGAACGTGGAGTGTCAGAAGATGAACGATGTACAACGAGCTAAGTGTTAGAGTTTGCTTTTATGTTTTTTTTTCCTTTGTAACACAAAAATATACAATTTGTTCACGAAACTTCCATTTCATTTCGCACCCTGATCCCACACATATTTAGGATTTTTGTTAATTTATGTAATTATTTTGAAGGTTTTACAGAGCGGATCACCGCACGCGCGCGTATTTGAATTGAGCTTTTTGGCAATTAGCGAAATAGGGCGGGGAAAGCGGAAGTAGGGATTGTATCTCGCGTATTGAGTGAATAGTAAATAATAATTATTGATGTGAGTGTATTGATTGAATGTATTGATTGAGTGATTGTGTATTTATATTTTTAAACGTTTAATTTATAAAAAGGGCGCAGACACTTTGAAAGGAAAGAACGAAGAACGCTTGCTCTGGAAAATTAAATTCATGTTAAAGGTAAGAAATATTGTTTTTTTTTTTTGAATCAATAAAAAAATTGCAAAAAAAAATTCGTATGTCAGTGAACATTTCGATGCCACGCATTAAATGAATGAAAGCACGTCGACACGGCTGGCGGGCACGACTAACGCGATATCGCTCTTTGCAGTCAGTTAACTAGGGGCTCATAATGATTCAAAAATAGCAAACCATTTTTTTTTATTGATTTTCAAAAATTCCCATTTAGGTTTTATTTGTGTCCAGTAGATCACGCCTTCCAGTAGAACAAGTAGTTAGGTTAGCTTATAATGTGTACAAATCGCGAAAGTTTAAAAACATTTAGTTAGCTTAGGTTAAGTATTTTACTCCCCCCCCCCCCCCCCCATTGCCTAGAGACCATTCAGGTCTCACCAATTACTGCCTGGTTACGTAGAAGGGGTCCCCAAGGACCATCTACAGCAGTCCAATTGAAAAAAAAAGCTATTCAGCTTGCTTACAATTAAATCAACAAAGTGGTAATGTTTCGGTTTTTATTGTTTCTACGTAAATGAAATAATAAAGGAAACGAAATTCCGAATGGATGTTTCTCACGCTAATTACAAAATTAAATGTAAAACTAATTGTGGTAAACAGACATGCAATTTATTGGTGTTCACAGTATTTTTAACTTATAAAATGTATGTTTTATTTCGATGGTCAGGAAAATGTATGGCAGATTTTTTTAAATACAGCCCTGTCCTTCGCCTGCCTTTTGTTAGATTGATCGCACTGCAATTATGGAGGCAAATTATGCTCGATTGTTAGTTGTGGCGGACATTTTAGGGAAAAAATAATAATAAAACTACGAGAATCAATATCATACGGTTATAAGAAAAGTTAATAACAAACCATTTGGCATCACTACATAATATAAAACAAAGTCGCTTCCCGCTGTCTGTCCCTATGTATGCTTAGATATTTAAAACTACGCAACGGATTTTGATGCAGTTTTTTTAAATAGATATAGTGATTCAAGGGGAAGGTTTTAAGTTATAAAACGTACACGTGCAAAGCCGGGGCGGGTCGCTAGTTTTTTTTTATAAACTATAAAAAAATAAAAAAATGTTTTTTTGTATCTTCTTCTCTCATGTCAGCACGAGCTAAACGAAAATAGCTCATGCTGTGGTGAAAAGATTAGCTACTCAGCAAGGTTTTTTTGTTTAATTTTTATTTTATTTTCAAGCAAATAGAAAAAAAATAGATTGCCAGGTTTAAAAATATAAGAAAGAGGATTTCGCGACGTGTTTCAAAAAAGTTGGTGGGAAATATATTCGCTTTGTCTTATTAGGGTTAATTACTTACACAATTGAAATCGGGTCATCAACTATACTTGGGAACAAATAAATCGAGCCACTTCTATTTTTCACGTAGATACATAATTGTTATTATTTTTGGTATTATGGAACAGATCAATTTTAAACATATATCACCTAAAAGGTTATTTGATAACTTTTACAATGAGGGTAGTTTTTTTTGTATTTTGAATTATATAATTCATTAAACCAAAACTAATCAACAGGACACGTGAAAAAAGAGTGGCTCGATTTCTTTGCTCCCAAGTGTAGTTCGTAATTTCATTCATTGAATTCAGTCTGTATTAGTATCATGTAAGAAAGGCATTACTTTGAATCATCGCGTGAGAAATTGTCACGTTCTAATTTAAATCATAATTTGTAGAATCGATCAAGATATGGATTTGATCGGTCAACGAAGGGCCCTATTCACCGAAAGTAACCAAACAAGTAATCTTTTGAAAAACCGGTCAAGTGCGTGTCATACACGTATTAACTGAAGGCTTCGTCACACCAAATGCGGGGTGTGAGTGGGGCGTGTCGTCGGCGGGCTTGCGTTGGTAGTATTCAAGGGATTATTACAATGCAGCACGTCACACCAAATGAGAATGCTGATCCGCTCTACCCCGCTTTTAGACTGGCGACCATTAGGGCCCCGTAACATGCACTAAATAACAAACCTTATGGCTTCGAATTAAGGCTTATTTCACAGAGCGCAAAATCAGTCAGTTTGTTAGTACTTACTCAACTGAAAATTGCGGATCTAAAATAAACTTGTTCAAAATGATTTTCGTTGAAATTGTTTATGAAGTGTTAAAGGCATTAATATAAGCCTGACAGACTTGTGGTCGCAGTTTGTTGTTATTAGCACCTCGAAGGGTGTTGCTGTAGATATGCCCATCCTCTTGCCACAGTCAATATATATTGATTGATTTATTTATTTATTTGCCAATCAATATATATTGACCGTGGCAAGAGGATGGGCATACAGCAACACCCTTTGAGCCCTTTATAGCTTGTCTTTTACAACACCAAGAGGCGGAGATGGCATGGCCAGTTCATCGCCTGGTACCACAAAGTCTTCAACCTTATACCATCCTGAAGTAGAAATCATATTCTAAAACTCACAGGTAATCTCTGAAAGTCGCCGAGCAGTGGTCCCGTATCAATTTGCTTCTGGCTTCGTGGTGCTGGGATCTGTGGTAACATGGTCTCGTGAAGGTTCGACGCTATTATCCTGTTCAGTAATTGACCTGAAAAACGTATAATATAAATACACGTCACGCTTGTATTCAACGAAGAGAGAGGCAACGGCATACGCTAACGCATGGCAGGGCATAATTAGCCCATCAGTGTTCCACAGCTGGGCCTATTCTGAAAATGAGAAAGGCCTTAGTCCATGCTGGCCTGGGTTTGGCTGGACACCCTTCAGGTCTCACCAAGAACTGGCCGGTTACGTAGAAATAGAAACGGTCCGGAAAAACATCCTACAAGCCGCCCAAAAGAAAAAATAAAATAATTAATACTCTGCCCCCTTGTGGGTTGACGGACTACACACACCATCAAAAAGTGTTTGTGGCCCTCTCAAGTGTGCAGGTTTTATCTCACGATGTTTTCCTTCACCGTTAACGAGACTGATAATCAAATTCTAATCCACACATGAATTCGAAAAGCCAAACGTTTAGGCCTAGGGGGCCGTCCATTAATCACGTGAAGCTTTTTAGCATTTTTGAACCCCCCCCCCCTCCCCCTTGGTGATACGTGGTGAGGTTTAAGACTACCCCCCTCCCCCACCCAAAATCACGTGTATTTTTTAGTACCTAAAAAGAATCTTAAAATTTTTAGAATATTATCTTTTAGGCATAAAGTATAATCTAATTTTATTCTGAAATTAAGGACCATGATAAAAATGTCTAGACAGAAAGGTTGCAGGTTGTTTATGACTGGCATAAAAATTTTCGGTTTAGAAATCGCGCGTTTGACGAAAAAATAAATACACGTGATATCTTACTACACCCCCCTCCCCCCTTGTGATATTTCGTGATTTTTGCCAAACCCGCCCCCTTTCGAGCGTCACGTGATTAATTGACGGCCCCTAGGTCGAGCTCAGATCCTACATGGAAAGCAAGCTATTACTGCTTTTTTGTCATTAATTATTATTGACCATCATTCTAAATTGAAGAGTGCTGCTAAAATTATCCTTACAGGAAAACCCAATAATGTTTTGTCCAACCTAAGGCTCGAGTCCAAGACCTTACGCACGGCAGACGCACTTGAACAATACAACAATTTAAGAAACTCAAGGAATATTCCAAAATCGAAACAATTTAATTACATTTTGTATGATTTCAATGTTCTATATTCGCATAATTACCAGAAACAATTATAGGTGCTCCAACTGAGTTATGAGAAAATAAATTGGTTTACTTTCAGTCGAGCAAATAGGTTGGTAGGTTTAATTAACAATCGCGTGTAGGTACCTAATTTTTAATGTCTGCATGACATGACATCTAGAAATCTGTCTTATCTTTTTACGAGCAATAAACATGGCACTGATCAACCTACCACAATACAATTATCCTTGTCTTTGTGGATGTACCTGTAGTGATTCAAAACAATCATAAATTGAAGTAGGTATTCTAACATAGAGTAGGTATAAATCCTACGTAGATACTCAACAATGAATAAACTGTTAGATTGTAACATCAAAATAAAAATAATTACATTTTGAAACTTTTCGTATTAACAATAAAGATGAAAATCGAATATCCAGAGTTACAGAAGTACGCAATCTTCCATGCATTAAGAAGGAAAAAATGTATTTCGATATTTATGTCCTTCAAAATAAGGTTGGAAATCGATGAATCACAATTGAACGTGACCATGGACAATAGTATCAGTATTACGTCTGTCAAGCACATAAGAAATTGCTATTGAAATATTAACTGCGGATAAAAGTGATGGTAGGTACGAGTCTTATCTCAGCTATATTTAGATGGATGAGAAGTTATCACGACCTTAGAAAGGTGGTAATGTGTATCAATTATTTTGAACTTAGTGAAAATATTTGCATTAGTCTAGTACGTAAGATTGTTTTCTACTGCTCACGACACGATTTCGAGCGTCATATATTTCTCTGAACCCTTTACTCAGTTATTTATTTTAATTTAATTAAAACGGTCTTTAACCAATTACAATAATTCAAGATAGGAAGAAGAAGACGGAATTAGAAGAAGATACCATATAAACAAAGAAAAGAAAAAAAACATAATATTAGAGACACCTCTTTCATAAATCCTTCTATAATCTATAATGTTTCTGACAGTATATTCTTTCACTCATTCATGATGCATTCCTCTCGTAGTACTCCAGGCATTCCGACAAAATCACCCCTCCATTCATCCACTCATGTTTCATATTTCATATCACGACGTCACGACTCAAGAAACGATACTACAGTGCGCGTCAAAACTTTGCACCTCTGAAACCAGGCTTTAAGCGTTCTGTTCCTCACTTCAGAGGGGCAAAGTTATTTGGTACTCGTAAAATAACTTTCCCGCTCTAAAAACAGGGTTTTAACGTTCTGTTCTTCACTTCAGAGGGGCAAAGTTATTTGATACTCGAAAAATAACTTTGACGCTCTAGAAACAGGCTTTGAGCGTTCTGTTCCTTACTTCAGAGGGGCAAAGTTATTTGATACTCGAAAAATAAGTTTGCCGCTCTGAAAACAAGATTTGAGCGTTCTGTTCCTCACTTCAGAGGGGCAAAGTTATTTGGTACTCGTAAAATAACTTTGCCGCCTTGAAAACAGCCTTTGAGCGTTCTGTTCCTCACTTCAGAGGGGCAAAGTTATTTGGTACTCGTAAAATAACTTTGCCGCCTTGAAAACAGCCTTTGAGCGTTCTGTTCCTCACTTCAGAGGGGCAAAGTTATTTGGTACTCGTAAAATAACTTATCCGCTCTGAAAACAGGCTTTAAGCGTTCTATTTCTCACTTCAGAGGGCCAAAGTTATTTTACGCGTACTGTACATTGCTATAATAAACGGTTCATAGGAATACAATAATAAGTACGGCGCTCGCAGTCGTGACCACATTTTGTCGTGTCGTGACGTGTGCCGTGGAAAAGCGGCCTAAGCCATATCAGCTATTTAACGAGCTGTCGGAAGAGAATATTTCCATAGTAATTACTTAACTTGGTAAACAGATAGATGATCGCAGTTTGTTTTTGTTGTTCATCATCTTATCATCCTTCCTTTATGACACATTCGCGGGAAATATGGATTGTACTATTAGGTATTTGGTGAAAGGTGCGTGATTAATTTATGAATTCCGAACATGAGCATCGTTAACAAATGTTTGGATTTTATGTATGGACTAGCTTTTGCCCGCAGCTTCGTTTGCGTGAAATTTTGAACCCGGTTAAGTGACGATTTTCCATACAAACTTTCATCCCCTATTTAACTCCCTTAGGGGTTGAATTTCGACAAATCCTTCCTTATTCCTTGTCTACATTATAATGGGAACCTCTGTGCAAAATTTCAGCTTTCTAGGTCCAAGGGTTTGGGCTGGGCGTTGATGATTCAGTCAATAAGTCAGTCAGTTAGGACTTTTCTTTTTATTTATGTACATAGATAGATAGATGCAAAGAGAACACGAGTCCAGTTCGACCCAGGGGGCCTGCTACAAAAATAAAGTCGAAATTTCGGATCGAAACCAAACAACGACGAACATCGACTAATAAATACGATCGAAGTACCTATTGTCAAACAACGAACTATTAGGTCACTTAGCATTTGGGAGTAGAGTGAACGAAATACAAAATGTCAAATTGCGATAATCAAATCGATCGTCGGACCCGAAACACTTTCGTGGTTGAAAAACGTGCGATCCGTCACCCGAAACTTGGTAGTTCGATTTTTGGAGTAGACCCCCAAGTACATGTAACTATCAGCAACTGCCCCTCCCTCCGCTCTATTTATACACCGTGGGCCCGAGGTACCCGAAAGATTTTAACAAAGTTTATTTTTGCGTTAAGTTCCCTAGTAAAGTGTGAAATGCCTGAGATGTGGTATGCAGGGGTTGTCTAATACACGGAAACTGACCGAGCGGACCGTCTCAAGCCGCAAGGTTTCTATTGAAAGAGAATTGAAATTTATGAAAAAACAAGGAAAAATATAATGTGGTGTAAAAACTATGTCAATCGATTCTCCTGGTGATTCTGAACAAACTAGTTTCAGGTTTAGTGTATACTAAAACTAAACTTGTATACAAGGTTAGTCGGAAAGGGGGTACTAATCCGAAGCCCACTTATAGTATCGCTGATGACTGTTTGAAAGCAAGTATTAAAATTTCAAAATACGATATATTTTTTTTCCAAATAAAATGATTTTTATTTTAGTTTTTTCAAAAATTCTTCATCCCTACTTTAGTTACAAATTCAGAAAATGGTGCTTCTAATTCATGACCCCAAATATGACCTAAAATGTAAACACAGCTGATCATAACTGGGGATAGATAGATTTTTGAGTTTTTTTTTTTATATTTTTGAACAACTGTTTCTCTTAAACTATTGACTTTTGGGAAAAGTTGTAGAACAAAAGTTATTCATTATTAGTAGTACTTTAACACCCTTTCGGATTAGTACCCCCTTTCTGACTAACCTTGTATATTGATCTTGCTAAAATGGGTTTTATTTGTCTAACTAGCTGTGCCCGCGACTCCGTCCGCGTGGAACTCGGAAAAAAACATTGTGTCGCAGCAACTAAATAATGTATAGTATTCCATTTATTATAATAATAAACAAAGGTGACCCACCAAAGCGCTTGTATCTTTTAAATCATTTCTTTAGGTAGAGTTTCAGCTCTTCTTGATTGACCGTAAAGGTTCATAAAACCATAATACTAAAAACGTGTTGCTTATTTCCATACATTTCCTTACTAATATGGATTATAATTGAATATTGATATTTATTGTGATGATGTAACGAAACCATATCGCGATACAAAAATGGCTAAAACGCCATCTATGTAGTTACAATCGGCGAACTAAATCAAATCATTTTACGCAGTGCAGTGTTTAAAATGATTTCATTCGAGGTGTGGAATAGGAAAGTACTTTAAATACATAAAAATTTCACCTATAGAAGACTTCATTTTATTTTTATAAGTTAGAAATAGGTACTGCTTTCAAAGATTTCAAAAAGTTTGATCTGGAAATCGAACCAACCCAAATGCGAAAAAATATCATCTGTATTTTTATTTCACCAATCGATAGGATCAACAATACGGATTAAATCGCTCCAATAAACATTGTGTCTGAAATTGATGGAAGACCATAAAACGAAAATTGACTAACTTAGGTACATTTAAATTCAAGCACTTATTAATTGTTGTTAAGTACTTAGTTTTTATTTTTTCCACTTCGTTCAATTTAAGACAGTGTGTTTGTTGGAGAGATTTGATCCTGATTATTGACCATAAAGATATTATCAACAGGTGCCACCAGATGGTATAGCTTTATCAGTTTGATTCGCGGTTCAGGCAAAAAAATCAGTAAGTAAAGACAATATTTCTTACTTTTAAAAATAAAATGAAGTCTCCTTTGAGTGAAATTTGCAATTTTTAATATTAAAGTACTTTCCCTTCATGGCCATATGTTTTGGGACATTACCTAAGGCTTAAATAAACTTAATAAAAGGGCAATGACAGGCTTTGTATAGTTCTGACAACAATGAACAAAATAAAATATACATATAAAAACATTTGTTTTCGGGTTTTTCCGTGTGGAATTTCTCAGTAGCAGCTCGGAGTCTGGATTTGTGCCCGGTTGATGGCAATAGGCTCGCCCCCTATTACATGGGACTTAAACATAACGGCGAAACGTGGGTGTATACTATACACCTCTGCCAACCCTTCGGGGAATAAGGCGTGAAGTTATGTTATGTTATGTTTATATAAAAACATTCCAAAATTTTTACAAAATGTGTATTTTTTACCGTTCACTGCAGCACTTGTTTCTGTCTACAGCTTACACTTCGCACTATATGGAAATAATGTTCCGTTGCTCGGCATCTATGAGCAATAGCGTGATAGTTTATATACCAGCATAAGCGCAGGCCCATCAAAATCGATTCACGCGATTTTACGATCCAAATATTAAGCTTTATACTTCGCAGTATGTAGAAATAATGTTCCGCTGCTCGGCTCCTATGAACAATAGCGTAACAGTATATGTAAAAGCAAAATTGTCGCCTTTTAGGCAACACATCAGCAAAAGTCCCATCAAAATCCATCCACGGGATTTTACGTGATGCCCGGACGGAAAGACAGACAGACAATAATTCAAAAAAAAATGTTTTGGTTTCTGTATCGATAGTATAGTACCCCCAATCGAAATTTTGAGAAAATATTTAATTACAGACAAAGTGCACTTTGAATTCTATTAATAGTATATAGATTTATAAATACGTATATATAAGTATTTATTTAAGTATTAACAATTAAATATATGAGTATTTCAAATTAGTCTATCGTATTGCCTTGCACAATTAACAATTTAGAATACCTACACTCACTTATGAAATTGAGTGTATTTCTCTTCCACCGCCATTCAGATAGATTAGTACCTAATAAATTTTAAATAACGATATCTTCGTTTTTTTTTTATAAAAGCTTAGTTAGTACCTTCTTCGGATAGCATTTCAACAGACCTTTTGTAGACTGAGAATAGTAATATCACAGTCTACCTATATCTTACTCCTTACAGTCGGTCAACGTAGAACATTGTCACAGAGCAATCGTGCGGGGGGTTGCGGGGTGAAGGGGCGGAGGTTATGTCCCGAGTAGCCATACTGCTACTCGGGACATAAATTCCAGGGCTCGCACTTTTTGATTTCAAATTTGATTGATATCGTTCATAGAAATTATATTAATTTATTATTGATAATAATTATGTAGGTATGAGAATTTTATTATAAAGTCTGTTTACTAATCCAAGATGGCGGCATACATACATTTTCAAATGATTGTTCGTGGGAAGTCATTTCTACGGTTTTTGGGGTCATTGATGCCGAAAATGACGTCAAAATCCAAATGCAAGATGGTGGCCATGAAAATTTTCATGTAATCATCCTGGGTGTCAATTTCATAGTTTTCGGGGGTACTGATGCCGAAAATGAGGTCAAAATCGAAATCCAAGATGGCGGCAATAAAATGTCAAATTAGTGGTCATGGGTGTCATTTCCATGGTTTTCGGGGGTACTGATGCCGAAAATGAGGTCAAAATCGAAATCCAAGATGGCGGCAATAAAAATGTCAAATTAGTGGTCATGGGTGTCATTTCCATGGTTTTCGGGGGTACTGATGCCGAAAATGAGGTCAAAATCGAAATCCAAGATGGCGGCAATAAAAATGTCAAATTAGTGGTCATGGGTGTCATTTCCATGGTTTTCGGGGGTACTGATGCCGAAAATGAGGTCAAAATCCATTTCCAAGATGGCAGCTTTTAAAATTTCAATTTAACCATCATGGGTGTCATTTCCATGGTTTTCGGGGATGCTGATGACGAAAATGAGGTCAAAATCTATATTCAAGATGGCGGCCATGAAAATTTTCAAATTAGCCGTGGTGGGTGTCAAATCCATGATTTTCTGGGACGCTGATTACAAAAACGAGATCCATTCTCAAACACCAAGATAGGGACCACGTTTTACCTGGCAAATTAAATTTAACTGGTAAATTTTTTTGACCGCCGTATATTGTCGAGGAATACTTAGTCTTTATTTCCAGCATCAGCACCCACGAAAACCATAGAAGTAATAACCATAAATAATAAGTAATTTTCTATGGCTCCTTCCTGGATTTGGGAATCATTTATTACTCTTACCTACCCCCGCAAGCGTTAGCCACTGCGACTGTAACCTCGACAAAATTTGTAGTTTTAAATATTGTTAGTAAATTCCAGCATAAGATGGCGAACTTGCGGCTACATACCTTTGCATTATTTTGTCAATCGTCAAAATTACGCATGCGTGGTTTTCTTTTTGCGTGTCACTGTTTCTATAAAACGTTAATTAATTTGGACGTTTGTTTGACAAAGTTTGTGTAATTTGTTTTATGTGACAACCCTATGACAAGTGTTACCAATTTTGACATTTCATAGGACCTGTCAAATGTATGGGCGTTGACCCACTGTATGTAGTAAGTAGGTACACTGTGGTAATATATTCGTTGTAATATATTTCCTCACAACGTGATTTGATACACGTAACGCCATCTATTGAAAAGAAATAGTATACACAAATACATGCTAAGTTCTTCTTCTAGAAAACTTAAAATTCGCATAACTTTTGATTGCGAGAACCGATTGCGATGAAACAAAAAACATATGTTACTTGGAGATAAGCACAATATTTATTTATAAAAGTCAATAACATTGGATCAGTTGTTTTTACGTGATGCTTGAACAAACAAACAGATAAACAGATAAACAGACAAACAGATAAACAGACAAACAGATAAACAGACAAAAATTCCAAAAATGTTAAAAATGGGTGCTATTGGTTTTCGTTTAACTCCCCAACCAGGTTTTTTCAAAATATTTGCTATGTACAGACACGCCATGTCTACAGATTTATTATATGTATAGATGTTATATGAATTAGAGTAATGATAGGCAGGAAATAAACAGATTTTATGATGATCATCACGAGCATCATCATCAACTTATCTAAAACCACAGATATCTAGAAGTAAACATAACTAAATCTGTATACCAATCACAGGTGCAGTTTTTAATCGAGATAAATCCTTCATAATCTGTTTTATCTTATCGCGACAGTAATTAGCGTAAGAAATATAGCTCATTATTTCATAAATTATGTGCAAGTATCAACTTATTATGGTGAGATTTTGACACGTCATTACAAATATATTTGCCGTATATTATACCTTATTAACGAAAGCACTTCCTGATAATACACAGATGTTATTAGGGGTGTCGATTTTTAGGTAGTGTACAATTTGGATTTATTCATTGTTGTTTTTTTTTTTTTTTAACAAACCCTTTTTTTCTTTTTTAGTGGCAATCCTTGAGAGGACGCGGTCTTCGTGGATAAGACCGGGTTGTGTGGGATTCTAACCTCACTAAAACCACCCCGGTGGTCACCATCAGCACAAGGAGGGGGCACTGTGTCCTCTTACCAGAACCTCCCCTGTGCAACGCCTGTTAGGCCACATCTGTACGTAAAGGGGTCTCCCTTGAACCTCGTTGTGTACAGCAGCACGTGTTTATAACATACCTATTACTATACATGGTTAAATAAACTTTGTACCTATTTAATTGTGGCTTCGAATTAATTTAATACCGTCGCCTCACGTGGGCTATAATTGCACCAATGTAATGGGTTGGAGCCAATACACCAATGTTTGGATCGGTCTTGGACGACACTTGGACACTTTTTTTGTTTTATAACTTTCGTGAGACACATTTATATTTATGATTAGTTACGGTTTACTCATTTGCATTTTTCGGGTTTGCTCGGGCAATTTCGGCTAGTTTCGGATCCAAACGGAGCCTTTAATCGTGAACTGAACACGCGGCGAGGTCGCGAGTCGGGTGTTGGGTCCGAAACTAGTCGGGCAATCCCGAAAAATGGTCGTGAGTAAACCGTAACTAATCATAAAGATGTTAACACTGCGTCAAATCATCTTCCAATACCCAACGTCGACTACGGTTTTTTGCCAATGGAACTTAAGTGTGAGTGTTGGTAACAATCGCTAAAAGATGACAACTTACCTTTCTCAACGACCGGCTGTGTTTTCTTATAAAACAGTGATGAATAGGAGAAGTTGTTCCTCATATTCTTCACTAGGTTCGGCGGCTGCTTGCCTCGTAACAAGACCGCGTCCAACTCCGTGTAGTAAGGAAGTAGCTTATGATTGAATTCCAGTCTTAAGATTCTGTTAAAACAAATGAATTTTTCTACTATCATTATTATCTTGAAGACATTGAGTGGCAAAGTCGACAGTCCCTTTCTTGGACATTGGGTGCATAGACATTTGTGTAAGCGGTGTCCGTTTGTGAGGGCGCGGTCGGGTTGAAATAGTGGTTGGTGGGTGTGCCCAATCAACGCCTATTTATTATTATTACTAAATAGTTTGTAAGATTGTAACTAACCAAAATATGGATATACCTTGTCCGAATTAAATAATTTGAATTGAATTACTGTGAAATTGTAGTTTCAAAAACGATGTCATCTATAAATAGTATAAATTGAAGTCGCTTTTCGCGTCTGTCTGTTTGTCCGCTTACTTCTAAACTACTCAATGTATTTTGATACGATTTTCAGTTAAATTTAGATCATTTCTTCCGGAAAGTTTTAAGCTATAAAATACATATATGCCAAGATGAGGTTTTTTAGTCTTGGAAGTTAAAGAAAATTAATTACATAATATACCTACTTTTATTCTACATATACGGGTTAATTTATAATCGAATTCAAATCTTCAAGGCTTTCTCTTTCTTAAAGTTCGTACTTATGAAAGTATTACATAAAAGCACGTGAAGTGATCACATGTACTAACTTTCATACAATAACAATGAAAATGTATTAGGTAAGATGGACAGGAGAAGAAAATTCGGGAAAGTTCTAAAATAATGGCGAATGTTTTATAAGAGCCAGAGAGTGTCAATTAATTTATTCACTTGACAGACATATCTGTGTTGCTGGGGAGTTTGTTGCGCCGTTTCTTCTTCACAGCAAAAACACTAGGAAGCGGTGAAGGGAGGGCTTTTTGTGGGATGTCTATAATATTGTAAAAATGACGTTCAAAAAGAACTAAGTAATTCTAGTCTATTTTGAATAAATGAGTTTTGAGTTGAGTTGAGTTGAGAGCCGTGGTTGGCTGTGAAGGTATTTGGTGTGGTAAGTAAAGGTGTACCAGTTGGACACATTTAATTATGATCGGTTAACACTAGCATAGAAGCGAAAGATTAATTCCTTAAGGACATACAGTCTTCATCAAAAGTAGACCTCAACTACGATAACATAGCACGTCCAACATCTGTCTTCAATGTGTGTGTGCATATTCCAACGAGTCACTATGTGTGTCATTCATACAAACTTCCAAACGGTACCATACTGTTAATTAGCGACGTCAAATCTGTCGAGCGACAGATCCATGTTTTTGTCTAAGTTTGGCCTACAGTTGCAGAACGCACACAGCTGCGTTAATTGAATTACGCGCTGTAAATATTCTTCTATGGAGGAGCGTGTCACGCTCGCACGATTATCGTAGTTGATCGCTAACGGGGTGTCCTGCGTAAGCGACGCGACGCCAGGCGACTCGACACGATTAAAATACATGTAACGTCGCATCTCGCCGCAGACTGCTACATAGGCCGCCAGCAGAGAATGCCATTGTTTTGATCGCGTTCGCAGCATCGCGTTTGTCGGACACCCCGTTAGTGATGATTGTTCAGTTTCAAAAGTGTTTTATAAATTAAAACTTTTTAATAATTATTTTACTGTATAAAATATTGATTAGACTATACAGATAATACTGTACAGACTATATGTAGTAAGTACAATTCTTTTAGAACAATTATGGTTATTATCGTTATAAATAAAATATTCATTGACTTTGTTGTTGACCCTAGCCTTTACTATGAACTATTCGATAAATAAAACACAACTTACCGTGTTGGCACATTAAGCTGCCGTATCGGCGGGCTGAAGATCCTGGGGGTGTCACCAACATACTCCGGTTCCCCTTCCCATAGCAACATCCAGGCTGTAGGGCCCAGCCCCCAAATGCGGACCAGCGCTCCGGGGTTATAAGTCTCAAAGATCGACACCTCCAGTGGGTAGACTGCTTTTTCGAAGGATACTTCTGTCAAAAGTTATATTGTTTGCAACGGGATCTTGGAATAGATGTTCGAACTGTTATTACTTTAACCGGTGTCGTACCGGGTGGCATACCGATCTGCCGCCGCTATTGTTTATCTATTGTGTATAGATACGGTTTACGGTGATTGAGAGATTAAATCAGGGCTGTCCAGACACGAGATGTTTACGGGCCGTTACAAATTACGCCACAGACTAGCGGATAATATTATAAAGCTTCAAAGAAAAAGTAAAAAAAAAAACTTTAGACTTCATTTCAACACAAAACATTAAAAAGCCTTCGTGGGCCAGACATATGAGTCGCGAGCCAGATATTATATGAATCGAGGGCCAGACATATGAGTCGCGGGCCAGATATATGAATCGCGGGCCAGACATATGAGTCGCGGGCCGTGATTTGGACAGCCCTGCTCTATTTAAACTTATATTGACATGGTGATGAGAAAAATAAAGATAATTATGATTAAGACCTATTAGACAAGATCTGTTTATGTTGTACAGCAGTGAGTGACTAACTGGTTAAAAATGTACCTACATAAAATTTCGACCTCTAGGCACATCCAAGTAAGTACCTATTGTAATAATGACTTCTAAAAGAAATATTTTATTTTACTTATGCTCGGGCGACAGTAACACCTAAGAATTTTTGCAAATTAATGCGTTAATTAATGGCTTTAGGAATTAGTGTGGTCGCTGCATTACAAACTCTTTAATATGTACTTTCTGTTTTTCTTTTATTTATTAGCAGGAAACATTTTTTTAGTAAGAATAAATTATGTATTATTTAAACATAGTTTTCATCAATCACATAAGCTTGTACTGTTCTTAATTACTTACGTGTAGGTATTCCTTCTGTTTTATTTATTTCAGTGTACAATAAAGTATATCTATCTCTCTTGAGTTATCCATGTCTACAGGTTTTTTTTTATTTAACAACTTCCTGACTTATCTAAGCTATTGTTGTAATGAGTTGATATCGTAAAAGTAAACTAGTTTAATGGATATGTAATAACTAATAACGTATTTATAATTCAATTCTTTTTATAGTCAGCTGACTATGAAAAGAACAACAAATACATTAAGTATAGCATGCTTATCTCACGATGATTCGTGAATCACTGCAATATCAACCTTATGTCTTTGACATAAAAGTCACATGAAGCATCTTCATGAGATAAAAAGCCTATGATAACACTTACCTACAAAATCTTGACTAGTGATTGCACTGGCATTTTGTGGCATATAGTCTTGTTGAGCTGAAGGAGCTTCCTCCCACCATGTTCCGTATGTTCTCTAAAATTAAAAGAGAAAAAGTTGAAGTTTTGTTGTAAATATTGAGTAATCTGTAATGGTGTGGCACAAGCTATACGAAAATTGCTCATGCTGTGGTGAAAATATTAGCCAGTCAGCAAGGTTGGTAGCGGGGCTGACTGCCCAGAGTGCGCCAGACATACTTAAGTATCGTCACTCGTGGAGGCTCTTTTCATGCACTTGCCAGTATACAATGGGAATGTCCCTTTTGTGAGAGTTGTATTGCCTAGAAGTAGTCCACTGCATAAGATTAAAAACCAAAAGGGAATGTTCCAAATTTAAAACAATATGTAGAAGATGAAGCCAAAGGCTGAACCCTGACAACTGTGGGAATTGGACAGTAATATTTTTTTAAATAGTTTTATAACATAATGAAGACGTTCATGTCAAAATCCTTACTAATACATAAATATTATACGAAAGTAACTCTGTCTGTCTGTGACCCCATCACGACTAAACTGTTCAACCGATTTTGATGAAACTTAGTACAGAGATAGTCTGGAACCTGGAGAAGGATATAGGCTACTTTTAGTCCGAAAATCGCGGATTACGCAATAAACAACATCCACACGGGCAAACCTGCAAGCGACCCCTAGTAACATATAAATTAATAATAAGGTCATGACATTCTTAAAACCTGTCTAATAAATGGACCATACAATTATCACTACATAGTATAAAACAAAGTCGTTTCCCGCCACAGTAGACATATTATAAGCTAAAGCAGTACCTCAACTTACTATAATCTCATGAATCGAAACACTCACACAGACACACTCTGTATACTGAGTAAGTAGTTTTTTGTTTTTGTATGGAACTGTATCCCGAAAATACCTTATTAGTCTTGTTGCTGTGCATGTCTGTGTGAGTGTGTCAAATCGGACGATTGTAGGTAGTTGAAGTACCGATTTAGCTTATATGTCTACTGTGCTTCCCGCTGTCTGTCCCTATGTATGCTTAGATCTTTAAAACTTTACACAACGGATTTTGATGCGGTTTTTTTAATAGATCTATAGAGTGATTCAGGAGGAAGGTTTTAAGCTATAAAACGTACACGTGCGAAGCAGGGGCTGGACGCTTTTGTAGGTATTAGATAAGACCAACACACTGCCTGCATTTTTAAGATTTTCAATACCTGTCTACAATATCACAGGACCATCAATTAAAAAGCTGTTAATGGGTTACAAAAAAAAATGTAAATATCATGACATGAATAATAAAAAATAACAAATAGTAATGGCCAGTGACATTTATAATTTCAAGGCTTGACAAGTTATAAAGGCCTTGGATATGTTATGTTAACTTTTAAAATCACAGCAACTTGTCTTCCCTTCACATGTGAAAGAAAATGGTTAGTTTCAAGTGGTTTATTAATAGAATGCCCTTGATATTAATTTGTACGAGGAAGTTTGCTGTAAAGAGTCTTTGTCTTATGATATTGATAAAAATGGCACACCTATTTTCTATTTTTAAAAAAGATGCAGTTTTTTTTCTGCTTTCTTTTTTTATTCTGCTCAGGTAATATTTTGAATAAGAACAATAGAATATACTCAAATAAGTGTACACAAATTCTCACAGGAAATGTAGGATGATTGATAATCTTCAAATAAAACTGTAGGTACAACAGGTGCCTAGTCTATTTTCTAATATTTTGCTGTCAAAAATCTTCGTCATAAGATACTTATAAAAATGGCAAACCCATTTTCTATTTTTAAATGATGATGCAGTTTTTTTTTGTGCACGTTTTTTATTTTGCTTTTTTTGTTGCTTCTTTATTAATAGTTTTGCTTAAGAAATATTTTGAGTAAGAACAATAGAATATATACTCAAATAAAGTGTACACAAATTCTCACAGTAAATGTAGGATGATTGATAAATCTTCAAATAAAACTGTACAACTGGTACCTAGTCTAATATTAATAAGTAATTGAACAGCTAAGATAACAATAAATCTGATTAAATGATAATCAAAAAGAAAGAAGGCAGCTGGAACATCACAACAGCACAACTGGATGTGCAAAGCAGAATTCAACATTCTAGATATTGCTTAGGTAAAACATTTCCGGCAGTGCATGAAGTTAAGTAGTACTGTTATCAGAGTTAATTAGATTAACAGAAAATCGTAAATGAAAATCAGGAAAGATGAAATGTAAGACTTTGTCAAAGTGCATTCAAAATATTATTAAAGTACCTTTTATTTTAATAAATTAAGCAAAATAGTATAGGTACTCAGGTATTTAAAATATTTTGCCTATTTTCTGAAGTCGTTATCAGTATCTATGTTGAATAACTTCAGTACATTATTTAAGTAGATATCAAAGATCATAATATTTACAGAAATATTGTATTCTATCAACAGACTATTATGTAGAGCATGTCGAGAATCGCTGGAGTACGTTTACGTGTAAATAATGAACAATTAAAATGCCGGGACAAAACAATATTGCTAAACAAAAACAAATAAACAATATAGTTTTAAGTGAACAAAATACATCGAAAATATAGCTACTTTTACCATAACGAAGGCTTGTGGATAGTCGCCGTAATCAGGAAAGTTCGAAGGCGGCCCACGAAGATTGAATGCTGTATATGAAACACTGATTTCACTGCCATACTGAGAGCTAAAATCTTCAACATTATGAACAAACTGTTCTATTATTTGCTGTTCTTTTTCTTCGTCCACATCACTGTCGTCTTTAAACCAAAACAAGGAAGATATCACATCTGAGGCACTCTGCATTTTAAACTAATTTTAAATATCCGTCACCACAATTATTAATGGAAAAATTCACGCGAACGAAGTTACCAAAGATGCGCGCTCGAATGAAATCATTGTTGTTTTTTTTTTTATTGACAGCTGACAAGCACAACAACTTGACAAAATAACAACACAAACATAAATAATCAAGTGTTTCAATTCTGTAATTTTTTGCACAACTTCAAAGTTTTTGCAATTATTTGATTAAAGCCCGTCCGGGAAAATTAATCACCTCACCAAGTAGCGAAAAGCAAAAGACAAAAAACTTGACCACTAACATTCACAGGAAATTGATCAATTGTATCCATATCTAGTCTGTGCTTGATCAATTTTGTTTTTTTCAGGTGTGGACCTCAACGTAGTCCTATAATGTGTAATTATTATTCTGTGCGAATATTTTATTTTATTGGTGAAAGACATACGTGACTATGATCCACCCCACTAGACACCTGAATCAAGCTGAGACCAACGCGTTCGTATGTCGGGATCAGGAGTGGCCATGCAGAACATTTCCCCTCTGTCTGTCTACTCGCTTAGGCCCCATTTGACAGTTCTTGTCAAATGGGGCATAATTTTATTTTACTTTTCATGTGTGAATGTCGTAGCTATAGGGTAGTATACATAATGTGTGAGACCCTCCCCTTGCAAAAAATGACAGACTTTTTATATTGAAAGAGAACGCTACGGCCACTCCCGAGACGTAGACGTCGACCGTGTTGCTCTAAGGAATCAAGTTTCAGTCATACGCTCTACGTACATACTTACACACCTTTCTGAAGCCTGAAGATTAAAGCAATAACTATCATAATACAAAAAAAAACATGCTTTCAGTTGATTGTCATTAATATTTATTTATTACAAAATGAATAATTAGAACTCGGTATTCCCACTTAAATGTTCACAATAATAATTTTAATCTCGCATCATCATAAAATATGAATTATAAACATTGCAGGATAAACCATTTTGATTTTAGTAACTTTTTTGGGAATCCATTGACAAATAGTAATAATTGTAATAGTTGAGAATGTCTGCCCGAAATAACGCCATTTATTATCTACAAGCATTAATTGAATTAGTTCATCTTCATTCATTCAATTATCTGTCATGATTGATGCTTGTCAATAAAAATGGCAGCGGGACCAATTGCCGAAAGAAACCAAGGTATTTATTCATACAATACCACATTCATACTATCTAAATAACATAAAAGACTATATTCATCATCACTATCAATATAAACAGTGAAAGTCACTTACCGTTTTCAGCTAATTTCAAATTCAAATATTTTGAGGTTAAGTATCGTATTTTGAAGTTTCAGTTAATCGGTTTACAATCGGAAATTGCTTTATGTGGCTGTTTTTGATCATAAATCAAGAAATAGTTTTCTTTGTTATTCTTCATAATACATACATACTTGTTTATGTATATTTCGTGAGATGTGATAAGGTTTTATGTACTTACAGATGCCACTATATACGTCGGAGGTTTGGATGATAGAGTTACAGAAAGCTTACTATGGGAGCTATTTGTACAAGCTGGACCCGTGGGTATGTATATAAATCAAATTGTAATCTGAATAACTTAACCTGCTTTTCACAAAATCAGTTTTTAATTTCTAGTTACATTTGATCTAGTAGGCCTTGCATTTTTTTAAATATTGATCTTTTAGATGCTTAAATAGGTCAGGCAACCTCTACATGTCATGTATAGCACTCAACACAACTTCATTAAAAAGGATTGTTAAAAAAAACTGTCTTAAACTTATTTGTTCCATTTCAGTGAATGTCCACATGCCAAAAGACCGAGTGACTCAAACACACCAGGGATATGGATTTGTTGAGTTTATGGGTGAGGAGGATGCAGATTATGCCATAAAGGTATGAAGAAATAACTGTTCAGCCGATGCAGAATGTTTCAATAAGGCCTGGTTTTCACCGGCCCAGTTTCTGACCACCCAGTAGTCAGCAACTGTACATTCTGCTGTCTATACAGGGCGTCCCACGACTTTGCCACATGGAGGGAAAGTACCATAAATACTGTAGATAGAAAAAAAAGCTGAATGATACTTCATTTTTATTTTAAAAACAATACGAACTGCATTCAAAGAATTTTAAATAATCACCTGTCTGAACCGGGAATCAAACCCGCTAAATGTGAAAACAATAAAAATTGTAATTTTATTGTACTAATCGAAAGGCTCTATCAGATACATTTATTTCTTCTAAATAACATAGCATCTAAAATAATGACAGAAAAGTTGAAAGGGAACCGTTTGTCTTGGTATGGACATGTGAAGAGGAGGGATGAAACGCATGTGACCAAAAGAGTTATGAATATAAATGTGGATGGATGGAGAGGAAGAGGGAGGCCAAAGAAAAGATGGATGGATTGTGTGAAGAATGATATGAAAGAGAAGGGAGTCAGTGATACCATGACGGGTGACAGGACGGAATGGAAGAAGAAAACATGTTGCGCCGACCCCAAATAACATGGGATAAGGGCAGGAAGATGATGAACATAGCATCTAAAATAAAAGGAAGACCATGAAATTTTACATTTAATTTAAAATTTGGTTCAGAATAATAACATTTTCTATGACTATGTTGTGCGTGCTTATAACATCTGACTTTATGTACTACGTTCTGCTTTATTACTATTTCGAACTTTTGTAAATATTCACCATGAAAAAATAAATAAATCAACGGTAAGCGAGATTATTAAAGAGTTACAATTTGTATACAATAGGAAGAGACATATTTTGAGCATTTAATAAATTAAATTGTTTGTAATTAAGTTGCACAGTTAGGGTGTTACCACACCAGTCGATCGATAGTCGATCGATGCCATCGATCGACATCGGTTGACGTTGATCGATTGGTGTGGTAGCTTTAATTGATCGACGGATACCGGTCGGCTAACCAATCGATCGATTGCCGGTCGATGGCATCGATCGACATCGGTCGACGTTGATCGATTGGTGTGGTAGCTTTAATTGATCGACGGATACCGGTCGGCTAACCAATCGATCGATTGCCGGTCGATGGCATCGGTCGACGGATACCGGTCGACTAACCAATCGATCGATTGCCGGTCAATGGCATCGGTCGACGTAGATCGATTAACCCCGGCTATATACCATCAGTTTCTTTCGAAATGTATTCACAAGAGGACGACCAATCCATTCTACCATCGATCTATCGTCGATCGACTATCGATCGATAGGTCTAGTAGAAACTATCGATCGACGTCGACCAATCCATTCTACCATCGACCGATGGCATCTATCGGCTATCGATCGATTGGTGTGGTAGAAACTATCGATCGACGTCGACTAATCCATTCTACCATCGATCGATGGCATCGATCGACGATCGATCGATTGGTGTGGTAACACCCTTAAACGTGTCTTGTTATTTCAAATAAATGTTCAAATTTCATGGTGTTCTTTTTATTTTAGATGCTATGTTATTCAGAAGATGTAAATGTATCTGATTGAGCCTTTCGATTAGTACAATAAAATTTCTTTTTTTTTTGTTTTCAAATTTAGCGGGTTCGATTCCCGGTTCAGAAAGGTGATTTTTTAAAATTCTTTGAATGCAGTTCGTATTGTTTTTAAAATAAAAATGAAGTCTTCATTTAGTATTTTTTTCTATCTACAGTATTTAAGGTACTTCCCCTCCATGTGGCAAAGTCGTGGGACGCCCTGTATAGTACTGCCGTCATAACGAAGAGTGCAGTAAGTGCAATTTTTGAACATAGAATTTTGAACCTTAGTGTCGGGTTACGCAGACGCAAAAGGTTAAATATTCTATGTTCAAAAATTGCACTTACTGCACTCTTCGTTATGACGGCAGAGTACTGTCACTTTTCCGACGTGTTCTCACTACTGGGTTTCCATAGGAGACAGCAGTACACAGCCACTGTGTTACTAGTTCTGGCCTGGTGTTTCTGACCCATCTAGTTGCGTTTGTATGGAGCGAGTGACAACCCAGTGGCTATTCTTGTGGGAGTGGGGGAAGGTCAGTGGATAGTAGAAACAAAAAATATTGAAGTAGCTGACCAACAGCAACTGACCGGTCAGTACTGGCTCCACTTTGTTTTCACAGACTCAGTAGCTGCCATACAGTAATTGTCTTTCACTGTCCGCCAGCTACTGGGCCTGTGAAAACTAGGCTTTAGTCAGTTTTGTCAGATTTGGTTTGTTGTTTCATTTTTTCTATGATTCTCATAACAACGGGATCAGAATTAAGAAACCAAATCATTCCACAAATTACTTATTGAAATGTGTTGAATCAGGGGGCTGTTTATCTCTGTTGTATTATCAGTGTAAGACACCTAGACCTAGAACCAATACTTGTAGGCCATTCAAATATTTCTATGAACCTTTAATTGATCAAATGTGCTGTTGGAATGGCACATTGACATTAAATTGGCTGGTTATTGCATTTTCCCCACACAATGTTACTCAAAATGTGTGCTAATAGTACCTCCTTTCTGAAGGAACACTTATAATAAAGTAAACATAATAATAACAACTTTTCTTCCACAACTTTCCCCAACATTCTATAGTTATAGAAAAAAAACTTGTTTAAACTTTCAATAAAAATAATCTCTATTATCAGTGTTTAAGTCAGAGGTTCTCAAACTTATTTTGTCTACCGCCCACTTTGAGAATCAATTGTTTTAGAGCACTCCCTAATTTTTTTAACTTTAACGCATCTTAATAATCACAATCATTTCTTTTACCACCCTTTACAGCCCCCCTGTAGGCCTCTAGCGCCCACAAGGGGGCGTTATTGCCCACTTTGAGAAATACTGTTTCAAGTCATAGGGACACAGATTAGTAGCTCATTTTATGTATTCGTAACTAAATTGACTAACCTTGTATGCATCTTGCCTACTTCCCTGATGCTGACATCACTAATCCTTACACCTGTCCACATATCGGATACATTACTTATCACAACCTTCCTATTTTTCCAGGTCATGAACATGATAAAGCTATACGGTAAACCTGTGAGGGTGAATAAGGCATCAGCTCATCAAAAGAACCTGGATGTGGGAGCCAATGTGTTCATAGGAAACTTAGACCCAGAAGTAGATGAAAAGCTTCTGTATGACACATTCTCAGCTTTTGGTGTTATATTACAGACTCCAAAGGTAAAATTATATTTACAGTATTTTTATAGAAATATTTTCAGCTTTATTCGGTGTACATATTGAGGTATAATTTCCAGTATAAGTTAACCTCTCATTGTACGAAAAGTCTATACAATGTGAGATCAGCTCATACTAGAAATGTATAGCTTGATGTGTAACCGTGCATATGAGTTTTGATTTTTAAGCTCCAGTTTTTTTCACGAGACAGGTTAAGTAGATTGCTAAATCCTCTACATGAAGCACAAAAAACCGTTCAGTGAATAAATATCTATTCTTACAGATAGAATTTATGAAGCAGGCAAAATCTGTGTGCTTGCGGGAACTGTACTCAGCAGTAAAGGGCTTATTATTACCTGATTTCTAGGATCCCTAACTCTCATTCAGTGTAGTATAATAACGATGAGGTTGATTTTCGGTAGTGTAATAAATGCTTAACTGATCAGCCCCTCGATTCAAAACCTTTTCGATAAGCAGTTATCTGTGTTGCAGTTATGTGTGATGTTATTTTGTCCCGTCTACGATTCTCGTAACGAGAGAAAATGAGATAGCGCACTGAATCATTCCACGGTTCGAGAGCTGCTTGAAAAACGAATTTTGAAATAATTTCCTTTGCAACTTATCAACGTTCTGTTACAATATTCTTAGCTTTTTGTTTTGATTTATCTAATTTGTCTTGGATTCAAAGAAAAATTCTGCATAAAAAATATTGTTTCTTTTTCAGGTCATGAGAGATCCAGAGACGGGCAACTCAAAAGCATTTGCGTTCATAAACTTCGCGTCCTTCGAGGCATCTGACGCGGCGATAGAAGCCATGAATAACCAGTACCTCTGTAACAGACCTATATCAGTGTCTTATGCGTTCAAGAAAGATGTTAAGGGAGAGAGGCACGGATCTGCTGCTGAAAGGTACAGAGGGATTTGATACTTGAGAATAATGGATTGCTTAGTGAATAAAAACTGCACAATGTCACATTGCTCAAAAGTTACACTGCATGCATTGACGTAGAAAGCTAGAAACACATGGACCAAGGGTCTAGTATAAAATTCGCGAAAAAGGTCAATACACCACCAGAAATACCAACAAACTAATCTAAATCGTATGTCGTCATCACAATGCCTAATTTAGCTTTTCACCATACCAAGATACAACTGCACCCATTGACGTTGTGCCTCTACATTTGGTTTGGACATTTTTGAGCACTGATCCGAGGTACATCTGCTTCTACTTCAATGATAGAGCCATTCAATTTGTCTAAACTGTTAATAGCTAGAAGTGTTAGAGAATTAGCAAAACTCGCGAATTTTCCTTTTGCCTATAACTTAGAAATTTTATTATTGTAATATTGTTAATAACAATTTCTTTTACAGGTTACTCGCCGCCCAAAACCCGTTATCCCATGCGGACCGTCCTCATCAACTGTTCGCCGACGCCCCGCCTACGATGATGGGCCCCGTCCTGATGGCCCCCCCTCCGCCGCCGTCACCGTCGCCAATGCCCCCGCAAGGACCCCCGATGAACGCGCGACCACCGCCACCATTACCAATGTCGGCGCCACCACCACCCCCGTCATCAATGCCACCTCCAGGACCCCCGCCTCCCCCAGGACCCCCGCCACCACCTCCCCCATTCCATCACTTTCCTCCTCCACCATTTGGACCTCCAGGGTTTGGACCCCCGCCACCACCAGGTGCGAGACCCCCGCCCCCATGGAGACCCCCGCCTCCATCCTTCAGGCCGCAGTTCCCGCCCCGTGGACCACCTCCGTTTGGACATCCACCATTCCCGCCACACCCGCCTGAACCAAATTATAATTATTAAGTGTAATTAACTAGTATAATTTTCAGTGACTGTTTTGTATTTCCTCATTTTTGAAATGGAGAATAAAATATATTTTACAATTATTTATTGATGTGTTAATGATATCGCTCATTACCAAAGACCCTATCTCCATTATGTCTGAGTTCAACTCCTGAGGAAGGGTTATTTACAAAAACAGCACAACTTTTTTTTCGTTAAATTTTTCAATACAGACAAAAAGCTTCATAGCTTTGTCAATGTTAAAGATAAAAATTTGAATTTAATTTATGATAATGTTGAATATGTTATGAATTAAATTATGTATTATTTTAATCTTAAATGCTTCACATTACTGTAAACTATAAGAACACTTAGTATAAAAAGGATGAAAATTCCAGTTATGCGGTTTTTGTAAATAACCCTTCAATTGTTCTATCGGTTTAGTAGCAGCCCTAAGTTTTAATTTCTACCTGGGCAATAAGCACCGTTCGTGAGCTTTGCATTTGTGTGAGACTGAATGCAGACGCGTAATATGCTTGGTTTAAACCAGTTTATATTGCTTTTTGGCAATCTATTCTATGTGCACTCACACAAATGCAAAGCTCAGCTTACGCCTCTCCAGTTGTACGCTTATCCCCTATTACCTACAGATAGTTGAATCCAAGAATAACGCACCTTATTATCGTCATTATGGTAACAATAGTAGATTAGTTACGGTTTACTCACTTGAATTTTTCAGGATTGCCCGACTAGTTTATGTAACTAATCATAATATGAATGTGTCTCACGAAACTTATAATAGGTATGTACAAAAAAAAGCAAAACTAGCTGCTTCCGCGCTCCCCTGATGGCGGGCAGTCATCCCTATTACACCACTGGAACACTGCCTATTTGTACAATAAATTAGTCTTAAATTAAATTGACTTTAACTAAGTCGTAGTGAACACAAGTCGCATACTGTGCGAGACAACCAGGACTTTTAACTTAACTATCGACTAAACACTATTACTTTTAACTATAACTATAATATATTATTTTTTTGTATTTTTATATTTTTTGTTCTTAATACTAAAACTTAATATCTATCTTATAGCTAGGACTTTTGACCTGATCTTAGATGTAACTAAACAAAGTAATTCTTTGTTTAATTACCTCTAAATAACTTATTAACTATGTATAATCTAGTGACGTACTTTTTGGGAATAGGAACTTTTCCCGACTTACAACCACAACCAAAAAGGTACGATAACGACCACCAAGTAACTAGACACGACAAACAAAGGGGACAGAACCCGACACTTGAGGCCTTTTTTTGCTTACTTGGTTGGCGATTTCCATCTTACTAATACTCCTAGCGGTAACGTAACCATAGCGCGATTCAGCGTACCTTAACAACGCCATCTAGGGAGATCAACTGAACTAATTTTGTTTAATGTTATTCAAACAACTCTAACAACACTCCGCCGCCTAGGACATTAAGTCCTAGCACTTGTCTGGAAGTCGACAGATCTTCGCTATGGATCGTTGTAAGACACCTGAACTAGTACGAACATCATACATTCGAGTATACCCATCCGTTCCAGGATACTTCCTTATAATTCTTCCTAGTTTCCATGTTGCTGGAGGCAATCTAGGGTCTTTCAAAAGAACTAACTCTCCTTCTTCTAATTCCTTTTGCACTGTTCGCCACTTACTACGCTCCTGTAACCTAGCTAAATACTCTGACTGCCATTTCTTCCAGAAGCTCTGAACCATATGTTGCATCAATTTCCACCTGTTGAGTGGTGTTAGTTCAGTGTCATCAATATTTCTTTCTGGCAAAACAATCAGTGGCTCTCCGACTAGACTAGTTTTTTTTTTTTTTGCAGCAAGAACAGAGATTTATTATAAATAAAATTATTTCCTTAATCACAAACAATTATGGCAGGAGCATCTGTATCTAGTATGGAAGTCGAAGAAAACCCAATGCGTGAGAGAGATTTAGAGATAGAAAAACTGATCAAAATCATAAATTTGATTATAAGCGAATTAGGTGAGGGAAAACTTGCTACACTACAAGCAGAGTTAGGCAACTATGTATTTGATATTGATGTATCAGATGAAATTGCAGGATTTTTAATGACAGTTTACACATGTCTCAGAAAAGAGGAAAATGACAAGCCAGGGCATCTAAGGTTCCTAGAGTATACCGCAAAAATTGATGGTATAGATGTTAGTGTAAAGGCTGTAGTAGAAAAGATAAGAGCTCAGAAAATAGAAATCAATTTTTTGATATGTACACCCATTGTTGAATTAATAACATTGTTTAGGTCATTCTATGATGAAGTTCGTACTGGTGTAACCCGATTTAGAGTTCGTGAGTCAGTGGCAAGAAAAGGTGTAAAGAGGACCAAAGATGGGAAAATTTTGGCAGTGACAAAACAACAGGAGAATACTCAAAATATCTCACAATATGGCCTAACCAATCAACACATAGCTTTGCTACAAGGGATTACATTGGCTCCAGAAAGACGTACTGGTGTTCTTCGAAGTTTAGGTCCACTCACTCAGGCAATTTTGTTGATTATGGAAGACAAATTCTTTGATAAGCTTAAATCAGCTATAGGAAATAGTCTGCAAATGCTCCCAATGGCCACAGAGATAATAGCTGCATTGAAGGAAGCAAATCATCCTGGAAATGTTTCTGGCGTTATGAAAGAGTTAGGTGATATTCTTTTGTTAACTACCGCACGATCCACACAGAAAATGTACATCCCATTATTATTATTTGTAGTTCTGTGGACCAATAAAGGAAATGTCCAATGGAGTTTTTCTGGGGCTCCAATGCTAAAGTATTACACTGATTTTGTAACAAGTAAAGGTGTGCAATTCAAAATGAGGAGTGGAGCTGATCAATTAAAAACAGCAGAAGTCGTATTCGTTTGGCACATATCTTGAAAATTTGAATATTTTGGAGAAAATAACAACTAAGGCTAAGTGGCATACCAGGAAGGAGGTGAATGCAGTTTTCCAGAAAAGGGCAGAAAAAAGCAAATTGGTATTTAGCCCAATAACATTCAAATATGTTTCAAAGATGTCTCAGGCATTGATGACAAAATCTTTAGGTAACATTGACCCCATGGCTATTGGAAGACCCTCATTTACAGGATTTAGGAAAAGGACTTTCACTCAAGAATTCATGACCTATTTAACCACAGGTAGAAGCGCACTTAACTTTACTAGTGAGCCCACACAATTACAATATGCTCTGAAGAAGTTAAAGGATGAGCTTCTTAATGAGAAAGAAAAATTGACTCAAGCAGGCACAAGCAGTTGGGAAGAGAAGAATCAAAATGGTGAATGGGTGAAAAGTAACCTTGTTGTGGAAGAGGGAACTCTGTTCTTTTTTGGGAATTAATCAATTAATTGTATCTACACTATGAATATATTCTTTATTTCCTCATATTTTATATTGCTTTGTAACTATTTTATTGTAATTGTAAAAAAAAAAAAAAAAAAAAAAAAAGCGGCGGAGTGTTTCTTCAACAGGGTAAGTATTTCATCTTCCATCTTGTTTTCAACGGTAGTAAGGACGCATTTAACTGTTTTTCTTTCTTCAATGTTTGTGTCAGATATTTCAACCATATTAACTTTAAAATCAGCTTTTTTCAGGTATTCGAGACCGGTCCACCATATATGACATTCTTTCATCTGACTTGGCATAATCACCCTTGAAGCTACATCAGCAGGATTCTCCTTTGACCTTACATAAAACCAAGGTATGTCATTTTTTCTTATTTCTATGACTCTATTCTTAACGAAAGGTACCCATGTGTTAGGATCCCCACTAAGCCATGCTAATACAACCTGAGAATCGAACCAAGTAAAAGTTTGAGAGAATGATATTTCTAATGTTTCACACGTATGTTTCAGTAATTTGCTGAGCAAAGCGGCAGCGCAAAATTCTAACCTAGGTAGTGATAACTGCCTGACTGGCGCCACCCTAGGTTTGGCTATGATAAGTGAGGTTCTAACCTTGTTTGTTTTACAATCTACAATTCTAGCATATATTACAGCTGCATACGCACTTTATGAAGCATTCGAAAAGCCATGAAGTTCAACCTTATTCTCCTTAGTATAACCAATCCATCGATCTATTGATAACTGTGATAAAATCAGTATGTCATCTCTAAAGCTTATCCACTCATTTTCCAACTCCCTTGGAATTTCTTCATCCCAGACAAGCTTCTTTAACCACAACTTTTGCATGAATATTTTAGCTACAATTATGGCTGGAGTCAGCCATCCCATTTGGTCGAATAAAGACGCTATTTGACTTAGAATATTCCTCTTTGTTAATAGATTATTATGGCTAAATGTAGAAAATTTATTTTGAGAAACTTGTAACGTATCATCTTTTATTCTCCATTGAATACCCAATGTTCCGACACAGCTCTTTTCGTGCATGTTTACTTCTTTCTCTAGGTTTATTCTATTGGGTTCTATTTCTCTCATAAAGATTTCACTATTTGAGCACCACCTTTGTAATTTAAAGCCGCCTAATTCTAACAGACTTGAAAACTGTTTTGCCATTTCTATTGCTACTTCTTCCTTATCATGACCACTCAAAACATCGTCCATATTATTCAATCTTTTTTCCAAACTATTTAATCTTCTCATCGCTATTTGCTTTGAGTGTTCCGGTAATACCGGTGTATCTTTTTCGAAAGGTAATGCCACAACATATCGACCATTACTATCTCTAGACAAGGTTGATGAATAAATTTCTTCGGCTCTAGTCTCTAAGGAAGTAAGAACGTTTTTATTCTCTTCTAAATTTTCTACTTCCCAGAACTTTTGTAGCATGTGATCTAAATTTACACTTGCATGCATGCTAACAAAAGTTGTAATGTGACTGTGCGTTGCAGATACACTCCCAGACAGAATCCATCCTAACTGGGTCTGCTGTGCTATTGGAGTTTCTGGTTCTCCTCTTATAATTCCTTCCATCATGATCTCCGTGTATACTTTCACTCCTAAAAGAAGATCAATCTGGCCAGGTGAATAATAAGTCGGGTCTGCTAGCTTTAAATTACTCAAATGCTTCCACTGAGTGTGTGTACTAATTCTTGAAACTGGCATCGTGTCTGTTACTTGGTTAATAACATATGTGGTTAACTTAATCTTAAAACTACTATTTATTCTAGACGACAACTCTAACTCCGCCGCGTGCTTGATCGGAGTAGAAACTGTACCAACACCTTTAACTTCTCCTTGGACAAAACTACATTTTAACTGCAACCTTCTAGCAGCCGCTTCCGTAATAAACGACTCCTGTGAACAAGGATCGACTAATGCTCTTACTGACTGAAGACCTTTTCCAGTATGGATGTTGACTATCGCAGTTGCTAGTAAAGACCCTTGATTATGTGTTGAAACATGTGAGAGTATAGTTTTCTCTACTTCCTTCTTATCCGCCTCCGTGCTAGGAGTTGGTGTAACACTCTTTTCTTTTATTTCACTAGTTGTAGTGTAACTCTGTTTATGCAGAAGTGAATGATGTTTCCTATTACATCTACGACACATGGTTTGACGTCGACAATCCTTAACACTATGCCCTGGCCACAAGCAATTAAAACACAAACGTTGATTCTGAACGAACTCTGATCTCTTTTCTGTATTAAGACTAGCAAATTCTTTACAATGAAATATAAGATGATCCTGCTTACAAAATACACAAACATTACTCTTTGTTTCAGATGAAATATGAAACGATTTTGCTTCTACGGTACGAGGTTGGTTTGAAGAACTAATATGTATCATCTCCAAGACTCGGAATCTTTTTTCAAGGAACTCTAAGAAGATCTCTAATGTCGGCAACTCTTGAACAGGTAAGTTATTCAATTCTTCTTCCCAATATTTATGTGAATCAACATCTAATTTATTAACAATGACATAAATGACTAACGGATCCCAGTTCTCAACTGCCACATCAAGGTTTTTTAAACTACTTATACACTCCTTAGTGATATCTAATAACTCCTTAATTCCCTTAGCGGATTCATTAGACAACTTCTTTTGACCGAAAAATCTATTAAATATATTATTTATTATAATGCGTTTATTGTTATATCTTTGTTTCAGGGTGTTCCAGGCCAACTCGTAATTTTTCTCCGTGACTTGGATGTTCTTCAAGAGCTGAGCTGCTTCACCAGTAACGCTACTCTTCAAATAATGCAACTTTTGCACGTTACTAATCGACATGTTACAATGAATGAGAGATGTATACAAATCTTGAAAAGTCTCCCAATCATTATAACTTCCACTAAACTGCGGAATGTTTATCTTCGGCAACTTCACTTCTTGAATTTTATATCCTCCCTGTTTCGACGGTGCGGCTACAGAAGACTCAAAAGATTGCATCACCTCGAGCATGGCACACTTCGCCATAGTGTATTCTTCTTCGCCCTTGGAAAATAAATCTTCTACAAAATACGCATCTTTTTTCATTTGCTCCCTTTTCACAGATTTAAGGATTTCCATTTGAGTATTGCGAAACGATTCCCAATATTGATCCAATGTTTCTAATTTAATTTGGACATACGACTTAGACAACCGAGACTTAGGACTTTTCTTAAAATTAACTATAACCCTCGTAATCGCATCTAGCGTGTTTTCTTGCAACAAGTACAAGTTCTCCATTTTCCCGATCAAATAAACTAAATCTAAATACTAACTAAATCGTACTAAACTAAATCGTCTGAACAATTTGTGACTGAACTGACCAACACACAACTGACCAGAACAGCTGACTTGATAGAGAGACAAGACTCGCACCCACAACTCGAGAGACCAAAGCCGATCAATATCCGCCGAAATAATATTATTTCGCGAATCCGGCTCGAAGGACCATTAATATGTGCGAGACAACCAGGACTTTTAACTTAACTATCGACTAAACACTATTACTTTTAACTATAACTATAATTTATATTATTTTTTTGTATTTTTATATTTTTTGTTCTTAATACTAAAACTTAATATCTATCTTATAGCTAGGACTTTTGACCTGATCTTAGATGTAACTAAACAAAGTA
The DNA here is from genome assembly GCA_905220435.1 of Amphipyra tragopoginis. Taxonomy (NCBI): domain Eukaryota; kingdom Metazoa; phylum Arthropoda; class Insecta; order Lepidoptera; family Noctuidae; genus Amphipyra; species Amphipyra tragopoginis. The sequence goes on from HG992006.1 coordinate 10,740,189, forward strand.
ATTCTTTGTTTAATTACCTCTAAATAACTTATTAACTATGTATAATCTAGTGACGTACTTTTTGGGAATAGGAACTTTTCCCGACTTACAACCACAACCAAAAAGGTACGATAACGACCACCAAGTAACTAGACACGACAAACAAAGGGGACAGAACCCGACACTTGAGGCCTTTTTTTGCTTACTTGGTTGGCGATTTCCATCTTACTAATACTCCTAGCGGTAACGTAACCATAGCGCGATTCAGCGTACCTTAACAACGCCATCTAGGGAGATCAACTGAACTAATTTTGTTTAATGTTATTCAAACAACTCTAACAACACTCCGCCGCCTAGGACATTAAGTCCTAGCACTTGTCTGGAAGTCGACAGATCTTCGCTATGGATCGTTGTAAGACACCTGAACTAGTACGAACATCATACATTCGAGTATACCCATCCGTTCCAGGATACTTCCTTATAATTCTTCCTAGTTTCCATGTTGCTGGAGGCAATCTAGGGTCTTTCAAAAGAACTAACTCTCCTTCTTCTAATTCCTTTTGCACTGTTCGCCACTTACTACGCTCCTGTAACCTAGCTAAATACTCTGACTGCCATTTCTTCCAGAAGCTCTGAACCATATGTTGCATCAATTTCCACCTGTTGAGTGGTGTTAGTTCAGTGTCATCAATATTTCTTTCTGGCAAAACAATCAGTGGCTCTCCGACTAGACTAGTTTTTTTTTTTTTTGCAGCAAGAACAGAGATTTATTATAAATAAAATTATTTCCTTAATCACAAACAATTATGGCAGGAGCATCTGTATCTAGTATGGAAGTCGAAGAAAACCCAATGCGTGAGAGAGATTTAGAGATAGAAAAACTGATCAAAATCATAAATTTGATTATAAGCGAATTAGGTGAGGGAAAACTTGCTACACTACAAGCAGAGTTAGGCAACTATGTATTTGATATTGATGTATCAGATGAAATTGCAGGATTTTTAATGACAGTTTACACATGTCTCAGAAAAGAGGAAAATGACAAGCCAGGGCATCTAAGGTTCCTAGAGTATACCGCAAAAATTGATGGTATAGATGTTAGTGTAAAGGCTGTAGTAGAAAAGATAAGAGCTCAGAAAATAGAAACCAATTTTTTGATATGTACACCCATTGTTGAATTAATAACATTGTTTAGGTCATTCTATGATGAAGTTCGTACTGGTGTAACCCGATTTAGAGTTCGTGAGTCAGTGGCAAGAAAAGGTGTAAAGAGGACCAAAGATGGGAAAATTTTGGCAGTGACAAAACAACAGGAGAATACTCAAAATATCTCACAATATGGCCTAACCAATCAACACATAGCTTTGCTACAAGGGATTACATTGGCTCCAGAAAGACGTACTGGTGTTCTTCGAAGTTTAGGTCCACTCACTCAGGCAATTTTGTTGATTATGGAAGACAAATTCTTTGATAAGCTTAAATCAGCTATAGGAAATAGTCTGCAAATGCTCCCAATGGCCACAGAGATAATAGCTGCATTGAAGGAAGCAAATCATCCTGGAAATGTTTCTGGCGTTATGAAAGAGTTAGGTGATATTCTTTTGTTAACTACCGCACGATCCACACAGAAAATGTACATCCCATTATTATTATTTGTAGTTCTGTGGACCAATAAAGGAAATGTCCAATGGAGTTTTTCTGGGGCTCCAATGCTAAAGTATTACACTGATTTTGTAACAAGTAAAGGTGTGCAATTCAAAATGAGGAGTGGAGCTGATCAATTAAAAACAGCAGAAGTCGTATTCCATTCAATGTTTGGCACATATCTTGAAAATTTGAATATTTTGGAGAAAATAACAACTAAGGCTAAGTGGCATACCAGGAAGGAGGTGAATGCAGTTTTCCAGAAAAGGGCAGAAAAAAGCAAATTGGTATTTAGCCCAATAACATTCAAATATGTTTCAAAGATGTCTCAGGCATTGATGACAAAATCTTTAGGTAACATTGACCCCATGGCTATTGGAAGACCCTCATTTACAGGATTTAGGAAAAGGACTTTCACTCAAGAATTCATGACCTATTTAACCACAGGTAGAAGCGCACTTAACTTTACTAGTGAGCCCACACAATTACAATATGCTCTGAAGAAGTTAAAGGATGAGCTTCTTAATGAGAAAGAAAAATTGACTCAAGCAGGCACAAGCAGTTGGGAAGAGAAGAATCAAAATGGTGAATGGGTGAAAAGTAACCTTGTTGTGGAAGAGGGAACTCTGTTCTTTTTTGGGAATTAATCAATTAATTGTATCTACACTATGAATATATTCTTTATTTCCTCATATTTTATATTGCTTTGTAACTATTTTATTGTAATTGTAAAAAAAAAAAAAAAAAAAAGCGGCGGAGTGTTTCTTCAACAGGGTAAGTATTTCATCTTCCATCTTGTTTTCAACGGTAGTAAGGACGCATTTAACTGTTTTTCTTTCTTCAATGTTTGTGTCAGATATTTCAACCATATTAACTTTAAAATCAGCTTTTTTCAGGTATTCGAGACCGGTCCACCATATATGACATTCTTTCATCTGACTTGGCATAATCACCCTTGAAGCTACATCAGCAGGATTCTCCTTTGACCTTACATAAAACCAAGGTATGTCATTTTTTCTTATTTCTATGACTCTATTCTTAACGAAAGGTACCCATGTGTTAGGATCCCCACTAAGCCATGCTAATACAACCTGAGAATCGAACCAAGTAAAAGTTTGAGAGAATGATATTTCTAATGTTTCACACGTATGTTTCAGTAATTTGCTGAGCAAAGCGGCAGCGCAAAATTCTAACCTAGGTAGTGATAACTGCCTGACTGGCGCCACCCTAGGTTTGGCTATGATAAGTGAGGTTCTAACCTTGTTTGTTTTACAATCTACAATTCTAGCATATATTACAGCTGCATACGCACTTTATGAAGCATTCGAAAAGCCATGAAGTTCAACCTTATTCTCCTTAGTATAACCAATCCATCGATCTATTGATAACTGTGATAAAATCAGTATGTCATCTCTAAAGCTTATCCACTCATTTTCCAACTCCCTTGGAATTTCTTCATCCCAGACAAGCTTCTTTAACCACAACTTTTGCATGAATATTTTAGCTACAATTATGGCTGGAGTCAGCCATCCCATTTGGTCGAATAAAGACGCTATTTGACTTAGAATATTCCTCTTTGTTAATAGATTATTATGGCTAAATGTAGAAAATTTATTTTGAGAAACTTGTAACGTATCATCTTTTATTCTCCATTGAATACCCAATGTTCCGACACAGCTCTTTTCGTGCATGTTTACTTCTTTCTCTAGGTTTATTCTATTGGGTTCTATTTCTCTCATAAAGATTTCACTATTTGAGCACCACCTTTGTAATTTAAAGCCGCCTAATTCTAACAGACTTGAAAACTGTTTTGCCATTTCTATTGCTACTTCTTCCTTATCATGACCACTCAAAACATCGTCCATATTATTCAATCTTTTTTCCAAACTATTTAATCTTCTCATCGCTATTTGCTTTGAGTGTTCCGGTAATACCGGTGTATCTTTTTCGAAAGGTAATGCCACAACATATCGACCATTACTATCTCTAGACAAGGTTGATGAATAAATTTCTTCGGCTCTAGTCTCTAAGGAAGTAAGAACGTTTTTATTCTCTTCTAAATTTTCTACTTCCCAGAACTTTTGTAGCATGTGATCTAAATTTACACTTGCATGCATGCTAACAAAAGTTGTAATGTGACTGTGCGTTGCAGATACACTCCCAGACAGAATCCATCCTAACTGGGTCTGCTGTGCTATTGGAGTTTCTGGTTCTCCTCTTATAATTCCTTCCATCATGATCTCCGTGTATACTTTCACTCCTAAAAGAAGATCAATCTGGCCAGGTGAATAATAAGTCGGGTCTGCTAGCTTTAAATTACTCAAATGCTTCCACTGAGTGTGTGTACTAATTCTTGAAACTGGCATCGTGTCTGTTACTTGGTTAATAACATATGTGGTTAACTTAATCTTAAAACTACTATTTATTCTAGACGACAACTCTAACTCCGCCGCGTGCTTGATCGGAGTAGAAACTGTACCAACACCTTTAACTTCTCCTTGGACAAAACTACATTTTAACTGCAACCTTCTAGCAGCCGCTTCCGTAATAAACGACTCCTGTGAACAAGGATCGACTAATGCTCTTACTGACTGAAGACCTTTTCCAGTATGGATGTTGACTATCGCAGTTGCTAGTAAAGACCCTTGATTATGTGTTGAAACATGTGAGAGTATAGTTTTCTCTACTTCCTTCTTATCCGCCTCCGTGCTAGGAGTTGGTGTAACACTCTTTTCTTTTATTTCACTAGTTGTAGTGTAACTCTGTTTATGCAGAAGTGAATGATGTTTCCTATTACATCTACGACACATGGTTTGACGTCGACAATCCTTAACACTATGCCCTGGCCACAAGCAATTAAAACACAAACGTTGATTCTGAACGAACTCTGATCTCTTTTCTGTATTAAGACTAGCAAATTCTTTACAATGAAATATAAGATGATCCTGCTTACAAAATACACAAACATTACTCTTTGTTTCAGATGAAATATGAAACGATTTTGCTTCTACGGTACGAGGTTGGTTTGAAGAACTAATATGTATCATCTCCAAGACTCGGAATCTTTTTTCAAGGAACTCTAAGAAGATCTCTAATGTCGGCAACTCTTGAACAGGTAAGTTATTCAATTCTTCTTCCCAATATTTATGTGAATCAACATCTAATTTATTAACAATGACATAAATGACTAACGGATCCCAGTTCTCAACTGCCACATCAAGGTTTTTTAAACTACTTATACACTCCTTAGTGATATCTAATAACTCCTTAATTCCCTTAGCGGATTCATTAGACAACTTCTTTTGACCGAAAAATCTATTAAATATATTATTTATTATAATGCGTTTATTGTTATATCTTTGTTTCAGGGTGTTCCAGGCCAACTCGTAATTTTTCTCCGTGACTTGGATGTTCTTCAAGAGCTGAGCTGCTTCACCAGTAACGCTACTCTTCAAATAATGCAACTTTTGCACGTTACTAATCGACATGTTACAATGAATGAGAGATGTATACAAATCTTGAAAAGTCTCCCAATCATTATAACTTCCACTAAACTGCGGAATGTTTATCTTCGGCAACTTCACTTCTTGAATTTTATATCCTCCCTGTTTCGACGGTGCGGCTACAGAAGACTCAAAAGATTGCATCACCTCGAGCATGGCACACTTCGCCATAGTGTATTCTTCTTCGCCCTTGGAAAATAAATCTTCTACAAAATACGCATCTTTTTTCATTTGCTCCCTTTTCACAGATTTAAGGATTTCCATTTGAGTATTGCGAAACGATTCCCAATATTGATCCAATGTTTCTAATTTAATTTGGACATACGACTTAGACAACCGAGACTTAGGACTTTTCTTAAAATTAACTATAACCCTCGTAATCGCATCTAGCGTGTTTTCTTGCAACAAGTACAAGTTCTCCATTTTCCCGATCAAATAAACTAAATCTAAATACTAACTAAATCGTACTAAATTAAATCGTCTGAACAATTTGTGACTGAACTGACCAACACACAACTGACCAGAACAGCTGACTTGATAGAGAGACAAGACTCGCACCCACAACTCGAGAGACCAAAGCCGATCAATATCCGCCGAAATAATATTATTTCGCGAATCCGGCTCGAAGGACCATTAATATGTGCGAGACAACCAGGACTTTTAACTTAACTATCGACTAAACACTATTACTTTTAACTATAACTATAATATAATTATTTTTTTGTATTTTTATATTTTTTGTTCTTAATACTAAAACTTAATATCTATCTTATAGCTAGGACTTTTGACCTGATCTTAGATGTAACTAAACAAAGTAATTCTTTGTTTAATTACCTCTAAATAACTTATTAACTATGTATAATCTAGTGACGTACTTTTTGGGAATAGGAACTTTTCCCGACTTACAACCACAACCAAAAAGGTACGATAACGACCACCAAGTAACTAGACACGACAAACAAAGGGGACAGAACCCGACACTTGAGGCCTTTTTTTGCTTACTTGGTTGGCGATTTCCATCTTACTAATACTCCTAGCGGTAACGTAACCATAGCGCGATTCAGCGTACCTTAACAACGCCATCTAGGGAGATCAACTGAACTAATTTTGTTTAATGTTATTCAAACAACTCTAACACATACCTACTAGCTTGCACAGTGGTGACCCTGATGTGACAATATATTATTTCCATACCTAAAACAGGCGTGATATTAATTTAATAGTCACCCAGATCACTCACAGGTTACCTACCCAATACCTGGTTTTTACGCAACTACACTAATGCATTATGTAGTCACTAAAAGCAACGCGGTGCTCAGATATTTCCAGAAAGTATTCCACTAATGTGTCGTTTGCTTAACACATCTCTGTAAAAGCCAATAGAGGAGAATATTATGATTAACTTATAAGAAAATGATTCCATAAACTACTAGAATCTGTATCGTGGCGTGAGCAGGGTTGTATACAAAGTTTACCTAACTTAAATAACGCACAACCTCTAAGGGGTCACTGTACTCATCATTATGAACAACTTTTATTAGGGGACCAAACCTGAAATCGCGAAAAAAAAATCAGCTGTTCCCTACATTAATGTTGGCATAACTCATCAAAATGTAGGGAACAGCAGATTTTTTTTTCGCGGTTTCGTCTTTGGTCCCTATTAAAAGTTGTCCATAATGATGACCCCTTATGAGATTGTAGGTACGTTATTTAAGTTACACCTTGTATAGGTAAGCATAGGTGCAGCCAGTGGCGTGCACAGAGATTTCAGACAGGGTATGCACAAAAAAAAACTTGGTTTGTCATGACCACGGAATGCTAATTCAGGTTTAAGTACCTAGAAAACAAATTACATCAATCAACCGTTTGAAGATGTTTCTATTTCTGTCATCTTTCGTGTTGTGCCTTTCAATCAATAGGTATCTAACTTTAACTGGCTATTCAAACTACTCTATTCTACCTTTACCAAAAGTTTGGAACTTTTATGCAGGATTCTAGATGTTTTTCTAAAGAATCATGCTTAGCAGCCGCTTTGTGAAAATTATTTAAATCTAAGTATCCTCTAGGTCCAAACATTATTTTTAACTTGATTTATAAACAAAATGCAAGGGAAACAATACAATGTATTTGTGTGTACACAACGAGTTAGCCAGTAATTACTAATTAATAGTCAGCATAAAACATTTTATGAAAATAACGAGTAGTATTTATTACCTTTTCTTTGAGTTAAATCCAACCCCGGTACACACCTCCCCTTTGCAATCAATTTAACTGTTTCCTCAAAAGATAACGTGAAAACGCGGCAGATTTAAATTTATTTAAACACATTTCGCCAGCACAGGTCTCACAGGTATAATTTTCCATTTTTACAATAAACTTACTAAATAATTACTCGACAGTCAATCACTTGCGCCAAAAAAAAAACAATAAGGCGAAAGAACTTTGCAATTTATGACGTAACGAATTAAATAATACGAACGAATGATTAATTTGGTTAATCCGACTAAAATAAGTCGACCCTCTGCAATCAACAATTCAGCGGTGCTTTTACGTGTTCTCAATTTGGACGGTTTACAATATAGGCTATGCTTCTAAAACTCCAACACGCGCAAACATTTTCACGCACACAGTCATACTTTTGCTGCGTACTACACGAGATGCGTTGTATGAAGAATAAGCAAGGCGTAGTACAGCTTATGCTCACGGTGCGCGGGGGCGCAATGTTCGCCGCTCCATCGAGTTAGTTCCAAAATAAAATAATAGATGGCGCGTAACAAAATAAAGTAATAGATGGCGTGTAAGCTAAATTACCATGATTTTTTTGAATTATAATTATTTATCATTTAATTATAGGGGCATGTATGTATGTATGGAACTACAGGGTATGCAGAGCTTATTTGCATGTATGAAGTGCACGCCACTGGGTGCAGCCAAGGGACCCGCACAACAAAAAAATACCTGTTTTAAATTAAAAGCTGGTTTGGACTTACGGGTAATATGGCGAAGGAACGAGAAATGTGGCGCAACTTGGGAGGATTGCGACGGCCTTTGAATTAAAAAATTGCTATACAAACGAATTTCACGGAATATTTAACCCTTCGTAAATACCTAGGGCCCGCACCACAAGTTAACCTACGGGTTCACAGATTACACCCGTTGCCCGACCAGCAACAGAGGGCCTACTCCCTAAGTCCGTCAACGAAGTTAGTCGCCCGTCCAAAAGTATCCCGAAACGTAGGAGTGAACAAAACTAGTGTCAAGTTCAACTTTTCGGACGGGCAAAAACACATCGGTCGTCACAAAAAAAACACAAAACACAACTGTCAAATCGTGTTGTCATTCATTCTTAGTTCGGGCCTCGAAAAAGTCCGTAGGTGATAGGGAGCTCGTAACTAAAGCCGAAACCACGGACTTCGTGCTTAGGGAGTAGACCCCCAGGCCCGAGAAGGCGGCGCACAGTGTTCCGTGCGCGCCTCTTAGGAGGACTTGGGGCGAGGCCCCACAGAAGGAGAGGTCTTCCGGGGTCGCGGGATTTGCAGCTGCATGCACCGCGACCCCGGCAGACCTCTCCAAAGGTCAGGAGAAGGAACACCGTGGGTTTTTAGCCGGTAAGAGTCCGGCATAACCCTTTGCCTGCCGCGGGCGAAGGGTATCAATGATGACTTTCCCAAAAAAAAAGTCGGCGTTTACAGATCCTAAATGCGGCCCTGCACGTGAGTGTGATTAGCAGACACAATTATTGCACTGATGGTTGTATAGTAACTAACACCCAGACCCGTACCAATTATCCGTAGACCAAAATATTCGGAATAGCCTATCGGTTGAACGCTTGCCTTCCATGTAGGAGAGTCCGAATTCGAGGCCAGTCCGCACCTCTTACTTTTCAAATTTATCTACGGATCATTGATTCCTATCACTTGCAGTAACAGTAAAGGAAAACAGCGTGAGGAAAACTGCACACATTAAAGGGCTTCATAAAATCCTCAATGGTGTGTGTAGTCCGTCAATCCGGAGCAGGCCAGCGAGGTGGATTAAGGCCTAAAGACTTCTCATTCTGAGAAGAGGTCCGTGCCTTGCTGTGGGACATTAATGGGCTGATTATATGCTGTATGCTAAGGTCATTGAACTCGGGACCAGGGGCGTACCAATGGAAAATGGCGTCTTGGGCGAACATCGAAGTCGCGCCCTTTCATAAATTATCTTAATCTAAATACCTATAATATAAACAGATGGTACACGAATAATAGTCTCGGAGGGCTTTTATGTCTAAGGCAGAATTATGAAAATTCATACTAGGATACTGAAGCCGCTTTTGAACACTGTCAATAGAAGCGAGAACATTGTACCTATCAAAAGTCTAATAAAGTCAGAAAATCGTAGGAATCGCGTGATAATTTGAATAATAATAATTATGAATTAAATATAATTCTCTCTGTGATCACGGCTCATCTTCCGTGCGGAAGCTGTCCGGTTCTTTCGAAGGCATACGGGGGACACAGGTCCAACACGCAGAGGCCCCTTTGAGAATTTTAATCTAAAATGGGGTGGGGCACCAACCGGGGACTATCTACGGCTGCACTATTGGAGTACAGTCATAGACCGTCCCAGGTGAGTGCAAGACTATTGTAAAATATATTTGGTCTATGGAAGGGTGTTAGGTGGACTGGATAACTTCTATTGCCGGCAGAAAACGGCGTCTGCCTTTCAACATTTAATTCATATCACCTTTATTCATCTTACTTCTTATTAATTACATTTTTAAATACATATCAACTACAAAAACATTAAAAATAAATATGATATACATTTAAAAATATGTTAAAAATAATTCATATTATTATTACTTTAATTTGAGAATAAAATATAGTTAGTTACTTTAATTTGAGAATTTTACGAAGGGGGCGCCCTTTGAATGGCGCACAGGGCACGTGCCCTACTTGTCCCACTCTAGGTACACTTTTAAAGACATGTATCTTCAAAAGCCATTCGTCACCGTCAGTTAAATATAACGCTTGCAGTTCTACATAAAGTGTAAAGGCAACAAAAGCAAACAGCGACGCATTCAAATAAGTATTATAATTGAATACCCATTCAATTAAAAATAAAATTTAAAACACATGAACCAAATATCATTTAAAAACACACCTCGAAAACTCATTGGGCCGTTTACTCATAGAGAAACAAAACTGCTACGTCGATTTGTTCACTGGGTACATTATTTATTCAGCTGAATACCCTCATTTGTCGTCGGAAATATCGAAGAGACGGTACGATAGGACCGGTAATAGCAGAAATATAGCATACTGCATACTCAGGTACGTGAGCCATGAATGGGGCTGCCATCTAGTATCGCCAAGTCCAGTATGGCAAATTTCAGGGTGGAAGGATTTAGAAATGCGGGATTTTAGTTTTGAATTTCGGGATTTCTAAATAAAAATAAGATTTTTATAAATCGACGTTTATTTTTAAATGGTAGTGTAGTATTATTTGAACCCTTTACCATTACCAATTCGGGACATTCGGCGTCCTAGTCACGTGTTCCACCCCTGAAAATCGGGACGTCCCGGGCAAATTGGGACACCTGCATGCGTAGACCACCGTAGACAAGGGGTTTGACGACGGAAGAATAGACAAAATGACGTATATAATAAGGGTAAAGCTCGAATGGCGGGTACACCTAGGTTTACCCGGGTACAACTAGGTGCAGCCGGCCACATGCGGTTATACTTAGATGTATCCTACTTATTTTCGGTTAGAACTAGGTTTACCCTTCATCATAGCGGGTAGAACTAGGTGTACCCGCACACCGGTGGTTAAGGGAAACCCCGACACGGATAGGTTAGGTTCGTGTTAGATTACTTTAAACAGTTTAAACCCTGCAGACAGAAATAGGAGCCCCGTGCAGCGGGGCTCCATCGACTTAAGCTACACCTAGTTCTACCCAACTGCTACTGGTTGCACCTAGTTGTACCCGGGTAAACCTAGGTGTACCCGCCATTCGGGCTTTACCTGTAACATATACACAAACAAAGAAATTTTATCTATTCTTCAGTAGACAAAACCCTTGTCTGCGGTGGTCATAGGTGGTCCTGGTCCTGGCAACGCTACAGTTCAGACAGAACTGTGTTCCGAGGGAGTTTGTTGCGCCGTTTCTTCTTCACAGCATAAACACTAGGAAGTGGTGAAAGGAGGGCTTTTTGTGGGCTGTCATTGTAACATTGACGTTCAAAAAGAACTAAGTAAGTACGTCTATAGTCCGTTTTAAAATCTCTGAGACAAAATTGACAGACGCAAATGCGTAACTTGTAAATTTTAGGAACAGTTTTTTTCAAATTTAACGTTTCGCGCATGTCAATTCAGTCTCAGGGATTAAAAACGAACTTTAGTCTATTTTGAATAAATGAGTTTTGAGTTGAGTTGAGTTAAGCTACCACCATCCATCCGGGTTTTCCCGGATTAGTTAGATCACTTGTGCATGAGAAAAAAAACGGGTTTCTTTAAATTTTGATTTAAAATATGGCAGGCATAGCAGCCCTAGCCATGCATATGATTGTGACATATTCTTATTGGATACGTCCTAAACAAACTGGACGCTGGAGCTCGCAGAAACTCGTCCGATTTAAATTTTTATTCGCTAAGCATTTGTATTGTCTAGATACGGTAAAGGAGCAATTATTTGAAGTTATTGCCGTTACAAGTGCATTCGAATTTGTAGCTCGTTCGAGTGGTTTTATTCAGAGATGCTGTAAAATTGAATTGAACGAATAAAGCATTAAAACTAACATAAGTAGGTACCTATCTGGGTGAATATTCTAAATAGTCTTTCACAGTTACAGGGAATATTTTTCCCAACAACTTTTTTGGAAGATGTCGCGAAAACCTCCTTGTTATATTTTTATTTTTAATCCTGACTATATCATTTTTTTTACTATTTTCTTTAATAGAAAATGAAAAAAAACTTATTTTTCATATTTATAAAAAATGCCAAATTACTTTTGTTACTTATTTACTTTTTCTTAAAACCTTATAACCGTTATGGTTAACACTTTTTTTTAAATAAAAATCATTGTTCTTCTGGGTTGTTAACATTAAAGTAGTTTCAGATTATTTTTAATATTGTCTTATTGCTTGACGGCAGTGGTACCTAAAGTTTGAGTTTTCAATAATCATAAATTGGAGTTTTAAATATCTGCATTCCTAACTTTGGGATGATGTTTAATGTTCTTAATTTTTGTTAACCATCTATCTATCTTGGTCCTCATTGGCCCTATGATGGAAAACTAATTCATGGTTCCGCTACATTTCAAAGTTTAGATAATAATTTTAATTTATTTGTTTATGTTTTATTTAATTTATAAGATAAAAAGTATATTTATTTTGTAAAATATGAGTAAATAATACAAGGGCATGCATGGACGTATAAAAATATACGTCCATGAGGGCATGGTGTTAAATTTGAGAAATAATCTTTATTGTACGTCAAACTAAAAAAAGGAATTACATTACGCGGTCTTAAAAATAGGTAAAATAGGTGGCCTAGGTACCTTTTTTTACTCCTTCATTATCTAAACTAAATTAAAGACTGATCCGGGGCAAACAATTTGTCAGTTGATTTCTAACATAACTCCAAAGGAACACAGAAGTCATTCTAAAATGTTTAATGGTCTGGTTATAAGCTTGCTAATGAGCACGCTATTGGTTCGCAAGCGAAGCGGTCCCCGGAAATGAATCTCGCAAGCGCTAGAAATGTACAATAGGTACGTATGACTACGTAGGTACTTTCAGTTATGATTCCAATATCTCCTTTGCAAATGCGTGGCAATTTTCAGCGTACGTACACAGAATCCATGGACGACTTAATTATTTTAATAACGACACATCTACCTACAAAATCCATCAACAAAAATGACCTATGCCATCAAATTGCGAGTTAAATCGGACATTGTGCAGCGTTCCGCGCACAGCGATAATGGTCTGACGTCGACACGAATTAGTATAAAATGGAGTGATAACGCATTATACGCGAGTTCACACCGATAGTTCAGCCCTAATCAAGCTTTCTTCCACCTCCGCAGCCCCCCGCCAGCAACGCCCTAAGCCGAGGTCCGAGTCCCACTAGGGGTCGCCCTATGTGCTGTTGTTGCAGGTAGTCATGATGTTAGTATAGTATAAGTAGTTAGCTGAGGTTATGTATTTTGCTTCCCCACCTTTGGCTGGAGACCCTTCAGATCTCGCCAATAACTGCCCAGTTACGCAGAAACGCTCCACAAAGACCATCAAAAGCAGTACAAAAGAAAAAACTCGCTTTTGTTACGAAACATCTTTCTCAAACGACTGCTGCTCGTCGCGTCATACTGTGAGTCGGTACGACATCCTACAAGAAAAAAAAAAACAAACTATGTTATGAGATCGAGTCCATAATACAACATATAAGGGCCCTGAAATGGTGGTAGGCAAGACACTTAGCAAGACGTGGTGCTGGCTGGTGGAGTAAAGCTTCAACTGAATGGTTGCCTAGAGTCGGCAAACGAAGTATTGGCAGACCAGCAACCAGCTTGATGGATGACCTGCAAATGATTGCGGGTAAGACCTGAATTGGCACTGATCAGGGAATTATTGTACAAAAGGCTTCTCACCTGTGGATGGAATAAGGCTAAGAATAATGATGATAATAATTTGTCGGTCGCGGCAGAATTAAGACTACCATAGGCGGCGGCGGTGAACTATGTCCAGGGCCTGTTCTATGAATTACACACTATCATTGTTCAATTACGGTTTAAGATATTTATTCCTCAAAAAGAATACAATTCACTTATTATGAGAAATACAAGTTAATCTTAAATAAGTATTGAATACATGAAAGTTATGACGAACGGTGGGTACTCGTAAATAAATTTGTAAGAAATTAGTACAATATTTTTACAGTATTGTGGGTAATAAGAAGAAGTAAGTGTCCCATTACATATCGTTTCTTGAAGGCAAGTCTATAGCAATTACACATTGTCCATACCAATTATTATTAAGTATATAACATTCTAGCTAAGTATGTTTTAGCTATGTATTTTAAATTAGTAATAATTTAATCTGGTTATGGCAGATGAATTTTGGTAATAACTTTTTTTTTTTTTTTTTGTCTAATTTATTTAAAATCGAGAGAAATCTTTTAAGATGTGGTGCTTTACGGTTTTTTTGTATAACATAAAGGACTGGATCTCTTTAATGTCATTAGGCAATTTATTATAAAGCTGTGCTCCTTCGTATAATATGTTTTTCTTTCCGTAGTTCGTTCGTGGTTGTCTTAAGCAGATGTTATTTTTTCGTCTAGTAATTCGTTTTTGTATTTGTCCTTTTTTTGTTAACGTTATTTTAGAGTGTATATCTTTGTTTAATAGCTTGTGTACTAAAATGCATGTATTATATTTATATATTTGCGATAGTGTCATCAGTTTAGTTTCTTTGTAAATTTTTTCCGTGCGAGTTAGATAGTGGTAATGAAATAACAATTTAACTATTTTATTTTGACATGTTTCGATTTGCCTTAAATTTGTTTTAGCTGCAGTACCCCACACCTCTATAAGGTAGTCTAGGTGAGGTTTTACCATGGAGTTGTATATTATATACCTAACAGATGTCGGCAAACAGCGAACGATAGTTCGAAGCGCACCCATGACAGAAGATAGTTTAGATCTTAATTTATCAAGGTGCGGCTGCCATGTCAGATGTTTATCCAGATGGAGTCCAAGATACTTTTCAGAACTAACTCTGGTTATGGGTTCGTTATTTATGTATAGAGTTGAGTGATTCTCGATATTTTTGTTCCTAGCACTGAAAATGATGAAATTAGTTTTAGATGTGTTAACAGTCAGTAAATTGTTTCGGAACCATCTAGAGATAGTATCTAAATCTTGTTGCGCTTGCTTAATGACCTGTTCGATATTGTTGCCATACAAAAACAAACTGGTGTCGTCAGCATATAGTATTATGTCACCTGTCAGATTTAGGTTTTGTATATCGTTTACGTATATTATGAACAGCAAGGGGCCAAGAATAGAGCCCTGCGGTACACCATAGGTTAAGTTTTCGCGATTACTTTTCATATCACCAATCCGAACAATCTGCTGTCTGTTAGAGAGGTATGACCGAAACATGTCGTGAGCCGTTTCCCTGATGCCGATATCATACAATTTTTGGAGAAGGACGCTATGGCTAATTGTATCAAATGCCTTTTTTAGGTCAATAAATATACCAAGGGCTGCGCGTTTTTCATCAATATTGTTTTTCAGGTTTGTCACAAGGTCGATTGTTGCAGTTAGAGTATTGGATTTTGCGCGGAAACCATATTGTTTTTTAGAGAAGAAGTTAATAGTTTTGAGATAATTATCTAGACGGTTATATAATATTTTCTCGTAGATTTTAGAGATCATCGGGAGGACTGAGATAGGACGATAATTACCTGGGTCGGTCTTTTTTCCTGACTTAAAAATTGGACTCACTTTTGCTACTTTGAGAGAATCAGGGAAGAAGCCGTTTTGTAAACTATAATTGATACTCATTGTTAGTTTGTTTAGTATTAAGTTTTTGATGCATTTTATGGTTTTACAACTAATCCCGTCTAAGCCCGTGCTAGTGTTTGGATTGAGATTATCTATGATTTTGCTAACTTCCTCTTCTGTACTAGGAGTTAGATAGAGTAGTTCGCATGTACTTGACATCGCTGTTTGACTACTTGACTGCGTATGTGTGTTTTCGTTGTAAGTTGTGATTTTATTTGCTAAAATAGACCCGATAGTGGCAAAAAAGGTGTTGAAATAGTTACATATTTCTGTAACGTCAGTAATTGGACCTATTTGTGTATCTAATTTTGAAGGAGCGGAGCACGACTTTGTTTTGTTTCCAGCTAAGTTTCCGATTAACTTCCACATCTTTAAAGGTTTTCTTTCACAGTTTTTGAAAGCTTTGTAATAATAACTATTTTTAGTAGTTTGGATTTTTTCAGCCACAGCATTTCGTACAGCTACAAATTCTTTTCTTATTAAGTCATCGTTAGAATTTTCCTTATAAGTAGACCACAGCTGATTTCTTTTGGTTATCATTCCAATTATTTCTTTATTAATCCAGTCTGATTTAAGCGCGTTTTGAATTTTACATTTCGATATTCTGTTATTGTTTACTGCTTCTTTTATGATATGTTCTAGGCTGTCGTAGTTACCATCAGAGATATTCGTAATTGTACTTTCTACTGTGTGGTAAAGTGCTGTGTAATCTAAGGAATGGTATTTTATTTTCTTTTTCGTATCCGGTGTATATTTGCCAACTTCTAGATATATTTGCTTGTGGTCTGACATTGGTGAATCCACTATAGTCACATGAAATTTATGATTTTTCAGATTGGATGAAACGTGGTCAAGAATCGATTTTTTTGTCGGTGAATCACGGGTACTGAAAGTTGTATCAATTTTGTTCAGGATTATGTGTCCATTTTCTAGCAGTATTTTTGTGTAGCTATTAATTGATCGGTTAGGATTAAGCAGATCGTAGTTGAAATCACCGAATACTAAAGCTCTTTTCCTCCTCATCAGCTGCTGTGAATATTCCTCTATAAACCCATTATTGTTTGATTTTGGAGTTTTATATACGGCACCAATATCCAATGAGTATTTATCTAAATGAACCCACAAGTAGTGATTGTCATCTTTACACAGATCTTCTAAGTAATTGTGTTTTAAGCAGTCATGAACAAATATGGATACTCCACCTCCTCTTGTATTTTCTCTAATATTATAATAATGGGTGTAGTTTGGTATTTTCAGACGTTTTGCTTCAGATTCTGACTTGATCCAGGTTTCCGATAGTATAATGACATGCACAGGACTGGGTATGTTATATTGTATAATGCAGTTTAGTTCGTCAAATTTTCCTGGCGTCACTATGCTACGTGCGTTAGCGTAAAGAAATTTTAGGGATTTTGTGTTTTTTATTAAGTTGCTGTATGAATCTGTTACTTCGTGAGTAGTGTTTATAGTTGCATCATCTGAGTCTTGTGTCGCTAGTTTTTTGGCTGGATTTTCGTAATTTTCGGTGCACCTTTGACATATTTTATTATAATATCTTTTTCACCTCTATCTAGCCGCTGTTTCAGTTCGTCTCTCAAATTGTTCCGGTACTTCTGTTGGTAGGGTGTCTCATCAGAGTAGATTTTGATATTTTCAGATTTTACGTTTGATTTGCTGCGTAGAATTGATTTTGCTGCTTCCGAAGTCGAGAATATAACCTTTATAGGTCTAGATTTATCAGGATTATATTTTCCTAGTCGTATAGTTTTGGTTGGCTCCATGCAGCCTGGAACAGCCATTATTATTACCTTCTTTACTTCTTCGCTATCATGAATTTGTCTCTCGTCAGAATTTGTGGATTGTATCTCTTTTATTCCTCGTATGATGACATTTTTCTCCCTCTGAGATCGTTCGAAGGTCTCCGATATAAAATCTTCATAGCTAAGCAAAGGTGTAGTAATTGCAGAAGTGGAACCAGATTTTAGTGATGCTATTTCATTTTCAATAGTATCTACTTTTTTCTCAATGTTAGCTCTGAAACCTGAGATGTTGGCTAATTCCGATTTTATTTTGACCTGTTCTGAGGACAAAATATCAGTTGTTACCTTAATCTTACTGATCTCTTCCTTTATTGTCGAAACATCTTGAGATATTTTGTTAAGATTTTCGGATTGGGTCTTAGCCATATCCTTCATAAGCGATTCCATTTTAGCTTGAAATGTATCAAATTGCGCACCAAAGTCATCATGCGGCTGTTTCCTCTTGGCGCGAAAAGTTATCTGGTTGGCGTTGTCAGACAGGGTAATCTTTCGCAAATCTGGTTGTGAACCACCAGTCTTTTCAGATCTATCAATACCACTTGTTATTGCTATCGAATCTCTATTGCCTTCGTTACACGTATTAGGCGACTGCGGTGGCGATCGAACGACACTCATTGTGCTTTTATAGATATGCAAAGATATATTTACTTGTTATGTTCGGAAGCGCGCCCGCGCAGCACCACAACGTGAGCGAGACGAATATTCGTAGCCCGTCTCGTTTCGCCGAGGGGGTGAGGAGTAACACTTAACACTCGCCGCTCGCTTGAATATGTTGATGAATATCAGTAACGAGTGAAGTTGCGTAAATGAGTTATTGCTAAATAAGTACTTGGGTGAAGATCACTTGGTTTCAATTTTGCTTGACGCACTATTATTAATTTTATGAAATTTTTATCGACACGTCCGTACCATAAGCTTCCTTAGGCCGAATTACGGGAGAGGATATTGTGCTATACAGGATTAAAATCGCCATTCCTCTCGCGCAACGGCACAATGTTACAGTACGTTCAATCCCCGAAGACGTGCCGCATTACTTTTTGTAAGAGGTAGCCGCGTATTGCAGCACACATCTAACTATCGTGTGGCGATATAACGAATACAATGTCTTATATATATGTAGGTATTATTATTGCCAACAATCTTTCAGCTATCTTTGTATTTATTTTTAATAGCGTACACATCACATAGCTCTTTTAGTGCACCTACCATGTTTTCTCTGCATCACCCTAAGGTCGACTGGTAGAAAATGCCTATGACATTAAGTCCGCCTCCGTACAAAATTATGTGCGAAAGTATAAATAAATACAACAGCAATTTATAATGCACAATTTTGCACTGTAGCGATTTAGACAAAGAGTGGGGCACGTCTTCGTTGATTGAACTATCTGTAGAACAATGAAAGTTTTCACTTCATACCACGGGCCCTGTTTATGTCAAAGTTCACTGACATAGCACTCCATATCTTCATTCTCCATGGACGCCGAGGATTAAAAACATCGTTAAGTCCGAAAATGAAACACAAATATTTGCATCATTCGTTATGTGTATGTCCAAAGGATTATAGTTGGAATTAATAAGCTTTGCCCTGTTGTTTTAGGTTGGAATAAAATTGTTAAATGCTTTAACAAATTTCCCCGGAAGTTTCATTTATTTTACGGAATTTAGACCTGTTTCGTGGAATATCTGGTAGTTGAAATTTTACTTGAACATGCTAGCAGTTGGAAGCGGTTGTGAGTTTGAGCAAACGTATTTGTTAAGGTTTTATTATGTGTAGAATCCCTGCTGGAAGCAAACTTGTTTTTTTTATTTTTATACCTAATCCTTGCTAAAATGGGTCTTATTTGTCTCATGATATCTATTTTAAATAGAGCTGTATAAGCCTGAATATTGGACATGAACCTCAAAGTTAACGACACCTGCATTAAATAATTATCTTTTTTTTTGTACTGACTGCCGCATTGGTATTTTTTTAAAAGTAGGTAGTCGAAATCATCAAATAGAGGAGCTCGTGGCTAAATAATTACAGCCGCATAGACCGATCTTCCAGGTTAAGCCACGCTTGCCGAGGTTGGTCTGTGGATGGGTGACCATTTACCATAGCGAGTTTCCTCCGTGCCTCGGAAAGCACGTAAAGCCGTTGGTCCCGGCTGTCATTTGTAGATCTTTGACAGTCGTTACTGTTGGTCAGAAGCCAGAAAGTCTGACAACCAGTCTTACCAAAGTATATCGTATTACCCAGTTACTGGGTTGTGGAGGTCTGATAGGCAGTCGCTCCATGTAAAATACTGATATTCAGCTGCATCCGGTTCGACTGGAAGCCGACCCCAACATAGTTGGGAAAAGGCTAGGCAGATGATGATGAGTCGAAATCATCAAATGATTCCTTCCGCTCTGGGGATCGGATGGGAGCGGAAGGGAGTGTCAGACTCTTACTGACTAAAACCCATCCATGTTCCTCCTAGTGCCCTTTGCATTCGCATTCCAGGGCCGCGGTAACTCTTTCGAACGAATTCCACAACCCTGGCAGTGCCTCTTTGGTCTAATGGTCGAAAGCAATTGCTGAGCGTGAGGTCCTGTGTTCGATCCCCCGGGGCCAAATTCTCCTAAAATACACACATCAAAAGTGTCTAGGGATCAACATATATTTTTGCAATAACTTTTCTCCTGATTGATATTAATTAAAATTTTCTTTAAGGATTCATCAAATAAAGTGTTTTCGTTTGTCACAGTAACGATAAACCAAGTCACCTTTGCATTAATAAAGAAATTTGCCATTTTCCTAATAAAGGGATTTTTGACATTTGAACCACTAACACAAAAGTTCGAAAAAAAGACTGAAATAACAGTTTTCTTTAAAATTTTATTGGGTAACTTAAACAATTAATAATCCGTGTTTCTACCGCGAACACTAACAACACAAGAACATCGGTTTGGCATACTCAAAATGAGTTCATCCAAATCACGCTGTGGAATGGCCGCCCATGTTCGTTGCAACAACAAAAAAAGGTCTTCTTGCGACTGGATACTGGATACCCTCCATATTCGGCAGAGCTCTTCTCTGTAGCATATCCCATGCATGCTCAATCGGGTTCAAGTCTGGCGACTGAGCAGGCCAGGGCAGGACATTGATGTTAGCTGCGGCGAGAGTCTGTCTTACAACTCTTGCGGTGTGCGGTCGTGCATTATCATGCATTAACTGAAATAAGGGACCGATTTGCGCTTGTAGAGGAACGATGACGTCTGATACAATCGTCTCAGCATAAATTTGAGCGTTGAGGTTGCCTCTGATCCAAATCAACTCAGTTCTTCCGCCGATCCAAATACCCGCCCATACCATGATGGTTCCACCACTATAAGGATGGACTTCCTGGCAGGATTTTAATCGCTGTTGGCGTCCAGGGGTTCTCCAGTGTCGTATACGTCTTGTATCCGGTCTCATACCAAAACGAGACTCATCAGAAAAGCACACGAAACGCCATTGTTCTTCTGCCCAATTTCTGTGTCCAAGAGCCCATTGATATCGAATCCTACGATTGTGCATTGCTATAGGTGGTACCCGTAGCGGTCTTCGGGAATGAAGGTTCACTTCATGCAAGCGGTTTCTGACTGTTTGGTCGTTAATTAAGTTCCCTGAAGAGTGATGAAGCCTCACGGCTAACATCATGGCGGTTATTGTTGGAGCTCTTCGAGTTAAGATTTGAATGTATCGGTCTTGTCTCCGTGTGGTGCAGCGATACCGTCCTCCATGGCGCTCAGCCACGGTACCAGTGCTTCGGTAACGTGTCCAAAGTCGACTGATAACACTCTGACTTGTATTCAGAGCTAAAGCCACAGTACGTTGCCGGGAACCAGCTTCTATCATTCCCACGGCTCTGAGCATTTCTTCCCTGCTTAAATGACGTCGCCGCTCCATAATAACGTTGGTTTTAATCAGTAGTAGGGAAACAGTAGCACTAATAATGTCTTCAATGCGTTGTATGTTTTTATAGGGAAAATATTGACAGCTGATTTTCATCTTTTACTCGAATTTGATTCACAGTTCCTGATTCAAATTATGAAATGCACCAAAAAGGATCCATATAAATTTATAAAATCATAAATTTATTACAAAGCCACATCTCAATCTCAAGAAATCCGCATAAAAATGCTTGATCCCTAGACACTTTTGATGTGTGTAAATCTTGAAAAATCACAACCGAACCAAGGCCGAACCGTTCATTCAGACAATTCTCAATTTCAAAAGCTGTCTTATTGTTTGACACAAAAAACAAAATCAATCATTTTGAAAGTTTTCGAAAACAAAAACTGACTGAGGGTTGTGGTTCGATTGCGTTTGGCAACAATTTATTTTAGGAGAATTAGGGCCCAGGTCGGGCAAGGTGTTATTGGGTTTTTCCGTATGGAATTTCTCAGTAGCAGTCCCGAGTCTAGGTTTGTGCCCGGTTGATGGCAATAGGCTCTTCCCATATTACAAGGGACTTAAAATGGGGCGAAATGAGGATGTACTATACACCTCTGCACTACCATTCGGGGGATAGAGGGGCGATTTATGTTTAGGTTTTTTACTGAATGATATCATAAGTCTCGGTCTATGTTTGCCTATAATTTATACAAGCGCTTCTATCTAAATACCAGATAGTTTTTCCTTGTTAACAGCGTGGCGCGGTTCGTTCGTATTCGTCGAGCCAGAATCCCCACTAATCATATTTTGAAACGATTTATGGCTGACGACCACAGCACAGTGTTGGCACACCACATTTAACGTTTTCAGAATATTCAAAATGTTCTCTCGAAAAAACATCTAAAAAAATATTTTATGTGATAGATTATACCCTTTTCAACGTAAAGTGAGTCCTGACGTTTGTCTACAAAACGTTTACCACACAAAGAATATTAAATATTAAAAAAAAACATGGATAATATGGCTATTTTACGGTTTTTGATGTCGTTTACATTTTTTCAATAGAAGTCTCCTTAAGCTATGTCTACACCAGTGCGTTTTCACGTTCATCTTGCGTCTTCGTCTGAAGCATGCGTGAAGCGTCTTAGCGCATGCTTAATACTAGTTCGACCAAAGTGCATGCCCCTAGCGCACGTTAATCCATATATTGTATGTCAACTGACGACTAAAGTGACAAATTAAAATTTAAAGTTTAATTAGAAAGTGTAAAATACCTGAGATGCGCTATGCAGGGGTTGTCTAATACACGGAAACTGACCGAGCGGACCGTCTCAAGCCTCAAGGTGTCTATTCCCGTCCACTGTTATGCGTAGAAACCTATTGAAAGAGAATTGAAATATGTGAAAAAAAAGGAAAAATATAATGTGGTGTAAAAACTGTCAATCGATTCTCCTGGAGATTCTGAACAAACTAGTATGAGGTTTAGTTATACTAAAACTAAACTTGTATATTTATGATTGTTTACGGTTTACTCACGTGCATTTTTCGGGATTGCCCGACTAGTTTCGGACCCAAACGGAGCCCTTAATCATAGGCTGAAGACGCGGCGAGGTCGCGAGTCGAAGGCGTCCTCGTGGGACTCACGAAAGATTTATTACAAAAATTATTCTTTATCTAGACAAGTTCGCCCCCAATACTACCTACCCTCCCTTTACAACATACCTAGTACTCGTAGGCGTAGGTGCGTCTAATACCAAAACCGTTTTTCCTTTGTGAAACTCACAATGATGATATCAGATCGGATCTCATTCACAAATGGAGGATTACTTAATATAACATTCGATTCACATAAAATATTACTTTCAATATTTTATGATATGTAGTACTTAGATACTCACTTGCGTATATTGTAGGTACTCAGAATGTTGAATACAAAGGAGAATTGGTTTGATTTCTAATAAAATAATGTTCGTTTTTTTAAGGATCTGTAGGTGAAAGACAAAAGCTGACTTTAAATCTCGTAACCAAAAGGTGTACGTGGCTAAACTACAGCGCGGATCATACAATTTGCAAGGTTAAGGTACGCTTGCCGCGGTCTATCCGTGGATGGGTGACCGTTCATTTAACATAGAGACTCCTCCGTGTCTCGGAGAGCACGTTAAGCCGTCGGTCCCGGGTGTCATACGAATGCCCATGACAGTCGTTCTGGGTAGTCTGATGCCTGAAAGTCTAGCAACCGGTCTTACCTAAAGATATCGGCGTTGCCCAGTAACTGGATTGCGGTGGTCTGATGGCAGTAACTCCGTGTAAAATACTGGTATCCAGCTGCATCTGGTTAGATTGCAAGCTGACCCCAACATAGTTGGGAAAAGACTAAGCAGAATTTGCAATTAGCATTAGCTACTCTGACTGGGCTCGTCCGTAAAATATTAGAATCATGCCTTATTGTGCACTTTTAACATGTAAAAATGATAGCAGGACAAAATATTTACTTACAGTAGGTGGCCATATTATTAGGGACAGTGCCTAGATTTTCGTATTTTCTACTTCAAATATTTTTTTCAGGGAAATAAGTTGTTGTAGGCCCCACGGGTATTTTATATTTAAATACTTTATTCATTGAGATAATAAAAACAGCAAATCTGTGTGGGTGAAACTATAATATTTTTATGTTTGGAAAAAAAAATGCGTTAATAGGTTGAAATTGAATATTTATCTCAGTATTTCGTGACGCCACCCTTTGCTGTAATGACAGCTTCTATTCGACGTGGCATGCTCTCTATACATATTTTATCATTCTGCTGTAGGTTTTCATTATGATGCCACTCTTTGATGAGAGCTGCAATCAGCTGGTGCTTGGTGGTGCGATCGCCCGTTTGGTAAGCTCCCACATGTCTTCTATAGTGTTCATGTCTGGTCAGTTACTCGACCTGAACAAAATATTAACAAGTTTTTCAGCCAAAAATGCAGTAACACTCCTTGCTTTGTGGCACGGTGCAGAATCGTGCATAAAAATGTAGTCTTCGTCACCAGAGAACCATTCTTCGAGCTGCAGCAGTAGTTGAATCTCTAGGGCTCGCTTGTACTGGTCTTGCCTCATGGTCCCTTCCACTATATATAGGCACCCCATACCCTTGGATAAGAGCACAGACCACACCATGATACTAATTGGGTGTTTAACCCTCTCCATAAGGCAGTCTGCATGGAACTGTTCTCCAGGGCGTCGCCGCACAAAGGAACTTTTCTCGACCAAAATCTGAAATGTCGATTCTTCGGAGAAGCATACCTAAAAAATATTACATATTCACAATATAGTGATAAAAACAACATACATATATGTTTAAATACATATTCTTACCCGATTCCAGTCTGCAACAGTCATATTTCGGTGTTGTCTGGCCCATTGCAGTCGTCTCTTCTTCATGGCCTCGATGAGGCGTGGTTTCTTTGTTGGCCGACAACCTATCAAGTTCTCTTCGGCCAACTGCCGGCGTACTATCCTTTCGGAAACTCCTATTCCTTCGTCGTTCATCATCGTAGTCAGACGGGCAACACTCGTTTTACAATTTTCAAGGCAGATATCTCTGATTTTACGATCGGTACGAAGAGTAGTGATCCTTTTTCTGCCACATTTTGTTACACGGTTTGCTTGCAGAGGTTTATTGTTGTCAGTTTTTATTTTAATTCAGTCAGTAGTTAAGAACTACTGACTTATAAACACCTGCAATTGTTGCGATATATTTTTGGGAATGTGTAGAGTGCAGTATTAATGTTTTTTTATCTCTACATTTTCTGGGAAACGTGTCTCAAGCCTTGCACATACTAGAAAAAAAGCAATTTCGAGGTTTTCACGTCAGTCCTTTATAGAACTTAAAATTCACGTATAAAGTTTAAAATAGTGACACAATACGAAACATTACTTACTTTTTGACGTACTGTTAGCTAAAATAAACTTGCAATATCACTGAAAATATTTTTTTAACACTGACGAAACAAGAGCAATTTTCAACAAAAGTCAAATATAGAAGAAGAATGTTACTTTTTTTTTAAAAATGGTGCGGTCTCGCTTTGTTTTCACATTTCAAAAACATTATAATAAATACCAGTAGCAATATCAAATAAAAAAATCGTATATAAATATATTTTTTTGTTTAAAAATAATGTTTTAACTAGAAATTACATTTCTATAAGTGCTGTCCCTAATAATTTGGCCACCGATGGTATGTCATAGAGGTGTATAAAGTATAAAACTT
Source organism: Amphipyra tragopoginis (assembly GCA_905220435.1). NCBI lineage: Eukaryota > Metazoa > Arthropoda > Insecta > Lepidoptera > Noctuidae > Amphipyra > Amphipyra tragopoginis. The sequence continues at coordinate 10,765,842 of HG992006.1, forward strand.
TGATATCTTTCAATATAATTGTTGTGAGTTTGGCGACACTGGTTCCCGTACTAAAGAAGTATAAGGGTACTTCCACTTTTTTTTCTATTTCGTGATCAAGGTTATTTGTAGGTACTCTAGCTACGGAATCCGGCCCACGAGTACAGCTGGCACTTAACCATTTTTTTTCGTTCCAAGTAATTTAACAATGTCATACTCAACATATAAATATACTGATTTATTGAAAGAAAACGTTTGGACGGGCTTATTCCATTTTTCCAGTCGATTGCGCAAAGGTTTTGAGATTCCGTCAAACGCTGTTATTGAAGGACTTAGGTGCGAGATGACAATACGTGCTTGAGATTATATTGGAATTGTAATTTCAGCAATACTGCTTGACAGCAAGAATAGGTATGGTGGTACTTCGCCGCTCTACCTCTTTCACAAAGAGCTCTACTACTAAAATCAGATCAACAGATAGGACCTGTCCACATCTCCACGTCACGACATCGTCAACATGGAACGGTGCGGTAACGCGGCACGGTGCGTTGACATAACGTGCAAATTTACGTTATCGTATCGTAAAAATGCACGTCATAATCATTGTTAGATTTATCGTTGACCATGTAGATCCTGAATTTTAATAAGAGAAATAGTAAGGTATGGTTTTAAAGCATCGGAGCACATAGACGGCAACTAACTCGCGGGCGTGGAGAGTGCGGGCGGAGCGCATATACGTGTGCGCTTGCGGCTAGAGGCAGAATGTGTTATGATACGGTAATGTAAATTTGCACGTTATGTCAACGCACCGTGCCGCGTTACCGCTCCGTTTCACGTTGACGACGTCGTGACGTGGAGATGTGGACAGGTCCTATCTGTTGATCTGATTTTAGTAGTAGAGCTCTTTGTGAAAGAGGTAGAGCGGCGAAGTACCACCATACCTATTCTTGCTGTCAAGCAGTATTGCTGAAATTACAGCGACATGAGACTTTTCAACTTTGCCTCTAATGGCTTCTATACACATGCCTCCGGCTTTGCCGGCTTATTGCCGCGCGGGTGTAAGTCAATGGGTATTATACCCGGCGGCCTGGTTAAACAACCACCGGTAAGCTACGCGGCAATGCCGGCGGCATTGTCAAGGCAGGAGCTTTAAGGTTGGCAACGTATCAGTAATCTGGGGAAGTCACAGGATAGTAAATTTCGAATCGATCAGACCAGTAGAAGTTGCTCATATCCCTTCAACAACCAGAAAAGAGCTGATGATCTTCAAACGGCTGAACAGATTTTCTTGAATCATAGCTAAGAATACTCTCGATAAAGTCACCTTTCAAACAAAAGAAAAAACTAAATCAAAATCCGTTTAGGAGCTACGATGCCACAGGCAAACATACGGACACACACGTTAAACTTACAACACCCCTCTTTTTGCGCCGAGCGTTACTAAAAAAGACGTTATTAGTTTTAATCAATTTTTCATTCACCCTTTTACAACTGGAATTTTCGATATTGTATGTTTTGAATGACATTTTTATTGCGATGTCGTAGAGACAGCTCGATGAAATTTACAGGGTAAATAGCTGATAAAATGGAGAAGTTTTTAAAATACATCTGACAAAAAAAGTTTAGGGAGATTTATTTTTAAATCACCCACAAAGATTTAGGAAACATGCAGGATTTTAACTCTATGACAATTCAATATTTTTTAGTAACGCATTCGTTACATCTATGGTTACAAATGTTTACGCATTCGATAGGGTCACTAATCAGCAAATTTAGAAAAAAAAACTACTCATGTATCTCATCTATTTACGTCACTATGATCAAAAATATCGTTATAGTCAGAGTTTGATTAAAAAACATGAAAAATATTCATAGCTCGAAAACTACAAAAAATCGCGGAACATACATGGGGGTGATTTAAGTACCTCAAAGGATGTTTGTTCTACCTCTGGACTTCCGCTTGACACTACTTTCTGGGACACGCTGTATATAATTTTATACAGATGTCAAGTATTATGTCTATGTATTGTGTGTAGTATATATTTTGCAGCAGTACACCACGGACTACCCCCCTATCTTATTCATTGTCTTCCTGTTCATCCAAAGGTCTGGTAGATATCGCTATCAGCGATAAGACCGCCATTGTACCCTTCAATGTAAGATATTTTTTATGAGCTGTTTTACAATTTTGGTGTACTTACAATAAAGTATGTTCTATTCTATTCTAAGTATCCATCAATTTAAATATAAAAGCTACGACCCATAATGATCTACATAATGAGTACTTATGCAGGTAAACTAGCAATTCTCAAGTCAACATTGTACGTATAGAGCCTCCATTACATTGTATTCTAGTACCTATTATCTCAGTGAGGTCTTAAATTTAATTACCTAATTATGCATTTATAGTTACATAAAACAATTAAATTATACAAAGCGAGCTTTATTTGACAATTAGGTATGCGCAATGCAAATTGATTTGTTTATTAATCTTAAGGAGACAAGAAACAACGGAGATAAGCTATGTCTACACCTATGTGCGCTTTCATGTTCATCTTGCGTCTTCGTCTGAAGCATGCCGTATTAAATAAACAAAATACTGTAACGTTGCTGCGAAAAGTAAAAAACGATTTTCTTTCTTTGACGTGGTTATTATTTTATAAAATACCAATCTTCAGCATTAATTACTGAAGTTTATTAAAAAAACCTGTTAGAAAAACAAACATGTTGCCTATTTTAGAATTCTGAAGGATTTATAGAATTAGTATGTTTGTTAGTGTAACAAACAGTAAATGGTAACAACGTGAAAGAAAGAAAATCGATTTTTTTTACTTTTCGCAGCAACCTTACAGTATTTTGTTTATTAAATACGTGTTTCTGCAGGTACACAAGAGGTACCAAATCTACTATACAGTGTAATTAGCTGCATATATTGTAGCTAATAACAATGCAGTACACCCGCGGTTCTGACATCAGGACGATGGGTGTACTAAGTTTTAAAATATTATTTTACGGGTGTAGGTATACAGATTTTCAAGAACAACAGGTTCGTAAAGGTACACAGAAAGTACCAAATAACTGCAACAAATTTAGGCAAATCTGAAAAGTACACCGGCGAATCTGATTGTGATGGTGATTTAAAAATAAGGCTGTATATTTATTGTGGTACGTGCCCCTTCTCTGCATCATATGAAGTATATGTTATATAATTTAATACGGCCTTGATGAAGGAAGATCATTCCAATTTGACCGGGAAAACTAATATTCATCTTGACTTCATTAAAGTCCCTTTGGCAAATCTCCCTTGTTCGATAATCCTAAGCTGAGTAGGTATATTGAAATGACCTTTGAAATTGAAATCAAACATAATAGAGAAACACTACATTTATCATTCATGCGATATTTTCTAAATTTAAATTCTAATTTAAAATACCTTTTCAATGATCTTGAGTTTGCTTTGATCAAATTCAAGTTTAGCCGAATAATTGACTTCGTGACGATGACGAATAGAAAGTTTAATATAAATTCGAGTGGATTGTTAAATTCTCGCATTGATACGCACTTGGACAAATGAAATTATTTTTCATTATTTATTTATTTATTTCACACAAACATAAAACTATTATTACAGATACTTACTAGATACCTAATGCAATAGCCTATGTACATAAATATTTAAAAACAAAAATGGTAACTCAAATAATAAACTAAACTACTACTACTTACTATTACTGTTTACTATTTTTTACATTTTGACAGAGTAAAACAAAAATATACGCGCGAGAAATGAGCGGCGCGGCGGCGCTTCGACGCGGGGTACACACACTCGCTAACGAGACAGCTGACTGACTGGGGTAGCAAACTGTGCGGGGCCGTGTGTCGGGCCATGCGGCGAGTTCCCCGCGCCCTCTCCCGTAGCTTGTTGCCCCCGCGCATAGGGTGAAATGCTTTTGAGGAAAAATGAAAATTTTACAAAAGTTTGTTATTTCTCATTGATTTTACGTTCTATAAATGAAACCAAACCACTGGTTTCAAGGATAACGGTGTTTACCCTTACAGCCTGTATAAACATTGATACAAATCTTAAAAAACTTCACATTTTTTATATCTTTTAACTAAAATATGAATGGTTGTAAAAATCGGACTTATTAAAATGTATTTTATCCGCTGCTTTTTGAGTCGAGCTCTTAGGCTAAGTTCTACAAAGCGTACTTTGCTCAAACTTTACTTTCGAGTTAAGTCAAAGTCGATATTTTATATAACAATCTTCGAATCGCTCTATGTGCGTGCTTAGCAAAAGCTTAAGTCCACGAAATAGACGACTTACTAAAAACTGAAACTATAAGCCAAACAAAAACAATGATCCATTAGTAATGGTCCATTTTACGTAAGTCAGGTTTAAGTTATGTCTAAGTACGCTTTATAGATCTCAGCCTTAGACCTACATAGAGCTGTGCTGCAAAATCGAAAAACGGGAACACTAAAATTATTAATTTACCTCTATGCCATGTACGGTTTTATTTTTCTATTTAAAATAAAATAAATAATGGTACGTAATGGTATGTCTACACCCGTGCGGTTTCATGTTCATCTTGCGCTTTCAACTTTCAACTCCTCTTGCATCAAGCGCATGCAATATTGATTGTTATCGTGCGCTAGGGGCATGCGCTTTTGTCGAACTAGTTTTAAGGCATGCTCTATTGCATGCGCTATGGCGCTTCATACATGCCTCAGACGAAGACGCAAGATAAGCATGAAAGCGCACTGGTATAGACATAACTTAAGAGGAGATGAACCTGGCATCATAATTGTGCTAGGAAAATGACAATAGACTCGCCACATAGGACTTATACTTACTTACTTAAAGTGAGTGTACAGACTCCTGTAATAGGCGAACACCTCTGCTTTCCCCTTCAGAGATAACAGGCGTGAATTTAACGGCCATCCGGGAGAAGGACAATAGCGCTCAAAGGGATGAAAGTATTCATCAACCTTTGCTGTTGACTGTACAAATAAACCAGAACTATAAAAAACCTAGTATACCAAAGTCCAATGAAGACGATGAGGGCAATAACTCTATCGTTTGGAACTTTACGGTCGCTGTACAAGAGATATCGGGAAATGCACACTTCAGCTATATCATATTTGGACGTTAAAACTTTTTCATTGGCCGCCGAGATGAGATATTGCATCGCCACCAGTTCGAGTTCAGCGAAATTCGAAAAATATTTCTAGTTGTAGCAGTAATGTTTTATATTTTATAGGTTTAGAGGCGGAGTTAGTGCGTCATCAATTTTGTATCTGGTATATTTAATTTTATTGGACACGGTCCGGTTGCTGATTCTTTTATTTTTTGGCTGCTATAGGTATACCTCCGGTTTCTGATTTGAGAATTCGGGATAAGCAAATACTCAAGTAATATTTGAGTATGGAGTTGTCAAAAAAATGACGGATTTCAAGGCATTTTTTTGACAACTTTGTACTCAAATATTACTTAAGTATTTGCTTATCTCAAATTCTCAAATCAGAAACCGGAGGATAGTTTATTAAGTGCTAATAAGGACCAAAACATACACTTAGCGTATCTTGCGTCGCGTGCTGGATAAGATTCGCGACGCAAAATACGCCGAATTTATTTAACTTGACATCGATCGAACACAAGATGAGTGCGAATCTTCAAGGCCTTACCTATTACGCTTGGCGTAACGACGTGTAATAAGCGTGGTGAGGCCGCGCAGGAGAATTTGTATGTAGCGCGATGTATACGCGTAATGCAATGAAACATACGCCGCGCAATATACGCTCAGCGTGTCTGCAGTATAAGGGCCAATTTTACGAACGTCAAATAATTTTTATTTAAGGAATATATCTGACAGAGTTTATATACAAAAGCTATCAAAACGTCTTTACCTATACCTTTTATGGCTACACCAGTGCGTTTTCATGTTCATCTTGCGTTTTCGCCTGAAGCATGCGTGAAGCGCCATAGCGCATGCCTTAATACTAGTTCGACAAAAGCGCATGCCCTTAGCGCACGCTAATCCGTCTATTGTACGTCAACTGACGACTGACCGAGGCGCACCGGTGTAGACGATAAGCTGCATGCGTCTAATAGCAATCAATATTGCATGCGCTTGACGCAAGAGGAATTGAAAGTTGAAAGCGCAAGATGAACATGAAAGCGAACTGGTGTAGACATACCATAAGTTCCTTAGATAAACGTTATCCGACGTTTGTAAAACCAATTGAAATCAATTAAGTTTATAACTCGTATAATTTTGTTACGGTAAGTCATTGTATAACAGCCACCAATTTGAATGCCTTCTAATGTCATTTGAGCACTGGACCAAGAGTTAAGTTTCTATAATGATTATTTACCAAACTCTGGTCTGGCATCGGCAAACTTCGTAAATTCGATTACTACCAATCCGAGTACGACTTCAAGACCACGAATGTTTATAGAGCTGCAGTAAAGTAAAACATACTTGAGTCTCGTTTGCAGTCAACGGGCGCCTCGTTTGGATTTTTTAAAGGATTATTCTGATTAAGACTGGTTTTATTGTTACGCGTTTCGGCAGCGCCGTTGGAGCGCGCGCGTTCGGAGATGTATGGAGTAGTAGTTGCGTTTCAAAGTCGCGCGCTTGAGCAGCGCTGTTCAGTAAACGCGCGTTGTTCGCAGGCGCTGCCGAAGCGCGCGCAACTCGTGCGCTTCTACGGCCAGTATGCGTTTTAGTGAGACGCCGTTGAGACGTGCCGTAAGATATTTGTTTACAAAATGAATTCATATTGTACACGACTGTCTCACAGCAGCGGAACGCGCGGTACTAATCTCGTTTCACAGTGCACCGCTGTTCAAGCGCTCGCTGTTAACAGCGCGCTGCCCAGCGGCGCGTCTAGCGGCGTGACTATAAAACCAGCCTAAGAGCACACTTTTTTTTTGTTTTTTATTTTGAGCTCTTCTTTCAGGCATTTTATTATTCAATGTTCTAAGCGTGAAGGCCTATTATTGTCATAATGTAACTATACTTGGGAGCAAATAAATCGAGTCACTTCTATTTTTCACACATAAGTTAATTGTTATTATTTTTAGTATTATGGAACAGATCAATTCTAAACATGTATCGCCTAAAAGGTTATTTGATAACCTTTACAATGAGGGTCGTTTTTTGTCAACTCAGAATTATATAATTCATGAAAACTAATAACCAGGACACCTGAAAAAAGGAGTGGCTCGATTTCTTTGCTCCCAAGTGTACACATTTAGAAACGCCTACTAGTCATTACATTAATGTAAATATATAAATAAGTAAAAAAATATCTTTACGCTGACGCAATAAGTGTGAGTGGCGCGAAAATGACGACTGCCATTGATGTACGATCAGGTACATCGATGTAATTTCTTTCTATCGTACTGTAGTGTAACTGTGGTGACATCGAGTACCCTACCTATATAAACATGTCGGTTTACCTATCCCATTAACTCCGTTCTCCCCAGAGGAAAGAACAACATTAGTGACACTTTCAATAAGATCGTAATTTTCCGGAGTAGTGTTACATCTGTACCTTCAACTTGTGGGGAGTGAGTGAGACAATATAAATGACGTAATTAGCAACGTGTGAGGGTATATCCATGCCGTGGCTTTTAGTCAGTGACGTCACTTGCAATGTTAATAAATTAACGCCTATGTAAAGGGGTAAGCAAGTGGGGTATAAACAAAGAAGTTTGTGTTTATTTCTAGAAAATGCTCTTGTGATGGTTATCATCAATCGTGGAATATTTTGATTTCATCATCCAAAATGTAAGTGCTGGGTACTTGTCGGTGTAGCAATCTCCATCTTTCTCTATCCAGAGCCAATTCCTTCATTTCTCTGTATGTTATCTGTCTTTTCCTTCAATTGGTCTGTGTACTTTCTTCTTGGTCTACCTGGTTTTCTCTTTGCTTGTAACTTACCTTCTATGATATCCTATCCTGTCTTTAATATTATAAATGCGAAAGTTTGTTTGTTACCTTTTCACGCCTAAACCACTGAACCGATCATCCTGAAATTTTGCATATACGTTGTCAGGTATATAGAAACGGACATAAGGTACCTTTCATCCCGAAAAAAAGAACTGTTCCCTAGGAAAACAACAAAAACTTTCATAGATGGTGCCACGTGTCTTTCGAATCACGATTGAATTATATTATTATTGTAGAAACTTTAGTGGTGTGTTATGAGTTTTTTGAGCTTAATTAACGCGAGCGAAGCCGCGGGCGAAAGCTAGTTGGTTATAAAGTTGTCGTGTAAACGACTAATCATTTTCCCCCATCTTCTTTTGATGTGTTCTCGAATTTGTTTTTTGATTTTGATCTACCCAATTTGTAGAAAGATTGTATGGTTGGATTATGGGATTTAGGGTTAAAATCTCAAAGGGTACTCAGTTTTCGTTGTCGAGTTTCACTGTTACGTTAAGGCGAAGCGAGAATGACAGCTCATGACATTATAATAACAGAAACGCTCATACACTCACTTTCATACCCTCACGTACACATACACCATACACGCCCCCCCCCCCCACACACACACTTTCTCACACACACACACTCACATACACATACACATTCATACTTATTCTCACAAATACAATCCCTGTCCACCCCATGATTCTGTGCTTATCCAGTAGTCCAAATCCTTTTCCGTAGGCGAGTGACCTGGGGTCCTGAAATACAGGGTCTCCCTAGTTTAGGCTCCAGTCCACCCTTGAATTGTCAACATACTGTCTAAATTGTTCCTATATTTGTGGTGGAAAATAAACGAATTTTAATTTTTTATTATTTTATAATATAATAATCATTTAATTCAAGTCACAGGACTCATATGTGTTGACTAATGTAATAACTATCTACTTAACTAACGTTTCACGTTTTTACAATTAAATGTGACTAAGTTACACGTCATTATTTTCGACTGTACTTTTATCCTTTATGTTTACAAAACGCCTAAAAGAAACATTATTCGGCCACAAGCTGTCGTCGAGAAATATATCCAAGTGCGCCTCACTTACAAACAATTTAAAGGCATTATAGCTGCGTTCTCTCGCCATCTTAATCCTGATAGGCGTTACTTTCTCTAATATACTCTGCAATGTCCGCCTCCAAAACATCTTTGTGCACATTGGTTATAAAAAGAGGTATTTTAAAGGACATTTATTGAGCGTTAATCATTATATTTATCGTTAAAACCCCTTAAAAAAATAACGATTCAAATATCGTGATAAATATGAACGTGTAGTCTTTGAGTATCTGGCCGTTACGTAGATATATTTGTTGTTGGTTAAGTATATCTGTTTAAAAAAACAGTCGCTATTTTCTGAGACGTCTTATTATTTCTTTTGAATTTTGAAACAGCGATCAAAGTCAATCAAGTCATGATCTAAGATCTTACTAAAAAAAAAATATATAATAAATTACCGGAAAACATAAAACAAGAAAACAAAACCAATATATTTTTAAGTAAATTAAAACAATTCTTAATTAATAAAAGCTATTACACAATAGATGAATATCTATCGGATAAATTAAATAATAAATATAATTGTTTACTTGATAAGTGAAATAACAAAAGTAAATAAGTTAATAAATATGAACATAATAATTTATAATCTAAATAATTAATACAACAAATATTAAAACTTATTAATTGTAATACATAATTTTACTAAATATACCTATAGGTACTAATTGCAATACTAAATGTTTAAGCAAATAATAAATAAACAATGATAATATATAATTTAATATAGCAAATAAATAAGTAGATAAACTTACAAATATTATATTAAGAGAATACACAAATAAGTGAAAAAATATTTAAAATAACTAAATGTATTACAAATAATTTAAATATTTTAGTAATAAGAAACATTATTAAAGCGCTCTTCCTCTCTCCTACTTATTAAAACTTTTGCTGTGCCCGACAGGGTCCATAATTGTTTCGATATTATAATACTTACCATCTGTATGACTGTGTACATTATGGATGCAATAAAGAATTGAAATTGAAATTGAAATACTAGTAAAAACTATTACACACATTGCTATGCAGAGAGCATTGTAATGGGTGTAATATTTTGTTAACGCTCATACAATACAATTTTGAAAAAATATTAATAGTATAAAAATAGTAGATTGTTGCACCGAGCGCAAAGTGAGTCATTAATGCACGAGTGTTATGTTGGTGCCCGAGCGCAAGCGAGGGCACTAAATTAGCACGAGTGCATTAATCACTCACTTCAGCAAGGTGCGTAATCTACTTTTCTTTCAACTACCAATTTACCTACCGTGATAAAATATAGGTACCTACTCAAAATAAAAACTCAAGTTAATGAAAACAAGGTTATCCTGCGACTTTTGCGGCAAAAGGTTATTAACAATTTCATTTGCAGCTGTTTTTATACTTTCTGGACTTGAATTCATATCGCTATCTATTTCCATTTTTTAAAACTTTTCTTGCAAAATAAGAAGTATCAAAGTTTTACAAATGGTACAAAATGCGCTCCATTTGTTTTTTTTTTCACCAATTCGGTTTTATTCAGCCGATTTTTATTTTCAGCCAGTATCTTTTTGATCTAATGCATAAGAATGCATACATTTAATTTTAAACTTAACGGGAGACATTAAACCTCTGTGGTAAATTTATATCTAAATAAAAAATAAAAAACTGCATTAATGAAAAACAGTGCAGTAATGAAATCTCATACAACATTTCTGCACTGTTTGCAGTGCAGTAATGAGATTCATACGACATTTCTGCACTGTTTTGCTTCTAAGCAGAAAATACGTATTTTGTGATCGGTTTTCTAGCGATTAATGATAACATTACTACGTAGTTGAAAGAAATAGTTATTTACCAGCCATTCCTTTTGCTTTTTAGACATTAACAATACAGGGCATTCCTTAAATTGTTGATGGATGAGATGGCTGTTAGCCGAAGTTACATTTATCACTAATTACGCTCATAATTTTAATCGGTATAATTTGTTACACTTTCACTAACGAAACTAAAACAATCCAGCTCGTTCATACTAATTCTGCCTACGCGCAGTACCTACCGAATCTCTAATTTCGTAGAATTCACGCCTACGCTGCTACGACGTCATGACATCAATCTACGCCTCTGCTACGGCGTAGCCAACCGCCTATTCGTCAATTAGGCTATAATTATATCAGCATTATGTAGTTATAAACACTATATTAGATACAATATTACAGCGGACAGGCTAGCTAGCAGGACATCTGATAACATCTATCATTACTAACTAAGGTGATAATTCTGTTTTCCTAGATATTATAAAGTTCACCATGTTAATTGGTCTAGTGAATGTACAGAGAGTGGGGCAAATATCAAAAATGAAGAAATTAAAGAATGATAAAGTTTATGATTGGTTAAGGTTTACTCACGTGCATTTTTCGGGATTGCCTGACTAGTTTCGGAGTAACGGCGCCCTTAATCATGAGCTGAATACGCGGTAAGCGTGAAACCACACTGCTCCGTTGTGTTGCATTGCGACGTTGCAGCGCTAGATTTGGACCAATGAGACGTCGCAGCGCTATATTTGGAATCTATAGATTGGTCCAAATCTAGCGCTGCGGCGTCGCAACGCAACGCAACGGAGCAGTGTGACTTCGCTCTAAGGTTGCGAGTAGCATTGCGCTCGCGACGAGAGGGGCGCAGACTGTGCGCAAAAAATGACAAAGTTAGCAAAATATACTGGGTGTAAGGGACGGTGTACCGAAAACTAAAACAGTGAATTCAGCCCATTATTCTGAATCGAAAATAAGTGTTTTTTTTCACGGAATTTTCCGAATTTACTGGAAATTGCTAATTTTTCTATGTTTTATTGTATTTCAATAAGTATTTTGACAGGTAAATAAACTGGGTGTGAAGGACGGTTACCAAAAATTGACACAGTGAATTTAGTTCATTATTTTGAATTGAAAATCCGTGGAAAAGATCAACGAAATCTTACGAATTTTCCGATTTATAAAAAAAATACATTTTATTTTTGTAAAGTGCTGCGTGTCCCAATAGACCAGTGCAGAAGCCTTTGAAAATGGTAAAAAGTGAAATAAAATTATAGTAGGATGAAACCCATTGGAAAAGAACGAAAATATAACAAAAAATTAAGAAAGAACAATTTTGCCATTAAACTTTTTTCCATAGGATTTGTAGTTTTGCCGGAAATCGAGGTAAACCGTTTTTTACCCTTAAAAACGCACTCCCATCCACTTCCCGACCTCAGATCGCCCGTAAATTATTTTTCCTTCCGTTTTTGTTATATTCTCTTCCTTTTCCAATGGGTTTGTGGAGAAACTTGGTGTGGTGTTCCTCCAACCAAAGGGAGGATCCTCCAACCAGGCGGAGTCTTATGCCTGGTGGGCTACTGCCCAACGGTTGATGTTGGGAGCTTGTATATATGCTACGGCTAATAGCCGAAGTGCGGCTACACCTAGTTTTAGCCGGGTACAACTAGGTGCAGCCAGCCACATGCGGTTAAACTTAAATCTATCCTACTTATCTTCGGTTAGAACTAGGTTTAGCCTTCATCATAGCGGCTAGAACTAGGTGCAGCCGCACACCGATGGTTAAGGGTAACCCCGACATGGATAGGTTAGCATGAAGCCCCCTTCATCCCCTTCGTGTTAGGTTACTTTTAACCCTGCAGACAGAAATAGGAGCCCCGCGCAGCGGGGCTCCATCGACTTAAGCTACACCTAGTTCTAACCAACTGCTACTGGTTGCACCTAGTTGTACCCGGCTAAAACTAGGTGTAGCCGCACTTCGGCTATTAGCCGTAACATATATACTATCTGCGTGTTAAATCTTGATTGCGCGATGTAGGATAGTTCGCATGTGGCGAGATAGATCCACAGGTTTCATCCTACTATAATTTTTTTTGGTTTTAAAAATTATCGACACTGGTCTATAATAGGATTGCTTATTTTACAGCAGAGAAATGTAACATTTGTGAAAAGAAAAATCGGAAAAGTCGGAAAATTCCGAGCAAAATTGCCAGTTATTTTCAGTTCAGAATAATATATGATAATAGGCTGAATTCACTGTTTCAGTTTTTGGTACACCGTCCCTTACACCTGGTATTGTTTAATAATAAATGTATCTTTGGGAAAATTCTTTGTTATCATGAGTACAATCATGTTTATTTGACACTTATTACCAGTCATCCTTTATATTTTAGTCGTAACCATTTGGCCCTCTTTACTCATCCTTCATAACTTAGTATGAATAATAATAATAATAATATTTTTATTGGAACTAAAAAACAGGTTTACAATAAAATTGCGTACGATAATAGCTACATTAGTTATAAAACTGTGTCGCAGCCATTAACGCCCACCTCCAAGAGGTCAAAGGCGGCAGCGTTCCAATGAAATAAAGAGGTAAGTAAGGACTAAAAATATGACTAAAGTTAGGGTAAGGAACATTTTTTCAAAGTTAGTATAAATGGTGTATGTCTGCATTGTGAATGTTTGCTTGTATGTGTAGTGAATGTTTGTTTGTATGTGTAGTGAATGTTTGTGTGTATGTGTAGTGAATGTAAGTTTGTGATTGAGTGCACATTTATGCGTAGGGATTTATGTCACGGGTATGTGAATTTCAACAGGTAGGATATATTTGGGATAAGAATTTTAGATTTTAATAAATGATTCTAACTCTTCGTAGGGGAGGGTATGAAGCCAATTTCTCGTGAGCGTTTTGCATTCCCTTAACGTCCGGGGATAAATGTTAAGTTCTTTATTAACTTTGTTATATAGAATGGGGCTTAAAAAGTGAAACTGACGTCTAACTACTTCAGTTTTGACCATCTCAGTCAGACAAACTCTGTCAATCCTCCGTTTCTGTTTACTAAAGTCAGGGTCAAATGAGATTTGAGAGTGTTTGCGAAGTATTGTGTTCAAGAGAAATGAATGCCTAACTGTAGGTATTTTACATAATACATCTAAGCGGTACCCTACCTTAACTACAAAATTATGACTCGACAAATTACCTACATAATACTAAAATTAGCCCAAAGTTCTGCACTAATTTATATGCTAACCTACTTCTGCCTTAAAATACTTAAAATACCCGTCTACAAGTAAGAATGGCTCAAAAAGATGTTTCAACGAGAATAATCTGAATAAGTTAGTGTTATTTTATTCATAAAGGACTTTACTGGGACTCGCATGCGTTCTAAATTTAGCTATGTTACCAGGTAAGCTAAATTAAATCGAAATGTTTTTGAATTTAGTCTGGCGCAGGAAATACTAAGTTAGTCGGAAAGGGAGTACTAATCCGAAAGGGTGTTAAAGTATCCATCTTCTCTACTTCTCTCGTGTCAGCACGAGCTATACGAAAATAGCTCATGCTGTGGTGAAAAGACTAGCCAATCAGCAAGGTTGGTAGCGGGGCTGACTGCCCAGGGTGCGCTGGACGTATAACTGAAGTATCGTCACTCGTGGAGGCTCTTTTCATGCAACCCATAGTATCCATAATAATGACTATGTTTTGTTCTACAACTTTCCCCAAAAGTCAATAAAATAGCTGTTCAAAAATCTCAAAAAAAATACGCTAGAATCTATCTATCCTTAGCTATGATCAGCTGTGTCTACATTTTAGGTCATATTTGTGGTCACGGATTGAAAGCTCAATTTTATGATAATTAAAATCATTTTGAATGGAAATAAAAATTATCGAATTTTGAAATTTAAACCCTTGCGTTAAAACAGTCATCAGCGATACATTAACTGAATCGAGGTAGTACCCCTTTTCCGACTAACCTTGTATATTATTATTATTTTAGTGGTGATGTAATGTGAATACAGGTAATCACGTGTCTAGATAACGTCATGACAAGAGCTGATGCAGGGGGGCACGGGGGTACGGGGGTACGGGGGCATAGGGGGCACGGGGGCATGGGGGGGAAAGGGGTAGGGCACAGGGAGCACGGTGGGCCAGGGGGCACGTTCCTCTTCCCCCAGTCGGTGGACGCCGATCACAAAAAAACATAGACACTCATTAAACATCACATAACATCTCGCTTGTATTCCCCGGAGGGTTGAGCAGAGGTATATAGTACACCTTCATTTAGCCTTTATGTTTAAGTCCCATGTAATAGGGAGCGAGCCTATTGCCATCAACTGGCACAAAGTTAGACTCCGGGCTGCTACTGAGAAATTACAAAAACTCATAATTCCTTGTCCGACCTGGGGATCGAAGCCTCACGTTCAGCAGTTGCGCTTGCGACACTGGACCAACGAGGCAGTTAGACTCATTAAATTATATAATTATTTAGTTACAATAAATGTACATTTCTAATAGCTTATAAGGACACTCCTTGCCCGCCACGACCTCGTCCCCCTTTCGCATCCCAAGATAAAAATCGTAATATCCATCCTTGCACCACACTATGTTAAATCATTTATAAAAAATATACAGGCTGAAATTGTAAACAGAAAAAAAAACTGCTGTTCCCTACACTTTAACGAGTTATGCGAACATGAATGTAGGGAACAGCTGTTTTTTTTTCGCGATTTCAGGTTTGGTCCCTTAGTAAAAGTTGTTCATAGTGATGAGTACAATCTCCCATTTCGGTTTTCCGAGTGTTTACAATTTCACCCTGTATATATTTCTTTTAGTAGGAAATTAACTTGACTATAAGTAAAGTACAGTCAGCTTCATAAATCTAAACAGAATTATAAATTCAAAAGCAAACCGAGGAGAATTAGAAATTCAAATCCTAAATCACAAGGCTTCGTAGTTGTGTGTGCACGTGCACGTGTTTGTGCAATAATACATATTTGTGTCGCTAACCAAACTTTACGAATAATATGAAGTACAGTACTAGCTGTTGCGCGCGGTTTATCTTGCATTCTAGGGTAACTACTTTATTTACCCAGATAAAAAGTATTCTATGTCCTAGTCTAAGTTATGGTCTGCCTGTGTGCCAAATTTCATCTAAATCCATTCAGCGGTTAAGGCGTGATTGAACAAACAACCAACACAAACTCACAAACATCCAAACTTTCACGTTTATAATATTAGTAAGAAGTAAGAACACACGTAACACAATATCGATGGTTCCTACGTATACTAGTGCAAGTGCAAAAACACAACTGTACAGGAACAGGAGAGCGGTTTAAAGGTTCTAAAACTTTTAATTTTCACATAAATCAATAGAAATACTGGGCATCAAAATATTCCTTAGCATTGCTATCGACTGGTAACGTGCCCAGAAGGCTAGCAGCACTGCCACGTTGTATGGCAACGCTTATTATTGGACCAATAGTTTTCTTAGGATATATTTTTCATTATTTGGATATTGTAATTATGTAAATATTGTTTGTGTAAATAAAAAAAGAAATTGAAATATTTGAAATTTTGAAATGAATGGTCCGTTTCCAAATTGTAAAGTTGTTTTTGCACTTGTACTAGTATACGTCAGACTCGTCGATATTAACGTTACCCCTCAATTTTCTAGAGCCAGGATCATTACATTTTTTCGTTTCGTTATTAGATGTTACAGTTACATTGGCAACAAAGGGACCTTTACTTATGAGACTTCGGTGATTCTGATTGGAAACCTAGTCCCCTGATAGTTAGCTATAAATACAGAGCATGTCTGACCTTTTGAATAAAAAGTCTAGGAATCGTGGCACACTGTTTTGATATTTATTTTAAAACAAGCTGTAACCCCAGCTCCGCTTGCATAATCACTTTTAATTTAGAAGGAAAATTACTGTATGATTAATCCAGGATTAATTCTGCCTTCGTACTAAACTTTATCCAAATTCGTCTAGCCGTTCTAGCGTGACTGAGTTATTAACATCCAAGCATCAACATGCTATGCAATGCTTCTATAATACTATCTACCTACCATTATATAGCAATAATAAATCACCATTGGCGTATTCGCGCCAATTGTATAGAGTTTTATTCCCCAAATCAATAATTATAAGGGCTGTTTTCAGGAATAATAATAGTATTAATACGAGATTGTCGACGAGTGGGATGTTGACTTAGCAGTCATTTTGCCGATAGTCGTTACAGCCAATGGCTTAATAGCCAAGAGCCTCTGCCAACATCTGATCAGGCTTTAGGCGGCTGGATCAAGGGTTTGATTCAGAAAGCGGTACTTCTAGACACGGCGCGTATTGTCAGGAAGTTCCCCTCTCTGGAGCCCTGACCGCCGGCAGCTTGAACCCAGTTTCCGATGCCGATGTGCTACTGTTTTTTTAAATGTTTTTTATAGAAATATTTAAAAGTGTAGATTATAAGTTTGAAAAATGAATAAACGGAGTATTAATATGTAATATAACATTTAATATAGCTACGTTATGTCGAAAACAGTCCACTACCAACACTCATTTACGGAAGTATGTTTCTACAACATTAAATCTGGCTCGAAGGACCAAATGTTAAAGCAGCGAGATGTCGTCGGAAGTGAAAAAATTGCAACTCCTGATGACTCGAATTATAATATGTTTATTATAGTGACCAATGTCATTATCATCACTACATAGTATAAAACAAAGTCGCTTCCCGCTGCGCTGTCTGTCCCTATGTATGCTTAGATCTTTAAAACTACGCAACGGATTTTGATGCGGTTTTTTTTAATAGATAAAGTGATTCAAGAGGAAGGTTTTAAGCAATAAAACGTACACATGCGAAGCCGGGGCGGGTCGCTAGT
Organism: Amphipyra tragopoginis; assembly: GCA_905220435.1. Classification (NCBI taxonomy): domain Eukaryota; kingdom Metazoa; phylum Arthropoda; class Insecta; order Lepidoptera; family Noctuidae; genus Amphipyra; species Amphipyra tragopoginis. The sequence goes on from HG992006.1 coordinate 10,783,549, forward strand.
GAAAAATAAATAACACCAGGTGCCTAACAATGATTGTCTTGTTATTCGTTTAGTAATTAAAGAAACAAAAATAAGAAATTACTCTCAAGCTTCGTTCTCAATATTAGCATTAACACACATGTAGTTTCACCTACAGACTCGCCATTTCGCATTGAATTTAGGAGAAAAATAAATTAATAAAAATATTAAACTAACGTAAGGTAGATTAAAAACTTTTGATTTTTATCATGACATTTGCACCCGGCCTGTTCATTCACGTCTCAGTGCTTCGCTGTTTCGCATATTTACTTTTGTCTTACAGTTATTTAAGTGCATTTTCTTATTTAAGTGTTAAAATGCCCAAAAGAAAGAGTGACAAACGCGATAATTATAATTATATAAGTAAAAAACTTAAAAAATTAGAACGTGAAATTAAACGTGGGCGATATTATCGCCATGAAAGTACATCGTCATCGGATGGTGATTTTCCTACACCTTATAACCAGCAAGGTGAGTAATTAATATTATTATTATGTTTTAACATGTTAATAGGTTACTTTTAGCCTAGCAACCGGTGAATCATAATGGTACGTTTAAGTTTTTTGAATCTATAACGGATTCAAAATTGGAATATCGGATTGTCCTTTGGGGGCTTTCCACCTCCAACATCAAGTACTTGCTGCTCGGATCTACCTTAGGGGTATTTCTATAGCTCGTACGTTAGTACAAGAAGAATAATTATTTAAACTGCCTATTGGGATTGCGTGTTTCTCACAAGGAGTCTCACTTCCCAACCGTTAATAGGCTTATTTAAGCAAAATATTATTTTGCTTGCAGAGAGCGAATCAATTGCCATCGATGACGATTATGCTAGACACTGCGGCGACAGGGATCCGCAACCTGGATGTTCGTACTGGAAACCAGGCCCAACATCCGAATATAGTGATGACGAGGAGGTACCTATCCCAGTCGTTATACAGTCGCCTGCCACCGACAATATCACGACACAAGTAAACTTACTGCCGCCGAATACCACTACCGCCACTGCTCTTTCCTCTGCACAAACACCAGCTGCGCCTGTTGTAGTTTCAACTGTCGTACCTCAGCTAGTGGAAGCAAGTGAGCCTGAGCATTCTTCTGCTCTTCAACAAGATGTTCCCGAATTAGATCCGGATTTATTGGAAATATTAGGTGAGGATCCCACCTCTACTAAAGAATACGGCAGTGAAATTCAGAAGGATCTTGCGATTAGACTCAACCACATTGCTACCTCCGGTCTCTCCAAAGAAAACCGCAAGGAATTAAAGGATAGGTACTTGGTTCCGGCAAACTGCAAGTTTATAAGAGCGCCAACCCTCAATCCGGAGATTCGAGCGTCTTTGGTGGACAGTCAAACAAAACGAGATAAAGGCATAGAAAGTAAACAGGTTCTTACATCCTGTGCCTTGTCCTCTCTCAGTGAGGCTATTACCTCAATGCTCTCATCAGGTCATAAAAACCCTGACCTTCTTAAGCTATTGATGGATACAGCTCGAATCCTTGGCGATATACAATATACGGACTCGATCTCACGACGTATTTTCATTCTTTCAACTGTCAAGAAAGAACTAAAAGATCAGTTAGAGAAAACGAAAATAGATGAAATGCTATTTGGTAATAACCTATCGGATACATTAAAATCAGCAAAAACCATTATTAAATCTGGAGCTGATTTAAGATCAGCTTCGACGATGAAGTCTACGGCTCATAAACCGGTTAAAGCGGTCAACAGACCTTTAAACTACCGAGCCCCCCTGGCGAATCGCAGACAGTTTCCACCGCCGCCGCCAGGGGGCGCGAGATATGCGCGGGCAGCACCATCATCAACTCAGACTACGAGACAGCCGACGAGGACGACGCACAACAATGCTTACAGGACATCGTCACGTCAGCCGCAAGGACGTCACAGACGTTAGAGACGGTAGGTAAGGCCTGCTGGCCGTCTTTCATATTTTTATGAGCAGTGGTGCTTGATAACCAGTAACCCGGTTATACTTTCTTGGATTAATGGTTATGAAATAATTTGTTCTGGTCCAGTTATTCAAACAACCGTGCCATCAGAGCCTGTATATTCACAATGCGAATATGAGGCCTTTAAAGAATTGATACAAGATCTAATTTCTAATGGGGCGGTGTCCATATGTCAACCTTGCTAGGGCCAATATATATCAAGTATATTCCTTGTTCCGAAACCAAACGGTAAACAACGTTTCATTTTAAATCTAAAACAGTTAAATAAATTTATACCGACGCAACATTTCAAACTCGAAGATTTAAGAACAGCTTTGAAACTCGTATCACAAAATTGTTATATGTGTACACTTGATTTAAAAGATGCTTATTTTTTAGTAAGCATCCATCCAAATTCAAGAAAATATTTACGCTTTAAATGGGATGGCAATCTTTACGAATTTAACGTTCTACCGTTTGGTTTAAATACTGCCCCTTATATTTTTACTAAGATTCTTAAACCAGTTGCAAAATTACTAAGGTGTAGGGGATATTTATCTACCTTCTATTTGGACGATTTGTTTTTGGTTGGTCAATCATACACTGAATGTTTACAAAATATGAATGACACAAAATTACTATTAGAATCGTTAGGATTCATCATCAACACAGAAAAAAGTTCTGTTACACCTACGAATTCTTGCAAGTTTTTAGGAAATATTATAGATTCGGAAAAATTTGAAGTTAGATTACCTGATGATAAAAGACAGAAAATTAAAAAAGAATTACTAAGAATAAGAAAACTCAAACGATGTAAAATAAGAGAATTTGCTCGTTTTATCGGACTTTTAACATCGGCATGTCAGGCCGTAGACTATGGCTGGCTTTACACCAAGGACTTTGAGAGGTGTAAATATCTTAACCTCAAAGATGATGAAGACTACGATAAGTTTATGACTTTACCAACTGAGTTATCGCCCGTCTTTGACTGGTGGCTTAAATCTATAAATGATTCGATTTGCAAAATAAAAGTTGATAAATATTCCTTAGAGATATTTAGTGATGCCTCAACAACGGGATGGGGCGCCGCCTGTGGTGATGAGACTGCCAGTGGCCCTTGGAATGAACATGAGAGAACTCTGCATATAAATTATTTGGAAATACTTGCTGCTTTCCTTGCCCTTAAAGTTTTTGCGCAAGATTCCCCAAATTGTCAGATTTTGTTACGTATTGATAATACGACGGCTATATCATACATAAATAGAATGGGTGGAATACAGTTTCCACATTTGACGGATATTACTAAACAATTGTGGAATTGGTGCGAAGCGCGTAAAATTATGGTTCGTGCCGATTACATACGTTCTTCTGATAACGTAGTTGCGGACGCGGAATCAAGAAGATTACACCCCGACATTGAGTGGGAAATTTCTCAGAGTGCTTATATTAAAATAACACAACATTTTGGTGTCCCTTGTATTGATTTGTTCGCGAGTAGAATTAATCATAAATGTGATACCTATGTTTCTTGACATAGGGACCCTGACGCTTATGCAATTAACGCGTTCACCAAATCGTGGTCAAATTATTTCTTTTACGCGTTTCCACCAATTTCAGTTATTTTAAAAACCTTACGTAAAATTATTAACGACAGAGCCACTGGCATTGTCGTTGTACCAAATTGGCAAACACAGCCCTGGTATCCTCTTTTTAAAAAGCTTCTTACCTCAAAACCGCTCATTCTGAAATCTAAGGGTGATTTAATTATTTCTCGTTGTAGCGAACGTGCAATACACCGGCAAATTACACTGGTTGTCGGGACGTTGTCCAGATATCGCTACTCCGAAGAGGAATTCCGCAGTCGTCCATACCCGTAATGTTGGCATCTTTATCAGATAGCACAATCAAACAGTATGATACTTGCCTTAGGAAGTGGTTTGCGTACTGTCATGGAAACAATATAGAACCTTACAGTGCATCATCATGTAATATTCTCGGTTTTTTAACGGAAATGTTTAATAATGGAGCTCGGTATGGTACCTTAAATAGTTCCCGATCCGCTTTATCGTTGTTACTTGGTCACAATATAGTAAACAATGATTATATAAAGAGGTACCTCAAGGGAGTCTTTCGATTGCGGCCCTCATTACCTAAATACAATTTAACGTGGAACACTGATCAAGTGTTAAATTATTTAGCAGAATTATATCCAAATGAAAGTTTAAACCTTGAAAAACTAAGTAAAAAATTAGTGACCCTTTTAGCGCTGATAACAGCTCATAGAATGCAGACTATATCAAAAATACATGTTAATAATATAACAAAGCTAGATTCAGGGTTTATAATTAAAATTCCCGATTTAATTAAAACTTCTCGTGTAGGTTCTTTACAACCAGTGTTTTCCTTACCTTATTTTTCACAGAGACCGCAAATATGTCCCGCTAGTACCCTGCAGATATATCTCGATAAGACCAATCAGATACGTCAAGTTCATCAATCACTTTTAATTTCGTATAGAAAACCATACCGAGCAGTTACATCGCAAACTTTAAGTAAATGGGTAAAGAGCATGTTACATAATAGCGGTGTTGACATAACGCTGTTTACTGCACACAGCACAAGGCATGCGGCCACTTCCAAGGCTTATAGAGTAGGTGTTAGTCTGGATGTTATACGTAAAACTGCTGGATGGAGTGCAAACTCTACTGTATTCGCTAAATATTATAATCGAACAATTTCAGACGATGCGTCTAACGAATGTGATTTTGTAAGAAGCGTATTAAATGGCTAATTATTCCATTTCAGTTATGTCAGTTCCGATTTACAAGTACCTAATTATCTACATTGTTATAATTAAAAGGATATTCAATTATGTTATTAGTTTAATTACATTAGGTATATAAATATGAAATATTATTTCATTCATCCTTATAAAAGATATACATAACTATGTAATTCATTATATTTCACGACTGCTTTCTCTCAACATCTACATGTGTGTTAATGCTAATATTGAGAACGAAGCTTGAGAGTAATTGATGATTAAACGAACTTACCTGTACGTGAAGTTCTATCACAATTACTCGAAGAGCTTCGTTCGAAGATATTAGCATCCCTCCCTCCCTAGTAAGTATACTGAACCCCTCGTCGTGAAACATCAAACAGCTCAGCATATCTCCAAACTAAATGAACAGGCCGGGTGCAAATGTCATGATAAAAATCAAAAGTTTTTAATCTACCTTACGTTAGTTTAATATTTTTATTAATTTATTTTTCTCCTAAATTCAATGCGAAATGGCGAGTCTGTAGGTGAAACTACATGTGTGTTAATGCTAATATCTTCGAACGAAGCTCTTCGAGTAATTGTGATAGAACTTCACGTACAGGTAAGTTCGTTTAATCATCAATAAAACTCGTACATTAACAGCAAAATACAGTAGGGATTAAAACATCTTTTTACCTTAGCGACTTTCCGTTTGTTTGCAAGCTGAAACTATTACACCAACGGTCCATTAGGTTCTGCTAATTGCGCCATTTTTCCTATAAAGCGCGTGGATACATTTCCGTTTAGACATTATACGTTGTAAACTGTTTCTAGAAAGAACTAATGATGTTTTTTATAGGTTACAAAATGTTTACCTAATGTATATTTAGCTTTTTGTTTTGTGGAACTAAGAGCTTGTCTTGGATTCTATAACAAGTCAGTGAAGTCGACACATTTTCGAATATTTTTGTCGAATCTGATAAAACAACTTTTTTTCTGTTCGACAAATTTTTTAATGTGACGTTACAGAAGGTAAATAATGTTCTGCCCAGTCTTTTCCCAACTATGTTGGGGTCAGCTTACAGTCTAACCAAGGGGTCTACTCCCTAAGCACGAAGTCCGTGGTTTCAGCCCAGCATTTCCTACTCCCTATCATCTACGGACATACGATTAATTTGGGGCCCTTACAAATAATGAATGACAATGATTTGACAATTGTCCCTACTACCGATGTGTTTTTGCCCGTCCGAAAAGTTGAACTTGACACTTGTTTTGTTCACTCCTACGTTTCGGGCTACTTTCGGACGGGCGACTAACTTCGTAACGGACTTACAGAGTAGGCCCCCACGACCCCTCCGTGCCTCGGAGAGCACGTTAAACCGTCGGTCCCGGGTGTCATACGAATACCTCTAACAGTAAAAAAAAGAGTATAAAATTAATGGGATTCCTATATCGTCATAAACAAACCATGGAGGATGACAATTCAAGGATAAAAGGAATAACGTTTTTCGGAATGTTTCGTACCATAATATACGATCGTTTGATTTTCGGGATGCAGCCTATACACCGTGCTAATTTTAGTGGTTCGGCAGTATATTTAATGTACATAAAAGTGTCCTACCATAAAATGATCGCATCTGGATTGCTTCAATAAATTATGGGAGATTAGAAGCGCTCACAGTGTTAATTGAGTTAGTAGAAATAAAAGTACAGCGTAAATACGTACCAATTATATTTATTTTACTGCAAAAGCCGTAAAACTTAATAAAGGGGAATGCGTTACTGTGGTAATGGGGAAAATAGGGGAAATGGCTCACAGACTTCATCTTGATCTTTGAAACAAATGTATTGATGCTGCAAATAGCTTGAATAGGTTACTTAGGTTAGATAAAAATGAAAGAGTGAAGATTGTTTAACCGGTCTTATAAAGTAATAAGAAAAAGAGTCATCTAATCAAAGCGTACCTTAATAAGAGTACTTTTGATGTCAAAATAAGAGCAAACAGCAAGCATTATCCATTTTCCATCGCTTTTTTTTTGCTTTGTTTTTGGTTGGGAAAAAGCGAAGCAACCGACTTTAGCCATCGTTCTATTCTTAGCCTCTAATGACTAATGCCCGGCTCCTATGATTTACCGAGCGTTAATGATTAAAATTAAGAGTCTTTTATCTTTTCAAATAATAAAGCAAAAACCCCAAGGCTTTAGTAAACCATTATAAACTGATTTATGTTAGTAGCGAACACAGGTAACATTAGCTTACGAGTCCATTACACGCTCAGTTTGGCAACAAAAAATGTTACTATAGGTAAGCAAAATTATTAGTATGTTGGTCATAGGAAAAACATTCATAGTTGCTGAAATTCAGTAAAGAAAAAAAATCAATATATTGCAAAACTGAGCCAACTTTCAAAGTCAAACAGTCTCTGGAAATAATGGGTGTCTGTGACAGATGGACTGACACCGCGGTGATTCCTTAGTGTTCCGGTTTGCCATTATTGACACAAAACACAAAAAAAAAACCTTACCGTTGCAATATACAACGATCCCGTGGCAGGGTTGTAGGACATTTATCCTCTATCTAATTAACCAGTAATGATTTGTTCAAAAGTGAACCATTTTAGAGATATTATTTTTTAAAGGGAGTTACTGGCTATTTAGATAGTACTTAACATATCACAGTACAACCCTGTCACAGAATCGTGACCCTATACAAGGCTAGTCGGAAAGGGGGTACTAATCCGCAGGTCACATATAGTATCACTGATGACAGTTTTAAAGCAAGTGTTAAAATTTCAAAATTCGATAATTTTTATTTCCATACAAAAAAAATCTTCATCCTTGTTTTAGTTAGGAATTCAAAAAAAGGAGCTTCTAATCCGTGACCCCAAATATGACCTATGAACAGCAATTTTCCTTAAACTATAATAAATATATATAATAAAAGTTATTCATTATTATGGGTACTTTAACACCCTTTCGGATTAGTACCCCCTTTCCGACTAACCTTGTATAGGTAGGAAAAATGACTAAACTAAAGAGTCACTAAACACACAGAGACACTAAACTGAGTGACGTCAGCAAGAACACAAAAGAGACACCATATTATAAAACTTTATACGAACATAAAGTTGCGAAATTCTTACATGTTACAAGAATTTCTGTCAAATATTTCATAAGTTACAACTACTTACGTTTCATTTTGTCTTCATGGTGCCATAGAGGAGTGTAAGGTGCATATATCTAACTAAATGTTGGGTCATTCAGGGGTCAATCTCCCTTAAGGGCATCGCTCTGAAAATAACAGTCTTGTTCTCTTATAACGTTAGGGTTACACTGGGTTTGTTTTGATTTTGTCGATCAACATTTGACATTAATAAAATTAAGAGCTGATTTTACCAAGGTAACATAACTTTTATCTAAAAAGCCCTTTTTAAAAAAATCTTAATTTTATTAATGTCAAATGTTGATCGACAAAATCAAAACAAACCCAGTGTAACCCTAACGTTATAAGAGAACAAGACTGTTATTTTCAGAGCGATGCCCTTAAGGGAGATTGACCCCTGAATGACCCAACATTTAGTTAGATATATGCACCTTACACTCCTCTATGGCACCATGAAGACAAAATGAAACGTAAGTAGTTGTAACTTATGAAATATTTGACAGAAATTCTTGTAACATGTAAGAATTTCGCAACTTTATGTTCGTATAAAGTTTTATAATATGGTGTCTCTTTTGTGTTCTTGCTGACGTCACTCAGTTTAGTGTCTCTGTGTGTTTAGTGACTCTTTAGTTTAGTCATTTTTCCTACCTATACAAGGTTAGTCGGAAAGGGGGTACTAATCCGAAAGGGTGTTAAAGTACCCATAATAATGAATAACTTTTATTATATATATTTATTATAGTTTAAGGAAAATTGCTGTTCATAGGTCATATTTGGGGTCACGGATTAGAAGCTCCTTTTTTTGAATTCCTAACTAAAACAAGGATGAAGATTTTTTTTGTATGGAAATAAAAATTATCGAATTTTGAAATTTTAACACTTGCTTTAAAACTGTCATCAGTGATACTATATGTGACCTGCGGATTAGTACCCCCTTTCCGACTAGCCTTGTATAGGGTCACGATTCTGTGACAGGGTTGTACTGTGATATGTTAAGTACTATCTAAATAGCCAGTAACTCCCTTTAAAAAATAATATCTCTAAAATGGTTCACTTTTGAACAAATCATTACTGGTTAATTAGATAGAGGATAAATGTCCTACAACCCTGCCACGGGATCGTTGTATATTGCAACGGTAAGGTTTTTTTTTTGTGTTTTGTGTCAATAATGGCAAACCGGAACACTAAGGAATCACCGCGGTGTCAGTCCATCTGTCACAGACACCCATTATTTCCAGAGACTGTTTGACTTTGAAAGTTGGCTCAGTTTTGCAATATATTGATTTTTTTTCTTTACTGAATTTCAGCAACTATGAATGTTTTTCCTATGACCAACATACTAATAATTTTGCTTACCTATAGTAACATTTTTTGTTGCCAAACTGAGCGTGTAATGGACTCGTAAGCTAATGTTACCTGTGTTCGCTACTAACATAAATCAGTTTATAATGGTTTACTAAAGCCTTGGGGTTTTTGCTTTATTATTTGAAAAGATAAAAGACTCTTAATTTTAATCATTAACGCTCGGTAAATCATAGGAGCCGGGCATTAGTCATTAGAGGCTAAGAATAGAACGATGGCTAAAGTCGGTTGCTTCGCTTTTTCCCAACCAAAAACAAAGCAAAAAAAAAGCGATGGAAAATGGATAATGCTTGCTGTTTGCTCTTATTTTGACATCAAAAGTACTCTTATTAAGGTACGCTTTGATTAGATGACTCTTTTTCTTATTACTTTATAAGACCGGTTAAACAATCTTCACTCTTTCATTTTTATCTAACCTAAGTAACCTATTCAAGCTATTTGCAGCATCAATACATTTGTTTCAAAGATCAAGATGAAGTCTGTGAGCCATTTCCCCTATTTTCCCCATTACCACAGTAACGCATTCCCCTTTATTAAGTTTTACGGCTTTTGCAGTAAAATAAATATAATTGGTACGTATTTACGCTGTACTTTTATTTCTACTAACTCAATTAACACTGTGAGCGCTTCTAATCTCCCATAATTTATTGAAGCAATCCAGATGCGATCATTTTATGGTAGGACACTTTTATGTACATTAAATATACTGCCGAACCACTAAAATTAGCACGGTGTATAGGCTGCATCCCGAAAATCAAACGATCGTATATTATGGTACGAAACATTCCGAAAAACGTTATTCCTTTTATCCTTGAATTGTCATCCTCCATGGTTTGTTTATGACGATATAGGAATCCCATTAATTTTATACTCTTTTTTTTACTGTTAGAGGTATTCGTATGACACCCGGGACCGACGGTTTAACGTGCTCTCCGAGGCACGGAGGGGTCGTGGGGGCCTACTCTGTAAGTCCGTTACGAAGTTAGTCGCCCGTCCGAAAGTAGCCCGAAACGTAGGAGTGAACAAAACAAGTGTCAAGTTCAACTTTTCGGACGGGCAAAAACACATCGGTAGTAGGGACAATTGTCAAATCATTGTCATTCATTATTTGTAAGGGCCCCAAATTAATCGTATGTCCGTAGATGATAGGGAGTAGGAAATGCTGGGCTGAAACCACGGACTTCGTGCTTAGGGAGTAGACCCCTTGGTTAGACTGTAAGCTGACCCCAACATAGTTGGGAAAAGACTGGGCAGAACATTATTTACCTTCTGTAACGTCACATTAAAAAATTTGTCGAACAGAAAAAAAGTTGTTTTATCAGATTCGACAAAAATATTCGAAAATGTGTCGACTTCACTGACTTGTTATAGAATCCAAGACAAGCTCTTAGTTCCACAAAACAAAAAGCTAAATATACATTAGGTAAACATTTTGTAACCTATAAAAAACATCATTAGTTCTTTCTAGAAACAGTTTACAACGTATAATGTCTAAACGGAAATGTATCCACGCGCTTTATAGGAAAAATGGCGCAATTAGCAGAACCTAATGGACCGTTGGTGTAATAGTTTCAGCTTGCAAACAAACGGAAAGTCGCTAAGGTAAAAAGATGTTTTAATCCCTACTGTATTTTGCTGTTAATGTACGAGTTTTATTGATGATTAAACGAACTTACCTGTACGTGAAGTTCTATCACAATTACTCGAAGAGCTTCGTTCGAAGATATTAGCATTAACACACATGTAGTTTCACCTACAGACTCGCCATTTCGCATTGAATTTAGGAGAAAAATAAATTAATAAAAATATTAAACTAACGTAAGGTAGATTAAAAACTTTTGATTTTTATCATGACATTTGCACCCGGCCTGTTCATTTAGTTTGGAGATATGCTGAGCTGTTTGATGTTTCACGACGAGGGGTTCAGTATACTTACTAGGGAGGGAGGGATGCTAATATCTTCGAACGAAGCTCTTCGAGTAATTGTGATAGAACTTCACGTACAGGTAAGTTCGTTTAATCATCAATTACTCTCAAGCTTCGTTCTCAATATTAGCATTAACACACATGTAGATGTTGAGAGAAAGCAGTCGTGAAATATAATGAATTACATAGTTATGTATATCTTTTATAAGGATGAATGAAATAATATTTCATATTTATATACCTAATGTAATTAAACTAATAACATAATTGAATATCCTTTTAATTATAACAATGTAGATAATTAGGTACTTGTAAATCGGAACTGACATAACTGAAATGGAATAATTAGCCATTTAATACGCTTCTTACAAAATCACATTCGTTAGACGCATCGTCTGAAATTGTTCGATTATAATATTTAGCGAATACAGTAGAGTTTGCACTCCATCCAGCAGTTTTACGTATAACATCCAGACTAACACCTACTCTATAAGCCTTGGAAGTGGCCGCATGCCTTGTGCTGTGTGCAGTAAACAGCGTTATGTCAACACCGCTATTATGTAACATGCTCTTTACCCATTTACTTAAAGTTTGCGATGTAACTGCTCGGTATGGTTTTCTATACGAAATTAAAAGTGATTGATGAACTTGACGTATCTGATTGGTCTTATCGAGATATATCTGCAGGGTACTAGCGGGACATATTTGCGGTCTCTGTGAAAAATAAGGTAAGGAAAACACTGGTTGTAAAGAACCTACACGAGAAGTTTTAATTAAATCGGGAATTTTAATTATAAACCCTGAATCTAGCTTTGTTATATTATTAACATGTATTTTTGATATAGTCTGCATTCTATGAGCTGTTATCAGCGCTAAAAGGGTCACTAATTTTTTACTTAGTTTTTCAAGGTTTAAACTTTCATTTGGATATAATTCTGCTAAATAATTTAACACTTGATCAGTGTTCCACGTTAAATTGTATTTAGGTAATGAGGGCCGCAATCGAAAGACTCCCTTGAGGTACCTCTTTATATAATCATTGTTTACTATATTGTGACCAAGTAACAACGATAAAGCGGATCGGGAACTATTTAAGGTACCATACCGAGCTCCATTATTAAACATTTCCGTTAAAAAACCGAGAATATTACATGATGATGCACTGTAAGGTTCTATATTGTTTCCATGACAGTACGCAAACCACTTCCTAAGGCAAGTATCATACTGTTTGATTGTGCTATCTGATAAAGATGCCAACATTACGGGTATGGACGACTGCGGAATTCCTCTTCGGAGTAGCGATATCTGGACAACGTCCCGACAACCAGTGTAATTTGCCGGTGTATTGCACGTTCGCTACAACGAGAAATAATTAAATCACCCTTAGATTTCAGAATGAGCGGTTTTGAGGTAAGAAGCTTTTTAAAAAGAGGATACCAGGGCTGTGTTTGCCAATTTGGTACAACGACAATGCCAGTGGCTCTGTCGTTAATAATTTTACGTAAGGTTTTTAAAATAACTGAAATTGGTGGAAACGCGTAAAAGAAATAATTTGACCACGATTTGGTGAACGCGTTAATTGCATAAGCGTCAGGGTCCCTATGTCAAGAAACATAGGTATCACATTTATGATTAATTCTACTCGCGAACAAATCAATACAAGGGACACCAAAATGTTGTGTTATTTTAATATAAGCACTCTGAGAAATTTCCCACTCAATGTCGGGGTGTAATCTTCTTGATTCCGCGTCCGCAACTACGTTATCAGAAGAACGTATGTAATCGGCACGAACCATAATTTTACGCGCTTCGCACCAATTCCACAATTGTTTAGTAATATCCGTCAAATGTGGAAACTGTATTTAAGGTACGCTTTGATTAGATGACTCTTTTTCTTATTACTTTATAAGACCGGTTAAACAATCTTCACTCTTTCATTTTTATCTAACCTAAGTAACCTATTCAAGCTATTTGCAGCATCAATACATTTGTTTCAAAGATCAAGATGAAGTCTGTGAGCCATTTCCCCTATTTTCCCCATTACCACAGTAACGCATTCCCCTTTATTAAGTTTTACGGCTTTTGCAGTAAAATAAATATAATTGGTACGTATTTACGCTGTACTTTTATTTCTACTAACTCAATTAACACTGTGAGCGCTTCTAATCTCCCATAATTTATTGAAGCAATCCAGATGCGATCATTTTATGGTAGGACACTTTTATGTACATTAAATATACTGCCGAACCACTAAAATTAGCACGGTGTATAGGCTGCATCCCGAAAATCAAACGATCGTATATTATGGTACGAAACATTCCGAAAAACGTTATTCCTTTTATCCTTGAATTGTCATCCTCCATGGTTTGTTTATGACGATATAGGAATCCCATTAATTTTATACTCTTTTTTTTACTGTTAGAGGTATTCGTATGACACCCGGGACCGACGGTTTAACGTGCTCTCCGAGGCACGGAGGGGTCGTGGGGGCCTACTCTGTAAGTCCGTTACGAAGTTAGTCGCCCGTCCGAAAGTAGCCCGAAACGTAGGAGTGAACAAAACAAGTGTCAAGTTCAACTTTTCGGACGGGCAAAAACACATCGGTAGTAGGGACAATTGTCAAATCATTGTCATTCATTATTTGTAAGGGCCCCAAATTAATCGTATGTCCGTAGATGATAGGGAGTAGGAAATGCTGGGCTGAAACCACGGACTTCGTGCTTAGGGAGTAGACCCCTTGGTTAGACTGTAAGCTGACCCCAACATAGTTGGGAAAAGACTGGGCAGAACATTATTTACCTTCTGTAACGTCACATTAAAAAATTTGTCGAACAGAAAAAAAGTTGTTTTATCAGATTCGACAAAAATATTCGAAAATGTGTCGACTTCACTGACTTGTTATAGAATCCAAGACAAGCTCTTAGTTCCACAAAACAAAAAGCTAAATATACATTAGGTAAACATTTTGTAACCTATAAAAAACATCATTAGTTCTTTCTAGAAACAGTTTACAACGTATAATGTCTAAACGGAAATGTATCCACGCGCTTTATAGGAAAAATGGCGCAATTAGCAGAACCTAATGGACCGTTGGTGTAATAGTTTCAGCTTGCAAACAAACGGAAAGTCGCTAAGGTAAAAAGATGTTTTAATCCCTACTGTATTTTGCTGTTAATGTACGAGTTTTATTGATGATTAAACGAACTTACCTGTACGTGAAGTTCTATCACAATTACTCGAAGAGCTTCGTTCGAAGATATTAGCATTAACACACATGTAGTTTCACCTACAGACTCGCCATTTCGCATTGAATTTAGGAGAAAAATAAATTAATAAAAATATTAAACTAACGTAAGGTAGATTAAAAACTTTTGATTTTTATCATGACATTTGCACCCGGCCTGTTCATTTAGTTTGGAGATATGCTGAGCTGTTTGATGTTTCACGACGAGGGGTTCAGTATACTTACTAGGGAGGGAGGGATGCTAATATCTTCGAACGAAGCTCTTCGAGTAATTGTGATAGAACTTCACGTACAGGTAAGTTCGTTTAATCATCAATTACTCTCAAGCTTCGTTCTCAATATTAGCATTAACACACATGTAGATGTTGAGAGAAAGCAGTCGTGAAATATAATGAATTACATAGTTATGTATATCTTTTATAAGGATGAATGAAATAATATTTCATATTTATATACCTAATGTAATTAAACTAATAACATAATTGAATATCCTTTTAATTATAACAATGTAGATAATTAGGTACTTGTAAATCGGAACTGACATAACTGAAATGGAATAATTAGCCATTTAATACGCTTCTTACAAAATCACATTCGTTAGACGCATCGTCTGAAATTGTTCGATTATAATATTTAGCGAATACAGTAGAGTTTGCACTCCATCCAGCAGTTTTACGTATAACATCCAGACTAACACCTACTCTATAAGCCTTGGAAGTGGCCGCATGCCTTGTGCTGTGTGCAGTAAACAGCGTTATGTCAACACCGCTATTATGTAACATGCTCTTTACCCATTTACTTAAAGTTTGCGATGTAACTGCTCGGTATGGTTTTCTATACGAAATTAAAAGTGATTGATGAACTTGACGTATCTGATTGGTCTTATCGAGATATATCTGCAGGGTACTAGCGGGACATATTTGCGGTCTCTGTGAAAAATAAGGTAAGGAAAACACTGGTTGTAAAGAACCTACACGAGAAGTTTTAATTAAATCGGGAATTTTAATTATAAACCCTGAATCTAGCTTTGTTATATTATTAACATGTATTTTTGATATAGTCTGCATTCTATGAGCTGTTATCAGCGCTAAAAGGGTCACTAATTTTTTACTTAGTTTTTCAAGGTTTAAACTTTCATTTGGATATAATTCTGCTAAATAATTTAACACTTGATCAGTGTTCCACGTTAAATTGTATTTAGGTAATGAGGGCCGCAATCGAAAGACTCCCTTGAGGTACCTCTTTATATAATCATTGTTTACTATATTGTGACCAAGTAACAACGATAAAGCGGATCGGGAACTATTTAAGGTACCATACCGAGCTCCATTATTAAACATTTCCGTTAAAAAACCGAGAATATTACATGATGATGCACTGTAAGGTTCTATATTGTTTCCATGACAGTACGCAAACCACTTCCTAAGGCAAGTATCATACTGTTTGATTGTGCTATCTGATAAAGATGCCAACATTACGGGTATGGACGACTGCGGAATTCCTCTTCGGAGTAGCGATATCTGGACAACGTCCCGACAACCAGTGTAATTTGCCGGTGTATTGCACGTTCGCTACAACGAGAAATAATTAAATCACCCTTAGATTTCAGAATGAGCGGTTTTGAGGTAAGAAGCTTTTTAAAAAGAGGATACCAGGGCTGTGTTTGCCAATTTGGTACAACGACAATGCCAGTGGCTCTGTCGTTAATAATTTTACGTAAGGTTTTTAAAATAACTGAAATTGGTGGAAACGCGTAAAAGAAATAATTTGACCACGATTTGGTGAACGCGTTAATTGCATAAGCGTCAGGGTCCCTATGTCAAGAAACATAGGTATCACATTTATGATTAATTCTACTCGCGAACAAATCAATACAAGGGACACCAAAATGTTGTGTTATTTTAATATAAGCACTCTGAGAAATTTCCCACTCAATGTCGGGGTGTAATCTTCTTGATTCCGCGTCCGCAACTACGTTATCAGAAGAACGTATGTAATCGGCACGAACCATAATTTTACGCGCTTCGCACCAATTCCACAATTGTTTAGTAATATCCGTCAAATGTGGAAACTGTATTTAAGGTACGCTTTGATTAGATGACTCTTTTTCTTATTACTTTATAAGACCGGTTAAACAATCTTCACTCTTTCATTTTTATCTAACCTAAGTAACCTATTCAAGCTATTTGCAGCATCAATACATTTGTTTCAAAGATCAAGATGAAGTCTGTGAGCCATTTCCCCTATTTTCCCCATTACCACAGTAACGCATTCCCCTTTATTAAGTTTTACGGCTTTTGCAGTAAAATAAATATAATTGGTACGTATTTACGCTGTACTTTTATTTCTACTAACTCAATTAACACTGTGAGCGCTTCTAATCTCCCATAATTTATTGAAGCAATCCAGATGCGATCATTTTATGGTAGGACACTTTTATGTACATTAAATATACTGCCGAACCACTAAAATTAGCACGGTGTATAGGCTGCATCCCGAAAATCAAACGATCGTATATTATGGTACGAAACATTCCGAAAAACGTTATTCCTTTTATCCTTGAATTGTCATCCTCCATGGTTTGTTTATGACGATATAGGAATCCCATTAATTTTATACTCTTTTTTTTACTGTTAGAGGTATTCGTATGACACCCGGGACCGACGGTTTAACGTGCTCTCCGAGGCACGGAGGGGTCGTGGGGGCCTACTCTGTAAGTCCGTTACGAAGTTAGTCGCCCGTCCGAAAGTAGCCCGAAACGTAGGAGTGAACAAAACAAGTGTCAAGTTCAACTTTTCGGACGGGCAAAAACACATCGGTAGTAGGGACAATTGTCAAATCATTGTCATTCATTATTTGTAAGGGCCCCAAATTAATCGTATGTCCGTAGATGATAGGGAGTAGGAAATGCTGGGCTGAAACCACGGACTTCGTGCTTAGGGAGTAGACCCCTTGGTTAGACTGTAAGCTGACCCCAACATAGTTGGGAAAAGACTGGGCAGAACATTATTTACCTTCTGTAACGTCACATTAAAAAATTTGTCGAACAGAAAAAAAGTTGTTTTATCAGATTCGACAAAAATATTCGAAAATGTGTCGACTTCACTGACTTGTTATAGAATCCAAGACAAGCTCTTAGTTCCACAAAACAAAAAGCTAAATATACATTAGGTAAACATTTTGTAACCTATAAAAAACATCATTAGTTCTTTCTAGAAACAGTTTACAACGTATAATGTCTAAACGGAAATGTATCCACGCGCTTTATAGGAAAAATGGCGCAATTAGCAGAACCTAATGGACCGTTGGTGTAATAGTTTCAGCTTGCAAACAAACGGAAAGTCGCTAAGGTAAAAAGATGTTTTAATCCCTACTGTATTTTGCTGTTAATGTACGAGTTTTATTGATGATTAAACGAACTTACCTGTACGTGAAGTTCTATCACAATTACTCGAAGAGCTTCGTTCGAAGATATTAGCATTAACACACATGTAGTTTCACCTACAGACTCGCCATTTCGCATTGAATTTAGGAGAAAAATAAATTAATAAAAATATTAAACTAACGTAAGGTAGATTAAAAACTTTTGATTTTTATCATGACATTTGCACCCGGCCTGTTCATTTAGTTTGGAGATATGCTGAGCTGTTTGATGTTTCACGACGAGGGGTTCAGTATACTTACTAGGGAGGGAGGGATGCTAATATCTTCGAACGAAGCTCTTCGAGTAATTGTGATAGAACTTCACGTACAGGTAAGTTCGTTTAATCATCAATTACTCTCAAGCTTCGTTCTCAATATTAGCATTAACACACATGTAGATGTTGAGAGAAAGCAGTCGTGAAATATAATGAATTACATAGTTATGTATATCTTTTATAAGGATGAATGAAATAATATTTCATATTTATATACCTAATGTAATTAAACTAATAACATAATTGAATATCCTTTTAATTATAACAATGTAGATAATTAGGTACTTGTAAATCGGAACTGACATAACTGAAATGGAATAATTAGCCATTTAATACGCTTCTTACAAAATCACATTCGTTAGACGCATCGTCTGAAATTGTTCGATTATAATATTTAGCGAATACAGTAGAGTTTGCACTCCATCCAGCAGTTTTACGTATAACATCCAGACTAACACCTACTCTATAAGCCTTGGAAGTGGCCGCATGCCTTGTGCTGTGTGCAGTAAACAGCGTTATGTCAACACCGCTATTATGTAACATGCTCTTTACCCATTTACTTAAAGTTTGCGATGTAACTGCTCGGTATGGTTTTCTATACGAAATTAAAAGTGATTGATGAACTTGACGTATCTGATTGGTCTTATCGAGATATATCTGCAGGGTACTAGCGGGACATATTTGCGGTCTCTGTGAAAAATAAGGTAAGGAAAACACTGGTTGTAAAGAACCTACACGAGAAGTTTTAATTAAATCGGGAATTTTAATTATAAACCCTGAATCTAGCTTTGTTATATTATTAACATGTATTTTTGATATAGTCTGCATTCTATGAGCTGTTATCAGCGCTAAAAGGGTCACTAATTTTTTACTTAGTTTTTCAAGGTTTAAACTTTCATTTGGATATAATTCTGCTAAATAATTTAACACTTGATCAGTGTTCCACGTTAAATTGTATTTAGGTAATGAGGGCCGCAATCGAAAGACTCCCTTGAGGTACCTCTTTATATAATCATTGTTTACTATATTGTGACCAAGTAACAACGATAAAGCGGATCGGGAACTATTTAAGGTACCATACCGAGCTCCATTATTAAACATTTCCGTTAAAAAACCGAGAATATTACATGATGATGCACTGTAAGGTTCTATATTGTTTCCATGACAGTACGCAAACCACTTCCTAAGGCAAGTATCATACTGTTTGATTGTGCTATCTGATAAAGATGCCAACATTACGGGTATGGACGACTGCGGAATTCCTCTTCGGAGTAGCGATATCTGGACAACGTCCCGACAACCAGTGTAATTTGCCGGTGTATTGCACGTTCGCTACAACGAGAAATAATTAAATCACCCTTAGATTTCAGAATGAGCGGTTTTGAGGTAAGAAGCTTTTTAAAAAGAGGATACCAGGGCTGTGTTTGCCAATTTGGTACAACGACAATGCCAGTGGCTCTGTCGTTAATAATTTTACGTAAGGTTTTTAAAATAACTGAAATTGGTGGAAACGCGTAAAAGAAATAATTTGACCACGATTTGGTGAACGCGTTAATTGCATAAGCGTCAGGGTCCCTATGTCAAGAAACATAGGTATCACATTTATGATTAATTCTACTCGCGAACAAATCAATACAAGGGACACCAAAATGTTGTGTTATTTTAATATAAGCACTCTGAGAAATTTCCCACTCAATGTCGGGGTGTAATCTTCTTGATTCCGCGTCCGCAACTACGTTATCAGAAGAACGTATGTAATCGGCACGAACCATAATTTTACGCGCTTCGCACCAATTCCACAATTGTTTAGTAATATCCGTCAAATGTGGAAACTGTATTCCACCCATTCTATTTATGTATGATATAGCCGTCGTATTATCAATACGTAACAAAATCTGACAATTTGGGGAATCTTGCGCAAAAACTTTAAGGGCAAGGAAAGCAAATAGAGCGCCGTCTAACTGCGCGGACCAGCACCGACAAGCGCTGGCAGATCGGCGCCAGCAACCCGTTTTCTACGAGTACGTAGTAGTAGTTACGTAGTTACGAATTCAGAAAAAAGAGCTTCTATTTCGGGTCGCTCCCGTTTGGTAACGCTCCCGTTTGGTAACGCTACACATACTTACATATAGACGTATGTATCTCATAGACCAGGTACAGTCAGTATGTTAAGTCTAATTTTTAAGGAATGTAAATTAGTTTGAAATGAAATAAGTAATTTAAGATTTTTGTAGTGTATATTTATAAAGTATTTAATTATACAAACTAAGCAAAGAAAAATCAATAACATATGTTAGTACAATGTACAACATACAATAGGTAAACTTTGTTTATTCATTCCAAATGTGTCTAATTGCGACTAGATATACCTACAAAAATGAAAATCAAGTAAATAAAGTATTAAGTCGAATATACAGGGTTGCTGGTAATAAACTACTGAGTAGTAGAGTAGTAGTAGTAGTACTGAGTAGAGTTTCTTACGATCAACCCAGACAATTCAAGACAGACTACCCAAAGAGAGAAGCAGATTGTGGGAAGAAAGACATCCACCACCTCACGACTTCTTGAAGCTCCAGGAACACCTGCCTCCCGGCAGTAAACTGCAGTGGAATCTGGAAGGCATTGAATCAAGTAGGCCGCTGCAAACATAATTTGGCGAAATGACCATCTTAATGGGGCATCTTAGACCCGTCTGACACCCAGTGCAATTGTGGAGCTCCTGATCAGACTATGTCCTACATGCTGAAGTGTCCCAAATGTCCGTTCACCTGCACCCTTGACGATCTGATTAGCGCCTTGAAAAATTAGACGTAACATACTGACTGTACCTGATACATGCGATACACCGTTATAGGTAAGTGTGTGTAGCGTTACCAAACGGGAGCGTTACCAAACGGGCGCGACCCTCTATTTCATGTCCTACAGTGCAAAAAATTTATGTGAACAGCTTTATCTCTGAAACTATCGACTTTTGGGGAAAGTTGTAGAACAAAAGTTATTCATTATCATGGGTACTTTAACACCCTTTTGGATTAGTACCCCCTTTCCGACTAACCTTGTAGATACTACATAATTACGTCACTCTCCTCGTCATTACTATCATTTTATCGTCTTGTTTCATAGACGTATATTTACCAAACTCTGAGTTTGTTTCCCTACTCTTCAGAAACTTGTCTACACTTCACTTCACTAGAATCAAACTTCCCCTTCCAAACGTCAAATTTCCCCCCATCCATCATTTCTACTGGCCGAACACGGTCAACGCACCCATTTGGAAAACATCCATAGTTGAGAACAGTTTCCTTGATAGCCGTGGACAAATTGGTTTTACCTCAACAACTTGCAGAACTGATTTTTATTGAATCGTTTCCAGATAAGAATTGTTGTTGTAAGTTTCTGGTGGCGCCAGTAACATCGTCTGATATCTAAGTTATGTCGTCAATATTTTTCAAAAGGATCTAGTTTTTCATAAACTAGTGTTGGTACAAGCTATTCCTCATTTAAGTTTTATTTCTCTGAGCTTTCTGTCTTGAAGTTTTGTGAGATGAAAGATAATATAGGTACATCATGTTCTACATACCAACGTTGTTGAAAAGTTAGGTTAGTTTAAACTTTTGCAGAATACGACGAAAATAAAGTGTTTGCAAAAGTTTATTCAGTGTCAATAATTTATTACTTGAAATTGAGTGTTCACTTCTTAAAGAACTCGGAAGGAATAGTTATATATAACCTGGGGGCATGGCATTGCTGCCGCCAAGTCGAGCAAGCATCATAGATATTACACTTTTCGTGCGTAAAGAACTTAACAGTGTCATATAGCACGGTGTTGTGCGAGTCGAAATTAAATTTCATGTTAAGCACAAATATGGTGTTGGGCGATTCGCACACTGCACCGCATCACGCAGCGTAGCGCGCGAGTGCGTGTTCTTACGTTGTTTGCAAGTATATGTGTTTGTATAGAAAACACGCGTAGTGCAACACATAGAAAACGCATTCACGCGCAGTGTTGCAGATCACGCGCCTACATACAGAGAAACACGCACACCCGCGCATGGGTGCGGGGCAAGACGCAAGGTATGGCACACCGAGTTCTGCAGTATCGTGCGTTATTTTGACAGAGCTAGAAGTACTATTTTGAGTGGATCTCGATATCGATCGATTTATATTCGAAATCGAAAATCGTGAAGCAATTTGGAAAGGGATGTACCCAATATCTTCTATAGGCACGATTTCTTCTAATTTGATTATACCGCAGCATCCTGAAATAGTTCTAAATGAATAACCATTTTTAGTATGAAAAACAATGCTCTGCAATGCACCCGCAGGCGTGGCTCCGACGCCACACACCCCGCAGCGTAGCGCGGTGCAGTGTGTGTTTCGCCTTAAGAGGATTGTTTGGACTGCTATTCAACATTTGATTGGCCAAATAAAAAAAATCGGCCATATTTTTTTCGGCTCTCCATAAGAATTGACCCGATCAGGTGATGCCATTTATATGGAGAGATGTTTTTATATTTATACAAGGTTATTCGAAACGGTGAAGCAAATGTTAAAACTTCAAAATTACATTAACTTTACTTCCATGTAATATATGACTTTAAAATGTAAACACAGCTGATCATAGCTGAGGCCAGATAGATTTTAGCGTATTTTTTATGTAATATTTGAACAGCTATTTCTCTTAAATTATTGAGTTTTTGGGAAAGTGGTAGAACAAAATTTATTCATTATTATGGGTACTTTAACACCTTTTCGGATTAGTTCCCCCTTTCGGACCAACCTTGTAGAGACAGGTTGCCATCTCGATATTATTAACTACCATAACGCGGCGTCTTACGTAGGCGGTTCAAAGCGACGCGAATTGCGAAGTGATTGGTTGCGGCGACACGCGAATTCAATGCGATGTGGTGCGAAGCGGCGGCTTTGTCCTACGAGCTCACGAACCGCCCGCCGAGCGCCGCCGTCATTCAGTAGCACTGTATAGCACCGCATCCAGTTCGTGCGAAAATATCAAGCCAACTGATCGCGTTCGCTTCGCTTCGCATCGCGCCGCACCGCACTCCACGTGCGTTTGGTCACGAAAGCCATTTCAATAAGCATCGACTGTTTGTTGTTTTCGCATCGCGCCGCGCTGCATCGCGTCGCTTCTGGGTCACTCAAGTAGGATGCCGCGTAGCACAACTGTCTCTTCTTCAGCTTTCTACATCACATAATCATACTTTTATACTTTTTATTTTCACCAACCACCGAGATTGTTGCTTATCCCTTCCTGCTTAATCTTCACCACTATCCCGATCTTGAACATCCTCGATAACTATACCAATTTCCTGTATGCATATTTCTATCTCCCTATATACCTATATGAGTATAAGAACATCTATCCTAATAGGATTAGTGTTCTATGTCAATAGCACTTTCAGTTCAGAAGCGGTAGGAACCAATTTTAATTTAAAGTATTTGCAAACGTAACCTTAGTTTATTTAACTTGAGTCGCTGATGCCGTTTCTACTTCACGTGCTGTACCATCTTCCTCAAAGGAGCACTCCTTTACGATTTTATTTTACGTCGAGTGTAGATATAAATACAATTTCGCTTTGACTCGATTTTCTTCGTCGCGTTGTGCAGGGAGTATGAAAATATTATGATTAAACTTAGCGGGTTTAAGTATTTTGTATAAAGTTGGGCAGTGGGTGAAATGGCGAGAAATGTCTTTGCGAGGATTATGTCGGATGGTTTTTTATATGTTTTGCTACTTAGTATGCTTTCAGTAGATGCTCGTAAGCACTATTTACTCTCTTTAATCTACATTGATTGGTTCCATTTATATTCATCTTCCCACGGGTGTCGTAAAAGGCGACTAAGGAATTCACTAGAGGATAGGCAGCAGCGTTCTCGGAGTATTTTAACAATCATACTGCAATCGCCAACCCGCTTGCCAAGCGTGGCGATTACGGCAAACCCCCCCTATTGGGGGAGGCCTATGTCCAGCAGTGGTCTTTCGACTGAATGATGATATTCATCAAATGACATTTATGATTTGTAACTGGTGTGTGATGATAATTAGTGATTCATGTTATGTGAAAATCCTGAGCGTGTTATTAAAATTTTATGAACAGCACCATTAAAGCTGTATTATGCTTAACATGAAGATATTATTAACTGTCACATTGATCTAATAGTAGCAAGCGCGGCTGCTGAGCATGAAGTCTAGGGTTCGATCCCGTCGGGCAGTGTTATTGGATTTTTCCGTGTAGAATTTATCAGTAGCAGCCCGGAAACTGGATTTATGCCCGGTTGACGGTAATAAGCTCGCCCCCTATAGCGTGGGACTTAAACATAACGGCGAAATAAGGATGTACTATGCACCACTGCCCAATGGAAATACAAGCGTTATGATAAGAAGATATCAATCGAGATGTAGAAGTTATGTTTGAAGAGTCATTACAACCTCATATTACACGATTCAAGCTGAATATTAAAAACAAACGAACCAACACCAGTTCTCCTTGCTCTGCCTCTCCAATCCCAAGAGCTTTCACCCAACACCCCCCTGTTTCAAAGCAAGTCTAGTAAAATAAATCAAACATGAAAAGCGCACCAAATTAGCCGCCTTTTTACTACTTTCCGGATCGATCCGTACCATATTTTCCGTGCACTAAAACCAAGTTTTTTACTATCCACATTGACTAGACGACCGACCGTAGAGAAAGCGACGCGTAATGACTCTAGCTGTCATTAGCCAGCCTCTCGCGGCAGATTGAAAATTTAACGAGCGCCATCCCTGATACAGGGTTGAACGTTGCATTTTTATAATACCCTTCTTTATGTGATGTTTATTTTTTTAAATCTGAGTATAATGCAGCACGGATTTTAATAAAGTTGGGATTTTTACAATATAATTTAGTTGTTTTTATAGCGAGGGAAAATATGGTGTAACAGATTATAAAATATTTCGATGAAAATAATAATGAAGACATGGAAGAGTATATTTTTAATTTCTGCTTTCGATAAGGGTATGAAGAGATTTGTTAATATAAATTTCACCCGCAATTAGGGGTACATTACAAGTGTGACGATAGTTAAGTATGTCCGGCGCATCTAACCTTGATGACTGCCAAATTTATTTGCCACGGAATGAGCTATTCTCATAATGGCTTGAGCCGACACAAGAGACAAAAAAAAGTAATTTGTAATGACATCATGAAACGTCATAAAGGCACACTGAATTCCCCGAAAGGCTTTACAGAAATCTAAATAATTAGAACTTGGAGTCGAGTCTCTTTGTGCACAAACCAAACTTAATTAAAAATCTGGTAAAATAAGAAAGAGATGTGAATAAGAGCTGTTAACATTTCATCATCATCATTCAGCCGAAAGACGTCCACTGCTGGACAACGGCCTCCCCCAAGCATCGCCACATCGACCGCTCCTGTGTCCGGGATTCTTAGCACCTTTTCTTTTTTTTTTTCCTGAAAAAAACCTCATGGATGCCCTTGGCCCGGAGAAGACGAAGGGGTATGCCTGACTCTTACCGGCTAAAAACCCACGGTGTTCCTTCTCCTGACCCTTGGCCGGGGTCGCGGGATTCGCAGCTGCATGCACCGCAACCCCGGCAGGCCTCGGTCCGCCAGCCCCTGGCGGACCTCTCCTTCTGTGGGGCCTTACCCCACGTCCTCCTGAGAGGCGCGCACGGGACACTGCGCGCCGCCTTCTCGGGCCTGTTACTGGTTGGACGACGGGTCCCCTAACCCGCCGCCCGCAGGCCACACACTACGGTGACCGGAGATCGTCGTGCGCCCTCCGGCGCCCGATGCGTCTGGCGCGGGAAGGGAGAGTGGCAGCTGCCTCTCTTTCCTTCTCCGCTCCCTCTTTCGTCGCCATCACCTCGTCGCAGAAGGAGGCGACGGCTTCCCACGCACTCTCGCGCCCAACCATGGACAGAACCACGGCCGGAAGCGAGAGGTCACCACCGACTGCCGCGACTAGTTCGCGGCGCTGCGTCGCACACGCAGGACACGTCTGCAGCGTGTGCAGCGCCGTGTCCTCGGGGCAGTCGGCGGGGGATTCTTAGCACCCCATGCCCCGCCGTTACCTAGGCCGCTGCCTTGACCAGGGCTAGCAGAGCCGCCATGGACAAGGGGCCGTTTCTTCTTTGTGTTATCCATATTGGGGGGGTTTGCCATAATCGCCACGCTTGGCAGGCGGGTTGGCGATCGCAGTATAGTTGTTAACGTACTCAGAGAAAGCTGCTGCCCGTCCTCTAATGAATCCCTTAGTCGCCTTCTACGATACCCACGGGAAGAGATGGGGTAGTGCTATTCTTTAAGTCCGGCACTATACGAGACAAAATGGAAATCTAAATAATAGGATCTTATTATTGATATGTCATAAAAGGCGACTAAGGGGTTCACTAGAGGATGGGCAGCAGCGTTCTCTGAGTACTTTAACAAACATACTGCGATCGCCAACCCACCTGCCACGCGTGGCAATTATGGCAAACCCTTCCAACATTGTTTTGGGGAAGTCTGTGTCTAGCAGTGGACGCCATTCGGCTGAATGGTGATGATGATGATGAAGACCTTGGAGTCGATTCTCTTGTGCACAAACTAAACTTAATAAAAAATCTGATTAAATAAGAAAGAGACGTGAATAAGAGCTGTTAACATTTATTGAACTTAAATTTCCATTGGACGACACGACACAACGGGTCGACTAAAAACACGGTGAAGTTCAAGGCTAAACTAAACTTGATTCAAAATCTGATAAAATAAGAAAGAGATGTGAATAAAAGCTATTAACATTTATTGAACTAAAATTTCCATTGGACGACACGTCACAACGGGTCGACTAAAAACACGGTGAAGTTCAAGGCTAAACTAAACTTAACTAAAAATCTGATAAAATAAGAAAGAGACGTGAGTAAGAGCTGTTAACATTTATTGAACTAAAATTTCCATTAGACGACACGTCACAACGGGTCGACTAAAAACACGGTGAAGTTCAAGGCTAAACTAAACTTGATTCAAAATCTGATAAAATAAGAAAGAGATGTGAATAAGAGCTGTTAATATTTATTGAACTAAAATTTCCATTGGACGACATGACGTAGCAACGGGTCGACAAAAAACACAGTGAAGTTCAAGGCTACTAGTTTGACATTTCTAACTTAGTTCTTATACAGAGTGTTAACGAATTCGTGTAATTCCTTCAAACCACGTGACCACACTTGAGTGGTAACACAGATTAACATTAAATGGCTTTTTTGAAACATCAATTAAAAAATTAAAAACGTTGTTTTCTATTTTTGAGTCATATTAGAGCTCCAAGTTGACTGACTGCAAAGAGTGATATCGCGCTAGTCATGCACTAGTCAGGTTACAGCGGTTGTTAGCAATCGGGCTTCAGACTACCCGTAACGATTATCATAGCTATTCCTATGACACTCGGGACCAACGGTTTAACATGCTCTTCGACGCAAGGAGGGGTCTCGATGTGTAACGAACGGTCACCCATCCACGGATTGACTTAGCGCAGTTTAACCTTGTAAATCGCACGGTTATTAATTTTATTAGCCACGAGCTCTTTCACCACCGTAATTAGCACCGATACATTCCAGACGCAGATCATATGATTTGCAACGTGCTTGATATGTGACAATTCTTTACACATCGAGGCTCTTCCGTGCCTCGGAGAGTGCGTTAAATCTTCGGACCCAGGTGTCATACAAATAGTTATGACAGTTGTTACGGGTAGTCAGAAGCCCGAAAGTTTTACAGTGTAACCTTAGGATATCGGCATTGCCCAGTAACTGGGTTGCGGAGGTCTGATGGCAGTCGCTCCGTGTAAAATACTGGTATTCAACCTCATCAGGGGGTCTACTCCCTAAGCACGAAGTGCGTGGTTTCGGCCTTAGTTACGAGCGCTTCCTACTCCCTATCACCTACGGACATACGATTATTTCGGGGCCCGAACTAAGAATGAATGAGAACACGATTTGACAGTTGTCCCTACTACCGATGTGTTTTTGCCCGTCCGAAAAGTGGAACTTGACACTTGTTTTGTTCACTTCTACGTTTCGGGCTACTTTCGGACGGGCGACTAACTTCGTTGACGGACTTAGGGAGTAGGCCCCCTGGTTACACTGGAAGTTGACCCCAACATAGTAAATTGGGAAAAGACTACGCTGAACATAATGTAGAGAAACCAGGTGTGGTGTTCCTCCAACCAAAGGGAAGATCCTCCAACCAGGCGGAGTCTTGTGCCTGGCGGGCTACTGCCCAACGGTTGATGTTGGGAGGTTGTATATATACTATCTGCGTGTTAAATCTTATTGCGCGATGTAGGATACTTCGCATGTGGCGAGATAGATGCCGCCGCAATAACATTCGATGCATCAAACATATTGGCCGTACTAATACGTCAAGGGGTTTCTCAGTAAAAGGATATTTCTAGTGAAACGGTGCATAATTTTTACATTCAAGTGTTCTGAAGTACTCGGTCACAGTCGTACGGAATTCCATTAGCGAGTTTGGACGTGGGCCAGACTGGTCGAGTAAATCGAAAGATTTTTGGTTTTTACAGATGCGACGTTAGGTATAATGTGAGTTCGTTTTGTTTTATTTGGAATACTGTGGTTTAAAAGTATTAAATGTGTTTCTTGTAATTATCTTTATGTCGCCTTATATCTTGCTTAATAGAAAGTCATATTTTTGCAAGAAATATCTGATACAGTTCAGCCTGTAAAGTCATAGAGAGAAGTTGCTCAAGCATAAATAAAAATACACTTTGTTTTGGTTTGAACTTGATTAGCAATTGCGTTAACGGTGAAAGAAAACTTCGTTAAGAAGACTGCAAACAAACTCTAAAAAGAAACGTTCTCGATGGTATGTGTAGTCAGCCAACCAGTACCAGGCCATCGTGATGGACTAAGGTTTAGCCCTTCTCACTTTGAGAAGTGGTTCATGCCCAGCAGTGGGACAGTAATGGGCTGATTATTTAGCTCATAATAATGCTTCTCAGCTCTACTCGATGCTTTATTTCCTCAATAGTTGTACACACATAATTCTTATTCGTATTCGAATCCTGGAATCAATACCTCATGTGTACATAAATCCCGCATATAATATTCATCCGAACATTACGTAGAAAGATAACTTCCTCGTGCAAAAATAAATCCAGTTCACTTACCTGCGTGGAAATATTCAGTGACCTATAAAAACATACGCAGATCAATAAGTAGTTGCGTCGCCATTATTATTTATACCTATTTGACCCACTGATTATATTTTCATTTCATATTCATTGGCTGACCCTTACAAACTGGTTGCGGAGACCACGAATTAAAATGTACTGTCCACTTCATACGACGCGAGTGGACGGCAAATAATTAGAAAACTCAACTCGCCCTTTGAGTAATAAAAAAAAAGAGTTATGACGTCATTGACGCACTTCGCACTCAGTTTGCTTCGAATGTGTTTTAAACTTTTTCAGAGGCAACTTTACTTTTTTTAGAGCCAACTTTACGCATGGAGTTTTCTGAAAAGAAAAATTTGAAAACAGAAAATATTGCTGTTAGATTTTTTACTTTGTACACGTGCCAGTGTTTTCGTGGCCATTTGAATGGAAAAATCTTTTTAGATACGGACTATTTTGCGTGCACGAGTTGTGTTGAACTCTTGCTTTATTTAAATGTCAGAAATTGTGATTCACGAGCTCTTTCCATTAAAGTTGGTAATATTTGAGATATTTAAGCATGATTTATGCTTTATACATTTTTTAAAGATATGTCATTCAATTCTGCTTATTGGATTGGAAATGAAATTGGCTGTAGATGATCTATTTGGCTTAAAGTCATTTTTAAACATTAGGATAAGACATCGCGAGTGAAAAATAAGGTGATTCGTATAAGGAGCTTCACACACCAAGTGTGGCACGGCGAACGCGGCTGCCGAATTATGTACTTATACATTTATGTGAGACAATGCACATCATTGCGCTTAAAGCGTTGTGTTAACGTGTCCATATAAAATGTATTCTGAACGATATCGTTGTGCTATACAATATTTGCTATATGCTGTATACAAGGTTAGTCGGAAAGGGGGTACTAATCCGCAGGCCACTTAAAGTATCACTGATGACGGTTTTAAAGCAAGTGTTAAAATTTCAAAATTCGATAATTTTTATTTCCATGTAAAATAATTTTTATTTTAGTTTTTTTCAAAAAATCTTCGTCCCAAGTTTAGTTATGAATTCAGAAAGTGGAGCTTCTAATTCGTGACCCCAAATATGACCTAGAATGTGAACACAGCTGATCATAGCTGACGATAGATAGATTTTAGCGTGGTTTTTATGTAATTTTTGAACAGCTATTTCTCTTAATGTATTGACTTTTGGGGAAAGTGGTAGAACAAAAGTTACTCATTATTATAGATAGGTACTTTAACACCCTTTCGGATTAGTACCCCCTTTCTGACTAACCTTGTATTATAGCTTAGTCTGAATTGCGCATAAAAGCGGCAGCCGCTGACCACACCACGCCGCAATGTACCGCATTTGGTGTTTGGAGCTCTAATCAATGTAATTCAATGCCTTGAATGCTGACCACACATGGACCATTAAGTTGCCCAAGGCACAGTTGACTATTGTTTGTAGTTACAGTTAAGGCCACCATTCACACGCGCATCCGTCCGCCGGATTTGTCGCTGGCGACAAGTCCACGAACAAATCTGCGTGAGAATGTTATGGTTCGCGGTTCGGCATGCGGCTCGCAGATAAGTCCGTCGCTCGCCGTCTGAAGACGCTAGCGCCGCGCCGGTCAAATCCGTGCATGTGTGTGCGATGACGGATTTGTCCACTGATTTGTAAGGCGCGGCGTACGGCGCGAGACTCGTGTAGTGGTGAGCTTTAATGTTTGGTGTATGGCGTAAACAGCTAAAAAACAAATGGCGATCAACTGCGACTTAAGCAGCTTAGTGGCTCAATACTCAATATATTTATTCGATTTCATAGTGTGGACTTCGGTGGTAGGTTACAAACATTAATTTTGATCATTGTGTACCATGTCAAGCACAGCAAAATAGGACACTAATACGAATAGAATAGAATATACGAATAGGCTCATGACTCTGTAGTCTGCCTTATACCGGCTTCCCACGGTGCGTGATAGCGCGCACCGCGACGCACGAGCTCGCACCAACGCACCATGTGAAGAGACTCGTCCGTGGTAACGCGGACGCGTGCGGAGCGGTGCGCCGTATCCACATCACACACCTTCATAATGTGGCTTCCCACGGTGCGTGATTTTACGGATGATATCACGCACAGCCAGTGCGCGCTACCACGCACCGTGGGAAGCCAGCTTTAGGAGTCAGGCACACCAACTCAACGACATTTTGTTTTCTGCAGTTGCGACTTGGACTTTTATAACTGTATATCGCTTTGATATCAACACACCAACTTTCTGTTTACATCCCTTCCCATATCCGAACGGAAAAAGTAAGGAAACGAAGATGAAACGATAAAAAACTTTGCTCTCACAATTTGCGAAGAGTTTCACTCTATGAAAATCTATCACAATTTCCTTGAAATATGGGATCACCAACGTAATTGATACGAAAACAGTTCACACTCACACGGAAGGATAAACAGGCATTCGAACAAATGGAATCGGTTTACCGTAAAATATTCATTTATTCGCTACAATCTTTCATAGGATGCAACAGCGATGCATTATGTTCGAACTTCGTGCGCGCGATTCAAACGCGTGTGAATTATACATGAGATGATATTCTCAATCTGTCGCGTGTCGTTACCAGTTAACCTGGCCTTCCCTACCTCTCTGCTATATTGAAAATGCGGAAGTTGGAAGGGTATTTGTGAAGGCAATGAGGGATCAAGTTATGATGGTTAGTGAGGCTTATGTTTTCGTTGGCGGCGAAAGTTTGACAAATAGCTCGTAGTGCAGTTTCAGTTTGTACGATAAGCTGATAGGGTCCTTTGGTGTGGGAGCGTTTTCCCAACTATCAGTTTCGAGTTTGTCCGTACGAGTGATTTATGTTATCGCTTTCTTTTTGTCACACAAATATTTTTGTTTGTGTAAGTACTTTATATGTGAAACTGCGTGAAATATACGGAGTTGGATTGTATCTGGAAGTTACGTTCTATGTTTGGGTGTGGAAAAATGCTTCGTTGGAAGTTGGAACATTCTTACAAACAAGGGTTAAGTTTAAAGCTATTTTGCACATACGTTGGTTGTGCAAAGTCATTGATATAGACACACATGGACCTTGGGTGAGCGCTTAAAAATGTCCGAACCTAATAGATACAAAAACGAAAAAATGAACACTAATTTAAGTCAATGGGTGCAGTCGAATCTTCTTTTGGTGAAAAGTTAAATTAGGCATTGTGATGACGACTTAGAATTTCAATTGGTTTGTTGGTATTTCTAAGTTTATGTGGTGGTGTGCCTTGGCGCGTGCTCTGAAGGTGTATCTGAACTCAGGACACTTTTTTCGTGAATGTTGAAAGTACTAGACTCTTGGTCCATAGTGTTTCTACATCAATGTGCAACGTACATAATTTCATAAAAACCATACCATAGTTGTAATGAGTCTTCAGGTTTGAGAAAGAATTTATTTGTCATAACTTTAGGCAAGTACTCATTCATAGCCTAGCGTTTGAACGCAAGCTTTCCATACGGATGGGTCTCAGTTCGATACAGACTCTAACTCTGACTTTTTGAATTCACTTGCGGATCAGAATTTGATTATCACTTGCATTAACGGTGATGGAAAACATCGTGAGGAAACTAAACACCTGGGAGGGCTCCAAAAAGTTCTCATGTGGGTAGTCTGCCAAACCGTCGCACTGTCCATGACTTGGTTTTTCTCTTTAAGGTTGTCAATAGTCAAATTGATTGTGAACAGTTGCTAGAACGTGTCATGTTGTCGGTCCCGTTAAATATTCCTAGACAGCCAATTTCTAGACTGTTTCAACTGCCGTCCTACAGAAGTAACATTGAGAGACACTCACCAGTGTCTAGAATGTGTGTTCAATACAACGAACTTAATTCGAAGCAGCCCGACTTGGATGTGTTCTTTAGTTCCCTACCGAATTTCAGAAGCCTGTTGTGTTCCTATCTGAACAGATATTTAAACTGTCACAAGTAGTGGTAATTTTACTGTTTGTTAATTTTGTTACATTTTATTTTAATTTTATATAACACAAACGATGCTTGATTTTATCCATGCGAATGCTGTGTACACCTGTAATTGGTATTTACATAAGAACCATAACCCATGTACTTTTGTCATTTAAGTGTAAAATGTATGTACCTACTGTTGGTGTATCTATTAATAAATAAATAAATAAAAAAACCCGCACCAGGCCACCGTTCTAAACCCTTTTCATTCTGAGAAGAGGTCCGTGCAGTGCCCGTGCAGGCTCCTTAGCAGTGGGCCATTAATGGGGCTAATTATGCTATTATGCTAATATTAGGCAAACTAGGTGCATAGATTGAATAACCACGCGAATAAACATGAAGTTAATAATCGACTTATCGCTATAATAACTAACAAAAACAAACCATAGCACCTGAAATTTTTGCTTCAACTAGTTAGCCAGTATAAAAGCTGAATTCAGGCCAACTTCGGTAGGCGTCCGGTAATAGGCAAACTTAGGGGCACTGCGCTTTGTAGTTCCGGCATACAACTTAATTATCGCACGGGCACGGTATAATTACGTCACAAAGTGATCGAAAAAGGACGGTTTGGGCCGTACAGGGTTTTTTAAGTTAGGGATATTGTTTGAGTTTTAATGTTTTTGAGGGTTTTGGAGTTTTATTAATGTCTAAATGTGTGTTTTATCTTTACAGACTGTGTTGCTTTATTCTAGATGGTTAAAATGTTTCTAACTTCGTATAACATTAACTGATTGAAAAACGGATTCATAGACACAATAGATAAACACATTAGATACTGCCACTGATCCGCAGAGCTGCAGCAGTTAAGTTACTTGAGTGAGATTTTTTTCATCAGTTTTCATTTCTTGACTTAAATCGTGATAGATCAGCTAATTTAAACAACACGTTATAAAATTATACATTAAACCTACCCGGAGAATAAATCTATTTAATCGTAAAAACCAGAACAAAATTCGTTCAGTAGGAGTAAATCGCGCAAAGATAAACAGACAGGCAGACGCGGCAGGAGACTTGTGACCTGCAATAGCGGCGGTAAGTCCCATCATGGAGGAGTAGCTGGAGAGGCGTCATGGCGCCCTCAGCTTCCGACTGACGCAAGTACTCTCGGAACGTGGCTCTTTCGGGAAGTACCTGTGTCGCATAGGAAGGGAGCAGAAAGCCGGTTGTCACCACTGCGTTGACTGCACGGAGGACACGGCGCTGCACACGTTGTAGGCGTGCCAATGTGCACATTGTTGTGCACCACAGTGTTTGATGAAGTTCGGATGACAGCTAATAGGCATGTTGACAGCATCAATAAATTGCAAATCTAATTAGTCCGCTAGGTATAGTTTTGAAAAATAACGGACACGTATTTTTTCTTTTCTTAAATCTATGAATATTTGAAAAGATACAACGCATCAAAACTCGAAAGTGGGAGCTTGTGACGTCAGAAGCAAGTAAATATTGTACTTGCTTGTGACGTTTTGCCAATTTTAAAAGTGTCGGACTGACGGACTAATTAGATTTTTTCAGTCAAATACCCTATTTCACCGTAACTAATCATAATTATGAACGTATCTCACGAAAGTTATCAAACAAAAAAGGAAGTTTTATAGTCTAGCCCGTTCTCACACGGGGAAAACAGCTGTGTGTGACTGTACACCTGTATTTACTTCCGAAACTTGCAGGCGTAACAGTCATATCTCCAAATATGTAGGTAAACTTTAAGTCCACCTTAATTACTTCACACTAACGAGAAAAAGGACAGTTTTCACTGCACTCCGCACTTTGAAGTTAGTTTGAAATACAATGTTTTTGTTGGTGGCAAGGTAATTGTTATCCAACGTTGCAGGAATATTTTCAGGAAAAGTTTTCAACATTTTTCGGTAGCAAGAGTGAATAGAGATGCGCTAGTGAAAGAAATAATAAAGTGGTACCTTTATAAGCTTTGATGACCGTGCAATTTCAAAGGGTAAACTGTGGGATCGAGTTGTTTTTTATATGATGGAATATTATGTGAAGAAGATTTTATCTGTAATGTTGTAGATTGATCATAGCCAGAGTTGACAATGATATTGATGATCAATGACTTCTATTTATTTTATAATTATATGCAACTATGTAGCTGTTGCCCGCGGTTTCACTCGCATCCTAGGGGAACTTCTTTGTGTACCTGAATAAAAAGTATCCTAAGTACTAAGCCAGGTCACGATCTACCTGTTTGCCAAATTTCATCCAAATCCGTTTCGCCGTTCAGGCGTGATTCACAAATAGTGTGAGAATAATCCAGATTAATGTAAGAATAATAAATGAATAAAGAAATAAATAAAAAAACAAACTCATACAAGAGAAACAAATAGAAAAAATACGCCTTTTAGGCTTAAAACGCACCAGCGGATAGCTGCCATGCGGCGTGCCGTTGCGGCAGGCCGCACATCGATTTTTACATGAAACCGCATGATTTCGACGCACTCATTTGCGGCCAGCCGTCAACCGCTCCGGTTGTTCTGGGGCTGCGGCGAGCCGCACCGGTTGAATGATGCGGCGCGCCGCGTCCCCTCCACGTACTCGGTGCGGTTAGCCGCAAACGCCGCTTCCCGCCCCAGTCAGTCGCTAGACACTGTACGCAGAGCGCGCGTCATGGATTTTGATACAGAAAAGTTCATTTTAGAAATCAAAGAACGCCCCGCTTTATGGAATAGCAAATGCACTGATTATGCAGACAGAAGTAAAAAGTTAAAATGTTGGGAGGAAATAATTAATACACATGCAATTTAATATATAAGCACTGACAATTGCGGCGGACTGCAATAGAACCGAGACGATACGGTTAGCCGGAATACGGCAGACCGTATATATTGCGGCCTGCCGCAACGGCACGCCGCATCGAGGCCGGCCGCCGACAAACGGCTCCTGTTCACGAGCATGACGTGCGCGTATTCGAAGAATAGTTGACCGTTCAACGTACGCATGCAGTGAGAACTGAACTTACTTTTCGATGGCTGATTTTACGTGTGATGTGAACCATCCCTAAATATCATAGAGAATAAAAGCCCAAAGACATCCCAGCTAACACACTGAAACACATCCAGACACTCCATTTCGAGCTCTGTTTGATTTCAATCTGTGCTAGTGATGTGACCCAATTAGCGGTTCGAGTTGCGTTGATACTCGACGTGTGAACACTTCACTGTCTATACATTGGTACTTGATGTTAGAACGCAAGCAAACAGGCAGGTGATAGGTGACAGGGACATCTGTTCTGAATCTAAAACAAGAGGAGGTTGCTTTTGTCTTTGGCTTTTTGTTGACTAGCCATACGTCCTCGGAGGTACACCGTGGTGGTTTTAGTCGATAAGAGTCTGACACAACCCTCCGCCTTCCTCAAGGTGCCAATCTGTTAAAAGAAGGATTTCCCACTTAAAAAGAACCATGTGGACTAGTTTGAGTTATTCATAACGATATAGGTTTTGGCATTGCTCAGTAACTGGGTTACGGAGGTCTGATGGCAGTCGCTCAGTGTAAAATACTGGTATTCAACCACATCTGGTTAGACTGGAAGCTGACCCCAACATAGTAGGGAGAAGGCTAAGCAGAACAACAAGGTTTTGTCTGGGACCGCACCTCATTGGCAAAATGTGAGGGTACGATGACACGCCTGATTAATCCTCAATGCATGGTATATACGATGGCAGTAACTTGACAGTACAGTAACCCAGTCCAGTGTTGACTTGCCACTGGGCTTGTGAGGATACTAGTTTCAACCAAGTCCAGCGCTGACTTCGCGCTCGCAAGTCACTCCAGCTGACTAGGCCCCCGTTCTATTTTTCAGACCCAGTAGTTTCACTCACAACGTGCCAGTATCAAAAATCGACAGAAACTGACTTACAAGTCCCGTCTGTATGTGCCCAGTAACTGGCGCGGAAAATCTGAGTCACTGGGTCCAGTCAATGCCATCCAGTCGCTGCCATCGTATAAACCAGCCATAAGGGCCAACAAATATAAGGTGTTAAAAATCAACTCTAAGAATAATAATAAGCTGTGGGGTTACTCGGTATCGGAAATTGAGCAACTTTTGTTCTACAACTTTTCGAAATTCGCCAATTTTTTTATACAAATCAATTAATTTTTTTTTTAATTTTATGGGACATTATAAAAATTACGCGAATTTCGAAAAGTTGTAGAACAAAAGTTGTTCAATTTCCGATACCGAGTAACCCCATAAAGTTCTCAGAGCTGATTTTTTAACACCTTGTGTAAACGAATAACGCTCGTTAATTTGTGACAGATTTTTAACCGACTTCAAAAAGGAGGAGGTTCTCAATTCGTCTGAATGTTTTTGTTTTTTTTTTTTTTTGTATGTTTGTTACGCGATATCTCCTCCAATTATGAATGGATTTTGATGATTCTTTTTTGTTTGGTAGATCATACTTCAGAGGTGGTCCCATATAAATTCTATCGAAATAGATTTGGCGCTTTTTGAAATAATCAACAAAAACAAAAAAAAAAATATACTTAGATGACGTTTTCGTTTGTGGTTCCCTTATGCAAAAGTTTTGATAAGGACTTTCAATCTCTGTTTTAACTGTGATCACAGAAACATTAGCCAAGAACAAAGAAGTTTGTATGTGTTTGTAAGGAGCCGTCATGATAATTATACATTAATTCTTAAAGAAAACTACTTAATTGTAGGAAAGATTACGCAATCGTGTCATTTAAATTTGTAGTCTTAAACCGTGTAATTTATGGCACTAAAACGTATATAATAAATAACTTTAAATAAAAGTAAAAACCGACTTCAAAACAAAAACTAAAAAGACTAAAATAATTACCAAAATATAAAATTAACAGTTTCAGAAGTCGGTGCAATTCTACACTGAAACAAATAAAAGCCACCGACTTCTGAAACTGTTAATTTTATATTTTGGTAATTATTTTAGTCTTTTTAGTTTTTGTTTTGAAGTCGGTTTTTACTTTCATTTAAAGTTATACAAAAAAAACGAATTAGTAAAACGATTTGAATTTTTACAAATAGGTTCACATACTCAATTTAAAATCTCCGTGCATCGTATTTAACGATGCAAAATATGGACAGTACAAAAAGGCACGTCAACTTTGTCGCAGCGGAGCCGCGGGCTAAAGCTTGTTAGCGGTAAATATGAATGTAACTCAGTCTCTGCATATTGAGGCGCGGCGACATGTGTATCATATTAATGTTTGTTATACAACGCTATTTTTAGTGTACACAAAAACTGAGACACCTCTAAAAGATTTTCATGGGAACTCTCTGAATAAAATGTTTTTTTTAACTCTATGTTACATTTCATTTTATATTGCGTTAAGTTCTTCAATAGAGTATGAAATGCGTGACGTGTGACATTCAGGGGTTGTCTAAGAGCGGTTACGCACTGCATCTGATCCGGATCCGTGAAAATACGGATATAAAAACCTCGGACCGAATTTGGATATTGCTTTACGCACTGCATCCGATCCGAATTCGTGAAAATACGAATCTGGAGTCTAAAAATCTCGGACCGAATTCGGATATTGCTTACGCACTAATCCGGTCTCTGATCCAAATCTAAGCAATTCTGGGGCCATCTTTGGCATATGTCCGATTTGAATCCGAGGTAATGCGAAAGCGTTCATACAAACAGTACTACGGCTACTTCGGTCCGTCAATATTTCTTCTGAATCTGAGACTTACGGATCACGGAGAGAAATCGGATGACGGAAGTCGGATCTAGTGCGTAAACTACCATACAAATAGTTATATGACTACTTCGGAACGTATTTTCACGGATTCGGATCGGATGCAGTGCATAACCACTTTAATTCATACATGGAAACTTAACGAACCGACCGTTTCAAGCATCAAGCTATCTATTCGAATCCATGTTGAAATATGAACTTATTTTCGGAAAAAAATGTAACGTGGTAAGAAAAGCTATACGAAAGGATTCTCCTGGTGATTCTGAATAAGCTTCAGGTTTAGTGTGGACTAAAAATAACCTTGTATAAGGTTGATCGTACACACGCTATACTACTCAAGCTATACATTTCCAATATAATTTGACCTCTCATTGTACGGAAAGCTTAAACAATACGAGATCAACTCATACTGGAAATTTATATACAAGGTTAGTCAGAACGGGGGTATTAATCCGAAAGGGTATTAAAGTACACATAATAATGAATAAATGTTCCACAACTTTCCCCAAAAGTCAATAGTTTAAGAGAAATTGCTGTTAAAAAATTACATAAAAAATAAGCTAAAATCTATCTATCCTCGGCTATGATCAGTTGAGTTTTCATTTTAGGTCATTTATGAAGTCACGAATTAGAAACTCCATTTTCTGAACTCGTTACTAAAGCAGAGATGAAGAATTTTTGAAAAAACTAAAATAATAATAATTTTCATGGAAATAAATTTATTCGAATTTTTCAATTTTAAGACTTGCTTTAAAACCGTCATCCCCCTTTCCGACTAACCTTGTATAGCTCGATATGTAGCTGTGTGTACATGGGCCACTAAGTTGCACGAGACAGTTGATCGCCATTTAATTGTTTTTAGCTGCAGGCCATACAACAAACGGTAACTGCAACTACTAACAAATAGCGATCAACTGTGCCCCGGGTGGCCATTTTTTCTATTGGACTGCTTTCAGATGGTCCCAGCAGATCGTTTGTACGTAACCGGGCAGTTATTAAATGTTTTTAAAGTTTCGCGATTTGTAAACATTATAAAAATACTGATTCGGGTATACCTATTCGCGTAGAATATTTTAAAAGGTCCCAGAATAATACGTGAAGCCATTGAGATTAAGAAGTACAACAATTTAAATCGGAAAGATGGATAAAAACTATCAACTTCATGGAATCTGGTCATCAAATGTAGGATCACTTTTTCATCATCATCCTCATACATAAACCTGTTTTTATCACAGGCCACAACGTTTTTGAATATATTCGAAATTGGAATAAAAAGAAAAGGTTTAGAGCCCAAATAAAAGTCCTATAATTGCCTCCGATAGTCGGTTCCGATAGTCTGATCAGACTATCTGAAGGCCTCCGCGTCATACATTTGTTTGAACATTAATTATACGTACGATCAGACTATCGGATTGGATGTCAGAATCGTAAGCATCATCCGGGCGTCGACGCCGTCCAGAAAAAATCGGACACGAGAATCGTATGTGTATTTCATGATTCCGATCAGATAGTTGGATCCGGCTCCCGGAAGCAACTATCGGACGTGTATTTTGACCCTTAATAGTAAATAAAAAGAAGGTGAAATTATGTATGAAGATGATGATGAAAAAGTGATCAGCAATTGTTATATTCGATGGGACGGTTTAGGCGAGTGTATGTGTGGTGTGTCGAAGTACCGAAGATAACATTATTAAAAAACAAGATCAAGTGAAGGTAGATGAATATACCCTTGCTTCACGAAGATGGCAACTGCTCCGTTACTTCAATCTACCCATGACCACGGGCAGTTATTGGTGTCACCTTAAGGGTCTCCAGCAAATGGGGGGGAAATAAAATAAGCTAAGCTAACTACTAATACCATACTAACATGACTACCAGCAACAACAGCACTAAGGGCGACCCCTTGTGGGAGTCGGACCTCGGCTTAGGGCATTGTTGGCGGGAGATTGGGAGGAAGACAGCTTGATGAGTGCTGAATTATCGGTGTGACTGCGGAGTCTGAAGAGACGCCTGGCTCTACTACGGTAGAGCTCAGTGGATCGTGAATTCTCGAGTCAACCATATAATAAACATTAACACCACAGAGTCGCCACAGAGTCATTGTCTAGTACAAAATAGACTAAAGGCTGAAATACACATGCTACGTAGTGGCAAATAAGCATGCTAGTTTCGAGCAGATGCTACTTAGTAGCGTACAGTTAGCACGTGTACTAAGCACGCTACTTAATCGTAAGCCGGTCTATTTTTTTGTGATAACTAGGCACACGGTGCGAGGCGCCGGTGAATGGGGGGTGGCTTCAAAGCAAATCTGAACGTGTACTATGCGAGCATGCTACTTGATTCGTTTACGTAGTCACGATGGCTCAATGAGGCGATGACAAAACATTAAATTTTATATTTCTATTCCGAAATAATGTTTATGGAATGTACGAATAATATAACTGAATTGAAATCATTCCGCAAAGAAACGTAAATTTTTAATGCTAAATAATGAGCATGTGTGTCTAAGACGTGCAAGAAAGAAGTATGCTCGTAATAAGTATGCTTCTGAGGTCTATGCTTTCATAAGCAAATGTACATGCTCGAAAAGCATGCTATAATTGAGTATACTACCTAGTAGCAAACAAGCGTGCTTTTCTAGTAGCATGTGTATTCCAGGCTTAAATCCAATCAAATCGTCAAAATCATTCGGGCTTCATTTTAACAGCACTGTCAACACATAAGTAAAAGGCTTAGCTAAATGGCAACACCTAGGTATACATTATTTAGTGCTTCATTATTCTTAGTAAACTAACATTTCTAGAACATTCACGAGCCTTGATTTGCGGCCTACCACATATCTACCTTACCATAAACTTACGTTTGTACCTATCTAAAATATGTATGTAAATGTTTCATACTTCACGCGTAATATCGAAGCAAATGTTGTGCCATTTATTCTAAGAATCATCTTCGTATTATGTACCAAGTTTTCTCGAAGAATAATCTCGAAAAAAGACTGTTTTTCTGTAACTAGGCACGAAAACCTATCTTTTTAAATATCTTCCATATCGTTTTTCCAGGCCATTAATTTTTGTGCCTATGTAAATGTCTTTTGTTTGACATTGATGTTGTTTCGTGCCTGTCTGCTTATAAGTATTTAAAATGTCTCGACATTTTCACGAATCATTTTTTTTATTTTACCTTACGTTAATATAAGCAGGCTCACGTTTGACGACTATCTCACCTGATGGTAAGAGAAAATGCTGTCGACGATGGTGCACGCTTGCCTAGAAGTAACCTAATTCACTCGAGATTTGAAAACCCAAGGTTATAGCGATCGGGAAACACAGACTCTGGCAGAGAGTTCCACTTCTTAGTTGTACGACAATGAACGTGTCGCCAAAACGTTTTGTGCGTGTAGGTGGAATGTCCACTATTAAGCGGTGGCGCATCGCTGTGCGTATGGTCATTCGGTGTTGGAGCAATTTTTTAAGTATAGTAGCAAAACTCCTATATGATGGTAGAAACCCTTATTCAGTGCATGTTTCTGTGAAAATGTTTGTAAAATTGTGTTCTAGATAATTCTATATTGCCAAAGATGTCAACGTGTCGTATCAAGTCCGTGGGGGGACGGATTAAGAACATATTTCCCCTCTGTTTCCAGGCAAGCGAGTCGTAAGAGGCTATAAACCTGTCACTATAATTGTGCTCGAAAAATTGCAATACACTCGCCATATAAAACTTAATACTAGAGGCGAAACGTGGGTGTATAGACTCCTGTATTATGAGAACACCTCTGTATACCCCTTCGAGGACTACAGGCATGTGTATTAAGTATCGGCTTATGTTTAACTTACCACCAGACATAATAACATATAACAGACAAAAATAGTAAATGATCACCAAAATTAAACCCGCATTTTAATATAAAATTACAACCAAAGTTTTAACATCTCGCTATTCTATTAAAGCATAACGACTCAAAATAAATCATTTTTAATCCAAAAGTAGTAAATGTTGTAGTTAATGAACACCAAATTGTCACTTGTTTGGGTTTCCAAAGTAGAGCCGACGGGCTCCTATTTCTGTCTGCAGGGTTTAAAGTAACCTAACACGAAGGGAATGACGGGGGCTTCGTTCGCTCGCTCACTCTAGCCCCCGTCATCCCCTTCGAACCTAACCTATCCGTGTCAGGGTGCCACGGGGGTGCTTAGGCAGAAATAGCGCATTAATTTGCTTGCTAAGATTTGGTGATCATTTACTACATTTGGTGTTCGAATACAATTTGAAGTGCAGTTGTGACTAAAATAGCTAGTACAAGAAACAGAACAAGTAAAATAGCTAGAACAAGTAAAAGAACTAAGGGTATCAAAGCATATGTGGTCATTATATTTAACCCCTTAAGTATCTACATATGTAATGTATATCGATGGTCAACACAAAGTTAAACCACGTATTCATTAGGAAACAAATGTCCCGCAGCGCGTGTCGCCAGGCGTCGATACCCGCGACATTTTTGTGCTATGACTAGTCGCCACACATATCAAGCGATGTTTGACACGTATTGCGGTACATTTGTCCCCTAATGAATACGCGGCCTTAAGGACACTGTCAATACCGCAATAAATTACTTTACAACACAAAATTTAATCATCATCCGCAAACAAAAATCAATTATAAATAAACAAATAGGGGAATAATCCCAAGCTTCATAACTTAGTTGGCACCAACAAAGCTGCGTGACTCCACACTCGTCCGAGGAATTAGCCCAACACTTAATATTAATTCGAAGCAGCCTTAACAACTTTGTTGACAACCATATCATATTACTGAACTAAGATGAATAATTAAACTATTAGAAAGCCGGCGGACTTGACTTTTAGCCGGTTAATTTTTAATTACAAGCTTGGGTGAATACTTACTTCAGTTAAATTATTATGAATCTTGTAAGACGTGCTACGTCATCTTTTCGACATCGTACATTTTAGCGTTTATGCTTTACCTGCTCTTAAATATTCTTTGTTGTAAACAGCTTCTGTTTTATAAGATACTAGCTTTTGCCCGCAGCTTCGCTCGCGTTAATTTATAATTAAAAAAAAAACTCTTAACACACTACTAAAGTTT
This sequence comes from Amphipyra tragopoginis, assembly GCA_905220435.1. Classification (NCBI taxonomy): domain Eukaryota; kingdom Metazoa; phylum Arthropoda; class Insecta; order Lepidoptera; family Noctuidae; genus Amphipyra; species Amphipyra tragopoginis. The sequence continues at coordinate 10,827,672 of HG992006.1, forward strand.
CTTTAATAATATACTTATATACTTCAATCATGATTCGAAAGACACGTGGCGCCATCTATTATCGTTATTGTTGTGTTCCTCGGAAACAGTACTTTTTTTCGGGATGATGTCCGTTTCTGTACACCTGACAACATATACGCAAAATTTCAGGATGATCGGTTCAGTGGTTTAGGCGTGAAAAGGTAACAAACAAACTTACCTACTTTCGCATTTATAATATTAGTTAGGATTGTTTTATTTTCTTCCTCGTCTTCTTTGTTAATAAGATAGTCAAGTGCCTTTTAATATCGTTGTTTGTGTGTTTTATTGTAGTCGTTACTCAGGTGAATAGGAACAACGTCGATTATGCTACTGTCTGTCGCTGTAAGTAAAATAATTACCATATTATAAAACTAACAGTTTCAAAAGTCAGTGCAATTTTACACTGAACTAAATTGAAGGTACGGTCAGCAACAAAAGTAGTTGAACATTTGAGTTTTTAAACTTTGCATTATTTAGATAACTAATAGATAGGAAACAAAAACTTTAAGATATACTTATAACTGTATCTAGCAGATCTAGGTATCTATTAAAATTTTTGTTTAAAAAATAGTTTTATAATTAATACAAAGTTTAAAAACACAAATGTTCAGCTACTTTTGTTGCTGACCGTACCGACTTCTGAAACTGTTAGTTTTATAATATGGTAATTATTTTACTCTTTTTAGTTTTTTTTGAAGTCGGTTTTTACTTTTTTTTTAATTATTTTGTTTTTCTATTTTAAGTGGCAAAAACAATGCACAAACATGCAATTACAGCAATCCCAAGTAATTTGCTGTTATCCATTGAAGAGTTCTATTGTCAATCTCCGAGGGCCTTCATCAGATCTTCACCAAATTTAAATGGGACTACCTCGGGAGAATACTCTCTCTAACAAAAAAAGAATTTTACTAAAATGATGTAAATATACAAATTGAGGAGGCTCCTGTTTGAAGTATTTTATCCGTAAATGCTATTACAACCGCAAACCGAACACTCAAAACCAATAAAACTCTCATAAACTCATAAACATCGATCGCAGAGAATTCCTTCATCGTATTACCTATAAAATTGTTGGTTATTAAAAGTTTCACCCCTTAATTGCGTAACTAAAGCCAAATCCTTATTACTGTTATGTTGGGAAGGTCCCGCTAACTCCGGCGTAAAGGTTTGTTCACAACAGCCATTGTATTCTTCAGACTTTGTTTTGCGAATTGCGGCTTTATCATTTTTAACCCTCGATAAAAATAGAGCGGTGTTATAAGTTTGAAGCTTGTCTGTCTGTCTATGTGTGTCTGTCTGTGGCATCGTAGTCCTAAACAGATGAACCGGTTTCAATACGGTCTTTTTTGTTTGAAAGCTGCATTCTAATTGCGCAACACACTCGTAATCGCTATGGCTTTGATTTTGACAGGTTAACAATTTTCAGAGCAACGTATGTATTAACAATCCGACTTCTCCACAACTACATATGTACCACGCAATGAATATTGATATATTGTCAAAATCAAAGCCATAGCGATGACGAGTGTGTTGCGCAATTAGGATGCTGGTTTAATCGAGATGGTTATAGGCTATTGGGGTTTAATGGAAATCGATTCAGTAATGATTTATTCTTTTCACAGTTGGTGTAGAGATATCAACCAAATAATGGGTATCTATTCTCTTCCGCTCGTCCGATTGACTTGATATTTCTAACGTATGTGCAAACCTATTGACAAGACAATATTAGGACACCATTGAAATGATCTTATTGAGGGTTTGGATCGGTAGATTATTAACACTACTTATTTCAAAATAACTAATACTTAGGCAGGTAAATCCATCGGGTTATACTCATGTCTTATTTTGACAAGAAGGACTTTGAAGATGTTTCAGGGTGGTGATCAGCCCTCAGCAATGACTAGTTGTAGACTCATCGTATTTGAGCTCATATGACTCGTTATGGAAAGCACTTTCTCACTACATTAATAATAATCGTTAACAAGGATCGATAGCCACACAATAATGTCAAAGGTATTTATATAAAAGAGATGTTGTTTTTAAACTCACGCATAGATATCATACTTGAAAAGGCGACAGGTCACTGGAATAACTTGCGACCCGCGGATGCCTCTCAAGTGAAAGGGGAAAATCTATAAGTCCGTGATAAGACCTGTCGTACTGTATGGATCGGAATGTTGGGTCGTGAAGAAGACGGATGAAAAAAGATTGCATGTAGAGGAGATGAGAATGTTGGGATGGATGTGTGGAGTGACCAGAATGGATAAGGTCAGGAATGAGTATATAAGAAGAAGTTTGAAAGTAGCGCCAGTGACAGAAAAGTTGAAAGGGAACCGTTTGTCTTGGTATGGGCATGTGAAGAGAAGGAGTTATGAATATAAATGTGGATGGATGGAGAGGAAGAGGGAGGCCAAAGAAAAGATGGATGGATTGTGTGAAGAATGATATGAAAGAAAAGGGAGTAAGTGATATCATGACGGTTGACAGGACGGAATGGAAGAAGAAAACCTCTTGCGCCGACCCCAAGTAACATGGGATAAGGACAGGAAGATGATGAGATATCATACTGGAGTGTAGCGTACCTACTTCCGTGGATACGAGTTTAAAATAAATGGTCAATATATCGGAACGAATTCCAAATGAATAGTGTGGGGTAAATTAATAAAAGCAATAGTTAAGTTGTATAACAACTATTCGCTTTTGCGATTAACATACAAAATATTAATCAACATTTCAAATTAATGAATATTGAAATGTGAATCAATGTGTGTACACTAAATGCACTAATAACGTACGAAGCTATTATTTAATCTCGGTTTATTGGACAACATTTTAATTTATGACTACAAATGCGATTTTACACCGATGAAATCCTAATTGCGGTTTTGTGAACCTATGAATTGGACCCGGAACTTCAAAGTTAGAAGTGATTATTAAAAATAGACTAATAAAAAAAACAACAACAAGAGATATTAAATACAATGATACCTATTAAAAGACGAGTCTCTAAGAAACTCACCTTTATCTCGACTGTCTTTTTAATTCTTTGACTTGGCCGCACTTGACCCTACTTGCACCTGCTGGTAAGTGCAAACAGGGTTTAAGATGGAGCACACGAATCCAAGTAGCAAAGATATAGAGAACTCATCCATACCCCTCTGACTCTCACATACACATGATGGAACACAGTAAACTGCTTGACACTGGGCTGTAATGTGAGGGTGGTAGGTAGCTGTAGTCGGACCTTAAAGATCCTACCACCAAGCGTGATGGGCTTTATTGAAACTTACAACACTCGTCTATTCTCAGCGTGCAGTGACAAAATTTATATTCTAGCTCGTCCACTCACGAAAAAAATGTGTCTTCTCGACTCATCAGTGTCGTTAAGTATCTAGTGCACAGTTTCTTTCAATTACCTTTCAATTACCCTGGCGTACGAGCTTCTATTATCCATGCTGTGACATTATCGATGTCAAGAAGACTGTTATGGAGATTGGGTTGAATTTCTTACAGGGGGTGTACTCCAAAAAACGAGCGTCGAAGTTTCGGATTGAAACGAAACAACGACGAACATTGAATTTGTAAATACACGAGCAAAGTATTGTCAAACAACGAACTACTAGACGTCAATTAAGATTTTGAAGTAAGGTGAACGAAGGACAAAATGTCAAACCGAATCGATCGTTGGATTCGAAACACTTTCATGGTTGGAAAACGTGCGATCCGTAGGCCGAAACTTCGTTGTTCGATTTTCGGAATATTTATTTTGTGGCGGACTTAATGCCTTACAGCGGTTACGCACTGCATCCGATCCGAATCCGTGAAAATACGTTCCGAAGTAGCCATAGAACTATTTGTATGGTAGTTTACGCACTACATCCGGCATCCGTCATCCGATTTCTATCCGTCATCCGTGAGTTTCTAATTCGGAAGAACAATTGACAGACGGAAGTAGCCGTAGTACTGTTTGTATGAACGCTTTCGCATTACCTCGGATTCAAATCGGACGCCAAATGGATATGCCAAAATGGCCCTTGAATTGTTTGAATTTGGATCAGAGATCGGACAAGTGCGTTAGCGATATCCGAATTCGGTCCGAGATTTTTACTCTAGATCGGTATTTTCACGGATTCGGATCGGATGCAGTGCGTAAAGCAATATCCGAATTCGGTCCGATTTTTTTATATCCGTATTTTCACGGATTCGGATCGGATGCAGTGCGTAATCGCTCTTAGGCATTTTCGACCAGTCGACCTTAGGGCGATGCAGAGAAAACAAGGTAGGTGCACTAAATAGAATAATGCGATGGCATGTCAGCCGTTAACATTTGCACTTATAAATATAAAGATACAAATTAAATAAACCAATAAATACTAGATATCATATTCACATGCATACATCAATATGTATTAATCATCTTAGGAATAAAGTGTTTGGTTTTGTTCAAAATCGCTTCACTCTCAACTCTATGGTAAACATCCCCTTAAGGTCACTAAGTCCCATTTACGTCGGTCCCTATTATCCCTCCAGAACATATTGCCATTATTGGGACGACCTTTAATGGGGGATCACCTCCACAGTTGTAGGTCGATAGACATAAGTTATTACTATTAATATGGCATGGAGGTAGAAGTCGGTCATTTTTATTGCGTGCGTTGATATATTCGAGTCGGAAGGTATTGATTTGACCTATAAATTAGGCAGAGATGTTAGTTTATACGTGGATGGCTAGTGTGCGTAGGTAATCGTATCTAATTGGTAAGAAATGTACCGTGGTTTCGTATATTAAGAAGCTGACCCAATTCTACGTGTGTTGAGGGAAGAATAAGGATAAACATAAATAAAATGTATTATAACTTTTGTGAGACTATGTCATGTTTATGAGTAGTTACGGTTTACTTATGTCTATGCGTTTGGGTCCGAAACTAGTAGGACAATCTCAAAACATACACGTAAGTTAACCGTAATTAAACATATTATTGTAATTTCATATTTGTTTATTAAGAAGCTGACCCAATTCAATGTGCGTTGAGCGAAGAATAAGGATTAAAATATCGATTTAAAGGTTTTTAGTTACAAATTACGTCCAAAAACCTGATTGTAAAGATCAGGGACTTCATGCACGTATGTATTCATATTTATAACATCAAACATACCAATAAACATTGTTAAATGCTGGAATAAAAGAGAGGATTATTTTGGCAATGTAAATATGAAATGTGCTTGCATTTTTACATATATTTGTAGAGGTACTTAAAAACAGGCCAAAATTAAAAAAAAAACTCAGCTTCTTATGAACGCTCAATTTTAAAACAACTCAATAACGCAGCAATATTGTTAAATAAATATTTGCGCTGCTTTAAAATAAATGAAACTTACATTTTCGATTTATTTGAAACAAAAAGGCATTCGGTATTACGGTATTATTTGCACTGTCAAACATTCACAATGTTGTTGAATCAACATCTACGTAATATAAATAGACACAAAAGTTAATTAAATGAATTTCTTCTTTGATCTCTGCTCGGGGCTTGGATTTAACGAGAAAATAATTTGGCCAGAAATTAGATTCGATTTACTCAGGTTGAAATCTGAAACACCGGGATTGTTTGAATAGATACGAAAACAATTAGACTGTTTTGTGTTGGTACCTATTAAGGACAAGGACGAATCAAAAAAATATAATGGAATGTCTACACCCGTGCGCTTTCATGTTCATCTTGCGCTTTCAACTTTCAATTCCTCTTGCGTCAAGCGCATGCAATATTGATTGCCTTGAGGCATGCAGCTTATCGTCTACACCGGTGCGCCTCGGTCAGTCGTCAGTCGACATACAATAGACGGATTAACGTGCGCTAGGGGCATGCGCTTTTGTCGAACTAGTATTATGGCATGCGCTATGGCGCTTCACGCATGCTTCAGACGAAGACGCAAGATGAAAATGAAAGCGCACTGGTATAGACATAGCTTATATATATAAAATGACACATCCGAACGGCCTGGCATGCTGCGAGCGGTCTTAGTTTTTGATGCCATTTTTTAATTTATTTTTGTAATACAGTATTATTGCCCAATTCACTAGATAATAATAAAACCTATCTTTTGAAAAATAGATAGAGAATTTAAGTAAATACAAATAGGTTAAAAACGATGCTTGTAATATTTTAAGCCTTTATTAGTTAACCCGTGAGAAGGCGCGCCTCAGTTTGTTACACGGAGAGGCGCGCGCGAGCAAATTGCTCACACTACTTTAAATGCTCATATTTCCACTTTTATAGTACTTATTGGTTTCTAATAGATTTATATGAATAAAACAATGTTTAATAAGTAAGAAAATAAGTGTTTTAATTAACACTATGAAACATAAATGTAACTTCTAAATCAAATAACAAATCAACTTATTTTTATTTTCTAATTTTGACAGTCTTCATATAAAACACAATAAAAAATCTTACATAACAAAAACTTTTAAAAATTATTCTTCCATGAGATCTAGACGAGTGTAGCTCTCGAAACACATGTAACACATATAAGTGATCTGTTCGGTGCAGAGTAATTGCTTGCACAAAGTGCAAGCTTTTTTTGACCGTCTATTCTTATGTCTAGGACATAATATTGAACAGAATCCGCTTGGCCTAGGCTCTGCAATTGGTCTAGGAGCCGGCACAAATCGCTTCTTTAGAAACTAGAGATCTAACGATATGTTCCCCATGCAAAGCACCAGAATCCTCTTCCAGCCACGAACAAATTTGTGCTTGACGTCGATCGCCCATTTTACATGTGTGTTGTAGCTAAAAACAAAAAATATTATTATCAAAATATTAGTATAGAGTATTTACGTAATAATTTACCAATATAATGTAAATAAATAAAATAATGTATTCTAGAAAATACAATAATACTTTTTTATTAGAAAAATAAATACTTACACAGATGGGCGCGTGATGAGCAAATTGCCGCACGATGGTACGCAGCCTCCACAAACACTTCGCTGCGGGGTCACAACAGAATTGACCGGCATGAGAGTTGCATCAGGGGGAAGGGGATGAATAGTTAGGAAGGTATCTAGGCGCTTGAGACGTTATGGCGTCGGTATCACCAAAAATTTTTGCTTTCAATTTTTGTGTGAGCAAATTGCTCATAGCGCGCCTTCTCACGGGTTAAATAAAAACTAATCAACGTTTTCACTAGACAAGATGAAGATGTTTTTTTTTAATTCTCTCTCTCAGAATTATGGAAACTTTTTGTGTCGGTCTTGTCCTTTATGTATATTTTTAGATAAAGCACTTAAGAATTTCATATTTCAACCGATTAAGCGATTTTTCAATCGTCAGATAATTTTATCTGAGTATCAGTTTTGATGTTTTGACAGCTTTTGTATAGAAAATATGTCAAACCGTCTTTATTCCTCCGAAAGTTACCGATCTGATAATTGAAAAATTGGCCCTTAGAAAAAGAAGTGTATTTGATTGAATATTTATGCATACTCTGTTGATAGGTTTTTTCACCTTTGAAAGAATTAAACATAAAAGGCCTTATTACAAAAGATGGTTTAAACCAAGACTAAGGTAAACCCAGATTTATAATATACCCATCACTTTCTTATGTCATATAACAAAAAGAGACGGGGCTATTTTAAAAAACTTAGGTTTTTCTTAGACCATCTTTTGTAATAGGGGGGGAAATGTTTATAACCCGTGTTATATGACCACACAAAATAATTATTTTGTAAATGCTTATAAAGTTCTCTCGTTCTCCAAAATATTGTCCTCTATAATATTTAACAGCAGAAATAGCATAAAATTATAAATATAATACAAAAAGGTAAGTTTATGTTCCTGTTTACATTCGTCCCACATTACACATTTTGTGAATGATAGTCCTTGCCCTTAAAATGGGCTATAAAGGGCTTCATATTTCTTCGCTTACCAAAAGGTTATAAATGCCGACTTTTTGTTACTTTTACAGTTTATTTAATATTTTATAACGTTGCGAGTATGTGTGTGTGCAATAAAATTATGTGCTTATATTTTGTAAAAGGGGCTCGTGGCTAATTTACAACCGTGCTGTGTTTGCCGCGGTCAGTCCGTGGATGGGTGACCGTTCGGTATACATCGAGACACCTCCGAGCCGAGGGAAAGCACGTTAAGCCGTAGGTCCCGGGTGTTATATGAAGACCTATGACAGTCGTTACGGGTATTCAGAAGCCCGAATTTCTGACAACCGGTCTAACCTTCGGATATCGGCATTGCCCAGTACCTAACTGGGGTGCACGAAAAGAGCCTCCACGAGTGACGATACTTAAGTACGTCAGGCGCATCCTGGGCTGTCAGCCCCGCTACCAACCTTGCTGACTGGCTAATCTTTTTACCACAGCATTTGAGCTATTTTCGTGTAGCTCGTGCTGACACAAAAGAAGAAGTACCTAACTGGGTTGCAGAGGTCTGATGGCAGTCGATCCGTGTAAAATACTGGTATTCAGCAGGATCTGATTCGACAGGAAGCTGACCCCAATATATTTGGGAAAAGGCTAGACAGATGGACTTAAATTAATAAAAAAAAGCTTTTAAGAAATAATGACGTCAACGTCATCAAAACATCAGCTCGTATTATTGAAACATAGGCCGCTTCTTCTTTTGGACACGAGACATATGAGAATAGCTCATGCCGCGGTGAAAAGATTAGCCGGTTACCCATCTATAGACCGACTCCGACTAGCACAGCTTAACCTCGCAGTGAGTCCCACCACGAGAAACACAGAAGAATACTTCTACAAACTTCCTTATTTCCCTGAAATTCCATTTCTACAATACCCGCGGCACGAGAGAGGTAATTCTATTCTCTATTGTTCACAAAACACATAAGTTACTTTAAGGAAATAAAATAACTCTTCGGAATAGCCAAGATAAGTTTGTTATCAATTAATTAAGGGTAGTATCTGATGGTTGGTCTGCTACATAATTTTTTACCCCGGCCAGCAGACATTAGCGACAATCCCACTTAAGCTTAATGAACAACTTCATTAATTTTATTCCCCTGTTGCCATGTCACAACCTTTCGTCCTATAAAATTGTTAGAAGAATGTCAACTCTGTTTTGTCCTCGAATTTTATACAGCAGTAAAAAGAACAATGCTCAAAAATGTATGGACACCGTCCCCACTCTTGTAGCACTTTAAAACCTATGTTAATCGACGGGCCATAGCCATCTTATTATTTTATTGTATGACAGCAAAACTGAAATATCCATCCGAAAAAAGTTATATCGACATGAAGAAACCGGAATCTGCAGTCACAATTATGTTGCCGTTTAATGTTCTTTATTATTAAAAATATGGCAAAAAAAATATATCGTATTTTTGTGAAGTAACCATTGACGTTTTTAGGAGTTGAGAGGTTCACATATGTAATTGGTAGGTAGGTAATTATGTAGTAGCCTAGTAGGTACCTAAGTCATTTTAAAAGTAGTTTTTTATACCAATTTAATAAACACGCCACTTACGAGGTTACAGTTGGTAAGGTAATAAGTCACCTTACCGCTTCTCATGGTTACTGAGGTTTAAATAAAGGAATTTAAATAATTAAAGTAGTGCCCATTCTGGCAAGTAATAACATATTTTTTTTACTAATTGTTACAAACCGATGAATAAAGCGTACGCCACAAAAACCGCAGGGCGCGAACGCGTACTCGCGGCTCGCTGACGTCACGATCGACCCGCTCGCCCCCCGCGTTTTGGTGTGACGAATGCTAAATAGCAACTGGACACTTTTAGACTTGCATATTGTTAGTAAATTTATTTAGGCTACTTATCGTCGTTGCAAATTTAGAATCTCCTATGTGTAAAAAGTATCTTTCCCAGAAAAACGAATGTTTTGATGAACAAAGTAATGTAATGGACACTAAGAATTATTTAAAATGAGATGTACGTCTGTGAATTATCAAGATATTCACATGGGAGTTTTTAGGGTTCCGCACCCAAAGGGTAAAACGGGACCCTATTACTAAGGCTCCGCTGTCCGTCTGTTCGTCTGTCACCAGGCTGTATCTCATGAACCGTGATAGTAAGACAGTTGAAATTTTCACAGATGATGTATTTCTGTTGCCGCTATGACAACAAAACTAAAAACAGAATAAAATAAATATTTAAGGGGGCTCCCATACAACAAACGTGATTTTTTTGCCGTTTTTATAGATAATAGTACGGAACCCTTCGTGCGCGAGTCAGACTCGCACGTGGCCGGTTTTTTTTTAAACGCTAACGCTATAAAACCTATTCGAATTTCTGAAAAACTCATTTTCTACAAAAATGTCGCATAGGAGATTTTAAATTTGCACCGACACGTTAAGTAAAAGTGTTATATGAATACCTATGACAGTCGTTACGGGTAGTCAAAACCCCGAAAGTCTGACAACCTTAGGACATCGTCATTGCCCAGTAGCTGGGTTGCGGTGGTCTGATGGCAGTCGCTCCGTGTAAAATACTGGTATTCAGCCGCATTAGACTGGAAGCTGATCCCAACATAGTTGGGAAAAGGCTAGGTAAAACAGCTATTTACGTAAAACTAGCTTTTGCCCGCGGCTTCGCTCGCGTTAATTAAGCTCAAAAAAAAACTCACAATACTCAATAAGTTTATTGCATTCCACAATGCAGACTTAGGTGGTAACATAAAAAAATATGAGATCATTAAGGACCCTGTCGGGCACAGCAAAAATAGAGGAGAGAGGAAGCTTATTATACAAATTATTAATATCAATATATCTATCTAATTTAATTTCCTTACAAGGAAGTTTAGCATTTTAAAAAGTTTATATTATAATTTATCATTTAAATATTAATTAAATTATATATATTTGTATTCTTTTGTTTTTTTATTAATTCGGAATAACAATGAAACTTGCAATATGTATGAAGGTAGATATTTACTTACTTAATTTATTTATACTATATATTACTATATTTACCCTGTTTATATTTTAGAGTAATTATTTGTTTATCTATTAAACTACTAAAGTTTTAATAATAAGATATTTCAATCGTGATTCGAAAGACACGTGGCGCCATCTAAGAAGGTTATTGTTGTTTTCTTCGGGAACAGTACTTTTTTTCGGGATAACAGGTACCCTATGTCCGTTTCTGTAAACCTGACAACGTATATGCAAAATTTCAGGATGAAAGGTTCAGTGGTTTAAGCGTGAAAAGGTATCATACAAACAAACTTACTTTCGATTGAACAAAAAACCTTAAGTTAATTTACTGATTTACCTTATATAGGAAACTACAAAGGGAAGCCCCCAATACAAACTTCTGTTAGCGATTAGCGGAAGAGTCCTGAACGAGATTAAATTTCTTTATTTTTCACTTCCCTATTCTTTCTTTCATTGTAGTAGACTCTAATTTATTTGACTTGATATTATATTTGACAGCCATTTCTAAATGTTTCTTAAAAGATGTAACAGTCTTTTGTGTTAATAAAGGAATAATTAAAGGCAATTTCGAGACTTTATTTATGGGGAACGTTCGTCTTCTTTTCTTTTATTTTTGTGATAAATGAAAGTAGATTAATTATTATTTACGCTTCGATTAAGCAAATAAAAAACAACATTTATTAAAGGAAAAATATGAATAGATCTTAACAACAATAATTCAGTTTGTTTCTCGTAAATAGTGAGCATTGGATGAATCCAATTAGATTTGTAATAAATGTTTTTAAACGTTAGCGATTTGTACATATTATAAATAATACTGACTCGGGTCTAATCGCGTAGAATAATTTTTAAAGGCACAATAATTGTAGCTTTTTATTTGATATTAGTAGTTTGTCAGTCACGCAGAGATAAACGTGAAAGGACAGTATAAAAAAATGTGCCTTTTAAAATTATACATACGCGATTAGACCCGAGTCAGTAATGTTATAACAGACTAGCTGTACCATATGCGTTGCAATGCACTTTTTTCTACTTACTACTTACCTTCAGAAACGAAAACAAAATAGTAACAAAAAGTTAAAATCATGTTCATGCATGCGGTAAACATATAAAGAATATGGGCATACAGAGATAATTTCGTTTTTATTTTTAAATATCAAAACTTTCTTTCATGAGAACGTTCTCCTGACAAAGACGAAAAAAACAAAAAAAAATTTGCGAAATCGGTCCAGCCGCTCACGCGTGACGCCGTGACCAAGAGAAATAGGGATTCATTTTTATTTTATAACAGATTTGCAATATTGGGTCAATGGGTAACATCTTTTAAGTGCTAGCAACTTCATCATATGGTGATCAATTCACCTTCTATCTTCGTAGCGTTGTATGGGAAACCCCTATAATTATACACAAATACTGTTATGATTGCATTGAAAATATTCTAATACAAGAAATTTACATTATTTTGAGTTCACATTACATTTCTAAGTATTCGCAATGTTATAAAAATTCAAATAAGCAATGAAACATAAACAGCGCAGCTATGCAAATGCATTTTTCCTTTGAAAGCGAAGGAAGTACACTCTATTTTCTATGTAAGCACAGAGCTTACGAAGGGGACTCCCCGAAAAGCTACGGGTTTAAACCAGGAACGGTTCAAAAGCAGAGATTATAATAAAATTTAAATTTAGTAAGCTATTTAAGCGAACGTGGCTCGAATGATTTATAATTACAGCGTGGATTTTGTATTGTGTGCTGGGCTGCCGTTTGTAGCTAAAGGGAAGGTAAGAGACAAAACTTAATTTTCAGTTTTGAACAAAGAACATGGGAAATTAATCTAGAAGTTACTTTTTTAATGTGAAAGCAAGAAAGAAAGCAAAACTGTTTATTCGCGCCAACATGTCGCACAAAAATATAAACAAATAAAAGTATAAACAAAACCAAAAAGAATCTATTGGGAAAATATGCTTCATAACCGCGCAAAACGGCTATCGCTCCGCATAATCCCGTCTTCTTCTTCTCGTGTCAGCAAGAGCTATACGAAAATAGCTCATGCTGTGGTGAAAAGATTAGCCAGTCAGCAAGGTTGGTAGCGGGGCTGACTGCCCAGGGTGCGCCGGACGTACTTAAGTATCGTCACTCGTGGAGGCTCCTTTCATGCATCCCGTGACTCACGTGCGAGACAGAGCCACAGCGCTGATTTTCAGCGCCAACCGTTTTTCATTCAATACTTGTATGTCTTTTCAAAACTGAATGTTATAAATGCGTATTTTTTATAACGTTAAGTGTAAAACAATTCTATCTCCTATCTACCTAATATTTTGCATGCCTAACAGCCGAATATGTTCTGGAACTGAAACCATGTCAACCTTTACACCTTTATTATTTACCCATATTTGTGAAATAATTATTTGATTTGATTAACGTTTTTAATATCGTTACCTAATATTTACCGGTATTCCAGTCCTTGAGTAACTCGAAATGAGCGAGTCTTTTGTAACTCAAAATCAACAAAATTACACTTACCCGTTTTTAAATCAGCGGTCCGCAGCGTGTGTGGACCACGGTTTATCTGCGAAGCTTTCCTGAATTCTGTGCAGTGCGTAATTATTTTTACGGTGCATATTGCCCTGGGGATGAAGGGGGATGAACTGGAATCTCTGTGAGCTATTTGATCATGTAGGGTTTTAATATTGTTGCGTTAATTACCGTGAGATTCCGGTGATTATAATGGGAATTGAACAGAGAAAAACGAAATTGTATTTTATTATAAATGTATGTTCTGTAAGTTGAATTATCAATATTCGTAAATTGTTTTAAGTTTTTCATGTAATACAATGTCGCAGTAACATGGTTACAGCCGTTATATAATCATATTCCTAGCGATGTGATCATATATTGGAAGATGCTTATAGAAAGCATTTCATCAAACTTAAGGGAATGTTTAGAGAAATGAAAAACTTTTGTAAGGTTGTTTGGGTTTCCAAAGCAGAATCGACGGAGCCCCGCTGCGAGGGGCTCCTATTTCTGTCTACAGGGTTTAAAGTAACCTAACGCGAAGGGGATGACACGCTGCTGCGTTCGCAGACAAGTTCGCGCCACAGCAGGAGATCCCCTAGTCAAAACAAGCCGCTGCGTTCGTAGATGAGTCCGCGCCACAGCGCTGCCCCAACAACTTTTTTCTACTAGAGAACAACAGAATCACACTGCAGAATTCTGACAGCATGTTGAAAGTTCTTATAACTTGTGCGGCATACCCCGGACAGATAGAGAAGACACTGTCTGGTGTTGATATTTTCGTTTCATTTCCGTCAAGAAAATTCGAGTCTCAAAAATATCACACATATTTCAATATAGATAGTTCAATTCACGGAGACTCGCCATCACTCTTTATCCAAATCGCTACAGTATAAAAGTGTGCATTATAAATTGCTATTGTGTTAGGGCGTAAGTATACATAAAGGAAGCAGGTAACCAGCGCCGACCAACCAGCGCTTATCGGTACTGATCCGTGCAGGCAACCGCTACATAAAGGAAGCAGGGGCTGGCATTTTTTAACAAAAATACGCCTTGTTTCAAATATAATTTCGCGCAAATACAGCAACAAATGATGGCTTACGAGCGCTGATCGGAGCAGGTTGGAACTTGTCGGCGAAGTTCGGAGCTTGGCGGCGCTGGTTCACCACACAGTCTAGAGACTACCTGCGCCGACTAACTGCGCGGACCAGCACCGACAAGCGCTGGCAGATCAGCGCCGGCAACCCGCTTTCTAGGGTATACGCACTTAGTTATATCGCCACACAATACTTAGATGTGTGTATACGCACACTAATACAAGAAGAGATGTGTGCATACGCATCATGCGGCTACCTCTCACATAAAGAAGTGGGTCGTCTCTTGTGGATTGATCGCACTGTATATCTGCAACAACCCTAAAATAATGTTGTAGAGCTAGGAGCCCGGGTTTGATCCTTATTTCGAGAGAAAAAGCTGTAAGGGCTCATTCACACGGGTTCCGTCATTGACGATTCGTCATAAAACACGATACGTCATGACGGATGGACGTTCATATTGCATACGGAATCTTGTTTTATCACGATTCGGCAAAATATCCGAATTGATGTTCACATTCGTTTCGTGATTCAGAGTTTAGCCTTGGATGAACTATCGAATACGATGGATGTGAACACGAATCACGATTCGTGTTTTTTGACGAACGTGTTTTTTAATAGACTACGTGATTTGAGACGTGTCCGACATTCCTCACGATTCGTGATGCGTGTGAACACGGGCATTTAAAAAGCATAGCCGCCGTCAAAACAAAAATATACGGATCGTGAAAAAAGACGACTCGTCAAAAAAACGGATCATCTTCGTGTGAATGAGCACTAACTGGATGGTAGTGGAAAATAAAATAATCGAAAGATATAAACTACATACATTTTGATACCGTCTCGACGCCCAGCTCAAACAAAAATGATAAGAACCTTAGCAGATGAAACAAGAGAAAAATATCACAAATATTCGTTCGGAAGCATAGTTCAACGTCGGGAAAGTCGAGAAGAATGTCGATAGGCCCGCAAACTATCACGTCCGGATAATTTATAACACTATAGACGGTGTTTCGAATGCCAGAGTTCAATATAGTTGGGATTCGGGAGCGGTTCCCACTACATCATATGATGAAAGAATTGACGTACTAAAGTTATGTGAAATATCTGGATCATCTAGGTTTTATGGACTTGGATTTGTCTTTATGTTTTCTTTAGTCTGTTAGAATTCAGCTGATGTAGATGTTTTGGTAAGAACATAATTTATGTAAGTACCTACTTATTTTTAACATATTCGAGTACATCACACTTTTCATAGAGCTCATATGCCATGCCGCCATACATATTGCTAGTGGACCTTTCAGGAAGGTCCAAGGCATTACGTTTGCGCTAAGAGTGAACCCTAGAGGAGGGTTCCTGGAATTAGGTTAAAAACTGTAAAAATACGCTACTATGTCGTAAAATAGGTGTTTGCTTCTTTCAAGACGGTGTATTTTCCAAGAAAAACCTACTTTAAAATGAGCCGTCGACGAGGGCACCCGACATGGCGAATGCGACTACAGGGTGCCCTCCTGGAGGGTTAACGTGTTAAGACACATTTGTCCGGAGAGTAGGTAGTGGAAAATTGCATAAAAATAAACAGTATTTTTTTATTTTTTATACTATCCCTCTGCAAATCAGGATCACTACGGCTACTCCACTCGTTCTACGTCCAACCCGCTCTCGATGCCTCATTATAAAACCACAGCCTTTAGGGGATGTTTCAAGTACGCCGCCACACGCTGCTGGAACGATTTGCCACCTCCAATGCGATCCCTGAAAACGCAGGCAAATTTTAAATGCCATTTTAAAAAGTACCTTTTCGAAAAACAAAAAACAGAGCAAAAATTGTTCTACAGATGAACAATATAATAATATAGAGGATCAATGAAAACAGGTAAGTACTCACGTTATGTTTATGATCGATGGGCAAGGCACATCCTACTCCAAGCGGCTTGAGGCGGCGCGGCTTATAGCATAGTTAGGTATGTAGTTTAGTTAAATTTTGTATAAGTACCATATCGCCAATAAGGTTTGCCATTTGTATATTTTTTGTCTAAAACAATAAATAAGTTGTTAAGTTGTGCTAATGATAGTTCATGTCGTTTTTAGTTGTAAATAGACACCGTACATACTTACATTCCACCAATTCATAGCCTTAACAAAGCACCTACACGGCGAAATCACGCGAGCAATTCCAGTTTTTTTTACCTAAATTATGCAACGCTCCAGTCACACGATCACACCACTGTGACTCACGCGCAGCGCCGGCGAAATGACACACAACCAAACACCACACCACAGCTACCTATGTCGGTGCGGAAAAGAGACAAAAGCGGGGCGCAGAAAGTAGGTCAGTAGGCTTTTGTTTACTTTTTTAGATTTTGCCGGTAGGTGTTTAAAATTAAAATAAATTAACCTAAATAAATATTTCGTATTTAAAATTAAAATAATATAAGTAAATGTAAACTGATGGTGGTATGTGTGTAGGGTGTTTTATGTTTTAATTTTAATTTTTATTTCATAATTTGTTGTTTTATTATTTTTAGAAGGGGTATAATTATAATTTATTTTATTTTAATTACTTAAGTATTATATATAAGTCTTATAACTGGCTTAATATCCGCACGTCATACAGGTGATCACTGAAAATCAGCGCTGTGTTTTTGTGGTCCACGCCATAGCACAGCATAATGCTGAGTGGTCACCTTTTTGTCGCAGTTGACCATTTTATTTTATTATTTTAATTCTTTTTTTTTTTTTATATGTGTGTCTCTGTGACAAATAAATATTTTTTCTTTTCTTTTCTTCTTTTCAAATGGCAAAAGTAGAAGCACTAAGCTATTTCTGCCACTAAGCAGCATTTCTGTGTTCCGGTTTGAAGAGTATGGGTGCCGGTGAAATTACAGGTGTATGAGTCTTTTCAACTTTGTCTCCAAGGTTGACAATTCATCAGCAATCCTCTTGTTATGTTGTATAAGTATATAGACGGCCTTAACCACTTACCATCAGGTGGACCATCGGTTTGGTTGCCAACCTAATACATAAAAAAACCGGCCAAGTTCGAGTCGGACTCGCGCACGAAGGGTTCCGTACCATTATCAACGGCAAAAAAATCACGTTTGTTGTATGGGAGCCCCCTTAAATTTTTATTTTATACTGTTTTTTTTTATATTTGTTGTTATAGCGGCAACAGAAATACATCATCTGTGAAAATTTCAACTGTCTAACTATCACGGTTCATGAGATACAGCCTGGTGACAGACGGACGGACGGACAACGGAGTCTTAGTCATAGGGTCCCGTTTTACCCTTTGGGTGCGGAACCCTAAAAATGCCCGTCTACCACTGGCGCTAGTCGTAGACGTTTCACAAAGAGAGAACTAAGGGACAAGACACTTAATAGCATCAATTCGCATTTCACTCATAGAAAATGGGAATTCCATATGAAGATATGTAAGCATGCTTTCACCTTTTCGCAGTGATTCAGGTTCGCACGTGTCAGAGTATGTAGAATTGTAATAATTAAAGCTTTTTATATTATGTTCCGTTTATTGTGTTTATTGTTTCTTTTTACTTTTAAAAGCATTTCTAAACGAACAGACAACCATGGGTCATGATTTCCGAACGAAAGTTATGATCTGTGGCAATGTTTATTCAATACAAAATACTATTTATTTCACAATTAAAAAGAAACAATGCCATTATCATTTATGATGTTTAGAATACTCCTTATATTTTATTTTATTATTTCAACTTGATAATTTGTCATTATTCCATATGTTATGTAATTAAAGTAAGCTCAGTTGATGTTATGTTTTATGGAATCTTATTTAAAGGTTACAATCTAATGCTTATAAAAATAACGTAATTACCTGACTATGTTTCAAAACAGTTATGCTAAATTAGATCTTATTATTGTTACCAATGTTTAAAGTTATTTAGTTAAAATGTATGACAATCTCTGATTGGTTGAAAATAGCGCCTTATGATTACTTTTGTGCTATTGTTTGGTAAAGTTATAAAAAGGGAGGTAATTCTCAAAATGAGGCCAGTCTATATTTTTACATTAGTCTTGGAACGATTACAGGAAGATACTAAGTTAAGTACTTTGATTGTTATTTTACACTGTTACTATGCTAGTCTGATTATAAATATGTCTATGCTAATTTGATTGTAAATAATTATATATTATTTGCTATGTGTGTTTATGTATATTATTTAGCTTGACATTGCTATGGTCTGACCTATATTATTTTATTATCTGACTAGCTTGTCCTTATTATTTTCTATTCTTGTGAATTATATTGTGTATAACATGTAACTAACAACTAACCCAAATACAAGTACTCTCAGTGGTGGAGAGTCTATGTTGGTTTCATTTACCATACCCGCTGTGCCCCTGATAGGTAGATATTGTTCATAATGCTATGCTCACTATATCCATTTCTATAATCATGTCTACCGACATTATTGCTATTCCTAATATCTAGTACATTGATATTGCTAAATTATTGTTCAAGTGAAATAAGTAATAATTAGTATACTTTAGTCAAAGATATTTGTAGTTTTCATAATAAACTATTCATGGTAAATAATTCTGGTTTACATATTATTCTATCTTTCTCTCATTACATTTATACATAACTATATTTATATTATTATATGTCTTTATGTATAATCCAACATCAGAAGTGGGATCGATCTCTGGCCTCGCATAACAAATTATTAATCAATTTAATTATTTTAAGAATGGATGCTGTCTCAACACCATCTCAAAACGACGATGACATCGCGCTGCCGATCCTTGTTCCCGAGAAGTACGACGACGGAGCTGCGCACTGGTGTACGAGCATTGTGGCCCTTTCGAAGGACTTCACGTGGAGCGGCGCGGCGTCAAGACAGGGGATATAAGCCGATCTTGGATGACATCGCCCTGCCAATCTTTTACCCCTGACAAAAATTGTGAAGAAATTCAAGACTGTGGCTAAAGCCGGTAAGGCCCTCAGGGGCTCTGAACATTGATTTGACTGATGCAAATATTAATGAACCCTCTTGATAAGTTTATTGTATAATTAAAATAAATAAATGCATATCTTGCTTAAATAAATAAATCTATAACAATGAAATTGCAAGTCTGGCCTGATTGATAGATTTGAATATCGAACGTTATCATAATCTCAACTCACTGATCACATCCAGTTGCGTCTTAATCCGTATAAAATTAAAAATCTCTGATAATTATTTAGTAATACCCACATGTTAAAAATATGAAAAAAATATTATTATGAATATTTTTTTACCGTCAATTGTAATTAATTGTATTATTTGAAAATCGTAAAATATTTATTTTTATTTTTAATAAGTCCATGACTTATTGTGTATAGTAACTGGATTGCTTAGTGATTTGTGCTAGTGAAATGTAGTTGGCCGACAAGAAGTCCGTATTTCTCATGTAAGTGAATGATAATAATATGTAATCTTATAGAAATAAAGTGATAAATATTTCATGAATTAAAAGGAAGTCCGATAGTATTTCGTGCAAAATAAATATGGTATCTATATTTGTTTGTGTAAATAAATGCGTTACAGTTGTATTAGAGTTTACAGTGAAATGCAGCCAGGGTTGACCTGAGGCAACGCCCGGCAAACTGGGGTTGACCAAAAGGCAACGCCCGGAAAAACCGGGGTTGGTCAAAGGCAACGCCCAGCAAACCGGGGTTGACCAAAGGCATCGACTGAAAAAAAAAAAAAAAAAAAAAAAAAAAAAAAAAAACTGAAACCCTAACATGACGAAGCAAATGTTGATAAAGCAGGATCCCAAGCGGGTGATGCCAAATGGGTTGGCTAAATCCAAAGCGGGAGATGCTATAAATAAAAAAAAATGCAAACAAAAAAAAAAAGTTTTGAAAATATTGATACCTATTTGTTTTTACTGGAGTTGCAAAATAAAAAAAATGGGTACCTACAATATAATTACAAAGAAATCATAGACAAGGTACTATTCTATAATAAAGATGATATTAATGTAGGTACATATTATTATCATAAATTGTTTAATTATTTGAAATATAAACATTATCTAATATATAAAATTCTCGTGTCACAGTTTTCGTTGCCATACTCCTCCGAAACGGCTTGACCGATTTTGATGAAATTTTTTGTGCTTATCCGGTATCTATGAGAATCGTCCAACATCTATTTTTCATCCCCCTAAATGTTAGGGGTAGTCCACCCCTAAAATTTTATGTGGCAAAACAACGTTTGCCGGGTCAGCTAGTGTATATATATAATTATGATTATGTTAGAACCGCTGAAGTCTGTTGCTTTACTTTTAACAAGCATGTGCACCAGAAAGCAACTGACCGTTGTCAGACCGTTATTAGAAATAAATTATAAGTATATTTAGAACAAATACTTCAGTGACGAAGTATATGTCAGTATGGCCGTGACGGGGTACCAATTATTGTAAATAAATGAGTATTTTTTTAGTAAGCAGGTACTTCGGGGACGAAGTACGTGTCAGTATGGCCGTGTCAGAGTATGTAGAATTGTAATAATTAAAGCTTTTTATATTATGTTCCGTTTATTGTGTTTATTGTTTCTTTTTACTTTTAAAAGCATTTCTAAACGAACAGACAACCATGGGTCATGATTTCCGAACGAAAGTTATGATCTGTGGCAATGTTTATTCAATACAAAATACTATTTATTTCACAATTAAAAAGAAACAATGCCATTATCATTTATGATGTTTAGAATACTCCTTATATTTTATTTTATTATTTCAACTTGATAATTTGTCATTATTCCATATGTTATGTAATTAAAGTAAGCTCAGTTGATGTTATGTTTTATGGAATCTTATTTAAAGGTTACAATCTAATGCTTATAAAAATAACGTAATTACCTGACTATGTTTCAAAACAGTTATGCTAAATTAGATCTTATTATTGTTACCAATGTTTAAAGTTATTTAGTTAAAATGTATGACAATCTCTGATTGGTTGAAAATAGCGCCTTATGATTACTTTTGTGCTATTGTTTGGTAAAGTTATAAAAAGGGAGGTAATTCTCAAAATGAGGCCAGTCTATATTTTTACATTAGTCTTGGAACGATTACAGGAAGATACTAAGTTAAGTACTTTGATTGTTATTTTACACTGTTACTATGCTAGTCTGATTATAAATATGTCTATGCTAATTTGATTGTAAATAATTATATATTATTTGCTATGTGTGTTTATGTATATTATTTAGCTTGACATTGCTATGGTCTGACCTATATTATTTTATTATCTGACTAGCTTGTCCTTATTATTTTCTATTCTTGTGAATTATATTGTGTATAACATGTAACTAACAACTAACCCAAATACAAGTACTCTCAGTGGTGGAGAGTCTATGTTGGTTTCATTTACCATACCCGCTGTGCCCCTGATAGGTAGATATTGTTCATAATGCTATGCTCACTATATCCATTTCTATAATCATGTCTACCGACATTATTGCTATTCCTAATATCTAGTACATTGATATTGCTAAATTATTGTTCAAGTGAAATAAGTAATAATTAGTATACTTTAGTCAAAGATATTTGTAGTTTTCATAATAAACTATTCATGGTAAATAATTCTGGTTTACATATTATTCTATCTTTCTCTCATTACATTTATACATAACTATATTTATATTATTATATGTCTTTATGTATAATCTAACACACGCGTCTACGCATTGAATTTTGCGAATTTATGCACATTATGAATAATGCGATTAGCATAAAGCATAAATTAGCATAGATAAGCAGTGATAGCCCAGCGGTTGAACGGTTGTCTTCTATACAGGTGGATCTGAGTCCGATCCCGGCCCGAATTTTCGAGTTCATGTGCCTGATCCGCACCTCTCACTTTTCAAGTTCATGTGCGGATCCTTAAAGCCTTCCCATTCTGAGAATAAGCCCGTGGCCAGCAGTAGGACAGTAATGGTAACTAAAAACAGTCCTATGCTGATGATGATGATTAATGTCTGAATTAGTCTTATGTCGGACGCACACACGGGTGTTCATAAGCGTTGGAGTCCACGTGTGGGCACGGTACATATAAACAAATATGGCGGGAATTTGGGCACTTTTAATGCTACAGAGGCGACAATTGATGGATTCCTCGCAGTTGCGTTGGCAAGTGGATTAGAGATCGCAAAACCAGTCCGCTCATACTGTCGGTAGCTCGACGCCGCCTGTTACCGATCTAGGAATTGTGAAAATTCGTCGCTTAATCTCCTGACTGAAAATTCGTTGGTTATCCAACCATAACTGGGTCGTCAGAGGCTTGTCGGTCAGACTTGTAACGTCTGTTTTTCTCGGCCTGTACCCAGGGTTATCATACTCGCTTATTCAGTTTGTTTGAAAGAATCTGTCTTGTTCCATAGGAGCTGAAAGCTTTGAGATGAACTATAACATTTGTTATCTGTACAAATGCGCGATGTAATTCTGTATCATGAAGTTAATGTTTGTAAACTGAAATAATAATTTATTATTCATCTAAACTATTCTAAACGAACGGGATAGTTGTTTATTTGGTTTATAAACATTACCAATGCATCAATAGATGAATAGGTAAATTGTCAATTGAGCAGTCAATTAGCTAATTATGACTATAAAATACTGGCTGAATACTAAATGAAATGTTTATGTTTAGATATATTATGCAGATTTCAATGAAGGGTGAGTTTTCTTTTTTTTTTCTTTTTCTTTAAAAAATGTTGCCCCACACTAAGATTTCTCTTGTATCGTGGGTGCGTTTACAGACACAAATCTCACAAACAAACGCCCAGACCCAAAACAACCATCTGTAGGCCATACAAATTTTTGTTCCGTGTGGGAATCGAACCCACGACCCGTAGCGCAGAAGCCAATCGCTTAGCCACTGCACCAAACGTGTCGTTGAAGTTTATTATTAGTCTGTATTCTATACAGTCAATTAGTTTACCCTACCACACTTCAAACTTCACTACAGAACAGATTAATCTTGGAATTATGTGTGTAGCTGTACTTTATTCAAAGGCAATTAAAAGCAACTAAGGTTTACCTGAAGATTATAACCGGCCAACTGCGAGTCGGACTCGCTTACTAAGGATTCCGAACCACCATTAGTTTTCCTTCTTTTTATTATTTGTTGATAACCTATAAAGTATGCACTGCAATCGTACCAACTTTCATGCTTGTGGTACCGTTTTTAAGACAGAGCAGGAACAAAAATGAAGGAAACATTTTTTTTTTCGTTTATTCTGATGGGTTATTTTGTATTTATTATTTTTAATATTTGCCATGATAGAGACTATAGTAACACATATTCTGTGAAAATTCCAACAGGCCACCTATTACGGTTAAAAAGATACAGCCCTAGGACATACAGACGGAAGACGGACGGACAGACGGCGTAGGCTTAATAATAGGGTCCCGTTTGGCGCTCTTTGGGTTCGTACCTCTAAAAACAAAAGGTTTTATGGTTTCATTAAATGTTGTAAAGATTTTACAGACTACGCAAAGAAAATTTACTATTACTATCGTAAACGAATTTGTATGTACATAAATATAATTAAAGCGAAGTGAAACTTTTTAGTGGTCGGGGTAATCGCAAAGCGTTGCTTTAGCGAAGACATTTTATTAACATTTGCTTTCCCAGCTCTCAGCGAGTAGAGAGAAAATCTCGAATATTCGTAAAATTTAACACTAGATTTTAAAACTTCCTCACCGCACTCTGGGAATGGTCATGTGTTGTAAGATTCAACAAAACCCAGCAAGCTTGGTAGTACGATCTATACGGTCCGCCTGGCTAGCTACCACCCTCACATTAAACTCCGGCGCCAAGCACCGGCGCACCCTGGGCAATCAGCCCCGCTACCAACCTTGCTGACTGGATAATCTTTTCACCACGGCATGAGCTATTCTTGTATAGTTCGTGCCGACACGATAGAAGAATACAAGAATACAAGATAGAATTTTTTCCTTGCTGCATCGGTGGACGTCATCCTGTCAACGCCGGCTGTCGCTGAAAACCAGCGCTGTGACTCTGTCTCGTACGTGAGTCATAGCATTATGCTGAGCGATGGCCGTTTTGCGCGGATGTGACGCATATTTTTCCCAATAATTTATTTTTTGGTTTTGTGTACAGTTTTATTTTTGTGAACATAACGTTGGCGCGAATAAATAATTTTTCTTTCTGCTTTTTCTTTCTAGAAGAAGAAGAATAATTATAATTAATAATTATTATCCTGTAACTGCCCCACTGCACGGAAAAAGCCTCTTCTCATACACAGAAGAAACGAGCATTGATCGCCACGCTTGCTCTCTGTGGGTTGACCGATTTCAGACCATTAAGTCCAGCTTTCCTCACGATGTTTCCCTTCACCGTATGTCAGTGGCGTCTTAGATTTACTAAGAAAGTACATATGACATTGAATAAGTCACATTGGTACATGCCTGGGTTTGAACCCGCAACCCGGTGCATATCAAGCGGGTTGCGTCAGTAAAATAATAATTTAATAAAAGATAAAACAAAGTGTACCAACACTAAACATAAAACCTCATCACCAGCAACAATCTTTTCACTATCATAATAATACATGTTTCTATTTTGGGGGCTCAACGTAATTTTACGTCGGAAATTTCATTATCCGTTGCTTAATCAAATAACTCGCGTAATGGCCGGCAGCATTACCCCTCGCCATTGCATTTTCATACTAGTGCACTAGCGTTTTATCCTACATACTCACGGATATATACGTATATTTACGATATAGTGCGGTCCCGTTTTCATGTGGAAAGGAATGAAACGTTTTTATACGTTGTAGAGAAGTGAACATTTATTGGAAGGAAGTTATTCTGGTGGCTTATGCTCTGCGTAAAACTAATTATACCGCGTCTGGATATAAAAGACTAGGCAGATTAGCGGAACTATCTTTATTTATTTATTTAAGGATCTCTGACAAAGGATATACTCAAAAATTGACGACACGTTTAGTGCAGTGGCTGAGTGATTGGCTTCTGCGTCGTGGGTTCGATTCCCACACGGAACAAAAATTTGTATGGTCTACAGATAGTTGTTTCGGGTCTGGGCGTTTGTGTGTGAGATTTGTGTTTGTAAACGCACCCACGATACAGGAGAAATACTAGTGAGGGGCAACGATCTCTTAAAAAAAAAAAAAAAGATATTGGTAATAAGTCACATACATTATAAAAAGCCAGTGTACGCCTTCAATTACGAGAGACCACAGAATGCAAAAATTATACAAAGCAATTAATTATAAAACTAATATTATGTTACCGGCAAATAAGCAATAAAATTAGAGGTATACATGTATTCGTTATGTAGAATGATTAAAATTTTAATTATGTAATGGAGAAAGAGGTCAATCGTCGAATCCGTCTCGGCTGGGCCGCGTTCGGGAAGCTACGTAATATCTTTTCGTCCCAACTACCACAGTGTCTCAAGACGAACGTCTTTGACCAGTGATTACTTACGGCACTGAAACGTGGTCGCTCACATGGGCCTCATAAAAAAGCTCTAGGTCACTCAAAGGAGTTTCCCTGCGTGATCGTATCAGAAATGATGAGATCCGCAGGAGAACCCAGGTAACCGACAGCTCGAAGAATTGCCAAACTTAAGTGGCAGTGGGCGGGGCACATTGCTCGCAGAACGGATGGCCGATGGGGCCGAAAAGTTCTGGAGTGGCGACCGCGTACCGGAAGACGCAGCGTGGGTGGCCTACCCACAAGGTGTACCGATGATCTGGTAAAGTCGCGAGAATCCGCTGAATGCGAAGAACAGGACCGGTCGATGTGGCGATGCTTGTGGGAGGCCTATGTCCAGCAGTGAACGTCTTTCGGCTGAATGATGATGATGATGAAAATATTATTTGTTCTGTTTAGGCTTTTTCCCAACTATGTTGGGGTCAGCTTCCAGTCTAATCAGATGCGGCTCAATACCTGCATCTTACACAAAGCGACTGCCATCGGACCCCCGCAGCAACCCAGTTACTGGGCAATGCCGTATCCTAAGGTTAGACCGGTTGTCAGACTTTCGGGCTTCTGACTACCAGTAACGACTGTCATATGTATTCGTATGACACCCGAGACCGACGGTTTAAGGTGCTCTCAGAAGCAAGGGAGGGTCTTGATGTGTAACGTGGTCGCCGCGGCAAGCGAAGTTATACCTTGAAAACCATAATATATGATCCGCGCAGGGGCCTAATTCTCCTAAAATAAATCTTGATAAATCACAACCGAACCAAGGCTGAACCGTTTATTCAGACAGTTCTCAATTTCAAAAGCTATCAAATTGTTTGACACAAAAAACAAAATCAATCATTTTGAAAGTTTTCGAAAACAAAAACTGACTAACGGTTGTGGTTCGATTGCGTTTGGCAACAATTTATTTTAGGAGAATTGGGCCCCAGTTGTTAATTAGCCACGAGCCCCTCTAAATTAAAATATAATTTATTCACTTAAAAACACATCTGTACATTTATCTGATGGATTGGATTGGATAATAGCATGATAATTAAAGTAATGAAATCATTACAGTCACGAAAGTCTGGTAAATAACCCTTCAAATTCTAACTGCCCCAATTTCCTATGCCCTTCGCTACTTGAAATTGAAATTCGTTGAACAAGTTTTTAATGATTGGCCTACATTAGACTATGTTTAAAGTTTATCCACAAACTATTTGTTTATTGATAAAACACTATTTAACAAAAAATAAAACTGTCAAAAAAAGTGCACCAATTCCTGATAGTTACTGTTAATTTTATAATATGGTAATATTTCATTAGTTTTTTTTGAATTCAGTCATATTTTTTCTTAAAAAGTATTTTGTTTTTTTGTTTTAATGGCCTTTAATCGAAACATAGTTAGACCTACTAAAAACGCTGCTCGTAATATTCCAGTTCCATTATCCTCAAAGGTCTTCATCAGATCTTCACCTAAATGGGACCATTTCGGGAGAAAACTCTTTCAAACAAAAAAAGGATCATTCAAATCGTTGCATAGAGTTAGTCCAGGAAATACATTTAAAAAAAACTGACGAAGTGAGACCCACCTCCTTTTTGAATAAGTCGGTTAAAAATGTCCCAGTTTAATTTCAGTTTCAATAACATTTCCATTATATTTGAATATCGAATATTAACAGAAGTAGTGATGACGTTTATTTACTTTACGACCGGAAAAGTAGGTCATTTGAATGCGTTTTCATAACTTACGTTCAATTATACTTAACGTTCATATAAAGTTGGATTAATATTTCATGTTTCATGCGAAAATGTGTTGACTTGGTTTTTAATATAATTTGTACTTGATTTACTTAATTATGTCAATCGAAAGTGCTAAAAAACAATCTTAAAGCTTGTAATGTGTGATTGGATGCTGAGCTGAGGGAGTGATGACGATTATAATGAGGTTGCTGCCGATCTTCAATGGCTGAGAAGGTTGCAACGATGTTCCTGCTGGCGTCACCAGTGTGGAAGCACTGTCTGTGACGATCACGTCGAACACCATACGCCATTCTTCCTCAATGGTGACTACCATTGAGGAAGAATGACGTATGGTGTTCCGCCAAGGAAAAGAGGTGATCCTCCAACCAGGCGGGTCTTATGCCTGGCGATCTACTGCCCAACGGTTGATGTTTTGTGGACAAGCTTTTAACAAAAACTATTCGGTATAATGATCGCGTATTTGTCGTAAGGACCACCCAGTGGTGGTCATTGGTTGTTATGACGTGCGATTTAATGATAAAAACTGCACCCGTAAGTAGAGGAGAAAGATTAAGCCACGCACAGTACGCGTAAAGTAACTTCGCTCCTCTGAAGTGAGGAGCAGAACGCTGAAAGCCTGATTCAGAGCGGCAAAGTTATTTTAAGCGTACCAAATAACTTTACCCCTCTGAAGTGAGGAGCAGAACGCTGAAAGCCTGATTCAGAGCGGCAAAGTTATTTTAAGCGTACCAAATAACTTTACCCCTCTGAAGTGAGGAGCAGAACGCTGAAAGCCTGATTCAAAGCGGCAAAGTTATTTTAAGCGTACCAAATAACTTTACCCCTCTGAAGTGAGGAGCAGAACGCTGAAAGCCTGATTCAAAGCGGCAAAGTTATTTTAAGCGTACCAAATAACTTTACACCTCTGAAGTGAGGAGCAGAACGCTGAAAGCCTGATTCAAAGCGGCAAAGTTATTTTAAGCGTACCAAATAACTTTGCCCCTCTGAAATGAGGAACAGAACGCTGAAAGCCAGGTTCAGAGCGGCAAAGTTATTTAAATTAAGTTATTTATTCTACAAATTGGATATTTAAAAATAATTTTTACGTGTCGGTTTGTTTTTATAAAGCTAAGATGTACCTAGTCGACGTTTCCTATCTGACTACAATACGGCCGACGTTTCTTGGCGAGTCTGAAGTTAGCTGATTAGCTGCGCAGTAGACAATTTCGTTTCTAAAAGATTCATTGCGCAGCCAAACAACTAACTTCAGACTCGCCAAGATACGTGGGCCGTTTTGTACCTCTGAGAAGAACGGCTGAACAAACTCAGAGGTCAAGGTCTCTTTTAAAGTCCAGACATATTTTCTGTGGCAAAAAATTGTGTAAGGACAATGCAGAGCAACGCGACTGGCCTTTTGAGGAAAGTTCCAGAGCAGTTTGAGAGGACCTGTCCCAACAGATGGAACAGTATTTTAGCCGCACGGCTCGTATGTCTGTACGTGTTTACTGAATTTGCGTGGCGCGGAAATAGCCGCTTAGGTAGAACAAACACGTACAGACATGCAAGCTTAGTGGCTGCAAGCGCAGCGTTCACATGTTTGTACGTGGCTTTAGACCGTGGGCCTCGTTTTATATTTAATAGAGTAAAACAAATACAGGGCGTATCCGAAATCGCGTAATTCCTTCAAACTGCGTTACTGTGACTTAGATTGACCCTGAATGGGATTAGTTAGGATACAACAAAAAAAAACGAATAGAAGGTTAGGTTCTGTTTCAGGGTCATTTTAGCGCCCCGAATTAACTGACAGCGCGGAGCGATATCGCGCTAGTCGCGCCCGCCAGCTTTGACGCTGTGCTTTGATTAATTTATGCGTGGCATCAAAATGTTCAAGCGATTTTTTTTTCTTTTAGGTATTTAAACCTTATTGCGTGTGTCCAGTGTGTCTAGATACGATCAATTAACCCTATTACATTTTTTTGTCATTCTTCATTCCGTGCGTTCTTTATATGTACCTAACCGTAAAGGTCATGTGATTCTAAGAAATTACGTGAATTCGTTTACAGTCTGTATTTTATTCACTAGAGCCTAACCCCGCTCTGACGTCTATGAACGAAAAAAACTATAAAACTTATCAGGCAACAATCTCACAAATTGTAGGAGTCGGCTAGGAAAATAGTTAGCCGCTCGTAAGCAATGGCTGGCTACTTCTCACTCCTTATCTAATGTTTCAATCTTACTCACCGCTATTACTGGCCCGCTTACTGGCTTGCTTTGAGTAGTACTGAGAAACTTCGTGGCTCAGTAACGATACCCTACGGGCAATACTTGCATTATTTGGTTTGGTTATTTGATCGTAAACTGTTCCACCTGTATTGAAATTAGCCTATTATCGTTATATAGAAACAAGTTGATAAAGTGCTGCTGACTGGTCTGAGAAACAAGTTGATAAAGTGCTGCTGACTGGTCTGTTTTATGGATGCAATAAAGAATTTGAATTGAATTGAATTGGATATATGATAAGACTACCTATATATGTAACATATGTATATACAAGTTTAGTCTAAACTGTAAAGACTAAACCTGAAACTAGTTTGTTCAGAATCACTAGGAAAATCGATTGACATAGTTTTTACACCACATTATATTTTTCCTTTTTTTTTTCATTAATTTCAATTCTCTTTCAATAGGTTTCTATGCATAACAGTGGACGGACCTTGAGGCTTGAAATGGTCCGCTCGGTCAGTTTCCGTGTATTAGAAAACCCCTGCATAGCATATCTCATGCATTTCACGCTTTACTAGGGAACTTAACGCGACATAAAATAAGGTGTAACGTGGAGATTTATTAAAAATAAAACACACTCAGGCAGTTCTGATCAAAATCTTGTTGGGGTGTCTCGGTTCTTGTATTTACTAAAAATAAAGTTGTATAGGAGTATATACAAGGTTAGTCGGAAAGGGGGTACTAATCCGAAAGGGTGTTAAAGTACACATAACATAACTTTTGTTCTACAACTTGTCCCAAAAGTCAATAGTGTAAGAGAAATAGCTGTTTAAAAATGTCATAAAAATACGCTAACATCTAAATATCTATCTTCAGCTGTGAGCAGCTGTGTATACATTTTAGGTCATATTTGAGGTCACGGAATAGACGCTCCATTTTCTGATTTCGTAACTAAAGCAGGGAAGAAGATTTTTTGAAAAATCTAAAATAAATATAATTTTGTATAGAAATAAAAATCGGCCAAGTGCGAGTCGGACTCGCGCACGAAGGGTTCCGTAACATTATCTATAAAAACGGCAAAAAATCACGTTTGTTGTAAGGGAGCCCCCTTAAATATTTATTTAATTCTGTTTTTTAGTATTTGTTGTTATAGCGGGAACAGAAATATATCATCTGTGAAAATTTCAACTATCTAACTATCAGGGTTCATGAGATACAGCCTGGTTACAGACAGACGGACGGACAGCGGAGTCTTAGTAAATTTGATAGGGTCCCGTTTTACCCTTTGGGTACGGAACCCTAAAAATGATTGAATTTAGAAATTTTAACCCTTGCTTTAAAACATTAATTACTGATACTTTAAGTGGCCTGAGGATGAGTACTAGCTAATAACGCCGCGTTTGGTGAAACATAATTTGTTTCATATTCGTAATCATAACTGCAAGTAGACTCCACATTCTGTCGTACTCGCAACTGTAAATTATGCAACTGCCAAATGCAGGTTGAAGGCAATTAGGATGTAGTCAGTGCAACTGCGTGACAACTGCCGACTGAATGTGCAGCCCTCTTGCAGTTATGATTTCAAATACAAAACGAGATATATTTTACCAAACGCAGCGTTATTAGCCCCCAGTACTCCTTTTTCTTTCACGTAGGGTAGAAATCCGTCTCTAAGTGACGAATAAATAGAGTCTCGAACTTGTTTGCACAACATTGAAGCATTTCACTCAAATAACTCCTTTAAGTTGTGATCGCTTATACTTTAATTATAACATAACATCACGTCTTATTCCCCGAAGGGTTGGCAGAGGTGTATAGTAGGCACACCCTCATTGTGCCGTTATGTTTAAATCCCATGTAATAGGGGGCGAGCCTATTGCCATCAACCGGGCACTAATTCAGACTTCGGGTTGCTACGGAGAAATTCCACACGGGAAAACCCAATAACACTTTGCCAGACCTGGGGATCGAACTCCGGACCTCACGCTCAGCAGTCGCGCTTGCGACCGCTAGACCAACGAGTCAGTCTACTTTAATTATGTAATTTTTTATTTCCCGCACTATGATATAAATGAATTAACTGAATTAATAATACTGCCTGTAATGATCAAGGTTGGTCAGTAAGCCCGAAAGTCTGACAACAGGTCTAACCTTAGGATATCGGCATTGCCCAGTAACTGGGTTGCAGAGGTCTGATGGCAGTCACTCTGTGTTAATACTGGTATTCAGCCGCATCTGCAGTGCGAGCACGGTTCTTCATATCGAGTCGAGTCGAGAAATTTATCAATTATAAACGTCAAACTTGACATAAGATATGGATAAAACGACAGCTCTTGTCGTTATATCTATATCTTATGTCAAATTTGACGTTTAGAATTGATAAATTTCTCGAATCGACTCGATAAGATCTCGAGTCGATAAAAATTTAAACATACCGAATCTTATCGAGGGTCGGTAGCACGGAACTTGCTTCGGGAACTATATAGAGCCTTGTCGACGGCTATGTTTTCTCGACAGCTTATCAACTTTACAAATAGCAACACCAGAAATATGCAGATACACAAATACTATCACTAAAATATTTACAATACTATTAAATAATCTAAGCAATTAGAAAATAACCACAGAATAATAAAAAAAAAACTCCGCTGTGCTTTCAACATTAACAAGATGATTTCTCAAAATCCATTTTTTTGCTTCAAAAAGTCTTTATCGACCAACTTTTTAAAGACGACAACAATTCGAGATAATTCGAGAAATTTACCAATAAGAACTGTCAAAAGTCGATATAATCGTTAAATCTTATCGAATATGTCGACTTCATATCGAGGCGTCGGTAAATTACATTGATGAAAGAAAAATAAGAGGATATCAGATGTGGTCACATGACCTGAAGCCAAGTTTTCCTCTTATGGCGTCGACTCCGCCCTCAGCAATGAATTACATCTTCTGATGCAACACTTTGTCATGTTAGGTTTTGTTCACTTATCCTTTATAATACAACAAAAAATACCTAAACACCCAAAGTTCACTGTAAAACTGTAAATAAACTTCGAACAAAGCTTGAATGACAGACGAAAGACATAAGTAATTCTCTAAAATGGCGTCATGTCAAAAATATCCTTAAAGGCGGAGCTTGGTGACGTTGAAAAATGATAATAGAAAATTAAAATCTATGACATATAGTGTACACACTTTTTACATTTGTAAATAATTACGAGTAAGAACGAGACAGATTATATTTTTTAACGCGGCACATATTGGCATAGTATTTAAAAAAAACATCAATTTAGGGCTTATCCTCTTATGTTTCTTAAATCAATGGTAAATTGCGATCCGTGCTACCTTTGTCGTTTTATCAATATCTTATGTCAAATTTGAAGTTTAGAGTGGATAACTTAACGTCTCGATAAAATTCGATAAAAAGAACCGTGCTCGCACTGCAGGTGTGATAGAAGTAGTGGTGGCGACTGGCGGTGTGCCTATAAAAGGCCCGACACGCTCCGGTTCGTCTTCTCTCGTGCCTCGGCTCGGCAGCCGCAAGATAAGTCTACCTACACCTGAAGACCATGGGACTCCTTGTATCGTCTAGAACCACGCCCTGTAATTTAATTACTTATAAAATATATATTGTACGGCTAAAAGTGTTTTCATTATTCTTCCGTAAGTAAACGCCTGCTAAACTGCTACTGATTCTGCTTCTTGGTAGATTTTCTGATTTTATGTGCATAAGTTCGTTAAGCGTTGACTTCTCAAGCCACCCTTAACCTGCTAAGCGTGACACTGGTTAGATAATAATCTGACCCCAACATAGTTGGGAAAAGGCTAAGCTAAAAACGTGATTATCTCTATTCCAAAATTACAACACCATCCGAAAAATACTACTTTTATTATTCCAATTCCAGTTCCAAAGGAAAAACTACAAACAATTTGATACGTGCCTACTGGTCGTAACAATAGTAAATAATAGGGTAGGGCCACACTGTGGGGCGTCACATCCAACTATTACTAAGCTTAGGTTGGAAAATTGAAAAGTTAACGAGCCTATTCCACGATGCTCGCGTTTCTACCGACCACCTTTGTTTTAACGCGCGGCGCCCGTCGGAACTCGGGCTTATTAAGGGGAAATTGCTTGGAGTAACATGAAAGGTGTGTGTCGATGACCTAATTTTTGCTTGAAATCTTGTGGGAGTAATGAGTTTGTTAATAGGATTTCGTGGGCGATAGAAATGTTTATTGGTTTGGGGAAAGATTTTGGTTTATATAATTATGAAAAGAACGTCATCATGGGAAGAGTAAAGGGGAATAGATCCCGTAGCCTAAGACCATGTGGCGATG
Organism: Amphipyra tragopoginis; assembly: GCA_905220435.1. Classification (NCBI taxonomy): domain Eukaryota; kingdom Metazoa; phylum Arthropoda; class Insecta; order Lepidoptera; family Noctuidae; genus Amphipyra; species Amphipyra tragopoginis. Next base: position 10,862,017 of record HG992006.1, read on the forward strand.
GCAGTGGTGGCAACGGGCAGGGTGGTCCTATAAAAGGCCCGGCACGCTGCAGTTCGTCTTTTCTCGCGCCTCGGCAGCCGCAAGTTAAGTTATACCTACACCTGAAGACCCTGGACTCCTCGTGTCGTCTAGAATCACGCCCTGTAGATTAATTTGTAATTCTTATAAAATATTCACCGTGTCCCAAAACTCAACGGTAAGTGGGCACCAGAGGGTGGCCCTGCTCATGACTAGGTAGGGACTCGAGAAAAAAAAGTAAAAAAAAAACTTTTTTTTTTAAATTACAATGTGATCCTACCTATTTGAAGTCCTTCGAAAATTGACGAAAATAAGTTCGATTGATTTTTGTGTAAAAACTACAGGCATTCTGGGATTTTTAAGGGTTGTGGTGGATAGCAGTGCTACTTAGGATGCCAATATGAAAAAAAAGAAGAAATATTTTAAAAAAATTCGAAGGATTTCAATTTCCTTTACGGAATTTAAAAAAAAAAGATCTTTTTTTATTTTTTTCTCGAGTTGTCACGAGCAGGTCCACCCTCTGGTGCCCGCTTATCGTTGACTTTTGGGACACGGTGTATATTGTACGTTTAAACTGTTTTCATTATTCTTCTGTAAGTAAACGCCTGCTTTTCTTGGTAGATTTTCTGTGCATAAATGCTCGTTAAGTGTTGACTCCTCAAGTCACCCTTAACCCGCTAAGCGTGACAACCATGTCACGGGTTCGCTCCAGATGACCATCAATGAGGCTGGAAAAAGATCGCACCTGGCGTCATGAAGTTTATGCATCAGCGATGAAGGAAAAAAAAAGAGAAAGGAGAAAGGAGGGCGACAATAACATCAGATCGTGCTGCCTTGCGATGGTTGCTGTAATTAAAAGTTTATTTCCTACTAACAAACTAATTGTTCACTAATTGGCTCTAAATAGAAATACCACTCGAACATCTGTTAAGATAAAAAGGATGAAAGCGGCACCTCAATGAAGGGAACGGTAATGGTTTCGTAATTTAGAGATGCAAAACGTTTTGAATTTGGGTAGCTTTGTGGCTCAACACGAATAAAGAACATTTTTTTATTTCCAGAACAATTAATTTTGCTCCGGATATTTCAATAAACAAAAGTTTAAAAAGGAAGTTTACTCTGTATTGTAAAAAACAGACAGGAAATAAAAATACCAAAAACAATATTGCTACCATAGTTCCCATTTCAAAACTTCCCACAGACTAAAAAATAAACAGAGTGGAAACACTAAAAACAAGTGAGCGTTGACTAGCAGTAGCTCAACGGTACTTAACCCTTAACGAGGCTACGTGACATTCTCGGAATTAAAACAAACAACTTCGCACAAGTCGAAATTCCTACTTATTCAACAGGACATTAATTATATACTTTCGTCGTCTTTTGTGGAGCTCTAAATGTCTTTTCAGTTTCGTATATTTTTTTGCTAAGCAAGACAATAGGCAAAATATGAATATTTATTTCTGGGACGTAATTTTTATGAATGTTTTATTTTATTTTGTCTTTTGTAGGTTCCGGAAATAAGACTAAACATTTATTTGTACAATTCCTCTTCACTCTGGCACTTTTCGGGCTTCCATTGTTTTTTTTACTATGTATTCCTATATTCGTAGGCTCAATAATATTAATTTAGAAACGTGTTCTTTGTACACATGACGTAATTTTTTTAAATGGTGCGGTATTTACCTTGGACTTATTTAGTTCTTCAGATGGCAAACTTGCGGGCCGGGCATATGAATGTTGCTCACGAAACTTATTAAATAAAAACTTATTTGTATCAATTCGTTTTTTACTTGCGTAAATCTAGTTACTTATTCTAACCGATACACAGCAAATCTTAACAAACTCATAATTGACATCTTCATTACGACTCCCAAATATATTTACAAGTAAGCATTTAGACAACAACAACAAAATTTGTATTTCTAGGTATTAAATTAAAAATTCAAATTATGGTATCCTCATTAATTCTGGAAACCACCTTATTACATACAGTATTTAATCGGTCCGACAATAATTGGTGAAAATGGAACATGTTATTATAAAGTAATTAATATATTATTTATGAAAGATATTTCAAAGGGTCGTTTATCCCTCAAAAATCTTGCCCACACAACAGTTGATCCGATTTTATCGAAATGGCCGACTGTCACCGATTCTCACTGATTGTATTTTATTGGCGCTAAGTCATGTTGCGAACACACGTTGCAGGAGGAGTGTTATCGTTACCCGTGCGTGACGACAGTGGAAAATCGGATACCCAATCTCACTGACTATAATCGGTTGACGGCTACAAATCGGTGAATAAAAGCGGCCGTCAACATCAGACCTAAAGGAAATATTTTCATAGTCACATTATAACTGAAAATATCTTCAAGCTAATGTTTCAGTCCATTATGTCTAAATGACCTCTTCTGATCACAGTTTGGTTAAACGGATATTAAAATTTCCAAGACTTGAATTATACTTTCAAGTGATTGTGATTTGATATCTTGAGGGGAAAATTGAAATGTTCATCGAACGAATTGTTCCGGGGTTTTGAGTAAGTAGGTTAGGATTTTATGATCACTCGAGATAAATGAAATGTTATTACAGATTATTTGGGGCTTGATTGGAGAATATTGGTTATTTGGATTATTCGTTGGTTGTAATAATGTTTTATCATGTACTTATACCTATACAGGCTGTAAGGGTAAACACCGTTATTCTTGAAACCAGTGGTTTGGTTTCATTTATAGAACGTAAAATCAATGAAAAATAACAAACTTTTTTTTTTTATAAAATTTTCATTTTCCCTCAAAAGCATTTCACCCTATGCGCGGGGGCAACAAGCTACGGGAGGGAGCGCGGGGAACTCGCCGCGTGGCCCAACGCACGGCCCCGCACAGTTTGCTACCCCAGTCAGTCAGCTGTCTCGTTAGCGAGTGTCTGTACGCCGCGTCATAGCGCCGCCGCGCCGCTCATTTCTCGCGCTTATATTTTTTTATTTTATTTTTACTCGGTCCTATATTTTTATGTTTAAGTCAACTACCCATGGTTTCAAGGATAACGGTGTTTACCCTTACAGCCTGTATACGTATTGAAGTAGATAATTTAAGGGAATTTATTTATTTTGCCTCTTTTTAGCTGGGATGTGACGGGATTTAAAAATTAAGTTGGCTTTGATTTGAAAATTTGTAGCATGTTGTTGTATGTGGGTAAATAAACTCCACAAATTTAATAAAAAAGGTCGCCACTTTTCACCTGGGTGATTTAATTCCAAGGTGAAATGACTCCGAGATGATTAGGAGAACACCCAAAATTCTACTTTGTCCACCAAAGTGATGTCACTCAGGTGAACAAAGTGGAATATACCGATGTTATCAATACATTGGCTGATTCTACCATCAATCTATGTTAGTTATAACGTAGTGTCTGTGAGAAATGACAGGATTGGTTATACAGAAATTATTGTACGATACTGATACGACTTCGAGCTAATTGCATATTAAGCCCATTACTGTCCCATTGGACAAGGGCCCCTTCTCAGAGTGAGAATAGTTTAGACCTTAACTAATTTACATCCTACCTACATTTTTACACTGTTAGTCACAAAACAAATAATAAATCAAATTGATCCTGAAACGTAATAAAAAATAGAGAGAGTAGATTCGCCAAATACAGACAGCAAAATAGAATGCAAATAAACAAAATACCGTTTGTTTTGTATACAAAATCGTGCTTAATGAAAATCCATCATCATTTAAAACGAATACTTGCCATGTTTCACTACTGTCCGTTGAATCGGGAGTATCTGCCAACTACGGAGAGAATTCTGCCTGAATTTCATCAAGCAATTTTTGGTGCCAGCCTAATTGGATATAGGGATAAATAAATCAATTAAATTGTTCCGCTGGCTGAGCCCTCTAATGGCGTTGGATGTTGGTGCGTAAAAACCAATCCAGGATGACCTACCCCACCTCTTTTCCTGTATTAATTATTGGATGTGAGCAGCTAAAATATTTTAGGAGACATAGGTCGAGCCAAATTGGTGCTTTGACAATTATTTCATAATTTTCGATTTTAGAAGTGGGATTTTTAAGTGTCTGTATTTTGGGTTTAATTTTCCATGCACTCAATGCTAAGCTCATTGATAAGGGCGATTGTGCACTGCATCCGAGCTGAATTCGAGAAAATGCGAACCGAAAATAACAGAAGTACTATTTGTGTGAACATGAATTTTCATAATTTTATTATTGTAATAAACATTATGTTTCTTTTGTATAAAGAGTCAATTAAATTATTTACCTGACAGACAGAACTGTGTTGCTAGGGAGTTTGTTCGCCGTTTCTTCTTCACAGCATAAACACCAGGAAGCGGTGAAGGGCGGGTGATTTGGAGGTTGTCTTCTGTAAAATTGAAGTTCAAAAATAACTTAAGTAGTGCTAGTCTATTATGAATAAATGGATTTTGAAGTTTGAACATTTGTACACTGTAACCGATCCGAATTTCATAGATTTGCAGCCGAGTTCGTTTGGACCGTGTTTTCGCGGATTCAGATTCGGAGCAATGCACAAGCGCTCTTAAGGAGAATTTAAAAAATTATTTTCTTTTGTGAACCTACAATGTTTTTTTATTTGTTTTAAACGGTGTTCCTTTTACAACTCTGTAGTCTGTATTATTCTTGGAATACTTTATGAAATTAAAAAAAGTAGCTAGGTACTTTAAATGTAAATGAGGTATAATTTGCTTGTAATTACGTATTAGGACTTTTGTCATGTTGGCCTATTTTTATTGTATTTTTAGTATCGAAAACCTATCATTATGTGGCTTGATGTCACGCACGGATTTCTTTATATTTTATTCAGCACAAGGTTTTGTAATTGGAGTATGTTTATTTTTAATAATAAATCATTATTCTTGAAGTAATAATTTAAATCATAGGTATTAAAAATAAAATAAAGTACCTAATGTCTTGAAAAAATAGACGATGAGAGCCTTTATGTAAAATCAAAGTTAACAAAAGTTAAGTGCCTCGGGACTAAACAAACTAATTAGCTTCAATTCGTATTTCACTCATAGAAAACGGGCATGCGTACCTATTTACGCATGCTTTCACATTTTTGTATCGATACAGATTATGTGACACGAGCAAAAATGCAACCTATATAATCCAGCTTTGGCATGCGTCAGCACGCTTACGCACGGTGTCGTATGATATAGAATGCTTTCACATTTTTGCATCGATACAGATTATGTGACACGAGCAAAAATGCAACCTGTATAATCCAGCTTTGGCATGCGTCAGCACGCTTACGCACGGTGTCGTATGATGTAGAATGCTTTCGCAGAATGTGAAATACAGGAGTAGACTATAAAAATACGAAATGAGATGAATATAAGTTTATAGTGGCACAGAAGATAGTTCGCTCCAAGGACTTGCGCGAGTCTTTTTAGTGTACTGTCAATAGCTGTAAATTTTACTCTGCTACGAATGGTATTGTACCTACCTATTCAGTTTCTAATATTTACACCACATCAAAATCGTTTTTACCCATAAACGGTTTACTTAGTAGTTTCAATTCAACGTTTAAATTGTATCAAGGAGGTCAAGTAACTAAAAGTTAATTCTAAGCGTTCCGGGTTGGACCACCCGATATAAGAAAATCGGAGTACGACTTACCTTTTCTCTGCTGCAACCGCCGTCTCAGTACCCAAATGATGACGAAGAGTCAGTCACAAACTCACACCATACGGTGCTGTGAGAATGTTCTTGACCTCGATTTTTAAACACAACGCACGGCGTCAATTAATCTCGCGGGGAGCGGGCAAACGCGGCAACTGACAGTTTTCACACGATTTCACAGGTGATGTGGATAAATGTATCTAAAACAATGCAGTTCTATGCGAATTGCAGTATGGTCATGACAAACATCAGTTTGCTAATTCAGGATAAGTTTAATTTAAAAATAAACTAGGTAATATTTATGATTAGTTACGGTTTACTCGCGTGCATTATTAGGGGATTGGCCTACTACGATGTCAATAGTCGATGTTCGACTCGCGATCTCGCCGCGTGTCCATCTCATCATCATCTGCCTAGCCTTTTCCCAACTATGTTGGGGTCGGCTTCCAGTCGAACCGGATGCAGCTGAATATCAGTATTTTATATGGAGCGACTGCCTATCAGACCTCCACAACCCAGTAACTGGGTAATACGATACTCTTGGTAAGACTGGTTGTCAGACTTTCTGGCTTCTGACCAACAGTAACGACTGTCAAAGATCTACAAATGACAGCCGGGACCAACGGCTTTACGTGCTTTCCGAGGCACGGAGGAAACTCGCTATGGTAAATGGTCACCCATCCACAGACCAACCTCGGCAAGCGTGGCTTAACCCGGAAGATCGGTCTATGCGGCTGTAATTATTTATCCACGAGCTCCTCGCCGCGTGTCCATCTATCTCATGATAAAGGTCAAGGGAAACTAGTCGCGCAATCCTCAAAAATGCACGTGAGTAAACTGTAACTAATCGTAAATAATATGAATATGTCTCACAACAGTGAAATACAAAAACTAGGTGATATATCAAATCCATGAGAACGTAGGCCGTCTGCGACTAATGTATAGTTTCAATTTAGTAACAATTTACAAGATATACTCGTAAGTAAGGGTTACTCTAGAGAATGTGAAGTTAGACTACGACCCACATCTTCTATAATGATTATCTAAATGTGTTGAACATACTTGAGGCCTACTCTCAACTTGGTATAAACAAGGGCTAAGACAAAAAGAAGAGCATTATTAAGTTTTAAAATTTTATAAAATGTGACTTGTACGCGTTTGTCGCACTTGATGGTAAGATAAGATAAGATAAGCTTTATTTGCATAAACATGTGTGTGTACATACAAGATGACAAAATAAATTAAGTGCAGACATGTTTGTCACAGAGTGACGTGCAATAATAGGATTACAATTTTTTTAAGATTAACCAAATATTAAAAGTAGTCATAATTATTACTAAGATATATGTAACAACATAATATTTTTTTATGTCTAATGTAAATTCGGGTTAATGAAGTAAGCGCAATAAGGTAAGCGCATACAAGGTCTTACATGGAGCACACGAATCCAACTAACAGAGATAAAGGGAGATTTCCCTACACCCCTCTGGCTCTCTATGATAATATAATAGTGAGTGAGCACCAACAACAACCTTGCTGACTGGCTAATCTTTTCGCCACGGCATTTGAGCTAATCTCTCCGATAAGAGATAAGAAGAAGAATGCGAAAGCGGCTCTCTGTCTGTTTGTTTGCTACTTTTTCACGTCTTCCGAACTCATTTTAATTAAATAACATCACGCCTTAATTCCAATAAGGGTTGGGCAGAGGTGTACACCCACATTTCGCCGTTATGTTTCAAGTCCTATGTAATAGGGGGCGAGTCTATTGCCATCAACCGGACACAAATTCAGACTCCGGGCTGCTACTAAGAAATTCCACACGGAAAAATCTAATAACATTTTCTCGATCTGGGGATTGAACCCAGGACCTCAAGCTCAGTGGTCACGCTAGCGACCATTAGACCAACGAGGCAGCCATTTTAATTATTTTTGACAAAAACATAACTTATCAGAATGAAATAAAGTACTTTATATCGCAGAAAATTCAAAACTACACACACGCGCAAAGCCACAGGCACAGCTAAGTAGTATGTAGGTATTGACTGTATGAAAAACATGCATCATGCATGAATATAGTATCTATATTGTAATTGATTTTGACTTCTATTCGGTAACGTACTAGACAGGTAACTAATCTGACAATTGCAATCTAACTCGGATAGCAAATCCGATTTGTCTGCGACGCTTCACAGTTAGCCAGATTGGCTGTGACATCTGGCAGTTTGACGTCCAATATTTCTAAATTCTTGGCCGTTTGCACGGTATATAAAATTTAGTAAATTAAGGATCTTTTTATAGTAAACAGGTATCGATAAATTAATGTGAAGATAGAGCAGTCTATATTTTTGCTGATAACTAGTCACGTAAAATGAAAAGATTTGTATATTACACTCGGGAGCAATGAATACGGGGCACCAACATAAACCTTAAATCTTAGAAACTAAGAATGATATCATCTGCCTAGCCTTTTCCCAACTATGTTGGGGTCGGCTTCCTGTCGAACCGGATGCAGCTGAATATCAGTATTTTACATGGAGCGACTGCCTATCAGACATCCACAACCCAGTAACTGGGTAATACGATACTCTTGGTAAGACTGGTTGTCAGACTTTCTGACTTCTGACCAACAGTAACGACTGTCAAAGATCTACAAATGACAGCCGGGACCAACGGCTTTACGTGCTTTCCGAGGCATGGAGGAAACTCGCTATGGTAAATGGTCACCCATCCACAGACCAACCTCGGCAAGCGTGGCCTAACCCGGAAGATCGGTCTATGCGGCTGTAATTATTTAGCCACGAGCTCCTCCTAAACTAAGAATGATAGAATATTGAAAAAAAATAGACTATTTTTTAAGAAGTGCCAGCCTTCTTCACGTTTCCATTCGATAGCGATGTGGAGGAATATTTTGATGCCCTATTTTATTAGGATATATCTTTCTTCATTTGCATATGCTTTTATTTGTAATTATGTAAATACTAGCTTTTGCCCGCAGCTTCGCCTGCGTGAAATTTTGAACCCGTTAAGTGACGATTTTCCATACAATCTTTTATCCCCTATTTAACTCACTTAGGGGTTTATTTTCGAAAAATCCTTCCTTGTTCCTTGTCTACATTATAAAGGGAACCTCTGTGCAAAATTTCAGCTTTCTAGGTCCAACGGTTTGGGCTGGGCGTTGATGAGTCAGTCAATCAGTGAGTCTGGAACTCTGGACCTTTCTATTTATTTATCCCTTTACACCCGAACTAAAACGAGTGAGTTTTACTTTTAAAAAAGAACCTTCTTCATACTGAAATTTTAAAAAGCAAAATTCATTTTATTTGCGTAGTATTAAATAGTCTAAAAATATGTCAATTTGAATAAGATAGCATTCCGAGATATTAATGTTTATATTGGTGACCCGGATTAATTGCTTACGAGTGTAATTAATGATGTATTTATATTAAACAGATATGCATGTATATTAATCATAACTCACCCGTTCAAATCGTACGCACAGCTCAATCCTAACCCAATAATGATAATAAGCGGTATTGTTAGCGTGCGAGGCTTAAAACCCTGAACATGTCATGAAGTAGAGCTAGCTGGAGAGTCGTTTATCAGAGGCCGGTCGAGTAGCGCCGCGTAATTAAACGTTACACACTGTTTGAACAAACGGCGAGCTGCGTGTGCGAGTTTGTTCTTACTATCGTATTTTATACGAAATACAACACCTTTACCTTTTTAGCCCATTACTGTCTGTTACCTCTGGCCTCCTTTCAGAATGAGAAGGGTTTAAGGTCTTGGTTCACCAAGGTGCTCTGGTGTGAATTGGTGGACTACATAAAGGTCCAGAAGTCTGGAAGCCTGGAAGTCCAGAAGTAGAGCACCCTTAGAGGTACCCGAATCACCCCTATGTATGTTCCATTCCATAAGGGTGCTCTACTTCTGGACTTCCGGTTAACACTACTTTCTGGGACACGGTGTATATAAAAAAACAGCCTGTAACTGTTCACTGCAGGGCAAAGGCCTCTTCTCATAAAGAGAAGGAGCGAGCATTGATCACCACGCTTGCTCACTACAGGTTGAAGGTTTCAGATCATTAAGTCCAACTTTCCTCACTATGTTTACCTTCACCGTATGACAGTGGCGTCTTAGATAACTAAAAAAGTACATAATTATTACTTTGAAAAAGTCACATTGGTACAAGCCTGGGTTTAAACCCTCAACACGGTGCTTACCAAGAGGGTCTGAAACCCCCGGGCCACCACGACATTCTAATGACTACATTTAAAATATGGAAAAAATAAAAAGTTCGTTTAGCTGAACTAATTACTGCTTGCATATCCCCTATATGTATATATTTTGAAACTAATGGATGATTGATAAGCCTGGATGCCAGAATATTCCTGTTAAAATAATTATCAAGTCTATCATTCTGCCGCGCTAACAAAGAACACAATAACTTGATTTTCGGACGATTTTGAGTTATATAGGTATATATTCGGAATCGGTAAATCGAGCGGAATTCGAATATTTATATAGGTAACTCAAAATTATCCAAAAATCGAGTTATTGTATTCTTCGTTAGCGCGGCAGCATTAAAGTCCGCAGATTGTAAGAAAAAAAACTTTTACTTAGCTAGAAGCTAGCCAAATTTTCCAGCCCTATGTCACATAACAACGAACAAACAGGCTGCTCCAGACAAGTGAAATGAAATGGATAGGAACGAAGTCGCGTGAGATGTCGCTTCGAGTGCGCCCGTCGCGCCGCGATTACTCTCCAAACTACCCATCCGTGTGTCACGCGTCATAGCGAGAGCTGGAGTGATTAGGTATCGAGTCGAGTTTGTTTCTTTAATTTGTTAATTGCGTAGTTTTCATTTTCTTTAGATCCTTTTGAAGTCTTGATGAGATGAGCTTTTTGATGTTGCTTTTGACTTTTCGTCTTTCTCGTCCTAGTTTTTTCGAGGCCACAGTTTGCTCAGCTTATAATAAAAGTGATCATAGTCTCACTCAGTGACTGTGCGCAGAACTATCAAATCAAGAGGGTAAACTTTTATTATATAAATATCAGAACGTAATAATTATGCCGCTAATATGCCGCTACGGCATAGCCGATAGGAATGGAAGGTGTGAATATTAACCGGGAGCCTGTATTGGTGGGAAACGTAAGTATTTTCTAAAGTTTCATAAAGAACAATAACGAACTCCCATACATTTTTTTTGATAACATATTTTATTTGGCAAAGTTAGAGTAAAAATAATAATTTCTAGTTGTCCAGATTACAGATGCTTTCCAAAGGTCAATAATAGGTACTAGGTTCAAGTACTACATCATATGAGGAGAGCCGGCAAGAAACTCCGCTGTAGAAAAGTATGTAAGAGTTTAAATTCCTGAAAAGTTTTATCTTAAGGTTTATTTTTAAAGGAAGTCATGAATTAAAGATATTCTAGTTTGAAGTTTTGCCCTACTAGATATAGGATTTATAATTTTGGTGACACTTTCAATATAATCAAATTACAAACATATTCTATGTTTATAAACGTTCACGCTTAATAACACATTTCCAATAAGAGGATTACGATATCAAATGTTTTGATTAGCAAACTCTCGCGGGCGAATTTCAGAGTTACAAATTTAATAAGCTTTATGAACAACATTTTCGTACACAAACTATATTAGACAGGGAGGCTTTATTAAATACTTGTTATTATGTTTAATTACTGCCGCGTGTTATAATATTAACTACTTAATCATATACTGGTGACATGAGATGAACTAGCAGTTTTTCATAGGAATATAAATAAATGAATGAACTTTAAAAATAATAGTTCCCACTTTAAAAAGGTTTCACTTTAAAATTAATAGTTTGCACTATAACTTCAAAGTCCTCCGAAATAAGCATTGATATAACAAACAGCATAATAATATAATTAAAAGCTAGGTTAGGTTATGCTCGAACTGTCACCACTTAACGCACGCGCCGAGCGATCGAAGCGAGCGGTGCCGCGGCAGCGACCGTCGAGCGGAAGAAACCATTTCTAACCTTCGACGCAAAAAGAAGTTTGACCGTTATGTGTGTCTGTCTGTCTGCCTGTCTGTTTGTGTGTCTGTCTGTCTGTTTGTGTGTCTGTCTGTCTGTTTGTGTGTCTGTCTGTCTGTTTGTGTGTCTGTCTGTGGCACCGTAACTCTTAAACGGGTGAACTGATTTGGGAGCGTTTTTTTTTGTTTAAAAGTAGGTTTTCTAGCGGTGGTTGTTAAACATGTTTTATCAAAATCGTTTCAGCCGTTTCAAGGTCATCAGCTGTTTTGTTAGCTGCGGTAGGATTCATAGACGCACAATGTACCCCGTAGTACCCCGACGCGACATTATAGCGCCATTTCAACGAGCAAACCTTATCGTGCCATCCATCAATTACTATAACTAAAATATATTTAGGTGTTACTCAATCGAATTTGATGGCTCAACGATATGTATTATTTTTGACTTTTTAAATGTTCGCTTTTTTGTGTTGGGGGTTTATAAAAAAATTAATAAGTTATTTTCATAGTGGTCGTGTTTGTGGAATTAGAAACTATAACAGAAGTTGTTTAATTAGGTACACACGGCTAATTATCAAGCTATACATTTCCAGTATAAGCTAACTTCTCATTGTACGGAAAGCCTATACAATGCGAGATCACATCATACTGGAAATGTGTAGTTTGATATGTGGGTACTAGTAATTTGATAGGTAGCCGTGGGTACTAGTACCTTAAGCTTAGGTCACTCTCCCTGTTTTGATAGATTTACCTCCAGTTTCTGATTTGAAAATTCGAGAGCAATACTTAAGTAATATTTGAGTACGGAGTTGTCAAAAAAATGCTTTAAAATCCGTCATTTTTTTGACAACTCCGTACTCAAATGTTACTTAAGTACTGCTTATCCTAGAATTCTCAATTCAGAAACCGGAGGTTACTCTTATTACTAAACTAGTTAATTAATTTCACGAAAACACTGGACTCAGTTCGAGGTTTCGCGAAATTACTAGACTCAGTTCGTAGTTTTGGGAAATTACTAAATCTGCTCAGTAACATCACGTAATGAGACTATATCTACGTCATATTCAGAATTTCAGCTAAAACTCCGTGTGCTTTATGATCCTCTGCCGGCATAAATAGGTACTCGTATAAGTATTGTACAATTGGCGAGGCCTGAGCTGAACTTCGCATTTGTGTGAGAATGAATGCAGACGCGTCCTTTGCTTGGTTTAAACCGGTTTATACTGCTTTTTAGCAATCGATTCTATGTGCACTCACACAAATGCAAAGCTCAGCTTAGGCCTCGCCAATTGTATCTCACGAAGTCCTGTAAAGCATTTGAAATTGAACCCTATGTCAGAGACATAAAAGTCACAACATTGGAATTCGTGAGATAGAATGACTCTACCTTAACTAATGGCATTGAAACAAATATCATTAAATCATCTACGCATATTATCAAAGGTGCCACAAAACAAAAAACATAGGCATACAAATAAGGCATGCCTAACAGTTATCTATTCACCTAAGTGCCCCGTTGGGAGCTGTTTAGCGCCACATATATCTAGTCAAGCCTTAAAGTGATATTACTGTATCGTCTAGACGTCTCTATAGAATGCCCAAAAGACGTTTTTCACGCAACATTAAAACAAATGTCGGAGACATATTGGATTACATATTATCAACAAAAGAAAACTAATTGAACATTCTGTAATTAATTAAATACACAGCTATATCAATTGTGGTTGAATTTGAGGGTCTTTGTTCTATTTGTAAAAGGTTAGGTAATAGAATACCTTTTAACATTTACAATACATAAATATATTTGAAAAAAACTCATCAAGACATATATTTGGAATTGGAACATTGTCCAATACCCTTGTGAAACGTGGACCCTCGCACAAAGAGATTGAGAAATGTTGAAAGTTTTTGGAATGTGGTGGTGTTGGATGGAAAAACTGATACGGACAGAAAAAGTAACCAATGACGAGATTCTAAGTAGAGTGAAAGAGAAAAAGCAAATTCTAGAACATATAGAAAGAAGAAGGGGGAAAATGATTGGTCACTTACTGCGATACAATAGCTTTATAACCAATATCATAAAAGGTAAATTAGAGGCAAAGAGATAACAACGAGGTAGACCAAGAAGAAAGCACGCAGACCAATTGAAGGAAAAAACAGGAGTGATAACATACAAAGAAGTGAAGGAATTTGGCTTTGGACAGAGAAAAATGGAGGATTGATACACTGACAAGTGCCCAGCACTTAAATTTTGGATGGAATATAATACAATAGGAACAAGATGAAAGGTACTACTTTCAAGACTTGGTAAACCATGTTTTTTATAACTTACTTACTTTACTGAAACACCTGATATCCTTAATTAAATAAATATCTTAGTTCAAAATTAATCCAAGATTGGAATGCTACAAAAACGATGATGACACGACATATGAGGTGACATGACCACTGGAGATGGGAGACTACGTGACGGCTGCCCTCATAGCAAAACAGAAATCTCATGTTGGCAACAGAAAGTACCATTAAAAGCAGCAGTGTTTTAAAACTGTAGAGTAACAAAATATGAAAATAAGGAGTGCCTACTTCCACAGCAAGAAGAATAATGTTCTATCCACCATTTCATTTTGTTCTCATCGTAACGCCATAGCTCATTATCTAAATATAATTCAGAACACTAATGAAATCACTTCATTTCGTTCCCTTATAAAACAATAGACGACTAAGGCGTACAATGTATTCATCACAGATGTCCCTTCATTATGTAATAGAGGACATTGTGATGAAAAAATTAACGCCTCAATTAATTATTCTTTTAGATTTCACATTTACGCACCATCATTGTTACTAATTCGTCCATTGTTGGAGTCTTTTCAAGTTGGCCATCTTTGTTTTCAATGATTCCTCTTTTTATCAAATTCGCTGCAGGATCCTGGTCGTGCCGTTTTATTTTTGCCAATTTTGGAATTAAATGAATTTGAGAGTTTATTCTGCGTTTCGCCGGTTTGTTAGAGAATGAAAAGTGTAATGACTGACTGGATTTTTTTATTCGTTACCCAGGATGGTTGTTTACCTTCTTCCTCATTACTGCCTTCCTTTATTTTTTTTACTATTATAATGTTTGAATGTATGTCCTTTTGAAAATGTTTAATTAGATATATTGCTGATATGACGAAATATTTTATTAGGTTTTGGGTGCACTTACTATAATGGTCGAGCCTCATTTTGCTGATACATAATAAAATTATTATCCCTATCAAAATGTAAATTATTATTAGTTTTTTTTTACACTAACCTGCTTTGTTCTCACATAATTTTAATTTTACGCACCACATTTTATCAATACCCAATCGGGTACATGAAATTATTTTAAAAGAGTATTCATGGAGTTTCTTGGCGGCTTTTCTCCATAGGACCTACTTTTTGGAACAGTGCACCTAAATTGTTGAGATGTTTCTTAAGTGAATGTACTGTGCCTATTCGAAATAAAAAAAAAAGAATTTGAACTAAGGACATTTTTTTTGGTTACTTTTTTAGAACAATGCTATCTCATAATCTCATTAAGATTTTGTTTTAAAATATAAATCCTATTTGTTAGTAACAGAAGCATGTATTAATAACATTGTGATAACAAATCTGCTTGACAAGCGTGAGAATTTATTAGGGCAATATGCTCCAGTGATCATTCATTTTAGCTGTCAACTAGCCTGCTCAGTAGTGCTAATTTAATGACTATTGTGCTGAGTTGCAAGCAATTGCAAAATTAGTAAAATACAACTTGCCAATTTTTCCAGGAAATTTATAGAGCAGCTTCAAGTTTCCCAAAACATGAACCTCAGTTCACCCCAACAGTATTGATGGTCCGAATTCTCCAGACTGGTAAAGAGCAGCACCCGTACCAGTGAGGATATGCTCTTTAGCCATTAACAGTCACAAATCCTCGGTGACTATAAGCATTATTTTCCATAACTTCCCAGAGAACAGAAAAACTGAGATGAATGCCAAAAGGTAAGGTCCAGGGTTGTGACAAAACTTGCGACAGGTCTAAATCCAGCCATGAACGACCAATAGTAATAAAGGATATCCTAACCATTGACTTAGAATAAGTATGGACCTCGGGTCATCGCTCAAAAATGTCCGAACCGAAAGTGAGTTAAAACACGATGAATTTGAAAAGAGCTACAATTGCGCGCGTCATTCTTCATTTGGGCGAACAAGCAGCTACACCTCAATGTCACATGTCAACAATGCCGTTCTGTGTAGTGAGATCGTGTAAAAACTACTCAAAAAAGTGAAAAAAGTTGATGGTGTATCATATTTTCAGTAGTTATATTATTGTTTTACAATTTTAAAGTATTATTTTGTTAAGGAACATTGTATTTTACATAAAATTGAATTAATTGCAAGAGCAAAACACACAATAATCCAACTAAACCAAAAGTATCTTATTTTCCTTCCTTTGTTTGACCAATTATGTCAACTTCATTTGGTTGGATTACCGTATGAAACTTGACATATTTGACAGAATTTAGAACAAAGATTCCAAAGAGTCGTTATTTTTACGCGATGTTTTTTTGTATTGCGATTTTGAACCAATTGCAATTTGTTTTGTTCTATTCATTTAAACAAGTTACTTTTAAACTTGCATTGTATGCAAACATAATTATTATGTACGAAAATATGTATGTTGTCCTTCCGTCTCAAAATTGTATTGATTTTTCGGTCACTACCAAGTTTCCGATCGAGCTGAAATTTTGCAGGTAGGTATGTGCATATTAGATCATTAAAATGTCATTGAACTAATTTGATGATGGAGCCGAAGATTGGGCAGGCACAGGAACAAATGGTAGGCTCGTTGAGTTTCAGGTCATGTATTTTGTCATTATAAGCACTTTTCATTACGTAAATAATGACGTAGGTCCGATGGTAGAGCCGGAAAACGGGCTCTGGAACTTCCTAATGGCAAATAGTGGACACGTAACGTTTGGGCTCGTTTGTTTAGCTGTCATGAGCTCTTTTAAATACACATGACAAAAGATAGTTCCTTTAAAAAAAAAATGCCTCGTGTTTAATTTCAGTTTTCTTCGAGATCAATTAGATGATGATGATGCTGATGGTGATACTTCAGCAAAGGAAGCGAAATCGCGTTTTTGAAAATGACGATGTTGTAATTTTGCAAGAAATGTTCTATGCTCTTTCAGTTGGATTAAATATTTAGCGATCGCAATAAATATACAGTGGTGGACATATAATTAGAAACACCAAGTGTGACTTTAATTTTTAGTACAAATTAACTTGATAATTAATGTTTTACGTATCATAGAGGGCTTATACCTATTTATCTATAATGTATGTACATCATGAAGTATTACTATGGCAGTTTTGGAAATATCATACAACCGTTTATTTAAAATCTGGTATACTTTACAAAATAAAATGAAGCAGCACAACGTACTACTAAGGTGGACAACTAATTAGAAACAGAAAAAAAACATTAGCATAAATATGAACAAAGGTAACGAAACAATAAATAATGAAGATAAATGGTACAAACGTTTTATAATAAACAATTAATGCTTGGTTGGGAAGCCTCTGCTGTCGATTACAGCTCTACAACGACGTGGCATTGATTCTATGAATCTTTCATACATTTCTAGGAAATATTCCCCAAAGCTTCTACAAATGCGTCTTAAAATTGTTGTAGTATGATACTAGTAGTAGTACGATATTAGTGATATTATGTTTATTGGACAATGTTTTCTTTACAATGTACCACAAATATAGGTTTGATTCAAATCCGGACTATTTGCAGACCACTCTAACACCGACACTAATTAGTCTCTTAGAAATGCTTTAACGCTGTTTCTTTGGTTTGGATTATTGTAGTGTCGGTGTTAGAGTGGTCTGCAAATAGTCCGGATTTGAATCAAATCCAAATTTGTGGTACATTGTAAAGAAAACATTGTCCAATAAACATATCACTAATATCGTACTACTACTAGTATCATACTACAACAATTTTAAGACGCATTTGTAGAATTTTTGAGGAATATTCCCTAGAAATGTATGAAACATTCATAGAATCAATGCCACGACGTTGTAGAGCTGTAATCGACAGCAGAGGCTTCCCAACCAAGCATTAATTGTTTATTATAAAACGTTTGTACCATTTAACTTCATTATTTATTGTTTCGTTACCTTTGTTCATATTTATGATAATGTTTTTTTTCTGTTTCTAATTAGTTGTCCACCTTAGTACGTTGTGCTGCTTCATTTTATTTTGTAAAGTATACCAGATTTTAAATAAACGGTTGTATGATATTTCCAAAACTGACATAGTAATACTTCATGATGTACATACATTATAGATAAATAGGTATAAGCCCTATAAGATACGTAAAACATTAATTATCAAGTTAAATTGTACTAAAAATAAAAGTCACACTTGGTGTTTCTAATTATATGTCCACCACTGTAACTAATAATAAAATCTTTTGTATCCAAATCCAAATCTTTTAAAAATTAAGGTTGCTCTATTACTCCTATGTTCTCCAAATTTTCGTTTATCATTAGATGAAGTTTCGAAATTTGAAAAATTGAGCAGTGCTGTCATGTTTTCGTATGGTAAAAATTGTTGCAAGCAAAATTAGGCATTATGATAACGACATAAGATTTCGTCCATCGTAAATGAGCTTATTGGTATTTCTAAGTTTATATTATGTCAATTCAGGACACTTTTATCGTGAATTTTGTACTACACTCGTTGTCCATACTTATTCTAAGTCAATGATCCTAACTAATATTATAAATGCGAAAGTAAGTTTGTTTGTTACCTTTTTACGCCTAAACCACTAAATGATCGTCCTGAAATTTTGCATTTACGTTGTCAGGTACACAGAAACGGACATAGGGTACCTTTCATCCCGAAAAAAACACTGTTCCCGAGGAAAACAACAATAACGATAATAGATGGCGCCACGTGTCTTTCGAATCATGTTTGAATTATATTGTTGTACCTAAAATTCTAAATTAACGCGAGCGAAGCCGCTGGCAAAAGCTAGTGTAAAATAATCAGCTCATTACTGTCCCACAGCAGGGCAACAGCCTCTTTTCAGAATGAGAAAGGTTTAGGCCTTAGTCCACTACGCTGGCCTAGTGCGGGTTGGCTGACTACACACACCATCGAGAACTATTTGGATCTCTCTCAGGTGTGCAAGTTTCCTCACGAGGTTTTCCTTCACACTTAACGCAAATGATAACCAAATTCGGATTCGCACATGAATTTGAAAACTCAGAGGTGTGGGCCGGGGTCGAAATCAGACTCTCCTGCATGGAAGATGAACATTCAGCTACTAGGCTATAACTGCATTTTAAAAAAGAGTTAAAAGGAGAGCAATAGTCAACCAAATAGATACATAGGCAAATAATTTAAGTTATACGTGTGTTGAGTGGCCAAGTCTTTCCTCCGGTTTTTTAATTTAGAATTCGGGATAAGCAATACTTAATTAGTATTTGAGTACGAAGTTGTCAAAAAAATGCTTTGAAATCCGTCTTTTTTTTGACAACTCTTTAATCAAATTTTACTTATGTATTGCTTATCCTAGAATTCTCAATACAGAAACCGGAAGTTTGCCATAGCTTGTCTTAGCGAATCTTGCGTTTAAAAAGTTATTACGCACACAATTACAATGATAATTACCTGCGTAGTGCATTGATATCCGATATTTGCTTATATACCTAACTCTGTTGCTGACTCTACGTAAAGAAGAAAACGAGCAACATCCATCCACCGCTTAACGACCTTATTGCAGCAGCCTCTATTGTTTCACCCAGAAAATATCCGCTAATTTCGCAGCGGTTCCACGGCGCACTGCAGTGAATAGATAAGAATGTGATGCATTAGGGGGCGAGGTGTACAAAGTAAACAGTTGCCCGCTATCACTGCTCCGCCCACCACTGCCCGACTGCAGGCGAGAAGGTTATGGGGGCTGACGAGAGGTGAAAACGATTTGGATGTTGGTGAGAATTGGTAATTTTTAATTGAGTAATCTTGTTGACGAGATTCTAAGTCAAAACCTATTGTATTATTATACCTATATAATTAATATACATTTTCCGAAGCTTAAAATGTAACTAACAATATTGAAATGTGTAAGTACCTACTCAGCATTGCGCCTTGTATGTAATAAATTGTACCTAATTATACCGAAATTTGCATGGATTATACGGATTATTGTTATGATACAAGGGAGATAAAATAATATGTATTTCGATAAGAGTAATAAATCTCGAGGGACCAACAATCCGTCCAATACATGCTTACATTTTACCCTTTCATCACTATAATCAGTAATTGACAGTGTACGTTTAGCAATGGACGTAATAAAAAAGCTTAAAATACAGTATTCGAGATTTTTTATGTAGATACCAGAAATTAGTGGAAATTTACTTTGGACGCCCTGAAGCTTTGCTCTCAAAAATTTCGCGCATTTAAACTTAGGAAAAAACGGTTAGGTACTGAAAAAACGATTTAAGTTAATTTTGCTTAAAAGATGGGCAATCCTGAGATGATATTAGTAAAACGCCATTTTGTTCCAAACAAAACATATTGCGCAACTACCTGCAGGAAATTCAGCGCGGCGAAGATATTACGGCCGTACTGTACTACTAAAATAATTAATATACAAAATAAAATATTCAAAACGTACTCACAGGAACGGACACAGCAATTAATTGAGACAAAACACCGCTCCATAAATAGTATCGTTATATTCTCGTACCTCAGCATAAAACGTACATATTTCGTCTACTATCCGTCTAGACAACGCGCCGTTTTGCCAATGATCGCAATGGAATGCCTGCTTTATTTGTACATTGATACATTTTATTCTGTTTCGTTCTTTGAACACGTTTCATGGTTTAATAAGCCTGTTGTTCGTTCATTGTTTGTTTTCAAATTAAGGTTTGATGAAATTTCGGGTTTGTGAATTTTGAATTAAAAATTTTGTTGTTTTGTGTATTGAGGCAGTAATTATAAGGATACAATAGATTCCAGGGATATGCCCACATACGTCATAGGTACTTGAATATGAAGTATATTATAAGGACTGGCCTGAACAAATAAAAAAAAAAGTGTCTTATCTGAAACTGCTATTAAAAATTAAGGTGTTGTTTAAATCAAATCGATTTCCAATTGCATTCTACGTTTGTTGTTTTGTTTGTTAAAACACGTGACAATTTTTACCTTTGTTTAATAAATAATTCACTAAAAGATTGTTCATCTTGTAATCACATTGATTTTGGTTCTACCTACTGGATTTTACTCGTAAATTGCAACTTATTAGTGGAAGGATGCCATCTCGCCGCTATCTTTTTGGTACCTTCAAGCTACTTGAATTGATATTATATATTTTTTAGGTAAAATCTATTGTGAATTTAGAATACAATGTAATGTCGTAGCAATTTCATGTAACTATAAACTTGATTCTTAATTTCAAACAACCGCCCACGCAATTAAAACATTAACATACCAAAAACAAATTATATGCCAAGATTTATTTTTCTTTCTGTCTTGCATAAAACCTTACACATGCATCCATAGACCACTTAAACGTGCTTGCGTGTTCCTATGTTCGTGTAATACCACACTTTAGCCTCAGGCTAACTAGTTTAAGTGAAAGAAGGACTGCTACAACATCACAAAGTAATCTTTGACATCGATCATTCACAAAGGGAACGGTGCAGGTGACATTATAGAGCTGCTCTTTATGTCACATCTGCGCTGACATCATGGATAATGACGTGACGTGATCGCACAGTTTGAAAATAGAACTTCATTTTATTATTCTACTTTTTATTTTTTCTAGAGTGCCAGTGCGTATTCGGAAATTAAATATGATGAAATAAAAGAAAGCAAATAATATTAAGCGATAAGGAGGCGGTAACACCATAAAATAAGTTCGTGATGAATTCGTTAGTAACACAATTAGTTAGTTAAAAATAAATTATTGTAGATTATGTTTTGTGTCGCGCCAATAGCGTGTTGCATTATTCTTTGCATTAATAATACATTGCGCGGTTTGATAGGGCGAAGTAGTAGTCAATCGACGTACTTATAGTCATAGATTCCATAAATTGTTTTCTAAAACCATAGTAGATAACAATCTACTAAAGTTTAAAAAAAACAAGCCAGTTTGTAAAGTGTATAGTAACGAACTGTCCCAGCTTTGCACGAGTTATTCGGGAAAATTGTAACCATAAATCCCAATTTGGGAGTGTATAACTTTCTGTTGATTCAAAAATGGTCAAATAATTTTAATTTTTTTTGAGGAATAGGAGGATAATTTAGAGGAATTTAGTGCTTAAATTCGTGTGCTTCATCTTCTATGCTTACCATATGGTGTGAATGGGGTTAAACACGACCAAATCAATGATTGAAAAAAGGATAAGTTAGCGCTTGAGACGACAGAGACGGATACAAATTCAAACTCCGTCTTTTTTGTTATTTTAGTTTTGATGTCCTGTCTGTATACTTAGGTCAACAAACTCAGAATAATCCAATCCAACATTTCATCAACAAACTTCAATTTAATCAACAAACAAAAGACTGCCTTTTTACTTCGAACAACTTTCAATTTAATCAAATAGTCACATCACAGACAAACCGTCTTTTTATTTTTGCTCAGAAATACTCTCGAATATAATTGACAGAGATAAATCCCTCCCTTTATTTTTCTGTCTAATTTGTTCAGCTTGATACATTACTCCTATATAGTGTTGCCAGATGGTCGGGATTCGTCGTGATTCTCGCGACATTTCATATGGTGTCCCAACTCCCGACAAAATACAAAATCTCGTAACAAACAGCTAATCGTAAAATTCTATGCACAATAATGGTTTGACAATTGTAAGCTTTTCTTAATTCTCCTAAAGGGTCCAAGTTGGTGGACTAAGTAAAACCCAATAACAAATAAATGAGGCAACAAAAAAAAACTGAATTAATTATACGAATAATGTTCAGTTTTTTGTAGGCTATTGATTTTAAAAATAAAAAAAGTTGACTCTTATCTTGTATTTCTCCAGACGACAACCCCAAAATCCCGACATTTAGAATTTTTGTCCAGATATTTCGGTTTTCCGATCTGGCAACTCTACTCCTATATTAGACACAAAAAATAAACCAGCCAGCATGTTCGTTCACCCGACATTCCCAGACGACTTAATCTGTCCCACAAGTTAGTAACAAGGGTAGAAAATTCACACGATACCTGCTTGTAGTGAATTAAGAGGTGCAAACTGAGGACCAAAATACTCTGGGCATAATTATTTGCACAAAACGTCGCCTAATTGCATGCTCTGTTGGCGACACTTCCGAAAGCACGTGACGGGCCCATTAGGGCAGTGATACGGTGGGAATAGCGGGTCTTATAAATAGGGATTAAATTTTGCTTGAATAATGTTATGTGCATAAAATAAACGTGTTTGTATTGGCATTTCAAGGCTGGTTTTCACCAACCGTTTACTCGAAAAATGTACTGAAATTATGATAAAAGATTGCATAACCAGAGAATTGGTGTTTGTGAACATAAGCGTAAGTTCTTTTTTACGGCATAGGTAGAATTTGGAACGGTCTTTTTTTGTGTGTGTGTCACTTTCGTTGTCCGACACATTTCGTTATAATTTTCCAATTTACCAATTATAACTTCCAATGAAAATTACGTTCGAAAAAATAATGTTGGCTTAATGCAGACAACTTGTTACTAGAATACGTTTATTAATCGCTCTTTGAGTTTTGAGATTGTTTATTTTTCTGCATGGTACTTTAGTTATTCGTTGCTATAAGTATAATTATGTTTTTTACTTGTGGGCACTATTTTCAAATGAAAACATGATCATTCATGAATATAACGACACAAATATAATTGTAGTGTGCCTAATAATTGAGTAACTATTTTTATTTAGAATTTAAACTTCCTCACCGCACGCTGAGAATAGACGCGTGTTGTAAGATTCAACAAAACCCAGCACGCTACGTGGTAGGATCTATACAATCCGACTAGCTAGCTACCACCAGAGAGCCAGAGGGGTATTGGGGAATCCCTCTATATCTCTATTACTTGGATTAGTGTACTCCATATTAGACCCTGTCTGCGCTTACCATCACGTGCGACCAGGGTCAAACGCGACCACGACAAATAATAATAATAAGGCGCTTCACCAACGGTGACGCATGACGGAGCGACATTATCCGTGTGCGTACTACAGTAACGTGCGTCAATGCGTCAGGCGTAGGCGCTGAGCGGTGCAACTCCAAAAAACTCCAACTCCTTACAATTCAGTACGATGCTAAAATCGTTCTCGCGTGTCGCTCCGACGGGCGTCACCGTGAGTGAACCGCCTCATATTTGACATATACGTGGTGGAAACGAATTCGTGTAATTTCTTCAAACCGCGTGATCTACTAGTAACACAGACTAACCGTAATTGGGTGTTTTTGAAAATCAAGTAAAAAAAATTCAAAATAAAATATTGGTTTTCTATTCCTGAGTAATTTTAGAGCCCCGAGGTAACTGACTGCAAAGAGCTATATCGCGTTAGTCGTGCCCGCCAGCCGCGTCGCCGTGCTTTTATTCATTTACCTATGCGTGGCATCGAAAATTAAATGTTCACTAAATAAAATTACTATTTTCCAAAAAAATAATTAACTTTTTATTTTTAACCGCTAGCGGCCCGACCGACGATCCGGATCGTCAGTGCCATTGTTTATCTATTGTGTCTATAATTACAGTACTCGATAAGTTAATCAAGCTAATTCCCGTGCGGGGCCTGTCTACACCAATAGTAGTAGATCATGTCGTTTATAGGAATCCTCTTTTTTATATAATATCATTGATAATTACACGAATTCATTTCACCCTCTATTCATGGGTTTTTCTGAAGCTAGCTAAACTTTGATTTCGCTACAACCGGGTAACCCCGCTAATCGCTCCCCACACACCACCGCCTTACTTTTACGTTCAAGTTTATAGGACGTTATGAAACACCGCTCCGCCGGGACAATGTAGCAAAACAATTTGGTGCGATAGTTTTGACACTTTCATACTTTGTTAACAAGTGTTATGTTACCTGTGTCGGGAATTATGTGAGAAGTTTCATGTTTTATTAAGGTGTAATTGCTGTTATATTGGTTAGGGTTTGTCTGAAAGTCTAAACCCTCGTACGCACGAACGAACACGAACATCGCAAACACGAACGTGTTTGCCGAACAGTTTGGTAATGACACGCACATGGAAACAACGTGTTCTATATGTGTGTTTGCGATGTTCGTATTCGTTCGTGCGTACACGGCTTTAGCTTTTCTTCATAGGCATGTTTTTGAGTTAAATTTTACGGCACAATAAAACAATATTATAATTTTATGTCACCTGTACCTATTGTAAAAGGGGTAGGTAGAGGTTGTAATTGGTACCTAAACATGTTTTATACGAGTGTTATTTTATGTTTCATTGTACACAGCAAAAGTGCGCGACACGCACAATGTTTCACGAGCTAACTTATGCACTTATACATGTAGTAAACTGGTTCGGACAGTGCCGTCCACACGCGCAGCGAGTTAAGTTGGCGGGGTGCGGGAGACGTCCGGAAAAGTATTTCGCATTTAACTCACCGAAAAATCGGATGGCAGTATACAGGCTGTAAGGGTAAACACCGTTATCCTTGAAACCAGTGGTTTGGTTTCATTTATAGAACGTAAAATCAATGAAAAATAGCAACCTCTTTTTTTTTATAAAATTTTCATTTTTCCTCAAAAGCATTTCACCGTATGCGCGGGGGCAACAAGCTACGGGAGGGGGCGAGGGGAACTCGCCGCGTGGTCCGACGCACGGCCCCGCACAGTTTGCTACCCCAGTCAGTCAGCTGTCTCGTTAGCGAGTGTGTGTACGCCGCGTCGTAGCGCCGCCGCGCCGCTCATTTCTCGCGCGTATATATATTTTTTTTTATACTCGGTCCTATATTTTTATGTTTATGTCAACTACCCGTGATTTGAGTGATAACGGTGTTTACCCTCACATGCTGTATTTAGTAACTTATTAATTCTTCTTCTTCTCTTGTGTCGTCACAAGCTACATCAGAAAAGATTAAAAATGAAATCTGCCGTGGTGAAAAGATGAGCCAGTCAACAAAGTTGGTCGCGAGTCTGACTGCCCAGGATGCGCCGTATGTATTAAAGTATCATCACTCGTGGTGGCTCTTTTCATACACCCCAGTTCTTACTTAATCAGCCATTATGCGTTCAAATGAAGTTGTCTACTTTACTTGACTGATCGGTAAGTTAATTCTCTGTTTAACTGTGAAAATCAGGCTTAACAGTACCCAAGAAATAACGTCATAAATTCCGAAATTTCACGCTTTTGATCTTCTTATAATATTTACAAAATATGAACAGTAAGTTCAACTACACATAATGGCGTGCCTTTAGTATGAAGGTTTTACATAAACTCCTCGGAAAAGCGTCCAGGTACTGACAGTTTTGAAAGATTTATAGCTATAAGACTTGACGCTGTGTCATTGGGACCAGAAGCAATAAACGTGAGAGCAATGGGCACACCACTTTGTTTAAAAGATTGCAGGTTCAATCGGTTTGTTTACTTTCATATCCTACTACTATATCGTTCTTTACAAGGTTAGTCAGAAGGGAGTCACTAATCCAAAAGGGTGTTAAAGTACCCATAATAATGGATCGCTTTTGTTGTACAGTTTAAGAGAGATAGCTGTTCACAGATTGCATAAAAAATACGCACATCTATTTAATTCTCAGCTATGATCAGCTGTGTTTATATTTTAGGTCATATTTGGAGTCACGCATTAGAAGCTCTATTTTCTGAATTCGTAACTGAAGAAGGGGTGAAGAATAAAAAAAATGCATGGAAATGAAAATTATCGAATTTTGAAGTTTTAACGTTTGCTTTATTTTGAAGTTTTAACTTTTGCTTTATAACAGTTAGGGCCCTTTTCCTGTCACGCGTATTTTCGCACGCGCGTGGATCTGGTCCGCATGCGTGTGATAGTACGCTCCTGGCCACACGCAGTACAAAGATTTCGTTTACCGCTGCAGTATCGTGCGTGTCGCCAGTGACTAAACTCGTGCACAAAGATGAACGTTAAAAAAGTAATCATGCGTACCTACTACGACCATACTATGACACGGGGGTGCATGACAAGAGCCTCCACGAGTGACGATACTTAAGTACGTCCGGCGCACCCTGGGCAGTCAGTCCCACTATCATCCTTGCTGACTGGCTAATCTTTTCACCACAGCATGAGCTATTTTCGTATAGCTCGTGCTGACACGAGAGAAGAGAAGACTATGACCAAGCCTGCGACCCGCGTCACAATAAAAACAACATTGAAGGCACAAGAACGCCGCCCGCATCCGGTTAGCATGCACGCGGGCTACACGCCTGCAGCCAATCCGCGTTCCGCGCGCGTGCTGCCCGCATGATAGGAAAAAGGGCGCGTTCCCAATATGTCCTAACGATTAAATTATCGTTGGACGACTGTCGTCTCTAGCTGTTCCCATTAAGACGATTGTTTGTCGTCAATTTTTTTTATCGTTTAGCGACTATCGTATCTAGCTGTTTCCATTGGATCGCGACGACATTTTATTGTTTCACGGCAGTCGCTTTGTCGTTAAAAAAAACGTGTGTGTGTGTCGTAAACGACGAGACGATATTTTTATCGTGGCTACGATAGATTTGTGGTCACGATTTAGTCGTAATGATTTTTTATCGTTTTACGACTGTCGTGCTAGCCGTTGCCACTGTCATGACAATCTGTTGTCACTGCAAAAAATGTTATAGATGACAGAAAATCGTGTCGTTCTATATGTGAACACTCCATTTAAACATAAAAGCCACGACACTTAAAACTACACGATTATCTGTCGTCACGACAAAGTGGGAACGCGCCCAAACATGTATGAAATGATAGGATGCGGGTAGCCTGCACGCGGACTAGATCCGCGCGCGTGCGAAAATACGCATGACAGGAAAAGGATCCTTATCAGTAATGCTATAAATGGCCCGCGGATTAGTACCCCCTTTTCGACTAACCTTGCAGTGGAGACCTTTTACGTCAGTTATAATCTGGCAGCTGAACGTTTCGCCTTTCATACAGGGTCTTAGCTCGATCCCAGGCCGCACCACTGACTTTTAGAAATTATGTGCGGATCAGAAATTGATTATTACTTGGGTTATCGGTGAAGGAAAACATCGTAAGGAAACCTATACATCAGAGAGGACTCCGTAAGGTTCTCGAGGCTGTAGTCCGCCTACCTGCACCAGGCCAGCGTGGTGTACTAAGACCTTTCACATTCTGAGAAGAAGTCCGTGCCCAGCAGTGGGACAGTAATGGGTAATTATGAGCCCAAAAAAAGATGGGTTGACTGTGTGTTGTTTCATTATCTATACATATAAAAGGAGAAGCTGACTGATCTATCAACGCACGGCCTAAACCGCTGGGGTTAGAAAGTTGAAATTTTGACAGTAGGTTCCTTTTGTAACGCAGGCATCCACTAAGAAGGGATTTTTCGAAATTAAACCCCTAAGGGAGTTTATATATATACAGGGTGTTAACGAATTCGTGTAATTCCTTCAAACCGCGTGATCTACTGGTGCCACTGATTGACACTGCCTAAGTTTTTTTCAGAATCAACAAAAAGAAGTTTTCAAAAAATGAACCATCGCATTCTGTATCTGAGTAATTTTAGCGTTCTAAGTTAACTGACTGCGTGGAGAGATATTGCGCTAGTTGTGTCCGTCAAATGTGTCACCGTGCCTTCATTAATTTATGCATAGCATCGAAATTTTTAAATAATAGGTATAAGAAAAAAAACTCCCTATAGGGAATGAAAGTTTGTATGGAAAATCGTCACTTAACGGGTTCAAAATTTCACGCAAGCGAAGCTGCGGGCGAAAGCTAGTTTATAATAAACACAAGTAGCGTCCTTTTAGCTTTCTTTATAATGCTTAACTTTCATAATTATAACGTTATTTGACTCTGATATGCTGAAAATATTGCTCACAATTGTATTGCTTTGTTACATTGCTTCTTCACTGCACGCTACGCTGGGGAGAAGACGCGTGTTGTAAGATTCAACAAAACTCAGCACGCTTGGTGATAGGATCTATATTGTCCGCCTGGCTAGCTACCACCCACACATCAAAGTCCGGCGCCAAGCAGTTTACTGAAAAAACGCTTACCACCATCACCAAAATGAAGAAATGTACGAAGGAGATTACGTTTTTACTATGAATTAAATCAAACTTGGTTTTGAAGAACCAATTTTCCTTTCTACTGCAATGATGTAAAACATACATAGTGAAATCCGATAAAAAGTTATGCCTATTCAAGAATCCTTAAGACTTTCCTCCTATATTATCTTTATTGGAAAGACAAACAAAAACTATACATTCTTCTTCAAGCTCAACGTAAAATCGAGTTGGGACAAATAAAATATAAATAAAATTCTGCGACCTTTATTCAGGTACAAAAGAAAGTTTCAGACTCAGATAAGCACTGGAAAATATTCTAAAGCCTCTTCGGAAATAGCCTGAAGCAGATACAAAGACAATAAAAAAATTAACAAGTAAAATTTGAAGTAAACAAAAAAAACTTCAGACGAGAATGCTAGAAGAATATAAATTTTTGTCGCAATTTCTTATGAAGCATTTAATGTTATAAAAAGAAAAATAAGATAAGATAAGATAAAAGTTATCCAGTTTGCCTTCGTGGATTGAATCGTGATAAGTTAAGCCTGATTGCTACGAACTACAATTGAATTTAATATTTTTGAAACAAATTGTTCTGTCACCTAATTTATTTGTCTCCTAATTTATTTTTAAATAAGTCTAGCTGATGCGGCCTTGTCAAAATGTGAAAGCTAATAAATCTTCTATTTATAAATAGGCAAAGACAAAATAGTTAAGTACCATTTTCTTTTCTGTTTGTGAACCGTTTTTTATTTATTTATAACTAGCTTTTGCCCGTGGCTTCGCACGCGTTAATTAAGCTCAAAAAACTCTTAACATAAACATACATAACTTCACGCCTTATTCCCCGAAGGGTTGGCAGAGGTGTATAGTACACCCACGTTTCGCCGTTATGTTTAAGTCCCATGTAATAGGGGGCGAGCCTATTGCCATCAACCGGGCACAAATCCAGACTCCGAGCTGCTACTGAGAAATTCCACATGGAAAAACCCAATAACACTTTGCCCGACCTGGGGATCGAACCCAAGACCTCACGCTCAGCAGTCGCACTTGCGACCACTAGACCAACGAGGCAGTCAACAAAACTCTTAACACACTACTAAATATTCTATAATAATATATTTCAATCATGATTCGACACATACGTGCCATCTAGGAACGTTATTGTTGTTTTCCTCCGGAACAGTACTTTTTTTCGGGATAAAAGGTACCCTATGTCCGTTTCTGTACACCTGACAACGTATATGCAAAATGTCAGGACTATCGGTTCAGTGGTTTAGGCGTGAAAAGGTAACAAACAAATAAACTTACTTTCGCATTTATAATATTAGTCTTCTTCTTTCGTGTCAGCAAGAGCTATACGAAAATAGCTCATGCTGTGGTGAAAAGATTAGCCAGTCAGCAAGGTTGATAGCGGGGCTGACAGCCCAGGGTTCGCCGGACGTACTGAAGTATCGTCACTCGTGGAGGCTCTTTTCATGCACCCCTCTAATATTAGTAATTATATAATATGATATTAGTAAGGATAATCGATTCTGCAGCGCATCGGGCATGTTTGCTGACGCAAGGGTGGACGACTTTTATGCCATAATGCGTAAAAAAACAGCGTCTTTGATGCGCCGGATTCGGGGGAGCGCCAACGGAATCCTGAAGATGATTGCTGAAAGGCCGGAGTCCGCAGTGCTAGGGAGATTCATCCAGCTACATGTGACGAGATGATGTTGTAATTTTTGTGTATAATAATTTATTGGAAATTAATTTATTGTGTATTGAATAATTTTATTAATAATGATGCATACTAACATAGTTGTAAGACCTTTGTTACTAACAATATATGGACAATTAAGTAGTCTGAAATAAATGTATTTTTTTTTATTTTTTTTTATATATAAGGATAATAATTGGAAACGAAATCATAAAAAATAATTATGGTCGAATTTCGACCACTGTGGGCGAACACTAGTAAAGAATAAATGTTTGATTGAAACGTGGATTTTAAGGCCACAGTAACTCAACTGCTAGTGAGTGCATGTAGGTAAAGGATTTTAAATTCGAACCCGGAATAGTTGACATGGTGTCACCATCTAATGACATACTTAACTTCTCAAGCTTTACGGGCGGCGGTGGGCGGAAGAATTGATGAACGTGTGGTACAAGCATACCATTCTCCTGGTAACTAGGTACTTTCTTGGTCAGCAAAATTACAAAGGTTAACAAGATGACAGGTACTTAACGTTAAGATAAAAACTTAGTTTCACAAAGGAAAGAATAGTTAGTACAGTTAGTAATGAAAACCATTACTGCAATCTTATTAAATCTTATTGACCAGAAACCTAGAATAAGGAAAGAATTGTTTCCAAGATCTTACAAGATCAAACATGATAACGCTAGATGAGACATTAACTCCAAGTTCTGCGTCATTACAACCGAATATAACGTACAAAATGGCCAGAATATCTTGACTCGTAGCAAAATAGGGAACTAAAGGCCAATAGGAAAAATGGTTTAAAAAAAGTTGCGCGGGCTGATCTACAATTATTTTCAATAGATAGGTATTTAAGGAAACTTAGAAATGTAACTCTGACTACATTTCCTGAGCTGTTCACCGATACAAAATAAATAAATAAATGTACCTAGCCTGGAAGATGTTATAATGCAAACTGATTTTTATCAAATTAATTACAGATAATTAAAAATATGTGATATAATAAATAATTGTTTTGCATATCAATTAAAATAGGAGATGCAGTTACAACGGTATGTTTATAGCAGTTACTTTAAATATAACGTTGTTCAAGGTTTACAATTATCCTTATAATCATAAAAAATGTGACTGAAGCCTAAGGGTGCTACCACACCAATCAATCGATGATGGATCGATGGTCGATCGACGATAGGTAGGTCTGAAAAATCCACCACAGCAATCAATCGACGTTGATCGATGGCATCGATCGACAATCGATCGATTGATGTGGTAACATCCTAAAAGAAGTAAACCACAAACAAACAAATTAGAAGTAAACAACAAGTAAAATTCAGTCATGTGCACGCAAAAATCGGTTATGTGCAATTTGGTTGTTTGTTAAATCTATTATGTGTTCGGATGTGAATATTTTAGATTCACATAACTGTTTTTTCCTCGTTTTTTCAACACTTTTCAAGGTTTTGCAAAATCGAGGTACAGTGAGAATTTTGACACAGGGGTTTTGGTGGAATGTGGCGTTCAAAATTAAATAAAATCGAATAAAAAATCAAGAAAATGCACATATGGGTTTTGGCAAATGCACCGACGTTATACGACTTAGCTGTTGGAAATAATTCTAGGTGTGACCGCGCAACTTTTTTTTCAGGACCGCCAATATCCTTCACTGAATTTGACGTATTGTTGACATTTACCCTTAGAGCAATAACTAACATAACGGTGCAAGTAGCGCCGCCATGAGCTGTCAAGATATACTGGGCATTATAATTAGATTGGATGTTTGTTTGTCTGCGTCCAGACCACAGACGCACAACTTTTGTCTCGTTCCGCGTCCCGATCGCAACTTGTTTCTTTCCGTAAACAACGTTACGTCGCACTTTGTTCCGTTTTGTACTTTCAAACTTATTTGTTTTGTTATTCTTTGATGCCTTTCGTGGTCATTCAAATTATATGAATTGGAGGTAAATATTTTTATTTGCGCTTGTGAAACGGGTCTTTATACTTTTTGGGGTAAATTCTCGTTCATTATTTATGGAATGAAACAATAATAACATCTTTTTGTGGAGGAATTTTTAAGTGTTTTGGGATAAGAAGATCCGGACAGACAACGCTTAATTTAGATATAGTTGTAGTATCTATAAAGCTTCTTAGACCAAGGCCCATACATAACCATCATTGTTCAGCCGAAAGAGGTCGACTGCTGGACATAGGCCTCCCCCAAGTCATGTTGGGGGTTTGCCATTCGCCACGCTTGGCAGGCGGGTTGGCGATCGCAGTATGGTTGTTAAAGTACTCACAGAACGCTGCTGCCTATCCTCTAGTGAATCGCTTAGCCGCCGTTTACGACACCCATGGGAAGAGATGGGGTAGTGCTATTCTTTACGTCCGGCACCACACGGAATAAAGGACCATACAGCAGTACCCATTTTCCTAAGATCAATAACTTAAATGTAGAGTCGTAATGAATTCTAGTTGTAGTTTCTTCTTCACAGCAAAAACACTAGGAAGCGGTGAAGGGAGGGCTCTTTTGTGAGATGTCTATAATATTGTAAACCAGACGTTCAAAAAGGACTAAGTAATTCTAGTCTATTTTAAATAAATGAGTTTTTGAGTTTGAGTTTGAATTCAAATATCTAGCTCAAATACTTGTTGCGTTAATGGTCAGGAGCATTACTGGTGCCATATCGTCACCCTCCGCGCTAACTGTCATAACTAGCAATTGATATTTTTTCAGTAGTTGCGTTAGCTGTGGCTTTATTAATGAATCAATAACTTTTTACATTGCTCTTGGCTTACTCTTTAAGTTAGTAGTTGCTCTAAAGCGTTAAGGTATCTATTTATTTATTTCTATTCATTTGTAGCAGATACGTCACTCTGTGAGAATTTCTCTGAAAAATTATCAATTGCTAGTTGTGACAGTTAGCGCGGAGGATGACGATATACCTAACTGGCTCTGCGTACTGTATTTTAAGGAAAATGACGTAAGTACGATAATGAACTACAGACTTTAGAGAAAGATAGTCAATCAAGCGTAGCCTACGTACATAATCTTTTCTCATTTAACGCAAAAAACCATCTCACATAATGAACGTTCTTCTGTAGACGAAATTCTACATGCCACAAAACTACCAAACTAAAACTAACACAACTCCGATACAACTGGTCCCAATATGATCGTTCCATTGCGTGGGTCCCACGATCGTATATAACGGCCAGGACGTCGTAACTCTTTGTGATGGATTAGTGCTTTTCCGGCTTTTCAACGGACCCCCAAATGGACGGACCCTTGAGGGAACAGCATCTGTTTACCCATTACTATGAACTAAATTTGGTTAGTGTAAAATGTTGTTTAATATACGTAATGTGTGGGGTCATCGGTTTGTGGATATTAGATAAGTGACATGTGATTAGTTTTAAATAGTGTTAGTGCTAGGTATGTCAGTAATTAATGCCACGTCTTTGAAAGTATCAGCAAAATATAAAGAAATGGATGGTGTTTAAATTAGTTCAAAAAGTTAAGTAAATTTAGTTAACATTCTGTCCGATAGATGGCGCTGTACCGAATTCCTTTAAAACTGAATTGCGGTGTTAAGATTCTCCGTGGTTTAATGACCCTAGTGATATTTTGTATAATAAAATAACTATTTCGATTGCATACTTCCGAGTATTATTCAATCCTTTTAAAGTAGCTAGATCATCCAAGGTCATCCCCTGTACATTTTGGTCCGTCGAGTCGAATTATATATTCGAACTAGCTAGGGAATACTGTTGCGGTGAAGTTTTTTGCCTTAGTACACCGCGGCAGTTGTTAGGGAACACTGAAGGGGTTGTGGATCGCAACTCAGGTGTTGGAAGGGTTTCCCCGAGAAGGGAGACAACATCAGGTGGCGCCGGGAGCGTGACGTCATCAGCCAGCCCTGAGAAGAGGAAGTACTGTCAAGCAAAGCACCGTCGTCAGCAGCGCATCGTGACGTCAGTGGTGGCGTGCAGCGTGACGTATCCGGAGAACAGGTGGAATATTGTGTGTAGTGTGTGTGACGAAGATAAACTGTGAGTACATTTTGTGTTATATCATCAGTGAAGAAATAGTTCAAATACTTTGCAAATTCCGCACATTCCATTAACTTAGTCGTTTTCTGCATGAATTTTGGACTTAAAAAAATCAGTGCATAAAATTTACGGACTTAGAATTGTAAGCGAAAAAACGACGGAACGTGGAATCTATGCCCGATTTCGCTCAAAGTTAAAGTTTTGCCAAACACTTGTAAAATTTTCAAGATTTACTGATTAGTAGATAAGTGTTGCAAATTATACTAAGTTCATTTTTACCTCAAAAATGGAAAAATATGGCAATTTGCAAATAAATTTAAAGACAATTATTGAAAAGTCGAGAACTAATTTTAAGAAGACACCTAAGGATCGTTTCTCTTATCAGTACATTGATGCAAGATTAGAGAAGTTGGAACGAGATTGGCAGGCATTTTGTAAAAATCATTTTGAGATATTAGAATTAGACAGTGCAACGGTTAAATCATTAGAATGTGTTGTGAGTGATGTTTATGAGGCGACAGAGGAAATTTACATTTGTTATAAGTCGGAACTAAAGGTCGCATTATGTAATTATCCCGCTCCAGTCAATAACACATCAGTTTGTAAGCACACTCAAGACGTTTCTGTACCTATGTCGTCTGGTTCTTCTGTAAGATTACCTAAAATAACTATTCCTACTTTCTCCGGGAAATATTCTGAATGGACATCTTTTCGCGACTTATTTATTTCTTTGGTGCATAGTAACCAATCTTTAGATTCGGTACAAAAATTACATTATTTAAAGGCTCATCTTACAGGAGAAGCAGAACAATTGATAAAGTTTGTACCTAT
Organism: Amphipyra tragopoginis; assembly: GCA_905220435.1. Taxonomy (NCBI): domain Eukaryota; kingdom Metazoa; phylum Arthropoda; class Insecta; order Lepidoptera; family Noctuidae; genus Amphipyra; species Amphipyra tragopoginis. Next base: position 10,897,572 of record HG992006.1, read on the forward strand.
TGCAGCAGCTAATTATAATCAGTGTTGGTCGCAGTTAGAATCTAGATACAATAACAAACGATATTTGTCAAATTGTATTTTGAAAAGACTATTTAGTCAACATAATTCGAATGTCGAGTCAGCTACAACATTAAAAGAGTTGTTGGACACAACAACGGAGTGTTTACATGCATTAAAAAATTTGGAAATTGATGTGAGCTCATGGGACATTATTATTATTCATATTGTTACTTATAAATTAGATTCAGAAACAAGGAAGCAATGGGAACTACATGTCTCAAGTGACAACTCGAACGAGTTGCCAACTTTTAATCAGTTTTCAAAATTCTTAGAAAGTCGTTTTCGTGCATTAGAGTTTATTGAGCCTAAATCAAAATCTTTTGTTCAGCCAACTACTTCACAAAACAAAGGTCACTTCAATAAACCAAAGGTGTTTCATATTTCAAATCAAGCGATTGCGTGTGAATATTGTTCAGATAATCACAAATTATGCTTTTGTAAAAAGTTTGCAAAAATTGATTATAATAAAAGGCATGAATTTGTTATGAAAAATTACATGTGTTTTAACTGTTTAGGTAGTAATCATTCAGTAAAACAATGCCAAAAATCCACTAATTGTCGTCTTTGTAATCGTCGTCATCACTCACTTCTTCACCCAAACAACAGCTCAGCAACTACTGTTGCACAACATAATAACAATGATCAGGTCACAAAGGTCAACCCGTCCCCACCAGTGGCGGGATCGTCATCAAATGAGAGTTCACCAATTGTCTCATGTTTTTCGTCAGGAAATAGTAGTCAAGTATTGTTGGCCACCGCGCTAATCAATGCTGAGTCGAAATTCGGAGGCAAACAGGTCATCAGAGCCTTGATTGATCAAGGCTCACAGGCTTCTTTTATAACAGAGGCCACAGTACAAACGTTGGGCCTAAAAAAGGTTCACGCAAATGGCATTATATCAGGTGTTGGTGGAGATAGCACCATCACTTCAAAATCCGTAGTCTCTTTGAAGATTCAATCGAGAGTTGATCCGTCTTTCGAAATTGTAGTCAGAGCGTATGTACTGAAATCGATAACCACTCTTCTCCCAGTTATGAAAATAAGTGAGTTGCAAGAGTTGGATTTACATACGATTACATTAGCTGATCCCCAGTACAATAGGCCTAATAAAATTAATATTTTATTAGGTGCTGAAATTTACTGTCAAATCATACAACAAGGACTTTTGAAAGGACCTACCGGTACTCCAGTAGCTCAATGTACCTCTCTCGGCTGGATACTGTCTGGGTTGGTATCTAATAAACAAACTAATAATACAGAAACTAAACTTGTAGTTATGAAAGCTACCGTTAATGAGGACGAAATTCTGAAAAGGTTTTGAGAATTGGAGTCAGATCATTCTTCAATTTCACAAAAAATGTTAACTGAAGAATAACAGAAATGTGAAGAATATTTTAATAGTACAACGCGTAGAGCACCTGATGGGCGTTACGTGGTTCGATTACCTTTTCGCGATGCTGATCCTGCATGTAAATATGGTAGATTTCGGAAGATAGCTGAAAATAGATTTAAGTCGTTAGAAATAAAATTAAATAAAAATAAAGAAATGAAAAAAAGATATACAGATGTTATAAAAGAGTACTTACAGTTAGGTCACATGATTCCTGTTCCAGAGAATGATGATAAGCAGTCGGAATCTGTTTATCTTCCCCATCATGCGGTCATACGAGAGGACAAGTCCACCACAAAGGTGAGAGTCGTCTTTGATGCGTCATGTAAGGGTGTAAATGGCGTATCCTTGAACGACACATTACTGATTGGTCCACCATTACAACCTGAGTTACGACATCTAATTATACGATGGAGAGTACATCCTATTTGCTTAGTGGCTGATATAATAAAAATGTATCGCCAAGTGCGAGTCCATGATGATGATGCGGTGTTTCAGCGAATGTTGTGGAGAGATAATCCTGAAGATACGCTGCAGGAATACCAGCTGGTCACTGAAACATTTGGAACGGCCTCCGCCCCATACTTAGCAGTCAAGGCTCTTCAGCAGGTAGCACTTGATGAAGGAGATAAATTTCCAGAAGCTGCAAAAAAGGTTCTTGAAGACTTTTATATAGATGACCTTATGAGTGGCTGCGAAACGGTAGAAGAAGGCATTAAATTATTTAAAGAAATTAACATGTTACTAAGCAAAGGTGGATTTAAATTACAAAAATGGATCAGTAATGATGAAAGGATAATAAAAGAAATTAATTTAGAAAATAAAGAACAAGACATAGTAAAGGAACAAGATTTAGAACACAATTTGGAAATTAAAATAGACTCTATAATGAAGGTTTTAGGACTCACCTGGAACCGTAGAGATGATATCTTTCAATACTCTGTGAAGCTTATGAAGACCGCAGGACCTGAAACAAAAAGAACAGTTATTTCTAATATATCACGGTTGTTTGACCCATTAGGTTGGTTGGCACCGACGTTGATTACAGCAAAAGTATTTATCCAAAAGCTGTGGTTAGCGGGAATAAGCTGGGATGAAGAAATTCCAAACCAATTATTAGATGAATGGAATACTTACTGTAGTGAGCTGCCTCAACTTACGGAGTTCAAAATTCCTAGATGGCTAAGAACAAAGACGAGTGATATCTCAGTAGACTTACACGGCTTTTCCGATGCTTCCAAGGTGGCGTATTCGGCAGCAGTCTATATACGTAGAGTTGATGTCACTGGTAACGTTCACGTTTCACTAGTTGCTGCTAAAACACGTGTCGCACCTATAAAACAAATAAGCATACCGCGTCTAGAGTTGTGTGGCGCAGTATTAGTGACACGTTTACTAGTTGAGATGGCAGAAGTTTTAAATATCCCCAAAACTAACTTGCGAGCATGGACAGATTCGACGGTCGTACTCGCGTGGTTGAATAAACATCCAAGTCATTGGAAAACTTTCGTAGCCAATAGAGTTTCTGAAATTCTTACAACGTTAGACGCATTTCAATGGGCACACATACCTTCGAATCAGAATCCTGCCGATTGCGCGTCCAGAGGAATACGACCTGTAGAACTTATAGATAATATTCTGTGGCTACGAGGTCCAGAGATTTTACAAGAGACAGATATAAATTACCCTAGGCCAAAAGAATTACAAGTAGATTTAGAAAGATCAATAGTAACGCATTGTTCATCTGTCAATAATTTTATATGGGACAGATATTCTTCTCTCTCTAAGTTGTTAAGTATTGTGGCATATTGTAGACGATTTTTAAATTATAACACAGATACCGACCGGGCTAAACACTTACGTAAATGGGAGATCGATGAGGCTTTGAATTGTTGTGTTCGGCAATGCCAAGGGCAAGAGTTTGAAGTAGAACTCACAGAATTAAAACAAAAAGGTGAAGTTAAGACAAAAAGAAGTAAAATAAGAACACTTAACCCGTATATAGACGAGAAAGGTATAATTAGAGTTGGTGGTAGGCTTCAAAAGGCTCAATTAGAAGAGGAAACAAAACATCCAATTATATTACCCCATCGATCCCATTTCACGCAATTGATCATCGGAGATGCTCATATTAAAACTTTACATGGGGGACCACAACTCATGCTAACTTACATACGGTCAGCATACTGGATTATTGGCGTTAAAAATTTAGTAAAACATCATGTCCGTCGATGTGTTCCTTGCGTAAAAAATAGTGCGACTGTGAAGACTCAAATGATGGGTTCTCTACCATCAGTTCGCGGAACTCCGTCCAGAGCGTTCTTACACAGTGGAGTAGATTACGCAGGCCCTATAAATGTTAGAACGTCAAAGGGACGAGGACATCGGTCTTATATAGGCTACATATGTTTATTTATATGTATGGCAACACGAGCCATACATTTGGAGATGGTTAGTGATTTAACTTCCCTGGGCTTTTTAGCAGCTTTCAGACGATTCGTATCTCGTAGAGGTCATTGCACGGATTTATGGAGCGACAATGGCACCAATTTCATTGGAGCGTCCAAAGAGTTAAGAGAGTTACTGATAGCGCAAGAGTCCAACCTGACTGAGGAAATCGCAAAGAGCTTAGCTCTCATCGGCACAACGTGGCATTTTATTCCTGCACACGCTCCCAATTTCGGTGGATTATGGGAGGCAGGAGTAAAATCCACCAAGTTTCATTTAAAACGGGTTATAGGTAACTCTACACTTACCTTTGAAGAGATGACCACTCTACTGACACAGATCGAGGCGTGTTTAAACTCCAGGCCGCTTTCAGTCGTATATGGCACAGATCCAGATGAGTGCACACCGTTGACTCCTGGTCACTTTTTAATAGGAGAGCCAATACTTACCGTGCCTGATACAAATTATCATGCAACTCCTATTAGTAGCCTGAAAAGATGGCATTTAGTGCAAGGTATGTTGCAACATTTTTGGCGTAGATGGGCTAACGAATACTTGACACATTTCCTCCATAGATATAAATGGACTAATAAGATACCTGAACCCCAAGTAGGAGATGTTGTTTTGGTAAAAGAAGATGACTTACCTCCCGCGAAGTGGCTTCTTGGTAAGGTTGTAGAAAAACACCCAGGTAGTGATAATCTTACCCGAGTGGTTACATTAAAATGTAAAACTTCTTATTTAAAAAGACCCACTTCAAAATTGTGCGTGCTGCCTGTCACAGATTAAAAATGTATTTATGTTGTTTAGTTATTAAGAACAGTTTGTAAGATTTGTAGTAAAGTTATGTTATAAAGTAAAGTTATGTTAATACGTACAGTGCCAGTTCCTGTAATTGTAAAAGGTAATATGTGTTTAGAGATTTCCCACCAAGGCTAATTTTGTATTCTTGTTGTTTGTATTTTCAATATGTCTGCCACGGTGGGCGGTTATTTTTAAGGACTAAGGTCCTTGGTGGGCGGTATGTTTAAATTAGTTCAAAAAGTTAAGTAAATTTAGTTAACATTCTGTCCGATAAATGGCGCTGTACCGAATTCCTTTAAAACTGAATTGCGGTGTTAAGATTCTCCGTGGTTTAATGACCCTAGTGATATTTTGTATAATAAAAAAACTATTTCGTTTGCATACTTCCGAGTATTATTCAATCCTTTTAAAGTAGCTAGATCATCCAAGGTCATCCCCTGTACAGATGGATTAGAATACCTAGTAGAGCTCCTTGTGTTAAAGTTCGGGCAAGTACTACTTCCACATCAGTTTTTGCCGCTAAGCAGCATTGCTGTGTTTTAGTTTGTGGGGTTATGGGTGCCGGTGAAATTACAGGCACATGAGCCTTTCTAACTTTGTCTCTTATTTTGGCAACGTATCAGCAATCATTTTGGTGTTATAGGTGTATATAGGAGGCGGTAACCACTTACTAATAGGTTGGAAGTCGGCTTGTTTGCTAATCTTGACATGAAACTAACATGAAAAAATGGGTTTTCTTTAAAAAAATGACAACCTTTTTGAAATCTTTTTGATTTAAAAACACGGTCAGAGAAACGCGGCCACCGACGACCTGAGTCATCGGTGGCCGTGTTGGTGCTGGTCTATGATAACACGTCATTAGGTGAGATAATAAATAAATGTATTTACCACTATAAAGTCCAGTCATAATGACGTCTTTCTGCTTTAATGCCTGATGCTTCGAACTATCGTAACTTAACTTTATCATACACAGTTATAGAAAGCCCTAGGTACATAATATATTATCCTCTTTCCCAAATTCAAAACACAAAATGATATAAACGTACACCCCTAAACTCTTGCAATAAAACTTCCTTCAACATCTATAAATTAAAGATATTGTTAAAAATTTAATCAGACTCTTGGAAGTTAAAGTTTTAAACGGCGCAAATGAAATTACGTACCGCCCTTATCTTCTAAAAGTTTCTTCTGGATGGAATTTAATATAACCTTGGTAGTTGTTATCTCTTCCTCGATGGGGTTAGGTGTGAATTAATTTTATGTGTACATTCATATTATGTTCCTATCTTTTGTTATAATTCTGTTATGATTTTACTTTGAAGGACTTTTGAAGGTTTCAGCTGTTTGTGAGCTTGCGTACGGGAACGAAATGTTTGAACTGATATCATCCTGCGTACTTCATTCATTTTAGCATTTTTGTTACACATTTGTGACACATTGTGGTCAAACATAACAAAATCGATATAAAAAAAACGGATATTTCGTAATAAGAGAATAGTGTCCATTTTTTTTTTTTACTTTTTTCAATTATTGTTACTGCTTGTAGATGGCCCTTGCGGACCGTTTCTCGCATAAACAGGCAGTTATTGGCGAGACCTGAAGGGTCTCTAGCCAATGGCTACCCCCCATTGCCTAGAGACCTATTAAATATTGCACATTATTTTGGTAAGCCTGAACTGAATTACGAACTATACTGATTTTTGAAATGTGAAATGCTGGCTTTCTGGCAATATTTGGCTAGAAAGAAACATTGACTCCGAATTTGGAATACGGTTGCATCACGAGCATGATAATTTAATTAAAGGATTATTTTAGGCCAGTCCCAAACCCCCTTATTACAAAAGATGGTCTAAGAAAAACCTAGGTTTTAAAATAGCCCCGTCTCTTTTTGTTATATGCCATAAGAAAGTGATGGGTATATTTTAAACCTGGGTTTACCTTAGTCTTGATTTAAACCATCTTTTGTACAATACAATACTCTTTATTGTACACAAAAACAAACAAGAAACATTACTATAAAAATTGAGATGTACAATTGTACAATAGGCGGTCTTATCGCACTAGGCGATTTCTTCCAGACAACCTTTGGATGGATATGAAGCGCAAGAAAAAAGAGAGGGGCAGTTCTCGGTAATAACTTTTGTAATAAGGGGCTAAGAGTTTAATCTACTACGACACAGTTCTTTGTAGCGGTTAGTGGAAGAAACATGATGGACCTCTCTCATAAACTTTAAGTAAATGATTCTTTAAGCAAAAGAAGAGTTGAAGATATTGCTTTTATTTTTAAAGTTAAAATATAAAGCAATTCTAAACACGCCAAAACTAAAAAAAATTGAACATCAACACGTAATCAACTCCAAGTGGAACTATTTAAATTCTCATACAGGCAGCCAACTAGACGGTCATAACGTCCACGTAATGTATTTGAGTGTTCCGGCCAGTTACTACGGCCAAAGTTCCGGACTACTTGATTAGGGCTAGTTACTGTAGCTAGTACGAATGGAATGTTTTACTCGTTACGTTTGTTTCTATTTATTTGTTAGCTGCTGTTTAATGTGGCTTAGAATTGTCGAGCATTGTAGACGGTAAAGCAGTGTATTTATATCCTTACTAATATCATAAAAGCGAGAGAACTCTGTCTGTCTGTCTGTTACCTAATCACGACTAAACTAATGAGCCGATTTTGATAAATCTTGCTATAGAGATAGTTTGGAACCCAGAGAAGGATATACCTGATGGTTTTACTGCGAAAAACGCAGAGTACATGAACTCAAAACTCATTTATTCAAAATAGACTAGAATTACTTAGTTCTTTTTGAATGTCAGATTAACAAAAGACAGGCCCCCAAAAAATCCCTCACTTCACCGCTTCCTAGAGTTTATGCCGTGAAGAAGAAACGGCGCAACAAACTCCCCAGCAACACAGTCCTGTCTGTCAGGTGAATAAATTAATTGACAATATACAAAGAAAATCAAAACATTTTTTACAATAATAAAATTATGCATTTATAGGAAAACAAATAATTAAAAATTTAAAAAAATATGCACAATAAACGATATCCATGCGGATGGAGCAGCAAGCGACCTTATAGTGGTTTATACACGCTGAAATTTAATTGGTTATTTTTCTAGAACAAACGTTATTCCGACCATGGTCTACTACAATTGCATAGAAAGCAAAAACAAATTTTAAGATTATTTTTTTCTAGGCTTTATTATAAAGTCTTGTTACTCAAACGTGTTGTAACATTAAAGTACTTATTGCGGCAATCGCGGTAAAGTTCCGCGGCAAATAACTTAAACCATCATGGCGCCGACTGCGCAGGTCCACCCTTGTGTCTTTGGTGGTGTCTTTTTTGAGTTTTTTTAAAGTCCAATGAGGTTTTTTTTTATTTTATGCATTTTAATTGTAGTAGACCATGGTCTGAACGACGTTTGTTCTAGTAAAACAATCAATTAAATATCAGCGTGTATAAACGACTAAGGGTCGCTCGCTGCTCCGTCCGCGTGGATGTCGTTTATCGCGTGGATGTCGTTTATCGAGTACTCCGCGTTTTTCGGGGTAAAAGCATCAGGTCAGCGTGTATATATAATCAGTCTACTTATTATAGTATAGTCTTTTCCCAACTAGCTACGTCAGTTTCCAGGCTAACCAGATAATTCTATTTTTACTGTCATCTGCCCTTTAATTCAGAACGATTCGATTAGTCAATTGTCGATAGATTCGGTTTGTTATTTCTTTTTCCCTCGTTACTGAGTCGTAGACGACAGAAGATGACAGAGCGAATTGGTCGACAACTTCTTATAGAAAAGGTCGGGAGACTGGCCTCCGCAGCGTAGGTAGTTTACACGTTTCCGTAACGAATAGTTTATAGATCGGTTCACGAAAGATGACCACAGCACAAAAGACTTAAGACAAAGTAATGTGAGACTTAAGACAAAAAGTGATCATCTTTCGTGAATCGTATTAAGTACCATTATATGTGTCAAACCAATTTTAAGTCACGTTTTTCACCGCTAGAGGTTCTGCCTAAATTTCCATACATTTTTGGCGTGAGAGTGGTTACGCACTGCATCCGATCCGAATCCGTGAACATACGTTCCGAAGTAGTCATAGAACTATTTTTATGGTAGTTTACGCACTACATCCGGCATCCGTCATCCGATTTCTATCCGTCATCCGTGAGTTTCTATTCTAATTCGGAAGAAAAATTGACGGACCGAAGTAGCCGTAGTAATGTTTGTATGAACGCTTTCGCATTACCTCGGATTCAAATCGGACGCCAAATGGATATGCCAAAGATGGCCCCTGAATTGTTTGAATTTGGATCAGAGATCGGACAAGTGCGTAAGCGATATCCGAATTCGGTCCGAGATTTTTACTCTAGATCGGTATTTTCACGGATTCGGATCGGATGCAGTGCGTAAAGCAATATCCGAATTCGGTCCGAGTTTTTACATCCGTATTTTTACGGATTCTACTACAGTAGTAACGTAAAAAACTCACACTTGGGGTACTGAAGGTAAAACCTATTGACAGACTTTCGGGGTTCTGACTACCCGTAACGACCGTCATGGGTATTAGTATGATAACCAAGTGGCCAATTCTACTAACATACAATTTATCAATTGCAACAGAATCGTTCATTCCGGCAATTTTCGGTTATGTTTGGTTTTGTTTTTGTTGTCGAACAATTTGATAGTTTTTGTAAACGAAAACTGTCTGAATAAACGATTAAGTAGCAATTCATAAACGTTTCTGCTAATAGAATTGGGCTCCCAGACTGATGGTTTAACACGCCCTTCAATGGTCATGGGTCTCGATGTGTAAAGAAGGGTCACCATGAAATGCAAGCTTAACTTTTCCTTGCAGATTGATTGGTCCGTAACCATTTAGCCGCGAGCTCTTCATTCCATTCCTGCCAGTTACGACGTCCGAAGTTCCAGACTACATTATTAGAGCTCTGCAATTTCTATAGTTACTGTAGTGAGTACGGATAGAATGCTTTACTAGTTACGTTTGTTTCTATTTATTAATTGTTCGCTGTTATTTATTGTAGCGTAGAATTTTTGAGCGTTGGTAGACCATTAAACTGTATACTCAGTGTATCTAATTCTCCGAGTAGTATATTTATTAGAAGTATTTTTACTAGACCATATTACGAGTAAACCTTATAATAAACCATGCAGGTTCATTGTTGATATATCAAAAATCTGGACGAAGCGCTTTGATAACTTTCATTGTGAAAACCGCTAAACAGTGGAATGCGTTGCCAAGTGAGTGTTCCCCGATAGCTATAATCTGGGTGTCTTCAAGTCACGAGTGAATCGGTTTCTTCTGGGCAAGCGTGCTCCATCGTAGACCGCATCTTCGCTTAACATCAAACGCAAGCCTAGTACCAAATAAAAAAAAAAACCCTTCACATTCTGAGAAGAGGCCCGTACACAATAGTTGGACAGTAATGGACTGTACAGTGTATAGTACGATGGTTTTACGAAGTACGTTTTATCTTGCACTGAATTATTGCGTGACTTTTCAGAATCTCCTTTCTCCTCGACCTTGTCTCTAGTTTTACCTGCTTCTGAAATATAAAATATCAATGAATTAATAAATCAACTGAGCCTATTGGAGTCCATTGAACAAGTGCTATCCGATGTTGCATTTCAACTTTTAAGGTACAAGTCCGAGGCGGGCTTCAGACCGCAAACTGCAAAAGTAGTATCGCTTGCGGTGCGATCTGCGGGTGCGGTCTGCGGTTGCAGTTTTGCAGTCGCTGTCGGAATAGCACCTTTAAAGTGCACACTTTAAAGGCGCTATTCCGATGGCAACTTGTGTGCAGTCTGCAGTTTGCAGCCCGTCTCGGACTTGTACCTTTATTCTAATTTTCGCATCAGTATTTAAATCGAAAGCTACCACAACAGTTAAAGCGAGACTGAATGAAATTATTTTAATTATTTAAAAAAAATTTATCAATGAATTAATAAATCAACTTAGCTTATTGCTGTTGAACAAGTGTTATCCAATGTTGCATCAACTTTTTATTCTAATTTCTGCATCAGTAATAAAATCTAAATAAACCAAAACAGTTGCAGCGAGAATGAATAAAATTATTTTGATTTTAATAGGTACTGATGTTGAATATGAAACCAAAATATCGTCCAATCTGATCGATTGTCATTGAGAAGTACAAATACAGGGCAGGGTTCTTTGGAGCGATGTGTCGGGAAATGTTCTGTTTCCGCCTGTCACACCGAACGGTCGACACGCGATGTTCCACCATAAACATTTTGTTCAATCTTGCGGAATTAATATGGATTTTTGGATATAAATTCGGAAATGTTCTAAATTATTTTGCTACATTTGTTTTTGTCTCAGTAGACCACTGAAAAAACTTTAGAAAATTATGATCAGTGTATTGAATATCATACATAGGTGTAGGTACTGCAGGTGAATTTTAATTTCCGTTTTTGGTACTCACAGGGCAAATATTTATTTTATGATTGTTCCCAACTTAGCCAATACCTTTGCAGCGTGACAAGTAAAATAAGAAGTACGTTAAGTATGGAAAGAAATACATGCTGCGCCGACCCCAAATAAGTTGGGATAAGGGCAGGAGGATGATGATGAAGAAGAAAGAAAGATAATACATTTATGATGATTATTCCCAACTAAAAATAGAACTTACGGATATTTAAATAGAGTTTAATTAACTTCTGGAAAATGTACGCTCCCATGCTTTAATATTAGTTTAGCATATTATTGCTAATTCGATCGAATGGCGCCTCAGGCTTACCTATAACTAACTTTCTTTATACAAACAATTGGGCCATCGTACATTAATACTATGCCTATTTTGGGGGATGAACGTGTGATCTACATATGTTGCCAGCACATAAATATAATATACAGGGTGTTAACGAATTCATGTAATTCCTTCAAACCGCGTCATCTACTGGTGACCCTGATTGACCCTGCATAGGTTTTTTTTCAGAATCAACAAAAAAAAGTTTAAACAAATGAACCATGGTATTCTGTATCTGAGTAATTTTAGCGTTCCAAGTTAACTGGCTGCGTGGAGCGATATCGCGCTAGTCGTGCCCGTCAGCTGTGTCGCCGTGCCTTCATTCATTTATGCATGGCATCGAAATTTTATATGACATAAAAAAAAATTGGGAATAAAAGTTTTTTTAAATTTTTAATCAATCTAGATCCGGTGCGGGGTTAATCTATACCATTAATAGATCATGTGGTTTGAAGGAATTACACGAATTCATTAACACCCTGTAGAGCTGTCTTTTAAAATGATACAATACCTACATAGATATTGATCTCGTCCCCAGTGGCTACGGGACAACAGTTACACTGGTCGCTTTCAACTATCAACCGAAGTGACGGACGAGATACTTGACGTGTTGGCGCTTCCCGCCGAAATGTTTGCAAAAGTATTAATTACTGTGTAATCCGAGTTATAATAATCTATTGTGTGTTCAGTGAGTATTAATATCCATCCTAACAGTACATATCGTGTTATTATTATAGATATCGCACAAGAAAATATAGTAACAGCAACAGAAGAATGCTTTGAAAATTATCACATTTTTTTCAATAACTTTTAAAACGAGTTATGACCAGCCGACACATTGCACGTTGACAGACATAATAAAAATAATGATCGATTTTTTATCAAATACACAAAATTAAATACTCAGAAACCCGTCCTAGTATAATTTCATTAAAATAAACAGCATGACCCAAACCAACATTATTTGGTAAAACTTATTATAAAATCTTAATGAGTCAACACGAAGTGGAAAACAGCAATCATGGAGGCAAATGAACCCCCTAATGATGTTGTTTTTAAATCATTGCACAAATTAAGGGACGGCGAAATATTTTCGTGTGGTAGATATAATATTGTACCTATAGTAAATAAGTATTACACAATACAATATTTTAGAAGAGATTTTTTTTTATTTCTCGACTTTGTTTACATATTTTTTGAAAACGGTTTATTTATTGTAGATGGAATAGGTAATGAACTCACAAATAATCATAAATTAAAACGTGTTCTATTTATACAGAGTGTAAACGAATTCGTGTAATTCCTTAAAACCGCCTGATCTAGACTGGTAAAGATTGACCACGCTCGGGATTTAGATAGTTAGGGTTCCGTACCCAAAGGGTAAAACGGGCGTTCAGTACAGTAACCGCGTTTAGCACTAAACTAGTTTAAGTACTGTCGGCTATCGGTGAAATGCCAACACAAATCTTAAACTTAGATTAAAGTTAAAACGCTGTTTAAGCTCGATGTTTGATCGGTAAAATTGACCCTTATTGATCGTATTTAAACCACATAACAAGGTTACAAAAAAAAGTTTTTTTTTGTGATAGTTATACCACATTGCGATGACACGCATAAATAAATGAAAGCACGGCGCGGCGGCGATGCAGCTGGCGTGTACGACTAGCTCGATATTGCTCTTTGCAGTCAGTTAACTTGGGGCGTTAAAATGACTTAGAAATAGAACATCAAGTATTATTATTTATTAATTTCAGAAGTATCTCCATATGGTTGATCTAGGTCACAAGTAGACAAACACCCTGTAAACAATATATTCAACGAAATAGATAAAGACTGTTGTAAAGATATTTCAGTAGCAACAAATTTCGAACAGCCTAACGAAGATTCTCAATCAATAGACACAAAGGAACTATAGGAGGCCTAAGCAACAATGAAAGCGACGGTACTCTGCCCAGAGATTTAATATATTCACCCCTAAGACATGACAATACCTTCACGGCAACAATAACAAGCATGTGTGAACCCTAAGTGTCAAAGAGTAAGTAAAGTTGCCGAATACCGAAGTGATTAATATCGAATCCCGAACCAATATCTTAGATGGTTGATTAAATTCCAGAGAGTTACAACCATACTGAAACGTCGTAAAGTTTACATCGATTACAGTCAATAATTTCATTGGAAGTTGGTAGAAGGGATGTAAAGAGACGATTTAATGTCTCACCTCACATAGTTTTGGGTGAACTATATTGATCTTCGGGCTTTATTGGATTAATCAAGTTGAGTGAAACAGGTATTGAATCGTGTGAATTGTCTGTCAAAGTATTAAAGAGAAAGTTTATGGTTCTGAGTTACATGGTATGATTTGACAAGATGAATAAAATTGATAAATGACACACTCGTTACGAAGACTGAGATTGCTCGTGATGACTAAAAATGTATCAAAGCGGTTGGCATTGAAATACTTCAATCGCCAAAAAGACCTCTAGACGTCTAGAAATATATTAATTTCCTTTTAAAATTTCCAAATCATTAGTCCGCTTTAGATGTTTCCATAAGCGATTTAAAATTGAAAACTACTGCGTACAGTGATTTAGTAGTACAAATTCTAGGAGCAAATTCAATATTCAATCTATTCAAAAATGAATTTTTGTCACGTATTCTAAAAACAAATATGGACAAAAATCTCTGATAATAACGACGAATAGAAAAATCTAACTTGAATTTTTAAAATGATGAATGATTTTTAGCTGAAATCTGGTTTTGGTAAAAGAGACGGATTTGTCAAACCAAAATGAAACAATCACAAAGCGGACATTTCACAGGTCCCAAAAGAATTGTTGGACAATATTGTTTTTATGACCGTACAATTTTTCCTGTATAAAAGCCTAAAATTCTAAATGGGCGAACGAGAAGGTCATGTGGGGCGAACGCTGGGACAATTAATTTTGACACTGGGCTATGTAGCGATGGAATCTAGTAAAAATGTGGTAACATGTTTGGAAACTGGTAAGTGCTTAAATTCCTATTTACCATCGGCGTACCTTTCAACTTCCATCTTTTGAGATTCAAGGAAATTGTGATATTGGAGTAGGCATTTTTGTAGAAACCCTAGAATTACAAGAAACTCTGCTTAATAATTAATGAAGTATTATTATAAATTTAGTATGATAGATGAGAAAATTAGGAACAAGAAAAATACGTTTTATTTTGATTCCAAATATATCCCTCCCTAATTACAATTTCTGAACTGAAAGTTTTCAGAGAATAATTAATTAGTTACTCGTATTTTTAGGGTTCTCTTGAAACTTCAGCAAACATTTAATCTGTGACGAAAACGAATCAAATCAAGATCCGTTTAATCACTGCTACTTGGAAAACTAATATTTGTTCTAGCTGCTCCGTAATCACAGTTCACAATTCCTTTCTTTACCCTCCCTAGCGGCAGTAGCCAAAACAATTTAGGCCCACAATATGGCGCAGCAAAATATTATTTTGTCGATACAAAATCATTTTTCAGAGTCATTGAAAATGAATTATAAAACTCATCCATTTTTTATTGGAACCTGACAAATGCAGTTCAAAAAGGAAAATAGTTTCGATGAATTGATTTTGTAAAGTTTGCGTGTATAAAACAGATTCGTACAATGGTACTATCAAATACCGCGTATACAAGAGGTTTTTTTTTTGTTTTTTCACCGATGTGCTCTTTGTTGTTAATTCGATGCCCGTTTTCTGTTTCTAGTGTTGTTTCAATATTGTGGAGGAGTACCGGAGTACCTCTCTCATGTTCCTAGTTTGTTGGGAACGTGGAATTGGTTTACAATATTTTGGAAAAGTCTGAACTAACGTTGATACTTGCGTTATTACTGTTTTTAAACGTATAAGATTTGTACATATTCATTCACAATGTAACGGTCAGTCACTATCGTCACAGTAGACATATAAGCTAAAGCAGTACTTCAACTACCTACAATCGTCCGATTTGACACACTCACACAGACACGCACTGCAACAAGACAATTAAGGTATTTTCGGGATGCAGTTCCATACAAAAACCAAAAACTACTCAGTATACAGAGCGTGTCTGTGTGAGTGTTTCAATTCTTGAGATTATAGTAAGTTGAGGTACTGCTTTAGCTTATATGTCTACTGTGCTATCGTTGCCTCGATGAGTGACGATATTCAAGTACGTCCGACGCAAGTTGGGCAGTCAATCTCGCTAACAACCTTGCTAACTGGCTTATCTTTTCAACATGACATGAGCTGTTCCCGTATAGCTTGTGCCGACCAGAAAAGAAGAAGACTATCAGTGGCCTCTTGACCAACTGATCGCAATTCAGCCAAAATGTCAGATTAAAAAAGGTGTCGTGTCTTAAAATTGTGTTCAAGTTCTGCAATAATATTAGCGTTGTGCAAAGCAAGTGTATAATTGTTTGTTACAATAACAATAATTTAGCGTTTCCAAGAAAAACACGAATGAGACGAATTTATAGAAGTTTTTGATAAATAATGATAATTCCGCTTTTGCCATTAAAAAAAATCCACGCCCAATTTAACGAGAAGTGCTACAATATTTGTACACATTTGTATACTTACAATATTTGTAGAACTTCACACAGGAAAAAATCAATGGTGTCGATAAAAATGTTCACCGAAATAGTAAGAACTCCGCAATGTTTTTTTTTTATATTTTTATCAGAGCCATTTCAATGGTTTCTCCGTTGACTTTCCCTAACCAGATGACTACCTTATAGATAAGAATTTGGACAATAGTCTGAGTTTCTTTGTTCTCCAAAAATATACAACGCAAGTAACGATACATGTAACAAATTGTTAGGGTCCGAAGTCCCTTGGCATTTACCATTAAACACGCAACACAATCGCCGTTCTTCTATTATTGCAATCCATTGCTGGTTAACATCAGTCCTTGTTCTTTAATTCGATGAAGATGCCATAAAATAGTGCAATGGACTGTGTTGAAGGCAAAGTTCTCGTGTTTTCTAATAACACAGTACCCTTAAAGTCCAGCTTACAACACAGACAATTTATTTCAAAAGAGGGACCCGTTTTTGCCGTTAACCTAATGTGTAAATAAATGTGTGCAATAATTAAACACAAAACGGAGTGACGTGAAACTAATTGCCTTAAAACCCTACTCTCATGTTTTTCATGTTGTCTAGTAATGTTACTCATTTGATTTTATTTTTAATCGTTTCACTGGGCTGTGATGAACCGACGCTGAGTTAACTCGCTTTTTAATCGTTTCGCACCAAAAGGTTGGTTATAATAATGTTTTTGGGAATGCGTTCGATAAATCTGGTTTTTACTGTATCTATCTCTGTCGACACATTATGATAGTGAAAATTCTAGGAGTTTGTGCGTTTGTAACAACGATATTTTTTAGCTAGATTATTTTCGTCCCAGTGTTATCTATAATTGTTTCACTAAACTTTTTATGATAATTAATTATGTCAAATGTTAAATATAGTTTAGCTTCTTTTTACCCGTTGTAAATGTGAGAACTTCGTAGACGTGCTACATGCATAGCAACAATAATTTGTAAATTAGATACTGTAACTCATATAGCATAGCTTTTTTTTTGTTAATTATTCTCGTACGCAAGACTAGCTACTTCATTATTTACTTACTTATTTGTGCTCAAGACTACATTGTTCTCTCATAACTATCCTAAATCATAGTACTGTATTTACTGCAACTGTTAAAAATATTGATTTTAAAAGAGTAGCCATGGAGTTTCTTACTGGCTCTTCTCCATATGAAACGACTAATTGGTACCGTGCACCTAAATTCGACTTTTCATAAGCGCCTGTAATGGTATATGTGAAACTAGCTTTCGCCCGCAGCTTCGCTTGCGTGAAATTTTGAACCCGTTAAATGACGATTTTCCATACAAACTTTCATCCCTTATTTAACTCCCTTCGGGGTTGAATTTCGAAAAATCCCTTCTTAGTGAATGCCTACGTTATAAAAGGAACCCACTGTCAAAATTTCAAGTTTCTAACCCCAGCGGTTTAGGCTGTGCGTTGATAGATCAGTCAGTCAGTCAGTCAGCTTCTCCTTTTATATGTATAGATAAAAAAATTGATTAATTGATTCTAGTCTGGTCAGCAGAATCAAAGTTTGGTTTTCAGCTTGGTCTTCTATCTGTTGTGCGCCTTATAGCTGTGCATGTTAGCCAGTAAAATCCCACTGCTGAGCAAAGGCCTCGCCCCTTGATTTCCAGTCCGCCTTATTAGTTATAAACATGATTAATCCTAAAGAAAATGCAATATTTCACAATGACACTATACATGTTAAATTAATGGCAGTCTCCTCTTGAAAGATGCTTCTACATTTGCCTAATTATTAGGGGGAGTTTGAAAATATGGCGGTAATCTTTTCTCATCCCTCGATTATCTGTCCACGCTATAAAATAACTTAGTTACAATCATTTACGCGGCGTCTTACGTAGGCGGTTCAAAGCGACGCGCATTGCGAAGCGATCGGATGCGGTGACACGCGAATTCAATGCGATGCGGTGCTAAGCGGCGACTTTGTCCTACGAGCTCGCGAACCGCCCGACGCGCGCCTCTGTCATTCAGTAGAACTGTACAGCACCGCATCCAGTTTGCGCGAAAATATCAAGCCAAATGATTGCGTTCGCTTCGCTTCGCGCCGCGCCGCATCGCACTCCACGTGCATTTGGTCACGTAGGCCACTTCAATAGGTATCGACTGTTTGTTGTTTTCGCGTCGCACCGCGCCGCTTCGCGTCGCTTCTAGATCGCTCACGTAGGATGCCGCGTTAGGAACGGGCTAGAATACAAAATAGATTGAACAAAACCCAGCACACTTGGTGGTAGGATCTTTACGGTCCGACTGGTTACGTACCAGTACCACCCTCATATGAAAGTCTGGTCAAGCAGTTTACTGTGTTCTGTAGTGTGTATGTGACAGCCAGAGGGGCATAGGGGATTCCCTCTATATCTTTGCTACGTGCATTCCTGTGCTCCATCTTTGAACCAATCTGCGCTTACCATCAGGTGCGACTAGGGTAAAAAACCGGCCAAGTGCGAGTTGGACTCGCGCACGAAGGGTTCCGTACCATTATCTATAAAAACGGCAAAAAAAATCACGTTTGTTGTACGGGACCCCCTTAAATCCTTATTTTATTCTGTTTTTTAGTATTTTTTGTTATAGCGGCAACAGAAATACATCATCTGTGAAAATTTCAACTGTCTAACTATCACGATTCATGAGATACAGCCTGGTGACAGATGGACAGACGGACGGACAGCGGAGTCTTAGTAATAGGGTCCCGTTTTACCCCTTGGGTACGGAACCCTAGAAAAGGAAACAAATTAAAGAATAAAAAAACACTAAAATTGCATACATGATGTTCCTTAGATTTCACCGTAGAGCGCTCACTAAGTTTCAGTACAAACTAAATGATTGTTTTTATTTCCATACACGAACATCCCCAATGTAGTGCGTTGTCAAATATTTACGCCCATTGCTCGCATTTGACAAGGGGCAAACAATTTTACGCTATCGCTCCAAACAGACGTTTTATCACAATGTAATGGCAATAAATATTGAAAATATATGCTGTCATTCAGAAGAGATCAGTTATATAAGGTATTATTTATAGGGAAAATGTTATGGTGTGAAGAGATTAGTAAGGGTGGGTGCTGTGAAATTATATGACAGCCAACTGACGGCTGTGGACCAAGGAAAATGGATACTGAAGCCCGTATTAATAAACAACTCTCAACATGGCGGCCGGGGAAGGCTCCCAAAAGACACCGCCACGCGTAGATTTAATGCATGAAATCCGACAAAAAAATTTATATCTGCCTCTCTATTCATATCGAAACAGCAGGATGGGAGCTCTTATTATGCATTTTTACAAGGTTAAGCTACGCTTGCCACGGTCAGTCCGTGGATGGGTGACCGTTTGTTACACATCGAGACCCCTCTGTGCCTCGGAGAGCACTTAAAACCATCGGTCCAGAATATCATACACATATCTATGACTGTCGTTACGGGTAGAAGCCCGAAAGCCTGACAATTGGTCTTACGAGTACCTTAGGTAGGATATCAACATTGC
The DNA here is from genome assembly GCA_905220435.1 of Amphipyra tragopoginis. Classification (NCBI taxonomy): domain Eukaryota; kingdom Metazoa; phylum Arthropoda; class Insecta; order Lepidoptera; family Noctuidae; genus Amphipyra; species Amphipyra tragopoginis. The sequence continues at coordinate 10,917,186 of HG992006.1, forward strand.
ACAGTAACTGGCTTCCGAAGGTCTGATGGTAGTCACTCCGTGTAAAATACTGATATTCAGCCGCATCGGGTTAGACTGGAAGCTGACCTCAACATATTTGGGAAAAGGTTAGGCAGAACGAACTTAGGAGCGAGCTCTCAAATGACAGTCGTTTATTAATATTGGTCAACTGTCGACTAGTTGCCGGGCGAGCCATTACGCACTGTCGACTGGTCGCCGGAGACTTGGTCTCTCGGCGACCAAAACATAGGCAACTAGGGCTAGGAGACCAAGCCGAGCGTAGTGTTACTTGTAAGTACCTACTTATTATTCGTGCAGATGGACGTCGAAGAAGCTACGATTGCAATAGTAGCGTTAAAAATTATAGAGAAAAAAAAATGCAAGAGAATATTGGGTATCTCGATTGGAATATTGGTCACTGGATAAATCACAAATAGCTTTTCGGAATGGTATTTCCAATATTAATTTCTCTGTATCGAAAGCCTGACCATTTTTGTGCGCGACGTCCGGTCGTCTCGACAGTTGCTCGCAGTGTGAACGCGGCGACCAGCAGTCGCTTGTGCGTCGCCACTACGCGGCGAGTCACCGAGTCGCCCGAGCGACCGGCGACCGAGTGCGTAAACACCTATTTAAACCATAGAAAGTCACAGTCACCGTCGATCAAGTCTCCGGGGACCAGTCGACAGTGTGTAATGGCTCGTCTCTAAATTGCTTTAGAATATTAGAAAATGTTTATGCATTTGGTCGCCGGAGTACCGTGCATAAACAATTCCAAATGTGAATCAAATCAAAGAACTCCTTTGCTCGCTTAATTCGTAAAACTTGCAGAACTCGTCTTGCTGCGTGTGTCCGAAGTTTGATAGTTGGTTGCAGAAGTCATCTTGCGCAGTAATACTTGCTGGTGGATTTTCGCAGTTATCGGCGACTGGTTCGCAAACGACCAAGACAACAGTGCGTTATCATTCATAGCGGAAAAACGAAACCTAGCTAAGAAAAGTATAGACGCCAGCACATCAAGCTACTATAATCTGTCAAATTTCTTTAATAGATTTTCATCTTTATCGCTGAAGCGTTAGGTTCAAGGTTGATTAGGACAATTTGACAGTTTCCGGTGGCTTGATGTGCTTGCGTCTGTACATTATAACAGAAAAGTATATCAGTAAGCATTTAACTTCAACTGGACTGCCTCGTTGGTCTAGTGTAGACTGCAGAGCGTGAGGTCCTGGGTTCGATCCCCAGGTCGGGCAATGGGTTATTAAGTGTTTCTGTTTCGCATTTCTCAGTAGTAGCCCGGAGTCTGGACTTAAACATAACCATAAAATGGAGTACACTATACACCTCTGCCCAACCCTTTGGGGTATACAGGCGTTACATAACTTCAAAACTATAGGTACACAAGTTTTTATTAAATTGCAATCTAAAATTAACAATTCTAAGCTAATTTCGTGTCGGCGAATCAACATCTCTGAGGATGTACCGTGGAGGGGCGAAACACGTGTCGTATCAGTTTTGGTTGCATGTTGCATTAATTAATCACACCTTCTGCATGTGCATATATTTGCGGGCGGGAAGGTGCTGCATACTGCATCCAAGCTTGATGAACTAGTTTGGCGGAACATTAAATATTGTTATTGCATATCTAAGATAATCTACGAAAGATGTTTTCATATGTACGAATTCAAATCGCAAATTCGACATTGTTACTAAGCAAAGTAAATAACTTCGCCTCTCACCTCCTGTTACTCACGCAAGAAAGAAAACCTACGCGCCGTCCCAATTTTCGCAAATACTTGTTAAACATCAACATAGTATATAATCCAGCCATTTACATCTTGTATAAAAGATAAACAAACTGGTATAAGTAGTGAGTTTAAGTTAAGTATTTAATTTCCCCTCTTCATTGCCTGAAAACCATTCTGTACCCCAAGGGTGAGTTTTTTTCGTTTATTACTGGAGTTGTGTCACGCTCAAAATATATTAAAATTTAGACAGCGCCTCTAGCGGCGCATGGCGTGACTTAAAAACGCGAGTGCGAGTTGTTTGACACTTATCATGGTAAACTATTCGTTACAGGGGGCCTACTCCCTAAGTCCGTCAACGAAGTTAGTCGCTCGTCCGAAAGTAGCCCGAAACGTAGGAGTGAACGAAACAAGTGTCAAGTTCAACTTTTCGGACGGCCAAAAACACATAGGTAGTAGGGACAACTGTCAAATCGTGTTGTCATGCATTCTTAGTTCGGGCCCCGAAATAATCGTATGTCCGTTCGTAATAGGGAGTAGGAAATGCTCGTAACTAAGGCCAAAACCACGGACTTCGTGCTTAGGGAGTAGACCCCCTGATACGTGTAGTAAACTACCCAACTCACACTTGGGGTACAAGGTCACGCCAATAACTGCCCGGTTACGTAGAAATGTTCCGCAAGGAGCGTCTACAAGCAGCAAATAAAAAAAATAATGATTGTGAAACATTAACTAAAAATTCTTTAAACATGCATAATAAATATTTATAAAACCGTAACCTCTTCAATTATTTTACTTTTTTATAAACGTCTCTATTTTATGGATTTTTAAAGCAAAATTAATGTATCACCGTCAAGGGTTTGTTTACCTTTTACACAACATTTTAATGGCCAGACTATACCTACATCGAACACGCATACATAAAGTACAGTATATTACGCCTAGCACACATTTCTCCCAACACAGCAAAGTCCATTGTTATAAAACTAAGAGCACACGAGAAAAAACATCAAGTTCTCGACGTTACTCAAAACAGCAAAACATTCTCGCTTTGAAGGAGTGCTTGACATCCCCCTTGCGTTCTTAATAGAGGATCGTTACTACAAGGTGAGAGGGGTACGAGTGTACTCCACGCACCGTTCCATAGAAATATTGCGTGCCCTAGTTTTACTTCCATTCACACAATTGTAAAAACGGCTGGTTAAAGTAGTTTACTGGGTTCAAGCGTCGTGCTAACGATGTCAGATCTTGAAATGTTTTTTTATTCGATCACGTGGATCGAGTGGGAACTGCGTGGGTATAGATTTGTACTTCGATTGTGTTTATTTATAAAAAAAACGGGGGTCAAAGTTTTTTTTTTGTTTCAAGTAGACCAAATTACAGATGCTTTGCAACGTCAAAACTGGGTGCACGATAGACTTCATGTTTTAATTTCGACATGACCCATATATTGATTAAATACTTAGTAGGTACTTATATTTTGTTTAATACTTACTTGACTTCGAAAAGTTGTTCTTGAAAAATTCTTAGTTTTTTTTTAATACCCTGTTTCGTGTATATTTACGTAAGTTTTGACAATGTATAAAATCATGTTTAAAGTCAATTTAGATAGAAAAAAAAGGTGTTTATTTCCAATTTAATCTTAACAACACTAAATATTACCTACGCATGATTTCGTGCTAAGAATAACAGATAAAATCCAGTAATCTTAGAATACTCACAGCAAAACATATTTCACATGACCTATATTATCTTATGGCGGTTCACTACTGAACATCTCAAAAAGGCAGAATATGGTATGCTGTCAGTCAATCTGGCCAGTCGAATTAGATACTGGAGAACCAGTACTCTCACCTGAGTCCACACAGCATACTATGAATCAACATACAATACTGCAGGAGACAGGGTAAATGCGCCAATTGCACAAAGCATAAATTAACCAAGCTTAGTAACGTTATCGCGCTGAGAACTTCAATGTGTGCAGAATTGCGGCTCTCAATCGGTGTTCCCACCTGGAGTTACGTGTTGAAATTGTAAAGCTGCTCATTAAGTAGGTTGAGCCAATCTCGTCCAGTTACTGGTAGCCGACTGGACCCAACTTAATGATAGCGTTCACTTTCCTGAAAGAAGTAAAAGTTAAGAACATATTTTTAGATTTCGTTTCTTGGCTTAAATTTTTTGTTCTAGAAATCTAGCTTCTTGGTAACCGACCTTAATCCAAAATCTTTGGATAGCCAATTCCTATTGTTTACCAAGCGGTTATTTTATTAGTTAAAGTTAAGACTCTTGTGTCTTCATCAATAATGAAGCAAAGACCCCATAGCTTTCAGTAGTGGACCCTCCGATACGTTAGTAGCTATTACAGGTAGAATTTATTTAGCTTGTGAGTCTATATGCCCAGTGTGGCAATAAAAAATGTCATCATTGGTAAGCAAAACGATTCGTTATTATTTATAGGAACCGGGCATTAGAGATTTACAGAAAATCCAATAGAAGTTCTGTCAAAAATCTTCATCAATTCAGAGATTTCTGATTGCGATCGGTTATTGGTTACGACCGTACCTAAGCCAGCAAACACAGCTCCTACTGCCGCACACGACAAGTGCCGTAACAGTCAGTATCGTGGTCAGATACAGATTTTCCCATAAGAGAAAGTCTTCGTCTTTTTCTCTTGTGTCAGTAAGAGATATATTATGAGAATAGCACCTGCCGTGGTGAAAAGATTAGCCAGACAGCAAGACTGGTCGCAGGGCTGACTGCCCAGAGTGCGCTGGACGATCTTAAGTATCATCACTCGTGGAGGTTCTTTGCATGCACCCCATAATAATAATGCACCCTAAAATAAGATGAAATACGGTCGATAGTCCTCATAATGGCAAACAGGTTTGTGATAGCAGAGCCAATGCTCCAGCAACACTGCTGTTAATCACCGAAACCGGACCTCAACATTCTAAACCATTAATTCAATAAATTGACCACAAATCCCGCATAGCTTATGCAGCAAACTCTAATCTGAAAGGTGAAATACGAGAATGAGACAAGGAATTAGGTTAATTGCATTCTGGGATCGTATTATGTCACATTACATATCGGGAGGAGTCCAGGCAGCACGGCCATGCATATTTAAATAGTTTTAGTGCATTATTCAGTGTCACAAATCCGCATCACACTCGCCGTGCAGATATTTTATTTCACGGAAATTAACTTTAATGAACTTGGCTGTGTTTCAATTTGCATTTTCGCAACACCCCTTTCTGTTCGGCTTTTCAATTTTAAGCTTTATAAAATGGAGTTAGCGGGGTAAACTGTTGGAGTTTGCTTGGCTGTTTTTGAAGGCGATTTAGTAGTTCCTGTGATTTCATAAGGCTGCTATTTAATTGGTTTAATTAAAGTACTTAGTTTGCTGACAGTCAGCCATGAACGCGTACATGAAATGACATCAGAGGCCCAATTTTTCTACTAATAAAACTGTTGCCAAACGAACCACAACCGTCGAAGCGTTTGTCCACCGTCGCCGTCACCGTGAAACGAGATTATTTTAGACCGAGTTCGGAAGGACGTGACGGCGATCTTGTACCTTCCGCGACCGTCTCAATGGTTTAGTCTTGCTACAAAAATCCGAGCACCGGCGCCGGCAATCTCGGGCGCAGTAGAGAAGTTCAAACATGTTTTGTATTGCCGGCATTTCGGCCCATTACGACTTCGGGCCGAGCTTTAGCGGTAGCGCCGAACAGCTCACAATCTCGGCGACCGCGATGATGGCGCTCGAATGATGGACGTTCAGTGGACACCCAGCCATAGTAATGTATGTATCGCTACTTCTGCAACGTCATCGCGTTCTCGGTGAAAGCGGCACTGGACAAATCCCTCAGTCAGTTAAAGTTTATGAAAACTGTACAATTTTCAGCTTTGTTTTCGTTGTCAAACAATTTGTCACAGTATCTGTAAACGAAAACTGTCTATATGAGCGGTTCAGCTTCGGCACGGTTGCGATTGACCAACGTTTCTGGTAGCCCCATATTGTATGGTCTAAAGGGTAGTGCAAACCATATAATGCCCTCGGAATTTTGGGGATTAAAAATCCAATATACTTATTCTTTTGTAATTTTGTTGTTCAGTAAAGTGTTTTCTACCTAAATCTTTTGTGTTTTCATTTTAACGTCATCCAGGAAAAGTCCTGATAAAATATGTAACGGACAAAAAAAACAGTTAATAAAACGTTACAAAGTACTAAATCGGTACTAAAAGTTGTCACTGTACCGTTTTCCACGACTTATGTCACAGTTTCACATTGTTATGGGCAATATTCTCTTTATCACATGCCTACGATTCTGTTTACCTTCAATTTTAGTAGCTCTGAAACGGTCGTCACTTATACTTTATATCGCTAAAGTACTTTTCTGTTACTTTGGGTATGTATTATATGGACCGTTTGTAGGTTACGCGTTTGTCGTTGACATTACCTTTATATGATACTAAAGTAGTAACAAAGAGATGGTATAAAGGGATTAATGCTGGACATCTATCAAAGCTATGCGAGGAAAATGTGCGGTACGAAAATGTGTAGCGAGGATGTGAAACGGTGTGACCCTTTCCACCAGAGCTGTGCGAGGAATGTGTAATGCATAATGTGTTAATGTGCACAAATGATCATCTACCTCTTCCAAACACCATCTATTGACTGACTGGTAGCCGCATATTTTCAAATCCTCGCACACATTCCTAGCAACACATTCCTCGTAACACATTCCTCGCAACACATCCCTCGCTCGCATTTCTCGCTTGTTTTGTATGAACAAAAACCTTGCTCCGCTAAGTCCATATCCACCAAAGCTGCACAGAGCGAAGCTAGGTAAATGAAGTGATTCTATTGGTGCTTACAAAACACATTCCTCGCTATGCAGCTTAGCACAGCTCTGGTGGATGCTCAGCCTAATGATCAAGGGTCTTTACTCGTATGTCAAAATGTCGTCACGGATTACATTTTTACATCTTAAGGTGAGCAACCGTAACTAGGCAAGTTCTAAATTTGGAATTTTAAATTTTTCAATTTTTAATTCCGAAATCTAAAACTTTTCCATCCAAGTAGTACTACTATCTAGTTTTAATTATTTTTATTCTAAATTATAAAAATTCTATGCAATTTTCCGATACAACCACCATAACTCATTAATTCTTTACAAAGAAGACGCAAAAAAAACAAACATTAGAAAACCTCTTTAGTTTTGCAATGAATAATAATTAATAATAACCATTGAGCGCGATTGTACATTCATGAACAGTGGTGCAGTATAAATTATTTCCTGTCAATGTGACAACCTATTGTTGAGCTTACAATAGTCGGAGAATAATGAACGGGTATTAATTATTTTAATTTTCCACAATTTAGTGGGAAACGTAACAAAGGATTATTATAATTAACTTGTGGAAAAACGTCAAGTAATCATATTTAACAATAGTGTGTAATGTAATGTCCTCGTATTATTATTTTAATAAAGAATTGCGTCTATTAGTTTTGGTGATTAAATTTTCGGAGTACAATGATAGACTAAATTAAAATTTTCGTAAATTAAATACGCGTGAATGAAGTTTTTGGATAAAGCAAGTTCTTTTTTTAAAATTACGATTTTATCTCTTCGATTGACGTGTGTGATTTGGCTTCAAATAGACTACCCAGTAAACTCATTCTCATCGTAGATCCGATTTTAAAACATAAGTGTTATAGCAAGAGTGTCGGCTATGTCGTCAGTGATTATTATATCCATCTAGTGTGCGCGTTACGTGTTACGGTAGTAACATAATATTAAAAAAAAATAGTATCAGAATATTTTAAAATCTTTATACATTTCTGGCACCGAGTATACATAACCTGTTGGTTTATTCCACTTTGTTTACCTGGGTGATATCATCTGGGTGAACAAAGTGGAATGTTTAGTGTCTTCATTTGACCTCGGATTTATTTCACCTGTCAGTATCACCCAGGTGAATTAGTGCGACATATTTGGTTTTCTTTGTTCACCTTGGAATTAAATCACCCAGGTGAACAGTTGCGACTTTTTTTATTAATGTTGTGTACTTTATTCCACATAGAACACATAGAAGGTGAACAAAGTGGACCAAACCTAACTGTTGAATAGGCATCTTTCATTGCATTCTGTATTTAAAGATATTGCGTGTTATATCCTGATAGTAATACTCCTGTTCTAGATGAGACTGGCTGAGTCAAAAGCTCATCAAACGAGAAACTCAGGAGTCTGTATTTTGAATTTTCGCGAGACAAGTAGCCCTTCTACAATACCCAATCCGTCAGCCAAACGTGGTGATTTTGGCAATATTACCTCATAACTCGTCATTGTAGCAGTTATAAATAAATACGTTCTGTATAAAGCTGCTATTAGCCAATACAGATATAAACTGTCACGCTCACCCAAATTTAAAAATTGGCTTTAAAAAACCAATTTAAAATATAATAAAAAATCTCCATCAGTAAATTTGCCGCAGTACAATTTCAGTGCTTCCATACAAGCGAAAAACTTATGAATAGAAAGCCCACAGCGATGTGCCAATAACAGAAAAAACACGCAATATGGAAAGTTATTTCATAGTGAGGTTAAAACCAATTCGAATATTCGATAGACGTGACACAAAACCAATTGGAAGCCGAAACCGATCTCGGCTTGCATACCGTCTCTATTGTCAAAAGTTCGGTGACACACTATTTTCTGGAATCGGGAGCGAAGATAGTGTTGTGTTCGTAAACACGGGTACTTGCAGTGTGTAGCATTTCTTTAGTTGGTACAATGTTATCACTTCTGCCGTGTGTTCCTAAAACTCCTAATTTGCCTAAAAGTAGTGGAGCTCATTGTAAAGAGTTCATCCGGAGAAATACTACCACTACTACTATTACTACTACCATTACTACCGCAAGTCACCTTAGCTGTGTTCTATACGTAGTACTTATTACTTCTTCAGGGTGTTAACGAATTCGTGTAATTCCTTCAAACCACGTGATCTACTGGTGACACAGATTAACCCTAAATAGGATTTTTTGAAAATCAACGAATAAAAAAAATCAAGAAAAAATTTTGATTTTCTATTTCCGAGTCATTGTAGAGCCTTGAGTTATCTGACTGCAAAGAGCGATATCGCGTTAGTCGTGCCTGCCAGTCGTGTCGCCGTGTTTTCATTAATTTATGCGTGGCATCGAAATGTTCACACAAATAAAACATTCTTTTTGCAAAAAAAAAAAAAAAACTTATTTTTTTACTGAATAATAATTAGGTGGTTTAGATAGGTACGATCGGTAACAAAGCCGCATGACAAAATAATAATTTATTTTTATATTTTTAATCAAGCTAAATCCCGTGCGGGGCTTGTCTACATCAGTAGTAGATCATGTGGTTTTAAGGAATTACACGAATTCGTTAACACCCTGTATGGTTCTAGTTTGAAAAAATGACAGGTAGGTACAGCCGCGAACCCGAAATGTTTATCAGATTTCGAATTCGATTCCTTATCAATAAGTTTCAAGATGTCAAATCAACCACAGATTACTATAGTAGTGAAATCAAATTACATAACTATTAGTGTTTAAAAATTGTGAAGCGTCGATTCTAGCAAAAAGGCTATTAACCACTTTTTTATGTTATGAACTCCTTTTTAGGTATGTCTAGTCAAAAGTTGTATAGAGCAAACTTGATTGAATTTACTAAATAGGTTGATTTCTTTTTCTATGCTGCCTAGTATAGAGCCTCTTTAAATTAACCTTTTTATGTCAAGTAAGAAATAAATATCTTTGCCCTGTCAATTCTTTGCGAGAGACCGAGCGACCTTATGAAAAAGTAATGTGCAAGCAATTATAGACCTTAGGGTGGTAAACATTTCAAGTCCGCGACTATACCTACATGAGACTTCAACTTTATCTCTAGGGTTGGCAACGCATCTGCGTCGAGATTGCGGTGCATGCAGCTGCGAATCCCGCGAACCCGGCCACACGTCTAGAAAAGGAACACCGTGGGTTGTTAGCCATTAACAGTCCGGCTTAACCCTCCACCTTCCCGGGTAGAAGGTATCCATGAGGATTTTGCCACGATAAAAAAGAAGGTTTGGTAACGCATCAGCAATTCTCTTGTAGTTGTAGGTGTTTATAGGCGGCGGTAACCATTTACCATCAGGTGGGCTATCGGTCTGAGTGCCAACCTAATACATAAAAAAAACTGCAGTACCTATTAATTTGCTAGTTGATAATAGCGTACTACGAAATCTAGTATTTAAAAACGAATATTAGACATGATTGCATGATAAATAAATGTAAATTTTTTTTACGTGCAGTCAGACTACACTATACTATTTCTCTATATAGTAAAGCATATTGCATCATAAGCTCTAACTATATAGCATGACGTTCACACTATACGCTATATCGTAAGGCGGTTTACTATTTAGAGCAAGTCATTTGACGGCGATCCGTCGGGCGACGGACGGGGTAGAAGTGAGGCGGGACGGGAACCGGAGACCGGAGAATCGTACGGCATAGCTCTGAGAATCGCTCAAGTTTATCACGTTCAGCAAGCCAATAATTTATAGCACAGCGTTGTATGAGGTTGTCCATATAAAATGTATGCTAAGAGATATCGTTGTGCTACACAATATTTGCTATCACTACATAGTATAAAACAAAGTCGCTTCCCGCTGTCTGTCCCTATGTATGCTTAGATCTTTAAAACTACGCAACGGATTTTGATGCGGTTTGTTTTTAATAGATAGAGTGATTCAAGAGGTAGATTTTAAGCTATAAAACGTACACGTGCAAAGCCGGGGCGGATCGCTAGTATGTTATATATTATAGCTTAGTCTGAACAGCGCTTTAAACCCACAACAAAAAAGTTCTAATCAAACAAAATCTCATATGCACTTCCGTCAATAACGACCGCTAAACCACATCGGCAACGCTGTCATGCTGGACTATTTAGCTGGTTATTAAGCCCGACTGACCTGGCCTGTCGCCAAACATTCAAATTGAACTGGAAATTGCCGTGTTGGAACATGTATTTAGATGGTATCCGCGTGAATACGGCCCATGAATAACTTGGAGTAATGTCTAAGAGAAAATGTTGAAGCCCTAAATCTTCTTAGTGTAGAATTTGGCAAAGAAGCCGCTCAATTTGGTCTTGGCAAAGTATTCGATTAGTCTACACTTTTGTAAATCCTAAAGCGCTTAAAGCGCTGTTGTGTATCGTAGCACCTAGTAGATAGTAAATCTGCTGCAAAAGTAGTATTAGTAAACCACATAATAATAAAAAGCTGATCTTGAAACTTGAAGTAAAAAAAAGACAAAACGATGTACCTAAATTGTAACATTCATGAATGTTCACTATACGTTAATACTGGGACGTTAAGTGTCAACAGGCGATTACTTTGTTATTGTTTCCGATATTGAAAAACTGTTAACTAAAACCAAAACTAGCTTGCCTACGGATTAAAGTGTCATAAATATCTTAACGAAATTAAGTCGCGATTATGTTCGAAATTTGAATTTACACTGCGCCCTACATTAAGTATGACAAGCAATCTGTTTGACTACGAAAAATTAAAATTTGCTTAATGAAGTAAGCAACTAAGTTTAGATTCCAGTTTTTTTTGTAAGTAGTTTTTATTTTCTCAGAATAATCCCATATTTTATGTTCACAAAATAATCCCATAAAAACCGTATTTTTTGTGTATTGTATGGGCGCAGTAAAAATCAAATTTTGGACTTATAGCGATTTAATTTAAAATATATTATAGTGCCATTTTGTTCCCTCGCGGCCTCGGTAACCTAGTTTTAATATAAGCTAAAGTTTTTTTTATAGGTACCTGTTATATTGACGAAATAATCGCTTGTTGACACTTAACGTTTCCACCTCGTGTAAGGTTTATGTATATCATCAAATATGTTTATTATTCTAACAAGTTTTAAACAACATTCAGTAGTACTGACTTTAATATAACTTCAATTTAGTAACTACACAAAGTTACGGAACGGCCTTTGCTTGAATCTGTAAACAACATGCAGGAAGCCGCAGTTTTGATTGCTTAGTATGCGTGCTTGGATTCAAAGGTGAAGCATAATTCAATACCAAAATTTGATTACTGCTCCAGCAATAATTTTGTAAATATAATACAGATGCGTAGTACTTTCAACCGGCGCCGGCGTGCGTGTATGACAAGATGTATGACCGTGGACGGAGCGAAAGGAGTATGTACGGATCGTAGCATGTGGCGTTCTACACTTTCTGCCTACCCCCATGGGAATAAGGCGTAAGTTTATGTAGATATGTACAAATAAAATATGTGTGAGTTTATGTATGTATTTATGTACAGATTTCTCGTCGTAAGTGAACTTTGGAAGTAAAATTACAAAAAAAGTCTTTAGTTGGTCGTCGATATAATTGGATGCGCCGAGTGGTGCCGGTCGTAAAGAATAGCACTACCCTATCTCTTCCCATGGGTATCGTAAAAGGCGACTAAGGGATTCACTAGAAGATGGGCACCAGCGTTCTCTGAGTACTTTAACAACCATACTGCGATCGCCAACCCGCCTGCCAAGCGTGGCGATTATGGCAACCCCTCCACCCCTTTTGAGGCAGACCTATGTTCAGCAGTGGACGTCTTTCGGCTGAATGATGATGATTAGATAGCCAATTAGCATAATTTTAATAATATCTAGGCATTAATCACTTTACATCCAAAACCATGAATTCTGCTCCTACTTCTGTACAAAGGAGATCACCCATTTTGTTCGATGATACGGGATAAAAAAAAAGTCGGCGGCCAGGAATGAATCATATTTTATTTAAATGGTGGCAGGAGTACAAACATTTCTTTGTATAGCGACAATGCTATAATAATAATAAAATAATTCTTAAAACCCCTAATACAAGTCGTCATTTTAATTTTTACCTGGTATATTATATCTTCGAACCCAAATAGTTTTCGACTTTGACGCCATAGTAAAAAGTAATGCGTTACGCGTGTGCTTAAAAATTGTGTAACTATTATTGATGGCCGCCAAAAATCCCAATTTTATCCCAGAATGGGTGATCTCCTTTACAATGCAACAAACTCTGAATACGCGAAAAAAAATCTGCTGTTCCATACATTTTGTTAAGCAACACTGATTATTTTGTAGACTACTATACCTAATGTATACTTTCGTGAGACACATTCATACTCATGATTAGTTACGGTTTAATCATGTGCATTTTTCGGGATTGCCTGACTAGTTTCGCACCAAACCCAAACGGAGCCTTTAAGGTCACAGCTCATTAGAGCCACCCGGCATCCGACCCGCATCGCCTCGCCTCGTTCGGTTAGTATTCTTTATACGAACTTGTATGGATGTGCGCTCACTACATCTACTCCGTAGCGTCACCGGATTGCTTCGGACGTATGCCGTCCACGCGCGGACGACGCGGCGACGAGTTGACCACTCGGTGACGACTCGCTGCTCGCATGCTTGCCTTGCGTTGCTGCGCATTGCCAACGCACAAGTCCCGAGTGAAACGCGCGCTGCCATCGAGTGGACCGCGTGCATCGGTCCTCTGGTTGACAACGCGACGTTTACTGGTGATAACGCGGCGCTACCCGTGAACCACCTGCTGACAACGAGTGAACGCCGAGCGACGAAGCGGTGCGGGTCGGGTGCCGGGTGGCTTTAATGAGCTGTGACCTTTAATCATGAGCTGATCACGCGGCGAGGTCGCGATTCGAACTCTGTTCGAGTACAGAATAATGCAGATATTTTCTTCATTTCCGCTAACATAAGAAGATACCAAATTCTTACTTCCATTTTCTTACGCAAATATTACCATAAAAATACATTCTCACACGCAACAAACACAAAATATAAATAAAGATAATCTAGAATATTTTTTTCTAGCACTATTTTTCCTTTCCATTTTTATATTTCCCCTCGGCGTTAACGCATGAATTATTATGAAAGGCGAGACCTGTGAAAGAAATACGCACAGGCTGTGTTCAAATGAACCAGTGACCGAGCTTGGTTTAAAAGAACTGGCCGTATTTTATTACACATTGATTTATGTTGACATGAGACATTAGGTCATGTAAATGAAAACTGCGTCATTCAAAGTTAATAAAGTATTTGCCGAAAGCTAAGAGACATTTATTTTGTAGTAATTAATTCGTCTTTATTCCGTTCAACGAAAGATAAGACCTAACATCCTAACATAGTGGTAATGTCGTAAATTGTAGCCGTACGGAACTTGCTATAGAAAAAACGTAAACGACATCATCAAAAACCGTAAAATAGCTATATTTTATCAATGTTTTGTTTTTAAAAATATTTGATACTCTTTGTATAGCAATGTTTTGTAGAGAAACGTCAGGACTCAACTTACGGTGGAAATGGTATAGACACCCAATGTTCAAATTATTAAATTAGCCCGTAGGCAAATTCCGTTAGTGTTTCAGTACAAATCTCCATTTATAATTAATTAATTAATTTGTAAATGGTCAATTGATCAATCAAATTGGAGATGATAATAGAAACGCCGCCCAGTAGCAGGATAGTACTAAAACAAAGAAAGACATTAATCCACTCAAAAATTCGTCATGATTCTAGAATTTTCAAAGCTACTTTGTAATTCAGTCTTTCAATAAAATAGATTTTTCGTAAACAGGAAACTAGAACATAATGAAGTTATTATAAAGCAATAAAGTGCGTGAGTTTTTGTTGAAATTAAACGTAATGGCAATGACGACAGTACATGATTTTTTGAATATACTACTCGATATATTTGGAGCCGCTTGGTAATTACGAATTTTATTTTTTCTTACAACCATTTTCAAAAAACGAAGTAAGGCATATTTTGTTCATCATTATTATCATTTGACCACAAGTTTTTTCATTGTTCATCATTATTTTTTCACCAATTTTCTTTAACCAGTCTACTCCGAAAATCGAACTACCAAGTTTCGGCTGACGGACCGCACATTTTCCAACCACGAAAGTTTTTGCGTACGACATTACATTGACATTAGATTTTCGCAATTTGACATTTTGTCTTTCGTTCACCCTACTCCCAAATGTTAATTGACATCTAAGGCCTCTTGTCCACACATGTTTTTTTCGCCGGGAAAATCTACGGTTAATTCGCCGTGTGTAGGCACGGTTGTCAGTGTTGTATGGATCACTAGGGGAGCTTGTTGACACACACACACGGCGAATGTGTCGTTGCATAGTTCGTTGTTTGACAATACTTTGATCGTATATTCATAAGTTCGGTGTTCGTCGTTGTTTCGTTTCAATCCGAAACAGCGGCGTTCGTTTTTCGGAGTAGGTCTCTGACTCGATTGTTAAGCAACGGGTTGCAGATATAAACTCAAGCATGTACCAATGTGACTCTTTCAATGTCATATGTATTTTATTATAATAATTAATCTAAGACACCACTGACATACGGTAAAGGAAAACATCGTGATGCCAACCCGCAGTAAGCTAGCGTGGTGATCAATGCTCGTTCCTTCTCTGTATGAGAAGAGACCTTCGCCCTGCAGTAGGACAGTTATGTTTTGAGTTATTTTAAAACGTTAGTTCATAGATGTCGTTATTTGAAATACAGCAGGGCAATTGCGTAGCCGGGGTCGCGGTGTATGCAGCTGCGAATCCCGCGACCCCGGCCAAGTGTCAGGAGAAGGAACACCGTGGGTTTTTAGCCGGTAAGAGTTCGGCATACCCCGTCGCTTTCCCCGGGCGAAGGGCATACATGAGGATTTTCCCAAGACGAAAAAAAAAAGGCAATTGCGTAACGTAACCAACATCAATCATGACAGTTGATGTGTCAAAAACAATAAGTATTCATTGCATGGTACGTACATAGTTGTGGAGAAGTCGGATTGTTAATACATACGTTGCTATGGAAATTGTTGACCTGTGAAAATCATAGCCGTAGAGATTACGAGTGTGTTGCGCAATTGGAGTGATTACGCACTGCATCCGATCCGAATCCGTGAAAATACGGATATGAAAAACCCGGACCGAATTCGGATATTGCTTTACGCACTGCATCCGATCCGAATCCGTGAAAATACCGATCTAGAGAAAAAATCTCGGACCGAATTCGGATATCGCTTACGCACTTGTCCGATCTCTGATCCAAATTCAAACAATTCAGGGGCCATTTTGGCATATCCATTTGGCGTCCGATTTGAATCAGAGGTAATGCGAAAGCGTTCATACAATCAGTACTACGGCTACTTCTGTCCGTCAATTTTTCTTCCGAATTAGAAGCTCACGGATGACGGATAGAAATCGGATGACGGATGCCGGATGTAGTGCGTAAACTACCATACAAATAGTTCTATGGCTACTTCGGAACGTATTTTCACGGATTCGGATCGGATGCAGTGTGTTACCGCTCTTAGGATGCAGGTTTTTAAAACATGGGTAGGTACACTAAAATATTTTTTTCGCCTGAGAAGCGTAGCTTCGTTTCTTCTGTTGACTGTGCCGAATTTGAAGATGGTATAGGTTAACCACGTTTTAATAACAAATACTTAAAATTTTTATTATGTACGAGCAAACATTTTTGTTATTAGTGACACGCATTTTATTTGCTAATATATAACATAAAACTTAACTGTATTATAATGGCTATCTGTTATAGATCATAGTTACAGTCCACATTAAAAACGTTTCAACTTCTAGCAAAAGGCTAGTAATGATGAAATTATTGGTTTTGCTGTACGCTCTGCGATTACTTTCGGTAATGTAAAGATTATTTTCTATCGTTAATGTATTAGTTTGTCTGTTTCATTCGTCCTTCGTGTGGAATTAAGGCTTTTTGTTGTATTGTAACTATCGTGAGACACATTCATATTTATGATTAAATATGGTTTACTCATGATTTGTGCTCCGTTTGGGTCCAAACTAGTCGAGCACTCCCGAAAAATGCACGGCGACACTATAACATATATAGGAATGACGTATTAGCAAAAGTTGTTTAGTCTGATGGGCATTTCCTGTTGACTTACAAAAATGAAAGATCTGGAACGTCTTGAATCGTCTCGCGAATCCCGTTGTTTTCCCGTCCCCGGGCTCTTAGAATTCAACATCAGACGTTTCAGATCTTCGATTTTGACGACCCTGTTGTCGCTGGCATAAGCAACAGGATCCGCGTACGAAGTCGCGGGCAGAAGCTAGTCATAAATAAATAAGAATTGAGGCTTGTTTACATCAAAAGCAGCAGCGATTAGTTTGCAGTACCTGTGTGTTGCAGTGAGATTATAATGTATATAATTGTATACAAGATGTCACACTAAATTAGGTTTTTATCGGAAGTCTGCGTTCTGAGTTTGAAACTATACAAATACGTAATGTGTTCGAAAATCGAACTACGAAGTTTCGGCTGACAATCGCACGTTTTCCAATGACGACTGTTTATGATTAGTTACGGTTTACTCACGTGCATTTTCGGGATTGCCCGACTAGCATGCATTTTCGGACCCAAACGGAGTCGAACTCGCCGCGTGATCAGCTCATGATTAAGGGCTCCGTTTGGGTCCGAAACTAGTCGGGCAATCCCGAAAAATGCAAGTGAGTAAACCGTAACTAATCATGAATATGAATGTGTCACACGAAAGTTATAATACAAAAACCACGAATGTATTTTGGATCCAACGATCAATTCGATTTTCGCAATTTGATAATTCATCTTTCGTTTACCCTAATTCCAAATATTAATTGACAATACTTTAAATATAGTTTGATAATAATTTGATCATATTTTATGAGTTTGTTGTTTCGTTTCGATCTGAAACTTCGACGTCTGTTTTCGGAATAGGTCCCTAGTACCTACACTTGCTGTTCCACCCACATTATTGCGGGCGAGTTTCTCGCACGATGATCTTACCAAGCCACTAAATTCGTAGAAGCTATATGAGCTGCAGTTAAAGTCGGCAAGTAAAACGTCTCGAGGTCGTAGCGCCTTGCTACGAAGCTAACACGAGATGCGAGGTACTCGCTGCGTCATGGTAAAGTCACGTGTAATATGATGTTACAGTCAAAACTCTTATCCGTCCAAACTACTTAAGACTGCATGAAATAGTCAAAATTACAGAAAGTATGTCTTTCAATTCTGGCACTTGCCAGCCGCTCGCTCAGCTCGTACGTTGAGTGGTTACAGTTCTAACATAACCTAACCTACCTTTCAGCTTTCTGTTTCTCATTTTATTTCTTATTGCCGGACTATGAAATTTTAACTTGTTTGTGATAATAATTTTCACTAATCTCCTTAACTTTTAAGAGTCCAGCTGTCTAACTGCTAACCGCTTCTGACTGCAGACTTTAGTCAAAAAAATTTTTGACCGCTATTTCAGTCAAAAGTATTTTAGGCCAACGACTTTTGTCAAAGGTACTTTTGACTGTTTTTTGCACTTAAAAGTACCTTTGACCGAATAAGAGTTTTGACTGTAACATATACACATAGCGAACTTAAAAAGCAAAATTAGTTTTGTAATGAAACTATTTTTAAAATGTTTCATAAGTCTAATAGATGTTTTAGAAGGAAATCGCTTTTTAATGTCGCTATGTGTATATGTTATTACACGTGACTGTATGTAATTTACTCGGCGATATTAAATATGATGGTACTGTCCCAATGATTATAGCCTCTTATATTGGGTAACTTATTAGTTTCCGTAGTCACTTATCAGAATCTTCTAGACTGGTATTTTCCGCCCAGTGGCTGTATCATCGCTAGGGAATAGAAACGACAATGAGATGTACTGTGTCTGTAGACAAATGGCAATCGATGATCGCTAGAGAATAGAAAGATGTACTGGATTGACATAAGCTTTCGACTGGTCAAGCGATCTGTTATGTCATTTCCATACATCTATTCTCTAGCGACCATCGATTGCCATTTATCTACAGCCACTGTTCTATTAACCGAGTAGCAGTATTTTCAAACATACAATACCACCGCCTGTACTAGACTCACATCATCAGCCCTTTACTACCACTGCTAGGACGATCCTCTTCTCTTTAAGAGAAGGATTTAGGCACAGAATAAATAGTACAACTAATACTAAAGTAAAGTAAATACTAGTACTAAAGTAATTATAGCCAAGCCCCTCTTGAAAAGTTGTCAGAAGCCATAAATAGAATACCATAAATCTGGACCTGGCACGAATAGGTGGCTGGAGTAAAGAGTTTGGACTAATGTTCAACTTCACTAAAACCCAGTTGACTGTTGTGGGCGGTTTCCGGACAGTCTCCAGGATTGACTGGTCTGTACTTCCTCAGGTTTCTTTTAATAACACTATAATTCCTATAACCGACAAAGTTAAGAACCTGGGGATTTATATTGACAGTACCCTTTCCTGGACCTCACAACTGCAGGAAGTCAGTCGTAAGATGTTTGCTTCTGCGGGCTCCTTGAGACGCCTTCGAAATTTCCTTCCAACTGCCACCAAAATTGCGCTAGCACAATCTCTTCTTCTCCCCATCCTCTACTATGCTGATGCCAACTATCTTGATCTAACTGAGGACCAATTTGGAATGCTTGAGCGACTTCAAAAGACGCCGGATACTAAATGTTACAAAGACAAAAAGTCAATGGGCAACATAGTCCTAGTGTCAAAATGTACAAAAGTCTTAATGTATATGAATGTGCAAATGACAAAAAATAATTGTGATATAATGCGTAAGGGTCTAATTGTTAGATTGTCAAAATGTACAAAAGATAAAACACAATTGTGCCAAAATGCATCGTGGTCCAATTGTCACACAGTCAGGATTGGAACCCGCAAACCTGGGCTTCGAAGGTAGGATCACTAACGACTGAGCCTACATACACCTATCTGCTACTTACTTGATATCAACATACTTCTCTGCACTGGATAACTAATTTCATTAACATAAAAAAAAGTCTTCTCTATCTAATCTCTTTGAGTATAAATACTCCTTGGAAGTCCGATATCCTTGAAAAAGATGATTGAAATGTCATTTAATTTGTTCTGTTCTGTGTCAATATTCTCCAAACCCATTTTGTTACAATGGAGGAGAATAGTTTTTCAAAAATCAAGTTTTCATTACAGCTTTAATGTATTCTATCATAGCAGCATTTGGACAAAATGACATTTTGGCACTAGGCAATTTGCACAATTGAACATTACTGCTTTAATGTATTCTATCATAGCGACATTTGGGCAAAATGACATTTTGGCACTAGGCAATTTGTACATTTTGACACTAGGACTATGTTGCCCATTGACTTTTTGTCTTTGTAACATTTAGTATCCGGCGTCCTTCAAAATCTTTGTATCAGATTCATATTTGGTTTGGTAAATATGATCATGTTTCTGAATTTCGTACGAAGCTCAAATGGCTACCTATTCTCCTTCGCCGGAATGCTCATATTCTTTCTTTGCTTTATAATGTGCTATTCAATCCTTCCACCCCGTTTTACCTTAAAGAACGCTTCGAGTTCCTCTGTGACACACATTCTAGGTTCTTGAGATCATCAGAAAATCTGAAATTAAAAATACAACAGCATTCTTCTTCCTATTTCGACAAGTCCTTTACTGTTCAAGCTGTTCGATTGTGGAATGCATTACCACTTAATGTGAGACGTGCGCAATCACTGCCAGATTTTAAAAAGCTAGTGAAGGAACATTACTTGTCACTTTAAGTTGCTATTTCTTGATTATTGCTGACATCTCTTCCTCTTTTTATTTATAAAATATTTATTTACTACTTTGTTTTAAAGATGTATGTAACTTTTTATATATTATGTTTGTGTAATTATTGATATGTATTGTATGTTATTATATCTAAGTAATATTTTGTACGATACGTACTTGTACACCAGAACTGTCCGTTATCTCTTTCCGTTCTTTCAATCCATACTAAGGTTGTCTGGAACAGATCGCCTTGTGCGATAAGACCGCCCATTGTACATATATTGTGTAAATGTTTGTATTTCTTTTTGTTTACCGGTGTATTATGTACAATAAAGAGTATAATAAATAAATAAAATAAATACAACTAATGATTTAGGCCTTAGTCCACCACGCTGGCTTAGGGCCGTATCACAGTGGTGATTTGCGAGCGAGCTCAAACCGAGGCGAGAGCGCAGCGGACTTGCCGCGAATTCGCAGCCGAGCGCGCCGCGAAGCCGTGGCTATCCAAATGTGCTCTCGCTGCAAACTCGCGGCGAGCCCGCTGCACTCTCACCTCGCTTTAAACTCGCCCGAAAATCGCCACTGAGATAAAGCCCTTAGTGCGGGTTGGCGAAGTACACACACTATCGACGTTGTTATTTTTTAATCCCTCTTAGGTGTGCAGGTTTCCTCACGATGTTTTCCTTCACCGCTAAAGCAAGTGATAATCAAATTCTGTCTTATAGACTCGTTCCTCTACAAATTTAAACTGGGTTATATGCACACTGCAATGTACTCTTTTTTTTCAGGCTATGGTAATAGTCCCCGAGAGACATGAGATAGAATATGTCAACTCCAAATATCTCCAGTTCATGTCGGTGACGTTTAGAAAACACAGTCGGAATGATCCGCACTACGTTAATATGGAGTTGAATACGACCGTAGCGATCGGTAATAATCTTACGGTATGTTTTGCTATTTAATTTCATACCTTTTGACCGCCAGACCTAAGTGGTTCGGCTATACGCAACGATTTGAATGTGCACACACTTCGTGCAAAAATTTGCACATAAAAACACGGTGCACTATACGGCGTCTACACGACAGCGACTTACATGCGCAAACGACTTGTGCATGTGCATACGTTTACGTAAACGATATTGCCGGTATTAATGACTCTGCGCAGTATGCCGCTATACCGTCTATTGCCGTAATGTTTACTTATGCAAATTTAGTTTGTGCAAATCAAGCTTTTGTGCAGGTCGTTTGCACGGTATATCTTTTTTTAGTCTTAACGGACATGCTTGTGCATGCCTGTGCTTTGCGCAAATATGATTGAGCGAGTAGCCGGAAACACGTGACTCGCCCTGCAAGTTGATTAATTCTACTAAAAATGTTTTTGCCAAATCGCAAACGAAACACAATCGTTATGGGGGATTTACACGAGTTGATTTTAGCCGTGTGGCAAGTCACTAGTCGCATTGCTTGTAAAAATCTAATCGCCACCCCATTTACACCGGTCGACAAAAACCGCATGCGACTTGTTCATTTCTAGCGGAACAACACAGCGCAAAACACACCACATGCGGCGGGTGATCGCCTGCAACTGACCAATTAAACGGTCAATTTTAGTCACCCGCTGCATGCGGCTTGTCGCCCCACGGCAAAAGTCGGATGGCACCCAACTTTGGAGCTTGCGATTTTAGTCACTTGCGGCCTAGTCGAATTGTCATTTAAACGGTCGATTTCCGCCGTGTGGCGTAGCTGTGCGGCGAAAAACGACTCGTGTAAATTCCCTATTTGTCAGCTTTCGTTTACTAAATGTGTCAAAATGACTGGTTTTGTTTTTGTTGTCAAATATTTTGAAAATTGTCGTCTTCTTCTTCGTCTATCGTATCGGCACGAGCTATACGCGAATATCTCATGCCGTGGTGAAAAGATTAGCCAGTCAGCAAGGTTGGTAGCGGGGCTGACTGCCCAGGGTGCGCCGGACATACTTATGTATCGTCACTCGTGGAGGCTCTTTTCATGCACCCCCATTTTGTCAATTGTCGCCTGAATGATGAGTTTGGTTGTGATCCGTTTGCGATTTAGTATTTAGTAGAATTATTGTCTTAATATACCTCCACGTTAAACGGAATATAGACGTGAGGTGATTCATATTTTAATGTAAGAACAAATGAGGGTTTTAAACAGTATTCTTTTCTTTATTTTTCAGCTGAAGATGGCACTATACGAATACTTGGGTGGCCATTATATAGCGACGCCTGTCGTAATAGAATACAAGCTTTGTGATTTTCTTTACGAGGAGCCATTCATGGGTCAAATGTATGCCAAACAGCTACCCGCAAATTGGTCGTGTCCATTCCCTGCAGTAAGTATTTTAAAGGGACATTCCTCCACAATTAGTACCTACATTGCAGTCCCACTTGCACGAGCCTCTTTTCAGAATAAAAACAGTTTAGAGGCCTTAGTCCACCGCGGTGGCCTGGTGCGGGTTGACGGACTTCACATACAATCAAGAACTCTTTTTTTGGAGCTCTACGATATTTAATGATATTTTCCTTCACCGTAAATGCAATTGATGATCAAACTGTGATCCGCACATAAATTGAAAAATTCAGACGAGCTAGGTTCGTACTCAGATCTGTTAAGCATGGAAGGCATAGTTACGAAGAGCAATAGATCGAAAAAATTCCTTAAAAAAAGGATTATTTTGCATAGCTATGTAATATTAGATAATACCTAAGCTAGTAGTAGTATCTAAGTAACCTGGAGTGCAAATGTAGTGCTGTTCCCCCCTTTCCGACTAACCTTGTATATTACAGACAATTAACTTAAAGTCTGTCTTTTCAGGGAGAATATCACTTCATGAATTTTACAATTCATTTGGAGAACTTCCCTCACAACATACCGTTCACCTATTCATCTTTGATTGTGAGGACTCGAGCAGATGTCCAGGGAGTTATAACTGCTACTAACGAAGAAGTATTTAGGTGGAAGACCTTCTTAAAGATTACCCAGAAGCTTCAGAAGAAGAATTCACGCACATTTGTATGACGCATATTTTCCTAAATTTTCTGTTTTTGTTCCTTTCGTTTTATTTTTACCTTATTGTATTTTTGGTGGTTACGTGCGGCACTTTAAGACGCAAATAACTCTGTTTTATTTCTTCATTTTCCTAGAAAACCGAAGCCCTTTCAAAAGGATTTAACACAAAATTAGGATAAAGCATTTGAAGTGAATGATTTCAGGAATTAAACAATTATCTATAAATAAGAAGTGTTTTCCTAGAATCCTTTCTCTAGATGTAATATAACAATAAATCGGGTAAAATGCTTTTTTATGATAACTTCGACCAAGGATAGTCGCGATAGTCGTTGATGAGCATCCAACTCACTTTATTATAAGTATTACCTTTCCTTACTTCAGCTCCTTTAATGGTTATTAATTGTTAATCTGCACATTACCTAGATCCAGAGAAATAATTTTGTAGATTTTACTCTTTGAACTTTCTTAAAAAACTGCTCTTAAAGTGGTTCCGATTGGCCAGTAGTCCCCATCAGGTGCAGTCGCAGCCCAAGTTTTGGGGGAGGGTGTCTACTTGACTCAATTAGCTACATTGAATTATAACAAAACAACCAATCTTGCTCAGTAAAATGTATGGAAATACAGATTGTTTTTTTCAAAAAAATCTGAGTTTATTTTAGTAAAAGTATAGAATTATGCTGAATGATAAGATTTTTGTGTATTTAGGTCACTTTTGAAGTACTTGGCCATCGCAAGCTCATAGGGGTCATGACCCCTATGACCCCCCCCCCCCCGCACCCACGTGAGGACCGCGCCTGGTCCAAACAAGAAGTCCGAACTCCGCTTTCTCTTCTATCCTCGCGCTCCGACGCTCGCTGAGGACGGACGTGCCGCAACTCGCGCTGCGTACTTTCTCGACGTGCTCGTTCACGAATATCGCTACGCCCCGCCGTAGTGTTCTCCACTTCACGACTATAAGTTCAAAAGCTGCCTTTTTCAAGGCGGTGGCTGAACGCCTATTTCTTTGTCAAACGCGTGTGCCCCTTCAGGGAAAATCCACAGTTTCGTGGTCCTCGGCTGATACTTTGCAGTGTTAACGAAACCGAGCGGGTGTTGACCCAATACACCAGCTGCACCCCTTCAGGGCAAGGCGAAAATTGGAAGGAGCTAGTACCACCGGCCTTGGGGGGTCTCCTAGTCGACGCTAGCTCTAACCCCGTTCTCTCCCATCTAGCACTCTCTAGTATTGCACCTCACTAGAGACTTAGGAACCCGTTCGCACAATAAGACTGGCGACGGGATTACAAGCTTAGGGCTCACCAATAGGCACTCAACCTCCCTGTCTATACCCGACAGGGAGGGTTTTCACACACCCCGGGCCCATCCAACCCGGGGCCGCGTTTTTAAATTAAATTGTTAGGATCAATAGGCCGTTACTAAAAATAGTCGCGTACATGTGCGCGCCGCGTTTTTATTAAGCTTATCCTCCATTTTTACACACGGCTCAGGCATCTTTTCCGAGATGTCTGACGCTGTGTTATTAGCGTTCTTCCGGGAACTTTTAAAGGACCCCGAATTTATTGCCAAATACGGCGCTCGAATTCCTAGTAGTGGGCCCATAAGGCACACTACTAATCCCTTGTCGCCCACCTGCGATAACGACAATGATTATTTCGGCGAAGGAGAGCCATTGTTCGACGAGAACAATGGCATTCCGAGCCTTTTATCGCTTCCGCCATTCTCTCCCGGTCCATTGTCTCCGCAGACAATAGAAATTCCGCACCTGCACTCTGCAGCTGCGGGTACTGAGAACCAAAATACCCCTGCCCCGTCCCTCCGCCATGTTCTTGAGATGATGTCATCCATGGATACGTCAGAGCCCCACTCCCCTGAATCTGACATCGAATCAGAATCTTACTCGTCTGCTTCTTCCTCCGAAGGCTATACTACCGTAGCCGGAAAGGGGAAAAAGCGTGCCCGCAAATCCAAAGCGGCCTCCTCCAGCCAAGTCCCGGCCAAAACCCCCAAGACAACCGTTGCGACCCCCGCGTCGGCTGCCTCCCATAGTCCCGTCCCGACTACCTCCCCGCAGGCCAGTCGTCCCTCTTCTCCCCGTCCCGTCACCGGCTCGAAAACCTCGGCTCCGAGGAAAGAGCCCTCTCCTCCGCCTCTGTACATTCAGGACAAGGCGAAGTGGACAGATGTGTCCAAGATGTGTGTTGATCGCAAGATCAACTATCTTAGCGCCCGCACCACCCAACAGGGCATTAAAGTCTTAGTACCCACCTCCAAAGACTTCCGCGATCTTACGCGTATGCTCAGAGAAAAAAGTGTGTCGTTCCACACTTTTGCCCTTCCTGATGAACGACTTATCAGAGTCGTTATCCGCGGCATCCCCAAGGAGATTGACTCCGACGCCATCCTCAGCGACCTTAAGTCGCAAAACATCCCCGCCTTGGAAGTCCACCGCATGCACCGCGGCCGCGGTGGCACCCCCTACGACATGGTCCTCGCAGTATGCGAGCCTTCAGACGAGTCTAAGGCCGTTTATAATATTAAGACCTTATGCCACCTGTCTGGCATAAGCGTCGAGCGCCCCAACAAGTCCGGTCCCCCTGGTCAATGTCACCGTTGCCAGCTTTATGGCCACTCGCAGCGTAACTGCTATGCGAAACCCAGGTGCGTCAAGTGCCTGGGCGACCACGGCACTAGCGACTGCGAACGCCCAAAAGATAGGTCCCTATGCCTTGAGCCCCCTAGTTGCGTTTTATGCGGCGAGTCTGGTCACCCGGCGAATTATCGCGGGTGTGCCAAAGCGCCAAAACAGCGCAACCCTAAGCTGGCTAAACGCTCAGCCGACCGTCACCAAAGAGAGAGTCCCTCCACGGCTCCCCCTCTTTCTTCCCAACTCCCCGCCCGCCTCAGTCCCCAAAGGCCGTCCCCATGGAACGCGCTGAACCATCAGCAGGCGTTCCCCGCCTTAAGGCCCACTACCCAGTTGCCCCAGCAACAGCAACCAACCACAAGACCCCCAATCCCGGCTATCCCCGCCCTGATGAGCTCCACTATCCCCGCTCCCACTATAGTGCTAGCTGCTTCACAGGCTGCACGTAGTCCCCCAACATCACAGACTGCCCCCGCACCCGCCCCCGCACTCGCCCCCAGGCCAGCGCCGACAGCGGTTGCTCCCTCCACTTCCCTCTCGTCCACTAAAGTGCTCCTTAGGGACACGATCCCCAGCCTTATCCAAACCCTCTCCTCCTGCAATACGCAGTGGGCGAAAAACATAGTCTCCGCTTGGAACGCCTCTCAAGGCGATCCAATCGCTCGCATCAATGTCCTCTGCGAACTAGATGACATAGTCATTTTCCTCATCCAATAAATTCCAATGGATACAGAAAGCTGTAGAATTAAGCCCCGATCCCTTAAATTAGGCTTCTTCAACGCTAACAGCGTTAACGGTCAACGAGATGAGATCGCAATCTTTTTGCGTGATCATCAAATTGACATCTTCTTAGTGCAGGAAACGTTTCTCAAGCCCCACAACAGGAACCCTGGAATTGCTAACTATAAATTAGTTCGCAACGACAGGACCCGTAGTAGGGGCGGTGGTACTCTCATCTACTACAAACGTTCCCTGTACTGCACTCCCTTAGACCCTCCTCCTGGTCTCCAATTCCTGGAAACTTCCATATGCAGACTAGGCATGACAGGACACCAGCCGATCACAATCGTCTCGGTGTATAATCCTCCCTCCAGTAATAAGATCCAACTCCGGAGCGATCTTAAAGCCCTCTTTGACCTCGGTGGAGGTTCCGTTATCATAGCGGGCGACCTCAACGCCAAACATCTCTCGTGGTGTTGCAACTCCAACAATCACGCGGGTCGTAACCTCGAAGAGTTGAGCCCGGAGCTCGAATTCGACGTTATCGCCCCGATGTGTCCCACTCACTACCCCCATAACCCTGACCATCAGCCCGATGTCCTCGACATAGCGCTTCTAAAGAACGTAAACCTCGGTCTACGCTCTATAGAGACGCATGAAGAGCTAGACTCCGATCACCGCCCCGTAGTCCTTCACCTAGGTCCCCGGGGTGGTCCCCCGGATCCTGGTCAACCTGCCCCGACCAAAACTGTCACGGACTGGGGAAAACTAGAGGAGCGCCTCAAGTCTTCCTCGTCCGTTCACTTAGATTCCATCCCCGACGATATCATTACGATCGCCGACACGTTGGGCGCGATCGACTCCCTCACCAGTCACGTACAGTCCGTGGTGAACGAGTGTTCACGGCAGGTTCCAGCGGTGGACGAACACCGCTGGAAGCTGCCGGACGATGTGCGCGAACTGCTGACGGAGAAGAACGCGTCCATCCGTGCCTATGACTCTTTTCCCTGCGAAGCTAACCGCGTCCATATGCGTTCTCTACAGCGTGCTGTAAAGAAACGTGTACGGGAGGTTCGGGAAGCCCGCTGGGACAAGATGTTGAGCGACTTAGAGCCATCCCATCTGGCCTTCTGGCAATTGCAACGTAATCTGAAATCCGATTGTGTAGCTTCAACTCCCCCTCTCAATCGTCCGAACCAAAGGCCGGCCTTTGAAGACGACGAAAAGTCCGAATGTCTAGCCGACAGTCTAGAAGCCCAATGTACTCCCAGCACCCAACCCGCAGACCCGGTCCATCTTTCCAAGGTGGATCGCGAGGTCGAACGTAGGGCCACCCTCCCACCCGATGAAGACCCCGACGACCCCTTACCCCCCATCACCGTAGACGAGGTCCACACGATAGTGAGGAAACTCAAACCTAGGAAAGCCCCCGGCTCAGACGGTATCACCAATAAGGTGATCAAACACTTTTCCGCCCCGCTCATAGTCCTCATGACCGCCATCTTCAATGGCGCTCTGAGTAATAACATCTTTCCGCAAGCTTGGAAACAAGCCACCGTTATCGGTATCCCCAAACCCGGCAAACCCAAGAGTGAGCCCACTAGTTACCGCCCCATCAGTCTTCTCAATGTATTTGGGAAAATCTATGAGCGTCTCATTTATATCCGTTTAAAGGATTTCGCTGACTCTCGTAAACTCATCCCCGACGAACAGTTCGGTTTTCGAACCCAGCACTGTTGCATTCGACAATTGCACCGCATAGTCGAACACATTAGCTCCCGTTTTATGCGCTCGTACAAAACGGGCATGCTCTTCTTCGACGTAGCGAAAGCCTTCGACAAGGTCTGGCACAACGGTTTATTATACAAACTGTACCAATTCAACGTGCCGGACCGTCTCGTGCTCATCATTCGAGACTTTCTGTCGGATCGCTCCTTCCGCTATCGCCTAGAAGGCACCCTCTCGTCCCCTCACCCCATCCGCGCCGGAGTCCCTCAGGGCTCCGTGCTATCGCCCCTTCTGTTCACGCTGTACACCAGCGACATTCCCAAACGTGGCTTGGCCAAGTTGGCTCTCTTCGCCGACGACACGGCTATCTACTATTCCGGTAGGAGTCTCGATAGCATCTCTCGAACCCTTCAAACCGCAGCCAACGCCCTTGGGGTCTGGTTCCGGAAATGGAGAATAGAGGTAAATCCCGAAAAGAGCGCAGCCGTTCTTTTCGAGAGACACGGTGATTCCCACACCCACATCCGTCCCGTCCTAATGTTCGGCAAACAGATCCCTTGGGAGATGAAAGCCAAATACCTGGGGGTTATCCTAGACCACCATCTGAGTTTCCGAGACCACATCAAAGCAGTGCGCGCTCGCGCCGCTTTCGCTGTCGGTCGCCTCCACCCCATCCTTAGAGCACGCAGTAAATTGTCACTTAGAAATAAGCTGAGAATCTACGTGACGTGCATCCGCCCCATCTTGACTTACGCTAGCGTCGTGTTCGCACACGTTAAGCCTTGTCGCTTCAAATCCTTCCAAACCCTCCAGAATCGAGTGTTGCGCAGAGCCGCGGCTGCCCCGTGGTTCATGCGTAACGTCCAACTCCATCTCGATCTAAAAATGCCAACCATCAGGCAATACCTCAAACGCATTTCCAAGCGTTACTTCGACAATGCCCCCCGCCATCCGAACCCCCTAGTCGCCGCAGCGGCCGACTACAGTCCCTCTCTCATAAGTAAAGTTCGCCGTCCCAGGCACACACTTTTAGAACCCGACGACGAAATAACCCTCCTCCAGGAGGCGAGCAAATCGACCAGCACACTACACAACGTCCGCCGCCGTCCGGCATATCGTCCTCGCCGACGAGGCCCGTCGCGACGTCCCACCGCCGCCGGTCACGATCCACCGAGCTCTCCCGTCGTAGAGCCGGTCGTCTTTTCAGACTCCGCAGTCACACCGATAATTCAGCCCTCATCAAGCTGTCTCCCCCCCCTATGTCCACGCCAGCAACGCCCTAAGCCGAGGTCCGAGTCCCACTAGGGGTCGCCCTTAGTGCTGTTGTTGCAGGTAGTCATGATGTTAGTGTAGTACAAGTAGTTAGCTTAGGTTAAGTATTTTACTTCCCCCCCATTGGCTGGAGACCCTTCAGGTCTCGCCAATAACTGCCCGGTTACGTAGAAACCGTCCCCTAGGACGACCTACAGCAGTCCAATAGAAAAAAAAAAAAAAAAAAAAAAAAAAAAAATTCTCTTCTATGGTGCGGACTCATCTAAAAAGCAGCGCTGGCGCAGCGTCGTGTTTCTACTAGAGAATCTCTTAGCAGCTATCGTTATACGCTTGGTCAGATAGTGTCATCAGTCTGAGGCTAGCTTTTAATCTAGCTTCATACAATATAATTATCGTTTGTGACCTTGAACTGAGTTTTCAGGAACATAATCATCTGCAATATAATAATATTTGTCCAGAATAGATACCTAGACAGAAATTTTTGTCAGCATGACTGACTAGAATTATTATTATTGAATACCTAATGATATCATCGAATGCCTAATGCATATCTATCTATTTCAAAATCATTACATTTGCATCTATACCATTGTATCAACATGTCAACAAGTATACTAGAAATAATGAAATTATTAATTTTGCTCTGTTCAATTGAAGTAATCTGGGTAAGTTTAATTATATATTAAAATACGGACAAGTGTAAGTAAGACTTGCGCCCTCAGGGCAATGTACGAAAAAAAACCGCAAAATTTAGTTTGTCAGCAAATTCTAAGATTCTAACTCAACGGGAAGTAAGTAGGTACTCTATAGATATTGATGTGTTAGTCAGTGAGTTTTTTTTCTTAGTATGAAAACACACTTTCAAAGGATGAAAATTTTCATGGCATTCAGCTAGAAATTTGAATTTTCTACAGGACTATGAAGCTGTAAACTTTGGTACGTGATAAAATTATTATTTCGATACCTTTAGCCGTTCCTGAGAAAATGGACAGACAGAGAGACGGACAACAAAAGCAAATTGATAATAGAAGGTTTCCATTTTTTATTTCAAAACACAGAACCTTAAAAATATATCAAAATAATCATGACTCGTTAAAAGATGTAGATTTGGTGTCAATGGTTGTCTGGAAGAAATCGCTTTAAACGATAAGACCGCCATTTGTACTGTTCATGTGTATTCCTACTGTTTTATTTCTTTTAGTGTACAATAAAGGATATCTATCTATTTATCGATAACTGCAAATAATAATGAAAAATGTTCAATATTTCAGACATTAGTAGCAACAATTGAAAAAATAGACATAGAATATTTTAATCCCAAATATATTCGAGCTTTTTACTTCAATGTCCGGAAAATTAGCCGTTCAAGTCCATATTACGTCAACATGGACTTCGATGCCATAACTGGATATGGAAACAATGTTACGGTGAGTGATGTGACATCAGGGGGCCTACTCCTTAAGTCCGTCAACGAAGTTAGTCGCCCGTCCGAAAGTATCTCGAAACGTAGAAGTGAACAGAACAAGTGTCAAGTTCAACTTTTCGGACGGGCAAAAACACATCAGTAGTAGGGACAACTGTCAAATCGTGTTGTCATTCATTCTTAGTTCGGGTCCCGAAATAATCGCATGTCCGTAGGTGATAGGGAGTAGGAAACGCTCGTAACTAAGGCCGAAACCACGGACTTCGTGCTTAGGGAGTAGACCCCCAGTGAAGTGGTTGACCAAAGCGTCAATTACACACACGGGTGTTTTAAATTTATTATATTTTGTTCAACATACATGTTCACATTATCATGTTCTATGTAGTCCCTAGAGCAATTCAGGGACGTGAGGTGTGCGCACGATCTGTATTTGCCGTTACTGCTAGTCGTACAAATGCAGGCTTGCGAGCACCTCTACGTCGCCTCACAAGCAACTTCAATAACTTTTTCTCTAATTTTGATCTGTTCGCTTTACCAATTGGAAGATTTAGAAACATTTTGCTTAACACAATTAGAAATTTGAGTGAATAATTTTAGTTTTCTCTAATATTCTTTAACAATGGTGCCGATTCTCTTGTTCACCTACTAAACTAAAATTAGAGAATTGCTATCTTTTACTAACAGATAGCGCGAGAAAAGGACGGTGATAGACAACAACTAACTTAGAGATGTCAAATTAGTTTACGCCTTGAACTTCGCCGTGTTTTTAGTCGACACGTTTTAAATGTCGTCTAAAGTATGGAACTTTTAGTTCAACTAAATTTGACAGCTCTTATTTACGTGTCTCTTTTTTATTTTATTAGAGTGAAAAAGATGGCAATAGCCTAAATTAAGTTTAGTTTGTCCATAACAGAATCGGCACCAATAGCTGTTTTTTTTAAACCCTTTTCCCTTAAATTTAGGTATCAACACGATCTTTGTCTAATTGTGTATCTGTGGAGAACGTTGTTGGTTCCACATTTGTATAACCCCGTATATTTTTATTTTTTGGAATATCTAATGTGTAACTGTTTGTTTTCCCGAATAAATAAAATAAAAATACAACATACATAAACTCACGCCTTTTTCCCATGGGGGTAGGAAGAAACTGTAGAACGCCACATGCTACGATCCTTACATACTCCTTTCGCTTCTTCTTCTACATCTTGTCATACTCGCACGCCGGTTGGAAGTACTACCGACGCACCTGTCCTTTTTTAGGAACATCACTAATAACATCGATGTAAGTCCTTCTAGGGCGTCCTCTACTGGCGTTTCCACTGACATCCGCCTTATAAATTCCTTCGTTTGATTTTGTTCAGCAATCTACTCCAAATAGTCGGACAGTATCATGTCCACTTTTTTTTCAATAATTTAAGGCTGCAGGCACATTGAGCGTCTCTTGCGCGGCTCATGTTTCGTCGAGTTACGCGAATGCATCGCGCTTACAAATAGCATAGGCAACTACTGCGCGGCCTCACCGCTCGTATTAAACGTCGTTCGTTACGCCTAGCGTAATAGAGCCTAGAAGTTTCGTGCGCGTGCACTACTGCACAAAATACGAGACGCAAGATACGCTAAGTGTGTTTTGACACGAAAAGATGTATGGTGTTTCCGGAAAAGTGCAACTATTATAATACTTTTTGGATTATTTATTTTTCAGATTAAGTGGATTTTGTATGAATACATAGGAGGCCATTTTGTTCTCACACCTGTACACTTTGAGTATACACTATGTGACTTTCTGAACAAAGATCCGTATATGGGTAAGATTTATTCCAAACAGCTGCCTGCGAATTGGACTTGTCCATTTCCTCCAGTGAGTATACTTTTTGTTAATGAATTTCTTAACAGATTCAGTATGGTGTTAATCTACTTGCGTCTTCATCTATAGTTCTTCTGTAAGAGTCGTTTTGAATAAATTAAAAAAAAAAATGAATCAAATTAAATAAAGGCCGGCTTAGATTGATTTAGTAGCCGGATCCAGCGTCCTTAAATTGCAGCATTGGATTGAGTTTAGACCAACTCTCTATTTAAATTCAGCACTGTATACTGCACTTTGGATTTGATCGAAACATTTACACTAGTGCATTGCCAATCCAGCGTTAGAAACCAGCAACGCTAGATCCAGTTACTCGATCAATGTAAATCCACCTTTAGATACTTTGTCGCTTATTGTTGGTGTAGATGAAGATGAAATCTATGAATCCAGGGATCCCATCAAAACAATACTAAAATAAAATGTAATTAAGTCTATAAATGTATCTCAACTAGGATCTCTTCATAATAAGCATTTGTGACGTTACAGGGTAAACAAGAGCTGAGAAACTTAACATATAGCTACAAATTTCCATACATACCATTCACATATTCGGATTTGTATGTCAGAACCCGTGGTGATGTTGTAGGTATTTTGAACACCAATAACGAAGACCTCTTTAGATGGAAGATATTCATTAAAGTTAGCCAGAAACTACAAAAACGAAAACCTTAACGGAATCTAAATCAAACCAGAAACTTAAAACATAACATTTTCATTTACTACATTGATCAGTTTTAATAAAATTTTAAAGCTTCTTTACTATTTGTGTTACTACAAATTACTTCTATGTTTTGTACCTATTACCTTGTATCCCTCTTAAATACGAATAGGAACCAGATTTCTAAGGAGGCAGAAAATAATACCAAAACATTCTACTAGAAATTTAGATAAAAGATCAGCAGGCTTACTCCCGACAGCATCGAGTTTTGAATCGAGTCGACTTAGTGTCAATTCTTACTCTTGAAATTGACAAAACTGCACGACCGTGCTGAGGTTTGATTTAAAACTAACAAATATCAAAAACAGTCGTTAATTTTTATTCGAGCCGGTGCACAATTGTACGCTTTTGTCGATTTCAAGCGTAAGAATTGACACTAAGTCGACTCGATTCAAAACTCCATCCTGTCGGGAGTAAACCTGCTAGTGGCAGCAAACGAGATTCACACATGCTATTCTTTACGTCCGACACCACAAGGAACAGGGTAGGTATTGGTAAAAAATGGTAAATATTTCTTGAAAACTTTATTTAGAATTAAATTAAATTTATGTAGGATATTTTATTTAGGAATTTACAAAAGCTTAGACAAATACACTAAATCTAAAAACAGTGATATGTGCGAGACTACATAAATCAGCATTATGAGAGCAGCATCGTAATTGCGCAAAACACTGAAATGAAATGATTTATTCTGCTTCTCGTTATGCGTAATCGCTGTCTTTGATTTTGACAGGTCAACAATTTTCAGAGCAACGTATGTATTAACAATCTGACTTCTCCACAACTATGTACAGACGCCAGCAGGTCAAGCCACCCGAAACTGTCAAATTTTCCCAACCAACCTTGAACCTAATGCTTTCGCGATAAAGATGAAAATCTACACTTGAGAGCAAATAAATCAAGCCACTCCTTTTTTCACGTGTCTTGGTTACTAGTTTTGGTTTCGTGAATTATATAATTCTAAGCTAACAAAAAACTAGTTTCATTGTAAAGGTTACCAAACAAGCTTTTACACGTTATATGTTTAGAATTGATCTGTTCTACAATACCAAAAAGTAGTCGGGTAAATACACTTCTGGACACATCTATTGGCCCACCTTGTATTTTCAGTTTCGTTTGGTTATATTAGGTCGAGCAAAAAGTTTTTATGCAGTTTTGAACCTGGCACATTCACAATTTCATTCAATAGTCTTTTTTTGAATTTCGAACACAGAATTTAAAGCAACAAAAGACAATTTGGAGCCTGTTTGTTGATATCAAACAATCGAATACTAAGAAAACTTGGTTTTATTGGTTTACTTGGATTTAATTCTTGAAAAAGTGATTGATATCTTTGGTTTTGCAACAAACATTACTTATTCTTAACATTAAGGTGAGGTTCTATCAATAATCTATGGATACTTCACCTGAAGTCGCCGCCCAAGCTGTGGCACTTATTCAGGCCGGACACAGCCAAAGAAACGTGAGTGCTCAACTTAATTTAAGTCGATCTGCGGTCCGAAATGTTTATCGGAGGTACCTAGAGACTGGCGGCTTTGTTCGTCGCCAAGGAAGGCCACGATCTCGGGTCACAACTGAAAGGCAGGATCGATTCATCGTGACGACCAGCTTGAGAAATCGTCACCTTACCTCCATTGAGATACAAAACCAACTTCGCGACTTCCACGGAGTATCTGTGAGCGCTCGAACTGTTCGGAGAAGGTTAAAAGAACGCGATATGGTACCACACAAGCCAGCTAATGGGCCCAAACTAACGCGAGCCCACCGAACAGCGCGCCTTCATTTCGCACGCAGTCATTTAAATTGGACACAGCAAGATTGGAGCCGTGTACTCTTTTCTGATGAGTCTAAAATTGTGTTACATGGCAATGATGGAAGGAAGAAGGTCTACCGACGTAAGGGAGAGCGTTTCGCACAATGCTGCTTTGAAGAGAGGGTTGCTTATGGCGGTGGCTCTTGGACTGTCTGGGGCGGTATATCTGCGAGCGGCAAAACTCAACTTGAGGTTGTTACAGGACCACGGCTGCCAACATTAAATGCTGAAAGGTACATTCGTGAGTGCTTAGAACCTCACGTGATACCATACGCGGACTATGTGGGCCCAAATTTCCTTTTTATGCATGATAATGCAAGAGCCCATGCGGCCGGCATCGTCAGGGAATATCTTCGGGATGTGAACATCACAGTTATGGACTGGCCAGCCAGAAGCCCAGACATGAACCCCATTGAGCACATGTGGGACGAGCTAAAAAGACGTGTTAGGGCTCGTCAGCCAGTTGCCCAGACGATGCAGGAGTTGAAAACTGCCATAGAAGAGGAATGGGAGATGATCCCTCAAAATTTCATAGAGCGGTTGATAAACTCTATGCCTGATCGTATGAGAGCTGTGGTAGATGCCCATGGAGGCAACACGCGTTATTAAATTAAACCTTTATTTGATAAAACATGTTTTTTATTCAAAAATCCATTGCCTTTAACAAGGCGCATATCCGACTTGTTAGGCGTAGCTCCATGTCGTATGGTATTCTGAATTCAAATTTAAAACAATACGATCGAAAAAGATGGTACAATGTATCAGGTTTAAAACTGCATCAACAGTTTTTGTTCAATCTAGCAATCATATTTCGGTAGGGGCCATCGAAACCTAAACTCTAAGGTGGGCCAATAGATGTGTCCAGAAGTGTAGAAGTGGCTCGATTTATTTGCTCCCAATTATATTAAAGAAATTTGACAGATTGTAGTAGCTTGATGTGCTGGCGTCTGTACCACGCAGTCAATATTGTTGTATTGTCAAAATGAAAGCTATTAAAATTAAAAATGTGTTACGTATTTCGGATACTGGTGCCTGTTAGGACCCACTCATCGGTTGCATACGATCTTGCCCAAATGTTATTGTTACAAATAGACGCGTAAAATCCAATGGGGACTAATTTCAAGCTGAAATCCAGTAGGTGGCGCCATTTTGGACTGAGGTGAATAATGGTAGAACCGATATTAAAACAAGTATGTGGACCTTAAACTTGGTTTGAATTTAAATCATTAATTAATTCGCAAGGAATATGTCAGTTTTGTCATTTTTAGGGTTCCGTACCCAAAGGGTAAAACGGGACCCTATTACTAAGGCTCTGCTGTCCGTCCGTACGTCCGTCCGTCTGTCACCAGGCTGTATCTCATGAACCGTGATAGTTAGACAGTTGAAATTTTCACAGATGATGTATTTCTGTTGCTGCTACAACAAATACTAAAAAACAGAATAAAATGAATATTTAAAGGAGCTCCATACAACAAACGTGATTTTTTGCCGTTTTTATAGATAATGGTACGGAACCCTTCGTGCGCGAGTCTGACTTGCACTTGGCCGGTTTTTTTCACTTCACTTTCATTCGGTACAAAGTGGCGCTGCCTGGCGGATTTTCATCTTCAAATTAGCCCCTATTATATGACAAAGGAAAAGCGAATTTCTACGACCAGGTCATCAGTCCGCCTTGTGGGGAGCCTACCCACGCTGCGCCTTCCAGTACGTGGTTGCCACTCCAGAATCTTTTGGCCGATCGATGTGGCGATACTTGGGGATGCCTATGTAAAGCACTAGACGTCTTTTGGCTGAATCATGATGACGAAAGGAGAAGAGCAGATGATGTAACATGTGTTATTAACATATTCGAGTCCACCACACTTTCCATAGAGCTCAGATGACATCCCACCATACATATTGCTAGTGGATCTTCCAGGAGGGTCCACGGCGTTACGTTTGCGCTATAAGTGAACCCTCGAGGAGGGTTCCTGGCATTAGGTTCAAAACCTTGAAAAATACGCTACTACGTCGTAAAATAGGTGTTTGCTTGTTTCATTACGGTGAATTTTCCAAGAAAAACCTGCATTTAAAATGAGCCGTCCACGAGGGTACCCGGCATGGCGAATGCGACTACAAGGTGCCTTCCTGGAGGGCTCCCGGCACTGAACGTGTTAAGACATATTTGCCCGGAGAGTAGGTAGTGTAAAATTGCATAAAACTAAACAGATATTTTAAATTTTGATACTATCCCTCTGCAAATGGCAAGAGTGGAAGAGCTCAGCTATTTCTGCCGCTAAGCAGCATTCCTGTGTTCCGGTTTGAAGGGTATGGGTGCCGGTGAAATTACAGGTATAAGAGTCTTTTCAACTTTGTCTCTAAGGTTGGCTATGCATCAGCAATCCTCTTACAGGGTGCCTTCCTGGAGGGCTCCCGGCACTGAACGTGTTAAATACGGTTAGTGTCTGAGAATGTTAAGGTGTGCGTGAGGGTGTGAAAATTGGACGTGAAATTAATAATGTTTAAGTAGATTAATAGTATTTAATAGAAAACATTTTCTAAAACTTGGGCTTCTTTAGTTTTTGCGTTACTTTATTGTACAATTTCACTAACGCAATCTCTTCGTAAGGAGGTCCCATGTAAATAAGGAGATCAGCGCGGACACTCACTATCAACGACGAATAAGTAAACGGTATGAAAGGCAGGTTCTCTATGTGCATCACTAAATTGGTAAAGTAACTTTTTCCCTGAAAAAAAAACATGATGTAGTCTGTATGTTGTATGTTGCTGCTACCCATTTTTTCGTCTTGTACGATCACAACAGAAAGTGAATGAGTGGCCCATTACGGGGTGTCCTGGGGCCTAATTCTCCTAAAATAAATCTTGATAAATCACAACCGAACCAAGGCCAAACCGTTCATTCAGACAGTTTTCAATTTCAAAAGCTATCAAATTGTTTGACACAAAAAACAAAATCAATCAATTTGAAAGTTTTCGAAAACAAAAACTGGCTGACGGTTGTGGTTTGATTGCGTTTGGCAACAATTTATTTTAGGAGAATTGGGCCCCTGCTCCTGCGTAAGCGACAAACGCGACGCGACGCGACGCTGCGAACGTCACATTCCTTGCTGTCGGCGGCATAAGTAGGTGAGACGCGACGTAACGAGTGTTTCCGTTTTCAACCCGCATTTTTCTACCCACGAGATAAAATTAATAGTAATAATTCCAATTACAACTTTCTGAAACGGAATAAAATATCCATGGGTAGAAAATTCGGGTTAAAAACGGAAACAACCGTCGTAACGTGTACTTTTCATGGAGTCGTGTATTGCGTTGCGCCACATCGCGTCTCGTTTGTCGCTTACGCAGGACACCCCGTAATGGGCCAATCATTCACTTTCTGTGGTTGTTGTACAAGACGAAAAATGGGCAGCAGCAACATAGGTACAGTACGCTTAAAAAAACATTGCTATACATTTGTCGGGCCTAGTTTTTTTATTCTTTGGTATCGGCACGAGTTATGCGAGAATAGCATTTACCGTAGTAAAATAATTTGCCAACTGTACCCCAAGTGTGAGTTGTTTTCGTTAACTACTGTAGTTGCATCACGCCAAAATACAGGGTGTTAACGAATTCGTGTAATTCCTTCAAACTACGTGATCTACTGGTGACACAGATTAACCCTGCATAGGATTTTTTTCAGAATGAACAAAAAAAAGTTTCCAAAAAATTAACCATGGTATTCTGTATCTGAGTAATTTTAGCTTCCCAAGTTAACTGACTGCATGGAGCAATATCGCGCTAGTTGTGCCCGTCAGCTGTGTCGCCATGCCTTCATTAATTTATGCACGGCATCAAAATTTTCTATAACATAAAAAAAAAAAAATGAGAAAAAAAAGTTTATTTTTATTTTTAATCAATTTAGGTAAGTCCCGTGCGGGGTTAACCTATACCATTAATAGATCATGTGGTTTGAAGGAATTACACGAATTCGTTAACACCCTGTATATAAAAATTTAGACAGCGGCTCTAGGCGTGCCGTTCAATTTACGCACTAGAATATTAGTATTCACGTTAAAAATTACACAGAAAACAACTCACATTTAAAAAACGCTCACACGCTAGAAAACCATTTCAAGTACTCACGGGAGGGAATGGACAAGACCAATTGCCACGCAGTTGTTTGGCGAACATCTGGCCAAAAAATTGGTCTTTGTACAGAAAGTCGCACAGCTTATACTCAAACTGTATTGGTACCGGCACATAGCGTCCGCTTATATATTCGAATACTGACCATTTGAGCTAAAAAAAAGAAAAACAATACAAAAAAGTTCCATGAAATTAAATACTTAGGTTATTTTTTGAAAAATTATTAGGAACCGAATTTAGCCCGCCAAATGTCAATACGCTCAGATTACACCAATAAGGTGTAAAACATTTTCATAATAAAATAATTTTCCAGGAAGAATTATCAATGTAGCGTGGTTACTAAGCCAAACGTTAAATACTACGCTTGTCGCTCATATATACCGCCTTGGACTGTGGTGGAACAAATTGAGCGCCACGACTCACTCCTGTTCGCCATATGGTAGGGCCGGCCCTACATCAGAGAGAGGATTAGCCATATTTTTTTTCAAAAATCATTTCTTTTAAAGAAATGCAGTGCCTAAAAAATTTGGATGGTCATGAAAAAAACAGCCTGTATTACAAACAGTATTTTTTCAAAAAAATCGTTGCCTTTTATCTAATCAGCTATGCTTTCAAAACACAAAATAGCAGTTTTAGCTAGCTCTAAAACAGACCGGCTCTAAAACTGTAGGGTTATCTAAATAATTAACCCTGTATATTTTGTAAAAAATTCAAACAATAATAAAACTAACAAGTGTGTTTAAAATAATACCGTCAAGTTATTTCCGTATCCAGTCGTAGCTATGTAATCGAAATCTATGTAATACGGAGTGTTGCGCCCACGCCTTCTGAATTTGAAAACAATAGAGTGGATGTACTTGCTGTTGCTAGATTCTACCTCCAGTTTCTCAGGTGTGACTTCTATAGTCTGAAATGTTAAGAAATTAAGAGCCTATTTCAGAATCGATGGTTAACTCTGAAGGCCCCCAACGCGGCCTGTCGTCGGCGGGCCCGCGTTGTATTCACGTAATTACTATGAAACATGTATGGCAATGATTCAGCCGAAAAATGTCTACTGCTGGACATAGGCGTCCCCCAATATGGGAGGTTTGCCATAATCGCCACGCTTGGCAGGCGGGTTGGCGATCGCAGTATGGTTGTTA
This sequence comes from Amphipyra tragopoginis, assembly GCA_905220435.1. Lineage (NCBI taxonomy): Eukaryota > Metazoa > Arthropoda > Insecta > Lepidoptera > Noctuidae > Amphipyra > Amphipyra tragopoginis. Next base: position 10,958,091 of record HG992006.1, read on the forward strand.
AAGTACTCAGAGAACGCTGCTGCCCATCCTCTAGTGAATCTCTTAGTCGCCTTTTACGACACCCATGGGAAAAGATGGGGTAGTGCTGTTCTTAATGTCCGGCACCACACGGAACATGTCGCTTGTTTGCGACAAGAACGTGTTAAGTCCGAAAACCGAATTATTCAAAAGTTTCAAAGGTATTTTCAGAAAAATCTGGTTTTTGGACTTTAGACGTTCTTGCCGCAAACAAGCGATGTATTGTCTCATCAAATTCAAGCGCGCGAGCCCGCTATCGCCATAACACGAATCACGAATAATGATCTTCATTTGCAGTTTTTGTCAACTTCACTGCAAGGCATAACCCACCTGTCTATTTCGTCATTCATCTTTGTTTTGCGCCATCTTTTACAGTTTTTGTCTTTACGACTAACTAAATGTATATTGAAGTCGTTCTGGGTAAAATACTGCAGACAGTTGAAAAAATAACTTTTTTTTAAACTTTAAATTATTGGTCGCGGTTGCCCCTATTCGCTTTTGATATGGTAAGCGCAGACAGGGTCATAGAGCACACGAATCCAAGTAGCAAAGATATAGAGGGCTGGTTCTATACCCCTCTATCAGTAAATCTTTAAGTAGAAAACAATCGCAGCTGATCTATTTGATGCTAGGAATGATTGACTATTGAACTCTCGCCGTCCGATAATCTTAATCTGTGGTAGATTTAAAATATCAAAATCATAAACACTTACCGAAATAAATTGAAAAGCACAGAAAAATAAAAGACATAATTTGATCATTTTAGAACCAGTTGATTTACCAAAAAACAGTGTAATGCAAAAATGGTGCAGAGTTATAATTTATAAGTAATATCAAATCAATTATACGTATAATAAGAGTTAATAATGAATACGTATAAAGTGATCCCACTAATGATGATTGCAATTCAATGTAATTATATAAATATTTAGGTACATATCGATAAACAAGAGGGAGTTTTCGCTTTTTTGCATATTAGTCAACACTTTCATAAGCAATACAAAAAAAAGTGGTACTTGGTCGCATCTGGTTAGACTGGAACATAGTTGGGAAAATGCTAGGCAGAACGCACTGCACTCAATTGCCACAAGTTCTAAAATAAACTATTCATGGAAAATGTTTTTTAATTGTCTTTCCTGCCGTGCGAGCACGGATCTTTTATCGAGTCGATTCGAGAAATTTGTCTATTCTAAACGTCAAATTTGACTTAAGATATAGATAAAATGACAGCAGTTGTCCTTTTATCTAAATATATCTTATGTCAAATTTGACGTTTAGAATAGACAAATTTCTCGAATCCACTCGATAAAAAGATCGATGCTCGCACCGCTGTTTTGTTGTAATAAATACAAGTAGGTACATGTGCCACCCGCTAGTGTAGCAATAATGCAAAAATAATGGCATTAAGCACATTGAACTAACCTTCAGAAAGTGCAATACACATCGGTCCAATGACCAGCAGCCTTATAATAATTGCGAATCATTAAAAATATTTTTTTATATTTTCAAATGCTTTTTTAATTTTTGTATTGAACAATTCTTTTTCTAACTAATTTGTATAAAAATGAATAAACGAACATAATTGCGAATCACACTCACAATCACAATCGTAATAACTCTAATTTTGATTTTGACGGATTCGGCAATTCCTATTGCATCGTACGTTTTAACCATAAAATAAAAAATCCAAGTGGAAGTGCCCTTACACTTCCTTAGTACGAGGAGACCAGAGTCGCCAAACTGACAAAACAATTATATTGAATGATATCAAAGTTTTAGACTTAATACACCTTTGTGAGATACATTTTTCGTCCCGCTATCATTTACACGTTAAAATGCACAATGAGACATGATTCTAATATTTTACGTATGAGTTCAAGATGTCGCGTCGTGTCACAGAAAGTAGCTAATCGTGTGAACCACTGTTGCGTATCATAATTGTCGCACTTCCACTTGTTTTTTTCTATTCCGTGGTTTTAACAATCTGTCTTCTTGACACCTATGTACCATATAAAAATGCAAATAGAATATCTAACTTTAATTCCGCTGAACAAGATCGCTAGTTTGGATGCAGTATGCAGCACCACCCTCCCGTCCACAAATATAAGCACATGCAGAAAGAGTGAAAAAATAATGCAACATGCAACCAAACCAATACACGACACGTGTTTCGCCCCTGCACGGGGCATCCTCAGGATATGTTGACTCCTCGACCGCTAGGACGCGAAGCTAGGATTCGCGTCCTAGTGGTCGAGGACGATATATTTGTGGGCTGGGTGGTGCTGCATACTGCATCCAAACTAGCGATCTTGTTCAGCGGAATTAAAGCTAGATATTCTATTTGAATTTTTATATGTCATGGATTTCCGCAAAGTAACGCCTGATTCCATCATTTAACCTATGTACCACGCAATGAATATTTTATTATACTGTTGTATTGTTAAAAAGAAAGCTTTTGCGATTGCGAGTATGTGATGCAGTTAGGGTGCTGAAATCACTATCACATCGTCTAGTAAAATGTTTTGATTACTTACTCATTGGTCATTCCTTACTAAAATCGTTATTTCTAATATTGTGAACTGTAAGTTCTTTATTGGAACTTGTAGGTTCTATCAGTACTAGATTATCCTTCAAAAGGTTGGTTCTAGAAAATTACACCGGCGTACAATACGTCTTTCAGAATTTGATTATCACTTGCGTTAACGGTGAAGTAAAACACTGGGAGGAAATATGCTCACCTAGAGAATAGGCTCCAAATAGTTCTAAATGGTGTGTGTTGTCTACCAACCCGGACCAGTAAAGCGTGGTAGACTAAAACCTTTTAAACCCTTCTCATACCGAGTAGAAGTCCCTGCCCTGCTGTGGGACAGCGATGGGCCGATTATGCTTATGCTATGGTAACAGTATCGTTCTTGGGGAAGCTAAGTTCAGCAGTGAATTTTGAGGCTTTTCCAAACTACGTCATCATAAATTATGTATACAACGTGTAACATAGTAAACGCAAACCCTGAAAGTAGTTAAGAATCGGCTACTAAATCGATATCAACCATTTTTAATGAGTAATTTTTTTCTAATGCGTGTTTTTTTCTTGTCCGTGTTTTAATTGAGATAGAGATAGAGAAAATAGAGCCTTATGTCCATAGGACTAAATTTTAAATGAAGTTGACAGTGAGAAATATTTTCTGAAATAAACAATATTATTAAGCACATAAAAATAATATTTCAGTGTATGTAAGATTATAACTAAATATTCTAATTAGGGTGTTTGAGAGTTTGCGTTATTCCTGTTACATGTTGTATAAATACTACGTCACCGCTTTGTAATAAATATCAGCTTATGAAGCAAATCCCTAACTTCCATACCGATACATTAATTTATACTGAATAGTTATATTCAATACTGAAAGCTAAACAAGATACGGTGAGTGCCTTAGTATTCACAAGCAGTTCATTAGTTTGAATGGTCAGTCAGATTCTGGCAAGTTCCACGGGGCAGTTGCCAACATTGCAGCGAAGATTCTAGAATAGAAACAAAGAGGCTCCTTATTACAGCTATAACATTATAAATGCCAGCATTCCTTTGTTTAGATGCAGTCTAGCACAGTAAACTGTTGTCGTGTTGCCACTGTAGTAATTATTATACAAAAACATGTTTTATGTCTATGTTGTTCTGATTTGTTTTACTACGGGGATGTTTTTCCCTCTTTTCCCCTCGATCTTATTTGGTGATTATTTATGGACCTTTCGTAGGAGACTAGTATATCGCGAAAACTTTGGATGTTTTATACTCTGCTCAACGAAATATGAGTCCTGACAAATAGCGGTCATTTCGGAAATTGTAGCCGTAAAACTTAAACACGTTTTTTCGATAGCAGTCTCCTTACATCATCAAAAACCGTAAAATAGCTATGCTATCGATGTTTTTTTTAAATATTTGATATACTTTGTATGGTAACGTTTTGTAGAAAAACCCCAGGACTCGCCGTACGTTGAAAAGGGTATAGCCGTGATATTTTTTAGAATTTAGCAATCAAATTAAAGTGGAACAAACATCCGCTGCCGGCGCGGCGCCGGTTGCCATTACTAGTGCCGGCGCCGGTTACCAAACTGGCTGCCGGCACCGAGCCGACTACATACACTGTTTTAATACCCCTTCAAGGCCTCTTCAAACTCTTCATGAGACGATGTTTCGTCACCCACTTTCATTTTCACAATAAAACAAATGAAAAACTTAAGGGGATGTTTGGGTTTCCGAAGCAGAGTCGACGGAGCCCCGCTATGCGGAGCTCCTATTTCTGTCTGCAGGGTTTAAAGTAACCTAACACGAAGGGAATGACGGGGTCTTCGTTCGCTCGCTCCGCTCGTTCACTCTTGCCCAAATACAGTTTTGCCCGTCAACCCATCTTCCCAGAGACAGTGGGATGAGCCGCTCTGCAGGTTGGTATTGGTACGAAACAATTTAACTAACATGTCTGCCATGCCGTAGCCCTTCGAACCTAACCTATCCGTGTCGGGGTGCCCCAAATAAAAAAGCTAGCTTCACTCGCTCTTGAAATCAGTCATATGGAAGACACATTACAGTGTTTGGCCCAAAATGTAACCTACCTTTCAACTAACATACCTACCAATCAACTTATTACCGCCGCTAGTGTCCATTTTGGGTGCCGGCAGCCGACGTTTTTAATCTCGGCTGCCGGCAGTAATGTACCGCCGGTTCCCAATGGCGTTATTTTTAGGTGCCGGCGCCGTCAGCGGAGGCACTCCCTCATATTAAACTCAACAGTTGTTATTGCAGAAAATATTTTTGTAATCAAAGAATTATCTGACATTGTTTTTGACATTAGCATCCAATGAGCTTATATAATACTAGAGGAGCAGCGTCCTTATACCAAATTCAGAAAAACGTAACCACTTACGAGTTTATAGTGGTAGCTTTGAAACGGATACATAAATTATGTCAATCTGTCAAAATACTATATTTGTCTCATTTCTTCTTCCGTCAAAGTAATTATGTTGGAATGAGACAAAACATTGTTATCGGAAAAACGGCCAGAGTTGCCAATGATCTACATAATTTCCCCAGAATGAATGAAGGTGTTAATTAAATCAATTACTATGAAAGGTATGTACACACGGCTACAGATCAAGCTATACATTTCCATTATAAACTGATCTCGCATTGTATACGATTTCCTTACAATGAGAGGTCAGTGTAAACTGGAAATGTATAGCTTGATGTGTAGCCGTGTGTACATTAAGGAAGAAAAAAAAATGCGTCAGCGTAAATATAATATAATTTTTTTATTAATTATATTTCAATAATTTAGACTTAAAGGAACATACATTGGTCATTCACTAAACTCCCAACAGTCTGGCAAAATCAAAATCGTTTTTACTGGTAACACTGACGGCAAAAACAATGTTTGATAAATTTATTTGGTCTCGTAATGTTTTTTTTGGATAATCTTATGAAAAATTACCACCAAGCGCTTTATTAATCTTTTCAGATCGTGACATGCAAATTTTAACCATTTTTTCACCATTTTGATATTTTTATCGCTAAGCAATCACTCACTTGACGTCAAGCTGACAACTGAAGTCAGATATGCCTGCGGACATATACGAAGTAGTAACGCGCTGGTGTTGTACATTGCTGATCTAGTCCTATATAACATCATTGTTAGCATCTGTTTATAAGAAAGACCCATGTATAATTATTAACCGGCGTGAGAATAATATGAAAAGATCGTAGTTTTGTACACTAAACCCTTTGCGGAGAACACGCACAGCTAAATAACACAATAAACAAACGTTTAAGACAAAAGTATTAATGAGTATCAAATCTGTAACGCAGTAAATGAAAAAGATAACCATCTATCCCAACCCAGTAATGAAAAGATAGAACTATATATTTTTATGAAGCCGTTTCGAGCACTATCAGCCGTTCCAGTTCACCGGTCTGAGACGATTTCAGTTTATCGTGCCACCGTGCCGCGGTTACTTTGTCACATATTTTATACAGCCCTTAAAAATCTTTGTGGCTTCCATCACGAGCTTGAGTGAGGGTAGGATGGACCCACCTTAAAAATAAGCATTAAAACTTTTTATTCTAGGACCTTTGTGGGTATTTTATTTTAATGTTTTGTCTACAATATGACCTGTCAGCAATAAAATGTTAAATGTGTCGTTTTTATTTTGGCATTTTCACGCCCATCAATTACTGGGGCTCAGTCGCAATACATCCACTTCGCAGAATGTCTACCGGACGCAAAACGTCCATTTCTCAGAATGTCCCTTTGGTAAAATGTCTCTTTCGCAGAATGTTCCTTTCGCAAAATATCCGTTTTTTCCAAAGAACCTCCACAGCTTGGTATCAGTAAAAAATCCGGTCAAGTCCGACTGTGATTCGCGCACAGAGAGTTCTGGAATAATCTTAGCTTTTGTTAAGAAAGATATGTATACCACCGACTTCAAAACATTTTTTTTTTAATTTGGTCTCTGCCAATTTTACTCTTAGTTTGCGTCCTGAGTGACGGCGCACCGCGCAGGCGCAATGATCGGTGCATTAAACAAAATGTTCGAAACGTTTGAATTTTAATATCGACATTATTAAAACCAAAGTAAATCAACGCAACACTAAACACGCGCGTACGCGTCAACTTTCCCGCGTGCACTAAGGACAGGTATCGACGGTAAAGTCACGGTAAAGCCGCTCCGCAATACGCCCGTCTTAACTGTTTCCCATCAAAAATTATTGTATAGTTTTTGAAGTCGGTTATAACTTTTTTTTAAGTATATTTTGTAATTTAATTGTAATTAATTTCTTTATTTTTGTAAAGTTTTTTTTTAAATTCCACTCTTCTGTTTAATATAATACAATTTTTTATTAGATTCCAGAATATTCTGAATTTGCGATGTATGTATTTTTATTTTAATAATGTAATGCTCAAATGTAGTCGGTGAGGTGAGGACACACTAAGCTGAGTACGGCATGCCGCAATTTTCATATGAAATTTCATTTTCAATTCCAGTTTCAAATAACTTAACTATTTTTATGACTGTCTGGATCGTATTTATTTTTGAACGGAATATCAATCTACAAATCTGATTGGCTATTTGGCGCGCGATGTAACGCCGTATAGGGGAGAAAAAGTGTGACTACCCTCTTGTCGCAAGCGCTGTTATCGAGCGTACCGTCGGAAACGCGTGCTTTGGCCCTTTTGTTTTTAGCTAGTGTCGTACTTTCCTTTCAAAAACTATGGTGAATCTCTAGTGCCATGTGTTGACATCATTTCTTAAAGCTGGCTTCCCACGGTGCGTGGTAGCGCGCACCGGCTGTGCGTGGTTTCATCCGTACAATCAAGCACTAGGGGGAGCCACATTATGAGGGTGCGTGATTCGAAGCTATTTTTTCATTCCAAAATACCAAGTGAAAGAGCTCGCACCGCACCTTTGAAGTCACCGACTCGCCGCGGATACGGCGCATCGCTCCGCACGCGTCTGCGTTACCACGGACGAGTCTCTTCCCATGGTGCGTCGGTGCGAGCTCGTGCGTCGCGGTGCGCGGTATCACGCACCGTGGGAAACAAGCATAAGGAATCTCTCTCTGAACTAGCGCCCTATGGTATGCCCTATACAGGGTATAAAAAAGTTTTGTGAAAACAGCCCTTTTTCTCGCTGACTGTAGGTACCTTTTTTTTCAAAATCTGTGAATGCCGATTGAAATTATTCCAAAAATTAGCGGTGGTCTTCTAAGAACGTTTTTCTGTAGCTACAATGTTTAAGGTAGCTGCCCTTCATGCCCCATTTCAAATTACCACCCTGACACGTGATCGACGTCTCTTCGGAATATGGTGCGGTACGCAAGGGAGAATAAACGTAAGTTCCAAGTCCGTCTTAAAAATGAGTAGTGGGTAGTAGATTCTACTGATGTTTACATTATATCTATAGATTGTGATTAGATAAGATACATGGTAGTATAATATTAGCGTTATCCAGTAACATTTACATAACCCACTTGGGTATGTACGGATCGTGTACTTTCTATTGAGTACACGCCACCAACCCTGGTAAGTTATAAACTTTAGGAAACATAATACAATTAATTATATTCTCCATGTAAATTCTGTGGAATACTCTCGAGATTTATTACTCACAAAGAAAAGTGCAAACATGGTTTTTCCATCCTTTTTATTAGATATGAATTTCAGCCTGAATCTGGCCAAGTCGAAGGCCGGAAAAATAGTTAATATACTATACAGTAAATAATGCAATCCCTAATATATGGAATGTCCGGTCTCAGGGCAAGATTCCAACGAAAAATAACAACTTCATCCCATTTGAATACGATGAAAAGCCAAACGGTATGCATTATTCATTTGAGAAGAGACGCGGGGTGCTCACATACGATAAAATTTATTATAAGTGCACGCAATATTATGACGTGGTAGGTAGAAATGAATGAATCACATGTATTATATTATTTTCCCTGTAAATTGTAACACATATCTCGCAGGCCGTAGCTTTGCATAGTTGAATGCTTTTTAAAAGACTGATATTTAGATGATGACGATGTAGTGACATAAATTGAAAGGAGTATACTTAGGTGGTTTTGTCATGTTGAGAGAATGAGTAAAAAGCGACTAACAAAAGGAATTTATAAGGCTGACGTCAGTGGAAACACCAGTAAAGGACGCCCTGGAGGACACACATCGATGTTATTGGTGATGTTCTTCAAAAAAGACCGGTGCGTTGTATTCTCAACCAGCGTGCGTGTGTGATAAGATGTATGAACGTGGACGAAGCGAAAGGAGTATGTAAGGATCATACTATGTGGCGTTCTGCGGTTTCTGCCTACCCCCATTAGAAAAAGGCGTGAATTTATGTATGTATGTTATTTGGAATCACGTTTGAATTCATTTCCATCGCATTATTTTTGGCATCAATTTAATATCAATAATTTATATCTTTATGATATAAAAATCATGGTCTGCAATATTTTTACCAAGGCTCCAATATTTTTTTTTATTTTAATTGTCTTATCAAGATCCATCTCTAAAGAAACAGTGGTCGACAAGTATCTAACCCTGTCTCAAGAAGCCCTGATGATAATAGTAAGTTGATATTATTTTAAAGTTCCACTACCGATAATTCCACCATTGTTCGACTCTTTTCAATCAGCCTAATAAAGGTCAAAAATAATGGTTTTCATTCACAACAGAAATTACGATAACATTATAACAATTCAAACAATAATCATAAAGCATCACAAAATAAAATGAAATCCAAATCGCGGTTCCTATTATTCCTCAGTAAATTAATATTAAATATTCCTAACAGCCATTATCCCACCATTAGCCCGACGGTTCATCATAACAGAAAGCCGCGACAAAAATAAATTAGCGAAGCCACAACATTGTGGCGCTTCAAACAATTTGTCTCGTCTATCATTTGTCTGGCTATTTGCTTAAACATCATCTGCTTTGGACAGCGAGGGAGCAAAAACATCGAGGGAACTTCGCAGTTTACTCCCCACAAAAATCTTCTCACTGCTACGCTACACTCAACTGTGAATTACGCACACATGCATATTAATGTACGAATAAAACGTACATCGCGCTAAATGACGTCAGTGTGAGCGTAACCAATCGCATTATGCAGATTTATGTGTGCGTGCCGCCACTGTTGTGAAGTATGTAGTGAATCAACTCCGTATTATCTGTGAACAGCCACTTGGTTCGCGGCAGATGATTGATTGCTGTGGTGTCGCTGACTCTGCGACACTTAGCTATTCTTAGCTACGGATCACCGACAGATGGGGTAAGAAGGCGTTAAAAAAACATAATTTACTTGCGGTTATGACAAATACATATATTTCAAGGAAGACTTTCAGCGATAATTGTATGGCAAATGTCAATGCATGTTTGCGCAACTTCTGTCGTAACAAAATGTTGCGGCACATGCATTGCGTCATGTCTCTGATACAAGTTAACATCATAAACTAAACTAACATTAAAACTAGCACTGGTTACTTCTACTCATCCTCCTAAATTATCACTTAATCACTCACGGGAATATCCTTAACACGTAGCCAACATTATCCCGTGGACGACAGCTTATGTTTTTTTTTTTTTATATTTATCCGTAAATAAACCAGGTTAAATCCTTGTTTCAGAATCACAGATGTTCTGGCTCAGTACAGGCAAAATGAGCAGCGAAATTAATTAAATTAAATAATTGAATATGTATATTCATTACACAAATTAATTTAACCGAACCTATTGAACTCGCCGATGGCGTCAAACACACGCTTCCAATTTACTTGACGATGAAGTGTGTCTGTGATACACACACACTATTATTTAATCGTTCAATAAACGTTTAGGTAAAGGCACGTCCTTATTGTTTTTTGACAGTAAAAGCAGATAAAGGTTCCGCGTGTTAAAAATGTGTTGACGTCACCAGTGCTATGTGAGATATCTGGCACTGAGGTGGCCAACGGAGATTCACCGTAGCCACTTTGAGCAATATTTGTATTTTGAGAGTGGCCTTTAAAGTTGCATTTTTAATCAGACGAAGTAAAGTGACAGGTTGGCCATTGTTGTTTGGCAGTAGTGCATTGTTGTTTGACAGTAGTGCACTTTTGTTTGACAGTAGTGCATTTTTGTTTGACAGTAGTGCATTGTCTTTTGACATTTCAATTTACTTCGTCTAATTAAAAATACAAATACAACATTAAATTAAAAAGCTTTGCATATGTATGTGTGTCTCCTGAAAAATGGAGTTTCCAATTTCGTCCTGAAAATAAGTACTGTATTTTTTGAAGTTAAAGTGATTTCAACAGAATTAATTTATTCGGATTGTAAAATACGTCCAGTTTCATAATTACGGGATACGAAACACGGAATAAAAAGAGTTCCTAGCAATCGTTTTGTTTTAAAACTAAGTTCTTTCCGGAGTTAAGTAGAATTTCAGTAATGGCAGTATCATTTTATTTAGTTAAGAACCTGAGTTGAGAAATGTTTTATCTACATTTGAGAGTTGTTTGCCCTGATGCCCTGCGGCCCGTGAAAGCTTTTAACTCGACAAAGGGTCTAAATAATCTCGGTTCCAGTGCAATTCGTGAAATAAGTAAATGTAAGGTATAATTATTATGAAAACTGTGTTTATAGGTATTGTACCTAATTCCCGCGTGAAAAAAGAATATAAAAAATTCCTCACCGCACGCTGAGAATAGACGCGTGTTGTCAGATTCACCAAAACCGCTTGGTGGTTGGATCTATACGGTCCACTTGGCTATATACCACCCTCACATTAAAGTCCGGCGCCAAGCAGTTTACTGTGTTCCGTCGTGTATATGTGAGAGCCAGAAGGGTATAGGAGAATCCCTCTACAAGCTTAGTTTTAGTATATACTAAACCTCAAACTAGTTTGTTCAGAATCACTAGGAGAATCGATAGACATATTTTTTGCACCACATTTTTTTTTTCATATATTTCAATTTTGTTTCAGTAGGTTTCTACCCATAACAGTTGACGGGAATAGATACCTTGAGGCTTGAGACGGTCCGCTCGGTCAGTTTCGTTGTATTAGAGAATCCCTGCATAGCACATCTCAGGTATTTCACACTTTACTAGGGAACTTAACGCGACATAAACTACGGTGTAACTTGGAGATTTATTAAAAAAACACATATTCAGGCAGTTCTGATGAAAATCTTGTTGGGGTGTCTCGGTTTTTGTATATACTAAAAATAACGTTGTATATATATCTTTTACTTTCATTCGTTTGCTCCATCTTACGCGGCGTCTTACGTAGGCGGTTCAAAGCGACGCGAATTGCGAAGCGATCTGATGCGATGACACGCGAATTCAATGCGATGCGGTGCGAAACGGCGGCTTTGTCCTACGAGCTCGCGAACCGCCCGCCGCGCGCCGCCATCATTCAGTAGCCCTGTACGGCACCGCATCCAGTTCGCGCAAAAATATCAAGCCAACTGATTGCGTTCGCTTCGCTTCGCGCCGCGCTGCACCGCACTCTACGTGCGTTTGGTCACGTAGACCAATCCAATAGGTACCTATCGACTGTTTGTTGTTTTAGCGTCGCGCCGCTTCACGTCACTTCTAGATCGCTCACGTAGGATGCCGCGTTAGACTTTGTCTGTGCTTACCATGACTTGCGACAAAGGTCAAAAGAGGTAAAGACAAATACCTAATAAAATAAAAAATCTATGGACTTTAGGACTTTTAAGGATTGTAAGCTAAAAGGGCTCATTTTCAGTCTTATTATAAACGTACTAACCAAGTCGACGAGACTATTAAAACCATAGTACCGAGTTGATTTTATTGGACTTCTATTTCTTTAGTGTCGATTCGGAACACTGAAAATAAATAGAGTGAAACGAATTGTTCAAACTTCTTGAATTAAAGTTTCGACATCTCACTTTTTTTTAAGGAATACTTACGTTGATTGTATACAATAGAATAGAATATAACATACTTTATTATACACCAAAATTGTAACACAGCTCTTATACAATATCATATATATTGAAGGGTACAATGGCGGTCTTATCGCTGATAGCGATATCTACCAGACAGCCTTTGGATGAACAGGAAGACAATGAATAAGATAGAGAGGATAGTCCGTGGTGTAGATACTGCTGCAAAATATATACTACACACAATAATGAATAACTTTTGTTCTACAACTTTCCCCAAAAGTCAATAGTTTCAGAGAAATTGCGGTTCAAAGATTTCATAAAAAAATACGCTAAAATATATCTATCTTCAGCTATGAGCAGCTGTGTATACATTTTAGGTATTAATTGAGGTCGCGGATAGACGGTCCATTTTCTGATTTCATAACTAAAGCAGGGAAGAAGATTTTTTGAAAAAAATAATATAAATATAATTTTACATGGAAATATAAATGGTCGAATTCTGTAATTTTAACACTTGCTTTAAAACAGCCATTAGTGATGATCAGTGATCGGAAAAGGGTGAGCTAATTTACCTAAACTTCAAAGAACAGAGACAAAAACTGGAGACTTCCTTACGACTACATTTTTTTTCGGTAGAATTTTCTCGGAGATTGTCTTTCATTTGTTTTCAAAAAATAAAAAAAAATCTCCTTTTTTGAAATCAATAAACAATCTCTTTTTAAAAACAATGAAAAACGTGTTTTGTGACAATTTTGGGAAACAAAAATAGGAAACGAATTTAATTGTTTTCTGTACTATTAATATTAAATGTACTTTAGTGATATCCGGAAACCCGGAATAATTTTCACGAAAAAAAATGTTGTCCTAAGGAAGTCTCCAGTTTTTGTCTCTGTTCTTTGAAGTTTAGGTAAATTAGCTCACCTTTTTCCGATCACTGGTGATGATTTAAGTGGCCCGCGGATTAGTACCCCCTTTCCGACTAACCTTGTATAGGCCTATAACCTGTTAACGATTGAGTTGGAACAGGAGAGAAGTTTTAATTAAAAAAATGATTTGGTAAGTAATAAGCAGAAAGGCTCACGGGACTTTGTTTAACCTCCTGGCACGCGAAAATTAAATGTGTAGACCAAAAGCTTCCAAAGCGGATGTTTTGAATCTGGTATCTCCTTTATTTTATTTATACTGATACAACATCACGTCTGTACACACATCAAAAAAAGTTTGCAATCACTAGCATAAGCCGATATAATTTTTTACATTGAACTTTATTGGCAATTGAACTGTTGTATTGTTTTATATTCTAAATCTATATTTTTAAATAAAGAGTCTAAAAAGAAGAAGAAATCATAATAATTATAATCTACCGTAACAAAAAAGTTTTCGATTTTTCAAAGTGATCGCAAACTTTTTTTGTTGTGTGTATGTCCCGAAAGGTTAGGCAGAGGTGGATAGGACACCCTCATTTTGTCGCTATGTTTAAGTCCCATGTAATAGGGGGCGAGCCTATTGCCATCAACTGGGCACAAATCCAGACTCCGGGCTTTTACTGAGAAATTCCACACGGAAAAACCTAATAACACTTCGCCCGACCTGGGGATCGAACCCTGGACCTCACGGTCAGCAGTCGCGCTTGCGACCACTAGACCAATGAGGTCGTTATTTATACTTTGTAATATAAAAAATACTTTGGTCTTTCAGGTTTCGTATTTTTTCATTAACTACTTTTTTTGTACGTTTCAAGCTTTTATCAACAATCGCTGTAAGTTTGAAAACAAAGTCTTTAAAGCTCATTTAAATTGTCTTACAACTACTACACATTAACAAAACTATGTATAAATAATTAATTATTCATGATTGGCCTACTGTTTACTCACGTGCATTTTTCGGGATTGGGCAATCCGCGAGTTTGATTCGCAACCTCGTCGTGTATTCAGTACCCCAAGTGTGAGCTTTTTACGTAACTACTATAGATGAGTTACGCCAAAAATGTCAAAAAAAAATTTAGTAACGCTATTCGCCGCTAGAGGCTCTGCCTAAATTTTCATAAATTTTTAGCGTGACGCAACTACAGTAGTTACGTAAAAAAACTCACACTTGGGGCACAGCTTGTGATTAAGGGCTCAGTTTGGGTCCGACACTAGTCGGGCAAACCCGAAAAATACGTGTGAGTAAACCGTAACTAATCATAAATATGAATGTGTCTCACGAAAATTATAATACAAAAATTATGATTCTACATTTAAAACATTTTTATATATTTTATAACACATAAAATATAAAACTTCCATTACTTTTTTATATTCCTTATACGTAGGCACTTTGTTGGCAAAATCTCAACAACTCCGAAGTCACGGCCCGCCGTAATAAAAAACTCGGCGGAGAATTTCACTAATCTTCCGTAGTAGTTGCGCAGTGCCATATGGGTCCACTATTTTAATGAAAACGCGGCCTAATACACACCAGTTGTACCATACGATGGGAATTGAAAAATAAAATTGGCACCACCCCAATTTTTCGCTTCAATAAATGCAGTTCAGTGCAATTGTGTACAGTACAAGCAAGTACTTTTGTTTTCCACCCTGAAACTTGCTCTGAGGAAGTATGTCAATTGAAAATGGTTGTTTATTTTCACTTCTAAGAGGACTATAGTTTTTTGTTTGTCTGAGTGCGGCCAATTGAGATTCTTCTTTGGGTGCAATTATCTCGATTCCGTTGTTCGATTTGCCATTTAGATTTTGTTCCGTTGTTAATGTAAAGAGATTGGACGATTAAGTACTATTGGTATGACTGAGATATGGCCTTTTTTAAACCGACTTAAAAAAGGAGGAGGTTATCAATTCGATGCGTATTTTTTTTTTATATAAATAATAATAATAAAAATGTTTATTTATGTTCTCCGACTTCTCCGAGATTTGAGTGATGCTTTTTTCAATTGGTGCGATATACTTTCGAGTTTGTTCCATATGAATTTCATTAAGTTTGGTTGACTAGTTTTTTTATACTATAGATCCTAGTTTTTGTATATAATATCATTGCTATAGATGACGTTCTAGTTGTATTAGCGGTCCGCGAATTTGTATACCATTGTAATTGTAATTTGTGGCACTAAAAAGTATTAAATTAAAACAAAGAATAAACCGACTTCAAAAAAAAACTGGGAAGAGTATAATAATTACCTTATTATAAAATTAATAGTTCCAGAAGTCAGTGCCTTCAATTTGGTTCAGCGTGGATTAGCACCCACTTCTGAAACTACTAATGTTATAATGGTAATTTTACTGCTTTTAGTTTTTTTTTTCAAGAATATTCTCCTCTTCCTGTTATAAGTGCCTTCAAGTCACGTGTTTTCCAAACTTTGACACAACTGACTTGTACGAGAGCCGGCGAAAATCACAATAATCAACTAGATAGCTTATGGATATTGTGGTAATATGTGTTTTTTTTCTGTTAATCTTTTTTTTTTTGCTTGTCTTGGTCATGTTTGACCCTCGTCGCACCTGATGGTAAGCGCAGACAGGGTCTAAGATAGAGCACACGAATCCAAGTAACAGAGATGTAGAGGGATTCCCCTATACCCCTCTGGCTCTCACATACACACGACGGAACACAGTAAACTGCTTGGCGCCGGACTTAAATATGAGGGTGGTAGCTAGCCAGGCGGACCATAAAGATTCTACCACCAAGTCCTTATCACCCCGACTAATGAATCTTTTACGACAGGAAATATTGTCATTCCAGCTTAATAATACCTGCCTGTTCCTAATTGTCCTAATGCAGGATAAAGGCCTGTTTACGAAAGAACCCAGGAACGAGCATTACTTAATCCACGTACTTGTTAAATGCGTATTTTTTTTGTATTGTAACTTTAGCGAGTAATTTGCTTGTTGGCGATTTCAGACCGTTGACTCCACGTTTTCTAACGATGTTATCCTTCACCATATTCAGTAATGTCGTAGATTAATTAAGAAAGTGAAATATGAAAAATTCACATTGGTTCATGTGCGTACAGCTACAGGCGGATACAGACTTTGCAAGGCATACGCCGCAAACGGCGCACAATGAATGCCTCGCAAGGTGTGTACCTTCATATTCGTGGCGAGGCATGTGCTACGCACGTGCAAGGGCCAGCCAACTTATGTCGGCAAACGCTTCAAGATCAAAGCGCCTCAGTGCGAGCATTACATTACTTGTGGACGGAGTCGCGCATGCACGTTCGAGGTGTGCGCCGCGTACGATATCCACCCACGACTCGACTGAGAAAATGCACCTGCGCTTGTGCGTAGCACATGCCTCACCACAAACATGAAAACAGACAAACGAGGCATTTGCTTCGCACGCGATGGCTCGACCCGAGCATATGTTGGTATATTTTTTTGACACGCACGCCTCATGCAGAAGCATTCGTTGTGCGCCGTTCGCGCCGCATGCCTCGCAAATTCTGTATCCACCTTAAGGAGTGGAACTCTCTGCCAGAGTCTGTGTTTCCCAATAGCTATAACCTTGGAGATTTAGGTTACTTCTAGGCAAGCGTGCACCATCAACGACAGCATTTTCTTTCTTACAGTCAGGTGAGATAGTTGTCAAACGTGACCACTTAATTACAAAATAAAATAAAGATCTCGTAATCCGTGCTCAAGAAGCGGATTCCCAACCCCAACTTCGGTGCAACCACAACATTTACCAACTCACTAAGTTTCAATTAAATGCCTCAGTCACCTAGAGACTCAAACCAGTGATACCCAAGAAGTTAGTTAGTTGAAGTAGTCAGTTAGTTCAGTTTGAGATCGTTCCCGCAAACACCAAGGTGACCTACATTAATAATACATTCTAAAACTTAAGCGAAACTTGTGGTTAAATACTTATATATATATCATGATAAAGAGGCTCTCGTGGGGGGGCTGGATCAAGGGCCTGGGGGTCTACTCCCTAAGCACGAAGTCCGTGGTTTCGGCATTAGTTACGAGCGTTTCCTACTCCCTATCACTTACGGACATACGATTATTTCGGGGCCCGAACTAAGAATGAATGACAACACGATTTGACAGTTGTCCCTACTACCGATGTGTTTAGGCCCGTCCGAAAAGTTGAACTTGACACTTGTTTTGTTCACTCCTACGTTTCGGTCTTCTTTCGGACGGGCGACTAACTTCGTTGACGGATTTAGGGAGTAGGCCCCCTGAAACGGAAAGCTCGTACTTCTCAAAATGGCGCGTATTGTTATAAAATAATAATAATAAATAATTAAATATTTATTCAAAAAATTAAATGGTAAAATACAATAAAAATCTTAGTAATTATAAAGGTATTTACAATGTTAGGTGCCTGTACTAGGATAAACCTGTGTCACAGGCGGCAGTTAGGAAGTTTCTCTCTCTGAGGCCCTGACCACCGGTAGGCTAGGCACTATACAGTGTGTGAACGAATTCGTGTAATTCCTTCAAACCGCGTGATCTACTGGTGACACAGATTAATCCTAAAGGGGTATTTCTGAAAATCAAGTAAAAAAAAACTAAAATAAATCTTGATTTTCTATTCCTGGGTAATTTTAGAGCCCTAAGTTACTGACTGTAAAGAGCGATATCGCGTTAGTCGTGCCAGCCAGTCACATCGCCGTGCTTTCATTTATCTATGCGTGGCATCGAAATGTTGAGTCACATAAAATATTTATATGCAAAAAAAAAATTGTTTTTTTTTTACTGAATCCTTATGTGGTGGTTTAAAAACGATTACTTACACGTATCGCATAAAAAAAAATGTTTTTTTAATTCTTAATCAAACTATCTAAATCCCGTGCGGGGGCAATCTACTCCATGATCAGATCTACTGATCATGTGGTTTTAAGGAATTACACGAATTCGTTAACACCCTGTATTTTTATTATTACAAGCTTTTATTTCACTTGCAATGTTTGTATATTCGTGAAGCGCAAATCTCACAACTGAATTTTAAAACAGTTATCCCCAGCCGATTGAGCTGAAATTTTGCATACGCATTTAGTTTAGTTGACAATGCATGGTTTGCTAAGTGACGTCATTCTAAATCCAATATGGCGGAATCCCAAAGATAGCACACTAGTTATTTTTTATGCACCCCCATTGGGTATAAATTAAAAGGGTTTGTTGACGAAAATACGAAAAAAAATTACGTTACCCTAAATTCAATATGGCGGACAACATTTTCTTATCTACTTTCATGATATGGGTATCAAATGAAAGGGTTTCCTGAAAAGAATACGAAAAACTAATGAATAATAGTTAATTAATAGTAAAAAACATTTTTAAAAGCAAGCTTTTATTTAATGCTCTAAAAAGAAGAAAATAAACTTTAAATTAGGATAAATACATAGTAGGTAAATCTCGCGACTAGCTTTTAAGTCATATAAATTGTGTAATGTAATAAATTGATGTGTTTGATTTAATTTAAAGTTATTTTTTTTCTTTTTAAAGCGTTTTTTCTTAAAATAAAACTTTGCCCCACTACCCCACACTAAGATTTCTCTTGTATCGTGGGTGCGTTTACAGACACAAATCTCACATACACAAACGCCCAGACCCGAAACAACCATCTGTAGGCCATATAAATTTTTGTTCCGTGTGGGAATCGAAACCACGACCCGTAGCGCAGAAGCCAATCGCTTAGCCACTGCACCAAACGTGTCGTCGAAAAATGTAGTTGAGTAAAAATGTTTTTTTACTATTATGTTATATTTATATTATATAACCAAATGATTTTTTTCTAGAATTATGTAAAAATGTAATTTTGTATGTATTTAAAATGAATAAACGGAATCATAATTCTTATTTTTCTGATAAATTCAACCGTATCCATATGTAGGCTGAAAACAGACTCAAATAACTATAAAGTTTATCCAAATTCGTGTAATTCCTTCAAACCTCGTGATCTAACTGGTGACACAGATTGACCCTGCGTAGGAAGGTACGAGGAAAAAAAAAAAAAAAAAAACTTTATGTTCGTAACGTGAGAGATTTTAATGTCCCCAGTTAATGCGCGGAGCGATATAACGCTAGTCGTGTCCGCCAGCTGTGTCGCAGTGCTTCCATTCATTTAAGCGTGACATCGCAAATAACAAACAGAAACAAAAATGTTTAAACCTTTTTATGTTATTTAGATACTACTAGCGACCCGCCCTGGCTTCGCACGGATACGTTTTATAGCTTAAAACCCTCCTCTTGAATCACTCTATCTATCAAAAAAACCGCATCAAAATCCGTTGCGTAGTTTTAAAGATCTAAGCATAAATAGTAACAGACAGCGGGAAGCGACTTTGTTTTATACTATACTAGCTGGTGCCCGCGGCTTCGCTCACGTAACTTAGTTTTCTTTAATGTTTATGTATGTACTCGTATATTTAACAGATCATCGTAAAGTTTTGGGGTAAGTACAGAAAAGGACATTAGGCAGGTTCCTACGGGAACGCGGTTAGCAACCCGTTATTATAATGTGAACGCCTTAATTTCTCTCTAATCCAGATTCCGAAAGATGCATTCAGCAATACATGTAATTATGTAAGTTTATCATGGCAGCTTACTCAGTGCCGGATTAAGAAGACAGCGCGGGGCCCGTAGCAAATATGAAAGGGGGCCCTTGAGTTGCATTACTTATTAATTTTACTGTTATAAAACAGTGGTATTACACTGATTTTGTATTAGTCCATAGCGATCGAGCGATCGTCAAAACAGAAATAATGACACAAAAGCACGTAAAAACTAAGAAACTAACATGAAATAAAAAGGCCGGAAAAAAAACAAAAGTTAAAAAAATACACGCCTGAAAAGTATAAATTAGCATTATAAGCGTTTTTTTTTTTAATCATTACCTTTTCATTGTTATTTAAGTTTTTTAGGCTTAATTTCTTAAATAAATAAACGTAATGAAATGGTTTGTTTGAATATACAAAAGAAAATAGTGGAGTAGAGCAGTTCATACAAAGCGTAGCAGTAGCGCGAGCGCAGCGAGCGCGATTTTTTTTTCGCATTTTTGGCGATCGCATGATGTCATTCTAAGTGCATTTATGGTTTTTGGCTAAATTGACAAATGTTCAATTTTAAGTTGCCGATAAGTCTAGTGCTGTCACTATCGTTGGACTCTCGTGATAAGTTTCACTCAAAAAATTACGCTCAGGCAGAGATGAGTGGCTTTAAATATGCGGAGCCTCCTTTCGCGCAGGGCCCGTAGCAATTGCTACTCTTGCTACGTGGTTAATCCGGCACTGATGGTAATCACAATTTCAGCTGATGCTAGAGCCTGATTAGTAATCGTCTTTCGTCTTTCTATCAATCATCGTAGTTTGTTATTTACAAAACTCCTGTGCTTAAAACCCTCTTTCCGTGGTTAACACAATTTAATCTACTCTGATAATGTATTGTCAGCGTTTGCTCTAAGGTAGGTACACGTAGCGATGTGGAGTTTTATACTGAGACTCGTATATTATGTAGGTACTACCAGAACTGTAATTTTGTGTTATTAAGCCATTATAAGAAAAAAAGTGATGTGAATTGGTTTTAAAACATAACTGTAAATCCACATGAATGTTTAGGTAACGACCAAAAAGTAATCAATTTTAGTTATATTCTAAAACTTCTCTGTAAACTACGTTCGTAGTTTTGTACTCGGTAGTTAAAATGTATAGAGATTCAGGACTGGTGACGCGAGAGCAAGCGATCTACAGTTGTCCGTGTGAGAAGCAGCTCGTCCTGAGGTCGACACTTGCAGCTGTCAGTGTCTGCCCCTGCGACTTGTTTATGGGCATAGCGAAGCATACGCACACAGAAAACTGCACGCGCTTAAACTGAAAGGGATAATTGTGGGGAATTAGTGGTATACGTGGTATAAACACTGTCTCGCCAACGCCACAACCCGTTAGAATTTCCGCCTCAATGATGTTCCTCTGCAAAAAAACGACTTTGAGTCGAGTCCCGTTAAAAAGTTTTGGCGGAGTTAAATTGCGAAGGAGCATAATCGGGACACCGATCTTTAGCTTGATGACGTGCGCTGGAAGTCCACTTGCAGTAAGGGAATTGAGAAATTCTACGGGATAATGTGTGGCGTCATCTTGATCGACAACAGTGTTTATCGAAGTGTAAATCACCTCATTCCCCTCAATTTCCGAGAGAATGCTTTCGTTGATCGCTGCAGCTTGATCGTTTCTGGGCGTTAAAATGGCCCGTTTGCACATCCAAGAATTTTCTTGGTGCGGTATTCGACTGATGTTCCCGTACACCAGACGAGTCATATCTTCTAATGTGGGAACCACTCTACCAAGTGCTTCGGGTATCTCAACGTGACCACAGTCCACTGGTAGGGTTCCATCACCCAATTTTAGTAGAACATCGGAGAATTCTTGAGCGTGTAAATTCCCGCCAAGCCACGCTCTCATATTCATATTCAAGCGCTACCTACGAATATGTGGCCATAAAGAAGAGCGTTTCAACGAAGCATTCACCTCATCAGCCCTAGTTCCTCGCATCACCACAGGCAGCGTTTGTCGGAAATCGCCGCTAAACAGAACAGTGACACCAGCCATCACTTGATCGTTCCTGCGGATGTCCTTCAGAGTTCTGTCTACAGCCTCTACTGCTTTTCTGTTTGCCATTGTACATTCATCCCAGACGATTAAAGAGCAATCCTTAAGCACGCGCCACTTGTCACTATTTCGTGACACTCCACAAACTGGTGTTTCGTTGCTCTCTAGATCGATGGGAATTTTAAACATGGCATGCGCCGTTTTGCCGCCAGGAAGCAGTGTGGCAGCAATTCCCGACGACGCTACAACAATGGCAATCTTGCTTTACCTCCTGACCTCTGCAAGGATGCCAGTGGTAATGAATGTTTTTCCAGTTCCACCAGGAGCATCCAAGAAAAACATCTTACCCTGGCCGAGCCCAATGCTTTCAAGGATAGTGTTAAAAATTTGCTTTTGCTCTGAGGTAAACTTTGCGACGTAGTCATTTACGATGATATTCACGGTTCTTGCATCATAATTAGTTTCGGCGGCGTACTCCCTGTTTCCATGGTCTTGAACATCGGAAAGCTGTGGAGCCAGTAACCCATATTCCACCAGAGTATTGCCACCAATCGAAATGACTATGCGTTCATCAGTTGTCTCAGTATCATCATCGGTAGTACGTCTCAGAGCCCTAAGAAAATCTTCGGACAGATAATGTCGGTATTTTTCCCACAATAGAACTGGGTTGGAGATTCCGCAGAATACCAACATGACGGCAAACAAATGTTGCAGACGACTGGGACTGTCACTAACGCTGGCCTCCTCGAGAGTGTCATCCCAATGTTGGTCACCGTCTAGAAGGTGAAGTGCTACGCAGGCAGCGCGGTATGTGGGATACTCTACGACATCAACTGTCCTCAAGATTGAAAAAAAATGTTTTTGCCTTTTGCGTTTTATCAATAACAATAAATACCATGATAATTTACTATTGTTATAAAATTACTTGGGAACCTGAATTTTGTATTACAGATACTTTTATAATACTAAGCAAGACTAAGCTGCAAATATATAAGGTCTATCTATTCATACGCGAAATATTATAAGGGATACATCTATAGGTGGTAAAGAAGACATACTCGTATAAATAATAATAAATAAAAAATAAGGCTATATTTTTTAAATTAAATAATTTTATAATAGTTGATACACTTAACAAATACTGGCTCATTACTATGTTCAACATCCATTACGCTAGTTTCTACGTAGTATTTATTGCCATTGAAGCGGACATTTTTTTTTTCAAATTTGTGCAAAATTTGTCAAGCTTTATTACAATTGTCATAATTACGTAAAACGAACAAACATTAAAAAAAAAAATTTTCGCTTTTCTATGGCTTCTTTACCACCCATAGATGTATCCCTTAAAATATTTCGTGTATGAATAGATGGACCATATGTATGTTTGTGCACAATTTTCTCAGAAACGACTGATTCGATTTGAATGGGGTTTTCGCTATTCGACTGCATATTTTTCTTATTTGATGAAGACATTCAGAGATAGACAATAGAACTCTTTAATAAATGACAGCAAATTTTCCACGATTATTACAATCGTATGTTTATGTGTTGTTTACACCATTCCATTGCAAAACATCACGGCTGTTTGCTTTGGAGGGATAGGCAAATGTGTAGGTACTGTAAACTCTCTTTTCGAGAGTTAAAACACTTATGATTGCTGTTGCCACTGACGCCAACGCCATCTAGTTAGGTTCAAGGAACTATTTTGTTTGAATATATTTTTATAACCGAATAGCTTGATAATTTATACCCTATAACCTGACCCGACCTGCAACAAATATGTTTTCCAAATATCAACAAAATCTATCCAGTAGTTTCGGCGTGAAGCTCAAACATGTAAACAGATAAAAAGACAGTTTTTTTTTTAAAAAACTCTCTTTTTGACATCAGTAGCGTTTTTCCAACAATTTGCACTTATTTTTTCTGGAAAATATTCAATGTACAGATTTTACTTCGTTACGATTTTATTATATGTATAGAAGTGATGATGATAACTACTAATGCAAGATATGTATGTTTTTTTATAATCAATGAGATCATGTGGTTTGAAGGAATTACACAATTTCGTTTACATCCCGTTTAGTTGGAAAAAGGCTAGGCTAATGATTCCTTCTTTCGCGGTTAATGCAATAGTGAATCCCGCTACCACAGCCATAGGTTCTCGGAGGAACACAGAGGTGGTTTTAGTTGGTAATAGTGCGACATAACTCTTTGCTTTCCTCAGGGTGGAAGGTATCGGGCCTGCGGGCGACGGGTTAGGGGACCCGTCGCCCGACGCCCGAGAAGGCAGCGCGCAGTGTTCCGTGCGCGCCTCTCAGGAGGACGTAGGGCAAGGCCCCACAGAAGAAGAGGTCCGCCAGGGGCTGGCGGATCGAGGCCTGCCGCAGTCGCGGTGCATGCAGCTGCGAATCCCGCGACCCAAGCCAAGGGTCAGGAGAAGGAACACCGTGGGTTTTTAGCCGGTAAGAGTCCGGCATAACCCTTCGCCTTCCCCGGGCGAAGGGTATCCATGAGGATTACACACGATAAAAGAAAAGGGTGGAAGGTATTGATAAGGAATTCCACACGTTAAAAAAGGCAAAAAAATCTAATTTTTAATCCTAAACTATATCAATTTTATTTTTATTCTAACAATTTTATATTTTTTTCCTTTAAAACCTGGTCTCATCACTGTTCAGCTATGAAGAAGCAAGACAGCTTCATCTCAAGTTCCTTTGTAACTTACCTACTAGGGCTTCCTCATTTTATGTATGATCACGTTTGAGAAGAAATAATTTTTTGTAGTTTTTTAACTAACGTGAATAGTGAATTTGTTATGAGTCCTCAATATATCAAAGAGCCTGAGAAAGATATGGACGCTCATGAAATATACAAAAGAAACAATGATATCGAAACTTTTATCAATTCGATCTAAAAATAACTACAATCTATTTCCTACTAAAGCTAGTAATTGACAACTTAAAACAGATATTTCATAAAAGGTTTATATTAAAATAATTGCTCTTGATAACGGGTTATTATTTATGGGACGGGTAGCCATAGGAGGTCCCAATTAAGGGGTATTACCGATAATTGATCAATGAATTCGATATAATGGACTTTGGTAAAGTGAAAAGTTACCGGACACGTAGGTATTACGATAATTATTATTAAAATCAATCTACCTATTCAATAACGATCTAAATTGTGGAGTGTGGGAGTGTGTGTCTTCTGTGTTTTTGCTGTTAGTTAAATTTCTACGTCGGTTAATATTTTTAAGGGCAGTTCATATGCTATACTATTTCGCTATATAATAAATCATATTGAGCAATCCCATACTTTATTATAGCATAGCGTTGTGTGAACGTGTGCATATAAAATGTATGCTGAGCGATATCGTTGTGTTACACAATACTTGCTATAAGCTATATTATAGCGTTGTCTGTACTGCGTGATAGGTGGCCGAATGCCCGGTTCTTATGATCAAAAACTAATCGTTTTGTTTACCAATAGTAGCATTTTTCATTGCCGAATTCGGCATATAAATAGAATTGTAAGCTAATTTTAAGTGCGATAGCTACGAACGAATGGGAAGGTCTCCTAGGCAAAGACGTGAGATTTTTGCTTCATTATTGGTAAAGATATAACAGTCTTTATTTTAATCAAAAACGCTCGGTAAATTATAGAAATCGGCCGTTGGAGACTACCTTAAAGTTTTGGACTATCGCTGTTTGAATCAAATCATGTTTTTTTTATATTTCTGTAAATAAATCTGTTACAGATAAATATAAAATAAATCTGTTACAGGTAAATAATCTGTTACTAGAGGTCCAGAGCAGATTGGAGGTGTGGTGGCAAAGACTGGAGAGTGTTGGTCTGAGATTGAGCAGAACCAAAACAGAGTACCTGTTTTGCGATTTTGGCGGTCTCTCCAGTCTGCCGTGCAGGCCCTAAAGTGCAGTATGAGAGAAAAAGCGGTTTCGAGTAAATCGCGAAAAACTTTTTGACGCTGTTTTTTTTTATATTATTCATTTGTATGGTGGATATTTTTATTGCCACGAGGACTACCTGAGAACAAAGATTATATCTACGAATAGAAATATGAATTTAGTTTATTAAGTTCTAAATAAAACGATTTTTTCCAAAATCATGGCAGTTACTGCACGCAAAAAGGTACACGTATGCAGATTAAAATGCGGTAAAAATACTTGATACTGCAAAATCTTTGATTTATTTGCTACTTTGCAGAGTAATTTGCAGCATAATACCTTTTTTACTGCATTTTAATTTGTATCTTGAACTAATTGCACGTGTAGTATGTAACAAATTTTCCAACTTACGAATTATGTCCTAGGTAGGAATTTACAGAATAAAACAATTTTATGTATGGAATAAGAATAACGTTTATTTTTTAACAACTTCTGCTAATATTGTTACTTATCTTTAGGCGTTTCGAGCACATGCGGCTATAAATATACTTAAGAAACAATATTAAATAGTAAGAAACTTTTTGCTTTCGCAAGAAACATGAGATCTTTTACTTAAATGGCACATGGTTTATACCTATCTAAAAATAAATCACAAAAATCTTAGGTATCAAAATAACATAAAATAAATGCTCAACATTCGGTTCATGTTTACAAGGCATGCATAATTATACAAATAATAAAATAGGGTATATGATACGCGTATCATTTACTCGGTATTATTAGGTAGGTAGGTACCAAAAACAAAAGATATAAGTAAATAACAAAAACACGAATGTATCAAAAAAACCATAAGTCCTCAACATTACCCGTTTTATAAGACGGGTATTTAGTCTGAACGGCCCAAAGCGAATGGATCGCGGGCCATTCGACCGTAACCAAAAATCGTCTACGTTCCAAAGGACCGGTGATAAAATGATTTTGAATTTTCATTATCTTCATAACCGGTTGGCACGACTTAACAATGACCCTTTATTTTAACTTTTGCACCCGAATGTAGGTACTTGATGTAGGTACTTTTTATCACCCGGTACTTTGAAACGCAGACGATTTTTGTTTACGGTCGAATGGCCCGCGGTCCATTCGCTTTGGGCCGTTCAGACTAAATACCCGTCTTATAAAACGGGTAATGTTGAGGACTTATGGTTTTTTTGATACATTCGTGTTTTGTTATTTACTTATATCTTTTGTTTTTGGTACCTACCTACCTAAGAGATTACAAAGTTATTTACACACATTTACATAATTACAAACAAAAATATACAAATAACGAAAAATATATCCTAATAAAACTATAAACTAAAATAGGGCATCGAAATATTCCTCCGCATCGCTGTCCACTAGTAGCGTGCCCAGAAAGCTGGCAGCATTGCCACGTTGTATGGCAAAGCTAATCCTTTGGCCAAAGTAGAGGCCAGCCTTCGGGTCACGGGAAGCGTCGACCAGCTGCCTTGCTACCTCTCTATATAGAAGTCGGGCACTCGGACCCTACGACCCGAGTGTTTCGACCCCAAACGGCTCGAAAATATAATTACTGATGAAGTTATTATATTTTCGCCGCTTGAGGGCCTCCGCAGCTGCAGCAGCAGCGCCAGCACAGCCTACCGAGCTAGGAAGGTGGGATGGTGCAAGGGTATCGACGCACGTTGCGTCCCATACCAGAGGCCTACCCATCTCCCATGGTACCAATTACATGCCATCTGGTCTCTTACCATCGTCACGTACCAAGCCATTGGGTTCTAATACAGCTGGAACGCCGGCGGTGACAAGAGCACGACGGATAATATCATTTAAGTTGGCGTGCCGTGCTATACGACCTGCACTCCTGCTGCAAGACAAGCCGTGGTGTCCGAGGCTATCGACGGCTTCACCGCAATGGCAGCGATGCGGAGCACCGCATGGAGCACCCAAACGAAGGCATGTAGCGATCCGGAAAGTAGTGTCGTCCAACATAGTACCTATATTGGGCGACGGAAGTGCCTGAAGCCATAGGTCCGACTCCCATTCACCCACAGCCAGCAGGCGAGCACGCTCAGCGGTTGTGATTGACGTATTTATAAGTTGACTCCGTATCACAACGCAGAGCGGCTCATCCCACTGTCTCTGGGAAAATGGGTTGACGGGCGGATCCGTATTCGGGCAAGCGATTTTCCAAGCATTCAAAGCCTCGGTCAAGCACGTTACCTCAAAATTAACCAGTGAGTTGGCTAAGATATTCCTGGTTAATTTTTCAGTACTGTGAACCAAGGATAGGAATGCCGGTAGACTTATACTGGTAATTTTGCGGACGCCGAGGCCCCCAAAACGGATGGGGAGCGTAGTTTGTTCCCAAGCTCGATCGTCCAAAGCTACCTAATAATACCGAGTAAATGATACGCGTATCATATGCCCTATTTTATTATTTTTATGATTATGCATGCCTTGTAAACATGAACCGAATGTTGAGCATTTATTTTATGTTATTTTGATATCTAAGATTTTTGTGATTTATTTTTAGATAGGTATAAACCATGTGCCATTTAAGTAAAAGATCTCATGTTTCTTGCGAAAGCAAAAAGTTTCTTACTATTTAATATTGTTTCTTAAGTATATTTATAGCCGCATGTGCTCAAAACGCCTAAAGATAAGTAACAATATTAGCAGAAATTGTTAAAAAATAAACGTTATTCTTATTCCATACATAAAATTGTTTTATTCTGTAAATTCCTACCTAGGACATAATTCGTAAGTACTACACGTGCAATTAGTTCAAGATACAAATTAAAATGCAGTAAAAAAGGTATTATGCTGCAAATTACTCTGCAAAGTAGCAAATAAATCAAAGATTTTGCAGTATCAAGTATTTTTACCGCATTTTAATCTGCATACGTGTACCTTTTTGCGTGCAGTAACTGCCATGATTTTGGAAAAAATCGTTTTATTTAGAACTTAATAAACTAAATTCATATTTCTATTTGTAGATATAATCTTTGTTCTCAGGTAGTCCTCGTGGCAATAAAAATATCCACCATACAAATGAATAATATAAAAAAAACAGCGTTAAAAAGTTTTTCGCGATTTACTCGAAACCGCTTTTTCTCTCATACTGCACTTTAGGGCCTGCACGGCAGTATTCACTACCTACACCACCGGCACGACGCGGACACAAACGTCTTTCTTCCGCGGCAGCGTTCGACACGACTGATTGACCGAGAGAGAGAGCGACAGATCCTAACTAGAACGCAGTAAAATATGGTCTCGATTGCAGTGGAATGAAGTAGCATTGTTCAAGTTACCAATTATAATGCAGTAACAGCTACTCATACTGCTATTTAATTAGCATTAAGTTATTTTCACCTTTAAAATAATACCGACTATACTGCAGTAAATAATGATCATACTGCAATTTAAACAGTAGCATTCATACTCGAACGTGATTTGCGATTAAAGTAAAAGCAGTAAAAGAAAGAATTTTAATTTTGCTGCACTTTATTTGGTTTTCACTCTAAGAACCTACTTGAATAAGACTAAATAAAATACCACATACAAGTACTTTGCTGCGTTTTAATCAGTAGTTCGCCTGAAATAAATTAGTGATCAACCATGCAGTATTAATACTGTTGGTACAAAAACTACTTACTGCGTTTTAATTTATATGCGTCAATATTTGTTTGAGTGTAGAATACAGATTTTTAGTGGTAATAAAGATATTTACTGCATTTAAATAGGTAAAGTGACGAGTCGTGGTAGACGTAACAGCTGTTACTGTATTTTAGTTAGTCTTATGACATATTTAGACCTGCAAACGTAAGTTACTGCTTTCACTAATTCGTCTTTTTAACCGTTTAGAACATCCCAACTAAAAACCGGCAATATCACTGTGTTCCTTATAGCATGACCGTCAAGGTTCAATATTCAACTCAAAAACGTGAAAAAACCTGTTACTGCGTTTTAGGGCCTGCACGGCAGAGTTCTGTGCCAATATCTCTCGCCGGAACGCCCATACCGACCTGCTCCGACTTTCGGTACCTCGGGTCGCTTGTCCAAGGGGATGGCGGAGTAGACCGAGACGTTACACACCGGATCAACTCAGGATGGATGAAATGGCGACAGGTCACTGGAATAACTTGCGACTCACGGATGCCTCTCAAGTTAAAGGGGAAAATCTACAAGTCCGTGATAAGACCTGTCGTACTGTATGGATCGGAATGTTGGGCCGTGAAGAAGACGGATGAAAAAAGATTGCATGTAGCGGAGATGAGAATGTTGAGATGGATGTGTGGAGTGACCAGAATGGATAAAGTCAGGAATGAGTATATTAGAGGAAGTTTGAAAGTAGCGCCAGTGACAGAAAAGTTGAAAGGGAACCGTTTGTCTTGGTATGGGCATGTGAAGAGGAGAGATGAAACGCATGTGACAAAAAGAGTTATGAGTATAAATGTGGATGGATGGAGAGGAAGAGGGAGGCCAAAGAAAAGATGGATGGATGGTGTGAAGAATGATATGAAAGAGAAGGGTGTCAGTGATATCATGACGGGTGATAGGACGGAATGGAAGAAGAAAACGTGTTGCGCCGACCCCAAGTAACATGGGATAAGGGCAGGAAGAAGAAGAAGAAGAAATAAATCTGTTACAGACATTTTTACAAGTCAATGTAATGTTTAAGACTAGATGGCGTCGGCATTACCTGTCTGACTATTTATAAGAAGAAAAGCCGAAACAAACACAGAGGTCAAGGTATCTTTTGAAGTCCAGACGTTGTGGTATAGGAACTATGCGAGGGCACCAATGTAGGGCTATTATAGGACTACTCCTTTTAGCTACGCCAATCTGGAAAGTGGGTCTTTCATTGACATATTATAGATATAGATTTACATAGAAAGACAGTTTTTTTTACAGTTTTCTGCATTGTTCTCGCACAATTTTAATTTTAAGCACCATATTGTAACAATACCCGATTGTACATGAAATTATTTTAAAAGAGTATTCATGGAGTTTCTTGCCGGCTCTTCTCCATAGGACCTACTTATTGGAACCGTGCAATTAAACTGTCGAGACGTTTCCTAAGTGCATGTACAGTGTCTATTCGAAACAAAAAACCTTGAATTTGAAGACATACTTTCACAGAATTATCAGACTGTTAAAATTGAATCGAAAACAAACATTCAACAGTAAAATTAGCAACAAACTACAATAAAATGAATTCGATATGCTTTCGTTTTCAAACTTAGTTTTTAGCATATTGAAAGTGTTGAGCGCACGTTACCGCAGATTGGAGCTTTGTAGACAATATTCTGTTCGTATTCATATCGCTGTACACGGAGGCTAATAACGCCACATGCGGTGAATCATATTTCGTTTCATATTGTAATCATAAGGTCGTTACGGGTAAAAAGCCCGGTAGTCTGACAACCGGTCTAAACTTAGAATATTGGCATTGCTCAGTAACTAGGTTGCGAAGGTCTAATGACAGTCCCTCCGTGTAAAATACTGGTATTCAGCCACATCTGGGGGTCTGCTCCCTAAGCACAAAGTCCGTGGTTTCGGCCTTAGTTACGAGCGTTTCCTACTCCCTATCACCTACGGATATACGATTATTTCGGGGCCCGAACTAAGAATGAATGATAACACGATTTGACAGTTGTCCCTACTACCGATGTGTTTTTGCCCGTCCGAAAAGTTAAACTTGGCACTTGTTTTGATCACTTCTACGTTTCGGTCTACTTTCGGACGGGCGACTAACTTCGTTGACGGACTTAGGGAGTAGCCCCCCTGGTTAGACTGGAAGCTGACCCCAACATTGTAGTTGGGAAAAAGAGTGTAGGCAGAAGATTTGTAATCATAAACTGCAAGTGGGCTTCATATCCAGTTACAACTACAAACTATACAACTGCCAAATGCATTTGGAGGTAATTATGATGCAGTCAGTGCAGAACCGGGATAGTTGTACCCCAAGTGTGAGTTTTTTTACTTTTAAAATGTATTATTTTAAATGTAATATCATTCTAACAACACCATTGTAGTGTTTTCTGCAAAAATAAATAATTTGAATTTGAATTTGTAATTTAGGCAGAGCCTCTAGCGGCGAATAGCGTGACTAAAAATTAGTTTGATATTTTTGGCGTGACGCAACTACAGCTGTAGTAACGTAAAAGACTCACACTTGGGGTACTGCTCACTGAACGTGTAGCTCACTTGCAGTTATGGTTACGAATATGAAACCAAATGTGACGTTAAGCAGTTCGTACACTTTGTAATAACAAACCCACGATCGCAAGCTTTCGGGTTAAAAATATAGTAAAAATACTGTCACGATAAAGTCAATAGCGACGATTACGTATTAAACAGGGTTACAGAAAACCCAAAAAAAAAGTATGCAGGGTGTAAACGAATTCGTATAACTCCTCAAACCGCATAATCTACTGGTGACACAAATTGACCGTGCATTGGATTTTATTCAGAATAAACAGAAAAAAATTGAAACTGAAAACATGACGTTCTGTTTTTGAGTCATTTTAGCAGTTTTTGAGTATTCATCGCCAAGATGATTATCGTGAAGGTCGGCCGGCGACAGCGGTAACAGAAACTGACGTTGATACTGCACGGCAACTAATTCAATTAGATAAAAATATTACAATATGTCAGCAAATTCGTACATCATTGAACATTGCTATGAGAAAAGTGCACAGTATTTTGCAAGTACATCTGAACGTTCAGAAGCTTTCTTCGAGATGGATATCGCGTATTTTAACGAAAGTTCAAAAACGACAGCGAGTAGAGTGATGTCATAAAAAAATTCCAATGGTTTCAAAGATTGAAAAAGTGTATAAATTGTCTGGGGAAATACTTTGAAAAACAGTGAACACTTACATTACAAATGTTTTTACTTTATGAGAATCCAGAAACTTTCAGTGTGACCTATGTAGCTAGAGGAGGGGTAGACCAACTTCCAAAAATTCGCCCATCCTCCTTTAAGTTAAATACAGTTTACATTAGTTTTAAGAAATATATTTACTTAATTATGCGTCCTGAAATTAATGTTTTTTTCTTTCTTTTCTGACTATTGACAAATATACACACTTGCTTATTTTACCCAATTTCAGGTGGTGCTACTTACTATTTCTAACTTACCCGATTCATCAAACAGTCAATAACTATTCCTTTCAACAGAAACTAAGCGACTGCAAATTAAATACAAAGAATATTGGTCGTAATGACCCTCCCGAGTCTTCCAGACCCACGCCCCTTCCATGTCGAGCCACGTAATGGGATATCTGAAACTTACCCTGTTCGTACGTAATACGTATCGTCACTATTGACTTTGCTTTAGCGTTGGTTATTAGGCGTTGATTATGGATTCCTAGCGAGAATAGGGTTTACTTATTCTAGGATTATGATTGTCTGGATGGATTGGTATGGATTTCAGTATTAGTGCTTTCGATATTGTTTTCTTTTGCATTGGATTACTTACCTATTACAACGCCGCGTAATTGCGGCGGCCTAGATTTTTTCTATTGTGTCTATGTTTCCGGTTATTGATCAAGGGGCCCATTCTACTAACAGAAACTTTTATCAATTGCAACTGAATCGCTCATTCAGACAGTTTTCGTTTACGAAAACTATCAAAATGTTTGGTTTTGTTTGTGTTGTCAAACAATTTGATAGTTCTTGTAAACGAAAACTGTCTGAATGAACGATTCAGTTGCGATTGATAAAAGTTTCTGTTACTTTAACGCAAGTGGCCCATTGCAGAAACTTTCAGTGTGGCCCACGTATGAGTGATATGTCATTAGAAACGTCTATTTAAGAAAAACATTTGGCACTGTAGAATGTAGTGCCTAATTGGTTTAGCACTAAGTTCTGAGTTGGTTGATATTTTCGTTGATTTGGTTGGCTTTATATCTGGTTTAATGATACGCAATAATATAACCATATATAAAGATTGTATTGAATGCTAGTTAACTATCAAATGGTAAATCTAAGCTAAATTATCACTAAGATGGTTTGATTTGAGTTACGCGATTGGTATCCGAACACGTACTAACTTGCAATAGTTACGATAAATGTATTTATTGAAATGCTCGCAGGCAAAAGTGCTGAGCTGTTCGGTTGCAAATATTATACGGAACAGGTACTAACAGAACTAAAGTCAATTGTTAGTATTTTCGGAGTTATAACCACGTTTGAAATTACCTCCCGAACAATAAAATGACACTAATTTTGTTACAGTCCAGATATAATAAAGCTTTTTGTCTTAAACGTTTTTAACACCCACAGAAAACGTCGAGGTATTTTTAGGTATGCTTCAAAACATCTATAATGAGTAAAAAATTAAAATCTGCCAACCAAAAGTCACATCCACCTAATAAATACCTAAACACTTACGAAGATCGCGAACAAGAAGTTTTTTCCGTTTGTTTGTACGTAATTTTTAGGCAAGCAACTCTAATGTCATAAGTAAGTGACAGTTAGACAGACAGGCATGCTTTCTACTCCAGAGAAGAGTGCTTTTACTTTGCCAATTCGCTGAATTATTCACTCGCTCGAGTTTTTTTCGTCTCTCGTCTAAATTCATATTCCCATTTAGGGCGTACACGCATTGGTCGAGCAAACATGATTTAAATATTTGATCATCGGCCAAAAAGGGATACATTCATGACGCTTGAATGGGGAAGAGAAACGTTTACTAAGGTTACCGCTTAACCTTTTTATGAAAATACTGAGTAGGCTTCGTTGATTATACCTACTATCAGATATGGAGTGGGTAATTTCGTTCAATAGAAGATGAAAGAAAAGAATATTGTTTTATTAGGTACGTTTACAGGTAAAAAAATGCAAATTTTAGTTTCGTAGGTAAATGCTAGGTAGCTATGTAGGTAGATAAATGCTACACAGGCAATGCAAAAACCTTTACCTCATCATTATAGGACGTAAGATATTAGAAAAGTAAATATCAAATAATTTGGAAATTACACGAAAAAAAAGTGTCATTTTTAATTCTTTACAAAAAAAAATTGAAAAAAAATTGCCCGATTTAAAAATAAAATATAACAGAGGATTTCGCGAAATCTCCCAAAAAAAAAATTGGTGACAGACATTGACATTGCCCTATAGGGTTAAAAATCACTCATAACTAAGATAAGAGTAACAACACTCGAAAACATGACTGGATGACATGAGTGCTTGCATGCATCAGGCAAACATAACCTACTTTATAAACTCATGCGCCATTATGACACACGCCTAACCCAAAACAGATGCTTCCTACAAATTGACGTCGTCGTCGGTAACTTTCAGAAAATTTCGACGATCAAACTAAAAAAAAACTTTTGAAGAGTCGTTCAGTCGTCAAAGAAAGTAGCCAAATGAGACCAAGACGGTTTTTTATGCTTTAATATTTATTAAAGTAACTTCTAATTTACTTGTAGAATAATTATGGAATAATTTGGACTTTTTCGAGGCTGCCGCTAGGAATAATTAGAAGAATTGATACTTTCGAAGTTGTTTCGGAAACTAAAGACGGATATCCTACTTTTTTTTGTTTGTAATTAAATTAATAATACTTAATTGACGACACGTTTGGTGCAGTGGCTAAGCGATTGGCTTCTGCGCTACGGGTCGTGGGTTCGATTTCCACACGGAATAAAAATTTGTATGGCCTACAGATGGTTGTTTCGGGTCTGGGCGTTTGTGTAAGTATGTGAGATTTGTGTATGTAAACGCACCCACGATACAAGAGAAATCTTAGTGTGGGGCAAAGATTTCTAAAAGAAAAAAATAAAAAAATAAATCCATTTATTACTGTAGTAGTTGTTATTTATTTCTATAGAGAAGGGCACGTGGCTAATTAACAACCGCACGGATCATATATGTAAGGTTAAGCTGCACTTGCCGCGGTCAGTCCGCCGATGGGTGACCGTTCGTTATACATCGAGACCCCGCCATGTCTCGGAGAGCCCGTTAAGCCGTCGGTCTCTGGTCGTCATACGAATACCTATGACAGCCGCTACGGGTAGTCAAAAACCCAGAAGTTTGACAAGCGGTCTAACCTTAGGATATCGGCATCGCCCAGTAACTGGATTGCAGAGATCTGATGGCAGACGCTCTGTGTAAAATAATGGTATACTTAGAGCCACATCTGGAGGCCTACTCCCTAAGTCCGTCAACGAAGTTAGTTGCCCGTTCGAAAGTGGCCCGCAACGTAGGAATGAACAAAACAAGTGTCAAGTTCAACTTTTCGCACGGGCAAAAACACATCGGTAGTAGGGACCACTGTCAAATCGTGTTGTCATTCATTCTTAGTTCGGGCCCCGAAACAAAAAATAATGGCATAGAGCCGCATCTGGGGGCCTACTCCCTAAATCCGTCAACGAAGTTAGGAAACGCTCGTGTCTAAGGCCGAAACCACGGACTTCGTGCTTAGGGAGTAGACAACTGAAAGAAACTGACCCCAAAATTGTTGGGAAAAAGCTAGACATAGTAGTAGTAGTTGGTATAGTTATTATTTCTTTGTACAGAATCATACGATTTCAGGTTTAGTCCCATAGTAAAAGTTGTTCATAATGATGAGTAGTGACCCCTTAAGAGGTTGTACACTTATTTATGTTACACCTTGTATAAATAATACGACGACTTGAAACATGATAATTATGACGTACCTAAAAGTAAGTTCCGAAACAGTTTTTAATTTCAGTTTACCTAACTTAAAACAAGTTTTCTCATCAATTAAGATCTTGCGTTCATCAGCTAAGAAATTTTAAAGTTATCCAGTCTTATTATTGTTGTTACCGTAAAACAGTTGAATACGCAGTGTTCTCTTTTTAAACAGTCGGCGTTTTCTGTTTACGTTGCCGTCCCTCAGCAAACAATGAAATGTTTCGAAAACTTTTAATGGTGATCAAACAATCATTTCGTTTTTGCTCGACGAGGCGCGGGCGTGCGCATCGGACGGGTTGCAAAATTTTTATTTTAAAATTTTATAAAACACTCCATTTGCTTAATGCTGCCAGTTGTCGCCTTTTGGAGTAGCTATAATGGATTTCTTTGTTGACGTAGACAATATTAAAATTTTATTCGCAATTGTTTTTAAAACTCTCCTAGATTTTTTATAGGTTGAGCAAATAAAGAACTTTAAAATTATTACTTTTTGTAAGAGAAGAAAAAAATATTATTTACCGAATGGCAAGGCAACGTAAGGCTTTTTACGAGTCTACTTCAATAACATGATACCATTTCGGTCTCAAAAATTCCATTAATAAAAACGAAAAACACATTTACCTTATAAAATGATTTCGTCGTCGTATCCAATAATAAGTACACATAAAACAAATTCAAAAGATACGCTGAAATATTAATATCACTCAGTTTTATAGGCTCATATAAAATATTATGGGCATTTTACGGCGTGTCCGCACTTGATGTCGCACCCTTATTAATTTTTCTTGATCGAATATTAATATCATATTAGATTCTACTGTGGTTTATGGCTCTTTGAATATGTTTTTCTTCGTCTAAAATGGTAGTAAAATATAATCTACATCTAGTTCATAATAAGTAATTATGTTCAGTTCGAACAATTTATTGAGGACTTCAGAAATGTCTTTGAAGAGGCTTAAAGTTGTTATTTGGGCCATAATTTTAGTGACACTATTTGAACTTTTGACGGTCGATGTGGCGATGCTTGGGGGGGAGGCCTATGTCCAGCAGTGGACGTCTTTCGACTGAATGATGATGATGATTTGAACTTTTTATTTAGTTATTCCGGAACTTTTTATTTTTAAATGTTGGATAGATACTCAAGACAGGACGTTTTATTTAATCCGGTCACAAAAAATGATTGAATTATTTTGAAGAGCATGGTATCAAAAATATATCAAATTGTAGGGGAATACCTACCCACATCAAATCAATGAAATATGAAACATTCAAAAACCAATATCTCATCTCGAATACATTGCAATATGGTATTGTCATTGAAATTTAATATTAAAATTCCGAAAGTCAAATCTTATACATTTTCACGTGGCCACAGCGGAGAATTTCACGAAATGATAAAGACCGAAGGTACACCTCGACGTGGATTAAATGTTGACAATAAGGATTGAAAGCTCGCAATTCAACTGAAAATATGGACAAAAAGATTGCCGAAGAAAATCCGAATTTAAAGCAAATTACTTTTCTGAATGTATAAAAGAAATTCTAAAGGTACCTCCGTTCCTTCGGGTGGACAATAAACTGCACGCGATGTCAAGACGGCAAGGGTCCTCCCAAAGAAGAGTAAATTTTATTAAAACGCCACAAAAATATATTCTGAGCTGACTCTGACAGTCTGTGGCAATAAATATGGATATTGTATAGATAACGATGATGTATAAAAATTGCTGTGACGTAAGCATAGATATACATACAGGGTTACTGGTAATATGACGGCAATTCTTTAAGGGGATGTACGAAAGATCATTTGCAATTAAATGACCCCTCATGACCCCAATGTAAATCTCAACCATTTTCGAGTAATTTGAAATTTTATATTTTTTTGAAGATATCTGCGGTATACAACTTTGAAAATTTATAAAAAAACTAACGCATGAAATATATTTTTTTAATTATAATCTGCTTGCTAACACAATACATAATAATAAACCATATAATGACAATTATCTTTAATAGTTTTTAAATCACAGCTTCAAATCGTTACAATTTTCATAATTTTGAACAGGTTTTTTGACTAAAATGGTCGATTTCTGCAAAAAAACACAGAAGTACTTTATTGGCAGAACATTCCAAAAATGTGCACGTATGTTTTCTCAGCTATCCAACGAGATATAATGCAATTATTGTGAAGAAGACAAAATCAATCAAAATTACAATAGTGATCAGAAAATTTAACATAATTAAGTTACACTAAGTTTTTTAGTTAATAGTTAAAGCTTTTTATCAAATAATTTTTATCAAAATTTGATCCTCTGTTACGCGCATTTTCATTTTCTTAACCAAGATTTTACTACACTGGTTGGCAAATTGGTTCTTATTTTTTTTTTTTTTTTTTTCTATTGGACTTCAGTAGGTCGTCCTAGGGGACGGTTTCTACGTAACCGGGCAGTTATTGGCGAGACCTGAAGGGTCTCCAGCCAATGGGAGGAAGTAAAATACTTAACCTAAGCTAACTACTTGTACTACACTAACATCATGACTACCTGCAACAACAGCACTAAGGGCGACCCCTAGTGGGACTCGGACCTCGGCTTAGGGCGTTGCTGGCGTGGACATAGGGGGGGGGGAGACAGCTTGATGAGGGCTGAATTATCGGGGTGACTGCGGAGTCTGAAGAGACGACCGGCTCTACGACGGGAGAGCTCGGTGGATCGTGACCGGCGGCGGTGGGGCGTCGCGACGGGCCTCGTCGGCGAGGACGGTATGCCGGGCGGCGGCGTTTGTTGTGTAGTGTGCTGGTCGATTTACTCGCCTCCTGGAGGAGGGTAATTTCGTCATCGGGTTCTAAAAGTGTGTGCCTGGGACGGCGAACTTTACTTATGAGAGAGGGACTGTAGTCGGCCGCTGCGGCGACTAGGGGGTTCGGATGGCGGGGGGCAGAGTCGAAGTAACGCT
The DNA here is from genome assembly GCA_905220435.1 of Amphipyra tragopoginis. Classification (NCBI taxonomy): domain Eukaryota; kingdom Metazoa; phylum Arthropoda; class Insecta; order Lepidoptera; family Noctuidae; genus Amphipyra; species Amphipyra tragopoginis. Next base: position 10,997,647 of record HG992006.1, read on the forward strand.
TGGAAATGCGTTTGAGGTATTGCCTGATGGTTGGCATTTTTAGATCGAGATGGAGTTGGACGTTACGCATGAACCACGGGGCAGCCGCGGCTCTGCGCAACACTCGATTCTGAAGGGTTTGGAAGGATTTAAAGCGACAAGGCTTAACGTGTGCGAACACGACGCTAGCGTAAGTCAAAATGGGGCGGATGCACGTCACGTAGATTCTCAGCTTATTTCTAAGTGACAATTTACTGCTCGTTCTAAGGATGGGGTGGAGGCGACCGACAGCGAAAGCGGCGCGAGCGCGCACCGCTTTGATGTGGTCTCGGAAACTCAGATGGTGGTCGAGGATAACCCCCAGGTATCTGGCTTTCATCTCCCAAGGGATCTGTTTGCCGAACATGAGGACGGGACGGATGTGGGTGTGGGTATCACCGTGTCTCTCGAAAAGAACGGCTGCGCTCTTTTCGGGATTCACCTCTATTCTCCATTTCCGGAACCAGACCCCGAGGGCGTCGGCTGCGGTTTGAAGGGTTCGAGAGATGTTATCGAGACTCCTACCGGAATAGTAGATAGCCGTGTCGTCGGCGAAGAGAGCCAACTTGGCCAAGCCACGTTTGGGAATGTCGCTGGTGTACAGCGTGAACAGAAGGGGCGATAGCACGGAGCCCTGAGGGACTCCTGCGCGAATGGGGTGAGGGGACGAGAGGGTGCCTTCTAGGCGATAGCGGAAGGAGCGATCCGACAGAAAGTCTCGAATGATGAGCACGAGACGGTCCGGCACGTTGAATTGGTACAGTTTGTATAATAAACCGTTGTGCCAGACCTTGTCGAAGGCTTTCGCTACGTCGAAGAAGAGCATGCCCGTTTTGTACGAGCGCATAAAACGGGAGCTAATGTGTTCGACAATGCGGTGCAATTGTCGAATGCAACAGTGCTGGGTTCGAAAACCGAACTGTTCGTCGGGGATGAGTTTACGGGAGTCAGCGAAATCCTTTAAACGGATATAAATGAGACGCTCATAGATTTTCCCAAATACATTGAGAAGACTAATGGGGCGATAACTAGTGGGCTCACTCTTGGGTTTGCCGGGTTTGGGGATACCGATAACGGTGGCTTGTTTCCAAGCTTGCGGAAAGATGTTATTACTCAGAGCGCCATTGAAGATGGCGGTCATGAGAACTATGAGCGGGGCGGAAAAGTTTTTGATCACCTTATTGGTGATACCGTCTGAGCCGGGGGCTTTCCTAGGTTTGAGATTCCTCACTATCGTGTGGACCTCGTCTACGGTGATGGGGGGTAAGGGATCGTCGGGGTCTTCATCGGGAGGGAGGGAGGCCCTACGTTCGACCTCGCGATCCACCTTGGAAAGATGGACCGGGTCTGCGGGTTGGGTGCTGGGAGTACATTGGGCTTCTAGACTGTCGGCTAGACATTCGGACTTTTCGTCATCTTCAAAGGCCGGCCTTTGGTTCGGACGATTGAGAGGGGGAGTTGAAGCTACACAATCGGATTTTAGATTTCGTTGTAATTGCCAGAAGGCCAGATGGGATGGCTCTAAGTCGCTCAACATCTTGTCCCAGCGGGCTTCCCGAACCTCCCGTACACGTTTCTTTACAGCACGCTGTAGAGAACGCATATGGGCGCGGTTAGCTTCACAGGGAAAAGAGTCATAGGCACGGATGGACGCGTTCTTCTCCGTCAGCAGTTCACGCACATCGTCCGGCAGCTTCCAGCGGTGTTCGTCCACCGCTGGAACCTGCCTTGAACATTCGTTCACCACGGACTGTACGTGACTGGTGAGGGAGTCGATCGCGCCCAGCGTGTCGGCAATCGTAACGATATCGTCGGGGATGGAATCTAAGTGAACGGATGAGGAAGACTTGAGGCGCTCCTCTAGTTTTCCCCAGTCCGTGACAGTTTTGGTCGGCGCGGGTTGACCAGGATCCGGGGGACCACCCCGGGGACCTAGGTGAAGGACTACGGGGCGGTGATCGGAGTCTAGCTCTTCATGCGTCTCTATAGAGCGTAGACCGAGGTTTACGTTCTTTAGAAGCGCTATGTCAAGGACATCGGGCTGATGGTCAGGGTTATGGGGGTAGTGAGTGGGACACATCGGAGCGATAACGTCGAATTCGAGCTCCGGGCTCAACTCTTCGAGGTTACGACCCGCGTGGTTGTTGGAGTTGCAGCTCCACGAGAGATGTTTGGCATTGAGGTCGCCCGCTATGATAACGGAACCTCCGCCGAGGTCAAAGAGGGCTTTAAGATCGCTCCGGAGTTGGATCTTATTACTGGAGGGAGGATTATACACCGAGACGATTGTGATCGGCTGGTGTCCTGTCATGCCTAGTCTGCATATGGAAGTTTCCAGGAATTGGAGACCAGGGGGAGGGTCTAAGGGAGTGCAGTACAGGGAACGTTTGTAGTAGATGAGAGTACCACCGCCCCTACTACGGGTCCTGTCGTTGCGAACTAATTTATAGTTTGCAATTCCAGGGTTCCTGTTGTGGGGCTTGAGAAACGTTTCCTGCACTAGGAAGATGTCAATTTGATGATCACGCAAAAAGATTGCGATCTCATCTCGTTGACCGTTAACGCTGTTAGCGTTGAAGAAGCCTAATTTAAGGGATCGGGGCTTAATTTTACAGCTTTCTGTATCCATTGGAATTTATTGGATGAGGAAAATGACTATGTCATCTAGTTCGCAGAGGACATTGATGCGAGCGATTGGATCGCCTTGAGAGGCGTTCCAAGCGGAGACTATGTTTTTCGCCCACTGCGTATTGCAGGAGGAGAGGGTTTGGATGAGGCTGGGGATCGTGTCCCTAAGGAGCACTTTAGTGGACGAGAGGGAAGTGGAGGGAGCAACCGCTGTCGGCGCTGGCCTGGGAGCGAGTGCGGGGGCGGGTGTGGGGGGAGCCTGTGATGTTGTGGGACTACGTGTAGGCTGTGAAGCAGCTAGCACTATAGTGGGAGCGGGGATGGTGGAGCTCATCAGGGCGGGGATAGCCGGGATTGGGGGTCTTGTGGTTGGTTGCTGTTGCTGGGGCAACTGGGTAGTGGGCCTTAAGGCGGAGAACGCCTGCTGATGGTTCAGCGCATTCCATGGGGACGGCCTTTGGGGACTGAGTCGGGCAGGGGGTTGGGATGAGAGAGGGGGGGGAGCCGTGGAGGGACTCTCTCTTTGGTGACGGGCGGCTGAACGTTTAGCCAGCTTGGGGTTGCGCTGTTTTGGCGCTTTGGCACACCCGCGATAATTCGCCGGGTGACCAGACTCGCCGCATAGAACGCAACTAGGGGGCTCAAGGCATAGGGACCTATCTTTCGGGCGTTCGCAATCGCTAGTGCCGTGGTCGCCCAGGCACTTGACGCACCTGGGTTTCGCATAGCAGTTACGCTGCGAGTGGCCATAAAGCTGGCAACGGTGACATTGACCAGGGGGACCGGACTTATTGGGGCGCTCGACGCTTATGCCAGACAGGTGGCATAAGGTCTTAATATTATAGACGGCCTTAGACTCGTCTGAAGGTTCGCATACTGCGAGGACCATGTCGTAGGGGGTGCCACCGCGGCCGCGGTGCATGCGGTGGACTTCCAAGGCGGGGATGTTTTGCGACTTAAGGTCGCTGAGGATGGCGTCGGAGTCAATCTCCTTGGGGATGCCGCGGATAACGACTCTGATAAGTCGCTCATCGGGAAGGGCAAAGGTGTGGAATGACACACTTTTTTCCCTTAGCATGCGCGTGAGATCGCGGAAGTCTTTTGAGGTGGGGACTAAGACTTTGATGCCCTGTTGGGTGGTGCGGGCGCTAAGGTAGTTGATCTTGCGATCAACACACAACTTGGACACATCGGTCCACTTCGCCTTGTCCTGAATGTACAGAGGCGGAGGAGCGGGCTCTTTCCTCGGAGCCGAGGTTTTCGAGCCGGTGACGGGGCGGGGGGAGGAAGGACGACTGGCCTGCGGGGAGGTAGTCGGGACGGGACTATGGCAGGCAACCAATGCGGGGGTCGCAACGGTTGTCTTGGGGGTTTTGGCCGGGACTTGGCTGGAGGAGGCCGCCTTATTTTTGCGGGCACGCTTCTTTCCCTTTCCGACTACGGTTGTGTAGCCTTCAGAGGATGAAGAAGCTGACGAATATGATTCGGACTCAATGTCGGAATCAGGGACTAGGGGCTCTGACGTGTCCATTGATGACGTCATCACTGGAGCATGTCGGAGGGACGGGGATGGGGTGTGAAAATTCGCGGAAGGCGCAGCTGCGGAGTGCAGGTGCGAAATTTCCATTGTTTCCGGAGACAATGGACCGGGAGAGAAAGGCGGTAGCGACATAAGGCTCGGAATGCCATTGTTCTCGTCGAACAATGGCTCTCCTTCGCCGAAATGATCGGTTTCGTTATCACAGGTGGGTGACAGGGGATTAGTAGTGTGCCTTATGGGCCCGCTACTAGGAATTCGAGCGCCGTATTGGGCAAGAAATTCGGGGTCTTTTAAAAGTTCCCGGAAGAACGCTAATAACACAGCGTCAGACATCTCGGAAAAGATGCCTGAGCCGTGTGTAATAATGGAGGATAAGCTTAATAAAAACGCGGCGCGCACATGTACGCAACTATTTTTAGTATCGGCCTATACGTCCTAACAATTTAATTTTAAAAACGCGATTCCCCGGGTGGATGGGCCCGGGGGTGTGTGAAAACCCTCCCTGTCGGGTATAGACAGGGAGGTTGTGTGCCTATTGGTGAGCCCTAAGCTAGTAATCCCGTCGCCAGTCTTATTGTGCGAACGGGTTCCTAAGTCTCTAGTGAGGTGCAATACTAGAGAGTGCTAGATGGGAGAGAACGGGGTTAGAGCTAGCGTCGACTAGGAGACCCCCCAAGGCCGGTGGTACTAGCTCCTTCCAATTTTCGCCTTGCCCTGAAGGGGCGCAGCTGGTGTATTGGGTCAACACCCTCTCGGTTTCGTTAACACTGCAAAGTATCAGCCGAGGACCACGAAACTGTGGATTTTCCCTGAAGGGGCACACGCGTTTGTCAAAGAAATAGGCGTTCAGCCACCGCCTTGAAAAAGGCAGCTTTTGAACTTATAGTCGTGAAGTGGAGAACACTACGGCGGGGCGTAGCGATATTCGTGAGCGAGCACGTCGAGAAAGTACGCAGCGCGAGTTGCGGCACGTCCGTCCTCAGCGAGCGTCGGACCGCGAAATCTAGGTTCTTATTGAATTAGCTGCATTTTTTATACTATTTCTCAATTCTTCGACTGTTGGCACTGGTGAGACACCGTACGTTAGGCCCTTCATGTGTCCCCAGACATAGCAATCCATTGGAGTTAGGTCAGGGCATCTTGCTGGCCAAGAAATTGGGCCTCCTCTGCCAATCTAACGATCAGGAAAGTTGGCATCTAAACATTGACGAACGGTGATTCTTCAGTGTGCAGGACATCCATCGTGCTGGAATTTCATTCCACTTCTGTAAACCGCAGATATCTTAAAAAAATATAAAATGTCAAATTACTCGAAAATGGTTGACATTTGCATAGAGGTCATAAGGGGTAATTTAGTTGCAAATGATCTCTCCTACATCACCTTAACGGATTGCCGTCATATTTCCAGTAACCCTGTATATATAATATACACTTGGGAGCAAATAAATCGAGCGGGTCCTTTTTTCACGTGTCCTGGTTATTAGTTTTGGTTTCATGAACTATAATATAGGGAATTCTATATAATATGTCATTTGAAAGTTTATTAAATAATCTTTAAAGTCAAGGTAAATTATTGAATGATAAGCATTTTGAATGATAAATCATTGGTTCATGAAGAAAAACAATAATTTTGATCGAAAATTGGGTAAGGTTAAAACAGTCCAGAAAAAACAGTTAAAAACAAAAATATTGTATCAATCACACTACAATGTGGGTATAATTAACAAGAACCTCCAATTTAACCTTTCCTTATTGGAGTGCAATCAAAATGTCTATTAAATGCGATAATTTTATTGTACCCTTTAATTTTTAATTTAAAATGAAAAGTTGACAAAAAACTACCTCATGTGAAGGTTATCAAATAACGTTTTAGGCGATATGTGTTTAGAATTGATTGGTTCCTTAATACCAAAAACAATAACCAATATACGTGAAAAACAGAAGTGGCTCGATTTATTTGCTCCCAAGTGTAGATTGGCTTGAAAAATGTAAAGGTAACTCCTATTAAAATTGCATGTAGTCACCTCTTTTTCACGAGAAGTTTATTTTTATAACCTCACGTTTTGCGGGTTAGATTTATGATGCTTTTATCTAGTTTATATTGTAGTTTGAAAGCCCAACTATGTACTAACTTTTTGTAGGTGAATTAGCTTTGTGGATTTATTTAATAAATAAAGTTGTTGGGTGTTCTTTATTTTTAGAAATTCTTACCTTCCAATTTGGGTCGTGATTAAACTGTTTCAGATGTTTTATTTATAATCTAGCAGAATTAATAATAAAGAATGTAGATAGAGCTTATAAATATAATTTGTTTTTTACATATACGTCCCTACTCAATTCGTTTCTAACAAAAATTTTAATATTTACAGGGGGCTTACCATGACGTCTTATGAAAACGTTCAAATGCCAGCCAGTCAACTTCTGTTCAAAAGCAGGCCTGCTTTTGAATCGCTAAAAATCGTACTAAAGGTGAACGACTATTGAACCAAGTTGAACGGTAATGTTTGTTCATGGTAGGAAAAGTCTACACAAAAAAAAAGGTGAACGGATTTCGTAAACGTTAACGTAGCAGGCTTGCCTCAGGCCTGCTCTAACGATGTCATAGTACAAAAAAACAGGGCAGTTCAACTTCTAGGCAACTTCTGTCCTGCTTTAAGAGGTCATAGTAAGCCCCCAGTTCGACCAACGAAATAGGACAGATTTGAGGTTTGCATAAAAGCACAAAATAAACCTGTACTGAAGTAACATGCATTCGATCTTAAAGAAAGTCGCCTTCTTATTTATCTAAACATCGCCTCATGCTGAAATGAAACTAAACGCCATGCATTGAAGTTGTTTTTACGAGTGTTGACACTACTTCTAGTGTTTTGACAGGTGTCAAATCTGATCTATTAGATTGCGACAACTGTAGTTACCTAATAACATATCTGTAAGTAACTTTTTTGCACGTTCAATTAGTCAGCAAAATAACAAATGTCCGGAACAAAAAAAAAACCTTCAATAATTGCTAATTTAAAAACGAACCTAATGCAGGCGACTACAAAATAAATTAAAGAACATTATTGACAGCTAGATAGACAACTGGCTCTTTAAAGTTCTCACCCTGTATTTTGCCGCCCTGAATAATTCATTTAAAAGAGGGCGCGTGAACAAATTCACCGGAACTTTCTAATGTTACGAGTGGAATAAAAGTTCCTCTCTGCCTTTTAATTTCAATGTCATTACAACCGTTGTCCCTAAATCTTTGTTCTTTCGAAATAAGAATGCTAGTTTATTTCTTTTTTTTTTTGTTTTGTAAGTGGTAAGGTACATTTCTTTATTAAAGAGGTTTTTATTTCTAAAAAAAGTACCTCAAATACATTTTTTTTTCTTAAGATACGAGTTGGTAGCCGACTGCATATAGCAGCAGCATACGACGTGTCGCTACGACACTACTGGTTTCTATGTATTTCTATGAAATACCTTCCGCAGCTAGCGAAACGTCGCTCGACTACACGTCGTACGACCGCAGACGACGTGTCGTCCGACCGCAGATCAGTAGTGCCACCGACGCTGGAGCGACGACACGTTGAATATTTTAAAAAAAATGAGTTTTTCCAATTCCGAGGAAGAAAAACTTATAAACCAGGTGGCCCAATATCCTGCACTGTATGATGCATCTAATAAAAACAAAAGATAGAATGTAAATCGCTATCGCTAATTCCAAACAGGTCACACATCTTGTCTCGCGGAGCATTCAGAACTAACTGGAATACAACGTGCCGTCTGCTGCAGCCATCTGCTGTTGGGTTCGAAATCATGACTGCATACAGCGGCAGCAGACGATGTGTCGCTACGACGTGTCGTAACGACACGTCGTCCGCTGCCGCTGTATGCAGTCAGCTACGAACTTATACCTTTGTGTGTAAAGCCATCTGTCCTGCAAGTTGAGATGACGTTTTAGCATCCAAGTTTTTTTTAGTAGTAGTAGAATTCGTTGTGCAAGCGTTCGTCCAGGGAAGTACTACTACCACCATACCAGTAGTATGCTGGTAGTACTATCTCTGCTGCCAAGCAGCATTGCTGTGTTCCAGTTTGACGGTTATGAGTGCCAGTAAAATTACAGAAACATGAAACGTTCCAACTTTGTCTCTAAGAGCGATTACGCACTGCATCCGATCCGAATCCATGAAAATACGGATATGAAAAACTCGGACCGAATTCGGATATTGCTTTACGCACTGCATCCGATCCGAATCCGTGAAAATACGAATCTAAAGTCTAAAAAACTCGGACCGAATTCGGATATCGCTTACGCACTTATCCGATCTCTGATCCAAATTCAAACAATTCAGGAGCCGTCTTTGGCATATCCATTTGGCGTCCGATTTGAATCCGAGGTAGTGCGAAAGCGTTCATACAAACATTACTACGGCTACTTCGGTCCGTCAATATTTCTTCCGAATTGGAGACTCACGGATGACGGATAGAAATCGGATGACGGATGCCGGATAGTACGTAAACTACCATACAAATAGTTCTATGGCTACTTCGGAACATATTTTCGCGGATTCGGATCGGATGCAGTGCGTAACCGCTGTAAGGGTAGCCAACCCATCAGAATTATTCTTGTTGGAGTATAAAGGTGGCGGTTAACACTTTCCATCAGGTGGACTATCGGCTTGTTTCCCGACCAATTATGTAACAATAAATATGTTATATTCTCCCAACAAGACCCAACCTTTTACTCGGCCGCTGATTTCGAAAAGTTTTGATTTATAAACATTATAAACTACTAAACAACCCTTAACAACCAACTCCGCTCTATTAGGTACAACCACTAAAACTTTTCTATCTACAAACAAAACTACACAAAATCAAAACCATTTAATAAAAGCTGGTGACCAATAAAGGGCCAAGGGCCGAAGCCTGGAGGTGTTTGACTAGGTATTCCCGCTGCGTCACTGCACTCCCACTTTTAATAAGTACACAACCCTCCTTTAATATAGAGAGCCCCTAGGGGAACGGGGTTCGAACCCCGCGTACGAGGGGGGCCATAAATTTCTTCACAGCACTTGTGACTGTGATTTTTCCTGTCCGAGAATTTAATAATTGCATTTCTATTGTTTATTTGAGCGTTTTGTTGTACTTAATTACGTTGTAATTGGGGGGTTAAAAATTGTGGATGGTTGTTGTGTGATTGATTGGATAAGGGCCTGTGTGTATAAAAAACGCAGTTAAGTTTGTTGTAGTGAACAGAAATGGAGTAAAGTTTTTTTAATTGTTATACTGCGGGTAGTATCAATTTATGGAGCGCTGTATTTAACTCAACTCGACGTTTGCATTGTACGTGAGTAAACAATTAATTGTTTTTTTATTGTTTGATCTGAAACAAAAATGTATCAAAGACCTATTCGTAACCTGAGATTCACAGATAAAACTTAAAAAAAAACTATCGTATTGAAAAAACCGGCCAAGTGCGAGTCGGACTCGCGCACGAAGGGTTCCGTACCATTATCTATGAAAACGGCAAAAAAATCACGTTTGTTGTATCGGAGCCCCCTTAAATATTTATTTTATTCTGTTTCTTAGTATTTGTTGGTATAGCGGCAACAGAAATACATCATCTGTGAATATTTCAACTGTCTAACAATCACGGTCTATGAGATACAGCCTGGTGACAGACGGACAGACGGACACACGGCCAGATAGACAGACGGACAGCGGAGCCTTAGTAATAGGGTCCCGTTTTACCCTTTGGGTACGGAACCCTAAAAAGATACAAAACATAAAAGTTTAGCTAGATATTATAATTTGTAAAACAGATGTTGCTGTGCCCTAGCACGGTTCTTGTTTGAGGCACTACTATTATATTACACCTTGTAAACAATATGAAAACAATAAATGATTATAATGATAAATAATAATACATTCTTTATTGTCAGGCTACTTAGGCCCATACATATAACTTACAAACTAACATATCGCTATCACTACGTACCTAGTATATAACAAAGTCGCTTCCCGCTGTCTGTCCCTATGTATGCTTAGATCTTTAAAACTACGCAACGGATTTTCATGTGGTTTTTTTTAATAAATAGAGTGATGCAAGAGGAAGGTTTTAAGCTATAAAACGTACACTTGCGAAGCCGGGGCTGGTCGCTAGTATGTTATAATTATGATAACATTAATCTGCATTCTAATTGCGCAGCACACTCGAAATCGCTTTGATTTTGACAGGGCAATAATTTCCATAGCAATGTAAATATTAACAGATCCAACTTTTCTACAACTATAAACTACGCAAGAAATATTATTTTTGACATCTGTCATGATTGAAGTTGGTTACGTTACACAATTGGCCCGCAGGTATCCCAGCACCAGTTGTATTTAAACAAATCCCTGTCACTCAACTCTATCCCCTATTCATTCATGTCTCCAAAATTTAAGCCTATTCCAGTCCAACCCCAGAATTCCAGGCTAAAATAATTCCAGATCTAGCATCGGCAAAATATTAAATTCCGCTCGCAGTATCCGTCACAATCGCGGGACCCTTTGTGGCTGGATATTATTGGATTTGGTAACCGCACCTTATTCTATTATTTGCTCACTTTAAGAGCAAACACACAAAGGAAAATGAAATCGATATTTTTATTTGAAAGCGATTGTGGAGGAGACGCTTCCTGAATAACTATGGCGATTGATGCTTTTATTGTTTATGGTATGGCACGGATTTATGCGTAGTTTTTCTGGTAGCTAATAAAATTCAACGAGAATTGCTAGTCAGCGAATATTTTTAGGATTCAGTGAAGCGGACTTTATAGCCTCTTGTCTGTCAGGAACAGAAGCGGAACTAGCCTCTTCTCTATGATATCAGTTCATAAATGATTCAATTGACTTCTGAATATTGTTTACTATTGGCTTCTTTTGCAAAGAATGAAAATGTTCTTAATTAAACGATCGAATATAAATTCAAAGTAAGGGTGTCAAAAATACTGATGGCGTAGGTACTGAAATACTAAGTGGGCGAACACAAATATTGAAAACGGCGACTTAAAATTGCGAATTTGAGGTACTAGTTATTCAGAACGATCAGTATAATAATTCTTAAGCGAACAAATTTCACTCACATTGTTGTTGTATGTTTGTAAGGTTGTTTGGGTTTCCAAAGGAGCGTCGTATTTTTTTCGCCCAAGTCAGTACTCGTATTTAATTCGGGCACTTGGAATATTAGTTGCTAGCTTAGATTAACTGTTTCCCACCGATAGTAGCTCATTTTAGGAATTTTATCATTCATAATTATCGCCAGTTAAGTTAATTTTTCGCAAACATATTTTAATGCCGCTCGGTTTAGTATTAAAGAATCTCATTAACAGTCTTCCATATATTATTTATTCGCCCCATTAATAATTCCCCATTTTTATTCGTCTAGTATAATTTCATCGGCCTGCCTCGTTGGTTTGGTAGTAGCAAGCGCGACTGCTGAACGTTAGGTTCTGGGTTCGATCCTTGGGTCGGACAAAGTGTTAGTGGGCTTTTCCATGTGGAATTTCACAGTAGCAGCCCGGATTCTGGATTTGTGCCCTCATAAATGCGAAAGTAACTCTGTGTGTCTGTTACGCTTTCATACTGAAACCGCTGAATTGATTTTGATAAAACTCGGTACAGAGATAATTTGCAGCCTGAAGAAGGATATAGGCTACTTTTATCCTGATAACCGCGAAGTATCTACGAGATAAACGAACTCCACGCGGGCGACCTCTAGTTTTAAATAACTGTCAAATGGCTCTTCCAGTCTAGCCACTGCCATTGTAAACCAACCTTTCTCATGGGAACAGTCAGCTGACCAAAATAATTTATTCAAGACAATACTGCCTATATTTATATAATTATACCATAATTATGTACCTATGTAGGTGTTTTTATTGAATTTTTAGTAAAATATATTACCCATAATATTCTTATTAAGTTTTCATTCATAAAACGCTTTTCAAACTTTGAAAAATTAATCATTTATTAGATTTGATGAAGATTAAAGTCTCAAGTACTGTAATTATAGACACAATAGATAAACAATGGCACTGACGAACCGGTCCGTCGGTCGGGCCGCTAGCGGTTAAACAGTAGGCACAAAAATATCAAAACAACATAACCTCTCCAATAATGATTATTAAGGACATATCTAACTTAAACTTCCAAATACAACACACCAACAATTTATGAATTCACCAAAAACGTTTGCCTCACAAATTCATAAACAAAATTACCACAACTTCGAAAAATTCCCGCAGAATAAAAAGGTAAACATCTGCCATATCATTGAAAAGTTTACCCTCCCCCCTCCCCCTATCGGGAACGCCTTCAATTCAAAGTTTTAATGAGTAAATAACGAGTCGTGATTCCGAGGGATTGCTCACTTCGCCTCACTACCATCTATGACGTATTTTGAATTTTCTTTTAATAAAGTTGTAAAGTAATTATGGATGTCATCAATCTGAATCATGTTTGATCTTTAAAGCTGCTAATGTTTGGAGGTAAAAAGATTTGTGAGATTATTTTTTGAATTGGAAATTGGGTACGTGTTCAATTTTCTTTATCTAACCAGCATTCTAATTGCGCAACACACTCATAATCGCTACGGCTATGATTTTGATAGGTCAACAATTTCTATAGCAACGTATGTAGCAGCGTTGCCAGTTTTTTTTTTGGCAAAGCGGGATTTTGAAAGTTTTTGAGTAAGAAAACGGGATTTTTTCGTCGAAAGCGGGACAAGTAGTTTTTAAATACTTACCTTTTTATTCGAGTTTCAAATTATGTTTACATGACAATAGATAGCAAAAATAGCCCTAGAAAATGTATTTTAACGAAAATACGTTACTTTAACAATAACTGTCTGGTTTACCTATAGTTAGGCAGTTGTGTCTTCAGAGGAATATAATTATGAACCATATTACATAATATAATTAAGGAAGAATTATTTACTTATTCTTAAAAACATTAACAAAAAGCGGGACTGAGCTTGTCCCGCGCGGGACATTTAATTTTGATTTCAAAATCGGGACGTCCGGCGTCCCGCCAAATTCGGGTCGTCTGGCAACGCTGGGATGTAGGTATAACAATCCGACTTCTCCACAACAATGTACCACGCAATGAATATTGTTTTTGACACATCAACTGTCATGATTGATGTTGGTTACGTTACGCAATTGCCCTGCAGTTTGAAAACTTATTGTCATTCAATCTAGTAATAGACATTCAACTTCAGAATAATTCGCATAGAGCTGAAAATTGGTACAAACATTAAATACATAATTACAAATGAAATGTCTAAAGTACCTACTGATCCCACTTCTGCAAAAAAGTTATTCAATATCAAACGTCAATAAAGTTAGTTAGTCGTAAATATCTTTTAAACGGTAAAAGTTAGTACAAAGTTGTAGATAATGCGATTCTCTACAAAAAAAGGTCTAAATAGATTTTCCTACGAATCATCATTAATGAGAAGCAGCGATTTAAAAATTGGGAAAAACATCTATTACAGCCTTAGATTACAACCTAAAACGATAAAGGTAGGAACTTAAAATTTGGAGAGTAGTTGCACTATAAAAGCGTTTTTTTTTTGGAAAAGTTCAAGCAATTTTTGTCTATTTTGACTGGACTATTTTGAAGGTGTCGTCCCAGTTGGCATGCGGTCGTAGACATTTATCTAAGCATTCCTACGATCGCATCACAGAGTCGTGCGACCGCTAACCGTTTAAGGCAAAGCCTAAAGCCCTGTGCCTGCGGCTCCACGCGTGTGACACGCGAAAGTACCCTAAGCTCTTTTCTAGCTTTCGGTTAACAGACAGGACAACTATTTTTCTATTTTTAATGGTAGGTTCCCCAGGGTTCACTTTGTCTATAATTTACACTTATATCTGTGGATGAGGAGCTCGTGGCTAAATAATTACAGCCGCATAGACCGATCTTCCGGGTTAAGCCACGCTTGCCGAGGTTGGTCTGTGGATGGGTGACCATTTACCACAGCGAGTTTCCTCCGTGCCTCGGAAAGCACGTAAAGCCGTTGGTTCCGGCTGTCATTTGTAGATCTTTGACAGTCGTTACTGTTGGTCAGAAGCCAGAAAGTCTGACAACCAGTCTTACCAAGAGTATCGTATTACCTAGTTACTGGGTTGCGGAGGTCTGTTAGGCAGTCGCTCCATGTAAAATACTGATATTCAGCTGCATCCGGTTCGACTGGAAGCCGACCCCAACATAGTTGGGAAAAGGCTAGGATGATATCTGTCGATGTAATAAAAGTTTAAGTTTATGGGTAACTTTCATTAGGAGAAATGTTTGTTTTTAAGGGTGGCAAATTATCAAATGACTTCTTCCGTTTAGGCGGAGCGGAAAGGAGTGTCAGACTCTTACTGACTAACAAATTCCGCAACCCTGGCAGGCAAGGTGAATTGGCTATAGTAAGTATCCACCCATAGACTGATAATAACATAAATAACTACTAACTTTATGTAAAAATCTAGTAGAGTTGAAGAGGAAAACAATAACTTTGTTTATTTTAGTCGTATAGATACAGAAAGCAGTTATTTACTGCTACAAAACAAGACTTGTTTGGCCATTTAAGCAAATTAAGCGAGGTTTTAGTTTAAGCCGTAATTAGTACTGGGCTGCAAAAAGCGCATAAAACATTCTTATCACAAAGACATAGTTACTAAAAAAGAAAAACTGACTTCAAAAAATACTAAAATGACTGAAATAGTTACCATGTTATAAAATTATCAGTTTCAGAAGTCGGTGCTAATCCACGCTGAACTGAATTGAAGGCCCCGGACCTCTGAAACTGTTAATTTTATAATATGGTAATTATTTCACTCTTATCACATTTTTTGAGTCGGTTTCTTTTTTGTAACCTATTTTTTTTTTAAGTGGCATAAAGAATACATACATAAACATGCGATTACAGCAATCGCGGGTGGTTTGCGTGCATCCATTAAAGAGTTCCACTGTCTATCTCCGAAGTAGGTCTTCATCAGATGTTTACCATAGAAGGACCACCTCGAGAGAATACTCTTTGAAACAAAAAACAATCATTAAAATCGGTTCACAACAAAACATATTAAAAAAAACACGTCGAATTGAGAACCTTCTCCTTTTTTGAAAATCGGTTAAAAAACATCTTCGAATTACTTCCATACTTTGCAGTGCCAAGTTCTAAATAATACGTAACAAACTACTAGAGATTACATGAAGTATTTGAGAAAAGACCTCCCGGAGATAACACTTGGAACAAGCTCTGCATGCGGATTTGAAACTAGCCAAGTTTCCGCCAAGCTTCAAAATATAGTCTTTTCTTTTGTGTTTATTGTCCAGATTTCACACTGAACTTTTAGATTTTACTTAAAAATATAACTTTTATGTATTTTTCTGCTGTACATCTGCTGATGCATATTCCGTGAAATGTACGTTAATGTTTTGAATGTACTTTGAGGCAACGTGTATTCTATGAACTATTTTTGGTTATTTTAACAACTTCAAAAAGGAGATTATAATGTAGGTAGATTTCGTCGCCTTCGAGTGAAAACCCGGGAATGAAATTTAGTCATTTTTATTTTATCACGTTGTACCTATTGGTACTACATAAGAGAACCACTCTATGCAAAATTAGATTGTAGGCACTGAAATTAAGCCGTCATTGGGTATAAAGAGTTAATTGAAAAACACCAGCAACCTCTTAATTACAACAACCTCTTAATAACACCAATAACCCCATTGTACTCATCATTATGAACAACTTTTACTATGGGACCAAAACTGAAATCGCGAAAAAAAAACAGCTGTGCCCTACATTTATGTTCGCTTAGTTCGCCAAAATGTAGGGAACAGCTGTTTTTTTTTTCGAGATTTCAGATTTCGTCCCATAGTAAAAGTTGTTCATAATGATGAGTACAATGACCCCGTATGGGGTTGTTGGTATTTTTCAATTAATCCTGTATAACATTCATAATAAATATAAGGGACTAGCTTTTGTCCGCGACTTCGTTCGCGTGAAAGTCCACAGGAACCGTGCAATGACCAAATGCATTCCCAAGGTTTTGACTCTAAGGCAACGATTTACAAAATATTACTCGTTAATCTCCTCCGCGTTTTCGAGTAGGTGGGCCCTTCTTAGAGGCGCATATTCTGCAGATTTGCGAGCGGCTGATGCTTTCTTTGTAGGAGGTTGATTGCGAGCGACATTGATTCCTCTGTTGTAGGAGTCCGTGGCGGCGGAATGGCATAGCGGTTCCTTGATGTCGGCATATTAGGAGGTACCTATGAGACTTCCATAGTCATGAAAAGTGAAATAAAGAAAGTGAAAAATAAATTAAAAAAAAACACGCAGCACGTCATCGTGGTAGACATCATCATCTGCCTAGCCTTTTCCCAACTATGTTGGGGTTGGCTTCCAGTCGAACCGGATGCAGCTGAATATCAGTATTTTACATGGAGCGACTGCCTATCAGACCTCCACAACCCAGTAACTGGGTAATACGATACTCTTGGTAAGACTGGTTGTCAGACTTTCTGGCTTCTGACCAACAGTAACGACTGTCAAAGATCTACAAATGACAGCCGGGACCAACGGCTTTACGTGCTTTCCGAGGCACGGAGGAAACTC
This sequence comes from Amphipyra tragopoginis, assembly GCA_905220435.1. Taxonomy (NCBI): domain Eukaryota; kingdom Metazoa; phylum Arthropoda; class Insecta; order Lepidoptera; family Noctuidae; genus Amphipyra; species Amphipyra tragopoginis. Next base: position 11,014,467 of record HG992006.1, read on the forward strand.
GCTTTGGTAAATGGTCACCCATCCACAGACCAACCTCGGCAAGCGTGGCTTAACCCGGAAGATCGGTCTATGCGGCTGTAATTATTTAGCCACGAGCTCCTCGTCATCGTGGTAGACAAAGGCACAAAATATATTGATACGCTAAAGCAGTACTTCAACTACCTACAATCGTCCGAATTGACACACTCACACAGGCACGCACTGCAACAAGACTTCTAAAGGCGCGATTCCATTAGGCAAGTCTTGCATACAAGTATTACGTCAAATTTGCGTACAAGTTGCTTAAATTGGAAACATGTTTTCGAGAGTGTGCAAATTGCATGCAGGTTTTACTTGCATACAAGTGGAGATGTTCAACAATTGAGTTGGAGATCATGGGTGTCAATCACTCGTTCGCAATGGGCATTGTGCATTTTTTTTAAATCTGTTAAGATATGAAAACCATTTCGAGGAATAAGGTTACTGATCACATCTCACTATTTAGAAATGGAAAATAATCATGGATTATTAGTATTTCGGGTTATATGTGAATGACCTTAATTTATCCTCCAAATGACGTCATTGCTGGCAGTATGGCAGTAATGCCTTTGCCTACCCTACGATTGTAAATAAAAAAAATGATAGACGTGGTCACGTGACGTGAATGTCATAAATAATAAACAATAAACATAACCTCAATCCTCAACAGAAATTCAACTTTTACTATTATAGTGTTTTATTGAGACGGTCAAGCAATAACGATGGAATATAGGAAGTGCTTTGTTCCTACCTGCAAGAATGACACTAAAAATAGCCCAAACAAAATTTTTGTTCGTGTTCGGGAACTCAACTTTCGGAAGGTTCCGCGAGTCAGCTTTGATAAAAGTATCACTCATGGCGATTGGTTGGTCGGTAAATAATATGAAGGGCGTACGATCGAGATTAATTGCAATAGCGGCGTAACGTGGTATACTTTGTTTGTTATGAATTAAAGGCAAGGAACATAATAAATAATCTGAGGTTATTATTTCATTGATCTGACAGTTGACATTGACACTATTGAATTTGACATCACTGTTACAGTTTTTAGAATATGGATTGAGGCAAAGGCCCAAAGATTTTATGCCACTGATGACGTCATAGATCAGAAATGATATTGAATTTTAAATAATTAATAAAAAAATAATTACAATGAAAATAACAAAAATATTTAAAATGGTTTCTTAGATTACTCTATATTTTCAAAATCTAAAATAAAAAATTGTGGTCAAGAATTTTGCTTCATCCCCATTTGAAAAGTGCAACTAACGTTTGCGCGTTCAACTTGCACGTCACTTGAATAAAAAATGTACAAGTTCAAACTACTTCATACAAATTGTAGCTTGTATGCAGGATTGTTCAAGTTGTATGCAATTTGCAACTTGCATACAAGTAACTTGCTAATGGAATCGCGCCTTAATCGGAATATAGTCACATACAAAAACAAAAAACTACTCAGGATACAGTGCGTGTCTGTATGAGTGTTTCAATTCAGGCGATTTTAGTAAGTTGAGGTACTGCTTTAGCTTATACATATATTTACTGTGACAAAGGTTTAAACCCTTCTCATTCTGAGAAGAGGTCCATATCCAGCACGACTGTAATGGGCTTTGTTGTTAATGCTCGCCAATTAGTGTTAGCAGTAGCTAACAAACAATGTAAATCGCTTGTTATTCCGGAATTATACACATGATGCCAACATTGATGATATGCCATACAGCTTTGTGTTTGAAACGTTCTCGCTTCGATTTAATCTATACAGAACAAAGTTTGAACTGCAAGTAATATGAGTATCGAATTCCATTGCTTTATGATTTGCAAAGCATACTTATAGGTAATGAATTGCTCAAATCTCCCTATAGCCCCTGATTATAGAAAAGCTTCAATATTTTCCGACCCAACATAGGTAGATGGTTACTATGTTCTGCCAAATGTTTTCCCAACTGTGTTGGGGTCAACTTCCAGTCTAACCAGATGAGGCTGAATACCAGTATTTTACACGGAGCGACTGCCATCAGACCTCTGCAACTGAGATCAGACCTCCGCCAGTCCAGTTATTGGGCAATGCCAATATCCTAAGGGTAGACTGGTTATCAGACTTTCGGGCTTCTGACTACCCGTAACGACGCGACTGTCATAGGTATTGGTACGACACCCGGGCCCGACGGTTTAACGTACTCTCCGAGGCACGGAGGGGTCTCGATGTGTAACGAATGGTCACCCATCCACGGACTGACCGTGGCAAGCGCAGCCAGTTGATTAGCCACGAGCCTTCATATACTTTATTGTACACTAAAAGAAAAAGAACAGAAGGAATAAACATAATTAAGTAATTACAAATGGCTGTCTTATCGCTTATAGCGATTTCTTCCAGACAACCATAGAATGGAAAGAGTTGTTAAGAAAAATATAAAAGTCAGTTTGCAGCGTACAAATACAAGGTTAGTCGGAAAGGGGGTACTAATCCGCAGACCACTTAAGGGATCATTGATGACGGTTTAAAAGCAAGTGTTAAAATTTCAAAATTCGATAATTTTTATTTCCATGTAAAATAATTTTTATTTTAGTTTTCTCAAAAATTCTTCGTCCCTACTTCAGTTACGAATTCAGATAATGGAGCTTCTAATTCGTGACCCCAAATATGTCCTAAAATGTAAACACAGCTGATCGTAGCTGAGGATAGATAGATTTTAGCGTATTTTTTTTGTAATTTTTGAACAGCTATTTCTCTTAAACTATTGACTTTTGGGGAAAGTTGTAGAACAAAAGTTACTCACTATTATGGGTACTTTAACACCCTTTCGGATTAGTACCCCCTTTCTGACTAACCTTGTATATTCATTAAGCGCAGTTCAGACTACGCTATAATGTACAGGATGTAAACGAATTTGTGTAATTCCTTCAAACCACGGTGATGTACCAGTCACCAGTTACTGGTGACACCCTAAATGAGTATTTTTAAAAATTAAGTAAAAAACTTCAAAATAATATCATGGTTTTCTACTCCTGAGTCATTTTAGAACCCCGAGTTAACTGACTGCAAAGAGCGATATCGCGTTAGTCGTGCCCGCCAGCCGCGTCGCCGTGCTTTCATTAATTTATGCGCGGCATCGAAATGTTGACTTAACATAAAACATGTTTATTGCAAAAAAAAAATACTTTTTTTTTACTGAATCCTTTTTATGGTGGTTTAGATAAGATTACATATAGCAACAGAATGAAAAAAAAAACTGTCTAATTCCCGTGCGGGGGAATCTACACCAGTAGTAGATCATGTGGTTTTAAGGAATTACACGAATTCGTTTACACTCTGTATAGCATATAGCTATACAGCACAACGTATCGCTCAGCATACATTTTATATGGACACGTTCACACAACGCTATGCTATAAAGTATAGGTTTGCTGTACGTTGCTGTTTGTTGAACGATTCTCAGAGCTATTTCGTACGATTCTCTGGTCGCAGCCCCACCTCACTTCTACCCCGTCTGTTGCTCGACGGATCGCCGTCAAATAACTTGCTATACATAGAAGACCGGCTTGCGATATAGCGTATAGTGTGAACGTCATGCTACATAGTTATAGCTTATGACGCATTTTTGCTTTACTATACAACGTGTTACAAAATTCCCCTTAAAAAAGAAAATGTTACTCAAGTAATCTTTTATGGTTGTTGTCATTTACCTCTCAGAGGAAATTAGGTAAGAATGTAAATAACATTCTGGGTCGTAACTCTTTACTTTTATGTTTTCAGGGTTGCGTTTCAGTGATGATTTTATTTTACGATTTGTCCAATCTTTTTTTGGGTCCTTCTTTTATTTTAAAATATTGCCAATAGACTCTATAAAAGGGACCTTTTAATCCCCTTTCGGCTTTAGGGGTATTTTTGTAACACGTTGTATAGCGATATCGTAGTCCGAACTACGCTATAAACGTAAACCATATTTTTTCTGATTTAATTTAACCGCTAGCGGCCCGACCGACGATCCGGATCGTCAGTGCCATTATTTATCTATTGTGTCTATAATTACAGTACTCGATAAGTTAATCAATCCCAAACAAAACTTCAAAACATCAAAAGAGACCAGATAGTTTTGTTCTAATTACATCAACTTCATCCAGCTTCTAACAATATATTTGGGCGTGGATGAGGAGGCAAGTTCGGGGGTTAATTAATTACTGTAGCGAAGACGACATCTCCAAGATGGATGAAGGCGACAGCTCAAAACAAAATGTCTGTTCGACCGATGTGCACTGTACATTAATCATATTGATGATGTTTTTCGACAGGGTTTGGTTAGAATAGGGTGCTTGACTAACTATTATAAATGTACAATAATTTGGTATTATTTTAAAGAAAGTATACAAGCTTAGTCGTAAAGGGGATACTAATCTGAAAGCGTGTTAAAGTACCTACAATAATGAATAACTTTTGTTCTACCACTTTCTCCAAAAGTCAATAGTATAAGAGAAATAGCTGTTCAAAGATTTCATAAAAAAAACTCTAATCTATCTATCCTCAGCTATGATTAGCTGTGTTTACATTTTAGGTCATATTTGGGGTCACGGATAAGAACGTCTATTTTCTGAATTTGTAACAAAAGCAGGGATGAAGAATTCTTGAAAAAACAAAATTAAAAATCATTTGCATGGAAATTAAAATGAACACGTGCTTTAAAACAGTCATCAGTGATACTTTAAGAGGCCCGCGGATTATTCGTATCACCCCCTTTCCAACTAACCTTGTATAAAGTAAGAGGGATGTGAAAAAAAACGATGAAAAATACACGCTTTCGAAGTATGTGGAGGGGGCATTTTCTGTCCTTGTCACACGAAACGGACACTGTACAGAACGATGTCAAGTCACTATGAAGTTTTTAAGGTATGACGTAATTTTTAAGTAGTGTCGTCTCTGTCTCGTGAATAGTTTAAAATTGTTCATAACTTGGGCATTTTATTAAATATTTGATTGGTTTTTTCACTGTTGCTTAATATTGAGATTAGTACCTAATAAAAAAAAATTGTCATATACCCTATTGTGGAGGGATTTGTGAAACTATCATTTGCAGTTGCACTAGAGTAGGAGGCTTTTGTTTATAGAGGCACTTAGCGTTGGCGCACTGGGTTTGGCACGCTTATGAAATTTTGTGGTTAATTCATGTGCTTCGTATTATACAGGATTATTCTGAATTATCTGACGAAACTTCACTGTTTTTCTATACTCTGCTAAATAAATCAAATCAAAATAATATTTTTTTATTTCACTTAAACCAATACAGGCGCTTATGAAAAGTCGAGTTTAGGTGCACGGTTCCAATTTGTTGCTACCTGTGGAGAAGAGCTGACAAGACACTACATGGTTACTCTTTTAAGAAGAATATATTTAACAATTTCAGTGAATACAGTACTATGATTAAGAATAGTTATGAGAGAACAATACAGTCTTTTCTTCAACGAAAGATGAGTCCGAACATAACTGTCATTTCGTAAATTGTAAGGAGACTGCTATCGAAAGAACGTAAACGACATCATCAATAACCGTAAAACAGCTATATCATCCATGTTTTTTTTTAATATTTAATATTCTTTGTATGGTAACGTTTTGTATAGAAACGTTAGGACTCGTATCAGTATCATTAGTACAGCAAATAACTTTTTTTTTGTTTTCTTTGTGTCTCAGATATCTGACTCCTACGTAGTGCTCGCTTATATCTTGTTTTCTCACCTAAAGTTTTTGGTATATTTTTTTTTAATGTGTTAATGACACTTAATAAATCTGTGAAGTTTTGCTAACTTTGAAGTACTTAACCCTATATTTTGTGGACGTGTTCAAAGCTTAACAAAGTTTGTGACGTAGACGTAGTAAAAACACACTTTCTGTTTTGATATACTTTTACACAAAATAAGACATTTCGGTTTCAACTTATGTGAACAAAGCTTTACAAAACGTTTTTTTCTTATTTGGCAAAAAAACAGTTGATCAGAAAACCCTATGTTGGTAACGTGACAGGGTTGCCACATCATTAAATATTCACTTACACATCATTATTTTCAAGTAACACGTACGTAGACGTGAACGCGATTGAAAACAACCTAATAAATGCATTAAGGTAGACCTTTACCATCAATCGTGCATGCAAATTCAAGAATTCACCAATCGAGCTTAAACCAATTAACATCCTATAAATACGACCCAGCAGAATCTTTAATGCGCATCAAATGATCCGTGCAGGCCTAAATATTTACAAGAGAACGCTTGCACGGCTCGCCTATGAATACTGCATTATGCGTGATAGGGCCAATACACACCCAATTGGAATCAATAGGGGTTGCAAGCGACACTTTAGCTGTGTGCATTATTTAGAGTTGTCTGTCTGGTCGCTTGTAGGCTGCCTGCCTTTTGTGCGAATGTTTTGGTTAGGTTATAGTGATGTTTGATTGCTCATGGTACTTATGTAATTGAAAAGTATTTTTGGGCTAAATATGAGATTGATAGCAGAATACTGTAGTACGAGCTAACCAATACTAAAATGTCTTTGATCTTGGGCAATACACGTATTAAGAAAATCAATGTCTCCTTGATTTTGTGGCGGCATCTATCATGCCACACGCGAACTACGCAACACAATAACGACAACTCTCATAGTTGACGCCATGACAGTTCCTACATCGCGGTATCAAGATTTAACACGCAGATAGTATCTAAACAACCGCCCAATATCAACCGTTGGGCAGTAGCCCGCCAGGCACAACAAGCCTGGCTGGAGGATCCTCCCTTTGGTTGGAGGAACACCATACCTCATTCCCCACAATTTTAGAGTAATTTTCTTGAAAACGTCAACTTCAAATTATTTTTATAGTATTTGTTAATAAGTTTTTTTTTCATTATTCCGTTGGCCTGTATGTACAACACCAAAGTTTTATAGCAGAACCAAGTATTAGTAACAAAAAAAGACTTGATAAGTCATCATCATCTGCCTAGCCTTTTCCCAACTATGTTGGGGTCGGCTTCCAGTCGAACCGGATGCAGCTGAATATCAGTATTTTACATGGAGCGACTGCCTATCAGACCTCCACAACCCAGTAACTGGGTAATACGATACTCTTGGTAAGATTGGTTGTCAGACTTTCTGGCTTCTGACCAACAGTAACGACTGTCAAAGATCTACAAATGACAGCCGGGACCAACGGCTTTACGTGCTTTTCGAGGCACGGAGGAAACTCGCTATGGTAAATGGTCACCCATCCACAGACCAACCTCGACAAGCGTGGCTTAACCCGGAAGATCGGTCTATGCGGCTGTAATTATTTAGCCACGAGCTCCTTAAAAAAGACTTGATAAGTATTAGGTATTAATAAAATTATCTACATTTTGTTCTTGGAAGGGCTCGTGGCTGATTAACAACCTCACGGATCATACGATTTGCAAGGTTAATCTGCGCTTGCCGCGGTCAGTCTGTGGATGGGTGACCGTTCGTTACACATCGAGACCCCTTCGTGCCTTAGCGGGCACGTTAAGCCGTCATTCCCCGGTGTCATACGAATACCTACCTATGATAGTCGTTACGGGAATTCAGAAGCTCGAAAGTCTGACAACTGGTCTAAACTTAGGATACTGGCATTGCTTGGGTTGCAGAGGTCTGATGGCAGTCGCTCTGTGTAAAATACTGGTATTCAACCGCATCTGGTTAGATTAGAAGCTGACCCAAACATAGTTGGGAAAAAGGCTAAGCGTAACATCTCCATTTTGTTCTTATTAAAGCGCAACAGCAATTAATTATGAAAAGCGAAAACAATAAGTAGACTCTTAATGAATAGAACTCTCATGAATAACTAAGTATTCATACTTCAAACTAGGCTACAAACTTAAGAGAACTTTATAATTATTACATTAAATTCACTCTAGTTTCTCCTTCTTCAATAACCTAGTAGCTAGTACTACAAACCAAGCCGCTAATTAATACTTTAAGGGCGCGTGCAGACGACATGCGCCCGCTTAGCGCACGCCACGCGCTGACGCAGCCGCGTCTAACTCGCTTTGAATTAGAGTCTTATGACACGTCAATAGATCTCACATTGCATTTGCTATCCTAGTCAAGAGGGTGGAGGCGGGGCGGACGCTGCGCGATTGCGACGCGTGTACTACGCAATATCTGTTCGGGCGCTGAGCGTGCGCGTGTACTTTACATCGATAAAAGATGTCTCTCTTCGTAATCGTTTCCTCACTACTGAGGATCGTGACTCCATTTCAACTTGTCTACGGTCTGTCTCCATCTGTTGCGATCAGTTGCCTGGTGGATTGCGGCGCTTATAGGTAGGTATCGCGAGTTGTTCGGATATCTGATCAGACCATCGTTTTGGGCTTCGGCCTCTAGGTCTTTTGCCCTCTATTTTTCCTGTTACCATTAGACGTCCCAGGTTATCGGCACCTCTGCGAGCAATGTGGCCGAAGTATCGCACTATGCGTTGCAGGCTGGTTGAGGACAGACGTGGTGTCTTCTCTATTTTCAGCTGTTTTAGGATCGAGACATTTGTGCGGTGGGCTGTCCATGGTATCCTCAATAGGCGGCGCCAACACCACATTTCAAAGGCGTCAATTCTTTGCCTGTCAGCGGCTTTGAACGTCCACGTCTCTGCACCATAGAGAGCAATGGAGAAGACAAGTGTGCGGACCAGATGTATCTTGGTCCGATTGGTGATTGGTGATAAAATATGTACGCACTAACTATTAAATTCCAAAGTTTCTGAGGAGGGAGCGACTCGGAGGAAAAGCGCGCGCGGTTGAAAAAAATCGCGCAAATGTGAACGCAGGCTAAGCAAAAAGAATCAGCCAACAATGTTTTCTATTCCGACTTCACAGCTGGAAATACCGTAGCAAACGAAATAGCAAAAAAATATAGGTTGTAGGTATTTTTACACTTTTTCAGTCAGGTTAGATATCCGCACAGTTCCACCTCTCTAATTCCGCTAGTGTTGGGCCATCGATCAGTTAGAGGGACGGCCACCTTTCCGCGAAATACGGGCCGGACCGCGGTGTTTACGGGTTTTTGCTCCCGTAGTCTTTCTAGTTGAGTAAACACGACACTATTCGCTTGCTGATAGCTGTTTTACATAGAATTACTGGTATAATGTATTGGGTTTGTTGTTTTAGTGTTTTTTGAATGTTGACTTGGATTCTATTTATTAATTAAGGTGTATTAAGTAAATATTTGCTAAATAATACACTTGGTAAAATAAATAAATTCAGTAGTAACATTATAATTAACAGTATTTCGTAGGGTGGCTGCCTTGTTGGTCTAATGGTCGCAAGCGCGACTGCTGAGTGTGAGGTCCTGGGTTTAATTCCCTAGTCGGGCAAACTGTTATTGGTGTTTGTATTTGGTAGGTAGCAGTCTATTGCCGGTTGATGGCAATAAGCTCGCCCCCTATTACATAGAACTTAAACATAACAGCGAAATGAGGGTGTCTTCAAGTCACGAATGACTCGGTTTCTTCTGGGCAAGCTTGTTCCATCGTGGACCGCATCATCGCTTAACATCAGGTGAGATGGCGGTCAAAAGCAGGCCTGATATCAAATAACAAAACTATACACCTCTGCCCAACCCTTCGAGGAATATAGGCGTGATGTTATATTTTTTTTAAACAGTTGTTTATATTTTTCTCTAGGTTTTTGAAATGCTAATCAACGCAAAAATTTAATAATCAGCTATCAAATCTCATGTCAATGTGATTGGTTGTTAGTATATTAGTCGACATATCAGTTTCGTTGACAACAGAATAAAGTATTCAACCTTTCAGAAACCTGAGGTAAGTATTTGAAATCTGTAACACGTTCATGTCCAATACTTTAACAGAGCGAAATGATTAGGGCAGTATGTCCACAGTATCTTTTTATGTAGCAGTCTTTGAGGGAAACTCATGATTAGTACCGGATTATTACTGAGTGCAATGGACTAGTCTATTTGCAGAACAAAGCAAAAATGGAATAGAAATAGTTTCTTGTCGATATCCAAGCGAACCACAGATTGCACTAGCTAAACTATCACTTTTTTATGGGGAGGCAAACGCAAAACGAAAGTAGATGGCAGCACCTCTGATGGTACCAATTACAATCAATCAGAATTCGTTAAATTGTCATTAGCAATAATGTCAAACAAACTTCAACCAATTAAATGGATTTGATGCTGGGGCCATTAGTTCCCCAGTGTCCTACCCCGTTGCCGTATAAAAATATGCCTGAATAACTCGTTCAAAACCAATATTTAAACTAAAAATTAATAAAACCCATCATATGAAATGGAGTTTTCATGTATCTAATTCACGTGATATTTATGATTTCATTTCGAGAATAAATTCTCGCGCTATTATCCTTTTTTACGGCTCAATGGTTGTTCGACGCTCAGGAAAATATTGTAGTCTCAAAATATGCCTCTTGACAAACCACTTGTGTTTCGAGATTGTACTTGGTACACGTGGAAGCTTTTAGCTGTATTCCAATTTTGAATAATAATATGCTCGAAATATTGGTAAAAATTCGAGGAATAATGTTCGGAGAGGATATCATTGTGTTATATTTAGAATTCATAAAGGAGGATCGTTATCTTGCCCAACGAAAGTTAGGGCGTTCAAAGAGTAAAAGGCGATAAATAGATTATTCATCCCTGTGGATAGTCAACTTCTTTGATCATTTAAGTAAACAGTTCTTTCAAATAAATTCTGGAGTTGACAGAGCAATTCTTAAAATATACAAGGTTAGTAGCAAAGGGGTAAGCCTCTGGCAATTTAAAGTGTCACTGATGACTGTTTTACAGCAAATGTTAGTATTCTCGCGACAAAATAATTGTAACATTTCAAATAATCGACAATCCCTGGTTTAGTTACGAATTCGGAAAACGGAACTGCTAATCTGTGACCCCAAATGTGACCTAAAATGTAAGCATAGTTGATGATGCCGCCGTTGTGTAAAACTTGAAAAAACATTTTTATTCTCGGGACAAAATACCTACGGTTACTTTTAAACAAATCGACAATCCCTGGTTTAGATATAAATTCAGAAAACGGAGCTACTAATCTGAACCCAAATAATACTTAATGTAAGCTTAGATGGTGATAGGGCTGCCGTAGCGTATTTTTATGAAAATGTTGAATAATTTCTTTAAAAATATTGACTTTTGAGGAAAGTTATTCATTGTTATGGGTAATATGGTGCCCTTTCAGATTACTACCCCCTTTCTTGCTAATATTGTACGTAACAGTATAAAAATGCAAATGTGCGTAAATATATTTGCCTATCTAAAACGCAGGTCACCAAAAACAAGGTTTGTAACAAAGCAGTTAAACGTTTATATGGTCATAAAAAATCTATTTCTAGCCGACCGTTGCTCTACAATATTGAACAATATAGTTTTATTTCGGCGAGGAGACATTCTGACCCGGGTCTCATGCATATTTTAAATGAAATAGCCAAACGGACCGCGATCTTTTTGTGTACTGCTGGAAATCTATTCGGTTTAGTGATGTCCGCTGTTATTCGAGTTAGACGATTTTTTTGTAGTAGAATAACGCCATGAATTATTTTGAGATAAGTAATATGTTTTATTATCTCTCTACCTAAGTTACGGGTTTTACCAGGCGATAAACTCATATAACGAAACTGCCGGTGTTCGAATTAGACGATTTTTTGTGTGTGTAGTTGAATAAATTTTGATTATTTTGAGATGTGTTTTATTATTTCTCTACTTAGGTTGCGGATTTTATCAGCCAACAAACTCATATGATTACTGCCTGTCAAGTTCGGTGATTATGGCTATCCCCCAATTTATTAATTTTAGTTATTTATTTTATTTCATGTTCAGCACTGTATCTATCTAAACCCTGATATTTTTTCATTTATGTTACGTTATTACTGTTTATTACATTATTTACGGCAAATACTGAATCGGGTGAATAATAGGTAGTGGCGGTTGCTTGGTCGTCAATATTTCCACGGTACGTCTACCCTTACAAACTTGATGAAGTATCACAATCTATTGCTGTTGTTAGGATATTAGAAACACAGGATCTAGAGCTTCAATTAATTAGTATATTTAATGAACAGACGCTTCTCTATAATTTTAATTAGGTTACACAATATATTTACCTCATAACGAAAATTAACTAACGTATTTGATTTTTTCAACCAATAAAAATGGAATATCTTGAGTTACCACAACACCCTTACAATGTCGACGGACCTTCGAATTTTGAAACCAATTCTTCAAGGAATTTTGTAAAACGAAATTAGAATCGAATAATTATGGAATACTAACACCGTGTCACATCACTAATTTTCGTTACTGTATCGTGCTTCCTCCGCAAGTCCGCATGTATGAAGATTTTTCTAAAACAATCTCGTGTACGAGGAAATGCTGCAGGATTCCAATATTTCGACGAGTCCGTTCAGTTTCATATAATATCTGAATAATCATTATGGGTATTATTTATATAGGTATAGAGTATACGAGCCTGGCTCCCAGTTTTAGAAAGGCTGATCAATTTATTCTGTGTCAAATTGCATGTCAACGAATGTGATTGGTCGACCAATATACTAACAACAAATTAAGTACATCAGTTGACATGAGATTTGACAACTTAATTCGTTTTTGTTTTAATCAGCCTTTCAGAAAGCCGCAACTGTGGAGTCGACGGTGATAGACGTTTTCTATATAAAACATGTGGAGTTTCATGGTGTTTTGAATGAGGGATTTCACGAAAATTTACGCCACTAGTTGGCGCCACTTTGGCAAGAGGTCTCTTATCACAATAATGTGCGCAATCTAAACAGTTTCTGCACAGTTCCACTAATCTTTTTTCAGTGAATAATTTTAAAATCTACCTAATGTTATTCAAAAATGGATAATTCACGTGCTTAGGGACAAAAAAAGGTTGCCGAGTTAAAACTTGAGCTCAAAAGAAGAGGTGCAGGAGTAAACTGGCACTAAGGAAAAACTAATTGAAAGGCTTACAGACTTTCAGATGTTTTTTTCACTGTTTGTTTTCGCCAAATGATAATATATATTTACTATATGATTGATGATGATTATGTTTGATTATGGTCGTAAACCAATCTGTACGAATGGCTACAAGCCCTTGTTGTAAACGTAATATATTTTATCTTCAGGAAACTTTATGACATCCCATTTTTTTGAGCACATAGGAACTGCACAACATTGTGGCATTTCGATTTTGACAGAATATTTATTGCACTTATTTAATTTTATTAAAATATAGACGCTCTGACACTTGACAGGTTTCTGGACCTGACGCCTCAGTGCTGCCGCCTAGTGGGCGTGATTTCAGAAAACCCTCATTGCAATCAAACAAATAAACGGTCTTCCTCTCTTCTACTAAATTGTGTGTGTATGAAATAGTCTTAAGCCTGTTTTAACATTACATTATGGAATGCAATAAAGAACTGAGTATTGAGTAGGATTCTCGCAGTCCAAAATATATATCGTCTCACTGCATTCATCATCAGTAATAAGATGCAAACACGAACTAATTATACAAAAGTAGTAACAACCTAGTGATTTATTTATTTTACTTTAATTAAAACGGTCTAAGACTAATTACAATAATTACAGATAGAAAAAAGAAGAGGAATATAAGAAACACATACCTACAATGAAATGAGTCAAAGTCAAATAGTTTTTATTTCAAGTAGACCAGATCACTGGTGCTTTCAAAAGGTCAACACTATGTGCTCCAGTGATCCATTATTATTATTATTTCCAGTCTATATGGTCCCACGGCAGGGCAAATGCGTCCTTCTTCTTCTCAAACGTTATTTACAACAAATTTTAATGGCAATAAGACATGTGGCATACAGTTTTTACACTTCAAGCTCTAAAAAGCAACACACAACAAACAAAAAACACATACACAAAGCTAGACGACTTATAAGAAAATCTAACTAAAAGGAACGTTTCAAATTCCAGTCTAGACTTCTCGTAGACTTCAATATGGCGTCCACAAAGCCGATGGGAAGGCTACATCGAACGCTACCTGACAAACCATAATAATATGATGCGCCCTTTTGACGCCTCCCACTCAAGCTCGTAGACGGAGAATTTATTACGTCGCGGATTTCAAAGGCAATTGTGTTTTCATGTGATGGTTATAGAAATACTTAGAGCGATCCGGTCACCGACGACTATACATCGACGCTTTACACTAAAGGATTTTAAGTTATTTTTTTGGAAAAAAAGATAAAAAAATCGCCTATTTGTCATAACTACTTGATTCCAATGGATTTTAAGTGCAGTTTAAAGGCTTATAATAAACTGGCATTTAAAGATTATGAACTTAAATAAAACTTTAAAATGCTATAGTGTAAAGTTGCAAACATGTCGCTTGGTAATTTTTGCCTTTCAAGCGTCGACATATATAGGGTGACTGGTAATTAGTGACCGATACTTTAACACATGATTGTACTCATGATAACAAACAACTTTCCCAAAGAAACATTAATTATAAAACAAAAAAAAAAAACATTACGAGCCGCATCCTTCCGTAACGGTTTATTAATAAATTTTAAATGAAAAAAAAAATTAAAATAATGTTTCTTTGGGAAAGTTGTTTGTTATCATGAGTACAATCATGTGTTAAGGTATCGGTCACTAATTACCAGTCACCCTTTATATCATTTAGGTATTGATAGCATTAGACAAAATTAAAAAACGTTTTTTTTGTTTTGTATCGTAGCCCCCCGCATAAATAAATGGAAAAACGGCGATACAGCTGATGGGCAGGCCTAGCGAGATATCGCTCCGCGCAGTCAGTTAACTCGGAGCGCTAATAACGTTAAGAACATCATGTTTTATTTTTGTGTTTTTTTTATTGTTTGTAGAATCTTTAGCAATCCCGTGCAGGGTCAACGTGTGTCACCAGTAGGGAAGACTAGACCAAAACCGGGTATGGGGGTAAAACCGGGACAAGGCAGTATAGCCTTTTACACGTTTCAAATTTAGGCGCGCGTTCGCTCGCTGTGGTGGGCCATCCTGATTAGTTTGTCAACAAACTTTCAATGGCATCGGTGCATGCTCGACAACAATAAATAAGAATAACGTTTTTATGGTCAATTGATCTCATATTCTTTGGAATTAACAAGTGTGTCTTTATACTCGCGAAGGAGCCATGCATGGTGCAATGTTTTAAATGTAAGAACTGGGCCCATGAAGGCTGTACGGGTTGGGAACCCGAAGATCTTGATGAGTTTCAATTCTACCACTGTTATGGGCCAAAATCGGGTTTAAGATTTGGGTATACCCGGTTTTGGACAAGGAGTGGGGCTAAACCGTAAAAACATAACTTTTATCTAATGATATTTTTTTATTATTTAGAATTTAAGTTAAGAATAAAGTGATCACAAGTGCTAAATATGTGATTTATAAACTAAACTAAGTACAGCCTATTAAAATTGATTTAATTTTCTTCAAACTTGTATTTTATTGAATTTTTAGCGTCACGGTTCTACCCCAATTTCCCATCCACTAACCTACCCGACAATAGTTTGTCAATTGTTTCAGATTTTATATTGTTCCGTCGCTGTACGACACTTTCAAAAATATTTTTCTCGTTTTCATCGCAAACTTTTTGTCATGGAGAGAAAATATTGACAAGCTATATTTGTCGCAACTTTTATCCAAGAGAACGCTTTTGACTCTCTAAGGTCTAAAAACTGAATTTTTAATTTCGTTATCAACATAAGAGGTTTCTACCTCAATTTTTGTTGGAACTTTTTTGTTTGGGATTACTTGCTAGGCTACAAACATACACTATACCATTTACTACCTAAAAAATTTGTAGATAAAATAAATAGTAAGTAGATAAAATCATGTATTTACTTGTAAACAATTTTCACAAACACTTTCAGAAACAAGAATCTAAGATTTTCTGAAACGGCAAAAGATCGTACCATCTTTTTTAGAAACATTTGCGTGTGTGTACCACGTTTGTGTGATGTGTGGGGGCTGAACACATGCTTTCCATGCTACAAATATACAGTTATTCATGAATATGAAATCCGGTAGATAAAACCATGTATTTACTTGTAAAAAAATTCACTAACACTTTCAGAAACAAGAGTCTACGTTTTTCTGAAACGGCAAAAGATCGTACCATCTTTTTAACCGACTTCAAAAAGGAGGAGGTTCTCAATTCAGTTGTTTTTTTTTTTTTTATGTTTGTTACCTCATATCTCCGTCATTTACAACCGATTTGAAAAAATATTTTTTTGTTCGAAAGGGATTCCTTCCCGATTGGTCCCATATAAATTTTGTTACGATTAGACCATGAACTTCAGAGATAGAACGGAACTCCTCATCGGATCAAAGCAAAATTCTCAAATTACTAATACAGCTTTGTTTATATTTGTTGTTGGGAACTGACTACTGGAAAAGAGGAGGGGGTGCGTGGCCCCCCCCCCCCCCCTTGGAATGTTTTCATTATGTCGTGTAAGGTATCATTTGAAAGGGCTTTTTATGCCCGACTACGTCAAAGCCAAAAAGAAGGGTTATGAAGAGGAGGGGGTTAAATTTATGGCACTAAAACGTATTTAATAAAAAATAAACTTTAAAAAAAAGTAAAAACTGACTTCAAAGAAAAACTAAAAGGAGTAAAATAATTACCATAATATAAAATTAACAGTTTCAGAAGTCGGTGCAACTCTACACTGAAACAAATAGAAGCCACCGACTTCTGAAACTGTTAATTTTATATTATGGTAATTATTTTACTCCTTTTAGTTTTTCTTTGAAGTCGGTTTTTACTTTTTTTTAAAGTTTATTTTTTTAGAAACATTTGCGTGTGTTTGAGCACCACGTTTATGTGATGTGTGGTGGCTGAACACTTGCTTTCCATGCTACAAATATACAGTTATTCATGAATATGAAAGCCGGTAAATAAAACCATGTATTTACTTGTAAAAATTTGTTCACAATCACTTTCAGAAACAAGAATCTACGATTTTCTGAAACAGTAAAAGATCGTACCATCTTTTGTAGAAACATTTGCGTATGTTTGAGCACCACGTTTGTGTGATGTGTGGTGGTTGAACGATTGCTTTCTATGAAAGAGGGTTTCAGTTAGATAACGGCCCACACCTCTGACTTCAAATAGGGTATTTGACTGAAAAAATCTAATTAGTCCGTCAGTTAGATTATCAAAAAATATTTGACCCGTACTTTTTCTTTTGTTAAGGAGGAGGAGCTCGTGGCTAAATAATTACAGCCGCATTGACCGATCTTCCGGGTTAATCCACGCTTGCCGAGGTTGGTTTGTGGATGGGTGACCATTTACCATGGCGAGTTTCCTCAAAAGCACGTAAAGCCGTTGGTCCCGGCTGTCATTTGTAGATCTTTGACAGTCGTTACTGTTGGTCAGAAGCCAGAAAGTCTGACAACCAGTCTTACCAAGAGTATCGTATTACCCAGTTACTGGGTTGTGGAGGTCTGATAGGCAGCTCCATGTAAAATACTGATATTCAGCTGCATCCGGTTCGACTGGAAGCCGACTCCAATATAGTTGGGAAAAGGCTAGGCAGATGATGATGACTTTTTCTTTTGTTACGTAAACTAAAATTGACGAAGATACGACACTTTTAAAATTGGCAAAACGTCACAAGCAAGTACAATTTTTACTTGCTTCTGACGTCACAAGCCCCCACTCTCGAGTTTTGATGCGTTTTATCTTTTCAATCATAGATTTAACAGAAGAAAAAATACGTATCCATTATTTTTCAAAACTAACTGGCGGACTAATTAGATTTGCAATTTATTGATGCTGTCAACATGCCTATTCATGCGCTGCTTAGAATGTGCTTGTCACTTGCGATAACGGTGAAGGAAAACATCGTGAGGAAACCTGTACACTTGAGAGGGCTCCAAAAGTTCTCGATGGAGCGTGTAGTCGGCCCGCACCAGGCCAGCGTGGTGGACTAAGCCATAAAACTAATTATGATGGTGTTTCAGAAATTGCTGGTAAGTTGTATCCGAAGCTTTGTTTACTTGGCTTTGGGCCATCACCGCAAACACTAAAGGATTTTTTTAAATCCACTTTTTATTGGATAATGCAGGCAGAGATTGCTAGTGTACCATTGTCTATTAACAGTACATATAGCGGTAAAATTTTCCCTCATCCCACATAGCTGGACTGGTGGATAAATAAGCTCCATAAGCGCATTAAAATCAGCATAGAAATAGTAATGGTAATAACCCGATCCAGTTCACAAAATTAGCTTTGAATGTTATCTAAATATGGCAGTTTTAGAAATAGTTGGGGGGGTTATTATTGAAAACGCATTTATTACACGAATGCTGAGGTTTCATCGAGATGCCATTGTTAGTTCTCAATAGGTCTCGTTAAGGCTCTGAAATGGCCCTCAACTGAGTAACTCGGCCTATCCCTTTTGTTAGTAAACGAGCCCTTGATCGATCTCACAACAATGGACCAATTTCAATGCTAGTTCGGTGAGCTTATTTCCGAACTATGTTTATGTGTTTGGTGCAAGTTATAATCTGAATGCGAGGCATTCCGTTTAGCGCACCTATTGGAATATCACAAATTCGATTCACATCAATAGTATTCGTATTCCTATTGGTGCTATTCAAATTGGTGTGCAAAGCCGTGACGTAGTTGCCTAAATTCCTTGATGTGGTAAAATAAAAGGAATCTGGCGACACGTTGCATAGAAGAAAGCTTGTGTAAGTTACTTACAATTACAATACAATCGGATTAATTAATGAACGGTAGCATTATCATTTCCGCTTGTGTTAAGGCAAGTTTATACGAAGACAATTTTGTGGTGCCAGAATTTCGCCGCCAACGCTAGCAAGAAATATAGTACCGTATAAACACTTTTCGTGCCTATTTTTTGCAGCATGCAAGCGTTAGCACAGAATAGAGCACGCGTCTATTTTTTGGCGCCAGTGACCTCCGCCCGCGTCTCTCGCATCCCCCCCGCCAGGTCATCATAAGAAAAAACTTACAACTGCGCGGAATACTAGCGCTGATATTAGCAACGTGTAAACCACCATCCTACGGTCTGCTGCAACGCCATAGTGACTGGCGGCGAAATTGTGGCGCCAGAAAATTGTCTTTGTATAAATTGCCTAATAAAGGTTGGGGTGCATGAAAAGAGCCTCCACGAGTGACGATACTTCAGTAGGACCGGCGCACCCTCGGCAGTCGGCCTCGCTACCATCCTTGCTGACTGGCTAATCTTTTCACCACGGCATGAGCTATTTTTGTATAGCTCGTGCCAACACGATAGAAGAAGAAGAAGATTGATTTTGGTTTTGAGCTATCGGATGTCGTACTTTCCATCCAATGGTTGTTTGGAACATAAGACCACCATTTGTACTGTTCTTAATTATGTGTATCCTTCTGTTTTTTTTCCTTTTATTATATATTAAAGTAACCTATCTATCTATACGTACACACGGCTACACATCAAGCTATACAATTCCAGTTTACACCGACCTCTCATTGTAAGGAAATCCTATACAATGCGAGATCAGCTTATACTGGAAATTTATAGCTTGGTCTGTAGCCGTGCGTACGTATATTTAAAATACATGCGTATGTGTTTTGTTGTTAATTAGAACCAAGTAAATAATACCCTTGAAAATGAATAATGTGACTTAATCGCCAACGCTTATGATTTCCATAATCAGAACTTACCTAGACAGGTATTAAGAAGATCCATGTGCCTATTTGCTGAGCTTAACGCTTTACGCAGTTTCATCATCTGTCTGTACCTACATTTTCTAATCCGTAACTTGAGTTACTGATGACGTAATCAAGATGGAAGTATATCAATCGTCTTGAGGCTATATTTCACATTGCCCGTAACCAGGTGTGGGTTTTACGGTCCGATGGTGAACAGGTTTCTCTATGGTATCGCGGGTTTGATTTTTTTATCGGGACAATTATAAGGTTTGTAAAAAGAACAAAACACGTAAGTGACGATCCTAAAAAGCTTATAATCCCTTCTAGGTATATTCTATAGATTTTTCCAGTATTATTCGAAAAGGAATGGCTTCGAATAAAAGGATGGCCTTCGTAAGAATTCAATAATAAAGGGATTTAGGTACTCCCTTTATTATAGACTACTGGATCAACTATCCAATAAAACTCGATCTAAATTCAAATTCATATCGAATCAATTTAATTGAAAGCCATAAATTAAAAAAAAACATAATAAAAGCACTTAGCACAAAACACTTAAAACCTACTACAAAACAGCATCATTTTATCCAAATTACTGTTCACAGTTATTAAGTTTAAATTGGATAACAATTATCCGAATGAAACGCCAATCAAGCCACAGATGGGCTGTAATTAAGCGGTGGGCTAGTTAGCATGACAAACGAGTCAGCTCCCGCGCTATGTTATTATACTGACTAGTGATGAGACTGTGGTCTATTCGAGTTTCAATACTTCGAGTACGTGTTTGAATATCGATTAATTATTTAAAAGATATTCCGATGCTAGGGTTTGAGTTGAATTCGTGTGTGGGTTAGAATTTGATTACCATTTGCTTTAATAGTGAAGGAAATCATCGTGAAAACCGGAAAGGGTACCAGAAAAAGTTATTAATGGTGTGTGTAGTTCGCCAACTCGCACCAAACCAGTTTGGTGGATTAAGCTGTGTCAGTATATCGTCGGTACTGTCTCAGCAGTAGGACAGTAATTGGCTGATTATGCGTATGCTATGTGATATGGGAGTATCTACTTATATACGTAGTAAAGCCAACACAATATATCGTACATTTGTGGAAAATAAAGCTTTCGGTATTTTATGTATGAAGGGCCACATTAATTTGGTCTATTAAAGCTGTGAGTTAAGCGTTACAAAAAAGTGTTGTCTTCTCGTAATTAGGCATATAGCATTCTCTCCGTCATCATTATCATCATCAGGGTTGCCGTAGTCACCACGCTTGGCAGGCGGGTTGGCGATAGCAGTATGATTGTTTAAGAACTCAGAGAACGCTGCTGCCCATCCTCTAGAGAATCCCTTAGTCACCTTTTATGACACCCATGGTAATGGGTGGGATGGAGTAGTGCTATTCTGTCCAGCACTTCACGAGACTTTTCTCTTTTTGTCTCCGTCTAAAACGGATATTAAGCCATATTTGGATAGATTGAAAGCTGACCCTAACATTGTAAAAGACTCTTCGATGAGAAGTAACAAACATCTTAGACCGGACATAATCGAGTGACTCGAGATAACAATAGCAAAAACGATGCAACTCGAGTGGTACCGTGTCACAGCACTACACCTCATACGTGTACCTACACTCAGCTACCTCCCGCAACCGGTTTTCCGGGATATACGGTCTTAAACACCATTATTTATTAATAGTTAACGCCTCGTTGGGAACATAGCTTAAGTGGCATGGCTGACATTTTTAAGGGACCCCAGATTGTATTGAATCATAATCATAGGCCAATGACTGGTGTATTGCTTTTTTGATGGATGTGGGAATGTTTGTAATGTGATTTATTTACACTTTATGCTTGTAATAGCGACGATACCTATATTTAGGAAACTAAATTGAATGGTGGTGAAACTGGTTTAGATATACTGTGAATTGGGATTCGAGCAATATTTTTACTAACATTATTTTTTCTTATGTTTCGTTCCTTGATTTATTCAAAGAAAGGCCTTGTTGACTCTTGATACTCTTCGGGTAAGACGTTTGACAATCGAAGGAACCTTTTTTGTCTACAAGGCATGGGAAAAATAATTCTTGCTCTATTAAAATTAAGTAAGTAATCAATCACTACAATGAACGGCCGTAAGAGAAAATATTGCCATTATCACCTAACTTGGCAACAGATTGGGAATCGAAATCAAAATAATGTGTTATTATGATACATGTAATGGTACCAAGCCAACGAACGGGTTTCGGTACCGTTTAAATCCTAATAAAACCGGACTCGTTCTATATGAAGTTTGGTCGAATTCAATAAATAACAAACGTTCGATGGTTTTCGTTGGACGTGTGGATGCACCATTAAAGGATGACAGAAAAATACTAATGTACCTTTATTTACTTGCTTTTTACATTCACGGGAGGATGAATATAGTAACTAAATAATTAATCACTGAACTTCTGAGTAATGACATCACGGACGTCCAAGGTTACGTCCGACCGGAAACCTAACCCGCAATGTGATATACAGAAAAACACTCATAAATAATTAATTAAGTTCAGGAAAATATCTAGAGAATAAATAATAAAAGTCTGAGCATTTCACCCTAGCGTAGGTATTACACGTGCCCCCCTTGGGGCAAGCACGTGGACAACACGGACCATAAAAAGGAATATTAGGTTCCAGAACTTACGAAGAAACTCTTTAACCGTCTGGTTCTCATGCTTCCCCAAAAAAAAAAACGACTCCTGAATCCGCCCTATTAGCCTTTTTCCATTGAGAAATAGGTTGATTTTTGTTTAGAACCAATGTAGTTTATATTAGAGAATAAAAAATAACTTAAAAAAAAAGTAAAAACCGACTTAAAAAAACTAAAAAGAGTAAAATAATTACTTTATTATGAAACCAACAGTTTCAGAAGTCGGTGCAATTTTACACTGAACCAAATTGAAGGCACCGACTTCTGAAACTGTTGGTTTCATAATAAGGTAATTATGTTACTCTTTTTTGTTATTTTTGAAGTCGGTTTTTTACTTTTTCTCAAAATTATTTTATTTTTCTATTTTAAGTGCCATAAACAATACACAAACATGCAATTACAGCAATCCCGGGTAATTAGTTGTTATCCATTGAAGAGTTCCATTGTCAATCTCCATGGGTCTTCATCAGATTTTCACCAAATTTAAATGGGACCACCTCGGGAGAATACTCTTTCAAACAAAAAAAAGATATTTGCAAATCCATATATGACGGAGTTATGCCCGAAAATACATAAAAAATAATATAGACATCCGAATTGAGAACCTCTCCTTTTTGAAGTCGGTTAAAAAAGAAATATATTCGTTTTCCTAATGAATACAAAACACCTCTGTATTTGATTACTACAGCTATCATTGTAATTTTTTATATTTATTCGTAAGTGAACTTGTTCTTTTGGATAAATAAATAATCTTTAACCCGATATATATACTTAAGTATGTGTTGTGCATCCCAGTCCTTTAGGTAACAGTGCCACAATGTAGCATTACACTACAAAAAAACAAGCACAAAACCTATAAACTCATAGATTTATTCAAGGGATCCCAATCAGCGTCCATTGATGCCTTAATCAACAGACATAAATCGAGAATTACAATTCTTCTCCGCTAAGTTCCCACGGCTATACACGTACGGACTCGTCCCAATAAATCTTGCCGTGGGCCGACTAATTTGCAAACGGTAGACGAATTAGAGGCGCCCACGCGTCAAGTGAAGCCCGGAATTCCAATATTTGTGTTGATCAAAGACTTGCGAGTTTGATTTTTTGGTAATGTTGCTCATCGAATGTGTAGAGTTTTTTTAGAGCAGTATTGTAATAAAAATACCATGTTGACAAGTCAAATAAATCATCATCACTGGAAATTGGCGTACAAGCCATCAACTTTCTTGTCCCTTACGCTAATTGAAATTTCCGGTATCGATAATATCACTGTCAAATTATCATAGCTAGATACAAGTCTCCTCATACAGTGCACATACATGACCATGATCACCATACTTAAATTGATTACAGTTTTTTGCTATTAACTTGAAAGACTTGCACTCTAAAAACTCAACATCATCCTTTAGGAACAAGATATACCGTCAGCATCGATTCGCATTTTACTCACAGAAAAGGGCCATTTTGTATTATAATACGATTACAAGTAGATACTACATCAAAATTAGGTAATGTGCATACACTACAGCTTTATAGCATGCTTACGCAGCTGATCGGAAACAAATCGCATATACGTCACTGGAGATGCGTAAGAACGCTTATCGTGTGCTTTAAGCATGCTTATGCAGCTAAAAGCACACGTTTGTAATTTATGCGTGAAGTGTGTCTAAAACCATCCAGTTTATTTGTGGATTGATGGTGATTACTGTGATTACGCCCTTAGTCGCCTTTTACGATACTCACATGAATATTCTTGGCCGTAAACGCCCTAATGAATTCATAATATTTATGAAGAGCCTAGAGCATACACAAAACTTCATGTGACCCATATTTTAAAGTGATTTGCACTAACAACACGAGCGTTAAATAGAACAATTACGTCACAGCTTAAAGATACATACTAATTGCGTCTCAAATAATATCGGAACAAGTGAACACGTCCGCGATTAACAACATTAAAGTATGTATCTCGTAATTAGAGCATTATACGACGAGAGACGACGCGAGTAATTTTATGTAGATTACTCAATTCACTTTGGGTGTATTCGCACAGTTACAAGTGGAACGCCAGTTTTCTTAGAACGCCTTGCGTATTTTAGGATTCATTGTTAGTTTTTTTTCTCGATGTTTATTATTTTTAACCGACTTCAAAAAGGAGGAGGTTCTCAATTCGGTTGTATTTTTTTTTTTTTGTTGAGACTACTACTAGGCTCATCAACGCAAAAAATAAATAATCATCAGTTAAACCTCATGTCAAATGCTGTAAGTAATTGTAAGCATTTTGGTCCACCATAACATCCGTTACCATAGACTACCATAGTTACTAAAGAGGAGTCTTAGTGCCCGCTCGCTTGCACTACAATTCACTAAATACAATTACATCCTTTTCAATGTAAGGTGAGCCTGACGATTCTCTACAGCACATTATTATACAAAAATTCAAATATAAAAAGAAACTAATCATGTATAAAATAGCTAGTTTACGGTTTTTAATTATGTCGTTTACGTTTTTTCATTCTGCCTCTATCAACTTTAAGCAATTGACAGAACCACAGTGACATTTTAAATATATTTAGCGCTGAGTGTATTTAATGAGTCTTTGTGCTAGTGGCCTTAATAACTACACAGATTGAAAACCAATCTAAGCATACAATAACCGTCCCTTTTTCTTATAAACTAAACGAAAATCATTCAATTAATGACCGACTACCTTTCAAAAGATCGTAGACTGATAAATTACCTCACACATAACTACGTAGGTATATAATAATAATTATTAGCGAAGACAATGGCTCACGTTTGTGGAAATAATCGATTCTCTTTGTTGTCTAATAGCGTCGGTTTCACTGCACCGAAGAAACGGTAATTAAAAGGCTTTTCATATAGTGAGCGTCGAGTTGAACGAATCCGATTTCAAATAATACTACCGGTATTATTTGAAATCCGATTCGTTCAAGTAAATGAACTTCCTTGAAAATATATTTTATGGAATCAAATGTTCCTTTAATTACATTCTTGGGCGAATTTCATGTTATTTTAGCAGTATAGACGTTCACTATTTTAAAAGCGCCCTCATGATAAACGGAAACTCGGGTAGTTTCGGTAGGTACTGATAGTAAAATTGTATCTCTTTTTAACTCCACTGAAGTATTTTGGTCTGATGATTATTGTGTGTATAATTCTTTCCCTTTCAGGCCGAAAAGAGGGAGGTCTTCTTAAAGAGGGTGAACATATTGATGTGTTTATGACACAGGAAATGTATTGACATCCCATTCCATATCTGTAATTGATTTTTGAGGAAAATTTCTACTACCTCGTTGGTCTAGCTATCGCAAGCGCGACTGCTGAGCGTGAGGTCTTGAATTCGATCCTCAGGTCGGGCAAACTGATATCGGGTTTTTGTGTGTTGCGTGTGGAATTATGGTTGATGGCAATAGGCTCGCCACCTATTACACTATTATTTATTATAACTAAAATATGACGACGCAATAAGGGTGTACTTTATACCTCTGCCCAACCCTTTGGGGAGTATAGGCATGATGTTACGTAACTCTACTTGGTCTAACTTAACTTTGGCTTGATCACACACAAACTAAATTCTGTCAATTGACAAAATGCACAAGCCAAAGCGACATTACTGCGCCGATAAAAATAAAAATAGCGTGTTATGTAGTTTAGAATACTTTATAGTGGGAAACAATTATGAAATTATACACCTAACTACGTCATAACTGCCCTTTAAAAACGATTTTTATCAACAACAGCTTTTAAAAAACTCATTACAAAATTAATGAAAACTTTCCGCTTAATTGGTATCGCGATACGGAAGCGATAACGATATTTCGCAGTTCACTTCGATATCTTTAAGTATTAATCTACACTTTGAAGGCAAAAAGTGAATTTGGACCGGGCCGGGTTAAAGCGAAAACTTTAACCGTATCATAGCCGTTGATTATGGAAATTGCTGGCATTAGCGAGAATTCAATTTCTGAAAATTATGACTTAATGCCATACGAAGCCGGTTATTGACCCATAATTATATGGTGTGTATTCTTTATGATTATTTTATGGAGCACGTGAAGGTTATAAGCTTCTGTTTTAGTATAAGCCAGTTGTTAAGCGTACACACTTAGTAAACGAACGTTCGTCATTTGTTTTATTTGATTAAACTTTGTATAGAACGAATCCGGTTTCATTTGGTTTTTACCGGTATCGAGTCTCATTCGTTTGCGTTCGTTGGCTAAGTGTATACCTTGCATTAGATGCGTTAGTTTGAGCCTTACTTTTTATGATGTGGTATTAGGCATAACATTTGTAGACCTGTGTGTTCTTGAATGGAAAATGTTTTGTATTAGGGAGTGCCTCCGCTGTCGGTGCTGGCTTCCAAACTGGCTGCCGGCGCCGCGTCGACTACATACACTGTTGTTTTTACAAATTCAAGTACTCTTCAAACTCTTCATGACACGATTATTCGTCACCCACTTTCATTTTCACAATAAAAACAAATGAAAAACTTAAGGGGATACTTGTAAGGTTGTTTGGGTTTCCAAAGCAGAGTCGACGGAGCCCCGCTGGGCGGGGCTCCTATTTCTGTTTGCAGGGTTTAAAGTAACCTAACACAAAGCGGATAACCCCTTCGAACCTAACCTATCATTGTCGGGATGCCCTAAAATACCGAGCTCGCTTCGCTCGCTCTTGAAACTAGTCAGTTGGAAGACAAGTTACGAGTACAGTGCTTGGCCGAAAATCTAACCTACCTATCAACTAACATACCTACCAAGCAACTTATTAATACCGCCACCGGTGTCCATTTTGGCTGCCGGCAGTAATGTACCGCCGGTTCCCAATGACGTTATTTTTGGGTATCGGCGCCAGCAGCGGAGGCACTCCCTTTGTATTATAACTTTTGTGAGACACATTCATATTTATGATTATGTACGGTTTAATCACGTGCATTTGGCGCGGGTTTTGTGCGGGATTGCGTGACTAGTGTCGAACCCAAACGGAGCCCTTAATCATGAGCAGAACACGCGGAGAAGTCGCGAGTCGAACTAGCGCTGCACCGCGCCGCGTAGGGTTGCGGTGGCGCGCGCTGTGTTGGTATTGCTTACTCGTAAAAAATGTAGAAAATGTTTTACATAAGGTTTTTTAAAATGGCTTGGTCGCATTTGACCCTAGTCGCACCTGATGGTAAGCGGAAACAGGTTCTAAGATGGAGCATACGAATCCAAGTAACAGGGATATTGAGGGATTCCCCTATACCCCTCTGGCTACACACACGACGGAACACAGTGAACTGCTTGGCGCCGGAATTTAATGTCAGGATGATAGCTAGCCAGGTGTACCGTATAGATCCTCACCAAGCGTGCTGGATTGAATCTTATAACACGCGTACGGTAAGAGATAACTTGGAATCCGGTGAAGAACATAGGGTACCTTTTGATGACATACCTCGCTTGTAGGGTTGCCAATCGTACTATAAATATAGTAGGTATTGTGTATTTCGGGTCTGCGTACTTACTATACAGGGTGTAAAAAGACCCATCACATAGCCAAAATCTACGCACTCTGTACATCAAACTAAACTACATTGACCAAAAATAATTGCTGGGAAACGACTTTTATTTTTTGGCATAAAAAAAAACGCTTTTTTTTGTAGTGCGAAATGTGTGGTTGTGGCGATGCCGCGCGTTTGCATGCGTGCAGCGGCCACACAGCTGAGTCAAGGCGGTCGTGTGCGTTTGATATTCGTTGCGTTTTTATAACTTCAAATTAATTTGTGAGGAAAAATTGAAAATTTTGATAAGGTTGTTTGGAAGAAAGTTTAGTATTATCACTTAGAATACGTTTTTGGAAAAAACTAAAAAAAATGCATACTTTGACCTTCAATATCTCCAAAACCAATGGTTTCCCAGGTATGGTCTGGTAGAAAAAAATGATCCCAATGATGGGTAGAATATGTGGTTTTCGTTATCGTTAAGGGTCTTTTTACA
Organism: Amphipyra tragopoginis; assembly: GCA_905220435.1. NCBI lineage: Eukaryota > Metazoa > Arthropoda > Insecta > Lepidoptera > Noctuidae > Amphipyra > Amphipyra tragopoginis. The sequence continues at coordinate 11,042,874 of HG992006.1, forward strand.
CCCGATATGTATCCTGTTGAAAAAGTTTAAAGTACGCAAAAATACTATATTTAAGTTCGATGGATCAATCTTTATTTTGCAACACAGAAACTATTAAATGAATAAAAAAACGAATATATAACTAAAAAAGTAACAAACATACTAGTACGTATACCTTGGACTTTTTTTGCTCTTTCCATAGAGTAGTATATTTTTTGAAGTATAGTATATTTTTATAGCTTATTTCGTAAAATACTAGCCGAAATGTTGGCATCCCTACTCGCGAGCAGAACCGCGGGCGTCAGCTAGAAATAAATATAACTAGCATGCAGATTTATCCGCAAATATTTGTGCCATTGCAACTCAGCTGTTCTGCCAAGCTCTTCATCCCTGTCTAGGTACTTCATGAACAATAACTCGACTATAGTTTCCGGCTTGCGATAATATAAAGCGGGCAATACTTGAGTTCGGATTAAGATTTTAGCACTTCAAATGTTGCCCGCGGCGCTTGCACAAAACATCTTGAACTACCCGCCTACGATTGTTCTTTATGATACAGCCGTTGTATAGAAGAAACTTCATATTGTTATGTTTATTTTTAGGGAAATTGGTTATTATTTTTCAAATTTTGTATTGGAGTGTTCCTAAATTGAAGTTTGTTTGTTTTTGTATCTTTTTTATTAGTCTTTACCTAGTCCCACATGGTGGTAAGCGCAGACAAGGTCTAAGATGGAGCACATGAATCTAAGTAGCAAAGACAAGGTATAACGGGCTGGTGTCCGCAACTCCACGTCTGAGCGCGTATTTTGCGTGACGGGTGGTGAGTGTAATTACTCGATCCACCCTAACTCCTCGAAAAAGGCCAGCACACCCTTGATGTTGCTGACGATCTCTCGGAGAGTACCTGGGTTTCCGAAGTACTTGGCCCTGTATGTGGCGACCTCAGGGCAGTTTAGTAGCACGTGGGCTACCGTCTCATCCTCCTCCATGCATGCTCTGCACAGTGGGTTGTCTGTAACTCCAATGACAAAGAGGTGTTTGTTAAAGGAACCATGGCCACTGATGGCTGATGTGACTGTACGTAGTTGTTGTTTTGACAATCGGAGTGCTCGTTTAGTGAGTCGACCGTCAATGATGGGAAGTGCCTCCTCCTAGCAAAGACATATAGAGTGACTCCCCTATGGAGCCCAACTACGATAGTATGGCACGCCCCTCCAATACCCTCTATACTGTTAATTAGCAACGTCAAATCTGCCAAGCGACTGATCCATGTTTTTATTTAAATTTGGTCTACAGTTGCAGAATACACACATCTGTGTTGAACGTATGACGCGTTGTAAATATTCTTTCTCACACATTTTTACTTGCTGTGTCAAGGAAGGGGCGTGCCATGTTGATCTCTACACTCTGGCTCTCACATACACACGATGGAACACAGTAAACTGCTTGTTTCATCGTGCTTTAAATCATCATCTTTATCAGGCTTACTTAATTTCAAATCTACCTATAATTTTAGAAAAAAAAAATCAATTTATTTATTTAAAAATCAGAACGACGTAAGGCAAATTACAATGATAGTTACACATAACATAAGTACTAAAATTAATTAATATAATAGATAATAGAATCTAAAATATTAATCCTTTCACTCAGTCTTCTCGCAATACACCAAGCATTCCAACAATATCACCTTCCATTCATCAGCAAATAGATCCAGTGAAGGATTCGATTCCAGGAGAGCGTTGAGTGCATTCAGCATCCTTGGAATGGGTTACATACATCGCGCAATCGTGCGACAACGCGGTTGCGCAAACAAATTATGCCGTCTTGCCCGGCAATAGTTGTCGGGTACAAAAAAGACACACAGCTCACCATGCAAATTAGGTGCGTCAATGGCTCCGTGTATAATTTTGCAAGCAGTTACAAGTTGGCCGAAGGCTCTACATGAAACCGCATGATATCGGCGCACTGATTTGCGGCCAGCCGTCAATCGCTCCGTTTGTTCTGGGGTTGCGGTGCGGCACGCCGCATTGGGGCTGGCCGCTAGTGGGTTTTAAGTCTAAATAAGTCAAGTACATCCTAATTCCTCTGTTCGTGACTTAGCTCAAACACAAGGTCTCATTAAAGTTAGAAACATTTCACTTCACTATGACTAACAACATCGAATACCATAATTATTAAAACTTTAGGTATTATTGCTTCCTATAATTACGAACAGCACTGAAAACACGCCTAGATTTTTTCAATAATAACTGAACCATATAATTTAACTACACGTAATTACCAGTAATACTAGCTTTACAGTACTGAAATTGTAAATTACTAATATTACACGTAACTTTATTAGACCTTCACCTTGAAAAGGCGAGCAATTTACGGAAAGAACGGTATTATGAAAGCGCTCGAAAATTATAAAACATCAGTTCCAAAGTTTAGGTTCCCGCCATTTCTAAGACTCAAAAGCTTAACCGTTCATTTCCTTCAAATCCATTCGCCCCGAACACGACCAAACGTGTAATGGAGACATTCTATTCAGAAAATTTGCTCATAAACTACGTTTTGTCGGTTAAGAGCCACTCAAGTATTCTCTTTGTTTACATCGCCCCCAGCGAACAACTAGCAACTCAGTACTTTGGTGGAAAATTGATAAGAATAAGACGGGACTGCGGAAATCTTAACTACGGATCGTATTCATGAGCTTGTTATGTTATAATATTGCAGTCTCAGGAATTTGCATTTTGGCTGCTTCTGCTGGCGTCCGTTTAGATCAGCTCAAGTATTTTTGCAGACGATTTTTTAGTTTTTTTGTTAATGTTAAGTATCGTCTCCATTTCGCCATTAAGCGGTGATATATTGTGAAAATATTTGTATTTTTCTCCCTTTTCATGGTCACGGCTCGCAAAGGATTTATTTTTTGGGTATTCGCCATCATATTCTCCCATTTCTAAATAAATCGTTGTAAAAATAGTATTATGTGAGTAAAAATTTTTAAATCACAGTTCAGACTTCGCTGTATTACTTCGCTATATAGTAAATCATAATATACGCTCTATCAAAAGCCCGTTTGCTATGTATAGCAAGTTATTTGACGGTGATCCGTCTGGCGACGGGCGGGTTAGAAGCGAGGCGGGGCGGGGATCGGAGAATCGTACGTATAGCGTTGTGTGAACGTGTCTATATAAAATGTATGCTGAGCGATACCGCTGTGCTATACAATATTTGCTATATGCTATATATTATAGCGTAGTCTAAACGGCCCTGTATCTTTCTTTATTATCGGCTCCACGCATTCATAGTTAAAATATGCAAAAAGTCCTGTCGATAAACTTGATGACGAAGCTTAAGTTGCCGTGTTTATTATTCATTTTCATACTAATTGGCACCGTGTTCATTATAATGCAATTACACGACCAGGGTGCGTCGAGAGAAAATATGGAGTGTGTTAACCGCTTAACATCCTCGAAAGGAATATTTATTATACAAGTTTGTTTATCTTCGCTTGTTGTCGTATGTTCCCCGCTTATTTTCTTCTCTTGTGGCCATAAGCGTCGTTCACCTAAAGGATAATGACAAGCAAATGGGCTATATTATCTACTTGTTCAAAAATCACACCCAGAAGATGGTTTTGATTGCCGAAGTTCGACAGTGGTAAAACTCGCATCATTAGGAATTGAACGATTCAGATTAGTTGGGTCTATACGTGAGAATGAAATAACAATACACTTGTGCTAACTTCTGTCAAAATTGCAACTGCACTGCTCCAAATCCGAATCCGAGAAAATTCGGTCTAACTCGGTAATAATATTTGAATGAATGCTTGTGCACTACCTCCAATCTGAACATCATAGATCTCCAGCCAAGTTTTCTCGAACCGTATTTATTCGGATTCGGATCGGACGCAGCGCACAAGCACTCTAATGTTGAATAACGTTTAAAACGTCATTATCATCTTCCTACGCTTATCCCACTCTAGATGGGGTGGATACAACATGTACATATGCTTCTTCCATTCTTCTCTACACTACTTTCGTACCCATATCATCCTTCACACAATCCATCCGTCTTTTCTTTTGTCTACCTCTACTTGTATATCTATCCACAGTCATAATTAACACTCTTCTAGTAACTTGACTTAAACATCAATTGGACGACACGTTTGGTGCAGTGGCTGAGCGATTGACTTCTGCGCTACGGGTCGTGGGTTCGATTCCCGCAAGGAACAAATATTTGTATGACCTACAGATAGTTGTTCCGGGTTTGGGTGTACGCACCCACGATACAAGATAAATCTTAGCGTGGGCACGATACAAGAGAAATCTTAGTGTGGGGCAACGTTTTTTTAAAAACAGAAAAGAAATGAAATAAAAGGAAAAACAACCTAAGAAAAGAAATTCCTCGCTTTGCTAATAAAGTTAATACATTAGAAGACATCATATACTTCAAACGAAATCCACATAATGCAATACCGTCATATTACCTCCGTAACTAAGAATCTCCCCTCACAATACCGTAACAAAAAACCGAGCTTCAATTTAAGAGCATCGGATAAGACGAAGGCAATCTCATTTCCCATCGAACTAAGGCGGGCATAAATCACTATATTCAATAGGTTTTAATACAAGTTCGCAAATGAGCATGAAAAGTAATGTCGTCTTGTAGCATGGAAGCTTGATTAGTTGCGGCTGTGTTGCATACGAATAGTAAAGTTTTGCATTTTGTATCTGTGTAATCTACATGATACAGAAATTCATTATGAATGTTGTGATCATAAAGTTGAGTGATTGCCATAAATACAAGGTTAGTCAGAAAGGGGGTACTAATCCGAAAGGGTGTTAAAGAACCCATAATAATGAGTAACTTTTGTTCTACCACTTTCCCCAAAAGTCAATAGTTTAAGAGAAATAGCTGTACAAAAATTACAAAAAAATATACTTAAATCTATCTATCCTCAGCTATGATCAGCTGTGTTTACATTTTAGGTCATATTTGGGGTCACGAATTAGAAACTTCATTTTTTGAATTCGTAACTAATGTAGGGACGAAGAATTTTTTTTAAAACTAAATTTTTTTTTTTAAAACTAAAATTATTTTACATGGAAATAAAAACCCCTTTCCGACTAACCTTGTATAAGGTCAGGTGACAATACAACTATGATTAAGTACGCTGTTTACAAAATATCATAAAAGCTATCTGATAACCACTATTGAAGCACTATAAAACGATAAAGCTTGAGTGATTCTTCGAAAAAAATACATTATAGAACCAAAGAAGCAAACAAAGTAATGACTACGTCTCCAAGGGTCAACAAACTGTCTCTAAACTCATCCATCTAGCTACACAACTAACAACAATAACAAAATACTCCAGATACTTAATAAAAGGGTCCTAGAGCACGCTCCAAATATTTTGAAGAATAATAACATCCGAGCACCAAACACATGTCCATCCCAGGATAATAACGCAGCATTTACAAAAGCATATATTCAAACTATCGCTGTCCCTCTCTAACACATAGTCGGATATGAGGGCATTATCCAGATAGCCGTATGTCCCATATTGGTGCGGGACGAAATGTGACCGTATTAGCAAACTGGATTGTTCCGAGCCAAGTTGGGAAACCCGTTGGGAGGAAATTCAATAGAACCCTAATTTTCCAGCCCCTACTGACGCACAATAGCCAACAATGTGGAGCACTCACTATGTGGAAATGCGTATCGACATATAACAGTATTGAATTGTTACTGTCAATTGAGACTGGTAGATAATGATTTTGAGGAATATATTGGTGTAAAAGAAGTAATTATTTTGAATTATGAATACTAATTATAATGCAAGTTAATGCTAATGGTATAATTAGTAATAATAGCTAAATTAATACCATCTCGTTAGAGATAATGATGTGGTTGTCGTATTCGTAAATGGCTAATAATTTTAATGTATTGTGGTGTTTAAATTGGACTTGTTAGTGATACTTTAGATTGATGAAAAGGGTAAAACTAATGTGCCTGTAGCTGTTTTCAATTCGACATAATAACATATTATAGTACTAGAGGAGGAGCTCGTGGCTAAATAATTACAGCCGCATAGACCGATCTTCCGGGTTAAGCCACGCTTGCCGAGGTTGGTCTGTGGATGGGTGACCATTTACCATAGTGAGTTTCCTCCGTGTCTCGAAAAGCACGTAAAGCCGTTGGTCCCGGCTGTCATTTGTAGATCTTTGACAGTCGTTACTGTTGGTCAGAAGCCAGAAAGTCTGACAACCAGTCTTACCAAGAGTATCGTATTACCCAGTTACTGGGTTGTGGAGGTCTGATAGGCAGTCGCTCCATGTAAAATACTGATATTCCGCTGCATCCGGTTCGACTGGAAGCCGACCCCAACATAGTTGGAAAAAGGCTAGGCAGATGATGAACATATTATAGTACTAAACATGAAAACGTAATTATAAAAATTAAAAAACCCAACTGCGTTAAAAGCGAACTAAAAAGATGCAAACAAGATGATAACATAACGTTAAACTTACGTAGGTTTTCAAAAAAATCATACTATCAAATCATAACATGCAGTTGGAGGCTACGTATGTTTTTGGCCAGCCAGGTTTCGAATTACATAATTCTTAGGTAGACGAATCGATAGACACCTCATACATTAAAATCCATCCAGCCGTTGGGATGCTTCGAGGGTATAAAGAATCCCACATACATAGATGCATAGATACATAGATACGCGTGAAAAACATAACCCTGTCTTTGCTGTCGCGTTGTCGGGAAAAATATAAGTGCAAAACCCTTACAAAGACCGAAAAATATGTTGTCATTAAATTGTTCATTTAGTTTTCTTTCTAAATATTTTTATATCAGGCTCTTTCTTATATAAGGTTAGTTCCGGTTAACTCACGTGCATTTTTCGGGATTGCCCGACTAGTTTCGAATCCGAACGGAGCCCTTAATCATGAGCTTAATCATGAGCCCTTTATCATGAGGTCGTGAGTCGAACTCAACTCTCTACTCGCAACATAAATATGAAAGTGTCTCAGGAAAGTTATAAATAATAATAATAAACTCATTTATTTTCAGGCTACTTTGGCCCATAGATACATACCTTACAAACTAACATATATATGTTAAATAATACAGTTTATGTTAGTTATAAAACTTAAGCCTATGTTAGTAAACACACTTCACTTGCGCACTATGTTATCCGCTGTGCGATCATGTGGCACTTGTCCACTTGTTGTAGTTATAATACAGGCTCTTTTTTTATCTCTCTTTCTTTCCCTCAAGTGAACAAACTATAATTCCAAGCCGGCATCGAACAAGAACGACAATATCAACACCAAATAACTCTAAGTATACTTTGAGAAGCGCAATATCGTCCAAAAATGTCGCAATAACTACATGTATGGATGCCGAGACGTGCCTTGCAAAATTTCGAGCGTCATATGTTTGTGACGCGCTTTTTGCCAAGTTTCTTCTCAACAGTGCGCTGAGCAAAAAACGTGAAAATATTTTTTCCTTTGACACTTCGAAGTCACGTCCGTACATCATATTACTTCGATGCCGATATTAGCTTGAAATATCGCCGTTTTATATCAGTTCATGAACTATGGCGTCTTGATCTAATTCTTTTGAAATTGGCCGTTATTTTTGAGTTAGGGCCAATTTGAAAATGGAAATTCGAATAAATGGCGTTACTTTTTTTTATTTGAAGTTGTTATGAAAACACGTGCACGAAATTGTTTTATTAAAATAGTTTGACCAAATAATAATGAATTTGAACAGTCTTCCAAATACTTAAGGGTCTCCAAGGGTCGCCTTCCTACCAAATATCTACTGTCGAAAAATAGAGTTACCAAAGACAGGCACTTACAAGAAAATTGTGATAAACATGTGATAGGTTACTTTTTCTAAGACGTAATAAGGCAAGTTTAAAAATCTAAAACCCACCTACGAAAAAACCGAATAGAAAAACATGAAACAAAAAAATATTCCTGTCCGATGTCACTCTCTGAAACAAGACCAATCCAAAGACACATTTGTTGAAATCGGTTCAGTAGTTTAGGCTGTGGAAGGACACCAACTTACATACATACATAGCCAGTGAGATTCATAACCCTTCATCCTCGCCGTAGTCGGGTAACAAATACGAGGACCACTCAGGACTATACAGGCTGTAAATGAATTCGTGTAATTCCTTAAAACCACATGATCTATACAACGTTATTTTTAATATATACAAAAACCGAGACACCCCAACAAGATTTTCATCAGAACTGCCTGAATATGTGTTTTTTTAAATAAATCTCCAATTTACACCATAGTTTATGTCGCGTTAAGTTTCCTAGTAAAGTGTGAAATGCCTGAGATGTGCTATGCAGGGGTTGTCTAATACACGGAAACTGACCGAGCGGACCATCTCAAGCCTCAAGGTGTCTATTCCCGTCAACTGTTACGGGTAGAAACATACTGAAACAAAATTGAAATTTATGAAAAAAAAAATGTGGTGTAAAAAATATGTTAATCGATTCTCCTAGTGATTCTGAATAAACTAGTTTCAGGTTTAGTATATACCAAAACTAAGCTTGTATATCTACTGGTATAGATTAACCCTGCACGGGATTTAGATTGATCAAAAGTAAAAGAAAAACTTTTTTTTCCTTGCGATTTTTTTGTAAAAAAAGTTATTTTATGACATTTCTATGCCATGCATAAATAAATGAATGCACGGCGACACAGCTGACGGACATGACTAGGGCGATATCGCTCCGTGCAGTCAGGTAACTTGAGGCGCTAAAATGACTCAGAAAAACAAAACAAAGAACGTAGAATCAAAAAAAAAATGTTTGCTGAATCTGAAAAAAACTAGTGCTAGGTCAATCTGTGTCACCATTTGATAACGAGGTTTGAAGGAATTACACGAATTCGTTTACACCCTTTATGCATCAAAACCATCGCTATAACTAAAAGCAATCGCCACACAAATCTAGCAACAAACACACGTTTGAAAGCAACAAAATAAATAAAAAAACCATTGTATTCGGTTGTAAATTTACAAATTATTCCGACATGTCGGATACGACCGATGTGTCAACACTACGTGATGGCGATTTCAATCACTGCCTCTTCTATTTTTATGTTTCGCTGCTCTCGACAAAATTCATTTTAATCCGCGCAGTGCACTCTGCCCAATTGGTGGGCCTTATCAAAATCGGGCTCGTGTCCACATATTAATCAACGGTTTTTGTGAAGATTTTTGGGCGGTATTGAACACAGCGGGATTCTGCGGGATGTCTGCTTGGAGTGAAATATTGATGTCAATGTGTTTATTTGTGTCGTTCGCCGTATTTTTTGGGATGAGTAGGGTGTTAGGGTGCGGGAAATTCTTTTTGATGGAAACTTTCAGACTTGTATTAAGAGTGTTGGCTGGTCAAGCAAGCGTTCTACACCTTGGATGAATTTACAAAATTAAAATTATAATTTTTGAGTTTATTTACATGTTTTACTAATCTATTTTTTGTGTATTTGATATTTCGTATTTGATTGTTTTTTATCGCTTGTCGCTTTTCTTTGCTGTCAATTAATTTGACATTTAATATTGTATGACCTGTAATGTATAGGTATTACAAATAAATTATTATTGACTATTGTAAACTAAGTGTTTTGTCAGTTGCTTCAAATTACTGAGCGAAATTGCAAGATTGCTGTTTTTTATTGATATGCTTGTTGAATGCAATCTACATTAGCCTTATTATCGGCTTAATCATAGTAACAGCCCGTAACCATAAACCAAACAAACAAAACCGGACCTCATTTGAAACTAACAGGTTTTTTCCTTTGAAACTGCCAGTTTTTTCTTTTAAATGTAACTCATAGTTTGGCAAACAAGCCGACGATACGGGCCACCTGATGGAAAGTGGTTACCGCGGCCTATATACACTTACAACACCAAGAGGATTGCTGATACATTGCAAACCTTAGAGACAACGTTGGAAAATCTCATGTGCCTGTAATTTCACTGGCACCCATACCCTTGAAATCGAAACACAGCAATGCTGCTTAGCGGCAGAAATAGCAGTACTTTCCCAGATGAGCTGTTTCACAATAAGCTCCACTACGACTACTTTACTACTGCAGTTAGGCTAAAATATACAAGGTGTAACTTAAATAACGCACAACCTCATAACCAACACAGAAGTGAAGGATTTGGATCTGGATAGAGAAAGATGGAGATTGCTACACGAACAAGTCCCCAGCACTTAAATTTTGGATTGATGGTTTGATCTGCTATGTTTATTTGCGTAGAATGATGTTTTTGTTTCTCGCAGAATTTTGAAAAAATGTTACTGGTAGAACTTCTCTAGTCATGTCCTCCAATAAAAATATAGTGAGTTGATTAATCGAGACTTGCTGCTACATTCGCTCGCGACTATACAAAGTGTAACATAAATAACGCACAACCTCTTAAGGGGTTACTGTACTCATCATTATGAACAACTGTTACTATGGAACCAAACCTGAAATCGCGCAAAAAAACAGCTGTTCCCTACTTTTATGTTCGCATAACTCGTCAAAATGTAGGGAACAGCTGTTTTTTTTCGCGATTTCAGGTTTGGTCCTATAGTAAAAGTTGTTCATAATGATGAATACAATGACCCCTTAAGAGGTTGTGAGTTATTTATGTTACACCTTGTATAGTCGCGAGCAAATATAGCAGCAAGTATCGATTAATCAACTCACTATATTTTTAGTAGAGGACATGACTGCAGAAGTGCTGCCAGTAACATATTTTTCAAAATTCCGCGAGGAACAAAAACATCATTCTACTTAGGGCCGATTTTTTAATCGTCAGATAAATTTTATCCAACGAATAAATATGACGGTTTGATAGATTTTCTATACAAAAGCTGTCAAAACTTCAAACTTATTCCCCAGATAAAAGTTATCTGACGATTGAAAAATCAGCCCTTACGCAAATAAATATCAGATCAAACCATCCATCCAAAATTTAAGTGCTGGGGACTTAGAATGGGGACTTGTCCGTGTAACAATCTCCATTTTTCTCTATCCAAATCCAAATCCTTCACTTCTCAGTATGTTGTCACTTCCGTTTTTTCCTTCAATTGGTATGTAACTTCGTGGTCTATCAAACAAAACGTTAAAATATTATTTCCTGAAAACAAATCCATACAATATCTAAATACTCCACATAAGGCATCAAAAAATCTTCAAAAGGGCAAAACAGTAAACAGAATATTTTATAGATATGGTTGATGACTGGTCACTATCGATTGACATTCCGTAGCCCGTGATTGATGAACTTGCTCGTAAATGACGAAACATGACCCTTGCACATTTCGTTTATATTTTTATTAAAGCTATTTTTATTTACTTTTGGTAATCTATCATGCTGTGTATTCTGATGGTAAAAAAAGTATCATAATGTTGATGACCATAATGTTTAGATACATTGAAAATGGTTACACTTAAACTTACTTGCTTACTTTTAGTTCTTGTTTATGGACACGCGTTAACCGCCCAGTACTGACAGTTACTAAAAAAATACGCGCGGAAAACATCTCTCCTTAAACGCTTTATATATTTTATGTTTAAAAGGTCAGCTTTCCGCTCCGCATGACGCTCCGCGCGGCTATCTTTTGTAATTATACATTAACACTCTTTATGTATACTTTCGCAAAATATTTGTACAGAAGCGGACTTAATGCTTTAGACATTTTCTATCAGTCGACCTTAGGGAGGGGTGCATGAAAAGAGCCTCCACGAGTGATGATACTTAAGTACGTCCGGCGCACCCTGGGCAGTCAGCCCCGCTACCAACCTTGCTGACTGGCTAATCTTTTCACCACAGAATGAGCTATTTTTGTATAGCTCGTGCTGACATGACAGAAGAAGAAGGGTACTGCAGATGCATGTGCACTATTATAATTATGCACTTTCGAACTTAGACAAATAATACAAAATACTATTACGTAACTTAGAACAACGCGATCATCATCGGTGACCGCTCTGCTCTATGCATTCGAATGTGATCTAAAAACAAAAGCAATTTAGTCTAATTTGAATCGTTTTATTTTAATGCCTTTTTTATGATGGGAAATCATCAAATGACTTCTTCCTCTCTGGGTGGAGCGGAATGGAGTGTCAGACTCTTACTGACTAAAACCCATCCGTGTTCCTCCTAATGCCATTTGCATTCCAGGGCCGCGGTAACTCTTTCGAACAAATTCCGCAACCCTGGCAGGCACTGGCCCTAGCGGGCTCAGTCTTCTATTTTAACGCCTAGTACTTTATCCTTGCAAATATCAAAATCTTACTTTACTTATTTGATAGGAAACAAGGTTTTTTAAAATAAAACTTAATTGCTTATGTAATATGTAGGTAGTCACGAGCACCAGCATGTGTACACGAAGCAAAATTATAAAGTGCATTAACGTGAGAATTGTAATGGAATACTTAAAATACTGTTAACTATTTTATCTATGAACACCTGCGAATATAATTATGGTTGATATACCAAAAGCCCGAACGAAGCGCTTTGATTCCACTTTCATTGTGAAAACCGCCAAACAGTGGAATGCGCTGCCCGAGTGGGTGTTCCCCGACAGCTACAATTTGGGTGTATTCAAGTCACGAGTGAATCGGTTTCTTCTGGGCAAGCGTGCTCCATCGTAGACCGCATCATTGCTTAACATCAGGCGAGATGGCGGTCAAACGCAGGCCAAGAATCAAATATAAAAAAAGAAAAATTATAGCTTGTAAAACATTGCTGAAATAAAATCAGCATTCAGGGAGAAAATCACTTGAGTTTATCTACGTGTATACATGCTAATGATTGTACGATTACATTATAAAACTGTGTTTCTAACAAAACATAAACTCTTGTATTCGTCCGCAAAAATAAAAGAATATCTATTCCCGAAAAGGTCTAAAATAAAACAAACCGAGCATGACTCTCACCACCTAAATTGGTTCCGTAGATAGCTAATTGACAGACGGACTGACATCACACCGATAGTCTGTTAGAATATTGTTACTTTAATTTAACTCAGACATATTGACGTAGGATAGTTTCTATCAATATGTATCGAGATTATCCATACAAAGCTTTATTTTTAATGTGTATACAGTTATTAGTTAAGACTTTTTAACGCCCTTTTTCTCGTCCAATGACATGATGCTTTTGTAATTTAATTGCAGATAATTAATAATACAGGGTGTTAACGAATTCATGTAATTCCTTAAAACCACATGATCTACTATTGGTGTAGACAGGCCCCGCACGGGATATAGCTTGATTAAAAATAAAAAATAAAATTCTTTTTTTTCATGCGGCTTTGTTACCGATCGTATCTACACCACCCATTAAGGATTCAGTAAGAAAATAAGTTTTTTTTTTTTTTGCAAAAAAGTTAGGTATTTTATTTGTGTGAACATTTCGATGTGACGCATAAATTAATGAAAGTACGGCGACACGGCTGGTAGGAACGACTAACGCGATATCGCTCTTTGCAGTCAGATAACTCAAGGCTCTAAAAATACTCAGAAATGGAAAACCAAAAAATTTCTTTGATATTTTTTTTTATTTTTTTTCGCAAATTCCCTTTTAGGTTTAATCTGTGTCACCAGTAGAGCACGTGGTTTGAAGGAATTACACGATTTCGTTAACACTCTGTATATTATTATCTCATATTTCATTCTCATGTTCATGTATGTGCTCATTAGTGAGAAGATTTAATTGGATTTTTAACCCTGGTATGGCAGTTTCTCATAATCAGCTCTTCAATAAAATTTTGTAGTAGGGTATTTTCTAAACTTATAGAGCTATACTGTTTTATTTAACTGAGACAGTATGGGGAAATTTTAAGTCAAAGGAGCTGCAGGAAAACTTTTTGGGGATGTTTTCATCAGTCGCTATTCCTTCAAAACTAAGTTACGGGAACATCTTCACAAGGGATTGGCAGAATCATCTCGGCATTGATTTATCCTATTTTATATTTTTGTAGGTATTATAATATGTATATGAACTAATACAGGCTGTAAGGGTAAACACCGTTATCCTTGAAACCAGTGGTTTGGTTCCATTTATAGAACGTAAAATCAATGAAAAATAACAAACTTTTTTCTTTTATAAAATTTTCGTTTTTCCACGAAAGCATTTCACCCTACGCGCGGGGGCATAAAGCTACGGGAGGGGGCTCGGGGAACTCGCCGCGTGGCCCGACGTACGGCCCCGCACAGTTCGCTACCTCCAGTGGTCTCGAACCTACCGATTTTTCGGTATTTCTACCGATATGGGACCGCTTCTACCGAAATACCGAAATGTAAACAATTTCTCACGATTTTTGAGAACAGGAGGTTCTTCTGATTATTTACCGATTTTACACTTTTAAGTTTTTATGTTAATGTTACGGGGAAGTCCTCAATTCCATTTATGGGGAATATCCTTGTGTCCTACAACTAAGAAATAGGATGTCTACTGAATCAATCACTGGTCTATTACATGCAAAACGACTTTTTAATACAGCTAATTGTTATGATTTTGAAATTAATTCGAAGATGACCGCGACTATGGCCAAAGAATATTGGTATAAAAAATAATTATACTAAGTGTGATTGTTATAAATTAGTCTAAGTTCTTTTTCAATAAATAAACGATTTTTTTGTCAAATACCGATTTTGGGTACAAATATACCGATTTTAGCTGGCAACTACCGATCTCGCTCTTTGACGTTCGAGACCACTGGCTACCTCAGTCAGTCAGCTATCTCGCTAGTGAGTGCGTGTACGCCGCGTCGTAACGCCGCCGGCACCGCTCATTTCTGGCGCGTGTATACAATTTTTTATTTTTTTGCTCTCCTACGTTTTTGTGTTCACGTCAGCTACCCATGGTTTGAGTGATAACGGTGTTTACCCTTACATGCTGTATAATATTAATGTAGTTTATGATTATTAATATATAGGTACATATTTATGTATGCATGTGAATATGATATCTAGTATTTATTGGTTTATTCAATTCGTATCTTTGTTTTTATAAATGTAAATATAAATATAAGTAATGCCATCGTATCACATACATAACACTATTAAGTGCATCTACCATATTTTCTCTGCACCACCCTAAGGTCGACTGGTAGAAAATGCCTATGGCATTAAGTCCACCTCTGTACAAATTTTGTGCGAAAATATAAATAAATAAATGTTTGCAAATATTTTTAAAAACAATTTAGCAATTTTGAATTGTTTGTTCAAGCATAAATAAGTAAACGTACATACACTCACGTCATTTTCCCATGGGCATACGCAGAAACTATAAGAACGCCACGTGCTATGATCCTTACATACTCCTTTCGCTTTGTCCACTTTCATACACGCACGCCGCGCCGGTTGTGAGTCTGCTGTCCTTTAAGCATTGTCATACCACTTTTTTTTAAATAATGATATCCATATTAAATAAAACACTGTCTAATGGTCAGGTAGACTAGATTTACCATGTTTCTTTTTAATCTATATTTCTTAATTGCATGATATTTTCCAGTAGTCAATTCTGCTGTCACTCACGGGACGAGATAAAATACCATTTTATTAGCCGAGGTCTACAAAGTTTACATTGTCACGACATCCATCACTCCAAAATATATATTCAATTTACGATAACCAAACAAAGCTCGAAATATCTTTGACTCCGTAATAACACTATGATTGCCTTTGGTTAGAATAACAAGGCAATTCATCAAGATGAAAATAATGATAGAAAAGTTTAAACATTAATCCGATATCCTGTAATTGATGTTTCTGAAGGCTCAAATTGGAGCAATACTGATCAAAAGCCAACATTATACGCAATTACTTGAAAAGACGGGTCGTTTGTTATATTTTATGTTTGAAACCAAGAAGAACTTTGTTTGATGTAATATTTACCACTTTTTGGAAATAAAGTTTTTGCACTTATCTTGTCAAACGAAGAACAGAAATAATGTATTTTTATTGTTACGCGCAAAAATGAAAGAAGTAAGTTTAATATGTTTTTGCAGACGCTAAAATTAAACTGAAAACTAAGGAATTGTTGATTTATTTGTTAGTCTATTTTTGGTCGTGATTATGCAACACGGGATAGTTAAACCGACCTGCTCGAATTTAGATAATTTTCTAAAGTTGATTGAGTCAAGATTCTGATTACCGGTCTATCTTTAGGATATCGGCATTGCCCCATAACTGGGTTGCGGAGGTCTGATGGCAGTCGCTCTGTGTGAAATACTGGTATTCAGCTCCATCTGGTTAGACTGGAATCTGACCCCAACATAGTTGGGAAAAGGCTAGGCAGAACATTTCAATTTATGGTGGTATATCATGTACTTGCGACTATGTATGAAACGTCACTATCAAATTAAGCTTACGAAAAAATTACAGCTTTGAATTTAAAAATGTTTATGTACAAATTGTAAACAGCATTTTATTTATTTCAAAAACAACGGCCTGTTGCACAATCATCAGTTAACTCTTCTTATAAATACTGGTATTGCGATTTGCCATATTTATAAGAAGAGGGCGAACCTATTTCCATCAACCGGGCATAAATCCAGACTCTGGGCTGCTAGTGAGAAATTCCACACGGAAAAACCTAATAACCAAAGATCGGAATAGGTAGAGTATATTTACCTAAACTTCGAGGAAGGAAGTAACATAGAGTGGATAATACCTCCTCTAAAATCCCGGAATAATTATAATGACGTTTTAATCTCGAGATTAAAAGATCACGAATTATTTATTGTACTCTATTACAAATTATTGATTTCAAAAATCATACAAAATTTTTAGGGTTCCGTACTATGTAAAATGTAAAACAATGTATGAATATGTAAAACAAAGCTCTTTAATTTAATACTTTTAGTACGGAACCCTAAAAAATATTACATGATTCTTCAAATAAATAATTTGTAACTTTAAATAAAGTCCAATAAATAATTCGTGATTTTTAAATCCGGGGATTAAAACGTAATTATAATTAATTATTCCGGGATTTTATAGGAGGTATTATCCACTCTATGTTACTTCCTTCCTCAAAATTTAGGTAAATGTACTCTACCTATCCCGATCTCTGCTAATAACACTTTGCCCAACCAGGAGATCGAACCCAAGATCTCACGCTTAGCAGTCGCGCGACCACTAGACCAACGAGGCACTCAAAGTATATATTACAAAAATATATTAAACGTATCCGTGTCTCTAACCCTAAAAAATCCAAGCCGTGTAAATAAACAGAATTTAACACAAGAGTAACTTGCAGTCTCCTATACGAAGTAAGCAATTCACGCAAACGACAAGCAGTACATTAACGACAGCCCCAACAAAGCATTACTCTCACTCTCAATTACCTTTTACTGCAACAGCAAGCTTTTCAAGCGAAAACTACTGTTTTATGTATTCAAGATCTCATGCGAACCAACAAAATGAAATCACATGAGCCACAGTACAATTGGATTAAGCGTACCCATTGTAGCAAAGCGATAAATTTTTCTATTCTGTGCGAGTAAGCTGCAGTATCGCAATGTTTTACACCGGAATACCCGAGCACTTTGTGGGGTTAACTCCTGCTCCCGTATTGTTTTGAGATCGTTCTTTCTTTTTTTAACCCCCGTCCGCTGAAAAGGCTTTCGCTTACAATTTAATGCTGTTAAGTCGGACTTTCGGATCCTGGAGTAATAAAAGGACTCGTTGCTGGTTTATAATTTTTTATTATTAAGTTATATTTATAGAGCTATTTATGATTAATTACGGTTTACTCACGTGCATTTTTCGGGATTGCCCGACTAGAGGCATTGAGAAGTGCGACACAGTAAGCGCGGTATGCACCGGCACTCAGTATCTCAACAACACAGCAGTGCGAGCACGGTTCTTTTTATCGAATTTTATCGAGACGTTAAGTTATCCACTCTAAACTTCAAATTTGACATAAGATATTGATAAAACGACAAAGGTAGCACGGATCGTAATTTACCATTGATTTAAGAAACATAAGAGGATAAGCCCTAAATTGATGTTTTTTTTTAATACTATGCCAATATGTACCGCGTTAAAAAATATAATCTGTCTCGTTCTTACACGTAATTTACAAATGTAAAAACTGTGTACACCATATGTCATAGATTTTAATTTTCTATTATAATTTTTCAACGTCACCAAGCTCCGCCTTGAAGGATATTTTTGACATGACGCCATTTTAGAGATCTACCCTTTCGTCTGTCATTCAAGCTTTGTTCGAAGTTTATTTGCAGTTCTACAGTGAACTTTGGGTGTTTAGGTATTTTTTGTTGTATTATAAAGGGTATGTGAACAAAACCTAACATGACAAAGTGTTGCATCAGAAGATGTAATTCATTGCTGAGGGCGGAGTCGACGCCATAAGAGGAAAACTTGACTTCAGATCATGTGACCACATCTGATATCCTCTTATTTTTCTTTCATCAATGTAATTTATCGACGCCTCGATATGAAGTCGACATACTCGATATGATTTAACCATTATATCGACTTTTGACAGTTCTTATTGGTAAATTTCTCGAATTATCTCGAATTGTTGTCGTCTTTAAAAAGTTGGTCGATAAAGACTTTTTGAAGCAAAAAAATGGATTTTGGAGAAATCATCTTGATATTTTTGAAAGCAGAGCGCGTCGGGACGTGGAAAGGATCCACAGCGGAGTATTTTTTTATTATTCTGTGGTTATTTTCTTATTGTGCTTAGATTATTTAATAGTATTGTAAATATTTTAGTGATAGTATTTGTGTATCTGCATATTTCTGGTGTTGCTATTTGTAAAGTTGATAAGCTGTCGAGAAAACATAGCCGTCGACAAGGCTCTATAAAGTTCCCGAAGCAAGTTCCGTGCTACCGACCCTCGATAAGATTCGGTATGTTTAAATTTTTATCGACTCGAGATCTTATCGAGTCGATTCGAGAAATTTATCAATTCTAAACGTCAAATTTGACATAAGATATAGATATAACGACAAGAGCTGTCGTTTTATCCATATCTTATGTCAAGTTTGACGTTTATAATTGATAAATTTCTCGACTCGGCTCGATAAGAAGAACCGTGCTCGCACTGCAGTGCGAGCACCGTTCTTTTTATCGAATTTTATCGAGACGTTAAGTTATCCACTCTAAACTTCAAATTTGACATAAGATATTGATAAAACGACAAAGGTAGCACGGATCGTAATTTACCATTGATTTAAGAAACATAAGAGGATAAGCCCTAAATTGATGTTATTTTAAATACTATGCCAATATGTATCGCAGTAAAAAATATAATCTGTCTCGTTCTTACACGTAATAATTTACAAATGTTAAAAGTGTGTGCACTATTATTCATAAATTTTAATTTTCTATTATCGTTTTTCAACGTCACCAAGCTCCGCCTTGAAGGACATTTTTGACATGACGCCATTTTAGAGAATTACTTATGCCTTTCGTCTGTCGTTCATGCTTTGTTCGAAGTTTATTTACAGTTTTACAGTGAACCTTGGGTGTTTAGGTATTTTTTGTTGTATTACAATGGATAAGTGAACAAAACCTAACATGACAAAGTGTTGCATCAGAAGATGTAATTCATTGCTGAGGGCGGAGTCGACGCCATAAGAGGAAAACTTGGCTTCAGATCGTGTGACCACATCTGATATCCTCTTATTTTTCTTTCATCAATGTAATTTACCGACGCCTCGATATGAAGTCGACATACTCGATAAGATGACAGTTCTTATTGGTAAATTTCTCGAATTATCTCGAATTGTTGTCGTCTTTAAAAAGTTGGTCGATAAAGACTTTTTGAAGCAAAAAAATGGATTTTGGAGAAATCATCTTGTTAATGTTGAAAGCAGAGCGCGTCGGAACGTGGAAAGGATCCACAGCGGAGTATTTTTTTATTATTCTGTGGTATTTTCTAATTGATTAGATTATTTAATAGTATTGTAAATATTTTAGTGATAGTATTTGTGTATCTGCATATTTCTGGTGTTGCTATTTGTAAAGTTGATAAGCTGTCGAGAAAACATAGCCGTCGACAAGGCTCTATGAAGTTCCCGAAGCAAGTTCCGTGCTACCGACCCTCGATAAGATTCGGTATGTTTAAATTTTTATCGACTCGAGATCTTATCGACTCGATTCGAGAAATTTATCAATTCTAAACGTCAAATTTGACATAAGATATAGATATAACGACAAGAGCTGTCGTTTTATCCATATCTTATGTCAAGTTTGACGTTTATAATTGATAAATTTCTCGACTCGGCTCGATAAGAAGAACCGTGCTCGCACTGCAGTGCGAGCACCGTTCTTTTTATCGAATTTTATCGAGACGTTAAGTTATCCACTCTAAACTTCAAATTTGACATAAGATATTGATAAAACGACAAAGGTAGCACGGATCGTAATTTACCATTGATTTAAGAAACATAAGAGGATAAGCCCTAAATTGATGTTATTTTAAATACTATGCCAATATGTATCGCAGTAAAAAATATAATCTGTCTCGTTCTTACACGTAATAATTTACAAATGTTAAAAGTGTGTGCACTATTATTCATAAATTTTAATTTTCTATTATCGTTTTTCAACGTCACCAAGCTCCGCCTTGAAGGACATTTTTGACATGACGCCATTTTAGAGAATTACTTATGCCTTTCGTCTGTCGTTCATGCTTTGTTCGAAGTTTATTTACAGTTTTACAGTGAACCTTGGGTGTTTAGGTATTTTTTGTTGTATTACAATGGATAAGTGAACAAAACCTAACATGACAAAGTGTTGCATCAGAAGATGTAATTCATTGCTGAGGGCGGAGTCGACGCCATAAGAGGAAAACTTGGCTTCAGATCGTGTGACCACATCTGATATCCTCTTATTTTTCTTTCATCAATGTAATTTACCGACGCCTCGATATGAAGTCGACATACTCGATAAGATGACAGTTCTTATTGGTAAATTTCTCGAATTATCTCGAATTGTTGTCGTCTTTAAAAAGTTGGTCGATAAAGACTTTTTGAAGCAAAAAAATGGATTTTGGAGAAATCATCTTGTTAATGTTGAAAGCAGAGCGCGTCGGAACGTGGAAAGGATCCACAGCGGAGTATTTTTTTATTATTCTGTGGTATTTTCTAATTGATTAGATTATTTAATAGTATTGTAAATATTTTAGTGATAGTATTTGTGTATCTGCATATTTCTGGTGTTGCTATTTGTAAAGTTGATAAGCTGTCGAGAAAACATAGCCGTCGACAAGGCTCTATGAAGTTCCCGAAGCAAGTTCCGTGCTACCGACCCTCGATAAGATTCGGTATGTTTAAATTTTTATCGACTCGAGATCTTATCGACTCGATTCGAGAAATTTATCAATTCTAAACGTCAAATTTGACATAAGATATAAGATATAACGACAAGAGCTGTCGTTTTATCCATATCTTATGTCAAGTTTGACGTTTATAATTGATAAATTTCTCGACTCGACTCGATAAGAAGAACCGTGCTCGCACTGCAGACACGACAAGTGACGAAGATGCACGAACAATACCGACACAGAGCACGCCCCTCTCGTCGCGGGCGCAATGCTATGCGGTGCGGTGCGGCGCTAGTTTGACTCGCGATCTCGCCGCGTGATCAGCTCATGATTAAGGGCTCCGTTTGGGTCCGAAACTAGTCGGACAATCCCGAAAAATGCAAGTGAGTAAACCGTAATCATAAGTATGAATGTGTCTCACGAAAGTTAAAGTGCTATGTTGCTGCAACGTGCAGAAGAAGCAAGAAGCAGTGATAGCCTAGCGGTTAAACGCTTGTCTTCCATGCACTTCTGACTTTTCAAGTTCATGTGCGGATCATAATTTTATTATCACTTGCGTGAAGGAAAACATCTTGAGGAAACACACGTACCTGAGAGGGCTCCAAATAGTTCCCGATGGTGTGTGTAGTCTACCAACCCGCGCCAGGCCAGCGTGAAGGACTATGGCCTAAATCCTTCTCATTCTGAGAAGGGGCTCGTGCCCAGCACTGGGACAGTAATGGGCTGATGATGATGATGTTGCTACAACGTGCTGACGGGTTAAATATTATTTGGACTACGACTTAAACAACACTATTTTTAGTATACACAAAAATCCAGACACCCCAACAAGATTTTAATCAGAATCACCGGAGTATGTTTTTTTTTTTTATAAATCTCCAAGTTACACCTCAGTTTATGTTGTGTTAAGTTCCCCAGTAGAGTGTGAAATGTGTGAGATGTGCTATGCAGGGGTTGTCTAATACACGGAAACTGACCGAGCGGACCGTCTCAAGCCTCAAGGTGTCTATTCCCGTCCACTGTTATGCATAGAAACCTATTGAAGGAATATAGAAACCTAGTGAAGGGTGGGCGCTTTTGTGGGATGTCTTATATATGTAATTATGACTTTCAAAAAAAACTAAGTAATTCTAGTCTATTTTGAATAAATGAGTTTTGAAGTTTGATTGAAACAAAATTAAAATTTATGAAAAAAAAATGCAAGATTTAAAATGATATAAAAACTATGCCAATCGATTCTCCTAGTGATTCTGAACAAACTAGTTTCAGGTTTAGTGTATACTAAAACTAAACTTGTATAAAGCTCTCAAAGGTTAAATGAAATGTGTGAAAATTAACGACGCTGATTTTATCGATGAACATGTTGATTATTAAGGTTACTGCGGTCGCTTTAGTGATATAAACAGCATAATTATACGATGTGTTCGGTATTGAACTACTAACTTAACGATATGTTGAACAGTTAATTTTATCAATAAAAATACCAACCCCTTCTCGAAATCGGAGTCATTTCGATTTTTAAACTGGCATTTTTATAGGTTTAGTGATTAACCAATAGCATTTTTTATGAAATATTTGATGAGTATTGTCTGTTTGCAAATGAAATGAAAGAAAAATTTAAACCTTTAGTACTCCACCCAAAGTTTCATTTCTAATGAACACATTTATTTCTGGGCAGGTCAAAAATCAAAATGGCTGCCATTCTGAGAGAATGTTTGTATTACATTAGGGATTATTGTTATCCACAAAATAAGTGTTTAACACGTCTCGTTAAATCGGAAGTTCAATACCTAACACATTATATAATTATTTGTTGTAAAGAGTATTTATAAATGAAAGAATAATAAGCATGTTAACAGCATCAATAAATTGCAAAACTAATTAGTCAGCCAGTTAGAGTTTTGAAAAATAATGGACACGTATTTTTTCTTTTGTTAAATCTATGAATATTTGGAAAGATAAAACGCATCAAAACTCGAGAGTGGGAGCTTGTGACGTCAGAAGCAAGTAAAAATTGTACTTGCTTGTGACGTTTTGCCAATTTAAAAAGTGTCGTATCTTCGTCAATTTGGTTCACGTAACAAAAGAAAAAATACAGGTCAAATATTTTTTGATAATCTAACTGACGGACTAATTAGATTTTTTCACCCTATTGAATAAAATATTAAGAACTGTATTTTGAAGCTTGGCAAGTAGCAATCATGAGCTCATTTCTAACCAACACAGACTAAAGAAATACATTTCAAAATTGTCAAAGTGTCTGATATTTCGTATTTAATATGAAATACCCATACCGCCATATCGACAAATAAGTAGGGAACGTTTTACTAGCCCCATTCTCGCTCACAAGCGCCTTCCACGGCTTGCCGGCCATTCTAAAAGGACCATATGAAATCAATTCCCTGTTAACTCCCCATGCGTTTCCTTTCATTCCATATCGCAATGGATATTGGATATTTCATCAATGCAATAACAAGTACAAACAAATCGAATACCCCTTTGAAATTCAAACAGCACACAAAATGATAGCTAATGAATTAAAAACACTACATCAGAATTAAACGGTATAATACCTACATATATACCGAAATCAATGTGCAGTCTAGTTGATAGAATAACGACTATTATAACTTGCTCTCTACAATTTGAAATGTTATTCATGTTTGGTAATGTTAAAGGGCTCTTAATATATTGGTTTGTGATAGTCCGCGTGCTGTGAATAAACCATGAGTTGTTTTCAATTTAGCGTAAAAGCGTTTCGTCATAAAAGCTGGTCCGGTGTATAATTAACATTTTATGTTTGTGTGACAAATGTATGTGATTGACTTGCATCGATGTTGACTGTTGTGGCTTCATTCAACCTGAGGAAACGTTTATAAGAAGGAGCTATGTATACAGGGTGTAAAAAGACCCATCACATAGCCGAAATCTACGCACTCTGTACATCAAACTAAATCACATTGACCAAAAATAATTGCTGGGAAACGAATTTTATTTTTTGATATGAAATAAAACGCTTTTTTTATAGCGCGCAAATTATTGTTGTGGCGATGCCGCGCGTTTGCATGCGTGCAGCGGCCACACAGCCGAGCCAAGACGGTCGTGTGCGTTTGATATTCATTGCATTTTTGTAACTTAAAATGCGTAATTTGTTAGGAAAAATTGAAAGTTTTGATATGTCGATGGCCCCACCGAATAAACGTGCAAGAGTTCTTACACGAATTTTTTTTTTCATTTTTCGTTTCTTTTGCCTATCCAGCACCTACTTAAATTTTTTTATGAATTTTAGACTCAAAACACGCCTATTATAGTGAATTTCTTTATTCTAGGGAAATAATTAATTTTAAAATTACACGAATAATAGTTTATGCTATTAATACATGCTTTTTGAGTCGCCAAGTACACAAGAATAAACATGTTAAAACCTACAGACGTTTGAGAAGATTTGTGATTGTTTCCAAATTTGGGTAATGTCTTCTTACACGTTTATTCGTGTAGAAATGTATGCAAATTTTATTACCAATGTTTCATTCCACAAAATGGAAGTTTGAATATGAATAGGTTATTAAAATTAAAGTATTGCATTATCTCTTACTATTATTTTTTTTTTCTAACAATTGTGTTAAAGATTCAAACATTAAGTGCATTAATTGCATATAAATTTAAGTTTATACCTATACCCTAATTCCAGAATTCAGATAATTTATGTAAACAAAGAAATGTCATTGTCAAAGTGACAGGTTAGTGGTACAAAACATTTTATCATTAAATGTTTACTAAGTAATCATTTAAAATCTATACCTTAATTCCATATCTCAGATAATTTATGTAAACAAAGAAATGTCATTGTCAAAATGACAGGTTAGTGGTACAAAACATTTTATCATTAAATTTTTACTAAGTAATCATTTAAAAAATTAAAGTGAATTATAAAAACAATGCAAACAAAATACCGTAGCCAAACAATGTCTTGTGTAGTGTGTCGGAGACGCGCCTTTTAATCATTTTAATCAGTCCTTTTAAGTCCAATATTAGACTTCTCAAAATCGGACCAAATTTCCACTTGGAACAGTTTACAGTCCTTTTCATCCAACATGTGGCAAGACTTGCTAAACTTACAAAATTAATCTATGAATGAGAGTTATGTGTTGTTGAAGATGTAAGTAGTTAAATAAAACATCTGATTCAAGATCTGATTTCAAATCAGTAGCTTCGATTAGAATTAACTATTATGAAATATTTTTTCATGATGTGTCTGAATCTGAATAACTATCACTTTCAGAATCAGATGAAACAATGACAACAACAAAATGAAAAACTTAACACGATGATAATATAGCACAATAACAAAATTAACAAACACGCAGCGAAAACGGGAAAAGAAAACGAATGTATTGTTATGACGCTAAGAAAACAACTTTGAAATTTTGTGAAACGAAATTTGGAAATGTTTGGTACTCCTACAGTGTTACCAGTATCATAAAATACTTTATACCAGAAAATCTTCTTTTTTTAATAACTTTGTTTAAGACTGAAAATTTATAAAAATAATTACGGTATGATCTTTTTTAAATTATTATTTCTAAAATCAATACATAAAAGCGAGTCTAACCTTTTTTTCCGGCATTTTTAGTGAATTACCATTAATAAGATATTTTTTTGATCTGTTATCCCCTTTGTTTACATAAATTATCTGAGATAGGAATTTAGGGTATAGTTAATTTTAAGAACAATGCAAACAAAATACCGTAGCCAAACAATGTCTTGTGTAGTGTGTCGGAGACGCGCCTTACAATCACTTTAATCAGTCCATATACGCATTCATCACCATAAGTTTTTCTGTGGCACTCATAGATGTTCAAGGCCGCTTTTTAACAGGCGACAAAAAGTCGGGGGCGGCTGCCTTCGAGGGCCCCGCCCCGGCTGAGGCTCCATTTGTCAAATAACAAATAAAACTTAACAAACAACTCAACAAAAACAAGGATATATAACAAACATCAACAAGATGAAAAACTTAACACGATGATGCACAATAACAAAATTAACAAACACGCAGCGAAAACGGGAAAAGAAAACGAATGTATTGTTATGACGCTAAGACAAACAATAAACAACTTTGACATTTTGTCAAACGAAATTTGAAAATGTTTTGTACTCCTACAGTGTTACCAGTATCATAAAATACTTTATACCATAAAATCTCCTTTTTTTAATAACTTTGTTGAAAACTGAAAATTTATAAAAGTAATTACGGTATGATATTTTTTAAATTATCATTTCTAAAATCAGTACATAAAAGAGAATCTAACCCTTTTTCCGGCATTTTCAGTGAATTACCATTCATAAAATATTTTTTTGATCTGTTATCCCCTTTGTTTACATAAATTATCTGAGTTAGGAATTTAGGGTATAGTAACGGTAAATAAACAAATGTTTACGCGATAAATTCTATTGTAATCGTAAGTAACGTTAAAAAGGGGTACGGGGGGTAAGATGCGAGTAAAATAAGGTGACTAGCTCGGAGTCGGTGGTGACCTCTCGCTTCCGGCCGTGGTTCTGTGCATGGTCGGGAGCGAGAGTGCGTGGGAAGCCGTCGCCTCCTTCTGCGAGGAGGTGATGGCGACCAAAGAGGGAGCAGAGAGGGGGAGAGAGACAACTGCCACTCTCCCTTCCCGCGCCAGACGCACCGGGCGCTGGAGGGCGCGTGCCGATCTCCGGCCACCATAGTGTGTGGCCTGCGGGTAGAACTAGTACTGGCCTGCGACCAGTAACAGGCCCGAGAAAGCGGCGCGCAGTGTTCCGTGCGCGCCTCTCAGGAGGACGTGGGGCCAGGCCCCACAGAAGGAGAGGTCCGCCAGGGGCTGGTGGACCGAGGCCGAGGCAGCTGCGAATCCCGCGACCCCGGCCAAGGGTCAGGAGAAGGAACACCGTGGGTTTTTATACCCTATACCAGTTTTTATACCCCTTTGCCTTCCCCGGGCGAAGGGCATCCATGAGGATTTTCCCATGAAAAAATAAAAAATAAAAGGTGACTAGCTCGGAAGGACAGTCTTGTTGTGATTCTATGCGCGCTATTACATAATTTTGTTTCGCGCAATTACATTCGATTATAAATATTATAAATCTATTGCCATTGGAAAACTCCATCTCGGTCTCCAAAGACAGTGAGGAGGAGGATTAGTGTTTCTAATATCCCAATTCGTATTTTTTTAAATCAAGAAATTTACTTTCTTTGTAACTGTAACTGTGCTTTCTGTTCACGTGGACAAATACATAATTATATTTTCTTTATTCTTTATAATACGAGTATCTGTATTTTATTTCATCCTTTCGAAGTCAAAGTTTTTTAATTCAAATAGACTAGATTTCATGCACTTTTAAAACGTCAAAACTAGGTGCACGGTTCCAAAAGGTAGGTTGCATGGAGAAGAGCTCAAAACTCCAAGAATACTCTTTTCAAAATAGTAGTTCATGACAATTCCATTACAGTAGTGTGAGAAATAGAATGAGAATAATGCAGGTTAATGTAAGAAATAAACTCACATAAGATTAACAAATAGAAAAATATGCCTTCTGGGATTGTTATAGCAGCTAAGGGCTAACCAGTCCCGACAGATAGCAACCGTTCACGAGCATGACGTGCACATCCACATCGCTTAGCTCAACCATATTGCAGGGAACCCAACGACAGGATATACAACGCCACCATAAGCAGGACATTCAAGTGAGCATGACAGACTCATACTACCACACAATAGGCAGTTATGTGATATGATTATAGATGTATCATTAATTGCTGCATGATGCTCAAACTTTACAGATTGGAAAATGATATTATGAAAATTATAAAACAATATCAGACTATTTAGGCAGAGTATTATACATTAAATAATAAAATTATAGTGGGAATATAAAAATGTGAGTATTTGCATTTAAAAAAAAAAAAATTGATCAAATAATGTACGGGTTATTTTAAGTCAATAAAAAGAAGAATACTAGAAGTAAACATTAAAAATAATGTTAGGTCATATAACCAACCAGTTAGACAGGGCCAGAGGGTCACAATGTGCAGGACGGAGTTGTACGCCAGGCATCTTTATCTTCGATATAATGATTTATGTTGTAATAAGATTTAGATATCAAAATGCTCTTAAGAAATTATTTAAAATGCTCTTAATAAATGATTTATTGTAGAACCTAACACTGTTCCCCATAAACGTCTTGCTGGTTTGTCTTAGTCTAAAACCAGGTACTGTTAACTTGTGTTTATTGCGAGTATTTATGTTGTGGACGTCACTTTTCTTGTTATACTAATGCAATATTCTTATAAATATTATATTCTTTCGAATATAATATAAGCAATATTCTTTCGAATGTACATAGTGTTACTAAGTATATACAAAGATGGTAGAGTAAGTATATTTATTTCCTTAAATAATTCACGAAGCGATTCACGGCAGTCTAGATTATAAATAGCTCGGACTGCTCTTTTTTGTAATATGAAAATAGTACCAACATCAGCAGCGGAACCCCACAGTAATATGCTATAAGACATAATACTGTGAAAGTATGCAAAGTACACCACCCTAGCTGAAGCTACATCAGTCAACTGCCTAATTTTGCTAACGGCAAATGCAGCAGAACTCAGTTTGCCTGCAAGTGCCTCTATATGAGGTCCCCATTGCAATTTAGAGTCTACTGTGATGCCCAGGAAGACAGTAGAGGGAACCGGATCTAACGCTTTCCCGTCAAGTTTCACATTTGAATTAATGTACACTTGAGGTGGAGAATTTAATACTTTTGTTTTTACAAAATTAGATGTATTACATAAGTTAAAACTGATTTTATTAACACTAATATAAATGCATACGATCTTTCCAATCATATAGAAGCAGACGAATGTACTGTAAACAAGCGTGTAAATAGTTATAGCTGGGTTCAAAATAAACTTGAATTACGGAGAATAATAGTGTAACGTTACAGTACATTTTATTCGTTGTGTACTATTACACGAATAAACGTGTAATGATATATCGCTGTGACCTAGTCATGCAAATTTCACAAGAGTATTAACATTAAATAGTTTTTCATGAATTTCCTGAAACTCGTTGATATTTAAAAAAAAGTTAATATACAAGTCTACAGTTTATTGTTTTACCTATAATTCGATAATACATTATTTATACCTATTTACAATGGAATGAGCGTTATTGAAGTTTAAACGTTTTTATTTTTTCCTGAAAAGTTGTCATTTTTCTCTTACACGTTTATTCGGTGGGGCCATCGATGTTTGTATGGAAGAATATTTAGTATTATGACATGGAAATCGTTTTTGGAAAAAACTAAAAAAAAAAATGTGTACTTTGACCTTCAATATCTCCAAAACCAATGATTTCCCAGGTATGGTTTGTTCGAAAAAAATGATCCCAATGAGGGGTAGAATACGTGGTTTTCGTTATCGTTAAGGGTCTTTTTACACACGATATAGTAAGTAAGTAGGAAGTAGGTCGGTACTTTACTTAAGTAAGTTCAACGCTTCTGTAAGAGTGCGGCTAAGAATTGAAATCAGGCTAGTCTCGACAATCTGACTACCCACTTAGGGGTCAAATCTGCTAATTTAAATAAAATTGATATACAGTTGTCATCCCACCGACACCCTATTGAGATTCCATTACGACTGTAACAAATTAGATATTCTGCTAAAACTTTAATGTTTTCTATTGAAGTAACAACAATGGTTCAATAGCAGTTCAATAGAAAGTCACTAGTCTAAAATAACCAGCAGAATAAAAATTTTTAAAACTTTTCTATAACACACACTATCGAAGCTATCGTAAATTAGCAGACTCGGGCCCCAGTTCATTGAAAATATCACTCTCATGCAACCTGCTAAATTAACTGGCAATTTACAAGATTATTATTTCTATTCTACCGACACCTTTACTGCTGGACAATGCTGCTAACGCTGGACAAAGAAACTCCTTACACAATTTTCTATGTGTAGCTTTGTTATGCTAAGATATAACACGTCACCATATTAATCTATACATATAAAAGGAGAAGCTGACTGACTGACTGACTGATCTATCAACGCACAGCCTAAACCGCTGGGGTTAGAAACTTTAAATTTTGACAGTAGGTTCCTTTTGCAACGTAGGCATCCACTAAGAAGGGGTTTTTCGAAATTCAACCCCTAAGGGAGTTAAATAGGGGATGAAAGTTTGTATGGAAAATCGTCACTTAACGGGTTCAAAATTTCACGCAAGCGAAGCTGCGGGCGAAAGCTAGTTTGTCATATTAGTTCATCGTGGTATTTAGTTCGCATCACATTTACACTAGAACATACACACACACACCCCCTCGCACACACACAAAAACATACACTCTCGTACGCTCTGGTATTTTCGCAATCACTTTGCTTTATTGCTTTTATTTTTGTACTTCTTTAAACTAAGCTTAGTCTTCCGGCATTCTCAATCTCTTTAAAAATGCCTAATAATGTGTTCTAGCTGTGGGAGGACCCTGGAGACCAGAAATACAGGTTTTTATTAAAAATCGATTGCTGGCACCAGTCTCTCACAAAAAAAGGTTCTATTTTGAAAACTGATATCAGTGGAAACGCTAATATAGGATGCCCTAGAAGGACATACATCGATGTTCTTCAAAAAGGACATTTGCATAATGATCTCAACCGGCGTGCGTATTCATACATCATTGATGATTGATTTCTTGATTGTCATCAAGATGTATGAACGTGGAGGAAGCGAAAGGATTAAGTAAGGACCGTAGCATGTGGCGTACGTGAGTTTATGTAAGCATGTATGTATCTAGTACAGTATTAGATAACCTATCGCGAAGAGAAAATAAACAGATTTATCATTATTATCATATCAGCCCGTAAACATCTACTGTTGGACATGGGCCTCCTAATGACTACTACAATAAACGGTCAAAGTGGTAATTTAGTGGTAATATTTGGTAGACGACACGTTTGGTACAGTGGCTGAGCGATTGGCTTCTGCGCTACGTGTCCATACGTGGGCCATACATTTTGTCCCACACGGAACAAAAAGTATGGCCTACAGATAGTTGATTCGGGTCTGAGCGTTTGTGTATGTGGGATTCGGGTTTATAAATGCACCCACGATACAGGAGAAAGCCTAGTACCGATGGGGAAAAGTTATAATAAAAAAAAAAAAGCCATAATCACCCCGTTTGGCATATGGATTAGGGATCGTAGTTTGTTGTTATTAGCAGACAGGGAAGTGGTGCTGTTCATTCTCTTGAAAATACCATCCTATTACCGAATAGTTGCTCGAAAAGGGGTTCATTAAACGAGTTTCAACAGGAGACGACACTTAAGTATGTCCGGTGCACCCTGGGCAGTCAGTCCCGCTACTAACTTTACTGATTAATCGTTTCACCTCGGCATGAGCAATTCTCATATCTTCTTCTTCTCTCGTGTGCTAAATGAGAATAGGTACCTAGCTCAATGACATAATTATTTTACTTTCTTGACTGCTTCGTTGGTCTTGTGGAAGCGCAACTGCAGAGCGTGAGGTCCTCGGTCCGATCCCCAGTTCAGACAAAGTGTAATTGGATTTTTCCGTGTGGAATTTCTCAATAGTAGCCCGGAATATGGATTTATACCCGGTTTAAGTTCGCCCCGCTTTATGCAAGGTTAGTTGGAAAGGGGGTACTAATCCCAAAGGGTGTTAAAGTACCCATAATATTGAATAACTTTTGTTCTACAACTTTTGCCAAAAGTCATTAGTAAAAGAAAAATAGCTGTTCAAAAATTTCATAAAAGGTGTACTAAAATCTATCTATTCTCAGCTACAGTCAGCTGTGTTAATATCTGGGTCATATTTGGGGTCAGGGATTAGAAGCTCCATTTTCTGAATTCTAAACTAAAGCAAGGATGAAGAATTTTTGAAAAATATAAAATAAAAATCATTTTCCATGGAAATAAAAGTTTTCGAATTTTGAAATTTTAACACTTTGCTTTAAAACAGTCATCAATGATTCTTTCAGTGACGCCGGATACTAAATGTTACAAAGACGAAAAGTCAATGGGCAACATAGGATTAGTACCCCCTTTCCGACTAATCTTGTATAGGACTTAAACATTACCACAAAATGAGGGTGTACGTACCTACTATACACCTCTGCCCAACCCTTCGGGGAATACGGGCATGAAAATATTTTATGTGATAATTATCGTATAACTTAATTCTGATGTAGCTCGTGCCGACACAAGACAAAAAAAGAACAAATTTTTAATGATGTTGATACTTATTTTAGTTCATTTTCCCTCACGGACCTCTATGAAATAGATCCGTAAAGTGCTCAAACAGAGTTCTCCTTACACAAGCAAAAGACGTATTTCTATTCCCCGCACCATTAAGGTGTAAAAGGCGACTAACGGAGCTTCACAAAATTTTAAAGCTCGATTTATATGTCGCACAAAACGTATGGCGACGATTAAACGTAGCGGTAGCGGGCGCGGACAAATGTTAAGTTATCACTTACCATCGTTCTGCGACTAAATCTTCATTCGAGGAAAGAGCTTTAAGAGAGTAATTTCGTCTTGATTTTTCTTTGCTTTTTGAACTGGTATAGACGTGATTTTGAGTAAAGTACAGTAAAGTTGAGGTGGATTTAACCGGTTGCGTACCGCCCGTCGCCGTCGTCCCAGCACGATACTTAATTGTCTTATCTATTGTGAGAGTTTAAAATTATGTTGCTCATGTTCAAACTTCAACTTCAAAACTCATTTATTCAAAATAGACTAAAAATTACTTTGTTCTTTTTGAACGTCAATGTTACATAATATATGAAGGTGTGTATGGACAGCGCGTACATTGGTACGCGTAGTCGGTTACGCGTACGCAGGAACGCTTAGTTCGTACAAGGCTTAAGATAGGCACCTCCATACTATTACTAAGCGTTCTTGTGTACGCGTAACCGACTACGCGTATATTGGAACGCCTAGTCCATACACACCTTGACAGCTCCCAAAAATACCCACTGTTGACACCCTTTCGCCCTCTTTCGCCTTTCGCGCCTATCAAATTCAAAGTTTTTTATTTCGAATAGGTACAGTACATGCACTTAAGAAACGTCTCGACAATTTAGTTGCACGGTTCCAAAAAGTAGGTCCTATGGAGAAGAGCCGGCAAGAAACTCCACGAATACTCTTTTAAAATAACTTTATGTACAATCTGGTACTGTTTTACGGCGCTTAAAATTAAAATTGTGTGAGAACAAAGTAGGTTATTGTAAAATAATATAAATATGCCAATAATAATTTACATTTTGATAGAGGTGATATGTATCAGCAATATGAGGCTCGACCATAATAATATGGGAACCTAACACACTGTCATCAGCAATAAATATCTAATTAAACTCAAACAAGTCAACAATTTCCAATAATGGCTGCATTGTGCTCTCATTTACAATATGTAGTGGTCTATTTTTCAATAGATTAATATCACCTGTGTTAAACATAGACATCATGTAAGCACTAAAACATGAGATAAGTTAGTTCTTGAGTTGAATATAAACATTGTAATTATTGCATTATGTTATATGGATATACGGAAGCGATAAGTAAATGAGTTTTTCAGAGCAGTCAGAGAATATTTTGCAAACCTTTTTTTTAGGGATCCGAGCCCAAAGGGTAAAACGGGACCCTATTACTAAGACTCCGCTGTCCGTCCGTCTGTCCGTCTGTCATCAGGCTGTATCTCATGAACCGTGATAGTTGTGAAATTTTCATAGATGATGTATTTCTGTTGCCGCAATAACAACAAATAGTAAAAAACAGAATAGATAATGGTACGGAACCCTTCGTGCGCGAGTCCGACTCGCACTTGGCCGATTTTTTTATTATCTGCCTTGTTCACTTTTGATCCTAGTCGCACCTTTTGGTTAGCGCAGAGAGGGTCTAAGATGGAACACACGAATCCAAGTAACAGAGAAATAAAGGTAAAGGGAATTCCCTATACCCCTCTGGCTCTCACATACACACGACGGAACACGGTAAACTGCTTGGCGCCGGACTTTAATGTGAGGATTGTAGTACCAGAGTCATAAAACCAAGAGTTTATCATACCATAGGGGACAGGACAGTAAAGCAATTACTAATAATCTTCAAGAGAATAGAACGTACCTTTAATCTAAGTAGTTTATAGTCATCAAGAACATGATCAGGGGCCTATTTGATGTAATTAACTACTGGTCAAGTCAGCGCTCCATATTCTGGAACTATTCAGCTGAATTTAAGTACCAAAGTACGGAGTGCGTCAGCACTATCTGATGACACACCTATTTGATGTAACTACTCTGCACGTTAGTGCAGAGTAGTTACATCAAATAGGCTCTTGCCCCCTGATTCAGGCCACGATCACTATTCGATAAGTCATTTGTCGAACGATTCGGTAAGCTATCTCTTTTGCTCTTGTTACGAGAATCGTTAATGGAACGAGAAAACAAACCGAATCGGTTGACAACTGCTTCTGAAAGTGCTTCTCTTCGAAAAGGTACTAAATCAGAGGCCTGCAGGGCAATTGTATAACGTAACACGATTACGAGTGTGCTGAGAATGCTGCATTCTAATTGCGCAATACACTCGTAATCGCTATGGCATTGATTTCGACAGGTCAACAATTTCCATAACAACGTTTGTATTAACAATCTGACTTCTCTACAATAACTCTATGTAAGTACTGCGCAATGAATATTGTTTTTGACACATCATCTGTCATGATTGATATTGGTTACGTTGCACAATAGCCCTGCATGTCGTCTTTTCTTTTAAGCAGTGGAACTTGCAATAAAAATTCAAAATGCTCACAAAAAAGTTCATTAAAATAATTTCCCAACAGAAACGGAAGTAATAAACCACTAACCGCCTTAACGATCACGACTTTTAATACCTCGCCTTATCTTGGAAACTGGCCATAGTTGGCTGAAGCACTAATAGAAAATTCTAAAGTTTCAATGTTAAAATCGAAGTTGGTTGACATCAGTGGTCGCACATCCGCCGTCTTCCACAACTTTAGGGTCGAAAACTTCCTTCTAACAGGAAACGTTGCTTCCAAATTTGTGGATTTGGGTTTTAGTAATTTTAGCCAAACATTTAGGGGTACGGATGATTGTTTTTCTTATATAAAATTTGGTAGGTTTTCCTTGTAACTATTTATATTCTACTAGCTGTTGTCCTGCGGATGTGTCCGTGTAAATAACTTGATTACAGCGTCACCGGATTCTAGCATAGCTATGAATTAGGGTTGTTGCAAACATCAGCATCAGCATCAGTATCCGTGGAATTTCAGCATCTTTTTCAATATCAGCATCCGCATTCATTGATGCTGATTTATTTATTGCTGAAGTTCGAGTCATGACATCACCGCAGAGGGGGCGGGGTTTAAGGTACACGACACTAAGTATTTGATTGATTTTGTGTTTATTAAAAGTCAGAAAATAAAACATAATCTTTTATTTCAATACCAAGCAAAACAGTGCAGTTTTGGCTATAAATTCATAATGGTCGGTACAATTTCACTGTTTTTTAAGAAAATAATTAAAATCATCATCAGCATCCGCATTGATTGATGCTGATTATGCCGAAGTGCGAGACGTGACGTCAACGCAGAGGGGCCGGGGTTTATGGCACATGTTACTAAACTAGTTGATTGTTTTTTTTTTGTTTATTAATAGGCACAATGTTTTTAAACAAATCCTTTTTTTTCTTTTCCAAGCAAAACTGTGCAAGTTTTGGATATAAATTCATAATGACCATTATATTCGCCCTGTTTTTTTTAAAGAAAATAATTAAAATCAGCATTCGAATCAGCATCCGTTGATATCAATAATAAAATATCAGCATCAGCTAATGTGAAAAAAATGTTCATCAGCAACAGCCCTGCTATGAGCCATCGTCTCGACAAAACAAATATATTGAGTAAATGTGAGCTCAATCGGTCAAATCGTTCAGAAGTTACACAATCACTAACAGACCAACGATTAAAGATTTAATATAACAATTGGACAAATAAGACCCATTCTAGGAAGGAAATGAATAGATATAAGCAACATCTTTGCTCCCAGCAGAGATTTACCACGGTATGATGCTTTTATGAACTTTATCGGTCAATCAAGATGAGCTGAAACTATTCTTGAAGAAATAGTTCAAAATATATTCGTCCCTTGATGAGCCAGTTTTGTCTATTATTACATTAAATAGAATACAGCATACATATGCGTGGCAACTTTTCTGGTTTATGATAATGGCGACTTTTAAAGGCTTGATGTATGTTTTCCTTAGCCGTTCAAACGCCTAAAAAACTCTTCACTTCAATACAGTACAACACAACTAATAAGTTACATCAATGTACCGTAACGAACATGCTGTATCTTATTAGGTACATACCTATCAGTGATTTTCTTCGGAATGTGTTTTGATGACAATTAATTATGTCAGTTGTTTTATATAGTTTAGCGTCCTTTTATCTTTTGTAAATGTGAGAATTTTGTAGACTTGCAAGATGCCTGGATACTTATTTGATTTGTGACCATATTTTTCACAATATTTTTTTTGTGTAATTCCTGCATTTAAGTCTACACTGCTCTCTCATAACTATTCTAAATCATAACTGTACTTACTGAAATAGTTAAAGATATGGATTTTAAAAGAGTAATCATGGAGTTTCTTGCCGGCTCTTCTCCATAGAAACGACTAATTGGAACCGTGCGCCTAAATTCGGCTTTTCATAAGCGGCTGTAATGGTTTATGTGAAATACAAACTTTTGATTTTGAACAACCAATGGATTTGCTCATTTTCACGCCACTCACTCTTATTCAGCGTAAAGATCATCTTTTACTGCAGTTATAATAAACATTCGTAGTCTTGAAGTCTCACTCAGTTCGGAAGTAATCGGTTTTACGAAGTTTGCCAATGCGAGTTCTTAGTTGTGTCGTACTGTACCTAGTATTTTATTGTTCTAAAGAGCATCACTATCAATAAGTGCTTTCGTCAGTATCTCTTTAGAAAATCATTCATATTTTAACGGAGGAATTTCTGCTTTGAGTACATCAACTTACTTACTCAGGCATCGTTGACTGCTTCTTTGATCTCGTGGTCCCAACGTAACTGCTGAGCTTGATGTCCTGGGTTCGATCACCAGGTCAGGCAGTGTTACCTATTGGGTTTTTCGGTGTGGAATTTCTCATTAGCAGCCCGGAATCTAAATAGGTTCGCCCCCTATAATTTACATGACATTTAAACAACAACAAGGCGAAATAAGGGTGGTAACACCTCTGCTCAATCCTTAGGAATACAGGTGTAATGTTATTGTATAGTGTGTAATGTTAAATTAAAACACACTTTATTAACACATTCGAGTCCACCACACTTTCCATAGAGCTAGCTCATATTCCCGCCATACATATTGCTGTGGACCTTCGGTCCACGGCATTACGTTTGCGCTAAGAGTGAACCCTCGAGGAGGGTTCCTGGCATTAGGTTAAAAACCGTGAAAAATACGCCACTACGTCGTAAAATCGGTGTTTGCTTGTTTCATGACGGTGAATTTTCCAAGAAAAACCTGCATTTAAAATAAGCCCTCCACAAGGGCACCCGGCATGGCAAATACGACTACAGGGTGCCCTCCTGGACGGCACTGAGTGTGATAAACAAACAGCTTTAAAACTCATTCAAAATATGAGAATCCGATTCCATTATCCAAAAATACTTTATCAATTTGACCGAATAAAATATTCTCTGGTACATTAGAGTGCAAAAACCACACGCCGGGCAACTTCTAAATAGAATGACCGATTTCTGGATCGAACCCAATCGGGATGGAACTTGGAGCTTAGCAAGTTTGTGCCGATCTCCGGCTCGCGTCGCTAAATGGCGGCCACGATTCGGTCGGAGGTGAGAGTTGGCCGCAATTTATAGCTGGGATATGTCGAGGAGTTGAAAGTAGCAAGGCAACTACATACACCCGGATATGTTGAAAATCGACGCTGAATTTGAGGAACCTGGGATTTTGCGCAAATATTACATATAAAACACAGGAAAATGTTTAGCTTGATGTACATTTTTCAGTGTGTTCTAGTTTTTTTGAACCTGACTGTATTAAACAAGATTTTGAGAGATAATGTAATTTTTTTAAATCCAATATTTCTATCTATTATTAAGATACAAAAGACGATCAACCGCGCGAATCATATGATTTGCAAGGTTAAGCTGCGCTTGCCGCAGTCAGTCCGTGGATGGGTGACCGTTCTTTACGCATCAAAACCCCTCTGTGCCTCGGAAAGCACGTTGAGCCGTTGATCCCGTGTGCCGTACGAATACCTATGACAGTCGCTACCTCTAACCTTAGGATATCGACATATCGGCATTGCCAAGTAACTAGGTTGCAGAGGTCTGATTGCAGTTGCTCCGTTTAAAATACTGGTATTTAGCCGTATCTGGTTATACTGGAATTTCAGTCCATACTTAGCAACTCAGCTTATTGTCTTCCACTTCTGGTCATAGGCCTAGCTCAAGTACCTGTCTATTACTATTATTAAATCTATGCCTACAACCACAACAACCAGCCTTAAAAGAATATAGTTTTTAGTCTTTCACAATCTGGTATAAAACTATGTAGAAAAAATGGTAAAAAGTGAAATGTTTTCTATACAAAAGTGGTCTGCCACAATAAGTATAAATTTAACAAAGTTGAACAAAAATATTAGAGACCCTTTTCAACTGAGATTAAAAGTGTTACCCAAACAGAAGTATGAAATTACATATTAATTAAATTCTCCACACAAATTCAAATTTATTTAGGTGTCGGAGATAAAATGTACCTAGTAATAATTTGTATGTTGATCTTTTTAATTAGGAGCACAGATTGTAAAATTAATGTTGTTGAACTAAAACTAAGTAACAACTAGTGATGACTGTTTTTCCGAGACTACGGCGGAAAAATAGTAAACAAAGTTGCTAGAAGTTTCTCATAGTAGTGAATAGATGTGGCATGACGATATATAGAGAATTCTAAGTTATAAACCTTAAAATAACACTACTATACAGGAGAAAGGTCAAAGCTCATTAGAGCCACCCGGCATCCGACCCGCATCGCCTTGCCTCGTGCGGTTAGTATTCTTTATATGAACTTGTATGGATGTGCGCTCACTACATCAACTCCGTAGTGTCGCCGGATTGCCTCGGGCGTATGTCGTTCACGCGCGGACGACGAGTCGACCACTCGGTGACAACTCGCTGCTCGCATGCTTGTCTTGCGTTGCTGCGCATTGCCAACGCACAAGTCCCGAGTGAACCGCGCGCTGCCATCGAGTGGACTCCTCCGTAGACTCCTCTGGTGGACCACGCGACATTTACTGATTATAACGCGGCGTCTACCCGTTTGACCCACGTTTACTGAACCGCCTGCTGACGTCGAGTGGACGCCGAGCGACGTTTACAGTACTGTACAGGGTGTAAACTAATTCGTGTAATTCCTTCAAACCACCACGATCTATTGTATAGATTAATCCCGCTCGGGATTTAGATTGGTTAAAAATAAAAATAAACTTTTTATTTCCAAATATTTTTTTTTATGTGATAGAAATATTTCGATAAATATTAATGAAGGTACGGCGACACAGCAGGGTAACTTGGGACGCTAAAATTACTTAGATACAGAATACAATGGTTCATTTTCTGAAAACTTTTTTTTGTTGATGCTGAAAAAAAGCTATGCAGGGTCAATCATGATCACGTGGTTTGAAGGAATTAAACGAATTCATTTACAACCTGTAGTTTATTATAGGGTTGATCTAAAAAACGTTGACTCGATTCACAAGGCGCAGGGCCAAATTTTTTTTTTAAGGTACGTTCTCTCCAACGCTACGTTGACCAACAGACGGGGTTTGTACCAACTTACATAATTCAATAGCATTGAACTTATATCCGGATGAAATCGGATTCATCGTGAACAAAGTTGCAAACTTGTTGTTAACTAATGACGAACGACGTTCGTTATCTTTGTGTGTACGTACCTTAAGTAAAACATTTTCCCACGCTACGGTTTTTGCAGCAGTATCGTGGGTGCGTTTACAAACATAAATCTCTCTTGCACCTAGACCGCGAACAACACATTATTTTCTGTGGCTTTAAAAATAACGTTCCTAGACTTTATTTTTAACGTTTACGAAACGGTATGACGACACGTTTGGTGCAGTGGCTAAGCGATTGGTTTCTGCGCTACGGGTCGTGGGTTCGATTCCCACACGGAACAAAAATTTGTATGGCCTAGAAGGTTGTTTCGAGTCTGGGCGTTTGTATGTGAAATTTGTGTCTGTAAATGCACCCTCGATACAAGAGAAATCTTAGAGTGAGGCAAAGATATAAAAAAAAACTTCATTTCAATAGGCCAATTCTACAAATTGTTTGAAATTGCAATCGAAACATAGCTCAACTTATTTTGCTTCAACGTCAAAACGGCAATTTTAAACAATTTTGTTTCGGCGTTCTGGACTCTTCCAGAACTTTCCTAATATTTATTCGTTGACTCTTGCCTGCCGATACAGTCACAACTATTCAAGTAACCAACACATAAACAGAGACGTATTTCACGTCCCGGACGTCCGTCTCACTCTGCGAATGGACTGCGTTCAATGTTAGAGCATTTTTAACGTTGCCAGTTGTAAAAAGTAAAATATAAACAAAGTTGGGGCGTGGGATTTAGAGGTAGCTTTAGTTTGTTGGGGCTTCTGATTTTTGTCACTATGTAAACGCTGGGTTTTACACTACTTTTTGAAATTATTCATAGGTCTGTTTTATATACGTTTTGACCTGAGTCAGTTTGAGTTTAATGTGAATTTATACAACATTTTATAAATGACCAAGGCGTTAGAATTTATTCGGATTTTGAATGTATTTTATTGTTATTTATGATTAGTTTCGGTTTCCTCGCATGCATTTTTCGGGATTGCCCGACTAGTTTCGGACCTAAACGGAACCTTTATTTTTATGAGCTGATCACGCTGCGAGATCGCGAGTCTAACTTACTAAAGGCTACATTAAACTTACGAAGGGTTACAATTGGGTCCGAAACTAGTCGGGCAATCCCGAATAATGCACGTGAGTAAACCGTAACTAATCATTAACATGAATGTGTCTCACGAAAGTTATATTATTTTATTGATTCTGATTTCTCGTACACACGGCTACATAATCGCTCATTCGCGACAAAAAAGTATTAATCCCGAAAACAGCATTTTTCAAAAAACGCCTTTGAGTATTTGGAATAAAGGCGTTTTCTGATAAATCCGGTCTTCGGACTTAATACGTTCCTGTTGCAAATGAGCGTATCAAGCTATACATTTCCAGTATGAGCTGATCTAGCTTGTAATATAGGCTTGCCGTACAATGAGAGGTCCGCTTTTACTGGAAATGTATAACAGGTGTAACTTAAATAACGCACAACCTCTTAAGGGGTCACTGTACTCATCATTATGAACAACTTTTACTTTGGGACCAAATATGAAATCGCAAAAAAATATCTGCTATTCCCTGCATTTATGTTCACATACCTCGTCAAAATGTAGGGAACAGCTGATTTTTTTTTCGCGTTTTCTGTTTTGGTTCCCCCTTAAGCGGTTGAGCGTTATTCAAGTTGCACCTTGTAGTTTAATATAAAAACTGCCAAGTATTGAATTCAACTGAACTTAACGCTACTGCAGCGTAACAGCAATAAAAATGTACTTGCTACCTACTAACAAAATCACGTAATACAGACTCCAATCAGGCAAAAAATTCACCGAGTTCAGCAGCCCGTAAAGCTGAAATGAAGAGGTATTTATGTAAATACCTTCAAATTAATGCTCATCGACGTTCTTTCACATATTACTTACTGAAATGGCAATAAAAATGTATAGTCAAGTACCAACGAGTGATCCGTTTTCTGATAAATTACATCTTTCCTTTTTCATTATGACTACGTATAAAATAACATATTGGAAATTAGCATCACATTGACAGTAAATAGATAAATTTTAGCGTTATTGGGCCGTTCAGACTACGCTATAATATGCATAATAGCAAATATTGTATAGCACAGCGATATTGCTCAGCAGACATGTTATATGGCACCCACCGCTGTACTATAAAGTAT
Source organism: Amphipyra tragopoginis (assembly GCA_905220435.1). NCBI lineage: Eukaryota > Metazoa > Arthropoda > Insecta > Lepidoptera > Noctuidae > Amphipyra > Amphipyra tragopoginis. The sequence goes on from HG992006.1 coordinate 11,085,383, forward strand.
TTATTGGCTTGCTGTGTGCGATTTTCAGAGCTATATCACATGATTCTCCAGTCCACCCCGACTCACTTCTACCACGTCCGTCGCTCGACGAATCGCCGTTAAATACCTTGCTATACATAGTAGACTGTCTTGCGACATAGCGTGTAGTGTGAATGCCATAATTTATACTTATAGCTTATAACGCAATATGCTATACTATATACCGTGGGACCGAGGTACCCGAAAGATTTTCGGATGTAGTTTGTTGAATAAAGCTTAATTTTCGAAATATTCGTTTTTTACGGAAATTCACAAATCGAAAAATGTCTACGGTAACAAGTCCTATGAACGCGGCGTTGCGACTTTTGTGATACCATACCCCTCCCGCCGAATGTCTTATCTATCTTCTTATCGGGGAGGGTTCTGAAGTGAGAAGTTTCTTATCCACTCACACGATAATTTATAAATGTTGCCAGTTCAACCTAAGGTATTGTTTACAAGGAAGTACTAAAGTCAATTGACTCATTAAGTAACGAAAAAAACATGCAAAAATTACTGATTTGAACTTTCGTTGATAATAACATTTGACTCATAATACCATCAGAAAGGCGTGCTTAAAATCTTTCGGATACCTCGGGCCCACGGTATATAGCGAAATAGTATAGCCTAGTCTGAACTGCGCTTTAAGCTCAAGAAAAATGATACTAAGTAATACTCTGAACCAAAAAGAGAGTAACAAAAAATAAGTACTAGCACAGTAATAAGCAATCCAATAAGATAAGCGGGTTACAATACATTCATTTTAATAAGTAGATAAAGTGATGTCGTTACAAAAACTTGACGTCTTCATCGACTGTCGATAACTCGATAGTCAATGAGCATTTATCGATTCTTATTTGATATTCATGGGAACGTCGTGATCGGAATATCCGAGTCTCATAAATAAAGCTGAAAGTCCTTCGTAGAAGAAACGATGCAATCAAGGAGGGTTATGACATGCTAGAATTAATCTTTTAGTACTCTTCGAAGCCGCTTTGAAAGAAGGACAGGGTGTGGGAAGTTTTATAGACAGACAGACTGGTTGACATAAGTTAAATGAAGTGTTATTACTGTATTATAAGCAATGATATATTAGCTGTTGAATGCTCGACTTCCATACAGGAATAAGTGGTATCCCGGTCGCACCTGTCTTTTTGAATTAATTTGCAGATCAGCATTCTAATTGCGCAACACACTCGTAATGGCTATGGCTATGATTTTGACAGGTCAACAATTTTCATAGCAACGTATGTATTAACAATCCGACTTCTCCACAACTATGTACCACGCAATGAATATTGTTTTTGACACATCAACTGTCATGATAAATGTTGGTTACGTTACGCAATTGCCCTGCAGATTGTTTTAAGCGATAAGACTTCCATTTGTACTGTTCTTAATTATGTGTATTCCTTCTGTTTCATTACTTTTAGTGTACAATAATGTATATCTATATCTATCAGAATTTGATTAACACTCGCAACTTAATTTTGCGTTCAATTCACGAAGACAATTTTCCCACTCCTTTTTGTGAGAGGTAGCGGCGTGGTGTGTATGCACATATTTCTTATTAATGTCTTATACAAGGTTAGTCAGAAAGGGGGTACTAATCCGAAAGGGTGTTAAAGCACCCATAATAATGAATAACTTTTGTTCTACAACTTTCCCTAAAAGTCAATAATTTAAGAGATATATCTGTTCAAAGATTTGATAAAAAATACGCTAAAATCTATCTGTCCTCAGATGTGACCAACTGTGTTTACGTTTTAGGTCAAATTCGAGGTCGCAGATTAGAAGTTTAATTTTCTGAATTCTTAACTAAAGAACGGATGAAGATTTAAAAAAAAAAACTAATATTAAAATCTCTTTCATTGGAAATTAAAATTATCGAATTTTAACACTTGCTTTAAAACAGTTATCAATGGTACTTTAAGTGGCCCGTGAATTAGTACCCCTTTCCGACTAACCTTGTATAAGTGTGCATATGCACACATCTAATTATTGTGTGGAGATAGAACTAATACAATAGCAATTTATGATGCACACTTTTGTGCACTGTAGCGATTTAGACAAAGAGTTAGGCTCGTCTTAATGGATTGGACGCACTAATTATATCATATTTCCGGACACGTTTACCAACAACTACCCTCATTTCATAATTAGATTACAGACATACACTTTCATCCATATTCACGCCATGTTTTGCAATAAGGGCCCGCCTACGGCTATACTAAAATATGACCCCAAAAGATCCTCGGATCTTTTTATGCACGTACAGCGATTTGGGATACTTGGACCGCCTTACAATCATACGTTCAATTTAATCGCAATAGGTCAGTGTTGGTACCCCTGGAGGTAGAACTTTTCTATTTTTAGATAGGTATATGATCTCCTTTTTGTTTATTTTTCTCTGGATTATTTATGTCAACTGGCTTCAAGATATTTGCTTTATGAAGCACAGTTACTCTATGTTTAGATAAGACGTAGAAAACTGTATTAGTTTTTGTGAACTTTTCGTTCTTCAGCTATGTCTACACCAGTGCGCTTTCATGTTCATCTTGCGTCTTCGTCTGAAGCATGCGTGAAGCGCCATAGCGCATGCAATAGCGCATGCCTTAATACTAGTTCGACAAAAGCGCATGCTCCTAGCGCACGCAAATCCATCTATTGTATGTCGACTGACGACTGACCGAGGCGCACCGGTGTAGACGATAAGCTGCATGCGTCATACGGCAATCAATATTGCATGCGCTTGACGCAAGAGGAATTGAAAGTTGAAAACGCAAGATGAACATGAAAGCGCACGGGTGTAGATATACCATATGGTGTTGAGTCGTTTTATTTCTAACTAGCTGTGCCCGCGACTCAGTCCGCGTAGAAGTCGGAAATCAATATTGTGTCGGATTAACTGAACATACTTCTTGATTTTAAATTCTAATATCTTTTGAGTGAGTGGGGTGCATGAAAAGAGCCCCCACGAGTGACGATACTTAAGGCATCCCCTAGGATGTCAAGTGCTGTTTTTTGGTGTTCGAAAATTTCAACAACACTTGACTAAAATGTTGTAGGTACGTACGAAATTTCAATATGTTGTGTGTTGACAGAAATAATGCTTTTTTATCTGAAGTGGCGCCACTTCGGTGGGGGAAGCGCCTTAAGTACGTCCGGCGCACCCTGGGTAGTCAGCCTCGCTACCAACCTTAACTGGCTAATCTTTTCAACAAAGCACGATCTATTCTCGTACATCTTGTACCGCCACGACAGAAGAAGAAGTGAACGAACCGATTACGATGAAATAAAAACTAAATGTTACTCCGAGATACGCACAATATCCTATCCTAACTATCCTAATCCTAACTAATATTATAAATGCGAAAGTAAGTTTGTTACCTTTTCACGCCTAAACCACTGTACCGATCATCCTGAAATTTTGCATATACGTTGTCAGGTGTACAGAAACGGACATAAGGTTCCTTTCATCCCGAAAAAAAGCACTGTTCCCGAGGAAAATAACAATAACGATAATAGATGGCACCACATGTCTTTCAAATCATGATTGAATTATATTCATATAGAAACTTTAGTAGTGTGTTAAAAGTTGATTGTGACATTCTAAATTAACGCGAGCTAAGCTGCGAGCAAAAGCTAGTTTTTTATAAACTAAAGTACCAATGGCACTTAACAAAATGTATGGAACAACAGTTTTTTTTTTACGTATTGCGGTTTTGTCCCATAGTAAAAGTTGTACAGAATGATGAAATGATGATGATGAGCAGAGTTTATGTTTTTCGGATGTTAAGCGACTAAAATCGGTTACGCACTGCATCTGATCCGGATCCGTAAAAATACAGATATAAAAAAACTCTGACCGAATTCGAATATTGCTTTTCGCACTGCATACGATCCGAATTCGTGAAAATACCGATCTAGAGTAAAAATCTCGGACCGAATTCGGATATTACTTACGCACTAATCCGCCCTCTGATCCAAATCCAAGCAATTCAGGGGTCATCTTTGGCTGTCCGATTTGAAATCCGAGGTAATGCGAAAGCGTTCATACAAACAATACTACGGCTACAATATTTATTCCGAATTGGAGACTCACGGATGATGGTGAGAAATCGGATGATGGAAGTCGGATCTAGTGCGTAAACTACCACACAAATAGTTCTATGACTACTTCGGAACGTATTTTCACGGATTCGGATCGGATGCAGTGCGTAACCGCTGTAACCAGTCATGCTGTATACTTACAATTTCAGGGGCCCAATTCTCCTAAAATAAATCTTGATAAATCACAACCGAACCAAGGCCGAACCGTTCATTCAGACAGTTCTCAATTTCAAAAGCTATCAAATTGTTTGACACTAAAAACAAAATCAATCATTTTGAAAGTTTTCGAAAACAAAAACTGACTGACGGTTGTGGTTCGATTGCGTTTAGCAACAATTTATTTTAGTAAAATTAGGCCCCAGTTTAACATCAGAAGCTACTCAATAAAAAGAAGAAGAGGGGTTCGTGGCTAATTAACAACTGCGCGGGTACTGATTTGTAATGTTAAGCTGCGCTCGCCACGGTCAGTCCGTGGATGGGTGACCGTTCGGTACACATCGAGACCCGGGTGTCATACGAATACCTATGGCAGTCGTTACGGGTACTTAGACGCCCAAATGTCTGACAACCGGTTTAACCTTAGGATATCGGCATTGCCCAGTAACTGGGTTGCAGAGGTCTGATGACAATCACTCCGTGTAAAATACTGTTATTCATCCGCATCTAGTTAGACTGAAATCTATCCCAACATAGGAAAAAGGCTAGGCCGAACTCAATAATCACAATTTTCAAAGTTCCAGATCGCTTTTCTTAGGAAGTAGGTATATTTCCAAAGTCTCATCATCATCATTCAGCCGTATGACGTCCACTGCTGGACATAGGCCTCCCCCACTCCCCAAACAATGTTGGGGGGGTTTGCCATAATCGCCACGCTTGGCAGGCGGGTTGGCGATCGCAGTATGGTTGTTAAAGTACTCAGAGGAGAACGCTGCTGCCCGTCCTCTAGTGAATCCCTTAGTCATCTTTTACGACACCCACGGAAAGAGATGGGGTAGTGCTATTCTTTCCAACGTCTAACAAAAATATTTACAAAAGCATTTCCCTTCTCAGAAATGATACTGAGGATCCATTTTCGCAGCCATAATTACTCGTATGATACCATAGACAGACATTACACGTTCTGAATACTTGAGCTTACTTGACACAATAATAAGTACCCTCCGGTCTAACCATGGAGTAGTGAACAAATAGAATGATCATGGGCTAGTGAACTGCGCGATCGATAACCACACAGTCTTTTGTGTATGTACAATGCCGATAGTTGATATATGTAACTAGCTTTTTCCCGCGGCTTCGCTCGCGTTAATTTAGAATTAGACAATCAACTCTTAACACACTAATAAAGTTTCTAAAATAATACAATTCAATCATGATTCGAAAGACACGTGGCGCCATCTATTAAGGTATTGTTGTTTTCCTCGGGAACAGTACTTTTTTTCGGGATTAAAGGTACCCTATATCCGTTTCTGTACACCTGACAACGTATATGCAAAATTTCAGGATGATCGGTTCAGTGGTTTAGTCATGAAAGGGTAACAAACAAACAATCTTACTTTTTTTAGGTTAAGATAAGGATATATTTTTTTCTTTTTTTTTTCTTTGTTCTGCATGTATCTTCTATTCTTCTTCTTCTTCCTATCATGAATGATTGGAATTAATTAAATTAAAATAAATACATAAAGAAGTATACTTAAGGTACAATTCCGTGCATCGCGGCCGATCGCAGCCGCGCGCGATCTTTCGCGTGTGGAAGAAGCGTGTGGCTGATGCGTCAATAGTCAGAGTATGAAAATGTATGGCACCGCTTCCGAAGTCTGCGACAGACGCGTGCGGCTAACGATAGATTAGTCAGTATATTATAGACACGACTACTGACGCATTAGCCGCGCGCGTCAGCCGCATGCGACTGATGGCGTGCGGCTGCGATCAGCCGCGATGCACGGAATTGTACCTTTAGATGGTTTGGGCATGTTGAAAGAATGAGTGAACGGCGATTAACAAAAGGAATTTATAACGTGAATGTCAAAGGAAACGCCAGTAGAGGACTCCCTAGACTAGACGGACATACATCGATGTTATTGGTGATGTTCTTAAAAAAGGACATGTGCGTAGTACTCTCAACCGGCGTGCGTGTATGACAAAATGTATGAACGTGGATGAAGCGAAAGGAGTATGTAAGGATCGTAGCATGTGGCGTTCTACAGTTTCTGCCTACCCCCATGGGAAAAAAGGCGTGAGTTTATGTATGTATGTAAATAAATAAATATTCACCACTGGATTGCACACACGTACGTCGCGATGTTTACGATCTTTCAATGACAGATGTTTCAATGCCCGCATACGAGTATAAGCATAATCAGACCATTACTGTCCCACTGCTAAGCACAGGCCTATTCTCAGAATGAAAAGCGTTTAGGCCTACGCTGACCTGGTGCAGGCTGGCGGACTACACACCATCAAGATCAATTTTCCTCGATTTTATTTGATTGAATTTTAGATAATCAAATTCAGATACGCACATGAATCTACATCGCATGTCTATTCCTCAAATGAAATTTTGCCCATCCAAAGGTTGTCTGGCAGAGAATGCTTTTAGCGATAAGACCGCTCAGTACAACTTCTTTTACATGTTCTTTTGTATTGTCATCATCATCCTGCCTTTATCCCAACTTATCTGGAGTCGGCGCAGCATTTGTTTTTCTTCCATACAACTCTATTAGCCGTCATCTCAGTAGTCATCATCTTTTATACATTATCCATCCATCGTTTCTTTGGTCTTCCTCTACTCTTATAACCATTCACATTCATACTCAAAACTTTCCTCACGACATGTTCGTCATTCCTCCGCATCACATGCCCATACCATGTAAACCGGTTTCCACACAATTTCTCAGTCACCAGCGCCACTTTCAGATTGTATGAATTCGAAAAGTCAGAGGTGCGTGCCGGGATCAAACTCAGAGGCTCCTGCGTGGAAGGCAAACGTTCAACTGCTAACTGTAGTGTCATTCTGTACGAAACCTACCTCAATATCGACGGTTAGCTCGATATCCATAATGTCACAGTATAGATAATAGACGCAAATAACACACAGATAATTGACAGTATAATCAATAACGCGTAGTTTTGTTATCCACGCTGTGTCACAAGTGTCTAATTGACAGTCGCGATCGAGGTGAGATTCTTACAGAATTGCACTGCTGATTCCTGCGTACTTCACAAATTCGATGAAGCTCTCCATCTACTTATTATTTCGTGGTTGTCACTCGTCACCGACCTACTCAAGTATTCTGGTCTTGTCGCCCGAAGTTTTCCTTCAACTCGTTTTAATATGATACTAAAGTTGGATATAATCCGCACTTTAAGAGTTTATTTCATGATATTGCCGATAAAAAATGAGAAAATGGTGGGATAAAATTTTTGTTGGTGTTCAGACAATTTTGGTTATTTTTATTCGAGTTTAAGAGAGTTCTGTGTTATTCATTGTTATAATGAAGGAGGTTTTATATTTCTTTAAAGAGAAACGGTTTTGTTTTTATATTATTTTATTTTTAAAACCTTTTTTTAATTGTACATCACGCCCGTGGTGTATTTATTTAGAAATGGGAAAGTTTTTTTTTCCTTTTTGTCTGCACCTAATTACAATTTCTAAAGGAATAAGAAGTAGAATGCTTTCTTATTCAGAATGTTATCTTAGTTATCTCGATAATTTAATCAGACGCAGATTCAGCGTTCAAATTAGTTTATAGTCACAGCTGGTCGGAGACACAGTCAAGGGATTTAAAAATTCTATTGTAGGTGATCTGACACGCCACATGCAAACTACGAAACTCAGGGCTCGTAACTCGTAACTAGGGCTCGCTCCCCGTTTACCAGGGCCTCGAGGTTTCGTCCGCGTGGATGTCGTTTATCGCGTGTTCCGCGTTTTTCGGGGTAAAAGTAGCCTATATAAACAACGTGTTACATAATTTCCCTTAAAAAAGAAAATGTTAATCTTGCGTTTCAGTGACGATTTTATTTTATGATTTGTCCAATTTTTTTTTCGAGTCGTTCTTTATTTTTAAAATATTGCCAATGGACTCTTTACAAGGGACCTTTTAATCCCCTTTCGACTTTAGGAGTATTTTTGTAACACGTTGTATATGGGCCTTTTTGGCGCAACCGTGACTGCCGTGAGGCACACTTTCCTGCTAATTTCTTTTTTTTGTTTTTATTCCTTTATTTTTTATTGTGTGCCTTTTAATATGTGCTAAATAAATGTATTTTCTTTCTTTCTTTATATCCTTTTCAGGGTTCCAAACTATCTCTGTACCAAGTTTCATCAAAATCGATTCAGTAATTTAGTCATGATGAGGTAACAGGCAGACGTACAGAGTTATTTTCGCATTTAAAATGTTTGTAAGGATTTAAATGACGAATTCAAGTTTTCTCTTCTTTTTTGCAATGAATACACACGCGCCAACTAGAGCATGCTAGAGCATACGCGACAAACGTAGCTGTTTTTTTTTGGTATATTAAAAGCACAGATTAAAAGTAAGATTGCGGTTCGTTCATGGAGTTCGTTTCATTTTACGCAGCGCTTTTTAAAGTGAAACTTCCTTCATTAAATAATTTAACTTTTAAAACTAAACTTGGTCTTGATAAAATAGGGATTTGCTTGATTTTACGATCGTCGACCAACGCGAGGACCTTCGAGAAGGTTGTGGTCATGACCATACTGACCATAATACGTGCATTCGCCACTGATTTTAGTTGCCTTTCCCTTCTTGAGAGCGAAAATAATCCAGGTACCAGAGCTAGCTATTGATATTCATATCAAAACAAGTACAGTCAACAACACTAGTCGTTAAATATTTTGAGGTTTTTAACTTAATTATTTCTAAATTATAACACTACTAGAGGTGGCCCACGAGTATGTCGTTTATCGTGTATTACGCTTTTTCGGGATAAAATAAGCCCATGTCCTTCTCCAAGGTCTAATCTATCTCTGTACCAAATTTCATCAAAATCGGTTCACCAGTTTAGGCGTGAAAGCGTAACAGACTGACAGACAAAGTTAATTTCGCATTTATAATATTAGAAGGGATTCTTTAAAAAACTTACTTCTTTATAATTATTTGTTTAAAAAACGTTGTCCTTATCCAAAACAAAAATCCGGTACTACATCACCATCAGTTAAATGAAACAAAACATCACCAAAAAAAACTCCAAACATCATTAACAATTTAACAAAAAAAAACTCAGATTCAAAACTTTAAAAACACAGTTACGTACAACCCTATACAATTTAATTGAAATTATATTGAGAAATTGATTGCGTTTCTGAAAACTTGTAATCGTATATTTAAATCACAATAGTATTTTTTAAAGAAGCCACTAGTTATTTCTTTTAAAAAACGTCATCCTTATCCAAAACAAAAATCCGATGCTACATCAGCATAAAAAAACTCAAAAAATTACCTAAAAAACTCCAAACATATTGTGTATTTGACTGGAAAACTTTAATTAGTCCGTCAATTAGATCATCAAAAAATAGTTGACCCGGATTTTTTCTTTTGTTACGTGAACCAAAATTTACGAACATCCGACACTTTTAAAATTCAGGCAAAAGGTCACAAGCAAGTACAATTTTTACTTGCTTCTGACGTCATAAGCCCCACTCGAGAGTGACTCGAGAGTTTTGATGCGTTTTATCTTTCCAAATATTCATAGATTTAACAAAAGAAAAAATACGTTTCCACTATTTTTCAAAACTCTAACTAGCGGACTAATTAGATTTGTAATTTATTGATGCTATCAACATGCCTATTAACAATGAACAAAAAAAAGCTCAAATTCAAAACTTAAAAACACAGTTACGTACAACCCTATACAATTTAATTGAAACTATATTGGGAACTTGTTTGCGTTTCTGAAAGCTTCAAAAATTGCTCGTACCTACAGTTTTTTGAGCTGAAAAAGGACTGTAGGTTTTTCTATTCGTAAATTGTTCACGGTGCCCTGAACAATCAAAAGTTGCTTTTCATTTAACTTATCGGGTTCCAAACAATGCGGGTATCGGAAAACCCGGGAAGGGTAAAATTGGTTTATACCTTTGTCTTGTTGGTTTAAATCTCTGAAAGAATCGGATTTTATTTACGAAAATGAATATGTATGTGTGCGTCTATTGTGTAAGTTATTTATGTGTGTGAAGATTAAATTGTTATAAAGAATTGGAGAAACAATTGAATTGGAAAATATACAGGGTGTATCCGAATTCGTGTAATTTCTTCAAACTGCGTGATCTACTGGTGACGTTGTTGACCCTGCATGGTTTACTTTAAGAAATAAAAAAGAAAAGACTGTTTTGTTTCTGAGTCATTTTAGCACCCCAAATGACAGACTGCGCGGAACGATATCGCGTTAGTGGTGCCCGCCAGATGTGTCGCTGTCTATTATACTTCTGTAGTTGGTCCTAGGGAACCGTTTCTACATAACCGGGCAGTTATTGGCAAGACCTGAAGGGTCTCCAGCCAATGGGGGGGGGGGGAGTAAAATACTAGGGCGACCCCTAGTGGGACACGGACCTCGGCTTACGGCGTTGCTGGTGGGGACTTGGGAGGGGGGGGGGGGACAGCTTGATGAGGGCTGAATTATCGGTATGAATGTGTCGCTGTACTTTCGCGATGGTTTAAATACGATCAATCAATTATCACTACCGCAAGAAAAAAAAGATTTTTTATTTTGTGTTTAAATCTAAATCCCATGCAGTTGCAATCTAAATCTATAATAGTAATTTAATAGATCATGTATGGTTTTCAGGAATTACACGATATCGTTTGCACCCTGTATAACGATACAAAGTTCTTAGTTTCTGACGCCAATGTTAGTACAAGTAATAAAAATAAACTCACAAGTTCATCTGTGACATTTAGATCTAAATCGTAGAATAAACTTGGTAAAACATAAAAAGTAATTTAACTTTTAATCTAAATCTCAAACATTACCAAATTGAATGGCGTTTTAAATCCGTTTGAATTTCTTTGTGTCACGCACTTTCAAGAGCTATGAAAATATTTGCCGAAGTAAATTGAATCATTAATCGCAGCAAAACCATTTACCCTGAGAACCTGTATTCCTTTTTATTATTTTTCTTTATTTAAATAACGTTACCCGACGTTAGGAATAATCATGTATCGTAGGTGCGTTTACAGACTTTTGGCCCCACGTTGGGCGACAATGTCACGCTTAACGGGGGTGGCTTGAGGAGTCAACCCTTAACGAGCATGTGTACATAAAATCAGAATCTAGCAAGAAGCAGAAGCAGTTTAGCAGGTGTGTAGGCACTTACTGAATAATAAGGAAAACACTTATAACCTTACAATAAATATTTTGTAATCGTTACCAATTAAGATACAGGGCGTGGTTCTATGACAATACGAGAAGTCCAGGGTCTTCAGGTGTAGGTGTAGGTTGACTTAACTGGCGGCTGCTGAGGCGCGAGAGAGCACAAAGGCGTTTTTTTTTTTCTATTGGACTGCTGTAGATTGTCCTAGGGGACCGTTCCTACGTAACCGGGCAGTTATTGGCGAGACCTGAAGGGTCTCCAGCAAAGGGGGGGAAGTAAAATACTTAACCTAGCACTAAGTGCAGCGTGCCGGACTTTTTATAGGCGCACCCCGCCAGTCGCCACCACTACCACCGTCACAACACACACAAACACCCAGACTAGAGGTGATCGTTGAATCAAAAAACGGTTTTGTAGAGCGACTTTTCGTTCATCAGCGATTTAACTGTTATTAATCAATGAAAATATAGAGGCTGTTTATTTAAGTCAACGCATTAGCTCAACTCACATAAAGTCATTTCAGTTCAATAAAAAATATTATTCTTATCAATAATCTTCAATAGCTAATTTGCCCCATCTCTTCCCGTGGGTGTCTAGATGATGGACAGCAGCATTCTCTGAGTACTTAAACAACCATTCTGCGATCGCCAACCCGCCTGCCAAGCGTGGCGATTACGGCAAACCCCCCTTTTGGGGGAGGCTTATGTCCAGCAGTGGACATCTTTCGGCTGAATGATGATGAAGATGAATTAATTTGCAAAAAAAATTGTTGATGATTGTTATCGTTGACGTAAATTGACGCTAAACGCTAGGCATTCTTCGTATGCTTACTTGAATTGATTAAAAAACCTGTTAATAATTTAAAAGCTTTTTTAACGTGTTGACCATTGATGAAACAATAATATCCGTAAGCCATACAAATCTTTGCTCCGTGCGGGAATTGAAACCGCATCACATTGCATAGCAGCCAAACGCTTAGCCACTGTGCCAACCATGTAGGTAGGTTCATTTAATTCGGGAGCGTGTCAAAAAGTATTATTTACTGGTAAAAAAAGTTGTATTTACCCAAAAATTATAAGGAAGTATTTATATTGCCTACTTTGGGATCGCGTTCTAAAGGTACGAGTTCGTAGGCGACTACATACAGCACCAGCAGACGACGTGTCGCTTCGACACTACTGGTTTCTATGTATTTCCGTATTTCCATGAAAAACTTTTCGCAACTAGCGACACGTCGCCCGACTACACGTCACACGACCGCAGACGACGTATCATCCGACCGTAGATCAGTAGTGCCACCGACGCTGGAGCGACGACACGTTGAATCTTTGTCAAAAAATGAGTTTTTCCAATTCCGGGGAAGAAAAACTGAAAAACCAGGTGGCCTAATATCCTGCACTGTACGATGCATCTAACAAAACCAAAAGATACAAAAGTAAATCGCGATCGCTAATCCTAAACAGGTCATGCATCTTGTCTCACGGAACATTCAGAACCAACTGGAATACGACGTGTCGTCTGCTGCAGCTAATCTGCAGTTGGGTTCGGAATCATGACTGCAGCGACATGACGCTGCGACGTGTCGCTACGACGTGTCGCTACGACGTCTCGCTAAGACGTGTCGCTACGACGTCTCGCTACGACGTCTCGCTACGACGTCTCGCTTCAACGTGTCGCTACGACGTGTCGTTACGACGTCGTCTGCTGCTGCTGTATGCGGTCGGCTACGAACATCCTTCTTTTTTTTTCGTTATTTTACATGGTCGCATTTGACCCTAGTCGCACCTGATGGTAAGCGTATACAGAGTCTAACATGGAGCACACGAATCTAAGTAACAGAGTTAAAGAGGGATTCTCCTTTACCCCTCTGGCTCACACATACATTACAAGAGGCCGCTGTGTGTAGCTATGTGAGTGGCAAGAGTGGGTGTGGTATGAATAGTCGTCGTCCTATTATAGGATGGAACAAGCATGTTCGCGATGCTCACCGGGATGCTAGGCGAAATTTTTTGAATTGGGTGTCACTTGGACGGCCCCAATCCGGTCACTTGTACAATGAAATGTGGGAATCTAGAAAGTTGTTTAAAAAGCAGTTAAAGTTTTGTCAAAATAATCAAGAGTTAATCAAAATGAATATTATAGCATCAAAGCATAAAAATAAGGACTTTCGGGGGTTTTGGAAACAAACGAAAAAGTTGAGTCCAAAGCAGAGCGTCCCGGTGAGCATCGACGGCATCAGTGATCCTAGGGAAATAGCAAATATGTTTAAGTCGCATTTCCAGGTGAAATCACCGTTACATACAGTGAGGGACGATGTTGAGGCAGTCGTGTCAGGTGTGCCAGAGCGTGTCACCGCAAAAGAAGTTATGGTAATAGTGAAAGGAATGACTAGAGGCAAATCACCGGGACACGACGGCCTCAGCATCGAGCACCTCCTTTATGCTGGGTCGCACCTCCCGGGACTGTTGGGTGTGTTATTTACAATGTGCATAAGGCATGGTTACCTGCCACCTGATCTTATGAGTACAGTTGTGGTACCAATAATTAAAAATAAGACTGGAGATGTCACCGACAAGTCTAATTATCGGCCCATCTCGCTAGCCACAGTCACATCAAAGGTACTCGATGGTCTGCTTGAGAGACAACTTAGTCGACGTTTAAATCTGCAAGATGCTCAGTTTGGGTTTAGGCCCGGGTTATCCACAGAATGTGCCATTTTGTCTCTTAAGCATACTGTCGGGTACTACACAGATAGGCACACATCTGTATATGCCGCCTTTCTAGACCTCAGTAAGGCATTTGACCTGGTTAGGTATGATATTCTTTGGCCCAAATTAATAGATTCCGGTGTGCCCGTTGAGCTAGTCAATATTTTTAAGTACTGGTATGGCCACCAGACTAACCGCGTCAGATGGCTTAGTCGACTTTCTGATGAGTACAGGTTGGAGTGTGGGGTGAGACAGGGTGGACTGACATCCCCCTCACTCTTTAACTTGTATGTTAATCAGCTGATTGGTGGGCTTAGCAACGCACAGGTCGGATGCTCAATAGATGGCCTGTGTGTAAACAACATCAGCTATGCTGATGACATGGTGTTGCTGAGCCCATCTGTCGCTGCGCTCAGGAAACTGATTGCCATTTGCGAAGAGTACGCTGAGTCACACGGCCTCTTGTATAATGTCAAGAAAAGCGAGCTTGTAGTTTTTCGAGCCAAGGGACGAAGGCTGGCCTACGCGCCGCCTGTGATGTTAAACGGTGTAGCTCTTGTCAGAGTGTCGTCTTTCAAGTACCTCGGTCACCTGGTTGGCGAGGACTTGAGGGATGATAACGACATTGAGAGGGAAAGGAGAGCGATGGCAGTTCGCTGCAATATGCTGGCCCGCAGGTTTGCAAAGTGTAGCGCAGAGGTTAAGGTAACCCTCTTTAAGGCCTTCTGCCAAACATTGTACACTTGCAGTCTGTGGGTGAGGTATACGCAGAGAACTTTCAACGCTCTCCGAGTACAATACAATAATGCCTTTAGAGTGATGTTGGGGCTCCCGCGATACTGTAGTGCGTCAGCCATGTTTGCTCTAGCGCACACTGACGGGTTCCTCACGGTGATACGCAAACGTGTCGCGTCACTGATGCGCAGAGTCCGTGGGAGCACCAACACCATTCTCAAGGTTATTGGTGATAAGCCGGACTGTCCAATAATGCAGCACTGGGTGCATACTCATGTGCATGTAAACGGTGCATCGAGCAGTCCCGGCAAATATCTCAATTAATGTATATTAACATAGATATAAGTTTTTTTTAATTTTACTAACAAAATATGGGCAATAATGCCTGAAATAAACATATTTTATTTTATTTTTTTATACACACGACGGAACACAGTAAACTGCTTGGTGCCGACTTTAATTTGAGGGTGGTAGCTAGCCAGGCGGACCGTATATATACTGCCACCTTTTCACAATTTCTGCCATTCTTATTTAGTACCAAATGAAAAATTAAATCGTTAAATAAACATTAAATCCTACAGTAAAGAGAACATAACGGAATCATTTAAATCAAACATTATTTTAGTTCATAAAACTGTTGTAATTAATTTCGAGGAAGTAATTCTGGCCATCCGGCCGACAACTCCGCAATTTCCTGACGATTGTACCCGACTCGCCTTCAAACGGCAATGTCGTTATAAACTTAGATAGTACCGGGAAATTAATATTATTAATAATAATTGTAATCGTAATTACATAAAATTTTAATGGAAGGAAGATTAAAGAGTGTAATAATTTGATTGCGCAAGTTACAAGTAATAGTCTGGCCGTAACTAATTCGAAGAAGAGGTAATAATGTTTTGGTGATTTATAAGAAAAGAAGTATTTAATATAAATTGAAAATGTTTTAACGAAAAAACTGCAAACGTATCTATCTATATCTATACTAATATTATAAAGAGGTAGAATTTGTTTGTTTGTATGTATGTAGGAGGTAATCTCCGAAACTACTCATCCGATTCCAAAAATTCTTTCACCAATAGAAAGCTACGTTATCTTTGAGTGCTTTAAGCTATATTTTATCATCAAAAAATTAGGGGTCCGTAAATAAATTACAATAATGTATCCCAAGGTATCAAAAAGTGGCTTATCTATACTAATATTATAAAGAGGTAGAATTTGTTTGTTTGTATGTAGGAGGTAATCTCCGAAACTGCTCATCCGATTTCAAAAATTCTTTCACCAATAGGAAGCTACGTTATCCCTGAGTGCTATAGGCTATATTTTATCATCGAAAAATTAGGGATCCGTAAATAAATTACAAGAATGTAACCCAAGGTATCAAAAAGTGGCTTAACTATACTTACATTATCCCCCTTATTACAAAAGATGGTCTAAGAAAAACCTAGGTTTTAAAATAGCCCCGTCTCTTTTTGTTATATGACTTAAGAAAGTGATGGATATATTTTAAACCTGGGTTTACCTTAGTCTTGGTTTAAACCATCTTTTGTAATAAGGCCCAATATGTTTCAAGAGGTAGAGTTTGTTTTAACATAGTCCGTGAGAGTCAACCTTTTTTGTTCAAATTAGTCGATCAAAACACGGGTAGAATCGAAAGATGAAGAGATTTCAATCATGATACTAATCCTTATCCAAGTAAATAATTTCATATTCAAGGTTGATTGGTTGTACATGTAAAATGTTCTTTAAATAATTCGAATCG
Source organism: Amphipyra tragopoginis (assembly GCA_905220435.1). Taxonomy (NCBI): domain Eukaryota; kingdom Metazoa; phylum Arthropoda; class Insecta; order Lepidoptera; family Noctuidae; genus Amphipyra; species Amphipyra tragopoginis. The sequence goes on from HG992006.1 coordinate 11,102,046, forward strand.
GACCTTTCGTTTAGAAGTGCTAAAAGTAAGATAAATGCCGCGGTGTGAGCCCATGTATTAGATCGGCTCTCCGCAATGACTAGAGTGCGCGCAAGATAAGTCTGCGCGCGGCCGAAATCGGAACTAATCATGGTCCACCAAAGTGTGTGCCGTTTTATCAATTTGATAGTAGAACTACCTGATTGTAGGAATATTTAACGGGAAAATAATGTTTAGCGATAAAAAAGTTAAGCTTAAAAAGCGGTAATTTGAACTTTTGCGATCACGGCAACGTTTAGCACGCCCTCAGTCGCGCGCAGAGTTATCTTGCGCGCACTCTAGTAACTGGTTCATCGTGTTTGAGCTCGTATGACTCGTCATGGAAAGCACTTTCTAGTCACATTAATAATCGCTAACAAGGAACGACAGCCCCATTACAAAGCCGGGGGTATTTTAAACTTTTTAATTAAGAGTTACAGATACAAAGACTTAAAAAAGGTAACCCGTCACCTTTTTTAGGGTGCCGTAGTCAACAAGGAACCCTTATAGTTTCGCTATGTCCGTCCGTCTGTCTATCTGTTCGTCCGCAGCTTAGCTCAGAGACTCTTAGTACTAGAAAGCTATAATTTGGTGGATATACCTTCATATTAATCACGCCGACAAAACAGAAAATTAAAATCATGAAAAAAAGTGTGGATGTTTTTTTTTTCTCATCTTCCCTATGGTATGGGATGTTGGATAGGTCTTTCAAAAATATACCGGGTTTGTGAAAACAACTTTTCGAAATTTTTAAGGGATCCGTTTCTGAAATATTAAGCTTTAAAGTGCTAATAGAGTCAAGTGTCCCCCCCCCCCCCCCCGCCAGCTATGCTTTTGGATATGCGAAAAAATTCACGGTAGTAGGTAGTATATATGTTACGGCTAATAGCCGAAGTGTGGCTACACCTAGTTTTAGCCGGGTACAACTAGGTGCAGCCGGCCACATGCGGTTAAACTTAGATGTATCCTACTTATCCTCGGGTAGAACTAGGTTTACCCTTCATCATAGCGGGTAGAACTAGGTGCAGCCGCACACCGGTGGTTAAGGGGAACCCCGACACGGATAGGTTAGGTTCGAAGGGGATGACGGGGGCTAGAGTGAGCGAGCGAAGCGAGCGAACGAAGCCCCCGTCATCCCCTTCGTGTTAGGTTACTTTAAACCCTGCAGACAGAAATAAGAGCCCCGCTCTGCGGGGCTCCGTCGACTTAAGCTACACCTAGTTCTAACCAACTGCTACTGGTTGCACCTAGTTGTACCCGGCTAAACCTAGGTGTAACCGCCATTCGGCTTTTACCCGTAACATATACAACGAAATTAAAAGAAAAACTATCACAGCTAAGTAGGCTGTACAAGTTTACGAGTAATAGTTGACCAACTTATAAAAGTAAATATTTCCTACAAATTCCATTGAAAAATTACGTAATAGTTGTGTTAATTACGTAAAAATGGGGGGCATCAATGTTCAGCCCCATAATACTATTATAATCCGAGTTGACGTATGTCGAGGTGCTATATAGTGCGTTAAAACTAGATTTTAGTACCTCAAGCTCGCAACCACCAAACCAAATATATTGTACATCCATAATTCGGGCTTCAAAGCAACCCTAAACTGCCGGTATGGTCCATCCGACGCGCAGTCGACTGTCAAAGGGCTAGCAGGTGAATTGAATCAGGGTCTCTTTGGCCCGAAGGGTACCAAACTACCGACCACTTACAACTTTACCCAGAATAATGGATACGAAACCGCACGTTATGAACTTCCACTTGGTATTGCAATATGGCGGACAATTCCATTTACGAATTTGAATTGAGAATAATTTGGCGATAGCTGATATTTAATTGTAGAATTTGGGGTTCGGTGTTTTTTCCTAGTAATTCGCTGTCGGACCAACAGTATTTTGAAACCACGATTTGAATAAAAAAATGAGTGAAGCAGTTGTTTTAAACTTTTTTTGAAAGTTGCACTTTTATTTATTTAAACATTCAAACAGTCTTGACTTTCGAAAATATTTGTTTTGTCATTTGGCTCCTTGCTTATTGTCCTAATGCTGGACATCGACCAGAGCTGTGCGAGGAAAATTTGCGGTGCGAAAATGTGTAGCGAGGATGTGAAACGGTGTGACGTTTTCCACCAGAGCTGTGCGAGGAATGTGTAATGCGTAATGTGTTAATGTGCACAAATGATCATCTACCTCTTCCAAACACCATCTATTGACTGGTAGGCGCATATTTTCAAATCCTCGCACACATTCCTCGGAACACATCCCTCGCTCGCATTTCTCGCTTGTTTTGTATGAACAAAAACCTCGCTCCGCTAAGCCCATATCCACCAGAGCTGCGCAGAGCGAAGCTAGGTAAATGAAGTGATTCTATTGGTGCTAACAAAACACATTCCTCGCTACGCAGCTTAGCACAGCTCTGGTGGTTGCCCAGCCATAGGCTGGTGTTCACCAAGAATAATACTCTGGTTAAACAACCGTTTAGCAAGTGACTGCAAAAATAACTTTGGTTGATGTTGTTCGAAAGTCATTTTTATGATTATTTTATATTAATGTAAGAGATCATTACTAATAAAAATCGAACTAAGCAATATTTAATAACTAGGCGCATCACATTATGTAGCATTAATGGATGCTATTTTACTTCACAAAATAATCTAACTGTGTATACGGAATTACATAACCTCGTAATTGGTAGTAAATACACAGTAACCGATAATATAGTCTATACACGTTAGCCAGCCAACGCATTACGCCTATCGCCCATTATTAACCACTTCGCTAGGCCTATTCGACAGAACTGGAGCGGTAGACGCTATTCTCTAGACGCAGGCCCGCATAGACTGTGTAGACGTAGCTGTATAATGATATTTGTAAGGAACGAATAAAGGAGAGCGTTCGTGCCTTGAAGTGTACGTGAAACCGTTGGTCCCATATACCTATGACAGTTTATGATTAGTTACGGTTTACTCACGTGCATTTTGCGGGATTTCCAGACACGCGGCGAGGTCGAGGGAACTCCGAGATCGACTCGCGATCTCGCCGCGTGTTCAGCTCATTATGGTCTCCGTTTGGGTCCGAAACTACTCTGGCAATCCCGAAAAATGCACGTGAGTAAACCGTAACTAATCTTAAATATGAATGTGTCCTATGACAGTTGTTACAGCTAGTCAAAAGCCCGAAAGTCTGACTAAAAGTCTAACCCTTAGAATATCGGCATTGCCTAGTAACTAGTTGCAGAAGTCCAATGGCGGTCGCTCCGTGTAAAATACTGGTATCCAGCCGCATTTGGTTAGACTGGACGCTGATCCCGAAATAGTTGGAAAAAGGCTAGGCAGAATAGGGAATAACGGAGAAGATTACAAAGTTATGGCGATTATATAAATTATGGAAATTTATTGATTAGAGTACACGGCAGTGCCCCAGACAAGGTCAAGCAGACACGGCCGTACACCCCTTGCTCGAAGCAACACAAGGCACAAATTTTACAAGTGACATTTTGGAACTGCTGCGTTCAAAATAAAGTTCGGCTCTTCTTAAAACCGACTAGTTCCGCTTCAAGACGATGGGTACCTATAAGATCTTATTTGACCACAACATTGGCGTTGTGCGTGAGCTTTTCTGTCTATTACACTAAAAAAATGGATAACTAAACTAGTTTAGTCATTTTACATAATGCCCAATTCTGATAAATATCAAACAAAGTTAGATTATAATTAACAAACCGCTTGTTTATCGGTAGCTTATTAAGTTGGTTACTAGTAGCACAAGTTATGTAGTCACTTTTTGACGATACTTAAGCACGTCCGGCGCACCCTAGGCAGTCAGCCCCGCTACCAACCTTGCTGACTGGCTAATCTTTTTACCACACCATGAGCTATTTTCGTATAGCTCGTGCTGACACGAAAGTCGTAGAAGTCGAAGAAGAAGTCACTTTTTAAAGAAACTATTAAAGTAATATGGTGTTACTTATTACAAAAAAGGTTTTTTCAATGTAACGCATTCACGATACAGGAGAATTCCCAAAGTTACAGGCTACTATAAAAAAAACCGGCCACACGAGGGGTCCGCAACATTACCTATAAAAACGGCAAAAAATCACGTTTGTTGTACGGAAGCCCCCTGAAATACTTATTTTATCCTATTTTTTTGTATTTGTTGTTATAGCGGCAACAGAAATACATCATCTGTGAAAATTTCAACTGTTTAACTATCACGGTTCATGAGATACAGCCTGGTGACAGATGGACAGATGGACAGCGGAGTCTTAGTAATAGGGTCCCGTTTTACCCTTTGGGTACGGAACCCTAAAAACAAGGAAAGCGGTGCAAAAATCACCCCAGTTTCCGATAATCCAAGTACACTAATCAAAATTTCCATATTCTATCCTAGCCTCCACGATACACAGGCAAACCTAACTTCTGTTTCGTATTACGCTACGCTAGTACTGCCGACGAAATCACAGAACACGAACTAATGATGCGCGCCCAATGGAGGGTAAACTGAAACAATAATTAAACATTCAATTCGGCCAAACAGAACGGAATAAACACACTCGCACGGTCTGCAACTCATACGGAACTATCCGATATCGCTTTACGTTCTCAAATGCTTCGGGATTAAATACAAATCAGCGAAACGATGCCGAACGGAATTCCTCTTGGATCTGAAATATATAGAATAATAATTGAAATTTTGGGGACTATTTTATAGATTGGGTTCTTTATTTCTGTACTTTTCTGATTTGGGAGATTACCTACTTACTGGGATTTATTTAATTCTAGAGCAGGAAATGCCGGAATCAAATAAATTATTTGTGATTTTGTAGCCTTTCAAACTTATTTATTTACTAGCTTATGCCCGCGGCTTTGCTCGCGTTAATTTAGAATTTGTCAAACAACTCTTAGCACACTACTAAAGTTTCATAATAATAATAATTCAATCATGATTAACGTAAAACCGGAGGGAACATTAGACTAGCTTTCTACAACCCCATCATACATGTATACATAATAAAAAATGTATCATGAGGTCTACTGAAAAGCTTACAAACCGCAGGGCAGCTTGTGGCGAGCTGTTGGTGAGTGGCGGCACTGCGTACCTTATTGCCTCAGAGAGTCGGTCAGGGCCTCGTCTCCAGTTTGCCTTTATTGGCTGGCTGGAGTGGAACCCCAAGAGTGCCCGCAGGACTCTCAACTCTGGCTTGCCTTTATCGGCCGTCCAGAGGGGGGCCGCCAGAGCTATATGCTCGGGGGTGGAAGTGTCTAATGGCGTAATAACGGGGAAACCCACTCCGGGTCTTTTAGACCCGCGACGGCGAAACCGGGGCCACACCTCTCTACACCTCTAGCCGCTCACACGTTTGTTGCCCCCTTCGCCTATGTACTGGCGGCTTACCTACAGGGGGCCCAGCTAGTGAGCTGGCGAGTCACCGTCTGCCAACGCATTTCAAATTTAAACTTGAAAGGCAGACGCCGTTTTCTTCCGGCAATAGAGGTTAACCGATCCACTAAACACCCCCTCCCATAGACCAGATATTTTTTTACCATAGTTTACAATAGTTTTGCACCCACTTGGGACGGTCCATGACTGTACTTCAATAGTACAGCCGTGGATAGTCCCCGGTTGGTGCCCCACCCCATTTTAGATTAAAGTTCTCAAAGGGGCCTCTGCGCGTTGGACCTGTGTCCCCGTGTATGCCTTCCAAAAGACCGGACATCTTCCGCACGGAAGATGAGCCGTGAATAGAGATACATAATTCAATCATGATTCAACAGACACGTGGCGCCATCTATTATCACTATTGTTGTTTTCCTCGGGAACAGCACTTTTTTGGGGATTAAAAGTACCCAATGTCCGTTTCTGTACACATGACAACGTATATAATATGTAAAACTTCAGGATGATCGGTTCAGTGGTTTAGGCGTGAAAAGGTAACAAACAAACAAATTTAGGTACTTTTGCATTTATAATATTAGTTAGGATTAAAGTACAGTCCCACATAAATTAAAAATATCAATAAAGGTCGAACAGTGTTTCATCTGATGTACTTGACGATAACGGGGTACATAATAATAATCATAGGGCTAACGGCTGATTCCTATGATTTAATGATTTACAGGGCGTTATTAGTTAAAATTAAGACTCTTGTATCTTTACAAACAATGAAGCAAAGACCACAGCTTTGCATAGTAGCCCTTACGTCAGTAGCAATCACAGGTAAAATTAGCTTACGAGTCTGTTTATATGCTCAGTTTGGCAATGAAAAATGCTACCATTGGTAATCAAAACGAATCGTTTTTTGCCGTAGGAACCGCGTTAGTGAAGAAATAAGACTTAAAACTTAATTTAACAATAAGAATTAACCAAAAAATAAAACAAGAGTATACTTAAATGAAACGTCCAAAATTAACCTTCAAGCTGCATGCTTCTGATTTTCTTTTTGAAACTTTTGTAGTTTATCAGGAAGTTATATTAAAGAATTCCAATAGTGACCCAACTGTCCAGTGATATTTAAATAAACTTAGTTAAATAATGAAATCTCAATATGTTACTGTATGTTGTGTACTATGTTAGCACCGATGACACTTAATTGTTTCGGGCTGTTTTAAAATGAAAACTCAGCAATGCCATCATAGCGCCAAAGGGACTTCTTTATTCTTTTCTATTCATCATAAAATATGAGGTCATTTTTATGGTAATAGTTCATCTCATGAACTATTATTACCAGTTGCATTCTCTAATCCCATCGTACAAACAAAAGGAACTGCGAATCATCTAACAGGAAAATTTAAAGATCAGATTCATTGAGTTATGGTTACAAAAGGAATAAACCTCAACTCGTCATGTAGTATTCGTTGAATGTTCCTCGTATCCAGTAAATTTTGATCTGTCTTGAGACATTATGAAATATAAATTATATTATTTGAGAATGTCTCAATTTATGTTAGCTTGATTATGTCCGTAAAAGCCGTTATAGAATTACACGCGTCGCATGAAAAGAGAACAGTATTTATCAAGCTCGGGTAGATATTTTTATATCCAAATATATGAAACAACTATTTCAACTCATCATCTTAAATGAATCAAAAGAGATCTGGAAAATCTAAAATGTATTTTAATTCTTTAACAATTGTATAGAAAATTTAATCAATGTACAACTAACTGTTTAAATTACTGAGGAAGCAAGTTCGTATTTCAGTCAAACCGTTAATTCAGCCCTCATCAAGCTGTCTCAATCAATCAATATTTTCTCCATCACAATCTCCCGCCAGCAAAGCCCTAAGCCGAGGTCCGAGTCCCACTAGGGTTCACACTTAGTGCTGTTGTTGCTAGTAGTCATGATGTTAGTGTAGTACAAATAGTTAGCTTAGGTTAAGTACCGTGGAATGGGGTTTCATTGATCAATTTCGAAATTCAAATGGCCATATTTTCTAAAATATAAACGAAAAAAACACGAAAAAAAAATCAGAATATCGGTTTTTACTGTACAATCGATACAATGAATTAGATTTATTTTTTAATGACTAATATGTCGAAGAAAAATATAAATGTGAGTGATCAATGTTAAACCGTAAGTGGGGTTACTTTGATACCCCCTATTTTTTTCACGGAAACTAAAAGTAACCCTTTTAAGCGACACTTTTTCTAAAGAACGAAAAAAATCGGTCAAGTGCAAAAAAAGTTATTACATTTTTAAGAGTTTGGGGGTGACATTGATCAAGGCAATAAAAATAACTTTTCAAAAAAAAAACAATTTTATTATCAATTCTTTATTATACTCCATGGTACTTATTGAAAACCATAAGATCTTCTGCAACAGCTGTTACAGCTCGCTCCAACACCTCATCATTAAAATTTCGATAGGCGCGAGCGTCTGGACGCTTTGTATGGGTACTTGGCAGAGCGCTGAAAGTAAAAAAAAGTATATAAAGCAGTCATCATTGAAAACATATTGATAGTTTATGTTAAAAATGGCAGAAACAGCAAAATTGCTAGGTTTGGGTGAGATTGAACAATGATCAAAGAAACCCCATGCCTATGATCAATGACACCCCGCAAAAAAGAAAAACCGTCAGTGAACGAAATTTTTGAGGTTAGAATACAAAGCATGACGTCTTTCTCAAGCTAAGTAAACACTTATCAACATAAACTAACATTTTTTCTAGCACCTTTCATATCCAATCCGGTACCCGTAAAGTTATTTAAGCCTTTAAAATAGTTGAAATGCAATACTCACAGTTTTTTATGAAAATCTCCAATATCGATCCGTTTGTACGTGCAGCGCTTGGGCATTGACAAACAGTGACATTCAGTGATGCACACCCAAGAATTAAAATCGTACGCTTGCGTTTAGAAAAGGAGAAATTTCGGTTTTAAAAAATTATTAAGTTTTTATCAAAGTCACCCCGTGAATCAAAGTAACCCCATTCCACGGTATTTACTTCCCTACCATTAGGTGGAGACAAAAATTTCTTTATTTTCCAGTGCACTTAAACCATTATAAAATAAAGATCAAAGTACTGACCTACGCCATTATCTAAATAGTACTATTACAAGCAGTTTCATTCCAACTTATAACCTGCGTTTAGACGGTGAAACGGCTACGTACGGTAATAATACGTTGCAAACTTATGTCATGGTTCCTGAGTGGTCATGGTCTAAGGAACAGGGTAAGTGCTATCGTGCTTGTAATTTTCCGCAGTGAAGGACAATTGACAATACTGCTAGTGTAATGTTTATGCATGTCGAGTATTTAATAAGTAACGACTTTAATAATGATGTCCCTAATCGTTTTCAATATTTAGTTAGTTAGACATAGACATATTTATTTGGTAATCACAAGTCACAATAATCAGATTACAATTAATTAAATTCTAATTATTATTTCATTAAATTTACATTAAATTAATTCGACATATTTATTGCAACATTTTAAAACTATTCTTTTAAAATGATCATATTTGATCGTTATTCATAACTTTATTGGCCACATACTCAAACGCTGCTTAATTATAAATTACCGTTAACTTCGTGGTGTCACTGTCACTTCACCTTATAACGACAGTGACAGCACGAGTATTAACGGCAACTTAAAATTGAGTAGCGTTTGAATTTTGGCTATTAAATAAATACAACATACATGCTGCCAATGACTAGGCTCCAAAAAATTTGTAATTCATTTAGGTGCCAAAGTATACGTTTCTACAACAAAATTCCAAGCAATATTCAAGAACTAAGTCTTAATAAATTTAAGTCCTGTGTAAAGCAGAAACTTTGCTATAAAGCTTTTTATAAAGTTAAAGATTATGGACGATAAAAATGCTTGGAATTGAGCTGCTCGCTCTTATCACAGAAAAATCATTGTAATTCTTTTGTAACTCTTATTTTGACATTTTGCATGATAGATTATTATTATTGTTGAATTTTTTTTTTACTTTGACATTTTGATGAATAATTATTCAATTATTAATATGTTGATAATATTTTTATTTTATTTTATTTTTTATTGTGAATGTGAGTACCGTGTAGGCTAGTATCCTACTCGAATTTCATAAGTGTTCGGCGGTTTTGAGTGTTTTTTGTGACCTACGCAAATGTCTTGCTGATTGGTGGCGTCGTGCGTCGGGTCGTTGAGCTCCCTAAAATAAGGTTGAGCGACGCGACGGCTGATGCATGCGTACCGTCAGTTTAGACAGGTCGACTCAAAGCTATTATGGCTCTTTCCTCAAAAGGCCATTCCAGACGTTGCCCTACATTGTTACACTCGCATAGTTTTTGATACTACAATGTCTGGACTTTAAAAGAGACCTTGACCTCTGAGTTTGTTTCGGCTTTTCTTCTCAGAGCTAGTCAGATAGGAAATGCCGGCTCCATATATTCTTAAAAAAACATTTAAAATTGACTTGTAAAAGTGTCTGTAACAGATTTATTTACAGAAATAAATATCATTTATGCCCGGTTCTTATAACCAAAAACGAATCATTTTGTATACTAATGGTAGCATTTTATTTTTTTGCATAACTGTAATATTTTTACCCGACTGCGTGACTGCAAAGACAGGGTTATGTTTTTCACGCGTGTCTATATAACTAATACTAAGCATGATTTTTTGAAAACCTATACGTCTTGTTTACATCTTTTCAGTTCTTTCTTTTTTTTTCTACATCCTCTTTTTACCAACTTTTTAGTTCGCTTTTTAAGCAGTCGGGTTTTGTTTTCATTTGTTTTTTAGACACTTAGGAAGTGCTTGTATGAAAGCTATGAGGTTTTTGCTTCATTATTGGTAAATATACAAGTCTTACTTTTACCAATAACGCTCGGTAAATCAAAGGAATATTGGCCATTATCAGAATAGGTACCTACTAGTGTTGTCGTTATTTGCTTCTCGCTCAAACAAGTTTGTGTGAGCAAAAGATACATAGTAAATCCAACATTTCTGATTGCATTCTTTAAGTAATCAGGATTCTTCGACGTATTTTATTATGATTGTTTGCTTGTATCATGTCAGTTTAGTTCTTGCACTGTCTTTTTGATACTTGGTAACGCGTACAAACTCAGTATTACGCAGTTCCTAATTTGTTATAAACTATGTAACAGAAAGTTACATTGTTTGTTTCAAAATTGAACAGCCATTTTCCTATCTGAATTAATACGGTGTTTCTAGCTAACGAAATAGCTCTTCAGTGTATATACAGTGTACCTAAATGCCAACAATGTTGTCAGTTCAATTTACCGAGCAAGATACTCCGTACAATAATAAGCAACAAGGTTTCCACCTCCAAACCAGGTCATATCGGTTGGCAAACAATCCGTCGGCCCCCCTGATGAAAAGTGGTTACCACCACTTATACTGGTGACTATTTTTAGTGGCTGAAAAAAATTGGATATGTATGGGGAATGGAGTAGAAGATTTTGGCATATTTTTTTTTGCATTACCTTTTATGAAATTGATTTAATTATCTATAGTTAGGTACCTACTATACACCGAGACGTAACACACCGGATCATCTCAGAATAGATGAAATGGCGACACTCACTGGAATAACTTGCGACACACGGATGCCTCTCAAGTTAAAGGGGAAAATCTACAAGTCCGTGATAAGACCTGTCGTACTGTATGGATCGGAATGTTGGGCCGTGAAGAAGACGGATGAAAAAAGATTGCATGTAGCGGAGATGAGAATGTTGAGATGGATGTGTGGAGTGACCAGAATGGATAAGGTCAGGAATGAGTATATAAGAGGAAGTTTGAATGTAGAGCCAGTGACAGAAAAGTTGAAAGGGAACCGTTTGTGTTGGTATGGGCACGTGAAGAGGAGAGATGAAATGCATGTGACGAAAAGAGTTATGAATATAAATGTGGATGGATGGAAAGGAAGAGGGACGCCAAAGAAAAGATGGAATATGAAAGAGAAGGGAGTCAGTGATATCATGACGGGTGACAGGACGGAATGGAAGAAGAAAACGTGTTGCGCCGACCCCAAGTAACATGGGATAAGAGCAGGAAGATGATGAGTTATCTACTATAGAAACTCAAATCATGTATGTATATTTGATTTGAATTTAGTTATTATTTAATTGATTAGTTTCCTTCAAAATTTCTGTTTTTATTGATAGTATGAAAATTTACTTCAAATTAGTAGTATTTGTTGACGGGGTTCTACTCCAATCACCTATTATACCCTATTTTTACCAGACGGTAAAAAAAACATCCGGTATATGTATAACCCAGCAGGAGGGGCTCGTGGCTAATTAATAAATAAAGGTTAAGCTGCACTTGCCGCTATCAGTCCGTGGATGGGTGACCAATCGTTACGCATGGAGACTCCTGCGAGCCTCGCAGAGCACTTTCAGCCGTCAGTCAGTCAGCGGTCCCGGGTTGCATACGACTACCTATGATAGTTGTTACGGGTAGTCTGAAGCCCGTAAGTCTGACAACCAGTCTCACCTTAGGATATCAGCATTGCCCAATAACTGGGTTACAGAGATCTGATGGCAGTCGCTTCGTTTAAAATAATGGTGTTCAGACGCATCTGGTTAGACTGGAAGCCAACCCCAACATAGTTGGGAAAAGGCTAAATAGAAAATAATTATTTATAACCCAACAACACTAAGAAGTTTGCTGATGAGTATGATGATGACCTTCAGCTGGCTTCCCACGGTGCGTGGTAGCGCGCACTGGCTGTGCGTGGTATCGCGCACCGGCTGTGCGTGGTATCATCCGGTAAAATTACGCACCGTTGGAAGCCACATTATGAGAGTGCGTGATTCGAAGGCATTTTTTCATTCAAAATACCAAGTGAAAGAGAACTCGCACCTCACCTTTGCATTTACCGACTCGCGGCGGATACGGCGCACCGCTCCGCACGCGTCCGCGTTGCCACGGACGAGTTTTATCCCATGGTGCGTCGGTGCGAGCTCGTGCGTCGCGGTGCGCGATATCACGCACCGTAGTAAACAAGCATTAGAGACATAGTTAGAAAGTCACATGTGTCTGTAGCTTCACCCTTATACCCTTCAAACTGGAGCACAGCAGTACTGCTTGGCGGCAGAAATAGGTGTGATGGTAGTAGGTACTCTTCTTCCTTTTCAGTTGGGCAGCACATACAATATAAGGCAAAAGTATTTCAGGTACACAAAGGTCTTTTTAAGTTCGAGTGACGCTGATGAACCACGCTATAAAGCTGTTTAGAATATTGCAAAAGCAATGTTAAAGGAAAAATATAAAACATTATTCCATCAATCATTTCTATTCTTTTCATCACAAGCTTCAGTATTCCACAACTCACTAGCACGCTAAGTATTCAGCTAAAGCCCCATTCACATGCTAAGCCCGTCCGATGTCATAAGCGCACTACATGATTCTATAATATTAATATTTTCTCGCAAGTGCGTCATGCATCTCGGACGGGAGCACTCCGAGTAATGGAAACTACTATTATAAATTTTCAGCACTAAAAGCTTGTCAGTGTGAGGGGACATTGATATTTTTCCTTAGAATCAACTTGGGAGTATCAGACAAAGGTGCTCTAATGGTTCCACGTCAGTTAGGTGGCTTAATGTTTATGTAAAGGTGTTGTTATCAGACGATGCGGTTACTGTGTAGTCGGCTCTTAGAATCACATTATGGACTACAATTCAGAAATAATTTTATTGTCTTGTATAGTCAGAATCATTTTGATCATCACACCACGTAATGGTTCGACGTCAGTTAGGTGGCTTAATGTTTATTTTTAAATGTTTTATTATTAGACGATGTGGTTACTTTATAGGTTGGTTTATTAACCTTATTAATTAGAATCTCATTAAGGACTCCGGGTGAGAAAGGATTATCTTCTCTTATGCCGTTAGTGTCATCACGAACATCATTATCAGTCCAGAAGTTTCAAATCTGAGTATGGATCTCGTCATTGTTCGGTACAATGCGCGGTCGTTAGGAAACAGAACTAGGTATAATTCCCACAATAGTGATTGTCGGTGTAAAGTAACACAGTAAAGTGATTATAGGTGGGGTGCAGCAACCACTTTCTTCATCGTCCTCCTGCCCTTATCCCAATTTATTTGGGGTCCGCAGCAGGTTTGATGCTTCAATACGTCTCTACCAGCCGCGATCTCAGTGTTAACTTGATTTCTAGCCATCTTTTCCATCCATCTCTTCTTCTTCTTCTTTTCTTATAAGTACTTGATTTTTTTTAGTAACCTTCTTTTCCTGCAGCAACTATCTTTTTCTTATAACAATATCCCTCTAAAACAGGGATGCACAGACTTATTAGTACTTGGGGCCACTCGAGTGGACTATGACCTAAAGGCGGGCCACCACAATTAAAAACAATAAAAAGTTAAAATTAGATTTCTTAAAAAATATTAATATCGTAGTGTGGGCTTTTGATAAAATTCAAAATCTTTATTCAGAAGCTAAAGAGTTTAATTCGCTGGCGGGTCGCATGTACATCGACGGAGGGCGGCCCGCGGGCCACGATCTGTGCATCCCTGCTCTAAAATCATAATCTTTGTAATATGATGATTTTGGCATTACTACTTTAAGGTCGTCCTTTTTATTGATCTATGGAGCAGTTGGATGTCCATTATTAAAACGTCTACCGACTGACGTTAATAAAGTACTAAGACTTTCATAAGAATCTAAAGCAACCAACTGTTTTTGGCACTTTCTGCATAATAAATTCAACATAATTCTATGAGGCAATTTTATGTAAAGTACATTAAGTAAAGGCGATGAAAAAGCATTTTTTATTCACATATTCAATAATGTTCTTTAAGAAATCGAAAGGTGTTTGACAGAATTTAACAGCATTCTTCAACTAAAGTGATTTTTCTATTTTTGCATAGTAATCAAAAATAGTTTGAATATCATCCATAATAACAAAGTATTCTTTCTCAAATTTTCTACGTTATTCTTATTAAGAATGTATTTTTCACTAGCTGTTGCCCACAGTTTCACTCGCAGTCTAGGTGAACTACTTTATGTTCTTGGCTTGCAAAAGTATTTTATGTCCTAATTCAGGTCATGATCTGCCTGTGCACCAAATTTCATCCAAATCCGTTCAGCCGTGAAGGCGTGATTGATTAACAAACATCGAAACTCACAAACATCCTTTCACGTCAATAATATTAGTAGGATAATAGGATTAAGCCACTAAAATATTTGGTAAAGAGGTCGCAAGCAACCTCGCCCGCTTGGATGTCGTTTATTGCGTATTCCGCGTTTTTCTCTACTATACTATGCATGTATTATACACATAAACCTTCTTCTTGAATTACTCTATCTATTAAAAAAACCGCATCAAAATCCGTTGCGTAGTTTTAAAGATCTAAGCATATATAGGGACAGACAGCGGGAAGCGACTTGGTTTTATACTATGTAGTGATGAGGCTGGTACTCCAATGAGGCGGAGCAAACACAAGCAACACCGTGCACCAGACATAAGAGGAGAAGAGATATTTGAAAATTTTAGTATCCTATTCGTCAATGTAAACACAGCTCCGCTCGTCTGCGCAATGCTTCGTCTAGATGCATTGTCAGCCTTTCGATAACATGAGCCTCATGGACTCGGATCTCTAGAACGGCGATTTCAACAGTTATCGTTAAGGTGAAGTAAAACACACATTAGAAGTTTCAACAGCTCGGAAAATCTATTTTAAGACACTAAAAACTACGAATCCAACTTTTGTTTTTTTGTTTTTGGTATTTAAGTACCTATAAGTACCAGTAAGTGAATGATCGTGCCCGAAACTCCATTGACTAAACTTGACTCGATAGGAAATAATCACAAAGTTTGCTCAAAATCTGCATTTTTCCTAATAAATATATGGAAAAACCAGTTTCATTCTTTTGTTACCAGAGATTTTTCAATGAAATTTTCTTTCCCGTGTTGAATAGATACGTCAGTGAAATTTGATTTTATATATATTACTGTGAATGAGTTTATGTCGTTTTTAAAAGAAATACGTTTAAATGCAATGAACTTGGGCCTGGAGACCACTTCGCCTTAAAATCAAAAACGTTCCGAAAATATTTAAACTTGCTTCAAGTTATTTTCCACTTTGGGTTAGTAATTTTATCATAATTCTTCGCTGAACCATTTAATACAATTTCAAGAATATTTACTTACGTACTTTATTAAAATTGAATCCAGACAGTCCAAATTTTCTAGGACTGGTAATAAATTAAAACAAGGTATTCCACCAAGCACTTCGTAACATAAAATACAGAATATTAAACTAAATATGAATTTTATGATCTTTAAGTTTAAAAGGAATAATGGCTCTCTGATATACCGACTGGAGTTACCGTTTCAAATATTATTTTATTTTTTTAATTGTCGACGTCCGTGGTCTAGTGGTTCGAGTGTTGGACTGCTGATCACGAGGTCGCGGGTTCGATTCCCACAGGACACAAATATTTATGTGATGAACATAAGCGTTTCTGTTGGTCTGGGTGTTTCTTATGTATTCTTCTTCTTCTCTCGTGTCAGCACGAGCTATACGAAAATAGCTCATGCTGTGGTGAAAAGATTAGCCAGTCAGCAAGGTTGGTAGCGAGGCTGACTGCCCGGGGTGCGCCGGACGTATTTTAGTATTGTCACTCATGGAGGCTCTTTTCATGTAAGTACCCCTTGTCAGCTTCCAGACGCGTGCGCATATTATGTGGTTTAGATACGATCACTTATCCGTACCGCATGAAAAAAAAAAGTTTTTTATTGTTTGATTTTTAATCAGTCTAATTCCCGTGCAGGATCAATCTGCACCAGTAGTAGATCATGTGGTTTTAAGGAATTACACGAATTCGTTAACAGCCTGTATAAGTATTATATCCATAGTCTAGTACCCATAGTACAAGCTCTGCTTAGTTTGGGACTAGATGGTGCTGTGTAAAAAATGTCCCAAATATATTTATTTATTTATAGATATCTACATATTCACATCTGCCACCGTCATGATATCCCATCGTGATTAGCTGATAGAGATCCTCGGCTGGAAAAAGACCATCGTAAAATGTAAATTCCAATTTACTGGAGCTTAGGGCGGATTTTACCAGCGTCCGATAACTTCTGTCTGAGGAATAAGTGGGACGCTTTGACAGAACTTATATTGAAAAGTTGTCAAAATGTCAAGTCTAGTCCTCAAATAACAGACTTCGATAAAATCATTCATTTTAGGGCAATTAAATAAAAGCTTGTTTTTAAAAAGTTTTTTAACCATTAATTTATTTTATATTTTTTAGTTATGATTGGGAATGTTTTTATGTCTGTTTTCGTGTTTTCCTCAGCAAGCCCTTTCATATGATACCCATACTGTGGTAATACAGAAAAAATAACTAGTCCGCCATCTTGGATGATCTGCCATATTGGAATTAGAATGACATCACATAGCTAAGCATGTATTGTCATCCAAAATAAGCGTGTATACCACATTTCAACTCAATCGGTTAAAGATAACTGATTTAAAATTCAGTTGCAAGATTCCACCCGGACAAACATACATACAATGCAAGTTAAAAAATTAAAAAAAAAAGCTTGTAATAAAAATCAATCGTAAACAAACAAATGAAAAACATAAATCACCTAACTGAAATACTGTCGCAGAAAGTACAAAACGGGTTAAAACCAAACGTCGAGAATCTTTAACTCATAATAGGAAAATCGTACTAAAGCCATAAAAAGCACTAAGTACACATTGAAAAACATTGTATAATCCAATTGAAATACGTAGCAGATACTACAAAATGGATAGTAACCAGAAGAACTTTCCAATACGATAAAATAAATCAGAGATTATTGAGCACATCGGCAGTCGTGTTCTTTACACTCGATATAGCACCAACCATAGCCTAACTTCGGCCATTCGATGGCAGCTAACTTAACGAAATATGTTTTTCTCACAGGAAAACATGTATTATTAAGTTTGAAGCCACGTACGATACGGAGAGGGAGTACAGTTGGTATGTGAGCTTTTTGCTCACAGAGTTTTTGTATCCTTAAAATTATGATCATCCTTTTCATAGTCTGCTTTTGTTTATAAAAGTCACAATTCTTTTGAAATATGATGTTTCTGAGTATTAGGTACCTGATGTCCGTTAGTATCAAGATGAAATAACTTAAAAAAAAGTAAAAACCGACCTCAAAAAAAAACTAAAAGAGTCAAATAATTACCATATTATAAAACGAATAGTTTTAGAAATCGGTGCCTTCAATTTGGTTCAGTGTAAAATTCTATTTTAAGTGGCATCAACAATACACAATCATGCAATTTTACAGCAATCCCGGGTAATTTGCTGTTATCCATTGAAGAGTTCCACCCGTGTAAATCCCCTATTAGTGATTCAAACAGTGCCGGATTAAGACAGAGCGGGGCCCGTAGCAAATATGAAAGGGGGCCCTTGAGTGGCATTACTTATTAATTTTACTGTTATAAAACAGTGGTATTACACTGATTTTGTATTAGTCCAAAGCGAGCGATCGAGCGATCGTCGAAACAGAAATAATAACACAAAAGCACGTAAAAACTAAGAAACTAACACGAAATAAAAAGGCCGGTAAAAAAACAAAAGTTAAAAAAATACACGCCTGAAAAGTATAAATTAGCAATATATGCGTTTTTTTTAATCATTACCTTTTCATTGTCAGTTAAGTTTTTAGGCTTTAATTTCTTAAATAAATAAACGTAATGAAATGGTTTGTTTCAATATACAAAAGAAAATAGTCAAGTGGGTAGTACATACAAAGCGTACTTAGTAGCAGCGCGAGCGCGATTTTTTTTCGCATTTTTGGCGATCGCATGATGTCATTCTAAGTGCATTTATGGCTTTTGGCTAAATTCACAAATGTTCAATTTTAAGTTGCCGATAAGTCTAGTGCTGTCACTATCG
The DNA here is from genome assembly GCA_905220435.1 of Amphipyra tragopoginis. NCBI lineage: Eukaryota > Metazoa > Arthropoda > Insecta > Lepidoptera > Noctuidae > Amphipyra > Amphipyra tragopoginis. The sequence goes on from HG992006.1 coordinate 11,120,452, forward strand.
TTGGACTCTCGTGATAAGGTTCACTCAAAAAATTACGCTCAGGCAGAGATGAGTGGGTTTAAATATGCGGAGCCCCCTTTCGCGCGGGGCCCGTAGCAATTGCTACTCTTGCTACGTGGTTAATCCGGCACAGGATTCAAACACTCACAAAAGAAGAGAAGTGTGCATCTTTCTGACGTCACTTTACTGCTGGGAATTGATTGTGGTATTTTCCGTAACGGTTTCTGTATCGACATAACTCTTCCGTATTAATATTAGAAAACTTTTCATAGAATTCCAGTGTAGCGTAACTAGTACTTCTAACTCATCCAACATCCAACTAATCCGAATGTGTTTCCGCTAAGGATAGTTTCACAACATAACAGTTCTACGGAATCTGTTCTCAACTTTGTACACTAGTTCATAACTTTCACACACCTATCCTTATTTATTACAGAGAATTTCACTGTGCTTATTCATGATAAAATAGTATCAACTTCAATGCATAATTTATAAGGTTAACATTTTATGAGAATACTCTAAAATCTTCGCCGAGCCACCTCGTTTGTCAAATAGACAACATTCTAAGTCGAAGATCGCAGTTTAAAACAATTTTAATTATAAAAAAACATTTAAAATTATGCTCGTAAAGTTGTAACACAAGGTTAGTCAGAAAAGGGAATTAATCCGCGAGCCACTTATAGTATCACTGATGACTGTTATAAAGGAAGTGTTATTTCAAAATTTAATCATTTTTGTTTCCATGCAAAATTATTTAAGTTTTTTTTTTTAATTCTTCATCCCTGCTTTAGTTACGAATACAGAAAATATAGCATCTAATCCGTGACCCCAAATACGATCACAGCTGATCATAGCAGAGGATAGATAGATTTCAGAGTATTTTATGAAATCTTTATAATAATAATAATAATAATAGCCGCCGGAATCCAGCCCCTCCGTGAGTGCTGTGACACCGGCCGCTGCAGTAGCGTCGAGCTCCAGCGACGAGTATTACTCCCCGCCGTCGTCGCCTCCACCTGTACGTCGTCGGGGAGGAGCCCGGCCGCCAGCCTGCTTGGGGCCTCGAAGCCAACCGGCCTCGAACAGGGTCCCCGCTGCCGGTGGAAATGTGTCGCGCATGCGATGGACTCAGTCCATCAATGAAAATGTCATGCGCGCATATTATGGGGCTACAGAGGGGGGAATTAACCTCGCTGCGTACCGAGATAGGATGCTCTCTCTGTTTCAGGTGCTTGAGCCGGCCATCAACGTTTCGACCCAGCGACTGTCGGATCAGGTGCGTGTCATCCAGCGAAATCGTAGGTTGGACGACACCGTACTTGAGCGGCTTCGCTCTGAAGTACAAAATAACCGTGCCGTCACACCCCCGGTGCAGGCCGCGGTGCAGGCACAGCTTCCTGCTGTACCTCCGTGTCCCAGTCAAGGTGATGGGGAAGGTGACGGTGAGGTTATTGAAGTAAGTAGCCAGTGCAGTGACGAATTGAGGAGCGCTCTGGAAGGTGCGATTTTGGAGTATCGGGCCACACCGCCAGAACTAAGACCACGCTTGCCTCGTTTACCCATGCATAAAAAGAACAGGGCGCTGGTGTGTGCTCTGGACTCGCTGCTGTCAAGTTATTTTGATGGCAGCGAAGACCTCGCCGATACCCACTCGATCCTGTACTGCGCGGCGATTGCGGCATGTCGTGTAGCTCACGTCAAATTCACAGACAATGAACGAGCTACACGACCGAAACCTGCCGTACCGGCTTGGCAGTACAGGATTGAGCGTCGTATCGGTGGGGCTAGAGCACTCATTGGCAAACTGATCTGCTTCAGGGAGGGCAACACTCGCCCAAGAGTGATGCGCTTTGTGAGGCGGGCGTTCTCGGGGACTGATATCAGCCCTCGAGATTATATGTCCCGCATCACAGAGCGCATCGACTTCCTGAAGCAGAAGATTTATGCATGGGCAAACCGCATTAGGAGGTATAAGCGTCGTGTGGAACGATATACCCTGAACCGCACTTTTCAGAGTGACCAAAGGCGGGTGTATAGAGCTTGGGAGCGACCTGACACATGTGGGAGTGATGTGCGCCTGCCGGATGATGACGCCATGAGTTCATTCTGGCGTAGCATCTGGTCGGTGCCCGTCGCTCACACCGAGGGTGGTTGGATGCGGGATATCGAACGAGCGTGTGAACCAATTCTGGAAATGGGGGCTATTATAATCAGCCCCCAAGACGTAGCCGGTGCAGTCCGTCCATTGCCCAATTGGAAGTCTCCGGGGCCGGACGGGCTGCACAATTTTTGGCTTAAATGGCTGCGCAGTTCGCACGCTTGCTTGGCGTCCCAATTCCAATCGTCCTTGGAGTCAGGATCGCTACCCCAGTTCCTTACAACAGGAGCCACCCACCTGCTCTATAAATCTGGTGGTACCGCGGAACCCAAAAATTATAGGCCGATCACATGTTTACCGACGGTCTATAAACTCCTTACATCCATTTTGAGAGTCAAAATTTCTAATCATATTGATAGCAATTCTATTCTGTCTCCTTCTCAAAATGGATGTAGGAGTGGGTCCCGCGGTACTAAAGAGCTGCTCCTCATTGACATGGCCATTAGCCAACAAGTTCGTCGCTCCCGAAAGGATCTGTCGACATGTTGGATAGACTATAAGAAGGCCTACGACTCGGTGCCACATACATGGCTCATGAGGGTGCTGGAGTTGTATAAAATAAATACAACTCTTCGCACCTTCCTGATGTCATGTATGAGGCAATGGAGGACGGTCCTTCGCTATCCAGGATGTCGAGAGATTCGGGGGAGAGGGGAACCGATAAGGATCGAGCGTGGTATATTCCAGGGTGACAGTCTGAGTCCCCTGTGGTTCTGCTTAGCTTTGAACCCCCTGAGTACATTGCTGGAGGGAACAAGGCAAGGCTATCGGTTGAGGGGAGAAGGTCAAGTTATATCCCACCTCCTCTACATGGATGACCTAAAACTATTTGCCCCCACTGATTTGCGACTGATGGAGCTACTGAAGGTAACTGAAAACTTCAGTAGCTCTATCAGGATGGAATTTGGTGTGGACAAATGTGCGGTCATGCATGTAAAGCGAGGGGGGATTGTGGAATCCGAGGGAATCCAACTCTCGAATTCCATACAACTTAGATCCCTCTCCCCAACTGAGACCTACAAATACTTGGGTATGTCGGAGGCTTTAGGTATCAGTGAGGCCGACATGAGACAATCGTTACGGGAGCGCTTCTTTGGCCGCCTGAATAAAGTATTAAGAAGTCTTTTATCAGGCGGAAACAAGGTGCGCGCCTTTAACGGTTGGGTCATGCCGGTCTTGATGTACTCCTTCGGCATACTCAAGTGGACTCAAACTGATCTTGACGCCCTGGATAGAAGGGTCCGTGCACTGCTGACTGTACATCGGATGCATCATCCACGCTCTTCAGTGATGAGACTGTACATTCCGCGAAAGTGTGGGGTTCGAGGCTTTTTAAACGCTAAGACCCTACACAACCGCGAAGTGTGCAGTCTCAGGGAGTATTTCCTCCAAGCTGAAGGGGAGATGCATCGAGATGTGGTCGCAGTGGACAAGGGACTCACCCCGCTCGCCTTGGCTAAAGAGAACTGGCGCAAGCCTGCAGTACTTAGTACCAATGATCGCGAGGAAGTATGGCAAAGCAAGGAGCTACACGGACGTTTCTATCGGGCCCTCCACGGGCCCGAAGTTGACTTTCCAGCGTCCGTATCCTGGCTACGTTTTGGTGATCTCTTCGGAGAAACCGAAGGTTTTGTATGTGCAATTATGGACGAAGTCATGATGACGAACAATTATAGGAAATATATTGTGAAGGATGGCACGGTTGACATTTGTCGGGCATGCCACCGTCCGGGAGAATCTATCCGACACATTATCTCCGGTTGTTCTCGTCTTGCCAACGGAGAGTACTTGCACAGACACAACCTGGTGGCCAGGATTATTCATCAGCAACTTGCTCTGAAATATAACCTTGTGGAATCGGAAGTACCGTACTACAGGTATGTGCCCGACCCAGTTCTCGAGAATGGTCATGTCACATTGTACTGGGATCGATCTATTATCACTGACAGGACTATTGTTGCCAATAAGCCTGATATAGTGGTAATAGATCGATCAGAGCGCCGCACAGTGATTGTTGATATCACCGTCCCTCATGACGAGAATCTCGTGAAAGCTGAGAAAGATAAACAAATAAAATATCTTGATCTAGCACACGAGGTTGTCGGCATGTGGGATGTGGACTCAGCAGTCATTGTTCCGATAGTAGTTACGGCGAATGGCCTAATAGCCAAGAGCCTCGATCAACATCTCAAGAGGCTCTCGTTGGGCGGCTGGATCAAGGGCTTGATACAGAAAGCAGTACTCCTTGACACGGCTCGCATAGTGAGGAGGTTTCTTTCTCTGGAGCCCTGACTGCCGGCAGCTTGGACCCTGTTCCCGATGCCGGTGGGATACTATTTTTTATATTTTTAAATGTATATTGTTTTTTTTTATTTATGATAGGTATGTATTTAAAAATATAATTTATATGTATTTACAATGAATAAAGGATAATAATAATATATTTATTTGCAAAAAACATGGGTAAAGACAGTTCTACATTAGTCACAAAAGTAGCCGCATATTTAACCATACAATGGTGTGCAAATTAAAGGTTAATTTAATACAAAATTAAACCTTAAAAATAATACTAAAAACCTTAGAATCTTATTACATGAATATTTGAACATCACACATGCAATATTTTATAGAACAGCTAAGTAACATTTTTCACAACAAAGTTTGAATTGGTGCAACTTATTATAGTGAATGAAATATAATATCCTAGAAAGTACGTGCATCTAAGTACTCTTTGACAGAATAGAAACATTTTTGTACAAGCCATGAATAAAGTTTTCGTTTAAATATTTTTTGTGGAAGATTTCTTACGGTCTCTGGTAGCTTATTATATACTCTGATGGTCATTGGATAACAATTACTATGGTAATAACGACTTTTTATAGTAGGTAATAGTAATCGTGTTGGATATCTTGTGTTAAATCCGCAATTCGCTCCGTAAGTTTTAAATAAATGTGGGTGTTTTTTTACAAAGATACAACATTCAAATATATATAAAGATGGTACAGTAAGAAGTTTTAATTTAGGAAATAGTGTTTTACACGATGTTAGTGGGGGAGCATTGCAAAGTGCTCGAATACATTGCTTTTGAGATATGAATACCCTATTTATATGAACTGAATTTCCCCAGAGCAGTATAGCATATCGTAGTTGGGAGGCAACATACCCATGATAGGCTTGTAAGGCAATCTTTTGATTGCAGATTTTTGTGAGTCACCATAAAGCATAAACAAATCTATTTATTTTAGTGCATACCTTATCAGTATGCAATTTCCACGAACATTGATTGTCTAAATTTAAACCGAGGAAAGTTATATCGTTAGCTTCAGTTAGGGGTTTACCTTTGTGTATTATTTTTAATTGACTTTTGAACTTATGTCTATTATAAAACTCTACATATTTAGTCTTTTCTATATTTGCTTTTAAATTATTGTTTTCCATCCATTCTATTGTTTTTGCTATGGAGTTGTTTATTTCATCATTATAATTAGTTTTAGGGTCTCGAGTAATTATTATTGATATATCATCGGCAAATAAGGTGCACGGATATTTTATATGGTCAGGTAGGTCATTTATGTAGATTAAAAAGAGTAAAAGCCCTAAGATACTTCCCTGGGGGACACCCATTCCGTTTTTAGCTAAGGAAGATTTAATAGTAATTTCTTCATTTTCATTATTTATGTCTTTGATTTCGACATATTGTTGTCTATCTTCAAGATAGCTCCGAAGCCAGTTTTCAGCTGTGCCACGGATACCATATACAGAACATTTTTGCAGTAACAGGTCATGAGCAACAAAGTCAAACGCCTTACTCATGTCAAAAAAGACTCCTATTGTAGGTATTCTTTTGTCAATATTTTCAGTTATTTCTGTTACAAGTTTAAAGGCAGCCAGAGTCGTAGATTTGCCTTTTTGAAAACCGTGTTGCTCATTTTTAAGGATACAGAATTTATTTAAAAAAGTTGTTATTCTTGTATGCATGATCTTTTCAAAAACCTTTGCAAGTACTGGTATTAGTGCTATAGGCCTATAGTTATCAAGTTCCTCTTTATTCCCTTTTTTGTAAATAGGTTTTATAATTGAAATTTTCAATCTATCAGGAAAAGTACCTTCAGAGAGAGATAAGTTAACTAGGTGACAAAGAATGGGAGTGATAGCAATTGCACACTGTTTAAGTATAGATGTGGGGAATTCATCATATCCTACGGATGTTGTATTTTTGAGGGATTTTATTATTCTAAAGATTTCGTCACACGTAGCAGGATACAAGAAGATGGTAGATTCGTTATGTTTGCAATTAATATTTAATTTCATAGACAAGTTGTTTTTGTTTGATTTATTTGCAAGGTCAATAAAGAAATTATTGAAAACATTTGACATAGTGGTTTTATCGAGGATCACTTTGTTGTCATGTATAATTTGTGTAATTTCTTTGTTGTTATTATTATTTTCTTCGTCTTTCTTGATTATATGCCATGATGCACGACATACACTTTTTGCGTTTTTTAAGAATTGTTCATTTTTTATCTTTTGCGCTGTAAATATACATTTTTTTAATATTTTACTATAAATACGGTATTCCTTTCTTATTCCTTTATTTTGATGTTTTTCATATGTGTATCTAAGTTTCCTTTTTTTAATACAAGACTTTTTCAATCCTGTCGATATCCATGTCGAGTTGTTTTTATTTGTTCCATTAATTTTAATTTTCTTTAGTGGAAAACATAGATTAAAATAAAGTATAATATTATCATGGAATATGTTGAAAGCAGAATTTAAATTGTTATTTTCATGCACATCAGACCAGGATAAGCATGTTAAACAATCATTAAATTTATGAATGTAGATTTTATCATAATCACGCTTAAATATGAAATACTGTTTACGGGGTTTTAGTTTATTTTTAATTGAAATCTTTAATGTTTGACCAGTTTCATGGTCCGACAATCCTAGTGGATAAACTTTACCTTTTGCGCTGGCAACATTACTGATGATTTGATCTAGGCAAGCATTTTTTCGTGTTGGTTCGTTAATGTGGATGTTGTAACGATAGTTTTGTATGATTCTCAAATAATCGGTAAGTATTGGCGAGTCTTTGAGTAAATCAATATTGAAGTCCCCACAAATTATCACCTTTTTGTTAAATTTAATACGAATTTTACCCATCAATATTTCTAGATTTTCTAAAAATATATTTGGATTAGAATTAGGTGTTCTATAAACGCAGATTATTATCAATTTATAAAGTGGTATTTCTATGCCGCAGCATTCAAATATTAGTTCTTTTGCATAGTTTTTGAGCCAAGGTATAGATTTGTAGCTAATGTATTCTTTACATAGAATACCAACGCCACCACGTCGTTGTTTACTTCTAGAAAAGAATGCTGTTAATTTTAGACCATTTATATTTAGATTTATTTCGTCACCTGATTTAAGAAATGTTTCCGTAAGACATAAAATATCAATATCAGTATTATTTTGAGCTAAGTCTAGTAATGTTATTTTAATCAGATCCATTTTACTCAACACTCCTGCAACATTTTGATGTAATAATGTTAATTCGCTGTTGTTATTCGTAGGTGAGCTTACGAAAAAATGTTTTTTTACAATTTAATGTAGAGTTAGACAAGGATAAAGGTAAAACCTGCTTCCGGTCTAGCTTTTTGAAGTAGTCTAAGATTGTTTTTTGAATAGAAGTTTTATTGAGATTATTTATGCGGATTGAAGATATATTATTACATGTTACCGATACAGAGTTAAATGTTGTGTTTTGAACCAGTTCAGATTCTAAAATATTTTTTTCTTGACTAGTTACTACATTGACATGTTTGTTTTTGGCTGGCAGGTACTTGTTATCATAATCTATGCTATCAATTACAGTGTTCAGTCTATAACATAACAAATCTTGTTTGTTAAATCTGTTTCCGTTAATGTAATCCAAAAAGTGACAATTAATGAAGTTTTTACAAATTAACTTAATTTCATTGTTTAATACATACGTATTTAAGAATCTATTGTTCTTTATTTTTAATACTATAACTGTGTTGCTGTAAAGTCTTTTAAGAATAGCCGATAGTTCAATAAATATCTTCATCGGGTTGGAGTCATTTTCACCAATGCCTAGTATTATCTTGTCACGACTGTTAAGATTCACATTTTCACAGCACTTTAGAATTTCCTCTGTCGTACCAAATGGTTTGGTAAATGCCATCACATTATATTTTTCATAAGTTGTGTTGTATCTTGTTTTTATTAAGTTAGCTGCTAAATCAACACACTGTTGTCCTCCGAATATTAATATTTTTCTTTGATAAGATTTCTCACATTTTTTAAGAGATTCCGGTAGTGAAGACTGTGTTGGCATATACTCATTTGTATATAATGTAGACAAGCCCTGTACAGATTTTTCAAGTTGTGGTTTCTGTGCGCAGTGAATACTCATTGTAGAATTGCTATTGCTTTTTTCTCGTATGTGTTGTTTACTTTTCAAAATAGGAGAGGTGGTTTCTAAGGAAAGATCATTATTTTTTGGAGTGATGGAGTGATAAGTTTTCCGTTTCAATTTTTTTGCATTTTTTTCGCTATATGGAGAGCATATTTGCATTAATTTATTGATCTTTATGTCCTTTTCATTGATAACAGCCTGAAGACAAGTATTCTTTAAAATTAATTTTTCTATTTCACTGTCAGCACTGTCCAGTTGAGCTCTTAAATCTGCAATTGTGTCTTTTAGTTGAGCGATCTCGCTACAGCTCGTGGTAGATATATCGGGTAAGCTTTTCGCCAGTATGGTATCACTTGACAGTATTGAACAGTATTGTTCTTCCATATCAGGCAGTGATTCGAATGATTTGTGTATTTTCCTACGACGAAGTGTAATATTTTCGTTCTCCATTGCTACCTTATAAATAACAATGTTTTAAATATTTATATAGGCGAGCCACCAAACCAATATCACTGGTTAATAAATTATATTGTTTGTTCAAGTCTAATAATGTATTAAAACATTACAAAAAGACAAGTTTATCACAATGGCAGGACGGAACTCGGGACGCACAGTGTACAAGTCGATACCAATTGCGTTGGGACAATTGTACCTTGAATAATACTTTGAATTAGTGTTCTGATTCCCGATTTTTATATTTTTTAACGTTAGGACGCGGTAATTGAATTTTAAATTTTTGTTCACTAACCGACACAGATTTTTGGTAATCACAACTTTTACACTTTAATTTAAATACAGTTAATTGTTTTACGTGAACGTGACGTTATTTGCACTGTACTAGTTGTATTTAGTTTATTTAAGTCCCAACTGTGGTATTTTTGAGTGTAAACAGAACTGTTGATGCACTTTATTTTTATAATGTTTTTTTACACACTTTTCTCGAAAATAACACTGAGATAACACTTGTACTGGGTTATTGGACAATGATATGTATAATTTAAGGTTCTATTGAGGTTTTACTGAGTTTTAAGTAATTTTTAGCATTTAAAAAACGCGGAGCTTATGTTATGCATGGCACTAGCGCCATCTGTTTGAACAGCTATTTCTCTTAGGGCCTATTTCACGATGTCTGAGTAGCCACTACTCACCGAATAAATTCAAAAATGGAGCAGAATTTGTATGAAATTATCTGCCAAGTAATGTAACGGGAACTTACTTGGAGGTGGTGAAACAGGCGCTTAAACTATTGACTTTTGGGGAAAATTGTAGAACAAAAGTTATTCATTATTATAGGTACTTTTACACCCTTTCAGATTAACAACCCTTTCCGACTAACCTTGTATACTCGTCTGCTCAAAGATTATCATCAAATTAATAACAGCTAAGGTCCCTTTTTGAAGGTGAAATGAGCTTGAAACACACCTCAACAAAGTGAATTGCACAAAGCCACTAAAATGACAGGGAATCTTATCGTCATCTGCAAAACGTAGATCTAGCATAATATACAATGGTTACATTTCTAACTATAGAATTCCAGTATAAGCTGACCTCTCATTATTCGGAGAGCAATACGAGATCAGCTCATACTGGAAATGTATAGTTTGACATCGAAGGCTTCATAACACAGAGGCGTACACAAAAGTGCAACTTTACAGAAGAGACAAAAAACTGAATAAAATCAAAACCCGTTGACGGTTAAGACTGATATTTGGCATGTATCAGTTTCTAGATAAAATATGGGGCGTTAATTATATTATGAGGTCTATAATATAATATTCTATGCAGCAAAAAAGAAAATGCTGTTTTTGCGTGTAATCAATATTACATGCGCTTGACGTAAGAGGAATTGAAAGTTGAAAGCTCAAGATGAACATGAAAGCGCACGGGTGTAACAGACATACCATTAGAAGTCTTGTTGCAGTGCGTCTCTGCTGTGTGAGTAGGTATGTCAAATCTGACGATTGTAGGTAGTTGGAGTGGGTTCCTTCTATTTGGCAGAATCTTGATACTCCGATTTTTATTTGGCATAACTCACATGGCATAATCTTATTTAATCGAATATTTTTAAGGCATAAAAATTATTTAGCATAACTTTTGTTTGGCAGAATATTTACGTGTCCGAATTTACAATGGCATACTTTTATCTTGGCAGAATTTTGTTTCGCATAATTACCTTTGCCATAATTAATATTATGCATAATTTTGTTTAGCATAACATTTATTTAGAGATACGATTAATTGGTATGGGTGCATATTAGAACATGAAAAATTAAAATAGATGTATCTTCTTGTAAAAATTAGTGTTCAAAACATCAAAAACTTATAATATATGGAATAAAACTGATAATTTAAATAAAGTAAATTTATGCTGTCGAATGGTTAGATAACCTACGTGCAATGTATTTAAAATCGAATGGTCTGCAAAAGTGACATAGAATGTTCTAAATATAGCATGTATTGGTAGCATTTTCAATATTAAATTAAATTTGTGTCATAAAAAGTCAATACGTTGTGCTGCAAAATTTTGTGACAGAAACGAATCGCTGCGAAACTGACTTTACGCAGTCTTGTCTGCCCTACCCCTAGAGTGTAATTTAAACCCGCGTAGGCGCGGAGGGGTAGGGCGGCCCGCGAGCTGAGGAGCAGGTGGTTTGAAGGCCCGCCACCGTGGCTGAGGCTGGCCGGCGAAGCCGGCCAGCAAGCCGAAGCTGCGGTGGTGAGCGTTAAAACTATCTGTGACGATAAGCTCGCGTGGCGCCGCCCAAACCCCGCAGCGCCGGAGCCGTGACAGAAACAATGCTTACTGCATGTTGCATGCCTGCTTGCATGCTGCGTGCCTGCTGCATGTTGCATGCCTGCTTGCATGCTGCATGCATGTGTGTGGCGAAAAAAATCAGTTGCGCCTTTTAATGACTATCGATATAAAATGTATGCCAAAAGACGATTCTGACTGTGAATTTTCTGCGATATGATGTTTCTGCTTTTTAATTATTATGGATATAAACATTATGCCTAAAGATGATTCTGACTAACAAAATTATGAGTTTTGAATGTATGACAACTGAGTGTATGCGAAATGATTTTCTGCGAAATGAAGTTTATGCTATCCGTTGTTATGCAAAACAATATTATGACGTAAAAAGTTCTGCTATAAAAGGTAGACCCAGTTGGAGTACTGCTTTAGCTTATATGTCTACTGTGATGGTAGCCATGTGTACATGTCCCAAAACGTTCAGGGATCCCAGTAACAATGATTATGTATCGCAGAAAACCCTAACGTTTCCATAACAATAAAAAACACACGTATTAAAAATTAAACCAGCCTTCCACACTGTCACAATTTGCTCGGTTCATTAAACTTTGTTTACATACACCGCATTGTTTTGAATCTTTTACATTGTTTATTTTCGTATTAATCCTTTCGGCCCTACCCTTATTTGTATTAAAGGGTCCTCATATACTTTTAATCCTTTAGCGAGTTTCCCCATTACCATTAGGCGTATGATATCGAAGAAAGGTTTTTCAACATATTGCAGCAGTAATTAATATTTTATGTGGCACTTTCGGTGGCCGAATGTGTTAATTTATAAATTGAGCGAATTTAATTTTAAAGAGAGGATTAGGTTACGGGTTTTATGGTTGAAACAAGTATGATAGAATTGTTACTTTGTTCTGTTTAAATGGAGAAACAAATCTTATGAGCAGGGAGTGGAATCTTATGGCAAAACAATAAGCATGTTGACAGCATCAATAAATTGTAAATCTAATTAGTCCGCCAGTTAGAGTTTTGAAAAATAATGGAGACGTATTTTTTCTTTTGTTAAATCTATGAATATTTGGGAAGATAAAACGCATCAAAACTCGAGAATGGGGGCTTGTGACGTCAGAAGCAAGTAAAAATTGTACTTGCTTGTGACGTTTTGCCAATTTTAAAAGTGTCGTATCTTCGTCAATTTTGGTTTACGTAACAAAAAAAAATACTGGGCAATTATTTTTTGATAATCTAACTGACGGACTAATTAGTTTTTTTCAGTCAAATACCCTATTGAAAGGTGATAGAGACGGGTCATTATTTTTTATCGAGTATTCAAGCTATCGATAATTTTTAACAGCTGTAAATACAGACGAGCGGTCAGACATAATTATTAGCCATTTTTTAGAAACACAAAATAACAGATCAACACGAAATATCAAATTGAAATAGATATGACGTAATTAATTTCTCATTTTGAATATCATACTAAACGAGTAGTACCGTAATCAGAAGAGATCAAATATCATAATAGTGTCTATAGGGTTAACTTCCCGAGTCGCATTAGTTATCAGAATTTTTTGATAGACAAGACAATGTTTTATTTGTGTGTCATTAAAGATTATTTATGTGTAAAGAATAAAAATTTAAAGTATTTGTTTTCCGGATATTTTCAGTTGTTATGCCATAAGATCCCGCTCTTTGATTATGAGTTAAAGATTGATTACTAGTAAAAATAACAGAATTGACAGTTAACAGGTGAAAAAATCGAATGGCACGATCGTGCGGGCCCTGTTAGTAGGTACACAATCTAATGTAAATCTTATTATTTATTGTATCTTGTTATTTAATATATAACATCACGCCTGCATTCCCCGAAGGGTTGGGCAAAGGTGTATTGTACACCCATATTTCGCCGTTATGTTTAAATCCCATGTAATAAGGGGCGAGCCTATTTATACGCGAAAAAAAAGTTGGCTGTTCTAGGGAACAGCTATTTTTTTTCGCGATTTCATGTTTGGTCCCACTGTAAAAATTGTTCATAACGATGACTACAGTGACCCCTTAACAGGTTGTGCGTTATTTAAGTTACACCTTGTATATCTTGTTATTTATTAAATTGAAATCGCTTACGCATTTATAACCAGACACTTATAATATGACTGTGATTCAAATTACGGCGTAATTTTTACTTTATACAATTTTAGTTATTTTAAATAAATATTTATAAAGTTCAGAATTTCAGTTATTTAAGAATATAAAAATACAGCTTGTATATTAAATTAATTGGATTTACATAAATAAAACGAATTTTTAGTACCTATTTCATCAAAAACTTAAAATATTTTAAGCTACATTTTGGGGCAAGGTGAATAATATTGAACAATTTAATTTAAAATCATGCACCAATTTTCAAGAGGCTTTTACCCAAAATTGTATTAAGACTAAAAACTCTTTCGAAGAAATTTAAATATTTGTTATTTTCTGCTACGCGTTCAATATTTATTACGATAGTTAGATCGTGATCCTGGGAGCCTACTCTGAAAATTTTACTACGAAGCTTCGGCTGACGGATCGCACGTTTCCCAACCACGACAGTGTTTCGATCTGACAATCGCTTTGACATTTTGTCTATCGTTAACTCTACTCCCAAATGATAATTGACGTCAAGTAGTTCGTTGTTTGACAATACTTTGATCGAATATTTGTAAGTTCGATATTTGTCGTTGTTACGTTTTGATCTGGAACTTCAACTTCAACCGCCTCCTCCTTCGCTAGCATTACTGCTTCGCAGAAGGAGGTGACTGCTTCCCATGCCCCCTCGCTCCGGACCATGGATTGAACCAGGGCTGGACGCGAGAGGTCGCCGCCGCCGATGGCCTCTACGAGGACACGGCGGTGCTCCGTCCAAGCAGGGCAGACCTCCACCGTATGCTCCACCATGTCTTCCGGGCAATCCTCACAGTGATAACACACGGGCGTGTCCTCCCGTCGAATCCGAAACAGGTAGCTCCCGAAACAACCGTTTCCACTCCGGAGATTACCTGTGTCAGGCGGAAGGTAAGGACGCCGTGGCGCCTCTCCAGGCGCTCCTCAAAGAGGGGACTTATCGCCGCAATTGTGGTGTGCCCAGCGCTGGGTTGCGACAATCGCTGTCTCCATACCGCCATGAGATCCTGCCGGAGCTCCGTCCACCGTGCTGCGATTTGCCGCGGCAGCGGAGTTTCGCCCCGGCGTAGCGGCTCCACGCGCCACGCGTAAACGTGCGCGAGGGCTCTCGCCTCCAGATTCCATGGCGGCAATCCGGCAACGAGGCCCGCTGCCTCGCCGGAGATCGTGCGGTAAGTGCAGGCCCCCTGGATCGTGCTATGTATTGAGCGTTTAAAAATCAATACTCGTACCACTGATCTAATAAACACTCAATAAATACCACGATCCAGGATCACGATCCAAATATTGTATAATTATTGGACGTGTAGCACACATTAGGGCGTAGGTACACGTACATTACTAGATTTGGAATATTGTTCACGATTACAGTATACATTTTCCCGCCCAACGTGAATATTAGCTTCCTTTTTTGGGAAACAGTACCAGTGTACTGCAAAAAGCTAATTAGTATAGCGGCCTGAGGCACCTTTCATGAATTAGATCCGGTTCACGAGCTGTTCACATACATCAACAATACGTGGTCATTTTGACGTCGGACGTCCGGTCATTGACGCGTGAGCGCCAATATAAACGCAACCTAAAAATACAAAGACATGCAATTTAAAATATTCGTATAATCTAAAGTGGTTGGTGCAATTTTATTAAGTCTGAAAATTAGGTCGTTCACCCCTCAGAAAATAACAATGAGTACCATGCATTCGAATGTGCGAAGTGGACGAAAACATTCTCGTTTTGTTCTGTTGTTTATATAATAATATCATTAAATTCTGAATGGCTAGCAGTATGTTGTCAAAGCAATAGTTTAATGTAAGTTTTTAATCCATGGATCAAAGTATTTATTCAACGTGTAACATAACAAACGCAAACCCTGAAAGTAGTTTGTTAAGAATCACCAACTGAGTCGATTACAGCCATTTGTGTAATTTATTTTTAAACGTGCTTTTACCTCCCTGTCTTTTAATTGAGATAAAGAAAATTGAGCCTTAGGTCAGGACCATAAGACTGAATTATAAATGCGCAATGAAAAAATATTACTATTTTCTTAAATAAACAATATTTCAGCACATAAAAGTAAAATTTCATTGTATGTACGTTGAATTATAACAAAATATTCTAATTGGGGTTTTTAAGTTTTTCCGTTCAGCGTCTGTAGACAAACGGCAAACGATGATCGCTAGAGAATAGAAACGACAATGAGATGTACTAGAATGACATAAGCTTTCGACCGGTCAAGCGATCTGTTATGTCATTTCCTTACATTTAATTGGCGTTCTATTCTCTGGCGATCATCGATTGCCATTTGTCTACAGACGCTATTCCATTTTGTATAATGTTAGTAACTACATTGGATACAGTAAATACAGAGTACTGTGTTCTGTAGTCCACTGCTGGACATATACCCTCAAAATACTAGTCATCCCTGAAGGTTAAGGAGAACTGTCGAAGATACAACCAGTTCGATAGATATAAAGCTCTTTGTAGCACCTGTATCGCTTTTACAATCGATTTTATGTAATGAATTATTTTAACCTGCACCTCGTAGTAAGCCCAAATCCCTATTTATATATATAGACCCTTCTAAGACACACAGATCCAAGTAACAAATATATACTTAGAGGGATTCCCTTATATCCTTCTGGCTTTCACATACACACGACGGAACACAGTAATCTGCTTGACTTTAATGTGAAGGCCAGTTTCGTAAACATGTGTGCATTTAGTGAGGTGTAGTTTGATTGTAGGTTGATTGAAAAATGTTGTAAATGTGTGCGTGTATGCACAGAGCGGAGGTGTAGTTTTGGCATGCTTCACTGTATTGTTCGCAGCGTTCTTCTTGGTTTTGTATTTGGTCTGAGTTCCAAGCATGCGGTGAGAAAGTTTTATATTCTAGTCTATTTACTGATGAAATACGCCTACCTTACTAGACTATTGAAGCAGACAGGAATCCCACAAAAATAATAATCTCATATTCTATATTAATAGATACTTATTACGTAATATCAAAAGTGATTACTTCATCCGTTTCCATTGTGCACGAAAGATCGAGAGAGAAGGAACTAATAAATTACGGATTTCCATCCAATAAGTACCCACAACAAAAAGCAGAGATTACACAAAATCTTTTTCCATTAGCAATTAATCCTTATAAGATGATACTTTCCGACTCGACGTTTTATAACGCTCTTTGGAAAGTCCATTTAATTTCTAATTTTATAAATGCGAAAGTGTGTTCGTTTCATTTCTATGGCAGGAAATTTAATCCGATTACTTTGTACTTGCAGTCTGCATTCTGGAATCATAGAGGATGTCTCAAAGAGATGATACAATTTTAGTGGATCAAGGGATGCAGCGTGACGATAATTTAGCTGATATGCATCTGTTGTGCAGTAATTTGCAGTTACAAGAAAGAAGAAAGAAAGTTTAGTCGCGCAAACATGACGCACAAAAATAAAATAAAATTATAAACAAAACCAAAAAGAAACTATTGGGAAAAATATGCGTCAGATCTGCGCAAAACGGCCATCGCTCAGCAAAATGCTGTGACTCACGTGCGAGACAGAGTCACAGTCAGTTGGACTGATGTTGTTTATACCGACTGCATCCAAACGCATTTTGCTGTTGAGATGCAGGCCGTGTGTACTCACATCTATACACAGTACATGTGTATGAAAAATATTGGTCAGCTTTCATATGGTTGTCTGGTTAAAGCGACACCTGCAAGTGCCTGCAATTTGTGTTCTTCTTCTCGTGAGTCGTGGTGCAAAGATTAGCCAGTCAGCAAGGTTGGTAGCGGGGCTGACACCGCAAAGTGCGCCGGACGTATAAGCAAATTGTGTTGGCAATGTCCTGAACAGAACTACCTTTGATCTGCAAAGAGATTAACAGAAATGGTTATGCACCCACAGTTCCTCGTTGAAGATGTTAAGTCCCTGGTATGTCTACATCCGTGCGCTTTCATGTTCATCTTGCGCTTTCAACTTTCAATTCCTCTTGCGTCAAGCGCATGTAATATTGAGTGCCATAAGACTTGAACTAGTATTAAGGCATGCGCTATGGCGCTTCAAGCATGCGTCAGACGAAAGCGCAAGATGAACATGAAAGCGCACTGGTGTAGACATACCATATCGTTAAGGAATTACCGTTATTTTTTTTATCTTCGGAATATTCTCATGGATACCCTAAGCCCGAGGAAGGGTTATGACGGAGTCTTACCGGCTAAATACCGACGGTGTTCCTTCTCCTGACCAAGCGCCGCGACCCCGGAAGGCCGCAGTCTGCCAGGGGCTGGCGGACCTCTTCTTCTGTGGGGCCTTGCCCCACGTCCTCCTGAGTGGCGCGCGCGGAACACGGCGGCCCGATTACAAATTACTCTTTCGCCAATACAACCCGAATTAAATCTCACTCAACACGACCGAACGCAGAACTTTCAACTATGCAGCCACACATGCGAACAAACAGACCAATTGCTTTATTACATCTCATATTAGACCTTACTCAAGAGAAGAGACGATTTATTAGCATCTAGATTACCGCTATCTTCATTACGCTGCCTTCGCCAGTTTGCTCCATATCTGAATGCCTTTATCGACGTAAGCACTTATTTCCCAGCTCCGAGGGGGGACGGGCGGCTGGCTCGAATGATAATAGCCTGATTAAGAAAGGTCACGTCTTTCAAGCTTGTTTTGTTTTCTCTTAGCAAAAAAATACAAACAACCGTAGAAAGTTCTTTCGTGAATTATTCGAGCTAGCTGAATGCCGCAGGCGATCGATTTAATCAGTCAAATCGGAAAATAGAATACATGTGACTTCTGATACAAGGATCGGTCGGAGAATTTGGTTAAGGTTATAGTCTGTTCGAGCCTGGTATGGCACCACAGGCATCATATATCGTCACCCTCCCCGCTAACTGTCGTAACTAACAATTGATATTTCAGAGAAGTTCTCATAGAGTGACGTATCTGCTTCAAATGAATAGAAATAAATGAACAGATACCTTAGGGCTTTAGGGCAACTACTAACTTAAAAGAGGAAGCCAAGAGCAATATAAAAAAGTTATTAATTCATTATAATAAAGATACAGTTAACGCAACTACTGAAAAATTATCAATTGCTAGTTACGACAGTTAGCGGGGAGGGTGACGATATTTAGCTGGAGACCTTTCATTGGCTAGAGGCCCTTCATTTGGTTGAAGACCCTTCAGATCTCGCCAATAATTGCCCAGTTACGTAGAAACGATCTGCAAGGACCACCTACAAGCAGTCCAAAAGAAAAAAGAAAAGATGTCATATATGACGTCACTGAATGTCATCGTTTAATCTCACAGATCATGGCAGCGCAAAACGGAGTAGGATAGGACATAAAAGTAAACACGTGTGTGTTGAGTCGGTGGAAAATTGGACAGGAACGCTCATTGACGAGTGACGTTGAGCAGCTTTGACCACGACATTGGAAAGTCGGCAGCTAACTGACAAAACTCAGTGATCGATTAAAGCGTTCGTCTGTGTTAGGCCTGATTCGCACAAACGCATTTTCAACGGGCGTTAAATAGCGTTTTATTAGAAAAATGGCAAGTAAGGCTTGCCATTTATACAGGGCGTCCCACGACTTTGCAACATGGAGGGAAAGTACCTTAAATACTGCAGATAGAAAAATTTATTGAATGAAGACTTAATTTTTATTTTAAAAACAATTAGAACTGCATTCAAAGAATTTTAAATAATCACCTGTCTGAACCGGGAACCGAACCCGCTAAACGTGAAAACAAAAAAAACCGTAATTTTATTGTACTAATCGAAAGGCTCGATCAGATACATTTATTTCTTCTAAGTAACATAGCATCTAAAATAAAAGGAACACCATGAAATTTAACATTGTGCCCCTCCATGTGGCAAAGTCGTGGGACGCCCTGTATTTATGTTCTCATGCATAGAGATTTTTAAAAAGGCTTATCCTTTGTACTCCCTTGAAGTAAAGTTAAGTAGACCATTGTTTCTGATTGAATAGTTACAGTTATTACACATTATTTGATAATCTTAGAGACATCAATCAGCCCGTTGTGGGCTTACCATAATTTCAAGATAACGTAACTAAATTTAAGAATGATTAAGTAATCAAAAAATATTTTTAGAATTAAAATATTCCTTAACAGTGCAGAATATTTTTTTCTGTTAGCCATTTTTTTAATTGTACACGAGATAGTCTTAAGGGTAACTTTAACGTACATTATAAGAGTAGTTTAGTTAAGTTTTGGTCCCTGTTCAAACATTTTAATATACGAAAACAAATTCTCGGTGACGAAATGTTTGTTAATTTTAGGACAAAAGTCTAGTGTAATGTACGAAGGTTTTATTCTTATTGAATTTTAGTAAAAGGCAAGTGCTTAGGATGTCTACAATATGTTAACAAACAAGTTTTCGCATATTAGAATACGTAACGTTAAAATTTGTGTCTAAATATAAAATGAATGAGTTTGCCTCAGGCCCCAACTTGTTAACTTGTTAAACTTTATATTGTGAAGAAATGTTACAAAAGGTGTTCTTGTCTAGGTATGAACATTGAATTTCAAATTATTATTGAAATTTCTAAAGTATGTGTACTCTAGGTGACACGTAGCATAACCTTTATTCAATTGACTAATTTAAATCCGTATTTAATTACAACAAAATCTGATGGAGCAAATGTTTACACTGTTAAATAGATAGATAGGTACCTATACTTTATTATACACTAAAATAAATAAAACAGAAGGAATACACATAGTTTAGAATAGTACAAATGGCGGTCTTATCGCTTAAAGCAATTTCTTTCAGATAACCATTAACTGTTCTTAGAGAATGTTTTATAATCGCCAGTTAACTCCTAATAAATAAAATGGTGGTTAAACAGTTCCTCTGGAGAATAATCTGCCAATACACCATATTTATTTTACAGCTAACAGTTATTCAGCGATTATACACTTAGCGTATCTTGCGCAGTAATGCGCGCGCACTGGGCCCTATTACGCTCGGCGTAACGACGTATAAGCCTAAGCGCGCACGGGTGACTTTTGTCACCGTGACTATTTCGTATACGCGTAACGCGATGAAACAAAAGCCGCGCAATACGATCAATGTGTCCGTAGCCTAAGGGTACTTTTCCACTAAAGATGTGCTATGCAACGTTGCTATGGATGCGTTTGATATCCACCAATCATATTCATTGGTCTACATAGCATAGCACTGGTGGAAACTGATTGAACTAAGCTACGTTTTTTTTTATATGGAAGGATGTATGACGTGGATGCGTGATAGGGATGCGAGCTATGGATGCGTGCTATGGATGGTTGCGAGTGGTGTGTAGTTATGCTCGCCGCTCCTCGTGCCTTCCCTATTGTCGATACTTCGCATAGCTCGAGATGCGCATCTTTCTCGAACAGCTGCATAGCTTAGCATTAGTGGAAACGGTCACATATTTTCGTAGCTTAGCTTTTACATGATCGCAGCATAGCTGCATAGCACATCTCTGATGGAAAAGCACCCTTAGTCTCGAACTTTACTAACCTAATTATAGGCACTTGTCCCACCGCCGACGATGAGCGAGTAGCGAGTAGAGCTACAAACTGGAAACGAGTTGGCGAGCAGCGAGAAGCGAGTGTGTAGTTCCGATAGTTTTGTCGCTGGGCTATAAGCGAGTGTGCGGGTGCGACGGGCGATTACTCGCACCACTCGCAAATGACCGCTGGTTGATCTCTCGGCGTGAGGTCTGTCGGCCAAGCGAGCATCGCTGAGCGAGTATTATCTTTGATAGCCCTTGTCACTCAGTGACAAACTAGTGGAATGAGTCCTCGCTGGCAGTGTGAACAGTCAGCGATCGACTATTAATATATGCATCTCTTTTGTTTACACGGTATCTATGTATATCTATTTGTACGTTTCTTGAGCGAGAAAAAGTCGATAGTTAGTCGCTTCCTCGCCGGCGGTGGGACAACTGCCATATTCAACTAGAGGTCGCCCACAGCTTCGCCCGCGTGGATGTCGTTTATCGCGTAGATATTTAAGGGTTTTCGGGATAAAAGTGGCCTATGTCGTTCTTCGGGTTCCAGACTCTGTACCTACCAAGATTCGTCGAAATCGATTCAGCGGTATAGGCGTGAAAGCGTAACAGACAGACAGAGTTACTTTCGCATTTCGTCAGTGAAGTTCTAACAGTGAGTAAGTCATTTTGTGACAAAAACAGACAACACTGGGAAAGCCACAATTTTACTTGAAATTCAAAAGATTATTAGGATTTTCAAACGTTTAAATCATCAAAGAGTACATTTGTAATGGTAATTAAAAACAATATTGCGTTCAGCGTAGTTACGCTCCTCGTTTTAAATAGTGTAGCGACATAGCTAATTAAGCTTTTTGTATGGATCGACTATGCCGGCTCGCCTCCACGGTTCAGTCGTTCCCATAACTCCATTGTAGAATGTATACAGTATTAAATAAATAGTGCTACAAGATAACAAATATTTAATTGTAACTACCCTAAAGTAAATACCCTGAAGGAGACATACAATAGTTTTTTCACTCTCTTGTAAAGTAGCCAATTTTAACTTCCGCACTGTTAGAACTTTACTGACTATTTATAATATTAGTAGGGATTAATTTCATACACAAAACTTACAGATCTTGCAAACTTCTAACACATCTATACATATAATAAAATCGTGGTTTAGAAGTAACTATGAAACTTTTGTCTAGAACTTATAAATCGCGCGGTAACGAAACCATAGCGCGATCTAATTCGACGCCAACGCCATCTAGGGAAGTAAAGATTAAACATATGTTTGCATGTTTATGCAAGCATCACGTAAAAAGAGCTGACCCAATGCTGTTGACTTGTATAAACATATATTGTGCTTATCTCCAAGTAACATATTTTTTTTGTTTCATCGCAATCGGTTCACGCATTCAAAAGATATGCAAATAATTAATATCTTCTATACATTTACAAATCTGTAGACTTTTGCGTATCTGTACATAGCAAATATTTTGAAAAAACCTGGTTGGGGTGTTAAACTATAACTAATAGAACCCATTTTTAACATTTTTGGATTTTTTGTCTGTTTGTCTGTTTATCTGTTTGTCTGTTTATCTGTTTGTTTGTTCAAGCATCACATAAAAACAACTGATCCAATGTTGTTGACTTTTATAAATAAATATTGTGCTTATCTCCAAGTAACATATGTTTTTTGTTTCATCGCAATCGGTTCACGCAATCAAAAGTTATGCGAATTTTAAGTTTTCTAGAAGAACTTAGCATGTATTAGTTTATTTTCAATAGATGGCGTTACGTGTATCAAATCATGTTGTGAGGAAATATATTACTACGAATAAATCCACAAATTACCTATTATTCATTGTTGAATTGGTACCTATTCTTAGTCTACGAAAGGTCTAATGATCTCTATCCTTATAAAATAAAAATAAAATAAAATAATCTTTATTTCGGATAAGCATCATCCATATGGGTTAGTAAACAAAAAGGATAACTTATATCTATGTTAGTAAACTTATGTATAAACTATTTGGAGACCAGGCTGTTGTTCAAAAGGCACCTTTGAACCACATCACCTAACAAAGGGGAATCGTACCTCCCCGCTATGGTCTTCAGGATGGAGTTGGAGCTGTCCCGCACTCTGCAGAGCAGAGAAGCAGATTTCTGTCTGACGATGGCGTGGAAGCCATCGACGTGTGCCTGTGCAAACATACCTGATGCACTGCAGAAACGGGGCAGCCCCACAACATCCTGAATCCGTTATTATGAAAAAGGAACTAAGCTTTTACAAAAAAAAAACGAAGATATTGTTATTTAGAATTTATTAGGTCAATTTCTTATTGTTGTTCACAATAAAATGAATTCATGACTTCATGTGGACTAATAGTAAGATTTTTGTTCATTGAATGTTCATACTTTTTGGGAATGCTGATGCCGAAAATAAGGTCCAAATTCAAATTGAAATCGGTGGCCATGATTATTTGCAAGGAAAGCGCTCACCCAGTGCTTTCGTTGAAATTTAGTATTTCGTAATCATTCTATCTACTCAATGCACTTTTTGGATTTTTTTTCTATATTTAATTTTATTTTGTTCATTATTGTCAGATTTATTCAAAGCCTGTCGCCGTCGTTTTAATAAGTTTATTTAATTGAGTTTTTTTAAGCTTTAGGTAATGTTCCAAAGACATGGCCATGGAGGGAAAGTACTTTAAATATTAAAAATAGCAAATTTCACTCAAAGGAAACTTCATTTCACTTTTTTTTAAAGTAAGAAATATTGCGTTTTACTGATTTTTTTGCCTGAACCGGGAATCGAACTGACAAAGCTTTATGTACCATCCGGTATTATATTATGGCACCTGTTGATAGATATTTATAAGGTCAATAATAAGGATCAAATCTCTCCAACAAACACACTGTCTTAAATTAAAGGAAGTGCAAGAAATAAGAAGTAACAACAAATAAGTGTTTGAATTGAAATGTACCTAAGTTAGGTAGGTACTTAATGTTAGTTTTTATGGTTTTCCATCAATTTCAGGCACTATGTTTTTTGGAGCGATCATATCGATTGGTGAAATAAAAATATAGAAGATGTTTTTTCGCGTTTGTGTTGGTTCGATTTCCAGATCAGACTTTTTGAAAGCAGTACCTACCTATTTATAACTTATTAAAATTAAATGAAGTCTTCTATAAGTTTTTTTTTAAATATTTAAAGTTCTTTTCTATACCTACCACACCTCGAATGAAATCATAATTTAGTTCGCAGATTGTAACAAGACGGCGTTGTAGCTATTTTTGTATCGCGATATGGTTTTGTTACATCTTCAATAATAGTATCAATATTCAATTATAATCCATTTTGCAAGGAAATGTATAGAAATAAGCAACACGTTTTTAGTATTACGGTTTTATGAATCTTTACGGTCAATCAAGAGGAGCTGAAACTCTACATAAAGAAATGGTTCAAAAGATATAAGTGTCTTAGTGGGACACCTTTGTCTATTATTATAATAAATGGATTATTTAGTTGCTGCGACACAATGTTGTTTTTCGACTTCCACGCGGACGGAGTCGCGGGCACAGCTAGTTATCAATAAATATTTTCTTCTATTTTCTACACCAGAATTTGAAAAATAAAACGAATAAACTATATAGGTCTGTGAAGTCAGAATGAATATCCATCAATTTTAATACTGAGTGTCGAGAACTAGCAAAACAACCGTTCATATTCTCAGAGGCTACTGAATAGTAAATTCTTATTTAAGTTGCCTCTCTTTGGTACAAAGTTTGAATCTTCTTATATAACTTGCGATCAATGTTATTGTATCTTAAAAATAGGGATGGGAATAGGTAATTCGCTTATTTTGATATGATACTCTCAATCCCGACCACTTCAAGTATACGTCATTTGATCACGATAGCCGTTTTGGTTTATTGAGAAAGTCTCGTATTCAATATAACATACATTAAAAACATAAGACTGATCAACAAAAAAACACTTTTTGCATGTGACATGAAAACTTTTGTCTAGTTATGTTTAGAACATGGATAAGGATAATAGAAATACCCCCTCTGGGAAAGGCGTTACCTCATCATGAGATTAACGTAAAACCGGAGGGTACATTAGACTAGCTTTCTACAACCCCATCATATAATAAAAAATGTATCATGAGGTCTACTGAAAAGCTTACAAACCGCAGGGCAGCTTGTGGCGAGCTGTTGGTGAGTGGCGACACTGCGTACCTTATTGCCTCAGAGAGTCGGTCAGGGCCTCGTCTCCAGTTTGCCTTTATTGGCTGGCTGGGGTGGAACCCCAAGAGTGCCCGCAGGACTCTCAACTCTGGCTTGCCTTTATCGGCCGGCCAGAGGGGGGCCGCCAGAGCTATATGCTCGGGGGTGGAAGTGTCTAAAGGCGTAATAGCGCGGAAACCCACTCCGGGTCTCTTAGACCCGCGACGGCGAAACCGGGGCCACACCTCTCTACACCTCTAGCCGCTCACACGTCTGTTGCCCCCTTCGCCTATGTACTGGCGGCTTTTCAGGGGGCCCAGCTAGTAAGCTGGCGAGTCACCGTCTGCCAACACTTCAATTTTAAATGTTGAAAGGCAGACGCCGTTTTCTTCCGGCAATAGAAGTTATCTAGTCCACCTAACACCCCATCCCATAGACCAGATATTTTTCACCATATTTTACAATAGTCTTGCACCCACCCGGGACGGTCCATGACTGTACTCCAATAGTGCAGCCGTGGATAGTCCCGGGTTGGTGCCCCACCCCATTTTAGATTAAAGCTCTCAAAGGGGCCTCTGCGCGTTGGACCTGTGTCCCCGTGTATGCCTTCCAAAGGACCGGACATCTTTCGCACGGAAGATGATCCGTGATGTCCAAAGAAAAAAAAAAATAGAAATAAAATTAGAATGTTCCAAATACGATTTTTTGTAATTTGATTGCATTAGATTTTAGAAAAGGCATAGATAGAGATCTTTTCGCCCATCCAGTGAGATGACCCACACATGTATTACACAACAGATGTGTGGAACTCACGCTTTGTCTTGTTGTCCGATGGCAAAGGTAAAATACTCTCCATATCACTAAGTTACTAATGGCGTAAAATTTCTTGGCTGTGTTTTAAAAGTAATGACGCCACAAATGTAATAAAACTTGTCAGGATTTTTACCCTTTCTTGACATTATTTAAGAATCACTTAACTCGGAAAACAGAAAACACAACTAGGGTCTTCAAATAATAAATACTCTGAATGTGAACGTGAAACTTAAAAGCGGTTAATCTTCAATTTTGTGGGTAATACCTAGTTGTGACACAAAAATGAGACCTGATCAAATCAAAATAAATATGGTGTTAGAATATGAATAGGTAGGTAATTCAAAATTAGTAAGCACCTTTCTTGTTACATAATTTTGTTGACCAGTGTAATCAGCCCGTTATTGTCCCACTGCTGGGCACGAGCCTCTTCTCAGAATAAGAAGGGTTTAAGCCTTAGTCCACCATGCTGGCATGGTGTGGTTTAGCGGTCTACTCACACCATCGAGAACTTTATGGAGCCCTCTCAGGTGTGTAAGCTTCCTCACTATGTTTTCCTTCACCGTTATCGCAAATGATAATCTAATTCTGATCTGCACATGACCCTTCTGTATGGAAGGCAATCGTACAACCGCTAGGCTATCATTGCTTAAATCAATTTATTTTCATAAAAATATAAATAACGACTCATAATAATATAAATAACGAGTGCCCTTGATACAGCCGCCCAAGGAGAGGGGCGGCTGGATCAAGGGCCTGAAAGCGGTACTTCTCGACACGACGCATATTATTAGGAAGTTTCTTTCTCTGAGGTCCTGACCACAGGTAGCTCGAACCCTGTTCCCGATGATACGAGTAACGATCATTTTAAAAAATTATAGAAATATTTAGAAATGTTAATTAAAAGATTGAAGATGAATACTTAAATGAGTTTTTTTTTAAATGTCTATCGTTTAAACACTTGGCTTAAAATATTCAGCATGTTCAGCGGAAAAAATTTATCACATTTATGACAATAAGCTTTTCACGAAGTGGAAAGTACCTACTCCACTTATTAAGTACTTCTACTTCTCCTTACCTAACCGAGTCGGGGTACTCAGACGATTTAAAAGCAGATTTTTATTGCTGACCAAGTACTATTTGCGAATCATTTAATTACTGCTAATTTTATATAAAAACATTAACCTACCTAGGAGTATGTTCAAACGCCATAATATTCTAGCAATTATGTTTTATGTACGCATCGCATGTTTGCATATTTGAGCCCACACTGCAATATCAAAAAATGAACTGTTACAGAATAATCAAATATTTAGACTGATGTAGGACAAAACATACACAAAATATACAGGCAATATACCTATGTACAGTCTCGAACTTCAAATGTTAACCACCTAGGTGGTAAACATTTCCCTCTTATTACAAAAGATGGTTTAAACCAAGACTAAGGTAAACCCAGGTTTAAAATATACCCATCACTTTCTTATGTCATATAACAAAAAGAGACGGAGCTATCTTAAAACCTAGGTTTTTCTTAGACCATCTTTTGTAATAAGGGGGTTCAAGTCCGGTCTATAATCGCTTGCACATTACGTTTGCATAAGGTCGCTCGGTTGCTTGCAAAAAATGGACGGGGCAAAGTTTTTTTTTCTTAATTTACATAAAAAGGTTCATTTAAAGAGCATAGAAAACGAAATCAAACTATTTAGTAAATTCAATCAAATTAGCTTTGAACACTTTTAACAAAGTGGTTAATACAATTTTTGCTATACCTAACCGATGCACGCTTCACAATTAAAAAAAATAATACTTATGTAAGTTCGTACAACATCTTAAACCTTATTGCGCACAGTGTGAGAAGGAATCGAATTTGAAATCTGATAAACGTTTCAAATCCGCGACTGTATGTCTCGGAAACGGAAATAGGTGCGTAGGAAACGTTACCTGTCAACTGTGACGTATTTCAAAGCAACATGTATTTGATTCGATATCAAATGCCAATCATAACCTTCCTTACCTGAAATTGTGTTAAGGACAGGTGCTTACACCGCAAAATTGTACCAGTTTATAGGTATATTGTGTATCTGATTTGCTTGTACACGTTAACAAGCGGGCGCGGTGGCGGACGCGGTCGCGATATATTAAACTTTAGAGATTTCACGAACGTCTTCACATTAAAAACGTGGGTGCGGTGGAGCTCGCGACAATTTTTTTTTTTCTATTGCACTGCTGTAGGTTGTCCTAGGCGACCATTTCTACGTAACCGGGCAGTTATTGGCGAGCCCTGAAGGGTCTCCAGCCAATGGGGGGGGGGGGGGGGAGGGAGTAAAATACTTTACCTAAGCTAACTACTTGTACTACACTAACATCATGAGTACCTGCAACAACAGCACTAAGGGGCTGTCTCCACGAGCGAGAGAATAGCGGCGACATTATCGTCGCGTCATGTATTTCTATACACTCTCTCGCCGCGATAACATCGCCGTGTGTAGACACGTTCTAAGAGAGTGTATAGAAATACGTGGCACGACGATAATATCGCCGCGATTCTCTCGCTCGTGGAGACGGCCCCTAAGGGCGAGTGGGCTAGTGGGACTCGGACCTCGGCTTAGGGCGTTGCTGGCGGGGACTTAGGGGGGGGGGGGGGAGACAGCTTGATGAGGGCTGAATTATCGGTGTGAGTGCGGCGAGCTCGCGACAGTATTTAATTTATTTATACTTCTATGCACTATGGTGGTACATAAGGCGGACTTAATGCCGTAAGGCATTCTCTACCAGTCAACCTTTTAAATCACACATTGTTCTGCCTAGCCTTAAACTATGTTGGGGTCAGCTAAAAGTTTATTAACCAGACGCCAGTATACCAGAATTTTACATGGAGCGACTGCCACCAGACCTCCGCAATCCAGTTATTGGGCAATCTCGATACATAAGTACCTGATTTAGTAGCATGTTTTGTTCACATTAAAGTAGTAGCGCCAGGTTAGAGCAACCCGTTTGAACATTTCTCTCGTGATTTTCTCACAAACGGTGATATAACGTCTGAAATGTACCATAATTATTTTACTTTTTCAGTTAAAAATAATATACCTACCGCCATAGTATGAACACCACTGCAAACACAGCGGTTCTACGGGAAAGCTAGCGCACCATTGTGAACACTAGATCGCTCTCTCTTCTCGCTCTTAAATCCCGCGATCGCCACCGTGCCCGCATCCGCGAGAGTACGTCAACAAGCACTTTTTCTCATCCTTGTCCTAGTTTTAGTATGTTAAACTCGGTACTACCGTACAAGTATGTATTGCCAGTTTAACCACATTATAATTATAACTAACTAGCTTTTGCCTGCGGCTTCGCTCGCGTTAATTTATGGATCCCTAATTTTTTGATCCCAAAATATAGCCTATAGCACTCAGGAATAACGTAGCTTCCTACTGGTAAAAGAATTTTTGAAATCGGATGTGTAGTTTCGGAGATTACCTCCTACATACAAACAAACAAACAAACAAATTCTACCTCTTTATAATATTAGTATAGACTAGCTGTACCCGGCATGCGTTGCAATGCACTTTTTCCTACTTACTACCTACCTACTACTTACCTACCTTCAGAAACAAAATCAAAATGCATAGTAACAAAAAGTAACCATTTTCATGCATGCGGTAACCAAATGAAGAATATGGACGATACTGAGATAATTTCGTTTTTTTTTAAATATCAAAGTTTTCTTTCGTAAGAACCTTCTCCGGACAATTAAGAACAAAGCAAAAAAAAATTTGCGAAATCGGTCCAGCCGCTCATGCGTGATGTCGTGACCAAGGGAAATAGCGATTCATTTTTATATACAGGGTGGAAAAAATCAATGGGCCCTGAAGGGAAACCACTTTAAATCCTTAAGATAGACTATTTCACTTGAAGGAAACATTCCTTTATTTTTAAAAAGAAACCAAACTGCATTCACAGATTTCTCGACAACCTTACCTAAACCGGGAATCGTACCATCTAAAAATTCAAAAAATTAAACACTCGCTATTTTATTCTACTAATCGGTAGGATTATTGTCAAATGGAACGTTCTATTTTTAAACTTTTCGTCAGAACGCCTCGTCTAAAGCCTGGCGTCGACTACAGCCGAAACGCGTCGAATCGAGTCGAGTCGCATTTGTTTCGTGTGAGGCGAAACGGTCAGTAATGGCACGTCGTTAAAACATAAATTCGCGTGACAAGCGATGCGCGCGAGTGATACGACTCGACGCGTCTCGGCTCGTCGCTGATCAACGCAGTTTTATAGTAAATGTATAGGAGGCGAATTATTGCGGTTCTATTCGACTCGACTCGGCGAGCCTAGTGGACGCCAGCTTTAAGAGGGAAATGTGCATTGAACTATTATTACCAATTAAACGATTTTCTTATCTAAGTCTTCAACAAGGTACTTAGAGATAAATTAGCAAGCTTGTACTTCATAGAATGTCTATAAAGGTAAGAGTTAAAAAAAAAGTGGCTTTTACTTATTAAAAGTGAACAGTTCTAGTCTAAGTAAAGTTGATTAAAGCCCTTGTGTACCTACTAAATATTAGATTTAATGGATATCTTGTACGACAAATGAGTGTAAGACCTAATGTTTCTTGGAGAAATTTTATCTTTAACATTGACTGTATCGACTAGTGAAATAAAATAGCGAGTATTTTTTTTTTGAATTTTTAGCTTGTTCGATTCCCGGTTTAGGTAAACTTGTCGAGAATTCTGTGAATGCAGTTTTGTTTCTTTTTAAAAATAAAGGAATGTTTCCTTCAAGTAAAATAATCTATCTTAAGGATTTAAAGTGGTTTCCCTTCAGGGCCCATTGATTTTTTCCACCCTGTATATAGATTTAAACTGCCTCGTTGGTCGCAAGCGCGACTGCTGAGCGTGTGGTCCTGGGTTCGATCCCCGGGTCGGACAAAGTGTTATTGGGTTTTTCCGTGTGGAATTTCTCAGTAGCAGCCCGGAGTCTGGATTTGTGCCCGGTTGATGGCAATAGGAGAGTGCTGTTACATGGGACTTAAACATTAAGGCGACATGTGGGTGTACTTTAAAATACACCTCTTCCTAACCTTTCCGGGAATACAGGCGTGATGTTATGTTAATTTAAACTAATTTATGTTTTACTTTTTTTCCTAAATGGATTTTTATGACCAGGAACACATGGAGAACAAAGAGTTTAATGCCAATGTGTTTCAACATAGTACATATTATGCTATAAAAACACATTTTATCCCAACAATACAATGTAAATCTGTTTTACTTTGAACTCGTTATAAGTTAAAAAACCTCTACCATACTAAAGTAGTCTAAATTCCTCTAGGAATTCATAATAAAATAGAAACCATTTTTAAAAGCAGATCTAAAAATACGAATACTAAAGTTTTCTGCTTATTTTCTTGTACAAACGATAAGAGCCATTTGAGAGAAACTGACTTTCAGTGTAACTAGGTTAAGAGTTTAAGGAAATAAGGGTAGTTATGGTTATACTTGGGCCCTTAGTAACAGATTACTGGAGCTTAAAATATAATGAAAGTAGATAACACATCATGAGTACATGCATTAAATGCATTTTATTTATTTATTCCTTTCCACACTTAATAGTGTGGAAAGAAATAAAGAAAAGATGGATGGATTGTGTGAAAGATGATATGAGTAAGGGCCTTTTTCCTGTGACGCGGGCTCGTGCCCGCATGCGTGCGTCACCCGCACCCGTGGCGTCTGAATTTCACCTTTTTATACATGTATTTACTGTGATGCGTGAAACACGCACGAAAAGGGCCTTTTCATTGTCATGCGTGTTTGCACCCGCGTGCTGGCCAGCTACGCATGCGTGCTGTCCGCAAACTATCGTATCATACATATTTTTATTGTCATGCGCGCCACACGCACGCGGCACACGGGCGGATCGCGGGTGGCTTGCACGGTGCGTGTGGCGAACCTTGACAGTCAGTGTTGTTTTTACTGTCAAGCGGGTCGCACACACGTTGTATGATCAATATGAAAATTTATACATTCATTTTGACACGAGTTCTGTTCCTGGCGACACGCACAATACTGTGGCGGCGAGGCGAAAATAATCTGCTCAGCGTGCGGCCCGCAACAAGCATCCGTGTCTGGCCTGCACGCGGGCGCAAACACGCATGACAATGAAAAGGCCCGAAAAGGTGTACTGCGAGCGCCACGCATGCTGGTGACGCACGCACGCGAGCACGAACCCGCATGACAGGAAAAAGGCCCTAAGAAAGAAGTGAGTACTGAGATGACGGCTGATAGAGGATAATAGAAGAGGAATACTTGTTGTGCCGACCCCACCTAGAGCGATCATTTTTAACGACACCACCAAACGATACCTCCAGGGGTGTGGTTGCCAAAAAGGATTTTTTAACGACACCACTTATAAAAGTGTTGTTGCCCTTCAAGGCAACAACGAGTATGTGTAAACTAACTCGCATATTATATTATTACCAATTGTGGCATCCCAACATTACGGTGGTGTAGTTAACAAATCCTTTTTGGCAATCCAACCCCCTTTTTTTTTCCCTCATACCCTTCGTCCAGGTAAGGCGAAGGGGTATGCCGGTCTCTTACCGGTTAAAAACCCACGCTGTTTCTTCTCCTGACCCTTAGCCGGGGTCGCGGGATTCACAGCTGCGTGCACCGCGATCCCAGCAGGGCAACCACACTCCTGAGGGTATGGTTTGGTGGTGTCGTTAACAAAGAACGATCTAGAGTGGGATAAGAGCAGCGAGATGATGATGCATAATTGAGAGTAATTTTCGAACATTTATCGCTAAGTTCATGTCGTAACCATAAACAAAATCAGGCACAATATGGCAAGTTGACGTTTTTTGAATGATTATTTGACTTGGTTGCGTTTGACCCTAGTTGCACCTGATGGTAATTGCAGACAGAATCCAAAACAGATTACGCGAATCCAAGTAACGGAGATTATACAGGGATTCCCCTATTCCCTTCTGGCTCTCACATACGTATGATGGAACATAGTAAACTGCTTGGCTTGACTTTAATGTGAAGTTGGTAGCTAGTCAGGCGGACCATGTAGATCCTACCAGCAAGCGTGCTGGGATTTGTTGAATCTGTGGAGGAACGAGGTGTGGTGTTCCTCCAACCAAAGGGAGGATGCTCCAACCAGGCGGAGTCTTGTGCCTGGCGGTCTACTGCCCAACGATCAATGTTGGGAGGTTATATATAAATGCTATCTGCGTGTCGAATCTTGATTGCGCGATGTAGGATAGTTTGCATGTGGCGAGATAGATGCCGCCACAAATCTTACAACACGCGTATATTCCCAGCGTGCGGTGAGGAAGTTTTTTTAGTGTGGCTCATCCCTACACGAGATATATGGAGTGATAATGCAAGTGAATGCTTATCCGCTTGATAAAATTCCCAATCGTATCTAGGGATGTCTACCCACGCAAAACAGTAGGTGGCTCTTATTCTCATATCGATGTAGGTGGCCTATTTACTGCATCAACTGATCAATTAATCGTATTTATAGACACAATAGAAAAACAATGGAAGACGCCGTAAATACGCAGCGCTAGTCATTAAAAGGTTAATGGTCTTTGATACATAGATCAGGTAATTCTCAAAATCCCTCATACTAAAGTCCGGCGCGGGCGCGGCGCCAAGCAGTATACTGTGTTCCGTGGTGTAAGAGCCAAAGGAGTATAAGGGAATCCCTCTTTATCTCTATAACTTGGATTCGTGTGCTCCATCTCAGACCCTGTCTGGGCTTACAATTAGATTTGACAAGGGCAAAAAAAACTAATACAAAGAATAAAAAAATTATAACACAAACCTACTAATGTGAAAAAAAAAGCTTAAACGATTACCTAAACTTTTTTAATATTTCACCACACTCAACTACAATTAAATACCAATTTCCCACCAAAACATTTAAGGCTATTAATACGCCATCACATTACCCCTGGGAACCTCAATACTTCAAAAGAACTACGTATAATTTATCGCGGAATTTAATTACTAAAAATCTTTTAGCTAATACAGTGGCGCACCCCACGGTTTTTAGCGGCATTTTAATTATGACGTAGCATATTCGCCGCGTCACGTTATGGTGTTTCATTAGCAAGGTAAACAGTTTTAATCGGAGCAGTGTGGCCGCGCCCTGAAGATAGCGTGGAACGACTTACTTGTTTGTTTTGATGATTGTACTTTTTTAGCCTTTTGCTTGGGAAATGAATGCGAATTTATTGTTAGTAAATTGTTTATTTTAAAGAGGTTAATTTATTACAAAGCTTGTTTCAAGTTTATTTCGTAAGATTCTTTAGAGTCCCTGATGGGATCAGGAATCATTGTGAACATAGAAGATACAACCGATCGGAAAGATCGGATATAGTGGAGGATAATGAGCTCGAAGACCAACCCTAGCAAATACCAAGCGGGACTAAAAACACCAGTAGAAGAAATGGAAATTGCAATAAATTCAAGAACACAGTCAGTTTAGACCATACACTAACTCTTCGTCCTAGCTGGGCAACGTAGTGCGTTGCATTGCGTCGAATATCGCGTCGCGAAAATAACAAACGATATGCCTTCTATACTAGTGGTCTACGTGAGCAGTGCATCTAATAGAGCGGCGCGTATAGTTTGTTTTTAGCGGTTTCGCTGCGACAGAAATTTGAATTTAGCCTTACTCATCAAATATAAAGACTGTATTACATAGGAACTGGACACGTCGACTGCGACGTAACGACGCGCCGCACTACCCGACGCAACGCAATACAACGCGCTGCCCAGCTAGGACGAAGCTTAGGATTTTTTGCTATCCTCATGTTTATACAGCACAGTCATACTACAAAATAACCAGCTAATTCTAAACCTTATCGCTCTCAATACAACCTCATCCCATCCCTATCACCTTGATATTTAAGAGCGATCCTACATTACTTATTTATTACCAAAACATCCTACGCCACGCGCGCATATTAATGAAGACGCCCGCGCCGGCCGGGGGGCGGGACGTACATGTACCTATTGCGAATGATATCGTATAAATCAGAATCATACATATATGTGTGTGTTAGGGTTTAATGAAAGGTCCTGTGGTTGTCTCAATATCGAGTATTTATGAATGTCGTAAAGTTGTCGAGGTTTGTGTTGAGTGGGAATGAATCGTTATGATGATGTTCATGTTAGGTCAGGAATTATTTATTGTAGGTACCTATGTCTTTGTTATGTATTTATGAGGTAGATACAAAGAAGATGGCATTCCGTACAAGAACCTATTGTACCTAGTAGTAAGGGCGCGTTCAGACGACACGCGTCCGCTAAGCGCACGCCACGCGCGTCAGCACCCGCGTCTAAGGCTTAAAACGCACTAGCGGCCAGCCTCAATTCGGCGTGCCGCACCGCAGCCCCAAAACAACCATAGCGGTTGACGGCTGGCCGCAAATCTGTGCTTCGATATCATGCGGTTTCATGAAAAAATCGATGTGCGGCCTGCCGCTAGTGCGTTTACGGGCTAACTCGCTTTGAAATTTGTTGTATATAATTTGAGTCTTATTACACATCAATAGATCTCAAATTGCATTTGCCATCCTAGCCGGGAGGGTGGAGGCGGCGCGGGCTCTGCGCGATTGTTTCGCGTGTACTACACAATAGCTGTTCGGGTGCTGAGCGTGCGCGTGTACTTTACATCGATAAAAAATGTACGTTAAGACAAGGGACTAACTACTAAGGAATTTAATAGTTAAATTAAGTTTCTGAGGAGTGACTCGTACGCGACGAGAACGCGCATTCGCGCCGAAAAAAATCGCGCAAATGTGAACTAAAGGTCCTTGTGAACAAGTTCGTCCGGGGAAATACTACTAACTTATGTATTTCTACCGCTATGCTAAATAGGTATGATGGCAGTACTCCCTGAACATAGTAATGTCGCCAACACTCAGTTGCAAGAAAGGTACATTAAATTTTAATGCTCTCATTAGAATATTAATGCTCCATTAACCTCTTCTGTCCATTGCAAGAAGCTAGATTTAATGGAATGATTAACTATCCATTAAAATTAATTTTTGATGTGTCAAACTCCCCATGATTTCAATGTATGATAATTAGTAAATGAAGAACGAACTACGACCTAATTAGTGTTCATGCAATAGCCATTAATTTAATGGAAACATTATTCTTAATGACGGATTAGTTAATGATCACCTAATGATAACTTTCTTGCAACACAGTATAAGTACAGTAAATCAAAATTACTTTAAATCTTTTATTTTTTATTATATTTTTGTAGTTTTCTCAAATGCATTATTTATTGACACATTTTAAAAACATCCACACAAACAAATAATAACATTTATATTTAATATTACCTCCATCCGCGTGTCAGTGATCAACAGTAAATCAGCACTGGGTCCTTGAGGCCCAGCATATGTCAGCATATGCTGGGCCTCAAACACCCAGTTGGTGAACCTTCCGGCATGAGCATACTCGACACCATAAAATGTGAAGGTACCTATATTTTATTGCTGTTTTTACTTTATATGCTGTCACTGTGTCCTTGAATGAAGAAACTTTATTTTCTTTCTTCTTTATTTCTTAGAGTAAGCAGCATTGCTGCTTAAAATAATGGTTCTCAGAAAAAAGAGAAGTTTTAGCAACTACAAGGTGTAACATAAATAACGCACAATCTCTTAAGGCTTAAAACGCACTAGCGGCCAGCCGCAATACGGCGTGCCGCTTGCGGTTGGCCGCACATCGATTTTTACATGAAACCGCATGATCTCAACGCACTGATTTCCAGCCAGCCGTCGCGTCGTGCGCGAGTGCGTTGAGATCATGCGGTTTCATGTAAAAATCGATGTGCGGCCAACCGCAAGCGGCACGCCGCATTGCGGCTGGCCGCTAGTGCGTTCTTAGCCTTAGGGGTCTAATTTTACTATGGGACCAAACCTGAAATCGCGAAAAAAAATCAGCTGTTCCCTACATTTATGTTCGCATAACTCGTCAAAATGTAGGGAACAGCTGATTTTTTTTCGCGATTTCAGATTGGTCCCATAGTAAAAGTTGTTCATAATGATGAGTACAGTGACCCCTCAAGAGGTTGTGCGTTATTTATGTTACACCTTGTATACAAGAATTGCTGAGACTGCGTTTAACTGACAAATTTTTTCGTCTCGGTATCTGGATTTAGTTTCCAAAACTTCTTTGTTTTCGTGATTAATTATTTTATCTAGCAATGCTGCCCTGGAAGCTACAAGCTATTTTCATGCACCCACGTTGCTATTTTATCGCATTTTATTAGTGATGATACTAATTACCTTTAATTACCCTTCTCCAATTTTATATCGAACTCGGTTTCGGTATAATTAACATTTTACATGACCTCGTTGATTAACAAATAAACAGAAATACGAATTACAGGTTGGATTAAATACAATTAATTTTGATTGAATATTGTACCAAACCTGCTTATTAATTTTCCAATCAAATATTTACCCACGGAATTTAAAATCCGCTTAAAAATTAACGACCTGATGTTTTTGCTCGCTAGTAAAGTCTTCATTACGGGAGCACGTAAATAGCTTAAACTAAACACTTAATTAAGTGACTCTAACCGTGAAGGGAACCAGTTTAGCAGTTAGTTAAGTGGTTGCTATTACGGTTAATGCCTAATAATGTCGTCCGTGTGTCACTGCAAGAGTACCAACTGAAAATCAGCGTTGGGTTTTTTTTTTCTTTTTTTCGTGGGAGAATCCTCATGGATGCCCTTCGCCCGGGGAAGGCGAAGGGGGATGCCGGACTCTTACCAGCTAAAAACCCACGGTGTTTCTTCTCTTGACCCTTGGCCGGGGTCGCGGGATTCACAGATGCATGCACCGCGACCCCGGCAGGCCTCGGTCCGCCAGCCCCTAGCGGACCTCTCCTTCTGTGGGGCCTAGCCCCCCACGTCCTCCTGAGAGGCGCGCACGGAACACTGCGCGCCGCCGTCTCGCGCCTGTTACTGGTCGGGCAACGGGTCCCCGAACACTACCGGGCCACACCCTACGGTGGCCGGAGATCGTAGCGCGCCCTCCGGCGCCAGATGCGTCTGGCGCGGGAAAGGAGAGTGGCAGCTGCCTCTCTCTCCCTCTCCGCTCCCTCCTTGGTCACCATCACCTCGCAGAAGGAGGTGACGGCTTCCCACGCCCTGTGTTTTTGACTCCCTGCATCTGCTGAGTTGGTGATCCCTTCGGCGTGGGCATGCTCGACAGCAT
Source organism: Amphipyra tragopoginis (assembly GCA_905220435.1). Taxonomy (NCBI): domain Eukaryota; kingdom Metazoa; phylum Arthropoda; class Insecta; order Lepidoptera; family Noctuidae; genus Amphipyra; species Amphipyra tragopoginis. Next base: position 11,158,803 of record HG992006.1, read on the forward strand.
TAAATGTGTACGTTTTATTATTTTTTATGTTTTTATTGACTGACTACCTCGTTGGTTTAGCGGTCGCAAACGCGACTGCTGAGCGTGAGGTCCTGGGTTCGATCCCCATGTCGGGCAAAATGTTATTGGGTTTTTCAGTGTGGAATTTCTTAGTAGCAGCCCGTAGTCCGGATTTGTGGCAGGTCGATGGCAATAGGCTCACCCCCTATTACATGGGACGTAAACATAACGGCGAAATGTGGGTGTACTATGCACCTCTGCCAACCCTTTGGGGAATACAGGCGTGAGTTTATGTTTTTTTTATTGTTTATTCTGTTATTGTATCCTTGGCTGAATAAAATTTATACTATTTATTTCTTCTTTTTTGTAATAATAACTTGCACTATAAAACAGACTGAAAAACTAAGAGAAGCTAACACGCGTAAAATAAAACATAAAAACAAAATTCACATCTTTTATTATTTTATAACATCCAACACGCTTACAAAAGATTGAATTTAGAAGTTCACTGTTCTAATTTGTCATTTACCGTGGAGAAGAGTCGGCAAAAAACTCCACGGTGAGTTTTTAAATCCAATCCAGTCTTTATGTGTATAACATAACATGTTTTTCAGAGCACATACAGACGTGATGTTCAATCAAACCCCCTCAACCACTCTATTACCGATCGAAGCCCAACAGACTGCACTATCGATGCTGTTATCTGTCACACAGCACGTTGACGTGTCCCATCATTAGCCATGAGTTATGACGTCACTGACTGCACGGAACTGACGGTTGTTATTGTTCAAGGTAAGGGAGGATGAATTATTGCATGCGGGATGCTGGTCATTGTTGCTTCAGTGTAGTTTGTAATGGTAAATCAGTCCAGTTTTATACACTAACCGACCGACCAACCAACATAAACCTTAATATTTCTAAAACTAAGAATCCTAGCGTATTCAAATATAAAGTACCTACTTTACAAATAATTTTAAAAGTTTTATTAATTTTATGAGCAGTATTAAATCCTTTCTAATATTATAAATGCAAAAGTAACTCTGTCTGTATGTCTGTTATCTCCTCACGACTAAACAACTGAACCGATTTTGATGAAACTTGGTACAGAGATAGTCTGAAACCCGAAGAAGGATATGGCTAAGGCTACTTTTACCCAGAAAAACGCGGAATACGCAATATACGACATAAACGCGGACGAATCCGCGACCTACCCCTAATAGTCTATAAAATACTTTTCATTTGAATAAGCTATCATTCTTAGTTCCCGAGATATTAAGGTTTATGCTGATGACCGGGATTCATTGCTCTCGAGTGTGCGTTTGTGCAAATGTAGGAACTAGAATTAGTGTCGATACCTCAAGTTAGTAGACTAACACACCATTGAGAACCTTTTGAGCCCTCTCAAGTGTATAGGCCTTTTCACGATTTTATTCTCCACCATTAACGCAAGTGATAATGAAATTATAAACCGTCCATGAAATCGAAAAGTTATAATGCGGGTTAGGGATGAACTTTGGATAAATGGACAGCGTTCAACCGCTAGACTATCACTGCTTACTCTACTCAAGAACCTTGAGGCCATCCGCACACGAACCTATACCCGAGTCCCTGCGATATGTATGGAAAAAATACTTACACAGCTTTTGTTCTAACAGTTGTAGCCGTAAAAGCTCCTAATTTTCACCTCCGCCAAAATAAACCGCACATCACTCACCAATAAGGGATCGATCGGATCAATCTGGCGGTTCTTATCATCCGTAATTACAGACAACCGTTACAAGAACGCCGACCGGTCGGTAACAGCCGTCAGAATCACAACAAAAGTCCATTAGTGGGTCCCACCATACGAATTAATTAATTTACACGATTGGCCCCTTATTTACTATAACGACCCAAGATGTACCCTGTTTTGGGATCAGGAATGGTCAATGATTCCTAATTTGATTTGGTTAAACTTTGTTTAGCGGATTTCGGAAGCACAGTTCGGGAATGGAGTTGAAGAGGGTTTGGAGTGTGATTTTTTTTTTTTTATTTGGCTGTTTTGTATACTGCAAGGTAAACTTTAGCCAAAACCTGAATGAATTCTGTTCGTACATTGTAGTTGATTGTATACGAAAACAAAGAAGAGGAGATCAGACAAAAGTTTATTTTATTAATTAAATTGCATTCTTTTGAATTTTAACTGCATGATGAACCTTAGGCCGCTCGCTCACGGCGACTTTTTGTAGCGATGCTGTCGCGCGTTTTGTAAACGCGCTTCTGCATCGCTACTGAATCTAATACTATCGCTACAAAATCTGGGCGAAGGTAAACAGCCAGTGACAGCATCGCGGCTGTATCGATACACATGAGCGATATCATCGCTACAAAAAGTCGCCGTGGGCGAGGCCTCTTATTCCGATTTTGGCATAAAACTGTAATTAATTAAACGGAGAAGACCCCTGGCTTCTACAATACAGTTTTTAGTAGCGCAGAAGACGCAGAATTCATTATTGTATATGTATTTAATGATTTCAATAAAAAATTGTGATGATAATAATCGAATTTATTATTTTAGATTTCAATAGCTACTTCATTCACTAATTTTGAAAAAAAGCTCATTAATTCCATAAGAGTTTAATAGTATGTCTACAAGTGCGCTTTTATGTTCATCTTGCTTTCGTCTGACGCATGCCTGAAGCGCCATAGCGCATGCAATAGCGCATGCCCTAATACTAGTTCGAGTCTTATGGCATTCAATATTGCATGCGCTTGACGCAAGAGGAATTGAAAGTTGAAAGCGCAAGATGAACATGAAAGCGCACGGGTGTAGAAATAAGAGACAGGCGGCAACACGCAGTTTTAATGTTTTAAAACAAAAAATAAAACAAAAAAATCGGCTCGAAACACACATACCAGCCAGACTGACAATATAAATAATATTTACAGAATTCCATTAAAGCGGTCTTATTTACTCACAGATACTAATAAACATGTAAATTGAGACGAAATGATTTAATTAACTTTCGAATTAATTAATTATTATTTGCGTGCTTTATGGTATTTCAAATGAATTCCATTTTTATGTCACGATTTTTTTGTTTTACATACCTTTAGAACTTTTCACGAGAATTATGTGTTTTCAGTATTTATGCACACATATTTAATGTTTAGTGGTAAAGTTAATTAAACTAAAAGTCAAATAATATTTTTGCATGCAGTGGGCACTGTCCGTCTGTGACCTTTAAAACGAAGTCGGTTAATAAATAAAAACAAAATATTACTTTACAGATGCTAGGTTTATAGAATGTTAATAACTACAATCGGGAGCAAAGAATCCGGGTCACCAACTTAAACCTTAATATCTCGGAAATTAAGAATGATATTAATAAAACTTCTTAAACAGTTTTTTTGTATTATAACTTTCGTGAGACACATTCATATTTATGATTATTTACGGTTTACTCACGTGCATTTTTCGGGATTGCCCGACTAGTTTCGGACCCAAACGGAGCCCTTATTCATGAGCTGAACACGCGGCGAGGAATCGAGACGAACTTCTTAAATAGTCTTTAAAATACATTTTATTTGAATAAGCAAGTATTCTTAGGGTAAAAAGGTGAATGCCTCGTTGGTATAGTGATCGCAAGTGCGACCGCTGAGCGTGAGGTCTTGGGTTCAATCTCCAGGTCGGACAAAGTGTTTTTTCCGTGTGGAATTTCTCAGTAGCAGCCCGGAGTCTGGATTTGTGCTTGGTTGATGGCTATAGGCTCGCCCTCTATTATATGGGTTTTAAAACATAACGGCGAAATGTGGGTGTACTATACACCTCTGCCCAACACTTCAAGAAATACAGCCGTGATGTTATGTTTATGTATTAAGGTGATTCAGATTCATTTCTCCCGAGTGTACATTAACAAAGTATGTTGCTAGCCAGGCAACGTTTTTTGAAAGAGGCGTGTGCATTTTTGATTTTAAAAGAGTAACCATAGAGTGCCGTCACCTAAATTCGAACCGTGCATCTAAATTCGAATTTTTCATAAGCGCCTGATATGGTTTATGTCAAATGAAAAAAAAAAAAATTCTATTTTTATTTTTATAAACGCAAATACAAATGTACTGTAACTTAACGTTACGGTTTTCATAATTATAATATCGTGTATTTTCCGTGTGTGATACTTTCAGATACTCGCATATAAAATACTATTGCATCTGCACCGCCTTACATTTTTCTTTGCAAAACTACTTTGAATACTTCGCGTACTGACTAGCGTTGTTTAAAAACGTGTGAGCATTTCTTTACAAAGGCACGCTGGACTTGTCGTGGTCTCGTAAACCTTTTAATAAATGTTCTGCCTAGACTTTTCTCAACTATGTTGAGGTCAGCTTCCAGTCTAACCAGATTCGGCTGAATACCAGTATTTTACACGGAGAGACTACCAGATCTCCGCAACTCAGTTACTGGGCAATGCCGATATACTAAGGTTAGAATGGTTGTCAGACTTTCGGGCTTCTAACTACCCGTAACGACTGTCATAGGTATTCGTCTGACACCCGGGACCGACGGTTTAGGCTAAGCGTATGCTGAGACGCAGGTGACGCAGCGCAACACAGTACAGATTTTGCCGCGCAGGGCAGGCGAGGCAGACATTGGCCACGACCGCATGCTGCGACGCAGCTCGTAGACAGATTCGAGTTTGAACTAGTACAAAGAATAGACATGTTCGAGTTGGCGAACGTTTTTTTTGAGTAGTTTGCATGATTGGTATCATACAAACAAGGTTCACAACGCGCTAGTTCAATTAAATGTTCTGTCATTACAATAAAATTAGAATTAGCGGTAAAATATTTGTGTCGACATGCACGCGTGCGTCGCGCAGAAATCTGTGCCGGCACTACAACACGGCGCAAAGCAGGGCAGACGCATGTGTGCGTCGCACGTGTCTGCGCCGCAGCGTACGCAGGTCTTAGTACGTTCATACATTACAAAATCTGCTCTGCGCTGCGCTGCGTGCACCTGCGTCACCTGCGTCACCTGCGTCTCAGCATACGCTTAGCCTTAACCTGCTCTCCGAGGCACGGAGGGATCTGTAACGAATGGTCACCCATACACAGGCTGACCGCGGCAAGCGCAGTTTAATCTTGCAAATCATATGATCGCGCGATTGTCAATTAACAAGGAGCCTCTGCTTTTAATAAATAAGGTTCTAAATCAAATTAACAACCTCCGTAAATTCCCAAGAAACAAAACATTCCTTGCCATAAAACCAGTAAGCTAACTGCGTTCAAAACGTCAATTAAGACTTTCTCAAACATTTCTAAACGATGGCTTCATAACACTTTGGCCAGGTAGCGTTCTATTGTGTTCTAAGCGTTCACGCGGCCATTGTCCGGGACAATGAAGATCCGGACGGTAGCACTAAACATCGGACATCAAATGGCATGCAAACAATACCGCTGCAAATTAGCCCGACAGCCCCCGATGTAGTGAAAAGTTTGTGACTTATGTATAGGATGTCATACTTAGGTGTGATGCTTTTCAAGATGAACAGATTATACAGGATGTTAACGAATTCGTGTAATTCCTTAAAACCACATGACTGGCCCCGCACGGGATTTAGCTTGATTAAAAATAAAAAAATAAAATTCTTCTGTTTTCATGCGGCTTTGTTACCGATCATATCTAAACCACCTAATAAGGATTCAGTAAAAAAAAAAGAAAAAAATTGTTTGCAAAAAAAAATTATTTGTGTGAACATTTCGGTGCCACGCATAAATTAATAAAAGTATGGTGACACGGCTGGCAGGAACGACTAACGCGATATTGCTCTTTACAGTCAGATAGCTCAAGGCTCTAAAAAGAATAAGAAATTGAAAACCATTTTTTTTTGTTTTTTTTTTTTCGAAAATTCCCGTTTAGGGTTAATCTGTATCACCAATAGATCACGCGATTTGAAGGAATTACACGATTTCGTTAACACCCTGTATGTATCAGTGTAAATGCAGTTATTTAATGGGGACTGGAACTGTTGTTTAACAGTTAATAATTTAGAACTGCATTCTAATTGCGCAATATACTTGTCATCGGCTTTGATCTTGATAGGTCAACAATTTCCATAGCAACGTATGTACAATCCAACTTCTCCACAACTATGTAGGTACTACACAATGAATATTGTTTTTGACACATCAACTGTCATGATTGATGTTGGTTGCTTTACGCAATTGCCCTGCCGTACTGTTTTTTAATTTATTAAATCGGCATCTCTAGTGATATCAAACCGAAATTCCAGAGCTTGCTTTTAAATATCATCATCATAATCAAACCCATTACTTTCCCACTGGGGGCAAATTCTACTAACAGAAACTTTTATAAATGGGAACTGAATCGTTCATTTAGACAGTTTTCGTTTACGAAAACTGTCAATGAAAAAATATATAAAATGCTGGGTCATGCTGGAAATTTAAATCTACCCATTTAAATTTCCAGCATGACCCAGCATTTTAAATATTTTTTACATTTGTGTTTAATAATTGGCATACATTATCTTCTTCAATTTTAATTATTCCAACCATTTTTAAAGTTGACAAAATTTTTGCACAATTTAATTAACACTTTAATCATTTTTGTTTTTGTTTTACATTAAATTGATTTAAATATTACGTTAGCTTTGATCTGATTTTTTTTACCATGTTGTATGTGGGTGAATAATGTCCACAACATTAATAAAAAAGTCGCAACTGCTCACCTGGGTGATTTAATTCCAAGGTGAACACAGGAAACCAAATATGTCACACTAATTCACCTGGGTGATATTGTCAGGTGAAATAAATCCGAGGTGAAAATAAAGACACAAAAAATTCCACTTGGTTCACCCAGGTGATATCACCCAGGTGAACAAAGTGGAATAAACCAAGTAAATAGGCTGACTATTCTAATTATATGAATATTGATTACGGTAGTCAATTTAGCACAATATTACGGTTCTTTCAACCTAATAATCTTTAAACAGTCTGTAAATCCATTATTCCACCATAAAGTGATGTTTAACGGCATTTTTACGACACAATGTCATGCAAATCAAAGTACTAAAGATCGCTGCGGTCCATCTTACATCGTAAAACTACACGCTGTTACGGAAAATAAGATGGAACTACTAGTAATTTGGTATACGACTTTGCAAACTATTATTACTTTTTGTATTTGTACATCCCTAGTGTTTTGTAGGCTTTTTATTTCTTAACTTGATCGTGTATGAACCCTATTCAAAACTGATGTTAAGTGCACACAAGGTCTAAGATATTACAGCAAACGAATTCAAGTAACAAAGATATTATTATAGAGGGATTTTCCTATACCCCTCTTCCTCTCACAAACACGACGGAACACAGTCAACTGCTTGGCGCCGGACTTTAATGTGAGGGTTGTAGCTAACCAGTCGGACCGTAAAGATTCTACCATCAAGCGTGCTAACTTTTGTTGAATCTTACAACACGCGTCTATTCCCGGCGTGCAGTGAGGAAAATTTATATTTCTTTCAACTACGTAAAGTCCGTCGCGAGAAGCTATAAATTTTGTAAACACACATTCAGGGGTTCGCAACCTTTGGAACAAATAAAAAAAAACAGTTTTGTAATGATTTTAATTTTATACAATGGTTTTTATTTTATTTATATAATAATAAATAATAATCTACGAAAACAACACAAACAAACTGAAACGCATTCAAAACTCAAATGACAGCATTGACAGCGTCAGTGTGAACTTACTTCAAAATGGCGGGCCAAATGTTGACGTTCCATGAGTCAGACACGTTCCGGTACCACAAAACATTAGACGATAGCGCTTTATATCGCTAAAATATAACCCGACTAAGTGAAATTGCTCGTTAGTTTCGTATTACACGTATGTGCCTTTGAGTTGATTGAATTTGGGATTATTTGTTGTTGATTGAATTGTCGCTACGTAACTTTGTAGAAGTTCTTTATTTACAAAATTTATAGCTTCTCGTGACGGGGACTTTAGTAATGTTATCATTAATCACTACTAAACCGATCACAAAAGACGTATTTTTTGCTTAGAACCAAAACAGTGCAGAAATGTGCTCATTAATGCACTGTTTTACATTAATGCACTGTTTATTATTTTTTACTTAGATACTTAAATTTACCACAGATGTTTAATGTATCCCATGAAGTTTAATATAAAAAAGATACTGGCTGAAAATAAAAATCAGTTAAATAAAACAGACTTGATGAAAAAAAAAACAAATGGCGCGCATTGTAAAATTTTGATACTTCATGTTCAGCAAGAATAGTTTAAAAAAATGTTTTATGGATATTTTATCACGGTAGGTACATTGGTAGTTGAAAGAAAAGTAGATTACGCACCTTGCTTAAGTGAGTAATAATGCACTCGTGTTAATTTAGTGCCCTCCCATGCGCTCGGGCACCAACATAACACTCGTGCATTAATAACTCACTTTGCGCTCGGTGCAACAATCTACTATTCTAGACCGCCCCGAAAAGCAAAAAAAAAATAATATGCTCTTGCCATTGCATTTGCGGTTTTGCTAAAGATTTTGAATGAAAAAACGCATTAGCTGTAGCAGCTTTAAGTACATACAAAAATTACAATTATAGGGACTTAACGTGCTCCCGCGCGAGTACGAATTCTATAGAAACCTTTATTTTTATTTTTTGTAATTCACGTAACTGATGTACAAACTCACATGCAAAAAATAAATAAAAGGTGAAACATAAGTAGTACGTCTGATTAATATCTACTACATGTGAATCCTGCATGCACATTTTAAATAAAGACACTTATACTAATTAAAAAACAGAAATTAAATTAAGTAAGTGACATGAAAACAAAATATTTTATGTCAAAAAATATGTAGAAATGAAAAGATGAAAACAATTTTTAGTTAAGTAATTATATCTCTGAGTCTTGACTGAAGCTACTGAATCCGCAAAGGCATATTTTTCACTACAAATGGAGTTGGCAAGTGAAAGCATGCGGAATATCGGTGAAAAACCCATGTTAGTTCGATTATAAGGCAGAACGAAAGTTTTTCGCACACGATTTCACAGGCAATGCGGATAAGTGTGCCTAAAACCATCCAGAATTGTTGCTAATTGATGCCGATTAATGTAATTGCTCCATTAGTATTGTAGGATTTTATTACCTGTATTATTTACTCTGATTTTAATAGATAAATATCAACAAATAATAGGTATGGTACTGATAGTCCGTAGGTGACGGATTAAGAATATAATTCCCCTCTGTCGTCGCCGGGCAACCGAATCGTAAACGGTAACGAACCAGGCATCATAATTCTGACCGAAAAATATCAATAGGCTCGCCACCACATGGGATTTAATACAAGAGGTGAAACGTGGGTGTACGGACTCCTGTTCACACCGATAATTCAGGTCTCATCAAGCTGTCTCCCCCCCAATCCCCGACAGCAACGCCGTAAGCCGAGGTCCGAGTCCCACACCTAGAGGTCGCCCTTAGTGCTATTGTTGCTAGTAGTCATGATGTTAGAGTAGAGTTAGAGTGTAGTATTAAAGTCCAAGGGCTGCAAACTGCAGACTGCAACCGCAGACCGCAAGTCGCCATCGGAATAGCGCCTTTAAGGTGTGCATTTTAAAGGTGCTATTCCGACAGCGACTGCAAAACTGCAACCGCAGACCGCAGCCGCAGATCTCACCGCAAGTGATACCACTTTTGCAGTTTGCGGTCTGCAGCCCGTCTCGGACTTGTACCTTAAGTAGTTAGCTTAGGTTAAGTATTTTATTTCCCCTACTTATTGGCTGCAGGCCGTTTAGATCTCGGTAATAACTGCCCGGTTATGTAGGAACGATCCAAAAGGACGATCTACAAGCAGTCCAATAGAAAAATAAATAAATAAATTACTGACTCCTGTAATAGGAACACCTCTACTTACCTCTACGGTAATTATAGGCGTGAGTGTATGGTATGTAACATACCTACATAAACTTTTTCCCATGGGAGGCAGAAACTACCGAACGCCATAATGCTACGATCCTCACATACTCCTTTCGCTTCGTCAACGGAAATGCAAAAGAAGTATTAGTATAAAATAATATGGCATCATGTAAATATGTAGCATAAATTATAGTTTCAGACACCACTTTAAGGGTGCCTTTCCACCAGAGATGTGCTATGCAGTTATGCTGCGAAAATGTAAAAGCTAAGCTACGAAACTATGTGACCGTTTCCACTGATGCTAAGCTATGTAGCTGTGCGAGGAAGATGCGCATCTCGAGCTATGCAAAGTATCGACAATAGGGAAGACACGAGGAGCGACAGGCATAGCTACACCACTCGCGATCATCCATAGCACGCATCCGTAACTCGCGACCATAGCACGCATCCACATCACACATCCTTCCATATAAAAAAACGTAGCTTAGTTGAATCAGTTTCCACCAGTGCTATGCTATGTAGACCGATGAATATGATTGGTGGACATCAAACGCATCCATAGCAACGTTGCATAGCACATCTCTGGTGGAAAAGCACCCTTAGACACCATTATATGAATTTACAATAAGAGTAAAATCAAAACCGCTCTTTCATTTAGCGTCAGTTTTGACATCAAAAGCAGATCTATTTATTAGAAATTCTAATTCAAGGTATTCAATAGAGTCAGTCTCTTTAATGGTTATTGAAACCACAGCAATCCATTGAGCGGTTTAAAGGACTTCGCTCCAACCGCTAAGTTCCATTTAAGCTGAAAGTTTTAACCACTTGAATCTTAGTAGGTATCGTGTAAACTAAACTGACGCGCCCTTACACACATTTAAACGTTCAACATTTTTCGGCATTATGTGGCGAGCAAGTATGCCCGACAATGTAACGGCAATATAGGTACTCGTATTACTCGTCAATATTAGGGCAACACTGACAAGATGCTCGGCAATATTGTCTCATATTGCTGGTATAGTCGTTTGTTGCTGAGTATGCTGTCGCTTGAAGATAGTAGACAGCAATTATCACAACATATACATTATTTATCAAACTAATAATAAAATATACAGGGTGTAAAAAGACCCATCACATAGCCGCAATCTACGCACTCTGTACATCAAACTAAACTACATTGACCAAAAATAATTGCTGGGAAACGACTTTTATTTTTTGGCATAAAAAAAAACGCTTTTTTTGTAGGGCGCAAACTGTGGTTGTGGCGATACCGCGCGTTTGCATGCGTGCAACGGCCACACAGCTGAGCCAAGTCGGTAGTGTGCGTTTGATATTCTTTGCGTTTTTATAACTTCAAATGCGTAATTTGTGAAGTTGTTTGGAAGAAAGTTTAGTATTATCACTTAGAATACGTTTTTGGAAAAAACAAAAATAAAATGTTAACTTTGACCTTCAATATCTCCAAAACCAATGGTTTCCCAGGTATGGTCTGATAGAAAAAAATGATCCCAATGATGGGTAGAATATGTGGTTTTCGTTATCGTTAAGGGTCTTTTTACACCCGATATATTTAAAATTACCTTCGTGTTTCACTGCGAGGGTGCCAACTGAAAATTAGCGCTGGGTGTGTGACTCCCAACATATGCTGAGTTGGTGACCCTTTCGGCATGGGCATGCTCGACAGCATAAAATATGTGTGTTTGATTCTTTAATGTTTTTTTATTGTTTATGCTATTATTGTGTCCTTAGCTGAATCAATTTATTCTTTCAATTAATTACCGGCAATGTTTGAGCTGCACATAACTAAATCTTTTGCTAACAACAGAGTAAGTATGTGAAACTGTAAATAGTTGCTCGACATTGCCGGATAAAAACACATTGCCGTAAAATGTTGATCATTTACGAGTCACATTAGATGCAATATAAAAAAATACGATGGACATTCAGTAAAGAATATTTCTATTGCATTGTATTTTAATTTAAACGATTCCAACACAGTTGATGCATTTTATATTTTGAATCTCAATAACAACGAATAACCATAAAATACACATACTTATCGCAATCTCGAGATGGTCTGAGCCTTAATGGGACTCTCTATGCGATACCGAATTTCCCTATTATTGTGGAGTTCGGAAGGGGAGGCTAGGTGTCGGACCTTTTTTGTAGCTCATTTATTACCAATTTGCAACAGCTATTTATAACGATTCGACGAAATAACACAAGGGAAAAGCAGTATTTATTTACTTGAGAGCTTTATTTATTTTTGGATGGGAGGTAAGTAAGTATTGTGTAATGTTGTCCTTACTAATAGAGGTTTTAAGAGCGTAATTGCGTAAAAATACTAATGATTACGGTTCCCATGACATACCTAACCCTCTAAACCCAAATTATGTGATAAAATATTAAGTATCGCCGTATCACGACATCAAATATCCGAATGATATAATCAAACAAGTCAATTGGAGTCCGAAACAGTCGTCACAAACTTGTCTTATCTTCGGCGATGAGCTCTTGAATGCTGATTACCTCGGCGACTCCCTCAAATGAACTGAAACGAGTCGGTGTCGAGTGGATCGGGGGCATTCGGGGGCTATCGGAGTTCGTCCCATCTCCGGAGTGTCATTAGTTAATGTTGCGGGCAGTTCCTACAGAGATTTAATCTGGCCGCAGTCTGAGATCAGTCGATTCGCCCCCGCTTCCTCACCGACCGATCTTATCGCACCGTCATTACCGTTCCGCCGGCGATAACACGCCCTCCGCTGTATATCCACCGAGATTACAACAACTCTATTACTTCGAACTTTTATTATAGCAGACGTAAGTCGCCGAAATTCTAAATTCGGTAGCCGCTCATTAATTTGGACCATTAAACCCGTTCCATTACATGGTCAAGCGAGAGCATATCAGTGTTTGGCGACCGCAGAGCGCGCGTATGAAACGAAACAATTAACACATTCCATCCACAAATCTGGCGGCAGAAACCGAGCGTGCGTTAATTTAAAACGAGGGAGCATGTTTTAAATTACGATTGTGCTGCATTAAGGCAGGAGAGGAAAATATTTGGAAACAAGGAGGCGTGCCGCCTTGGGGTTGGATCCCCTCGGAATAGAAATAGTTTCCGGCCCTGTCGTGGAATTACGACCGGGGCTCGGGTCAACGGAATGAATTTTGATTTTGCTTTTTCTATCGAACCGAAGCCGGATTATTGTACTTGGTGTCCGCACCCTCCGTAAGTTTACTTATGCAAACCGCCTGCCCACCTGGACCTGCTTGTATAAATTTGAATATTTATAAGTACCCCGCCGACCTCTAGAATTTTTATGACATTGCGAATTTGATACTACGTAAAAAAATATTCCGGTAATTTTTTCCTCATTCTTCAATTATTTTTCTTTGGAGTACAATCTTAAGCTTTTTACCAAATTTGTTCCTCATAAGTAATGCAGGAGGAAATATAGAGACTCCTTGTAATGTTTCCGATGTTCTAAGAATACGCGCGCTCCAATATAATATGTTTGACTACAACAGCAAATACAACTCAGATACTACGTACATACAGGCTCGAAGGCCGGAAATTATATATTAATTGCCTTCATAATTAGGGTCCACAACGATGAGTGAATATTGTCAGAAGCATATGACATTTTTAGAACACTGCCGCCCATGCTCTTGACATATCCCTATGTCGCTTTAAATAACACCGAAGAGAAGACCGAAGGAGCAAGAGAGATATTCTTTGCTGGAATCACAGTGGCACCCTTTATTCTCCATGAGTGACGATACTGAAGTACCTCTCTGGATAGTCATCCCTGCAATCAACCTCGCTGGCCAGTGGCAGTGGGCGAGACACATTGGTCGCAGAACGGATGGCTGATGGGGCCGAAAGTTTTTGGAGTGGCGACCGGAAAACGCAGCGTGGGTAGGCTCCGACAAGGTGGACCGCTGACCTGGTAAAGGTCACGGGAATCCGCTGGATGCGAGAAGCACAGGACCGGTCGATGCGGCGATGCTTGGGAAGGTCTATATCCAGCAGTGGAAGTCTTTCGGCTGAATGATGAGCTAATCTCAAACAGCCCGTAGATAGATAGATATACTTTATTGTACACTAAAAGAAATAAATTTCCCGTGGGTGTCGTAAAAGGCGACTAGGGGATTCACTAGAGGATGGGCAGCAGCGTTCTCTGAGTACTTTAACAACCATACTGCGATCGCCAACCCGCCTGCCAAGCGTGGCGATTATGCAAACCCCCCCAACATGGAGCACAGGACAAGTAGATGTGGCGATGCTTGGAGGAGGCCTATGTCCAGCAGTGGACGTCTGTCTGCTGAATGATGAAAAGAAATAAAACAGAAGTAATACACGTAATTAATTAATTCTTCTTCTCTTAACACGAGAGAAGAACAAGAAAATCAGGTGCACATTTTCTATGCCTTTTTCGATGTTTACGCATCGAATAAATAGAATAATCAGATTACAAACGATGAAAATAAAATATAAATCTATCCAACTCTTTATGACGTGGAAGTGTACAATAAAAACACAAACAACGTTGTCCGCGTTGGGTAAAGAGTTGGCTCGTAAACAGCCCATAAACGTCTAGTATTTCATTTTGGAAAGACCCCTCTATCTCTTTCAACAGTAAATTTGCTTGTAAAAATATCACAATGCTCCAAGGTTTAGTGTTTTCTTCCTAATTGTCGAATTTTATGTTTGTTTGAACACCATTAGTTGTCCTATAAAAGTTACCTGTGTGCTTTGGAAAACAGTATCTATAGACGGCGATTACGATACAATAGTAAATGATACCACGTGTTCTATGATGTGTTCTAGTACCGTACACAAAAAATCAGTTACTTCCAAGCACATTTCTTGTCGCATGATTTTTCAATTTCACTCATTTATGTAGATGAAGGGACGTTGAAGTGGAAACTTATGTTAACTATAACTGTTCTACACGTGTAAATAAAGATAATTTTGGTTTAAACGGGTCATAGATTTACATAACTTCGCGTAGAGATCTTGATATTCGTAAAATTATTAAATCGTACGAAAATTCCTGTGACTAAACTATTGAATGTACATGACTGATTATTTGTGTACGGTCATAAAACCCATCATAGAATACGTGGTATCATTTAATGTTGTGTCGTCATCGCCACTTTGTATAATCTTGCTTGTCTGTCCATAACATAATTAGCCCATTACTGTACCACAGCTGGGCACGGGGATCTTCTCAGAATGAGAAGGGTTTGGCCTTAGCCCACCACACTTGCCTGATGTGGGTTGGCGGACTACACACACCATCGAGAGGTTTATAAAACCCTCTACGTGTGCAGGTTTCCTCCTGTCTGTGCATTTAAACAATATACAGTTAAAGTAACAAATGTAATTTTCATAGCGCATAGTATTCGGAACCCTACTTCATGTTCCAGCAACAAACTACCGTATCTCCTTAACAATATGGTTCATATTTCTCAGCCTTAAATCCACTAGGTATTTGCCGAAGCCTATGATATCTGCCTATACGTCATACAGTAGTCAAACGTTGACGTTGGGTTTTCGACCGGATAACGCGATTTCTCCAGGTACGCCGGAAATCCGAAAACGAACGGGTGCAGAATGTCCAATTAATTCACATCTCGTCGAATGTAGCTATCCTGGAAACCGAAACTTCCTACTAGGGATTTGGTTGCTTTAGTACGATGGCCATTTCCTAGTTAAAAGTGGGTCATGTGGGGAACTGAAATTGTGTCTCATTTTCACTTTCTCAACTTAGCATACGAACATTCGTAGAAAAACTAGATATAATTTGTTCTATACAATATGAGATAAGCTAATAGGTACTAGAAATGTATAGATTGATATAATATGTACCCGTGCGAAACTTGACTGACATAAATGAATTAATAAATTGTAACTTGTTCAAAGTCGGTAGATACTTGTTAAGTTAATTTAGTTAGTTATTTTAGTTTAGAAGTACCTGTTTAAGTTAATTTCTAACAAACGTTGTTAAAAATAAGTGCGGGAGAGTGTGAAATATGGAACGCATCCTTATGATTACCTTACTCCCTGAACTCATATTTCTTCCTCTTCCTTTTATAACCACCATATTGTCATGTGTTGCTCTGTACCTAATAAATTATAATTAACTAGCTTTTGCTCGCGGCTTCGCTCCCGTTAATTTACGGATTCCTAATTTTTTGATCCCAAAATATAGCCTATAGCACTCAAGGATAACGTAGCTTCCTATTGGTGAAAGAATTTTTGAAATCGGATGAGTAATTTCGGAGATTACCTCCTACATACAAACAAACAAACAAACAAACAAACAAATTCTACCTCTTTATAATATTAGTATAGAAGTATAGATAAATTTATGCGTTTATTTGAGATACAACAGGTAAGTTTTCTCATTTGCACAATTTTTCTCCTCAATCCTCAATGCTTAACCAAGAATTAATACTAAATTATTAATCAAAACGTGTGCAAATTGTGTTATCGTGCTTGTGGCTAATTATCAACGGATCATATGATTTGCAAGGTTAAGCTGCGCTTACTGCGGTCAGCCCGTGGATTGGTGACCCTTCGTTACACATCGAGACCCCTCCGTGCCTCAAAGAGTACGTTAAACCATCGGTCTCGGGTGTCATTCGAATACCTATGACAGTGGTCAAGGGTAGTCAGAAGCCCGAAAGTCTGATAACCGGTCTAACCTTAAGCTATCGGCATTACCCTGTAACTGGGTTGCGCAGGTCTGATGGCAGTCGCTCCTTGTAAAATACTGGTATTCAACCGCATCTGGGTAGACTGGAAGCTGACCTCAGCATAGTTGGGAAAAGGCTAGCTAGAACAAAGAACTAGGTTGAACATAGTTGTTCATCCGAAAATCTTTTTGGTGTTAGTGCTAAAATCTTTTTTTGATTGATAATGATTCCCATAACTCTAGGGTTATATTATTTAAGTAAAATGAACACAAAGTCTCCTAAAATAGGTGGTCCAAAAATGCATAGTTTCGAAAATATAATCAATCATAATTAAATTAGAGATATCTAAGTTTCATTGATAAATAAGAGTAATTCATTTTTATTCAAACCAATCATTCATATTTAAAACTAAGAAAATGCGACGTTGTCATATTTCACGTAAGGGTGTTTTACATTAATAATCGTGACTTTGTCGAATTATTTTGTATGGAAAATGAAAACAAAAAGATTGAAGAATAATTCATATGCCAGTTGGTTCTTTGATGTGGTCTCAGTCATAGCCTAGAGTTATGGGATATCAAAAAAAACACCTCGTATATGTTAATACGGGCTACTGACCATCTTTTATAAATAAGCAACTCATTGGTTTTTCCGACACCCTTGTATAAAAAACCTTATGTACTTGTACTCAACAGTTTAATAGTAATATTATATTCTTGCTCGACCCCAACATAGTTGAGAAAAGACTAAGCAGAACGATTAATCAAGAATTGTAACGAAAATCAGACGAAAACCCGAGTATACATGCTTTACGTAACAATTGTTTTATTACCCAAACACTCGTATTGACACACTCGAATCAAATGTACAAATCAGTACCAGATTATTCATCGCCATGCGAGATCACAAGCCACAGAGGGGATGATCGTAAATTTTCTAACAATAAAACAATATTATGATGTCAACATAAAAATGTTTACGGCTGAACCCATAAGGGAGATCAGACGAATTTGTTAAACAAACAAAGAGTTGTAAAAACAATCAGGCATGTATTCTTGAAGCGCTCGATTTGGTTTGCAAATTCGTTATTACATTCATTTGTTGCTTAATTTGGTCATGGTTGTATCCACAGCTTGTGTTTGTTTGTTTGTTTAAACTAGTTTCGGCAGCAGTATTCGCAACCCGTAACTATTTGTTTGCCAATCGTATCTTGAAACCCCTAATAGTATAAGAATAAGCAGGCTACGATCACATTTCAATTTTAAACTTGAAATGGAGACGCCGTTTTCTTCCGGTTATAGAAGTTAACCAGTCCACTAAACACCCCTTCCCATAGACCAGATATTTTTTGCCATATTTTACAATAGTCTTGCACCCACCTGGGACGGTCCATGACTACTCCAATAGTGCAGCCGTAGATAGCCCCCGGTTGGTGCAACATCCCATTTTAGATTATAGTTCTCAAAGGGGCCTCTGCGCGTTGGACCTGTGTCCCCCGTATGCTTTCTAAAGAAAAATCTTCCGCACGGAAGATGAGCCGTGAATATAAAAATATAGTCAGGCTGCGAGACTGAAAAATCACTTGGAAAGTTGATTGATTACTGGCTGATTCTTATTATTTACTAAGCGTTATTGGGTAAAAGGACCATGCGTCATTTTGGGCCTAGTTTTTAACAATGTTCAAGAGTGATGAATGATATGTCATATGAAAGCTCTTGAAGTGTACTTTATTTCATTCTATGACAGCTAAGTTCAATTCGAGCGCGAAAATGGCGTTCAATTCAGCCCTCATCAAGCTGGCTCCCCCCCTCCCTAAGTACCCGCCAGCAACGCCCTAAGCCGAGGTCTGAGTCCCACTAGAGGTCGCCCTTAGTGCTGTTGTTGCAGGTAGTCATGATGTTAATGTAGTACAAATAGTTAGCTTAGGTTAAGTATTTTCTTCCCCCCCCCCCCCCCCCCCACATTGGCTGGAGACCCTTCAGGTCTCGCCAATAACTGCCCGGTTACGTAGAAATGTTCCCCTAGGACCATTTACAACAGTCCAATAGAAAAAAAAACTGTGCTGCGACAAGATCCAACAATCTACTAGCAAAATTATAACTATTTTTGTTAACCTCCTTAGAGAATCAATTGCTCTTGTTGATTCCTTTCCCTTGTTGACTTTAACTGCTTGTACGGTATCATAAGCACACATCTTAAGTCTATTCCCAAGACAAACTTTAGACAACTATCAGCGGTTCCCTAGCCTCAAAATTACCCTTAGTTCAGTACAGAATAATCTAAACTAATTCTAGGAATTGAGACCCGATAAACCTTCAACAAATACACGACGTACACACGGCACACATAACTATGTCATGAGCCTGTAGGTACTGTGTAATTTTGGAAATTCAAAATCCATTTACCGTAGTACAAATTGGTTAGGCTCTACGCAAACACGACTATCGGTGTACACAATATTAGTAATATGTGTTTACAGATCGAATATTCTGTTGAAATTATTAGGAATAGTTTCGTTTTTAGAATTTATTTTATACAAGGTTACACGGAAAGGAGGTACTGATCCGAAAGGGTGTTAAACTACACATTACAATGAATAACTTTTGTTATACAACTTTCCCCGAAAGTCAATAGTTAAAGAGAAATAGCTGTTTAAAGATTTCATGACAAATACGCTAAAATCTATCTATCTTCAGCTTTAAGCAGCTGTTTATACATTTTAGGTCATATTTGAGGTCACAGAATAGACGCTCCATTTTCTGATTTCGTAACTAAAGCAGAGACGAAGAATTTTCGAAAAAACTAAAATAAATATAATTTTGCATGGAAATAAAAACGATCGAATTTTGAAACTTCTTTACTGTATTACTTGAAAACAGTCATTAGTAATACTTTAAGTGACCTGCGGATTAGTAACGTAAACCTACCCAAATTGGTCCGCCCACCATTATCCGACCACTAATTGTTACTGCATTTTTTTATTAATACAGTCTATTATTAAGCTAGGTCTTATTGGAATTTGAAACTACACTTTTAACTTTGTTTACCACTAAAAGAGATTTTATAGATATTTGTTTTGTTTCGCGATAATATTACAATTCATAACGAAACGGTGCATTATGCGTGTTTTTAATAGTCAAAACGTCAAAACCAGACATGAGACAATTAGAGAGTTCTGTAAAGATTTAAACTGAATTTAGTAAGTATAAAGTTTTTGTGGTATAGTATAATTGATAGACTTGAGTTACAACTAGGTAATAGGTGATTTAGTTTATAATTAGTATGCAAAACTTATCAAAATAAAGTGGACGGTATTATAGCTAGTAACACTACAGTACTGATCGAATACCGACCGGAGGTCGGTATAGGAGCAATTACCGTGTTCACTTTAACTGATAAAATTATATTTGAGTTATAATAAATCAAACCTAGAAATATTTTTTATTATTTACCTGTTTGATAAAGAATCTTGTGACCGAAATACGACCTACTATAAATTGTTTATTTATTTCGATAACTGTATTTTAATTTCATGAAAATTAATTATTAGCACCGTCGTTTATGGAGAAAAGCAGTATAATACTTAGATGATTTTCAATTAACTGTACTTGTTATTGGTTTTATTCTAATGTATTTTATTTCTAAAACATGTTTACCATCTATCGACATTGTTTATTTCTCTAAAAATATTAAACTTTTCAATAATTGAAGTAGTTGAAAAGCGGTCGGTTGTTAGGTAACCGTTTTACATCATTTCATAATACCGTCCACCCTCAAAGCTTATCGTGATTTGTACTCATTTCGAAGAGCTTAAACTTTTTAGCTGAAACTTAAAGTTTATATGACTACATTGTAGACTTTATGTTAGCACCTTTGGGCTCCTTTATCTGACCTTGGATATCAATCAACTAGGAAAAGAGTGCCCATCGAGACAAATCAAACGAGCCGAAACCATTGATAAAACAAAACTACTCGAAGGGCTTACATTAATACATTGTGGAGTAGACGGATTTTTTCTGTGACAGTCATGCTGTATTTGGATTCCGACCTCATTTCCAGAATTGTCATACCCAAAATCCATAGACAAGAAACCATAAAAAAACTATACTCATGAAAATAACTTTTTGAATTTTGACTCATCCGCGGCATCAGCACCGCCGAAACTTATGGAATTGTCACCCATGACGAATCATTTCCAAATTTTTATGGCGACCATCTTGGATTTTGAAGTTGCCCTCGTTTTCTTCATCAGCACACCCGAATGCCATGGAATTAACACCATGACGACTAACTTTTAAATTTTCATGGCTGCCATCTTGGACTCTGGGTTTTTCCACATTTTTGGCATCAGCAGCCCCGAAAACCATGGATTTGAGACCCATGATGAATAATTTACAATTTTTATAGCCGCCATTTTGGATTTTGGTTTTGCCCACATTTTTGGCATCAGCAGCCCCGAAAACCATGGATTTGACACCCATGATGAATAATTTTCAATTGTTATAGCCGCCGTTTTGGATTTTGATTTTGCCCACATTTTTGGCATTACCAGCCTCGAAAACCATGGAATTGACACCCATGATGAATAATTTTCAATTTTTATAGCCGCCATTTTGGATTTTGGTTTTGTCCGCATTTTCGGCATCAGCGGGCCCGAAAACCATGGAATTGACACCCGTGACGAATAATCAGTATTTTGTATAACCGTCATCTTGTATTCCGAACTCGACCAATTTTTTAGCATGTGCACCCGAATAACCCATGTAAATAAGAGTTTTGTTATAATAAACGCATTTGTTACAACTAGATTAAACTCTCAATCACCGTAATTATAGACACAATAGATAAGACAATTAAGTGTCGTCCTGGGACGACGGGCAGTACGCAACCGGTTAAAGTAGTCAAAAAAAAAGGTAAATCATTTATTAAAACTTCAGTAGTAGTTAGTAGAGGTTGAGATTGCGAGTAAAATTGGGACCAGCGGTATAAGCTCTAAGAGAGCAGCGCCCGCACACCGTCACGAAAAAGGTTTAAACGTTGATTCTTATTTATTTATTTATATTCAGTTCTTACAGACAAACCGTGGAAATGGTTTTGTGGGGCTTTGATCTTAATTAATGTAACGTTTCTGTACTATATAAAAAAAAACCTCTTTTCTATATGACACCATGAAGTTAGTTGTTTACATAGACCTACAAGGTGTCTAAAGCTCTGCAAAAAAGAGTACGAAAAATGGGGGTGCCACTAACAATAAGCGCTCTGGTAGAAAGTCGAAGTGAACTTCTACCGCGCATACGTAAGTACACACACCGTTTTTTTACTTTAATCTAAAATGGAATGGGGCATCAACCGGGGACTGCCCACTGGTGCTCTATGAGAGTGCAGTCAAGGACTGTCCCCGGGGGATGTAAGACAAGCACAATAATGTGTATTGCAAAATATAGAACCTTAAATTATTGGTCTATTGATACGGGTGTTTAATGGACAAGTCCAACTTCTTTTTCTGGTAGAAAATTGGTTTGGCAGACGGTGGCCCACTAACTCGCTAGCTGGGCAAACAGGCAAAAGGTGGCAATACCACTGTGAGCTGTTAAGGGTATCGAGATCGAGAAGTGAGACCCTGGTTTCAGCAAGTTTGCAAAGGGCAAATTTGGTGGACGGTATTAGGTATGTCAGTGGTCGGATTACGGCTGACAGTTATTTCCCGGACGGAATTAAGGCGGGCAGCAGATTTGAAACTACTTGTCACTTTTTACTTCATATCAAAACGAATTAAAGGTGAATTTTATATTCCTTGCTAGATTTAATAAATATATGAATTTTACTTTAATATGAGACCTACAGCACCAGAGTTTCCCTTATCAGTCGCTATGTCTGAATAAAACAAAAATGATGGTCCTTAGGAGGTCGGTATTCGGTGGGTTTACGTTACCCCTTTTCTGACAAACCTTGTATACGATCGAGGAATTATTAGAACCAAAAATATAAAGTAAAGTTATTCAAAGTCTTGAGCATCGGCGCGAAGTTGCTAGTCTATCGGATACATTTCGGAGAGTGTGCTTCAGATCTTCATGATCTATTTCCCCCCTGCCCTTTTTTCTATCGGACGACCAGAAGCACGAAAAAGTGCCATCGGTTCATGGTTGATATACCAAAAACCCGAACGAAGCGCTTTGATTCCACTTTCATTGTGAAAACCGCCAAACAGTGGAAAACGCTGCCCGAGTGGGTGTTTCCCGACAGCTACAATTTGGGTGTCTTCAAGTCACGAGTGAATCGGTTTCTCATAGGTGTTCCATAGTAGACAGCATCATCGCTTAACATCAGGCGAGATGGCGGTCAAACGCAGGCCTAGAAACAAATATAAAAAAAATATAGCAAGATGATTGATTGTATGAATTTCTTCCTGGTGTTTTATAAGAGGGAAAATGATTATGGATAATGAATCTACTGGTACTACTAACTTGAATCCAACAAGCACCATAATATTGACCTAAACGCAAATTCTAGTAAATGCACTAACTACATAATATCATGTCTTAGGATATCTCCTAAATGTACATAGGTAATCCTTGCTTGTTATGACATGGAGTCGTGAGAGCCTGAAGGAAACGAGTTATCGTGATATCGTCAATGTTAGGCTAGTCCATACCTTAAGCACTATTGAGTTAAAACGCAAACATAAACTCTCTACTATTCCAAATGGCTGACACATCTTGGAATAAATGCATTTCAATAGATATTGTTTTATCACTTTTTGACACTTGACAACATTTCATATTTTTAACCTGCATGTATTATTAGTAAATCCAAATCCAGGGCACCCGTAATTTTCCGTTTTTCGAGATTAGTAGTTTTCATTCATAATTTCAACTTTGAAATTCGGCGTATTCTAAAAAGACGTAAACGCCATATGACGTCATACATACGGTGGAATGGCGTTATAACTTTGCTTTACTGTGAGCCGTCAAAAAAACTGTTAGGTAGTTGTCACTGTCATATAGATAAAATTCATAAGTGACATTGACATGGTCTTGTTTGACATTAATGTTTTCATCTAAAACGTTGGAATACATAGGCAAATTCCACCATATATATGACGTCATCACATGTTTTATGATATTCATTTTTTTTTCTCAGAAATCATGAAATATAAAAAATATGTATTTGAACTCAGGATACGAAAATATAGAAACGGTATTTTTATTTTAAGGTCATGTCAGTTTTGAAGTGTTGTCAATTCTTTAAAGACTTTTTTTGCACAGGCCTATGAGGTCTTTGTTCAAGATATTAATGATGATACTATGCTCTTTTGACCCTAAGATGAGACCTGACAGCTCGGTCATTTCGTAAATTGTAGCCGTAAGGAAACTGCTATGTAGCTGCAGCTGTATAGTTCATGCATTGTTTTTTAAAAATATTTGATAGTCTTTGTATTGTAACATTTTATAGAGAAACGTCATGGTCACTAAATAACTTACGATGAAAAGGGTATAGCAACAAAAATTAGCACAGGAAACATAAGAAAAAAAAAACGGTTTCAACTTTCACATTTTTATTACGAAGTACATTAAATTCGATTTATTTAAAGGTTTCCAAAGAAGTAACTCTCGGCACCATTTGAATTAATTTAATTGCAGTAATTGAACACCATCCAATTAAGTAAAACTAAAGAACGAAGATTTCATTTATTTAAATCCAAACAAAATATCCCCTGAAGCCAAAAGCTAGTTAAACAATAGGTACGTAAGTTCTAACAATGTCTTTGAAATAAAGTCTAATTTGTAATTTGAACCTAGTAACTTTGTTTCAGTTCCATCAAGACCGCGTAATAAATCTGAATGTCTAGGTCGGTTCCGCGGAGTAATGTGAAGATCTCGTTGAACAAAGGATATTGTGGGATGCCGGCTTGGGTTTGATTTCGGAAGTGACATCATTGTACCAATTTGTTTCTAAGCGTACAATTTATGAATTCAGGTCTTGTGTCTAACAACTGATTCATTAATTTCAAAATCATCGTAAGAAAACACTGATAGAAATGAATAATTTTATAAACAAAATTAAAATTAAGCTTTGAGTTTTCTGGGTATTGGTGCATTCATAAAACGTAATCCTGAAGTACATTGATCGTCAAACAATCACACAGTTTAGAGCTTTTTTAATTTCCTTACACTAAATTAATAAAAAAAATCCTTACATAGGTACTTTAAAATTAGAAATAAAATCTGCCTCGATGGTCTAGTGGTTGCAGGTGCGACTACTGAGCGTGAGGTCCTGAATTCGATCCCCAGGTCAGGCAAAGTGTTATTGAGTTTTTCTGTGTGGAATATCTTAGTAGCAGCCTCAGTCTGGATTTGTGTCCGGTTGATGGCAAAAGCTCGCCCCCTATTATATGGAACTTGAAAAATAACGGTGAAATGTGAGTGTACTATACACCTCTGTCCAACCCTTAGGGGAATACAGGTGTGATGTTATGTTAGAAATAAAATTATTTTGCAATTGAATCACGAATAAGTAAAAAACTATGATAACTTAAAAAAAAGATAAATAAACCTCCAAGAAGTATCTACCAAGTACACAAACAAAAAAAAAACACCATGATTAATATAAATAACACTCGATAACACCTATCAAGATAACATCGGTATGAAGATATTTACGCCCTATCTCGGCTTGATAGAAAGAAAGGGATACTTAACCCCTCTAACCTCGGCTGCACATTTATCTACGGGAGGAAAGTAAACATCCTGTTAACGCTACGCGCCCCTATGGCGAGTGATGCCAGAATAACCGCCTACAACACAGGTATGGATTTGGGACTTGCTTTGAATAACCAATGCTCAATTTTGTTAATATTTATTTAATTGTATATTCTTTTGTGGATTTTTTTTTAAGTCCCGTTCCTTGTGACTTAACATAACGGCAAAATGACATGTACAGCTCTGTCCAACCCTTCGGGGAATACAGGCGTGATTTTATCCTATGTTCTCTTTTGACTCTCATAAATCCCCTTGCCACAGTCATATTTGTGTTTAAGTTTTTTTTAACAGACTTCAAAACTCTTCAAGGTTCTCAATTCGGATGTTTATATTTTTTATGTATGTTCGGGCATAACTCCGCCACAATAAACGGATTTGCAAAATATTTTTTTTTGTTTGAAAGAGTATTCTCCCGAGATGATCCCATTTTTCGGTGAAGATCTGATGAAGACCCTCGGAGATTGACAATGGAACTCTTCAATGGATAACAGCAAATTACCCGGGATTGCTGTAATTGCGTGTTTGTATATTGTTTATGCCACTTAAAATAGAAAAATAAAATAACATAAAAAAACCGACTTAAAAAAATTTTACCATATTACTATAAAACTAACAGTTTCAGAAGTTGGTGCCTTAAATTGGGTTCAGTGTAAAATTGCACCGACTTCTGAAACTGTTAGTTTTATACTATAGTAATTATTATTTTACTCTTTTTTTGTGTCGGTTCCTAATTCTTTTTAAGTTATTTTTTATAAAATTTACCACACTTTGATTAATTCTAAATCTAAGCTCATTTCTACAAAATAGTTTGCCGGATGAAATGAAGAAGCTTAATAGCGTATTAATTCCATTCGTCAACATTACAACTTGTGTGCTGTGAAGTTAGTTAATTGGTCAAACAAATGAAAAATCCAAATTAAAATAAAATTTTCCTGAAATAACATTTACTGTTGAACGTTAACATTGTACATTATGGAAATTTTTCTAATAAATATTGCGAGAACAGATTAGGTAAGTACCTAGTACAGGGCGTCCTTAAATCATTTTATTATTCCAAAATTCCTTCTTACATTCTGTCTCCAAAATGTCACATTAAAATGATAAATTCCTCAGATACGAAAGCAAATTCTTTAAAAACAAATCTAATCTAGTGGCGTCCCCTCGCAACCCGTCCCCCAAATCCATGCTTCCGCTATAGTTTTTATGTTACCGCAGGCAGTAATATATCGCTCAAGTGTAGGGATTTCTCATATTTTTATTACGAACAACATAAAAGTCAAGATCGAAAGTGGTAAGTCAGAGGGCGCCTGTTTTAAAGGTCCCATCGAGATACTTCGAAAGGGTGATCAATTTTAGGTAGACGTTTCTATGGAGCGATTGTATTATGTGTAAATTCATATTCGACGATAGTACGGTCATGTGAGTTATTGTTTAAAAGTTCTAAAACTGTATTCAACTCTTATCGGAAATGTAGACTAATAGGCATGTTGACAGCATCAATAAATTGCAAATGTAATTAGTCCACCAGTTAGAGTTTTGAAAAAGAATGGACACGTATTTTTTTCTTTTGTTAAATCTATGAATATTTAGAACGATCAAACGTATCAAAACTCGAGAGTGCTTGTGACGTCAGAAGCAAGTAAAAATTGTACTTGCTTGTGACGTTTTTCCAATTTTAAAAGTGTCGTATCTTCGTAAATTTTTGTTTACGTAACAAAAGCAAAAAATACGGGTCATCTAACTGACGGACTAATTAGATTTTTTCAGTCTAATACCCTATTCACGTAATTTCATGACCCGCCAAGTTGCAGTGATGCTGCAGTTAAGTTCACGCGAGCGTTTCTGACAGCGATCGCCGATTAACAGAATACGAAAAGCGTTGTTTTGATCGAAACTTAACTGCAACTACACTGTAACTGAACTTCTTCAGTTACGTGAATTAGCCTTTTTTTATGGGTGTGAAATCATCATATGACTCCTTCCGCTCTGGGCGAAGCGGAAGGGAGTGTCAGACTCTTACTGACTAAAACCCATCCGTGTTCCTCCTAATGCCCTTTGCGTTCCAGGACCGCGGTAACTCTTTCGAACAAATTCCGCAACCCTGGCAGGTGAATTAGCCTGACGTGCCTATGAAAGTGAACAAAAACGAGAGTTGTTTCGATATCGATATGGTTGAGCAGCTGGTCCCGCTGGTTTAGGAAAACAGAGACGCGGTTACAAACTGACAAAGAAGAAAAAGATTCTTGACGGCAAATTCTACCCTAGAAATTCTAACATGAAAATGTAGACGGAGTATAAAGAAAATTATAGTTCTATTTTCGAATTACTTTTCTTCCCTAGGTTAAAAATCTACTATTAAGGTCAACTTTATCGACCTATAACTTTTCTTGGTGTACTTCCAGCGGAAATGTTATTATTGTAACACATTCTACAATATTTGCCCTTGTTAATATGATATGTTTCATCTTTGTCTGTTCAATAGCATCTAATAACCTGGTATATGCTCGTTCCTTCTTTATAAGAGAAGAGGTCTTTGTTCTGCAGAGGGACAATGACTTTTTCATTACTCATACTCGGAAAGTAGATCTGAAGTTGCCTGAGGAGCGGGTTGAAAGTAATACTTTTCAGCCCTAGGCAGAATCGTTTTCAACTGACAGCTGTCAAATTATTTAAAAAAAACTAGTTCTATTTTCACATTTCTATTGAACCATGTTCCAACTTTCTACACAGCCACTCAATTACAGCGCGATGTAAAATTGTAATAACATAAAGTTAAGTATTAACTAAAGAATATAGTTTTTAAATGACTTTAATATAATTTTCTGACATCTGCCACGTATCCGATATGTAATCCGATTCTCTCATAGAGCATTTCTGATAATATAATCTTTGACGTAGATACACTGCGCGGAGATTACATTAACTTCATACAGTAGAGCACGGTTAACATTATATTAGAGAAACGGAATTAGCTAGTCTTATTTAATTATACATTCTGCATGGAATATTATAAAATGAACAAGAATGTTTTGGTTGTGGTAATGTTTTAATCTGGTATCGAAACCTGAAGGCCAATTTCTCGTAATTAAAAATGTTCAAAATACAGCATGTAAGGATAAACACCGTTATCACTCAAACCATGGCTAGTTAACTTAAACATAAAAATATAGGACCGAGTAAAACAATAATAAAAAAATATACGCGCGAGAAATGAGCGACGCGGCGGCGCTACGACACGGCGTACACAACACACTCGCTAACGAGACAGCTGACTGACTGGGGTAGCAAACTGTGCGGGGCCGTGCGTCGGGCCACGCGGCGAGTTCCCCGCGCCCCTTCCCGTAGCTTGTTGCCCCCGCACATAGGGTGAAATGGTTTTGAGGAAAAATGAAAATTAAAAAAAAAAGTTTGTTATTTTTCACTGATTTTACGTTCTATAAATGAAACCAAACCACTGGTTTCAAGGATAACGGTGTTTATCCTTACAGCCTGTATAGTTTCTATCTAGTCTCAGTCTAGTGTCAATCTCATAAATATGACAAATGGTATCTTTGTTCGTTAAAAACCAACGTCAAACGTGAGATTCTATTGAAATGAGATTGAAAGTTGACTGAAGCCAAAAGGGTATTCTGGTTACATTATGTACTGAGTCATTTTGACAAGTTGGAATTCTCATTTATTTCTAGAATGTTAGTCTATGACTGTTGATATCGGAATGCTATCGGTAATAGATTTTAAGTTGACTGAATTGACATTATATCGAGATAGACTGAGATGATATGAAACCGGACCATTTTTTATTCAATTCATAATTTAATTTCAGTTCGGTCATTCTTCAGTCTTACATCAAATTAATTACGATAATTGGGCTTCTGGTTAGAAACCTATTAATTTCATATAAGTATTCTTATTTTTTCAGCTTGAATACGTTGTGCACATACATCCAGGAAAATCTACTTTAGCTTTTCATAACGTAATAATTATTCGTGGAGCCGCTTGCATCTATATGCAAAAATTCCCACAGTTAATTTCTTCTTCTTTTTGCATGTCGGTTAGAGCTACAGAGCTAGAATCCAGGTCACCAACATAAACCTTAATATCCTGGAAACTAAGAATACTAACTTAATCAAATAAAAAATATTTTATTGGCTATTAAACAAGGTTAGTTTTAGTATATACTAAACCTGAAACTAGATTGTTCAGAATCACTAGGAGAATCGATTGACATATTTTTTACACCACATTTTTTTTTGTTTTTTTTTTTCATATATTTCAATTTTGTTTCAGTAGGTTTTTACCCATAACAGTTGACGGGAATAGACACGTTGAGGCTTGAAATGGTCCGCTCGGTCAGTTTCCATGTATTAGACAACCCCTGCATACCACATCTCAGGCATTTCACACTTTTTTAGCAAACTTAACGCGACATAAACTAAGGTGTAACTTGGAAATTTACTAAAAAAACACACATTCAGGCAGTTCTGACGAAAATCTAGTTGGGGTGTCTCGGTTTTCGTATAAAGTAAAAATAACGTTGTATATTCTTTATTACAGGGTGTAAACGAGTTCGTGTCATTCCTTCAAACCGCGTGACATGGTGACACTGATTGACGCTGCATTGGTTTTTTTCAGATACAACAAAAAAAGTTTTCAAAGAATGAACCATGGTATTCTGTATCTGAGTAATTATAGCATCCCAAGTTAACTGACTGTATGGAGCAATATCGCGCTAGTCTTGTCCATCAGCTGTACCACCGTGCCTTCATTCATTTATGCGTGACATCGAAATTTTCCATCAAATAAAAAGAAAAAATTGTTTTTTTTTTTAATTATTTTTAATCATCTAAATCCCGTGCGGCGTTAATCTATACCATTTATAGATCATGTGGTTTGAAGGAATTACACGAATTCGTTTCCATCCTGTATACTTTTTATTTTAATAAGCTCTCATTCTTAGTTTCCGAGATTTAGAATTTAGAAGTTTATATTGGTGACCTAAATTCTCTGCTCCAGATTTTATTATATAAGAATAGCTCATGCTTTGATAAAAAGATAAGCCAGTCGGTAAGGTTGGTAGCGAGTCTGACTGGCCTGGGTGCACCGGACGTATTTAGTATCGTACGTAACTCGTAGCTCGTGGATGCTCTTTTAATGCAGTCTAACTTTTATTTTTTATTTTGCATTAATTTTAAAATGCATTACAAAGTACTTAATCCGGCACCTAATCTAGTTACCTTGTTACACTTCCATCAAGTTTCTTAATAAAATTAGTTTTGTCTATTTCTAACTTTTGTGAAGAGGTTTTAACTATTGCGACTCTTACCGTACAACATAGGTACTCTATCATTAAATAGTAAATATTAGCCTGTAACTGTCCCACTGCAGGGCAAAGGCCTCTTCTCATACGAAGAAAAAACGAGCATTGATCACCACGCTTGCTCACTGCGGGTTGGCGATTTCAGACCATTACTAAGTCCAGGTTTCACCACGATGTTTTCCTTCGTCGTATGTCAGTGGTGTCTTAGATCAACTAAGAAAGTATATATAGGGGCATGTGCTCTACCCGTGGACGATTTCCAGAATTTGACAAAAAAGTATTTTTTTAAAAAAAACCTCATACTTTTACCATGAAATTATTTATCGTACGGCTTAGTAACTAATCAACTCTTAATAATTATTAGTCTTCAATGCGATGGCGGAAATAATTGCTCAGAAAATTAAAGATTTTCAAAAACCCTTATTTTGTCCCTAGGTAAAACGTACAAATGTACCTATGGACAGCACAAATGTACTTATGGACAGTAATGTACCTGTAGACAAGCATTTAATATTGCAAAAAAAACAGGTTTTCGTAGCGATCATTCTGGAAAACGTTGTCGATAACATCTAAACCATCCTATTCCAGCCATTTTGTATTGATGCCAGCTTTTAAGAGTATTTTATTTATTTTTTGCACAGAAAACTGGTAGATAAGTTCCCGGACTTGTTTGGAATCTAGACTCATATGCATGTAGGTTGCTTTTTCAAAATATTCACGTAACATAATTTCTTCATGCTCTTGAAACACCTTTTTTACGTCATTCTTCAATAATATAACGATAAATCTATCTAATAATTAATCTACAGTTTTTTCATTGAGATAATGATCTCATGATAATATTTGTTGAGTTGAAAATATTTCAAAATGGTATATTTTGGTATTTTGTATTTTTCAGACACCCTACGATCTAAGCATCCACTTTTGACTTCTATAACAGCTTTGGAGAGAGTGTCTGGACATATTTTATCCCGTTTCACTCCGGTTTTACTACGAGGCACTGAAAAAAAACCAAAACAAATGTAGTAATTTGTCTGTGTAAATTACTGTCCACAGGTGCAACTGATATTATGTACCTATGGACAGTCCACAGGTACATTCATTCCCCCGTCCACAGGTACAAATATTAAGACATAACCTAGAAAGGGTTAAATCTTTCTACAGAGCATTAACAGAATCGCAGAATGGTCCTTATTTCAATGAAAAACAACGAAGTTCTGTAAATCATCTACAATTATACTTCTAGTTTAAGTTATCTCACAGAAAAACACCTTGAAAATGTACAAAAAAACTTACTTTTTCAAATAAAAATGTTCAACAGCACATCACAACAGATTTATCACTGACAGCTTAGTGACAGTTAGTCAGTGTTTCCATTCGTCAAAAAAAGTTTACGAATGCGTTCTAACTACGAATTTACGCCGTTTGGTTTTTGAAATATTGGTAGTGTCCATAGGTAAAGCCGTCCATAGGTACAACACTTGACCCTAACATTTAAAAAGTCACATTGTTTCATGCCTGGGTTTGAAACCACAACGCGGTGCTTCACAAGCAAGTCTGTAACCTCAGGGCCACCACGACACTCTATCATTATTATTTCTTATTTTCTGTCTCTTATTTACGATATTTTTCTTACAAACATTTGTAAAATAGAAATAGAATAACTTTTCATTCGATCGACTCCTTAGTCACTAGCCGGAAGTCTGAACGTGACCGGAAATAAATTTCCCGGACGTACTTGATACTTTTAGTAAACTACAATGAATATATTCAATATTCTTCGTGACACTAAGGAAATCAATGTGCAAATATTATTTTCAAAAGTTTTTTATTAAAAAAAAATTTGTATTAAAAGTGTTTAATACTACTACTAATTAAAATGATTTCTTGTTTATTTTAAGTTATGCTGTCATGCCAAATAGGACTAATAATCCATTGAGTAGGAACCAAGCACTGAAAACTGTAGTTTCTAATATTCATTTCTAATTATTATTTACTTTGTTGTAAAGGAAATTTTTAAATTCTGGAACAATTTTCTCCCGTATGGGGACGAGCTAGAATATAAAACTTCCTCACCGCACGCTGGGAATAGACGCGTATTGTATAAGATTCGACAAAACCCAGCAAGCTTGGTGGTAAGCTCTATACGGTCCGCCTGGCTAGCTACCACCCTCACATTAAAGTCCGGCGCCAAGCAGTTTACTGTGTTCCGTCGTGTGTATGTGAGAGCCAGAGGGGTATAGGGGAATCTCTCTATATCTCTGTTACTTGTATTCGTGTGTTCCATCTTAGACTCTGTTTGCGCTTACCATCAGGTGCGACTAGGGTCAAGCGCGATGTGGGAAGCCGTCGCCTACTTCTGCGAGGAGGTGATGGCGACCAAAGAGGGAGCGGAAAGGAAAAGAGAGGCAG
The DNA here is from genome assembly GCA_905220435.1 of Amphipyra tragopoginis. Taxonomy (NCBI): domain Eukaryota; kingdom Metazoa; phylum Arthropoda; class Insecta; order Lepidoptera; family Noctuidae; genus Amphipyra; species Amphipyra tragopoginis. The sequence goes on from HG992006.1 coordinate 11,191,936, forward strand.
CTGCCACTCTCCTTTCCTGCGCCAGACGCACCGGGCGTGTGGCCTGCGGGCGGCGGATTAGGGGACCCGTCGCCCGACCAGTAACAGGCCCGAGAAGGCGGCGCGCTGTGTTCCGTGCACGCCTCTCAGGAGGACGTGGGGCAAGGCCCCACAGAAGAAGAGGTCTGCCAGGGGCTGGTGGACCGAGGCCTGCCGGGGTCGCGGTGCATGCAGCTGCGAATCCCGCGACCCCGGCCAATGGTCAGGAGAAGGAACACCATGGATTTTTAGCCGATAAGAGTCCGGCATACCCCTTCGCCTTCCCCGGGCGAAGGTCATCCATGAGGAATAACCCAAGAAAAAAAAAAGTGTCATTCGCGATAAAGTAAAAACACACACAGCCACATACAGGGCTACTGGTAATTCGACGTATTCCTTGCACCACGTTATAGGGGGGCTAATATGCAACAAATTTAACCCCACATATGTTCTACGAAATTCAATGGATTTCGAGATATTGCAATTTTTATATTATTTTTAATAATAACCAGAATTCCTCCTTAAACATTATTTATTTATAAAATATCAAATTGATCGGTTTTGATTATGATATTAGCTTGTAGCTGATACTTTTACGAAGCTTTCTGCGTATTTAACTGTTCTTAATGACCATCCAATTGAAAGTAATCATTAAAAGTTAAATAAGTGTATTAGAAAATCATCGAGGTACACGATAAAGAATGATGTTTATCTCAAAAAATTACTATGACACTAAGTGTACAAAATGCAAGACAAACATCCTTATTTAATCAGCTATCCAACGAGGTATAGACGTTCAAAAAATATTTAGAAACTAATGTAAAAATGTCATAAAATACTGACAAAGGCGATTTCTGAAAAATCTCTACAAGCACGCAGGTGGCCCGTTAAGTGCAATTCATTGCATGATCCTCGCGTAGAGATTAAACAGCAGTCTGTCGGGTACCAACTGTCCTCTAAATGTCAGGATTAGATTAGGTCAGGTCGTTAGGTTATGTTTGGTCAGGGTTAGGTAGGTTAGGTTAGGACCTAAGTGTGCGAGGGAACACCGGGGTGGTTTTAGTCAGTAAGAGTCTGACAGACCCCTCTGTCCACCCCCAGGATGGAGGACATCCATGAGGATATCAAGAAGGCAAAAAAAAATGGTCAGGTTAGGTCGTTAGTTTAGGTCACGGTTAGGTTTAGGTTTGGTCACAACTTCGATGCCCTGGGATCTGGAGGCGAGGGCCCTCGAGCTGAGATATCGCCAAAGCGAGGTGGCGCTTGAGCGGAGTGGTCTCCGCCAGATCCTAGTGGCTGTGGAGGGAACGACTTGCGCAACCCAACGCAGGGCATGCCGCATTAGTGGCGGTAAGACCCGTAATTGAGGAATGGCTGGAGATGCGGCATGGCAACCTCAGCTTCCAGATGACGCAGGTGCAGATATCTCAGCGCGGGGGCCTTTGCCTCTAGATCCCAGGGCATTTTTTTTTTTTTTTTTTTTTTTTTTTTTTTTTTTTTTTTTTTTTTTTTTTTGTGCTGGGAAAAAATGCAATTACGCATACCACGCCCATTTGGGGGAATGGGGGGCTATGTGGGACTCCCCGGGCTAGCCCGGTATACCCACTAAAACAACCCAGCGGCATTCCCGCATCGTCTGAGTGGAAGGGCACTGGGAAACCGGCATAGCCTTTACCTCCAGTACCCCTCCGACGATCGCCCGCCTTCGCCGCGGCGGGCCCTGCACGTCCTCCCCATCGGGGGAGGCTCGGAATGTCCCGCAGAGGTGGTGTGGAGTGCAACGCGGGCGGAGGCGCCCCCCCCGCGCCTGTCGCCCGCCCATCACCACCACGAGGAGGGAAAGCCGGCATCCGCTCCGACCTCCTCCTCGCCCACAGAGGCGCAGCGAGAGGGCCATCCTCCCGCGCGCGCTCCGCCGCCTCCCTTTGCGATTACGTCCTCGCAAAAGGAGGCGACCGCAGCCCAAGATCCCTCGCTCCCCAGCACGGAACGCACCACGCTGGGAAGCGAGAGGTCCCGGCCGATCCCCGCAATCAGACCGCGGCGCGGCCCAGACTGAGCCGCCATTACCCAAGGGTGTGCCGCGCCGCGTCCTCCGCAGCACGGGTTGGTCAGCCGGCTATTGCCAGCTGACAAACCCGTCGCCCCTACAAGCCTCGTTCCACCATGCCCTCTCCTAGATGAGAGGGCGGGGAAGAGCCCTCCCATGGCCAACTGGCCACCCCCCCATGGTCAGAATTCGCCACAGACAATAGCCTGCGAGAGCTATTGCCCGTGCCCAGGGTGCACCGGCCCGAGCAACTGCTGTTCCCCCCGGACGTATCCATAAGGGACCAGCAGCCACCGGGCACACGAGGAGGTTTCTGACCACGCACCCCACACACTTAGGTCCTTTTTTTTTTTTTTTTTTGCGCTGGGAAAAAATGCAATTACGCATACCACGCCCATTTGGGGGAATGGGGGGCTATGTGGGACTCCCCGGGCTAGCCCGGTATACCCACTAAAACAACCCAGCGGCATTCCCGCATCGTCTGAGTGGAAGGGCACTGGGAAACCGGCATAGCCTTTACCTCCAGTACCCCTCCGACGATCGCCCGCCTTCACCGCGGCAGGCCCCGCACGAATGTCCCGCAGGTGGTGTGGAGTGCAACGCGGGCGGAGGCGCCCCCCCCGCGCCTGCCGCCCGCCCACACCACCACGAGGAGGGAAAGCCGGTTTCCGCTCCGACCTCCTCCTCGCCCACAGAGGCGCAGCGAGAGGGCCATCCTCCCGCGCGCGCTCCGCCGCCTCCCTTTGCGATTACGTTCTCGCAAAAGGAGGCGACCGCAGCCCAAGATCCCTCGCCTCCCAGCGCGGCGCGCTCCGCGCTAGGGAACGGAACGCAACACGCCGGGAAGCGAGAGGCCCCGGCCGATCCCCGCAATCAGACCGCGGCGCGGCCCAGACTGAGCCGTCAGTACCCAAGGGTGTGCCGCGCCGCGTCCTCCGCAGCACGGGTTCGTCAGCCGGCTATTGCCAGCTGACAAACCCGTCGCCCCTACAAGGCTCGTTCCACCATGCCCTCTCCTAGATGAGAGGGCGGGGAAGAGCCCTCCCTCCCATGGCCAACTGGCCACCCCCCCATGGTCAGAATTCGCCACAGACAATAGCCTCCGGGAGCTCAGAAGCTATTGCCCGTGCCCAGGGTGCACCGGCCCGAGCAACTGCTGTTCCCCCCGGACGTATCCATAAGGGACCAGCAGCCACCGGGCACACGAGGAGGTTTCTGACCACGCACCCCTCACACTTAGGTCCTAACCTAACCTACCTAACCCTGACCAAACATAACCTAACGACCTGACCTAATCTAATCCTGACATTTAGAGGACAGTTGGTGCCCGACAGACTGCTGTTTAATCTCTACGCGAGGATTATGCAATGAATTGCACTTAACGGGCCACCTGCGTGCTTGTAGAGATTTTTCAGAAATCGCCTTTGTCAGTATTTTATGACATTTTTACATTAGTTTCTAAATATTTTTTTAACATCTATACCTCGTTGGATAGCTGATTAAATAAGGATGTTTGTCTTGCATTTTGTACACTTAGTGTCATAGTAATTTTTTGAGATAAACATCATTCTTTATCGTGTACCTCGATGATTTTCTAATACACTTATTTAACTTTTAATGATTACTTTCAATTGGATGGTCATTAAGAACAGTTAAATACGCAGAAAGCTTCGTAAAAGTATCAGCTACAAGCTAATATCATAATCAAAACCGATCGATTTGATATTTTATAAATAAATAATGTTTAAGGAGGAATTCTGGTTATTATTAAAAATAATATAAAAATTGCAATATCTCGAAATCCATTGAATTTCGTAGAACATATGTGGGGTTAAATTTGTTGCATATTAGCCCCCCTATAACGTGGTGCAAGGAATACGTCGAATTACCAGTAGCCCTGTATATCAAGCTATACATTTCCAATACAAGCTGACCTCTCATTGTACGGAAAACCTATACAATGCTAAACTACACTATACTCGACTATACTGAAAATGTATACCTTGACATGTATATTTAATTTTGAAAATTTTCGTGATTTTTTATATTTGTCTCGCCTTCTATCGTAGGTCAAAGATTTGGTGTATGCGTGTATCAATCATCAAATATAAGGTCCATCTATTCATACACGAAATATTTTAAGGGATACATCTATAGGTGGTAAAGAAGCCATAGATAAGAGTTTTTTTTATTATTTGTATTGTTGTACCTACGTAATTATTATAATTGTAATAATGCTTGAGACATATTGAATAAATTTGAAAAAAAAAATTGCCCGCTTCAATGACAATAAATACTACGTAGAAACTAGCGTAATGGATGTTGAAAATAGTATTGAGCCAGTATTTGTTATGTGTATCAAGTAAATTTAAATTACTTAATAAAAAATTGTTTTTTTTTTTAGTATTTCTTCTTGTCCACCTATAGATGTGTCCCTTAAAATATTTCGTGTATGAATAGATGGACTTTATATATAAAAAGCAGCTAACCTGCTAATTACGTCTATTTGGATCTATACGTTACGTTTTAACAAGTTGCGTTGAAGGCCATAACAATAAAATTATTACCACTCGATTTTAACAAACAATGTTAGCTAAATTTTGTGCTCCTACTCTCATTTTCTCACATAAAACTGAAAATGGAATGAGAAAAACTGGTACGTTGACTGGGGAAGGCAATGTGATGTATTTATCACAGCCTTATCTAGATGAAACCATCATCTTCAGTTGAAGTATAACGCAGGGTCATAAATTCACTCTTTATCAGTATTGCATATGCAGTAGGTACATATACCTTGTGTGAAAGTATTTCACGTTTTTTTCTTCAAGAGATTTCTATTGGAATTCTCCCCAAGCAACAAGATGAATTCAATTAGAATGTAAACCGAGATCAATCGAATTTGAAAATAAACTAGACAATAGGGACGAGTAAAATAATTTACTTGCGAAAGTAAAAGAAATCATTTTAAAACCATACAAAATAATAGTCGTTTGTTTTAATAACAGTGGGGCTTTACTTTTTCATTGTACTAAAATCTGATTTCTTCTACATAATAAGAGTTTTCGAGTCCCCGTGGACTCTCGCCGTGAAAAACTACGATACCCAGTTTTTAACCTCATTTAAGTAGAAACTGATTCCACTTGAGAATTAAATTTAATACGATTTAAGAGTTTGAAATAAACATTTAAATAGTGTATTTTGTTTACGTTGTTTATTTATAGGGGCGAAATAAGATGAATTTATTTTTTGTATTCTACAATCTATGTTCGTGTAATCTATATTAAATAACTTACAAAATTGATGACTGGGCCACTGAGTTGTTTGTACATACGTAGCGACAAACGTTGTCATTTTCATAGCATTTGATAAGTGTATCAAGCGTACTCAAACAAAATTATTATTTTATTTCATCGCATCAGTTAGAGCTCCATGCATAACATCAGCCATCATGAGGCTAACGTAGCAGGTACCTCCAGCCGCTAGCATGTGATATCGAACAGTTTAGTTCTAATACCAGGAGTTAAAACAACGAGTTAATTAAATATATCACATACTAGCTGACCCCTTTGTACCGCCTTTTTTTTGTGAATATTTTTATGTTCGATTTCTTTTAAATTTTCTTTTATACAAATCTTGTCCTAACAATAACGAACACACAAAAAAAGAATTATCCAATTTGGTGCAGTCGTTCGGAAGTTATGCGCGTACATACATTTCATTTCGGCGATTCATTTTTATTTATATAGATTACTAGCGACCCGCCCCGACTTCGCACGGGTACGTTTTATAACTTAAAACCTTCTTCTTGAATCACTCTATCTATTAAAAAAAATGGCATCAAAAACTGTTGCGTAGTTTTAAATATCTAAGCATACATAGGGACAGACAGACAGCGGGAAGCGACTTTGTTTTATACTATGTAGTGATTAATTAATTCATAAATTCAAGAAAACATTCATACACTTAAACAATAGAAGAAAAGAACAAGAGAAGAAAACGATACTAACTTACAACAAAGCAGTACAATATTCTTCTAAAACATATAAAACTATTCACATTTTAAACCAGGAATAGCTTCACCTAATTTGCCATAAGAACGTTCAAATCCTCTATCCGGAATCATAACATAAAATCCGATACTACTCTAAAATAAATATCGATTATTCGAATTGAACGCCACAGTAACCGCGTTTAACGATAGGAGTGACGATAACACCTGCGGTTTCGACGATAACCCACCGATTCATTTGTATGCCGCACTGGTATTAAAGTTAGTACTGTACGAACACTTAACTGAACCGCGTAATTAGCATGGTTGGGGTGTGTTATGTATGCGAAATGTGAGTTAAATAAACCCCAAGAAATATTAACAGGGATTTGAAGGTTTGGGTGGATGGGTTTTGAAATTTTAGGATTTGTTTATCTTTAATTGTGAATGCTGTTAGTTGGCAACACACATTGATTGGCCGAAGAAGTGTGTTCTTTATTATCTACTACTAGATTGCCTTTATTATTTTTCTGTTCTTGTGTAAATTAATATATATTGTGATCTTGCTCATGTCACTAACCACCAACCCAAATAAATATACTCTCAGTGGTGGAGAGTCTATGTTGTATTTTCTATATTTACCATGCGCGCAATATACCAGACATACAAATATTAGCTATAACTGTTATGATAGATTCAATCCTACAAGATTCTTTTAGTTCTCTATGACATGAACATTATGGGCCTTTAACAATGATTTTCACCAAGAATAATATTTGAATGGCATGAGGATGGATAATCAAATTCAAATCAATTCAGATTAATTACCACTTGCGATATCGGCGAAGGAAACCATCTTTAGGAAATATGCTACCTGAAAGGACTTCAGAAAGTTCTCGATTGTATCTGTAATCTGACACCTCGACACATATTAGTTGGATATGCACGTGGATGGATCTGATTAGCAGATCATGGCATGGCACACAAAGGGTCTGCTACTCAGAATTTGGAAGAAAAGGGTGATCATGTGAATTTTCATCTTAGTGTAATGGTTTGTTACAGATGGTTAGGTAACTATCATAAAGGTGAGACATGATGGTACCCTAGGACACACTGTACACCGAAAACCGACACACACAGATAGGTACCTTAATGGCCATTCACACCACCATCTGCGTCACCTTCAATCCGTTGTCACCTCACTGACGAACAGAGCATACGATCTGTGCGACGCTGAATATTTAGACAGGGAGCTCGCTCATGTTCAGGAGATATTGAAGACAAACGGATACAATGGGTACCTACGACGTCCGAAGAGGAAAAATAAAAAACCGGGGGTAAACAGAGTACCAGCTTTCGTGCCATATTTAAAAGGAGTGACGGATAAAATTGGTACAGTACTACAGAAATACGTCATTAAGACTGTATATAGTCCTCTCTCCAAGGTATCAAGGCAACTGCGTATTCCAAAGGATGTTATTCCCCTTCAGACACCTGGCGTCTACAAGATTGACTGCAGTTGCGGTAGTTCTTATAACAGGCAAACCAAAAGAATGATAGCAGAACGGGTCAAGAAACATATCGCCGCAGTCAAGAACCGCCAGATAAATAAGTCCGCAATAGCAGAGCATCTTCTGGAGTCCGGTTTCAATCACTGGATAAAATTACACTGTCCAAAAATCCTCTCCACCGATCGTCACTACTATCCCAGAATTGTACGTGAAGCGATTGAAATTAAGAAGTACAAGAATTTCAATCGGGAAGATGGTTACAAGAATCCGGTCAGCAAGTGTTATCGTCGCCGGGACGGTTAAGGCGAGTAAAGACATCGTTAGTGTAGTATGTCGTAGTACCGACGATAACTTAATAAAAATCAAGATCGAGTGAGGGTAGATGAAAATATCCTTGCTCACGAAGATGACAACTGCTCCGCCACTTCAGTCTACCCGTGACCACGGCCGGTGCAATTCGGCCGAAACGTCGGGATAAAAGGTATTTTGTGCCTCTTAAAGTTTTTTACGCGAGTAGACCCGATCTATACTTTTATAATGTTTACAAATCGCGAAAGTTTAAAAACATTTACACTAATACTCATTTAGTTTTAATTTTCTTTAAAGAACTCAAAAGTTTAATTCTTGATAGCATCGCCCACTTCAATCAATCAATCAACTCAGCCAATTAGCCTAGATAACTTGAAACACTTCGAATAGCTTCATAGTTATAAAAGCGATGTGTCACATATAAAAATCTCATCGTGCACATAATAACACGTACATTGGCAGGTTGACAGCGCAGCAGTGACAGTTTATCGCATCGCAGTATCAATTGTATCAAAACAGGCCGTCCATTCCAATTGACAGTAACCGGTATGGTTCATGTTTTATTTATGACCCCTTGTTGATTATTATTTAATTTATTACGAATTAATAACAGATATAGTTCTATTTGTTTCAACGAAAAATGTATCATTGTCAGTACCGTTTCGTTCTCGTTATTAATTATTATTGCAAGCACAGCTTTGTGTCGCTAAAAGTAAGAATAATTCTTGTATTTGAAAGCTATTTCCAGAACCTAATATCTAGAAGATAGCCTCAAAGAATGAAGATGGTCTCAGTACAACTCCAGTCATATTATTTGAATCTTACTCCGTCAACTACGAATAGTCAACGCACGGTAGTATAGTTTTACATACCTGGTAATGCTTCTTAAAATTAGCAGTTATTAGAGTATTAATCATCATCATCAATCTTCCTGCTCTTATCCCAACTTATTTGGGGATCTCTATTAACCGTCATCTCAGTAGTCACCCCCTTTCTAGTCATATCAACTTTTACACTATCCATCCATCGTTTCTTTGGTCTTCCTCTAATCTTATAACCATCCACATTCATATTCAAAACTTTCCGCACGACTTATTCCTCATTCCTCTGCTTCACTATTAGAGCTGTGGTATTAATCTCATACAATATTTACCAAACCGAATACTACAAAAACAATTTTATCAGAAAATCGTCGAAATTTGAAACAACACCCCTTCACAATTGTCGTAACACTCACGTGCTACAAACATCTACATTTAATAGACAATTTGTAAGTGAGCACACTTCTTCGGGGAGTATAAGTAAGTTACCTGGAACATTCTCGCGTTCTCACTTTCACCGACAATCAACGGGTAACGGGCGGTAACCGAGTTTCGCTAACGAACTCGACTTAACTAGATAGTAACGATGGGAACAACTTCTTAATTAGACCTAACCGACGATTGTAAACGAAATTTTTGTCTGTTTCGTATGCAGTTTTGTTTCAGTTACAGTAAAGTGTTTTTTGTTTGATTAATGCCTGCATTAACCCAGTTTTTTGGTAACGTTTCGTAATTTTTGTGAAATTATTTTTTGGTTGCTTTGCCATGTCGCAGTAACTCTCTCTAATTGGGCTGGAAACTGATTTAATGTAACCGTGTAAAGCACTTTTTGGAGCGGGTTACACGGGCAAGAATATTATATTACTATTAAACAGTTGAGTACACAAGGTTTTTTATTCAAGGAATAGAATAGAATAGAATATACTTTATTGTACACCAAAATTGTAACATAGCTCTTATACAAAATAATTTAGTGAAGGGTACAATGGCGGTCTTATCGCTGATAGCGATATCTACCAGACAACCTTTGGATGGACAGGAAAACAATGAATAAGATAGGGGGGATAGTCCGTGGTGTACTGCTGGAAAATATATATACTATATACTACACACAATACATAGACATAATACTTACATATAAAAATTATATATATATATATACAGGGTGGAAAAAATCAATGGGCCCTGAAGGGCAACCACTTTAAATCCTTAAGATAGATTATTTTACTTGAAGGAAACATTCCTTTATTTTTAAAAAGAAACAAAACTGTATTCACAGATTTCTCGACAAGTTACCCAAACCGGGAATAGAACCAGCTAAAAATTCAAAAAATAAATACTCGCAATTTTATTTCACTATTCGATACAGTCAATGTTAAAGATAAAATTTCTCCAAGAAACATTAGGTCTTACACTCGTCTGTCGTACAAAATATCCATTAAATCTAATATTTAGTACAACTTTACCTAGACTAGAACTGTTCACTTTTAACAAGTAAAAGACACTTTTTTTTTAACTCTCACCTCCAAAGATTCTATGAAGTACAAGCTTGCTAATTTATCTCTAAGTACCTTGTTGAAGACTTAGATAAGAAAATCGTTTAATTGGTAATAATAATTCTATGCACATTTCCCTCTTAAAGCTGGCCTCGACTAGGCTCGCAGAGTCGAGTCGAATAGAACCGCAATAATTCGCCTCCTATACATTTACTATAAAACTGCGTCGATCAGCGACGAGCCGAGACGCGCCGAGTCGCATAACTCGCGCGCATCGCTTGTCACGCGAATTTCTGTTTTAACGACATGCGATTACTGACCGTTTCGCCTCACACGGAACAAATGCGACGAGTCGCATTTGTTCCGTGTGAGGCGAAACGATTCGAGACTCGAATCAAAATCAATCAAAATCGAGTCGAGACTCGATTCGACGCGTTTCGGCTGTAGTCGACGCCAGGCTTTAGACGAGGCGTTCTGACGAAAAGTTTAAAAATAGAACGTTCCATTTGACAACAATCCTACCGATTAGTAGAATAGTATAGCGAGTGTTTAATTTTTTGAATTTTTAGATGGTTCGATTCCCGGTTTAGGTAAACGTATCGAGAAATCGGTGAATGCAGTGTTGGTTCTTTTTTAAAATAAAGGAATGTTTCCTTCAAGTAAAATAATCTATCTTAAGGATTTAAAGTGGTTTCCCTTCAGGGCCCATTGATTTTTTCCACCCTGTATATATATAATATACAGGGTGGAAAAAATCAATGGGCCCTGAAGGGAAACCACTTTAAATCCCTAAGATAGATTATTTCACTTGAAGGAAACATTCCTTTATTTTTTAAAAGAAACCAAACTGCATTCACAGATTTCTCGACAAGCTTACCTAAACCGGGAATCGAACCAGCTGAAAATTCAAAAAATAAATACTCGCTATTTTATTTTACTAGTCGATACAGTCAATGTTAAAGATAAAATTTCTCCAAGAAACATTAGGTCTTACACTCGTCTGTCGTACAAGATATCCATGAAATCTAATATTTAGTACACAAGGGCTTTAATCAACTTTACCTAGACTAGAACTGTTCACTTTTAACAAGTAAAAGACACTTTTTTTTAACTCTAACCTTAAAGACATTCTATGAAGTACAAGCTTGCTAATTTATCTCTAAGTACTTTGTTGAAGACTTAGATAAGAAAATCGATTAATTGGTAACAATAATTCTATGCACATTTCCCTCTTAAAGCTGGCGTCCACTAGGCTCGCCGAGTCGAGTCGAATAGAGCCGCAATAATTCGCCTCCTATACATTTTCGCGCCGAGTCGCATAACTCGTGCGCATCGCTAGCCACGCGAATTTCTGTTTTAACGACTTGCGATTACTGGCCGTTTCGCCTAACACGGAACAAATGCGACTCGATTCGATTCGACGCGTTTCGGCTGTAGTCGACACCAGGCTTTAGATGAGGCGTTCTAACGAAAAGTTTGAAAATAGAACGTTCCGTTTGACAATAATCCTACCGATTAGTAGAATAAAATAGCGAGTGATTAATTTTTTGAATTTTTAGATGGTTCGATTCCCGGTTTAGGTAAGCTTGGCGAGAAATCTGTGAATGCAGTTTGGTTTCTTTTTAAAAATAAAGGAATGTTTCCTTCAAGTGAAATAATCTATCTCAAGGATTTAAAGTGGTTTCCCTTCAGGGCCCATTGATTTTTTCCACCCTGTATAAGGTTGGCGGAAAAAGCGCTATGTTGCTAATTTATCAAGGAAAGTCGGTAACACTAACCTCAAAGAGGTTTCCTGGTGAACAACTATGTTCAGCGTAGTTCTTTGTTCTGCCTAGCCTTTTCCCAATTATGTTGGGGTCATCTTCCAATCTAACCAGATGCGGCTGAATACCAATATTTTACACGGATTGACTGCCATCAGACCTCCGCAACCCAGTTATTGTGCAATGCCGATATCCTAAGCTTAGACCAGTTGTAAAACCTTCGGGCTTTTGACTACCCGTAACAACTGTCATAGGTATTCGTATGACACCCGGGACCGACGCCTTAACGTGTTCTCCGAGGCGCGGAGGGAGTCTCGATGTGTAACGAATGGTCACCCATCCAAAGACAGACCGCGGCAAGCGCAGCTTAACCTTGCAAATCATATGATCTGTTCGGTTGTTAATTAGCCACGAGCCTCTCTTACGTAGCTAGTACAACGTGTAACAATAAAGTAGTATTTTCCGGGTTGTCGAGGTTGTCGGCATGTGGGATGTGGACTCAGCAGTCATTGTTCCGATAGTCGTTACGGCGAATGGCCTAATATCCAAGAGCCTCGATAAACATCTCAAGAGGCTCTCGTTGGGCGGCTGGATCAAGGGCTTGATACAGAAAGCCTGTCATTGACACGTCACGCATAGTAAGGAGGATCCTTTCTCTGGAGCCCTAACTGCCGGCAGCTTAAACCCTGTTCCCGATGCCGGTGGGATACTATTTTTATATTTTTAAATGTAAATTGTTTTTATATTTATGGTATGTATTTAAAAATATAATTTATACGTGTTTACTATGAATAAAGGAAATCGAAAAGTAGTGTCTACACGATTTTGCAAACAACATCTCCTTGAATCAATTATTATGTTATAGAAAATCATTCCACTACCTTCACCAATAAGGAAATAACAATAACAACGCAAAGAAGAGAAAAAAAACATGGAAAATTCCAGGAACGATTGTTACCACTTTTATAAAGGGGCCAATTACCGGGTTTTATCGTGAAACGAGTCCCTATCTCGGAGCCTGCCTATCGTATTGATTTGATGAATAATTTTCCAATCGAACAGACATGAATAGGAAGAACGGTGAAATAAAACTGAATACCTAAGGTTTCGTATGCTTGTGCCAACATTGTCGTACTTAGGGAATTTCCAAATATATTTTTGTTTTTCTTTGCTTGTTTTAAGGACAAACTTGAGATGTTTGAGCGTAAATTTTTACTCGGTTCTCGAATTTATTTTCGGTTGTTATTATGAGTTTGCTGTTTGTATCTTTCTTGTGGATTAATAAAGGGTTTTTTAAACTCTGAGTCTGAGACAAAAAAGGAGCGAAGAGACTCGAAATTATTATTGTCTCTACGGTGAAATTTGTTGCAAACTTAAGAGAAAAAACAATGAAAAGGACTGTATAGTTTTCCCGTGGGTCGCTTATTGTTTAATCCGTTTACTGAAAGTTGTTTGAAAAACTAAAAATATCTCGCAGACACGGTTAAACCAATGTCTGCTTATGAGGGGCAAAGCGGATTTCACTACATAGTATAAAACAAAGTCGCTTCCCGCTGTCTCAGGAAGCGACTTTGTTTGCTTAGATCTTTAAAACTACGCAACGGATTTTTTTAATAGATAGAGTGATTCAAGAGGAAGATTTTAAGCTATAAAACGTATACGTGCGAAGCCGGGGCGGGTCGCTAGTGGTAAATAAAACCAACAGACTCTCCACCACTCAGAGTACCTACTTGTATTTGGGTTAGTTGTTAGTTACATCAACTAGGTCACAAATGATCCTAAATTAAGAAGTACAAGCAAGTCAGATAATAAACGTCAGACTCCTACGGCAGTTCAACACAGGATCAGCCCGCTCCATCGCATGACAACTGTTTTATAACGTCGATTATGTTGACTCATCTTGACGACTACCCTCCTTTGTTTTCTAAATGACTTATTCTCCGACAAATAAATGATAAACCCAAAGTATTTCTACTCTATTTTATATAAACTTAGACAAATACGACGCATTTTAGCAAGGAAATGTATAGAAATAAGCAACACGTTTAATTCCAGTAAGGATTCAGATTTAACACAGTATAATGATTTTACGAACCTTAACGATCAATCAAGATGATCTGAAACTCTATTTGAAGAAATGGTTCAAAAGATATTGATACCTTGGCTAGTTTTGTCTTATATTAAATGAAATGAAGTATAGTGATACTTAAAAATCATCGTGCGGTTTATATATCAGTTGTTTATTCAGTTTATTGGCTTTATTTTAAATTCAGGTAAGGCTTTAATCAATCACTAGTTTCAATAGCGCTAAGTAAAAATCCGAACAATATTTATATTGCAAATGAAAATGCAACCTTCGAAGTTGATTAATAAAAGTGCTTTTTAAAGCCATAAAAAGACAATAATGAATCAACATAAACAATACGCAGCCACAAAAATAAAAAATAAAATCATTTTTGAATACTTCTTGACAATTATTTACTTAGCCTATCCCAGGTACGCTGCGTTATTGAAATATGTTAACAACAGCCTCGAAAATGTGCTAACTCATTCATCTCCCAAACGCTAAGCTTTTAAACATGGAATTAGTGATTAAAAAAAAACAAGTGACCCCGCGGTCTACCCGCACCTATTCACTGGCAATTTTTTCAGCGACAAAAGCATTAAGGCATCTCGCTGAAAATTAATGGCATTCCCCATTAAGGTTAAGTGCCTATTTTAGCCTATGTGACTTGACAGAAAGTTGGGAACTTGGGAATATTCGTACATTTTTGTTGGACGGCCTGTCGGATAGGGTCTTGTCACGCGATTGTTTCGATTAGCCTTGGAGGGCAGCGTTATGATTTTATACAAGCATAAAAAAAGAAAAAAAATTAGCGGCTGTTTGGTGTTTGGCGCATGCTGGTCGTTCAATATTTATTACGATATTTGGATCACGATTTTGTATTGTCATAATTATTTAAAAGTTTTAACAATAAATACATTGATTTAAACGCTCAAAATGTATTGATATTTAATTATAATTCTGAGCGAAGTGAAGTTTAAAACTGTTTTATCGAAGTTTGCTATGTAGTCGTTTTGTATTTAGTAAATAAATTAATAACGATTGCTGTTAGAAAACATTAGCTTCAACGAGTGACGATACTTAAGTACATCAGGCGCACTCTGCGTCTGTAGACAAATGACAATCGATGATCGCTTGAGAATAGAAACGACAATGAGATGTACTGGATCGACATAAGCTTTCGACCGGTCAAACGATCTGTTATGTCATTTCCATACATTTAATTGACGTATCAATTCTCTGGCGATCGTCAATTGCCATTTGTTTACATACGCTGGGCAGTCAGCCCCGCTACCAACCTTGCTGAGTGGCTAATCTTTTAACCACGGTATCAGCTATTCTCATATTTCATATAGCTCGTGCTGACACGAGAACGGAAAAAGAACGTCCAATAAATATCACGATCCAGGATCGTGATCCAAATATGATAATTAATATTGAACATATAGCATGCGCCTTTGACGCTAGTTTTGTCCTGCAAGTTGTTCAAGACTTTCCTGCACACGTGAGATAATATAACGCTTTCAGGATATTTACTTTTATTATAAGATTCATTAGAATTCAGATGGGTAGGTACTGACAATGACACGACTTAATACGTAATCACTTTTAGCCTTCTTCTTTCGTGCTGGAACTATACGAGAATACCTAATGCCGTGGCGAAAAGAGTTGCCAGTCAGTTAGGTTGGTCACGGGACTGGCTGCCTAGGGTGTGTCGGACGTATTTAAGCCTAAAGCGTAGGTACCTATATGGGAGCGCAGGCCGCGCGGGCAATCCAGTTCAGCCAAAGTTTTCCATTCCATACAGTTGGACAACGCCTTTGATATCGGCGCGTAGGTGTTGCACAACTACTACTGCAGAACAGACAGGCCCAGATCTCTGTGATACCATCTGCGGCTGCCCGCATCGTCAGAGCATTGAAGGAGCCTCCCCATGACCGCAAGAAGCAGAAGAACATCAAGCATAATGACAACATCACCCTTGAAGATTTTATATCAATTGCCAAAACCATGAGAGCCAGATCAATGGCTCGCTACCTGTCCGGCTCAGTCAAGAAGATCCTCGGCACTGCACAGTCTGTTGGATGCACAGTTGAGGGCAGACACCCACATGACCTCATCAATGACATCAACAGTGGTGCGCTTACCATTGTAGAATAAACTTATTACCTTAGAGTGAAAACTTCCGGAATGCAATTTGGTCATGTGTATTAATTATCTCACGCTATAGGTGTACTATTATTATAAGACAGCCGCTCTATGCGAAATTATTTTGTAGGCACTGTAATTTAGCCTTTATTGGGTATACATATAAAATTCCTAATAAATGTAATTGATTAGCTTTTGTCCGCAACTTCGACCACGTGAAAGCCCGCAGGAACCGTGCAATGATCAAATGCATTCCCGAGATTTTCACTCTAAGGCGACGTTATATGGATTGTACTCGTAAAACTGTGGCTGAACTGTGTTGCCTGTGCGGTCTGCACCCCAGTATACGCTTAGGCTAAGCATCGTCTCTCGTGGAAGCGAGCTTAATGCACCCCAGACTAATGTACCTAATACTTAATATATGATGTAACCCTCTAAATACGACGCCATTCTAAACTCAAAATCGATGAGCAAGCGAATTACTGCTATCTCTCATCTCTACAGGTTACCGTATCAACACTCCTTATATACTTACACGCACGCGTGTAAGATTGACTCCCTCTAACGAAGCTATAAACGTGATCTTATACATAATATTCAAGTCTTAATTATAGATGAAAGGCATCTAATGCCGGCTACACACTTTCGCCGAGACAGCCCGAGACGTTATCTCTATCCTTAACTTTTACATCAAATAGCAAAAGACAGCATCTAAGTCTCGGGCTGTCTCGGCAAGAGTCTGGATGGGGCTTTAAAAAGAGCCTCCACGAGTGACGATACTTCAGTACGTCCGGCGCACCCTGGGCAGTCAGCTTCGCTACCATCCTTGCTGACTGGCTAATCTTTTCACCACGGCATGAGCTATTCTTTTATACTCGTACCGACATGATACAAGAAGAAGATCTTACAAAATTGTAGTAAACAAATTCAATTATCTTGTACGAAACAACTTGGTACAGACGCATCACATAAAGCTACTGTAATCTGTCAAATTTCTTTAATAGATTTTCATCTTTATCGCAAAATCATTAGGTTCAAGGTTGATTGGAAAAGTTTCGAGTAGCTTGATGTGCTGGCGTCTGTACTATGGGCCAATTGTAATTGTATGCAAGTAGTTAATAACATCTGCTTTGAGGTACACACATCAGTCACGTCACCGTCAAGTCGCCGATCAGTGACGTCAAAGTTAGGGATGTGGCGTGGTGTATGTGGATTAGTGGTCAGTTTCGTTCGCAACAATACACGTTCCAACGTGCCAGTGACGCGAAGTTGACCGTTTTTTTTTTTTTTGACTGCTGTAGTTGTTCGTTGCAGACCGTTTCTGTAACCGGGCAGTTATTGGCGAGACCTGAAGAATGGTGGAGAAGTAAAGTACTTAAACTTTTTTTTTTCGTTTTGTAAATCCTCATAGATGTCTTCCGCCCTGGGGTGGGCAGAGGGGTCTGTCAGACTCTTACTGACTAAAACCACCCCGATGTTCCATCTCACACCTGCACCGGGGGTCACGGGAACTAACGACACTTCCGCAAACTAACGATACTTCAGCAAAAAGTTCTTAACCTAAGCTAACTACTTATACTACACTAACATCATGACTAACTACTACTAGCATCAACAGCACTAAAGGTGACCCCTAGTGGAACTCGGTTTATGGTGTTGCTAGCGGGGGGTTGGGGGAGACAGCTTGATGAGGGCTGAATTATCGGTGTGAAGATGTTGACTGAGACACAAAGTCATGACGTGACTGATGTGTGGGGCCGATGTCTTACAACTTCTACTAAACTATATTTTTTGACGTGGCTTATCGGTTACTTGACGGTGATTTGACTGATGTGTGTGTACCTTTAATAGTGTTTCGGAAAAATGTTTTGACGTAAAGTTTTTATAGTAAAAGCTTCGAAAAGGGGCGTATTAACAATTAGATAGAGATAGACAAAAAATAACCGAGTTATGATAAATGATATTGATTTCTGTAAATAAATGTGTTACAGACACTTTTACAAGTCAATGTAATATTTTTTTAAGTCTAGATGGCACAGGCATTTCCTATCTGACCAGCTCTAAGAAGAAAATCCAAAACAAACTCAGAGGTCAAGGTCTCTTTTAAAAGTCCAGAAATGTTTTAAAAATGATCGAATATGGAGACATTCGATAGTTTTTAATAACTATCGAATAGTTATTAAAAACCATCGAATGTATCGATCGTTCTCATGCCCTTTCAGGGGTGTAGGTGATTAACATGAATCTGTACACTGTTGCCACATGATTATAATAGAATGTGACCATATAGTGATCAGTGATCCACTGTTAAGCGTGGTAATTACGACTGCATAATTATCACTACACGTCCCCAACTGTATTTGTAGCAGTTTGTGGTGGAGTCCTATAATCAGTATTTGTTTACGAACCGTTGTGGTTTACTTGTCACGTCACCTTTGATTTTATTTTGGTTCTCAATTCAAGAAAAAGTTTTTTTTATTATGAAAATATAATAACTAATAGAGCTGGCTGAATAGAGAAAAAAACCGGCAAGTGCGATTCGGCTCGTACACCGAGCGTTCCGTACCTTGAAAGGAAACGTATAATAAGTTATTTTTTTTAGCATTGCCTAACTTTGTAACGTATTTTAGCTTATTTTTAAAAAACGATGTCCATAACTGAGACATCATTTTAGTTTTCATTTAATATTTACATGACCACAACTCGATTTATTCCAGAGATCTTTGGAGATAAGTGCTGAGGAATGGTATCTTTACAGACATTTTTATCATAAATCAAAAACCATGCGGCATAAATGAAAATAAAAATATATTTTATAATGTGCTAATGAAGCCATTTCATATGATACCATTTTAGACATAGTAACCCCATTTTGAAAATTTCTAAATCCCACTTTTCTAAAAATGGTTCTATTTTCTCCTCACTGTCTTTATTTCAAGCTATCGTTTTGGATCTTTCTTTCATCATACTCCTTTTTTTAAGGCTAAGACTCCGCTGTCCGTCCGTCCTTCTGTCACCAGGCTGTATCGCATGAACCGTGATAGTTAGTTGAAATTTTCACAGATGGTGTATTTCTGATGCCGCTATAACAACAAATACTAAAAAACAGAACAAAATAAATATTTAAGGGGGCTCTGATACAACAAACGTGATTTTTTTGCCGTTTTTATAGATAATGGTACGGAACCCTTCGTGCGCGAGTCCGACTCGCACTTGGCCAGTTTTTTTAAGGTTCCGTATCCAAAGGGTGAAACGGGACGCTAATACTAAGACTCCGCTGTCCGTCCGTCCGTCTGTCACCAGGCTGTATCTCATGAACATCAACATGAACATCAATTGTTAATGTTTTGCTTGTTTTTTCTGTCTTAAGTTATGTTGTGTTTTGTTGTAATTATTTTATTTTAATAATGTTGATTATTCTTTTTCATAATAATTACTAATTATGTGAAAGTGTACACCTTTAAGGTAGATTTTTGAGGAACTAATTATTTATTATTAAGATCTCATGTAAAATGTACCAAAAATCACACCAATAAATTAATTTGAATTTGAACCGTGATGGTTAGACAGCTGAAATTTTCACAGATGATGTATTTCTATTGCCGCTATAACAACAAATACTAAAAAACAGAATAAAATAAATATTTAAGGGGGCTCTGATACAACAAACGTGATTTTTTTTGCGGTTTCAATAGATAATGGTACGGAACCCTTTGTGCGCGAGTCTGACGCGCACTTAGCCGGTTTTTTCTCGCTTTTTCTATTCTACTGCTTACTTTCAAGGCCTCAGCTTAGTTCCTTCAGCTTCACAAGACAATATACGTCTTGACAGACGTCGAACTACACCGTACTGTTGAATATTTTAGCGTCTAAGCCCGTATCACCTGCTCCAAATACTTATTTAGGAAAAAATAAACCGAAAAGAAATGTGTAGGTGCTTTCTTTTCTCCGTTAAGATTTTGGTGAATAATGTGCGGCGCTCTAGCAGGACGGCATGGCAAAGGATTGTTTAATCTTATAATTTTAAACCTTATTGTAATACTCATAGCACTCGTATTTGTTAAGCATTCCGCGGGACGCTTCGTCATGCCGCGACATGTCAAAGCATTCCGCGGTACTGTAAATAAATATGAGTCCTAAAATATATTGAAATAAGGTTTAAAATTATTTAAGCTTAAAAATATTTTTTGCAGTCCGTTCTATCAGTGAGCGTCGGTCAACAAATACTAAACACACATATCAGAATCAATTCGCATTACACTCATAAAAAATTGGCGGCGGTTTTAGAGTCGTGCGGATTTCGTGAGGCACGCGGGCGCATGGCGCCCACATCACGTTTGCATACATGTGTTTATGCGTGATCCACGCACGAAAAGGTAAACTGCAGACGCCACGCATGCGGCAGAACCCGCGTGCGGGCCGTAATCCGCACAACTCTAAAAACACCCTTAAGGGCCTTTTTCCTGTGACGCGTGCTCGTGCCCGCATGCGTGCGTCACCCGCACCCGTGGCGCCTGAATTTCACCTTTTAAGACATGTATTTATTGTGATACGTGAAACACTCACGAAAAGGTGAACTGCAAGCGCCACGCATGCGGGTTACGTACGCACGCGGGCACGAACCCGCATGACAGGAAAAAGGCCCTAATATTCATATTATGATGTTCATATCGAACGCACTTTGCACGTTAACACATTTGCGCATCGATTCAGATTTCGCAGCTGGAAGAGCACGATTTCACAGATGGTGCGGATTGGTATCTCTCAAACCATTTTTTGCGTATTAATGCTGGTTAATGTGATTAGTGTCTTAAAATTATTTGACTTTTCTATGTGTCTCATTATGTCAATGAGTAGCAGCATCCTTCGGTGGGCTCGTAACATACTTCAAAGACCGATGTACCAAGTAGTACCTATAGGAAATCATCATCATCATTCAGCCGAACGACGTCCACTGCTGGACATAGGCCTCCCCCAAGCATCGCCACATCCACCTGCCCTGTGCTCCATGTGGGGGGTTTGCCATAATCGCCACGCTTGGCAGGCGGGTTGGTGATCGCAGTATGGTTGTTAACATACTCAGAGAATGCTGCTGCCCATTCTCTAGAGAGTCCCTTTGTCGCCTTTTACGACACCTACGGGAAGAGATGGGTTAGTGCTATTCTTTACTTCCGGCACCACACGGTACCCTATAGGAAATACTGCTTAGCAATTAGACATTAGTGATCTTTATAAGTTTTTAAACTGACATGGTCACTAACACAATCATTGGAACTTAGAACGGGATATTTACCATGTTTATTATTTGTTTTGAGTTTCCGATATTTCGGCACCGTTGCAAGCGCCATGATCACGGATGAACATTGTTCCCCACGGATGAACATGATCACGGATGAACATCCCCCAACAACAAATATCCCGTTCTAAGTTCTAATGATTGTATTAGTGATCTTCTATATTCGACTTTTTATAAGCGCCTGTATTAGTTTATGTGAGAAGAAAAAATCGATTTTGGTTTTTCATCTTTGTGTGCCCGTCTACAAGCAACTTCTGACATTTCTAGATTGTTCTAATTTTCTGATCATTCTCATTGATATTTTATAAGAAAAACTAAAAGCATTACCTAAGGAATGCTCATTATTATAAAGTATTTAATTAGTCTTAGTATTAATACAAACTAGCCATATGAAAAGCAAATTAATTACGTATGGCTTTGACAGATTTCAGTCTTTCATTTAGATTCCTTTCAATATGTGAATAGGCTTCGAGTGCATTGGACTTAAACTCCATTTCTTTTATGCTTAAAGGTTTATTAAAAAAATAACGAGCTCCTTGAAAAATAAATTCTTAATAGCTAATACTTCTAGTCTACGAGCAATTATTTGAATTTTCAATTAATTTAAGATAAATCAAATTCGTTAAACAATTTCTTTAGCCCAGCCATTTTCTCAACTATGTTGGGATCAGTTTCCAGTCTAACCAGATGCGGCTGAATACCAGTATTATACACGGATTGGGGGCTGAGTCACCCTCGTCCGTCGGAAGGCACCCTTAGTTCGAAACCCCACACGTGGTCCCCGGGTGGTGCCAATCAGGTGACAAACTTTCGCTTGGTGGTAGGATCTTTACGGTCCGCCTGGCTAGCTACCACCCTCACATTAAAGTCCGGCGCCAAGCAGTTTACTGTGTTCCGTCGTGTGTATGTGAGAGCCAGAGAGGTTTATGGGAATCTCTCTATATCTCTGTTACTTGGATTCGTGTGCATCTTATACCCTGTCTGCGCTTACCATCATGTGCGACGAGGGTCAAATGCGACCAAGTCAAGGAATAAAAAAAACAAAAAAGCGACTGCCATCAGACCTCCGCAACTCAGTTACTAGGCAATGCTAAATCCTGAGGTTGGAACAGTTGTCAGACTTTCGGGCTTCTGACTACCAGTAACGACTGTCATAGGTATTCGTATGACACCCGGGACTGACGGTTAAACGTGCTCTCCGAGGCACGGAGGGGTCTCGATGTGTAACGAATGGTCACCCATCCACAGATTAACCGCGGCAAGCACAGCTTAACGTTGCAAATCATATGATCTGCGCGGTTGTTAATTAACCACGAGCCTTTGGTAAAAGTATTTCAAAAGTAATAAAAATTACGAATTAAATCCGCCGTCAAAAAGGCGATAGGGGTGCCTTTCCACCAGAGATGTGCTATGCAGCTATGCTGCGAGAATGTAAAAGCTAAGCTACGACACTATGTGACCGTTTCCACTGATGCTAAGCTATGTAGCTGTGCGAGGAAGATGCGCAGCTCGAGCTATGCGACGTACCAACAATAGGGAAGATATGGGAAGCGGCAGCGCGGTGCTCTGCACATAGTTACACCACTCGCGACCATCCATAGCACGCATCCATAGCTCGCATCCATAGCACGCATTCTTTCATATAAAAAAGCAGCTTAGTTGAATCAGATTCCACCAGTGCTATGCTATGTAGAGCGATGATGATTGGTGGATATCAAACGCATCCATAGCAACGTTGCATAGCACATCTTTGGTGGAAAGGCACCGTTAAACTTGGAACACAAAACGCATTAGGCAACAGACCATGCGCGTCACAAATTGGCTCCACAGTACAAGTGTTAACCGCACGGCTCTAACGAACCGCAACTTTTAATTACCAAACTTAAATCCGGCCAGAGACACTCAGGAAACCGCAGAATATCGCCGTTAAAAATAACCCCAAGTTCTCCGCTTTTTATTAAGATAATAAAACTCCGTATTGCAGCTCTCACCGCCTGAAACTTAGTCGGTCTTGCGGCCAACATAATTTCAATTAGTTTTTTTTTTTCTTTAAAAATCTGTTGGTGAAACGCCCGAGGAAGTTTACGAAGTTCGTCTAGGCCTCGCGCGTGGGTTCCAAATTGCGACGACTAACAAGTTACATAATGTATACTGTGTCAGAATATACGGAGAATATAATGAATCAACACTGTGTATCGGTGTGAGAATAATTGGCAGATAATTGTAGTGGTATAAAATGCACCAAATGCATTCATTAATGGAAACTAGCATCTTTTGAAAAAAATTAATAAAGAAAAATACTTATTAGTGCCGACATGACATAAAAGTATACACAAAACCAAAATGAAACTATTGGGAAAAATATGCGTTACATCCGCGCAAAACGGCCATCGCTCAGCACAATCATCAGCTAGAACACGGCGAGAGTGCAGCTGCTGGAATCACGCCGCAATGTCAACTTCAGGACATTCGTGGTGCGAGTGCCAACTTGTCTTCTGCACCTCGTCATGGAAGAGGACTTTTGGTCGCAGGGAGTGGTGTTCCATCACTTCCGCGGACAAGTGCCAAACGATCGCACAATGAATGACATAGTGCGCAAGTGAAGTATTTTTACTAACACAGGCTTAAGTTTTATTACTAACATAAACTGTATTATTTAACACATATATATGTTATTTTGTAAGATATGTATTATCTACGGGCCAAAGTAGCCTGAAAATAAATGAGTTTATTATTATTATAATGGTGTGACGCACGTGCAAGACAGAGCCACAGCGCTGGTTTTCAACGACAGCCAATTGCATGGATAAGCAGAATCGGCCCATTACTGTCCCACAGTTAGGCAGGCCTCTTCTCGGAGTGATAAGGGTATAAACCTAAGTCTACCATGCTGGCTAGAGCCTACTCCAAAAACCGAACAACGAAGTTTCGGCTGACGGATCGCACATTTTCCAGCCGCGAAAGTGTTTCGGATCCAAGGATCGATTCGATTTTATTCGATAACGTAACGCATGAGCGACGATGTCGACGCAACAAAATGTTGCCATATTTAAATAATATAAATTACATACAGTTTTAGATTGTATCTTATTTATTTTCTTTTTTTACGTACACTACACATATCCACACACGTGTTGATTTAAGTGAACGAGCATGACCGCTGATTGACATCCGTGGAGCACAAAGGTTCCAGACGAAAACCAGCGTCAACTACTTATAGTGCTTGATATTAAGCTGATCTGGACACCTTTTTGGTCCAGCCGTGAGACACATACCCAAGACTTTTTTATTTACATTGCACTTTTTGTCTGTTGTGTCTCTTTGTGCTGTGTCCAAATAAATGTTTCTTTATCTTTTATTTTTGCGATTTCACACTTTGTCTTCCGTTCACCCTACTCCCAAATGTTAATTAGTATCTAGTTCGTTGTTTGACAATACTTTGATCGTGTATTTATAAGTTCGATGTTTGTCGTTGTTTCGTTACGATCCGAAACTTTGACGTTCGATTTTCGGAGCAGGCTCCTGGTGCGGGTTGGCGGACTAAACACACCATCGAGATAAGTTTTTTGTTTGATCCCTCATCTATGCAGGTTTTTTCACTACGTTTTCCTACACCGTTAACGCTAGTGATAATCAACCAATGAATCTGATTTTCATTGAGGTCTATTTATCAGTATAATGAACTGTACGCAGGGCAAAATCATGATGCATACTTTAATATTTGTCAACTAGGCAAAGCCATGTTTTTCTTAGTAAAATCAAAATCTAAACTTTTTAGTATATATGTCGCAGTCGGATTGTATAATCCGCCATATTACATTACGGCTAGCCGTTATCAAAAACAGGGCCGTTTTGAAATGCGGCGGTTCAACGATTAGCCGGATTGTCATTGCGATACGTTCTTCAATAAGGCGGGCCACGTTTAGCCGCATCGTACTACTACTTAGATTGTAGGGTTGTTTGGGTTTCCAAAGGAGTGTCAACGGAGCCCCGCTACGCGGGGTTCCTATTTCTGTCTGCAGGGTTTAAAGTAACCTAACACGAAGTGGATGACGGGGGCTTCGCTCGCTCACTCTAGCCCCCGTCATCCCCTTCGAACCTAACCTATCCGTGTCGGGGTAAGGAAATGTATATTTTCGCCCTCTCAGTACTCGACGGAATTGTTGTTGTTATGTCAAGCAGCGCCACGAGTGTTAAGAATCGGAACTAAAACCTGTCAAAGAGGCGGCTAGTGTCTCGCTGTATTATATTATAGCTAGCCGTGTTGAATAACGTATGGCGGCGAATACATTTCGGCGGTTTTTTAATCAGCTGCATTCAATCCGGCTAATCGTTGAACCGCCGCATTTCAAAACGGCCCTGTTTTTGATAACGGCTAGCCGTAATGTAATACGGCGAATTATGCAATCCGACTGCTATAGATATACAAGTAGAGGTAGGCCAAAGAAAAGATGAATGGATTGTGTGAAGGATGAAATGGATAAGAAAGGAGTGAGTACAGAGATGACGACTGATATAGAAGAATGGAAGAGAAATACATATGTTGCCCCGACCCCAACTATAGTGGGCTAAGGTCAGGAAGATAATGATGACTGGATTTTCCATGCATGCACGCATGGAGCGTTCTAGTATCATACTTAAAGTGTAGCTCTCAAAGCTGTTCTAAACATAAAAATCAAAAAGCTCTTCATAACTAACCCACCAAATAAAAATTCAAACAAACAAAAACAACTAAAATAAACCAAAGTATTTATAAAGCACGAATTTCTGTCTAAAAGAACAACATCATATTTTTAAAACAATACCGTTGTTCGCACCACATTTCGGCGAAGTTTTGAAGCAACCGAAGCAGTTAACGGTATACAACATCTTTATGCCTGAAAGTTTCAGGAGCACGCATTAGACTGAAATACTTTCACTGTATCGAGGTTAGCTGCTGCTTTTCATAATGGGTTCGTCGAAGTTTCTTTACTGAATTTTTTTAAACGCCGTTTAACACGATAAGTTTTGTTCGGGATAACGATTTTGATAAAATATTGCTTGAGCTGGAAAAACTGCAGTATTTTTTTCTTTCAGTAATAATAAAACTACACAATATGTCTTCGTATACACGGTTAGGCAGAAAAGGGGTTCTAATCCGAAAGGATGTTAAAGTACTCATTATAATGAATAACTTTGGTTTTAAAACTTGCCTCAAAAGTCAATAGTTTAGAAGAAAAAGTTATCATAAGATTTAAAAAAATAAGCGATCTATCATCAGCTATGATCAGCTGTGTTTTTATTTTAGATCATATTTGGGGTCACGGATTAGAAGCTCCATTTTCTGAATTCGTAACTGAAGCAGAGACGATTTTTTTTTTAAACTAAAATTTAAATCATTTTACATGGAAATAATAAATGTAAATTTTAAAATTTTAACATTTTCTTTAAACTAGTCATCAGTGATACTTTAAGTAGCCAACGGATTACTCCTTTCCGATTCACCTTATAGGTATATTACACAAAAATGCTACTTTGTCGGCAGAAGTCAAAATTTTGAGATAATCGAATTGTTTATTGACTGAGCTTTGCATAATTAAAATTTATATAAACTGCTCACAAAGGAAGCTGCTGAAGACAATACTGAAAATAAGACTCGACTTCTTAAACTCTATTAAGCCCAAAAATCTAATTATCAAAACCTAAAACGATTAACTGGAATTGACACCGGGAAATTCTATTAAAGAGTTTCTTTATACTACCTCATAATCGTTTTCCACGTTTCCTTCCAGTAAAGTTAAACCTGAGATCAAAACTACGTCAAACACACTTCTGATCAAAGCATACCTATACATACACACATCAAAAAAAGTTTGCGATCACTTTGAAAAATCGAAATCTTTTTTTGCTACGGTAGATTATATTATGATTTCTTCTTCTTTTTAGATTCTTTATTTAAAAATATAGATTTAGAATATAAAACAGTTCAATTGTTGATAAAGTTCAATTTAAAAAATTATATCAGCTTAGGCTAGTGATCGCAAACTTTTTTTGATGTGTGTATAATAAATCTGAAGACTGGGCGTGTCGGTACATTGGATATATAAAAAAAATGCGGTGTGTTTAAAGGATAACCAATACAAGCCATTTCGATTGGAATATTTTTCTGTTTATTTATTTAATAATTTATGTACACACAACACTTATTGAAAGATAAGTTCATCAAGAGCATAGCGTACAAAGGCAATGCTTATTTCTAAAAGAAATCTCTTCCAGCAGATCTGTTAGAGGAGAATTTAGAATAAGAATTATCTGTTTACTAGAGGTCGCTCGCGGCTTCGCCCGCGTGTTTGTCGTTTATCGCGTATGTATATATTATAATGAACCTTCCTCTTGAATCACTATCGATTAAAAAAAACGTATATATCCGTTGCGTAGTTTTAAAGATCTAATCATACATAGGGACAGACAGACAGCGGGAAACGACTTTGTTTTATACTACACTAGCGACCCGCCCCGGCTTCGCACGTGTACGTTTTATAGCTTAAAACCTTCCTCTTGAATCACTCTATCTATTAAAAACTACTGTATCAAAATCCATTGCGTAGTTTTAAAGATCTAAGCATACATAGGGACAGACAGCGGGAAGCGACTTTGTTTTATACTATGTAGTGATACACATCAAAAACGCGCAAAAAGTACTGACTCAATGCAGTTGACTTTTGTGGCGGCATCTATCTCGCCACATGCGAACTAGCGAACTATCCTACATCGCGCAATCAAGATTTAACACGCAGATAGTATATATACAACCTCCCAACATCAACTGGTGGGCAGTAGCCCGCCAGGCACAAGACTCCGCCTGGTTGGAGGATCCTCCCTTTGGTTGGAGGAACACCACACCAAGTTTCTCCACACTTTTATAAACTAAAAATATTATTCATATCTTGCGTATCTAAACAAAAACTAAATGTTACTCACATTTACTATTTACATAAACTCACGCCTTTTTCCCATGGGGGTAGGCAGAAACTGTAGAACGCCACATGCTACGATCCTTACATACTCCTTTCGCTTCGTCCACGGTCATACATCTTGTCATACACGCACGCCGGTTGAAAGTACTACGCACCTGTCCTTTTTGAAGAACATCACCAATAACATCAATGTATGTCCTTCTAGGGCGTCCTCTACTGGCGTTTCCACTGACATTCGCCTTATAAATTCCTTTTGTTAATCGCCGTTCACTCAATCTTTCAATATGCCCAAACCACCGAAGCATACCCCTTTCAATTTTTGTCACTACATCATCTTTTAAACCGCAACTTTGTCTTTTCACATCATTCCTCACTCTATCATTCAAAGTTACACCGCACATACTTCGCAAGGAACATTTACTATTTGTTTCATCGTAATCGATTCGCTCAATCAAAAGATATTAGAATTTAAAGTTATCACGAAAAAAATTGTTTAGTTATTGCAACACACTATTCGATTCCAACTTCCACGCGGACGGAGTCGCGGGTACAGCTAGTCGAATTATAAATCCCAACACGTAAATTGAGACCTTCCTTCCATTTCCCAAAACCCGGACCTATTCACACCGTTATCCATCTTGTTTATAAATATTTCTGCAACTATCCATATGTGCTCGAAAACTAATATTTCCGGTTGAAGCGTCTATAAAATGTTTGTCTTTGTCGGAAAGGGTACGGTGTGACAGATGACTAATGTTGTTTGTTGAAACTGAAATGGTCCATGGTTTTCACTTCATTGTTTACTTTCAATAGCCGACTTTGATTAATAGCAACTATCTGTATGGAGAGTTTGTTATCTTGAACTAAGTAGTTGTCAGTTGGAACTGAACAACAGTTCTAGCGAAATTGAAACCTTTTAAGGGATTAGCAGTGTTGAAGGAAAGCGCTGGGTGGTTGAATTGAAACCTAGTGAAATGGTTGAGGCAAGTTAATGGAAGTAATTTGTTAGTGGGTTACTCAAATAAATTGTACATTAAGTTGAAGGTTAAAAGTAAAGGCACTTGCACAACCAGCTTGTTACTATGCTTTCAACCAGTTTCAACAAATTGGACTCTTTTTATAGGCCACGCAAAAGCTAGTACTTATTAAAGGACTAGCGACCCGCCCCGGCTTTGCACGTGTACGTTTTATAGCCTAAAACCCTCCTCTTGAACCACTCTATCTATTAAAAAAAAAACCACATCAAAATTCGTTGCGTAGTTTTAAAGATCTAAGCATACATAGGAACAGACAGCGGGAAGCGACTTTGTTTTATACTATATAGTGACTAGCTTTCGCCCGCAGCTTCGCTTGCGTGAAATTTTGAACCCGTTAAGTGACGATTTTCCATACAAACTTTCATCCCCTATTTAACTCCTTTAGGGTTTGAATTTCGAAAAATCCCTTCTTAGTGGATGCCTACGTTACAAAAGGAACCTACTGTTAAAATTTCAAGTTTCTTACCCCAGCGGTTTAGACTGTGCGTTGATAGATCAGTCAGTCAGTCAGTCAGCTTCTCCTTTTATATGTATAGATAACAAACGTTGACGTAATCAACCCATTACTATCCCACTGCTGGGCACGAGCCTCTTCTCAGATTGAAAGGGTTGTTATGTAGGCCCACTTGGTGCGGGTTGGCGGACTACACACGTCAACAAGAACTTTTTGGAGCTCTCTCAGGTGTGCCAGTTTCATTCCGCCTTTTCAAATTCTGATTCACGCATGAATTCGAGAAGTCAGAGATGCGGGCTGGTATCGAAGTCAGACCCTCCTACCTTCTTGCAAGACAACTGATCAATCGCTAAGCTACCCTTGCTTATTTAAAGATAGTTGTAACTAAATAAAGAATTAATAGGCCTTTTATAAGTTCCCTTAGGTACCCACAACTTGTAAATCCTACGTTAAATCACAGTGTACCTACTTATTACATGCAGTGGGTCAACGCTCATACATTTAACAGGTCCTATGAAATGTCAAAATTATGTAGGGGCGGAGGTTATGTCCTAAGTATTCAGTATGGCTACTCGGGACATAACCTCCGCCCCCTTCACCCCGCAACCCCCCGCACGATTGCTCTGCGACAATGTTCTACGTTGACCGACTGTAAGGAGTAATATATGTATAGGTAGACTGTGCTTAAATATTCTGTAATTATTGTCAAAATCTTTTCCCGGATCCCATTTTATAACAGGCCAGCACGGCAGCCAACTACCTAGATTCTTGAACACCCACTGTTTCTCTAATTACCCCAAATGTTCCCGGTCGCAACCAATATAAATATTGTTATTGTTCCCGTAAAGAGGTGCGCGTTCCCCGGGGGCGTTCATCAATCATAATTTATTACCCTATTGTTACCGTGGCCCTGAATAATCGCTCATATCCGAAACACCTTCCTAGGGACGCGGTCACACTTGGGACCGCATGTTTAATAAATTGATGCTTCCCTCACGTTTTGTTACTCATTATGAATTAATTTAGGCTTAGTTTGTTGGTGTTATATTCATGTTACAGCTTTAAGTGATTTGCCGTCTTTGTATAACAGAATTAAACAAAAAAAAACGTATTTTCTAAAACATCATAATTTTCGACGTACGAGAGGCTCGTAATTAATTTATAACCACGCGGATTATATGATTTGTTAAGCTGCACTTACCGCGGTCAGTCCGTGGATGGGTAACCGTTCACACATCAAGACCCCTCCGTGCCTCATAGAGCACGTCAATCCGTCGGTCCCGGGTGTCATACGAATACATTTGACAGTCGTTACGGGTAGTCAGAAGCCCGAAAGTTTAACAACCGATCTAACGTTATGATATCGGCATTGCCCCGTAACTGGGTTGCGGAGGTCCAATGGCAGTTGCTCCGTGTAAAATACTGGCATTCAGCATCATAACCTCAACATAGTTGGGAAAAAGCTATGCAGACCAACATATCTATCTAGAAACATTTGCTGTTAAACAAACTGTCACCTTACGATTTGGCAATCTCATAATACACACATCAAAAGTGTCTAGGGATCAAGCATTTTTATGCGGATTTCTTGAGATTGAGATGTGGCTTTGTAATAAATTTATGATTTTATAAATTTATATGGATCCTTTTTGGTGCATTTCATAATTTGAATCAGGAACTGTGAATCAAATTCAAGTAAAAGATGAAAATCAGCTGTCAATATTTTCCCTATAAAAACATACAACGCATTGAAGACATTATTAGTGCTACTGTTTCCCTACTACTGATTAAAACCAACGTTATTATGGAGCGGCGACGTCATTTAAGCAGGGAAGAAATGCTCAGAGCCGTGGGAATGATAGAAGCTGGTTCCCGGCAACGTACTGTGGCTTTAGCTCTGAATACAAGTCAGAGTGTTATCAGTCAACTTTGGACACGTTACCGAAGCACTGGTACCGTGGCTGAGCGCCATGGAGGACGGTATCGCTGCACCACACGAAGACAAGACCGATACATTCAAATCTTAACTCGAAGAGCTCCAACAATAACCGCCATGATGTTAGCCGTGAGGCTTCATCACTCTTCAGGGAACTTAATTAGCGACCAAACAGTCAGAAACCGCTTGCATGAAGTGAACCTTCATTCCCGAAGACCGCTACGGGTACCACCTATAGCAATGCACAATCGTAGGATTCGATATCAATGGGCTCTTGGACACAGAAATTGGGCAGAAGAACAATGGCGTTTCGTGTGCTTTTCTGATGAGTCTCGTTTTGGTATGAGACCGGATACAAGACGTATACGACACTGGAGAACCCCTGGACGCCAACAGCGATTAAAATCCTGCCAGGAAGTCCATCCTTATAGTGGTGGAACCATCATGGTATGGGCGGGTATTTGGATCGGCGGAAGAACTGAGTTGATTTGGATCAGAGGCAACCTCAACGCTCAAATTTATGCTGAGACGATTGTATCAGACGTCATCGTTCCTCTACAAGCGCAAATCGGTCCCTTATTTCAGTTAATGCATGATAATGCACGACCGCACACCGCAAGAGTTGTAAGACAGACTCTCGCCGCAGCTAACATCAATGTCCTGCCCTGGCCTGCTCAGTCGCCAGACTTGAACCCGATTGAGCATGCATGGGATATGCTACAGAGAAGAGCTCTGCCGAATATGGAGGGTATCCAGTCGCAAGAAGACCTTTTTTTGTTGTTGCAACGAACATGGGCGGCCATTCCACAGCGTGATTTGGATGAACTCATTTTGAGTATGCCAAACCGATGTTCTTGTGTTGTTAGTGTTCGCGGTAGAAACACGGATTATTAATTGTTTAAGTTACCCAATAAAATTTTAAAGAAAACTGTTATTTCAGTCTTTTTTTCGAACTTTTGTGTTAGTGGTTCAAATGTCAAAAATCCCTTTATTAGGAAAATGGCAAATTTCTTTATTAATGCAAAGGTGACTTGGTTTATCGTTACTGTGACAAACGAAAACACTTTATTTGATGAATCCTTAAAGAAAATTTTAATTAATATCAATCAGGAGAAAAGTTATTGCAAAAATATATGTTGATCCCTAGACACTTTTGATGTGTGTATTTCCGTTGCTTCTTGCTACAGTACTTTTTAAATCAAACCCCCGGAAATAATTGAAACCGTCCATCCAACATTTAAGTGCTTGCCACTTGTCAATGTTGTAATATTAATCTTTCTCTATGCAGAGCCAATTCCTTCATTTCTCTGTATGTTGTCACTTCTGTCTTTTCCTTCAATTGGTCTGAGTACTTTCTTCTTGGTCTACTTGGTTTTCTCTTTGCTTGTCTACTGCGACACGACAGCTTTATAACCAACATCATAGAAGGTAAATTACAGATGAGTTAAAGTACTAATTTGATACCAAAGACCAAAAACTGCTTCAAATACTACTACTAACATGTGAGATAATACAACTAGGTCAAATGGCTAGACCCAACCTAACTTACATTAGCCTTTTTAAGCCGTGAACGACACACTTAAGTAAGAGCTCTTAACTTGATTAACTTAGTTATTGATGAGAGCGTCTGTCCTTGGATAATTCTCTCGGAGAACACTTCATTAGATTTAAGTTTTCGAACAAAGTCCAGCTTCTGTATTAAGGCATTTTACTATACTGACGGAAATATTCGCCTGGAATTAATTCTGTTCATAGAGAATAGAGTAGAATAGAAATATTTATTTGCTTAGAATGTAGGTATTACAGATAAGGTGTTAACAAATTATTGGTGAATCCGTGTACCTTACGGCATGAAAAAATTAATAAGTACACCTAACAGCTAAAGCTAGCGAGTTCGGTTCGCGACCTCACCGCGTGATCAGCTCATGATTAAGGACTCCGTTTGGGTCCGAAACTAGTCGGGTCATCCCAAAAAATGCACGTGAGTAAACCGTAATTAATCATAAATAATAACAGCTAAGTCTTAAATAAAATCACAGTCTGCTAAAGTTCGTTTCAAAATCCCTGAGACTGAATTGAAATGCGCGAAACGCCAAATTTGAAAAAAAAATGATCCTAAAATTTACAAGTTTCACATTTGCGCCTGCCAATTTTGTCTCAGGGATTTTGAAACGAACTATAGTGCTAAATTATATAACTTTAAATTATTTTAAGAATGCGAAGTAGGAATTATAAAGTCTGTTATTAGATATATTTTACATCAAAAACTTTAAGTAATAAAAAAATATATTAATTCTAAATTATATTAATTTATCTGTAAAAAAAATGGTAACAGAGTAATAACACTTTTTATAGAGGTAATGATAATACCTCTATAAAAAGTGTTATTACTCTGTTACCATTTTTTTAATGATAATAATTATTATAATGCTTGGATTTATAATAAATTCGTTGATTTTAAGGAATGTTAACAAAGCGATTATGAAATTGAAATGCCTTTACAGATAGCTGAAAGCTTTGCAAATTTGAGAATTTTAGTAGATTACTACAGGTCTAATGAACATTTTAAACATGCTTTGAACTTAGTACTAATGAATTTAGGAATGTTTAATCTACTTAATATTTAAAATACCTCGAGCTTGTTGTTACAAATTTTCTAGAGCATATTGTAACGCCAACTTTTCACTTAATCCATATAAAATCTATTAAACTAGAAAGTAGGGTCATCTGTAGGGAAGCTTATAATGAAAACTGTTTTTTTTTATTATTTTTGTTGGTCGCATTTAAATTGGCCCTAGTATCACTGGATGGTAAGCTCAGACGGGGTATAAAATGAAGCACACGAATCCAAGTAACAGAAGTCGTATAAACACTTAACAAGCATTAAATATACAAGTTCACGATTCACCGAGTTCTCCCGACGTAGAGCCGGTCGTCTCTTCAGAATTCAGCCCTCATCAAGCTGTCTCCGTTTCAATCTCCCGCCGCTAAACCGATGTTCGAGTCCCACTAGGGGTCGCCCTTAGTGCTGTTGTTGCTAGTAGTCATGATGTTAGTGTAGTATAACTAGTTAGCTTAGGTGAACTATTTTAATTCACCCCCTCCCCCCCCCCCCCCCGCATTGGTTGGACACCCTTCAGGTTTCCTCAATAACTTCCCAGTTACGTAGAAACGGAAATTTAAGAAAGACCTCTTTGTCATTGGAGTTACATACAGCCCACTATGCAGAGCATGCATGGAGGAAGACGAGACGACAGCCCACGTGCTACTAAACTGCCCTGAGTTCGCCACATACAGGGCCAAGTACTTCGGAAACCCAGGTACTCGCCGAGAGATCACCAGCAACATCAAGGGTGTGCTGGACTTTCTCGAGGAGTTAGGGTGGATTAAGTAACTATACTTACCACCCATCACGCAAAATAGGCGCTTAGACGTGGAGTTGCGGACACCAGCCCGTTATACCTTACCTTATACTTTATATGCGTAGAAACGGTCCGGTCATCTACAAGCAGTTGAATAGAAAAAAAAAAACAAAAGAACTTCAAGTTAAATCAAAACCAGCGTTATTACAGTAAAGCTGAGACTACAATTCCTCCCAAAAACAGCAAAAACAACTCCACATAAACTACGAATGTAGTCATAACCTTTCCAAGCCTTGCCATACGACCCATATTACCTTCATCACTTCACCCAGATTTACATCTCATAGTATAACATGATATCATCTAAATAGTCCCAGTGTGAACGGAGGTTGAACCTCCTTCGTCCCTCCAGTAATGCAACCTAAGGAAATTGGTTTTTTTCTTTATTCTCGCGCGGTAACTTGATATTGTGTGAATTATGAAAATTGCCTTGCTAAATTGTTGATTTATTGCCAGCGATCTATACGATTGGGTGCCAACGAATTGTTTTTGGGATATTCGTTGTTTTTAGGGTGATATTTTAACGTTAGTTTAAGTGACAAGTTAGGGATTAGGAGTATGATCGATTATGGTGAAACACGTTGGTATAGTTACTGCAAGTACAACTACCAAGCATGAGGACCTTCAATTGTTTCGATTTTAAGGTCAGACTCTGTACTTTGGATGTTTTTCTAATACAATATTATCTGTAACAGCTCAGGAATGAGAATCGGATATAACATAGATCGAAGGGTTGAGCAGAGGTACAGGGTGTTAACGAATTCATGTAATTCCTTAAAACCACATGATCTACTACTGGTGTAGTGTGTACTGGCCCCGCACGGGATTTAGCTTGATTAAAAATAAAATTTTTTTTTTTTCATGCGGCTTTGTTACCGATCATATCTAAACCATCTAATAAGGATTCAGTAAAAAAATAGGTTTTTTTTTTTGCAAAAACATAATTTTATTTGTGTGAACATTTCGATGCCACGCATAAATTAATAAAAGTACGGTGACACGGCTGGTAGGAACGACTAACGCGATATCGCTCTTTGCAGTCAGATAACTCAAGGCTCTAAAAAGACCCAGAAATTGAAAACCAAAAAATTTTTTGGAATTTTTTTTGGTTTATTTTCACAAATTCCCATTTAGGGTTAATCTGTGTCACCAGTAGATCACGCGGTTTGAAGGAATTACACGATTTCTTTAGCACACTGTATAGTATAGGTACATACTCATTTCGCCGTTATTTTTAAAACCCTTGTAATAGGGGGCGAGTCTACTGTCATCAACATCAACCGGGCACAAATCCAAACACCGAGCTGCTAAAGACTGATTCAAATAAAAAAAGTTTTTGAACAGTCCATATGTACTACGGTTTTCGTCTTACAGATCAAAACTTCAAAACCATTTTGTATAGGAGTGGATGGTAATCTCTTGAGATTCTGGTTACTACGTAACTGTGTTACGTCGTATGCAAATTCCCAAATGGTATTAGATATTAGAGTGAGCGACAGGTACATTAGAAACATTAGGGAGTTCTGCATACCCGAGCGACAGGCGAACTGTCGAATTCTGAGGTATGTGACGTAATAATGTTATGTAGTTTCGAAGTTTGAACAAATAAAGATATTGATCGGTTGGTTGAAAGTTTTTGTAAGTTGCTTGTAACCACAGATTAAATAGACACCTCGAATTTGTCAAATTATAAAAAAAAACAAGCATGTCACATTTATTATGAAACACAGATTTGAATAAACCTAGATGGGTAGGTCGCTACCGCTACATATCATTTTAATTGTAGTTAACTTTTCTTACACCTGTCATTAATATAAGTTATGTGTGCAGTATAGCACATTGACGGATTCGCGCTCCGACGCTCGCTGAGGACGGACGTGCCGCAACTCGCGCTGCGTACTTTCTCGACGTGCTCGCTCACGAATATCGCTACGCCCCGCCGTAGTGTTCTCCACTTCACGACTATAAGTTCAAAAGCTGCCTTTTTCAAGGCGGTGGCTGAACGCCTATTTCTTTGTTAAACGCGTGTGCCCCTTCAGGGAAAATCCACAGTTTCGTGGTCCTCGGCTGATACTTTGCAGTGTTAACGAAACCGAGCGGGTGTTGACCCAATACACCAGCTGCGCCCCTTCAGGGCAAGGCGAAAATTGGAAGGAGCTAGTACCACCGGCCTTGGGGGGTCTCCTAGTCGACGCTAGCTCTAACCCCGTTCTCTCCCATCTAGCACTCTCTAGTATTGCACCTCACTAGAGACTTAGGAACCCGTTCGCACAATAAGACTGGCGACGGGATTACAAGCTTAGGGCTCACCAATAGGCACTCAACCTCCCTGTCTATACCCGACAGGGAGGGTTTTCACACACCCCCGGGCCCATCCACCCGGGGAATCGCGTTTTTAAAAAAAAAAAAAATTGTTAGGACTTATAGGCCGTTACTAAAAATAGTCGCGTACTTGTGCGCGCCGCGTTTTTATTAAGCCTAATTCCCATTTTTTACACACGGCTCAGGCATCTTTTCCGAGATGTCTGACGCTGTGTTATTAGCGTTCTTCCGGGAACTTTTAAAGGACCCCGAATTTCTCGCTAAATATGGCGCTCGTATTCCTAGTAGTGGGCCCATAAGGCACACTACTAATCCGTTATCGCCCACCTGCGATACCGACTTTGATTATTTCGGCGAAGGTGAGCCACTGTTCGACGAGAACAATGGCATTCCAAGCCTTTTATCGCTTCCGCCTTTCTCTCCCGGTCCATTGTCTCCGGAAACAATGGAAATTTCGCACCTGCACTCCGCAGCCGCGCCTTCCGCTAATTTAAACACCCCTTCCCCGTCCCTCCGACATGCTCCAGAGATGACGTCATCAATGGACACGTCAGAGCCCTTAGTCCCCGATTCCGATATTGAGTCCGAATCCTATTCGTCGGCTTCCTCTTCCTCAGAAGGCTACACTACCGTAGTCGGTAAGGGGAAAAAGCGTGCCCGCAAAAATAAGGCGACCTCCTCCAGCCAAGTCCCGGCTAAAACCCCCAAGACAAACGTTGCGACCCCCGCGTCGGCTGCTTCCCTTAGTCCCGTCCCGGCTACCTCCCCGCAGGCCAGTCGTCCTTCCTCCCCCCGCCCCGTCACCGGCTCGAAAACCTCGGCACCGAGGAAAGAGCCTTCTCCTCCGCCTCTGTACATTCAGGACAAGGCGAAGTGGACCGATGTGTCCAAGATGTGTGTTGATCGCAAGATCAACTATCTTAGTGCCCGCACCACCCAACAGGGCATTAAAGTCATGGTCCCCACGTCAAAAGACTTCCGCGATCTCACGCGTATGTTAAGGGAAAAAAGCGTGTCATTCCACACCTTTGCCCTTCCCGATGAGCGACTTATCAGAGTCGTTATCCGCGGCATCCCCAAGGAGATTGACTCCGACGCTATCCTCAGCGACCTTAAGTCGCAAAACATCCCCGCCTTGGAAGTCCACCGCATGCACCGCGGCCGCGGTGGCACCCCCTACGACATGGTCCTCGCAGTATGCGAGCCTTCAGACGAGTCTAAGACCGTCTATAATATTAAGACCTTGTGCCACCTGTCTGGCATAAGCGTCGAGCGCCCCAATAAGTCCGGTCCGCCTGGGCAATGTCACCGTTGCCAGCTTTATGGCCATTCACAGCGTAATTGTTACGCGAAACCCAGGTGCGTCAAGTGCCTGGGCGACCACGGCACTAGCGACTGCGAACGCCCAAAAGATAGGTCCCTATGCCTTGAGCCCCCTAGTTGCGTTTTATGCGGCGAGTCTGGTCACCCGGCGAATTATCGCGGGTGTGCCAAAGCGCCAAAACAGCGCAACCCTAAGCTGGCTAAACGCTCAGCCGACCGTCACCAAAGAGAGAGTCCCTCCACGGCTCCCCCTCTTTCTTCCCAACTCCCCGCCCGCCTCAGTCCCCAAAGGCCGTCCCCATGGAACGCGCTGAACCATCAGCAGGCATTCCCCGCCTTAAGGCCCACTACCCAGTTGCCCCAGCAACAGCAACCAACCACAAGACCCCCAATCCCGGCTATCCCCGCCCTGATGAGCTCCACTATCCCCGCTCCCACTATAGTGCTAGCTGCTTCACAGGCTGCACGTAGTCCCCCAACATCACAGACTGCCCCCGCACCCGCCCCCGCACTCGCCCCCAGGCCAGCGCCGACAGCGGTTGCTCCCTCCACTTCCCTCTCGTCCACTAAAGTGCTCCTTAGGGACACGATCCCCAGCCTTATCCAAACCCTCTCCTCCTGCAATACGCAGTGGGCGATCAACATAGTCTCCGCTTGGAACGCCTCTCAAGGCGATCCAATCGCTCGCATCAATGTCCTCTGCGAACTAGATGACATAGTCATTTTCCTCATCCAATAAATTCCAATGGATACAGAAAGCTGTAGAATTAAGCCCCGATCCCTTAAATTAGGCTTCTTCAACGCTAACAGCGTTAACGGTCAACGAGATGAGATCGCAATCTTTTTGCGTGATCATCAAATTGACATCTTCCTAGTGCAGGAAACGTTTCTCAAGCCCCACAACAGGAACCCTGGAATTGCAAACTATAAATTAGTTCGCAACGACAGGACCCGTAGTAGGGGCGGTGGTACTCTCATCTACTACAAACGTTCCCTGTACTGCACTCCCTTAGACCCTCCTCCTGGTCTCCAATTCCTGGAAACTTCCATATGCAGACTAGGCATGACAGGACACCAGCCGATCACAATCGTCTCGGTGTATAATCCTCCCTCCAGTAATAAGATCCAACTCCGGAGCGATCTTAAAGCCCTCTTTGACCTCGGCGGAGGTTCCGTTATCATAGCGGGCGACCTCAATGCCAAACATCTCTCGTGGAGCTGCAACTCCAACAACCACGCGGGTCGTAACCTCGAAGAGTTGAGCCCGGAGCTCGAATTCGACGTTATCGCCCCGATGTGTCCCACTCACTACCCCCATAACCCTGACCATCAGCCCGATGTCCTTGACATAGCGCTTCTAAAGAACGTAAACCTCGGTCTACGCTCTATAGAGACGCATGAAGAGCTAGACTCCGATCACCGCCCCGTAGTCCTTCACCTAGGTCCCCGGGGTGGTCCCCCGGATCCTGGACAACCCGCCCCGACCAAAACTGTCACGGACTGGGGTAAACTAGAGGAGCGCCTCAAGTCTTCCTCGTCCGTTCACTTAGATTCCATCCCCGACGATATCGTTACGATTGCCGACACGCTGGGCGCGATCGACTCCCTTACCAGTCACGTACAGTCCGTGGTGAACGAGTGTTCACGGCAGGTCCCAGCGGTGGACGAACACCGCTGGAAGCTGCCGGACGATGTGCGTGAACTGCTGACGGAGAAGAACGCATCCATCCGTGCCTATGACACTTTTCCCTGCGAAGCTAACCGCGCCCATATGCGTTCTCTACAGCGTGCTGTAAAGAAACGTGTACGGGAGGTTCGGGAAGCCCGCTGGGACAAGATGTTGAGCGACTTAGAGCCATCCCATCTGGCCTTCTGGCAATTACAACGAAATCTAAAATCCGATTGTGTAGCTTCAACTCCCCCTCTCAATCGTCCGAACCAAAGGCCGGCCTTTGAAGATGACGAAAAGTCCGAATGTCTAGCCGACAGTCTAGAAGCCCAATGTACTCCCAGCACCCAACCCGCAGACCCGGTCCATCTTTCCAAGGTGGATCGCGAGGTCGAACGTAGGGCCTCCCTCCCTCCCGATGAAGACCCCGACGATCCCTTACCCCCCATCACCGTAGACGAGGTCCACACGATAGTGAGGAATCTCAAACCTAGGAAAGCCCCCGGCTCAGACGGTATCACCAATAAGGTGATCAAACACTTTTCCGCCCCGCTCATAGTCCTCATGACCGCCATCTTCAATGGCGCTCTGAGTAATAACATCTTTCCGCAAGC
Organism: Amphipyra tragopoginis; assembly: GCA_905220435.1. Lineage (NCBI taxonomy): Eukaryota > Metazoa > Arthropoda > Insecta > Lepidoptera > Noctuidae > Amphipyra > Amphipyra tragopoginis. Next base: position 11,233,134 of record HG992006.1, read on the forward strand.
TTGGAAACAAGCCACCGTTATCGGTATCCCCAAACCCGGCAAACCCAAGAGTGAGCCCACTAGTTACCGCCCCATCAGCCTTCTCAATGTATTTGGGAAAATCTATGAGCGTCTCATTTATATCCGTTTAAAAGATTTCGCTGACTCCCGTAAACTCATCCCCGACGAACAGTTCGGTTTTCGAACCCAGCACTGTTGCATTCGACAATTGCACCGCATAGTCGAACACATTAGCTCCCGTTTTATGCGCTCGTACAAAACGGGCATGCTCTTCTTCGACGTAGCGAAAGCCTTCGACAAGGTCTGGCACAACGGTTTATTATACAAACTGTACCAATTCAACGTGCCGGACCGTCTCGTGCTCATCATTCGAGACTTTCTGTCGGATCGCTCCTTCCGCTATCGCCTAGAAGGCACCCTCTCGTCCCCTCACCCCATTCGCGCCGGCGTCCCTCAGGGCTCCGTGCTATCGCCCCTTCTGTTCACGCTGTACACCAGCGACATTCCCAAACGTGGCTTGGCCAAGTTGGCTCTCTTCGCCGACGACACGGCTATCTACTATTCCGGTAGGAGTCTCGATAGCATCTCTCGAACCCTTCAAACCGCAGCCAACACCCTCGGGGTCTGGTTCCGGAAATGGAGAATAGAGGTGAATCCCGAAAAGAGCGCAGCCGTTCTTTTCGAGAGACACGGTGATTCCCACACCCACATCCGTCCTGTCCTCATGTTCGGCAAACAGATCCCTTGGGAGATGAAAGCCAAATACCTGGGGGTTATCCTCGACCACCATCTGAGTTTCCGAGACCATATCAAAGCGGTGCGCGCTCGCGCCGCTTTCGCTGTCGGTCGCCTCCACCCCATCCTTAGAGCGCGCAGTAAATTGTCACTTAGAAATAAGCTGAGAATCTACGTGACGTGCATCCGCCCCATCTTGACTTACGCTAGCGTCGTGTTCGCACACGTTAAGCCTTGTCGCTTCAATTCCTTCCAAACCCTCCAGAATCGAGTGTTGCGCAGAGCCGCGGCTGCCCCGTGGTTCATGCGTAACGTCCAACTCCATCTCGATCTAAAAATGCCAACCATCAGGCAATACCTCAAACGCATTTCCAAGCGTTACTTCGACAATGCCCCCCGCCATCCGAACCCCCTAGTCGCCGCAGCGGCCGACTACAGTCCCTCTCTCATAAGTAAAGTTCGCCGTCCCAGGCACACACTTTTAGAACCCGACGACGAAATAACCCTCCTCCAGGAGGCGAGTAAATCGACCAGCACACTACACAACGTCCGCCGCCGTCCGGCATACCGTCCTCGCCGACGAGGCCCGTCGCGACGTCCCACCGCCGCCGGTCACGATCCACCGAGCTCTCCCGTCGTAGAGCCGGTCGTCTCTTCAGACTCCGCAGTCACCCCGATAATTCAGCCCTCATCAAGCTGTCTCCCCCCCCCTATGTCCACGCCAGCAACGCCCTAAGCCGAGGTCCGAGTCCCACTAGGGGTCGCCCTTAGTGCTGTTGTTGCAGGTAGTCATGATGTTAGTGTAGTACAAGTAGTTAGCTTAGGTTAAGTATTTTACTTCCCCCCCATTGGCTGGAGACCCTTCAGGTCTCGCCAATAACTGCCCGGTTACGTAGAAACCGTCCCCTAGGACGACCTACAGCAGTCCAATAGAAAAAAAAAAAAAAAAAAAAATAGCACATTGACTGTTACTGGATTGCGTGGTGACTGTAGAGTGAAACGCCGGGTACTTCTTCGAGTTTTCTTTATTGTTGCTTCTATTACAATATCTGCCTGTAGACCGTACTGTATGCGCTATTTTGCGCTCAATATATACAAATTTCCTAATAAAAAATCTAAAATTGCTATTGGACGACCAATCACAGCTAAGTATTTTAATCCAATAAGATTCAAGTACGTTTTTGGTAAGATTTCGGCGCAGACGCTCACCTACGACGAAACCTTACCGTAACGTAAGCCGCGACACATTTTATGCGTTTTAAAGCGATTAAACTGAGTAAATCCTATGCAAACTATACATTTTTATGTTCCTAAACCTATTCCTCATATAAGAAAAATGTAAACAATAACAAAACTTAACAAAACATAATCAGTCGTACTTACGTAACTAAAGTAAAGTTATACAAACTATGCTAACAAACTATGCTTACGAACTATAACACTAATCAAAACACTATGTACATGTTAAATAATTAGTTGTCCCGCACATTATGAACTACTTTACATTTAAGCATTAAAATAACCATTATTATAAGATTACTAATACTACTGTACGCTTTTTTGTAAAAGTTTATAAATAAATATAATTTTTTATTTTCATTTTTATTATTGTTCCAAATACAAACGTAATGGTGCTCGCACACTGCTGTCAAAATGTTTACAAACATTTTCTAACACTGATACATTCACTAACAAATGTTAGGAAAAGATAAAAATATGAAATAACAATAAATCGAATTTGTCTAATTTAGATTATTAGATAATATTTTAATAGATTTTTGCAGTTTTTTTTAATTTATGTTTGTTTAGAAAATGTTTACTAATGTTTGTAAACATTTTAAACAGCTGTGTGGGAGCACCTTAAGGCGCATGCTACACGTTCAATATTTATCACGATTTTGGAACGCGATCCTGGATCGTGATAAGCATGGAAGCCTGGATCGTGTTGAGCAATAAGATCAATGTAAGTATTAATTGTTTAAACGCACAATCAAACGCATGCACCTATCAAACTACCCGCCATTTTCCTTATTTTGTTCCTTCTACCCACAAGTGTCCCCAATTCGTGTGCAACTACATTTGCTCGCTTCGTTCGCTACCACCAAGATCATGCATAGTCTCAAGTAGTATTCAGCGTAAAGTGTGTGAAAGACCCTTGAACTGCTACTAATATTAGGGTTCCGTACCCAAAGGGTAAAACGGGACCCTATTACTAAGGCTCCGCTGTCCGTCTGTCCGTCTGTCTGTCCGTCTGTCACCAAGCTCATCTCATGTACCATGATAGTTAGACAGTTACAATTTTCACAGATGATGTATTTTTGTTGCCGCTATAACAACAAATACTAAAAAACAGAATAAAATAAATATTTAAGGGGGCTCCCATACAACAAACGTGCTTTTTTTTGCTAACGGCAACAGGTAGACGCTTGAAATATTCACAGAATATTTAGTTATTTAGTCACTTTAAAAATAAATAATTAAATTAAAATAAAACAAATGTTTAAGGGGGGCTCCCATATAACAGACATGATTTTTTTGCCGTTTTTATAGATAACGGTACGGAACCCTTCGTGCGCGAGTCCGACTCGCACTTGGCCGGTCATGTACCTATGAACTTTCGTAGCGAAAATCTAGATTAAATGTTCGCATAGTGTCTTGTGTTATGTTTTATGTATATAGTGTTATGTTATGTGTTATTTATAGTATTATGAAGTGTTGATTCAAAATCGGCTCCTGCTCAGAGCCGCAGCTGGTCTATGTTGACGCCGGGTGCCGTCAATCACTTGCAGGTTAGACCTATTCTTTTAATAACCAATTTTGCCTATCCAGGTGGCTGTACTTTCTGTCTAGACTGTTTGGAAGCGAGTCTACTTAATTCTCAAACTGTGAGTTCCCTACAATCTCTTTTTTAAATTGACCAGCTATCAGATTCTTTAGAAATGTCTACACAGTTTAACTAGTCACTATTGAGAAGAGCTGGTAAGAAACTCCAAGGATGGTAAGTGCCTACTCTCTAAAAAATATTGTAACAATATTATTTAATACAATAATAACGATCAGGTAATGTGAGAACAATGTAAATGGAACAATGTTGTACATAATATATGGAAACAATGTGTAAATTGTGTGTGTTTTTCCATTTAAATTAATTCGCCAACATCGAAACCCCGAAAGATCAATTGTAAGTACTACCGAAACCCTGAAGAATATTCCTTCCAATATCAACGAAAATACTCTGCTACATTGAACGATAAATTTAATATCGTACAGAATATTCATCAAATCGATAGTCGCCTAGAGACATCCCTTACGGAATTACCTACCCTGTTATTTATTACCACTAGATTAGTGCGATTCATCGCCTTACATACATACCTAGTATTCGGTACATATTATTATACGTATAATACTGCAGTATACTGGCTACTTAGACGTGTTTTCCGTATTATGCCATATCCATTCTGTGATTGTGTGCCGTAAAACTTATCCTTTTTTTTTTTTTTTTTGTTGGAAAATCCTCATGGATGCCCTTCGCCCGGGGAAGGCGGAGGGGTATGCCGGACTCTTACCGGCTAAAAACCCACGGTGTTCCTTCTCCTGACCCTTGGCCGAGGTCGCGGGATTCGCAGCTGCATGCACCGCGACCCCGGCAGGCCTCGGTCCGCCAACCCCTGGCGGACCTCTTCTTCTGTGGGGCATTGCCCCACGTCCTCTTGAGAGGCGCGCACGGAACACAGTGCGCCGCCTTCTCGGGCCTGTTGCCGTAAAACTTATCCTACAACACGTAAAACTTATCCTACAACAACTCCCTACATCAGCATCCTCTAACATACTGCCACCACCAATCCGTTAGACAAACGTCGTGATTGTGGAAATGTTAAGCGTTCGCCACACAAAAGGCGGGGTGCGAAGGAGGCGTGACGTCGGCGTGCCCGTGTGAGTAAGCATGTCACCAAATGCACGCGCAGGCCTGTCGCTAGCTCCGGGCTCTCGCATTCAGTGTGAAATGGTTCATAGTAATCCCTTATACGCAGTTCAGACTATGCTATACCTACTATTTTGCTATATAGTATAGCTTATTGCGTCGAAAGCTATCCTATAGCATGACGTTCACACTATACACTATATCGCAAGCCGGTCTGCTATATACCTTTAGCAAGTTATTTAACGGCGATCCGTCGGGCGACGAACGGGGTAGAAGAGAGACGGGGCGGGGAGAATCGTACGATATAGCTCTGAAAATCGCTCAAGTTTATCGCCTACAGCAAACCAATACTTTATAGCATAGCTTTGTGTGAACATAATCCATATAAAATGTATCCTGGGCGATATCGTTGAGCTATACAGTATTTGCTGTACGCTACATATTATAGCGTAATCTGAACTGCCCTCTAAGTCATTAATAAATACAATTATTATTTGGTACCCATCTACGCTACTCAATTTTAAGTCACTGTTAAGTCTCGTTCTATCATTGTCACTTAAAGGCAAAGAGACAGTGATAGCACCAAATTAACGGCAACTCAAAATTTTGCTAAACACAATCGACCAACCTCTAAGCCACTTAATTTCACACTGGAGCAAAATAAAAATAAAGTAAAATAAATAAAACGTACCTACAGCTTGTTAGACCTATCACATTACGTTTAGTTACGACCTCTTTACGATACGGTGCCTTCGTTAGTTCATATGTGGGGCGAAACGAGCGCGATTTCATACAACGTTCTAGTGGATACGATCTCTATTTATTAAAGTTTAAAGTTTATGTGTTGTAGAGGAGCTTTTCATGAAATTTTCTTAGTTTTCCGTGATAAAATGAATACTATGACCTTCTTTTGGACGCAAGCTTTTCTCTTTGGCAATTTTTTTATAAAATCTGTTTGCCAGATTAGCCATGAAGACGTAAGCTCTCTGCAAATACTAAAAAGTGTGTCATGTAATTCCTTCAAACCGTCGTAATCTACTAGTGACATATAGATTGACCCTGCATGAAATTATTTCAAATTTAAAACAAAAAAAAGGAAACATGCTGTTCTTTAATGAGTAATTTTAGCACCCCGAGTTATGTGACTGCGCAGAGTGACTTTGCACTAGTCATGCCCACCAACTGTGTCGCCATGCTTCCATTAATTTATGCGTGGCATCGAAATATTAGTAACATAATCAGCACAATACCATCCCTCATTGCTGGCCACGAACTTCTTCTCGGAACGAGAAGGGTTTTGGCTTTATATTAGTGTAGATTAAATACATTTTCTTTTTCTCATACATTTTAAAACATAGTTCGTTTGTTCTGCATAGCCTTCTTTCAACTATGATGGGGTCAGCTTCCAGTTTAATCACATGCAGCTGAATACCAGTATGTTACACGCAGCGGCTGCCATCAGACCTCTACAACCAGTTACTGGGCAATGCCGATATCCTAAGGTTAGACCAGTTGTCAGAGTTCGGGCTTCAGACTACCCGTAACGATTGGCATAGGTATCAGTAAGACACCCAGGACCCACGGTTTAAAATACTCTCCGAGGCACGGTGGGGTCTCGATATGCAACAGATGGTCACCCGTCTATGGAGTGACCGCGGCAAGCGCAGCTTAACCTTGCAAATCATATGATCTGCGCGATTGTCAATTAGACACGAGCCAGCGGTGCGAGCACGAATCTTTTATCGAGTCGATTCAAGAAATTTATCTATTCTAAACGTCAAATTTGATATAAGATATAGTTAAATTGACAACAGTTGTCGTTATATCTATATCTTACGTCAAATTTGACGTTTAGAATAGATACATTTCTCGAATCGACTCGATAAAAGATCCGTGCTCGCACCGCTGTACTTTTAAACGTATTTATTATGTCAAAATAACCGTTCTATTTTGGTACGTTCTTATTTGTACTACTCCCGGAAAAATAAAGTAATTATTCTGGAAATCTATTAATACCACTTTCTTTCTAATTTCGACGTAGTCCTTGAACCTTTGACCTTCTTTAAGTCAACCGATTTGTTGAAGAACTTTCAAATTAGTTTCCAGAATGTCGGCTTCAGAGGCCACTTGGGAGCGTTAACCTTAACCAGTCATTTAGTGTTACGATTCAGTTATTTATTTGCGTTTTGAGGTAGGCAAAAGTTTTCCTTTAAATTCTGTACAACTTAGTTATTAGAGCTAATATATGTCTAAACCTCGTGTTCGTTAGGGGACAAATATCTCGCGACACATGTCGCCGACGATCGTCGATTTTTCCGCTTGTCGAAATGAATAAACATAACATAACATCACGCCTGTATTCCCCGAAGGGTTGGGCAGAGGTGTATGCACCCCCATTTCGCTGCTATATCTAAGTCCCATGTAATAGGAGTCGAGCCTACTGCCATCAAGCGGGCACAAATCCAGACACCGGGCTGCTACTGAGATATTCCACACGGAAAACTAAACACTTTGCCCGACCTGGGGAGCGAATCTAGGGATTATTCCGATCTGTCCACTTCGGGGGGCCAATCAGGAATAAAAAATCGATCTGTTCCCCTGTCACCAAGATGAACGGACAGATCGAACGAATTATTTCTGGTCTGTCCCCTGCTGTTCTTTAGGGGGACAAATAGAAATAAAAAGTTTCGATCTGTTCCCCTGTTACCGACGAGGGGACATATTGGGGGACAGATCGGAATATTCCGAATCCAGGACTTCACGCTTAGCATTCGCCCTTGCGACCAACTACGACTAGACCAACGAGACAGTCATTGGAATTAATATGCTTCAAATACAGCAAATAACAAATACATACCCATAACACACAATTTGGGATCATACCGCCCACGAGACCATTAACTTGTCATTTCAATTATTTTATTCTTTAAACCTGTGTGGGATGTTTAGCAAACTGAGATATAATTGGAAACCCCTTTAAAAAAATTGTCTGGACCTATTTTTACTTCAAGATGTTTTCAGCGAATAAGTCTAAGAATAATTCCAATTTGAAAACGGGTCTTTATCAATTTGCTACCTTTTTTGTTTACCTTATGTTTTGTCTTTGATCTAGAATCACAAAGCGGTTTTTTGTCTTTTCGTGGGCAAAAGAAAGTAATTTCGTAAGAATTTTGAAGTGCAGATCAGAATAATGAGCTTATGGAGTTTCTTGCCGGCTCTTCGCCAAAACACCAACGTTTTTTTGGAATAGCGCAGTTAAATTCATAGCGATAAGTGCTTTTCAAATGCAGATTTGAAATAAAAATAATTTGAAGTAGAGGTTTCCATAGCTTTTTTTTTAATTGCTCCGTTGTGTAGTTCAGTATCCAGTATATTTTGAGCACAGCGTATAGCTACAAAACCGTATCGGCTGTTTCGTGACCACATAGGGAAGCGTGGTTCGATACGCGATCTGGAGCAGTTCCAGATATGCGGAGAGCACAGTTGGACACGTGAACTAAAATTCAGTGTTAATTCCACCTAAATCTTGCCGGCCATTTTCAATTTCAACGAAGGCTTTCACCACTTATGCTCGCTTTGTTTCAGCTCACTCGAGCGTAGTCCGAATTAAACCATTTTCTATGAACGATAAGCTTTATAGAACCTACCAACAAACTTCCTGTTTGCAATGTGGCTGGTTTCACATAATGATCACTAGAACGCGTACGAGTAACTAAGATTGTGCTACGATTTAGTTATTCCATATTATAATAGTTTCGTATACGAAATTCGTATTCGAAATTGTTGTATTTGGAATCAGTATAGCGGAAATTGGACTGGCGTGTGTTTCCGAGCATTTTGTGTGTAAAGTTTTAGGTTTCTGAGATAATTTGAAATCGACTGTTTGTATCTAACATACATATGGTCACGGACTCGAACCCCCTTATTACAAACGATGGTTTAAACCATCACTAAGGTAAACCCAGGTTTAAAATATACCCATCACTTTCTTATATTATGTCATATAACAAAAAGAGACGGGGCTATTCTAAAACCTAGGTTTTTCTTAGACCATCTTTTGTAATAAGGGTACATAAATTTATCAGATTTCAAAGTCGATTCCTTCTCACACTGTGCGCAATAAGGTTTAAGATGTCATATCAACTTATGTCATATCGACTTTATGAAAAAGTAATGTGCAAGCAATAATAGACTTTAGGGTGGTAAACATTTCAAGTCCGCGACTTTACATAACATAATCAGCTTATTACTGTCCCACTGCTTTGAACGGGCCTCTTCTCAGAATGAGAAGGGTTTAGGCCTTAGTTCATCACGCTGGCCTGATACGGGTTGGAGGACTACACTCACCATCGAAAACTTTATGGAGTCTTCTCCGGTGTGCATGTTTCCTCACGATGTTTTCCTTCACGGTTGATATACCAAAAACCCAAACGAAGCGCTTTGATTCCACCTTCATTGTGAAAACCGCCAAACAGTGGAATGCGTTGCCTGAGTAGGTGTTCCCCGACAGCTACAATCTGGGTGTCTTCAAGTCACGAGTGAATCGGTTTGTTCATCGCATAACATCAGGCGAGATGGCTGTAAAAGGCAGGCCCATTATCAAATAAAAAAAAAAACCATAATAAAATTCTGATCCGCATATGAATTAGAAAAGTCAGAGGTGCGGGCCGGATTCTAACTCGGACCTACCTGTATGGAAGGCAACCGTCCAACCATTAGGTTATCACTGCTTATTGTTGTTTGTATCTATCTGTACATAATTAAGAAACGTTAGACTGATGATGATGATTGTATCTTCGTCTAACAACTGTAAAACAACTAAAGTAGCTCTTATGACTTATATATTTAGGGTACTTTATCCAACTTTGCAGCCCAGTGACCACGCAGATGACGGTCCGCAGGTGACGTCACTTACGTGTTGATTAACGCCCGTTTCCTATGGCCAAAGACGGATCGTTTTGCTTACCAATCGGAGTTTTTTTTTATTGCCAGACTGGGCATATACAAGCTTAGTTTTAGTATATACTAAACCTGAAACTAGTTTGTTCAGAATCACTAGGAGAATCGATTGACATATTTTTTACACCACATTTTTTTTTTCATTAATTTCAATTTTGTTTCAGTAGGTTTCTACCCATAACAGTTGACGGGAATAGACACCTTGAGGCTTGAGAAGGTCCGCACGGTCAGTTTCCGTGTATTAGGCAACCCCTGCATAGCAGATCTCAGGCATTTCACACTTTACTAGGGCACTTAACGCGACATAAACTACGGTGTAACTTTGAGATTTATTTAAAAAAACTCATATTAAGGCAGTTCTGATGAAAATCTTGTTGGGGTGTCTCGGTTTTTGTATATACTAAAAATAACGTTGTATAAATAGACCCATAAGCTATCTATAGGAACTCAGCGTCATTATTGGTAAAGATGTAAGAGTCCTAATTTGAACCAATAACGCTCGGTAAATCATAGGAATCCGCCATAACTTCGGCTGGTTTTGTTTTTTACTGAAATGAAAACTTACAGTTTTCAACATAACAATGTTGAGAGTATATTTCACGACAGCTCACGAATTCAAATCACAAACATGCGAATTCATTTGCAAATTACGAGCGTGACGTGACGTATGTACTATTTGGGTAGCGTTGTTGCTGCAACCAGCACTATTTGCAACCCGCTAGCTTGTAATCTCTAAATCCAATACAATTATTGTAGTACGTGTTTGCGGCAGTCTACGGCACGACTCGGATTGCTTTATTTACTAGTAACTAAGCTCGCGGCTTAGTTCGCGTTAATAACTGCGTAATGTATTCTTTGTGCAAATCAAGAATATATTCTGCTTGTGCTGGATTTAATTTTCTCATCGATGTTGTATGAATTCTGGTTATAAGTGGAGCGGCCACCGTCTGACCTTCACAAACGTATACATAGTATTGGGGTGAATTAAAAGAGCCTCAGATACGTCCGGCGCAACCTGGGGCCTAATTCTGCTAAAATAAATCTTGATAAATCACAACCGAACCAAGGCCGAACCGTTCATTCAGACAGTTCTCAATTTCAAAAGCTATCAAATTGTTTGACACAAAAAACAAAATCAATCATTTTGAAAGTTTTCGAAAACAAAAACTGACTGACGGTTGTGGTTCGATTGCGTTTGGCAACAATTTATTTTAGGAGAATTGGGCCCCTGAGAGCCAATTGTACATACAGAAACGTTGTTCAATCGCAACCAATCCGAAGCCGACCCGTTCAATCAGACAGTTTTCATTTACAGAAACTGTCAAAATGTTTGACATCATCATCATTCAGCCGAAAGACGTCCACTGTTGGATATAGGCCTCCCCCAAGCATCGCCACGTCGACCGGTCCTGTGCTTCTGGCATCCAGCGGATTCCCGCGACCTTCGCCAGATCATCGGTCCACCTTGTGGGAGGCCTACCCACGCTGCGTCTTCCGGTACGCGGTCGCCACTCCAGAACCTTTCGGCCTCAAATGTTTGACAGCAAAAACAAAACCAAACATGTTGGCAGTTATCGTAAACGAAAACTGACTGACGCTTATGTTTTGTTTGGGGTATGGCAACCATTTTGTAAGTAGAATTAGCCCTCTAGGCAGCAGGCCTCGTTACCAGCCGGGCTGACAGGCTAATCGTTTCATCACAGCTAGAGCATTCCTCGTATAACTCGTACCAACACAAGAAAAGAAGTAGGTACCCTATTATAGTCTGTCGGATAAATGTATTAGCATGAAGGTTGTATAGGAAAATCTTAAAATCACGGTCTGGCAACACGGTTGGTTGCCAAAATGACAGTTGTGTAGGACGACCGTTGTTGTTGATACTTCTTTTTATAAAATGAGTGCTTGTTCACGTATAATTCGCGGGCGCGGGCGCGATGAACTTACTTACCCCGCACCTGCGTTTCGTACGTAAACACTTGCATAAATATGCCATATGTTTAATATTTTGTGACCGCGCCCGCCACCACGCTCGCGAGTTAAAGTGAACAAGCACAAATACTATATTATAGTGTTTGTAATGTGTTATATTTCAACCTAGAAACCCTGCTATCCCCGAAAGGATCGTATTAATACTTCGATTGAGAAACTTAATTTTTACTCAGTCATTTGAAACAACTATCAAAACGCATTGATCGTACTATTATTTTTGTTCGATTTACATGGATTTCAAAGTCCCTTTTATCTTTCAACGTAAACTTCTTTTTTATCTATAAACTATAGAATACAACAATTGCAGAAGTATAACGATCTTTGCTGCACATTTATTTTGACGCCTAGGCGAGCGCCAATAGTCGTACTGGTCACGTCCTTTATCCGACAGACTAAAATTTTACGAGTACACGACGCTGTATAAACACTAGCAGTATTATTGAATTGTGCACTTGATATTGGATAAATTATGCTGCCGCAGAACCAAGCCATCCTTCATAAAATTCCGTATTTACATCACCATTTTGTGAACTAAAAAGCTCCGCAACAAAGAAAGAGCGGCACACCGCGTTCAGTGTGACGTCACTCATACACAACAAACAGCCGCGCCCGCACCGCTACCCACGTTCTTTCTAAACTTACAAATATTTACAATGACTGACGGCCTGTCCACATCTCCACGTCACGACGTCGTCAACGTGGAACGGTGCGGTAAAGCGCCATGGTGCGTTGACATAACGTGCAAAGGAGATGTTTGATTTTGGGCCACCACTATGTACAGTATATAGAAAAATAGGAAAAAAATAGGGGATTACCATAAAAATACAAATAAATTAATTTGAAGAAGAGTAAAACTGTACTGGATTTATTGTTTGGGGACGTTTTTTAATATATGTTAACCCTTTTTTCTGGTAGCCGTTGTGTTTGACATTAACATGAGTTTGACAACTTTGACAGTCCTAGGTTTCGTGATTTGTGTGTGACACAATCGAGTACAACACTTATATTTCTAACTCATTATAATTTTTACGAAATCCAAGTATTTTCGTCTATAAACAACGTAGATAGGATATGTAAGTACACAAGAAATAAACACTATGGGGCCAATGACATGTCAACAGTTGTCAAAATTACATTTCACATAATTTCGATCCACCATATTTTTATGTGTTGTGTTGCTCTCCTTGACCAATTTAACTTGAATGTACAATTAAACAAAGTAAAATTATAGAAAATTAACATTAAAAAACGGTTACTTTATTGTATAGCTATATTTCCATTCAGTGTACATGGTGCTGGCCCAGGCTCCATACTTTTCTGAAACATCTCCTTTATGTTACCGTATTGTAACACGTTCCGCCTCTAGCCATATACGCGCTCCGATCGTTAGTCGCCGTTTATGTGCTCCGATGCTTTAAAACCATACACGTAACGTGACGTAACGTGCAAATTTACGTTACCATATCGTAAAAATGCACGTCAGCATCATTGTTAGATTTATCGTTGACCATGTAGATCCTGAGTTTTAATAAGAGAAACAGTAAGGTATGGTTTTAAAGCATCGGAGAACATGGACGGCGACTAACTCGCGGGCATGGAGAGCGTGGGCGGAGCGCGTAGACGTGTGTGCTTGCGGCTAGAGGCGGAACGTGTTACGATACGGTAACGTAAATTTGCACGTTACTTCAACGCACCGTGCCGCGTCACCGTTCCACGTTGACGACGTCGTGACGTTGAGATGTGGACGGGCCCTTACATAGACTAACTGAAATCATGTATGTCCCTATTCGCAGCAATCTAACAACATTTAATCATCAAACGAGATTCTAGTTGGAAACTAAGAAAGCCTCAACGGAAGTTCTACATGGAGTTCAACATTTCATATGAAGCCTAACAAAGTCGTAACTCAGTCGCTCATTACATACCTATTCACAAAGCCTTAAGTGAAATACAGAATGTTACTAAACAATTTCGTGTTTTAGTTGGAAATTCATTTAGTACAGTGAAACCTGGGGCCCAATTCTCCTAAAATAAATCTTGATAAATCACAACCGAACCAAGGCCGAACCGTTCATTCAGACAGTTCTCAATTTCAAAAGCTATCAAATTGTTTGACACAAAAAACAAAATCAATCATTTTGAAAGTTTTCGAAAACAAAAACTGACTGACGGTTGTGGTTCGATTGCGTTTGGCAACAATTTGTTTTAGGAGAATTGGGCCTCTGGTTAAGGGGGCCATGGATATGTGAGAAACCTCTGTTATTGATAATTACAATGAGGTCCCGACACTTCTGCATTGAAATACTTCTGTTACTGGGAATTTTCACACCTTATTAACTGAAATTTGATTTCATAGATTTCGATGTTTACCTCTATAATTGGGGCTTCGTAGCTCAATGACCCGTATAAGTGAGACATTTTATCAGGTTTAGACAAGGTAGGACACGCTTGTTTACAAACAGTCTAATTTCTTCCATATCTATTCAATTGTGCAACATAAAATATGCATTTCTTTTATAAACATTTCCACCTCTTTATATGATAAATAGTACATTTCGACCTCTCATAGTGGGACCCCTCTATAAATAAGACAACTATCATGTTAACCTGTCTATTTGGGAAACTGGGTAAATGAAAAGCCTCTATAAGTGATAAAAACCTCTAGTCTCAGTAGTTCGGTTGTTTTGTTCGGGACCGGACTACTGAGACTAATTTTGTCTCATTAGTTCGGTTATGACGTCAAACCGAACTGTTGAGACTTGTGTTCGGTTAATGATTTCAGTATTCTCCGGTCAGTAGGGTAGGGTGGTGTAAGATCGCGCAGGCGATAAGATTGCGCACACGTCATTACGCGACACCGGTGTGCAACACGTTGCCAACTCTAGTAGTGTTTCGATTCTTTTGCATGCTAGTATACGCTCCCAAAAAAGTATTCAGATACGAGTAAAAACGGCGACTCCAAGTGAGTTCAAAGTTTTTATAGCCCTTTGATCTAGTTTTTTGACATTTTGCAAGTATAACTTATAAAAAACCTGTTGGATATTCGATGTTTTGCTGGTAGGTTTACTTGTGTTTACCTTTGAAATTTCGGCTAGTGATAACGTAGTTTAATAACTTTTTATGAGATAGCTGTAGTATCAAAATAATTGCATAGGAGGCTAAGTGTGTAAGTTTGCGCATGAAGGGGGTGTATAAAATAGCGCGCGCAGTCTTACACACACCTTTGGAATATTCATCTATATCTACTAATGAATATTGATTGTTTTTAATGGTTATAAATAGCGCTTCACTTTGTTGTACAATGTCACGAAGATCACGCAAAATTGACCGTAAAGTTTGGTCACCTTCCACCAACGAGAATGCTAGTAAGCGCATTAAAAAAGTAGAAAGCAAGAGGCAAGTGGCTTTGAGTATAGGAATGGCTGAGTCAACACTAAGACACTGGTTATACCAACCACAATATGTAACTAAGATAAAATAAAGAATTCACCAAAAAAAAAATGGTGGTGTGGAGAATGCTCTGAAGTATTCGTAGAACCTATTAATGAAGACTGGACCGAGTGCGATACGTGCCAGGTGTGGTGGTACGAAAAGTGAAATGATTACTTGGATTTTGGGGTATTTAAATGTGTTTTATGCAAGTAATTCGCCTAAATAACACTGCGCAATCTTATCGCCATCTATGCGCAACCTTACACACCGGGGTGTGTAAGGTTGCGCATGTCCCGACTTCTGTTTTTTTGTGAATTAAGTAAAAAGTGATTATGTTTGCTCAATAATTGTTGTGAAAATTTATTGCTAGATAAGTTTAGATTTAATAATAATCAAGAAACCTGTGATTAATCCGTACGTTTTATTTTTATGACCAATTGATTCAAAACTGCGCAAACTTACACCACCCTACCCTACTCTTATGAAAGTGCCTATTAATTGATACCTACCAACCTATGATTTCAGAGTATGTTTGATTATTTTATTTATAATAAAAACATTTTATGTTTACATACCTAACCGGACTACTGGTATCTTTTTTAGTATCAACAGTTCGGTTTGACGTCATAACCGAACAAATGAGACAAAATTAGTCTCAGTAGTCCGGTCCCGAACAAAACAACCGAAATACTGAGACTTGAGCGAAGGATAAAAAAAATAGGTCCCTTGAGATCCCAGTTATCCAGGTTTCACTGTACTTATATGTATAAATTATGAGTGGCTCGTGGCTAATTAATAACGATGGGTGACCGTTCTTTACACATCGAGAATCCTCCTTGCCTCGGAGATCACGTTTAGCCGTCGGTCCCGGGTGTCATACAAATACCTATGACAGTCGTTACAGGTCGTCAGAAGCCTGAAAATCTGACAACCGGTCTAACCTTAGGATATCGGCATTGCCCAGATATTGGGTTGCGGAGGTCTGATGGCAGTCTCTCCGTATAAAATACTGGTATTAAGCCGCATCTGGTTAGACTGGAAGCTAAGTAGGGAACAGGCTACGCAGAACAATATGTATAAATTAACTAAGAATGAAATATGAATTTGAATTTAGAACTTAGAAATTACACGGTTATTTTTTATATTAGTGAACTTTCATATTTTTCCCCAGGTCGGGCAAAGTGTCACTGGGTTTTTCCGTGTGGAATTTCTCAGTAGCAACGCGGAGTCTGGATTTGTGCCCGGTCGATGGCAATAGGCTCGCCCCCTATTACATGGGACGTAAACATCAAACGGCGAAATGTGGGTATACTATACATCTCTGCCAACCCTTCTGAGAATACAGGCGTGAGTTTATGTTTATGTTTCATATTCTTCTTGGTCCATTTCAAAAAGTTGGTCGTATCGTATTGGTAGGTCTAAGCTACGGTAATGTTGTTATACTAGCTGAGCTTTGTATTTGTGTGAGAATGAAAGCAGACGCGTCCTTTGCTTGGTTTAAACCGGTTTATACTGCTTTTTGGCAATCGATTCTATGTGTACTCACACAAATGCAAAGCTCAGCTTAGGCCTCGCCAATTGTATCTAGGTACTTATTAGAATTATAATAGGTAACGATCGATACGACCAACTTATGCCAGCACGCAATGAATATCTTTGTATTGTCAAAATACAAACTATTTAGATTGCAATAGGGTTAATACGCACGGATACATGTCAAGCTAATACATTTCCAATATGAGCTGATCTCGCATTGTATAGGCTTTCCGTACAAAGAGAGGTCAGCTTATACTGGTAATGTATAGCTTCATAATTATGTAATGTCAGAACGTAAGTTTAGGTTCTCCATGCCATGGTCATCAATGGAGAGCGTTTCTTCCCCATCAATTATCCTGTCCTCCATGCTATATGGCCCCCTTACTGCCAGTTTGCGAGAGTGTTTTTTTTTTTTTTTTTTTACCGAGGTCGTCTTATGTACGATTACCACCAAACGGGCCGCGCCGGAGCGCACTGTGCTAAAGGAAATTTAGGCTTCTGTACAATAATTAAGTTTCATGTTTGCGTGGAATTTACACTGCTTGGAACTCAGTTAGATACGCGCGTATGCCGCGGCAGCCGGTCGGCTCCTCGCGTACGTGGACGGCGGCGCTCGGCTGTCGTCGCGTCAGGTCGGCTCCACTCGGCTACACCGCAGGTAGAAACTGACTGCGATAGCGGATACACGAGCACGCGCGCGCATGCGCCCGGGTTCCAGCAGATTGCAGCCGTCGGGCGGACGCAGTCGGCTACTGGCGCGTGCTCGAGCATCAGCTGCGACGCGCTGCGCTGCGCTCCTGCGTGGCCCGGTTGGTGGAAACATTACGTACATTAATATTAGTTCTGTGAACTTATGATGCCTATTAGCAATATCGAAGCTTGTAATCTAATCTGGCACAAAATACTGGTTAAATACTAGTCTTCAGAGAGTACTAATATATTTTATCACTCAGAAATATGAATAATTAAACACAAGAAAGGGATTTGGAATAATTTAATGCCACTATATTTATAATGAATAAACTTATGGGGTGTCACAAAACTCAACGTCAAACCGGAAACAAAAATTATAGGATAGGTACATTATAGATACCGTAGAATAAAAAAAAAACAAGTTGTGTACTTTTTTTAAAACACATTTAATAGTTATATTTATAAGGTAAAGTTTTATTCAATGTAACTTTGAAACTAGAGAATGAGATAAGCATTTTTTCCTTATCCTTCTTTTTCTACCATTCATTCCCAGCTCGACGTTGACTTTTGAGACACCCTATATAAAAAAGTGTAACCAATATTTGTATACCATTTGTGGCAGAACACATAATCAAATGTATATAATAACTGAATAAATTCCTGTATACACAAATAAACATTTCTATTGATTGATTGATTGACACGGATTGTTCCGGACGAAAAAATCTTGCGTAACTTCTCGAACTTTCCTAAACCCCGTTCTAATTAGAGTGTAGGTATTTTAACTTGTAGACCTTATATTTAAATTAAAATACATACTACCCACACTAGATAGCTGACGCCCACGACCAAATAAATAATCAACTTAATTATTTTCCCAAAACCTTGTTACGCGGCACTGAATACGGTCGCCCACAGGGGAGTAACGGGAACTTTGGACATAATTATTAACAAGACACTTAAAATTAGGGTACAACTTCAAGATAACCCATGTCACATTACTTGGAGGTAGTTCGTGACGTTTCGAAGGGCGGTAACTATTGAATATTCTGATGTGTAGGTATTTAGATGTATTTGTCTAATATTATGGACAAAAAGGCTAGAAGTTATGCCTTAAGGATAGTTTGAGGCATGTGGATAGGATATGACGAATTTATTTAAGACTAGCTGTGCCCGGCATGCGTTGCAATGCACTTTTTCATACTTACTACCTACCTACTACTTACCTACTACCTACCTTCAGAAACAAAATCAAAATAGTAACAAAAAGTTACAACCATTTTCATGCATGCGGGAAACAAATGAAGTTATGGGCATATTGAGATAGTTTCGTTTTTTTTTTTAAATATCAAATTTTTCTTTCATGTGAACCTTCTCCTGACAATTACGAAGACAAAAAAAAACAATTTTGCGAAATCGGTCCAGTCGCTCACGCGTGATGCCGTGACCAAGGGAAATAGGGATTCATTTTTATATAGATAGACTAAGCTAATCCTCAAGCCAGATCAAACTGTTTCATGCGGTTATGAAGAAAATAATCATCTGCCAACACTAAATGTGTCGATTCGATCTTAATTTGATTTAGAAAAAACCATGAATGTGCTCGTATAATGCAATACTTACCGATTTTATTTTCATTTCCATAACAAATCAAACCAAACTGAACCGGTTTTATAGGATTTGGGATTGGAACTAAAGCAATTTTTATTTTAACTAGTTAAAATTCAGATTTTCTATATTTCGTCGCCCGGGAGTAAAAACCTTAGGAATGCATTTGGTCATTGCATGGTTCCTGTGGGCTTTCACGCAGAATAAGTCGCGGACAAAAGCTAGTCAATTATATTTATTACGAATATTATATACCCTTACATAATATTATATATTATGGACTTTAATGGTCTCAAATCGCCAACCCGCAGTGAGCAAGCGTGGTGATCAAAGCTCGTTACTTCTCTGTATGAGAAGAGGCCTTTGCCCAGCAGTGGGACAGTTACAGGCTAATATTTATTTATTATTTTTATTATATACCCATTAAAGACTAGTTTCAGTGCCTACAAACTAATTTCACGTAGAGCGGCTCTCTTATAAGATACTAGCTTTCGCCCGCAGCTTCGCTTGCGTGAAATGTTGAACCCGTTAAGTGACGATTTTCCATACAAACTTTCATCCCCTATTGTCGGGAACTTCGTGGAGTGAGCGCCATCTGTTGTCCGCTGCCTAACTAACCGTGACGTCAACATCGGACCACCACTGCTCGTTGGAGGGAGGAGACCGGCTCGCTCGGTGCGCCCGGGGGATTGCTTCTTGGACCGCACGACGGAACACTCGTCTAGAGTATTCTGTATAGATTGGCTGAAGAAGTCTGACCTTTTATATCTGACTAGCTTGTCCTTATTTTATGATCTTGTAATAACTTGTAATAATTATCTAAAGTATTATATTGTGATCTAGTTCATGTTACTAACACTAACCCAATTATAAGTACTCTCAGTGGTGGAGAGTCTATGTTGGTTTTATTTACTACATTTACCTTGCTCACAATCCTGACATACCAATATTAGCGATAACTGTAATGATAGAATCACTCCTTAACGATTAAATTGTAGTGTCGCTAACATCAGAAGTGGAACAAGAAAAAACCAGTCCACATTATGATTGTATACCCACATGTAAATATTTTACTTAATATACTCCCCTGTAGGCGGACTGACGAAAACTTGATTATACGAATGAGATTACAATGGTGAGACCGAGAAAAGGTGATAAATCCGGTGAGTCGCAACCATTTTATTATACCTACTTATGTGTGAAGGTAGTTTGATAAAGGAAATATAATATCAAAGGGTATTTATTCGAGTAAAATAAATATTAAATGATATGTGTGTTAATTCGTCTAAAATAAAAAAGATATCTGTATTTATTCTCGTAACATAAATATTAAATGATATCTGTGTTTATTCGTGTAAAATAACAAAATATGATATCTATATTTGTTTCTGGAAATAAATGCGTTGCAGTCGCATTAGAGTTTGTCGTGAGATGCAACCAGGGTTAACCTGAGGCACCACCCGGTATGGCAAACCGGGGTTGGAACATGACGAAGCAATTGTTATAGGGCTGGAACCCAGGCGGGTGATGCCGTGATATGGCTAGATCCAAGGCGGGTGATGCCATGTTGAGAAAGCAGGATCCCAGGCGGGTGATGCCAAAGGAGTTGGCTAGATCCAAGGCGGGTGATGCTATAAATTAATAAATGAAATGCAGTAAAAATTATAGTTTTGAAAATATTGAAACCTATTTGTTTTTATTGGTTTTGCTATAATTCTTGTTACAGAATGGTGCAAAATAGTTTATTGAAATTAAAAGTAGATTGTTATTGCTTACGGTTTAAAATGTATTTATGTTGATAAAGCCCAGGCGGATGATGCCAAATAAGTTGGTTAAATCCAAGGCGGATGATGCTATAAATTAATAAATGAAAATGCAGTAAAAATGAATGCTTGAAAATATTTTTATTGGTTTTGCTATAATTCTTGTTACAGAATAGTGCAAAATAGTTTATTGAAATTAAAAAGTAGTTTTGTCGGTACACAAAAAAAAAAGTTTAAAATGATTTTTTGTAGATGAAAACGGAAATAGTATTTTTTATTGGTGATAATTGTTATAGATCTGGAACCTAGGCGGGTGATGCCATGATATGGCTAGATCCAAGGCGGGTGATGCTATAAATTGATAAATGAAATAAATGTTAAAGTTTCTAGTTAGAAATAGAAGTACGTGTTTGAGCGTTTTTGTAAATTAAACCCATGAGGGGGTAAAATTATAAGAGTTCAAAGTTTGTATGAAAATCATTATTCCATGGGGTTATAAACTTGAAATTTGGCACAAAGACTCTTCAAAGTCAATAATTAAGTCAGTAATAAATACAGTGCTTTATATATTAATGTAAATAAAATGAAGTGGCCACACAGCCTCACATATAGTATTGCTTATATTTTACTTGCGAAACTAGATAAAACATTTGTACCATAATCTACGCCATGATGGAAACACCAGCAAATGTAAATAAAGCTTGGAAAACAACTTGGTACGTTTAAGTGCAGCGAAAGCTCTTTAAATGCAAGTGATTCCAAGTGGTAAGCTCTAGGAAAACCAGGACTTAAGTGTGGCATAGTCCCTTTGAGTGCGGTTAACCTAGCAGTAATAGAGGCATTTGCTGATGGTTTCAATGCGTATTATGGCTTTGTGAATCATTGAGATATTTAACAAAGAAATATTTAAACCCGGCATCATGGGGGTGGAAAAGTGTTACACGGACGTTGGGGTGGGTCTCACCGACCCGTTTATTAATGTCAGAATTATTCCAATACTGTATAAATAAAAAAAATATTATTATTCATGTTAAGTGTTTATGCATAATAATAATTTATTGAATAACTATAATTTGATGTTTAACATAAGAAGAACTTTCTTATAGGCATCTGAGATAGTATTTTATTGTGAAATGCTTCGTAGGAAGTGACAATGTTGAAATCTGATGTTTGTAAGATGTTTGTTATGAAAAGTTATGAACGAATATACAACCAGGTTGATACGGAAATAAATATCAACTAGTTCAACCTAGGGTTGATGAGCTTGTTGGCTGACGATGAGATATCAGGCTCTATTCGATTCCAAAATTATTTTATGCTTTTCATGTTGCTTTGGTCATGGACATGCACATGAGTAACATGATGAGTCAAAGATGAGTGATCAGGTGTAACCTAGATGTGTACTGTATTATTTGATTCTGTTTAAGGTCCGGAGGTGTCACTGAAGCTAGGCCTTGATATACCATAATCCTCCCCAGGATAGAAACACCAGCAAATGTGAATAAAGCTTGGAAAACAACTTGGTACATTTAAGTGCAGCGAAAAGCTCTTTAAATGCAAGTGATTCCAAGTGGTAAGCTCTAGGAAAACCAGGGCTCTTAAGTGTGACATAGCCCCTTTAAATACAATTGACCTAGCTGTAATAGAGTGGGCATTTGCTGATGTTTCAAAAGCGTATTATGGCTTGCGGTTCATACTTGTAGAACTAGTTCTGATGCTGGTTTTGTTTCAGTGTTTTACCTAGACTCGTGGGGCGCCTGGGGCATGCGCCTTGCAGGATGGCCGTGTCGGGAACTTCGTGGAGTGAGCGCCATCTGTTGTCCGCTGCCTAACTAACCGTGACGTCAACATCGGACCACCACTGCTCGTTGGAGGGAGGAGACCGGCTCGCTCGGTGCGCCCGGGGGATTGCTTCTTGGACCGCACGACGGAACACTCGTCTAGAGTATTCTGTATAGATTGGCTGAAGAAGTCTGACCTTTTATATCTGACTAGCTTGTCCTTATTTTATGATCTTGTAATAACTTGTAATAATTATCTAAAGTATTATATTGTGATCTAGTTCATGTTACTAACACTAACCCAATTATAAGTACTCTCAGTGGTGGAGAGTCTATGTTGGTTTTATTTACTACATTTACCTTGCTCACAATCCTGACATACCAATATTAGTGATAACTGTAATGATAGAATCACTCCTTAACGATTAAATTGTAGTGTCGCTAACACTATTGAACTCCGTTAGGGGTTTAATTTCAAAAAATCCCTTCTTAGTGGATGCCTACGTTACAAAAGGAACCTACTGTCAAAATTTCAAGTTTCTAACCCCAGCGGTTTAGGCTGTGCGTTGATAGATCAGTCAGTCAGTCAGCTTCTCCTTTTATATGTATAGATAGATAGTCACTATAGTCGTGATAAAATAAAAATTAAAAAATTGCATTCCCGAGGTTTTCACTCCCGAGCGACGATTTGTGATTTTCAGTAGGTAAATCAAACGTATTACCAAAACACCTTCAAAAACCGTACATCATAAAACCGATATCCCCGTACCGGGAGCATGCATGGATCCTAACTTGCGTTAGCTCCACGTCACCGCGCATCAAGTCACGTGAGCTCCAAGTTCCGCCAACAACTTCGCAATGTAAACACTGCAGGCACTCGTATCATTCCCAAAGCTAGGTGTGAAATTTCACGCAATGTGGATTTAACTTTGTGAGAATGGTTGTTTCGAGTTTTGGAGTTAATTGTCATGATATTACAATGTAATAAGTTTTTGAATGGGAAAATGTTGAGCTGTTATGAATCGTATCGACCTAGTACAGTTTTCTACGGGAAATGTCTAGTAAAAGCCCAATAGACATGTTGACAGCATCAATAAATTGCAAATCTAATTAGTCCGCCAGTTAGAGTTTTGAAAAATAATGGACACGTATTTTTTCTTTTGTTAAATCTATGAATATTTGGAAAGATAAAACGCATGAAAACTCGAGAGTGGCTTGTGACGTCAGAAGCAAGTAAAAATTGTACTTGCTTGTGACGTTTTGCCAATTTTAAAAGTGTCTTATCTTCGTCAATTTAGGTTTACGTAACAAAAGAAAAAATACGGGTCAAAAATTTTTTGATAATCTAAATAAGGACTAATTAGATTATTTCAGTCAAATGCCCTATTGTGCCACAACTCTTGCATCCAGATACTGACGCCGATTCTCTTGTTCATCAACTAAACTAAAAAAAGAATTACTATCTTTTATTACCAGACAGCGCGAGAAAAAGACGGTGATAGATAAGAGCCACCGCAGACACGATGCTTTTAGCATCCGCGATCGGCGATTTTGCGATTGCATCGCGTCTAGGCGACCCTCTGCGTTCGATCGTGGTATCAAGATCGCGCGTTTAAGCAAATTCATCAGCTATACACCAAAGATGCTGGAGCCTCATTTAATCGCTTCTTCTTCTTCGTGTCGTTGGCACGACAATCATTATATTTTGTTAGCCCAGAACTTTGCCACTTCGATGGCGCCATCGGTGGCTGCGCAGAGATCACTCTGGCTGCAGGTTGTTGGGCTCAGAGGGCAGGATAGGAGATGGGGCACAGTTTGCAGCGCAGCTCCATATCCACACCCCGCCGCTGTTTGGTTCAGGTAGCCCCACTTGACGAGGTTGGAGTTACATCTTCCCATTTAATCGCTGCGACTGACATTCGTTTGTGTGCGGAGTGAAGTATTCAGTCGCGGCATCCAGCGACCAAAAAGCGATTAAATCGTATCGTGTCTGCGGTGTCCTTAAGAACTAAGATAAAGATGTCAAACTAATTTACGCCTTGAACTTCAGTGATTTTAATCGGCACATTCTGACGTATACAAATTTTAGTTCAACGAAATTTGACAGCTTATATTTACGTACGTCTCTTTCTTATTTTATTAGATTGAAAAAGATAGCAGTAGCTCAAATAACTTTTAGTTTGTGCACAACAGAATCGACACTGAAGAATAAGCCATCGGGAAACTTAGAAAACAGGGCACTTCTTCCGTATAAAACTAAAAACGACATGGTAAAACAGTAACTGTAGAATATAAAAACAATAATAATAACAGAATTCTGCATAACAAAGGGAGCTTATAATGAAGACATACATGTAAAGTACCTATGAGGTTTTGAAAACGTCTAATGTGCTTATTAATTAAGACAGTTCTTATGAACTGAATCATTTAAGTAATTCATTTTAGAATTTATATTAATAGAACATTATATTATTGTTGAATAAACAGAACTAGAATTAATTGCGAAACATTTTGCGACCTCAAATTTGTAGCTTATTAAGTATTCACGGAATTTATATTATACTCTTGACGAGTACAGTATTTATTGTGGAGTTAATTATGGCAAAGTCCTAGACGTCTAAATTACCGATGTTTTACGTAATCTTCATACTAGCTCGCCTGGTTCGTTGCTAAGCTACACTTTACTTGAAGGGGTCGTGTTTGATAATTAGCTTTGTCTATAATATAGTGAATATTTTATTACTGCGAGAAAGCTAGCGATACCCGTCTACGTGCTAAATTTTCAATATATTCAGCGCAATATTCCTATATTAATTCTTCTTTTGTCGTGTCGCCACGAGTATATGAGAATAGCTCATGCCATAGTGAAAAGATTAGCCAGTCAGTAAGGTCTGGTCGCATGGTTGACTACCCAGGGAGCGCCGGAAGTAGGTACTTTTTTTTAAAAATTATTATTATTTGGCTTGGTCACGTTTGATTCTAGTCGCACCTGATGGTAAACGCAGACAGGGTAACGGAGGTATAGAGGGATTCCCTTATAGCCCTCTGGCTCTCACATACACACAATGGAACAACAGTAAACTGCTTGA
Source organism: Amphipyra tragopoginis (assembly GCA_905220435.1). Taxonomy (NCBI): domain Eukaryota; kingdom Metazoa; phylum Arthropoda; class Insecta; order Lepidoptera; family Noctuidae; genus Amphipyra; species Amphipyra tragopoginis. Next base: position 11,258,644 of record HG992006.1, read on the forward strand.
CTTTAATGTTAGGGTGGTAGCTAGCCAGGTAGACCGAGCGTGCGGTGAGGAAGTTTTATATTCTAGGCCGTCCCCACAGAGAGTACTTTAAAAAAAATTGTTGTACTAGCTTTTCCTCGCGGCTTCGCTCGCGTTCATTTATATTTAAAAGAAAACTTAACACACTACCAAAGTTTCTTTATTATTATAATTCAATCATGATTTGTAAGACACGTGGCGCCATCAATTATCGTTATTTTCCTCGGGAACAGAACTTTTTTTCGGGATGAAAGATATCCTATGTCCGTTTCTGTACAACTGACAACTTATATGAAAAAATTATAGCCTATAGCACTCAGGGATAACGTAGGTTCCGATAGATAACGTTATTGGTGAAAGAATTTTTGAAATCGCATGCGTAGTTTCGGAGATTACCTCCTACATACAAACAAACAAATTTTACCTCTTTATAATATTAGTATAGATATAGATTATTATAGATTATAGACTAACCGCCAGATTCAATATCCTATCTATCAGCGGTTTGCCTTACTACAGATAGAAAATTGACATTACTTCTAATGGAGCTTATGTCAAATTTCTATATTATCTCTAGTAGGCGAAGCCGCCGATAGATAGATTATTGAAAACGGCCGTAAATGGGCTAAGTCTATCCGTGTGGTGCCGGACGTAAAGAATAGCACTACCCCATCTCTTCCCGTGGGTGTCGTAAAAGGCTGCTAAGGGATTCACTAGAGGATGGGCAGCAGCGGCCTCTGAGTACTTTAACAACCATACTGCGATCTGCCAACCCGCTTGCCAAGCGTGGCGATTATGGTGAACCCCCCCAACATTCTTTGGGGGAGGCCTATGTCCAGCAGTGGACGTCATTCGGCTGAATGATGATGATGATGAGGGATAAGTCAATTTTGAATATGTCGCCCCGGTACTTATCGTACTTACTGTAAATTTATTATAATAATTAGTACTCATTGCCAACACTTTTCAATTTTAAATGTTGAAAGGCAGACGCCGTTTTCTTCCGGCAATAGAAGTTATCCAGTCCACCTAACACCCCTTCCCATAGACCAGATATTTTTCACCATATTTTACAATAGTCTTGCACCCACCTGGGACGGTCTATGACTGTACTGCAATAGTGCAGCCGTGGGTGGATAGTCCCCGGTTGGTGCCCCACCCCATTTTAGATTAAAGTTCTCAAAGGGGCCTCGGCGCGTTGGACCTGTGTCCCCCGTATGCCTTCCAAAGGACCGGACATCTTCCGCACGGAAGATCAGCCGTGATCCCAAAGAGTACTCATTGGTCTACATAACGTGTGTTGTTGTCCAAGGCACACCTTTCGCTCTTTACGATATTTTATATGGAATTATTAAAACAATTACCTAATCCGCTATTTTTTTATCGGAACTAATATTGTGTGAGATATAAGACTCAATACTTAAGAGTTCTCTGCTGCGGTACAATAAAAAAGAGCATTCAATTATAATAATTGAAAAAATAACTACAAAATTTAAGTACATTAAAAAAAATGCACAAAGTACGTACATATTTTACCCGTCTCCACACGTAATACAACAAAAACTTGCATTGTAACTAAACGCAACATCGTAGCATCATAAAACGTTACGTACCTACTTTACAAAGTTGGTCTCTTGAAATCTCTCGATATCTCAGCTCTCGACTCAATCACGGAGACGCCGAGAGTCTCTTAAGGAGATTGTTCAGACTCCCATCGCTTCTTGTTAGCTCCAATCCGATGCTTATTTTTATTATTAAGCTCAAATTAAATTGTACGGATTTTTATTTTTGAATTTTCTTTTCTACTTTTTTTATTATTCTTTTTGGTGCTTGTTCGATTCAATATTTTTCATTCGCTGAATTATGAAGTGTTAAGTGTCTCTGCTTTTTACAAGACAGAAGTAAAGTACTTACTCGAGATGTTATCGTTATCAAAAACAAGTGGTGGTACAAGTTGCAAAAACATTTTTTGAAGGTCTTTTTCAAAGTAGTTACTTATTTTTCATACGTAATGAACATGTGTCTAAAATATTTAAAACAAGCGATTTAAAGATATACATACATGTTTGCCACTTTAAGTATGCCAAAGCAATTTATTTTTTCGAAAATTTTCTCTGATGTATGTAGAATACATAAGAAATACTATCATAACACCTTGTTTATACCTAGGTGTAAACAAGGTGTTATGATAACATACTATGCTAATACCACTTAACTTGCTAAGCAATGGGATTGTTATTTTGAGACCTTAGCAGGCCTGTCCCACTCCGCGGTTCAGCCTCCTAATTCAGAACAATTCAATTAGTTAGTTGTTCAACGATTCGGTAAGCTATCTGTTTTTCTCTCTGTACAAGAATCGTAGAAACGAGTAAACAAACCGAATGGGTCGAAAACTGCTACTCGAGAAGGTTCTGAATCGGGACGTAGGTTTGGAAACATGCCTACGCATGCACCGCTTCGCCTCCGGAGTGAAACAAAAAAGAAAATCGAATCGACTGCAGCGAGTGACCGAACCGAATTCATGTACGAGCGCGCACCACAACGGAATATGAGCGCTCTATCCTAACACTAAGGCTCTAATTCGCATGAACAGAGCACATTTTTGTGAGTATTTGACCCATCATATTATCAGCCATTAAAACTCCTCTGCTGAATAAAAGCCTCTTCGTTAACCATAGTAGTGACGGAATATTATTACAGAAAGTTCATCCGCTAAAATAGTGGTGTAGCAAGACGCTGCTGTATTTATTTATAAACATAGGTGGTGATTCCGAGGACACTTCTAGTGATGAAGAATAGTGTAAGCCATATTAATATGCCTTTAATAAAAAAATACTCCACTTATAGTGATTTCAAATAATTGTATATAATTGTATGTATGTATTTATTACATTAAATTCCAGCATGCTGTTCGGTTGTACCGCCACTATTTGAGCGAACTGACTACAAACTACAAACGGTGAAACCGTTTAGTGACCGCAGTACCTAGACTTCGTTTCGCTAAAGATTTCCCATCGCTGCCGCGCTGCTATGTTGGCACCACTGTGTTATCAGTAGAAATCCACTCAGAAACAATGAAACATTAGTAGAACCACAGTCTACCTAAATCTTACTCCTTACATTCGGTCAACGTAGAACATTATCGCAGAGCAATCGTGCGGGGGGTTGCGGGTTGAAGGGGTGGAGGTTATGTCTCCAGTAGCCATACTGCATACTTGGGACATACCCTCCACCCCTACATAATTTTGACATTTCATAGGATCTGTCAAATGTATGGGCGTTGACCCACTGTATGTAGTAAGTAGGTACACTGTGGTAGTACCTACATTTGGACGAGGGGAACCATGGTATGATATGTTTCGATTCATCATCATCATCATTACTCAGCCGAAAGACGTCCACTGCTGGACATAGGCCTCCCTCAAGCATCGCCACATCGACCGGTCCTGGGCTTCTCGGATCCAGCGGATTCCCGCGTCCTTATGTTTCGATTAACGAGTGTATTTCATATACAGGGTGTTAACGAATTCGTCGTGTAATGCCTTAAAACCACATGATCTACTACTGATGTAGACAGGCCCTACACGGGATTTAGCTTGATTAAAAATAAAATTACTATTTTTTCATGCGGCTTTGTTACCGATCGTATCTAAACCACCTAATAAGGATTCAGTAAAAAAATAAGAATTAATTTTTTTGCAAAAAAATTGTTTTATTTGTGTGAACAATTCGATGCCACGCATAAATTAATGAAAGCACGGCGACACGGCGAGCAGGCATAACTAATGCGACATCGCTCTTTGCAGTCAGATAACTCAAGGCTATAAAATGACTCAGAAATAGAAAACCAAGTTTTTTATTTTTATTAGATGGTTTTCAAAAATTCTCATTTAGGGTTAATCTGTGTCATCAGTAGATCACGTGGTTTGAAGGAATTACACGAATTCGTTAACACCCTTTAATATTATTCAATTATTGGTAAAAATTATAAACGTATGTATTGTATGACGGCAACAATTGAGACCAATATTTTATGTTCGAACGTTGAACCCTAAAGAAGAAAAGTGATATATTGTCAAGCTTATTTCCCTTGCGGTATGACAGATTAATTGGGTACAACGGAAAGAATGGAGCGTATTAACTTTATGTCAATATTATCTTATCCTCCTCATACACATCCGGGTTTGTATAATAGTTATTTTATTAAATGTAATATTAATTACGAGTAGAATAGAATTGAATAGAATATACTTTATTGTACACCAAAATTGTAACACAGCTCTTATACAATATCATATTATATTGAAGGGTACAATGGCGGTCTTATCGCTGATAGCGATATCTACCAGACAACCTTTGGATGAACAGGAAGACAATGAATAAGATAGAGGGGGTAGTCCGTGATGTACTGCTGTAAAATACATACTACATAATACACAATACATACCTAGACATAATACTTACATACAAAAAATATATGTTGCATGCATATGTTATATAATTATGTGATAAGGAAAAACAAGGTAGGTTGATGATGAGGTATTAATGTCAAGAAGCAATAGAAATATGTTGAGAGAAGAAATGATCTTTGACTAATTTTTAAAAGAATCCAGTGACTGTGCTTGTCTTACTGGCATCGGCAACGCATTCCACAAACGTACAGCCTGGACTGTGAACGATTTGTCATAGAATTTGGTAGAATGCGAGGGCATCGAAAGTCTCAAATTAAGAGTAATCACAGCTTAATGATTATACAGTCTAGTGGTCGAAAGCGGAGCTGCCAAATGTAGGGTCCTGGGTCTGATTCCAACTTGGTACAAGGTATTATTATGTTTTTTTTATCATCTCGGAGTTTAGAATATTTTCTGGAAAATGGCCACAGACCAGAGCCTAGCCGGTCAATTACGTAACGTAACCAACATCAATAATGACAGTTGATGTGTCAAAAACAATATTCATTGCGTGGTGCATAGTTGTGGAGAAGTCGGATTGTTATAATAATACATACGTTGCTATGGAAATTGTTGACCTATCAAAATCATAGCCATAGCGATTACGAGTTTGTTGCGCAATTAGAATGCGGGTCTAAATATCGGATTCCTCGTAGAATAATTAAATCCGGGCATTGCGTTTAGCATGGATCTAAGAATCGTTTTGAAACGCTTTATTTCAACTTTAGTGCATACATGACGACACGTTGGGCGCAGTGGCTAAACGATTGGCTTTCTGGCCTACGGGTCGTGTGTTCTGTTCCCGTACGGAACAATTATATGTGCGGCCTACAGTTAGTTAGCTGTTCCGAGTCTTGGTGTTTGTGAACATTTGTGTCTGTAAACGCATCCACGATACAGGAGAAACAATAGAAAGAGGCGACGTCATTTCTAAAAAAAAAACATGTTCATAACGTACTCCCATCCGTAGCACAAGTCCATAGCACTGATAGTACGCACTTAGTCCGCCAGGTGGCGCTACACCACACATTCAAAACAGCGCCGTACCCTCGCCATGTTTTAATTAACAGCGAGCTACTATCAAAGCTTTAGCGTTACATTGAACATCGCCAGGTAATTATAACCAGAGACGTGCAACAGATAGCTTATTAACCGATACGAGAGCAAAGGATTTAATAAACCTAAGTGTTTCAATATTTACCTACCTAGGATTATAAGGGAAACGAGAAGAACAAAGATGTATACAGGAAAAACTACATTAGAAAATCTATTCGCTTAGTGGCCATTTTCAGTCCATGAAAAAAAAAACATTACCTTTTAAAAATGATTCAATACAGGAATCTAAATTTAGATTTCCGTGTACACATCATAACAAGCCACTACAAATTTTGCTGACTGTAAATATTCAAAAAATAACAACCAAAATATGACCCATAACATATACGACGTGTTACAAAAATACCCCTAAAGCCGAAAAGGGATTAAAAGGTCTCTTGTAAAGAGTGTATTGGCAATATTTAAAAATAAAAGTAGGACCCAATAAAAAAATTGGCCAAATCATAAAATAAAATCATCACTGAAACGCAAACCTGAAAACATAAAAGTAAAGAGTACGAGTAGACTAACCAGAAAGTTATTTACATTCTTACATAATTTCCTCAGAGAGGTAAATGACAACAACCATAAAAGACTACCTACTTGATTAACTGATTAACATTTTCTTTTTTATGGGCAATTATGTAATACGTTGTATTAAACCAAATACATATACCTAACAACTATATTATGTAAGTAAGAAACAATTAGGTAAATATAGTGGGGCGAGCTAAGGCTGAGACCTAAACATTGAGAGAGAAAATTCAAAAAAAAAAAATGAGTATGTTATTGCTTTATTCTTTGTCTAGTAAAAATGTTGGATAGTTTTTATTTAAATTAATAAATACTGTTATGAAAAAATATATTGCAAGCACCGTTTTTAACCTAAATACTCTTAAGCTAATTGTTTTTATTATGCTCTAGTAAATCTATGTATATAAAAATGAATCCCTATTTCCATTAGTTACGGCATCACGCGTAGCGGCTGGACCGATTATGCTTTTTTTTTTGTTTTGTTCCTAATTTTCCGGCGAAGGTTCTTATGAAAGAAAATTTTGATATTTATAAAAAAACGAAATTATCTCAGTATATCCATATTCTTCATTTGTTTACCGCATGCATGAAAATGGTTTTAACTTTTTGTTGCTATTTAGATTTTGTTGCTGAAGGTAGGTAGTAGGTAAGTAGGAAAAAGTGCATTGCTTGCAACGCATGCCGGGTATAGCTAGTTGATTAATAATATTTTGTATTACAATAACAAATAAAAAAATTGGTAGCAAAAACTAAGATCGCTCGCAGCACTCGTGGCGTTCGGCTCTGTCATTTTCTCCATTGATATTTTGTTTCGTTTGGTCTTGTCCTTAAGGATTTTTTTAAAGCGATCCTGTCCTCTTTTTAACCGACGTCAAAAAGGAGGAGGTTCTGAAATCGGATGTTTTTTTTATTTTTTTTACATTTTTTACCTCAGAACTCCGTCATTTACGTACCGATTTGAAATTGTATTTATTGTTAACAAACGGGAAGTATACCCTGTCAGGGTATACTTCCCGTTTGGTCCCATATAAATGTTTTCAAAAATGATTCAGCGCTTTTTGCAAAAACCAAAAAAAAAAAAAAACACAGATCGTATACAGGGTGTTAACGAATTGGTGTAATTCCTTCAAACCGCGTGTTCTACTGGTGACACAGATTAACCCTAAAAAGGATTTTTTGAAAACCAACTGAAAAAAAAATTGAAAATAAAATCTTAGTTTTCTATTTCTGAGTCATTTTAGAGCCCCGAGTTAACTTACTGCAAAGAGCGATATCGTGTTAGTCTTGCCCTCCAGTCGCGTCGCCGTGCTTTCATTCATTTATGCGTGGCATCGAAATGTTCAAGCGCATGAAATATTTTTTTGCAAAAAAAAAAATTCTTATTTTTTTTACTGAATCCTTATTCGGTGGTTTAGATACGACCACTTACCCCTACCGCATGAAAAAAAAAGATTTTTATTTTTTGATTTTTAATCAAGCTAATTCCCGTGCGGGGCCAATCTGCACCAGTAGTAGATCATGTGGTTTTAAGGAATTACACGAATTCATTAACACCCTGTGTAGATGACGTTCTAGTTGTAGTCTTGTAGTAGTGGTCCTAGAAATTGTACATTATAGTAATTGTAATTTGTGTCACTTAAAGTTCAATTTCTTGCTACTATTTGAACCAAGCCGACATAAAAACCAGTTAGATAGTAATCAAGCCAATTTACATCATCATATTTTATTTTCACACATTAGGTATCGGTCAACAACCGACAGATTTAGAGATAATAGAGAGAATAAATCAATGTCTGTTATACATTACTGGTTGTACCAAATGTGAATTTAATTCACTTTTAATAACAAGCCCAGTGAATGATTACGACTCTGATTGAGATGGAGTTTTAAACAAATATGTTTTTTTTATAATCAGTACGTATTGTTACTTAATAAAGTCATGCATGAGTTAATGTACTCAACAAAAATTATACTCCCGTAAAAGGCACGTGAGTAGATAAGCCACAAGCAATAATAAATTAAAATATTAAAGCCGTCTTTTATCTATTTAATTTTGTATTTAAAGGTACAAGTCCGAGACGAGCTGCAGACCGCAAACTGCAACAGTAGTATCGCTTGCGATGCGATCTGCGGCTGCGGTCTGCGGTTGCAGTTTTGTAGTCGCTGTCGGAATAGCAACTTTAAAGTGCACACCTTAAAGGCGCTATTCCGATGGCGACTTGCGGTCTGCGGTTGCACTTTGCAGTTTGCAGTCGCCGATGGAATAGCACCTTAAACATCAACTCTTATAGAGGACTGTTCTAAGTCCTATGTATATTTATTTATTTTTATTTATTTATACTTCTATGCACTATGGTGGTACATAAGGCGGACTTAATGCCATAAGGCATTCTCTACCAGTCAACCTATGTAACCTATGTAAAGTATATATGGATGGAAGGTAGCAAAAGGCATGGACAAATCCGAAACATCAATCTCAGTACTGCTGTTATTTATCTGCTACGCCACTACGTGTCCAGCAATGAAAAATAATTGTTTATAACACTATGTAATAGTTTTCTAAACTTAAAATGATACGTAAAACAATCCAGTTGACACGTCTTCTTTTGCTATCGAGTAACGTACGGATGCTGGATCCATGTTGATCTCATGCCACGGGGCTTTGTTTACATTAAGAATAGCTTACAGTCCAAATAAATAAAAGAAAGAACGAAATAAAGTTTTATTCAGCCAAGGACACAATCTATATAAATAAAAAGAAAAGTCCTGACTTACTGACTCATCAACGCCCAGCCCAAACCCTTGGACCTAGAAATCTGAAATTTTGCACAGAGGTTCCATTTATAATGTAGACAAGGAATAAGGAAGGATTTTTCGAAATTCAACCCCTAAGGGAGTTAAATAGGGGATGAAAGTTTGGATGGAAAATCGTCACTTAACGGGTTCAAAATTTCACGCAGCGAAGCTGCGGGTTGCTGGTAAATTATAAAAGCACTAGCGACCCGCCGCGGGCTCGCACGTGTACGTTTTTTAGCTTAAAACTTTCCTCTTGAATCACTCTATCTATTAAAAAAACGCATCAAAATCCATTCCGTAGTTTTAAAGATCTAAGCATACATAGGGACAGACAGCGGGAAGCGACTTTGTTTTATACTAGGTGTGTAGTGATAAAAGAATCAAACATAGGTACAGTATTTTATGCTATCGAGCAAGCCCATGCCGATAGGGTCACCAACTCAGCATATGGTGGGCGACAAAAATCCAGCGCTGATTTTCAGTTAGTTTCCTTATATCGACACACGGACGAAAGTAGTTTCAAATATGAATTATACTAGAGGTCGCTCGTGGTCTCGCCCGCGTGGATGTCGTTTATCGTGTATGCCGTATTTTTTTGGGATAAAAGTCTAGTCTATATCCTTCTCCAGGTTCCAGACTATCTCTGTACCAAGTTTTATCAAAATTGGTTCAGCGGTTTAGGCGTGAAAGCGTAACAGACAGACGGAGTTACTTTCGCATTTATAATATTAATAGGGATTATGCATATCGTCAGTGGAAAGGTAAAAAGACTAAAGCGCCAATATACCTACTTTACAGGAGAGCGTTTTAAAGTTTTTTTTTGACGAAAAAAAATCATTACAATGTTTCTATTCGAGGTATCTTAATGAAACTTACATATCAATGTTAAGTGATTTTTTGCTATTTTTTGGTTTTTGAATGAAGCTTCTATCTCTACTGGTTCGTGAGAAAAATGTCGCTTTAGTCAATATCAACTAATCATTACGAAAAACTCGGTCAAAGGTCAAAATACTAATCCACCCTAGATGATTTTGTACCCACAGTCGAAAATTACTAACAAGCCATCAAGTACTAAAATATAACCAAGTAAATATACTTATGGTTCTATGTGTTGCATAAATTGGAAAGCATAAATCACTAACAAGAATATTTACATTTAATCTTCTCCAAGTAAAATTACTTACTACTAATTAAATACCATTCCGATTTACAGACACAGGAGAGTAAAATTACTAAAACACAAAAAGTTTCATGTTAGTGGTACCATTCCTACTACTGAAAATTATGTTTTTTTTTTTAATTTGAATGTTATTTAAATACTAGCATGTAATTTTACTTAGACATTAAATCTTTTTTGCGACGTTTCGAGATGTGAAAAACCTTTAAATACCAATGCAAAAATATTGTTAAAACCCAAACAACGGATTTAATGATTTTATGCAATACAGCCACGTCGGCTGCCCCATGCAGAAATCCAACCGTTCAAATTTTTTATTCAGGATGTCGGCAGATTTAGTGTAGTGAAGAACCGATCAGGATCGAGTATGAATATTCTAGGGCTAATGTTCCTTGTGGTTTTGATTGACCTTAAGTCCTCTAAGTACATTGCTGAAGAAATCACTGCTGGGCTACCAGGTGAGGAGAAAAGGTCAAGTAATATCCCAACTCCTTTACATGGTTGACCCAAAACTGTTTGCCCCCACCGATTTGCGTCTGATGGAGTTACTGAAGGTAACTGAAAACTTCAGTAATTCTTTCAGTGTGGAATTTGATGTGGACAAATATGCAGTTATGCATGAAACGTGAGGGAAGATTGTGGGATCCTAGGGACTTAAAGTAACTTAGATCCCACTCCTCAAAACCTACACAGACTTGGGTATATCCAGGTGATAGGCATTAGGGAGACCGACATGAAGCAATCGTTGTGGGAAAGCTTCAGGCCGCCTGAATATGTTCAGAAAAATGTTTTAGTGGGCGGAAGCAAGGTCTTTAACGGTTGGGTCATGCCGGTCTTGATGAATCCTTTGGCATAGTCAAGTGGTCTTAAACGGTTCTTGAAGCCTTGGATAAATGATCTGTGCACTGCTGATTGATGATGTGGCTGTATATTCCTCGGAAGTTATATATGTATAGGGATCGAAAGTTTTTAAACGCAAATACCCCTCACAACCGCGAAATGTACAGTTTCAGGGAGATGTGATCGCCGTGAACAAGGAACTGACCCCGCTCTCCTGGGCTTAAGAGACTGGCGCAAACCTACAATACATAGCACCAATGAATGACCGCAAAAAAGTATGGCAAAGCAAGCGTTCGTATCCAGCTATTTTTTCTAGACGACGTCGATGGTCTTGTATGTGCAATTGTGAACAAAGTTATGATGACGAACATGTACTGGAAATATATTGTGAAGGATGGAACGGTTGACATTGTCGAGCATGACACCGTCCGGGAAAATGGCGAGTATTTGCACAGACATAACCTGGAGGCCAAAATTATTCACCAGCAACATGCTCTGATATACAATCTTGTTCCTACATCGTGTACCACACTTCAAGTATGTCCGACTCAGTTCTTGAATCGATCTATCATCCATCACCCACAGGACTGTTGTTCTCAAAAAGCCTGATTAGTGATCGGCCGGAGTGTCGCACAATGATTGTATTGTTGATATTATTGTCCCTCATGACGAGAATTTCGTGAAACTTGAAAAAGCACGAAGCACACGAGGTTGTCAACATTTAGGACATAGATTCAGCAGTCTGTGCCGATAGTCGTTACGGCTAATGGCATTAGGCCATTAGTTAAGAGCCTCGATCAACACCGCAAAAGGCTCTCGGTAGGCGGCTAGATCAGGCTTGATACAGTATGCGGTACTCCCTGACACAGAGCGCATTGTGCAAAGGTTTCTTTCTCTGAAGCCATGACCACAGGTTGCACTCGCGCGCACGAGCCGTACGGTTTTTTTTTTTTTAAGGCTGGTTAAATCAGGATGGTTATAGGCTGTTTAATGGAAATCGGTTCAGCCGTTTCAAAATGATCAGCTCTGCAGTTCACAGTTGGAGTAGAGATTTCAACCAAACAATAGATATCCATTTCACTTACATTGCAAACCTAGTGACAATAGTAGGGTACGATTTTTAGGGGAATTTGAGTTTGGAAGGTTGTTAACACTTCTAACTTCGAAATAGCTAATAATCAGGCAGACTCAGTGATTTTGCCGCATTTTCATTTGTGTTTTTGACAAGAAGGATTTTGAAGGTGGCTCAGGGAGGTTATCCGCCCTCCGAAATGACTAGTTGTAGACCCATCGTATTTGAGCTCGTATGACTCGTTATGGAAAGCAGCTTCTCACCGCAATAATTATTAATAATCGGTTACAAGGATCGACAGCCACATTACAAAGAAGGGGGTATTTTTAAATTTTAAATATTGATTTAGTGGTGATAGATCGATCAGAGCGTCTCACAATGATTGTTGATATCACTGTTTCGTATGATGAGTACCTCGTGAAAACTGAGAAAGATAAAGAAATTAAATATCAAAACTTGGCACACGAGGTTGTCGACATGTGATATGTTGATTCAGCAGTAATTGTGCCGATAATAGTTACGGGGAACGGCTTAATAGACAAGAGCCTCGACCAACACCTAAAGAGACTCTCGTTGGGTTGCTGGATCAACGGTCTGATATAGAAAGCGGTACTTCTCGTAACGGCGCGGATTGTTAGGAGGTTCCTCTCTCAAAAGCCCTGACCACCGGTAGCTTGGACCCTGTTTCCCATGCCGGTGGGATACATTTTTTTTATATTCATGAATGAAAATTGTAAGTTAAATTTAAGCATCATAATGAGATATAGCCTTTCGCACTATATAAATAAAATCTCATACTGACTACTAAATAGACTTCCGTATTGAATTTAGGGATTTTTTTTTTACTTAACCGCCATTCATTACAAATATTTGTAAAACAATTTTTACTAAAACGCCAACAATACTACGACACAATAATGCAGATTTACTAACAAACCACTGAAATGGATTTAGTCTGAAGGATTAATTACTAATAAACATTATTTAGCTTATATGAGAAATCGAATAATACTGATAAGCCATCGTTTCTCTTAAGTAATTAGATAAAAAGTATTTAAGCGACGTCAACCTATAAAACATCGAAAAAACGTCGCTTTAGTCACTCATCAATGTACTTACAGGCAAAATTTTGGAATGCTAAAGCGCCAAAAAAGTGCTCAGATCACCACGAGACCTAGACCAATCGACGCAGAAAAAAAATTGCAGTCGAACTGTATATATAACTCATTTTGACCAAAAGTGGCGCTTTAGTCTTTTTACCTTTCCACTGACGTGCATATGGGGTGCATGAAAAGAACCTCCACGAGTGACGATACATAAGTATATCCGGCGCACCCTGGGCTGGGTAGTCAGCCCCGCTACCAACCTTGCTGACTGGCTAATCTTTTCAACACGGCATGAGCTATTCTCGTATAGCTCGTACCGATACGATAGAAGAATAGGGATTATTTGTTTTGTTTAAAATGTTTTGCAAATGTGTCAATAAATAATTCATGTATTGAGATACTATGAAAAGATAATCAAAATCACTACAACATAGTATAAAACAAAGTCATTTCCCGCTGTCTGTACATAGCTATGCTTAGATCGACGCAACGGATTTTGATGCGGTTTTTTTTAATAGATAGTGTGATTCAAGAGGAAGGTTTTTATGTATAATACATTGCATCCGGGCGAAGCCGGGGCGGGTCGCTAGTTATAGATAAACAATATTTATTTCTCCATGATTTTTTGTCACATTCGAACCCACTGGTGCATACAAAACAAATTAATTTTAATTTGATTTGAATTTAAGCGATATAAACTTATCTTATTACAATAATTTAAACACCAAACAACCTCGTAAGGGGAAAATGGAACATACTCGTTACATCTTTGAATGTACCTACCCTTACAAACATTGAGAACATTACACGCTCCGTCAATTAAGTGTGGTTGGGTAGGCAGATACTTAGCCAAGTCAATCAATGTCAATCACAATGCTTGACACCCGATATATCGATTTCGCTGTTCTTGGTCACGTACTGAGGATATGTTCACAGTGGTGAAGCGATAGCGATAAAATGATCCGGTTGCGTACCGCCCGTCGTCCCAGGACGACACTTAATTGTCTTATCTATTGTGTCTATAATTACTGTGCTTGAGGTTTTAAACAAACCCAGTATATTTTATGACAGAAGATGTGTTAAGCGGAAAGCGGGTAGCCAGGCGTTGTAAACGATTTACTAAGTTAATTGATTGAAAATAACCTCCTGTACACATTAAGCGCTTTGAAACGCACGCTTTGGTAACGCGCGTTGCAAGTTACGAGACATGCATGGCGCATACACAGTTAAAAGCGCGCTTTTGCCTGAGCGCTCGTCAAGTGCACGCTTGAAGAGCAACATCGAGCACCCAATGTGTATTAGCTCTTTTGTTAGGACCACATTTATGCCTAACACGATTAATTAAAACCTCAAGCACGGTAATTATAGACACAACAGATAAGACAGTTAAATGTCGTCCTGGGACGACGGGCGGTACGTAACCGGTTGCATTAATTTGCACAAATCCCTTCTATTCTTGTCACTTAATACGTAACGCGTTAGCGTGGCCCCAGCATTAGTATTACTTAAAAAACAACCGTGTAAATACAATACATGAAATCCAATCCAAGACATATCAACAGAAACCGCCAATTAATCCAGCAAAATATCACACTACCCAATACACGTCAGATCTTCATGCTTGTCAAGTGTCTCAAAACAGTCGGAGCGGCAAACGCGAACCAAGGAAGACTTATGACAACCCTCGTCAAGTAGTGGGGTGGCTCCGTAAGGCTGACACGAAAAACGTTTTACTTTTACCAGCATTTTATTGGTTTCAATTTCACTGTTGCGTTGTCGCGGATAATACGATGACGGTACTAGTACGGGGTAACGTTTTTGGATCCATACGCGTTTGCGGGTCGGCTATTAGTGCAGTACGCTGCCGGATTCTCGTGTGATGAATCATGAGTTTATAATGCTCGGATTGGACGGGATTGTTTGTTTTTGTTGGTATGTTCGTAAATGTTTTCTGTTGAAATTTTTAGCTGTATTGAGAAATTGGAGTCGAATAGACAAACGAATTTTATTTTAGTCCACTTTTTGTGTTAAAAGCTAGTTTTGTTATAGGTATGAAGCTGCAAATACTTCGTGTGTTAGTTGCAAATTAATGTATCTAATAATTATACAAGGTTAGTCGGAAAGGGGGTACTTATCCGCAGGCCACTTATAGAATCACTGATATTTTGGCTTTTTCAAAAATTCTTTGTCTTTTCTTTAGGTAGTAACGAATTCAGAAAATGGAGCTTCTAATTCGTGACCCCAAATATGACCTAAAATGTAAACACAGCGGATCATAGCTGAAGATAAATAGATTTTAGCATATTTTTTTTGTAATTTTTGAACAGTTATTTCTCTTAAACTATTGACTTTTGGGGAAAGTGGTAGAACAAAAGTTACTTATTATTATGGGTACTTTAACACTCTTTCGGATTAGTACCCCCTTTCTGACTAACCTTGTATTATACGCATTGACATACGTAGAAACACATGGACCAAGGGTCTAGTAAAAAATTCCAAAAAAAAAGTCTTGCGTTTACACCAACAGAGCGTGGCGTACGCCAAGGCATACCGCCATATAAACTTAAATAATACAAACACAAACAAACTAATTTAAATTCTATGTCGTCATCAGAAAGTCTAATTTAGCTTTTCACCATACGAAGATTCGACTGCACCCATCGAAGTAAATTAGTCTACTTTTTCGCGTTTTAGTCTACGTTCGATTCGGACATTTTTGAGCGCTGTTTCTGCGTCAATAATTAAACGGTAAACAGAACTAAATTATTTTGAAAGGTTCGAAAATCGAATCAATTATGTAAGTACATGAAACATTTTTCTATTTATCACAGAAATGTTATTCTTTCTTTGAAAAAAAAACTTTATTCTAAATTAGATAACAAATATAATCACTTTCTAAATCACCCAGTAGTTTTTGAAATGAATACGTATACATACATAGCAAGTACTAGCTTTACTTATAAGTTCGTACGAGAGCGACAAATTAACATCACGCTTCCAAATCCAACCGACATATTTAGACCTTTATCGCTAACAAAATAAGGGTCAAAATCCTGTGTATTTGAAGTACGACTAACACTATTAGCAGTACATTACAGTGGCGTACTTGTGACAGCATGTTTACACAGTGACGGCAGCTAATTTAGTTTAACGCGTTCGCTCTTTGAAATGTTATTAATTTTATCACAATCCCATTGTCACATGCATTCGTTAAAATTTAATTAAGTTCATTGAAATGTAAATTATAATAATAATAAGGTGCCTTTGAATTAAAAACAATGCGTTTTATTTACAAAGGTATCAATTTTAATGCTGCCTGGTTGAATGTGTTTTTTTTTTTTTATGAGATTGTTTTTTTTTATTATTGCAAATATTTTATTGAATCATTATTTAGTTCGAGTGCTATCAGTTAGAATATTACTTTGCCTACTCCCACTACCCACAAAATTTATCAATACACCTATTTTCCAACAGCCGCAGCGGTTTCGTGGCCTCTCAACGACTGTTCATTTCAGCTTTCTACAAGGCCCACATAGGAAATATGGAGTCATATTTCCTTTATTACTCTCGGAATTAAGACAAATCGAATGACATATCATTAATACTACGAAGCCCTTGCTTGATAAAGCAACGAAGCGGGCTGATGATGATGGTTTTGTGACGGTGTAAGGGAGGAAGCGCCGGCAGAGGACCCTCAAGAACCACTGCGGCACGGCTCCTGTGGGGCCAAACTTAATTAGACGTGCCGCGAAGCCGAACACTCCGGTGTACATCTCCCGCCTACACTACACCACTAAGGCGGAGGACATCGAGGAGTACGTGCGCCAAAGGACCAAGTACACGGCGAGAGTGCAGCTGCTGGAATCGCGCCGCAATATCAACTTCAGGGCATTCGTGGTGCGCGTACCAACTTGTCTTCTGCACCTCGTCATGGAAGAGGACTTTTGGCCGCAGGGAGTGGTGTTCCGTCGCTTCCGCGGACAAGTGCCACACGATCGCACAGCGGATGACATAGTGCGCAAGTGAAGTGTTTTTACTAACATAGGCTTAAGTTTTATTACTAACATAAACTGTATTATTTAACGTATATGTTAGTTTGTAAGGTATGTATCTATGGGCCAAGTTGCCTGAAAATAAATGAATTTATTATTAATAAAAATCCATCCAGCCGTTGGGATGCTACGAGGGTACAAAGAATCCCACATAAATACAAGGTTAGTCGGAAAGGGGGTACTAATCCGCAGACCACTTAAAGTATCACTAATGACGGTTTGAAAGCAAGTGGTAAAATTAAAAAAATCGATAATTTTTATTTCCATGAAAAATTAATTTTATTTTAGTTTTTTCAAAAATACTTAGTCCCTACTTCAGTTACGATTTCAGGAAATGGAGCTTCTGATCCGTGACTCCAAATATGACCTAAAATGTAAACACAGCTGATCATAGCTGAGGATAGATAGATTTTAACGTATTTTTTTTGTAATTTTTGAACAGCTATTTCTCATAAACTATTGACTTTTGAGGAAAGTTGTAGAACAAAAGTTACTCACTATTATGGGTACCTTAACACCCTTTCGGATTAGTACCCCCTTTCTGACTAACCTTGTATAAGCGCAAAAAACATAACCCAGGCTTTAATCGCGTAGTCAGTGCACCCTGGGCAGTCAGACCCGCTAAGAGCGGTTACGCACTGCATCCGATCCGGATCCAAGAAAATACGGATATAAAAAACTCGGACCGAATTCGGACATAGCTTTACGCATGGCATCCGATCCGAATTCGTGAAAATACGGATCTGGCGTCTAAAAATCTCGGACCGAATTCGGATATTGCTTACGCACTAATCCGACCTCTGACCTAAATCTAAGCAATTTAGGGGCCATCTTTGGCATATGTCCGATTTGGATCCGAGGTAGTGCGAAAGCGTTCATACAAACATTACTACGGCTACTTCGGTCCGTCAATATTTCTTCTGAATTGGAGACTCACGGATGACGGATAGAAATCGGATGACGGATGCCGGATGTAGTGCGTAGACTACCATACAAATAGTTCTATGACTACTTCGAAACCTATTTTCACGGATTCGGATCGGATGCAGTGCATAACTGCTCTAACAGTTACTGACTAGCCAGTCAGTAGCTTTTAGCGGGACTCTTTCACTAAGCATAAGCTATACTCGTATAGCCCGCGATACAAGAGAAGAAGACTTCAAAAAACTTTCTTTAGAAACATTCAAAGTCCTTCGTCTTCTGCACTTACAAAATAACGTTCCGGGAACATCCAAAACCATGTTTCTTATACAAAGACTTTCAAAGGGCTTTAAAGTTAGAGTTGTAGAGCAAGGCAGCTAATTAAAATGTCTGCAGTATCAGTGTTGTCGTTAAGATAATAATCCAAGCCAATCCGAGCTGTAGCTAACTTGAGCTATCACCGGCTCAGACTAACAAGAATCCACGTTGTGTGAGACTGATCTGTTACGTAGTTACATCTTATACAGTAGTTCAATAACTACTGGAATGATATACAATCTCCATACAAAGATATGCTTCAGGTCTGCATGATCTAATACCCCCTGCCCTTTTTTCTATCGGACGGCCAGAAGCATGAAAAAGCGCCATCGGTTCATGGTTGATATACCAAAAACCCGAACGAAGCGCTTTGATTCCACTTTCATTTTGAAAACCGCCAAACAGTGGAATGCGCTGCCCGAGTGGGTATTCCCCAACAGCTACAATCTGGGTGTCTTCAAGTCACGAGTGAATCGGTTTCTTCTGGGCAAGCGTCCTCCATCGTAGACCGAATCATCGCTTAACATCAGGCGAGATGGCGGCCAAACGCAGGCCTAGTAATAAATAAAAAAAATGACTAGAGGTCAAATATGACGTAGGATCCTATATATATGATAGTGTAATATTCCCCTTAGTGAACCCTTACGAAGTAAGAGATTGAAACGTCAATGCATATGGGATTTCACAAGCTGAAGCCGCAAGCTCCTAAGAGAGGCAGAGTCTTCACTAAAAGGACAGAACTCGCACGCCATAACAGCACAAAAATCATCTGCTAATAGCTTGGAAAGCTGAATGCAAGAATAATAAAAAAACTACCCTTTTGAAACAACTGCGCACACTTGGAACTACTGTTTTCCTTTCCTATTACACAGTGGTGTAAGCTAACTAAGTGAAACTATATCCACGCTAGAAGGCTGCCAGAACATGTCACTAAGTTAGCCGTCCTTGTAACTTTCGACTTGCCTTGTCGGTAACTTATGAAATCCATTTCAATTGTCAAGTTTTAATTGTTATTGATCATCGTGGGATTCTATGTTAAATTGAAATAATAACAATTGTGAAACATGTTTTCGCGAAAGAGTAAAAGTTCGTAGCCGATTGCGTACAGCAGCAGCAGACGACGTCTCGCTCCGACACTACTGGTTTCTATATATTTCTAAGAAATACCTTGCGCAGCTAGCGACACGTCGCTCGACTACACATCGCACGACCGCATACGACGTGTCGTCCGACCGCAGATTAGTAGTGCCAAAGACGCTGCAGCGACGACACATTGAATATTTCTCAAAAAATAACGCTCCGACGTGTCGCAACGACACGTCGTCTGCTGCTGTATGCAGTATGCAGCACGAAGGTTATTGCTCATCATCCACACTCAATAACATAATATTTTGTACCTGACCCGCTCTTTAACAGATGCGGCTGCCAAATTGTTTAGATCTATCCAGGAGATAGCATTGGCGTGAAGCTCAAACACACAAACACAAAAATTTTAGAAACGACCTTTCTGGCTTCAGTATCGTTCCTTGGATACTTTTTCTAAAATATTTAATGTACAGTGTTAGCATCGTGACGATTTTTTAATATGGTATAGATAACAATACGAGTATTATCCGCCATTTTGCATGGGTTGGACATGCACATGAAACCTTAAACGTTAATGTTTCAGGTTCGGCGTACATAATATGATTGATTATACGCGTGAATATAATAATCTACCGTCAAAGAAAAAGTTTGAAAAAATGAATAAAGTTTTGCCTTAAATGACCTGTAATACGCAGGAAATACCATGGCAAGAAATGAAACTCGTGTATCTGAGGCCGTGGTCATAAAAAACAAAGCAACAATATCAGGCATTTCTCGTAAAAATCTCAACAAGCCAGATTTTTTAATACTGTGATAGAGGTCCTATCCAAATTCGATTCATTATAAAACAACAACAAAGAAAAATTAAGAAACAAATTCTGAAAATCAAGCGTGTGTTTATGAAACTATTTATAACTCCAAAAACATATCCTTTATTCATCTTTTGATAAGTAGTGTAAGTACATTTTATAAACGTAACACAATATCACAAACAATTATATCTGCCTAGCTGAGAAATTTGAAGAAATTCTCCATAATTATATTACACAAGGCTGGCTTCATTCCTCTGTAAAATTTTCAAGACGCTAATTTAATTAATTCAAAAATGTCCGCCCGAGGTCAGTTTAACAAATAAACAGAATCATCCAGAACATTGGACGAAACAATTCTAAGTAACATTTCAACAGCACCTTAACGTAGTAGACGTTGGCTGTTGGTACCAAATTACCAACGTTGGCACCAATAACTTGGTCTAAGGAGTTTGTCAAGTTGGATGAGTTTTCTTGGTTGAAAAACTGTACTTTTGAAATGAGATTTTGTGGAAATGTGCTTGCTTTACTGTATATACCGGGCTTAAAGCCCTAGAAAGAAAATTGCTTATAACTTATAACGAGAAAAACGTTTAAAGTAATCCTTAAAATATATTCAATGTATAAATGTGTGTTGAAATAGTAATACCTTATAAAATTATGTTAGATAGTACTCTAATCGACGTTACGCAAACCAGAACGCTTGTACAAATACTATTCAGTAAAAATAAACAACTAAATACAAACACTTGAGTAATTATAGCCAAACATTGGCCTCAGAGAGCTACTGTTACTTAACAACCTTACTTATTCCTCGGATGGAAATGAGGGGGTATAAGACAATGGTAGTTTGGGCAAATGAACGCAAGAGGAAAATTTAGTTGAGGGCGCACGCACGGCTTCTCAGATAAAGTTGGTCTAAAGTTAACGTGAAAAGCCCGCGGTATGAATGGGCTTTATGTAGAATATTCTGGAATGTTAGTACGCTAGTGTATATTAGTCGAGTTTGGATTAAAACGTGTTTATCTGTTTTTGAGATGCATGAAGATAGAACTTCGTGAATGCATTATGAAAAGTTTTGTTTGGTTATGAAGAAGTGCGTCGTTATTTTTAAACGGGGTCTTTTTTTGCTTAAAAGTAAAACGATTCTATATTTTATACACAGCTTTATCAACAAAAAATAAAAACATAATTGAATATTATTAGAGACGTGGTTGAAGCACGAAGTTTTTAAAAGAATAAACAGCGTATTTTGGCAGAACAAGTTTTAATATAAGAACACCTTTAGAACAAATTTACAATCAAAATTCTCAGACTGAAAACTTCTAGAATATTCCCTACATTGGACTATCAAAAGTACCCATTCAATCGCAACTATTCTAAATAAATCCGAGACAGTTTAGATAAAGCTCACTGAAAACACTTCACAAGACTTTTATTTAAAAGTAAATACGAAGCTTTTACTACTACTAATGTTTTATATACTCTTTTAGATGTAGATAAATGTTCCAAAGTGTAAATAAAAGCTTTAATGGGTTCTTTGCTCACAAAATGAGAAATATTTATTCGTTCGTTAACTATTTTAGACCGTCGCGTCGGTCCCGGGTATCAGACGAATACCTATGACAGTTGTTACGGGCAGTCAGAAGTTTGAAAGTCTACCACTAGTCTAGCCTTAGGATATCGGTATTGCCCAGTAACTTTGTTGCGGAGGTCTGATGGCACGAGACTAGAAGCTGACTCCAACATAGCAAAGGAAAGAGGCCAACTCTTTGCTCACAAAATGAGAAACATTGATTCGCTTGCTAGCTATGTTAAACCGTCGGTCCCGGGTGTCGTACGAATACCTATAACAGTCTGACAGCTGTCAGAAGTCTGAAAGCCTGCGATCGGTCTAATCTTAGGATATCAGAATTACCTAATAACTAGGTTGCGGAGGTCTGATGGCATTCTGCGGCATCTGGTTAGACTGGAAGCTGACCCCAACATTAGTTGGGAAATGGCTTTATAGGCAGAACATATGAAAGAAAGAAGAAAGATTAATTACAGCCGCATAGACCGATCTTCCGGGTTAAGCCACGCTTGCCGAGGTTGGTCTATGGATGGGTGACCATTTATCATAGCGAGTTTCCTCCATGCCTCGGAAAGCACGTAAAGCCGTTGGTCCCGGCTGTCATTTGTAGATCTTTGACAGTCGTTACTGTTGGTCAGAAGCCAGAAAGTCTGACAACCAGTCTTACCAAGAGTATCGTATTACCCAGTTACTGGGTTGTGGAGGTCTGATAGGCAGTCGCTCCATGTAAAATACTGTTATTCAGCTGCATCCGGTTCGACTGGAAGCCGACCCCAACATAGTTGGGAAAAGGCTAGGCAGATGATCACCGAATGTTGAAATAGAAATGCCATGCTAAACAATGTTATTAAAGTTTAAGGAGCATTCCAATCTGTTAGAGCCATTCCTAAAAAATGACTCCATAGAGCGTTTGGTAGTACAGGGCAGAGTGGAAGGCACCAGACCGCGCGGAAGGTCATCGATGTGATGGACAGACCAAATAAAATCAGCCGTAGGTGGCCCCTTGTGCGAGTGTACCAGAATGACCACCAACAGGGACAGATGGCGAGACATCGTGAGACGAGCCACATCAGTTGCAGTAAATCGTAGTGCTACATGACGACCGCAACCGCTCTGACAAGAACGAAGCAAATAAGAAGAAGAGCCATTACTCACTGTCGACTGATCGCCGAAGACCTGGTCTCTCGGCGACCAAAATATAAGCATAGTCGCCCGGGCGACTGGCGACCAAGCGCGTAAATACCTATTTAAACTTTAGAAAGTCACAGTCGCCGTCGACCAAGTCTCCGGCGACCAGTCGACAGTACGTAATGGCTCTTAGTACTCAGGATATCAAAGTATCAAGTATCAGGATACCAGGACTGCCCGTTATCTCTTTCCGTTCTTTCAGTCCATAATAAAGTTGTCTGGAAAAGATCGCTTGTGCGATAAGACCGCCCATTGTAGATATTGTGTAAATGTTTGTGTTCCTTTTTTTTTGTTACCGGTGTATTATATGCAATAAAGAGTATTTAAATAAATAAATAGTATTTCCCCTTACTCGATGTACCTACTCGTAATATTATTACGTACTATTTTATATTACAGTTGCTGATACATTCATCGTGCAAAATCATTATTCCACTCAGCGACCTGCATTGTTCTCACATAACGTTTATCTCAACATTGTAAACTACTAGATTGTACCATAGGTATTTAAAAACAGTATCCATGGAGTTTCATGCCGGCTCTTCTATATAGGACTACTTTTTGGAAACGTGCAACTAAATTTTCGACGTTTTTTAAGAACATGTACAGTCAGCTACAAAAACATGTATACGCTTAACTAAATTAATAAGCGATTTATAGAAGGAGTAGTTATACAACGTGTTACAAAAATACCTCTAAAGCTGAAAGGAGGTTAAAAGGTCCATTGTAAAGAGTCTATTGGAAATATTTGAAAACCGTAGTATGACCCAAAAAAAAAAAAGAATTTGGATGAAACATTAAATAATCATCACTGAAACGCAACCCTGAAAACATAAAAATAAAGAGTAGACTACCCAGAAAGTTATTTACATTCTTACCTAATTTCCTCTGAGAGGTTGACAACAACCATAAAAGGCTACTTGATTAATATTTTCGTTTTCATGGGGAATTATGTAACACGTTGTATAAATCTTATATTATTGGACACATCGAGCCTGTTATGGAAGAACATCGTAAGCGACACCCGTATAATTTTACAAGAGTGGTATTTTATTGGTTATTTATTCATTTTAGCTTTACGTTACGGTAAAAAAGTGAAATACCTATATTCTGTCATTTACGATGTTTTTCCATAACAGGCTCGACATGTCACCTGACAACACATACGAATAGGTACTTGTTTCGTGAAATTGAAAGAATTCTTTGACGAATTCTTTTTAAATTCACTGTTTAATTTTGGTAAATGTTTACATATTTTTGTAGCTGACTATTTGAAATAAACAAATCTTGAATCTTAAGTTACTGACATGTTTTAAATAAAATGCAATCCTTCAATAAAAATACAATTCCACAAAGAAAAGCTTACGTTGTCGATAAAAATCAGATCCACTGAAATTCATCAAAAATGTTCGCCACAAAAATCATGCAATCCACGTACAACTCAGTAAACATCGTTCAGGCCAAGACAATTCAAACCAGAGAGGGTAGTTAACAAGGGCAACCGATAGTAAAAAGTAACAAATTCCGCGCACGCGCCTACTACAGGACTACTCCTAATTTTAATAGGAACCTCCGCATCTTTATTAGGGACAGGTGATCCACTTTAAAAACTTCTTGGACTTGATTTTCGAAGTTAGACGTTGAATTGCTAATACTCTGGCTAAATAGTATTTAATAATTTTAATATCTTTTTCATTTTACAATATTTAAGTGCTCTCTAAACTGTAAAGTATGAGTATCATGCAGCAATTTAAATTTAAGATTCATTTATTTCAGGCAAGCTAAACCCATAGGTATACAGAAAAATATCAGTGACCTTAAAATGAAATTACAAATAATTAAATTACAAACAATTAAATTACAAATAATTAAATAACAAATCATTAAATTACAAATAATTAAATTACAAATAATTAAACTACAAATAATTAAAAGAAAATACAATAAAATTATAATAAAATCAAAAGCAAATAAAATAAAAACATAGAATAAAATAAATCAGAAAATAAAATAAAATTACAATTTTCGCTCCGGCATAGGCACAGCTACGTGTCTGCCGGAACAATGCTGGATGAAAGGGCAGTCCAGCCTTCCCCCAGTCATTGCTAAAACAGTGTTGGAGCTAGCCCGTACTCTGCGCACAAAGGACGCCGCGCACTTACGCATGAAGCAATGAATTATACACCTTTATTCATATTATTATTAGATAACTGCCTATTGTCAAGTAGTATGAGTCTGTCATGCTTACTAAAATGTCCTGCTAATGCCGGCGTCGTGCACCCGATCGTTGAGTTCCCTGCAATATGGTTGAGCTGAGCGATGCGATTGTGCACGTCATGCTCGTAAACAGGTGCCGTCTGTCGGGACTGTTCAGCTCTGAACTGCTATGGCAATCCTAAAAGTCGTATTTTTCTATTTGAGTTTTATTTCTTACATTAACCGTGCAGCTAGTTTTAACGTAATCACCTATAATCTTCTACTTGAAATAAAAAACTTTGACTTTGAATTATGTAAGTATTTGAATAGGTTTATACAAAAAAGCTGTTATTTTTGCATAATTTGCTTTTTAGTAGCACTATATTCTATTATGCTCGTCTAGTTTTGTGTCGTTCGTTATTTCGTCCAAAGATTTTACGTCCCATATGGACGAAATGACGACTTGAATAGGAATGTGATTCTGTGTTCTGCGATTCGTCTTTATAGTCAGTTTAAGTCATCAATGTTAGCTAGAAAAGTGTTAAGTATGGCTTAACTGCAAAGGTGAATTACGTAAGTAGCATAATATTAATTTATTTATTAATAATATTAATTTAATATAATAATTTAATTTATTAATAATCGTTTCGAGTATCGACTATTTCAATCATTTTTTTCAGAAATTAATATTATACAACGTGTTACAAAAATACCCTTACAGCCGAAAGGGGATTAAAAAGGGACCTTTTCAAGTCGTCATTTCGTCCATATGGGACGTAAAATCAGTAAAGAGTCTATTGGCAACATTTTAAAATAAAAGAAGGACACAAAAAATTTGACAAATCATAAAATAAAATCGTCACTGAAACGCAACCCTGAAAACATAAAAGTAAAGAGTTGACTACCCAGAAAGTTATTTACATTCTTACTTAATTTCCTCTGAGAGGTAAAAGACAACAACCATAAAAGACTACTTGATTAACGTTTTCTTTTTTAAGGGGAATTATGTAACACGTTGTATTTGACAATTTCTTTCAGCGTATACTATTTGATTTTCAATAAAACTAAAGCTTCTTTTCTTCTCAAAATAATGTACCTAATCATTTAAAAACTCCAGTAACAATATTCAAAAGTCAAATCCAACCTTTAAACACTTTTAAAAACACCAACCCACTTAACACGAAATCGATACCTACAATAAAATCGAAAGCGATTATCCAACAATTAGTCGTCAGTCGTCAATATCGATACGTAATCCGAGACTCGGGACGGTGTTATGTCGCTCCACTTCACATGAGCCGGCTGCCGGCTTACAGGAACTTTTTAAATGGAAACATGTTACCGTTAACTGCTCCGAAGGTAACGTTTGAAAAGGAATTAGATGCAGGTGAACAGTTGAAGTAATAATAAGGAGGATGGTGTCGCTTAAAAATAAAGGAGTGAAACTATGTGACAAATTACGTGATAATATTTTTTGGACGGCTTAATACCGGATAAAAATCAATGTACTGGAGATCTGGTGCTAGAGGCATGTGCTGAAGATTCCCTAGACTGTGCACCGTACCAGTATGTCAATCTGGAAAGATCTTAAGGAACCTAAATGAAAAATTATCGACGACTGCTGAAATACGAATCCTTAAGTTCGTTGGACATGTAACTCAGAAAGAGGACTCAATGGAACGTCTGGTTGTGCAAGGCAAGATAGATGGCAAGAAATCCCGAGGTCGCCCTCCGACGCGATGGTCGGACCTCATCAAGACCATCACACACTCCACCAAGATCGAATGTCCTCGCAATGCCGTTAAAAAATCCGAATGAAGACCAATCAAAAGAGCCGCTACTTCAGGGAGCCTACTCCCTAAGTCCATCAACGACGTTAGACACCCGTCCGAAAGTAGCCCGAAACGCAGGAGTAAACAAAACAAGTTTAACTTTTCGGACGGGCAAAAACACATCGGTAGTAAGGACAACACTGTCGTCGTGTAAAATCGTGTAGTCATTCATTCTTAGTTCGGGCCCCGAAATAATCGTGTGTCCGTAGGTGATAGGGAATAGGAAACGCTCGTAACTAAGGCCGAAACCTCGGAATTCGTGCTTAGGGAGTAGACCCACAGAACCGAGACCCAACATAACCACGACGACTCCGCAAAGAGTGCCCGACTAAGAAGAGAGTTATATCTTTGGATAAATCATTTTTCTTAAACCCTAAACGTAACTATTATGTCGGTTCCAGTCAGTACGCAGTTGAATATTATTTTTTCACTCTCGGTAAACTCAGCATTCGGATGGATATACAATTCAATCAATCAATCCACTCACGACCTGAATTTTAGTTAGGATTCAGTTTCAGCCATTTATTTATTGGGATCCCTTCTTTTCGCATAATGTTCTTTGTCCTAATATACTTCGGCATAACGATTTTGGCACAATTTGTTTTGGCATAATAATACTTCGGCATAATTTTTATAGGCATACATTTTATGTTGGCATAATCATCTTAAAGACTAATTTGTTTTGGCATAAATTTGATTCGCATAACGTTAGTAGGCCTAATGACTATTAGCATAACGTTAGTTATGATAATCAGAAATGTTTTTACCATTGTCTAATAATCTAGTCGCAGGCGCACCCCGACACGGATAGGTTAGGTTCGAAGGGGATGATGAGGGCTAGAGTGAGCGAGCGAAGCGAGCGAACGAAGCCCCCGTCATCCCCTTCGTGTTAGGTTACTTTAAACCCTGCAGACAGAAATAGGAGCCCCGCGAAGCGGGGCTCCGTCGACTCTGCTTTGGAGCCTCAACCTTACAAACATCCCCTTAAGTTTTTATTGTGTAAATGAAAGTAGGTGACGAATAATCGTCTACCGTATACCTATAAAATATGTTTTAATATCATTATGCGTAAATAAATTTATGCTTTAGGATATTATGCTTAAAAAAGTTATGCTTTAGAACTTTATGCTTAATCATTATTATGGTTAGAGAAATTATGCTTAAAAAAATTATGCGTAAGCTGTTATGCGTAATTATATTATGCGAAAATATAATTATGCCAAACAAAATTATGCTAAGTTATATTAGGTCTTAACATTTTATGCAAATGGATAGGGAACCTTATTTATTAGGTTCCTTTTACTGTTACTGAATTCCAAATAGACCTGTAGTTTTGAGTACATAACTTTTTTACCATTTTTTCGTTCATCTTTTAGATTTTCTAGTTCATCTTCATAGTTTTACATTATGGGTGCCTTTCCACCGGAGATGTGCTAATGCAACGTTGCTATGGATGCATTTGATATCCACCAATCATATTCATAGGTCCACATAGCATAGCACTGGTGGAAACTGATTCAACTAAGCTAAGTATTTTATATGGAAGGATGCGTGCTGTGGATGCGAGCTGTGGATGTGAGCTGTGGATGCGTGCTTTGGATGGCCGCAAGTGGTGTAGCTATGTGCAGAATAGTGTACCTACAATAGGCGCGCGTTTGTCACCAAGCACATCTTACTCGCTCCGCTACATAGCTTAGCGTCAGTGGAATCGGTCATAAAGTTTCGTAGCTTAGTTTTTACAAAGGAATGGCACCCTAAAGGTAGTATAGCATAACATACAAAGCAAACGTAGACTTTAATCTTGCTTTTGCATTAAAAAGAAGTTTATTGATTTAACATAACCTATCTTCACGTTTGTACTCCCCGAAGAGTTGGGCAGAGGTGTAACGTACAGCCGCGGACTCGAAATGTTTATCACATATCAAATTCGATTCCTTGACACACTGTGCGCAATAAGGTTCAAGATGTCATATCTTTGCGAGCGACCGAGCGACCTTATGAAAAAGTAATGTGCAAGCAATTATAGACTTTATGGTGGTAAACATTTCAAGTCCGCGACCGTACACCCTCATTTCGCAGTTATGTTTAAGTCCCATGTAATAGGGGGCGAGCATGTTGACATCAACCGGGCACAAATCCAGACGCTGAAGTAGACGGCTGCTACTGAGAAATTCCACACGGAAAAACCCAATAACACTTTGCCCGACTTGGAGATCGAACTCAGAACCGCTTGCGACCACTACACCAACGAAGTTTTTTTTTTATTAATATCGTTTTAATTTTGAGCTAGTAATACAGAATTGCCGCTTGGTGCTTAATTAAGCTTTGGAATATCGTTTCGACATTTTGGTCTAAAATTGAAATTATCCAATAATGGTTCGGCGGTGTGTCATCAAAGTGATTCTACCTCATTTTCGTGTTCAATGCTTTTACCGATACGTCATCATGTGTCATTACGCAATCATGCTGTTTATCGCAAGGTCGATCAGAACAGTGTTCTATTGACCTAATAATTTATCGGAGTATATTCAACCGATCACCGTGAAACATTGAGGCGGAAAGAAATTTAATTAAAATTATCTATCTAGTTTTCAATCACAACTTAATCCGGATTGAGTTAGATAATGTGTCGATGAAATTAAAATAATAAGTACCTAATTTTGTTGTGAAAGACGGCACAGTCGACATCTGTCGGGCATACCACTGCTCCGTTGAATCGATGAAACGGTGAGTATTTGCACAGGCACAACCTCGTAGCTAGGATTATCCACCAGCAATTTGCTCTAAAATACAACCTTGTGGAATCGGAAGTATCGTACTAAAGATATGTGCCTGACCCAGTTCTCGAGAATGGTCATGCCGCTCGTCGAGATGATCATTGTACTAGGATCGAGCTATTATCACTGATAGGACTATTGTTGCCAATAAGCTTGATAATGGTGATAGATCGATCAAAGCACCGCGCAATGATTGTTGATATCACCAATATCACTGTCCCGCATGATGAGAATCTTATGAAACCCGTGAAGGATAAAGAAATGAAATACCTTGACTTGGCATACGAGGTTGCCGACGTGTG
The DNA here is from genome assembly GCA_905220435.1 of Amphipyra tragopoginis. Classification (NCBI taxonomy): domain Eukaryota; kingdom Metazoa; phylum Arthropoda; class Insecta; order Lepidoptera; family Noctuidae; genus Amphipyra; species Amphipyra tragopoginis. The sequence goes on from HG992006.1 coordinate 11,288,787, forward strand.
AGAGATTGACTCAGAAGTCGTTGTGCCGATAGTCGTTACGGCCTATGGCTGAATAGCCAAGAGCCCCGACCAACATCTGATGAGGCTCTCGTTAGGCAGCTGGATCAAGGGCAAGCCAATTTTTATCAAGATAAAGAAAGCGGTATATTTTTAATGTTTTTTATGGAAATATTCAAAAATGCATGAAATAAGTTAAGTTAAATGAATAAAGGAGTAATTATGTAAGAAAGTAGTAGTAACCTAACACTATAATAATGATAGTATTAATTTCCACTGTATTTAAACAAAATTATTGACAATTAACTATCATAAATCTAATTTCCATAACAAATAAAAATTCTTGTAAAATAAAACGTTATTAAATCCCGCCACGAAACCTCCACTGTTCTCAGAAAATTACAAAATCAAACTACGTCAAATTCAGGTGGCTATACTAAGCAAACTGTAAAACTGTAAACCCCATAACAACATTCGCCACCCTAAAATAAGCCGGCAGCTTATAGCCACTTTTCCTTTATAATTTTCATACGCAAATCTGGCGGTGGCCTAAAACCGGCTCAGACGTAAAGCCGTTGGCTCCACAGAGTAGTAAACGCATGAAATAATAATGTGTAAGCTAATGGTCTCATCGACTTTGAATGGTGTGTGGACCGCACTAGCATTGAAAGAAAGAAAGAAAGATTAGCTATTTATTTTGAACTTACACAGGCAGTTACAAAATCAATTTATAAAAATAATAAACTACCTAAGGACATAAAAGAAATCAAATCGTTTAACACTTACAAAAAAATATTAAAACACCTTAAATTAAAGGATGTATCCCTTCTATCGGAATAAAAAATAAATAAAAATAATTATAACAAGATAAATAAGAAAAAAAAAACTAAAAACAAAAAAACTTCTTTTATAAAAACCTTTTTTCTGCGCAATCATATAAGGCAGTCATTAGCTAGAACACTACAGTCAGATAAAGTTGTTTTACTTTTTGCGCCACTCTAATCACACTATGGTATAGGCCTTAGTAAACACGCTGCAACTAATGTTATGCGCCATACCCGCGTCGCTCACAACTTCACTACTCCTTGCGTAGAACTACCCACTTCTGTTTTGTTAGGTCAAAATTATTTTATTGACTGTATGTAGATAGTGTACGATAATGTTAGATTTTAAGCAAATTAAATACCATGCATGATAAACTGTAAGCTACGCTTGATGGCGTATTGTTACACATAATAAGTTTATGTTTTCTCCGTAAGTGAATTTGTTATTCTTTTGAGAAAATAAAGATCTTTAACCGTAACCGTAATAAAAAATAAAAACTACCTGCACGAGGCCAAAAAAGGCTCTTATCTCAGCATACTGCTGCAACATTTAAAAAAAACAAAATGTCGCAACGCTGATTTTCAGATAGGACCATAGTGATGCCACGGGCAATAACGACACAAATAATATATAGATTACGTACAATAAATATAATTGAAATACTAACTACTAAATAAAAGCAATAAATAGTTTATTATAATCATATGTGTTACGTGCGTGTGTGTGTGTGTGTGTGTGTGTACCTACTAATAATCATGTGTAGTAATAGTCAGTAAAATTATTAATAAATAAATGTCAACCAGAAAAATAATATAAAGCTCGACGCTTCCACATCATTTATCTATGCGTTGCATAGCTACATCAACGCGACAGTCACCAATCAGAAATACACCGTTCGAGAATTTTTTTTCCCACTCACCTCGCAAATGTTTAGATTACCCGGGTACATTCCGGCACAAAATAAGCCATCTTCTCTGGATTGGAACCAAGTTAACTTAACTTACTTGAAAGCTTGAATTAACTAAGGAGTTAATTCAAAAGGATGTGGGCAGCATCGTTCTTGTGCGCAATTACTATGTTCTGCAATTCCTTTATCCAGCATTGCGATACTGACAATATTTCCCTGGACTCCGCATTGTAACTGTTTGTGCGGATTGCTTGTTCAACACTAGACCTTAAGTGGATGATATTATGATGATTTTGACAGTCTAAAAAATTCTGTGAATGTGTGTCTTACAGAAATACGCGTATGAGCACTCCATTTTCATATTACTCCGTGGTCGTACCTGAGGCGGTATTCGGAAATGGCATTAGCTCACTTGACATTCGAGTCGCACGTCAAGTGACGTCCCTCGCATTTAGGGAAGTTCCTACTTTCCTTTTGTTGCAGTTTTTTGTCTTTGAGAAGTTTCATTTGAGAAGAAATGTCGCACGTCAGCTGAAGTAATTTCTAGTGTTATTAAAGTTAGTCATTGCGGGAGATTTTCTTTAGCATCCCGCAAGAATTATAATAAAATTCTTCCTGCGGAGTTGATATAAGTTTTGTTGAATTCTTTTTCTTTCCGCGATAATGGCTTAAGACGCTAAATGGTTTATGACCAGGAAGTGGCTACCTCGGTTTCTTTTAATTTGTTACATTGTGCCACAATAAGCTGGTTGCTGATTTAATTATGAAAATATAATTTTATAATGTAAAATAATGGCCCTCCGTACCTCGGAGAGCACGTTAAACCGTCGTCGGTCCCGGATGTCATACGGATACATATGACAGTCGTTACCCGTAACGACTGTCATAGTCAGAAGTTGCAAAGTCTGACAACTGGTCTATCCTTAGGATATCGGCATTGCCCAGTAACTGGGTTGCGGAGGTCCGATGGCAGTCGCTCCGTGTAAAATACTGGTATTCAGCCGCATCTGGGGGTCTACTCCCTAAGCACGAAGTCCGTGGTTTCGGCCTTAGTTACGAACGTTTCTTACTCCCTATCACCTACGGGCATACCATTATTTCGGGGCCCAAACTAAAAATGAATGACAACAAGATTTGACAGTTGTCCCTAATACCACTGTGTTTTTGCCCGTCCGAAAAGTTGAACTTGACACTTGTTTTGTTCACTCCTACGTTTCGGGCTAGTTTTGGACGGGCGACTAACTTCGTTGACGGACTTAGAGAGTAGGCCCCCTGGTTAGACTGGAAGCTGATCCCAACATAGTTGGGAAAAGGGTAGACAGAAGAAAAATAAGCGCGTGGCACATTCCCAGTAGGTATCTATTATACTTGACTAAACTTAACTAAAAATATTGTTACATTTTATTAACAGGCAAAACAAGAAAGAGACGGAATACTTTTAAGCAGTCAAACTAGTTCACATATTTTCTTAACCGACTTCCAAAAGTAGGAGGTTCTCAATTCGACTGAACGTTTTTTTTATTTAAAACTTGGTCGCTTTATACCCCAGTCGCACTTGATGGTAAGCGCAAACAAGGTCTAAGATGGAACACACGAATCTACGTAACAGAAATATAGTAGGACTACACTCTCCTCTGGCTCTAACATACACACGACTGAACACAGTAAACTGCTTGCCGGACCAGCCAGGTGGACCGGATAGATCCTACCACCAAGCGTGCCGAGTTTTGTTGAATCTTATAACACTGTCCGGGAGAGCCCCATTATTTAACCTCACCATGTCTTTAGATGGAAATTGCTGAGGTGTTAAACCTACTAACCTAGCAACGTAATTTGACAGCTCTAATATTTTTCCATCTCTTTCTCTTTTTATTTGCAAGTAAAGGATAGCAATATTTTTAGTCAATTTCAACTCAACAGAGTCGGGGTCAGTGTCTACTGAAGCTAGCGTCCGTGTACGTATCTTCTTTCGCTGCTTCTTTTTGTGTATTACACCACGCGTCGCCAAGTTGGCCGTATTTGCACAATGTAATGTCTTGGAGCCAATACACCAATGTGTGGATGGGTCTCGAACGACACTTGGACAGAGATGTGAACAATAGTTGGATTCAAAATTTCCCATTTAATCTTGGAGCCAAGCTTGAACTCGAAGTTGAGTCCAATGTATGGCCGCGGTATAAAATCTTGCAAAAGACATGCAGTTTCGTCATATCTTCAGAGGTTTGTCGAAACCCAGGGTTGTCAGGGTGTCATTTCGATTAGCACACGGTTGATGTGCCTGTTAATTTTCTAATTATCCTACGTTTTAACTTGTATGTTCAGGTTGCCTGACAAAACCTTATTTAGAACTTTAACAAAGCGAATAATTTCAGGCATTAAAGTCTGGGAACACTAACTACAGTTGTAAGTCACCTTAATAATTTAATTTAATTGGCACATAAAACTATTGCGCCATATTGTCGCTACTTTTAGCAATTACAATTTAAAATATGTGGCGTTATCACAGATTTATATCGATAAGTAAAATATATGCTAGATAATCCTGCGTTGTTCCGGAACTAAAAAACCGGACGGATTATTTTGATATTTGCTGATTGTGCAATTCTTGGCAATTGACAAAAGGTAGGATTTTTGTTTAAGTACGATTCACTGGGGAAATTTTAAGGGGAGGTCCATGCATGTCTACCAGGTTGTCTGGCGAGTCTAACATGGTCAGCGCGATATAATTTCCGTGGCTGGCGTGAATATGTCGACAGATCGATATACATTTTTTTTTATATACGCTTCCCACGCCTTTGGTTTTATACGAAAAAAATGATTGATGCATCACTTCTAGCTATAGAACCTAAGCATAAATCGAGTTGTCAATATAGAATATAATCCAGATAAGCCATGCATTACCTCGTATCGGCATGAGATAATGCGATGATAAAATTATGTCGCGCAGAACATGTTAGCCCAGCAGGACTGTTTTGATAGTCCGCGGGCCACGGTCCACGGTCCACATTTTTTCTTTAATAGAAGATTGATGCATTTTGTTTTTAAGGGCCGCCAGTACATATCGTAATTTTATATTACCTGGACAGCCGTGACGTAGATAACGTCATAGTGTCCGGGAGGTTAGTGTTAGCGACACTACAATTTAATCGTTGAGGAGTGATTCTATCATTACAGTTATCGCTAATATTGGTATGTCAGGATTGTGAGCAAGGTAAATGTAGTAAATAAAACCAACATAGACTCTCCACCACTGAGAGTACTTATAATTGGGTTAGTGTTAGTAACATGAACTAGATCACAATATAATACATTAGATAATTATTACAAGTTATTACAAGATCATAAAATAAGGACAAGCTAGTCACATATAAAAGGTCAGACTTCTTCAGCTGATCTACACAGAATACTCTAGACGAGTGTTCCGTCGTACGGTTCAAGAAGCAATCCCCCGGGCACACCAAGCGAGCCGGTCTCCTCCCTCCAACGGGCAGTGGTGGTCCGATGTTGACGTCACGGTTAGTTAGGTGGCGGACAACAGATGGCGCTCACTCCACGAAGTTCCCGACATTAGGGACCCGCTTGTGTAGCACCGAATTGCGGGTTCAAATCCAGGCATATATCATAATGACTTTTTCAATGTTTTCACCCTTTTACACGGTGATCAAAAAAATCGTAACATTGAATAAAACAGACCGAAGTTTCGAATATATTTTTTTACATCAAAAACACACGTGTACGCTCTACTTACTTCGACATTGAAATATCCTTCACCAAATATAACATAATTGAAATAAAAAAATAATGCCCTAACAGAAAATATATCAATCACATGGGACCTCCCACTCCATGTAAAAGTCCGTTCTATACTTTTATTTACCTGTGAAATTGTATTTTATTTTAAGAGCGATCCATCTACGTCACGCTTGGTACTTTATTTATTTAATATATTGTATTATACTCCAATAACAATAATATATTTATTTGGTTAATATGAAAAGTATTTTGTCAAATAAATACGCTAGAAACGATCAAAGAAGTCTTCTTTGAAGCCTTTTATTTTGACTGTACTGTTAAATAATTATGTTCTAGATCTACAATACAGATTGAAGACTGACATGACTGTCTACCCGTGACCACGGCCGGTGTAGTTCGACCGAAACGTCGGGATAAAAAAAGGTATTTAGTGCTTTTTAAGTTTCCACGCGACTAGACCCGAATCTGTATTTTTATAGTTGTACAAATCGCGAAAGTTTAAAAACTTCTAGAACTTACTTAGGAACCAGATTTTTTAACAAGTGCTTGGTATAGCTAGACCCCTCTGTACCTTGGAGAGCACGTTAAGCCGTCGGCTCCTGGTGTCATACCATACCTATGACAGTCGTTACAATTAGGCTACCCTTAAGATATAGGCATAATAACCCAGTAGAATCTGCGCCACGAAAGAAGTCTCTTGGGAAGTCACCACAGATTTTTCATTGTAAAAGCGCCCGAAAAATCAGTGGTGCCAACATAGCGCCCAAGAGACTTATTTCGTGGCGCGCACTCTAACTGGGTTGCGGAGGTCTGAAGGCCAATCCTCGTAATTAAAAATGTTCAAAATATAGTTTCGATCTAGTCTCAGTCTAGTCTCAATTCCATAAAAATGACTAATGGAATTCTTGTTCGTTAACAAACAACGTCCAAACGTGAGATTATATTGAAATGAGATTGAAAGTTGACTGAAGCCAAAAGCCTATTCTGGTTCAATTCTGTACTGAGCCATTTTGACAAGTTGGAATTCTCATTTATTTCTAGAATTTTAGTCTATGACTGTTGATATCGGTATGCTATCGGTAATGGATTATAAGTTGTCTGAAGTGACATTATATCGAGATAGACTGAGATGAAACTGAAACCGGACCGAACTTTAAGTGTACCGGAATACCATTTTTTATTCAATTCATAATTTAATCTCAGTTCGGTCAACCTTTAGTCTTACTTCAAAATTGTTGCCAAGTCACAAAAGAACCACAATTAATTGTCAGTCAAATGTTTGGTTTTGTTTTTGTTGTCAAACAATTCGACAGTTTTTGTTAAATGAAAACTGTCTGAAAGAACGGCTCGGATTCGGTCCGATTGCGATTAATCAGCGCTTCTGTTAGTAAAATTGGCCCACAGGACAAATATTTGGACAACATAATTAGTTAGCCTAGGTACCTTCCTAAATAATATTGTGATATTAGAGACGCCCAATATACTTATAATTTAAATAAATTTATAATTATTGTTCGCCTTGTTTTTGCATATGCGTTGAGTAGCGTTGCCAGATCCGTTTCTCCAAAAACCGGAACTGGAATGACAAAGCGGTACTGGGAAGAAAGAATCGGAACGTACAAAAAAACATAATAATGGCTAATATTTTTTTATTTGTACCTATATACTTTTATTTGTAATTATGTAAATATTGTTTGTGTAAATAATAATAATAATAATAATAAAATGTTTATTCGGTTCAAAAAAAAAACACGGTACAATATTGAAAATGTGATACAAGTACTGGAACATTAAGCGCTAAATTTTTACAATTTCCCTGGGCCCCACACTAGGATTCCCTGTGTCGTGGGGTCCAGTCTCTTCCCAAGTAACGTAAACTTATAATTAGCGTTCAAAGACTTTTGTTTTTTTTATAAAATATGAAAAAACTAAAATGAAAATGTTACATAATGTGATCAAAAACTAAAATTTCAATGCTGTTAATTAAAAGGGAATTTAATGACAAAAAGGTTTAGGTGCTGCTGGGTGTGTGTGTAGAAATGTGTTGCTGAGATGTATGAATAGTGTATATGTGCAAGAGTGTGTGGAGAGTGGAATGCGTAGGGGTGTGTGGTGTGGTGTATATGTGTGAATGGGTGCATGAATTACTGTTTTTTTTTTTTTTTACCTCTGTATGTGCAAAAGGTTTTCGGTTTGGTCATAATTTTTAGGATGCAGCCATTTGTAAATAGCATTTTTGCAGCGATTGTATGTACTGGTAAGTATGGTTTTATTGTTAAAATAGAACTTTGAATAGAGATAGGGCCCAAGAAATGCAAAATATCTGCGTGCAAAAGAAGAGTGTACTCTTGGTCGATCCCACTTCAACACTCTGGATGAATGACGAGCCAGTTCTTTTGCATGTCTATGGTATCGTAGCAGTGTCGAAGCAATGAACAACTGCCTCACTCGGAGGAGGCTACATTCTGAGTACAAAGCATCAGTAGAATATCGCCAAGGTTTTTTGTAGGCTATTTTTAGAATGGCTCGTTGAGCTCGTTCAAGCCTAAGCAAGTTGGTTTTGTTTGCTGCTCCCCAGACTGATACACAGTAACTTAATATTGACTGACACAAGGTGTAATAAACAATACGGATCAGTTTAGGTTTTGCGATAGACTTTAATTTTTTAAATATGTGTGAAAGTTTTCTAGTGCGTTTCACAAGCGCATCAATTTGTGCTTTCCATGTTAGATGCTCATCAATCAGAATTCCTAGATATCTTATACACGAGACCTGTTCAATTGGCGAACAATGGCAGCTTTCATTATTAACACTGCCACACATATGGAGTTTAATTTGCAGTGCTTGATCTGGTGCAGACCGATCAGTAATACTGAAGCAGACAGTCTTTGTTTTACCGACATTTAAGGTCAGTAGGTTGTTCTGCAGCCAGATAGCAACCTTTCCAAGTCCCTCCTGAGCTACACAAACGACATCACTCCAGGTTTTTGCGTGAAAAATTATTGCGGTATCATCCGCGAAGGTAAAGACGCTAGCATTACGGAGTTCAAGGGAGCATAAGTCGTTTATGTATATCAGGAATAACGTGGGTCCCAGAACACTGCCTTGCGGTACGCCGTAACCTATTTCCGCAAAGTCACTGACATATTCACCAATACGAACGCGCCGTTTTCGCTCTCCTAGATAAGAACGAAACCAGTCTAGAGCTAGGCCTCTGATCCCGAAGGCCTCTAGTTTTTTTAGCAGTATCGGCCGGGAAACCGTGTCGAAAGCTTTTGCCAGGTCCAGGAAGACGCCGACGCACCTTTGTCCCTTGTCCACTTTGCTTATGACAGAATCAACAAGATGCGTGACGGCATCCTCCGTGGACCTACCAGTACGAAATCCGAACTGATTCCCGGCCAATAAGCTGTTTTGTTCGAGATATTTAAGTAACCTTACATTAATCACCTTTTCTATTACCTTTGATAGGGCACTAAGAAGCGAAATAGGCCTATAGTTAGCAGGTTGACACGAATCGCCTGCTTTCAATATTGGAATCACGTTAGCAATTTTCAAGTCTCTAGGTACCACGCCCGAAGATATGCTCAGGTTACAAATATATGTTATAGGGCTTGCTATAACGTGTTTCGTCTGTTTAAGCATATCTATAAATATTATAAGATTGACTAGAAATAAAAAAATAAACATTAATAGATTAAATAATGGCTAAAATCCTATAATTCTTATTAGACTCTCTAATCAAAATCATTCTTTTCAAATTACGACGCCAATATACGAAATAGTGGGATTTAAGGCGACCTTCTCAGGGTACTGACGGAACGCGTCTTGAAAGGGCGGAAAAATGAGACGGAACCAAAAGCGGGACATCTAGCAACACGGATTAAGACGCGACGGATGTAATTCTTCTGTACAAATAACAAATACTTAAAACACAGGACTGCAATCAATATACGACGACACATTTGGTGCAGTGGCTGAGCGATTGGCTTCTGCGCTACGGTTCGTGGGTTTGATTCCCAAACGGAACAAAAATGTGTATGGCCTACAGATAGTTGTTTTGGGTCTGAGTGTTTGTGTATGTGAGATTTGTGTTTGTAGACGCACCCACGATACAGGAGAAATCCTAGAGAGGAGAAAAGTTAAAAAAATAAATTACATTAGCAATGTCAAATTATGTTTTTCGCACGAAGCAAATACAAAGAGGAGATGGTGTAATTCGATTTTCCTATCATACGACGCGTGATACTTTGCGGGGTGAAGGGAACGTTACACCCCGCCTACTTACGCCTACTTTCACGTTTTCCATCTAGTAGTGAATAGGAAAAACTAAACGCTTCGGGTACATCGGTAACTAATACGTGTTTCAGCTATTTCACGCTAGATGTCCTCGTAGATTACGATCTACGTTAAGTATGTTACGACAGGGACGTACTTAGAATTTTTGTACCAGCCTACGGCAGAGCTGGTTTAAAAATTACAAAAAGATTGTGAACAAAAATGTAATAAATAAGAAAAATCTTCACACAGTAATAAGTAACCACCCCGCTAAATAATTGTATTCAAGTCGATTTTTTGTTAACTGTAGATTTTAGTGGAATTTTAGTGAAAATAATTAAGAAATCATGCCTATAATATACATACGGTACACAATTTACTACAGAAATTTATTACAGAATTATTTTTGTGTACTTTTAATTTAAAATTGAAATTCTCGAAAAACAAATCGAGTTCCTACATCAAATGGATACGGCGATGGGCGATGGTCAATTTTTTTCGTACTCATAGTTTCTTGGACTGAATTACTGCTTACTGCAGTGAATAAAAAGACACTCTGTACAAATTCCCCCTTATTAGTATAAAAGGCGGTTTAAGTCATCGTTTTATCCATTTCTGTTTGAGATTTTCTTCGGGTGGAAATCTGAAATACGAGTATAATCTAAATTTAATTAAATATCAAGGAACTATGCAGGCCTCGTTCACCATTATTGAATAAAAATTAAAACGTCACGTATCACCACACATCGTAATTAAATAATTGAATTCTAAGTACGGACCTGTCTATTCATATTGTTTACACTATTCCACGATAGATGGCGACCGAAATATCACGGTTTAAAATAGTGATAAAAAACAATAATACCATATTTTTGTCAACAAAAAGGCTTTAAAAAAATCTTAAATCTGTTTTAATACATTATAATTAAAAAGATATGAATATTTCTTACGTAGTTGTTAGTTATTCATGTTATAATAGGGTGCGCCATCTTTTGTCGAGCAGTAAAACTATTGTACGAGACGTGAATAGATTTTTCTAGAACGAATCTAATAAATATCGAAAAAAAATAGTTACGAGTGAAATGTGATGCCATCCATGGTACCAAAACGTTTATCTGAGTAGTTTTTACAAGATAACACACAACACTTCATCTTTTTCTTTTAAATGACAACGCAAATAATAAATAATGATAAAATGGAATGGGAGCGGGAACGTAATGTTTACAAGACGAGTGCCGACAGACTGATAGGCCACGCCCACCGTGAGGACGGAATGGTTCTACATTGGTATCACGGTTCACAGTTGCTTATGCCATCTCCTCTTTGTATTTGCTTCGTGGTTTTTCGCAAATCATAATCGACTTTAAGCAGATAAGCAAGTCCTAAAATTCAGTGACTTGCAAGGAAAGGCATCATGACTTTAAAAATTACAAAGAGGTTTAATCAAACGATAACAAATTATTAAAAAGAGCGTAAACTAATTTCCCTTACGTCATTCCGGTTTCCAGTCGCTGCATTATAATCGTATGGAGAGTGAAGTGTTTTTCGCAGTTTCCGGCACGAGCGCCCGCGCCGGAAATTGACGTCAGCGCCCTACCCCGGAACAACATCCGGTACATAATCGTGGACGACACTGGACGCATTCATTTTTATAATAACTTTGTGAAACGGACGCGTTCATGTTTAGCGAAAATAAAATAGATTGATGGTTCCCTATTATTTTGCAAACAAAATATTTGCATAAATGGTGCATACAATTACTTAGACGTTTATCTGTGATTTCTGATTATGGTTTTAGATCTAGATTATGGCGTGTGATCTAAGGCGGTTCGCCCACGGTGACGCACATCGGAGCGACACACATTAAACGATTTTAGCATCGCACTGAATTGCATGGAATCGCACGGTGCAGCGCCTGCGGCTGACGCATTGACGCACGTCACTGTAGTACCCAAACGAATTTTGTCGCTTCGTCATGCGTCATCGTGGGCGAACCGCCACACACTCATGACAAAGTTTACAGTCATACGAAAGTACCCCGAACGCCCGCCCAGTTAGATAAACGTTCGGGACAATATCACCGTTTTTTTGGTTTTTGTGTTTATGTGATAAAATTAAGTGAACTGACAGATACACTTAGAATATTTTTTAAAGGCTGATAATTATAATTATATCAAAAAAGAACATAACCCAGTAAAAATACAACGTTATAAAAAAACTACCATTCCGCAACCGGCGACCACGCGTACCTTCCAAGAAAATAGTAAAAGCAAACACTTCAATCAAGTTCCATTAGATTAACTGCTAATTACAACAGCTGATGACGGTCGATAGCAATCGTTGAACTGAGCGGTATCGCGATCGTAGTTAATGACTAATTTCACAAGCCTATTTGCATGATCACGTAATACGCTCGGAAAATCTGATTTTGCAGTCAATATTTTGATAGACTAGTGGCCTAGTACTCAAACACTACTCAATTTTAAGTTGACGTCAATTTCGTGCTGTCACTGTCAATTCGCCTGACAGTGACAGTGACAGCAAGAGACTTAACGGCATCTTTTAATTGATAAGCGTTTGAGTATTTGGCAATTGCGTAACGTTACCAACATCAATCATGACAGTTGACGAGTCAAGATCAATATTCATTGCGTGGTACATAGCTGTGGAGAAGACGGATTGTTAATACAAACGTTGCTAGGGAAATTGTTGACCTGTCAAAATCATAGCCGATTACGAGTGTGTTTGATTAGAATGTAGGTAACTAGATTATTTTTCGCGTTATTTATACCTGGTCTTTTGGCTCCCGGTAAATATAGTCGCCACATTGCAGAACCAATTTTTATTGATGTAGGTTATTTTACATTTCTTCTATTGAATTTCTGTCAAAAAACTGCATCAATCGATTTTGGATTGAGATCGGTTATTGGTTTCAGTCGTATGAGAGATGTCAAGAGATGTCTGCACCATCCCCTTGTATGCTAATAGACTGAGATCACCAATCTGTTTTCAATCATACAGCGATTATCGCAGTATGCCTAGTCTTTATACAATACGAAAGACTTTAAATAATTTCTTCTTTTTCTCTCTTATCGGCACGAGCAATACAAGAATATCTCATGCCGTGGTGAAAAGATCGTTTAGGCTCAAAATGTTTCCCAAAATGTCCCCTGGTACCAGAATGCCCCTTTACCAAAATTATTCAGTCAGCAAGGTTGATAGCAGGGCCCAGGGTACGATGGACGTACCTACGTATCGTCACTCGTGAAGGCTCTTTTCTTGCATCCCCTTTAAATGAATGAAAAAGATATTCTATGATTAACTTATTATCGCAACAAATAACCCGTTAGCGCAATACAAATTCCCTGACTACGTCGCAACATTTATGTAATTTAAATTGGATTTTTATAAAGTAAGTAATCCAAGCTATAATCCGGACGCCATTGGCCATCGATTAAATTATCGTTGATTACGTTTGTTGATCCTGGTCGCAATGAAGTTACATGCTCGAACGTATCGGTTTTAATCCTTTTACCCTATTTTCAGTATGGAACACGATGGGGCGTTGGACTAGAAAAATTCAACGTGCCAGAATTTGAACTATCTGCATAGTTATACGATACGTTCTCGCTTCGATATTTGTTTTAGGAACAAAGGAAAATTGTCATTTTTGACCATTAGGAGCCATCAATTTTATTTATATCCTATAATTTGATTATCACTTGCGTTAACGGTCAAAGAAAACATCGTAAGGAAACCTGCACATCTGATCGGGCTCCATAAAACTCTCAACGGCATGTGTAATCCGCCAACCCTTACCAGGCAAGCGTAGAGGACTAATGCCTACACCCTTCTCTTTTTGAGAAGAAGCCCGTGCCCAACACTAGGACAGAAATAGGCTGTTTATGCTATGCTACGTTAGGCTAATCCCAGTCCTCAAATGTCATCATCATAAAATATCAGCCAAAATCAAACGTTTTTATTTCACATAAACCATTACAGGCGCTTATGAAAAGTCGAATTTAGGTGCACGGTTCCAATTAGTCGTTTCTCATGGAGAAGAGCCGGCAAGAAATTCCATGGTTACTCTTTTAAAATCCATATCTTTAACAATTTAAGTGGGTACAGTTATGAATTAGAATAGTTATGACAGAGCAATGTAGATTTAAGAGCAGGAAATAAACAAAAAAAAAAAGAAACTAGTCAGAAAGAAGAAGTAGAAAAATGCACGTGAGTAAACCGTAACTAATCGTAAATAAAAAAAAATGTCTCAAATTAAATAGATATCCAGGCATCTAGCAAGTCTACAAAGTTGTCACATTTACAAAAGGTAAAAGGACGCTAAACTATATAAAATCATAACAATCACCTATCCTAGCGGATATTACCATGATTACCATATTTGGCATGAATATCAATCAGTTCATCTCAATAGATCACTCTTAGCACGCCGTTGCAAAACCAAAAACCAAAAACCTAAAAAAAAACAAAAACGTAGCAAAGCCGTTGGTCCCGGCTGTCATTTGTAGATCTTTGACAGTCGTTACTGTTGGTCAGAAGCCAGAAAGTCTGACAACCAGTCTTACCAAGAGTATCGTATTACCCAGTTACTGGGTTGTGGAGGTCTGATAGGCAGTCGCTCCATGTAAAATACTGATATTCAGCTGAATCCGGTTCAACTGGAAGCCGACCCCAACATAGTTGGGAAAAGGCTAGGCAGGCAGAGATCACTCTTAGCACGGTGAGACAGAGTAAGAATTGGATTTCATCTGCCTTTATTAACCGATGCTTCCTGCCACAAAAAAGCTATTAAGCAGTCAAAATATTAGACATCCATAAAATATTTATGATTAGTTACGGTTTACTCACGTGCATTTTTCGGGATTGCACGACTAGTTTCGGATCCCGAAAAATGCACGTGAGTAAACCGTCACTAATCATAAATATGAATGTGTCTCACGAAAGTTATAATAATAATCCATAAAATAAAATTGGAGTGCACAACCTGAACCATCCAATACCTAATTAATTAGCAACTATAACAGACCAAACTTCCTTTCCTCAAAGGATATTTCGAGTTTTAAGTACAAACACTCCGTAAAAAAAACATACAATTTAAAAGCCGTAAAATTGGCGACAACTCCGCCAATACGGCTTCAAAAAACAATTTCCCAGTTCCCTCTCCTTTTTATTCAGTGGAGCTCCATCCAATCAAAATCTAACTGTGTATCGGTACGGACGGGCTTCGAAGTAAAAATGAGCAAGATGGATGGCGTGTCATCGTAGATACGGGGGCACGTCGCCCACTCCCGGGGAATAATTGCTGATATTAGGGAATATGCGCGCTTTTAGATGGCAACATTTGTGAACCTGTTGATGTATGGTAGGATTATTAATTCACTGGAGTAAACTGACAGGTGCTAATGTCAAATAACAATGCACTACTGTCGAAAAACAATGGTAAGACCTGTCAATTTACTACAGTGAATTAGTAATCCTACTTAAATCAAATCAGAAAAATCAAAATCCATTTATTTCAGGTTCTCCCATATAAAATTACAAGTAAAGCAACACGAAATAAATACAAATCACAATATAAAAATAAATACAATGTCATCATATCAGAAATACAATGTCACTTAAGGTGTATTGTGATGAACTGTAGTATCATTCTGTAAGAAACCCACCTCAATATCGACGGTTAGCTCGATATCCATAATGTCACAGTATGGATAATAGAAGCAAATAACACTTAGAATAAGTACTAAAGCATAGAAGGAGCGCTACTTAGCATAAACGAATCAAAATATAGCCATGCTATTTACTCATATGGCGGACTCGCTGTTGTCAGAGCGGGAAAGATAAACTTTTGACAGGCCGTAAAAATTAATTTTGTAACCTTTTGTACAGAGACTAGGGATGAGGGTATTCACACTATTAGACTATAGCTATCGA
Source organism: Amphipyra tragopoginis (assembly GCA_905220435.1). Lineage (NCBI taxonomy): Eukaryota > Metazoa > Arthropoda > Insecta > Lepidoptera > Noctuidae > Amphipyra > Amphipyra tragopoginis. Next base: position 11,304,502 of record HG992006.1, read on the forward strand.
TAAAATAAAGTCATCGTATAATGTATATTACGAAATATCTGAAGTGGACCGAAAGAAGGTGACTATGATTGTGTTAACCAAATAACAGCCATGCCGGATATTGCCATAGTACATTTAAATACTTACTTCTTAGAAAGTTATAATGACAAAAGTAAAGTCATAATATCATTATTATTCAGCCGAAAGATGCCCACTGCTGGACGTAGGCCTCTCCCGAGCATCATCATTTCGACTGGTCCTGTTATTATCGCTATCAATAAATAAAGTCATCGTTTAAGTATAAATGTCTATTATTTAATTTGCAATTACTAAAAGCTTCACAAAAGTTAAATACATTATTATTGAGTATTCCTTGTAATGTACTTGGACATGCACGTTTTTTTCTGTCACTAGAACGGCGCCACGTGGTCTCAGGTAAGTTGTCAATTTCGAGGCGCTGGAAATTTTAAACAAAATAATGATTGTTTTATATATAACTAGCGACTCGCCCCGGCTTCGCACGTGTACGTTTAATAGCTTAAAACCTTCCTCTTGAATCACTCTATCTATAAAAAAACGGCATCCCTAAAAATACAAGATTTTAAAGATAATTACGGTAAAGAGGTGTAAAATTTAGTGGCACCAAATGCAAACTGATTGAGAAGTAAGTTAATCATCGTTTATTTAATACGTTAATTTTGTTTAGATTCACTGTTCTCCTAATCTATCAGGCTTGAAGATTACGACTGTATTAACAGCATTTATTTGAAAGATAAACAAGACAATGAAATATTATCTGAAATAGTCTATTGTATGAATGGCCGAAAGAAGATGTCGAACGTAATGTTGCAAGAAAAAAAGATTTTAATTTTTTTATTTTCAATCAAGCTAAATCCAGTGCGGGGTTAATCTGTCCCAATTTTTTTTAAAGAAATTACTCGAATGCTTTTATTTCCTGTAGACATGCAATTCAATAAGAACTTAGGCTTTTAAATTTAGATTGAAGGTATAATGTTGGTATAGAGTCCTCCTTCAGTCTCCGCCATTTGCCAGAACGAGTAAAAGAAGATAAAGTGAAATGGCTGGAGGAAATTCTGTGGTGCTTTCTTGGAACCCAACCAATTTCGTGAGCTACCACGGCAATCAATTTATTTCGAAAATATTCGTCACAGGGAAACTTAAATGAAAAAAAAAGTATAAATACCTAATTAATTAAACCTAACACAAAAATCACGTTGTCGATAGATTTATCGATACAATTTTCGCACCCCTTTAATAATTTCTTTGGCGAATATTCATATTGATAAATAGATAAGATTTAGATAGTTTATACTTATTTATTTTACTTCTTCTAAAAGGTAATGTCTTACTTTTACTTATTTAATGTATAATGAAATATATTTAAAGGAAAATCTATGAATAAACATAAAAATACTACGTACTTGTGGAAACTGATATTTTCACTTTGATTTTTTGTACATCCCTTGCGAGATTTACATTTTTTTACTATTCAGGACGTAGCGCACACTCTTATTTATAAGAACAATGTGCACTTATACAAAACACAATTAATTAAATATAAATTCTAGACTAAAATATATTTTCAAATCACCGCGCCACTGACACAAGTATTATACGACAAAATTTAAAATGTCGTTGCCGTCTGACAGGGGGTACTAGTGGCGGGCAATTTAATTTGGTAGCTTGGCTTTGGCTCAAAATCTCGAAATTGCTCTTATTTGACAGATGCCCCTGTACGTTTTTCAAGTACTGAGGCGGCTTCTATGCTTTAGTACTTATTCTAAGAAATAACACAAAGGTAATCGACAGTATAATCAATAACGCGTAGTTTTGTTATCCACGCTGTGTCACGACAAGTGTCTTATTGACAGTCGCGAGAATTGCACTGCTGGCACCTTATTAGATAAGCAGACAGCGACCATTGACGATAAATGAATTTTATTTCCATTTCATTTTCATTTAAATGTGACTTTTCAATCATTTTTTATTGCATAAAAAATAACAATCAAAATACCTTAAAACGGCCATACATCAAAACGTGTTCTCGTCGTTGATCAAAAAAAAAAATTGAGATAAATACGCAAGAAACGCGACCGAGATACAACTATTTTTTGCAATTAATGGTGGCAGCTTGCAAAGGCCATTTGACAATAATATGTCAAATCCAGTACATTTAAAATTAATACCACGAGGGACAACACCAATACAACGTTTAAAACCTCAAGCACGGTAATTATAGACACAATAGATAAGTTAATTTAAGTGTCGTCCTGGGACGACGGGCGGAAACAAAGGTTTTTTCGTTTCTCATGGCTTTTTTTTGGAATGGTCCGTTTAGCGACTCGCGACCTCACCTCGTTCTGCTCATGATACAGGGCTCCGTTTGGGTCCGAAAATAGTGGAATAATTCAGAAAAAATAGACGTGAGTAAACCGTTATTTAAATGTTATATTGGTAATGTCATCAAGCGATCAGACGCGTGATTTTTGCAGCCAATTAAAAAGAGCAGAATGACTTAAACTTATATAGGAGAAGTTATTTCCAACGTTGTAAAGTGAAGTCAAGGCCTTAGATGAAAGAGAGCGAGAGAGAGGAAGCGTCTACAAAAAGAAATATGAAAACGCGTATATTTTTAAAATGTTAAACTAGATTTTCTGGGCAAAAGAATAATTAAAATTGCTACTCCAACAATGAAATTCCTTTTAGCAGAAATTCGCCAAAATTACTAGGTTCCGACCCTCACTTGTTCGAAAGAGTTTATTTTTCTATTCTATAAAATGTAAAACTGTTTTTATAGGTTAAATGCGGCTCTATTTCAGGGGTAACAAATATCTAAGTAAAATAACACTGGGTTTCCCCACACCTCTAAAACTTTAAATACTACCTTATTGCTAGCTTTACTCAACCCCCACCTTAGATAGCTGCATCGCATCTTGGAGAATAATACCATAATCCCTACAGTAAGGCTACATGGGGGAATTTAGTTTTCTAACCGCTTAACATAATACCTGAGTTGCAACACTCATTGGAGGAGATCAGAGTCCTAGACCTTGTTACAAATCATCATCACTGCAAATTATTAAACAAAGTCAGCATCTGTCCGTCCGTGCGCTATTTTGTTCGTAACTACTGGCCGGATTTTATTACGGTTTTCACAATTAAATAGATTTATTCTCGGGGAAGGTTTATCTGTAATATTTATAAACGTGTTAGCTGAGCTATCAGGATTTTTGTCTAGAAAGTCGAAAAATGAATATGTTTGATGAAAACTGATGAAAAAAACCTTAATCAAGTAGCTTAATGGTACCCGTACGAAACCGGGGCGGATCACTAGTCTACCAATAATTGTTTTTTTTTTTTCAGTTCTGTTCATCATCAGCCCGTTAACGTCCAGTGGCGGACATAGGCCTCCTAAATGGTATTTTTTTTATCGTGGAATCTGTCATGTATCCGCCTGGAGAAGACAAAGGGTAATGTCCGAATAAAGCCAACACGGTGTTCCTCTCATCTATCTAAAGCCCGGTAGTGTCATTCTGTAAGAAACCCACCTAAATATCGACGGTTAACTCGATATCCATAATGTCATAGTATGGATAATAGAAGCAAAACACACAGATAATCGACAGTATTCGACAGTACAGAAGACGACACGTTTGGTGCAGTGGCTAAGCAATTGGCTTCTGCGCTACGGGTCGTGGGTTCGATTCCCACACGGAACAAAAATTTGTATGGCCTACAGATGGTTGTTTCGGGTCTGGGCGTTTGTTTGTGAGATTTGTGTCTGTAAACACACTCACGATACAAGAGAAATCTTAGTGTGGGGCAACGTTTTCTTAAAAAAAAGTATAATCAATAACGCGTATCTTTGTTATCCACGCTGTGTCACGACAAGTGTCTAATTGACAGTCGCGATCGAGGTGAGATTCTTACAGAATTGCACTGTAGTACGGGATCTTAGCCCGCCACTTGCATTGGCCCGTGCTCCATGCGGCCTTCACACTAGGCCGCAATGTTCTCTAGAGAGGCGTGCACAGAACACGGCCAGCACGCCACTGTCTCAGTCCTGTCTCTGAGCGGACAATGGACTGCAAGGTACGACACACCTTGTTCCGACATGTAAAGCTTAAACCGAATTAGGTAGGTGAACGGAGTAGAAGGCAATGGCCTATTTTTTTATTATTTTTTTCATTCACCTTTAATCATATTGATCTTTCAATAAATACTACTAATTTGAAGTAAACTTTCACACTAAAATAATTATAACAGAAATTTTGAAATAAATAAATCAATAATTTAGATTCTTTTTTTTTTTAAACGTTGCCCCACACTAAGATTTCTCTTGTATCGTGGGTGCGTTTACAGACACAAATCTCACAAACAAACGCCCAGACCCGAAACAACCATCTGTAGGCCATACAAATTTTTGTTCCGTGTGGGAATCGAACCCACGACCCGTAGCGCAGAAGCCAATCGCTTAGCCACTGCACCAAACGTGTCGTCAAACACGAAATTCGATAGAATTTCGGTAGTAGATACCTATTGATGGATCAAATTCATACTAAGGGAATGAAAATTTTAAAAAAATACTACCTACTCCAAAGCCTTCTAAACTTTCAACTTTACTCAATATTTTTCCAGACGGAAAAAAAACATCCGGTATATGACAACACTAGTTTCAATTGTTTTTAGCATAAAGGTCAATGTCCTCATGACATTGAGCTCCAGATTCGTATAATTGATATCATGTGCGCTATTAATTCATCAATCAAAATTGTACTAGATTGCTAAATAAAATTGATAGGAGCTGTAATTGATGTATGAATCGTCTAATAGTTTTGATTGTTTCTATTATGATTTACATTAATTGTTAGCAACATTAATTGAAGTCGAGGTCTTAATCAGAGAGGTGAGATCAGACATTACAAAAGTAGAATGAAGAGACAGCCAATTGCATTCAGGACCTCAAAATATAGGACCACTTGATGATGTCCAGAGGCATCCTGGGCTTCAGTCCAGGTTGAAAGTGTAATTAATGTTTCTGTGATAGGAAAATTTAATTTATCGATCGAGGTTAATTGTTCTCTTACTGAATTGTAACTGTTTTTATATGTTTATGTTTCGTTGGTCTATTGGTCGCAAACGCGACTGCGGAGCGTGAAGTTCTGGTTTCGATCCCCAGGTCGGGCCAAGTGTTATTGGGTTTTTCATATTAAGAAGTTCTCAGTAGCAACCCGGAGTCTGGGTTTGTACCCGGTTGATGGCAATAGACTCGCCCCTAATTACATGGGAATTCAACATAACGGCAAAATAAGGATGTAGTAGAAACAGGGTGAAATTGTAAACACTCAAGAAACCGAAATGGGAGATTTTACTCATCACTATGAACAACTTTTACTATTGGACCAAACCTGAAATCGTGAAAAAAAAACAGCTGTTCCCTACATTTATGTTCGCATAACTCGTCAAAATGTAAACAACAGCTGTTTTTTTTCGCGATTTCAGGTTTTGTCCCATAGTCAAAGTTGTTCTTATTCTTTGTTGTACAGAAGAAAATCACAATAACAAAATTACAATTTAGTGAAGTCATGTACAAAGGCGAGCTTAACTCAAAAATGAGTTTTCTACCAGCAAACCTTTGAGTGATAGAGAGAGATTGATAGCGTGGCTGAGGGCAAACTCCAGTGTACAACTGTCTATTTAAATCTACTTATTTATGCTATAAAATAAAATATAATATACCTAATTAAATATATAACAAGAATAAATATACAGTGGTGGACCTATAATTAGAAACACCAAGTGTGACTTTTATTTTTAGTACAAATTAACTTGATAATTAATGTTATACGTATCATAGAGGGCTTACACCTATTTATCTATAATGTATCCACATCATGAAGTATTATTACGTCAGTTTTGGAAATATCATACAACCGTTTATGTAAAAAATGGTATACTTTATGACATAAAATGAAGCAGCATAACGTACTAAGATGGACAACTAATTGGAAACAGAAAAAAAACATTAGCATAAATATGAACAAAGGTAACGAAACAATAAATAATGAAGTTAAATGGTACAAACGTTTAATAATAAACAATTAATGTTTGGTTGGAAAGCCTCTGCTGTCGATTACAGCTCTACAACGACGTGGCATTGATTCTATCAATGTTTCATACATTTCCAGAGGATTTTTTCTCCAAGCTTCTACAAATGCGTCTTAAAGTTGTTGTAGTATGATACTAGTAGTAGTACGATATTAGTGTTACGTTTAATGGACAATGTTTTCTTTACAATGTACCACAAACTTAGATTTGATTCAAATCTGGATTATTTGCAGACCACTCTAACACCGACACTAATTAGTCTCTTAGAAATGCTTTAACGTTGTTTCTTTGGTTTGGATTATTGTAGTGTTGGTGTTAGAGTGGTCTGCAAATAGTTCAGATTTGAATCAAATCTAAGTTTGTGGTATAATGTAAAGAAAACATTGTCCAATAAACATATCACTAATATCGTACTACTACTAGTATCATACTACAACAACTTGTAGGACGCATTTGTAGAAGCTTGGAGAAAAATTCCCTGGAAATGTATGAAACATTGATAGAATCAATGCCACGTCGTTGTAGAGCTGTAATCGACAGCAGAGGCTTCCCAACCAAACATTAATTGTTTATTATTAAACGTTTGTACCATTTAACTTCATTATTTATTGTTTCCTTACCTTTGTTCATATTTATGCTAATGTTTTTTTTCTGTTTCTAATTAGTTGTCCACCTTAGTACGTTGTGCTGCTTCATTTTATTTTATAAAGTATACCAGTTTTTACATAAACGGCTGTATATTATTTCCAAAACTGACATAGTAATACTTCATGATTTGGATACATTATAGATAAATAGGTATAAGCCCTCTATGATACGTAAAACATTAATTATCAAGTTAAATTGTACTAAAAATAAAAGTCACACTTGGTGTTTCTAATTATATGTCCACCACTGTATATACAGGGTGGTAATTTGAGATGGGGCATGAAGGGCAGCTACCTTAACCATTGTAGCTACAGGAAAACGTTCTTAGAAGACCACCCCTAACTTTTGGGATAATTTCAATCGGCATTCACAGATTTTGAAAAAAAAGTACAGTCAGCGAGAAAAAGGGCTTTTTTCACAAAACTTTTTTATGATGCCAATCGATCCTATTCCCCATAAGGATCAAAAGACTCTTCCGGACCAACTGAGGTTTGAGTACTAGAAACGTTAGAAATAACAAAAAACTATTTGAGATGGGTTATTTATAAGGGCAGCTACCTTAATCGTTGTCGCTACAGGAAAATGTTGACAGCAAACTGGCCATAATTTTTAACATTATTTCAAAATACATAGAAAGAAATTGAAAAAAAAAAATTGGTACAGTCAGCAAAAAAATGGTCAGTTCTCACAAAACTTTTTTATGATGCCATTCGATCCTATTTCCCATGAGAATCAAAATACTCTTCTGGACCTACTGAGGTAAAAGTACTAGAAACATCAGAAATCACGAAAAACAATATTTTGTGAAAAGAGACGCTTATGCCGAAAAATTTTTTTATTTTATTTTCAGAATCTGTGAATGCAGTTCGAAATATTTTCAAAAAATATGGACAGTCTCTTAAGAACATTTTTCTCTAGCCACAACGGTTAAGGTAGCTGCCCTTATTACTACCCCATCTCAAATAAGTTTTTTGCGTTTTCTGACTTTTCTAGTACTCCAACCTCAGTTGGTCCGGAAGAGTTTTTTGATCCTTATGGGATATGGGATCGATTGGCATCATAAAAAAGTTTTGTGAAAACAGCCCTTTTTCTCGCTGACTGTACTTTTTTTTCAAAATCCGTGAATGCCGATTTAAATTATCCCAAAAGTTAGGGGTGGTCTTCTCAGAACGTTTTCCTATAGCTACAATGGTTAAGGTAGTTGCCCTTCATGCCCCATCTCAAATTACCACCCTGTATATTTATATATATAAACTATATAATATACCTACATAAATATAATATTATCGATCATTCAGAGAGGAAATGCTACTCTTGAAAACGGGCTGTCGCGTATTGAGTGTGGGAGAGAGTTCCATTGACGCACTGCACGAATAGTGAAAGAACCATCATAACGGCTGGAAGTGTGACGCAGAGTACGGAGCAGAAGAGAAGCAGCCGAGCGACAAGGTTTACCCCTGGGGACAAGGTACTCAAAGCGTTCTCGAAGATATACAGGAGAGTTAGAATTATGAAGAATAGAGAAAAGAAGAGTTAGAACATGAGTATCCCGACGCTGCCGAATTGGTAGCCACCTTAATCTGGTTCGAAATTCGGACACATGGTCATACTTTCGAAGACCAAAAATAAAGCGGATACACAAGTTCTGCAGTCGTTCAAGTTTATTTAGAAGTTCCTCCGTTGCGTCAAGAAAACAGACATCTGCATAGTCTATAAGTGGTAGAAGAAGAGATTGTGCAAGAGTAACCTTAGTTTGAAATGGTAAGAATTTCTGGAGACGTTTGAGAGACTGGAACGAGTAGTACACCCTCCTACTTACCTCCGCAATGCGAACATCCCAGGAGAGGCTAGAATCTATAAAGACTTCTAGATTTTTAGCACTTTTGGAATAAGCTATAGGCACAGAGTTGTACACAACTGGAGGTAGAGACTGGTGATCTAAAAGGTTAAACATGTATCTGCCACCAACAATGAGAGCTTGAGATTTAGCTGGATTAACCAAGAGTCCGAAGGACTTAGCCCACTTGTTTATATTTTCAAGGTCACTATTAATGGCATCAACAGCTTCAGCGATGTCCCCTACTTGAAAGTGACGATATAGCTGCAAGTCGTCTGCATAGAGATGATAGCTAGAAGTCAGGACCTAGTGATGGCGTTTATAAAAACGGAGAAGAGAAGAGGAGAGAGAACGCTACCTTGAGGGACACCCGCAGTCAGATCACACCACTCAGAGGAGACCTCATCTGAGCGAACGGACTGCGAGCGACCGTGAAGATAAGAGTTTAACCACTCAATTACCTGTGTAGAGACATTAAGAGAGGATAGGATTCCTAAGAGGATGTCGAAATCAACTGAATTAAAAGCACTGTTAAAGTCCAATAAAACTAGTACCGTGAGAAGAAGAAGAAGAAGTTGTTCATAGTGATGAGTACAATCTCCCATTTCGGTTTGTCGAGTGTTTACAATTTCAACCTGTATACACCTCTGCTCAACCTTTCCGGGAATAGAGGCGTGATATTATGTTATCTGTGTACTTAGCAACTTTACGATTGCGTTGTAACCAAATAAAGTAAAAGTTAATAAACATAAAGGTAGGTAGTTCGCGGTAACTTCAAATCAGTCAGTTCTTGAGTTTCAACACCTGGCCTGGAAGCGTCGGGAAATGTAAATAAAACTAGTTTAACTTCACTTTATAATGTTGTACGTAGTTAGTGGTGAAAGTAAGTAAATAATTGACTCCGACGGAAAGCGGACCCTTGCGGGTAGGATAAGAATGTTGCAACAGTTTTCTACCAGGGAAAACTATCTTATCAAAGAACACAGTTGAGAGAACAGCTGCTATGGAACACCCGATAAAATAGACGCTTATAACATAACACCACGGCTGTATTCCCCGAAGGGTTGGGCAGAGGTGTGTTGTACACCCACATTTTGCTGTCATGTTTAAGTTCCATGTAATAGGAGGCAAACCTATTGCCATCAACCGGGCACAAATCCAGACTCCAGGCTGCTACTGAGAACTTCCTAATATGAAAAACCCAATAACACTCAGCCCGACCTGGGGATCGAACCCAGGATCCCACGCTCAGCTAGACCAACAAGTCAGTGCTAAGTGCATACCTAGTTAAAGTCATCATCTGCCTAGCCTTTTCCCAACTATGTTGGGGTCGGCTTCCAGTCGAACCGGATGCAGCTGAATATCAGTATTTTACATGGAGCGACTGCCTATCAGACCTCCACAACCCAGTAACTGGGTAATACGATACTCTTGGTAAGACTGGTTGTCAGACTTTCTGGCTTCTGACCAACAGTAACGACTGTCAAAGATCTACAAATGACAGCCGGGACCAACGGCTTTACGTGCTTTTCGAGGCACGGAGGAAACTCGCTATGGTAAATGGTCACCCATCCACAGACCAACCTCGGCAAGCGCGGCTTAACCCGGAAGATCGGTCTATGCGGCTGTAATTATTTAGCCACGAGCTCCTCTGCATACCTAGTTAAAGTATAACTAACAAACATTATCTTTACATAAGAGCAGTGTTCAATTTTTAACATTCTTTAAGGTTTCAATCAACGGTTTAACTTACCTATGTAATTTTCAGAACGCACCACCGAACCATACAACGTGACATATACATATAAGTACATAGGATACAAGAATGACCTGTAACAAGGTTTTATTCCTAAAACCTACTTCAGGCACCAATCTCTCACAAAGGTGGAAAAGTTAAATAGTTTTAAGTTTACATTTATCTTAAGACCACTTATGATAGAAGAATAGAGTGAAGAGAGAATAAATTATATAATAAGAATGTAAAAAAAAGTACTTAATTTTATTTCAAATAAAGGGAAGAAAGACCGTTAAAAAAAACCTATGAAAAAATAGAGGAGATACCTACTCGCTTTTCAGGTTATTGGAGGGAACATTTTCTGTGCTTGTCGCAACGAGTGATGTGAAGATACTAAGAAGTTTATGGAGTTTGACGTCATCTCTCTTTAGTGCTGTCTCTGTCTAAAGAACAATTTTAAATCGCTTATAACTTGATATACTTCTTTTTTTCACTTTTGCCAATGTTTTTTTCAAAAGTTTCGAGTTTAAAACATTTAAAAAAACTCTTCCCCTCTTGTAAAATTGTTATTCTCTGTAACACTTGATTGCATTAATTTCTGCTGCTGCTGCCTAAAATGTATGTTGTACGTAAAGACCGAAGTCGCTTCTTTAACCGATCGAGTCGGTGACCGCGAGGAGGTCGACTACACCCATGACATGACGCAGTTTTGCTATGGCATGCGTAATAAGCCCATACTGTCGCCCTACTGGGCACGGGCCTCCTTTGGCTGGAGACCTATCAGGTCTCGCAAATAACTGGCCGCTTACGTAAAATCGGTTCGCAAGGACAATAATAGAGAACAAAAAAAAGTGAGGCAAGCAGAATAAAAGAGAGAGAAAAAGCTCTCTTCGTCTCAGAATAAGAAAGGGTTAGGCCATAGTTCATCACGCTGGCCTGGCCCGCAGAGGGCCAATTATAATAATAGAAACTTTTATCAATTGCAACTGAATCGTTCATTCAGACAGTTTTCGTTTACGAAAACTGTCAAAATGTCTGGTTTTGTTTTTGTTGTCAAACAATTTGCTCGTTTTTGTAAACGTAAACTGTCTGTATAAACGATTCAGTTGCAATTGATAAAAGTTTTTGTTAGTAGAATTGGGCTCCTGGTGCGGGTTAGCACACACCATCGAAAACTTTATGGAGCACTCTCACATGTGCAGGTTTCCTCATGATGTTTTACTTCACCGTTAATACAAGTGATGACCAAATTCTAATCCGTAATGAATTCGAAAAGTCCGGGATCGAATAAGGAGGCTCCTTCATAGAAGATAAGCGTCCAACCGCAAGTTTATCTCTGCTAATGGCATACAATATAATAATCCAATAAAGATTCTAACCTCCTTACATTCGCACAAACAAACCGACCCAAAGTTCCGTATATGAAACACAAGAAGCTCTCGGATGCAATGTTTCGAAAGCGAATTTCTCGTGTGTTCCGTCGATCACGTTTTATGTAGCGAAGCGAAACGAATCGATGCGGATGAGGGATGTTAGCGAAATACAGAGATAAGTCACGTTCGTGGGCCCCTACTAGTTGATGGATTAACCGCTTACTGCTTTAACTCGATCGTGTTAATCATAATTTGAAGTAAAGTTTGGATCAGTGATCAAAATTGATGCATTTTTGTTTTGTAAATGCTATTATTAATTGCTCAAAATAAGCAACGTAAAAGCGCCCACAGATATACCAGAGTTTGTTCTGTAATAACATGGATATTCTACTTTATTTCAGCTGGAATAATTTTGAAAAGAGACTTTACTTTCAAAATATTTTTTATTCTTTATGAACAACTCTTATAATTTGACTATACTATTTGACTATATTTTTTTTTAAGAAGTCTCGAAACTATTACCTACTTAAATAATGTGCAACATTGAAAAAAGCAATTAAATATTTAATAAAATGCCCAAGTTATAAACAATTTAAAATTGTTCACAAGACAGAGACAACACTACTACGAGTAACTTAAGACGTCATACCTAAAAACTTCATAGTGACTTGACATCACTCTGTACCGTTCCGTGTATCCGTTTCGCGTGACAAGGGCAGAAAAAGCTTCCTCAACAAACTTCGAAAGTTCCTCTATTTTTCATCGATTTTATTTATTTATTCACAGAACGTGTTCTTTCTATACTTTCTATAAAATAATACTAAATTGTTGTACATTTTTAAACCTATATTATTTTCTCTAAAGGTATACACGGTGACACTGACATTCGACACACGGCAATCGCGACACTGAAATTAAAGCCGAACTCATGCAGAACTCAGTGTAACGGCGATGTACACACTACGGCACTTGGTGTCGACACTAAGTGTCGAGTGTAAAGTGTCGCCGTGTATCCTTACCTTAAGAAGCTATCAATGTTTTTCATATAAAGCCTATCATAATTTCTATTTCTTCTACTTAACGCGATTAAGGTCTCCGAACTCCTTGGATTCCTCATATTTTTTTCTCAGTCTACCTCATCATCTTTCAAGAGTAGTAGAGCTCCTTGTGAAAGAGTGCGTCAGGGGAAGTACTACCGCCATTCTGAGTCCATACCTATTTCTGCCGCTAAGCAGCTATTCCGATTTGAAGGGTACGGGTGCCGGTAAAATTACAGGCACATGAGACTTTCCAACTTTGTCTCTAAGGTTGGCAACGTATCAGCAATGCTCTTTGTGTTGCAGGTGTATCCAGGGTGAAAACGAATTCGCGTAATTCCTTCAAACCGCGTGATCTACTGGTGACACAGATTAACCCTAAATGGGTATTTTAGAAAACCAACTGCAATTAAAAATCTAAATAAAAGCTTGCTTTTCTATTTCTGAGTCATTTTAGAGCCCCGAGTTAACTGACTGCAAAGACCGATATCGCCTTAGTCGTGCCCGCCAGCCGTGTCGCCGTGCTTTCATTCTTTTACGCGTCATCGAAATGTTTAATAAAAAACAATTAGTTTTTAGAATCCTTGTAGTTTAGGTACGATCACTTACCCCAACAACTTGAAAAAAAAAGTTTTTTTTTTATCCAGCTAATCCCCGTGCGGGGTCAATCTACACCAGTAGTAGTTAGATCATGTGGTTTTAAGAAATTACACGAATTCGTTTACACCCTGTATAGGTGGCGGTAGCATCAGGTGAGCCATCAGCTTGTTTGCCGAACTAACCACATTTCTATGTTCACATCAGGCACAGTAGTTTGTAACTAAATCAAATTCAAGCTCATAGTACGGGCACTAATCTCAAACGACAGCTGCTTGCTTACATCGCTAATGTAGTGAACGGGAACAAATCTGTGATGCTGAGCTATCTGCTCGCAATGAGGGCTATCAAGTGATCCAAATGATACACTTATCAATTTGCAGGTTCAATGAGTAGTTAGCTTGGAATTAGATAATTTTGCATGCACGAAGTGTAGAAGCTTTTAATTCTGGCTAGAATATTATAGAAGCTAGAGTAGAATAATTTTGTGGAAAGAAATATTAAGTAAGTAGCATTTTTTTGCTGGTAAAAAATAAAAAAAATATGTGGTTTTAGGATTCCCTACACAAAAGGTAAAACGGGACCCTATTACTAAGACTCCGCTGTCCTTCCGTCCGTCCGTCTGTCTGTTACCAGGCTGTATCTCATGAACCGTGACAGACAGTTGAAATTTTCATAGATGATGTATTTCTGTTGCCACTATAATAACAAATACAAAAAAAGAATAAAATAAATATTTAAGGGGGCTCCTATACAACAAACGTGAGTTCGACTCGCACTTGGTTTTTTTTATTATTGGCTTGGCCGCGTTTGACCCTAATGACACCTGATGGTAAGCGCAGACAGGGTCTAAGATGGAGCACACGAATCCAAGTAACAGAGATATAGAGGGATGCCCCACTCTGGCTCTCACATACACACGACGGAACACAGTAAACTGTTTGGCGCCGGACTTTAATGTGAGGGTGGTAGCTAGCCAGGCGGACCGTATAGATCCTATCACCAAGCATGCTGGATTTGGTTGAATCTTACAACACGCGTCTATTCCCAGCGAGCGGTGAGGAAGTTTATTCTACCCCGTCCCCACACGGGAAAAAAGAAGAAGATTAAATACCTGTCTTCAAGGAGGATGACGTCAGGAATAAAACCTTTGCATAAACATTTTCAATCTTAGGGTCAAAATACACGTCCGATACTTGCTTCCGGGAGCCGTATCCGACTATCTGATCGGATTCATGAAATACACGTACGATTCTCGTGTCCGATTTTTTCTGTACGACGACGACGCGACGCCCGGACAATGCTTACGATTCTGACATCCGATCCAATAGCCTGATCGTACGTGTAATTCATGTTCAAACAAATGTATGACGCGGAGGCTTTCAGATAGTCTGGGGCCTAATTCTCCTAAAATAAATCTTGATAGGTAAATCACAACCGAACCAAGGCCGAACCGTTCATTCAGACAGTTCTCAATTTCAAAAGCTATCAAATTGTTTGACACAAAAAACAAAATCAATCATTTTGAAAGTTTTCGAAAACAAAAACTGACTGACGGTTGTGGTTCGATTGCGTTTGGCAACAATTTATTTTAGGAGAATTGGGCCCCTGATCAGACTATCGGAACCGACTATCGGAGGCAAGTATCGGACGTGTATTTGGGCTCTTAGAAACAACGCAACGTTGTAGTATAAAAAGCCGCCCCATATACTTAATTACATATTTGTAAAGCTTGTAAATCAATCCACCTAGAACATGCAATGCCAGCAATTAAAGCATATTTTTTCTAACCTTCACTTATAACGGCTACGTGTCACACGACACAAATACAAGGTTAGTCGGAAAGGGGGCACTAATCCGTGGGCCACTTAAATTATCACTGATGACTGTTTCAAAACAAGTTTTGTTTCAAAATTCGATAATTTTATAATAATTTTTCATCCCCTCTTTAGTTACGAACTCAGAAAATGTAGCTATTAATCCGTGACCCCAAATATGACCTGTACCCCAAGTGTGAATTTTTTACGTTACTACTGTAGTTGCGTCACGCCAAAAATGTATGAAAATTTATGCAGAGCCTCTAGCGGCGAATAGCGTGATTAAAAATTTGTTTGTCATTTTTGGCGTGACGCAACTACAGTAATAACGTAAAAAACTCACACTTGGGGTACTGAAATGTGAACACAGCTGATCATAGCTGAGGATGAATAGATTTCAGCGTTTTTTAATGAATTCTTTGAACAGCTATCTCTCTTAAACTATTGACTTTTGGGGAGAGTTGTAAAACAAAAGTAATTCATTATTATGGGTACTTTAATACCCTTTCAGATTAATATCCCCTTTCGGACCAACCTTGTATATTCAATAACCTTCAAATTCACAACCGGTACGCACTCGCACATACTTATATCCATAAAAGCAAAGTGCGAACCCAATATCAGCTAATGTACACCCCTCACTATTTTTTTCCTTAATCCCCAAATATGCATGCTCCATATTTCAAGGTAGAAGGGGCAACGTGCACCTGCAGATAAGAGCCCATCAATCACACTTGGCTATAAACAGAGCAACACCATTACCCCTCTGGAAACCTTTGGGAAGCAATATTTCATGGCATGTTTATTATAGGAGCAAGGTAGCAGATCCTTTTATGTGTAGGTATAGAAAAGTGGAGTGTGAAATTTGTCTGGGGGTTAAAGGCATAATTTTAAATAACTAAGAGCCAGATTGCTGATAATATTAATACAACGTGTAACAGGAATAACGCAAATACTTCAATTAGAATATTTAGTTACAATATAACTGAATATTATAACTTAATATTCAGTTATAATATTTAAGAGTACCTAATATTTCAGTGTATACATACCTAAACTGAAATAAAATACTGAAAAATTTAATATTGTTTAAATGAGAAAATAGTATTAATTTTCAGTCTTACCTGCATTTAAAATTCAGCCTTACAGCGTTGATATTAGGCTCAATCAAAAGAATGATAGGAAAAAACACTTTTTTAAAAAAATACACATTAAAAATGCCTGAAACCATTCTGACACCAATCCTTAACAAACTACTTTCAGGGTTTACGTTTATTATGTTACACATTGTATATTCGATTGCTGATAGCTAATAATCGTAAATCTGATTGTTATTTGTTTGCATTAGTTACTCTCGGGATAGTTTGCAAATTCAATACTAGATCGTAATTGTCTGTGAAATTTATAAAATCTAGCTATAAACGCGACCGCGTTACAGTTAACAGCTCATGGTAGCGGTGCTTGCAAAGGCCTTTTGACAGTAAAATGTCAATATCAGTACATTTTAAATTAAATACTCTATTTTTCCGATTGCATATTCGGATGGTAATCCAGTATTTGCGTCTTATACCGTGTACGCAGATCGAACACGAACATCACGAACACGAACATCGAACACGAATCACCTATGAAGGTGTTCGCCGAACACACTTTGGTAATGGTACACGAATATCGAACACGTTGTTTGCATGTAACGTGTTCGATATTCGTGTACGCGATGTTCGTGTTTGTTCGTGCGTACACGGCTTTACGTTTTAAAATGTCATAGTGAACAACGGCCTACACATATTTAAAAAAAGAACAGGCAATTGTACATTGTAATAAAACACTGGCCAGTAAAACCAAGTAATATCCTCGGTACAGCACTCCATTTTTAAAACAATAACAATTTTAAATATGGAACGCATTTTACAACATGTACAGTTGCACACAGCAAAACGAAAAATGTACCAAAGTTTTCGTTCCATTTCCCAAAAATGTTAAATTCGTAAAATTTTACTCTTATATCAGAAAGTATAAAGTAGGTACATAGTGCCATATCATATAGAACGCATATTGCGGGACCTTTCAGAGTAGTTTTCAGAAACTGTCTGTCGCATACCGGAGCCGGCTTCACAGACATTCTAGTGGCAATATCGTAGCAACGTAATATACAAGTAACATATTAATCTAGAGAATGTTTGTGTCTGTTTCGACGTATGAGTGTACACCAGGTATGTTAATCGCGGTGTCATATTGCTTTGCGTTTGGAGCGGGTGGGATTTAAAGTTTTACCCGTGAAGGCATTTTCTCCAAATAACATGTAGACATACATACATAAACTCACGCCTTTTTCCCATGGGGGTAGGCAGAAACTGTAGAACGCCACATGCTACGATCCTTACATACTCCTTTCGCTTCGTCCACGGTCATACATATTGTCACACACGCACGCCGGTTGAAAGTACTACGCACCTGTCCTTTTTGAAGAACATCACCAATAACATCAATGTATGTCCTTCTAGGGCGTCCTCTACTGGCGTTTCCACTGACATTCGCCTTATAAATTCCCATTGTTAATCGCCGTTCACTCAATCTTTCAACATGCCCAAACCACCGAAGCATACTCCTTTCAATTTTCGTCACTACATCATCTTTTAAACCGCAACTTTGTTTTATCACATCATGCCTCAATCTATCATTCAAAGTTACACCGCACATACTTCGCAAGGAACGCATTACCACTGCATTTATTCTACTTTCATGACTTCATGACATGTAGTTACTTCTTTAAGTATTAATAATACTTCCAGGCCATAGAAATAGGAACGGTCTGCGAGGACCGTCAAAAAGTAGTAAAACAGAAAAAATAATAAAAATGTCTCTAGAAACCCATTGCTGGTCAACTCTCTCAAAGTACCGAGGCAATACAAGGGTATCACGGCTATTTACAAATCTTTCTCGCATTGATGGTACTAGAAACTAGTAGTAGTAACTAGATAGTAATCTGCCACAAAGACAAAGTCAAAGTCAAATAGTTTTTATTTCAAGTAGACCAGATCCCTGGTGCTTTCAAAAGGTCAACACTAGGGGCTCGGTTCCAAGTAGTATGTCCTTTGGAGAAGAACCGGCAAGAAACTCCATAGACACTCTTTTAAAAAAAGTAAATGGTTTGACAATTTTCATTGTAGTAATGTGAGAACAATGCAGAATAATGTACATGCAGTTAACAACATGAAAAGCAATGAGAAAGTTAGCCTTTTAAAATGATTGCCATAGCAGTTACGAGCTGACCAGTCCCAACAGACAGCACCCGTTCACGAGCATGACGCATGCATCGGCGTCGCTCAGCTCAACCATGTTGCAGGGAACTCAACGACCCGATGCACAACGCCACCATCAGCGAGACATTTTAGCGAGCATGACAGACTCATACCGATAGACAATAGGCAGCTAAATATTAATAATGAAAGTGTAACACTATACGCTGCATGGTCCTCACATTTTACAGCCTTTTGTAGAAATAAAAATAGAATAAAATAACATTAATAATTGCGATTCATGTCAAACTAATATAAACAAATATTAGCAATAAATAAATTAAATGAAATGTCAGAAAAAAAAAACAATCAAAATTGGAAACATTAGAATAAAAAAACTAAGATAAAATGACATACTTATTGAGTCAATAAAATAAAAAAAAAAAAAAAATTACAATAAGTAAGCATTTCAATAATATCCGTTTGTTCAGTTAGACGGTGCCAGAGGAGGGAATCGTATGCCAGACATCTTTATCTTCTACTGATTTAGGCTATAATATGCTTTAGACATTAGTACGCGTTTGATACAAAGAACTGAAATGCGTAAAGAATTATGAAAACCGGCCAAGTGCGAGTCGGACTCGCGCACGACGGGTTCCGTACCATGGCTCTGACGCTTAATACCAGAATCGCTAAATACCAGATTCGCAAATTACCAGACTCGCAAAACACCAGATTCGCCATATACCAGATACGCAAAATACCAGAAACGCAAAATACCAAAAGTACAGTCCTAAACAATTGAGTTATGTTTATAGAATATCCTGTATTAGTAACTATTTCTTCGATACATAAATGAGATAGCTATACAAAAAAGGTCACTATAAACTGCACTGGCCACTTTTGCTTTGATATAAGAGATGATGATGTTCTGCAAAATACCAGAAACGCAAAATAAGGCCCTTCGCCCACTGGCGGGCGGGCATGGCAAAGAATTGATTAAATTCAAATAATTTTAAACCTTATTTTAATTACTTTAGCACTTGTATTTGCTTAGCATACCGCGGGATGCTTCGTCGTGCCGCAGCATGCCGAAGCATCCCGCAGTACGGTAATTATGAGTTCTAAAGCGTATAAATAAGGTTTAAAATTACAGAATTTGTACAGATGAAATAGATTTTTAATTAAAAAAATAACAATATTAACTAAAGTAAAGACTAAAGTATAAAACCCAGAATCATTAATATAATATATTATATTATATGTATATTAGTGATTCTGAGTTTTATACTTTAGTCTTTACTTTATTTATTTTTTCAATTAAAATTTTGTTTTCAGCTGTACAAAATCTGTTATTTTGCGTTTCTGGTATTTTGCGTATCTGGTATATGGCGAATCTGGTGTTTTGCGAGTCTGGTAATTTGCGAATCTGGTATTTAGCGATTCTGGTATTAAGCGTCGGAGCCCGTACCATCACTACATAGTATAAACAAAGTCGCCCGCTGTCTGTCTGTCCCTATGTATGTTCTTTAAAACTACGCAACGGATTTTGATGCGGTTTTTTTAATAGATAGAGTGATTCAAGAGGAAGGTTTATATGTATAGTACATTGCACCCGTGTGAAGTCGGGGCGGGTCGCTAGTTATCTATAAAAACGGAAAAAAAATCACGTTTGTTGTATGGGAGCCCTCTTAAATATTTATTTTATTCTGTTTTTTAGTATTTGATGTTATAGCGGCAACAGAAATACATCATCTGTGAAAATTTCAACTAACTATCACGGTTCATGAGATACAGCTTGGTGACAGACGGACGGACGATTATCTATAAAAACGGCAAAAAAATCATGTTTTTTTGTATGGGAGTCCCCTTAAATATTTATTTTATTCTAGTTTTTTAGTATTTGTTGTTATAGCGGCAACAGAAATACATCATCTGTGAAAATTTCAACTGTCTAACTATCACGGTTCATGAGATACAGCCTGGTGACGGACGGACGGACGGACGGACGGACGGACAGCGGAGCCTTAGTAATAGGGTCTCGTTTTATCCTTTGGGTACGGAACCCTAAAAAGACACGAAGTTTACATAAAAAAACATTTTGCACGCACTATACTCTTTGTACCCAAAGATGAGTACTGACAGCTCTATCATTTCTCTCTTCTCTTCTCTTCTGCTATGAAAAAAACGTCAACGACATCATCAAAAACTGTAAATAGCTGATTTATGATTATTTACGGTTTACTCACGTGCATTTTTCGGGATTGCCCGACTAGTTTCGGACCCAAACGGAGCCCTTAATCATGAGCTGAACACGCGGCGAAGTCGCGAGTCGAACTGTTCGGGCAATCTCGAAAAATGCACGTGAGTAAACCGTAAATAATCATAAATGTGAATGTGTCTCACGAAAGTTATAATACAAAAATAGCTGATTTATTCACATTTTGTTTAAAAAATATATTTGATATTCTTTTTATGGTAACGATTTGTAGAGAAACGTCAGGAGTCAACTTACGGTAAAAAGGTACGGTACGAAGTAGTAAAACTCCTTGTGAAAGAGTTTCTCCGGGGAAGTGCTGCCACCATACCCATTTCTGCCGCCAAGCAGCATAAGGCCGCAGCACACATTTAACACCCAACCCACCCCACGGGAGTTCATCGCCAAATGACGAATCGTGGCTTCACGAGATGAAATGTAGCCAATGAGCACGCTACATTGACGTCGCGTGGCCTGGCGCATTATAAGTCTGTTCTCACTGTGTCCGGAACACAGAAATGCTGCTTGGCGACAGAAGGGTTTGAAGGGTACGGGTGCCGGGGAAATTATAGGGATATGGGACTTTACAACTTTGTCTGTAAGGTTGGCAGCGCAACCCTCTTGGTATTGTAGATGTATAATTACGCAGTGGTAACCACTTCTCATCAGTTGGGAAGGCGGCTTGTTTACCAACCTAAAAAAAAAACTGTAATCGTTCTCTGTGAGGTCTTTGACAGAAGTATTAGTAGTAACTATTGCATTCATTCCCCCTCATTACAAAAGATGGTCTAAGAAAAACCTAGGTTTTAAAATAGCCCCGTCTCTTTTTGTTATATGACATAAGAAAGTGATGGGTATATATTAAACCGGGTTTTACCTTAGTTTTGGTTTTAACCATCTTTTGTAATAAGGCCCATTATGTTGAAGTACTTACCTATGTCCAACAACTACCACTGGTTATAAAAACTATTATCTTTTACAATTATTATCTACTAGAGGTCGCTCGCAGCTTCGTCCGCGTGGTATAACGCGTATTCCGTATTTTTCGGGATAAAGGTAGCCTATGTCCTTCTCCAGGTTCCAAACTATCTCAGTACCAAGTTTCATCAAAATCGGTTCAGCGGTTTAGGCTTGAAAGCGTAACAGACAGACAGACATACTTTCGCATTTATAATATTAGTAGGGATTTCACCGTTAAGCATATGACTCGTTATGCAAAATAAAAAATAAAGTTAAAAAACTACATATAAACCGACTACATAAATAAAAAAGGGGTCTAAAAAGGACGAAACAAGAAAATAATTCAAATATAAATCCAGAAATTCATAGGTACAAAAATGGTCAAAGTAGAGCCGTGGTCCTTGTCGTGGCCCTTTCTTTTGGCTTCGCCGTAGTCGGGTAATTAATTTCTATTTATGATTATTTGCGGTTTACTCACGTGCATTTTTCCGGATTGCTGAACACGCGGCGATCGGAGTTCGACTCGCGACCTCGCCGCGCGTTTAGCTCATGATTAAGGGCTCCTCCGTTTGGGTCCGAAACTAGTCGGGAGATCCCGAAAAATGCATTTCTGTTTCTTTTTTCATAACATTCATCCATCTAGAAAGTATTGGTGACATTCAAACTTTGGTCTACTTTTCAACAAGAACTCTCCACAAATCGAAGTCGATATCGTAATGTGAAAAATAATTCTCGGCAATTCCAAACGGAATCGAGAAGAGCGGATAGCGACGATGGATCTATCCGCATTTGCTCGGAATTCCGCAAGATTAACGTCTGCTGGGAGGAAACACAACCATCCCCCTTATTGGGCTCCTTCCCACCCCCAATTCCCTCATTCCTCCGGCCCTTATTGTGGTCCGTTATTATTACAAATGCCAATTGAGACGACAGATCAAACAATGGACCCTAACTAATTGCGATGCAGAAATAATCCGTACAAATAGTAAAGTTGTTCGTAATTGGTTAAGTTTGTTTAGGGATTGTTTATGATATTTATGAGCGTAGTACGCTTAGAGTTCGGTGAATTATTGACCGCTTCTTTGAACTGAAATTATAGGTCATATAATTTTAGTTACCTTGGATGAATAATATAAAAGATGATATATGACTACTGAGAGGTGACTACTGAGATGACGGCTGATAGAGATGTATGGAAGAAAAATATGCTGCGCCGACTCCAGATAAGTTGAGATAATGGCAGGAGGGTGATTATAATGAAAATTTTGGGTACCTACTAACAACCTGTGGAAATATTTGTATTTTTTTGGAGTAAATAATAGGATTTTAGTAATTAAACGAATACTTTTTTTATATAAAGCTTGTTTATTAACGTCATGTTTTGCAAAATAGACAAATATACACTTTTAAATTGTCATTTCACTTAAAAATTCCGCATCAACATTTAACAATTAATATAATACATAGTTACACACGCATACACGCTAACTTTAACGCAGAAAACACATTTAGCATACGTTATGAGACGTTACGTCATAACGGTCTACCTTATGAACTTTATTTTACAACGTCTCGTAGCTTTACTAACTTAACGTTTACCATATAAAATGTACAATTAAGAAGTCAGTTCACAGAAGAGTAGAGTGCTCGTCTTGTAATGTACATTAAACGTGTTTCAGCCTTCAAGATAAATACTCTTTATACAAACTCATTGCTATACATTAATTACATAATTTTATTCATTTACTGTTAATAAAGATTCAATATTTATTTTTTATAATAGAACGTAATGGATGGTGTATAAAGAAATAAAATATACTTAAAGTTACAACACTAATTATTGTCGTGGGTCCTTAAATTTTGATTCAATTTTTATTCCACACGAAAAATTTTGATTAGCGAAAGCAAAGCTAACAAAAGACAAACATAGCGAGAAGGTTGTAATCTCGTTTTCGGCATAAGACAAAATGTTGCGTGTCACGTCACATGTCAATCAGTTTCGATGTCCTTGTAGCATTTTTCAAGTTCAGTAATTATTATCTATAGGTTGTAAAACACTCTTGGATATTTCATTTCTTCTGATGAATTCTTTACTACATTTTTAACACTTTTTACGAAAAATAAATTTAGCTCAATAGTTAAACCGTAACCTTCCGATCAAAAATTATAATCATCAGAAAGTAACGTCTCAAACAATTACAGAAATCATTTTAAAGCGTAACGTCATGATGTTTTCCAAAATTGTACGTCAGATAATGACGCGCAACATTTGGTCCCAACCGAAAACGATTTATATCTCTTCCTTCAACATTCTTCATCAAGCCTTACATTTACTTTTCCTTATCGTCTACACGTAATGGTATTTTAATAACTTTATTACGTATTCCCGTTTCATTATTCATACGACCAGTCTTATCCAGAATATTATTTTAATTTAGTACCGATAACGTTTGCAAATTAGTTCCGAGTCAATAAACAATTATTTATGGGTAGAAAAGTTTGTTTGATAAATGAATTCCGTCAGTTAGAATATGAAGCCGAATTCCCATTAGTAAGTTGAGTGTGAACGTTCCCTAATTTTGCTGATTTCAAAACATTTGCTCTAAACTTTTTTGCCCGACTTCCTACCGTGATAGACCCTCGACTTCATAGAAATAACATCAACTGGTTTAATTTTAGTATCAATAAAGATACATGATGATTTTTTGGTTTACTGATGAAAAAGCTTTATAATATTTCGGTCACTATCAATTCATCTGTCTTTACTAGCTAACAATCATTTACATTAGCAAAGGAATATCAGAACTCAAAATCCCGAGATATAATTATGTGCTTTTACTACTTTTAGTGAATATTAAGTATTTTCCTTGATCAACCAAAATAAACTTCTTGTAAATTCTCTCTTTCAATGTATCCTTTTGTATTGTGTTTACCTGCTTCTGAGAATTCTCAGGGCAATCCCCGAAGGTGATTTTAAAACTACGCCCGACGTTACGTCAAACAATGATACGTTTTACGTATGTTAACAACATGATGTGATTTTCCTGTTTCCATTAATAATAAATCAAAATAATTGAGCTAAATATAAATATAAATAAACTATTAGACTTGACAAATGAATTTATAATTATTTACATTCGAATACTAATTTTGCAAGAACACGTTCTTAAAGCTTGGGACTTCCCTTTACGCAGATCCTGGCTAATAAAACAATACGTGATCAGATACTACCGTTGAATACAAAACAGTTGATGTCATTTCTCAAACTATCTTAGTTATTCTTGCCAGACAAACCCAAGAATTTTATACAAAACTTTACACGTCCAAAATTTGTCCACCTTAACTATAATTACGAAAATAAATTAAATAACCTATTTGCTTATAACATTTATTAATTATACATTATGACTAGCTCTCGTAAAGGAAATAAAATGCACCACTTTTTTTAGTTTACTATTTTCTATCGTATGGCACTACACATTTTCGTCTATCAAGAATGTAGGTTCCGATGCTGAGGTCACATCAGCTAATGCTTAGATAAAATCATTAACTTGGTCATGTACTTTATAAAAATATTTAATTTTCTTATACTAAGTATTAACAACCATACGTTTAACAAGCAGTTAGACTGGGTTTAGGCAGGTCTTAGCCACAGCTGTCGAAAACATGCCTCAATTAAACTCAAATAATTAATATAACAATTGCATAAAAATACATAACCTAAAATAATAAAAGAATCCTTGTGTATCGTTGTATCAACAAGCACCCAGCCTAAAGAAACGGTAACTTAAACTCTTAAATAAATCTTTAAACAGCTTATTACTTCGTAGTTCAACGTTAAGCTAATTATAATATCAAACAATTCAAGCAAAATAATAAGACGATAGAACTTTTGCAAAATAATATTATAAACAAGTTTAAGGCGCTATCACAGGAATGAAATCATGAATGAAGTTCATACACCTTTCACAGTTGCTCCGCAATGCTTTGAAGATTTTAATGTGAGTGGTTTAAAAGCAAATCCTAATCTCGTATTAGGAAAAGCGCATTTCAGTAAGTAATTTTAAAGAGGATTAACTGATTCTAAAGCCAATCCAAGCCAATCAATAAATAAGATGTAAAGCTATTGTATAACAGTTAAATTTAAGATTTCGTTGTGACTCATTCTGTGCATTAAATAAGACTTAAAACAAGAGTATATTATTATTTACACACCTAATTTTAAAACATTCATTCAATTCCAATTTATTCAAACTCATCATTGGTTATTTAGAACTTAAATACTAATAGTATAAATAATCAGTTGTGTTACATTTACCTGATTCAAATCAAATACTCCAGAAGCACCACTCAACACTAAATCTTCAAAGCCAATAATACTGTTACCATTATCAGTCTCGAGTGTATTACCTTGAATGTTTACAAGTTGTTCATCAACCGATTCTCGTTCGATGTCATTCATTTGATCATTTTCATTGTCACTCACGTCACTGCACTACACATAGTCTCTTCTGCCAGTCCCTATGATGCTATTTCTTTCACTCACCACTGATACTTCAGAGCCGTCCTTTTTCCTTTTGCATGTTTTGAAGAGTTTTGAGGCCTGTTGGTGAAATATTTTGTTTTAAATATTTTCTTTCCTTTATTATTTTTTGTTAACAGTTTAAGAAGAAAATTACCACAACAAAAGTTTTGTAGGTTTATTTACAACTCTATTGTTTCTACTTTATACTTTGTTATAATACTTTATGAGCTATTTATTATTGTTTACTTCATGTTTTTTAAGTATTATCCTTTATTCGATTCGTTTATTGATGTGAGTATAAGGTATTATATTATAGTAACAGTTTTATCATTACAAATGTTTTTAACTGAA
Source organism: Amphipyra tragopoginis (assembly GCA_905220435.1). NCBI lineage: Eukaryota > Metazoa > Arthropoda > Insecta > Lepidoptera > Noctuidae > Amphipyra > Amphipyra tragopoginis. The sequence goes on from HG992006.1 coordinate 11,330,986, forward strand.
ATTATTATTTCTAACTTCAGTATTGTTACTAAATCGATATGAGAGTAAGAAAAACCTACCTTTACAAGGGATCGGACGGGCTGTTGCATAACGAAGATAGCGAAGATGACGACGCCTTGTAGGGCGTTGATGAGGTCGAAGACCGACCACACGGACATGACATCCGAACCCGCTCCCGCCGCCCACGACACCACCTCCAGCACCCACGACAACCCCATGATGAACGATAGAAGGCAACACATACGGAACCTGGTGGGGGAAAAAGTATTTTTTTACAAGCAAATACAGGTCACTAATAGAAAAGTTAAAGAAGATGATTTTTAGTCTTGTTTCAATTGTTTAATCTATGATTTTACTACTTTAATGGTTTCATTAAACAGCGGAATGAAAAGGAAAAAAAAGACGGTGTTTAATCGTGATGTACACTTAAGAAAAATATGACGTCACGCTAGACCTTTTAAAACACACATAGTATGGAACTTACAATTTCTTGTACTTCTTGAGCCTCTGATTGAAGTTGGTAGGTGCTTCCCGCGGCGGTGATGACGTAGGTTCGTGCACCGGCAGGGGCTGCCCCAACACAGTGCCCAACCGCACCCAGTCGTCTGACGTACTGAAGTCTGAGTGTGTCAGGTCTAAAGCTGATAAAAAAAGAAAAAGGGGTTACAAATTATAAGTATGTTTAATTTAAATAATATGTCTTGCAATGGTATGGACTGTCCCAACACTTTTCCAGCTGGAGTCCATCAATTCTAACTCTGTTTGACAAGAAAAAATAGTTTTTGTAACAATGACAGGGCTTAGTAAACCAATTTGCTGTAATACACACTAGAGATGCAATTTAAACGAAGCATAGTGTTCTGAAAACTGTCAACAGGTAACAAAAAATTCAAAGAGAAACTGCACATACACATCGTTCGTGTGGAATAGCGTCTGGTACGCGGCACGTAAAACCTGTTAGTTCAAGTCCAATAGTATTTTCTATTCAGATGAAGCTGCGGAAGATACTCGGAATCTATTTTTTTAGCTATGTATAGAGGATAAGTCGCCAAAATTGACAGAGGATGGCACGACGTAACGCCAAAGAGTGCATGCCAAAACAGAACATTAAATTACGAGTCACGATCTTGAGCGATGAGGAATATAACTGAGAAGAAAAGAGGAGGACAATGACCGATGGCATTACTTATAAAACCCGTATTAATTTTAGAAGTATTAATTTTTCTTTCAATACAAATATGTAATTACAATATTTAGTTTTAAATCAGCCAAACCAATTAAGGCGCTTCCCCCACCGAAAGTAGCGCCACTTCAGAAAAAAAGCATTATTTCTGTCAACACACAACATTTTGAAATTTCGTACGTACAACATTTTAGTCAAGTATTGTAGAAATTTTCGAACAACAAAAAACAATACTTGATATCCTAGGTTAGAAGTTTTAGTAATTAATGCTAAAAACGGCCGTTTTTGGTACTTATCGCTAAAACTTCGAATCCAGAAGCTCTATTTTTGAGACTTCAATAGTTTGTAACACCTACTGCACTATATTTTAATAAATAAACTGATCTTTCTTTCGTTCTTTAGTGTTGATATTTGGTGTTCGAAAATTTCTACAACACTTGACTAAAATGTTGTACGTACGAAATTTCAATATGTTGTGTGTTTACAGAAATAATGCTCTTTTTCTGAAGTGTCTTTTTTTCTGAAGCATTTTCGGTGGGGGAAGCGCATTAACTAGCTTGGATGCAGTATGCAGCACCGCCCTCTTTGGACGCTCAACCGCGTCGACAAAACACGTGTCGTATCGGTTTGGGTTGCATATTAATCACACCTTCTGCATGTGCATATATTTGGGAACGGTGCTGCTTAATGCATCCAAGTTAGCGAACTAGTTTGGTGGAATTCAAACCAAATATTGCATGTCATGAATTTCCGCAAAGTACCTAAGCCTGATTTTACTATTTATCTTTTCCTTCAAAAGTTAAAAGAAAAATAACTGCAATTGCGTATGTTACAGGTTTATCATTAAAGAGATTTTGGATTTTGCCTGCAATTATGAGATTGTTATCAAAAGATTGCAATCAATTGAAGACAATGGCCATATTGGGATTTAAAATACTACAAAACAATTGCTTTTTCATGAGAAATTATTAAATTAAGTAAAAAACTAGACGTGGAGATTCATGCACGCAAATAAAATTAAACCTTTAATTCTTATACAGAGTGTGTCAAAACTAAACGTCGAGCCGGGAACAAATGATAAGGTTGTTTACGACTTTTCAGAAAAAAAATGTTAAAAAAAAAGTTAGTCCACTTGAGTTTCAAAATTACCAGGAATTAAATTTTACCACATAAATCTAACTATTAAAAGTGTTTTTTAAAGAAAGTATACAAATTATTTTTTCTGATCATCTTATTATTCCCTATCTTTTGTTCTGAGCTTGACGTTGAGGTTTGCGACACCATGTATATAACGTGTTACAAAAATACCCCTAAAGCCGAAAGAGGATTAAAAGGTCCCTTGTAAAGAGTATATTGGCAATATTTATAAATAAATGTGAGACAAAAAAATTTTGGACAAATCATAAAATAAAATCATCACTGAAACGCAACCCTGAAAACATAAAAGTAAAGAGTAGACTACCCAGAAAGTTATTTACATTCTTACCTAATTTTCTCTGAGAGGTAAATAACAACCATAAAAGACTACTTGATTAATATTTTATTTTTTAATGGGAATTATGTAACACGTTGTATAGTGTAACCTTTATCATAACTGGGGCCTAATTCTCCTAAAATAAATCTTGATAAATCACAACCGAACCAAGGCCGAACCGTTCATTCAGACAGTTCTCAATTTCAAAAGCTATCAAATTGTTTGACACAAAAAACAAAATCAATCATTTTGAAAGTTTTCGAAAACAAAAACTGACTGACGATTGTGGTTCGATTGCGTTTGGCAACAATTTATTTTAGGAGAATTGGGCCCCTGTTTATGTTAAGTTCAATGAATTGTCTGCCAATAATAAGAATTCTAAAGCTTATCTTGAAGGACACCGCGTTGCAAAACATTGCGGTGTGCACATTCTGATTGCTGATAATAAAATATTTACTGAAGAACCGGCTATCATTGTTCAAAGACTTGATTATCATAATAATGACTAATAAAAGATTTACGATAATCATTTTATGAATCGTAAAAATGCAAATAAATACACTAAAATAATTGTTACGAAGCGTTACAATACATGTGTTCAGTATAAGATAAGAATAACAAATTCAAAAACTCATTAAAATATCGCTTGAAAACACGAGGTGTCATGAGAAGTCTAATTTAGGAAAAACATGTAAAACTTACGGGTGACATCCTTAAGTTTATCATAATGTGTAGCGATGGCTCGTGAGGTGAAGAAAAATATACAAAGATTGCTGAAGAGGATCAGCGCCACTGGCCCGTAGAAGTATGGCAAGGCTGCTTGGTCCGCTGCGAAACAGATTTATTGGTTAATAGAAAATAATTATACCGTAAATGTATTATGATAACAATATGTAAGTATTTATTTTATTAAATTGCTTTCTCTTCAAAAGCATTATTGACAGATCTGGCTATGCAACAGCCCAAAATCAGTATTTCATGGATATTGCGTAATAAGTAAGCGAAAAACAAAAATTTGGTAAACTCGTTCAGTATTTTCTAGAATTCTAGGTAAACCTTAATAACGGTTAGGTTAAAACCCCTACTACGTTTATTTTTATTTTGTTGCGAAACGATTTTCAGAGAGAAAAATTAAATTGTTTATAAAAATGTGTGCAACTGGCAGTAATCCGATTCCAATAACGGACTAACTATTTTCAAAGAGATAAAATATTTCATTTGAAAAAGAATAAAATATTTGGTAGAATTGAGAAAACAAATAAAAATTTAAAAATGTATATTTATTTTATTGTGGATCAATGCGATTAAATGAACTCATTATTGTCCTCACCACATGTCATACAGATAAGCTTATTTTGGGCTGGACGCAGTACTCTGTTATATTTATTTACTTTTTTTTTATGTAAGTATCATGTCTATGTATTGTGTGTGTGTAGTATGTATTTTACAGCAGTACACCACGGACTACCCCTCTATCTTATTCATTGTCTTCCTGTTCATCCTAAGGTTGTCTGGTAGATATCGCTATCAGCGATAAGACCGCCATTGTACCCTTCAATATAATTATGATATTGTATAAGAGCTGTGTTACAATTTTGGTGTACAATAAAGTATATTCTATTCTACTGTATTCTATTCTGTTAATAGTTTTCCTTCTGTAAAACTCAAATAGTACATCCAAAACTACAGTCTGTTTTTTAATCTCGGAGACTAAATTGACAGGTACAAATGTCAAAATAGTAAAATTTTGGAACATTATTTTCATATTTGACATTTCGTGCCTGTCATTTCAGTCTCCGAGATTAAAAAACGAACTTTAGAGTAAAGGAATATAAAATTTCGGTCTAACACCATTACCGCCTCACAGCTTACCAAAATTACCTCCTATCTGTGGGGTGTTCACCTTCATAATTTCAACGAAATAACTTATTTTGATGAAATTAGAAATCTTTGATTTGCTGTGATATCCAACGCAATAATATTAAAAATAATTAAGATTTCAAATTCAGATATCAGTAAATATTTAAAAAATACGAAAAAGAATCATAAAAGCAACTTACTCTTAAACCAGCACCCTTTTACTCCGAAGTTAGGCTTGAGATACGTGCTGGGTACTGCCGGCGACAGATCCATAGTGATGGTCACCACCAACAGGAGTATTGGAAAGAGTACTGCGTATACACAGTACCACGCGAACCTACGTCTCATACTGCGTCTTGTTACTGATGCGTTTATGTATCTCCTGCGAATTTTAAAAGCAAATTAGACACTTTTTCTACATGCAATAGAAAATTATTAGGATTTCACATTAGCATCAACTATTTGTCGGTAGAGTTTAATAAACTACTTAATGAGTACTAAATACAGTGTAATAATATTATGTAGTGTTATGTTCTTTAGTTCACTATACAGTTGTGGCATTGCGTTATATTCCAAAATCATTTTTATCACCTATTCTAGCTTTATTTGGGTCTTAAATAAATTTTGAAATTTCGCTATTTTTCCATCCAAATGTATCACGGAACACTTTGAGGAAGTTCTTTCTCAAATGTCTGTCTCGGGAGCAAAAATATTTCAAGCAACATATTTCAACTTAATTATATTTGACACAATTTTCGAAAATAATATCAATTGCGTACGCTGCACACGTAAACTCTTAACATAATAAGCGATAAAAGCGACGATCAAAAAGCTTGTGAAGTACGAACGAGTAATAAATGTAATAACGATACATTTAACAACGTTACATATAAGAACGTTACATTCAAAGACGCTACATTTAAGTACTTACCGAACGTTCAAGAATATATCGAAACACATCACGTTCAGCCAGAAGAAGCAGGATACGAACGAAAACTGGATCAGATACGCTGGAACAAAATGTAAAGTTTATATACGACGTAAAATGGAAGTAATATTATGTTTGTATCCAAAAACGGAGCAAACAATTGATCAATAAGGGGTATTCGGTCTGAATATAAATCCAAGTTCGGTTGAGAGAAGATTGAAGGGAAGAATGTACTGAATTCTAAACTTCTGGTTAAAATTGTAGACCGCCCAAAGACTGATGCACTGGATGAGTCTGTTAATGATCAGCAAAAAGGATACCATTATCTAGCCAGGTATTTTAATAGATTGATTTCAGAATGGTTTATACAATAACTCAAACCATTTGCGTTCTATAATAGTGATAATTCAATACTCAGCAACATAAACTTACCCATAATAGTGCACGCGACTGTAGGAAAGGCATGTCCTGCAAGCTGTGTGGCAGCCAAACAAGTGAACGCGAGGGCCAAACACACTGTGTGGCAGGCGAGCGCCTTGCCGTGTGTATCCCGCAGCTCCGTAATGAATAGGTACACGCAGGCCGTCGCCAGCAGGAATGGAACCGAAATTAGCAGCCCTAGAAAGAAGAGTATGCTTTATTTTTGAAACAGTAGATTCATCTATTACACTATTTAAGAACGCGTCACCTACCCCTACACCTACCTACCTATGTTCGGACAGTGACTAAGAATCCATCTTCAAGTGTTAATATCTAAATTAGTTTGTGGTTTTCACAAATGTTTCCACGGATATAATTTTTAAAGTTGTCACTTACATCAATGGGCTACGATCCGCGCAAATTTCAGAAAAAATGTAATGTATCCAGCGTATTTTTTTTTGGTTTTCTTTCATAATGACAAGCGATGAAGGTGCAAAAGAAAAATGTAAAAAGGAAGAGACAATTATAGTTACAAAAACCACGCAGTGCAAAACGGCGCCGTCATCACTTTGTGTTTAAAGTAATATTTTAATATTTAGGTAGTAGTAGTTTCGCCTAGCTTCCACGAAACAAGAAATCCTAGTGTGGAAGCTAGTGATAAATGTAAGTTTAGTTGAACAATATAAGATTATTATAAAAGGTTATTAATAAATGCTTACAGTATCAACTCTTAAATAACTTCACTATAAAAGACTTATAAGCATTCCAACTCTTGGCTTAAGCTTACAAATTCATTATTAAACGCTTATATTATCTTCTCTTAAACAACTTCACTATAAAGGCAAAAGAACTTCACAAAATCTTTTGGAGACTAGAACAACGATCAAATAGTTAAGTAACTCGGTAACTAGACTTCTTAACAAAGTTAACAATTTGCTGCTTGTTGCCAACAACAAAAAGTGGAATTAATGATCAACTTAGTTAGAATTTACTTTGGACGAAAAACATACAGATAGCTATTTTCCCACGAGAGTCGATATAGTAAATAGGTTATTTCGTGTTTACACCATAAATAAAATTGTTGTAAATTTTTATTTGTAGGTGCTATACTTATCTACATTGATATTGAAACTCTTAAATATATAAATTGTAATGACAGAAACAGATAACGGTATTTTTGTTTTTAGTATTGATATGTCTGTTGATTTTACATAAAATAAATAAAAATAATCTAAAAAAGTGATAATATTTTTTAAACTTTAAATTGAATCCTCTACAAAATCGTATGAACCTGAAGAAGGCTCAAATTCCATTCGGTATCTTGCCTAACTAAAAGACTATCACCAAATGTGAATACCAACCTGTAGCGTAAGCAATAAGCGTCGACGACGTCTTAGTATCCTCCATGGGAGAAGTAAAGCATACGACGGGTAACGTGATGCCTGCTGGCACCGACTCGTTCCAAAATGTCTCCATGCAATAGTCACGTGTGCCCAATAATGGAGGCTTGGAGTAAGGAACGAAGAGGGACCCATTTACTAGGAGATAGAATTCATCGTGACTGTTAAGATCTGGCTGTAGTTTGTACCTGTGGACAATATTGATAATGTTATAGTTATAGGTTTCAATATAATAAATAGGCAAGATGTAAACTGAAAACATCTTGTAAATTTTTTTACGGAATGGTTAGAATTCGAAACACAAGCAAGTCAACATAGCAAGAACTACACGAATGAAAAATACAATTTAAAAACCAAGAACATAAAAAATAAAACAAAAAGTATGCTACATTATAGCACACTTTTTGGCTTTCAGCTGGAAATGAAATCGTATCAGGTTCACCTCTAGTAAAAAAGCAATCAGTGCGGAGACATCTTCAGATTGAATCAAGTATTTTTCTCTCATTAGTTTACCACTACATGTCGTTTAAAACCAGACACTCGCAATTTCATGGACGAAGGATTTTGTCCTACGCTTTCTAATGAGCTCAAGACCATAGAACAAAGAACTCTCTTACAAAAGAAAAAGTGTACCTAATAGTATTTTGGGTATACCCCTATTAAATATTATTACTCATTTCCTTCCATTTGCACTTTGATATCATTGTTCTCGCAATTAAAATTGTGTCGTAATCTGAAAGAATATCTTAATCTTTAATTTATTTAAGATAATTATCTTGATAGCAAAGGTATTTTGATGATATACCAAATGATAAGTTTTCATGTGGTCTAGATTCGTATAAGATAATCTGTTAGGAGTTTATCGTAGTTTCCGTCTTGCATTATAAGTGTTTTAGTTTAAAAGTGCATTAACAACCAAAGTTTTCTTGTTTATTCTTACCAATTCTTCTTTACTCTTACCCAGTTTTGCTTCGCTTGTGTGCGGGCATTCATTAGTTACTGCATAACGTGTTTGTTATTATATGTTTAGGCCGATCTACGATCCCGATCTACCTATGATCGTTTAACTCTACGATGATATTTTGTGTGCATAATATCCTGCCAATTCACCCGATAATTTGAATGCCTTGGTAACCTCTTCCTACTTCCATAGAAAAGTTCGTGTGGCCATTGAACTAAGCCCTATTTACCCGTTAGATTTCCCCTGTCAGTCATTAGAGCATCTTCGGTCAGAAGCACAGTACCTACACAGCGAATCGATTCAATTGGCTTTTTGAAGAACCTTTCCAGACTAAAAATTACAAATAAAAATAAAACCTTTATTTACTTTTCATAGCGACATGGGCTCCCCACGATAGTCTCGTACACGTTGCTGTCGTAACTGAAGATATGGGTTTCGTTGGCTTGGTGGAAGATGGGCTGGAAGGTTAACGTGGACCGGGAACAGACGGTCTTGGTGGTACCGTCTTCTATCGTGACGGTGAGGTTCTGCCCACTTGGACAGCATTTGGGGACAACCGGCAGCTCTTTCACTTCTTCATCCTGTGGACAAGACAAGAATAATTATTAATAAATGACAAAAACTTTTAGACAAAAAAGATAAAAAATAAAGCAATGAGAAAGTCAAAGTCAAATAAAGAAAATAAACGTCTCTTGAATTGCCAACCGCTATCTATAAAGAGTGAAGTTTATTTGGGACTGATATAAAAATGCCTTAATTAGTGCGAAGTTGCCGATTCACGAACGAATGTAAACCGGTAATACAAAATAATTTGAAGCAAATATAACACTATCATTAAACACTTTTTTTATTGAAGAAAGAATGTTCTTATAAGTTGACACATCATTTTAGCACTGAAAATACAAATCGAAACGAAGTTCTATGAGAAATGAATAATGAACTTAACGAAACAGTTGATTGTACAAACTTTGGACATAAAATTACTAGAACAAGCGATGTAACTTAGCTTATATTTGATCAAGTCAAGACCCTACTCAAATAGAGCCCAATTTATTAGTAATTCTTCCAAAACTCACTTGAAATTTAGTCACATATTTTTCTAAGACATGACGTTATATTTTAAATTGGGTCACGCCACAAACACAAGGTAAGGACAACATAATTATGGATGTCATTCAAACGATGATAAATTGCAAGACTGTATGTCTGAGCCCCATCAAAATTCAAAATGAGTATTTGAACTTTGACGCACATAAAAGAAATTCGACTGAGGTTGATGACGTAATGTGTTCACTTGGAATCGGTCACGTCTTTCAGAACAGTAAAAATGGTCGAATATTAGTCAATCTTTGAGACGGTTGAGACCTGAAGTTGAAGTTTGAAGAAGTAATTCGAATTTAATTGCACTTTAATGATGTTTTACATAGTGAAATAGATTTAAAAATAATATTTTTATTAAAATGCTTTCCCACAATTTTACAGTCTCGCGTAGCTCCAACTTTAATATTTTACCAATGCATTGCGATATATTTTTCGAGCTACTGGAAAAATATTAATGCTGCGAAACCTAGGTATTTGGTGGCCTGTATGGCACAAAATACGATTTCAAAAATAGCATCCCAGAGTTATTCGTCGTCGTTTTTGCATACATGCCGTACCTTGTTTCAGAATTTACTCAGAAACGTAAAAATAGCAACAGTTGTTGATAAAAATACGTCTAAGTATTGTACACATCTCGGGTGTATGCCAAATGTAATGTCGATTAATAGAAAATAGTATAGATCAAAGTCCAACAGTCAGTAAATTACGTACACGTTGGAATGTTGAAAGTCAATTTGTTTATTGAAAGGAAAACCAATGAACTGAGTCATTAGATAGTCATGCTTTCGCAGGTACCTATATCTTCGATTCGTGGTCTTACTCGATATTGTAAGGGGTTAGAGACATTAGTCACCTAATGTAGGTATCCCCATTCAATTTAACGCCTAATATCCTGTGAAAGGGTTGAAGTAATAGAGAGATGCTATAAGAGTATCGACAATTTGACATGAATAGCAAATAATGTCTTAAACTGTTTTTTTTTTGTCTATGAGCAACTCATACATTGTTATTCTTTCAAACGAAATTGCTACTAAATTGCCAACCTTCTGTGCATTTTACACTTTCAACATGTTTCTTAGAGCACGGTAATATATTGATTACTTCTAAGTAAAGACAGGCAATATTCCCTCGTAAACTGAGTCAGGTATAGCAATTTTTCTCATTACTTCAAGTTTCACTTTACCTGGACTAAGTCTCAACAAACTAAATTAAAGAAAATGTTGTTTACAATAATCTTGCACTTGTTTAGGTATCATAAAACTTGACTTGCTATTACGCGCCTTATTGTGAAGAAATATGTAAATAATTCGTATCTTAGAGTATCTGCACGCAATTAAGTAGAAATAATTTTTATTTGATCCATCTTAAATTATCGCTGGCGTCCAATTCAAGGGTTTGTCAACCAACGCGGTTGTCGTCATCGTAATTTCAAGCCAGATCTTCATTAAAACAGAGACCTATATTTTAAAGTAGATTATTATAGATGGAGCTGATCCATGGTAAACTTTAGAATCACGATATACATGCATGTAGCCACGCCTATAATCCTCGAAGGGGTCAGCAGAAGAGTACTCTTATTATGTCTGTGTCTTTGACGTCTGTGGTCTAGTGGTTCGAGTGTCGGCCTGCTGATCACGAGGTCGTGGGTTCGATTCTCACAGGACACAAATATTTATGTGATGAACATAAGTGTTTGTGTTGGTCTAAGTGTTTCTTATGTATTATAAGTATGTATTTACAAAAAAAAAAGTATATATGTATTACATCCATTGTCTAGTACCCATAGTACAAGCTCTGCTTAGTTTGGGACTAGATGGTGCTGACGTGGCGAGCCTATTGCCATTTTTGGGCACAATTACGGTGCCACGATAATTCAATTCGATTGGTAAAATCACGATATTACGACTGACTGTTGTATTAGGACTAAGTACTAGCTAAAGCCAGTTCCAGTGAGATTTGCTCATTTATTTCCATGCTGATAATACCCAAATAATCTGTAACATCTCGGCCAACAACAAAGCTTCCATCAATACAAATCCTACATAAGGTCACCTACGTGCTACGAAGTAGTACTTTCTGTACTTTGTTCAGCTAAAATGTGAGTAAAAAGCTCGGTATCGAAGGCGCCACGTCTGTCACGTGTCTTGTTAGGTACGTGCCCGCAACGGTAATGAGACAACTGATGACATCCACCATTCTGAGGTACGAAGGGTGATGGATTTCGATGGAAACTTTTAGAAAAATGAGGAATCAAATTTTAGCTATGAGAGTTGACTGTTTGATTATAACAAGGAAGAAGCCAGTAAAGAATACATGGCTTCATTTTCCCATAGGTGTTGTACCTAAATGATTAATAGCTTGATCTCATTCTATCGTGTCGGCACGAGCTATACAAGAATAGCTCATGCAGTGGTGAATAGATTAGCCAGTCAGCAAGGTTGGTAGCGGGGCTTACTGCCCAAGGTGCGTCGGACGTACTTAAGTATCGTCACTCGTGGAGGCTTTTTTCATGCACACCAACACAACTTAATAGGAAGCATCATCAGAAATATGCACTTATAACGACATAGGTATACTATGATCACTAATCTAGATGCCAAGCGGCCACCCTTACCATAATCAGCAGATTATGGTAATATTCCCGCAAGATGGAATGTAGCGGTGTATTAGAAAGGCCAGGGGAAATAATAACGCCGCGTTTGGTGAAACATATTTCATTTCATATTGGTAATCATAACTGCACATCCAGAAATCATTTATTTTGCAATGAATGTGGGTACAAAATAAGGTGTAAACATTGTAAAAGTAGTTCCAACACACTCTACCTTACGGCATGCAAAAGTACGGTAGAAATAATAAAATAAACAAATAAGGGTATCTACTCAATTATACATTATGAGATCCAGTTGCAACTGTTAACTATGCAACTGGCAAATGCAGCTTGAAGGCAATTAGGATGTAGTCAGTGCAACTGCGTGACAACTGCCGACTGGATGTGCAAACCACTTGCAGCTATGATGAAACGAAATATGTTTCACCAAACGCGGCGTTATTAACCTCCCAGTTCACAAGTAGATGGTTCCTAGCTGATTTCATAAAAATAATGAAAAGGGACAATGATGGACCATCGGTTTGGGGAACTAATAATATGTCCGCATTATTTATATCATATTATCTCTTATCCTGTATTCAATTCACTTCCCAGTCTATTGTGAGTCCTCTTCACAGAAAGGAACGCCAGTCGTGCGCTCATTAGTAAAAGCTATTCAATATATGATCGGATCGAGGACGTTTCGATATTTCAGTCTAATAAAACATAAGTAAATCTACATATGTCAGGGTGTAGCCTGCCATTGATAATAATAGAGTGTGATCAGTTAAGAATATTTTATTTGTGTACCTAGATATCGTTTTTCTATCAGGCCGTGGTTTGCTACAAACGCCGAATAAGGCGTTTGAGAAAGACTACTATAGTGCATTTCCATAATACGCATTAGTCGGTAGCGTACAGCGTCACGTCGTACGCAGCCTACTGCGTTTGTAACAGACCACAACAATCCTAATCCTAGCTTCCTAACTAATCCTACCTATCCTACCTTTAATATTATAAATGCGAAAGTAAGCTTGTTTGTTTGTTACCTTTTCACGCCTAAACCACTGAACCGATCATCCTGAAATTTTGCATATACGTTGTCAGGTGTACAGAAACGGACATAGGGTACCTTTCATCTCGAAAAAAAGTACTGTTCCCGAGGAAAACAACAATAACGTTCATAGATGGCGCCACGTGTCTTTCGAATCACGATTGAGTATATTATTACAGAAAATTTAGTAGTGTGTTGAGAGTTTTTTGAGCTTAATTAACGCGAGCGAAGCCGCGGGCAAAAGCTAGTAATATAATAAATGTGAAAGTAAGTTTGTTTGTTTGATACCTTTTCACGCCTAAACCACCGAACCGATCATCCTGAAATTTGCATATACGTTGTCAGGTGTACATAAACGGACATAGGGTACCTTTCATCTCAAAAAAAAGTACTGTTCTCGAGGAAAACAACAATAACGATAATAGATGGCGCCATGTGTCTATCGAATCATGATTGAATTATATTATTAAAGAAACTTTAGTAGTGTGTTGAGAGTTTTTTGAGCTTAATTAACGCGAGCGAAGCCACGGGCAAAAGCTAATAGAAAAATAAAGCCCTTAAGGTCGTAATCGACCAAAATCACCCATATTTACTCATCATTTAGAAAACTTGTGTTTAAGTGGGTGATCACGGCGCCATGTTTGTGAATCGTATGTGTTTAGGGAAAGTTGTGATTTTTCTTGTAAACACGCGTTAGTATCAGATTAGAATGTTTGCACTAACAATTTGTGGAGACCTCACGCGTCTTGAAGGGCCAGTAAGTAAGTAGTTACGTAATACTTACGTCATGTGGGGTTTAGCTACCTTTGTCCAAATAAGAGAAGAAATATCGGGTGTTTGCTAAGAACAACTAAACTTGGCTGTATTTACAACAAAGGTGTTTCTCTGTCATCTATGTCGTCTCAAAGAAACTCAATATTGTTGCCCGCCCAATACCAGTACCTACCCTACCCTAATTTCTAACTCTATCAGTGCCTAGTACTTGTTGGTTGTTTGTAATGCCTAAAAGTGTATATAAACAACGCTACCTGTCGTTGTGAACAACATAAGGCTTGAGCATCCACCAGAGCTGTGTGAGGAAAATGTGCGGTGCGAAAATGTGTAGCGAGGATGTGAAACGGTGTGACCCTATCCACCAGAGCTGTGCGAGGAATGTGTTAATGTGAACAAATGAGCGGTGCGAGGATAGGTAGCGGACTCTTTTCCAATATGAGGGAGAATAATACACATTCCTAGCAACACATTCATCGTAACACATTCCTCACAACACATTTTTCGCAACACATTCCTCGCAACACATCCCTCGCTCGCATTTCTTGCTTGTTTTGTATGAACAAAAACCTCGCACCGCTAAGCCCATATCCACCAGAGCTGCGCAGAGCGAGGCTAGGATAAATGAAGTGATTCTATTGGTGCTTACAAAACACATTCCTCGCCACGCAGCTTAGCACAGCTCTAGTGGATGCTCAGCCTAAAGCTTGAAACACACGATCGCTTTTTGGTCAAACAACATTTCGTTTCGGTTTTATGCTCTGTCAAACATACGTCAAGTTGATTGGCAGTCAAATAAATATCTCTTGTTTATTTACCTTACAAAGAAACTTTAATGAGAAAATACTTAAACAATTGATGAATGGACTCAACAGACACCTGCTTGTGCCTGCTTTTTATTCATTATTACTTTTATTTTCCTTGGTCTGTTCCAATAATTTATTTCTAAATGGTGTTTCTCAACTGATCCTAACTTTTAAGGTCAGTTCATTCATTATTCTTTAATCAATCGAATATAAAATCTTGAACGACTTGGTTACGTCTTTAGTACCAAATAAAAGTACCTAAACAAAAATTACGAAACAAAAAAAAGTTTTATTTCAAAAACAAAAGCCTAGAGACCCGTTTAAGTCGGAAACTCGCAGAATTTCTAAATGTTAAAACAATTTGTTTTTTAAGGCTTCTTTATGGAAATATCCCGGGACTGGGAGCCGTGACGACACTGTCAACTTCCGCGAAATATTTGCAAAGGAAACCTTAGAAATACTCATAAAGTTTTTTTTTCTGCAAATGTTTCGGGTTGGTAATCACCAAAAGGATTTTAAATGTAAGGGTTATGTTGCGGCAAAAAAGATGTTTTCACATTTGAAATTATAACCAAGTTCATGTATATTCAGCGTCGCTTTTTAACAGAAAGGTTTTTCTTGGAGCGGTAAAACCTCCGGACCGACGCGCGACGAACGAAGCCTCCCTACCTCAAAACTCAATACATTTATTACATTCCACAATGCAAACTTAGGTGTTAAACTTAAAAAATACGACATCATTATGGACCTTGTCCGACACAGTAAGAATTGTAGGAGAGAGGAAAGTTTTACAAATTATCTCTAACCATATAAATATTCCTAAGTATCTAATTTAATTTCGTTTCGAGGAAATTTTGCATTTTCAAAATGTAATATTTTATTTCCTTTATTCATTAAAATACATATACAATTACATTTTTAAATATTTCCATACAAAAAAAAAACAAAAATATTTAAAAATATTGTAGCCCACCGGCATCGGGAACAGGGTCTAAGCTACCGGTGTTCAGGGCCTCAGAGAAAGGAACTTCGTAACAATACGCGCCGTGTCCATATTTTATTATTATTTATCATTTAAATATTCATTTATAGCATTTACTAATTCATAGTTTTCATTTGTTTATATTCATCTTATTTTATTTTTTTATTAATTTGGTTAATCTGTTGCATATTTTATAGACATTACGTGGGGACTTTTAGAATGCATTGTTCGCCGGGAAGTTGGTAGATTTAATCTAGATCCGTATCTTTGTCTAGCTTACCTGAAACTATTGTGTGATTCTAAATAAAAACGACCACAGAGACAAGGCACGCATTTAGGAGCAAACTTACTGGAGCTCCCGCTGCTGATAGTTCGACATTGTTGACCTAGATCGAGGCACACATTGCTAATGTACCCCCTATTGGCAACCGACCCCAAGGGACGCCGAGAACTGTTAGTGGGATGTAGTGAAAGCCTTTATAGCCTGAGTGCTAACCAACGGGCAAACAAGGAGGCACAAAACCGAGCACACATGAAGGAGACTCGGAAAGTAGAGTATGCTCATCATCATAATAACATCAGTCTAAACTAGGCCTTCTACCGTTACAATGAAATTCAAAATTCAACGTTTTTTATTTCGAATAGGCACAGTACATGCACTTAGGAAACGTCTCGACAATTTAGTTGCACGGTTCCAAGAAGTATGTAGGTCCTATGGGGAAGAGCCGGCGAGAAACTCCATGGATACTGTTTTAAAATGATTTTATGTACAATCTGGTATTGTTACAATATGGTGCTTAAAATTACAATTGTGTGAGAACAAAGCAGATATAAGTGTAAAATATAAATAGTGAAATAATACCCATACTAATATTAAAAAAAAACTGGCCAAGTGCGAGTCGGACTCGTGCACGAAGGGTCCCGTACCATTATCTATAAAAATGGCAAAAAATCACGTTTGTTGTATGGGAGCCCCCTTAAATAATTATTTTATTCTGTTGTTTAGTATGTTTTGTTAAAGCGGCAACAGAAATGCATCATCTGTGAAAATTTCAACTGTCTAACTATCACGGTTCATGAGATACAGCCTCGTGACAGACGGACAGACGGATGAACAGCGGAGTCTAATTAATAGGGTCCCGTTTTACCCTTTGAATACGGAACCCTAATGAACAATCGTAAAAATATAATTATAGGATGTCCCAAAAAGTAGTGTCAAGCCGAAGTCCAGAGGTAGAGCACCCTTAGAGGTACCCGAATCAACCCAATGTATGTTCCGCGATTTTGTGTAGTTTTCGAGTTATGATTTCTTTCATGTTTTAACCAAACTGACTTTAATGACATTTTTGATCAGTGTCATGAATAGTTAAAATAAGGTAATGGTACACTATACCGGCACCGCAACGGCACTGCTCCAACCCAGAAATTAACTTGTCATTCAAATTAGAGCATTATTTCGTGGGTCGTATAATATATTTCATAATGTCCATATGAAAAAGCTAACGGCGGGCAGTCAGCGCGCTTGCCGCTACCAAGCAAGCTCTGCAAAAGAGCGGCTGCGTGCTTACTGCGCGCCGACTCCGAGTCGCCAGCGAAACAACGACGCTATGAAAACGTACAAGTCCTAAGCGTGTGTAAGTGTAGGCGTGCAATCACAAATGCCATATAACTACTGTGTTCGCGGTGATAGCAAACTTGCACCTCGCGGCCAGCGCGCGGACTGTGAGCTTGCACCTCGCGGCCGGCACGCGGACTGCGAGCTTGCACCTAGCGGACGACGCGTAGTTAGCGCGCTGGCGGCTAGCCGTTGCCTAAATCCGATGCGACGCCGTGCTGCAGCTGTGCAGTTGCGGTGCCGGTATAATATGCCATAACCTATTTATAAAAACGTAGTTTTTTTTCTTTAATTAGAGTCTCTATTCATCTTATTTAGAAAAAATAACTAGCGTGGATAATGGGCGGCTGTGCTAGGCGTGGTTTTTACCTCCAATTCCCGCTTATTTTTCATTAAAGTCCTGGTATTTGGAAAAACGGTTTTGAGAACACTAATTAAGAGGCTGTATCAGAACATATTCAAATGAAAATGTACCTAAATGATAGTTAATTAAATAACAAGATACCTAACTAATACAGTAGCAAAGAGCGTGTAGTATCGCATGTATCTTGTATCTAATTAACTAAAGTTTAGGTATTTTCATGTTCTATTAATGACCCTTCTAGTAACCCGGTGAAGTTTCGAAAGTTAATTTGAAGTAACACTGTATTGCCATCTCGCTCGGAAGACGCTATTGCTCTTTCTTACAATATAGTTTACAACACCAAGGGGAAAGGACCTCCATCTACCATTCTCCAAGGCATGATAAAAATTGCGAACCGACGATACTTTTGTTTTAGTACCAAAAATAATAAGTAGGTAGACTAATATTTTTTTTTTATTATTTGTCTTTGCCAAATAATAAAAACGCGTTCGACCCTGCCTTTGTCGTCGGTAAGCACGAACAGGCAACTAGGCAGTTGTCCTACCGCCGGCGCCGGCGAGGAAGCGACTAACTATCGACTATTTTCTCGCTCAAGAAACGCACAAATAGATATAAATTCCGTGTAAACAAAAGAGATGCATATATTAATAGTTAATCGCTGACTGTTCACACTACCGGCGAGGACTCGCTCCACTAGTTTGTCGCTGAGCGACAAGAGCTATCAAAGATAATACTCGCTCAGCGACGCTCGCTTGGCGGTCAGAACTCACGCCGAGAGACCAACCCGGTCAATTTGCGAGTGGTGCGAGTAATCCCCCGTCGCACTCGCACACTCGCTTAGAGCCCAGCGACAAAACTATCGAAATTACATACTCGCTTCTCGCTGCTCGCCAACTCGTTTCTAGTTTCTAGCTCTACTCGCTTGTCGCTCATCGTCGGCGGTGGGACAAGCGCCTAAGATGGAGCACACGAATCCAAATAACAAAGATATAGAGGGATTCCCCTATAGCCCTCTGGCTCTCACACACACACGACGGAACACAGTAAACTGCTTGGCATTAATGAGAAGGTGGTAGCTAGCCAGGCAGATCGTATAGATCTTACCACTAAGCGTGCTGGGTTTCATTGAATCTTAAAGCACGCGTCTATTTCTAGCGTACGATGAGAAAGTTTTATATTCTAGCCCTTCCCCGTGGAAAATCATAATCATGGATTACCTCCCAAAGCGAAAATTTATTGAGTTAGGTACATAAATACTTCAAGCAATCACATCACGTATGTTTTATATTGGCTGAAATATTGTTATTAGGCCTCAGGCATTCTGCCAAGTATTGCAAACAAAATTCACAGAAACATTACGATGTTTTTGTTTTTTACTTCGTCTCGCTTTACTCTAGTCGTCGCACCTGATGGTAAGCGCAGACAGGGTCTAAGATGGAGCACACGAATCCAAGTAACAGAGATATAGAAAGATTCCCCTATACCGCTCTGGCTCTCACCTAGGACGGAACACAGTAAACTGCTTGGCGCCGGACTTTAATGTGAGGGTGGTAGCTAGCTAGGCGGACCGTATAGATCCTACCACCAAGCAAATTATTATGCAGGTATTAACTGTTTCTTTAATTAAGACATGCATTTAGCCAATTATAGTATCATGAAACACTCGTTTATTCGTTGTAAATACATATAAATTATATTTTTAAATACACATTTAATACAATAAAAATATATATTTTAAAACATTAAAATAGTAGCCCACCGGCATCGGGAACAGGGTCCACGCTGCCGGCGGACAGGGCTTCGGAGAAAAGAACCTCCACACTGTGCGTACCGTGTCAAGGAGTACTGCTTTCTATATTAAGCCCTTATCCAGCTGCTCAACGAGAGCCTCAGACGGTGTTGATCATGAAACACTCACTTATTAATAGTTAGAGTACGTTCTGGAAAAAAGATCGTTGCCGGCAAATTAATTTTAGCTGTGTCTACTTTTAAATCTTTGAATCACGTATGCCGTTCGCGGCAGCAAAATGGTTGAGTTTTACTGGACTGTTTTGCTTTTATGTAATGTCAAACATTAAAGTATAAACAACCACTTTCACGTGAAAAAGAATTTATTAGTAAACCACTTTTTATTCTGTGTAAATTCTTGCTTATAGTTTAATACCAATTAAAATGAAAAAGGAACCAACAACAATATATTGTATTACATTTTCCACGAATTAATAAACGTTATGAATTACGAATAGGTACCGGAATTTTACTGAGAAACACATCATTACGTCACAATTAGACCGTGAGTAGAATTCTGGGCCATTCATCACTTTTTTATGAACTGTTCCCCTTGAGTGCAATATATATTTTTAAACGAGTGTACTTGTATTTTTTCTGGGAATTGACACACATTTTCTTGGCACTTACCGCGAAACTTTTTATCGTCCACGTAGCAGCACATCACTATCTGCGATAATGTCAGAATTTCACAATATGTTCCGAGAAGTGTTATTGAATGAAAATATACGTCCAAAATGCATTTTTTCCTGCTGATAACTATGTTAAAGATTCGAATCTTCCAGGAATTATAAAGCTGATTGTAAAAATAAATTCCCGCATTTTATAACGCAAATAATAAACTATAGTAGTTGAGGTAAACTAAGTATGACGAATGCAACCAGAATTAAAATAATAAATCAAGGGTAACTTGAAAGTGTGACAATCATGTTAGATGATAAATTATATTTATTTCTGTAAATAAATCTGTTACAGACATTATTACAAGTCAATTTTATATGTTTTTTTAAGACTAGATGGCGCCGGCATTTCCTATCTGACTAGCTCTGAGAAGAAAAGCCGAAAAAAACTCAGAAGTCAAGGTCTCTTCACAGTCCAGATATTATAGTATAAAAAACTATGCGAGTGTAACAATGTAGGGCAACGTCTGGAATGGCCTTTTGAGGAAAGAACCATAACAGCTTTGAGTCGATCTGTCCAAACTGACGGTAAGCATGCATCAGCCATCGTGTAGCTCAACCTTATTTTAGGGAGCTCAACGACCCGACGCACGACGCCACCAATCAGCAAGACGTGTTTTAATTTAACATCGACGACTGTGATTGGTATTTGTGAAAAAGGTAATGTTTTAACTTGGAAAACAAAACTATCTATCAATGATTAAATATGCTACCGTAAGAATCTAACTATGGCTTACATCGATACAGACCATCTGCTCTCCAAGCGTTAGTCGGCCGGTCTTGTATTATAATGTAACCAAGCGAACGAAGTGTCATAGAATATTAGTCGGAAACCGAACCCCAAGAAATATAATTGGATGATATCTTTCACACAAAATCATATTTCCATTTATTTGTAACTTTTCTTGACAAGCATCTGAATTAAATTCATAAAAGAAAAGCTATCAGATACCAGGAGGACATAACACGCAGGCAGGTAATAGGAGTAAAAATATTTCAACCACGCGAGGCACGTATTCGTTCCGCGTAATAACTAGGACATCGGGGGAAAGTAAATACGTCTGGAAAACCTCCTACATATTCTATTTGCCTGGTTATGATAATATATTGGTAATAAGTTATAAGTATTCTAGAGGAGATTGGAAATATCTTCAACACGTTAGGAGGCCTAGGAACGCTGTATGCTCTTCAAAATTATGTGCCTATAAATATTGTAGGGAAGCACTAAGTTATAATAAATGTATTTCATATGTAAAATATACGTTTACTATTAGTTTCATGATTTGCGTATTCTACTATTTCCGTTTCTAGACGTTACGAGGTCTTTTCAGCCGTCTTGGTTGTAAAAGGACTATTCGTGTCACCATTGACAAGCAGAAGTGCCCTAAACGCCAAGAAATGTATAAAGTTAAATAAACTCCTATAAACTTTTGATTAAAATCTTGCCCTTTGTACCGCAAGACAAAATAACAAAAAAGAAATTGTAAAAATAACGAAATAATTACATTTCAGTTCTTCCATTTAATTATTTTGATTTCGATAATATTTATCTGCGATAAATCCCATAACAAAATTAAAATCCTAGGAATTAAGCTTATCATGCAAGCTAAAAATAAATATTGGTAGGCAAAGACTTAATAAAAATATCGTTATCGGAAATCATATATCACCGATAAAATATTAAAACTTCCTCGTATTTGTTACTATGCCGACCCTAAACTCAACAAGAATGATTCAGTATTTTTAGGCAAAGGTAAAAAGTATGGTGCCTTGAGAAAATATGCTAACTATGTGTCCGCACTTACGCTTTAGGTACGTTGCTTTAAGAGCTATTCACACCTCATGGCAGTTACCTGGATTCCTCTTAACCTCGTAAAGAAAAAAAACTCTGTTACACGTACCTATATAAAATCTAGGTATTTTTAGTTCCCAGACAATGACTAGCCGTTTAGTAATGGTCGCTTATCGAGCGTTCAACATTTTATTGAAACAAATTGATATGAAACTGACACCCAATCAAAAGGTTGTGTTCAAATCTGAGAAGTAAAGATCTTTATTTTTAACCCTAATGGTCGCTTATCGACCGTTCAACATTTAATTGAAACAAATTGATATGATATTGACACCCAATTAAAAGGTCGTGTTCAAATCTGAGAAGTAAAGATCTTTATTTTTAACCCTACTTAAACTTTGTTTGTAATTAATTGAATTTAGCAACCGTACTCCCAACAACTATTATTCCTACCTCAACATTTGCTAGCGGCAATTCTTATCACGAAGACGAAGGGTATCACATTGGAATTATTCAGAAGGCCATTTCGCGTCGCCACCGACTTGCGGCAGGTAATAGAAAGTAAATATTTTCGCTAGTAGCCGCCCGTCGGCTACAGTGAGAGTGATACACGGCTAAAGCTGCGGCTTGGCACGGCTTACAGTGAGCAGATTGCTTCTACAAATACTGATGGTCTGCCGCGTTTGGTTAGACTGGAAGTGGGAAGTATAAGGGTGCTTAGAAAAGATCTAGGAGGATGATAAGCATTCTAGTGTAGATAAGAGGGCGTGCTTTTGATGGTTTTCGGTTTTGTTTCGTTAATACACAGCGTAAAGACGATGTAAATGGCGGTAATCTTGTTTAATTCTTGTAATCACTACATAGTATAAAACAAAGTCGCTTCCCTCTGTCTGTCCCTATGTATGCTTAGATCTTTAAAACTACGCAATGGATTTTGATGCGGTTTTTTTTAATAGATAGTGATTCAAGAGGAAGCTTTATATGTATAATACATGCATATTACAGTAGAGAAAAATGCGGAATACGCGATAAACGGCATCCACGCGGGCAAAGCCGCTGGCGACCTCTAGTACAATTATAATAAATAAGCGGCGAAAATCACAATTTTAGCGACAAAAAAAATCACACCCGAGGCAAGCTCGCTCGCTAGCTGTCTGTTCGCGCTATCTTAGCATGGCACGCCGTGATTAGCCGAACGAGATTCAGCAGCACGCGCAAAACGATAGCAGGCTAAAGGAATCAACGCTGAAAAATCTTTTGCCAAAATTTTGCAGCGCGCTCGTTACAGCAAACAATGAGCTGCTAAAGTTCAGGTTCAGTAATTCAATGGAATTCCAATAAATTTTAAAGTCTTAAGTAAACACGCGTAATCGGAAAATACAAAAAGCTTTATCCCAAAATGCGTACCGATTACGCTGTTTTCGGTTTTTAGTCGATAAAATAGTAACTTTAACTAGAAGGAATATCGCTACAGGTTACTCTCCGTCTGTCTATACATGTGAACACAGCCTTAGTAAGAATAATATAATATGTAGAGTCAATATTAATTTGGGCAAGTGTTGTGATTAAAGGTATGTTGTTTTTTGATCTTCAATTACAGGGTCAGTGGATCCAATGATAATTAAAATTAGATTAAAAGAAACAGCCTTTCAAATGCTAACGAAATAAAAGGACAAACGAATTGGAATCAATTTAGATGGCCAGATATTTTGTAATGATTAGAACACTACCAATGTATTATAATCATATAAAGCACTTGAGTCTTTCAATACTCACTTAAAACAAATACCAAATATGACAATGACAAAAAGAGTTTAAACGATGATTGAAAATAGGAAAGTAGTGTTTTTTCTTCGTGGGCTTGTTTGAAGTAATGATAACTATCATAATCCTAAGTAATATTATAAATGCGAAAGTAAGTTTGTTACCTTTTCACGCTTTAACCACGGAACCGACCATGCTGACATTTTTCATATACGTTGTCAGTTGTACAGAAACGGACATAGGGTACCTTTCATCCCGAAAAAAAGTACTGTTCCCGAGGAAAACAACAATAACGTTAATAGATGGCGTCACGTGTCTTTCGAATCATGATTGAATTATATTATTATAGAAACTTTAGTAGTGTGTTAAGAGTTGATTTTCAAATTCTAAATTAACGCGAGCGAAGCAGCGGGCAAAAGCTAGTATAATATACTTTTGGGTTTCCGAATGATGTGTGGTTTTTACGTACTTGATAACACAATCAATCATTATAAACTGGACATTTTGTAATTCCGAGAAGATGATTGACTTCAGCTGTTGCTTAAATGGACTCCAATTAGAACAACTCGCCGTAAAAAAATATTCGTGTACTCACTGCTCACAATTGCCGCTCATTTAATAACATAGCTATTAAACCAATCAAAACACCATCAATTGTATTTAATCCGGTTGTTGAAGCATACATTCAGAACCCCCTTCTATTATCAGGCAACATTATCTTCCCAACAAAGATATATCAGGACATCTCTGCACTAGACGGCCTTACGGTACTTAACAATATTTATTTCGGCACTAGGGGCAGTATATTTTTTGCGAAGAATGCTCATATTAACTGAATCCTATCTTGTGAGAATGAATGTGGTGCGTGGAGTCTCGAAGCAATCTCTTTAAGTGGGCCCAGCCACGATACAGGCACGAGCCAGTAATTTGAAACAGAAATAACATAAAATATTTGGTCCTTCGAGACGAGAATATAAAAAATAAAATTATGAATGACTTTTTGTGTCATTACGAATTAATCTAAGATATAAATCTAGGTACGTCTCAATTTGGGAGATCCCCGCAATATATGATGTTATCAATATGTAGATAATGCTCTTATCAACTCTGCAAATCTCTGTCATCACGAGTGAATTATTGGCTGAAGTGAATAAAAATCACTAATACATTGTACTTTCATTGATCGACGAGTGAATATAAAAATTATATTTAGTTGCCATTACATTTTTGGTTCTACTGATCAGTAATTACTATCAAGTATTAACTAGTCCTTATTAGCTTCAGCTATTAGCTGCTACTACCAAAATCAGGCAGTCAAATTAAATTTAAACATTTCCATATCATTATTTCGCTTCATCATCATCATCATCATTCAGCCAAAAGACGTCCACTGCTAGACATAGGCCTCCCCCAAGCATCGCCATATCGACCGATCCTGTGCTTCTCGCATCCAGTGGATTCCCGCGACCTTCACCAGATCATCGGTCCACCTTGTCGAAGGCCTACCCACAATTTATTATGTTATGTTATATTACAGTGCTTGAAGTGTTATGTATTTATTTCGCTTATATAACTCAAGATTATAACAATAATTTTGATACTCCGAGGTTTCTCCCAAAACCTTTTTTTTGCTGAACTTCTGCTTCTTTTCCTTCTTTGTCCCTGCGTAGAGACTTTGCCTTATCGAGGTTTATTAGTTATTTATTCTCGCACAGCCCTCGGCCTTGTGTCCTTCATGTAACTTGCATTATATTGTTACAGTTTGTTAGCGGACCTGCATGTAATCGTGACCTAATTCTCTGAAAGAATCCCAAGGTCGCCAGCAATTAAGTTTTTCAAGAATAATTTGCTTCAGGTCATGCGAAATGCAATTTGCTTTGTCTTGAGCGCTGCAAAGAAATTAGGTGAGAGCAAGTTATTTAAACAATTACGTAGCCACCTGTACATTTTATTTCTCCTTTTACTTTCTAACGTTTTTCTGACTTTTTGCCGCTTTGCTCGGCTCAAAGGAATTAGTCGCGCGTTCATTAGAGATTCTTCTCATGGAATGGTGAGCTTCTGGCTTTAAAAGAGGTTTTTTGACCTCTGCCCTACAGAAACAAGACTTTGTCGTACAATTTTAATAAAGCAGATAGGATTATTTATCTTACTTACCTATACAAGGTTTGTCGGAAAGGAGGACCACTTAAAGTACCACTGATGACTGTTTTACAGCAATTTCAAAAATTGATAATTTTTATTTGTTTTAAAATGATGTTTATTTTAGTTTTTCCAAAAATTACTCATCCCTGCTTTATCACCTAAAATTTAAACACAGCTAATCATAGCTGAGGAAAAATAGATTAATAATAACGTATTTTTATAAAATCTCTGAAATGCTATTTCTCTTAAACTATTGACTTTTGGGGAAAGTGGTAGATCAAAATTTATTCTTTACGGGTACTTTCTGCCAGGATTGCGGAATTCGTTTCAAAGAGTTACCGCGGCCCTGGAACGCAATGGGCATTAGGAGGAACACGGATGGGTTTTAGTCAGTAAGAGTCTGACACTCCCTTTCACTCTGCCCAGAGCGAAAGAAGTTACTTGAGGATTTCTAAGCCAAAAAAAATGGGTACTTTATGACTCTTTCGAATTACTACCCCGTTTCTGACTAACCTTGTATGATACACCGCAATAGTAATAGTTCCATAATAGGAGCGAACAAATTGGTTACTGGTATTCATGGAGCATTTTTGTATTCCAATAAAATCGCCTAGATTTGAATAAAAGTACTATTTCGAACCAAGCTACCAACTGCAACTGCCGACAGCACGTGCAGCGACTGCACGTGCTGCTGCAGCGGCGCTTGGAAGCCATTTCATATAAATACATACAAACCAGTAGTGCAGCTGCGGCCGACTTCATGTAGTCACTGCACGTGCTGTCAGCAGTTGCAGTTGGCAGCTCGGTTCAAAATAGTACCTTAATGATTGCAGTATGTAATAGTTTGAATATGAATCACTAACAATTTCCTTCACTTCAATACGGTTATAAGAAAAACGTGTGTAACTCATATAACGGAAATGAGTCAGAATACTCAAAGATTATTTCGTTATCTTTATTACATAAGTAAACTATATCAGAACTATTTTAATCTTTATGCATTTAATTATCGTTTTCATTGTGACTTCCTTGTGATTGTATCCACTTACGTGAAGTACAGAATTAAAGTTGGTTAAAGTGGCAAGCAATTATAGCGTGTTAGATAAATAAATGTTTAGGTACTATTATGCAACCACATGTAGAGAAAAACTGGTATATCCTATATAACTAATGTGCCAATCAGTCGAAACAACTTAATACGACCCATATAAATAACCCGTGTAAAAATTAAGACTCTTGTATCTTTAGCAATAATGAAGCAAAGACCTCATAGCTTTGCATAATAGACCCCCCCCCCCTCTCCATATGCTACTATCACCATAGGCATGTTGACAGCATCAATACATAGCAAATCTAATTAGTCCGATAGTTACTTTTGAAAAATAATGGACACGTATTTTTTCTTTTGTTAAATCTATGAATATTTGGAAAGATAAAACTCATCAAAACTCTAGAGTAGGGGCTTGTGACGTCAGAAGCTAGTAAAAATTGTAACGTACTTGCTTGTGACGTTTTGCCAACTTTAAAAGTGTCGTATCTTCGTCAATTTTGGTTTACGTAACAAAAGAAAAAATACGGGTCAAATATTTTGTGATAATCTAACTGGCGGACTAATTAGACTTTTTCAGTCAAATACCCTATACTACTGGTACAATTAGCTTACGAGTGTCATATGCCCAGTTTGGCAATAAAAATGCTACCATTGGTAAGCAAAACGATTCGTTTTGTGATAGGAATCGGACATAAATCAGTCATAGTCATCATCAGTTTAAAGAAAGGAGTTTTTTTATTGAATTGTTGATTTACTCTAGGATTACCCAGCTGTATCGTGGGTGCGTTTACAGGCTCAAATCTCACATGCACAAACAACGTACTTGCAGACTGCACTTGACAACTGAAGAAAACAGTTGCCTTTTCTACCAGACCTCAACTTTTAGACCCGTGTGATAATAATCACTCTTATATTGTAACATTGTCGGCAAAAGTGTTTCAAAGTAATTGAGTCCAGTTAGGCACCTTAGTAAACTCTTCCTCAATGCATACACATATAATATTACCCACAACAAGTATGTACCACCGACATTGACTCAGTTCAACGATGGACAACCATCACCACACACGACTATGTTTGATCTGTGTTTTACGCTACAATTGGACCGTATCGCGCGTAAATAACAATGAACCTACAGAATTAATAGAGGAAAGAATAGAATAGAATAGAATATACTTTATTGTACACCAAAATTGTAACATAGCTCTTATACGAAAGGGAAAGGGTTATATTATTTGACTAGTAATTTTAATTTGCCTGCATTTTTAATTGCTGATATTGATAATGTAACTAAGTCAAGTCTAAAAAGTATTACTCAAGTCCAAATTAGTATCTATTGCTGATTTGTTTTGTAATGTTTGCTTTCTCGTTTTCAACGTACTTTGAATATAATTATGGTAATTATTTGACTTATTTCCAATTGAAGTCGGTTTTCACTTTTTTTTTACTCAACTTATTTTATTATACTATTTATGAAATAAAAAGTCTATTTATGTAAAGTCGTTTAAACGACAAAATTTGATCCTTCAACCCGGTTTTCACAATATTGCCTGTTAGAATTTAAATTAATTTACATCAAAAAGCTCGCAATTCAATGGTTTAATACCGATGTATAACGATTATATCAATACACTAGCGACCCGCTCTGGCTCGCACGTACCTATACATTTTATAGCTTAAAATCTTCCTCTTGAATCACTCTATCTATTAAAGAAAACCGCATCAAAATCCGTTGCGTAGTTTTAAAGATCTAAGCATACATAGGGACAGACAGACAGCGGGAAGCGACTTTGTTTTATACTATGTAGTGAAGGTTCCATTAAATTAGACTGAAAAAAAAAACAATACGATACCAACGAGTTCCACAACACTAATAGGTATCAAATACATTTAAACGTTTCCGTTGAGCTGTTAACGCAAAGCCCTCGTGAGTGCCAGATAAGGGCAAAGAGTGGTGACCGTCATTAATGCCAAACACTTAGATCGCCAACACACGAGGAAGCGATCAACAATCCAATCCTACTCATCCAATTATCAGTGCCGACTGCTAGAAATAAAACAAGTTAGGTCGACTACACACTGACATTCTTTCCGGATAAGACTGCATTTGGACTGTAGCAGTTAAACTTTAATAGGAACGAACCACGAAATTATTAAAACTATTATACTCTTTTCACCGTAAAGTATTTCCTGACGTTTCTCTACAAAACGTTACCATATAAAGAATATAAAAAAAAAAAAACATAGATTATACAAGGTTAGTCAGAAAGGGGGTACTAATCCGCAGGCCACTTAATGTATCACTGATGACAGTTTTAAAGCAAGTGCTAAAATTTAAATTCAATAATTTTTATTTCAAAGTAATTTTTTTTTTTCAAATAGTCTTCGTCCCTAATTTAGTTAGCAATTCAAAAAATGGAGCTTCTATTTCGTGACCTAAAATGTAAACACAGCTGATCAAATTTTTTTTGTCGTTTTGTAACAGCTATTTCTCTTAAACTATTGGCTTTTGGGGAAACTGGCAGAACAAAAGTTACTCATTACTATGGATATTTTAACATCCTTTCGTATTAGTACCCGCTTTCTGGCTAACCTTGTATAGCTATTTTACGGTTTTTGATGGTGTCGTTTACGTTTTATCGATAGCAGTCCCCTTATATAAAAATATATTGTATTGTAAAATTGTCCACACTTGGATGACTAATGCCCGGTTCCTCTAGCCATAAACGAATCGTTCTGCTTTCCAATGGTAGCGTTTAATATTGCCATACCGGGCGTATAAATGGATTCGTAAGCTAATTCTATCTGTGATAGCTACTTACGTATGGGTCTACTATGCAAAGCTATGGATGGAGTCTTTGCTTAATTATTCATAAAGATACAAGAGTATTTATTTTAGCCAATAATGCTAGGTAAATTATAGAAATCACCCATAACATATATGTTTGAAAAAAGTTTTTTAATTATAAACTACTTGGGATACGTGTGGGAAGAAGTTTGTATCAAACATTTTTTTTTAACTCAACTCAAGACTCTTTTATTCAAAATAGACTAGAATTTCATAGTTCTTTTTGAACGTCAATGTTACAATAGCCAGCCCACAAAAAAGCTCTCCCTTCACCGCTTCCTAGTGTTTATATTGACGCGTGTTAACGTGCCTTTTATTAAAGCTAAAACTAGAAATTATACAGGCTGTAAGGGTAAACACCGTTATCCTTGAAACTAGTGGTTTGGTTTCATTTATAGAACGTAAAATCAATGAAAAATAACAAACTTTTTTTTTTATAAAATTTTTATTTTTCCTCAAAAGCATTTCACCCTATGCGCGGGGGCAACAAGCTACGGGAGGGGGCGCGGGGAACTCACCGCGTGGCCCGACGCACGGCCCCGCACAGTTACGCCAGTCAGTTAGCTGTCTCGTTAGCGAGTGTGTGTACGCCGCGTCGTAGCGTCGCCGCGCGCCGCTCATTTCTCGCGCGTATATTTTTTTACTCGGTCCTGTATTTTTATGTTTAAGTCAACTACCCATGGTTTCAAGGATAACGGTGTTTACCCTTACAGCCTATAAAACCTGGAGCACATAGCCGACGCCAACGATTTTGTGTATTAGAGATGCCCATAATACCTCAGCTAGGAAGAAGCTATAAAAAATCAACTGTATTACAAGAAGTGCTCCAAAACTGGGTAATCGTGTTAGATAATCGCTGCGGTATACCCAGCCTATGTTTGAAGCCCTTATTAAGACAGGCAAACGAAACGTGGCCGTGGGCGGAACCGCTTGTACTGAAAAATGATCCCTAACTAACTTTCTTGCTATTTTGTTTTACAAACTGGGAACATTTTATCTCAAGCCTATTTGGTCTGGAATTTTTTCTATTTCCTTGTAACTCGTCTTTTTACTCGTAACTTGAATCCTACGCAATGAAGTTTTTTCTAACCGACTTCGAAATTTAGGAGTTTGTCATTTCGCTGTGTATTTTTTTTTTTTTTTGTTATTTTTACACCGATTTCTCTGATATAATTAGTGGACCGATTTGAATAATTCTTATTTTTTTTGTACGGAATACTTTCGAGATGGTTGATATTGTTAGTAGTTTGAAAATAAATTACCTATACAACTACATACCTACATAATAGACGACGTTCTAGTTGTAGTCTACGAATTTGTACACTATTGTTATTGTAACTGCAATGTGGCACTAAAAAGCGTTCAAAATAAAAAAGTAAAAACCGACTTCAGTACAACTTCCAGTTTTTTAAGTCGTTTTTTTTACTTTTTTAAAGGGTTTTTTTTTAAAAAAAGAAAAACGTTGCCCCACACTAAGATTTCTCTTGTATCGTGGGTGCGTTTACAGACACAAATCTCACAAACAAACGCCCAGACCCGAAACAACCACCTGTAGGCCATACAATTTTTTGTTCCGTGTGGGAACCCACGACCCATAGCGCAGAAGCCAATCGCTTAGCCACTGCACCAAACGTGTCGTTTTACTGTTGTACCTCTAATAGTGAATCTTTTTATAACTTTATCGATTGAAGTGGCAATTGTAACGGTATTTAGGAATATGCAGGAACATATGCCTCAAAATGTTGGTGTTATTATTGGTACAAAGTTATCTAATGACAGGTCTTTCGAGTCGAGTATCTAAAAACTCACCATCCAAACATAACATTTGCTAATGAAAGCACGTCCTTTGACATGGCTTTGCCGCGTGAAGTGGGCTCATCATAGCTCCGGTAAACACAGCTGGGTATGAAGATAAGTAATCCTTTATGATTTACTTTAAAATGTTTATCAGATTTCAAATTCGATTCCTTTTCACACTGTGCACATGGTTTAAAATGTCAAATCAAATTACAAGTATTAGTTTTTTGAAATTGTGAAGCGTCGGTTATAGCAAAAACGCTATTAACCACTTTTTGATGTTATGAACTCCTTTATTAAAACTACTAGAGGTCGGCCTCGGCTTCACCTGCGTGGATGTCGTTTGTCGCGTATTCCGCGTTTTTCGGGATAAACTAACCTACATATGTCCTTCTCCAGGTTCCAGACTATCTCTGTACTAAGTTTCATCAGTATCGGGTCAGTAGTTTGGTCGTGATGAGGTAACAGACAGACAGACAGAGTTACTTTCGCATTTATAATATTAGTAAGGATTCTGCTTCAGAAAAATAAGGTTTTTTTTTTATTATATGTATTGCTGAATTTGTCAAACAATTAAATTCATATCTTAACTTGGTATTATCCTCTTTAAATGAACCTTTATAAGTCAATCAAGGGAAAAATATCATTGCCCTATCAATTCTTTACAAGCGGCCGAGCGACCTTATGGAACAGTAATGTGCAAGTGCAAGCCATTATAGAGTTTATTTTAAACATTTTAAGTTCGCGAAAAAACATAGGAAGCCCTTCCTCTTTTTTAAAAATACATATTCGTAATACTGAGATAGTGCCCTAGTTTTTAGGTCAGTGAAGATATCTCAAGAGCCTTGTAAAACAGCGTGATCTGGACGCAAACAAAATAGCTGGATAATGAACCTAGACGCTCTCTTGATTAACGGACTAGGAAAATTAATTTACTTCAAGCTTGATGCAGCTCTGCAAATATGTGCGCTGAAACTAGCGTAATGCAATGACAATATTAACTGTTTTGAGAATTAGTAGCGTTCGCATACTTGCTATGATACTAACACAGTAATGAAAACGTACAAAAAATAATGTATGATTAGTAACGGTTTATTCACGTGCATTTTTCGGGATTTCCCGACTAGTTTCGGACCCAAACGGAGCCCTTAATCATCAGCTGAACACACGGCGAGGTCGCGAGTCGAACGAAAACTAAACGAAGTCGAAAAGGGTTCGACTCTAGGTCCGAAACTAGTCCGGTAATCCCGACAAAATGCACGTGAGTAAACCGTAACTAATCATAAATATGATGTGTCTCACGAAAGTTATATATAATCATTAAAAATAAAATACAATCTCCTTTTTTGAAAACAATAAAAAATCTCTAGTTTGAAAACAATATAAAATGTGTCAATCGGTTTTGTGTAAAATTTGGGAAACAAAAACAGGAAACGAATTCAATTGTTTCCTGTAGGTATTAATAACATTAATATTAAATGTACTACTTTAGTGATGTCCCGAAACCCGGTACAATTTTCCCGAAAAAGAATGTTGTCGTAAGGAAGTCTCCACTTTTTGTCTCTGTTCTTTGAAGATTAGGTAAATTAGCTCACCTTTTTCCGATCGCTGGTTATAATACAAAAAAAATATTTATTTATAAACAATTTAAGTACACACATTTTCCAAAAATAAACCTATTAAACTAATTGCCTCGGTCTAGTTATGGCAAGCGCAACTGCTGAGATTGAGGTCCTGGGTTCGATCCCCAGGTCGGGCAAAGTGTTATTGGAATTTCTCAATAGCAGCCCGGAGTCTGGATTTGTGCCCGGTTAAAAAAACATAACGGCAAAATGAGAGTATACTATACAAGGTTAGTCGGAAAGGGGGTACTAATCCGAAGCCCACTTATAGTATCACTGATGACTGTTTGAAAGCAAGTGTTAAAATTTCAAAATTCGATATATTTTTTTTCCAAATAAAATGATTTTTATTTTAGTTTTTTCAAAAATTCTTCATGCCTGCTTTAGTTACAAATTCAGAAAATGGTGCTTCTAATTCATGACCCCAAACAAGACCTAAAATGTAAACACAGCTGATCATATCTGGGGATAGATAGATTTTAGAGATTTTTTTTTGACATTTTTGAACATCTGTTTCTCTTAAACTATTGAGTTTTGGGAAAAGTTGTAGAACAAAAGTTCTTCATTATTATGGGTACTTTAACACCCTTTCGGATTAGTACCCCCTTTCTGACTATGTATAATACACCTCTGCCCTACCCTTCGGAAAATACAGGCGTCGTATAATATTATATTAAGGTAATCTTACCAATACAACTACTTAAAACCCAATAAAAAGCATCGTAAATTCTCCAGCAAAAAAACTCTGTATCACACCCGTCTCTTAACTTCTAAACGTCTCATAAACCGTGTATTTAATATCGTGTGCTGCTTATCTCCGGACATGACGAGTAAGATATCGATGCACTGGCGACTCCGACACGACGGCGACGGTAGCAAGCCACTGACAGCCGAAGATAAGATACACCCACGTGACAAACGCCGTTACACACCGTTTATAAATCAACTCCCCAACACTACGAAATAAATTAATGTACAATTTATTTTAATTCGAAAAATTTGTCCGTAAAATTATTCTGAATTCCGAATAACTTAATTTGAATCGATAAAATGTTTTCGGTTTTAATTATTTATCGGTTTATAAATTAGTAGTGTAAGGTTTAGTAATTAAAGTAAATTAGTTTTCGGTTAAAAGCTTTATGTTTCGATAGACGTGTGATAGGTGAGTAGATGAATGCATTAATGTGATTGAATATAGATACCTATTGGTCTTTCTTTAGTTTTTACATAGAAAAATATGAAAGACTAAGTGATTCTTATGGAAATACAAACTTATCAGTAATTACGTAAGATTGATGAACAAAAACACGGAAGACTTTAAACCATCCTCCTTTTTCTTGAAGTTGGTTAACAATTAGATTATCTTGCAAAAAAAAACAATAACAAGATTTTTTACGTAAAAATTGCAATTATTTCGAAGCAAAATTATGAAGTTAGCTTATTCTTGTTACTACACAAATATTTTCAATCTAGTTTGAAAGAGGCATCTTCTATTTACTTTAGATATGAAGTAAAGTAACAAATTCCTGTGCCAAATAGTCCTTGAGAAAATAAGCTCTGACGGCGAGGCTGAACGACAGACGACATTGCTCGGTTTTTACATTTTTGAGATGGAACTCTAAAATAGAGACGGTGGAATCTTGAAAATGTTTCTACTTTATTATATTAAACTAGCTTATACTTCGCGTTTCTCTTTTATTACTTGAAATCTCAGGTTTTAGAAGGCTTCCTTAGTTATGGACCAACTTTAGGCTGACTGCAGACCATCGACTTTTTCTTTTTTTAAATTCGTTTATTCAATAGATCTGTATAATTCATTACAAGCATGAAGTTTGCCAAACTGCATAACAGTTTATCGGCAGTTCGCTTTTAACAATGAGTATTACAAATATTGATTTTTCTTACTTTTGTGCTAATTAGTTATGGCTCATTATAAAATGTAATAATCGTTTTTAAATACTACATTCGGGCTGCATTACATTACATAAAAGAACTAATATGGACACAAAGATAATTGTTTGTTTTAGGATTTGTTTTGAATTTTACATGAAGCATTTTTGTGGGTCCTCATCAATGGACTTCCTACTTTTAGTGAGCGCTGGCTCAGAGATTCTCCTTTAAATCATAAAATTTTCCTTCGATATCGTTTTTTTTTTTTTTTTTCTTTTTTCCTATTGGACTGCAGTAGGTCGTCCTAGGGGACGGTTTCTACGTAACCGGGCAGTTATTGGCGAGACCTGAAGGGTCTCCAGCCAAACCTTCGATATCGATAAGCCAGCCGGTATTTGTACCGATTTCTTGTAGCACCTTTATAGTTCATAGCCTTGAAACACTGAGTGTGATAATACCTACTAAGGGTCGATTTTTCAATCGTCAGATAACTTTTATCTGAGAAATAAATATGTCGGTTTGACATATTTTATTTCTTAATACTTTCTCTTTGACCCAAAGGTTTACTGGTAGAGAATGCCATATTATTATGCCATTAAGTCCGCCTTAAGTACTATCATTGTGCATTGAAGTTTTTTTTTCTTTACGAACGCTTCTAAACCGCCATACCTACTCAGATAAAAGTTATCCGACAAATGAAAAATTAGACCTTAGTCTATTCTCCGTGACAAAAGATTGGCTACCGACTGTCGTTCGTATGCGGTCAACCGTATATAATCAAATTCCACTGTTTCAGAAACACGCAAAAGATTTATTAAAGCAATTTATCATTGTACGTTAACGTGAGGTTGACCTCAGTCGAATAAAGGAGCCATTACGTTTAAGAACACAACTGTATAAAATAATTGACAGGCTACAGGTCCATTGTCTATGGGCTTCAAAATAACCCTACTCTTTAATTGACACTAAACTTATAGCTTGCGTAAGAATAGGCAACTGGCAACTGGTATCAGACTTAAGTATCGAGAAAACTTCAAATTAAATTATTGATGAAGTTCGATTAATAACATAAATTAAAAATTTAAAAAAACCCCAACGCAAATTAGAAAACAGCTGATGACCTTGAAATGGCTGAACCAATTTTGATAATACATGTCTAAGAACCACCGCTAGAAAAAGAGCTTTTAAATAAAAAAAAACCGCACCTAAATCGGTTCACCCGTTTAAGAGCTATGGTGCCACAGACAGACAGACAGACACACATAGCGGTCAAACTTAAAACACCCCTCTTTTTGCGTCGGGGATTAAAAATAAAAAAATAACATAACATCACGTCTGTATTCCCTGAAGAGTTGATCAGTACCCCAAGTGTGAGTTTTTTTACGTTACTACTGTAGTTGCGTCACGCCAAAAATGTATGAAAATTTAGGTAGCGCCTCTAGCGGCGAATAGCGTGACTAAAAATTTGTTTGACATTTTTGGCGTGACGCAACTACAGTAGTAACGTAAAAAACTCACACTTGGGATCCAGAGATTTATAGTACACCCACATTTCGTCGTTATGTTTAAGTCCCATGTAATAAGGGGCGAGTCTATTATTGCCATCAAGCGGGCACAAATCCAGAGTCTAGCCCAGAGTCTACTGAGAAATTCCACTCGGAAAAACCCAATAACACTTTGCCCGACCTGAGGATCAAATCCAAAACCACACGATCAGCAGTCGCTCTTGGGAACAAAAAACAAAAGAGATAGTCATAAAAAAAATCCTTGACCATACTTACTCGTACTTTCAAATTGCAAGTTTGAAATTGGCTTACTAAGAAGCACTAAATATTTCTGTAATTGCTGCTTTTGGCCAAAACACTCACATTTCAGGCTTTCCAAGCTTATGGGCGAAACTACTAGTTTAGAAACATCTAGACAACCTAAATAGTAATTTAGGTTTATACTGTATGAATAGAGATAGATAGTTTTCTATAAAATTACCGCTTAGTAGGCATCTAAACACTCAGATTTATTGAATTAGAACGAAATGTT
Source organism: Amphipyra tragopoginis (assembly GCA_905220435.1). Taxonomy (NCBI): domain Eukaryota; kingdom Metazoa; phylum Arthropoda; class Insecta; order Lepidoptera; family Noctuidae; genus Amphipyra; species Amphipyra tragopoginis. Next base: position 11,367,906 of record HG992006.1, read on the forward strand.
TTAAGAGATTAATTTGAAGATGAGTTGGCATTTTGTATTGTCACAATGTTTTGTAGAATTTGTTTATTCTCCTTGACTCTACTTTGTTCTGTTCTAGAATAAATTATAGAACAAAACAAATTCTATAACATATAGAAAGAAACTTAGAGGCAAAGAGAAAACCAGGTAGACCAAGAAGAAAGTGCACAGACCAATTGAAGGAAAAAACAGAAGTGATAACATACAGAGAAATGAAGGAATTGGCTCTGGATTGAGAGAGATGGAGATTGCTACACTGACAAGTGCCCACCACTTAAATTTTGGATGGACAATGTTTTGTGTTACCCTTTAAGAAAAGACGAGCAAGGACGATGACCAGAGAGCGGAATCGTATGGCAAAACAATTGAAAGGTGATAGAGACGGGTCATTATTTTTATCGAGTATTCAAGCTATCGATACGTTTTAGTTATGAAGTTTACTGTTAATTAACTTAACAAATACTTTTAATTTTTATTCTTTACACATTAATAATCTTTAATGACACATAAATAAAACATTGTCTTATCAATAAAAAAAAACTGATAACTACCGCGACTCGGGAAGTTTACCCTATAGACACTATTATGATATTTGATCTCTTTTGATTACGGTACTATAGTACGGTAATCAAAATGAAAAATTAATTACGTCATATCTATTTCAATTTGAGATTTCGTGTTGATCTATTATTTTGTGTTTCTAAAAAATGACTAATATGTCTGTCCGCGCGTCTGTATTCACAGCTATTAAAAAGTATCGATAGCTTGAATACTCGATAAAAATAATGACCCGTCTCTATCACCTTTCAATTGTTTTGCCATACGATTCCGCTCTCTACTAATTACATACGTCAACACTGCAAGACAGCTTGTTGGATTGACTACAATCCTCATAATTATGCACAATCAGCAGCAGATTACTGACCCATTGCTGCAAGTACTAGCACAAACCGTATCTATGTCAATCCAGGCTTTGTGATGTTGCGTGGTAATCTCGACTGTAAGCGGCAAGTAACGTGCTAGGTCCATCAGCAAAATCCTCATCTTACGATAATGTATGTACCTACAATCCTTCCATTAAAATTTTAAATAAAAAGTAAATAAACCTTTGATCGTGAATTAATCAAGTTATTTTGTTTTAAGGACAAATCTGAACCAAAAAAAGTATCCATATGGAAATTGACACATCCGAACGGCTCGAGTGCTATTAGCGATCTTAGTTTTTGCTGCTAATTTTTTATCCATTAGAATAGAATAGAATATTATACTTTATTGTATACCAAAATTGTAACATAGCTCTTATACAATATAATTTAGTGAAGGGTACAATGGCGGTCTTATCGCTGATAGTTATTATTTTAATACAATAGTTTTTATATTACTAACCAATTCACTAGAGCATAAAACCTATCTTTTCAAAAAAGAATCATTGAAATCAGAAAAAATAATTACGTTTATAGGCTGAAAACGACGCTTGCAACATGTTTTTTTAGAGCAGCATTTATCGATTTCAATAAAAACGAATCAACATATTCAATGGACAAAGAATGAAGTTACAACTTAATTATATTTCTTTTATAATTTTCACTCCCATAAATATGGAGAGAAGGTTTCAAACAGACTTTTTGCGTCGGTGTTTTGTCCTTGAGAATTGTTTAAAAATACACTTTTAAAAACGATTGGAGAATAAGAAATTTTTTTTCACTGCCCGGTTACGTAGAAATGGTCCCCTAGGACAACCTACAGCAGCCGAATAGAAAAAAAAAAGAAAATTTTATGTTTAATAATTTATTAAAGCAAAATTACTATTTCACGATCAAAAGTTTGTTTATCATTTAAACAAAATTTAAATGGCCGAACTATAGTGATAACATCAGGCCTTTATTCCCAAAAGAGTGAGGCAGATGGAAGATGTAAGCTTCTTTGTGGTGGGGGTCGGCATTTATCGCACACAATTTCTAGCCAAAGCTGTAAGCGAGAATGTTTTTATAGAAAAATCCAATTACACTATTTGATCTATAGAACGAACCTAGGTCACACGTGGGAATTGTCAGCCAGGCGTGCTATAGTTAGATCAACTTATTTCTGTTACCGACAAAACATCACAGAATGATTAACTCCCAAGCAAATCAGCATGGAACTTGTAAAATGATGTTTATATAGACGAGGGTCAGCCCTAACGAATCTTATTTATAAGCTCTCCGCGTCACAACCGGCCCACTACGTAAATAAACAGAGATCTCAAGATGTGACAACCATCTTCTTACTTTTTTTTCTCAATAACGTTTTGACATTTGACATCTATTTCTGTGATGTCACGTGACAAGTAACATTTTTAATTTGAAATAAGCACAAACACGATTTGAATGATGTTAGGGTTGTCTAGCGTGTGGATTTGAAGAATTAATAAAGTTTTAATTTTACAAAAATAAAAACCAATCATGGGTTAGTTTATATTTGAATATGACAACACCGTAATCTTAACTCGATAAGTTAATAGCATAAAGTAAACTTGTAAGTATCTATTTACAGATAAAAAGAGAATTTACTAGCAAAAGACAAGGTAATGCTTACAAAACAAGTTACTATCTTAACTTAAACGGCTTCAAAATTATCGACTTATCAAAATTACCGGCTTTAAACCGATAATTTTGTACAACAAATTGTAACGACGGATAAGCGAAGAAACTACATGGCGATTTCAAGGTAATCTCGACTGAATACATACACGCATTAAGACCGATAAGGACTTAATAAAAATACGTTTGGTTAAAAATATTTTGCCCAAATAGAGGGTGTCCCTGGTATGGATCAAATCGTATAGGGGCGTGGGCAATGTCATTTCCAAACTTTTTAACCCTGAGAATGTCGGTGCATTTTTTACGGTTCACAAGTTAAGAGCAATTTATTGTTTTTTTTTTCAATCACTTCGCATAGAAAAAAATCATAAAAAAAACTATCAGAGCAATTTTTTTTTTCAGGACTTTGGCGAATAGTAGGCCTTTCTTGTGGTAATACTTTTACGCAGCTAGAAAACATGTGTTCAATAAGAAAAAACATTTACTGCAAAGGCTTTTTTGGTCTGGCAAAAATTTTACTCAAGTTTTTACTACTACAAGTTTCGAAATGACCTTGCCCACGCCCCTATTCGATTTGATCCATACTTCCAGGGACAATTCAGAATTCTTTACAATAGATATTCTTATCTTAGGTACACGAGTTTGGGTTACTACAACTATTCCTGAAATTTATTAGTGGTATTTCTAAGACCTAACTCAGATACGGTACGTAAAATTCAACATTATTCCGCAAGCAATAAAGTTGACAATCGTTCAAACTATAATGTGTTCCAGTAACTACTTTAGAAAAATATCTCAGAATTTCGTTTGTATACTAAGTTAACCCTTATTTGTATGTTAAAATAAAAAATACCCTTTCATAGTTTTTCTGAATTCTTCTTTGCTCAATTAATTGTATACCTACTAGGGTTTTCGCCCCGGGTACCCGGAACCGGGAATTCCCGGGAATTTGTGGATTTTAGGACCCGGGAATTATTTGGCGGGAATCCCGGGTACCCGGGAATTATTTGAAATGAAAAAATGATGATGAAAAATGAAGGGTCTGCACGCTTCCGGAGATTTTAGAGCATTTTCTGACTCTCTCGCGTGAAACGGACATTGTACTGCGTGGTGTGAATTTAGAATGGGGTAAATGTATCGTGATGTCAGCACACAGTACTGTTGTCCCTGTCTAGTAAACAAATTCTAAACGCTTGATTTTTTTTTGTAAATGTTTCGTTTGTAGATACTATTCACAATGCTTATTTTTTTCGTTATAGTTTCGAGATTCATAATGAAATTATTCCTTCAAACAGCATGATCTACTGGTCACAGATTAGCCCTAAATGGTTTTTATTTTAAATATAAAATAGATTATTTTCAAAAAAAAAAAGTTCTGTTTTCGAGCCCTTTTTGCGCCCCGAGTTAACCGACTGCAAAGAGCGATTTCGTGCTAGTCGTGCTAGCCACCTGTGTCACCGTGCTTTCATTCATTGATGAGTGGCGTCGAAATGTTCTAATGCATAAAATTTTAATTTAGCATTTTTTTTTATTTATTCCTTATTAGCTAGTTAAGTTTCGACCACATATCGCAGCCGCAAAAAAAAAACTATTATTTTTTTATTTTCAATGAAGTTAAATTCCGTGCTCGGTCATTCTGCACCAGTAGTAGATCGTGTGGTTTTAAGATATTGCACGAATATGGTTACAGCCTTTATAGTCAAACACCCTATTGTTATTCCGTAATATTTTGCCATATTTAATGAAAAGAAGACTTTTTTTCACTAAAAAAACTCGCGACGTCGCACAATAAATGACTGTAATTGTTCCTAGTTGTTTTTTTTTAAATAAGTGTAAGATTTTTTATTTTAATAAGAAAAGTCGAATGGTATGTTAGGCAATTTATCAATATAACATGTTTAAAGTACTTAATAAGTTTCGTGTTGAAATATACGAGAAAAACTATATTTATACAAATAACATGAAAATTCCCGGGTACCCGGGAATTCCCGGGAATTTCGAGAAAAAATTCCCGATTCCCGGGAACTCAAAAAGGCCGGGAACGCGAAAACCCTAATACCTACCCACAACAAATTCTGGATCACCACTACTTATTATATAAGGTTAATCGGAAAGGGGGTACCTACTAGGGTTTTCGCGTTCCCGGCCTATTTGAGTTCCCGGGAATCGGGATTTTTTTCTCACAATTCCCGGGAATTCCCGGGTACCCGGGAATTTTCATGTTTTTTGTTTAAATATAGTTTTTCTCGTATATTTCAACGTAAAACTTGTGTAAGTCATTTAAACATGATAAATTGTCTAACATACCAATCGACTTTTCCTATTAAAATAAAAAATCTTACACTTATTTAAAAAAATTAACTAGGAACAGTTACAGTCAATTATTGTGCGAGCGACGTCGCGAGTTTCTTTAATGAAAAAGTCTTCTCTTCATATAATATGGCAAAATATTACGGAATAACAATAGGGTGAATGACTATAAAGGGTGTTACCAAATTCGTGTAATACCTTAAAACCACATGATCACTGATGTAGGTAGAATGACCGAGCACGGGATTTAGCTTGCTTAGAAATAAAAATAAAGTTTTTTTTCTTGCGGTAGCGATATGTGACAAATAAGTTCGTTGGCACATTTCGACGCCACTCATCAATGAATGAAAGGACGGTAACACAGCTGGCTAGCACGACTAGCAATAAATCGTTCTTTGCAGAGGGCTCGAAAACAAAACTTTTTTTTGAAAATAAACTATTTTGTATTTAAAATAAAAACCATTACCATACCAAACCATAACCATTTAGGGTTAATCTGTGACCAGTAGATCACGCTGTTTAAAGGAATTACAAGAATTCGTTTACATCCTGTATATTTTCATTATTTATAAATCTCGAAATTACACAAAAGATAAGCATTGTGAATAGGTAGTTTCAACAAATGAAACATTTACAAAAAAAAACAAGCGAATTTGTTTACTAAACAGAGACAACAGTACTGTGTGCTGACATCACGATACATTTACCCCATTCTAAGTTCACACCACGCAGTACAATGTCCGTTTTACGCGAGAGAGACAGAAAATGCTCTAAAATCCTAGGAAGCGTGCAGACCCTTCATTTTTCATCATCATTTCTTCATTTCAAATAATTCCCGGGTACCCGGGATTCCCGCCTAATAATTCCCGGGTCCTAAAATCCCCAAATTCCCGGGAATTCCCGGTTCCGAGTACCCGGGGCGAAAACCCTAGTACCTACCCGCGGGCCACTTAAAGTATCATTCTAAAGATAAATTTTTGTTCATATTTTTTTTTTGTTTTTTCAGAAAATTTCATCCCTTCTTTATTTACTAATTCAGAAAACGGCGCTCCTAAATCATGACCCCAAATACGACCTAAAATGTAAACACAGCTGATCATAGCCAAGAATAAATAGATTTGAAATCGAACGTTTTAGAATTTGAATTATAGTAAAAGTGTAGTGTGGTACTTAATCCCAATAGGTACTTACCACAGATTTATTATATTATAAATAGCTTTTACCTTACTTATTTTTACGAAACAATGAAAAGCAAGGAAGTAGGTTGGTAATAGATAATCTAATAACAATACATCCTTAACTCATAGCTACGTGTGATTTCCAATCGTTTAGAGAATTCAATAATATTTTGATCGCAGCACAGATTGCCCCAGCCCACCCCTGCGGCTGAGAAACGGGAATTCTCGATCTGTTTAACGCATGACGCTTAGCGTTGGTAAAGCTTAAACGAAGACCGCCCACTCGAACGAACTTGAAACTATTAGCCTAAAGCCGGCGCCACATATGCGCAATCATCATCATTATCAACCCGTAACCACTACTGACCATGGGGCGAAATTGCCGTAATCGGAAGGCTTAGCAGCCGTATTAGTGATCTCGGACGTTGCTGCACATCCTCTTGAGGTAATCACCCAAGCGAAAACATTGTATAAATCTTCATTGAGTTCTTAGGAACCATCTTTGCATACATTCGTAAATGGGTTGCCACATATCGTCACCCTCCGCGCTAACTGTCGTATCTAGCAATTGATAATTTTTCAGTAGTTGCGTTAGCTGTGGCTTTATTAATGAATTAATAACTTTTTTATATTGCTCTTGGCTTACTCTTGGCTTGGTTAGTAGTTGCCCTAAAGCCCTAAGATATCTATTTGTTTATTTCTATTCATTTGAAGCAGATACGTCACTCTGTAAGTTTTTTTCTGAAAAATGATCAATTGCTAGTTACGCTTAAGCGCGGAGGTTGACGATATGTGAATTTTTCGGCCTTCGTCCGCCTTCGAATGTCTGGCATCAGCCTTACTGAAATAAACTTCGGCACAGACCAACCGCCTGAGGTTGTAAATGTAGATTAAACATAATTGCTTTACGTCGGGTTGAAATTGAGAAAATATTTATCATGGAAATGAGAAAACAAGGATCCCAGCTTAAGACAAACTAAATCAGCCGTTGTATTAAATTACATCGTCGTATAAAAATAAGGAATTTATAAAAATGAGGGGTTGCCCTTTTGTAGCCTAATCTGAAAGTCAAGTGTTGCCTTGTAAAAAATAACTTTGCTGCTACTAAGAAGAGGCGGTTTCGTATAATAACGTTAAAAATTATGAATCCATGTTGACCTATTTACCTATTAAAACTTCTCCAGGCAAATTAACTCTTGAGTTTTCAGGCGAGCGCTAAATTCCTGTTGCGAACAAAAAAGTTATATTTTCTGAGCAAAAAATTCTCACTGTTCTATAACAGATAAAAGCTTAAAGTTTTAAGTTTCACGTTCATACTATAAAGTTGTCTACACTTAAATACTCTTTGTGTTGCCAGTTTCGAAAAATTGCATTTTTCAATAGGGAAAACGATGACCACATCAATAAAGTTTAGTACGTGACTGCAAGAGGCAAAGTAAGCCAGGCGACACTCCAACTTGCAGATGGCTTGAAAGATAATAGAAGGTAAACATTTGCTAAGGTTGGCAACACAACGCACGTGCTACTATAGGGCTGTCATGACTGTCTTGCAGTTTGGACATTTTGTAATTTAATAAAAAGTTCCACAACGCAATAAATAAAAACAATTCTGTACGTCGCCGCGTCGTACGTGAAACTAAGCCCTTTTCATAGTAATTTGAGGTTCAAAATATGAAAGGAGAGTCCGGACAACTTATCATAATACAATAGAAGATAAAGCTTATCATCACTATTTAGTGCTAGTGTACTTTGCCTATTTATCAGCCGTAAAAATAAAACGTGGCAGAGGCAAAACAAATAATACAAACATTAGATAAGTCACACTTAAATCTTATCTGTGGGCATTGATATCATTTATCAAATAATGTACTTAAGCACATGACACAATTTTGAACCGTTAAACTAATAATATACTCGAAATAGAGCAGTCTTAAAAAGGAATTGATTAATAAATTACGTTGTTTTTTTAATTAATTATGATCAAACGATAAAAAATAAATTGAATGCATGATTCAGGAGAAATGGTAAATCTAATTTTTAATGTTGGTAAAAACTCACAAGAACAAGTGGCAGCCCTAACGTAGGGGTGACACTCGGGAACTCGTTCGTTTCATTTCATTTCCCATCTGATGTTTGCACAGTCAACACGTATCCCGTATGTGGCGTTCTTTTCAATCCATTCGTCCTCTTGGATGAAATGCTTTACCGTTTTGATTGAAAGCACCTAAATCCGGTCTGCCTTTAACCGGCCGATAAAACTGTGTTGAATTTTAATGAGACCAATTAAGTAAAAATGTTTGTTAAAGAAATAATGAGTGTTTTAAAAAGATCTTTGAGTGTTCCAGTTCCAAACAAATTATTTTCTTTTAAACTGGCAGAATTCGTGTAATTCCTTAAAACCACATGATCTTACTACTGGTTTAGTTTGGCCCTGCACGGAATTCAGCTTGATTAAAAATTTAAAAAATAAATTCTTATTTTTTCATGCTATTTTTTCTTAATAATGATTAAGTAAAAAAATAAGAAAAAAATGTATTGCAAAAATTTTTTTTTTTAATGTTCATTTCTATGCCACGCAAAAATGAATGAAATCACGCCGACACGGCTGGCATGCACGACTAACGCGATATCACTCTTTGCAGTCTGTTAACTCGGGGCTCTAAAATTACTCGAAAATAGAAAACCAAGATTTTTTACAAATTTTTTTTTTAGTTGATTTTCAGTTATACCCATTTAGGGTTAGTCTGTCACAGCCGATGTGTCACGATCGCGCGGTTTGAAGGAATTACATGAATTCGCTTACACATTGTATTCAGTAAAAAAAAAACTAAACGTTTTCTAATAATTCAAGGATTTTATTAAAATAATAAAACCCCACACAATAAAACATTTGTGCACTTTAACATTACATTATCGCTACTTAAAAAATACGGCAAAAAAAAAAGCCCCAGCGATTTCATTAAAACATCTCACAACTTAAAAAGTAAAAGTGGCGCTCAAATTATCGTATTTCAAACAAATTAGCGCCTCACAAAAAAGGCCCTCCAACTTCCAATAATACCCAAATAACATAATTAATTACTTAGACGGAGGGGCGGGAAAAATTTCACGAAAGATTGGAGATTAGAGCGCTTAATCCAATAAATAAGTACAAACTGCGGAACGCCGAGCCAGCGGGAACTCATCAATCATTAAAAGATTTTTTTATCAGCCCCGTCTGAATCCCCCTTTACAAAATACAAAGCTCGCTGCAATTATCGACTTACAAATTGAATTATTTGTTATTGGAGTCTTCATAATAAAAACAATTATAGGGGCGTTATAAAATGTCTGACCTTTTGTGCAATATATAACAATTATTTCGTCATTAAATAGTGATAGTACGTTTGATGATGCGCTTTAAAAAGGTCAGGTACGTAGCACTAATAACCGACGCGCACCAATTAAAAAATGTGTGGAAGAAGCAAGAGTAGGTACCTAAGTATAATATTAGGATCGTATCACATAGCGTTCTTTAGTTTCCGCTTTCTCTGTGAGAAAGTTATGTCCTGTTATTATTATAAGCATCAAGAGTATCGTAAGTGCATTTTTGAATATACCTCAGACAACATAACAGTTAGGCTTGGTTTCCACCAAAGCGGAGAGGAGAGGAGACTAGAAGAGATGTGTTTTGAATAACCAATTAGATTTCGTTGTTTCCACATCTCCTCTCCGCTTAGCTTCGTTGGAAATGGATCAAGCAGAGAGGAGAGGAGATGTCTCATTTTTCTATAGAATTTTGTGCCCCAAGCGAGCAAGCGGAGATGTGTGTAGTCGGGCGGTTGGGCGGTGCCCGCGCGTCCCTTTCTCCGATGCCTTCTCCCCGCGCCTTGCACACCCGAATTGACTGATTTCGAGCTCTCACAGCTCACATCTCCGCTACGCACAGCTCACATCTCCTCTCCGCTATTCATCTCCTCTCCACTTTGGTGGAAATAACCTGCCAGCTTCGCAGCACATCTCCTCTCGTTTCCTCTCCTCTCCGTTTTGGTGGATACCGGGCCTTAATGTAATCTAGTAGGTCAGATTTGACAGCTGTCAAACTAACGGAGTAATGTCAACACTAGTAATAATTACTCCAATGCATGACTATTAGTTTTATTATAACATGGGTGCGAGATGTTTTGATAAATAAAAAGGGCGACTTTCCTTAAGATCGATGGCATGCAACTTCTGTACACATTTATTTTGTGCTTTTATGCAAACGTCACATCTAACCTATTACGTTGATTGAACTATAAATTATTGTTTTATACACAGAAGATTCAAATTTCAAAAATTACACTTACTGCTCTTTTCTTTACTGTAATTCGCGATGAAGAGTTATGTTATTAATCGTCAGATGACTTTTATCTGGGAAATAAGTTTGACGTTTTGACAGATTTTGTATAGAAAATATGTGTGTCAAACTTGATCTTAGTGTCAAACCATCATAATTATTATATTGTTGGCAACATTGGAAAAACGTGTACCACAAGTTAAACAAGCGGCACGCGCATGCGCTGTAGGGTAGTAAGTAAAATAACCGCCATTGAGGAGTCCAATATTTTTGCTATTTTCCCTTTTTATGATTAACTTTGTTGTGATAACTTAATAACTGATTGTGATTCACTGTCTATGTTTTTAAAAAGTACCTTTAGTTCAAGTTATACAAGAATATTTATTCCTTACATAAAAGTTATTGACGATTGAAAAATCGGCCCTTAATGACACTCATATGAAGTCTAAAATTCAATTATTCACGATAAAATCAACAACTTTACTACGCTTTTTGATTAATTTCTTTGAACCTATTGTGAGCTCATTAGTCAGCCGTCAGTTGGCACGAAACTAAATCCCTAATCAGTCGAGAATCTGGCGTTCAGCGGAGCGTCTGCTCTGACCTACGCAACTCCTTATCACCGTACAGGTGGATGTTACCATTCATCTGATATAACACCTCAGTCGCCTCCACGACACCCACGCCGGTGATGGACACTGTCTGGCCTTCCACATGATCTGGGTTGCAGATTTCAAGGCATTTAAGCCTACAGGCATTTGTTTCAAGTCTAGGTGTTAGGCCTAGGCTACACTTAGCTGCAAAGCGAACTGCGAAACATTTAACCTATTAAAACATACGTGTGTAGTACGACAACGATTTTTGGTGTATGAACCACACGCGTGAATATTAATGAATTTGTTTTAATCGATTATTTGTCGCAGTTCTAGTCACGGCTAAGTATAGCCTCAGCCTTAGTATTAATGTACCGTTCTCGTGTTTGGCATAGACCTTGAAGCTTATTTCTTGGATAAATCCATTTCTACACTTTATTTACCAGGGCTTCATTTTTAACAGAGAAATAAATTAACGATTGCCGGGCTAACATGCGCAGCGCGAGATAATTTAGTTGACATATTATGTCCTCTTAACACGAGATAATTCGAAGGAAAAAATTATCTCGCACTGCGCATGTTAGGCTACATGGCAGATTTTCTATAGAAAAATCGCCCCTCAACGTCCCAAGAGCCGATTAACTAGAATCTGATAACTTTTATCTGAGGAATATAGTTAATAGCTTTGACAGAATTTCTATACAAAAGCCATCGAAACGTCTTAATTTCTTAAGCCGGGTACGCACGAACGAACACGAACATCGAACCCAAATTACTATGAAGGTGTTCGCCGAACCCCTTCATAGTAATTCGGATATTTTCGATGTAACACTGTTTGGTAGTGGTATGCACGTGCAAACAATGTGTTCGATATTCGTGTTCGCGATGTTCGTGTTCGCTCGTGCGTACACGGCTTTAGATAAAAGTTATACGACTTTGGTGAAATTGGCACTAAATGTATTTTTCCTTATTCCTAATGTTAAATTATCATTACCCATAACAAAAAAGTAGATCGATATACCGAACATTCTGTCCTATACCTCTTCACTAATAAGGTTAACCCTCAGACTGCTATCTCGAAGTACTTCAGACATAATATAACGGCTCCGAGTAGATAAAATCGAAGATAATGCAATTGTCTGGATATCCGCGCCATATTGGAGCAAAATGGGTAAGTGACAACACTTGAGACTACAAACAAGGATGGATTGACTTTGTAGTCGTTATAAGATTATGAAATAGTTTACAGGGGTTACTTTAAGATTGTATAGGGATATTGAAAATACATTAGCATGCATATACCTATACACATAATAAATCTGTAGACTTGGGCCTCATTTACACAGGATAAGTAACTGACTCCAAACTCGAAACAAGTCAGTGCTGACCCGATACTTACCTAGTGTAAATTGATGTGTAAATTGATTGGAGTCAGTACAGCGCTGTCGCGATCAATTTACACTAGGTAAGTATCGGGTCAGCATTGACTTATCTCGAGTTTGGAGTCAGTTACTTATCTTGTGTAAATGAGGCCTTGGATTGACAGAAAATTGGAAATATTAAAAATAAATGCGGTTTGCGAGATAAGATAACCAATAGAATCCATTTCAATCGTTTTTGGATTTTTTGTCTGTTTATCTGTTTGTCGGTTTGTTTGTGCACGCATCATGTATAAAATACTGACTCAGTGCGGCTGACTTTAATATACGTATTATACAGGGTGTAAAAAGACCCATCACATAGCCGAAAGCTACGTACTCTGTACATCAAACTAAACTACATTGACCAAAAATAATTGCTGGTAAACGACTTTTACTTTTTGGCATGAAAAAAAACGCTTTTTTTTGTAGCGAGCAAATTATGGTTGTGGCGATGCCGCGCGTTTGCACGCGTGCAGCGGCCACACAGCCGAGCCAAGGCGGTCGTGTGCGTTTGATACTCATTGCGTTTTTGTAACTTCAAATGCGTAATTTGTTAGGAAAAATTGAATTTTTTGTTAATTTTTGTATGGAAGAAAGTTTAGTATTATGACTTGGAAATCGTTTTTGGAAAAAACTAAAAAAAAAATACTTTGACCTTCAATGTCTCCAAAACCAATGATTTCCCAGGTATGGTTTGTTCGAAAAAAATGATCCTAATGATGGGTAGAATACGTGGTTTTCGTTATCTTCAAGGGTCTTTTTACACCCGATATAGTATTATTCGTAACCGGTTCGCTTAGTCAAAAGATATTACGAAACAATATTGGTTTCCGAATTCCACGCGGACGGAGTCGCGGGCACAGCAATGCCAGCTATGCTATTTATTAATATGAACAATTTTATAAAAACCACCCTCCAGCTTGTCGAATTTGTATGGAAAGGACAAGCCTTTCTCGCCATTGCCTATGAAAATAACGATAAATTAAATGAAAGAGTTTTTAATTTAATCAACCTTCTTTAAGTATTATTTTACCAACTCAATGTAGGCCGCCCAGTTTCATCTTGTGAGCGTCCGGGTTTTATAAGGCGAGTGACTACCTAAAGGATTATACCTTTCACCTATTCAGTTCAATGGGCGGCATTAACTTGTAAACTGGTACTGTATCGATATTATCGCGATTCGAAACCGATACTGTTTCGATATTAACAACATTGTTAGATTATCTTGTTTACCTGTAGGATTGCATAGGACAAACGATACATCGCCTACATTCATGACCGAAAAATTAGACGAATTATTTGAAATGATGAACATGAAATACAGAACCTTATTAACACATTTAATCTAAATGAAGTTAACGCAAAAGACGAGTTAAGACATTATACTAAAAAGATAACTACAATAAAACAAATATAATTATTTTATACACTCATAACGCACCCAAAAAACGCCGTGTGTGGTACTAATAATATGACAACCTTTTGACATAAACTGTTCAACATCAATACAAAATTTATCGTCCACACTATGAACTCCACATTAAAATCACATAAGATTTCACTTTTTTATTTCCATTCAGTTGCAGTCAATTCATATTTAAATCAGACATCATTTATTCATTTTAAGGCCTTATGAACGTCAAATAAGCCAGTGGCATTGTAGTTTGGTATATATTTTATTGTTGTTTAGTAGCATTGGGGCATTGTCAAAGTGTTTGCAACGCCTCCGAACGGTCTGCGGTTGTTCGTGAATGAAACTACTGTGACAATGTTTAGTTGATTGTTTGTTTGTAAGTTGTCCTACCAGTTTAGTATGATGGTTTCTTACTGTGAATATAATTGATATTGAATAGGGCTGCACGGACGATCAACTGTTTATTGTGTATTGTGCATGCGCCCTATAGTAATTATTTTCTATGTCTTGCTCTGCAAGGAGGTAACAGCTTACATTATATTCTGGTGCTCAACTATTGGTTCTAGAATTCTAGACTTAAAATGATTCCCAGTTAACAATTACTTCATGACTAACAGTTTCAGAAGTCGGTGCCTTCTACCGACTTATGAAACTGTTCGTTTTATAATAATATGTAATTATTTCACTCTTTTCAGTTTTTTAAGTCAGTTTTTCTATCTAGGTAAGAAGACTCTCTGTGGTGGGAATATGGAAATGTGGGTAAAGTCCAAGAAAATACGATACACTGTCTGGCAGTTACAAAACGGGAATCTTTTACATTTTTAACCATTGACCCTGCCGATGTAAGGGCCAGAATCGATCGTACGAGAGAGCTCAGTCGTACAGCCTTGGGCGAAAGGAAACACGATATTGGGATATTGCAAATCTCCCAAACGTGTAATGATCTCTGGTTCTCTAACGCATGCACACAATTTATGGAATGTATCGTTTGGGATTTGCCATCAATGTGGATACATCGAATACACCGCAATTAATCCTAGTAACACTAAATAAACAAATGGCAATTACTACGAATTCCAATTTGTGAAATTAATTGACAAGTCCTAGAACAAATATTGGTGCAAAACAAATGAACCGACACAATAACAAAACTAATTAATTCATAAAGCTTGGTTCATCAAACGCTTGTGATACAAACGTCAGAGCAGCTGGTAATCAAATAATTCGGTAAGAAGTCAGGGAGCTAGTTCGGCAAACACTGCAAACAGATAATACCATGTTTGCCGAGGCGAACAAACACGGAGTGTTCAAACTAACAGCTCGAACATTAAGCAATTTGTTCTGGAACTGGCGAAGTGACGACACTTTTGAATGAGGATTTTGTAATAATATTTAATGTATTCTGCCTTATGAAGTAAGTATGTTGACTCAACTTTTTCAGGAAATGATTTAGGGATAAAGTTTTGGGAACCTGTCGACGTAATCAAACAAGTATTTGCGCAGTTTTTAACTTCTAAATCAATACTGAATCTGGAAGGGAACATAAAGAGCTATAAAGCGCTATTAACTAAAAATATATCATTAATCATTACGGTCAATAGTAGCCGTTGTTGAAGCAATAGGAAATGGTACATTTACTGAATCGAATCTCACATGTACACGACACTTGCAACTTGAAAGTTAAAGTCATTGTTGATCAACTGTGACACAGAAATATGATGGAAGAAATAGTTAACATGATGACAAAAATCATCTTTCTAGGCTTCTGATTTCAAATAACCAACTACCAAGTGCTCAAATCAATAATAATATATCGCCAAAGGTAAAATGAGTAACGAATGTCATCAATAAGTACTCGTACATTTTCATCTATGATTTAATTAAGCATTCACTTAAACACAATACCGATATCATTTCCTTTGTCACATCCCACACTGAAATGTTTGTTAATTTAATGTTAAACTGAATAAAACAGGCTGTCGAATAGCTTGTCAATTGTTTTTACATGCATTTCTTCTTCTTAATGTATAATATTATTTAGTTGCAATGGCTTGACCACGTGTAAGATATTTATTTATTTATTTAAAGGTACATTAACAATATTCACACAATACATTTTTCAAATCATGCATCAGGATAGAGGTTCTTGTATGTATATCAAATACAAATGTACACAAAGTTTACTGCAGATGATACTGTAAGATGTGTTAATTGTTTTTGTATCACTTAAAATAAGATAAGATATGGCTAAAGACGGTGATGTTAAAGGAGCGACGAAGGTATTTGAGACAATTAAACAGAAAACGTCCTATCGGACATCAAAGGTGCCACTGAAAGACCAGTGCGCAATCTAAAGAATCGATTAGCAAGGAATATACACACATCAAAAGTGTCTAGGGATCAACATATATTTTTGCAATAACTTTTCTCCTGATTGATATTAATTAAAATTTTCTTTAAGGATTCATCAAATAAAGTGTTTTCGTTTGTCACAGTAACGATAAACCAAGTCACCTTTGCATTAATAAAGAAATTTGCCATTTTCCTAATAAAGGGATTTTTGACATTTGAACCACTAACACAAAAGTTCGAAAAAAAGACTGAAATAACAGTTTTCTTTAAAATTTTATTGGGTAACTTAAACAATTAATAATCCGTGTTTCTACCGCAAACACTAACAACACAAGAACATCGGTTTGGCATACTCAAAATGAGTTCATCCAAATCACGCTGTGGAATGGCCGCCCATGTTCGTTGCAACAACAAAAAAAGGTCTTCTTGCGACTGGATACCCTCCATATTCGGCAGAGCTCTTCTCTGTAGCATATCCCATGCATGCTCAATCGGGTTCAAGTCTGGCGACTGAGCAGGCCAGGGCAGGACATTGATGTTAGCTGCGGCGAGAGTCTGTCTTACAACTCTTGCGGTGTGCGGTCGTGCATTATCATGCATTAACTGAAATAAGGGACCGATTTGCGCTTGTAGAGGAACGATGACGTCTGATACAATCGTCTCAGCATAAATTTGAGCGTTGAGGTTGCCTCTGATCCAAATCAACTCAGTTCTTCCGCCGATCCAAATACCCGCCCATACCATGATGGTTCCACCACTATAAGGATGGACTTCCTGGCAGGATTTTAATCGCTGTTGGCGTCCAGGGGTTCTCCAGTGTCGTATACGTCTTGTATCCGGTCTCATACCAAAACGAGACTCATCAGAAAAGCACACGAAACGCCATTGTTCTTCTGCCCAATTTCTGTGTCCAAGAGCCCATTGATATCGAATCCTACGATTGTGCATTGCTATAGGTGGTACCCGTAGCGGTCTTCGGGAATGAAGGTTCACTTCATGCAAGCGGTTTCTGACTGTTTGGTCGCTAATTAAGTTCCCTGAAGAGTGATGAAGCCTCACGGCTAACATCATGGCGGTTATTGTTGGAGCTCATCGAGTTAAGATTTGAATGTATCGGTCTTGTCTCCGTGTGGTGCAGCGATACCGTCCTCCATGGCGCTCAGCCACGGTACCAGTGCTTCGGTAACGTGTCCAAAGTCGACTGATAACACTCTGACTTGTATTCAGAGCTAAAGCCACAGTACGTTGCCGGGAACCAGCTTCTATCATTCCCACGGCTCTGAGCATTTCTTCCCTGCTTAAATGACGTCGCCGCTCCATAATAACGTTGGTTTTAATCAGTAGTAGGGAAACAGTAGCACTAATAATGTCTTCAATGCGTTGTATGTTTTTATAGGGAAAATATTGACAGCTGATTTTCATCTTTTACTCGAATTTGATTCACAGTTCCTGATTCAAATTATGAAATGCACCAAAAAGGATCCATATAAATTTATAAAATCATAAATTTATTACAAAGCCACATCTCAATCTCAAGAAATCCGCATAAAAATGCTTGATCCCTAGACACTTTTGATGTGTGTAGATAGTGACGGTTTTACCGGTCTTTGTGGTATTGGTTGCCGAGTCAACGAAGTAAGTAACATAGCGAAAGCTTTAAGATAGCAAACCTTTTCGTAGCAAGATGTTATCAATAAAGTAGTCACCGTATTTCCCCTTGTTAATTTTAGGGAAGAGGCATCTGTACGCGTTTGAAACATTTGACAGCGAAATAACAGAAAAACAATATTAATAATTATAAAATGCGCCTCAGTATTTCAACATGCAACATAAACTACAATAAAAGTAAGTAGAAACCACAAAGAAGAACCAAACGCCGTATAACTCTTTAAAAAGGTACCACAAGAAATTGAAGTTAGAGTTTAGAACAAGGTATAGTCATGTTTTGGCGTTAGTTGTAAGAACAAACAAACAAGTCGTTCCATTAGCGCTAATTGTGTTAGCTCGCGTGCCCTGTTCGAGCAAGGAGCGAAGAAGCAAAAGAGATATGCCACGGGAACACGCCACGCTTAAATACGCTTCAAATGCACGAGAACCGTGAGGTTCTGACAAAGAATAATGCACAGCTGTGTTGAAAAATAGTATAATCACCACGCTTGATTAATGGATTGATTATCGCAGCAATTTGTTATTACCTCGAAGGGTGCTGCGGATCGTCATGATATACACCTTTGTTGCTTTTACGACAATAACATGAAGGGATGTCTTTCCCAATTGCGCAAAACACTCGCGCTCGCTATAGCTTTGATTTTGACATGTCAACAATTTCCATAGCAGCGTATGTATTAACAATCCGACTTCATCCACAACTATGTATCACGCAATGAATATTGTTGTATTGTCAAAATGAAAGCTATTGAAATTACGAATGTGATACGAAATTCGGATGCTGTTTAAAATCAACTTTAGTTACCATATCGCCATAGTTTTTATAATCCGGGGTGGTACACTTCCGTTCCTCCATACATCATTGTGTACTACCATGACTTAAATATCTTGCATGGCTATTGTGTTCCTTCAGTGCTTTATTATGTAAGAATTATCAAACATTAACTTCACAAATCAAATCGCTCTTATTCCAAATAAATTTTTCTGACTCATTTTTAAGTCATTCGCCAGACGTACACACGACTATACGGTGTACTATGTACATATGTGTACATAACACATAGATAAATAACTTTAATCCCGGAAATAGCAAACAATACCGAAATAATAAAATATGTCTACAACTTTTTTGTCGACGATAATGTTGACATTCCGTAAGTGCTTCTCGGAAGTCGAAAAATGAATAAAGATATTTAGACATTAGCTTTGGCCGAAATTTCTCAAACAATCTTCAAGGAAAATCCTGAAAATACCAACATTATGAAAAGGACCATTTGTCAAATTCACTAAAGTAATGTCCTTTTCTTATCTCAACGCTCGGTTTTTCTCTGGGGCTGAAGATAACTCGAAAGCTTTATGAAAATTACGAGCGTCGCGTCGCCACTATTCCAAGAAAAATGTTTATTCCTTAACTTTGCAATCACTACCTAATTTTACTATAAAATTTCAGACAGCATTGTTTTATCTAGTCTACTTATATTTTCGGTCTATATTATTGAATGCATTATTCTGAATTTTGAAAGGGCTATACCGCTTATAAAATCCGCTTTTACAAAAGCCGTAACATTTCAATATATAACCACGTAGTACCGGAAGGCGCAGCGTGGGTAGGCCGGAGGGCAAGGTGGACCGATGACCTGGTGAAGGTCACGGGAAGCCGCTGGATGCGAGAAGCATAGGACACAGGACGCCTATGTCCAACAGTGGACGTCTTTCGGCTGAACGATGATGATAATATATAACCAAACGCGCATGAGGGTGCCTTTCCACCAGAGATGTGCTATGCAGCTATGATGCGAGAGTGTAAAAACTAAGCTACAAAACTATGTGACTGTTTCCACTGATGCTAAGCTATGTAGCTGTGCGAGGAAGATGCGCAGCTCGAGCTATGCGACGTATCGACAGTAGGGAAGGTACGGGGAGCGGCGCGGCGGCGCGGTGCTCTGCACATAGTTACACCACTCGCGACCATCCATAGCACGCATCCATAGCTCGCATCTATAACACACATCCACATCACGCATCCTTCCATATAAAAAACGTAGCTTAGTTGAATCAGTTTCCACCAGTGCTATGCTATGTAGACCGACGAATACGATTGGTGGATATCAAACGCATCCATAGCAACGTTGCATAGCACATCTTTGATGGAAAGGCACTCTAAAGCTGATATAAAACAATACAGAATAACCTCCTCCTTTTTAAAGTCGTTTAAACATCACATGATACCAAACTAAAAACAAGCTCCACAAACCCTCAAATACACATAACATTAAACTTAATTCCATTGTGATATAACAGTAAAATGTCGAAACCCGTATTTTCGTAACCTTATCAAGTGATTGCAAAACAATGAAAGATATTTATCTTCCTCAGTATTGTTTCCACGACTGTACCTTATCTTTTACGTAATTGTCTTGAGTTCGGCCCTGTCATTACATATTTATGATTGAACGGAAAAACGATTGGTATTTTTAAGAGTTTACCCAAATGGGAATTGGAATAAATTCATTTTATTGGTTAATAAAGCGGTGGATATTTTATCATAACAATAAGTATATTTGTTTCATGGATGCGTTTTAAATCTGTTTTATGGACGGGATAATGGACGGATTGGGAATCCCGTTTTATTAAAGGTTTCGCGAAATAAATAAGCAATAAATATCCTGCGTTTCAACTTTGATTAAATATGCAAATTAATGCGTTAATAGTAGGTACAGACGCAATTTATTTGTATTATCGATCCTATTCTATTCATAAATTCTTATTTTTAGAAGCCATTTTTCATTCTTATGACACGAACTATTTGTTCTCAGTCCTTTCTTATTCAATTTTTCTATGTTACGTAAGATTAATTACTTTACTGAATCAAAACTAGCTGTCAATAGGTATGTATTAGTCAGCAAAGAATTTTTGCACGTCATGAATAATAAACGATAGCGGTATATGAAAACTCAAGTTCAAATAAAGAATACACAACATACGTACGTAGTATTGCAAACATTGCGTTAGTCATAAAAACATGTTACTGTAGGCTGACAGACATTCTTATCACGTACTTAATGAAAATTTAATTAAAAAGTCCAGTTAGAAAAAAAATACACAAGAGAAAATTCAAAAGTCGAATAAAACTAATGTCATTTCTGACAGCTGTCATCACCTGTCATTGCCTGTCACTTAGGGACTAAATAATCGCTTACATGGGAAAGCATATTATGCATTGCACATTTTGTTTTTGCTGATTTGATTTCCGTCAACCGCTAATTTTGTCGTAAAGGTCATTTGAAGAGGTTTTTGATTTAGGAATCAAATTGACTTGATGAAGAGCACTGGAAAAGCTTACAACCCTTAACATTATTCAAGTTTTTCCTGTATTTGTGATCAGATTGGAACTTGTACAGAACCAGTTAATTTTTCTTGCTATTTTGAAATATTGATATACATTTAAAATTAATAGACTACAAACAAACCTGATTTATTCAGCAATTACTATGTTACAATCCCAAGTTTCGATGAATAAGCAGTATTAAATAAATATTCCATATTTTGTAAGTCCTCTACATTAATACATAATTATAAAAACATAGTTTCCCAATTAACCACATTGTAACTTGTACCTAATTGATCCCAAGCGACTCTTCGTTGAAACACACAAATTACTCGCGTTATTTTTTTAATGTTGTTACGTACAATTTCCGACTGGGTTCCGTATCCAGTTGGCCTATTTTTATGACCTCATCAGCTAATGATTTAACCTTTCAATGTATTTGAAATTTCCTTGTGATTTTCCTAATGGACCTCACGCCCTACAATATTTTTTATGCCGCTATAATGAATTAATAAAACAAGAACACGAGTATAATAAAAGATAAAAGAAACGTTAGACAAATTAGGTAATAGTTTGGTTTTAATAAGAAGATTGACATCATTAGGAAGCACCTTTTCATGTTATAAATTAACTTTAATAAAAATTCTTGGTTTTATCTTAGTTCTTCATATTTTCGTTCACGATTTAAAACAAAACTTATTTTTCATACATATTAGTGTTTTGTTGCAACACATGTGCAGACCCTGGTACTCAATCTAGATAATAAGGCATAACATGTTTCACCTTGACCAAAAAAAAAAAACAAATTGTCAAAAACCACTAATCATGCAACCATTTCGCTGAAATCAAAATATCTTTCGCAACGCCTAGGTCGTAGACCACTTAGACCATCAAATTTGACCCTGCCGATGAATCAACTCTCGCAGAAATGTACCTCTGAGTCAGTTGTGCTGTTACTCTTAACTAACAGGTTATAACTGTAATCCTTCTCCAAGAATCTTTCCAGTGACATTGATGTATCTACTTCATCTCCTGTTCGTCGGGATATAAAATTATTTTCTGAGAACGTGGATCATTATAGTCCAATCAAATTCAGTAAACAATCCTTGGACGGATATTTTTGTCCACGAATGATGACTACTTAAATCTGTTTCGTAATATTCTGCGAAGGCGTTTAGGATGCATTTGAATATTGTTAGAATGACGTCATAAATGTGATTTGAATTTTTGTTATGAATGTTAATTAGAGATTAGTGTTAGATTAGGTCTTTTGGTGTTTCCTGTTAGCTAAATTACAAGTTATATTAATGCTTAAGCCGGTATTAATAAATCGTTTTAAAGTTAGAGATGTGTAAGCTTACTCAACGATCCTTTTGGTCACGGGAGGGCGCTTTTGTGGGCTGTCTTATATGTAACATTGACGTCAAATTGGGTCAAAATACACGTCCGATAGTTACTTCCGGGAGCCGGATCCGACTATCTGATCGGATTCATGAAATACACGTACGATTCTCGTGTCCGATTTTTTCTGGACGACGACGCCCGGTCTATGCTTACGATTCTGACATCCGATCCGATAGTCTGATCGTACGTGTAATTCATGTTCAAACAAATGTATGACGCGGAGGCCTCCAGATAGTCTGATCTGATATCGGAGGCAAGTATCGGACGTGTATTTGGGCTCTAAAAACGAACTAAGTAATTCTAGTCGATTTTGAATAAATGAGGTTTGAGTTTGGAGGAACGTGCATTTTTCTTTAAACGTTAAGTTTTCGTTTACGAAAACAGTCCAAATATTTGGTTTTGTTTTTGGTGTCAAAAGATTTGTCAGTTTTTGTAAACGAAAACTGTACCATTATAGAAACCTGAAGGCGTCCAGCAAGTTTCCTGCTTCAAAAAAAACTGAATTAGTCTACAGTTACTAGTATTATCTACAAGGCTAGTCTTAGTATATGCGAAACCTGAAACTAATTTGTTCAGAATCACTAGGAGAATCGATTGACATATTTTTTACACCACATTTTTTTTTGTTTTTTTTTTCATAAATTTCATTTTCGTTTCAGTAGGTTTCTACCCATAACAATTAACGGGAATAGACACCTTGAGGCTTGAAATGGTCCGCTCGGTCAGTTTCCGTGTATTAGACAACTCCTGCATAGCACGTCTCAGGCATTTCACACTTTTTTAGCGAACTTAACGCGACATAAACTAAGGTGTAACTTGGAGATTTACTAAAAAAAACACATATTCAGGCAGTTCTGATGAAAATCTTGTTGGGGTGTCTCGGTTTTCGTATAAAGTAAAAATAACGTTGTATAACCACTAGAGTAGCTAATTTTATTACTAAACTATATAAGGTTAGTCAGAAAGGGGGTACTAATCCGAAAGGGTGTTTAAGTACCCCTTATAATAAAAAAACTTTTGTTCACCACTTTCCCCAAAAGTCAATAGTTTAAGAGAAATAGCTTTTCAAAAATTACATAAAAAAATACGCTAAAATCCATCTATCCTCAGCCATGAACAGCTGTGTTTACATTTTAGGTCATATTTGGGGTCACAAACATTTTCTGAATTCGTAACTAATGCTGAATTGAAGAATTTTAAAAAAAATTAAAATAATTTTACATGGAAATAAAAATTATCGAATTTTGAAATGTTTGCTTTAAAACCGTCATCAGTGATACTCATGTGGTCTGCGGATTAGTACCCCCTTTCCGACTAACCTTGTATAAATCAATCTTAACTTGAGACATGCATATATGAAGAAAATCACATCTTTAGTGCAGACGTGAACAAAAACAAGAAATTCCGGAAGCTACAATTATAATCTCTTTGGTCCAAAACATCAAATTCTTCAAATGAATAATCTACCAGTTCCTGTAAAAAACGTGAGACTTGGAACAAACGTAATAGACATAAACTACAACTGTACACATAATGACAGTCAGCCACTTAAATCCGGTACAATTTATTAACTTGTCTGTTTTGCCTAATTACCTGCTACTAATATTTAAATTAAAAACACATACGATTTATAGCACACTTCGATCGAAGCTTAACCAGAAAATAAACATAATTAAGACTAATAGATTGAATACAAGATGGTCGATAAGGTACCTGTTTTACTGCCGAACCCGAAACCGAGGGCTATTAACTAATTTGATGACTGCACCTGTTGGTGTCAATAACCAGGGAGGTACCATAAAATTACTTAAGCTTAGAAAAAATACATGACGGAGTAGAATACGCTGTAAACGACATTCTCTCAAACAAGTTGCACTTTTGTATCGAATAGTTCAGTGTACAGACGCCAGCACTTATATCTCCTACAAGCTGTCAAAGGAGATGTTTGATTTTGGGCCACCACTATGTACATTATACTATAGAAAAATAGGAAAAAAATAGGAGATTACCATAAAAATACACATAAATTAATTTGTAGAAGAGTACAATTGTACTGGAATTACTATTTGGGGACGTTTTTTAATATGTTAACCCTTTTTTTCTGGTAGCCATGACAGTTGTGTTTGACATTAACGTGAGTTTGACAACTTTGACAGTAAGACTGGTTTCGTGGTTTGTGTGACGCAATCGAGTACAACACCTATATTTCTATTTCATTATAATTATAACGAAATCTAAGTATTTTCGTCTATAAATAACGTAGTTATGCTATGTAAGTACACAAGAAATAAACACTATGGGGTCAATGACATCTCAACAGTTGTCAAAATGACATTTCACATAATTTCGATCCGCCATATTTTATGTGTTGTGTTGCTCTCCTTGACCAAGTTAACTTGAATGTACGTTTAAACAAAGTAAAATTATAGAAAATTAACTTTAAAAAACGGTTACTTTATTGTACAGCTATATTTCCATATCGTGTACATGGTGCTGGCCCAGGCTCCACACATTTCTGAAACATCTCCTTTCTTTAATAGATTTTCATCTTTATCGCAAAAGCATTAGGTTCAAGGTTGATTAGGAAAATTTGACAGTTTCGGGTAGATTGATGTGCTGGCGTCTGTACAAGGTTACTCCGAATTAAGGCGCTTCCCTCACCGAAGGTGGCGCCACTTCAGAAAAAAAGCATTATTTCTGTCAACACACAACAAATTGAAATTTCGTACGTACAAAATTTTAGTCGAGTGCTGTAGAAATTTTCGAACACCAAAAAACAACACTTGACATTCTACGTTCGAAGTTTTAGTAATTAATGCTAAAAACGCCCGTTTTTGGTACTTGTCGCTAAAACTTCGAATCCAGAAGCTCTAGTGTTGATATTTGGTTAAATGGTGAACCTCCACAGACATCCCGCTTTTCGCGGTACGTCCCGTTTTACAGCCCTCTCAGGACGCTTCCCGCCAGCACCTGGAGCCCACGCCTAAAATCCCGCTATTTCTGCCGTCATAACGAAGAGTGCAGTAAGTGCAATTTTTGAACATAGAAT
Source organism: Amphipyra tragopoginis (assembly GCA_905220435.1). Taxonomy (NCBI): domain Eukaryota; kingdom Metazoa; phylum Arthropoda; class Insecta; order Lepidoptera; family Noctuidae; genus Amphipyra; species Amphipyra tragopoginis. The sequence continues at coordinate 11,393,538 of HG992006.1, forward strand.
ATTTAACCTTTTGCGTCTGCGTAACCAAACACTAAGGTTCAAAATTCTATGTTCAAAAATTGCACTTACTGCACTCTTCGTTATGACGATTTGACCTAAGTAGATTATATTGGCGCCTTAATTTAAAAATAATGATTTCATTTTTGTCAGTGATTTTTTTAGTCTTTTTAGAAATAAAGGATTTTTATCATTGTTATGCTTTTCTTCTACGTCCACTTTTTAATTTTAGTTGAAATTGTAAATTGACATATTTATTGATTTGTACATTTAATTGATAATTAAATTTGGATGTGTTTAATAATTCGAATTATTCCTTTTTTTTAACTTAACGTGTTTATCACGTTAATACATATTTGCACGACCGAAACGCCGAATGCCGAACTTAATCTTACACCAACCAATTGTACAACCTATGTTCTATCAAATAAAGTTATCTGTCTATCTAACTTTTTTTTTAATAAGCGATCTGTACCTATGATGTTTGCGAAGTGATTCTGAAAATTGTTGTTAAAAATTCTCGAATAGAGGTCTCGGCAGGTTGCTCCCTCATTATTTTGTCAAGGATGATTTTTAGAACACTCGAGAACACTACACTACATCTAGAGAATTTATAAAAGCGAATTGCAAATCTTTATCGACGAGCATGTACAAATATACCTTTATATTGTATAATATACATGTAAGTGGATTCTATGAATGACAGTACTATCTATTACAAAACATATTATAAAGCAGAAACACGTTGTTTTTTATTAAATTCTCAATATAATACGTGCGTGTTCTATCTCGTAAATGTAAAACGCGCCCATCTATCTAGGGAACGTACTGTCAAAGGTGCGTCGGCGCTCGACGGACGAGCCAATTTATCAGGCACAGTTCTACGAACAACTATTTGAACCACATTTGTTCACAGAAACCAACCAGTTTATCACGACCTACGTCGTCTCTGCCATTACAGTAACACGCAAACAAATGACTTTGCGTTTTTAAAACGTCAGAGCTCAAGTTAAAATGGACGTTAGATAATAGGTGGGTACGTTCGGAAAGTAATGACGAAATAGCCCAGTTTAAGGTACGTGTTGAGTTTTTTATAAAGAATCTTAATGAACGAATTTGAAATGCCTCAGAGGCACTTTTTTCTAAATTGATGTGGCAACGAAGTGTTAAGTTTTAACATCACCATTAGATGATAGTTATTTGTGATAAGTTTCGACAGCTTCCTACAACTCACCAAAACCCGAATGATTCAAGTTAACGCCGCAACAATTTATGATAGTTTTTTTTTTATAATTCCCTGTTCAACGTAAGCTGAGTTCTGGAGTATTTCTACAAAAATTACCAGGCATAGAATATCAAATATCGTTAAAAAACAAAACATGGATATTATAGCTTTAACACGGTTTTTGATGATGTCGTTTACGTTTTTTGGATAACAGTCTCCTTACGGCTACAATTTACGGAATGACCTCTATATCAGGAAATTTATTTCATTGAATATAGACCCCCCATTGGCTGGAGACCCTTCACGTCTCGCCAATAACTGCCCGGTTACGTAGAAATGGTCCCCTAAGACCACCTACAGCAGTCCAATAGAAAAAAAAATTGAATATAGTTTGAAAAAAAAAATACTTTAAGTAGTAGCCTGTGGTATCCTTTACATATTTTAGGTCATAAACTACCATCATTGATACCTATACCCTATATATGTGAATATTTTGAAATCACTATTATCCTCTATTTCTCAGTTACTTTGTAGAGCATAAACAATCCCATTCCAAAAATTCACGTTAGTGTTTCCACATTAGACTCTTTTTATCCTGTCAAACTAAGCTAAATAAATGCTACCAAACTACTTAATATATTTTTGGGAGAAACCTTTGTCCTGTCACAGCTGTCCTGCGGTAGACTTTGGGCATTAAAGGAACTCTCCACTAATATTAAATTACTAAACTAGGCGTGATCCGAACACACAACAACTATTCCATAACTGAATAATAAAAAAATACTTTAGCACCTATGACATTAATTTACATCAATAGATTGACCACCAATTTACATTGGCACTAAAATTGCAATAAAACGTAGGTTCCTAGTATTACCTAATATTTGTACCTATATTATGTAGATACAGTGGGCAAAAGAATTAGGAGAGTGAGCAGACTATTAATTAACTATTCACATTTTAACAGAATCTGTGTACTGAATTTGTAGGTGGCAAAGTCTTTTAGGGACTCGTGGCTAATTATCGACCGCACGGATCATATGATTTGCAAGGTTAAGCTGCGCTTGCCGCGATTAGTCTGTCGATGGGTGACCGTTCATTACACAGCGAGATCCCTCCATGCCTCAGACAGCATGTTGAACCATCGGTCCTGCGTGTCATACGAATATCTATGACAGTCATTACGGGTAGTTGGAAGCCCGAAAGTCTGATAACCGGTCTAACCTTAGGATATCGGCATTGCCCAGTTACTAGGTTACGAAGGCCGCATCTAGATAGACTAGAAGCTGACCCCAACATAGTTGGAAAAAGAACGAAAATCTATAAGACCGCTAAGTTGAGTGTTTGCATAAAAGTTACGCAAGTTTCGCACATCATATTAAGCCTGTATAGAGAATAGATTTTCATTGTTTGCCTGCATACCCAACCATCTTGCCGTGTGTACTTACGTAGGTATTTGGTATGCGTCAAAGAGGTCTGATTAAGCCCTTAACCCTTACGTGATTGACGTAATTTGAACAAGCATTTGACGTCAAATTACCATTATCTACTACAACCGCGTGATTACAGGTTTTCCTCTATAGAAAGGTCGTGGTTTTTGTTGTGCTTTGTAAACTCTTTGGAATAATGGAAAATTGTGAAACTTAGAACTATCGTACATGGCACATTTTCCGCTCAAACATTTTAATCATTAGCACGCATAAATGTACTGCGTTCTATGATTTGCCGTTTTAGAATTGACAGAAAAAAGAAACCTCGGAATCTTTGAACGAAGATTGCAAGGGTAAAAATCAATTATTTTATCTTTCTATATCTAGTTTTGCCCGACTGAGGCTTTCCATTTAGCGCACCAATTTGAAGAGCACCTAGATCCTCTTCTAATCGGTGCGCATAATGGAATGCCTCATCCGCCTCTTATTAATTAATTATACGTAAAACCTCAAATGCTTTCAAAATAACTCGAATTATAAAGTATGGCTTACCCCTTTGAGGAAAATATGTACCAAGATAGGAACAGGAATATTTACATACCTGAAACAATACAACACAAAATATTTAAAAATACATAATTAAAAAAATATTCTTGATTTGTTTATTCTAATTTAGTTTAGATACTTCAATAATAAATCTAAATGACTAAGTCGGCCTCAGTCTGGGTCAAGTAGGTACAGTCACAATGTCACTAACCGGGAATTCTTAATGACATTACTTTGTTTTCGATACTTTTTCACATAGTGGAAACACCCAGTGACACTGCTCAAAATAGTACGACAACGAATAAAATAAAGAAGCTACGTATTACATGAACCGAATATACAATGTGTCCGGTTATGGACTAGCGATATTCTAGTTACTTATATAGCAAATATTCTAGTACACAAATACACTATACACTAGGGTCCAATTCACTTCCATTTTTTTGTTGAGATATTCTGTAAGTACTTGTGTACAAAAAAAGTCATATCTCTTAAAGTTTTGGTCCTACTGAGATAAAAGTAGGCTTATTCGGAGGGCAACAATATTGTCTATCGTTTACATTACGATACAATGGTGTCACATTTTCATAAATTTAAGATAAAAAATATCTCAACAAAAAAGCAAAATGGCTGCCAAATAGCGGGGAATAGGATTGGGAGCCTAGTGTGTAGTGTATTTGTGTACTAGAATAGTTGCTTTATAAGTACCTAGAATATCGCTAGTCCATAACCGGATACATTGTATACATTATATTTAATCAACGTTATTATTATTTTTTAAACCTTTTCGATTTATTTCTAAACATATTCAGCCAGTAGTAAAAAAAGTGTCAATTCATAAAAAAAATATAATAGGAATTCGTAGGTAGTATCTATTTATATAAAACCAGTTCCGTAATCAACTTTTTTACATAGTTAGAAGTTGCAAGTAAAAAATAGCAACAATACCAATCACATTCGGTGAATCATCTCGTATCCTTCGCTTAAACTCGTACCTACTACCTACGTACGTCACACACGACTGTGATATCATTGTATTGTGTTTTTGATTATAAAGTATGTAAAGTAATAGAGGGAGTACCCTTAAACCCGTTAAACTACATCATTAATAGAGTAAAATAAAAAACAAAAAAAAATATCCAAAAAAAATGAAAAACAATTCGAAACGGCCTGTTTAAAACCAATATAGTAGCGTAGATAGATTAAACGCGATGTTGCCGTGTTTTCCACATTGATAGACAACTAAGCATGTACAGTAAGCGTTGCTTTCACGTATAATTTTTTATTTTTTTGTGATATTTGATTTTTTGTTTTAGTTGTTTTTTTTTGTACTGGCTTTCGCTGTAATATTGCTGGTTAACGGGAACGCCTTTCGTTAATTACCATGCTGTATTTATGTTATAGATAATTTAAATTGCCGCCTTATTTATATAACCTCAAGTGTCAATACTGCTCTATGGTTCATTTTTTCTTCCTCTACTCTGTGCTTCCCGAATGTGTGTTGCGTTAAAGTTCGTTTTCAATTTAATTATTATAAACTCGTTTAATTTCAAAAGTAACAATAATTAAATCAAAAGATTGGTCAAAATATACTTGGGAGCAAAGAAATCGAGCCACTCCTTTTTCACGTGTCCTGGTTATTAGTTTTTTCTCACGAATTATATCGTTCAAAATACAAAAAAACTACTCTCATTGTAAAGGTTATCAAATAACCTTTTAGGTGAGATATGTTAGAATTGATCTGTTCCATAATATCAAAAATAATAACAATTATACCTACGTGAAAAATAGAAGTGGCTCGATTTATTTGCTCCCAAGTATAGTTACCAACATGCTTTTTAAGATGATATGGTATACAACTCAAGGACTAAGGAAAATGCAGGCATTTATCATAATAATTTATTCTCTTCTAATACCTAGTTAATTAGTTCTAATAGCTGATAAACAAAATGATTTGTATCCAATATACTTGCATATTATGTTAATCGACTATCGCAATTACATTCTATCAAATAATGTATAATATATGTATATGTTCTTGTTACATAACCTAAACACAACAACTGGAGGACTGCCTCGTTAGTCTAGTGGTCATAAGCACAACTGCTGAGCGTGAGGTCCTAGGTTCGATCCCCAGGTCTGGCAAAGTGTAATTGGGTTTTTCCGTGAGGAATTTCTCAGTAGCAACCCAGAGTCTGGATTTGTGACCAGTTGATGGCATTATTACATGGGACTTAAACATAACAACAAAATTAGGATGTACCTACCGCTGACCATCCCTTCTTGGAATACAGGCGTGATGTTGTATTAAACAAAATAGATAGGTACGCACGACTACAGATCAAGCTGTACATTTCCAGTATAAGCTGATCTGGCATTGTATAGGATTTCCTTACAATGAGAGGTCAGTGTAATCTGGAAACGTATAGCTTGATGTGTAGCCGTGTGTACTACGTCAGAAATATCCCCACCATTGTTTAAGAATTTATTAGATCAAAGTAAAATTAAAAGACATAACATTATAAGGTAAAATTTTACAATACACTACATCGCAAAAAACCCCAAATAAAAGAAAATTCAAATGCAATTAGTCATTACAATTTCCCAACATTACACAAGAATACAGAACTGCTAAACGCTCTTTGTAAACAAGCATCGAACGAGCCAAGCACTTAATGCCATTAATTCGGACTAATTAGTGGAAACCATACATTACATAGCAAAACGGATGATTAAACCGCTTCAACTAATCCCGGTTTACACTCCATTCTATTTCCCCTCTATTTTAACTTTGATATCCATTATAAAACCACAAAATATCTCTTTATTGCCTTAAAACTCCATATTGCATTATTCATTTTGCTTTTTGATAGCAGCCATCTTTTTTATTGGCTTTTGTTTGATCGTAAAACATGATTATAGACTGTGTTAAGTCGTTTAAATAGTCATTGTCTATGATGATTATGGCGGGATTAATTACTCAAGCTTGGTAAATTGACAATATTGTACTTTTAATTGTCCGAGAGGTCGTGATTCAAGGGTGTTAGATGGGCATAGATCAATGTTTGCATTATTTTCATATATCTATATGAGCATCACAGTACAGTGTCATGTTTTGTGTTTTGGTATTTACTTTTTTGGTATTTATTTGGGGTTACATCATAGCTAAGCGACAAAGCCCTTAAAAAAGAAAAAAACCCGTACCCTAATTACGTAACACTCGCAATTACAGTGGCTTTCCTTTTGACAGTTCAACAATAATCATTGTGTGGTGGATAGTTGTGGAGATATTCACTAGTCTATACATATAATAAAATTGTAACGTTGCTAAAACTGTACCTAATTTAAATATTTTTGGAAAAAAGTAAGTACAACGCATCCTAGCAACGATAATTATAGCAAAAATGTCGTTTTTAGAAGTTTACAGTGCTACTAGATAGAGCCAATTGTTTGGCAGCAACACCCATTAAAGATCGGGTCAGCTTAAAGGGTACCTACAAATTATTATGCTATTGAATGTAGGTGAAGAGCAGTAACCTTATGTTTCCGTAGGCAAAGCCGCGGGTACAGCTAGTAAACAATGTTACAGATACCCGTTGCCAACAGTTTCTGAAACACCACTCTTTCTAGAAAAGATGTCTCGGAGTTTTTGCCATTGCCGAAAACACATACTGTTTCGGTAAACACGTAGATTCTTATTTCTGAAACAGTGTTTATAAACAAATGTATGGTAGTAAATACAAGACTAAGACATACGTTACTATGGAAATGATTGACCTGTCAAAATCAAAGCTATTGTGATTGTTAGTGTCTTTCGCAATTAGGACGCATGTCTTGGACTAGCCAGATTTAATAATATTCCTTTTTTTCTTTCAGTTCTGCTAAACAGTTCAAATGAAAAAAAAAATTTGCGTGTACTCCATGGGAGTAATACGTACTACGTACAGTATACAAGGTTAGTCGGAAAGGGGGTACTAATCCGAAAGGGTGTTAAAGTACCCATAAGAATGAGTATTTTTTGTTCTACAACTTTTCCCAAAAGTCAATAGTTTAAGAGAAATTGCTATTCAAAGATTTCATAAAAAATACGCTAAAATCTATCTACCCTTAGCTATAATCGGCTGCATTTACATTTTTGGTCATATTTGGGGTCATGAATCAGAAGCCCCGTTTTCTTAATTCGTAACTAAAGCAGGGAAGAAGAATGTTCTAAAAACCAAAATTAAAGTCATTTTTTGTGGAACTAAAATGAATCAAATTTTGAAGTTTTAACTCTTGCTTTCAAACAGTCATCAGTGATACTTTAACTGGCCTGCGAATTAGTACCCCCTTTCCGACTAACCTTGTATAAAGTCCATGGTGTACCTACTAATGTAGGTACCTACACCATATAGTATAGTACACCACGCGCGGTAGAAGTTATCCTCCGACTAAAATAGAAAAGAGGTTTATGTCAACAACTATTTAACTTCATGGTGTCGCATTTCCGCTACATGCGTGTGTTACTTCCGTAACAAAGAAAATTTTATCCTCAAAGCGCCAAATGAATAATAACCTTAAAAAAAATCTCTAAACATTGTAGTATAAATAAATTAAATCTCTTTTTATCGCCAATAATTTAAGTACCTACCTATTAGGGAAACATTTTATAATTACGCAACTAATAAAACCTTATTGACCAACACTTCCTCAAACAATCAACGTTTGTTTTGAACCAAAATAAATTGCTACATTTACATCCCTTTATTACGAAAATGAGAAACGAAATGTGGTTATAATTATTATTTGAAATCCTTTCGTTGAACAAAGGGCGGGCACGCACGGGTAGACAAGTTATCAATTACTGTTTAAATGTGTACAAACGGTGCGGAACGGACCGTGCATGGGTGTGTATTAAACCTACAAAATCCCGAATTGGACTTTATTTAATGTACTATTACTTTTGGTTCCTAAATAAGCATTTTTTTATTTATTTAGGTTTAACAACTATTGTTACAGTCATAGATAGTTTACATCATAGCTTAAAAGTAAATCTTACTGCTCAATTTTTACAGGTAAACACCACATGCATTGTAGAAAGTGATCGTTTTTACATAATACTAGCGCCCGCCCCAGCTTCGCACAGGTACTATAATATGCATGTGTTAAACATATAAACCTTCCTCTTGAATCACTCTATCTATTAAAAAAAACCGCATCAAAATCCGTTCCGTAGTTTTAAAGATCTAAGCATACATAGGGACAGACAGCGGGAAGCGACTTGTTTTGATAAGAAAATATTTAGATTTCGTTGTATACAGAATGTTATGTAAAAGGACCGACACAATTTTTTGATTGGTGAGGTTATTGACTAGCTAAAGCGAATTTAAAAATAATATTTTTTTTATAATGAGTTTATAATGTCGTTTTTTCATACGTTTACACATTTTTTGACTTTGGAAGCACTTAAATCATTTTTTACACCATTTTTTTCAAATAGTGACAGCAAAAGTTATTTCGCAACCACAAACAAAAAAGTAATGGCTACATGAAGGCGAGATTTTTGGTTATTTAAAAAAACATATATGTCCATTACCGTGATATAGGTACATGGGGACGTAGGTTTTATAGGTAATAACTAGCCTATGACCTTCTTATAACGCTTTATCTTCTCTAGGTACGTGTCATTTTTTTTTACTTCCCTTTTAAATCAATCAATACATTGACTCTTATTTTGAAGGGATTTTCCTGTGTGTACTTTATGCTAGGGTGAAAAATCCAAACCTATTTAAACGATAGAAGTTTTGCCATAATATTTGAACTATTTTTGCCTACTCGAAGACCAGTCAAGCCATAAAAAATAAAATAAATTACTAAATAAAAAGATCGTTAAATCATAATAAAACGTCACATTAATAGTAAAGAACTCCCGCTGTGCGACCGCTAGTAAGTCATGGCTAAGATACTGTTACTCGCTACCAGATACCACTGGTCCATTTAATAAAAAATATATCGAGTAAGGATGCCTAATATATGACGTACCGACGTTTGACGTTTGACGTTTTATCGATGTATGATGTACATGATGCAAGTACGCAAAAAAATATCAATATTATGTTATTTGACTATTCTTTGTTATTAGAACAGTGATAAAACTTCAAACTTCAAAACTCATTTATTCAAAATAGACTTGAATTACTTAGTTATTTTTGAACGACTAACCACCGGTTTCTGAATTGGGAATTGGAGTTAAGTAAAACTTAAGTAGTATTTGAGTACGGAATTGTCAAAAAAATGCTTTAAAATCCGTCATTATTTTGACAACTCCATACTCAAATGTTACTTAAGTACTGCTTATCCTAGAATTCTCAATTCAGAAACCGGAGGAATGTTACATAAAAGACAGCCCATAAAAGCGCCCTCCCTTCACCGCTTCCTAGTGTTTTTGCTGTGAAGAAGAAACGACGCAACAAACTCTCAAGTCAAGTGAATAAATTGATTGAGTCTATATCTATACACAGCAAAAGGTAATATTAATTACAATAACGAAATTATGCAAAATGCGGATTATAAACAAAGTATAAGTATAAATGAAATATACTTGGGAGCAAATAAATCGAGCCACTTCTATTTTTCACGTATAATCGTTATTATTTTTGGTACCTATCATGAAACAGATGAATGCGAAACATATATCACCTAAAAGGTTATTTGATAACCTTTACAATGAGGGTAGTTTTTTGTCAACTTAGTAAGTAATCCATGAAACTAAAACTAATAATCAGGACACGTGAGAAAAGGAGTGGCTCGATTGATTTGCCCCTAAGTGTATTTAATAAAATGACCAAGCTAAAAACGATTTAAAATTGTTCACAAGAGAAGTTTATAGTGACCTGACATCACTCTGTACAAAATCCGTTTCGCGTGACAAGGACAGAAATTTTTATTTATAAAAGAATTAAAAAACACGAATCGAATCACTTTCAGTTTATAAAAAACAAACAAATGAACTAGAAACGGCGTTCTAAATTTAATAAAGCAAGTAAGTTATCTATGTAATTACATAGAGCTGTCAAAACGCGAAGTTCCGTGTTTAAAAGTTTAATAATAGAGCCGCTGTGGTCGTCGGTACTCAAACGCAATAATTATTAATATCCACAAAGGGCTTATTATAAATACATACGAGTACCTTTGTTGTATGTTGATTCAACGCACCTTTAGGACGTTTCCGGAAATATTAATTAATTATTGTTCAGCTTTCACTCCTTCGTTGTTAGAAGGTCTATAAATATGTGTTTCATACAACACTAGCTGTTGCCTGCGGTTTCGCTCGCATCTAGGCGAACTACTTCATTTATCGGGATAAAAAGTATCCTAAGTACTAATTTAAGTCATGGTCCCAAATCTGTTCAGTCGTTAAGACGTGATTGATTAACAAACATCCAAATAGGCATGTTGACAGCATCAATAAATTGCAAATCTAATTAGTCCGCCAATTTTATTAGTTTTGAAAAATAATGGACACGTATTTTTTCTTTTGTTATATCTATATGAATATTTGGAACGATGAAACGCATCAAAACTCGAGAGTGGGGGGCTTGTGACGTCAGAAGCAAGTAAAAATTGTACTTGCTTGTGACGTTTTCCCAATTTAAAAGTGTCGTATCTTCGTCAATTTTGGTTTACGTAACAAAAGAAAAAATACGGGTCAAATATTTTATGATAGTCCAACTGACGGACTAATTAGATTTTTTCAGTCGAATATTATTCACAAACTCACAAACATACAAACTTACACATTTATAATATTAGTACGACTTTCTTCATTTGTCGACCGTATTTTCACTAATAATAATACTATGAAAAGCCCCTCGGTTACCACATTATCAGGAGAACGAGACGTCATAAGGTTTAATCCTCCGCTTTGATCAATTATGGTAGCTTATGGACACTGCTGATCTCTAAATCCATCACTACGCAGCCACATGTGGTTTCAAGCTGTGTCCATAATAATGTCTGGTTAGAATTATGTTTAGATACACCCTAATTTAAGTCCTACTCATTTCAATCCCGGTAAAATGAGGCCATTTGGGAACCACGGGACTAATTGGCATGAACTATGGCGTAGATGGTTCGACGTATTTTTTAAACCATCTACAATTTCAAACATTGAAATATACAACAACATTGAAATCGTAAACACATTGCACCTCTGGTCATAATGGTTTGAGAAGTATGTTCCTGAACTGAAGTCCAATTAGCCCCGTGGTTTTCAAATAGCCCCATTTTACGGTAAACAAAATTTAATGGAACGTGACATGGTCTCTGATCTACACCAGTGCGTTCATCTTGCGCTTTCGTCTGACACATGCCTGAAGCACCATAGTGCATGCAATAGCGCATGCCTTAATACTAGTTCGAGTCTTATGGCAATCAATATTGCATGCGCTTGACGCAAGAGGAATTGAAAGTTGAAAGCGCAAGATGAACATGAAAGCGCAGGGGTGTAGACATACCAATAAGTTGGACGGTTGGACGCCTCTTGACGCAGTCATTCATCAGCCGAAATACGTCACTCATTGACAATACATCCATGACGTGCATTCCCATAAAAAGATCTCACATACTTCTATCAAAATCCTTATAAAATATGTAACGTTTGGATCCTTTGAGCAAATTGAATCGCCTTAGCACTATTTACGGAGTCATTTATTCGGACCTTACGACAAGTAATCCTAGTTTGTGTCGGTATCGGGATTTTCGTATTTCCATAAGCAGTATTTTTTCCGTTCGCGCCGGATTCTGATATATCTACCTCGGTTTTCGCCGAAATTGTGTCGTTTCCAATGCTACAAAATGTAGCTATATTTTTCTACATATACCTTGGAATTAAAGAAAAACAGTTGGAATCAGTTTTATTAATTTCGTGGTACCTTTTCCGGAAATGGTATTCTAGGAGATAGGCGAAGGGTCGACGGCCTGTCACAACATGGTCATATTTAAACAATTTTCAACCTTATATATAGGGTAAATGTAGTTTCAATCAGTTTGGCCAATTATTTCACGAATCCTGGGAATGTTTCAGTTTGGCCAATTATTTCACGAATCCTGGGAATGTTTTCCCATACATTTGAAGAGATAGGTATGACAAAATTCAATAGACATGACCACGTTGTAGGGCCAAGAGATAATGTCAGAATCTGACAAAAGATGAAGCCACTGACGCCAGAAATAAGAAGACACCCGTATTACAAAAGGAATGTCTGTGATACGGATGGCTTCTTGGTTCAGACATCAACGGAACCTTTCACAAGAATTTCAGTACCAGGGCAAACGCATCGTCCCTCAAAATAGTTCTTAAAATGTAGGTACTTGATTATCTAAAATATAAGGTTGTTAAGGTAATTCCAGAATGAGGTAAATTCGTTCAAATGAATTTGCCGCAGAATGTGTCGTCAAAAATTTACAACGTGGACTGAAGTGAGGGGCAAAAGAATGGCGCCACAATCTATTCTTGCCAACGATTAAAAATATCATCACATTCTAGGGTAAATCCATTTGACCAAATTTACCCGATACCCCGATTTGCCCCAATGCACTAACCAAAATAAAACAACATTCCTCCCAACGTATTCTACAGTCAATCACAAGAAAGTACGGCCTGAAAACTAGTACAATCGTACAAATGCATTTACTTTATATACTTCATCTTAACATACGATACCCTTGAGAAATACTGAGAAATGTTGCCACAGTATGGGACTCTGATATCTGCACCGAGATGCTTAATAAATCAAATGCAGTGAGAGTTATCGGGCGTCCGCATCGATACATAGTATGAATTTATTGCACCAACTTTGCTGGAGTAAAAGAAAACTGGTAAATTAAGAGTTATTCTGACGGTTCTTGAGTATTTATATCTATAAATAAATTGCTAATGACATGTTTATGAAGACATGTAAATTAAACTTGAATTTCTGACGTTTAATCAAACGCAACGAAGTTATGATCTTGTATCTACAGGTGTGAAAATTCGATTACGATGCGATACGATTTAGTACTGTTAATAATTTCATAATATTTACACTACCGTTTTCACAGTACAGTGTCAGTTTTATAATCCATAAAGAATAATGATTGTAATACGATGAATGGTATCTCATTACAAAATTTCTTTGTAACAGTGAAGACCTCTTTTCTTCTAGCAAGGACAGAAAACTACGCCGTGGGCATTTTCAAACATAGAAAGAAAGAAGAAAGATTGTGTTTTTATTTGGTCACAATACGAAGAAACAATACGTATCATACATCCCTACTGAATATTATAAATGCGAAAGTAACTATTTCTGTCTGTTGCGCTTTCACGCCTAAACCGCTCAACCGATTTTGATGAAACTTGGTACAGATATAGTCTGAGACCTGGAGAAGGAAATAGGCTACTTTTGTCTCGAAAAATACGAAATACGCGATAAACGACATCCACGCACGCGAAGCCACCAGCGACCTCTAGTATGAAATATAGAAAAACAAAAAAAACTAAAAAGATAGATAGACATATAACATAAACATAATCATATTTTTTTGTTGTGTCTCACAGCTGGACCATACAGGTATCCAGATCGCCCTAATGCCAAGCACAAGTACTTTGCTTAGTTTTATCTGGAACCTTTGTACTCCACAGATGTCAGTCAGTGAGTTCCGATGGATAATAATTTGTGTGCGTTGTGTGAATGTATAAAGTATGTAGTTACTAGTAATTACATGCATTATATTACGTTACTTAAAAAAAGTGAAATCTAATAAATATTATAGTGTATATTTTTATATTTATGTGATTCTTTGCGTCTGTATATTTATCTGTTTCTTTTGTTTTTACACACTCTACATTTCTTGTTCTAAATTCTCTTCTCACAGGTCTGCTTTAGAAGAGATTTCTTTTAAAAATAAGCAGTGCCTTTATACGCTATGGTCCTGATGAACTTATCTTTTATTAAGTGTTGTGTGAACATAAATTATTAAGTAAAAAAATATGAATACTAATTTAATGACGACTGATTTGCAGGAATTTAGAATATTGGCATCAATTCGTTTAAAATTGTATACATTACGTATTTACTGTATTCAATATTGGATACAGTAAATACTAAACACAACAAATAGTAAGGAATGATCTGGTTTGACGTCGTCATGATTGTGTAGCGGTTGTTCGCACAAAATGTGGAGCGGCCGCGACGCACTCCTTCAGATGACGAGGGTCGTCATAGCCTAGCTTTCATTCCGTGCCGCCTCCGACCGGGGTAGGGTTGACAAAAGTTATAATAATAATTATGAACCAAATGTTACGGTTTTTTTATTATTATTTGACGTAAGCGCAGACAGGGTCTAAGATGGAGCACACGAATTCAACAGAAATATGGAGGGATAATGAAACAAATGTGAATGTGTAAAGGTCACAGTAATGAAGAGACAAAAACTATTATGGACAAATTGATTTGATGATAGTTACCTAATATGTAGCTAATTCTAATGTCCAAAGTTTTTTTTTCATAATTTTTTGATACTTTTTTTATAAATTGACGACACGTTTCGTGCAACTGCTGGGCGATTGGCGTGGAATCGATTCCCGTATGGAGCAAATATTAGTATAGCCTACAGATAGTTCCGAGTCTGGGTGTTTGTGCATGTGAAGATTTGTGTCTGTAAACTCACCCACGATACTAGAGAAATACTAGTGTGGGGCAATGTAGGGTAAATCCAGAAGAGACGATGATGAAAAGTTTTTTTAATTTTATGTAATCAATAAGAAACTTCAAATATTTATTGATTATTTCCGATATGCTTGTTTCATCAATCATTACGAAGGCCAGCCTTGACATGTTGTACAAAGCCTACATTAAACCTTTAAAATAAAGAGTTTTCTTATCAAACAACCGTTCAAAATTCGTCAAAGCAACACCAAACTCAAACGGAACATTACACGTTTGAACGGTCAACCCTACAGCGCCGTGGTCTTTGGTTACATAATCGTCACCGCTGCGGGGCATTGGGACTCTTAACTTCAACTTGACACGGCCTATTTCTGCGGAATTTGACATCTTTGCCACTACCAACTGCGGCTCTTTGCTAAGAATGGGCCTTTGGCAAGTGAAACAGCGCGTTTGGAGTGTATAACTTTAGTATATCGTCGCCCGGGAGTGAAAACCTCGGGAATGCAATTTGGTCATTTTTTATCACAACGTATTGGTACTATATCTTGTAAAAGAGCCGCTCTATGTGAAATTAGTTTGTAGGCACTGAAACTAGTCTTTATTAGGTATATAAAATTCGTAATAAATATAATTGACTAGCTTTTCCCCGCGACTTATTCCGCGTGAAAGCCCACAGGAACCGTGCAATGACCAAATGCATTCCCGAGATTTTCACTCCCGGGCGACGATATGAAGCTATAGGTAAGGTAGGTACTAGGGTTTTCGCGTTCCCGGGAATTCCTGGGTACCCGGGAATTTTCATGTTTTTGTAAAAATATCGTTTTTCTCATGTATTGCAACGTTAAACTTGTGTTTTGAGCAATTACGCGTTTTCGAAAATTCCCGGGTACCCGGGAATTCCCGGAAACGCGAAAACCCTAGTAGGTACTATAGGCAAGTACCTATAGAATGCATTTTTTTACTTACATGCAATTTAATACGAGGTGGTCATCTCCACTGAACATAAAGATAAAAATATATAAACATCACGCCAGTATTCCCCGAAGGGTTAGCAGAGATGTTTAGTACACTCTTATTTCGCCGTTATGTAAGAGTGCCATGTAATAGGGGGCCAGCCACAGCCTATTGCCATCAACCGGGCACAAATCCTGATTCCGGGCTGCTACTAAGAAATTCCACACGGAAAACCCCAATAACACTGCCCGACTTAGGGATCGAACCCAGGACCTTACGCTCAGCAGTCAGGATGTGAACAAATGAAAAAAAGCCAAAAAAAAATTTGAACTTTTAACTTTAAACGCTATTCAATTATTTTGGGTTCAAAATCAGATATGCAATCACTAAATTCAAAGTTGGGTTCAAATATAACTTAGAAATTAGAGATAAACTTAAACAATATAACTTATCCAATAACAAATTCATAACCAAGTTATAATTTAAAGATAGATACGAAGTTTGTACAATAACTGCTAAAACAATGAATAAACATAATTAAATAAATTGGGTTTGTTTATAAAAAAAACAACTTTTTTTTTTTAAATTCATTTTTCTCCTTGTAGAAAGTTAGTCGGAATTTTTGGCCAGCGGATTAGTACCCCCTGTAATAATCCGCTGGCCAAAAATTCGATAATTTTTATTTCCATGTATTTTTTTTTATTTTAGATCTTTCGAAAATTCTTCATCCCTGCTTTAGTTACGAATTCAGAAAATGCAGCTTCTGATTCGAGACCCCAAATATGATTTAAAATGTAAACACACCTGATCATAGCTAAGGATAAATAGATTTTAGCGAATTTTTGTGTAATTTTTGAACAGCTATTTCTCTTAAACTATTGAGTTTTGGGGAAAGTGGTAGAACAAAAGTTATTCATTATTATGGGTGCTTTAACACCCTTTCGGATTAGTAGGTACCCCTTTTCTGACTAAGCTTGTATAATATTATGAATAGTTTTGGTTAAAATCGAATATCAAATTGCAAACATTAACCCCCTTATTACAAAAGATGGTTTAAACCAAGATTAAGGTAAACCCGGGTTTAAAATATACCCATCACTTTCTTATGTCATTTAACAAAAAGAGACGGGGCTATTTTAAAACCTAGGTTTTTCTTAGACCATCTTTTGTAATAAGGGGGAAACAGTTTAAAAAGGTACAATAACGTATATACATACATAAACTCACGCCTTTTTCCCATGGGGGCAAGCATAAACTGTAGAACGCCAAAAGCTACGATCCTTACATACTCTATTCGCTTCGTCAACGTTCATACATCTTGTCATACACGCACGCCGGTTGAGAGTACTACGCACCTGTCCTTTTTAAACAACGTCACTAACGTTTATGGTACAAATATTATGGCGTAAATGTAAATAATCATAAATACAGTTAACCACAACAAAATACGCGCAAACAATAAGTTAATTCCATCTTAATTTGGGACGAATCTAAGTGTTAGGCCCTTCGTCCCTTGAGCCCTGTCTAAATGCCTTTATTCCGATTCGAATGTCACCGCTTTATAATTTATGAGACTGGAGGCTTAGTGCTTGTTTATGGTATGAGTTATTGTCGTATGAAATGCATTATGCTGGCAATATTGCGTGCCAATGTTTGGCGCCAATGTTGATATTGAATTTAGAGAGCTCAATGAATTTGATTAGTGCTATATTGTGCTTTTGGTACACATTTTGGTCCGGAATGAATCGTGTTCATTATTAAAATGTTTGGCAGTCATTGACAATTTCAGTTTATTAATTTAATAATTGATGTACACACAACACTTAATAAAATATAATTAATCAGGACCATAGCGTACAAAGGCACTGCTTATTTCTAAAAGAAATCTCTCCCAGCAGACCTGTACAGTTTATTTGTTCAAAAGACTGATGTGATCACAATTTGATTTATTTCAGTCATGCATGTAATTTTTTCGCCTTTTTGTGGCCGTACGGACATTTTATGTAATCCGAACAGTAAATATCCAAATAGAATATAGTATCTATAAAAAATGAATGGATCATTCCCAACCACAAAAGTTTGTTCAATAAAATTATCTTTCTTTCATCATCATTGCATACTTCCAATGTCGAACCATATAACGCGTTTTTCATTTTAGAAATAAAATAAAGAAAAAGTATTTATTCGGAACACGCACAGGAAATAACAAAAAAAAAATTAACTATAGGTACTTACTAACTTGAATCTATAAAGATTGTTTTTTTATAATATTCATCATAGCGCCGTTTTGATCCGTCATAAGTACACGGGTCACGGGTTATGAAAGGGTTTTGGCTGACACTTCCTTATACCTTTGCCACATTAAACGATAAAATAAGGAAAACATGACTATGATTATAGAACAACAAACTGACACGATGACCTATATATTCATAGAAGTAATATGTGCTTGCCTACAGGATGTAAACGAATTCGTGTACAATACGGCCGACGTATCTTGGCGAGTCTGAAGTTAGTTGTTTGGCTGCGCAATGAATCTTTTAGAAACGAAATTGTCTACTGCGCAGCTAATCAGCTAACTTCAGACTCGCCAAGATACGTCGGCCGTATTGTAGTTCCTTCAAGCCGCGTTATCTACTGAACACACAGATAGATCATGCATGACATTTTTTCATATTCAACACAAAAATGTTTCATGAAGAATTCATGATTTTCTATTTTCAAGTCATTTTAGCGCCCCGAGTTAACTGACTGTGCCGAGCGGTATTGCGTTAGTCTAGTCCGGCAGCTGTGTCGCCGTGCTTTCATTCGTTTATGCATGGCATCCAAACGCTACATCATCATTATTGATTCCTTGTTAGGTGGTTTAAATACGACCATTTACCCGTAAAAAAATCTAACAAAAAAAAAAGTATAAAATTATAACGCGCTCGCAATCGAACGTGAGTGAAAAACCTCACACTTAGCACCCAGGTCAACCTATCGCGTCCTCGGCTTTCATAGCTTTCTTTTGATTAACAGACATCGGCAGTTTTGGACCAAACTCGTTACAGAAATAAAATCATTTAAAAAAGAAGATATACTTACGTATTTTAATTTGTTGATTATTTTGTTCGAGATTGGCAACGGAAATATAAATTAGGGTTGTAACGGAACTTCGCCTCCGCCTCCGTTACTACGGAAGTTCCGCAAGAAATCGTACCTTCGCCTCCGCCTCCGTAAATTTTTTGCGGAGTTGTAACGGAGGTTTATTTACGTCATAAAACACCGACAAACAAAAATAATATGCGCCGCACGCCATAAAACTGTTGTTTGTAACAGATAATTTGCCTCTTCTTAATTTTGATTACCAGAAGGTAATGTTTATATGTTTATTTAAGTGTACTATGAATGTACGTATTTGAAATAAAGAGTTTTGACTTTCAATAAACCATAAATTACAATTTTTTCCACATCCACTTTCATCTCCGTCTCCGCCTCCGTTAACCTCCGCTTCTGCGGAGGCGAAACTCGTAACTTCCGCATCTGCCTCCGCCTCCGCTAAGAAGGCCTTCGTTACAACCCTAATATAAATAATAAAGTTTTTTTTTGACATTCTCGTTGCCTTCATACTACTTTCATATTTGTAACGAGTGATGGGCCCATAGTTGTTAGTACGTCTGCCATCCTCCTTTTCCGCAATTACTGCTGTGGGTTTTCTTTTTCTAACCCAGGGGCAAAATTCTAGCTGTACATCACAATCACCTTAGCCTTTCCCAACGACGTCGAGTTCAGTTCTTGAGCATCATCATCACCATCACTCAGCCAAAAAACATCCACGGCTGGATATAGGCCACCCACAAAAGAGGGCGGGGGGTGCCATAATCACCACGCTTGCAGGCAGATCGCAGTATGGTTGTTAAAGTACTCAGAGAACACTGCTACCCATCCTCTAGTGAATCCCTTAGTCGCCTTTTACGACACCCATGGGAAGAGATGGAGTAGTGCTATTTTTACGTCCGGCCCCACAAGGCACGGTTCTTGAGCATACCGATATTATACGGATAAACCGGTTCTGAAAAATTGTTAAGAAGTTTTGAATATAGGACTTTCTCACCATACGATGATAATAGACGCGTGTTGTAAAGGTGCTGATAAACCTGAGCATTCTCTTGTAACAAAACATCGAGCATTCGCCATTCTTAAATGTTGTCGAACTGAACATTCATTATTTTTTTGTCTTTTGTAACATTCGCTAGAATGCTCATTACAAGTGAATGCTCAGGTTTATCAGCGCCTTAAGATTCAACAAAATTCAGCACGCTTGGTAGTTGGATCTATAATGTCCGCCTAGCTAACTATCACCCTCACTTTACTGTTTACTGCCACAGCACCAAGCAGTTTACTGTGTTTCGTCGTGTGTATGTGAGAGCCAGAGTGATGTTATAGGAATTCCTCTATAAATATATTTATTACTTGGATGCGTGTACTCTATTTGAGACCCTGTCTACGCTCACGATTAAGTACGACAAGAGCCGAACGCGGCCACGTCAAATAAAAAAAAAGTAATAGTACCTACCTACGTCATTTAATATTTAACAGCAACTGCGGATCAAGTGTAATCCTATACTTATACATACATAAAAACGATATTAGTAACGTAACAGTGTATAAAAACTATTACACCAGCTATAAAATACTATCACACCCCTATCAAAACGATAGATTACTTCAGTATCAGTTATTGCAGCGTATCTGTGAGAAGTCTTGGGTGAAACAAGAAATGTGTAATAAAACGTATTTGATTACGAATATCGGTAGCGTGTTGGAAGTGTCAACCGATTGCTGTTAAACTTTTATCGTGTAATGAAGCGTACACACCAAACCAACGGAGCATAACGAATGTCAATGAACGTTTGTCATTTCACAATACACATTTTTGTTTGTCAGTTTTTTGGACAATGTTTTTGACCGAACTTTGTTAACCAACCCGGTTTCATTCGGATTTTACTGGCATCGAACCCCGTTCGTTGGCTAGGTATGACTATGTACGCTGCGTAAAAAGCTATTGAAGGATAAAACACATTTATTTATGACGGTGTAAGGCTCAACTCACACTGGCGCAGAGTCGAAGTGTATTCATCTCTATTTTCCCATTATTAAGGTACTAGGTGTTAGGTGTAGGTGTTATGCAAATATGGAATCGCCCGTCGACGTGCTACGCCGCGCGCCTTTTCGTATTGACGTTTGTTTAAAGTCGTGCGGTTTCGCGCGTCGCCGCTCGTCGCCGTGCGTTACTCGCGCGCAGTAACGCGTCAGACGCCGACCACACCAGACGTAGCACAGAACTGCGACGAGTTCACTTCATCAGTTCAGCTTCAGATATAAGAGCAATTATAATAAGATCGATATCAACCATTGTATAATGTCGAGCACGAGCGCCATTCATGAATGTTCAAAAGTCTCTGAACTGGTCCAGCACTGTGCGCGCGAAGACGCGTGTCACCACGCGTTGTCGTTGAAAAACAGGACGTGACGCGACGCTTCGACTCTGCGCCAGTGTGAGTTGAGCCTAAGAGAGTTACTAAACTAAGTGTGTCCTCGACTCCGGCCCTTTAGAAGTTGTGAATGAAAACTTCCTAATTGGTATTTAAATACAAATTCAGAATACATTCTATCTCCGTACTTAAAAAACGGAGTTCCTTTTATTTCTACAAAATAAAATGGAGGTTTTCTCTCTCAGGTGTCAGGTTCATCATCGTGAATACCATAAGTTAACATAAACCTACGTATTCACTAGTAAACATAAGTTTATAAACACCACAGAACTTATAAATAAACACTGTTTCGGAAAAAAGTTTCTACGTATTTCTGAAACATTCATTCATGTTGTGGTAAACACACAGAACTTATAATAAGAGGGGTAAACATGACTGATTGTTTTTGATGGCAAAAGCTCTGAAACGTTGTTTCTTGAAACATTTACGTGATGTTTCTGAAACTGTGGGCAACTTGTATCTGAAGCGTTGTTAACAAGTGAATAGGCTTAAGTATTTCGGTACTGCATCGGTTTTCATAAAATCAAAGACATTGGGAGCCAGTACGATGTATTCAGTTCTTAAGACTCCAACTCTATAAAGTTTAAACGTAATTATACTAATAATTTCTATTTACATGTTAGTGCTGTTAGTTTAAATGTATCTACAGTGGGTTTTATAGGAACTGGTTCCAACGATGTCTTTATGAGATGGTTTAATGGAATTCTCTAATTCTACATTCTACCTCTTAGATATTCCCGAAACATTACCTACCTACGCTTATGAGAATCTCTACATAGTATTAAACAAAGTCGCTTCCCGCTGTCTGTATGCTTAGGTCTATTAAACTACGCAACGGATTTTGATGCGGTTTTCATCTTAATTTAGGTTATTTCTTTCGGAATGTTTTAAGCTATAAAAGGTACCCGAGCGACGCCGGGGCGGGTCGCTAGTAACTTATATACAACGTTAGTCGGAAAGGGGCTACTAATCCGCGGCCAACTCATAGTATCACTGATGACTGTTTTAAGGCAAGTGCAAAATTTCAAAATTCGATAATTTTTATTTCCGTGTAAATTGTTTTTTTTTTTTTTTTTTTTTTATATCTTCGTCCCTGCTTTAGTTACGAAATCAGAAAATGGAGCGTCTAATCCGTATCCTCAAATATGACCTAAAATGTATACACATCTGCTCATATCTGAAGATAGATTGATTTTAGCGATTTTTTTGTGCAATCTTAGAACAGCTATTTCCCTTAAACTATTGACTTTTGGGGAAAGTTGTAGAACAAAAGTTATTCATTATTATGGGTTCTTTAACACCATTTCGGATTAGTACCCCCTTTCCGACTAACCTTGTATAACAATTTTATAAGGACCGAGTCTTCGTAAAAGTAGATTTTTATTTCGGTTTAAATAAAGGCTTGGCTTGTAGATGGTAGATGGAGCAGACACGTGTCAGAGTGGAGACCGAGTTTGGGCAAACGTAGTGTGGGACGCCCTGCGGCACGATGGACCGACGATTTGAAGAAGGTGGCTGGCAGCGGATGGATGCGGGCTGCCCAAGACCGGGATGGTTGGCGATCTCTGGGGGAGGCCTACGTTGAGCAGTGGACGGCAATAGGCTGATATTATGATGATGAAAGGCTTTAATCATCAAACATTACGTGTTAAAAGTAGGTCTCTACTATAACCATTTTCCCACGAAAGACGATTTCCTTGTCAAAAAGAAATCTGCCTAGCCTTCTCCGAACTATGCTGAGGTCAGCTTCCAGTCTAACCAGATGCGGCTGAATACCAGTATTTTACGCGGAACGACTACCATCAGACCACCGCAACCCAGTTACTGAGCAATGCCGATATTCTAAGGTTAAACTGGTTGTCAGACTTTCGGGTATTCGCATAACACTCGAGACCGACGGCTGAACTTGCTCTCTGAGGCACGGAAGGGTCTCGATGTGTAACAAACGTTCACCCATCCACAGACTGACCGCGGGAAGTGCAGCTTAACCTTGAAAATCGTATGATCCGCGCGATTATTAATTAGCCAAGAGCCCATCCTTGCTTGTCAAATAATAAGAATATTATTAAGAATTGAATGATACTATCTAGGAATAAACTATTTATAAACAAAATAAATAATCTTGAACAAAACTTCTAAGTAATTACTGATCAACTATCACATTGAACGAGCAGGTTCCACAACATTTAATTAATCCAAGATAGAACCTAACTTACACACGTAACACGTTCAATTTCCAATAATTCCTAGGAGATATTGCCCAGATGTTATTATCTAGTATTATCATCTAGAAAAGTGATAGCGGCCCTAACGCCAGCGCCACCTACGCAATTGCGACTGAGCAAGTTTATCAATGTAAATCTCCCCTGCGGCTGTCGTATTTATAATTAAAACGCCGGAACCGCGATAAACTATCACGAGACTTAGGTAAATGTTATTTTTACACGGTCAGGTAAATAAAAACAACGTCATACTCATAATCAGACGTCTCGTCGCAAATATTTGTTCCAATACTGTAGTAAATATAGGAATGAATCATTGTTTTTACAGATTATTCCGCAGAGTGCTTAACTTTTTATATTTTCCGACATTTTGAGTTGCATCACTGTTTTACCGTAATCAAGAATGTCATGAATGGAATTATGTACTTAGGTGTTAGTGCCTGAACATAATAAAAACCTGTTTTGCTTTATCAAATTTTATAACCAGCTGTTCGTCATCTCCTATAAACTGAAATGAGAGATCAAGAGTCAACTCAGAGGAATTTGCTGATAAAGTGTGCGTAGGCATGATGATTGTGTTATCAAAAAACCACTAATTGGGTACAATTAACATTATGAGTTGCAACAGGTGAGCTGTGCTGAGTTTACTCGGAGATTTAAAAGAGTCATGCGATGACAATACGCTGGTCATATATGTCAAAGAACGATATAATTGATGAAATGTTTATTTCTGATTCCGGATAACTTAAAACCGTATGTAGTTTGGTTTAGCTTGATTGCGGTGCCTCACTTCTACAACAAATACCTAAGTAAAGTTCATCTATGATTAACATAGATTTTAAGTAAACAATAGAATGTATGCACTTACTCATCCCACTTGAGAAAATAACGAGAAAAATAAAACAGCTATACGGAACCAGAGATAAAACATAAATCGCAGACACCAGTCGCAAATAGGGTTACCACTCGTACTTTAAAATAGAGTGTTGTCCTCTTTTTTATGTAGGCGTACTTTATAATCTACGACACCAATAAAATACGCTAAAATAATCTATTATATCTTTATTTCTCCTCACAAAAACAAGACTTGATGATACAAAATAACAATCAATTAACTTATGGAAACAATATACAGTCAATAGTATGTGAGGAGCTGGTGTCTATTATAGGTGTTAACCTGTATTACAGATCACCAGGTCCTCACCCACGGAATTAGGTATAACATAGAAAAACTTGGATAGAAACACGTATGAGAGTATTTAACAGATTATCTCTTTGTTAAGGAGACAAGACATTACATTAATTTATGGAAATGTATAAAACGCCCCCTTTTTATTAGAGGATTGTGTTAGCATGAGCGGGTGTTATGGGGGAGATGTACAAGTTTATTTGTGAGTGTAGTGTGTGTGAGTGTAGTGTGTATGTGTGTGTGTGTGTGTGTGTGTGTGTATGGGAGGGTGTGTGTATGGAAGGATGTGTGTGTGTGAGATATATTATATTGTACCTAGTTTTCAATTTATGATAAGTAACTATTAGTGAAGTAGGATCTCCGTAGTAACATAGTCCAAAGTTTGCAACCAGTCCCTAACAACAGCCTTACATTTGGTTTTTGGAAGAGAGTAAATTGACAAGATCCTGTTAATTTTATTGTATAAATTACAACCCTGATGGTTGAAAAAACGGTGTGCGAAACTAGTTTTAAAAGAAGGTTTTGTACATACAATGTCCTTTCTGCGCCGCTTTTCAATCAACTTAGGTTCATATGTCAGTAAAAAGTGTTGCTTGGTGACGGTGTGCAGAATATAAAGCTGACGAACCGTGAGTACTTTACTCTGCCTGTAGACATCAATAGTTGGGTGAAAGAATGGTAAAAAATGACTAACTTTTAAAACCGCTCTTTGAGCTCTTTCAATTTTTAGCAATAGGGTTTTAGTAGCTCCGCCCCAGGCAGAAATACAGTAGCTAAGCTGTGACTGCGCAAGTGCAAGGTAAACAGTTTTTATTAACTCCCTGTTAGCAACATGACGTAAATTTTTAAAAATATAAATTAGTTTTCGAGTTCTTGCTGCTAACATGTCAATGTGTTCTTGGAAGCTTAATCTACTGTCAATCAGGATGCCCAAATATTTGATTGTATTAGTCCTTTCAATTATAGAACACGAACAGCTGGAATCATTGTGATCGGTACATTTATGGGAAATTAGTTTATATTGGGTGATATCAGTTTCTGAATTTCTCAAAGAAAAGGTTACATATTTTGTCTTTGCCACATTGAGAGTCAGAACATTATCATTTAGCCATTTTGTTACAACATTAAAACATGTTTGCGCGTTTGAAAAAACGTCGCCCCACGTTTCACCGCTACAGAGCAATGCCGTATCATCAGCGAAAGTAACAATTTTTGTCTTGGGAAGGTTTAGCTGACACAGATCATTTATGTAGGCGAGAAACAAGGTCGGGCCCAGAATGCTGCCCTGCGGAACCCCAAAATGAACTGGAACATCATCGCTTATAAAATTTTCAATTTTTACACACTGCGTTCTTTCAGTTAGGTAACTTTCGAACAGTCTCAACTGGAGGTCCCTAATTCCCAAACACTCAAGTTTTTTTAGTAAGATTGGAATAGAAACTGTGTCGAATGCTTTGGCAAGGTCTAGAAATATAGCAATGGTTTTCTTTTTACTGTCAAGATTAGTAACTATGAAGTTGATTAATTCCTGAACTGCATCTGAGGTTGATTTTTTAGACCTAAAACCGAATTGTGCTTGGGATAGTAGTTTGTTATCCTCAAGATATTTAACTAACCTTTTATTTATGAGACGCTCAAGGATTTTTGATAATGTTGTGAGTATGGAAATGGGCCTGTAGTTATCGACACAGTCTCTATCACCGCTTTTGTGAATCGGGCATATTCTTGACTTCTTTAGTGCTATAGGGAACACACCAGTCGAGAATGACAGGTTACAGATGAAGTTTATGGGTTTAATTAAAATCTCTCGATTTTCTTTAATAATGTCTGCGGGGATCATGTCTAGTCCAATTGCGCTGTCACTTTTAAGATTAGTAATTAATGTTCCAATTTCGGTTTCATCAGTAGGCAGTAGTGCAAATGAATAGGGGGATGATTTAAAAATATTTGGTTCAGCATGAGTATTTGTACTTTGTATTTTTTCAGCTAATGATTTACCAACATTTGCAAAGTGGTTATTAACACTGTTTATAGATTTTAAGGGCTCTTTTGTATTTATCAGTTCAAGTGGGGTATCTTTTGGCTTTACGGTATATGTAATCTCTTTTATGGCTTTCCAAAGTTTCTTGTTGTTCTTATTTGCACTTTGTAGCTGTAGCTTTTCGTGTTCCCGTTTTAATTTTTTTAATAGGGAGGAGCAAAAATTTCTATACCTCTTGTAGGTAGTTTGCAATATATCGTTTTTAGGATCTTTTTTTAGTTTCTTATGCAGATTATCTCGGTTTTTTAGACATCTTAGAATACCCGGAGTTATCCATGGCTTTAGTAATCTTTTTCGTGTAGAAATTTTAATTTCTTTAGTATTACGAATAACTAATGTTTGAAGTGTTTCTATAAAATAGTTAGTAGCCGCGTTTGTGTCTTCTATCGAGTACAAGTGGCTAAAGTCCACTACCGATAAATCCTTAGAGAAGCTGGAGTGGTTTATCCGATTCATTAATTTCGTAGGTTTATGTCTGGTCCTAGTTGTAATGCAGAGAGCAACACTGTTATGATCTGTGAGCGATGTTAGGAGTACAAGGCTACGAGCTGATAACTTGGTCTTTAGCATAACATGGTCAAGACACGTTTTGCTGTGGGTCGGGAGTGTATGTGCCGGTAGGATTCCATGGTATGCCAACATGTCCAAGTATGGAGAAGCATTTGGATCTGAACTATTGTCACTAATATCAATATTTATGTCTCCTAATACTATAACATTCTGTACACTAGAGAAACTTATTAGTAAGTTATTTAAGGATTGAATAAAGTTGTTAACATTTTTGTATCCAGGAGGCCGATAAATGGCCAATGCTACTGTATTTTTATCAGGTTTTATGGCTAGGCAATTTGCCTCTGTCAGTTGAGGTTCATCGATCGATATAATCAACTCACTCCTACAGTACACTGCAACGCCTTCATTTTGTGTGTGATTATTAGTTGTAGTAGAATGGTTATAACCATGTAAACTTGGTATGTTTGGATTTGATGGCAACCAACACTCCGTCAATACGATGCAATCCCAGCTCACTCCACTTCTAACTATTAATGGAATTAGTCCGGCTATGTTCCGTTTTATACTCCTAATATTCTGTTGAAGCAATTTAAAACCTTTATTTGAAGCCGGCATAATTGTTC
Source organism: Amphipyra tragopoginis (assembly GCA_905220435.1). Lineage (NCBI taxonomy): Eukaryota > Metazoa > Arthropoda > Insecta > Lepidoptera > Noctuidae > Amphipyra > Amphipyra tragopoginis. The sequence continues at coordinate 11,421,502 of HG992006.1, forward strand.
GACACTCCTCGGCATCACAGAGAACGGATTCGGCTATGGTAAAAGAGTCAATTTCATTTTGTATTTCATTTAACTCGTTGAATTTCAATTATGAATTTGTCACTAGGATTTAATAGTTGAGGTAAACTAGAAGCAAATAAGATAATAATATATTGATATAGATAGTTTTTTTCTGTATTTGTAAAACCCACCACGAGCCTCAAATAATAGCTAGGTATTTCTTTTATGTAAATAGTGTATGTATTTTCGGTATTTCTGTTGGTATAGTGTACATTTTGTTTGTAGGATAGGGAAGAACATGATGTGTAAATTAACTGTGTGTTGAGTGTATTGTAAAGTGATCGATGCTTAGAAATAATTACGTTAGTTAGTTTCTTAAAGATGCTTATTTTAAAAATGGTATAAAGGTAACAAGGGTAAAAGAAGTAAGTTCGACATGCATGAGATTTTAAAAGCAATAAAAATATAAAAGTAAACTTATCTAGTCAGAGACTACTTTTAAGCTTTTCCAGAGTTTCTTCACTGTCGACGCATACTCGTTGGTCGGTTTTGTTGCGTCTTAGGTAGACTTTTCCATAGGAAGTCCAGCAGCTATCAAAGTTGTTTCCCTTTGCAAATAGTCTAGACAAATAATGCAGACGTTTGACTTTCTTTGTTAACGATTCGGCAACATAAATGGGTTTAGCAGGCCCGTTCATTTTTAGAGTAGAAGTATTCAGCCGTTGATCAGCGGGCTTCTCCTTATTGTATGCTATTGTCGATTTTATAAGGTTTTCTTTGGTGAACGTTGAATTGAAATCCACTATTATGGGACCATTTGGCTTATCATTAATTTTCATCCGGTACACATCGCGGATATCTGAGTCATGTATAGGTGTATTTATGATTGTGCCAATATTCTTTGTTAATTCGATTAAACTCTGCTTTGTTTCCGATTCAATTTTGGGTATGTTTCGCAACTCAACTGAGCAAGCACGTGATTTTTTTTCTAGCTGCTCCACTTGTGCTTCTAGAGTCTTTATGTGGTTTTTATTTTCACTATTCTCTCGTTGGAGTTTCTTCATGTCCGACAAAATATCATCGTACTTATCGGATAGGAGTTTCATTGAAGTCTTAATCTCATCATTCTGCTTTATTATGGCATCCATGGAGGATTTTAGAGTATCAAATTTCACTTCCTGTCTGCTTTGCCAGTCCTCGAACATGCATTTTAGATCGGACAACGTAATATTAGAGCAATCCGATGGGTCGTCAAGCCTGCGTTTAGACCTTCTAGTTATGTTAAAATCAAACTGTTCTTGATTTTCTATGGTATGTATGGCTGAGTCGGACCCATAGTGAACTGGGGTAGACTTTTGGCTACCACTCTTTGGAGGTGTTCTTGCGATTGACATTTTAGAACTCAGCATATTTACGTAAAACTGATTGTTACTGGCTCGTTACTGGTTATGAGTACTTATGAGACTAAATAAACTAGTATCCAAAGCCACAAAATTTGGGCGTTTGATAATATTAGACAAATAATGAAAAATAATAATAAATACTCTCTTTTTATGCCGTGTACTTTATTTTTATACTACCAAAATGAAAAAATACTTTATTCGTCCTAAAAAAGGTGGTAACCCTAGTCGCAAACCTGACTTACACCCTAAATCGTAACCGACCACATTGTAGCTAGCTAGCCGTCTAAGTACACTATAAAACGTTAACAGAACCGCATTCAACCGTGTTACGCTAGTGAAAAGGAAGAATCCACTACTACCCGAGTCTTATTTGTTTCCATCCTTAATTACATCACACAATTAATGGTACGTCATTTGCAATGGCCAAGTGGAAGCCCAGCTTTTATTATAAAAAGTTAATTTCCTTAATTTGGCCTCTTCCCTTTCGTCTCTCGACGGCCTTATTCTTTAGATTCCCATAATGAGAAAAGTCCTGCTTATTCACATTTAGGTATTCTCTTTAACTTATATTTTCTTAAGCGGAATTCTTGAGAGCAAAAAAAGCTTTGTTATTTTGACGGCCACCAGGTTTTTGAGGTACTTCGTTAGCTCATTCTAATACATTATTTATATTGGGAACTTTTTATGTTTAACCAGAATTTGAGTGTTTTAATTAGGCAATTTAAATACAGATTACAGTGATTACGCCAAACCTAAGTGCCTAACTTACATCCATTAGTCAACATTGTTTTAAGATTGAGTAAAACTCATTAGGTAGGTATCTTATAAATGTGTCTAAAATCTGAACTTATACGGAGTCTTATTAATTGTTTATGAATATTCGTTCAATTTTACTTAGCCTTATCTGTTTATCTATATAATGAAAATTAAATGCTGTTCGTTGGTAAGCGCATCGCTTGACAAAGACTTTTTTTTTGCAATGTTCCTCATAGTCCGAGTTAGGTTTTTATGGAAAAACATTGTAGAAGTTGCCCGGAAAGTTGGCAAAGAAGAAGGGTCACGGCCCATAGGAAATTTACCCAGGCCCGACACAAAAGGAACTTATCTCAGTTATTTTGTTATATTAAATATAACAGAAATAAATTAACACTATTCTGAATATCAGTGGCTAACACCATATTGCCATTTGATTTTGTTGAAACAAAATGTTTTCATTTTTTTTTTAACGAATAGCTATAACGGTTTTATTTTAGTTTCACAAACGGCACTGAAATAGAGTTAATATTGATAAGCTCAAACTCAATGTGTTTAGTACCTAGCTACCAAAATATTCCACTATCTAGCCAGCTTCTTAATGATACCGTAATCTCTAATCTGCAATGAATCACCGATTAAGACGATTTTAATGAACCCTAACTCGATTGTCATACTAGAAGTTTAAAAATTACATAATCCAGTTCCATCACCGGGTCACCTGGATAATTTCATAATTATTGTGTCGTCATTAATTTTTTGTAGGTAAATAGGTATTACAAAAATGTATCGCCTGAACAAAAACATAAGGCAATATTTTGGTGTTAGCCGTTGATTTCGAATATAAAAAATATATATTTTAGCTATGCATAAAATAAAATAAAAATTGAGATATGTCTCTTTCGTGTCGGGTCTGGGTCACAAATGACCGTTCTTTTTTGAGAAAAACTGAAAGTTCTTTTTTCTATAGGCTTTTGGTATATGAACTAACAACAGTTGCAACACCGTGTTGTTATCCGACTTCCACGCGGAGTAGTATAATATAAAATGAATAAGATTACACCCAAAACAGAATTCATTTATGCCTTATCTATGGCCCCCTCTCGGCTTACATAATATTGCACACACACATGATAGATACACTTTCCCGTAACCAAAGCATAATATACTGTTAATATGTTAATCATATTGTTGTTTCACCCCTCGTATACTTGTATTAAATAGGGACATAATTAATAATCATGAAATATTCATAAAACATAAGCTTGTACGGCGTGACGGAGAACTGTTTTCTTGATTGTCACGCCAGATTTTGCGACCGGTTTGTTATACAACCCTTTATGACATGCCCTCTAGGCGTAATTTAAGGGACAGACAGAAAGAGAGGACCGTTTTTAAAAAAGGGTCTTTCGTTTACGTTACCATGTGTAGAAGTAAATTCAATTCAATCATTTAATTTCAGACAAATTACAATAATTATAAATCCAAGTAAAGGGTGATCCGAAGAGTTTTATTGCTCGGCTATTAAATCAGACAAGTTAAGTGCTATCACGAACTAACTGAATGCTTCAAATACGCTTATTGAAATGTATTATTTAAAAAAAAACCGGATAGCCGAACTTATTCATGTGTTCTTTTTAGTTGAGGTTTAGGTATAGATCGGTAAACGGAAATGACGCACCTCTGCGCCAATTTGCACTTTTTTTTGCATCTATCTAATCTTATGAGGTGCGTTATTTAATAATAGATAATAATAAGATTTAGTCATACTCTACCTAAGACCTAGCCAACTTTAGTAGGAACCGTTTTCCCACATGTGAAATATCATGTACACAAAAAAAAAAATACTTCATGTCAAATCGTTTGACCTCAAGGCTTACAATATGGAAACAAAAAGCGTTTAGAACGTCTGTTGTTTTTGAAGGATAGCTTTTCTTCTTTGCTAGAACTTTACCTACAAATCATAAATCAGGATAGAATATTTTATCAGTAGGCTAATTCACGTAATTTCATGGCACGCCGATCAAGTTGCAGTGACGCTACAGTTAAATTTACGCGAACGTACAATACGGCCGACGTATCGTGACGAGTCTGAAGTTAGTTGTTTGGCTGCGCAATGAATCTTTTAGAAACGAAATTGTCTACTGCGCAGCTAATCAGCTAACTTCACACTCGCCAAGATACGTCGGCCGTATTGTATCTGACAGCGATCGCCTATTAAAAGAATTCGAAAAGCGTTGTTTTGATCGAAACTTAATTGCAACTACACTGCAACTGATCACGATTTTCCCCGCGGCTTCGCTCGTGTTAATTAAGGTCAAAAAAACTCTTAACACACTGCCAAAGTTTCCATAAAATATAATTCAATCGTGATACGAAAGACACGTGGCGCCATCTATGAACGTTACTCTTGTTTTCCTCGGGAACAGTAGTATTTTTCGGGATGAAAGGTACCCATGTCCGTTTCTGTACACCTGACAATGTATATGCAAAATTTCAGGATGATCGGTTCAGTGGTTTTGTAAGCGTGAAAAGGTAACAAACAACCTTACTTTCGCTTTTATAATATTAGTTAGGAATTGCCATACCGTGAAAATTTGTTCCACGTAATAGCAGTGCATATTTAACGCAGTCTTAAGCCATACATTCGTTATCATAACTTCTCGTCACAGTATTTCTAAATAGAGTAATCAGCACACAGCCAATCTTCCCTAAGCCCATGGCATCATAAAAACCGTCGTATAATAAACATCACATCAGCTTGCTTCGTAATATGTGACCCCAAACACAGCAATCATTTGTGAGGCAAATTACACGGGCTTCTAACCACATAATGTTGTTAAGATTATACTTGAATGTACATTTCTTTTACCGTATAAAGAAATAGTACTGTACCGGCAATTTATCTTGGCTGCCCTGAACATAAGGTGTCCGAAATTTTGCGCTTGTATACTCAGGGAGAAAACAGTTATTGAAAAAACTATTAAGTAAATAAAGTTTGCTTAAAAAATGGCCGATCCTAAGATGATGTTAGTTCAATGTAAATTAAACGAAATTTTGTTCCTAAAAAATCTATGGCGAGACTACCTGTACCAAATAAGGTATTTGACTATTATTATTTTATCAGAAACTCGTTATTTTTACAAAAAACGTTGCCCCCGACGACACGTTTGGTGCATTGGCTGAGCGATTGGCTTCTGCACTACGGGTCGTGGGTTCGATTCCCACACGGAACAAAAATTTGTATGGCCTTCAGATAGTTGTTTCGGGTTTGGGCGTTTGTATAAGTGAGATTATTGTCTGTAAACGCATCCACGATACAGGAGAAATCCTAGTGAGAGGCAGCTTTTTGTGAAAAATAATAATAAGCAATAGTGAAAAAATCAATGGAATATTGCTTAGTTGCCAACTTCACATAGGTGATATTTCGGCCGTAACTACTCACTTTTACTTGTTAAAGAGACTGGTAGAATTTCTTTACATAAATATAATTTTGATAAATTGAAACTCGTATGTCAAAATCAATTGATGCTGCTGTTTTAATATTTATTTTGCCATAACATGAATGTGGCTTAAAAGTAGCAGTTACGCTAAATAGTTAAATACTAAGGCTTAAATATTTAATTGATTATCAAATAATAACCGTTTGTACATTATTTGTAGTTTGTCACACAAACAGCGTCAATAATAGGATTTAGTTGCAGCACATTGTATACGTAACTATATAAATCTAATATATAAAATTCTCGTGTCACAGTTTTCGTTGCCATACTCCTCCGAAACGGCTTGACCGATTTTGATGAAATTTTTTGTGCTTATCCGGTATCTATGAGAATCGGCCAACATCTATTTTTCATCCCCCTAAATGTTAGGGGTAGTCCACCCCTAAATTTTTTTTTTATTTTTTAGAGAATTTTTTTAATTTCTATTAATTATTTATATGGCAAAACAACGTTTGCCGGGTCAGCTAGTACTTTATAAATGTCTACAAAACATACCTAATAGTAGCCAATTAGGTGTTAATGTGAACAAAACAGAGTTAAACGTATCTGCCGCAGTAACATGGTTACAACCGTTATGTGATCATATTCTTAGTGATATGATCATATACCCGAAGATGCTTATGTTTCATATGAATCTTCCTAGAAATATAAACAATACAAAAAAAAAGTAATAGTAAAAACAGCTTTGGTCGAGTTTATCGCACGATGACATCCGTCCTTTGATTAATCCTAACTAATATTATAAATGCGAAAGTAAGTTTCTTCGTTTGTTAGGTACCTTTTCACGCCTAAACCACTGAACCGATCATCCTGAAATTTTGCATATACGTTGTCAGGTGTACAGAAACGGACATAGGGTACCTTTCATCCCGAAAAAAAGTACATTTTCCTAGGAAAACAACAATAACGTTCATACATGGCGCCACGTGTCTTTCGAATCGTGTTAAGAGTTTTTTTGAGCATAATTAACGCGAGCGAAGCCACGGGCATAAGCTAGTAATACATATAAATCAATAGATTTGTGATCAAGTTCCTAGTGTTATGATCATATTACTAGGGAGATATGATTACACGCTGACATTTAATTGGTTGTTTTACTTGAACGAACGTTGTTCAGACCATGGTCTAACACCATAACAAAAGCATCAAAAAAAAATTTAAGAAAAAAAAAACTTTGCTTTCTTAAAAAGTCTTGTTGCTCAAACATGTTTAAACATTAACCGTAACATTAACGTACTCATCGCGGCAATCGCGGTAAAGTTCCCAGCAAATAACTTGAACCATCATGGCGCCGGCTGCGCACGTCGCCCCCTTGTGTCATTGGTGGTGTCTTTTTTGAGTTTTTTTTTTTTTTTTAATAATAATTATATATTTATTTGCCAGAAACACGGTACAAAGTTGTTACATACATGTATAGATCATCATGTTTCGCTGACACAGCAGCATGCAAAATGAATCACATTTGAAGAAATATGGGTTTGTTATTATTAATTAAATTATTTATCACACTAGCACAGCAGAGTATTTAAATGTATTACTTTTCTACAACTTAATAACAAATAACATTCAAAACACCAAATATAACTTATTTTTGTCTGTATCTTAATGCACGATCAAGTGTAAAGAATTTGCACGGATTTTTATTAAAAAACTCATTAATTGAATAAAAACATTCCTGTAACAACCGTTTTCTCAAAGCAGTGCAAAATTTTTTGAAAGGTAATTTTGTTAACGTCTGTGGCAAAGCATTATAAATTAAAGGAGCCATGTAAACGCAGCTATTCCGAAAAAGTTCTAACTTAGGAACTGGTATTTGAAATTCCAAATATATTATGTAGCTTTCCTCTTATTTGTATTGTCATTTCTTTCAAATAACGTAGTATTAGATCTTAAAAACTTAGCAACTTCGTAGATATATATGCAAAGTACAGTTAAGAGGTTATGTGACTTAAATATAGGCCTACACGAATCGGACCACTCCATATTAAACATTGCACGGATGCACTTTTTTTGAGCAACAAAAATTCTCGCTATTTCGCAAGAGTTTCCCCACACGACTATACCGTAGCGGATTACAGAGCAGACATAGGCGTGATACACCATTAAAGAGGTATGTCTAGAAGTAACATCTTTAACCTTTCTTAAGGCAAAAACAAATTGGTTGATTTTTTTACAAATTATTTCTATGTGGTTCTTCCAAGTAAAATGCTCATCAAGTGTTACTCCTAGAAACCTTGTACTATGTACCTGTACAACATTAAAATTATTATACACAACATTAAGGTGTACAGGTTTACTTTTCCATGTTTTGAAATGAAGCAGATTCGTTTTTGAAATATTAATTTTTAATTTATTTATATCCAACCATTTTATAACGTCATTCAATGTTTGATTAATTTCACTATCGTAGTTTTGTTGATTTCTACATTTGATAATAATTGTGGTGTCATCAGCGAATAGGACACATTGATGCTTTATTGATTGTGGCAGGTCGTTTATATAAATAAGGAACAATAATGGCCCCAAAATGCTACCTTGAGGTACACCGCAACTATTAATTTTCGGTTCAGAATCAAAATTCTCGAAACGGTTTGCTAATTGATTGAATTTTGTTACCCTTGTTAACTGCTTCCTGTCACTTAAATACGACTGAAACCATTCTTTGGCTGGACCCCTAATGCCGTATCTTTCTATTTTTTCTACAAGCCTAACGTGATCCACGAGGTCGAACGCCTTACTTAGGTCTAAGAATAGTGCACAGGAAGATATTTTACTATTGATATTGTTAATAATTGCCTTAACCAATGTATAGATTGCCAAGGTAGTCGATTTATTTTGCCTAAAGCCGTATTGTTGATTAACAAGAATGTTATATTTATCTAAGAACTTTAGAACCCGCTCGTACATGACTCTTTCAAATATTTTCGAAAATATTAGAGTCAGTGCTATAGGTCTGTAGTTGTCAACGTTGGATTTTGAACCCTTTTTATGCAATGGCTTAATCAAAGAAAATTTTAACCTATCAGGAAAACATCCATGTTCCAAGGATAAATTAACGATATGCGCTAAAGGCGACGAAATATATTTAGATATACGTTTAAGAAGCTCGGTTGTGATATTATCATAGCCAGACGATTTTGTGTTTTTTAAGGACATTATGATACGACAGACTTCTGTGGCATTCGTTGGCTCTATAAATATGCTATTATCATATGACTCTATATTATGTATGTCAATTTTATTATTAATGAAATTAGAGGAATTATTAGCAATATCAATGAAGTGATTATTAAATTTATTCGCAATGTCAGATCCAGAAGTTAGTGTTATATTATTGTCTACAATTTTACTGATGTATTCCCTACACGTCTCGTTGCCCATGTTGCGTTTTACAACATCCCACGTAGCTTTAACTTTATTTTGTGAGTAGGTAATGTGCCTTTGATTACACAAGGACTGTAGGTTATTCATACATTTTCTTAATAATTTTGAATAAGTTTTATATTTATTCTTATTTTCACTATTTCTAGTTAAGTAATATTTATGCCTTAATGATCGTTTAGTATTACAGCTATTCTTAATTCCTTTTGTTATCCATTTAGATCTATTATTATTATATTTTTTCTTAATTCTTATACATGGGAAACATAGTTTATAAAATAATATCAAAAGATCATGAAATCTATCAAAGGCTTCATTAGTACTTGATATATCATAAATTTTAAAGATTTTAAAAATTTTAAACATTTTAAAGATCAATTACTTTTTTTTTGTTTAATGCGTTTTATTTGTAGTAGACCATGGTCTGAACAACGTTTGTTCTAGCAAAACAACCAATAGGCATGTTGACAGCTTCAATAAATTGTAAATCTAATTAGTCCGCCAGTTAGAGTTTTGAAAAATAATGGACACGTATTTTTTCTTTTGTTAAATCGATAAATATTTGGGAAGATAAAACGCATCACGCATCAAAACTCGTGAGTGGGGGACTTGTGACGTCAGAAGCAAGTAAAAATTGTACTTGCTTGTGACGTTTTGCCAATTTTAAAAGTGTCGTATCTCCGTCAATTTTGGTTTACATAACAAAAGAAAAAATACGGGTTAAATATTTTTTGATAATCTAACTGACGGACTAATTAGATTTTTTCAGTCAAATACCCTATTAAATGTCAGCGTGTATAACGGATAATAATATAACCATGTTACTGCGACATATGCATAGCAATAAGTAGGTACGTAGCTCCTAGTTCATAGAAAAGTTATAAATGTTAAAGCAAAGTCAAACATGGCACCGTAATTACAAGTAGCTAATTAGCTCCTAATTGCAGCCTACAGAAGAAAAACCTACATATTAATATTTATGTGTCACTAAACTTTTGTTTTACCGCTCCTATATCACGAAACAATAGGTACTAAACTACTTTTACCACATAAATATAAAAGTACACAGCCACATATATTTGGCCCATTTGATTTCTTTTTCCTTCCAATAAGACGGCTAAGTGCGTAATTAGTGGACAGAGGCAATTACTAACAAATTAGTTACGACACATTACGAGATGGGTGCTACCATCGTCGATAAATTATTCGCCTACTTCTATTTCTGTTGGCGGAGTTTTAAAGGTAGCGAACTAGGACGCAGAAAGATATGCTGCTAGGGTTGACAGAACAGAAATTTAAATAAATAGTCAACTAAGTATTCATTGTGTGATGCCACAATAATGATATTGAAATATTCTTAATTTAAAATATACAATTTAAATACAAATGGGTGTATACGCATTCGAGTAATTATTTCGAACCGCGTGATCTACTGGTGACACTGATTGTGCCTGCACGGGATTTTAAAGAAAGATAAAAAAAAAACATTTTTTTTCTATCATTTTGGCACCAGTAGTTAACTGACTACGCGGAGCGTTATCGCGCTAGTCGTGCCCGCCAGCTGTGTCACCGTGCGATTCTTTTATGCGTGGCATCGAAATTCTATTAAGAGGGCTATCGCATTTTGTCTCCTGCCTCGCTCGCACAGGACCATATTTTTAAGAATGTTAAATTAAAAGATGCATTTTTTAATAATGTATTCAATGGGCTCCCTTTAAAATAATATTCATTTGATAGGTAATTATTAAAAACACATTACTATCGTGTTCCCTAATAAACGCAGCTCAATAATTATTATGATCCGTTTTTGAGATAAGTTTAATAAATGTCACAATAAAAATGTTTTTAATAATTATACCTATTAAATTAATATTATTTTAAAGGGAGCCCATTGAATACATTATTAAAAAATGCATCTTTTAATTTAACATTCTTCAAAAATATGGTCCTGTGCGAGCGAGAGAGGTGAGAAAATGCGATAGCCCTCTTAATAAAATTATGTTTTTGCAAATTTCTAAAATTCTTGATATGAAAGTAGTTACCAGCTTGTTAAGAGAATACAGGTAGTCTAAAATTTTAAAGTATGCGACTAAAGAATAGCCTTGTAAACAAGTATAGTCCGTATCGTACATCATAACCCATCATAAGAGTTTACAGCTTGGCAAGTTATTAAAACATAAGAATATAAGATTTCCTTATTGATTACGAAGTGTAAAAACAGGTTGTTTGTCGCATATGTATCTTCCCGCTCAAGGAGTTGTCAAGTATTTGTGAAGGAAAATGAATGATAATGCACTGATTAAACATCAACTATTTATAATAATTATACCATGAATAATAATTTGCAACCTAAATCATGAACGAATCGACGGGCGAGATTCACAGACCGCACTTCTAAGCTAAGTAAAGTAAGCGTTTTAAACACGAATATGAGCATTATTCGTATAAAATGAATATTATTCGTATGAAACGCTCATTCACATTCGGTAATAGGAATTTGAACATTAATAATAGTTACCATAAGGTTCATATTCGTATGAAAGGCCTACTTTACTAAGCAAAGTCTAAGTGCGGTCTGGGAATCTCGTCCAAAGTCCAATAATGTCAAGAAAATAACTGTGGATGTGATTTGACAGAGTTCATTCCTACACTAAAAAAATGTATGTCGAATGATACCTACTGCTATTTTTAGAAAACATTCGCAGAATCAAAAAAATATCTTTCTACGTAAATAAACGTGTTCTATTTTTATTCACAGGCTTACATACTGACAAAATAAATTAAGTAAACCTAAAACTACTCCACTTGTAAATACTTATAAAGTTAACACCAATTAACATATTTAAAGATGTCTAAGTATTTTTAAACTATGTAGTTTGTAGAACAAAGTGAATGAAGTACACACACAGTATATAAATATAAGCTGAAGCAGTACTTCAACTACCTACAATAGTCCGAATTGGCACAATCACACAGACACACACTAAAACAAGACTTCAAAAGCCGGGTCCGCAGCGCCAATTTTCTAACATGTTATTGTGTTTTTGCGAACAAAACTGTTAGGCCGCGCCCCTATTCGGTTATCAAACAATGTTAAGCCGGGTCCGCAGCGCCAATTTTGCTAACAAAACTGTTAGGCCGCGCCCCTATTCGGTTAGCAAACAATGTTATCCTGTTTGCAAACACGAAAACACGGCGCAGCGGACCCGGCTTTAAGCCGAAAAACACAATAACATGTTAAATGAATCTAAGGTAAAATCGGAATACAGTCCCATACAAAGAGTGCATTATACTCAGTATACAGTGCGTGTCTGTATGAGTGTGTTAATTCAGGCGTTATAGTAATTTGAGGTACTGCTTTAGCTTATACATCGTGTTACAAAAATACCCCTAAAGCCGAAAGGGGATTAAAAGGCCCCTTGTAAAGATTCTATTGGCGATATTTTAAAAGAAAAGAAGGACCCAAAAGAAAATTTGGACAAATCATAAAATAAAATCATCACTAAAACGTAACCCTGAAAACATAAAAGTAAAGAGTAGACTACCCAGAAAGTTATTTACATTCTTACCTAATTTCCTCTGAGAGGTAAGTGACAACAACCATAAAAGACTACTTGATTAATATTTTCTTTTTAAGGGGAATTATGTAACACGTTGTATATCTACTGAGGTACAGATTTACTAAACAGAAGTTCCATTAAAAATAAATAACAAACAAAACGTCGTCGGCGAAACCGATTATCTTCAATACGTTGTGAAGATAATGGCAACGCTATCAAGAGACAATAATGTCCTAGCAGTTCTAGTTCTAGCAGCCCTCGCTATCTGGCGGGGTCCATTGAGTTCAGAAACTAATCGAGCCGGCCTGTCCAATGATCCAGCCATGTCCAACACACAATAAGGCAGGTTATCCCCCGGGATTGCGGATGTCTGCTAAAACAATACACGAATTCTGGCCAGTTCCGTGTGCTCGACTTACGGTTTGATGTGTAGGTTTTCAATTGTATAAAAGACGAGGAACTGATTTTAGCTGGTATTGGAGGTATTGGATTTAGAACAATAGGTGATGCTGATAATTATGATTATGCTAGGAATCTAATACATCTATACATAATTACAATAAGATCGTAGCGAAGCAAAAATAGTACAGCGAATATAATTGAATAATTGCTTTCGTGTGTTAGAAATGACAATGATGGCCGACTGAAGTTTTTAGAATTTCTGTCTGTTTGTATATTTGAGCTTCACGCCAATACTATTGAACAGATTTAGTTGAAATTTAGCAAAGATGACCGCAGCGGGTCAGGTTACAGAATACAAAAGATCACGCTTATAAGTGTGGGTGATGAGCTTATGTTTCCGTGGACAAAGCCACGGGTACAGCTAGTCATAATTATCAATGCTTTGAAATCCTTGAATGCTCAATCGTATACATTTCTATTAATATAATCTATGACTTATGGAAACATATTTCGTTTTTTATTTATCAATACGACCTTAGATACCGATTGTGATACTTGTGTTAATGTGTAAACCAAGCACGCACGTTTTATAAATCAGCGATTTTTCATCAATCATGAATTCACGAACCCGAACATGATTCATAATTTTATTCTCAGTTCAACATGACAGTGAATCTCTACATATTAGAAAGGTAAAGATACACGGCGACACATTACACTCAACACTCAGTGTCGACACAGAGTGTCGTAGTGTGTACATCGCTTTTACACTGAGTTGCGCATTAGCTTGGGTTTAATTTCAGTGTCGCGATTGCATTGTGTCAAATGTCTGTGTCACCGTGTATATGTAACCTAAAACAAAGTCGCTTCCCGCCGTCTATACACTTAGATCTTTTGAACTACGCAACGGATTTTGATGCGGTTTTCATCAATAGACAGAATGATTCAAGAGGAAAGTTTATATGCATAATACATGCATAAGCGATGAACAACAAACACGCGAGTGAAGCCGCGAGTGTCCTCTAGTATCGTAATAAGATGGCATAAAATATGCAAGTCTCGATCAAACCCAACTTGTCCATTATAATTGGCATTTCCCAAGTTTAAAAACATTGCAAAATTATGTCATTGGTTTAGCCATGACATGACAGGTTATTTTGATGTCATCAGACGCCATATCGTTTGACATCCTTCCGAATACCATCAATCATCACGTTCCTAATGACTGAATGATGTCACTATTTTCATGAATACTACAATGTTGCACCCTATTCGATATGCAGACGTGAAAACCATTGCATCATACATGTTCGAAAATGTTCCAACCGTGAGACGAATTCATAACATAATAATACTGATTAAAATCCTTACAGGTATTGCATACCTTCGTAATAACTATTATGAGGTTTAGGCTGAGACTACACTTAGTAGCGACGCGAACTGCGACACTAAGGCCCGTATTAGCCCGGCCACACATAATCAGAAATGTGTGTCAGAAAATTTCTGACGCACCGCTCTGTTCATACATTTTGTACTAGACCCCGCACACTGTCAGAATTTACTAGATCCGGCAGTTAGCTGGCTCTAGTACAAAATGTATGCGCAGAAAGTTTTCACGCACGCGTCAGAATTTTTCTAACAGAAATTTCTGATATTGAACGGCCTGCTTAATGAACAGCTCTCATTTAAGAGATCCCTCTTCAGTGTACGTCTAAAATGTATGGCAGCTGCTATTGGAAGATCTCTCAAATGAGAGTTGTCTACTAAGGCATTGAAACAAATGTAGTTTACAACAAAGTATTAACATGTGAGATTATTTCTTACCTACACGACAGCGATTTTAAGTGTAGCCTCAGCCTTACATCCAACTCATTAATCACAGCATTAGCCACATTGTTGCAGCAAAGACTCGAAGTCATCTTCTAGACAAGCGTATACCTACCAATTTAAACCTTATATCCACTTTCCATCTAGTTGCCATCTACCGAAAGCAAACCTCTAAAGAAAAAAGTAGAAAGTGATAACATAATCAGCCCATTACTGCCCACTGCTGGGCACAGGCCTCTTCTCAGAATGAGAAAGATTTAGGTCTAGTCCTGAAGAAAAAAAGAAGGAAGTGATAAGCTTATAAAAAACTCTACAATAGGCATGTTGACAGACAGCATCAATAAATTGCAAATCTAATTAGTCCGCCAGTTAGAGTTTTGAAAAACAATGGACACGTATTTTTTCTTTTGTTAATTCTATATGAATATTTGGAAAGATAAAACGCATCAAAACTCGAGTTTTGCCAATTTTAAAAGTGTCGTATCTTCATCAATTTTGATTTACGTAACAAAAGAAAAAATACGGGTCAAATATTTTTTGATAATCTAACTGACGGACTAATTAGTTTTTTTCAGTCAAATACCCTATTGTCAACAAAACATCATCTGTCTTTTGTCCCCGTGTCGGTAAAAAGTTACATCTACAAATCATCTTTTACCCAAAACCACTGCAGATTATCCTTATAACATATTCAGAAGCTGCTTTCGTCCACGTCATATCGCAGACGGTTCCCTCCTCAACGGTAACATAATTATGTCGATCACATGCATCTGAACTATTAAGGAATAATTTATGCCTTACCAACGATCAATCAGCTTTATCTGATTAGGAATGAAGACGGTAAACCCTACTACATAGTAGCGAATATCTGCTCGGGTAGGTATGAAAAACACCGATATAAACTAGCGCCTTCTTGTAATTTATTTTGCGGAAAACCATTACGTATTCAGATTTGTGCATGCTGCATTTATTACTACAATTATGTTGCTCCTATACACGTAATAGTTTTCATCGGTCGTCTAAAATGCTTGGCAGGCAAGAACATTAAAAGCTAGTGGCATTTACATATAGAAAATGAAATTATAAAACCTGCATCCTAATTGCGCAAAGCACTCGTAATCGCTATGGGTTTGATTTTGACATGTCAACAATTTCCATAGTACAACACGGCCGACGTACCTTGGCAAGTCTGAGGTTAGCTGATTAGCTGCGCAGTAGACAATTTCGTTTCTAAAAGAGTAATTGCGCAGCCAAACAACTAACTTCAGACTCGCCAAGATACGTCGGCCGTATTGTATGTATTAACAATCTGACTTCTCCCCAACTATGTACCACGCAATGAATATTGGTGTATTGTCAAAATGAAAGCTATTGAAATTATGAATGTGATACAGAATTCGGATGCGGGGTTCGTAATACAATAAGGTTTTATAATAAGAATTTATAAGGTTATATATTTGTACGCTGCAAACTGCCCGTTTATTTGTCTTACCAATTCTTTCCATCCTATGGTTGTCTGGAAGAAATTGCTTTAAGCGATAAGACCGCCCATTTGTACTGTTTTAATTAAGTGTATTCCTTCTGTTTTATTTCTTATAGTGTACAATAAAGTATATCTATCTATCTATAATCTGGGGGCCAATTCTCGTAATTATAAATGTTCAAAATTAGTTCCAATCTAGTCTCAATGTCATAAATGTCACAAATGGTATTCTCCTAAACTAACAAACAACATCAAACATGAACATGTAATGAGATTGAAAATAGATCGAAAGTTGATCGAACCCAAAACGGTATTCTGCTAACACTCTGAAACGACGTTACTCCTTAAATAAGCGTCAATATTGAGATTGAAATAAGTCTGTTAGTACTCTAGAATAAGAACATACTGAATCCGCACTAAACTTTAAGAGGATCAGAATACCAATTTTAGTCAATTCAAAGTGTTATACGTTAAAGTGGAAACGAGAATAATTGGCCTTCTGCGTGTCTTTTCCATTCATAAAATGGAATTTCAAATTCTGGAAACCATAATTTTCTTGTAGAGTACAATTCTTTGGAAACAAAATTGAAAACTTAAAAATAAAAATCTCAAAAATGTCTACAATAAAATACGTAAACTAGTGGACAGGTATCCCTCTAAATAGCGGCCTTTGACACTCAATTTGGCCGCGCTTTTGTAAGAAATAAAAAGGAATTTTCAATAGTGACCGAACTCAGTGCGAATAGATGGCGGGATCGCGAGAACCAATAAAGAAACTGGAAGAATTCTATTCAACGCATTCCAAGCTCTCGAATGTTCCTGTCTCCTTGTTACACGATGCATATTCAACCACTCTGGTTATGTGCTGGAATTGTAGAATTTGTTTTCTAAGGTTGGTGTTGTTAGAAGGAAAAAATATTTAAAGAAGGTAATTGTATTTCTCCTTTTTGGGATAACCGTAAGTCCAGCACAATGGACTGCGAAGGCCTGGTAATGATTATGAAGATTAAGTACGTCTAAGTGAGCAGTATAATTAATTAATTCAATGTAAAGCAACGTAATTTTTGGTAAGTAAATGCCTACCAAAATACGAAAGATAATTTAATAAATCTATAGACATTCTAGATATTAATAAGACTCTCATAAGAAAACGTTTACTGTTGCCGTCCAACTTTGACCTGATAATTCTAGTTCCGTAATCTCTTGAACTATCAAATCCGTTATGTCTTCGTAATGACGATTCGATTCTGTGATGTAATATTGTGGGAATTATCAAGTGACGTAAGCATTGACATGCAAATGTCATCAATATGATTATTATCATGTCATTGGAAAAAATATACAATAAAATATAATATAAAATACTAGAAATAGGAATTTTTGTAAGGAACCAGACACAATTGTTTACCAAGGCAAGCGAAAATTATAAATATAAGTCAAGGGATCCTACTAGGTTAAAAATAGATACATGTAGAAGCACATTTCATAAAAAAAACAGCCTAATGATGTCTATTAAAGTGTTCAACAATATCCCACGCTCAATAAGAGAACTCCCATTAAACCAATTTAAAAAAAAGTTAAAACGATGGCTGATAGAAAAATGTTTTTATACATTATGTGAGTTTTTTAACTATAAAATGTATTAATAACTATAAACTCACTAAGCACCTACTTACCTAGTAAGTAATCTAATTTCGCATACCTTGTACAGGTGAGATGTGTTAAGCTCTATAATTTTTTGTAACATCTACTATGTATTCCATATCTCCTGCGAATAAATATTTCTATTTCTATTTCTATAATACTACAGTGCGATAGGAAATACCAATTGTCACGTACAGGATACTAATCACACGTGCTGGCTTTGATAAAACATACTTTAAGGCAATCTAGGTAACAAGAGCAGAATTATCTCAATGTCGAAGCCGGAGAGGTATTGATAAAGGTGTATCAACACTACTTGAACAATCTTAATCTTGTCTATACCGTTTCTTTAGTTCCGAAAACACGATAGTAAATTACGTATTGAGCAAAGACATAATATATCAGCCTAAAATTACTCTTATTTATTATTTGTATCCAATTGAACCATCGAATTTCTCAATACCTATATGGCGCTTGGATTGCGCCCAGATTTGCTTGCAATGAAAGACCTGGTCCAGGATACTTTGTATATTTTATGCTTAACGCATGTTTTGTAGGTACAGTATAATGAGAGGAGCTGAACAGAACTTATCATATCGCACAGTCTAGGTACAGTAATAGGAACGGTATGTCTGCTCAAGCTTGCTGTGATCATAGACAAACATAGAATCATCAGAGAGAATTATGTTATTACAGATTATTAATTACTACCGGCTAACAATCAGTGTTACCATCCTAAAACTATTAGGCGACCACAGATTACACACCTACATTATTCAGTGTGAACAAGCAACAATAAAATTCAAAAACAGAATTACCCAAAACTCTAAAATACTCCATATCATATTACCAAACAAAAACACATCTACCTATTGAATTATTCCAAAGATCTGCTTGGATCTAACCAAAGCAAACAATAGACAAACTCGGCTAACTTAAAAGGGGTAATGCGAAACTTTTCTCTCCCGAATCACTTAACAACAACTTATATTGACATTGTGATATTGAAGCAAGACGTGGAAGCCTATACGGGCTATTACCGAATAAAATTTCATAGAAAGCTTTGCAAACAAGCCTGATGGAGCAGGCCATTAGAGTTCATGCATAAATTGTTAGTATAGTGACAACAAACGGCGTCACCTCTGTTTCGTTCCCCATTGTTTTTGGTTCTCAATTTTTATGTTGTATTTTTACGTTTTTTACTGCAGGAATGGCTTTATCCTGCTAGTAATATTTAACACTGTTGTGTACGGTGTTACCGAAATAGAAATTTAAGCCGACTACGAAAATTTGTATACCGTATGCTCGTCGTAAAAATATATCAAAGTGGATTTGAACTGTATCCTATCTGCAATCCGTTTGTAAAAATGGATACTATGAATTAACTTTCTAGCAAGGTGGAAACCTACTTATTGCGTTCTAGAAAATACCTTCCCTACACAATACATTTGCTTCTCAAATTGTTTTCGTTTACCGATTTTATTTCAAAGCTTTTGCATATCAACGACGAAAACGTTTTCCTTGCTGAATGGTAATCCCTGAACCGAAACCTTATAGCAAATCAGTATAACAACTATTTAACACCGCGTGGCGACCGAAATAGATCGTAAAACTCCATAAAGGTCAGACATAAATCCTGCGGCTCGATTACGTAACGCGATCGAAATCACCGGCATCTTTTGAACGCTATCGGTACTGTTCAATAAGGCAAACTTTACCGGCAAAAACCATTGCGGTTGATATACATAATTAAGGTGTATTGTTGAGGCTCAAATTACGATATAATGACTTAGGAATATCGATTCTTTCTCGCATAAGTGTGTTTATGTTGAACCGCAGAAGTATCGATTTTTCGAATATTTTTAGAAGAAGAACAACGAGATCATTTCCCGTACTACTAAACACGTTCCGAGTTTCGATAATACGATTATAACAATAATTTATTTCAGAAAAACAATACGTCAGTAATACCTTATTGAGAACGAAGTGGTGTTCAAAATGAAATGTTTCTTTCAAATTCTAGCGCGAAACTGGAAACCATGACACCAACTCAATCAAATCAGTGAGATGCTTTTAAAGTCCATACATACTACATACAAGGAGTGACAGTTAGCTCAGCCGTCGATTACTGCCTTAAAAACGATACGTTTTCCTCCTCTGACACTTACAATTTATAAGAAACGGTAAACGGTTGATTCACTAGACAGTTTTTCTTCATTCCTAACATGGACATTTTCTTCTTTCTGCTTAAGGAGACGAACCATAAACACCTGATTTAATACTATTGCTACATCATTCCTAACCTTATGGAGATTAAGGTTTTTGTGAGCAAATCAAAATGGCAAATCAGATTAATTAATATCCGCAGCTGTGAAGCAGTCTAGAGAGTGATTTTTTGGAGGAAGGTTATAATAATTGAGGAGTTTTCGATCAAAAGTTGCTATTTACGTCATAAACATTTTTTTCAGAAATGACCAAAATCTTATAAGACAATACTTTTTTGTAAACAGCATGTTTGACCAAAAACAAGAATTTTAGAGACATTTTTCATATGGAAATAGCCACTTTTGGAGCAGTCTAAGATAGGAAACGGGTAAGATTTCAAAATTCTAACCTGACAAAAAAAAGGAAGGAAAAATTAGAAATTTCAAATAGTGAGTTTTGATCAGACACTCAATTATTCTAGCAGACTATAGTTTGTGCCAACCTTTGAGGAAGAAAATATAAAAAATCATTTAATTCAGATAAAATCTAAAAAAACGAGAAGGTAAGATCCAGATCGACACACGACTAGGTATAATATTTAAGGACACGAAGACTCCAAGTTAAGGTCTGCCAAGTTTGTGTCACAATTACGACCTACACATAATACCATTTAGAGGTCACATTATTTTAAATCAATCAATCATATACTTAAGATGTAAAGAATGGTAACAAGTGACTGTTTAGATTTGTGGCTTATCAATCGATTGATTTTAAAATAATATATATGAATATGATTAGAGAGGACCCCAACGATTTCGAATCGAATAATAAATTATTATCGAGAAAAAGTTGCGTCACCTTGTTCGTATTATTCGAAACAATAGTGAATACAAACGACAGTGTTTTAATCTACATCTTGTCCATTAAACCTTACGGTCTTATGTAAGGCACGATGATAAATGAATTTCATGTTAGACGAAGCTATGGAACGAGTTATGTAATGTAATATAAAAAGAAAAATTGATGTTATATACGTTCATTATACTTTAGTCCATACAACAGTCCATAACTAATAATAGACCGCGAGTCTGCGTTTTATTTATCCATAAAAACCGGTAAATACAGTCAGCAAAATAGTTAGGTATACAGGCAAACAACGGAAATGTGTAATAACTTTTTGTACATAAGACACGCTCAGACAAGCAATGGCAAAGACTTAGCCACTCAACACACGTATAACTGTTAAAATATGAATGTAATTAGTTGCCTGTATACTTATCTCTTTGGTTGACTGTACAACAATATTTAAAGATTTAATATTAGACATTATCGTGTCTGATGATTTAACAGATAAACTACGTAAACAACAGCATACTCCAAGGTAATCCAATCCATACAATATTTGAACAAAAAATCGTAATCGATCTCCATCTTATAACCACATAACACAAAATATTTGTTCAATTTTTTGTCTAAACGCTACTACTACAGACACAGTCAATGACCAGCGTCAGTCCATACATAAATCGTGGCAAGTAAACAAAGGTAAAGACAGGTAAGAACACAAGTTTGACAAATTGTTCGTTCAGCGCATTGTTTGGTAACAAAATAGTGCGGACGGCCGTACATTGTTCTCTGTAGACGTAGAATTGATCACTGTGATTTAAGATGCGCCGGCGTCGTGCTGGAGGTCCGGTAATTAAGTCCGTTTATGATAGAGCTGTTATGGATGGGACCCACCTATGAATAATACAGTTGTTGTTATTATTTGTATTGTTTACAGTGAGTTACATACGGGTATTAAACATTTTTATTGTTCGGAACGGGTTAATGTCGAAACACAACTTGAAACGTTGTACGGTATTAAAATTTTGTAGCGGAAATTTTTTATACATATAGAGACACTAGCTGTTGCCTGCGGTTTTACTCGCATCCTAGGGGAATTTCTTCACGTACTCAGATAAAAAGTATCCTATGTCCTAATACAGGTCATGGTCTACCTATGTACCAAATTTTGTCCAAATCCGTTTAACCATTGAGGCGTGATTGTTTATCAAACATCCAAATTCATAAACTCACAAACATTCAAACTTTCACGTTTATAATATTAATTGGAAGTAAGATTACGAATCACAATTCCACTAATAAGTACCTGGAGGCCTACTCCCTAAGTCCGTCAACGAAGTTAGTCCGTCCGAAAGTAGCCCGAAACGTACTTAGGAGTGAACAAAACAAGTGTCAAGTTCAACTTTTCGGACGGGCAAAAACAAATCGGTAGTAGGGACAATTGTCAAATCGTATTGTCATTCATTCTTAGTTCGGGCCCCGAAATAATCGTATGTCCGTAGGCTTATTTCTATGTCCGTAGGTGATAGGGAGTAGGAAACGCACGTAACTAAGGCCGAAACCACGGACTTCGTGCTTCGGGAGTAGACCCCCTGAAACGATAGAGAATTTCCTACAATTCCAATATTCTAAGTAAGAGACTTGTATCTAGAACCTTTGGTAAAGTTAACATTATTTGCAGAACTATCCTTAACTTTTAAAAGCAAGAAATTGTACTGTATAAAATATCTACTATCTAACAACTTCAAAATACATTGTGTATTATATTATGTACATACATTTCTTGAATTATTTATTAAGAATATAGAGCAGTGTACTCTCGCATGGCCGGTACGAATCGACCACTATGATTTAAGATCGTTAGCTTAGTCTCCGTGGAGGTCCAATATCTAATACAGGTCCACAAAGTATAGATTCTAAGATATTGACCACGTAAACACTAGAATCAGAAATACGGGATATTGTATCTAAGTATTATTTATATTTAGTTACAAAAGATGTTACAAACATATCACGTGTAGTATTTGGGGATGATTCATTTATTTTCAAGAAAAGTAATACTTTTTTTGTTAATACTACTGAATGATCTAGACTTGTTATTTGTGTATAATAGACGAAACTAATTCATTTTTAATGTAAGTCTAAAGATGTTTCAATTTTGTAGCAATATTAAGACAGCAAGAATAAACTTTTCACGAGACAACCAATTTAAGAATAGTTAAGAAATTTATCTCAACGATGAATTTTACAAAAGGTATTAACACTCCTGCAAATTAATTGTAGCCATTAAATTCAGTGTTCATCTTAATGTCATCATATTTTTAATAAAGCTTTCTTAGTTTTAACTATTATACTGATTTAACTTATGCATGTTTAACTTTTATTACATGCCTCGATAAATCATATGCAATATATATCCCTGCATAGGCTTCATTAAAACACATATTTCATACAAGACTTTTCATTAGCATTATCAATTATTAAAATAGAGTCAGCATCGACCAACTAAATATTATGAATTTGCATAAGAAATTTATAAGTTCGCCGCGTTTCAATCGAAAACGACCCTTATTGGTGTTGAACAAAGTTCGATTTGTTGGTGACAATAAATTCCTGGATCGTTAAGATGGGATATCAGTCGCCCACGCGACGTCCGAACTCACAAGAACTTAATTAGTTACTTCTCAACGAGTCCCTGAATGTTATTTATTGTCTGACAGACAATTCTGATTGTGCACTATAATGTATACCGCCGTAGTCGATAACTATTCCGAAAGAAGATGAATGCACCACGCTCAAATGAAGTAGAAATAATTACGAAACAATCATATATCACTGAATCTCCTAACATATTACCGTAGAAAGTAAATTTATTTTTATATCGGATGAAAATTTACGGGATTAGTATAAAGATAAATCTTGTAATGAGTAAACTGATATCGTATAATTAGATTGTAAGTTGGTAAAGTAAGGTGGGATGACGACGTTAATTTATAGACTCGGAGTTACTTCGTAGTTGGAGACAGATTATCTTAAAGTTAAATTATAACTCAAGTTTAAATTATATGCACGTCTTCAAATTCTTAGGGATATTTATGCATGTATTTAAATATAGATTTAGTAAGCGGTTACATTAGGTACAAGAAAAGATTTATAATACTTACATTGAAAAACTGTTTTGTTATGAGTAACACAATATTATGATATTAGTTATTAAAAAAAAGTGACTAATGTACATAACTTGTGCTACTAATAACCAAATCAGTAAGCTACCGGTAAACAAGCGATTTACTAATTATAATCAAACTTTGTTTTCTAGCTAACACAATTTGGCTAATTATGAAATTACTAAACTAGTTTTGATATCCATTTTTTTCAGTGTATATGCAGGAGTTATGCGAAATACAAATCCCAAACTAATATATTGCCAGATGTGTGTTAGAGCTACCAATAGTCTCGAATAGGAATAAAATGGAAAAAAAAACACAAATTGTAACGTGCCGTGGTTTGAGAACTTTAAAAGCGGACTCAGTTAAAAATCGAATCAACTCTAAAGAGAAGAAAATTTGTAAACATATTGTAATTAAATTAAAGCTACAAATTCTTAAATGAAACGTGAATTCCAACAACAAGGCAACAACAATTGTATGAAGATGTAACCAGACAGGTAGTTATGACTCGCGTGGTGCGGAAACAGCTCGCGATTGAAATGTCGAGACTTCTGACATTTTGACGATACTGCCATGTACTTAATAACATGAAAGAAAGTACATTTCACATGTTCGTGGCATGTCTTTATTTGTAGGGATATTATGTTGCTGTTTATGGAGTTAAGGTTAATATTGAATGATTGTTCATTGCGGAGAAATTAAGTGGCCCATTTTTATTAACTACACTTGGGGGCAAATAAATCGAACCATCGTCCTGGTTATTAGTTTTGGTTTCGTGGATTATGTACTGAGTTGACAAATAACTACCCTCATTGTAACAAATAACCTTTTAAGCGATATATGTTTCCAGGTCTAGGTACCAGAAATAATAACAATTATACGTGAATAATAGAAGTGGGTCGATTTATTTGCTCCCAAATATAGATGTTGAAACACCTTGTACCCTGGCAATAAGCCAACAGAATGCTAGGATAAAGAAGAAAGGTCATTATAAAATGTCATTCTCGACATACAAAATATTATGGGATAGCTTTAGTTATCAATATGTAAGAACGCGATTTTTTTAATTAAAAATAATAACCACGTTTTTATTGGTTTAAAACCTCTGACGCTGTGGTTTCACTATATCACTCAGTAAATGCAGAATTTATTAAAAGTTTACTATGCGCTATAAAAATGCCGACAGGTGAACTATTAAAAACCTCATTCTTCCAATAATAAACATGAAGATTACTAGTAAGAGAACTCTAGATAATAATCAAAATTATATCGAAACTGGCTGCTTCAGGATCATTCCCACATCCTGGCAGATTGCTATCTTTATAACTAATGAGCGTTATTTACTAACCCTCGTATTAACATACGCTAATATCGAGCGCGCTAATAATCAGGGTTGCCAGCGCAAAAAAATAGAACAACTGATGATATGAATATTATTACTAAAGTACCTAAGACTAAAAAAATATTTAAAAACAATTCAGACAGTTCCTTATTTTTTTCAAATAAAGAAACTAACTTTAAAACCCATTCATTTCACTTAAACCAGTGGACTGGAAAGCATACAATACCACACAAACTATAAGCTCCGATGACGAAGTTTCATTAGAAAAGTATAAGAATAGTTGCTCTATACGCAAACGCTTCGCATCGCTGTTTACAATATTAGACGATAATAAAACGTAATAGACTTCCCCCAGACTCGGACATTACCTGATTATAATCCCGCGTAAGTGGTTAAAGTCAAATAAGGAAACAGTAGTGACAAGAATAGGTAGGAACATGCTAATAACCTCAGAGTATTTACGAACACCGATAAACTCAACTAAGATGACGTTGCATACATCGTGTTATTACGTTACGCCTACTGTCGACTCATTACGCTATTGAAGTCCTGTCATCGTAACACCTTATGTACTTGAAGTATTATTTTGGGGTTAAAAAACATCTTAAAAAATTTACAGAAAAAATATATTTTCTGGTAAGGTTTGTATTAAGAGCTTTCGGATGTAGACAAACTTTTGAATAAAAAAATATGCAACAAAAATAAAAGATAACTCAGTGCCAGACTGAGTTGTTACTCAAATATCTGAACGTTTATTTAGAATTCGGTAAACATAAATGCGAATTTATGTATGATTTTGTAATTCATAATTTAATTTTATACAGATGTAGGTATTCTGATTTTATGCTCCTTAAAAATACATTACGAAAACATTTATGGAGATTGTGTATCTCATGAAGCTCCATTTAACTAGCTAAATATATGTTACGTTTGCAAGTAACAAAGAACTTTGTATTTGATTTTTAACTCCTGGCAACCCTATTTAATACTCATACCCAATATTACCAGCAAAACGCATAATTCCCAGAACAGGATCCCGGAGTAACTTTCATGTATTTTAATAACTTAATCATTTTACTTCGACTAAAAACACTTTTAGTTTAATAGTTTGTGTGTTGTTAACTTGTACGTTATTACTATACCAAATTGGTATTATTAATAAACGCACCGGAATACGTCAAAAGATTAATTAATTTCGTTGTATCATGTCTGGTTCTCAGAATTAAAAAAAAATATTAAAAAAGGAATGTAATGCATTCTAAATTCGATTAAAGTGTTTAATCTAGAGATGAGCTGAGTGATGATTTTTCTGTATCAATGACTGCATGACAATGACAAAAAAAATATCGGTGACGAGAACAATGACCAAATCATCAATGATTTTTGTTTGATTATAAGATCAGGTCACTTCAATTATGAGTAGATACTGAAATGATCGCGGAACGACAAGTCGAGACGGCCCGTCCAAATCACTGAAGTTCGCGTTCATTTCATTCATTCGAGTAATAATTTAAAAGCATTGATGATTTTGTCGTCGTCATTGCATGATGAAATGATTATAAAATATCGATGATTTTTACATGTGACATGATCGGACTCATCTCTAGTTTATTCGTAGCTCCCATTCAAAAATAAGAAGGGACAGATAAAACACATAAATTACGGTATTCTATTAAAATTCATATTACAGAAATGCGTAGGAGCTGGGCATTGTTTGAACCATGTTAACATGACCGCGGTTACTCCCACATAGTCTGCTGATAGAGACATTAAAGTGGACACAGATATTTTATATACAGCCTAAGTGTAAGGAAATAGTTGGGGACTTTATTCTCTATGTGGTCGCTTTTATTTAGTACTAAATGAAAGTTCAAAGAGTTTATCAACTTTTTGTCAGTTGTGAGAATCATGTTTTATCGGATTGTATTATAGGACAAAGTAACTCAGTAGCTACAATTAAACTAATGTTATAAATTTACAAGACTATTATTATAATCGTTCGTCTACTTAAACAAACCTACTATTAAATACATTGGACGACTTTTTCTCCATCTGAAAAAAAAAGATAATGCTTTGGGATAGTTTTTTTTTCTTTAAGTTGTTACGAAATTGATATATCTATACATACCTACTATAGAAACTCAAATCATACGCAGGTGTATATGATTTAACTTAGATATTATTTAATCGATTTATTTACTTCAAAATTTCTGTTTTTATTGATATAGTATGAAAATTTACTTCAAATTAGTAGTAAGTGCCTATTTATTGATAGATAAATTTCATTATAGGTACCTAATAAAAAAAAAAACTATGCCATGGTTCTACTCCGTTCACCCAATTATACCCATTTTTTCCAAACGGTATAAAAAGTCATGCAGTATATGTAATGCCTTCAAATTATTATTTTCAGTACCTATTACGCTGTCTCGATAGAATTTTGTATTTCCCTGTCTTCAATTAAAACTTCCTATATTATTAAGATTAAGTCCCAACTACACACTACACTCGCTTCACGTCTCGTCTTTAATCTTTCTACATAGACACACTATCTATTTTACATCTTACGTGATACAGGCAATCACTTAAGCGTTTCTTCATACATAAATCTCAAGGAACTTGCCTTAATGCACGACATAGCACGAGTATATTAGCTCTCTTCGGCGATAATCCCCAAACGTGCAACCGACAGTTTCATCAGAAACACGAATCGGAGCTTTGAAATTATGTATATTTATGTATATACATAGTTGGCTTTTGCTTTTATCTGGTTTTCTGTGTAATTCAAAGGTACGTTTCCCCCTGTCGATAAGAAGATGTTATGATATGCAACATTGAAGATGAAAAGGTAAAAAAAGATTACATTATCGTAACAGAATGAGGTCAATTCTTTGTACACATTTTTTGACAAAAAGGTAAATATTTTTGTATTTATTCCGGAAATTATTTCGATTAAGCTGACACATCGTTTGATCAATGAAATAAACAGGTTTTCAATGTGACTGAGACTTTCGTTTTGCCTGAAAATTCAAATCGGGCCATTGATAACCAGATACCTACTATTAGAAATCGTAGATGCAGGCTGTAATTATCTAATCTACTCTATCTTAATTAATTCTATGGAGCGATTGCAGATATAGCTACTCTATGAAAGCATGCATCGTGCCCAGCATTTCAAATTAATTGTCGTAAACTCGCCTTTCAATATTCTTTTCAAAATTTCAAAACTATTTCGATGGCTTTGTGAAAATTGTTACGTATAAATTCAACAACACTCCTCTCGACCAATCTACCCCAAAATCAAAATATCGGAAACGAAACATAATTCCTTTGTTACCAAGCGTTCGGCGGGCGAAACACATCGAGTACCGATAAATTAAGTGATAAATGTCATCGCACTGATTTACGATACAAGCAATAAGCATCACTAATTCTGATAAAGCGATAGCGTGAATCTTTTGTCATATTATTGGTATGTATATCTTCAGCTATTCCGTCCTACACATAATATGTATACATGTATTTGAGTATAATGCGTGATACAGACTGCTGTACATAGTTTACATTGTACCTACATATATGTTATGTCTACGGTTACTAAACATAGATTTAATTTTTTAATTTTTCTATTGGACTGCAGTAGGTCGTCCTAGGGGACGGTTTCTACGTAACCGGGCAGTTATTGGCGAGACCTGAAGGGTCTCCAGCCAATGGGGGGAAGTAAAATACTTAACCTAAGCTAACTACTTGTACTACACTAACATCATGACTACCTGCAACAACAGCACTAAGGGCGACCCCTAGTGGGACTCGGACCTCGGCTTAGGGCGTTGCTGGCGTGGACATAGGGGGGGGGAGACAGCTTGATGAGGGCTGAATTATCGGGGTGACTGCGGAGTCTGAAGAGACGACCGGCTCTACGACGGGAGAGCTCGGTGGATCGTGACCGGCGGCGGTGGGGCGTCGCGACGGGCCTCGTCGGCGAGGACGGTATGCCGGGCGGCGGCGTTTGTTGTGTAGTGTGCTGGTCGATTTACTGGCCTCCTGGAGGAGGGTAATTTCGTCATCGGGTTCTAAAAGTGTGTGCCTGGGACGGCGAACTTTACTTATGAGAGAGGGACTGTAGTCGGCCGCTGCGGCGACTAGGGGGTTCGGATGGCGGGGGGCAGAGTCGAAGTAACGTTTGGAAATGCGTTTGAGGTATTGCCTGATGGTTGGCATTTTTAGATCGAGATGGAGTTGGACGTTACGCATGAACCACGGGGCAGCCGCGGCTCTGCGCAACACTCGATTCTGGAGGGTTTGGAAGGATTTAAAGCGACAAGGCTTAACGTGTGCGAACACGACGCTAGCGTAAGTCAAGATGGGGCGGATGCACGTCACGTAGATTCTCAGCTTATTTCTAAGTGACAATTTACTGCGCGTTCTAAGGATGGGGTACTAAACATAGAATTGTGAATTGCTAAAATAAATGTTTTTGCAGGAACTGGCATGTTTACATTGCAGAGGAATTACTGATCGCAATTAGTGTATTTCTCTTGGACTTGCGGTACAATAAAGAATTACTATACATGGTGTCGCTGGAAGTATGGATCAAATCGAATAGGGGCGTGGGCAATGTCATTTCCAAACTTTTTAACACTGAGAATATCGGTGCAATTTTTTACGGTTCAAAAGTTATGACCAATTATTGTTTTTTTTTCAATCACTTCGCATAGAAAAAAATCATAAAAAAACTATCAGAGCTATCTATTTTTTTCAGGATTTTGGCGAATAGTAGGCCTTTCTTGTGGTAATACTTTTACGCAGCTAGAAAACATGTGTTCAATAAGAAAAAACATTTACTGCAAAGGCTTTTTTGGTCTGGCAAAAGTTTTACTCAAGTTTTTACTACTACAAGTTTTTAAATGACCTTGCCCACGCCTCTATTCGATTTGATCCATACTTCCAGGGACACCCTGTATATTTCGAATTAACGAAAGCTAGACGACGACATCGTGAGGTGAGGATATAGCCAATCTTATCTAACTGATATAAAAAAGTTTCTGCTTGTTGTTTACAAGTTAAACAATTCAGTTCAGTCAAAAGTTAAACAATTGTTCCTTATTAAACTTTCTGCATTAGAAGTAGTAGCGCCAGATAAAAAACTGAGGCCTATATGACCATATTCAAAAATTCTTCATAATTTTCATGTCTAAGAGAAATACGAAAAAATGATGTGCAGAATATGATGCGTCTCCTCGTGCTACGTGTAACTGTATCACACTGTTTTCCCAGTAAATTAAAAGTGCTCCCAAATCAATTACCATTATCCTACAATTTTACTTCGAAACTACTGATCCTCGTTAAGCCGTTGAGTGCAAAATGTGGTCAGATCTCGGAACCTTTCAATCAGTGCCCGTTTATCTAGTAATGTATCGATCACCGTCCGAAGAGCTGGCAGCAGCTAATTGATAATAAAAAGTGGGAAAAATCTAAGATGGAACTGTTTGTGTTAAAATAAACAATGTCTTTTTACTACAAAAAATAAGCACGAGATGAACACGAGTTAGCAAAACCTTTAATTCAGTAGTCTGGATTGAACCAATTTGAAAAAATATAAATAGTCTACAGGTGACTAAAATAATGTATTTAAAAATAGGAGGCATTCCATTTAACGCACCAATACGAACCACAAATAGGAATAGGAATACTATTGGTTTGATTCGAATTGGTGCGCTAAATGGAATGCCTCAGTAGAACTTAACTTTTTAAACGAAAAAAAAACTCTAAACGTAAATACAATAGGAAATAAATTTTTGATTTAAAAAGTACCTTAATTTTTAATTGATTATTAAATTGAAATTTATTCAAAAATATAATGTTTATATTTATTTCAAATTGGTTCAGGCCAGACTTTACCATAAATTTGCATTTAGCAATTGTTTAGACTTAAGCAAGGTTTAGACGGGCTGTGTTTTAAAAACAGAGTATAGTACGAAACACTTATGATGCTAGTACATAGATAATTATACTAAACTCTATGACTACGGTGGATTTAATACGGTTTTCACGGTGACGCGTCATAGAGCGTTTTGTAGGCATTATACGAAATGACTTAGTAAGTAATTGCATTTTTCCGTCGCAACAAATTAATTCTACGCGTGACAAAGCCGCTGGCTTGCGAGCGGCTAACAATAATAACATAATATTGCTGTAACTTAGGTTTTTACGAGTAGGTTACTTACATAATAACTGTACAGTTTACGGAGAATGACAAACAACTTATGAACAGTATTTTTCATTGCTAAGTCAACACGCTACAACAACTAAATAATCCTACTTATTTCACTTTTATATTTTAACTTTTCTTTCAAGATTATTACATAAAATACAAACAAAACGTTTTCCGTTTCCATTTTCCTACAGGTTGTGAAACATTATTGCCTTTTACAATATTGTTTTTACTCAAAAAACATGTTTGTGTAGTCACAGGTGCAATGTGGGACTACGGTATACGGAAGTTAAACCATCGATTTTCGCTAAAATACTCGCCTCATCGCTCTTAACGATTGGGGGAGCGAAACAGATAATTATTTTGCTTGACGACTGACAATATTTCAAAGGCAGTTGTTTGATTCACTAAGGAATTACATCTTCCCTTTTTATAATGCCGTCACAAAGGGGAACGTCATTATTATTACTTTTTGTTACGGTTTTCTTACGGCTGTCTACGTTTCATGAAGATTTTTATAGGAATAATAAATTTAAGGAGGATAATTAACTTTTAAGCGTCGTCTATGGGTCGTTATGTTAAGGACAGACAGCGGTAAGAACAAATTTTACTTAAATGAGTTACATGCGGAAATTACTTCGGATTTAAATTGTGTACCTAATGAAGAAACTTTTATAACGTTGGTTTAATGGTTTTTACTTAAATAATCTCGCATACTTTCCTTATTCGAATTCTGTTACATAATAAAGTCCTTTAGAACCCGGTTACGCGAAGAAATTACGCTTTGCAAGTATTAGATTCGTATTCTAGTTTAATGAAGGAGGGTGAGTTTACAACGCGGCACAATAATATGTGGGGTTTAAATGTGTCCGTGAGGTGCAATGCGGTATACTTAATTACACACCTGATCCTTATTTTATAAATTAATTACGCTTGAGTGATGAATTTATACATTATGAATTGTGTACTAGAACACGACAAGTGTAGAGTTCTAAGAAATAATACGTATTTTCCCGTTGGTGTTACTTACGATACGACAAGCATGTTTTAATCGAATAGGTAGGTTTTAATCTACGTAGGTAGTCTTTGGTAATTTATTAATATTAACTTTGTTATGTAACTTCCTTCGCGATAACGAATTAATATAACAATGATGGCAAGCTATTACAAAAAGTCGGGTTTATTAAAATATCTAACACCTAAGTAATTGATAGAAATATGCAATTACAATATTTAGTTTTAATTTCACAAAACTAAAAGAATGAATAATTGAGTTATTGTAATTTCTATAGTTCTCGTTCTCTAGTTAATATCTGAGAGGTGTAACAGACTCGTCATTTAGACAAGGTTATTTAGAAAAGGGCTACTAATCCGAAAAGGTGTTAAAGTACCTACAATAATGAATATTTTTTGTTCTACCACTTTCCCCAAAAGTGAGAAATAGCTGTTCAAAAATCACATAAAAAATACGCTAAAATCTGTCTATCCTCAGCTATGATCAGCTGTGTTAACATTTTAGGTCATATTTGGGGTCACTCAGCTCCATTTTCTGAATTCGTTACTAAAGCAGGAATGAAGAATTTTTGAAAAAGACAAAAAAATAATTTTACATTGAAATAAAAATTACCGAATTTTGAAATTTGAACACTTGCTTAAAAACCGTCATCAGTGATACTTTAAGTGGCTTGCGGATTAGTACCCCCTTTCCGACTAACCTTGTATATTGGAGACTATTAATCAAACTATACTAAAATAGTTATAAATTAAAATTACCGAAGAATTACGTTATCAAAAGTGTTTAATAGGTGTGTTATTAAAAATAAATTACCCTAATCGTGAAACGATCATTTTCGATCCCCCTAATAACACTAGTGTTGATTGAAATTTCGCATCAGTCGACTAGATGGACGGCAGGCGAGTCAATCAGACTCTATTAACGCCATCGTATAGTGGACAGTATTGACTGGGAAATTATTGATTTGAGCCTAATTTCCGGTTGATTGGCGCCGGTCGGGCTGCGGGCAGCGGGCGTATACGCGGTCAGGGCTGTAACTAAGCATAGGTGAAGGATTAACTCAGACGAAACGAGATATCGAGCGATTCGATGATTGGAAACGATATCAATATATCTACGCAATCGATTAAAGCCGCTAAATTTGAAATGTTCGTCACTTTAAATTCAACTCTAATTTGTTTAGTCACGGTAAAACATATTTGAGTGTGTGTTTGTATGCCAAAAATACATGTGGGCGTATCACGGAAACGCTATCAAAAGATTATGAAAAAAAAAACACGAATACCTTTGCACCGTAAGGTGAGTGCTGACGTTTCTCTACAAAATATTACCATATAAAGAATATCAAATATTTTTAAAAACAAAACATCTATAATATAGCTATTTTACGGTTTTTGATGATATCGTTTACGGTTTTTCGATAGCATTCTCATTACGGCTACAATTTACGAAATAACCGCTATGTCAGGACTCATCGTCGAACAAAATATACCCGTAACAATGAATTTAAGCGAACACAGTTAAATGAGTTGTTTATGTTAACACAGGATACGAATAAATGTAAAAGTATAATAGCGCGGGGAAGCAACCCTCTATCGTTTGCATGACCCTCGGTTACTTTCGCGAAAGGTTAACAATCTAAAGGTCGAACACTAAAACCAGTCACGTATGCCTAATTTAGTGCTCTGAGGACACATACTTTATTGGCCTCTATTTAAAAGTAGAACATTTAAGTTTTACTTAAGCCCGGTTCCTATCACTACATAGTATAAAACAAAGTCGCTTCCCGCTATCTGTCTGTCCCTATATATGCTTAGATCTTTAAAACTACCCAACGGATTTTGATGCGGTTTTTTTAATAGATAGAGTGATTCAAGAGGAAGGTTTTAAGCTATAAAACATACACGTGCAAAGCCGGGGCGGGTCGCTAGTAACCAATAACGAATAGTTTTGCCTACCAATGGTAGCATTTTGTATTTCCAAAAATACACTCGTAATCTAATTTTACCTGCGATATTTACTAACACGTGGGGTCTACATACTAAGCAAAACTATGGGCTCTTTGCTTTTTTATTGGTATACAATAGTCTTAATTTTAACTAATAACGCTTCGTAAGTCATAGGAATCGGCCACAAGCATACAGTCGTTAATGTCAAGAATTGCCATGTTAACTATCTTCTAAGTTCCTCTGCTACATTCTGTGTGAAACTATTCGAAAGTTTG
The DNA here is from genome assembly GCA_905220435.1 of Amphipyra tragopoginis. NCBI lineage: Eukaryota > Metazoa > Arthropoda > Insecta > Lepidoptera > Noctuidae > Amphipyra > Amphipyra tragopoginis. The sequence continues at coordinate 11,456,474 of HG992006.1, forward strand.
CATTATATGGACAACCGAAGAAACGATGGAGTGGCATTTACAGGTCAATCGTACCAATTACATACCTAATTTGAACGTAATGATGGAATTCTAACAAGATATCCAATTAAGACTGTGTAATTGTAATTCTTGTCCCGTTACCTAATTACCTAAATACAAGTAACAAAATAAGAGTCATTTATAACATTCTACTGATAACAAAGATATATCAAGCGTATTATTTTAGATAAACATACAGCAGGTACGACAACGTAAACATTCACGACAACAAACAGATAATCCGCAAAATATATCTTACTGATAAGGTATTGTGTGAGCCAATCTCCCCTTGAAAATTATTTTTCGCTCGCGTCCGCGCGGCGTGATACGATCTACATACAGCCGGCGAGAAAATATTTTAAAAACAATGAAGGGCATTCACTTTTATCAACGCATCGTCGCCCGAGGGGTTATGCTGAAAAGGAGCGGTGAATAGAAATCCCTACGGCAATGCCGGCAGGCTATCAGTACTGTGAATGGCTATTAACCACCTCGGGGCGACGATAACGATGAAAGGCGACGTTACATTAATGTATACGGTGTTTGCTCTCACTCATTACCTCGTCCTCAGGCTGACGCAGCAACATGGGGGGCCCCACGTCCCGCGACCCATTCACTGGGGAACTGGCACTCTCACTCACTGCACTGCCATTCACCACCGTCCCGGAATTGTCAGCCTCGATAACTTCCCACGGCACATCGTCGTCGTACACAGCTACGTTCACGACCTGGTCGCCGGCGTGGAACCTCCACGGCAGGTCTGTACCGGTCTGTCGAGGCCGGCGCCGCTTATGCCGCACTTTGTGTCGCGTGAACCTGCCGAAACCTCCACCACGGCCTTCCTCCAGCATAGCGTCGTACAGCGAGTCCAAGTTCACTTTCAACTTGTGGCGTTTGGTGGTGCGCGGAGCTGACGTGGTGGCAGGAGCCGGCGTGGTGATGGGATCCCTGCTAAGACCCTCCGCGTCCCACAATTGTATTCTGAGGATATTGTCGTGGGAGGGTATGTGGGCGCGCGCGTATGCGAGCGCGAGCAGCGAGAGTACGAGAGCGAGCGCGCGCGCGGACCCGTCCATGTCTGTCGGCGGCCGCGAGCCTACTGAAGCGAGTGCTCGCCGCCGCGATTTTCCCGCGCTTTCCCGATAACGCTACGAGCTAAAGTACTACGAGCTACACGCATTCGACATCAACGCCGCGCCTCCCTCGCCTCGCTACATATCGCGTAGTCTTTATCGCGATGTGATTAATTTGATAAGGGCAAACATTACACCTATCGTGTCGCGCCCTGACAGCGATTACGACACGCAATTACCAAAGAAACGAGTAAATAAAACAAATTGTTTCAACTAAATAAATTCTATTCCCATAATTTAACACAACTGTTGTGACAACTACAAATTAATCATTTTGTACTACAATCTTAATAGCATTTGAAATGCAGTGAATCACGATACATTTATACGGAAAATTAGGTAACTAACTGATAACATAACAATCACGTGAACTGGAATTTCATAAAATATTATTATTATGGAACAATATAACTGCAACTAAAAGATATTATTTAGGTGTACAGAGCTACAATAACCTTGTTACATACAAAGTTCAGATTAAGACAAACCTACAATCTTTCTGTCTAATTGTACCATAACAATGATATTGATGCGTGCTACACGCATGACGACAGTTCGCCAGGATTGAACAAAGCAAACTCATCAATTAAAGCAATTTATTGATTGTCTCGATGAGTGAAATTGATAACGATCTCTCATCCGTTTAATAAAACATTAATAAATCATTTTTGCACAGTGAAACCGCTACGATATTTCGTAGCGTGCGTAGCAGAACTAATACTTATAAAATACAAAGCATATCGAATTTCGAAAACGTTAACAATTGAGTGCTATTATTCTATAGGCTATATTCACTCAACCGACATAAAATATATAGCCATTCATATGCATCTTACACATTGCCAATTTGGCTTTGCCGTAGTAGAATAAAATATGTTACCGCTATAGTAGAAAATTCAGATAGCAATATTAATATTAACGACCAATTTGTCAAATAGGTAAAGGATTACGCAGACGATATTCGATAATTGAAATTGGCTAACGGCCATTTTCAATAACTTATCTATCAACGTTTTGCCCTACTAGAGATCGAAATTTGACATAAGCTCTATAGAAGCAATGTCAAATTTCTATCTCTAGTACGGCAAACCGCAGATAGGTTATTGAAAACGGCTGAAAAGGCTGTTCGACCACGGTAACGCATGTCCGAGCGACATTCATCAGAATGATTTTGGTCTCTCATTGAATTGTATGGATTCGCACAGCGTAGCAACCACGGTTGACGGATTGAGGCATGTCACTGTAGTACGCAAACGGATTTTGTCGCTCCGTCATGCGTCACCGTGGGCAAACCGCCAGGCGCAAGGTTGACAAGATTATTAAGTGCTCAGATCGTATGTGTAAAACCCATAGATTCATAATGATTACTACATAAGTAAAATAATATAGTTATCTATGGTAAAACCTGTTTGGAATTATCCAAAGAGCATGTGGAACTCTACGAATTTCTCATTATTTTTTAAGATACAGTACCCACGCTTTAATCGCGTAACCTCTCGCAATCGGAATCACTGCGATCATGTTTTTTTTATCTTTAAGGACAAGAAAGAACCAAAAAAAAAACAATGCGGAAAATGACACAGACTCCACATCCAAACAGCACGAATGCTGCGAGCGTAATCTTAGTTTTTGCTGCCATTTTTATTAATATTTTATATTCATCGTAATACAATTTATTATAATAACCAATTCACTAGAGCATAATAAATCCTATCGTTTGAAAAAAGAATCGTTGAAATCGCATTAAATTAGCAAGAGAATTTAAGTTGCTTTTTTTTTTTACTACACCATTTATTGATTTAAATAAAAACTAATCAACGTTTTCACTAGACAGAGAATGAAGAAACAAAATGTATTTTTTTTTATTTTCTCTCTCATAAAATAAGGAGAGAAAATGTTTCAAACATAGACTTCGTCGGTCTTGTCCTTAACGAATTTTCAACTTTAGCGGTAGCAAATAAAATTATATAATTTGCTTTTTCATGTATATATATATGTATTGACATACAACCTAACTAGTAAGTACTATTTTATAATTAATCGTACAATGGCAAGAACAGAGGTATCCTTCGCTTAAAAATGTAAGTGAACTGAAACCTTATAATCTCCGTACTATTTTATAACACAGCGAAAAAATTTCGAAAATAATATAGATAATCAAGCAAGAAAATAGTTGTATTTAATCGTGCGGCATTTTAAATAGTATGCGCTATAAAAATACAATTTAGCAAAAGTTAAACACAGCTTCCATTGATAATTTCGTTTGTGATTTGAGACACGATTGCGTTTTTTGTTGCAATACGGTCTGATAACCGGAATTCTAAGATACTGCACTCCATGGCTCGCTGGCAAACCCCGAAGTGCGGACTTCTGATGATTTATCAAAGGCCAAACTGAGCACGGTAGGTGTAGGTATTTGTATTTAGTTTTTGTAATAGGTTGGTAAGGGACTGGCATGGTCAGAAACGGCACATTCGGTTTGGAAGGCAAACGTCTTTTCACTCAAACGTCGCTCATCAGTGGGACATAAGATAGAATAACAAGCAAAAATAAAAAATTGGTTAGTAAAAAGGCTAACACCCCACCTGATGGAAAATGGCTATCGTAGATACGACACCAAGAGGATTTCTAATGCGTTACCAACCTTATAAACAAAGTTAGAAAGTCTCATGTGCCTGTAAAGTTGATTGTATATCTGTGTCACAGTTTTCTGCAAAGTGTATTACCGCAAGTTTTTTTATTGATGTAGATTCATGAAATACACGTACGATTCTCGTGTCCGATTTTTTTCTGGACGACGACGCCCGGACGATGCTTACGATTCTGACATCCGATCCGATAGTCTGATCGTACGTGTAATTCATGTTCAAACAAATGTATGACGCGGAGGCCTTCAGATAGTCTGATCAGACTATCGGAACCGACTAGTATCGGACGAGTATTTAGGCTCTTATATGCCCAACGCACAAATCATTTCAATGTGCAGACTGTTTAAAATAACGCCCATAAATACAACTATATAAAATTAAATAAAAGCATACAATTTACTAGCACCCGATTAATACAAGTACATTGATTATACTCGTACTCTTTTTTTAAAGGCGTATTGCTAATTTGTATCTACACTCATCATTAAGAGTTTAATACAATCGGTTCAGTAACCCAAAATATACCCAACTATAGTTATTATGGAAAGTACAATCGGCCACACAAACGCTACGTAGCTTTTATAAATATATATGCCATTTGTTATACACATTGCGTTGCCGCGTTGCCTACTGTTAAAACTCGATCTGTGAGTGCCTATAAATATTTTAATTACTTATTTTATCAATGTTAAATACTTGTATATTTCTACAGAAAATATTCTTAAGTCATACAAACATGGTTACTTCAATTAGTTTACAGTTCAATAGGTACAAACAGGTTAGTATATTTTGTGATAAAAATCGGTGGTTTTTAAATAAGTTCGTATTGGTGGTTACAACTAACAAAGTACAAGATATTGTTCATTATAATAAGTTTGGATTGCACTGTCCGAATATATTAATAGGAAAAATATTATATTATTCAATACAAACGGTTCGAAAAGTAGTTTAGATTTGATATATACATTTAAGAAACCACTTCTCAAAAGGCTTGTACTTAAATTAAGTAGGATTTCATTGAGCAGACTAAAGCGTAAAACATAAAAAAAATAGGGACGGGCTCTGCATAGATTTAAAAGCAAAAAAGGGCAATATTTATGAATCACAACACCTATCTAGCAAGCTTATTGTCATCATAGACTGAGCTAATATTGAGCCCTAACATTTTACTATGGAGCGTCGCATAATTTATTTTTTTAGTTGATTAGTATCAACCATAAACGATTCAATAAAAAATAATAAATTATCGGACACATAAAAATTAAATAACATCGAAGTTCATATCATATTTTTACATTATTTATATTTTTAACCGTTTTTATAATAGAAGCTCTTAATACGAGGCGGTCGTATTTTTATGTAACCGATAAACAGATTTCAAAGCAACTTTTTCTATGACTTGGCAAGTTGGCATGACTGAAAACAGATCAAAATAGATAAAAAATGCAAAATTGATCTAATAGTTACGGATTCTGACGAAAATAAAACTGGGTTTCTAGACAGCTCCTGAAGTCAGTCTAATAACCAGTGATCGGAAAAAGGTGAGCTAATTTACCTAAACTTCAAAGAACAGAGACAAAAACTGGAGACTTCCTTAGGACAACATTTTTTTTCGTGAAAATTATTCTGGGTTTCGGGACATCACTAAAGTACATTTAACATTAATGTTAATAGTACAGAAAACAATTAAATTCGTTTCCTATTTTTGTTTCCCAAAATTGTCACAAAACCAGAAGACACGTTTTTCATTGTTTTTAAAAAAGAGATTGTTTATTGTTTTCAAAAAAGGAGATTGTCTTTTATTTTTTGAAAATAAATGAAAGACAATCTCCGGGAAAATTCTCCCGAAAAAAAAAAGTTGTCGTTAGGAAGTCTCCAGTTTTTGTCTCTGTTCTTTGAAGTTTAGGTAAATTAGCTCACCCTTTTCCGATCACTGCTAATAACAGAAGAATAATAATGCGAACGGACCAATAGAATTGGAATCAATCTGCTATTAAGTCAAAGAGACGTCCTAGTAGATTGTTAAATCACGAACATCGCGAACACGAATATCGAACACGAATCACTATGAAAGTGTTCGCCGAACACACTGGTCCGTAATGGAACGCAAATGAGTACACGTTGTTCGTATTCGATATTCGTTTTCGCGAAGTTCGTGTTCGTTCGTGCGTACACGGCTTAAGCAAATAAGCGAGTAAGGGATGTATTAAATTAATAAGTGTAAGGCTTTTTCTACACTGCAAACGTCTATTGAATATATATTTAATTACACTGAAAAACAACACAATTTTAATATAATGTTTTACAGCAGGAATGTTATTTGGAAAAAGTTAATAGGTCATGGATTAATACTTATTAATATTATAAATGAATGACATTAATAGTACCGCCTAACGTTGTGACACCTCAAATACTTATACAATATGTATATTATCTCCAGACTGAAGATTATAATTTATTATGTTATATTACAGTATTATTATGTTATACAACGATTAACCAGTGAACGCTCTATACAATGATACCTATAAAAATTACAAATTGTACTAATATACTCACTCAACGAAAAAGCTCATATTTACATACATTAAATATCAATTCCTGATACGTGTTAATTAGGTAATAATATTATTGGTCGCATAAAGCCGATTTACACACCACAGACACATAAATATGTGCAAACTAACAATACTTAATACAAATATTAATATTGGACCATTCGTCCATATTTGATCGTTCCTAATAAATAACTTCTCTAATCTTCATTTGCCGTATACAGACTAACCGAACGAAGACGAATGAAGGCTAACGAACGAACACGAACGAGTGGGTGTGGAAGGTTCAGCGAAGGCGAGCAAAAGCATAAGAAGGCCTTCGCTTGCGTTCGGCTATGCTCCGCGTGTCATAACATCAAAGGCTCGCTCTATGTGGACACAACAGCGAAGGCGAGGTGTCCATCGGCGTAAGAAGGCGAACGAATGAAGCCTTCGTTCAGTTGGTCTGTACAAAGCATTATGTCCATTAATGTATAAATCGACCTTTTTGGTTATAAGCTGTGTATTCAACTACAATAAAATGCATTGTTTAATATTTGAACAACAATCATGGCGTTACTTACGAAAGTGCAACATACGTATGATAAGTCCTAGAGAGCAGCGGCCCCCATGATCAACGATTAGACCTACAGTACAATCACGTGTAACAATAAGTATACAACTTACAAAGCGAATTTCTTTAAGAAAATAGTTTGTAATTAAAGCCTAGTTTTCACAGGCCCAGTAGCTGGCGGACAGTGAAGGTCTGGCAGCTACTTGGTCCGTGAAAACAAAGTTGAGCTAGTACTGACCGGTCAGTTGCTGTCGGTCAGCTACTTCAAAATTTTTTGTTTCTACTTTCCACTGACCTTCCCCCACTCCCACAAGGACAGCTACTGGGTCGTCACTCGCTCCATACGAACGCAACTAGATGGGTCAGAAACACCAGGCCAGAGCTAGTAACACAGTAGCTGTGTACTGCTGTCTCCTATGCAGATCCAGTAATGAGAACACGTCGGGAAAGTGACAGTACTGTATAGACAGCAGAATGTACAGTTGCTGACTACTGGGTGGTCAGAAACTGGGTCTGTGAAAACCAGGCCTAAGTAATAATCGAAACCATTATGTGCTTAATATTTCATAATTCTAATAGATTATTTAGAAGGAAATCACTTGAATTTCGTTACGTGTATATGTTGCAGTCAAAACTCTTAACCAGTCAAAAGTACTATTGACTAGCAAAATCAGTCAAAAGTACTTTTGACCGTATGCTTTAGTCAATAATACTTTTGACTAAAATAACAGTTAAAAGTACTTTTGCCCAATGGAGCTGGTTAAAAGTACTTTTGACTAAGTGATTCCGGCAAAAGTGGTTTTGACTGGTCGCATCAGTCAAAACTCTTAAAAAGTTAAGGTGGTCGATAAAAATAAGGGTAGTATTTAAACGATCGAATATAAATTCAAAGTAAGGGTGTCAAAAATACTGATTATGGCGTACTGAAATACTAAGTGGGCGAAAGACTGAGGGCGAACACAAATACTAAAAACGGCGACTTAAAATTATGAATTTGAGGTACTAGTTATTCAGAACGATCAGTATAATAATTCTTAAGCGAACAAATTTCACTCACATTGTTGTTGTATGTTTGTAAGGTTGATTGGGTTTCCAAAGGAGCGTCGTCGGAGCCCCGCTGCGCGGAGCTCCTATTTCTGTCTGCAGGGTTTAAAGTAGCCTAACACGAAGTGGATGACGGGGGCTTCGTTCGCTCGCTTCGCTCGGTCACTCTAGCCCCCGTCATCCCCTTCGAACCTAACCTATCAGTGTCGGTGTAAGGAAACGTATATTTTCGCCCACTCAGTATTTTTTTCGCCCATATTAGTATTTAATTCGGACACTTGGAAGTTTCGTTGCTAGCTTAGATTAACTGTTTCCCACATATAAACTTTTTACTCATTATTAGTGGAGAACGTGCTGATATTAGAACAAAAATGAGTGACTACGAAAAGAAAGAACGCTTTTTGCAAAGAATTATTATTATAATGCGATTAACGTTACTAGGTTATAGGTACTGTCTTTTTATAACTTGTGAATTTTCTGATTACCTATTTTAATGTCAATTTTTAAGTGTATGTTTTCTTTGTATTGATTAAATGTCAAATTTTTCGTAATAAACGATTTCACATTTAATAAATATCTTTTTTATTCACATCTAACAAGTTAATAATGCTTTTGACTGATGCTTTATTGCAGTTAAAACTACTTTTGACGAAGAGCGTCAGTCAAAAGTACTTTTAACCGCAAATTTGCAGTCAAAAGTACTAATAACCAATAATTTTCAGTCAAAACCACTTTTGACCAACCTGTTCAGTCAAAAGTACTTTTGACTGATTTTGCTAGTCAATAGTACTTTTGACTGGTTAAGAGTTTTGACTGCAACATATACATATTATTACACGTGACTGTACATCAGCGACTAGACAGTCAATGCGAGTTAATAATAATGCCAAAGAGCAGGATAATATTATGTCTTACATCTACTTTATATCACCAATAATAATTTCTTATTAATTTTAAATAAACTAAGATAACAACGAAAAATCTACAACTGATAGTTTATAGATATCAGTCGGTAAACTTGGTCATATCGATTTTTACCGAAAATACATATTTTTACACAATTTTATTAGTAATTCAATAACCGAAAACATTTTAATAATTTAAATATCTAAGAAATGAACAATTACATTTATAATGTCGCATGTAGGCCTTAATTTCATAACAATACTAATTTGTGACGATCTACGCACAGTCGCGTAAGAAAGCGTTAATTTCTTTTCACATAAGTTCATTTCCACTCAAATAGATTAGTTAACCCTTCAACTGTACATTCTTAAAGCTAATAGAACACCGACAACACCGAATTAGATACCGTTATTGTTCTTCCTCACGTTTGCCGGTGAGCCAGGCAGGTAGGTCTTTAGTCAGTCAATACTAAGATCGTTGGAGAAGTGTCGCGAGAGCTTCGCGACGTCGAGGCCGGTGAAATCGGTGAAGATATCGGTGGTAGCGGAGGAGGGTTTTGCGTAGCCCGGTGAAGAGCTAGTGGAAGCTTGCTCGCAAGGATCTATCGCCAGTAACTTGTCCTCTTTGCTGCTTATTTCGAAAGGTTCGGATATACCTGTGGATGAAAATGTAGCTTGAGTGTTTGGAATAAGATTTATTTTAACTTAACAATAGACAAATTTTGATCGATTGAAGCTAAATTATTTTTGTGATAGGGAAATATTTTAACAAATATTAAGTGATATGTGACTTTACACGGACTCTCAACTACCTGAAAAAATACTAGAATGAGTATAAAATAGGGTATTTGACTGAAAAAATCTAATTAGTCCGTCAGTAAGATTATCAAAAAATATTTGACCCGTATTTTTTCTTTTGTTACGTAAACCAAAATTGACGAAGATACGACACTTTTAAAATTGGCAAGACGTTTCAAGCAAGTACAATTTTTACTTGCTTCTGTCACAAGCAACGTCGCACTCTCGAGTTTTGATGCGTTTTATCTTTCCAAATATTCATAGATTTAACAAAGGAAAAAATACGTGTCCAATATTTTTCAAAACTCTAACTGGCGGACTAATTACATTTGCAATTTATTAATGCTCTCAACATGTTTGAAACAAATTTTAAAAGTATGGTAAAGTTGGAAATTCCAGCCTTTCCAACTTTCCTAAAAAACGAAATGTCAAAGAATATCAAACTTTAAGAGGCACAAAATACCTTTTATCCCGACGAGAAGACCCGATTCAATATTTTTATAATGTGTCAAAGAATATCGACAACAAAAATCCCAACTCACCCAAAACGCTCCTGACATCATTATTTGGCTGACTGAAGTAGATGAACCTGTAGAATCCCGGCGTCCTGACTCCGCTGCCTACGGGGAAGCTGAGTGTGAAGGTCCGCGGCTGACCGGTCGTGGTCGGACCGTGTGGTAGGCCGACCTTGGCCAAGTACTCGTACGCTATGTAGTCATCTAAGTTGTGGAAATTGGCCTGGAAGAGAGATGATATGATTAGATTCATGGAAGTATGTATTGAAAAAGGTTATACGGTGAAATTTAATGCTTTACATCGATGTTATGCTTTGACTGTGACATAACATCACGCCTGTATTCCCCTGCGGGGTTGGGCAGAGGTGTACAATCGAGGACTTGAAATGTTTACCACCCTAAGGTCTATAATTGCTTGCACATTACTTTTTCATAAGGTCGATATGACATAAGTTGATATGACATCTTAAACCTTATTGCGCACAGTGTGCTAAGGAATCGAATTTGAAATGTGATAAACATTTCGAGTCCGCGACCGTACACCCTCATTTCGCCGTTATGTTTAAGTCCCATGTAATAGCGGGCGAGCCTATTGCCATCTATCGGGCAGAAATCCAGTATCCGGGCTGCTATTGAGAAATTTCACACTGAAAAACCCAATAACACTATGCCCGACCTGGGGATTGAACCTAGGATCTCACGCTCAGCAGTCGCGCTTGCGACCACTAGATCAACGAGGCAGCCTCTGTTAATATACTGTTAATAACCATATCGGAATTCGAGCGAAGTCCATAGAGGCAAGTTAAGATAATCAGAATAATTAAAAGCGGATTGAGAAGATCAGACCAGCCCTCTGATTTACAACGTTTCAAAAGTTGTGTACGATAGTCGTAACGAGAGAAAACGACATGGCAAACTGACTTCGAAAATCGCCATACCTATAAAGAAACTGACTTTTTATAATCATTTGATTTTAAATGCACATCAGCAAACGCACAGCCAATTTCTATGCACAGCAGGCCGTGGCTTAAATAAACTGAGTTTTCGAAGCGAGAAGATGGCAAATCAGATAAAAAACTGACTCAATATTCCGTCACGCGCACTGTAGCTCAGAAAATTACATTAGACTTGAAATTGTCTAATCTAAAACCATAAATAAGGCTGCTACCACACCAATCGATCGATTGTCGATCGATGCCATCGATCAACGTCGATTGGTTGGAATAAAGTAATCATGAACCATCGATTCATCTTGGTCGATTGGTGTGTTGGCACCCTAAAGGCTACTTACATCATATATGCCAATCCAGTCGTTAGAGTTGACTTCCACGTCGGGCGTGAGCATGCACTGCGTTCTGAAGTCAGCGTCTCCGATGTACCAGATCTGGGTGATTGGCGCGAACTCCACCGTCTTCTCGGTGTAGTTGGAGAATGCCTGTAGAAAAGAAGTTTGTTAACGTGAGATTCGGAGATACTCGCAACTCGCATATACCTAAATAATAATATACGTCAACGATAGAATTTTCGAAGACCAGAAGACATTGACTGAAATTAGCGGCTTCAGTTCAAAAGTGTCTCCGAATAAGCCCATCTTTTTATATTCTCCTCCTATTCGATTCTTAGGGTCAAAATACACATCCGATGCTTGCTTCCGGGAGCCGGATCTGATTATCTGATCAGATTCATGAAATACACGTACGATTCTCGTGTCCGATTTTTTCTGGACGACGACGACGCCCGGACTATGCTTACGATTCTGACATCCGATCCGATAGTCTGATCGTACGTGTAATTCATGTTCAAACAAATGTATGACGCGGAGGCCTTCAGATAGTCTGATCAGACTATCGGAACCGACTATCGGAGGCAAGTATCGGACGTGTATTTGGGCTCTTATTCGCATAAAATCAGTCACAAAATAATGCGCCATCTGCAGCCTCCCTCGAGGTTATGTTAATGCTGGATAAGCATATAGCAACTATTATTTTACAGTTCCAGTCATTGATGTAGAAACACATGAACTTTTTTCATTAGATTTGGGTCTAATACAAAATTCACGAAAAAAGTGTGTGTGAAAAAAGTGCACACCGCTATATAAACTTAGAAATACTAACAAACTAATTTAAATCCTATGTCGTCATCACAATGCCTAATTTAGCTTTTTACCACACGAAGATTCGACTGAACCATTGACGTAAATTAGTATTAATTTTCGCGTTTTAGTGTACATTCGGTTCGGACATTTTTGAGCGTCCATGTATTTCTATTCCTACGTCAATGGTACCGGTCAATTACTTTGTGATCGCTTCTTAAAATTATGAAAGGGCTAAGTAAACTAGGCGGCTAGGCATTACAACAAATAAGAACAATTGAAGGATCTAATGCAACAATGATAAATATCTTTTTTACTTTGTTTTAAAATATTTACTTCTTAATTTTATAAATGGTGAAAGAAAACTCAGCGTTAAAGATGAGAACACCTATGACGCTGAGCGTTCTAGCCGTGTGTTTCCCATTTTTAAAAACGTATTTTTCTCAGGTTGCTATGCGATATTGCTGAGTTTGTATTACGAACTGAATATATCCAGTATTCGAATGACATACTTACTTAATTAGAATAAATGAAACTTTGGACATTCATCATTATTGCATTGGACCCTTCAATTGTCACGCGTGGCAGAACTAAAAATCTACCTGTATGTGTTTATAATCAGCACAACTATAAAAAATCTAAGCAAGCAATCAAAGATTACTTACCTCTGCCTCCTCAGCTTCCGTAGCCATTATTTCAGTGTGTGCAAACTTTATCGGTTGCTCAATAGTCGCATCACTATCAGTACCAGGCACTAACAGTGAATCACCCACATTAATTTCTGAAGCTTCTACGCCTTCCAGGATGTCCGAAGGTATGATCATAGATCGCATTCGAATGGATCCGATGGCCGGAGCTTCGGCCATTATCGAGCGTGTGAAGCCGTGACGTATCTAGCATGCAAGCGTGCAAAATTGAGAGGTTAATTTAAGCTTATACTTGTGATGGTGATTGTTGTAATAAATCTTGCTTGATGAATAAAATAATAAATAGACTGTATGACAATAAAAAGCCGCCCAGAAAAGCTTGTTTTACGTCAACTCTAATTTCTATTAAATATTTTTTACAAATAATATAAACAAAAGAAAATGCTATTACGACAGATTACTTAATAGTTCTAACTATTACTAGTTACTAACACTAGAGGGCATAATGCATGCGTGCGCATGAGTTGCGTCTAAATTGTAGAGAAATCAAGTAATTTTACTATCGATTAGAAACTGTTTACATACTTAATAAATTATCCTACCCTGATGGGTTAGACTCTGACTCTGTTAGATGGCTTTTAAAACTCAAAAACTCCCATCAATAAAGATCAGGTGTTTCAAAGGCCGTAGACGCCTACACCTGTCCGTTCAATATACGAAAATACACAATAAAAATTAGCATCTACTCGTCAAATAAATTAGGGCTGCTACTGTGCACAACAATAAGAATTCTCGTAGCAACAAACAACTGTATTTGTAAACGTAATTCTATATTGCTACGTGGATCAATAGAGTGATAATTAAATGTGAATCCATAGAATTTCCGACCTGTATGTACTTGCCATGTCAGGTTTAAGAAGTAAATATTTGTCTTTGAACTATTCAACAGGATCTTTTTTGTTTATGGAGTATTATGGTCGATTTTAATAGACACCAATACCCTTTTAGGACAATTAGACTTAGACAATAAAGTCAAAGAACTAGCTATGCGCATAAAGCCCTATGTATTCATTAGGCAACAATTGACGCGCAACTCGTGACGCTCAACATGTTTGGCAACGTTGCACAAAAGTGCGCGACGTTGCCAGATGACGCGCTACAGCCGTTGATCATCATTCAGTTGTGTTGCGCGTATATGGATCCCTTTCTGATGCTTTGACAATGTCATAAGTAAAAAAGAGTGCAGAGTATTGTATTTTGTTGTTATTTTTACACGGTTTCTATGCTTTAGTTACTATTCTAAGGTTGCGCGTCATCTGGTCGCGTGCTGTTGTGCAACGTCGCCAAACATGTGGTTATCACGTAATTTCATGACGCGCCGATAAAGTTGCAGTGTCGCTGCAGTAGTTCCACGCGATCGTATCTGACAGCGAAAGCCGATAAGAGAATACGAAAAGCGTTGTTTTGATAGAAACTGAACTACAACTTCACTGCAACTGAAGTGGGAAGCATGAAAAGAGCCTCCACGAGTGACGATACATAAGTATGTCCGGCGCACCCTGGGCAGTCAGCCCCGCTACCAACCTTGCTGACTGGCTAATCTTTTCACCACGGCATGAGCTATTCTCGTATAGCTCGTGCCGATACGATAGAAGAAGACTGCAACTGAACTTCTTTAGTTAGGTGAATTAGCCTATGTTGATCGTCACGAGTTGCAGATCAATTGTTGTCTAATGAATAATGGCTTAAGGAACTCATAAGAATTCTGAAAATTCAGAGCGCATAAAGCTAGCTTCCCACGATGCGTGGTAGCGCGCACCTGCTGTGCGTGGTATCATCCATAAAATAACGCACCGTGGGAAGCCACATTATGAGGGTGTGTGATGTGGATACGGAGCACCGCTCCGCACGCGTCCGCGTTAAAACGGACGAGTCTCTTCCCATGGTGCGTCGGTGCGAGCTCGTGCATCGCGGTGCGCGCTATCCCACACCGTGGGAAGCCGGTATAAGATGAGCATTCTTTTTTCAAACAATTTCAAAGGTAAACTGTTTCTTCATAAATTCTTCAGTTATTCTTATCTATCTAAGCAAACCAAAATGAGTTTACATCCAAAAGTAGGTAAAGGTTACGCTAACAATGCTGCTACTAAATTGATTTTTTAAATACTAAAGTAGCTAGTACATAAATAATTACAAACAGGTCGGAAATTAGGCCGCTAACTACTTGAGTGAACTAACCTACAATGACAAACGTCATGCGATATTCAATGACATACTGACCTTTATATTGAGTAGCGCGACCACGGGCTTGTGGTCACTGACTGTGTAGTGGGACACGTGGTTATACGACACCACCTCTGCCTTCAATGTAACGTTCTCATAGTTGTTCGCATTCACTTTGTATAGGATCCTGTCTGTCCATGATGGTTTTCTCCTGGGGAACAAGATGTTTTTTAAATTAATTACCTTGAATATGTTAATTTCAGTTTTTTGTCAGAAAGTAACACACATAGACTGCCGCCGTCTGTTGCTGGACATTCAATGTATCCCTGCATAATGATCACAGAAGAAAATGGGTGAAGCTAGACCACAATTTATATACAAAAAAAAACCGGCCAAGTACGAGTCGGACTCGCGCACGAAGGGTACCGTACCATTATCTATAAAAACGGCTAAAAAATCATGTCTGTTGTATGGGAGCCCCCCTTAAATATTTATTTTATTCTGTTTTTTAGTATTTGTTGTTACAGCGGCAACAGAAATACATCATCTGTGAAAATTTCAACTGTCTAACTATCACGGTTCATGAAATACAGCCTGGTGACAGACGGACGGACGGACGGACAGCGGAGTCTTAGTAATAGGGTCTCGTTTTTCCCTTTAGGGTACGGACCCCTAAAAAGGAAAAGAAATAATAAAAAAAAAATTATCTTAATTAATTTATGCTTTGGTTTTTATTTGCTATACAACATCAATTGTTAGCCATCATTATCGTTTTTATTTAAAAGAAATATGCCAATGCTCCAAATATGAGTGAGCCACGACAAATCCTAATGTAGTAAATCCTAATATCAGCCGTAAAGTAAATTAGGCAGTAATCATTTTTACAGTAGCATATTCCTATTCAACGCAAGATAATATTCGAAAATGCAAACAATAGAGCTGAGCTAAGGCTGAACGAGTGTTAAACATTATTTTTTAAATTAATAAATGCGTTACACGGCAAATATAATAGCAGCTTCCCAGACTGTAATCTTGCTGTTTTATTATGTATTGAGCAAACTTTATGACGTAACATTTACATTAATTAATAATTCTATTCTTTTTCTGCGTATTACGACGACGTTAACTTTTATAATATCCAACCAGTTTGTTGTACCTATTGACGTAAATACTGCCAAAGAGTATTGTTTTTGATAAAACTGAACGTTATCGTCTGTGGTCTAGTGGTTCGAGTATCGGACTGCTGATCACGAGGTCGTGGGTTCGATTCCCACAGGACACAAATATTTATGTGAGAAACATAAGTGTTTGTGTTGGTCTGGGTGTTTCTTATGTATTATAAGTATGTATTTACAAAAAAAAAGTATATAAGTATTGTATCCATTGTCTAGTACCCATAGTACAAGCTCTGCTTAGTTTGGGACTAGATGGTGCTGTGTAGAAAATGTCCCAAAATATTATATTATATTATTATATTATATTATAGATGCAATATTTATACGCGACCCACTTTATTTGTTATTCATATTAGATTTTTCATGCTCACAACACTGAATAAATACATTACTTATTGAATGCAGTTTTGTAAATAGAATTTTGCAACGAAAAACTAAACCGCATCGAGAGCAAGCGTGTTCTGCTCTAGTTACCTATCTTTGGTACATAATTTACATCTGGCGTACATTGACCATGTATTATCTGCATCACCCTTTATGTTCGCTCACATTATGTCGGGCCGCAGCGGGGCGGAGCGGGCCGCATCGCACGCAACCAAAACCCGCGGCGGAATATGCGGCCCGCTACGCCCCGGCATAGTGTTCATATAAAATACATACGAGCGATTTGAGCGGATTTTTGCGCTGCGGCCCGACATAATACGCGCGAACCTTTAGTTCGACTGATAGAAGATGCCCAATGTGAGCCATTCACGTGGGAACAGTCGCACTGACCGACGCGACGACCGATTTACGAACCTCGGTCGTATACGCCAATTCCGATCGTGAATGCTGGGGCTTGCTGGGAAGTTGGTTGCATCGTTTCTTCCTCATAGCGTAAACACTATATTGTTTTCACGATAAGAAGATTAAAATGACACATGTCAATAGGAGTTGCTAGACATGTGACTATAGTCGATTCAACTATCGATAAAATTTGTAAAATTTCAGCGAGAATTTGACAAATTATTGTAATGTGATTTTATGTACATTTCAAATACTTGTGATTTAAGTAATTAGGATTAAGTCAATTAGCATGCATATCTTCAACAATAGACGATTACGTGCTGATGTGATAATGAATCCAGCAGGTATGGGATGAGTGAACATAAATGTTTATTTATCACCAATAATAAGCCCAGTAGCCGGGTCGCGAAAAAGAGGTTTATCTTGCGAAAGGTTCGTCGGTCCTGAATTTTGGATGTGTTATGTTAGGTGTTTTTTTTATGAAAAGCCCACAAACAGATACACAGACAGAGAGAGAAATAGACAGCCAAACAGAAAGACAGACATGGGCTTCAAACCTATAAAATACCTCTGATTTTGAGTCTGGAATGAAAAATAAGAATTTAATTAATGTTTTTAAACTTTCGCGATTTGTACACATTATAAAAATATTGAATCGGGTCTTCTCGCGTAACAATTTTGTGCCTCTTAAAGTTTGTTACGCGAGAAGACCCGATTCAATATTTTTATAAAGAATTTAATTTTCTACAAAATTGATGTGAATAATTTTTGGCATAAAACCCACAAGGAGTTATTTAATAAAAACTCATTTTTGGGTTCTTTAACCCAAGATGGCAGAGCGCGCCGAGGTCACTCAAGGTACAAAATTTGTAATTTTTATAAGAACACATATCCGTATCACGTATCCAAAATTTAGGACTGACCGACCTTTTGCAAGGCAACTGGGCTATAATGAGCCTTATTTTAATTATTCAATCAACTGAGCCTATCGTCTATAATTATTACGACAGTCAAAATATTCATTCTGTTAATATAAATTTATCGAAATTATTTTATCGATACGCACGTCTCTGGCAACTGGTACCATCTGACGCAAGTTTGAAAACGCGTCGGGGTTTTTTCAAAATCATTTATGTAATATATAATTATGGCGTTAAACACATATAACTATATTGTTTCTATGTTTCTGATTTTAAAACAACCTTTTGGGTAAGGCTTTATTAATATTTTAAATTGATTTAATGCTTTTTGAATTAAATTGTCATACACAAGCGCCATTACAATTTATTTTCATGTCATGAACTGACATCTGCCAAATTAATCAACTTACCGTGAAAGCAATATAGGAAGCGGTGAAGGTTGGGCGTTTTTGGGGGATGTCTTTTGTAATATTGACGTTCAAAAAGAACTAAGTAATTCTAGTCTGTTTTGAATAAATGAGTTTGAGTTTGAAATGCATTTGTCGCAAAGAGGATCATACGGTCAAGGTCATGTCGTAGGTCCGTGAAATAGTGAACGAACCGTGGGGCGATCGAGCGATGGTCCGTGCGACCGTCCCACCGCGAGTTGCCTTACTTATAGCATTAAGTCCTACTAATGTTGTGAGAAAGTATAAATTAATTAATTACACATTCGATATTTGTTACATTTGAGCGATTGTGCAATGTGACCATGCCGAATCCTCGAAAATACGATCTGAACAAGCTGCAGTACCTACTATTAGTATGAACGGTTGTGCACTAGATCCGATCCGAATTTCATAAATTTGCAACCGAGTTTCCTAGGATCATATTTTCGAATTTGAATAGGACTCAGTGCACAAGCGCACTTAGCGCAACCGTAATTCCACATATTCGCAGTAAATAATTTGTATCGTTACTTTTTTTAAAGCTATCCTGTGCCCACCGTAGAACAGTTCAATCTTCTTCAGTCTAACGTCGTCCCAAGACATTATGCTCCCGAAAAGAAAAATAATGTCGACCAGCTAGGCTAACATGTGCCATGCAAGAAAAATTTTTCTAGGCTAACTGAGCAAGCGGGCTCGTGGCCGCACAGCCAGCTGTTAGCACTGACGACGCTGTTGAAGCATTTGAGCTGGTAAACCACATATTTTTTTATTTTTGTTTCGTCCTATTCCACAAGTACTCTTGTGGCGGCATCTATCTCGCCACATGCGAACTAGCGAACTATCCTACATCGCGCAATCAAGATTTAACACGCAGATAGTATATATACAACCTCCCAACCTCCCTTTGGTTGGAGGAACACCACACCAAGTTTCTCCACACTCTTATAAGAAGAAATAAAAATAATCAAAACTTAAATACGTACTTCATATCATACTCATCACCACCAATAGTAAACTTGTACGTCGGCGGGAACCGTATATCATGTTCGGTAAACTCTGAGAAAGCTTCGCCGGAGTCCATGACGGCGATCAGCTGATCATGTCTGAGTATTGCCGCGTACTTGTCCTTCTCTACCTTCTGTAGTGTGGCGACGATCTCTTCGGACGTCGGACTGCTGCCCGCTGGATGATCTGTGCGGAAGTTTAGATCACCGAACCAGATCACGTAGCTGGAAGAGAAAAAATTACAACATAGAATCACGCCTCTATTTCCAGAAGGGTTGGGCAGAGGTGATACAGGGCATAAGTCCCACGTAATAGGGGGCGAGTCTATTGCCATTAGGGAATCCAATCCCGCAAGCGCGGGATCCCGCATCTTTTTTGCGGGATCTGAAATGCGGGATTACTCATGCGGGATATAATCATGATTAAAACAATCATGATTATAAAAGTAATCTTAATCGTGATTACTGGCGTTAATCATAAATTATAATCGTTAATTTAATTATTTATGGTCAAACAAAATATAAAATAAAACAACTAAGTACATCAAAAAGTAAACGTTCCTTAGGCACATTTCACAGACTCTACTTTCATGGACTATTTACTCACTGGAGGGTGGGGGCTGTGGTACTTCGCGTTAGCTTTTAGCTTCTCTCTCTCGCTCTCCATGCCATTGTCGAATTGCCGAAATTGTTTGATTGACCGTGTGCTACATAACGCGTCAAAATGTGACTGACTCCCGCGCACGCGTAGCGCACTGCCTACTTCTCTCTCAGAAGCTAAAAGCTAACGCGAAGTACCTCAGCTACCACCCTCTAGTGTTCATATAATAAATAGTCCATGAAAGTAGAGTCTGTGAAATGTGCATAAGGAATGTTTACTTTTTGAATTAGTTGTTTTATTTTACATTTTGTTTGGACATAGTTAATCATATAATCAAATTAGCGATTAATGATTATGATTAGTTAATCATTTTGATTGAATTTGATTGATTGATTTGAAGTTAAAAATTTTGATTATGATTAGTTAATCTTAATCAAAAATTTTGATTTTGACTTTTATACATTAATTTTCAATCGTTAATCAGATTTATTTTGGGCCAACACTGGTTGAGAATAACTCCTACAAGGAAAATCCTAGGGAGTGGGCTTTCCTTCCCAGAATACCTACAGAAGACTATCATTGATAAGTTAAAAATGGTATCGGGTTTTTCCGTTATCACCTAAAACTTGAAATCATATCAGGTTTATTGACCGTCATTTTATCTACCTTTTTATAAGGGTGAAGTCAATGAAGATCAGATAATCGTCAAGAATCTGATAAAAAACGTGAAACAATTAGTCATTCAGATTATTTGCAGGAGCGTATGTTCAAAGAAGAACTTAGTATGGATGATAGGACATTTTGTGTCTCTTCAATAAAGTCTATTTTCCATAAACCTGCATGGAACATAGGTCCTTTTGAACATACGCTCATATTATGTAGTTAACAGTCTGATGGGGAAGATATATTTATAGATTGGCTTGTACAATTTAGATATAGGGTGTAAATGAATTCGTGTAAAGCTTAAAACGCACTAGCGGCTGGCCGCAATGCGGCGTGCCTTTTGCGGCTGGCCGCACATCGATTTTTACATGAAACCGCATGACATCGACGCACTGATTTGCGGCCAGCCGTCAACTGCTCCGGTTGCTCTGGGGCTGCGGCGCGGCACGCCGCATTGCGGCTGGCCGCTAGTGCGTGTTAAGCCTTATAACTTAAAACCCCGTGATCTATTACTGGTATAGATTAACCTGCACGGGATTTTTTGAGATAAATGATTTATTTTATTCCAAGAAAATGTATCTTGTTATATTTCCCTGTCATTTTAGCGCCCCGTGTGTCAGTTATGACTGCGCGGAACGCTAACACACTCGCCATGCCTCCTAGCTGTGTCGCGGTGCTTTCATTAATTTATGCGGCAACGAAATTATTTAGCAAAAAAAATTTGTTTTATTGAAATCTAATTGGTTAGTTTACATACGATACCTTACGCAAGAAAAAAAAGGTTTTTACTTTTTTATTTTTATCAAGCTAAATCCCAGGCGTGGTTAATCTATACCAGTGATATGGTATGTCTACACCAGTGCGCTTTCACGTTCATCTTGCGCTTTCAACTTTCAATTCCTCTTGCGTCAAGCGCGTGCAATATTGATTGCCATTGACGCATGCAGCTTATCGTCTACAACGGTGCGCATCGGTCAGTCGTCAGTCGACATACAATAGACGGATTAGCGTGCGCTAGGGGCATGCGCTTTTGTCGAACTAGTATTAAGGTATGCGCTATGGCGCTTCAGGGCATGCCTGACGAAGACGCAAAATGAACATGAAAGCGCACTGGTGTGGACATAGCTATAGATCATGTGGTTTTAAGGAATAATACGAATTCGTGTACACTCGTATTTTCATAGATAATAACAAACTAGGTAGGCGTCATGTTATATCATGGAATAAAATCTAATCAACATGTTTAAAATTATTGTTGTATGGCTTCTGTACAGATTGGCCTTCAATACATACTAGAACACGTGTAAATATCTTCGTTTGATAATAGTTATGTCTACAGTTCGATAAAATCTGGTATTCGATAATATAACAAAATCTCTTCTCTTCTATCGTGTCGGCACGAGCTATACAAGAATAGCTCATGCCGTGGTGAAAAGATTAGCCAGTCAGCAAGGATGGTAACGAGGCTGACTGCCCAGGGTGCGCCGGACGTACCGAAGTATCGTCACTCGTGGAGGCTATATATAACAAAATAAAAGATAAGTAAGTAAAAAAAGATCAGTAAAAACTCTAACAAAAAAAATTAAATAAGGAAAATAAAACTAAAATGACATTCTCATGTTCATTATGTGCTTGGGCACGTGTTTTATTGCACGTTAGGGATACTGCACTTAGTTGTTTAAAATAAAGAATGAGAACGCTATACAGAGTGTTAACGAATTCGTGTAATTCCTTCAAACCGCGTGATCTACTGGTGACACTGATTGACTCAGGATAGCTTACCTCAGAATCAAAAAAAAAAAAGTTTTCATAAAATTAACCATGGTATTCTGCAGTGGCGTGCACTTCATACATGCAAATAAGCTCTGCATACCCTGTAGTTCCATACACACATACATGCCCCTCTAAATGATAAATAACTGTAATTCAAAAAAATCATGGTAATTTAGCTTACGCGCCATCTATTACTTTATTTGTTACGCGCCATCTATTATTTTATTTTGGGACTAACTCGATGGAGCGCGAACATTTGCGCCCCCGCACACCGTGAGCA
The DNA here is from genome assembly GCA_905220435.1 of Amphipyra tragopoginis. Lineage (NCBI taxonomy): Eukaryota > Metazoa > Arthropoda > Insecta > Lepidoptera > Noctuidae > Amphipyra > Amphipyra tragopoginis. The sequence goes on from HG992006.1 coordinate 11,479,256, forward strand.
TAAGCTGTACTACGCCTTGCTTATTCTTCATACAACGCATCTCGTGTAGTACGCATCAAAAGTATGACTGTGTGCGTGAAAATGTTTGCGCGTGTTGGAGTTTTAGAAGCATAGCCTATATTGTAAACCGTCCAAATTCAGAACACGTAAAAGCACCGCTGAATTGTTGATTGCAGAGGGTCGACTTATTTTAGTCGGATTAATCAAATTATTCATTCGTTCTTATTATTTAATTCGTTACGTCATAAATTGCAAAGTTCTTTCGCCTTATTGTTTTTTTGGCGCAAGTGATTGACTGTCGAGTAATTATTTAGTAAGTTTATTGTAAAAATGGAAAATTATACCTGTGAGACCTGTGCTGGCGAAATGTGTTTAAATAAATTTAATTCGGCCGCGTTTTCACGTTATCTTTTGAGGAAACAGGTAAATTGATTGCAACGGGAAGATGTGTACCGGGGTTGGATTTAACTCAAAGAAAAGGTAATAAATACTAGGTACTCGTTATTTTCATAAAATGTTTTATGCTGACTATTAATTAGTAATTACTGGCTAACTCGTTGTGTACACACAAACACATTGTATTGTTTCCCTTGCATTTTGTTTATAAATCAAGTTAAAAATAATGTTTGGACCTAGAGGATACTCAGATTTAAATAATTTTCACAAAGCGGCTGCTAAGCATGATTCTTTAGAAAAACATCTAGAATCCTGCCTATAAGTTCCAAACTTTTGGTAAAGGTAGAATAGAGTAGTTTGAATAGCCAGTTAAAGTTAGATACCTATTGAAAGGCACAACACGAAAGATGACAGAAATAGAAACATCTTCAAACGGTTGATTGATGTAGTTTGTTTTCTAGGTAAACCTGAATTAGCATTCCGTGGTCATGATAAACCCAGCTTTTTTTTTGTGCATACCCTGTCTGAAATCTCTGTGCACGCCACTGGTATTCTGTATCTGAATAATTTTAGCGTCTCAAGTTAACTGACTGCGTGGAGCGATATCGTGCCCGTCAGCTGTGTCGCCGTGCCTTCATTCATTTATGCAGGGCATCGAAATTTTCCATCAAATAAAAAAACAGTGAAAAAAAAACAGGTTTTTTAAAAATAAAAAAACCTCTTTTTTTATTTTTAATAAATCTAAATCCCGTGCGGGGTTAATCTATACCATTAATAGATCATGTGGTTTGAAGGAATTACACGAATTCGTTTACACCCTGTAGAATTCGTAAAATTGTTCACATCAATTCTCGTAAAGATACAATAAGCAAGAAGTTCAGTGACATCATTCTATTCTCGAAAGAGATAAATGATTGTTTCAACAGCGGAATATTTTTTGCTAAGATATTTTCTTATAAAAAATATCTACTGACGTATAGATAAAACGCCAAATCCACAAGCAAGTTAAATTGCAGAAGTTGACTTCTGCAACCGACTTTCAACTTTGGAAACACCCGCAACGGCTTATTTGGAATGTAAATCTTCATCACTCAACGTTCCAGAGTTGAATTCGCGTATACCATAAAAAATAGGTAACCAAGTTCAGCAATTGAAAATATACCCTTCCCCAACACATGTCTTGAGTATAGTTTCATGTACGAAACTCAGTTTCGCTATCCTTTAATTTATATCTGAGCTCAACACGATAGTGTTAAAGTACCTAGTTTTAATGGCTAAGTAGACGGAGCTCCGCGGGGCTCCTCCTTCTAAGTGGAAGATCACAAGGAAAATCTCTCGAAGGGGATAACGAGGGCTGTTGAGCGAGCGAAGCAAGCTAACCAACTCAACCTTAACCAACCGAGTCGAGGTGCTCCAAGGCCCAAGATCTTTATTGTTTCGTTGGCTTCGGGTGTATTTTAAAATGCCTGCTCGAAAGCTCCTACATTTGAAAACATACTCGACGCCAGCGCGGCTACTGACGAGCGTTGGGTGAAGGTATAATTCCAAATAAGCAACGCAGCATAACGACTTCTGGAAGTTTTACGAACTAAGCGAGCACTTGTTGCAATAACTTGCAAAGGCCAATGCAAACTATTGGCATGTTTTACTTTTTTCCTTTCGCCAGATATGAAACCTAGGTTATATGTTAGAGGACAATACGAGAAATCAATAGCAAAAAGAACCAGGTCTATCAACCGTAACCGAACGAAGATAACCAGAGAAGTATTGCTAGTATCTTTTTGTCAGGCGTTACCCGCGTTACCTATTTTTCTTATATTATAATTAAATGAAAATACAATCATACGTGATATTTTGAGGTTTCCTTTGATAAAATAGATTAAGTTGATTGTTGCTGTTACATTTTTTTCGCACTGGCAGTTTTTTTATCACTAAAACTAGTAAAAAAACTGATAAGCGTATCGTTAGTGGGTATACGTAACAGTGAAGCCACACTGCTCCATTGCGTTGCGTTGCGACGTTCAGCGCTAGATTTGGACCAATGAGATGTCGCAGGGCAACATTTGGAATCTCTAGGTTGGTCCAAATCTAGTGCTGCGACGTCGCAACGCAACGCAACGGAGCAGTGGGGCCTCGCCCTTAGTGTTGCGATAGCAATTTTAAACGTTGCACGCAATAAGTAAGTATCGCTAACCCAATCACGGGCGTACAGTGATTGACAGGAGTCGATGATCGCTATTGCAACACTATTTAACGCGTATCCACTATAGGATGGGTCTTCTGGGTTACTTTTCTAAATTGTACTATGGAATATTCTTACAAAAAAGAAATTACATAAACATAACTTCACGCCTTCTTCCCAGAAGGGTTGGCAGAGGTGTATAATACACCCACGTTTCGCCGTTATGTTTAAGTCCCATGTAATAGGGGGCGAGCCTATTGTCATCAACCGGGCACAAATCCAGACTCCAAGCTGCTACTGAGAAATTCCACACGGAAAAACCCAATAACACTTTGCCCGACCGGGGGATCGAACCCAAGACCTCACGCTCAGCAGTCGCGCTTGCGACCGCTAGACCAACGAGGCAGTCACAAAAAAGAAATTATACAACCATAAAAACCGAAACCAAAACTATTTATGAAATAATTAGTAGGTACTTCTAGTTTTACAAAAATCTTTGCCTTACCTTATCATAGAACAATTACATGCTACTAAATTCTTATAGATAAAGTTAATTAATCGTAATCAGTACTCGTCTCTCTTTTCACATCATGTCTTATTATGAAATCCAGAAATTGAGCTGGAGGACCTAAGTTTTGTTGATGTCTACCCCACGCCATATACCATAATACAGACATGACGTGGCTACAACAACCTGTGTTCTCTTCCCAGAAATACAGGAACAGTAATGTCCTTTTATTGCTGCTACGCCATCGTTAAGCCCTTCTATCAAGAAGATCTAGAAAGAATATTTAAGATAATAATGTGGAAGCGGGGGACGCAGAATGACTCATTAGAGTTGCCGCGTAGGTAGTATTTAACAATGGGAAACTTAAAATATCACACACGGAGTATTTTTATTTAAGAAAAATAACGCCTGATAAAAAACAATAGCAATCTACTAAACACTCTCTAACTTGGTTTTGTTACGGTTAGTAGACCTAGTTCTTTTTGCTATATATTTGTTATACAGTCCTCTAACATATGGCCTAGGTTTCAATTCTGGCGAAAAGAAAAAAAAAAACATGCCAGCTATGTATGGCAAAAGTTGCATAGCCCTTTTACTTGCTAGTAGATTTAGCGATATAGAAAAGATAATACTTACTCATGGTACAAAATGTTGGTAGTCTCACTGACATGATACATGTGTTGTTTTATAATCGTGTTGTAGTCATTGATGCGGTCGGCCAACAGATGCTCGTGGGCAGTCAAGTGGCAATTCACAAGGCACATCGAACATCCGTATATGTTGAATCTTATACTAACAGCCCCTTTATTTCCCTGGAACAAAAACATATTTTATAACAACTACGAGTATGTACACGACTAAATATCAAGCTATACATTTCTAGTATGAGCTGATCTCGCATTGTATAGGCTTTCCGTACAATGAAAGGTCAGCTTATACCGGTAATGTATAGTTTGATAAGTAGCCGTGTGTACCTAGTGTAAGAGGATTTTTAATAGGTGACAAATGACCGTGAATGATGTTCATCTTTGAGAGTGAATACTATTCATATGCTATATGCATACTTCGAGTATGATCAGTCCAGTTCGAGTATGATTAAGGGCTTAGGTTGATGCCAAAATCTAGTCGGTCATACCCAATATTAAAATGTAGAGAAGTCTTATAGACTGATGATCTAAGTAGCTACAGTGGACTAGGTGCGGAAGACCTGGGGGGTTACCATGATCTCTTAGAGCAGGAATGTTTTCATATTATTACGAGAGTGGGTAAGAGATGGCGCTAGAGAGCTATCTAGCGCTGTCACTTTCCCACTCTCGGAATAATATTAAAACATTCCTGCTCTAACAGACCATGGTAACCCCCTAGGATAGATTCCTGACTCGACTTCAATATGTTACATTGATTGATGATACACAATCAGTACCAAAGCTTTAATCGTAACCCCTTTTTGCTCATATCGTGTTTGTTAAAAGCTGATAAAATTATTGTAGATAAGTACATAACTAATGTCCTGTGTCGTCCTACTTGCGAGGTAAAAAAAGCTGCTGATAAAATCTATATTTTTCTTGACAATACCATAAAAGTAAATATACTCGAACAACGTACGTAAATTCGTGGTCGATTTGTTTAATAGAGTAAACTCCAAGTGGTGCCAAGTAGCTAACATTAGCACAAGGTGTAGATCTGTATCCGTGCCATATTTAAGGTGACTATCCTCCGGTTTCTGAATTGAGAATTCTGGATAAGCAATAGGTACTTAAGTAGTATTTGAGTACGGAGTTGTCAAAAAAATGTTTTAAATAAAATCCGTCATTTTTTTGACAACTCTCTACTCAAATGTTACTTAAGCACTGCTTATCCTAGAATTCTCAATTCAGAAACTGGAGGTATACCACCGATACTGAACAGGAATCATTAAAAAAACAATACCAAATAATTACATTTTATTTTAAATATTTGTAAACAAACAAGTTCCCCACGTGTGTCACGTCATCTCATCTGCCTAGCCTTTTCCCAACTATGTTGGGGTCGGCTTCCAGTCGAACCGGATGCAGCTGAATATCAGTATTTTACATGGAGCGACTGCCTATCAGACCTCCACAACCCAGTAACTGGGTAATACGATACTCTTGGTAAGACTGGTTGTCAGACTTTCTGGCTTCTGACCAACAGTAACGACTGTCAAAGATCTACAAATAACAGCCGGGACCAACGGCTTTACGTGCTTTCCGAGGCACGGAGGAAACTCGCTATGGTAAATGGTCACCCATCCACAGACCAACCTCGGCAAGCGTGGCTTAACCCGGAAGATCGGTCTACGCGGCTGTAATTATTTAGCCACGAGCTCCTCGTGTGTCACGTGTGACGGAAAAATTAAGCGAGCAAATCCACCAAAAAAGAAACCAGCCAATTGCGAGTCGGACTCGCGCACGAAGGGTTCCGTACCATTATCTATAAAAACGGCAAAAAAATCATGTCTGTTGTATGGGAGGCCCACTTAAATATTTATTTTATTCTGTTTTTTAGTATTTGTTGGCGGCAACGGAAATACATCACCTGTAAAAATTTCAACTGTCTAACTACTGTCACGGTTCTGACTGGTGACAGACGGATAGACGGACAGCGGAGTCTTAGTAATAGGGTCCCGTTTTACCCTTTGGGTACGGAACCCTAAAAACGACAAAATTCGTTGCGGCGAACTTATCGCTGGTGACTTACTCTCGAAGTCATTCTGAGAGCACTTCGGGATTTATTTTCAAACCCTCTCTAATGTTTCGAAATGAAAATTTGGTTATTAAATTACCGTAGAATTGTTTTAGACAATCAAGCACATTTTTAAACATATGTTCTAGAAATATGACACGGTTACAGATCAACATCTTGTTTAATTATTGCGAGTAATGTTTAGCGAGCAGCTGAGAGGAAAGGTCATAGTATTGCATTATTTACATAGTATGAAACTCTATTAATAGCCAGAAACAACAGTACATTGTTTAATGCCACAGTTTAATAAACAATATTTTTCTGTTAAATTCATTTGACATGTAGGTTTTTTTTTTGAATGGGTTCTATTAATGACACCTATACTCTGTTCAGCGAAAGATAGACGAGTCCTGACATAGCGGTTATTTGTAAATTGTAGCCGTAAGGAGACTACTAACGAAAATACGTAAACGACATCATCAAAAACCGTAAAATAGCTTTGTAATCCATCATCATCTTCCTGCCCTTATCCCATGTTACTTGGGGTCGGCGCAACACGTTTTCTTCTTCCATTCCGTCTTGTCAACCGTCATGCCATCACTGACTCCCTTCTCTTTCATATCATTCTTCACACAATCCATCCATCTTATCTTTGGCCTCCCTCTTCCTCTCCATCCATCCACATTTATATTCATAACTCTTTTCGTCACATGCGTTTCATCCCTCCTCTTCACATTTCATACCAAGACAAACGGTTCCCTTTCAACTTTTCTGTCACTGGCGCTACTTTCAAACTTCCTCTAATATACTCATTCCTGACCTTATCCATTCTGGTCACTCCGCACATCCAGCTTTGTAATCCATGTTTTGTTTTTTTTTTCAAATATTTGATATTTCTATGGTAACGTTTTGTAGAAAAACTGTAGGACTCACCTTACATTGAAAACGGTATAGTAACCTTATGAAGTTTCGCCAATTAATTTGAAGTAATCCTAGACATGTTGACTAGGAACGCGGTTGTCCTAGCTAGATGATCCATTATCTATTACCATTATAGTGTAGAATTACAAGCAACCTACACACGCTTTAGTTTTTCCTTATGCTATTAATCTAAGCGACATAATAAAGTCATGGTCACACATATGCATTGTAAGGGATTTCCGTGTTTCAGTCCAAATGAATTCGTACCATTAAGTATGAATACCGAGGGTTCCGTACGATAATAAAATAATACTTTTTTTTTGGATTTTAAATTCTGTCCCCCTTATTACAAAAGATGGTTTAAACCAAGATTAAGTAAAACCCAGGTTTAAAATATACCCATCACTTTCTTATGTCATATAACAAAAAGAGGTGGAGGCTGTTTTAAAACCTAGGTTTTTCTTAGACCATCTTTTATTAACTATGTTTTGTGTAAAGGTTTTTTCCTGATTTCTAAAAAACTGTGCTAGTTAGAGACTGTTTTATTTTTCCAGAAGTTTTTGACATAAACCTTTATCATTGTATTATAACTTACGTGAGACACATTCATATTTAATTTATGATTATTTACGGTTTACTCACGTTCGACTCGCGACCTCGCCGCTCGTTCAGCTCATGATTAAGGGCTTCGTTTGGGTCCGAAACTAGTCGGGCAATCCCGAAAAATGCACATGAGTAAACCGTAAAATAATCATAAATATGAAACCTCTATCAGCCGAATTATTTCAGATTTTCCGCTTTACAAACATCGGGAGTTAAGTGGGAATGTTTTTTTATAAGTCGTCATAAGTCGAAAACTATGCGGCATCAAAGGAAATGAAAATATTTTGGTACGGAACCCTAAAAATGTACGTACTAAGCAACTCAGTCTCTTTCTGTTGAGTCGCGATTTCTCATAATACCTAGATTCATAATAAAAACGTTTCTTGTATCATGGAGTACATTATACTAGTTTAAACATAATTCAAGAGCGTTATCACGCCTTTGCTTTGCGCAAACTAAAAGTTCCACTCATAATTTCGTCTATTCACAATTTTAGAGACCTAAATATTTATTAGGCAGGTGTGTACTATTTAACAATGGAAATACTATAGTAGAAATATTATTGATGTTAATTGTTGTTTTAGGCATTAACGCGTTCTGTTATCATGATTCACTCTTATGTCAATCTTTCTTTATTGCATTTAACAATATCCAGCACTTACCTACTTAATATAAAATTACTCAACCTCTCAGAAGTCTTATTTACACGCTAGAGCAAAAAAAAAAGCCGTGAAACTAGATAGAGCCCCACAATTAGCATCATAAACCAGTTCAGAACTAGAAATATTACTTTAATAAAATGATTCTTAACTAGGAATCCCCGTCCCCGTAATATAAAACTTCCTCACCGCACGCGGGGAATAGACGCATGTTGTAAGATTCAACAAAACCCAGAACAAACGCTTGATAGTAGGACCTTAAGGTTACAGCTCATTAGACCCACCCGGCACCCGACCCGCATCGCCTCGCCTCGTGCGGTTAGTATCTTTATATGAATTTGTATGGATGTGCGCTCACTACATCAACTCCGTAACGTCACCTTATCGCCTCGGGCGTATGCCGTCCACGCGCGGACGACGAGTTGACCACTAGGTGACAACTCGCTGCTCGCATGCTTGCCTTGAGTGAACCGCGCGCTGCCATCGAGAAGACCGCGCGCGGCCCGCGAGTGGTTCACGCGAGGACAATGCGTCAGCGATGCGCCGCTCCCCACCCATCCGTCATTTCCAGCCCTTCTTTCTAACATGTCGAACGTATGGTTTTTGCTTTCAAAATGAATAAAGAAAGACTTATCGAGAAGTTCAAAAATATATGTCAAATTTTGGTTAAATTTGACATAACCAAAAACACGTGTAGACCTGGTGCCAATTGCTGACAGACTACTCAGAAATTCGTGGGCCCCGCGATTTCCACTCGTTGACTACGTGAGGTCCACTGGTTGACCACGCGATGTCCACTCGGTGACCGCGCGAGGTCCTCTGGTTGACCACGTGACGTTTACTAGTGATAACGCGGCGTCCACCCGTGGACCACCTGCTGACAACGAGTGGACGCCGAGCGATGAGGCGGTGCGGATCGGGTGCCGGGTGGTTCTAATGAGCTGTAACCTATACGGTCCGCCTGGCTGGCTACCACCTGAACAATAAAGTCCGGCGCAATCAGTTTACTGTGTTTCGCCGTGGGTATGGGAGAGCCAAAGGGGTATAGGGGAGTCCCTCTAAATCTTACTTGGATTCGTGTGTTCTATCTTAGACTCTCTCTGCGCTTAGGTGCGAATAGCGTCAAACACGAACAAGTCAAATAATTAAAAATAAACATTTTGGTACGGACCCCTAAAAATGAACGTACTACATCTCGGTTGCTTTATGTTGAGTCGCGTATTGATTATACCGCGTCTGTATGGTCTATTCTTCATAAGACCTAGATTCATAACAAGAACGTCTTGTATCATTGAGCAATTCAAACCAGTTTAAACATATTTCAAGGGCTTGATAACGCTTTGCGCTAACTAAAATTTCCAGCCATAACCTCCTCCAATCACAATTTTAGCTAACCTACCTAAATATTTATTAAGTACGGTATGTACAATTTACTCGCAACAATGGAAATTCTAAAGTAAAAATATTACTGACGTTAATTGTTATTTATTTTAGGCATTCACGCGATAAGTTATCGTGATTCACTCCTGATATTTATCAATCTTTTTATTGCGTCTAATAATATCACCTATATCTACTTGATAAAATTTCTAAACCTCTCAGAAGTCACGTTTAGACGCTAGAGAAAAAAAAAGTCATCAAACTAGATAGAGCCTCATAATTAGTATCTTAAACCAGTTTAAAACTAGAAATATTACTTTAATAAAATAATAGCGCGTTAACATTAGGTCGGCTTGGCCGTATTCGACTGCAGGCGTTGTCCGTCACAGACTAATGCAAACTGTTATTCGATCCGAAGTAATCCGAAAAAGTTCCAATTCGAACCGATATTCGATCGCAGCCCGCTTGCGGTGACCGTATAAAATATGATATGATAAAATGTGATTATATGAAAGTTTGTTTCGGTTGGCCGTATTCGGATAACCGACTTGTGAAAACACATACGTGATTTTATGAAATTCAAGCCACTTTTGACCGCATACGATCGACGCATTTTGTCACCGTCCTAATGTAAACGCGCCATGAACATGCCAATTCGGTTAACGAATTCGGTTAACGAATCCGGTTAATCCGAATGAGGCCGACCTAATGTAAATAGGCCAATTCGGTTAACGAATCCGGTTAACCCGAATGCGGCCGACGCATTCGGTCACCGGCCTAACGTAGACGCCCCATGTTGCTTAACAAGGAATGAGTAAACTGTGATAACTTCATATAAAAATAATCCTAGACACGCTGTATTAATTACCTACCTATCTGTATAAGTACCTACTACTATTATGATTATCATCATTTTCTAACAATTACACGCAATCACGGAAATAATAGGATTTGTTAAGAAACAATACTCGGAACAAATCTCCACAATTGTTATTCAAAATCAATTTTCTTTTTAACCGAATTTGTTCATGCTACATTAAAATTATGTTACATTATATGTGTTACAATAACTCCGAGACGAAATAAAAAAATTAACTTATTTTACAAATGGTTGTTGTACCTATGCACTGCAATTTGTGCCATTCTACCTAGTGGTTTAAGAAATGTTAAGTAATATCTGCAACCAGTGGCTAATTCACCTAACTAAAGAAGTTGATTTGCAGCGCTTTTCGTATTCCCTTATTTAACTGGTATTCCCGATTTTATTAATCGACGATCGCTGTCATATACGCTCACGTGAACATAACTGCAGCGTCATGACTGCAACTTGATCGGCGCGTCATGAAATTACGACAATTAGCCTTCAGTACAAACAAATCTTATCTAAATCTGGACAAATATGCAAGCCCTGCTAAAAGCACAGTCTAACTTATCATTCAGCCGAAAGACGTCCACTGCTGGACATTGGCCTCTCCCAAAAGGGGGGGTTTGCCGTAATCGCCACGCTTGGCAGGCGGGTTGGCGATCGCAGTATGGTTGTTAAAAGTACTCAGAGAACGCTGCTTCCCATCCTCTAGAGAATCCCTTCGTCGCCATTTACGACAACCACGGGAAGAGATGCGGTAGTGCTATTCTTTAAGTCCGGCACTACACGAGACACAGTCTAACTACCGACCTAATATACAGGGTGGGTCAAAAATCGTGGATCAAACGAAACAGGGCGATGGTTGGGGTTATTTGCAGTGAAAAATATCCGTGTGGCAAAGCCCTAACTTGATATCCTTAAAAGTTATGACAATTTGAGTGTTTTTAAGAAAATACCAAAATTTGTTTTAAATAGGCAATTAGAGTAAAATGGATACCTATTTTACAATAAATGATGTTTAGTTGCTTGAAAGTGCTTTTATGACAGTGGGTATCATGATTTATGAATATTGGAACTTTTTTCAATATCTTTTAAGTCTCACAAAAAATTATTTGTAACTTCAGAAACTTACTGTAAAAAAATGTACTACCAAAAAATACTGCAATTAACCCCAACTATCGCCCTATTTCGTTTGATCCACGATTTTTTACCCACCCTGCATTTGTTAATCAAGAGAATTCATATTTATTATTGTTTACGGCTTACTCATGACTGTGAGCTTGCCGCCTGTTGAGCTCCATCATGATTAAAGGTTTCGTTTGACACCGAAAATAGTCAGACAATCCGAAAAAAATTACATATGAGTTAACAATAAGCAATCATAAACATGAATGTGCTAAAGGTGGAAACTTGGGTTGTCCCACCGCCTTGTTGGTCAACTGTATGGAGTAGCTAGACCAGGGGTGGGCAAACTTTTCTCATCAAGGGCCAAAAAACAGAGACAATCTTAGGGGGGCCAAAATTTCTATACATTGATTTATGTCGACGCAAACACAACGCAGGTATCTACTTTTTATTCTAGACTATTTGAAAGGTTCCTATGACTAAGGGTATTGGCGGGCCGGATCAAAGTGTTTCGAGGGCCGGAGCTGGCCAGCGGGCCGTGGAGCTGGCCTGCGGGCCGTGGAGCTGGCCTGCGGGCCGTGGAGCTGGCCTGCGGGCCGTACTTTACCTATCACTGAGCTAGACTGTGGTTAAAAGAGTTGAAAGTTATATCTTCACTTACCCACATTCCTCCCAATCCAGTCTTAGTGTACTGAGCCTCAATGTCCCTCAGATGTACGACATGTTTCATATGAGTGTACACTAACAGCAATATACCCTGCAGTCTAGTGCTCTTGGCAATGATGTACCCTTGCCGGCAAAGTATTTTGTTGAACGACGATGTCCACGAATCAGTGAACAGTGAGTCCATTACCATATTCTGTGGTTGGGACTTCACTTCTTGTAGCCTGCAATAAAATACCTTATACACTGAGAAACAGCTCTGTTGTAAGAGAACCCAAAATGAACCTAAATAATGTCACTAATGAAGCATGTTAGACATTGAATGCTATGTACAGTAATATTGGACTTCAGATTTATGCATTGTATATTGTAGTAGCTGTGCTGAGTTGTATTAGTATGTAGTCTGTCACTGTACTTATTGAAATAAAGTAAAATAAAAAATACTTATTTATAATGTAAGTTTTCTTTTGACTGGAAAACCTTAGTGTTTTTGAACTAGTAAGTGCTCAAGTTTTTTTTTTTTTTAAATTTGACATATTGCCTGCTCAAAAGCTGCTTATAACAAAATAAGAATAAGTGTCTTTTATAAGAATATAGGTATATAGATAGGGATTGAATATTATGATGTCTTTATTCAAAACCTAATGATAATGTATATCAATAAAAGTATTTTGTGATATTATGATTATACCTGCATTATATAGATTTATATTGTAAAATGCAGATTTTTCCATTTATAGTATCATTAACTTTTTATTACCCTTACAGGCAGATAAACCAATAGGTAGCCAAATAAGTCTTTTTAGTGTTCAAAGTATCTAATGTTTTGATACTGAATAAAAATTAGGTACCTCTTAAATAAATGAAGCTTGACCATTAGTTTTAATTATACAATACAAGCAAGTAAACATAAAATATGGTCTTCTAAATGATTCTATGACATAACATTTGTATGTATTTGTGATATACTACTAAAGTTGTCACTGTTAATATTATCAAATGTTAGCTAAAATATTACTTCAAGCTTCTACATATAACTAGCCAACCTACAAAAAAGCTTTCCAGAACAGAACATAGATGAATGTTTTGTCTATTTTTAGCAAATAATTAAAGGTAAGGTAAAAATATAAATTAGGTAGAATAGGAGCACTGGATCAAATATTTGAAACCAAGATAAGCATTAAAAGAAATAGAAGTTATGAATAAACAAAATATTCACATTATGACAGCTAACATACCATTGACCTAGTAAATAAGTAGGATACAGCAAACATTATGCAAGTAATCATGAACCACTAAACAACTTACCCAATAACATAAAAGTCTGGTAAAGGCTTATTTTTATTAAACTGAGATGGAAAGTCTAATAAGGCATTTAAATCTTGTCCTGGGTTCTTGGTTGCCACATTCCAAGTGACAAAATAAAACCTGGAAAATTCATAACAATTATTAATTAAGTATAAAGTCTAAAGCAACCATGAAAAAGTCAAGTATAACAAACGATTAACCTTGACTCCTTCTGACGCAAGTTCTCTATACTTAAATACCCATAGTAACTTTTTACTTAAACCTGCACTCACCTTAGATTATCCATTTTCTTCTAGTAACACTATAATAATATCCTACAAAAACCTTGGTGTGAATCTATACACTAACACAGTAGATAAAAATGTACTTCAGGTAAAGATAAGATAATCAATCGAATAAAATTAATAACATGAAAATATTTATCAAGACACACTATGATTTTATTATACCATGTTGATACTTTCAATTAGCAGTACTACAATTATAGGCTCCTTAACACATAATCTCAGGCTTAAGTTAGATACAGCGATATTATAAATAAGGAATTGATTATTATTTAATAATTCACTATCACGAAAACAACTCATTCAGCTCCGAACGCAATTAAATGACTGTTAACGAGTGTCAAACTCAAGCAACTGTCAACTGTCAACAAATATTGAACATAATTGACACTGTGACACTGACAGCAGAACTAGTGACGTGAAAATAGTAAGTTTCCACTGACGTCCATCCTAAATGTGGCTCTGGACGACCGAGCTTGGTTAGCTTAGAGTATACAATGTAATTGTATACTCTAAGCATAGAAGTAATAAGTACTAAAGCCGCTTAAGTGTTAGGCGCGGTTGACGGACGCGTCCGATAATTTGTTCTCAGCTGAAGCCTATAAGTTTAGTATCCAGAGCTGATAAACAATTTAAAAAAAAGCAACCGCTTGGCGGGAAATGTCGCTGTCAAAAATCTATCTGTCAATCGGCGTGCGATAATCCAAAGAAAGTTTTTTTTTATCATTTCATAACTAAAAGTTACGGTGCATCTTTATAAACCAGTTATATAAACAAACTCCACCATGAGCACTCAAGAACTTCAGGTAAGAGACAATTCTTGATGTATTCTTGAGATACCAAATTGTGGTTGCTGCCGGTTCACTTATTTTGATCTAAATGTTTAGTATTTGGCATCTTTCATTCGCTCTAAACTTTAGTCTATGTTATAGGAGACGACAAGAGTTACGAGAAGGTCTCTAAAAACACTTCAACACACTGCTTCAGATCGAGAAAATTTAGTGGGTAGACACTCAAAAAGTTTGAAGCACCAACTTAGTCAGGAGTCCCATGTGTAAGTGATGGTATAATTTCATTAATGTTGCTTAACTAGTCCAAGTTCTTTTTCAACATTTGACCTAATGTATGTTATTGTGTTTTAGTGATATTGAGGTCAAACGGAAGAACTTGTCCACCAAAGAAACTCAAGCAAACCTTGATACGAAAATCACTGTTGATGACCTCACAAACCCTGAAGGACCATCAGAAAAGTATTGGGAACTCCTAGCTGGGAAGCGTCAGTAAGTATTTTAAAATTAATAGATTGGCACAAGTGTCTTAAAAATATTCTCTCATGAGGATGGGCAGCAACATCCACCTTTGTGCTACTAACAACACATTGTAATCATCAATAGAATTGCAAAGTATGCTGATTATGGTGATGTCCTTTTCAACCAATACTTGCAGCAGTCTTAAACCACTAATGACCCAGCGCTGCAGATCAGTGCCAGCATCTATTGTTTATGTATTGTGTCTAGGATACCATTTCCAATCAGTTAACACTGACTGCTGCACATACGTTTTTTTGGTAGCCAGTAATGCAGGTTTGCGCACATGCCATTTATGTATATACAATACGGCCGACGAATCTTGGCGAGTCTGAAGTTAGTTGTTTGGTTGCACAATGAATCTTTTAGAAACGTATGTACGTACGTATATGTCTACTACGCAGCTAATTTCAGATTCGCCAAGATACATCGGGCCGTATTGTATGGGCATTTTCATACAAAAAGTAAGAAAACACACAGGTGTATGCCCGTCAACTAAGCATAACATTGCATGTAATGTACTGTGTGTGTTTTCCCACAGTGAATGTGTTAAGCCCCAAATCCACTAGCAATTTTAATTGCTTAAATTATTGCATGCCATTGCTTGCATAGGTTGTGAAGCTTGCAGAGTGGGCTTGCTGTAGGTGTCCGCAGTTTAAAAATCGGTGGCAGAAGGCAACTAGTGCAGTAAAACTCACTGGTGAATTTGGCGCAAGTTACTATGTATTTCGCACCTTCGAGAAGCTGGCCATTTGATGGAGGCTGATGTGATTTAAGACTCCATATTCTGCCTCAGAGTAATCAAAGTAATATTATTAATTTTCAGAGTTGCTCTACAAGATGCTCTAGATGAGAATGAAAAGCTCCGCAAAATTATTGAGGACCTCAAAGAAGAGAATACTCTGTTCAAACAGATGTTGGATGAGGCTAACAGCTTTGTGGAAGTGATCAAGGCAAGTTTTTATAAAATTACTTTATCCATAGATTATACATCTGTAGAGTATTATTGACCTCTCATTGTTTATGCTACTTCACAATCTTTTCATAACATAAAGTCATGCTTGTATTCCCCGAAGGGTTGGGCAGAGGTGTGTAGTAAACCCTCATTTCGCCATTATGGTTAAGACCCATGTAATATGGGTTGAGCCTATTGCCATTGCCTGGTTGACAAATCCAGACTCCGGGCTGATATTAAGAAATTCCACATTGCCCAACTTGAGGATCAAACCCAGGACATCACACTCAGCAGTCATGCTTGCAACCACTAGACCAATGAGGCAGTCTCCATTCTTTTCATGTTTATAGCTTTCATAAGTTGTGAAGTAACTGTGATTTATGATTTACATTAATTAAACTAAAATAGGTCACATGATCTTTACCTTAACATATTATATTTACAGGAGGAACTTGCAAACAGCAGCAACAATGACACTGGCATTGATGTCAATGATGTCAGTACTGCAGATGAAATTGCAGACGAAACTGCAGAGGATATTGAGACCAAGACTGCCAAGCAAGATTAGATCAAATGTCCAGAAGAGCTTGATCCTCTTATTGGAACTTACTATAAGCATAATCTTTGTTAGTATTATGTGAGATAACACCTCATACCAAATGTTTTTCTTGTACCTCTTACTGATAAACAACAAAAAATTATTAAAAAATTGTGTATACAAATACAATAACTATCTTTAATTCCGCCAAACCAGATCGCTAGCTTGGATGCAGTATGCACCACCCTCCCGCCCACAAGTTTATGCACATGCAAGAGTGAAAAAATAATGCAACATGCAACTGAAGCAATACGACACGTGTTTCGGCCCTCCACGGGGCATCCTCCGAATATGTTGACTCCTCGACCACTAGGACGCGAATCAACGGTAGGATGGTTGCATGTTGCATTATTTTTTCACTCCTGCATGTGCATAAACTTGTGGGCGGGAGGGTGGTGCTGCATACTGCATCCAAACTAGCGATATGGTTTGGCGGAATTAAAGCTAGATATTGTATTTGCATATTTTGTATGGATTTCCGCAAGTAATGGCTAATTCCATCATTTAAAAGATGGTGTGTAAAATTTACTTTAAATACTTGCAGAGTGTTAATAAACCTAACATCTTGACTGCCGAATACAAGGCTTGTGTGCACCTGAATGAATAGAAATCTAAAAACACAATTTTAGTTAACACAATAAATGTTGCATTTTCTCTATTTGTGTAATAAATACAAAATGAGCTTGCAATGCAATATACAAGCTTCCTTAAATTTATGATACTAATATAATGCATATTTTTTCTTTATTATTAATAAATGCACTGATAAAACCCTATTTGCTAGTTTCTTTTCTTTAATATCTGTGTTAAAGTTGTATTTTTGAAGAGTACTGCTAGCGCAGAATCGATAGTAATATATTTTGTCATCACTAATATATTATGTATTTTTTGTAGAAGCAAGTTTCTTAATAATTTTCTAATTTATATTGTACTGTTTTGTCTAAAATTATAATTAATTAAAATTTGAAGGAGCAATCTTACTAGTAAGATTAACATTGCCTCCATAGGATTAAGTTGTATTTTTATGTACTTCTACAGGAGAATATTAAATTAAAAACTACATTTCTATAAAAAATATTTGTTTAATTAATGCAAATGATATCAGGTACAGTTCCATGCAGTTATCTAACAAAAATTGAAGTTTTGTAAATGGCAAGTGTAGTGTGTAGAAAATTTTAAGGTACAATGAGGAAAATATGAAAATAGTTACAGTCATGAGTACTCTTTTTTCAAGAAAGCTTTGAACTGCTCATCAAAGTTAATTTCATAAGTCCATGGCATCAAATCTGGATACATAGTAATACGCCTAAACAAGTCAACATTGGCGTTTTGAGGCAAAACACTTCTAACTTTTTTGTTCAGGCATCCAGTTGCATGAATATAGTGATTAACAATCAGATTATAAATAAAATTTACGTATTTATGGTCTAAGTTTTCTGATGTATTTGGCACGGTTGGATTATGTGACCTTATTTCTTCTAAGTAACCAGATGTAATGATAGGTATGATGATATCAGCCTGTAAACAAATTATATTATTAAAAAAGGATATTCACGGTAATGCTGTTTTGTGTGAGTCTTATTGACAAAAGTCAAGTGTACTAGGCCAATAATTTAGGCCACTCACGGCTTCACTCCAAATGGCTGTCATTTCTGGATCGAGGGGGCCAGCTAAGGATGTGAATATCATGGATTGGCGGAAGGACCTCGCACTCACGGAAAAAATGGCGTGAGGCTATGGATTATGGCGGGCGCGGGTAGACCGTGGGTTGTCATGGCGCCAAAATTTGCTTCAAGGATTTGACACTCACGATTATCGCCTATATCATGCCATATAAGGCAATGACTGACTGTGATTGCTCAGCTTTACTACCTAATTATAAAAACAAGTACATATTTTGTAAAATCAATATTGTTATATTTACCTTTTCAAAATATTCCCTTATAAACTTTTCAGGATTTTGATACAATTCATCTCTTTTATTGTTCAAAGTGATCACCTTAACGTTTGGCACATCTATCCAGTTTTCAACATACTCTTGTATATTTATTGCAGTGGGAAACCCATCTTGTGTATGGGTGATTCTACGATAAGAGGTAACTTGTGCGGCAATCAGTTTAAAATTGGTTTTTTATTCTAAATGTTGTTGTTTTTTGCAATGAATCATATCATCTTAATGTCATTTATAAATCACATCACAATTGAACGCCCAAATAAAGCATATATTTCTGAAATTTGAAGCTGAAGCTTAAAAAAGTATCTACCCTGGCCTGTCCTCTTGTCGGTTTTAGTTCAACTTGCAGACAGTACATACCTTCTTTGTATCAGTTGCTAAACAAAGTATGTTTAACACGAAATTAAATAAATATACTTAAATATTATTAAGGAAAAAGACAGCAAAAGTTGTTTATTTTCAATAATTTTTAAGCTTAATTTTTGTCCTGATTTTTTTCTATATCTACCCTGGCAAATTTCGTTCGGTTAATAT
Source organism: Amphipyra tragopoginis (assembly GCA_905220435.1). NCBI lineage: Eukaryota > Metazoa > Arthropoda > Insecta > Lepidoptera > Noctuidae > Amphipyra > Amphipyra tragopoginis. The sequence goes on from HG992006.1 coordinate 11,498,201, forward strand.
AAACGTAAATATAAGACGGCCATATTCTGAACTGCGCTCAAGGACATCTATCGACGTCAAGTTAGCAAAACTAAATACGCGAGCCGTTAGAGTGCCGCCATTTTTTTGTTGTTGCGGCATGACAGTGCGGAGTAGTGCTTTCGCAAGGTCATTGTGTCTCTCCACTGGTAAGTTATAAAAGTTGTAATATTCATTGAATGCATTTGCATCTACCGCCTTAATTTAATAATACTGTAACAGTTAAAGTATAATATATAATTAAGCTCAAAAAAACTTACGTCAATTAAAACAACTGAATTTTTCATGAAAACGTATCTCCCCTGTCATATTTCCCCTGGGGAAAAAACTGCCAGGGGAGAGATTCACTGACCAGGGGAGATAATATATTTGTGCAAACTAACTCAGATGTAGCTAATTTCTATCAACGTGAAAAAATTTGAAGATTGTGGAAGTATATTAACGACCTGGGCTGCAGAAAGCAAAAAAAACTAGCAATTTGAAGTCCCAATGTTGTGGAGACAACCGTCAAATCACGCTACGGACTGTTACTTTTGCCTCACAAAAACTTTAGATTTTAACAACAAAAACAAGAATCATATACAATACCCTGATATTGCGTCAGTCACAAAACCTGTGTTGTATTCTAACGGACCACCCATCATTGGATTACCTATCATTGCCCAGCAGTTCTAGTAGAGAAAATGAACTAGGGCACAAAAAAAATATTTAAAAATGTTTTTTAAGGATTGATAGTTGCAAAAATGTGTAATAGAGATATAATAAATGTTTTAAAAACTTGACGTCCTAATTTTTTTCCACTTCAGTATCCAACTTAGGGTTAATTATTCTACCGATACACATTGGTTTCATCTATGGGCAAAAACCGTTGTAAAGTAGTGTAATTAATATGAAAGTCTGACAAAAATGATAGTCTGATTATAACTGTTAAGCACAATGTTTAATAAAAGTTGATCTAATTTACTTTATTATTATTTTATTGCATCAAATTCTCTCCCCTGCCCGATGTATTTACCCTGGCCTTCTAAAAAGTACCAAAATATTTATAAATTGACTTGCCCTTACATGAAAAGGTACATAAACGGGACAAAAATCGTAATATAAGTATTTAATGAAAAAAAACCCATTTTGCTCCTTGGCCGTATCCTCTATGGACTTGAAACCTCTTATCGTAGAATCACCCGTATAAGTTAAAAAAAGAATTGGACTATCATTTACAATTGGATCATTTGTAGTGGCAGGTGGTCTCAACAATGGTTCTTGTGGCTTTTTTGGATCTTTATCTTTAATAACAACATTTTTATTTAAAGGTGCTGGTAAATCATTAGGCAAATTCTTTAGACTAACAATCTCTCTCTTCCCAGAACTTTTGCTGTGATAACCACTGTCATCCTTATTGAAATACTGAGCTATTTCACAAAGTGGATCTTCTATTGATTTCAATATGTCATAACGTTTAAGTTTTATGAAAGCATCCAATATCTTATCAATTGTTGCGTTCTCATTTTGTCTGAATACTTTTAGCACCATATCAACAGGATCTTCCTTCACAGAGTGCATTATGTACTGGGAAAACAAAATAATAATGTTAGAATTACATAAAAGCCACTAAATCAAATAAATACAGTTACAATATTAACCTTTTGACTGCCACGGATGTCTATGGACGTCAAATTAAAACATGCTCACGATGCTTCCGACAGCATGGGACGTCGAAAACAACACTTTTTTACAGTTCAAAAGTTTGACGTCCATGGCGGTCAAAAGGTTAATAATCCGTAAGTTAGTAGTAACAATGATTTACAGCATTATTTAATCAGCAAACAAGGTCTACTTGCTGTTACTAGCAGAAAACTAGAAATTTTATAAATACAGCTGGGTATGTCTTGATTATGAGCTTATGGAAGTAATTATACTGAGATAGATGAATGCATTCCTCATCTACAGTTTTTTTTTTAAGCTTTGCCCTGCACTAAGATTTCTCTTGTATCGTGGGTGCGTTTACAGACACAAATCTTCACATGCACAAACACCCAGACCCGGAACAACTATCTGTAGGCCATACAAATATTTGTTCCGTGTGGGAATCAAACCCACAACCCGTAGCGCAGAAGCCAATCGCTCAGCCACTGCACCAAACGTGTCGTCATTAATCTTTAGAATAATTATGACATGTGGTGTATAAAATGAACACAGTTAAATAAAATAACAATAATACTCACATTTAAATCATCTTGAGAAATCCCTAAAGAGTAACCAAGATCCCGCCATCCATTAGGAGTGCCACCAACTTTTTTAAGCAAAGTTTTCCATAACTGATAGCATGATGAACCCATGGCAGATTTTGCGTGCCGATAATACAACAAATCTGTGTGAAGGAAACTGACTTTTTTACTTAGTGAATGCAATTCTGTTATCTCCCTGGCTCTTTCCTGCTGTACCATTTCTTCTAAAGCCAATGTGTCTACACTGATGGTATCAGCATCCTCATAATCATTTAGAACTTCCCTGTAATTATAAGAAGTAGGTAAGGCAATTTCTTGGAAATACGAAACACGAAAATAGCACTCGACGGAATAATTGACTAAAAACTTACATCTTTGTCGACTGTTTACTATAAAACTTGTAATTAAAACAATTGCTAACACATTGCTCTTTACTTAGAATAAGTACTAAAGCACTTTATGACCAGAAAAAATAAAATTTTGAATAAGGAAAAACTTCACAAAAATAGTTTTCTTTTTCTAAATGCTTATTCTGATTTTTTGACACTGACTGACGACTGACAGATGATATCCGTTTGATTTTCAACATAGACATAGATTTCCCTTAGAATAAGTACTAAAGCATAGAAGGAGCGCTACTTAGCATAAACGAATCAAAATATAGCCATGCTATTTACTCATATGGCGGACTCGCTGTTGTCAGAGCGGGAAAGATAAACTTTTGACAGGCCGTAAAAATTAATTTTGTAACCTTTTGTACAGAGACTAGGGATGAGGGTATTCACACTATTAGACTATAGCTATCGATAAAATAAAGTCATCGTATAATGTATATTACGAAATATCTGAAGTGGTATTGTAAGACCGAAAGAAGGTGACTATGATTGTGTCAACCAAATAACAGCCATGCCGGATATTGCCATAGTACATTTAAATACTTACTTCTTAGAAAGTTATAATGACAAAAGTAAAGTCATAATATCGTTAGTATTCAGCCGAAAGATGCCCACTGCTGGACGTAGGCCTCTCCCGAGCATCATCACTTCGACTGGTCCTGTTATTATCGCTATCAATAAATAAAGTCATCGTTTAAGTATAAATGTCTATTATTTAATTTGCAATTACTAAAAGCTTCACAAAAGTTAAATACATTATTATTGAGTATTCCTTGTAATGTACTTGGACATGCACGTTTTTTTCTGTCACTAGAACGGCGCCACGTGGTCTCAGGTAAGTTGTCTATTTCGAGGCGCTGGAAATTTTAAACAAAATAATGATTGTTTTATATATAACTAGCGACCCGCCCCGGCTTCGCACGTGTACGTTTAATAGCTTAAAACCTTCCTCTTGAATCACTCCATCTATAAAAAAACGGCATCCCTAAAAATACAAGATTTTAAAGATAATTACGGTAAAGAGGTGTAAAATTTAGTGGCACCAAATGCAAACTGATTGAGAAGTAAGTTAATCATCGTTTATTTAATACCTACGTTAATTTTGTTTAGATTCACTGTTCTCCTAATCTATCAGGCTTGAAGATTACGACTGTATTAACAGCATTTATTTGAAAGATAAACAAGACAATGAAATATTATCTGAAATAGTCTATTGTATTAATGGCCGAAAGAAGATGTCGAACGTAATGTTGCAAGAAAAAAAAGATTTTTATTTTTTTATTTTCAATCAAGCTAAATCCAGTGCGGGGTTAATCTGTCCCAATTTTTTTTAAAGAAATTACTCGAATTCTTTTATTTCCTGTAGACATGCAATTCAATAAGAACTTAGGCTTTTAAATTTAGATTGAAGGTATAATGTTGGTATAGAGTCCTCCTTCAGTCTCCGCCATTTGCCAGAACGAGTAAAAGAAGATAAAGTGAAATGGCTGGAGCAAATTCTGTGGTGCTTTCTTGGAACCCAACCAATTTCGTGAGCTACCACGGCAATCAATTTATTTCGAAAATATTCGTCACAGGGAAACTTAAATGAAAAAGAAAAGTATAAATAGGTACCTAATTAATTAAACCTAACACAAAAATCACGTTGTCAATAGATTTATCGATACAATTTTCGCACCCCTTTAATAATTTCTTTGGCGAATATTCATATTGTTAAATAGATAAGATTTAGATAGTTTATACTTATTTATTTTACTTCTTCTAAAAGGTAATGTCTTACTTTTACTTATTTAATGTATAATGAAATATATTTAAAGGAAAATCTATGAATAAACATAAAAATACTACGTACTTGTGGAAACTGATATTTTCACTTTGATTTTTTTACATCCCTTGCGAGATTTACATTTTTTTACTATTCAGGACGTAGCGCACACTCTTATTTATAAGAACAATGTGCACATATACAAAACACAATTAATTAAATATAAATTCTAGACTAAAATATTTTTTCAAATCACCGCGCCACTGACACAAGTATTATACGACAAAATTTAAAATGTCGTTGCCGTCCCGTCTGACAGGGGGTACTAGTGGCGGGCATCGACATAAGGAAATCTATGGACTTGGCATACCTACAAAAAAAGCGTGTATACCTAAACTTTGCTGAGAAAATAAAATGGCGGTTACTAGAGTAGGCCCTATCGATGTTTTTTAAAAATGACATCGATAAAACTTTATAATAATGTTTTTCTATTATCATGGTACCTACATAATTGTACATACCACTTTTAATTGTTGTAATTGTTTTCTTACTATGACCGTAGTTTCCGAAATTCAAATTTTCTTTCGTTTTTTGCAATTTGGAATACAGTATTTAATTATATGTTGATTAAAGTATAACTCGCGACCGTATGATCACTAGAATCAGTAATCGCATAACTGTCTAGACCGGACACACGGCAAATTGGTTTTGTCGTTATGTCCAGTCCAGCTCTTGATTTAGGTATATAATTACATTGCTGACCACATATGTTAGCGGTTACTAGTATGCTTGGCGTTGTGGCAACGGCGATATGTCTTGGTGGCAACGTCGCATATACCTATAAGGGCCTTTTCAGTGCCATGCGCGTTCGTGCCCACATGCGTGTGTCACCCACACCCGTGGTGCCTGAATTTCACCTTTTCAAAGATGTATATAATGTGATGCGTGAAACACGAACGAAAAGGTAAACTGCGGGCGCCACGCATACGGGTGACGCTCGCACGCGGGGTCGAACCCGCATGACAGCGAAAAGGCCCTTAGGGCCTATTCACAGTCATGCGTCATGACACGGTGGCGGCGCGGCGACGGATTCGTCGTCGCCCTGAGCTCTAAAACAGAGGAGACCTTTCTTGCTTGATTTGCTGTTGTCCACATGGTTTCTTTTTACTGTTACATAAGGTGGTTCCGTCAAGGGTCTGTATAAAACTTTATCCTGTGTAGTATATTATTATTTTTCATTAAAGATTATAATTGAATACCAATTAAATTTTTATCGCTTATCACATTTTTATCAACATGTTTACGACATACAAAGCTGCAATTTACAAAAATTTTATGAAAATATGATTTCACAGGCGGAACCACCATAATTAATATTTTTATATTAATGTTTCCAACCCTTTTTTGTTTACAAACCTCTTCGAACATGCAGATGATTGTGGGTTTTAATAAAAAGTCAACAATAATTATAATAAAGTATTTAATATTATAAAATAAATCAAAGTTATTCATTTCTAAATAATTTTATTTTGTTCAAGTAATTTCTGTATGAAATTCTTTCAGAATATTTCTTCGCATTATATTTGAATCTTAAATTCATGTATATTTCATATTAATAATATTACTAAAATGAGTAATTCTTTTTGTCTTTCTTCTAATATTCTCATTCTCTTTATTTTCTTTAACTGATTTTGACACTTGTCCTTTAATTTCTTTATCATTTCTGTGTGGACCTGAAATCAAATAAAATAAAATTAAGCTTTACAGATATTAAAAACAAGCAAGTGATATCTCCCACCCAGTCTCAAATCAATCTATGAGATCAAATTCGGTAAATTAATAATGATGGTAAGAAAGGGATCCCTTTTTTCCATAATAATACTTTGCCATACAATTTATGTTGGGCTAATTATTGTTGAGACTAGTTTTGTTTTCCGAGCGTAGCTAGGCCATCCATAAACGACAACTGGTTAGGTTAGGGTTAATTTTTTTTTAGACCCGTTAGTACAAATTTGGCTTGCAACTTCTATTTTTAGATAATGTAGAATAAAACACCCTACCGAACCATACCTACAAATTTCATTAAATATAACGGTATAGTACACGTAGTGTCTAGCATTTTAGGAGTTACTTATTATGCGTATGAATTATGTTTATAAAAATAATGGTTTAATATAATTATGCGTAAATATGCTTTAGAATATTATGCTTGAACATCTGTGGACAATTTTAAAAATAATATCCTCACAAACAATGCAGTTTTGACGTAAGAGGCAATTCTAAAGATTAAAAAAAACGGTACATGTGTTGTTTTTAGAGAACACATTGACCTAAAACAATGTTTTTGCATCTTAAATATAAGCTGCCTATCAGTCGATTGTCACGTAAAAATAAACACTGTAACATAGAATTGAGGTTTCTGATCTGTGATATGCTGTTACTAGTGTTTACATTTTTTGATAGCTGATGCAGTGCATATGCAGATTTACTTAATTGTTTACAAATTTCTGCTATATGGTTTCCAAGTCATTTTATTATTATAATCTTCATAAGTATCAATCACGAGTAATATAGACATTTGTTTAATTATATTTTAAAATGTGAAAATATTTTGGAAACAATAAATTATTATCTCGTTTATTCATTATCATTTATCCAATTTATAATATTAAATAGCGAATCATTAATATCATTTTCATAATTGTTTTTATTTTTACATTCTAAAGCCGTTCTATCGTCTAATAAAAGAACCATTTATCTTTTATTTCTTTCAAAGAGATCATTTATGTATATAATATTACTTACCAGTAGGTTTCTTCAGGGTAAAGCATCGTCACGTAATGTTATTTTACCCAGTGTTCGGTTGAAACACGATTCTTCGAAATGAAGAGAACAAATAAAAATGTTTTTTGTTGTCGTCCTTAAATTTTCAACTCCGATGGATTCCAACCAAAGTTTTCTTTTACCTTTTCTAGTAGGCAGCCTTAAAAGTAAAACATAAAACTAAAAAGGAGCATAAAATAGCATTATCGATAAACAAAACAATGTCTAAATGCACTACTCTATCACTTGACTCTTCAATAACAACAAAACATCAACAAAATGATTTATTGAAGTACAAATCTTGAAAATAAAGTAAAAACGAAAATTATGAATGCTTTACTGTTGAAAGTCTTCAACAATAAAACCAGCATTATCTAAATCTAAACATTTTTCAGTTAAAATAAAATACGTACAGTGCAAAGTTATGTTTGGGTGTTTTCCGCTTCTTTTGATGCCACATCCGATTATATTGCAATTCGGCATCTTGCTATCGACGATTCCCACAATAAAACCAAGTTTAAGCGTAATAAAACTGCTATTTACTCCAAAAATCAACAAATTATAACCACAGCTCGAACGCATTTGACAGTCGACGTACCCTTAGATAATAACAAACAGCGAGAAAATAAAATGGCGACCGGCCGCACTTAGGTATTTTAATGTCGCCAGAAATGACGGGTTGCCATTACGGTAGCTGTCAAAATACTACTATCCTTTTTTACATATGCAAAATTAAAAAAGTTAGAAAGAGATGGCAGTATTTTTTTGATATTGGCGTCGATTTTCCTCACATTTGCATAACTATTTTTTATATAGTAGAACGTTTCATGTCTATATTATTTATTATGTCTATGGTGGCGGGCAATTTAATTTGGTAGCTAGGCTTTGGCTCAAAATCTCGAAATTGCTCTTATTTGACAGATGCCCCTGTACGTTTTTCAAGTACTGAGGCGGCTTCTATGCTTTAGTACTTATTCTAAGAGATTTCCTTATGTCGATGATTTTCAATGGTTGTTGGTTGTGGTATTCTAAGGCCTAGCGCGCACGGGCGACTTTTGTCACCGTGATAATTTAAATATATCACTCTTATAAAATCTAAGAATATGTATGTAGATGCACCTAGTTATCATGTCGTAACACATTATACCAATGGACTTGAAAGAGTGACAAGATTTTCACGATGACAAAAGCCACCCGTGCGCGATTTTGTATGAGTGATGAAATAGTCACGGTGACAAAAGTCACCCGTGCGTGCTAGGGCTAAGGTTGTGATTGATGTGTTGTTTAGTTAATGCTCTGAGGTTGTTGTTTCTTTTGGTTTTTGACATTGAGTTTAGTTACCTGTACTATTATCTATTCTGTGGTTTAGTTTCATTTTGATAAAAAAAATCGGAAGTCGAGATGTTTAAATAATAAGTTTTTGCATAAAAAGTACCTACACACATCAAAAGTGTCTAGGGATCAAGCATTTTTATGCGGATTTCTTGAGATTGAGATGTGGCTTTGTAATAAATTTAAGTATGATTTTATAAATTTATATGGATCCTTTTTGGTGCATTTCATAATTTGAATCAGGAACTGTGAATCAAATTCGAGTAAAAGATGAAAATCAGCTGTCAATATTTTCCCTATAAAAACATACAACGCATTGAAGACATTATTAGTGCTACTGTTTCCCTACTACTGATTAAAACCAACGTTATTATGGAGCGGCGACGTCATTTAAGCAGGGAAGAAATGCTCAGAGCCGTGGGAATGATAGAAGCTGGTTCCCGGCAACGTACTGTGGCTTTAGCTCTGAATACAAGTCAGAGTGTTATCAGTCGACTTTGGACACGTTACCGAAGCACTGGTACCGTGGCTGAGCGCCATGGAGGACGGTATCGCTGCACCACACGGAGACAAGACCGATACATTCAAATCTTAACTCGAAGAGCTCCAACAATAACCGCCATGATGTTAGCCGTGAGGCTTCATCACTCTTCAGGGAACTTAATTAGCGACCAAACAGTCAGAAACCGCTTGCATGAAGTGAACCTTCATTCCCGAAGACCGCTACGGGTACCACCTATAGCAATGCACAATCGTAGGATTCGATATCAATGGGCTCTTGGACACAGAAATTGGGCAGAAGAACAATGGCGTTTCGTGTGCTTTTCTGATGAGTCTCGTTTTGGTATGAGACCGGATACAAGACGTATACGACACTGGAGAACCCCTGGACGCCAACAGCGATTAAAATCCTGCCAGGAAGTCCATCCTTATAGTGGTGGAACCATCATGGTATGGGCGGGTATTTGGATCGGCGGAAGAACTGAGTTGATTTGGATCAGAGGCAACCTCAACGCTCAAATTTATGCTGAGACGATTGTATCAGACGTCATCGTTCCTCTACAAGCGCAAATCGGTCCCTTATTTCAGTTAATGCATGATAATGCACGACCGCACACCGCAAGAGTTGTAAGACAGACTCTCGCCGCAGCTAACATCAATGTCCTGCCCTGGCCTGCTCAGTCGCCAGACTTGAACCCGATTGAGCATGCATGGGATATGCTACAGAGAAGAGCTCTGCCGAATATGGAGGGTATCCAGTCGCAAGAAGACCTTTTTTTGTTGTTGCAACGAACATGGGCGGCCATTCCACAGCGTGATTTGGATGAACTCATTTTGAGTATGCCAAACCGATGTTCTTGTGTTGTTAGTGTTCGCGGTAGAAACACGGATTATTAATTGTTTAAGTTACCCAATAAAATTTTAAAGAAAACTGTTATTTCAGTCTTTTTTTCGAACTTTTGTGTTAGTGGTTCAAATGTCAAAAATCCCTTTATTAGGAAAATGGCAAATTTCTTTATTAATGCAAAGGTGACTTGGTTTATCGTTACTGTGACAAACGAAAACACTTTATTTGATGAATCCTTAAAGAAAATTTTAATTAATATCAATCAGGAGAAAAGTTATTGCAAAAATATATGTTGATCCCTAGACACTTTTGATGTGTGTAGTTTAAGTTTTTTTTATATTAGGTATTTTACCTGCCTTAAGGTAACAGCCACACATGTTTTTTGTAAGCTCATCTTTAGCATAGTTCCTTTCGAATGATTGATGATATTAAGTTTCATTCCGCTTTTCAACAAAGTACCTACGACAATATTTTTATGAATAAACTTGCAGATTATTATAGCGCCAAATCCACGAGCAAGTTGCGCGCAAGTCGTCGTTGCAGTCCATTGATTGCTTAATTCATCAACCTGTGGGTACACCCGCAGCTAGCCGACTGTAACTTAGTAAGCAGTGGACTGTAACGACTTGCGCAACAAAACTTGCTAGTAACTTACTAGTGGGAACAGCCCTTTAGAATTTTAAAAAGTTACCATAAATTGTACTTTTCATTTTAATTTTTCGTAATATCAACAGTGATGTGTGAACTGTCAATTTAAAAAGTATCTAATTTATTTTAAATGTTTTGGCGGGATTTATGCAAAATTTAAACAAAAGTTACTTAATAAATTAGAACATTTATGTTTCTATTAAAGTGTAATTAAATGCAATAATGAATACAACTCTGTAAGTTATCTTTGTTTTTCTAAATTCTTACACTATAGTGAGATTTCAAAAGTCGAAACATAGTTTTTTATTAAATTAAGAATTTCTGTGATTCACAGTAACTTCTTATTAATTTATCTTTATAAAGCGTAACATAAGCATAAAAATACTACCATAATCTAAAAAGTAATTTTAGTTATTAATTGTTCCTTTGTTTTAGTGCAAGCTTCACAGATGTTCTGGCCGATGAAATATGCAACTCACAACCGATGTCTTTTCCTTCGTCTGTTGAAAGTAGACCTGCGTCTTTAACTGTAAACAATTGTAATATTGCTGATGCAAACGTTACAGAACGTCCACCAAAAGGTACTGCGCAGCGTGGACAGTTTCGAAGTACGGAGGAATTAGGTAGGTATTTTGAATTAAAATGAAATTAATTCATATCAGCCCATTAATGTCTATGGCCATTAACAATAAACCTCTGAATCGGAATATTGGTCACAGAATGTTGTTATGAGGGTGCTTCATCCTATCCTGTCAATTAAAATAAAAACGTTACCCCCACAGTACCTACGATTTCTCTATAAATTGTGGTAGGCAGGGCCGGCCCTACCATAGGGCGAACGGAGCGGCCGCTCCAGGCGCCTAGTCCCAAGAGGCACCTCAGTCAACTGGTATGTATATCGGGTGTAAAAAGACCCTTAACGATAACGAAAACCACATATTCTACCCATCATTGGGATCATTTTTTTCTGCCAGACCATACCTGGGAAATCATTGATTCCGGAGATATTGAAAGTCAAAGTCAACATTATTTTTTTTAGTTTTTTCCGGAAACGATAATACTAAATCTAACTTAAACTTAATAAACTTAATAAAAAATAACTTACATTATTAGAAAGATAATACTAAGTGATAATACTAAACTTTCTTCCAAACAAACATTATCATTAAATTTTTCCTAACAAATTACGCATTTGAAGTTACAAAAACTTAATGATTATGAAACGCACACAACCGCCTTGGCTCAGCTGTGTAGCCGCTGCACGACCCGCACAGGCACATTCGGTTACGTGCATTACATTACGCGCTAGAAAAAAACAGTTTTTTTATGCCTAAAAATAAAAGTCGTTTCCCAGCAATTATTTTTGGTCAATGTTATTTAGTTTGATGTACAGAGTGCGTAGATTTCTTTTTACACCCTGTATTAGGGGCAAGCAAGGGGGGGTTCCGAGTGGTGCCGGACCTAAAGAATAGCACTACCCCATCTCTTCCAATGGGTGTCGTATAGGGCGACTAAGGGGTTCACTAGAGGATGGGCAGCAGCATTCTCTGAGTATTTTAACAACCATACTGCGATCGCCAACCCGCCTGCCAAGCGTGGCAATTATGGCAAACCCCCCGTATTAGGGGAGGCCTATGTCCAGCAGTGGACGTCTTTCGGCTGAATCATCAAGGGGTGCGTCGTAATTGGATCTCGCTCCATCCTAAAACTTGCCTCGGGCCGGCACTGGTGGTAGGTGCATTTACAGTCACTTTCACATGCACAAATGCTCAGATCCAGAACCATTCAAAAATTTGTTGCATCTGGTCAATATATTATTTTGATCTTTTTTCTTAAAGTTATGGTCATGCTATCAAAACCTGGCGTGTTTTGATAGCACAATCATAATTTTAACAGTCACTTTATAAACTTAAAAAAAAATCATTTTTTTTGCAGATCTAAAATACCGAGATGTATTTTCATATCCGTATTTCAATCTAGTGCAGTCAAGTGTCATTGAAGATGCACTATATTCAGGTTAGTTATCTAACTTTACAAACGATACCCTAACAACCCTAATCAGCAGGACATTTAACTAACAAATATCCTCAAGAAAAGTCCTTTTAAGTAGATTGATTGTCCTTGCCAGATTGGTCTTGCAAATCCGATTCACAAGTTCGTGTGTCGTTCGTTCACTTAATTTTTTTAATGTACTTATACAAGGTTAGTCAGAAAGGGGGTACTAATCCGAAAGAGTGTTAAAGTACCCATAATAATGGATAACTTTTGTTCTACCACTTTTCCCAAAAGTCAATAATTTACAAGAACTAGCTGCTCAAACATTTCATAAAAAATATGCTAAAATCGATGTATATATATAGCTATGATCACCTGTGTTTACATTTTCGGTCATATTTGGGTCAGGAATCAAAAGCTTCATTTTCTGAATTCGTAACTAAAGCAGGAATGAAGAAATTTTGAAAAAACTTGTACAAAAATAATTTTGCCTGAAAATAAAAATTATTGAATTTTGTAATTTTAACACTTGCTTTAAAACAGTCATCAGTGATACTGTAAGTGGCCTGCAGATTAGTACTCCTTTTCCGACTAACCTTGTATAACACCAATTTTCTATTCCAGACAAATCTATAGTCATATGTGCACCTACAGGATCAGGGAAAACCGTTGTATTTGAAATGGCCATAGTGCAGCTACTGATGGAGCTAGAAGACAAACAGTACACCGAAGATTTTAAAATAATTTACAGTAATCATTTTCAATACATTATTAGATAAATAGGGATATTATAAATGAAGGAACTTCTAAAACAAATGACTACCGTACAGATAGAAACATCTGTTTAGTAAGCATCTGCGAAGATAGTTAGCCATTCTTTACACATCGAGACCCAAGAATAACAGCTAATGGTTTTTACGGGCAATTAGAGGCCTGAATGTCTGGCACCTGGCCTGCCATGGACTATGGCTGCCACCTATCAGATCGCTCAACACATTGAAATCGGTAGAGCATATTACTTTTAAGACTCGACTGATCATATTCTTGGAATACTCAAGAATGATGAGAGAACTCATGTAGTACCGGATTTAGAGAATAGCACTACCCCATCTCTTCCCGTGGGTGTCGTAAAAGGCGACTAAGGGATTCAATAGAGGATTCACCCACCCCCTCCACACTTCATCACCCCGGTAGAACATCTACCCCCTGGATGTGAACTGCAGTGGCCAATCTGGAAATCTCTCAATCGATTGCGGACCCAGGTTGGCCGCTGTGAAACTAACTTGGCCAAATGGGGCATTCTTCACCCATCTCAAACGCAGTGCCAGTGTGGATCACTATAACAGGACATGCGTCACCTCCTTAGTTGCCCGTCGTGCACAACCACCTGCACCATCTAAGATCTAAACGAGGCCAATGATAGAGCTGTACAGGTTGCTCAATAATGGTCAGACAAAATTTTGTACTAGTCAATCGACACGAAAAGAAGAAGAAGAATAGAGGATGGGCAGCAGCGTTCTCTACACATACTACGATCGCCAACCCGCCTGCCAAGCATGGCGATTAGGGCAAGCCCCCCCCCCCCTTTTGGAGGAGGCCTATGTGCAGCAGTGGACATCTTTCGGCTGAATGATGATGATTGATAAGAGATCATTACTCATACTTCTTGCAAGGTTTTAGATTTAACAAACGTCCCAGTCTTTATTTCCAATTTTTGATAGACACGGTACACCAATGACTTCGGGAGTTCGAACCTATGCGTGCTTAGTAGCTAGTTGCCATAAGCAATTTTTGGGCATGCTTTCATTGTCGGAGTTGCATCTATCATCATAATAACGTTCATTTGACGTAAATCTGTTACATAAAACCATATTTTCCTGTTTATACTATTACTATGATAATACCTACGTAGGTACAATCACTTGAGAAATTTATTGACCTAAGTGATTAACATTTAGGAGGAAAAAGGTTACTTCGCGGGAAACCCGTGAGATTTAATTGCTACTACGTAGGTGTTTATTTTTCTAACCCAGCTAGATGGTCTCATGCCAGGAAAAACCGAACAAGTGCGAGTCGGTCTCACGTACCAAGGATTCCGTACTTTGGAGGAGACGTTTAAAAAGTTATTTAGTTATATTCATTAATAGCCTCAAAAACAATAAGACCTAGCACAACTAAGTTTGTTTGTAAAGGATTTTAACTGATTTCTAAAAAGGTGTGCTAGGTACAGACATCGCTTTATTTTTCCTGTAATATTTACATAAAACCTCTATCACCTCGATTTATTCCAGATATTTTGCTTTGCAAACTTCGGATAAGGGTGGGAGGGGTGTGGTAATTGTATTTTTACAAATATTTTTCATCATACCTATTACCTAAGTCAAAAACGTTATGCGGCATAAATGAAAATAAAACTATTTATAATGTCTAATGAAGCTCTTCTCGTAACCCCATTTTCAAATCAACCCACCACTTTAAAAATATTTTTTCAATGCTCTCACTTGCAACATAGAAGGGCATGCGTTATTTTAAACTATTCCAAAGTTTAAATAATAGCATCAGTATTTCCTGAAGTAAGCAGCCGTGACAGACAGACGGACGGATGAAATCGCACCACAAGGGTTCCTTTTCTACCATTTTGGTACGAAATCCTAAAAACCACCTTATATCTTCAAAGGCAGAAGAATGATTTTGCCCAAATAACAACGTAGGTACAGCGATCTCCAAACCTCTTTGCTAGCGTGGTGATTTTATCAATGAAATACCCATGACGGCAGGGTGTTAGCTGCAACTGGGGCAGTCCCCCGAGGCTTCGAGCATAGGGCGCCTCCGAACAAGTAGATAAAGGGCTAATTATGGCCCCGGGACCCTAGAGCCAAACTACAGCCTTTCAAGAGAGTATATAGTAGAATTTTTGTATCTCTTTGGGAATCACGGCTCATCTTCCGTGCGGAAGATGTCCGGTCCTTTGCAAGGTATACGGGGGACACAGGTCCAACGCGCAGAGGCCCCTTTGAGAACTTTAATCTAAAATGGGATTATTATTGTCCTTCGCATAAATAAGAACATAGTTGCAATCCTCAATCCACTTGCCAAGCGTACCTAGTGATTAAGGGTTTTGCCTTTCCCCAATAAGATCCGGCTTTGTATTTTACACGGAGCGACTGAGCAATGCTAATATCCTAGGGTTAGACCGGTTCTCAGACTCGGGCTTCTGACTCCTCGTAACGACTGTCATAGGTATTTGTTTGACAGCCGGGACCGACGGTTTAACATGCTCGCGAAGGATAGAGGGGTCTCGATGTGTAACGAACTTACCCATCTACAGACTGACCGCGGCATGTGGCCCCGGCTCGGTAGTGGATATCCTTCAGCTCGACCCATAGAACTAACGATTCGTCTGAATAATTTTCGATTTGTTGTTCAATATTTTTAGAGTTCCTACAATCAATGATCAAGCAATAAAGTATCTAGTAACTTATGCTTGTAACCTTAGACAGAGGCGTTTGGCGGAAAGCCTTGATACAATAAATTTTGGTAATGAAAAAAAACCATTTTATTTTCTAGTGGCTCCAGTAAAAGCTTTGTGTACAGAAAGATTGACGGAGTGGTACTCAAAGTTCACGAAATTGGGTTTACTTTGTATCGAAGTAACGGGAGACACCGATGTTGACTTCACACAGTTGAAGCCATACAAGTAAGATGCTTATTAATGATTTAAGTTATTATGTGGGAACACTTATTAAATCTTAATGATACTAGGACATTACAAGGGGAAAGCAAAAAACCTTCAGCTTGCCCAAACGACAAGCTGGGGCGCTAGTAACGCCGTGTTTGGGGAAAAATATTTCGTTTCATATTCGAAATCATAACTGCAAGTGAGCTGCATATCATGTATGCATATGTTATTAGCCCCCCTGATCAGCTAGCCAACATGCACAGCGGAGATAACTTTGTCTTCGAAATATCTCGTGCTAAAACGAGAAAATGTATTTACGCCTAGTCGATCACACAATTATCTCGCTCTGCGCGTGTTATTCCGGCAGGGCACGGTTGACCCTGCCGCTGGCTCACGAAGTTCTGCCGAAATGATAGCAGAAGAAACATCTTGGCACTTGGTGCAAGACCACTTCCACTTCCCTAGTCCTATATTTTAATATCTTACCTATATTAAATCATCAATGTACTTATTTATTTAAGTGAAAATTAAGATAAAAATCTTACCTACAAAAATCTAAACATCAGTCATATGCAGCAAAGCCAAAATTCATTCAGTTTCAGTCTGTTTTTATAATCATCATTCTCGAACTACAAAGTAATTTTCGCTCCCCAGAATAATAATAACGACTCCAGAGAAATGGGACATGTTGACCCGTCGATGGCGCGACCACAGAGGTCTCGTGGAGGTCATCAAGTTGTTCCTGATCGACGAGGTGCACATACTAAACGATGAAGTGAGAGGACCCGTGTTGGAAGCTGTTGTTAGCAGGATGAAGACTATTGAAGTAAGAGCTTAATAGATTTCAGACCAGCTTGGATTAACTGGGTCTCTTAACCTGCTCAGCAAACGAATTGGTCATCGCAGTACAAATACGGTATCGAAAGCTCTCTTTTTGACTAGAACTGAAAACTCTTCTATAATGTATTTTTTATTGTTTGTCTATCTACGTGGGACATCAGATTTTGTCTTCGAACTAGGAGTTAACTTCATTTTTGGAACTTGGTGCAAAGATGGCATAACAATTGGGCAACGTTACAATACGTTTGAAACCTTGGAGCCTTACTACAAAGTACAAAATATCCCTTACAACATTTTTACTTCATTCAAACCTAACTTACGATTTTCCAGAATTCAGCTCAGTCAGTCCATCGTATAGAACAACTGCAGAAGGAAATGCAAGGTCAAACAGTATCGAACAAATCAGCACCAAGCATTAGATTTGTCGCTGTGTCGGCTACCGTCAGCAATCCTGAAGACGTCGCTAATTGGCTTGGAACTAGTAATAAGCCAGCTGTTTTCTATAAGTGAGTAAAACTGATCTAGTTACTATAAAATATAGAATACAAAAATAGAGTTTAAAACAGTTTTCTGACACCGTAACATCATAATTGGGCTTATAGTGTCGTCAACGATGTATTGAATAAATCGGTGATCCTTATTTTGGCGTCTTTTCCGAACTAATTGTGTGGTTTGTATCAAACGTTTTGAAAGAAAGATTATTTAACTTATAAACATTAACTACAAGTATACAGAACAAAAAATAGGCCATTTGTGCCTCATAGTTGTGCTAAATACGTCCAGTTCAGCATAATGCCAGACAGCGAGTGCCTTACGCCTTACGCTGGTTTCCTAATGAACCTTGTCACTTCTGACTCATTGGATTGGATTCCTACATCATTCATAGATGAAGGAACTTCATGACTTCATGCTAAGAAGTTATGGCTAGTTACTGGTCAGATGCAGTACGTGAAACCATAAAATAAAAAATTGTCTACACATCTATAAAGCCTTAAAATTTTAAAATCACTACTACATGCTGGTCGTCATTGTGGGCATGGATTGATGTATTGAATACCCATTTAGGTTCGCTGACGAGTGTCGTCCGGTTAAACTGAAGCGTATAGTGGAGGGCTACCCCTGTTCTGAAGGCACGAGCATATTCAAGTTCGACATCATTCTCAACTACAAACTGTGGCCAGTCATCCAGAAGTACCATTCCGGAAAACCGACCCTGGTAGGATTGTAAACACCTCATCACCTATACATAGGTCCAGGGGCGGATTTGATACGTTGGCTGCCCTAGGCCTATGAAATATTGCCGCCCCCTACTCGCTGTAAATCACGAAAAATTAAATGAACTATAGGAATTAAATTAAAATAAAAAACAACGAAAGTCAGTAAATGATAAAATTCTTTCAATCAGTGTTTTAAATTCTGATGCTTACCATTTCTATTTGTAAGTAACAACTAACAATGAATCATAATTCACAAATTGTCTTTTGTTTGGCTTAAAAAAAACCCACCAAGTTTTGCCGCCCCCTAAATTTTGCCGCCCCCTAAATTTTGCCGCCTCCTAAATTTTACCGCCCTAGACTCGGGCCTACCTGGCCTATAGGGAAATCCGCCCCTGCATCGGTCACCGATAATAATTAATTCAATGCTGTGTGACTATGTACAAGTATCATCAATAAACAGAGATTCGATTTTTGTGACTTTCATAACTCATAAAAGTCAAATGCAAAGTTAGTCGGCCACTTAAAGTATCACTGATGACTGTTTTAAAGCAAGTGTTAAATCAAGTTCGATAATTTTATTTCCATTCAAAATGATTATTATGATAGTTTTTCCAAAAAAAAAAACTTTAGTTACGAATTTAGAAAATGGAGCTTCTAATCCGTGAACGCAAATATGACCGAAAATGTAAACACAGCTGATCATAGTACCTGAGAATAGATAGATTTCAGCGTATTTTTTATGAAATCTTTTAACAGCCATTTCTTTGAAACTGTTGAATTTTGTGAAAAGTTGTAGAACGAAAGTCATTCATTAATATGGATACTTTAACACCATTTCGTATAACTACCCCCTTTCCGACTTCCCTTGTATATGGCAATGGCACAGTAGACATAAGCTAAAGCAGTACCTCAACTTACTATAATCTCATGAATTAAAACACTCACACAGACACGCTCTGTATACTGAGTAGTTTTTTGTTTTTGTATGGAACTGCATCCCGAAAATACCTTATTTGTCTTGTTGCAGTGCGTGTCTGTGTGAGTGTGTCAAATCGGACGATGTAGGTAGTTGAAGTATTGCTTTAGCTTATGTCTACTGTGGCAGTGGGCAGTAATTTTCACTTGAACATATCAAAGAACATAATAGTGTCTCTACCAGATATTCCAAAAGTTTCGAAATTAGGTTTCGACTGTACAATATTAAGGCACTGTGCTATGCGCTATTCTGTTACGGATCCAGATCATTTCTCTTTGTTATCTCTTGTGACATCCGTGCATGCGGTGTCCACACATCCAGACTTAATCAACCAACTAATTATTCTAGAAAATAATTGATGTAATTCCTTCACAAATGTAATTTACTTAATTCTGTACAACATCTCGCCATAATTAGTTCAGTGCTAATAACATTTCTTCACATCTAGATATTCTGCAACACTCGTAAAAGCGTAATATTGACGGCGGAGACTTTGTCCCGGGAACTCACAATTAGCTTTAACGCTGAACAAAAGGCTAAATTAACTGCGTTAGCATCCACTATCAAGAATAAGAAATTGCAGGTAAAGTTAATCAGGATTTATTTCAATGAAGTGTTGAAACTTGAAGCTTTTTGGAACGACTTGGATAATATATCGCCGGGTTGATTAAAAAACCATCTAACTGCTCAAATCATGACTTCGAGTGAAGGTGTTTTGAAAGTTTGTGTCCTAAAATTTTATATACTATCTTATCTAAGTTTGTGTCCTAAAATTTCGAATACTTATATCTTAACTAAGATAGTATATGAAATTTTAGGACACAAACTTTCAAAACGCCATTACTGAAATCCTGATTTGGGTAGTTAGTTGGTTTTTTAATTAACCCGGCGATATTTGGGTACCTATATACATACCTACCCTGTTGGATTATTATTAAAAACCTTCGACGAGGATCCAAAAAATATACGGCGTTGGTTTTTTCTGATTTTCTGTGACGGATAGCGATACAACCACAGAACAGATACAAGACGATACAACAAACAACCATCTAACTTGCAAGCCAATCTCAAGCCGGTCACTGGAAATTGCTGAGTCGCCCATACACATCCAATGTAAAAAATGTAAAAGCTTGGAGGTCAATAATCTCAAGGGATGAGATTAAATGCTCTACTTTTCGTCTTCCCCCGATTTGGGTTCATCCATTAATCACGTGATGTTTTTAGCGACTTTTTAACCACCCGTCTCTCACTTGGTGATACTTGGTGAGGTTTTAGACTAACCCAAAATCACCCCTCCCTTACCCAAAATCACGGGTTTTTTTTTGGTACAAAGTATCATAACAATTATCAGAATATTATCTTTAAATACAGGTATAATCCAATTCAATCCAGGAAAATTATGCACCGTGATTAAAATGTCTAGACAGACATTAAGGTTGCAGATTGTTTCTGACTGGCATAAAAATATTAAAGGAAAGGTGTAATCATGTGAAATACATATAATTTCTCGGTTTATAAATCGCGCGCTCAACGAAAAAACGTACACGTGATATCTCATTACACCCCGTCTCCCTCCTTGGGATTTTTCCCGATTTTTTCCGAACTCCCTCCACCCCTTCCGAGCCTCATGTGATTAATGGACGATCCCTTTTAAGGATATGGCTATGTCCAGCAGACTTCTTCAATAGCTTTAGTACATAGATGAGACCAAGGTCGTCACATCGGCATGTATCCCGAGATCGCCTATTGTACTTCATACTCACCACCAAACTTTAATTACTAGTAAACATTATTTTACTACTGTTTTATAGGCCTTGGTATTGAGCGGTGTAGGTTGCCATCATGCCGGCTTGCTGTATGAAGAGAGGCAGAACATAGAGTTCGCTTTCAGGAATAGAGACTTGCCGATTCTCATTACAACTACAACTTTGGGTATGTAACTTGTAATTTTAACTTCATTGCTGAAAAATAGGTTTTAAGTAGAAGGCTTTATTTCTCATACCGAGATGTTCCTAAAGCTATTCAAAACCGTGGGTATAATTTTGTTTGTACTATACTATAACTTAAAGGAATACTTCTGCATAGGTGCCTTCCGAATACTTCTGATTTCAGAATCTGATGGACTTTTCAATTTAGAATAAATAATAGAGCCTTTTATTCCATGCATTTACAAAATATGATCTGCCTAGCCTTTTCCCAACTATGTTGAGGTCGGCTTCCAGTCGAACCGGATGCAGCTGAATATCAGTATTTTACATGGAGCGACTGCCTATCAGACCTCCACAACCCAGTAACTGGGTAATACGATACTCTTGGTAAGACTGGTTGTCAGACTTTCTGGCTTCTGACCAACAGTAACGACTGTCAAAGATCTAAAAATGACAGCCGGGATCAACGGCTTTACGTGCTTTCCGAGGCACGGAGGAAACTTGCTATGGTAAATGGTCACCCATCCACAGACCAACCTCAGCAAGCGTGGCTTAACCCGGAAGATCGGTCTATGCGGCTGTAATTATTTAGCCACGAGCTCCTCCATGCATTTACAAAATAATTTTACAATATTGAATTTCAAATCACATGCTTGAATAGGCTTGAATATAATTATTTTAAATTATCAAATATGTCATAATATATGTAAATGATTATTATTTTTAGGAGATTCAAGTTGTTATTTTAATATTTATATGCATGGACCCCTCTCAGGTGAAGGCCTCCTCCAAAGAATTCCATTTGTCTCTGTCTCTGGCGACATTTATCCATTGCGGTCCAGCGACTTTACTAATGTCGTCCTCCCGACGCACCGCTTGCCCTGCGGACCGCCCCATGTAGTTACATTAGATGTCCATCTCTTATCTTTAAGTCGTGTTACGTGTCCAATTCCAATTCAATAATAGTCTGTAATTTTTTGTTGTAATAAGAAATGGATCAGAATTTGTAGTATAGTCCTCAATGGAAAACATATCAATTAAATAATATTCACATAAATTAATTCATTTATTATTTATTGGATATCGATAGCGATGTTTGTATTCTTTGTTTCAGCAATGGGTGTCAACCTTCCTGCTCATCTAGTCATCGTTAAAAATACGCAACAATACGTCAATGGAGCATATCAGGTACTTGCTGACAGCATTTCTTCCAACAGCTTTACTCTTAGCGCTCTGACGACAAATTCCTCTAGCCTCAGTTGCGCAGAGCCATACATTATCTCGTCTCGGCACGAGATAATTCGACGGCAAAATTATCTCGCACTGTGCATGTTACCCGGCTGGAACATGGGCCAACTCACGAGGTCATGATACTTCTTCTCTCGTGTCGGCCCGAGCTATACGAGAATAGCTCATGTCGTGAGTGTGGTGACTTATACTACACTAACATCATGACTACTAGCAACAACAGCACTAAGGGCGATCCATAGTGAGACGCGGATCTCGGCTTGCTGGCGTGGGGGTAGGGGGGAGACAGTTTGATGAGGGCTGAATTATTGGTATGACTGCGGAATCTGAAGAGACGACCGGTTCTACGACGGGAAAGCTCGACGAATCGTGACCGATGATCACAGTATGAGGTTAGTAGTCCATAAGATGTTGCTAGCCAACCTCTTGACATCAATCTTAAATCGCTTTTCACGCCATCCACTGATAGCGAGAGATGGTTTATTCTTTGCCTGAAACTATAATAGCTTCCAAAGTCTACTATACTTCTGGTCCCTAGTAGATACAAATTTCGCCCGCGATTTCGCTCGCTTTGTATGTCGATAATAAGTATCCTATGTCCTCCGGATTTCAGTTTTCATCAAATTTGGTTCAGTAGTTTAGTCATGTAGGAGTAACATACAGACTAGCTCACTTTCGCTTTTATATTAGAAAGGGTACGATTTTCTTCCTTATTATCTTGTTGTCACACAGGAGTACAGTATAAGCACAGTACTACAGATGATAGGTCGCGCTGGGCGACCGCAGTTCGACACTGAAGCAACCGCGGTCATCATGACGCGACTCGTTGACAAGGTCAGTTTATTTTTATTTCACGTAATCTTTAGACCATACTTATTTTGTGTTAAGAAGGAAGCAAACATCTTTTAGCTTCCTCAAACGGTAATCTCTCTAGGGAGTCAAATGAGTGCAGTTTGCGACAGTAAGCTGACATTTAGTATGTAGGTAGAATGACAAGACCAACTGACTAAGTAAATTGTAGCTCCTATTAAGACCCCTGCCCGTGGTTCACCCTGTTGCTGACTGACGAGGCTCTGACGACTGACCGAGGCTGTTACGGGAAGAATTCGACTTGATACACTGAGTACCCCAAGTAGGTGACGGGTAGCAGCGGCGCTGGTGCTAGAGGGCTGGCTTTACGGTCTTGAACCCGTTTGCCAAGAGAGGTGACTTTGGGTCAAACCACTTCGGTCTTTTTATAATGAAAGACGAGGTCGGACCACGGAATATTAGAATCTCTCTGTATTCCACGTGATAAACATATCGAAAAACAAACTCATAGCTAACGTGTAAACTCCTTATTTTGCAAAATAATTGCTAGCCAGAATAACCACTGAACGGGTCCCACAAAATGCTGAACGACATCACGGCAGACCCTAGCGAAGGTGGCAGTATGAACTTTACTCTATGCACTCTATCTAGGTACTCTATGCACAAGCTAGGGATAAAGGAGGAAAGGGAAAAGAGGCCTTGATTCGCAGTGTATAAGACGCAGATTCCTTAGAGCATATACCTATGCTCTAAGGCAGATTCAGATTATCCACATTATAAAAAAGTATTTAAGCGTAGACCTTCGTGGTAGAGACTGAAGCCTCCACGGTCATCTTGACACGCGTCGTCGGCAAGGCCAGTCTATTTTAATATCACGTAATATTATACAATACTTTAGAGCTAATTAAGTTACTGCCGCATACTTGTTAAACAATTGTTACTAATATTCAGTCGAATTCAGAGCATTTAGATAATATTACTTACATGTCTTACATAATCTTTACGGATTCTTTTGGTCGAGAGAACTTCATGAAAATTGAAATAATTTAATCAAGTCGCTTCCTCTCTGTTTTTTTAAACCTTTAGGCGATTCGCACACTGCACCGCATCACGCAGCGTAGCGCGGGAGTGCGTGTTCTTATGTTGTTTGCAAGTATCTGTATTTGGATAGAAAACACGCATAGTGCAACACACTGAAAACACTGCGCGTGAATGCGTTTAACGTAAGAACACGCACTCCCGCGCTACGCTGCGTGATGCGGTGCAGTGTGCGAATCGCCTTATCCCACTCTTGGATTACTCCTGTATCTTATATAGACTTTGCCATCAGTGAACTGTGATATTCTAATTTGCAATTCCCTCCTTGGAATTAAATTAATGAAAAATAGTTTTTTTTTAAATGACAGGTCCTGTTCATACCTCCTCATTCGAAGCATTTGCTCTCGCTCTTAATCGACTGAAAATTAATCATCTATTTGATTATTTAACTAAATTATAATTACTAGGGGCTATTAAATAAAACAGCATTAAATATTTCAATACAAAAATATTTATCAAAATTATTATTTATCAAAATCTACATGAAATTACAAACTAATCGATACACATACAAAATTATAATCTACGTTACAGTTTTATTACGTTATGTTCGAACATGGCCTATATTAAAATCGTTCTAATTGATCACAGTATCGGTAACTCGATATTTGCGGTACACCAATAATTATTGACGCAGAGATCGCTGACTGTACATACTCTTATTGGCGAATGAGTTTTGACTACACCTAGATTAATTATAGAGTATACTTATATAGTTACAAAAATACAATCAAATTAATGAAGAAAGTTATGTCACCGAATAAAGTTATCTATACAGGTGTTTTCTTTCAGTAATCAATAATTTTCTTGTAATTTACATTATTATATTAGACTATTTTATACCACAATAACATACCTAATTATTCTCGTTTTCATTATTATGAACTATGAATTGGATCCCTGATAGATTTAAATGTATATTCACAGACTGCCTTATGTTATGCTAATTAAAACGAAAGAAACTTTCTTCTGAATTTCGACTTCTGAATTCCATGGTTTTACGTGCAAAATGATGAGGAAGGATATACAAAAGTTAATTTTTGCCTTTTACCAAAATAATAAAGGGTAAAATCTACTTTCAACCGAAAAAAAACTAAAATAAAAAAAAAACTCCAAAGGTGGCATGAAATTCAGGAGTCAAATGGTATTAGTATTTGCACTATTAATCAATTCGTCGCGAAACCAGTCTTGTAGGCATCAATATACGGTCTACTTTCCTTTGCCGAAGGGGTTCGCGTTGTCTTCGAAGCTGATCTTGGGCACGAAGCCACTCTCTCCTTCCACGCTGTACTCGACTGTCATAAGACGACCGTCGGGAAGTAGGACTCGATATCCTCCGATGACCTTGCCTTGAGCATCTCCTGCTTCGTTGGCTCCGAAGTAGAGAGCTTTCTCCTGGTCTTCCACGTCGTATTTGTATTCGTACTGTGGATAAAAGTCATTGTTAATTAATAGTCTAGCAAAGGCTTAAAACTTATAAAAGTTTATTTTTTATAAGTTTTAAGCCTGAACTTTCCCGCATGTATATTAAAGTGGGTGGGTGAGTATATATTATGGTGCCATAGGGGGCTGGTATGACGTGTGCAAAATATTATTGGAATCGAGTTAGTGCATCTGCCTCCGGATTAACATTAAAGTTTAAAAAACAATTTATTTATGTATTTTTCAAACAGGTATAACTAGTATAGAACACACTTCAAGCTTTATATTTTCTTCATGTTTAATTACGAATAATATCGAAATAGTAAACAAACCACTTGTCCCGTAAGTAATAATTATTGAAGTTATACCGAAACTTTAACGTTAGGATTCTTTCAAGAGGATAATTTCACGGATTAATGTCTTCCTGAAAGCTAATAAACGAATCAACTGCAATAACCAAAGTGTTGATGCAGGAATGCCACTATGGATTGCTTGTTATATGTCCGTGAGTGCTTGTTAATTGCCAGGAGATAATTACGACCTGTTGTGATTCGGATAATGCATCTATTACGGTATTTCAAAACAAACTATTCAAGAAACAACCATATAAACTATTGGCAGATCATCAATGCATGGTTTTCGTATTAAAAATATGAAAATAAAGCGATCACTATCTGATAGACGAGAGTCAATTAACCTAATTGGACAAACTTTTTAAGAAAATAAAATGTTCATAGTTCCTAGTAATTTTTAGTAATTTGGATAAGATTTCATGTTTTGATGAAGATGCATCTCTCCGGAAATCTGGTAAGCGCATAATGAACGACTAATTTAAATCTGGTAGAGTGAAAAAGAAAACGTCTGCTTTTTTACCCGACTACGCGACAGCAAAGGCCGGATTATGTTTTTCTAGTTTATATCATTGGTTCCATGCACTCGTTTGCTTTCTATTTTTCTATTAGGTATTTATTTCTTGTTGCAATTTTAGATGAGTAGATCATAGGGTAATGGAGGTAAGGCAGGATTTAAAAAAAAATAGCTGCCTTTTCTATGGCCCTCTGTCCTCTGCAAAGTTATGCGATATAGGAGATTGTACAGTCTCTTTACTTTGTAGATTAACTTCTGAAAGCTCACGTGTCGAAGAAAAAGGTGCTTTCTTGTACAAACAGAAACTCGAGAAAACAGGTAACCTCGTCGATAATTTTTGTAATTTGCAATGGCTGCTTATTACAATATGCCAATGCCAAGTCGTATCTAATAATTTTCATATCAATAATTGGATAATAACAGTGCCCTTCACGTTGATGTTACTGTGGCAAATTACGATTATTTATGCGAAAAATATTATTACATTAAACATTTTAATATTCATATTTTCTTTAAACATTTTGTAATCATACTCATGCATAGGTATGCACAACGACTCCATTTAAACGACCTTACAAAATATTTAATACTATGCTAAATAAAATTTCACTATTTCCATCTATGACTGAGCATGACATCGCATAATTCGTTTTGCAAGATTCATTCTTATGCAAATACAATGCGCTTGAAATATGGAATAATTATAATTTGTATTAGACACATTTACGTTTATAAATACGTATTACGAGAATAAAATTACAATTTTTGAGTGTGCGTTTGCATAATTCTCTGGTACAAATACATGCACATGATTCAATTAGGTTTTTATTGTGTAGTGTTTGCAATTAATCGAGATAAGCTCTATAACGCTCACAAAGACGGTTAAACGCAATTGCGTCCAATTAGTAGAGTTTGCGTTGCAAATGTTCACATCGTTAACATAATCGTTGGCAAGATGCGTCCGATAGCGCACGGACGTGCTGGTAACTATACTTGAGTGCAGACGAACAATACTCATCGATGGGATAAGGGCAAAGGTATATGAATATTGTTAGGTGAGCATGTTAATAGCGGTAGTTAAGACAGTGGACGCGCTAACATCGACTTAACTGTTCTGTTGTGTGTATAGCGCAACTACAATTCCAAGATGATGCATTTAATTGAGACAATTTAGTACTTAAAGCCATCAACTATATTGACTAAAGTTCTTATCTTATGTGATAAAAATACAAGTACAATGATCACTTACACACAATTAAAGATAAAACTAAACACAGGAAATTAAAAAAACACATAAAAACTAACGATTTATAACAGTTTGACGAATACATCAAACCAAAAAAAATATGTAAAATCATTATTACGATCTTCACGTTATAATTACATTTGGAGTCGTTGAGAATCGAAATTGTTACGCTAATTTAGGCTTAGTAAAAAACAACATCTATTTGAAAAACTAAAACATACTTATTATTCGAATACTTTCTGTCTTTTAAAATCTTATCAAACTGCATGAGAATGATCTGACTGATTTTTACTGATATCTATTGAGTAGGTACTCGAAGTAATATGACATTAGATAAATACACCCATTTTAGAAAGGAAATGTATAGAAATAAGCAACATCTTTAATTCCAGTAGCGATTCAACAGATTTTTATGGTTTTATGAATCTTAATGGGATTAAGATAAGCTGAAACTCTACTTGAAGAAATGGTTCAAAAAATATTCGTGCCTTGATGGGCCACTTTTGTCTAACCGTAACGTTATATGAAATGAAATGGAGTTTAGACAGTTTTCTATTGACTTGACCTAGATTCTAGAGATGTAAGTATAACGGCCGATTAGCTGTGCTGTGATATAGGTAACATTTATAACTAAGTCCTTTGTCAAAGGCTTCGATTATTATTAATGGTTCGATGCTATAGGTCGAAGAGTTCAGACTTCCGCCAACTGGTGGAAAATAGTACTCTCGAAACTGTTATAAAACCATTAAATACTTCAAACAATCATAATCATCATCAGCCCATTACTGTCCCACTGCTGGGCACGGGCCTCTCTTCAGAATGCGAAGGAAGGTAGGCCTTAGTCCACGACGCTGGCCTAGTGCGGGTTTGCGGACATCGAGAATTGTTGGGAGCCCTCTCAGGTGTGCAGGTTTCCTCTCAATATTTTCCTTCACCGTTACCGTAAGTGTTAATCAAAGTAAGTTCAAACAAATTGATTCTAAATTAAACGATCGCGTTATTCTTTGTAATTTCATATTAATTGTCTCTCATTATTCAGCGTTTATTAATTAAGGTTACTTAATAATACTAATGCGTGTTTATCTTATAATGAAGCTTTGACAGGTATTGTTTTAAAAGAGTTATTGCCTAGTAATGGTGACAAAACGGCCATTTTCCCGTTAACAATGCATTCAACAGCCCATTTCATTTATGAATATACCTGTTTAGTACTATGTAATCCTGACATGCGTAGTAGAATATTCACGTCCGTCACGCCGGGCTAACATGCGAAGCGCGAGATAACTTTGTTGATGATGCATTATCTCGTGTCTGCCCGAGATAATTCGATGACAAAATTATCTCGCGCTGCGCATGCTAGGTTAGCAGCATTCGTTTGCAATTTATATTTTACCTTATCTTGTCTTACTTTGTTTTACATTTACATTTTGTTAGCTGATGCCACGGGGCCACGACTCTCATCGGAATTTAATTTTTCAGAAACGGATGTTATTTTGCAATATATTGTATGTTGGAATTAACTACGCCTACGATTTAATCAAATTGCTGTAGTAGAATATTCAAATTCATAAACCAAAATTATTACATAAGAAATCTGTCATTTCAGCGGTACCTAATTATGCATTACCGAATACCAACATTGACGCATCCTTCATGTTATTTAGAGTTTATTGTTAGCTTGAATATGTCGTAATTTAACATCTACCTGACTTAAACTTGCCATAGTCGTAATGCCGTAGGTCAAAGGTATTCACGTTTTGTTTAAATTATTGCCAACGTACTAGCATCCTTGCAGCGTCTCGGTTATATGTTAAGGTAGACAACTTTTAGTTGTATAAAAACAACTATTATAGTATATTATAATGTGGCTTTAATGACACATTTTAATTAAACGTGTACATCCACAGAATTTTCGCGAATTATATGTTTTCACGCATCATTCAACCTTTGACTTGCGGAGTGCTAATTGCATTGTTTTACGGTTTAGCCCTTGACAGTATTAATATTGATGGGTAATCATGTAGAATATTTTAATGTTCTTGTTTACCTAGTGTCTTACCACACTCGTTTTTGGTAAGTAGTTTATGGCCATCGTTACTTACTTGAGATGCCACAAGTTATGTTGTGTGTGCTAAAACTATGACTGTTATGCTTAAACTAACAAATGTAGTATTTAGGTAAACATTAAAATTTGCAAATGGTATTAAGTGTCAAACAAAACTAAAAATTATCGAAAGAATTCCTAATAACTGAAGAAAATTTCAATCCCTTTTAATTGTAATGTAGGTACATTATTATAATATTAACTGTGTATCTTAATGTTAAAAGCTAGCAACACAATTCTAAGAATCATCTAGGACATCAATCCTATAAATAGCATTGAAATGTAAAGATGTTCTCTCATTGTCATTTGAAAGGTCACAAGACCTTACGTGGGTAAAATATTTGTTCAATAACAATTAAAGTTGCATTCTAATAATATGTAGACCAGAGTAATTAAAAGATTGTAACATCTGTACTCGTTTGTTCTACATAGACAAGTATTTGTTTTTTTATTCCTTGTTTGTATCAACTTGTAAGGAATTTATAATTATAATGAGCATTATCAATATACAGGTGTCTTCGACAAAACGCCATTGAAATTCTTAGCTAAATACTATAGATATCAGATGAGTAAATTGATTTATCTTCCTTTACAGTCAAAGATATTTAATACCTAATTAAATCTGTTTCGTTATAGCCATATTTTGAAGGGACAAATATATTTTAGATATGCGTTAGATGGGTTCACAAAAAGAGAGCTACAGCTGAAGTTTAACGCTTTTAAAGATTTTAAGGATTTTTCAAATGGGATATTTATTAATTCAACTTACGACTTTTTTGTACTTATGTTTGCAACAGTTCTCAAGTCCACAAAGTCCGTTCCTACCTAGTATTGCTTGCTTTATTGTTGGTACTTGGACTGAACTTTAGTTATCATTATTTTTACATAATTGTAGTTCGTTTTTATGACGCTGTTCTTTATCGTAAAGCGCATCAAATGAAGCTGCTCATTTAATAATAACATTGTTATTAAACTTTACGTACAACCATATCAACCCAAGATCCATTCAACTTGTTTCCGGGCTATGCCCATCGACGTCATCGCATGAATTAGCAGCGAAGTTGAAGAGAAGCTTAAATTGACTGCAAAGTTATGGTTAGACCTTGCCTCCGTAGACATGTTTCGTTTGATCGCTCGTTAAATACCTACATCCAAAATTTAAGTGCTGGGTACTTGTCGGTGTACCAATGTCCATCTTTCTCTATCCAGAGCCAATTCCTTCTCTTCTCTGTACGCTATCCTTTCTGTTTTTTCCTTCAATTGATCTGTGTACTTTCTTCTTGGTCTACCTGGTTTTCTCTTTGCTTCTAATTTACCTTCAATGGTTATAAAGCTGTGGTGTCTCAGTAAATGACCAGTCATTTCCCCCTTCTTCTTTCTATATGTTCCAGAATTTGTTTTTTTTTGACTCTACTTAAAATCTCTGTCTACTTTAAAATATCTATTTGGAAAAAAATAAAAATACGATTGAACTTACTGGCATAGGCGGGTACTCTTGCTCCTGCGGCGCGGGAGCAGCGGACGCTTGCCGCACGCTCACACACACCACTACGAGCGCACACACCAACCACTTTGTTGACGACATCTACGGAAAAACAATTGTTATTTATTGCTTCAATTGGACATAGAAAAACGATGTTGATGTGAAAGGAAATTATCGGTCGGGGTCTTGACGCCTCGGGCGCCTGACGGATGGAAAATATGATGACCGCTGTGAGTACGGAATAACTTTGCTTTGGATGGGTCAGAAAGTAAAGTTATTACCCGTCATGGGTGGTTTTTTTACATTAGGTCCTTATTTATAGTAATTGGAGGGTGGATTATCATAATTATGGATAGGACACATGCAAAAGATTTCTCACATATCAAGCTCTATCCGCACGAAACTGTTGCGAAGATAGTGTTTTATTATTAATTTTAACATCGAGATTAACAAGATTTTAGCATTAAGCTCATTAAGTTCTTCTTCTTTTTGATTAAGTTCTTAAAACTGGAATCCTGCATATTATTTATTGAATTATTGTATTTACCCATTTAGGTTACAATAAAAGAA
The DNA here is from genome assembly GCA_905220435.1 of Amphipyra tragopoginis. NCBI lineage: Eukaryota > Metazoa > Arthropoda > Insecta > Lepidoptera > Noctuidae > Amphipyra > Amphipyra tragopoginis. The sequence continues at coordinate 11,530,238 of HG992006.1, forward strand.
ATGTTTATGTGACTGTATCCAATGTTAAAACGCCCATAAATCTGCTTAGTTCTTAGAACCAGTTTTAAGTAGTTGTATTCTTTTGTTAAATGTCATCAATCCAACAAAATATAGGTATCACCGGAACGTCTATGACCTCCTTAAGGTCAAGCAGACCTCTGTCTGCATCTGGAGACCTACACCCACATCCTCATTCAGGTCCCTTGTCCAATAAATTGGTCACAAATCTAAATTCTATCTCATAATTTAAACAATGTTTTTCCTGATTTCGTACATTTTACGGATTCTTACATTTTACAACGAGTCTTCAAAGATTGATGAAGTCTGTCTTCAACCCGATAGATACCAGTAAAAAGGTTGCATATATCTAGATTCATAATAAAACGGTCGTTCTTCATCATTTTTGTTATCTCATACCGTTAACCATGTAGTCCGAAGACCCTCATTTCTTCGTAAGGAAAAGATAAGAATATAAAATGTTTGAAACATTTGCTTTATCGGCGGAATTAATCAAATTGCGCATATATCTCACGAGGCAATGACACGAACACAACAACAAAAACAAATAATGCAGTTGGTTTGTAATGCTTTATCGACTTCGGATTAGGTTCAGCCTTTATAAATTACTATGAAGGTTTACAAGAAATCTCGTCCCCGCTCTCTAGTTTAATGTGGGCGAACTAATGGGTGTAGTTAACTATGCCAAAAAGTGTACATCTTTAGGTCCTTTCCTTTCATGAAACTGATACAATTTTTAAACAAAATTTTTGGCTTTTACTATTATTCTGGATAAATAGCAAGGATTTGTCGGGCTTGAGACTTTACACGATCTTGCTATACCTTGTAATCGGGAATCGAAGATATTTTGATCAGAAGGGCTAATAACGCTGGCTTTGGTGAAACATATTTCGTTTCATAGTCGTCATCATAACTACAAGTGGACTGCGCATCCAGTCACAACTGTGAACTATACAACTACCAAATGCAGCTTAAAGGCAATTAGGATGTAGTCAGTGCAACTGCGTGACAACTGCCGACTGAATGTGTAGCCCGCTTGCAGTTATAATTTCGAATATGAAACGAAATATGATTCATCAAACGCGGCGTTATCAGTTTTCTTTCTTACTGACTTAATTTGTAGCAATTACGTGTCTTTAAAATCAAAACAATAACCAAACATCTTGCGTAATTATAAAGCAATTAACTCTACACAAATTAAATCATTTACTAGACGTATACGATAATTGCCGTTATATACCGCAGCTGTGTATCGCGTCTTAATTAAATATAATAATTATTTATTTAATTCCTCGTACGATGTTCAGTTTCATGAGCATTTATCATTTCCGTGGATTCTTCAATCAAAACAATAAGTAATTAATAAGCTAATGTGGGTAAAGAATGTCAACGTTCAATCTTTAAAACATAAATCTATCGTTGTGTATTTTAAAAAGCATAGATTAGGTGAGCACTAGTTTAACAAGGACATTCTTATTGTGTCGATGATGCATACGAGGTATAATGATAAAACTTCGAACTTGGTTTTGGCTGATGCCAATGGTTCTTTGTAGATCAATTTGTATTTATGATTAGTTACGGTTAATTCACGTGCATTTTTCGTGTTTGCCCGACTAGTTTGGGACCCAAACGGAGCCCTTAATCATGAGCTGAACACGCCGGCGAGGTAGGAGAGTCGAACTGACTAGTCGGGCAATCCCGAAAAAATGCACGTGAGTAGGTAAACCGTAACTAATCATAATATGAATGTGTCTCACGAAAATTATAATACAAAAATGTAGATCAATTGTTTGTCAAAAGTCATTATTATCAAAGAATGTGAGAGGTCAGAGCATTTTCAGTTGCAGAAGATGCACTATTGTATTTTACCCAAACTCTTTGTATGCTAATAGGCGTTGGAGATTGCTAGAGCAAATTCCTACCTTTACATAATGTGAAGGATTGACAATACACTTTTTCTGGAGAATTAATCATCGGCGGGGCTCCCTATATTATTATGTTGTATCTACTTCTTCAATTAAATGATTAATGTAACTTAAATTTTATGCAATCTGCATTAGTTTGCTATCTATGTAAAATCTGTGTTCTCGGGATTTTCCTATAAATCAAATAAAACTGTTGACCCAGAAATAAAACAGGTAAATGGAAAGATATCGATGATCTAACTATAGAATAAACACCTCATTATCGACACCGCTATGGAGTGACAATTACTGTAATTATCTTCAGTTTTATGTTTTTGTAACACGCACGCTTTGTGGCCTTTCCCACACACCCGAGAATTAACTAACTGTTTAGGTAGCTTTATGTTTTTTATTTTGAAGCGATTATTCTGCAATCTGCCTCCTTCACAAAAATGGACTGTAGACCCAGAAGCATCGCACTGAGCCGGCAGGATAGTGCCCTACTCGCATCGATAGCACGCTCAGCGTTGCTAGACATACGGAAAAAAAACATAGATTTACGGGTTTACAGCCTAGCCTACGGAGGAGCTCGTGGCTAAATAATTACAGCCGCATAGACCGATCTTCCGGGTTAAGCCACGCTTGCCGAGGTTGTTCTGTGGATGGGTGACCATTTACCATAGCGAGTTTCCTCCGTGCCTCGGAAAGCACGTAAAGCCGTTGGTCCCGGCTGTCATTTGTAGATCTTTGACAGTCGTTACTGTTGGTCAGAAGCCAGAAAGTCTGACAACCAGTCTTACCAAGAGTATCGTATTACCCAGTTACTGGGTTGTGGAGGTCTGATAGGCAGTCGCTCCATGTAAAAATACTGATATTCAGCTGCATCCGGTTCGACTGGAAGCCGACCCCAACATAGTTGGGAAAAGGCTAGGCAGATGATGACAGCCTAGCCTACGGACCTACGGATAACTATCACAAATCTATGATTTTTTAATTACTTTCAACAAAACAAAGAAAAATTTGGACTGAACGTAAATTTTTGAATCAATCGAAAAAACTGCTAGCTTTACTTTATTAGTTTAAAGTTTACAAAATAAAATGAATTTTATGCTGTTTTTGAACCAAAATTAGCATTTCAAATAGATTGAAGTCTGTGTATCTACGGATTTTTAAAAGTCAATCTGCGGATATTTCAGTGTCGCCTTAGAAATCCGTCTTAAAATCCGATCCGGCAACACTGAGCACACTGCTGTTGCCCTTGACTAGTCAGGGATATTTAAAATAGTAGGTAAATAGTATAGTTAGCCGGTCGTTAAAGCCTCGTTAGTCATCAGCAAGGAACGCCGCGTGTAGTTGAGATGAGCTGACATTTTCAGAAATTGGATGCTAATAAGCTATTGCATTTTTTGTATAGGCAAAGCCATGGAGACCCCTAAATTTATAATAAAACGTCCGTGGTTTCCATAATAATATGAAAACTTGATAAATATTTACGTCGTTATTATGGTAATTATTATGTCCTCTAGATTTACAGTGAAGACGATTTTGTTTTAAATTGTTTTGTTTGTGCGATAGACCACAAAAAGAAGTAGATATTTTTTTTATTTTATTTACACAAATCACAACATATACCGGCTGTAGTTATTTTTTATTAGAGAACCGTAGACTGTTTTAAAGTGTATATACTTTTGTATGCGATGTAAGTATATCGCACCTGTGATTTGGTATATTCATTAATCACTTTACTCTAAAAAGTATAGTAAGTACTTCATTATGCATAATTCACATAGTAGTTGCGTTTGTAGAATAATATCAACATTAACTAAGTTACCATAGAATAATTTCACTTCTTTTTAATAAAGCCGTAATTAGGTAATGACAAAAAGGCTAATTATCATAAACAATACATAATATGAACATTGGCGCCAATCTGCATAAAACATTGAGGCAGGTATGCCAATAATTGAGATTTGTCTGGCCTCGCGTGATCGATTCCTGTGGGGAATTGCTTTGTCTTGTCGCGTCGCAATCTCTTGCGGACGTGTGATTGCGCACTTATTCGGCGGTTTTTGTTCGTGAAAAGCCAAGGAAAATACACAACGACTTTGAGAATTTCATATGCAGAGATACATTGTGTGAATGATTGGATTATTTGGTTGTCTATGAGAATGATCAATTTGTGGCTATGCCTCGAAATATCTATAAAAATATTTCGTGTTACCTTAATTAGATGCAGACATTTAAAGCCAAGTTATGATAACGAAAATTCAAACAGTTATTGCCGTTGAGATGAGATTAACACGTTCAGTGCCGGGTGCCATCCGGGACCCTGCAGTCGTATTCGCCAGATGCCAGGTGCCGTGAAGGGCTCATTTTAAATGTAGGTTTTTCTTTGAAAATATACCATCATAAAACAAGCAACAAGACCCCTGAAAATACTGTTTTACAAGGTAGTAGCGTGTTTTATGACACGGTATTTAACCTAATGCCCCTGTGAACCCTCCTCGAGGGTTCATTCTTAGCACAAGCGTTGGTAATACCGAGGACCCTCCTGGAAGGTCCACAGGCAATATGTATGGCGGCATGGCGTTTGAGCTCTATGGAAAGTGTGGCGAACTCGAATGTGTTACAGTTAAATTGAAGTATTCGGAAACAGAATTTAAAGATCCTCAATCTCACAGTATCTCAACACACAACAACTTAGTATTACATAATTAAGATAAGGAGCTTTAACTTCACATGCATGGCTGCAAACGATACCAGGAAGATTAGATTCTATTTCGATGAGAAAGAAAGCCTGACTGATTGCGGTATCCACATAGCATGGGATAAATTAATCAGGTCGTGTGTATTTATAGGGTAATAATTATTACTCTTCTACCAACTGGAGTAAAAACTGTAATTGGTAGTGTACCTAACAATGTAGGCTCAATAACTAACACAATACAGTCCGCTGATTATATCTTTGTTACTTATCAGGCTAATCTTTCACATCACAATTGAAGTATACTTTTTATTTCACGACCTTTGAAGTCGTGAAATCTCATACACATAAAAATTCCATTTAAGTTTTGTTCCGAAAATTCTGAGCGTTCTTTCTCATAGTCTGACTCGCTAACTGTATTTGGCAGTCCTTGCTCTCAATAAACAATATTAGTCAAAAAAATCCCATGAACCAGAATGTTGTTATCACATGTGTAATCAGTCGATGGCGACAAACAAAATGTCATTCTCACTGTTTCTAGGTTTACGATGGCAAGTTAACGAATAGCTCGTGCGAACCGATCGTTTGCGTCGCTTCACGCGGAATTTTGTTTTACTAACTGGCGAAGTGTACAATGTAATTTACTGTATAAATCGTATAATTTTGAAATGACCAAGCATATGACCTACGAACATAATTATTACGTGTCAATGTGCCATCACATAGCAATACGGAAACACCCAAAAACATGGTTAAAAAAAACTTATTAAAGATAGCTTATCAACAGCATTAGAAGTCATCATTCTTAGTAATGAGGCATCGACTATACATTACGCGGTGAAGGAGGATTCCTCCGCATAGAAACCTGTTGAACATTACCTTTTCTCCTTTAGCGAATAAAATAAAAACTTTGGGTCATTGAATTGTGAGTTTTCCCCTTTTAAGAACGCAAAGTCATCTTAAACTTCATGTTCAACTTAAGAATTTGTGGGGCGATAATCTAAGTGTTTTAATTATCTTTCCATCAGCTGTCTACTGTTTTTTTTACGTTTTACGCACTTTATGCTCCGGCTCTACCGTGGGAAATGCTACTGTATCAGGGCCTTCCAGCCTCTGTGCTAGGAAGAAATGGCAAAGGTGACGACATTGCATTTTCGCAGTTGCTCGCTCAGTTACCAATGGTAATGGTATGCAATAAATCAATATTGTAATACATATATAAACTCACACGTTTTTCACATCTGAACAATCAATTTTCATGTCAGTGCGCAATTGATAACATTCTATGATAATCGATACTAATTACGGTTGACAATAGATCGAAGATTGAAGTTGACTGAAGGTTCTTGGATCTCTCTAAAGTGCCAAATCCATTAGCAGCTTTTACTGCGCAAGTTGACTTGTGTAACCGACTACAAACTGTGGAAACATCCGCAGTAAGTCGATTTCTGCAAGTTTTACGAACTAAGCGAGCAAATGTGTGCAATGACTTGCGCAGTTAAACTTGCTAGTGCATTTAGCGGGTCTGGCGTAGAATGTGTACCTACTTCGCAAAATGTGCACTTGATGTAAAATTGGTATTACATTACTCACAGGTCTGTGGTCAAGACTACATTGTTCTCTCTTAACTATCATAAATCATAGTACTGTATTTACTGAAGTTGTTAAAGATATCCTTTTTGTTAAAAGAGTAACCATGGAGTTTCTTGCCGGTTCTTCTCCATAGGAAACGACTAATTGGAACCGTGCACCTATATTCGACTTTTCGTAAGCGCCTGTATTGGAAATAAAAATTTTTGATTTGATTTGAAAATGTGCATTTCACAATAGGTACACTTCTCATAAAGAGCACTTCCCATATTGGGCACTTCTCAAAATGAGCACTCCTCAAATTGAGTAGGTACTTCGCAAAATGTGCACATTACCTTTTTTATAAGTAGATAATGTTTATGGTTCGGGATATGCAAAATGGTCTCAAAATAAAAATCTTTTGCTTTTGGATAAGTATTGTACTTTTATCAATTTAGAATAACAGGAACTTCGTATGTTTAATCAAAAATCACGTAAAGGAAGTATTTAATCTGTTTGGTATTGGTAGAATTGATAGTGGAGTATTTTGCGGGTGTAGGTATAATCGGTTGTTGAAATCTTTATAGACTATTTTTGATTTTTGATACAATAGAATAGGCTATTATCTATTTATATAAAAATGAATCCCTATTTCCCTTGGTCACGGCATCACGCGTGAGCGGCTGGACCGATATCGCAATTTTTTTTTGTTGTTTTCTTAATTGTCAGGAGAAGGCTCTTAAAGGATAAGAAAGAAAATTTTGGTATTAAAAAAAAAACGAAATTATCTCAGTAGGTAAGACCATATTCTTCATTTGTTTACCGCATGCATGAATACGGTTTTAACTTTTTGTTACTATTTTGATTTTGTTTCTGAAGGTAGGTGTTTTCTAAGGGTAGTAGGTAAGTAGTAGGTAGGTAGTAAGTAGGAAAAAGTGCATTGCAATACATGTCGGGTACAGCTAGTAATAGTATCAATATACAAGGTTAGTCGGAAAGGGGGTACTAATCCGAAGCCCACTTATAGTATCACTGATGACTGTTTGAAAGCAAGTGTTAAAATTTCAAAATTCGATATATTTTTTTCCAAATAAAATGATTTTTATTTGAGTTTTTTCAAAAATTCTTCATCCCTGCTTTAGTTACAAATTCACAAAATGGTGCTTCTAATTCATGACCCCAAATATGACCTAAAATGTAAACACAGCTGATCATAACTGGTGACAGATAGATTTTAGAGATTTTTTTTTGAGATTTTTGAACAACTGTTTCTCTTAAACTATTGACTTTTGGGAAAAGTTGTAGAACAAAAGTTACTCATTATTATGTGTACATTAACACCCTTTCGGATTAGTACCCCCTTTCTGACTAACCTTGTATAAATAAGTAGATTTGGCTATTATAACCTGTCTGTGGTCCGGAATGGGATTTTTTATTCAATTTATTGAAAAAATTGAGTATAAAAATTACGAAACAATATGTACGTTTTTGTGTATTTTTAAAGTGTGTTCAATTTGTTAGTATAATTATATAGCGTAGGTTTATTGAAAAGATCATTTCCTTTATGTGACTTTTGTTTATACAAATGCAGTTCCTGATATTGTCATAAGTCTAAATTAATAAAAGTAGTGTAGAAAAGGTCAATCTTATCCAAAAACAAATGATTTTTATTTTTAGACCATTTTGCATACCCCAAACTACAAATCTTACAAAATGTGCACATTTTGCGGAGTGCTCATTTTGAAAAGTTTTCTTTTTGAGACGCGCCCTATAAGAGAAGTGTCCATTACGAGAAGTGCGTCTATTGACAAATGCACATTTTGCGTCAAGTTTACATTTGGCGAAGAGCACATTTTGCGCCAAACCCCATTTGGCGCATTACCTACAGTATTTTTTAAAACGTGGATAATTAAATTAGAATATAACAACGCATTAGGAGACCTATGTTCTGTGTTGGACGTTTACGGGCTGATAAACATAATAATAAAATTAATATTTATATTCTTATAATATTATAAATCCACCACAACCTAATGAGCAGGAAATTGACGAATTTTATCGTTTTTAAGTAAATTCTTCTTCTCCGTCTTTGAGAACCATATTATTCAAGATCGTCGATAGTAGCACTTTTGGATTGCATTAAATTTTACCCTTAACTCCAGATAAGACGACGGATAGTTCCTCATTTCGACACATAGATGCTATACACATTTTATGAAAACTCACCTTAGAAGGCACGTACACACAAATAGCACGACACTGTACACAACTTGTAACAATCGGTACCGGTGACAATGATCGTAGTTTAGCGTGCAAAGCTGACTGGTGGCGCGCCCCGGCCTCGTCCGCGTCTTATATACGCACCCCACGGCTCCCCAACGTAGCGAAGATGCCGCAATGTCGCCCTATCGTGATGGATGTCCCTGCGAACGTACGGATCTCAGCTCTCTGATAGTACGTCGATAACCGTGACTAAATATCACCGTATCCACCTACGTATCATCGCTTCACACACGAAGACAGTCTTGTACATTGCTGGTTCAATGAGCCCCAAAAACATCAACCCAATACATACATGCATCAATGAGCTTAATTTCATCGCGTGATCAAACTTACCAAACGTAAAGTTTTCGTAACACGTGTGTTTCTGCCTTTTGTTGGCATTGTAGCGGTAATTATTTCATAATGTGATGACTTTTAAGTCTGCCTTCTCGGTTATAAACCAATTAAAATACCAAATTAACTGACCGTGAACCTTTATTTTAATTTTAAGGCTCTATTGCGTTCCTTGCTTCGTTATTAGAATTGCTAGAAGGTCAAGTCACTAGATGTTCCTGGATAACCAATCACTGCTCCAATCAATCAGGGTATACAACGTTATTTTTATTTTATATGAAAACCGAGACACCCCAAGAAGATTTTCATCAGAACTGCCTGAATATGTGTTTTTTTTTTAGTAAATCTCCAAGTTACACCTTAGTTTATGTCGCGTTAAGTTCGCTAAAACAGTGTGAAATGCCTGAGATGGGCTATGCAGGGGTTGTCTAATACACGGAAAGTGACCAAGCGGACCATTTCAAGCCTAAAGGTGTCTATTCCCGTCAACTGTTATGGGTAGAAACCTACTGAAACAAAATTGAAATTTATGAAAAAAAAAAACAAAAATAAAATATGTGGTGTAAAAAATATGTCAATCGATTCTCCTAGTGATTCTGAACAAAATAGTTTCAGGTTTAGTATATACTAAAACTAACCTTGTATACCATTGGTATACAAGTGTGGTATACCATATCCACAAAATAAGTTTTATTACACTACATATAGATGTTAACTTGTTAGATACAAATTGTTTTAGTAGAGGCTATATATTTTCTATTTATTATCTTCATTTTAACATGTTTAATGCCCCTGTAATTTTAATTGCACATTTTTAATAGACTCATAAGATAAATAAGCCATGTAGTTCTCATGATAACATAAATTGATTCACCTATAATTCATTAAAATGTTGCGATGCTGTATAGAGATGCACAAACCAGAAGCGTGTAGTCCTATCGATTTTATCTCAATTATAACAAGGAAACTGTTGTAACATCTTACTTTAAATCTTTATATCACAAGGCGTGTCGTTATATCGTTCATAACAGCAGCATGCAGTTCTAAAATTGTGAAAATACCGCTTAACATGGTTTACAATACGTGTAGGTACATTTTATGCCTAAAGTACAATATGGTTCATTATAGTAAGTAGGGCAGAGCTTCTTCCTTGTAGATATCCTTGCTGCATCAAGCGGTGAAAGCGACTATCTGTCAAACGCTCATGATGAGGAAGTGGACCACATGTTATATACAATGAGTGCCTTTATGTTCTTTCGCACGCTCTTCAAATATTGACGAACCTACATAATCTGTAAGATATTTAAGTATAAATAAATACGTACAAATTTCAGGTTAGATAGAACCTAAAACTACTAACAAAAAGTAGGCTTAAGGCAACACTAACACATACTAACAAATATTTAACTTCAATTTAAGTGTGAAATGTATCATATCTTGTAAGGAAACAAATAAAGCGTATTATTATATTATTTATATCTTACTAGCAAGTTATGTATCCAAAAATTACTGCGTTGCTAAAACTTCGGTTGATTATTGTCTGATTATTTTAAATGAACATATTAAAAGTAAGTAATATCTAATCTTGCGGAAAATGCAGGCAACGTTGCTTTGTCGTGGTTAGTAATCAATGATCAATAGTAATTTTATTGTTCCAAGATTTACTTACCTATGCATTTCATTTATGATATTCTCATAATAACGGCATAATAAAGACGCAGCTGGGGACAATCATGTTGCGATTGGTGAAGAATATGGTTAAGGTATAAAAACAAAAACACCATCAAAATTTAATGTCACAAATTATCAGCTTCATAATAGAATTCGGTTAGATACCTTGAAACAAGTAGATAATGAGATTATGAATATAAATAATAACGATTGTGAAACAGCCTAAATATTTTTAATATAACGTGCGAAAGTGATTCATTATCACAATAGGCGTTTAGTTCACCTACTTTACTTACATGACCACACACGAAGTGCAAGGTCGAAATACTAGCATCATTTAAAATAGTTTAAAAGGCTAATACGCAAAGCTCTTATTTTATAAATTCTCATAATATCTAATGAACTTGCCTTTAAGGATGAGTTGGGTAAAAAGGCGGCGCAAGTTATAAGAGCAGTCCAAACAGGATTTTATATAATAAAAGTTATTTTATCTTTTCAATTAGTCTATTTTAATTTTATGTCACTTTTAACATCTAAGTTTCAACTAGAAACTCAAAAATATAAGAATAATTAATTATTCCATATAAACTTGTATGGCTAGGTACCCATAGTAGGCTAGTCAAATGTTGATTTAGAAGTTGAACGTGAAACAAGCTATGCCACAAACATCCAAGTACACAATATTTAACTACTTAGATTAATACTGGTTAACACAAAAACTCCTTACCTATCAGAAATATTTAAGCACGATACAACAAAATCAAAACTTGCAAAATCAGACTTCAGAGTATTTGTGGTGCTGTTGATATAATTTGGCTTTGGGAACATAAAATGTAGTTATATCGAAATAATTCAATGTTCCCGCTCGCCTATATCTACGTGTGCCACAATATAAGAAGTGGGTAATGTCAAAGTGTCATCGTTTGCGCCTCGCGAGTGTCTTGCGGCTTGCGTCATTGCGACATGCGCGTGCGACGCTTGCGCCTGCGCCGCGCCGTGATCGACGAAATACACCTGAACGTCACATACTCACGTAGAAATAGGATCCCTGTGAAACTGCAAAATGTTATGTCACTATTTACCTTCGGCGGAAGAGTTTAATGAGCATCGTGATGCACCAACACGAAAACAATGTTTGCTGTTTTTTATATATATTGATATATTATAATTATGTACCCTGTCTTCCACATTTTTCCATTAAACAAGGATTATTAGACGATTTGGACGATTAGAGATTAAGTTTACTATATTCTAAAGCCCCCTCAATAGCAACGGGACGTATTATAGAAGACCTTTTTGAGGAAAGTTTCTGCTCAGGCGTAGGTTTTGTGCATGTGCATTTCTTCGGATCCAACTGTATTTTTTTCTCTTGAAATTCTTGAACCTGACTTAATATAAGAGCATTTTCTTCTTCCAGCAATAATTTTTCGCGGTACAAAGCTCTCTTAGACAACTCGGCTTTAGACATCCTCTGCCATAGCCTTGTCAAACCGCTTGTAGATGTTATAGCATTCAAAACTAGTGAATCATCCGACGGTTGTCTGCGTACATTTAGCTTCGACTGGGTTGGGGAATGAGGCATACGTGAACCGAACGGTAGGACCTTTTCACGCTGTGTCTCAAATTTTCGACATAGTCCTGCCATACGAAGGATTTTATCAAGTTTTTTTAATGCCGCTTCTAACCATTCCATAGTGTCATCAGACACTTTCACCAACATTGCTAGTTGTTTCACATCTGTAGCAACTCCATTGTACATATGGTTTTTCAACCTGTAACAAGCATCCCTATGCCTATTACGGCGTTCCCGGAAAACAGCCTGTCTTGTACCAGATTCGTACGCTGCCAATTCCGAACGTAGTCGTTTAAGCAGCCCATCACTATTTGCAATTTTCTTGCCTTGGGAGTCAATTATATCAGCCATCACATTTTCCTTTCGCCGTAACTTACGGACTGCTTTTTGATTTTCAGCAGTACCGACTACGTATGCTTTAAGAACAGCTTTATACTCATCCCACATTGAATTATAATAGTTCTCGAGGAACGACCGCAAATTTTCCCGCTCATTTGCGTATTTAATGCGTTCTTCGTCTGCTTTTACCATGTTCTCACCTCTTGTAGTCCAAGCCAAAGTGTCACTTGTGTTGTGTGCATGAAACAGAAGAAGTTGTAAATGAGTTTCGGCTGCGGTATGATCAGACATTATTCGGACAGTCTCATCCTCAGCTCTTTTTAAAACATTCGCCGTTCTAAGATCATTTTGTTTTGACATGTCCTCCAAGTCAGATAAAAATTTATTGATCATCCCGTCGATAATATCGCAGAAGCTGGCAACGGTTCGCTGGAATTGGTCATCGGCAACGTCCATGAGTTTTATCGTATATGCAATCACATGATCTTTTTTATCATACACCCTTTCAAAGATATGCCACATTACTTCAATATCCTGTCGGAAGATCGGTTCTTTAATTTTGAGCATCATCGCGCGCCAACTTTTGTCCAGTTCGCCACGTCTCAGGGCTTGTGCAGCAATCTCACGGTTGAGCTCTTCGAGTTTTAATCGTTGTTGTATCTCCTGTTCTTGTTTTAACTTTTCTAGTCTCTTTGCCTCTTTTTTGGCTTTCTTCTGTTCTTTCGTTAACCCCATTTTTGCTATAATTTATATTTGTAAATAAATCCAAACCTTTCCAAAATATTCCAAATGACAATAGATACTTAAAGCACAGATATAGAGAAATGAGATAGAAATTTTTGTGATGAGGTGCAGTCCGATTTGGCATTTGGCCTTTTGCGAAAAACTTATATGTAATATGTCAGTAGAAAAAGTTAACTGTGTTTTTTTTCCAGTCAATCATAATTCCAACAAAAAGTTTATGATACATTTAGATTTTAGATAAATTGGTTTTTAGGTTTTTAGCATTTTTTAGCTGTTTTTAAGTTTTTAAATAATATTATAATCTTAGAGCATAAGAGCGATTACGCACTGCATCCGATCCGAATCCGTGAAAATACGGATATAAAAAACTCTGACCGAATTCGGATATTGCTTTACGCACTGCATCCGATCCGAATCCGTGAAAATACCGATCTAGAGTAAAAATCTCGGACCGAATTCGGATGTTGCTTACGCACTATTCCGATCTCTGATTCAAATTCAAACAATTCAGGGGCCATCTTTGACATATCCGTTTGGCGTCTGATTTGAGTCCGAGGTAATGCGAAAGCGTTCATACAAGCAGTACTACGGCTACTTCGGTCCGTCAATTGTTCTTCCGAATTAGAAACTCACGGATGACGGATAGAAATCGGATGATGGATGCCGGATGTAGTGCGTAAACTACCATACAAATAGTTCTATGGCTACTTCGGAACGTATTTTCACGGATTCGGATCGGATGCAGTGCGTAACCGCTGTAAAGGTATAAGCTCTAAGATTATAACACGTGGCCAAAAATGGTAAATTCTTCCAATTTTCGCGCAGTTTTATTTCAACGTTTACTGACTTTGGTTCCCTTCTAAAGATTTTGATAGGGAAATCAGCAGGCTGCGCTTAAATTGTTTTTTTTAATGATTTTTTAAATGACATTTTAATGTCCTTATAATAAATGTATCCTACCAAGCCTGCCTTAAGTAAGCCCCCTCCCTTGTCAACAAATTCACGTAGAGAGAGGGCCCTAGCCACCCATAATATAATTTTCTATTTTAATTAAACTACTTATAAGTAATAACCGATAGTATATTTTTAACAGGCCCGTTATCAGGCACTGGTGGGTGGATGCGAGCCTTTGCAAAGCTTTTTGCACAAACGTTTAGCAGAAAATCTGAACAGTGAGGCGGCCCTAGGTACCGTGGGCGATGTTGCTCAGTGCGTGCAGTGGCTACGCTCTACTTTTCTGTACGTACGCGCAGCTCGAAATCCTAAGAAGTAAGTGCCCATACTTATCTATAATTATCATATTAGTCTGTAAACGTCCACAAATGAATCTTTTCAACGAACGGTCTAGAGGAAATACACACACCGGCACAATGAGCGGAACACAAAATAAAATGTATTTTCCATAATTTTGTATTGTTTATTAACGTTTGTGTTTAAATGTTTTAAAATAAAGCCCACCATTCACTACACGAGCCTCGCGTCGCACACAGCGCCGTACAAATCCGTGCTCGCACACACATGCACGGATTTGTCCGGCGCGGCACTAGCGTCTTCAGACGGCAAGCGCCGGACTTATCCGCGAGCCGAACCGCGAACCATAACATTCACACGCAGATTTGTCTGAGGACTTGTCGCCAGCGACAAATTCGCCGGACGGATGCGCTTGTGAATGGTGGCCATAAGGGATAAATGGATAAAAAGGACAAATACTCAATAATCACTTAATTAAATTTGGCAATTGTTAAATATGCATTTTGTCAATTTCAGCGCATCTTATCCGGAATAATTAATTAACAATTTTTTAAATTATTTTTCTGTTTTTACACGGCTGGGTCCTAATCAGTATTATAACACGTTTAGATTTTTCATACCCGTCATCCATTATCGTTTCTTGAAGCAAATTATCCCAATACCCACATGAAATAATTTTTAATACTGTAATGTTTCCACGAGCCTGTTTTTTTCCAGCCCTAAGTCCTGTCAAGGCCAAGGCATATTCTATTGGATTCATGTCCGGGGACCACGCTGACCCACCCGGTTACGAAGTTTTTAGCCGCTTGCGTTATAATAACTTCTTACATGAAATTGCAGATCATAAGTACAGTATACGGATGGACAAGCATAGCAAAATTGTGCTTTTTTTTTCTTTCTAATAATATCAAATCGCTAAGCATAAGATTCTGGGCTGTTCTTTTTTTTTCAATATACAGTCCATAATGAAAGTTCTTTTGAACAGAAAAACCGCCATAGCGACATTAAGAGGGCTATCGCATTTTGTCTCCTGCCTCGCTCGCACAGGACCATATTTTTTAAGAATGTTAAATTAAAAGATGCATTTTTTAATAATGTATTCAATGGACTTCCTTTAAAATAATATTAATTTGATAGGTAATTATTAAAAACACATTACTATAATAAACTCAGCTCAATAATTATTATGATCCGTTTTTGAGATAAGTTTAATAAATGTCACAATAAAAATGTTTTTAATAATTATACCTATTAAATTAATATTATTTTAAAGGGAGCCCATTGAATACATTATTAAAAAATGCATCTTTTAATTTAACATTCTTAAAAAATATGGTCCTGTGCGAGCGAGAGAGGTGAGTAAATGCGATAGCCCTCTTAAAACAAATTGTAAAAACCCTTATTATTCTAAGTAACAACCTAAAAATATTGTATGTTATGTAAATTGTGCCGGCGTGAGTGTGTGTGGCGGTACCATAATGGCATAGTTGGCTACTAGGCTCAGCAAAAAGTTTGTGATCGCTGTATATTGTTATATAAGTACTCATTGTCAAGGACGAGGATGCTACTGCCCATATTTTCTTGAAATTCCCTTAATCTCGGTTTCTGGGATCCACAGTGAAACTCTCAAAAACGATTCTACAAAGTTAACTGCAAGATAATCTATGTTTATGAAAGAAAGAAAGAAAATACGTTTATTTGCGGTAAACATGACGCAAAAAAGAAAATAAAACACAAAAACAAAAAATAAGAAGGTTGAGGGAAACATGCGTCACATCCACGCAAAACGGCCATCGCGCAGCATTATGCTGCGACTCTATGCAAGACAGAGCCCCAGCACTGGTTTTCAGCGATAGCCGGCGCCGACGTAATGACGTCGTTCGGTGCAGCAAACAATTATTATTAAGAAAAAAAAAAATGATTTAATTTACACAAGTGATGACTTTATCTATTACTACTATTCAACCAATGAACTAGAGGGTGATTCCGCTTATTTACAACGTTTGACAAACTGTACTTTTTCTATCAACGTTACATTACGGTCGTCGTTCGATCTTAGCCCAAAAACTGATAGTATTATTAGCTGAACTGATTTGCAGTTGTAATTGGAACCGTAGAATCGGTAAACAACGTTTGAGAGTACCTAAGAAACTGGGTATAAGTCACCTTTTACGATTCTTTTATCTTTGACTATAAGTGTCTAAACACACTATGCCGAAGATACGCGACCGAAGTTCGGCATGATTACGCCTGCAATGCTTTTAAATTACCCGCGACACACCAGGCTGAAATTACGTCGCGTTTTACCTACTTATATAAAAAACACAGACGGCCGAAGTTCGGTCGTGTAATTTCGGCATGGTGTGGCGCGACACTAATAGTATATTTCTAGTGTTGTTACAGTAATATGATCATGTTTCGCAACTCTTCTAACAGGTACCTTGGATTGCCACAAAACTCCCCGCAGCATCTTATCTCCAAGAAAATTGAGGGTAAACTTTTCAGTTTTTAATTACTTCAAATAATATTCTTCTGCATAGTCTTTTCCCATTTCCCAACTATGTTGAGGTCAGCTTCCAGAGTAATTAAACCAGACGTGGATTTGGTCTACTTGAAATAAAAACTTTGACTTTGAAAGACCAGTTGCCAGACTTTTGGGCTTCTGTCTACCCGTAACGATTTTAAGGGTATTCGTACGACACCTGGGGCCAACGGTTTACCGTGCTCTCCGAGGCACGGAGAGGTCTCTATGTGAAACGAACGGTCACCCATCCACACACTGACCGCGGCAAGCGCAGCTTAACCTTGCTAATGATATTATCCGCGCGTTTGTTAATTAGCCACGAGCCCCACATCCTTACTTCAAATAATAACTCTTTCTTCAAGACTGATTTTTGAAATTATTGAACACCAGCGACTCGTCCCAGCTTCGCACGGCTACTAAAAGGTGTGTACGGACTGCGCGTTCCTGTGTTACGCGTAGTCGGAATACGCTGTCCACGCATACATTGGATACGCGTACAGCTCCTGTACGGAAACAGACAACACAGTGCTGTTTGTACTTGCCGACTGACGGCGGCTCGAGGCGCTCGCGCGGCACTGGTTCCCTAAGAGTGTACGCGTAGCTGCAAGTATGGACATGGCGTTCTAGGACACGCGTAACCGACTACGCGTACCAATGTACGCGCTGTCCGTACACACCTTAGTATGCATGTATTATACATATAAACCTTCCTCTTGAATCACTCTATCTATTAAAAAAAACCGCATCAAAATTCGTTGCGTAGTCAAATCAAATCAAATCAAAAGTTTTTATTTCACATTAACCATTACAGGCGCTTATGAAAAGTCGAATTTAGGTGCACGGTTCCAATTAGTCGTTTCCTATGGAGAAGAGCCGGTAAGAAACTCCATGGTTACTCTTTTAAAATCCATATCGTTAACAATTTGAGTGGGTACAGTTATGACTTAGATATGAGAGAGCAAAGTAGACTTAAGAGCAGGAACCACACAAAAAAACAAAATGAAAAATATGGTCACAAATTAACTAGGTATCCAGGCATCTAGCAAGTCTACAAAGCTCTCCCATTTACAAAAGGTAAAAGGACGCTAAACTATATAAAACAACTGACATGGTTGAATTGTCATCAAAACACATTACAAAGAAAATCACTGTATAGTAAGATAAAGATATCTTGAGAGTAACGATAGTAATAAAAAAAAAACTAATCGTAATGAGGTTAGTTAATAGACATACACATACGACGTTAATGAGGTACCAGGGAAGCCACATGTGCAGAAGGAGTTATTTCCAAACACCTTTGTCGTCAACGTAGTCCTTAGTCTTGTAATATGCTTTTTGAATAAGGACACGTTTAATATGGGCTTTAAACTTTCCCTCGGTAAGATCAGTTACAGATTTCGGTAGCTTATTATAAAAACGCACGCCATTTCCTAAAAATGACATACTAGTTTTACTCAATCTAAATTTTGGAATCACAATTTTATGTTTATTACGTGTATTTTTATCATGAAAATCGCTTCTAACATTAAACGTATGCAAATTTTTCCGAACATACATAATATTTCCAAAGATATAGTGTGACGACAAGGTAAGTATATTAATATCTTTGAACACGTTTCTAAGGGATTCGCGGGAACCCATATTGTAGATTGCACGGATTGCTCTCTTTTGTAAAATAAAAACAGAATCTACGTCAGCTGCTGAGCCCCACAACAGAATGCCGTAGGACATAACGCTGTGGAAATATGCGAAGTATACTAACCTAGCTGTAGCTACATCAGTCAGCTGCCTAATTTTCCTAACCGCGTATGCAGCAGAACTTAACCTAGCCGACAGGGCAGTAATATGCGCACCCCACTGCAATTTTGAATCGAGAGTTATACTTAAAAATACGGTGTCATTAATTGTATTAAGAATATTGCCTTCAAGCATTAAATTTAAACCTACTTGGGGAACATTTGGTAGTGAAAACTTAAGGCGTTTAGTTTTATTTGCATTTAGTAATAGATTATTGGCTGCAAACCATTTAGAAAGAACAGCAAGGCTCTCGTTAACATGTAAAACGTCCCTATCTTTTCTATCTATTTTAAAAATAAGGGAAGTGTCATCGGCAAATAAAATTATGTCTGATAAGTCGGTCATCATATAGGGTAGATCATTTATATAGGTTAGAAACAGAAAAGGTCCAAGAATTGAGCCTTGAGGCACGCCCATCTTAACTAGAGACCCCGAAGATATCGCACCGTTAGCACCAACTTTTTGCTGTCTATTAGATAAATAGGAGAAAACAAGGTCAGCAGCTCGGCCACGAATTCCGTAATGGTGTAATTTACATATGAGGGTGTTGTGGTCAACGCAGTCAAAAGCATTGGAGAGATCACAGAAGATGCCAATAGCATCCTGAGAGCTCTCCCAGGATTCCAAAATATGAGTGACTAGTTTCACTCCTGCGTCAGTAGTCGACCTACCTTTCGTGAAACCATACTGGCGCCTATGCAATATCCCGTTCAGGTCAAAATGAGACATCATCTGATCAAGCATGATTTTCTCAAAGATTTTACTAAGTGCTGGAAGCACCGAAATGGGTCTGTAATTTGAGGGGTTATTCTTGCAACCTGATTTGAAGATTGGTATTACCTTACTATGCTTCATCAAATCAGGAAATGTACCGCTATCTATACATTGGTTAAATTAATATGTCTGTAAGTAAAGGGGTAATGGTGTTAATGATAGCTCCAAGAACCCTAACAGAAATGCCCCATAAGTCTTCAGTATTTTTTATATTTAGACTTTTAAAAGCTTTTATAATCGAGGTAGCAGAAATGTGCTTAAATTCAAAGATAGGTATATCTTGACAGAAATTCTGTTTAAGTAAGGATTCAGCTAGTATAGAGGACGAAGCAAGGGATTTCGTGACCTCTATCGGGATATTCGTGAAAAAGTTTTCGAGTGTCTGAGCGACTTCAGACTTATCTGTAATTAATTTATTATCTGATTTTAAAATTAGTTCGTTATCCCGTTTTTTTGTGTTTCCGGTTTCTTTATTTATTACCTGCCACACAGTTTTTATCTTATTATTAGAGGCACCTATTTTGTTACAAATTAATCTAGATTTAGCTAGAGTACAGACTCTCTTAAATATCTTTGAATAATTTCTTACATAATTATGAAAAGCTTGATCAGGGGCTGCAGTCTCGACATGAGATAGCGATCGGTAAGCTTCCGAAAAACGGTATTCATAGTGCAGTATTCTTACAGGGCAATGATGCCTGTTGAAAAATCTCCCAAAATTTTAAGGAAGATTGGTAAAGATGATTTTATCCTAATAAATATTTAAAAATATAAATAAATTACATAAAACTATAATTGCAACACCTACTTTACATTGAAATTATATTCCTTTATCGTTTGAAGTACAAAGTACCTTATAAATGGACATAAACGTTTCTTTCCTTGCAACACTAGCAAATGTCACAGAATTTGTCAATTGTCACTTTGTTGTTATTTGTTAAGTGTCATGTGCTCTTTTTTGTGAATTTTAATTATTGAAAATTGTTATAGTTTACATAATTATTAGACAAAACAGATAATGGGTGATAGTCACACCGACTCATATATATAAAATTTCATTTCATGGCAGCACGCGGGTGCGTTGTCGTAGAATGTAAGAAAGTAAGTAGGTACCTTCAACACCTATTGTAATAATCTATGGGCGCTTTAAATTTAAACTGGAGGTGTCGGACTGCAGTCGTGCGGTGCAGCGGTGCGGATGGGCGGCTTGTGTTGTCTGTACCGTGCACGCACGGCGGCAGTACGGACTACGCACTGCTCTCTCGTCTCATCAACTGTATACAACAAAAACACAACCACCCGTCCACAGCACGACATCAGAGCACGGGGCACGGGGTCAGAGGGTCGTCTTGGGGGCAGACGACCGACACCAACCGTCTAAATTTAAAGCGCCCTATAATGTCGTTTGTTGTACACTTTTTACCTTAATAATGTTTACGTTTGAATTCATGTTTTAGACGTAGACGTACAACACGTCCTTCAAGTAACCTTAAAGAAGTGTTGCTGGCTAAATAAGATGCTCGACCGTTTTAGCCAGAAGATGATTTACTGTTCATCAAGGAAAGGTGAATATTGAGTTGGAGTGGAAGAAAGTTGCTGCAGAGCTGAACAATATTTGGAACGGCTCAATAAAATAAAATAAACAGATTCACTGGCTTGTGATTTCGTGGAAAATCGTTGAAGAGATGGTCGTAGTTCATTTTGGTTGCTAATAAACGTTATTTTTTAAATTATTTTTTTATTGATGAGCTTGTTAAGCATCTCTTTTGATACCCGATAAAGCCTGAGACTACTGCTACAACTACAACACCTTATAAGCAGATAAACGTTTATTTTCAAATAAAAAATCTCTTGCACAACTTATCGATCGTAATGAATACTTTGCGGGCTTTCCAATTTGCTCGCAAAGTTATTCGCTAAAATGACGTTAAATCGTAAACTTGACAGTTGAATTCGCTACGTTTCCGACAAAAATCAATAAAAAAATTGTCATTATGACTTAAATAGTGATGTGCCGAGGTGGCCATTTATGGTATTTGATTAAATTAGTACTCGTTAAAAAGAGAATCGATTCAAAACTCGAGTCACTGACTCGAATCTAGATGTGAGTACTGCCTCAGGTACTCAAGTACTTCATAGGATTCGACTACTCTAATGTTTCTCAATTCCAAAAACACAAGCAAAAATACAAAATATGGGTCATAAAATACAAATGAGTTCTATTGATCTATACTAATATTATAAAGAGGTAGAATTTGTTTGTTTGTTTGTTTGTATGTAGGAGGTAATCTCCGGAACTACACATCCGATTTCAAAAATTCTTTCACCAATAGAAAGCTACGTTATCCCTGAGTGCTATAGGCTATATTTTGGGATCAAAAAATTATAAATTAACGCGAGCGAAGCTGCGAGCAAAAGCTAGTCAGTCAATAAAAATAAAAAAACGTAAACATTTTAAATATCTACTAAATAATTAGAAATCATATTACTTAGTGTCTGATATACTGTATAATCATAAACATATTATTCTCATTTTGTTTTCTAGGGGCCAAAATTAAAAAAAAGCAAATGTACAATACTCATTTCCACTGTCCAACACTTAACAGATCAATCGCTTCAAAACGAATGTCACTTTAATGTTAATATACAAGGTTAGTTGGAAAGGGGGTACCTCTTCTAATCCGCATGCCACTTAAAGTATCACTGATGACAGTTTTAAAGCAAGTGTTAAAATTTAAAAATTCGATCATTTTCATTTCCATGCAAAATGATTTTTATTTTAGTTTTTTCAAAAATTCAACATTCCTGCTTCAGTTACGAAATTAAAAAAAGGAGCTTCCATTTGGTGACCCCGAATATGACCTAAGATGTTTCCCTCCCAGCTGGCCATAACTGAGGATAGATAGATTATAGCGTATATTTATTTACTATTGACTTTTAGGGAAATTGGTAGAACAAAAGTTATTCATTATTATGTGTACTTTAACACCCTTTCGGATTAGTAACCACCAATAATTCTTAAAATGCAACTTGACAATCAAACTCTCGCGATCACAACAACAACCTGTATTTTTCGGAAGAGGGGTCCCGACGAATTGACTTTATGAGCAACAACGTAAGGTCGCGATTTAAGTACTCGGTTCAGTATTCGCGTAGAGATAAACTACGATAACATGGCGCGCCCCTCCATTGACACTTCAAGTAAAAATGTGTGAGTAAGAATATTTACAACGTGTCATTCGTTCAATGCACATGTGTGCATTCTGCAACTCAAACAAAAACATGGATCAGTCGCTCGACAGATTTGACGTCGCTAAATAACATTATGGTAACTATGGTACCGCTTGGAGGTTTGTATGGATGACACACGTGCGCCTTGTCGAGCGGTCACTTTAATTATGCACTAGTGGAGCAATAAATCTACTAAATATCAAACATGTCAAATACTGTCAAACACAAACATGGTGACTTGTTGGCATAATGCACACACACATTGAAGACAGATGTTGGAGGGGCGCGCCATGTTATCGTAGTTTATCTATACCTACTATGAATACTCGAAATCTTTACTCGAGTTTCGAGTATTCGAATACTTCAATTCTATAACTCGAGGACACAATCACCTATCTATAGTTTAACTGACTCGATACATCACTATCACTTTACTACCGATTTCGGTCGTTAAGTGATAGCAATACATGTCGAGACTGCAGCCCCAGATGTCAATGATTTTTCATGATATAGACTATACAAAGTTTCTCTACTTTTCCTTATACCTAGGGTGGCCCATTCACTAAATTTTGATTTACAATTAATTTTACGTTTCTTGACTTTGGCAGACTGTAGCGAACAATGTACAATAATTTATGTTGGGATCCCTTGAACTAGAGCAGGATGTAGGAAGATTACCTAATACATTATTATTAAATTTTTGCAAATTATAGTATATATAGTTTTAAAGATCTAAGCATACATAGGGACAGACAGCGGGAAGCGACTTTGTTTTATACTATGTAGTGAAGATTTTCAAAACCTGATTTTCACGCAATTAATGTGTTACAATAGTGCAACAAAACGCAAAACAAGAATTTACAATTAGTAGTTTTACATCAGCTTTTGATAAACGACGCCTTTATTTTCAACGCTACAGGATAATCACACTATTTATCTCCATTGTAATGCCTTTTGGATCTTATCTCTGCATTTTTTGTAATAAAGTTACTTTAATTAAAATTAATTACACAACCTATTAAATCAGTACGGTTATTGACGTTTTTTCTATTAAAAGATCTATTAAATGAAATAAACTCATAAGATGTATAATCGTTTTAATTGATTGGTTAACGTTAAAATTGCCCTCAGATAATTATTTACGTACCTTTAATAGAAAATTAACCGTTGAACCTCGTAATAAAAATGGTCGTACCTGAGATATTTTATTTTTATTACACAAAAATCCACTACGTTTACTAAAATTGATCCTAAAAAGGAGTTTCGCGTTGTGGTCGTCAAGAGCTTCATTCAGGACTAACGTTTACGATTCTATTCTTAAAATCGTATAAAATCTATCCTTTTCCCTTTCCGCTCTAAGTGAAACTACGAATCTATGATATTGCATTAAAAGAGCTCCATGACTGACGATACTTATCTAGGGTAAACCAAGGTATAACTGGCCACTACCAATAACTAGCCACTTGGTACTTTATCTATTTGAAATAAGAATAATGTTTTATTTGCGCCATCTATGAACGTTTCAAACAAATGCCTTGTCATTCACCTTTCATAGTAGTTCAACTTTTTTTCGCTACGGACACTAGCGCCAAAGCAAACGGCCATTTACTGACAGTTGGTGTACGTGTCTCGACATGTAAGCTACTTCACTACGTAAATGTTAGTGGCTAAGTTTTTACAAAATTTAAATTATGGGTGATAATACTTAGCGTTGGTGAAAGAATCGCATATTTCTACGTGTTTGCATGGTGAGTTACATGGATCTTTAGCTTAATTCTAATAAAATCTTAAATAAGCCGTTATTGAATGGGTGGCTAGTTTCTGAAGTAATTTTTTGCATGTTTTTAGTTATTGGCCACGTATGCCAGTTACTAAAGTTTTACCTATTATTCAAATTTCTTTAAAAATAACTCGTATTTATGATATTTATAAGGTGTAGTATTGTGTATTTCCTTTTTAGAAGAATTAATCGACTCTAATCAGAAACTGGCATAGGTGGCCAGTTTGTGGCCAGTTACTAATCTATTTTCTTATTTTTTTTACAGTTCTTTGAAATGTTAGTAAAATGTCTAAAAAACGACAATACGGCAAAGAAACAATAGATAAGGCTCTTCAATTTATTGAGAATAAAGAGGGTTCAATTCGTCAGGCGGCAAAACAATTTGGTGTGCCTAGAAGTAGCCTCCAATTTAAAATTAAAAATCCTGACACAAAGTTTAAGTCTGGACCAGATCCAGTGCTAACTGAAGCCGAAGAAAACAGTTTATGTGACTTCATCATACAATTATCAAAGCGTGGCTTCCCAAGAAAGAAGGAGGATATCCAATTGTGTGTCCAGAATTTTTTAGAACAAAATCCGAGACCCAACCCTTTCCGAGACAACAAACCGGGAGATGTGTGGTTTAAGGCTTTCCTGAAAAGACACCCTAATATTTCTATTCGAACATCAGAAGGAGTTACCAATGCAAGTGCATGTGTTTCTGAACAGGATATTAGGAAATGGTTCCAGGAAATACAGCAATATATCGTCGAGGAAGAACTGAATGACGTCATTCAAGATCCCATAAGAGTGTTCAATGCCGATGAAACTGGATTCAATATTTGCCCGAAAACAGGCAAAGTACTGGCTGAGAAAGGGTGTAAAAATGTGTACCAGATAGAAAAAGGATCCTCTAAAGAGAACATTACAGTTTTATTTACATTTTCTGCTGCTGGACACGTCTTCAGACCAATGATTATCTATCCTTATAAACGGATACCTGACCGAGTTTCGTTGAGTGTGCCATCTGGTTGGGGAATAGGGCGAAGCGACACAGGTTGGATGACTGCAGCGGTTTTTTATGATTACATCTCTAATTGTCTGTACCAACAAATTTTAGAAAACAATATCCCACTTCCTGTAATTCTGTTTGTCGATGGACACAAAACCCACATAACCATAGAAGTATCAGAACTATGCCGCAGTCTTCAAATACATCTAATAGCGCTTTATCCAAACGCAACTCGCATACTACAACCAGCAGATGTTGCTGCTTTTCGCCCAATAAAGGTTGCTTGGAAGAAGGTACTGCGCGATTGGTACGCAGCGAATAATTATCAGAAGAGTCTGACCAAAGAAACCTTTGCTCCACTGTTAAAAACAGCTGTAGACTCGTGTTCTAAGAAAGAGACATTAATAAATGGATTCAGAGTATCCGGTTTGTGTCCATTTGAACCAAATAATGTCGATTTTAGCAAGTGCATTGCAAGAGTAAACCAACCTGATGATACACATACATATTTTTGTTTGAATCTCATTACACGTAGGGTTATTGAATGTAACCAGTGTAACAAACGGTTTCATTTAAATTGTATTCCGTCATATCACAGACTCCATGTACCTGTGGACGATGAGGATCAGTTTTTGTGCCACATTTGCTATCGAGAGAGTAACACTGACTCATCTGACGGTGATTGTGATGCCATGTTTAGCTCTGCTTGTGAAGAAGCACGAAAGCAAGGCTTCGGTACTTAACTTTATTCTATAAAACTATATTAATCTTAGACTTGTTGATTTGTTGTTCGTGTGAATTAAGAAAGTTCCTATATCGTATTATTTTTGATCTCATATTAATATTACGGGTAAAATGTTGATTTATTGTCTAACATAATGAATGTTGTTTTGTTTAAAGTTTATTTTTTATGTTCCTTTATAGATAGTAGGATGAAACTGAGACTTATTTCATGTGGCCAATAAATAGTTTAATGACGGCCAGTTTCTAAAATTTGTGGCTAGTAAATACCAAAAAGTGATAATTTTTTGATTTTATTAAAATTTGATACCAAATATTGTTTTGTTTTAGTTTTAAAAGCCTAAATTACATAAAAGAATGGGCATATTATTGTGTGTCATTGCAATAAATCTAATATAATAACCTATTTTGACATAATTCAAGTGTGACTTGGTGAAAGTGCTTAAGTGGCCAGTTACCGGTGGCTTTACCCTACATACCCCCCTTGGCAGTCAGCCCTGCTACCAACTTCATCATCATCATCATTCAGCCGAAAGACGTCCACTGCTGGACATAGGCCTCCCCCAAGTATCGCCACATCGACCGGTTCTGTGCTTCTCGCATCCAGCGGACTCCCGCGACCTTCAACAGGTCAACCACGCTGACTGGCAAATCTTTTCTCCACGGCATGCGACATTAGCTACAGCTATTCTCAAATAGGTCGTATCGACACGAGAGAAGTGAGACATTCTATAAAACGAAACATAAAGTTAGTAAATTAAAACACCAACCAGGAAATAATGGCACATAGACACAGTAGCCGATGTTGGCAACATTTCAACGGCCAATGATGGATTAATGGCAGAAACAGTATGATGATGACTTGTGCGTGAATATAGCAATGAATGTTGAACAGTGAGTAAGGAAGGCCTCAAAATGTATACAGAAGAGAAATTGAAAACCCTTCCTTTCGAAAGCTAAGACATCAGCAGGGGGGCTAACAACGCCGTGTTTGGTGAAATATATTTCGTTTCATTACTAGTATACATAAATGCAAGTGTGCTGCGCATCCAGTCGGCAGTTGTCACGCAGTTGCACCGACTAATCCTAATCGTCTTGAACTTGTGTACAGTTGCGACTTCATATCATAAATACGTATAATAATATGAATATGATTACGAATATGAAACGAAATACGTTTCACCAAACGCGGCGTTATTAGCATTCCAGGTCAATCGGAAATAAGAGAATGAGAATCAGTTACGACCTTTTTCTTATATCGTCAGTAAAACTGCCTTGTTTGTTTACGTATAGTCAGTTAAAACAAGTTTCAAATCATTAGTTTTGTCGGAAGATCCCATCAAAAAATTTACATAAATATAATTGTTACGATAACAATTTTTATTGCACAAAAAACACAAGACATTAAAATTAAAATTAAATTTGAAGGTCCATCTATTTAAATTGTTAACTGTTAAAAAAAGGAAAAGATAGGTAATTAGGTATTTATGCATTCAAAATATGTCGTAAATAAAGTATATCAAATAATTATCCGTAGTTCCCGGCATTTCATACATGATCTGTTGAAATATCATTATCTATCTGTACGATCTGCAATTTAAATAAATTCATAACTGCTTATACCATAACTAGCTAGAATCCAGTGGCATCATCATTGCCGTGTAATTGCTACATTTATATTAATAAAAAAATCGTTTTAATAAACATAGTCTACTTATAATTGCGTCAACTATTTACTACTTACAACATTGGTATGAAATCACACATAATACATAAATATCATACAACTATTAAATTATTTTTTCTACTAATAACTGGAGGACATAGAAGACGATAATATATCCAATATAGAAATACTTTATCAATTAAGTTATTAATTTTCTGTCTTGATTGATGCTTTACGTAGCAAATACGCGTATCAAACATTTTTGATTTGAACATCACCGTATCTAATCACTGAAACCGGATAATTAAATATCCTTTATGTACAACGCCGATCCGTATGATGTACCGTTATATGTATGCTTTACAGATGGAGTATTCATAAAAATTTGTCAAGCAAGATCTGTTCATGTCAACCCTACCGTAAAGACAAACTAAAACCTTTTATTTTTGTTGGATGTACCTGAATACTCAGTTTTGCGCGACGCTGAAGCTTAAACACATATCTACTTAGAGCGTAGATCCGAATCCGAGAAAATACGATTCGAGGAAACTCGGTTGCAATGCGGTCGGTTCCATGAAATTCGGATCGGATGTAGTGTACAACCGTTCATACTAGTAGTAATGCAACTTGTTCCGATCGTTTTTCTCGGCTTCGGATCAGGCGCAGTGCACGAGCGCTCTTATACTTCAATGTATAGGTACATCACAAAATTCACAAATATTGGTTTCAACATCATCGTATCGAATCGAATTATTCACTGATTTCGCTGGCGCACACGCAGCGATCTTGGCCTCCGACACCAAAGAGTCGATTGGCAAAATCATTCGTTAAACTTACTTCATGTCCATTGATATGCAGTATATTAAAAAGGGACTTGTATCTCTGTTATATCACATTTGTTATTTCAATAGCTTTAATTTTGACAATACAACAATATTCATTGCGTGGTATATAGTTGTAGAGAAGTCGTCTTGTTAATACGTACGTTGCTATGGAAGTTGTTGACTTGTCAAAATCAAAGCCATTGCGATTACGAGTGCTTTGCGCAATTATGATAAAGGACTTCTTTTTTTAAAATCAATCATCGAGTAGGTACCTACCTAAGTAAACGTTGCGTGCCACTCAAGTTCACTATCCACCAGGGATACCTAGGAGAACCTAAGCGGCCTCGCTTAAGTTCCGGATCGTGATTGATGGATGAGTCTTGTCAACACGCGCTGATCCTTAGCATTTGTCGATGCACGCGATCCTCTTATCCTTGGTGCAAGTGAAGGGCTAATGCGTGTCAATGTCCGGCTTTTAATAAAATCCTAGTAATAAAAATGATTGTTTTAGTACATACATGTTATAAAAGGCCAAGCATCATTACGGCATCAGGTATCGTAAAAAGCTAATCAATTGATTCGAGTTGGCTGTGTTTTCTTCTAAACACAACCAACTCGAATCAATTGATTAGCTTTTTACAGTTCCTTCCTTGTTTTAACAATGAATAAGAACATACAAAGAGGGGCTCGTGGCTACATAACAACCGCGCGGATCATACGATTTGCAAGGTTAAGCTGCGCTTGCCGCGGTCAGCCCGTGGATGGGTAACCGTTCGTTACACATCGAGACCCGTCCGTGCCTCGGAGAGCACGTCAAGCCGTCCGTCCCGGGTGTCATACGAGGACAACCGGTCTAAGTGTTGTAAGCCACAAATTGCATTTTTGTGTTTTTCACGTAAAATTGACTAATTTTACGTATTATTATCTGTTCCAAATATAAAAATAGCAAAAATATATAGTTTTTCGGTCTCTCTTAGCGCAAACGTAATGCCGATGACCCTTCTGGTAGGTCCACTGGCCATATGTACGGCGGCCTGGCGTATGAGCTCTATGAAAAATGTGAACACGAATGTGTTAAAAATAGCAAAAATATATATAGTTTTTCGGTGTTTTTATATTTGGAACAGATAATAATATACATAAAATTAGACACTTTTACGTGAAAAACACAAAAATGCAATTTGTGGCTTAGAACAACTTACGTAGGAGGCATCGATACACATATATATTGGTATTCAGCCGCATCTGGTTAGACTAAAAGCTAACTCCAAAATAGTTGGGAAAAGGCTAATCAGAACCCAATTAAGAATAATGTAAGTTAATCGATTCACAAAAAGATATCTAACAACAAACACGCAGAGTGCTTTTAACTTACGATGCAGTTATTACATGCCCTTTAAACGTAAAGCTATTTCTGATGTCGCTGAAGACACTTAATGTGTGTGTGTTTGTGCTAAATCGTAGAAAACGCTTGTAAATATCACGTCATTGGAATGGCAATTATGTTTATTCATCTTCACTTAAGTTATAATAATTACTGTATTGACCCTCGATTGTATCTAATTCTCCATATCTGCGTTGTGATTCTTCAATGATGTCCTTTTCTGGAAAAGTTGAAAGGCGTATGATGCATCTTCGCACCATATACATATTGCGAAACTGTTAACCTATAATAATAAGTGCGTTTGTTGTATATGCGATTTAATTACGTTAAGTCATGACTAAAAGATGACAATTGAACTTTTACTCAACACGTTCTGGGGGCCTACTCCCTAAGTCCGTCAACGAAGTTAGTCGCCCGTCGGAAAGTAGCCCGAAATGTAGGAGTGAGCAAAAAAAGTGTTAAGTTCAACTTTTCGGACGGGCAAAAACACACTGGTAGTAGGGACAACTGTCAAATTGTGTTGTCATTCATTCTTAGTTCGGGCCACGTAATAATCGTATGTCCGTAGGTGATAGGGAGTAGGAAACGCTCGTAACTAAGGCCGAAACCACGGACTTCGTGCTTAGGGAGTAGACCCCTAGTGCCGGATGCCCCTTTAGTCGCAATCGCGATGCCGAGTGCCCTCGTTGAGGGCTTATTTTAAATGTAGGTTTTCCTTAGAAAATACACCGTCATAAGACAAGTAAGTAACAAGACCCCCTGAAAACACTATTTTACTACGTAGTAGCGTGTTTTATGACACGGTTTTTAATGTAATGTCAAGAACCCTCCTCGAGAGTTCTCTCTTAAGCCGGGTCCGCAGCGCCAATTTTCTAACATGTTATTGTGTTTTCGCGAACAAAACTGTTAAGCCACGCCCCTATTCGGTTATCAAACAATGTTAAGCCGGGTCTGCAGCGCCAATTTTGCTAACAAAACTGTTAGGCCACGCCCCTATTCGGTTAGCAAACAATGTTATCCTGTTTGCAAACACGAAAACACGGAGCAGCGGACCCGGCTTTAGTGCAAACGTAATGCCGATAACCCTCCTGGAAGGTCCACTGGCCATATGTATGGCGGCATGGCGTATGAGCTGTATGAAAAGTGTGGTGAACACGAATGAAGAATCACGTCGAGTCGTAGTTAATAATGTTTTTGCTCTCGGATAAATCTATCCACGACGTTTTGTCTTTACTATTTACCTATGCCTTTTAACTGTAAATACAATTTTATCAACACACTTGATCGAAATTCTGTGTAAATATCATCCGTTTTGTTTCGCAGAGTTATGTGTTAAAGCGATGAACGGCTTAGCTTCTTCAGGGCTAATAACAATGGATGAAGCTAGTTGTATAGAGTCAACTGAAGCTGGACGACTCATGTCCATATTTTATTTGGACTTGGAAACTATGAAGTTGATTATGAAGGTAAAGTACACTTTACTTAAGTCAGAGGTAGGCATCTTGTAGAAGAAGTGTAGCCAAGCTTAAAACATTCAGCTTTCATAAAATTCTCGATCTACTACATGTAACAGGAATGGAATAACACACTCAAACACCCCATTTAAATTATCAGATATAATCGTAATACATACAATCAAATTTTACTTTTACGTGGTCAAATATTGTTTATTTATGAAAGTAGTATTACTTTTCATTGTTAACTGCATTTCATAATTAGTCGTAAGGCCTAATTTAATAGACTTAAAAAAAAACCACTTCATGATGGCTGAAATCGATACAGTAGTCGATTCTTAACAAACTACTTTCAGGGTTTGCGTTTATTATGTTACAAGTTGTATAACTGCCCGCAGTATGTCTGCTGCGGCGTGGCATAGTCTACCTACTTATTCCACTTTTTTGTAGAAGAAGGACTTCGTTCAGCCGTTGAATGAGTCTTGATCTGTTGCTGATGACCATGCTTCATATCATAATTATCTATTAGCTTCAGCCCGGCCGCACATTGTTAGAAATTTCTATCAGAAAATTTCAGCCGCGTGCGCGAATGCTCTCTGCGCACAAGTTTTATACTAGAGTCAGCAGGCTGCCGGATCCGGAAAATTCTGACAGTGTGCGGGGTTTAGTACAAAATGTGTGCAACGACTGCGCGTCAGAAATTTTCTGTCAGACATTGTCTTATAATGTGCGGCCGGGCTTAAACTCTATTTTAGATGGCGTGTCTATGTACCATCACTACTTGAAACGCAAACAACCTCTGCAGACAGACGGAGAAGTGTAGTGAATTAGGGGCTTGTTATCTCGTGCATGTTATAAAGGCCACTCGAGGGAACTGGGCTGTAGCGACGCTCCGAAGCGACCGGCTAACAACCTGTCATTAATTACGCACTATTACCATCTTTAACCCTACGAGCTACCACAAATTACTAAGATGTAACTACTGTACCACAGCGCCGATTTTCAATGCTTTGCAAAGCTTGCGTTTATCTTAGTGCTGATACATCTTTTACTATTAATCGTCGAAAGTCTCAATCGATATTTATTTCGAAATTAAAAAGGTGACTGTTTGTGTCTGGGTGCAAAACGTTTGAAACGAAACCAAATTCGATTATGAACATTTAAAAAAAAAAACGTAGGAAGAACATACTCAGACCCTCATCGATAGGCTGTAAACGTATTTATTATGTTAGTACCTGCCTAATCCACTAAATACAGTGTGTAGATATTTTAAGTCGATTAAACTGTTTATCTCTGCTTTCAAGTGGCATCAACAAAGGTGCTTTAACTGATACCGATTGAAGTTCTATATACACTTGGGGGCAAATAAATCCACTTCTTTTTTCACGTGTCCTGGTTATTAGTTTTGGTTTCATGGATTATATACTAAGTTGACAAAAAATTACCCTCATGTTTCGAATTGATCTGTTTCTTAATAGGTACCAAAAATAATAACAATTATACATGAAAAATAGAAGTGGCTCGATTTGCTTGCTCCCAAGTATAGTTAGAAAAAAAAAACAAAGATACAAAATCATTATACACCTACATACTATAAAGTTCCGTACTGGAAGTGTCATTATATGTCCGTAAGTTTAATTATCGACCTTTTTGCTAAAGGTCGAAATGAGCTCTTGGGCTTAATTGAAGAATAATTAAGTACCTACTGTAATATTCCGAGACGCGCAACTTTTTGCTTATAGGCTAACTTAGGTTTAGCTAATAATGTAAAAAGCTGGCATTGTAAAAGTCAAGATCTTATATGGTTTAATGACAATCGCTCCATGCGCGACTGAATTCATAAACAGTGCTACACGCGGTGTACGTACACATTATGGAATGTTGGGCTGTGAATTTAGGACATCAACAACTACTTTAATTTTTAGTTTTAACACAGGTTTGAAACTTTAATATGTAAGGACGCCACCGCAGCACTATCTTGGACTAAAAATGTGATATAGCAGTTAGATCGGTAACCTGTATGCTGAAATCATCGTACTGCGTCTGCCAATCTTCCTGCCAAATCTTATAAAAGAAAGTCTTTATATTACTTAGGGCCGATTTCACCAACGTCATGTAACTTTTATCTAATGAATAAAGGACAATGGGTAATTAAATAAGGGAAAAGTAACGAGAAAAAATGTTGACTGTAGCATTATGAACTATGTCTGTCTTTGTTGCCCTCGTGGAGTAGTTTAATTAATCCTAAGACAGCATGTTTCAAACATGCTGTCTTAGAATTTTTCCGTGTGGAATTTCTCAGTAGCAGCTCGGAGTCTGGATTTGTGCTCGGTTGATGGCGATAGGCTCGTCCCCTATTACATGGGACTTAAATATAACGGCGAAACGTGGCTGTACTATACACCTCTGCCAACCCTTCGGGGGATAAGACGTAAAGTTATGTTATAACTGGGGTATAAATATAGCGGTTTGACATATTTTGTATACAAAAGCTGTCGAAACGTCAAAATTATTCCTCAGATACAAGTTATCTGACGATTGAAAAATAGATCCTAAAACAAGTAACTAATTTCTCAGACACAAACTACCCAACGTTGGTAAAATCCGCCGGTCCTCGTGAATTAAGACTACTTTATTTACCTTTAGATTGAAGGCACAGAATCCCTAGATCGCCTCCTCGTACTAATATGCGAGAGTCACGAGCTAGCTGACATGCACTTGAGGGTAGATGAACGAAGGTGTTTGAATACTCTCAATAGGAACAACGCCGCGGCAACCATTCGGTTCCCTATGAAGGGCAAGATCAGCACACGACAGATGAAGCTTAATTGGTGAGTATATTTATTTATATTTAATTTAATAGTACTTTATTAGTAGGAGATTGACAATTTACCCCTGTGTTAAAAAAATCGTATGTACTAAAACTCGACATGTGTAGATAAAGCCAAGGCCAGATTTAAAGGTTTGGAGGTCCTGGGGTCGAACAATTTTATAGGAAGACGAAAAAAAAACTATTTTTCAAACATTTATACTGAGCCAAAAAAATGCTCTTAACGAATATATGAAGTCATCGTAAAATACAAGAAATAACTATACAAAAGTGAAAAATTTGATTAGGCGAATGGAACTTGGCGAGATTTTTTCGTCGAAAAATCATCAATAATTTCGGTGAAATCCAGCTCTTGGGGTAAATTACTTTCAATACTCAGTAGGGATAACATAGACAGGCGGTTCTGTGTCATAAAAATATCAAAAACTCATATTGTGGTAGCTAGGGACTAAAGCCCCTGTTGCCTTTACCTAAAACCGGCCCCGTGTATAACGTACGGTTTCCGCTTAAGATTTAGGGTCAAAATACACGTCCGATAGTTGCTTCCGGGAGCCGGATCCGACTATCTGATCGGATTCATGAAATACACGTACGATTCTCGTGTTCGATTTTTTCCGTACGACGACAACGCCCGGACGATGCTTACGATTCTGACATCCGATCCGATAGCTGATCGTACGTGTAATTCATGTTCAAACAAATGTATGACGCGGAGCCCTTCAGATAGTCTGATCAGACTATCGGAAGCAGCTATCGGACGTGTATTTTGACCCTTAGATCACAACACAAAATTTTGTTAAGTCTAAAGTCGAATAGTGATAGGTTAGCAGTTGAACGCGTGCCTTCCATGCAGAGTATGACTCCGATCCTGGCCTCCACCTCTGACTTTTCGGATTCATGTGTAGATCACAATTTGATAATTATCATTTGCGTTAACGGTGAAGGCAAACATCGTGAAGAAACATACGTGGCATATATGACATGGCTCCAAAAAAGCTCTCGATGGCGTGTGTAGTCAACCAATGTACACACTTAGAAGAGGCCTGTGCCCAGCAGTGGGACAGTATTAGGCTGATTATGGTTTTGCTTAGGTGGGTGAATGACGTCAGCAGCTTTTTAGTTATTAGTTCATTATCTCTTTGGTCTAAGGCAGAGGTTCCCAAAGTGATCCAGGTGAGCCCACAGGGGTCCACGGGAGACTCGACGAGGGTCTACGTTGGCGTGACAAAAAGATCTAATCTTCACATTTTACATGGTAATAATTATGGTAGAAATGTAGCTGCACCACCGGAACCAGCTAAATTTTGGAAGTGGTCTATGAGAAAAAAAGTCTGGGAACCGCTGGTCTAAGAGTTCAGAATCAACATCACTCTGGGCGCTAAACAACAATCAGCGATCGCAAATCTGTTTACCAAGATCGTTAGACTGTTCAATAAAGTAGTCATAATCATAGCAGGCTAATGCTCAATCGTTTAATAATCTATCCATGACATGCTTCTCTTGTTTATCCAACTTTTAGAATAGTTAGACGTACTTCAGGCCATGGTATATAACTCCGCCTGGTATTTGTTCTCTTCCCGCGACAACCTCATCTACGTCAGGATTCGTGATATATTCCCACCAAAAACAAAGTTTGACAACAGAAACCGTAGGTATTTTTTTTTCTCTTTTACTGCTGTTGCGGACCCCTTCTACGTAACCGGGCTGTTATTGGCGAGACCTGAAGGGTCTCCAGCCAAAGAAACCTTAGGTAATTGGTTCATCAGTAGCTATAATGACACGGGATGAGACTACTTGTAGTGTTATACCATGCTTCAGGCATTGTTTATGGTTATTCATTACAGTCATTAATTATCTAAGTATTCGATATGTCGTTGAGAAGGGTAATATACAGGATGTAAACGAATTCGTGTAATTCCTTCAAACCGCGTGATCTACCTACTGGTGACACTGAATGACCCTGCGTAGGATTTTTTCAGAATCAACAAAAAAAAATTTCTAATAATTAACCAAGGTATTCTGTATCTGAGTAATTTTAGTGTCCCAAGTTAACTGACGGCGTGGAGCGATATCGCGCTAGTCGCTCCCGTCAGCTGTGTCGCCGTGCCTTCATTCATCTAAGCATGGCATCGAAATTTTATATCACAAAAAAAATTGGGGAAAAAAAAAGTATGTTTTTATTTTTAATCAATCTATATCCCGTGCGGGGTTAATCTATACCATTAATAGATCATGTGGTTTGAAGGAATTACACGAATTCGTTTATAACTTGTATTAAAATCTATTGTAAGATAAAGGCTTCTTCAGTGCCACAATAATTTAAATTGAGATAATTTGTTTGGCAGCATAATTCAAGCTGTTCTCGGATGTCTGTCGATCCCCGATCCGTCACTCAATCAGGAAGCCATGAAAATCATGAGAATCGCTGATAGAGTTTGTAAATGTTAGTACAAATAGTTAAATTATTTTTACCATTATCTAGGTATGTAAACTATGTATGTACTTTGATGGGCAATTGTCTATAAAATCAGCTTTATAATGCCTTTTAACGTGATCGTGACCTTTTGCCTGTGGTATTGCGGTCACGACATGGTACGAGTTTGTTTTATGTGGTTTTCAGTTAGTACGTTCAAGATAGCGGAATTACTTTTTGGGTGTTTAAGGAATGACGACGAAAATTAAAACAGAAACTAATAGTGATAGGCTTTTAGTCATTGTTCTGAACGACAGGGTGTGATAGATATCACAGAACACAGTACCGACGTTCTGAGGAGCAAACATTTGACTAAAAAATAATTAAGTATTTAGCTACATAAGGTTATCCTCATTGCTGATTTTATAGCTGCGTATTGTTAGGAAGATCTCCTTATCTAATAAGGTTCTGAAATATATCCTATATCTACAGTTTTAAAGTGTAGATTAGTATAAATACTATTGATATTCTTGAAAGATTAATGATGCTTCATTTTAGAATGAGTCAGCACAGAAATCGGAATCGGTGCAAAGGAACTAAGTAGTACCTAAATTTTAGCGTTACTGTTTTACTGGGATTCTAATGTACTTTTTGTGTATTGTGATATCGACAGTGCAAAACTACCATCTAATGCCTAGTTTTGTCATTCCCAATTTTGCAGGTCTAGTAACATACGTCACCCGCCCAGACCTAATATCCCATCAACCACAGTTTTACTCCGCTGTACTCAACTCGATTCTGCTAGCGAAGTGCGTATCAGCTCATCTTTGGGAGAACTCTCCGTTTGTTAGCAAACAGCTGAAGGGTATAGGACCTACTTTCAGTACGTTGCTCGCGTCAGCTGGCAAAGTCAACTTTATGTTGCTTGAGGAGAGTCATCCGAGGGATTTGGAAAGGGTAAGATTATTACATTTTGATGTGATGTATTTTATTTTGAAGTCTTAGTTGAGGCCAATAGTTACTTCCACTCCATTAGCATCGTTTGTTTCTTAGATATAACTATGGAATTTACTCTTGGGAAGATCTAAATACAAATCTTTTTTACTTGCCAATAAATATTGATGCTCGAGAATATATCGGCTGAAGATGTAGGAAGGCTTAGATAATTCCTCGGCACAGATATCAGTAAATTTCCATTTCCTTAGATAATGAACAAAGGGGCCCCTGCCGGCAATGTACTCCGCAAACAAGTCAGTTTGCTGCCAAAGTACCAGTTTACAATGATACCGGTAGACGAGAAGACTGTGACCGTACAACTTGTGTTGCTGAATCATTCGCACTTGTCTGAGAACATGGAGAGCTTGACGGCAGGAGATAGCCATAAAAGTTATATCATTGTGGGCGATTCTAATAATCATCTTTTGTTACTAACAGCTTTCAAGTAAGTAATTTCAACAGTTGCCAGGTGCTTCCAGATCGCAAAAGTAAAATGACAATGTTTTAAGGAAAAAAAAGGTTATTTTAGAAAAATTATAGTAGAATACAAACATCGTACAATCAGTAAAATTATATTCATTATTACTATTTAGTTCATCACTTTAAAGTGATCTCACTACTTAGGTTAACTACTCTTTTTCGAAGAAAAAGAAAAACAAGTTTTGAGTTCACATGAAATTAAATACAGTGTAAATATATTGTAATTACAGTGTATCTGGAAGCACTTATATTTACGTCATACTTTGGCCGCCTAAAGTTTAAAAAAAACAAGTACAAATCTGAAGAACCCATGATATTTAGTCCCAATAATTATCACACATATTATTATATTTTTTCATTGTTGCAGTCTCACTAACAAGAAGTTATTACTATTTTACAGGGACAAAGATTTAATAAGTGTTTTTGATGGTACCATAACCCATGAAGTAAGGCGAAAACATAATTTTGAACACAAAATATTTGCTCACTGCATCAGTTCCAGTTTCGGTTAGTTTAACTGAAAATATTAAGAATAAATTAAATACCTAATTATGTAATACAATATACTTTTTTTTCCTCGTGTCAATATACTTAACGCATTTTTCATTCCAGTGGGTGTCGACATACAGTCAGAATATTTGTTTAATGATTTAAACCAGTTTTCTGGAGGTTCATATATAAAGAATATTAATAATGAAATACCAACAACAAAAAAAATTGCAGAGAGGCAAACATGTATAACGGACACATTTAAAGAACGTAAAAGAAAGAACACAGATGCTATAGATAAAACACACTCAAAAGAAAAGAAGAAACGAGAGAATGCTATTATTACAAACTTTAAATCCCTCAAAGAGTCATTTGAGACAGCCTCTAAAAACTTAAAAACTAATTTGTATCTGCAAAGTAAACACTATAATGACCACTTAAATATAAAATCAGATTTATGTGCTTTGCCAAGTAATACCATGACCAACGTAACATGCTCTAAAAACACAAATCAAGTAAACGAAAACTTTAATACATTGTCAAACCAAAACAATTGTACTGAGGGTATTGAAAGCGATGAGTTTATTGATGACAAAAAGATAGAAAGTATACTCAATGAGATTGAAAATGAAATGTGTAAGAGCAAAATAACCTCAGCCAATACAAAAGCAGCTTTAAATAACGACAATTTTTACTTTCGCGAACAAACCGACCTTCAAAATCCTTTCTCTAAAAAAGCTGATGCTCCCAAAAATATGTCAAATCAAAACTTGATTTCAAAATCCAGTAGTTTCAAAACAATCAATGGATCAAGAAAGCGCAAAACACCAAAATCTAATTACAACTTCATAGATTTATTAGAAAGGAATTTAAGTTTGAGCGACGACGATGATAAAACTGATACTCTGGAAAAAAACAACGGATTTTCAGATACTATAAAATGCCAAATTCAAAAGTACTTGTCGAAAACTCAAAACAGAGCTAATGCACCAGACACAAATGTAGAAATGCTGTTGCATAGCCCTGAAAATGAACTGTCTAATCAGGATGAAAAGCATCATGAAATTAAATCTATGAATCCCGAATGCGAAAAACCTATTAAACCTATTCATAACCAATATCCCCGGTATGAAATAAAGGAAATTTTAGGTGAAACAAATTTTCTCGAACAAAGAAGCAACATCCAACAAACCAAGATAAAGCACGATGAAAACTTAATCTGTAATGAAAACCCTAATTATGATGATATGACGAATATAAATAATGTTGAAAAACAATATCAAATAAATAGAGTCGACAAAGGTCATTGTGATACAAATAGATCAGTAATTCAACCGTTGCATACAGCACATCATGCTACAATATTATTAGATGACGATGATACAAGCAGTAGTTATCAAAACC
Organism: Amphipyra tragopoginis; assembly: GCA_905220435.1. Lineage (NCBI taxonomy): Eukaryota > Metazoa > Arthropoda > Insecta > Lepidoptera > Noctuidae > Amphipyra > Amphipyra tragopoginis. The sequence goes on from HG992006.1 coordinate 11,570,405, forward strand.
ATTTAGTGAAAGAAAATAATCCAAGCGAGACAAAATCTATGATTGTTGACAAAAATAATTATATTGTAATGTGTATAGATGAGAACAATACTAATAAAAAAGAGAAAATTAATGAAACAAATAATGCCAATTTGAATAACATAATATCTGTAAAAAATAATAACATTGAAATAGATAGCAATGATTGCCGCGAGTTGAGTGTTAATAACGTAGTTTCAGATATAAAAATGATCGGTTCTAGTGAGGTTAGTAATGAAGACCCTACAACGAATAAAACTCACTTGAATGAGCTATGCACAGATATGAACGAACTTAGCCAGAACGAAATGTGTATTTTTGGCGAAGAAGGCAGTAACTCAAGATATATTCCTCTTGACAACAAAGGATTTCCTAATTCAAAGATAGGTGCTTTAGCAAAAATACCTAGCTCTGATATAGTTCTACAAATTAGAAACCCTTTAGTTGCAAATAACAGAGCACCGCATAATGATACCTTGATGATGGAAGATATCGGTCGTAACATACATTTTAAACAGGCACAATGTAACAAGAGTGTTTGTAATCCATACGTAACTGATTTTATGAATGATAGTCAACATATTTCAAGTAATTCCTCAAAGGATATAAATAAACAAAATACAGAATACGTGAAGAGATATACTTACTCTACTAGCAAAATTGATGTTTGTACTAAAGAAACCCCTGGATATTGTGTGCAGGTTATAAAAAAAGTAAAAATGGACCTAGACATAACAGCAATAGTATCTTGTAAACATAATTATTCTCAGAATTATAAATCAGAAGATTACGAAGAAGCAACTAAAAAAATTAAATGTATTGATCTTCCAATATCTGAGCACAGTATTCAGAATGTTAATCGAGACGCTAATAAATCTATTCCTACGGTCGATAATGAATTCCAAAGTAAATCAATAGTAAACCTACAACCAGTTAGATTACCCAGAACTGAATTTTCGAAGGCTGAGAATTTTCATAAACTGCCAAATAAAGTTATCATTCAGGAAGAAAATAAAAGAAATAATCTGCCTCTACCGATTGTCAAAAATAGTGATGATCTTACGACGTGTGATTCTATGATAAATAACAACAAATCGAAGAATAATGCTGATGAGATACAAAACCTTGAAAAACTACACGAAGATTTAAAAGAACATGATAATCTCACTGATGACTATGAACACACAAGTGCAAAGTTAGGACCAACAAAATCTGAAGATAATCCAGTTACAGAGGACAATAAAATAAAAAATATACTACAAAAATACGGCAAAATATTAGGGTATGTATATATTTTCTTTATTTTGTTTGTATAAGAAGCTTAATTTTTAACGTTATTGCCACTTTATACGTTTAAAAATAATTTAATATGAACAATCAATGTCTACCTAGAATAGAATAGTGGCCGCAAGTGTAGCTACCGGACTTGAGGTCTCAGATTAAAGTGCTAATCAATTTCTATATCAGGAAATTCTCAGTATCAGCACTATCTATACCTTAGTAACGAAAAATAGTACTACTGTTTGAAATTGTGCGATGAATGGCAAAGTAATTAGATTTATGCGCTCCTCCCTATTGTATGTTAGCGTCAGAGTGGCTAGTTGCCTATGGCAAGCGGCTCTGAAAGTATATTCAAGAATTGCTATCCAATTGCTTATATTTGCTACATTTCTTCAATAATTGCTACATAAGATACAATATAATTTTGATGATACATTCAGAGAAATATGAATATTTTTTGACCAGCCATTCTGACGTCAGGATGGATGATGGCCTCCGTGTTCAGCATGGAGGACGCAGAATTTCTAAGTTTGTTGTATCTATAATTGCTTACTAATTGCTACTTTAACGAATTTAAGTTTTAGCTTCGTACATACATTAGGGAAAAGAATATAGCTTTTATTAAAATTTGTACGAGTGCCTAATAATTTAGAAAGGCAACAGTTTTTTTTACTACAGCGTCTTATTCAAATCTTGCAGGTGTTCACTTCGACTTATATAATGATGTTTAAAATTTACTAGTATCAGTATGTATAGTACAGCTGAGTCAGTTATATACCTACGTTGAAAACTGTTCTAACTTATTTGATAAGTACATCCAAATTAAAATATGTGAATGTATATGTAGCAATTATTGAAGAAATGTAGCAATTATAAGCAATTGGATAGCAATTCTTGAATATACTTTCAGAGCCGCTTGCCATAGGCAACCAGCCACTCTGACGCTAACTATTACAATCCCTTGTCAGTCCCCTGAATACCGACAACGGCGGCATGTGCTTGTCCAAAGGGTTAACTGTATCACCTCCTCTGCCTACGCTTTCGGAATACAAGCGTGATATAATTTTATTATTTATTTTCACATCTATCTGAAAACGAAATATATACTTGATGTAGGTAATTAATTATCATCATAATATATTTGAAAGTAATAGTTTAATTTTATTAGACGAAAAGGTCTAAAAAGAAACACCTTAACTTTGTATGATATCAATTTACTTTGCAGAAAAAATGCCGGCAAAAACTTAAGCCCAAGCTGTTCGGGTATCAATAGAACTGTAACTTCTATCAAATCACCCACGATCAAATCTAAAAAACCTTTCAAGATAACCGATATTCACAAATTACATGCCACCTTACCAGATACTATTGTAGATAATAAACCTGAAGCCGAAAAAAGAACCATGCAATTCTCAAAAATAAATGAGTATGTTCAAACACAAAACAAAGATGATGATATGAATTCAAGTCAGAACATACAATATTCTAAAATTAGACCAATGGAAGAAACTGTTCCTAATTATGAATCTATCGCCGATTTGGATTTAGAACCGATCCATTTACCTGCCACTGTTGACTTAGAGCCCTCTAAAGATTTTAAAATAGATCAGTCAATGTTTGATCCGAAAACTCTTTTACAATGCGTAGTTAACGATGAAAGCGATGAGATAGTTCCTCCGCCTCCAGAGTTTTGCGACGGCATTACTTACTCGCCTGGCTATAATAATGCTGAAGCTTCTATGGCTGATGATAATAGTCAGTGTTTTAGAGAACCTCAGCTAGATATTTGTACAGAAAATGATATGGAATACAATGAAAGTATATTTGTTGATACGTGTGCTACAGACCTTACCCCTTCTGCGGAAATAGAAACCTGGAATTTATCTCGAGAAGATAGTTGGGAGCCTCGTAATTCCATGAATTTAAGTCCAGTGAAGTCTTTTACGATAATGCGAAAAAATACTAGGAATGACTGTAATTTTTTGCCAAATAGTCTAATGTCTAGACAGGTTAGGTTGGGAAAATATAGAATTAGTCCAAAAAATAAATTAAAAATAAGAAAATGAATGCTTTACGCACATTATGTAATTTTAGATTAATAAATAAATAAAGTTACGAAGTACCTATGATTGTTTGATGTTTATATTGATTTTTTTTAGGATACCTTAGCCTAACGTTAAAAACAAAAAGCGAACATGCTTGCATGGACCGAATAGGTACGTATTTTGGTGTGTCCAGTATATGCAGCAGTTGGCAGTGCTCCGCCAGTGCTGCTTACGAAGGAAAATAAATCAACAAGATTTTATGTCAAATTCAGTCTTTCGACTCATTTACCTACTTTTTAACAATAAACTTTTGTGTCATTATTTCTTTATAACTAACTAGCTTTTGCCCGCGGCTTCGCTCGCGTTAATTTATGGATCCCTAATTTTTTGATCCCAAAATATAGCCTATAGCACTCAGGGATAACGTAGCTTCCTATTGGTGAAAGAATTTTTGAAATCGGATGAGTAGTTTCGGAGATTACCTCCTACATACAAACAAACAAACAAATTCTACCTCTTTATAATATTAGTATAGATTCACAGAGGTATCTAAGTAAAATATAATAAAGTCGTATTCATGTATTTCTTCGGATAAATTGCAGATTAGGGATCTAGATAAACCGCCATAAATCTATAATCCATATTCTACAGATTTGGGAATTTCTTAATATATTTAAGAAAATCTTAACTAAACTCTTATATAAAAGTGATTAACCCAGAGATGATTAATGCACGCGTCTGGATTGAGGGCCCAAGTTATTTAATATATCAGTTTTAATAAATTCTTAAATAAAAATGATTAACCCAGAGATGGTACTTTCGGAGATTTAGACTATGCCACTTTATGCACGCGTGTGGATTGAGGGCCCAAGTTACTTAAGCATAACAGTTTTAAATCACGTTTAAGAAATTCATGGCCCTTTGCTTTAAGTTTTACTATTTTTACTTATTTCCGTCTTATTTCGTTTCGCAAGGATTTAAAAAATGGGCTTTCGATCTAGATGCACTTAATACGATGTGATTCGTCGTATTTGGGCGAATAAGACAAATACGCGAAGACGAATAGCGATGTGAAGTGCCAGCATTATGGCGCTCAGAGTTGTTAGCACATTTTGTAGTGTTGTGATCGTGAGCCTTGGAAAACGGCCTTAGGTAAAGGGTTTCACCGACAACTTATAATGGGGATTTAAAATAATAAAAAATAAGTTTATAAGCAACATCAAATTTATATTTAAATTAGCGCAGAAATAATTCATAGCAAAAATTAAAGTTAGTCTATTACACGTTCAAAAAAACCGTTTCACATAAATAGGTGAGAAGTGTGATAATTAATGTCCACAAAGATGACAATAATCTACAATTTATAACTATTTTATTATCTTGAGATTAATCTCAAGAACAAGTAAAACCAAGACTCACTAAACATAAAAACAATACATAAACTTCAATGCCACGACGGTCGGACATTATAATTTTATTTAGTTGGTCTTGGTTGAACGGAACTCCAATCCTTTACTCGAGTAGTCTTTTCTAACTTGAACAGTGCGATGTTTTACAAAGGCAGGTTGAACTCACACCATTCAATTTAAAAGAAACTTGGTGCGTGCAGTTTCCTCGTCATTGCTGGCAAATAAAAGGCAAAGCACCGACGACGACACTGTACAGTTAGAAAGTTACAACCTCTATACTTTGCATTAAAATAATGCCCATTTTCACAGGCAAGGGATCCTAACTTCGCAACCACTAATTCCAGTGATAAATTCACTCTAGCACGTAGTTCTCAGCTTCCCTGCAAAGTTATCCATCTTGTATTCAAAAGAAAACCTAGAGTCACTGGTTCAAATTTAAATAAAAACACTCTGCAATCCTGCCTCATATGATTCATTCACAAATTCCAACCCTTGCGTTTTGAAAAAGGTTTGTTTTACAAGTTCAAGTCGACCGCAATGTTGGAGCTTGGTACAAAGCAAAGGTCGGGCAGTTCGTCAACAAGACATTACTAGCTGAGAATAATTTTTCCGTTTAATGCTCAGCATGTTAGATAGCTTCTTAACACACGACACTTAACTAAATTTATGTAAAATAAGTATATATCTGGTTTAACAAAATGAAAAAATATGACTGGCTATGCCATGATTATAATATACATTAAAAGCTAAGACTTCAACTTTTGTCTGATAAGTATACATTTTTATTAATATGAATGCAAAAATCATGCCTAAATAATGCTGAATATTAAACTGGAAATATCCACACTTTTTTTTCTTTTTTTATATTTTATATTTTTTTTGTTTATTTTTATATTTTTTTTAAGTAATTTCCACGCTGGGAAAATTACACTAATTCTATGCAAAGTATAGCTTGTATTTGTTATGTAACCACTCCATACTTTGTTTCATTTAAATTTACGGGCTATGCCATTTACCCTCGCACGTTGGCAGTAATAGTACAAGTGAAAAGTCACTTGTTGATGTTAGATTTAGTGTAAAAAAAAAGAAACTTAAACAGTAGTATTTGAATAAATGCACTGATAAGATGGACAAGTGCAAATTAAAATAATGGAGAAAAGAATCACAAGTAAGATACTGCAAACATGCCAGTTATAAAGCATAGCCCGAAGTGCTGATTGCACACGGGCATAATGCCATATTCAAATGGGAAGTGGTGATAAAGATAAGTATAGGCTCAAAACCTAGCGACATCAATCACCAGCTCAAGTGCCATGTGTTCACCACTAAAAAGTTATCTGTTCAAATAACTCATTTATAATTATATGCATACTGTGGAGCACCCGGCAAGTAGTGCTGATGTCGCAAGATTATGAAACATTCACTTTTTAGTCATGATCTTCAGGTACTCAAGAGCATTCTGAGCCGCAGACGACTGAGCATCCTTGCTAGTGAGTCCGGATCCATAGCAAACAGCCACTGGCAATGTAGACAGCTGGACAAGGCACTGGCAGCGACCGGTCATTGACTTCTCTTCAATATCTACATAGGTTACTTCAAACGACTGCTCAGATGCGATCTCTTGCAAAAATTGCACGAAATTGAAGTCCTTGTTGTTTAGCGGGGTCACCTGTTGCAGAAAAATACACACATTAGCATCTTTATAATTACAGATTCTTCTATAGCCAGGCTACAAACAAAGTATCATTAATTTCATGCATTGAAAGAGAATGGTATTTGATTTCACTTTAATTTATTTCATTTTCACACATCCATGCATAACAATTCAAAGTATAGCATACCTGCAACTTGGCCAGGTTGGGGCCGACCGACTGTTTGAGATGTTTGTGAAACTGCGACACCTTGTGGCTGTGACTTGTAGTCAGAGTGGAGATTTTACTATCTTTCAAGTCGGCATAACGGGCCGCGACTCCGCCCTAGAACATAACACGAAATATAAAATCAGGTAAATTTTAACGCGAGTGACCCTTCTGTCCATTCATGCCTGCAGAAGCCGACCGAAAGATAGTAAAACACCTGGCCAAGTGCGAGCAACCCTCACAGGGAATGATACAAAAGAGCCACTTAGATGGCTGACGCTACTCTAGTGATCTGTTAATAAATATTGGAGGGAAAAAAACAAGAGTACATAAATGAAACATTATTAAAGTGGATTTATTATAAGTAATTTGCAAAGCTGAAATTATTGTGAACAATATCATACTGTTAAATTCTTTGCTCTAATTATTATTTAAAAAAATGTAGATTATGTTAGTAACAATATCTCAATTAGCATTGCAAAATTAGATGTTATGAGCAAATCTTATACAAAACTGTTTACATAGCTTAAATATTTAGTTAGAGGGAATTAAATGCATTATACCTCTTCCTCAGGCTGGAATGATTCTGGGGGGTTGTCCTGAAGAGCTTGCCACATCTTATAAGCAGCCTGGCGCTTAGCAAGCTTCTTAGACTTGCCAGTTCCGACTTCACGGCGCTTCAGCAGAGTGCACACAATGGTGAACTGACGCTCATGGGGCAAACCTTAAGTACGAAAAAACAAATGAATATTGAGTTAATTTTCTCTAATATGTATGTACTTCTGTTGATGAGCTGAATTTCATGTTACAACAAAAGTATTTGTTTATTATGAGTATAATTATTTAACTTACGCCTGTTCACATTGTCATCATTCTCAGCATGGTAAGAAGGTGGTGGCCAGAATCGCGACATACACAGCTCTTGCAGCCAACCAACAGGATTGCCCATCAATTTATCTTCAAATGACGATACCACAGTTCCACTGTTAACAAAGTATTTATTGTTAAAATAATCTTAGCATAAATAAAAATAATAAACATTGTAATTACACTCACGTCTCAGGCACATTGCCATTGGTAGACTGATCAGCAGGTGCGGCCCCAGTCAATTTATCAAGCAAAGCCTTAGCTGCAGAATGCTTGGCTTCCTTCTTGGAGCGTCCAGTACCCATAGCTGTAATGACATCTGTTATTACATTGTTGTAAATGTGAATAAAGTATTGTACACACTTGCAAGTACATACCAACAAGATCAGCAACAGTTACTCGGTAGCGGAAGGTTGGCTCATGTATCATGCCCTCTATCTGCACCAGTTCATATTTAGGCACAGTACCACGACGTGCTAGTAGTTCTTGGAGCACAGACACAGGAGTTTTTAATGGAAGAGACTCCATTTCCTGTGAAAATATTATCATTAATTTTAGTAATGCACTCAGACACTTTTTCTTACACAAACTTACCCCTTGATTCAGAATGATTTGAGGAGTCAATTGATGAACAATTCGGAACCCAAACAGTCCACAACTGCTTACTGAAAAGATTCTGAATCGGAGGGCTGGACTCTTACTACTGTTAATAGTTCAAAAATCAAACATTTGGACCACAAGTGGAACATGCCTACCATAGCTTTCCGAACTGTTAATAGTCTATCTACAAGTTGTAACATAAATAAGTGTACAACCTCTTAAGAGGTCATTGTACTCATCATTATGAACAACTTTTACTATGGGACCAAACATGAAATCGCGAAAAAAAAATCCGCAGTTCCCTACATTTTGACGAGATATGCGAACATTAATGTAGGGAACAGCTGTTTCTTTTTTCGCGATTTCAGATTTGGTCCCATAATCTTAAGTTGTTCATAATGATAAGTACCCCCCCCCCCTGATGATGACCCCTTACGAGGTAGTGCGTTAATTATGTTACACCTTGTATATCCTATTCAAGGAACAAAAAAAACTAAATGATAAACAACATTTTACTATAATTATTGAGGGCCTATTCTGCTAACAATAATGTTGCCAAATCTCAAACAAACAACAACCGTCTGTCAGTTTTTGTTTACAAGAACTATCAAAATGTTTGGTTTTGTTTTTGTTGTCAAACTATTTTACAGTTTTAGTAAATGAAAACTGTCTGAATGAATAGTTCGGCTTTGGTATGTTTGTATCAACATTCCTGTTTGCAAAATTTGCCTGCTGTTAATAAAAGGTTAACAGGAGGCGTTCACAGTAACATTCAGGAAGATTGATTTCTAGCAAAAATAAATGTGATGTTAATTTAAACACTTATTCCTGTAGTAAGTTTTGAATTTTTCACTGACTAGTTTTTTATTTCAGAAAAAGAGGGTGCAGTAAGATTTGTAAACAATCTTACTGCACCCTATTTTTGTGAAATATATTGATATTGTAGCAATACAATAACTTGTTATTCAAAATCGCCATGTAATGATTATTCAGCCGTTTCTAATTTATTACTTAACAACTACGCTGACTAAATGAAAGTGCGATGAAGTAACAGGTACTTTACACAAAATGCTATGAAAATAAAAAAAAATATAGGGTACTCACTCTCTTAGCGGCTTCATCGAGCGGCAATCGTTCTAAGTTGTTGGGAGGCTTAGGCCTGTTCTGATAACGGCGACGCGGACCGTGCGGGGCGTGCTCGCCGTCCGGCCCGGCACCATGCACTGTCATGCCGTGCACAACACCTGGGATGCCGCCCGGCACCACTCCCGGATGCGGGTGTACTACGTTACCGTCCATCTATGCACAAACATTCATAATTAATCTCCATTGCAAAACAACTACCTACAACTGCAATACAACCATTGCAGTCCGTATTAATTAGCTGTCAAATTACAAAAAATAGCCCACGGTCAAATTGCAGAATGAAGTGGCCTGATCTATACGTAGATAAACTAATTGCGAGTCGAAAGGTAAAGCTAACGAATAACGTACCTGACTCCTAAGAACATACATGGTAAATTTTCACTAGACAATGTCACCACTCCCACGATAACGTAAAACTATTTCCTCTTAAACGATTATCGGTTCTTCGTAATTATGTGAAAAGTAAAAAGATCTCTCGTAAAATTAGTTCGTAAGCACTGGGTCGATTAGTACTTGAGGAGCACGCGAACTTTAGGCGTGATACTAGTTCTGTGACATGGCGGCCGCCAGCCATTACAGTGACTCAAAATGGCTACACCGCATGCCGGCATCCGGCACTTACTCATAACAAACTTAGTTCTAACTAAATCGATCATATATCACTATACAATTTGATTTTAGATAATTTATAATGTAATCCAACTGGATTCAAGTAAATTTGAATTTCGAGATTTATTCTGCATCAACTTACCATCTTACAAGTTTTCTGTCCGAAGGAACTTGATAGTGAAACACCACTGAAAAGATTCGAATAAACAATTATCTATTTGCATATAGTTTCAGGTTATTAAATATAAAAGAAAATTTATACTAACCACGTAAAGCTGCCTACTGCTTCAGGTCAGGTCTGCAATCTTCAGTCAAGTAAAAAAAGTAACGAAGGGAAATTATCAAGATAAAACCCTATAAAAATCAGAAGTACTGCTTATGCAGAGAGAAAGGTCTAATCGCGGTCTTACTAATAGAACTTTTTAATTTAGCATGGTTATAATCTAATGATGTCGTTTTAAACAATCAGATGTCACTAGTGTCGTTGCAACCCAAAGAGAATAGTAACTCCTCGTTTACACCTGGGTGTAAAACATAGTGTAGACAATCTGTATCAGAAAAAAAATGCAATTTCTTACAAACATAATAATATGTAGATCTTTAAGCACTTGTTTTGTATATTTTTTACATTTCATTAAGTGTTATGAACAATTAGGTAATTTCTTTTAAAAAGACATTTGTTTACAACTTGTTTTTAGGTGTAAACGAGGGTTATCTAATCACAGACTAACTAGAGATACTGCGAACATACGGATAAATAACCCCGGTCACTCACATTCGTACGAATACGGAAACCCGCAAGCCCACACAAGTGTGGGACCACATTTGCAAATGATTAAGCAAGGGTTTTCCACACTAATTTGAAAACATTCGTACTATGTACGAATGTTTGCGCGCATGTGAGTGACCGGGGTAAGATGAGAATGCTTGATGTAATTATTAGTATTGTATCCCTAAATAGTCTGTGTTATTACTTTATTAGTGAATGCGATCAGTACGGCAATTTTTTTTTTCAATTTTTCTTAAATATATACGTAAAAGAATGCAGTAATACGCATTAGGCTTGTTGAAAAAATATCGAAATATCGATATTTTTGATTCGATATATCGATATTTTTACCCGATATATTTTAATTCGATACATCTATATATCGATACAAAATATTCAATATCGAAATCGTATCAAAAACGATATTTTTTTTTGAAAATTTTATTTATTACCAGAATATTTTGCAGAATTCAAAGCCGTAAAATATAAGAACGAACGGAAAAAAGGAATTGTGTTGTCTATGACTAGCACTAGCTGCTGCAGCCAGTAACAATGCAGCTAATTTAGCCTCCCAAAGTAACAGAATGCCGGACGCGTTGAAGCAATTCCTAGATGCTCCAAATTTATCCCGTAAGGAAAACCCGATAAAATTTTGGATAGACACGAGACAATTTACCCCAGTTCTTTCGAATCTGGCACTTGAATAATTGACACCTACGGCTTCCTCTGTGCCTTCAGAGAGAATAGTTTCTGCCGTAAATCTAGCGGTTCCTAATAAATCTTCTTCTTCTCTCGTGTCAGCACGAGCTATACAAAAATAGCTCATGCTGTGGTGAAAAGATTAGATAGTTAGGTATTATAGCAAGGTTGGTAGCGGGCCCTACCTACTGGCCGGACGTACTGAATGAAGTATCGATTTTGCCTAATAAAAAGGAATAATGATTGAATTACTTTCGTTTTTATTAAGATTCTCATACATTAAAATAATGTGCACTTTTTATAAAAAAACTATTACCTATTATTGAGCCAGACTGAACTAAATACATTATTATTTTAAAACCGAAAATCTCTGAAAATTTGACCGATATATCGATATTTTTTCCTCGAAATATCGAGGTCGATATTGATATTTTAATAAATATCGATACATCGATATATCGATATTTTTTTTCACTTCCGACATCCCTAATACGCATTCGCAATTTATAAAATTACGTCTTAACAGATGTTCATATTTTACGTAAAATATTAAAGACACAAAATAAATTGAATTTTGCGGACCGACTAATCACATTCACCATAATTATCTAGTCCTTCCTAGTAATTTAGTAGCAGTTTACACTTGCCACTTCAAGAAAAATCTTTACAAACTACTTATTTCGTAGATTAAAAATAATAATAAAATAATAATTAAAATTAATCCCAGATATTATTTCTGGTTGTTCTCGTCTTGCTAATGGTGAATATTGGCATAGGCACAACACAGTGGCTACGGTTATCCACTAGGAATTTGCTCTTAAATACAACCTTGTGGACACGGTACATACTACAAGTATGTGCCCGACCCAGTTCTCGAGAATAGTCAAGTCACGTTGTACTGGAATCGATCTATCATCACCTAGTTAGATCTATTGTTGCCAATAAGCCTGACATAGATGTGATAGATCAATATTAGAACTTCGCACTATGATTGTTGATTTCACCGTCCCACTTATGACGAGAATCTTGTAAAAGCCAAGAAGTATAAAGAAATTAAATACCTTTAGTTCGCACACTATGCTTTTGACATGTAGGATGATGCTTCAGCAGATATAGTCGTATTTATTAAACCGCGTTAGCTCGACAAATTATGTCGCTTAATTAAAGCAATCACCTAGTGCGATAAGACAGCCCATTGTACATCTCTATTTTATATTAATGTTTCTTGTTTGTTTTGTGTACAATGAAGAGCATTGTATTTATTGTAAAGCGGTTATCAACCTTGAGTAGTTTGGTTATTGGTAGAATCTGATAGAAAATGCTGACATCCCACTTAATTGGTTTGACATTGTTAGCAAGGCGCGCTGAGCGCTGACTGGTGTTGTGTGTTACTGAATACTGATAAGTCAGTTTGTTGACTTGATAGTTTTGCGATTAGTAAGATGTGGTTTTTGCGCTATTCGTTGAGTCAAATGTAAAAGTGACTAGCCTCATTACATTTTAACAATAAAATGGTGAAATATTACGAGAATTGTTTGATTTCTAATCTTGCAATTCCAATTACTGCTTCCTGCATTTATATTAAAAAAAACCAATGTCAATTCGTTGTAGAACTTCGTAGTTTTTTCTTTTTTATAATGTTGTAGTTTTGATTATTTACATGTCAATAATCAAAGTGTTGTAGAATCATCACTGCGATAACAAAAAAAGATTGAAAAGTTGCCAATAACATAGTGCAGAGGTCGCTCCATGCGTATTGCTTCTTTTAAGAACCGAGAGAGGTCTCTTTTAGAGATTATTTCTACCTACCGCTTAGAATAAGTACTAAAGCATAGAAGCCTTAGAATAAGTACTAAAGTACTTATTCTAAGACCTACCGAATATACCTCACTTTCACTTGCTTCGACTACTAAAATCTAAAATAATGTAGGTAGTCTGTATTTGTTGTCAGAGTGAAAATTGAATACTCCCACGTCAGTGCAACGATAAAGGTAGGACCGCACTGGGCGGAACTGCACCGCAGCGGAACTGAGCGACACGACGCGTCAAAATATTCTTTATATGAAATTATAAATATGAGACAACACGCACTACGCGGCAACGGAACTGCACTGCAACTGAACTGCGCGGCAAAGTTGAGCAACTGACCAAAAGTGTAGTTCCGCTGCCGCGGAGTGCGGTTCGACAAACTTCATTCCACTCCTATCGCGGCTGCATAATTTGTAATAACTCATTGAATTTGTATTGAGACATTCTAAAATAAGTATGGAATCTTATTGGATCCTTCTTATGTCGTGGCAAAAGCGTAAAATACTCGCTTTCTTCATATCGCGAGTTAGATATGTCATGTAGCCATATTCTTTGCTTTTTTCTTGCCTGTTCTTGCTCGATCCTTTCCTCTTCCTCGCACAACAAGGAAATAATAATCATATTATTATCCATTTCGTCGTTCATCTTGCTCAGAGGTTACCTGAATATATTTTTGTAGCGCCGCTGCAGTTCAAGTGCGGCTTACCAAAAAATTATGCGTCGTGACGCTCAGTTCCGCTGCGGTGCAGTTCCGCCGTGCGGTCCTACCTTAAATTTAATCATGGACTTCGGTTGCATTCTTGTTATAAAACAAACTAAAAACATTGATAATTACCGCAAGTATCTCGTAACACAACTTCTAAGAAGCAGCTAAAAGTAACATTGAAATTATTTTTCAGCGCTTAATGCATTAGAACCTATAAATTGAAGTTTGTCTTAAACGTAAATAAAAAAAAAATAATAAAAAAAAAATTACTGATTTATTGCTTATTCATTAAACAGGGTTAATTGAAAAACACTTACAGCGGTTACGCACTGCATCCAGTCCGAATCCGTGAAAATACCTACGTTCCGAAGTAGCCATAGAACTATTTGTATGGTTGTTTACGCACTACATCCGGCATCCGTCATCCGATTTCTGTCCGTCATCCGTGAGTCTCCAATTCGGAAGAAATATTGACGGACCGAAGTAGCCGTAGTAATGTTTGTATGACCGCTTTCGCACTACCTCGGATTCAAATCGGACGCCAAATAGATATGCCAAAGATGGCCCCTGAATTGTTTGAATTTAGATCAGAGATCGGATAAGTGCGTAAGCTATATCCGAATTCGGTCCGAGATTTTTACTCTAGATCGGTATTTTCACGGATTCGGATCGGATGCAGTGCGTAAAGCAATATCCGAATTCGGTCCGAGTTTTTTATACCTATCCGTATTTTCACGGATTCGGATCGGATGCAGTGCGTAATCGCTCTTAAGGGGTCATGATTGTACTCATCATTATGAACAACTTTTATTATAGGACCAAATCTGAAATCGCGAAAAAAAAACAGCTGTTCCCTACATTTTGACGAGCTAAGCAAACATAAATGTAGGGAACAGCTGTTTTTTTTCACGTTCTGCTCCTAACTTCAAAGGGGCAAAGTTATTAAGTTATTTGATACTGGTAAAATCGGACGGTAAAAGCGCGCATGTGAACACATGTGAGTGACCGGGGTAAGATGTAGAACCATGTAGACTATCGTGGAGCGTAGTATGTATTGTACAGACGCCAGCACATCAAGCTACCTGAAACTGTCAAATTTTCCCAATCAACCTTGAACCTAATGCTTTTGCGATAAAGATGAAAATCTATTAAAGAGACAGATTGTCTGGCGCACGAAGCAAATATAAACTTCGTGGTCTGGCGTCTACGTAGATTATGTTTATATTTTTTGTCGATAGTACATATTGCAAGACACCAAAATCTTTATTCCCTAGTTAATTCTGTTAACAAGAATTACAGAAGTTACTATTAAATCTGGGAAATTATTACTCAGCTTTGTTTATTGTGTGTACAATACGGCCGACGTATCTTGGCGAGTTTGAAGTTAGTTGTTTGGCTGCGCAATGAATCTTTTAGAAACGAAATTGTCTACTGCGCAGCTAATCAGCTAACTTCAGACTCGCCAAGATACGTCGGCCGTATTGTATATTTTTTTGTAAAAATAAATTATTTATTCTAGTGCTGTTGTTGCCCTTACATCCCAGCTGCACTTAAAAAAAAGTTATATTTTGTTTTTGTTGTATTTATTCTAAACTGTATGGATGAATAAATTGAATACAATAAATCAGTAATGTTTTTTTTTTGTATTTTTCGTTATTACGTTCAAGAGTTATTTTATTTTGCCAGTACCATATAACTTTGCCCCTTTGAAGTGAGGAGCAGAACGTTCAAAGCCTGGTTTTAGAGTTGATTTATTTTGAGTTGATTTTAGAGTTGAGATAGTTGGCGGTCTTATCGCTAAAAGCAATTTCTCGCAGACAACTCTTGGATTGACTGGCATCATGAATCGCGTGGCTTTTATTAACTTATTATTTACATTTTTAATAATACTAAGTTTGGTAAACATAATATAATTTATTCAACAAAAATATTTGTTTCATTTTTTATCAAACTGCACTAGAATGGTTAAGTACATCGCTGACGAAGCAAGAATCTGTAAAAAAAGATTATATTTAAAAAACTCTTGTTTGTAGCTAAAGGTACAGACACCAGCACATCAAACTAGGTACACACGGCTACACATCAAGCTTTACATTTCCAGTTTACACTGACCTCTCACTTTAAGGAAATCCTATACAATGCGAGATCAGCTTATACTGCAATTGTGTAGCTTGATCTGTAGCTGTGCGTATTACAATCTGTCAAATTTCTTTAATAGATTTTCATCTTTATCGCAAAAGTATTAGGTTCAAGGTT
Organism: Amphipyra tragopoginis; assembly: GCA_905220435.1. NCBI lineage: Eukaryota > Metazoa > Arthropoda > Insecta > Lepidoptera > Noctuidae > Amphipyra > Amphipyra tragopoginis. Next base: position 11,586,478 of record HG992006.1, read on the forward strand.
CACTGGGAAAATTTTACAGTTTCGGGTAACTAGATGCGCTGGCGTCTGTACCTACATAAATAAACGTGTGACGACACGTTTGGTGCAGTGGCTAAGCGATTGGCTTCTGCGCTACGGGTCGTGGGTTCGATTCCCACACGGAACAAAAATTTGTTTAGCCTACAGATAGTTGTTCCGAGTCTGGGCGTTTGTTTGTGAGATTTGTGTCTGTAAACGCACCCACGATACAAGAAATCTTAGAGTGGGGCAAGGTGTTTTATAAAAAAAAAAAATAACCTCATTGCTGAGCAAACACCTCTTCTCATACAGAGAAGAAACGAGCATTGATCGCCACGCTTGCTCACTGCGGGTTGGCGATTTCAGACCATTAAGTCCAGGTTTCACGACGTTTTTCTTCACCGTATATGAGTGGCTTAACTAAGCAAGAAGGTACATATGAAATTGAAAAGTCACTAATTTCGATCGATTCATATTTTCTTCAGCACCCATTACCGTCCCACTGCTAGGCACGAATCTTTTCTCAGAATGAGAAGGTCTTAGTAGGGTTAATTTCAGTACATGTATTCGAAAAGTCGAAAGCCGGGATTGAATTCAGGCCCTCTTGCACGGAGGAGGAGATTGCAAGCGTTCAACCGTTTGGCAATCGCTGCTTTTTTATAATAAATAGCGAATACTCCTCACTCTTCATTACCTACTGGTGTAGCTACCGTAGGGCAAGGGGGAAGAGCCAAAAAAAGGGCCCCTCGGCCTCCATGAACGACGTTCGAAAAAGTTATACAATATTCTAGTTAAATTAAAGAATTTTCGACTTTTAACTTTTTGAGCCCTGACCAACAAACCTCGAACGGCTCGACCTGAAATCACAAAAATTTCTCCCACCTCCAGAACATAAACATAACAGGGTGTAATACGGCTTTAAGCATGGTAACTCAATAAATTGTTTGTGTAGGGAATTCCCCTAAAAGAATGATCCTTCATGATAGACACTGAATTTCTTGTACTCGATTTGACTCAGCAGTGGGACAGCAAAGAGGCTAGTAAAAAAAAAAGAAGTATGTTAATCGATATTATTATAAAAATCGGGCCCTAATTTCATTTTTGCCCCAGGGCCCTTGGTTACATAGCTCCACCATAGCTTGTGCCATGAATGGTTATGATATATTATAGATCATCATTTGGCAAGTGGGTAGGTGATTCCAGAGTGTTGTAAATAAAGCAACGGTGGAAGCTGCTCCTCCCTTAGAAGTATTATGCTATGTAAAATGTAACTTAGGTACCTTAGACAGTAGAGAGGCATCAACCGAAAATAATCCATACACGGTTATATCATCACATTGAAACGAAATTAATGATGAAAAATGTTGTATCTGGAAATTAACAACATGCATAATATTTTTACTTTACATTTTCTTAACAGAATAAAAATAAAGCCGGGTCCGCAGCGCCAATTTTCTAACATGTTATTGTGTTTTTGCGAACAAAACTGTTAGGCCACGCCCCTATTCGGTTAGCAAACAATGTTATCGTGTTTGCAAACACAATAACACGGCGCGGCGCTGCGGACACGAAATTTGAAAAAAATTAGAATTAGATTTACCTCCAACAACAATCTTATATCGTGTTTTTCTGTTGGAATGTTGTGCAGGGCTTGGCCTGTTTTCAGCACCTGAAAGATATATTTTAATTAAAACTAATCATTACAAAGAAGTCCTCATTACGTCTATTACATTGATTAGTTACAGTTCGGCTGATTTATTTTGGCTGCCCTGAAGACAGGCTCTTCGAAATTTTGCACATGTATATACTCAGGAAGGAAACAGTTACCTACTGTAAAAACTATCAAATAAACCTTGTCTGAAAAATGGCCGATACTGAGATGATGTTAGTTAAATATTATTTAATCACAATTTTGTTCCTTAAGAAATCTATTGCGCAGCTAAACTGCATTAAGTTTAGTAGGCTAAGGTAAGGTAGGTCAGGTATTTTTTTTAAAAACTGAAAACTACAGAAAACTTTCCGTATTCTTGCTGGTTTCTGTTATAGGTAGTACACGCAGTAGTAGTTCGATAACGAAAACTGATAGATCGTTTAGTTTTGTTTTTGTTGTCAAAAAATTTGAGAGTTTTTGTAAACGAAAACTGTGTGTCAAAAAATACCTGACCTACCTTACCTTAGCCTACTGAACTTCATGCAGCCTTAGAATTACTGGGCGGCCATTTCGGCAATTTCGTTTGCTGTACTTACTTCTTGCTTCAATAGGCTTCCTGATCTCGCCATAATAAAAGTTTTCATGATCTGATAAACTATCCAAACAGAGCAGTTGACGACAGAATGTATGGAGAAGTCCCTCTCAATGACCAGACCATGGTATATGATGTGAGCCTCACTCACCATAGAGTGAAAACATTGCAACGTTGTAATCAACAAGGGTGCTTGGAATGCTTTGTTAATATCTCTCTTCACCTCAAATGCCTTTTCGTACAAAGATTCCACATATTGCAGTCTTAATATTTTGGTTTCCGCTTTAACAAAGCAATCCATAACAGTAATTTTATTTTTCGTTAAGTTTGCGATGTGTACCCTAATGTACTGCAATAGTATCACAAGCATCAAAATTAGAACGTAGTAGAATGACAACACAGTGAACTGCATCATCTGCGGTAATACGAACGAGAAAAACACTAAGATCATCTTCCAGAATGAATCGTCTCTAGAGAAATTCACAGATATTTGTAGTAACAGCACTATTAGAAGGAACGCCATAATAAGATTCATTTGAAAGCGAAAATGCTTAATCGAACTCTCAATGTGTACATTTGACGGCTCAATGATATTTGCTATTTTGTTAATTATTTTCACGTATGTACAACGGTTATTGAAGGCACAGAAGTAAGCAGAGAGACAGAACGTAATGATAACAACTAGTTCTACGATATAGTTAGCTTCAGTCATTGTCTCCCTTGTCATGCTGGTATCGCCAAGAGAATCGAAAACATACTGCACGTGCAACGCTAAAAACGACAACAGGAGCACTAAGTATGAAACAGAACACAGAGAATTTATATAAATAGACTTCTTGATGATCGTTAAACCACGTTTGCTATTGTTGAATTTAATGCTATATGGAAACAGTCCGAATAGTGATAGCACGACGTAGAGAGGTTTGAATATGTAGCGAATATTGAGTTTCTCATTCGGATTTGCATAAAAATATTTATTTATATCCGAAAACATTATCTATATAAATAGTTTTGAGGAAAATATGATGCTACACAGAGCAAACAAACACCTCGTATAGGTATGAATCAACTCACTGCCAACGAGTTATTGTAAAACACAATTACTATACAAAGTGAGGCGATAGTATCTTTGCATATTATTTATTCAGTGAGGGGCACCTGTCTAGATTCACAACATGATATTAAATGTCTATCAACGGTACAATCCTTTTCGCCTATTGTGTAATCTCAGATCTGTTATATAATGGCTAACCGTAGCGTGGCAGTTACACACATAATTAACTGCTGTAACTAACAATTACATGAAAACTGTACAGATACTTGCTATATTATTATTTTGATAACCTATAGTGCAAGTTACCTACAAATACAAGGTATTATTTGAGCCGTGCTGAGTGTACCTAGAACAAAGGGCGATTTAAAAAGAATTGGATAATCGTAATCTTGACCGACAAGCTCATTGAGTATCTTTATGGTGGTCTGATTTAAGGGAATTTCTCAAAATGTATGCTAAGAATCATCTTTATAAACCGCCCTCATAATTGAGATTGATACGAAACTCTTAAGTCTTAAAATTAGGGTAAAGTTGATTTGAAAAAAAAAAATACAACGATGTTGAATAACAGTATTTTATAATTTCTTACAATACGCGCCGTGTCCAGAAGTACCGCTTTCTGTATCGGACCCTTGATCCAGCCGTCCAACGAGAGCCTCTTTAGATGTTGGTCGAGGCTCTTGGCTATTAAACCATTGGCCGTAACGACAGGGTCCAACCTACCGGTGGTCAGGGCCTCAGAGAGAGGAACTTTCTTACAATACGCGCCGTGTCCAGAAGTACCGCTTTCTGTATCGGACCCTTGATCCAGCCGTCCAACGAGAGCCTCTTTAGATGTTGGTCGAGGCTCTTGGCTATTAAACCATTGGCCGTAACGACTATCGGCACAATGATTGCTGAATCAACATCCCACATGGCGACCACCTCGTGTGCCTAGTCTTGATACTTAATTTCATTATCTTTTTCGGCTTTCATAAGGTTCTCGTCATGCGGAACCGTGATATCAACAATCATTGTGAGACGCTCTGATCGATCTATCACCACGATGTCAGGCTTATTGGCTACAATAGTCCTGTCGGTGATTATTATTATTTTTATTAGGTACTTGACTTGGTCGCGTTTGACCCTCGTCGCACCTGATGGTAAGCGCAGACAGATTCTAAGATGGAGCACACGAATCCAAGTAACAGAGATATAGAGAGATTCCCCTATATAATCAGGCCAAAAATTAATAGTTTAGTTAAAAGTTTGCTTGTTTTTAATCACTGGTGCGATTAAAATACTTGTGGTACAATTTAAATACCTGTGGTACAATTTAAGCAACTTGACGGCTAAATCGTACCAATGGCAGACCTTCGGGAAAAGTATAATTTGGGTATGTAAATTAAATCCTATCAAACTGATTTCTCTGTTTAAGATAGCCAAGATACTAAACTTTGATATGCATATGCACTTATATTTATAAGTCTCTTTACTAACTAAATATCCGAATCTAACTCAAAACTGGTACGATATAACCGACTCTCCCCTAACCCTCTAGCTTTCACATACACACGACGGAACATAGTAAACTGCTTGGACTTTTGTCAGACTTTCGGGCTTCTGACTACCGTTATCGACTGTCATAGGTATTCGTATGACACCCGGGACCGACGGTTGAAGGTGCTCTACGAGACCCGGAGGAGTCTCGATGTGCGACGAACGGTCACCCATCCATGGACTGACCGCAGCAAGTGCAGCTTAACCTTGCAAATCGTATGATCCGCGCGGCTGTTAAGTAGCCACGTGTCTCGCTAACTTTCGGCTAGCCGGATGACGAATATCATAATTTTATGGATCGGAAAACAGCCTCAGATTATGTGCAAACTCATCATCAAGGGTTATTATTTATATTCTCTAAGGTCTGAATTACATGAAACGGCATAAGGTGCAGGCGCGTCGCTTTCATACATTTTGAACGAAAATGATTTGAAGCAGCACGACAAAATGTATGAAAGCGACGCGCCTGCGCCGCGCCTGCACCTTACGCCGCTTCTATGTAAGGCGATTCACACACTGAAAACGCATTCACGCGCAGTGTTTTCAGTGTGTTGCACTATGCGTGTTTTCTATACAAATACAGATACTTGCAAACAACATAAGAACATGCACTCCCGCGCTACGCTGCGTGATGCGGTGCAGTGTGCGAATCGCCTTATTCACGCCTAAGGACGTAGTGAATTCTTGTGATGTTTCTTTAAATATTTATCCACTGGAGTGATGATTTATGTGACGGTCAACAGATAATTTATAACAAATTATCATCATTATCACATTAATCTTATAAATTAGCAGCGCCCTTGCGGCTCCGTCCGCGTAAGTAGTTTTTCTCCGTATAAACTTTACTCCCGCATGCCCTCAGGAGTTTATTTCGGAAAATCCTTTAACTCATAAGCTCTTCTTTTATTATTTGCTTTAGAACTATTGCCAATCTCCCATACCAGAGTTAGCAGCCTGTTTTACCCCAGTCTTAGGGGTGGTTTTGGAATTTTTTTAAATAAATATTTCATATTTGTGCCAAGTTTCAAGATTGCTCATATAGAGTGTACCGTAAACCGAGGAAACTTTGATTAGTTTTTGAGCTTCATGTATTTATATCTTAGTTATTTTTGATTTTAGATGCTACAACAAAAATCTTTTATATAAACTGAATTAACAAATATACATATAAAACCAAATAGGCTAAATAAAAAAATAACAGAGCATTGTTTTCGAGAAAAAAAGGAGAAATGTTCCTTATCAAACTTGGACCGTAAAACTTCTACTTTGATGATCTCTGTTCTATCATTGAGTTTCAAAGTAGCCCCATCGAGAAATCTAAAAAAAACGATTTTTTTCCTAAACAGGGATGTAATTTAATATTTTTTATCTTCGCCATCTAACATCGCAGACACCTTTATACCGTTACATGTCTATACCGAATGGTAAAATAAGAAAACTGTCAATGTTGCCTACATAATTAAATTAAAAAACACAAGATCTATTTTCACAGAGATATTTTACCAAACGCAAAATTTTTAGTAACTATCAACCCCTGTATTTGAAAGTAACCCCGGTTTACCGGTACCACTTTTCAATTTTATATGGGTTGATTTAAAAAAAACCGTTCTCATAGTGCGTTTTTGTTACAAAATACAACTTTTAGCGGTTTAGGCTGAGCGACTCTTAAATTACACATATTCTTTTATTTACATACATTCATTGGATGTAGCTTTTTTTTTTGCACAAAATCGTATCAAATATGTATTACATACTTGTAAAAGCAAACAAATAATGCGTACGGCGTACGATCGGAATTTCCACTGATCCTGGGGCCCAATTCTCCTAAAATAAATTGTTGCCAAACGCAATCGAACCACAACCGTCAGTCAGTTTTTGTTTTCGAAAACTTTCAAAATGATTGATTTTGTTTTTTGGGTCAAACAATTTGATAGCTTTTGAAATTGAGAACTGTCTGAATGAACGGTTCGGCCTTGGTTCGGTTGTGATTTATCAAGATTTATTTTAGGAGAATTAGGCCCCAGATAACTGAGAGTTTCATTTCAGCAAAGACACTATGGTCATATTTGTATCATAGTCAAATATATTCAAAGTAAATTCTTCTTCATCCACTTCAAAACCTCTACCATCGACATTTAACATAGACAGAAGAAAAATTAAAAAACAAACTTCAAAAACTAAAATTTTTGTCATGTAAAATTATAATTAAATTATAAATGTTTTAAATAAAAGTATCAAAAAACATGCAAATTTGGAGAACTGTTTTCAAAGGGCGCCTTGGGGGTAGATGGCAGTTGTTAGATACGCGATCGTGGCGACATGTCAAACGTAGATACAGTACTTGTCCTGCCGGGATGAAGGTCACCATCTGCGGGGCTGCTGGCTGCACGGGTACGTAGGTACCTAACATATAACTTTGCGAGCCGGATGATGGATATCTTAATTTAATGGATCGGAAATCAGCCTCAGGTTATGTGCAAACGCATCGCCGAGGGTTATTATTTATATTCTCTAAGTACAGTGGATTCTCGTGATGTTTTTTTAAATATTTAACCACTGAAGAGATCATTTGTGTGACAGTTAAGAGAGTTTATAACAAACTAGATGTGCCCGCGACTCCGTCCACGTGGAAGTCGGAAACCAATAGGTATTGTGTCGCAATAACTTAACACATTTCCTCTTGATAACTTTAAATTCTAATATCTTTTGATTGAGTGAACCGATTACAATGTAACAAAAACTGAATGTTACTCCAAGATACGCACAATATTTGTCTATAAAAGCCAACCGCATTGAGTCAGTTCTTTTTTCGTGATACATGCACAAACAAAGATAAACAGACAAAAAAACCAAAAATGATCGAAATGGATTCTATCGTTTATCTTTTAACCATCCTGCTATTTTTGGAAATATTGTGTAAATGTACAGACACGCCAAGTCTACAGATTTATTATGTGTATAGATAGGTATAGATAATCATCATTATCACAATAATATTATGAATGTGCAAGTTTTTGAAGATGGATTGATGGATGTTTGTTACTCATTCACGCATAAACGGCTAAAGGATTTGGATGAAATTTGGCACATAGATAGACCATGTCCTTAATGAACACAAAAGATTTTATCCAAGTACATGAAGTAGTTACCCTAGGATGGTGGGGTTAATTATTGGTGATAGATGACAGCTGAAAGATGGTGTATTGTGATGATTGGTGATGGTGGTTGGTCAAGTGTGTTGCTCATTGGTGACGAGTCGTGATGTTTGGTAATGGGTGATAGATAAGATGTAAGAATGTAGATGAAGAAGCAAAATTACATTGTAAGGATTGTAGCTCGTGGCTAGCTATGGTAAAAAATAAACTATGTCTCAAAAATTTTTACGCGTGAAAAATCGGGCACGTGTAGTAACCGTTTAAAATTAGTTAAGTAATTTATATGTTTTAACTCAAGTAACTTCAATTTGGGACGATAGAATCTTACTTTTCATATACAGATAAATGTATAGTTATAACAAAAATATGAAAATAAATCTCCATTTTCAAAAATAATTAAGCTTTGCCATTATTTTATTAATTATTGAGTATAAAAGGTTAATGTTTTTTCGGCAGGACAGCCTCTAGCCCTGTTACTGAAGCAGTGTCCGTTGCTGGATGAGATAGCGTTGTACGACATGTGTGCCACTTGCGGCCTCGGCATGGAACTGAGCCATGTCGACACCAAGTGTAAGGTGTCGTCGTTCTCCGGAAAACATATGCTGTGCGATGCATTGAAAGTACGTAAATATTTTATTACACGTAAAAAATCTACTTTCGCACTCAGGCGGTTCGCCCACGGAGAGGCACTTCAGAGCGACACGCGTCAGAATGATTTTAACAACGCACTGAATTTTATGAAGTCGCACAGAGCAGCGCCCACGGCTAACGCATTCGCGCACGTCACTGTAGTACGCACACGGTTTTAGTCGCTCGGTCATGCGTCACCGTGGGAGAACTGCCTAAGAGCGGGGGCACACGATGCGTTGCGGCGGCGGTGCGGCGCCGGAGCGGTGTCGCTGCGTCATCTTACATAGAAATATCTGTGGCATGTCAGAGCGGGAGCACACGGTGCGATGCGGCGCCGCACCGCAAAGGTTTCACCGTATCATCGGGCACACGAGCGGTGCGGCGCCGCAATGTTGTTATGTCGCAGCGGCGCCGTAGCAGCGTTTTACAGTCTGTTAAGGACTAATGTTATGAGGTAGTCCATATCAATAATATCTAGGTTGGTACTCATTTTTTAAAACCTCAATCACAATAAACAAAAAACTTAGAAAAAAAGTGACACCGCTCCGGCGCCGCACCGCCGCCGCAACGCATCGTGTGCCCCCGCTCTCACACGATGCGCTCCGGCGCCGCACCAGACTTGCAACCACCGAGACGAGGCGGGGAGGGGTGAATGCGTTGCGACGTCGGAGCGGCACCGCGCAGTTGTTTATTCGTCACAAGGAAGGACACACGCTCGCTCGTTTCGATTTTTTTTCTAAGTTTTTTGTTTATTGTGATTGAGGTTTGAAAAAATGAGTACCAACCTAGATGTTATTGATGTGGACTACATCATAACATTAGTCCTTAACAGACTGTCCAACGCTGCTACGGCGCCGCTGCGACATAACAACGTTGCGGCGCCGCACCGCTCGTGTGCCCGCTGATACGGTGAAATCTTTGCGGTGCGGCGCCGCAACGCATCGTGTGCGCCCGCTCTGAGGGAGAAGCCACACGATGCGGTGCGGCGCCGCGCTGCACGCTCGCCGGACCAAAACGAGGAGGGAGGGTGTTTGCGCCGGATCGGCACCGCTGCGGCGTTGCAGGCCGCAGATGTGTTGACGGAGAGCCGTTTCACACGGTGCGGTGCGGCGCCGCAACGTTGTTATGTCGCAGCGGCGCCGTAGCAGCGTTGGACAGTCTGTTAAGGACTAATGTTATGAGGTAGTCCATATCAATAACATCTAGGTTGGTACTCATTTTTTCAAACCACGTGTATCTTGCAACGCCGCGTACTACGCGTGCACGCTGATGTGGCAAAATGGTCGTCATGCGGCGGCGCACCGCACCGCACCGCTCCGCACCGCACCGCACCGCACCGCACTGCACCGTGTGGCTTCTCCCTTATTGTATCCTGCCGCGTGGCATATATGGACACCCTTTCACTACTACGAACACGAATACGTCTGAAAAAGTTAAAAGTTAATAATGTGTAAGTTAGTGAAAAAGTTTAATAATTTTGGAATGCTACTTTAAATTCTCTAGTAGAAGCTAAAGTAGCATTACAAAATTATTAAACTTTTTAATCATTCTACTGTTCAGATCTGAGAACGATTTAGACGTTGGTAAGTTTTTGAAAATGTTATTTTAAGATGTATAATGTTAATCTTTCACTGTTAGGGGGGTAGCGGAAGGATTTACATAAACACTGCTGAGCTCTTAGATCAGTGGCATAGCTTCAAATTTAGTAATTTTAGTCGTATGTATAGGCGCACGACCACGAGCGTAGTGGCGTAGTAGTGTGTAGCCGTACAGCTACGAGCGTAGCGGCGTAGTAGTGCGTGGCCTCACGATTACAAACGTTGTCGGAACAGTTGTTTTCGGACTCGCAACCCGCGTTACTCTATCCAAAAATGTATCATCTCGTGTAGAGCGACGCTAAAGCCAGCCTTTAGAAGTTCACTTCGGCGAACAGAACTTTTAAGAAATAATGGTTTTTTTTTCTTCTCTATGTACTATCTAGAAGTTTTACCTAACTATTTATTATCAAACGCACTTTCAGTGATAAAAATACCTAACATTTATAGAACATTATAGTGACTACGTTTCAGGTATTTACCATCGCATGTTTCAGTTTAATAAAATATGAAGCTAACATAATTACATCATAAATATTTTACGCTGGTGTGCATCGACCGTAAGCTAATAATTAGTAAATGTACCTATTCATAATTCCAGGGTGCAAAGGTAGTGGTTCTCGTGGCTCGGAACATGGTGGACACGTTCGAGCACAGTGCGCCAGTCATAACTGAAATAGCGCTGCAGATATGTAACACGTGCCCGACGGTAAGTAATTAAGTGTACAAGGTTAGTTGAAAAGGGTGTACTAATCCGAAAGGGTGTTAAAGTACCCATAATAATGAATAAGTTTTGTTCTACAACTTTCTCCAAAAGTCAGTAGTTCAAGAGAAATAGCCAGTGTCAAACTGGCCATAGAGTTAGGGTGGCGGAAGCCCGCGTAGGCGAGGTGAAATATCTCCTCTTATAGAAAAAAAATGACTGGCTAGTTACATTATAAGTTATAATAACTAATTGGAACTCCTCGCATCATACCTCGCCTCGTGCGGTAAGTATTCTATGTATGAGCTTGTATGGATGTGCGCTCACTACATCAACTCCGTTGCGTCACCGGATCGCCTCAGGCATATGCCGCCCACGCGCGGACGTCGAGATGACCACTCGGTGACAACTCGCTGCTCGCATGCTTGCCTTGTGTTGCTGCGCTTTGCCAACGCACAAGTCCCGAGTGAATCACGCGCTGCCATCGAGTGGACTCCTCCGACGACTCCTCTGGTTGAACACGCGACGTTTACGGGTGATAAAGCGGCGTCCACCCGTGAACCACCTGCTGACAACGAGTGGACGCCGAGCGACGAGGTGATTCAGATCGGGTGCCGGGTGGCTCTAATGAGCTGTGACTTTTATTCATAAAAGATTGTAATTTTTAAACACTGATTAAATTATACCTGTCCTTGTCATTTGTATGCCAATGAATAGAAATGACAGTAGACTTAAGAGCCATTTTAGTTAAACAATCTTTAGCCATCGTTTATGAATAAGACCCAATTTCACCATACAATGTTAGTTGTTAACGGTCTGTTAAGCTGTCAATGTCAATTTCAATGTACTGCTAAACAGTCTGTTAAAACGTTTAACAGGACATTAATAACTAACAGAGTATGGTGAAATTGGGTCTAAGCGTGTTAGTGTGTAAATTCCAGAAGATTATTTCATTTGACCGCCTCTTTGGTCTAGTGGTCGCAAGCGCGACTGCTGAGAGTGAGGCCCTGGGCACGACCTCCAAGTCGGGCAAAGTGTTATTGGGTTTCTCCGGGAGGATTTTCTCAATAGCAGTTTGGAGTCTGGACTTGTACTTGGATAAGGGCAATAGGCTTGCCCTCTATCATGTGGAACGTAAACATACTCTACACCTCTGCTCAACCCTTCGGGAAATACAGGCGTGATGATGTGTTATTATATTTTTGTAAACTAAAATTAAATTCATGCCAAAAACTTAACCACGTTGTCACTATCCACTTCAGGCATTTACGGTAGTAGCAACAGAGCCAATAGAGAGCATGGTGTCTCTAGTGAGCGAGATCCAGCGTCTGCGAGGTTCCTATAACCCTCGCGCCATCCTCGGATGCGTGGAGTTGAACTGCGTGCGAGCCAACACGGTGCTGGCGGACTTCCTGAATGTTCCCCCCGAAGCCGTGAGGGTCCCTGTGATTGGTGGAGCGAGTCCATGCACCATGGTACCTGTACTGTCTGCTGCTGTACATCCCTGCGTTATGAGTCAAGAACAGGTGCGATTATAAAACGTAACGTTAACTTTTAGCCTTTGTAATGATTCAAAAACATTTCAGTGCTTAAAAATGTGCGTGCCGTCATACGATTATCTCAAGTGTAGGTAGTAGCGCCAGCTGTAATATTTGAAAGGCTTTCATAATGCACTAAGCTGCATTTCAGAAGACACTTGCGTATTGGTGGCCAATGAACTTTTGAGAGACGTATGTCCAGCAGGGAACACGATTACAGGCTGGTGTAATGATGATCATAGAATCTATCTACAATTAAACCAAGCCGAGTTGTAGTTAGATAAATAATCTGCGTACATTTTGTTTTGTAATTTTATTCTTATTTAGATTTCGATAAGAGATTTTGTATTTAGAGAGGCTCATGGATAATCAACAACTGCGCCGATCATATGATTTGCAAGATTAAGCTGCGTTTGCCTCGGTCAGTCAGTGGATGGGTGATCATTCGTTACACATCGAGACCCCTCCGTGCCTCGGAGAGAACGGGTGCCATACGAACACCTAGGATAGTCGTTACGGATAGTCTGACAATCGGTCTAACCATAGGATATCGGCATTACCCAGTGACTGGGTTGCGGAGGTCTGATGGCAATCGCTCCGCGTAAAATACTGGTATTCATATTCAGCCGCATCTGGTTAGAATAGAAGCTGAACCCAATAAAATTGTGAAAAAGCTAAGTAGATTTCTATGAATAGATTAATAATATATTCTTCTTCTAGTAGTAAGTCTTAGAAAGGTTTGCAAACATACAATCTATGTAATAAAAAATTCAAATCCCACTCCTGAGTGTAGGTAGTGATTATGGCAACATTCCACTACCGTAATGGTCCAATAAAATTTATAAATATTAAATCTGATTTGTCATAACATGATTACAGATCGAATGCGTCACCTCATGTATAATGAGCGGCAACGAGGCGGTGTGCGCGGCCAAGGGATGCGCGACCGCCACCGCGTGCTTCGCCGGCGCGTACGCAATAGCGCGCACCACCATCAACGTGGTGAAGGCACTGCAGGGAAAGAAGACCACCCAGTGCGCGTTCGTTGACAGTCTTAACACTTGCGCGCCTGAGTGTCAGTTCTTTGCTACCGATGTGAGTTACGTTACTTATTTGTTTTTTTTTGTTTATGGCCACATTTCTCATTTAAAAAGCGGCCTATGCCCTGAAGTGAAATTTAATAATAAATTAACAACCAAAATACATTCACAAATCACATTTAAACATAAAACCCATCAGTACAGTCCGCGAGGCCTAAGCTGAGCTTTTCATTTGTGTGAGAATGAATGCAGACGCGTCCTTTGCTTTTTGGCAATCGATTCTATGTGCACTCACACAAGTGCAAAGCTCAGCTTAGGCCTCGCGGACTGTACCACATTTCTTTTGAGAAATAAATTCTTTAAACCAAATATAATACCAATGACGTCCGGTAAATCATAGAAATCGGCCATAAAGGTCACAGCTCATTAGAGCCACCCGGCACCCGACCCGCATCGCCCCGTCGCTCGGCGTCCACTCGTTGTCAGCAGATGGTTCACGGGTGGACGTCGCGTTATTACCAGTAAACGTCGCGTGGTCAGCCAGAGGAGTCATCGGAGGAGTCCACTCGATGGTAGTGCGCGGTTCACTCGGGACTTGTCCGTTGGCAATGCGCAGCACCGCAAGGCAAGCATGCGAGCAGCGAGTTGTCACCGAGTGGTCAACTCGTCGTCCGCGCGTGGACGGCATACGCCCGAGGCGATCCGGGGACGCTACAGAGTTGATGCAATGAGCGCACATCCATACAAGCTCGTATAAAGAATACTTAACCGCACGAGGCGATGCGGGTCGGATCTAATGATGGTTAAAATGAAGACTTATATATCTTCTTTTTCATTATTTGCCTTGGTCGTGTTGACCCTAGTCGCACGTGATGGTAAGTGCAGACAGTATCTAAGATGGAGCACACGAATCCAAGTAACACAGATATAGAGGGATTTCCCTATAGCCCTTTGGCTCTCACATAAACACGACGGAACACAGTAACCTGCTTGGCGCCGGACTTTAATGTGTGTGGTAGCTAGGCAGGCGGACTGTATAGATCCTACCACGTCGCGTGCTGGGTTTTGTTGAATCTTACAACACGCGTCTATTTACAGTGTGTGGTGAGGAAGTTTTATATTCTAGCCCGTACCCACACGGGATCTTCACCAAGAATGAAGTAAATACCCCATAGCTTTGCATAGGTAGTCCCATACTAGGTATGGGACTACCCATACTTATGTATGTAATACACACACAGTTAAGACTAGTTTACGAGTCAATTTATTGTGTATATTTTTGCATTCAAATTGGTAAATGAAATGATTCGTTTTTGGCCATAGGAACCAGGCATTAGTAGAGTTGTTTTAAAACTCCAAACTTTAAAACTATGCATAAATAGGTTTTAAAACGTTAGAACATCTCATCATTATCTTCCTGCCCTTATCCCATGTTACTTGGGGTCGTGCAACACCTTGTCTTCTTCCATTCCGTCCTGTCAACCGTCATGATATCACTGACTCCCTTCTCTTCATATCATTCTTCACACAATCCATCCATCTTATCTTTGGCCTCCCTCTTCCTCTCCATCCATCCACATTTATATTCATAACTCTTTTGGTCACATGTGTTTCATCCCTCCTCTTCACAAGCCCATATCAAGACAAACGGTTCCCTTTCAACTTTTCTGTCACTGGCGCTACTTTCAAACTTCCTCTAATATACTCATTCTTGACCTTACCATTCTGGTCACTCCACACATCCATCTCAACATTCTCATCTCCGCTACAAACAATCTTTTTTCATCCGTCTTCTTCACGGCCCAACATTCCGATCCATATAGTACGACAGGTCTTATCACGGACTTGTAGATTAAAGCGTTAGAATATCTGCGGGCCCTAATTCGTGAGTGTCTGATCTAGTTATATCCTTAACTAGATTTAACGTTTGACCAATGTTTATGGTACATTTATCGTTTTAAATCCTGATTTCCAGGTAGTACTTGGTCCTTCAGGAGTGGAGAAGAACTTAGGGATACCGGAGCTTTCAAAGTTTGAAAACTGTCTTCTGTGTAACTGTTTGCCTTACATAAGAAACGAGATATCCCGAGCTGTGTGGCTGGTAAGAAATATTTTTTTAAAATGAAATAAAATCCATAAAATGATCAAAAAACTCGAAAAAGAAAAATACTGTTCAGTGGTCTAACCTAACCTAACGGATCTTTGGGAGATCATTTTATAAACTAGTCATTAACAAAGAACAACTTAGAGACGATTTTACTAAGCGATGACGATCTAGAATCTCAACTGGAATGGGGAAAATAAGTTACCGAAACTCATTTGTATTTCTTATATCGGTGCTTCCCTGTCTTTAACTTGTATAAATAAATGAATACCTTAATGAAAAATAAAATTTACATACTTAATCCTTTCTGCTCTCTCCAACCATTTTTGCCTTGCCCGACAGGGTCCATGATGATTCTTATTGCTTTATTTATTTCTTATAACATCCTGTGAAACATTGTGGAAGTGCAAATTAACGTATTGTATTGTAACTCAGCCTATCGCAGTCCATTACTGAACATACCCCAATTCTGCCAAAACACTCGATCTGCTTTTTTATGGTACCATTAAACCCCACACCAGTCTAGTTTTAGTATGTTTGTAATGAAACGTGTATTGCTGTTACAGGTGTACACGATGTGCCAGCAGTGTTATTGCCCGTACTGCTGCCACCCCAACACATGTTACACGCCGCCCACGTTGCCGTGTGCACCTCCCATCAACTGGACCTGTGATTGGCCCGACTCCTGCAGGGACGAGTATCTCGCGTCGGTCAGTATTACTAGAACACGTTGCGCATGTTCGGTGTAACACACCGCTCGCGATGCCGTGTGCACCTCCCATCAACTGGACCTGTGATTGGCCCGACTCCTGCAGGGACGAGTATCTCGCGTCGGTCAGTATTAATAGAACACGTTGTGCATGTTCGGTTTAACACGCCGCCACCGCGTTGCCGTGTGCACCTCCCATCAACTGGACCTGTGATTGGCCCGACTCCTGCAGGGACGAGTATCTCGCGTCGGTCAGTATTACTACAACAAGTAGCGCAACATGCCACGATCGGTGTTACACCCCGCCGGAGACGAGCACACCATCCACCAATTGGACCTGTGACTGCCCCACCGCCTGCAGAGACGAGATTTCACACAGTTGTCAACTCGAACGTTTGCAATATGCTATACCGGGAGGCTCAAGTATACTAGATGACATCAGGGAGATGTGATAAATATATCGACAAGCTGCATCATTATTCAGCCGAAAGACTTCCACTGCTGGACATAGGCCTCCTCCAAGCATTGCCGCATTGACCGGTCTTATGCTTCTCGCATCCAGCTGATTCCCGCGACCTTCACCAGGTTATCGATCCACATTGTGGGAGGCCTACCCAAGCTGCACCTTCTGGTACGCGGTCATCGACCATCCATTCCGTTCCGCGAGCAATGTGCCCCGCCCACTGCCACTTTAGTTCGGCAATTCTTCGTCAAGCTTGAGATTATTGAATAATTGTATGTTAATTACTTTCTTTTCTCCTACAGCTATTATCAATACTCCCTTTGCTCTACAGATCTGTCGGGAGATGACTTGCAAATGCGGTGGTACAGAGCTGTGCTGGCATCCTCGTGACGTGGACTACGACGCAGCGCGCGCTGCCAACCTCACGCACCAGATGATCTCGCGCCAAATGGGCTGCGTCGACTGCAGGGTGCCAAGGAGCATCCGCATAGCGCAGGAGATCAGAAATAGGGGCAAGGACCCCTGTCCTACCATGTAGAACATGTCGATGAGTCACATGCCAACACTTAAAAGGTCCTAAGTGCCAAGTATCTAGAAACATCCATATTGTGCTGGAAATCAGGCATAATATTACCTTTGCAACCTGTAAAAACTAGTCTTCCTCATTTACCTCAAACACCAAATATTACCTCACCTGTCTTGGTGCAGGCTGCCCGATAGCGTGCGTATTCAACCAATGATCAGGCTGCAACCCACGCTTTACCAACTTATTGAACCAGAGACCGCGATGCGATGTGACACAATGCCAGCTTTTTTAAGATTAAAATTCATACAAAATATTCCCCAAGTTTATCAGACGTTGTAGAAGAACGACGTGTACATGGAATGGCATCAATTTCTAGTACAATCCAGAGCGAGGGCCTTGAGGAAGATGAAAGCGTTCGCATCCAAAAAGAAATCAGGCAGATGACGTAAACATAGGACTTGCTTTCTTGTGCCAAGGTTTGTAGAAGTTACAACACCTCATGCAACTAGATAAGAATTAAAATGGTTACCACCGTCTACAGTATTATCCAACAGCCGAAAAGAATTGTGTGCTATTGAGGAATGTAAATTGCAAGCTTGTAAAAGATGGCGCGAACTGTCATATATATGACAAGATGACAGGCAGTACCTGCGGTAGTATTATTGGCATCCCGGGATTACCATCTCGTCTACTAAGATCACGAAAATGTCATTGGTGAACTGATACACATTTTAGGGCACGAAACTAGGACCATGTGGCTGCCCTAACAGGACAAGCGACCTTTGTGATGGCCCGACTGCGCCCTACACTACGCCAGTACTTTTACCAGATAAATAAGATATTTCCTCTTCCGGCTGGAATATATAATACGTTCATTCGACAAACAATTTGTTGGGCACAGGATTCTTGTTTCAGAACTTGTCAAAGGATCGGGCAAGGTGGTCCCCAAGACCAGTAATGACCACACATGCCAATAGAAAGTTAGTTTAATGTTAATACAATAGTTATTATGGTGGCTAGTTATATTGGTCTCGAGGAAGACTTAGTCGGGTCGTACCAATCGCAAGAGAAATGCAGTACTTTGCACCGACATAGCTTTTTCTCTGCCACCAAAATAAGTTACCATAATAACTATTGTAGTACATTGAAATAGCTTTATCATGACATGTGTGGTCATCATTAGGCTAGAGGACCAGGTTCCATACATTTTTAGTGATTTAAATTTGTAGTGAAGTTTTATAACGTAGGAACGTAACCTACAAATAATATTAGGTACATGAAGTTAGGGTTAATTGTTGAAATAAATTGTATTTAGGAAGCCTTTGTTAGTTATTAGGCTCCTAAAAGTTTGACTAGGTAATCTTTTAAATTTATTCGTGTATTTGTAGTCTTTCAGTATGAAAATATGATATTCTTACAAGTGCAATCGTATGTCTATACAATAAAAATATATTTGCAAACAAAATTTGTTTTATTCAACTTTAAACCTTTAAAAACGTCAAGTAGGTAGATCTACTAAATTAATACAACGTGATTCATTTGTGTTTGAAAAGGTGCTACATGTGCAAAGCGTGTTTTATTTTTCCTCGCAAGTTATCTAACTTTCCTTTGATATTTTCAAAAAAGTCGCAATGATCCTCTTCTGCCTGAAAAAAAAGTGAAATGATTATATTGTCCCAAGCTAAGAGTAGGAAAGGATCACACAAGGTAATTATGCTAACTACATCATAATAAAAACTAGCCAAGTGCGAATCGGACTCGCATACGAAGGGTTCCGTACCATTATCTATAAAAATCGGAAAATTCCTTAAGTTTAAGGAATTAAGTGCTTCTGCTATTGTTTTGAAATTCTAAGGTTTTTGTCTGAAATTTATCACATTTTAAAGGAATCCATAACACGTTTTTTAAAGCAGGCCAACCGCTTCATACTGCTTTTCCACCAGAAATGTGTGCTACGGATGTGTGTTAAATCCACCAATAGGATCACTTGATTTCCGAACATGTGTCAAGTTTATAAAAATAAAGCGATCATGTTGGCTAGTTTTAAACGCATCCGTATCACACATCTGTGATGGCAGCCTTACTCTCGGCTGCAATAAGAAGCAAAGTTTGCAAAATTAAAAATGAATTGGAAGTGATTTCTAAAAAATGTTCCAACCCACAACCCTGGTCAATATGACGTAATTGATAACGTGATTCATAATTAAGTAGTCATATTTAATTGGCAAAGGGATACTGTCACTGAGGAAATATTGGGTGGAACTTACAACTCGGATTTCCTCAAAATCTAATGTTTGTTGTTTGGAACGTTTTTCAGAAATTACGTCCAATTTAGAAGAAAAAGTGAATATAATCTTTTTTTGTTCCTATATCAAGGATTTGTATGTGTTGGTAGATTTTATATGGATAAACCCAGGGATACACTAGGGGACAAATGTCCTGCGACACGTGTCGCCAGCGACGTCGGGTAAAGTGGTGCGACGTTGCCGGATTTCGCTCGACATGTCTGGCAAAATCGTGCAACACGTCGCCGAAGACGTCGATTGAAGTTGCGCGACGTTGCCAGACTTCGCTCGACATGTCTGGCAACATCGCGCGACACGTGTCGCCGACGACGTCGAGTGAAGTGACGCGACATTGCTAGACTTTGCTCGACATGAACGCCAGACTTCGCTCGACATGTCTGGCAACATCGTGCGACACGTCTCGCCGACGACGTCGAGTGAAGTGGTGCGACGTTGCCAGACCCACCATCTTCTCGTCTTTTTTTTATTATTTGATTTTTAATTATAATTATGTACACCGCAGCCAACAACAAAATACCTTGGCGGGTGTCATGATATCGACTGTCTTGTGAAATACAATTTTGTCATGTCGCCAGATATTTTATGTCAAGCGAAGAATCGCGAAGTCGTACAACTACGCCTCGCTATGGACATAAGTCGCGCGATGTCGCCAGGTATGTCAAGCGAAATCGCCCGGCTTCGCTTGACATGTCGTGGGATATTTTTCGCCCAGTATATCCCTAGCTTAATGCTAGTCGCTCTATATATCTTATTCCAGCAGATTGTACGTATACAAGAATGTTTAACACTAAATTTTTTCTTGATAATTACTTTTATTTCAATTTTCTTCTGTTTACTGGGAAAAGAAAGACGGCTACTTGCGCTTCTCATTTCAAAACTCATTGATTTCGAATTACTATCCAACAATCTCTGTAAATGTAATAAAATAAATTCGATTATTAGGGACCTTTCTAAAAATTTGAACACATTACTTTGTTTCCACAAACTTTATTGTTTTTTTTTGTTGTCCATGTGGTGCCGGACGTAAAGAATAGCACTACTCCATCTCTTTCCATGGACCGGGTGTCGTAAAAAGCGACTAAGGGATTCACTAGAGGATGGGCAGCAGCGTTCTCTAAGTACTTTAACAACCATACTGCGATCGCCAACTCGCCTGCCAAGCGTGGCGATTATGGCAAACGCCCCCAACGTGGATAGTGACTTTAGACTTTGTTTCTACGCAGTTGAGTGCCTACTATACTCTGTTCAACGTATGATGAATGCTGACGTAGCGGTTATTTCATAAATTGTACCCGTAAGGAGACCGCTATAAAAAAAACTGTATAATTGCTATACAGAGTGTAAACGAATTCGTATAATTCCTTCAAACCGCGTGATCTACTGGTGACACTGATTGACCCGGTTATAGGTTTTTACAAGAATAAACAAAAAAAAGTCAAAAAAAAACATGATATTCTGTATTTCAGTCATTTTAGCGTCCCGAGTTAACTAACTGCGTGGAGCGATATCGCGCTAGTCGTGCCCGTCAGCTGTGTCGCCGTGCCTTCATTCATTTATGTATGGAATCAAAATTTTCTATCACATCAAAATTTTATTTGGGAAAAAAGTAGTTTTTTTTATTTTTAATCAATCTAAATCCCGTGCGGGTTTAATTTATACCATTAATAGATCATGTGGTTTGAAGGAATTACACGAATTCGTTTATACCCTGTATTATAAATGTTTTGTTTTTTAAAAACATTGGATATTTTTTGTATGGTAACGTTGCATAAAGAAACGTCAGGGCTCACCTTACGCTGATAAGGGCATAGGCATATTTTTTTGAATACAATAAAGAACTGGAAAGCGGATTTAATTAGTAACCTTCTTATTACAAAAGATGGTCTAAGAAAAATCTAGGTTTTAAAATAGCACCGTCTCTTTTTTTATATGACTTATGAAAGTGATGGGTATATTTTAAATCTGGCTTAGTCTTGGCTAAACTATCTTTTGTAATAAGGGGGTAAGAGTTTTAGTGATATTATAAGAATAATAAAAGTGGCGTTTTAGTACCTTTGAAACGGTTATATTAATCCCTGATTTAATCGGATCTATATTCTCGTTAATGTTCTTTAAAGATTTCTGAAATTTAAATATTAAATCTATATATATAAAAATGAATCTCTGTTTCCCTTGGTCACGGCATCACGCGTGAGCGGCTGGACAGATATCGCTATTTTTTTTTGTTTTATTTGTAATTGTCAGGAGAAGGTTCTTATGAAAGAAAATTTTGATATTTAAAAAAAAAAACTAATTATATCAGTATATCCATATTCTTAATATGTTTACCGTATGCATGAAAATGGTTTTAACTTTTTGTTACTATTTTGATTTTATTTCTGAAGGTAGGTAGTAGGTAGGTAGTAAGTAGGAAAAAGTGCATTGCAACGCATGCCATGCATGGGTACAGCTAGTACATTATAAGTGTAAACATGCCAACGATTTTGACACACATCTGATATATGGCACACCTATACCCTAATTCCATAACTCAGATAATTTATGTAAACAAAGAAATGTCATTGTCAAAATGACAGGTTAGTGGTACAAAACAAATATCATAAAATTTTTACTCGGTAATCATTTAAAAAATTAAAGTTAATTACAAGAACAATGCAAACAAAATACCGTAGTCAAACAATGTCTTGTGTAGTGTGTCGGAGTCGCGCCTTATAATCATTTTAATCAGTCCTTTTAAGTCCAATATTAGACTTCTCAAAATTGGACCAAATTTCCACTTGGAACAGTTTACAGACATTTTCATCCAATATGTGGCAAGACATGCTACTTACAAAATTAATCTATGAATGAGAGTTATGTGTGTTGTTGAAGATGTAAGTAGTTAAATAAAACATCTGATTCAAGATCTGATTTCAAATCAGTAGCTTCGATTAGAATTAACTATTATGAAAAAAAAACCATGATGTGTCTGAATCTGAATAACTATCACTTTCAGAATCAGATGAAACAATGACAACAACAAAATGAAAAACTTAACACGATGTATAATATCATGCACAATAACAAAATTAACAAACACGCAGCGAAAACGGGAAAAAAAACGAATGTATTGATAAGACGCTAAGAAAACAACTTTGAAATTTTGTCAAACGAAACTTGAAAATGTTTGGTACTCCTACAGTGTTACCAGTATCATAAAATACTTTATACCAGAAAATCTCCTTTTTTTAATAACTTTGTTTAAAACTGAAAATTTATAAAAATAATTACGGTAAGATATTTTTTAAATTATTATTTCTAAAATCAATACATAAAAGAGAATCTAACCTTTTTTTCCGGCATTTTTAGTGAATTACCATTAATAAGATATTTTTTTGATCTGTTATCCCCTTTGTTTACATAAATTATCTGAGTTAGGATTTTAGGGTATAGATATAAACAGAGACAATTCAAAAAAAAAAAAAATCAGGAGACGCAAAAAACGTACCTATAGCAAATCATGCAGATATACGTTTTTATCATCTCCTGAAAAATGTTTTTTTTTTTTAGTTGTCTCTGTTTAGATCTAGGTGTGCGATATGGTAACCTTGGGTAAGCAGATGGTAATTCCGGAAGGCTCCCCGAAAGGCAGAGTCTTTCTATAACAAGGCCCTATCGAAGCCTTCCGCTCCAACATCAAAGTCGCGCTTCGTACATTCAAATCCTGAAACATTTTGATTATTTTATCACCTTGGTTATTTTAAACAGTTTGCAAAGAAAAGAAGTCGAGTTTTTTTTTCTTTGTTATCTTTCATACCAAGTGGGTCTTAAGAGAACCTACTTACGGACCAAAACCGATAGGATCGGACCGATGGTTTGCCGTACTAGAGATAAAAAATTGACATTATGTCTTAATATCAAAAGTTTAACAAATACGTAATTAAAAAACAACTAAGTACCGCGTAGTAAACCCCCTAGTGTTGACCTTTTGAAAGCATGAGGGATCTGGTCTACTTGAAATAAAAACTATTTGACTTTGACTTGACTTTGACTTTGAAACAAAAATGATCGAATTCGTTTCTTCAAAATAGCCTAACCTTTAAGAAAAAAATATAAAAAGATACCAAAAAAAAAAAGTCTCATCAAAGTGATAAGACTCGCCAAAAATATTTAGTAAATTGTTCTACGTTTGGTTTGTTTTGTTTGGGAAAACAACACCACTGCGGGGTACGGTTTGGCGGTGTCGTTGACAATGAACGACATTATTTATTTATACAGAAGTTTACCAATGGGAATGGTGCCTGATCTGATAAACTATAGGTCTAGCGCTTAACTGAAGCAGTGCCTGGGGTATGGGACCGGCACGGGATTGGTGACATATGACGTGGCATTACGTGTCCGAACTATTTCGCTATAGGACACGTGATAAATCTATACTAATATTATAAAGAGGTAAAATTTGTTTGTTTGTTTGTTTGTTTGTTTGTATGTAGGGGGTAATCTCCGAAACTACTCATCCGATTTCAAAAATTCTTTCACCAATAGAAAGCTACGTTATCCCTGAGTGCTATAGGCTATATTTAATTATCAAAAAATTAGGGATCCGTAAGAAAAATACAATAATGTAACCCAAGGTATCAAAAATTTGTTTATAAAAGTTATTATTTGGCGTGCGCTGCGAAAACTATTGATAACATAAAAATAATGTACGACATGTTTATAGTACACTTAATTATCCAAAAAAAAGTCCGAGTGGGTATATGTCTAACTATTATAGTTAAGACATATCAACCGTTTTTTGTTCAAATTAGTCGATCAAAACACGGATGGAATCGAAAATTGAAGACATTCTTATCATGATATTAATCCTTATCCAAGTAAATAGCTTGAGTTTCTGGTTAGAAATAAATGAAGGTGTTTCAGCGTTTTTGGAAATTTAACCCCTAAGGGGGTGAAATAAGTGTTGAAAGTTTGTATGAGAAATCTGGTAGTTTTGAAGATAGAAACATGGATTTAAAAATGTAGGCTTTAAGTGTGAAATAAACATATACGTGTTTAAGGGTTTTTGGAAATTCTACCCCTAAGGGATGAAATAGGGATGAAAGATTTTTTAAATTTAAAAGCATGAAATCAAATGATATGGTTACTGGTTAGAAACAAAATTACATGTGTTTAAGCGTTTTTGGAAATTCAGCCCTTAAGGGGGTGAAATAAATGTTGAAAGTTTGTATGAGAAAATTTGGTACTTTTGAAGTAAGTTTGAGTTGTTTGTGGGTTTTTGGAAATTCTACCCCTAGGGGGTGAAATAGGAGATGAAAGTTTTTTCGAAAATAAAAGCATGAAATCAAATAATAGGGTTTTTGGTTACAAATATATGTACACGTGTTTGAACGGTTTTGTAAATTCAACCATTAAGGCGGTGAACAGTGCCGGATTAACCACGTAGCAAGAGTAGCAATTGCTACGGGCCCCGCGCGAAAGGGGGCCCCGCATATTTAAACCCACTCATCTCTGCCTGAGCGTAATTTTTTGAATGAAACTTATCACGAGAGTCCAATGAAAGTGACAGCACTAGACTTATCGGCAACTTAAAATTGAGCATTTGTGAATTTAGCCAAAAGCCATAAATGCACTTAGAATGACATCATGCTTTCGCCAAAACGCGAAAAAAATTCGCGCTCGCTTCGCTCGCACTGCTGTTACGCTTTGTGCTACTCCACTCGATTATTTTCTTTTGTATATTCAAACAAACCATTTCATTACATTTATTTGTTTAAGAAATTAAGCCTCAAAACTTAAATAGCAATGAAAAAGTAATGATTAAAAAAACACGCTTAAAATGCTAATTTACACTTTTCAGGCGTGTATTACGGCCTTTTTATTTCGTGTTAGTTTCTTAGTTTTTACGTGCTTTTGTGTTGTTACTTATGTTTTGACGATCGCCCGATCGCTTTGAACTGGGTGAGTCTCATGTCATATAAAGGTATTTGGTATATTTTCATTTCAATAACGTTCACAAGATTTATTAAACGTGAGTTATACCAACTGTTGATATAATCTCCTTAGATATAACATTTATATACTTGAATACTCATTTCGTCTAATATTATTAGACGTTCATCTGATCGAAAATCATTTAATATAAAACTCTTTTGAACTAACGCGTACTCATTGCATGTTTACATGCAAGTAGGACGGAGTGACTAGATTAGGGTACCCCGACCAATGGGTTAGGTTAGGTTAGAACTGTGACCACCAACGCGCGAGCCGAGCGAGCGAAGCGAGCGTGCCGCGGCAGCGGCCGGCGAGCGCTACATCCAAGTTGGTTCCAATTACTAGGTTAGGGCACCCCGACGAAATGGATTAGCTTGGGTTAGGTTAGAAGGAACTGATTTTGTTGATTTTATATATTTGCTCCTAATCTATACATATAATAAAATCGTAACGAAGTAAAATCTGTACATTGAATATTTTCCAGAAAAAATAAGTGCAAATTGTTGGAAAAACGCTACAGATGTCAAAAAGAGAGTTTTTAGAATTTTTGTCTGTCTGTTTATCTGTTTGTATGTTTGAGCTTCACGCCGAAACTACTGGACAGATTTTGTTGATATTTGGAAAACGTATTTGTTGCAGGTCGGGTCAGGTTATAGGGTATAAATTGTCAAGCTATTCGGTTATAAAAATATATTCAAACAAAATAGTTCCTTGAACCTAACTAGAATGGCGTTGGCGTCAGTGGCAACAGCAATCATAAGTGTTTTAACTCTCGAAAAGAGAGTTTACAGTACCTACACATTTGCCTATCCCTCCAAAGCAAACAGCCGTGAAGTTTTGCAATGGAACGGTGTAAACAACACCTAGACATACGATTGTAATAATCGCGGAAAATTTGCTGTCATTTATTAAAGAGGTCTATTGTCTATCTCTGAATGTCTTCATCAGATAAGAAAAATATGCAGTCGAATAGCGAAAACCCCATTCAAATCGAATCAGTCGTTTCTGAGAAAATTGTAAACAAACATACATATAGGTGGAACATAAAACCTCCTTTTTTAAGTCTGTCTATAAAGTCGGTTAATTATGTTTCATTTTGCAGCTTAGTCTTGCTTAGTATTATAAAAGTGTCTGTAATACAAAATTCAGGTTCCCAAGTAATTTTATACCAATAGTAAATTATCATGGTATTTATTGATAAAACGCAACATGCAAAAACATTTTTTTCGTTCTTGAGGACAGTTGATGGCGTAGAGTATCCCACATACCGCGCTGCCTGCGTAGTACTTCACCTTCTAGACGGTGACCAACATTGGAATGACACTCTCGAGGAGGCCAGCGTTAGTGACAGTCCCAGTCGTCTGCGACATTTGTTTGCCGTCATGTTGGTGTTCTGCGGAATCTCCAACACAGTTTTATCGTGGGAAAAATACCGACATTATCTGTCGTTTTTTTAAAACTTCTGTAAAAGTCGTTTCTTTGCAGAGGAACATCATTGAGGCGGAAATTCTAACGGGTTGTGGCGTTAGCGAGACGCGCCGTAAGCGCGTGCAGTTTCCTGTGTGCGTATGCTTCGCTATGACCATAAAACAAGTCGCAGGTGCAGACACTGACGGCTGCAGGTTTCGACCTCAGGACAAGCTGCTTCTCACACGGACACCTGTACGTCGCTTGCTCTCGCGTCACCAGTCCTAAATCTCTATACATTTTAAATACCGAGTGCAAAACTACGAACGTAGTTTACAGAGAAGTTTTAGAATATAACTAAAATTAATTACTTTTTGGTCGTTACCTAAACATTTATGTGGATTTATAGTTATCTTTTAAAACCAATTCACATCACTTTTTTTTCTTATAATGGCTTAATAACACAAAATTACAGTTCTGGTAGTACCTACATAATATACGAGTCTTAGTATAAAACTCCACATCGCTACGTGTCATCAGAGTAGATTAAATTGTTGTAACCACGGAAAGAGGGTTTTAAGCACAGGAGTTTTGTAAATAAAAAACTACGATGATTGATAGAAAGACGAAAGACGATTACTTATCTGGCTCTAGCATCAGCTGAAATTGTGATTGCCATCAGTGCCGGATTAACCACGTAGCAAGAGTAGCAATTGCTACGGGCCCCGCGCGAAAGGGGGTTCCGCATATTTAAACCCACTCATCTCTGCCTGAGCTTAATTTTTTGAGTGAAACTTATCACGAGAGTCCAACGAAAGTGACAGCACTAGACTTATCGGCAACTTAAAATTGAGCATTTGAGAATTTAGCCAAAAGCCATAAATGCACTTAGAATGACGTCATGCTTTCGCCAAAAATGCGAAAAAAAAAATCGCGCTCGCTGCGCTCGCGCTACTGCTACTCTTTGTATGACCTGCTCCACTCGACTATTTTCTTTTGTATATTCAAACAAACCATTTCATTACGTTTATTTATTTAAGAAATTAAGCCTAAAAAACTTAAATAACAATGAAAAGGTAACGATTAAAAAAACACGCTTATAATGCTAACTTATACATTTCAGGGGTTTTAAGCACAAGTTTTGTAAATAACAAACTACGATGATTGATAGAAAGACGAAAGAAGATTACTAATCAGGCTCTAGCAGCAGCTGAAGTTGTGATTACCATTTGTGCCGGATTAACCACGTAGCAAGAGTAGCAATTGCTACGGGCCCCGCGCGAAAGGAGGCTCCGCATATTTAAAGCCACTCATCTCTGCCTGAGCGTAATTTTTTGAGTGAAACTTATCACGAGAGTCCAACGATAGTGACAGCACTAGACTTATCGGCAACTTAAAATTGAGCATTTGAGAATTTAGCCAAAAGCCATAAATGCACTTAGAATGACGTCATGCTTTCGCCAAAAGTGCGAAAAAAAAATCGCGCTCGCTGCGCTCGCGCTACTGCTACTCTTTGTATGACCTGCTCCACTCGACTATTTTCTTTTGTATATTCAAACAAACCATTTCATTACGTTTATTTATTTAAGAAATTAAGCCTAAAAAACTTAAATAACAATGAAAAGGTAACGATTAAAAAAAAAAACGCTTATAATGCTAATTTATACTTTTCAGGCGTATATTTTTTTACTTTTGTTTTTTTTACCGGCCTTTTTATTTCGTGTTAGTTTCTTAGTTTTTACGTGCTTTTGTGTTATTATTTCTGTTTTGACGATCGCTCGATCGCTTTGGGCTAATATAAAATCAGTGTAATACCACTGTTTTATAACAGTAAAATTAATAAGTAATGCAACTCAAGGGCCCCCTTTCACATTTGCTACGGGCCCCGCGCTGTCTTAATCCGGCACTGATTACCATGATAAACTTACATAATTACATATATTGCTGAAGGGAACCGATCACTTTTCCGATTTTTTTTTGTTCAAATTTAATTTTACCGAAAACTATTGACCGACGTCTTTTTTAACCGACTTCAAAAAGGAGGAGGTTCTCAATTCGTCTGAATGTTTTTTTTTTTGTTTTCTTTTTTTTTGTATGTTTGTTATTGCTATATGCATTATTTGACATATTTTTAGATCATCGAAGTATCATTTGTCATAGGTATTAGTTTACCGAACTATATTTCGCTGATTTACAAAATAACTTTTTGCTATTGGCCGAAGCTTCTTTTAAACTGTTTTCATTTGCCAAATGATTTATTTGCCATATTTTTCACCACACTGAAACAACATTTTACGGAATATTATTTGGTCACAAATATATAGCCGATTACTTGGTACCATTTTCAATAGGGAGTGCCTCCGCTGCCGGCACCCAAAAATAACGCCATTGGGATCTGGCGGTACAATACTGCCGGCAGCCGAGCTTAAAAACATCGGCTGCCGGCACCCAAAATGGACACCAGCGGCGGTAATAAGTTGTTTGGTAGATATGTTAGTTAAACGGTACGTTAGATTTTGGGTCAAAAACTGTAACTTTTCTTCCAACAGACTAATTTCAAGAGCGAGCGAAGCGAGCTCGATATTTTGGGGCACCCGACACGGATAGGTTAGGTTCGAAGGGGATGACGGGGGATAGAGTGAGCGAGCGTAGCGAGCGAACGAAGCCCCCGTCATCCCCTTCGTGTTAGGTTTCTTTAAACCATGCAGACAGAAATAGGAGCCCCGCACAGCGGGGCTCCGTCGACTCTGCTTTGGAGTTCCAAACAATCTTACAAACATCCCCTTAAGTTTTCCCTTCGTTTTTGTTGTGAAAATGAAAGTGGGTAACGAATAATCGACTCATGAAGAGTTTGAAGAGGCCTTGAAGGTGTATAAAAACACTGTATGCAGTCGGCGCGGCGCCGGCAGCCAGTTTGTTAACCGCGCCGGCACTCGTAATGGCAACCGGTGCCGGCAGCGGAGGCACTCCCTTTTCAATATTAAATTAAAATAGTGTCATAAAAAATCAATATGTTGTGCTGCAGTGGTATAACGAATGTTCGGAAACATAATACTTCGAACAAATGTTATTTCGGCTAAGTGTAACTACGGTAAAAAGTTTTTCGACCAAATGAAACGTCGGAGTAACGAAAAAAAACGAATTGTTATTAGGTCAACTGATACAGTGGCAGACGTGACTTCGATGAAGTAAAAAAAAACGAAACGATAATAGTTGAAAAGTTTTAGGTGAAATGAAATTTGGTCAGATATTTTTCGACCTTATGATAGGTAACCATTGCTGAATGCAAGTTTCGGAATCGGGATTAGAGAGAAATTAAGGCGTTCACATTATAATAACGGTTTGCTAACCGCGTTCCTGTAGGAACCTACCTAATGTCCTTTTCTGTACTTACCCCAAAATTTTACGATGATCTGTTAAGTATACATACTAATACATTAAAAAAAACTAAATTACGTGAGCGAAGCCGCGGGCACCAGCTAGTATTTTATAATGAAGATATCTCTTACGATATTTTAACTACTACTAAATAATGAAAGTGTTAATCATTCATACCTACAGTGATTCGGGTACAGACAGCGATAAGGAATCTGATTAATTAAATTTGGGATTTCGGGATTTGTTTGTTTGTTTCAGTTGAAAATATTAATACTTAACAAATAAAAGAATATAATTATTGTAACTTATTTTTTCGTTTACATTGTCACGCGCAATTATATTAATTAATTTGACTAAGTATACACACGTAAATATCGTAAGAAATATCTTCATTATATTTGTTACGGGTAAAAGCCGAATGGCGGTTACACCTAGGTTTAGCCGTGTACAACTAGGTGCAACCAGTAGCAGTTGGTTAGAACTAGGTGTAGCTTAAGTCGACGGATCCCCGCAGAGCGGGGCTCCTATTTCTGTCTGCAGGGTTTAAAGTAACCTAACACGAAGGGGATGACGGGGGCTTCGTTCGCTCGCTTCGCTCGCTCACTCTAGCCCCCGTCATCCCCTTCGAACCTAACCTATCCGTGTCGGGGTTCCCCTTAACCACCGGTGTGCGGCTGCACCTAGTTCTACCCGCTATGATGAAGGGTAAACCTAGTTCTACCCGAGGATAAGTAGGATACATCTAAGTTTAACCGCATGTGGCCGGCTGCACCTAGTTGTACCCGGCTAAAACTAGGTGTAGCCACACTTCGGCTATTAGCCGTAACATATTTATCACGTGTTTATCGAGATAGTTCGGACACGACGTCATATGTCACCTTTCCCGTACCGCTCCTGTACCCCAGGCACTGACTCAGTTATGTGCTACACACCTATAGTTTATTTACTTACATCTTGAAATAAGATATTTATTATGTAAAAAAAGGACCTGTAGCTGTACTTTGTCCAAATAAGTCGCTTCACTCCACGAGATTTCCTTTTTCTTTAACTGCTGAGTGCTTGTGATCTGAAACAGCATGCCAGGACCTGGTGTTATATACAGGGTGTCCCAAAACTCAACATCAAGCCGGGAGCAAATGAAATAGAAGTACATGAAAAAAAAAATCAGAAAAAAAGTAATATACTTATTTTTTTTTAAATTTTAATTAAACAAAAATTAAGAGGTAAAATTTTATTTATGGTAAAGTTGAAATTCGAAAATTACAGGTAGCAACTAGCAACTTTGCGCCGATGCTCAAGACTTTGGAACTCGGTCTGAACAAGGGAGTCGTTGCTGATGAGCTTCTTGGCACGCTTTTCAATGGACTCCAACGCCTCAAGCTGGCATTTAAAATGAGCCCTCCACGAGGACACTGAACGTGTTAAATGAGCATTCAGGTTGATCATTTTTTAACACATCATCATAGTACTTATGGTCAATATGGGATAAATAATTTACTTACAAATTCGCTTACGAGCTCACTTCCTAACTTTCTTTGTAATGGAACAGTGGCTTCGGATTCTTGAAGTTTAGGAGCATCTTTCTCATTTTCTGTTACGCTAATCTAAAACATATCTGTGGTTACACTATGCCTAAAGCATAAAAATGCCAACTGTACCAAAATTACCAATATCTCACTTCAACCAGTGCTACTAGAATCGTGTTAAGATAATTCGAAAGGAAACTATTTGTCCAGG
The DNA here is from genome assembly GCA_905220435.1 of Amphipyra tragopoginis. Classification (NCBI taxonomy): domain Eukaryota; kingdom Metazoa; phylum Arthropoda; class Insecta; order Lepidoptera; family Noctuidae; genus Amphipyra; species Amphipyra tragopoginis. The sequence continues at coordinate 11,618,575 of HG992006.1, forward strand.
ATTTTATAATCATCAAATCATTCAAAGGAAAAATTCTGTTGATTCTGTATTCCTATCTGTAATCATCATAAAAAAGGCTGTTGCTGTGCGTCATTACATACTAAACCACAACTTTTATATATAGGCGCAGCCAATATACACCGTGGGTCCGAGGTACCCGAAAGATTTTAACCTTCGATTCCGATACCTAATTGAAGAAGAAAAGCTGGGATATAGTTTATGGAATACAGCTTAATTTTCGAAATATTCATTATTTTACGGAAATTCACAAATCGAAAAATATGTATGGTAACAAGTCCTATGAACGCGGCGTTGCGACTTTTGTCATACAATACCCCTCTCGCCGTATGTCTTATTTGTCAGGGAGGGTTGTGAATTGAGAAGTTTCTTATCACCTCACACGATAATTTATAAATGTTGCCAGTTCAACCTAAGGTAGGTATTGTTTACAAGGTAGTAACTACTAAAATTAATTGATTCATAACGTAAAGAAAAAACTTTTTTTTTTCTCTGTTGACCTTTTTTTGTTATAACATTTGACTCATAATACCATCAGAAAGGCGTGGTTAAAATCTTTCGGGTACCTCGGGCCCACGGTGTATAGGCGTAGCCAATATATTAAACCGCATCGAATGTTCGTCGATTCGATTAAGCGACCTGTCATACATATATTTTCTCAGATTCGGTTAGGGAACACTCCTCGTGCCCCACACAAGAGCACACTCACTAAGCAGAATTAGGACGGTGTATTCAACTCAGCTTAGCGCAGTCACTTCCTCCTTCTTCAGCCAATACTACTATAAAAACCTTAATCAATCGCAACCGAATCGAAGGCAAACCGTTCATTTAGACAGATTTCGTTTACTAACCTCCGGTTTCTGATTTGAGAATTCGGGAGCAATTACTTAAGTAATATTTGAGTACAAAATTGTCAAAAAAATGCTTTAAAATCCGTCATTTTTTGACAAGTCAATACTCAAATGTTACTTATGTATTTGCTTATCCCGAATTCTCAAATCAGAAACCGGAGGTAAAACTTAAAAATTGTTTGACAACAAAAACTAAACCAAACATTTTGACTAACGAAAACTGATTGACGGTTGTGCTTTGTTTGTGGTTGGGCATCAATTTTGTTAGTAGAATTAATTGACTAGTCATCAGTCAATCTCAGTAGTGTCCATTGCTGAGTTTCCCAATTGGCGGTCTCCACTAAAGAAATTGTTGCTGCAACGGACATCAGCCCTTCGACAGACATGCCAACTGCCTTCGTGCTAACTGGTTTTGTTCCAGATAATCTAGATGAAGATGTTTATCCTACAAAGAACTCCCGAGTCATTTCATGGTTCACTGAGTGATTTCATACGATCATGAAAGTTAAAAAGTTTTGGTTGAACTTTCCTGTTCAAGATTTGCGGTAGGCGAGAAGATTAGACGAAGTTTTCCAAATGTTTGCCAACTGTCTTCTGTTATTTTTTTTCGAAATAACCTGCTCTAATTACACAATCCTGCACAACTTTGAGCATTTCCTTCCCGGATCGTGCGTAGAAAGAATTACGAATTGGAGCGCCTGTCCGCCCTAACTCTGCTAAGAATACTATACTGTTTGAGGTTAAACATTGTAAATCTTTGTACTTTCCCTGCATGACCACGTGTTCAGAATAAGTTAAAAGGAGCTACAGACAAAGTGAAGAGTACACTTACAACATTGTTAATTATTTCACTCGCTAATTTGCTTGGCAATGGAACATTATCTTCAGTCTCTTGATTTTCGGGCACATATTCCTGACTATGATGTTCTAGGTCCTAAAAAATTCCTAGTTGGTCATCAATTCGACAAAGGAATTTAGACTTCTATAAATACATATAACTTTTTAAGCCCTTCGTACATTACAATACTCGCAAGAGACGATACTTCAGTCGCATGCCAATAGAATACATGTTCGCTACTCGAGGTTCGTACATTATTATGCTACTTAAAAACAAAGAAAATTTCATCATTTGTTGTTTGTGGTCGTGGTTTTTTTAAATAATTATGTCGAGTGATTCCAGTGACGAAGAAGCACTTGCAGTGTATCTTTATTACAGAAATGGAAGACGAAATAGAAACAATAGAAAATACTGGATTCATCCTAACATTGTCAGAAATATAAATTCAGGCAATTTAAAGTTGTATATAGACATGGATATTTTTCCATTTCTTGAATAAATTTAATATTGAACTGCTGTTCCGCCGTCATTTTGCAGAGATACGTAGGAGACGCGACGCGCGGGCGACCGACACGGCGGATATCGCGAGACAAGTAGCAGACGCGTAAGATACCGGTAGCGAAGTGTGTGAATAACCATACAAAATGTATGTCTCCTCGGCGACTCATCTTTGAGACTCGCGTAGGATACTAGTCGTCTGTAAGTATCGTAATGTAAGAAGGGTAAGGAATTTAAACTTCTTTACATACTTATCACTTTTAGCCTGGCCGCACATTATCAGAAATTTCTGTCAGAAAATTTCTGACGCGTACGCGAATACCCTCTGCGCATAATATAGTAGATCCCGCAGGCTGTCGGATCCGGCAAATTCTGACAGTGTGCGGGGTCTACCTAATACATAATGTATGAGCAGAGTCGCACGTCAGAATTTTTCTGACTAATTTCTGCTAATGTGCAACCGTTGGGAATTTAAACTTCTATAAATACTTATAACTTTTCAGGTATGGCGTTAAAGGAAAACATCTGTTGATCTTGTAATCGAAACTTTAATTTGCATTTTTATCGTACAGAGATGTTTAATAAATTCTAGGTATGTGTTTATTCTTAGTAATATACATATGTTTTTAAACCTTTTGGGTTAAATCAACAAGAGGAATACTATCATAATGAATTATCAGCAAATTAGACAACACAAATAAAAAAAAAATCATACAGGCTGTAAATGATTACGTGTAATTCCTTAAAGCCACATGATCTATTACCGGTATAAATTAACCATGCACGGGATTTGTCTTGATTAAAAATAAAATAGTAAAAATCTTTCTTGTCTTGCGGTAGGGGTCAATGATCGTATCTAAACGACCTTATTATAAATTGGTTGAAATAAACAATAACCAACATTTTATTTACTTTTGTTTTATCCGTAAGAGAATGAAAGCACTTTGACACAGCTGGCGGGCACGACTAGCGCGATATCGCTCCGCGCGGCCGATTTACACAACACCAGTTTCTTGAAGCAAGAATCGTTCTGTCTTTGTCTTTCTCAACGAAAAAACAGAGATAGCATGAGAGTTGCTTCAAGAAACTGGCGTCGTGTAAATCGGCCTTTACTCAGGGCGCTAAAATCACACAGGTACAGAAAGAACACCATGTTTTAGTTTAGTTTATTTTTTGTTCAATCTTTTATTATCTCATGCAGAGTCAATCTGTGACACCAGTAGATCACGAGGTCTGAAGGAATTACACGAATTCGTAAACATCCTATATATGTCACACCTAATACTGAGTGAGCTTTAAAGATACTGAAATCTGTAGGTGCCCAGGCAACTTAGCAAATGAGCAAAAATAATAATCTTTATTAGTAATTTTATATACACAGCTAAATTACACACTCAATGTTTACATGTCTTAAGTTTTCCTTTTTTTCAGCTGGCCATCTCCGAGCGCCGTCACCTACAGACATTTCAGCAGCACGCCTCGGTTGGACACTTACGTATGTTTTAGCCACTGAACTGTGTTTATCACATCACTTACAAGGTTGACTCAACATTTATAGCTTAATCGCTAAACGACTAACTAAGATAGGGTCGTGACGGTCGAAAATGGCCAGCTACTGTAACATCGGGGTTCGCGAACACGTCGCAGGTCGTCTGTGGTATAATGCGAGTGTAGAGGCAGGATTAAATGCCGTTGGCGTAGCCACCGCGCGGGGAGGACACGTCGTCCTCGGAGGGGGCATCGTAGGGCATGCCGCAACAGAACAGCTGGCGGAAGGCGCGGGAGACGCGCGACGCCCGAGAGTCGCTGCGCGGCAGCCCGCCAGCCGTCTCATCGTCAGACTACAATCATACAACAACTCGTTACCACGTGGCACGTACGCAACACACCCGCAACACTGCCTCCCACTAACTCACTTACAACAATCCTTAAGGGGCCGTCTCCACGAGCGAGAGAATCGGGGCGATATTATCGTCGTGTCACGTATTTCTATACAATCTCTTATTAGAACGTGTGTGTGTAACACGGCGATGTTATCGCGGCGATAGTTAGAATTGAATTTGATGGTACGGCGAGAATATCGCCGCGATTCACTCGCTCGTGGAGATGGCGCCTAAAGGCTCAATTACACGGAGATAGTTTCTCGAAGCGAGTCTCATGCTATCTCTGTTTTCATCGTAGAGAAAGACAACGACAGAACGAGTCTCGCTTCGAGAAACTATCCTCGTGTAAATCGGCCTTTACGCGCGCCAAATTGAGCAAATACAAGGTGTCCCAACAAATAGTGTCAAAGGTCATCCTTAGAGGTACCAGAATCACCCTCATGTATGTTCCGCGATTTTTTATAGTTTTCGAGTTATTTCATTTTTCATGACATGACTTTTTTGATCGTAGTGTCATGAACAGTTGAGACAAATGCGTGTTTTTTTTTAAAGTTAGGTTCTCTTTTTGTCTAATTTAGAAGAAAAACCATTCACGTCACTATGATAAAAAATGTCATTAAAGTCAGAGTTTGATTAAGACATTGAAAAGAAATCATAACTCGAAAATTACGTACAACGTATCTTGGCGAGTCTGAAGTTAGTTGTTTGGCTGCGCAATGAATCTTTTAGAAACGAAATTGTCTACTGCGCAGCTAATCAGCTAACTTCAAACTCGCCAAGATACGCCGGCCGTATTGTATACATGGAAGTGATTCTGGTACCTCTAAGGGTGCTCTACCTCTGAACTTCCGCTTGACACTACTTTTTGGGACACCTGTATATGGGATTGACATAAGTTTTGGAAAGATCCACGCGATCCAACAATATCGATTCTATTTAATTGTTTTTTTTATGCGTTGGAGTGTATATAGTGACGTTGTCTCAGGCTCTGTATCAAACGTTACAAAATTAATAGTAACTTTGGGTAAGGTTGAAGCACAGCGGCTATGTAGCGTGCGGGCTGCCGCGTCTCTACAATGCGACAAGTACTTAACTCGTTGGTCGTCCATGAAGTGATCGGTCGAACTACGAATTACACTATTCTACGTTCATCCTATAGCATAACTTATACGCGTTATAACCAAGGTAGGGTAGATCCAAGGTAACCGACATAGGCCGAAGAATTGCCAAACTTAAGTGGCAGTGGGTGGGACATATTGCTCGCAGAACGGATGGCCGATGGAGCCGAAAGGTTCTGGAGCGCCGACCGCGTACCGGAAGGCGCAGCGTGGGTGGGTAGGCCTCCCACAAGATGGATCGATGATCTGGTGAAGGTCGCGGGAATCCGCTGGATGCGAAAAGCACAGGACCAGTCGATGTGGCGATGCTTGGGGGAGGCCTATGTCCAGTAGTGGACGTCTTTCAGCTTAATGATGATACGCATTAAGGTACAAGTCCGAGACGGGCTGCAAACTGCAGACTGCAACCGCAGTCAGCAAGTCACATTGGTTTGTATGAACCAGTAGTGTCGCTTGTCTGTTGCTGTCATCTGCGGTTGCAGTTTGCGGTCGCCGTTGGAATACTACCTTTAAGGTGTGCACCTTAAAGGTGTTATTCGGACGGCGAGTTGCGGTCGGCGGATGCAGTCTGCAGTTTGTAGCCCGTCTCGGACTTGTACCTTTATTGTTAACATCTAAACAAAATCTAATTAAAAACACAATGATTGCTAAATAGATTGTAGGTAATAGTAATATTCGTACCCATTCAGAAGATTTTCGTGTCGGTTCGAGTGTCCGCAACTCGGCGATCTCTTCCGTTATGCTATCGTCGTCGCCCTTCTTTTCCTCTTTCTTCGCTGCAATGTCAGAGGCAACGGAGGTCACAGGGCCCACTTTCACTGGTATGGGCTGTGACGGCGGTGTGATCGAATCAGCTCTCTGAAACAGAAACAACAGAAACCCATAAATGCATGATTCACCGCATTAACGATATCGCGTGAAATTTTTTAATTGCAATCGTTAACCATGCATTTAAATTATTGTGTACAGAAACGAATCCATTATCACACGACAGTGGCGTGATAGAAAGATATTTGTGACAAAACATAGCGAGCGAGGACATGACAGTGGTGAACGTGTAGTGATTCATTGACCCCACCTTTATTTCAACTTCTAAAGGTGCCAGTGTTATTGCCTCGGGTGACTTCTCTCGCCTCTTAGTGGACGAAGATAATTTCTTCGCAACGATATGCGTTTGCTTTTCGGAAGACATCGCTACAAATGAAAAGTAAAACGATTTTAACGTCAGGCACTCACAAATTTTCACTCATATTTAAAACGAATAGTTAATGTTTCCTCACCACGGTCCGGTCGATCTTTGATATCAATATTATCAGCTGTTTTTTTCAATTCTTCAGCTACAGCTATCAACATAATATATTTGTTAATATGCAAAATTAAAGTATATTTGCAGTTATTAAATGTACAATAATAGTATTCTTAGGGGGTATTTCACCAACATATCGATATATGCCAGATAAGCTAAATGTGACCTAGAAATATTAAATTGATACGTTCAATAATCTTGTCATTATCACTATGCTGTGTGGTGAAATACCAAAGTTTACAGACCGAAATAACTTAATGAACAGTTCTGTTAATGATAGGTTGGTGAAATACCACCAATGTACAATTTATAATACATCAGCCCTTGCTCAGTCTCCTGTACAATATCAGCTACAGCGTCTTGGTGACATTTACTAATGACGTCAACTACAACTAAGGTCATTAAGTATACGGAAAACATCATACATGGTACAGCAGGTGCGCGCGAGCGCTTGTGATGCAGTTCGGGTTGGGGCTCGTCCTGCAAGTTAGTGGGGCGGAACGACTTGTGCCTACTCGCCGACGTTTGCTCCACCATCACCACAGTTGACGCGCCGGCGCCGGGTCCGGCGCTTTTCTTTTCTTGATCTGACATACTTCACGACAATTCAAGCATCCATACGCTATATGTATTAAAGTATGTACCCTTAAACCTTACTAATTTGTCACCAGAAAATTGGCTAACAATTTTTTGAAAAGCACAAATGATTGAAACGTCACGCTTAGTAAATTTTGACAGATAACTTTCTTGTTTTTCTGTGTATTCCATTTTCGAAATGGGTATCTCCGGAAAAGTATTGCAGTTTTAAGGTTATTTACATACTTTCATAGAGCAACGCGGCCACCGATGACGTCGTCGACCGCGTTGCTCATTACGAGACTTTTGGAGCAAAACAAGCTTATCAGGCTATCAGCCAAAGTCAATTTAGCACGAGCCCTTTCCAGTTTTGGTGTTAGAGTCTGTTGGACGCAGAAGTACCATACTGCAACCACAGTGTACCTACTTACTACATACAGTGGGTCAACGCCCATACATTTGACAGGTCCTATGAAATGTCAAAATTATGTAGGGGCGGAGGCTATGTCCCAAGTATGCAGTATGGCTACTCGGGACATAACCTCCGCTCCTTCACCCCGCAACCCCCCGCACGATTGCTCTGCGACAATGTTCTACGTTGACCGACTGTAAGGAGTAAGATATAGGTAGACTGTGCTACAAGTATGTGCCCGACCCAATTCACGAGAATGGTCATATCACTGTACTGGGATCGATCCATTATCACGGACGAGACTATTGTTGCCAATAAGCTTGACATAGTGGTGATAGATCGATCGGTGCGTCTCACAATAACCGTTGATATCACTGTCCCACTGCCCACATGCTGAGAAGCCAGGAAAGCCAGGAAGGACAAATAAATTAAATATGGGGTGTTAATTCAGTAGTCATTGTGTCGACAGATGTTCCGACCAATGGTCAAGAACCTCGACCAACATCTGATGAGGCTCTCGTTAGGCAGCTGGATCAAGGGCCTGCCCCCTGATTCAGAACAATTCGATTAGGTGTAGTCGAAGGATTCGGTAAGCTAAGTATCTCTGTTTTTCCGTTACGAGAATCGTAGACGAAACGAGATAGCAAACCGAATCGGTCGACAACTGCTTATCGAAAAGGTTCTGAATTAGAGGGGCTGATACAGAAAGCGGTACTTCTAGACACGGCGCGTATTGTTAGGATGTTCCTCTTTCAGCCCTGACCACCGGTAGCTTGGACCCTGTTCCTGATAGTAGGCTACGATTTTTAATATTTTAAATGTGTTTTATATCTATTCTATTATAAGTATATTCTACTGTACCCACTCAAATTGTTAAAGATATGGATTTTAAAAGAGTAACCATGGAGTTTCTTGCCGGCTCTTTTCCATAGGAAACGACTAATTGGAACCGTGCACCTAAATTCGACTTTTCATAAGCGCCGGTAATGGTTTTTGTGAAATAAAAACTTTTGATTTGATTTGATCGATTAGATATAAATATTGAAAAATATATCTAATATGTATGTTAAATAAATAAATGAGACAATAGAAATGCTATCGCCGTTTCGCAGCTACCAATACAGATACAAATATAATTACGCAATTAAATTACACCTACACATATTTCTAGTATCCAATGCAGCAGTGCAATTATATAAAATCACGCTGGAGGTGTGGTCATGAAACGTGTGAGAAGAGCATAATATATTGCTGACTTGCACCATCACTATGTATATCCACACAAGCGTTGCGATTACAGGCTCTAAGATTATAGGCGTAAGGAGTAGTGTATCGCAATGCTCGCGTCGATATTATTATCGATAAAAATATTTTATAAAAAGAAAAAAGAGAAAATGTGATACATAAGTTTAAAAAGATTAATTTAGCAAAGTGAAATACAGACTCTAGGATTTAAAAAAGGCATGTTGTTTTATCATTTACGGAGCTTGTGGATCATTTTTGTTTATCGATCACATGAACGCCATTTGAGAAAATAAACAAAATGTTTTTTTTTTTCAATCTGTAGAGACGAGTTTAGGAATATTTAAATTATGTAGTAAGAAATATGCTCATCTATCATCATCATAGGCTTTCCGCTCTAGAATATATTGACCTAAATAAAGGTGTGTGAGTATATAATATGCTCTAAGCTAAGGTGTGAGTAGATACTAGGTCCATATAGCTCGACTCAACGCGTTAACAGTACTTAATAGCAATAAAAACGGAGAACTGCAAAATCGAGGATATATTAACTGGCAGACAGATCACTGTCACAGTCACTGACAAAATACAGTGCGATATGGCAATAAATGAACGTGGATGGCGGCGCTGCTTGTAAAGGAAGATGGCAAAAACCTGTCAAATACTCAATATGTCAAACATTTCATGTTAGTTCTCTATTCAGCCACGTTCATTTAGTCCCATGTCAGACTGTACTGAAAATACATACGGAAAAGTTTATTTCCATATAGTTCGACTACACCTACCTACCGCTAGATTTACTTGAATATTGTTCATTTTATGATTTCTTAAAGCTAAATTTAAAACATTTTTTTTTAACGTATTCAAAATTCTCGCTATATTCTGATAAGATTAAATGGTCATTTATATCGTTTACATTTAAATTCTTACTATAAACGATTTTCATATTTAAAACGGTTATAACCAAATTTCGAGTTTTTGTTGTAAGTAGTTTTGAATTGTTCATTTCTGAAATAACAAAACAAATTAACAGAACAAATTCTGCTACAGTTCAACAGAAACCAATTTCTTTTTCCACTTGCAGATATTTGTCTCAATGTCCAAATCTTTTGGAAAACTAATTAAAACATTTTGTAAAGAAACAGACGTATAAATGTATACATATAAATAAACAGCAAGTAGGTATAGACATATAAATCTATAAATACGTATAATCTATACATATAATAAATCTGTAGACATGGCGTGTCTGTACATAGCAAATATTTTGAAAAAACCTGGTTGGGATGTTAAACTATAACCAATAGAACCCATTTTTAACATTTTTGGAATTTTTGTCTGTTTGTCTGTTTGTCTGTTTATCTGTTTGTCTGTTTGTCTGTTTATCTGTTTATCTGTTTATCTGTTTGTTTGTTCAAGCATCACGTAAAAACAACTGGTCCAATGTTGTTGACTTTTATTAATAAATATTGTGCTGATCTCCAAGTAACATATGTTTTTTGTTTCATCGCAATCGGTTCACGCAATCAAAAGTTATGCGAATTTTAAGTTTTCTAGAAGAACTTAGCATGTATTTGTGTATATTTACCATTTCTTTTCAATAGATGGCGTTATGTGGATCAAATCACGTTGTGAGGAAATATAATCAACGAATATATTACTATTCTCAGTCTACGGAAGGTCTATTGAAATGCTATTCGAAGAAGGTACTAACTAAGCTTTTATAAAAAAACGAGGATAATGTTATTTAAAATTTATAAGGTACCTATCTATCTGAATGGCAGTGGAAGAGAAATACATTCAATTTCATAAGCAAGTGTAGGTATTCTAAATTTTTAATTGTGCAAGGCAATACGATAGATTAATTTGAAATACTCATATATTTTATTATGAATACTTAAATATGTATTTATAAATCTATTTACTATTAATAAAATTCAAAGTGCACTTTGTAATTAAATATTTTTCCAAAATTTCGATTCGGTGGTAAATTATAATCAATTTTAGCAAGGAAATGTATGGAAATAAGCACCGCGGTTTTAGTATTATGGTTATATGAACCTTTATGGTCAATCAATAAGAGCTGAAACTCTACCTAAAGAAATGGTTTAAAAGATATAAGTGCCTTGGTGGGACACCTTTGTCTATTATTATTATAAATGGAATACATATACACTTTAGTTGCTACGACACAATGTTGTTTTCCGAGTTCCACGCGGACGGAGTCGCGGGCACAGCTAGTACGTAATAAATCTATTACGGAAATTTATTAATCTATACGGGAAATTTTTAATACACCATCTTATGTAACTGTAGGTTTTACAAAATAATGAAAAAATATTACGATAAATCACTTAAGCCCATGGACGTACAAAAAAGATCGGACGGAACTCCCGCTAAGACAAAACTGTGTCCCGTAATGGCGGCGACTATATGTGTGAATGAATTTAGGGTTGTCATGTTAGCCAAATTTACCCATTTATATCATTTTAAAATGATATAAATGGGTAAATTTGGAAAAGTTTCCACGGTTGGGTATACTGCAAAACACCATTTTCATGGTGTCCGCATCCGAAATAACACTGCCATCGCTCCGTCGCACTTTTGTAACATCAATTACACAAGTACGGCGATGAAATCTCGCGCCTACAGGACTACTATTGTCTCTCTCTAGAATCACGGCTCATCTTCCGTGCGGTAGATGTCCGGTCCTTTGGAAGGCATACGGGGGACACGGATCCAAGGCGCAGAGGTCCCTTTGAGAACTTTAATCTAAAATGGGGTGAGGCACCAACCGGGGACTATCCACAGCTGCACTGTTGGAGTACAGTCATGGACCGTCCCAGGTGGGTGCAAGACTGTTGTAAAATATGGTGAACAATATCTGGTCTATGGGAAGGGGTGTTAATTGGACTGGATAACTTCTATTGCCGGAAGAAAACGGCGTCTGCCTTTCAAGTTTAAAACTGAAAAGTGTTAGCAGACGGTGACTCGCCAGCTCACTAGCTGGACCCCCTGAAAAGCCGCCAGTATAATAGGCAAAGGAGGCAACAACATGCGAGCGGCTAGAGGTGTAGAGAGGTGTGGCCATGGTTTCGCCGTCGCGGGTCTTAAAGACCCGGAGTGGGTTTCCCCGCTATTACGCCATTAGACACTTCCACCCTCGAGCATATAGCTCTGGTGGCCCCCCTCTGGACGGCCGACAAAGGCAAGCCAGAGTCGAGAATCCTGCGGGCACTCTTGAGGTTCCACTCCAGCCAGCCAATAAAGGCAAACTGGAGACGAGGCCCTGACCGACTCTCTGAGGCAATAAGGTACTCAGTGTCGCCACTCACCAACAGTTCGCCCTGTGGTTTGTAAGCTTTTCAGTAGACCTCATGATACATTTTTTATTATATTATAGGGTTGTAAGAAAGCTAGTCTAATGTTCGCTACGGTTTTACGTTAATCTCATGGTGAGGTAACGCCTTTCCCAGAGAGGGTCTATTGTCTTATTATTTAGATTTCTGTGGTGCACATTGTACCGACGCGGACGTCCGAAATCAATCAGAACGTATGAAGATATTTTGTGTTGTCGTGCGTATAAAATACAAAATCACCGGAAGACTACCATCTTGACACAGAAACATAGTCTTCTTCTTCTCGTGCTTCTTCATTACTGAGGGTCCTTGTCCTGAGCCAATCTGAACAGGTCTCCTGCTTTCTTAATGCCCTGTCTCGGATGTTACGCAGCCACGGCATTTTCCTTCTGCCTACTCTTCTGAGAAACATAGTACGCGCACTAAAATAGCTTATTAACCTCTCTGAAGTGAGGAACAGAACGCTGAAAGCCTGTTTCAGAGCGGCAAAGTTATTTTATGCGTACCGAATAAGTTTGCCCTCTGAAGTGAGTAAACATACGTTTTGTAAACATGCAAAATAAATTCGTAAAGTTTCCAAAGTACGGCCGGTAAACATAATGATCGAAGCATTTGTACAATATACAAGTATAGTCCAGGACAACACATACATACACATTAAGTGTAATAATATTCAGTGGCGAGCGAAAACTAAGGCAATCATTAGTATTGCTTGTTCACGGAAATGGAATATTTAGCAAGCAATATTTATGTAAGTTCACCCTCAACTGAAATTGATCGTGTAATACAATGTTAGTCGGAAAGGGCGTACTAATTCAGATTTTCATTTGTGTGAGAATGAATGCAGACGCGTCCTTTGCTTGATTTAAACCGGTTTATACTGCTTTTTGGCAATCGATTCTTCGTGTACTCACACAAATGCAAAGCTCCTCGCCTCGCCAGTTGTACAATAGTGAAGAGCCCCATTGATTTACAGTTTACCTGCAGTATCTGGTCTTATTGGGCGGCATGACGTCCAAGCTCTACATAGCCCACTAAAAGCGATTATTACCTGCCGAGAATAGTCGCATACCAGTTCTTTACCTGTCAATCTCCATACACTTGCAGTTTTTAGTCCGCGATCGGCAGTTCATATTGCGTCTTTAAAGGCGACCTGCACGACCGTACCGCGGCATGCCGGAGCATCCCGAGGTACGGGAAATACAAGTCCTAAGGGTATATTAAAATTAGAGATGGGTAGCTATTCTAATAACTAGCCAAATAGCGGCTATTAAAAAAATAGCCACGGCTATGTTATCTGTTAACACGATAACTAGCTATTGGCTACTGGCTAGCTAGAGTAGCTATATCCGACAAGTTTACACACAGAGTATAAAACAAATACGTTTTGCTTGCAGTCGCCCGGTAGGCGGTAGCCGGAAGAGAGTAGAGATGGCGCTGTTGATAGATTTTCAACATTTTTTTATTAATAATCCATACGAATTACGAGGAAAAGTCACTACATAAAAAAAGTATAAATAAAAAATGAAATCATAACAACAAACACAACTTATTATTATCATCTAAACTTATTACCGCGGTAAGGATCGAACTCGAATGGCCTAACCAGTTTAGCTACGCCGTCGCTAGCGCTAGTCGGTTAGTGAGCCATTTATTCAATAGCCAAATAGCTGGCTAGCTAGCTGGCTATTTCACCACAAATAGCCGACTAGCTAGGTTATTGAAATTTTGGCTAGTTACCCATCTCTAATTAAAATGAGGTTTAACATTTGACGACACGTTTGGTGCAGTGGCTAAGCGATTGGCTTCTGCGCTACGGGTCGTGGGTTCGATTCCCACACGGAACAAAAATTTGTATGGCCTACAGATGGTTGTTTCGGGTCTGGGCGTTTGTTTGTGAGATTTGTGTCTGTAAACGCACCCACGATACAAGAGAAATCTTAGTGTGGGACAACGTTTTTATAAATAAAAAAATAAAAAATTCATAATCATCATCCTCGTGCCCTTATCCCAACTTATTATGGGTTGGCGCAGCATGTGTTGTTCTTCTTTCTTAAGGTTTAACATTATTTGAACGATTTGAACTGACAAACGTACATTTAACTTTGAATAAAACTCAGTATACAAACTTAAAAGCTACATAACCATAAATAGATACTGCTAAATGCAAAAGAAGAAAATCATTTCCAGTCAAAGCATCTGTCAGAATAATGTAAAATTTTCTGTTTGGTGTATCTTTAAATTATTGTTTTAGCCACATATCCTTATAGTTCAGGCGGGTTGATTTAAGAACTATGCATGGGAAGAGGAAAATAAAATGTGATGGAAAATAAACAGTCTCCATCCAAAAAGAAGTTATTGTCCATCCAAGAAGAGAAGTTGATACGTGAGTTTGATTACGATTCTCTCGCAGGAGGTTCGGCCCGCCAGCCTAAGAAACAACTTCTTCTGGGTAACACACAGTTCTTAACAAAGGTATATTTACTTTTTGAATGACTAATAATAAATTGTTTCGTCAATTCCCAGATTTAGAGATACTTCAGAAGAGACCAGCGCAACACCCGGGTTCACAAAGAGTACTCGTATCCATAAAACCGAGAGCGCCGGCCATCAAAACTTTATACATTGCAGAGAAGAGCCGTTTTCAAGCCAAAAAGGTACTTTAGTGTGAATTTATTTTGAATTTTGTCTACGTTTGTTTCCATTGAGTTCATTATTCGCTTGTTTTCCAGGGTTCAGATAAATCGGGTTCACGTCTTGGTATTGGAGACCATTCATCTTTTACTACCCGTAAGTTTCAATATTGTTTTTTTATTTTCTATTAATATTGATTGATTTGTTATTAACAATGCTGTCACTATTGCAGATTTTAGTGAAGATGATTCAAATGTTGTAAATTCAATTGCTTGTGGTACAGAGGAGCCTTTTTGTAAAAGCGAAACAGGATCAGATAAAGTTTCCTCGGTCACGATTCAGGTAGAGAGCTCAGCAGTAGTTTCGAAATGTTCACACACTAACTGCTCACCTCAGAAGGTGAATGTGTATAATGCAAAAAAAAGGTCTGCGGAAAAATGCTATGTGTATACACAACCACAATTAAATATGAATCTTCCTAAAGTCGATCCCAAAGTAGATAAAAAGCCATTAAATCTTGATAAAGTTGATATTGCCACATTAATTATCACGAACACATCTTCTGAAGATTCAGCACTGCAGAACTCTCTTACCACTATTAACAATTTGAATAAAAGAATAGATCATTTGGAACGCAAAATATTGAGACAAGAAATGGTTTTCCGTACTATAGATCCTAATGTACCTCTGACTTCATCAGATGAAGAGACCAAAGGTAACTTAAATAGGACTACATCTGGGACCGGTAGGCCTGGGTGTAGTTACATTCAGCAGTATAGCCATGTTCCTGAAACTTCCGCGTTCCAGCGCTACGCGCAACAAGCGGCACCGCTATCTCCAAGCAAAGCTACCACTTTAGAAAAAGAACACAATTCTGAGCAATATGGTCGAGATTTCACCGCTTACGACGGCATAACTGCTCGTGGCCGGCGACAATGTGCATCCGTACCATGCAAAAGGGATGATATCCCGAAAATGGCCGCCGAACGAGTTCACAAAATTCGACACAAACTCAATCCAGTGCGCGATTATCGGCTGATGGATACAGTCCATTATCTAGCGCAGGGTGAATTCGCTCCGCGCGATGATGGTATAAAACTAACACCCTCACGGGAAGCTGTACTTAGTGACATTATTTGGGAAGACGTTTGTCGTACGCACTGGCCCAACGCTCGCCTTGGCAGACGAATGGCTCACTCGGAGAGATGTAGCACAAGATGTGAGTTGCAACGACTGATAGACAGCCTGCTGAGGGAACGCGTCGCTCACGTAGAGCGCAGGAGGCGACGTCACTATAGAATAGTTAAATTAAATCATCGACACGAAAGTTGTAGACCGGTCGGTAAGACTGGGGATATCATCGTGGCCAGCCATAAAAATAAGCAGGGCGAGGTGGTTGCAATTAGCGATCATAATGCTGCGAGCGCGATGATGGGCGAAAGACGTTGGGATGAGTCGGGTCTGCGCAGATCTCCAAGAAGCCATGACCGGTTGAGGACAGAAATGCGACAAAATCGGCGTCCTCTGGAACGCAGACATGGATACGAAGACTGTTCTCCAGGGCCAAGTTATGCAATAAACAGATCTCCAGCGAGTAGAGAGCCAACTTGTTGCTACCACGCATCCAGCCCGACGAAGCCGGAAAGACGTGGAACTCCAAAGAAGCGGCGCAACGGAAGTCGTGAGTTAACTAGTGGCAGTAGTTCTACTTGCAAGCCAAGGAATCCTCGGCTGGTTGTCAAAAAAGTAACGTCTCGTCGCAAGTACCACGCTAGAGATGAGCCTAATCTCGAACATTACATCTTACTGCCAACTTTAGTTGTACGCACGCCATCTAATATGAAGCGTCAGAAGAGATTCAATGAATTGTATCATCGCATTCTTCACGTTCAATTAAACACCGGTAAGCATTGTAACCCCCGGCCTCTGAATTCTGATTAACTCGAAAATGAATCAGATATCAAATCTTTAATCAAGTGAATTAATCAGTAATTGTTAAATTATGCTACGACGTCGTCCGTCGTCTGTCGTCAGTCGACCGTCGACCGTCCGACCATCCGACCGTCCATCCGTTCGTCCATCCGTCCGTCTATCTGTCACAACTGGTTATTTCGAGGACCACTAATGCGGAATAATTGAAATTTGGAATAATTTTAAATAACGCTTTAAGCCGCATAGTTTTTGATCTATATATACAGGGCGTCCCACGACTTTGCCACATGGAGGGGAAGTACCTTCAATACTGTAGATAGAAAAAAATAGTGAATGAAGACTTCATTTTAATTTAAAAAAAAATACGAACTGCATTCAAAGAATTTTAAATAATCACCTGTCTGAACCGGGACTCCAACCCGCTAAATGTGAAAACAAAAAAAACTGTAATTTTATTGTAATAATCGAAAGGTTCGATCAGATACATTTATTTCTTCTGAATAACATAACATCTAAAATAAAAGGAACACCATGAAATTTAACATTTAATTTCAAATTTTGTTCAGAATAATGAATAATGCTTTCTCTGACTATGTCGTGCATAAAACAACTGACTTTATGTACTATTTTCTGCTTTATTACTATTTCGAAGTATTATTTCTAATATTCACCAGGAAAAAAGAGTTACAATTTGTGTACAATAGGAAGAGACACATTTTGAGCATTTAATAAATTAAATTGTTTGTAAGTTGCACACTTAAACGTGTCTTATTATTCAAATAAATGTTAAATTTCATGGTGTTCCTTTTATTTTAGATGCTATGTTACTTAGAAGAAACAAATGTATTTGATCGAGCCTTTCGATTAGTACAATAAAATTACAGTTTTTTTTGTTTTCACATTTAGCGGGTTCGATTCCCGGTTCAGACAGGTGATTATTTAAAATTCTTTGAATGCAGTTCGTATTGTTTTTAAAATAAAAATGAAGTCTTCATTCAGTAAATTTTTCTATCTACAGTATTTAAGTTACTTCCCCTCCATGTGGCAGTCGTGGGACGCCCTGTATAAAAATGAATCGCTATTTCCCTTGGTCATCGCATCACGCGTGCACGGCTGGACCGATTTCGCTACTTTTTTTTTTGTTTTGTTCGTAATTGTCAGGAGAAGGTTCTTATGAAAGAAAATATTGATATTTAAAAAAAAAAACTAAGTATAGGTAGGTAGTAGGTAGGTAGTAGGTAGTAGGTAGGTAGTAGGTAGGTAGTAGGTAGGTAGTAGGTAGGTAGTAGGTAGGTAGTAGGTAGGTAGTAGGTAGGTAGTAGGTAGGTAGTAGGTAGGTAGTAGGTAGGTAGTAGGTAGGTAGTAGGTAGGTAGTTAGTAGGTAGGTAGTAGGTAGGTAGTAGGTAGGTAGTAGGTAGGTAGTAGGTAGGTAGTAGGTAGGTAGTAGGTAGGTAGTAGGTAGGTAGTAGGTAGGTAGTAGGTAGGTAGTAGGTAGGTAGTAGGTAGGTAGTAGGTAGGTAGTAGGTAGGTAGTAGGTAGGTAGTAGGTAGGTAGTAGGTAGGTAGTAGGTAGGTAGTAGGTAGGTAGTAGGTAGGTAGTAGGTAGGTAGTAGGTAGGTAGTAGGTAGGTAGTAGGTAGGTAGTAGGTAGGTAGTAGGTAGGTAGTAGGTAGGTAGTAGGTAGGTAGTAGGTAGGTAGTAGGTAGGTAGTAGGTAGGTAGTAGGTAGTAAGTAGGAAAAAGTGCATTGCAACGCATGCCGGGTACAGCTAGTTTATGATAAAAATGTCTGTAAATATACCATTCCTCCCTCCCCCTTGTGTCCGAAGTTTGCAAAGCGAAAAAACTGGAATAAATCAAATTGATAGAGGTTTATGTGAATATTACAGGTAAAATAAAACGATGTCTGTAACTAGAGCACAGTTTTTTAAAAATCAGCATAAACCCTTTACATTTAAACTTAGTTGTCCTAGGTTTTTTTTTTTTTGAGGCGGGATTATTTTAAATAAATAGTTTTGTATAAGTTTCCTCTCTAGGTCTGAACTCTCGGTGTGCAAGTCCAACTCGTTCTTGGCTGTTTTATTTGGTCAACCAATCACAACAGTTTATTTGAGATTTGATAACAGATTAAATTGATCAGCTATTCAAAAACCGGGGTTAGGTTTTTTATAAAAATGTTTTTTTTTTATATATTCAGGGCCGATTTTTTAATTGTTAGATAACTTATAACTGAGGAGTAACTTTGACGTTTTTACAGCTTTTGTAGCCATATTTATTCATCGGATAAACGTTTTCTGTCGATTGAAAAATCGGCCCTTAAGAGAATACTTAGTTATTCTTCTTACAAACTAATCCTTGTCTTTATCAAATTATGATTTAATTCAGTATTGTTATTTATATATTATATACTTTTTCAGTTCAAAACAATGCTGCTCCTGAACCTCGACAGCCGAACAGATCACAAAGTCCTAATAAAAAAGATATTGGACTGAATATCAACATCACGTTATCCACTAGTTCGGAGCAAGTTAACGAATAGTATAACATCAAGACGTGAATCACCCGCAAGATACGAAATAGTTAAATTTTCATATAATTTTTTTATATGTAATTTAAGTATTTTTATTACAGTGTATCTTTTAATGCAAGCGTTTTTTTCGTGTTAAATAATTAATTTCTTATTTTCCTGAACATTTTCTGTAACGTTTAATTATCACGTTTTAAGCCTAATAACGTTAACTACTGAGCATCGCCAATGACTTCAAAAAGGAGACAGTCCTGAATCAACCCACAATGGCATGAATCCATACAGTAAGAGCGGTTACGCACTGCGGGTTATTCCACTAATCCCCATTGACAATCCCCATCAATGGGGATTTGTGAACTTTTCTTCCACAAATCCCCATTGCCGCCTCTCCAAGCTCATAATGGGGATTTATGGAAGAAAAGTTAACAAATCCCCATTGATTTAAAAATAAAGGCCTATCTTTGTTGCCATAGAGGTAAAAACACGTGTGAAAATTTTTAAGGGTTTAAAAACACTGCAGGTAAAAACACTTGTGAATTTTTTTAAGGGTGTAAAAACACTAGAGGTAAAAAACACTTAGTTTTTATAATAATTATATTCAATAAAATTAACAAATGTTTATTTTTTTCATTTATGATTCGGATTCAGTGTGGATTTAAAATAATCATCTTTGTAAAGAAGGATGGAAAGCCCAGGATGCCCGATATCACAGATGGGATAGCGTTTGGACCAGTTCAAATCTTTCTTGGGAGGTGAATTAAAATTTTATTGTATGTAATTATTATAAAAAGTAAGTGTTCACACATCTAGTGTTTTTACACCCTTAAAAAAATTCACAAGTGTTTTTACCTCCAGTGTTTTTACACCCTTAAAAAATTTCACAAGTATTTTTACGTTCAGTCCCTCTACGATCAGTCCCTCAGCGAAGGGTGGAATAAGCCTTTATTTATTTTTATGTATTATTTTTAAATCAATGGGGATTTGTGAACTTTTCTTCCACAAATCCCCATTATGAGCTTAGAGAGGCGGCAATGGGGATTTGTGGAAGAAAAGTTCACAAATCCCCATTGATGGGGATTGTTAATGGGGATAAGTGGACTAACCCTTTTTAACCGACTTCAATAAAGGAGGAGGTTTTCTATTTTCTTTACAGAACTAGTCAACATATTCATTCATTTATTATTAGTGTATAGCATAACGTAGCAGCGGTGCCGGGCTTGGGAACCGGCGCTTTCTTTGCATATGGCGTTGTTAACACAAGCACAACGTAGCTGCATTTTCATATTGGGATATATAAATGAACTTTAAAAAGAATAGCTCCCACTTTAAACGGTTTAGCTTTAAAATTAATGGTCTGCACTATAATTTTATTGCTTCTAACTTCAAAGACCCCTGCAATAAAAAATAAAATGACAAGCAGATAGCTGAAAGTAGGTAGGTTTAGGTTAAGTTAGAATTACAGAGAGCGAGCGAAGCGACCGGTGCCGCGGCTGCGGCCGGCGAGTAGCAGAAACAATTCGCTTCGCTGATCACTTTCTGTGGGTACGTTCGGAAACACAACATGGTTTTTGATTTATTTCGTAAGGTACAACAGGTAAAGGTGGATCCAGACTTTGCGAGGCATGCGCCACGAACGGCGCACAACGAATGCCTCGGAGTGAGGCGTGCGAGTCAAAAAAATATACCAACGTATGCTCGGGTCGAGCCATCGCGTGCGAAGCAAATGCTTCGTTTGTCTGTCTTCATGTTTGTGGCGAGGCATGTGCTGCGCACAGTCTGAGCATGTGCGAGGCGAGCCAGCGTGTGTCGGTAGGGATGTAGGGAAACGCATGCGTTGTGCGCCGTTCGCGGCGCATGCCTCGCAGTGTCTGGATCCACCTTAACA
The DNA here is from genome assembly GCA_905220435.1 of Amphipyra tragopoginis. NCBI lineage: Eukaryota > Metazoa > Arthropoda > Insecta > Lepidoptera > Noctuidae > Amphipyra > Amphipyra tragopoginis. The sequence continues at coordinate 11,639,651 of HG992006.1, forward strand.
ATCACAACATGTGACAAAGGTAGACATAAAATAATAGGTATTGCACCTAAGTGTTGCAAAGATTGATACTCTAACGTAATCGCACAGCATGATAAACAAAGTTATTATTAATTAAAAAGAAAATAAAATGTAACAAGTTCAACATACAGAATACAGAAGTTTAATATAAAATAAATCTACAAAATTTCAACCTTTAAGTAATGTTGAGTGTTAAAAAAAATTATACAAAAACAAAAATGAGCAGGATTGCGCTCCGATACACATCCCACATATCAATTCAGGAAATGTAGCAGAGAGCAAGAATCTTTATTTCACGCAACAAAACTTATGCTACCTACTACCTATTTCTAGGTAACAAGGATGCTGCAGCAACATTACTTCTGAAGACCGGGAGGCGAAGTTTTTTTTTTTTTAAACTTTGCCCCTCACTAGGATTTCTCCTGTATCGTGGGTTCGTTTACAGACACAAATCTCACATACACAAACGCCAAGACCAGAAACAACTATCTGTAGGCCATACAAATTTTTGTTCCGTGTGGGAATCGAACCCACGACCCGTAGCGCAGAAGCCAATCGTTTAGCCACTGCACCAAACGTGTCGTCAAGCAATCAATTTATTATTGTCACGCGATAAATCGTTTTTTAATCCCTGTTGAATTGATACGAAACGTCTTTGAAAAGAATGTTCCTAAAATTTACAAGTTTGACATTTGTGCCTGTCAATTTAGTCTCCGAGATCAAAAAACGGACTATTTTTCATTAAAAAGACTTAATTAATGTAGTGCGAACCATTAATTTTGTTATGAAAATTTTGTTTTTGAAGTGTGCCATTAAGATTTTTGTTAAAGACGAGCTTTCAGAATACATCCATTTCATATTTCATGGTAATAGTAGGTCAGTGATGTTTAAGAGCTAACCTCCTTTATTTTAAAAACTTCTAATATAATTTATCAGGTTACTATGTAAAACACCTAAAAGTTAATTTGATAACAAAATAGTAAAATACCTATAAGTCGCGCGGAGAAGGTCGGTACAATTAGTAGGTAGGCCAGACGAGCGCGGGTAGCGGTCGGTGAAGTGGGAGGGGCAGTCATCGGCAAACCTTCTGCGCGCGACTAGTATTTACTACGTTCATGCTCTTAACACGAAACTTTTTTGGAAAAACCATTAAAAATAGTATTTCCGCTGTAAATTATAAAGATGCGTGCTCCTCACTGGCCGATTGACGATGACCTCATGAGATGAACTGCAGCCGATGAGTATCTATGCAAAATTTATTTATTCATTAAAAATTTGTAGATTTAACAAGGCGTCTACAAACAAGTTACAATTCACTTAATATAGTTATAACTACAATTTGTGGTTTAAGACATTTATTTCTCAAAAGAATTACAATTCATTTATCTGAGAAACACTGGTTGACTTATTGTAGGGTTATAAAACTAACAAGCGTCGGAACAAAACGTATAGTAGTGATAGTAAAATTGTAGATACACAATAGGTAATTAATTTATGAATGTCGGTTTGTTATAACTTCAATTTGCATGATACAATACTATAGTACATTCACGTTGTGTATCTAGCAAAGCTCGTGACAAGTCTATTCCCAGCCGAAGACCTACCTACGCGTACCAATTTTCTAAAAACGCGTAACGCAAAAGAACATAATTAGAAGAAGAAGGGGTGGCGTGGTGTGATCATTAATATCGGTGTCAGCTGCCTTTGTGTCTTCCCATTATATATTTAATTTTTTTCGCTGAATCATATACAGCGATGGTCTAAAGTTTCTACCATCGAAGACATTTCTTTTTTACTAGCAACCTCTATCGTTTACGTTTTATAGTTTAAAACTTTCCGGAAGACATAATCTTAATTTAGGTGAATACCTCAAAAATCCATTGAGGAGTTTAGAAGAAGTAACCGGACAAACAGACACGCGAAACGCGACTTAAAGGAGACATTTTTTTTGTTTGAGGAATCGGCCCACCCACAAATTTTGGTAATGAAATGCATGTGGTGTATTCCTTATAATCTTTAGATTACGGTGGTAATATTAGCAAAACTTTATGTAACCGGAATACTGTGAAATTACGACAATCAAAACATGACTGAACATTAGATTATTGTCACAGTATTCCAGTTACATTAAGTTTTGCTAATATCACCACTGTAATCTAAAGATTATAAGGAATAAACCAACATGCATTTCATTACTATACGCCAAAATTTGAGGTTGGCCTGTCTATATGATTAATATACGTTACCATAGATAGTGAGCCCAAAAAAAATTGTCTAATTTATACTGTTTAGAAATTAGAGAGAGATAACTTTGTCCCACATCTATAACAGTTCTCCTGTATCGTGGCTGTGCTTGCAGATCCAAATCTCACATGCACATACATCCAAGCCCGGAACAACTACCTATCTGTACCCCAAGTGTGAGTTTTTTTCGTTAACTACTGTAGTTGCGTCACGCCAAAAATGTATGAAAATTTAGGCTGTGGCTCTAGGCGCCCCGTTCAATACTAATATTCGTGCGTAAATTGAACGGGGCGCCTAGAGCCACAGCCTAAATTTTCATACATTTTTGGCGTGACGCAACTACAGTAGTTAACGAAAAAAACTCACACTTGGGGTACTGTAGGGCATACAAATATTTGTTCCAAGCGGGTATCGCACCAGCATCTCGTAGTTTAAAAGCCAATCACTCAGTCACTGCTAGAGTTGCTAACTATACTGTTAATAACAGTACAACTGGCGAGGCGTAAGCTGAGCTATGCGTTTGTGTGAGTGCACATAGAATCGATTGCCAAAAAGCAGTATAAATAAACCGGTTTAAACCAAGCAAAGGACGCGTCTGCATTCATTCTCACACAAATGCAAAGCTCAGCTTAGTCCACGCGGGCGGTACTATACTTTGTTTCGCTCTACAATACATTGTACAGTTCAATAAAATAAAGTATGCAAAATACTGTTTTTAACCGACTTGAAAAGGAAGAGGTTATCAATACGATGATGCCTTTTTCGCCGATTTCCCAGAGATTTCTGGACCGATTTAAACAAAAAATTTCTTTATTTGGTGCGAAATACTTCCAGTTGGATAAGAGTTTTATTAAGTTTGGTTTCATGGTTTTTTGTTATACAATATTATTAGTAGTTTGAAAAGGAATTACCTATACACCGTGGACTCAAGGTACCCGAAAGGTTTTAACCTTCGATTCCGATGCCTAATTGGAGACGAAAAGCCACGATATATTCACTATTAACGGAAATTCACAAATCGAAAAAGTTCTATGGGAACAAATCCTATGAACGCGGCGTTGCGAGTTTTATCATACCATACCCCATGCACTTGCCGTTTATCTTATTCGTAGGGGAGGGTTGTGAAGTGAGAAGTTTCTTATCTACTCACATGATAATTTATAAATGTTGCCAGTTCCACCTAAGGTATTGTTCACAAGGAAGTACTAAAGCTAATTGATAAAAAAAGTACCGAAAAAAAAATGGCGGAATTGGAATCTTTCGGGTACCTCGCGCCCACGTTGTATAGACGACGTTCTAGTTACAGTAGTAGTCCACGAATTTGTACACTATTGAAATTGTAATTTGTGGCACTCGAAAGTATTCATCCATTCATAAAACACTGGTAACCTAGAGCCATATCGTGCAGCACCTTTATTGTCTAAGTTCATGCAACCATTGACTGATGATGTTCAGCCGATGGCAATGGCTTTGAACTTAGGCAAAGAGTGTAAGTGCACGTTCAAAAATAGAGCTTCAATACATTCGATCAGAATTGAGCTTCTCATTTATTTAATCTTGATTTTCAATGCGGCGAAGCTTACGAAACTGAACGAAAAATGAGGCTATACTGATAAGTAAGGGAGAAACTAAAAAAAAATGGTTAACCTAATCCCCCTTATTACAAAAGATGGTTTAAACCAAGACTAAGGTAAACCCAGATTTAAAATATACCCATCACTTTCTTATGTCATATGACAAAAAGAGACGGGGCTATTGTAAAACCTAGGTTTTTCTTAGACCATCTTTTGTAATAAGGGGGAATAAGTTTCGCAAGAAGCTCTAAAACTCATTTTATTACAATAAAATACTGTTTTTATCTTAAATACTGTTTCTTTTCCTAGTCCGAGACGGGCTGCAAACTGTAGACTGTAACCGCAGACCGCAAGTCGCCATCGGAATAGCGCCTTTAAGGTGTGCACGTTAAAGGTGCTATTCCGACAGCGACTGCAAAACTGCAACCGCAGACCGCAGCCGCAGATCGCACCGCAAGCGATACTACTTCTGCAGTTTGCGGTCTGCAGCCCGTCTCGGACTTGTACCTTTAACATACTTTATTTTTTGTACAAAAAGTTGGCAACCCTGGCCATTGCGCTGGTATTGACTGAGTAACTTCGCTAATAAGAGGGCTTACTTTAATGTAACCTATAACTGGTGGTGACTATAGGCTTAACCAACCAATGTGACAATGTTGAGCAGTGCAAGGTCAAATAAAATGAGGCAGTGGCGAATTGATTAATATGGCCATGATTATATTGAACCTAAATATTTCTCAACATTTAGAATCTTACCTTACACCTCTTCACTTATTCTACACATACATAACATCTCGCCTGTATTCCCCGAAAGGTTAGGCAGAGGTGTATAGTACACCCTCAATTTACCGTTATGCAAGTCTTCTTCTATCGTTTCGGTACGAGCGTCGTACGACGTCGTAATGGCTCATACCGTGGTGAAAAGATTAGCCAGTCTGCAAGGTTGGTAGCGGGGCTGACTGCCCAGGATGCGCCGGACTTACTTAACTATCGTCACTCGTGGAGGCTCTTTTCATGCACCCCTATGTTATGCAAGTTAAGTCACATGTAATAGGGGGCAATGTCTCGTGTAGTGCAGGACTTAAAGAATAGCACTAACCCATCATTTCCCGTGGGTGTCGTCAAAGGCGACTAAGGGATTCCCTTAGTCGCCTTTTACGACTAAGGGATTCCCTAGCTAGAGGATCGGCAGCAGCGTTCTCTGAGTACTTTAAAAACCATACTGCGATCGCCAAAAGCGTGGCGATTACGGCAGACTCCTCCCCTTTGGGGGAGGCCTATATCCAGCAGTGGATGTCTTTCGGCTGAATGATGATGATGAATAAGGGCATGCCTATTACAGTCAAACGGCACAAATTCGAACTCCGGGCTGCTACTGAGAAATTCCACACGGAAAAACCCAATAACACTTTGGCCGACCTGGGGATCAAACCCAAGACCTCACGCTCAACAGTCGCGCTTGCGACCTGGAGGGCTGATAACGCCGCGATTGGTGAAACATAATTATTTTGTTTTATATTCGTAATCATAACTGCAAGTGGGCTGCAAACCCATTCGGCAGTTGTCACACAGTTGCACTGACTACATCCTAATTGCCTAAGGGTGCTTTTTCACCAGAGATGTGCTATGCAACGTTGCTATGGATGCGTTTGATATCCACCAATCATATTCATTCGTCCACATAGCATAGCAGTGGTGGAAACTGATTCAACTAAGCTACGTTTTTTATATGGAAGGATGTATGATGTGGATGCGTGCTATGAATGCGAGCTATGGATGCGTGCTATGGATGGACACGAGTGGTGTAGCTATGCCCGCCGCTCCCCGTGCCTTCCCTATTGACGATACGTCGCTGATCGAAACGATCTCTGGTGGAAAGGCATTAAGGCTGATGTGTTATGCAGCAATGCTGCGAGAATGTAAAAGCTAAGCTACGAAACTATGTGACCGTTTTCTCTGATGCTAAGCTACGTAGCTGTGCGAGGAAGATGCGTAGCTTGAGCAGGCACGGAAAACATAGCCACACCACTCGCCACCATCCATAGCACGCATCCACAGCACGCATCCTTCCATATAAAAAACGCAGCTTAGTTGAATCAGTTTCCACCAGTGCTATGCGGACCAATGAATATGATTGGTGGATATCAAACGCATCCATAGCAACGTTGCATAGCACATCTCTGATGGAAAGGCATCCTTAAGCTGCATTTGCTTAGTTTACAATTGCGACCAGTACCCCAAGTGTGAGTTTTTTACGTTACTACTGTAGTTGCGTCACGCCACAAATGAGGCAGAGCCTCTAGCGGTGAATAGCGTGACTAAAAATTTGTTTGACATTTTATCATAGTAGACTATTCGTTACAGAAACGTGTAGTAAACTACCCAACTCACACTTGGGGTACAGATGTGCAGTGTTCTCGCAGTTATGATTACGAATTTAACACGAAATATGTTTCACCAAAGGAGCTGGTGGCTAAATAATTACAGCCGTATAGACCGATCTTCCGGGTTAAGCCACGCTTGCCGAGGTTGGTCTACGGATGGGTGACCATTTACCATAGCGAGTTTCCTCCGTGCCTTGGAAAGCACGTAAAGCCGTTGGTCCCGGCTGTCATTTATAGATCTTTGACAGTCGTTACTGTTGGTCAGAAGCCAGAAAGTCTGACAACCAGTCTTACCAAGAGTATCGTATTACCCAGTTACTGGGTTGTGGAGGTCTGATAGGCAGTCGCTCCATGTAAAATTCTGATATTCAGCTGCATCCGGTTCGACTGGAAGCCGACCCCAACATAGTTGGGAAAAGGCTAGGCAGATGATGATGTTTCACCAAAGGCAGCGTTATTACCCCTCGTGTTTAGTTATTCTATTCGTAACAAAACAGTTGGCTATAATTTCTTTATCGGTAGCAACTTGCGTTGTAAGGTGTACGTATTGTTGCATCGCTAGATACAGTCTGATGTGAACCAACATATCAGTCCAGTTGATTATACGCCTACCATCCCTCCTGTACTGTTTATAGCTTTATATATAAACTATACTTAGCATCGTGCGAGAAACGATATGACGTCACGAAGTTGGACAATGTGTATTGAAAGATAATTGGAAAACTGGTGGTATAGTTGAAAATCAGTAGTTTGATAAACCTAAAATTAGTTAAGGTTGTGTGTTAAAATATATTCGTGTTATTACTGCGTTTTAGATTCAAAGATATTTATTTTTGCCAACTAAGTGTACATAAGGTGTTATAATATAAAATAGCTGTCTTAACTAAGTTGCCTTTTTCAGGCTATGCTAAAGGATTCTTAATTAAACTTATATACCTACTAAATAACAGACGACTTTACTGTGTCATAAAAAACATTTAAAAATAAAATTAATTAACCGTATATCGCCTTATTTTTACGTAGGAGTTTCGAAACTGTTTTGATATTTAAATTATAAGAAAATTAGGTATTTCAACAGTAAATTATTTATAGTTTTATGTATTTTGTGACATAAATATAGTGTTCTGAAAGTATTTTCCATGTTAGGGCTAGCTAAACCGTGTAAGTCGAACACTGGTAAATATTTTATAAGAAACGCTTTCGATCGCACACAGTAACGCGGAATCGATTGAGGTTTACATCTATAAGTGTAATACATGACATTTTCACATAAACATCTTCATTATATAGGATGTAATCGAATTCTTGTAATTCCTTAACACCACATAATCTATTTATAGTATCGATAAACCATGTACGAGATTGTGCTTGATAATTTATTTCTTTTTTCTTGCAAGTAAGTCTTCGTATCTGGGGGCCTACTCCCTAAATCCGTCAACTAAGTTAGTCGCTCGTCCGAAAGTAGCCCGAAACGTAGGAGTAAACAAAACAAGTTTCAAGTTTAACTTTTCGGACGGGCAAAAACACATCGGTAGTAGGGACAACTGTCAAATTGTGTTGTCATTAATTCTTAGTTCGGGCCCCGAAATAATCGTATGTCCGTAGGTGATAGGGAGTAGTACACGCTCGTAACTAAGGCTGAAATCACGGATTCCTGCTTAGAGAGCAGACCCCCTGAATCCGGGTGATCAACATAAATCTTAATATCTCGGAATCTGAAAATGCCAGCTTATTCAAATACAAAAGTATTTAATAGACTGTTTAAACAAGATTTCTTTGAGTAGTATTAAATACTCTATAAAATACTTTTTACTTGAATAAGCTATCATTCTTAGTTTCAGAGATATTAAGGTTTATTTTGGTGACCCGGATTCATTACTTCCAAGTGTAGATATCTATACTCAAAACCATTACCATACACGACTTACTCCAACCTCGTACTACAAACTGGTTCCAAAGCCCAATTACAATCGTTATAGATTTATAATCGACTTATTAGTGACAGTGACCTGAAACCCGGTTGTGTTGAGTGATAATGTGACGTGTCTGCCTCGCTCCGCATTATGGAGGGCGTGAAGAAGTGGCTGACAGAGCGAAATGCCAAGAAAAACGGGATGTATGTCCACTACAGTCCGCCTAAATGTAAGTATTTTGTAAAATATTGTATTTATTTTAATTATGTTATGTTATGGAGTATGCTTAGGTGGTTTGGTAATGTTGGGAGTGAGTGAATGGCGATTAACAAAAGGATTATTGGTGATGTTCTTCAAAAAGTACAGGTGCGTAGTACTCTCAACTGGCGTGCGTATATGACAAGATGTATGAACGTGGATGAAGAGAAACGAGTATGTAAGGTTCGTAGCATATGACGTTCTGCAGCTTCTGCCTACCCCCATGGGAAAAAAGCGTGAGTTTATATACGTATTTTAATTTTGTGAAGCCTCTCTATGTTGGTATAAATAATGAAAATATGCCTGAGTTTTGATTGCTGGATGGCAAAAGAATGCCAGCATCATCTATCACAAAATTATAGCGATCACTATTTTGTACGCCAGATGATTCGGATTGTAATGTATAATGTACTAGCGACCCGCTCCGGCTCCGCACGGGTGCAATGCATCTTTTCTCTACTGTAATATGCATGAATACATACAAACCTTCCTCTTGAATCACTCTATCTACTAAAAAAAACCGCATCCAAATCCGTTGCGTAGTTTTAAAGATCTGAGCATACATAGGGACAGACAGCGGGAAGCGACTTTGTTTTATACTATGTATTGATGTAATAATGTGATAGGTATTTTTCACAACCATTTATTGAAGCGTTTATAGGAAGCTCATCTGCTATGGTCTGATGTTAGTGACGATTAGACTTGTTTGATAAATTTAAAAACTGTGACCGAACTCTTGCTCTATGCCTACAACCTGCTGCAACAAAAACAAAATACAACCGTTACATTTCACCTCATACAATCTGATTCATACTCCAACCTGACTAGTTATTGTGCTGATTTCGTTCTGATTACAATATGCTCTTGTTTAATGTCATTTGAAATTGAAAAAGCTAATATATAGGGTGACTGGTAATTAGTGACCGATACTTTAACACATGATTGTAGGTACTCATGATAACAAACAACTTTTCCAAAGAAACATTATTTTGATTTAATTTTTTTCATTTAAAATTTATTATTAAACCGTTACGGAATGGACGCGGCTCGTACTACGGAATTAGTTTTTTTTTTTGTTTTATTAATAATGTTTCTTTGGGAAAGTTGTTTGTTATCATGAGTACAATCATGTGTTAAAGTATCGGTCACTAATTACCAGTCACTTCATATAAAAAAAAGCTAATGTATTCTGCTTTAAGTGTATAAATAAATACAACGAAAAATATTAATAAGTTTGCAATATTGTTGTCTACGCATCGTCATCAAGCCAAAGGCACCGTACTGGACGGCCCAGGAGAGGGGTCTCAAAACTTCACCACCGCGCGGCGCCACTGTGTCATTCACATTCTATCGCTCAGCCATTAGACGAATACACGCAATCAAACATTGTAAAAAATCATAACCACTGATTATACGCATTAATATTATCAAGGAAGACCTTTTATTCATCTCCAAACATATTTTGGACCTTCAACGCCGGATGCAATATAAGGAATCGTTGCGACCAGCATAAATCGGACGCTTGCGACCAGCATAAATCGGACGCTCGAGACCAGCATCGAAGACATCAACGGACCAGCATAAAACGGTCAGATCAATCATCCTTCTTTATCCTCTCATTCTTCCTGTGTTCAGTGCTTCAATTGTGTTAATTTTGTCTGAAATCCGAACGTTAAGCGGTAAATTGTTACGCGTAAAGATTATAGTTGGCATCGATTACCCTCAATTTATTATAATCGTAAAATCTTTAGCGATATTTGCATTTGCCTTCCACAAACTCTAAAATGTCCAAGAATAAGCAAACTCCAACAAAAGATAGTAGTGGTGAGGATATCATAAGAGACTTAAATAAGAGAAGAGGTGTTGTTCGCGGTAAATTTACGCTTTTCATGAAGTATGTAGACTCTGTAGAAAGAATGCCGGTCAATGAAAGCATTAAAACAGAATTACAAGCGCGTTCACAAAAGGCCGATTCGTTGTTACAGCAGTTTTCAGAAATTCAAGATGAAATAGACTTAAAAATTCCTGATAGTCAAATAGAAAAGGAATTAACAGAGAGGGAAACTTTTGAAAACCAGTATTATGCTTATGTGACTAAATCTAAGTGTATTATAAACGCAGATCATGTTCAAAATCAAAATAATTATTCAAAAGTTTCTAGTAAAATTAAATTACCTACAATTTCATTACCTTCCTTTGACGGTTCGTACGATCATTGGTTGGAGTACCGTGATACTTATTTATCTCTTATCCACAATTCTAAAGAAATAGACAATGTGCAAAAATTCCATTACTTACGCTCTTCTCTTTCTGGAAGTGCATTATTAGTCATTAAATCTTTGGAATTCTCATCTGAGAATTATAGTATAGCTTGGGAGTTATTGGAAAATAGGTTTAACAATAATCGTTTACTTGTGCAAAACCATGTCAAAGCTCTGTTTTCTATTACGTCGCTTAATAAAGAATCACCCATTCAAATTCGTAAATTGATAGATAACGTTCTCAAAAATATACGTTCCCTCAAAAACCTCGGCGAGCCGACCGAGTCTTGGGACACCTTGATTATTTATTTAACTACATCTAAACTAGATTCAACAACTGAAAGAGAATGGGAGACTCATAAAAGCACAATTATCCACAGTCAAAATCAGTCAAGTTCACGTACATCTCTTAATGATCTTATTACTTTTCTTAAAGATAGGGCTGACGTACTAGAAACTATTAATTTGGCGCATAGTAAATCTACGTCTGAAATTAACGTAAAAAAACCATTGTACCAACCAAATAAATCACATAGTTTCGTATCGACACAAAGTAAGCAATCATCTCATAATAATAATTTCAGACGTCCTCGTAATTGCTTTATGTGTCAAGCTAATCACCCGCTTTATTCTTGCGATTCATTTTTGAAATTATCTATTAACGATAAAGTTAAATTCATAGAAGAAAAGAAACTATGTCGTAATTGTTTACGCGCAAGCCATTCGGTAAATGAATGTTGGTTCGGTCCGTGTAGGTTATGTAATAAGAAACACAATAGTTTAATTCATGATAAATGTGACAGTGTTAGTGCATCCACATCGTCAGCTGTTATGCTTAACTCACAGGCACCGCCACAGGATGCAACTAGTGCTAACTCCACGAACACTACTACATTACATTCTTCATCTCACACAACACACACGCATAAAACAGGGCATCAAGGTACAACTCATTCATTATTAGAGACTGTACTGCTGTCCACAGCTTTAGTGGAGGTTGCAGATAAAAGTAACAATTTTCACACTACCCGCGCTTTATTGGATAATGGCAGCCAGCATTGCTTTATTGCTGAATCATTATGTAAAAGGTTAAATCTTGATTTAATACAGTCCACTGTTCAAGTCTCCGGAGTAGGTAACTCGGTGACAAATTCCACACAGTCATGTGAAATTAATTTGAGATCGAAAACTATAGAATATAGTACACGCTTTAAATGTCTAGTTTTATCTCAAATCACAGCTCAATTGCCATCTTTAGGTACAAAATCACACATAAATATCCCTGACAACGTTAAGTTAGCGGATCCCAATTTTTATTCACCGTCAGAAATCGAATTATTAATTGGGGCGGATAAATTCTGGGAATTATTAAACGACGGATTAATTCGACTAAGTAGCGGTCCATATTTACAGAATACTAAGTTGGGTTGGGTAATATCTGGTTCATTGTTAACTAATAAAACGTCACGCAGCAATCAAGTTCAATGTAATTACTCACAAACATTAGATATTCAACTTAGGAAATTCTGGGAATTGGAAGAAATAGTTCCGCAAAATAAATACACTAAGGACGACTCTTTATGTGAAAACCTGTTTGTGCAAAGTACGTATCGCGACAATATAGGACGGTTTTTTGTACGCATTCCATTAGCACAGTCTAGTGACACACTGGGTGATACGTATACACTCGCACTAAATCGTTTTCACGCACTTGAACGTAAGTTAGATAGATGTACACCTGAATATAAAAAATTGTATCGCGACTTTATGAATGAATATTTAAGGTTGGGACACATGAGTCGTGTCAATCAATATTCATCACCAAATTATTTCTTACCGCATCACGGTGTTCTAAGAGAGCATAGCAGTACTACTAAGCTTAGGGTGGTTTTCGATGGAAGCGCGAAATCAACATCGGGCAAGTCGCTTAACGACATTCAGTTTATTGGCCCTAGTTTACATAATGACGTATTTTCAATATTATTACGTTTTCGACAATTTCGATTTGTTGCATGCGCTGATGTCGAAAAAATGTATCGGCAAATTAATATTCAGCCCGATCAAAGAAACCTACAGTTAATTCTTTGGCGTGAAAATAAATCTGACGATCTTGGTGTGTACCAGCTTAATACCGTAACATATGGTACCGCGTCCGCTCCTTATCTAAGCATTCGGTGCATCAAACAGTTGGCTTCCGAGTGCAAGGATGACGTCATACGGCGAATAATAGACGAAGATTTGTTTGTAGATGATCTGATAACGGGACATGATAATAAACAATGTTTATTAGATATCTGTTCGAAAGTTAGTGATGTTTTAAAATCTGGTTGCTTTCATTTACGTAAATGGATGTTTAATTCGGAGACTTCTTCAACAGATCAAACAAAGGAATTATCTTTAGGCGAAAATTGTTTAACTAAAACTCTCGGTCTTGGTTGGTTAAATCATTTAGATTTATTACATTTTACTACAAAAATTAATCAAAACGTGACTCATGTGACTAAGCGCGTCATCTTATCTATTGTCTCACAGGTATACGACCCATTAGGCTTGCTAGCTCCTTCAATTATAATCGCTAAAATACTTTTACAAAAATTGTGGCTTTGTAAGTTAAGTTGGGACGATCCAGTACCTAACGATATTTTGTTTATGTGGCAAAACTTCATTAATACACTTCAATATTTACAAAACATAAAGATTCCTCGCTATGTCGGAGGAGTACATACAAAATATACAGATTTACATATATTCACGGATGCGTCGCAGGATGCATACGGTGCATGCGCATACATAAGTACATACGACGACAACTCACCAGTTACAAGTGTTACAACTAGGTTGCTTTGTGCGAAGAGTAAAGTCGCACCAATTAAACCAGTGACAATACCGCGACTTGAGCTATGCGGAGCTTTAGTTGGTGCCAAGTTATACCAAAAAATAAGTCAGTCATGGAGATTAACTTTCGATCATATATACTTTTGGTCTGACTCCACTATAGTCATAAATTGGATTAAAATTTCACCTAACTTATTAAAACCATTCGTGCAAAACAGAGTAGTACAACTTAATGAATTGACAGGTGAGTTGCCGTGGTTACATGTTGCTGGTAAGGAGAACCCGGCTGACCTTTTATCCCGCGGGCTCACGCTCGACGCGCTTCAATATTCGGATATTTGGTGGCACGGGCCAACGTTTTTAACTGAAATTAAATCTAATTTTAATCACGGTAATCACGATGAAGTAATTGATTTTAACGATTTACCGGAAATAAAATCTATTACTAATTCATTGTTTACACAAGAAACTTATACAGATATTTTTACCTTTGAACGTTTTTCAAATTTTAATCGCATGAGACGTGCAGCCGCTTATGTATTACGATTCATTAATAATTCGCGCGTTAAAGTTAGATCAGAACGTAGCACTGGCCCGCTTACTTCTGATGAATTAAATAAGTCAACTTTAGTTTTGGTTCGCATAGTGCAACACACGTCATTTCCCGACATTATTAATACGTTAGTGAAGAACTTACCTGTTAAATCGATGAGAAGCATATCTAGTCTTGACGTATTCTTAGATTCTGATCGCATTATTAGAGTAGGAGGCAGATTAGTAAATTCAGAGACTTTTTCTTACGGTAAAAAACATCCCATATTGTTATGTTCCAAGCATATTTTTACGCGACTTCTATTTCAATTTGAACATAAGCGTCTACTCCATGCTGGTCCACAATTGCTCTTGGCTACTATCAGGGACAGTTGGTGGCCACTTAAGGGTCGTGATTTAGCCAAGCAGACAGTACATAAGTGCATTACATGTACTCGTCAGAAAGGAAAGGCACTATCCGTAAAAATGGGTAACTTACCTCTTGAGAGACTGGAGCCGGGGTATCCATTCCTACGCTGTGGCGTGGATTATGCTGGACCTATGTTCATACTGAATCGGAAAGGAAGGGGATCAAAACTTGAAAAATGTTACATTTGCCTATTCATATGTTTCGCTACTCGTGCAGTACACTTGGAGTTAGTCACAAGCCTTAGTTCTGAGGCATACTTACTGGCTTTGAAAAGGTTCTTATCTCGTCGTGGGAAACCCGCACAAATATTTTCCGACAACGGGAAAACGTTCGTAGGCGCATTGAAAGAATTTTCTAAATTTTTAAATACTTGCGAAAATGATATTTTAAATTTTGCTACATGCGAAAATATTAAGTTTAATTTTATTCCTCCCTATTCACCGCATTTTGGTGGTTTGTGGGAGGCAGGGGTCAAATCATTTAAGTATCATCTCCGGCGTGTAGGGAATGCAAACCTCACTTATGAGGAGTTTTCAACATTATTAACACAAATTGAAGCTATCCTCAATTCCAGACCTATGTATCCTATGTCTTCAGACCCAAACGACCTACTTCCTCTTACACCAGCCCATTTCCTGATTGGTCGATCGCTCGTTGCACCTGCCTACGAAGACCTCACAGCTGCAAACACTTCACGCCTGATCCGATACGAGCGCATCGAACAAATGCGACAGAACTTCTGGAGACGCTGGTCGCAAGAGTACGTTGCAGAGCTGCAGACCAGGACTAAATGGCAGTCCAACACAGACACAATAGTACCCAACACTTTGGTGCTCATTAAAGAAGACAATCTGCCACCATTAAAATGGCGCCTTGGACGAGTCATACGCACTTCAACTGGAAAAGATGGACTTGCACGTGTAGCCGACATCAAAACAGCTAACGGAGTGATACAAAGATCATACCCAAGATTATGTCCGCTTCTTAAGGAGGAAGAATCCTAACTACTCTCAACTTATTCTCATTCTTCTACTTCTTCGTTGGAGGCTGTTGCTCCAAGGCGGGGGGCATGTCTACGCATCGTCATCAAGCCAAAGGCACCGTACTGGACGGCCCAGGAGAGGGGTCTCAAAACTTCACCACCGCGCGGCGCCACTGTGTCATTCACATTCTATCGCTCAGCCATTAGACGAATACACGCAATCAAACATTGTAAAAAATCATAACCACTGATTATACGCATTAATATTATCAAGGAAGACCTTTTATTCATCTCCAAACAATTGTAATGTAGAAAATCTCTTTTAAAATGAAATCATTTTTTATTCTAAGACAGAATAGTTGCTTGCTGGGCATTTCAAAAGTAAAATGAACTTATTTGGACTTTGTTATTGATTCATTAATCTTTATAAAATAGGGAGCAACTACAGTCGTTGAGTCTATTCAATTTGAACTGTTCAAATAGGTAGTTATTTATTTACATGGATAAAGGAAATACAAAATATACGAAAAACTATCGCACTTTATCACCATAATTTCATCAACTCCATTACTCCAAAAACAACCCACAATTCCATTACAAAACCCTAGTTTCAATCAGAAATAGATATTGGAAAAAATAAGGCCGTCTAAACAACCTGACGAAAACATTATGTAAACAGCTAGACTGAAACCTGTCTGGAAAATGTACGGGAGCTTGCATGTTAGCCAGGAAACACCCGCCCTCAGAGGCGCTCCATCAAACGAATGTAAACGTACAAAATTGCCATATAAAGCTGAAAGCTTTTTTCCAATGCAATTTGTCTGTCTAACAATGTTTATAAAAACTATTACTGAAGAAAAGTGTTATGTGCAATAAACAAGTAATCACACATTTCATCGTATCAAATTGAAAACCTTTTCAAACATTATGAATAGCAATTAATAAAGATACAATTTTCAACTTGTGCAGACTTTATGCGTACGAAATCTATTTTCAGTATATTCGAAAGAGTTTTGAATAAAGAATAAACTAAAATAATAAAAATAAGTTCTCGAAATGCAATAAAAACTATTTAGACAAAAGTCATTTTGACAGTTCATAAAAATCGGAGGAAAACGCGGGAATCCGAGGCGGGAATTAGGAATTGTTTTTATAATTATTAATCTTTATTTTATAACTCTTCCGAATATACTGAAAATTGATTTCGTACGCTGAAAAAACTTTTTTTTCGATAAGTAACACAATATTAGGTACTATAGTTATTAGTTACCTAAAAAAGTGCCTACATAACTTGTGCTACTAGTAACCAACTCAGTAATAAGCTACTAGTAAACAAGCATTTTGCTAATTATAATCAAACTTTGCACAATTTGGCAATATGTGAAATTACTAAACTAGTTCAGCTATCCATTTTTGTTCAGTATAAAATAATAGCCCGTAAAATATTATATGATTTATTTCCACGTTTAAAGTCTGCACCACTAGAAAAAAAACATATATAAATACTTCTAAACCATGTCAAGTCTAGTAGGTCAAAGGGCAGAAATATACCTAAGTATTAACGGGTGAGTAATGTAATTGTAAATAATACTGTTATTAATTTATTTCATCAAGTGCCTGTTACGACGTGGGTGCGACACGACCTTAGCGTGATGTCGTGAACGCTACGTTTTTGCAGTAATGTCATAAGCATTGCAATCACACAATACCGTGTGGCCAGCCAGCTAGACCACCCACATTATATTATTTATGGAGCTATGTAGGTACATTTTATGAATAACATGGAATTATGTTACATTGTCCTGTAGGTAAGGAATGTTAGCACCGTTGAGTCATACCTAGGCTCCTGTAAACTCGAAAATTCATTGAGTTTTGATATAATTAATACAAAAATAACCAGAATACTTAATGTAAGTAATGTTTTAAGCTGCTAGGGATGTAAAAATAAAAGACCAAAGACACTTATTTGAGAGCAATTAAATCTTGTACCTATTTTTAAAATGAAAGAAGAACGTTATGTTATACAATAGTTATGGAATTATCGAGGTGACCTGGTGATGGAGCTGGATTATGTAATTTTTAAACTTCTAGTATTACAATCGAGTTAAGGTTCATTAAAATCGTCTTAATCGGAGATTCATTGCAGATTCTTCTTTCCTATCAAGAATTAGTGGTTTAGTTAGAAGAAAAGTCAAAAAACAATCACCACTTTTTATTTTATTCGTTACTAGCTGTACCCGGCATGCGTTGCAATGCACTTTTTCCTACTTCACAAACCTTCACAAACAAAATCAAAATAGTTACAACCATTATATAACAAAAAGTTAAAACCATTTTCATGCATATGGTTGCATGTAGTACCTAAACAAATGAAGAATATGGACGTACTGAGTTTTTTTTTTTTTTTTAAATATCTAAATTTTCTTTCATAACAACCTTCTACTGACAAATACGAACACAAAAAAAAAATTGCGAAATCGGTCCTGCCGCTCACGCGTGATGCCGTGACCAAGGGAAATAGGGATTCATTTTTATATTATAGATAGATTTGTCAAACAGACCAACTGCCTAGTGGAAAGGTCATCCGCCTATATTAAGCGACAACACCAAGAAGATTGTGTTGCCAACCTTAGAGACAAAGTTTAAGTCATACCCTTCGAACAAGAACCCAGCAATGCTGCTTGACGGCATAAATAGGTATGGTTGCAGTGCAGTAAATCCCCGTCCACTATCTACTAGTAGAACTTCTTATGAGTAAGTTCGCTCTACTACTACTAGTATAGTAGATGTCATTACAGCAAAGAAAGTAGTATAGTATGTCTACACCAGTGCACTTTCATGTTCATCTTGCGCTTTCAACTTTCAATTCCTCTTGCGTCAAACGCATGCAATATTGATTGTCATAAGACGGATGCAGCTTATCGTCTACACCGGTGCGCCTTGGTCAGTCGTCAGTCGACATACAATAGACGGATTAGCGTGCGCTAGGGGTATGCGCTTTTGTCGAACTAGTATTAAGCGCTACTGCATGCGCTATGGCGCTTCACGCATGCTTCAGAAGAAGACGCAAGTCAAAGTCAAAGATTTATTTGCTGATAAATATGGTTACAAAAGTTCTTACAATGTAGTATAATAGTAGCTTAACATATTCAATCATAACATAATGACATGCAAATTTTTGGTAAAGGTGCATGCAGGTACAATTTGATCATTTATATTTAAACTGAAGGAATTCTTTTATAATATAGAAAGGATTCTCAATGAACCACCTGTGTAAAGCCCTTCTGAAGCGGACCATTAGAAGTTCTTTAATTTGGTTAGGAATCTTGTTATATATCTGAATACACATAGGATAGCAACTTCGCCGTATTACTTCGTATTAGGATATCTAGTTTTGAACTTACATTTATCTCCCAGTTTTTGAAACATCTCAGGGTGAGATTTGGTAAATTTACATATTTCCTCTATATAAATACCTGTCAATGTAAGTATTCTAAGTTCTTTAAACAGTGGTTTGCAGGATGTAAGTGAGTCTACATTACAAATCGCACGTATACACTTCTTTTGTGCGACGAAAGCTCTTCCGAGATGCACCGAGTTTCCCCATACCAGTATACTATAACGCAGAGTTGAACCAACATATGCATGATAAGCCTGCAATGTGGCTTGTCTACTTTTTAGGTTAAATATACGCCATAGAACATAAGCAAACTTACTGAGTTTTCCACATATCACATCAATATGACCAAACCAGGAACATCTCTCATCTAGAACTATTCCAAGAAAAGTGACACTATGTGATTTTTGTATTTGTTTATTGTATAAGTGATGTTTAAATACATTTTGTTCCAGTTTTTGTTACAAAATTGAATATATTTGGTTTTATCTAGGTTAGGTGTAAGGTTATTCTTTTCCATCCAAGTTATTACTTTGCTTACGGTACTATTTATTTCCTCATTATAGTTTTCTTTACTTTTAGGGATAATTACGGACACATCGTCTGCAAAGAGTATGCAGGGATGATCAATTACTTCTGCCAGGTACAAGATGAACATGAAAGCGCACTGGTATAGACATAGTTGTAGAGCTCTTTGTGAAAGAGCTCGACTACTTGGATTAGGCAGCGACAAAACTGCATTACGTTTTAAATAAGCTCGAGCCTGCAATTTGCTGGTATATGCGCATAGTTTATGTTAGTGTTCTGTTTTAAAATTATAATCCAATCGATGAAATTATTTGTAGTATTGAGTTACAACTGTGTAGAAACAGCAAAAATTCGAATAAATAATGACTAAAATAATACAACCTTGTTCAATGAATGTATTTAAATTTTCGCGATTTGTACACATTATAAAAATACAGATTCAATCGGTCTACCCGTGACCACGGCCGGTGTAATTCAGTTGAAATGTCGGGATAAAAAGGTATTTAGTACCTTTTAAATTTCTACGCGGTTAAACCCGAATCTGTATATAATTATTATAAAATCTTAATCAACATTTTAAAAAGTACACAAACGTATTTCTGTCTTGTATATGCTCGTTTATGTATCACAATAGATAGATAGATACCTATACTTTATTGTACACTTAGGACCGGCTTTTCATTTATCAGATACCTTTTATCTGAGGACTAAATATGACGGTTTGACATAATTTTCCATACGAAAGCTGTCAAAACGTCAATTTCTTTTCCTCAGATAAAAGTGTGACGATTGCAAAATCGGCCCTAAAAGAAATAGAACAGAAGGAATACACATAAATTAATTAAGAACAGTTCAAATGGCGGTCTTATCGATTAAAACGTTTTCAATGTTTCAAAAATTATAAAAATACGCATTACATTACATTTTAAACAGTACACGAGCCTCTAATTGCTCATATAAGCGCGTCAATGTATTACAAATTAGAGGCAGTGTGCAACGTACGTGAATATTGATGGGTTCGATCACCCTCGGCTGTTCACCTATAACGATCCACTAAATGGTGTCAACACACACGTCACGTCCTAACATGTTATTATTAAGCTTACGCAATTACGCATTCATATAATTTAAAGGGTTAATGGGGAAATTGTAGATACAAATTGATATAGATTCTATACTAGTACTAATTAAACTATTGTTGGCCCAAACAGTTTTAATCATTTGATTGAAAAAATATTCTTGCAACAAAAATACAGAAAAAGGTATCGATGAATTTCGTTGATAGTTTAAGCCCATTTTTTAGGGTTCCGTACCCAAAGGATAAAACGAGACCCTATTACTAAGACTCCGCTGTCTGTCCATCCGTCTGTCACCAGGCTGTATCTCATGAACCGTGATAGTTAGACAGTTGAAATTTTCACAGATGGTGTATTTCTGTTGTCGCTATAACAACAAATACTAAAAAACAGAATAAAATAAATATTTAAGGGGCTCCCATACAACAAACGTCATTTTTTTGCCGTTTTTATAGATAGTGGTACGGAATTCTTAGTACGCGAGTCCAACTCGCGCTTGGCCGGTTTTATTATCAACAATTGGACACTCATTATATTCTGATACAAATGGGCAAACTAACATAAACACTCTGCAACGTTGCAATAGTTGACAAAACCTTTTTTTTCTAGGTTGATAGTTTAGATAGATTTTTTCTAGTCACACCTGATGATAAGCGCTGGCTCTCACATAAACACGATGAAAAACAGTAAACTGCTTGGCTTTAATGTAAGTGGAGAATGGACTTTAATATGAGGGTGGTAGCTAGCCAGGCAGACCATATAGATCCTACCACCAAGCGTGGGTTCTGTTGAATTGTGAAACAACACGCGTCTATTCACAGCATGTGGCGAGGAAGTTTTTTATTCTACCCCGCCCCCCAGAGACGGTTATTAGTTTTAGTTGACTGTAACCACAGAAATCTAAACATTTAAGATTCTGCAGCTCTCTAACCCTTTTTTATTTCTCATGTATCGTGGGTGCGTTTACAGAAACAAATCTCACATACACAAACGCCCAGACCCGAAACAACCATCTGTAGGCCATACAAAATTTTGTTCCATGTGGGGATCGAACCCACGACCAAAAAATTCGAACCGACCCGAAATTTCTCAAACGGAAATTATATTCTTGGCTAGTACAAAAAGCATTTTACTCAATTAATGACTTCATAAGCTCAAGTATTAAGTAAAAGCCTCCATCTAATGTTCCATTCCATTACTTTATAATGTTTTACAAGCTATTGTTACTTTTGATTTGTTAATAGTAATTACCCTCAATTAAAATTTGCATTATATTCTTTTGTATTTACATACCAATGTTATGGTCAAAGGAGAAAGATCAAAAATGTATGGGGTGTGTCCCCACCCAGCAATAACGGCAAGACATATGTCGTTAGAAAGCTCTCTTCGTGAGTATCATTTATTACTATGCCATTTAGTCCAAAACATTATGTGAAAAAAAAAAGTTTTCCATACAAAAATCGTTTATTCCAAAAATCAAAATAATCACATTAAAGTAAAAGACAAATGAAAAAATCAATAAATAACATTGGCTTTGTAATATGCTATTCTAGGGCAGATGGGTTAGTAGGACTTAGTAGGACTTTTAAAAAAACTTAGTAGGACTTAGTAAGACATCATTCAAACGCTGCTGGAGCAACGAAAGGGTCATGCCTTGCGTATCCTATGTACCATATTATCGAAGTTAATTAGGTATTTTTACAATAAATCATACATTTTGTTTTAGCTGTAACTTTTTTCACACAGTGTTTTGGACTAAATGTCCATAGTAATAAATGATAGTCATGAAGAGAGCTTGTCTTGTTGTTATTACTGGGTGGGGACATTTTGATCGTCCTCCTTTATCGGAATGACACACTAACATCCATCACAACCTACATTTTTAAGCAAATAAATCACTTTGACCCGTAACGCAGAAGCCAATCGCTTAGCCACTGCACCAAACGTATCGTCATACCAACCCATAGACATAATGATTTATTTAAAATCTTGTCGTGCAACTACCTACTTAATTATAATATGTAGGTAGTTTTTTCCTCAAGACAACCTTCAATACCGTAACGACATACCATAATATAATTAACAAATTTTTACGCCCTAAAGCGCTTTCCAATCGCAGTGTAATTAAAAACACTTAATCTTAATTAACCTAGATTCATGTAAACACTGAATAATGTTGGCATGAATGTCGCATATCATTATTATGCTGAACTGTTTGACGTGTTTTGAACAAAACAACAAGTGATTGTATTAAGTAAACACGAATAAGGACGAAAACACGTTAAATAAAATGCAGACACTGAAAATTTGTATATATTTTAAAGTACATATCGGAATATATACTACCAATGTTCTAGGAGTGCCTATTTTTGCATGTAGAGTGTGTTTTCGCCCTAAGATTGTAAGGTCAGCAGATGTCGCGATAAGTCGCCTACTACCCGGCTGTTAGCACATAAATCTCGTAATCTACCGCCAAGAATAAACGCCTTCAACAGGATGTTTCTTATGCAGTCACGTAATAAAAGTAAAAATAAATCGGAATTTACTAATCACGTGTAGTGAGGTGCATTTAAATAAACGTCACACTTAAACCGGTATTATTAAACAGCTCTCATTTTAGAGATCTTCCAACAGCTCTACTACCATAAAGTAGAATTCCATACATTTGACAACATATTTCGTTTTAATACACACCAGTGGCGAAGGGTGAACTTTCTTAAAAGGGAAGCCGGACCAAAAAATGCTTACCTTGCACAAGTGTGATACGTGAATTCCAGTAACTACTCGTTTCGAAAGGGAAGCCGATAGGAATCGAGTTGTATGGAGCCTTCGCCACTGATACACACACACCGACATACTCACAAACGGAACTTATCAAATTGTTTTTGATTTTGTTAATCTTTTATTCTTCTTGTGTTATAAAATTGTTATACCTAACGCTAGTTATTATATATCTCTAAGCACACTGTCCAGTCATTAAATGTCGCAACTCTAGCCTCCAAGATACAGGTTATACGTAGTTTGGGGGTCAAAGTCCAAACATGTATAAAAATGATTAGTTACAAGTTAAGCACTGTTTTTTTATCTTAAGGCATTAAGGCGCTTCCCCCAACGAAAGTGGCGCCACTTCAGAAAATAAGCATCATTTCTATAAACACACAACATATTGAAATTTCGTACGTACAACATTTTAGTCAAGTGTTGTAGAAATTTTCGAACACCAAATACCAATACTAACGCTTCTGGATTCGAAGTTTTAGGGATAAATACCAAAAACGGCCGTTTTTAGCATTAATTACTAAAACTTCTAACCTAGGATGTCAAGTGTTGTTTTTTGGTGTTCGAAAATTTCTACAACACTGGACTAAAATGTTGTACGTACGAAATTTCAATATGTTGTGTGTTGACAGAAATAATGCTTTTTTTCTGAAGTGGCGCCACTTTCGGTGGGGGAGGCGCCTCAAGATAACAAAGATAATAATAAATATCAAGACTTGGCACACGAGGTTGTCACCATGTAGGATGTTGATTCAGCAGTCGTTGTGCCGATAGTCGTTACGGCCAATGGTTTAATAGCCAAGAGCTTCAACCAACATCTAAAGAGGCTCTCGTTGGGCACCTGGGTCAAGGGTCTGATAAAGAAAGCGGTACTTCTGGACACGGCGTGTATTGTAAGGAAGTTCCTCTCTCTGAGGCCCTGACCACCGGTAGCTTGGACCCTGTTCCCGATGTCGGTGGGCTACTATATTTTTAAATGTTTGTGTTTTTTTTTCTATGGAAATATTTTTAAATGTAATTTTATATGTATGTGTTTAAATGAATAAAGGGTTTAAATAATAAATTAAAAAAAACCTCTTTATCATGTTAAAACTACACGTAAAAGGGGGATCTCTCAAATGAGAGCTGTTTATTAATACAAGCATAGGCTTGTATATGGGGACAATATGGGGTTCATGAAAAGAGTCTCGACGAGTGACGATACTTAAGTACGTTCGGCGCACCCTGGGCATTCAGCCCCGCTACCAACCTTGCTGACTGGCTAATCTTTTCACCACAGCATGAACTGTTTTCGTTTAGCTCTTGCTGACACGAGAGAAGGAGAATACAAGCCTTAAATATGTCCGACGCACCCTAGGCAATCAGCCCCGCTAACATACTTGTTGACTGACTAATCTTTGCACCCCGGGATCAGCTATTCTCGTATAGCTTGTGTTGCACTAAAGAAGAATACGTAATCAACCAGTATTTCTACGTGAGTATATCTTGAATTAATGTAATAAGTTAGGGGTGATATAGGCCTCGTAAAAAGATTTAAAGATGCAGGAGAAATATAAGCCCGGAACGAGCAGACTAGATAATAAAATTGTTAGATAAGTCGTAGACTTACGACCAAACGTGCACTGCATTGTAATGTATGTATCTTTGTCTCGAGTACTATCTACTAATTATTATATTTGAACCTAAATATACAAGGTTATTCGGAGAGGAGTTACTAACATTTAGTCTTAAAATTTTAAAATTCAATAATTCTTATTTCCATAGGTATCATAAAATGATTTTTGTTTTAGTCTTTCGAAAATTCTTTATCCCTGCTTTAGTTACGAATTCAGAAAATTGAGCTTCTAATTCGTGACCCCAAATATGACCTAAAATGTAAACACAGCTGATCATAGCTGTGGATAGATAAATTTGAGTGTATTTTTTATGAAATCTTTGAACTGTTTCCCTTAAACTATTGACTTTGGGGAAAGTGCTAGAACAGAAGTTAATCATTATTATGGGTACTTTAACACCCTTTTGGATTAGTACTAATATTAATTTCTAAACATACCATATGATGTACCCGAAATTCTGAATAACACATACTTAAATAGTTCAATTTACTACACACATTTGTAACTACCGTCACTTTGCCAACCATTGAATTTACCATCTTGCAACCTGCATCACTTTTACATGTTCTATAAAACAAAAGTATAAAAAAACGCCTTACCTTTGAACACTCTGTATCTATGAAGTCAATCAGTAAATCAGGGGTCGCAATATCGCAGAAGACGATGGGTCGAACTGCGGCGACTACAGTTTTAGTTGGCGTGGGCTTTAGCTGCCACCAAATTGACTCCGGTCTCATAAAAATTAAAACGTGCATTGTGGTGAAATTGTGAAATATTATGCAATGTTAGATAATTAAAAGGTAGGAATAACAAAGACGTGTATTTGCTGATCGCTGACGATTTAAATGATCCTCGTTTATCATGTGATTCTTCTTCTTCTCTCGCCCATGCCGTGGTGAAAACATTAGCCAGTCAGCAAGGTGCGCTGGACGTCCTTAACTATTGTCACTCGTGAAGACTCTTTTCATGCACTCCAAATCATGTCTATAAACAGTATTTATTAATCCCGTTATATAATATCCATGTTTGAGCGTAAATATTAGACAATAATAATTAATTGTGATTCTATAAACTATTCCATATTTGTTTACTTTCCCTCTAATAATGTCACTCTATTTATCAAACCAAACTCTATTCCTAAAGTTCATTGTCGTTCAAAGACCTACCAACATATAAACAGAAATTTTCTGCTTCGCCTGCAATTTATTACAATTCAGTGATTATTACACGCTTCTGTAATCCTTTCTGTCGTGTCAGCACGAGCTATACGAGAATAGCTCATGCCGTGGTGAAAATATTAGCCAGTCAGCAAGGTTGGTAGCGGGGCTGACTGCACAGGGTAATCCGCACGTACTTAAGTATCGTCACTCGTGGAAGCTCTTTGTACAACAAGGAACATCATCGTATTTATATAATTTCGTCTAAAGCCGGGTCCGCTGCGCCATGTTATTGTGTTTTTGCTACCAAAACTGTTAAACCACGCCTCTATTCGGTTAGCAAACAATGTTAAGCCGGGTCCGCAGCGCCAATTTTCTAACAAAACTGTTAGGCCGCGCCCCTATTCGGTTAGCAAACAATGTTAAGCCGGGTCCGCAGCGACAATTTTCTAACAAAACTGTTAGGCCACGCCCCTATTCGGTTAGCAAACAATGTTATCCTGTTTGCAAACACGAAAACACGGCGCAGCGGACCCGGCTTAAGTAGAACTTGTTATTTACAGTCTTTTACGTTTGTGTTATTATGCTTACAGACTCGTATAGTAGACTTTTTGTGCCACAGAAATCTAAATCTGTCTTATTACTTAGATTTTTTTGGTCTGTGCCTATTTCGGTTCCTAACTTTCTTAGAAGGGTAGTGTTTTTCGACGAAAATCTACGGCAAAATTTCGGTAATCTTCAGTTAAGTACATTACGCAATTTGACAAAATAGTATATAGATTACAGTGCAGTGGCATTTATAATAAATGGAGAAAGGCTGAATCTTCAAATTTTTCCTGGTTAGTGGAAAACTTGAAATCAGTGTGAACGTGGGGGTCACCATTGGCCATCACTGGCTATCACTGGCCACAACTGGCCACCCCTGTGTACTCATAGAATGTTATGGCTAACAATACAACTTACTTACTAATTTCAGGTAGGATCTGCTCCTACTATCTTATTGTTCTGATTATATACATAATTGCCATCACAACATTTATAGTCTCACAATTGTTATTGTCCAGTGGTGGGCGTAGTATCAGCAGCTCAGCTACGTCAGTGGGCACGCGGCGGCACCGACAGCAGGCTGGAGCGAGCAGTCCTAGCCGGCCAGGGTCGGCGCCTGCTGGCAGAAGCCGAAGCTCTGTCGCTATCCAACCACTTGCCGACCCTAGTAGCCAAATGTGACGCACTGCATGCGGCCGTCGAGAAAGGCTCTCTGCTTGAGCTCCAGGTATTGCTGGTAATACTCGTTATCGTAACATAACATAACACACCCTTGTATTCACCGAAGGATTGGGCAGTGGTGTATAATAGTACACCCTCATTTCGCTGTTATATTTAAGTCCCATCTAATAGAGGGAGAGCTTGTTACCATCAACCAGGCACTAATCCAGACTCCGGGCATTTGTTGGTCTAGTGGTCGCCAGGCAAAGTGTTATTGGGTTTTTCTGTGTGGAATTTCTCAGTAGCAGCCCGGAATCTGGATTTGTGCCGGGTTGATGGCAATAGGATCGCCTCCTATTACATGGGACTTAAACCTAACGGCGAAATAAGGGTGTACTCACCTCAGCTCTGCCTAACCTTTCGGGAAATACGTCGCCTGCGATTTCGCTATTCATTCCATACAAATCAAACTGGCTTGCGGTCTACGATTGCAGCCTGCACTTGCCATTGTTCTGGCACCTTAAATTATGACCCGACGAATCATATAATTTAAGTATCCTAATTTTTCACCATGATTAGATAAGTATTCCGACGAATCGTATAATTTAAGTATCCTAATTTTTCACCATGATTACATAAATAATAAAACTAGTACATGTACAAAGTAGTGTAAATGTTTACAATAATTTAGTTAATATTGCTTCCTCTTCGTTTAAATATTTTATGGACGGGCTCAAATACAAGTGCTACGCAAACATCGTAGCGCGTAGCTTCATGTAACATCACTGTAAATATGTGTTCTAGTTAATGGTATACAAAAAATAATGGAATAGAATGGCTGCTATCGTAAAGGTAAAATGGAATACGTCGTTTTTAGAATTCCACTTCTGAAAAACCCCTGAGTAAATAAAAACGTTAAATTATCCTACCAGCAGGCGTAGCATAACCACCGTAGACAAGAATTTTGTCGACGGAAGAGTAGACAAAATGATATGGCAATATGTCATTTTTTCTGTTTCAAATTTCGATTTTGTCTGTTTTGTGTTTGTCGATGAAACTCTTGTCTACAGGGGTTATACTACGCCTGCAGTTGCTTGTAGGGGTGCCAAAATGTTTAATGTAGATTATATTTCATTAAATAAGTATTAGAAAGCGACTAGATACGGAAGTTATTTCAAATTTAAAACCGCCACATTTACACCAACATTTTTGTTAATAAATGCATTCGGCATTCTACCTACTTACTGCTATGTATAGAGACTATAAATGTATTATGTTTTTATTTCTTTCTTGAACAAATAAACATAATCTGGTACAAATTATAAAACTTCTTGCACAAAATTGCCCAGCCTCTAATATCTAGTAGCAATTTGCTACGTCGTAGCGCTACGAGCCGTAGCATGATAACTAACGTTGTTTACGAGACTTCAGCGATTGTTGTTGAATGTTTAACATAAGGAGTTGTTGGAGAGCGACTACAACCGTCGTAAATATGTGATGTGTCTGGACGAAGCCGGCGTTGGACTGCTGCACAAAGCCGTCTTCTACGACTACATGGACATCGCCGACTATCTCGTTAAGAATTACCCGCAGCTTGTGCATCAGAAGGATTCTGTGAGTTATGATTGTACTATTTCATTTAAATGTTTATAGACTGCTTAAATATAGTTTAATTTTAGCTTGTACTATCAGTGAAAATTTTTTTAGGTGTAAAATAGCCATTTCTTTTTCTTGCGTTTTTCCTCATGGGTACCCTCCTCCCCGGAAAGATGGAGGGTTATGCCGCACTCTTACCGGCTATAAACCCACGGTGTTCCTGGCCTATGGCCACGGGATTTGCAGCTGCATGCACCACAACCCCGGCTGAATGTGTAAAAGTGCCTAAAGAGTCATCTTATTTTCAAACCCAATCTGAAAAGCTGACTAATTATTCTTTATTTGTGTATTTATTTTATTCATTTATTTGTTATGTAAAATTGGGGAAGCAACCGCAGTTATTAACAAATGAAACCGACGGCTTTCCAATTAAATGATTCATCCTGCAGATTGGATGTTTTGTTGTTAATACGATATTGCAGTTGTTGTAACTACTCATTACATTGTGTGACCCAATATAAATAACGAGCTATGATGCAATGTGTGGGCATTATGATAGTTCATTTCTGTAAACTTTCCAGGATAAAAATTAATCAACTAATCATGTCGCTGTAATAATTCACGTGGTTCCCCGAAAATGAAATAACACCTCTCGCTTTCGATGAGTGTCGTACAAGGCTACTACTAAGAGGTTATGACAAGAGGTAGCAACATTAGGATGATACGTATGTGAATGTAAACTAAAATGGTCATACAGGAGGGTCGCACACCACTGCACTACTCGTCCGTTTGCCGCGACTCTGCTTCGCTGTCCGCGCTGCTGGAGGGTGCGGGAGCGGCGCGGGGAGCGCGGGACGCGGCCGGCCGCACACCCGCACACTACCGCGGACAAGCACGAGAGCTGCTCGCGCTACCCGACGCCATGGCGCGCGACAACAAGAACGCACCAGGTTAGTGGACACCTAAGTTTATTTGTTTTTTTTTTAAGTTGGTTTTAAAGTTGAGTTATAATATTAATTGTTTTAAATACTTTTTGGAGACTTTTCTAAGTTTATTTAAGAGTTATTAATGCTAAAGTTTTGACCAATTTCCAAATTTATAAAGTTCTGCAAAAATAAACTGACCTCCGTTCTTTTTTTTTAAATAAATCAGTTCCAAAAGTTGTACTGAGTTATCAAAAGCATTTTTAAATACAAAATATTATGCAAATGAACAATTAAAAAAAACCCTTATAATGAACTTCCGAAAGCTGCAGAAAGTTTAACTCAAAATTAACTCTTTAAAGCGTGTGCTTACAGTTACTAAGATATACCTAAAACGTTTATAATGGCTGCGTAGGACACAACCGTGTAGGCAAAAAATAGGCCAAAGCCTCTGATATTATAAAAAACTATTTTCATAATATATTTTTTATTGTTCTTTTTAATTGAAAAATATTATTAACCGTTGGATATTTTTAACAACTGTCATGGGAAATAAATGAACTATCGCCGTCGGTACATACTATGGTACGAGTAACTAGCACACACAGTTCCGACGGCGATTTTAAATAAGTAATAATGTTTCATGAGTTCTATACTTGCAGCATTATTCTTTTTATCAACCCAGTATTTTATCGACAACTAAAAACAAAAGTTGTCATCCAATCATTAACAGGCAACCACGTAAGATTGCTAATAATATAAAAGTTGTCAAATTAACCCTAAATCGTCTACGAATTTTAGATCGAACAGAATCTAAACAAAAAAAGATAGCACTTCCGTAAACCTCAATCCAATACATATAGCAGTCTAAACTCCTTTAAAGTTTTTCCTACTTAATGAAGTACACAATTTACAATGGTAAAAAGAACTTTTACATTGTATATCACGGCTTGCACACGAAAACGCTGTTATCGAACTATAGGTATTCTATCTCACGAAGTCCTGTAAATCATTCGAAATTGAACCCTATGACAGTGACATAAAAGTCACAACATCGGACTTCGTGAGATAGAGTGACTGTACCTATACTTTAGAGTCACGAGTAGGTAATCATCCAATTTGTCGCATACGTATTTTATATTTATGGTATGAAAAATATGCATGTTTAAAAGCAATATAGTTAAGTTTAATGCAGTTAATGCAGCCGTATGTATACCTAGTTAAAATATTTTTATGTTAATTCCATTTTGAATTAGAGTGAACTGAAATATATCTTTATCTTCATCAGCCGCTTAATGTTTTCATAATTATTTCGCAAGACATTCACTTAATTATAATAACTTCAACATCAAAAGGCAATTATTTAAATACAAAAATTGAATTACTTAGGTCTTTTTGAACGTCAGTGTTCCTTCCCGCCCCTCACCGCTTCCTAGTGTTTATGCTTTGAAAAAGAAACAAAACAAATCGAATGCTGAGCATTCAGTAATTCTACTTGTTTAAGGTAACTTTGATTGACCTCTGTCTAACTGATGATCTTATTGGCTAAAACAACAGCCTCAAAACATGGGCAATATTTGTCAAAAAAAAATTGTGTCTTAAACCGTAGACGTAGTATAGGGCTCCCACACAAAACTGCGATGCGATGCGATACGACGCCGCATAGCAGCAAAATATGGTGAGATGGTTCTATGTAGCTCGTAGATTTTTGCGATGCGATGCGAATTCGCAGTTTTGTGTGGGAGCCCATAACAAGGGTTTAGTCGGCGGTAGAATAGACAAAACGACAGATGCACGATGACAATATGTCATTTTGCCTATTCTTCGGGCGACAAAATCCCCGTCTACGGTGGTCATGCTAAGCCTGCTGATCATTTAAATACAGACATAGCTAAAGATAAAGATAATTTATTTGTGAAAACATGAGTGTACAGTACAAATTAGATTTGCAATAATAATAATAATAATAATAATCTTTTATTTCGACCAACAGTGGATCATATACAAAAATACAAAATTTCAAAATAAAATAAAAACACAAAATAAAAACACATACAATATTAAAAAGACAAAACATATTACATATCTCGATTGCCTAGTATGTGAACCATACAGCAATGGTTCAGGTACTGGCAATCGAACCTCTGCGCGAATGCCCTCAGGATGCCGCTGGAGCTAGCCCGAACCCTGCGCACCAGGGATGTGCATCGTTTTCGCATAGTTGTATAAAAACAGTCTACTTGCGACTCTGCGAACATACCTGATGCGCTACAGAATCGGGGCAGCCCCATCAGCACCCTGAATGCATTATTATATTGCACACGCAAGGCGTTGTACTGTCTGCGCGTGTATGAGACCCACAGGCTGCTCGTGTAGAAAGATGTACAATATGCTCTGAACAATGTAGTTTTCACTTCAGTGGTACAACGAGCAAACCTGCGGGCCATCATATTCGCCCTAACAGACAACGCCCTGCGTTCTCGCTCTATGTCTGCATCATCTTTCAGATCAGAGGACATCATATGTCCAAGATATTTAAAATGTTCCACCCTCTTCAGTGGTGTTCCACATAATTTTATGGCAGGTATTGTTATTGGACATTTTCCTCTGGCCTGAAAGACCATGCATTCACTTTTTTTGACATTGTATATCAAGCCATGGCTGTGAGCGTAGTT
The DNA here is from genome assembly GCA_905220435.1 of Amphipyra tragopoginis. Taxonomy (NCBI): domain Eukaryota; kingdom Metazoa; phylum Arthropoda; class Insecta; order Lepidoptera; family Noctuidae; genus Amphipyra; species Amphipyra tragopoginis. The sequence goes on from HG992006.1 coordinate 11,672,033, forward strand.
TTCACAGATGCTCAACAGTTTTGAAAGGCCACATACAGAAGCACTCAGCAGCACCATGTCGTCCGCGTAACTGATATTATTGAGACATACATCATCAATATGGCAGCCGACACGGGTGCTGCTGAGCTCCTCTATCAGCGCGTTGACGTACACGTTGAAAAGTTTGGGCGAAGTTAGCCCCCCCTGCCTCACCCCACATTCCAACCTGTACGGATCGGAATATGCACTCGACCATCGCACGACATTGACCTGGTTATGATACCAAAATTTAAGGAGCCTGGTGAGTTCTGTTGGCAAGGATATATCTTTCAGTTTCTGCCACAGGATATCGTAGTTGACCAGGTCAAACGCCCTCGACAGGTCGAGAAAACATGCATAAATTGGCGTTCGTCTTTCTGTGTAGTACTTGATAGTTTGCTTCACACACAAGATGGCTGTCTCTGTGGAAAGTTTCGGCCTGAAACCGAACTGGTTGTCGCTTATGTTCATGTATTTATCTAGTTGATTGCTAAGCAAACCATCAAGCACTTTCGCTCCCGTAGTGGCAAGTGAAATCGGCCTGTAGTTGGATTTTTCAGAAATATCACCCGTCTTATTTTTCACAATTGGCACCACCACAGTTTTCATAAGCGCAGGAGGTAAGTACGAATGTCCTATACATAGGGTATAGAACATCGCGAGCACTCTAGGCAGGTGAGGGCCTGCGTGTTTGAAATGTTCGATGCTGATGCCATCATGGCCAGGAGACTTCCCACGTGACATAGCTTTAATAGCTTCTTTAACATCTTTAGCTGTAATTATAGCTCCAATCTCCTGACACTGCTGTCCCACATCGTTCACCAACTGCGATGGTCCCAATGGTGATTTTACAGTGAAGTGATCCTTAAACATATCGGCTATACAGCTGTGCTCATTAATACCATTAACGCTCACTGGGAGGCTAGGCTTGCCATTTAACTTCTTGGTGGACTTCCAAAAGTGTTTAAAGTTATGCTTCGAGTGATGCGATGCCAAAATGTCCATTTTTATTTGTTCGCTATGGTTCTGACACCATTTTAAGCGAGACTTAAAAACATTTCGACTAACTTGCATGTCCTCAAAAACACGGCCCACCTTTGGTTTTCCACACCATACCCACAGCTGAAATTTACACCTAGCCTCCCTATGAGAATCACTAACATGTTTGTTCCATCCAACTACAGGCTTTTTAAAGTTACGCTGTGTTACGACGGCAAAACTTTCTGTGGCAGCCTTGCTTAGTACAAAAATTAACTCGTCATATAGTTTATCAATGTGTTCTCTGTGATCTATATTACTACAAACATAGTCACTACAGTCGCGAAACACACTAGGAAAGTCGACAAGTCTCAATCTCTCATGACAGATCTCACTATATAATAAAATTTGGTCTGGTTTTCTTTCACCCCATAGTACCTTATTGACTAGCGATCCCGTGTTACAAGATATTTTCGGTTTTATAACATTAAAATTACATTCTACAATTAAAGGGTAATGATCTGACCACAAGACGTCATACTTTATGTGAACATTTACTATGGATTGCAAGGCGGCGTTAGTAGTCACACAGTGGTCTAGCCAGCGTCTCGAACCATTTGCCTCACTAACAAAGCTGAACGTGTCCGAACAAAGTCCCAATATCTCAACGTCCGCACATGCCCACTTTAATTCACTACAAAAACTAGTTAGCTCGTTGTAAAATAATTCATTTGGATGGGCGTTAAAATCACCCATTACGTACGCCGACTCAATATCCTCATTATTAACAATCGCACTTACCAAACTGAGACAATCCGTGAAATCCGTTAAGTTTATCAACTTATCTGTAGGCATGTAAACACTGAACACTAAGACCGACTTTAAGCCCATAGTTATTTTAATTGCACACACTCGCGGGTTATCACTTTGTAAGACCGACACATTTTGAAAAACTCCTTTATTCCAAAGAAGCGCAACTCCTCCGTAGGGCCGGCCGCGAAGCATTCCGGCGGTGGTATCCACCGCGGATGTACCGGTGCACCCGAAGTTGTCGTCGATTTCGCTCAGAAACTGTAAGTCGCCGGGCAACAACCACGTTTCTTGTAACGCAATTATGTCCGACGACTGGCATAGCTCTCTAATACCTTGAACTGCTCGTTTCACGTTTTTACAGTTGAAGCTGACTAATTTGTATGTATCATGACTGTTGACCATCATAATGTTCCGTGGCAGGGCCGCTTACAGTGTTGCCTCCACCGTTCGCATTCTTTTGCTTAAAGTTTGTGAATCGCCTAAATATAACGCCCTGGGGCCAAAGTTTGTCATTCAAGAACGTAGGTAACTTTTGTTCCGAGATGAAAAACTTGTACGCATTATGATATTTATCTCGTAGAAATGATATTTTTTCTAATTTAATCATTTCGTTTGTTTTTCGATAAACGTAATCTGTTATATCACTTTCCGTTGTATCTTTATGTACTTTGGTAATAAACATCGGAACCTGCCTGTCCGCGGCTTTGAACTTACAGTCCGTATCGTTTGACATTCCCATTTTGCCAATGTATCGATAGTTCACCTTTTGTTTTCGATGCTGTACCAATTTCCAGTCAGTATCCACACCTGTTTTCACAGTCTCCGCAAAAGATCTCTTTTCAATTTGTTTATCGTTAATAATCACACTCTCACACGGCACGATCTGCGACTTGTTATCTCGCGGGCCCTGGCTACACGCGGGCCCTGGCTGCGGCGCCCCTGCCGCTTGCGTCGTCGTCTCTTCGCTGACCGCGCTCACTTTTACAACTTGCGGGTAATTTTGTGTGGACCGCGCGCCTCTCGGCGCTGGGGTCTCTTTAGGTGAAGTCGATATCGAATCAATAATCGTGTTATTTTGATCCGTAATTGTTGCGTCTAGATGTGAAAGTCCCATAGGGCCACTATCCAGATACGCACCACGCTTCGTATTTATCATATTCCGATATTGATATTTATTCGGGGTTGACTGGTCCGATGTACAATTCACATTTCCTATCACCAACTTGAGATCCTCTAGCTGATCCGACGTAACATACTTAGTTTTTATGTCTTTCACTTCTGTTTGGAGGATCAAAATATCCTTTAACAATTTCGTGACATCTAGATGGTCGAACGTCACCGGTGGAAGTTTTTCTAAATCACGGGCTACAAACACTGGCATCACTTCTGGATCAGTTCCCTTGAAAAGAGATATGATGTCCTCAACGTCACGGTTTTCTTTCCCTTGCCTTTTACGCGAGATTTTTCGCTTCCCCGTCGGTAGCGATTCAAAAAGTAACGATTTTGATCGATTTATTTCTTCACTTTTAAATGCCGACACACATATTCTAACCAAACTGTCTTCATCAATTATCGATATTTTGTTTTGCACATAAGCTAACAACTCGTCTATCACAATATTGCACGTAATGCACTTCACCGTCGAAGTCATTTTTTTTAACGAAATTATACGACCCGCGCTCGAAAGTACACACACCTTGCGTCGCCAGGTGCGCGCGCGCGACTGGTAGGATGTTGGGTTTTTATATATCGACCTAACATGTTTTGCCACATTATGGCGTACAAATTAAAGTAAAGCTTACGAAGCTTACTAAAAACGGTTGCTACATAATTGCTAATTAAAATTGAGCTACATAATTGCAAAATAGAATTACATCGAGTGAGCTACAGAAATATTTACTCAGAAACAAAAACAAAATGTCACAATAAACTAGGAATAAAAATTAACGAAGGGCTAGATAAGTAACGACAAGTTAATTCATCATTCTGTAAGCACCAGACCAGAACAAAACAATGGTTTCAGTTGACAATTACAAATTGCACTGCTCGACTTGCCGCTAATAAGAAGGCTGCCCATTTTTCTCGTCCCCAGATGAATACGTCATCTGAATGCCTACCGTAAAGGTACTATAACTCATTGGTAGTTAGCATTTCCCTACATACACTTGGGGGCAAATAAATCGAGCCACTCCTTTTTTCACGTATCCTGGTTATTAGTTTTGGTTTCATGGATTATATACTAAGTTGACAAAAAACTACCCTCATTGTAAAGGTTATCAAATAACCTTTTAGGCGATATATGTTTCGAATTGATCTGTGCCATAATAGGTACCAAAAGTAATAACAATTGCTGCCAAGTATAGATTAACACTCTTATTTATAAACGATGGTTAAAGGTTGTTTAACTAAAATGGCTCTTAAGTAAATGGCCATCTGTATTCATTGACATACAAATGTCAAGGAAAGGTAGAAATGACGATCTTTTATGAATAAGGGGATTAATTGTGCAAAATAATTGACGACGAATAAAACTTTGGTTAACTTCTATATAAATTCTAATTATCTCTTACAAATCCTGAAAATAGTAAACGTGATGTTATCTTGTGAAATATATACAAACATGACTATGTATTTAAATACAAACAAGGCAAAACAAACTAGTGCTAGTGTACCAAATAACAATAATTCAAATTCAACACAAAAAAAACGATAAAACCAGAAATAATGCCACTTCCAACCCCAACTGACAGATAGTATCGTATTGATTACATATTTCTATGAAGTTCACGTGGTGGCCAACTATTGGTGACACCGCATGAAACCAGCAATTACATACCCACGCCTGAAATGTCAATAGAAATACTCGCCAACAAAATAGGAAAAATAGAAAACCCATTTGAAATTCTAACATGAACTTGCTAATGCAAGAATTTTGGTAGCATGCAAATATACAGGTTGTTAACGAATTCGTGTAATTCCTTGAAACCACATGATCTACTACAAGTGTAGATTGAAGGCGCACGGGACATCGCTTGATAAAAAAAAAACTTTTTTTCTTGCTGTCGTATCTAAAAAAATTGCAATAACAAGAATTTATTTGATAGAACATTTAGGTGCATAAATGAATGAAAGTACGGCGAAACAACTGGTGGACACAACTAGCGCGATATCGCTCTTTGCAATCAATTAACTCGGGGCTCTAAAATGATTCAGAAAGTTCAGAAACAGAAAAAAAATATATAAAAAAAAACAGTTTTGTTTCTTTTTAAATAAACACATTCAGGGTTAATCTGTGTCATTAGTAGATGACGGGGTTTGAAGGAATTTCACAAATTCGTTTACATCCTGTAGAATGAATTCGAAGTGTATGTTGCTTTTAGATTTATACCCTTTTCACTATAAGTTGATTCCTGACGTTTCTCTACAAAACGTTACCATACAAAGAAAAACAAATATTTTTTTAAAACAAAACATGGATATTATAGCAATTTTACGGTATTTGATGATGTCGTTTACGTTTTTTCGATAGCAGTCTCCTTACGGCTACAATTTACGAAATGACCGAGCTGTCAGGACTCATCTTATAGTGAAAAGAATATAGTGTGTCTTCACATCAAGAACTAGAAGGGTACAAAGTTTAGTAAAGTTTTGATGGGTTAAGGCGAAAATATAAGGAGATTATAGTTCTATTTGGGATTACGTTAGAAGATAAATTAGAAGAATAAACTTGACAAGATTCCTTTTAATTTTGAACAACAAAATCGTTCTGCTTAATACAAGGTTAGTCGGGATAGAGGTAGTAGTAAGCGGGTCACTTAAAGCACCACTGATGAATGTTTTAAAGCAAGTGTTAAAATTTTAAAATTCGATCATTTTTATTTCCTTGCAAAATTATTTTGATTATAGTTTTTTTCTAAAATTCTTGATCCATACTTTAGTTACGAATTCAAAAAATAAAGCTTCCGTGACCCCAAATATGACCTAAAATGTAAACACGTGTAATCATAGCTGAAGATAAATAGATTTTAACGTATTTTTATGAAATCTTTGAACAGCAATATTTCTCTTAAACTATTTACTTTTGGGGAAAGTTATACAACAAAAGTTATTCATTATTATGGGTAGTTTAACACCCTTTCGGATTAGTACCCCCTTTCCGACTAACCTTGTAGAAGTCATAGGTTCGAACCATCGATGTAAGAAAAGTATCTATACATAATAATTATAATAATAGTAAAGAATCGTCTTTTTTTTCTGCGTCGACTGGTTTAAGTCTCATGACTCTACGACATACTTTTTTTTCGCTAAGGCGTTATGTTAATTAAGGTCCTTAGCCTAATTTCTTCGTCGTAAACGAACTTTAAACCACTCTAAAGTTTCTAAATTGACGGTTATCCCTTTTTGACTATTAGGCATTGATGTTTTCTTTTAACCGTTTGATGGCATGCATATTATACAATCTAGTGTAGTCGTACTCTTGTCACATGCCAACCATGCATTTAAATTGCAGACTAATAACTCTATCTTTAATCTTCGCATATAAAATAGCTACAAGATATTAGTTAAGGCAGTCTTGTCACGGCACCCTCCACTTAGATAAGTATTTCAACGGTGAAGAAGTGTCGGATGTACTAGGCATGTTTATGTTAGTCAAAAAGACCCGAGAATTTATGAACTTGAAAACTGAATTAATGTATTTTTATCAGTACACAAGATATAATATTATATTCCTTCCGTCATCATAGCGACGTTTATATGGGTCGGTCTACACTACAGTGCAATATTACGTAATAAAACATATGCATATCTTATACAACCTTAACTATTTATTTATTTATATACCTTTGATCAATTTTTTGAGCTTCATGTCTTTATATCTTATTTATTTTCGCTTTTAGCTGCTACATTAAAAATATTTCATCAGACTGAATTAACTGAGATACATAAAATCACATAGACTAGATAAAAAAAACTACAGAGCATAGTTTTTGATAAAAAGGGGAGAAATTTTCCTTATCAAAGTCGGACCGTAGGCTTTTACTTTGATAATCCCTGTTTTATCATTCAGTGTCAAAGTAGCCCCAATTAGGACTCGAATTTTGTACATAATCAGGGGTGTTATTTAGTATTTTTTATCTTCTCCTGCAAGTTATCACTGCTTAAAAAATAACCCAAGTTTGAAATTTTTTAACCAATAATAAAATTAGATTGTTCTTCTCTTTAACTTTGTTCATTACTATGCAAAAGTAAACAAACGATATTGATACTAATAAAGCGGTTGTAAATACAGTCTGTTCGTGACAAAACATAAAACATCGTGGTAAACAGGTCTTAACATTCCTAAGTGGGTCTCTCGTCGCATACCTAATGTATCAATCTCAAAGTACTAGATCTATGTCGAGTACTACAATCTGTCTGGATGAATTACTTATTTGTATATCAAAAGATTCGTAGCTCCATCTCCAAAACTTACGGTTTTTACCAACCATGATTGACATAACAAAAAAAAAAACTTCACCCCCCTTTACAAAAGATGGTTTAAACCAAGACTAAGGTAAACCCAGGTTTAAAATATACCCATCACTTTCTTATGTCATGTAAAAAAAGAGACAGGGATATTTTAAAACCTAGGTTTTTCTTAGACCATCTTTTGTATGGGGGCATGAGTTTTTCAATTAAATGAAAGTTGTTCAATTTCCGATACTAAGTAAAACGATCTAGATCCGATACTAAGTACAAAATTCTTAGAGCTGATTTTTTAACACCCTGTATGTGTTTTTTGTATCATTATCATCATTCAGCCGAAAGACGTCCACTGCTGGACATAGGCCTCCCCCAAAAGGGGGGGGGGAGGATCGCCATAATCGCCACGCTTGGCAGGCGGGTTGGCGATCGCAGTAAGGTTGTTAAAGTACTCAGAGAACGCTGCTGCCCATCCTCTAGTGAATCCCTTAGTTGCCTTTTACGACACCCATGGGAAGAGATGGGGTAGTGCTATTCTTTAAGTCCGGTACTACACGAGACTATTTATTTCAAGTATATTTATTTGTATATCAAAAGATTCGTAGCTCCATCTCCAAAACTTACGGTTTTTACCAATCATGATTGACATGACATAAAAAAAATCTTCATGAGTTTTTCAATTAAATGAAAGTTGTTCAATTTCCGATACTAAATAACCCCACAAAATTTTTAGAGCTGGTTTTTAACAGCCTTTTGGTGTTTTTTTGTATACCTACTACGTAATCACCCGTTTATATTGCATTGGATCACACGTATCTATAATACTATAACAGTGGTTTAGATGGTGCTAAATATTTGTTATTCTGTTGGTTAACGGTGAAAAGCTTGGGTGTTTCACCAACCTATCATTAACTGTTCATATGCTAATTTGGTCTTATAAACTTTTCAATGGCTAACATTTGCATTTTTCCAACATATCAATAGTGATAGTGACAAGATTATTCAACACATAAACGTCATATTTGTAAGTCACATTTAGCTTATCTGGTCAATAGTTACGGACTACTTATTGATAGGATGGTGAAATCGCCCTTAAGGCGCTTCCCCCACCGAAAGTGGTGAGACTTCAGAAAAAAAAAACTGTCAACACACAACATATTGAAATTTCGTATGTACCTACAACATTTTAGTCAAGTGTTTTAGAAATTTTCGAACACCAAAAAACAACACTTGACATCCTAGGTTAGAAGTTTTAGTAATTAATGCTAAAAACGGCCGTTTTTGGTACTTATCGCTAAAACTTCGAATCCAGAAGCTCTAGTGTTGATATTTAGTATTCGAAAATTTCTACAACACTTGACTAAAATGGTGTACGTACGAAATTTCAATATGTTGTGTGTTGACAGAAAAAATGCTTTTTTTCTGAAGTGGCGCCACTTTCGGTGGGGGAAGCGCCTTAAGACTTCAAAAGTGCTCTTTTTAATTGTTGTTTTGCATGGCGTCAATCGTGCCATTGATCACTGATACTACTGAACTGTTTAATCGATCGTTGGCACAGGACATTAAGCCTCAACACATTTCTACATAAGTCTCTCGTTCCAAGAAAACGTCAGACCTAAATTCTAAAGATTTATGTACTTTCGATATACTTTTTTTCTTATTCTTTATTGTACACAAGAAAATTACAATAAAAAAATTACAATTTAGTGAAGTCATTGTACAAAGGCGAGCTTAACTCAAAAATGAGTTTTCTACCAGCAAACCTTTGAGTGATACAGAGAGATTGATAGTGTGGTTGAGGGCAAACTAAAGTGTACAACTGTCCTATTTACATTTCTTATTTATGCTATAACATAAAATATAATATACCTAAATAAATATACAACATGAAAATATATATGAATAAATATATAATAAACCTACATAAATAATATAATATTATCAATCATTCACAGAGGAAATGCTTCCTAATTCTACTCTTGAAAACGTTAAGAGAAAGGCTGTCGCGCAGTAAATGCGGGAGTGAGTTCCAAAGACGCACTGCACGAATAGTGAAAGAATCATCATAACGGCTGGAAGTGTGTCGCGGAGTACGGAGCAGAAGAGAAGCACTTTTGTTGTTTCCTGCAATCCATCTCACAACATCACCTTCTTCTATACAGAGTGTAAAGAAATTCGTGTAATTCCTTCAAACCGCGTCTACTGGTGACACAGATTGACCAAGCAATGGTTTCATTCAGAGAAAGCAAACATTTTTTTTCTAAAATAATGCCTGGTTTTCTGTTTCTGAGTTATTTTTGCGCCCCTAATTAATTGACTGCACGGAACGCCAGCTGTGTCGCCGTGCTTTCATACATTTACTTATGCAGAGCATGGAAAAGTTTAATAAAAAAAAAACTATCTTTTTTATTGAAACCTTATTAGGCGGTTTCGACAAAATACCTTTTTTAGGGTTCCGTACCCAAAGGGTAAAACGGGACCCTATTACTAAGACTCCGCTGTCCGTCTGTCACCAGGCTGTATCTCATGAACCGTGATAGTTAGACAGTTGAAATTTTCACAGATTATGTATTTCTGTTGCCGCTATAACAACAAATACTAAAAAACAGAATGAAATAAATATTTAAGGTGGCTCCCATATAACAAACGTGTTTTTTTTGCCGTTTTTATAGATAACTAGCTTTTGCTCGCGGCTTCGCTCCCGTTAATTTACGGATCCCTAATTTTTTGATCCCAAAATATAGCCTATAGCACTCAGGGATAACGTAGCTTCCTATTGGTGAAAGAATTTTTGAAATCGGATGAGTAATTTCGGAGATTACCTCCTACATACAAACAAACAAACAAACAAATTCTACCTCTTTATAATATTAGTATAGATGGTACGGAACCCTTCGTGCGCGAGTCCGACTCGAACTTGGCCGGTTTTTTTTATTATTTATTTTGCCTAAAGCGAAATCCCGTGCGGGGTTAATCCATACTAGATCATGTGTGTATTACGGAATTACACGAATTTGTTTATAGCCTATAGATAGCCTGATGTGTATTATAGATGGTCTTTATTATAATAATAATTATCACATCATACCATCAGACACATCAATAAAGGTTGCATGCAGTCTCAGTCACGACATTGTCTGTCATCGGCTTGTCCATTTCGATATTACAGGTATAAGTACATTAATTTCATAAGCGTGTCAAAGGCTCGGCTTTCAGGCTTGGTGTTGCGTGGTCATGAATATTTATTTTTATGGAAGCCTTTCTACTCTGAAGCCACGACACACCCCTTTTATTATATTTTATTTATGTCTACCAAAAACGATTGGTCATTCGTACTCGTTGCTAATCTGCGAAGGTCATCAGTGAATTCGTTGTGTTTTACATATTTTATGCATTTATTTAGATGAATGATAAATGTGCAACTGTTTTTAACGAGCTTTTTTTTCTTAAATAATATTTACTTAATAAAATGAGTTGGTCAGTTAAAACTTTAAACAATAAAAACTAAACGTTTACACAACACTATCGAGATCGTAAAAGTAGAAATAATAAAAATTAAATATTTTATTGTTACAGTTACGAGCTTAATAAAGTAGCTTAAATTAAGTACCTACAATAAAACACCATAATGTAAAGCAAAACATTTTTTTAGTGATCTACCATTTTAATAAACGCTGTTGTCATAACGCAGTAAATAAATAAAATACAGCATGATAACTAACGAAAGGCGTTCCCGTTTACCCGCAATACTATAGCGTCCGTACATACTAAAATAAATATTCCGAATCAAGACAAATAATCTAAAAAAAAATAAAAAACACTAAAAATAAAAAAAAATAAACGTAAATTTCAACGCTTACTGTACATGCGCACTTGTCTATCAATGTGGAAAACACGGCAACATTGCATTTAATCTACACTTGGGAGCAAATAAATCGAGCCACTCCTTTTTCACGTGTCCTGGATATAAGTTTTGGTTTCATGAATTATATAATTCTAAGTTGACAAAAAACTACCCTCATTGTAAAGGTTATCAAATAACCTTTTAGGCGATATAAGTATGTTTAGAATGGATCTGTTCCATATTACCAAAAATAATAACAAGTATACGTGAAAAATAGAAGTGGCTCGATTTATTTGTTCCCAAGTATATTTACGCTACTATTTTGGTTTTAAACAGGCCGTACAGAATTGTTTTTTTTTATTATTTTTTTAAATCTTTAATGATGGGGATCATAACGGGTTTATGGGGACGCCTTCTGTTTTTTAACATACTGTATAACATTTTAATGGTGTCAAACCAATTTGAAACGGTTTCCTACAATACTCCCAAAAATAACTCAAAAGCCCAATTCATAACAATATAACAGTAATTTAAATACAGTTAACAACGAGCTCGACGGGCCAACACTTCAAACTTGAAGAATTCGGTAATTAAGTGTATCACGCGTACAATCTAGTTTGTTTTGGGACTGTTTTGCTGTTTCCCATTATGTTAATCTCGGTTAGCGAGTACTGGCACGCAAACTTGTTGCTTCGCCAATTTCGTGAGACTTTATTATTTGTATACGTAATAAAATCTGACACGTTTATACGACTGTGTGGTATAAAAGACATTTTTCGTTTGATCACTTGACTATTAATTGGTATAATTTCAATAGCAGAAGATTTTCTAGGTTTTTTAATTGTTATGTTGCCATACTTAATTTAAAAGAACGGATTTTTAGAATGCACCAAGAATGGCAAAGCCAAGAAAAACCTATGACTAGCAAAAGTAACGATTACACAACTAGATAATAATTATGTTTTCAAAATAAAATGGTGAGGAAATCGAAAATACAGACTAGTCTTCGTCCGGATCAGAAACTGGGATGACGAAGGCTTAAAATATCTTAAAATCGATTACAACCTTTTTCATAAAGCTTTATACACCGTCGGCCCGAGGTGCCCAAAAGATTTTAACCACGTCTTTCTGATGGTATTATAGTCAATAATATTAAATCAACATAAGTCTAATTCAGTAAATTTAACTATTATGTTTTTCGGAACAAAATAAATCAATTAACTTTAGTACTTCCTAGTAAACAATACCTTAGGTCGAGTTGGCAACGTTTAAATTATCGTGTGAGTGGATAAGAAAACTTCTCACTTCACGAACTTCCCCGGTAAAATCACGACATACGGCAAGTGGGGTATGGTATTACCAAGATATTTATTGACAAAAATTGCAACGCCGCGTTAGCCCTAGCCCTTCGGCTTGTTAGCCAAGAGATTTTTCAACTTGAGAATTTCCATAATAATGAATTTCTCGAAAATAAAGCTATACAAACTACAGCCTAGCTTTTCTTCTCCAATTAGGCATCGGAATCGATGGTTAAAATCTTTCTAGTTCCTCGGCCCCGCGGTGTATAGTAGGCAGATACGTACCTAAAGTTTTTATAATAGCAAACCTGATTTTCATATGTGGCCTTATTAATTACTATTTCATAACTTTATTACCTTCATGTCTAACAATTACAAATTAAAAACCTAGTACAAAGAATAATACCTACAAAATATAGGTACCTATTTTACATAGAATACCATACAAAAGTATATTTTGTACTTGATGATTGTCCTACATTGAAAGGAATGTGGGGGCCGAAGGGCACACAGCAGGTGTAGGTGATCGATCGATGGGCAAGCCATTAAACATTAAAACCTATCTGTCTGAGTTTCAGTCTGCCTGAATAATATAACGAATGTCCTTGACACTTTAGGTCGACATAAATGTAACTGGCCATCAATATTTACTTAGAATTCCGGCTTTAAAGCGGACATGTTCATGTATTATGTATGGAATAGGTTATTTGTATTTCTTCAATTGTGTGCTACTTAGCACACTTCGATGCCTCCCGCGTAAGTTGGCTTACAAGCCACAAGTTGCATTTTTGTGTTTTTCACGTTAAAGTGTCTAGTTTTATGTATTATTTATTATCTGTTCCAAATATAAAAATAGCAGAAATATGTATAGTTTTTCGGTATTTTTATATTTGGAACAGATTACATACATATTTGATATTTTTACGTGAAAAACACAAAAATGAAATTTGTGGCTTACAAAAACTTACGTGGGAGGCATCGACTTATTTAGCCCGGGATTAAAATATAATAACTTCATGCCTGTATTCCCCGAAGGGTTGGGCAGAGGTGTATAGTAAAAACTCATTTCGCCGTTATGTTTAAGTCCCATGTAATAAGGGGCAAGCCTATTGCCATCAACCGGGCACCAGACTCTGAGCTGCTACTGAGAAATTCCACACGGAATAACCCAATTACACTATGCCCGACCTGGCGATTAAACCCAGGACCTCAGGCTCAGCAATGGCATTTGCGAAAACTGGTCGAACGAGGGTTAAAATATATAACTATATAACATAATACTAAAGATATAAGTCTTTACCAACTCATTTTGTATCATGGATATGTTAATAAGTGATTATTATTCCGTTTATTATTTTACCGCCCTATAGTATTTAATGTTTTGTCCGAATGATTAGATAATTTAGAATATTTCATAATAATTATTGTATTGAGGCCTTATGTTACATTCATACGTGGATTGACAGACATGAATGAGTTTCCGATTTTTTCTCATATTTAAGATATGAAGAGTCCACTGCAATAATGATGAATGTCCAATGTTTCTTTTTTTTTCTGTCATTCGGACACTTGTTGTGGGCAGTTTGTAATCTCGTTTACAAACTCAGCATTATCGCTTATAGGACGCAGATAAATACGTTTTTTAAAATCGGATACACGGCTAGAACGCTCAGCGTCATAGGTGTTCATCTATAAATCTGAGTTTTCTTTCACCGTTTACAAAAAGTAAAAGGACATTTATCATTATTTCAGTGGACTGAATTCGGTAACATAAAGGGTTTCATATGTTAACGGTGCCGTGTGGTGCCGGACATAAAGAATAGCACTACCCCCTCTCTCCCAATGGGTGTCGTAAAAGGCGACTAAGGGATTCACTAGAGGATGGGCAGCACCGTTCTCTGAGTACTTTAACAACCATACTGTGATCGCCAACCCGCCTGCCAAGCGTGGCGATTATGGCAAACCCCCCCAACATGGAGCACGGGACCAGTGGATGTGGCGTAGCTTGGGGGATGCCTATTACCTATAATAATAATCTTTATTGTACAAATAAACTTAAGCACTAGCTTCCACACTAGGATTCCCTGTGTCGTGGAAGGTAGGCGAAACCACTACATAAAATATACATATTAAGAAAATACAATACAATATAAAACTTACAACTTACACAAAAATACTATACGAGTACATAAACAATAAAATATAAACACTAATTCACACGAGAAGGCGGCGTCGTGTGTCGCGCGGTGTCTGGTAGCCGGCCTCGAAATCGTCGGAACGCAACACTTCTCGGCCAAAATTCCTACTTCATGAAGATCGACAGATGTTCAGTAGGAATTCTCACCACAAATGAATTGAAATTCACATTGTGGCGAGACTCCAACCGCTCGACCCTCAGGGTGAAATTGGTCTTGACTTGGATGTACTCTACAATCTCCTGGGCCTTTGTAGAGTAATGCAGCCGAGACACGTACAGCAGCGTCGTTGGTACAGCGGGACCTATGTCCAGCAGTGCACGTCTTTCGGCTGAATGATGATGATGATGATGATGACTGTTAACGAATTCAGTTGTATTGCTAAGAAACATACACAACAATACTTATGTAGGGCAAATATAGAACATTAGTAACTACATATTTGTCCATAACTTCATCGATATTGATTTTTATCGAAATAGAATAACTGCTCTACTTTATTATACACTAGCTATCAAATAAAACTACATTAAGATAATTAATAAATACAACATTCGACTTTTACTAATCCACGTTCTAATCGGTCCTCATTATTGGAAACTAGAATGTTCTTTAAGTACTTTATTTGCTGGCATTCAATCGACATTCGATTGATTCAAGTCTCATTGGCACGCACCTCGTTAATCGATTTGTAAAACTTTATTATTTCTTTAAATAGCCGATACTTGTTTGTTGAATACTGTTATTTTGTGATAAGAATCAGTTTTAGGATTAATTTTCGAATAGCAAATTGAAACTAATATTATCGATGATCGTACGGCGCGGTCAATAATATTTTTATTTTATATTTTGTTGAAGATGATTTTAATTTATTATTTTGGATTCAGTACCATGTTTTATGAAAAATATGGAAGTCATTGTAACATTGGATTTTAAAAGTCGTAATTTCTCCTGAAACATTGCCAAGTTTATATTCAATTACTACTGGCCTAGCTTGGCAGGCTGTGCTGGCGCTGCTGCTGCAGCCGCGGAGGCCCTCAAACGGCGAAAATATAATAACTTTATTAGTAATTATATTTTCGAGCCATTTGGGGTCGAAACACTCGGGCCGTGGGGTCCGAGTGCCCAACTCTTGTACAAAGATATTTCAAGGCGGCTCACAGTGGATCGAAACTATGATTTTAGTGACTTAGGGATCAACTTCGATTTTTTACTTTTTTTCTTTATGCGGATGGATAGAGCTCATTAACCTCAATAATAAAGTGCCCTGATGTTTTTTCCTAAACTTTACACTTTGGGCAGAAAAATGTGTTTTGTTATTTTTTTGTTTGGAGCGGATCAAATTAAATTAAATTCCTGCTAAGTAGCGTGTGATCCCGCTTTTAAACTTTATTTTTCTTATACCTTGTCTAGTCTACTATCATTTGATGCTATGAACATGTGCATAAAGTTGCAACTCTGCCAAATAAATGGATCGAAAAAAATGAAAAAATACATAGAATAAAAGCTTCATTTTGTATTTTCTCAAGTTCTTTTAAGTTAAATTTGATGTGGAATAGTAAGTAAAAGCACGTAATAATACACATAATACTTAACAACTAACAACAATACATTTAAAAGGTCCCTAAGTAGCTCAAATTTACTAATATGTGTATTGTATTATTTAAAAATGTGTGTATTTATCTATGAATTTCTATTTGTGTGTTTAATGACCGTAATCAGCTTAACCTTTTACTTTATAAAAAACAATGTTTTTTCACTTTTAGTCATTACTGTCATGTTAATGAGGATAATTAGTTAATGAGGGTAGTAGAAAAATGAGTAGTACACATTTGTTTGTCACTGAAAGTGTAAAATGACCATAACTATTATATATACTAACTAGTGTTCGTTTATTCGTACTACTACTACTAACATCTCGTGATTGTGATCGTCCCTTTTTCGTTAAAATGGAGAGTTTAGTTAACAATTTAGATTTATTTATGATTTTGGAAGATCTATCGTAAAAAACTCTTTCAATTCCTACAACATAAAATAAATGTGACCGAAGAGAACAGTGTTGAGCTCTAAAAATTCTGTACGCGCTTTTGTTCAAATATAAGTGCAAGATGGGAACGAAGTAGTCGCACGTTAGCACAGTTTATAAGAAAAAATGGTGATTGGTTAGAACGTGCAATAAACTGGCCCGAAGGAATGATACCTGACGCTGTGAACACTGAACAGGAAAGGCTCGAGATTTGTGATACTGAATATATGTTGAAAATCTACCTTCATCTACTACAGAAGCTTCGACATCTACATTTACACCTCCAAAGCCTTTCGAAGAATTGGGCTCCAGGCAAAAACGAAGACGCGTTGAACAAATTAACCAATCTCTTTCGTTATCCCCGGATGAACTGAAAGCTACTACAATTGCTAGTTTAAGAAACACTGGAAATGAGGATGTAGGAAAAATAATGAACCATTTGCTAAATCACCCTGAAGATCTAGAAAAAGTAAAGGGGCATTTATGTACAAGTAAAGCGAAAAGTAGTACCTACATATTCACCTGTCTTTATTATACTGTCTTTATTAGTTTCACTTAAATTAAGTAAGTGGCAGTGTATAAGCCTAAGAGAAGCAGCAAATGAAAATGGGTCTGATTTATACTCTTCTTGTTATAAAATTAAACTAGCGAAGTCAAAATGCTGGTGCAGGGAAAGAAGACATAATTATAACTGAAGAAGGAGCTGCTATTAAACTGCAAGCTTCACTCAACTTGACGGTATCTAGGCTTTTAGATGTGTGCTTTGGATTTACACTCGGCAACAGAGTTACTGCTTATAAGCAAATGGGGCTTTGATGGAGCCTCAGCATTAACATGACAGTAATGGCTAAAAGTGAAAAAACATTGTTTTTTATAAAGTAAAAGGTTAAGCTAATTACGGTCATTAAACACACAAATAGAAATTCATAGATAAATACACACATTTTTAAATAATACAATACACATATTAGTAAATTTAAGCTAGTTAGGGACCTTTTAAATGTATTGTTGTTAGTTGTTAAGTAATTATGTGTATTATTACGTGCTTTTACTTACTATTCCACATCAAATTTAACTTAAAAGAACTTAAGAAAATACAAAAAGAAGCTTTTATTCTATGTATTTTTTCATTTTTTTCGATTCAAGTATTTCGCAGAGTTGCAACTTTATGCACATGTTCATAGCATCAAATGATAGTAGACTAGACAAGGTATAAGAAAAATAAAGTTTAAAAGCGGGATCACAAGCTACTTAGCAGGAATTTAATTTAATTTGATCCGCTCCATACAAAAAATAACAAAACACATTTTTCTGCCCAAAGTATAAAGTTTAGGAAAAAACATCAGGGCACTTTATTATTGAGGTTAATGAGCTCTATCCATCCGCATAAAGAAAAAAGTAAGAAAACGAAGTTGATCCCTAAGTCACTAAAATCATAGTTTCGATCCACTGTGCGGCTGGTCGGCACGTCCCGTGACCCGAAGGCTGGCCTTTACTTTGGTCAAAGGATTAGCATTGCCATACAACGTGGCAATGCTGCCAGCCTTCTGGGCACGTTACCAGTCGACAGCGATGCGGAGGAATATTTTGATGCCCTATTTTAGTTTATAGTTTTATTAGGATATATTTTTCTTTATTTGTATATACTTTTATTTGTAATTATGTAAATATTGTTTGTGTAAATATTGTATAGATCATAGACGAATTACTACTTAGAAACGATATTTTCTAATAATGCTAACAAGCATTTAATTATTACACAGCAAATGGTAAGGTTAAAATAAGCTTTTCTAGCGCTGCAGCGATAAATAAAACAAATACCAACCTAAAACTTATTTTATAGACCTATCTACCATCTAACATTTATGACTGACTATTTTTATAAAAAAATATCGACATAAATAAACATGATTGTTTATCAGCCACAATAACTTTATGACGTACATACGCATTACTAGCGTGAAACGAAACGCAATAAGCGTTGACAGCAGCTAATGAAATCCACCTATTCAAAAAAAAAGCTGAAGCATTTTCCACAATTTTTCTTGTGAATGGTATTCACCTTGAACTTTCTCATCGATTGCAATTCCACGTACAAGTAGTGGAATATATTCGACGTTTCCTTTCAAACTAATGTGTCGGTAAAGCGATACGACGTGCTATCTTGCATGTTACTTGAGGGAACGACGTGCGGAGGTGGAATTGTTTGCATAGCGCACCGTTGAATAATGTAGTACGACGTATGACGTAATGATTGAACATAGAACTTGAAAGCACTTTGTTTGAAATCAGTTACATGGTGCAAAAATTTAAATTTAACGGATACGTGTCTAGTTAGAGCAGTATCTTGTATCAATAGACGGATTAGCGAGCTGCATGCGCTGACGTCGAACTAGTATTAAGGCATGCGCTATGGCGCTTCACGCATGCCTGAGACGAAGACGCAAGATGAACCAGTGTAAGAATAAAAAATAACGTCACTGATATGATTACTAAAAAAGATTATTTGAATTTTTCACGATTATGTATGTATTAAGTTCGTTTCCAAGCTGATTGGCTTAATTAAGAGCTGATGAGCTGTGTGATGATATGAATATGTTTTATTTCACGAAAAGTAAATTAATTTTGTTAGGCTTCGTTCTCTAAAAGTTTTTCTCGTTTATAAAGATAATTATTGCAATTAAAACCGTCCTTAAATCATGATGCTAGCTTTAGGCTCAGCTACGACTACTTATTGAAAAGGTTTTGAATCGGGGGGCAGGCACAGTTAGGCATTCAACTTTTTAAACGATATGACTGCCACTTAACTCCGTTTGCAAGATAACTACAGGGTGTAAACGAATTCGTGTAATTCCTTTAAACCGCGTGATCTACTGGTGACATAGATTAACCATAAATGGGTATTTCTGAAATACAACTGAAAAAAAAATTACTTGGTTTTCTATTTCTGAGTCATTTTGGAGCCTCGAGTTATCTGACTGCAAAGGGCGATATCGCGTAAAGGCCCATTTAGATGGAGAGAGTTTCTCGGCTCGAAGATACGATTATCGAAAGAACATTTAAAAAGTTTCTTCGTGTAAACATTCACGATTATCGCCCTTCCCCTTGGGCGACAATCGCCTCGCAATAGAATATATCTGTCTCCGTGTAAACAGAACTTAATCACTGAAGTCTGAACTCGAATGGCAAAACTCGCACTCAAAAACGGTTCAAACCGATTTGTACGATACTCGTATGAACTTGAAAAAATGTCATACGAGATCGTGTTTATACAAGTCGAGAACTCGTAAGCAAGAATCTTCTTACTATAATTTTCGCTGTGTAAACAGTCACAGTAATTTATCGCCTAGCGAAAAATTACTTGCGAATCTCGTATGACATAATCATAGGCGAGAATTTAGTTCTTGCCTGTATGTAAACATTATGATACAATAATCTTATGGCGATTATTGCTTGCGATAGTAGCATACGATTTCTCGCCAAGAAACGTTCGAGAAACTCTCTCCATCTAAATGGGCCTTTAGTCGTACCCACCATGTGCGTCGCCGTGCTTTCATTAATTTATGCATGGCATCGAAATGTTCACTCAAATAAAAAATATTTTTAGCAAAAAAAAATATCCTTTTTTTACTGATTCCTTATGAGGTGGTTTAGATATGATCAATTAAAGCTACCGCATGAAAAAAAAGCTTTTTATTTTTTTATTTTTAATCAATCTAAATCCCATGCGGGGCCAATCTACAACAGTAGTAGATCATGTGGTTTTAAGGGATTACACGAATTCGTTTACACCCTGTATATCAAGCGGCTCTCGTACTTCTCGCCTTCCGTAACACACATCGCCCTCACTCTAAAGTTTACCACACCCTCCGCAGGTCTGGTGATAAAACGCCACAATATTCGGATATGGTGCCACGACTGCGACATGGCGCGGCTGCAGCGCGTCGTGTGGGAGGGGCACGGCTCGCGGCTTCTCAGCGAGGTCTCCAACCAGCCAGTTGTCAAACGGTTCCTGGAGGCTGTGCCTTATATTATGGTGAGTTAGTAAATACTTGTATAATGATCCTGACTCAGCTCCGAATAAAAACTCGCTTATCCTCAACCTCTTATACCGACAACGTATTCTTTCATACTTTGGCCACACAGTGCGTAGAGGCGACGAAAATTTGGAAAAATTGACTGTGGTTGGGAACACCGAAGGCTTTCGCCTTCGGTGTTCCCAACCACAGTCAGATCTTTTGACACACGGTCGTTCACCAACAAGATGGACCGATCAAATAAAAGATTCGTTGACACAGACAGAAACCGGTGAAGGCAGATCATCCGCTCCACATGCAACCCTGGTGCTGACCTCGATCCTCAGACATGAGGGACCGACCCTAGAGAGAGAGTAAATACTTACTGTTCTCTCTGTTCTAGTCTAATTATTCGCGTTAGTAATCGGAAGTGAATCAAATTATTGTCGACTAACCACAAGTTTTAACTTCCGGGAGCCTAAGCCGAAAGTATACAAATGAAACAGGTTTTCATTTTCCCTGGTTATAATCCCAAAGGATCAAATCAAAAATAGCCTGAAAATCTTTTAGTTTTAAAGGAAAACAACAATTTCCAAATTAAAACTAAAATATTGGAATCAGATAAATTGTTAGAAAACAAAGAGCTACCCCAAAAAACGAATGTCGAAGTTTCAAATCGAAACAAAGCAACGACAACCACTGAACTTTTAAATATATGATCAAAATAGTGTCAAATAAGAAACAACTACTTAGATGTCAATTAACATTTGGGAGTATGAACGAAAGACAAAATGACAATCGCTAATATCGAATAGATCGGAAAAACTTTCGTAGTTGGAAACCGTGCGATCCGTCAGCCGAAACTTCGTAGTTCGATTTTCGGAGACGGCCCTCAAGTACATTCCAAAATAGGTAAACATAAATAATTACTAAGTTATGT
Organism: Amphipyra tragopoginis; assembly: GCA_905220435.1. Lineage (NCBI taxonomy): Eukaryota > Metazoa > Arthropoda > Insecta > Lepidoptera > Noctuidae > Amphipyra > Amphipyra tragopoginis. Next base: position 11,693,624 of record HG992006.1, read on the forward strand.
CTGTAATATTTTTCAGAACACCATTAGAGATATCCACACAGCTGTAGTGAAGAATGATCTCGAAGGTCTGATGAAACATGCTGGAGATCCCGTGCCACCGCAGGCACTGTCGAGCAGAGATGCTAATAATATGACTGTTATGCATAAGGTAACAGCACTATTGACTATTAATAGACTTAAGCCTCGTCCCCACTAGGAACATTTGTCGAGCGACATGTGTCCCCGGAGACATCGGGCGATGTCGCCCTACATCGCCCCACGTCGCCCCATGTCTTGTCTCCGTCCACATCAGTTCAGTCGAACCTCTACTCTTCATCGACTGTGCGACAAGGAACAGTTTCAACAATGTCGCGGCGATGTCGTCCGACGTCGCCCGACATCGCCCGATGTCACCGGACACATATCGCTCGACAAATGTTCCTAGTGGGGACGAGGCTTTAGAAGACAATTATTAGTAATTTCTTAAAATTCGTAACATGCCACATATCATAACAATATGACGATAATAAATATTCATTTCTTTGGACTATCAACAGACTGATAATAATTAGATACTAGCTGTACCGCTGTATGCATTGCAGTGCACTTTTTCCTACTTACTACCTACCTACTACTTACCTACCTTCGGAAACAAAATCAAAATAGTTACAAAAACGAAAACCATTTTCATGCATGCGGTAAACAAATGAATAATATGGACCTACTGAGATAATTTGGTTTTTTTTTTAAATCCCATCTCCTGAGAATTAAGAACACAACAAAAAAAAATTGCGAAATCGGTCCAGCCGCTCACGCGTTATGTTATGCCGTGACCAAGGGAAATAGGGATTAATTTTTATATACATAGATTTCTATTAGGAAATTCTCAGTAGCAGCTAGCAGCCCCACGTTTGGAAATTCGCTTTTACTTTATTTCCATCATATTTTATTAAAACCATAACATATGAATGATGCCGATCGAAAAGGTATGATGGATGTACAACGTTATAATTCTACCTCTTTAGGGAATTCAGGCGTGGTGGTAGACTGTTTAACTGTAACCAAAAAAATATTCAGGCTGCAGGTTTAGGACACGGCGGTATTCTGAAGTTCATCGCTGAAAGGTATCCGCAAGGTATTAATGACGTGGACAACGATGGTCGCACTCCACTGCATTATGCCGCGGCCATGAGGGACGATCAGCACACGTACAACACACTAGTCGGCCTTGGAGCTGATGAAAGTGTTGTGGACAACGTAAGTATTAATCACATACAACTAGGAACTTATTCCTTAACACTGCATGCTCAAATTTATGAGCTACTTACTACCATCACAATTTTGAAATAGAAATTATAATAACGTCACATTAAAGCATTTTCTGGTTTTTAGAAAAATAAAACTCCAGCTTATTACGTAAATAGGCCTCAAGAGATAGACAAAAACATGTTTAAAACACTACCCGATGCACCAAGAACTCCATCAAGTGCCTACCCAAACTCTTGGGATTGGAAGTTGTTGGACACTGAGGTCATAGCTGAATTAAATAAAAAATCTAGAAGGAGGAATCATAAGGCATCGAACGAAAATATTTCGTCAAAAGATACAAATACCAACACTGTTTCTGAAAGTACAGACAATCGTATCGGTACGATGAAGGGTAGTAGCACGCATGAGCTCATTAATAATTTGCCTGAATTAGATGATGCAAAACAAGCGAAAGACGATATCGAAAATCACATTGCAAATGTAGAAAGTAACAAGGTGAGCATTGCACGTTACATTTTCACGGAATGTTGTTACAGTTAAGTTGCGTTGCTTTTTGATAAACATCTGCATGAATTATTATTTTATGAATTTTAGGAATCGGAAGTAATGGATGAAAATCATGAGCAAGAACAAGAAACAGAAAATGAAGCAAACACAGATGAAGCAGCTAACGAAGACGAAGAAAAACCCGATGAGGCTCAAGAAACCGATGAAAATGTTGAAGAGTCAAAAGAAGATGACGAAAATCTAGAGCATAACCCTGAAGAGACAACTGACCATGCTGAAGAAGCTACTGAAACTAATGAGGAAACTAACGATGAATCCAATGAAAACGTCGAAGTCAGTACTGCAGATGCCCACCATGAAGCAGATAATACTGATGATAGTCTTGAAGGAGAAAATGGAGAGAAAGCTGAAACTGAAGTAGATAAAGATGATAATCATACTCATGAACAAGAAACTAAGGGTGAGGATACAGAACAAAACGTTGATGATAAGGAAAAAACAAGTGAAACGCCTCAAGAGTCACATGATGATGAAACTAAAGAAGAAAGTAATGAAAACGAGTCACATGATGCTGATCACGCTGAAAATGAGAATCGCAAAGAGGAGTCTGGGGAAAATCATTCTCTACATCCCGAAGAGAATGATTTAAATGAAAAAGAAACCAATCATAAAAATGAAAATGAAAGCAATGAAGGTGAAGAGGATTTTGGTGCCGCTTCAAACGAAGGTAATACTAATGGTGAACACAGCGAAGATGATGATGACGTTCAAGTGCAAGGAGAAACTCAGTCTGAATATAGTGATTCAAATCTTAAAAGCACAGCGGAACTGTCAGACTTGGGAAGTGCCAAGAGAGGTAAAGCCGAAATCTCTTCTGGCACTATACACGAAACAATCAAAATATAATCCTCGTAATTTTAATCAATTATAAGAGGGTCCCTGACAAGTTCAATATTTTTAATTATTTTGCTAATTAAGGAAACGTGAGCAACGGCCGAAGTACACAGGAAAGTCTTATAGAAGGTGTTGTAAACGGTGAAGCCGAGTTGGATTCACAGGATGCAAGTATGACGCAAAGAGAAGGATCAGTGCATGGAGAAGTTCTCGTAGTTGTAAGTATATCTCTAACTTGTACCATCAAGTAAGACAATCGACCGACTAAAGAAGGTAATAAGTAAATTGATTAGTTGATTGTGGTGTTCATTAGAATAGAAGCATCATTGTATTGTAGCACTGTGTACTCTCACAGACACCTCGTAACACCACTGTCATGAATTGATTTGCCAGCTTCTTAGTTATCTGTACTTTCTATCAAGTAAATACTATTAGTCAGCGATTGTAGTACAAACACCACATAATTTTATTCTTGACTATTAATTTCCCACTTGCAATTTCGCAGGACAGTGAAATAGATCCAGAAGTAACAGATTTAATTAACAATGCGAACATGGAAATGTTGGCAACATTAGTTTTAAATGGTGAGGGGTCGAGGCTTATAGGGAGGCATTCGAGAAATTCTGAACTCCAAGCTTTCCTTGACAACGTACCAACTTACATGGTAATTTTCAATTTAAAAGATATTATTATACATATAAAATCGCAACAATACCAATATAGACTATTGTTTTAGCAAAAAATAAACAAAGTTCACGTTGCTGCAAGAGAAGGCAATATAAGAGATCTTCAGGCTGCACTAGACAGACGAAAATTTGCAATAGCGCGAGATTCAATATCACCAAACGGCGCAACCCCATTACATGTGGCAACGATATTTGGAAAAACTAACATCATCAAGTATTTGGGTGGGAGGTTAGTTAATTGACAAAATTTATACATCAGAACCAGTGCTTGAATACTTTAACGAGTTTTACATTATTTTTGTAGGTTCCCTGAAACTCTGTCAGCAGTGGACTTTGAAGGAAGAACAGCATTACATTACGCAGCCGTCCTCCCAGATAATGGTCATTACTACAATTTGCTTCAACAACTTGGTGCCAACTCGAAAGATTTAGACGATGTAAGGGATACTAAATACTTAACTTAGCACATACGATTATAAAGTACAACAACTTTAAATAAAATATAAATCTTTTATAGAGTGGAAAATCAGCTGAAGAATATCAAAAAAGTCCATCTTTACTACCTTTTGAACAACTGTTATCAGATTACGGTATAAGTGAAGATGCAGCTCAAAGTATGTTCTCCGATAAAGGTACGTAAAAACTGCGAAGAAATGCAACCAATTAGAAACCGCACTTTATGATGAATCTCACAATTACTTGTTTTAATGATGATATACACATGTTTTAACTTAAGTATGTCTAGTGCCTGAGGATCAAGTTTCGTCTCGCCGTGTCTTGGATGCGCCTGAAGCTTTGGATACGTTGGAACGATGCTATCGTCTCTTAGCGTCTGCCAGGCCGGCTCGGACGCCTCTATCAGCTTCGTCCAATAGAGCCACGCCACCATTAGTGCTTGCACGATTCCTGAAAAAGCCTATATTTGATATACTCAAATATAGAGTCACTAAACTAGACCATGATCTTTTCGACGTCATTTGGCCTGCTGTAAAAAAACTTCCAGATAGCAGAAACATTGTTCAAACTGTTGAAGAAGACTTCCCAGGAGGAATAACAGCTCCAGACTATTACGTTTATGACGTATTTCATGAGTTTTTATTACCACTTGTTAAAGATCTTCACAATATAAACGTGAATTCTGAATTACCAACACATCCAAGATCAGATTTCATAACCACCTCATCTGCGAAGCTATCTTCCGAACCTCTCGTGGAATTAAATATTGATCCAAATGATGAATTCGTTCTTTCTGGTGTAATAGAATGTTCACGTAATTTAGAAGGCTTTGAACTACCTTTAAACTTAAAAGTGGGGAAGTTAGAAACAATAGAAAGGATTGTAACAACAATATTGATGAAAGAAGATTTTTCAAGATTCAGCGAACATTCTAATCCCGAATCTGACCAAAAGGGCGGAACTTACTACACAATGAACGAAGTATTGGAAAAGCCGTCTGAAATATGTGCATCTTTAGCGTCCAATGGTCTATTAATAGCTCTTTGCGATAGAGATGAGATTGACGACTGCGCGAGATTGCATGGAAAGCATTGGCCTTACGGTCGTGGTGTATTCGTCACTGATGATAGGAATGTAGCTGTATGGATTAATGTGCATGACCATGTTCGTGTACTTGTATCTTCATCACAAGATTCTCCTGGAGAAATTGGCCTGCCGTTTAGTAAAGTAACTTACATCTTAGCTTATCTGCATGAAAGACTTGATTTTACATGGGACGCAAAGCTAGGATACCTTTCCGCCAGACCAACATTCTTAGGAGCTGGCATCCGTTTTAGCCTCATTGTTAATTTCCCTGGTCTATCAAAGGACGCCGATAACATGAAACATCTATGTGCCATGAGAGGGCTGCAGTACCGTGAAACTTTAAGTGCTGATATTGCTAGAATCAGCAACTATCAGTGTTTAAGTATAACCGAAACGAATTGCTTTAACGATTTTGCGACAGCAGCTTCAAACTTACTTCACTTGGAAAAAGATTTATCGATGCAAAACTCAGCACATATCGCAACGATGTTGTCTAACATTTTCCGTAGAAAAAGAAGTAGCCTTACCGGGCAAGATAGTCCAGAGAAGAGGGAAAAATTATAAATGACAAAATTATAGATTAAATTAAACTTTTATTCACCTTCACACAAGCGTTCACATTTCACAATTATAAATTTTATCGAATGTTGGAAAGATTGTAGGTACTGAAAACGTGCCTATGTATGGTTGCAGCTGAGCAACATCTAGATATCGATTTGCATCTATAAAGTTTTAGGTCAGTACCAAAATAATTTTGTTCGTATCCTTGTGAGGTGGCGTGTTCGTGTGAGTCTTACACCAAGTAAAGTCATTGCAAACGTTCACGCTTGCACATTAAACAGTTATAATAATGCTTTGGGTTCAACTGCACGCTCACCATCAACCATTCCGTCTTTCCAACATTAGATATGGTGTGACGTCGAAAATGTGTTGTCCAGTGTCCTGTCCTTAGATTGTTTTGTGCTTTTTAGTGACTTCGCAATGTTTACAAATGATGAAGTGGGAAGCTAAAACATAACCTATGTATACCTACTGTACGTAAATATCCATGTACAGTCGCGGACTTGAAATGTTTACCACCCTAAGGTCTACAATTGCTTGCACATTACGTTTTCATATGGTCGCTCGGTCTGCTCGGTCATTCGCAAAGAATTGACAGCGCAAAGAATTTTTTTCTTAATTATAATAATAATAATCGAGATACACATAATAAAATATTTATTCAAAAAATTAAATGGTAAAATACAATAAAAATCTTAGTAATTATAAAGGTATTTACAATGTTAGGTGCCTGTACTAGGATAAACCTGTGTCACAGGCGGCAGGAGTGCTTAAAGTATGGTACTTAAAGGAAACATAAATTTTTAACAATATTATTAACAATAATAATCTTAAAAAATACTTTATTAGTTACATAATGATACGGAAATATAAAATTTGCATATGCAGTACATATTGTATAAACTGGGTTATATAAATTCAATATTGCACAAATTACTTTCGAGGCTACTGACGTTATTGTAGATTGTTGCTGCGGGCGATAATGTACTTAGACAGCGACAAATCCACAGTAAGTAGGACGAAGTATCGAAGAAATATAGAAATAATGTCTAGGCTATAAAATACAATTATTGTAATATGTTACTAACTGCTAAATCAAACTTAGAATAAAACGGCGCTCTAGGCACCCTCATAATCAATGGAGTTTATATATCTATATTCGGCTATTTTTCTAGCAGGGCACTCAGAGTCTCCCGTCTTGTGATTGTTAGGCTTTTTAAAGCGTTTTTAAAGTTTTTTAAATTGACATGAAAAGGTTAATTTAAAGAGGATATAAACTAGTTAGCATAGAAAAACAAATCAATCTGTTTAGTAAATTCAACCAAATTCGCTCTAAGCAACTTTTGACTAGACACACATATCCAAAAAGGAGTTCATAACATCAAATAGTGGTTAATAACCTTTTTGCTGGAATCGCCGTTTCAAAATTTTAAAAACTAAAACTTATTTAAGATAAGTCATCAGACCTTATTGCGCACAGTGTGAGAAGGAATCGAAATTGAAAAATTGAAATCTGATAAACATTTCAAGTTCGCGGCTGTACTATTAATAACGCAATCTATCCTTTTAAAACATAATAACGTTCCCTTTTAACAGTCGATCGATAACAATAGGCCATATCAATTATGACTGGCGAATGCTAATAGAGCCTTTCTGTTCAGTTCCCGCTACCACCATCAACTATAATCGCCTACCACCCACTGCCCCCACCAGGTGTTCACGTTCGCGTAAAAACACACGTGTTTGATGTATTCTCGCACCCCTTCCCGTCCCACGCAAACATGCCGAAGGCCGACAGTGAATAATTGATCGCTTTCAGGCACAACCCACGCCGACAACGGCCACATGGACATTCCCATCTTTCGGACCGAAGAGGGCAGATACCTTGCTAAGTGTAAGCTCCAATTAAAGTTTTAAATTACTTTGATCAATGTCAAAATGGAAATTGTGAAAGACGATAAGGACGTTCATGTGGACGATGTGTTTACAGCTCTCGGCGATCCTTTGATCAAAGGTCTAACCGAGGTGGCTAATATAAAGCCTAAGGATCCGGTCGCGTTCCTAGCGAGTTTTCTTCGTAACTTTCCTGAACGAGAGAAACCAAATTTAGGTACGCAGGTGAGCACGTTATCCACACAAGTTCTTTGTTCAATTTTGCTAACTTGTTCGACTTTTAATGGGATACCTTTTCTGAAGCAACAGTTACGGTTTTGTTCTCCTTATTTTGCTGATTTATTTCCAAGTAGTTACGTAGGGTCTGCTTCTACATTCAAGTTCATAGATACATTTTTTTTTATTTTTATTTTATTTTTCTTTTTTTTTTTTTTTTTTACGTGGCACAATTCTTGTTATAAATAAAGTCTCACATAGGTATACTGTTATCAATGATCGCCCCCAGTAAAATGTTTCCAATACTCGTAGCTGGAATCCGAAATGCTAGTGACGCGAGAAGTAGCCGAAGTAGAGAACGAACAACCGCCGCCGCTCGCAGCAGAACCAGTACAATCAAACGCGCCGAACCTCGTGAGAAACTCCCGCACGGCCACGAAGCATCAGCGGCCCATTGACATCGTCACAGTGGATCCACAGCCTCTCACAAGCCCTGATGCCCCCGAGTCTGCCTTCACTAGTGCCACTAGAGTAAGTTTCTGAATAAATTGATTGACCGTGGTACCCAGTTTTTGTTGACTTTTAGGATTTTTAACCAACTTCAAAAAGGAGGTTCTCAATTCGTCTGAATGTTTTTTTTCATCATCAGAGGTTACTGTTATTAGTTTTTACTTTTAATCTTTTTGGCCTTGGGAGAGGCTATGTGGCCATCGTCTCTTTTAAAGTTAAGGTACCTCAGAAGTACGTGTTCTGTGTCCCTTCCCTTGAATTCTTGATTGGCATTTGACTTGCCTCCCGATTTGATGCTGATTGATTTTAATAGTTCCTTATTTTCCTCTGTTATTTGCTTGCCTCGTTAGTCTAGTGATCGCAAGCACGACTGCTGAGCGTGAGGACCTGGGTTCGATCCCCAGGTCGAACAAAATGTTATTGGGTTTTTCCGTGTGGAATTTCTCAGTAGCAGCCCGGAGTCTGGATTAGTGCCCGGCCGATGGCAATAGGCTCGCACCCATAGGACGTAACCATAACGGCGAAATGTAGGTGTACCATACACCTCTGCCAACCTTTCGGGGAATACAGGAGTGAGTTTATTTATGTTGTCACACTTTAGATTTCTACTCATTTTTTACGTTCTTCTCATAGGATGAACACGGCCAGTCAATGCTGCATTTTGCAGCAGCTCGCACACACGCACGTAACGCGCTGTTTCAGCTCCTCCAGGAGTCTGATATCAGCCTTGGATTCAAAGATGAACTGTACAGGACTGCTCGAGACGTCTCCATACAGGCCAACGTACCCGAAAATACTGTTGAGATTGATAAGTGGGTGTTACATTTGGCTGCCAGAGGTAAGTGTACCTATGTAGCTAGGTTTTAAAGAAATCTTGGTCGTATTTATGATTAGTTATGGTTTACTCACGTGCATTTTTCGGGATTGCCCGACTAGTTTCGGACCCAATCGGAGTCCTTAATCATGAGCTGATCACGCGGCGATGTCGCAAGTCGAACTGACTTCGAGAGTTCGACTCGCAACCTCGCCGCGTGATCAGCTCATGATTAAGGACTCCGATTGGGTCCGAAACTAGTCGGGCAATCCCGAAAAATGCACGTGAGTAAACCGTAACTAATCATAAATATGAATGTGTCTCAGGAAAGTTATAATAATAAAATCTTAGTCGTGTCAAAATTATTTACATTTAACAAACTAAATCTATGAGCGCCATTTTTCTCAAGAATTAAAAATGTTATTTTATCAGGAAATACAGATAAGATAATGGAACTATTAATGGAAGGCTACGATCATATACTAGACGTAGTCGATGAAGACGGAGTGCCTATAACAGACGTGATCGCTCAGCGCGGCGACAGTGATATGAGCAACTTGCTCGCTTCTATACCTGCTTTTGAGGTAACTCTGCACTTCAATGCTTAGGGGAAACTTGGGGTGGCACATAAACCAACAAAATTATAAAAAATATGAGCTATTATGTCAATTCTAATCTAAGCCCTCCAGCTTAGAGCTGAACAAAAATATAAGTCCATGATATAATTTAAAGTTGGCATTTCATTTAACAAGTCCTGCCTTCTTGTGAACAATATAAATAATCACTATTTTGCATTTGCTAGATATTTGTCGATCAATAGGTACAGTAACAATCGAATATATCGAGACGAACAAACTGTTCATAATTACCTAAACAACTAAAGAAATTAAACTTTATCTCAATGGGATAAAATTCTTATCAGAATGACAGTGGTCGTGTACTGTGTTCTTTCTAAAACACCCCTTGTATCATTGAGAAATAGTTTAAGTTTAGGGTTCTGATTTGAGAATTCGGGTTAAGCAAATACTTAAGTAATATTTGAGTACAAAGTTGTCAAAAAAATGCTTTAAAATCCGTCATTTTTTGACAACTCAAATGTCACTTAAGTATTTGCTTACCCGATTTTTTTAGCCGTTAGTTGTTCAGGTCATTTTGAACAGTCTATTCGTCCTGATATATTTGATGGTGACTACAACAGTAAAAAATCGTGCTAATGTGTTGAAAATCACTACCAGGTTTTTCCAGCCGGAACGCGAGCAAATCTGTAGACACTTTAACTAAACCCAAATTATATAGTAACGATGAAAAACAAACCCTTTTGTAATTATTCAGGAGTCTCGAGAAAACCTCCACAGCGCAGTCCGCCGAGGCGACCTCTCCGCCGTACAGGCGGCTCTGTCCGGCGAGGGCGCGCGCACGCTCGCTCGCTGTCAGAACTCGTTCGGTCGCACAGCGCTTCACGTGGCCGTGTTGGCACAACATGAGGACGTTGTCGCATTCTTAGCGCAGAACTATCCGGAGCTGCTACGACTTGGGGATAATGTAAGTTTATTAAACCAATCAATCAAGTCTATCAGTCAGTCTATCGCAGTCCTCATCTGTACATAGGCCTCTGCCAAATGTCTTTATGACGGCTGTACACTCTCACCAAGGCCCATCGAGACAGGCCGAGTGCGAGAATGTAGGTGAGAGCGTTTGCCTGCTTCGGCATGTCTCTGTGTTCCTCGTTCGCACTCCGTCCCGTATCAGTTTTTTGCGCCTAAGTCAAAGGCGTAAATGCGAAAGTTGCGAGCATGCGAGTGCGCCTTGTACCAATTGACAAAGAAGACGTGATGTTTTTTATTTAGCAAAATGTTGTAAACAATGAGAGTGAACTGAATTTCTTAGAAACATATCCAATGGAACCTGATAATAACATTCATGATGACAACATAACTGATGCCACATAGAGCAACGGCAGCAAGTTCAATGTCTCCGTCCATCCTCCTCGGAGTTCACAACTGCAAACACGAAGCAAAAGCAAAGACTACAACTGAACAAGAGTGTACACACATGGCTGCAGTCGGGCACATGCCTCTCGCCCGAAACTTCTTCACGAAACCGGGGGCCCAATTCTCCTAAAATAAATTGTTGCCAAACGCAATCGAACCACAACCGTCAGTCAGTTTTTGTTTTCGAAAACTTTCAAAATGATTGATTTTGTTTTTTGTGTCAAACAATTTGATAGCTTTTGAAATTGGGAACTGTCTGAATGAACGGTTTGGCCTTGGTTCGGTTGTGATTTATCAAGATTTATTTTAGGAGAATTAGGCCCCAGATAGTAGAATTGGGCTCCAGGTGAGAGCACTCCGACGAGTGTACACCCGCCATTAACACTTCGTCCTCCATCTCCTGCATCCAGTCTACCTACCGCCTTTTTCAAAACCTAGTTTTATCATAAGGGAATGCTCTTAGAGCGACGCGGCTACCCAACGTGTTGCTAGCCGCGTTGCTCTAAGTGGAATGCTAATGATGATTTTAGTCTATCTTCACTCGTCTATTATACAGACGTGTACAGTAGTGAAAAGCATTTAAGAGTTTTTTAAGTTTTGTACGATTTAGGTTCTAATGTGCTTGATAGAAGTAAGCTCATCACAATAGTGATGTATAAATTCATGACCTCAGGTCTGCAGTCCGACACCTTATAGCCATAGGTATAAACGGGGATGTTTTTTCAGATCAGTTTTTTTTTCTTGGCAAGAGATGTTATACAGATTCCATTCAAAAAAATTGGTAATACTAAAGGAGATGGCCCAAATCCCATACAAAAAAAAACCCAGCCCCGGCGCAAAAGTTTTGTGTCCCAGATTTTAGAGGATATTTAAAAATAATATTCTATAATATCACTATCTCTGTATGGGCGAGGCCACAACACTGCGTTGCGGCGTCGCATCGTAAAAATCTACGACGCGTAAACTGTAACTGTGTATTGCTGTGCGACGTCGTTTTTGCGATACGACGCCGCAACGCGGTGTTGTGGCCTCGCCCTATCGGGTGGCTTATTTATTATTTGCGATTATTATGTAATCGAAATCGCCTTGATTATCTCAAAACCAGAGGGGTAGGCATACATAAATAAACACAAATAAAGTAATATAAGTATGTACAGTCGCGGACTTGAAATGTTTACCAACCTAAGGTCTATGATTGCTTGCCCATTACTTTTTCATAGGATCGCTCGGCCGCTTGCAAAGAATTGACAGACCAAAGATATTTTTTTTATTATTATAGGTTTAAATATAGGTTTAGTATCATTATGCTGGTTTGTAAACAATTAACGAATGAAAGAATAATAAATATTTTGGACGATAACGGTTTTTAATAAGAACGCCTACAAAACTTATTGAGCAAAAAATAATAATGTTAGCCACCCGACAGAGTGATTGTGATAGTTTTAAATATTATTTTAAAATATCCTCTAAAATCTGAGATACAAAACTTTTGCGCCGGGCCTGGGTTATTTTTGGGCCATCGCCTTTTCACAATAAAATACTTTTCCCGAAAGAATTTATCAATTCAGCGTGGACAACCGTAGTATATAACGTTACGATAAATAATACGGTTTGTCTTGCTATACTATTTAATGCGAGAAAGGGGCTCTCTTACCATTTAAACCGTCTAGGGCTGCGGTTGAACATATTAAGCTCTCCGATTCAATACTGTTCGCCCTATGGTAGGGCCGGCCCTGCATCAGATTGAGTGGATCTACCTATTTTTTTTTAAATGATGTCTAATTTTTACCTAGAAAAAATGTGGATGGTGATAAAAAAATCATGTATTGACAGTTTAACAATTCTTCTCTTCATCTTAACTTTATAGTCGCTCAAAATCTAATAGATATGTCTCTTTCACACAGTTGGAGCGCACACCGCTGCACTACGCGATGGGAGTAGAAAAGATAGAGTCTCTGAGCCGAGTGCTGATCCGAGCTGGAGCGAAGCGTGTTCTTAAAGACCTCAAAGGTCGGCAGCCCACCTACTACTTCATGAACAAATCGGAAATACTGCGGCTTAAGGAAGAAGAGGAGGTTTACTAATAGCAAAAGAAATACTAAAATAGTACAAAATTATACTTAGGCGTCAAAGATGGCTGTGGCTTGTACGAAAAACTTTGTAAGCGGGCTTAGATAGATCAGTCTAGAATAGAACAAGAAAGTAGGAACCATTTGTTGCTTCTTATACGCACATTATTGCAATTCGCAAACTATGTTTTAAGTCATCGTAGTTAATCTTAGTAAATTAGGAAAATTATCGCGTGCCGAATAGTAGATATTTGTGAATTTTCTATGGTATGTATTTACGTTTATTATACTTACTTGATGGGACCCTAATATATACCTTGAAAATTATAATTAAAATAATACTACATGTCGAAAGAAACAACGTTGTTTAAATTAAACAGGCTTTTAGCTTGTCCTTTATATTTATCACCACAATAACCCTGACAAAATGTTAATCCAAAAATTGAAAATTTATTCTAAAATGGAGTACAGAGAATACTAAATAATATGAACAATAATTACAACACTTCAGTATAATACACAAAATTGAGATTTTGACGTGGGCACGAATAATAACAATCAATCAGTTTTTTTTTTAAAGTACCTACAATTAATTATTACGATATCTTCTTTGATATTCATGTGAACTGCCATGGTATGGGATTTATGTACATTTGCGAGACGGAACCACGCATACCTGCAAATAGGAAATACATTCAAATCATCAACATCATAATCATCTGCAAGTTTTTCCGTAAAAAATACGCTGAGGTCAACATCCCGGCCTCAGTCAGCCAAACGCAAACTAACCACAACCTTCAGTCACTTTTTATTTACGAAAACTGTCAAAATGATTGGTTTTATTTTTTGTGTCAAACAATTTGACAGCTTTTGAAAACGAAACTGTCTGAATGAACAGTTCGGCCGTGGTTCAGTTGCGATTTATCAAGATTTATTTTAAGGCAGTTTCAAAACATAATGAAAAGCGCAAGCAGCATTCAATGGTTGATTATTCAAAAATGTTAGCAAATAATAAGAACGTCATTATCATCATCCCAAAGTTATAAATGCAGATGTTTCAAACTTCAAATAAAATAATGAAAAATCAAACTGTACCACTGCCGTCAAGCAATAAGACAAGAATACAAACAATCTGAAACTAATATTAATGTTAACAACGAAGGAGAACAATGTTTTTTTTTTAAGTTATTTCGAATATTCACCCTCATATATCCTGCATACTTATAACAATACGACTGGTGGTGTCACCACTGGCCACTTACTGGGCAAAACCAAATATAATAACTAAGTGTCATCTCGATGACAAAAGAAAAACTTAACATGGAGAACGAACAATGAAGGCGCAACCTATAGTGACGCCTACGGCGTAGAAGTTACGTAGCTAGTACGCCGTTGCGCCGTAGCAGTTACGTAGCTAGGACGCCGTTACGCCGTAGAAGTTACGTAGCTGGTACGCCGCTACGCCGTAGGTGCTGCCGTATGGCGTCAATCGTGAACCTGAGCAACTATGTACCGCTTATATCCGGGCGTGTTCCCGAACATTGGTACTCTATTTTCTTATTCCTGTAGATTATTATAATGTGAAAAATGCTACAAGCAGAGTGAGCCCTATCCTCGCCAGTAATGTGACTTAGAATGAATGATGATACCGATGAACGATAAAAAGAACGATACCTATTCTATGTTAACTTACTGAGTTCTCCCTGGTTGAGCGGCACGGGTAGGGGCTTGTTCTTGCTGGAACGGAGCCAGTCTCTGTACGCCCGGTCGCCGTTTGCGCGCCTGCGCTCCGTTTCGATTGACGCACGCGCCGCCCTACGCTCCTCACGCGTTTTCATCGCTATTATAATAAAAATAAAATAAATATTACTCATTCTGAGAAAGAACAAGCATGGATCACCACGCTTGCTCACTGCGGGTTGGTGATTTCAGACCATTAAGTCCAGGTTTCCTCACGATGTTTTCCTTCACCGTACGTCAGTAGTGTCGTAGATTAACTGAGAAAGTACATAACGCTATTATAATAATAATTATTATTTAAGTTACAAATACATAAATACAAGAAGAAGAAGTTACAAATAAGGGATAAATTGCTGGTTTTTACCTTTATAATTTTATATTGACGTAAATTATATCTTTAAATATAAATAATGTTATGGTTACCACTGAGATTACTGATCTTAAAACTCAAGTAATATAACCTAAGTTATTAACCTTTTATGTCCTCCTCTTTTCTGCGTATCCACTCCGCGAGTTTATCTTCTTTATCTCTTTCACGCTTCATTCGCTCTCTTTCTAGATGTTCGTTATGTCGGTACTGCTGCATGATATCTTCGGCTCGTTGTCGCTCGGTCTGCGTTCGTTTGCGCTCCAGCCATCGTCGATAAGATTCCTCCCGTTGCTCCTGTGTCGTTGAAGGTACAACCTGGCGCTTCACCTTCTCAAGACGAGCTTTTTCACGTTTCTAAGAATGTTGAAAAGAAGTATGAGAGAAAGCTCCAGTCCATTTAAATGTTAATCAAGTCTTACAACGCTACATACGTAATAAGGCAACAACTTACCTAATTTTTCGCAAACAATCATTTTATTTTCTGTTTTCATAAAAATATCGTCTTCTCACCGATAGTTCGTTGTGAAATTTTGAGAATAAAATGTGACCATGATAGTTGATTCCATCTCAAAACATCAACCAAAATATCACAAACGTAAACGACTATTAGATAAAGCTTAATTTACCTGCTGGTCTTTCCGTGCCAGCCATTGCTGAAAGGCTTCCTGCTTCTTCTTTTCATTTCGCTCCCGTTCCTCTTTGGCTGTACTAGTGGTTGATACGGAAGCGACTGATAACCTAAACGTATCGGGTCTATCTTCACGATAAGTGCGATCAAACCGTGGTGTTTCTTCATCTTCGCCGAAAAGTTGTAGATCCCTCGGACCTGTCAGTCGACACGACTTTCTCTTCACACTACCTGATGAAATACTCGAGTCTCGACCACTTAAAAGTGGGGTTGAGTTACTCCTATAGCTACTATGTGGATGTGGGGTTACGTCAGAGATGCAGGAATCCGTCTGCAGAGATGTCACAGAATGCGTCGACTCCACTGGCTCAATGTAAATGGCCGGGTTAATGTAACGGGTTTTACTTTTTCTCGAAGCATCAGATTCCGAATCACTATGGTGTTGTATATTTTCGCCAGCACCATCAAAAATATGATTGGAGTTTCGCGATTTCAGTTCATACAACGTAGTGTTACGGGCGCTGTCGCCAAAATTCCCCTTGTCGATGTCGCTCGCCATTACCTCAAATCCCTTTAACAATTTAATACCATAATGAAATAAATCAATAATTATTCTAAAATATAAAATATAGACGAAGCAAAATAAATATAAACATTTAAAATGTTGTAGAAGTAGACTGTCAAAATGTCTTACCCTAAAAGAACGTTACGTCAAAATATGGATGATTCTGAAAACGAAACTCATTTGACTTTTATTAGTGACCAGTAGTTTATAAGCTTCTTGATTGATACTAACAACTTTTATTGAAAATGCGCCCAAAGAGCATGCTATCTACTATCTAAGAGCAAAAGTGGAAATCACTGCGTTTTACCATCTACCGCGACTTTTTACTGCTACAACTTTTTTAAGTATTCACTTCACTGTAGTAATGCGAAACTATCAGTACCTACCTACATACAAAAGTTTGGCGATCTTAGCCTTCTGCCAAGACAGTTGGCATCGAACATCGGACAACTACTTACTAGAGTGGCTGAGCGTGTAGCGTTCTGCGATCATGCGTTCGATACCGACACAGATCAATTATTTAAATTGTATGGCCAAATAAGGGTTCCATGTCAGAGTTTGTTCATGTGAGTTCGATATACTTAGGCCTTTCTCAAATTGGTCTATGAGATATATAGATATCTACCACTTCAGCCACTTGCACCAGATCATCTCGAAACAAATTGTTAAATGTCCCGCTAGTTTGGTAAAACAACAGATTGCTACGACATTGAAACAAGTCCCATCCTAGATTTGAATGAATCAGTCAAACTGGTGGCTTCGTGTTATAAAAAAATTGCCGTGTTGCAGGATAAACTAAAATAAAAACCGATCAAACGGGACTGACTGAGGGAGTCAGACTCTTGCACAAAGCTCCATTTAATATAGCTTTTAATAGGATGATTAGCCCATTACAGTCGCACGGCTGGGCACGCGCCTTTTTTCAGAATGAAAGGGTTTAGTCCACCAATCTGACCGGGGAGCCTACTTCTTTAGTATTTGTTGTTTATCTGTAGTACCTACAAGACTACAACAGTACTACAACCAGAGAAATAATGATGGTTAAATAGTGGTGAAATAGTCTAACTACGTTGAGCTACGTTAATCGAATTCGAAGTATACCTACTATAGTATCGGGTATTAAAAATCATTAAAACAAATTAAGATGCTGGCCAATATAGCTGCTTAGATAGCATAAATATCATTCATGAACATAATAATGAATATTTTCATGAATAAAATAAGTCTCGATCAACATCTCATGAGGTTCTCGTTGGGCGGTTGGATCAAGGGCTTGATGCAAAAAGCAATACTCCTTGACATGCTTATTGACATGGCATGCATAGTGAGGAGGTTCCTTTCTCTGGAGCCCTGACTGCCGGCAGCTTTAACCGTGATGCCGGTGGACTACTATTTTTAAATGTTTTTCGTTTTTTTATGGAAATATTTATGTTCTGAATATGTATGTTAAATGAATAAATGAAAAGATAATTTTTTTACATTTTACATAATATTGGAAACTGTTGCTACGATGTATTGTTATTGTAAGTATCTAAAGTGGTCAAGATATCGTAGCCTACGATATCTTGACCACTTTAGATACTTACAATAACAATACAATACGGCCGACGTATCTTGGCGAGTCTGAAGTTAGTACCTCTGACGCTTAGGGGCCGTCTCCACGAGCGAGAGAATCGCGGCGATATTATCGTCGTGCCACGTATTTCTATACACTCTCTTAGAACGTGTCTCCACACGGCGATTTTATCGCAGCGATAGTTAGTATTGAATTTGATGGCACGGCGAGAATATCGCCGCGATTCACTCGCTCGTGGAGATGGCGCCTTACATCAACACGTTTGGCAGGCGTGGATATTTACTACTTACCACACGTTCTTTACAGTAATCTATTAAAGAAATACAGCATCTGTTCTCAACTCGGGTTATCGCAGTCCACCGCCAGCGCCAGTCAATATGTAGCATAGTTTTAAGTTTTATCGTTATTAACCACTCTATGGATTTAAAATCATTTTCAATAACTTATACAGGATATCCCAAAAACTAGTGCCAAACGGAAGTTCAGAGGTAGAGCATCCTTTAACCAAACTGACTTTATTAACATTTTTGATCACAGTGACGTGAATAGTTTTTTTTTCTGAATTAGACGAATAATCTAATTTTAAAAAAACACGCATTTGTCTCAACTTTTCATTACAAAATGATCAAAAATGTCATGTCACGAAAAAAAATATAACTCGAAAACTATAAAAAATACGCGGAACATACATGAGGGTGATTTGGGTACCTCTGAGGATGCTCTACCTCTGGTCTTCCGTTTAACATTATTTTTTGGGATACCTTGTATCGGCGAGAAATTTTACATAAGCTCGATAGAAGTAATGTCAAATTTGACATAAGCTCGATAGAAGTAATGTCAAATTTGACATAAGCTCGATGAAAGTAATGTCAAATTTCTATCTCTAGTAGGGTAAACCGCTCTGTCTGCCAGGGGCTGGCGGACCGAGGCCTGCCGGGGTTGCGGTGCATGCAGCTGCGAATCCCGTGACCCTGGCCAAGGGTCAGGAGTAGGAACACCGTGGGTTTTTAGCCGGTAAGAGTCCGGCATAACTCTTCGCCTTCCCAGGGCGAAGGGTATCCATGAGGATTTTCCCACGATAAAAAAAAAAAAAAAAAGGGTAAACCGCTCTACGAGATACTCAAATACATCCGGCGCACCCTAGGCAGTCAGCCCCGCTATCAACCTTGCTGACTAGCTAATCTTTTCACCACGGCAGCATACAAACGACAAACTAATAAATAAATAAATAGTATATTAGTCTGTTTCTTTATTTGTTTATATGCCACATCGAAAATGGTAGGGGAATATACAAACTTCATTTATACACATTCATAGAAATGTATTCATTTTATCGACATTGGATACATTATTAAATTAAATATTGACTACTAGCCAATCATATCACTTTTAGATAAAAGTCAACCTGTAATATGCATTTTGAACAGAAATTTTAAGATTACTTTTAGTAGTTCGAAACCTAAGTGTTTTATTTAATGTATTATTAAGTAACAACACAATATTTTAAGCTTAATTAAAACCTATTTATGAATAGTTTTGGAAACACTGACAGTATAGCAATCAATCACATTGTAGTTTCATAGCAAGTTGACATTTCAACTACTTTGTGAAATAATGTGTAGGTAATGTCATCAAATCGGTAATAAAATCTCACAGTCAAGCATGTAGTCACTACGATATTATGTCACAAATGAAATGTGTTACAACACAGCACTCAGTCTCACATTATAATACGGGTCTCCAGCCTCTCCACCTTGCTATAAGACCACAATACGATGACGAACATTATTTTTTACTCACTAGACAATTCAGCACCTAAATTGGAATTATAAGGTAGCGAGAATCAAGTTTACATTTTCCGTCGATCAAGGAGTATGGTATCTTAATTCTACAAAATGTTTCACAGTCCATGTTTAGCACTCGTCGATAATTTGTGCCTGTTTGCTATAAAATTATTTACAGAAACGCTGTCTAGTGAATAAAAAATAAAACATCAAAGCCAGTTGAAGTATTACTCTTAGATCCACAATGTATTCTTATAATTGCATGTGACAAAAGAGATACTACTTGAGATTGAAATAGTGCCTAGTATAGAGACTCCGCGTTTGATGAACGTGGCTTTTTAATCTTCTCCAAGTTCTTGATGACAATGTCGTGGAGCGAACAGTAGCGGTTACGAATCTCGCACATCACCAGCCATAACGACAGGTATTCTTTCTCGTCCAATTCCTGTTAAACAAAGTTTTCAATTAATACGGGTTAGTTACACATCACTTTATTAAACTATTGATTTATTGATGGTAGTTTCAATACAACAGCAAAGCGCAAAAGGGGGACAAAGGAGCAAAGCACGTGGTGTGTATCAATTATAAAATATCATCAATAAATTGCAAATCTAATTAGTCCGCCAGAGAGTTTTGAAAAATACTGGACACGTATTTTTTCTTTTGTAAAATATCAATATTTGGAAACATAAAACGCATCAAAACTCGAGAGTGGGGGCTTGTGACGTCAGAAGCAAGTAAAAATTGTACTTGCTTGTGACGTTTTGCCAATTTTAAAAGCGTCGTATCTTAATCAATTTTGGTTCACGTAACAAAAGAAAAAATACGGGTCGAATATTTTTTGATAATCTAACTGACGGACTAATTACTTTTTTTTCAGTCAAATACATTATTGACCAACTTCTGCAGCTTAGATTTTTTCTCTCATACAACGAATTGAACCTTACGGAAAACGGAGTAGATCATAAGCAATTTATGTCTCTAAAGAAAATTTTCCTGTAGCTCTTTTGGTTTAGGATTTTCCCATCGAGTCACAGTTAAATAAATCACAGTGACGTGTGTGAAGTTAGCATCTCAAATGCTGGCATCTCACAAATAAACTCCAGATTTAGTGGCATCCCGCATAGTTCCACAGTTCTTGATAAGTTTTAACAATAGTTCCGTCGATTTAAATATCGAAATCGCATTTTGAAAAAATGAGATGCTAACTTCGCAAAAAAATTTTTAGCATCTCACAAATAAACATCAGATATAATGACATCCCGCATAGTTCTATAGTTCCTGATAAGTTTTAACAATAGTTCCGTCGATTTTACTATCGAAACCGCATTTTGAAAAAATGAGATGCTAACTTCACAAAATATATCATAGCATCTCATCGAATTTCTCAAAATTGACCATTTCGGAGTTGAAAGCAAAAGAGTTCTGCATCCTAAACCTATTCTGTTGATAGTTCTATCGGTTGAATCCAATTTAAATCACTAACAATTGTTATAAACGAAATATCCGTACACGAGTGAGATGCTGAGGTATAACTGGGAGTTCTGAGTCGTATGAAGCTTTTAAACGATAGCTAGAGGTCCCTCACTCAAGCTCCGAAAGAGTTCCGGTGTTTAGAACATCCAAAATAATTATAAATCATTGTTATAAACAAAAAAAACCGTAAAGAAGTGAGATGCTGAGGTATAACTGGGAGTTCTAGGTCGTATGAAGCTTTTAAACGATAAGTTGACGTTCCTCACATAAGCTCCGAAAGAGTTCTAGTGTTTAGAACATCCACAATAATTATAAATAATTGTTGTAAACAACAAAACCGTAAAGAAGTGAGATGCTGAGGTATAACTGGGAGTTCTGGGTCGTATGAAGCTTTTAAACGATAAGTCGACGTTCCTCACACAAGCTCCGAAAGAGTTCTAGTGTTTAGAACATCCACAATAATTATAAATCATTGTTATAAACAAAAAATCTGTATAAAAGTGAGATGCTGTGGTATAACTGGGAGTTCTAGGTCGTATGAAGCTTTTAAACGATAGCTAGAGGTCCCTCACTCAAGCTCCGAAAGAGTTTTGGTGTTTAGAACATCCACAATAATTATAAATAATTGTTATAAACAAAAAATCCGTATAGAGGTGAGATGCTGAGGCATAACTAGGAGTTCTAGGTCGTATGAAGCTTTTAAACGATAGCTAGAGGTCCCTCACTCAGGCTCCGAAAGAGTTCTGGTGTTTAGAACATCCAAAATAATTATAAATTATTGTACTAAACAAAAAATACGTATAGAAGTGAGATGCTGAGGTATAACTGGGAGTTCTAGGTCGTATGAAGCTTTTAAACGATAGCTAGAGGTCCCTCACTCAAGCTCCGAAAGAGTTCCGGTGTTTAGAACATCCAAAATAATTATAAATCATTGTACTAAACAAAAAAATCCGTATAGAAGTGAGATGCTGAAGTATAACTGGGAGTTCTAGGTCGTATGAAGATTTTAAACGATAAGTAGAGGTCCCTCACTCAAGCTCCGAAAGAGTTCTGGTGTTTAGAACATCCACAATAATTATAAATAATTTTTATAAACAAAAAATCCGTATAGAAGTGAGATGCTGAGGTATAACTGGGAGTTCCAGGTCGTATGAAGATTTTAAACGATAAGTCGAGGTTCCGCGCACAAGCCTCGAAAGAGTTCTAGTGTTTTGACCGTCCACGATAATTTTACATCATTGTTATAAACAAAAAATCTGTATAGGAGTGGGATGCTGAGGTATAACTGGGAGTTCTGTGTCGTATGAAGCTTTTAAACGATAGCTAGAGGTCCCTCACTCAAGCTCCGAAAGAGTTCCGGTGTTTAGAACATCGACAATAATTATAAATAATTGTTATAAACAAAAAATCCGTATAGAAGTGAGATGCTGAGGTATAACTGGGAGTTCTGGGTCGTATGAAGATTTTAAACGATAAGTAGAGGTCCCTCACTCAAGCTCCGAAAGAGTTCTGGTGCTTAGAACATCCACAATAATAATAAATCTTTGTACTAAACAAAAAAATCCGTATAGAAGTGAGATGCTGAGGTATAACTGGGAGTTCTGGGTCGTATGAAGATTTTAAACGATAGCAAGAGGTCCCTCACTCAAGCTCCGAAAGAGTTCCGGTGTTTAGAACATCCACAATAATTATAAATAATTGTTATTAACAAAAAATCCGTATAGAAGTGATATGCTGAGGTATATCTGGGAGTTCTGGGTCGTATGAAGATAAAACGATAGTTAGTTTTAAACACCAGAACTCTTTCGGAGCTTGAGTGAGGGACCTCTAACTATCGTTTAAAATCTTTATACGACCCAGAACTCCCAGTTATAAGTACCTCAGCATCTCACTTCTGTACGGATTTTTTGTTTATAACAATGATTTATAATTATTGTGAATGTTCTAAACACTAGAACTCTTTCGGGGCTTGTGTGAGGAACATCGACTTAACGTTTAAAAGCTTCATACGACCTGGAACTCCCAGTTATACCTCAGCATCTCACTTCTATACGGATTTTTGGTTTATAAAAATTATTTATAATTATTGTGGATGTTCGAAACACCAGAACTCTTTCGGAGCTTGAGTGAGGGACCTCTACTTATCGTTTAAAATCTTCATACGACCTAGAACTCCCAGTTATACTTCAGCATCTCACTTCTATACGGATTTTTTTGTTTAGTACAATGATTTATAATTATCGTGGACGGTCAAAACACTAGAACTTTTTCAAGGCTTGTGCACGGAACCTCGACTAATCGTTCAAATGCTTTATACGACCCAGAACTCCCAGTTATACCTCAGCATCTCACTTCTATACGTATTTTTTGTTTAGTACAATAATTTATAATTATTTTGGATGTTCTAAACACCAGAACTCTTTCGGAGCCTGAGTGAGGGACCTCTAGCTATCGTTTAAAAGCTTCATACGACCTAGAACTCCTAGTTATGCCTCAGCATCTCACCTCTATACGGATTTTTTGTTTATAACAATTATTTATAATTATTGTGGATGTTCTAAACACCAAAACTCTTTCGGAGCTTGAGTGAGGGACCTCTAGCTATCGTTTAAAAGCTTCATACGACCTAGAACTCCCAGTTATACCACAGCATCTCACTTTTATACAGATTTTTTGTTTATAACAATGATTTATAATTATTGTGCATGTTCTAAACACTAGAACTCTTTCGGAGCTTGTGTGAGGAACGTCGACTTATCGTTTAAAAGCTTCATACGACCCAGAACTCCCAGTTATACCTCAGCATCTCACTTCTTTACGGTTTTGTTGTTTACAACAATTATTTATAATTATTGTGGATGTTCTAAACACTAGAACTCTTTCGGAGCTTATGTGAAGAACGTCAACTTATCGTTTAAAAGCTTCATACGACCTAGAACTCCCAGTTATACCTCAGCATCTCACTTCTTTACGGTTTTTTTGTTTATAACAATGATTTATAATTATTTTGGATGTTCTAAACACCGGAACTCTTTCGGAGCTTGAGTGAGGGACCTCTAGCTATCGTTTAAAAGCTTCATACGACTCAGAACTCCCAGTTATACCTCAGCATCTCACTCGTGTACGGATATTTCGTTAATAACAATTGTTAGTGATTTAAATTGGATTCAACCGATAGAACTATCAACAGAATAGGTTTAGGATGCAGAACTCTTTTGCTTTCAACTCCGAAATGGTCAATTTTGAGAAATTCGATGAGATGCTATGATATATTTTGTGAAGTTAGCATCTCATTTTTTCAAAATGCGGTTTCGATAGTAAAATCGACGGAACTATTGTTAAAACTTATCAGGAACTATAGAACTATGCGGGATGTCATTATATCTGATGTTTATTTGTGAGATGCTAAAAATTTTTTTGCGAAGTTAGCATCTCATTTTTTCAAAATGCGATTTCGATATTTAAATCGACGGAACTATTGTTAAAACTTATCAAGAACTGTGGAACTATGCGGGATACCACTAAATCAGGAGTTTATTTGTGAGATGCCAGCATTTGAGATGCTAACTTCACACACGTATCACAGTGTAGGTATACCTATGTTACTGTTAATAATTTAACTAGGACAAAACATCTACAATAACAGGTTATGCATTTTCCTCGTGTATTTTTGGCTCAAATGGAGATTGAACGAATTATTTACCACAGAATGATTATTGTCTCATGAAAGCACATAATTACACAGATGAACTTAGTACTAGAGATTTACAACAGGATTGAACCATCTGTGTGCACATTCGATGCACATTCGATGACGTCATTTCGACGCTCTGTC
This sequence comes from Amphipyra tragopoginis, assembly GCA_905220435.1. Classification (NCBI taxonomy): domain Eukaryota; kingdom Metazoa; phylum Arthropoda; class Insecta; order Lepidoptera; family Noctuidae; genus Amphipyra; species Amphipyra tragopoginis. The sequence continues at coordinate 11,718,529 of HG992006.1, forward strand.
AGGGTCTCCCCACTTATCAACGATGAATCGGCTTAGGCCGTTTGTCCACCGCCGCCGTTACCGAGAACGAGATGACGTTGCCGAAGTAGCGATACATACATTACTATGACGTCTATGACTGCGTGTCCACCACACGTCCGTCATCCGAGCGCCGTCATCTCGGCCACCGACATTGTGAGTAGTTCGGCGCTACCGCTAGAACTCCGCCGAGATCGTGACGGAACGAAATGCCGGCAATACAAAACGCGTCTGCTCTTGTCCACTACATCCGAGATTGACGGCGTCGGTGCAGGAGCTTTTGTCGTGTGTTGCTAACCACCGAGATCGGTCGCGGTGGACACACGATCGCCGTCACGTCGTTCCGAACTCGGTCCGAAATAATCTCGTTTCTTAGTGACGGCGGCGGTGGACAAACGCTCTAAGGGTCAGGGGGTCTACTCCCTAAGCACGAAGTCCGTGGTTTCGGCCTTAGTTACGAGCGTTTCCTACTCCCATCACCTACGGACATACGATTATTTCGGGGCCCGAACTAAGAATGAATGACAACACAATTGGACAGTTGTCCCTACTACCGATGTGTTTTTGCCCGTCCGAAAAGTTGAACTTGACACTTGTTTTGTTCACTCCTACGTTTCAGCCTACTATCGGACGGGCGACTAACTTCGTTGACGGACTTAGGGAGTAGGCCCCCAGGACACTTTGATCGACGACGTTCGATGGTTTGTCCATTACAAAGAGAGCAAAGTATGGAACGACGTACGCATCCTTTTGCATCGACATGACGAACGCGCTCCGGAGGCGGACAGACACAAAAACGGGATCGTTCGTCGGCGGGCATAGACGGCGATCGAAGGCTGACGGTGGCGATTGACGGCTGACGGTGACGATCGACGGCTAACGGAGGCGAACGATGGCGAAAAAGGTGTAGCAGATTATATTTATTAACATGCCAAAACAAAAGAATATTGTTTACTCACTCTAACAGCTCTCCTGTAGTCATCAATGTGTGGGTATTTGGCGACCTTAGACACGATCTTTGCTCGCGAGATGAAATATCGTGAGATTTGGTCAAAGAAAGCGGCAGCCTCCGACTCCACTGACTGTATCTCGGCAAGCGTGTCCTCCTGTATTGATACACCGAAGTTGTTGCCGTCCTCGATTTTGGGAATCATGAATGATATCCACATTTTCAGCTGGAACAATGTTAGAGACGCTCTGAGTACTTGTTCGACTTCTATTGTTATAGTTAAGCTGATGTTAAAGTCTGCAACAGCAGACAGTCTTGGTGGGATACAGTGACATGATCACAACTGTTGATGTTGCCAGATTTGTGCAGATTGGTGCCAGCTGCCTTCTCACCTGCAAGAACTCCTTGGCCGCCTATTGAGACAGGAAATAGTGAGGGGCCAATTACAACCCATCATCCTAGGTGAGCGACGAATGCGACACGATGCGAGGCAAAGTGAAATGGTACCGAGTCGCATCTTGTCGCATACCGATAATCGTTTTAACCGGTGGACAACCAAGTGAAAACAGCTACTGTTTGATATATTGCGTCGCGTCGTCTCGCGTTGTTCCATTTATCACTTACCTAAGACAATGGGTGAGCCGCGAACACCACGGAGTAGTAAACAAATGAAGTGATAATACGCATATTTCTCCCTAGAATTAAACTCACCCAATTTGTGAGGTGCGCAGGGAAAGAAACGTCTATCATTGGACGGTCGCTGGCGTCGCGTCATACGGCGTAGTTTCGATTGGCGACTGACACGGCGACATACGCAGTGTTTGTGCAGATGTCGATCGTGATTGGGTTCCATTAGGCTTTATAGCATATAATCAGAAAGATCTATACACAGTTTTCCAAATACATGTAGGCATGTGTTAATGGTGAAATAGAAATTGGTTGCATCTCCAAATATATAAATACCTAATGGTTATCATAAATTGATTACAGTTGATAGAATAATAGTTATTATATTTGATCATAGGCCTCTTTCCAGCAACACCAGAGATTATGGATTATACAGTAACTGCAATAAGGCCACTCAGTGCCCTTCAATACCTCTTCTATACCTCTTCAATAACTGGTGCTCAATAAAATGTACTGCAAATTATAATGTTAATCCTTCCCCTTATCTATTGAGAACTTTACACCAAGATCAGCGGCAACAAGTCAAACAATGTTCTTCTAATCAATAAAGTAAGTATAAAAACCCTACTAAGGATATTGTAAAATCTTAAGAGGGCTATCGCATTTTGTCTCCTGCCTCCCTCGCACAGGACCATATTTTTTAAGAATGTTAAATTAAAAGATGCATTTTTTAATAATGTATTCAATGGGCTCCCTTTAAAATAATATTAATTTGATAGGTAATTATTAAAAACACATTACTATCGTGTTCCCTAATAAACTCAGCTCAATAATTATTATGATCCGTTTTTGAGATAAGTTTAATAAATGTCACAATAAAAATGTTTTTAATAATTACTTATACCTATTAAATTAATATTATTTTAAAGGGAGCCCATTGAATACATTATTAAAAAATGCATCTTTTAATTTAACATTCTTAAAAAATATGGTCCTGTGCGAGCGAGAGAGGTGAGAAAATGCGATAGCCCTCTTAACTATTAGGGCTTGTTTATGTAGATGTTTGATCCGATGAGCACTCCCCCACGTATTCAGGGCATATTGTCATACATACAATTTTAGCTCTAACAATATGTGCAGAGGAATACATTTCCTTAAACACTAATTCATAGTCATGTTTAAATTGTCTGCTTTATGCCCTGCAACACATTCTGCACTAAGCTTTGGCCCCATAAATAAAGCCTTATAATCTATGTAACAAATCCTAATAGTAAAAAATGATTTTTCATAGCAATTTCTAAGTAACAATATTCCTTTAAAAAATTACTTTTTTTGGTGCTACTTGAAAGAGGCCTGAGTCCAGTAGTGGACTGCACTAAGCAGAGTTGATTTATTAATTGAAGCTTCATCTTCTTTTTAGAGTTATTCCTCTTGTTTGGGTTCTTTTTCTGAATCCCATCATGATATCTTTGTGAATCTTTAAATCTTCATGATCTACCTAATAATATTAACACAAAAAACAACTTACCAAATTGGAATCTTCAACCAGTTCCCTAATGTGTGGTTTCACAAGATATATGAGGTCACTAAGTGGCTTGTTGCATGGCACAGTGCCGTTGGGCAGGGCATACACACGTGTGCCCTCCGTGGTTGAGTTACTTGACACCTCAGATGAATCCATTCGCTGGCGTTTAGCATTTGGCTCATTTGCTGCTGATGCAGGAGGGGGCACTGGAATGTTTAAGTCCTGAAATAATATTACCAAGTGTTCATAACATTTTCTAGAACAAAGACATTACAGTAACTAATTATTTCATTTATGTTTATAATATCATATTCACAGTACATTTTAAGATGTTTATTTATAGGATAGTGCTCCATAGCTAATGTGAAAACATGACCTTAGACCAATGGAAATCAGTTAACTAAAAAATCATTTTTTATGCTTTTGAAGAGACTTTTACGCAAAATAAGTGAAATACAAATATTTTTCGAAAACAAAGGATCATCATACCTGATGAACATCAGATAAATCTCGATTTTGGAAATTTGATGTTTCTAGAAGATCATTTAGTTTCACTATCTTCTCTGGAAATCCTTTTATTATAAGATGCTCAGCCTTCTGCTTGAGAGAATCCTTATAGTCCTGTACCTGAAAATACACGTGCCCGAATTATATTAGCCACATAACAACAGCCATTATTCGTTGTCGTTGCTACGGCTAGATACCCCACGATCGCGCAATATGTTGAGGTTATGTGGTCTTATACGCAAAACCTACCGCTCCCATTGCAGTAATTTCAAGTTCCGGTGCTTTTCCAAAGGTAAACGTAGACCCAGAACTAGATTAAACCACCAAACAATATTAATCGACAGCGCGTTTACAGAAAACTGTGAGGTCACACACACACTAATCAAAGTACGTTGCTCGTGTCAAACAAAGCGATGTATCACGAAAATTATTAATGGGTTTACCTTTTTCGCAACGTCTGTCATTATGCTAATAATATTTTTACTGGGATTTTAATTGTAATAAATCCCTTGTAATACAAAATACTGTAAATATTCACACAAGTTTTTACGCTAACAACTCGTGTGTATGAATGAATGAAATGAATTTCGTTTTGTTAGTTTCGAAGCGTTCATTCGACGTTACACATGAAATTACACACAAGTTACTAAGCTAAAAAATTACAAACACGTCAATATGTACCGATTTCTTTAGTTGTTGATTTGCAATAGTATCCGTGTCCATTATAAATTATTACAATATTTTTACTATGTTATGGCGGTATGACATATTCAACTTTTTAATTTTTTTATAAAATAATGGTTTTTCTTTTCATAATCATCTTATTAATTTTCACAAAAAGGATTATTAGCTGCTACTTTATAGAATCAATACTCAGTGGTTCATACACTCGACTGTTAAAATGTCACAAGTGCCGTGAGACAACCCCTTGAGCAATACCGAACATAGTTGAAGCACATAAAGTCCAAAATTCTTAAATTCAATAAATCGAACGCAAAACGAATGACAGCGGTAGCAACACCGTAACCCCTATCCTCGTTCATTCACATGCGCGCAAACATTCATACGAATATTTGCACGCATGTGAAGGGCCACCCCTCAGACTTTCATTCGCAAACTCAGTGGATATGCAAATGGGTTCGCATATTCAATAGTAAACCGCTTCCTCCTACACTTGTTTACGAATGTCTCAGTCTTGCTTGCGATTTTGTGAACCATGGACAGTAAATATGATTTTATTAGTGCGGGTGGACTGTTTTACAGTACGCGTAAATTAAGTTTGCCTGTCTGAAAACAGGCTTTGAACGTTCTGCTCCTCACTTTAGGGGTGCAAAGTTATTTGGTACTGGTAAAATAACTTCGCGCTCTGAAAACAGGATTTGAGCGTTCTGTTCCTCACTTCAGTGAAAACCTACTTTGTATTTTGTGACTTGCTCACATGAAAGAACTAGTTCTTGAAACATATTTAATAGCCTTTTAAATTTTATCAAATCAATAAATCAAATAGTATAAGTAAGCTACACAGTAGACGCCACGAATTCTGAAAATGGCGAAACGTCCGTTACCTTCGCAATCGTGTGCGCAATTGGTCGCACGAATTTGTGGGGGGAGACTACGCCATGGTTCGAGGTTCGCGCACTTTGATGTGCGTTAAAAAACCGACACAGCTACAGCTTGGAAAACCACGTATGCAGTGAAAACTTTGCACAATCATTTGCAAATGTCGTCTTAATTGTGGGTTCAGTATTCATACGAATGTGATGTGTGAGTGACTTAGAGCCACCTTAGAGCATTAGCGTAGGGCATCATTAGTTCCACTCTTGGCCACCGGGCCAGATAAGTCTGTGGGAGCGTACATCTCATTCAATTAAAGTTAAAGTGAATCAAAGACTCAAAGACGTAGAATCCACAGATTATGTGCTACAATAGAATCCATTCATCTGTCAAAAATTGTAAACAAATGCGGTGTGGACAAATTATTTTGCAAATACATAGCTTTTTATAAATATAATATAATAAATACATTTACGCATAATTACCTATTTACAAAAAACAATATTACGTGGGAGGTATGACTTCTTTTAGATTTAATTTTTCTGGCGAAGACAACAGTAACGTGGAAGGTAAACACTGTTATTATTTTTATTAATAATTTTATTCTAAACAATAAATGGTATGCAACATTATATGTTAATCCAACAGAAACAAATGAAATCATTAATTGGCTGGATAGTGAAGAAGTTGTACCAGGTAAACAAATAAAAAATCTTGATGAAGTGGTCACTCGCGCAAGAATGTTTGCCTGCGGTGATGTTGAGATTGGACACGTAGTTGTAAGTGAGGCCATAGCCAGTATTGAAGAGAGTGGATTTAAAAATGCAGTTGAATTAGCTGAAAAGGAGCATAGTGATCTTGTTGCTGGCAAATATGAAGGCAAGTGAACAATCGATTTTTTATGACCATGTTAGCCACACTTCAATATTTATAAAAGAATCAATTCCTTTGATGATCTGTATTTTATCAATGAAATAGGTAGGTAGAAAAGGATGTTTGGTAATGTCATTGTTGGTAATGGAGCCTAAAATGCCAAATTTACTAACAAGTTAAATTAGATGTTGATTTCTGCAAGTGACTTTCAACAATGGCCACACCTGTAGCATGTCAACTCCTGGAAGTTTTACGAACTAAGCAAGAACTTGCTAAGCCTCTAACCACACCAGTCGGATATATTTGACAAAAAAGTGTCCACTTTGCCCATATCAGATATAGACGAAAAACCTGTGATTAAAATGTATTTAATTTATTGACATAACATACAACACTACTCTTTTCGTCATTGTTATTATTTAGCCAATTTATGAGCTGGGCGCTAGGGGCACGGTTACTGATAAAAAATCAAGCAATCAAAGTTTAAAAACATCTTCCTTTTTTACCTATTGTGTTAAATTAATTATTCATATTTCAGGTGGGCTAAAAATATGGGAGTGCACTTATGATTTAATACAGTATTTAGTAGAAAATCAACCAGAAATCAAGTTTGACAATACCAAAGTATTGGATTTAGGATGTGGTGCCGGGATTCTGGGAATATATGCATTTCTTAATAATTCACATGTTACTTTTCAAGATTATGTAAGTGTTTATCATATTCCTTGTTATTTTGATGGCCAATACCAATACTCTATCAATTTAAAGCAACTTAACCTTTTTCCAGAATAAGGAAGTTTTAGAACATGTCACAATACCTAATGTTTTATTGAATATTGAGGAAGAAGAGAACAGAGAAAAAGAAATACAAAGATGTACATTCTACTCCGGAGACTGGGGTTCATTCAACAAAAAACTTCCTAACACTGAAGTTTACGATGTTATCCTTACATCAGAGACTATTTACAATGAATGTAATTATGACAAACTTATCTCTTTATTTGTGGATAGACTCAGCAAAGATGGAGCAGCATATGTAGCAGCTAAAACATATTACTTTGGTGTGGGTGGTGGAATACAACAATTTCAACAAAGTATTCAGAAAAATGGACAGCTAAAAAGTGAAGTTTGCTGGAAAAGCACAGGTGGTATTCAAAGAGAAATATTAAAAATAACAAATAATAAACCATAAAACTTTTTAATAAATTGATTTGTACTAACATTTGTTGCAATAAAATTGTGTTAACTTATACATATTGGAAGACAACTCTTTATTTATTTTGATTAGAAATATATTTTATGGAGATAATCTTTCAAACACCCACCCATCTTCTCCTTCATGCAAGAGCTTTCCATCAGGTACCTCACCCTCCTTGGGCTTCCTGAATTTAATTCTGTCATGAAGCCGGTCTCTTTGTCCTTGCCAAAACTCAACAGCTCTAGGACGAATTATGTATCCTCCCCTGACAAAAAAATAATACATTTGATACATACTTATTAGCACTATAAAGATAAGAATAAGCCTGGCTGCACATTGTCAGAAAACTTCTGACGCGCGACTCTTCTTACACATTTTTACTAGACCCTCCACCTCACTGACCACTGTCACAATTTGTCGGAGCCGGCAGCCTGCTGGCTCCAGTACAAAGTGTGCAGCCGGGTTAATAAATAGGGCAAAGATTATGGAAAAACAAAGGGTAATTGACCTAGCAATTATCTTTAAAGATAACAAATAATCATTTTATTATGTTAGCTTACACTAATTTCTTGCATAATATTTTTATCATGGTCAATGACGTAAAAAGGAATTTAATATTATTGAATCAGCTATGTCATAATGCAATACCATAAACACTGCTCAATTTTTACTGTCCTTTTACTCAAGAGATTACAATATGATGTTAGTGTGTTATGCCTTGTACAGACCAACCAAACAAATGGAAACAAGTGGTTGTGGACAGGACACAATAGCGAAGGCGAGTGAGTGTTCAGTGTCCATCAACGAAAGCTGTATTCCTTCATTTGTTTCGTCTGTACAAGGCTACATTAGAGGTCAATGTTCCTAAACATCTACTCTTTAGAAGCATAATTATAATTAATTGACTTTGTCTCCGGTCACCTCTGACCTAGACTAGGGTCAAGAGCAAACCCAACGCAAATAAAAAATAAATAAAAATAAGCGTCATATACTTGTAGCAACTGATTGAAAACCGGTATCTTAGACACAATAGGCAAACAATAGACGCCGCCACTGAAGCGTGGCGCTGGGACATTAGCGGTTATAGCAAGATGTAATCAAAGAAAATATAATCACCAAAAGGTAGGCTTTGGAATTTGTTTTCCAGGAGTCATGTACTCTGCTTCTAAGACAGACTCTTTTTTGCACAAAACATCTCTTGATTCAATGGGAGTGCTCTGAAAACTTGTACATGCTGCAATTTGACTCGGCACTGGTCGCGAGTGGAAATACTTTGTTGATTCCTCTTCACCCAGTTTCTCCACATGTCCTTCAATCCTAATAGATCTGTTCAGAATTTCCCAGTAGAATGTTGCAGCCACATTTGGGTTGCTTTCCTGAAATAGTCAAAATGACTTACAATCAACCACTCTCACTACTGTGTGGTACACTGGCAGTGCACAAATATTCCAGCATAATACACCACCTAGACATTTTGATTTTAAATGTGACTTGTATTCAAATAAATAGAGGGAGCTGCCGAACAAGAGCAGAGAAATTCAAAAGTATTCAGGGCAGTGAGAGTTTCATTGTGCAGGCAGTCAATTTAATGAACATTAGTGAATATTCAAATAAATGAATGGCAGCAACTTCGTTAACGTAAACCCTAGGTAATGTTTGGGCGGGATTTCTATTTGATAAGACAGCCCATTATTTATTATCTTTATAGTATAGTAATTTATGTCTTCAGTTTATAATTATGGTGTGCAATAAAGCACATACATTACTCGCACTAGTAATTCCAGAAGGGGTAAGCAGAGGTGTTTTCCTATTCTAGGAATCTATACCCATGTTTTGGTTTATCTGTAGTGTTAAGTCCCATGTAACGGTGGCAAGCATATTGCCATTTTCCAGGCACAATTGTGGTGGCATATCACTTGCCCAGCGATAGAGGGGAATTATATTCTTATCTCACCACACAGACTATGCATTAATGAGTATTAATATTATATGTATGAGTAAAATACAAACCATTTCACTAGCTTTTCTACTTCCATAGTTTGTAAAGAATTTAAAGCCATCTTTCCCATATCCCTTGCACAAAACAAATCTTGCTGATGGGAAGCCACCTCTGTAAAAATGTGAATGTACATTGTTAGAATATAATGAAAAGCTTGATGTGAACAGAATATAACAATAGTGGGAAACTATATAAATAATGATATTGAATTAGAGATAAATAAAATATATCTACTTTGAAACTGTTGCCAAGCACATAGCATTGGGTTCTAGAATCCCCTTTGTAGAACAGGCTTCTTCAAACCATGCTTTGAATTGTCCAAAAGGTTCTTTGGATACCAAATGTTTCTCCAAGAAGGTTTCATCCTTATCTTTGTATTTTATTCTCATACCTGCAATATTATTTGTTCCTAGTTAAATAAAAAAATAAAATAAAAAGATTACTAGCATGCATGGTCCATCTAGAATAGACTGGCAACAGGCCACGGTTAAAGTGGGTACCTATTAAACTACTTGGTAGGTAGGTACACACATATATTTTTACACTAATCAATTTAAGTATAATGTTTTTTTCTAAGTAATTAAATATTCAATTACGGTACTTTCTCAAAAAACGTTTGTTGTAACTATAATCATGTTAATAAAATTATGAATAAGAAGTACATACCGTACTAGATCTTTAACCATCTAAATAGGGTTACAAAAGAACTTACCTCCGATATCAATACTCATGTTTCTTATGTAATTTAAACTTAATTTACTGATAGAATACGATAAATTAAGTAAGCGCTTTGAACCCATAAACCTTTCTATGGTTCACTTCACTCACTGGTTGCTGTTGTTTTAGTTGTAAGCAAGTTTAGTTATTAGTTAAATGCATGCACATTGCGAATAGCCTTAGCCTTGGTAAAGAACGGAATTTTATAGTTGAATGATTTTGTTAGAGAGATAACAACTATTGAGGCGGTGAGTGTGAATCTTTGACGACTTGACGTTGTATTTTGTATTGTATCAATTTGTATCCAAAGTTGTATCCCTAGTAGTCTGTGCTTTGACGGAAATCTATGTGAATGCATGAAAATGAAAAGTACTCTGTGGGATGGTTCATAGAGTACTTTTTGGAATGAGCAACAGCGAGCAGTGTGGCCAGTGTGCAATGTAATGTTGCCAAGCCATCGATTCATCGATTGTCTCTCGATACCATCGCTATTGACGATAAAACTATAATTTGGATAGTTTTGGAACTTATTAATACTATCGCTAATATTGATTTTACTACAATCACTGTCAATACTATCGATAGTAAGGGCGGGATATTTATAAAAATGAACTTTAAAAATAATAGTTCCCAATTTAAAACGGCTTAAAATGAATAGTTTGCACTTTCATTTTAATACTTCTAATTGAATAGTTTCATTTAAAAATAATCGTTTTTTTTTCTATTGGATTGCTATAGGTGGTCCTAGGGGACCATTTGTACGTGGCCGGGCAGTTTATTGGCGAAACCTGAGGGGTCTCCAGCCAATGAAATAATAGTTTGCAACCCTTACTACATAGTATAAGACAAAGTCGCTTCCCGCCGTCTGTACGCTTAAATCTTTTATACTATGCAATAGATTTTGATACAGTTTTCATCTTAATTTAGGTAATTTCTCCCAGAAGGTTATTAAGCTATAAAACGTACCCGAGTGACGCCGCCCGGGGCGGGTCGCTATTATATTATAAATGCGAAAGTAACTGTCTGTCTGTAACCTCTTCACGATTAAACTACTGAACCGATTTTGATGAAACTTTGTACAGAGATAGTCTGGGACCTGGAGAAGGATATAGACTTTTACCCCGAAAAACGCGGAATACGCGATAAACGACAACCACGCGGGCGAAGCCATGAGCGACCCTTAGTGAGAAATAAATGTGGGGAGAACATTGATGCGGATTCGGATGTGGATTTAAATTTTACCTTTAAGGCACTATGTATCTATGCATCTACTTCAAAATGTTCATGAAGCTTATTACATTCACACACTGTGCTAGTAGATTTTACAGTTTCTTTTATGGCATCTTATTGGTATCCTTAGAGCATAGTTATTATTATGTTAGCATTAGCACCCATTATGTAATAGCGAGAATCCCCGATTATTAGGTGCTTAGCTGCGCGACAAGGATAGTACCTACTTTGCAGCAAACGTTTAAAGATAATTGTTATATCTCTGTTTGATATTTGCTGACGTTTCATTTGTCAACTTTCATAAAATCTGCAAAAAATCTTCGGTGTATTTTATTAAAAGTTGTTGATTTGTGTCAAAATGTAAAATCTAAAAAAAAACTTCGTAGGTCCTCGTAAAATTACATTTTACATCATAAAGATGTAAAATGTATTAAAGTTGTTGACTTGCGTCAAAAGTTTTTAATTTTATGTAATTCGTTTTATTTTTTCGTGAAAATGTTTGGGTAATTTGTGGGGTTTCCAGGTTTTCCTCTCCTCAAATATAGGGATTTTAACCGAGGTTTGTGGATAATTTAGGACATAAGCATTGGCAATAGGGATGTCGGAAGTGAAAAAAAAATCGATATATCGATGTATCGATATTTATTAAAATATTAATAACGGTCTCGATATCACGAGGAAAAAATATCGATATATCGGTCAAATTTTTAGAGATTTTAGGTTTTAAAATAATAATGTATTTAGTTCAGTTTGGCTCAATAATAGGTAATAGTATTTTTTATACAAAATGCACATTATTTTAAAGTATGAGAATCTTAAGAAAAACGAAGGTAATTCAATAATTATTCCTTTTTATTAGGCAAAATCGATACTTCTGTACGTCCGGCGCACCCTGGGCAGTTAGCCCCGCTACCAACCTTGATAACTATCTAATCTTTTCACCACAGCATGAGCTAATTTTGTATAGCTCTTGCTGACACGAGAGAAGAAGATTAGGTAAAATTAGAAAATATCAAAAACTAAATAGCAATCTTCTTATATTTTTGAGACCAATTTGTTATTTCAGGCAAACCAATATTTGTCCGGTAGCGAAAGTAGAAAAACTCTGCTCTTCACATGCTCAGCTGTCAGCCGGCTCCTATTATTAGGAACCGCTAGATTTACCGCAGAAACTATTCTCTCTGAAGGGACAGAGGAAGCCGTTGGTGTCAAGTATTTAAGTGCCAGATTCGAAAGAACTGTGGTTAATGTCTCGTGTCTATCCAAAATTTTATCGGGTTTTCCTTACGGAATAGATTTGGAGCATCTAGGAATTGCTTCAACGTGTCCGGCATTCTGTTACGGAGGCTAAATTAGCTGCATTGTTACTGGCTGCAGCAGCTAGTGCTAGTCATAGACAATACAGTTCCTTTTTTTCCATTCGTTCTTATTTTTTACGGCTTTGAATTCTGCTAAATATTCTGGTAATATATTAAATTTGAAAAAAAGTATCGTTTTTGATACGATTTCGATACTTATTGAATATTTTGTATCGATACATCGATGTATGGGATTAAAATATATCGGCTAAAAATATCGATATATCGATGTATCGAAATTCTTTCAAGTTTTCAACAAGCAAGCCTAATTGGCAACACTGACTGATTTATAAAGCAAAAAAAAGTTGTCTTGGAATTAAATTCCGATTGTAAGAAATATTAATTGTACTTTCTCTTGTTTAGAATATATATTTTTTATTTGGTAGGTCAATCATGGAGTCCGAAGTAATAAAGGAAAAGATTCATACAGAACCTATGTTAAATGATCCTCGGTATATAACCTTACTGAGCGTAATAGTACTTCTTTTTACCTTGGGTAAGTCCTACATTGCATTAAAACATTAATAAAATCTTATCGACGGTCACCTAAACAATAAATTAACGCACGTAACGACTCATTTACGCTTTGTCACTGTCATAATGCCGGCAATTTCCATATTTTTTGTCCTATTAAACTCTTATATTGGAATGTAGGCATGCCAACATTGCAATGGAATAATATCACGTGAAAGGAACATTTTAGTACTTTTAGTAGTCTATGTCGGCAAATGCTGCTCTAACTTACTGGCTGAACAGTATTTTTGTGGAAAGGAACTATATCATAATCCAGAGCTGCATAGTTTGTGCCTTATAGCTTGGCACAATAATACATTCACCGACCTCATTACTCCGATAAGCTGAAGTTCCGCTATGCGAGCCACATCATAGTTATCTGTCGGACTAAAATTTATAGGAATGCATGAACTTGCCATCGCTGGATAAAGCATGCATAGGATAATACCAATGATAAATTAGACTCTTTTTTGTTTACTCACAGTACACACTTATCGTCGCTTAGCTAACAATACCGCTCAAGTTAAAATATGACGGTTTTTATATTCATTGGATAACTCGTTTTATCACGCATCAAATCATCTTAGTGAGAATCACCAGAGTCATATTAATATTACAGTTTGTCATAATTATAGCACATATTACAGATACAGCTTTAATTAATTTTAAATTCAATAATTTAGCACTTTTAAGACCTTTCTGAAAATGTATTAAAAGTTTGTTACGCGGTATTGTTAGCTAAGCGACGTTATCTGTATTCTCGGTTTTATTACACATTTTCTTGAGGACTTTTTTGTTGTTATTTTATGTATGATAGCTAAAGGTCACAGCTCATTAGAGCCACCCAGCATCTGATCCACATCGCCGGGTGGCTCTAATGAGCTGTGAACTTTATCCTTCATATGTTCTAAACATCTTATAGTGTACGTAAATTAACTTTGCCGCTCTGAAACAGGCTTTGAGCATTCTGTTCCTCACTTAAGAGGTGCAAGGTTATTTGGTACTCTCTGAAAACAGACTTTGAGCGCTCTGTTCCTCATTTCAGAGGGGCAAAGTAATTTTACGCACACAGTATTTCTTTCTTGCTTACTCTGATGGCTTGATGTCTCATACAATTAAAAGAGCTGTGCCATTACACTATGTCATTCCACCTTACTCATTGTATTTCTATATGACATGAACAAATGGAATGGATTCTTGAGGCATCAAGTGACTGAAGTATATGTGGTGCAAACTATAATGTAACATTTCAGTGTTCTGGTGGTGTTTCACAAGAAGGCGCACACTTCGCAAGTCTGTATTATTGATGGGTCTCTCAGATTCCGGTAAAACACTGTTGTTTGTGAGGCTTGCATACTCCCAGTACAGACAGACTTTTACCTCTATGAAGGAGAATGTTGAAGAATATCTTACTTCAAATGTGAGTTGTATTTAAATAAATCTCTCTCAATGCTTAAAGTCAATAGTTTTTTATTGGTAACTAGTGACCTGATCCGGCATTGTTCTGTTATGTTTTAAAGCTTAAAAACTTCTGGAAGAAATTACCTAAATTAAGATGAAAACTGCTTCAAATTACATGGAGTTGTTAAGGTATAATGGGCTGGTGTCTGCAACTCCACGTCGGAGCGCGTATTTTGCGTGACATGGAGTTGTTTAGAAGAACATATTCATTATATGTTTCCAGTTTTGTACTAACAATATAGTGTTTTACAAAATATTATTTTGTGGTACCTTTTACTTGGTATTTTATTGAATCTATTTATTATTTTCAGAATTCCTTCAAGATAGTAGACTTGCCTGGTCAGGAGAGACTGAGAAACAAATTCTTTGATCAGTACAAAAATAGTGCTAAAGCGATTGTGTATGTTATTGATTCTGTTACCATTCAGAAGGAGATCAGAGATGTTGCTGAGTAAGTATTTCTTATAGAGGATAGATTTCCAAATGGAAACCAATTTGAAACCTAAATGAAACCTATCTCAAATGATCAATTATGGTATGTGTTGGAACACTACATACTTATTATTGCTAAATTCAGTGGCTAAAGTAGATAAATTGGCCATTATGTGGACCAATATCAGAAGTAAATATGTATTGGAATTTATCTATTTAGTGACTGGGCATTTATTTGGCGGCAAACAGTAGTTTTTTTACAGGGCACATCATGATGCGGTTGTAGACTATGTAGAGAACATTCCCTTAAAACTTCTTCAATATCATGAGAAGCATTTTTCTTGGTCTTATGATGCAATACACTACCATGTCATTTCTGTCTCATCAATAGTAGAATGTGATAAGTTAGTTATTATTTAAAGATATCCAGTTGTGTACTCAAATATCATACCTTAAATACTTAAAAACTTGTGACCATACAAGCTTAAGAGTATTTTCTTCTAGTTAAAGCCATCAAATATAGCAAATATGATTATAAAGCAATTAAACACCTACCCTGACTAATGATTTGAGATAGGTTTTGTTTTTGTTCTATGCTTGGGCATTGTCCTTTAATCTACAAACATTGATAACCCTGTAAGATACAGTTGTTACAATAACATGACGTCACTTAATAGTCTGTGGACATGAGACATGTTTTCAATGATAAGACTAAGCAAAGTTAAAATACAATACTTTTCAACTACAACAACAGATGGTTGATCTTTTCAATTCTATGCAACAAAACTATTGCTCTGAAGTGAAGCACCACTGAAGCTTATATGCTACAGACCAGTCTTTCTCAAAGTGGGCGATAACTCTCCCTGTGGGCGCTAGATGCCTACGGGGCGCGGGGGGGGGGGGGGGGGTAAACGACGGTAAAAGTAATGATTGCAGTTGTGATTTTTATGGTAAAGTTAAAAAAAGTTTTTTTTTTGTGGTAAAGTTAAAAAAATGGGGTTGCTAGAAAATAATTTATCCTCAAAGTTGACGGTAGACAAAATAAGTTTGAGAACCTCTGCTATAGACTATGATACATGCTAAAATAGGCTTGAATTATAATAACCCCCTCTCTACTTGAAGTATAGGCACTGTTGTTCTTAACTCAATATAAATTATGTTTTCTAGGTACTTGTACACTGTGCTCTCAGACCCAGTGGTCCAGAGCTACAACACTCCCGTGCTGATCTTATGCAACAAACAGGACCAGCCGCTGGCTAAGGGCAGCCAGGTCATCAAGAGTTTGTTGGAGAAAGAGATGTAAGTGGAAAGCAAGTTGTAATAGATTTCGTTTAGCAGATGAGGTAAGGCTGGTATTCCACTTATCAAATATTTTTGTCCAATATCAATGTCCAATATTTGATAAAATTTATTTGACAAAGTTATTGGACAAGTGGCCCATTCCACTTGTCCAATAACTTGTCCAAGATTTTGCGTAGTCTGAGAAAATGGAGGAACGTGGAGCGACGTTGCTATTAACATTAGATTACTATTAAAAAAGAAAAAAATAAAAGCTTTGGGTGAAGTCATGGATCGAAAGGCGAAGAGAAAAAAACATTCAAGGTAATTTATTTAAAGAATTACAAGTCGAGGACAACCATTCTTAGAATTGTCCACGAAATCTTAGTTGCAGCCATTTTGATTTAAATGTCATTAATCTTCGGTTAAATATTGGTGTAGTTGCATTTGATGAAGTCATCCAATTTGTTTGATCAAATGTACATTGGATAAAGATATTTGATAAGTGGAATACCAACCTTATTGAGATGATGCTGATGAGGATACGGATATTGGGATAATCCCTTTTCAGACTGGGGAAAACCAATACGGAAGTAATTCACCACTCTGTCGACTCGGCGCGAGTTTTTAATTTGTGCATAGGGGCACATGCTTATTACAATGTGTCCGTTCATGGACTAGCGATATTCTAGGTACTTATTATATAACAACTATTCTAGTACATAAATACACTGTACACTAGGGTCCAATCCACTTCCATTTTTTTGTTGAGATATTCTGTACGAGTGTACAAAAAAAGTCATATCTCTCAAAGTTTTGGTCCTACTGAGATAAAAGTAAGCTTATTCGGAGGGCAACAATATTGTTTATCGTTTACATTACGATACAATGGGTTCACATAAAGACATACAGTTGTAGACAATATCTCAACAAAAAACCAAAATGGCTGCCAAATAGCGGGGAAGTGGATTGGACCCTAGTGTGTAGTGTACTAGAATAGTTGCTATAAAAGTACCTAGAATATTGCTAGTCCATGACAGGATACACTGTATAAACGAGGATTCGAATGTGGTCAGCTCCCTCATCCATATCCTTATAATTCCGCGCACCATGCGAAGCTTTTAAAATCAAAAGTTGCGGTTGTGAATGATTTGCAGTTGCTGATATAACCTTTCTTTTTCTTCTCTCGTGTCAGCACGAGCTTTACGAGAATAGCTCGTGCCGTGCTGAAAAGATTAACCAGTCAGCAAGGACAGCTGGGCTGAATGCCCAGGGTGCGCCGGACGTACTTAAGTATCTCTATAGTAGGCACTTCTGGAGGTCATGTCGCAACAACTAAACAATGTATATGTACTCCATTTTTTAAATGTAATCTAATCACATTTATAAGGTGACTGCTCATCACCCACACTCAATAGCGTGATAATTTGTACCCTATAACCTGACCCGCACTGTTACAGACAGTTTGGTTAACTAAATCTGTTCAGTAGTATTGGCGTGAAGTTCAAACATACAAACAGATAGAAATTCTAAAAACTTCAGTTTGGGGATCAGTATTGTCCCTAATAAACTTAGCATTTTTTTTTCCAAAATATTCTATGTACAGTTTTTGTTTCGTTACGATTTTACTATATGTCTAAATCTCGTATCCATTATTCAGATAATTATATTACTTTTCAATCCCCTTCCAAGTAATAGTTTCTAGAACCACAGTATAAATCGTGTCATTAAGCGTAGACTTGCCCACATTTTTATGTGAATTTGAACTAGCATCTTAATCGTGAAATATTATTTCCAGAAATCTAGTACGCGTCACTAAATCCAGTCAGCTGCAGTCAGTGGATCCGTCTCAGAGCAACAACGCAACATACCTCGGAAAGATCGGCAAAGACTTCGAGTTTTCGCACCTCAGCTGTCGCGTCGACATTGCCGAGAGCTCGGCCAACACCGGTGACGATGACACACCGGCAGATATCAAGACTATGCAAGATTGGATCTCTAAACTTTAGTTAGATATTACGTCATAATACGAGGCCTTATTTTTCATATTTTTTTTTCTCAAATAGCTGTGATTTTTCTAAACAGCTAAGATCAAAAAAAAAAAGAACGGTAATACAAAATCATTGTGAAGTGAACATGTTTGAGTTTCTCAGAAAACAAAAAATTGATAACAACTTTAATTATGACACTTGATATGATATCATTATTGTGTTCTATTCTTTTTAAGAAATTTTTGTTTCGTTTTATTTACTTATTGAATGTTTAACTTTGTGATTTTAAATGTACTGAAAGGGTAATTAGAATGCATTTATTATGAAAGGATGTTCAAAATATCCAGATTTGAATGATACATAATTATGCTAGTATATCCTTGTATGGATTCTCAAAGAATTGTGCATTTGATGATGTATGTACTACTATTCCTATATTTTATTATTGTCAAGGATTTTTATAAATAAAGCTTGACTGATTTTTTAAAAGGTTGGTATTATTGGCTCACAACCTCTTTACATTTTTGTGAATCTGATTTGGTGAAAATGCTAAGATTTTCCTTATATCAAGCACTACTTTGACTAGCAGTTTGCGGAAACCTGAACGGAGAGAAAATAAAAGATCTAGAGGCCTGTTATATTCCTAAAAAACGTTATTATGCATGAAGATCAATACTAAATTAAAGTACGGCTTATTAAAATTTTGTACAAAAGGTACCTTTGATTTTCAAACATTCATATTGGCTTTGGCTTAAGTCAGTGGTTCTTAACCGGTGGTCCCTGGAAGCATCCCAAGTGGTCCGCGGAGCCATACTAGCCAAAAAACCAAAAGGCAATTTCTTTACCAAAACTTCGAGACATTACTATTTGTTACCTAACTTTATTTTCATCGACATAAATCTATGTGAGCAGGGGTACTCGGCGCTTCTGATTATTAAAAACAAGCACTGAAATCGGTTGAATGCCACTGCCGTTATGCGTTTGGCTCTGACTAGCACCGAACCAAGTATTCAAAGTTAGTAAAGAGTATACAATCACAAAAATCGCATTAAAATCTGTAACTATAATGTGAATAATTTACCGTAAAGAAAATTAAAATACTGAGGGTTTTAAATAATTTTATGCGTGTTTTATATTTAAATGAATTAGAACAACCCTCCATTTATTTACATTTAGGTACTTTATATTAACTACAAACTAATTAACCAACTTGGCGGTCTATGGCAAGACAAATTTTGTCAAATGGTCCCTCATGACTATAAGGTTAAGAACCACTGGTTAAAGTGATAACGTTTCCAAAAATGTGTACGTTTAACACGTTCGGTGCCGGGTGCCCTCCAGGAGGGCACCCTGTAGTTGCATTCGCCATGCCGGGTGCCCTCGTGGAGGGCTCATTCTAATGTAGGTTTTTCTGCACCGGTCGCCCCACCAGTTCGTATATTTATTATTGGTACATTACAACTCTAAACACAATATTTAGCGATATTTTTAAATACTTAATAATAAAAAAACCGCATAAAATTTATCTTGTATCGTTTGTGCGATGTGCGTTTACAGGCACAAATCTTAATTATGTACAATCATCCCGACCAGAATCGGAACAATAATCTGTACCTACCTACGCCATAGAAATACTTGTTCCGTGCGGGACTCGAAAGGTAAGTTTGACGTGAAGGTTCACGATATGAAGTATGTATATTTAAAGACTGCAGTGCGAGCACGGTTCTTCTCATCGAGTCGAGTCGGTCGAGAAATTTATCAATTATAAACGTCAAACTTGACATAAGATATGGATAAAACGACAGCTCTTGTCGCTATATCTATATCTTATGTCAAATTTGACGTTTAGAATTGATAAATTTCTCGAATCGACTCGATAAGATCTCGAGTCGATAAAAATTTAAACATACCGAATCTTATCGAGGGTCGGTAGCACGGAACTTGCTTCGGGAACTTTATAGAGCCTTGTCGACGGCTATGTTTTCTCGACAGCTTATCAACTTTACAAATAGCAACACCAGAAATATGCAGATACACAAATACTATCACTAAAATATTTACAATACTATTAAATAATCTAAGCAATTAGAAAATAACCACAGAATAATAAAAAAATACTCCGCTGTGGATCCTTTCCACGTCCCGACGCGCTCTGCTTTCAATAATTAACAAGATGATTTCTCCAAAATCCATTTTTTTGCTTCAAAAAGTCTTTATCGACCAACTTTTTAAAGACGATAACAATTCGAGATAATTCGAGAAATTTACCAATAAGAACTGTCAAAAGTCGATATAATCGTTAAATCTTATCGAGTATGTCGACTTCATATCGAGGCGTCGGTAAATTACATTGATGAAAGAAAAATAAGAGGATATCCGATGTGGTCACATGATCTGAAGCCAAGTTTTCCTCTTATGGCGTCGACTCCGCCCTCAGCAATGAATTACATCTTCTGATGCAACACTTTGTCATGTTAGGTTTTGTTCACTTATCCTTTATAATACAACAAAAAATACCTAAACACCCAAAGTTCACTGTAAAACTGTAAATAAACTTCGAACAAAGCTTGAATGACAGACGAAAGGGTAGATCTCTAAAATGGCGTCATGTCAAAAATATCCTTCAAGGCGGAGCTTAGTGACGTTGAAAAATTATAATAGAAAATTAAAATCTATGACATATAGTGTACACACTTTTTACATTTGTAAATTACGTGTAAGAACGAGACAGATTATATTTTTTAACGCGGTACATATTGGCATAGTATTAAGAAAAAAACATCAATTTAGGGCTTATCCTCTTATGTTTCTTAAATCAATGGTAAATTGCGATCCGTGCTACCTTTGTCGTTTTATCAATATCTTATGTCAAATTTGAAGTTTAGAGTGGATAACTTAACGTCTCGATAAAATTCGATAAAAAGAACCGTGCTCGCACGGCAGCAGTGCGAGCACGGTTCTTCTTATCGAGTCGAGTCGAGAAATTTATCTATTATAAACGTCAAATTTGACATAAGATATGGATAAAACGACAGCTCTTGTCGTTATATCTATATCTTATGTCAAATTTGACGTTTAGAATTGATAAATTTCTCGAATCGACTCGATAAGATCTCGAGTCGATAAGAATTTAAACATACCAAATTTTATCGAGGGTCGGTAGCACGGAACTTGCTTCGGAAACTTTATCGAGCCTTGTCGACGGCTATGTTTTCTCGACAGCTTATCAACTTTACAAATAGCAACACCAGAAATATGCAGATACACAAATACTATTACTAAAATATTTACAATAAATACTATTAAACAATCTAAGCAATTAGAAAATAACCACAAAATAATAAAAAAAATTACTCCGCTGTGGATCCTTTCCACGTCCCGACGTGCTCTGCTTTCAACATTAACAAGATGATTTCTCCAAAATCCATTTTTTTGCTTCAAAAAATCTTTATCGACCAACTTTTTAAAGACGACAACGATTCGAGATAATTCGAGAAATTTACCAATAAGAACTGTCAAAAGTCGATATAATGGATAAATCTTATCGAGGATGTCGACTTCATATCGAGGCGTCGGTAAATTACATTGATGAAAGAAAAATAAGAGGATATCAGATGTGGTCACACGATCTGAAGTCAAGTTTTCCTCTTATGCAATGAATTACATCTTCTGATGCAACACTTTGTCATGTTAGGTTTTGTTCACTTATCCTTTAGGTATATTACAACAAAAAATACCTAAACACCCAAGGTTCACTGTAAAACTGTAAATAAACTTCGAACAAAGCATGAACGACAGACGAAAGGCATAAGTAATTCTCTAAAATGGCGTCATGTCAAAAATATCCTTAAAGGCGGAGCTTGGTGACGTTGAAAAACGATAATAGAAAATTAAAATCTATGACATATAGTGTACACACTTTTTACATTTGTAAATTATTACGTGTAAGAACGAGACAGATTACATTTTTTACTGCGATACATATTGGCATAGTATTTAAAATAACAACAATTTAGGGCTTATCCTCTTATGTTTCTTAAATCAATGGTAAATTACGATCCGTGCTACCTTTGTCGTTTTATCAATATCTTATGTCAAATCTGAAGTTTAGAGTGGATAACTTAACGTCTCGATAAAATTCGATAAAAAGAACCGTGCTCGCACTGCAGCCGCGACACACGACGCAGAAAACCAAGCAGTCAGCCACTGCACTATTTCGTCTATTCAATTGTAAGAGCTAAAACGCACTAGCGGCCAGCCGCATGCGGCTGGCCGCATATCGATTTTTATATGAAACCGCATGATCTCAACGCACTGACTTGCGGCCAGCCGTCAACCGCTCCGGTTGTTCTGGGGCTGCGGCGAGCTGCGACGGTTGAATGATACCTACGGCGCGCCGCATACCCTACACGCACTCGGCGCGGGTAGCCGCAAGTCGCTCGACACTGTACAGCCGGGGACTTGGAAGTGTTTAAATTCGATTCCTTCTCACTTTTTCGAAGACATTTTCTACGATAGTATAAATAAATAACTGCAGCTAGTTCTTCGACGTCTATCTTGTGCAATATTTCTAGAAGCACTGACGTTTGCGGCGGACCGCAATAGAACCGAGTCGATACGGTTAGCCGGAATACGGCGTGCCGTTACGGCAGACCGTATACAGGGTGGAATCGTTAAGTGTCAACGAGCGATTATTCCGTCAGTTTAGGAAATATTTCAGAACTTATGGCTAATATCAAAACTAGGCCGCTTAGTAACTAATATAAAATAAATATTTTTGGAAAAATAACCGCCAAATATCGAGAATTTTGATTTTACCTACTTCCGTACATTTAGTATGACGTTTTTGTTCATGAGATATTCAAGAAGCTTATATTTTTTTTTGTATTTTCGATCTAAATTGTTTACTGAATGACAGGATTAATAATAACTCAATAAAAAAATGGATAATGTTTCTTTCTTGTACTTGTTAAAATACAGCCACAAGTTCGACGTGACGGTATTCAGCGCCATGTAATAAGAAACATTGTCATTAAACTATTATTTTGTATTTTTATTAGTTAAACAAACTGGTTGCAATATCATTATCTACTAGACATGAAAATAATATTTTATCGCATGACGTAGGCAATCTCTAACTACAAAATCTGACTGTTTTCTGTTAGAAATCCTGGGTTAGGCTTAGGTAGTGGTAAGGAATCTGGTGCTATGAATATTTATTACAAAGATGACTAAGATAGACCGAAGTCGAGTAAGGCTAACTCCGTAGCCATATTAACAGTATGGAAGAGAGAGATTACGTAGGTATGATTGGTATAATCAGTTGACGGAAATTCTCATACTAAATGTATGGAGGGAGCGAAAGACAAAATTTTCAATATCGGGCTTTTCTTTTTCCTTAAGTTATTTATATTATTTTACTCTCCATGTAGCCTAGTTTTGATAATAGCCTTAACTTTTGAAATATCTCTTAAATTGACGAAAAAATCGTTTGTTGACACTTAACGATTCCACCCTGTATATTGCGGCCAGCCGCAAGCGGCACGCCGCATGCGGCTAGCCGCTAGTGCGTTTTAAGCCTTACTATGTTTTTTTTTTCAATTCCATGTCACGCAGGTGTCATCGAACTTAACCCTTCTTATTTCAGATAAATCAATCAATTCGTTAATGTTAGTAACATGACTCGACAAAAATCAAGATCAAAACCAATATTGATTATTCTAATTGTTATTTTTGCATATTCATGACTTTAAAAAATATATTGACAGGAATCGATAGCTTTTGTTCTTCTATGCAAAAGGTGAAGGGGTTTTAAATAGTTATTTTGCAAGTAACATTACATTCATTAGCTCGAAACGTTTCTTACGGTCGATTAAGCGATGTGCATATTCATAACTTAATCATAAATTAGTAATATTGAATAGTTTGACACTTATTATAGCACGTGCTCATAGATTTATGCTCCTCTAATATTTTAGGGTTAAGAGATTGATGAGATAGTTCTCAAACAAAGCAAAGATCATTTTATTTATGCAGTGTCATTACCGTTCCATCAGAGTCATTTCCGTTCCATCATTAAGTTGACGAATATTTTTAGATATTTTATTTTGATTCTAGATACTTTAGTGAATTAAATGTTTTTTTTTACTAAAGTGGGTAGATAAAGCTTGCATTCATAACTTGAAGAAATTGTTGACTTCTTTAAAAAAATATCAGTTTGTGATCTTTACACTGCACTCATTTAAATTTACTGTTTGTTTTGTAAGAAAACGAATTCGGTATATAGGTAATTCTATTGGATCACTACATTGAAATAATATTATTGCAAGAATAACACGAAGTGCAGCGGACTTGTTTGTGTTGATGTTATAAAGCTATTTTCTTTTCATACAAAGTGCACTCTTTTATACTCGTCTGAGATGATTACGGTACATTACTCAAGTACGGCAATGACTCAACAATGTTGTCTCATTAATGACAACACAAACAATTTCCAACTTAGTGAAAAAGTCGAAATATTGATCAAAGTAAAGTGCGCCGGCGACGTCGTTAAGGACACTGGCTTGTCTGTCATAGCGCGTTCCTACCTCTTATAATGGACGCTATTTCTCGAATGAATGATAATTTTACCTTGTGCTCGGTAAATAGTATGTTCAGTAAAATAGGAGGAGTCTTTTTAACGTCATGAGAGGCTAGATGAGTATCATTTAGGATATTTTAATGACTATACTTTGATAACAAACGAGATCGTAAGTTTGAATTATCGGTGGAAAGAGTTGAATGCTTTTTAATTATTTTTCAGTCTTAATAATAGGTACGCGTATAATAATGGCATTATTTGTTTTAAAAAGTATACGTATTATTTAAAGAAATAATCGCATGTAAATCCTACGAGGAGATGTATTCCAGCAATTGGTGAAATGGGTTTAAAAGAAGAAATAGCAATAATGGACGAAAACAAGGATACAAATAAAATAACGCAAGGTCCAAATAACTGAGTGATTAATAAAACATAATTGGATGTATCATAGGTTGATATAGGTACCTATTGTTCGTTTCGTAATATAGTGTGCGATAAATGACCACTGAATTAACGTTACGCCATCATTACTAGGTAATTGCCGGTGCATATTCACTTTCCGAAAAAGTTAAGTGGTGGGCGCTATTAAATTAAATTATGATTGTACTCATCAAGCAAGATGAAGAC
Organism: Amphipyra tragopoginis; assembly: GCA_905220435.1. Taxonomy (NCBI): domain Eukaryota; kingdom Metazoa; phylum Arthropoda; class Insecta; order Lepidoptera; family Noctuidae; genus Amphipyra; species Amphipyra tragopoginis. Next base: position 11,743,966 of record HG992006.1, read on the forward strand.
GCTCATAAAAAAGCTATACTTATTTTTGGTATTAATAACGTGCGTTCAGAATGTGTAAATCGTTAAACTTTGCATGAAAATACTGTTAACTGTAAATACTTAGGACGAAATTGATGGCTGATTCTTTATCGAGATTGTATCTGATGATGTCTTCTTTAAGTTTCTTTTATAAAAAAGAGGTAGGTATAAAAATAATCACGTCCATCTCCATCGGGCTTCGTAGTAATTATCTATTATGGGAACTATGTGATGTCTTTTTTATCACATTCCTGACTTTCTATATAACTTCTAAGAGAAGTATAACTCCTTGTGAAAGATTTCGTCCGGGGAAGTACTACCTCCATAACTATTCCTGCCGCTAAGCAGCGTTGCTGTGTTCCAGTTTGAAGGGTATGGGTAGGCTTGCCGACCTTTAAGTACGAATTTACCGGGACTTTTGCAGTCAAAATGGGGGCGTGGCAAAAAAAAAAGCGGGAGCCAACTGTGAAAGTATAGGGAGGCGAAAAGTACAATTACAAATTATTTTTTCGTTCGTTCGACGCGAGACTCGCGGTCGCGATCTCCACTCTTTTAGCTAAACTAGACGTGCGTTCACTAAATTCCGACTTCTGCCCGAAGGTTTAGCCGTAGGTACGATAAAAAGGGACAATTGGCGTCCCGCACACGTCTTTCACGGGACGCATCCTCTAAAGCTCTAGAAACGGGCCGTCCCGGCTCTCACGGGACGGTTTGCAAGCCTAGGTATGGGTGCCGGTGAAATTATAGGCACATGAGACTTTCCAACCTTTTCGCTAAGGTGTGCAACACATCAGCAACCTCTTTGGTGTTGTAGATGTATATAGGCGGCAGTAACCACTGACCATCGCGTGGGCCATCGACTTATTTGCCAAACCATAATATATATGTGGCGCCACATGCGAACTAGCGAACTATCCTACATCGCGCAATCAAGATTTAACACGCAGATAGTATATATACAACCTCCCAACATCAACCGTTGGGCCAGTCACACCGATAATTCAGCCCTCATCAAGCTGTCTCCCCCGCCCTATGTCCACGCCAGCAACGCCCTAAGCCGAGGTCCGAGTCCCACTAGGGGTCGCCCTTAGTGCTGTTGTTGCAGGTAGTCATGATGTTAGTGTAGTACAAGTAGTTAGCTTAGGTTAAGTATTTTACTTCCCCCCCATTGGCTGGAGACCCTTCAGGTCACGCCAATAACTGCCCGGTTACGTAGAAACCGTCCCCTAGCACGACCTACAGCAGTCAAATAGAAAAAAAATAAAAAAAACCGTTGGGCAGTAGCCCGCCAGGCACAAGACTCCGCCTGGTTGGAGGATCCTCCCTTTGGTTGGAGGAACACCACACCAAGTTTCTCCACATTGGTGACCCCGACGTGATCGTCACAGACAGTGTTTCCACACTGGTGACGTCACACACAACCTTCGCAGCCTCGGCAGCCACATCATCACTCCCTCAGCAGCTCAACATTCCATCGAGCAGCAAGCAGCGAGTACCACAGCCAGCCACCAGCATCCTCGGCTTCAACGGGTGATGTGACCACTAGCCTGCAGCGAACGCGCAAGCCTGGTCACGACCCTCAGCCCACTTCAGCATCATGGCGCATCATACTGCACTTCGGCCGGTCAACTAGCAGAGGCACTTCTCTCCTGGTCGACGCAGTCCACAGCCACCACTCACAGTTTCGACTCAAAGGAACGCTTCACTGGCCCTGGCAAGTTTTCAAGACTCAACGACCGCTGACTCATCAAAGACGATCGACCTCCGGTCTCAGGGGGGGAGTGATGTGGCGGCATCTATCTCGCCACATGCGAACTAGCGAACTATCCTACATTGCGCAATCAAGATTTAACACGCAGATAGTATATATACAACCTCCCAACATCAACCGTTGGGCAGTAGCCTGCCAGGCACAAGACTCCGCCTGGTTGGAGGATCCTCCCTTTGGTTGGAGGAACACCACGCCAAGTTTCTCCACATTGGTGACCCCGACGTGATCGTCACAGACAGTGTTTCCACACTGGTGACGTCACACACAACCTTCGCAGCCTCGGCAGCCACATCATCACTCCCTCAGCAGCTCAACATTCCATCGAGCAGCAAGCAGCGAGTACCACAGCCAGCCACCAGCATCCTCGGCTTCAACGGGTGATGTGACCACTAGCCTGCAGCGAACGCGCAAGCCTGGTCACGACCCTCAGCCCACTTCAGCATCATGGCGCATCATACTGCACTTCGGCCGGTCAACTAGCAGAGGCACTTCTCTCCTGGTCGACGCAGTCCACAGCCACCACTCACAGTTTCGACTCAAAGGAACGCTTCACTGGCCCTGGCAAGTTTTCAAGACTCAACGACCGCTGACTCATCAAAGACGATCGACCTCCGGTCTCAGGGGGGGAGTGATGTGGCGGCATCTATCTCGCCACATGCGAACTAGCGAACTATCCTACATCGCGCAATCAAGATTAAACACGCAGATAGTATATATACAACCTCCCAACATCAACCGTTGGGATTGGCTGGAGACCCTTCAGGTCTCGCCAATAACTGCCCGGTTACGTAGAAACCGTCCCCTAGGACGACCTACTGCAGTCCAATAGGAAAAAAAAAAAAAAAAAAAAAAAAAAACAACCGTTGGGCAGTAGCCCGCCAGGCACAAGACTCCGCCTGGTTGGAGGATCCTCCCTTTGGTTGGAGGAACACCACACGAAGTTTCTCCACATATAAACAAAAAACATAAACGTCTTCTTCTGTTAAATACCAATATGAAGTTAAATCAAATTCTTCTTCGAAATATTTTAGGTACCTAGTTGCGAAAACCATGTAATGATCGGCTAATGGTCTTAAAATTAGCCTGTTAACAGCCATTGATTCCACTTTCCTTCCTATTTATTTATAGCTATAGCTAGCGATTCGAATTCCAAGAAGCTACAAAACCCAATTATTCATAAGTTCCCACGGTAAAAGGCTTACGGGAGAGCCTCCCACGGTCATTGCAAGCCTGCCCACTTGTCCTGCCTTTCTTCAATATCCTACAAATCACAGAGTACAATGACGTGAGATGTCCTATACAATGTGTGAATGTTATTGTCCGGTTTGAAGACTTCATACCAAAGTTTTGAAAATATAATATCTGCGGTTCAAACTCGAGGACATTGTAAATAGTTGAGGATTGATGCTATTTAAGGAGAATAATAAACAAATAACTCAACTTTTCAATAATAATATACTAGAATTAATTCGATTTCAAATTGTTCGATTGCCGGACGAACAAGGCGTTTTCCAAAACTTGGTATCTACATGCATCATTCCCTTCTCCCAAGCAATGAAAGGGATGATGTACTACATGTTGATATCAGTCTTTCACACTAAATTCAATTGTGCATAAAAAAAATAGATATCTTTTGACATTATATCTACAGTTGATGAAAGAAATGAAGAAGGAATACTAATTAGCCTTTAGTCATAAGAAGATCGCGTTCTCGTTAATATCAAGTGTTCATTACCTTCCACAAGCGTATTAGAGTTAATAAATTTGCAAATAATATAGGTACCGCCAGCGGTGTTTTGTATTAGTAGCTCTGCCTATTATTGCAAATACAATTCAAAGAGTTTTGTGTATCATGGGTGTTGCTTTTTTTTTGTGGGAAACACCAGTAACTATAGCCAACGTAGTGAAAGGATCAATCAATGAGCTCTTTTTGCTGGCTTGCGGCTGAATTCAATGGGTTAAGTTCAGTTGGGTTAAGGGGAAGTACGAGTACCTACGTGATAAATGAAAAAAAGTTGAATGCAATAGATTAGTATTCGCCACACAGTTGTGAGATAGCGTATTTGTACAATATCATGACGCAAAATATACTATTAATTAAAATTACGCAAATATTTTCACCTAAATATTTTCTGTCTTACCACTAAATCGTGTTTAACAGTTGTTTATTACTAAACAGGGCTTAGACACCTTTTCAAGTATGGAATTTGTCATAAGACACGGTTTTAACAAGTGTCTAAATTTTATTAGTATGACCTGTATGTACGACTAGAGTATGTAAATAATCTTTAACCTCCTACGTATGCATTAACTTTTCTATCGTCTTCGCCTTAACATAGGTAAGCGTGGGAGAAATGCGATCGCCCGGCAAGTGCACCGGTCCATGGGAAGCAAACTACGATTTACTTTACAACACTTTCGCTGCCCTTTTGATTATTATTATAGTATAGATGTTTGGTATTGCACTACCGACAATTTAACGACATGTTTAACACTAACACACTTATTCATAAAAGTTGTTTAAGTAAAATGGCTCTTTAGTCTATTGTCGTCTCTATTCTATAGCATAAAATAGACAGTCCTTGCTTGCTTACGCTTTTCAATTTTCGGGCTCCCGCTAGAATCCCGCGTAGAGCCATCACACCTCTTTGTCCACCGTTTTGGGAGCTAATTCGCCTTATGCAAATATGTGTAAGGAAGTAAATGGCTATAGTGATGTTGTCGATCTTCACTTTGACTCTTTTGCTAGACTGAAATCCATCCTCAAACGTTTATCGAGTAGCCCCTAATCTTTATCAATTTTAATTTAATTTATTTTTACACATTGTTATCACGTTTTACCTATTTTGTATATTTTTACCACTTTCATCAAATGCTTGTATTTTAATTTATTTTATCGATCTTCACAATTTCAAGAAATATATTTTATTAATTTTGTCAATTTTATCATTTTTACCAATTTTATCAAAATTATTAATTTTTATCAATTTTATGTTTTATGCAATGTTACCAATGCAATTGTATTAATAAATAGCGCTTATTACTATGTAAGTTAGGTTAACTTTTGGATCTCTGAATTGTGAATGTGGTGTTTACCTATAAGTAATTGTTGCACTGTAAAATTATTCCAAGCATGACATTTTTGTTATAATCATGTGTGTAAACAATTGTTGGTGAACCTAATAAATAAATATTCATTGGCATACAAATGACGAGGACAGGCAGAGGCGAACCAGTAGTCTTGGCCGCCCTAGGCCGTGTAGTAGATATTAGCCGGGCTGAGAAGGGGGTTTCTCAGCTCTATTACTGAACTAAGGTAGATTCTTTTCCGCGATTAGGCTCCCCATAATGAGGAGGGATGAAACGCATGTGACTAAAAGAGTGTTTTTTTTTTTCTATTTATTTAAGGAATTTTTATACATAAAGTACATGTCAATTCCATCGTAACCTAACTTAAACTAAACTACATCTACTTACTAGTTATGGCTTACCTACGACTAAATAACATAAACAGCGCTTTAGCGGCTTCAGACAATGGAGAGGACAACGTCTCGTGGAGCATACCCACATTAGTTCTGCTTAAGTTGTAAGTTCTTATTAAGAGCTCTCGATCGGTATTGTAACGGACACATTCCACCAACAGGTGATGCACGTCTTCAATAACACCGCACACATCACAATTTGGAGAATCTGATTTTCTCATCATGTGTGCAAACTTGTTTAGTGGAACGTGACCAGATCTTAACCTGAGCGCTGTTACAATTAAAGACCTACTCAGACTTACATTACTGAACCATGGTATTCGAGGAGGCTCACTTTGTATTGTTTTGTACCAAATTCCTTTTACCAGAGATCTCTCATTAAAATATTCCGCCCAGTTATTGTGACAGTACTTTAAAAGAGTGATGAATATGAATGTTGATGGATGGAGGGGGCGACTGGAAGAGAAAAACATATTGTGCCGACCCCAAGTAACTAAGAACAGGGTAGAAAGAAGAGAGATTGACCGCCCCTTATATCTGGCCGCCCTAGGCCCGTGCCTAGTCCGCCTTAAGGAAAGTCCGCCTCCGAGGACAGGTACAATTTAATCAGTATTTAAAGTAAGAGGGTTAATCTTCTTGACAAAAATACCGCCTTTCGTAACACCAACAATTGAATCTAGGAGTGCTAAAGACTTCAATTAATTGGCTCCTGGATCCAAAGATATTTAATTTTTAATGAACACTTAAATTACTGGCCAGCTGTATGCATGCACGGGTGCATGAAAAGAGCCTCCACGAGTGACGATACTTAAGTATGTCCGGCTCACCCTGGGCAGTCAGCTCCGCTACCAATCTTGCTGACTAGCTAATCTTTTCACCACAGCATGAGCTGTTTTCGTATGGCTCTTGCTGACACGAGAGAAGAAGAAGTATAAGAAGACTGGCCAGCTAAAAATCAAAATTGCTATTCGGAGAGGAAGGAGTTTGTATTACAAAACGGGATATTTTTGTCGATAAAGTGTAAGTGTAAGTAAAGTCTAAGTGTTTAACATGTCGCAAAATTTTCGGTAGTGCAATAGGTACCAAAACACAGTACCTAATTACGATGTTTTCCCCAGTATTTATGTAGGTAGAGTAGCAAGGTTAGGAAAGCTAGTAAGTATAAGTTAACATCGCGTAAGTTACGAGTATAGGCATTAGTTTGATGGCCTACGTTGAAATTGATAGTTTTAATCGTCGACTAATATCTTGGTCTTATATGGGAAAATTCAGGAAATATAAGTAAATGTTTGTAAACATTTTGCTGGACTGGCTGTATTCTTTTCCTAGGTTTATACTTTCGTAGGCGTTTTATTAAGTTGTTTAAAGTCTATCCTCCGGTTTCTGAATTGAGAATTCAGGATAAGCAATACTTAAGTAGTATTTGAGTACAGAGTTGTCAAAAAATGCCTTAAAATCCGTATTTTTTTTGACAACTCCTTACTCAAATGTTACTTAAGTAGGTAGTTACTGCTTATCTTAGAATTCTGAATTCAGAAACCGGAGGTATATCGCGTAGTTTAGGCACACTATAAAAATAACGACCCTCTTTAAAGAACAAGAAATGATTCGTGAGTGAGTTTATTAATAATATCTACAGTTATCCTGCCTGAAGCCATCTTAAATCTTTTGAAAGCGACTTAAGGCCTCAATAATATTATATGACGTCGACAATCGATTTCGAAAACGATCGACGGGTTCTTGTCATTATAATTCGCCAGCATGACGAGCTTTTGACATAAATAAGAATGAAAATTCGGAGCTAAAGCTGCATTAAGAAGCACGACATTTTTATATTTTTTATAAACTTTGCCCCGCACTAGGATTGTTCCTCTATCGTGGGTGCATTTACATACACAAATCTTTATCTCCATTTTCTGAATTCGTAACTAAAGCAGGGGTGAAGTATTAAAAAAAAACTAAATAAAAAATATTTTGCAATATGGAAATGAAAGTGATCGAATTTTGAAATTTTAACACTAGCTTTAAAACAGTAATCAGTGATAATTACTTTAAGTGGCCTGCGGCGGATTAGTACCCCCTTTCCGACTAACTTCACATGTAGGTACAAACGCCCAGCGTTGTCGTTACATCTATAGGTATCTTATGTCAAATTTTACGTTTAGAATAGATAAATTTCTCGAATCGACTCGATTAAAAGATCAGTACTCGCACCGCAAACCCGGAATAACTATCTGTAGGCCATACAAATGTTTGTTCCGTGCGGGAATGGAACCCACGACCCGTAGCGCAGAAGCCAATCGCTCAGCCACTACACCAAACTGTGTGTCGACAACATATCGATATTACAGAAATTACAATAATTCCAATAACTAGCAGTGTAGGTAAATACCATGATAGGTGCTATCTATCGTTATCTATCTATTAGATAGGCTAATTGAATTGGAAACGATAACTTCAGGCATTAGTTGCTATCCAATTAAATTAGCCTAGCAACTTGACCGCTATATATCTTCACCATGCAAGGAAGGGTTTAGACAATTAAGTAATAATAAATAATAAGTAGTAGTAAATAGTTAAATTGACTGCTACTTCTAAACCAATAAAATACACTGAATGGGTCACCTATCAATTTAATATCATAATTATCTCTAAAGTTGATGGACTTAGTGACAAAAATTGAAAGGAGTAGGTACCTAAACCTATGCTTAGGTGGTTTGGTCATGTTGGAAGAATGAGTGAAAGGCGATTAACAAAAGGAATTTGTTGAAATGCCAGTAGAGGACGCCCTAGAAGAACATACATCGATGTTATGGTGATGTTCCTCAAAAAGGACAGGTGCGTAGTACTCTCAACCGGCGTGCGTGTATGACAAGATGTATGAACGTGGACGAAGCGAAAGGAGTATGTCAGGATCATAGCATGTGGCGTTCTGCAGTTTCTGCTCGCGCCTTTTACCTCCATGGCAAAAAGGCGCGAGTTTATGTATGTAGGTATGTATAACTATCTCTTGTAGTTAACGAATGTTATTATTTTATATGCGTTTATAGGTATGGCATGGGTTTTCGAATTTTGAAATTAAAATTTAATTTCAATTCTGGTTCAGTTTCGCAGAGATCTAAGCTTTATTGATCATATTTTAAAATGGGATCGTTATTTGTTTTGGATTGGGATTGATATTAATATCGGCTATTAATGTCTATTGAATATGATGTAACTATCTTAAAAAAAAAGTGAAAAATATCCGTTCTTGATCTATGTTTTTGACATTGTGCGTCTGTTTCACCAACTTTAAGTAAGTTCCCGTTAAATTACTTGACAGATAATTTCATACAAATTCTGCTCCGTTTTTTAATTTATTCGGTGAGTAGTGGCTACTCGGACATTTTGAAATAGGCTCTATTCTTTTCACAAAACGTTAACGTGTACCTAAATATATCAAATATTAAAAAAAAAATGTCATTATAGCTATTTTTTACTGTTATTGATGATGTCGTTTACGTTTTTTCGATAGCAGTCTCCTTACGGCTACAATTTACGAAATGACCGAGCTGTCAGGACTCATCTTTTGTTGAACAAATTCGTCTACTTATTGAATTTCAATCAAAAACCTATATCAATCCAGAGATTTTGGATTGACATCGGTTTTATCGGTTTCGTTCGTGAATACGAGTGAAGCGATGGACGCATTTCGTGCAATCTGGATCAATAAGTAGAGGCTGAATACGAATTAAAATATAATTTTAGTAGGGTATGAACGTTTTAACCTTTATCTCTGAATCTTAAACGAGTGTTAATTATACGAGCTTGCGGCCGAAGTTGCTAATGGTTATGATCTCAATATGCATTTATGTAAAGCAATAACGATTTTTCATGACATTCTATTGCTACCGCGTACCAACGCGAATATAAAATACAGGGTGTTCCAACAAGTACTGTCAAACTGACGTCCATAGGTAGGTAGAGCTCCCTTAGAGGTACCCGAATCACCCTTAAACAAGGAGTAAACGAATTCGTGTAATTCCTTCAAACCACATGATCTATTAATGGTACAGATAGCTTTTTTTTTCGTATTTTTTTATGTTCTCGAAAATTTCGATGCCCTGCATAATTTAACGAAAGCACGGTGACACAGCTGACGGGCACGACTATCGCGATATCGCTCCACGCAGTCAGTTATCTCGGGACGCTAAAATTACTCAAATACAAAATACCATGTTTAAGAAACATGGTATTTTGTATTTGAGTAATTTATTATCTTATTTTGAAAACTTTTTTTTGTTGATTCTGAAAAAAACATATGCAGGCTAAATCCGTGTCACCAGTAGATCACGCGGTTTGAAGGAATTACACGAATTCGTTTGCACCCTGTACATGTTCAGCGATTTTTTGTAGTTTTCGATTTATGATTTCTTTTCACGTTTTCACCAAACTCTGACTTTAATTACATTTTTGATCATAGTGAAATGAATAGTTGAGACAAATGCGTGTTCTATTCAACTAATTAAAAAAAAAAAACTATTCACGTCACTATGATCAAAAATGGCATTAAAGTCGGAGTTTGGTTTAAACATGAGAAGAAATCATAACTCGTAAACTACAAAAAATCGCGGAACATACATCGGCGTGAATCGGGTATCTCTTCTACCTCTGGATTTCCTCTTGACACTACTTTCTGGGACACGGTGTATATTTATTTTAAAATAAGAAGATGTTTTATTAAAGTCATATTTTAATACAGGCTTAGAGCTCAAACACACCAAGTTTTTTTCAGGCGCCGTCGACGCGCGTTTCACTATCGTTCGTTGTCGGCGCTGCTTAACTTGAAATAGGCAGATTACTTGCGATTGCATCGCTGCAAACTCACGAGAAACGCGCTACAGACGCGCGTGAGCAACTCTCCTTGCAAAGTAAAACGCGTATAGCACGCGCGCGAAGGAGCGTGTATCGCGCCGCAGGCGCGCGTGAGCAACTCTCCTTGGATTAAAACGCGCTGTACGTATGTGTTTGCAGCTAAAGAGACGTGCTTTGACAGCGCGTCTGTATCGATGTAACTTCACGCTACGAGCGCGTCGACAGCTCGCGAAAAAGTCGTCGTCTGCATACGACAATTTTATGAACGTGTGAATAGGTAAATTGGTTGCAATAACATCGCGTTTGCAGCGCGTTATAGTTGCGTGCGACGCGCGTCGATAGCGCCTGAAAAAAACGTGGTATGTAAGAGCCCTTAAATGTATTGTTATTTATGTAAAAATAAAATAAATATTAGCCTGTAACTGTCCCACTGCAGGACAAAGGCCTCTTCTCATACAGAGAAGGAACGAGCAAAGATGGCCACGCTTGCTCACTGCGGGTTGGCGATTTCAGACCATTAACGAAGAACGAAGGCTGGGGTGCGTGCCCCTCTCCGGCGACTTTTAGAAACCTATAACTCACAATTCATGGATATCTATTGATATTTAAAAGATATTTAAAAGATTGGTTTCACAATCTCTTGCAAGTAGCTCATAAGACGAATGCTTTTGTCATCCGTTTCCTTCGATGAGGCCGTATAGGTACCTATAGTGTTTTTTTTTCGAAATATGTTTTTTTTTTGCTTTTTTCTTTAACATGTTTGTTATCATACTCCGATGTCACTTCGTAGACTTTATTATAACTTCTTTGCAAATGCTGTAATGTGTAACTGTTTTTGTCCCAAATAAATAAAATAAAATTAACTTTAGGTTTCCTCACGATGTTTTCCTTCACCACCTATGTTAGTGGCGTCTTAGATTAACTTAGAAAGTATAAATATGACATTGAAAGTCACATTGCAGCATTGGTACTTGCCTGGGTTCGAACCCGCAACACGGTGCTTAACAAGCGGGTCTGTAACCTACGGATAACCACGACATAAGTTATGTAACGAAACCATTTTGGTTTTGTTTTTAAATCTTTCACTTTGATGCTGTGTTACTTAACATAGTTGCGTCCGTTTACTTAAAAGGGTATTATAATATAAGCAGTAAAGTTTCTGGCTACGACTTCAATTAAAGGTTTATGTCAACTTATTCATAATTGATTCTTATCTTAATAATTTTTTGCATTGGTTCGGGTGGTGGTCGTCGTGTACGCTGTCAGCGCGAGCGCATCGCGAGCGGACCCGCCGAGCTCCGTAGCGAATGGCTAATTATTTTAATCAAGGATTAATCGAATTCTTTGTTGAGGAGATAAAGGAGATTGTGCGCCGTCGTCACATGTCATGTGCATTAATATGCGCACTAAACCGTTAAAATATCGCGCTCTCGCCGGACAAACACGCCGCTCCGTGTGTGGTCTGAATAAAATCAACGCAAATCTCAATATTTATCAACAAATGTGAACTCATTGCGCCACTAAGATATGCGGTTATGCAAAATACTTATTAAGTGGTAGTTATTGAATTTAGAACGAATTTACATTTCAGATTACGTGCTTAACTGGGTTTAAGCTTTATGTATTGTTTATTGAGTAAAGTTATGTTCGAGTCCCATGTTATAGGGGGCGAGCCTATTGCCATCAACCTGCCACAAATCCAGATTTCGGGCTGCTACTGTGAAATACCATATGAAAAAATACAATAACACTTTGCCCGACCTAGTGATTAAACTCAGGACCTCACGATCAGCAGTCGCGCTTGCGATCAATAGACCAACGAAGCAGTCAAAAATGAGGGTGCGCTACATACTTCTGCCTAACCCTTCAGGAAATACAGGCGTGATGTTATGTTATGTAAGGTATTAAGTACAGTTAATTGCTGTAAGCTTGCGCCCCAAGAAAACTTAGAGGCTGATGCTGTTATTTTTACCTCTTACAATTTTCACTTAGGTGCTTTTGTTACTCATTTCATTACCTTAATTATAATTAATCTTAACAAGAGACCCGATCTCCAATACTAACAGAAACGTTGACCAACAGGGTATTTGACTGAAAAAATCTAATTAGTCCGTCAGTTAGATTATGAAAAAATATTTGACCCGTATTTTTTCTTATGTTACGTAAACCAAAATTGACGAAGATACGACACTTTTAAAATTGGCAAAACGTCACAAGCAAGTACAATTTTTACTTGCTTGTGACGTCACAAGCCCCCACTTTCGAGTTTTGATGCGTTTTATCGTTCCAAATATTCATAGATTTAACAAAAGAAAAAATACGTGTCCATTATTTTTCAAAACTCTAACTGTCGGACTAATTAGATTTGCAATTTATTGATGCCGTCAACATGCCTATTACAAACGAACTGAAGCAGAAGCGTTCATTCAGACAGTTTTCGTTTACAAAAACTGACAAATTGTTTGACAACAAAAACAAAACCAAACATTTTTACAATTTTCGTTAACGAAAACTGACTGACGGTTGTGGCTGGTTTGCGGTTTAGCAACAATTTTGTTAGTGGAGTTAAGTAGGATGAAGTCGATTTTGCATAATATAAGTACTTTTAATAAGGGCTAACAGCGATTACGCACTGCATCCGATCCAGATCCGTGAAAATATGAATGTAAAAAACTCGGACCGAATTCGGATATTGCTTTGCGCACTGCATCCGATCCGAATTTGTGAAAATACGAATCGAGAGTCTAAAAAACTCGGACCGAATTCGGATATCGCTTACGCACTTAACCGATCTCTGATCCAAATTCAAACAATTCAGAGGCTATCTTTGGCATATCCATTTGGCGTCCGATTTAAATCCGAGGTAATGCGAAAGCGTTCATACAAACAGTACTACGGCTACTTCGGTCCGTCAATTTTTCTTCCGAATTAGAAACTCACGGATGACGGAGAGAAATAGGATGACGGAAGTCGGATCTAGTGCGTAAACTACCATACAAATAGTTCTATGACTACTTCGGAACGCATTTTCTCGGATTCGGATCGAATGCAGTGCGTAACCGCTCTAATGGTACTTAAATTTTGATCCCATTTCAGGACAATAGGATCACCTATATCATCCTAAAGTTTTGAAATTCGTACCTTGTGTTCATTTTGATTACAGACTTGCTATACCATTTACCCTAAGTAGGTATATTTCTATCATCGAAATTGTACCAAAACATGCACTTAGTAACGATTACTCCTGAACAACACATCTGTGGCTCTGGCTATATAGCCACATACAGCAGCATATATACAATTCTCAGTGGTACCTGATGACTGGTGGAAGCGGCCGATAGTCTTGCACTCGTTAAGGGTGTACAATTAACCGATTACTGTGAAATAAGCGTGGCGGGCCACAGATGCCCGACCCCTGGAACACGCGCAGGGTTGTCACGAAGAGTAAGTGCGGCGAAAACGTCAAAATCAAAACTGTCATAAAATTATAGTAAACGGTAGCCCACGCTGGATATTTTTAATCTTGTTGCTTGTCTAAGGGCCGGTTTCAGCCAAACTCATACCTCAGATAACTTTTATCTGAGGTTTGACGTTTTGACAGCTTTGACTGCCTCGTTGGTCTAGCGGTCGCAAGCGCGACTGCTGAGCGTGAGGTCCTGGGTTCGATCCCCAGGTCGGGCAAAAAGTTATTGGGTTTTTACGTGTGGAATTTCTCAGTAGCAGCCCGGAGTCTGGATTTATGCCCGGTCGATGGCAATAGGCTCGCCCCCTATTACATGGGACGTAAACATAAACGGCGAAATGTGGGTGTACTATACACCTCTGCCAACCCTTCGGGGAATACAGGCGTGAGTTTATGTATTATGTTATGTTTTGACAGCTTTTTAATAGAAAATGTGTCAAAATTTCAAATTCATTCGCCAGTTAAAAGTTATCTGTCGATTGAAAAATGAGCCCTAAATTGGAGGAACGGTTAATTTATTTGCCGCTTTAACGGATAATTTTCGGGGAGTTTCATTGAAATAGACATTAGTTACTTTTAATACAACGTAAACTTAGATCCTGTAACTCTCATAATCATGGATAGTACGCAGTAGCGCACTACTGTTTCTTTTGAGAAAAGACTAGAATGAAGAAAATAAATCAGTAAAGCTTTTGTAGCGAGGCAATCCAGACGTTTCAGGACGAGTGTCAAGTGGCAACCTTGCCCGCTTGCCTCGCCTTTGTCGGCGCAGTGTCTTGTTGACATTTTGTGGGGCAAATCTTCATTCCGCGGCCCCTTTGATCCCAACCAGTGTATTATTTAATTTTCGTGTACGCCTCATACGTTTTATAAATAATGTAATTGGACTATTCTTGACGTGCTTTTTTCTGGGATGGGTAATCTTAGCGGAAAAATGCCCTTTAAAAGATACGTAGACGTAATTTTCTGATATCTAGAGCTTTTCTGACCACCCGAAAGATTATACCTCTTGTTTCCATGTTTCTTACTTTTTACCAACTTCTTGTGTACATAGGATTATCTACATAAAAACCTATCTCGCTGTAACACTTTATCTTTGAAAAACGAAAATATAAGAAATCGAAGAAGTGATTTAGAAATAAAATAGCTTTTATTTATTGTAATTAGTAACCAAATTATTATAAGGTCCAAATGCAACCCTATGTCTGAGCCTTACCCCCGGTTTCTGAATTGAGAATTCTAGGATAAGCAGTACTTAAGTAACATTTGAGTACGTAGTTGACAAAAAAATTACTGATTTTAAAGCATTTTTTTGGACACTCCGTACCTACTCAAGTATGTACCACTTAAGTATTGCTTATCCCGAATTCTCAATTCAGAAACCGGAGGTTAAGTAATTGAAACAATTATTTAAACTATTATTACCTACTCTTTCATTTCCTGGTCGGGAGGAAAAATCTTTTAATAATAATTGTCAGACCATAAATGTCTTGTTAAGTTTTTCTTTGTTAAATCCCTTAACGGTTTTCGCAGTAATTTTACTTGCAGTACTTATACATATACGACAGTTGGAAAATATAAAACTGGTGTTGTCATAACTCATAAAATATCGCAATCCGTTACAAAATAATAATTGTAACAGTCTTGGACCTTAATATTTTACTCATCATAAAATCTCTGGCTGCTTTCGGACTTTACGAATCGGTTTCATAGAGAACCTATACTACCTTAAACTGTTTTTTCCTGCAATACGATTGATACTGGCCGTTATGACTAGTCTATACAAGGTTAGTCGGAAAGGGGGTACTAATCCGAAGCCCACTTATAGTATCGCTGATGACTGTTTGAAAGCAAGTGTTAAAATTTCAAAATTCGATATGTTTTTTTTCCAAATTAAGTGTTTTTATTTAAGTTTTTTCAAAAATTCTTCATCCCTGCTTTAGTTACAAATTCAGAAAATGGTGCTTCTAATTCATGACCCCAAATATGACCTAAAATGTAAACACAGCTGATCATAACTGGGGACAGATAGATTTTAGAGTTTTTTTTTTTGAGATTTTTGGACAACTGTTTCTCTTAAACTATTGAGTTTTGGGAAAAGTTGTAGAACAAAAGTTTATTCATTATTATGTGTACTTTAACACCCTTTTGGATTAGTACCCCCTTTCTGACTAACCTTGTATATCGTTTTTTTAAAATAACAATACATGCTGGGTCGTCAATTCTTTTTTTGAAAAAAGCCCATCCAACTTTGGCGCTATTTATACCAAAGAAGTAATATGTACTTTATAGGTACTCGATGTTCCTAGTAACAGTTAAAATGGGAACAAAAACATATTGTATGTGTAATGAGGCTGTACTTATAAGAAATGAGTTGAAATCCTTGATGCACCTGCTTGGTTCCGCCTACCTTAGAGCTTGACCTTAAGTCTATCAGCTCATTGGTCTATAAAGACATACCTACCTACGTACTTAGTACACTGAAGGAGCAAGTTAAGTGTACAATAGTTTTTAGCAGTAGTAATTACGAGTCCGGTATGTCTCGTAGTCGATACAGAATTGTAATGACACAATTTGTTTTTATTAAAGGATGTATAAATGAATGGCCATTGCCGATCATGATCGATTGTAGGACGAGCTGATGACTCGGTTTTTGCTTAATAAAAACGTGTGTATTATAATAAAGTAATGAATTTTGATTGTAATGACCCTGAAACATCGTGGTCTTGGAATACATGTTGTTATTAATGTTACCATCTTTGTTTTTTTTGTAATACGTGTATGTATGTATGTATGTACGGCCACCATATTAAATCGTTATGCTTATCCTCAATCTAGAGCCATATTGTACAAAATTGGGTTATTAATTCGTACGGAAGAAGTGTATATTGATAGTGAAGAGTTTCAAGTGGGTTAACGATTAAATGTGTTGACTGTACTTCTATATAGAATAGGTAGGTGTTTAAGGATACAATAATGCAGTAAATTTTCTTAAACTAGTCATTTTAAATAAAAATGCCACAAAAAACCATGAAAACAAAAGTTTCTTGCTACGTGCTTGCTACGTGCTACGGCACGTCGTAGGCCACATTTAGTTTTTTTTAGCTATTTCTTTCCAAACTGTCGGTTACATACTTTGCTTAAATCTATTTCTAAGTATAAAATTAAACTATATGAATAAAAGAGAACTAAAAAGAGATTATTTTTACAAAATATCCTTCACAGCATGCCTTGTGGCATACCTAGGCCTCCTCCAACTGTCTCCATTGGTCTCTGTCATCTGCAACCCTTGTCCAATATGGCCCAAAGGTCAGACGACTTTCATCTTCCGATCTTCTTAATCATAATAATTATACATCAATTATCGACGAAGTTAACACAATGTCTTTAAAATTCCTTACCAACATCTTTAAAATTCTCTGAACAAATCAGGTTTACAAACCGCATTCAAAGAACCGTCGTTGCAGAAATAACAAATTTGATTTTTATTAATTGAACTGCCAAGCAGAGCAATCATGTGGCAGCGAAAAACAACGGGCCATACATCTGCCCCATTTATTAATACCACTGACAATAAAACATTTGAAACACGTTCTTGCGAATCAATACTCGGCTCTGCGATATGAATTATTTATATATTTTATTGTCGCTTTATCGCCTGCATCGTGCACCCTCTGGCCGGCGGATGCCGCGTCTTGCTTGAAATAATAATCAGAACATAATTTTTATTTTTGACAAATAACTGGTCAGCGTATGTGTAGTCAGGTTTTTGTTGCGCGGGCGCGGCGAGGCGGCCCGATGCCGCGGATTCCGGGTCCCTCGCTTTATTGCCTGAATAAATATAAGAAGATGCTGTCGGTATTCCGATCTCGTGTAATTGTCCCCGATGAATGCGTCGCAAGAAAGTGCCTTGTACAAAGGCCGTATGTACTTACTATACGCGCCTAGTTGTAGTAGCCACCTACCAGTTTCTTTGCATGATGTTTGGTCCATTTATTTTTATTCGAGTGTACGTTCGTAATATAAAATTAATAAATCATTCTAGTGAATAAAAAGGATTACTGACCTCCCGGGATCTCGTTCTAGTGCATGTTTAAATATATCCTACCACAATCTGAACATAGGCTCTGCTATTGTAAAGGTTTTATATCAATTGGTACATCGTTTTATTGGAGTAATTACAACAAAAACTTTTATTTTAATTTTTCGAATGTGCTGTCTGTTTGAGCTGAAGAAATGTAACATGCAACATCGCGTTGTTATTATCAAGCGTAGATGATTTTTTGTTTTATTTATGAATACCTGATAAACTTAATCAAAATTTTTTGTTTCATATATTTAACTATTCCGTGGAGCAACTGTGCGGATCATACGATTTGCAAGATTAAGCTGCGCTTGCCGCGGTCAATCCGTGGATGGGTGACCGTCCGTTACACATCAAGACACCTACGTGCTTCGGAGAGCCCGTCTCGAGTGTCATATGACATTGTCCTATGATACATGTGATATGATATATGTCCTGATTGCAGGTAGTCAGAAGCCCGAAAGTCTGACAACCAGCCTAACCTTAGGATATCGGCATTGCCCAGTACCTAACTGAGTTCCCGTGTAGTGCCGGATGTAAAGAATAGCACTACCCCATCTCTTCTCATTTGTGTCGTAAAAGGTGACTAAGGGATTCACTAGAGGATGGGCAGCAGCGTTTTCTGAGTACTTTAACAACCATACTGCGATCGCCAACCCGCCTGCCAAGCGTGGCGATTATGACAAACCCCCCCAACATGGATAATGGCGATGCTTGGGGGAGGCCTATGTCCAGCAGTAGACGTCTTTCGGCTGAATGATGATGATGATAACTGAGTTGGGAAGGTCTGATGACAGTCGCTCCGTTGGTATTCAGCCGCATCTGGTGAGACTGGAAACTGACTCCAACACAATTGGGAAAAGGCTAGGCAGATAGATATCCGTAACTATTCCATTGTTTGGATTCTTCTACATTATTTTAATCACGATTGAAAATGTTTAAGGCGCTTCCCCCACCGAAGTGGCGCCACTTCAGAAAAAAAGCATTATTTCTGTCAAGACACAACATATTGAAATTTCGTACGTACAACATTTTAGTCAAGTGTTGTAGAAATTTTTGAACACCAAATATATATACTAGAGCTTCTGGATTCCAAGTTTTAGCGATAAGTACCAAAAACGACCGTTTTTAGCATTAATTACTAAAACTTCTAACCTAAGGATGTCAAGTGTTGTTTCTTCGGTGGGGGAAGCGCCTTAACTAAGCAAGGGATTTAGCATTGCTCCCTGCATTATCACAACCCATAAAACACAAATCAATCGTGTAACAAACGATGCTAAAAAGGCATTGTAATAAAGTTATGTATCCGAACGCAACGGGACGTGTTCGAGACAGATATTAATCGTAGTTGCGTCTGGAAACGCGTCAGCTCGTTACAATGTAGAAAGTAACGCCCGTCTCGGATATTTCTCGCTTGACAATGTATAAATCATTGTCATATCAGTCCAGAGGCGCTTCGAGTATGGTCGGCTCATTTGGTCAGTCTAAATGGTGCCTTACGAATGTCCGTGGGATGATGAATTGTGTAGTCGATTTGTAGTTTGAAGCTGTTTCATTAGGCAAGTGCATAGTGGGCTATGTATCCTTTCAGCTGGCTAATTCTAGTAACGAAGTTGTTGCTAAACCGCAAACGAACCACAGCTGTTAATCAGTTTTCGTTCACGAAAACTGTCAAAATGTTTGGTTTTGTTTTTGTTGTCAAACAATTTGTTTTTTTTTGTAAACGAAAACTGACCCGCGCTGACCGCGTAAACCGCGTTTGGTGAAACATATATCGTTTTATATTCATAATTATAACGGCAAGGGGACTGCACATCTAGTCGCAATTGTGAACTATGTAATAATAATTGTCAAATGTAGCTTTCGACTGGTTAAGCAGCATTTACATACCACTTGCAGTTATGACTACGAACATGAAACGTAATATGTGTCATCAAAGGCGATGTTATATACTCATCTATATATTCATTATCTAAATGCAACGCAGCTGTAGCGCTATTTTCCCGATCTCTCAGTAAGGAGTAAGAACTTATTAGAACGTAGCGTTTTTTATCAACACACCATATCTTATCCAGTTCCTCCAGTACTTCTTTACATGCCAGGATTTCATATTCCACATTTCTGTCTCAGTGTCATCATCAGTTATGATTACGAATATGAAACGAAATATGTTGCACCATTCACGGCGCTATTAGCCCCCAGAAGCCTTAACCTTTTAAGATCTATATTCAAAACATCAAGCAAAAGTTTTTGTCAGTGTCGTCTGTTAATATTCACTTTACATTAAGTTATACGTACGTGTTCAGCAAGTCAGTTGGAAATTTGATCAGGTCCGGAGATCGATCTGGTTGACTTAATGAGTCGTGGTTGTCAATCGGCTGTCCCCGCCGCCCGAGGATCGTATGCAAAACGCGCTCGAGAACCTTTTGTACATCGGACTCTTTTTGCGAAACTTTTTGTTGCTCTAATTTGGGCTTAATTAAATAGAAATAAAGGAGCGGAGCGTGTGCCCAGTGACTTTTAATGCAGTTCGATATTTAAATTAGTTGCGACGTTGTTGTGTGGACAGTGATAACATGAACGTGTTTGTACGTTTTATTTTCAGATGACTTGTTATATCTTAAAACATGTAAAAATTATGCAATTTTTAAAAGGAATTACGGGTGCGGTGTACCTGCCTAATTGATTAGTTAACAATAATATAAAGAATTCTGGATGAACAACTGAAAAAATATGCTTATAGACGACTGTTTACATTTACTTTAAATGTTTTTGAATAAATCTTTATCAATGTGATTGTGAAGAACATGCAGTGCAGTCCAAATTATTTTTTACCACTATCATCATCTTAAAAACAAGTTCAATTTATAAGATCGAAAAAGGATTATAACAAAAACGTAATATGACTTTTATGTTCAACATACCAACTACAAAAAGGTGGACAAAGATTTATCGAATGCTTTTAACCTTTATTTTGTGCGAACATTTTGTTTATACGGAAAATCGTCGCAATCGGTGTTTTTATCAAAACTTGCCTGTTAACAAATGCCCGGGACAGATTGCGGTATGCCCGATGCCGTGCAATGGCCGTAAAGTATTTTAATTAATGCCACACCAGGGGTACATAAATTTCCAGTTCATTTTGCTGATTAAGGTTTTCTTGGCCTCACCACTTATTAACTGCGAATTTCCTGACTCTTACAATGAGGTTCATAAATAGTTGTAGCTTTTTTTATTATTAATTTAGGAAATATATTTATGTGTTTAACGAAGAACGCTCATTGCGTTGCTAATTAGCTCTGGTAAAATATAAATCCATTGTTTTAAACTAAGGTACTCAAACATCTCGTTATTGTTTTCAGTTTTAGAAATAGACCAATTCGAAATTTAATAAGTGCAATAAATTAGACTTTATTAAGCAGAATTTAATAGACTACCGTGAATAACCATTCATTCAGTGACGCGTTTTCCATTAAAATGTACTTATAACCACATAATATAAATTTTATACACCATAACTGTTCATGGTGCATAAAATTAATTATACCACCATAACTGGGTATATTACGCGCAAAATTTATGCTCAATTATCCAGCACTTCCATTTTAATGTCCTTACCTAAAACGAACGAACATAAAATCAGGCTCTATAACGGCATTTTCCGGTATTTCTTACGGAGCAAAAATTCTCTCAATCGAAGCCATTACAAAAACGAAACCACAAAAGAGAAAAAGTGAAAACACCAGGAAACCAGACGGGCATTGTCAACGTAATGTGTGCTAATAAAATCGGCCAGTACTGTACCGCTACCGAAATCTGGTCGTCATCGCAGGAAGCGTGCGCGTGCTTACATCGCAGCGTTCCAATGCGTGCATTATTCAATACAATATTATCAATAAATTAATGCTCACATTCGGACGCCACCGCACATACTAATGGCGACACGCGGCGACTCGCTTTTTGCGTCTGCGTCGAACCATTCAGCTCCATTGATACGGAGCTCGCAAAAACTGGTCGCTGATCATGTACGTG
Organism: Amphipyra tragopoginis; assembly: GCA_905220435.1. Classification (NCBI taxonomy): domain Eukaryota; kingdom Metazoa; phylum Arthropoda; class Insecta; order Lepidoptera; family Noctuidae; genus Amphipyra; species Amphipyra tragopoginis. The sequence goes on from HG992006.1 coordinate 11,765,670, forward strand.
AAACTAACTAACATTGCCACTTTTTGTTCTCGTTTCGACAAGGACGTGATCCGTTTTTGTTTTGGTAAAACGACGTGAATATTTAATGGGTTAGGGAGTTAGGTACCAATGCAATTGCTGGTCGGTATCTGAGTTGAGAGCGGTTGTTTTTAGGTAGGCTAGGTTTCATTCTTATTTTCTTGACTGTAGAAGCATAGACTAGTATGGGTAGGTGGGGAACACATATGGATTAGCACATTCGAGTTCAATATACTTTTCATACACCATGCCGCCATATATTGTTAGTGGACCTTTCAGGAGGGTCCTCGGCATTACGTATGCGCTAAAAGTGAACCTTCGAGGAGGGTTCCTGACATTAGGTTAAACACCGTGTCATAAAACACGCTAAAATAGTAAAATAGTGTTTTCAGGATATCTTGTTTTATGACAGTGTATTTTTTTAGAAAAACCAACATTTAAAATGTGCAAAGAGTTTGTAGCGTACTTGCGAAACCTGTTATGAAAATATAAAACTACAACAAAAATAACACATAAAAATTACACTACTGCCACAAAGCAGTTGCTATTATTTTAACACTTATAAATTGCAAACATAATATTAATAAAAATATCATTTACCCAATCAGCTGGCAGCCTCTTGTAAATATCACCTCTTTTATTTATTCGTGTAATAAATAATTGAAAATTTATACTGATTGCGAGTTTACGAAGGCAACTGTTTTTACTATCGTATGTACCTAATTAGTATTTTATGTGTATTGTAAAGATCGCGAGGGTTGTTGCCGTTGTGGCTGGATGCAATCAAATGCGGTAACAGCGACGCATTGATGATCATAAGTTATTGAATGTCGAATATAATTACAGTCTCTAACATGTAATATAAAAGCCATTAACAGCGAGTTGTATTTACTATCGTACTTCATCGTTATAGCTAGTACATGTACTAAAACTGGTTATCGGAAAGGGGGTACTAATCCGCAGACCACTTAAAGTATCACTGATGACTGATTTAAAGCAAGTGTTAAAATATCAAAATTCGATCATTTTTATTTCCACGCAAAAATACGACGCCGGATACTAAATGTTACAAAGACAAAAAATCAATGGGCAACATAGTCCTAGTGTCAAAATGTACAAAAGTCTTAATGTATATGAATATGCAAATGACAAAAAATAATTGTGATAAATGCGTAAGGGTCTAATTGTTAGATTGTCAAAATGTACAAAAGATAAAACATAATTGTGCCAAAATGCATCGTGGTCCAATTGTCACACAGTCAGGATTCGAACCCGCAAACCTGGGCTTCGAAGGTAGGGTCACTAACGACTGAGCCTACATACACCTATCTGCTACTTACTTGATATCAACATACTTCTCTGCACTGGATATCTAATTAAAATCTCTTCTCTATCTAATCTCTTTGAGTATAAATACTCCTTGAAAGTCCGATATCCTTGAAAAAGATGATTGAAATGTCATTTCATTTGTTCTGTTCTGTGTCAATCATTCTCCAAACCCATTTTGTTACAATGGAGGAGAATAGTTTAATTATTTCCAAAAATCAAAAAGGAAACGACTGCGTGTTAGTTGATTCTTGTAGCACATTACAGCTTTAATGTATTCTATCCTATCGGCATTTGGGCAAAATGACATTTTGGCACTAGGCAATTAGTACATTTTGACACTAGGGCTATGTTGCCCATTGATTTTTTGTCTTTATAACATTTAGTATCCGGCGTCAAAAATACTAGTATTTTAGTTTTTTCAAAAATTCTTCATCCCTGCTTTAGTTACGAATTCAAAAAACGGCGCTTCTAATTTGTGACCCTAAATATGAGCTAAAAGATAAACACAGCTAAGGATGCATTTTGGAGTATTTTTTATTATATCTTTGAACAGCTATTTCTCTTAAACTATTGACTTTTTGGGAAAGTTGTAGAACAAAAGTTACTCATTATTATGGGTTCTTTAACACCCTTTCGAATTGGAGTACCGCCTTTCCGACTAACCTTGTATACGCTAGGTCCAAGATGTATGTTTAGAAAGAAATACATAAAATCAACTTTAGCACAATGGGAAGAGTGCTAAGTTCTGGTCCTAGTGGTCGTGCCCCCCTCGAGCATCATAAGACACAACAAAAACTTAGGCGACACGAGGAGACAGTGGCATCAGGCTTGTATTAAGGTAGAAAAAAAAAGTTCATAAAGGGCTAGTAACGTCACATTTAGTGAATAATGTTTCGTTTCATATTCGTAATCATAACTGCAAGTGGACTACACATCAAGTCGCAACTGTAAAGTAAGCAACTGCCAAATGCAGTTCGAAGGCAGTTTAGATGCAGTTAGCGCAACTGCGTGACGACTGCCCACTGGGTGTGCTGATAAGATTACGAATATGTGTGAATATGTATATTTCAACGGGTACACTACAATAAAAAGAAAACCTAAATTCCGATATTCTTAATCCCGATTTTTATAGAAAAACTAAATTAGATTTCTTAATCCCGATTTTAAAGAAAAACTAAATTCCGATATTCTTAATCCCGATTTTTATAATACCGATTTTCATAATTCCGAATGGTTTAAAACTCCTAATATGACAATTCCGATTAATCATAAAACCTACTTTTATAAATCCTAAATTACAAAACGCCTAACGTTTACAATTACGAATATCAAAATGCCGAGTTGCAATACACCTAACAATAAAAAGTCAGATTCAACAATAATCCGAAACATCAAAAATACGAATTCCGATTATTAAAATACCTATTAATTAAAAGTCCGAAATTAAAACGCCTAGTAAACCTAAATAGCAAAACAGATTAACACACAATGGTTCAACTACACACATCAAAAGTGTCTAGGGATCAAGCATTTTTATGCGGATTTCTTGAGATTGAGATGTGGCTTTGTAATAAATTTATGATTTTATAAATTTATATGGATCCTTTTTGGTGCATTTCATAATTTGAATCAGGAACTGTGAATCAAATTCGAGTAAAAGATGAAAATCAGCTGTCAATATTTTCCCTATAAAAACATACAACGCATTGAAGACATTATTAGTGCTACTGTTTCCCTACTACTGATTAAAACCAACGTTATTATGGAGCGGCGACGTCATTTAAGCAGGGAAGAAATGCTCAGAGCCGTGGGAATGATAGAAGCTGGTTCCCGGCAACGTACTGTGGCTTTAGCTCTGAATACAAGTCAGAGTGTTATCAGTCGACTTTGGACACGTTACCGAAGCACTGGTACCGTGGCTGAGCGCCATGGAGGACGGTATCGCTGCACCACACGGAGACAAGACCGATACATTCAAATCTTAACTCGAAGAGCTCCAACAATAACCGCCATGATGTTAGCCGTGAGGCTTCATCACTCTTCAGGGAACTTAATTAGCGACCAAACAGTCAGAAACCGCTTGCATGAAGTGAACCTTCATTCCCGAAGACCGCTACGGGTACCACCTATAGCAATGCACAATCGTAGGATTCGATATCAATGGGCTCTTGGACACAGAAATTGGGCAGAAGAACAATGGCGTTTCGTGTGCTTTTCTGATGAGTCTCGTTTTGGTATGAGACCGGATACAAGACGTATACGACACTGGAGAACCCCTGGACGCCAACAGCGATTAAAATCCTGCCAGGAAGTCCATCCTTATAGTGGTGGAACCATCATGGTATGGGCGGGTATTTGGATCGGCGGAAGAACTGAGTTGATTTGGATCAGAGGCAACCTCAACGCTCAAATTTATGCTGAGACGATTGTATCAGACGTCATCGTTCCTCTACAAGCGCAAATCGGTCCCTTATTTCAGTTAATGCATGATAATGCACGACCGCACACCGCAAGAGTTGTAAGACAGACTCTCGCCGCAGCTAACATCAATGTCCTGCCCTGGCCTGCTCAGTCGCCAGACTTGAACCCGATTGAGCATGCATGGGATATGCTACAGAGAAGAGCTCTGCCGAATATGGAGGGTATCCAGTCGCAAGAAGACCTTTTTTTGTTGTTGCAACGAACATGGGCGGCCATTCCACAGCGTGATTTGGATGAACTCATTTTGAGTATGCCAAACCGATGTTCTTGTGTTGTTAGTGTTCGCGGTAGAAACACGGATTATTAATTGTTTAAGTTACCCAATAAAATTTTAAAGAAAACTGTTATTTCAGTCTTTTTTTCGAACTTTTGTGTTAGTGGTTCAAATGTCAAAAATCCCTTTATTAGGAAAATGGCAAATTTCTTTATTAATGCAAAGGTGACTTGGTTTATCGTTACTGTGACAAACGAAAACACTTTATTTGATGAATCCTTAAAGAAAATTTTAATTAATATCAATCAGGAGAAAAGTTATTGCAAAAATATATGTTGATCCCTAGACACTTTTGATGTGTGTATATCCAAAGGGAGCAAGTTAATTCATAGGAAGGTAGAAAAAGAAACTAATAACAGAATCACTTTCCCTACATAAAATAACATAATTGTGGGAAAAATATTTTTCTCTCATTTAATTTTTTTTTCTTTAAACCCAGCATCACGCTGTCGCATCTAATCAACTGCTCACCATTACGCGCTTTTTTTATTAATATATGTAACTAATCGGTTCCAGCCCTCGCCGGCCGCTGCCACGGCACGCTCGCTTCGCTCGCTCGGCTCGTGCGTAGGGGGTTGCAGTTCTAACCTAACCTAACCAACTGCTCACTTTTCTGTGTTATGTTTAATACTCTATTGCTTGACATGTTTATTGTTTTCGGAAAATTGCAAATCGGAATGCTGTTTTTCGGGCCAAGAACACATCGGATGTTTAATTCTTCGTACTTTTGAAAGTCGGAAAACAAATAAATCGTATTTATGATATTCGGTAAAATAACTGTCGTGTTTTTTAATAATCGGTATTTTATTTTTAAGGACTTATCAAATTCGGATTTTTGAACATCGGAATATCCAAATTCGGAATAAAATATTTCGAAATATTTGGGTGTTCCCATATTTCAACACGTAATAAGAACTGTGCAATCTTTTTTACTTGTAACTTTTTCAACCTACCTGCATAATATTGTTTTCCTGCCAATCTAATTGAATTATTGTTAACTACCTACTATTTATTGCTATTTTATTACTGTAAGTATGTACATAAGAATTTAAAATTACTTACACACTAATATGTCATGTATTAATGGTAAAGAATTAATTAATAAGACCTAGTTCCTATACTCGTTTCATAAGAATAATTACTTAAGAACCTAGTGTTTCTCATTTTAATTGAATTGTATTCTGTTATTGAGCGATAAATGTATCCTTTGTTTTTCCTACATTGATCCTCAACGTTCCATTTTAAAACCTCCATATTAAATTTTGTGATGGTATTTCTTGTGATCTCGGAAGACAAACCCTACGATTGCGAAAGTCGACAGCACATTCTTAAAGACTGTGCTATGTGTTGTAAAGTGTGTGCTGATTAAACTCTGGTATTTGGCAGGAGTGGCGGTAGGCGCAGCACGGATTTGTAATGAGCAATAATTAAGACAAAGCTAGACTTGAAGTGATGTTGTAGAAGTACTTACGTAGAGAATTATATGTTGTTACTAAAAGCTCATCGGTCAGTGCTCAAAAATGTCCGAACCGAAACTAGATCACACGTGAAAAGTAGACTAATTTAAGTCAATGGGTTCAGCCGAATCTTCGTATGGTTGTAAGCTAAATTAGGCATTGTGATGATGACATAGGATTTAAATTAGTTTGTTGGTATTTCTAAGGTTATAGGGCGGTGTACCTTGGTGCGCGCTCTGATGTTGTGTGTAAACTCAGGACACTTTTTTTCGAGAATTTTGTAAATCAAATGAAACATGTAGTGATTTTATTAAAATAAAAATCCGACTACTTGCGGGAAACTGCAGATTTTAGTTTAGCTTTGCTATGATAATTACTAGGTGTTGTATAGTGGCTGCCGGGGTTGCGGTGCATGCAGTTGCGAATACCGCGACCTCGGCCATGGGTCAGGAGAAGGAACACCGTGGGTTTTTAGCCGGTAAGAATCCGGCATAACCCTTCGCCTTCCCTGGGCGAAGGGTATCGATGAGGTCTTACCAAGGATAAAAAAAAGGTTTTGTATTGTGGAGCAACTAGGAAGAGGTTTGTGTCTAAACTTGTGAGATTAAATAAAGCGCCGAATCCAAGTCTTACTGCGAAAGTTGACCTGTGGAACCAACTTTAAAATTGTGGACACACCCGCCGCAAGGACTTTTGCAAGTTTCATGAACTTATCGAGCAATGGAATGCAATAACTGGCGCAGTAAAACATCGAGTGGATTTGGAGCTTAAGGGTGAAGCGAGTACCTTAAAACACTTTTGTTTTTGCGGGCCAAGGGTTCTATATCTATGTAACCTTTAATACTAACAGCCGAAACCAATAAACGATCTCAATCTAAAGCCGGATCCTCAGCGCCAATTTTCTAACATGTTATTGTGTTTTTGCGAACAAAATTGTTAGACCACGCCCCTATTCGGTTAGCAAACAATGTTAAGCCGGGTCCGCAGCGCCAATTTTGCTAACAAAACTGTTAGGCCACGCCCCTATTCGGTTAGCAAACAATGTTATCCTGTTCGCAAACACGAAAACACGGCGCAGCGGACCCAGCTTTAAACCTCTAGATTGATATAGGTTTTGTCTTCAGCCACTAACATAATTCTACCACAAAGCGGAAGTTCGACGGTCGCCGTCACAACATGACGCTGGCAGAATAGTCGTCAACGTCTCAGTTGTCAAAACACAAAAAAAAAGATATAGGTTTTTGACAGAAACTCAATAGAAGTAATGTCAAAACCCTTAATTAATTCAGAGATTTTGGATGGTGATCGGTTATTGATTTCGGCCGCATATGTCTTTCCCAAATAAACAAATCATTGCCTGTCCCAAAAATTCCTTGCATGCAATGTCCGAGCGATAAATGCTTATCTGAAACATTTCCTACACTCTGTCATTAAACACGTACTGACAGCAATGATATTCGGCGGGCTTGCTCCGAGGCACTCCGGGCGTCTCATTAACTCACTTATTATTCAGCGGCCATCTTGTCGCGCGTCAATTTGCGCGTCGCGTGTGACGTTGGTGCGCACGCGCCGTGCCGCGCACAGCTGTTGCTCTGGGAGTAACTGTGCTTAAGATTTTTCGAATTTGATTCCGTTTCACTGGTTTTACTCTTCAGGCAGTCACGATATTCTTCTTATTAAAAATTTTCAACCGGTTTCCATCCACAGCGGAATGATATGTTTGATTAATTAGCAAATAACTTACTTAAAATTTATTATTGGTCACGAATTATTTGCTGATGCAGAATATATGTATTAGGGTCGAATTTAGATTAGCTTAAGATTATAATAATCTGTTTTTATATGTATTAGAATATGAAAAAGAAAAACCTTTCCACTTACTACTAAAAAAACACGAAAATAATTATGAATTTACACATTATATTAAAAATAACGAACGGCATGAAATAAAAAGATTTCGTACCATGCAACGAAACACAAAATCATGATAATGCCTCGAGAATTACAAAGCAAATCAGTTCAATCTGGAGCCGTAGTAAAGACATCAACGAGTGTGGGGTCAGCTAAAATATAAAATGAGTTCCGATAATCACGTAAAAACGTGCTTACTGTGCTCATTATATATTTTGCGGTTCATTTGATAATTATTTGATTACAACATCGTTAGTATTTGATTATTTTTCAGTAGGTTTTTTCTGTCTCTTCTAAGTAATTCTACTGACAAAAGCGCTTGGTTCAACACAAAAACGACCAACCACTCAAGTGCAACATGTCCTCCACGGAATTGACGCGCATTAGAGTGAAGGCCGTGTTCGCGCTTAGAATTTAAACGTGTCTAACGAGCGAATCGACCTCCGTCCAGGCTTCGTTTAATTGATAAATTCCCGAGGATAACGGCTTTGTATCTAATTGAATAAGTTGAATTATTTCAATAAGAAAGGGCAGGCGGCGGCGCCGCGGCAAATTGTGCCTACCCGTGCCGTTTTCCTTTTGTAGTTGTTGCCGCGCCGACGCCCATTGGTCCATTTTAATGAGCTCCGATCAATGGGCGTAATTATTTCTTGTATCATTCTTTGTCCGACGCAAGCGCGCTGTCATCCTGTAAGGCTTGCCCGCCTTACATACGCACTTGTGCGAGTTTTTGCAACGGTTTTTGGTGAATATCCATATAGAGAGTTCGGAACAGGGCCTCCAGCGATATCGACGGACGGCGTATCGACAGCAACATATTGGTACCAGATATATCACAATAAACTAAAGCAATCAGTCACAGTTAATCACCGTAAAGTGTACGATCATATTTTTGAAGCGATTTCTCGTGTGGAACGAGCTCACTGACTGATGAGGTAAAGACTTACGAGTAAATCATCTTATAATTTGATTTACGTATTGATGAATTAACAAATTCATACCACTAAAACTTTAACATAAAATAAACACTCTTTTAGTGTTAGTTTAACCTTTTCTCAGTAACTTTAATTTCAGTATAACTTTATGGAAAGTACAATCGCAACAACAAGTCGAAAGCGAATCGAATCGAATCGAAAGCCACCTTCTTCGCACCGCAGATAAGTTAGCGAGTTCCAATTATCGAGTAGTGGCGGTGCGTATGGAGAAGAGGCTGCGCACCGATGTCGAACAATGCATAACAGAACAAGCACAATGTACAGGGGAGAGACAGAAGTCCTGATACACGAGACTGGGAAACAAATCATGTTCTTAAGAAATAGGCATGTTGACAGCATCAACAAATTGCAAATCTAATTAGTCCGCCAGTTAAGAGTTTTGAAAAATACTGGACACGTATTTTTTATTTTGTTAAATCTATGAATATCGGGAAAAATAAAACGCATCAAAACTCGAGAGTGGTACCGTGGCTTGTGACGTCAGAAGCAAGTAAAAATTGTACTTGCTTGTGACGTTTAAGTGTCGTATCTTCGTCAATTTTGGTTTACGTAACCAAAGAAAAAATACGGGTCAAATACTTTTTGATAATCTAACTGACAGACTAATTAGATTTTTTCAGTCAAATACCCTATTATGGAAGATTCCTCGCTGAATGGGAGAGAGACTCATGGCTAACTAACAACGGCGCTGATCATATAATTTGCAGGGTTAAGCTGCGCTTGCCGCGGTCAGTCCTTGGATGGGTGACCATTCGTTACACATCGAGACCCCTCTGTGCCTCAGAGAGCACGTTAAACCGTCGGTCCCGGGTGTCATACGAATACCTATGACAGTCGTTACAGGATAGTCACAAGCCCGAAACTCTGGTAACCGGTCTAAGTACCTTCCGCAGCTAGCGACACATCGCTCGACTACACGTCGTACGACCGCACACGACGTGTCGTTCAACCGCAGATCAATAGTGCCACCGACATTGGAGCGACGACACATTTAATCTTTCTCAAAAAATGAGTTTTTCCAATTCCGAGGAAGAAAAACTGATAAACCAGGTTGCCCAATATCCTGCACTTTACGATGCATAGAACAAAAACAAAAGATACAAAATTAATCATCATCTGCCTAGCCTTTTCCCAACTATGTCGGGGTCGGCTTCCAGTCGAACCGGATGCAGCTGAATATCAGTATTTTACATGGAGCGACTGCCTATCAGACCTCCACAACCCAGTAACTGGGTAATACGATACTCTTGGTAAGACTGGTTGTCAGACTTTCTGGCTTCTGACCAACAGTAACGACTGTCAAAGATCTACAAATGACAGCCGGGACCAACGGCTTTACGTGCTTTCCGAGGCACTGAGGAAACTCGCTATGGTAAATGGTCACCCATCCACAGACCAACCTCGACAAGCGTGGCTTAACCCGGAAGATCAGTCTATGCGGCTGTAATTAATTAGCCACGAGCTCCTCGACGAGATACAAAATTAATCGCGATTGCTAATCCCAAACAGGTTAGACATCTTGTCTCACGGAACATTCAGAACTAACTGGAATACGACGCTGCCATCTGCTGCAGCCATCTGCAGTTGGGTTCGGAATTATGACTGCAGCGACATGACACTGCTACGGCGTTTCGTAACGACACATCGCCGCGTCGTCTGCTGCTGCTGTATGCAATCGGCTACGATCTTGTACCTTTAAACTTCTGTGTTGTCTCTATATATTGCACTCGCCTTGTTGCAGTTGCCGTAAACGTAGGTTGAGGTACTTACCTACTGTTTTCATGTCACTTTAATGAGACGTGTGCGTATATAAGTAACTGATGTAAAACTGTACATAAAGTATGGGTTTCACTCTTATTTATGTGATACGCAACCTCTTTTATGTATCTATGTACTGGCTGCTTTTAAAAGAGTTATTTTAAATTTGAATAATAACAATTAAGTCCAACTTTGACTCCAGATTTTAAAATTCTATTCTTAAAAAAAAACACTCCTTTTAATCATTTGTTCTAACTTTGACTCTAGATTTTAAATATGTTCTTTATGAAAAAAACTCTTTTTTTAATTTCGTCATGCTTGTTTCTTCTTTTTTTTTCTCGAGTTTCCCTCTTGCTGACAGTTGTGGAATTGGCCTTTTGGGAGTTGGGTTGCCTGTATTAATAGTAATATCCCAGCAAACAACAAACAAGAGCTACCGCCGATGATATCGTATCAATTATTGTAAAATATTTAAAACCATTACCGTGGAATGGGGTTTCATTGATCAATTTCGAAATTCAAATGGCCATATTTTCTAAAATATAAACGAAAAAAAAACGAAAAAAAAATCAGAATATCGGTTTTTACTGTACAATCGATACAATGAATTAGATTTATTTTTTAATGACTAATATGTCGAAGAAAAATATAAATGTGAGTGATCAATGTTAAACCGTAAGTGGGGTTACTTTGATACCCCCTATTTTTTTCACGGAAACTAAAAGTAACCCTTTTAAGCGACACTTTTTCTAAAGAACGAAAAAAATCGGTCAAGTGCAAAAAAAGTTATTACATTTTTAAGAGTTTGGGGGTGACATTGATCAAGGCAATAAAAATAACTTTTCAAAAAAAAAACAATTTTATTATCAATTCTTTATTATACTCCATGGTACTTATTGAAAACCATAAGATCTTCTGCAACAGCTGTTACAGCTCGCTCCAACACCTCATCATTAAAATTTCGATAGGCGCGAGCGTCTGGACGCTTTGTATGGGTACTTGGCAGAGCGCTGAAAGTAAATAAAAGTATATAAAGCAGTCATCATTGAAAACATATTGATAGTTTATGTTAAAAATGGCAGAAACAGCAAAATTGCTAGGTTTGGGTGAGATTGAACAATGATCAAAGAAACCCCATGCCTATGATCAATGACACCCCGCAAAAAAGAAAAACCGCCAGTGAACGAAATTTTTGAGGTTAGAATACAAAGCATGACGTCTTTCTCAAGCTAAGTAAACACTTATCAACATAAACTAACATTTTTTCTAGCACCTTTCATATCCAATCCGGTACCCGTAAAGTTATTTAAGCCTTTGAAATAGTTGAAATGCAATACTCACAGTTTTTTATGAAAATCTCCAATATCGATCCGTTTGTACGTGCAGCGCTTGGGCATTGACAAACAGTGACATTCAGTGATGCACACCCAAGAATTAAAATCGTACGCTTGCGTTTAGAAAAGGAGAAATTTCGGTTTTAAAAAATTATTAAGTTTTTATCAAAGTCACCCCGTGAATCAAAGTAACCCCATTCCACGGTACTGTCTTTACACCTCCCAATTTTATACAAGTTATTTAATTCATTTTACAATTAAAAATCGCATAAAATATGTGCAGGTGTAATTTAAGCAGTAAAAGATCGAATAAATTATGATTGTTTGCACTTTTACGATTACGACTTGTCTGGTGTGCACTCGACTTAATTACAGAATACTGTATTGGCACATCATTAGCAAAAAAAGGCACGATAATTTATAAAACATTATATCTCGGACGGATGGAAAGAGTAACATAGACAGAAAAAGTAACCAACGAAGATATTCTAAGTAGAGACAAAGAACAAAAACAAATTCTAGAAGATATAGAAAGAAGAAGTGGGAAAATGATTGGTTATTTACTGCGACACCATAGCTTTATCCAACATCATAGAAGGTAAATTACAGGCAAAGAGAAAACCAGGTAGACCAAGAAGAAAGTACACAGACCAATGAAAAAAAAAGATAGAAGTGATAACATACCGAGAAGTGAAGGAATTGGCTCTGGATAGAGAAAGATGGAGATTGCCACACCGACAAGTGTCCTTCAATTTTGAATGGAAACGATGAATGGCCCACATGGCTTTATATCGAAACGTCTTTAAATAATGGGAGGCTTAACTCCACAGTAGAATGATACGTAATAGATAAAACAGCTGAGTCTCGATGTGCTGAGGAAAACGTGCAAAGTTTTAGCAAATATCAAAACCCTCACTTCACCGATTCCAGTGTCATAGTCTATGAGTCTTTTTCTAAATCCCTCAAACTCGCGACGGATCTCGCTAAATTCACTAACGGCCAGTTTCTTCATCAAAAGTAACAGCCAAAGTCAAAGTAGTTTGTAAGAAACAAATTTTACCGTTACTTTGACTTTGGCTGTTACTTTTGATGAAGAAACTGGCCGTAACAAGTTAAATTGTGCAAGTTATTGAAGCAAGTGTTTGCTTATAATGCGGAGTGATGACCCATTCACATGCGAATGCAACGCGTTTCTGTATTTTTAGTCTACTAATAGTTTAATTTAAGGTATAATACACACGGTGCTTGTGAAGTATTTTTATTTACATAACTGTAGCACCTTTTGGTATTATGTTAGTGGTGTGTCGATTTGCATCTATGGAGTATTCCTGGAGTTACTTGTAGGCTCTTCTCCATAGGACCTACTTTTATATGTAGAATCATGCAACTAAATTGTCGAGACGTTTCTTAAGTGCATGTAATGTGTGTGTAGTTTAGTAAATCTTTCAGTTTTTCTTAGTTCGTAAATCTTCCAGAAGTAAACTTGCGCAATTTAACTTGCTAGTGGATTGAACGCTTAAGGATGATTATTCTGCGATGAACTCAAATCCAACACTGTTTCTCTTTTGAAATAATTGAAGGCTATTCGAAACCGCACGTAGCGCAAAGTATTATGTTTAAAAATGGCAGTAACGTACAATTAATCACATGTTTCCTGATAAGTGACCTATCACATCCGAGCGCGATTGTATTTTATTTCCTGTAATTGACTGTACATTTATAATTGCGACGACCTTGTATTTTATATATATTCACAGTATACATATAATTGGATAGTATCATGCACGAAAATCTCTTTTCTATGTGCTGTGAACCCACTACACCAGTAAAAAATACTATAAGAAAAACAGTCTATAACCGTTGGTGTTCAGAGGTATACGGACCAGCTGCGCATACTTCAGGGGGGCTAATAACTGCACATTCTGTCACAATTGCAAACTATGCAATTGCCAAATGCAGTTTGAAGGCAATTAGGATACAGTCAGTGCCACTGCGTGACAACTCCCGAATGGATGTGCAGTTCACTTGCTGTTCAAAACCAATAGCTATATAGCAATGTAATTCAATTATGTACTTTCTAAGTTTATCTAACCCCTCGTTTATTCCTAAAAACAAGTTGTGATACAAGTATGTAAAGAAATTATTTAAAGATACAGGATAAAAAAGGTATTTAGTGCCTTTTAAGTTTCTAGGCGACTAGACCCGAATCGGTATTTTTATAATTGTTTAAAGATCTTTTTAAAAGAAGTCACTTGTTTTTAACGCATAATGAACACGTATAAAATATTTAAAACATGCGTTTTAAAGATCTACATACATGTTAGCCACTTAAAGTACGAAATATATTTTTTTTTTTCAAAAAAATCTCATATACATGTTTCATACCATGTGTAAACGAGAGGTAAGACAATACTTAGAATGATCTCCAAAATCAGCGTATTTGGTTAACCTCTGGTGCATTTTATATTGATATTAATTTGTGTTCCGTATTTTTATTTCGAAAAGAAGGTATCTAAATAAGCCTATTTAAAATCTAGACCAATATATGGTCTAGATTTTAACTAACCAGAAATATTTAGGTTTGTAATTTTAGAGACCAGAGCGAACAATAATAATTTTTATTTTGGAGATTGAGCCACTTATTGCGGAGGTAAAATCATGAGAAAATCTTAATGATCTAAAATCGTCAACACGCAGTGAGCAAGCATGGTGAACTGGTGATTAATCTCTAAGTAAAGTAAGTAGGTAAAATCTCTGAGTATGAGAAGAGATTTCTGCCCGGAAGTGGGGATTATTTGAAAAAATCCATGCTCATTTCTAAAATTTAACGAGCCCCAATCTTTCTCTAAATGTTGCCAATTACGGCACTTCTTTGCATCGTAAATCCCGTAGTCGCTGTAATCGCCACCTCGGACCACTCATTACCTTTAATTTCTTAATCGTGGTTTTAATTGAAATGTTAAGCTACTTCGATAACGACGCACACGTTAATGTCCAGGGCCGATTAAACTTAGTTTTATCTTTTTGACAACAGGTAGCTTAATGAGCGTAATGACACATTACGTGTTTCGCAAGGGGCTTTAGTGTTGGCCACTTAGCGGGTCCGCTTATCTGACGAAGGATATTATTTCTTGTAATTATGCTGTGTGATCATTAATGGGTGGACTGGATGCTCTTTTGAATCATAATTGCAGTGGCGTGGTTTTATTTTGTTTTACTAATACACTAGCTTTTAGTTGGCTCAGTCGCGTTGCTTTTTTCAATTGTCATTCATTTTATGAGCTACCTTTTTTTTAAATTGCGTGTCAGCATTATATATAACGGGGTGATGAACCATTCTTGCAGCATTTTTTTTAAATTCAAATTCATGTTATCAGCATCATAATAAAAAATGTTTTTATGGTGTTATAAAACTTTTCTTATTTTATGTTTAAGACTTTTATCGATTGTGTTAAGAAATAAGCTCTAAGAATTTTGAGGGATTACTCGGTACTCATGCAAATTAAATTAAATTATTATTTGTTTGGAAAATAATAAAAATAATAAAAAAATTTCTAAAAATTGTTCTACGAAAGTGGTTCAATTTCATATACCGAGTAACCCTACAAAATTCTTGCAGCAATTTTTTTACCATCCTGTGTATTTATTGCTTGTCGCGAAACGTACCTGTAAGCTGTGTTTATTTGTGTAACTTTTTGTAGTTATTAGTTCATTTATCTTTATATATTAAACACTCAACCTACTTAAAGTATAACACACAGTCACGCATTACTCACTTCAATCACACTTTCATCAATTCACAACCCAAAATAAATCGAAACTAATTTAATTAAATACACAAGCATCGCCGGATGACACTCGGTAGTATGCGGCGGTGGCTAGATGCTATGCTGCGCTGAATCGTCGAGTTCATAAAAGGGTTTTATAAAAAATAACTTTTACGTTACACGATGCACGTTCCATTTTTTGTAATCTAAAACATGCAATTTATCCCGTGGCACAAACTACACAATGACAAGCAATTATTAATGTTCTTGCGTTAATTTCAGTTGTCGTTATTAGCGATCGATTAATCACCACAAGTCATACTTCATCAGCGCTGTTTGTCCTGCACTGACGTCTCAATACATCCCTGCTTGTTATAATCACCAGTTGACAAGCCATCAATCTGGTTATTCTCTGTTTAGACCACAAGACTGATTGCAATAAAGTAATTATGAAAAGAAAATTACTTTGAAGACTAAAGAACTCTTTTGTGATACAATTAATATTTTTGTTTATTGAACTTCATATTTTTGAGGAGGATATGAATTTACTTAGTTTCGAATCAATGGGAGTGATTGATATTGAAGTTAAGATAATTAAAAAAAAAAACTTACAGAAGAATTCATTAATTCTGTCCTCTATTTAACATATCATTAGACAAACTATACCTCTTTTAGCACGGAAATGTATTTAATAAGCTTCCAGCAACGGTTAACGGTCAGTCAAGATGAACTGAAACTCTACTTAAAAGAAATGGCGCAGCAGATGCGCCTTGGGGGTCCACATTTTTCTAATGTTACCTATGAAATGGAGCATAAAAGTACAAGTTCGTAGCCGACTGCATACAGCAGTAGCAAACGACGTGTCGTTACGACACGTCGTAGCGACACGTCGTAGCGAGACGTCGCAGCATCATGTCGCAGTCATGATTGCGAACCCAACTGCAGATGGCTGCAGCAGATGGCAGCGTCGTATTCCAGTTAGTTTTGAATAGCGATGGGTGTTGAATCAACAAACTAGTTGAATCAACCGTTGATCTCCTGTCAACGTATTAACGTTAACTGTTTATGAATCAACTAGTTGAATTCGTCAACGACGTTTATGAATTTAACTCGTGCGTCTCGTCAATAATCGAGAACGCAAACGCAACGAACTGAGCAAATCAAAAAACTTACGTTGAAAATAACTATAAATACTACTAATAATAAATATAAATACGCCTGAATAGAATATGGTTTGTAGCTAAGTAATTGTATTCAGTCAATCCTAAGCCTAAAGAAAAAGTATGACGGGAAAGTCATTTAAGTAGAACCATCAATCAAACGTTTTTCAATACAAACATTGAATCAAATCGTTTCTAAAATTGAACGTCGCAGCGTTGAATAAAAACCGTTCAATGAATGAACGGTTTACGTTGCAAGTTGACATTAGTAGTACGTTAACTCGTTGACGAATTTAACTAGTTGATTAATCAGTTGACCAACGTAAATCAACTTTAAAGTTTCGTTAACGGAAAAACCGTCAAAGACCCATCACTAGTTCTGAATGTTCCGTGAGACAAGATGTATGACCTGTTTGAGATTAGCGATCGCGATTTACTTTCTTTTGTTTTTGTTGGATGCATCGTACAGTGCAGGAAATTGGGCCACCTAGTTTATCAGTTTTTCTTCCTCGGAATTGGAAAAACTCATTTTATGAGAAAGATTCGACGTGTCGTCGCTCCAGCATCGGTGGCACTACTGATCTGCGGTCGGGCGACACGTCGTCTGCGGTCGTACGACGTGTAGTCGAGCGACGTGTCGCTAGCTGCGGAAGGTACCTATTCCATAGAAATACATAGAATCCAGTAGTGTCGGAGCGATACGTCGTCTGCTGCTGCTGTCTGCAGTCGGCTACCAACTCGTACCTTAAGGCTGTTTTTTCACCAGAGATGTGTGCTACGAAAGTATTTCAAAGCAGCCAATAAGATCGCTATATTTTACTAACCTTGACACATGTTTGGAAATCAAGCGATCCTATTGGTGGATACCCGTTGCATACATCTTATGGTGGAAAACCAGCCTAAGAAGGGTATTTTGATTTTGTTTTGATACAGGAACCCAATTCTACTAAAAGAAATCTTGATAAATCGCAACCGAACCAAGGCCGAACCGTTCATTCAGACAGTTTTCAATTTCAAAAGCTGTCAAATTGTTTCACACAAAAAACAAAACCAATCATTTTGACGTGCACGTTTGTAGTTCGTTTGCGTTTGGCAACAATTGTGTTAGTTGAATTGCCTCCCAGCAGGGACCTCAGAAACGTTTTTGAAATGCCAAGAAAAAGAAGGGGTTGAAATGAAAAGGGCACTAATAAAATAAAAAAATAAACACCACTAAAGAGTTTTTAATCCGTTCATAATCTACATATTTGTCAACATCAACCTTTTGTTCTTATTTCACCCTTCTACAGCCTGTAGAAATAATCACTTACATTATTTATTATACAATCACAAAATGCAATGTCCATTTGTAATCGATGGCGCATCCAGTTGCAGACGGTGTGTAAAAGTTACATCTTGACGAAACTTAATGTGGGCTTAACTTAAATCAGCTCGCCCACGCGCAAGGATTAAAATATCCTACTGTTACCGCGCGGTAATAAATTCTGCAAGAAGAATTTAAATCATTGATGGTCGCGACTGTTGATATTTTTTTGAGTAATAACAGGTGTATTATAACTTATTGAGATACATTCATATTAATATGAATTCATATCGCGTCGAGGTCGAACTCAGAGTTCGACTCGCGACCTCGCCACGTGTTCAGCTCATGATTAATGCAATTATGGTCTTAATTCCTACTGAATTGTTTTGTAATATGAAGAAATTCCAAGTCATAAAAGCATGGTTGAGGGTGCTTTTCCACCAGAGATGTGCTATGCAACGTTGCTATGGATGCGTTTGATATCCACCAATTATATTCATTGGTCCACATAGCATAGCACTGGTGGAAACTGATTCAACTAAGCTACGTTTTTTATATGGAAGGATGCGTGGTGTGGATGCGTGCTATGGATGCGAGCTATGGATGCGTGCTATGGATGCGAGCTATGGATGCGTGCTATGGATGAATGGTTGCGAGTGGTATAGCTATGTGCAGAGCAGTGCACCTAGAGTAGGCACGCGTTTGTCACCGAAGGTAGACACGCATTTTCATAGCACATCTTACTCGCTCCGCTAGGTGTACATAGCTTAGCATCAGTGGAAACGGTCACATAGTTTCGTAGTCTAGCTTTTACATTCTCGCAGCGTAGCTGCATAGCACATCTCTGGTGGAAAGGTACCCTTATTGTGTGAGCTGCCTTGGTTACTTAGACAACAAAATGCATCCACAGTCCTTTAGGGATGGATCAGAATTAGTTGAATTGATCGAACAAAGATTCACCTCTACCTATCACCACTGGTTCTGCCCCATCTTTTCCTAACAATGTTGGGATCAGCTTCCAGTCTAACCAGGGGGCCTACTCCCTAAGTCCGTCAACGAAGTTAGTCGCCCGTCCGAAAGTAGCCCAAAACGTAGGAGTGAACAAAACAAGTGTCAACTTTTCTGACGGGCAAAAACACATCGGTAGAAAAGGACAACTGTCAAATCGTGTTGTCATTCA
Organism: Amphipyra tragopoginis; assembly: GCA_905220435.1. NCBI lineage: Eukaryota > Metazoa > Arthropoda > Insecta > Lepidoptera > Noctuidae > Amphipyra > Amphipyra tragopoginis. The sequence goes on from HG992006.1 coordinate 11,784,637, forward strand.
TCCTTAGTTCGGGCCCCGAAATAATCGTATGTCCGTAGGTGATAGGGAGTAGGAAACGCTCGTAACTAAGGCCGAAACCACGGGAAGTCCGTGGTTTCGGCCTAGTGCTTAGGGAGTAGACCCCCAGATACGGCTGAATACCAGTATTTTACATTGAGCGACTGCCATCAGACCTCCGCAACCCAGTTACTGGTCAATGCCGATATTCTAAGGTTAGACCTATTGTCAGAATTTCGTGCTTCTGACTACCCTTAACGACTGTCATGGGTATTCCTACGACACTTGGGACCGACGCTTTATCGCGCTCTCCGAGGCACGGAGAGGTCTGGATGTGTAATGAATGGTCACCCATCCATGGATTGACCGCGGCAAGTGCAGCTTAACCTTGTAAATCATACACGCGGTTGTTAATTATCCACGAACCCCCCCCTACCACTACCACCTACCTCTACATACTTAAGAAAAGGCTAGCGAAGTATCCTTTAGTTAGCTGTGTCGATGACCAACTATTTTTTTTAGGCTAACCTGTTATGGCGTTTTTGAACGCACCTCAAATATAATATTTCGAGAGTTGGCAACACTGAATATTCAGAGAGACGCCATATTTCCCGCCGCTCGACCTTCTGTGAAAAGTTCCGCGACAATATTCCATTACTCACAATGTTCATAGCGTGTCGCGTCTTAAGCTATACTATTGTCGTATTACTTCATAAGCTGTATTATCATACTTGGACTACCATTGTCCGTTTTGTGTACGACACGAGTGAAAATATACTTACTAACTTAGAACCAAATAGTCAAGTTGGTTTTGGTGTAACTACTTAATAGTTATTCTTGATACTTTGTATACGAAGGGATAATCAAATTAATGATTACCTGAGCCGTTATCGATAGTATCGGTGAGTTACACACAACGCCTATGTCTTGCTGAAACTTAGTGCGAACTTTATTAAAGGGATGCGCCCACGCTCACGCGCATTACCGCGCGCTGATAAATTCAACTCGTCTTAGTAATTGTTGTGTTGCCTTAATTTTTTTTGGGTCATTAACAGTTGTAATAATTATTGTGGAACGTGGTGGAAACAAGAAACAATTACAGCTGACACGTTTGGTGTAGTGGCCAAACGATTGACTCTTGCGCTACAGGTCGTGAATTCGATTCCCGCACGGAACAATTTTTTTTTTGGCCTACAGATAGTTGTTCCGGGTCATGTGTGAAGATTTGTGTCTGTAGCCACGATACAGAAGAAAACCAAACCAACTAAGTCTGAGGCAAGGATTTTTTTTAAATTTTTTATTATATTATTGCTGTCGAGAATTCGAGATTCTACCATCTTCACACTTAAATTGACGACGCGGTTACTAGTTAAGTTTTACATAACATAACATCACGCCTTATATATCCCGAAGGGTTGGGCAGAGGTGTATAGTACACCCACATTTCGCCGTTATGTTAAAGTCCCATGTAATAGGGGGCGAGTCTATAGCCATCCACCGGGCACAAATCCAGACTCCGGGCTGCTACTGAGAAATTCCACACGGAAAAACCCAATAACACTTTGCCCGACCTGGGGATCGAACCCAGGACCTCACGCTCAGCAGTCGCGCTTGCGACCAATAGACCAAAGAGGCAGCCTAGTTAAAAACTTTTTATTGATTTATCGATACACTCAGCGAATTACAGGCAATACTTGTCTCAACGAAACTTAATGTGAGCTTAAAGGGTCTGCCCACGCGCCGAAAGATTAAAACATCCTAGCGTTACCGCGCGGTGATATAAATTCAGCTCATCTTATTGATCACCATGTTCGTTGCACCCGACGTTTGAAATAAGGCTCATTTCAAACGATTTACGATTGCGGCGTACCTTACGATTTGCGAAGTATGTTTTTTTGTGTGTTAAGGTACGAAAATAAAAAAATGGTTAAGTATGCGTATAAAATATATGTGTCTTGTTCTTTTGATGTAAGTGAGTTACCATCATATAAATAGTGACATTCACCATCATATAGTGGTTCATTTGGTACGGTTCAAAATGGTTGCACTTCGAGGAATACCTCATACTTATTACTTGACTGCCAAGGCATCTGTTTAAGTATGTAGGTTTGTAATATTATTTATTAAAGACTGCTGCTTTTGTTATAATCCGGTTAAAAACTGTTTTTTTACAACTATAGGCTGGGCGGAGGACGGATTTCCACAATTATTAAGGTATCGTTGAAAGTTTTTGATCTGACTGTACAAAACAGCTTTTTTTATTGGTGTCCGAATCATCAGTGAAAAATATATTGAAATTAAAATGTCAATTCGGACAGTGTGTCCTAATATATTGTGTCCGAGTCGTCAGCAAGTCATGTCCACAGCTTGAAAGACGGTTTTACAAGTCAACTTGCGCAGTAAAACCTGCTAGTGGATTTGGCGCTTTAGACTCAGAAAATAATTGTAGTCTCAACATTATATGGAAATAGGTTTTCTATATTTATGACTAGCTTTTACCCGCGGCTTTGCTCGCTTTAATTAAGCTTAAAAACACTCTTAACACACTACTAAAGTTTCTGTAATAATATAATTCAATCGTGATTCGAACACGTGGCGCCATCTACGAACGTTATTGTTGTTTTCCTCGGGAACAGAATTTTTTTTTGGCATAAAAGGTACCCTATGTCCGTTTCTGTACACCTGACAACGGATATGCAAAATTTCAGGATGATCGGTTCAGTGGTTTAGGCGTGAAAAGGTAACAAACAAACAAACTTACTTTTACATTTATAATATTAGTAGGGAAGTAGGGATTAGTGTTGAGTAGGACATACAAGAGGCAGTACATTTGTCCCGTACATGACGTCAAAATGTAAGAGCGGCTCGACATTTAAAAGTGTACTACTTCAAACTTCAACTTTTATGTCGCGGTAGTCGCATTACTCGTTACTCTCGGTAAGTAAACTGTAGGGTGAGACAGAGAGGGAACGAGGCACATGCTACAATAGCACGTCATTGTCAGTGTGTCAGTGTCAGTGGACATTACGCGACCGCGACTCGACTCGCCGCAGTAACGTCAAATGTCATATTCGTACTCGTTACTTCAATCGTATCACCGAGCTTCAGTACGCCTCACCTCATTTGAAGTAATACATTGTACTGGCTCAGAGCAAAAAAGAGGCTACTCTTACAAACTCTTTTTCAAGTCGTGTCCTACCCAACACTAGTAGGGATAGGGATGATGTCCTGGGGGACTAATAAGTTAATAACGTCACATTTGGTAAAACATATTTTGTTTTATATTCGTAATAATAGCGAGGGGCTCGTGGCAAATTAATAACCGCGTGGATCATAAGATTTGCAAGGTTAAGCTGCGCTTGACGCGATCAATCTGTGGATAGGTGATCGTGATTCTTTAGGCTGAGCATCCACCAGAGCTGTGCTAAGCTGCGTAGCGAGGAATGTGTTTTGTAAGCACCAATAGAATCACATCATTTACCTAGCTACGCTCTGCGCAGCTCTGGTGGATATGGGCTTAGCGGAGCGAGGTTTTTGTTCATACAAAACAAGCGAGAAATGCGAGCGAGGGATGTGTTGCGAAAAATGTGTTACGAGGAATGTGTTGCTAGGAATGTGTGCGAGGATTTGAAAATATGCGCCTACCAGTCAGTCAATAGATGGTGTTTGGAAGAGGTAGATGATCACTTGTACACATTAACACATTACGCATCACACATTCCTCGCACAGCTCTAGTGGATAGGGTCGCACCGTTTCACATCCTCGCTACACATTTTCGCACCGCACATTTTCCTGGCACAGCTCTGGTGGATGCTCAGCCTTACACATCGAGGCCCCTCCGCATCATACGAATACCTATGACAGTCATTACGGGTAGTCAGAAGCCCGACAACTAAGCCTAATGCTAGACAGCCAGTGTAACATTAGGATATCAGCATTGTCCAGTAACTGGGTTGCGGAGGTCTGATGGCAGTCGCTCTGTGTAAAATAATGGTATTCAGCGCCGCATCTGGTTAGACTGGAAGCCGACCACAACATAGTTGGTAAAAAAGGATAGGCAGAATATTCATAAACATACTTTCAACAAGGGCTGCACATCTAGTCAGCAGTTTTTACGCAGTTGGGACTGGAAATGCAATCTACTTTTAGTTATGACTAGCTGTACCATACATGCTTTGCAATGCACTTTTTCCTACTTACTACCTACCTACCTACTAGTTACCCACCTTCAGAAACAAAATCAAAATAGTAACAAAAAGTTAAAACCATTTTCATGCATGCGGTAAACAAATGAAGAATAAGGACATACTGAGAATTTAGTTTTTTTTTAACATTAAAATTTTCTTTCATAAGAACCTTCTCCTGACAATTATGAAAAAAACAAAAAAAAAAAATAGCGAAATCGGTCCAGCCGCTCACGTGTGATGCCGTGACCAAGGGAAATAGGGATACATTTTTATATATACAGGGTAGGTCAAAAATTGTGGATCAAACGAAACAGGGCGATAGTTGGAGTTATTTGCAGTAAAAAATATCTCTGTGGCAGAGCCCTAACTTGATCTCCTTAAAAGTTATGACAATTTGAGTGTTTTTAAGAAAATATCAAAATTTGTAATAAATAGGCAATTAGAGTAAAATGGGTACCTATTTTAAAACAATAAATGGTGTTTAGTTGCTTGAAAGTGCTTTTATCAATATCTTCTCTCACGAAAAATTATTTGTAACTATGAAACCTTACTGTAAAAAAAATTTGGTAGCAAAAAATGCTGCAAATAACCCCAACTATCGCCCTGTTTCGTTTGATCCACGATTTTTTACCTACCCTGTATAGATTACGAATATGAAACGAAATATGATTTACCAAATGTGACGTTATTGAGATGCAGAATTATTATTTGGATTATAAGAGGGCAACTACCATCTATGAATAGTATAAATTGCAGTCGCTTTATGCGTCTGTCTGTTTGTTCGCTTACTTCTTTTATACTCAAAGGATTTTTATATCGCTTTCATCTTACGGAAGGCTTTAAGCTACAAAACTTACCCAAGCGACGCCGGGGCGGGTCGCTAGTCTACCATATTACTGAAACGTGTTAAGCGATACAGAAAATTAATACGTATTAACTTAACGGAGAACCACTTCTCAAGAACACTGATCCGTAAGCAAATGTTATTTGTTTGTAAAACAATAGGATTTGGTTATAAAATGTAATAGCGTTCGGTTACGGTCGGGCGGCTTCGGCGGTGTTCGGCGGAGCCCGGTCGCGGCGGCCATTCTATTGTTCTACTGCTAATTGAATCGATGCCACTGATAGATTGCGTGGCGCTTGCGGCTGGCGGCACCGACGTCCAACGGACGTTTAACTTACCTTTAATTTGTTTTAACTTTACTCTTTTCAGTCGGAATTTAAACGGGAACCTTTAATTTATGTGAGGGCTGGAACCGTTAGCAACAAATTTGCTGTGCTGGCACATATAAATGTAGCCTACTTTTGAGATATAGTTTGTGCCACGAAACTTAATGATAACTCATTTTCCATAAGGACTAATGCTGTATAAAGAAGCAAAGCCTACAAAGGCACTCTTAAAATCTGATGTTTAACTTACAGAATCCCTGTTATTGCACTTCTTAATTATTTTGTTTTAAACCCACATATTATTGAAATGATGAACGCAAAAGTGTAAGAAACGTAGATCATTAGGTAAGAAATCATTACAGAGATGTATACAATTATTTAATGATGTAATTTAGTCATCACTTCAAAACGCTCCAAGCATTAAATAAATATCTTCCTTAATTATTAAAATGTATTCAGCTTATTTACGCAAAAAGTTAGCTAATCCAACTAATGTTTAACCTTCGTTTAATAGTACCACCGAACGTACCCGTAACGAATCGTTACCGCTACCGGACAATGGACAAATCGAATCTGTCACGGCGCCCGCGCATCGTACTGTACCGTCACTATTACACGCGGTCAATCAGCTCGATGCCTTTGCGAGTTTTTTTTTTAAGGGAAGAAAAGAAAACCTGTTTATTTTATTTGGTAAGATACTGTTTTTGATGGCCAGTGTTCAATGTAGTTTAATTTGTTTACAAGAGAGATTAATGAATTGTACTCGTAACAGTCGTAACCCATCAACATAATATAACATAACATCACGCCTGCATTCCTCGAAGGGTTGTGCAGAAGTGTATAGTGCACCTTGATTTCGCTGTTATGTTTAAGTTCCATGTAATAGAGGGCGAGCCTATTGCAATGTAATCCAAGCTCCAAGCTGCTACAGAGAAATTCCACAAGGACAAACCCCAATAACACTTCCCGACACACGACCTCACGCTTAACAGTCGCACTTGTGACCAACGTGGCAGTCCCAGTTGGTCTAGCCAACGAGGTGCTCAATTTAACCTATCAATAGGCGTGGAAATGTAGTTACCAAAGGCTATATTATGAAAATGTTTTCTTAATTTGACCAGTGGAATCGGAAAACTAAAACTCTATGGTAAAATAAAATAATAGAGTTTACTTGCGACTACACACGTTATACCTAGCCTTTACATACTTTTGAAATAAAGTAGATTAGTAAATTACTTGTTAAGGAATCGTTGGCTACAACTGCCCAGGAATGAAAACAATCAACATAGGAGGTACATTGTCTTCTGACATTCATGTCGTATTTTCGGATTACTCAATCGACACACCTTAATATTTCCTATTCAGTGACATCAAATGCAGTCAGTTTCTATTTTCATCGTGATTAAATAGAAACTCACTATAACACTATACTCAAAATAAACTATTTGAAAGCCAGCCCTTAGCATAATAAGTGGTGAAAGAGAATGAAATGAAACATCCATAGAATCCAGAAAATAATACATGCAGTTCTCGTATTTTCACATTAAACAAGATTGAAGAATAAAATTATCAGGAGAAATGTATTGGACCGCGGTGTTGCGACGTTGACGAGAATTAAATAGAGCTAAATAAGGAACGATTAACTGCCGTGCACCTTGTGAGTTGTAAGATACTGTCTCATCTAATTGAAAGTGAAAGAAATTAGCATAAACAGAGCTACATATTCAGAGTTCCATTGCTCGATAATCTTTTAGCGAGGAAAGCAAATGTTAATTCTGTTCGCTTTGTGTTGCCGCTATGTAGTCACGTTCATTAAGCTTAATAACATAATTTCGAAAAGTAATTACTTCATTAATTAACAGTTTGTTCGTCTGCACAACTCAATCGGCATAGCTCTTAATTTGCGTGAAGGCGCAACGCATTGATTAAGCAATCTATTCAATAATACGTAATTACATTTTATTGTATACTCAGAGTAATATACGATTAAATTACATTGTGTGGGGTGTTCGTTTTGTAGCCTATTTGTGTGGAAACAATAAGGTACAATAAGACTTGGAGATTGGTTCATTTTTATTAAAATTGCTTTTGATTATGTACGTTTGGATTGAGGAGCCACTTCACGATTTTAAAAGGAAACTCACCCCCTTATTTAGTAGGAACGCAGATAATTTTGTAGGCCAAATTCTGAAATTTGTAGTAAAATATATCCAAAGTTAGATCAATGTAAAAGTGGCTCCTCAATCCAAACGTCTGAATTGAGGAGCCACCTGGAACACGGAAAGTATTTAATGAATATTTGTGAAAATGTTGTATCATTTAGTAGTAATTGTGTATAGTACCTACTAAAAATCTCAGTTCAGTAGTGTTGATATTCAAGAATATACAATACTTTTAATGTGGCTCCTCAATCTATACATAAGAGCGTGAATTTCCATGAAAATAATTGGTCTATTTATATTCCACTCCAAAAAACATTTAGTAGTAAGTATGTTCGAATTTGTAGCATATAGAGAAAGTAGTAAAACTGAGTGAATTTAGTAAATAAACTCATTTTATTTGGCTCCTCAGTCCTGACGTCCTGCATAATAAATAATTGATTGTATCTGCCTGAGATCACAATGGAATCAATAACCAGAGACGTTAACATTTAGTATAAATGTCTACTAAATACATATGTACAAATCAACATTGTATATATTCGGTATCTGAAAAACAAATTACTTTTCGATAATCATTAGGAATTCGCTATTAAGGGTGACCATGTTGTGTGTGTACCTGGGACAAACAGTCAAACTAGGTAAGTCCAACTTCGTTAAGTTAGGGAACCTACGGAAAATCTTCTCGTCCAAAATACCGCAGTGTTTCGAAACAAAAGTCTTTGACCAGTGTGTGGTGCCAGTTATGACTTACGGCACTGAGACGTGGCGTTTTACAATGGGCCTCATAAGAAAGCTCAAGGTGACTCAAAGGCCAATGAAGAGGGCTATGCTCGGAGTTTCTAAATTACAGTGGGGAGCTCATATAACTGCCCTTTCTAGTAGGTTAAGTTCTGCTGCTTTTGCAGTCAGAAGAATTAGACAGCTAACTGACGTACCTACTGCCCGACTTGTTTATTTTGCATACTTCCACAGCATTATGTCATATGGTATTCTGCTGTGGGGGGCAGCGGATAATTCCATTACAGTAGAGTGAGAAATAGAATGAGAATAATGCAGGTTAATGTAAGAAATAAACTCACATAAGAGTAACAAATAGAAAAATATGCCTCCTAGGATTGCCATAGCAGTTAAGGGCTGACCAGTCCCGACAGACAGCACCCGTTCACGAGCATGACGTGCACATCCGCATCGCTTAACTCAACCATATTGTAGGGAACCCAACGACCAGATATACAACGCCACCATCAGCAGAACATTTAAGTGAGCATGACAGACTCATACTACCAGACAATAGGCGGTAATATGATTTGATTATAGATGTATCATTAATTGCTGCATGATGCTCATACTTTACAATTTGGAACACAATATTTGGAAATCAATTAATTTATTCACTTGACAGACATATCTGTGTTGCTGGGGAGTTTGTTGCGCCATTTCTTCTTCACAGCATAAACACTAGGAAGCGGTGAAGGGAGGGCTTTTTGGGGGATGTCTATATTGTAAAACCGACGTTCAAAAAGAACTAAGTAATTCTAGTCTATTTTGAATAAATGAGTTTTGAGATTTCTCGGCGAGATCGAGTTAAAAATGAGGGGGAACTTTGGGGGAGGTCCAGCAGTGGACGTTTTTCGGCTGAAATGATGATGATGATCATTAGAACTTAAAATGGGATATTTACCATGTTTATTATTTGTTGTGAGCTTCCGATATTTCGGCACCGTTACAAGCGCCGTGATCACGGGTGAACTGAAGTAATTGCGGGTGGATGTCTATGAGCAGACGAAACGGTCTACCCTCTTTCTTGTTCGTTTTTTGCGTTCGACGCCACTACCACTGTCTCTTATATCACTCAAAACACGGTTCTTACCCTAGATTTATGTTTCTATAAGCCACGAAACGAAAATTTTCTTTTTAAATAATGTATTCATGGTCACCCTTCAAAATAATTTCATAGGAAATTATAGAATAGCTAATAACTTCGTAGATATGTACTTTTTTATGGCAGGATTATACGTACATTTAGTAGAAATTTATACAAAATGTAGGTGTTTTTTGTTCCAAATTTCGTGACAAGTATAAGTAGATTAGAGGCAAGTCTATTTACCGAAGCATCTCAATTGAGGAGCCACATTAAATGTGCTATATCTCCCAATTCATTCATTTTTGATTACTGACTCTTATCCTACAAATCTAATATACTTACTACTAAATGATGAAGAAATTGCGCATTAATTGAACTACTGCTTCTTTGAAAAATGACGAGTAGTATGTGTATGGTCTGAGGAGCCACATATAATATATGGTAACTTTTTTAATTTTAACACTACCAAGCTCAGATTTTGTCTACTAACTACTCTGAAATACTACTAAATCATACCAAATTATGATATATATACATCCATGATGTTCCTAGTTCTGACGTGGCTACTCAATCCAAACATTTAGATTGAGGTGCCACCTTTATGTTCCTATAACTATTGAAGTATTATACTACAAAATCGAGGATCGAACCTACAAAATTTTTAAACTTACTACTAAATAAGTATTTAATTTCATTAAGATACGAAATGTGGCACCTCAATCCTTACGGACATTTTTGATTTGATATAAGTTTTGTTGAAACCTGTAGGAAAATAATGAAAGTTATGGCATTGGATTCGAATGCTGGCAACGAAACATTTGCAGAAACCTTTGCCCCGACATAGCCCGTAGATTTGCAGTACATTTTCTCCTAGTAACTATAACTTACACATCGTTATACTACGCAATATACGACATACACGCGAGCGACCTTCAGTACAATAATACTTATATCTAAGAAAAGCTGATTTTAAAATGGAAGGAATTTTATGTGTTGGTTTAAGTATAAGTAATAGTAACATTATCAAAATGTTGTTAAAAATTCTTGATGATCTAACTTCCTATATGTCACCATAATTTCAAGCATGCCCAACTCACCATGAAATACTGCAAACACAAGCTTACAACAAAATATCTACAATTACGAATATAATGTGCCAACGCACCCACAGTACTGGTGTCGCAAATAGTAGAGGACAAGGCGCGTCATGTATTACCATAAAATAAAAAGGTATAGAAGGCCTACGAGTAAATAAGGGCTCTTTCTTTCTTCTGATATAGGATAACTGATAGACAATATTTTTATCACGGGTGTATATGAATACATTAAAAAAGGCAAGGATCTCGGTTATAATATTTTATTCCTTGCTGTAATTTACATGGTTCTTCTTCTTCGTGTCATATATTGAGAGCAACGACGAAAGGACGACGTACAACCACAGATCGTAGAATGTGTAGATTATAAAGACTTATTAGATCATGTGTACTTGTATAGTGCGCCGAAGATGCTTCTGCAGTCCGTCCATGCCACAGACTAAAGACATCGTGGCGTTAACAACGGGTCACTTCTTATTTTATCTGCTAATTTGGGTCAGCCACCTAATTCAGAACCTGGAGAGGTGTGCAAGATATTACATGGAACGCTCTGTCAACGGCGGTGTTTGTAAGCCCAGTTTCCGCATGCAGAGATAGCACGTGTTTTAGAAGCAATTTTTTTGTTTATTTTCATCACCATCATCATCATTTAGCCGAAAGACGTCCACTGCTGGACATAGGCCTCCCCCAAGCATCGCCACTATCTATGTTGGGGGGTTTGCCATAATCACCACGCTGTACAGGCGGGTTGGCGATCGCAGTATGGTTGTTAAAGTACTCAGCGAATGCTGCTGCCCATCCTCTAGTGAATCCCTTAGTCGCCTTTACGACACCCTTGGGAAGAGATGGGGTAGTGCTATTATCGTCCGGCACCACACGGACCGTTTGTTTGTTGTTTGTTTCTATTGGTGTCTACGAAATAAGTTTTTTCTTCGGTAAACTAAAACTTACTAAAAAGTAACATGTTAATTTACATTAATATCTAAGTCAGGTGGGTACCTTACTCAGATATTAAGGTGACTTGAACGCAATGCACGCACGCCCTGATCAGATTATGCTGACCGACTGACAACCACTTAAACAAGCTGAAATAATCCCATAGGCCAGTGAAATTAGTTATTCAACATGTTTTCTACAAGCATAACGTCCGTCCGGGGCCTATCGGCCTATCCACATCTCCACGTCATGACGTCGTCAACGTGGAACGGTGCGGTGACGTGGCACGGTGAGTTGACGTAATGTGCAAATTTACGTTACCGTATCGTAAAAATGCACGTCAGGATCATTGTTAGATTTATCGTTGACCATGTAGATCCTGAATTTTAATAAGAGAAACAGTAAGGTATGGTTTTAAAGTATCGGAGCACATAGACGGCGACTAACACGCGGGCGTGGAGAGGGCGGGCGGAGCGCATATACGTGTGCGCTTGCGGCTAGAGGCGGAACGTGTTACGATACGGTAACGTAAATTTGCACGTTATGTCAACGCACCGTGCCGCGTTACCGTACCGTTCCACGTTGACGACGTTGACGTGGAGATGAGGACAGGCCCTATGCAGTACTACATTGTTCAAAATGATGAGTACAATGACCCCTTAAGAGGTTGTTAGTGTTTTACCAATCACTCCCAAACTGAATTTCGACAAATTGTTCTACAACAAGATTTTACTTCGACACTATGGAACTCCGACATTACGCTACTCCCGCAATTATGGAACTTCAACACCTAATTTAGGGCACCCCGACACGGATAGGTTAGGTTCGAAGGATGACGTGGGCTAGAGTGAACGAGCAAAGCGAGCGAACTACGCTCCCATCATCCCCTTCGTGTTAGGTTACTTTAAATCCCAGTGACGAAGTTCCATAATCGTCGGAGTTCTGTAAAAAATCGCAGAACGTACAATGGGGATGATTCGAGTACCTACCTCTAAGGATGCTCTACCTCTGGACGTCCGCTTGACACTATTTTTTGGAACACATTGTATAATACAGGGAAAGTCGTGCTAAATATTAAAGGACGTTATTTTTCAGGTGATTTCTAATGGATTTGAATCCATAATATGGTATCCGAAATTTAACCGTTATGGAGATATTGAATTTTAAAGATATTTTTATGTTGTGTAGTACAAAACTTGGGCCTATTCAAATAACGTTTTTTTAAGATTTTATGAACATACCTAGTAGATGTTATACCTTTTTGAATAGCTAAAGAGACGTAGAAGTTTTTAAAATTATTTGCAGAATAAGTTCCATACATTTTTGTATGTTTTTATTTATTTATTTCATATAAACATAAAACTATCATTACAGGTACTTATTACCTAATGCAATAGCCTATGCACATAAATATTAAAAACTAAAACAAAAATTGTAACATAAACAATAAACTAACCTAAACAAATTACACAATAAGCGACCCGTGTGAATTCGTTCAATGTACACAAAAAGAGATCCATTCTATGAGCCATCGTGTTGAGCGCACGCAGCGCACGCGTGAGCGGTGCGCGCTGCAGCAGGCATGTACGCGCACGCGGCACGGCCAGCAGCTCCGGCCGCCGCCGCCGCCCCACGTACTCGTCCGGGACGCACAGCACAGCTGGAGTACCTCCAACACGTTCGGATTATGGATTTTTCCGCGGATTAATTTAAATAGGTAGACGGTGAGAGCTACTTCCCTTCTTACTTCGAGCCTGTAATACCCCACCATACCCAGAACAAATAGAGTAGGGTACAGGAGCGGATAGCCTGGGTATAGCCCATACTGCTTCAAATACACGAACCTTACAAATTTGTTTTGGATACGTTCCAGCATCAGTTTGTACTTCTCCTCGTGTGGTGACCATATTACGGCATTGCACTCCAGGTGACTCTTCACGAGTGCCTCGTACAGTGCTTTCAAAGCTCCTATGTTCGTGAAGTTGTTTGCTTGGCGCAATATTAGTCCCAGATTCCGGTAAGCTTTCTTGCACACATCAGTGATATGCTGGCGAAACTGTAGATCAGCAGTGAAGCGTACACCTAAGTCCCGTATCTCTGTCACACGCTGTACCGGCGCCCCGTCCATAAGGTATTGGTAATGGCTCGGGGTTCGTGCGCGACTGAAAGACAGCACGGAACACTTAGTCACATTAAAAAAAAGTCTATTTTTTAAGCTCCAGCTTACTATGCTATCTATATCTCGCTGTAGTGTGGCGTGGTCTGCGTTATGCTCAATTTTATGAACCAGTTTTAGGTCATCCGCGAAAAGTAAGGGCGTAGACTTGTTGGCTACCTTCGGTAAGTCGTTTATTGTCAAAATGAATAAAAGAGTCAAAATGTTAAAAACACTTAGTGAAAATTCTTTAATTCTAACCGCTGTCGAGCAGTCTTTATATGCTGTTAGTAGTAGGTTCAGTTTTTGTTAATCACTTTTATTAATTGACATCTCTAACAAGATACAAAAAAAACGGACCCTAGGAGCTCTAATCCCAAAACAAGCCAAAAAATAAAGGATTTTTTTAAAATATCTTTAAAATTCAATATCTCGAGAACGGTTAAGTTTCGGACACCATATTACAGAATCAAATCCATCAGAAATGACCTGAACAATAACGTCCTTTAATATTCAGTACGACTCTCCTTGTAACCCTGTATATGCAATTATGCATCCGCGTGCTGCATGGAGTGGAACTTTTAACCTACCTATTTTATGGTTTTAGTATTACCATCTAAAATAACATGTCATCAGTTAACATGTCGTAACAAGTCATTGCACACGGTACGGTACCCGTGGCAATTACGATTCTCGTAAAATCGAGTAATAAAGCAATCGCCGAAGCACGCGAGTCGCAATAGTTTGTGATGGTTGTTACCATTACGAATATTGCCATGAATTAGGGATGGTAAAATACATTTTCCCTTCCCTTCAAACTTCAAAACTCATTTATTCAAATTAGAATAGAATTACTTATGGTATGTCTACACCAGGGGCCCAATTCTCCTAAAATAAATTGTTGCCAAACGCAATCGAACCACAACCGTCAGTCAGTGTTTGTTTTCGAAAACTTTCAAAATGATTGATTTTGTTTTTTGTGTCAAACAATTTGATAGCTTTTGAAATTGAGAACTGTCTGAATGAACGATTCGGCCTTGGTTCGGTTGTGATTTATCAAGATTTATTTTAGGAGAATTAGGCCCCTGTGCGCTTTCATGTTCATGTTGCGCTTTCAACTTTCAATTCCTCTTGTGTCAAACGCATGCAAAATTGATTGCCATAAGACGCATGTAGCTTATTGTCTACACCGGTGCGTCTTGGTCAGTCGTCAGTCGACATACAATAGACGGATTAGCGTGCGCTAGGGGCAAGCGCTTTTGTCGAACTAGTATTAAGGCATGCGCTTATTGCATGCGCTATGGCGCTTCACGCATGCCTCAGACGAAGACGCAAGATGAACATGAAAGCGCACTGGTGTAGACATAGCTTTAGTTCTTTTTGAACGTCAATGTTACAAAAGATAGCAGCATTTTATTCTGAGAAGGGGACCGTGGCTAGCACATCGTAGGTCACAACGAAAACAGAGAAATGTACGACGATGAGACCGTAAAATGGGACAGTAATGGGCTGATTTTATCCTCAGTGGGAACGGGCTACAATATAAAAGCTCCTCACCAAACGCAGGGAATAGATAAAATTCAACAAAACCCAGCACGCTTGGTGGTAGGATCTATGCGGTCCGTCTGGCTAGCTACCACCTGAACATTAAAGTCCAGCGCCAAGCAGTTTACTGTGTTTCGTAGTGTGTATGTGAGAGCCAGAAGAGTATAGGGGAATCCTTCTATATCTTTGTTACTTGGATTCGTGTGCTCCATCTTAGATCCTGTGTACGGTTACCGAAAGGCGACTAGGGCAAAAAGTGTCAAAGTGAAAAAAAATGCTAATATTTTTAGAAAGATGACGTTAATGCTGAATGTGACAGTTAGAGCAAATCGCAGCGCTTACTCAGCGATGTGGTTCTACTAGGGAATCAAACAGATGTAGTGTACTTGTCTCAACCTAAGCCTCTACACAGCAATCTTTTAGCTTTCATAAGTAAAGCGCTGAGCGAAGATCACGTACATAAATTTGAAAAGCAGACATGCAATGACTGAGATTCATCCGTTCTTCAGTCATGTTCAGCAGTCTTCAAAGCTTTAATAAAACTCATGTTCAGAGTATAAGTTTAATATCAAATCGGAACATCAGTTACTTTTTTAAAACCTGTATCCAACCTTAAAAGTACTTTATGGCTAGCTATATCCCTGACTCATACGCGCGACTGCGCACGAGTGATCGATTTATAGTGAGTACAAAACTTTCGCAACAAAATTTTTTTGAATAAAATTCTTGTAAGTTTAAAACGGACATAGATTAACTAAATGGTATGCATAACTTCCTTCGTCCGTAATTAAAGTTTTCTTCGTAAACTCTTATAATTAAGAATGTTCCTGAAATTATTTTTTGCATCGAAGAACGTGACTCGCGGATTTTCTTCTGTTATTCAGAAAAGGTTGATTAAAAATTGCTTTAAAAAAAATGATAACTGATAATGACAACCATTTTTCCACAAAGAATAGGGTGTTAAAAAATTAACTCGGAATTTTGTGGGTTACTCAGTGTCGGAAATTGATCAACGTTCGTAGAAAATAGCAGGGCAATTGTGTAACTTACCAACATCAATCATGACATTTGATGTGTCAAAAACAATATTCATTGCTTGGTACAGTTAATTGTAGAGAAGTCGGATTTTTAATACATACGTTTGCTATGGAAATTTTTAACCTGTCAAAATCAAAGCCAATAGCGATTACGAGTGAGTTGCGCAATTAGAATGCTGGTTTTCGAAATTTGCCTTTTTTCATTAACCACACAAAGTTTATTTTAATTTTTATTAATCCCGAAGAGTTATTTTTTTAACAACCTATACCTACATGACTCAAGCTACTGAGCTTTAAAATCCTGTAAAACTTCTGCTTCTTTTATCATTCACAAATAAAGCATACAATGAGCATCACCTTTTCCAAAATTCAAATCTATGTAAAACACAGATATCAATCAGACCTCCACAGATGGAAGTGTTAGTTACGAGACCACCGAGGTGCATCCAGTCGTTGGCCGAGATTTACGAGTCAATGTGTCACCAGTCCCACGAAGACAACGGAGTACGGACGGTGAGCGTCAACAAGCTAACTGGTTTACGACCTGCTTTGTTTTCAACGCCTTTTGGTTTCGTCGGCTTTTCGTCCTAGTGTTAACGAATTCGTATAATTCCTTCAAACCACATGATCTATTAATGGTACAGATTAACCCCGCACGGGATTTAGATTGATTAAAAATAAATAATAAAGTTTTTTTTTTCCAAAAAATTTTTTTTTCTTTTTGAAAATTTCGATGCCATGCATAAATTAATGAAGGCACGGCGACACAGCTGACCGGCACAACTAGCGCGATATCGCTCCACGCAGTCAGTTAACTTGGAACGCTAAAATTACTCAGATACAGAATGTGATGGTACATTTTGTGAAAAAAAAAATTGTTCGTTCTGAAAAAAACTTGTGCAGGGTCAATCAGTGATCACGCGGTTTGAAGGAATTACACGAATTCGTTAACACCCTGTATATACCTAAGATGTTTAAATTACATGGGCTTTGTGACCCATGGACCACGTTTGCGCAGTATCGGTGTACTTTAAATGATTTATGGTACAACTTAAAAGAAATCTCTTTTCACGAAGCTAAATTCAAGTAACTATCTCCCTAAGTAACCTATTGAATTTATGGAGTATTTTACACGTCATGTCATATTCGTATGTGATCGTAGATACTACAACAATATTTCAAATTTTCCATTACAACTTCTTTGTACACTTCTTGGTGCTCATGACTGTACTAATTTCGGGAATAGAAAAGGAGGTAGTAAACATAGCCATTATTTTTGGCGCAACTTAAAAGAGACCTATGTGGCTATCGGTATTAATTAATATAATAAAGCTGAAAATGATAAAAAAATCAAATATCTTGATTTGGCTCGCGAGATTGTTGACATGTGGGAGATTGACTCAGCAGTCATTGTACCGATAGTCGTTACAGCCAAAGGTTTAATAGCCAAGAGCCTTGATCAACATCGAGGCTCTCCTTAGGCAGCTGGATCAAGGGTTTGATTCAGAAAGCGGTACTTCTGGACACGGTGCGTATCGTTAGGTAGTTCCTCTCTCTGGAGCCCTGACCGCCGGCAGCTTGGACCCTGTTCCCGATGCCGGTGGGCTACTATTTTTTTTATATTTTTAAATGTTTTTTTTTGTTTTTTTATAGAAATGTTTAAAAATATAAATTGTATGTAAGTAACATGAATAAACGGAATAATATAATAAACCGTGTTGTCGCACCTACAAGATTTCTTACTTATGGTAGTTAAATTGAGGGAAAAAGTCAAGGAATACTAGAAAGTTCGTCGAAAAAAGCCAATAAGATAAACTCTGCTTGCTAGGAAAGAAAAGAAAAATGAGCTATCGAAAAAAATATCTCGAATCGACTTCCTATAAAGAGATATGAAATTAAAAGTACTCACTCGTTCAATAAATTGAATCAAACTATAATTAAAAAGACATACATAAGCCTATTTTTAGTAAAGTTCACGTCCAGCTTGAAGGTATGTTCGAAGTAATTTATATAAAAGTAATATGAAAAATATAAACTGATTTACGTTTAACTTGCAATGGCGTAGATATTAAGTTCTGTTGATAAAAATCGACACCTGAAACGCAGCATTCAATTAGCGAGATAGAAATCAAAGATGAAATTCACGTGAATTAGAGTGGGGCTCAATCGAGTATCGAGATGGTATCAAGTGAAGCGAATGTCGTGGGGGATAATCGTTCGCGGTATCCGATACAACACTAGTATCCAGATATTTTAGCCCTTGCTGGCAAATTATAATTACCTTGATTATCATATTTAAAGATTAACAACTTCATAAAACAGATTCACGAATTATTAAATATTTCTATTCGATTTACGTTTACCAGGGTGAATCGTTCGTAATTATACGGTTTCGGTCCTTTCAGAATAAGGAAGTGTTTTTATGAACTAAATAATTAAGCGGTAATTAACTGAAGTGACCAAATAATTGAAATAGTACTAGGTACCTACTCCATTTGAGAATATACAGGGTGATAATTTGAGATGGGGCAGTAAGGGCAGCTACCTTAACCGTCGTAGCTACAGGAAAAAGTTTTTAGGAGACTGGACCTATTTTTTTTAAATGTTTTGCTTTAAATTTACAGATTTTGTAAAAAAAAACAGTTAGCTAGAAAAAGAGCAGTTCTCACAAAACATTTTTATGATGCCAATCGATCCTATTTTCCTAATATATAAGGATTAAAAGACTCTTCCGGACTAACAGAAGTTGGAGTAGTACTAGAAACGTCAGAAATCGCAAAAAAACTTATTTGAGATGGGGCAAGTGATAAAGGCAGCTCCTTTAATCGTTGTGGCAGCAGGAAAATGTTCTTACGAGACTGTCCATAAACTTTGAAAATACAGGGTGGGTCAAAAATCGTGGATCAAACGAAACAGGGCGATAGGTGGGGTTATTTGCAGTAAAAATATCTATGTGGCAGAGCCCTAACTTGATCTACTTAAAAGTTATGACAATTTGAGTGTTTTTAAAAAAATATCAAAATTTGTGATAAATAGGCAATTAGAGTAAAATGGGTACCTATTTTAAAACAATAAATGGTGTTTAGTTGCTTGAAAGTGCTTTTATGACAGTGTTTACCATGATTTATGAGCATTGGCACTTTTTTCAATAACTTTTAAGTCTCACGAAAAATTATTTGTAACTTTAGAACCTTATTGTAAAAAAAACGTACTACTAAAAAATTCTGCAAATAACCCCAACTATCGCTCTGTTTCGTTTGATCCACGATTTTTTATCCACCCTGTATTTTGAACGGTATTCACAGACAACTAGAATGTTTTCCTGTAGTTACAACGGTTAAGTTAGCTGCCCCTACTGCCCCTTTTTAAATTACCACCCTGTATAAAGTGTGTAGAAACATTAAAAAAAATGGAATTTATGACTTGTATTTTTCTGCTAAGTACTGCATAAAAGCCATCTAAATGGATTTTGATGAATGAATTTCTAGTTATGCAAAGTAGCGGACAGGCTACTTTTCCAGAGCTTTTAAATTAATTATAATTGAAAACATATCCCAGTTTTTGTATAGTGTTGGAAGGCTTCCAGCTAATACATTAGGAACCTGTTCATAAACCGTCCACTAGTTAACTATCTGCTAATTAAACGGACTATTACGTAGCACGCGTGTACTGCTCGTGTAACCGGCGTTCATTAATTTTTACATGCTTGTATTTCTGTACAGCCTCCCATAATAATCGCTCGCGAGATTTATCGCTACGAAGATTAATTATATATTATCGTTAATTTAAAAATGTTAGACGAAAATAGCTTTTTTATATCTGATGTGCATTAAACGTAAGTTGGAATTTGCACCTTTCTTTATATTTCTATATAAAACAAAGGTAGAGGTTCCCTTTGTTTAAGGTTTTACTAAATGGGATATTGAAGAAGACGATTAATCCTTAAATGGCAATTTATACGATACTTGCAGTTATGCTGTCAAGAGTACTTATATTGTCAAGTCCGAAAAAAGTCGACGTCACGTCGTATGTTAGTGAAATAAACCGAGATATTGTTTCAGAAAATAAAACATTTTATGGCCTCAATTGTGGCTGAGAAATGGCGACAGCAGCCCCTTTTACATTGAGCGAGCTAAGTATTTGCACTCTATCCTTTAATTAATGCAAATAGTAACCAATAAAGCAAATATTATGAATTATACTCAAACTTTAGGAGAAATTATGGTAGATAACCATCAAAAAACATCACTTCTCACAAACGAACGAACAAAAAAAACCTATTTTTTGTATTGGTGTTATACAAGGATAGTCGAAAAGGGAATACTAATCTGCGGGCCACTTAAAACTCTCGCTAATGACTATTTTAAAGAAAGTGTAAAAAATCTATGGTTTTTATTTCCATACAAAGTGACTTTTTTACGAACTCTTCATACCTGTATTAGTTAGTGAAATATATGTAAGGAAACAACCGTGATCGCAGAATACTTTTTAATTCTCATTGACAGTAGACAACGTACACAAAGGTTATAAGAAATAATAGGTTTTAATACCAAAACACTACATTTTTCCCCTCTTAAATTAAGAGATATAAAATACAGAATAAACTTAACTTACCTATTACTAATTTCCCGCATTCGGACTATCTCGTTTTACATGAGAACGTAAAGTCATAGAATGAGGAGCATGACTGACCTTTTTGACTTTTAGACGTGTTACGTCAGGTTCAGTTGAAACCACTTTTTCTCTAACTGAAGTTCCCGGTGACGTAACCATCTCCACCCGTGGAGACATACAGAGTGGGGTTGACCAGCCTTCCCCTTCCTCACTAACAGGTGGTTCGACACAAGTCAAAGAGTGCCGTGACTTCCTTGTAGGAGTCCTTTTAATAATTTGGTCAATATGCCGCCTATGTGAATTAGCGTCATTGTTTGCCCTAAAAACATAGGACACCGGACCAGTCCTCTTTTCGACCGTACCCTCCTTCCATTTAGCCTTATTGCTTGCACTATAATCACGCATGAGTACTGACTCTCCTACGCTCGCTTCTCGTAGCGTGCTGCTGCGGCGAGATTCCTGTGCGCTTTGTGCCTCTCGCACTATAGCGCCAGTATCTGGCCGTACTAAATCTAAACGCCCGCGTAACCTGTGTCCCATCAGAGCCACCGACGGTTCTTTGTTAGTTGTGCTATGTTCTGTGTTACGATAACTAAACAAAAACCTATTTAGCGCCGTATCGTAATCTACATGTTCTGTAGTCGCTTTTCTGAGTACCTGTTTAATAGTGCGAACCGCATTTTCCGCCGCTCCATTACTAGATGGATGATATGGAGAAACCAAAATCCTCTTTATACCATTTTTCCTCAAATATGTATCGTATTCAATGGAAGAAAATGGCGGCCCATTATCACTAACAATACATTTGGGTAGCCCAAAACGCGCAAAGGTCTTCCGAAGAAAAGCAATTACTAAACCGGCGGATGTGCTGGACATACTCTCAACCTCCAACCATTTAGAATGAGCATCAATCAAAACCAAATAATATCTATTATGATATGGCCCTAAGAAATCAATATTGAGTCGCCCCCATGGCTCTGTCGGCCATTCCCATGAGTGCAAAGGCGCAGGTGGTGGGTTATCTCTGTGAGCTGCACACACAGCACACTCGCGACAAATACTCTCAATGTCCGCGTCAATGCGCTCCCACCATACATAATTACGAGCCCCTTGCTTCATTTTCACAATGCCAATGTGACCACTGTGAAGTTCGTCTAACAATTGTTTACGAAGACTTTTTGGTACCACTACACGATAACCCCAAACAACACATCCATGTTCTAAAAATAAATTGTCTTTCCTCGTAAAGAAAGGCTTCTCGTTATCTATTTTACATTGTTGTGGCCAACCAAATTTGATATAACCGACGATTTTTTTAAGTAACTGATCTTTCATCGTCTCTGCTTTAATTTCACGGAATGTGATCGGTAACGAACCCTCTATATAATTTAGGTAACTCTCCTCTACTAAATCTCCATAACTTGCATCTTTTGACAACGACTTTAATGGTAATCGAGATAACAAATCAGCAAAACAGTTTCTTGCCGACGGCACATATTCGATATCGAAGTTATACCCGGCAAGTCTTATTGCATAACGCTGAATACGACTAGCAGCCGTTTGAGGAATACCTTTATTTTCAGCGAAAATATAACTTAACGCCCGATGATCACTCCGTAATAAAAATCGTCTTCCGTACAAATATTGATGGTGTTTACTAACCCCAAAAACAATAGCTAGAGCTTCTTTATCCAATTGTGAATAATTGACTTCAGAACTATTTAATGTACGAGAAGCGCAACTAACCAAATTAAATGTATTTTCTTTCTTTTCTTTCTTTCTTCTTAACCAAACGCTCGGATCCGTCCGGATAACGATGTGACAGTACGGCACCCAACCCGTACGCACTGCTGTCCACCGATAATATCAACGGCAATTTGGGATTGTAGTGCGCTAACACCGGTGCGCTAGCTAATTTGCGTTTAATATTGTTAAAAGCCACATCACACTCCTCACTCCAAAACCATTTAACTCCTTTCTTAAGTAAGTTATAAAGGGGTTTTAAAATGTCGCTTATGTTTATACAAAACTTAGCATAAAAATTAACTAATCCTAAGAAACTCTTTAATTGAGATACATTAGTAGGAGTTGGAGCTGTAACAATAGCTTCCACTTTTTTTTCGTCTGTGTGAAGACCATTCTTATCAATACGATAACCAAGATACGTTACACTATTCTTAAAAAATTCGCATTTTGACCAATTCACACGTAAACCAGCGTCTTTCAAGCGGGACAGCACTGCTTTTAAATTTGCCACGTGTGTATCTTTATCTTTCCCTGTCACACAAATGTCATCTATCCATACAACCGTTGACGGCAATCCATTAAGTGTCTCCTCAATCAATTTTTGAAAATTTTCTGGAATACACTTTATTCCGAATGGAACCCGCTTATAAACAAACGTACCCACGTGTGTTGTGATTGCTGTCATCGCTTGTGAATCCTCGGATAACAATATCTGCTGATAAGCATGAGACAGATCTAGTTTTGAGAACTGCTGACCCCCTGACAAGATTGCAAAAATATCCTCTATACGCGGTAAAGGATAATGAAAATCTTTAATTCGCGGATTAATGGTGATTTTATAATCGCCACATATGCGTATATCCCCATTTCTCTTAATAACGGGTACAATTGGAGTTCCGTAATCAGACTGTTCCACCTTATACACAACGCCATCTCTTTGCAATCTTTCAAGCTCACGCTCGACTGGCCCACGCAATGCTATTGGTAAAGGTCGTGCTTTAACGTATACCGGCGTAGTGTCCGCGAGATGTAAACGAATTGGAGTTCTGAAAGTCCCAAGTCCATCAGCAAATACCTCTGGGAACTCATTCCTTAAACTTGCTACTTCATCAAAGCTCCCTTCAGATATATTATGACATCTAGTGACATCTAACTGTAACCGACGTATCCACGTGCGACCCATTAATGGGGGGCCCCCTTTATCAATAATGAACAATTCAAGACAACTGGTCAGTGATTTATACGTGACTTTAACTACAATATAGCCCAAAGATTCTATTATAGTACCCGTATAGGATTTTAAACGTAAATGTTTATGTACCATAGGTATATGAGACAGCAATTTATCATACAAACTTTTTGAAATGACAGATATTCTACTACCGGTATCTATTTCAAACGTAATATGCTGTTTCTCAACTTCAATTTTTATATAATATGGGGCGTCATCCTTACCACACACAATATGATAAAAATTCAAATCACTCTCACTTGACTCATCCAGAAAGAACTGTCCTTTCTTAGCCTCGATGTCACTGGCTCTACCAGTACTCGCACTCTCCCTGCAAACCTTCTTGAGATGACCTCTCGCACCGCACCGGTCGCACGTATAGTTCTTGAAACGGCACTTGACCGCGGCGTGGCCTATCTTTCCACAGTGTGGACAGCGCCGCCGTGGCGCGGCATCAACATCACGCTGTGTAGTCACAGGCTGTGAGCGCCTAGCTGCCGGCACCGACCCCATGCGGTGCACGGCCTCGGGCGCGGGCTCGCTCGCGCTGCTGCCGGACGCCGCCACCATTGCGTGCCTGTCCGCCGCTTCCAACGCAAGCGCCAACTCCACAGCTCTACCATACCCTAAGTCCTTTTCGGCAAAAAGTCTCGCACGCATATCTTCACTGTGAAGGCCCGAGACAAATTGGTCTCGCAGATTGACCTCTAGAGGATTGCATGACACCGTGGCGAAATTACAAGTTTTAGCAAGGTGTTTAAGACTGTGCAGATACTCACTTACAGTTTCGCCTTGCTTTTGCACTCTCTGCCGAAAGACATGCCTCTCTGCGATCTCTGATCTCTTTGGCTCCAGGTGTTCCTTAACTATGAGTTCCAATTCTTCAAATGTTTTATTTTCTGGTAACTCAGGTGCACACAAATCACACATCATCTCGTAGCACGCAGTGCCAACGTGCGTGACTAATGCCGCAACATGCATCTCTTTAGAGATGTTGTTCAGCGCTACACATTGTTTGACCCGCCTGCAGTAGGCCTCCCAGTCTTGGTTGTGAATATCAAAACTCTCAATTTTACCTAAGACCATGTTAAAAATAATTTTTTTCACCGACTGCGCCAATGAAATATATGTAAGGAAACAACCGTGATCGCAGAATACTTTTTAATTCTCATTGACAGTAGACAACGTAGGTACACAAAGGTTATAAGAAATAATAGGTTTTAATACCAAAACACTACAGTTAGGAATAAAAAAAAATGGAACTTCTAATTCGTGATCTCAAATATGACCTAAAATGTAAACACGGCTGATCATAGCTGAGGATAAATAGTATGGTAGGTGAGTTTCTCTTAAACTATTGACTTTCGGGAAAGTAGTAGAACAAAAGTTATTCATTATTATGGGTACTTTAACACCCTTTCGGATTAGTATACCCTTTCCGACTAACCCTGTAGATATCAAAAATAACTAAGGTACCTACCCCAAAATAAATTCCATTCCCTATAAAACCAGAAATATCCAAAGCAATAAACACGAGCAAGGTCCCGATCGATTAGACACGCTCAGGGCCAAAGGTGTGAATCGACATTTAATAAAATAATTTATATGGCGTTGATGCGTTTTTAATGGCCACCAGACGAAGAACGGACGCATTTTTGTTACTCATAACGACTGAACAGTTAGTATAAATGGACGAAGAAACAGGCAGTTACTGCTCATTGAAATATCATAAAGCCTTGAAACAAATATCTTGTAGAGGCCTATAGTATTTGAAGGTGGAGAGTTTCGTCGGGGTCGGGCTGGAATATAAAACTTCCTGACCGCACTCTGGGAATAGAAATGTGTTGTAAGATTCGACAAAACCCAGCACGCTTGATGGTAGGATCTATATGGTCAGCCTGGCTAGCTACCACCCTCACATTAAAGGCGCCAAACAGTTTA
The DNA here is from genome assembly GCA_905220435.1 of Amphipyra tragopoginis. Taxonomy (NCBI): domain Eukaryota; kingdom Metazoa; phylum Arthropoda; class Insecta; order Lepidoptera; family Noctuidae; genus Amphipyra; species Amphipyra tragopoginis. The sequence continues at coordinate 11,810,317 of HG992006.1, forward strand.
CCTAATAAGTTCCATCATGTGTATGTAAGAGCCAGAGGTGTATATGGGAATTCCTCTATATCTCTGTTACATGGTTTCATGGCGCTTACCATCAAGCGCTACTAAGATCAAATGCGAATAATAAAAAAAAGAGTGTTGAACAAGGATCAAGCCTACCCTGCAGCAACAACGAGTGATCTTAGAAGTAATATACGCTGTTCGCCACGCTTATCAAGAGGATTGGTAATCATAACAGTATTATATACTTAACTAGCGATCCGCCCCGGCTTTGCACGTGTACGTTTTATAGCTTAAAACCTTCCTCTTGAATCACTCTATCTATTAAAAAAAACCGCATCAAAATCCGTTGCGTAGTTTTAAAGATTTAAGCATACATAGGGACAGACAGCGGGAAGCGACTTTGTTTTATACTATGTAGTGATGCTAGTCCACCTCTCAATCTGAACGATTCGATAAGCCAGTTGCCGACAGATTCGGATTGTTATTTTGTTTTGTCTACGATTTTCGTAGCAACAGAAAACGAGATAACAAACATAATCGATCGATAACTGTCCTTTTAAAAGTTCTGTATCAGGGGGATGGTCACCATTTAAGCACTGCTATTCCGTTATTGCTTGTCACAAAATCCATGAAACAATGCAGGAAAGGGAGAGGGTTACTAATAACTTAGTCGTGAATAACAGACCTTACAATACCTGAGGACCTTATTATTTTTGATTCATTCAAAAGTTATACTTTTGTTGAAATTATAACTTATGTATAATTAAAATATTTACCAGAATTATTGTCTTTTTAACTTTAAAACTCAAATATTTATGCACGCGCGTAACCTTCGCGTAGCACACGCGGTACTCGGTCGTCAATCGTAATTACTTTAAAAATATATCATATTCAAAAGATATACACACTTTACCATGATATAAACGATATGCCTCTGCCACCTTCCCCCTCTGGGTAGGTATCAGTGATGTTGCGTTACTTTTATTGGAAGCACCCGATGCACGCACATCGATAGCGCGGCGTCGTATCGAGAGACAATCAATTAACTCGCCTCCGCAATTCGATTATTGATTTTGTAATTAAATCGCGTCGGTGGGCGTGTCGCGTACCAACTCGCTCGCATGAATTATCTTTATGGCAGATTTTTAGTGATGTTTGTTGACTTTTTCAATTAAGCCATTACGAAAGAGTAAACTTTAAAGGTTATCTTGATACAAGTCATCTTTTAAAATATTGTTCGGAGCATTAATCTCCCGGTGCGCTGACGTCGAAGCATACCATTATATTGTACGAGATATCTCGCGGTATTATACATTGCTTGACAGTGGAGTTGAATGGAAATAATTATGGCGTTACGGTGACCAACAAAAAGGGACCGCGCTAACGTAATTATTTACCGAGGGATTGCTTTATAGCCGCATATGCAAACATTTTAACTCAGTGCACCGACTACAATCGCGCCTCGAAAGAAACGTATAAGCACAAAAACTTCGGTACTTAATCATGTCTCTCTTAATCGATTTTTGAAAATGCCCACTCGGTTCTTATTTTTCACTTCTCAAAACCGGACGTATTAAATAATCTCGATTCTCAATGAGACTAAATTGCACACAGTTTAATCTTGTATTATAGATATTATGGACGAGCTTTAAAAAGCAATTATCGATTAATTAAGAATCGGTTTTATAGTCAGTTCAAGCGTTTCAAGGGGTTTTAAAATTCACATTAGTAATTACTGACACATTTACTTACTTCTGAGAATTCATTCGCGTTTAAAACTCATAGAGTGTAGGCACTGTGCAGAACTAATGGAAGTATGTATGAGCGACAAACAAGACGCCGAAAAAGTCGGAGTATCACAATAGATGAGAGAAGACAAAAATAATTGGGACCTCCTGTCTGTGCAGCTAGAGGCGGCGCGCATCTCATCAGTATGCGGAGCCGGCCACATGCCACCGTCGCCGGAGCCATTCATCCACGCCGCACAATCCAAAACAAATTGCCTTAACCAGAGGCTACTCTTTGTGGAAATGGAACGCGACGGTCCTTTTTCGGTAAAAAACCGACGTGTCGCGCGTTTTTTAAGTCGGCTATATGAGTAATTGAGGACAAGTCCCGGAGTACGTGACGCACCGCCACGGTGTCCGCCGAATGTGTCCGAGTGTGTCCGACCGACGCCGTGAGATACGCAGATACTCCGATGTTTATACCCATTTAAAAGTCAATCATTGTCGCGAAAATAGCTCGTTTGAAAAGTTGCATTTGCATATCCATTTATAGGATAACCACGACTTCGGCCACTTAACTTGTCGTTATATGGGAATCCTTAGTCCGGAACAAACGACGATTGTCCAGTCCACTAGTACGTGAATAAGTAAACGACTCCTATACAATACGGTAGTTGTCAACGAGAGAAAGCTATCGTCTGAAACTGAATGTACGAGTAAGAGCGAAGCGCGCATAGCTCGAGAAGTACGTACTACGCTTAATTACTTACAAAATTGTTGCTATAAAAGCGCAAATTGAATTACCATTTATTTTAAATAAACGCTGTGAAACAAGAGTGTGGTGTGCGGCCGGGGGCTGCGCGGGCACACGCTCCTCGAGAAACGGCGGCCAGTGTGCCATCAATTAAATTTTAATTTTCGATCGCCAACGAATGAGTCGGCAGTGCCGTAATTGGTCCGCCCGTCCCGATGATTACTTTATTGGTCACACGCAGACCTCGCTATCACATGAAGCATTTTGTTGCCAATTTATTTCTATTCGCCTTCATTGGGTTCGGATGTAAAAAGAAAATTAACTCAGCGTTGAGTCTGCCTGTGGCGGACGTAGGCGTAGCGCGGTTTCGAGACAAGAGCCGAATTTAAATAACTTGTTTCGGCTACCAACCGCCTTTGACATAACCCTTAAATTAGAGGAGGATATAGTATTTCTTTCCTCCTTCAATAGTTTGTATAGTTTATCTCTTTCTTAAGCGGCTTCATCATTTTAGACGCGGTCGAGGCGGTATCCTTATAATAAGCTCCCAAAATGACGGGGGCGCAGGTAGCTGGTTTTTGCAGGTCCCTCTCGCCTAATCTGAACCGGGAGTTGTTTTTTGTTTATATTGTGACCTCGTACGCACGAGCGTGCCACGTGACTTGACAAATAGGACGTGTAAATATTAAGTGTTTGAGTTTGTTTCTACACTTGGGAGTGATGAATCCGGGTCACCATCATAAACCTTAATATCTCGGAAACCAAGATTGATAGCTTTTTCAAATAATAAAAACCGGCCAAGTGCGAGTCGGACTCGCGCACGAAGGGTTCCGTACCATTATCTAGAAAAACGGCAAAAAAATTATGTCTGTTGTATCGGAGCCCCCTTAAATATTTGTTTTATTCTGTTTTTTAGTATTTGTTGTTATAGCGGCAACAGAAATACATCATCTGCGAAAATTTCAACTGTCTAACTATCACGGTTCATGAGATACAGTCTAGTGACAGACGGACGGATAGCGGAGTCTTAGTAATACGGTCCCGTTTTACCCTTTGGGTACGGAACCCTAAAAAATATTTTATAGAGTATTTAATACTACTCAAATAAAATTAATAAAACTTCTTCAATAGTCTATATAAAACTTTTTATTAGACCACGCTAGCGTTCTTAGTTTCCGAGATAATAAGGTTTGTGTTGGTGACCCGGATTCGTTGCTCGGAGAGGGATAGTGAGCGACGATACAAGCTATCACATCTAAGATATATTTTGAACATGTAGTACTAAGAAAATGTCTAAAATAAAAATGATCTTTCCTTGGATCGATTTTACCAACGTCTAATAACTTTTATCTTAGGAATTAATTTGGCGTTTTGACAGCTTTTGTATAGACATTCTGTCAAAATGCCTTACTGATTCCTAAGATAAAAGCCGGACGTTAGTTAAATCGGTTTTCAGATAATTATGGAAACGACCGAATTAGTAATTAAGAAAACATTAAGCAGTTACAGCCACGGGACAGGAAAGCATAGAACAAAAGAGAGGACGCCTACGGTCTCCCCCCATTGGCTGGAGACCCTTTAGTACCCCAAGTGTGAGTCTTTTACGTTACTACTGTAGTTGCGTCACGCCAAAAATGTATGAAAATTTAGGCAGCACCTCTAGCGGCGCATAGCGTTACTAAAAATTTGTTTGACATTTTTGGCGTGACGCAACTACAGTAGTAACGTAAAAAACTCACACTTGGGGTACAGGTCTCGCCATTAACTGCCCGGTTACGTAGAAACGGTCCCCTAGGACCATCTACAGCAGTTAAATAGAAAAAAAAACCTACGGTCTTCAGCAGTTTGCTGTAAAAAGACTGTCAATAATAATGAAGCAGAACAAGTTTCCCTATGAAATAAGAAAAAATATGCAAAGAGTATTTACTCTGAGGTACCTGGAATGCCTTCCTAGCTTATCCTAGGCAATATATCACGTTCAAAGCGACAGGATCCTAGCTGTCACATTCTTTACACTAGCACTAGCTTAGAATTCTATTAAGTTAGTCACGTTCTATACCTTTATCGTGTTTATATTGAACATGTTCGATAAATACTGCTTTAAAGGGTTTTCTCTCATCATTCGTGTCAATTCTTTTGTTCACCAACTAAATTAAAATGACAGAAATGCTATATTTTTCTAACAGACAGCGTGAAAAAGACGGTGATAGATAAGAACTAAGTTACAGATGTCGAACTAATTTACGTCTTGAACATCATCGTGTTTTTAGTCGACACATTCTGACATGTCATATAAAGTGTGGAAATTTTAGTTCAACTAAAATTGACAGCTCATAGTTGCGTCTGTCTTTTTCTTATTTGATCAGAGTGAAAAAGATAGCAATAGCCAATAAATTAATTAAGTTTAGTTTGTGTACAACAGAATCCACACCATTTTATGTCTTTGAAAATACAAATAGGTACACATTACGCCTGTATTTCTCGTAGGGATAGCTAGGACTGTACTGCAATACACCCAATTTCGCCGGTGACAGCATTCAGCCCTGAAAGCGTATTGCCATTCAACGGTCACAACACCAAACTCCTTATTGTTACAAAAGATTTCGTAACAGAAAAACCGAATATTTATTTGCCTGACCCGGTTATCGAATCTAAAACCTCATGCTTCCGAATCCTAACCCAATGAGGCAGACACTCTTGAAAATTTCAATATAATTTTTACATTTCTGTCCTATGCTAGCTCAAAGCCGTATAATAAATTAATAAGAAAAATTATAGCAGTGCGATAAACCTTTGAAAGTACACCATATGGAATACTAATACACAACATACAACTCGAATAATCGAGAAATAGAGATGGGCACAGCATTTTATTAGCAGGTGAAAATTAATTTATTGTGAGTGCAACTGATAAGTCAGTATAAGGAATTAGTCTGGAGCACGACACGCATCGTGTCCGATCGCGAGAATTATTAAAGGCTACACCACACTAAACACAAGTGCAGTGCGTTACAGGACGGGTTAGATAAATATAATTAGCCTCATAGCCTGCTGCAGGACAAATACGTTTCCCAAATTACTTCACACCACTCGGTTCCACGCCGAATCTAGTCCACAAAATTTACGGTAACTTAGTCACATCCAAGGCAAACTTACGAATCCCTATGATAATTGAGTATTGAGTAAAAGGTTACATTTTAAAACCAAATGTACCACAATACTGATATCCCAATTCCATTTTTATTTTATTATAAAAACTGCTCAAACTCTCCCCTGTAAAATAAAATTTTTGCAGATTCGTAAGTTTGCCGTGGTTATGACGACTTCTTCGGAATGACTATCTGCTACGAATTCCTACAAATAAATGATTGATTTTGACGACATGTTTGGTGCAGTGGCTGAGTGGCTTTTGCGCTACGGGTCGTGGGTTTGATTCCCACACGGAACAAAAATTTGTATGGCCTACAGATGGTTGTTTCGGGTCTGGGCATTTTTTTGTGAGATTTGTGTCTGTAAACGCACCCACGATACAAGAGAAATCTTAGTGTAATGCAACGTTTTTAAAAAAAATATAAATTATTATAACGTCGATTCAACTGATTGAAGGAAGGACCACTGTTTCTTTTCTCTTTCTTCCACATATAATTTGCTGCACATGCATTGCGAACCTACAAATAGTACTGGATTCAGTCATCACTTACTGTTACCAAGCACTCTGTGACAAACCTATGTATTACTTCCTTTTCCTGAGGTATCTATGTTCAGCAGAGAAGTGTGATAGGCCATCGATGGATCAACCAAATGAGCAGTTAACATTTCTGCAAACCGTGCCGTTGTTCCATCTGTGTGTAGTGTGGTCCAACCTTAACCATTCGTTTCGTACAATGCAGATGAAGACGCGGCGAACGTGCGCGGACTCCTGACCACTTGTTCGTGCCAACATATTGTTCTTTACATCTCACGACACGACACAATATATGTACGGATACCTTGTTTATGTACCTGTTACTTTGACGTAAATGTTTCTTACTTGATATTGATAGTAATAAAGTTTAATATACGGACTCAATATTAATATTGGAAGTTAATGGATACAATATATTGATTTGAATAAAATACATCATAAGTTTGAGGTTGATTACGATTATGTTATGTCTTAAGAAGTATGGATGCGAAAAAATCTGTTAAGTTCTGCCCTGATTTAGACGGATTCAAGGAGAACGACGGTTACGTACAATAGATACAAGTGTACTAGGAAATCCAAGCAACTTTCGGGGGTGTCCTCAAAACGTACAAGCTTGTTAGCAAGATATCATATAATATGACTATATGAGGATAGTAGAACTCATTAAACATTACTTTAGCAACCTTACTAATCCGATTTCATGAAAACACAATTGTAACGGAAATGGAATTGGCGTCAGAGACAAGTGCGTGTAAGTCATGCTTAGGTATAAGTAATTTTAATTTATCTTCGAAGCTCATTAAAGGCTTTCCTGATATATGTACGGTACTCTATCGTCTATTATTCTTACGAATAAGAGCTAGTACACCCTAAGGGCTTACAACCAGATTAGTAACTATACAGATACTCGCCTTTTCACATTCATCCATTGTCCACACACACAACCGCAACGTTTATTACACGGAATTCAACGGGGAAGTAAGGGGACTCTCTCCCGTCCACTTCGAATCCTGTGTAAATATGCGTTGTAAATGTGTAGGTGCGCTAGATGATGAATGCAGGAAGTCTATACAACATACTCTCTGTAAAGATAGAATAGCCGGCCGCGGGGCTTATAAAGTAAACAGATTGCATCTGTGCTCTGTCGCTGTACGTGCCGCAAGGTACACACGCGCGCCGCGCCGCTCTATAGGCATGTCATCTTGAAACCACTAAGCCGAATGGTAAATCCCTTGATATCGAGACAAAAAAATATAGTTTAGTTTTCGAGATGATACGATTTTTCAACCCTAGAAAGGTCAGATCTGCAATAAAAAATGCTACATTTGCGATGAGAGTTTGTATGTTTGACGTTATTTTCTGTAACTAATGAATTATCTTCAGTGTGTTCGATACTACTAAAACTTGTAAAATCATCACATCAAGCGGGTGACCTGGAGGCAATAGATCCAGTCCTGAACACTAGCAGAGACATTTTGTCTATTACATTATAAATCCTTACAAAAAACAACCATATATAATTTCAAACGGCAGCCCTAGCTGAATGAGATGCGCACGGGCACCTTATGCTTTCGTTGAGATAAGTGTCAGATGACCCTGGATACCACTACGCTATATCTCAAACGAACAGGGGTAAGATTCTTTGGGAAATGATAGTCCAGATTCAGAACCATATTATTATGACAGAGCAGTTAGTTAACGAGTATACGTATATGAGAGGAAAGATTTTACTAGAAAGCGGCTGAACAGATTTTTTAACTCCTATAGTGAGAACAGGTAAAGTCAAAATATAGTTCCCAAAGATTATAGCGTATTGCCATTTAAAAATAGACAGAAAACACATGAGACAAAATCTCATTCAATTTTACCTAGCACAAAGACGACCGGCAGCCCTAGTTGAATGAGATGCGCAGAATCACGTCGCTGCGCGCGCGCACCTTAACGTGCCTTCGTCGAGATAAGTGCGCGATGGCCGTGGATTACCACAGCACTGCACGTCGCCGTCGGCCCACTTTGAACCGTTTTGTTTCTCTATTCGTGTTTATTCATCGCTTAGTTTTTCTTGCCGCAAGGTTTATCAAAGCTGCTACTTAGATATGCTGAAGAATAATTGCTTTTGTAACTTGGTGTTGCTTTTCCGAAAGCCGAGGAATTAATGACAATGGACAGCTTGCTACTCTTCAAGATTATCACTCGTAGCGCTGTCCTTGTTTTTGACATCGGCCCCCAGTCTTACCCCCTGTATACACCGGAAATTGGATATTCCTGATTATAATCACGCATTCTGCGATTATTACGCTCGGAACCAATGAATCCGGGTCACCAACGTAAACCTTAATATCTCGGAAACTAAGAACGATAGCTTATTCAAATCATTCAAATTCAAATTCAAATTATTTATTTTTGCAGAAAACACTGTACAATGGTGTTGTTAGAATGATATTACATGTTTCAAGTGATTCTACCGTAAGGCATGCAAAATGTTTACAATCATGATTTATCAAAAATCAAGGTTGACATTGAAATGTAACTGAATTGAAAACTAAATTGTAACTGAATTGAATTGAACTAATTGAAAACTAGATGAAAATATTTTAAAATATTAAATTAATGCAATGTCAAAGTTATAATAATAAAAAATAATTATTTATTTAGTAATAACAATTAAATTATTTCAATGTCATTCCTATAATTATTACAATACAATAAGAGATTACTACTTATTTAAAAATACATGCATAATTAAGGTATTACTTGATGTCTCTATGCGGTCTTAAATTTGGAAAAATTATCGTTTAAGTAGTCGTTCAAGCTATAGTAACATTTATTAACTAACAGGCTCTTTAGATTTTTCTTAAATAAGGTAGAATTCATTGCCCTTATTTCTTTAGGTAATTTATTGAAAATTACAGGAGCCGTGCAAAACACACTTTTGTGCATTAAATTGGTATGGGTTCGGCGCACACAGAGGCGAAATGCGTCGCGTTGTTGCCTATTACTGACTTCTGAGGCTAATGTAAATAAGTTTTGATTGACCTTAACAAATATTGAGACCTCATAAATATATAGGCTTGGAAGAGTTAGAATTTTGTACTCCTGGAAAAACGGTTTACAGGTTTCGATTACTTGAAGCCCAAACATAGCCCTTATGCACCGTTTTTGTGCTTTAAAAATTATGTATTATGTCGAATTTCCCCAAAAAATTACACCGTACCTCAGGACTGAAGCAACTAACCCATGATACGCAGTTAACAAGGTATTGATATTTGAAATCCGTTTTAATTCATGTAGCGCATATACTGATTTATTAATTTTTTTACATAGTGTTTCAATCTGGGATTTCCATTTTAACTTGTTATCCACAGTAAGACCAAGAAATTTTGATGATTGCACTTCAGATACAGGTTCACCCTTATAGTTTATCTGTGGCATAATTGCATTCCCACGCTGATTAAAATTGATTATTTTAGTTTTTCCTATGTTTGCCTTTAGATTATTAATGTCTAGCCATTTAATGATTGCATTTAGAGTACTGCTCATATCATGTTCATAAGATGTTCTGTCATTATACTTAATTGCAATGGTGCTGTCATCAGCAAAGAGTGTCATTGGGTTTGAATTCGCATTAGGAAGGTCATTAATGTATATTATAAAGAGTAATGGACCTAATACACTTCCTTGCGGGACACCATATTGTATTTTACGCCCCTTTGATAGATATGTATCCTCCATCTTAGTTATAGGATTGACTCTGTTAATTTGTGTATACTGAGTGCGGTTTTTGAGGTAAGTTTCAATTAATTTTAAAATATTGCCTCTTATGCCATATGTCTCAAGCTTATATAATAAGATGTCATTACATAGTATAAAACAAAGTCGCTTCCCGCTGTCTGTCCCTATGCATGCTTAGATCTTTAAAACTACGCAACGAATTTTGATGCGGTTTTTTTTAATAGATAGAGTGATTCAAGAGAAAGGTTTATATGTATATACATGCATAATATAGTAGAGAAGAACGCGGAATACGTGATAAACGACATCCACGCGGGCAAAGCCGTTGGTGACCTCTAGTAAAAAGTATTTTATAGACTATTTAATCTTATTTATGATTATTTACGGTTTACTCACGTGCATTTTTCGAGATTGCCCGAGTTCGTCTCGCGACCTCGCCGCGTGTTCAGCTCATGATTAAGGGCTCCGTTTGGGTCCGAAACTAGTCGGGCAATCCCGAAAAATGCACGTGAGTAAACCGTAAATAATCATAAATATGAATCTATTTAATCTTACTCAAATAAAATTAATAAAACATCTTATTTAATAAAAATTGCGATCGCCTTTTTTAGATTCAAAACTATGAGAAAAGAATTAATGGAAAATTATAGAGAAAATTCAATTAAATATGCCTAATTTTTTTATATGAGCCTTTTTTATTATGATTTGATGATTATGATTTTCCGACAGCTATCAGCCATTTATGCTTATTATGATTAACCACTTTAGGTACATTTTAGGCTGCCATAAGTATAATGATGATGTGCCAGAGAAAATGTTAGTGCATATTGTGTAAAGCGAGGCAAAAAGCTTGAGGCGCTGTGCCGTGTACCTATTAGCCCGTAATACACACTCGAGGCCCTCGTGGGAAACTACGTTACATTCTTTTTCGGACTCCGAACAATCTTGCTCGCTTAATACACTAGCTTTTGTCCCTGGCTCCGCTCACCGTAGCCGTAGCAAAGCTGACGATTTTTAAGACATCTCTACATACTCGTAGTATAAAACAAAGTCGCTTCCCGCTGTCTGTCCCTATGTATGCTTAGATCTTTGAAACTACGCAACGGATTTTGATGCGTTTTTTTTAATAGATATAGTGATTCAAGAGGAAGGTTTTAAGCTATAAAACGTACACGTCTGAAGCCGGGGCGGGTCGCTAGTATGTAATAAATATCAACATCGCTCTTATAATCTAAGATAGTAGTAGTAGTCTTTCTGAAACAATTCGCCCGGGGAAGTACTACCACGTTACATATTTCTGCCGCCAAACAGCATTTCTTTGTTCCGGTTTGAAGGGTGCCGGTGAAATTACAGGCACATGAGACTTCACAACTTTCTCTAAGGTTGGCAACGTATCAATGGTCTTGATGTTGTAGAACAGTAGGAGCTTCAAGAACATTGGTCCGTTCAAGGGTTTGTGCATCACTGTTGAGTTTTTCTTTATCCAACATCGCGAAACTCCGAAAAAATACTGTGGCAGGTCGTTGCTTAGGTGGTGCGGCGGTAACCGTTTTCCATTAGGTGGGCCGCCGGATTGTTTACGAACCTATGACATAAAAAACTATAGGCTCTAGCGAAAAACTAGACTAAGCTTTGCCAAGGCATAACCTTACAATGTGTAAAGATGTTATATACATAATCTCGCTTAAAAAACGATCAGCCCCCGATTCAGAACCTTTTCCTTAAGCATTTGTCGAGCGATTCTGTTTGTTATCTCGTTCCGTCTACGATTCTCGTAACGAGAGAGAAAGAGATAGCTTACCGAATCGTTCGACAACTGACTCATCTAATAGTTCAGAATCAGTAGGCTGCTTAACGCAAACCGCAGTGTCTTTAATGTTTGCTGCGAATACAGACAGAAGGACAGGCACACTTTGTGATTCATTAAACACAATATAGATCCTTATATATATATTTTATGTATGTAGTTATTACAATACACGTCCAGACCATGTATACGTGATACTCTTGATAGCGGTTGATTACGAGATGCATTATCTGAGCACATATAAATCTTTTATCGCGCGTTATTGTGCGCCATTACTCAATATGACTGATGAGTGCTGTGTTTTCCTGGTGCTCTATCATTGAGTACGAAGTACAAATTAACTTTGTTTATTAAATTGACAAGGTACAAACAAAACCTTTCTGTAAATCATTTTTGTTCGATCAGCAACCAAAATTTCTTCACTCTCTAACCTCCGATTTCTGAATTGAGAATTCGAGATATGCATTTGAGTACGGAGTTGTCAAAAAAATGCTTTGTAATCCGTAATTTTATTTGACAACTCCTTTTTCAAATGTTACTTAAGTACTGCTTATCCTAGAATTCTCAATTCAGAAACCGTAGGTAAGACTCCCGGTTATGTGAGATTTTTGCTAACTAAACCTTTTCGGCTGCCGACTTCAGTTCATGTTAACGAGCTCCACGTTCTTCAGTGGAAAGAACCGGTGCCTTTTCTCAGCAACAACTAATGACAGCAAATAGCCCTGAAATTTCTTGACATATTCTTTTTACTTGACAATTTTATTACAGCTCTTTATACATAGGTACTCAAATATAGAAGCGTCTTTAACTATCGCAAGTGCGGCCGTTCTAATAAAAGTAAATAAATAACCTTACTAAAATAACATTAGCCGATCAAAAGCCTTCTGATTCACTTCCAATTCAAAAACATGTTTACTGACCAACCATTCAATCTTCGGCTTAACAAATTAATGGATGCTGGTGAGTGTTCGGTGTTAGGAGGCGGTTACTCACACAGATGAGGCGTAAGGAAAGGCAGTTTCGGTGTGGCACGACTTTGCGGGGCGAGGCGGGGCGGGGAGAGTGGAAGGCGCAGGTCAGAGGGGCCGTGAGAACGTGCGCGCGCGTCGGGTTCCCAGGCACGCGCCGAGCTGCGCGCGCGCGACCATCGCACGCCTGCTGCTGGCACTGGAGAATGGAGATGGGGAAAGATTTGATTAGGCTTGTAATTCAAGTGGTAAGTGGTTGTGATTAGGCAGTCTAGTAGGTGTTGTAATTCGAGTCTTTCAAATTATGTTTGTTGTGGTTATAATGAAATAGAAAATTCTTTTTTTTTTTCACATTATTGTTATGAAGTTTTATCATTTATTCAGATAAACTGAATAGCTAAAAGCTTCATAAAAGCAATGTGAATTTTCGAATTGCAATTCCTGCATCAACGCGCAATAAAATAAAAGCTTTTAATAATGATTTAATGCGTCGATCTCTATTGGATTCTTCAAAAAAAGGAACCTCTTTTAAAATTTTCCATATCATTTCTAAAACTCCTACGATCCACAATGTAGTTGAGGTGTGCGTCGGATCTCAGTTGGGAGTCGGTCGTCGGGGTCGCCGCGGTCGCGCCTCTCCGCCCGTCTCGTGGGACCAGCACTAGAGGTGCGCTTGCGACGTGCATAGCCTGCGAGCCTAGCTGCATGGAATCCACCTTGTAACTAACATTACGCTACCAACGGAAATTGTAGTGTTGGAGATAGGGCCGAGCACACATGTTTGTAACTTAAGTAAAACTTAAGGAAAATCTCTGTATAAACAGTAACCACATAATAATGATATATCTTGTAAAACAAAGTTTGCATCATGAGATCGAAGTTGCAAATTTTGCATTAAATATTTTTAAACTTTCGCGATTTGGTCTAATAGCGTAACATATTTAGAAATCCAAGATCAAGTGAGGGTAGATGATGAAGATGCCCTTGCTTCACGAAGATGACAACTGCTCCGCCACTTCAGTGACAACGGCTAATATGATTCGGTCGAAACGTCGGGACAAAAAAGGTATTGTTTGCCTTTAAATATTCTACGCAATTAGACCCGAGTCAGTATTGTTATAATCTTTCCAATAGTTTCGAGGTTTCATTTCAGGGATCGCTTTACTAGCTTATTTTCGCTGTGGTAGTACGACAATCAATTTAATAAAATCGTTATTCAACCTGGCGAATTTTGGTTTTTTTGAAACCATGGACAGTATATGCATAATATAATTTAAGCACCTACTGCAGAAGCCCGAAATCATAGCACCACACTAACCTACGGTTTCTGAAAAGCTGATCAACGCAAAAATGTAGGAGTACTAATCAACTGTCAAATGACCCATTTCACCGTAAGTTGATTCCCGACGTTTCTCTACGAAACGTTACCATACAAAGAATACCAAATATTTTTTAAAAACAAAACATTGATAGAATAGCTCCTTTACAGTTTTTGATGATGTCGTTTACGTTTTTTCGACAGCAGTCTCCTCACGACTACAATTTACGAAATGATCGAGCTGTCAAGACTCATCTTAGAGTGAAAGGAGTATAGTATCACTTTCGACCAATCACATCCGTTGGCATGAGATTTGACAATAGATTAAATTGATCAGTCTTTCAGAAACCGAGGGTTAATATCTTCTAATATCGTACAGTTTAGTACCCTTTAATTTCCTTACCATCAGCTGCCCGACATGATATTTCTTCACTCAGTCATGCAGTCATGTCGGCGGCGACGGACGTCATTTCTAATTTATGCACGGTCGTGCGCAGCTCGCCTACCGCTCGCGCCGCGTCGCACGCGCACCGTCAGGGAGGGCTGCTACACATACCTCTGCATAAAAAAACTGCTTCTCCTTTTTTATATGTATCATATTTGGATGCTTCTTTTCTTATCGTTTTTTTACAAGTTCCATTTTGAAGAGGCAACATTTTGAAAGGCATCTAGACTTGGCTTTAACTAAACTTAGGCGTCGTCCCAAATGGCAACCATTTGCTCAATCATTAAGAAAAGTATTTTATAAGTCGTTATGATAATAAATCTTTAAATAAATCTTTAATGATAAAATATTTCTTGATATTTCTAGGTAATATTTTCTAATAAAAAATTGTACACTGGCTTTTTCGGGCCAAATCATTTGATTTTTCGTCGTAAAAAACCATTGTATTTGAGTTAAAACACCGTTGTAAATAATAAAATTGTGCTTAACCCTACTACCTATAGTTATTTTAGTAGGTAAGGCAACTCTTCATTATTGAAGAAATAAAGAATTTTTTCACGACCCCTTGTTGGTCAATTTGAGCCTCGTTCTAGATGAATCTAACAGTAGCACCACTTCTATCTACCATTACAACTTTTAAACTGCGTAGGTGAAGAACGTACGAATAAGTCTGGCCGAACATCGTGATCGCTCATCTAAACCACTGAGATGTTTTTATTTGACTTTTTTTTCGGCACGGCTGATCATGATTAGTTTCGACCCAAATATCTGCGCAGCATCCCTGAGTCGTGACGCGCAGACCCGACCGAGAATTAGATCCTGCCGCCTCTCTATAAGTCCACGATCGCCAATTAACTTTGACCCCCAGAAAGCTCATAATCTTACATTGTGCTGGGTCTTTATTAACTGGATGGTAACTACAAAGATGATCGCACGTGTGGCGATGCGTGAGGACTCTTCAGTCACGCCGCACATTCAAACAATCTGTTCTATAGTTACGCTGCGGCAGACGCTGGTGCACTGATTGATGTGTTTGAGTAAAAATGTTTATCGTCCTAAGAAATGTTTGCATTTGGCGTGAAAGGGTGCTTTATTTGCACAATGTCCTTGTAAAGAGATAGCGAGGTACTTAAGGAGCTGTTTGCTCTTGACATTTTGACATGGGTATAAAGATGGGTTTCTGGATGGTAATGCTGCGTCTTGTAATATGTAGGACGCGAGATATGACTTATGGTAAGTAACCACGGGTGGTAATTAGGATAATTTTTCGCTAACTGTTTCAATGAGAACTTTTTTTTAAGAAAGCTTTGCTTTTATTATAGTGAACTAAAATTTTAAGACTTTTTCTTATAAATTAACGCAGACAAAGTTGAGAATCGTAAAGCAAATTTTAAAGCAGATGTTTTTGCGAAATTTTCTAAAACCAAAGCATACCCCCTCATCAATGAAGATATGAAATTAGCCAAAGGTAGAATTCTTAGTCTCCTAGAGTTAAGGGTTCAATTTGAGGCACAGGCTGTAGAATTAAGCTCGGTTCGTGATGATGTGCCGCTAATACCAGTAGCCGCTGCGCTTGCGCCACGACTTCTGTGTTGCCATGTCAGGAAAAGGGACCAAGCATTGTAAAACAACATTGTTACATTTTTTTTGCTAAAAACAGATGTTTTTTTTTTCACACAGTTTTTTTAACTTGTATACTTATAATATAATGACGCAATAGGGCATTCATAATGTTCATTAAAATCAAATTAAACAAGTATTAATTGTGAAAGACAGGACTAGCATCGATTGCATTCTACATTCTTTTAATTAAAGATTTCGTTAATTAGACAATGCTGATAAAACATTACGAAGATACAATTTGAAAAATCTTTACACATGGCACATAAATGCTTTCAATTAACAATACATTGAAAGTGGCTCTCAGTAATGATCATGATAAATCAAAACTAAACAGTCTAGGAATTATATACTTTAAACTGGCAACACATCGCAAAAGGGATAGAATGTTCTGCAGAATTACAAAGTTTGCACCCGTTCATTACGGCGATAAATTATTGAGCAGTAGCAGTGACCGTGTATGTGTGTTTTAGAATTATATTCATCGAGATATAATCACAACGACCCATACTTGTTATATTGGATGACTTGGCTTTACGTTTTCATACATTCTTGCTATTTATATGCGGACTGGGGAATGCAATGTGGGAAGATAGCGTTGAAGTTGAATCTTAAGTTTATAATTGATCCAGGAAATGACCTACAATAAACATAATAGTCATAAAACATAGATAGACAGATAGATATACTTTATTGTATACTAAAAGAAAAGAAATAAAACAGAAGGAATACACTTAATCAAGAACAGTACAAACGGCGGTGTTATCGCTTAAAGCATGTTCTTCAATAAACATAACACATTGAACGGCCGAAAGGGGCCGTTCAAATATTACGTAAGCAGATTTATTACAATTATTTACCCCCCCATCCCCCTTGTCAGCAAAAGTAAGCAAAGCTCTTACCCCATGCCCATGCTTACGTAAAGATGTTTCAATAATAAATGTATTTTTTTTTTATATTATAATTGTAATGTTATAATTATAATTTTAAAAATAAGAAAATAGATTTAGGATAGAGATTAGATTTTACTGATACAATATTCAACATAGAGTAAGGGACAAAAATATTATAATCTTACGAACATAACAAGCATAGACAATGTGAGGGTTGCCATTCGTGTAAAAATTCGTGTGTGTGTGTCGTGTTTGTCGACACGTTTGGTGCAGTGGCTAAGCGATTGGCTTCTGCGCTACGGGTCGTGGGTTCGATTCCCACACGGAACAAAAATTTGTATGGCCTACAGATGGTTGTTTAGGGTCTGGGCGTTTGTTTGTGAGATTTGTGTCTGTAAACGCACCCACACGATACAAGAGAAATCTTAGTGTGGGGCAACGTTTTTTTTAAAGAAAAAAAAAAAGTAAATAACTATCGATGACGTAATCATCATCTAGACTCCCCTACCCCCCATGTCATCCAAAATAAGCAAAACAAAGACCCCCCCACCCCCCCATAGTGCTTACGTAATACTTGAACGGCCCCAAAATGGTTGACATAATATAAATAACTAGCTTTTGCTCGCGGCTTCGCTCGCGTTAATTTAAGGATCCCTAATTTTTTGATCCCAAAATATAGCCTATAGCACTCAAGGATAACGTAGCTTCCTATTGGTGAAAGAATTTTTGAAATCGGATGAGTAGTTTCGGAGATTACCCCCTACATACAAACAAACAAACAAACAAACAAATTCTACCTCTTTATAATATTAGTATAGATAAATAGTAAAATAGAAGAAAGTCCGCAAATACTATCTTCGCATAACTACTTCGGGCGTGATGGATTAAGGCCTAAACATTTCTCATTCTGACAAGTGGTCCGTGCCCTGCACAGGGGGCCTACTCCCTAAGCACGAAGTCCGTGGTTTCGGCCTTAGTTACGAGCGTTTCCTACTCCCTATCACCTACGAACATACGATTATTTCCGGGCCCGAACTAAGAATGAATGACAACACGATTTGACAGTTGTCCCTACTACCGATGTGTTTTTGCCCGTCCGAAAAGTTGAACTTGACACTTGCTTTGTTCACTTCTATGTTTCGGGCTACTTTCGGACGGGCGACTAACTTCGTTGACGGACTTAGGGAGTAGGCCCCCTGGGACAGTAATAGGCTTATTATGATGATGACGATGAGACCTACTGAATTCTGTCTTATCTTTTTTTTATCCCGGCCTGCTGAGGCGGCCTTCATTCTGACTCCGACTTATCCGTTTCGTTCAACCTTCATTCAGCATACTCTGCCCTGTATGATATGAACAGTGAAGATATATTCTTTAGCAGATGCCGTTTCCCCATATTTGACTAAAAATAACTAATTTGGTCAACAGTGGAAGTTGCACAAGCTTGCAATACAGGGAGGCGTAACAGATACCAAGGTAGTCAGTCAATCACAGTAGTTGTCAAGTAGGTAGTAGGTACTATCGATAAACACCGAGGATACTGGCAGCGGCAGTGTGAAGAAATTCTACAAATAATAATAGACTATTATTATTCGCAGATATTTCGTAGTCAAGGGATGACATTAACCGCCTAACTATAAGGCCTCTAACAGACGACATTCTTATTGCGCGATTAAGAACGAAACGTTTACATGTTTTTTTTTTTTTAATATACTCTATGCGTCTTTCTTTTTAGGCGCCAAATGCTATGCTTCGGTATACTTGATCTTAGGATGCTTCATTCAATTTAGTGTTGTCCATTTTCACGTGCAAAAAATCCATCGTAAAATTGCGCCTCGTCTGTTCAAAAGTCTGGAGAAAAAAGTGAGTTTAACCCTTTTATTTTACTTTTATGAGCTTGTCGTTACTTTATGGCACGTTTATTATTTGACGATCGACACAGTGGCTGAGCGATTGACTTGCTGAGATAAGGACCGCGATTTTTTAAATTTAATTAGCTGCCTCTTAAAATAATCTATTAATATGGACCATAATGAGATGTATTGTTATAATATTTGACATTTGGCAGGTGCATCAGTTGTCACAACACTTGACATTTCATTGCCTATATCTACACGGGTCGATATCGCCACTATACTCTTTGAGGTGGTCCAATTTGCAACTGCAAATGGAGAGATGATTATTGTACTACGAATAAATGAAAATATAAGCGTCTACGACAAAGAGTCACCGGCTAGACCACCCAGATGCAACTGCCCAGTAAATGCCAACTGCCAATTAATTTTAATCCAATATCAGTTACAAATGTTTTGTAAACATTCATTTCAAAATACCATTATTGCACGTACTATCTCAAACATTTTAACGGATCGAGTAATTTACTTACTATAAATGATGGTACATAAAATATTAAAGTGAGAGGATGTTCAGAATTATCAAGGATACCAGATATTAATTTTAAGATACTATTCAAGGCATAAAATGTGTACTACTTTACGTTCGTTTCTTGGTTTAATAGCCATATAATTTGTCGATATTAAAGTTATTGATTTCGTCTTTAACGTGGTCAATTTGTTCAAGATGTTTCGATGGTTTTGTTTTCATGATACCTACACGTAATCTACTTTCGAATAAAAATGACTATAATAAAATAACTGGTGTTCTGTTGATGCGGACATTATTCACTGAAATAAATATAAACAAAATAAATTACACTGGACTTTTTCCAACTTATTAAAAACTGTACAGTCATCTGTAAGTGAATCAATTAGTTTCTTAAGTACAGTGTAATAATGTGTTTGAAAAACTATTAAAGTATCTAAAACTAGTTGGAAAAATGTTCCGGAAAAAACAATTTTTTATTTTCCAAGCTCTCGCTGTTTAACATAAATTATGTTAAGTTTCAAGAAAAAAAACTTAGATTAAAATTACTAAACAAAATTGTCGTGGATGAGATAGACATTGTATATGGAAATGTTCATGCTCTACTTACAAGTTTACAGATTCTAAAATTACTCTTGGTAGAGCTAATCTTCTTCTTCTCTCATATCAGCACGAGAATAGGTCATACCGTATCAGTAGTCAGCAGGGTTGATAGTGGGGCTGACTACCCAGGGTACGCGTACTTTAGTATCGTCACTCATGGAGACTCTTTTCATACACCCCAGTAGAGGTAATGAAAACGTTTTATTAGTACGATGAATTTTATCAATTTGACCAATTACTTCTAGTATATCAATAACTAAACCTAGCCTTTATCTATGGCACGGCTTAGGAGAGTCGATAGACACCTCATACATTTCAAACCGTCTAGCCGTTGATGCTTCGAGGGTATAAAGAATCCCACATATATAGCGATGCCTTCCACGTAATTTGTTGTAAGCCACAAATTGCATTTTTGTGTTTTTCACGTAAAAGTGTCTAATTTTATGTATTACTATCTGTTCCAAATATAAAAATAGCAGAAATATATATCGTTTATCGATATTTTTATATTTGGAACAGATAATATACATATACACAGATAATATGCATTTTGTGGCTTACAACAACTTACGTGGGAGGCATCTATAGATACGCGTGAAAACCATAACCCTGTCTTTGCTGTCGCGCATTCAGGAAAAATACCCTTCACTAAACATTAAAACAAGTGAAAATACGTTTTATTACAGTTATAACGAAGTTCTTACAGTCGTTTCCTTATTACACACATGTACCTACATAACAGTACTGTTCGTAAATATAAGGCTTAATGTAGATACTCGTACATCGGAAGATGTATCGTGAGTTAATGTCCGCCATTTCTCGATGGCAGGAAAGTGAAACCAAGTCACAGAAAGCTTCGACTATATATTACGCCATGTATGAGTCGTGTTAAATATATATTAATTAAATATATGTGATCGTTAAATGTAAATCAAAATTGATAAGCTTTCTATATTTCAATACCTATTTAAAATAGTAGATACTTAATTAAAAAAATATTTAGAAAACTTATGATATGTTCATGTCATTTTAATGGCAGTCAGCCCCGCTACCAACCTTGCTGACTGGCTAATCTTTTCACCACAGCATGAGCTATTTTTGTACAGCTCGTGCTGACACGATAGAAGAGAAGAAGAATGGTATTTTAATTCAAAAAATATTGTAGTCGTACCATCACATCTTAAAGGTAGCTTAATAACATTTAGCAATATTGATTATAGGCAAATGCATATTTCAATGCTGAATTACAACTAACAAAAAAAAAACTATTTATTCATCTATTACTTCTTAACTCTTGGTTAATCGTTTCTAATTCTTCCATTTGCATTGATCCTCACAATATGGTCATAGTATTTTTAATAGTAATTTAAGTATTCCACGTAAATACCTCATTGTTCCTATCCTCGATAAAAAACCGTCAACAAACTTATAACAGTAGGTACACATAATAACAGGTTATCGGTGCTTAAAGCGAATGTTCCCTGGATGATGGTTATCTGTTCCGATGTCTCAATTACTACGTCTCTCAGAGGACCAGAGACACACACAGTTTATGAACGAAAAAGTTCCGCGTGTCATTTATAAGTAATAGCAGTCAACGATATCGCTGTACGATGTATGTACGGAAAATTAAATAAAGAAGCAAAAGAAAAAAAAACCGGTAAGGAAGAGATAATATTTTTGCGTTCCTTCTCTTCATAAAATATATTATGTTGGTGGACAACAACAACAAAAACAGCTTTCGTATAGACAGATCTTTTTCTTTTTTTTTTTCAAATAAGTTCCACAGGATTTTTTAAAGACCGAATGTGGTCAAAATTTGTATAGAATCCAGGCAAATAGATTTACAGGAAAGTAGAGTAAACATGGTACTACTAATTTAATTAAAGTACCCCACTCCTATCAATACTTATCTACTCACTAGCTTTCGCCCGCAGCTTCGCTTGCGTGAAATTTTGAACCCGTTAAGTGACAATTTTTAAATTTTTTATACTAACTTTCATCCCCTATTTAACTCCCTTAGGGGTTGAATTTCGAAAAATCCCTTCTTAGTGGATGCCTACGTTACAAAAGGAACCTACTGTCAAAATTTCAACTTTCTAACCCCAGCAGTTTAGGCTGTGCGTTGATAGATCAGTCAGTCAGTCAGTCAGCTTCTCCTTTTATATGTATAGATTAATGACACATCATTGGTACATCCTGGTAAGAAGCGTTATAAAGAATGCCATGATAATGATTAAACTGAAGACAAAATGTATCATGTAAAGTATTTTTGTCAATTAATCATAACAACTTTTTACAAAAACATTAACCTACTGTAATGAGAGCTGAAGAATGGTTACCTATTAAAACCCTGTCCTTATAACTACACGTAAGTAACTTTGTAAAAAATAACACCATTATATTCGTTGCAGCGGGCACGAACAATACATGATATATGTAACTTCCCTTGGGGTAACACAGTATCGATGAAAAAACGTTAAAAAAAACGAGTGGTTCGTTTCTCAGACCTGTTATTCTATAATTCGTGTGGGCCTCGGGCCCATAATAACAGTAATAAGACATGCCATGGCCACCATAAGTCACATTGGTTCGCTGTAAAACGGAGCGCTCATTACTAAAAGAATTTTGTAACTGCACATGAAATATTTTTTAATTCATTTATGACTTTTACTTAGACTGTTGATTGCGCAAAATCATTTCTTCTTTAAAAGATAACAAATTGAGGCCTTTGATAAGTGAAAATTGAGTAAGAAGATCCCAGGGTTAACCGGTATTAATTAGATGATAAGAAAACTTAACCTAACTAAGAAAATTCGGTATTTTCAAAGTAGCATAATTATTATTATAATTTTCTTCAACATATGTATTAATAGGCAAAGACAAAATAATTAAGTACCATTTTCTCTTCTGTTTGCAAAGTTTTTTTTGTTTAGTAATCAATGACCAGCGGCAGAGCTATCAAAAAAAAAACAAAAAAAACACAGCTAGTAAAGGATAAATACATAAATAGCACATTCTATCCGCAAAGATGTCATAGGTATCCTTGCTAATAAAAACTCTGTATTGATTTCTAGATACGAGTTTTTTGCTGCATTCTCATTACACATCCTGTCAAAATATCATAGACTTAAAACTGAAAGGGACGTACATAATGAAGAAAGTAACAGCTTCATTATCTGGAAATCACGAGTGTGTTGTATTTAATAGGTTGGCAGTCGCCTCGGATCGAACCAGACCGCATTGTGTGGTTAAAATAAAACACTCTTATGACACAGAACAACAGTGAGAGCCGTCACGTTTCTCGTCGTCTTCCTTCGCCTCTCCCACAGTACTAGTCACGAACTTATACTTCACTTAATTAACGTAAATAAGACAGTTTTGCGAATGAAAAAACAAACGGGGCCGAGAGGTCGACGTTTCTGAAACCGGATTGGCGGTTGGCGGATTTAACCGAAGCACAGTCGGCGACGACTTAGGCCACACTTTATGTCACTTTTTATTTTTAATGAGAGTTTTTATCGTGACACTAATAATCGTCGTTGAAATTAATTTACCCATACCGTAATTATTAGACAGCCGGCAAAGTGGCCGTAAATGCTCCAGTCAAACCACATGTAAAAATAACTGTTGAAGCATTAATTAATTGTAATCCGGAATGATTTACATTTTATTCGAAATAATAATTGTTTATTACAACAATGTATATGGATCAATAAAATTTACAGCTGTTTTATCACCTCTTTTAAATTGAAATATTAAAACGAACTTACATTTTTTTTAATCTGAGACTTATTTTTAAATGCAGTTCGTTTTGGCAATGACGAATCGTACTTACGTCTTAAATAATACGCAATACAAGCGAATTATATTTTTTCTTTTGTCGATTAAGCCCTTCATAATATTTTAATGGGTCAAAATATTCTCATCCACAAATCTGCCTGTACCTTATAACCAATAACACCGTTAAAACCCTTTGCATGCCACATCGAGGTACTAAGTGCAAAATGCAAGTCACTGCGGTCGAATGCACCCCACATTACCAACGCTCTCTACCGTGAATTGATTTGCGAGACAGCAGTGAAAGACAACCGCCTGGGCTATATAAAATGCTTTGGTTGCAATTTATTATGAGAGTGCAACAACATAATTGTAACTAGTAATGTACCTCGTAATGCACTGCTTGCAGGGACCAGCGTAGAAAGCGTTCAGACTTTATTGATAAATAAAATTACTATAAAACTTACTTAATACACTAGCATTACTTTCCCATTCATTATTAAATGAGTATGATCACCTAGTTTATGAACAAAATATATTATTGGATATAACCACTTTATTTATTTATTCGCATTACACACCTGTGGTGCGACTTGTCAAGTCTTCAACTTCATGCTGTGGACTGCAATAACCTATAATAAGTTGTTAAATTGAGTCACACTAGAGACATTTTCCGTCATTTTGAAATAGGAAAATTTACTATGCCCAATCTGCTTAGTGAGTTTTCTATAACAACATGACGGAAAATCAGAACCTAAACGACATAATGGTAGATAGAGTACCTAAAACTTAACCCTACGATGTCAGTTCCCTTTAAAATCTAAATGTTTCGGCAGCGACAGTGATACTGCTGAAATATATTAAAAATTCCTTCACGTCAGTTTTGCGTCAGCCATAATCAGAAAGGGAAATTACAAGTCAATTTCAATTTCGCAAAACTTTGGTTACGTATTTTCAATTCATTTTTTATCGAGCTACCGCGTTTACAAAATAAAATTAGGGCATACAGAGTGTACATCACTTGAGGTATATTATTACCTTAATAACATAAATTCAAGGAGTCATAAAAAATGGTACTGCTTTTACAGTGATTACAAAACTAAAACAATATTTTTGTAGGAATCGACTCACATGTTTATTTAGACTCGCATATTTAAGTATTATTTTATGAGCAGTTATTGCAATGCTAGCTTAACAAATGCGTATGTGTGAATTATAAAAAAAATATATTTAATTAGCAATAAATTAATGCTACTTTTTCTTATTAACCCACAAACGTCGACGGCTGAACTGAGCGGCTAATAAGGCCGCGTTTGGTGAAACATATTTCGTTTCATATTTTTAATCATAACTGCAACTGGACTGCACATCCAGTCGCCAATTGTCACGCAGTTAGTTGCACTGTCTACACCCAATCTGCCTTCAAGCTGCATTTAGCAGTTGCATACTGCATAGTTTACAGTTGCTAGTGGATGTGCAGTCTACTTGCTGTTATGATTACGAATACGAAACGAAATATGTTTCACTAATCCCGGCGTTATTGGTCTCCCTGGTACCTCACAGTTACTGCTATTGACAGACGAGTTGGTGATCTCAGTATGTTGTTATTAGCATGAGGCCGTTGCTGCTCATTTTCTTGACATAATTGCCTAGTTGCCTTTTACGATACCCATGAGTTTACAGGCATCTTTACCAACACTGTAACTACAGTTAACCATTTATTCCTCTGAAAAGAATTGGAACATCATGAACTAAAATCTTTGTCTTATTCGCTGCAGCCGTTGTACTTACAATGAGTTTCTTTGAAAAATAAGCGGTCCAAACTTAAATTGTTAATAGCGTCGGTACGTAACGCTTGGTCGTAAGTACGGTGTGCAGTGTGCGGTATTGCGCGAGCGCGGACCGGTCGGCGAGCGGCGCGTACGCACCTGCCCCGGGCACACGCCACTAGAGCGCGACGCACACCGGCGGGAAAAGGGTTAAGTTTGGAATATTAAATCATTAAGTTATCCTGAATGCTGCTGCTGATTAGATGACAACCTATACGAAAATGTTCAGTTAAAGCCAGGGAACAAACCACGGAAGAAGACGGAGGTGATAACTTCAGATGTTTTTGTTAAAAAATAAGTAAGAGGAGTAGCGTAAGTATACAAGCGGGAAGAATAAAGAGAAAATAAACTTTGGTAAAAGCCTGTTAGTTACATACAATGAACCGAATCAAAAGCAGCTTCTAGATTGCTAGAAATATACCTACATGCTAAAGAAAAGAACACAATTCTAATTTAGCTAATAGAATAAAAAGCGATATTATCTAAAAAAAAACACATCCCTTTGTAAACTTTCCTGGCAAACTACGCTTATCATTTTATTTTTCAAACTCTTCATACACCTGTAATTACGCTACAATTTCACAGCATCACAAAATTCGCTATGCTCAGTACGCGCGCGCCCTTCCCTGTCCTCGACTACGCTCGCAGATAAGCCTGGACGTGCGCATTTTATTTATTTTAACATTTTTAAGTCGGCGTGGGCGTTTATTTCTTATTGGCAGCGCACGCGGCGGGTAAGTCACGACGCCGGCCGCCACCTTGAGGGCTAAATAGCACCTACGCGCGCAACCGAGACCTACACACCGCTTATTTAATGCACACTTAAATAGATCCTTGTTGGTACTAAAGATACCTATATCTGTGTCATCGCATTCGGTTTTGTTCAAGAGCTGCGAATGGCTCCGATCGCTATGTATTCTAAGATCATCAGGGCAATATGATCGCACGGCTAAGATTAGATATTGCTCACATAAGTAGATCCTTGCCGGGTACTAAAGATATCTACGATATCTGTGTTATCGTGTTCGGTTTTCTTATGGGGAGTCGATGTGGTACTTAACCTTGTATTAAGATCATCCATAGCAGATGGTTCTTATTAACACGTTCAGTGCCGGGAGCCCTTCAGGAGGGCATCCTTGTTATTTTCTTTTTTTTTATGGATGGGAAATCATCATATGACTCCTTCCGCTCTGGGCGGAGCGGAAGGGAGTGTCGGACTCTTACTGACTAAAACCCATCCGTGTTCCTTCTAATGCCCTTTGCGTTCCAGGGCCGCGGTAACTCTTTCGAATAAATTCCGCAACCCTGGCAGAGGAGGGCACCCTGGAGTCACATTCGCCATGCCGGGTGCCCTCGTGGTGGGCTCATTTTAATGTAGGTTTTTCCTGGAAAAATCACCGTCATGAAAGAAGCGAACACCTATTTCACGACGTAATAGCGATTTACGGTTTTTAACCTAATGCCAGGAACCCTCCTCGAGGGTTCACTCTTAGCGCAAACGTAATGCCGTGGACCCTCCTGGACGGTCCTCTAGCAATATGTATGGCGGCATGGCATATGAGCGCTATGAAAAGTGTGGTGGACTCAAATGTGTTAAACTAAAAGACCGGAATAGAGCTACGATATGGAAGATTTTAGTCTGCCCCTTAACCTCACTAGTCGGATAAATCCGATAAAAAATTTCGTGTCCTTCTCGCTCACGTCGGATATACTATGTATATCCTTTTCTATCCATTTATAGGTTAGTAAAATTGTCGCATATATCCGATTTGGGCAATTAAATGGTTAAAATCACTTTGCTGTACTTTTAAACTTATTTTTTAGCGTCTATTGTTGAGCAGACAAGTTATATTAGTACGTAGCTACGTCGGTCCAATTCGATTTCGGCTGAAAGCTATTCGATTAAAAGCTTGACACTCGTTCTCCGACTCAACCGCGAATGTGTCAAGCGGAAACACTCATTTTATCCTTTTCGGACCTAAAGAACAAGCAGAGAAAATATTTTTTTCTTATTATTGTTTAAAATGGCTAGATATTATACAAAAATATTCCATACTACAATTAATAATAATATGTTACAAACCCAAAAGCGATCTGAATCTGTTTGAATGAAAATTGGTAAAACTTATAATCACAATATAACTTGTTTTGATCCATCTTTAAATTACAGCCTCTGCAACAGTTGGTTAACAACTTTTATTTAAATATTTAATCCATTAAGGCGCTTCCCCCACCGAAAGTGGCGCCACTTCAGAAAAAAAGCATTATTTCTGTCAACACACAACATATTGAAATTTCGTACGTACAACATTTTGGTCAAGTGTTGTAGAAATTTTCGAACTCCAAAAAACAACACTTGATACCCTAGGTTAGAAGTTTTAGTAATTAATGCTAAAAACGGCCGTTTTTGGTACTTATCGCAAAAACTTCGAATCCAGAAGCTCTAGTGTTGATATTTGGTGTTCGAAAATTTCTACAACACTTGACTAAAATGTTGTACGCACGAAATTTCAATATGTTGTGTGTTGACAGAAATAATGCTTTTTTTCTGAAGTGTCACTTTCGGTGGGGGAAGCGCCTTAAGTAGGTTGGATATCACGAATAGTCTGGATTCCATATGTGTAAGGTCTGAAAAGAATTTAATCTTAAGTTTTAAGTCTTCTTAATTTGTACCGTAGTATAATCATGTTGTAGAGCCCAATAAATTCATGCTAATTGCACCCGTGCATATTATAAGTTGAAGTGACAAGGGTGTCATTGGACCGCATCGTCATCAAAAAACCAAAAGAAAAAAAAAGTTTGCTCTTAAAAAGGAATACAGAATGTTGCTCCGTATAAAACAGAAACTGACAAAATCATATAAGTAATCATGGAACATACTTAGTTTCGATTTTAAAAGCAATGCGGATAAAGAAAAATAAGTTTTTAATAAAAAATTAAAGCATTGATTTTATAAGCGCTTATAAAAGGAAAAATAGAACAAATAAACTTTAAAAAAAAGTAAAAACCGACTTCAAAGAAATACTAAAAGGAGTAAAATAATTACCATAATATAAAATTAACAGTTTCAGAAGTCGGTGGCTTCTATTTGCTTCAGTGTAGAGTTGCACCGACTTCTGAAACTGTTAATTTTATATTATGGTAATTATTTTACTCCTTTTAGTATTTCTTTGAAGTCGGTTTTTACTTTTTTTTAAAGTTTATTTTTTATTTAATACGTTTTAGTGTCATAATTTTAACCCCCTCCTTCATAACCCTTCTTTTTGGCTTTGACGTAGTCGGGCATAAAAAGTCCTTTCAAATGATACCTTACACGATATAATGAAAACATTCCAAGGGGGGGAGGGGGGGGACACGTACTCCCTCCTCTTTTCCAGTAGTCAGTTCCCAACAACAAATATAAACAAAGCAATATTAGTAATTTGAGAATTTTGCTTTGATCCGTTGAGGAGTTCCGTTCCATATCTCTGAAGTTCATGGTCTAATCATAATAAAATTGATATGGGACCAATCGGAAAGTATACCCTTTCGAACAAAAAAAGAATTTTTCAAATCGGTTCATAAATGACGGAGATATGAGGTAACAAACAAAAAAAAAAATAAAAAAAAAAATACAACCGAATTGAGAACCTCCTCCTTTTTGAAGTCGGTTAAAAAGTACAAAAATCAACAATCGATGGAGAAGACTTAAGTTGAAACATACAGAGAAGTGAAGCAGTTGGCATTGTACAGAAAAAGATGAAGATGCGACACCAATATGTGCCCAGAACTTAAAAGAAACTTTTCCTCTAAATGTTAACTACCTAACTTCCCACACTTCTAGACTTTAAATGCACAGAACACGGCTCTTCACACGTAGGTACCTACATACAGCAACGTATAATTATAGGAACCGACCACAGTGGAGTCACAAACTCGTGACAAGTCCGTCCTCCGAACGACGGCGCACGCGCAGCTCGCGAAAATTATTAAGGTCAATATTGTACCTATAGGGTACAGATACTCGTAACGTAGGTATATAGTGAAGCCCTGCATATTATAGTGTTTCAGATAATAACTGATTTTTATTAACTTTACAATGATACAATATTAACTAACAATATTTACATTATTACAAATACTATGAATTGTGGTCAACACTATCTATGTGGGGTGGACTGGCGCTTGGTGCGGGCACTGAAATCGCTGTACAGGGATTCCAGTGCTTGTATTAGGATAAATGGGGCGTTCACGGACTGGTTTAGCATCTCAAGGGGTGTTAGACAGGGTTGTGTAGCGTCTCACCATAGCTGTTCAACCTATACATGGATAGTTGTTTAACAGATTTAAAAAGGAGTGATTGTGGATTGACAATGAATTAGTTGCCTGTCAAACGTCTTCTCTACGCAGATGATCAAGTTTTGCTTACATCATCAGTGGAAGGGTTGTAGGACATGGTAACTGTGATGAACGAAGCATATGAGAGGAAAGGGATGAAAATTAATGTAAGCAAGACGAAAGTAATGGTTTTTGAAAGAGATGCAGATGTATCTCGGTGTAAAGTAAAGATTGGAGATGAAAGTATTGAACAGGTGAATGAGTTTGTTTATATAAGAAGTACGTTTACAAGAGATGGTAAGATTGATGAAGATGTGGAAAGGAGAGCAAATGCCCGAAACAAAGTAAATGGTGCTGTGCATGCGATTGTAGCTAACCAGTCGATGTCCAAAAAGGCACGGCTAGCTATCCATAATGGTATTCTGGTACCAACGCTTATGTATGGAAGTGAATGTTGGTCTTGGAAGAAGAGTCATGAAAGTAGAATAAATGCCGTGGAAATGCGTTCCTTGCGAAGTATGTGCGTTGTAACTTTGAATGATAGATTGAAGAATGATGTGATAAGACAAAGTTGCGGTTTAAAAGATGATGTAATGACAAAAATTGAAAGGAGTATGGGAGGGAGTTGGGCATGTTGAAAGATTGAGTGAACGACGATTAACAGTGGAAACAGTGGAAACGCCAGAAGAGGACGCCCTAGAAGGACATACATTGATGTTATTTGTGATGTTCTTCAAAAAGGACAGGTTCAACCGGCGTGCGTGTATGACAAGATGTATGACCGTGGAAGAAGCGAAAGGAGTATGTAAGGATCGTAGCATGCGGCATTCTACAGTTTCTGCCTACCCCCATGGGAAAAAGGCGTGAGTTTATGTATGTATGTACAAATACTAATATAGAAAAATATACCCTAATAAAATAAGAACTCTACCTATATGTATAATATACGTAATGAAAAAATAGAAAAACATTTCTAAGATAAAACACGTAGAAGGTGCACTTAGGCGTCCAAATATTCATCCGCATCACTGTCATCTGGGAACGTGCCCAGAAGACTGGCAGCGTTGCCACGTTGGATGGCAGCGTTGCCACGTTGGATGGCTAATTCTTTGGCCAATAACTTATATTAAACGATTTAAAATCGTAGCTTGTATTCGTATAAAAAATTAAGCACCTACTGAGATACTGGCCGATTTTTATGCTATAAAAATCAAAACGCCCATAAAAGCCATTAATATTTCAGAGTATAGTAATTTAAGTAATATTATGTGGTGTAAGGTAAAGACTTGTTTTTCTCATAAACGTTAAACACCATATCATTTTAAAATTACGAGCGTGTTATCTTGAAGATTATTTATAGAAGTAAGATGAAAGGCGTTAACACTCGCAGTTATCTATTACCGTATCGATCCTTATCTTGGTGATCTTTTCCTTATCTCAGCAAGAGATATACGAGAATAGCTCCTGCTGTAGTGAAAAGATTACCCAGCCAGCAAAGTTGGTAGCGGGGCTGACTGCCCAGAGTGCGTCAGACGTACTTGAGTAAAGTCACTCGTGGAGTCAAAAGGAGAAGGTTCTCAATTCGTCGGGATATTTTTTTTATGTATGTTCCCCTATTACTCAAAGACGCCTGGGCCGATTTGTAAAATTCTTCTTTTGTCTGAAAGGGTATTCTTCCCAGATGGTCCTATGGTCATCAGGTCAGAATCTGATAATGGGATTCTGGAGAAATCGAGGGAAATCTTCAAATTTTATAGGCACACTTGAAGCGATTTTTTGTTTGAAAGAGTACCTATTGACGACACGTTTGGTGCAGTGGCTAAGCGATTGACTGCTGCGCTGCGTGTCGCGGGTTCGATTCCCACACGGAACAAAAATTTGTATGGCCTACAGATGGTTGTTTCGGGTCTGGGCGTTTGTGTATGTGAGATTTGTGTCTGTAAACGCACCCAGGATACAAGAGAAATCTAAGGGTGGGAAAGGGTTTTGAAAAAAATAAAATAAAAAAACTCCCTATGTGGTCCCATTTCAATTTGGTGAAGATCTGATGAAGACCCTCGGAGATTGACAATGGAATTTTTCAATGGATAACAGCAAGTTACCCGCGATCGCTGTAATTGCATGTCTAAGTATTGTTTATGCCACTTAAAACAGAAAAATAAAATTACTTTAAAAATAAAAGGAAAACCGACTTCAAAAAAAGTAAAATAATTACCATATTATAAAATTAACAGTTTCAGAAGTCGGTGCCTTCAATTTGGTTCAGCGTGGATTAGCACCGATTTCTGATAGTGTTAATTTTACAATAGGTATGGTAATTATTTTACTCTTTTTGAAGTCGATTTTTATTTTATTTCTAATGTAATTTTACTGTACACCAACTGGTGATGTGATGATAGTGTAGGTAAAATCTTATTCTTCCTATTTTGAACACCATTTTAAAATTACGAGTATGTTATCTCTAAGATTAATTATATAGAAATAAGGTGAAAAGCGTTAACACCTATCTATTACTGTATCAATCCTTATCTGATGATAAACGTATCAATACTGGGTTATAGCCGCATGTGGGACTGTTTTACATCACATAAGACACCGCGTCGAGGCGGCTAGATATAAAGAATCTATAATTAAAACGTTTAAAGTACTTAGCAAAACATTATACGACGAAGTTTTTGTACTAATTAAAATGTCGTTCCTATGCAATTCGGTATCCGGCATGGACAACGAAATAGAATTAAACAATATTCATAAGAATTTAGTCTATGGATTCCACCCGGGAAGACTAATGATGGTAATACAAGGTTAGTCGGAAAGGGGGTGCTAATCCGAAGGCCAATTATAGTATCACTGATGACTGTTTTATAGCATGTGTTAAAATTCCAAGATTCGATAATTTTTATTTCCATGCAAAATGAATTTATTTTAGTTTTTTTCAAAAATTCTTGATCCCTGCTTTAGTTAAGAATTCAGAAAATAGAGCTGCTAATCCGTGACCCTAAATATGACCTAAAATGTAAGCACAGCTGATGATATCTGAGGATAGATAGATTTTAGCGTATTTTTTATGAAATCTTAGAACATCAGAATCCATTTCTCTTAAACTATTGAGTTTTGGAGAAAGTTGTAGAACAAAAGTTGTTCATTATTATGGGTATTCTAACACCCTTTCGGATTAGTACCCCCTTTCTGACTAACCTTGTATAAGTGTCCGCACTATAAACAAGTATTGTTATCCGGTTTTTTTTGGGCTCCGTTCCTACAGACAAACCGTGGAAACGGTTTTGTGGAGCATTGATCTCAATTAAGGTTAATGTAACGTTTTTGTAATAAATAAATAATTCTATTTGTTTTCGGAAGAAAAATATTTGCTTCTCTTCTCTCGTGTCGGCACGAGCTATACGAGAATAGCTCATGCTGTTGTGAAAAGACTAGCCAGTCAGCAAGGTTGGTAGCGGGACTGACTGCCCAGGGTGCGCCGGACGTACTTAAGTATCCTCACTCGTTGAGACTATTTTTTTCTAAGAACAACCGTTGATTTACTAAATACAAATCGACTACAAAGCAAACCCCGAAAAACAAGTTTCAACTTCACGTAAAATTATAATCTAACTTTTAACTAATACTAGAGGTCGCAAGTGGCTTCGCCCGCTTGGATCTCGTTTATCGCGTATTCCGCGTTTTTCTCTACTATAATATATGCATATATTATACATAAACCTTCCTCTTGAATCAGTCTATCTATTAAAAAAACCGCATCATAATCCGTTGCGCAGTTTTAAAGATCTAAGCACACACATAGGGACAGACAGCGGGAACCGTCTTTGTTTTATACTATGTAGTGAAGTGATTACAAATTATTAATGTGAAAGTTTTGAATAATTGTGAATTTGTGAATTTGGATGTTTGTTAATCAATCACGCCTTAACGGCTGAACGGATTTGGATGAAATTTGGCACACAGGTAGATCATGACCTTAATTAGGACAAAGGATACTTTTTATCCAGGTACATGAAGTCATTTCCCTAGAATGCGAGTGAAACCGCAAACAACACCTAGTTAAATGTAAATGGCTACAGTAGGCGGTAATCACAATAGGCAGGACTGATTGGAACTACGATAAAGCTACGAGATAAATCTCGTAGCTTCGTCGTAGTAAAAATTCGGCTCATATTTTGGCTAAAACGTAACGATTATAATAATCACGTTGAATTAACCGGACATAGTTGTGTCCATGTGTGTGTTAGTATAATCTTTTCGTATTTAATTCAAAGTTAAATAAAGGTAGGTACTGTTAATTTCTGTACATTAAGTCTAAAGCAAAAGGCTCAGGAAAGTACAGCTGTACCGATGGCTAAGGGACTTAACACATATATCAGCATCAAATGGCGTTGCACTCGTACAAAATGGGCATTTGGTACACACGCTTCACCTTCTTGCATTTATTCAGCTTTCGCATGCAAACGTTAACGCGCGCGTACGCATTTTATAGAATGCTTTAGCAACTGAAAGCACACAATTTTACAGGTGATGCAAAAGTGTGATGTGTGTATGATGTGAAATATTTACATTTTGATGCTGATTCGTGTAATTAGTATCTAAATCGCCTACAACAAACATTGTTTTTTTCGTCGCACCTGATGATAAGCGCAGACGGAGTCTAAGATGGAGCATACGAATCCGAGTAACAGAGATGTAGAGAGATTCCCTCCTATACCCCTCTGACTCTCACATACACGCGACGGAACACAGTAAACTGCTTGGCGCCAGACTTTGGGGGTGAGATGGGGCATAAAGGGCAGCTACCTTAACCATTGTAGCTACAGGAAAAGGTTCTTAGAAGACTACCCCTAACTTTTGGGATAATTTCAATCGGCATTCACAGATTTTGAAAAAAAAGTAGTCGGCGAGAAAAAGGGTTGTTTTCACAAAACTTTTTTATGATGCCGATCGATCCTATTTCCCATAAGGACCAAAATACTCTTCCGTACCAACTGAGGTTTGAGTACTAGAAACGTCAGAAATAACAAAAAAACTATTTGAGATGGGTTAGTTATAAGGGCAGCTACCTTAATCGTTGTCGCTACTGGAAAATGTTGATAGGAGACTGGCCATAATTTTTGTCATTATTTCGAACTGCATACATATACTACCTAACGTGCTGGGTTTTGTTAAATCTTACAACACGCGTGTATACCCAGCGTGCGGTGAGATAGTTTTATATTCTAGCCCGTCCCCTTACCCCCCTTACCCCCCTTACCCCCTTGGGGGTAAATCCTTACTACTTAGTACAAAGACTATATTTAGATCTTTATGAAGCCATAAAGTAGACTATAAAAACTAAGATCTCGGATTTAATACAGCCAGTGACCTTGATGATTTGACATTTAATGCATCGTTACTATTTTTATAACAATTATTTTTTTACGATCACATATTTGAGCACATTACTATGGTAGGTACTTAAGTTACAAAGTATTTAATTGCTTGCATAGTCGTTTAATTATCGATTATAATCGAGATTACTATGGTAGTATAAAAAATCATAGTAATAATCAATACATTTAATTTTTAGAGTACCTTTAACACAAAGAAATCCTTATTAACGGCTCCGACTAATCCATCAGTGAGAAAAAACCTTAACCGCTTAACCTTAAGCTTTGAAAATATAAAAGTATAGCTGTTGCCCGCGATTTCACTCGTATCCTAGGGGAACTACTTCATGTACCCGAATAAAAAGTATCCTATGTCCTAATGCAGGTCATGGTCTACTTGTGTACCAAATTTCATCCAAATCCGTTCAGCCGTTAAGGCGTGATAGATTAACAAACGTCCAAATTCACAAACTCACTAACATCCAAACTTAGTAATTGGACATCGCTCATTCCGAGGAAATATTAGTAATTTTTAAATAAAATAGAGTTGCACCTACAAAAATTTTAAAGATAAAAATTCCACAACAAGCAATTATCTTAAAGATAATCCGAAAATCAAACAAGATGCATCAGTTCCGCTTAAAACACCTCATGTAAGACAATTAAAATGCGACAAAATTACTTTGAAGCACCAAAAAGCAAACCTTTGTTTTTTCACGAAGCGCCGCCAGCGTCTCATGAAGGTTGTAGTCGCCAACTCGATAAAATTCCCGACTCGTTTATTTTAAGTCTCGCATTAACAACGTAGGTAATTAAGCATCGAAATGTCGCTGTTGTGAGGCGTCGGTCTAAATAATCGTCGCTCGACAATTTGCCTTATTATCTTCACGGTTTTAATCATAAAATACCACACTAAGTTGCTAGTAAGAAATTGTCATATAGATGCGGACTTAAAGCTTTATTTTTAATTGTACCTTTTTCACCGTAAGGTGATTCCTGATGTTTCTTTACAAAACGTTACCATACAAAGAATACCAAATATTTAAAAAAAAAACAACATCCTAACTATACCTAATATGATATATTTATCCTAATCCTAACTCCTAACTTAAATTATAAATGCGAAAGTAAGTTTGTTTGTTTGTTACCTTTTCACGCCTAAACCACTGAACCGATCATCCTGAAATTTTGCATATACGTTGTCAGGTATACAGGGGGTCTACTCCCTAAGCACGAAGTCCGTGGTATTGGCCTTAGTTACGAGCGTTTCCTACTCCCTATTAGCTACGGACATACGATTATTTCGGGGCCCGAACTAAGAATGAATGACAACACGATTTGACAGTTGTCGCTACTACCGATGTGTTTTTTCCCGTCCGAAAAGTTGAACTTGACACTTGTTTTGTTCACTTCTACGATTCGGGCTACTTTCGGACGGGCGACCAACTTCGTTGACGGACTTAGGGAGTAGGCCCCCAGAAACGGACACCCTCCTTTCATCTCGAAAAAAACTACTGTTCCCGAGGAAAACAACAATAACGTTCATAGATGGCGCCACGTGTCTTTCGAATCACGATTGAATTATATTATTATAGAAACTTTAGTAGCGTGTTAAGAGTCTTTTTTGAGCATAATTAACAGGAGCGTAGCCGCGGGCAAAAGCTTGTGAATAATATAGCTCTTTCACGGTTTTTGATGATGTCGTTTACGTATTTTCGATAGCAGTCTCCTTAAGGTACAATTCCGTGCATCGCGGCCGATCGCAGCCGCGTGCTATCAATTGCGTGAGGCTGACGCGCGCGGCTTATGCGTCAATAGTCAGAGTATGAAAATGTATGGCACCGCTTCCAAAGTCTGCGACAGACGCGTGCGGCTAACGACAGATTAGTCAGTATATTATAGACACGACTGTTGACGCATTAGCCGCACGCGTCAGCCGCACGCAATCGATCGCGCGCGGCTGCGATCGGCCGCGATGCACGGAATTTTACCTTTACAGCTACAATTTACGATATGACCGCTATGTTAGGACTCATCTTTCGTTGAACAGAGTTTAGTGAAAAACATTCAGATATACTTATTATGAAAGTTGTCATTACTAAACGCAATGACAATTTATTCTCCCGTTAAAATTGTTAACAATAAGATACTTGTAACTTTATTGTTATTTCAAACTTACTATACAGGATGTAAACCTATTCGTGTAATTCCTTCAAACCAAGTAATCTACTGGTGACACCGATTGACCCTGCATAGGTTTTCATCAGAATCAACAAAAAAAAGTTTTCATAAAATGAACCATGGTATTCTGTATCTGAGTAATTTTAGCGTCCCAAGTTAACTGACTGCGTGTAGCGATATCGCTCTAGTCGTGCCCGTCAGCTGTGTCGCCGTGCCTTCATTCATTTATGCATATTACTTATCATCGAAATTTCTATGACATAAAACAATTATTTGGGGAAAAAAAAGTTACTTTTTATTTTTAATCAATCTAAATCCCGTGCGGTGTTAATCTGTACCTTTAATAGATCATGTGGTTTGAAGGAATTATACGAATTCGTTTACAGCCTGTATAAGGTATCATTTAATTGATATGTATCTGGATTCTTGGTCCTTTTTCTCAGCGTAATTCCAACCTAATGCCAGGACACGCTCGCCATACCTCAAGCCTTCTTATACCCCATAGAAGAAAGCCAAACATAGGTAACTAATTGTAGCAGCTGATAAAATTAAGTCAGCCATGTAGAAATTACCAAACAATGCGACTATCTAATTAAAGCACGGTGTAAGTCTTCGACTAGAGTAATCCTTGGTATTCTGCGGTTTGTAAACGCTCGTTGCGCGCGCACGACGCGATGCGAACAAAAACTGAATTGCGCTAAATTCAATTGGTTAATCAATTCAATTAATTTGAAGGTATAGCTACCGACCGATCGAAGCGCAGTAATTGGAACGATTAATGTACGCTTCGAATGAGCCATTCTTTCTTTATATCGAGATCGGACATATTGAAGGCATGTTCGGAATGAATCGGACTGAAAACTAACTACCTACGCTTTGTTGAGGTCAGATAAAATCTACAGTGGAACTCTAGGTTATATTATCCATTTAATTAACTCCGGTTATATTGTTGTATTTTTCTAAATTATTCGGGTTCTGTATTGTTATTTTTTAATTGCTATTTTCTTTAGGATTGAGACATAGGCACAATAAATGGTAGGTACAATTCAAAAGTGACGTTTTTCCGAGAAAAATGCAAATCAACACCTAAATTTAAAAAAATGGCAGTTCAATATTATAATTATGTAATATATGATGGTTCGAAGTCCATGTTTTCAAAGTGACGTGACCACGTGCGCTTGCGCCGCTCCACCGTGGGTGGTGGACCGTCCTTGTTTTTTCGCATTTTTTTGTCTAACGACACGTGATGACCATATAAACAGCCTTAGGCAGACCACCGACATGTTCGGTCTGGGACTGAGACACATTTTGGGTGGCGCTGGCGCGTTAGGATTAAAAACAAATAGTATTGTCTTATTACATTATTGATTAGCGTGTGAAAGGCGAAGAGAAGGAGCGTATGGACATATTTAAATATCGATGCAAAATGGTGTAATTTTTTTACTTAAA
The DNA here is from genome assembly GCA_905220435.1 of Amphipyra tragopoginis. NCBI lineage: Eukaryota > Metazoa > Arthropoda > Insecta > Lepidoptera > Noctuidae > Amphipyra > Amphipyra tragopoginis. The sequence goes on from HG992006.1 coordinate 11,849,182, forward strand.
GCAATAAATAGATTTTGTAAATTTTCCTCTTTTGAATCTTTATTCTTTTTCAAAATTAAGAATCATTAGAACAAATCTGTACCAAGCAACATAAACGCCGCCCCATTTCGTCAGCCATTATTTAAGTAAATTATAAACAAACTCGGCTAATAACTGCCCGACTAAAATTACTAACTTCCTAACTCTCTAAAGTCTGCATTATGTAAATGTTACAAATAAATCAGTTCTCATTAACATTTTATTTTTAGGAACAAGATTTGTTAGTGCACTGCTACGACATACGTGCTTCTTATATTTACAGAAATTACAACTTCGAAGTACCTACCCCGAACCGGAGGACCGGAGGTGCTCAATTTTGGGTTTTGTTCAAATTGCCATTATTAAAAGCCCACAGGCCCACCCAGATAGCTCAAAACTGTATTTAAGGCAATTGCTTTATTAAAAAGTGAAAAAGTACAAAAAATGTTTATTAAAACAAAGTTGTCTAAACTCGTCATTATGTTCAGAATTCAGATGCAGCTGCGGTTCTCAGGGAGGACAATCATCTTGCTACCTATATTTGATTACATGTAAAATTGGTTTGTGAAAGTGACTTTTAATACTTTTTGTTCTTTGTTTATAATTATATTATTTATGGCCCATGTTGTCCCACTGCATGAAAGGCCCCTTTCGTTTTTCTTTTATATTTTATGTTAGTGTGGAGCTGTGGACCAAATCTTTTTGTAGGCGTCATTTTAATTAAGCTCGTCCACCATCGTTTGGGTCTACTGCGATGTTGGACGCACTAATAGCTAGGTTAGAATTATTTAGTAGAATATTGAGCTTAGTCTGAGGATAAATAAATTGTCGCTAATATAGTGTTTCATATACAATGAGTCTAACAGCGGTTGCCCACTGCATCCGATCCGAATCCGTGAAAATACGTACCGAAGTAGCCATAGAACTATTTGTATGGTAGTTTACGCACCACATCCGGCATCCGATTTCTATCCGTCATCCGTGAGTTTCTAATTCGGAAGAAAAATTTACGGACCGAAGTAGCCGTAGTACTGTTTGTATGAACGCTTTCGCATTACCTCGGATTCAAATCAGACGCCAAACGGATATGCCAAAGACTGAATTGTTTGAATTTGAATCAGAGATCGGAATAGTGCGTAAGCAACATCCGAATTTGGTCCGAGATTTTTACTCTAGATCGGTATTTTCACGGATTCGGATCGGATGCAGTGCGTACAGCAATATCCGAATTCGATCCGAGTTTTTTATATCCGTATTTTCACGGATTCGGATCGGATGCAGTGCGTAATCGCTCTTACAGTTCGCTCTTGAAAATATTGTCAACGAGATAAAGGGAAGTGTATCATCATCATCCCACTACTGTCCCTCAGCTGGGCACTGGGTCTTCTCAGAATGAGAAGGATTTAGTCCTTAGTTCTCCACGCTGGTCTGGTGCGGGTTGGCAGACTACACACACTATCAAGAACTATTTGGAGCCCTCTCAGATGCACAGGTTTCCTCACAATGTTTTCCTTGGATGGATGGAGAGGAAGAGGGAGGCCAAAGAAAAGATGGATGGATTGTGTGAAGAATGGTGCTACACACCCTTGAGATCTCTTAAGGGTGCTACACACCCTTGGGATATTAGGATCTACCCAGGATAGGAGATCTACCTAACTCCCCTGAGGTGCCCTATACATATTCTCTTCTAAGCGGTGCGGGTAATGACACCCTAAAAATAAGCCTTTATTATCTCTTTTCTATTCTCTTCTATGCGGTGCGGGTAATGACACCCTAAAAATAAGCCTTCATTATCTCTTAAATATCCTTGTGGGGTATGTGCCATTGATCTCAAGGTAGTCGTGAGCTATATCTCCTCCCTATATGAAAGAGAATGGAGTCAGTGATACAAAAAAATGTTATTACAATTTAAAAGAATTCTTTAACGATAAAAAATAAAACAAAATATAATGAATACCTATAAAAACTTTGTGCAGTAAAATAAATATTAAATAATTCGCAAATGGTCTTTATTGATTTAATTTAATTTTAGTCTAATGTTTAAAATGCTTATAATTTTTCGAAATGTAATTCTACACAAGTAAGTACTTAAGTTAGCTTCATTATGCAACTTTATGAATAATGTATTCTGTGCTGTGCCCTAACAGGGTTTCATGTTGATCCAAACTATTTTTATAACACTGTTATGTACACATGGAAGCAATAAATACTTTGACTTTGATATTATGACGAGTGACAGGACGGAATCACGGAATGGAAGAAGAAAATGTCTTGCGCCGACCCCAAGTAACATGGAATAAGGGCAGGAAGATGATAATGTTAACGCAAGTGGTAATCAAATTATGATCCGCACATGAACTCGACAAGTCAGAGGTGAAGTGCGGTACCTTTTTTTTGTGTTTCTTTTTTTTATCTCTATAGTATGCAAAGCATTTACAGAAAATCACCTCCTCCCTGTGTCAGTTCATTGGTACAGGTAAACAATTACAAATATAATTATAAGATTCACAGCGGCGTGATATGCTTACATCTAGGCCTAATAACATGGCTGCGTCGCCGGCCTCCTCCTCCGGTTTCAAGTGCTAAATAAATGTACACAAAATGCGAAAATTAAAAAAAAATGTTTAGTAACTTAAACTACATAAATAACGTAAACTAAATCTTAAATGTCATCAAACTTAATTCAAATTACTTTGGAATGGTTTCAACACAATCTTAAGTCTTGATCTGACATGGATTTCGCATATCCTTTTAAAATCTTGCTTGTAAAAATTCAAACCGCAATCTCGACAAATACCTACCTAAATGCTACAGATATCTCTATCCGGGTGGCCCTAAGTTTGATCAAAATTCGACCAGCAGCAACGGCGACCACCTAGATTTCATACTACGAGGTTTTATAAGAAAGGATTAAACCGGACCACCGCTGACTGACATTGTAAAAAGACTAATAAAATGTTCGCACTAATCCTTATTGAAGCTTTCGATACTTATTTAACACAGTTTGGGCCATTTGCACAAAAGATTTTAATCAGTTTCTTCAGTATAAAAATACACGTCTGCTTACAATTTCCACTGTCTATTCCTTTTATCAAGAGAATTTTCGCTTTTTCAGTACTAACTTCAAATAAACAAGTTCTTCTCACATATTTACACTTTATTTCCAATCAAAATTCCATTAAATGGCTTGTACTTCTTGTAGATTACTATTTCAATCAACACAGTGTAGAAAACATAATGATCACTGGTAATATGGCAATTTGCATGCGGCCGCCATCCTCTCTGCTCATTAGGTCGTGTCACGCGTCATAACACTGATTAATTGGCCTCCGACGCTTGATGCGAATACAAAGAGATGTAAAAAAACAATGACAAGCAAGCAACGACCTTTCGGTAACGAGAAGCCGTCAGTCAGGCGGGCGCGCCGGCCAGCATACACTTGACAACTTCAATTTATATGCAACTCGAAGTCTACACTCGTTCCCACTCGAATGATAGGCAATAAAGTCACGGCACCGATACCTATCGAAATTATCGCCGAATATTTTTCGAAACATTATCATAAAATATCGGTCGTATCTGCGTAGTTTCTTTTCGATGCGAATCTTAATGCGAATTTATATCTCGTGCTCATTAAACGGGTAATCGACGAGGCTGTTCAATTAATATATTCGGAATCAAGTGGTATTGGGAGAAAATTACACGGGTATCGACATTATGATAAGTAAGACAGTGGTTAACAAACAGCGCCCGAGGATGCCGCTCCACTTGGGTGGCTCGGCAGATGTTGCTCGGATTGATAAAAAATCACATTTCAATTACTTTCATCGTTAGTTGATATTACGGATATTACACGTAAACACATCATCTTATAAATTTTAATGAGCAATGTAATGAACATGATCAAATGAGGCAAGAGTCTTGAATTCTGTGTGTTGGAAAATATTTATTGACTGCAGTATCGTATTACCACTTTCTAAAATAATAATTACGTGCGTAGCGACAACGGTTGCTTCCAGTTTATTTATTTTTGCGTAATCCTGCAGACGTTAGGTTATAAATTGATGACACTCATTTCACGTCAGTTTTAATCAAAGTTGATCAAGTATTTATGTAATAGTTTGCAGGGAGACACGAGTGGTGTGCAAACTTTATCTGTGAACTTATCTGATTGGTGTTGTCGATAATAATTTATTGATTTTGATTAACATAATTAGATATTTATTATAAATAAAATTAGAAATCAAATCTGAAACATGGGATTATCCCTGATAACCAACTTTATGAAATTATTTTAATATATCTATTACATAAACAATATTACTTGAGATTGTGTAGGATTTCAGCAAAATAAAATAATTTTTTCTATCGACTTTCGTTCCCAATATAAGATTCTTTGAAAACTTAGCTTAAAAGCTAGAATAACGCTTAGCTTGACATTTGAATATACTCTATGGTTAAGTGAGTAAATAAAGTATTTCACAGGCTCAACGCCACAGTTCCATTGGATATCTTGGAGCCCCCTCCTTAAGTGCTGAAGACTGCCGGTGGTCCGGAGGGACCACATACCGATGGTTTCTCTTCGAAAAAGGTAGGTAGGTAGAAGGTACCTATACGCTGTTCAACGAAAAATGAGTTCTGACATAGCGGTTATATCGTAAATTGTAGCCTGCTATGGATTGAATTGGAGAGTGCTATCGAAAAAACGTAAAATTATTATATTATAAAAGTTTTTTTTAAATATTTATTAATCTTTGTGTGGTAAAGTTTTTTAGACAAACGTCAGGACCCACCTTACGTTGAAAAGGGTATAGTAACTACATATTTCAATATCAGCATTACCGTGAGTCGCAAAAATACACATGTTCCCCACGTACCTAATATCCAGTGGTCGGAATCGAAATAGGTACTGACATTTGAAGCTATAAACTGAAATGTTAAGTTTTAAGGGCATTAAAAGGTTATAGAGTATCTTTTGCATGGATTCCGGGACATGCTGGTATAAGAGGAAACGAAAGAGCTGATCGTCTAGCAAGGGAAGCAATAGAGTGTGGTGATCTGTTTCCTTTCAAAAACTTCTGCCATGACTTGTCTGCTCTGCCTCGTATGTATCTCCGGGAAGCCTGGGATAATACTTGGTCGGTCAGTGGTCAGGTCAAGGGTAGAAGCTACTACCAAATTCAACCTTCAATTCCATACAAACCTTGGTTTCGTGATGTGAAGTTTAGCAAGTTAGAGTCGAGCATTTTAATTCGCATGAGGCTTGGTCATGTTTGCACTCCTGCCCATCTTGCTAAGCTTCGCATTGTAGACAGTGCTGCTTGTGAGTGTGGAGCCGACGTGGCAGATCTGAACCATATAATACTAGGTTGTCCATTATATGACCGTACGTTACTATATAATAAGTTAGTTTCTCTTCATATTCCTCTCCCTACTTCTGTTTATGTATTATTAATTAGTAATAACATATTAGTATATAAATGTATATCTTTATTTATTCAATCGCATAATATAAGAATTTAGTTAGTTTCAGTATTACCTATTGTTCTATATAAAATATCGTTAATTATTTAATTTGTTTATTAATGTGTAAATATTTTTTTTTATTCAGAAGTACTTTACTGATCTCAAAATTTCGCATAATTTTAGAATTTTAGTACTTACTCGTTTCCCTAACTTTTAAACTTGTCATTGGCAAAATGGCTAAGGCTACAATTGCCAAATAGAAGAAAAAAAAAAAAAAAAAAAGTTTTAAGGGTCGCGATTACAAAGCACTTTACCATACTTTATCCAAAAATAGTTATTTAACTTATCCAAACTACAGGGTGTTAACGAATTCGTGTAATTCCTTCAAACCACGTGATCTACTGGTGACACAGATTAACCCAAAATGGGAATTTTTGAAAACCAAATAAAAAAAAATCAAAAAAAAAATCTTTCTTTTCTATTTCTGAGTCATTTTAGAGCCATGAGTTATCTGACTGCAAAGAACGATATCGCGTTAGTTGTGCCTGCCAGCCGTGTCGCCGTGCTTTCATTAATATATGCATGGCATCGAAATGTTCACAAAAATAAAACAATTTTTATTGTAACAAAAACTATGTTTATGGAATTCAATAATTTTATTGTTTTACAAAGAATCTTGAAATCGCGGGATCGTTTGATAACAGGAAATGTCCATACTAACTTTTGGCATGATACATATGCTAATAACTCGTAAAACTTATCTTCACCCCTTTCCCAAAAATAATCCCTTGCCACCGCGTTCGTAGACATGAAAATTGTGTAAATAATTAGTTGGGTCGGCGATTGTGGCAAATTGCAGCCGCAGGTGCAATAATTCTCCAATACCCGCCATTAGTGTCGGGACAGCGCAAACAAACGGTTATAATTGAATGTTTGACGAATTAGTTCGACCACCGACGGAGAACTACGTGGTGGTTCCAACGAACGAATAAATTGACGAATTGTTTGACTTATTGATTATACAATTACATATAGGTCATAGCCGGCAGTTTCAGATTCTTCATAATGTTTCAGAATGTACAATTTTTAAAGAAATTGTATTGCTTGTATACCCCGAAGGGTTGTGCAGTGGTGCATCATACACCCTCATTTCGCCGTTGTTTTATGTCCCATATACCTAATAGGGGGCGAACCTATTGCCATCAGCCGGTTACAAGATTCCGGGCTGCTTCTGAGGAATTTTACACGGGAAAACTTAATAGCACCTTGCCCAACCTGGAGATCGAACCCAGGACCTCACGCTCAGCAGTTGCGCTTGCGACCACTATACCGACGAGGCAATTTCAAATCAAATTCTATTTAAATTGTATGTTACAGTAACTTTTATGATTTTCCTTTTAAATGATGACCCGAAATAGAAAATAGAACATTTGTTTGATAACCAAAACGTCTTCGCTGAAATAACGGGTACAGAACTTATGAATAGCACACTATTTTATCGTTAAGTCGAATCTAAGACCTTTCTGAGATACTATTGTAAAAATGCCAATCAAACCACTATATAACTGCACTATACAGGGTGTAAACGAAATCGTGTAATTCCTTAAAACCATGTGATCTATTACTGGTATAGATAGACAATGCACGGGATTCGCATTGATAAAAATTAAAAAAAAACTTTTTTTTTATATTTCGATGCCATGCCCAAATGAATGAAGGCACGGCTACACAGCTGACGGGCACGACTAGCGCGATATCGCTCCACGCAGTCAGTTAACTTGAGACGCTAAAATTACTCAGGGGGCCTACTCCCTAACTCCGTCAACGAAGTTAGTCGCCCGTACGAAAGTAGCCCGAAACGTAGGAGTGAACAAAACAAGTGTCAAGTTGAACTTTTCGGACGGGCAAAAACACATGGGTAGGGACAACTGTCAAATCGTGTTGTCGTTTATTCTTAGTTCGAGCCCCGAAATAATCGGATGTCCGTAGGTGATAGGGAGTAGGAAACGCTCGTAACTAAGGCCGAAACCACGGACTTCGTGCTTAGGGAGTAGACACCCTGATACAGAATAACCATGTTTCATATTTTGAAAACTTTTTTTTGTTTATTCTGAACAAAAACTACGTATGCTCAATCAGTATCACCAGTAGATCACGCGGTTTGAAGGAATTACACACTGTATATCTGTTTCCTACAAGATAGAGTTAGTTTCTGGAGAATGTGGTCACCAAAAGAGTACAGTACGCATAACAAAAGTTTGCCTCTGTGAAACCAGGTGTTGAGCGTTCTGTTCCTCACTTCAGAGGGGCAAAGTTATTTGGTACGTGTAAAATAACTTTGCCGCTCTGAAACAAGATTTCAGCGTTCTGTTCCTTACTTCAGAGAGGCAAAGTTATTTTACGCGTACTGTATGATTATACCTAAAGATCGTGCAAATCAAAGCTGGGACAAACCAATTGATATAATGGTACGGCACACTTACGTTACGGTTCTTTACCTGCAGAATGCACTAATATAAATACAACCAAAGATTGTTCTAAAATGGATGTTGACGATTGACTACATACTATACATTTTCTATAGCTGGCGTCCCACGGTGCGTGGTAGCGCGCACCGGCTGTGCGTGGTATCATCCGTAAAATCACGCACCGTGGGAAGTCACATTATGAGGGTGCGTGATGTGGAGATACAGAGCACTGCTCCGCACGCGTCCGCGTTACCACGGACGAGTCTCTTCCCATGGTGCGTCGGTGCGAGCTCGTGTGTCGCGGTGCGCGATATCACGCACCGTGGGAAGCCGGTACCTATATGAAAAGCATCTTCATGGCTATTAGAACTTCAGATCTTATCTAAGGTCAATAAAGTCTACGTTAAACCTTTTGACCGCTTGATTTTTTAACAGTTGCCGTGCCCCTTGCGCCAAGCTCATAAATCGGCAAAATAATAACGACTATGAAAAGAGTATTATAAACATGTTATGTCAATAAATAAATAAATTTTGAACACAGGTTTTTTGTCGTATTTATCCGACATGGGCGAAATGGACACAATTTTTTTGTAGGTCATATCCGATTGGCCGGTTAATGGGTTAACAAAACCTAGCGAAAACTAAGTAATGAATAAGCTGCCTATATTGAACAAAGGGGATCTGGATCAATAAGCTTCCGATTACAAGGCGATAAATACATCAGGTGTTCGTAGGAAAACGTGACAAAACAATGTAAGGCTGGTAAGACAGGTAACTATGACGCATGGAATGGAGAACAAATTACTGGCGCCCGCATGTATTCAAAGCTCGATAAAGCTAACACGTTTGTTAAATTACTGGCACTTTGAATTTGGCTCGAAAAGAAACTTATGGACAGTTTTTTCGTCAGAAAAAACGAAGAGGGAAAATCAATTTGTTTCTCCTTGAAAAAGTTGGATAATTATATTGCACTAGTGACCCGCCCCGGCTTCGCACGTGTACCTTTTATAGCTTAAAACCTTCCTCTTGAATTACTCCATTAAAAAAACCGCATCAAAATCTGTTGCGTAGTTTTAAAGATCTAAGCATACATAGGGACAGACAGACAACGGGAAGAGACTTTGTTTTATACTATATAGTGATTCGAAACTTAGTTGTTCAATACCATCAAGGTGATTTTCAATATGGATGCAGTTCGACATATTTTCAAAAATGATGGACAGTCTCTTATGGACATTTTTCCTGTGGCCACAACGATTAAGGTAGCTGCAGTTATTACTACCCCATCTCAAATAAGTTTTTCTGCGATTTCTGACGTTTTTAGTACTCCTAAATTCTTATAGGAAATAGGATCGATTGGCATCAAAAAATGTCTTGGGAAAACTGCTCTTTTCCTCGCAGTTTTTTTTTTTTAATCTGTCAATGCATTTAGAAATTATTCCTAAAGTTAAGGGTGGTCTCCTAAGAACGGTTTCCTGTAGCTACAATGGTTAAGGTAGCTGCCCTTCATGCCCCATCTCAAATTACCACCCAGTAAATGTGAATAAGTTAAGGAATACTACTTGAAGTCGCTGCACTCCTAATCATCTAATTTAGTCTTCGTCATAATTGTATTTAGATTTTCATAATGTTTTGTATTTGATATGTATTATAATGTCTATATATTTTATTGTTTATATTTATGTATTTTACGTAACTTATATTTACCCTATGAATTCGTACTATATTCAGTTTGAAATAGTCAACTCATTTATATTGATTTTTTGCTGTACCTATTTCGATGCTTTTCTTTTTAACCCAAAGGTTGACTGGTAGAGAATGCCTTATGGCATTAAATCCGCCATATGTACCACCATAGTAAAATAAATAATAAAGAGTAAAGCTAGTTCAGACAGCCTCTGTGAAGCCGCTGGCGGGAAGAACTCTATCAAGGCTTATTACCATTTTCCTAATATATGCTTTAAAACTAGGCAGTTGGCTCCAGACGGAAGCGCGGCTCGAATATGGCGCACCTTGGGAGAGGACTGAATGTAGCAATTAACTGCGATGTCTGCTATAGGCTGAATTGATTAAGTAATGTTATATATTTTCCTGCAATCGCTTTACCTGGAATATATTCTCGATTCTGATAAAATAAAACGTCTTGATATGTTCATGAATACTTTTATTTCTAGATTAATGGCATATTTCTTTTAGGTACATCTTATTACTACACATAATCTTAAATAATATCACGTTATTCTCTTAATAATTTACATTGAGACGGCAAATTGTTATAATTGTTTACAATTAAAATAAACTAAGTAATTGTTCGTACAACATTCGATTATTATAATAAGATGCAAACATAAATACACATCATTTGAAATATTACTTATATAGTATTAAAGGCTTAGGTAATATTTCTTCATCCATAAAAGTAAAATAAACATATATTTAACTAAATGTATTAGGTTAAAATAAACTGTCCTCGTTCGGTAACTGGTAAAGGAAGACCATAATGACTACTGGTTTATTCCGGTAACAAAACTAACTGAATATTGAGCGTAATTATTTATCGACAATTAAACATTGTGATTAACTTTATATTACATGTTAAACATTAATATACTCAGAGCTTAAGCCTATGTATTGGAAGACTATACGATTTTGCTGTATAAGGCACACAGAATTCTTTCTATCATATCGATTACAATCAAATATTGAAGGTCAAGTGCTCAATATTTGCATAAACTCGTATTTACAAAAGCTTTAAGCAAACTATAATTGTAATATGAAGAAAATTAATTAATGGCACTAGTTATTTACTAAAACTATAAAATGAATATAACGTGGTAATGCTACGTCACGTTATATAAATGATACATGAAATACTGCCTCAGATGTCATCCGCGAATTTACACGATAATATTCTATAGCTAAACTAAAAACTAACCTTTCGTTAAACTGAAAAGATTCATACATACAAACTCTCATTAAAATTATCTCTATAAAATCTATCACACATTCTAAACTGACCGAGCAAGTAACTCAAGTAAAAGGAGCTTTCTCTGCCGAAAGCATTTATCTTTTATATTTACCTAACGCTAGGAACTATATTCTGTCATTGTAGACATACTAATATATACAGCTAAAATATATCACAGAATTCTGAAAGGAATGGAGGGAGCGTCACCAAGGTCTCCAGGGTTTTTCTTCTGGGGGCTGCTTTCTTGTGACGAGGGCTAGAGGAGCTGACTCTTCGTTGGGGGGAGGAGGGGTCCCCCAGCCGGAGCTGGCAGGGGAGTAGCAGCGAGGTTCCGAGGAGGTGGAGGAGGAAGCGTCGCGCGGAGACAGCGGTACGAGGGTCGGAAGGGCTCCCAAAGTGCTCGCATTAACTCCTGCAGGTAAAACCAGCGCGATGTCGCCGTTGGACAACCTCGTTGGTACGAGACGGACACCCGAGCCGGGACCAGCTGAAATAATAGATATCCGTTAGAAATGCTTATTTAGAACAAAACTTCTGAGCAATAAAATTGTTTTGTATTTGTTTTTTTATGGCAATATCACACAGTCGACAATCTTTTGAAATGAATATTGTTGCCTATTAGATCTAACATCAGTAATATAGATGGTATCTTGTACTAGTCAGATTGTGAAGGTCTAAGGATAATGATGATACTCACCAGATATAAATATAGTAGAATGTTGAGTTTGAGGAGCATCTTCAGCGTCTGAGGGCGGCGTTGGAGCTCCAGCAGGTCTCGCCCCGGGCGTATTGACGCACCCTTCCAGATGTCTTACAAGCCTTCTTCTTAACGCCGGTTCAATGCCTTGGAACTTTGATACTTCCGTCACGCAGTGCCTGTACCCCGCACGGAACCGATCTGGCGACCCCGCGCCCTCAGATCGAAGCCCCTCTAAATGCTTCACAGTCATTTCTAAGATGTCAGCCTTCTCTAGTTTTGAGTGTCTCGCTGGCTGTAACAATGCATACAATCATTGGTTAGCATGATTAAAGATAGAAGTATAGGGGGCCTAATAAAGTCAAGTTTGATGAATCAGATTGTATTGATATCAGAAATGGATTTGTAAGGACTGCTACTGCCAAATGCAGTTTGAAGACATTTAAAATGCAGTCAGTGAAACTACTTGAAAACTACCGACTGTATGTTCAGACCGCTTGCAGTTACCATGCGGTATCAATTAACGAAATTTGATTCACCAAATGTGACGTTATTCGCACCCCTGTTTAGTTTAAAGTGAATGGTTAGATTAAAATTCACATTAAATCAAGAAGACACATTCATAAAATCAATTGTGTTTTTAAATTATATAATAGGTATTTATTTTTTTAACAGGTTCCGTTCTTGACCTCAATCCCGCTCGATGGAAAGAGATGGATGAGGTCTACGATGGAACGAGCGCGCCCAGAAGATGCCTATTTACTCTTGCTTTAAAGGTCATAGGTAGTGGGGAACACTGACGCTGGCAAGGAGTTCCACACCTTGTCTATGCGCACAATGAAGGATGAGGAGAAGCACTTAGTACGACATGTCGGGATATCAACCAACAGCGGATGGTAGGACCTGCATTACGCCTGGAACTCCGGTAGTAAGATGGCGGGATAAGTTCTTGAAGCTCCCGCACAATATAATCAAAGACTTAAATCTACTTCCTATCTATGCGTATGACTCTACATGTCTCTATCCCTTTCGGCACCACAGACGAATAACTACTTAATATAAACTATGTATCCAAAAACAGAAGTCAAATTAATGTAAACTTACGTCTTTCTTCATTGCATCCAAAATTAACGCCTTCAGTTCATTAAGACAGTTGTTAATGCGTGCTCGTCGCCTCTTCTCCATAATCGGCTTGTTGCTCTGTAACAACACAAACATTTTGTTAATAAAATCAATATACAGATTCAAGTTTCAAACATTTAGTTGATAATAAGCAGGTATCCTTGCGTCGACGGCGCATTTGCATCCATTAGCTACACGTGTAGGAATTAAATGTTACACGGAAGGTTAAGGCTAAGTCTAGCACACACATACGCAACGTTGTAAACTAACACAATCGCAATTTTTCCTCACACGACGCATGATCAGTTTCCAAGCAAACAGAATTTATGTAACAAGGAGTGCTAATACATATTATCAGTCATACGAGTTCGTGGTACACGCATTGTAGTGTTATTTATGCTGTATATAAACAGCATTGTTATCGCTTTATCGCCGGGTGACACCAAGTAAGGCGCGTGACAAAAAGAGCCATTAATCTCTGGTTACATGCCGGTGACGGCGCGTGCGACTGCCTCAAGGTGAAGGTCGTCCGTGTCGTGATTGGCTGCGCGCGCGCCGTGACGCTGAATCACGCGTGGCGGGACCACGTGACAATCAAACGGACGTTAGTAACGTGTAACATACCGACGTCTCTTTGTTAACATTATTATGATAACTGCCTACGTTTTGTCTCTAATCAACAAACAGCGACGACGCTGCTGGCTATGAGGGCTTTGGCGCGAGTCCAAAACTAAGATCAAAAAGTTTTTATTATATATGAAAATTCCAAGAATTGGCACTATGTCTGATTAATAGTAAAGCGTAGTTCAGACTGCGCTACAGTACAGGGTGTATACGAACATAGTCCTTCTAATTTGTGACCCCAAATATGACCTAAAATGTAAACAGCGGATCATAACTAGGGATAGATGGAGTTTAGCGTATTTTTTGAGATCCTTGAACAGCTATTTCTCTTTACCTTTTCGGGAAAGTTGTAGAACAAGAGTTATTCATTATTATGGGTACCCACGTTGACTGTCCGTGCATTACATGTAATGCATTAGCCAAAGGCAACGGAACCGCGTTTCTTGGGTTGGACGTGCGAGCTAGAACTTTAATTTTCCAGAGACGTACGAATAATGAATTTAAACAAAAAAAACATTGAACCTACCACAAGATTACCCAAAACAGACGGGACAGTCAACGTGTTAATACCCTTTCGGATTAGTACCTTTCCGACTATCCTTGTATAGTTATAGCCTATGACGCAATATGATTTACTAGATAGCGAAATAGTGTAGCTTAGTCTGAACTGCGCTTAAATACTCGTGCTCTATCATATAGGTCTTCTACGAATTCGTTTCGTTAGCGCACTTAACACAACTCAGAATACACACGTCACGGCTATGTATTCAAAATTAGCTCTTGCAAACACCGCCGAGCGTCTGACCGATACGGGCGGTACGCCAATGTCAGACGGGTTAACCGCTTGTATTTTCATTTCATACAGTAAAAAAACAGAACATGATAGAGGCGTTTGGACGAGGGCGAGAAATTCTCGACGCCTTCCGCACGAGACCCCACTTCCGTAGTCGAGGATAAAGGGCCCTCATATTTTATGGCTCTGAATGTATTAAATACATATAAACACGATACATTAACTTGGGTGTGAAAATAATTGCGTCTTATTGAAGTATTAAAATCAAATTCAATGTTTTTTCGAGATCGAGATAGGCTTATTAAACATACTTAGTACAATCACAGTGTACCTACTTACTACATACGGTGGGTCAACGCCCATACATTTGACAGGTCCTATGAAATGTCAAAATTATGTAGGAGCAGAGGTTATATCCCAAGTATGCAGATGGCTACTCGGGACATAACCTCCGCTCCTTCACCCCGCAACCCCCCGCACGATTGCTCTGCGACAATGTTCTACGTTGACCGACTGTAAGGAGTAATATATAGGTAGACAGTTGTATAGTCACGTGTAATGATATGAATAATTAAACAGCGAATTTATCTTAGAGAATAGGGTGTAATTAAGAAATATTCGAAACCATAAATTGCAGCAACTATGTGTGTAATATTACATAATTCGAATGTATATTATTAAAGAAAATCGCTTTGTATATACATATTATTACACGTGACTGTACTTAACATACTTACCAATTATTATCGCTAAAAATGGTAGGTGACATGATAAGAGTTTATTTATAGCTATATTTATGAATATAATCTAACAAAGAAATCAAATAACAATAGATAAGGTATGTTCGCTAAATCTAGGAAAAACTTCGTAAGGCCATCATAGATTTTCTCAGCTAGTTCTCATTCGTAGCCACATAATATTAGAATATTCCGTGTACGTAACGAACATTTCCAGCGTAATTACAGCAGTGTGCAAATTGACGGCGCGACACGTTCCTGTCACGTTCAGTTAGCGGTAGCGATAGATTGAGAGGCGATATACAGATTGACATGAATGTTACTTATGTTGACGGTATGTCGCTACGAGGAAAATCTGTTCGGAAAATGAAACTGTCAATGAAAAATGTAAAACATAGATTATTGTTAGTTTTGTATTTCATTGTTGTATTCGGTTCGGTATTTGCTAAAATTAATTAGAATAGAAAACCTGTTAAAATTAACTAGCTTTCGCCCGCAGCTTCGCTTGCGTGAAATTTTGAACCCGTTAAGTGACGATTTTCCATACAAACTTTCATTCCCTATTTAACTCCCTTAGGGGTTGAATTTCTAAAAATCCCTTCTTAGTGGATGCCTACGTTACAAAAGGAATCTACTGTTAAAATTTCAACTTTCTAACCCCAGTGGTTTAGGCTGTGCGTTGATAGATCAGTCAGTCAGTCAGCTTCTCCTTTTTTATAATTAATTTTGCAATTACCGATTGCAAAACAAGAACCTATAAGAGACAGCGTCGTAAATGTTAAATTAAGTGTGAAATACAAGAAAGAAAGAAGGAAATATTTTTTTATTTGCATGATACATGGTATAAAATGATGTTACATAGTGATTATGGGGCATTACATGTGTCGTCGGGAGCTGACATGCAAAAATTTAAATAATAGTAATTGCAGAATATTAATTAGTCAAACAATCGTATTCTAATGTCTAATGCAACGTCAAAATAATAAGAATAGGTATTTCGAATGAATAAATATGGGTAGGTATTTTATTCATAAGTACTAAGACTTTTACATGTACCTATTAAAAACTTCTCCCTCAAACACAAGCCCGTCTAATTTTCCGCAGATCGTAAAGACGCCATCGGCTCGGCGGCGGCACGTGGCGAGCGGGCGTCGTGCGGCGTCGCGGCGCCCCGATATTGCGAACACATACAAACACACTACGTAACCCATCCACACCTACCCAGCCATTTTACTGCCGCCGCCATGCGAATTACAAACGCGCCATTTCAATTATCACGTGTATTTCTGAATATATTGACTGCTAACAAAATACTTGTCAGGCGGGTCAAAAGAAACATGGTGTTTGTTACACGATAACATATTAATCGCCTTTACAAGATGCCAATAACGAGCCGCTTGTTTGTATGTCTTCATTAAGGTACGGTGTCAGGCGTGACATTCATATTTTTTTATATTATAGGTAGATTTATGAGGAAAACTTGAACAAAATATTTTTTATTAGCTGACCCGGCGAACTTCGTGCTGCTTAACAGTCAATGAATATCGTTTTAACTTTTGGATTGATTCGTAATGTTCCGAAGCCTAATTGCATTTTGACTTAGTTGGGAAAGATGAGATCTTCTGGGTCGCGGCATTGTTAATAATAATAATCGCACAATAAGATTTATTAATAACACTCGCACAAAACAAACGAATCGACCGGTAACCTTTAGTTTTTCAAAACAAATCACAGACAAAATGAAACAAAAAAAAAGTACACTTTCGCGACGTCAATAATTTAATAGGTTAAGTAGACCAGTAATTTAAGGTTGGTAGCAGAGAGTCAAAGAAGCAATGACCCAAAACAAGTGTTATCAGTCACGCCCGTAGCCGTAGCCCGTTTAGTTTGAGTGTTGACCCGATAATGTCAGCTGATAGTGTCGGATAACAGGTGGTAGATAAGGCCCTCTTGGTAAGGTTAATTGTACGTGGAATCGATACTTGTGTGGATAAGATGCGATGTACGCATTTCCACAAAATAAGAATCAACAAGATTGTTTAAAATTGCAATCGAAGTGCAATTCAATCATGACTTTTTTCTTAATAAACGCCTAAACAGCCGTTTCAGTTGCGGTTCTATTGCGATTAAACAATTTTGGTAGTAGATTTAGCATCTACAAACTGGTTGAGTCCGCCATGGAAATCGTGGTGTTACAGCGATTTTTGCGAGATAATGATCCTGATATCGAATTAAGTTCGTTACCTTTAACAACTATAACGAATTAGACTAAACAATGCAGTCATTGCAAACATTTTTGTGCTGCGCTAAGTGTGGGTTATTTGACCGGCGAATCCTAGAGGGAATCATCAGAAACAGGCTATTTAGATGACATCAAGGATAATATTATCTTGTTTCATGGCTAGAGGGTATAATAATGATTAGCGCTACGAAGAAGAAATAGAGCTGCGTGTTGTTGTCGTCACGCATCGTGCAGTGGTTAGTCTGAAATTACCAACACGCAGTGAGCACGCGTGGTAATCAATGCTCATTTGCATTCTGTATGAAGGCCTTGCCTGCCGCTGCCGTGGAACAAAGACAAATACGGTCTAGTAATATTGAGCAGCAGTGGCGAAGGCTCCATACAACTCGATTCCTATCGGCTTCCCTTTCGAAACCAGTAGTTACTGGAATTCACGCATCACACTTGAGCAAGATAAGCATTTTTTGGTCCGGCTTCCCTTTTAAGAAAATTCACCCTACGCCACTGTTGAGCAGTGGAACTTCTGCACGATCCACGCTATCGTTTACGTAACGTTTGGCCCGCCATGCGGAATGGATTTAGTCGCGAGGCGCCGCACACGTGCCGCCAGGGTTATCAGCTGTCTGCGACCGACTGAGACGCAGCGACTGCGTTCCGGTATTTGTGACGCTAGACTATCGGCCAAAATCTTGTTTTTTATTATGATTTAGAACACTCTTTGATATTATGTACGGTTGAATCACCACTATAGATTGCGGACATCGATATGGGGCGTAATTTTTGATATCCCTCCATAAATTTACGGTAGATCAACAAAAAAGGCTCTAGGATAAATGAGAACTACATTGAATACATGATAACATCAATCGAGGTAAAAGGACCAGTTTTTTCTTGATAGCCTAGACTAAAATAACAAATACTTGGATCCCTACAGCTCTATCTGACAAAAGTGTCAATTTACAACGTATCTCGCCACAGAATTCCCAGTGCTCATCCCAATTGATATTAACGAAAGGCGAACGAGACGAGCGACATGATCAAGTCGTCAATTTCTATTTACTAGGAGCAGCTGAGTCACGCAATGCACCCTGGTACCGAAGCGTGCCATTAGCGCTCTTATAGACAGGGATGCTCAATCATTTTATTTCTCTCGTTCGCAGAGGAGATTTATGTTTAGGTGAGAAGTGCAAGGACTATTGATGATTCTGTTGATATGCTTGTGTAAATATTAAGCTGCAGACAACTACCTTTTTTTGGAAGGTTCATAAAATTGGACCAGGTGATTAGTTACAGTTTAAGTACTCACGTGCATTTTTCGGGGTTGCCCGACTAGTTTCGGAAACAAACGAAGCCCTTAATCATGAGCTGAACACGCGGCGAGTATGTGTGTTCTCTGTTTAGCTCATGATTAAACCGTAACTAATCATAAATGGGAATATATCTCTCGAAAGTTATAATTTCATTATGTAGTAAACAATAATGTACCTTAAATAACTACGTTAAACTAAGAACAAATACAGAAAAATATCATGAATATCAAATTATCATTCTCCAAAAGTAAGTACACTACACTTATGCATAGATTAACAGATTATCGAACCCTAAACTACATACGTAGCCCTGTCCCTGTCAGTTTGTACGTCTGAATAATTCATACCTCTTTTCTATCCTAGCTATATCTCGTCCAGGGGGCCACAAGTTGAGTGCCACTGTTATAGACGGTTATTTTGTTCTGTCTGGCAGTCGCCCAGTGGTCATTACACATTCGTATCGCCTAAATCTGCACAACTGACAGGTCCATGCTAACGTATGCGATAAATAGCGATGCGACGCGACGACGACCTTCTGAAAGATAAGTCGTTTTTACATATGTGTCGGTAGTCTTTTGTTTAATACTCATTCTGTACATATGTAGATATTTAATGAGATAACATTTTCTGATTCACCTAATGACACATTTGCGCATTGAAAGCTAAAATAATACAAATCCTGGTGCCGATTCTGCTAAGGACAAACTAAACTTAATTTATTAGGCTATTGCCATCTTTTTCACTCTAATAAAATAAGCAAGAGACATACGTAAATAAGAGCTGTCTTTAGTTGAACTAAAAGTTCCATACAAATTTAGACGACATTTAAAACGTCTCGACTAAAAACACGGTGAAGTTCAAGGCGTAAACTAATTTGACATCTCTAACTTAGTTGTTGTCTATCAGCGTCCTTTTCTCGCGCTATCTGTTAGTAAAAGATAGCAATTCTCTAATTTTAGTTTAGTTGGTGAACAAGAGAATCGGCACCACTAACTAATTATTTAGTTTTAATCCCTCTTAACTTATCAAGTACTGTAATTATAGACATAATAGATAAACAATGGCACTGACGATCCGGATCGTCGGGCGGGCCGCTAGCGGTTAAACATAACATAACATCACGCTTGTATTCCCCAGGGTTGGGCAGAGGTGTATGGTATACCCTAATTTTGCTGTTATATTTAAGTCCCATGTAAAAGACGGCGAGCCTATTGCCATCAACCGGGCACAAATCCAGAGGCCGGGCGGCTCCTGAGAAATTCCACACGGAAAATCCCAATAACATTTTGCCCAACCTGGGGACCCAGGACTTCACGTTTAGCTGTCGCGCTTCCAACCACTAAACCAACGAGGCAGTCAACTAACATCCATCTTAATACTAATATAGTAACTAACTACGAGTTAAAGAAAGTAGCGCTTAAACATCGTATTACACAGACTTAATGGATCAACATCAATTGCGCCGCCTCTATCATTACGCCTAATGATGGCTGTGAAGATTAATTAATGTATCTTTGATGTTCGCGATTAATATTGAGCTGTTATCTAAGACGGTTATATAGTGTTTAATTAAAAGGCGTCAGTCAATCGGTAGATTCGCGGAATCCTCGAAATATCGGCGCGAGGAATGCTTTGAGTTGGAGCAAATACCTATGTATTCAAGAAAAAAAAGGTTCACTCCGGAACTTTAGCTCGCTGTTATCGATAATGGCGCCTAGTTCTGTCTGTGGATTATATGTGTTGATCGACGAAATTTAACGTCTCCTAGACAGAGACAAAACCGCTTATTCCCAGTCAACACCACTGGTTTCGTTCCCACTGGTATCGCCAGCAGGCATAGCATGACTACCGTAAACAAAGGTTTTGTCGACGTAAGGATTCACAAAATGACGTAAACACAATGACAATATGTAATTTTGTGTATTCCTCATTCTACAAAATCCTTGTCTACGATAGCCGGTTCTAGATCGAAATTGTTTTGTTTCACGTATAAAGTTTTGTGTGAAGATAAAGTGAACCTGACAGATTTTCCTATAAACACATAATTTATTCATTACTTTGTACTTCCTGTTTACCGGAGCCAAATGTGCACGTGCAAGAATTAGGTTCTCGTCAATAGCGCAAAAGCTGGAGTTTGAACTCGGTAACCTTCAAGCGTCAGCCGTTGGGAGACTACTGCTTAAAGTAAACTTCTATGGTTTGGGAGCCTAACGGTAGTTAAGCAGTGTCAGCCTTTTTTTAAGGATGGTAAATCTTCAAATTACTTCTTCCGCTCTGCAGACTCTTACTGACTAAAACCCATCCGTGTTTCTCCTAATGCCCTTTGCATTCCATGGGGTCTACTCCCTAAGCACGAAGTCCGTGGTTTCAGCCTTAGTTACGAGCGATCCTACTCCCTATCACCAACGTACATACGATTATTTCGGGGCCCGAACTAAGAATGAATGACAACACGATTTGACAGTTGTCCCTACTACCGATGTGTTTTTGCCCTTCCGAAAAGTTGAACTTGACACTTATTTTGTTCACTCCTACGTTTCGGGCTACTTTCGGACGGGCGACTAACTTCGTTGACGGACTTAGGGAGTAGGCCCTCAGGGCCACGGTAACTCTTTCGAACAAATTCCGCAACTATGGCAGGAGTGATAGCCTAATGGTTGAATTGGGACCAAGTTCGACTCCAACCCGCACCTCTGACTTCGAAATCACTTGCAGATCGGAATTTGATTATAACTTGCGTTAACGGCAAAGGAAAACATCGCGAGGAAAATGTTCTCGATGGTTTTTATAGCCGCCAACCTGCACCAGGCCAGCGTGAGAAAACTAAACCCATTCTGAGAAGTGTCCTGCGCCCAGCAGTAGGACAGTAATGGGCTGATCACGGGCGTAGCCAGGTTTTAGTATAGGGAGGGGTTCAAGAAAATGAAAAGACTAAAAGTACATAAAATAACCCTTATAAAAGAAAAATAATGTGAAATATACATATATACAGAAAAAATCTGCGCGTGAAAAAAAGCGCGTGGGATACGAAAGGGCACGAAAATATACGAAGATTACCGAATGCGATCCGATAATCGACGACGGTGGAGGAATCCAAACCACCGTATATTTTTATGTAGGTAATAGTTAGTAATCAATGAGATAAGCCGCATGCCTGTTCTTATTTTAATTCTATGAACGTTAATATCTGAACTTTTCCGGGGGAGGAGGGGGGGGGGGGGTTGAGCCCCCAAAACCCTCCCCCTGGCTACGCCCGTGGGGCTGATTATGCATGCTAGTTCACCTTCTGTGACCGTCTTGTCGGTGGTCAGTTGGCACGGCTTGCCAGTGGGCAGCGGGCCGCCGCTGGCATGCGCTTGGCAGCCACGCGCCGGCCGCGGCGTCGCGTGCCAACGCGTGGGAGCGGACGCCGAACTTCCGCCACTCTATAATAGTTCGCCAGACGTCTGGATGTGCCAGTAACTGATATTTTTTTTGTTTTGAACAGCTAGACGTGTTATGACGATCGGTTGGTGTGGAATAAGTTTGACTCTGCGTCGTACAATTAATGAACAGACAGTTTTTCTTTCTCTGTATAAAATAATGCCAATGAAAGCAAGTATTATCTTGCTTTAATTTAAATCGATGAAGTCTCTTTGTTTTAATATGGCATAGTGAGTAGTGAGTACCTAAGTCATATTCAGACTATCATAGTTCCCAGCACATATAAGCTTACGTCAATGTAAGCATTTAATCACGCTTTTAACATTAAAACTGTTAATTGTTCACACAACAAATCGAAAAGTATGCCTTTCATTGAAAATTGAAATTCTAAACATTCTTCTCTATATAAGGCGTGTTACAAGCCCACGACTTTTGTACGATAAAATCGTGAGGCCTTATCTAGCGTCGGTAGGTCGCTGTAGGCGGTATCGGTCGGCGCGCGACGTCGAGTGACGCGTGGGTGTTAGGCCGGTCACACGCGACGCGCCGACGGCTTATCTCACGGCAGCCATGATGTTTATCATCGCATGATGGATTGCCGGCCGCCTAATAGCTTCCTCCAGTCACACGAGACGAGACGCGTGTAATTACGCGTCAGCATCCATCTACTGTCTGTTGCATGTCTTGTAACGTGATTAATATGGGTACTAAGTACGGTATGATAGATCGGATCGGATATCTGATGGAAGAGGTTGCCTTTCGAATAGCATTAAATCATTTACCGAGTCTATTGACAGCATTAATTGTATGTGGGCCTGTCCTAAAAGAAGAGGTTTTTTTACCCTTAATCACCGCATTGGTTAAGCAGAAGCACGTAAGGAACTGAAGACTGGAAGCTAGATTTGAATAGCCGATTTGAGTAGGACACAATAAAAATATATCAAGTCTGTAGAAAAAGCGAAACGATTTTTTTAGATAACCTGTCTACGAAACAGGTTTGTTTTTGGTGTGACGCTCATAAAAACACAATGTTGACAGGTTTGGGGCGGCATCTCATTCATTATGCTATCCTATGACGCATTCTAGCGGCTGGCGTCCTGATGTAGGCGACGCTTGGGGAGAAGGGGGGACGTTCCCACGACAATTAGCCCACGGCGCGTCGCCCACGCGCTCGCCCACGCCCAAACTGACTCACGCTCCTACCGTCTGGTCGGAACGGAGGGCTGACTGCGCGATAATGCTACAATTTATGGATTTTGGCATCGAATTTTAGAACGTAGTAATTTAAAGAGTTTGGTGCTGGCAACCGAAGCCCCCGTCATCCCCTTCGTGTTAGGTTACTTTAAACCCTGCACACGGAAATAGGAGCCCCGCACAGCGGGGCTCCGTCGACTCTTTCCGCGATATGAATTAATATTGATATGATGAAAGGAGATGGCCAAATTGTAGGAATGACAAATAGCACGAGAGACAGACGATGTTGTAAAAGATTAAGAAGAAAGCAGAGATGTGAATTATTTGAAATACATGTATTTAAAATACAAATACAAAATACCTATTTTTATTTTGCATTTGAAATACTTTTTTTCAAAACGTATTTTCTATTTTATTTGAAATACTTTTTAAAAATATTTAATATTTGTAAAATGCAAAATGGTTTTGTTAATTTTTTTAATTCATGTTTCATATTTTTCATTCTTAAATTCTTGGTATTTACTTTAAAGAGTATTTGTGCCAAGTTTCAAGTTTATAAATACCTACTGGAAATAAGATTTTTCAAATAAACTTTATCACCCCTTTTCACTCCCTTAGAGTGCGCTTTCGCTATAAAAAACAACTACTCTCCAAATTTCAAGTTTCTACCTTTAGCGGTTTAGGCTGTGCGAGAATCTTACATTAGGATTTGTTCTTTATATGCATGTATGTGTATATAGATGATTTTTCCAATCTTTAAATCGCTATTTCTCATGAATTGGCAGATTCAACATGAAAGAGGATCTCATTGATCAAATACTAATGTTAAAATCAGTAAAAAAGGTATTTTATTTGAAAAACCTATTTTGAAAATACGTAGTTTGCATTTCGTATTTAAATATTTCATTGAAAACCATTTTGTATTTTTATTTGAAATAAAAATATAACCAAGCATTTGCATTTTGAATTTAAATACTTTTAATATACTATTTTGCACATCTCTGGAAGAAAGTAAAAGCGGACATCTCTAGCTCGGTGAATAAGTTGACAATTCAGAAAATGGTCACTAGAGAAGAATTCGCAAAATAAGTGAAAGTGCACGTAGAATATGACAAACACACTTGACACTTTCTTAAGGAAGATTTTGATGTATTAGATATTCGACGCATACAAATACAAACCGCAAAAATTATGCAATCAGGTTAAACGTAGATCCAAACACCTACTAAAATACAAAGGCCTCAATAGTTTAAAATGCTTGGAACTTGTTAGTTGTGGCATCGTATACTAAGGTCCCAAGAAAAGGGCAAAACGTTTTCCGTTAATCTTACTCGCTTTCAGGGTCATCATGTAGGATCTTATACTAAGCTAAGCTGTAAGTGCACGTTATCACACCTCGACCTTTCAGGGATAACATGATATTGGACTTAAAAAACCCAGCAAGCGATAACCCTAGCCTGCTACTAAGTCGGCTCGAGTGGCTGGCGAGATAAGAGGGATGCGATGTGGGTGGCGCCGGAGTGTTGCATTATTTGGTGTTAACGCGCGCACGTAGGATTAACCGCTCTTAGCCGCTGCGTGGGAAAATGTTTGCGGCTTTTAAGAGTTACTTAAAACAACTACCTATGGGTTTGAATAAAGAGTCATCATCATTAGCCGTTAGGACTTCTTCTACGGACGATTAGCCGTGTCTAAGCCGCGGTTTCTGAAAAGCTAATCAACGCTATTATTAACTAATCAGCTGTGAAATTTCATGTCAAGTGCTGTGATTAGTCGTTTTTCGTCAACCAATCGCATTCGTTGATTAGGGCACAGATTAACTAATTATTTACTACGTAAACTAGGAGTTACTTCTGATTTTGTATATTTATTGGCATTTTTAAAAGAATCCCTATTTAAAAGTGGAATGACCTACCTTTAATTAAAATAAGTATGTCTAATAGGATAGTTCACAATCTATAATCGGAACTGAATTGTCTGCGTTGCTCAAAGAAGTGCACTTTTTAATTAGCGGATGACCAGGTGTTCAATAGCTTCACCCATTTGCCTTTGTTTTAGTTAATCTAAGTGCCTATACAACCTCTTATGACTACCGAAAAACGCGTGTTAATTATTTAGAAGGAATTGTGAATATAGAATGAATAACGCGGGTTAGAGCAATTGTTGCTAGACGGAAAAGTCGGAAAACTGCAAATATTTTCAACTCCAGCTACAAAATTTTTGATCTAAATAACATTTGGAATGCACATACCTATCACATTTGTAATTCCATGCCATTTCATTCGTTTTCATACGCATCTATTTTGTGTTACGCGTCACGGGTTTTCCTTTGAAAATGTCTTGTGTAGTGTGACAAACACTGCATGTTTGCGCGTTCATAATTAAATAGCCTTCAGATAAATAACGACACGTTTGGTGCAGTGGCTAAGCGATTGGCTTCTGCGCTACGGATCGTGGGTACGATTCCCACGCGGAACAAAAATTTGTATGGCCTACAGATGGTTGTTTCGGGTCTGGGCGTTTTTGTATGTGAGATTTGTGTCTGTAAACGCACCCACGATACAAGAGAAATCTTAGTGTGGGGCAAAGGTATTAAAAAAACAGTCAAGTGATTAAATACGTCAACTGTACTGCAACCGGTTCTAATGTTAAACATTTCCTATTATTGTATGCCTTGCAAGACCCTTACAGGGTCTATGTATGTTTGGGATGACTATTCTTTAAGTTCTCTGTAAACTACATTGTGCAATAAATAAATATGTGAAAAATAAATTGTTTGATTTCTGTTTTAAGAAAGAAAATCTCAGAATACAGCAGAGGTAGCAATGACCACCTTAGACAATGGTTTTGTCGACTGAAGATTATACAAAATGGCATAAACACAATGGCAATACAGGGTGTTAACGAATTCGTGTAATTCCTTCAAACCACATCATGATCTGTATAGATATGAATGGTATAGATTAACCCCGCACGGGATTTAGATGGATTAAAAATAAAGTAAAATTTTTATATGATAGAAAATTTCGATGCCATTCGTAAATGAATGAAGGCACGGCGACACAGCTGACGGGCACGACTAGTGCGATATCGCTCCACGCAGTCAGTTAACTTGAGACGCTAAAATTACTCAGATACAGAATACCATCGTTCATTTTTTGAAAACTTTTTTTTGTTCATTCTGAAAAAAACCTATGCAGGATCAATCAGTGTCACCAGTAGATCACGCGATTTGAAGGAATTACACAAATTCGTTTACACCCGTATAATAAGTATCATTTTGTCTATTCTTCAATCAACAAAACCCTTGCCTACGGTGGTTTGTACCTACTGCTGGACAAACTTAAAACAATCCGATACGGTTGCATGCATTACTATTGCCTAAATTAAAATTCCTTTCAGCTCAAAAAGTGTTTTAAATTTCATAATCCAGAGCCGGAGCGGGTAGCTCGTTGAACTGTGAACCTATACGCTCAAAATCGTAAGCTGGTTTACGTCTTCTTCTAAACAAAACCCTCCTAAAGTGATAGCAAAGTTTACAGAAGGCAATTTTTTTTCAGAAATTATTGTTTTTTTTTTAATTAGGTATCCGAACCTTGAAGAGACTGACACGACAAAGGAGTTTATAGGTAAAGAGGTCTATAGTACAGTCAGCATCAAATATGTCGGGCGGGACAAACAGACCCTTCGAAGTGATCTGAACAGTTAATAAAATTAAGCTATATCTCAATGTTACAAGAGCTGTTTCAGAATGAACACAGTACACGACAACTCACTGTCATTCTGACAAGAATTTTATTCCATTGAGATAAAGTTTAATTTTTTTAGTTGTTTATATAATTATTTACAGACGCGAGCAGGTCAAGCTACCCGAAACTGACAAATTTTCCCAATCAACCTTGAACCTAATGCTTTCGCGATAAACATGAAAATCTATTAAAGAAATTTGACAGATTGTAGTAGGTTGATGTGCTAGCATCTGTACATACAAGCACAGTGTACAAGTCCTACATAAGTATCAAAAGTGCATACTAAAACGCCAACCACTCCAGCAATGTTTTTACGTAATTATTGCACGCAAGAGCTCGCCAGGTTCGTAAAACTTGCAGAAGTCAACTTGCCAGTGGATGTGGCGCTTTAGAACCACATAGTGGTTTGTCCGTCACCACCATAGAATCGTGACAACACTGACAGTTCGCGTCACCTCGCTAAAATGTGAGCGTGATGCTCCAGCTCTGCCTACCGCCCATATAGCAATACCACGAAGCAATTGTATTTGCTTCGTGAGCAATACACACTAAAGTTAACAATAAGCACACGATCTTGTTGCGACAGAGGTGCTAAGTAATTGTAGGAAAAAACGTCGGTACCGAAACCGATGTTAGTGTTAAAAGATTTTTTTTTTCATAAGGTTTCTTTTCAGCTGTACATAACGACATATTGTATTTTTAAAATTATATGCTTATATTCTCATTATGTTGATTGATACGATCTAAAAAAATATAGTAATTAAAGGGGATCTAAGCTTAAAGCCTACGATGTAGGATGTACTTCTTTATAACCATAAGCCTCGCCCAAGTGGTAAAGCTTTAGAATATTAAATATTTAAATTAAAAGATTTCTATAAAAAAAATGGTAAAAATAATATTGACATAATTAATTTTTAATGCCCAAAATTGAGCGCGTTGATGTCTTTCTTTAATAACACTGTTTACGTTTTACAACCCTTTTCAAAATATCCACGGAAAGCCTTCATAAAAGGTATCAACGCACTAAAAAAAACTAAATAAAAAAATAAACAAAGACAAAAATAAATAAACAAAAGTGTAACTTACCCTTCTATTATCACCGCTCTTCTTCTGTTCAACTTGCGTCGCTGAAGGGCTCATATTCACCACCACAGGGTTGGAGGCGGCCTGCTGAGGGCTACCGGCAATACCCGTCACCATAGTTACTAATAAACACTTCACTTAAAAAACATCCAAATACCAAACGTCTACGTCGTACGTAAAAGCAATCACAGCATCATTAAATAAGGGAGCGTGGTGTACGTGTGCAAGGTCTCGCGGTCGACGCGCGACTGTGCGCTGGTCGCGCGTCGCGCCGGGTCGCGCGGCAGGCACGCGCGCGGTGCACGCGGCGCGGGCGCGGCGCAAGGCGTCTCGCGTGCCTCCGCGTTATTACACCAAGCTCCATTATCGTACGTCACGTTGTATCTTTTTTTTTGTATGACATTAGTGGCTTATGCTAATGATGTCATCACTCTTTTTGATTGTTTGTATGTTAGGAGTTGATACAAAAACGGCTCACTACCACAGCTTTTGTTATTGTGGAGATTCTTTTTCTTCTTACCGTTATACACCGAACTAATTAATACCAGGCTCCGCAATTAAAATTGTCTCCTTCATTTCGTTTGGTTTTCAGCATGCAGACTTCTGGAGCGATTAGATTATTAAATCGTATCACTTTATCAGCTCTTATTACACAGATTATGGTGTTGATATAATATGATGTGCATCTGAACTGAGGGATTAATTCTTAAATCATTGCGAATAAAAAGACAGAATAAGTAAAAAAAAAAACTTTATGGGATTGTCTAAAAATTTGTTAAGAGCGTTTTAAAAGAATTATAGTCGAATATTTATCTTGATCCCTCAGTTCAGACGCCCGATGACACACATGCCCTAAAATTTTATAACAGAAGCTAATAAAAGCAGCTTACGTATCTATCTATTATTGGAAGTCTGAACTTCAGTAAACAAAGCTGAATTACATTCCATTCTGCCTTATCTCTCTGTCACACTTCTAGGTCACGTTATCGTACAATGGAACTGCGCACTTATTATTCAAACACAGCCGAGTCTGACATCAGTCGCGACGCCGCTCTCCTCTAATGTATTGACACTGAGCATAAATTTGTTCGCGTCTACCGACCGACATCAAAGCGGCCCGCCCGTCGCCGATACAGCCTCTGTTTTGCATATGCAAAGGTTCAGGTTGGCCCACCCGCCAGCATTGTCCTACATGCTTGAGATCTTTATTCAAATGATCTATTGTGTTACTGAACGCAACTAATTACGACCTAAGAAATTTCAACTACATGGTGACGTAAGGACAGGTAAGGGCTTAGTCTACACTACACACATCACAAAATATAATATAGGTATGCTTCGGATTGTGCTAAAATCACAAAAGGTATGTGGGTAGACGAAGAGATGACAAAATTAAGTTGATTAAGAGCCATTACGCACTGTCGACTGGTCGCCGGAGACTTGGTCTCTCGGCGACCAAAACATAAGCATAGTCGCCCTGGCGACCGGCGGCCAAGTGCGTAAGCACCTATTTAAACTATAGAAAGTCACAGTCGCCGTTGATCAAGTCTCCGGCGACCAGTCGACAGTGCGTAATGGCTCTAAAACGAGAAGCTCCGAATAAAATCTGATCCTAATTATTATAGCAGTAGGTAGATAAATGCTACAGCCGATTAGCGACGCAGGTAGAGATTTAGGAATTTATTATTAATGCCGACGAAGCCCATGTCCATAAATAAAAACTTAAAGGTCGGTATTGTTAGTGCATTAATTTAGTAACTGCCAGATTAATCAATACCAAGGTCACACATAACTCTTGAAAGTTGAATCCCTCTTACAGTCGGTGTGTGTTGTTATGTGGATCAGTCTAATCGCATTCATCAGCAGTTCTAATTTCGTATTATATATAACTTTCGTGAGACACATTCATATTTATGATTAGTGACGGTTTACTCACGTGCATTTTTCGGGATTGCCCGATTAGTTTCGATTCTCAACCTCGCCGCGTTTTCAGGGCTCCGTTTGGGTCCGAAACTAGTCAGGCAATCCCGAAAATTGCACGCGTGTAAACTGTAAGGGAGATATTACGCTATCATGTATCTAGATACTGATAGTGTAATATCAGCATGGCGTCATATAAAGGATCATATCTCATTTAAAATGACCTCTAATGTAATATCTACAACAAATTCTTCGACAAATTCATATATCTGTGACTCACAGATCTATGATCCTAGATATATGAGTATAATATCCCCGTAACTAATCATTAATTGTTCAAGTTTCAGCCAAACTGAAAATTTTAAACAAGTAAAGCCAACAACATGAGCACATTGCTTGATTTGACGGAATCCAGAACCGGTAGAGGCGAGAGACCTGAAGCAGTGCCCATTAAGCCGACTAATTAAAATATTTGAAACGTTTCTCTGGATATTTCTAGAAAGACTGATTCAGCTGATTGATGGATTGAATCCACCTGTTTAGTTAAGTCGGCATTCCCGAGATTTCATTCCAACACCTATTTAGTGAGACTAGTTGCATATCTAGGTATGGGAGAGGTTCAGTCGTTAACTTTCATGACGACTGCAGGCTCTTGCATAAATATTTACCTCCTGAGAACATAGGTGCCTACGATGTAGTAGTTAAGATAAAGTTTCGCCAATTCAGAGCAAAAAAAAACAAAACGTAACAATTTTTGATTTCTTAGAAAGTGACTGTTAATTGTTACTTTGCGGTATTTTTGGAAGGAAGAAAAACATCAAACTGTTACAATTTTAACGGTTAAAATATTTTTTAACAACAGAGTCCTTTTAATGTAGCTAGCGCGTCACACCCATAAAACCTTTTTAGACAAAGTCCTGCTCTATTTACTAATTTATATGAGTTTAAAAATAGAGCATTCCTTTCAATTGGTTTGCTGTTACAATTTTTTCTATTGTTTGCTCTAATTTTTTACCAGTCTATTGCCGTTAGTCAAAACGGTTTTGTTTTTAATGGCAATTACTAAAACTTTACCGTAACATTTAACTTTTTACTGATGTAAAGAGCTTCACCTTAAATGCAGAAATTCTTGGACTAGTCGGTAGCTTCTTAACTGCAATCTCGGCCTACTTTTGCGTATGTAGTTACTAACGCAAATTTCGGGATTCCAGGCCAAAAGCGATACCTAGGAGGATTTTATTTTTCCTTTTATGGCAATTAAGTAAAATGAGGTTTTCCTTTAAAAGACAGGTATTTACGTGCTTCTTAAGTTTATAAAACTAAACATACCTTACATTTAAACGATGAGTCGAGAAACAACGTAAACAGTGCGAGCGTCTATCTTCCGTGCAAAGAGTCGCGGTACAATTAATATTGTACCATTCCTGTGCATAGGGATATAAGTACGTCATACGCCTATAGCCCTGCCCTGTGTCTGTTGTTTGTGCAAGTGATTTGACTGAGGGATTTCTTTCATGAGTCTATGAGTACCTACGCATAAACGTGTAAACGTATGTTAGCACTTTAATTACTTATACCCTTTTCAACGCCTCTTTAACGTAAGGCGAGACCTGGATTTTTCTACAAAACGATGTCACACAAGGAATATCAAATATAAAAAACCGGCCAAGTGCGAGTCGGACTCGCGCACGAAGGGTTTCGTACCATTATCTATAAAAACGGCAAAAAAATCACGTTTGTTGTATGGGAGCCTCCTTAAATATTTATTTTATTCTGTTTTTTAGTATTTTTGTTATAGCGGCAACAGTAATACATCATCTGTGAAAATTTCAACTGTCTAACTATCACGGTTCTTGAGATACAGCCTGGTGACAGACGGACAGCGGAGTCTTAGTAATAGGGTCCCGTTTTACCCTTTGGGTACAGAACCCTAAAAAAACAGATTTTATAGCTATTTTACGATTTTTGATGATGTCGTTCACGTTTTTTCGATAGCAGTCTCCTTACGGCTACAATTTACGAAAGACCGCTATGTCAGGACTCCTCTTTCGTTGAACAGAGGATAGTGTTACCACACGCAATATACTTTTACTAACCACTCGCCTTAGTGCTAAGCCACTCGCAATAATCAAAATGAACGTCGTAAACGAATCTTTACTTTAGAAAATGTATTTTTATGAATACCATACATAATGCAAAGTACAGTGCGACAATACTCCATGACGTACAACTTTCTGATGTAAATAAACCTATCTCGGTGACATTTCGAGACCATTCTGCGCAGAACAAAGCTCGGTACTGGCTCATTATGAGCATCGTCTTTCGCTGTCCCGCCTATTATGTCACACGACACGTTATTAGCTTCGGTCGACGAATACCTACGTTCGTTTACAGTACACCGACCGTTTATTTGTTCGCCTCCCGCTGTTCGAAGTAGGTCCGAAATGCCCAAAACAAACCCTTTTGACGCTGACAACGCAAGTTTTATTGCTACCGAAACCAAAACCGCTTTTTGGAACCGCGCTATAATTACTTTTCTGTAGAAAATCTCGTTTCGTACGCTTTAATTTACCACCGGGACAAATCAGGCGATACATTTAGTTTGCAATATACTAGTGGACGATCCTTGCTTTCTCTGGTCGCAGTAGGTAAATAGTATTTTTTTATATATGTAATGGATATATTAAAAAACGCATCTGACTTTAACAACTTTACTTAACTTTATCGACTTTATCACTAAACTTGACTGATGTAGGTAATAATTATAACCCTATTATAACGCTTGATTTTAAAACATTTTTTCACGAGATTTTCAGGTTTGCTTCACAAAAACGGCGATTTCAATTTATGATTAAGAGATTTCAGGTAGGTACGTATAGTAGAGACGAATGCAAGAAAGATAAAGGTCGTGGAAGCATTATCTCTACTTTCAGTGCAGCGCGACATAGATATATAGTACCTATTGCTTATCTCGTCACGGCACGAGATAATGCGACGACAAAATTAGGTAAGTAGGTATGCGTCGCAGCGCATGTTAGTCCTGCAAACCTACATAGAGGCAAATTGTTATTTTGTGTGCAGTAAAGTTCTGTTTCTGCAACGTCACGTTATTGCATAACGCATGAAATGGGGACGCACGAGTATCTTACTAAATTAATATTGATTTGTGTGCGCTCAAAATCTGTGCGTGTCGACTGTTGTTGACGCAATAGCTGCATTATCATCATGTCTGAAGTATGTAATACGTGTACTAAGATAACAATGAAACACAGACCTACGTTGGAAAATATTATCTCTAAGTAGATGTTATGGTAGATGATATAGTCGTGGTGGCCCGGAGGTTACAGCCTCGCTTGTTAAGCACCGGGTTGCGGGTTCAAATCTAGGCAAGTACCAATGTTACTTTTTCAATTTCATGTGTACTTTCTTAGTTAACCTAAGACACCACTGACATACGGTGAAGGAAAACATCGTGAGGAAACCTGGACTTAATGGTCTGAAATCGCCAACCCGCAGTGAGCAAGCGTGGCGATAAATGCTCGTTCCTTCTCTGTATGAGAAGAGGCCTTTGCCCAGCAGTGGGACAGTTACAGGCTAATATTTTTTTATTTAGATGTTATCCTATATTTAGAGTAGGAAAATAGAGTTAATTTTTTTAGGAGTCTTATCACTATTTTTATCTTTTTTTTTTTAATTAGATATCTTTCTTTGTCGGGTTTGACCCTACTCACACCTGATGGTAAGCGCAGACAGGGTCTAAGGTGGATGAATCCAAGTAACAGAGATTTGGAGGGATTCCCCTATACCTCTCTGGCTCTCACATACACGCGACGGAACACAGTAAACTGCTTGGCGCCTTAATCTAATGATGCGTGTGATGGAATTATGTAGCCTTTTGTTTTTGCTAAGGGCAGTACTTTACACACGTTTTTATATCAATGTTAAATGACACACGTAAATGGATTATGTTTGTTTGTTTTGTTTTGTTTGTTCACAACCATCTGAAGGCCATACAAATTTTTGTTCCGTGTGGGAATCGAACCCACGACCCGTAGCGCAGAAGCCAATCGCTTAGCCACAGCACTAAACGTGTCGTCTAGTGCTGTGGCTAAGATGGACATAAGGTTATAAGGCTCTCTCAGGTTGCGCCACAACACTCGATGTCCAAGTTAGGTAGGTATGCATTTAGTTATCCATAGTACGGAGAATGAACAATAGTAAAAAATGAGAATGATGTTTTGAGGTACTGAACCCGAAAATGCTAACACCGAGAAGATACTGTACACATACCAGATAGTCGATAATGAACACTATTAATAGTATTAGTAAAGCCATCATCATGACACGCACTGTCATCAAAGCGCGGTACCTTTTACAAACATTAACGACATAGGTGTCGACATAAAAACTGAAACAGACACTAGCTACAAACAGATCATAATATAACAGTTATATCTTTCACCCCTAACCAAAGAAACCCAAAACGCAACTATTGTTTGTAGCCTTACAACAAAAAAGATTGTTAAACAGCCCACCGCCATAAACACTGGCCGTTAAGTTGTGTTCCTTGTATTCGCGTTACCCGCCTTTGGCGGCTCGTAAAGTTTTTCTTAAACTTTATCGCAGATCGACCGTCAACGTCCTTTAGGCCATTCGCACACCGAAATTGACGGGTTGAAGCGAAATCGACAAAAGAACAATAATACTGAAATGTTGGCAAACACGCGCTCAACAATAATACTTTGTTAACAGTTAATTGCAAGGGTTTGCCAATAACCTCGTCTTTGTTAGCAACTCTTTTATTTACTGCAAGTTTACGACGTCGCAGAAGAAATAGGTACTTTCGGGACCCGTTTTTTAACTGTTATTTTCGGCAATTACTTTAGGGCAATGTTGTAAAAAGTTGACCAAAATAAAGTGCATAGATTTTTTTCCATCTACCAGGCCAAACACCTATAATTTTAGAAAATAAAACCAACGCCTTTAAAATCCTAACATTGTGGACGGGTACAATCACGGGCAGAAGTGAATGTGGCACCTGCCGTATTCGCAGCAATCATTCGAAAATTGACGACTGTCATAATTATACGTGAACCACACCTCGTTATAAGATAAACGCTCGCATCCCGAGCGAAGCCTCACTTCGGGGCGTAAGCAAATATTAGTATTGACGCCCGGTCCTCCTCACTCTGTAATTACGTGCGTTGGCCACGGGCGGACGCCTCAGTGATAGTGTCGAGATTACTCGTGAAATTCACCCGCACCCCAACATCCTACTACAAAAGTACCAAGAACTAAGACCCGAAATTGATTTAACAATCCACTGCGGTATCCGTTTTCGATATTATAAAAACGTCCGAAGCTAAAGTGCAATGGAATACAAATAATAATGATATTCGCTTTCTCTTCCGTGGTGGACTCTCTGCCCGCAAGTTATAATTTTCTCGCAGTTGATGGAAAGCAATTAGGACCCACAAAAAACTAACACTACACACGACGTGGTTTGAATTCTGAATTAGGTATATATTTATTTTCATAATTTTATGCAAATTTTCAATATTGGAAAAGAGTAAAAAGTAAAAATAAAAAACTATGAATTGATGTAAAATTTATTTGCCATCGCTAAAAAAATAGGTACGTCTTATACATTATACTTTTATTTACATTTACTTCGCATTTATAAATTTTAAAATCACAGCAAATTAACTCAACGTGCCTTTTAACATTTTTGTTTAATGAAATGAAGCTTTTGAAATGATTACACTAGGAAGAAAATTTATATTACTGGGAACAAAAATGTAATAATGAGACATAGGTAGTTACTAGAGATTCTAAAAAAGTAACAATATTTATTTAATATTTTAAGCTTACATAAATACATTAAAAATAAATGAATTATAACACAAACTGGTTATTGGAATTAAAACATATCTAGATTAGAACAAAAATAACATCGTAATAAAGTATTTTTGTATGATTACATTGAAATTAGGTCATCACATAAAGAATACTGCTGAATGCTTACAGTTGAACTCTTTGTACCTTAAAATAAGTGAGTAAATACATTAAATAAGATTATGTAAGCATGCTATTTGGAATGATTATTGTGCTTATTAATTCATATTTGGTCTTTAATAATATTTTGGGCTTTTAATTTATAGCATTGATAACTTTAAACTATCGGACCATTTTATGTTTGGATTGGATTTATGTTTGAATTTCAACGTTTACTGGGCGCCTACAATTTGTCTAAGAATTAACATTAAATTTGTTTTGCGCCGCTCATCATTTTCGCGCCATTTTTATGGAAGCAAAGACAGTAGGCGTCTCTGGCACGCAATAAGCAGTATCAACTAATAAGTAATTATTTAAAAAAAAATTAACAATAAATTGTGCATAAGTAATATAAATTATCTGAAATACATGATTCCACTCTGTTGGCGGTTTACAAAAAATAAAATTTCATTACATTAGTTCATTTCTAGTTTTTCAATAATATTTTCTCATTAAAAATCGATACGGGAGGAGAAATAAAAATCCTTAATTTATAATTGTCATGTCTATTAAAGGTAGATATTTCTAATATACCTACCATTAGTTCCGATGGTAAATTATTTATCATCGAAACAGTGGATAAATAGGAATATTTAGCTGTAAAAAACGATGTCATTTATAACAAATGAGAGCATGTATATTATTTTATTTTACTTTAATTAAAGTAAGTGTTGCTTTGTGGCTGACATTTGAACTTTGTTCGACAGCCGTGCTTCATATAAATTAAATTGGCTAACTATCGCTATACCTTTGATAGGTACATAATAATGTAATAAGCACTATACTTAAGTTAACGCCTGAATCCTTCAGTGGATAGGTAACATTTTATAATGTTTTAACGCTAATCGCACGTGGGCCGCTAAGTTGTTCGAGATCGACACGCAGTTGATGGCTATTTGATTATAGCTGCAGTTGGCGTTTGGTTCCTTGCCAGCAAGGCCCGTTGCGTCATGATTCACCAAGCTCTCCCGTTGAAGAGCCGGTCGTCTCTTCAAACTCAGCAGTCACACCGATAATTCAGCCCTCATCAAGCTGTCTCCCACCCACTCTCTCGCCAACAACAGCCTAAGCCGAAGTCCGAATCCCACTATGGGTCGCTCTTAGTGCTGTTGTTGTGATATTAGTGCACTATAAGTACTTAGGTTAAGTATTTAACTTCCCCCCTTTGGCTAGAGACCCTTCAGGTCTCGCCAATGACAGCTCGGCTACAATTTGCTTTATGACCTGCAGGTAAAAACAAACGGCGACCAACTGTATCTCGAGCAACTTAATGGCCCATGTGTAGTCAGCCTTACTTTTAAGTTTAAACATTGTTTGAGCAAAATATACCGAAGCATTGAAGCGGTGCTCCCACACCGGTGTTAAAAATGTTTACAAACATTAGTTAACATTTTCTAAACAAACATAAATAAAAACATATCTGCAAAAATCTATTGAAACATTATCTAATAATATATATTAGACAAATTAGATTCATTATTATCTGATATTTTTATGTTTTCCTAACATTTGTTAGTGTTAGAAAATGTTTGTAAACATTTTTAACAGCAATGTGGGAGCACCATAATATTAACATATTTTTCTGTCTATATTTATGGAACCCTCATCTTGGTGTAGGCCTGACATTACTCTAAATTTAATTGACACTATTATAAAATACCTCCGCCTCAATTAATATGAATAACTCTATAAAGGGTGTAAACGAATTCGTGTAATTCCTTAAAACCAAATGATACAATACGGCCGACGTATTTTGGCGAGTCTGAAGTTAGCTGATTAGCTGCGCAGTAGACAATTTCGTTTCTAAAAGATTAATTGCGCAGCCAAACAACTAACTTCAGACTCGCCAAAATACGTCGGCCGTATTGTACTACTGGTGTAGATTGATTCTGCAAGAGAAATAGATTTATTAAAAAAAAATATAAAAAAAATGTAACGGAAATTGTATGGGATAGAAACATTTCGATGCCACGCATAAATGAATGACAGCAGGCCGCCCCAACTGGCGGGTACGACTAGCGGAATATCGCTCTTTACAATCAGTTAACTCGGGGCTCTAAAATGACACAGAAATAGAACACCAAGTTTTCTTTTTGTTTTTTTTTTGTTGATTTTCTAGAAAACCTGTTTAGGGTACCTGTGTCACAGGTAGACCACGCGGTTTGAAGGAATTACACGAATTCGTTTACACCCTGTATATTTCTCTATAGCGTGTCGTGTACAGGAGACTTACTAAATTAAAAAAGTACCTACTTTTGAGTCGAAATTAATTTATAATTTTTGGCTTTTAATACGCTACATGATTATAAACAACGCTATAATTATTTTTTAAATTAATTTGACATTATTTAACCGAAAAATACTTTGGCCGGTACTTTCGGATAGTTATTTGCAGTGATCGGAAAAAAGTGAGCTAATTTACCTAAACTTCAAAGAACAGAGACAAAAACTGGAGACTTCCTTACGACAGTTTTTTTTTTTCGGGAGAATTTTCTCTGAGATTTTCTTTCATTTGTTTTCAAAAAATAAAAGACAATCTCCTTTTTTGAAAACAATAAACAATCTCTTTTTAAAAACAATGAAAAACGTGTCATCTGGTTTTGTGACAATTTTGGGAAACAAAAATAGGAAACGGATTTAATCGTTTTCTGTACTATTAACATTAATATTACTTAAATGTACTTTAGTGATGTCCCGAAACCCGGAATAATTTTCACGAAAAAAATGTTGTCGTAAGGAAGTCTCCAGTTTTTGTCTCTGCTCTTTGAAGTTTAGGTAAATTAGCTCACCTTTTTCCGATCACTAGTTATTTGTGTATTGTTAGAAGCACCATTAAATTAGCAGTTACTACAAGCATGACAGGTTATTGGATAAATGGATCATTATAATTTATCCTTTCGCCGCAAACATTACAGGGATACATCAAATTGTAAATAAAAGGGACTCAAATCTCTATGTTTGTTCAAAACAATTCGTCTAGAATGTCTTATATTTTACGAGAACATTTCTCTTATATCAATTTTGATAGCAAAATCGGTCTTCAATATTCGTATTTATCACAGATTCCAGCCTTACATCTAAGTTAAAAAGTACACTGATCAACATATCGCACCACTTTAAATGACATAGTACTTATTCAGTTTCATTAATCAAGTAACAATCTTAATGAGATTAGTTAGAAAACATTCCTGCGTCTGTAGACAAATGGCAATCGATGATCGCCAGAGAATAGATACGTCAATTAACGGCCGTTTTCAATAACCTATCTATCGGCGGTTTCGCCTACTAGAGATAGAAATATGACATAAGCTCCATAGAAGTAATGTTAAATTTCTATCTGGTAAACCGCCGATAGATTGGATATTGAAAATGGCGGTTAATGTATAGAAATGACATAACAGATCACTTGACCGGTCGAAAGCTTATGTCAATCCAGTACATCTCATTGTCGTTTCTATTCTCTAGCGATCATCGATTGCCATTTGTCTACAGACGCTGTTCAACAACATTTTCTCGTAGCGCCACTCTGACGCCGAATTAAGAACGCAACGTTGATTGTGTTTAATTTAATTTGATTCAATAAAATATCAATATGTACAGTCAGCATCAAAATTATCGGGACGAGCAGACTATTCAAAATTATCTGAGCAACTAAGAAAATTAAACTATATCTCAATTATACAAGGGGTGTTTCAGAATGAACACCTTACAAGACAACTGTCATTCTGACAATAATATTGTCCCATTGAGATAAAGTTTAATTTCTTTAGTTGTTTAGGTAATTATGAACAGTCTGTTCGTCCCGATATATTTGATGCTGACTGTAAGAAAAGTAAATAAAAATAAATCACGAAATAAAATATTACATTAGCTAACTAAATAAGATTGTAATATTGAGAAAAAGTGTTGACCTGTAATTAGGTGTGCAGTAGTGCTAAGATCTCTATTGTTGTTTTGTTTTTTTTCATGTTTCGCTTTAACAAAATGCTAGTAAACCATAAATAAGAGACATTGTAGTGTCTATGGTCCCAAATAAGCCGGAAAACAAAAGAATGCGTTGAGTTTCAGGCGTGCTATAAAATGCCATATTTTCAAGTGGTGCATACATTTTTTTGATTAGTGCAAATCCATGATTTATACACATTGAATAAACCTTAAAATAAATATCCAGTAAGTTCATTATACTTTCTTTTATTGTCGTTTAAAAATTGATATGTGTAAATTATTTTTTTCATCGCATAATACATGGTATCTTTTCATAAGTATTTTTAAAATCTTTAAATAATATGTTGATCATTACAGAAACGTCTATTCTTCGAAACACATTTAAACAATCCCCTCGTTCCTTACTATAAGTCCCGAAACAATTAGTAAATTAAACAACGTTGCAGTACACATGGTACTGCATCGATAACGTTCATAATTAAAATCAAAAAGAATACAAACGTGTGAATCCATGCTACTGACTTGACGAATAGGTTTATGAACTAAACGTCCCTTGTTCTTTATCTTGCCTTGGTCTTTATTTGTGACGTTGTCTATAGCCCCATCCACACGCTTGACAAACAATGGCAAACAGCCAACAGCAAACAGCAAACACGGACGTGTGGATGGGTGTTTGTCGTTGTTTGCCTGTTTGTGTTTGTGTTGGGCAGTGTTCGGCATCGGTGTCGGTTTATCTTGCCAGATCAAAGGATGTTTGGCAAACAGTTTGCTACGTATCCACACGTTTGGCAGCGATCAGTATGCGTGCGAGCTTGCGGGAGGCGGACGTATTTACTTGCTACACTTTTTCGTTGGCGCGCAAAGCGTAAAAATGTCTGATTGGTCAGCACCTACGATTCTGACATTTTTGGAGGCTTATCAAAATGAGCCATGTCTCTGGAATTCCAAAGATGCCGATCACAAAAATCGGCAAAAGGTTAATGATGCATGGACTCGCCTCAGCATTAAAATGAATAAAAGTGTCAAGGAATTGAAGACCAAAAAAGATATACTTATGGCTACGTTCCGCAGACATCTGAAGCCCAAATAATAGGTCTAAAGCAGTACCTTGTACGATTTCTATGTATTTTAATCATCCACCATCGTCTTTGTTTTCTTCTTTTTTTCCTTTTTTCTTTCTCTTGCTTTAATTTATAATAAAAATATGTCAACCCGAAAGTAATAGCTGCCACAAGCTCGTCGTCCGCCATGTTTGCCGATTCGGAATGTTATGAACGTTCGCCAAGCATGTGGATGGCTGTTTGTGTTGGGTGATTGTGGTTGGTGTTTGGGACTTCGTTTGCTGTTTGCGGTGTTTGTGACAAACAGCCAGCGTGTGGATGCCCCTTATGACTCGGAGAAGAGAATGCTTTCAACTGGCGCTGGAGCGGTCATGTCGTCGTTATCGGAGCGCGACCAATCCTGATAAATAAATAATAAATATGTCTTAAAAAAATAATCGTTTTGTGCTATAGTCTTTAGAGATAGTAGTCGTCCCACAGATGTTGCTTTTCAAACGCTAAATGAGTTAACAAGCTTCTAATGAATAAAATGTCAAATTGACATAAGCTGTCAAACAAACATCGTCTGTAAATTTCATTCATCATTTGCATACATTTTACTGACGTTTCTGTTCCTTGGTGATCGAATTTTATCGTTGAAGAGCTTATGATTCCCAAGATTGAGAAAGCAATGAAAGAACCAAATAAATTGCGGTCTTCTATCAAAGTCGTTGATTTGGCTGCAGGTACTTTTGATTAAGTTTCAACTATAAAGCTTTATCGCAGCGGCAGTCTGGCCGAGGTACTCTATAGTATGACTGGTTAGTCACTTTACATCCGAAAACCAGGAGAATGACCAAAAGTGGTACCAAAAAGTCTCATGCATCAAGATCAAAATAATAAAGTAATTATTTTCATAATTTTTTACGACATTACGCGTCGGGGATATGATTTTTGAACAGGGAATTTAATTTAAACTAAAAAAGTGTTGATATTGTTTTATTCCCTTTACATGACGTTCCGTTTCACATGATTTATGATTACTATAACCTTGAATTTTGAAAGTGTCATGATCACATTTTTCAAATACATGTAAAAAAACATATTTTGCCGATTCTACGTTAAAAAAATTATAATCGTTTAAATAAAAATTCTAATCTATTCTAAAACAACTAGAATAGATTAGAATTTTTATTTAAACGATTATATTTTTTTTGTCTATGGTTAATTGGCCATTCACAGCCGGTCATAGAGATGTAGAATGCAATAGATGCGGATTACTGTTTTTTAGAGCAATAATAAATCGTGTGACATGTCCACATTGTCAGATTATTTAGATTATTTCTAAAATCTCCGAAACTCGCGTTTTGATTACAAAAATAACTTTTGTAGGAGTTAATATGATAAATGTAGTCTATAAAAAACAAAGTTTGATTTTGATGCAGCATGGTACGGGACTCCATACATCCATGAACCCCTTCCTCATCCTTCATCCTTTGCTCATCATTGTATACAATTTTTACTATGGGGCAAATTGTCTTAAAAAAAGCTGTACCATACAGAACAACAAAATGTGTGGAACAGCTGTTTTTATTTTCACGTTTTCAGAATTTGTCCCATAGTAAAAGTTGTATAGAATCATGAGCAGAGTTTATGATTTCTGGCAGTCATGCTGTATACTTAATTAAAAAGTAAATCATAATTACCTGTTCCTCTGTGCTCGCAAAGAATAGGTAGAAGAGATTGGCGCCGAGATCGATGGCTGCTGCCAAATAGAACACCTCACGCCATTGTCCCAGAGTTTCCTTAAAAGAACACAGAATTTACATTGAAATAATGTTTATATTGCTTACAGACGGCTGACGTCTACCGAACGATAACAAGACGAATCTTTTCGTGTCGGTGCGTTTGCCAAATACGATATTTGCATGTGAATTCACTACAAAAATATATCTGAATTCAAGTAATTCCTTCAAACCTCGTGACCTACTGGTGTCACAGATTGGCCCTGCATGGGATTCTTTTAGATTCAATAAAAAACTAATTTCAACATGGAAACACGGTGTGACTGCGCGGAGCGATAATCGTGCCCTCTCTCACCGGATTTCTATTAATTTATGCGTGGCATTGGAATGTTTTATTAGAAGATAATTATATTTTATTTGCAATTTTTTTTTCGCCATTTTTTTATTTAAACCTTAGTTGGTGGTTTAGATACGATGACTAACCACTATCGCATAACAAAAAAGATAATTATGATTTTATTTTTATTCAAGCTATATTCCGCGCAGGTTAATCTATACCAGTAAAAGATTATGTAGTTTTAAATAATTACATGAATACTTTTACACCCTGTATTGTGGTTTGTGGCCTCTCTCACCCTTTCACATTTTAAAATTCTTCGTATCTCTATAAATAATAAAGCAATTCAATGTTTTGCTTTCGCCTTTTTGCTCATATCGTATTTGGCAAGAGCACCAATGTTTGGTTTATGCCAATTTTTGTTCTGGACCATCTTCGTCTATAATGGCCACCAGCAGGCGTAGCATGACTACCGTAAACAATGGTTTTGTCGAT
Source organism: Amphipyra tragopoginis (assembly GCA_905220435.1). Lineage (NCBI taxonomy): Eukaryota > Metazoa > Arthropoda > Insecta > Lepidoptera > Noctuidae > Amphipyra > Amphipyra tragopoginis. Next base: position 11,892,612 of record HG992006.1, read on the forward strand.
TGAAGGATAGATAAAATGACATATAAGGCGTAATTATAATCGAAGGTGGCAATCTCACTTTTTGACACTTTCGAGTTAACGATGCAGAAAATTCAGAGTAAACTGCTTGTTTAACATATCATAACTAAACATGGCCATGTTCTTTGCTAAATCGACACAAAATCTAGATTTAGTTCCAAAGACTGGAATCTTCCATTAGGGCAGAATTGCTTAATTTTTCATTTTTTCGTTTGCTAAGGTCATAAGTTGCTAAAAGTGAGATTGCAACCTTTGATTTCGACGACTCATATTAGCATTGTTATGTCATTTTGTCTATTCTTCCTTCGACAAAATACTTGTTCAGGGTGGTCATGCTACTCCTCAGAATAAGTAAAGAAACGTTTGTCATGTGACGATTGACTGTGTCACGTCATATAGCATAATTCTGACTCCTGAATTCTGTCTTATAGTCAACTAAAAATAGTTGACTAACGAAAGAAACATTTATAAAGTGGCACTGTTTACTTGATCAGTCTTAATGATATGTCCCACGACGGAGGGTGCCAAGAAGCCGCAGAGGTTGCTCGCGGCGTTCGTTATCCCGTACATAGTACCGGCGAACTGCGGCGACAGGTCAATGTGGTTCATCTGATTACCTGGCGATTCATTTGTAACATGTTATTATCGAAACAAATAGCATTTAAAAAAAATAGTTAGAATATACCATCTGCAATATTTTAATGACTTGCAAGTCCTGCAAGGCTACCATGCGCAGCGCGACATAATTTTATCGCGTTATGACGTGCCAAGACGAAATAATGTATGGTTTATCTCGTCTCGTCTCGAAATAATGCTACGACAAAATTATGTCGCGATCGTACCTTAACGTATTAAACAATTTTTTATAAACGTTTTTTTAAATGTCTGTAGATTTTTACCCACCAGCATACGCGGCGCCGCCGAATGTCGATGTGATGCACAGCAGCAAAATTACAGCAAGCCGGTCACAGCCCGCCCACGCGATGCCAAGCAAACCAAACGCGGGAACGAACGCCGCTGTAACAAACAATACATAACATTCAAAGATTTAAAGACATTTATTTTTGCCAACTAAGGGCTAAAACACACTAGCGGCCAGCCGCAAAGCGGCGTGCCGCTTGCGGTTGGCCGCACATCGATTTTTACATAAAACCGCATGATCTCAACGCACTGGCGCACGAGACGGCTGGCCGGAAATCAGTGCGTTGAGATCATGCGGTTTCATGTAAAAATCGATGTGCGGCCAACCGCAAGCGGCACGCCGCATTGCGGCTGGCCGCTAGTGCGTTTTAACGCTAAGTGTAGGTATATAAGGTGTTACAATATAAAATAACTCTCATAACTTAGATGCCTTTTCTTCCCCTTCTTCTCTTCCCGTGACTCCCCGTTACCCCTCTGACTCTCACATACACACGACAGAACACAATAAACTGCTTGACTTTAATGTGATTATATTTAACTATATAGTGACCCGCCCCGGTTTTGTACGGGTGCAATGTATTATATGTATAAACGTTCCTCTTGAATCATTCTGTCTATTGATGAAAAGCGCATCAAAATCCGTTCCGTAGTTTGAAAGATCTAAGCGTACAGACGGCAAGAAGCGACTCAAGCGACTTTGTTTTATACTACGTAGAGTTACCTCCGGTTTCTGAGTTAAGAATTCTAGGATAAGCAATACTTAAGTAACGTTTGAGTACGGAGTTGTCAAAAAAATGCTTTATAATTCATCATTTGTTTGACAACTCCATACTCAAAAGTTACTTAAGTACTGCTTATCCTAAAATTCTTAATTCAGAATCCGGAGGTTAGTTAGACTTTTATTAATTTTTAGGGTTCCGTATCCAAAGGGTAAAACGGGACCCTATTACTAAGGCTGAGATCTATAGACCCAACCTGGACTTTGCTCAGACTTTACTTTAGACTTTTGACAAAGTCAGTATTTATAGAGCCGTCTTTGAATTCATCTGAGTGCGTGCTTAGCAAATGCTTAGCAAAGTCTAAGTTCACAAAATCGACGACTTAGCAAATACTTAGGTTACTATCATCCTAACAAAAAATAATGGTCCAAACTTTACTTTACCATCATTATATTTACACAACTTTTTAATTTTTTAGTATTATCAAGTGACCAGACTCAACTCAGTAATACCAGATTAGAAAAGATTTCCTTGATGTTGATAACTAATTCTGAATTAGTCAAGATAAAAACTATTAGGTATTATAACATCACATAAAAAGTTTTTCTAAGTTTAAAATGTATAAAAATGAATTAAAAGATACTTTTTTTCGACAAATTGCAGATGTCAAAACGATGCGATCCTTTTCAATGAATATAATATTGTGTTCGTTTATAAAAAAACAAAAAACACTTTTAGGCATGCCAATTTCTGCTTATTCTTATAATAATAATACATAGAAGAAATATGAGCATAGTTCTAGATTATTTACATGTTATTATTGTTAAACATTTATAAAGAAAAATCAAGAATGTAATGCTTGAAACGAAACATTAACTTGTATTTTGACATCGGCCGTCTTAGCGAATGCTTAGCCTAAGCTCAGCATTGTCTCAACGTGATACGTCTATAAATTCCAAATCTAAGATTATGCTAAGCATACACTTAGCAAAGTATTACGTAAGTAAAGTCTGAGCAAAGTCTAAGCTAAGTCCAAGTTGGATCTATAGATCTCAGCCTAAGACTCCGCTGTCCGTCTGTCACCAGGCTGTATCTCATGAAGCGTGATAGTTAGACAGTTGAAATTTTCACAGATGATGTATTTCTGTTTCCGCTATAACAACAAATACTAAAAAACAGAATAAAATAAATATTTAAGGAGGCTCCCATACAACAGACATGATTTTTTTGCCGTTTTTATAGACAATGGTACAGATCCCTTCGTGCGCAAATCCGACTCGCACTTGGTCGGTTTTTTGAGTTTAGAGATTCATTCATTGTCACTCCAGTCCGTTTTTGTCCACTGCTAATCACAATCGCCTCCAGGAACAGTTGTCAAGGAACTTTGCCGTGAATACCATGCTTTGCAAAATTTTATTTTACATTTATTGATCATAGAATAGGTAAAATGTTCTGAGATCACCAATTCCTTAGCGTGCCAATACAGGCTTACGGATAAAAATAGGTAAGATATTACGTAACCGTACAAGTACTTAGGTATTCAAGGAAATCAATATTATGTGCTGATGCATTACTATAAATATTATTGATTATTATTTCTAAGTGCTGCCGGAAAGCGTTATCGGACGCTTTAGATAACCTACGTTCTAAATAACTTGATCTAGCTTACGACACAAATTAGTACTGTATCGAATTCTTTACCCCACTAATAAACCTTTTAAAAAATCTTCCAAGAGACGGCGATTTTTTTTAAAAAGGAACCTTTTGTTAAATCTTAAAAGTTTAAAATCCTTTATTTCTCTTTGCTGTTTGATTTCGTATAAGAAAAGACGATCTTGTGACTACTCGTAGGTTTCTGAAAAACCGCTGAACAGCAAATTAAACAATAGCGTAGGCAGAAATTAGCATCAGCACAGGCACATTCGAGCGAACTTTATTTTGTGCCAGTGGCATACCCTGACAATATAATTTTATGTAGTAGCAGTGTAGAATTTTATACAGGGTGTAAACGAATTCGTGTAATTCCTTCAAACCGTGTGATTGTTACGGGCAACGTGATTAACTGGGTATATTAATAAGGACCGGCCATTATTAATAATGCCCAAGAGCGATGGGCAAAGTGAAATTAATAAATTAATAATAATGACGAAGCATATTAGTACAACCTGATTACATAAAGATCGAGATTGAAGATATATGAAATAAAACTTATCGTTATTTGCATCTTGCTTACGCACGTTCTCTGTGAGCGAAAGGCAGATAGTAAATTGCACCACTTTCAACCCCATTCTTTAAGTAATCGTGTTGTAGTGATTAAATCAACATTGATACGTACAAACAGTATTCCACAGCTTCATGCTGTTGAGCCGTGATATCCATCCTTTAGCTAGCGTCCAGTCAGCGAAAATACACAGCAATACGCCACCGATCCATGCTGTTAAGTACGGCAGGGCACTCAGTATTGAATTCTGAAATGAAAATTTAAAGTAAATATTTCTAATTCTGCACTGACAAAAATTGACAACTGAACTAATTTAGTAATTTTAAAATTACCGGATTGTGGACAGATCTTCACATGCACAAATGCCCAGACCCGAAACAATTATCTGAAGGCAGGCCATACAATATTCGTTCCGTGCGGGAATCGAACCCGCGATCCGTATCGCAGAAGCCAATCGCTAAGCCACTACACCAAAAGTGTCGTCAATCTCAATAAATTGATTATAACTAGCCACGCCCTTGTTTATTAGTGACTTATTGAGTTGGTTACTAGTAGTTATGTAGTCACTTTTTTTAGGTAACTAATAAACAAACGATGTAAGTATTATTGATAACAAAAAAATATTTTTCAGTGTGTATAGAGCGCAATGACTATGTGTAATGGCTGAACTCAACGAGGATTTTTGATTGAATGGCAGTGGATACTAAATTTGCGGGAGGGGCGTTCCAGATAATTATTTCGTTCTTACGAGCTTGGATACCCTGTGTAAACTATTTCAATGAGGCCTTTACCAAAAGGCAGTTAACGAGGCCTGGAGAGGACATATCATGGTTGAAATGTATAAAATAATCATGAATAGAAATACGCCAAAGGTCGACTTACAGATACAATATCAAAGTGCAGAATATTGTTCATATACGTAGGTAGTTCCGTGAACTGCGTGTAGAACACCCACGCCTGGCCACACTGAGCAATGAGTATGGCCCACAGAGGCACGCACGTTACGAACTTCAGCCAAGGTATCGACGTTGAAGGTTTGTCCTCCTGTAAAAACAAGAATTTCATACATAGACGGACTAATCTGACTGTCGAATAAATTGGACTTCGTTGAGGATTGTTTTTGGCGATGTTATAGGTCGCGATCAAAGCCATGCTAATAAACTAAAAACGAACATAACATAACCAGCCCATTACTGTCCATTACTCTTCTCAGAATGAGAAGGGTTTAGCATAACATACATGCTGGCCCGCAGGTTCACTCGATGTGCAGACGCGGTGAAAGTAACTTTATTCAAAGCGTATTGCAGATCTCTGTACTCAAAGAGCCTGTGGTTCAGATATTCCCAAAGGGCTTACAATTCTCTGCGTATCCAGTTTAACAATGCCTACAGGGCGCTGTTACGTCTGCCGCGCTTCTGCATTGCGTCAACAATGTTCGCTGAGTCACGCACAGACAGCTTTGATGCCACCTAGCGCAAAAAGACAGCCTCACTGCTAAGCAGATTGCGTGGGAGCAGTAACAGCACCCTGAATGTAATAGGCAATAAATTAGACAGCCCACTGATGTGGAGCCTCACCCAGAGGACTAAGTCTCTCTTAGTTATTAAGTACTTACTAACATAGTTTTTAAGTACATACTAACAATTTAAATGTAAGGCCGGGCAGCTTGAAGCAGTCAAGATCCACTGCTTTAAGCTGCAACTGCATAGTAAACTACAGCCTTCTACGTACGTACATACACGAAACAGCTCGAGCAGTTGCAACTGCTTCGGGCGGTTGGCTGCACGGCGTGCGGTCAAGCAGTCGCCAGGCATACACTGACTGCTCGAGCTGTCCGTGTATGTTTATCACTAGCTAACTGCTCGAGCTGCCCGTGTATGGCCGGCCTAAGGCGCAGACCACATTAAATGGCGTCGGGCGCGGACATGGAACGGGCGGCTTTGTATTCCGTTCAAATTTCATACAAAATACATGGAAATAAAGCGCAATTTAGGACACACGGTATGTCGTTGGTCGGACGTGGTTGTGACGCGCCATTTCGGCGCCCGCATTGCGCTTTATTTCCATGCATTTTGGATTAAATTTGAACGGAATACGAAGTCGCCCGTGCACTGTCCCCGCCCGGCGCGATTTATATAATATGTGGCCTGCGCCTAATTGTAATGGATCAATGGTTGTCTAAATAAATTATTATTATTAGGCCTAGGCACGCTGGCCTGGTTGGCGGACTACACACACCATTGCGAACTTTATGGAGCCCTCTCAGGTGTGCAGGTTTCCTCACGATGTTTTCCTTCACCGTTAACGCAAGTGATAATCAAATTCTCAAATTCTGATCCGCACATGAATTCGAAAAGTCAGAGGTGCGGGCCGGATTCGATTTCAGACCCCCCTAAGCCTGGCGTCGACTATAGCCGAAACGCATCGAATCAAGTCGAGTCGCATTTGTTTGGTGTGAAGACGAATCGAGGCGAAGTGGTCAGTAATCGCAATTCGTTAAAACATAAATTCGCGTGACAAGCGACGCACGTGAGTGATGCGACTCGGCGCGTCTCGGCTCGTCGCTGATCGACGTAGTGTCATAGTAAATATGTATAGGAGGCGAACTATTTCGATTCTATTCGACTCGACTCGGCGAGCCTAGTGGACGCTAGCCTCTACATGGAAGGCAACCGTTCAATCGCTAGGCTATCACTGCTATTAAAAACGATTACAATCAAATAGATATCGCAGTAACAACACAACCTTCTCGCTAAACGAGCAATTTTCATTTACTTAATTACAATACAGACTGTAAATATTTGTAGAGAGGTTCATCGACATTGCACCAAGCAAATATAACGGCATGAATTAGTTCCGACCACGATGCAATATAAAATTAATGACCTTTGTAGATCTTTTGTAATTATTGTCATAAGTTTATTTTATTACAGCTCCTATTGAGTGCGATTTATAGAGAAGTTCAAGTTATCTATTACAACATAATGGTAAACGGAAATTACTCTGCTGGACCTTGCTGCCGAGCGTGAGATCCATAGTCTGGCAGAGTTAGTGGGTTTAGGGTGACTAGTAATTAGTGTCAAATACTTAAAACAGCCGCTCTTCGATGTACATGTGGATCGCGCATGGAAAAATACTGTGCCCGCGCCGTTTGCTCAACACACACAGCCTAGCCAGTTAGTCACCCCCGAAGCGCGCCGTATACGCAATACCGTAGCGGTTTATTAGCAAACATTAAATAAAAAAAACATTCAGACGAATTGAGAACCTCCTCCTTTTTGAAGTCGGTTAAAAAATAGTTTTTTTGGGGAAAGTTGTTTGCTATCATGAATACAATCATATTGTGATTAAGTATTTGACACATACCTATTACCCAGTCACCTGTATATTAAGCGCTAAATCCACTAGCAAGTTTTACTGCTCAAGTTATTGCACGCAAGGGCCCACTTAGTTCGTAAAACTTGCAGAATTAGACTTGCTGCGGTGTGTCTACAGTTTGAAAGTCGGTTGCAGAAGTTAACTTGCGCAAAAAAAACTAGTGGATTGGCGTTTTAGATTTTATTTTCAGTAGCAGCCTAGTATTTGTAAGTTTGCCCGGTAAATGGCATTCGTTTCACACCCTATGATGGCTTATACATCGAAGTATATTGAAAAATAGACTGAGTTCCTGGGGTCTCCGACATTGGAGACGTCTATCTAGCACTCCGGAAAATACAAGCCTTTCAACGTTCCAAAAACATGCAGTACACATTTATTTCGATTATGTACATTATTATGGATGTATAATTATTCATTGAAACGCATCAAAACATCTGTGAGGTCGAGCGTGAGTCATGTTTGTCCCACATTCTGATAACTGTGAGCAAACTGAGACACATTTTCGTAATCCATACTATACATGTAATAAATTAAACAATAATATTTAACACTACGTTATTGTGTTAACATTGTAACGGCGAAATAAGGGTATACTATACACTCTGCCCAACCCTTCGGGGAATACAGGCGTGATGTTATGTATGTTTGTTTGTAATTATTTTTTGAATTCAATATTTTCAAAATATAGATGCAATATGGAAATATATTTGGATACCTTCTTAATTACGTTTTCGTTTGTAACCTTGTTAAGTCTATAGTTAGATTGATGTACTTTTTAAACTTTTTGTACATTTATGTTCTTTACAGATAACACCATAAATACTTAACCTATTTAAGTCTTTTTTTCTTAATAAATGTCTGCCCTTCGTCTTCGTTAGTTATGAGTGATATGACTTATAATATAAGATACAAATTAAACTATCTATTACTGGTGCCTTCATCCCAGCGGCTGGTGTTTTCATCTCCCGTCCACTCCTCGGAAGATCTGTTTCCAGACTTTTTTCCTTAGGGTGATTATCATGAAAACTATGTAAGTAGGTACCTACTGTTTTCAAGTTTCTAGCATTTCAGTTTAGCCTGCGCGCAGACGTGTCTGCCAGTCATTTTTGTATTATATTTTAGATAAATATTAATTTTCTTTTATTTCTCACCTGAGGTCCAATACTCCACGTAATATATTCGATTTCCTTCGGACAAATCCTGGGATGTTTCTGCGGTGTATCATAGATCAAAAACAGCCAGAATATAAACCATACGACACCAATACCGCCAAATATGTAGAAACAGAGCGGCCAGCCGCCACCAAACTCAAGAGTACATAACCATCCTGATATAGGCAACGTAATCACTGTACCTATGTTGGAACCTGAAAAAACATTGAGCAAATATAAAATATACAGGTTGAAATTGTAAACACTCGACAAACCGAAATGGGAGATTGTATTCATCACTATGAACAACTTTTACTATGGGACCAAATTGGAAATCGCGAAAAAAAATCAGCTGTTCCCTACATTTATGTTCGCATAACTCGTCAAAATATAAGGAACAGCTGATTTTTTTTCGCGATTTCATGTTTGATTCCATAGTAAAAGTTGTTCACAGTGATGAGTACCTACAATCTCCTATTTCGGTTTGTCAAGTGTTTACAATTTCAACCTGTATAAAACTTCTATCTGGGGCCTAATTCTCCTAAAATAAATTGTTGCCAAACGCAATCGAACCACAACCGTCAGTCAGTTTTTGTTTTCGAAAACTTTCAAAATGATTGATTTTGTTTTTTGTGTCAAACAATTCGACAGCTTTTGAAATTGAGAACTGTCTGAACGAACGGTTCAGCCTTGGTTCGGTTGTGATTTATCAAGATTTATTTTAGGAGAATTAGGCCCCTGGTTACCTTACTAATAATGAGTGAGTGAGTCAAAAAAACCTTTGTTAAAGCTGACATGCGCAACATCTTTACCACGAGTTTCATCAAATAAATCCCTGAGATCCTGACCCATGACGGCCATACAAACTTCACTGGGCTATTACATTAGCCCTGGTTAACATACAAAGAATTTCAAATGTTTAAGAAAAACAAAACGTGGATAATAGCTATTTTACGGTTTTTGATGATGTTGTTTACGTTTTTTCGATAGCAGTCTCCTTATGGTATGTCTATACCAGTGCGCTTTCATGTTCATCTTGCGCTTTCGTCTGACGTATGCCTGAAGCACCATAGCACATGCAATAGCGCATGCCCTAATACTAGTTCGAGTCATAAGGCAATCAATATTGCATGCGCTTGACGCAAGAGGAATTGAAAGTTAAATAAAGCACACGGGTGTAAACATACCATTACAGCTACAATTTACAAAATGATCACTATGTCATCAGGACTCATCTTACGTTGAACAGAGTATAGTGGGCCTTATGTTATAAAGTGCTACAGACCCCCATGTCCCTCATTGCATTTATGTTGAGACATGTTCATTAGCATTCTCTAGCACAGTAAACACCATTCTGTGATCCTGAGATGGGTTGTGAGACATGACTGTTTATTGAACTGGTAAATTGGAATATCTATGCTCATGGACTGATATTAAAATGATATGCCATCAAAACAACTTTCTCAGACTTCTGTGAGTAACAGTTAGTGACATTGATATCAAGTAGAGTGGATAACATTATGTGCACTAAAACATTAGTAGAATTTGATTAGAATAGATATAAAATACATTCATATTGACGAGAAATAGTTTAAAATACATTTAACAGCAAGAAAATTAAAGATAATACAAACCAGCATAAACATAAGCTGCAAACTTAGATCTCTCTAATGGTGGTATCCATTTAGCTAACATAGCATGCATCGCCGGGTAAGTAACACCTTCGGCCAAGCCAGCCAGTACCCGAACACCAATGAAGAATGAAAGATTTGTATATGCCGCAATTGGACTAAGTATTGTGAATACTGCTGTGAAAAATATTCCTAAACCATATACAAGTTTCCCCCCATACATTTCTGCTATTCTTCCTCCTGGAATCTAAAAAATAAAGACATACACTAAAGACTTACAATAGTACTTACTATGTATCAAATTTTTGTAATAAATAACTGTCAGATTTTAGGGCTATTAGCTAGTACACTGCTTACCGCATCGTGAATTGTGGGCACAGTTGGAACAGTATTTTTGTATGCAATTTTCCTTATACTACTTTAACTAACCTTATATTAATATCAGAAAAACAAATGATCTTTATCTTCAGATGTTGTTTTGTAACAGCGATACAAGTCTGAAGTGTATATTATAGGAAGAACCCAGATTTTCCTTACCTGTGTTAATACATATCCATAGAAAAAGCATCCTAAAACTAAATTTTTTTGTTCTCCAGTCCAGTTGAAGTCTCCAGGCCTCTAAAACAGAAGAAAATATATGGCTAACAGGTGCATAAGCAGAAAATTGATACTTTTAAGTATCTACATAAAAATTGACTTCTGCCTTTGAAATATATGATAATACAAACAAACAAACACTTGAGACTTAAATTATTCTTCAAATAAATCCATCATTTGGCAAATCAAACACAATGCTTAACACTTTGAGTGCTGCACATACATTTTTTACTGGACAGTAGTGCGACTTTGCACATGCGCCATTTATGTATGGGCGTTTTCATACAAAAGTAAGAAAACATATGTTGTGTGCGCTTGCTGACTAAGCATAACATTATTACCATGTCTGTTTTCCCACACTGAATGCATTAAATAAATCCCCAATTAACCAAATAAAGTATTACTTAAAACCACAAGCACGTTAATTATAGACACAATAGATAAGACAATTAAGTATTAGGGACAGACGGTTAATTACTTAATTAATTACTTTGTTACATATAAATAAACAAAAACAGTGCTTAACTTGTTACTAGTAATTTTGATTGCAATTAAATACCTAAGTAAAATATCTCTCACCTGTGGTATAGAACTGTTACTGACTGGACTAGCTGGGCAAACATCTACATCTGTAGAATTTTGTATAGGTGTCGTAGAGTTGACCATAGCTACTATTGCCACGGACAGATTTACCCTCATGGCGTAAACACTGGCAAAGCCCAGGAAGCCCATAATGCCAAGCATAGTCCGACATTTGATCCATCCTGTAGTTTCTTCCACTAAAAATACATTGTTTATCTATATATTGGTAGTTTGTTTAGAAACTGATTTTTCCATACAATTTTATTCTTATTAGCATTATTCTATTGTAATAATGGATATTTGATCTCATACCAAATTAATGATCATATTATATCATAGTGTAATCATAGTAAAACACAATGAGATAAACCTAAATCGTTGGCAATTTTAAATCAATGAACCCATGGGGTATTTTGAGTAAATATGCGATTGTATCTGTACGCGATATTAATATCACGCGAACTTTGTTTTGAATGACCTATAAAACATCTGCTCCATAATGTTCTGAGGTCATAACAAATACATAACAAAACCTTACCCTTTTCCGCCTCTACCAAGTTACGACGACTACTTGTAACATCATAGTCTATGTCCGAATTTATTATCGGACTTTCTTCTGTTGACGAAGTTAACGATGACATTCCTAATGTTGAAATTACAACAATAACACCATTCCGCACTACAGTTAGTTACTTAAATTGAACCTTTGTCATTGAACTCTATATCAACAAATACAATAGAATAAGTAAGGAAGTAGAGCAAAAAAATCTGTAGCACTGCACTTTTAGTATGAGTCACGATAGCCTTTTTTTGTTACAAAATTATTTAATTTGTTCGTAAACAAAGAGCTTGCTCGCTTCTTGACTGACAGATCGGTGAGATAATCAGTGTTGCCATAAGTATTGAAAAAGTGAGATTTAGAAAAACGGGAGAAATTAGAATTTTTTATTACATTAAATTAAATCACAATAATCAACAGTATTTTAATTATTCGTTTTATTACCTTGCCAGGTGTATTATACTAATAATATTAATGTGTGATTGAAGGACTATCATAGGATTTCGAACTAACGGACTTTTAATCTAACTATAAAAAGTTGAAACTATGAAAAAGTCGGATATTGGATAGTTTTAATATGTGTTTACAGCTTTAATTAACTATGAAAGCTTCACTAGTCTATGCATATGGATGTTTTACTAAAATTATTATTTTTATTATCATATAAGGCTGATTTTTCAATCGTCAGTTAACTTTTATCTGGGGAATAAGTTTAACGTTTTGACAGCTTTTGTATAGAAAATATGTCAAACCGTTATATTTATTCCTTGGATAAAATTTATCTGTCGATTGCAAAATCGGCCCTTACTAAAATAAAAATGAATCATACTATTGCAAATTAATGCAAGATTTACTTCACGTAATATCATAGTAGTTCGATAATATTGAACTCTGTTCTCAACGGTTGGGCTCATTTTCAATGTTATATCTTTGGATCTAGGAGTTTTAAAGGCTTCAATGTTTTTTATTTGCAAGATAAAAATCCCCCTCATCTATTTCATCAAAAAAATATCTCAGGGGGCTTACCATGACCTCTTAAAAAAGGGCAGAAGTTGCCTGGAAGTTGAACTGCCCTGCTTTTTTGTACTATGACATCGTTAGAGCAGGCCTGCGGCAGGCCTGCTACGTTGACGTTTACGAAATCCGTTCACCTTTTTTTGCTATAGACTTTTCGTACCATGAACAAGCTTATCCGTTCAACTTGGTTGAATAGTCGTTCACCTTTAGTACTGTCATGGACGACATGGTACGATTTTAAGCGATTCAGAAGTCAGAAGCAGGCCTGCTTTTGAACGGAAGTTGACTGGCTGGCATTTGAGCGTTTTCATAAGAGGTCATGGTATGCCCCCAGTTATTGCTTAGAATTTGTCGTGTAGTGTAGTGCTTCAGTTACAGCACCGTGTGCCAAGCGGAGCAGGCAACGCCACGTGGGTCCGGGGCGCCGTCGGCGCCGTGCCGTGTCGCAGCGATGCCACAGCCAGATACACAGATTATCAATGCACGTTTTAATTAGAAATGTACATTAACAGATTTGTAGAATTCTTTCTTTTTTTTATACAGAATTTCCAGAACTAACATGGCAATATAAAAATGTACCTATTATAGACGATTTCTGTACGGGAGGAGGCGGAGTATATCCTATCCTTGTTTTACATAAGACATTTGTATATCCACCACGCTCCCGCACTGTTTTCATTATGGGAAATCCCCGAAACTTACTTCGATTCGATAGTTCTTTCATTATAATATCCTATCTATCATATATTATTACATTCATAAAGCTTCGTATGCGAATAGCAAACGAGTTAGTAGAAATAATTGATTTAATTTCTGATGGTTAAAAAAAAAGTCCATCTCCGCAAAACAAAAAAATATCTAAGACATAATGTTGTTGATTTTAGTTTATCTAATAAACTAATAATGTAAGAAAAGTCAGATCGAACAAATACAGATTTTATACTTACAGATTTTTTTACGCTAGAAACACAGAGTTTGACTCTTACCCTCTGGCAAGACTGTAGTATCGCGAAGCCGCGCCTGTCTCAAGTCGCTGGAGACTTGTCGCTTGTCGCACAAATCGCCATAATTTGGGGATTTGGGGGAGGCTTATGTGTGCAGACACATCGCCACACTTAGTGCTTGACAAATGGAATTAATATTTAATCTTTCGTCAGTGCTGCGTCAGTCAGTTTTATCAGGTGTTATGGGTCAAAATACACGTCCGATAGTTGCTTCCGGGAGCCGGATCCGACTATCTGATCGGATTCATGAAATACACGTACGATTCTCGTGTCCGATTTTTTCTGGACGACGACGACGCGACGCTCGTATGATGCTTACGATTCCGACATCCGATCCGCTAGTCTGATCGTACGTGTAATTCATGTTCAAACAAATGTATGACGCGGAGGCCTTCAGATAGTCTAATCAGAACCGACTATCGGAGGCAAGTATCGGACGTGTATTTGGGCTCTAAATCTGTATTGAGACGCTCAAATTAGATTTAAAATGAATAAAACTTTCCAAAGTTTTTTTTCAGAGAAGTCGCATAATTAAAAAAAAAACTTTGTATTGTATGACTAGTGGTGCGCTCATTCTCGCTACTCTTGCTTGCTGTATCAGAGTTTTATAATAGTGCTTATCGCTGTCTACGGCTGAACAAATGAACATAACCCAAAGGCCTTTCCAGTAAAGCGCATTACGCGTAGTTACCTCACAACTCACGAAGCGTCTCTCCTTCTTCACAGCTCCATCCTCTCGGCCGCAGTATTGCTGCATATCATTGAGGCGGACAGCCGACTCGGCTAAGCTGTTATTTGACTTCAAATATCAAAAATAAATGCTAAGTATTTTTTATCAAAATATTTATAAACCAAATAACATTTAATATTAACACGACAACATGCTTTATATTATAATATAACCCATTCATCGCCAGTAAGTACATTAATATGACTGCGACCAATAACCAACTAGCACATAAAAATACTTTCTACTCCGTATATATTTCCAAATGAAGGCAGTATTTACCTATATGGTAGTTAGCTGCCCGACATAGCAATAACAGTCAGCGAAAATTAGGTGACTAATTCACATTTTCGATGTTATAAACTATAATAAATATATAAAATTCCCATTCAAACTACGATTTTTTCGGACACCCATTAAAAATTTATACATCAGACAACTAATATTAACATGCATTAAAAGTTAGAACAAAGGCCATAAATTCTTGCACAATGTAGGCATCATTAGGCCCATGATCACTGTTGATATGAGATTCACACTGTGGTTGTCTAGAATATTTCTCCCACTGATATGTTTTACAGTAAGACTAGAGTGTGACACAATTTTTCCATCTTTGTCTATGCCTGAAACAAACCAAAAAGTTTGCAATAATGTTTTTCTGTAAGCACAAACCAAGGCAAAACCTAATAATTATTATTAGGTTTTGTATTATTATTACAAACAAACAACATTATTACCATACTCTGTATATTGCATTATGAATAGGTAATGGGAATTAAAAAGGGGCTACATGTAAATGTAAATAAAAAAAATAAAAAAAATGGTTCCCAATTTAAAAGGCTTGGCTTTAAAATTAATTTGCATGTTAATTTGAATACTTCTAGCTTTAGGTCTTCTTATGTTCAAACTACGACCACTCAATGCACAAGCTGATCCAGTGAAGCGAGCAGTGACGCGGTGCCACCAACTTGCCAGAAACTGTTCGCTTTGCTAATCACTTTCCACCATTTTTCTAATAGGTGCGTTTAGAAACAAATCATTTTTTGATTGATTGTAGTGCAAACCATTCATAATGTAGTGAAAACCATTATTTTTGAAGCATGCTTCAAACATTTTTTTGTTGTTATTTTCATTAATTTAAAAGTGCCTTTACATACATTCCATTGAAAAGCTTATAAATTATCAGTTACCTGAATATTGCAGTGTTGCTCCCATTAAGGAATCTATGAGACTGCCAAGGAATCCTCCAAAAGCTCCAAACATAATGATAGGCCATTGGGGAGGGGCATTTGTCCACAAAGATTTTTCAGAGAAGTAGTAAATAGTTAAATATTGTGATATGCCAATAGCAAAACCTCCCACTGTACTGAACAATGTACCCATAACACTGATCCCTCCGTTCGTTCCCTTTGGAACCTTTTTAAATGTAGTGACTAGATACGGATCAGAGTTTGAGAAAACAGTTCCCAGTTCAGATGCCCAAGTGTCTCCATTACAACAAGCAAATACACCTGCAATAAATAATACATTTACAGTTTATTCTTTCAGTAAAATATTTTTTATTCCATGCTACATCAAGGATAAATTTGCATATAGGTGGGCTGTTTTGAACTGTGTGATGTGGGTAGTTTCAATTAAAATTATTTTTTTAAGGCTCCATCGTTATTCGATGATTCTGCCAACATCAAGGTCGAAAAAGACGCTGTGATAAGTATGTATTGTATAACAATAAACAAAAACTAATGACCAGTGTTTGTAGCATTGAAATCAGATGAGCATGCTGAAAATGGACAATACATTATGTTAATAAACAAACAAGATGAAACAAATTACATGCAGATTTATAAGGGTAGTTCACTGACATCACTAGCTAGCTCCGTAAGCCCAACAAGTGCAAGTGAGACATAGACAAATAAGATTAATGGCCCGATGACTCAGTTCAAAATGGCCTAGCTATAGTAATAAAAATTTAATCTTACCAAGAATTCCTATAGAAAGCCAGGATGCTCTGTAATCTCCAACAAAATCTATGGGTCTCTCAGATGCTCCTACATCCAGTAAGTACAAGAGAGCAAGTTGAGCAGCCATGCCTCCATTGCAGAGTACTTGGACCCAATTCCTTTGCCCACCTAGAACAGTTACACATTTTTCTTAATTAACATTCCTAATGGTCATACACTGGGCATACACTGATTGTTCACTAGAGAAAGATAAAAGTAAATAAAGAGCTAATAATGATCCTATTTGAATTAAATAGGAAGGAACATAATATTGTTGCCTTATACTGAAAAGCTTGGGAGTACAATTTTGGTCATTTTTGTTTATTACGACATATAAGTACTGATAAGAGCCAGTGTACGCAAAATTAGTTTGTAGGCACTGAAATTATGCCTTTATTGGGTGTATAACATACATAATAAATATAATTCGCTAACTTTCATCCACATGAAAGCGCACAAGAACCATAAATGGTCAAAATGCATTCCCGAGCTTTTCACTCTAGCTAGGGTGACAATATGACAGTCAAAAGTAATACACACCTTCTTTAAAATCCTCTTCAAACTTTCTTTTTATGTGTGGTCGAATTTTCGTGGCTCTCGATGATGATAGGAAGAATGTAATCAGGCATACAAGGAAGGAGTAATTGCTCAGTGTTAGAACAAAAGCTATTGCGCAGCCAAGCACTGCACCATTGAGGGTTATACTTTTCTTCCTGTACCCATGCACTGCCACTATAAGTGGTATTAAACAGGATGCCAGCCATCTCCCAGGAGATATCACTACCGGTTCTGAAATGATTTGTTTATTTTTCACTTGCGCCTGAGTATATTTATATTTGTACCTTCGTACCTAGCCATATCTATGACAAATATTTTGTATCAATTAAGAATGTATAGTTAATCACTAGCTGCATGAAGTTCAAAGTTCGCAGATAAAGAGAAATAAATGAAATAAATACATTACCGTCAAAACCTTCGTTCTTGAACTTTGAATATATTAAATTGATAATCCACATTGACATCGATAAGGGTATCGCGAGAGCGCACAAAAGAACAGTTATTATATGTTCATCTTTTAAAATTTTATTGTTTATTGCCATTTTAATACTTAAAACAACTTTCGTGTGAACAATTTTTCTTAAAAGTTCTTTGGAATGACAGAAAGTTGTACAATTCTGAACAATATATATTACATCCTACTTATGTTATTTCACTGTATAATGCAAAATGGAAGATATGAACGAATACTTAAAATATTGGTGAAAGTTGAGCCCGGTGTGTTAATTTTCACAGTAACCTATTTACTTAGGTATTTTGATAAGCTTCAAAGTTTAGTGTTGTGCACAGTAATTATTATCGATAGTCGATGCCCGATAGGTGGTGTATGGTATAAAATCACTGTTTATGGAAATATGAGGGCGCGAAATGGTATGCTTCCTCACCCCTCGTTTGAACCAAAATACGAATTGTACATTGTACTTTATGTTGTAAACAAATTGTGTACAGGGGGGCTTACTATTACCCCTTAAAGCAGGACAGAAGTTGCCTAGAAGTTGAACTGCCCTGCTTTTTTGTACTATGACATCGTTGGAGCAGGGGTCCAATTCACCTAATTAAAGAAGTTAAGTTGCAGTGTAGTTGCAGTTAAGTTTCGATAAAAACAACGCTTTTCGTATTCACGTATCCTCGGCGACCGTTGTCAGATACGGTCGCATCACGCGAGCGCAATAACGGCATTCTATTGCCGCGCGTCATTTGCATTTAACGTTTCAAATGACAGCTTTTGTATAGGAGTTGATGCGAAGATCACGCGCAGCTTACGCGTAGCTTACGCGCAGTTCAAATACTACAAGAATACCATTTAGGACTAAAACTTGAACTTAACTGCAGCTTCGCTTAAACTTCATCGGCGCGTCATGACATTACGTGAATTAGCCTACAGGCCTGCGGCAGGCCTGCTACGTTGACATTTACGAAATCCGTTCACCTTTTTTTTTGTATAGACTTTTCGTACCATGAACAAGCATTACCGTTCAACTTGGTTTAATAGTCGTTCAGCTTTAGTAGTGCCATGGTACGATTTTTAGCGATTCAGAAGCAGGCCTGCTTTTGAACGGAAGTTGACTGGCTGGCATTTGAACGTTTTCATAAGAGGTCATGGTAACCCCCAGGTATTTTTAAAATTAGTTTCTTCATCATAGCACGTAATGAACATACAAAATCTTTAAAATATGTGTTATAAAGAGCTGCTGTTACATTACAACGTTACTGTCACTTTTGACTTTATCTTTGATTTGTTGATTTGACTGATATGAGTCACTTACGGCCGAATCTATAATCAAATGTTTATGACAGAAATTCAATAATAGTAATGTCAAGCTAAATAAGCTCAATATATTTGAAAAGTTTTCATTTCAGATCCAAATTCCAATATTCCAATCATCGACACGTGTGCGACGTTGACGAGCTTTATTCTCCATCTCCAAAGTGCTTCATCAGATCATGATAAAATTTATAGGACCACCATAGATGTATACAATATAGGTACTCTTTCAAACAAAAACTGTTTTTCAACAACAAAGCAATGGGCGTATATACACAAAACGTACATATACCTACTGATAATTTGCGAACCGCCTCCTTTTTTGGAGTCGGTGAAAAATTAAAACTGACCGCAGACTCAGTGAGGGTAGTATATCTGATAGAGAAAGAAAGTTTATTTAAATTGGAAGCCCTCTTATTTGGATGTTGTTCCCTCCGTTAAAATAATACTTATTTAATAATCCGCTTCAAGGGTTCGGCGATGCGGGAAAGGTAAGCCTTTATCGGCCAGAAAAATATAATATTATGAATAAAATATTAGAATCAGATGCCTGATTTATTAGAACAATTCAATTAGCCAATTGTCGAACGACTCGGTTTGCTGTCTCTTTTTCTCTTGTAACTACGATCGTAGACGGAACGAGGTAACAAACCGAATCGGTAGACAACTACAAATCGAAAAATTACTTCCAATAAATAGGTATCGATAATATAAAAAATATGTTACTGTTTTGTTTTCCCTAGTGACTGCTGTCAAACTGTCAACTGTTTGTTGTTGACCTTTTTATTGTACTTAATAATTCAATGTCAACTCTAACTTGCAAGATGTTATTGCAGGTTAATCACAAAGTTATTGATAATAAGTTAATAACTAATAATATTATATTTATTTCAATAATTACAATCAATATTTCAATGATTCAAAGGTCACAATGAAGTAAACAATTTTGCTTGTCGCATTTTAACCTGGGCCGTCCGCCTATATAAGCATAGGGTACATAGGCCAGTCCTTCCAAAATTGAAATTTTGTCTTTATACAGGGTGGTTCAAAAGTCGTGGATCAAACGAAACAGGGCGATAGTTGGGGTTATTTGCAGTGAAAAACATCTGTGTGGCAGAGCCCTAACTTGATCTCCTTAAAAGTTATGACACTAAGAGTGTTTTTTTTTAAAATAACAAAATTTGTAATAAAAGGCAATTAGAGTAAAATGGGTACCTATTTTAAAACAATAAATGGTGTTTAGTTGCTTGAAAGTGCTTTTATGACAGTGGGTACCATGATTTATGAGTACTGGCACTTTTTTCAATATTTTTTATAATAAGTCTCATGAAAAAATATTTGTAACTTTAGAACCTTACTGTAAAAAAAAATGTTCAACCATAAAATGCTGCAAATAACCCCAACTATCGCCCTGTTTCGTTTGATCCACGACTTTTGAACCACCCTGTATGAGTCTGTCTACGGTAATTACAAATTACAGTGTACAGCGCTTATTACACTTGGCTGAATTTAGGAATCCTAAATTAGGATTTAGGAAAGTGTAATAAGAGTTAGGACGGTTAGGATCCTAACTAGCCAGTCAGAATGTAAAGTTGCTTCTGAATTTAGGAGGCTGAATTCAGCCAAGTGTAATAAGCGCCTACAGTAGGAAAATTTCACTGCATTTAATTCTATTTAATCTAAAAATATATTTTACTTTTACACTGAATTATTACTTTTGCGATTCGGAAACACCTGGCCTCTTCTGTCTCTGCCCTCTGGGCCTTCCTGTCACTCCTGTCTCTGGGCACACCTGTCACTACTGTCAGTGGCATGTCAATTGTCAATAGAAGAACTGAATCAAGTTTTTGTGAAGTGGAAATGAAATAAAATATTTGTGTAAACCTGCCAGTGAAACAAAGTTATTAGTTAATATGAAGCCACTAATAGATTTTGACGAGTGTCTTAGAGATTCTCCCAAGTTTAGGTATTATGAAGATCATAATCAATGAAAGTTATTCATGGAAAGTGAAAATTTGTACGTGTTGTGCGTGTTAATTGTTTTATAAGCCATCCTGTTTGTTATTGTAGGGAGCAGCTGGAAACTGAAGAAGCCAGCATCGATTCGTTGGAGCAGAAACTAGATAAAGTTCTAAAAGCATGCTCTGTTATGATAGACTCTGGTAAAATCTACATGAGTCATAGAGGGTGAGGATTGTACTCCTTTCTTTTTTGTTTGTATAGTTTTTCTCACACGACGCGGTACTTCCGTAATCATAGATCAATACATAGTTAGCATTAGAATTCTTCACTTGTATACTACATCATTGTTTGATTGTTCTTCAAAGTGTGTCCTAGTTCTTTGAACTAAACAAAACACTGTTCTTTAAAGTACCTAGATTTAGTAGATTTGATAATGTATCAGATACTTACTAATATTTTATCAGATTAAGACAGTGTGTTAATAATTTCTACCCATTATTAGAGTTATGTCATCAATAAAATTTATATGAAAAAACATAACAAAGATAAAAGTGGTAACCATCCTAATAATTATATTCATAAATAATCTGTATTTACTATAAAACAAATTATTTTAGCATCAAAGAAAAGATCAGTTCACTGTGGTTCAAATTCTATTCCCTAAAAATATTATATTATTATAGTTTATTTTCTTGAAAATAATCTTGCACAACTAAAATGAGAATCAAAGTTTCAAATAAAACAATGTAAACTTTTGTAATGAGCATGTATTGTTTTGTAGTTAATTTATCATACCTACAAGGTTGTATGTAACTACGTAAAGGAATTTAATTGCATAATTAAGTGATTATTTTTAATTAACATGTATGGGGAATTTTTCAATTACCTTTAGGAACAGCCAGTCATTCTTACACACCATACTCATACATTTTGGGCAAGCATGCTCCATCGTAGACCGCATCATCGCTTAACATCAGGCGAGATGGCAGTCAAACGCAGGCCCAGAAACAAATATAAAATAAAATTAAAATAAAAAAATGTATTACCATGTTTTTTAGCACATTTACAAATGCACTATGGGATTTAACGGGAAGCTTCTCAGAGGATCCAGCGGTGATGGCAACCCTCAACAGAATGATCCATGCTCTCCAAGAGATGAACAAATTCCACTCTATCCTGCTCGACCAAGTCTCTCGAACTGTGCTAAAGAATCTCACTGCTTTTATTAAGGTGTAAGTATGTTAGAAGTTGCTAAAATTTTGTGTCATTTACAACCTGATATGTTGATGTTTTAAAATATTCACCAATTATCATGTTATAGTCTAGAAAGCTTAAATTTTACTATCTCTAGGGAGTTTTATGAAACTGATTAGTCCAATTGCCTATAATTTCAGAAAGCATATAATATATTTAAGTATAGGATTTTAGGTATCCAGTTAAGATAGACTAACTGCCACACTCAGATTTACAAAGGAAATCTATACTAAGGAGCAACTTAAGTAACTGTTGAATGTCTCTGAGTGTGGCAGTTATTGTTGAAATCTTGAATTTCAAAATATTGAAATTCAGAAACATTTTTTTTACTAATTAATGGTTTATAAAATTAGGAAAGAGTCATAATTAAAAAAAATATGCTAAACCACACAGTAATACACAGTAATGTTTACTTTGTGAAGCATTTCACTGTGGAGTGTTTTAGCTGTGTCCAGAGGCAGACTATCAGTCTTGGTGGCTCTAGGATGTGTAGTACCAGCTGCCATTCTCAATTCCATTACAGAGCTAAGATCGATTGACCTCCCTTCCTATTTGGCCGCCCTAGATTGGCTCTGGCTGTGTCACATACAAAGTATATATTGCAAACAACATTAATGTACTTATTTGTACTTTCAAAATATATGTTTTTAAACATAACACTGTGATGGGATTTATCAAATGCAAAGGCATAGAGAAGCAATATTGTGTAAATAAACTCCTTGGAGTTTATTTACACAATAAATGAGAGAGATGCCATATTGTGTAAATACTAGATGTGGCTCTGCTGGTGTGAATGTTCATAGTTTTATTATTTGGTAAACCAGGACAGTCTTGCTCTCTAGATTCATCCAAACTGGGTTTATCTAAATCCGTTTCTTCCACTCACCGTCCCCTCAGTTTCATCAAAATCAATTCTGCGGTTATAGGGCCGTTATAAGTTATATTATAACATAAGAAACCTCCAACCTTTCGCATTTATAATATTACATAGTAATTACCTATCGCTGAAGACAAGGAGTTAAGTTCTATTAATCACTCATTTAGGAAAATAAACAGTTTTATTTTTAGTTTTAATGGCTCTGAGCTGAGGAATAATATTTACCTTAAAGTTCATTGATTTATGTTAGTAAGTCTGTTAGGCTATTTTAAACGTAAAATTATTTTTGTACTACTGTTTATTTTCACTAGCTTTAGAATTAGTTTCATGGAATTATCAATTTTTGATTGAAACAGTATTGATATAATAAGAACTTATTTTATACTAGAGGTCGCTCGCGCCTCGGCCTCGTCCGCGTGGATGTCTTTTATCGCGTATTCCGTATTTTTCGGGATAAAAGTAGCCTATGTCCTTCTCCAGGATTCAGACTGTCTCTGTACCAAGTTTTATCAAAATCAGTTCAGCGGTTTAGGCGTGAAAGCGTCACAGACAGACAGAGTTACTTTCGCATTTATAATTATTACTAACTTATGCCCGCAGCTTCGCTCCCGTTAATTTAGAATTTTAGGTACAATAATATAATTCAATCATGATTCGAAAGACACGTTGCGCCATCTACTATCGTTATTGTTATTTTCCTCGGGAACAGTACTTTTTTCGGGATGAAAGATGTGTATGTCCGTTTCTGTACACCTGACAACGTATATGCAAAATTTCAGGATGATCGGTTCAGTGGTTTAGGCGTGAAAAGGTAACAAACCTACTTTCGCATTTAGAATATTAGTTAGTAAGTAAAGGCTCGTTTACACAGAGATAGTTTCTCGAAGCGAGACTCATTCTGTCTTCGTCTTTCTCTACGATGAAAGCAGAGATAGCATGAGACTCGCTTCGAGAAACTATCTCCGTGTAAATGAGCCTTTAGTAGGGATTTTTTCTAAGGGGCCCGCTAGGGCCAGTGCCTGCCAGGGTTGCTAGGGATTTTTTTCTGAAACGCAAAGAGCATTAGGAGGAACATAGATGGGTTTTATTTAGTCAGTAAGGGTCTGACACTTTCTTCCGCTCCGCCCAGAGCGGAAGAAGTGATTTGATGATTCCCAATCCTTAAAAAAAAATGGATTATTTCTGAAACAGCTAATCGGCGATTTACCTGGAGATCAGGGTTTAAAATTATCAAGATAAATATGCCTTCTGATAATATCGTGTAAGTTAAAGATTAGGTTTCCATTAGTCATCAACAAGGAAATTTAGAAATAACAATAAAAAATACCCAACATTACAATGCTGAATCATACAATTGATTGATAGTGGTGCAGACACCCCACTTCCTGTATTCATGAATATTACAATTTAACAGCTTTTGTTTTTGTTGCAGGGATATCAAAGGTGTCAAAGAAAGTAAAAATCACTTTGAAAAAATCTCAAATGATCTGGATACTGCTTTAAATAGAAATTCACAGGTAAGTCATTACATTTTTATAGATAATAAATATTAAGGGAATACCCCAAAAAAACCTTTAATGCAAGATATTATTACTATAGAAAAAAAATGCCAAGTCGTGTGACGTTGGTTGGAAAAAGTTGTGTTGTACATGTCATGTAGATCCACAGAATAAATAATAGTACTGAACGGTAAAGCCAAGTTTAACGTTTTTATTGACTCCGAAAATTAGGTACTTGATGACAATCTTTGTTTACAAAGAATATTTGATTTTGCAATCTTGTGTCATTAAAACACTGCCTAGTGGCTGCTTATGAATAATGATAATTTCATCGAAATATTTTAACAAAAAATCAGTCTGTAAACTCAGACCAAATAAAAAACCAAGACAGAACGCTGCGAACAATACAGTGAAGCATGCCAACCAAAACTACACCTCCGCTCTGTGCATACACGCACACACGCGCACATTTACAACATTTTTCAATCAAACTACACCTCACTAAGTGCACACATGTTTACGAAACCGGCCTCACGTCACTGTTGACAGCGCTCTGTCTTGGTTTTTTATTTGGTCTGAGTCTGTAAAATAAAAACGAATGTAAAATTATTTTTTCTATTCGGCCTAGGCTTTTCCTAACTACGTTGGGGTTAGCTTCCAATCTAACTAGATGCGGCCGAACTCCAGTACTTTACACGGCGCGATTATGATTAGACCTGCGCAAACCAGTTACTGGGCAATGCCGAAATCTTAAGGTTAGGCCATTAGTCAGACGTTCGGGCTTCGACTACCCGTAACGACTCATAGGTATTCATATGACACCCTGGACCGACGGTTTAATGTCGATCCACATACATCCGTGCAGTGTCCGGGACGTGGCAGTATCATGGTGCTGTACACAGTGAATTGCGTCGATCACGTGACTTCAGTGTTTGGACCGGCGCATTTTTGTATGCCGTGGAACACTGCCCTGTCACGTCTCGGACACTGCACGGAGGTGTGTGGTTCGACCTTTAACGTGCTCTCCGAAAGCACGTACCGTAAATGGCAGAAGGGTAAATGCAGATTTTTTTGTACAAAGGTGTCTCGCCACAAACTCGCGGAAGTTGAGGAGGTGATGAATCTCTTGCTGGCGACACGATCATGCTACCGTCATACCGCCCTCGATCATGTGCAGAAGATCACCATGCTGCAGGCGAGGAAGCGACACGAGATACTGGCTACAGTGAGTTTTCTAATTATCTTTTTACCTTTCTAAGTCGGTTCCACACTTTCCATATAGAAATATGTAGTAACTAAGGGCGTATACATAAAGGAAGCAGGTAACCTGCGCCGACCTACCAGCGCTTATCGGAGCAGGTCGGAGATTGTCGGCGCAGTTCGGGGCCTGTCGGCGCTGCCGTGCGAGCACGCAGGTTTGCCACACAGTATAGACTACCTGCGCCGACTAACTGCGCGGACCAGCACCGACAAGCGCTGGCAGGTCGGCGCCGGAAACCCGCTTTCTACGTGTATACGCACTAACGCGGAATAGACGTAGAAGTTATTAATAAACGGGAAAAAAGGATTTAAAAAAAATACGTTTCTTATACTCTGTTCAACGAAAGATGCAAAGCGGTCATTTCGTAAATTGTAGCCGTAAAGGAACTGCTACCGAAAAAACTTAAAAAACGATATCATTAAAAACCGTAAAATAGCTATATTATCCATGTTTTTTTTTACAATATTTGATATTCTTTTTAGGGTAACGTTTTGTAGAAAAACAGGACTCACCTTTTGTTGAAAAGGGTAAAACAATAACGTCCATTTGTGACTTTTCTAGAGGTAGATTATACTATATAGGCAGTTCACCTAGAGAAAATTAACTCTGTGTAATTTAAATGCGTGAAGTAAGTACATAAAGTATACGTATTAATTAGCATTATAATTGCAAACTTCTATAATTGTACAATAAAAAATAAGAATGTAAGGAATGTTCGCGAGGGTCGCAAGAGCAACTCGCAATGTGTTTCGCATCGGACATGACGTGTGTGCGATCTGCTTTTAGCAACATGCCCGTATCCTTATAGGTACAGACGCCAGCACATCAAGCTACCCGAAACTGTAAAATTTTCCCAATCAACCTTGAACCTAATGCTTGTGCGATAAAGATGAAAAGCTATTAAAGAAATTTGACGAATTGTACTATCTTTATGTGCTGTCGTCTGTACTAGGAGCATTAAAGACTAAATTTTATTTTCAATATTTTTTCACTTGGACACTCCTTATCTGTACGAGTAAAGTTCAAAAATGTGTGATAAAATAAGGAAATGTTAACTGTCCAACAAAACACCGTTTTTACAAGGTTATAAGTGTAGGGCATCGGCGCAGTATCATTGTTTTATTTACTTGTATTATATCTCTTACACAGTATTGTCCATGATTATATGAGTATTGACGTCATGCAATTAAGTAAAACGTGACAAAACATTTTTTGTAATTAAGTTTATTATGTTATATGTAGCTTGCGATGAACAAGCCATATTTAATGCGTTGATGTTATGGCAATTAAAGAACTTTGCCTTACAAGCTTATATCTAATTATACTTATCTTTCGACGTTAATAATACGCATTAACATCGACTACTAGATATTATATTAGAAGCTCAGGAATTCAGCACACTTGGGCCATAAGGAAAACTATTTTATTTGAGTTCCTTCCGTTTAACAAAGCCAACATTTTTAGGGGTAAAGGTAAACCTTTCCGGGGAAGAATTGTTGTCGAAAATTACAAGTGAAAACCATCAACTCGGATTTCATCCAGTAGTTAATGAAATAAGACCCAACAGACGGAATGGTAGACGCAATCAGCAATTTAATTTTCCAATGCGTAGTAGCAGGTGTAGCAACTACAATGATAATATATTTATAGTGCAACGCAACGCGAAGCATGTTGATTCCGGTTGAGTTACATGGAACAACGTTTTTAGATTGAAAAGCAAACCATCGTAATTAATAAGCATCACATCGGTCAAAACAAAATAGTAAACTGTTTTCCTCATTCTTAAATTATAATTGAAATACATTTAGAAATAATTTGAGTAAAAAGTGGTTCCTCATTATGTAGTCTGTATACCAGCAAAAAATGTACACGTACTGCTTTATTAAAATGTGTACTTTTTTGGGTGTATTCTCTCAGTTTGAGCGTCTGCTTTTCATAATCCTCTGTTTATCGCCAGACGATATTATTATTATTATTCTACGTTGGTGATGCCTCGATCCACTGAATTACTAATTTAAAGTTTTTTTATACTTTAAATGTCTGCAGTCTGCCTAGTAAATTTAATTGCTTTCGAATGAAAGCGCATACATTTTCTTAGCTGGACAAAAACCTATCCAAAGAGTATTGCAATATTTTCAATATAGACAAAGTCATAAAATAACTTATTAAAAAAACAACCTTATTTGCCAGACCGGTCAGTGTCGAACACAATAGGAAGACAATAATCACGCTCCACTCCGGGACAATGGGTTAATAACCGTAAGTAGCGAGTTTTGCGCGCGGCTATTCATAGCAGCTGTCCCCAATGCCTAATTCTGCTAGAAACGTCACGGTCGGCCGGGCTGACGTGCTGTCCTTACAGTTTACACGTAAACACAACATTTTAGGTGCACCTACTTTCACTGTCGCTAAAATTCTTTACTTGTCTCTGTGAAATTGAAGTTTATTGTGACGGGATTCTATTATAACCGGAGTGTTAGGATGTGTGTTTAGACTGTTTAGACTTGCGAGTCTATCTTCATCTTCGAACTCCTTACCGTTTTGAGCAGAAAGAACTTTATCGAACGGCTAGAATATCTACCTTCTAATTCTATACATAACTAACTTGATGACTTATGCAATATCTTTGGGGAAATGTTTACCAGAATAAATCAACGAGGTAATATCTGAAGTCTCGACCTCCCTTGACCCCTCGTTCATCAGTCAACGGCTGAGCGCTTAGGGTTATTGTGCCTTAATTGTGACAATCTTAGGGGTCGCTGTAGAAGAATGTGGGATTATTTGTGACAAGCTGCCTAGACCGTCCCAGATTTCTCATTTCACCGCGTCTGAATAATAATCCGCTTACGGGTTTCTAACTTGTTTTGACTAATAGCCAGTGCTCTAAACATGATTTGCTACTAAAAACTTACGATGCCGATGCAAATAATGCCAACATTAAGTATACGATCAACGATAAAGCAGTGAGGTGAAGCGTGTGTGTACCATCATAATACTTATATATTTACTTTGTTATTTTTAAGATGGTCTGACCGCGTATATACAGATTATAAAATATATATCTAATTGCAACCTCAAGGTAAAATTCGTACTACCATCGTATTTGTGTTTCGATAATAGCCGGCGAGTACTTCGTGGGAACTAAGTACACGAGCTGCTTACTGCCTTTGCGTTGTTTATCGCGCATATTAATTTTTTTAAACATGAGTCATGCGTTTTGTTTACATCACATAACGTGACGCTATTGTATAAGGTCGCGTTTTAGAAAATGTAATTGCGACGGCGAATTTCATATTACTTTGTTATGCAACCTTTTCGCATTGTTGTTTTATGAGGTTACAGTATCAAAGTGACTCCATAATTATTTCAGTTAATGGTGTGTTGCGAATGTTGAATGATTATTAAATAATAATATGTATATGTCTATTAATAATTACATAAACTAAGTACATACATAAATAGTATGTATTGAATAAAAAGTAGAACTAAAGTATAAAAAAATTAAAAACTTAGTAGTGGAACAATCATCAACAATCTAGTCTTATAAGTAGCACGAACATTATAAGCAAGGAAGTGCTGAAGCCTGCTTAAAGAATTACAAAAATCGGCTATAATTTGTTTATCAAGTCCACTTCCTTGATAAAAGATAGCGTATCTAAAAGTTGTTACTCATTAGCACAATTGACAGTTATCTATTTCAACAGTTCGTTCTGCAGCACACCTCTAGATCGCAAGGCTGACTGCCTGGTGCACAACTAATCTGGCAGTGGCGTCTTCAGACGACAGTTATGTATTGTGTTGCAAAAGCAACAGTGTTTTATGTTGATCTAAAATGACAGTGTTCATACTCTATTAGTTCTGTGACAAATCAGTGAACAGCTTTGTAAGGTGGATTTGGAACTTCCCAGGTAACTGAGTTATTATTTTTAATGCGTATCAATATGTTATTAATAAACACCGATATGGCAAATACGGATGTGTTTCTGAAAAATAAGTTCAAGGACAACTTTTTTTTAGGCTACTAATTTAAACATATTTAAGACCGTATTTTGTTTTAGCAGACTTAATACATGTGGCAGACACGAGGCAAAACCAAACCATAAATCCTTATAAGCCGATTATGGCACAAGTGCGCAGTGAATTGAATTAGATCCTATCAAGTAAAAATAGCCATGCCTATTGAGAGAACTTCGCGGGCATTTAAATAGGGCGAGGAAACTTATCTTTCAGGAGTGTGTAAAATTAAAGATAATAGATAATTAGCATAACATTTTGAGTCATACTGTTCTAAGAAGGTAACTTAGTTTGTTCAGTGACTCATCGGCAAATCGCGTGAAAAGCAAAGTAACAATTGTAGCAGAAATTGATAATGTACCTACTTACTTTGTTGTGTAACTCGGAAATAATTATTCGATCATGTTTTGGATTACATTTGGTAGTTAAAAGACTTTAGTTCCATTTTGTACCTAGCTATTAAACCCAAGAAAGAAATGAGTGCTGTTCATTGATATAAGAATTGTATCAAGTCAACACCATTGAAATATTTTTTCATGTTTAATTTCCACACAAATAAAATTCGTCTTTTAACCCTGAACAACATGCTTGTTCAGTATTTCGGTCAAGATTAAAAACTTTATGGGGGGTTGCTTTCATGTAATTAATTAATTTATACGTCGCATGCGTCAACACGCCCGAGGGTTAAGATAATAAGTACTTATTTACAACATGCCCCTATAAAATGTTCTACATGCATGGTACAGATAAAACGCCTGTTATGTGTGTGTATCTCATAAAAAAACTCGTTATATTGCTAACAGGAAATCAATAATAACTGCTTGCTATGGTGTAGGTATTTGTTTCATATTCTGATAATTTGCAGCGATGCGCTCGCTCCACCTCACTAGCGAATGATACACAGGTTAGGCTTGTCCGGATGTAAAATAAACTTCTCGGGTCTTTTCTTTACTCAAGATAAGAAAGCCTGAAAATCGGCCCCATAATTATGGAGATATTTCCAAGAACCTTGATTTTTGAACCACCCGTTTCGTCAAATTAAAGGAATACGGTCTATTTACGTATAAAGTCTATCCGCTTATAGTAATTCTGAATAAGCTATTTTATTACCTATGACTGTGACTCAACCGTTACGTATAATACTCGTTATGTACTCCACACCTCCGACAGGCTTTGAGAACATTAAGTACATTTGTATGACGTCATTTAGATATTTATAATTTACTGGATATTTATTTTTACTGTAATCTTGGTATACGACTACTAAGAGAGAGAATAGATAGTTCCTTTCTCTTCAAACTCCGCAGTCACACCGATAATTCAGCCCTCATCAAGCTGTCTCTCTCCCAATCTCCCGCCAGCAACGCCCGAAGTCGTTGTTCGAGTCCCACAAGGGGTCGCCCGTAGTCCTATTGTTGCTAGTAATCATGATGTAAGTGTAGTCTAAGTAGTAAGCTTCGGTTAAGTATTTTACTTTACCTCCATTGGCTGGAGACCCATCAGGTCTCGCCAATAACTGCCCGGTTACGTAGAAACGGTCCGCAAGGAGAATCGAAAAAAAGTCATAAAGAAAAAAAACTAGATTATTCCGTTCGTCATCAATATCAACCGCATTCATCTGTTTGCCGGACATAGTTCATGTAGTGATAGTATGTTAATTGGTGCACGAGCTATGCTTTATTTTTGCATCATCATCTTTTGATATATCCTTAAGGATATCCAACATCCATATCGAGACCTGAAGTGTCTCCAGCCAATGGAGGGAAAGTAAAATATTTAACCTAATCTAACTACTTATACTACACTAACATCATGATTACTAGCAACAACAGCACTAAGGGCGACCCCTACTGGGACTCGAACCTCGTCTTAGGGCGTTGCTGGCGGAAATCAATATAAGTATAAGGATATGTATAACATACATCGACGATCTTCTTCTACTAAAAGCCCTAGATGGACGTATTGCTGCAACTCTCGGTAGGCAGATATAATGTCGCAAATGATATTATTGAAGGCTGGAATTATGCTACTGTTCATAATCCCGATCGTGGATACAAAAATCCATCTATTTCAAAACCAAATGAAGCTATGGTTTATTGTTCATACAAACCGGTATATTTCAATGCCGCATCTGTATGATATAATAATTGTAATATCTATTGAACACGCAACAGCTGACGCTCGAAGCACAGACAAAAATATTATCGACAATACTATCGTAACACGATATCACAAATTATTTCGATGGACATGCTCAATGTAATACAACTACATATTATTGTAACAGTTATATTTGGAGAAATTTTCATGAACACACGATAGAATTTAGTCGTATTTGTGGGTTCAATGCGTTTGTGCAAATAGATGCTTGCGTGGTGTTAGAAGTTACACGATAATATGGATAGAGACCGGCGAAAATAATGATTACAAGCAACGTAGCAACTCTTAATAGTCTGCACCACAGTTTAACCGCGGTCTACTAAAGGCTGGTGATGGTGATCACCAACATTAATTATTTGGTTACATTTTTCGAGTAAACGGTCGTATAACCACATAATTTGCATTCGTATATGACCATATTTTAAAATATATTTTTATATATATAAAAGAAGTAAACAACTCCGAAGTGGAAAGCATACTAGACTTAAATAAAGATCAGGATTTGAAATTAAGATCACTTAGGCTCGTGTTCACCAACATTAATTCTCTGGTTACGGTTTAATTGGTACATTTTCGAGTAAACGGATATTTAATCAGATAGTTAATGTGGAACACAAGCCTAAGTGATCTTAATTTCAAATCCTGATCTTTATGATATAACAGTAAGGTCGACTGGTATGAAATGCCTAAAGCATTAAGTCCGCCTCTGTACAAATATGTGCGAAAGTATAAATAAATAAACAATATCTCTGTCTTCTACTTCGAATTTCTTTACTCCGAACCGTGAGGTAACAAATATATTTTAAAATATGGTCATATGAAGTGCAGGATGTCGGTCGAGAAGAAAGCTCACTCGCCAATTTCATTACACTTCGATCGTGACTTTCACCAATGTGTTATATAAATAAAAATTAAAGCAACAGGTCACGACAACACTTAACTTTCTATGTTTTTTTTTTGGTAATAATTTCTCTTTTACATAAATATGGATGCGCAGTACATTTAGCTTAGTGGGTGTGGCTAGGTGTGCCCTATGTAAGCGCTGAAATAGGGCGAATATCATAATTATTACTTGTTCTACATTGATAATGCGTTTCAATAGCGTGCTAAAACGTATTTCATTAAATTACTAATTGCTAGGAAAGGCAATTATTCTGTGCTATTTGCCATACAACTAATTTAAGAGCGAAAAAATTAAAATCGTCTGTTGGTGTTGGAGTATTTCGCTTTTACTTAATAACTCCTTAGTGCAACGGTAAGACTTAAAATACAAGATTACAAAATCAAAGAAGTGTAGGTAACTATACCCTTTTCACCGTAAGTTGATTCCTGATGTTTCTCTACAAAATGTTACCATACAAAGAATAGGTACCAAATATTTTTTTAAAACAAAACATGAGTAATGTAGCTATTTTACGGTTTTTGATGATGTCGTTTACGTTTTTTCGATAACAGTCTCCAATTTACGAAATTACCGAGCTGTCAGGACGAAAATAATATAATATTACTTATTACTTTTTGAACGTAAAGATTACAATCGATAAATCTGAAATAAGGCTACCCTTTACACTAAGTACATGTAAGCATAGAAGTTTGCGATTTAATCTCAACCGCCCAAGTGTACCGAAAACGGTACGGCCGCCATTGTTTATCTATTGTGTCTATAATTATTAATTACAGTACTACAGAGGTTAAATCTTTTTATTATAAGTTTGTATTTATTATTTAATCTGATACCGATAAGTCGTTGGTGTTGGGCTGGGTAAATTGCCGTATAAATTAGGTATCGTTTTGTAATTTACTTCATCACCATCACCAGCCCATTACTGTCCCACTGCTGGGCACGGACCTCTTCTCAGAATGAGAAGGGTTTAGGCCTTAGTCCATCCCGATGGCCTGATGCGGGATGGCGGACTACAAACACCATCGAGAACTGTTTGGAGCCCTCTCAGATGTGAAGGTTTCCTCATAATGTTTTCCATCACCGTTAATGCAAGTGATATCATATTCAGTGGTGCTGGCCGGGGCTCAAACTCTCCCGCATAGAAAGCAAGCGTTCAACCGCTGGGCTTTCACTGCTTTTTATAGGTTCAAGTCCGAGACGGGCTGCAAAACTGCAAAAGTAGTATCGCTTGCGATGCGATCTGCGGCTGCGGTCTGCGGTTGCAGTTTTGCAGTCGCTGTCGGAATAGCACCTTTAAAGTGCACACATTAAAGGCGCTATTCCGATGGCGACTTGCGGTCTGCGGTTGCAGTCTGCAGTTTGTAGCCCGTCTCGGACTTGTACCTTAACAGTATTTTACCTAATGGGCTGTTAAGGTAAGGCAGTAATTACTAATCAGACTTCACAACCATGATAGGTAGCCAATGTGCCTATGGTACGGTCAGCATCAAAAGTAGCTGAACATTTGAGTTTTTAAACTTGGCATTAATTAGAAAACGAATTGTTTTAAAACAAAAAGTTTAATAGATACCTAGAGCTGCTAGATATAGCTCTAAGTATGCCTTACATTTTTTGCTTCCTATCAATTAGTTATCTAATTAATGCAAAGTTTAAAAACTCAAATGTTCAACTACTTTTGATGCTGACTGTACATCATAAACCTACGACATAAATCGCTGCGATTGGTTACGGCCGTGAAGCTGTGGTGACTGATAGTTTTTCTTGTATAGTATCTACCTCATACAATCCTTATTTAAACATGTACTCGGTACATAGACTGATTTATTATGTAAACCATGTTATCTATTTCAGTTCCTTTCGTACTTGCAAGCGTGCTGCACCTATTACCACCAAGGTGCCGACTTATCAGAGGATTTAGAGCCGTTCCTCAAGACTACCGCTGAAGATGTAAGTCGCGTTAGATTTTGATATAAAGAACAAAATTCATACTAGTACAGACGCCAGCACATAAAACTATTACAATCTGTCAAATTTCTTTCATAGACTTTCATCTTTATCGCAAGAACATTAGGTCCAAGGTTGATTGGGACAATTAGACAGTTTCGGATAGCTTGATGTGTTGGCGTCTGTACTATAAATCCTTCTCCGCTTAATTTAAGATTCATGTGATAAGTTTGTCACATGTGCAAAAATATTGTTTAAAATTATATCGTAGTGACATGGCATAACATCAAGCCAGAATTCCCCGAAGGGTTGGGCAAAAGTGTATAGTACACTCTCATTTCGCCGCTATAAGTCCCATGTAAAAGGGGGCGAGCCTATTGCCATCAACCGGGCACAAATACAGACATCAATATGCTATTGAGAAATTCGTCATGAAAAAACCCAATAACGCCCGATCTGGTGATTGAATCTAGGACCTCACGTTCAGCAGTCGCGCTTACGACCACTAGACCAACGAGCACTAACTGCACTAATAAACTTAATACATTTACTTGTAAGCATGTATTTATAATTGACAACATAACAACATCAATTGACCGTGATATACAAATAACTTACAACAGCACGTCATGTTCGTTACAAGAAATATTCAAGCACACGAGTAATCACCACTAATGATCACATTTTCAGATCGCAGCTATGCGTAACGACACAAAAATACTCGACAAAGAGATGGAGAACCGCCATACGATAGTAAATAGTAAGGACACGGTGCTACCAAGTTGTAAGGCCAGTGAAGCTGAGGGAGACTCCAAAGAAGGGCTGTTGAGTACACCGTGTCTTAAAAACATGCCTCGAATGCAAGGCTATCTATTCAAAAGGACTTCGAATGCCTTTAAAACATGGAACCGAAGATGGTTCTATTTATACGACAATCGTCTCGTGTATAGGTGAGTTGGTTTTCGATCGGTGGTTCGTTATGTAGGCCAGTGACGTCATACCTTGTTAATCGGTCTACTTCTTTATCTGTTCTGTTTATTTGTTCGATTAGATCGGTTAGATAAGAATTTGCTAAATTGTTTTAGTTTTGATTTGTTTGCGGGGGTTTCGTTTTGAAATAGTTTAATATGCATTTAGAATTTAGATTTAAGCTAACCGTGATGCAACTACTGATTGTTAATTTATTTTAAAACATTTTTAAAATAAATGTAGGTTTATGTTTTACTTGCATATAAAACTGGAAATACAAGATGTCAAATAGTTTGTTGGGTAAAAGATAACTAATATTATTATACAAGGTTAGTCGGAAAGGGTGTAATAATCCGAAAGGGGATTAAAATACCCATAATAATGAATAACTTTTGTTCTACAACTTTGCCCAAAAGTGAATAGTTAAAGAGAAATAGCTGTTCAAAAATTTCATAAAAAAATGCGCTAAAATCTATCTATCCTCAGTTATGATCAGCTGTGTTTACATTTTAGGTCA
Source organism: Amphipyra tragopoginis (assembly GCA_905220435.1). Taxonomy (NCBI): domain Eukaryota; kingdom Metazoa; phylum Arthropoda; class Insecta; order Lepidoptera; family Noctuidae; genus Amphipyra; species Amphipyra tragopoginis. The sequence continues at coordinate 11,928,821 of HG992006.1, forward strand.
TATTCGAGGTCACGGATTAGAAGCTCCATTTTCTGAATTCGTAACTAAAGCAAAGATGTAATTTTTTTGAAAAAACTAAAATAATAAATCAATTTATATGAAAAAAAAAGTTTTATTTTAACACTTGCTTTAAAACAGTGATCTGATCAGTGATACTTATTATATATTAGTAACCCCTTTCCGACTAACCTTGTATAATATTCGTTATCTTTTATCGGCAACAGGGGAAGGTATAAAATAGTTAGTCGTGCCATATATTACGACTCCATTTCTTCTCAAGGATGAAGCGATTAAGGGATCGAATAGGGTTAACAGCATTGATTGAATGCCAAACTCCAGGTGTGTGCTTGGGGTTTTGACTGACTATTAAAGCCATTAGACTTCAATATGAGTACTATATTTCGATAGGTAACTGATCACAATAAATGACAGCCGATGCGTGTTCGCACGCTAAGGTAACGGCGGAGTGAGTATTCGAGCTTCAGTCGGTCGGCGGCTGAGCCTAAGACCGGCGTAGAAGGCCCTGGAAGCCCTTAGAATGTTCCGAAGCGACCCGCAGGCACGGCCTGATGTGACGTCAGGAACAAGCATTCACCTGCAAAATGCAAAAAAAAGCGAAAATTTAGTTTTCTTAAAGTTTGCAAAAGTCAATCTTGTCTTAATGCGCTTGTCAGATTTTAAACAGAATGCTCAGTCTGCTGTCGATAAGTTTTGATTGCGTTCTGCTTGGATTTTGAGTACATTTTTCTTAAGAACGCAATCAAAAAGCAATTACGCGGGTATCAAAACATAGAGTATCAAAGTGCGCTAGCGACAGCAACAGAAAAGTCATTTTCATAAAATAATAGCCTATATTAATGAGTCTTACGTGTTTTAGGAAAAGGACAGGCGAACTAAACGTAACGGTAATGGAGGAGGACTTGCGACTTTGTACTGTGAAGCCGGTGCTTGATGGAGAGAGGCGTTACTGCTTCGAAGTATTGTCACCATCGAAGTAAGTAGTCTTGCTTTTAATATAAGATAGTATTATACCGTGACGCATGGGGTCTGAAGGACTTGTCACACAGGATGCGTTCTGCGTCCTACGGTCCGGTTAAATCGAACGCAGCCCGCATCCTATGTGAATATAATTTGCGTTTTATATATATTTTATGTAATTACGATCTGACTATGCGAGCACAAGCAAAGAACGTAGGGAACGCACCGGTCAGGCGGTCGGGGTGGGAAGGTAGCGGACGGGCTGCCCGGTTGTGGGCAGGCGGGCAGCGGGCGGCGGGCGACACGCAATCATATATAAAATGGCCGCTGTTTGCCCTGCCCGTCAGATCGCTGACCGTGCCCAGATCGCTGATCGGTTGCCCTGACCATGAAATTCACATAGGATGCGGGCTGCGTTCGATTTGACCGGACCGGAGGACGCAGTACGCATCCAGTGTGACAAGTCTTTGAAGCCGCGCAACATCTAGTTTGTTCAAACATCAATCTAAACAAAAATACTGCAGACTAACCTGGTTATGACGACCATCTAACTAGCCAGTCTAAACAATCCAGACCAATGACTGGCAGTACCAGTACGCGAAAGCTGGCTTTGCTGGCCAATTCCTGCCAGGTATTACCTTATATTAGGTGCGGTGAGGTGCTTATGTTTTGCAAAGGACTGCGATTGGCTAAGTGACGGATTTCATACAAGCCGAAAGAGTGCGTGATTAAAAAATGTTTTCACCTTAACGTCGCCAGTCGAAGCCGGTCGTCTCTTTAGACTTCGCAGTCACACCGATAATTCAGCCCTCATCAAGCTGTCTCACTCTCAATCCCCCGCCAGCAACGCCGCAAGCCGGGCGTCTCTTTAGACTTTGCAGTCACACCGATAATTCAGCCCTCATCAAGCTGTCTCACTCTCAATCCCCCGCCAGCAACGCCGCAAGCCGGTCGTCTGTTTAGACTTCGCAGTCACACCGATAATTCAGCCCTCATCAAGCTGTCTCACTCTCAATCCCCCGCCAGCAACGCCGCAAGCCGGTCGTCTCTTTAGACTTCGCAGTCACACCGATAATTCAGCCCTCATCAAGCTGTCTCACTCTCAATCCCCCGCCAGCAACGCCGCAAGCCGGTCGTCTCTTTAGACTTCGCAGTCACACCGATAATTCAGCCCTCATCAAGCTGTCTCACTCTCAATCCCCCGCCAGCAACGCCGCAAGCCGAGATCAGAGACCCGCTAGGGGTCGCCTTTTTAATAGTCATGATGTTAGTGTAGTATAAGTAGTTAGCTTAGGTTAAGTATTTTACTTCCCGACCATTGGCTGGAAACTCTTAAGCTCATGTCAATAACTGCCTATCTAGAAACGTTCCGCAAGGACCATTTACAAGCAGTCAAATAAATAAACCCATACCCCCTTATTACAAAAGATTGTTTAAATCAAGACTAAGGTAAACCCAGCTTTAAAATATATCCATCACTTTCTTATGTCATCCAAAAAAAGAGACGGGACTATTTTAAAACCTAGAATAGAATATACTTTATTGTACACCAAAATTGTAACACAGCTCTTATACAATATCATTTATACCAGACCAACTTTTGTAATAAGGGGGTTAACGTCGAGACCTGAGCCCGTCTACGCGTCTTCTGAGACGAAATTTTTATATGGGAGCAGATAACAACTGTTCGAATTAACTGCAAACTACTTGATAATATTTATTACTGTGAGATTTAATTTGTATTATTAATACTCACTAACATAATCAATTCCCAGGAGTCACATGCTACAAGCGGATTCAGAAGAAATGCTCAACTGTTGGATAACGGCTCTTCAGAACGGGATCCGCTCAGCCATACAGCAGGGTCAGAGTCGAGAGCATCCCGACACTCAACTCATACTGGTGCCGGATGATAGACCTTCAGAGAATAGACACAGCGTCGCCAATGTGCGGGGTATGAGGAAGATCAGGTACTTTTTTATTACTACTTTGCTATTTGTACTCTTGGCCAGTATTAATAAATCACTCACATAACCTTTGATAATTCTTGAAATGCTGATTTGATTAATAAACAAATATTTTGTAGTCAAATGTATGAAATTCAAATTATATTTACGATTCTGCTGTCGTGCCATGATGAGAGCAGTTAATTAATTTAATTTATACAGGGGTTATACTAGAGATCATTGGCAACAAATTAAAACCGAAAAAAGGTGGGTCGAAAAAAAAATGTTTTGTCACTAAGACCTTTTATTTCTGAGATATTGAGAATTTTGGGCCGGCATTTTTATCTACAGTGATTGCTAGTTTACCAGCTTTTAGAAAAGTATTAATTGAGTGCCCAGAAATTAGTATTTTTTTACAAGTCTTACTTTCGATTAGTTGTCAAAAATCCCGATATCCTGAAAACTGCTAATTTCCGAACCACAGTTGATGGAGGTTAATTTATTGCCAATGATCTCTAGTATAATCCTTTATAAGGAGTTTGTGGAATTACCAGTCCCTGTATAACACATACAGCATGTAAGAGTAAACACCGTTGTCACTCGAACCAGGGTAGAAGACTTAAACATAAAAAAATTGGAAAGACTAAAAAAAAAAATATACGCGCGAGAAATGAGCGGCGGGGCGGCGCTACGACGCGGCGTACACGCACTCGCTAGCGAGCCAGCTGACTGACTGGGGTAACGAACTGTGCGGGGCCGTGCGTCGGGCCACGCGGCTAGTTCCCCGCGCCCCCTCCCGTAGCTTGTTGCCCCCGCGCGTAGGGTGAAATGCTTTTGTGGAAAAATGATAACTTTATAAAAAAAAAGTTTGTTATTTTTCATTGATTTTACGTTCTATAAATGAAACCAAACCACTGGCTTAAAGGATAACGGTGTTTACCCTTACAGCCTGTATATTATTATGTTCTATTATTTCCAGGATATGGGAGCAACTCCTGAGCATTCCTGGTAACAACTATTGTTGTGACTGCGGCAGTCCTAACCCTCGTTGGGCCAGTATTAATCTCGGTATTACACTCTGTATAGGTATGCATAATATTTACTATTTATAACTATGTACTGTTTGTGTTTACGTCTATCGGTACGATTAGATATTGTTGCAGTTGTTTTCTGAAAGACATTCCAATCTTATACATTTATTATTGGTTCATTGTAAGTAATTTATGACGTTTTCTAAATACTTTAGGATACTTTTTTGAAAATGACAAAGATAAAAATGTATCCTGTATAACATATGTTGCGGCTGAGAGTTTAATTTTAATGTATTTGTTCTAGAATGTTCTGGAATACATCGCTCGTTAGGCGTACACGTCAGCAAAGTGAGATCTCTTACATTAGACGATTGGGAACCTGACATAATAAAGGTATGAATTAGTATACCGTTTGACACGCCTGTGATCCAAGTTTAGAGGTATTTTGATCTTATTATATTAATATTATTTGACGTTACAGGTTATGGCGGAACTGGGCAATAAAATAGTGAATTTAATCTATGAAGCCAACACTGAGGGCACTACCATTGCGAGGGCTACTCCGGACTGCGAAACGTAAGCTTTTTTTTATTTTTTTCTTTACTAACTACACCTTTCCGTGTCATATTTGCATTACATTTTATGAACTATATCGTAGGCGTCTACAAATCTAAATGACAAAAATGTATTGTTAACAGATGCGTGCGCGAAGCATGGATCCGTGCAAAATACGTATCGTTACTGTTCGTGAAGGACTTAGTGGGCAGCAGCGGGGCACTAACTACGGCCGCCGACAGTCCGCTGCGGACCGGACGACGCTGGTCCGTACGACGAGCGAGGCGCAGGTACATACGTGTTTATATGAACTACGTGTCGCTACAGTTCGTGAAGACCACTTAAAAGCGGTGTATAATAATTTTGGCAGATCCTATCAGAATTTTTTCGGCTGAGTTATCGAGTTGTCTCTTACTTTACTTTTTTTTTTTCAGAGTCCGCGCTGCGCCCTCTGTTCCAGAAACTATCACTGACGAAAAAAGTGACAACAATAGCAACACGAGTGGTAATAACCTTTTAATTTAATCTTCAAGTATTTCTGAATAAAAGCTCCCTACATTAATTTCATTAAAAAAACAAGACTCGAATAATTTGAAATAATAAATAATAATAATTTGAATACCTATATTTTTAATCGATAAAAATCGTATTTGACCTTCAAAAATCTGATCACGTACAATCTTAACTCGTCCGTCGTTGGCTACAGTGAAATAAAATAAATAAAAATTGTTTCAGTATCAGAAAGTTCATGCAAGTCAGAAGGCAGTCCAGTGTTGTTGATCGGCACAGAGCTCGCGAGCGACCGCGGCGTCGATCTCAGTTTGCCTTCCGACCACGACTCTACTGAAGGAGAGGACAGCGATGAATTAGGTAACTTGTATTAGCATTAAGGCTATTTATTGTTGAACAACATTAATTATCTGATTAAACAACCGTTTACTCGAAAAGTGTACAAGAATTTTAGGTAAATTGTTATTTAAGCAGGGAATTAATGTTAGTGAACTCCAGGTCAGTCAGTAATACCTATGGTTTCGGCGATCAAAAAGTTTCCAAAACAATACCTTCTACTAAAACTTCTGGTAAAATCAGACAGATTGATGACAATCTGTCGGAAGTAGTCCACTTCTGGGCAAAAGCCTCCTCCATAGATTTCCACAACGACTGGTTCTCAGCCCTGCATCTAAATAGTTACTAGCCTACCAAGCCAAGTTTCTTCTCCTTAGTTTTGGTACGAAAATATGCACGTGCGCACGCACTCTACCTCACGGCGGCTGTCGGATCAGTCGACCTTCACAATTCCGCAGTGTACCTACATATCACATACAATGAGTCAACGCCCATACATTTGACAGGTCTTATGAAATGTCAAAGTTGGTAAGACTTGTCAAAGGGTTGTCACATAAAACAAATAATAGAAACTTTGTCAAATAAACGTCCAAATTAATTAACGTTTTATAGCAAAAGTGACTCGCCAATAAGAAAAGCTACATAACCACGCATGCCTAAACTTTGAAGCAAATAAATGATTTCCGATTCTGAAAACCATGAATAAATAAATAAATAAATAATAAATATTTTTGGGACATTTTCATGAAATTGACACCGCTGACGAATAATTAGTAATATTTCATAGTCACCATCTTAGATTTCCAAATCGACCTTATTTTCGGCATTAGATCATCCGAAAACCCAGGATTAAGAATATCTTGAAAATTCTTATGGCCGCCATCTTTGTTTTGTTAACCGAACTCATAATATTACCTTAATTCATATTAATAAAACGCGATTATTGTAGGTACGTTCTCTCTTTTATTCAAAATCAGAAAGCGGAAGCCCTGGAATTTATGTCCCAAGCTGCAATACGGCAGGTTGGGACATAAGCTCCGCCCACTTCCCCTTCCCCCGCAACCCCCGCACGATTGCTCTGCGACAATGGTCTACGTTGACCGACTGTAGGGAGTAACATATAGGTAGACTGGCAATACTAGCGAGCGCGCACCTTAGTGACGTCATTGAGTTTAAAAGTTCAGTGCAATATTATCCCACTCCGATGCGTGTAGGGTACAAATTGGCTTGAGCTGAATGAAATTTCACGTTATTTCTGTAGGTAATTTCGTTTTTTATTAATTTCTTCTTAACTTTGACTATTATTTACTCTGTGTCGCAATCTTTCAAGTCAAGGCCTATCAAACTCTACGCTTGTCAGTCAGAGGCGTTAATAAAGTGTGTTCTCCACAGCGGCAGAAGACATGTCCCGGCTCTCTCCGGACGCAGTGCTGCAGCTAGCGGCGCGCGCGCACAACGTGGGAGTGATGCGAGGCGCGCTGGCGGCCGGCGCCGACGTGTGCGCCACGCAGCGCGGGGGCCGCACGCCGCTGCACGCCGCCGTCAGGAGCGTCAGTACTACCCATATGCTTTACTATACAATAAGCGCACAACACAACGTGGGCGTGATGCGCGACGTGTGCGCCACGCAGCGCGGGGGCCGCACGCCGCTGCACGCCGCCGTCAGGAGCGTCAGTACTACCCATATGCTTTACTATACAATAAGCGCACAACACAACGTGGGCGTGATGCGCGACGTGTGCGCCACGCAGCGCGGGGGCCGCACGCCGCTGCACGCCGCCGTCAGGAGCGTCAGTACTACCCATATGCTTTACTATACAATAAGCGCACAACACAAGGTGGGCGTGATGCGCGACGTGTGCGCCACGCAGCGCGGGGGCCGCACGCCGCTGCACGCCGCCGTCAGGAGCGTCAGTACTACCCATATGCTTTACTATACAATAAGCGCACAACACAACGTGGGCGTGATGCGCGACGTGTGCGCCACGCAGCGCGGGGGCCGCACGCCGCTGCACGCCGCCGTCAGGAGCGTCAGTACTACCCATATGCTTTACTATACAATAAGCGCACAACACAAGGTGGGCGTGATGCGCGACGTGTGCGCCACGCAGCGCGGGGGCCGCACGCCGCTGCACGCCGCCGTCAGGAGCGTCAGTACTACCCATATGCTTTACTATACAATAAGCGCACAACACAAGGTGGGCGTGATGCGCGACGTGTGCGCCACGCAGCGCGGGGGCCGCACGCCGCTGCACGCCGCCGTCAGGAGCGTCAGTACTACCCATATGCTTTACTATACAATAAGCGCACAACACAAGGTGGGCGTGATGCGCGACGTGTGCGCCACGCAGCGCGGGGGCCGCACGCCGCTGCACGCCGCCGTCAGGAGCGTCAGTACTACCCATATGCTTTACTATACAATAAGCGCACAACACAAGGTGGGCGTGATGCGCGACGTGTGCGCCACGCAGCGCGGGGGCCGCACGCCGCTGCACGCCGCCGTCAGGAGCGTCAGTACTACCCATATGCTTTACTATACAATAAGCGCACAACACAAGGTGGGCGTGATGCGCGACGTGTGCGCCACGCAGCGCGGGGGCCGCACGCCGCTGCACGCCGCCGTCAGGAGCGTCAGTACTACCCATATGCTTTACTATACAATAAGCGCACAACACAAGGTGGGCGTGATGCGCGACGTGTGCGCCACGCAGCGCGGGGGCCGCACGCCGCTGCACGCCGCCGTCAGGAGCGTCAGTACTACCCATATGCTTTACTATACAATAAGCGCACAACACAACGTGGGCGTGATGCGCGACGTGTGCGCCACGCAGCGCGGGGGCCGCACGCCGCTGCACGCCGCCGTCAGGAGCGTCAGTACTACCCATATGCTTTACTATACAATAAGCGCACAACACAAGGTGGGCGTGATGCGCGACGTGTGCGCCACGCAGCGCGGGGGCCGCACGCCGCTGCACGCCGCCGTCAGGAGCGTCAGTACTACCCATATGCTTTACTATACAATAAGCGCACAACACAACGTGGGCGTGATGCGCGACGTGTGCGCCACGCAGCGCGGGGGCCGCACGCCGCTGCACGCCGCCGTCAGGAGCGTCAGTACTACCCATATGCTTTACTATACAATAAGCGCACAACACAACGTGGGCGTGATGCGCGACGTGTGCGCCACGCAGCGCGGGGGCCGCACGCCGCTGCACGCCGCCGTCAGGAGCGTCAGTACTACCCATATGCTTTACTATACAATAAGCGCACAACACAACGTGGGCGTGATGCGCGACGTGTGCGCCACGCAGCGCGGGGGCCGCACGCCGCTGCACGCCGCCGTCAGGAGCGTCAGTACTACCCATATGCTTTACTATACAATAAGCGCACAACACAACGTGGGCGTGATGCGCGACGTGTGCGCCACGCAGCGCGGGGGCCGCACGCCGCTGCACGCCGCCGTCAGGAGCGTCAGTACTACCCATATGCTTTACTATACAATAAGCGCACAACACAACGTGGGCGTGATGCGCGACGTGTGCGCCACGCAGCGCGGGGGCCGCACGCCGCTGCACGCCGCCGTCAGGAGCGTCAGTACTACCCATATGCTTTACTATACAATAAGCGCACAACACAACGTGGGCGTGATGCGCGACGTGTGCGCCACGCAGCGCGGGGGCCGCACGCCGCTGCACGCCGCCGTCAGGAGCGTCAGTACTACCCATATGCTTTACTATACAATAAGCGCACAACACAAGGTGGGCGTGATGCGCGACGTGTGCGCCACGCAGCGCGGGGGCCGCACGCCGCTGCACGCCGCCGTCAGGAGCGTCAGTACTACCCATATGCTTTACTATACAATAAGCGCACAACACAACGTGGGCGTGATGCGCGACGTGTGCGCCACGCAGCGCGGGGGCCGCACGCCGCTGCACGCCGCCGTCAGGAGCGTCAGTACTACCCATATGCTTTACTATACAATAAGCGCACAACACAAGGTGGGCGTGATGCGCGACGTGTGCGCCACGCAGCGCGGGGGCCGCACGCCGCTGCACGCCGCCGTCAGGAGCGTCAGTACTACCCATATGCTTTACTATACAATAAGCGCACAACACAACGTGGGCGTGATGCGCGACGTGTGCGCCACGCAGCGCGGGGGCCGCACGCCGCTGCACGCCGCCGTCAGGAGCGTCAGTACTACCCATATGCTTTACTATACAATAAGCGCACAACACAACGTGGGCGTGATGCGCGACGTGTGCGCCACGCAGCGCGGGGGCCGCACGCCGCTGCACGCCGCCGTCAGGAGCGTCAGTACTACCCATATGCTTTACTATACAATAAGCGCACAACACAAGGTGGGCGTGATGCGCGACGTGTGCGCCACGCAGCAACACTAAAAAAGACCTGTGAATAATTCTATTATTATTTTTTTGTCTTTTCTTATTCCATTTATGAATAAAAAAGCATTTTACTCTTTTCTAAATTTTAAACGCGCACTTAATTTACGGGACTTGAACATATTTAAAAGGTACATATTTTCTGCAATTGATCCGTCAAACAAATCCCCTGCAGAACAATCCAATAAAAAACTCTGCTCCGCTTCGTTACAGCCGCCTTTTGTCTGACGCTTTAGTGAACAATTTGATGACATTGCAGGGTTCTGTAATGGCGTGCTCATTCCTACTACTGAACGGAAGCAAGTTAAACGTGCAAGACGATGACGGGAAGACGCCGCTACACCTCGCCACTGAAGCCGGGCACACCGGACAGGTAATTAATTTAAGAAAAAGTATTTATGGACTTCGGGTTTAAAGATTTTTTTTTCCCCAAAAGAACATTTTTTAAATAAAATTAACTTAAGTCCAAAGATGAGTTCAATCCACCATAGTTAAATAATAGTAAAAAAAAGTTATTAATTAGGCATACCACCAATCTCTTTATAAATATTAACAGATACAGAGTCTTTTATATTTTGGTAATTTATAATATAGCTCCTTCAAACTGTATTTTTTTTTCGTACGACTTTACGACGCAATCCCGTTAACTCTACTTACTCGTTTAAACTACGAATCTGCTTAGTCAATTGTTTATTTTTCTGTCAATCTAAAAGTTATTTCTTATTCTTATGAAATTCCTGAGAACGTATTCTCGCGCATCACATACACACAAAATAATTGACACAAGGTTTGGCAGAACTCTTTCTCGACCTAGAGGGTCGGTCATCAAACAGCGGCCCGGTGGCCGCATGCGGCTCTCGGCAGTTATTTTTGCGGCCCGCGACATAGCAAAACAATTTTAGTAGGCAACGACTATCAAAACTTGCCATACAAAATCAATGGGGCAATCGCGTTTTGATAGCTCATAAAAAATATGTTAATTGATTGGTGGTGTCAACTACCCAATCCATAAATGTGCGGCCCGCAGTGATACCTCACATTGTTCTACAAGGTGTAACATAAATAAGTGTACAACCTCTTAGGGCCTATGCACACCACGTCTTTTTAACGCGCCGTCGACGCGCGTTTCCGTCAAAGTCCATACATAAAAAACCACAATGACGTTTTTTCAAGTATGAAGTGTGACAGAAACGCGCGTTAACGGCGCGTTAAAAAGACGTGGTGTGCATAGGCTCTTAAGGGGTCACTGTACTCATCATTATGAACAACTTTTACGCGGTTTCCGGTTAGGTCCCATAGTAAAAGTTGTTCATAATGTATATGGTCCTTGACCAGAAAAGTGTGATGACCACTGCTCTATTTAAACTATTCTACCTTCCTCAAGATGAATACTCAGCGAGTGTGTTATTATTACAAAACTATTACTAACAACTTCATATGCAATGTTAACTAGGTAAAAGTTTACTATGAAACCGACTGTTAAATAAATCATTTTTACATATACCCCAGGTTTGTTTACTACTCCGATACCGTGCGGATCAGTCTATAGTGGACAAGGATGGTCAGACGCCGCTCGACATCGCCGTCAACAACGCCAACGCTGACATTGTTACTCTGTAAGTGCTACCATTGTTATACACTACTCTAGAATCCCGATTTAATGGCTAGAACTTTCAGCAATTTTTATAGTATGACTTTTTGAAAATAAGAATAAAAAAGTCCTGTCGAGCAAACTTGCCAAGCGGGGGGAGGGGGGGGGGGAGGTGTATGAGTCAGTTGCAGTTAAGTTTCGATCAAGACAACGCTTTTCGCAATCTCTTAATAGGAGATCGATGTCAGATACGCTCGCGTAAAGTTAACTCACCTCCGGTTTCTGATTTGAGAATTTGGGATAAGCAAATACAACATATAAGTAACATTTGAGTATGGAGTTGTCAAAAAAAATGACGGATTTTAACCGTATAGTCCGTAGCGGGCCCCGAAAGGGGACGAACACAAGAACTACCGTAAACTCGTTTTCGACCCCGATCGGGGCCCAGAATTAGGTCATACGACATCCTAATTAATAATGTAAACATTTAATTATCTACTTATCGGATCTTGTTATTGGATGAAATTTATAAGAACTAAATAAAAAGCTCAAGTTTGAGTACCATTGAATCAATCCTATTTAGCGCACGAGTTTTAATATTTACCTTTACAAAACTGAATGTATAAATGCGATAACCGCCATTTGATGACAGTCGTGGTGGACGCTAAAAATCATAAAAAGAATGGATTCTGGACTACCATACATCACAAAATGAGTAAATCATTTATTAATTCGAGGAAATCATCCATAGTTTTGGTAAATTTATTAGTGATAACAAAGTTTTTTATATCCAAAGTAAAAGCTTCCCGCCAGTTGAACTTTTGTTGTTGTTCATTTATCACTAATATCACACATTACATAGCAGGCGTGATTAAAAACATTCCATTATCTATTGACAAATGCGATATACTACTAGAAAAAGCCCATGTTTTAACGTAAAACGTAAACGTACGTAAAATATCACGAAATCTTTGTTATCACTACTCAATTTGGGATTCGGAATCAGCCGCCATATTACTTTTTTATGGTGAATGATGTGAGAAAGTGATTATGTGAATCGATTATTTCGTTGTGACTTTGTTCGAATCGATTAATAAAAATAAAACTAACACCAAAAATCGATTTTTTAAATTATAATAAATATCTTACATGTTTGATGTAATTTAACATTCTATCTATGTTAAAATTATAATCAAGCAATCAAAGATACTTTTTTTTAAATATCGTAATAAGTCAGTAGGTCTGTACATTTTAATAAAATAAAATAGATTTAGATTCATCATGAAACATAATCCTCTGTGGTTATATCAATCAATATTCGTACCGAAACTTCACCTTGGAATCCAATGCGTCCGTAGACTGATATTCTTTATTCAAAATTCAAAAAATCAATTCTAATTTGACGCAATGTCGGCAGTAAAATAATAATTATCTACGAAACGATCCTTGTAATAAGGTTTAAAATTGTTAAACGGGATCTTAATAGTGCGAAATCTAGGTACCTCGCCTACGCCTTCATGTACTAGTTTTAAATTGCATAGGTACTTAAATAGAATATTAATTTTATTATGTCCAGGATGGTTGACGGTTGTGAATAAGCGAAAAAAAAACAGAAGAGAGGTGAAGAGGGTGAAGAGGTCATACATTATAGACTTTATTTTTTGAAGGCGTAGATGGTATAGGGTGCCCAGTATATCTGACATAGGCGTAGTGAGTATTTGATTTCGGGGAAGATTTAATGGCGGAAAGCTTTTGGCATTCTCGATGCGAGACATTGATGAGGCCTTGGGCCATCTTAAGTCGGATGCTGACCGGAAGCATTTACTTACTTATAATGTAGTAGTTAGAATTCGAATAAGTTAAAACGTAAAACGAGCAATGAACATGCTGTTATGTGAAAATGGCGAATAATTGTAACATTACACGAACTCTTAAATGTTTCACCTCAGACTAGGCACCTCTGGGTTTTGAAGTAGGATTTTATTTCGAGATCGATTTTAAACGCTTTATGAAATTTTGCTCGTTTTATTTGGACAGGGGTGCAAAGGCAACAGTAGTTCAGCCATCTTTACTTGGCACTTTTACAACATTTTTTAGACCTTAACATTTTGTCGAGCTGATAGTCGCAGCGGATAAGCCTTGCAGCAGTAGGTAGACATAAGTTATTCTTAAATTCAAGATGGCGGCCTTGAAAATTTACTTATTATTTCATAATTATATTATTTCCATAGATTTCGGGGGTGCTGAAGCCGAAAATAAATTCTACTCCTAAATCCAAGATAGCCGTCATGAAAGTTCACTACCTGGTTAAATGAAATTTACTAGCCCTTAAATCATGGGATTGACACCCATGACAGCTAGCCAATTTGCGTAACCGCCATCTTGGATTTGGATTTTAATCTCATTTTCGGCATTAACACCCCCGAAAATCACGATTTTGAAACCCATGACGACTATATTGCAAATTTTTGTAGCCGCTATCTTGGAATTTCATTTTGTCCCCATTTTCGGCCTCAGCGCCACCGAAAACTACAGAATTGACACCCATGACGACTAGTGAACTTTTCATGTTTTGACCTCATTTTCTGCAACAGGAGCCATGAAAACCATGGAAATATCACCCATGATGAATAAGTAGTAAGTTTTCGTAGCCGCTATCTTAGATTTAGAAATCGATCTTAGCCATGTTTGTTTTGTGAACCGACCTTATGTCCTCTAACATTATTAAAACCTGATTATAGTAGTACGTCCTCTATCTTATGAACTATTTCACTTCTATTTGAAATCAGGAAGCAAAGGCCCAGGAATTTATGTCCCGAGCTGCGGTATGGCAGATTAGGACATAAGCTCCGCCTCTCTGCTGCTCGCTTTCCTCAGCAAACCCTAGCACGAATGCTCTGCGACAATGTACCGCGTTGACCGACTGCATGTAGTAATATAGGAGAGAATGTGGTAATACATTCTAATTATGTCTATTAGATACTTAAAATATCTTCGTGTTCATTTTACTTGTACTAATATTTAATCTGTGCCAATACTTTAGGTTTTGGAAAAATAATTTCTATTCACGTGAAATTATTTATTTGTAGCTATGCCGAAAATAAATAAATGTCATTAATTAACTTTCGAGCGATTTTATTTATTTAATGATTATTTTTCGATTAGGATGAATGAGTTTCGATTAGGCTGAATGAGTATCGATTTGGCTGAATGCAACATTTGTATTGTATTAACAATTTTGGACTGATGGTCAGCACTAGGTTCGAATTAAGTCGACGTACAATTTTTACTGAATTGAATTGTGTTTTTTTATCCGTTTTTGTATTTGAATAATGGTAAAAGTGAAAATGAAAAGAAAAAGAAACTATGTTTAGCTTGTCCCTTCAGCGTTTCAACACGTAACTAGGTACGTTAATTATTGTTTTTGAGGTAATCTATCTCAACTAATATTTGGATATAGGTATATTAAATATCTATTTTATTCTAGTTTCGCATTATGTTGACGTAGCTTCACGTAAACAGCACATTTTTAAAGAAATTTACTAGACATATTAGGTACAATATTAATGAAATAAAATATTTTGCACATTAAATTCATACTTAAAACTTGCGTGCAAATTCCTGCATTTAGTGACTTAATTCAATTAATTGACGCGACAACTCCCCGAGTCAGCGGGTATGACAAATGTCAAAATCTCGTCGAGCCAAAGGGTTAAAGCATTTTTTGACAACTTTGTACTCAAATATTACTTAAGTATTTGCTTATCCCGAATTCTCAAATCAGAAACCGGAGGTCAGCGTCACTGCAACTTGATCGGCGCGTCATGAAATTACGTGAATTAGCCTATTGATCAGTAACTTTGTTCAGGTTGATGATTTTGAATTGTCTTATCTAAAATTCGTAGAAACATGTCATTTAATATAGGTAATTAACAAAATATAATATAATAATAATAGGTAATTAACAAAGTTGTAATTATTTTATATTAATTTGCATGCCGCTGTGCCGGCGAAACATGTTGATCTGTACCTGCATTATTTTAAGACCCATGTACCTACCGTGTTTCTCGCAAATAAATTTCTGTTCTATCGCTATCGCAAGAATGTGTTGGACATGAATATAGAATTTCCTGTTGGCTAACCTCCATAAGACTAACTTTTCGAAACCGTTAAACTCTTTAGATCGTAACGTTTGCAAACCTTTGAAAATGCCCATTTGAAACAATAACTTTAATTAATTACTACTATTATTTACTTTGGATCAGGTTAAGGCTGACGAAGTTGAATGAGGAGATGCGCGAAAGCGAGATGTCGTCCAATGACGACACGTACAACGAGGTGTTTCGTGATTACACGCAGCTTGCGCACTCGCATCCCGAACGCCTTGTCCGCGCCAAACACAACAACAACGAAGGTAATACACGAAACTTTTATTTCAACGTATCATTACCCTAACATACTTCTTCTTTGGTGTCGTTGGTTGACTATTAAAGAATATTATTTAAAGGGTATTTGACTGAAAAAATCTAATTAGTCCGTCAGTTAGATTATGAAAAATATTTGACCCGTATTTTTCTTTTGTTACGTAAACCAAAATTGAAGAAGATACGACACTTTTAAAATTGGCAAAACGTCACAAGCATGTACAATTTTTACTTGTTCCTGACGTCACAAGCCCCCACTCTCGAGTTTTGATGCGTATTATCTTTCCAAATATTCATAGATTTAACAAAAGAAAAAATACGTGTCCATTATTTTTCAAAACTAACTGGCGGACTAATTAGATTTTCAATTTATTGATGCTGTCAACATGTCTTATTTTTTCTTTAGGTGAACAACCGAGTGAATGACGCAACGAGTCGGGCGGTCGGCGACGATGGCTGTGGTAGCACGGTGACATCACACTCCACTGTCAGTCGCTAGCTACGAGCAACGCTAATGACTACAGGCTCACTAGACTGGCTACGATGACGTCACACTAGGGAAGACGATGCAAAATTAACCAGAGTGCAGCACCTCCATCTCACTTAGAACGAGGTAAATTTAAATAAGCAATACTAAATTGATGGTATCGCGATTGTTGCGCCATTTCTACAAGCTGTTGCCTTCCCCATGTTACGCGTCAGTACGTCCCCATTACAACGCAAAGGTAATTGTGCTAAGTACACTAAAAGGCTGTAAAGACTTTTTAAAGTCTCACGAACGTGTTACGAATCTTTTTTTTTTATAAATGTTATTTCTTGTATTTTTACATTGATATTTAGAAAATTAAAGTGATATAAGCGTCACTATTTTCTAATAAATAAACGTTGTTCCCAATCTTCGATAGTTTAATTTCGACTTAATGTTGCTGGCCATGGACATTTATGATGACAAAACAATATGAATTAAAAATTGTTAAAATGTAATGACGTAAAAATAATAATATAGAATCATAATAAAGTGCTTCTTTGGCTAGGGGTCGACATAATGTGATCTCTGTTAAAATTTGATAAGAGGCTTTAAAAAAAAACTATCTAACACACTAACTTTTTGCTGCCAAACACACATAATCATTTTTGTAATTATACAATATAGGACGAATTTAAATAAAATAATAATAGCAGTTATTTAGCGATGGCACATAAAAGTAATGTGTTCAAGATGAGAGAAAGAGATAGTGTTATATGACTGTTAAACGTTGAAATGAGAGCAAACGTCACGTATCCTACATCAAATGTTGCCATCGTTAAATAATGTACATGACAGTATAAATCGAATCCGCTTTTTCCAGCGATTTCTTCCATTCTTGTTGAAATAGCATAGAGCTCTGGTGTACATAATAATCGATATTATTATAATAAAATTAATATTAATGATGCATAAGCGTAGTTTTTAAAGACGGGGGTGGCAAGTGACGTGTAAGCTTTAAATGTTAACATTTTAAGTATGTACTACTTGATTGTAGATGCAAAGCAATGTATTACTTTGAAATATATTATTAACTGGTGATTTTAACGACCAGTAGTCAGTATCGATATCAGTGCGAGAGGAATGGCTCTGTGGTCGCCTAGCGTTGAGACTAGATACCGCCATTTCGTGGTAGGTCTGTCTAATATGGCCCCTAGACTATCAATATTATTGTGTTATATTTTTAAATCTACACTAATATTATAAAGAGGTAAAGTTCGGATGTGGGAGGAAAAAAAAATTCTTTCACCAATATTTAGAATGTACCTTCAGGATAGACATAGGCTATATATTATCTACCACACGGGGGAAGCCGGAAGCACAGCTAGTTGTGTAATGTTATTGATAGTCTATGGATGATATTGAAAGAAAACTGGGGCAAATAAGGAAACTCAATATTCATAGTCTAAGGGCCACTAAACAATAGCGTTTGGCAGAATAGTACGTTTAAGGACTAATCACATTAATTAGCATCAATTCGCAAAAAGCTGATTGGTTTTATGACACGCAAACCTGTGAAATATTTCCATCATTTCGACGGCTCCTACGTATACAAGGGCAAGTGCAAAAACACAATTTTACAGAAGAGCGGTTTAAAGTTGCTAAAGCTTTTAACTTTGGCATAAATAGAAATATTTGAAATTCTGAAATGTACCTTATCATACCTTTTCAAAATTTCAAATATTTCTATTGAATTATGTCAAAGTTAAAAGCTTTAGCACCTTTAATCCGCTCTCCTGTAAATTTTTGTTTTGCACTTGCCCTAGTATACGTAGGAGCCGTCTATTTATGAAAAAGCATTCTATCTATATCATGCGTAAGAGTACTTACTCCTGCATAAGCTCGTATCGTACGAAAATGTGAAAGCGTGTTTATACAAAATGCCTCTTTTCTACGAGAGAAATGCGTATCGATGTTGATAAATCTTGATTGATGTTGTGCTTAGTCCCTACTAAGACTCTGCTATCCAACTGATAGGCAAAGGTTTCCCTTTTCTGAGTTTTGCACCGTTCGCTATATTCGATCGCTTGTTATTTAGGAAAAGCAATCAGCGACAGTTAGAACCGGGGCCTGATTCATCTAAAGGTACAAGTCCGAGACGGGCTGCAGACCGCAAACTGCAACAGTAGTATCGCTTGCGGTGCGATCTGCGGCTGCGGTCTGCGGTTGCAGTTTTGCAGTCGCTGTCGGAATAGCACCTTTAGGCTTAAAACGCACTAGCGGCCAGCCGCAAAACGGCGTGCCGCTTGCGGCAGGCTTCACATCGATTTTTGCATGAAACCGCATGATCTCAACGCACTGATTTCCGGCCAGCCGTCGTGCGCCAGTGCGTTGAGATCATGCGGTATCATGTAAAAATCGATGTGCGGCCAACCGCAAGCGGCACGCCGCATTGCGGCTGGCCGCTAGTGCGTTCTTAGGCTTAAAGTGCACACCTTAAAGGCGCTATTCCGATGGCGACTTGCTATCTGCGGTTGCAGTCTGCAGTCGCCGGTGGAATAGCACCTTAACTAAAGAAGTTCAGTTGCAGTGTAGTTGTAGTTAAGTTTCGATCAAACCTACGCTTTTGGTATTCTCTTGAAAGGCGATCGCTGTCAGATACCCTCGCGTAAACTTTATTACAGCGTTACTCAACTTGATTGGAACGTTATGAAAGGTGGAAAGATGATCTCGTCTTGTCTCGTGATCTTGGAGTCATTTCTGTCTGCTACAGTATCCCAATGTTGATACAGACCTCCTCTTAAACAACTATTAATAAATTATGAAATATATCACGTAGAATTAAATAAAACTAACTTCAAAGATCAATTGTATTCCTCCCGCCGCTACGCAAAAGCATCAAATATTTTGAGGGCCATAATTCAAAGGGTGGTGTGATTTACTTATAGTAAACCAAAGATTTTAGTATTGGTTTTATATTGTTAGAAAAATATAGTTAGTTGAAATTATGAGATTTATATAACTTTCTGGCCTATTTACCTAAAGGTAATGTGTTTTAATGTATTGTGTGACTTTTGTATGAACTAAAATGCGATATAACATTCCTGTATTAAAAGAACTAACAAGCCATTCCAAAAAAGTTCGCATTTAAATGTTTTTTTTTAAGAATTCGGCTCATAATTGAATCTCATTTCAAGCTTATTATTGTTAGCTATTATTTTGTAATATTTTTTATATGTAATTTAGTATCTAATGAAATATCACTTGCCAACTTATTGCAATTCTCAACTTGCCTTTTTAACATTGTATATCTTATACAAATGAAAACAGCATTATGGAAAGATCGTAATTAAATTCTAGACAGTTTTGAACTTTACCAGAAAATTAAGTCTCGTTGTGAAGTTACAATTTACAATATAAAGACTATATAGAAAGAGATGGAAAGCTCCGCAAGTCGCTATTTCACTCGGACCGCGTTCTGGATATCCGTGAACAGTCTAGTTTATTATGCTATGTTTAATATGTTTATGGTTCGAATACAAACTTTTTCTTTTATGAATTACGCGGATCTTAATAAATGTAACAACACCCAAATATAGAAACTTCCAACGACTTTAATAAGTCAATTACTCTTTATTAATAAATATTACGCATTATTCCGTACATAATTATTCCCGCATGACTATTTCGATGAATTTACCTGTATAGTTTAAGTATTATACCTACTATAATGTTAATGCTTGTTAGATGTTACTCCTATTAAGAATTTTTCGTAAGTCTTTGTATTACGATATTAACCATGTACCTACCTTATAAAGTTATAACTATTCGTTTTTCGGAAACCAGTTCAATGGGTGGTGCCCTCTATGAAATACAAAAGATTTGTGGTACGAATTTGAAATCGGAACGAATTTATAATAATATAGTTTTGATTTTGGAATATTCAAAATCTTCTAAATTCAAGGTTAGTCGGAAAGGGGGTACTAATCCGCAAGTCACGTAAAGTATCACTGATGACGGTTTTAAAGCAAATGTTAAAATTTCAAAATTCCGTAATTTTTATTTCCATGTAAAATTATGTTTATTTTAGTTTTTCAAAAAATCTTCGTCCCTTCTTCAGTTACGAATTCAGAAAATAGAGCATCTAATTCGTGACCTCGAATATGGTTTAAAATGTAAACACAGCTGATCATAGCTGAGGGTAGATAGATTTTAGCATATTTTTTACGTAATTTTTGAACAGCAATTTCTCTTAAACTATTGACTTTTGTGGGAACTCAATGTAAAACAAAAGTACTCCTTATTATGAGTACTTTAACACCCTTTCTGACTAACCTTGTATATCGAATCAAGTTGAATCCTGAGTCTTGACTTATGCAACCAAAAAAAATTCCAGGGCAATGCTGCCGCGCTAACGAAGAATACAATAACTCGATTTTGGACGATTTTGATTTAAATATATATTCTGAATCAGCTAATCGAGATCTATTAACTCTCTCTAAGTAACTTTTTGGAATACTACAGGAACTCGGTTTTTCAGTAAGCAAGAATGCAATAACTAAAACAGTTCAAAACTTAGAGCGCGTTGAGCGCGTTTTTTTCGGAAGCGGTAAAATCGAGTTATTGTATTCTTCGTTAGCGCGGCAGAATGGCACTTTGAAGGTTTACAATGACGCTCACTTGACGCCACTAAGAATAACCAAGAATACGAGTTTTCAGCACTTATGGTTAACCTTCTTTACATCCCCGAATTCAAATCGGTCTCATAAAATGCGGATCGGTTATGTGAACGCCATGCCTCTGCATAGATATTGTTAAAAAAATATTCTACCACATAAAAATACTCTGTTACACTGTTAATGTATCGTCTATTACTATAGTTGTATTTGAATAAAATATTTGAGAGGAGAATGAATTTTATTGCTGTTTTCTCCCTTTTTTGGCTCTTTAGGCTTTTTAAAAGAGGTTCTATATTACAGTGAAATCCCTTGCTAAAATAAGAACACTTGTCTAAGGTGGATCCAGACTTTGCGAGGCATGCGCCACGAACGGCGCACAACGAATGCCTCGGAGTGAGGCGTGCGTGTCGAAAAAATATACCAACGTATGCTCGGGTCGAGACATCGCGTGCGAAGCAAATGCTTCGTTTGTCTGTCTTCATGTTTGTGGCGAGGCATGTGCTGCGCACAGGCTGAGCATGTGCAAGGTGAGCCAGCGTATGTCGGTAAGGATACGCATGCCTTGTGCGCCGTTCGCGGCGCATGCCTCGCAATGTCTGGATCCACCTTATCATGAGCAAGGGCAGCGGCATTCAGTTGCGGTCCACATCGTCGCCTTGAAGTGAAAACCTCGGGAATGCAATTTGAACATTTTTATTTCATCACGACGTATAGCTACTATAATTGTTATTATAAAAGAGAGTCTCTATGCAAACTTAATTTGTAGGCACTAAAATTAAGCCTTTATTAGGTATATAAAATTCGTAATAAATATAATTAACTAGTTTTTGCCCGCGACTTGTCCGCGCCTAAGCCCACAGGGACCGTGCAATGACCAAAATTCATTACAGAAGGTTTTCACTCTGGCGACAATATATGTAGAAATGGTATGAAAACGTTATCCAATACTATACTCCATTTCCTATAACATAAGACAAATCTGGTCCACTAAGGCACAAATATCTTTCGAACCATTTCTTCAAGTAGAATTTTAGCTCTCATCTTGGTTGACCAAGCTTCATAAAAGCATGATACTAAGTAATGAATCTCTTCAGGAAGCAAACATGACAAACATTTATATACCTACATTTCCTTGATAATGGTTCTTATTTGTCTTATGTGATATTAAATAGAGTATAGTTGTTTATGTGCTAGAAATAAAAATTCCAAATAATACTCAGAAATAGGTATATTCAAATATATATATCAAATACACACAGCGAAAGAACAATTTTTCATTGGTACACATTGGTGAATACATTTTGCCAAAGTTAATATTACCGAAGTTTGACAGTGTACATAAAAATAATGCAAATTGATAATAGAATGAATCAATATTAACAATAAATTCATTATGATTTAATAGCTATTAATTGTAGCTTGTGATGTGGAAATATTGTGGTGGTTATAAGATATTATAATAAATTTAAATCAACTTTTGACATTTTATAACATTAGGGCATTACATTTTTAAAACCAATGAAAAATTAATTGAAGAAACAAACAATAAATATAAATTACCTGAAACCACACTTATTTTAATAAGCTGTGCTTATTGGAGCATGACCTGCATGCTTTTGTATGATTCTAGTTTCCTTAGAACTAATGTTCTTATATTACAGTTCACTTTTATACTAAAGGCAATAGAAAAATGAACGAACTTAGTTGATGAAATAGTGTTTTCCTGTTAAAAAATACCAAATTTCATATTTATAACAGAAAACAATATTCGCAAAAGATTGTGGTTCCAGGTAAGGTGTTACTAAAGCACGAGCTTTAGGAAAACTAATCGGAGTTCCTTGAAATAATAACTAAAAAAAATATATCTGAGGCAGGAGCGTCCTAAAAGTGTCTTTGAGATTGTTACGACCTGATGAGAATGTACTGGAGTATAGTACCACCAGCCCCCCGATTCAGAGCCTTTTCGATAAGTAGTTGTCGACCGATTCGGATTTTTATCTCGTTTCGTTTACGATGCTCTTAACAAGAGAAAAAGAGATAACACACCTGATCGTTTTACAATACAATACTCTATATTGTACACAAAATAAACAAGAAACATTACTATAAAAATAGAGATGTACAATGGGCGGTCTTATCGCACTAGGCGATTTCTTCCAGACAACCTTTGGATGGGCATGTAGTCAGTGACAACTGACTAATCGAATTGTTCTGAATCAAGGGGTAGGTCATTACATGTGGAAGGTCAAGAATTCAGTTATAATATGGGGAATTAGGAACTAACATTCCGTGACCGATATTAAGGGCGCTCCTGACTAGCTTTGCAATCGTGAAGCTGTTTAGTTGAGACCGAAGTTGGACCAGAGAGACGAGTATGGAAGACCAGCGTTGGTAGGTGATGTGACGGGCGAGGCGGAGGGCGCGGACGGGCCGCCTTGCGAGCGCGACTGCCCCATACCTGCGCCGTTGAGTAGCAGTGACGTCGACGGTGGCACGCGGCGACGCGAAGCCAGGCCTCCGGAACCTATGAAATAACGCAAGTTTATAATATAAGCCTTTAATTACCACTGCTGAACAGGGGCCTCCCAATAACATGTAGAAAATAACAGTCTAACCGGTTGCGTACCGCCCGTCGTCCCAGGACGACACTTAATTGTCTTATCTATTGTGTCTATAATTACCGTGCTTGAGGTTTTAATACTTAAAAGCAAAGAAACTAAGAAGTTTCAAAGGGAAAAAATAAAATTACATGAAATGTAAGTAGTTGAAAAAATCATGGATATTATTCAAATTAGGGCCGATTTCTCAATCATCAGATTACTTATAAAGAAAATGTGTCAAAATGACTTTATTCCTCAGTTAAAAGTTATATAACTGATGATTGAAGTATCGGCTCTTAGGCCGGGCGCTCATTGTGATTTTTTGTCACGGTGACTTTTTGTTACCAAGTCGAATTCTATGTAAATATATATTTGTCACCGTAATGTCACGTCACCATAGTGAGCGCAATTCCTTAATCTTCATAGCATTCGACTTGGGTAACAAAAAGTCACCGTGACAAAAAATCACAATCAGCGGCGGGCCTTAGTTATGTAAATTCAGCCAGCTTTTACATTGACATTATTGCACGTAGGTAAAACATAGATACCTGTTTCAGCACCCTCCGGGCAATACTTGATGGTGTGAGCCCTGTCGCCAGTGGCGCCGCACCGCGGGCAGCGGAACGCACGCAAAACGGGACACAGCACTCGACCGCGCCAGTCTTTCAGAGCGTGTGAAGAGTAGCACTCCTCGTTCTCGCCGTTGTTCTTACAGAATGCACATTCCTGTATAATAAAAACAGATTACCATCACGCTTGGTATCTCAAAAGAATCTGGTAAGTTTTTTTTTTCTCTTCTGCTTCTTTAGATGGTCGTTGCGGACTCCTTCTACGTAACCGGGCAGTTATTGGCGAGACCTGAACCCCCTTATTACAAAAAATGGTCTAAGAAAAACCCTGGTTTTAGAGTAGCCCCGTCTCTTTCCCCCTTATTACAAAAGATGGTTTTAAACCAAGACTAAGGTAAACCCAGGTTTAAAATATACCCATCACTTTCTTATGTCATATAACAAAAAGAGACGGGGCTACTCTAAAATCAGGGTTTTTCTTAGACCATCTTTTGTACTATGGGGGTTTTTGTTATATGATATAAGAAAGTGATGGGTATATTTTAAACCTGGGTTTACCTTAGTCTTGGTTTAAACCATCTTTTGTAATAAGGGGGAAGGGTCTCCAGCCAATGCAAACGTTACATTCAATTGTCATCATTTATAGATGGAAATGAAATAGAAAATGTATACTATTTTATTAGAGTAGTAGATTTATTCTCTAAAAGGTTTACGCACAGATATGAATGATTGGAATGAAAGGTGTTTGTTAATGTCGTTTTATATAAACTTACATTTGGTAAAGCACGACGCATACGCCTGTCGCTGCGAGCTTTAGCGACCTCTTGCAAGAATTCATACAGCAGACTGGGGCGAATTGACCGCAGTACGGACAACTGCTCCCGCGTCAACATAGACACGTAGTTATTTGCTGATGATAAACCTGAAATATTGCCCTTTTTAGTACCTACGTATTCACAAAATCAAAAGATTTGCACCCTAATTCCGTAACTCACTCGCAATCGAAACCGCTTCGGATGTTTTTTTTAAATTATAAATACGACTTGTTCCTAAGAATTTATACTATGAACTCCGTATTCGAGTGATGCGATGGGTGAAAGGATTTGTATCAGACCAAATCCATTTCGCGAATACTACGTTCATGGTAGGTATTAGCGCCTTGGCAAAAGCTTTTTTGAAACAGGAATATCATAGTCGGACCGGTTCCAATTGCGAATACGTTACATAATTCCCTTGCTGATGCAGAAACGTAGTATCAGAATAATACTTACTTTTGACGAGAAAGTCGAATGTATCCATCATTTCGTTGTTTCTCGAGTTTTGCAAATTCGCATTATCAGGCCAAGCATTAGACGATCCAGATTCCGACCGGCTACCATAACCTGCAAACAAACATTTTAATGGTTACCTGATCATGGAAACAAAATATATACATGCTTAGGTTTGTATATGTATAGTAAACATATTACCTGTGAAATAGTTATTGAGACTGGCATCGTCGTTGAACACGTCAGATCCATTCATTCGGATATTTGTTAACAAATCCTCCATTTCGGCGACAGAGGGAGCTGGACAGCAAAATATAGGTAACACAATGTGTAAAATAATATAAAAATAATAATACATTTATTATAATATAGAATAAAATAAATAAAGAACGGGACCGCAATATATAATTCGTAGTGTTTGTTGTTTGCATCAATGAATACGATTCGCGTAAATTGCAGAAGATATTATTTTGAGAAAAGTTCTATATCTACTCGCGGATACTTGATATAGACACTAGTTATTGAAAGTCATTTTAAAGACCTATAACAAAGGAAAGACTTCCGTTAAAATAAAGTAAATCCTTATAAATAACGTACAACCGCCCGAAAATATCTGCGAGCTTCGCTTGTAGGTATGTGTATTATTGAACGACTCCTATTGTAGAACGTCATTCGCACTGTTCGCAGATATTTCCGACGAGTTGTAATGTGCATACCTGAATCGGCAACTCTGGGCTCTTGCTGGGTCAGCATGTTCAACAGTTCGTTGCCCCCGAGACCCTGCATCATGGGAGTCATAGATGACAACACTTCTGGGTTATTGCCCGCGTTTCTAGTATCCGCAAACGCGTAACTATCCTGAGAATACGTGTAGGTAGTTGGAGATAATAATACCTACGTAGATATGCTACATTGAATAATATAATGTACGAAGATCAATTTAGGAAAGGCCAGTGAACAGTACTTTTATATATCTAAAACTCATTTATATTTAACGCAATATAAAAATGGGAATAGAACTATCCGTTCCAGGTTATTGCAATAGGCAGAGTTAATTCATATCGAAATCATTTTTAATGAAGTTAATTCATGCGAAGTTTTTTAGGTGCCTGTCCATTACATATTTCCCGATAGCTATAGTCAATTTTAACAGCTAAATCATAATGTCAGACGTGGCCAAAATTCAATTCAATTGATTATTTGTCCCCTATCACGTATTACGTATTAAAAATACCAATTAAGTATTTTGATAAGGTGTGGGTACTTCTGCGTACAAACATCATAGGTACTTACAGTAGTTGATGTAGGATTTTGATCACCAGCCAGTGTAAAAATTGGTTTCTGTTCCTCCGTATTAAAACTTACCGATACAGAATCCATTTCAAAAGTATACTCCAAAGAATTCGACAAAAAACTAAATCAGACGATAAAATGTTGACCGTAAGCCGCCGACGAAGTAAAAGAACTACTGCACCGTAGATGCACCATTTATACTAATTACACTTCTTACATACGTACAAACATAAATACTTATATGTAGGAAACTTGTTTTTGAGCTAGTAATCAAACCTACCCCCATTTGAAAATATCTATGGCACAGATTGAAAATATTATCACTGAACATAAGATACTATTATTTATAAATACTTGATCCTCATGTTAGTTATTATTAACGAAGGATTAAAATGTAAAGTGAGGTAAATATGTTTTGACTAAGTATATCAATGAGCTGCAATATTTTCTAGAAGGAAGGTAGTTGTTTATAAATTTTTATCGCGCTCTATCTCTGGTATCGTTATGAACTAACCAAGTACCTAACTTAATGTTTTAGTTTTGATATTGTAACATTACATTCTACTTACAACGTTCATTACGTATAATAATAAAACACACTTAAAATTTAACTCAAACAATGATACTACTATTTACTAACTTTAGAAATGGTTAGTTATTTACTGATGTTAAAATTACTATGGAAGAATACTTGGTCAATTTAACGCCTAATTTGGACAGCGCCGACCATTTCTGCTCTGTCCTTCTCTAATAACTTGTATTAAATACCCACGGACTCATAGGGAAAATAAAATAAACATGGCAAAGGTGTTTTAGATTCTATTGGTTTAACTAACGTTCAGAGAAATTAATTTCAATGTTTTATTATTAGATATATCAGATATTATTTATGTAGCTATTATAATTGTATTATGTGCCAAAAAAACAGTATTTTAGATAATTCTACGATGAGGATTTTTTTTTCTAGAAACCTGAAATAATAGGTACTGTTATCAACAAAAAATGCTATATTTTTAATTAGTGAATCCATTTTTTCTAAACGCCTGACGCAAATGTGGCAATGGAACTATGGTTATATTAATTAGGATTAATACGGGAAACGGAAATATGGCAAACAAGAAAAATATATTGAACTAGCTGTACCCGGCATGCGTTGCAATGCACTTTTTCCTACATACTACCTACCTACCTACTACGTACCTTCAGAAACAAAATCAAAATAATACAAAAAGTTAAAACCATTTTCACGCATGCGGTAAACAAATGAAGAATATAGATAGACATACTGAGATAATTTCGTTTTTTTTAAATACTTACCAAAATTTTCTTTCATAAGAACCTTCACCAATCTAATCCAAACCTTCAATTACGACCATAATAAAAAAAAAATGCGAAATCGGTCCAGCCGCTCACGCGTGATGCCGTGACCAAGGGAAATAGGGATTCATTTTTACATAATATAATATAGATAAGAAGTAGATGCACGGTGTGCCTGGTACGGGTAATGCCAGAATATCAGGATAGTAAGCAGGTCCAAAACAAAGATGATGAAATAAAAGTCGAAACGTATTTAGTTCTTGACCATTTATTTCGCCAAATAGGTACTAGATTTTACAAGATTATTCTAAACTAATAATACAACTTTATTATGTCATAATTTCATAAACATGAACTATTGGCGTTACAAAAAACTAAGTATAATCACTTAACGTTACATTATAAATAATAAAAAAATAAAAATAGGAACTTTAAAAATGACGTGCTTGTTGATCTCCATCGGTAAGTTATGAATGACTTATTAACTATTTATTAAAAATGAACTACAACTAGTAAGTACTTTTATTGTAATTTAATTAGTAAGGGAAGAACCGGGGTTGCAGAAAAACCCTCCAAATCAACATGTCGACGGAAGGTTTTTGTGCTAAAAACAGTTAAAAGATACAATAAAAATATACTTATAAGAATTGAGGCGGACTCAACAGTATGTGTTAGGTATAATAGATTATAATATTATTTTAACACAACAAAAATTATAGTACTAGATTTAAGTAAAATATCTTATACAACATTAGTCTCAAAATATTGTATAAACTAAGAAATGAAATTTTTATTAAACATAATATTTTAGTACGACATGTTCATATTTCTATCGATGGCACAAATTAAAGTATGGATCACAAGCTGTCATAAATAACGACAAGTCGTCAAAGACTTCGAAACTATATCGCTGGTCAATATCGGCGTGCATAAAACTAAGATTGTAGGTATACAGTGTCTCATAATTTTTCACCAAAGAGTATCGTTTCAGTCATAATTACATATTTTATTCGAAATCAGATTTTCTGGTGGTTTCTGTACGTTTATACAAATAACGAGACGTTTGTATAAACTTGGCTTTGCACGCGCTGACGAACGAACTTTCTAACAATTGTTGGTGTGATGTTGATGAACGATGGTTTAACTTTAAGCCATGTAGTTCGAAGTTGGGACAATGTTTTATGTAAAGCGGCTTGTTATTACGTTGATCAAATGCAATCGAGGCTACATCCTCGCTTATGCCGCATAGGAAGAAGGTGCTATTTCCTACGTATATGAGTTGCCGCTAGTTTACAGAAAATAATAATCATTGCCTCACGACATTGCGTTCCGTTCATCTACGTTACAGCTACATCTTACGGATGATCACCTATCCATTCGTCAGCTTTTGGTTTAACCACTGTAACAGCGAAAAGTCGTCTGGAAACTGACATGAAGTCAGCTTGTCATTTTACAGCAACAACACGCCTACGCGGAACATCTAACAGCACAGTTTATTTCCTATACAAAAACTTGACTTCTTGCATTCGGACTCGAGACGAGCAAAGCAGAAGGCAAACACCGTTTTCAACGCAACGCTCGTTTAGGCTGAATATAGTAAGAAAGTGTTTTGAGCGAGCCCTAGCAGAACCAACAAACTGAAGTGGCAGTGTTCTGCCAATGTCTGTCGAAGGTCTCATAGCCATTGAAGCAGACGATGCCTTGAGATGGAGACTGCGAATGGGCCAACGGCATATGGGATCTCCCAGCAAATTTGCATCGTCGACGACGTGAAATAGGTTATGATATGAAGCTCTTTTTGAGAGCCATCTTTGTCCAACGGAAGACTGCGAATACTGGGATAGTTAATTTTAGAGAATATATGTGTCGTCGGGCAAATGTAGGAGTCAAGTATCTGTATTGTATCAACAGAAACAAAGTTTGTTCGTCAGCGTTCAGTCGCTGGTATGATGGAACGGTGGGTGCGGAGACAAAGCGACGTCGGCGTAAGAAAGGCGCCGTGCACAGGCGCGCTAGCTCTCGCTTTCGTCTTCTTCAGCGGGCGGCCGACACCGGTGCACGTATGCACTGACTGTCGAGTCATCCTCGTGTATCTGACACACCGTGCCGGGGCCGCAGTCGCAACTGTAGAGAAAAATAATGAATTCGTGGTTACTTCGAAGAATATTTAGCAAATCAGCCACCAATACACAAGCACGATAACACATGGGACTGAAAAGCAGGGCCGTATTTAGAGAAGCGCAACAGGGACTTTATCTTAGGGCCTCCACAAGAGAGGACCCTCCACAATATGAGTTTTTGAATTTTTAGATAAGAAAATATAAATGACAGATACTTCTTTCTGACAGATAGAAAAAAGTTCAAATACACGAGGTAGTTTTTTTAAAACATATCAACGGGCCTCCACTTCTTCGTTACCCCAGGGCCTCCAAACCTTTAAATCCGGCCCTGCTAAAAAGGCGCAAATCTTTAAAGTATCTCAGATTACAGCAGACCCATAGAGTAGACCAGTTAATATTAATGTCATAGTAGGATAATCAAATTGCTCGGTTAAACTATTCTTAGATGGTGGAGTTAGTTAAATCTGTGGAGCCGTGTGATTCTGATCAAGGAATAGGCTGTATGGCACGTGTTCCCTTCTTTTTACGGGTGCCATAAAAGACAATTCGGGGATATGTACATATATCGATATAATACCCATCGACAATACAGGTGCATCGAAAAAAATTAAGGTGTTGAAAAGCATGGCTTCAGGCCTCTCTCTGCATACCTCATATCCTATATGGCAAAACTAACTTTAGTAATCCAAGATGGTGTTGTCGAAGGAACAGCTCAAATATTGCGATACCTTATATCAAATAGTGTGTCTACGAACTTTCAGGGATCCCTGTTGGTATTCTGGTGTTTGTGTTGTATTGTAATTATATACTCACTATGTATTGGTGATGTTCATTTCTATATATTTCAAGCTGGGTTTGTATATAGACCAGGCGCAGGGTGTCTGAGGGGCGCACACCCGTTTACCACCCGTGTCTGTGCTGGTCGCGGTGGTGGACCGTGATCGCAGTAACTCCTCTTCCTCCTCAGTATTCACAGCTCGCTGGAACAAACAAACATGTCACTTATTAAAAAATTTAAGTGAAATTGTGTGCTTGATTCTGTCGCATCCGCAACAGCAGCAAAGAAATTATTGACAAAATGAAAACTGTCTGAAGATTCGTGGTTCGTTTGTGATTGTTTGTTATCATTATTTTAGTAAAAATTGGCTGGGCAAGGGTATTATAAAGTACAGGGCCGGATTTAAAGGTTTGGAGGCCCTGAGGCAACGAAGAAGTGCATTTGCATTTTTTGCGGACTAAGCCTGTCAAAAACAAGCATTGTGTAAAAAACCGTTTAAAGTAATCGCTTGTTTATGAGATTTTTTATTAGGTAGCAAGGCGCGATGCTCTTAAGCCTGGAGGAGTCGTCCAAATCGTTCGAGTTACGATTCACAATCACAATACAGACTGGAACTACATTTATTGCCTTTAAAAAAGTTTAATTACTTACTACGGAGATATAAAAAGACAATAAATAACTCGAATGATGCTGTCTACGAGATGATTCTAATTTGATTGATGTATGCCATAAATATTAACGATAGTACACACCAAGAGAAAAAAAAGCAAGTAGTTCTCTAACGGACACAACTCATTTTTTATCTGGCCAAGTAATTGATAACATTGTCTCAAAGGGCAATTAAGTTATCGAATACCTACGTGCGTCAATGTGCATTGTTGTCATGATGAGAATGTTAAGTTTCGTGGGTCATCGAAAATTATTTGTTTTGGCCTCAAAACATTATTTTACGGAGAAATGCGTCCATCTCAAGGGTTTCATGACGAATATTGTAATGAACTTTCACCTATACTAGATTTGAGACGCACCAATAAATATAGTAGGTGGGTTAGGTACCCATCCAAATAATCAACTGTCCTATTTACAATGGGTATCTACAAATGCGCACGTAGTCATTTTAAATACAGCCCGAACAGTGATAAGAACTATGGGAATGATTTCTATATAAAAAAATATTTTCATATTTCCATTATAAACACATTTCTAAAGTATGAACTTGAGTATTAAACCAACACTAAAATGAGACGCGACTTATCTATGTAGGCTTGACCTAAGCAAGACCGTAGTTAATATGATTACTTTTACTCGATAGTATAATTACAATATTACGGACAAGCCGCGATAGTAATACTTTAATTCTTAGCTATTAACTATAGACGCGTTATGCTATTTTTATAGGAAGGTGGTAATTAAAAAAACGATAGCTACGTTGCGTTAAAATCATCGACGTAGGTGGCTGCGACGTCAGTTATTTCAATGTAGGTATGACCGGGGAATTTGCTACTGGAAGTGCTAGTTATCAGGAAAATGTGCTATCATAGTCGGATGTATCGCACATCGTACGATTTGTACGCGGCGCGCCCTTGAGCGTATCCCACGTCCGGCATGCAACGATCACCACAAACCATGAATGAACTGAATGCCCGATGAATGACTAATACAAAACTATCACGTGGATCCGCGCTCGCATAACACGTAAACAGGAAGCAACATTCGGCTTTAGGTAGGTATATGGGTCGTTGACATTATTGAATTGTTTACATTACTGCTCCGAATTTGTACGTTGAAGTCAATGGCGTTGCGTATGAGACGTTGCGGTTGCGTCGTATACCCGATTTCGACATGTTTATGTATATTTGCTTATGTTTGTAAACATATAAATAAACATAATGAGTGTAGAACTTTTTTTACTACCATTCATCTATCAAACTACGGTTTACGCAAATAAATGACTAGGCATCTAAATATTAAGTTCAATATGTTTTTAAAGATGGGGCAAGCAACTTACCCTGAGTAAAATTCTAACACAAAAACGTATTACGACACGGGTTATCAAGTTTACTACAAATTATTAATATTATGATAAATAATAATAAGTAAATCATTTTCATTTGTAACAAACTGAAAACTTTAGTGATCTTACTGGTTGAGTGAAAGAAGGGGTCTCTGCCTTTTCGCCGAAAATTGTTTGCCAGATTTTCACTTGTCAACTAACGTCAATAGTCACGGCTCATCTTCCGTGCGGAAGATGTCCGGTCCTTTGGAAGGCTTACACGGGGACACAGTTCCAACGCGCAGAGGCCCCTTTGAGAACTTTAATCTAAAATGGGATGGGGCACCAACCGGGGACTATCCACGGCTGCACTATTGGAGTACAGTCATGGACCGTCCCAGGTGGGTGCAAAACTATTGTGAAATATGGTAAAAATAAACTGGTCTATGGGAGGGGGTGTTAAATGGACTATTTACGAGTAAACCATTTTCATCTATACTAATATTATAAAGAGGTAGAATTTGTTTGTTTGTTTGTATGTAGGAGGTAATCTCCGAAATTACTCATCCGATTTCAAAAATTCTTTCACCAATAGGAAGCTACGTTATCCCTGAGTGCTATAGGCTATATTTTGGGATCAAAAAATTAGGGATCCGTAAATTAACGGGAGCGAAGCCGCGAGCAAAAGCTAGTTTGTAATAAACTGAAAACTTTAGTGATCTTACTGGTTGGGTGAAAGAAGGGGTTCTCTGCCTTTTCGCCGAAAATTGTTTGCCAGTAGTATACTACCGTGAATTTTTTCACATATCCGAAATTAGCCGTTTAGGTGGCAGGGGGGGGGGGCACTTGATGATGGTTCTAAGCAAGAAATACGTCCTTTGTGATCGGTTTTGTAGTGATTAATTACTAGGTAAGTAGTTGAAAGAAAAAAAAACTTGCTGAAGTTGTAAACAGACAATTTATAATTTACCGTGACCGTGCGTTTATGTATAATATAGGTACTTATTGTTTTCCTTATTTACCTTCATACATAAGTAGTAGTATCTTATTACTTTGAATTACGTTGACAAGATCACGTTGTAAGAGTATTTAATTATTTACCAAATTATTTATCTTAGACGTTCTTAATTATACCCTGTTCTAATATTCTAATCTGTTGACATTATAAAATTATGATTTGATTTTGAGTAGGTAGGTAGGTACTTAGGGTATATCCTAATTCGTGTAATAGGGTGTTTGACTGAAAAAATCTAATTAGTCCGTCAGTTAGATTATCAAAAAATATATGACGCTTATTTTTTCTTTTGTTACGTAAACCAAAATTGACGAAGATACGACACTTTTAAAATTGGCAAAACGTCACAAGCCAGTACAATTTTTACTTGCTTCTAACGTCACAAGCCCCCACTCTCGAGTTTTGATGCGTTTTTATCTTTCCAAATATTCATAGATTTAACAAAAGCAAAAATATGTGTCCGTTATTTTTCAAAACTCTAACTGGCGGACTAATTAGATTTGCAATTTGTTGATGCTGTCAACATGCCTATTCCTTCAAACCGCGTTATCTACTGGTGACGCAGATTGACAGTGCGACAGACAAATTCAATAAAAAAAAGTTTTTTTTTCTCTGTCTGAGTCAGTTTAGCGCCTCGAGTTAACTGACTGCGCGGAGCGATATCGAACTAGTCGAGCCTGCCAGCTGTGTCGCCGTGCTTTCACTAATTTAAGTATGCGTGGCATCGAAATTGTCTACCTATATCACAATAGTACATTGTTACCCTAGGGGTGAAAGTAACTTACTTAGTCCCGAGACGGGTCCAATAGTTCGAGGGACTAAATAAGTCTTTAACCCGAGGTAAACACTGTGCAGTAAAAATAAAAACATGAATTATTTAAATAAAAAATGACTGATCGGATTGCCGCTTTCCCGCCTAGTAGGCTTGGGTAACTCCGGACACAACTATATCTTTGGATATGTATCCCGATTCGGATATGTTTCACTCAATCCTTGTTTATGAATCTTAATATATCCAGCATATCCGAGCGAGTATATGTAAATAAAAGTTATGTGTAGAAAATATGGTGACTGCATGCGGTCTTTCGCCTTTTGTTAACTTTTACTAACTAAAATAGCACATAGAAGAAATACGATTACTACACGGATTATTTTAAGAGGCGAAAATCCACTCTCTTACTTCTCCCTAGCTCCAGGATATACTAAACAATCTCTCAAATCACGCGTTCCGCGGAGCTACTATATACTCCGGGATATAAGTACTAGACATTCTCTTCACTCAGTCGCTCTGCAAAGCTCCGTAGCTCCGCGGATTTATTAAGCGGATATGGATATATTTACTGGATATATATCTTTATTTGGAATGATATGTCACATATCCAATCTTTCACTGGAGCTAGTTAGCCCAAGCCTACCGCCTAGGTATTTTGTTTTTTTTTTCTGTGGCCGGCCAGCTGTTGAGCCATTATTTTTCATTTTCATCATTGAAAAAATGGTAAATATTTTGCCCAAATCTATGATATTTTAAAGAAATAGTTGATACAAAATTATAATAAAGCCATTTAAAAAAATATATTCTTTAATTCATACATAACATTATGTTATTACAATTTTACATCGCGCTGTAATTGAGTGGCTGTATAGAAAGTTGGAACATGGTTCAATCACAGTCTACCTATATCTTACTCCTTACAGTCGGTCAACGTAGAACATTGTCGCAGAGCAATCGTGCGGGGGGTTGCGGGGTGAAGGGGCGAGGTTATGTCCCGAGTAGCCTTAATGCGTACTTGGGACATAACCTCCGCCCCTACATAATTTTGACATTTCATAGGACCTGTCAAATGTATGGGTGTTGACCCACTGTATGTAGTAGGTAAGTAGGTACACCGTGGTATTACTTTCAACCCGCTCCTCAGGCAACTTCAGACCTACTTTCCGAGATCTTGAGTAATGAAAAAAAAATTGTTTTATGCTAAATAGGTATGTAGGTACCTACACTACCTACATAATATTAAAACCTTCTAAGGTGGTTTAGATACGATCACTTAGGTATCCTTAAAGCAAGAATACAAAGTTCATTTTTGTTTTATTTTCCATTATGTAAGTTAAATCCCGTGCGGGGTTAATCTATACCAGTTATAATCCTATTGTATTAATACACAAGTAGAATAAATTTCTTATGGAACAAGTATAGGAACGGCGGATCTAATGTTTACAGCAAAATACAATGTAATGTTAGCTATTATCTTAAAATTTAATTAGTTAATTTATTCTAAATAACACTTTCTCTATACATAGATAGGTGCAGAGTCCAACTTATTACATAAAACTAGGTAGGCACGTCTAGCGCGATATCGCTCCGCGCAGCCTAATACGTCGGGGCTCGGGGCGCTAAAATCTCTCAAAAACAGAAGGCCAATTCTCGTAATTAAAAATGTTCAAAATATAGTTTCGAACTAGTCTCAGTCTAGTCTCAATCTCATAAATATGACAAATGCTATTCTTGTTCGTTAACAAACAACGTCAAACGTGAGATTATATTGAAATGAGATTGAAAGTTGACTGAAGCCAAAAGGATATTCTGGTTACATTATGTATCTTGACAAGTTGGAATTCTCGTTTATTTCTAGAATTTTAGTCTATCTCTTCGTCTGTCATTTTAAGTTGACTGAATTAACATTAGGTAAGTATATCGAGATAGACTGAGATGATACTGAAATAGGACCGAACTTTAAGTGTACCGGAATACCATTTTTTATTCAATTCATAATTTAATCTCAGTTCGGTCAACCTTCAGTCTTACTTCAAATTAATTACGAGAATTGGGCTTCAGAACATCATGTTTTATTATAGTTTTTTTTTGTTGAATTTTTAAAATCCCTTGCAAGGTCAATTGCTGCCACCAGTAGATCATGCGATTTGAAGGAATTACACGAATTCGTTTACACCTTGTATAGTATTTCTCATTGTAAGCGAATGTATTCTATTTTGAGAAATAAATACCTATCATAAACCATAACAAAACCTTCTTGCTCTACCTCGTTCATTAATACGACTTTTTTTTTCATCATTATTTTTGTCGAGGCTTCAATGCACTTCGTCTACTTGCACGGGGGGACAAGACGTCCATACTTTAAAAACTATAATTCCTAGTTTTCCCAAAGGTTCTACTCCCAGATTACCTATTGAAGAAGAAAAGTGGAGTGGGAAGTATTTACAAGGACACCGTTCTTTAAATTTTATTACGCTGTATTAAATGTCGGAAAACATGTACCTAGGTACCTTTAAAGTCGTTATTCCGATTCTCTAATAATCGATTCAAGATTGTAAACAGATCCAAGAAATGTGTTTATGTGACGACGCGACGTCATTCATAAGAAAATCATGTCAACAACGCAATTATTAATGTCCACAATGTTGCGTAATTTATTATTGCGAAATCTATCACAACTAATTATGTGTGGGAATAGGTTAGCACCGTTTAATTTTCCAATAAGACAGATGCAATAATTTCTAATCTCCGAATTTTTTTGCCATCTTCCTTGCGCAGTGCGCTCACAAGAATGACAGTACGAATACAAGACTTTTCATACAAGAGGCAAAGGGAATATATTTTCCACCAACTTTTTGGAAGACGTCGTAAAATCCGCAATCTTCCTTATATTTTAATTTTTAAACTTGGCAATAACTTAAAAAAAAATTCTATTTTCTTGAATTAAAAATAAAAATAATACATAAAAAAAACTTTGTGTTCTTCTTTTATATTGTTTAAAAAAAATGCTGATTTGTTCGTTATCTATTTACTTTTCTGAAAACAGTAAACCCGATTATGGTTTTAAAGTCACGAGTATGGCGCATGTTGTTGCCACAGAATCTTGTTCACAAAAAAACCTTATTACCACAAAAATATCATCTCAAGATCACCAACGCATTTAACTAAATGTTTTGAATGAACGCACGTCGCGGCCACACGCAGACATTATTCACAGTCCACAAATAGAAATAGTATTTGACAAATACGTAAATGTTTACCGGGAAGGTATTTTCATCGTTGTTTTGAATAAAAAAACAGATTTAGGCATGAGGCCTTCAAAAACCGACTTCAAGAAAAACTGAAAGAAGTAAAATAATTACCACAATTATTATAAAATTAACAGTTTCAGAAGTCGGTGCTAATCCACGCTAAACTAAATCGATGGCACCAACTTCTGAAACTGTAAATTTTATAATTAAAGTACTTAGTAATTAATTTTACTTCTTTCAGTGTTTTTTGAAGACGGTTTTTACTTTTTGTAAAAAAAAATTGAATACTTTTTAGTGCCACAATTACAATAGCGTACAATTCGTGGACCACAACAAGTATGTAGAACGTCGTATACGTAGGTAATTCATTTTTAAACTACTAATAATATTGAAATAAAAACTTCTAAACCAAACTTAATTTAATTCACGCGGGACTAACTTGAGAGTATTCCGTCAACTAAAAAAATAATTAAGTACTCAAATCGGTCCACAAATCTTGGGCAAATCGGTGTACATACAACATTAAACAAAAACAAAACGATACGCGTCGAATTGACAACCTCCTCCTTTTTGAAGTCGGTTTAAAAGTTAGAATGTCAACAATTACAACTGTGGACATTGCCTGTGGTGAAACTTGAAAGAGGAAGCCTGTCTAGCTGAGTTGACAGATTTATTGAATTCTAATTTAAACTACTTACCTAAATAATGATAACAACCGAAGTCTCATACAAAAATAAAACGAGACAGTGAAATATGTCATAGAATCACATAGATTTCGTATTTTAAAAAAAAACGTTAAAAGTCCTCGAACTAGAAGACTCGGTATCTACCGAAAAGCAGTGAATATTTCGGATTTTGATAATATACAATTACCTACGTAATTTTTGTAGGAATGAATTGTTGTGTTAAATTAGATCATAATACCACTACGGAGTATTCTACCTACTGTGATTTAATTACAACTAGCTGTGCCCGCGACTCCGTCCGCGTGGAACTCGGAAAACAACATTGTGTCGCAGTAACTAAATAGTGTATATGTATTCCATTTATTATAATAATAGACAAAGGTGTCCCACCAAGGCACTTATATCTTATAAACCATTTCTTTAGGTAGAGTTTCAGCTCTTCTTGATTGACCGTAAAGGTTCATATAACCATAATACTAAAAACGCGTTGCTTATTTCCATACATTTCCTTGCTAAAATGGATTATAATTGAATATTGATATTTATTGTGATAATGTAACGAAACCTTATGGCGATACAAAAATGGCTACAACGTCATCTAGTCACAATCGGCGAACTAAATCAAAATATTTTACGCAGTGCAGTCTATAAAATGATTTCATTCGAGGTGTAGAATAGGAAAGTAGGTACTTTAAATATATAAAAATTTCACCTATAGAAGACTTCATTTTATTTTTATAAGTTAGAAATAGGTACTGCTTTCAAAGATTTCAAAAAGTTTGATCTGGAAATCGAACCAACCCAAATGCGAAAAAATATCATCTGTATTTTAATTTCACCAATCGATAGGATCAATAATACGGATCAAATCGCTCCAATAAACATTGTGTCTGAAATTGAAGGAAGACCATAAAACGAAAATTAAAAACTTAGATACATTTCAATTCAAGCACTTATTAATTGTTGTTAGTTCTCATTTTTTCCACTTCGTTAAATTTAAGACAGTGTGTTTGTTGGAGAGATTTGATCCTGATTATTGACCATAAAGATATTATCAACAGGTGCCACCAGATGGTATAGCTTTGTCAGATTAATTCCCGGTTCAGGCAAAAAAGTCAGTAAAGGCAAATATTTCTTACTTTTAAAAATAAAATGAAGTCACCTTTGAGTGAAATTTGCAATTTTTAATATTTAAAGTACTTACTTTCCCTTCATGGCTATATGTTTTGGGACATTACCTAAGGCTTAAATAAACTTAATAAAACGGCGACGACAGGCTTTGAATAGTTCTGACAACAATGAACAAAATAAAATATGTAAAAACATTCCAAAAAGTTACAAAAAGTGTATTTTTTAAAGTGAGGTTTTAATGCAGGACACTGAGCCAGCGACCGTTCACTGCAGCACTTACCTAATAATGTTCCGCTGCTCGGCTCCTACGAACAATAGCGTGATGATATATATGTACCAGCAAAATTGTCGCTCTTTACGCAACACATCAGCGAAAGTCCCATCAAAATCCATCCACGGGATTTTACGTGATGTCCGGACGGAAAGACAAAAAGACACAATAATTCTAAAAAAAAAAGTTATGGTTTCTGTATCGATAGTATAGTACCACCGAATCGAAATTTTGGAAAAATATTTAATTACAGACAAAGTGCACTTTGAATTTTATTAATAGTAAATAGATTTATAAATACGTATTTAAGTATTCATAATAAAATAAATGAGTATTTCAAATTAATCTATCGTATTGCCTTGTACAATAAAAAATTTAGAATACCTACACTCGCTTATGAAATTGAATGTATTTCTCTTCCACTGCCATTCAGATAGATAGGTACCTAATACATTTTAAATAACAGTTAGTACCTTTTTCTTATAGCATTTCAATAGACCTTCCGTAGACTGAGAATAGTAATATATTCGTTGATTATATTTCCTCATAACGTGATTTGATACACGTAACGCCATCTATTGAAAATAAATGGTAGGTATACACAAATACATGCTAAGTTCTTCTAGAAAACTTAAAATTCGCATAACTTTTGATTGCGTGAACCGATTGCGATGAAACAAAAAACATATGTTACTTAGAGATAAGCACAATATTTATTTATAAAAGTCAACAACATTGGATCAGTTGTTTTAACGTGATGCTTGAACAAACAAACAGATAAACAGATAAACAGACAAACAGACAAACAGACAAACAGATAAACAGACAAACAGACAAACAGACAAAAATTCCAAAAATGTTAAAAATGGGTTCTACTGGTTATAGTTTAACATCCCAACCAGGTTTTTTCAAAATTTTTGCTATGTACAGACACGCCATGTCTACAGATTTATTATATGTATAGATTAATAATAACAAGGAAGTTTTCATTCATGAAAAACTTTTGAATCTTTGTACGATAAACATTTATTTTTAGTGCTGACTATATCTACATAAAAATAACCTAGCCTAGAACAAATAATTAAGTAAACGACTGTATTGATTTTAAACTTAAAACCTACTACGAGTAGTTTTGTTTTGGTTTATGTAAAGCTTAAGTAGGTGAGAGTACCCATCTACCTATATTCTCATATTGATCTTCATCTTTATCGGCATAACCAGTGAACCGAACAAGA
The DNA here is from genome assembly GCA_905220435.1 of Amphipyra tragopoginis. Classification (NCBI taxonomy): domain Eukaryota; kingdom Metazoa; phylum Arthropoda; class Insecta; order Lepidoptera; family Noctuidae; genus Amphipyra; species Amphipyra tragopoginis. The sequence goes on from HG992006.1 coordinate 11,970,036, forward strand.
GGCAGTGCAAACAAGATTTCATTATCATTCCTTGAATCGTACGTCTTAAATCGTATAAATTGTGGAATCATGTTTTACAATGTGCGTGTTATAAATGAGAAAAATCGCGCACTTTTACATACTTGTAACTATGAAAGTGCAATTCATTAATAGTTATTTCGTTTATCAGGATTTTTATTAAACACATTTTAAGACTATGTCATTATTACAGCAGGACCAATAAATGTTAATAAAGCGTACAAAAAGAACAAAAAAATAATTACCAGGAACTATTGTGACAATGAAGCATTTCATAAAACAGGGATGACGTTATAAACGACTGATTACAGTGAACCACACCCAAAACACCAATGAGATAAATTATTTTTAATAACAGTATCTAGGTACATAATTCAAATAAGATAAACGTTAATGACTAGATGCGAGACTTTGAACTGAACCATTTGTGTGAGAATCCAATCTGTTTCTGATAATTATATAGTAATTTATCATTAAAGATCAGTTAACTCTGCTATGAGTCGGACAATTTTTTTTTATTTTTATTAATATAGAATATTTCTATCCTTTAATTACAACTTTTATGTAAATAGGTATTGGTGACAATTATAATACCATTTAAGGGCTGTACGCACCTTCCAATAAAGGATCCGATTAGAGATTATGGGACCCGTTTCAATTCTTCCAATTATTGTTGTATAGAATTGAATGCAATTTTGTCATGTTGTGCAATTAGCATTTAGATCGGAAATTGATTTCGGTCAACATCAATAATAAGATATTATTGTTTAAAGTTTCAAAAGTGTTTTATGAATGAAAACTTTCTGATAATTATTTTATTGTAAAAATAATGATAGAGTAAGCACTAAAATATATGATTTTGCAATGACTAGTACTATTACAAATTTAGAACCATTGTTCTAAATTTGTAATTTAAAACCATAATATATATTAATTATAAACCATAAAATTTAGAACCATTATTGGTTTAGATACTGAATTAATTTTAAAATACCGAAATATTGATTGCCTTTTGCTGTTGACTGTACAAGCTTCAAAATTCACATTTAATGTATTAACTGAAGAAAGTTAAACCATGATGTTTGTTTTGCCCCAACTCTGGTTCGAAATGATTACGTTAATTTATTATTTAATCAATGCACTTTTTTCACATCACTGTACCAAAGTAATTACTTCAATGTGAAACTGCAGCACTAAAACGTTATATCATTTTTTTAAACACATCCCAACTTAATAACTTCTGAACACACTATCTATAAGCTGGTTATTAAAAAGCCACTCACCCTATCCCTAGGAACCATAGCGGTGACAAAAGCACACATTGCGAGAAATACCAGCAACCCTCGCTTCATGGTCACAAACGTCGCTACTCGAAAGAAAGTCGTGTACTTGCAAAAAAAATGTTTGGCGCGCGCGGTGACGGAGCGTGCCGGAGTGGCGTCGGCGGGCGGGCGCGCCGTTATAAGTACCTACGCTGGCACAGTGTGAAGAGGCCCCCGTCGGCCGTCGCACCACCGCCACCGCTAAAGATTTTCCTAACAAAATCACCACTACTGTACTACGATACTAGGAAATTTATCTATATTATTGTTTGTTATTATTATTAAGCTGACATGAATGGACGAGCGAGCCTTTAGGTGATAGCGATAACCAACGACACGCACGCCGCCCGTCACATAATAAATATTGTGTTGTTATTGTAGTGATGCACGGTTGAGTTCAAACATAAATACTTTTTAATAGCTAAGGAAAGGAACCTATACGAATAAATTACGCAGAAACGAACTTTACTAAGATTTCTTCATTGAATGAGATTTATAGAAAAAGAAATAGCAATTTTCATTAAAAAAAAAACGCTCCCCAATACCCTGCGATCTTCAAAATTGTGGTATACACACAATTGTCTTTACCTACAAGAAAAGAAAAAGACTGCAACAAAAAATAATGAGTATCTATTTTAAGAAGCTAAAAGTATCATTAACTTAAACATAAGTATGATTTGCTTGAAATATACAATACATGTCATTTATTTACAAGTCCAGTCCTGATAAAATAATCATGAAGCACGCTTTACTAATTTCGCATAATTTTCTCCAAAGTCACTGAGATCAGCAATGTGAAAACAGCTACTTGTTTTAGCTTCCAATTGGAGTTTGAAATTTTACTGTGGTAGCCTCCATTCAAAGTAAAAAAGCAAATAAATACAAACCTAACATACTTACAACATCTAAAAATTGAAGGGACTAAGTTAACAAAATCATAAAGATGTCAAATACATGGGGAAGAAACATAATAAATGAAACATCCATGGTAAAATGCTGTAAAACCGGAGAGGTACCGCTTGCCCTTGCCCTGACGACAAATATGTTTACTGTTGCATCATCCTTAACTCCGAATGGATGCAAATAGATTTATTCTCTAAACTCACGTCGCTGCTGCAGTTTTTCAATTCTCATGAATTTGATGAGACCAATATAATAAAGGGAGGTCTCGAACAGAAGGGAAGATCGTAGAAATTCAAACTTAGGCAAAATGCAGGTTGTTGAATATTGGTATGGTACTGAATTTTCATAGTTACAATACAACACCTGTGGAAGATACGCGTGTGAATTAATTTTCTAACTGGATTTAAGCTGAATCGTCATTGAAAACTGAGATGGCATGGAGAGTTGTTTCAATACTAAAATAAACCTAGTATAGTAAATATCTATGAGATGAACTGTCGAGTTCATAAAATAAAATACGAGTTTATAAAATTATGGTCTCCATTTTATCATCTGTGCTGTGATGTCTTACATGTCTCCATGGAACTACAAATATTTCATCCAAACAAAAATAGTAAACTCATCTACTTAATACATTTTCAAAGTAAATTAATAAATTAACAGGACATAATAAATAGAGCAAATCTCAAAAACATAATATACCATAATCTGATAAAATGTTTGATTATAAACTTAAAACAAACCTTAATTTTATTTCGATTATGTAATGTGTTACAAAAAGCATTTCATTAATTCCGTCCGTCACGTCAAATTCTGTCAAAAATACTGTGCTGAATCATGGAAAAACTAGACCGCGGAGGCAGTTCCTTTAAGCCGACTACGCGAAAGCAAGTTTATTAGACCCTATTATATTTCTACGCTACAACGTATGATCGTGACGGATTACAGCCATAACCACGAGCTTAACAAACATATGTATTCGTGAACGGGTTTCCTATGACTTTACTTTACTGGGAACTGGGAACGCACATTCCACTTCACGCCTTCTACCGCCTAGGAACACGCAAGTGTCAATTAACAGAAACACCAAGTACAGCAACGCGAATGAACATACGGCAGGTCTAGTAATAGTAGTAATCATTCACAAATTGTTATGGAACAAATCTGCTACAAAATTCCGTAAAGCAGTGTAATGAATTTAAAAAAAATCTTGGATACCCCCTGTCATAGACGTTCATTCGCGTTAGTGAACCATTAACTAAAAATTACTTTAGGGTGACTAGTATTATGTGCCACAAATTCAAAACTGATAAATGTAAAAATACGAAAAAAGGAAATAAAAATCTGTGCCACCCTATTGAAAAAAAAGTTATAAAGTCCTTATACCCTATATAAGGACTTATACCTATTTTCCCAAGGGGCCCAGAAATGTACTGGTTTGACATAGGTACTTAGTTTTATCCATCCAAAATTTAAGTGCTGGGCACTTGTCGGTGTAGCAAGCAATTTTCATCTGTCTATCCAAAGCTAATTTCTTCATGTCTTTGCATGTTAAGAATTCTACCTTTTCCTTCAATTGGTCTATGTATTTTCTTCCTGGTCTACCACTGGTTTTCCAAGATTTATATTTGCCCAAATTTGAATTTGTAAGCAACGCCGCTCCGCCATGAACTGCAAAGATAATTGTAGTGACCACCCTCAAGAAATGGTAAGACAATGGTGTTTTAACATTAGTTGAAGCAATTAAAATGGCCCGAGCCGGTTGAGGTTCTCGAATAGTGCAGTCTCAATCCCAGCAGTGCACGCTGACGCTGCTGGTTCCTACTTCTGTCGTAGTCAGCTTTTTTACATCGTATTAGGGCTTTCAAACACCGGTTTTTTTTTATAGTAGTGATCAATACCGTGATCACGGTATTGAACACAAGTTCAATTAGGACATTAATATAACCATTAAAATACGTGTTTTTATTTTCAAATCAGTCTTTATTATGGTTACTTTCTGAAAATAATACAAAACTCTCGTATTAAGTAGTATAACAATTTGGTATTGATTGATTATAGGACTAGAAATTAGGAACGTAACCAAAACTTAAACTAAATCTAGTCATTTTGCACATAGGCATTTCACATGGACTTTATAACGTATATACAAGTTTAGTTTTAGTATACACTAAACATGAAACTAGTTTGTTCAGAATCACTAGGAGAATCGGTTGGCATAGTTTTGATACCACGTTAGGTAAATCTTGCATATTTTTTTTTCATAAATTTCATTTTTATTTCAATAAATTTCTATGCATAACAGTGGACGGGAATAGACACCTTGAGGTTTGAGACTGTCCGCTCGGTCAGTTTCCGTGTATATAGACAACCCCTGCATAGGACATCTCACACATTTCACACTCTACTGGGGAACTTAACGCAACATAAACTAAGGTGTTACTTGGAGATTTTAAATCTTGTTGGGGTGTCTCGGTTTTTGTATGTACTAAAAATAGAGCTGTATAAGTACGGCTCGATTTCGGGAATCGGCTTAGGCGGGGTGCGGGAGAGTGAACTAGAGATAAGAGCGGGCGCTTGTGCTGGTGACAACTTATATCCGTTTAAAGGATTTCGCTGACTCCCGCTCATCCCCGACGAACAGTTCGGGTTTCGAACCAAGCACTCCTGCATTAGCTCCCGCTTCATGCGCTCGTACAAAACGGGAATGCTACTCTTCGACGTAGCGAGAGCCTTCGACAAGGTCTGGCACAACGGTTTATTATACAAACTGTACCAATTCAACGTGCCAGACCGTCTCGAGCTCATCATTCCAGACTTTCTGTCGGATCGCACCTTCCGCTATCGCCTAAAAGGTACCCTCTCGTCCCCTCATCCCATCCGCGCCGGAGTCCCTCAGGGCACCGTGCTATCGCCCCTTCTGTTCACGCTGTACACCAGCGACATTCCCAAAAGTGGTTTGGCCAAGTTGGCTCTCTTCGCCGACGACACAGTCATCTACTATTCCGGTAGGATAGGAGTCTCGATAGCATCACTCGAACCCTCCAAACCGCAACCGATGCCCTCGGGGACTGGTTCCGGAGATGGAGAATAGAGGTGAATTCCGAAAAGAGCACAGCCGTTCTTTTCGAGAGATACGGTGACTCCCACACCCGCATCCGTCCCGTCCTCATGTTCGGCAAACAGATCCCTTGGGAGATGAAAGCCAAATACCTGGGGGTTATCCTCGACCACCGTCTGAAATTCATAGACCACATCAAAACGATGCAAGCTCGCGCCGCTTTTGCTGTTGGTCGCCTTCACTCCACGGGAGTGCCACCGCTGCCGGCGCCGGTTGCCATTACGAGTGCCGGCGGCGCCGGCTTCCAAACTGGCTGCCGGCGCCACGCAGACTTCACTGTTTTTTTTACAACTTCAAGTCCTCTTCAAACTCTTCATGACACGATTATTCGTCACCCACTCTCATTTTCACAATCAAAACAAATGAAAAACTTATAAGGGGATGTTTGTAAGGTTGTTTGGGTTTCCAAAGCAGTTCCAAGCAGCGGTTCCCAATGGCGTTATTTTTGGGTGCCCGCGCCGGCAGCGGAGGCACTCCCTTCACTCAACCCTTAAAGCGCGCAGTAAATTGTCGCTTAGAACTAAGCTGAGAATCTACGTGACGTGCGTCCGCCCCATCCAGAATCCAGTTTTGCGCAAAGCCGCAGCTGCCCCGTGGTACATGCGTAACGATCAACTCCATCTCGATCTAAAAATGCCGACCATCAGGCAACACCTCAAACGCAATTCCAAGCGTTCCAACTTCGACACTGCCCCGCGCCATCCGAATCCCCTAATCGCTGCAGCAGCTGACTAGAGCCCCTCTCTCATCAGTAAAGTACGCCGTCCCAGGCACACACTTTTAGAGCCCGATGACAAAATTACCCACCTCAGGAGGCGAGTAAATCGACCACATTACACAGCGTCCGCCGCCGTCCAGCTTATCGTGCTCGCCGGCGAGACCCGTCGCGACGTCCCACCGCCGCCGGTCACGATCCACCGACCTCTCCTGTCGTAGAACCGGTCGTCTCTTCAGACTCTGCAGTCACACCGATAATTCAGCCCTCATCAAGCTGTCTCTCCCGCCCAAGACCCTGCCAGCAATGTCCTAAGCCGAAGTCCGAGTCCCAGGTAGTCATGATGTTAGTGTAGTTTATGTAGTTAGCTTAGGTTAAGTATTTCACTTCCCCACCATTGGCTGGAGATCCTTCAGGTCTCGCCAATAACTGCCCGGTTACGTAGAAGGGCCGCAAGGACCATCTAAAGCAGCCAAAATGAAAAAAAAAAAAAAATGGCGAAAACAAGTGTGTGTATCACACAGTACAATTTCCTACTACTTATTACAACAAACCGCAATAATATATTATCACGGTATTGGCTCGACAATACCGTGATTAAGAAAAAAAAACAAAAAATTATTGGCATGTTGTCATTCATAAAACACTTTTGAAACCTCGTTTAATGATCAATATTTTTTTACGGTGATTGTACTAACTGTATTATTGTAGGATCTAATAAATAATAATGAGTTAGGTTCATATAACTAATGCGTCAAACTTAATTGAAGACTTCTATGAAAGCGATAAGATAAAACTATGTTACGATTCGGATCACGCTATGCGGTTATCGAGCGATGATTCACACATTGTCAAACGTTAACTTTTCGTGGCGGCTCTTTTATTTGGGGGGCCGCTGGACCTATGACCTTATGGAAATATACACACACGGACCGTGGAACTTTTATAAGGAAAACACTATTTCAAAGTCACATGACATTGTCCCTTCGTGCCTCGGAGAGTACGTGAAACCGTTGGTCGCGGTTGTCATTATTATACGTATTTATTCAGTATCGAATCTGACTGACGAGCGGTCTAATCATACTCCATGGTGCAAAAAACCATCAGAGCCTTAACAAGTAACACGGTAGCATCGGCATGCAATGCAGCACAGATTGCTTGACGCCGCGTTTTTATACGTCATATCTCACAGAAATCTAAATAGTGAGTACCTATCTCATCCTCTTGAAATCATCATCATTATTCAGCCGAAAGACGTCCACTGCTGGACGTAGGCCTCCCCCAAGCATCGCCACATCGACGGGTCCTGTGCTTCTCGCATATAGCAGATTTCCGCGACCTTCACCAGATCATCAGTCCGGGAGCCTGCCGTTTTGCCAAAATTATTTTGACAAAATTTCATTATCCAAACGCATTTCAGCAACCTTTTTTTATACCAATGCAATATTTTGGAATGATTTTAGTACGCACATTTTCATTTGGTCAAATTTTTACTCGGCAGAATATTACCAAGGATAATATCATTAAGGCATTTGGTCTTTAATCAAATGATTTGTAGCAAACAATCTTTAGACAATAAACATTTAGTCAAATTATTGTAACACGCTTATATCTTTTTTAAATCGAAACAGCTAGGTTAGGCAGGTTAGAACTGTGACCACACAACATATTTTTGATTTTGTGTAAAATATGTTATACCAACTGAAATATTTGACTACATTAAAATTGGTAAAAGTACTAGTTGGTAAGCAAGTTATTGTTTAAACGTTCACTTGCCAAACATTAGGTTTGCGTTACAATTTATTTGTGAAGAGTTTATTTGCTAAGTAGTCATTTGGCAAATGAAATTATGCAGAAACTTGTTTGGGAAGTGATAATTTGGCAATTTTTTTTCGATGAATCAAGGTTAACCCCATCAGTCCACCTTGACTTAATCTCTTAAAACCACAGATAGTCTCCCTCTTCATTGCCGAAAACCACACGACAATTATATTTTATAAACTAGTATTTAAAGCTTATCTCATTGAAGGCATTGCCTCTGGCTCGTTACCAATGCCTTTAATTCTCTGCTCTGGGATGCGGTAAGGGCACAGAATAAATATGGTAAGAGTAGCTCTGGAACACCATTGTGTGTCTTATCACGTCGCGCGTAATTGAGACGCCTCCGAAATGGGGTAGAGATGGGAGAATCTATCGGAGGGAGATATTTTGTGGACCCAGAACTGACCCTTGCGGAACTCTCTTTCCACGAACCCACTGCTCATCACTATCCGGTCTTAATTTACGTATTCGAACACTATGAATAATCCTAATCCTAACTTCCTAATCGTAACTTCCTAACTTGTAAATGCGAAAGTAAGGGCGAGGCCACAACACCGCGTTGCGGCGTCGCATCGTAAAAATCTACGACGCGTAAACTGCAACTGTGTATTGCTGTGCGACGTCGTTTTTGCGATACGACGCCGCAAGGCAGTGTTGTGGCCTCGCCCTAAGTTTGTTTGTTTGTTACCTTTTCACGCCTAAACCACTGAACCGATCATCCTGAAATTTTACATTTACATTTTTACATTTACAGGTGTACAGAAACGGACATAGGGTACTTTTCATCCCGAAAAAAAGTACCTACTGTTCCCGAGGAAAACAACAATAACGATAATAGATGGCGCCACGTGTCTTTCGAATCATGATTGAATTATATTATTAAATAAACTTTAGTAGTGTGTATAAATATAAATAGAGGTCGCCCGCGGCTTCGCCCGCGTGGATGTTGTTTATCGCGTATTCCGCGTTTTTCGGGATAAAAGTAGCCTATGTCCTCCTCCGAGTTCCAGACTATTTCTGTACCAAATTTTATCAAAATCGGTTCAGTGTTTTAATTAGGCTTGCCAACCGTCCCGCGAGAGCCTGGACGTCCCGTTTCTAGAGCTTTAGAGAATGCGTCCCGCGAAAGACGTGTGCGGGACGCCAATTGTCCCGTTTTATCGTACCTACGGCTAAAACTTCGAGCATAAGTCGGAATTTAGTGAACACACGTTTTCCCGAGATATAAATTACATCCCACGATTGGCGTTCACACTAATAGATATTTCTTTTCGATCAGTTCAGTTGGTATTGCCAAAGTTATAACATCGCGTCGGTTGAAAAGTTAAAAATTGATATTTTGTTGCCTGGATAGTTCGCCATACGAAGATAATGCAGAATTCGATCGATCATTTTATATTCTTTGCTCCTAGTCGCCCATGAACAGGGATATTTCCTAACGCTTTGCATAAACTGTTCCATAATTATGAAGATCGCGAAGTAGGTACCTACAGTCATTATGGGACATAAAATGAGCAGTGCAGAGCATTGAGAGCGACGCGGACGCATAAAAGGGGGTGCGGCGTACGGGAGGCGTAATATAATCTGGAAAAATCACTCAATCGACCGAAAAATATTTGTAAGTAGTTTGGAATACAAGGTTAGTCAGAAAGGGGGTACTAATCCGAAAGGGTGTTAAAGTACCCATAATAATGAATAACTTTTGTTCTAGCACTTTCCCCAAAAGTCAATAGTTTAAGAGAAATAGCTGTTCAAATATTACATAAAAATAGGCTAAAATCTATCTATCCTCATCAGGTATGATCGGCTGTTATTACATTTTAGGTCATATTTGGGGTCACGAATTTATCAGCTCCATTTTTTGAATTCGTATCTAAAGCAGGGATGAAGAATTGAAAAAAAAAAAATACAAATATTTTTACTTACATGGAATTAAAAATTATCGAATTTTGTAATTTTAACACTTGATCGGTGACACTTTAAGTGGCCTTCGGATTAATACCCCCTTTCCGACTAACCTTGTATAATATAATAATTAATGATGTAATATAATATATTACATCTAAGGGCCTATGCACACGACGTCTCTTCTAAGCGCCATCGACGCGCGTCTGTCAAACTCCATAATATTATATAAAAGACGCGATCAAGTTTCTTAAGTTTGGAGCTCTTTGGTATGGAGTTTGATGGAATCGCGCGTCGACGGAGCGCGCGGCGCGTATAAAAGACGTCGTGTGCATAGGCCCTAAGTGTAAAGGGTTCTATTAAAAATGACCGTGAGCGATATTAATTTATGTCCCGGGATGAAATATATATTATATCCCATAATGAAAAGCGAGCTTAAGTAAAATACCCTTAATTGAGGGTCAATATTTCCTTGAATACTGTTGCCTGACGAACTGTATCTGACGAAGCGATGAAGCAATCTTGATTAAAGTATTTCGACAGTAAGTAGTTCCCTTTGAACTAAACTATTTATCGATGCTGCTGAGACCTAAGAAATGAATACTTACTTAATTATTTGTGAATACTTCGTTAGGATACATACTACTTAGTATTACTTATTGTGAAAATGTATGATCTGTATTTTATATACCTTCAAATGGGTTACTATAGTACGATACCTATTCGTGGGTCTAGCATCCAGCTAAGCTTTTTTTAACGTGATAAATTCCTCATGGATACACTTCGCCCGGAAAAGGCGAAGGGCTATATCTCTCTCTAGACTCTTATCGACTAAAAACTCACGGTATTCCTTCTACTGACCTTTGGCCGCGGTCTCGGGATTCGTAGCTGCATGCACCGCAACCCATCCTCGGCAGGTCTAGAGAAAGGAGAGGTCTCCTTTTGTGGGGATCCACGTCCTCCTGAGAGGCGCACACGAAACACGGTGCGCCTCCTTCTCGGGCCTGTTTGGTCGGGCGACAGCTAGCCCTGATTTTAGTATTTCTTCTGGCTCGATTTGCAACTACGATATGCTACGCTATGATGCACTTGACTAGGAGCACTTTTGCTCTTCTAGATCGGTCTAAGTATCTTATCTAGTCAGTATGACGGTAGACTACTAAAAATACAATTTCTTTATCATTGTAACTCCTGATACCTAATTCCTATGTCCAAGAAGGAAATCGTTGTAGAACTAATTAGGTACTTATCCTACCAAGATAAACCGCGCACTTAGGGTGCTTGCATAGTGAAATAAGTTACCTCGTTACAGGTACTCCTACTACAGAATAGATAGTCCTTTCACGGAATTAAGATACAGAAAATTAGTTTTTAGTTGTCCCTTTTAGCAGAGCATTTGTGTTAGGCGTTGAAGTAGGTACGTACTGCGAAACCTCGATTATCTGGACCAATATTATCCAAATTCACAGTTATTCGGTTTTTTTGCGAAACTGCTTTTGTGTTCTTTGCAGTTAACCTTGCCGCACCCTCACGGAACGGCACGGCAAGGGATTTTTAAGTGGTGCAATAAAGATACTGAGGCATGCCGAAGGACGACGCTTTGACGAACTTATGGCACAGATTAAAAATAGTAAATTGCTGTCAGAGTGTACACAACTAGGGTTGCTGAAGGGACCCGCCTTGCCGTATTATCCTATCAATGGGCCGAGCTTCGGATTCCTAGACAAGTAAATTTTTATGTTTATTTAATTTATGATCCGTAATTTTAACGGCTTACATAGGAGTAGGTATAAACTTACTTCGTAATTTTTTCAAGAATTCCTATTATACGGATTGGTAGCTATCACGGATCTGGATGAAATTCTACGGACATTAGGATAATAAAGATTCCACTGTAGGTAGATGAATAATATAGTATAGGAAAAACGGATGTCAATAAAATGATGCGAGCTTAATGATTCAGGATCGTAGGTTAGGTTAGGTCAGTGTCAGATTAGAATGGTAATAACAAAAGATCAGGGGCTCCGCGAAGCGGAACTCCTTCGTGCGAGAAGCGTAACAACCAAGTAAAAGGAAAAAGAAAAAAATACTCGTTCCCTGCTTACTTTTTTCGTTTGAAAAAGATGTAATAGATAGCCCGTTGACTGACAGGATAAATGTTCGGGTCTGTACTCCATACTTTGGTAAATAAATTCAGCTGAATAGTTTCAAAATATGGAATGCAGACTTGCAGAGTAGTTTCATCAAATGGGCCCCTGGGCTGTAGGACCCTGGTTCGATCCGTACCCCGTTCCTGTCAGTCAGCGATCTATGAAGAGGCTGCTGCTCAACTATGCACGGTTTAAGGCGCAGAACGGCAGAAAGCTGTTCTCAACCAGCAACACACTTAGGTGACTTAGGTTAGGTAATTCTTTCAACTGAAAAAACTAAGTATTGCATTATTGTTGTTAGTATTAATTAGGTATTAAATTAAAATGTAAGGTGATTTGGTTGCAACTACTGTTAACTTGTTTTTAAATAAATTTATAAATGTAGGTAGGTATATGTATATGAGTATGCTAGTATTTTTAAATTACTTACTACAGAAACTATGAAGAAAGGGAAAAGAAACTATTTGATAATTAATCAGTGAAGTCTGTGTGTCTTTATAAATACTTACATAATTTACCTCGACTGATGCACCTATGTGCGTTGCAATAAACACATAGATAATAATATTTGTAATTATAACTAACCTATCCAAACATTTATTGTTTCATAATTACGTTAGAGTTATAGATAAGGTTCGAATGTGAGACCTTGATCGTCACGACCATGGAAAACCCAACACCCCGTCAATAGTCTATTCCAAGAATAGCTTATGCACTCAGGTGCCAGTAATGTAATCGAGTGCAATGGAGTGCACACCTAACTCGTACTGGCACATCACTACACCTATAAATAGGTTTTTGAAACCCAAACAGACAAAATGAAAATAGCTACTAAAGAACTTAAGAAAAAAGCAGGGGAATGGCGTATCACATTCGTTATGTCAACAGCTGCCATTTTGACAATACAACAATACTCATTGCGTGGTACATACCTAATTGTGGAGAAGTAGGATTGTTAATACAAACGTTGTTATGATATTAACCTGTCAAAATCAAAGCCGTAGCGATTACGAGTGTTTTGCGCAATTAGAATGCTGATGTTGTAGGAGTAGCACGGAAAACGTTATTTAATTTAATTTTTTGGTGAAATGTTGTAAGTATTGACTCAGAACGATGACACAGCGACGATAGCTCCCTTTAGGCCCCCCGCTGATTGTGATTCTTTGTCACGGTGACTTTTTGTTACCAAGTCGAATGCTACCGTAATGTCACGTCACCATAGTGAGCGCACTCCCATATATATCTTCATAGCATTCGACTTGGTTACAAAAAGTCACCGTGACAAAAAATCACAATCAGCGGCAGCGGCACTCCTTAAAGGTTTCCTATGCAAAATTATTAATATGCGCTCAAGAAAACGCAATTCATATTTTTATTCTGAACTCACTGCCGGAAAGGGGTTCAGAAAAACATTGAAATCTTATTCATACAACTAGCTGTATCCGCGGCTTTGCCTACGGTAAGGTTACTGCTCATCACCCATACTCAATAGCGTGATAGTTTGTACCCTATAACCTGACCCGCTCTTTAACGGATTTTTTTGCTGAATTTTAACTAAATCTGTTCAGTAGTATTGGCGTGAATCTCAAACATATAAACAGACAAACAGACAGAAATTCTAAAAACTTCAGCCCCGTGAGCACAGATCTTTTATCGAGTCGATTCAAGAAATTTATCTATTCTAAACGTCAAATTTGCCATAACTTATTGCTCCTCGCTTTGACATTACCGTGCTCGCCCGGCTGTTTCGGCATCAGTATCGTTCCTAGCACACGAAGCAATTACCTACCCATGGACGTAATACGTCCATGTACCTACCTATATTTTTTTCAACAATATTAATGTACAATTTTTGCTTTTGGTTTCGTGACTTTTTAACCTTGTTACTAACTCTGCTTGCTCATCATTCTATACAACTTCTACGGGACCAACATTGAAATCGTTAAAAATCTGCTGGTCCATACAAAATAATCAATCTTGCTCAACAAAATGTACGAAACATCTGTTTTTATACTTACGTTTTTTTTTTATTTCACATTTAATGTTGTACAGAATTATGAACAAAGTTTCATGGTTTTCGGATGTAGGAGGACTAATAAGTCTCGGTGTACATAATGTAGAACTAAGTTAGTTTGAGTAACCGTTATCTAACGACGCATTTCTCTCGCTCTTAATGTTTACCAATAATAATAAACTAGAAATAATCAAAGGGTACATCGCTTAATACGTAGATAGTTAATGAAAGTTAAGATTAATTAGCAAAGAGTGCATATAATAGTGCACGTGCGCGAGAGCACGGTGCCACCGCGTCTCGCCGTGACTGGCTTCAGCTACCTATAGGTTAAAATTCAAAATTTCACACAGTTTGAGTTTCCTTACGAATTCGCTATACATTTCTGAGTCAATGAGAATAGTTTTTTAGATGCGTGTAGTGTAAGCGCCGTTGAAAACGCATCCGATGGATCTAACTCGTCTAACACGTGGCGTTCACTGTGCCATCGCCAAACGTTAGTAGATAATGGACCACTGCCAGAACTCGAACTAATCTCCGCCGTCTTTCAAAATCGCACCCAAACAAATCCAAGTTTTACGACTCCACAAAAAAACATTACGAGGTGTGACCGGTTTCACAAACAACAATAAGACAGTAAAACTGGTGATTTATGCCTGTCTGTCTGATAGTCTGCCATCCTCAAATCATGAGTCACCATAATGTAGTGTTGGGTAGGACACGACTTGAAAAAGAGTTTGTAAGAGTAGCCTCTTTTTTGCTCTGAGCCAGTACAATGTACTACTTCAAATGAGGCGAGGCGTACTGAAGCTCGGTGATACGATTGAAGTAAAGAGTACGAATATGACATTTGACGTTACTGCGGCGAGTCGAGTCGCGGTCGCGTAATGTCCACTGACACTGACAATGACGTGCTATTGTAGCATGTGCCTCGTTCGCTCTCTGTCTCACCCTACAGTTTACTTACCGAGAGTCGAGTAATGCGACTACCGCGACATAAAAGTTGAAGTAGTACACTTAAATGTTGAGCCGCTCTTACATTTTGACGTCATGTACGGGACAAATGTACTGCCTCTTGTATGTCCTACTCAACACTACCATAATGCCCTACCGATATGTTTGTCAGCGCAAATGATATACAAGGTGAAAGGGGGTTCTAATCCGCAAGCCACTTATAGTATCACTGATGACTGTTTTATAGCAAGTGTTACATAATTCAATATTTTTTATTTCCATGCAAAATATTTTTAAGTAATTTTGTTTTATCAAAAAAAAAACTTCTCTGCTTTAGTTACGAATTCAGAAAATGGACCTTCTAATCAGTGACCACAAAATGTAAACAGCTGATCATAGCCTCTGATAGATAGATTTTAGCGTATTTTTTATGAAATCTTTGAACAGCTATTTCTCTTAAAATATTGACTTTTGGGGAAAGTTGTAGAACAAAAGTTATTCACTATTATGGTTTCTCACTCTTTCGGATTAACCTTGTGTAAATGAATCTTATTTTGATATTTCAAATTTGTTGAATTTGAAATATCAAAATAAGTTGTAAATACAATATTAATAACCAAGGACGATAGTGTGTCTCATCCACAATAATCACATTTCCTAAAACTTTCATATTTCTTAGTCAGTAATATCCTCATGATGTAGGTACTCATAGTTGCAATACAAGCAATAGAAAAAATATGTTCATCCCCTTACTCCTAAATATGAGAAAAAATGCTAAAATAAATCATAGAATGGTGGCTTTCATTCGGTAACTAAAGGGCGCTATTTTTAAAGTGTATCGCACGGACACAAAGCAACAGGTGAACATTGGTGCGTAGACAGCTCGACAGTAGACACACTTGGAACGTGGAGACAAGAGTATTTTAAGCCCAGCACTCTTCAAGATTTACCTAAACGAACGAAATAATAATAATCCAGGTTATTTTATGCAATCACCACTTGATCTTCGCTCGCTCTTGGTGACTTGGCTGAATAAGGTGTTAACAGTAAAGCAGCTTTTAGATTAGGAACTAATGTACTGACTCGCCTCTAATTTCCTTAAACTCTCAATCACCGTAATTGTAGACACAATAGATAAGACAATTAAGTATCGTCCTAGAACGACGGGCGGTACGCAACCGGTTAAAAGCTTAAAGTATCTATATAAATAACTTTAAATAAAAGTAAAAACTGACTTCAAAAAAACTAAAAAGAGTAAAATAATTATAAAATTAATAGTTTCAGAAGTCGGTGGCTTTTATTTGTTTCAGTGTAGAATTGCACCGACTTCTGAAATATTATGGTAATTATTTTACTCTTTTTATTAGTTTTTTTTAAGACGGTTTTTACTTTTATTTAAAGTTATTTATTAAATACGTTTAAGTGCCATAAATTACACGGTCTAAGACTACAAATTTAAATGACACGGTTGCGTAATCTATTCAACAACTAGATACTTACTTAGTTTTCTTTAAGAATAGGTATTAATGTATAATTAATTATCATGACGGCTCCTTACAAATACAACAAATACATACAATCTTTTTTGTTCTTGGCTCTTTTTTCTGTGATGACAGTTAAAACAGAGATTGAAAGTCCTCATCAAAACTTTTGTTGAAAGGAAACCACAAACCAAAACGTCATCTAAGTATACTTAATATTTTTTGTTTTTGTTGATTTTTTCAAAAAGCGCTGAATCAATTTCGATAAAAATGTATATGGGACCACCTCTGAAGTATGGCCTACCAAACAAAAAAAGAATAATCAAAATCCATTCATAATTGGAGGGGAAATCGCGTAACAAACACTCGAAAAAAAAAGACATTCAGACGAATTGAGAACCTCCTTCTTTTTGAAGTCGGTTAAAAATAAAGTTTGAACATTCGAGAATATGTGTATAAAGACCTAAGGTAAGATTGACGTGTTGGGAATTTGGGATGAGAAGTTTCGTTACCTTGTGAAGGAGTAGGGCCATTATTAAGTATCATAAGAGGCACTTGGGTGTGTGTACTCATCATTACTCAAGTCTCTATTTGACAGATAGCTTCTCAAGCGTCAGGAGGAATCTGGGGGGCTACTAACGCGATTTTGGTCAAACATATTTCGTGTCATATTCGTAATAATAACTGCAAATGGGCTGCACATCCAGTCGGTAGTTGTCACTCAGTATCACTGGTTACATCCTAATTGCCTTCAAGCAGCATTTGGCAGTTGCATAGTTTATAGTTGCGACTGGATATGCAGTCTACTTGCAGTTATGATTACGAATATAAAACGGAATATCGTCACATCCACGGCAAACTTACGAATCCTTATGATGAGGTAAAATTACAAAGGTGTGTTTATTTTTTATCCTTGTAAAATATTGAACATCTGTTGATTGTATCTTAAAAGATTACATTTTAGAACCAAATTCATCACAATACCGATATCCCAATTACAAATTATTTATTTAATTAGAAAAAATGCCTCAAATTCTTCCTTGTAAAATGCATCTTTTGCAGATTCGTAAGTTTACCGTGGATGTGACGATATGTTTCACCATCGCGGCGTTATTAGACCCCCTGGTCCTTTAAAAAGATTTCACGGGGACACGCAATAGACGTGATGGCTTTAGCAGCTCTTTCAAAGGTTCTTCAACTGCCGTCACTTTATTTATACAGGGTGACTGGATCTGGACCTGCCATAGAAAATTCGCGTATAGAGAAGGTCATTTACTAATTATTGAACATTACTATATCTCGCTAAAGTTTTATAGTTTAGGACATGTGTCCATTTTTTTATTTTTTGAGATTTTTCCAAAATTTGACATTCAAGCATTCATAACTTCAGTTTTTTCATTATTTTAGTTTTTTTTTTATATTTGTTGGTAGTCATAAACATTTGTGATTAAAATACGTCGGAACTTCCCTCAAAATAGGGTTAAAAATAAGACATTACGCTCAAAAAATAAAACAACACTTAAAAAAACTACGATCAGTTTTTTTTCATTTCAGGTTGGATTTTTTGTAGTTTTTTTTTTTTTAATTCATTTTATCTTATTTTTAACTCTAGTTTGAGGGAAGTTCCGAGGTATTTTAATCACCTATGTTTATGACTACCAACAAATAATAAAAAAAGTACTAAAATAATGCAAAAAAAAAAGTTATGAATGCTTGAAGGTCAAATTTTGGAAAAATCTCAATAAAGTATAAAAATTGACATTTATCTCCAAAACTATAAAACTTTAATTATTATAAGAAGAAGATAAGAAATAATTTTTATAAGAATTAGTAAATGACCTCCTCTATATGCGAATTTGCTATGACGGGTCCAGATCCAGTCACTCTGTACCTATAAATAAAGTGAGGGTAGTTGAAGAACCTTTGAAAGAGCTGCTAAAGCCATCACGTCTTTTACAAGTTGCAAAGGCATTGGTATTGTATGGACTAGAAACATACGGACGCGAATAACAAATTACTTATTATGATATTTATTAGAAATGACGGTTAGCCTCATACATAATGAACGCGAACGACTGCGTTGCGTGTGTACTGTGCTTACATATGGAATATACCTAAGTAAGTACATTAGAAAAACTTAGTTGTCAACGCCGAGCAGCTGGCGTGTTTGCTGCACTCTGACGAATTCTCAACATCCTCCACGCATTCATTCCTCTACGCATTTAGCACTTTTGATCATGATTTCAGTAAACTATAAATCATTTATATCTTGCCTGATTAAACACGCCAGGCAGACGAAGAAAACTAAGTAGGAAGATATTGTGTGCATTCGGAGAAACACCTAGCTTTTCTTCTTCCTCCTTCATTTGAATTCCTTCATCTGGAAAACCAATATCATCTCAGTTATCTTGACTTGTATCTGCCGTTTTTGAAGGCAATGATAGATTTAAAGAACGGAGCACGTGGACATCAATAGCATGCTTAGTACCGCATACGATATACGTTATTCACACAAAGTGTCGAGTGTTTTGTGAATTGGCGCACAGCAACGGGCAGGCCCTGAATGTGCGGGCGTTACTCTGAGTAATGGCCATTAAACGTCCACATAACAATATGGCATTTACCTTGCTTTGGTGCACTGGGTCTTAACAGTCTTTAGAGTTCGTGGTTTACCTTGCATTGCCTTATGGAGGGAGCTTCCAGGCTATTTTCAATCGAAGTTATGCTTTTTGGGAAGTTCACTTCAGCGCTCTCATCTTCCAAAAGAGTCATCGAATAATTTCATGAGTAGGAACTAATCTCAAATGAAAGTCAAATACATAGGTAAATGGTACCTGTCTATCAAATTAATTAATGTTTGACAAGCATTCAGTTTTGCTGAGTGACAAACGGCATGCAAGCTGTGAAAAATGACGCAATAATTTAATTACAAACGTAACCTAAGAATCTTTTCAAACTTGAACTCCTCTGGTTTAAGTATAGGTAACTATGAAAAATATGAGATCAAGGTAGGTAATAACTCATTTATTACCGGTATTAGCTACCGAAACAAAAGTTTTAATGACAAAATTTCTTCACGTGATTTCAAATAACGTCTCACCGATGTCTAACAGTTTCTGTCTGGCAAACACTTCACAGTCGACCCAGAAACACTTGGCTTGGCAGTTTACATCGTAGGACGGGGTTCAATGCTCTATCAAAAGAAGATCAACAATTTTGGATCGTATAATTACCGCTTACATAATGAGTTATTTAGGTGTCTGGTTGCGAGGTTGCTACGTGTGAGTTGTGTGTGTGACTCGCCCGCATTGACGGCATAATAAAGTTTCCCAGAAAATTAGGAGGAAAATCATTTTAGCCCAGTTACATTATTATCACTAGGTACATAGTATAAAACAAAGTCGCTTCCCGCTATCTGTCCCTATGTATGCTTAAATCTTTAAAACTACGCAACGGATTTTGATGCAGTTTTTTGTAATAGATAGAGTGATTCAAGAGGAAGGTTTTAAACTACAAAACGTACACGTGCGAAGCCGGGGCGGGTCGCTAGTGAAAGATAAATATTATACAATCCTAATGTCTGAAATCCTAAAAATGTGACAATAAATACAATAAAATCATCTTTGGGGATTTCCAATAATGATATCGTTATCTGAACAAATTGTTTTAATGAGATTAAATAACAATTAGGTTCCATGAAATAACCCAATCATCTCTATCACTTATTAAATATTTTGGGCATTACCTACGTAAATCTGCGTATTGTGTTAGCACTTAAATTTTGCATTGATATTATATTAGGAGCTGGTTATCAAACTAGAGGGGTTCACGTGTCAAATGTAAAACGATCGCAGACTGCAGGGCGGCGGCCGGCGACCGCAACCGCATAGTAATATTACTATACGTACCTACTTACCTAACATTTATATCTAACTAGACCACTGCCAGCCAGCTCTTATATTATTTTGTAATCATGCGATGTTGGAGCTTAGAACATTTTTGCCCCAATATCGCACGGATCGCCTCTACGGATCACGACATGACAACACCAAAAATTAAATACACATCTGTATTACACCAATATTTAAAATCTTTGTTCTATAGTCTCATCTAAGCAAGTTAACGCGAAGAAAAAAACCGGCCAAGTGCGAGTCGGACTCGCGCACGAAGGGTTCCGTACCATCATCATCTGCCTAGCCTTTTCCCAACTATGTTGGGGTCGGCTTCCAGTCGAACCGGATGCAGCTGAATATCAGTATTTTACATGGAGCGACTGACTATCAGACCTCCACAACCCAGTAACTGGGTAATACGATACTCTTGGTAAGACTGGTTGTCAGACTTTCTGGCTTCTGACCAACAGTAACGACTGTCAAAGATCTACAAATGACAGCCGGGACCAACGGCTTTACGTGCTTTCCGAGGCACGGAGGAAACTCGCTATGGTAAATGGTCACCCATCCACAGACCAACCTCGGCAAGCGTGGCTTAACCCGGAAGATCGGTCTATGCGGCTGTAATTATTTAGCCACGAGCTCCTCCTGTTTTACACAACTAATAAGTAATTTTTCAATGGAATTAGTACGAAATTTTTACTTTTATAAGTTGGTCGACTATTACTCGTAAACTTGTAAAGCCTACTTAGCTGTGATAGTTTTCCTTTTAATTTTTGTATACATGGTGTAAACGAATTCGTGTATTTCCTTCAAACCGTGTGACCTACTGGTGACACTGATTGACCCTGCACAGGTTTTTTTCAGAATCAACAACAAAAACTTTTCAAAAAATGAACGTCCCCGTCAGCTGTGTCGCCGTGCCTTCATTCATTTATCCATCATGGCATCGAAAATTTCTGTCACATAAAAAAAATGGGGAAAAAAAACATTTTTATTTTTAATCAATCTAAATCCCGTGCGGGGTTAATCTGTACCATTAATAGATCATTGTGATTTGAAGGAATTACTCGAATTCGTTAACACCCTGTATACTATGTACCGTGAATTTTTTCATATATCCAAAACTAACCGTTTAGCTGGCAGGGGGGGGGGGGACACTAGACTCTAACAAAAATTAACACTTTCAAAATTAATATTTGAGACAGAAACGGATCCCTTAATCGAAAAGTTGTTTTCACAAACCCGCAATATTTCTGAAAGACCTAATCAACAACACCCCACACCACGGGGAAGACGAGAAAAAAAAGCATCCCCACTTTAGGTAGGTACATACAAGGTTAGTCAGAAAGGGGGTACTAATCCGAAAGGGTGTTATAGTACCCATAATAATGAGTAACTTTTGTTCTACCACTTTCCCCAAAAGTCAATAGTGATAAATAGCTGTTCAAAAATTGCATAAAAAAATTGCTAAAATCTATCTAAAACAGGTTAGTCCACATTATTATGCAACTACGGAACCCTATTACTGTGCGTGGCCCGACACGCACTTGGCCGGTTTTTATAACAGTTAGGAACTTCTTGACAATCTAAGAAGTAGGTCGTAAATTAAAATTTAAAATCACTTCACGACAAAGTGACCTCAGCTAAGGTTATTAGGACCAACTTAGGTTGGCTGAAGGTTAAGCATGTTGCATTTGTGTACCCTTATTTTAACCTTTCTATTCGTAATTTAAAATTGTAAATATCTTCGCTGGCTTCAAAGGGATTCACATTTTGTACTTCGTGGAACGTAACTACTTCGCTTTAGAGCTTTCTTATCCATCGGCTCAACTCAAAGTAATGACCAAAATAAAATCTAATCTCAACGTCCATAAAACTACATAACGGTGCCTGACAAAAACTTACAATAAATTTTATTTTCCATTTTAACTTAAATACCCGCTTTTTCTGAAAGTAATAAAGTTTCTTTCTAGGCCACTTTTTAGGAATTGTTTAGCAGTCATACTATTTAATTAAGTAGGTTTTTAATAAGTTACGTTTTTTCACAAAAATCTTATCTTTGATGGCCCGAAACTGCATTGAAAAATCACTTATTAGTTGTGTAAAGCTAAACCAGGTTAGTCGGCATTATTGTGCAACTACGGAACCCTTTACGGTGCGTGGCCCGACACGCACTTGGCCGGTTTTTATAACAGTTAGGGCGGGTTGTTTCGAACGGTTCGTTAACGTAACATACGTACACACGGCTACACATCAAGCTATTATCTTGGCGTCGCACAGTGGGCCCATACTGAAAATTAGTGGACATAGGCAACAAAGTTCCAATATCGATGCGATTTTTTTTTATATGACGTGTTAAGATATTCCTGACAACTTTTATCCTCATACAATTTCTTCTAAAGTTGATAGTTTGGCTTGAAAAAAAATAATTAGATTTTTTTGTATGGAGCGAATCACGTTTAATTTTTTTTCTTCAATTGTACTAATATGTTGGGTGTGTGGCGTGAGTATATGATAGTTAGGGTCATTTTCTATCCACGAAAAAAAAAACAGCGCCGGCCATCTGCGGCAGCGCGAGTAATCACTCGGTAAAAAATATATATTTTGTATGACATTTTTTGCCATTTAAAATAAATTCAAAGTAATTTTTTTGTGTCATTAGGCTGATTGACCTTTTCTTTATTAAATATATAGTTTTAATAGCGCATAGGTACTTATAACTAGTAATTCTGGTAGAAATTTTGTTATTATTGCTATGTTATTGGTAGCACCTGCATTGTGATTGATGATGACTCATTTGTTTGTGCGCTCGGCTAAGCGCATTACAAACGAGTCACCGAAAAATGCTTGTCTCTAATTGGCTGTGTTATTTTTTTAACTGCACGTTATCTATTGTTGAATAAATATCGTAATAAGTTTCAGGTTATACTAATTTTGTTAATAATAGGTGAAATAATTTAAATTTGTACGGGCAAGTCGTTGATAATTATCTAGATAATCAAGCGTATGTATATTATATGTAGTATAAGTTATCGTATGTATGATCAATATGAAACAGTGAAGTAATTGTAGCCCTGAAAAGGGCTGTTTGTCATATTCCTAGCCCTGATGGGCTTTTGTGGGAATAATCTAGAACCGGATCACATAATTTCTTGTTCCAGAAGTGCTAGTGGGTCCGGCAAATTTTCGGACTCTGCTGTGAGGCATTCTTCTTCCTCCATAATCTCACTGTCACAGGGAGGCTCAGTAGTCTGTAGCAACTGAATTGCTTCAGGCAACAACTCATTATGAACCTGTTTCGTTATTTTAGGCCTTATGTAGGATATGTGGGGATCAGAGCTTATTAGAAGTCCATGGAGGATGTCTTCGTTTGTTGCTATTCTCCCCGTTTTCCGAGTGTGCCACTCCCTGACGTTTCTGAAGTCCTTATTACGGGCTTCCGAAGCTTCTTCAGATAAGGTACCTAAAACGAATAAGTACATACATTTTAATTTCAAAACACAATCGAGTCAAAAAATACATCAAACTATATTTATTTTTTACTTACCGATTGGCAAAACACCAAAGTGGTTACAGATGTCTGCACCGTGCATTAGAAGTTTATGTACACTAACTGGCATGTAATACCACGAATAGTGTTGCACGTACACATCAGCTGTTTCTCTACAGTATCTTCTAAATTTTTCACAGTCAATGTTTTTGCCTGATGATATGGCTTGTAGAATAACGGAAAATCTGAAAATCAGATTTTCGTCAATTCCCGTTATTCTGGATGATCTTTTGTAATCTTGGAAAAAGCGCCTCGCAGTATTCCCGTCATTTGTCGTTCCAAAACCCTAAAATGGGAAAACAATACTGTAATATACAATACATAGAGATATAATACCCAAACAACATAAAAAGAGCGAAAATTAAATACATACCTGTTTGACTATATCAATCAGCATTCCAGTTTGCTCACGAAACTCTTGTTGCGTGGTATTTTTTTTAGCTTGTTTCAAAGCCTTATGTTCGCCTCGAGCAGTCCATCGTTGAAAATCCAGATTGTAAGATATATGGAGAAGACATTCCATACACCGAATCTTCATATGCAGTGAAGAAATTCCTTGTTTGTAAATTTCTTCACGAAGTGGTTTGGAAGTCAAAGCGTCTAAATTATTCATCTCGCTCGGTTTTGCCAAGCAAATGGGACACGTTGCATATGATGGTACTTCAGCAATAATATTGGCCACTTTTCCATCAATCATGGTCATATGCAATTCATGTGATACAATAATATTTCCACACTGTGTAGATATTCGTTCATCAATTTGTTTTTTCATCTCAGACTCTTCAGATTTTATAAAATCAGCTGTCTCCGAAGTGAAAGTGAACTTCACTGGTCGACAGTACAGAGTTGAGCAAGGTGTGGGGTTCACCCAAACTATATTTTCAATCCCAGATGATGGGCTAGTAGACACTAGCCGAAGAGGGACGATGCTTATCATGACTACTGATGAACCATCGAACTCTGTAGCTGTGTTTGACATTTTCTGTTTATAATTACTCTGCGACGAAGAACCATCAAGTCCCCATTTCCAGGTCAACTTGAGTTCTTCATTTTGAGACCTATCAACAGAATTCAAATCTAGAAAAATCCTCTCCACAGTGTGGTCCAATAGCGCTTGCAATTTAATGCGAGCTCCTTTTTCGGTAATCTCCATACTCTCTTGTGGTGGGTAACATCTTTTCTTGGCATTTACAAGCTTTGGATAAGATGGAAAAGCAGCACAGTTTTCTTCTTTCAGAAATTGTCGAAGAGCTAAGTACTTCCATTTCGAGAGCGCAACTGATGTATAAAGAGCTAAACACTTGTCTTCAGAGACAGTACTTAAGCTCTGCTTTTTGGATAGTAGCTCGTCTACTTCGGATAGCGCATCTGGATTACTGGAAAGGTATTCGACCACTTTTGCCAGATTCGTTTTGCCGTTGTCTTTCAATTTTGTTATGTACCAGTGCTGCAACTCTTCCTCGGAATTTTCTTCTACTATGGAAGTAGAACGTCTTTTTTTTTGCTTATTACTTAACTCTTCGAACGGTTTTCTGTGCTCCTTTTCTGTAGATGTTCCCGCTTCCGCAGTACATACTGCAAGAGTAGGAACATCGGAATCTATATCCACAGGCTCAGATAAGGCTGCGTTCGAAAAGCCCATCTCACTTCTCAGGTCAACACTCTCACAAACAGGCCAGTTGATGTTTGTTTCCAACCACTTGCGATTATTTACACGATTCATGAAAGTTTTTTGATTTCTACTTGACTCTATCCACTTTTTATTTAGATTTACACCAAAAAGTCGACAGAACTCCTTGATTCGGTTCTTGTCTTCTTCAGAAACTTCGGTAGTCAAGAAAGAAATGATACTTTCATATAGAAATATATGATTTTTCAGATCACCGCCACTTCTTAATTTCACAAAAAGGTCTAGGTTGGTACAAAATCCAGCCATAGTTATAATGTAAATATAAGAATAAAAGTATTTCACTGTGTTCACAAATAAGCGACACGAGGGAAACTAGATGGACTTAATGAATGTTTTTATATTTATAGTCAGTGTTAATTACTGAAGTAGGGGGCATAACAGTGAGTGAAAATTATTCAGCCAATCAGAGACGAGCATTTTTCGATGACTCATTAGTTATGCACTTAGCCGAGCGCACAAACAAATGAGTCATCAATCACAATGCAGGTGCTACCGATAACATGCAATAATAACTAAATATCTACCAGAATTACTAGTTATAAGTACCTATGCGCTATTAAAACTATATATTTAACTAAAAAGAAGGTCAAAACAGCCAAATGAGACAAAAAATATACTTTGAATTTATTTTAAATGGCAAAAAATGTCATACAAAATATATATTTTTTTACCAAATGATTACTCGCGCTGCCGCAGATGGCCGGCGCTGATTTATTTTTTCGTGGGTAGGGAATGACCCTAGCTATCATATACTCACGCCACACACCCAACATATTAGTACAATTGAAGAAAAAAAATTAAACGTGATTCGCTCCATACAAAAAAATCTAATTATTTTTTTTCAAGCCAAACTATCAACTTTAGAAGAAATTGTATAAGGATAAAAGTTGTCAGGAATATCATAACACGTCATATAAAAAAAAATCGCATCGATATTGGAACTTTGTTGCCTATGTCCACTAATTTTCAGTATGGGCCCACTGTGCGTCGCTTTGTATAATCTTTTCGCACAAGTAACGGTCAGCTTATACTGGTTTTGCATAGCTTGAAGTGTAGCCGTGTGTACGTCAAAAAGTAACGATTACGGCAGATGTTTAACGTAGGTACGTTATTTTATAAAGTGTTGTTTCATAGCATAAAGAAATGGCTGTCATAGTTATCAGAGTTGCCAGTAGAAAGCAAGATGTTTTCCTAATAAAAATCGATGGGAGATTTTTCTAATATAGCGTCGCCGTCGGTGCGCTTGCCAAAACCCATATGTGCACGGCGTCAAAAATCTGCCGTGTGCACGAAAAATACAAAAAAAGTATATTTTGAGGTAATGAAACAACACAAAAAAAAATTTCATCACAGACACAAACAAGATGTTTTGCTAGCGTTTTGAAATTTTTAATTTCTCTTATAAACTTACTAAATATCAGATAAAACAGTCTGCTTCCTGTAAAGTTGATAAATTTCACGTAATTATGGGTTTTGGCAAGCGCAACGACGCGACGATAGCAACATTTCACCGTTCACGTAAAATTTTGTTTTGTCAACAAATCGTTTTTTAGAATTCGTGTACCTAATTCCTTTAAACCACGTGATCTACTGGTTACACAGATTAACCCTAAATGGGAATTTTTGAAAATCAACTAATAAAAAAATTCAAAAAAAAATCTTGATTTTCTATTTCTGAGTCATTTTAGAGCCTTGAGTTATCTGACTGCAAAGAGCGATATCGCGTTAGTCGTGCCTGCCAGCCGTGTCGCCGTGCTTTCATTAATTTATGCGTGGCATCGAAATGTTCACAGAAATAAAACTTTTTTTTTGCAAAAAAAAAATTCTTATTTTTTTACTGAATCCTTATCAGGTGGTTTAGATACGATCGGTAACAAAACAAAGCCGCATGAAAAAATAATAATTTTATTTTTATATTTTTAATCAAGCTAAATCCCGTGCGGGGCCTGTCTACATCAGTAGTAGATCATGTGGTTTTAAGGAATTACACGAATTCGTTAACACCCTGTATAAAAAAAAAAAAACTTTTACTCCAAAGTAAATAGGTAGGTACGTTGTTTACGTATGTTTAGTACGATAAAAATATTTGTTAAACTTCAATCTTAATTTCATAAAATTTTTGGATTTCACGTGGTATTTTTTTATAGAGAACGGGCTGTAAATTTTTCGAAAGCTGAAAAAGCTCGCTTTCAATCGTTGATTGAAAAATATAAATAAATATTGTTCTGTAACAAAACAGATAATAATAGCAGGTAATTAAAAAAAAACAGAACTTGGGCTGCACTGCAATTCACGCAGAGTTTACCAGATGGGCGAATACAAAAGAGAGTCCTTATTGTATTGTATTTGCATTGTCCATATAACGATAACCAGTGGTCGAACCATCTGCCACCGTATCTAATCGTTATTTTTTACGTACGTTAACGCCGAGATTTTGTGAAACAACGCTTTTTTTGGTTTAACGATAGTTAACGCCATTTTTGACATAATACGCGTGCGTTATGTGGAGCTGAAACAACCCGCCCTTAGGAACGTCATGCGTTTATTAGTTACCACAGAGCTTAGTTACTAGAGGTCGCCCGCGGCTCCGCCCGCATGGATGTCGTTTATCGCGTATTTCACGTTTTTCGATATAAAAGTTGCCTATGTCCTTCTCCGGGTTCCAGACTATCTTTGTACCAAGTTTCATCAAAATCGGTTCTGTGGTTTAGTCGTAAAGAAGTAACAGACAGACAGACTTTTGGATTTATAATTGCATGCACAGTGTACCTACTTACTACATACGGTGGGTCAACGCCCATACATTTGACAGGTCCTATGAAATGTCAAAATTATCTAGGGGCGGAGGTTATGTCCCAAGTATGCAGTATGGCTACTCGGGACATAACCTCCGCCCCTTCACCCCGCAACCCCCCGCACGATTGCTATGCGACAATGTTCTACGTTGACCGACTGTAAGGAGTAAGATATAGGTAGACTGTGATATTAGTATCTATGAATAGTTAGTGAGGATTGGTGAGGATTAATGTGCGGTCAATCACATTTCCGAAGATGATTATAAGTTTCCAGGCCGATTTCGGACATAATAACGGCTACCAATAGAAACTCTGATTTTGCTTGTGAAGAAAGCAGATCCTGGCCGAAAAGGTGTGATTACAACGTGGGCACGCGAATCACATTTCTACTTACCTAACAGAGCGGTAAAGTTTCTAAATAATATGTTAAAAAACTAGCCAAGTGCGTGTTGGACCACGCGCATTAATAGGGTTCCTTAATTGAACAAGCATGCGGGCTAAGAAGAGGGCTTTTTGTTGTTTCATGAACGTTTGACAAGCGTCCAAGTGTACCGAAAACGGTACGGCCGCCATTGTTTATCTATTGTGTCTATAATTATAGTACCTACTACACAGGTTAAACAGTTTCGGCGGCTCATAAACTTATATTTACTACCTGTTTTACACACTGACAACGTTATATATATGTAATTTTTCAATGGAATTTGTACGAAATTTTTACTTTTCCAAATACATTTTTTAAGTTGGTCGACCATTACTCGTAAACTTGTAAAGCCTACTTAGCTGTGATAGTTTTCCTTTTAACTTCGTTGTATATACTACTACCGTGTTTTTTTTTTACATAACCAAAACTAACCGTTTAGCTGGCAGAAGAGGACACTTGACTCTAACAAAAATTAGCACTTTAAAGCTTAATATTTCAGAAACGGATCCCTTAATTGAAAAATTGTCATCACAAACCCGCCATATTTTTGAAAGACCTATCCAACAACAACCCACAACATGGGGTAGACAAGAGAAAAAAAAAACCGACTTTACGTGTAGGTAAAGATAGATCGATGGAATATACTTTATTGTACACCAAAATTGTAATACAGCTCATATACAATAACATACATTGAAGGGTACAATGGCGGTTTTATCGCTGAAAGCGATAAACTACCAGACAACCTTTGGATGAACAGGAAGACAATGAATAAGATAGGGGGGGTAGTCCGTGGTGTACTGCTGCAAAATATATACTACACACAATAGACATAATACTTACATTTAAAATCATACATACTTATATATATATTGTATATGTATATATACATATGTTATAAGCTTAGAATACAGAAAGAACTAGAATCCGCGTTGAACAGTAATTGCAAGCCGTACGCTGTGTCCAAAATCAAAGCATGCGTCCCGCGCCCGTCTCACTTCCCACCCGCGTAATGTTGCTAGCTCAGACATTGTTTACCCGTTTTTGGGGAAAACGTTGAGTATTGGAGGTAAGATAATAATAAAATCAAAATTGTGCTTTTCTATATAGGCAATATTTTATATCTGAGTAGGTAAAAAAATTTAGAGGGACGAACAGACTGTTCAAAATGATCCGAACAAAACTACAGGGTGTTAACGAATTCATGTAATTCCTTCAAACCGCGTGATCTGACACTGATTGACCCTGCATGGGATTTTTTCAGAATAAAAAAAAAAGTTTTCAAAAAATGAACCATGGTATTCTGTATTTGAGTAATTTTAGCGTTCCAAGTTAACTGACTACGTGGAGCGATATCAGGCTAGTCGTGCCCGTCAGCTGTGTTGCCGTTCCTTCATTAATTTATGCATGGCATCGAAATTTTCGATGAAATAATAAAAGGGTTTTTTTTTTTAATTTTTATTCTATCTTAAGGTTACAGCTCATTAGAACCACCCGGCACCCGACCCGCACTGCTTCGCCTCGTGCGGTTCGTATTCTTTATATGAATTTGTATGGATGTGCGCTCACTACATCAACTCCGTAACGTGGCGGCTGTGAAATTCTACAAAATATGCG
Source organism: Amphipyra tragopoginis (assembly GCA_905220435.1). NCBI lineage: Eukaryota > Metazoa > Arthropoda > Insecta > Lepidoptera > Noctuidae > Amphipyra > Amphipyra tragopoginis. The sequence continues at coordinate 12,000,409 of HG992006.1, forward strand.
TCATGGGTGTCGTTTCCGTGGTTTTCAGGGGCGCTGGTGACGAAAATGAGGTCGAAGTCAATATCCAAGATGACGGCTGTAAGATTTTGCCCATGACGCATACTTATTTTGTAAAATTTCGCAGCCGCCATCTCGTATTTTGATTTTGAGCTCATTTTCGTCATCAGCACCCCCAGAAACTATGGAGCCGACACCCATGACGCTATTTTGTAAAATTTCACAGCCGCCATCTTGGATTTTGACTTCGACCGCATTTTCGTCATCAGCGCCCCCGAAAACCACGGACTCGAAACCCATGACGCATATTTTGTAAAATTTCGCAACCACCATCTTGGATTTTTACTTCGACCTCATTTTCGTCATCAGCGCCCCCGAAAACCACGGACACGACATACATGGCGCATATTTTGTAAAATTTCACAACCGCCATCTTGGATTTTGACGTTGACCTCATTTTCATCATCAGCACCCCCGAAAACCACGGAAACGACACCCATGACGCATATTTTGTGCGCGTTTCAGAATGAACGTAGGACAGGTCAACTGGCATTCTGACAAGAATCCCATTTAGATAAAGTTTAATTTCTTTAGCTGTTTAGGTAATGATGAACAGTCTGTTCGTCGCGATATACCTATTTGACGCTGACTGTACCTGATAATCTCAAGAAATAGAGAAGGTCTAATAGGACTAAAACACGTTTTAGATAAAAAACGTTTAATTTAAGCCCTCAGTAGGTAATAAAAAGAAGGGAAAATCAAAACTCTTATACTGACAACACTAACAATATGGACGCATCATTCCCTATGACAATTACAAACCGAACAATTTATTGATTAATTAAATAAGACGATATCTGAATGTGCTACTTAAACGTGAAATGTGATCCCATCCTGTTTTGTTTTTAGCCCCGCTGCATTTTTATAGGTTCCAACGACACAAAACTGCATAATTTAATTTAATTTGACACCGGTAAATACATGTAGTCGTTATGACGTCCCCATAGTAACTGTGATCGTCTGCGCGTGAAACTACTCTATTTTAGAGTAGTTTTTGATGCTTCAGTACAGTGTTGCCATATATACAGATTTCTCCGTATTTATACAGATTTTCGATGTGTGATACAGATTAGCACTGGATACAGATTTTTATACAGAATTTTCTAACTCTATTGACTTAATTACCATATTCAACATAAAACAGAACTTAGCAAAATAAATGACTTATATACCGCGTTACACACACCATTGTGTGATTATATTCTATAAGGTTATTTTTTTTTCACAAACAACGTTAATTTTGAGTCTGGCAGCATTGAAAGTTTCACTCGCTCTGCTCGGGAAATCCCCCAGAGATTTTTGCGTGCTCTCCAGGGTACTTCGCTCTCGCATTCGTCGTGTCGTACGTACGTAAAATACGTCAATAAATAATAATAAGCCTGATATAGTGGTGATAGACCGATCAGAACGCCGCACAATGATTGTTGATGTTACCATCCCGCATGATGAAAACCTCGTGAAAGCTGAGAAAGATATACAAAGTCTGACTTTAATGTCGATTTAATCGAAACTATTTTTACATGAATTCAGCCAACATGATCGCAATTGAGGCCAAATACCTACTTAATTGTGGTTTGGTTGCTAGAACCCTTATGTGGATTTTATCAACTTTTCAGGATCCGGACTGTTGTATCTGATAATGATAACTAATAAGTATAAGAAAAATCAAAAATTCAAGACGCTAACAAAACATCTTGTTTTTGTATTAAGATAAAAAAAATTGTGTTCGTTCATAAGCTCAAATTGTTTTTTTTTTGTATTTTTCATGCACACGTAAAATTTTTTACGCCGTGCATGTTTTGTTTTGGCAACCGCCGCACCGTCCATATGCCTTAATGTAAAATCTGCCCAATAAAGGTTTAAAGAGTCTAGGTACTCCTGAAGTGGTCCCATAAGTTATAATGATTTGATGTAGTACTTCGGAGATAGAGAATGGTGCTTTTGAGAATGGAGGTATTGGACCAGCCGCGCGTTTGGACGAAAACCGCACAAGCACTGCATCTTAATAAACTTATATGACAGAAAACATAAGCGTTCACCTTCGGGCAAGCTGGGTGGTTGGCGCCGTACACCTATGCTATGAAATCGGATTATACCATAATCTAATCGCATTAGAAAGAAGCGAATACCACAGCCTTCTCTTTGCTTGCCTCTAAAGATACCAACGGAAACGATTATTCAAATCATACTAAGTATTTGAGAATTGAGATTTTAAATAATTATTCAAAAGCTTTCTTCTAGATCTTGTCAACGCGAACTCTTAAACTTTGACACGTTATTTTAAATGAACGCACATTAGATGTTATGATAAACTGCGCATTACAGTAATTAAAATTTGAGCTCCATTACTTAGATGAACTTTACTACGCAGTAGCGGATTTCCACGGAGATACGCGTTGCCCGCGCAGCTGCTCTCATGACGTCAACATTTGAGGGCTCTCTGACCTATCACCCGTTCATTCACAGATCTATACACTAATCGAATAATAACCCTTGAGCAATGGCTCTTATCAAAATGTGTAGAAAACAATTATGTACTGATAACAACGTAGGCCCTACAAACTACAAAGTATCTACGAGTATGTTATCATAAACATAATACCTACACTTATGTAAATTTTCAATTATTGTTTATTAGCTTCAAGATCAGTTCTCCTTGCGATATTCATCTAGACAATTTACTTTACAGACAACTCCCTTAAAATTATCCCTTCTCTAGTTCTAGTAATTATCCCTTTGTAAAGGGAGACTACTAGTACCTACTCTCTACTACGTGGCTACGTGGGCACGGTTCCGTGTGAGTAGTAAGGATAAACACTATTTTCTATTCTGCGGAATCTGTGGTAGTAAAAACAGGCTTCTAAGTAATTTTATAACTGGCCTGACTCACCAATTCAATGTATCCAAGTTCCAATTAACAATTAATTCGGATTCAATATCTCTTTATACCGTGAATATGTAATTCTTATGAGAAATACACTTAACTTGCCGTGCGGCTACAGAATCTAAGCTACAGAAAGAACGCTTTATCAATAATGTAGCACAAATTGCTAAGCAAGCCAGTTATTAACAACTTTAATAATAAGTTAAGTTTCGGCTCATCTTCCGTGCGGAAGATGTCCGGTCTTTTGGAAGGCATACACGGGGACACAGGTCCGACGCGTAGAGGCCCCTTTGAGAACTTTAATCTAAAATGGGGTGGGGCACCAACCGGGGACTATTCACGGCTGCACTTTTGGAGTACAGTCATGGACCGTCCCAACTGGGTGCAAGACTATTGTAAAATATGGTGAAAAATATCTGGTCTATGGGAAGGGGTGTTCGGTGGACTAGATAGAAGAGAGTTAAGTTTAACTAATGGCCGCATGGAGGTATGGCGGAGCAAGGAGCTTCACGGACGCTTCTACCGGGCCCTTTATGGGCCCGATGTAGACTTTCTAGCGTCCGTGGCCTGACTACGTTTCGGTGACCTATTTGGGGAAACCGAAGGTTTTGTTTGTGCAATTATGGACGAAGTTATGATGACGAACAACTACAGAAAATATATTGTGAAGGACGGCACGGTTACCTAACATTTGTCGGGCATGCCACTGTCCCGGTGAATCTATCGGACACATTATCTCCGGTTGCTCTGGTCTTGCCAACGGTGAATACTTGCACAGACACAACCTGGTGGCCAGGATTATTCATCAGCAACTTGCTCTGAAATACAACCTTGTGGAATCGGAAGTACCTACCATACTACAAGCACAGTGTACCTACTTACTACATACAGTGGGTCAACGCCCATACATTTGACAGGTCCTATGAAATGTCAAAATTATGTAGGGGCGGAGGTTATGTCCCGAGTATGCAGTATGGCTACTCAGGACATAACCTCCGCTCCTTCACCCCGCAACCCCCCGCACGATTGCTCTGCGACAATGTTCTACGTTGACCGACTGTAAGGAGTAACATATAGGTAGACTGTGCTATAAGTATGTGCCCGACCCAGTTCTCGAGAATGGTCATGTCACATTGTACTGCGATCGATCTATCATCACCAACAGGACTATTGTTGCCAATAAGCCTGAGATAGTGGTGATAGATCGCTCAGAGCGTCTCCCAATGATTATCGATATATACACACATCAAAAGTGTCTAGGGATCAAGCATTTTTATGCGGATTTCTTGAGATTGAGATGTGGCTTTGTAATAAATTTATGATTTTATAAATTTATATGGATCCTTTTTGGTGCATTTCATAATTTGAATCAGGAACTGTGAATCAAATTCGAGTAAAAGATGAAAATCAGCTGTCAATATTTTCCCTATAAAAACATACAACGCATTGAAGACATTATTAGTGCTACTGTTTCCCTACTACTGATTAAAACCAACGTTATTATGGAGCGGCGACGTCATTTAAGCAGGGAAGAAATGCTCAGAGCCGTGGGAATGATAGAAGCTGGTTCCCGGCAACGTACTGTGGCTTTAGCTCTGAATACAAGTCAGAGTGTTATCAGTCGACTTTGGACACGTTACCGAAGCACTGGTACCGTGGCTGAGCGCCATGGAGGACGGTATCGCTGCACCACACGGAGACAAGACCGATACATTCAAATCTTAACTCGAAGAGCTCCAACAATAACCGCCATGATGTTAGCCGTGAGGCTTCATCACTCTTCAGGGAACTTAATTAGCGACCAAACAGTCAGAAACCGCTTGCATGAAGTGAACCTTCATTCCCGAAGACCGCTACGGGTACCACCTATAGCAATGCACAATCGTAGGATTCGATATCAATGGGCTCTTGGACACAGAAATTGGGCAGAAGAACAATGGCGTTTCGTGTGCTTTTCTGATGAGTCTCGTTTTGGTATGAGACCGGATACAAGACGTATACGACACTGGAGAACCCCTGGACGCCAACAGCGATTAAAATCCTGCCAGGAAGTCCATCCTTATAGTGGTGGAACCATCATGGTATGGGCGGGTATTTGGATCGGCGGAAGAACTGAGTTGATTTGGATCAGAGGCAACCTCAACGCTCAAATTTATGCTGAGACGATTGTATCAGACGTCATCGTTCCTCTACAAGCGCAAATCGGTGCCTTATTTCAGTTAATGCATGATAATGCACGACCGCACACCGCAAGAGTTGTAAGACAGACTCTCGCCGCAGCTAACATCAATGTCCTGCCCTGGCCTGCTCAGTCGCCAGACTTGAACCCGATTGAGCATGCATGGGATATGCTACAGAGAAGAGCTCTGCCGAATATGGAGGGTATCCAGTCGCAAGAAGACCTTTTTTTGTTGTTGCAACGAACATGGGCGGCCATTCCACAGCGTGATTTGGATGAACTCATTTTGAGTATGCCAAACCGATGTTCTTGTGTTGTTAGTGTTCGCGGTAGAAACACGGATTATTAATTGTTTAAGTTACCCAATAAAATTTTAAAGAAAACTGTTATTTCAGTCTTTTTTTCGAACTTTTGTGTTAGTGGTTCAAATGTCAAAAATCCCTTTATTAGGAAAATGGCAAATTTCTTTATTAATGCAAAGGTGACTTGGTTTATCGTTACTGTGACAAACGAAAACACTTTATTTGATGAATCCTTAAAGAAAATTTTAATTAATATCAATCAGGAGAAAAGTTATTGCAAAAATATATGTTGATCCCTAGACACTTTTGATGTGTGTAGTTCCGCATGATGAGAACCTTGTGAAAGCCGAGAAAGATGAATTAATTAAATAAGTATCAAGACTTGGCACACGAGGTTGTCGCCATGTGCATGGGCGCCGCGAGGAGGGTACAAGTGCACCCCCCTATCATGGAAGAAAGAAATTACATTGAAAAAATACAGAAATTATTTTATTATTTGAATTTGACATTAATTTACTTACTTGACATCATGTTATTACCAAATTTTATATATAATTATACCTACCAATAATAAACATGAACTTATTACGTAATAGTGTGATGTATGGATGTAGATCTGCAGATGCACTAACATGAAAATAATCCTGACGGCGCCCATGGCCATGTGGGATGTTGATTCAGCAGTCATTGTGCCGATAGTCGTTTTGCCAATGGTTTAATAACCAACAGCCTCGACCAACATCTAAAGAGGCTCTCGCTGGGCGGCTGGATCAAGGGCCTGATACAGAAAGCGGTACTTCTCGACATGGCGCGTATTGTTAGGAAGTTCCTCTGTCTGAGGCCCTGACCACCGGTAGCTTGGACCCTGTTCCCGATACCAGTGGGCTACTACATTTTCATAATTTTAAACGTTTTATTGTACAAATATTTTACAATTTCATTTTATAAATCTCTTAAATTAATAAATGGAACAAGTAGAAAAAAAAACAACTAGATGAAGAGCAGCCGAAAGAGTAGGCAGGATTTCGCAAGGAATACTTATCTATTCAATTATCAACCTTAATCGCTCAGTTAAACAAGTTATTTAGAAATACACTGAAAATGGCAAACTTTACCGTTTGTAGATTACAAAAAGACGTTATATTCTCTTTTCCATGGTTCCATCTACAAAGCCCTAACTAACCAAGGAGTTAAACGAAAATTTAAAACAAAAACCTAAAAATGTACAGCAAGAGCACAGCGAGGGTCAGTCAGAAAAGGTCGGAGAAGAATTTAATACACAAAACCGCCCAAGTGCGTGTCATGCAACCCACAGCTTTTCCGTAATTCCGTAGCATGATACATACCTACAATAAAAGTTATTCCCGCTAGAAGATATTATAGTTTACAATGTTTACTTTACCGGCGGCGAAAATAAGCTTGTATTTCACAATATTTCACAATTTAATATTGACAAACTTATTTTTGTGGCAAAAAGAGTAAAAATCGGGGGCGCCACTAGTCACACAAACACTAAGAATCAATTTTCTCTTTTGTGCAGAGCTATCGAAGAAGAAGCTGAAAATTTCCCAATTTTGACTCAAAATCTAGTGATGACGGTGTACAGTTTACCAACTGTGAACGTGTGTGTTTTAAGGTTTTCTCAATCTAGCAACACGGAGAAAGAGTAATCATCTGGTGAATTTTGGTGTTTATAAAATTATTCTAAAAATGACTCAAACTGTATATTATTTCATAAAATTGGTGTAGTTCTGTGTCATACATAACTTTACATAAGTGTCTGCTTATGTGAACATTGAGGAGGATAATTTGAATAATCGCTGACACAGGGAGTGCAATTCAAAACTAGAGTGCGCGCAAGATAACTCTGCGCGCGACTGAGGGCGTCCTCAACGTTGCAATCATTGCAAAAGTTATAATTACCGCTTTTTAAGCTTATATTTTTTTATCGCCAAACACATTTTTCCCGTTAAACATTCCTACAATCAGGTAGGTCTATTCAAAATTAATAAAACGGCACACACTTTGGTGGACCACGATTAGTTCCGATTTCGGCCGCGCGCAGACATCTTGCGCGCATTCTATAAAGTGAAATTGGCCACCTCATAGTGCCCCCTTGTGTGAAAAAATAGAAAACAATTACGTATGTAAGGCTTAAGGACTTTTATCCACGGCAGCTATATAACAAAAAAAGAAAATTGTCGTTAGTTCTCTGTCACTGTCACGTATTCGACAGTGTCATGAATGTCATCCGTGACATTCCGTGATTCTTCATTTCATTTTCACATTTTTCACGCATTTGATTTCGTTGTTGGCGTTCTACGATTTGATTATATCCGCAAACTTAATATTATGAGAGCTTCCGAGACTTTAATCAGTAGATCGTAACTTCTTGTACACAAACAGAACTGTAATTTAAGATCAGTATTTGAACACTTTCTGAATAAAATGTCGTTGGATACCGTGCCAAAAGACCTCAGAGGATTAAGAGCTTGTTTAGTATGCTCTTTGATAAAGGTATTTTGTTGTTGTTGTTGTGAATCCTAACTTTCTATGCATAATAACCACTCTTAGTCCCTTATGATGACACTGTCCTAAGTATCATTATCATAACTTTTGATCTTGTCTCATGTTTTTCAGACGTTCGATCAGTTTGAATACGATGGCTGCGACAACTGTGATGAATTCCTTCGTATGAAGAATAATAAAGACAATGTTTACGACTGCACTAGTAATAACTTTGATGGGTAAGTAAGTCCTTTTTGGGTAGAATAAAAAATGGATAGATTGAGAGTGACGGTTAGTGACAAATCCACGCTAATATTATAGATGCAAGAGTAACAAACAAACAGACCTATTGTCTGTTTGTTACTTTTTGTCAATTGATTGATCTAAGTTTCATGTAACTTGTATAGCCTGAAACCCAGAGGACATTGTAGAAAGGATATAATTATGATAGAACTACCATAGTTACTATAGCTGGTAGAACCCATAGCTAGTTTGGTATGTAAATTAATTTTGACATGTAACTAAATTATCACTAAAATCTCTCATACCTCATACTTAATACATTATAAAAGTACTATGAGGATATTCTATTTGTTTTTTTAAACAACTTTTCTATTATTAATTTAGCAGGTAATTTGTAATTTATTTTTGTTATCAGAATGATTGCTGTTATGAGCCCTGAAGATAGTTGGGTGTGCAAGTGGCAACGCATAAGTAAGTGTTCATCTTCTTTAACTTTTATTACCTACTAATGAGGGTCCAAGTTACAATGTTACTTGCAAGCCTATTGAGAACCTCATAGTAGGTAACAAAATTTAAAACTATTAAAAAAAACCTTATAATTACCTCCAATCATTCTAAGGCCTGAATGACATAGAAACAGCATAAGGCGCAGGCGCGTCACTTTAATACATTTTTTGTGCCACTTCAATTTTTTTTCGTACAAAATGTATGAAAGCGAGGCGCCTGCGCCTTATGCCGTTTCTATGTAATTCACGCTTAAGAGGACAATAAAAATGATAATGGAGTTCCCAATAAATAATAATTTGTTATAGTGGATTGGTGGACAGCAATATTGTTTTGACATAATATTACCTTGGTCAATGTTTATGACACCCAAAAGAAGGATCATGTTAAGAACAAGTGTACTTCTTCCTTTGCCTTGTCCCATTATCTGGGGTCAACTCCTTGTCTGCCTTCTCCATTTATTTAAATCCAAAGCAGTTGCTGCATCTATTTTTAAGTGTATGATAATTGTTTTAGTATAAGCCTGTCTGCACATTATGAGAAATTTCTAACACATGCACAATGTTCCTTTGTGCATACATATTCTACTAGAACCCACAGGCTGTTGAATCCCTCAAATTCTGACAGTGTGTACAGTCTAGTACAAAATGTATGAGCAGAGGTGTGTCAGATATTTCTGATAATGTGCAGCCGGGCTAAGTCCACATGCAAAGTGCTAGTCACCATCTGCAGTATGGGAGCAATAGGAGGGGGTGCATGTGGTAGACAAAACAAAGCAATCTGACAGAGCACACACCCCCTTTTTGTCACTCTCATACCTCGAGTGGTGACTAGCACTTGCACGCAGACTATAGGACTTTCTTGCTAATCAACTCAATAATAAATAACACTGTTGTTTACAGATAGATTTTGTAAAGGAGTTTACGCCATATCAGTATCCGGTAGACTACCAGCTGGAGTTATTAGAGAAATGAAGAGTCGAGGCTATGTGTACAGACCTAGAGATACCAGTCAGAGATAATTTACTCAAGAATATAATTTAAAAATACTAATTAAAATTATTATACTCAGATTGGTGTGTATTATTATTTACTAAGTTTAATTGAGTTGGTCCTTTTTTTTCTTACTATAACATAATTATAATAAGTTTATTATTTCAACAGTAAGTTAATATTTTCAAACAATTTTTTTCAAGAATATGCTTTTCTAATTTGACGATTTATTCTTCTTGCATGAATTCTTCAATGTTAAATATTACAGCTTCAATGGGATCAAAAAATTTCAGGGAAAAATCAAAACAGGTAATCTATTTAAAAACTATTAATTCCCAACTATTAAAAACTATACAACATAACCTAAATAAAAATATGTAATTTTAACATTATCTACATTTGAACTAAAGAAATGCAAGACTGCTTTCACACAAGAAAATGCAAAATACTGAGCAGTGTGGAACAAAATAACAACATTTACATTAAACCAATAAGCATATACAACAACAGCATTAGTGCGCTTGCCAAAACCGATATGTGCATGGTGTAAAAAAACTTATTTGTGCACGAAAAATACAAAAAAGGATGATTTGAGCTAACAAATACCAAAAAAATACCATTCAAAATCATGATGTTTTGCTACTGTTTTGAATTCTTAGATTTCTAATAAACTTATTAGTTATAAGATAAAACAGTCCGCTTCCTGAAAAGTTGATATAATCCAAATAGAGGTTTTGGCAAGCACACCAACGATAAGCCTAGACTTATTTACAATTCATTAATATCATTGTGCTTATTATTAATATTCCTTTCATGTTCATATCCATTTGTTATCTGTTGTCTATTCCAATACTGCATTTTTTGGCATGTTGCAAGCTGCAATGCACACATAATGAAGTTCTGTCAACTACTGCTTGTTGGTGGTGCTTTATACTCGCTGTCTGTTCCAAGTACATCTTTGTCAATTTCTTTGAAATCTATATTCTGCTGTTTCATTGCATTCTGAAAACAAAGTTTAATTTGTTAATTCATAATGTCATAACCAAAATACATAGTTTCTACTATTTAATTTAAAATTAACAAAGACTATCAATTGCAGTCCACTGCTAGGTAAAGGTCCTTTGGCTGGAGAAATCTGTACATCTGTTATGTAGGATGAATTTCCATACCTATAATACATAGGTTTAAAGAAAATTATTGTCAAAAAAAACAGTTGCATGAGAACAATTATGATTACAATAAAACATTCTTATGTAATACTTACATTAACAGTTAAAAAAGGATCTTTTATTTATTAATGAGGTTAGATTAAAATAAGCTTTGGGTTTGGTTTAAAGAATGCTAGTTTTCTCAAAGGAGCAAACAGTTAAACATAATTCAAAAGATTATTGCATCAGAATTGACACAATGTTCATCATCACACATTTTTATCAACATCTAAATGACATACTATTATATTGATGTTAGAATTAATGATAATGTAAATATTGTATAATTTCCGGTATATCTTAACCATCAAGTCGGGCCTTGCTTGCTTATCAAACTGATAACAATACATGTTGTCGTCACATGTGGTTCATTAATAAAGTAACTATAGGTCAGAGGGTCGCTGTAAGGAGACTGAAATAAAAAATAGGGCTTATTATATTACTGAGAAAATACTATAACATACATTTACCTTCACACAATCCTGATAAACTTTGAAGATCCCGGCGCAAACAGAATCATCGTGGTCGCCTTTTAAAAATCTTTCAGAAAACCAACTATTGAAACAGTCATCATATTTTTTCTTTAGCTCAGTACATTCTTCTCCAATGCTATTCATGATATTGATTTATGCCCAGAACCAATTCAAATTAAATTAATTTGTAACTTTTCCGAAAGATAGGTGGACAGGAATTATTCTATCCGACAGATTTGACAGTGACAGACCACAGACTAGTTAGGGATAGAATGTGACAGACAGACCAGACAGTCGGTGCTGTCACCAACTCTATTCGATTCAAAAATAACTAACTACATTTAAAAAAAACTACAGATTTCTAATAATTGTGTCGAAGAAAAATAAAAGGGACTTTGAAATCCAAGAACTCCAAGAAAATAATATAATTCGATCGATACATTCCTTAGAATAATAACGTTCTGTCTGATAGTTATTTCAAATGACTGGATAAAATGTTGATATCTTGATATCTCTAACATCTACGTCTACATCTCTAATTCTAAGTCTCTACATCTACGTCCTTTTCGGGTCTAGCAAGGTTTTGGGTTTTTAATACTTATTTCGTTTTGTTATTCTTTTAAAATAAAACATTACGAACTTTCTTACAATAATGGTCGCACTACATTGCTACTATTTGCTACTACTATGGAATACCCATAGAAGTAATAAATACGGAATACATACATCCATCTCAAGAATACCAATTTATTCTTTTGCATTAGGCTTGGGCAAACTAGTTCACTTTACTGAACTAGTTCATCAAATCTCGCTCAGTAAAGTGAACTAGTTCATCAAAGTAGTTCATTTAGTTCCTTGAATCAGTACGAAATTAGTTCAAGAGCTAACTCTTGAATTCTGAGCGAGAACTTAGAACGAAATGAACTACTGAACTGCTTTGAGGAACTATTTATGCTGATGACTATTACTTTCAATTGTAAGAGCGCAATATTTTCAATTATGTATAGTTAATATAAAAAAGCGACTTCACTTCATACTTAGACAACTCGCGGAGAAAGCAATAATAATAAATGCAACTGGCCATGTGTGTGAGTTACTGAGTAAGCTGACGAATCGAGTCTCGCTCACGGCTCAGGGGACTTACCATGTCCGCTTATGAAAACGCTCAAATGCCAGCCAGTCAACTTCCGCTCGAAAGTAGGCCTGCTTCTGAATCGCTAAAAATCGTACCATGACAGTACTAAAGGTGAACGACTATTGCACCAAGTTGAACGGTAATGCTTGCTCATGGTACGAAAAGTCTATACAAAAAAAAGGTGAACGGATTTCGTAAACGTCAACGTAGCCGGCCTGGGGGCTTACCATGACCATGACGTCTTAAGAAAACGTTCAAATGCCAGCCAGTCAATATCCGTTCAAAAGCAGGCTTGCTTCTGAATCGCTAAAAATCGTACCATGACAGTACATAAGGTGAACGACTATTCAGCCAAGTTGAACGGATAAGCTTGTCCATGGTACGAAAAGTCTATACAAAAAAACAGGTGAACGGATTTCGTAAACGTCAACGTAGCAGGCCTGCCGCAGGCCTGCTCTAACGATGTCATAGTACAAAAAAGCAGGGCAGTTCAACTTCCAGGCAACTTCTGCCCTGCTTTAAGAGGTCATGGTAAGCCCCCTGCTCTAACGATGCCATAGTACACAAAAGCAAGGCAGTTGTTCAACTTCCAGGCAACTTCTGCCCTGCTTTAAGAGGTCATAGTAAGCCCCCTGCTCTAACGATGTCAATGTCATAGTACAAAAAAGCAGGGCAGTTCAACTTCCAGGCAACTTCTGTCCTGCTTTAAGAGGTCATAGTAAGCCCCCAGTAGTTCAGTACGGCTCAATAGTTCAGTACGGCTCCCGGCTCACCTCAGCCGCTCGCTGTGACTCGGAACGCGGAGGGAGTTAGTTGAACTACTGAACTAAAACACTTCGCAGAGGTGAACTAGTTCATCCGGCTCACCTAAAGTGAGCAGTTCATCTGAACTACTCGCTCATGAGTTACACAAGGCGTTTTTTTTTTACTCGGCCTACCTTTGTGCGCCATCTCGCCTGCCCACCCACGCTTGCCCAGAAGAAACCGATTCACTCGTGACTTGAAGACACCCAGATTGTAGCTGTCGGGGAACACCCACTCGGGCAGCGCATTCCACTGTTTGGCGGTTTTCACAATGAAAGTGGAATCAAAGCGCTTCGTTCGGGTTTTTGGTATATCAACCATGAACCGATGGCGCTTTTTCGTGCTTCTGGGGGCTTACCATGACCTCTTAAAGCAGGGCAGAAGTTGTCTGGAAGTTGAACTGCCCTGCTTTTTTGTACTATGACATCGTTAGAGCAGGCCTGCGGCAGGCCTGCTACGTTGACGTTTACGAAATCCGTTCACCTGTTTTTTTTGTATAGACTTTTCGTACCATGAACAAGCTTATCCGTTCAACTTGGTTGAATAGTCGTTCACCTTTTGTACTGTCATGGTACGATTTTTAGCGATTCAGAAGCAGGCCTGCTTTTGAACGGATATTGACTGGCTGGCATTTGAACGTTTTCTTAAGACGTCATGGTAAGCCTCCTGGCCGTCCGATAGAAAAAAGGGCAGAGGGTATTAGATCATGCAGATCTGAAGCACACTCTCCGAAATGATGTGTCCGATAAAAAACCGATAGACTAGCAACTTTGCGCTCAAGACTGCACTGTCATCCTCATCATACTTACTAGAGTGCGCGCAAGATAAGTCTGCGCGCAGCCGAAATCGGAACTAATCATGGTCCACCAAAGTGTGTGCCGTTTTATTAAATTTGATAGTAGAACTACCTGATTGTAGGAATATTTAACGGGAAAATTATGTTTAGCGATAAAAAAGTTAAGCTTAAAAAGCGGTAATTTGAACTTTTGCGATCATGGCAACGTTTAGCACGCCCTCCTTAGAATATGTACTAAAGACGCCCTCAGTCGCGCGCAGAGTTATCTTGCACGCACTCTATCTCATCTTTCAATCTTTCATTCAAATGTCAATGTCAAAATTGTCAATTTCAATTTGCAACTAAACATGTGACGTTTGTATAACCTCAAAAGAATAGGTTATAAAAAATATTGAAGTTATAAACAATTTAAAATAAGTTTTTCTTAAAAGACCATGGGTGATATATTGAAGGACAGTCGTTTCACAAAATACCTCAATGATCCCAGATATCGACAAATACCTAAACATGAGAGAAAAGTTAAAATAGATAAACGGTTTCAGTCTATGTTTAAGGACGAAAAATTTAAAGTAAAATACACAGTGGATAAACGTGGACGACCAATTAATGAAACTTCTACGGAGAATTTGAGGAAATATTACGAGGTGGAAGAGTCTGAGGGAAGTAGTAGTTCTGATGAAGAAGTTGATGAGGAATCAGTTGCAGTTGATAAAAGCGATGGGTCGGGCGACAAATCTGTACCGGGTCGCTTCGTCAAACGACCGCCAAGTGATGAGGAAAAAGAAGAAGAAAATCAACCAGACTCACTTAATGATAAATTAATTCGAGGAAAATTAGATAAAAAAGTTAAAAACAGGTTATTAGATTTGGACATTGATTATGCCCGTGGAGAAGGTGAGCACAGTGTTTTTGAAACATATGTTTTATTAAAAGGTGTATTGAATCTGTTTTTTATATTTTTTTAAATACTCCCACTTCTTGCACAAGTTCAAGATATTCCTGAGCTTGTGCTAGAAGTGGGTTCACCTAATTGAATATGAGTAAAATTTTGAGCTCACAATCTCATTATTGCCAGAGTGCTGTCAGTATTATTATTATCTAAAAATTAAAACATAAATGTATTTTTGTTTCTGTAACAAATAATTACTGCACTATGTGACTGACTACTTTTAATTCTTTAATCTTACAGGAGTTATCCAAACTGACAGTTCTTCAGAGGAGGAGAGCAGTGAGGTTGAAGAAGACAGCGAGCTAGAGCATGAGTGGGGAGAGCTTGATGCTGATGCCGGAACCACAGACGAGTCAACTAAGAGGTAACACCATGAAATCTATCTCTGAACATTGACTGCTGACATTAATCTATACTAATATTATAAAGAGGTAGAATTTGTTTCTTTGTTTGTTTGTATGTAGGAGGTAATCTCCGAAATTACTCATCCGATTTCAAAAATTCTTTCACCAATAGGAAGCTACGTTATCCCTGAGTGCTATAGGCTATATTTTGGGATCAAAAAATTAGGGATCCGTAAATTAACGGGAGCGAAGCCGCGAGCAAAAGCTAGTGACTAATATAATTAATGGCTTGATTTGTTTGATATAGCCATAGTGATCTCACTTAGCAATAAATTAAGCAAAATTGGTAAGGGGCCATCCATAAATTATATTACACGTTAAGGGGGTTCGATGAAGTGCGGTCCTAAATTTCGAGAAGTCACATTTCAAAATGTATTATTATCTAAGAATTAAATATGTAGAAACAAAACTAATTTCGGAATTGCTGTTTTAATTTAATAATTTCTAGACGTAAAATTGCAAAATAAATATGTAACATCTCACTAGGGAGGGGGTAGTCTAACAAATGTGACCAGCTGTGACAAGGACAGGGTAGTGTCAAAAAATCATGAAAATCGTGTGACGTAATTAGTGGGTGGCCCCTAATCAATGGTTGGTAATGAATATTAGAACACAAGCCAGCGCTGGTAGTTTTTTTTTCTATTGGACTGCTTGTATATTGTCCTTGCGCACCGTTTCTATGTAACTGGGCAGTTATTGGCGAGGCCTGAAAGATCCCTAACTGAGGTGCTGCAGCCTGCTACCAATCTTCTTAATATAATCCCTAAACCAATTTCTTTGCTGATACCCACTCAGAAATGCACTTCAATGACAAAATATAAAAGAAAGTATGTTACCATATTGGTCAGTGGTCCCTACACAAAGGATGGAGACATCCATGATTAGCTGCCGCTTTGGGGTGCTCAGATTGAAGTAGTAGAAAGGAGCTAGTTGTTAATAGGAGACCCATATGTATTTATGCTATGCTAAACTATAGATTAATATAATACACATGCAGATAGGTGAAATAGGACCCAGCTGAGTGATTCTTATATCACATTAAAAAACTGATTTATCCATTTAAGTTGATAAAATGAATACAAATTAAATAAACAAAAATCCTATATAATTCCTAATTTTTTGTTTTAAAAGGGCACCTACGACATTTGTGAGTATGTTTCACTATTTGGTTTTATTTGAGGAAAAATGAGTGTTTTTTTTCATTCTCCTCAGTTTTCTCTAGGTAGTTATACTTTTGTTTCCACGATTAAATGCTTTTGTTCTAAAAGTCACATCAAAACTAGCTTGTTTTAATGTTGTTAATAAAGCTTAAATAATGTATTAATAATTTTAATATTCTATAAAATCTTCAAAAGGCTAAAAATCCCAAGAGAAAATTTGTAATTCCATTTTACTCATTACCCCGACAAATGTCGTAACGCGGCTTTAATTCAGAAGGGGACTTCTCACCGTAAAGGTTACCCGCATCGAATTTTCCGCCTTCTCGAACAGTCTTCGCTTGCCACCAGAGATCGGGAGCAAGCGCTCTATCTAAAGAAAATATTACTGGTGATTGTTCCTTATACGACGTTTGTCCAAGTTTTTTTCATTCTTCAAATACTTCAAATCTCGGTAAGTATACCTTATGATTATAATATGATTGCTTTTTTATTTAAATAAGAGTAAAAAACTATCAACACGTTACTTTTTCCTCCCATATACAAACGATTTTATTGCTTGTTTCGTGATTTTACGTGAATTTCTCATTCCCCTACGTTTCATTTCCTCTACTTCAACTTACGAGGAGAATGAAAATTTATCAAGCGGAATGATAAATAACTCAACTAAATAATTTAGTAGCCTGAAGTTTATTAAAAAATTGCCTTAAATTATAATATAGGTAGGTACATATTTATATTTGATAATGATGTGCTAAGTAAAGTAAATAAATGTCTTAGGAAATATGAGTCGTGTAAATTCACCATCCATATTAACTAATTACAAAAATTGATATAAAACCAAAAGTAATCCACCTGAAGACAAAGGTTTTCCTTTTACTCGTTTCTTTTATAATGAAATTTGCAAATTATGCATTTAAAAAATAGTTGCCTATACGTATTTTTATTTATTTTTAGACGATAATGGTTCATTAAAAACTTATGTGAAGGAGGTTAAAGTGGAGAATGTGGTCTGGTGGCCTAGAACCAAGCTGAGCACAGCATCAAACAAACTACAGCGCATACAAAGACTTGCCTGCATGGCAATTACAGGCTGCATGAGGACTACATCGACTGCGGCACTGAAGGCCATGCTGGGACTGCCACCGCTGCACCTCTTTATACAGCAAGAAGCAGCGGTGGCAGCAATACGCCTAAAAACACTGAACCTCTGGAGCAAAGGTAACACACAACACACCTCGTTGCTAGAGGAATTCGCTAAAGTTCCCTCTTGTAAGAGCTATAAACGACCGGATACCTAAACAATTTATTTTTGATAAAAATACAAAATTCAACTGTACGAAGACCACCGATGCGAGGGTTTATGCCCTGCGGAGCTGCGGATCTTCAGGGACGGATCCAAAATAGGTAAACAAGCACAGGTGCCGAGGACTTCTCAGAAGACCTTAACGTACACATAGCCACACCATTGGGGGCCCACAACACGGTCTTCCAGGCTGAATGCTTGGGTATCTCCCTAGCTGCGTCAGCAATCATGATGGCCAGGAAGGTTGAAAACCACTCAATCCGAATACTCTCGGACAGCATGGCCGTCCTGCAAGCACTAAGCAGCTACACAGTTAATTCTGGGCTGGTACACGAGTGTCACCAAACTCTGAACCAGGTGGGTAACCTCAATAATATAACCATTCAATGGATCAAAGGACACAGCGGTTCCTGAGGCAACGATGCAGCAGATGAGCTCGCCAGAAGGGGATCGAGCATGGATGCATTGGCTCCCGAACCCATAGTACCACTCCCCTTCGAATACCTACGCACCTTGGTAAGGAAACTCACCAGAGACCAACACAACGAATCGTGGATAAACCATTGCGAGTGCAGGACGGCCAAGGAGGCGCTTCGCGCCATTGACGGTCGTCTCACTAGACGAGCTCTCCGGCTGTCAAAGCAACAACTGCGTACAGTCACAGCAGCCATCACTGGTCATGGTTCTTGTAACAAACACCTCTTTGTGTTTGGAGTTATAGACAGCCCACTGTGCAGAGCATGCATGGAGGAGGACGAGACGGCAGCCCACGTGCTACTTAACTACCCTGAGGTCGCCACATACAGGGCCAAGCACTTCGGAAACCCAGGTAATCTCCGAGAGATCACCAGCAACATCAAGGGTGTGCTGGCCTTTTTCGAGGAGTTAGGGTGGATCGAGTGACTACACTTACCACCCATCACGCAAAATACGCGCTTAGACGTGGAGTTGCAGACATCACCGTTATACCTTATACCTTACAAATATAACATAATACATTATTTTCTTATAAATGTTGATTTATCAAAAATAAAGGCAAAAATTGTTGGTTCGAGAAATAACTTTGACTAGTTTTATGTTGCAAAAGACTATTTATAATAAGGATACCCACCTTAATTGTTTAAATAATTGTGATCTTGTTACCAAATGTCTACAGTAGGTATAAAGGTGCAATTCGTCACTCTATGAATATTGTTGGTTAGTTTTTCGATTAAAATAAACATTTTATTTCATTCCCCTCGTTTAATTTCATTCCCGTCTCAAGCGCCAACTTTTAATGGCTTATAACTCTATAAGTAATTAATAGAATAAAGTGCCTCATACACATCGTTTTATGTATTTGAACATAGAACACGATAGATAAACAAATTTACGTAATATGAATGTTTTTTTAAATTCGTAATTTTTTTGCCTGATATAAGAATCACTGAGCTGTAACCTCCTTTTGTTGGTAAGATGTAACCTCCACCCTTTTATGTCACCGAATAGGACTTGTCTGAATAAAAAAAAACGAGTGTGTCCAATAATTATTATTAATACAAAATAAATAAGCTACTATGCAGAAGCACACAAATTTGTAGGTTGTGGGTTTCCGGCCGACTGTAGTCACGCCTGCAGTGATAGGAACTTCCCTCTGGAATCCAGCAGAAGTCCTCCCAGGCCGGAGATGGTAGTTGGCTGATCTTGTACAAGGGTATGACGAGTGTAGCGAGAAAGTACAGCGTGGCTGCCGACTTGCTCAGTGCACCACGGATGACCACCTTATATGTTTAATTTTTATGGGCTCTACAGGTGGTTTAAAAGATACAATATCCTCTCGTCCGCCAGAATAAAGGTAAGGTTAATTTTCAAAAATGTCTGCTTTCAGAATTGCCATCTGCAACATGGACTGGGACAACATCAAAGCAGCAGACCTCATGGTTTTACTAAACTCATTTTTGCCAGCAGGCGGTGTCATCAAGAAAATAACAGTAAGTCAAACTTATCATACAAGTATTGTATTCTCTGCATACATTTAGACAGTAAATTAATTGCGTATGAATTGTTATTATGGCCATATTGCTTTCACAGGCTTAAACTTATGATGAGCTTGATATATCTTGAACAGGAAAATAAATTTAAATATACTGAATTTGATGAATGTGTTACAGTCAGAACTCTTAACCAGTCAAAAGTACTTTTAACTGCAAATAACAGTCAAAAATAGTAGCAGTAGTTTGACTAAAGACTTCAGTCAAAAGTAGTTTTAACTAATACAAATTGGTTAATAGTGATTTTGACAAAAAAATATCACTTAAAACTGGTTTTGACGGAGCGTGTTAGTCAAAATCACTTTTGACCTTTAATATAAAATGCATTTAATGTTTATTTTAAGTTGCATTTAATGTGAAGTGTTTGCAAAATCGTTTAGGGATGTATTTAAAAGCACTATTAAATTAATGAAAATAACAGTAAAAAATGTTAAAGGCACACTTAAAATAATGCTAGCCACTACAAAAGTAATGGTTTGCACTATAATCAATCAAAAACCATTTGTGTTTGAACGCACCCATTAAACAAATGGTGGAAGTGATTCATTTCTGCCACTCGCAGCCGCTGCCGCGACACCGCTCGCTTCTCTCGCTCGGCTTGTTCTTTGAGTCGTCACAGATCTAACATAACCTAACCTACCTTTTAGCTGTTTGTCATATTATTAGAAATACCTACCTACTCATAGTAGGTAAGGAATCAGAAAATAAATGGGTTAGAAAAATATAAGCTAGCAGAAACGACTACCAAACTGGATTTCGACAAATCGTTCTGCGACAAGTTTTTACTTCGACACTATGGAACTCCGACGTTACGCTACTCCAACAATTATGGAACTTCGACACTGGGCTTTAATGTAACCTAACACGAAGGGGATGACGAGGGCTTCGTTCGCTCGCTTTGCTCGCTCACTCTGGCCCCCGTCATCCCCTTCGAACCTAACCTATCCGTGTCGGGGTGCCCCAAATTAGGTGTCGAAGTTCCATAATTGTCGGAGTAGCGTAATGTCGGAGTTCCATAGTGTCGAAATAAAATCTTGTCGTAGAACGATTTGTCGAAATTCAGTTTGGGAGTGTTTTAGATTAAGTACTTTTGACCGACATTTCAATCAAAAGTATTTTAAACCAATGTCTGCATTTGTGTAGGTATATGTTACGGCTAAAAGCCGAATGGCGATTACACCTAAGTTTAGCCGGGTACAACTAGGTGCAACCAGTAGCTGTTAGTCAGATTAGAACTAGGTGTAACTGTAAAAACAAATGAAAAACTTAAGGGGATGTTTGTAAGGTGGTTTGGGTTTCCAAAGCAGAGTCGACGAAGCCCTGCTGAGCGGGGTTCCTATTTCTGTCTGCAAGGTTTAAAGTAACCTAACACGAAGGGGATGACGGGGGCTTCGTTCGGTCGCTTCGCTTGCTCACTCTAACCCCCATCATCCCCTTCGAACCTAACCTATCCGTGTAGGGTTCCCCTTAACCACCGGTGTGCGGCTGCACCTAGTTCTAGCCGCTATGATGAAGGCTAAACCTAGTTCTAACCGAAGATAAGTAGGATACATCTAAGATTAACCGCATGTGACCGGCTGCACCTAGTTGTACCGGCTAAAACTAGGTGTAGCCGCACTTCGGCTATTAGCCGTAACGTATGTACCTATTTTTTGGTTTTATGCAGTTAAAAATACTTTTGACCACTTGACCCGTTAAGAATTTTGACTGTAACGTAACATGCATTTTTGTTTTTTGTCTTATAAGCAGTTCTGTCATAAATGCTAAGATATACTGTAGTATGGGCAGGACAACCTGCAAATAAGGACACAAAACTTTTCACTTTACAATTAAAATCATTACCTATCATCATTAAAAATTATTGTTAGATTATTTATTTTTAGATTTATCCATCTGAATATGGTCTTGAAAGAATGAAGGAAGAGGAAGTACGTGGACCTATAGAACTGACAGAAGATAAAGTTGAAGATTTATCTGAAGAGGGGGGCAATGAGGAAGGTTGGTTTCTATAAAATGCCGTTATTTTCTTGTCTTTTGTTTCTCGTGACGATTAGTACAAATTGTTGCTAAAGCTGTCTTGTGAGCTTGAAAAAATCACGTCGATTTTCGTGACGATTTTTCACAAATATGCATCGAAAGTCGACTGGTCACATTTAGTCTAATCAGGGGGCTTACTATCACCTCTTATAGGAGGGCAGAAGTTGCCTGGAAGTTGAACTGCCCTGCTTTTTTGTACTATGACATCGTTAGAGCAGGCCTGCGGCAGGCCTGCTACGTTGACGTTTACGAAATCCGTTCACCTTTTTTTTGTATAGACTTATCGTACCATGAACAAGCATTACCGTTCAACTTGCTTCAATAGTCGTTCACGCAGGCCTGCTTTTGAACGGAAGTTGACTGGCTGGCATTTGAACGTTTTCATAATAGGTCATGGTAAGCCCCCAGTGTACAAAAAGATAATTGCATACCTATGATAGGTACTGATATGTACAGTCAGCATCAAATATATCAGGACAAACAGACTGTTCATAATAGGCATGTTGACAGCATCAATAAATTGCAAAACTAATTAGTCCGCCAGTTAGAGTTTTGAAAAATAATGGACACGTATTTTTTCTTTTGTTAAATCTATGAATATTTGGAAAGATAAAACGCATCAAACCTTGAGAGTGGGGGCTTGTGACGTCAGAAGCAAGTAAAAAGTCCTACTTGCTTGTGACGTTTTGGCAATTTTAAAAGTGTCAGATCTTCGTCAATTTTGGTTTACATAACAAAAGAAAAAATATTGGTCAAATATTTTTTGATAATCTAACTGACGGAGTAATAGGATCTAAACGGTCCGCCTGGCTAGCTACCACCCTCCCAGTAAAGTCCGGCGCCAAACAGTTTCTGTGTTCCGTAGTGTGTATGTAAGAGCCAGAGGGGAATCTCTCTATATATCTCTGTTACTTGGATTTGTGTGCTCCATCTTACTTAGACCCTGTCTGCGCTTACCATCAGGTGCGACTAGGGTCAAGCGCGACTAAGTCAAATAATAAAAAATAAAAGTTTCTGTATACAAGTTTAGTCAGAAAGGGGGTACTAATCCGAAAGGGTGTTAAAGTACCCATAATAATAAGTAACTTTTGTTCTACCACTTTCCCCAAAAGGCAAAAGTTTAAGAGAAATAGCCGTTCGAAAATTCCAAAAAAAATATGCTAAAATCCATTGACTTAAAATAAGTATGGACAACGAGTGTAGTACAAAATTCACGATAAAAGTGTCCTGCAGTGCGAGCACGGTTCTTCTTATCGAGTCGAGTCGAGAAATTTATCAATTATAAACGTCAAACTTGACATAAGATGTGGATAAAACGACAGCTCTTGTCGTTATATCTATATCTTATGTCAAATTTGACGTTTAGAATTGATAAATTTCTCGAATCGACTCGATAAGATCTCGAGTCGATAAAAATTTAAACATACCGAATCTTATCGAGGGTCGGTAGCACGGAACTTGCTTCGGGAACTTTATAGAGGCTTGTCGACGGCTATATTTTCTCGACAGCTTATCAACTTTACAAATAGCAACACCAGAAATATGCAGATACACAAATACTATCACTAAAATATTTACAATACTATTATATAATCTAAGCAATTAGAAAATAACCACAGAATAATAAAAAAATACTCCGCTGTGGATCATTTCCACGTCCCGACGCGCTCTGCTTTCAATATTAACAAGATGATTTCTCCAAAATCCATTTTTTTGCTTCAAAAAGTCTTTATCGACCAACTTTTTAAAGACGACAACAATTCGAGATAATTCGAGAAATTTACCAATAAGAACTGTCAAAAGTCGATATAATCGTTAAATCTTATCGAGTATGTCGACTTCATATCGAGGCGTCGGTAAATTACATTGATGAAAGAAAAATAAGAGGATATCCGATGTGGTCACATGATCTGAAGCCAAGTTTTCCTCTTATGGCGTCGACTCCGCCCTCAGCAATGAATTACATCTTCTGATGCAACACTTTGTCATGTTAGGTTTTGTTCACTTATCCTTTATAATACAACAAAAAATACCTAAACACCCAAAGTTCACTGTAAAACTGTAAATAAACTTCGAACAAAGCTTGAATGACAGACGAAAGGGTAGATCTCTAAAATGGCGTCATGTCAAAAATATCCTTCAAGGCGGAGCTTGGTGACGTTGAAAAATTATAATAGAAAATTAAAATCTATGACATAATATAGTGTACACACTTTTTACATTTGTAAATTACGTGTAAGAACGAGACAGATTATATTTTTTAACGCGGTACATATTGGCATAGTATTAAGAAAAAAACATCAATTTAGGCTTATCCTCTTATGTTTCTTAAATCAATGGTAAATTGCGATCCGTGCTACCTTTGTCGTTTTATCAATATCTTATGTCAAATTTGAAGTTTAGAGTGGATAACTTAACGTCTCGATAAAATTCGATAAAAAGAACCATGCTCGCACTGCTGAATTGACATATTATAAACTTAGAAATACCAACAAGCTCATTTACGATGTACGAATTCCTATGTCGTTATCATAATGCCTAATTTTGCTTGCAACGAAAACATGACAGCACTGCTCAATTTTTCAAATTTCGAAACTTCATTTAATATTAAACGAAAATTTGGAGAACATAGGAGTAATAGAGCAACTTAATTTTTAAAAGATTTTATTATTTGTTATATTATTTTATTGCGATCGCTAAATATTTAAACCAACTGAAAGAGCATAGAACATTTCTTGCAAAATTACAACATCGTCATTTTCAAAAACGCGATTTCGCTTCCTTTGCTGAAGTATCACCATCAGCATCATCATCTTCATCTAATTGATCTCAAAGAAAACTGAAATTAAATCAGAGGCACATTTTTTTTTTTGAATGAAACTATCTTTTGTCATGTGTATTTAAAAGAGTTTATGATAACTAAACAAAAGAGCCCAAACGTCACGTGTTCACTATTTGCCATTAAGGAGTTCCAGAGCCCGTTTTCCGGCTCTACTATCGGACCTACGTCATTATTTATGTCATGAAAAGTGTTTATAATGACAAAATACATGAGCTGAAACTCGACAAGCCTACCATTTGTTCCTGTGCCTGCCTAATCTTCGGCTCCATCATCAAATTAGTTCAATGACATTTTAATGATCTAAGATGCACATACCTACCTGCAAAATTTCAGCTCGATCGGAAACTTGGTAGTGACCGAAAAACCAATACAATTTTGAAACGGAAGGACAACATACATATTTTCGTACATAATATGTTTGCATACAATGCAAGTTTAAAATTAACTTGTTTAAATGAATAGAACAAAACAAATTGCAATTGGTTCAAAATCGCAATACAAAAAAACATCGCGTAAAAATAACGACTCTTTGGAATCTTTGTTCTAATGTCTGACAAATATGTCAAGTTTCATATGGTAATCCAACCAAATGAAGTTGACATAATTGGTCAAACAAGGGAAGGAAAATAAGATACTTTTTGTTTAGTTGGATTATTGTGTGTTTTGCTCTTGCAATTAATTCAATTTTAAGCAAAATACAATGTTCCATAACAAAATAATACTTTAAAATTGTAAAACAATAATATACCTACTGAAAATGTGATACACCATCAACTTTTTTCACTTTTTTGAGTAGTTTTTACACGATCTCACTACACAGAACGGCATTGTTGACATGTGACATTGAGGTGTAGCTGCTTGTTCGCCCAAAAGAAGAATGACGCGCGCAAGTGTAGCTCTTTTCAAATTCATCGTGTTTTAACTCACTTTCGGTTCGGACATTTTTGAGCGATGACCCGAGGTCCATACTTATTCTAAGTCAATGCTAAAATCTATCTATCCTCAGCTATGATCAACTGTGTTAACATTTGGGGTCACGAATTAGAAGCTCCATTTTCTGAATTCGTAACTAAAGTAGGGACGAAGAATTTTTGAAAAAACAAAAATAAATATTATTTTACATGGAAATAAAAATTCTATGTACTTTTAACATTTGCTTTTAAACCGTCATCAGTGATACTTTAAGTGGCCTGCGGATTAGTACTACCTTTCCGACTAACCTTGTATATGAACTTCCAGCTACAAGTACATTTTTGATTTTAGGTTCCTCATATCATATGGAAAAACTGCGTCGATATCAACTAAATAGACTGAAGTATTTTTACGCAGTAGTAGAATGCGACTCGGTTTCGACTGCCGACAAGTTGTATAGCGAATGTGATGGTATGGAGTACGAGAGTAGCGCTACAAGGCTTGATATGAGGTTTATTCCTGATGACGTCACTTTTGATCAGGTATGTATCTGTTTTTAGTGTAGCAGAAGAGGTTTCTGATATTTCCCGATACCTATAGTGTAGATTACCATGTTTTGTAAAAGGCAATTAAGGAATTCGAAAGATTCGACGACATTATGTTTTTGTTTGCTAATAAGACCATCCCGTGACTACCTACTACTAATAAGAGGATTATATTATCCTAGTCAGTTTTTTATAATCGTAACATGGAGCACCGCTGCCACCGATGGTTGAATCGTCGACCGCGTTGCAATGAACATCGCAACAGTTTTTGTTGGTACTATGGATAAGATCGGTGGTCGAAATGACAATGTTTCTTGAGTTTTTCATATTTAACGTAAAAGGACAATGGGACAAAACGTCCCCAGTAGTGTAGCACTTTCTTACCTATGGTATATGAAAGACCTTATTAATCTCTTAATTTTATTGTATGACAGCTCATCTGTAAAATGTATAGTATAAAAGTTATTTGATATGAAAGTAACATAAAAATTACCTTAAAAATGCTTATATTATTACTTCAATATGAATATAATTATTTTAGTTAGTGATAAGGGGTTATTTGAAGAGCTCCAATGCTAGTATAACAAGCCCCCTTCCCTTTGGATCGCCAGAGCGTTAAGACGTGTTTTTTGTGTTTATTTGCTTTTAAATACTGTATTAATTCCAAAATTTTAAATTCATTTATTGACGCGAGTACCAGGCGATCATAGTGCCGCAAACATATTAAACAGCAGCGGGAGGCAGTGCGTGCGCACTGAGACTGCGTGAGTACCTCTTCACTAGCACACACACACACTCAACTTTGTGACCCCGCCTCTCCACGTCCGTGACACTGCGCGTGTGATTGTCACGCACACAGACAACTTAGCTGTCGCACTTCACCGTGTCGTCCTTTCCGACGCTTGCGCTCGCGGTCCTACGTATTGCTGTTAGCCTAGTACAATGATTCGCTCTCCAGCTAAGTGCGGGTCTGAGTCGGACATCCATACCAAGAGAGATACTACCCCGTCGCCTAACCAACTTGTTAGTTCACGTTCATTCAAGCGACGCCATGACAATGTCACAAGAGACGATTTTGATGATTTTAAAGAAGAAATAAGGCAAATGTTCACCGCCATACAGAACAAGATGGACGCTTCACTAGCCAGCATCGAGAGGAGCTTGGAGGCTATTTCGCTTCAACATGATGAGTTTTGTGCCAAAATAAAAACCCTTGAAAAAAAATGTATGGAAAATCACGATTACATAATTACTTTACAAGAAAAGGTTGAAGAGCTGCATCGTGTTTCAAAGTTGACTACTCTCGAACTGAGAAATGTACCCCATAAGATCAAGGAAAATAAGATGGATCTTTCAAACTACATAATGAATATATCAAAGTCGCTAAATACTAATATCCAACCGTCGGACATTTACGATATATATCGACTACCTGGCCGAAGGGACTCAAAGAAAGATTCAAATAGGCCTATTATCGTCCAACTATCTCATCTTTATGTAAAGAACACACTCCTGAGCGCCGTTAAAGATCTGAACAGGTCTAACCAGAACAATAAACTCAATATGAGTCATGCAGGCATAGAAGGGAATGCAAGCCCTATTTATCTCACGGAACACCTTACTATAAACGCGAGAAAACTATTCTACCTTGCGCGCCAGCTGAAAAAAGAAAATAAAATCAAGTACTGCTGGATCACCGATGGTAAAGTGCTTGTAAGGAAGGCTGATGGTGATCAGTCAATCCTCATCAAATTTGAATCTCAAATTGAAGCCTTATCAAAGGAAGTCTGACTATATATTAATCCCATGTGCATGTTAATTTTGCTTACAGTTTATTCTGTTTACCTTTTGAAATATTATGTTTTTTTTATCTCTTTTTCCATTCTAAAAACTAACACAAAGTTGTTACAATGTCAAAATGCCAAACCCTTACACACTACTGTTTACCAATACATCAACACTCACAAACCCCTTACACCACAACCACATTCATCTGTACACACTCACACTTCTGACATACACTATCTCACTTGCTCCCCCCCCTCGGTTAGTATTTCTCCCTTTACCCTAAAGGAAGATGCTTGCTATATCACAAATAACTCCCTTGTCATATCGATGTATAACACATATCATATTCTATATATACATAAGCCCACTAATATACGAATTTTATTTACTTATAATAATAGTGGATAATATAATCGAACTAAATAATAACATCGATCAGCTCTCAGTCTCGAGTTCAGTAAGTTGCAAACCGGAGGAATGTTCTTCATATGTCACTGACCCTTGTAAACAGTTAAAATTAGTAACCCAGAACATTCGGTCCATTAATGCAAATTCTGACTCTTTTATAACTCTCCTATCCAGGGTTAATTTGGACATTGACATTATCGTGCTGACTGAGTGCTGGCTAAGGCATAGAAATTGTGTTATACCACCGATAGCTAATTATTCCCATTATCATACAATGCTAGTCACAAACCAGAACGATGGAGTTGTTCTTTACGTGAAAAATCTCGACAACTATACTGTATTTGAACCTAAACTTATGGACGCAAGCTGTCTTGTGCTTAAGGTTGGCACTGAAAGGGCATTCATATGTATCTATAGGTCCCCCTCTTTTTCCGACCCTGGTAACTTCCTAAACTCCCTTAACTTACTTTTAGAGTCCCTCTCATCTTTTCCAAATATAGTAGTTGTAGGTGATATAAACCTGGATATCAGTAGTACACCTTGCCCCACCCACGTTGCTGAGTACCTCAATCTCATGGCTTTTCATGGTTTACTTCAGGCACATTGCTCCCCTACTCGTGAAACTGCCTGTTTGGACCATATTATGCTAAAGACAAACATGTCAGCGATCACAATAGTAATGGACTCTTCGGTTACGGATCACAACTGCGTGTTGCTCTGCCTTCAGTCTAAAAAACCTTTGAGACAGCAGGGACGAACAATTTCTAAAATTAACTATGACGCCCTAGATAAAAACATGGATTGTTTTGATTTTCAATCCATTTATGAATGCGCCGACTCAAATGATGCCACCAACTTATTAATAAATACTCTTGTTACCATCATAAACTTCAATTCATCTATTATTAAAGTCACTAGTCATACTCGCTTGCTCAAGCCTTGGATGACCTTAGGAATGCTCCGCTGCATGCGTAATCGTGATGAAATGCACAAAAAGCTCAAGCTGACTCCAAACAACACGGTGCTCCAAATAACCTACAAAAGGTACAGAAATTTCTGTACAAAAGTTCTCAAAAAACTCAAAAGAGAGTATGAGAGGGCTGAAATTAGGGAGGCTGCTAACGATAGCAAAAAGATCTGGCAGGTTATTAAAAGAGTCACCAATACTGCAAAACAGAAAACATCTACTACTGATTTGCTTACATCTGCATCTTCCCCCCAAGAGTCAGTGAACCACATTAATCATTTTTTTACCAACATCGGCGCAAATCTCGCTGCCAAATTTCAACACCATCCTGACGGACAAATGCTCCGACATCCTGTAAATACAGTGCTTCATTCTTTTGCCATGTTGGATACCGACGAAGGTGAGGTTGACACACTCATTATGTCACTAAAATCCAACTCAGCTGTTGGCTGGGATAACATACCGTCTAACTTTTTGAAGCGTTATAAGCGGTTTCTTGTCCCCCCATTAACTTACATATTTAATCTCTGCTTGCGCTCTGGTACCTTTCCTTTGTCCCTAAAAAAAGCAATTATACACCCAATACACAAGAGTGGGAATAGGAACTGTGTCGATAACTACCGGCCTATAGCAGTATTACCGTCCATTTCGAAAATTCTAGAACGTATTATTAATAACCGACTTATTAATTACCTAGAGGACAAAGCAATGTTGTCCGCAAATCAATTTGGTTTTAGGCATAAGATGTCTACTAGTGGTGCTGTTTTGGAGCTAACATCTCATATAATTAACAAAATTGACTCTAAGAAAAAAGTTCTGTCTGTATTCCTGGATCTTAAAAAAGCCTTTGACACAGTTTCTATTCCCATCCTCCTTTTGAAGCTTGAAGAGCTGGGCATCCGTGGAATTGCACTTGACATTTTTAAAGATTACCTAAGTGACAGGGCTCAGTGCGTTAAATTACTTAATTACCTGAGCACTGACCTTCCCGTCACTTTCGGTGTGCCCCAGGGAAGTGTTGTTGGTCCCACTCTCTTCCTGGTTTACATCAACCAGCTGTGCAACCTAGTACTGACAAATGGAAAAATTACAGTATTTGCCGATGACACTGTCCTTACCTTCTCAGGTGACACCTGGCATGAAACTTTTGAAGCTGCTCAACTGGGGATGAACAGAGTGGTTGACTGGCTAAATGAACATCTTCTTACTTTAAACCCGGATAAAACAAAAATAATGACCTACACCTTCCACCAATCCACACAACCCTCAGATTCCTTTGTACTCGTTGCACACTCTTGCCAAACACCTGGCTACGTTACATGCTCTTGTCCTGGCCTTCAACGGGTGCGCTCTTTAAAATACCTCGGGATAACTCTCGATGACGGCCTGACCTTCTCTTCACACATAGACCTTTTGACCTCGAGAATCAGGAAGCTGATTTTTGTTTTTAAAACCCTTCGCCATGTTGCTGAAGCTAAGATTGTTAGGAGAGTCTACCTTGCTCTTTGTCAATCTCTCTTAACTTATTGTATCTCCTCGTGGGGTGGAGCACCTAAAACCATACTGCTAAAGTTGGAGAGAGCCCAAAGAGCCGTTCTAAAGGTAAGCACCTTCCGTCCTCTCCTTTTCCCAACTGAGGAGCTCTTTAAATGCTGTGGAGTACTCACTGTAAGACAGCTTTTTATCCTCCATATCGTCGTATTGCAGCATCTAAACACCCCTTATGCTGTAGTCACCAGAAGACGTAAGGACACAGTCTGTCAACCACATAGATGTAAGTTCGCTTTTACTAAGAGATTCTTTTGCTTCCAAGGCCCACATCTGTATAACAGACTCAATAAAATTTTAAAATATTACTCATATCCAAGTAACACTTTAAAAGAAACTGTGACAAAATGGCTACTTAAACAGAATTATACAGACACAGAGCGGCTTCTTCTTTCTGGAGAAAAAAATTACTAATCCTTTTTAAATCTGACAACCTTTCACACACACAAACACACACATCTACACATTACGAACACACTTCACAATTACACCTAACTCAACATCTTCTTGGCTTTTGCTTTCTCCCTTTTTGTTTGGAACTTTGTTTCAATATTATTAATTTTTATGTAATACTAGCTGTACCCGCATGCGTTGCAATGCACTTTTTCCTACTTACTACCTACCTACTACCTACCTACTACCTACCTACTACCTACCTACTACCTACCTACTACCTACCTACTACCTACCTACTACCTACCTACTACCTACCTACTACCTACCTACTACCTACCTACTACCTACCTACTACCTACCTACTACCTACCTACTACCTACCTACTACCTACCTACTACCTACCTACTACCTACCTACTACCTACCTACTACCTACCTACTCCCTACCTACTACCTACCTACTACCTACCTACTACCTACCTACTACCTACCTACTACCTACCTACTACCTACCTACTACCTACCTACTACCTACCTACTACCTACCTACTACCTACCTACTACCTACCTACTACCTACCTACTACCTACCTACTACCTACCTACTACCTACCTACTACCTACCTACTACCTACCTACTACCTACCTACTACCTACCTACTACCTACCTACTACCTACCTACTACCTACCTACTACCTACCTACTACCTACCTACTACCTACCTACTACCTACCTACTACCTACCTACTACCTACCTACTACCTACCTACTACCTACCTACTACCTACCTACTACCTACCTACTACCTACCTACTATCTACCTACTACCTACCTACTACCTACCTACTACCTACCTACTACCTACCTACTACCTACCTACTACCTACCTACTACTATCCTATGTCCTTCTCCTGGCTCTAAACTACCTCCCTGCCAATTTTCAGCTAAATCGGTTCAGCCGTTCTTGAGTTATAAGTGAAGTAACTAACACGACTTTCTTTTATATATATAGATTTGGAACCTTTAAATACTTATACTAAATTTTTTGCAATGCCTTAGAATAAGTGAACCAAGGGTTGGGACTTGTGCCCTTAATACAAGTTATCCTGATAACTTAGCAAGGGTGCTAGTTACGACAACTTCTAGTGTGATTTTATAAATCTAAGTCATAATAAGTATGTAATGTTAAATAGTCTTTTTTGATGCGAATAAATGCTTATTATTATTATTATTATTAACAATAAAACAAACAAACGAAAAAATAGTTCAATGTGGGAAAGAGAGAACGAGAGGCGCACGCGTCCGGAGGCGAGACGCGGCGCGCGGCCCTAGGCAGCTGTTCGGTAGTTACCATTTTCAAACGTAATATCACCCGATGGGGTTTACATTATCTGCGCATCGTACCCACAATTGCGTCCCCGACGAACAGTTCGGTTTTCGAACCAAGCACTGTTGCATTCGACAATTGC
Organism: Amphipyra tragopoginis; assembly: GCA_905220435.1. NCBI lineage: Eukaryota > Metazoa > Arthropoda > Insecta > Lepidoptera > Noctuidae > Amphipyra > Amphipyra tragopoginis. Next base: position 12,033,252 of record HG992006.1, read on the forward strand.
ACCGCATAGTCGAACACATTAGCTCCCGCTTCATGCGCTCGTACAAAACGGGTATGCTATTCTTCGACGTAGCAAAAGTCTTCGACAAGGTCTGGCACAATGGTTTATTATACAAACTCGTACAGTCTCGTGCTCATTATTGAGACTTTCTGTCGGATCGCTCCTTCCGCTAGCGCCTAGAAGGCACCTTCTCGTCTCCTCGCCCCATCCGCGCCGGAGTCCCTCAGGGCTCCATGCTATCGCCCCTTCTGTTCACGCTGTACACCAGCGACATTCCCAAACGTGGCTTTGCCAAGTTGGCTCTCTTCGCCGACGACACGGCCATCTACTTTTCCGATAGGAGTCTCGACAGTATCACTCGAACCCTCCAAACCGCAGCCGACGCCCTCGGGGTCTGGTTCCGGAAATGGAGAATAGAGGTGAATCCCGAAAAGAGCGCAGCCGTTCTTTTCGAGAAATATGGTGATGCCCACACCCTCATCCGTCCCGTCCTCATGTTCGGCAAACGGGTCCCTTGGGAGAAGAAAGCCAAATACTGGGGGGTTATCCTCGACCACCATTTGAATTTCCGAGACCACATCAAAGCGGTGCGCGCTCGCGCCGCTTTCGCTGTCGGTCGCCTCCACCCCATCCTTAGAGCGCGCAGTAGTCACTTAGAAATAAGCTGAGAATCTACGTGACGAGCATCCGCCCCATCTTGACTTACGCTAGCGTCGTGTTCGCACACGTTAAGCCTTCCCGCTTCAAATCCTTCCAAACCCTCAAAAATCGAGTGTTGCGCAGAGCCGCGGCTGCCCCGTGGTTCATACGTAACGTTCAACTCCATCTCGATCTAAAAATGCCAACCATGAGGCATTACCTCAAACGCATTTCCAAGCGTTACTTCGACAATTCATCGACACCCGCCATCCGAACCCCCTAGTCGCCGCAGCGGCCGACTACAGTCTCTCTCTCTCTTAAGTCTCTAAGTAAAGTTCGCCGCCCAGGCACACACTTTTAGAGCCCGATGACAAAATTACGCTCCTCCAGGAAGCGAGTAAATCGACTTATACAGCGTCCGCCGCCGTCCGGCTTACTGTCCTCGCCGACTCTCCCCGTCTCTTCAGACTCCGCACACCGATAACTCAGCCCTCATCAAGCTGTCCCCCCCCCCCCCCCCAAGCCCGCACCAGCAACGGTCTAAGCCGAGGTCCGAATCCCACTATGGGTCGCCCTTAGTGCTGTTGTTTGTAGCAGGTAGTCATGATGTTAGTGTAGTACAAGTAGTTAGCTTAGGTTAAGTATTTTACTTCCCCACCATTGGCTGGAGACTCTTCAGGTCTCACCACTAACTGCCCGGTTACCCGTAGAAGGGTTCCGCAAGGACCATCTACAGCAGTCCAAAAAAAAGTAGCCACATTTGCACCCGATTGCTCGTAGAGGCGTTAGTACCTGTTCGAAACTGCCTAAATTAAATATCATTTTTTTATTTTATTTCAAACCGGTTTCATTCATTCCTTCACTCATTCTCGACTATTCATTCGTTCGTTCATTCAATCAAACTCACTCTATAGTGCTACAAGGGTGGGGACGGGGTCCATACATTTTGTCCCATTGTCCTTTAACATTTATAAGACATTATTATTAGCACATACCAAAATCCAAAAATTGTATTGTATTTATGTGTGTATTTGTTTACCTTTTAAATCAACACAGTTTACTATATTTCTTTCAAACAAAAACTGTTGTATGAATATTTGAAAAAAAAAAACAGTTAAATGTGTCGTTTCGCGGACCGACCGATCGCTTCCAACTTATGCTATGTTTTCATATCATTGTTATTTTGTTAGGCCTATTATGTACATAAACTGGACCGCAAAGAAAAAGGGTCGGTTAGAAAATCTTCAATATCTTCAAAAGTACCTGACCTAGCTTTATGAAATAAAGACTAAATTATAGAACATTTTAATGTGCTTAAATGAAAATAAACAAAAAATGAATTCAAACTTTTCATTTTTTAATAAATGTAAAATAAATAAAAATGCGTAGTTTTAACAGTATTTTCGTAAATGTAGATTGGTTACAGATGTGCCGTTTTCACGCATTTTAGTACTTTGTGTTGCCTCCGCGAGCTCGCAATACTGCTGTTATGCGATTTGGCATACATTCTACTAGGTTTTTGAGGCGATGCTGCAGAATATTCTGCAATTCCTCTATTAGGGCTTCTTTCATTTCACGTAGCGTGATTGGCGGCGTATTCCGCTAACGTACACGTTGTCCCAGTTCGTCCCATGCATGCTCAATGGGGTTCAAGTCGGGACTGCGTGCTGGCCACTCCATGTGTGTGATAACGACTTCTTGAAAATACACTAACACCACAGTGTACCTACTTACTACATACAGTGGGTCAACGCCCATACATTTGACAGGTCCTATGAAATGTCAAAATTGGTAACACTTGTCATAGGGTTGTCACATAAAACAAATTACACAAACTTTGTCAAACAAACGTCCAAATTAATTAACGTTTTATAGAAACAGTGACACGCAAAAAGAAAACCACGCATGCGTAATTTTGACGATTGACAAAATAATGCAAAGGTATGTAGCCGCAAGTTCGCCATCTTATGCTGGAATTTACTAACAATATTTAAAACTACAAATTTTGTCGAGGTTACAGTCGCAGTGGCTAACGCTTGCGGGGGTAGGTAAGAGTAATAAATGATTCCCAAATCCAGGAAGGAGCCATAGAAAATTACTTATTATTTATGGTTATTACTTCTATGGTTTTCGTGGGTGCTGATGCTGGAAATAAAGACTAAGTATTCCTCGACAATATACGGCGGTCAATAAAATTTACCAGTTAAATTTAATTTGCCAGGTAAAACGTGGTCCCTATCTAGGTGTTTGAGAATGGATCTCGTTTTTGTAATCAGCGTCCCAGAAAATCATGGATTTGACACCCACCACGGCTAATTTGAAAATTTTCATGGCCGCCATCTTGAATATAGATTTTGACCTCATTTTCGTCATCAGCATCCCCGAAAACCATGGAAATGACACCCATGATGGTTAAATTGAAATTTTAAAAGCTGCCATCTTGGAAATGGATTTTGACCTCATTTTCGGCATCAGTACCCCCGAAAACCATGGAAATTACACCCATGACCACTAATTTGACTTTTTTATTGCCGCCATCTTGGATTTCGATTTTGACCTCATTTTCGGCATCAGTACCCCCGAAAACCATGGAAATGACACCCATGACCACTAATTTGACATTTTTATTGCTGCCATCTTGGATTTCGATTTTGACCTCATTTTCGGCATCAGTACCCCCGAAAACCATGGAAATGACACCCATGACCACTAATTTGACATTTTTATTGCCGCCATCTTGGATTTCGATTTTGACCTCATATTCGGCATCAGTACCCCCGAAAACCATGGAAATGACACCCATGACCACTAATTTGACATTTTTATTGCCGCCATCTTGGATTTCGATTTTGACCTCATTTTCGGCATCAGTACCCCCGAAAACCATGGAAATGACACCCATGACCACTAACTTGACATTTTTATTGCCGCCATCTTGGATTTCAATTTTGACCTCATTTTCGGCATCCGCACCCAGAAAACCTTGGATTTGACACCCATGACGACTACTTTACTAATTTTTACGGCCGCCATCTTGGATTTGGATTTTGAAGTTATTTTCGTCATCAGTGACCCCGAAAACCATGAAATTAACACCCATGATGATTAGATGACAATTTTCATGGCCGCCACCTTGGATTAGTAAACAGACTTTATAATAAAATTCTCTTAATAGGTACATACAACATACATACTATTAATAAATTAATATAATTTCTATGAACGATGTCAATCAAATTCGAAATCAAAAAGTGCGAGCCCTGGAATTTATGTCCCGAGTAGCAGTATGGCCACTCGGGACATAACCTCCGCTCCTTCACCCCGCAACCCCCCGCACGATTGCTCTGCGACAATGTTCTACGTTGACCGACTGTAAGGAGTAAGATATAGGTAGACTGTGCTAACACTATCAGAGCTGTGTGCGGGCGGGCATTGTCTTGCACAATAACGGCGTTCTCGCCCATGTCCGCTAAAAATGGACCAACGTAGTCATTCAGAATTTCAGCGACATATCTTTCTGCAGTTAAAGTTCCATTTTCTATCACCACTAGCTCAGTGCGGCTTTCGGAAGAAATCCCAGCCCACACGTGAACAGAGCCTCCGCCGTATGATACTTTTTCTTCTACACAGGCTTGGTTATAGCGCTCTCCCGATCTTCTGTACACTCTTTTCCTCCCGTCGTGCTTGGATAAACAGAATCTAGACTCGTCTGAAAACATAACTCTTGACCAGTCACTCAGAGTTCAATTCTCGTGTTCTTTACCATAACTCAACCTTGAGTTTCTGTGGTGTCTTTCTAGTTTTGGGCCATTTGCAAGTCTTAATGGCTTTAAATTTGCTTCAGCCGGACGCCGCCTTACTGTATCCGTACTCAGATTGTTTCCTCCAGCTCGTAAGTGACGATTCTTTACTTCAACAGCCGTAAGAAAGCGATTTCTCAAAATTGTTGACACCATATAGCGATCCTCCCGCGCCGTCGTGCACCTTGTTCGGCCTGTTCCTGGTCTTCGAAGATTGGATCCAGTTTCATGGAAACGCTGGAGTACTCGCTGATCTGTAGAAAGAGTCACACCAACAGTTCTCGCTGTATTTCGCTGACTGTGCCCATCTTCAAGCATTGTCAGGATCTTGGTACATTCTTCAGGGGTTAACGACATGATGACTTCAGAATAATAAAATTTATTAGGCATTAACACCATATTTATAACTTTTTTATTGCAAAACTAAAACAAACGTGAAACAATTTTGATTTGAATTTTTGGTACTAAATTCAAAAACGACCATTATTTTACATTTTCAGTTTTTACACAATTATCAAAAATAAATAAAAAGGTTTTATATATTATTTTATGTGGCATTAAATATTCTATAATTTAGTCTTTATTTCATAAGGCTAGGTCAGGTACTTTTGAAGATATTGAAGATTTTCTAACCGACCCTTTTTCTTTGCGGTCCAGTGTAGTTAAAATCTGTAATGATAAGTACATCCTGATGTTATCATGCTTTATAACAATAGTATTTCTTCTATGTGATATATCTACTTCAGTGGTTGGGATATAAATAATAGATAATAATAAACACTCAATTTTCATTCGAAAGATCAAATAATAAGTTACCTATAACATTAATTTTTAAACTCGGAAATGTGTGACTTTACATTTTTCAATTCAGGAGCCACGTGAAGAATGCACAAAACTGCCCGACTTGACGAAGTACAAACCTCGACTATTTACAACGACAGCGCTGCAGCAAGCCAAAGTTGAGCTTACATGGGATGCTACTAACCCAAATCGTACAGAAACTATCAAAAGCGCACTTGATGGCAAAATTGATGATCTAGATCTTAAAGACTATCTAGCGTCTAGCAGCGAAAGTGACGGTAACATATTTGCATGTATTATCAATGAAATCATCTCTAATTTAGTATACAAAGTTCTGCTGAAAGATAGCTGCCCAAAATTTAAGGCCTAGCGCAGACGACCTACTATAATCGGTCCGACAAAAGTCGGTTTGTTTAGAACACAAGACGTTTATTACATTAGCACAAACATCCCACAAAAAAATCGGTCCTATAGCAAGTATGATCGACTCTCACCGACTCGATCCGTTTTTGAGCGGTACGTCGGAGAATGATAAACGTACTTAATGAACTCGCGCTAACGCAGATGACAGACATTAGTCAGCGGCTCGCGCCTCTGTAGTGCGTTCATTCTTTGCATCATGGACGCGGAAATCTGTATCACGAAATAGTCGACAGCGCAGGACATGTGCGTTGCGTCGGTCGAAAATCGATCACCTATCGTCACCGACAATAGTCGGCTAATGACGGACACAAATGGGTGACCGATTAAAAGCGGTCGTCTGTGTTCAGCCTTAGAGGTTGTTCAGAATATGTAAATAAAAATGTATGTTAAAAATTAAAACGAAAATATCCATCCTCATGGCACAAGTCATCATCAAGTCTAAATAAGTAAGACTGTTTTTATTAAAGTTAATTATTAATAATTAAGTTGGCATGGCGGTTATCTACCGCATAGGTTTCGTTAGTCGTCATTGGTGGCGTCTAGACGGTTAAACGAACACCAACGCAGCCTCACACGGCGAACAAACTCTATTTGCCAACGACCTTGACCCAGCCTGAAATCATTTAAAAAAGCGGGACGCGACTTTACTCGATCAGATCCATCATCATCATCTACCATCTAGCCTCCTCCATCATACTATCTAGCCTCTCCAATAGCACGCAACTCCGAGAATAGAGCATCAAACATTTACAATGCATAAATTCAAATTCCAATGTCTAACACGATTAACAGCTTGCAAGCATGAACACAAAATACTTGTGATGAAATACTAACACATTAAAAACTGGAGTACCTTTTTTGTAGAGGACAGTCAAACTGAAGATTTCGAGACAAAGTCAGATAATGAAGATGAAGATCCTATACAAAAATATAAGAAATTGCTTGAAGACATCGAGAAGAAGGACGACAAGAAAAGTAATAAAGAGATGGAAATGGAAATAAGTTGGGGAATAGGAATCAAAGACAAAGCAGAAGAGTTAGTGAAGAAGAAAATAAACGAAGGTGTGTATTTTTCAAGATAAAGTATATTGAGTTTTACTTTGCAGGCAACTAGTAAAATAAATCCATTCAATAGAACTACCTTATCTACTAAATCATTATAACTAGTGATGGGTAACTCATCTATTTTAAAACGACCTCATTTTACCTCGTGTGGTATTCACGAGGCAGCCCTCATTTGAGGAGAGGATAGGTGTGAGAGAGACTACGAGTGTGCGGCAGCCTCGCTTGTGCACTACCGCATGCCACCTCGCTGGGTGAGGGAGCAAGAAAGTGCGCGAACTAACGAACATTCCTCAACAAATATTTGCATCCCTATCACTTACACACTCACTCACTTATCAGTCAGATAAACGCTAGCGCTTATACAAATAATAAATTGAGGAATTAGATGAGGTGTTTCAAAGTTGAAATACCTCCCTGATTTTTCATTTTGAGGAACTCAAACGAGCTAACTCACGAGTCCGGCACTTCACTAATTACAACTTTGTTTTTCAGACACTAAGGAATTGACGCCATTTGAAAAGATAATACAAAAACGGAAAGAGAAGAAAAAACAAAAGAAGTTGAAAAACAAAGAGAAAAGGGAGAAAAATGATGATGACGAATCCGATCCAGAAGGCGACAGTATGTCAGACGATGTACCTTCTGACATTGATATGAATGATCCATATTTTGCTGAAGAATTCAGTAAACCAGAATTCAAAAAAACAAAAGCAGGCAACAAAAGCAAAGACAGCAAAACTAAAGAAAATGACGCAGATCCTGATGACGAAAAGAAAAAAGCCGAATTAGAGTTGCTTTTGGATGATGACGACGGAAAAGCGCACTTCAGTTTGAAGAAAATTCAAGAATCAGAAATTAACAAGAAATCTAGAAGAAAAAAGAAGTTAAAAGCGAAAATGAATGAACAAAAACAATCTCTGCCCGACTTTGAAATAAATGTAAACGACAACAGATTTTCAGCATTGTATAATTCGCATCTCTACAACATTGATCCAAGTGATCCTAATTTCAAGAAAACAAAGAATATGGAAAGACTCATTCAAGAGAAGTTGAAACGCAGACCAGCAGATACTCCACCTGAGGATAAACAGCCCAAGAAATCTAAAGAAGATGTTGAACTAAGTATTTTAGTGAAAAATGTTAAAAGAAAAACAAAAGATGCATTGAAAAAATAAAACAATTTGCATAAATGTAAAATTTTATTTAATACGATCTTCATATAAACAGTAACATGTCATGATTATATCAAAACTGTAAAGGGAAACATAGTTGCATATCATTACATTAACATATACTACAAAAAAGTTTTTCCATGGTATCTTACAATAACGAGTTCAAGATGTTACACTTGCAGCAAACGCTTTCTTTATTTCTCTGCCTAATGCGGCGCCCAACGGTGGCGGCACGGCATTACCCACCTGTAAACAAATACATATAAGTCGCGCGGAGAAGGTTTGCCGATGGTTTCATGACGTCACGCGTCGATGGTCGGTACGATTCAGACGAGCGCGGGTAGCGGTCGGTGAAGTGGGAGGCGCAGTCATCGGCAAACCTTCTGCGCGCGACTATTAGGTACATGCTTGAGACGACGCAGGTGCGACCGCGAAGATGCAGCGTACAGCTAGTAAATTGAAAATGACTGAGAAGGTTCAGCTGCATGCACTGCGTTCGCAAAATCCCGTCCTTACCCATTATAAAAGAAGCACAATTTTAAATGCACAACTGTTGATGGAGTTTCCCCAAATGGCAAAATAGCCAACACGCAGTGCACCATCTCGCTAATCATGATCCTCTGATATTATACAGGATGACTGGATCTGGACCCGCCATAGCAAATTCGCATAAAGGTCATTTACTAATTATTGAACCTTACTTTCCCTAGCTAAAGTTTTATAGATATGTCAATTTTTATACTTTATTGAGATTTTTCCAAAATTTGACTTTCAAGCATTCATAACTTTTTTTTGCATTATTTTAGTAGTTTTTTTTTATTATTTGTTGATAGTCACAAACATGGTGATTAAAATACCTCGGAACTTCCCTCAAACTAGGGTTAAAAAATAAGAAACAACGTTTTTTTTTTAAATACTATAACTCCGTAGTTTTTCTTTATTTCAGGTTGAATTTAATCGTAAAGTTTTTTTAAAGTATTTTTTTTTATTTTATGAGCGTAATTTCTTATTTTTAACCCTATTTTGAGGGAAGTTCCGATGTATTTTAATCACAAATGTTTATGACTACCAACAAATAATAAAAAAAAAACTAAAATAATGAAAGAAACTGAAGTTATGAATGCTTGAACGCAAATTTTGGAAATCTCAATAAAATATAAAAAATTGACATATTATCTCCTAAACTATAAAACTTTAGCTAGGGAAAGTAAGGTCTAATAAATTAGCAAAAGACCTCCTCTATATGCGAATTTGCTATGGCGGGTCCAGATCCAGTCACCCTGTATAATTATGTTAGCTATTTACTGGCTGGCTAAATATGATGAATATTGAAAACAGCACGGGACAGAGTTGGTTGGTACAAACGAAAGGTTTATCAAGGAGTAATCGAAAGGTTACTCAGCAGTGGGTAATTCTAAGTCTCTAATGAAAGGATGTTTTACCTGTCTGTGTTTGTCTTGTACTGAGCCGGCGAACATGTAGTTGTCGGGGAAACCCTGGGAGCGTGCGCATTCGCGGACTGACACAACACGGTTCTGTTCTGGGTGCAGCACCCGGCCTTGCTTGCCCATAGGCTCGGGATCCGTCACCGTCGTACTGAAGTAGCCGTCCCAACAGACTCGACCTTAAATAAGAATGCTATTGCAATTACAAGTTCCACCTACTTCGATAACTAGTATTTTGCTACCTTACCCAGGGAGGGTAGGAATTCCTGAATTAAATTTGCTCCCTGGTATTCCCACAGTTCAACTTGCCCGTAATTGTTGTATTATAGGGGGAATTTAAGCCTCGAGAAGCCTTGGGCGCGGCAAAAACGTAGACACTTGTGGCTTGTGTATTTAACTGAAAACTTTTTTATAAAAAGTATTAATTCAGTGGAAGAAAAAGAAAAGAAGGTGGGTAGTCGTTTACACTGAAACTTTTTGCTAGAGACTGACCGGTCGACGCGAAGCACTAAAATGTCTTTCGTTTGCGCAGCCACTTTTTAGTTGTAACTAAGTTTAATTAGTACCATAGAGCCCCGCCCAGTTGTTGTGCCGGTTGCCGGTGTGCGGCAGGCACCACGGTATGAGCGTGTTCTCCTGCTTGTCGGCCGGCGAGCACGCGCCGCCCGCAGCACATGCGCACACGCCGCGCAGCGCGCCGCCGGGAGACCGCCCGCTGCGCTTGTCGTCGTATCTATACTGCAGTACCTGATATAACATACAATTACGTTAAAACAGGTTACTTTAATCATTACTAAAGCATATCGACAACATGTTGGCTTACCTTGCATTTGCTTCCATCAGATAGCGCCACCGATATGTTAGGCAGGTCCCTCCAATCAGACCCTGGTGTAGCTGGTACTCTACATATTCTCGCTTGAATTAGGGGTGCCATGTTCTTGCAAACATGGTCTCGTAGTTTAGCATTTTCATCCTTGCTTCTCACTAGTCGTTGGAAATGACTCTCTGGCATGGATCCATATTCGATTTCTATTTTGTTAGCACCATTGCAGATTCGCGGCAGATCACTCATAGCATCACGTATGGTGCAAGTTCTCCTAGGAGCAGACTCATCCCAGTGAATGTTTGTAACAAATCGTTTGCCATCTATAGTGGTAGTTAGGGAGCACGCACGTCTACTGAACACGTGCGTGGGTTCAGGATAAAACGGCAAGCTGTATCCAGGTGCTGCTGCTAAAATAATAAGCCTTCTTCTGGTTTGCGGTACCCCATAGTTGCCGGCCTGTAGAATCCCGAACGTGCACTGATATCCCATGTCGAGCAAAGCTCTCAACGTCAATTTTAAAACCATACCTTTTTTAAATGCCACAAAATTTCTTACATTTTCCAGTATAAAATATTTCGGGCGATAATAATCACAATAAGATAAGTATGAAGCTACTAGTGAGTTTTTAAAATTAGAATATTCTCTCGAATTGAACCTGTTCATACCAGAGAAACCCTGACATGGTGGTCCACCACATAACAGTTCTACTTCACCCTGCATTGGGAGACGTAACCCACCAATACTGTGAGTAGCCCCAGACATTGCTTCCTTTAGTAACGCATTACAGTCTTCATTGAAAACAATGCAGTTCTTATTGTTGAGAGCATATGCATGTGCAGCAGCTTCTAGATTTTCTATAGCCCACCTGCATTCAGCCACGCCAGCCTGGTGCAAACCTTCAGATAATCCACCGCATCCAGCAAATACATCTAAAGTTCTTAAAGGTCTCATTGAAATATTATCTAGCTTACTCTCAGTTGTCTCCACAGGTTTGCTTGATTTTCCTTTACCTTTTCCTTTGTCTTTGCCTCTATCAGTGCGTCCAACATTGATGGCGTAATGAGGAACATCTATAAACTGACCAGAAGTATTATCAAAAGCCATCCTAAAGTAAAACCTAGTTGGGTCTTTCTCCAGCCACTGAGCCAATGAATATGGTTGTGGAACATTTTGTTCATGAATTAAATGACATACTCCTACAACTGCAGAGAATGACACATCTCGAATTTCTTCACTCCAATACACTACATTAACATCTTCATGTTGAGGAAATCTAGTGGTTGTATTCTCAGGTCTATAAAGAACATTTACTTTCAAATATATGTCTTGAGGAACAATTAAAGGCCCATCTCCTATGGCCGTTACTGCTGCAATGTAACCAACACAGAATGGTTCGCCAGTATCTATATTTGATCCACGCAAATTATTGTCACTCTTCCTATAATATTCAGGATAGACATCTTCATCAACTTTCTCTAATTTTGTCTTCACATTATTGTTAGCATTAGTAAGACTATTTTTGAATTTGAATGTTCCTGGCTTGAGAAACACACCACAACCTTTCTTGTAATCGTAATCTTGCCACCTTACTAATGTCCATTCTGTTCTATTCGTTTCAGATACTAAACTGGATTTTTCCACCAATTTCCCAGAAACTTTAGGTATGTTTTTGGCATCTCTTCTAGTTTTTCTTTCACAAGATGGGCAAAATCTATGTTGCCTTAGTGGATTAGGGCAAATCGGATCTACAGGTAAATCTTCGAATCGAGCAGTGAATCTTTCATAATACTTATTGTAAAAATATGTTTTACCATCATCCTCAAAATGTTTATCATCTACTTCTTTACCACCAAGTTTAAACCAGTCTGCAGGTATTTCTCCCTTTTCAACACAAGCTTTCCTTAATATTGAAGAAAGTGGAGCGCCATGGCAGCATCTGTCTCCTAAAAATACTTCCCTGGGATCACTTACTTCACCCAGAACTGTATCCGAGGCTCTAATAAATACCTCTGCATGAAAATAACCAGATTTAGAATTAATAGTTTCTCTCCACATGTATATAACTCTAGCAACTAAAGCAGGAATATTTGATTGAGAAGTTTCAACCATTACAAAGTCACCATTACACAGTTCAGAACCATCAATTTCAACTTTGTCGTAATACACTTTGGTGGCGTCAGCTTTGGTGGGTTCTCCGACCCATTTTATTTTTCTGTTGTTTGACCCAGTTAACTTCACAGGCACTGTATCCTCTATCTTATCGTGATGTTTCTTTTCAACCATTTGTTGGTATTCTTCTTCATCATCGGGTTCTGAATCTTCAGCCTGTTCTACCGCCATGTTGGGACAGAATCGTCTTACGCAAGCTTTTTTTGTACGGCCATGTCCACCAAACTTAGCCATAGCCCGGCAAGCATTACATTCACCACAGTCAGGCAGTTGACAAGCTTCACAGACACCACATCTTTTCCTTCGCAGCACTAACTCATGATTCGTTTTATCCAACTGGTTTGAAAAGAAACTTTCAAATGTTTTCCTGACAAGTGGGGTAGTAGTTGCCTTAGTCCAAGCTTTTTTATCAACTTTTTTGTAATCTATTTTAGTACGGAATTTACGCTTTCCAAACTTAATGCCCATTAATTTTATTAGTTCCCTCATGCATGGTAAAGTGATTAATGGTTCGTCATCTTCATCAGCTTCTAGACTGACTACCTGATCACACACAAACTGGGCATGCTTGTGAAGCATTTCTTCAGTCATTCTCATATCATTCAGTTCTGGAATAGTTGCTTCTCTTAACAGTTCTAGCAAGTCCTCATAAGTTGGCTGAAGATAATGATACTCTTCTAAATATTCAACAACAACTTTGCTTAGCCATATCTTTTCATAGAGATTATTCATAAGAGGTGTATATTGTTCACTTGGTTTCAGTAAATTATACTCCCCAAATTCTGTTGATAAGGTGATACAATTTCTGTCGCCACCATCAAAGCCATGTATAAACCTGAAACAATTGAACAACGCCGTTATGAATTAGGAAGCAAACATGTTCTATAGCTAATCCTAGTAAATGTATTCAGCCTGAAGTAATAGCCAACATAAGAAAATTATATGGTGCGCAGATGGTCAAAATTCACACTCACCATTCAATGATGGGACCTACATCTTTGACAGGTACAGATTCCTCATCAATTTCTGCTGAATCAGAACAAATAGACTTTAAATATCCCGACATGTAAATGCGCACATCATTTTCGACAAGACCACCATCAATAGGGCAAAGATGTCCCTGTTCGTCAAATATGGAAAAACTAGTTATATTGGTCTGAGGACGTTCCATTATGTCTCCCTCATCACCTGCAAAAAAGATGGAATATAAATAACAATGTGTGTTGTTGCCTACATAACCATTATTTAAGAATGAAAGACAAGCAACTTTGCAAGAAATTTCACTTTCTTCTCTAGATTACTAAGTATTCTGGAGGAGTGTAGCAACCAAACTTAAATTATTCCACCTTGTTTTTCTACGTACCTGAGGCTAGAACAAGTTTTTCATTAGTCAATGCTATATACTCTTCCACAGCATCCTGTGGGTGTCCTTGATAATATATTATGTCCGAATTGTTCAAAAATTGTCCACAGATGTTACATTTTTCAGTGTCAGGGATAGATGTTTTGTAGCTTGGTACTTTATTATTGTTATTGGTTTCACCATTTTCTTCTTTGGAACCATTTTGTTCTGGGTTTTGGATGCTGTCATTAATTTTGTGATCACTTTCAGTTATGTCCTGTTTATTAGAGGTTTCTTCAAGTTTCTCACTGGAGGTACTATGGTCTTCTTCAATGTGTTTCTTGACAATTGGTTCATCATCTATTTTCTTGACTTCAACATCTTTGTTTCCATTCTCTGCTTCAATGTTTAAGTTGTTACTGGTATAATTATTGTCTTTGCTTATACTATCCATACTGTTTTCTTTAGCTTCATCATCCTCATATTTAAGTTTTTTCTGAAAACATTTATAATACTGAATACAAGATTGATTAATAAAAATGGTATCTTTGATCTTATCTTAAAATGATGACCTAATCTTATTGGTAAGAGGGAATTATACTCTATTTATTAATATAAATGAGTCTGTATTTGTCTATTGTAAACAACGTGTCCCAAAATTCAATGATAAGCGGGCGCCAGAAGGTGGACCTGCTCATGACTACTCGAGAAAAAAAAGTTTTTTTAAAATTCTGAATAGAAATTGAAATCCTTCGAAACTTGACACCACTTATGATATTTTTAACTACTATAAACCATGATCACAATTTTTCAAATATTTGTTTTTTTTTTGTATCCTCAACCTAAGTAGCAGTGCTATCCACCCTGCCAACCCTTAAAAATCCCAGAATGCCTGTAGTTTTTACACAAAAATCAATCAAACTTATTTTCGTAAATTTTCGAAGGACTTAAATTTTCATATGGTACCTACTTACAGTTTAAAAAAAATGAGTAATTTTTTTCTCGAATAGTCATGAGCAGGTCCACCCTCTGGTGTCTGCTTATCATTGAATTTTGGGACATGTTTAAATAGAATAGAGTATAGTAGATTTTATTTTTTCTTGAAGCGCAAACGTTGACATTCTTTGGCATACTTTTTATCTGTGAAAATAAAATATGTCGAAGGTATGCAGTACTTTTAGTTTATTGTGTGCGTTATACGAGGCAGTTCTAAGCGCAAAAAAGTATGCTAAGGACTGTTTCTTGTCTGCGCTGGCTTTACACCTTAGTGTATCAACATAATGTTGTTTTTGCTACTTGTAGATGAAGCTTATTCTTCCGGCAAGACTTGCGCCTGCCTTGTTATTGGCGGCTCTTAGTTAACAGAGTCGGCTATAATACACAGTATATTATGACTGCATTGCTTTTAACTGTATTACTTAAAAATCTTACTGGTTTTTTATTTTCTTCCACTTCAGGACTTCTATTTCTTTTAGAGGGAAACATATTTGTGATTTTCAACTGGTTTCCATTGCGTGGGGACCTTCTCTTGGATCTGAAATTTAAAAGTAACCTGTTTCTAACAATACATAGACTTTAACCATAGAAATTAACACTTTTAACGCCATAATTGACACTGGTGGGCGACACTCAATACTCAAGTGGGGCCAATTGGAAAACATTGATTTTGCCAAATTTCATTGATGTACTATAAACTCCTCTGATTTGCAGTCACCTGTGGGCACCACGGCCCGAATGGAAGAGTTGGTTGTCGACCAACTGTGGTTGTCATGGATCGAATGAGAAACCTGTTTTTTTTCTTGGCAGTCAATATTTTAACTGTGTTTTATAGTTTCACTATTAATTTTGTTCCACCACCAACTGCCATTACAAAGTCTATTATTTTGTCTAGAAATTATAACTAAATTATGATAAAACCACCAAGGGCACTTTCTTTTTTTTTGACGTACCAGGGCAATTGAAACCAGTAATTAAGTATAAATATCTTAGTCTATCAGCTGTCTGATGGATGAATTGCTTCATCCCGTGTGGGGACGGGCTAGAATGTAGAACTTCCTCACTGCACGCTGGGAATAGACGCATGTTGCAAGATTCAACAAAACCCAGTGCGCTTGGTAGTAGGATCTATACGGTCCGCCTGCCTAGCTACCACCCTTGCATTAAAGTCCGGCGCCAAGCAGTTTACTGTGTTCCGTCATCTGTATGTGAGAGCCAGAGGGGTCTAAGGGAGTCTCTCTATATCTCTGTTGCTTGGATTTGTGTCTTAGACCCTGTCTGTGCTTACCATCATGTGCGACTTGGGACAAACGTGATCAAGACAAATAAAAAAAATAAGTTGCAATTTTTTTTTTCCTTATTTATCACCATCACTCAAATAAATGTGTTTTCTTTCATTCTTTTTCTAAGTTTCCAAATTGTCTCTGAACTATTTAACTAACCTCCAATTGACCTGATCATAAATACTGTTCACTTAATAGAGTTTTTGCAGATAAAGAAGTAATAGTCCTTGTATATTAAGTGCATTTTGTAGGATGTATTAGAACATTTTCAATGCCATAAACTGACCTAAATTAGAAAAAAAAACTGGATAATAATTTATTTAGCAAAATATCAGTCCATCTTAGTGACGGGGAATAAAAGTCAGTAAAACCTGTAAAATTATATATACTTTTATTTCTAGTTGAAGGAATGGGTCAGAGGGTCGTCTTGGGGGCGGCCCCAAGACGACCCTCTGACCCATTCCTTGAAGATATGTATTGATGAAGATGTTCATATAAATTAACAAATTATATTTAATTATTTATCATACAATAAGTATTATGTGGTATCTGGAGTACTTACATCTGAGAAGGTGACTTAGATTTGTCCATACATGAAACGCTTTCTTCGGCATCCTTTTGTGGATTGTTTGGAACACTACGATTTTTAACAGGCATGTCAGATATATGCTTTTGAAATTGAAATTAAAAATATTTTAACGTTAACAATACTTCATGTTTTTCACAATCTATTTATCGGTTTACGGGGAATACGGAAAAAGAAAAAAACAACAAAAAGTAAAAAGGCGCCAAAAATTACAATCCGTCCACTTCGTTTGACAGTTTTGTTTGACTTTGACACTTGACACTTAAGGATGTTGCCACGGGGGGTTCACTGCGAAGAAAATTTTTCGACCGTCGTCTCTATGGCTCACTTAATCACTCTGACAACTACCTCATCCCCTCTGACTCATACTTCGCCCCTTTGACGCCCTGTGACGCCATCTTGATCTTAGAATAAGTACTAAAGCATAGAAGCCGCCTCAGTACTTGAAAAACGTACAGGGGCATCTGTCAAATAAGAGCAATTTCGAGATTTTGAGCCAAAGCCTAGCTACCAAATTAAATTGCCCGCCACTAGTACCGCCTGTCAGACGGCAACGACATTTTAAATTTTGTCGTATAATACTTGTGTCAGTGGCGCGGTGATTTGAAAAAATATTTTAGTCTAGAATTTATATTTAATTAATTGTGTTTTGTATATGTGCACATTGTTCTTATAAATAAGAGTGTGCGCTACGTCCTGAATAGTAAAAAAATGTAAATCTCGCAAGGGATGTACAAAAAATCAAAGTGAAAATATCAGTTTCCACAAGTACGTAGTATTTTTATGTTTATTCATAGATTTTCCTTTAAATATATTTCATTATACATTAAATAAGTAAAAGTAAGACATTACCTTTTAGAAGAAGTAAAATAAATAAGTATAAACTATCTAAATCTTATCTATTTATCAATATGAATATTCGCCAAAGAAATTATTATAGGGGTGCGAAAATTGTATCGATAAATCTATCGACAACGTGATTTTTGTGTTAGGTTTAATTAATTAGGTACCTATTTATACTTTTTTTTTCATTTAAGTTTCCCTGTGACGAATATTTTCGAAATAAATTGATTGCCGTGGTAGCTCACGAAATTGGTTGGGTTCCAAGAAAGCACCACAGAATTTGCTCCAGCCATTTCACTTTATCTTCTTTTACTCGTTCTGGCAAATGGCGGAGACTGAAGGAGGACTCTATACCAACATTATACCTTCAATCTAAATTTAAAAGCCTAAGTTCTTATTGAATTGCATGTCTACAGGAAATAAAAGAATTCGAGTAATTTCTTTAAAAAAAATTGGGACAGATTAACCCCGCACTGGATTTAGCTTGATTGAAAATAAAAAAATAAAAATCTTTTTTTTCTTGCAACATTACGTTCGACATCTTCTTTCGGCCATTCATACAATAGACTATTTCAGATAATATTTCACTGTCTTGTTTATCTTTCAAATAAATGCTGTTAATACAGTCGTAATCTTCAAGCCTGATAGATTAGGAGAACAGTGAATCTAAACAAAATTAACGTAGGTATTAAATAAACGATGATTAACTTACTTCTCAATCAGTTTGCATTTGGTGCCACTAAATTTTACACCTCTTTACCGTAATTATCTTTAAAATCTTGTATTTTTAGGGATGCCGTTTTTTTATAGATAGAGTGATTCAAGAGGAAGGTTTTAAGCTATTAAACGTACACGTGCGAAGCCGGGGCGGGTCGCTAGTTATATATAAAACAATCATTATTTTGTTTAAAATTTCCAGCGCCTCGAAATAGACAACTTACCTGAGACCACGTGGCGCCGTTCTAGTGACAGAAAAAAACGTGCATGTCCAAGTACATTACAAGGAATACTCAATAATAATGTATTTAACTTTTGTGAAGCTTTTAGTAATTGCAAATTAAATAATAGACATTTATACTTAAACGATGACTTTATTTATTGATAGCGATAATAACAGGACCAGTCGAAATGATGATGCTCGGGAGAGGCCTACGTCCAGCAGTGGGCATCTTTCGGCTGAATAATAATGATATTATGACTTTACTTTTGTCATTATAACTTTCTAAGAAGTAAGTATTTAAATGTACTATGGCAATATCCGGCATGGCTGTTATTTGGTTAACACAATCATAGTCACCTTCTTTCGGTCTTACAATACCACTTCACATATTTCGTAATATACATTATACGATGACTTTATTTTATCGATAGCTATAGTCTAATAGTGTGAATACCCTCATCCCTAGTCTCTGTACAAAAGGTTACAAAATTAATTTTTACGGCCTGTCAAAAGTTTATCTTTCCCGCTCTGACAACAGCGAGTCCGCCATATGAGTAAATAGCATGGCTATATTTTGATTCGTTTATGCTAAGTAGCGCTCCTTCTATGCTTTAGTACTTATTCTAAGATCTTGATGCTATGACGTCACTTTTATCTCTATTCTATCAAGTCTATGGACTGATCTGTCAAACTAACTAACAAAATATCAATAAAATTTATTTATTTACGTATTTAGCGTATCCTCTAAATATTCTTACTGTAATATACTTTGAAAAGCTGCAATTATGTGCAATAAGTGATGTGCTGTGGGTTGTCAGAGAAGTGGAAAGGCCGTCATGTTTCTTGAAACATAGGACTCTTGTGCTTAAAGTGCATCAAGTTGGAACATTCACAGGGCTTGACTTTTCAATAACTGCAAGAACTTAATTGCCAATGCAGAACTCAAGAGTTTCCAATGCAGGAAGGATTACCAATAGCTCGGTGATCAAAGCTCGGTCTTTCAATCATCAATGAAAAGTCTGCTGGAAGACGGAGTGACTAAACTGATGCTAGTGAAATAATTGGTGGTGAGTGCTACCTACCCACTCAAACGTCCACGCGCCACTACCGCGAGAGCGTCTACCGTCCAGCCGCGCTAACGAAATTTCTCGGCTCAAGCGCGCCGTGTCATTTCCAACATAAAGCTAAATATCTAGTAAACTACTGCAGTAACACCGAAATAAAAAATACGTATGTAAAGCTGAAAATAAACAGCATAGACTTACGTGAAAACTTAATTACAATAGCTAATTTTAAGTACTTGAAAAAAAAGTTAAACTTGAGAATATGGGTTAATTTGCAGTAAAATTTTTATTTTAGCTAAGTTTTTCCAATAATGTTGTAGTTTGTGTCAATGAAAGCTATTTATAATTAAACTAGACTATATAAGCTTTTTTTTGATATCCCTATGTCATTACTTGGAATGTTCCGAGTATAAAAATAAAGCAAAACAAACTACCAATTCCCTCATCAATTTGATGCCGCCTGCGCTAGTGAAATTTCGCGGCAAGATGGCCGCCCTTAGGGCGCTCACACGCGAGGTTGCACATGATTTATTTTGATATGAATTATTTATTTTGTGAAATGAAACAACGAATAATAATGAATATATATTTAATATTTTACATCATCGTAGGTATTCAAAATGATAGTAAATTACATGATATGAAAAAAACGTGTCGAATTGAGAAGCTCCTCTTTTTTTTCGTCGTATAAACATGATAGTCATACGGACGCAGAGGTTGAGGCTTTAGCGGCGGCTGGTCCTGCCGGGAGGTCTGCTGTAACAAACGAGACAAGATGTTTAATGTAGGATAGTAAACATAGTAAATTACTAAGGACGACACAGTCAAAAAATCGTCTTACCAGGAGAATAGAACATCCGGGACGTAGAGGTTGAGGCTTTAGCATCGGCTGGTCCTGCCGGGAGGTGTACTGTAACAAACGGGACAAGATGTTTAATGTAGGATAGTGAATTACTAAGGACGACACACTCAAAAAATCGTCTTACGTTCGGCTAGAAAACATCATTCCACTGATCTAAACCATTGCACGAGCTAAACCACTACACAAAACAGCAAACACCAAATGAACTTTAGCGAAAAAATCATAATCCTCCTTTTGGTTCGCTGTAATCGGGTAAACAGCTAACAGGATCACACTCATGATTTTTCGCTTGTACGAACCCTTATTGTGGTGAAAAAACGTAACTGTTAAGGCCACTATTGTTGCCCGTACGAAACGTTAGTACAAAACACATGAATCTTAACTATTTTCGATGTATTTTACCTGCTAAGTTTGTGTACATACAAATAATGAACTAATTTCCATAATACGAGCAATATTTAAATAGATTATGTAGTAAATCATATAAAAATATTACGAAAATGCCCACGCTCCACAAGGCGTCATGACACATATTTTTCATTTCGATATTTTCGGTCTCAACAGCCTTTGAATGTATGACATTTTTAGATATTCGTAAAGCTTGAATCTTGTGGATTATTTTGATATGATACACAACTACATTGGGATAATAATAAAATTGTACTTACATTGTAAAGACAGAGCTCTGCAAATTACAGCCGACACAAAAACAGTACAATAACACAACATATAACTTTTTTTTTCTAAATTTTTCTCTATGCTTTTATACAGTGTGCCTAGTACCCACAGACGCGGAATTTAATACAGCGCCACCCTAAAAAAAATCGGAAGCTTTCTTTGGGCTACCACATAAGAAAATGATTTTAAACGGAACAAGTCGCGAGGGCCACAACTGCGGCCCGGACGTTCAACCGGAAATTTTTTTAGGCAACAAATGTTGCCTGGACGCTTGAGTGGCTACTAATGTGTGTAAGAGTGAATAATAAACTACAACCAACCATTATTTGTATTTTTAACTAAAATGTCTTCATAATTGAACTTATATGTATTTAAATAAAGTTCAAGATGCAATTATGTGTGAATAAGAAGCATGACATGTGCAGGAACATGATTATGTAAAATACTGTAGGTACATAATGGAATAAACATAATTGATTAATCTTTTTTCCTTTTCCAGATGATGTCATTGTAATGAATGGTGATTCATTAAATATAACCTACGCCCCACCTTACCGGATAAAAGGAATTAGAAATAATTTCCTCATAAAGAATATAAAACATAATAATCAAATTTCCAAATGGAGTAACATAGTGGATGTATACAAAGGACTGCAGTCACAATAATGTGAGATTGCTTCATAAATTAAATGATCAACACTTGGTTCCTGAAAAAAATCAAATAGATGAAGGTATGTATGTATTTAACTACTGCAGACTAAAACCAATAGGTCGAGTCACGAGAACCAATAGTTTTAGTCAGTTGCAATGATGATATTATTATAAAACTTTCAACATTCAATGCTTAACAGCATTACTTTTCCTGGCAAGTTCATGTAAATATTTGCATTAGGTGTCCAATAGCAATACAAATAAATCATCTAACAACCATGACATATAATCATGGTTGTTTAACTAATATTATGTATTTTTTTAACTGGTATTTACACTTCTTTCCACTCATCTATCTTTAAAGGTATTAATAATTTAATAACAGTGATTTACTTTGTTTTAGGTAAAGAACTGCATTGAAGTATACAGTAAAACAGTACCAGCCACTTTATCCTACGCGGCTTGGTTTAGTAAGTTGTAAAATAAATATATTTTACAGTAACAAAATGAATTCTTTTCTTTTTTTATTATAATATTCCTGTTTCTAAAATACAACAAGAACCAGTAAAATTAATAAGGAGCTACGTAAAGCAAAAATATAGAGCTCAAAAGACCAGTATTCGAATCTAAAATACACGAAATTTAGCTTAAAAGACTTGTGTTCGTGTTAGTTTGACGAATACTGACACGCCCACAATTAAAAGGTAAAAAATTTGCGAGTGAAAATGTGAGGTCCACAGATAAGCAAAATGTTCATTTTTTTGTTCGAGAGTGCGCCGTCTGATTGTATCCCTATCTAGTCTGTGGATGTTGCCAACACAGACTAGATAGGGATACAAGTTGCCAATCAGCTTTTACATAGAGCAGTGATAAAACCTTTTGTGACCTTTGGTCCATTCTCTACTAACATTAGACCACTAACCCCTCATTCTAGAAACATTATTCTGAGGATATAAGAAATTCGCGTAGCTAAGGAAAAAAAAAGTGTAGTGTTTTTTTAAGGAATGAAAAAAAAAAAAAACTTTTTATTTTCTAGTTCTGCGCCCGCATCGGCTGCAATGATATAATAGTTTGAATAAGACATTTTTTTAGTTAGATTACGTTTGATAGTGCGGAATCTTACAATAGTCCCTCAATTATTAAGGGAATAACAGGAAACATGGCCAAAATTAATAATTTTATCAATAATAATTATAAAAAGTTCTCAAAGGGGCCTCTGCGCGTTGGACATGTGTCCCCCCCCCCCCCGTATGCCTTCCAAAGGACCGGAAATCTCCCACACGGAAGATGAGCCGTACATTTACAGAGATTAAAACGTTTTTTTGAAAATAATTGCCACTGGTTTCATTTCGTAAAATAAATGTCCCGATTTCTCCCGTATCTCTACGGCCAATACGGTCGACGTATCTTGGCGAGTCAGAAGTTAGTTGTTTGGCTGCGCAATGAATCTTTTAGAAACAAAATTGTCTACTGCGCAGCTAATGAGCTAACTTCAGACTCGCCAAGATACATCGGCCCCTTATTGTAGCAAGTCACTGTTTTTCTAAATCTCACTAGCTTGCTACTAACACGGTAATCTGTGAATCTCACTTTCGCAACACTGGGTGGCAATCAGCGTTGCCAGTTTTTTTTTTCGGCAAACCGGGATTTTGAAACTTTTTGAGTGAAAAAGCGGGATTTTTTCGTCGAAAGCGGGACATAGTAAAAAAACGTATAGGTTGTAATCATTGGTTTTTAAATATTTTTCTTTTTGAGTTTCAAATTATTTTTACATGACAATAGATATTTATACCTTAATTCCTTAAGTAAACAAAGAAATGTCATTGTCAAAGTGACAGGTTAGTGGTACAAAACATTTTATCATTAAATGTTTACTAAGTAATCATTTAAAATCAAGTTAATTTTAAGAACAATGCAAACAAAATACCGTAGCCAAACAATGTCTTGTGTAGTGTGTCGGAGACGCGTCTTATAATCACTTTAATCAGTCCTTATACGCATTCATCACCATAAGTTTTTCTGTGGCACTCATAGATGTTCGAGGCCGCTTTTTAACAGGCGACAAAAAGTCGGGGGCGGCTGCCTTCGAAGGCCCCGGCTGAGGCTCCATTTGTCAAATAACAAATAAAACTTAACAAACGAACTCAACAAAAACAAGGAAATATAACAAACACCAACAAGATGAAAAACTTAACACGATGATACTATAGCCCAATAACAAAATTAACAAACACGCAGCGAAAACGGGAAAAGAAAACGAATGTATTGTTATGTCGCTAAGACAAACAATAAACAACTTTGACATTTTGTTAAACGAAATTTGAAAATGTTTTGTACTCCTACAGTGTTACCAGTATCATAAAATACTTTATACCAGAAAATCTCCTTTTTTTAATAACTTTGTTGAAAACTGAAAATTTATAAAAGTAATTACGGTATGATATTTTTTAAATTATTATTTCTAAAATCAGTACATAAAAGAGAATCTAACCCTTTTTCCGGCATTTTCAGTGAATTACCATTAATAAAATATTTTTTTGATCTGTTATCCCCTTTGTTTACATAAATTATCTGAGTTAGGAATTTAGGGTATAGATATTTATGATTATTTACGGTTTACTCACGTGCATTTTTCGGGATTGCCCGACTAGTTTTGGACCCAAACGGAGCCTTTAATCATGAGCCTGAACACGCGGCGAAGTCGCGAGACGAACTGAAAACTAGTCGGGCAATCCCGAGAAATGCACGTGAGTAAACCGTAAATAATCATAAATATGAATGTGTCTCACGAAAGTTATAATACAAAAATGACAATAGATAGCAAAAATAGCTCCAGAAAATTTATTTTAATGAAAACACGTTACTTTAACAATAACTGTCTGATTTACCCTATAGTTAGGCAGTTGAGTCTTCTATTATGAACTTAGATAATTAAATATTGTTTAATATAAATGAGTAAGAATTACTTATACCTAAATAATTCGAGTATTCCCCGAAAAGCGGGACTGGGGGCTTACCATGACGTCTTAGGAAAACAGGTTCAAAAGCAGGGGGCTTACCATGACCTCTTAAAGCAGGGCAGAAGTTGCCTGGAAGTTGAACTGCCCTGCTTTTTTGTACTATGACATCGTTAAAGCAGGCCTGCGGCAGGCCTGCTACGTTGACGTTTACGAAATCCTTTCACCTGTTTTTTTTTGTATAGACTTTTCGTACCATAAACAAGCTTATCCGTTCAACTTGGTTGAAAAGTCGTTCACCTTTTGTACTGTCATGGTACGATTTTTAGCGATTCAGAAGCAGGCCTGCTTTTGAACGGATATTGACTGGCTGGCATTTGAACGTTTTCTTAAGACGTCATGGTAAGCCCCCTGCTGTGATGTCTATGTCTTTGTAATAGAAAACGTTCAAAAATCTAAATAAAATTCATTAGCAATTTACCGGTTTTTTGAAAATGATATAAACATGATTTTTTTGGGTAAGTAACGTTGTATCTCCGATTATGTATAACCACTGACTACGATACATTATTTAATAGCTCTAAAAAGCAAAAGTTTCACGTTCAAAAGACCTTTGTGACTCCAATAATAAAAGAAACAACGTGGTTATGAACGTACCTACGTGGATTAGTTTTGTCAACTTTTTTAGCGCGTAAATTTAAAAAACATCTTGAGTTGTTTTGTTCCCTACTTGACATCGATGTAGTTATTATATACTTTAGTTATGTATTGCAGTTTTAAGTGTTTTTTTAGGTAAGTTTGTTTCCGCAGCGTGATATTCTATCATCATTCTGATATCCGTATCACAGTTAGTCGATCGAAGTTGTCAATAAAATTGTAAAATAGCATTTCGTTGTGATTTCATACTGTATTGTGAATCCTGTTTCAACAATGTCGTACGTTTGTTTACTTATCTTTATCAAAATATCGAAATAAAACTAGGCACATAGTCTCAGATTTTTTAATTAAAATGTCGTATATAAAATGTGATGCTTTTATTTTTAGTGAAACACAAATAAGACGTCGCCGTCGTGTTAGTATGACCCAACTGCTTCACCTGTGGGAATTTTTAAAAAACCCTAAATAAATTGCATATAGTATTGCAATAGGTACATAGATTGGTTCATAAATTTCCTTTCATCAATTTCGAATGGGTTATTTATTTCCCTAATGCGACGCCGTCGCTTTTTTTCCATACGATATTTACTCTCTAAATATTCAAATATCTCGTACTCGTCACACATTTACAAAAACAGTAAAAAGTGTGATTAATAAACACATGTAATTTTTATACAAAGTATCGACTTTAGAAAGTCTTATCGACCAAATTTTAAGTGGGTTCTCACAACAGTTTACCTCTAATAACAAAAACAATGTTGAATAAGCTCGTAAATATTAACTTTTTCAAGATCGCTTATTTTGACATTAAAGCCGCTCAATACACGCTCTGCTGTTATCAAATAACACGTCATGGTATGAAAACTCTATACAAAAAAAAGTGAACGGATTTCGTAAACGTCAACTTAGCAGGCCTGCTACAGGTACAGGCCTGCTTAACGATGTCATGGTATAAAAACGCAGGGCAGTTCAACTTCCAGGCAACTTCTGCCCTGCTTTAAGAGGTCATAGTAAGCCCCCTGAGCCTGCGCGGGACTTAGTTTAACGGAACATTTATTTTGATTTTAAAATCGGGACGTCTGGCAACGCTGGCGGCAACAGCGTTGCCAGAAGGTTACTTTTGTAACCTTTTAGGTGATTTTTAACTCCTTCAGGTTACTTCTAGGTTACACAACTCAAAAGGTTACTTTTCGGTGATTTTGCGGAATTTGTAAAATTAACAAAGGAACCATAAAAAATGCGACAACAATTGAGCCGACGAAAGTGATGCTCAAAACAAAATAAAATATGACAAGGATGGCAAAGACGAAGGTATCTATCTATTGATGTATATGGTAAATTGTTCAATAACACATCACACCTTTTTTTACACATGGGTTTATTGTTATTGTTATAAGAGTTATGAGTCAAAGTAAGCTGCATTAACGTTGCATTGGTGAGAACGCGCGCGGCGGTTTTTAAGTACGATAAAATGATCTCGCGCGCGCGGCAACTGCGCCTAGACTGTTCGTCGGTCGCGGCGGCGGTGGCGCGCCGGCGACCGTTACGCGTTCGCTCCTCCCTCTCGCTTACACCTATACCGCGTAGTCGTTAAAACGCGAGGGAAGGCAGGCGTGGCGGCGTCCGGAAGTACGGGGGCTTGAATTATTTGCGACATGTATTTTTTACAAAACATTTTTAAATGATTCTTGTAAGAATGTTTTGAATCGGTAGGTATATTTTCTATACTTTTTATCTCACATACACGTTACATTGTGCCCTTAATTTTAGGTGTTTAGAAAAAGTAGCTGGTTAATGCAACTTAAAATAGATAACATTACTAAATTATCCAGATTTCTGTAAGTTAACACAACCAACATCTGTCGATCAACCTTAATACTGGAAAAAAATCTTAATACTGGAAAAAAAAAGTGAAAGGTTACTTTTCAAACTAAAAGGTTACTTTTTTATCCATTTCAGGTTACTTTTGACCAGACACGGCTGGCAACACTGGGCGGCAATGTCATTGTCATTTGTCATCCTCATGTGTGATATATTGACTTATTTAGAGTAGATTTATTTTTATTGAAAACTCAAAGAAAGCGTCGTTTACTATTTAAACTTAGTAATTTAGGGTAGAATAATTATTCTCTTTATTCACAAAATGATATTGTACCCCACATTAAGACATCATGTTTTATCTAAATCAAAGTTCCTAAGGTTATTTTCAACAGTATTTGTGCCGGATATTGATTTAAATTATTACTGTAATGCGGATAATGCTTCAGAAATTGTCAACAACATTAAAATAAGAAAAGGCGTGGGTGATGTAGACCGTGTACTGAATATATATAAAATTTTAAAGGAAACTCCAGAAACAGATCAGTCGTACCAAAATGTCAGAGATAATTTGTACAAAGAACTGAGTTGTTTACCTAATAAAACACACCCAGCTGTCTTGTTGAATGTTGATCCACAAGTTGTAGAAGAAATAAACCAAAAGAGACATTTTCAAGAACAACCATTAGAATTCAGTGAAATAACGAGGCGACTGAATTTAGTGAGAACAGATAAATTAGGACACACATGTGGCCACAAGAGCTATTACTTCCTAGGAGAACTTGCAGAGTTAGAGGAAGCATTAATTAAATACACTGTCAATAAGCTTGTTCAGGAAAAGTTTCATCTAGTATCGGTACCTGATATTTTACCTAGTAAAGTCTTGAAGAGTTGTGGTATGACAATAAATAATGACAGAACACAGGTAAATCTAGCTTCTCAGAATCATAAAAAGCATTTATTCTGTTATAAGAAATCACGGAGTGCTTGTTATTGAGATTATAAACAATTCCTCTTTTTATTTTAAACATCTCCTAAGTACTTCCATGCCTAGTTTTGCCACAGTGTGATAATGAATATGATCCAAATCTGGTACATTATGTCTTCAGTTGTATTTCATGCACACGTAATTATGCAATACAAGTTTAGTGACATAAGCTGATAGGGTTTGTTTTTAAATGTTTACAGATATACTCGTTAGATCCAGTCCACCATGGTCCTGATCTGTACCTGTCGGGTACAGCAGAAATGTCACTTGCAGGCCTGTTGATGAATTCGCTCCACACTGAACAAGACTTACCAATGAAACTGGCTGCAGTGAGTAGATGTTTTAGAGCAGAAACTTCTAATATAATAGAAGAGAGAGGAATATACAGGTAATAAAAAAGTAAATTTTCCCTTAAGACAGCAATAGGACTGGTACCTCTTAAAGGTGGATCCAGACATTGTGAGGCATGCGCCGCGAACGGCGCACAACGCATGCGTATCCCTACCGACAAACGCTGGCTAGCCTCGCACATGCTCAGCCTGTGCGCAGCACATGCCTCACCGCAAACATGAAGACAGACAAACGAAGCATTTGCTTCGCACGCGATGTCTCGACCCGAGCATACGTTGGTATATTTTTTCGACACGCACGCCTCACTTCCAGGCATTCGTTGTGCGCCGTTCGTGGCGCATGCCTCGCAAAGTCTGGATCCAACATAACATGTTCACTGCTGGAAAATACACATGGTACGTTTTGCGCAATGTTATGCTTAGTCGGTGGGCACACCATGTGTTTTCTTACTTTTTGTATGAAAACGCCCATACATAAACGGCGCGTGCGCAAACTAATAACAGCAAAGTATTATCATATCAATCATCATCACGAACATGAATTTATATTTAAAAAAATACAAAGGATAATTCCTTCACAATAATCATAATAAGCAATACCTACATAAACTAAAATGGGAAGTAAAGTTTTCAGTACCATTACTTTTGATTGTTAGACTGTAATAGTGTGTGGCAATGATGAAGACACTACAGCACAACGAGATGGACATCAGTAAATATTCTATCCTAAGTTGAGAGATATACAGGATGTCATGAAAGTCAATGTCAAGGTGGGAAAAAATTATGGGGCAGGTAATGATAAAGTAGAAAAAAGAAGTTTTATCGTTTTCATGTTTCGAAGTTACCATGAATGAATAAAATTTTACCTCATAAAACTGAAATGTATTTAAAAAAAAATCTCTAAAAAAAAGTTTTTATGAACAGTATTGCGTTAAGTTTCAGGACACCTGTATATGAAGACATACCTACTCATGTCGTTTTTGTAAAACTCATTTGTGTAAAATGTTTGCATAATTTTATTATTAAGATAATATTTCTGATTTTTACCCACAGAGTACATCAATTCACCAAAGTAGAAATGTTTGCAGTTACTACTCAAAGTCAGTCTGACAACATGCTTGAATATTTGAAAACAACACAAAAAGAATTGTTTTCACCTTTAGGTTTTAATATGAGAATACTTGACATGCCACCGCATGAACTGGGTGCTTCTGCTTATAGGTATGTAATTTATCAACATTTTGTAAATACAAAATGTATGCTGTTTTCAATCAACATAGTCAAAGTTATTTTATTTAAAATAAACTAGATTTCAGGCACTTTTAAAAGGGACCATAGCTATGGAGAAGAGCAGACAAGAAACTGCAAAAATAATAGTTTTAAAATAATAGTTAATTACACATTAAGTTTGTGTGTGTGAGATTTGTGTCTGTAAACACACCCACAATACAGGAGAAATAATAGAGAGGGAAAAGTTAAAAAAAAAAAAACCATTACAGTAGTGTGAGAAATAGTATGAGAATAATACAGATTGTAAGAAATAAACTCACATATGAGTAACAAATATGCCTTTTAGGGTTACCATAGCAGGCTTCCCAGTCCAGACAGATGGCACCCATTCACAAGCATGATGTGCATCTTGGCATAAACTCTTTTATAATGCTCAAGGGGAAAAAGACTAGCAGTACAGTAGCAGTAGGTAGTAGCTGATTCTCTACCAGTAACCACACAGCAATGAAAAGAACATTTTAAGCACCAAATAAGTAACAAATATTAATCAATCTTTGTATTTTACAGGAAATATGATATCGAAGCATGGATGCCGGGTCGTAATAATTACGGTGAAATATCCAGCTGTAGCAACTGCACAGATTACCAATCAAGAAGACTGAATATTAAATATGTCCATGACATTACAACAAGCTATGTTCACACATTAAATGGCACTGCATGTGCCATACCAAGAATGATGATAGCATTACTAGAAACACATCAAGATCCAAAAGGGAAAATTTACATACCTGAAATATTACAACCTTACATGAATGGAAAAAAGTATATTGTTAAAAACAATTTAGTTCCAGAACTAAAACTAATGAAAATAAAGAGATAAAATAGTACATTCAAGGATTTTATTTTATATCTAACAAATTACAGCTAAAGTTTCCTTATAACAAATTGTAACTGTTCAGGTGTCTACAAATTGATAATGTAATTTGGGATAGTGACAGGTCTTTCTCATGGCTAGGCCACATTATGAAGCTGCAGAGATCTGATCATGCTGTTGCTATTATACTCTTTTTCAGCCAAAGATAAGTCCTGCAGCTTGGGCATTTCGTAAATTGTAGCCATAAGGCAAAAAACTTAAAACAATATCACCAAAAACTAAAATAGCTAATCAAAATGTTTTTTTTTTTAATATTTGATATTCTTTGAATCCACTCACGGTCAAAAGGGTAAAGTGTAGCCAACTCAAATATAATATTTTAGTTATTATTATATTCATCAAAGGCCAATAGATGGCCCTTTCGTCATAAACTTTTACAGACATACACAGTAGCAATATTTTTGCATTATAACTTTGGTGAGACACATTCATATTTTATAATTAGTCAAACTGACTCGAGTTTGACTTGCAAACTCGCCGCATGTTTAGCTCATGATTAAGGTTTCCGTATGGGTCTGAAACTACTTGGGGAATCCAGACAAATGCACATGAATAAACCGTAACTAATCATAATTATGAATTTGTCTCAAGAGAGTTATAATCCAAAAAAAATACTAATT
Organism: Amphipyra tragopoginis; assembly: GCA_905220435.1. Taxonomy (NCBI): domain Eukaryota; kingdom Metazoa; phylum Arthropoda; class Insecta; order Lepidoptera; family Noctuidae; genus Amphipyra; species Amphipyra tragopoginis. The sequence goes on from HG992006.1 coordinate 12,064,394, forward strand.
TGTAGGCACCTTGAAAGTGTTTAAATTAGATTTCAGTATTTTTTGATTTCAATCCTTTTTGCTGTTTGGAAAGTTTTTTCATTTTAGATTTGAATAAGTTAATGTCTACAGTTGTATCCGAGGTGGTATTAGCAGTAGAAGTACTTTCTTTCTCTTCAGGTGGTATGAAGTCCTTCTGCCTCTGTTCATGCTTAGCACGTTTAACTTGTGCTTGTTTTTCTTCTTTTTCATGTTGGCGTTTAGCCTTCTTCTGTTCATCTTTAAGGAAGTATTCTCCAGTAGCAAGTTCCCGATCAATTTTACTCTCTTGTTGCGGTGGTGGGAAAGGTGTGTAAGGCTTCTTTTCAACTTTCTTTTTAGGTTGTTTTCTTTGTACATTTTTACTTTTGAATGTAGGTAAAAATCTATCCCAACTCTCATTTTTTAATTTCGGGTCTTTCATTAGCTCTCTTTTAATCATTAAACTCTTGATGTTGTACATTGGATGAATATTCTTCATTGTATCCTCAACTATTCGCCTTACTTGCAACAGGCCTTTGTATGGTCCTACTGCTGAAACTGTGTTTCCTTGCACTAACACATAGCATTCGGTTAATAGCTCTACAGATTTGAGAGTTACTCCATTTGGACCAATCAAACGCTGGCGTCTTTTCAAAAATGTCTCTTTTTTACGAACAAATGAATTGATTTTTATTATGTCACACCCTATCTCATCTTGTAGGACTCTCACAGCTTGTTCAAATGGAACGCTTCGTGATAAAAGTTTCATCAAATCTCTCGCTTTAATTATGATGTAAGGATCCCATGTTTTTCTTGTTGTTTTCACGGTTATACTGCCTTCAATAAGATCAAGTTCGGCTACTATGTAGTGTTCTTTCAGTACCTTTTGCACCAGTGGCCAACATTCTTTCAAGTACTGTTCTCTGTACTTTGGAAATAAGGTTGCAAATTTACTTTCTTCTAAAAGACCATGCGGGTTATCAACGGGAGTAAATTTTGGGATTTTCATAGCCCAAGCATTATCTACGGGTCCTGTTTCTTGCTTATCTTCATCTGTATCTTGGTTTTGCATCTTTATCTGATTTGAAAAGTAATAGTACGTAACAAAAATTAAATTAAATTATTCTGCAGGACATTATTCTATCTATTTTGATATTCTGTCAGATTTTGACATTAAGCCGCAGTAAGCCAAAGAACAGTGTTGCCAACCCCTACCAACATTTTACCCTAAAACTTTTCTAAAATCCCCCTAAAAAACCCTAAGTTTATGATCTCATATGTAACCTTTATGTGATGTCCAACCGCCCAAGTCGTTCATAAAATAAAACGCATCCAAAATTATTTATTTATTTAATATTGTTGATAATTTCTAGAACGGCATCATCGTCGGCTACCTGGGGGCTAATTCGACATTCGACTAACAAAATTGTTGCCAAAACGCAAACGAACCACAATCGTCATTCAGTTTTTATTTACGAAAACAGACAAAATTATTGGTTTTGTTTTTTGTGTCAAACTATTTGACAGCTTTTGAAAACGAAAACGGTTGCGATTTATCAAGATTTCTTTTAGGAGAATTGGCCTCCTGTTTTTGAAGTCATACATTCTTACGTTAAAGGCTTTTATCGTATTTGCCGTAGGTTGATATTTCACACAAGACCCATATTCTTTATTCGGCTCGTAGTTCGTTCCATTCCACGCATAGTCAGCGTTCGTTCGAGAATTAAACCACGGTGCGGTGTAGTTTTTTAAGATGCCGTTATATTTCTACTGTTGTTCGATTAAAATTACAGGTTTTGTTAGAAATCCCTAAAAATTTCTGTCCCTGAAAATCCCCCTTTGAACACTTCTTCCCCCTAAATTTAGGGGGAAAACCCCAAAGTTGGAACCACTGCTCAGTACAAAAAAAGTTAAAGTACAAGATAAGTCTGGCAACCCTGTAGTCGTGTTGGGGGTTTACCGAAACGTAATAGTGACGATCGTTACGAAGCGACGCAAAGCAATAGTGATGTGGCAAAATATCGAATTTGTTTCTCATTCGTCAATTCGTAGTTGCGAATACGAAACTTGTTAGTAAGTATTATTTTTTGGAGATTTTCAGTTATAGGATTCATGAATTAGTATCAATCATAACTGAAAAACCCTATACCTGGTATGAAATGAAACAACGCGACAAACGAAACGAAGAAATACCGAAACAAAATTATAAGATTTGAAGTTAATTCACTTTTTTATTATCTAAAGTTTATTAGGGGTCCGAAGTCAACAAGGAATCCTTACAGTTTCGCCATTTCCGTCCGTCCGTCCGCAGCTTAGCGCAGAGACTCTTAGTACTAGAAAGCTATAATTTGGCACAGATTTACATATAAATCACGCCGCCAAAGTGGTGAAATAAAATGAAAAAAAAATTTTTTTTTTGACGGTGCCTCCTGTACATCTAAAGTAGGGATGTTTTTTTTGTTTCTCGTCTACTCCATCGTGTGGGGTGTTGTTGGTTGTTGGATAGGTCTATCAAAAATATTGTGAGTTTGTGAAAACAATTTTTCGATTCCTAAGGAATCCGTTTCTGAAATATTAAACTTTAAAGTGCTAATTTTTCTTAGGGTCAAGTGTCCCCCCCCCCCCCCTGCCAGCTAAACGGCTAGTTTTGGAAATGTGAAAAAATTCACTGTACACAACGAAGTTAAAAGGAAAACTATCACAGCTAAGTAGGCTTTACAAGTTTACGAGTAATAGTCGACCAACCGGAAAAGTAAAAATTTCGTGCAAATTCCATTGAAAAATTACTAAGCCCTCTTCTTAGTCCGCATTATTGTGCAACTACGGAACCCTATTACACCGCGTGGCCCGACACGCACTTGGCCGGTTTTTGTTTTTTTGTTTGTTTTTTAAAGTTTAGTGAGTGGCAAAATAATGTAATAAAGTTAGATTTCGTTTTTGCTGTTATTGTTAACGAAATAATCGTTTCGCATTCAGCATGTTACTTCCCTAGGGACGAGTGACTTCTAGCACAACTATGCAGAAATTTGCCCCTCTCCCAGTTGCCACCAGTTAGAGTTGCTTCCTACACGCGTTCTGCAGCACACTTTTGAACCATTTGGAACTCATTAACTGTAAGTAGTTCCTTTCTTTTTTCATAATTGTTGTGATACGAGTAGCTCTCTTACTAAACTTTAGTAATGAAACAGGACAAGCACTCATTTAAAAGTACTACCTACTGTACTGCGTTAAGTAGATATCTACTCATAAAATATAAATAGACCATTATTACGCCTTATTGAATTGTTATTTAATTTTATTCCTTCCTTATTCATCTTAAACTTAGATTAAACCACTATTTTAAATAATTAAGTAGGTAATTATAAATCTTTGCTAAAATTTCTTAAATCTAAAAGTACCTACGTCAAACCAAATTGAAATAAGGCCTAGCTCAAATAGTACAATTTCTACGTCTGTATTGTTTGAGAACAAAATAGACAATCGCTACCCAAAAGCAATGAATTGGTACCTACTTATAAGATTATTACTTTAAAATGTTTAAAGCTATTATCATAACAACGATAGTACCTAGGTACGTCGATTGATTCTTAGATTCCAGACGCGTGACTAGAACATTCTAAGTCCACTTGTACGCCGACGGACAAACATTGATATCGTTCATAATTTTAGACATTTCTTATAAAATCAACCCTTCCGTCCACCAATGCCTAACCCTTTAAAGCCACGCCCAGTTTATTACATTGTATACATTGCGCAATAATTTGCGTCTTTTGTTCTTTGTGTAGATTATCATAGGTATGATCACGTAGGTAGCGTTTCCGTTTCCCTCTAGCAAGTCATAATTCGCAAGTTTACTTCTGTAATCGACTTGCTCGGGGATACATACGTAGCAAGTCGACTTTACCGACTTGCCTGACTTGACTCTAGTGAAAATCAAGATTTAACTTTTTTTAAATTATTATACCTATAAAAACTTTTTGATTTATTTGTCTTGACTGATTGACTGCCTTGTTGATCTAGTGGTCGGAAGCACGACTGCTGAGCGTGAGGTCTTGGGTTCCATCCCCAGGTCGGACAAAGTATTATTGGGTTTTTCCGTGTAAATTTTCTCAGTAGCAGCCCGGAGTCTGGATTTGTGCCTGGTTGATTACATGGGACTTAGTAAACATAGCGGTGAAATGTGGTTCTACTATATGTATACGGTACCTCTGCCCAGCCCTTCGGGGAATACAGGCGTGATGTTATGTTATGTTTATTTCTGTGTAAAAAGGACTTGCTTCAATAACTCAATAACTTGCTAGTGGATTCAGCGCTTAACTAAAACGGAAACTGATTGTACCTAATCTAATATAAGTTCTAAAAATAATCGCGCACTTTGTTGCATTTGCTACCATCAACCGTAATACATGTTAGGGTTTTTCAGTAGTAGGTAACTAGTGCTGGCTTATTGTCAAGAAGACAGAATACTGTGATTATCATCATGAATTCGATATTCAAGCGTGGTAAGCACTATTAACCGTTAACGTCCCGACCGACGACCCGGATCGTCAGTGGCATTGTTTATCTATTGTGTCTAAAATTACAGTACTTGACTAATTAAACGTATCGGTCAGTTTCTATTCTGACATCCGTGAATGTTGTTGGGCGTTTATAAAAATGTAAACGCTGTTTGAACGTAGGTTGGGTAATTTTGTATATCAATCAACAGTAGCTACAATCACGTAAAATAACTTTGCCGCTCTGGGGGGTTACCATCAATGATATTTTATTTTGTATATAATATCATTGGTTACCATGATCTGTTAGAGCAGGAATGTTTTAATATTATTCCGAGTGGGAAAGTGACAGCGCTTGACAGCTCTCTAGCGCCATCTCTTACCCACTCTCGTAATAATATTAAAACATTAAGAGATCATGGTAACCCCCCTGAAACCAAGCTTTCAGAGTTCTGTTCACTTCAGTGGGGCAAAGTTTGACGACACGTTTGGTGCAGTGCCTGAGCGATTGGCTTCTGCGCTACCGGTTGTGGGTTCGATTCCCACACGCAACGAAAATTTGTATGGCCTACATGTAGTTGTTTCGGGTCAAGGTCAGAGGGTGCTCTTGGTGCTGGCCGTTTTTGTATGTGAGATTTGTGTCTGTAAACGTACTCACGATACAGGAGAAATCCTAGAGTGGAGCAAAGTTTAAAAAAAAACTGAAAACTATAACAGCTATAAAGTTATTTTACACGTATTATAATTGTCAAGCGATGAAAATGCACAAAAGATACATCGACGGTCCCTACATAATTATACATAATAACAGGAGAGCCATTCCAATTTTCAAACTCGTGTTTAACATGTTCTCCTCAACCTATAGTCATGAAATTTGCTATAAAGGTTAATTAATATATGAAATATTTTATCAAAAATAAAAATAAAGGTCATAAACGTCGTTTTATTATTCGTCACTTACTTACATATACATCGGAATCATCCCTATTGCAAAACACCTTAAGTGGTACTTACATAGTGACTTTTACAAGTCACTTTTAGTGTGTTATTCGTCACATAATTAGTTATTCAGTGGAATTGTCCCTTTTGCAAATAGCAAATGCAAATTGCGGTATTTATTGATTTTTACGTGATAGACTTTAAATTAATCATATTCGTAATTGCCATTTATGACAAATTAATGTTGAACAGTATTTGACGTAAAATTACTATATTACCACTACTGTTGTCGTACGTCGGAAATTTTAGTGAATTTTGTAGTTATGGGAAAGGACATCATTCATTTTGGTCCAAATGTGAAAGTGCCGGCCAAAAAACAAAAGTGCTTTTTTCTGATAGAATTTGTCCGCCTAAGCATTTCTTAGTAGGGCACCGAAGCTGTAGCACTGTTGTACTTGATTTTAATTGAGTTCAAGAAGTACCTAAGTATATGTCTTTTTATACACTTTCGATTAAATGGATTAACTAAAACATATGATGATTTATCTTGTCAGAATATGACGTTTTGAAATGGCCGAGACGTATTGTAGCTATTATTTATTTTATTGGGGTGTAGTTATTCATCAACAGAATTACACATGTATGGCAAACTGGAAAGCCTCACATTAATGATCTTCTATCGTGTCGGCACGAGCTATACGAGAATAGCTCATGCCGCGGTGAAAAGATTAGCCAGTCAGCAAGGTTGATAGCGGGGCTGACTGCCCAGGGTGCGACGGACATACTTATGTCTCGTCATTCGTGGAGGCTCTTTTCATTCGGGGGGGGGGGGGGGTACATTAATGATGATTAATTATACAGCAAGACTGGTTAGTCACTTTACATCCGAAAACCATAAACTCTGCTTACCATTCTGTACAACATTTACAATGAGACAAATTCTATTGGAATGATGAAGTAGGTAATATTGTTTATTAATGAGTATGAAATAATAAAATATAATTATTATATTCGAATATGGTCAAATTTCCTAAATGGGCTTGAATTACGCGGTTACTGCGTTCATTTCACGTGAAGCAAGTTTCCCACTTTTTGCCTGATATGATCATATAATTATTATCATTGACCATAACATAATACCACAAAATACACTTTTACCCGTTCCAACTAACCGGAATCAGGCACAAAATAAGGCAAACTTGATATAAAATCTAAAACCACGAAATATAACGTCCAACTAAGTCTGACTCACATTGACGTGGTAGATTACCTTAAATTGTTTGTACTTTGTTTGTTATTTTTTTTCGGGTACATGTAGCTTATAATGTACGACAATAACTTAGGCTTCAAAAAAACTTCAATATATTCAAAACGTCTTCTAACAAGATAAATCATTTGTTTTAGTTAATTCATTTAATCGAAAGTGTATAAAAAGGCAGACTTTTTGAACTCAATTAAAATCAAGTACAGTGGTGCTACAGCTTCGGTGCCCTAATATGAAATATTAGGCGGACAAATTCTATCTGAATAAAGGATTTTTGTTTTTTGGCCGGCGGCACTTTCACATTTGGACCAAAAATGTATGAATCGTGGATGATGTCCTTTCGTGGATTTAAAGTTCAATTTGTCAATTTAGACTTATTTTTATTAAACTAAACGATAGTATAGGGTGGCCTGATGGTCACGAAAACAAGAAAGGCAAATCACGAATGTAAGTAACACTTAGGGCATTGTACGGAGGGGCCATCGACATGTATTTTACATAAAAAATTAAGTACCCTTTTGTGGTATTAGTTAAGTGCTATTTAATATTAGGGTACCCTACCTAAAAGGTCAAAACGGAACCTAACCTTTTACCTTCGTGGTGAGATTTCGGTGTCTGTCCGTCTGTATTTTTTTCAATGAGCGAATAATGTTATGGTTTTTGCAAATGTACCTATATTTGTTTCGAAAAATACACTTTTTAGGGTTCCGTATCCAAAGGGTAAATAAAACGGGATCCTATTACTAAGACTCCACTGTCCGTCTGTCACCAGGCTGTATCTCACGAACCGTGATAGTTAGACAGTTGAAATTTTCACTGATGATGTTGGTATTTCTGTTGCCGCTATAACAACAAATACTAAAAAACAATAAAATAAGTATTTATGGGAGCCCCCATACAACAAACGTGTTTTTTTGCCGTTTTTATAGATAACGGTACGGAACCCTTCGTCCGTGAGTCCGACTCGCACTTGGCGCTTTTTTATAATTGCCGATTCAAAAGCATTTGTTTTCTCTCCTAAAATACACACGTCTTATTTTGTATTGTAGCGTCGTTATTGTTTATTTATCTATAATTCTATGCACTATGGTGGTATATAAGGCGGCGGAAGGGTGCTATAAGGCATTCTATAACACTCAAACTTTGGGTTAAAAATAAAAGCATAAAAATAAGCACAGGAAAAAAAATGACGATAATTTTGAACTGTATACGGATAATTTTGAACTGAATACTGATAATTTTGTACTGTATACTGATAATTTTGAACTGTATACTCATAATTTTGAACTGAATACTGATAATTTTGAACTGTATACTACGAATTCATTAGATTTGTTGTGCATAAATTTACTAAAGAAACATCTTCAACAGCTTCAACATAAATAAATAAAATACATACAAAACAAATGTAGTAAAAAGTTATAGTGTATACGCCGTATACACTATAACTTTTTACTACATTTGTTTTTTACGGTGCTTTATAATATTACTGTATGATGGATAAGTGCGAGGCGCTCGGTGCATGCATACAACGGCGCCCGCGCCGATAAACATTGTAAATCTACCCGCTATTTAATTTAATAAAATTTAGTACTTTGTGTTTCTCTGGAATGTAATAATATTAGTTAAAACTTATTTTGTAATATTTGTTTCTCGCTTAAGTGATTTATGTAAATCTTTGAGAAATAAATTATATGAAACCGTATATTGTGATTTTGCTATTCGACCGGATATGACCCGAGGAAACTTTTCCTCAGTATTTTTTTTTCTTGTGAGATCTTCATAAATAATTATGATGAAAATTTGCGAGCTTAGAAGGAAATAATGTTTCTTTAGTGCCTAATTACGCGGATGAAACAAGCTATCGCTTGTGATCACGACATATTGTATTAATCTAAATCCTGGTGTATTTCAGGGGCAACACAGAAATGGAAGAGGACCTTCCCAAACCAGGTGAGCTAATCTAGCATAAGCTAGCGGCCTTTTTTGAGCAAGTTTTCAAATACCGTTTTATATTGCACTTTTTGTATGTTACCTACGTAGTTTGTTTATCAATGTTCTTATTTGTATTATTCATATTTTGAATTCCTGCAACATAAAATAAAAAGGTATCTTTTAATTTTCAATGAATATTTGGTACTTCTCTATCTCTTCTTTACATTAAGAACATAAATTGAACTATCTTTTCGAGTCTGTCTGTCTGCTTACCTCTTCTAAACTACACAATGGATTTTGATGCGGGTGTCATCTTTATTTAGTTAATTTCTTCCGAATGTTTTTAAGCTAATGCACCCGAGCGACACCACGTCGGATCGCTAGTAACTACTAGGATATAATATTCTTCTATGGCCTATCCTTGGAACTACACCATCTATGGTTGTTTACGCAGGGTGAGACTTAAGCTTGTCTCGCTTAGCGGGTTAAGGCCGGTTTTAGTGCTTGACCGACCGTCGGTCGCGCTTGTCATTTGTATGAAAATTCACAAGTCGTGACAGTGCTCGACCGACAGTACGCACGCGTATATTGCTACGCACTGCGTACGAGGACCGTCGGTCAAGCGCGTCCGCATGCGTGCCGTCGGTCGACCGACGCGCTATGGATATGTCGTGGCCAGATCATAGAATTGATCACTTCATGATGTGGCCAGCCATTTCATGAAATGGTTGCATTTCATGAAATGGCCAATACCCGCTGCCCACATCATGAAATGGCCTGGCCAGATCAATGAATAATCAGCGTTTAACGATATGATCAGCTAAACGCACGGCCACTTCATGTTATGGTCAAACATTAGTGATCATATCGTAAAATAGTTACATTATTCACCGTTAGAGGCGCTGATATCGTTTTGTTTTTGTGATGCATCATGGCGGCGGACAATTATTCTGACAAAAAAGCTAATAATAATAAGTAAAGTAGGGTGACCACGCAACGAAAATTAATGGACTATTATTGGATTTCAAAATATGACTTCATGGTAACTGCGGGTGAACTTTTCATAGAATTTTATTTGTTCGATTATTTATCTGGTTAACCTGTGAAACTACAGCACAAAATATCGATGCAAGTTACTGCAAACATTTACTATTTAGTATATTGAATCATTTGGGTTAGGTTAGGTTAGAACAGTGACCAATAAAGCGCGAAGGCGAGCGAGCGAAGCGAGCGTGCCGCGGCAGCGGCCGCCGAGCGCCAGATCCCCTTAATTGTTGGTGAATCAAGCTATTAAACTTTCGCGGGAACGTGCATCGATATTTTGTGGGTCGAAATTCCGTAGTCTACTCCTTTAGTTTGCTTGCATGGTACGTGCTTCCTTTATTTGGATTTTTTATTAAACCTTTGATATCATGGAAACCCTACATTAATGATATGGCCAAACGTGGATGGCCATATCATTAAACGTTGACGTTTCAACGATATGGCCAATTTTAGTTGGCCATTTCATGAAATACGACCATTTCATGAAATGGCCGGCCACTTCATGAAGTGATCAATTCTACGATATGGCCACGACAGATACATATTAACGCGTTCAGTGCTACACCGATCGGTGGACCGACCGTACGGATGCGCGTATCATCGTAAAAAGAATGAAACCTACTACTAGTCGCACGCAGAAGGTTTGCCGATGACTGCCCCTCCCACTTCACCGACCGCTACCCGCGCTCGTCTGGCCTACCTACTAATAATTCAATTCACTGATAATTCGTCAAAACTTTTGATCGACATTCTAAGGTAATTAAGAAATTTTTCTTCATCTTCGTGCAATAATGAATATAAAGTAGTAAATTCCCCTTGAAGTGCTCTTTGAGCGACGATTGGGTGTACGTGGTATCTACGTCTTCTGTTCCTTTGTTTACGAAGATAGTAAGCAGCAATTAAACAATTTGTAAACGCGTTCATTTCGTGTACGTGTTTGTGACTGTACCAGTCCGGCCAGTTTGGTTGGTCAGGAGAGCACTGAACGTTAAAAACTGACGATCGGTTATGCGTATCGTCAGGAACGATGGTACGCACCGACGGTCGGTCGAGCACTAAAACCGGCCTTAAGGAGCATGTGCACATAAAATCAGAATCTAGCAAGAAGCAGTAGCAGTTTAGCAGGAGTGTTACATAAGAATATTAAGGAAAACACTTTTAACCATACAATAATATATTTTATAATACATACAATAGTTACAAAATTAGACTAGTTTACAGGGCGTGGTTCTTAGACAATACGATACGAGGAGTCCAGGGTCTTCAGTAGTAGTAGGTAGTAGGTACTTAACTAGGCGGCTGCTGAGGCGCGTGAGAGGACGAAGTGCAGTGTGCCGACCCTTATACATATAGGCGCACTCCGCTAGTCGCTACCACTACCACCATCACAAGCTGGTGTTCACCAACATCATTTCTCTGGTTAAACAACCGTTTATCTAAAAGTCCAGTTAGACAGGTGCTACCAACATAAATTCTCTGGTCAAACAACGGTTTACCTTTTTTTATCGTGGTTATATCCTCATAGTTACCCATCGCCCGGGGAAGGTGAAGTGTTATGCCAGACTCTTACCGACTAAAAACCCACGGTGTTCCTTCTCCTGACCTTCGGCTGTGGTCACGGGATTCGCAGCTGCATGCCTGACTAGCTAATTTTTTCACCACGGCATGCCCTATTCTCGTATAGCTCGTGCCGACACGATAGAAGAATAAGAACCAGAGGAAAAGTCGAGTCATGTTGGTGAACAAGCCTTAGCCGGTTCTGTCGAATGTACGTACCAATTTTTCTAGACGCGACCCGCAAATCACAACTAAGGGGGAGATTACAGTGAACATTAGAATGACTGGCCAAAATGTCCGATCAGCTTTAAAATATTACTAAAATCTAATACCTATTTGCTACTATTTGATACCTTTGTTTAAATAATTGGTACCTAATTAACAAGTGAGAAAATGAATTTACAAAATGGGCAGTCATTCTGATGTCAGGATGACTGCCCACATTTAGAATCTCCACGTAAGGGCTCCAAAATTTAAATTCGCTTTTACAAAAATTTAGTACTTATTTGATACCTAAACATATATTTTTTCTAGATTTTTAGGGCAGAGAATAAAGAGTTTATTAGAGATTTTTTTTTTACTATGTTAAATAATACAGAAAGTCAAGTGATTTTTTTTCAATTCTTTGCAATTAAGTTCAATTTACACGATTATTAATATTACTACTAATCAATAACAATTTCCGACTGCGAGATACTGATAAAAGCTAACATGTGGGTAGAACTATTTGGAAATTGTTATTGATTAGTAGTAATATTAATAATCGTGTAAATTGAACTTAATTGCAAAGAATTGAAAAAAAATCACTTGACTTTCTGTATTATTTAACATAGTAAAAAAAAAATCTCTAATAAACTCTTTATTCTCTGCCCTAAAAATCTAGAAAAAATATATGTTTAGGTATCAAATAAGTACTACATTTTTGTAAAGGCGAATTTAAATTTTGGAGCCCTTACGTGGAGATTCTAAATGTGGGCAGTCATCCTGACATCAGAATGACTGCCCATTTTGTAAATTCATTTTCTCACTTGTTAATTAGGTACCAATTATTTAAACAAAGGTATCAAATAGTAGCAAATAGGTATTAGATTTTAGTAATATTTTAAAGCTGATCGGTCATTTTGGCCAGTCATTCTGATGTTCACAGATTACACTATCATGTATCTAGGATCATAGATCTTAGAGGCGACCTCTCGCTTCCGGCCCTGGTTCAATCCATAGTCCGGAGCGAGGCGGCATGGGAAGCAGTCACCTCCTTCTGCGAAGCAGTAATGCTAGCGAAGGAGGAGGCGGAACGCGTGAGGGAGAGGCAAACCTCACACACCAACCGCCGCAACAGAAGGAGACGCCCCGGGCGTCGGGAGTCGCAGGCCGATTCCCGGCCACCGTAGGCGCGGGCCTGCGGACGGCGAGCGTTGGGTGGCTCGCCGTCCGATCAGAACCAGCCCCGGGTCGAGCGCGCGTTGTGTTCCACGCGCGTCTCAATGAGATGTCAGCTTAGTAGATGGGGCCCGCTAGGGCCAGTGCCTGCCAGGGTTGCGGCATTTGTTCGAAAGAGTTACCGCAGCCTTGCAACGCAATGGGCATTAGGAGGAACACGGATGGGTTTTAGTCAGCAAGAGTCTGACACTCCCTTCCGCTCCGCCCAGTGCGGAAGGTGTCATATGATGATTTATCATCAAAAAGAAAAAAAAAAGGATCGTAGGTCTGAGTCATAGGTATATCATCATCTGCCTAGCCTTTTCCCAACTATGTTGGGGTCGGCTTCCAGTCGAACCGGATGCAGCTGAATATCAGTATTTTACATGGAGCGACTGCCTATCAGACCTCCACAACCCAGTAACTGGGTAATACGATACTCTTGGTAAGACTGGTTGTCAGACTTTCTGGCTTCTGACCAACAGTAACGACTGTCAAAGATCTACAAATGACAGCCGGGACCAACGGCTTTACGTGCTTTCCGAGGCACGGAGGAAACTCGCTATGCTAAATGGTCACCCATCCACAGACCAACCTCGGCAAGCGTGGCTTAACCCGGAAGATCGGTCTATGCGGCTGTAATTATTTAGCCACGAGCTCCTCCTTACTTACACTTACTGTCACTTACACCTGGTTAAAAATGAACTCATTGGTTTATGTTTGAAAATCGCGACCAATGTAATTAGACATGAATAATTTACTCATACAAAAATATAACTATGGAGGTCATAATTATATAAATAGGATAATACTTAGACATGAGCCTAGATGGCAGTTTTCTCGTGGTCCTACTATTTTGTCCTACTAGTAGGACCACGAGGGAGACCAGTTTCTGTTCGTCCTACTATGACATAATAGGTTAAATATCCCCCAAACTTATGTTTTTGTTAAAACTGTAAAAGTGGGTTGAAGAGAATACGGTCATAGCGAAGTTTATCTGATAATTATTATGTAACGAAATTACCTTTCGATTTATCATTTCTTTATGAAACTACAGATTGAGTAGCTACCTTCGTACCTAGTTACTGCTTATGTAAACATGTAGTAGGTAATTAGAGATACTAAACAATTAATTATATTTCAATTTGCTGCTGATGGTCAATAATCAATCACCATAGTGCGTTCAATTCTCGAAAACGCGCCTTACGTCTACTCCTTTTTGTGAGAGGTAGCCGCGTATTTTGTATGCACACAACGCACATCTCATAATATTATTGTATATTTTTGCGCGTATGCACATTTCCAAGTATTGTGTGGCGGGCGATAGAACTAACTCATTGATAATTTATAATGCACAGTTTTGCACTCTAGCGATTTATACAAAGAGTGAATAAACGCGCCTTCGCAGATTGAACCATCAGCGATTGGGATGTTATTGTTAGTATGACTAACTACAATGTATTGTACTAAATTAGTTCATTTCGGACTACCTACATGATTCATTTGTTATTTAAAACTTTATATTTTCGTAAGAAGGCGATCAAGTAAAAACCGTTAATTGTTGGGTCATTTGCTTTGTTGACCACGATAGACTGTGGCGGGACTTCCCCTTAAATCACTTAACTAATTGTCACTTAACTATTAAGATATAATTAAACTAATAGTTACTTTACTAATAGTCAAATAATTACTTTATTTGCCACAATCGACAAAATCCTACCAACGTATAATAAGTATCTACCTACTTAAGTTTTTTTTTTTCACTTCAATACTGAAAACATGTTTTCAGCGCACATTGTTTTTATGCGCGCAGACAAGTAGTTACAGTAATTGTAAAACAACTTTGCCCCACTGAAACCACCCTTTGAGTGTTCTGTTCCTCGCTTCAGGGGGCAAAGTTATTTGGTACCAACTCGAAACAATTTTGCCTCTCTGAAACCAGGTTTTGAGCGTTCTGTATCTAACTTCAGAGGCAAACTTATTTTACGCGTACTGTACCGTACGTAGACTGAGCTTTTAGAAAACAGATTGGGCTCCGTAGTTACAAATTTTAACACTCGAATTGAATAACATAATAACTCAAAAAGCAAGATTTTCAGGAGGATTTTACTGAAAAATCAGTATTTAGAATCAGCAGTGGCGCACTAAGTGGGGGGGCGGCGAGGGCTGTTCACTCTGGGCCTCGGGTCTAGGGAGGCCTCCAAATCTCGAGAAGTCCTCCTCTCAGTCTAATCCCAAATAACGGTACCCTATACCTTCACTCACACACATCAGTCACGTCACTGTCAAGTCGCCTATCAATCACTTCAATGTTACGAGATGTGACATTAGCACTGGTCAGGGCACTTAGTTTTTTAACGCTGCAGGCGTGTCCTCAGGACACGCCTGGACAGGACACTGTCCTGCGTGGGTGACGCAGCGCCGCGAACTGGTCGCGGCGGTCGGTGGTGACCTGTCGCTTCCGGCCGTGGTTCTTTCCATGGTTGGGGGCGAGAGTCCGCGGAAAGCCGTCGCCTCCATGAGGAATTCCCAATGAAAAAAAAGAGGTCTTAATTAATTTACTGCGCCGTGGCCCTTTCCGATACAGCTACGCCACTAGGGGGCTCTAAATTAATAGCCACCCTGCGCCAGGGACAGAATCAGTACTTAAGTTATTATCACGATCAACTACTGTGGGCTAGATATAGGTACTCAAAGACCCCCGACTGCCTTCGAATGCAATATAAAAATGGGTTCAGAGTGCTCTTGGGGCTGCTCCGCTTCTGTAGTGGTATCACAAATGGACTGTTTCTACTGTTAACCGCTGGTGCACCGTTTCCCAAGGGATGGTACATCGGCGAGTCATATCCTCATCTTATAATTTCCTTATAATGTATAATACCATAATTAACATGGAATATATTCAACTAAGACAAATAAGTCTTGGTCAATTGATTAAACAATTTTTCTAAACATAACATCACGCCTGTATTCCACGATGGATTGGGTAAAGGTGTATATTACACCCTCATTTCGCCGTTATGTTTAAGTCCCATATAAAGACGTCCCATTTTTTTTGTCATTTAATCCGTGGATTTAGAAAATCATGAATTATTAATTGGACTTTATTTATAGTTACAAATAATTGATTTGAAAAATCATACAACATTTTTTAGGGTTCCGTATGTATAACAATGTACTTATGTAATATGTAAAACAAACCTCTCTAATTTAATACTTTTAGTACGTAACGGAGGAGCTCGTGGCTAAATAATTACAGCCGCATAGACCGATCTTCCGGGTTAAACCACGCTTGCCGAGGTTGGTCTGTGGATGGGTGACCATTTTACCATAGCGAGTTTCCTCCGTGCCTCGAAAAGCACGTAAAGCCGTTGGTCCCGGCTGTCATTTGTAGATCTTTGACAGTCGTTACTGTTGGTCAGAAGCCAGAAAGTCTGACAACCAGTCTTACCAAGAGTATCGTATTACCCAGTTACTGGGTTGTAGAGGTCTGATAGGCAGTCGCTCCATGTAAAATACTGATATTCAGCTGCATCCGGTTCGACTGGAAGCCGACCCCAACATAGTTGGGAAATGGTTTTGTTTTGAAAAATGAGTTCTTCAAGTGACAGTGAAAATATAGAATTAACTCCTAAAAGTATTAGAACTGACGCAAGAAATATGATGGATTAAAATATGAGGCCCCTTTTATTTTCTCATAGTGGGTGATGAAAAGTAGAGTGTATCACTCGGGCGCAAAATTTTTGGCACGGGCGACGTGCTTTGAATCCCTCGCTATGTTCAGCATTCTACTCTAGAATCTCTCACTTCGCTCTGGATTCAAAAAAGCGCCCTCGCGCTATAAATATTATTTTCATCCCATCTATTCGAAAAGGACGACTTGGTTCGCCTTTAAGTGCGCCCAAAGGTGGTGTTTTCTATAAGAAACTTTTAGCGGGCAGGAATGAGTTATTAATCCTCTTTATTTTCAAATTCAATTCAAAAAGTGCGCCGCAAATATCTTTGCCGCGCACTTTTCAAATTCAATTCAAAGAGTGCGCCGCAATTATCTTTGCCGCGCACTTTTTGAATTTGGAACATCTTAGTGTTCAGCGCCAAAGAAATCGAACGCAAATATTGTTTGAATAAAGACTGGCTGGTACGACGGCCCATAGTAGCGCCGCCAGGGCCGCGTGCCTGCTGATTATCTATACATATAATAAATCTGTAGACATGGCGTGTCTGTACATAGCAAATATTTTGAAAAAACCTGGTTGGGGTGTTAAACTATAACCAATAGAACCCATTTTTAACATTTTTGGATTTTTTGTCTGTTTGTCTGTTTATCTGTTTATCTGTTTGTCTGTTTATCTGTTTATCTGTTTGTTTGTTCAAGCATCACGTAAAAACAACTGATCTAATGTTGTTGACTTTTATAAATAAATATTGTGCTTATCTCCAAGTAACATATGTTTTTTGTTTCATCGCAATCGGTTCACGCAATCAAAAGTTATGCGAATTTTAAGTTTTCTAGAAGAACTTAGCATGTATTTGTGTATACTTACCATTTCTTTTCAATAGATGGCGTTACGTGTATCAAATCACGTTGTGAGGAAATATAATCAACGAATATATTACTATTCTCAGTCTACGAAAGGTACTAACTAAGCCTAAACTAAACCTTTATAAAAAAAATAAGATAATGTTATTTAAAATTTATTCGGTACCTATCTATCTGATTGGCAGTGGAAGAGAAATACATTCAATTTCATAAGCAAGTGTAGGTATTCTAAATTTTTAATTGTGCAAGGCAATACGATAGATTAATTTGAAATACTCATATATTTTATTATGAATACTTAAATATGTATTTATAAATCTATTTATCTATTTACTATTAATAAAATTCAAAGTGCACTTTGTCTGTAATTAAATATTTTTCCAAAATTTCGATTCGGTGGTACTATACTATCGATAAAGAAGCCATAACATTTTTTTTTAGAATTATTGTGTCTGTTTGTCTTTCCGTCCGGACATCACGTAAAATTCCGTGGATGGATTTTGATGGGACTTTCGCTGATGTGTTGCGTAAAGAGCAACAATGCTACATATATCATCACGCTATTGTTCATAGGAGCCGAGCAGCGGAACATTATTTCCACATACTGCGAAGTATAAGCTTAATATTCGGATCGTAAAATCGCGTGAATCGATTTTGATGGGCCTGCGCTTATGCTGGTATTTAAACTATCACGCTATTGCTCATAGATGCCGAGCAACGGAACATTATTTCCATATACTGCTATAAGCTGTAGACTGAAGTAAGTGCTGCAGTGAACGGTCGCTGGCTCAGTGTCCTGCGTTAAAACCTCACTTTAAAAAAATACACTTTTTGTAATTTTTTTGGAATGTTTTATGTATTTTATTTTGTTCATTGTTGTCAGAACTATGCAAAGCCTGTCGTCGCCGTTTTATTAAGTTTATTTAAGCCTTAGGTAATGTCCCAAAACACATAACGATGAAGGGAAAGTACTTTAAATATTAAAAATTGCAAATTTCACTCAAAGGTGACTTCATTTTATTTTTAAAAGTAAGAAATATTGCCTTTACTGATTTTTTTGCCTGAACCGGGAATCAAACTGACAAAGCTATACCATCTGCAAAGGCACCTGTTGAAAATATCTTTATGGTCATTAATCAGGATCAAAACTCTCCAACAAACACACTGTCTTAAATTGAACGAAGTGGAAAAAATAAGAACTACTTAACAACAATTAATAAGTGCTTGAATTTAAATGTACATAAGTTAGTCAATTTTGGTTTTATGGTCTTCCATCAATTTCAGACACAATGTTTATTGGAGAGATTTGATGCGTATTATTGATCCTATCGATTGGTGAAATAAAAATACAGATGATATTTTTTCGCATTTGGGTTGGTTCGATTTCCAGATCAAACTTTTTGAAATCTTTGAAAGCAGTACCTATTTCTAACTTATAAAAATAAAATGAAGTCTTCTATACGTGAAATTTTTATATATTATAGTACTTTCCTATTCCACATCTCGAATGAAATCATTTTTAACCGACTTCAAAAAGGAGGAGGTTCTCAATTCGGTTGTTTTTTTTTTTTTTTTTTTTTTATGTTTGTTACCTCAAATCTCCGTCATTTATGAACCGATTTGAAAAATTCTTTTTTTGTTCGAAAGGGTATACTTCCCGATTGGTCCCATATAAATTTTGTTATGATTAGAGCATGAACTTCAGAGATATGGAACAGAACTCCTCATCGGATCAAAGCAAAATTCTCAAATTACTAATATTGCTTTGTTTATATTTGTTGTTGGGAACTGACTACTGGAAAAGAGGAGGGGGTGCGTGTCCCCCCCTCCCCCCTTTGGAATGTTTTCATTATATCGTGTAAGGTATCATTTGAAAGGAATTTTTATGCCCGACTACGTCAAAGCCAAACAGAAGGGTTATGAAGGGGGGGGGGTTAAAATTATGACACTAAAACGTATTTAATAAAAAATAAACTTTAAAAAAAAGTAAAAACCGACTTCCAAAATACTAAAAGGAGTAAAATAATTACCATAATATAAAATTAACAGTTTCAGAAGTCGGTGCAACTCTACACTGAAGCAAATAGAAGCCACCGACTTCTGAAACTGTTAATTTTATATTATGGTAATTATTTTACTCCTTTTAGTATTTTGGAAGTCGGTTTTTACTTTTTTTTAAAGTTTATTTTTTATATAGACTGCACTGCGTAAAATATTTTGATTTAGTTCGCCGATTGTAATTAGATGGCGTTGTAGCCATTTTTGTATCGCGATAAGGTTTCGTTACATTATCACAATAAATATCAATATTCAATAATAATCCATTTTAGCAAGGAAATGTATGGAAATAAGCACCGCGTTTTTAGTATTATGGTTATATGAACCTTTACGGACAATCAATAAGAGCTGAAACTCTACCTAAAGAAATGGTTTAAAAGATATAAGTGCCTTGGTGGGACACCTTTGTCTATTATTATAATAAATGGAATACATACATATACACTATTTAGTTGCTGCGACACAATGTTGTTTTCCGAGTTCCACGCGGACGGAGTCGCGGGCACAGCTAGTAAAAAATAAATTAATAATAAAGAATGAGAACGTAGCGCTAGCGCGCATTAAATTAATTTCATAATTGCGAAAACGTCTCAAATGTAAATATAAGTTTTTAGTTGTTTTATTATTAGATACTATTTAATTTCAATTTAGTTGTTACTCTGTTTTATTAAATAATAATATTACAATGAAATATGAGACGCCTTTTATTTTCTCATAGTGGGTGATGAAAAGTAGAGTGTATCACTCGGGCGCAAATTTTTTTTTGGCTCGGGCGATGTACTTTGTATCCCTCGCTACGTTCAGGATTCTACTAAAGAATCCCTCGCTACGCTCGGGATTCTACTCTAGAATCCCTCACTTCGCTCTGGATTCAAAAAAGCGCCCTCGCCGTAAAAATATTATTTTGCTCCCTTGTGATACAATCTACTATTTGCTCCCTTATGATACAATCTAGTGTTTTACGATTCCTCCTGTACCCTACACGTAAAGTAGATAGCGATGTTTTTTTTTCTCGTCTTCCCCACGGTGTGGGGTGTTGTTGGATAGGTCCTTGAAAAATATTGCGGGTTTGTACAGACAATTTTTCGATTACGGGGTCCGTTTCTGAAATATTAGGCTTTAAAGTGCAAATATTTGTTAGAGTCAAGTGTCCCCCCCCTGCCAGCTAAACTGTTAGTTTTGGATATGTGAAAAAAATCACGGTAGTAGTATCAAAGAAGGTAAAAGGAAAACTATCACAGCTAAGTAAGTAGGCTTTACAAGTTTACGAATAATAGTCGATCAACTTATGAAATGTACTCGGAAAAGTAACGTGCAAATTCCATGGAAAAATTACTAAGCCCTCTTCTTAGTCCGCATTATTGTGCAACTACGGAACCCTATTACTGTGCATGGCCCGACACGCACTTGGCCGGTTTTTAATTTTCTTGTTATACACAGCGAAAAGTATTTTTTCAGGGGCTTCAGGTTGGAGATGCAGAAGTGGGAGTCGTAATAGATCGAGAAATCAAGATTCGTGGCGAGTTTCCAATGATAATAATGCTAGAAATCGCAATCGATTTGCATCTTCTAATGTGCAAATGCAAACTAACCAAATTCGTCAAAATGAACCAACCAGACAGATAAGACGACTTAATGGTATGATTTAATTTATTTAATGTTACCTATTTACTTCATTACATACAATCTTGTTAAAAATGTATACGTCTGAAACTAGTCGGACAACTCCGAAATACGAGTATGCACTTGGTTCGTACCTACATAATTCTAAATTAATATGAATTTCACTCACCAAAATATTTGTATAAACAATGAATTGTTTTAGATCCGCGTATCCGCGATCCAGTACAACGAAATCCTGGTTTTCTCCGTCAAAATAATGACCCATCTCGAAGGCAGAACATGAGAGGAGGTCACAGTAATGACAGCTTTAATAAATTCATTGGATTTAGAACATTAGAAGAAATATCAAAAGCGGATTCAAAAGACGTGCTTCAAAAAGTAAATGAAAAAAGAGTAGCGTTTATTAATTTAGTAAATGCACCAATCGAAAGACACGATGTTTTTGCGTTACTGGTTGAAATATTATCAAAATTATCTCAATCGCCTTTTGTTGAATTGAAATCTAAATTGATTTTGGATGTATGCAATTCTAATTTTATTTCATGCTTACGAAATTATTTACTGGATTTACCTTATGTGGAAAATAAATCTTCAAATAATTTATATTGGAAAGATCAAAGTGAATTTTGGAAAAACTTTATAACATTTTGTGGGGACATAGTGGATACTTCTCCATCTACAGCTCTTAGGAAATGTAGAGCGCTAATAGAAAGCATATCAAAAACGTGTTTGGAAGGTTTAAATCAAAGGCATGAATTTGTTTTATCTGAAGAATATGTCTTGAAATTGGATGAAATACGACAGAAAATGACATCATTCGGCGATAAAGATCAGGTAAGCTTTCACAGAACTGAAAGAAGGTAGTTATTATACAGGTTGGTCCCTGAATTAACATTCTTACGAATAAAAGTTGATTTTTAATTATTATTAAAGCTAAGGTCAGTAAGCTCAGTTTTTAAAATGATTAATAGAACCTGAAACATTTGTTAACATTTTAAATTGAAAAAGAATATCAACTTTTATTCGTAAGAATGTAAATTTATCACTTTCCATAAAAAAAAGTATCTTGCACTAATGTTAGGAAGATAGTTTTGTATGCATGAAAGGGTATTTCATGATAGTCCCATCGCAAAAAAGAAATCACAAAAAGAGTTTGTAGAAAAAACTTTTAATTTTTTTAAGATTTCTCCGAAGAATTTCCCCACTAATTTTAAACAGAATATCTCCTAAACTATCAAAAATCGCGGAACGTAACATGCGGTATTTTCGGATACGCCAAGGTATAAGGTTTTTTTTTTAACATTACTATTTGGACCACCTGTATAGCCAAGAAGCAAGTAAAAAAATCAGACAACACTTTTCGTTAAGGAATTAAACATAATTGGCATTTTACATAGGGTATAGTTAGTTACTTTGGATTTATCTAGAATACAGTAAGGTACTTAGATGGTACCTGAATCACAGAATAGATAATAGTACAGGCCTGAATCACCAAAAAACCGATTCGACTGACAACACTGCTAGCATACCAATTGGTGCTAAACCGTTCTTTCATATCTTATGACAGCCGGATGGGAAACGAATGAGACTGGAAGACATGCCCCCAGAAAACTTTCGTGAGCTGAGCGTAGTGCCTACTAGAGATGACTTGCTGGGTTCCAAGCCGTTCCTACGACCTAACATCGTCGAAGGCGGCTACAATGACGTGGAGCACTACTTAGATGTGCAGTTCAGGCTGCTCCGAGAAGATTGTTTTGGACCGTTCAGAGAAGGCATAAGTGAGTAATTTATTGTACTGCAAACAAGTTTTTAGTATTGGGATGTGAAATGAAAACACTCAAGACCCAGCGTCGTCATGCCTTATTTCGTAGACATTTACGGGCGCAGACCTTTAACGATCAATATTGGCAACATACGTTAGTTAAGTATATCTTAATACCGCGGACCGACACGGCGACGGTCAGCAACGTCATTCGTGCGATAGGACAGCCCCCTTAAACAAAATCCCCTTTCCTTATAAGTTAACGCCTGTGGAAAGATCAAATTGTAAGGAAATTAATTTTGCTAAAGCAAGAAAACGGATTTTGTTTAGCTGCTTGCCTTGAGTGGTAACTACGGGAAATGCCTCCTCTTTGGGTAACGCCTATGTTTTACTTGAAATAGTTTGTTGAAGATTCGTGTTGAGTGGTCTGCCGAAGTTAGCTGAGTATTTGTATGTTGGACGTGGATTTTAGGGATGAGCGGTTGATTTGGAAAACTTTACGAATTGACAACTTTTCTCATACCTTATTCATAATTCAATCGTAATCATCCAATTTAAAATTTCATTTTATTACTTAAAAAGTTTTTGAAATAGGAAGCAAGCAGCCCGCCTATGAGTGCTGCGACTAGTTAAACTTATTAATCTCAGAAAACACTACCTGGGAAAATGCTTAGATGACGATTGTCATGATCTATTAATTGACCTACAAGGGATACTGCTGTGACGCATTCGTTAGTTTAGTATAGGTGTCCGGTACCAGAGTATACATAATTATAATCGTATATAACAAGAAGACGTTTCATCGGAACAACCACTTATTCATAAGCCATTACAAGCATAAGTTGTAGGACTTTAAACTTTTTTTTTGTTAACAGATCAATTTTTGGAAGATCCTAATAAAAGGAAATACGATCACGTGCGGTAAGTTGACGTCAAAATTATTATTTTGCAAAGACCTGGACAAGATTTTATTTTTTCACTGCTGCCCCCTAATAGTGAACGATACGATTGGTCACTTGTAGACTGATTCGATTTGATAGCTCATTTCATATACGATTCTCGTAACGAGAGAAAAAAAGATAGATTACCGAATCGTTCGACAACTGACTTATCAAATCGTTCTGAATCGGGCTGTTACTTGTACATTGATTTTTCATATTTCACCAAAAAAAAATCAAAATTTCATACAAATCTCTACTTGAATCTTATCTTACAAGTATTGAGATTCATGAGTGAGCATCGTTTTTTTAATATTGGCCTTATTTATTTAGGCTGGTGAAGACCAACTTTTTTCTTGTTAAACGGCAGCTTACCTAAAATTCAAGTAATTTTTTTGTGTTTTTGCTACCAACCAACATTTATATACCATTGCCAACTTTATGGCAAAATATTCAAACGCTGCTTAATTTTAAGTTGAAGTCTCTTACTGTCGCTGTCACCTAAAGGCGACGCGAACTTAACGACTTAACTTATAATTGAGAAACGTTTGAGTATTTGGCCCTTTGATTTGGCCAGTAGTGTATAAAATATTTACATAATAACTAAACTGCATTTAGGACGAGATAAATATTCATAATAATATACTCTCCGTGTGGAGTACTCATACAAATATTTAGTGTGTACCTATTGTAACTTTATCTCAGAGTAATTGTAAATCTCCTAACTCCTACAGTTTTATTATAAGATAAGTTTTTAATAAGTATATGATATTTTAATATAAACTAAATTATTCATTTTTCTTTTTAGTATTTTCCATAATGTAAGATTTGTTTGGCCTTATGTTGACAATTTGAAAGTCGGAGCCGTCGTACAAATCGATATGCAAACCAATAGGAATTTCCACAGAATTAATTGGGCACACAACAAGAGATTCCTTTTTGGTTCTTTAGTGTTGTTTACAAAAGATCATTGTAGCACTTTTATAGCTGCTACAATTCTAGACCGCGATGTGAATCTTCTATCGACTGGCAAGGTAGGTAGTGGACTTTAGGTACCTACCTTAATATACATGTGTTTTTATATCGATGCCTTACAGCCAAAGAAAACCGCCAATTTAGGAACTTTACAGGAGAGTGGTTTAAAGTTCGTTTACGACGAATAAATTAGGCTAAGGACCTTAATTTACATACTGCCTCAGACACAAATATGTCGTAGAGTCATGAGACTTTGGCCAATCGACGCAGAAAAAAAAACGATTCCAACGAAACCTAAAAGTCAATTTTGAAAAAAATGGCGCCTTCTTCTTTTTGGCTGTTAGGCATCGATATGCTCAGCTCGTAAAGATCTTGTTGCTTGTGAACATCATAAAGCTTACTTAAGTAAGCTTTATGATGTTCACAAGCATCTTCTTTGTCTTTCTTCTTAGTCTTTGGCTTAAGGGTTCCTAAGTTAACTTAGGAACCCTTAAGCCAAAGACACCACACTTGGCGAGCACAGCGCAGACATGTATGTCATACGCAGTGAGGCGTCGAATCAGTGTGGCGTCGAAATGTTCTATCACATAAAATTATTCTTCGGCATTTCTCTAATTTAACCTTTGTCAGGTTGTTTATATACGAATACAGATGCAAGTTTTTTTCTTTATTTTTTTTTCTTTTCCCTTGCTGTTTTAATCTATATTAGTAACAGTGGCGAAGGCTCCATACAACTCGATTCCTATCGACTTACCTTTCGAAACTAGTAGTTACTGAAATTCACGCATCACACTTGAGCAAGGTAAGCATTTTTTGGTCCGGCTTCCCTTTTAAGAAAATTCACCCTACGCCACTGATTAGTAATAGATAGTGTCGTTTTAAGGAATTACATGAATTTCTTTACACCCTGTGCAAATATGTAATGTATCAATAAGTAACACCACGTTCAATTTGATTGCAGCTACCCGTTTCAATAATTGGTGCCAATATAGATAACAGTATCTATAACGAGGATACGTACACTATGATAGAAAGTGAAGTTTATTTCGAACCTTATTTTCATGTATTAAAAGCTCTACAAGAGCCCTCATTTCCGCATCATTTAGCTATGCAGCAATATATTGTTAAAGTTGATGTAAGTATTTTAAGTTTTTCATAAGTTTAAGTTTCAAAAAATTTTAAGTTCACCTTTATTATCTTGTTTACTGAGTAAGAATCTTTTCAGCCTGCTTCGAAACCTCCTGCTTATTTGACTGCTGACAAAGAGTTTGTTATTAGGGATAATAAATTAGAGTTGGATGAAGACTTATGTCGTTCGCCAATGGCATTGGATAATTTGTCAGATTCCGAAAGTGACGACGTCGAACCAAATGAAGAAAACAAAAAAATAAAATTTAAAGTATTACAACCTGAGACCTGGCCAACCAAAGAAGAGCTAAATTTTAATGAAAGTCAGTACGATGCTTATCGATTGGCGCTCACCCACGAGTTTGCCGTTATACAAGGTCCACCAGGCACGGGAAAAACTTACATCGGCATAAACGTGGCAAAAACGTTGTTACATAATGTTAAATCAAACGGAAACTGCCTGATGCTAATTATTTGTTACACTAATCATGCTTTAGATCAATTTCTTGAAGCAATATCGAAAATAACTAAATCAATAGTACGCATCGGCAGTCAGTCTCGTAATAAAGCCATGGAGGAGCTTAATTTAACAAACTTACGACGTCAGGCTCTCGCACCTGGCGTTTATTCTAGTCATGGCTTTTTTCTGGACCAAAAAAATATCTTGAGAAAATCAATTGAAGATCTTCAGCAGGCGCTAACGTTTCTTGATATTTTAAATAACGGGGTAGTCACTTTCCAAAGCGTTAAAGACGACGTTCCGGCTCTAGTTTTACTCAATACTTATTACACAAATTTGGACACGAACATCGAAGATCCTTTGGAATATTGGTTGTTTGAATCCAGATCAGATTACTATAGAAATTTTAAGGATTGTCTATCCGATTATGATATTATAATCAACAACGAAGAAGACATTGATGAAAAGAGGGCAAAAATGGTTTTGGATGACGATAAAGCATCACAAGAGAAAAGACTAAAGTTGGAAGCTTTTACAGAAGAAACGGCATCATTTTTGCTAACGGCTGCTAAATCTAAAATCAGAAACTTAGTTTCAGCTTATAAAACAAGTCACGATTTTAACGTGAAATATAAGTTGCAAAGGGCCATACAAGATATTGACTCCCGGATAAATTTGTTTAATGTAAGTATAACTTAGTTTTTTCGTATTTTAAAACCTTTTATTTAATTAACTTTTAGGTGGGGCTCGTGGCTGATCAACAACCGCGTGGATCGTATCTGAGAGATTAAGCTGCGCCTGCCGCGGTCAGTCCGCGTTCCGCGTATGGGTGACCGTTCCTGGGGGTCTACTCCCTAAGCACGAAGTCCGTGGTTTCGCCCTTAGTTATGAGCGTTTCCTACTCCCTATCACCTACGGACATACGATTATTTCGGGGCCCGAACTAAGAATGAATGACAATACGATTTGACAGTTGTCCCTGCTACCGATGTGTTTTTGCCCGTCCGAAAAGTGGAACTTGACACTTGTTTTGTTCACTCCTACGTTTCGGGCTACTTTCGGACGGGCGACTAACTTCGTTGACGGACTTAGGGAGTAGGCCCCCTGACACATAGAGACCCCTCCATGGCTCGGAGAACACGTTAAATCGTCGCTTCGGTCTCAGGTGTCATACGAATACCTATGATAATCATTACAGGTAGTCTGAAGCCCGGAAGTCTGACAACCGGTTTAACCTTAAATTATCGGCATTTCCCAGTAACTGAGTTGCGGAGGTCTAATGGCAGTCGCTCCGTGTAAAATACTTGTATTCAGCCGCATCTGGTTAAACTGGAAGCTGACCCAAACATAGTTGAGAAAAGGCTAGGCAGCACGAAATTTAATATTGATATATCTCGGAGGGGATCGAAATTTAATATATTTAATATTTTTATAGGCTTGAACCGCGACGGAGCAGATACACATTATTATATTTCCTTGAGCATTGTACGCGCGTCAAGTAATTATTGTAAAATCCGCAATAAAATATTGAAACCAGTACTTAATAAAATAGCATCATTGAATACAGTCCTCAAACTCCCTAACAAATTGGTTAGGGAGTTTGAACTATATCTCGGAGGGGATCGAAATTTAATATTGCTATATCTCGGAGGGGATCGAAATTTAATATTGATATATCTCGGAGGGGATCGAAATTTAATATTGCTATATCTCGGAGGGGATCGAAATTTAATATTGCTATATCTCGGAGAGGATCGAAATTTAATATTGATATATCTCGGAGGGGATCGAAATTTAATATTGCTATATCTCGGAGGGGATCGAAATTTAATATTGCTATATCTCGGAGGGGATCGAAATTTAATATTGATATATCTCGGAGGGGATCGAAATTTAATATTGCTATATCTCGGAGGGGATCGAAATTTAATACCTATTGATATATCTCGGAGGGGATCGAAATTTAATATTGATATATCTCGGAGGGTATCGAAATTTAATATTGCTATATCTCGGAGGGGATCGAAATTTAATATTGCTATATCTCGGAGGGGATCGAAATTTAATATTGCTATAACTCGGAGGGGATCGAAATTTAATATGGCTAAATCTCGGAGGGGATCGAAATTTACTTTGACTTTTATTTTCAAAAACTAAAACAAAACAAGTAATGATTATATTTCGCGTATTTCAGGATATGTTGAAATGTCGCACTCGTGAAGTCCGCCTGCATATACATTATCGAACAAATTTTTCTGCAATAACAGTGCAGAACCGATGGTGTCTGTATTACACGTGGCTAAAAAACAAAGAAAATGAAGTTATGGAGGAGGTTGCACGTTTACAGGTACTTTATCTACATACGTATACCTACATACACTAAGACATACACACATATTTGCAGCGTCAACAGATCTTGTTTTAAATTTGATACTAGACTAACTATTTTGTAAAGTTTCAAGACTCAAATCTTCCTTCATACTCATAAATGTTTTCGGTTTTATGTACCTATTACTAGCTTTCACCCGCAGCTTCGCTTGCGTGAAGTTTTGAACCCGTTAAGTAACGATTTTCCATACAAACTTTCATCCCCTATTTAACTCCCTTAGGGGTTGAATTTCGAAAAATCCCTTCTTAGTGGATGCCTACGTTACAAAAGGAACCTACTGTCAAAATTTCAACTTTCTAAGCCCAGTGGTTTAGGCTGTCCGTTGATAGATCAGTCAGTCAACTTCTCCTTTTATATGTATACCTAGATTAATAAACTATAAAGGTTAGTCGGAAAGGGGGTACCTACCACTATCCAAAAGGGTTACAAGTACCCATAATAATGAATAAGTTTTATTCTACGACTTTCCCCAAACGTCAACCCTCTTATTACAAAAGATGGTTTAAACCAAGACTAAGGTAAACCCAGGTTTAAAATATACCCATCACTTTCTTATGTCATATAACAAAAAGAGACGGGGCTAATTTAAAACCTATGTTTTTCTTAGACCATCTTTTGTAATAAGGGGGCAATAGTTTAAGATAAATAGCTGTTCAAACATTTCATAAAAATACGCTAAAATCTATCTATCCTCAACTATGATCAGAGGCCCAATTCTCCTAAAAGAAATGGTTGCCAAACGCAAACGAACCACAACCGTCAGTCAGTATTTGTTTACGAAAACCGTCAAAATGATTGGTTTTGATTTTTATTTTTGTGTCAACAATTTGACAGCTTTTGAAATTGAAAACTGTCTGAATGAACGGTTCGGCCTTGCTTCAGTTGCGATTTATTTTAGGAGAATTGGCCCTCAGAATATGTGTTTACTAGTCGCGCGCAGAAGGTTTGCCGATGACTGCCCCTCCCACTACACCGACCGCTACCCGCGCTCGTCTGGCATTAGTAGGTATGCCAGACGAGCGCGGGTAGCGGTCGGTGTAGGGGGAGGGGCAGTCATCGGCAAACCTTCTGCGCGCGACTTATACATTTAATGTCAAATCTGGGGCAGGGCCGCATTTAGGGGAGGGCAACCGGGGCGACAGCCCCGGGGCCTCCACAAAAGAGGGGCCCCCACAATATACTTCGGAAAAAAAAACTTTCAATTTCCGACTAGTAAACACTAGTAAACATCTTTTCCTTTGATTTTATTACGCTGTTTTTTTTTTATTTTTTTTACCTTAACCTACAGCACTTTGCACAAATCTACTTGGTTTCATAAATTATTTATTGAAAAACTCGATTGAAAAAAATTGATCACTTTATTTGAAAAATAATTTGGGCCCAGGGGGCCTCCACTCCTTTGTTGCCCCGAGGCCTCTAGACCTCTAAATCCGGCCCTGATCTGGGGTCACGGATCACGGATAAGAAGCTCTACCTATTTTGAAAAAGAAATCTAATTTAAAAAAAAGCAGGGATTAAGAATTCCAGAAAAAACTGAAATAATAACTAGCATGGAAATAAAAATGGTCTAATTTTGGAATTTTAACATTTGCTTTAAAACAGTCATCATCAGTGATACTTTAAATTGGCCCGCGAATTAGTACCCCCTTTCTGACTTACCTTGTATAAGTACTTATTTAGTTGGTTATCTACTATTATAGGCGTCAGTATCACCATCAGTTACAGCGTATGACGAAGCTAGAATGATGTTGGACGTGCAATTGTTGAAGAATAGCGGCGTCAAAGTTGTCGGAATGACGACTAGTGGAGCAGCAAGAATGCGCAAGCTACTGCAGGCAATCGCGCCGAAAATTGGTACCTACTTGATTTTGATCTTGTTTTGTTAATAAATTATAAGTACTAAGTGTGTAAAAAAGCCCTTCAGTTAAAATATCTAGAACTAAATATACAGCCTGTAAACGAATACGTGTAATTCCTTCAAGGCGCGTTTTCTACTGGTGGCACAGATTGACCAGGGGTCCAATTCCAGAAGTTAAGTTGGAGTGTAGTTGCAATTAAGTTTCGATAAAAACAACGCTTTTCGTATTCACATATCATCGGCAACCGCTGTCAGATACGCTCGCGTCAAGTTCGCGTCACGCGAGCGCAATAACGGCATTCTATTGCCGCGCGTCATTTGCATTTGACGTTTCAAATGACAGCTTTTGTATAGGAGTTGACGCGAAGTTCACGCGCAGCTTACGCGCAGTTCAAATACTACAAGAATACCATTTAACACTAAAACTTAAACTTAACTGCAGCTTCGCTTAAACTTCATCGGCGCGTCATGAAATTACGTGAATTAGCCTACAGGCATGGGATTTTTTCAGATTCAACAAAAAAATTGTTTCAATTGAAATCATGGTTTTCTGTTTTTGAGTCATTTTAGCGCCCCGATTTAACTGACTGCGATATCGCGCTAGTCTAGCCCGCCAGCAGTGTCACCGTGCTCTCATTCGTATACGCGTGGCATCGAAATGTCCTGTCAATTTTTTTTTTTCCTTATTTTTTTTTGAATGCTTATTAGGTAGGTACCTATGTGGTCATTTACCCCTACCGCAAGAAAAAAATATTTTCTATTTTCTTTTAAACCCTGTACGGTGTCAATCTACACCAGATCACGCGGTTTGAAGGAATTTTGTATGGAACAGCTGTTTTTTTTTTATATTTCAGTTTTGGTCCCATAGTAAAAGTTGTTCTTATTCATGAGTAGGTACTGTGATCTGTAAAACTTTGTCCACCTATTTTGATTGGACCTTATATTCAATTACTAGTTGACGCATTAGGCTTCGCTCGCGTGGTACATCAGTATTAAAATTCTATAACTGGGTTTCAGGCTGAGCCAAGTTTCATCAAGATTGTTTCAGTAATTAAGTCGTGAAGAAGTAGCTACTTACTTTTGTTAGTCAGAAATTCAGTCATTTTGAGTAAAAAACAAACCTTTTGACAAAAAAATTGAAAAGTACATAAGTGTTCTGTCTACTTTATTACCTACTCTTATTGTTCTTGTCTGATTATTGAAAACTATGCTCATGATATTTTTATGACGAAACGACATTTGGTATAACAGCCAGCGAATATTACTAGTATTGCAATTTTAAAATAATAAGTGCATACATTATTTTTTGTTTGACTGCGTTGTTGGTCTAGCAGTCGCAAGCGCGACTTCTGAGCGAGAGGTCCTGGGTTCGATCCCCAGGTCGGGCAAAGTGTTATTGGCTTTTTCAGTGTGGAATTTCTCAGTAACAGCCCGGAGTCTGGATTTGTGCCCGATCGATGGCAATAGGCTCCCCCATATTACATGGGACGTAAACATAATGGCGAAATACACCTTTGCCAACCGTTCTAGGAATACAGGCGTGAGTTCATGTTTGTCTTATGTTTTATTATTCTTTCTAAATTTGACAGTGATAGTGGAAGAAGCTGCAGAAGTTTTGGAACAGCACATAATTACATCGCTTACACAAGATTGCCAGCATCTTATTCTTATTGGTAAGTATTCTAACTTTACTAACGTAAGTAATACTATTGGTACTCATTGTACTACCTTCAATACAATACTGCATGTAACGGTAAACACCATTATCACTCAAACCATGTGTAGTTGACGTGAACACATAAACATAGGAACGAGTAAAAAAAAAATATAGTCTACACGCGTGAGAAATGAGCGGCGCGGCGGCGCTACGACGCGGCGTACACACACTCGCTAGCGAGACGAGACAGCTGAGAGCTGACTAACTGGACTGGGGTAGCGAACTGTGCGGGGCCGTGCGTCGGGCCACGCGGCTTTTTCCCCGCGCCCCCTCCCGTAGCTTGTTGCCCCCGCGCTTAGGGTGAAATGCTTTCGTGGAAAAATGTAAATTTTATAAAAAAAAAAACTTTGTTATTTTTCATTGATTTTACGTTCTATAAATGAAACCAAACCACTGGTTTCTAGGATAACGGTGTTTACCCTAACAGCCTGTATATGAACTTTACAAAAAATTGGTTACTAGCGGCCAGTAGGTATAGGGAAGGGTGGAATTTGCAGGGGGAGGAATTTGCTCAACAGTGGCACGAAAAGATGTAATACCTAAAGCGTGAATTACACAGAAACGGCATAAGGCGCGGGAACGGCGCAGGCGCGTCGTTTTCATCCATTTTGTGCGAAAAAAAATTGAAGCGGCACGAAAAATGTATGAAAGTGACGCGCCAGCGCCGTCCCTGCGCCCTATGCCGTTTCTGCGTAATTCAGGCCTAACATACCTCTATGAGTTACCTTGGGTTCTTCAAAATTTCGCGGCTACAATGACTAATTAGTCGTGTTCTTAACAAGCTAGCCAAGTAGGTACTTACTGCAAGGTTCATACTTCTAGTAACGATTGAAGGTGCCCTTAAATCAACGAACCTCTGAGAAGGTCCGGTGACCGAAAACGGTTAGTAAGTAGTTAGGCCTTGCTTTTTTCTAACTACTTATATTATAGTCAGCTTCTAATCTAACCGAGTATGCTTGAATCATGGGCTGAATACCAACATTTAAACGGAACGACTGCCATCATAGCTCTGGCTACACATAACGACTCTCATAGTTATTCGCGCAGTCTATCTATATCTTACTCCTTACAGTCGGTCAACGTAGAACATTGTCGCAAAGCAATCGTGCGGGGGGTTGCGGGGTGAAAGGGCGGAGGTTATGTCCCGAGTAGTCATACTGCATACTTGGGACATAACCTCCGCCCCTACATAATTTTGACATTTCATAGGACCTGTCAAATGTATGGGCGTTGACCCACTGTATGTAGTAAGTAGGTACACTGTGGTATTCGTATGGCAACGGGAACCAAGTTCAATTTGTTTAACGTTACGTATGAGATATCTATTTACAATAGTTACATTATTGACAGGTGATCATCAGCAGTTGCGGCCATCGGCGTCTCACATCAAGCTAGCTAAGCAGTACAACATCGAAGTGTCGCTATTTGAGCGTATGATCACGAATGGCATCCACAGCCGCCGGCTCAACGTGCAGCACCGCATGCGGCCAGAGATCGCCGCGCTCATCTCCCCGCACATATACTCTGACTTGAGTAACCACCCCTCCGTCGAGGAATACACCAATGTGCCTGGCCTTGAAAAGAATGTATACTTCTTTACGCACGGCTATAAAGAAGAGGTACAAAATAGATATAAACATGCAACATAACTCTTAAGAATATTATGCCTGAATTTAAGGCTTCTTAAATTCAGAAAGAATACAATTACTTATACTATACCTACGCGTTAAAATAATGTTACGTATTTAAATAAATTCTCCCATATTTCTAGGCTTTAAATGATACTAACAGCCGAGCAAATCACAAAGAAGCAGATATGACACTCGCTTTAGCAAATTATCTCATGCAGCAGGGATACACCGCAGATGACATAACAATTCTTGCCGCATATTCTGGACAAATGTTTTACATGAGGAATGTAAGTAACGAAATAAGCAATTTAAAAAAATACATTTACATCTCGATGTGTTTTTTACGTTCTCTAAAAACAAAGTTGCGTCTTTGAACTTCAAAAACAGCATCAATATTTTGCACCGATAAAAATATAATTTGACTGTACCTAATTTAAGAATTACTAGAGTATTTATCTTTTAATTCATGCCATACTAAATAGTTGTACTGAGGTTCAAAATTAATATATTTGTATTTCTACTTGGCAGGAACGCAAAAACTATGCTAGTTTGTCGCAAGTCAAAATTACAGTAGTCGATAATTATCAAGGGGAAGAATCCAAAATTATTATTTTGTCACTTGTGAGAAATAACACCGAAAACAATATTGGATTTCTTGGGACCGAGAACAGGATTTGCGTGGCACTCTCACGAGCAAAACAAGGTTTGATAAAGCAATATTAATTTCAATTTAGGTACCACTCGCCGCTCGGCAAACGAGATCGTCCAAACTGTGGGTTTTATAGTACCTACCTAACCCTACTCGTAGCTTGATGACACCAAGACGCGGTGCGCTGTGCATCGTGACTTCACAGCTCACTTGTTATACTTATGATGTGAACTACTCCTACCTAGCTCTAGAATAAATTTAGTTTAGCTGGAAGCAGCGCCGGCTTCAATTATCTAGGCGCTCGGCCTTTAAAAAAAACATATTTGACAGTATATACCTACATATTTTATCTGATACAATCTGATCAATAATTTTCAGGATTTTATATTTTTGGCAATATCAATATGCTGAAAGCAAAATCGGATTTATGGAAGAATATAGCTGGGACATTGGAAAGCAATGGTTCTTTGGGCACAGCATTGATACTGAAATGTCAAAATCATCCAGACCAAATAACTACGGTGAGTGCTTAAAATTATAAAATGTATTTTTAAGTGTGTGATATAGTGTCACTACCAATAAGCCTGATATGAATGATGATAGATCGATCAGAGATGCAGCAGTAGGTACAGTCCGCGAGGCCTAAGCTGAGCTCTGCATTTGTGTGAGTGATCACATAAAAATGTGCCAAAAAGCAGTATAAACCGGTTTAAACTAAGCAAAGGACGCGTCACCCTCTAGGCCGACGTCACTCCTACACTATGTGCACTCACACTAATGCAAAGCTCATATTAGGCCTCGCGGACTGTACTAGTTGTATGAACGGTTATGCATTGCGTCCGATCCGAATTTGCAGCCGAATTTCTCGGATCGTATCGGATCGGGCGCAGTGCACAAAAGAAACTCTCTTGTGTACTTAAGTATTCATGATTCGAGCATTATTGGTTTCTAACCGGCAAGTCTTGCCTTTACTTGCAGATTTCAACTCCAGATGATTTCAATAAGTTACCACCAGAAGGTGGATGCTTTGAGAAATGCAATTACCAGTATCACTGCGGCCATCGATGTCTACTGTACTGTCATGGATATGACCGTGAACACATTAAAACAAAATGTACTATGCAATGCGAAAGGTATTAATATCCCACTGCAGTGCAAAGACCCCTTTTTTAATCTAAGTATCTCTATTGCTGTCTAGGCTCAATTGTTTAGATAGGAGGCCAGCACACACTGCGGCTACCATCTGGACTTAATTAAGTGCCTTTAAAGACATTTTATTTTAAGCGAGGCCTTTTTCGTGGTTAAGTCATAGAGTGTTATTAATTTCTAGCTCACAAGCAGGGCCGCTCCTTGCCATCTAAACAAACGATAAAAGCCTTTTTGCCACCCCCAGTGTAATACTTGTTCCTCCTAGCGTTTTCCCTGACTATGTTAGGGTCGGCTTCTAATCTGACCAGCCCCCCGATTCAGAACCTTTTAGGGGCGTCGCTCACTGGTAAGTCGAGGCGAGGTCGCGGCGGCGGCGGCGTCGACGTGGCTTCGAGGCGTGGTCTCTATGTAGAGTCGAGGCGCGGGCGACCATGCTTCCTTCTCACATTCCAATTCAGTCAACACGAAACACAATGAGAAAATGGCGGTGGAGTCGCGTCGCCGTCGGCCACAGCGCCCCCGCCGCGACCCCGCGCCGCCACCACCTCGCCCCTGCCGCGACTCTAGTATTCTGTATATGAGCGCACTGCGACTTATTCCCAAAGAAAACGTAGAAGCGGCGCGCCGCTTGTGCGCCCGCGCCTTGACGCCGCCTCGACTCCAGCTCGTGTGAGCAACGCCCCTTAGATAAGCAGTTGTCGACCGATTCGGTTTGTTATCTCGTTCCGCCTACGATTCTCGTAACTAAAGAAAAAGAGATAGCTTACCGAATTGTTCGACAGCTGACTCATCGAATGGTTCTGAATCAGGGGGCAGACGCGCTTGAATATCGGTATTATATGTTTACACCAAACCGACTGCCATCGGATCCCGCAACCCAGTTACTGGACAATACCGACATCCTAAGGTTAGACTAGTTGTTACGAGTTTTCGGCCTTCTGAGTACCCGTAATGACTGTCGGAGTTCCGATCGGAGGACAGGGAAAGACCCTCGTAGATCGATATTAGTATGACAGCCAGGACTGACGGTTTAGTATGCTCTCCGAGGCACGTTAAAACTTCGCGCCATACTAAGGAGATTGATATTAATTTGACTTGCTGCTGATGGTGTCGCCTGTTACGGCAGCCCTGCTTGCAAGCAGCATGCGTAGTTCTCATCAAACATACTTTCTTAGTTTATTGATTAACTGTTTACAATCGACTAGGCATACTACTCGGAAAGGGGTTACTAATCTGCAGCCCACTTAAGAGCGTGTACGCCTTACGGCATTTCATACAAATTTTCAAGTCTTTGTTTTTCGTAATGACTGAACCGATTTTGATGAAACTTCACACACATAAGCAGGATACTTAGGTCTAAAAAGTTAGTAGAAAACATTCTCGAAATGTCTTACTTAAAAAAAGATAATTGAAAATTTCTGTTTGTATGGAAAATTTAAAATTGGTCTAATTTAACTGTAACACTATTTTTCGAAAATGTTTTCTACTAACTTTTTAGTCCTATGTATCCTGCTGATGGGTATGAAGTTTCATGAAAATCGGTTCAGTCACATCGAAAAATAAGGACTTGAAAATTTGTATGAAATGCCGAACGGCGTAAACGCTCTTAAAGTATCACTGATGACGGTTTTAAGGCAAGTGTTAAAATTTCAATATTCGATAAGTTTTATTTCCATTAAAAATTGATTTTATTTTAGTTTTTTCAAAAATTCTTCGTCCCTACTTTAGTTACGAATTCAGAAAATGGAGCTTCTAATTTGTGACCCCAAATATGACCTAAAATGTAAACACGGCTGATCATAGCTATGTACTCGTCGTATAGATAGATTTTAACATATTTTTTTTGTAATTTTTGTAGTTATTTCTCTTAAACTATTGACTTTTGGCGAAAGTGATAGAACAAAAGTTATTCATTATTATGGGTACTTTAACACCCTTTCGGATTAGTACCCCCTTTCGGACTAACCTTGTATAGACAAAGTTATGTTAATAGATTCAGCGGATAACATACCATTAACGTACCATACACGCTCAAGTAGGTACTAATACTTGCAACTTGGCAGATAAATTAAAATAGTCCTCATAAGGTTGGTTGTTTATGCGCAGGTTGCCTCAACAGGCGATCTTCCTATCCGTCGACTATATCTGAGATGCTTGGTTTGATTTTATACCTAAATAAACATTAAATGATAAACTTTTTTTATAGAGTACTATGTGATCTAGGACACGTGTGTCCCTTAAAATGTCGAGAAGATTGTCAGCCGTGCAAAGTATATGTATTGAAAACTCTACCGTGCGGCCATGAAATGAACGTGTATTGTCATCGTGAGCCCGAAGACCCGAGGAACCAGTGTCTCACTCAAATTGATGTCACGTTACCAAATTGTGGACATAAGTTATGTATCTCTAGTTTAATTATCATTCAAGTACTCAGGGTAAAAAATACCTTTTTCGAAAATCAAAAAATACTGTTTTTGTTTTCTCCAAAATCGTTTCTTTGATATTTTACTCTATTTCGGTTATGGCCATACAATAAAATGTTAAAATTCAGCAGGGCAGTCAGCCCCGCTACCAACCTTGTTGACTAGTTAATCTTTTCATCACGACATGAGCTATGCTCGAATAGCTTGTGCCAAAACCAGAGAAGACCAGTTTCTTTTGAAATTGACATAACGTTATATTCTTGATGATTATATTACAGGGGCAGAAAGATTGTTACTTGGATATAAATAAGGTGAAATGTTTAGAGCCTTGCGTGTACCGCTTGGAAGAGTGTGGCCATGTCTGCAGACGCAAATGTCATGTAACCCATGATCCGAACCATGAGGAAGTAAGTTTTCTTTTTCATAGGCCTCATTTTTAGAAAAGTCATACACAAACAATCGCAAAAATAAAAGGCATTTATTTTCTTTTAAAAATACGATGTAGGCAGGCCCTAGGTTATCTGGCGCCGGCGTGCGAACACAGCTCAGGCACCCCCTAGCCAGTACAGTATACCCCGCCTCGTCAGCGCTGTTCAGCCATTATACTAGTTTTCAGAGGCCGACGCGGCGTGGCGCTTTCTTTCGGCGCCCTTGAGCCTAAGCGTATGCTGAGACGCAGGTGACGCAGCGCAGCACAGTACAGATTTTGCCGCGCAGGGCAGGCGAGGCAGACTTAGGCCACGACCGCATGCTGCGACGCAGCTCGAAGACACATTCGAGTTTTAACTAGTACAAAGAATAGACGCGTTCGAGTTGACGAACGTTTTTTTTTAAATATTTTGTATGATTTGTACCAGTACATTTAATTGAATTAGTGCGTTCACAACGCACTAATTCAATTAAATGTTCCGTCATTGCAATAAAATTCGAATTAGCTGTAAAAAACACATGTCGACATGCACGCGTCGCGCAGAAATCTGTGCCGGTACTACAACGAGGTGCAGAGCACGGCAGACGCATGTCTGCGCCGCAACGTGCGCAGCTCTTAGTACGTTCATACATTACAAAATCTGCTCTGCGCTGCGTGCACCTGCGTCACCTGCGTCTCAGCATACGCTTAGCCTTATGCCTCGGCGGTGCCCTGCACCCCTTGCACCCCCGCGTAGAGACGGCTCTGGATGTAGGAAATTGTTAAGGAAATATTGCCCCATTTTAAGGGTTCCGTAATCAAACGAGGTACCCTTATAGTTCCGACATTTGTCTATATATCACAGCTGTTTTACTCAGACTGGTGGTGCTATACCTAAAGTTAAAATAACATTGTTTTGGAAATCATATACTTATTTATTTTTTAAACCCAATTGTTTAACATATAGGTATTGGTGCCAATTCTCTTGTTCACCAACTAAACTAAAATTAGAGAATTGCTATCTTTTACTATCAGACAGCGCGAGAAAAGGACGCTGATAGATAAGAACTAAGTAAATAACTATTACCCTTATGGCTGCCCATTTTATTATTATACTGTGTATTTGTCTTGCGTGTCTATGGTGTACAATTAAGTGTAAGTACATTGTAAAGCCTGTGCCAATAATAATTCAATTACGTTAATTTATTTCAGTACATATGTCTGAAAGCTTGCGCTCGAGCGAAAGCGGGTTGCACGGCTGAACTGATAGGTGACCGCGGTGAACATCAATGCCGGAAGCCATGCCACGAGAAATGCGATGACTGCTACGTTCAGGTTCGATTTTTGTTAGCTTGTACAGTCAGCATCAGAAGTA
Organism: Amphipyra tragopoginis; assembly: GCA_905220435.1. Taxonomy (NCBI): domain Eukaryota; kingdom Metazoa; phylum Arthropoda; class Insecta; order Lepidoptera; family Noctuidae; genus Amphipyra; species Amphipyra tragopoginis. The sequence goes on from HG992006.1 coordinate 12,104,132, forward strand.
GATGAGCAACTCAGGTGTCCAAATAATTAAACACATTCAAGATACCAAAAACATCTATACAACAAAACTGTTCAAATTGTTTTGAGCATCATAAACTCCAAATATATCTGAGCAGTCACAATGTCAAATATTTATTTACAAACTAAAGGTCTATGGTAAGTAAACAAGCTTAACATTCAAAGGTAACTAAGCAACACGTTATTCAGAAAGTCAGGATGGCAACGTAAAATGAATTGTATTTGATTATACTTAGAGTCATAATTTAAAACTTCAAAAATAGATACAATGTGTACTATTGTGTCAATACATCATTTTTTCTTTTTCTTCATATAGCTATATCCCTTTCATTTCGTGCGTGACGTCATTGACGTGTCTTTTGTTTATAATATAATCTGACAGTCAAGTTGTAGGAAAACATCGTAAGGAAATTGAAACGAGTATTTATTCCACGCGAAAGACATTAAATTCGAAACAATCAGTTTGAATGAAACTGACATTTTTATTTGCTACATTTCCTAGTATATCTTCAGGAATTGAATTCGTAATAAATATAAAATACCTCGGTTCATTTTAACCATGTTTGTGATTGATAACTGTGCTCAAAAAAGTACAAATTAACGTCAATTTCATTACTCAGATAAAAGATATCTGACGATGTAAAATCATCCCGACTAAGCACGCACTGAGCTGCAATATGATTTTACGCAAGCGGTTTTCAAATGCTAAAAGCGCCATACAGCATATATGAACATGCACTGTAGCCTGATTTTAGTAGTCACTAATCATCGAATCGCATCGAATATACCTTTAGCCAAAATCTAGCACGATACGTTTTAAAACAGTAATTTTAAAAAGAACCACTAGTGCGTGCGCTGGTATAGAAAGTCATACGCGTAACATTTTTTAGTGGCTCACCGCCTGCCTTTAATTGCAATGCCTGCATTTTAATCTTAATAATGTCACAGGACACTGTACACCTTACAGCGATAACACACTGGCATGGCGGTCGAATCCATATTGCTACCGAGAGACCCACTGGCAGTGCGAATAGTAGCATATACGTGCATTCGGTTTTTTTTGTAGCGCGAAATGTAACGCGTTTATATGCGCGTATGCATAAACTTAAAAAAAAGTAAAAACCGACTAAAAACAACATAAAATTAACAGTTTCGGAAGTCGGTGGCTACAATTTTTTTTCAGTGTAGAATTGCACCGACTTCTGAAACTGTTAATTTGATGTTATGGTAATTATTTCACTCCTTTTAGTTTTTTTTTGAAGTCGGTTTTTATAAGTTTATTTTTTATGAAATACGTTTTAGTGCCATAAATTAAACCCTCTCTCCTCCATACTCTCTCTCCCTCCCTCTTCATAACCCTTCTTTTTGGTAGGTATAATAAGCCCTTTCATGCGATACCTTACACGATATAATTCAAACATTCCGGAAAGTGGGGTAGGGGGGGTTGACGCACCCCCTTGTCTTTTCTAGTAGTCAGTTACCAACAACACATATAAACAAAGAAATATTTTTTTTTGTGAATTTTGCTTTGATCCGATGAGGAGTTCCATTCCATATCTCTGAAGTTCATGGTCTAATCACAACGAGATTTATATGGAACTAAACGAAAAGTGCCTATACCCTCTCAAACAAAAAAAGAATTTTTCAAATCGGTTCATAAATGACGGAGTTCTGAGGTAACAAATAAAAAAAAATTGAAAACTCCCTCCTTTTTGGAGTCAGTTAAAAACGAGCATAAAACGCCAAGGTCTGTAATCGCCCTAAAACGGCTAGGTTTGTAACAGGCCTTAGTATCACTGAGCAATGTATTGAGAAATGGTTATTGTTTACATATTTTTGATCACTTTGGTTGCTTAGTTACATTTGACTGGGTTCCCTACGTTAGATCGAAACACTATTCTGCGAAAATTGTTACATCGGTGACTATACACCGAAGCTTTGATAATGCGACACCTTGTTTCTGCGACTCCTTTTTTGTTCGATGATTCTATATATCGAATACCTTACTTCGAAACCTCGATTCTTCGAAGTTTGTTTGTTCGATGTAACGTTTCTTCGAAGTTTGTTTGTTCAATGTAACGTTACTCCGAAAATATTTAGCAAACACATTGTTCTGCGAAATGCGTTACATCGAAGATTGCGATGAGAATCAATAGACAAAATTTTTCTAATACAATCTTTTAAAAATCAAATAATGTCTTTAAGTAAAATCATTTTCACCAAAACTCGTAAGGAAAATAATTTAAAAAAATGTATTAGGTGTATTATAATGTCTCTCGTCTTGTCTCCCTCTACTTAAATAACGCATTTTATAGGGTAGCCGTTGTATATCATATTATCGGTTTAACATAATATAATCGCAGGTATAGTTTTCGAAGTAACGTTACGTCGAACAAATAAAGCTTCGATGAAAGAAACACCGAAGAAACAAGGCGTCGCATTATCAAGACATCGATGTAAAGTCACCGATGTAACAATTTTCGCAGAATAGTGTTTCGATCTAACGTAGGGAACCCCATTTGACTACCTCAGTTGACAAGATGATTTGTTTGCATAGAAATATTTGAATTGCGAGTGTTCAGATGATATTGATGCATTGGATGCTAACAATAATTTGAACGCTATTATTGTGCAGATGTTATTGTGTTTTTTGAGAGTGTAGAACTATTTGAGTACCTGAATTGCTTCTATATATCTGAGGCTGACTGTACGTAAATAATACATTCGAGCCCAAAAACGGCCACTGGCGGGCCCCCTCGGTCCTTTGCCACAATCTGTCTAACGATCTTGAAAAATATTGCTATTGTCACGCTTAGCGGGTTAAGGGTGGCTTGAGGAGTCAACCCTTAACGAGCAGGTGCACATAAAATCAGAATAGAAGAATATTAAGGAAAACACTTTAACCATACAATAGTTTATTTTAATAATAGTTACAAGATTATAATATTAAGATTAGTTAACAGGGCGTGGTTCTTTACACAGTACGATACGAGGAGTCCAGGGTCTTCAGGTGTAGGTAGACAGTAGTACTTAACTAGGCGGCTGCTGAGGCGCGAGAGAGGACGGAGTGCAGCGTGCCGGCCCTTTTATAGGCGCACCCCGCTAGTCGCCACCGCTGCACCGTCACACACCCCCCTCGTTAGGTCAGAATTTTCCCTAAGGAAAATTCTCTGGTCTGGAGGGTGTAACTGGACAGCAGCTCGTTGAAGGCTCCCTGGAACAATAAAGGAAGCAGAATCAGTCTTAAAAAAAAAATCTTATACAACTACAATGTATGTATAACCCTATAACATTCATACATCACGCAAGCAACGGCGTCCTAGGGTAAGCTGTCATACTTCTCATTCAAAAGGCCAACACACACACGTAAGTGATTAGACCGTACACAAACATCAAGATGCGAGTTCCCGCATTATAGCAAGACGCGCTAAGGCTATACATAATAGGTGACGTCATATAAGAAAAAAAATAGTTGATAGAAAGTTGCCAAATTAAACTAGCCCTATGAATAATATCTAGGGATCAGCATAATATATTTAGACTACTAATCAAACAAGCATTACTAGAAGAAAAAATTAAACCAAGTACAAGTTATAGTCAGACTACTAAATGATCGAAAGATAATAAGTTAATAAGTTCAAGTAAAATAATAAGTACCAAACAACAAGTGACTCATAGGTTTGGTATTAATTAACGCATCGGCCGGTCGGCGCACCTAGCAGTAGCAAACAATAGCGAATCATTAGTTAAGTTACCTACAATGCAGAAAGATGACAACTGTAATAGATAATGTTATAGGCATATGTACTTATGAATGTTTGCTAGTTAAAATTGTTTCACTACTCACGATGAAGAAATAACAACTTTAATATAATACGAGACTATTAGCGAATCATTAGATAACGTTTGTTAAGCAATTATGTGTTATTATTCTTTGTAATTAGTTATTTTTAAATCTTTTATATGCCATTCACCTAGCGGTTTACCTGACATATCAGACAATTTATATACTAAAGGCGACTTTTTAGAAATAATTTTACATTTAATGAATTTAGGAGCCAATTTCTTACTAAAATATTTATCTTTATCGCTTAGATAAAAAGTTCTACGCCAAACTATGTCACCCACATTGAATTCTGCCGGTTTGCGGCGAAGATTATAAGAATGGCAATTGCGTTGATGAGCGGCTAATAAAGCTGCTTGTACCTTTTCAAATATAGAAGATAAATAGCCCAAAGATTCAGCATAACTATCTCGTGGCTCGTGGACTATATTTGGATCAGAATCACTAACAATATAATGGGAACCACACATAACCAATTCGCGACCGTAGACAATAAAATTAGGAGAAAAACCAGTAGTTTCGTTAACAGCACAGTTAATCGCAAATTGAATTTTTGTTACTAAAACGTCCCAGATTCGATGATCGGTTGATATAAAAGTAGAAATAGCTGTCATAATTGTTTTATTATACCTTTCAACCGTGTTTACGTGAGGCGTATACAAGGGAGTATAATGTAAATTTGGGATTTTATATTTAGACAATAGGTTTTTGAAAGTTGAGCTAATAAATTGTTTACCATTATCTAAAACGATAGTGGATGGGATACCATGCACTAAGAAAACATATTCCTCTAGAATTTTTGTTATTATTTCAGCGGTAGCCCGCTTAATAGGAAAAAGCAAACAGTATTTAGAGAAACAACAGCTGACAACAAATATAAAGGTGTTTCGTTTTCTACTAGGAGGTAGTGGACCAATCAAATCGATACTTATCATTTGAAATGGCTTCTGACACGATTTAGGCCTACCCATATGACCCAAAGTAGAATGATTTTGATGTTTGTGAGAGATACAAGCATCGCACGAGTTTACGTACTTGACAACGTCAGAGTACATACCTGGCCAATAGTAATTAAGCGCAAGACGTTTGTACGTTTTAAAGATACCAAGATGACCAGCAGTGGGCAAAGAATGATTTTCAGACATGATGCTATCCCTTAGCTCAGACGGAATGACTTCTTTCCACTGAAAATCCCTAGTGAGTGGATTTAAATCCTTTTTAAAACGATACAATTTATTGTTTATTACCTGATAGTCGACAAAGGAAGTCGGAGAACTTGAGCAACCTTTATAGATATTTAAATACCAAGAATCATTAGTAGAAACCGGTGAATTTAAATTAGAATTAGTACTAGTCTCCACGTCATTAATAATGGCGGAAACAGGTATAGAACGAGAAAGAAAATCAGGCAAAACATTATCAGCACCACGACGATGTCGTATTTCAAAATTATAGGAAGATAGACGAACTCCCCATCTGGCTAGACGACCAGTAGGGTTGTTTAGAGTTAGAAACCATTTTAACGCAGCGTGGTCAGTATATACGATAAACTTTTTACCGTTTTCCACATAACAACGCCAGTTTTCAATTGCAGAAACCACAGCCAGAGCCTCGCGCTCCGTAGCACTGTAGTTCTTCTCCTGACTAGTAAGAGACTTGCTATAATATGCTATGACTCTTTCCTCTCCATTCAGAATCTGACAGAGAACAGCTCCTATACCGTAGTCACTAGCATCAGTATGGATTTCAAAGGGCTCAGAATAATCTGGGCAAGACAGAACAGACGAAGAAACAAAACAATCCTTCAGCTTATTAAAAGCTTCATCAGTCTCAGCAGACCAACAAAACGGAGGAGAATTTTTACCTTGAGAGGTTAATTTATTTAGAGGTGCGGCAATTGAGCTAAAATTTGGAATAAAACGCCTATACCACGAAGCTGCGCCTAGAAAACGACGTACTTCTTTTCTATTAGAGGGAGTGGGGTAATTTTTCATTGAATTGACCTTATCGGGATCGGCATGCAAACCTTCCGAGTCAACAACATAACCTAAATATTTCAATTTATCTCTAAAGAATTGACATTTTTCGAGATTAATAGTTAAGTTCGCACTTTTTAATTTTTCGAAAATGCGTAAAAGAAGTGTAATATGTTCCTGGAAAGATGAGGAAACACAAACTATATCATCAATAAAACAAAAGACTTTATTTTCAAATTCAGGGCCGTAAAATAAAATATCTACCAATCGTTGTTGGGTGGCTGGTGCATTTGTAAGACCGAATGGCATTCTATTAAATTGAAATGTACCACGCGTAGGAATATAAAAAGCAGTTTTACAGCGATCCTCTTCTCTTATCAATGTTTGCCAAAATGATTTAGACAAATCCAAACTAGATAGATATTTAGCGTCTCTTAAATTATCTAAAATTTCCGAGATATAAGGCAAGCTATAAGCATCTTTTTTTGTAATAGAATTTAATTTACGACTATCTAGACAAAATCGCAATTCACCGTTCTTTTTAGGCGTTAGTATAACAGGATTTGACCAAGGACTTTCAGAACGTTCAACAACACCTTCTGACAGCATCTCATCAAGATGTTTTATTAAAATTCGTTGTTTATCGGGAGACATACGATAAAACCTTTGACGAATCGGAGAACAATCACCTGTATCAATTGAATGGGAAATAACATTTGTGCAACCGAGACCCCGCTTCTGGTAAGAAATATCGGTAAATTTAGAAATAATATTGTCAGCAGTAGCTCTCTGGTTGACTGATAGATGATCATAGGAGACAAGATGTTTATTATTTTCCGTATGCAACTCCACTACACGAGGGTCAGTGTTTTTTAAAAGTAAGACAGACTCTAAATTATTAGGAAATAAGCCAAAGCTTCTCCAAAAATCCATGCCAAGAATGAGGGAGTTTTGTATCCCAGGAACAATATAAACAACAAGGTTAATTACCTTATTAAGAAATTCAAAGGGAAGAGATATGGATCCTAATGAATTCAATTTTTCACCACCTGCAGTAATTAATTTTAAAGGTTGTGAACTATCCAAAACAAAGTCGTTATTTAGGAAAAAATCATGAGAATTATTTCCTAAAATTGTAACGCAAGATCCAGAATCTAGAAGACCAATAGCAGGTTTGTCATTTAATTTAAGAGAAACGTAAGGTGAATATTCGACATTAGACTTACGGATTGAGGAAAGTTGATAACTATTAAAGAATTTAGAAACATAATCTAACCAATTATTCCACTCATTTTTGTTAAAATTATGTTTATTATTTGTCTTTCCACAATCCTTGATAATTAGTTTTTTGAGACCGCAGGATTATTTTTAGAACTACAGTTTGGACAGTTCGACACTCTAAAACCTTTCTTTCCACATTTAGAACATATTAAAAAGTGAGGCTGACGACAAGTACCTAAAGAATGTGAGGTAGTTCTACATCTCGGGCAAAATTTATTATTATACTCAGATGCGTTGGTTATAGCGTTCACCTGTGGTTTAGAGCCACTCGATGAATTACTTTTAAAGTACAATTTATTCAAGGAATTACGATGATCGTAATTTCTTTGCTTAGAAGAAGAATAATTAGAATAGGGATAATTATAAGCAAGGTCAGGCGCTAAAGTGTCTGATGAAATCTTTGGGGGTTCACAGAACTGCTTACTACGACTTTCGTAATTTTCGAAAAGACGACATACTTCGACTAAACTTGCGATGTCTACTACTTTCGCGGTCAATAGACAATTAGTGTAACAAGGTCTAATATTATTTAGTAAAATTTCTAACTTCTCAGATTCTGCAACAGTACAACTAAGACGTGAGAACAAACCATTCATTTTTGCTACATAAATTATTATAGATTCGCTTTCGCCTTGCGAACGCTGACGAATCTCAGACATAAGCCGATAATCGTAATTATGCGGACTGAAATCGCGTTTCAATAACGTACATAATTCACTCCAAGACTGAACACTATTTTTAATGGATCGGAACCAGGTTAGGGCGTCGCCCGAAAGAATTTCGAACGCGAAAGACAACATTTTTTCGTGAGGAACACACCTAGACGTCATAAATTCGTCCACTTTTTCAATGAAGGACCTAACACACGATTTCCCACTAAATTTAAATTTACTAAGCTCCGAAAAAAGTTTCCTATCGTAGTTATAACTACTACTCTCTCCCACTGAGCAATCTGACTGCAACACTTGCTTCGTAGACGATTGTAACTTAGTATATAGAACATTGAAATTAGACCATACAGACTCCATTCTCTCAATATCTAGGACGCCGGCATCCACCCTATTTAGCCTATGATAGCAGTGATGTAGCAAGGACTCGGTTTTCTCCTTTAAGTCGGGAACGAATTTAGCCTCCAGCATAGACAGATACTTGGAAGCCTTTACGAGTGATTTTTCCACCGCGGATATATCCTCTTCAGAAGAGAAACTGGAAGATAAGATATCCTCGGAGGGCATTTTAGTCGCTAACTTGGCGATCTGCTTCCGAATATCTTCCAGCTTTGAGACACCACGAATAATAAGCTCATATTCCAGCTCCGACTTCGACAATAACGAAAAGTTAATTTCATAAGCCATTATTCTTATGGATGCCTATAGAATCACACGAGGAAAAAAAAGACAGAAAACCAAATCCCTGCTGAATATCAGCAGAAAAAAATAGCACAGTATAAATTCAATAAAAAAAAAACGACCAGGAATTCAATTAAAATTACAGAAAAACACGCGGCTTAGTAGAATTTTCTAGTAAGCCGATAGGATTAGTACCTAAACCGGTTCTTTGTGCGCGAACGTCGCTCGACACACGTAGATAACAACACGATGCTAATGATGCTACATTATAAAATAGTTAGATTTAAAACACAATTGTGATTATTAATCACGGGTTAGCCACGTGAAAAAAAAGTTATAGGTTATTCCTGGGCGTTTTTATACACACAAAAAAATAAAAAATATAGAAAAAGAATACCTGAGACCCTCGTATCGTCAGTACCTATTTATTGGGCGCCAGTGTCACGCTTAGCGGGTTAAGGGTGGCTTGAGGAGTCAACCCTTAACGAGCAGGTGCACATAAAATCAGAATAGAAGAATATTAAGGAAAACACTTTAACCATACAATAGTTTATTTTAATAATAGTTACAAGATTATAATATTAAGATTAGTTAACAGGGCGTGGTTCTTTACACAGTACGATACGAGGAGTCCAGGGTCTTCAGGTGTAGGTAGACAGTAGTACTTAACTAGGCGGCTGCTGAGGCGCGAGAGAGGACGGAGTGCAGCGTGCCGGCCCTTTTATAGGCGCACCCCGCTAGTCGCCACCGCTGCACCGTCACACTATAAGTAATATACATAGGGTGACTAATTAGTGACCGATACTACATGATTGTACTCATGATAACAAACAACTTTCCCAAAGAAACATTAATTTTATTTTTTTCTAAACCGTTACGGAATGGACGCGGCTCGTATTATGTTTTCTTTTTGTTTTATAAGTAATGTTTCTTTGGGAAAGTTGTTTCTTATCATGAGTACAAACATGTGTTATAGTATCGGTCACTAATTACCAGTCACCCTAGGTATATGTATAGGGTGTAAGAGAATTCGTGTAATTCCTTAAAACCGCGTGACCTATTACAGTAGGTACCTACGCGTAAAATAACTTTGCCGCTCTGAACTCTGAAACCAGCCTTTGAGCATTCTGCTTCTCACTTCAGGGGGGCAAAGTTATTTGGTACCTACTCGTAAAATAACTTTGCATTTTTTTTGTTCCTGACTTCAGAGGGTCAAAGTTATCTTAAGCGTACTATGCTGGTATAACCCCGTACGGGATTTAGATTGATTAAAAATAAAAAGTAAAATTCTTTGTTTTCTTGCGGTCGGCCTATGTCGTCGTATCTAAACAACCTAAGAAGCTTTAAAGAAAGAACAACCAAAAATTTTTTTTGTGGTTTGACCTTTCTTTTCCACACTTAAAGGAATAAAAGCACGGCGACAGCTGGTAAACACGACTAGCGTGATATGGCTAAGCGCATCAGTTAAATTGGGGCGCTAAAATAGCTCAGTAACACCAGGTTTTCTTTAAAATTTTTATTTTCTCGGAAAAAATCCCGTGCTGGGTCAATTTGACACCAATTACTGGTAGGTTATTCCTGTAAACTGCGTGACCTACTGTAGACCGTTTGAAGGAATTGCCTACACAAATTCGGATACACCCTGTATATCGCCTTCTCTTGTAATAGCGCATTCTGTGCTAGAAACCACAAAGGCTTTGCAAAGCTACTACCTACAGAGGTAGGTACTAGACAAAACCGAAAACAGAAATTACAGGGTTGGCATCAAAAATTTTCATGACTAAAATGTGTACGAATATTCGACAGTCTGACGGAAGAAGAGTCAAGACTATAGTTACTTAATTAATTGCATATACATTATTAATGTATCAGCGCAACCTTGCGAGGATAGCTTTATGAATATTTGTAAGAAGGCAACAAAGCCCAAGTATCCATGATATTCTTATGGCCTAACCCTTTACAGGGCAGATTTTGCATTATGGCACATATGAAACCACAATGACTTGGCATCACTGGTGATCATGTCGCCCATTTAAGGTCTACGCGTTGTAGTATAAGGGTGATCATTCTTATAATAGTTTCGATAAAATCGACATTAAAGTCAGACTAGTGGCACAGTTTATGCATTGTTAAACTGTGCTAGTGGGGTGGATACAAGCGCTGTAGTTTCGTTTCTGCCATAAAGGGTTAAGGCAATTATAAGATAGTCTAATAATTATATTTATACTAAGTACTATTATTTGATAATTGAAATGTATAGATACCTACTTAAATTGTTTAATGTGCTTTCTGCAATATCCACGTAATAAAGGTGCACTTTCTCTGTTCAGGTTATGAAAAAAAGATCAAACTGCAAGCATGTTGAGCGTGTAGCGTGCTGCAAGACAGTTGACGAGATTCCCTGTAATAAGAATTGCGCTCGTACAATGACCTGTGGACATTTCTGCAAGAAGAAATGTTTCGAACAATGCGGAGATTGTATTCAAATGGTATGCTGCTACATTATGTTGGGGTCGTTCATTTCTTACGTAACTATTATTATCACAGAACTTATCAACCCTTCTGTATAAGATGATAGCTTAATTACACGAGCGATTGCATCTACTTGTGAATTTATACGAATGAATGACTTGAAAATAAAAAAATATTAGACCCATTGACTTACTTATACAAAATCAATGGTACCACAGTTTGTAGTTACAGTCCGCGAGGCCTAAGCTGAGCTTTGCATTTGTGTGAGTGATTACACAAAAATGTGCCAAAAACAGTATAAAGGATGACTCACATCACACCGTGCCGTGTCCGGGCCGGGATGGGCTGGAGCTCAGCGTTGCATATATTTTGTACCGAAGCAGGAGCTCTGTTACTTCCGGGTTGGTCTCTGACGCTAACCGATCAGCACTGAGCGACAGGGGTCTTGCTTCGGTAAAAAATATATGCAACGCTGAGCTCCAGCCCGGTCTCGGCCCTGACACGGCACGGTGTAATGTGAGTCATCCTATAACCGGTTTAAACCAAGCAAAGGACGCGTCGCGCTCTAGGCCGACGTCACACCTACACTATCTATGTGCACTCACACAAATGCAAAGCTCAGCTTAGGTCTCGCGGACTGTACCTTCCTACATGAAATTAAATTTTAGGTCATGAAAATAATACCCGAATGCAACCACAAAATTAAAGTACAGTGTAATAAAAGTGTGAGTAGAGAACTTTGTACTGAGAAGTGCACACGCATGCTTTCCTGTGGACATCCTTGCAAGGACCCATGTGGTGTAACGTGTGATGCGTCCAAGTGCACAGAACTCACGACGAGTGAGGTCAAGGCCCCTTGTGGACACAACGTCAGGCTTCCGTGCAATACCTCAGCTTCATTCGCTAAAGGTGAGACTTATATTATAATTTAAGTGGATAAAGGTGTTATTCAACAAGATTGAAAAATATGTCATTTTTACATTAACAAAGGTGACAAGACAAAACTGATGATAAATAGTCCTATGAGCTCGAAATGGACGGATATTTTCATTATTTATGAACTTAAAAATAGTTACAAAGTTTAGCATAGGTGTTATCTGCTATTAAAGATATTTACTATTCTAAAATGCCCAATACTACATTTGAACTACCTATTTGTTAGTTGTCCACTTAACATTTCAATTATTTTCGTGACATATTGTGTAGGTAGGTACTATACAAGGTTAGTCGGAAAGGGGCTACTAATCTGAAGCCCACTTATAGTATCGCTGATGACTGTTTGAAAGCAAGTGTTAAAATTTCAAAATTCCATACATTTTTTTTCCAAATAAAATGATTTTTATTTTAGTTTTTTCAAAAATTCTTCATCCCTGCTTTAGTTACAAATTCAGAAAATGGTGCTCTTAATTCATGACCCCAAATAGGACCTAAAATGTAAACACAGCTGATCATAACTGGGGATAGATAGATTTTAGAGTTTTTTTTTTGAGATTTTTGAACAACTGTTTCTCTTAAACTATTGACTTTTGGGAAAAGTTGTAGAACAAAAGTTATTCATTATTATGTTTACTTTAACACCCTTTCGGATTAGTACCCCTTTTCTGACTAACCTTGTATACCCTTTTCAACGTAAGGTGAGTCCTAAAGTTTCTCTACAAAACGATACCCATACAAAGAATATAAAATATTTAAAAAAACATAACATGCAACATAATATAGCTATTTTACGGTTTTTGATGATGTTGTTTACGTTTTTTCAATAGCAGTCTCCGTATGGCTTCAATTTACGAAATTACCGCTGCGTCAGGATAATAATTATAGATAACCTAGGTATTAGAATCCATTTCGATATTTTTTTTGGAATACCTACTGGTCTGTTTGAATGTAGGTACAGGTATCACGTAAAAAATACGGACTCAATGTGGTTTACTTTTGTAAACAAATATTGTGCGTATCTCGGAATAACATTTATACCTAGTTCTGTTTCAACGTGATTGGTTCGTTCAATCAAAAGAGAATTTAGAGTTATTATGAAGAAATTTGTTTAGTTATTGCAACACAATATTGGTTTCCGATTTCCACGCGGACGGAGTCGCGGGCACAGCTAGTACCTAAAGGAATAAAAATATTTTAGTTGCAACGCAAGATTTGTAATCCCCAAGCATTTTGAGTGTAAAGTTAAAGTGGCTGATGTTGTGCAGGAGAGTTGAAGCCGGAGCAGTTGTTGCGGTACTGCCAGGCGGCGTGCGGCGCGCAGCTGGCGTGCTCGCACGCGTGCGCCGGCACGTGCGCGCGCTGCCAGCAGGGCCGCCTGCACGTGCCCTGCCAGCAGATATGCAAAAAAGACAACATTTGCGGACACCAGTAAGATTAACACGATTATCAATCATTCCCCTCATTGGTTAAGTGGTCGCAAGTGCGAGTAGTTGACTTCTATTTCCAGGTCGGGCAATCTGTTATAGAAGGCAAGTAGTGTGTTGCCACGCCGTCGCAGTGTTCCCATAGCCGCATTTTTTAAAGTAATAAATTATTGGGGTGCTTTGAGGAGGAAAATAATAAAAAAACATGCCGACTGCCCCTTGATGGCAAGTAGTTACCGCCGCCTATTTACCCAACACTACTTACGACGACTGCTAATGCCCTGCCAACCATGGAAACAAAGTTGTAAAATCTTCTGTGGCCTGTAATTTCACCAGCTCCCGTAGCCCTTACCCCTTCAAACGCAACACACTGCTTAGCGGCAGAAATAGAAACTGTAGTACTTCCTCGCGGACGAATTCATTCCAAAGGAGCTCTACTACTAAAACCGCAACTGATATACCAATTGCCAAAATGTGATGCGGTGTGCTTTTACTCTATAGTAAAAGTTTGTGAGCCGCACTTCACTGTAGTATAATAACAGTTAGGGCGCCCGGTCTCTGATTTAGGCAGACTGAACGTGTCGTCCCGATCTGCATTGCTACTCATCCAGCCGGGCACAAAAAATTGGGTGGTGTAATAAACTCTTTAGGCACGGCGCGCGGCTGATCAAGGCCAATTTGGTGATCCGTTCTAATGTTTATATTTCATATTTTTTTAGATGCCAGGAGCCATGTAACCAAATCTGCCCGCCGTGCAAAATGTTCTGCGAAGTTAAATGTCCACACTCGCACTGTAAGAAGCTTTGCGGGGAACCATGCGTCATGTGTCAGGTGAATAAGAAAATTATTATCTTCCTACATCCCCCGACAAGACGGTCCATCATGGTCCGGTTGCCTCAACGGAGACGTAACCTGGCGCTGAGAGCTAATATGCTCACACGCAGGTTCGCACGATGCACGAGAGAAGTGAAGGTTACGCTATTCAAAGCTTATTGCCAGTCCTTCTACTCAAGCAGCCTGTGGGTGAGATATACGCAGCGAGCGAGCCTACAGAGCCCTGCGCACTCAGTACAATAATGCGTTCAGGATGTTGTTGGGTCTACCGTGGCGGCGCAGCGCGTCTGGAATGTTTGCTGAAGCACGCACTGATGGTTTCCAGGCCATCATGCGCAAAAAAGCAGCCTCACTGCTGGCCCGTATTCGGGGGACCAACAACGGCATTCTGAACGCAATAGCTGTACGTCCTGACTGTCCCTTTCAGGATCAGTGGGTCAAGTCTTGTGTAGGTGTGGCGAATCATGGCAAATCCTAATCCTAACTTAACCCTTCGGCTCGACGAGATTTTGACATTTGTCATATCCGCTGACTCGGGGAGTTGTCGCGTTAATTAATCGAATTAAGTCACTAAATGCAGGAATTTGCACGCAAGTTTTAAGTATGAATTTAATGTGAAAATTATTTTATTTCATTAATATTGTACCTAATATGTCTAGTAAATTTCTTTAAAAATGTGCTGTTTACGTGAAGCTACGTCAACATACTGCGAAATTAGAATAAAATAGATATTTAATATACCTATAACCAAATATTAGTTGAGTTAGATTAGCTCAAAAACAATAATTAACGTACCTATTTACGTGTTGAAACGCTGAGGGGACAAGCTAAACATAGTTTCTTTTTCTTTTCATGTTCATTTTCACCATTATTCAAGTACAAAAACGCATAATAAAACACAATTCAATTTAGTAAAAATTGTACGTCGACTTAATTCGAACCTAGTGCTGACTATCAATCCAAAATTGTTAATACAATACAAATGTTGCATTCAGCCAAATCGATACTCATTCAGCCTAATCGATATTCATTCAGCCTTATCGAAAAATAATCATTAAATAAATAAAATCGCTCGAAAGTTAATTAATGACATTTATTTATTTTCGGCATAGCTACAAATAAATAATTTCACGTGAATAGAAAGTATTTTTCAAAAACATAAAGTATTGGCACAGATTAAATATTAGTAGAAGTAGAATGAACACGAAGATATTTTAAGTATCTAATAGACATAATTAGAATGTTTTACCACATTCTCTCCTATATTACTACACTACCGTCATAACGAAGAGTGCAGTAAGTGCAATTTTTGCACTTACTGCACTTACTGCAAGTAGGTACATAATACTTCTATGTTTAAAACTAGTACATGAAGGCGTAGGCGAGGTACCTAGATTTCGCACTATTAAGATCCCGTTTAACAATTTTAAACCTTATTGCAAGGATCGTTTCGTAGATAATTATTATTTTACTGCCGATATTGCGTCAAATTAGAATTTATTTTTTGAATTTTGAATAAAGTATATGAGTCTACGGACGCATTGGATTCCACGGTGAAGTTTCGGTACGAATATTTATTGATGTAGCCACAGAGGATTATGATTTATGATGAATCTAAATCTATTTTATTTTATTAAAATACTTCTGACATACTACGATATTGAAAAAAAAGCATCTTTGATTGCTTGATTATAATTTTAACATAGATATAGAATGTTAAATTACATCAAACATGTAAAATATTTATTATAATAAAAAAAAACGATTTTTGGTTGTACCTATTTTTTATTAAATCGATTTGAACAAAATCGCAACGAAATAATCGATTCACATAATCACTTTCTCACATCATTAACCATAAAAAAGTAATATGGCGGCTGATTCCGAATCCCAAATTGAGTAGTGTTAACAAAGATTTCGTGATATTTTACGTACGTTTAGGTTTTACGTTAAAACAAGGGCTTTTTCTAGTAGTATATCGCATTTGTCAATAGATAATGGAATGTTTTTAACCACGCCTACTGTGTAATTTGTGATATTAGTGATAAATGAACAACAACAAATATGTTCAACTGGCGGGAAGCTTTTACTTTGGATATCAAAAACTTTGTTAACACTACTAAATTTATCAAAACTATGGATGATTTCCTCGAATTAATAAATGATTTACTCATTTTGTGATGTATTGTAGTCCAGAATCCATTCTTTTTATGATTTTTAGGTGTGCGTTCGCGCAGCGGAATGTTGTTGAATTTAAAGATTTTAATTATGCAGATATTTAGTGTATGACGTCGTATAATTGTGTATGGTAAAAAAAAATTTGTGCACGCAGCCATTGTGCAGAAATTCACCAAAAACTGATTCCGCTGGGCGAACGTTGTCCTGGCGGAACTTTTTTTAATCCATAGACTTTAGAAGAAAGGAGATGTGTCCAAAAATTAGTGTGTATTTGTGTGTAATTGTGTATGTATGAATAAAACTAGTGCATGCATAAACTTCGGAGAAATTCAAGTTTCCGCTACGCGAACGTTTGGCCATTAGCTAGTTTTCATATAAAGCGCTTACATAGAGAGCTGTAGATTTTTACATACGTTGTTTTGAATTTGTTTATATTTGTTTAAAAAACAGATTTAGAAAAAGTCGTAGGGCTTAAAAGATAAAAATATAAACGTAAAATACGCTTATTAGGTCTTAGTTCTTAAAGTAT
Organism: Amphipyra tragopoginis; assembly: GCA_905220435.1. Taxonomy (NCBI): domain Eukaryota; kingdom Metazoa; phylum Arthropoda; class Insecta; order Lepidoptera; family Noctuidae; genus Amphipyra; species Amphipyra tragopoginis. The sequence goes on from HG992006.1 coordinate 12,120,972, forward strand.
GCACTTTGGGATCTAGATTTTCACGTTTAGACAAACCTTGTAAGTGTCTGCAACATGTTGCCAAGTATCAATGATGTTCCGGTAGTAATTAAAGAGTTATAGGACAATTTACCATGAATAGATCACTGTTTACAAAGCAGTCAAATATCACGACGTTCTAAAGGAATTGCATGGTAAAATGTATGCCAATAATTAGTGTATTCATTCAACTATTCACATGCAAAATTTCATGTCATTAAATTCAGTAATTAAAGAAAAATAATTATAATACTGACGAAGCATCGAAAACCTACGTAACCCGACCAAGTTCGGATAGCTACAAAAAAGCGGCCGTGCAATATATTTAGGTAACATCCCAAAATTTACAGTATAATACCGGTATTGAATTGGTATAGGTGATAATACAATTGTTGTTTCGATATAATTTATAGGTCATTTATTTTTGTACACCTACTTTTTTAAATGTATTTGACTATGACAGAAAGTAGGTACTATTTACGTAGGTACTTTATTTAAGTATGCGCTTGAGACTTGAGATATAATCTAGATATACATATTATTTAAGACAAATAAAATTCATACAGCTAATGTCTATTGAAGATTTCACGGATCAGGATTCTAACTATAGGGTTTTAGTTAGATTAAAATGTATTAGGGTCTATAGTTAGAATCCTGATCCGTGAAATCTTCAATAGACATTAGCTGTATGAATTTTATTTGTCTTAAATAATATATCTAGATTATATCTCAAGTCTCAAGCGCATACTTAAATAAAGTACCTACGTAAATAGTACCTACTTTCTGTCATAGTCAAATACATTTAAAAAAGTAGGTGTACAAAAATAAATGACCTATAAATTATATCGAAACAACAATTGTGTTATCACCTATACCAATTCAATAAGGTCAACCGGGGCAATTGCGTCATATAAATCCCATACACGCTTTTAAAAATTCATATCACACTAATTATAAACTTATGAGAAAAATCATTAATACAAATGTATATAGAAATTATCTGTCTTCAACCTTAATTAATTGTTTCTACCATTAGTTACAGTAAATACGAGTAAATAAACATTTTTTTGTAAAGACGCATTTTAGACGCATTTTCCCGTATTGGGGCAAACGCGTCTTTATTAAATAAGTTTTAAACCTGTGACGTTTGAAGGCTGAAATAAATATATTTTCCTTCGATTAAAGTTTTGTATACGAATCTTTCAGTAAATTATAAAAATATTAAACAATCATTACATCAGAAGCTATATCATAAAAACTGGGAAAATGCGACTATTTTTTCTTAGACGCATTTACCCCCTGTCAAATCCAGACGTTAAGAACATTTTATTTGTGAAAGCAAAATTAGAATAAACTCTATCCTAGAAAAACCTTTAAATGGGTGCTAAATAAAAGTAACAGTACATTTTTGAAGTTTAATCAAAATCAGTTATATTAGACGAATATTACAAAATTTAAATTGCAATAAAAACGTTTTACTACCAATGGATGTCTATAAAATCTGTCGAATACGGTAATTTACGAAAACAATCTTGACTTGTCAGTGTCGCATGGGGCTGTCTACATCCGAAACATTCATGTGACCAGATAAAATGTGTTTTATGCCATGGCCAGATAAGTTTCTGCTCTATGTAATATTGAAAGTCATTTCTTTCTTAATATTTATCGATATCAATGTATATCAATGTAACCATTGTGATCGTATTCTAATTTACTTACCTGCAACACAAATTGATAACTTCACTATAACAAAAAAAAAAAACGCGTCATTTCTCATAAAAAAAAGAAAGGCAAATTTAAATTTATCGCTAAACAAAGCTTTAAGAAACACATAATTACGAAATAAAATTAACTACAAAATACAAAAAAAAAAACACAAAACAAAAGGTTTAAGATCTCTGGTTTTGGGGCAAATGCGTCATAGAGACGCAATAGCCCCTAAACAGCAGATGCATTTACCCCAAACATCCAGACCTAACCGAAAAAAATTAAATGATCATTTCTCCACAAGTAAAACGATTTCAATAAAAATAACTATTGGTATAGACAGGCTATATTATATTATTTATATATATTTTATAACAAAAACGGAAAACCGAGAAAAAATATGGATTCTTAAGGATTTTGATCACTCACCTCGTGCAGCACCACTTTACAAAAACAAGTGATTTTAAATATGGCCGATATTTTGAATTTATGCGTTTCAACGCCATCTATTTAAATTATACGTTGTGAATTTATTCAAAATAAACAAAACTAGATGGCAGGAGAGGTTGGTTTTCAAACAGATTTAAAATTATTTCAAATAAACGCAATTGCCCCGAAGACGCAAATGCCCCGGTTGACCTTACCGGTATTATACTGTAAATTTTAGGATGTTACCTAAATATATTGCACGGCCGCTTTTTTGTTCTATCCGAACTTGGTCGGGTTACGTAGGTTTTCGATGCTTCGTCAGTATTATAATTATTTTTCTTTAATTACTGAATTTAATGACATGAAATTTTGCATGTGAATAGTTGAATGAATACACTAATTATTGGCATACATTTTACCATGCAATTCCTTTAGAACGTCGTGATATTTGACTGCTTTGTAAACAGTGATCTATTCATGGTAAATTGTCCTATAACTCTTTAATTACTACCGGAACATCATTGATACTTGGCAACATGTTGCAGACACTTACAAGGTTTGTCTAAACGTGAAAATCTAGATCCCAAAGTGCATACTTTAAGAACTAAGACCTAATAAGCGTATTTTACGTTTATATTTTTATCTTTTAAGCCCTACGACTTTTTCTAAATCTGTTTTTTAAACAAATATAAACAAATTCAAAACAACGTATGTAAAAATCTACAGCTCTCTATGTAAGCGCTTTATATGAAAACTAGCTAATGGCCAAACGTTCGCGTAGCGGAAACTTGAATTTCTCCGAAGTTTATGCATGCACTAGTTTTATTCATACATACACAATTACACACAAATACACACTAATTTTTGGACACATCTCCTTTCTTCTAAAGTCTATGGATTAAAAAAAGTTCCGCCAGGACAACGTTCGCCCAGCGGAATCAGTTTTTGGTGAATTTCTGCACAATGGCTGCGTGCACAAATTTTTTTTTACCATACACAATTATACGACGTCATACACTAAATATCTGCATAATTAAAATCTTTAAATTCAACAACATTCCGCTGCGCGAACGCACACGATTTTTAGCGTCCACCACGAGTGTCATCAAATGTCGGTTATCGCATTTATACATTCAGTTTTGTAAAGGTAAATATTAAAACTCGTGCGCTAAATAGGATTGATTCAATGGTACTCAAACTTAAGCTTTTTATTTAGTTCTTATAAATTTCATCCAATAACAAGATCCGATAAGTAGATAATTAAATGTTTACATTATTAATTAGGATGTCGTATGACCTAATTCTGGGCCCCAATTGGGGTCGAAAACGAGTTTACGGTAGTTCTTGTGTTCGTCCCCTTTCGGGGCCCGCTACGGACTATACGGTTAATATTATAAATGCGAAAGTAAGTTTGTTACCTTTTCACGCCTAAACCACTGAACCGATCATCCCGAAATTTTGCATATACGTTGTCAGGTGTACAGAAACGGACATAGAGTAACTATCATCCTGAAAAAAAAAAGTACTGTTCCCGAGGAAAACGATAATAGATGGCGCCACGTGTCTTTCGAATCATGATTGAATTATATTATTATGGAAACTTGTAAATGTACTAGGTTAAGGTTTCTATAGGTCTATGCCACCCGAAATAAAGTTTATATTATAACCCCATAAGTGCCAACCTTAGTACGCATGATCCCCTCTAGAATTAGGCAAACTCATGCAGTTTATGAGGTGCACAAGGAAAGTAGGTAACTTTAATTATTGGATGAGCGTTGGGCATCGTAGCGAAGCGCTTTTTTAAGACGCCCTAGGCCGTAAGTTCAGATCTCAGCAACTCTGCGTATTTGTGTACATGAGACTATTTTTATAAAAAGATCGGCGACCACCAGCCATTCGCTGTATGTCTGCAGCAAGTTTAACTAAGGCAGTGGATGTACATGTACAACAGGAAGCATGCAGTCGCAGCTGCGTCCACGGCACGTGCACGCGTCGGTGCGGCGAGCCGTGCTCGCGGCCGCCGTGCGACGAGCGCTGCGCCCGCGCGCTACAGTGCGGCCACGCCTGCCGCGGACTGTGCGGGGAGCCCTGCCCCGACGTGTGCCGCGTCTGCCGCCCCGAACAGTTCCCCACTGACTTTCTTGGCGACGCCTACGATGATTTCGCCAAGTGAGATACGTTCAAATGTTACAGTTTGTCCATGCATGAAATTTTGCTAAAATATGAGAAATATAAACCCATGTTTTTATTTTACTTCACGTATAAATCTAATTAGTCCAACGTGCTCCCCCTGCGCACAACACTGTGTTCACTGCATATTTTGCTCCAATAAATAAATCAGCTCAATCTATAGCAGTCCTCTGTAAAAGGGTTTTCAGAGGACTACTATAGATTACATAACATACAAGGAACTGCTATTGTATGCAATCAACAATTAGATACGTGTATATCCGTCAACCTAGTTTCTGTTGTGATTACAGATTTATTCTACTTCAAGACTGCGGTCACATTTTGGAGATCGAAGACATGGATAACCTAATGCTGGGTGATCAGGAAACCATAAAAATACGGTCTTGTCCGTTTTGTCGTAAACCTATTATTAATACTAATAGATATAAAGACTCGGTGAATCGCATGTTCAAGAATGATATTAACCCTATAAAGGAAATAGTTTACGGAACAAAAATACAGATAATTGAGAAGAAGATAAAACTACGCTCCAAAATTCAGAAATTTATACCTATATATGTGGCTCTCAAAGAGGGTTTGTATTAACTTATTAATATGAATTATTTTACGACTAGCTATTGCCTGCAGCTATGCTCACGTGAATTTAGAAAGCAACATCATTTTGCAACTACCTAGTTACTAATCGTGATTATGAAATCTTTGCTTAACAAAGATTCCTTATTTTATGCCCCGGCAGGGTGTGAGAACATGTAAATAAAACTAATATCTTTTTTTCAGATTACAAAGACTTGGCAAATACTCTTAACAATTATATACAACTCATACGATCACAAAGGAATGTGTCACTTTTGCAACTTGAAATGCAGGACATATACTTGAATACTCTAGAAATGATTGTAGAATGCTGGCAAAAATATCGAAAGCAAACACCAAAAACAACAACATTAATGGATGATTTACAGAAGTATATCAAAATGTTGCTCGACGTGCTCAAGATTAAGTTAAGATCCAAAATCCCTATAAAACTTAGTGAACAACAACAAAAAGATATCGGTAATGAGATTAAGCGCTTGAATGTAATTGTGCAGTTTTCTAAACTACTTGACGTCGCGAAACCTTTAGAAGGCGAACCAAAAGTGACACAACAAATCGAAACAACCAAAGCAACTGTGTTCACGATGTCGGTATTTAATGAAGACGAAGCATTGGAGTCTCTTAAAGTATTGCAAGAAATGATCAAGTCGACCAATACTATTATCACTAAATACGAACGCGCAATGATTGTCAAAGCTATTGGTCTAAAAGCTGGACACTGGTACAAATGTCCAAACGGTCATTTCTATTGCATCGGTGAATGCGGTGGAGCAAATCAAGTGAGCACGTGTCCGGAGTGTGGAGCACGGATAGGTGGCACGAGTCATACTCTTCTTCCTGGTAATGCCCATGCTCGAGAAATGGACGGATCTAGTTTTCCAGCATGGTCGGAACAGAATAACTTGGCCAATTTTAATATTGGCGATATAATTTGAAGCGTATTGTACCCACGCACTTTATAATATTTTATTGTTTTCATTTGTTCATCAAACTTTTTGCAAATACATAATGTTCTTTTAAACTTATTTTATACAATGTGTAACAGAATTAACGCAAACCCTGAAAATAGTTGGTTAAGAATCGATTTCAGCCATATAGATAGAATGGCATCAATAAAAAACTTTAAATAAAAGTAAAAACCGACTTCAAACGAAACTAAAAGGAGTAAAATAATTACCATAGTATAAAAATTAACAGTTTCAGAAGTCGGTGGCTTCTATTTGTTTCAGTGTAGAATTGCACCGACTTCTGAAACGTTAATTTTATACTATGGTAATTATTTTACTCCTTTTAGTTTCGTTTGAAGTCGGTTTTTACTTTTATTCAAAGTTTTTTATTAAATACGTTTTAGTGCCATGAATTAGACGGTTTAAGACTTCAAATTTAAATGACACGGTAGCGTAATATTTCCAACAACTACGTAATTTTCTTTTAGAATAGGTATTAACGTATGACTATCATGACGGTTCCTTACAAATACATACAACCTTCTTTGTTCTTGGTTAATGATTCTGTTAAATCAGAGATTAAAAGTCCTCATCAAAACTTTTGCTTAAGACCTATCGCATTTTCTCACCTCTCTCGCTCGCACAGGACCATATTTTTTAAGAATGTTAAATTAAAAGATGCATTTTTTAATAATGTATTCAATGGGCTCCCTTTAAAATATTATTAATTTAATAGGTATAATTATTAAAAACATTTTTATTGTGACATTTATTAAACTTATCTCAAAAACGGATCATAATAATTATTGTGCTGAGTTTATTAGGGAACACGATATATTGTTTTCACGATAAGAAGATTAAAATGACACATGTCAATAGGAGTTGCTAGACATGTGACTGTAGTCGATTCAACTATCGATAAAATTTGTAAAATTTCAGCGAGAATTTGACAAATTATTGTAATGTGATTTTATGTACATTTCAAATACTTGTGATTTAAGTAATTAGGATTAAGTCAATTAGCATGCATATCTTCAACAATAGACGATTACTTGCTGATGTGATAATGAATCCAGCAGGTATGGGATGAGTGAACATAAATGTTTATTTATCACCAATAATAAGCCCAGTAGCCGGGTCGCGAAAAAGAGGTTTATCTTTCGTTGGGTTCGGTAGGTTCGTCGGTCCTGAATTTTGGATGTGTTATGTTAGCTGTTTTTATTATAAGCCCACAAACAGACACACAGACAGAGAGAGAAAAAGACAGCCAAACAGAAAGACAGACATGGGCTTCAAACCTATAAAATACCTCTGATTTTGAGTCGGGAATGAAAAATAAGAATTTAATTTTCTACAAAGTTGATGTGAATAATTTTTGGCATAAAACCCATAAGGAGTTATTTAATAAAAACTATTTTTTGGATTCTTTAACCCAAGATGGCAGAGCGCGCCGAGGGCACTCAAGGTACAAAATTTGTAATTTTTATAAGAACACATATCCAGAACACGTATCCAAAATTTAGGACTGACCGACCTTTTGCAAGGCAACTGGGCTATAATGAGCCTTATTTATTGTTCAATCAACTGAGCCTATCGTCTATAATTATTACGATAGTCAAAATATTCATTCTGTTAATATAAATTTATCGAAATTATTTTATCGATACGCACGTCTCTGGCAACTGGTACCATCTGACGCAAGTTTGAAAACGCGTCGGGGTTTTTTCAAAATCATTTATGTAATATATAATTATGGCGTTAAACACATATAACTATATTGTTTCTATGTTTCTGATTTTAAAACAACCTTTTGGGTAACGCTTTATTAATATTTTAAATTGATTTAATACTTGTTGAATTAAATTGTCATACACAAGCGCCATTACAATTTATTTTCATGTCATGAACTGACATCTGCCAAATTAATCAACTTATCGTGAAAGCAATATAGTAATGTGTTTTTAATAATTACCTATCAAATTAATATTATTTTAAAGGGAGCCCATTGAATACATTATTAAAAAATGCATCTTTTAATTTAACATTCTTAAAAATATGGTCCTGTGCGAGCGAGGCAGGAGACAAAATGCGATAGCCCTCTTAAGGAATCCACAAACGAAAACGTAGGTAATCTAAGTTTTTTTTTGTTTTTGTTGATTATTTCAAAAAGCTCTGAATCTATTTCGATATAATTTATATGGGACCACCTCTGATGTATCTCCTACCAAACAAAAAAATAATCATCAAAATCCATTCATAATTGGAGGAGTTATCGCGTAACAAACACAAAAAAAAACAACATTCAGACGAATTGAGAACCTCCTCCTTTTTGAAGTCGATTAAAAAGTAATACCTACTATTTTCTTAAATAAACAATATTTAACCACATTGAAGTAAAATTTCACTGTATGTATTAAGATTATAACTAAATATTATAATTGGGGTGTTTGAGTGTTTGCGTTATTCCTTTTACGTGTTTTATAAGGCTTAGATAGGTTTTGGGTACCTACAACTGTATACAGGCGAGTTTTTGAAATTTCATTATGGTTTTTTATAAACCTAAATTTCTGTTTGAATTTTCTCCAAATTACAATTAATCTTTTACTGCTTTTACCACTTTTATATCTTTCTCATTGAAGATTTAGGCCCTAAAATCGCATCTTAAAAACTAGCCTATTGAATGTTCACTGTTAGTGCACCTACAATCAATATTATGATTTTTGCTTACATTTACACCATAATCGAGTTAATTAGTAGTAGGTAGCTACTAGCTAGGTAATGGTATGGTACCTTACCTACCTATGTGTTTTAGTAAGTGTGGATAGATTATAATTTAGTTCTACATCACATCGTTGTCAAAATATACGGCATTAGACACTTATCTAATATACTTATTATTGATTATAATGAATAAAATGAAAAGAAATATTGTTTTTAAAAATAATAATTAATAATTATAAACAAATAAAAATTTATTTCAAGGCTTTAACAAAATTGCCTTAAAAATAATAGTTGTGTTTATAAAAGTAAAATTTTAGTAATTCCATTATTATTAAATATTTAATCTGAGGTGTTGTCTTAACTTTTTGCTTAGTTTAATAGTTGCCCGTTTTAAGAAGCTTTTATTTAAAACGTACATCAACTTATCATCTTATCAATTTATTATGTTTTATCTACAATCATTATAGCACATTTTTATGCAAATGTGTCATTATTATAGGTACCATTGTGACAACTTAGTGTTAATTATTCATTAAAGACTTTTTATTATAAATGCTGGCTTTATTCTATCTTCCTAATTTTGATTTCTAAATGAAATCACTGATAAAAGTGATAAACTTTGCTGACCGAATACCGATCGTTGTCAGATTTTCGGGCAGATTTGTGTTTACTATACCTAGGTACCGATAGTTTATCACAAAGTAGGTACCTACGGCGAGGCCGCGCTATCAATTATGTTCTCTTGAACCTTCAATGAACATCATGTATTCTCCTCTCCATCTGTAGCGCACAAACCTAGACGTGGCTTTTTTCTAACGATAACACCTACTTAACACGTTCAATGCCATCGTTCTTGCGAATTTATATACTACGCCTCGAATACGCCAGGCGTGTTCTGTTTGTTTTAGAGATATTTCGAAAATTTGCCTACTTTCTCTATTGGAATTCCCAGTACGTAATCCTCAAGCAATAAACTAAACATTTTTGAAGTGGCCCCCGGTAAAAAATTAACATTGTTGTAATTAACATTGTAATTAAAAAAAAGTGATTTTGTAATGCCGAGAACCCGCCGGGCGTGTCCACATATACAAGTTCATTGTTGTCAACCTTTGTACTAAGACTTCAATTATTGCTAAAATAATGAATACAAAAGTCAACAAAAATGATGGTGGCACTTCACATGGTTATTTGTGTTCGCTATTGGGTGTAGCGTGTACGTCATATATTTTTCCAAATACAGGTAAATACGACCATCCACACATGGCAGCCAAATAACAAATACACAAACATTTGGCAGCAGCGGACAATTGTGTATATGTATGGGGGTCCCATATACGCGAATTAGTTTGATACAATAGTGTATTTGACTAAAAAAATCTAATTAGTCCGTCAGTTAGATTATCAAAAAATATTTAACTCGTAGTTTTTGTTTTGTTACGTAAACCAAAATTAAAGAAGATACGACACTTTTAAAATTGGCAAAACGTCACAAGCAAGTACAATTTTTACTTGCTTCTGACGTCACAAGCCCCCACTCTCGAGTTTTGATGCGTTTTATCTTTCCAAATATAAATCGATTTAACAAAAGAAAAAATACGTGTTTATTATTTTTCAAAACTCTAACTGGCGGACTAATTAGATTTGCAATTTATTGATGCTGTCAACATGCCTATTCCAGGAATTTTAACACTGTTTCGTTGTTCCAATTCATTTTCAATAGTTGTTCCAGTTCGCGCTCACAACACAAACACAATATACTGCACGTCTGTACAGGTCGACGGCGCGTGCGCTTCTCTGAGTATGGCCATTGTGTGGACGGTTTATTTGCGTATTTGCCTGTTTGATCCTTTTGATGTATGTCGAGAAACTGACAAGCGCACGGTAACGCGTATTTGATACTGGCCATATTTGTCAAATAGACAAATAAGGCTAATACTTTGTCAAATATACTCTCCACACGTGGTACGAGGGTAAGGTGAAAAGTTCTCGGCCTGACAATGAAAGACTGAGATTTTCAGTTAAAAAAGGATTTTATTTTTCTACACATTCTCCCTTGACTTCAACACACTTGGTCCAGCGTTTCTCGAACATCAGTATTTCTTCCCGGAAGTGAGAGTCTAGAAGGCTGTGAAAATATTCATCTACGGCCTTCTCAACTTCTTCATTGGACGCAAAGCGCTTCCCAGAAACAAATTTCTTCAACTTTGTGAACAGATGGAAGTCTGAGGGTGCCAAATCAGAAGAATAGGGGGGATGGCCGAGCAAATCGTACCCCAAATCCCGCAGTTTTCCCATCGCCAATGCTCCCTTGTGTGCAGGTGTGTTGGCCTGTTGAAAGATGTTTTTTCGTCTTCTTCAAGCCAAGGCTCTTCTCGCGAATTTTGGCATCCAGCTGGTCAAGAAGGTTGGAGAAATATTCGCCTGTAATAGTTTTGCCTTTTTTAAGGTAATTAATTAACAGGATCCTTTTCGTATCCCATAATAAGCTGGCCATGACCTTTTTGACACATGCGATCGACTTCGCTTTCTTTGGCGCTGAACCACCGGCTTCCACGTACTGCTTGGACTGTTGTTTCGTTTCTGACTTGTAGTGAACCCATGTCTCATCCATGATGACAAATCGCCGCACAAAATCGGTCGGATCCCTATTTAATCGGTCCAAACATTGCTGCGAAAATTGTTTGCACATTTGCTTTTGATCGGCATTCAGCATTTGCGGCACCCATCTTGCGTAAAGCTTTCGCGTCCCTAATTCTTTGTGCAAGATGTTTCGCACCCTTTCTTCCGATATCCCCACAGCCTCAGCTATCTCACTCACCTTCACTCGCCTGTCGTCCAACACGATATCATGCACTTTTTCGATGGTTTCCGGTGTGGTGGCGGTTTTTGGCCGTCCTTCACGTGGCCGTCTTCGAGGGACGTGCGACAACGCTTAAATTCAGCTGTCTGCTTTTTAAAGGTTGACGTGGAAGGAGCAGAGTCCCCGTAAACATTTGTCAACTTCGGATGAATTTCCTTAGGGATGTATCCATCCAAAACGAAGTATTTTATAACCGCACGATTTTCAAGTTTATCCATTCTAAGCAAAAATACGCAAGACGTCTACTGAAAAAAATCGTGTAAACAAACTACTTGAGAGAACAAGTTGAAACTTGTCATACGAACTAATGACAAGAGCAACCAGGCAGGAAAAAAATTTTTTTGCTGATTGGAACGCTATCTCTGTGTCAGGCCGAGAACTTTTCACCTTACCCTAGTAATTGTTTGCCAAATATGCCAAATACGCAAATACAAATAGCCATGTGAAGTGCCACCATGAAGATAATTTTATTGAACACAAAGTATGCGTACGAAGGTAATAGAGTAGGACTGAAAGATAGTAACTACTGTGTGAGTTCGCGCAGCCGGAGTTAGTCCAATTGTACAAGATAATTTACGGACGCCATCGTCGGACGGTAAACAAACAGCATAACATTAGATTTCCAACCATACTGTTAAAACTACTGTTTCGATTACGTGGCGACGGCGAAACTGTAAGTATCTCTACAGGGTGTTAACGAAGTCGTGTAATTCCTTAAAACCACATGATCTACTACTGATGTAGACAGGCCCCGCACGAGATTTAGATTGATCAAAAATAAAAAAATAAAATTAAAATTTTTTCATGCGGCTTTGTTATCGATCGTATCTAAACCACCTATTAAGGATTAAGTAAAAAAAAAAAAAATTTTTTTTTTTTGCAAATGAAAATGTTTTATTTGTGTGAACATTTCGATACCACGCATAAATTAATGAAAGCACGGCGACATGGCTGGCAGGCACGACTAACGCGATATCGCTCTTTGCCGTCAGGTAGTTATCAAGGCTCTAAAATGACTCAGAAATAGAAAACCAAGATTTTTTTAGATTTTTTTTTTCGTAGGTTTTCAGAAAGTCCCATGTAGGATTCATCTGTGTCACCAGTAGATCACGTGGTTTGAAGGAATTACACGAATTCGTTAACACCCTGTATAATCTAAGTAAACAAAATTAGCTACCTAAATTAAACAAAATTAGAGTTCACGAGAATAAAAAAACAGATTCGACACTAAAATATCACCAATAACCATCAAATGTTTACGATCTCTTTCAAAATTACTATAAGTACTTACCTAGAAATCTATTTCCAGCCATAATTCCATTAAACCTCACTACCGTATTTTAATCACCTTGATTCTTGCGCAGCATAAGGCAAACTGACTAAAAAGTCGTCGTTAAGAGCGTGTACGCCGAACGGCATTTCATACAATATTTCAAGTCTTTGTTTTTCGTAATGACTGAACCGATATTAATGAAACTTCACACACATAATCAGCATACATAGGACTAAAAAGTTAGTAGAAAACATTTTCCAAAAATAGTGCTACAGTTAAATTAGACCCATTTTAAATTTTCAATACAAACAGAAATTTGCAATTATCTTTTTTTAAGTAACACATTTCGAAAATGTTTTCTACTAACTTTTTAGACCTAAGTATCCTGCTTATGTGTGTGAAGTTTCATCAACATCGGTTCAGTCATTACGAAAAACAAAGACTTGAAAATTAGTATGAAATGCTGTTCGGCGTACACGCTCTTAAAACCTAAAAATAGGCGGCAAAAGAATTTAACTATATCCAGGTGCCACTGAACACGCCTGGTGGGTCCATGTATAACTAGATGTAGTGCCGCGGACACGCCTGGCGAGTCTGCGTGTCCTTATAGGACGGCATCGCTATGAACTTCAAGAAAATTGTGGTGGCATTGAATGTGTTGACTAAGCACCCTGGGCTCGAGCGGTTGCTAGATTTTTGGTCGAACAAATTATTGAGCGATGGTCAGCATTATTGTTTTAAAATGAATAAAACCAAATCAAATCCCATATTACAGCGAAGCCACACTGCTCCGTTGCGTTGCGTTGCGACGTCGCAGCGCAAGATTTGGACACACTGCATGCCACACCGCACGCTGCGTGGACACAACGCGCCGCCGCTTACTCCGACGTCGCAGTGTCTCAGTGAGAATTCCTCAGTATTTAACCAACAATGGATTGTAGGAAACGTGTTCTGTTGTTGCTATTATTACGCCACCGCCGAAACAAACGTAGAATTAACAGACGGTTCTGGATATCTGCCTTGATTGCATTAAGGAATAGTGATAATCAGTTTTTTTATGCGGGAATATGAAGAGTTGTTATTAGATCGAGATAAATTTTTAAATATTTTAGAGTGAGTTTGGCCCTTACTAAACTAAATGCGTTGCCACTCCGACAACCAACGTCGACGCTGTCGACGCACCGCATCACCTCCCCCCGCTTCGTCTTAGCGTCGACGCAATGCGTTCGACAACGCAACGGAGAAGTGTGGCATGTTTTAAAAGGAGAATGGGCAAATTTCATATATCGGAAACCCAGATCCAACAGAAACGGCTTGTATTGGTATTTGTCATACTTAATGTCCTAAACAATCCTACATAATTATTGTTTTCCTCGGCTCCGTCTGGACCCATGAAAATGAGGTCAAAGATTGAAAAAGTGTCTGTTCGTGTATTATTGAAATCATTAAATATTTATTCTAATCATTATATCGCAGTGCACTGCTGGATATAGGCAGCTCCTATTAATCGTCAATACACCAGGTGCTTGCTCAGATAATGGATTAAAACATTATCCAGCAGTGCACTGCGATATAATGATTAGAACAAAATATTTAATGATTTCAATAATACACGAACAGACACTTTTTCAATCTTTGACCTCGTTTTCATGGGTCTAGAGGGAGCCGAGGAAAAAAAAAATTATGCAAGATTGTTTAGGACATTAAGTGTGACAAATACCAATACAAGCCGTTTCTGTTGGATCTGTGTTTTTTTGCCCATTCTCCTTTATATGTAAAATGACGCAGCGTCAACGCTGCGACGACGCAACGCTGCGACGACGCAACGCAGCGCAACGGAGCAGTGTGGCTTCGCTGTTACGTAGATCATCATTACAGTGTTATAATCAGTCTAGTAGTTTGTGAGATCAAGAACATAACATACATAGAACTTACATTTTTCGAAGTTTATTAACGACAGTAAGCAACTACATAGATACTCGTAGATAACGTGCGAAAGAATGTCCGTGATTGACTGCTGCACGAAAACTGCACAGACGACGGACTATAATTTAATGGTGAACATAGAACACATAGACTACTCACCAATCTAGTTTGTCAGGATAGAGACACAATGATAAACCACACCTGGGGAGAGCGTGGTTAAATGTATACGTCGAGTCGACTGACAATTGAAATCCCACCGCCACGGATTATTAGTAGGCAACTGTTGGATATAATCAGTAACCGATTAAAATCGGCCGTCTTGGTTAGGCCTGAATAAAATGTTTAGTATCATTGGGGTTACCAGACAAATCACTAAGAAAAAACCCACTACAGTGGAATCTACTCAGAACGACGACGAAGGGACGTGCGATATTTGGTCGTATTAAGCGGTTGTCGTTATAAGCATCAATATGTATTCAAATATTTGTAACTAATCATTTATATAAAATATTTTCGATTATATCTCCACAAATTGAATGACAATCGCCATTTATAACACCGATTTAAACGTAATAAATGCCTTAAAGTGATGTTCATTTACTAACAAAATAAAGGACGCGTCGTTAGAACCCGAAGAAAATTCTTATTTTCCCTTGAAATTACGTCGCCAAAAGCGGTCAGTCGCTATATCTGGAGTCGTTTGGTCGTTATAAACGGCCTTTTCTCTTAACAATTTCAATGAAAACTAAACTAAATGGTGTTCGCAAGTCGCTTTAAGCGGTTCGTCGCTTTAAGCGAACTCGTATAAACGGATTCCACTGTATTTGTTTATTACTCTGTGATATTAACGCCCTGCGTAAGTATGATGTCTATGGGTAGGTAAGTACATCTACTATAGATAAAATAATATATTACATGGACAGTGGACTGGGATAGGCTGTTGCTGAACTAATGACCACGATGCAGTACTAAGTAGTGTGAAGCGTTTATTTAAGCGTTGGGCCAGACGACACTTTCGATCCAGTCGAGGTACCGGCTGACACGCGTGTATACTCCGGGCACGGGCGAGCCGCAGCCGCGGCCGAATGACGTCACGCCCACCAGCCGGTTCAGTCCGTCCTTCGTCGTGCTCTGCAGTGGTCCGCCGGAGTCGCCCTGGACGGATGTGGAAAAGTATGATCATTTCCATATTTATTAATTTAAAGTATGTAAACTCAACCCAATTATAAAATAGAAATAAGCGTTACAACTGAAATAAATAACAAGTGTAAGAAATGTTATTATATCAAATTAAAAGAAAACGTAAAATAAGACCCGAATAAACAGCTGTAATTTAAAAGATCCCTTTCAGATGTATTAATTTTAAAAAGTTGTCAAATGTATGGTATCGTTCTCTTGGGACGCTCAATTTTGAGTTGCGTCAAGGCTCGTGCTGTCATTGTCACTTTATTAAGGCGAAGTGACAGCTCGAACTTAACGGCAACTTAAAATTGAGTAGCCTTTGAGTATTCGGCCATTAGTAACTATTCCAGTTGCAATGGAAATTGAACTATTTTTGATAAATTTAAGGTTTTTAATCCCAAAGCACGTTATTTCTTTATTAATATGATTTTTATACATCAACATAAAAGCATGATGCACGTTCAGTGTTCATGCTGTGTCAGTAAGAAGATATCAAATTGACTGATTATACAAAGTGGCGATGACGACACAACATTAAATGATACCACGTATACTATGATGGGTTTTACGACCGAACACAAATAATCAATCATGTACATTCAATAGTTAAGCCACAGGAATTTTCGTATGATTTAATAATTTTACGAATATCAAGCTCTACGCGAAGTTATGTAAATCTATGACCCGTTTAAACCAAAATTATCTTTATTTACACGTGTAGAACAAATATAGTTATCATAAGTTTCCACTTCAACGTCCCTTCATCTACATGAATGAGTGAAATTGAAAAATCATGCGACAAAAAATGTGCTAGGAAGAAATAGATTTTTCATTACTCATACTCGGAAAGTATGTCTGATGTTGCCTGAGGAGCGGGTTGAAAGTAATACTTTTCAGCCCTAGGGAGAATCGTTTTCAACTGACAGCTGTCAAATTATAAAAAAAACTAATTCTATTTTCACATTTCAATTGAACCATGTTCCAACTTTCTATACAGCCACTCAATTACAGCGCGGTGTAAAATTGTAATAACATAAAGTTAAGTATTGATTAAAGATTTTTTTTTTAAATTTCTTTATTATAATTTAGTTTCAACTATTTCTTTAAAATAACATAGATTTGGGCAAAATATTTACCATTTTTTCAATGATGAAAATGAAAAATAATGGCCGAATACATGGCCGGTCACAGAAAAAAAAACAAAATGGGCGGGAAAGCGGCAATCTGATGACTCATTTTTTCTTTAGCTAATTCATGTTTTTACTTTCCTTGTATTCGTAATGAAAAGCACAGTGTTTACCTCGGGTTAAAGACTTATTTAGTCTCTCGAACTATTGGCGCCCTCGCTATCCGGACTAAAGAAGTTACTTTCACCCCTAGGGTAACAATGTACTATTTTGTGTACGGTATTAGAACACATCATAGAACACGTGGATATCATTTATTGTTGTATCGTCATCACCACCCCGTATATCCTAAGGCTAGACCGATTCCAGGAACGTTTTGACCATCTAAAAAGATTGTCTTAGGTATTTAATACAACGGGACGTGCTCTCCTCAGAGTCCAGGTGATCGCTTGCAGACGGCCCACTTGATGTCAAGCGGTACCCTCTTAGGCCTATTGGAATACTTCGTAGTAAGTCCATATCGTCACCCGGGAGTGAAAACGTCGGGAATGCGATTTGGTCGTTTTTATTTTATCACGACGTATGGGTACTATATCTTATAAGAGAGCTGCTCTATGTGAAATTAGTATGTAGGCACTGAAATTAGCCTTAATTGGGCAAATAAAATTCGTAATAAATATAATTGACTAGCTTCTGCGCGCGACTTCGTCCGCGTGAAAGCCCACAGAAACCGTGCTATGACCAAAATTAAATGCATTCCCGAGGTTTCCACTCCCGGGCGACGATAAAGGACGTGTCTTGCGTGTGATTGCATTGCGCCTGTCACCCAGAGAAAATGTTGAAATGTATCACGTGCCTTTAAAACCATTATTGGAGCAATTAAGTATGTTGGTATCCTCTGTTCAACGAAAGATGAGTCCTGACATAGCGGTCATTTCGTAAATTGTAGCTGTAAGGAGACTATCGAAAAAACGTAAACAACATCAATAAAAACCGTAAAATAGCTATGTTATCCATGTTTTTTAGGGTTCCGTACCCAAAGAGTAAAACGGTACCCTATTACTAAGACTCCGCTGTCCGTCTGTCTGTCTGTCACCAGGCTGTATCTCATGAACCGTGATAGTTAGACAGTTGAAATTTTCACAGATGATGTATTTTTGTTGTCGCTACAACAACAAATACTAAAAAACAATAAAATAAATATTTAAGGGGGCTCCTATGCAACAAACGTGATTTTTTTGCCGTTTGTATAGATTATATGGTACGGAACCCTTCGTGCGCGAGTCCGACTCGCACTTGGCCGGTTTTTTTATTTTTGTATGTTTGCTATTCTTTGAGTGGTAATGTTTTGTAGACAACGTCAGGGCTCACCTTACGTTGAAAAGGGTATCTCCCGAGACGAACTGTATCATACCCAAGTAACAACATTTCATACTATAAAAGTCCTGAGAACGTTTTGGAGCGTGCTAATTAGTGTTCATGTTTAGTACTATAATGGTGTTGTAAACGTTTACAGAACTCCAAATAGGCCCTAGTTTTATCACTGATTTATTCTATAAACATTACATACAGGCTCTCACGGTGATAAATCAGCTCTATAGTTGAAAAGTAAAAGTGTCGAGAAACGCTTTTTAGTACTAAAATAGTGCTTCTGCATCGTTTATGTCACAAATTTGCACTATAAAAGTAACCAAAACATGTTTATAGTGCTATTTTGCACCGTAAACGATTCCAGTGATCTTTTTTATCACACATTTTGTTCGTGTTGTGGTCGTGTCGTCGTGAATGTTCCCCAAGAAAACAAAATATATCGGTAATTGTTGCATAACATGTAATAAAAAGGACATATTTCAAAACATTCATGGATCGTAACTCTGCCATAACTTGCACTTGCGAAAATAATTGTATCGATAAAATAATTATGCTGATTTCAAATTTGATAATGCGCCCTCATAATTTTCGTGTTTTAATTAAATTTTAATTAATAAAATAAGGACTTGTCCCAACTATCGCTGCTATAGTACACATTGGCTCCAGCCGTGCTGCTAATGTGCTATCATGGCAGAAAACAGCAGCCATTATTTCACCGAAAACGAATTAGTCCATTAATTATTAATTTCAGTGCTTTTATGTCACGCTTT
The DNA here is from genome assembly GCA_905220435.1 of Amphipyra tragopoginis. Classification (NCBI taxonomy): domain Eukaryota; kingdom Metazoa; phylum Arthropoda; class Insecta; order Lepidoptera; family Noctuidae; genus Amphipyra; species Amphipyra tragopoginis. The sequence goes on from HG992006.1 coordinate 12,140,087, forward strand.
AGTCTCATAGCAGTAACACAAACTCACTTATAGAGCTATTTAGAATTTACGTTATTTAGCAACTGCGTCAGGAGTCGCTATGGTACACACGGCTACACATCAAGCTATACAAAACCAGTTTAGCTTGGCGTCGCTTTGTATGATCTTTTCGCACAAGTAACGGTCAGCTTATACTGGTTTTGCATAGCTTGAAGTGTAGCCGTGTGTACTATTTAGTACTATAGAAGAGTTTTTATGACTTTTACAGAACTAGCGCCATAGCGATGTTGAGGGAGCTTTTAAGAAGCTAAAAGGTTACGTAATGGTTGTGCAAGGTACTTTTATAGTGCAGATTGATCCTGTTATAGTGTTTTCGTTACTGATATAATACTAGTACTGTAAAAGTTATTTTGACGCATTATTAGTGCAAAATAGATACTTAAAAGTGTCAGTAAGGTCGTCTATAGTACTAAATAGTACCATAATCGCTTTTTTCATATCTATTACAGTGCAACACTTTAAAGATTCTTTTGTATGGTCCTGTAAGCGTTCTAAGAGCTAAATTATAGAACTTAAATGCTCTTTAATCTTATAGAACCAAAACGCTCTGTTAAAAACCTTTACCGTACAAGCAGTCACAATGGTTACCATTATAGGCCTACTATATCACTGTTTGGTGTTAAAACGCGTTGGTTATAGAAGCTTTTGTTACTTGGGTAAAAAGTTCTTCTACTACTAAAATTGAGTTGATTGGAAACTTGTTTATTTACCTGACAGGTGTCCCTGATGCCTTCAGGGTCGCCTGCGCACATTTGGTCGGGTGAGATGCCATTGGGTAGTTTGCGCCAGTTCGTATAAGACTCGTCGCACTTATTACGTGCCACGGCTGTCACGTTTGCCTTCAATAGCATACTGCTTCTTGTGTCCCCTGCAATTTAGGAGCGAAAAATAGAATTTGGATGAAATACACTTCTGGACACATCTATTGGCCCACCTTAGAGTTTAGGTTTCGATGGCCCCTACCGAAATATGATTGCTAGATTGAACAAAAACTGTTGATGCAGTTTTAAACCTGATACATTTTACCATCTTTTTCGATCGTATTGTTTTAAATTTGAATTCAGAATACCATACGACATGGAGCTACGCCTAACAAGTCGGATATGCGCCTTGTTAAAGGCAATTGATTTTTGAATAAAAAACATGTTTTATCAAATAAAGGTTTAATTTAATAACGCGTGTTGCCTCCATGGGCATCTACCACAGCTCTCATACGATCAGGCATAGAGTTTATCAACCGCTCTATGAAATTTTGAGGGATCATCTCCCATTCCTCTTCTATGGCAGTTTTCAACTCCTGCATCGTCTGGGCAACTGGCTGACGAGCCCTAACACGTCTTTTTAGCTCGTCCCGCATGTGCTCAATGGGGTTCATGTCTGGGCTTCTGGCTGGCCGGTCCATAACTGTGATGTTCACATCCCGAAGATATTCCCTGACGATGCCGGCCGCATGGGCTCTTGCATAATCATGCATAAAAAGGAAATTTGGGCCCACATAGTCCGCGTATGGTATCACGTGAGGTTCTAAGCACTCACGAATGTACCTTTCAGCATTTAATGTTGGCAGCCGTGGTCCTGTAACAACCTCAAGTTGAGTTTTGCCCCTCGCGGATATACCGCCCCAGACAGTCCATGAGCCACCGCCATAAGCAACCCTCTCTTCAAAGCAGCATTGTGCGAAACGCTCTCCCTTACGTCGGTAGACCTTCTTCCTTCCATCATTGCCATGTAACACAATTTTAGTCTCATCAGAAAAGAGTACACGGCTCCAATCTTGCTGTGTCCAATTTAAATGACTGCGTGCGAAATGAAGGCGCGCTGTTCGGTGGGCTCGCGTTAGTTTGGGCCCATTAGCTGGCTTGTGTGGTACCATATCGCGTTCTTTTAACCTTCTCCGAACAGTTCGAGCGCTCACAGATACTCCGTGGAAGTCGCGAAGTTGGTTTTGTATCTCAATGGAGGTAAGGTGACGATTTCTCAAGCTGGTCGTCACGATGAATCGATCCTGCTTTTCAGTGTGACCTGAGATCGTGGCCTTCCTTGGCGACGAACAAAGCCGCCAGTCTCTAGGTACCTCCGATAAACATTTCGGACCGCAGATCGACTTAAATTAAGTTGAGCACTCACGTTTCTTTGGCTGTGTCCGGCCTGAATAAGTGCCACAGCTTGGGCGGCGACTTCAGGTGAAGTATCCATAGATTATTGATAGAAACTCACCTTAATGTTAAGAATAAGTAATGTTTGTTGCAAAACCAAAGATATCAATCACTTTTTCAAGAATTAAATCCAAGTAAACCAATAAAACCAAGTTTTCTTAGTATTCGATTGTTTGATATCAACAAACAGGCTCCAAATTGTCTTTTGTTTCTTTAAATTCTGTGTTCGAAATTCAAAAAAAGACTATTGAATGAAATTGTGAATGTGCCAGGTTCAAAACTGCATAAAAACTTTTTGCTCGACCTAATATAAAATTTTAGCTAGGACCAAACGAAACTGAAAATACAAGGTGGGCCAATAGATGTGTCCAGAAGTGTAGATTGTAGGTTCTGCTTCGCTACCTTCCTGCGTATTTGGTAAAACCTTTCTATGAATAGGACAAATATAGTTTTTTTATCTCTTTTTTACCTAAGGGGTTGCTAAAAGTAATGTCAACATCTTAGAATAATAACGCCTATACCCTAAATTCCTAACTCAGATAATTTATGTAAACAAAGGGGATAACAGATCAAAAAAATATTTTATTAATGGTAATTCACTGAAAATGCCGGAAAAAGGGTTAGATTCTCTTTTATGTACTGATTTTAGAAATAATAATTTAAAAAATATCATACCGTAATTACTTTTATAAATTTTCAGTTTTCAACAAAGTTATTAAAAAAAGGAGATTTTCTGGTATACAGTATTTTATGATACTGGTAACACTGTAGGAGTACAAAACATTTTCAAATTTCGTTTAACAAAATGTCAAAGTTGTTTATTGTTTGTCTTAGCGACATAACAATACATTCGTTTTCTTTTCCCGTTTTCGCTGCGTGTTTGTTAATTTTGTTATTGTGCTATAGTATCATCGTGTTAAGTTTTTCATCTTGTTGGTGTTTGTTATATTTCCTTGTTTTTGTTGAGTTCGTTTGTTAAGTTTTATTTGTTATTTGACAAATGGAGCCTCAGCCGGGGCCCTCGAAGGCAGCCGCCCCCGACTTTTTGTCGCCTGTTAAAAAGCGGCCTCGAACATCTATGAGTGCCACAGAAAAACTTATGGTGATGAATGCGTATAAGGACTGATTAAAGTGATTATAAGGCGCGTCTCCGACACACTACACAAGACATTGTTTGGCTACGGTATTTTGTTTGCATTGTTCTTAAAATTAACTTGATTTTAAATGATTACTTAGTAAACATTTAATGATAAAATGTTTTGTACCACTAACCTGTCACTTTGACAATGACATTTCTTTGTTTACATAAATTATCTGAATTCTGGAATTAAGGTATAGAAGGATAGTCTCATACACGCTCCCTACAAAAAACTGAAGCAACATTCGTAATTATGTGTGAGTGAGCGGCATGTAATTACGGAGACTGACACGCACACAGACGTAAAACAAATGTTGCTCGAAAATATAATTTCCCCTAAATTCGGGGAAAAATTGTATGTATTTGGGCCATAGCATAGATTGCATATAAAAAATGTTACGTACGTAACTTAAGTGATGAATCTATTTTTTTAATTAATAAAAATACTGTCACAAGTACATACTTATTGTAATACTTTATAAAAGTTTTATTGTTGTTTTTAACTAAACTAGTAATCATACTTAGAATAATTTATTAATTTGCGAGTCTATGTCGCGTATCTATTTAAACTAGTAGTTAGTATACGCGACAAACATTCGCAAATTATGATAACTTTATAAATATTTCAAAATCGTCACCCTATAATTTTAAGCCGGGTCTGCTGTGACCATGTGTTTGTTATTTTTAACATATAAACACGTTTTTCTACAGTAAAATGGGCATCAAAAACAGTAGACTCCAAGTGTTAGTGTCTACTGTATTATGGGTAATTTTTCTTTACAACTGGCAACACTTCGTTGTAATAAATTAGGTTAAGAAAATTTTGATTTGGAGATCGATTTACGTAAAAATAATGGATTAAATGTTAGTATCAATATGTGAGATGCAATTTTATCACATTTTTTATGTTTTCCAGATGTGCTATAGCATCTTTTTACGCAACAAATTGGCATTTTCAAATATTTCTTGGGAGGTGTGTTCAACAGAGCGTGACATTGAGCACTGACGGCTCGATTCGCTAACTTTGCCGTATCCGGCATAGTTTGAGTTGCTTCACTTTTGGTGCTCGTACTAGGTTTCTAGGCGTTATTATTCTAAGGTCAACATCTTGCTAAGTATTGTTATAATGAAATTTTTATAGGTTTTTTTTTTTTGTTGCTGTCATAATAGAGTAGGATCGCGCTTCATTTTAGTTTAGATAGCTAACTAAAATGTAGCGCCCTCCATCGCATTTATACGTTTAGGTACCTTACCGCAAATGCGGTCAAGAGGCTCACTTTGATCCAGACGATTTTTATTCCTTTCATTTAAGGGCTTATTTGTGAGAAATAACATTTTGAAGTAAAGACCTGACACACACGGTGCAGATACTATATTTCATTTGCGAGTACCTGAGCACAAAAACTTAAAGTAAGTATCTGGAAGTATCATGTCCTACCTAGCCTTTTCCCAACTATATTGAGGTCAGCTTCCAATCTAAGAGTCCATCTATTAATTACGTCACACGAATTTCATGATTTTTTGACCCCCCCCCCCCTCCTTGTCACAGCTGATCACATTTGTGAGATTCCCCCCTTTCTAGCGTGACGTCACATATTTTGCAATTTTACATCTAGAAATTATTAAATTAAAACAGCAGTTCCGAAATTAGTATTAGATTATGAAATGTGACGTCACGAAATTTAGGACCCCTTGTTACACAATGTTACACTTCGTCAACCCCCCCCCCCCTATTGTGTGACGTAATTTATGGCAAAAAAATACCAATATTTTACACGGAGAGACTGACCTTAGTAGGTATGTCGGTATAATATATGATATATGAAAACCGATATCATCTCCCTGCCCTTATCCCACTCTAGGTGGGGTCGGCACAAAATGTATTCCTCTTCCATTCTCCACTATCAGCCATCATCTCGGTACTCACTCCTTTCTTACCCATAGATATCATATCCACACAATACATCCATCTTTTCTTTGGCCTACCTCTACTTGTAAATCCATACCTATATGAAAGCCGATACACTCAGTCAATAAAATTTGTATCTGCAGATAATTTCTTCACGATTTTGTATCGGAAAAAATCTGTTGATATCGGTCAATACCTTCAGACACTTAACGAGGAAATATATAATTATCTTTCATCTGCGCAGTGTTTCCATTGATTTCTATGAAGAGCAATGTCGTAAGATATGCGCTCAGATACAGACAGATGTCTTACTTAATGTCTTACAGTATCTGCACCGTGTGCCTTTAGACAATGTCGTAGAAAATAATACGCCAAGGAACATTTGAAAGGCATCATTTGAAGCTTTGAATTTCATAACTTTAAAGGAGAATGGGTAAATTCTATATTAACCAACCAGAACCAACAGAAATGACTCATTTGGTATATGTATAATGTCCTAAACAATCCTACATATGTTTTTTTTCCTTGGAGTCCGGAAGAACACTGTAAAATGAGGTCAAAGTTTGAAAATATATGTTTGAGTAGAAAAGAAATAAAAAAAATGATAGTAATCGCTGTATCACTCTGCACTGCTGGATGTAGCACGTCCCATAAATTGCCAAAACACCAGCTGCTTGCTCAGAAAATGGATTAAAACATTATAAAAGTTCTAAAGGTGGTCCAATTAACATTGATTATGTAGCTACGTATTTCTACTTACTAGATATAATTATATAATAACGTTCATAGTCCGGGAACATTGGGTTCTTGCCCGAAGGAAAACCAGTAACTGCAGTTTTACCCTTTACCTTTATGACGCTACGGCCCATTAATGGGTTTGGGTTGACTAGTTCAATGGTTATGTTACCGATTCCTGATTGTTGGAGTCTGCACAGATAGTAGAAGAAGGGTGCACCTCCTTTTAAGTGTGACAAATACGAAACGAATACAAAACGAGCCGTTTCTGTTGGTTCTGTTTTTTTATTTTGCACATTCTCCTTTATTAATCGAAAAAACAGTGAGTAGAGACTATAAAAAGCACATATATAATAACATTATATAAAGCAAGCAGGCCGTTAGCCCGAAGTTCCCACTAACAGGGTTACATCTACTACAAAATTAAAAATTACGGTGTAGGTATGTTAGAAAATATACCATTACCCAGATTATGTTACACGTTGACATTTATAACTGTTATTAAAGTGAACTTAAATATGTTATTCTTCTAGTAAATACTTACTGGTATTACTAGTTTTTCCCCATCCGGTTATTGTGAGTGGTATTTTGGGATCGGCTTCACTCGTCTCTAAGCACACTGCATTCAAATTACTAGAGAACGACAGAGGTCTCTCCAATCTAAAAAAATATTAAATATTTTAAATAAGGTACAAAATAACTTAAGATGGCTTTGAACGATTTTCTTCGCTCGTGTCAGCATGAGCTATAACAGAATAGTACATGACGCTCAATTAAGTATCGCCATATTCGTGGAGGCTCTTGCAATGCACCCCATGAATGATCGTAAAATTATATACCCATCCTTTTCGATAAAACAAAGACAATTCTATAAAACAAAATCCGTTTGTTTCAAATACCATAATACAAGGTTAGTCGTAAAGGGGGTACTAATCCGGAAGTGTATTAAAGGGATGTAAATCATAGTTGCGAAGTTCATTACCGCGATGTACGTTACCGCGAAAGTTTACCATCGCGACGTTCGTTGTTGTGAAAGTCGGAGTGACTAGATTAGGGCACCCCGACCAGATACGTTAGGTTAGAACTGTGACATCAATCAACGCGTGAGCCGAACGAGCGAAGCGAGCGTGCCGTGGCAGCGGCCGGTGAACGCTGCATCCAACAGTGAAGCAACAGTGAAGATCTATCGCAGTAACGTGCATCGCAATAAAATTACACCTAGTACGCACTGCGAATAAAATTTCGGACGATTTTTTTTCACTTCGATGCAGTTCCCGGCTGAGACGAACGTCTAAAATGAACAACAGATTTTTTTAATTTACCTTATACTACGGCGGCGCGGCGGCGTCGTCGTGACAGACGTATCAAAAAACCTGTCATGAATTTTATTCCGCAGTGCGGCTATAGTCATAACTACTTCATACTTTACAAAACATTCGCGCGGAAATAAATCCGCTCCTCATCGCGTTCAATTTGCATCAAATCAAGTTTTTTTTCCAGTATTATGTGTACTTTAACACCCTTTCGGATTAGTACCTACCCCCTTTCTGACTTAAGGTTACAGCTCATTAGAACCACCCGGCACCCGACCCGCACCGCCTCATCGCTCGGCGTCCACTCGTTGTCAGCAGGTGATCCACGGGTGGACGCCGCGTTATCACTAGTACCTAAACGTGGCGTGGTCAACCAGAGGACCTCGCGCGGTCACCGAGTGGACATCGCGTGGTCAACCAGTGGATCTCACGTAGTCAACGAGTGGAAATCGCGGGGCCCACGAATTTCCGAGCAGTCTGTCAGCAATTGGCACCAGGTCTACACGTGGTTTGGTTATGTAAAATTTTACCAAAAGTCATATATGTATTTTTGAACTTCTCGATAAGTCTTTCTTTATTCATTTTGAAAGCAAAAACCATACGTCCGACATGTTAGAAAGAAGGACTGGAAATGACTGGTGGGTGGGGAGCGGCGCATCGCTGACGCATTGTTCTCGCGTGAACCACTCGCGGGCCGCGCGCGGTCTTCTCGATGGCAGCGCGCGGTTCACTCAAGGCAAGCATGCGAGCAGCGAGTTGTCACCGAGTGGTCAACTCGTCGTCCGCGCGTGGACGGCGTACGCCCGAGGCGATCCGGTGACGTTACGGAGTTGATGTAGTGAGCGCACAACCATACAAATTCATATAAAGAATACTAACCGCACGAGGCGAGGCGATGCGGGTCGGGTGCCGGGTGGGTCTAATGAGCTGTAACCTTAACCTTGTATAAGCATATCAGTGGACCACGAATTGAGGTTCACCTTGAACTTTAGATATTGTATTAGGTAGGTTAGCAAGGAACGTCCCAGTGTACCTAATAATTACGTTCGACAAAAATGTTATCTGAGTATACTTAGAATGCAAGGGTATAGTAAAATGACGTTGGAATGTGTGGTAACAGATTATAATAATATATATTAGTTACATACTCGTAAATGCGATGTTGAAAAATAAATCTATTTTATTTATTATCCCCACTAATATTATAAATGCGAAAGTAACTCTGTTCGTCTGTGACGCTTTCACGCCTAAACCGCTGAACCGATTTTGATGAAACTTGGTACCTACAGAGATAGTCTGGAACCAAGAGAAGGACATAAGCTGGTAGATATCGCTTTCAGCGATAAGACCGCCATTGTACCCTCTAATGTATGTTATTGTATAAGAGCTGTATTACAATTTTGGTGTACAATAAAGTATATTCTATCTATCTATCTATGAGCTACTTTTATCCCGAAAAATACGGCGATAAACGACATCGACGCGGGCGCGAGCGACCTCTAGTATTCTATATTTATATTTTAGGTACTAGGTACTATACTTAGGTAAAGAAAATAAGAAGTGCAAGAATATTTTTGGGAACTAATTAATTGATCAGTGAAATTAATATTTTGTCAGCGAGCAGTGTTTTTTCACTGATTAATTTGTGTTTTTCACTGATCAATTTGTGTTTTTCACTCATGTATTTGTGTTTTTCACTGATCTATCTGTGTTTTGCACTGATCTATTTGTGTTTTTCACTGATCTATTTGTTTTTCACTGATCTATTTGTTTTTCACTGATGTATTTGTGTTTTGCACTGATCTATTGATGTTTTTCAAAGATCAATTTGTGTTTTGCACTGATCTATTTGTGGTTTTCAGTGATCTATTTCTGTTATTCACTGATGCGTATTTCAAAAGTATACAAGGCCAGTACGCAGCCGCCCGAACTAATCGCGTATACTTCAGAATACACATTTGACGATCGAACGTTCTAAACTATACATCAGTATTCCGCAATAATCGTGTATATTTTAGAATTGATAATTTCAAGCATTCGATTCTAAAATATACTTCACTAGTACCATCCAGCACGCAGTGCGTACTAATCGCGTATAATTTTGAATACCTGCGCCACCATGCTCTATTCTAAAGTAGCATTAGAGGAATGGTGGAAAGTGATCAGTGAAGCGAATCGTTTCTGGCACTCGCCGGCCGCTACCGCGGCACGGCTCGCTTCGCTCGCTCGGCTCGTGCGTTGACTGGCCACAGTTCTAACCTAACCTACTTTTCAGCTATCTGCTTGTCACTTTATTTCCTACCGCGGGGAACTTTGAAGTTGAAAGTAAACTTTTAAAGTTAGAATTATTAAAATTAAAGTAAACTATTAATTTTAAAGCTAAGCCTTTTTAAAGTGGTAAATATTATTTTTAAAGGTCATTTATATAGGTACATACCACAAGTTAAGTCATATTTTAAGTGTTGTTTCATAACTAACTCGTTTGGAAAAGTTAAGTCACTGTAACTGACACTGTATAGTTTTGAATCCGTTTTTCACCCTTAACATTCTAAAGTATACGCGATCAGTACGCAAAATCTGTGTATATTTTAGAACCGAAGTTTTAATTTACAACATTCTAAAATATACGCGGCTAGTTTCATATGGATGCGTTCTGGCCTTGTATATTCTAGAAATACGCATTCACTGATCGATTTGTGTTTTACACTGATCAATTTATGTTTTTCACTGAACAATTTGTGTTTTTCCCATCAATGTTCAATATAATTGCTAAACAGTTGTAGGTATAATATCCAACGTTTTCCTTTGATTTTAATACAAAATTGACATGATTTAGCTGCGGCAGCTGCAACTATCGTGTTGCTACTACTCGGTACTTAATATGAGGGATGTTCCGACTAGTAGGCAAAGCCGACTATCCGGCCACTTTCGTAGTCGGCGACTATTCGGCAAAGAGGGCCGACAATCCGGCTTCTTACTTTATATGTATTTCTCAATAAAACGTAGGTATACAAGGTTATTCGGAAAGAGGGTACTAATCCGCAGGCCACTTGAAGTATCACTGATGACTGTTTTAAAGCAACTGTTAAAATTTCAATTCAATTCAATCTTTAATTTCATCTAAAATTATTTTATTTTAGTTTTTTCAAAAATTCTTTATCCCCGCTTTAGTTACGAATCCAGAAAATGAAGTTTCTAATTTTTGACCCCCAATATGACCTAAAATGTAAATAAACATAGCTGATCGTAGCTGAGGATAGATAGATTTTAGCATATTTCTATGCAATTTTTGAACAACTATTTCTCTTAAACTATTGACTTTTCTTCCGTAAATGAAGCGTTACGGAAATTGTTGAATACCCCCCAAACCGTGATCGGCTTGGCCGACTAGTCGGCCGATTAGACGGCCTCTTTACAACCGACTAATCGGCCAAAGTCATAGTCGGCACATCTCTACTTAATATGTTCTCAATCCAATGAGTCACCCACGGAGATCCCTTAGTTACCTTTTACGTCACCCACGGTGGGGTGTCATAAATGGTGACCAAGGGATTACGTCAAGAGACTGGGCAGCAGCGTTCTCCTGTTCGCTAATAACAAAAACTGCGATCACCACCCGCCAAGCGTGGTGGCTATTGCAATTTTTCTTGTCACTGTGGCGATCATCGGGAGGCTCATGTTTAGCAGTGGGTGTTTACGGTTGATAATGATGATGTACTAATTTTACAAACTTATATTAAACTAAAATAAAAAACGCATGTATTTTACACTTACCTTATCAAAGCCAAATCATGATATTTCTCCCGTCTGGTATACCTTGGGTTCAATATGATCTCCGCTACCCTGACATCAGTTTCGGGATTATAAGTTTTGCCACCGATCTCTACGACGCCACCTCGAACTACGGAAGGTTGTATCCTAAAATATCATTTAAAAAAATACGTTTTATTTACTTACTACATATTTAAAAGAAGGATTTGAAAGGAATCGCATTCTCCTAAATCTATCATAGAATGAAATCTATCAGTTTTCTTCCCTTGGATGCAGTAAAAGATGTAAATGCGGCTACATATCAAGCTATAAGTATGTATATGTGTATCCAGTATAAGCTGACCTCTCATTGTACGGAAAGCCTATACAATGCGAGATCAGCTCATACTGGAAATGTATAGATTGATATGTTGCCGTCCTATCTCTAAAAGACCGTTAAGTGACTAAACCTAATTTTGAGTTATGAGCAAAAACGTCGAAAGTGTTTTTAATTATACCATATTATTGGGCTACTTTAAGCTCATTGTAACTTTTAATGAGTTACATGACTAATACAGTTTTTAAAACTAAAGTTTTTGTTTTTATGTCATGCTTTTTTTGTACTGAAATTTGACCATCTACAATATGGTATGGTATTATATGGTAATGTCTCAGTAAAAGTCTCTGGATCTCGTAATTGACAAATTGTAGAAAAATATGGACCAGACTGATCGATAGAGAAAATGTTGCGCTTTTACGTAGTTTACAATACTCAAATTTGACAAAATGTCACTTTACGGTCTTTTGGAAATGGGACGGCAGCATGTAGCCACAAAACACAAATTTCCAAACGCAGTCTTCGTCGACCTAGCTTACTTGTTTTGCCAAAGATACGAACAAATAACACAAAAAAAGTATTACCTATGAAGGAGCACAGCTGTATAATAAACTGCCCTCTAATATAAAAAATGTAAATTCATTTAGTAGCTTTAAGTCTAAACTGTCTCAATATACAGGATGGTTCAAAAGTCGTGGATCAAACGAAACAGGGCGATAGTTGGGGTTATTTGCAGTAAAAATATCTGTGTGGCAGAGCCCTAACTTGATCTCCTTAAAAGTTATGATTTATGACACTAAATGTTTTTTCAAAAAAATATCAAAATTTGTAATAAATAGGCAATTAAAGTAAAATGGGTACCTATTTTAAAACAATAAATGGTATTTAGTTGCTTGAAAGTGCTTTTATGACAGTGGGTACCATGATTTATGAGTATTGGCACTTTTTTCAATATCTTTTAAGTCTCATGAAAAAATATTTGTAACTTTAGAACCTTGCTGTAAAAAAAAATGTTCTACCATAAAATGCTGCAAATAACCCCAACTATCGCCCTGTTTCGTTTGATCCACGACTTTTGAACCACCTTGTATACCTACTTGAATATTTTTCACCTTCCATTAGGGGGCTATGAAGCTATTAACTGAGTGTTCGGCGACCTAGAATAAGCTCACTAAAATAGTGGGAATGATCCTATTACATTTTCATGTAAGTGGCATTTTTGTCTTTATGAAAATAAACTTCTTTAAACTTATGTACTTAGCCAATTAATAACCAAACCGCATGCCAAAGCCGTTAGTTTATAGGTGCTTCTTTTGTTTTGTTTGTAAATAGGAGAGAGTTAGGTCTCCTACAATCTAGAACATTCTGCACATAAGACTCTTTCAGGTTGCGGCGCGGCAATATCTGGCTCTCCGCCTTGTGCTTTCAGCTAGCTACCCAAGCAAAATGATTGCCTTGTGACTTTGGCAGTGGGCAGTGTTGTTTAAATAAGTCGTAAGAAGAATATAAGTGTGAATTCATGTCAAATTATGTAATTTATTACCTGTCTAAAGTGTCCACGCAATGGGCAGCGCTTAGGATGTAATTATGTGACAACACTGAACCGCCACAATCAAACTCAAAGCCGTCTCCTCGATCATATCCAAGAGCAACCTGGAATTCAATGGAAAATAAAACGATTATCATGGATACGTATTGCAATATCTAAAATTAAAAGAACTAACGTAAAATAACCTACGTTCAAAATCCCTAAAATCTAAATACCTAATGATTGTTTTACTTATATTCAAAATACCGAAAGCTTAAAATGTCAAAAGGATATGTTACTGAAGTTCATAAAGCTAAAACTTGAAATTCCTATGTACAAAGTTCCTTAAATTGGTTTACCTCGCCGTTAATTGACCAAAATGAAAAATACCGATCTAAGTATCGATGTAGTTCAAAATCCAAATAAAAACACAATTATTATTTTTAATTTTTAATCATACACTACATGAATAAACTAACTAACTAAAATAATACACTAATATGAATACAATAATTGTAGAGAATAATACCTACTACAAAAGTAATCAAATAAGTAATTATAATTCGGGGTGCCCCAAGTCACGAGCTCGCTTCGCTCGCTCTTGCATCCTAAGTCCTCCCAGTAGCTAGTCGGAGCCCTATAAACTTAGGTAATTCGTAGGTAGGTCTTAGTTGCTTAGGTATTTAAAAACAATAGGTATTTCGATTTTAGGGATTTTGAACGTAGGTTATTTTACGTTAGTTCTTTTAATTTTAGATTTTGCAATACGTACCCGATTATGATACCTACCTACTAAACATCCAAAACTCTCATTCATTTGAAAATCAGACTTATCGGAAATTAAATTACCTATGCGATAACAATATTAGCTCGTAATTGCCCTACATTGTTGTCGAATTAGTTTAGCTTTAGCCAACTACAACAAAGACACGGCCACGGAACCGTTAAAAATCTTCTATACTATGCGATAAGTATGCAATAACACGAGTAAGTTAGAATTTGCACGACTTCAATTATATTGGAATGGTAAAGTATACCATAGCTAAATAATCACGACCTCCTTGTTTAAAGTAAGGCACTCTCGTACAACTTTAAAGTTCACCCGACTAGAACTTGGTGTAGGTAGTCAAACAGGCGTCCTTATACGGGGACGATATACGATAGGCAGAGTGGTGTAAATATTCGCATTCGCAAGAGATCTGCGAATTTTTCGCGAATTTATTTGTCAATGAAAATTGAAAATAAAATGAAATAACAATGCAACTGATTAATTAGATTTACAATATTTTTATTTTAGTTACTATTTGAACAAACAAATATATTTTAGTTACAACAAAACAAATGAATTTATTTAGGCTTAACCTCAAAACTAATTAACGAAAAAACTATTAGCAGCTAACTTTAGTCAATAAGCGAGCAATCACGGGTTTTTACTTAGTGCAGGTCGTAAACGTACGATTAAAATGTAAGATAGTATAATGGCATACTTCTGGCATTCGCGAATTTTGGAGTTGAATATTCGCTTTCGCATTCGCGTTTGCGAATGTGGGAAAACAAACATTCGTTCCACCACTAATAGGTAGATATTATTATAAGGCCTAAGCGTTGCCAGCCAGGGGAGGTGAAAGACACGGTAACTTCACCACATAAAAAAACATGAATTTGAAATTTTAACGTAGCATATCTTTGCATACTACGCAATCCGCATAAATACAATACATATATGTATTGCAATCGAGGCTTAATAAACAAAAACACCGGGGCAGCGTGACTTTGACATGCGCACATAGGGTATCGCACCATGAACTTTGACCGACAGATGATAAAAAGATCCACAATTAAGTAGAAATAATATATAATTCACAGACTGCAACACACACAGACACAGCTTGTTATTGTTCATATTTTTACTGTATAGGTACATATAACGTAACTATTGTTGGAATATCTGTACCTATATATTTTTAGATGGTTAGGTGCTATTTCTATAATTTTAGTCATTTCGGAAATAGACACAACACGCGCGTATTGTTGCGCATTTTTAGCAAGGAGGTCGATACACATATTTCCAGTTTCATACACATACACATTCAATCTCCGATTTTCACACAAACTGGCAGATGTGGCGAGTTTAGTACAACATTTTATTTGGACGTATACCTATAGGTATTATTAGCGAGTAAAGTAATAAGTTGTCACTAAATAGACTGCCATCCAATTTTCGGTAGGTAACTTATGTGCGATAATATACTCCCGCTACTATTAAAATCGCTGCGCGTGTAAATCGGCTTTATCCGAACTACACACACAATTAAATTGCATTATTTAGGCAATAATTAGCGAAAAATTTACAATATTTTTAGTTTTTTTTTTATTATTTTTATCTGTTATTTATGACGATTTTTTTATTCAAAAGAATCTTCAATTTGTACTGCAGGTTGAAGAAAAAAATGGACTTTTCTAAGCGTTTGAAAGTAAAGGAAAATAAACTTAGGCATTGGGTGCATCGATATTAGTCATTCCTCGCAATTAGGGTTACCATCCGTCCGGATTTATCCGGACATGTCCGGACTTTCAGCCTTTCATCCTGACTTTGTCCGGCATTTTAATTTGTCCGGATTTTTGTCTAAGATGGAAAAAAATTGAATTAATGTTTAATTTTCGCATTAAATTACTTAAAAATAAAACGAGTATTAAATCAGTCTTAAATCTTTATTAAACTACATACCTACAACTAGTTTATCAGTCTCATCTCAATTTAAAACAATCAGTTATTTCTTTTTGTGACTAAAATGTCGGGACTTTTTTTGAAATGTCCGGACTTTTTGGTAAATGTCCGGACTTTTTGGTAAATGTCCGGCTTTTTGTCCGGACTTTTCAAATTTCGAAATGGTAACCCTACTCGCAATGGCCATAGGTACTGGCAGACACGATCTTACGTATTACAGAAAAACATATAGGCTCCTGGAAATACATAGTAGAGGATAAAAGAGTTTGATGCGAGCATTGTGACAATTTGCCTCAAGAAAAAATAACGGATTGATAGGTGGCATAAAGAAACGTGTAGTAATATCGATAAGGATCCAAGCAGTGTATAAACAGATTAAAAAGTAATACTAAAAAAAGTAAAATAAATTGCTAATTAATTATTCCGGATACTATGCGCTGAAAATGTCAGTATGGATATTTAGCAAATCAAATATTTGAATTACCAAATTCAATTAATAATCATTGACTATTTGTCCTTTTTATGCATTTGTTCCTAATTTTAAAATATTGAAACAAAAAAGTTAATGAACACTACAAAATTATGGAAAAACTGTTTTTCTGTGTTCCGCTAATTTTGCCGGTGTGTCGTTTGATTTGATAATGCATAACTTAGCTAGCGAAACGTCGTATATTTTGGTAAGTTTACGAGCGGTGTGAAATAAAACTTACAACAAAGCTCGCTTTTAAGGATATTTGGGCAGTACTTACATAATACTTGTTCAATGAAGTTTACTAATTCGGCAAGGTAAATAGAAAAACTCGTTTGGACGCTGATTACGAGTTAAGCAACAAGTTGTCGCAAAATAGACTGCCATTCTACTTTTCAGTGAATTAAGTGCTAAGCACTTACGTCTCCGTCATAAACTCAAATTCACCAAAATCAACGTTTTTCTAGCTAACTTATGTATACATATATTGTACTAAACTGGTTCATATATGGTGCCGTTTACACGCGCAGCGAGTTAAGTATGGGATGCTAATATCTACTCACTTCACGTCTATTTCGCAACAACTTGTTTCTTAACTCCCTGTATACTTTATAATAAAGTTTTTATTGTTTTTATTTAGTAGTAATTTAATATTGTACGTAATGTATTTATTTTGTTGTATCGTTATTGCCCATGGCATCAGAATGGTCTTATCTGAAAACCAGTGTTGCGGCATTTTGTTTTTATTAAATGTCGCAGCACTATGCTGAGATAGGAACCTTTATTGGTCTCGTGCAGGTTGATTAAATTTTGATCTTTTATTTTTGTATATTGTTTTTTCTGTAACTGCCTGAGCGAGTCTAAAATAAATATTTTTTCTTTCTTTCTTTATATGCGTCCAAAGGAGGTTTTCTACTTAACTACAGCTACATCGGCAAGTTAACTCGCTACTTAATTGGATGTGTCTAAGTCGGGGTTTATTAGTGATTGGTTTGTATGTTTGTCTTTACGCTATGTCAAGAAGGTAATTTGCTACCTGTTAATACGAATAAATTAGTTTGTAGTTATGAGTATAGGTACCTACTTTAGAATACATATTTCCAGGATGTAGATTCATGTTAGTATTTTATGTTTTTTGAACGAGGGTGCTCTACATATATTTGTAAGTATGGGGTGCATGAAAAGAGCCTCCACGAGTGACGATACTTAAGTACGTCCGGCGCACCCTGGGCAGTCAGCCCCGCTACCAACCTTGCTGACTGGCTAATCTTTTCATTACGGCATGACCTATTCTCGTATAGCTCGTGCCGACACGATAGAAGAAGAAGTATGCGAATTATAATTTCTTTTGTAGGAGCCATGAAAGATGTACCTAGCCTCGGTACGGGTTTCCTTTAATATGATGCCATAACTGAATTACAAATATGTGCAGCACGCACGCTTGCGAATAGGGAATATGCATGTAATTCAAAACTCTTTCATTATTTAAATATACATTGTATTGTACAGTAGTCAAGACATTACTTGCATTTTTTTTTTTAATTTTTCTCATTACTTATTTTAGAATTCATTATTTTATGTTACTTTTGTTTTGAGGAACGTAACTCAATCTCGAAACGCGTCGTCTTCGAAAATGCCGGAAGTGACATCAAAATCCTCGTGAATAAATCCTTAAATAGTCTTTTCTTAGCAAACTGTTTAATTTCTCACTCAGGTAAGTTAGTAAATGCGATTTCTGCTTGAATAAAGCACAAGAAATAATTTAATTTATATGAGTTGTGGCTAAAAAAGATATGTCAACAAAGCAGTATCGTGTATTTATGGCGTCACATTATGGCCGCGACCTATAGGATGTTTGAACTGACTGTAGAAGAAAATTGTTGAAGTTTAATACTTACTTTATTGTTTTGAGCAACAAACAATAGTGACATTTGACTTTTAATACTTTTCTTGGGTATATATTAATGTGCTTTATTGATTAAGAGAAAAAAAAATACATGCATATTCCCTATTGGCTCAGGCTATTAAATTTTTGAGACTACGGAAGGCAGCTTAACAAAAGTGATCTGAGCAAGTGAAGTAGGTAATGAGAGTTTGGCCGACGCCCTGACCTTCGGCAAGATGTCGTAGCATCCCTTGGCAACCTGAAGTGTTCAAGTTACGCATATCATAATGTACAAGCACTCTTCTACACGAATTACGTTAATTAGTTTGCATACTCAAGCTACTTGATTACAACTACCAGTATGTTTGAAATTTCCACTCTTAATTTATGGTCGTGCGACAGCACGATAAGGCGCATAATTCTTTAAACTTTTTCATCAACGTTTTTTATAACGACGTTATACCGTAATTCTGCGCCGGGCCTTATGGCTAAAAGAAATCTTGTGCATGTATTAGACCTAACTCAAACAATTAATATCTACCATTCATCCACCTAGCCTTTTCACAACATTGTTTGGCTTAAAGTTTAAACAGAACCGGCTGAATGTGTAAAAAACAATACAAAAATGTTTAGTTATTTATATTATAATTATGCAAATACAGCAATAACAGTGGGTCATCGTCGTTTTTAATGTTTAATTAATGAAATCTACCATCAGCACTTTACCACAATTAATTAAAATTTAATACAAGATTAATCAGAATCAATTAAAAGTTCGGAAAACCTATTTGTCATTTAAAAAACCAGATGTGCAATATTATTCTCGAATGTTAGGTACTTATATTTTTTCTAATAAAGTCGAGGTATTTTTTATATGTAAAAACTTGATGATGATATCACTTTAAAATTAAAATATTTTATAAAGAACAGGTTTTCTTCAAAAAGGAGTTCACTGAAGAGAACTTTAATGACTAACCGAGAGCTAATTCAAGCTAATTACAATTAACATCAATAAGATTTAAGGAAAATAATTAAGTTTATTACCATATGTGGAAATTCCCCCAGCGATGCTGTTTCACCGCCCAATATATGTAAATCCAAAGGAGGAATACTTGCTGCGGTGATTTTCTGGCATTCTAAAATTTTTAATATGAAATGTATTCATGTGTCTTGTCATATGGGTATATATGTATATCATAATTACATATTATTAATATGTATTCATTTAAATAGGTAGCATTTACGTGTATTTTAGTTTTAGATCTTCACTGTAATAAAATATTTTTTTGTCTTTTTTTCTTGTTTTACTACTGCTGTCTACATTTTTATCATTTTCTCTTTCGCTGTTGTGCTGGCTAGAAATGTTTTTTGCAATAAGCAATACCATTGTACTAGAATATTATAAACATTGTTTTTCTTTAAGTGGTGTTGCGTGTATGTATACATAATAAATAAATAAGTACCTACTTCTCATTTGTCTACAAATGGCGATTTCACTATTCATCTTTAGGATAAAGAATATGTGCATGTAATAGATAAATAATAAGAACAATAGCAGAGCTGCCATTCTTATCCCAATTATACATACAGGGTGTAAACGAATTCAAGTAATTCCTTAAAACCACATGATCTATTTATTACTGGTATAGATTACGGCGTTTAAATAGCTTGATTAAAAATTTAAAAAAATTAATAGCTTTTTTTTCTTGCGGATGGGTTAAGGGATATTATCTAAACCACCTAATATGGTTTCAATAAAAAAAGAGCTAACAATTTTTTTGTGAAAAACTTTTTTTATTTGACATTTTGATGCCATGCATAAATAAATGAAAGCACGGCGACACAGCTGGTGGGCACGACTAGGACGATATCGCTCCGGACAATCAGTTAACTAGGGGCGCTAAAATGACTCAGAAACAGAAAAACAGTAGGTATGATATTAGAAAAAAAAACTGAGTCTGAATAAATCTAGTGCCAGGTCAATCTGTGTCACCAGTAGATCACGCGGTTTGAAGGAAATTACACGAATTCTTTTACACCCTGTATAATTGTTATTAAAGATATTCTTATTAAAATAAGATATCCATTGTGGATGCTATCTACATGGCTGTAAAAGAAGATTCATTTTGTGGAATTTTGAAAATGGAATGTCAAATGGTACTCACCTCTGTCAGCAATTCTTTCCGCTTGTATCCTAGAATTATCAGGTCCACCTACAATATAGTCTTGGTTAAACACAAAGTCTTTGTCTTTTTCTATCTTTGTTCTCAACAGATATATTAATGCAAACTTACCAAATTTATTAGTGGTATGAGGACAACACACAACTTCTTCAAACCCACTAAAACCACATCTATTAAATTGGTGAAATTTCTTATTTCTAATTGCTCTGAAAAAATATGAAAACAAATATTGTGATTAAAAATATTGTTTTTTTTTTTCAAATTTTATAAGAATACCTAGTTATGTGAGAATGGTAACATTTGAAATAATATCTTGTTTATCTAGAAGTACTGTAAGTATAGAAAATATAACACAAGTATTTTTTATCCATCGTAATTAACAGAGCTTTTTCTAATGCATATAAAAAATCAAAAGATTCCTTTTAAAGAAATTTCCTTATGCTTACTATATTTTTATTACTCACACGACAGCTGCTTCACACCGGGAAACCGCAGTACAAGTACCTTCCAATGTTTGGTCATTTGTCATACAGGTTTCACCAACTACAAATATTTCAAACACAATATCAGTAATTGTTACCATGAAATCAATTAACACCTCATTAAAAATGTAATTGAATACATTTCCAAAATGGCTTTGTATTTACCACTAACAGTAATTGTTGTTGTTTTTACAGCAAATTAAGCCTTAATAAAGTGTACACTACAACTTTTTTTTTAAATATTGTTCTTTGCTCAATTACCTATAAAAGATAAAGTTTACCCATCTGATCATTTTATTGGTGAGTTAAACAATCATGTTATTTTATAATTAATTACAGATACCGTGGTCATTGGACATAATGAAGTTCTAAATATGCACTGATAACCATATAAATAATATGTAGGTATTGCTGTTAACTGGGATGAAATAAAATGCAGACTTTCAAATTGACATTTAGACCTGCAGGTATCACAAAATAATAAAAAAAAAAAAACCTTAAAAACACATCTACCAATACCATAATAAAAACAATCTTACCATCTTCAGAGATTGCAAAATGTAACAATATTATATTTAAAAAAATTAATCGCTTTATCCACATTGCAAATTAGTTAATACACCAAAAAATCTTCAGTCCACAAGACAGTAATCTTCAAAACCGGTTTATTATTTTTCAAATATAACTTTTCCTCATACGAAACACAGTTCTTGAATAAAGTTTTTAAATACCACCACACAAAGTAATCATAAACAGTCAGACTCTTAGTACATAATTTAAAATATCACATCGAAAATAAAAGTGTTTAATATTTTCAAATAAAACCGGTCAAACGTAAAGATATTACTATGCAACAGCTACGTACGTAATGTAATGCCACCAAAAAGAAGTTTTTGACAGTTTTGACATTGACGTTGACTGAAATCAACAACTTTGCGAAGTTATGGTAGTGCGCGCAAGATAACTCTGCGCGCGGCCAAAATTGGAATTAATCATTGCCGCCATCATGTCGTTTACGTCAGGTGTCAAAACAGTGTGTTGTGTTCCGTGTTTTTATTCGTTTTTAAAGTAAATAATCGCCTTCATTATGCCGAAAGTGATTAAAAGTGCTGGTAGAGATATTATCTTGAAGGTCAAATGCGTTTGTGAAGAAGAACGCGATAATAACGGGCCTACGGTACCGTTTTCCAAAGTTAGAGCTCGCGTTGCTTATTTGACAGGTAAGTTTTAGGGATACCATTACAATATTTTTTTTCTACACTTTGGATCCAGACACACGTAATATAATTATTTTAATTTTGTTTTAGGCGTTTCTGAACGTACCGTCACCCAAATAACACAAGAGGGTAATATAGCAGCAGCTTCATCTTCAAAGATTGTGACCCCCGGAAGAAGTAGGAACCGGAAGAAAAAAATTGCTGAACTAGACGATTATGATAAGTGCGCTATAAGGCATAAAATTCAATCTTCATCTTCAAAGATTGTGACCCCCGGAAGAAGTAGGAACCGGAAGAAAAAAATTGCTGAACTAGACGATTTTGATAGGTGCGCTATAAGGCATAAAATTCAATCGTTTTACGCCGTGAAGAAGGAGATTCCTACCATAAATAAACTTTGGTTGGAATTGAAAGCAGATATTGATTTTAAATTTGGCAGAACGTCATTGAGGGCTATTTTAAAGACTATGGGCTATAAATACAAAAAATGCCAGTCTAAACGAAAGGTTTTAATAGAACGCAGTGATATTGCAGCTTGGAGAGCAAAATATATTTTGAGGCTACGTAAGAATCGTCAGGAAGAAAATCGACCTGTCATTTATCTTGATGAAACGTACATCCATGCTTCGTACCATCTAGAAAAATGTTGGCAATCGGAGAAAGAGCCTGGTATTCTTGCTTCTGATAGCGTTGGCGCAAGATGGATTATTTCTCATGCTGGTGGTAAAACTGGGTTTGTTGACAACGGACTGCTAATATTTAAATCAAAATCGAGTGATTATCATGACGATATGAATACAATAAACTTCATGCGATGGATGAAGGAAAAAATTGTACCTAATCTACCACCGAATAGCATTGTAGTGATGGATAATGCATCATACCGCTGCACACAAATAAACAAGGCCCCTTCAATGGGCAATAGAAAAGCAGAGCTCCAAGAGTGGCTTACTAATAATAATATTGAAGTTAATGATTGCTGGACAAAAGCACAATTGTATGAACTAATTAAAAGGCACAAAGATGAACCACAGTATGAGGTTGAGAAAGTATTAAATGAAAATAGACATGAGGTTCTTCGATTACCACCACACCACTGCGATTTAAATCCAATAGAGAAGATTTGGGCAATTGTAAAGAGGCGCATTGCAGAAAAAAATGTGAATCAAGCGCCTAGCAAAATAGCAGCGATTACTGAGGAGGCGTTTAGCACAATTACAAAAGAAGAATGGGTTAATGTGTGTCTACATGTCGAAAAAATAGAAGACCAATATTTTGATTCGGACAGGCTACTCGATATAGAATTGGACAAACTTATAATTAACGTTACTGGCGACACTTCCTCCGACTCTTCTGATGAAGATTCGGATATGGACTCCTCTGAAGATTGTCCAATGGAAGGAATAAACCTACTGCAGGACCATTCCTATACCAAATTGACCTAGTTTTGAATAAATTATTAACAATAATCTAATGAATTTTATTTATTTTATTATATTTTTTTTTTATGCTAGTTACAATAACATAAACCTAAATAATAAACTTGAATATAAAATTAGAATAATAATATATTCCCAAAGAAAATCCCAAAATTTACCTTAAATAAAGGAGAAAAAGTATTAGTTAGGCTGGCAACATTAAGCACGCCCTCAGTCGCGCGCAGAGTTATCGCGCGCAAGATAACTGCGCGCGACTGAGGGCGTGCTAAACGTTGCCGTGATTGCAAAAGTTCAAATTACCGCTTTTTAAGCTTAACTTTTTTATCGCTTAACATAATTTTCCCGTTAAATATTCCTACAATCAGGTAGTTCTACTATCAAAATTGATAAAACGGCACACACTTTGGTGGACCATGATTAGTTCCGATTTCGGCCGCGCGCAGACTTATCTTGCGCGCACTCTACAGTAGACATACGTACGTTTAAACTATAACTAAACTGTGGAGTGTGGACTCTGGTGCGGAATTATCGCGCCATGCGCGATTTATCGCCTGTCACGTCGCGCTTGTGATTGTGAACGGCTAGTTGTATATGGGTAGCTAATAGCTATTCTAATACCCAGCCAGATAGCGGCTATTAAAAAAATAGCCACGGCTATGATATCGGATATCCGTAAACACGATAACTAGCTATTGGCTACTGGCTAGCTACAGCTAGAGTAGCTAGAATAACTGACTTGTTTACGGCACAGCGGGTGGCCACCACAGTGTATGAAGAGGTTCAAATCGTGGTCTGTCAACATGGTTGGTTGTCAAAATATAGCTCTTGTGGAGGGCGCACGAATAAAATGTGCATTAATTAAATATACATAGATAACATCACGCCTTATTCCCCGAAGCAGAGGTGTGTAATATCTTAGAGCATATACCTATGGAGGTAGCAATGCGCAAGTTCTCAAACATTTTATTCTGCCAAATTTTGGGGGGGACGCGGTAAACACGTACAGCACACATTTACAGCTTACCACATATAAATATCGTGTAGCTATGAAGGCACATTAAAATAAAAGCCGGAATACAAACAAAAAACACGCACACTAACAATATTTTCGTCGTATTTATTTATGTTGACGTTTAACACAAACGCAAAATATAGTGATGTGGTATGATAAAAGAGCGATAAACTGAATGATAAAGGAATGAATAAATAAAATATATAATTTCACCTCGTGGAAAACAATTTGTATGCAATTATTGTTCTTTAAATTAAAAATAAAACAATTGTAATAAGAATAACAATAATTTATTTTAAAAATGAGTCATATATTATTTTCGCTAAAGTTAGGTAGGTACCTACCATTAACATATATAAAGGCATTTGGTTATCCTTATCAAAAGCAGCCACCGTACTATGCGTGGGTTTGCGGGCGAGGAGAAGCAAAATTAAAGTCTTTGATATCAATTACAAGTCGTACTTTGACAAACACAAATAAAATGATGCACAAAGATAGACGACGTTCCACCGAGTACGTGGGGCGCGAGCGCACATGCATCCAATCCCAATCACTTTTGTTATCTTAATAATGATCACCATTAATAATCAACACCGGGGTTTTGCTCGATAGCTCTGACGTTATCTGTCTAGCTTTTTGCGGGCCGCCTCCCCAGTCCTCGGTGTTACGTCAAATCGACATTGACCGCTGTCATCTGGTAGATGTCATTCGTCCAGGAATCAATTAAGTTTGGCGTCGTCAAGCCAATTCTCTCGACGCGCCGTCACGGCCACCCTGACTATCGCACGTCCTCGTGCGCTTGGTCGTCCTGATATTGCCCACCTGAAGTTCCACAGGAAACAACATTTCATTACAGTCAGCTCGTCCATTCCTGACATGCAGGAGTAACGTTTAAAATTTAGAGATCCCTCGCGATGCACTACATTGTAGCTCAGTTTGGGCTGGGCGTACTAGGTTTCATTGCCCAGCCACAAAGTCACTGCGCGGCGTAGACCGGGCATTCGAGGCCTCTACGACTAGCCACCGACTCATAACATTACCACAACCACTTATTGTGTGATGTGGGCCGTGCGTCCTAGGCCTCTTCGACCAATCACTAACTCACCATGCGGCCTAGACCGGGCGTACTGGGCCCTTCCGACCAGCCACCATCTCAACATGCGGCGTGGACTGGGCGTACTGGGCCTCTTCGACCAGCCACCGTCTCACCATACGATGTGGACCGGGCGTACTGGGCCCCTTCATCCAACTTACTATGCGGTGTGGACCGGGCACACTGGGCCCCTTCGACCAACCACCAACTCACCATGCGGTGTGGACCGGGCGCACTGGGCCCCTTCGACCAACCACCAACTCACCATGCGGTGTGGACCGGGCGCACTGGGCCCCTTCGACCAACCACCAACTCACCATGCGGTGTGGACCGGGCGCACTGGGCCCCTTCGAACAACCACAAATTTACCATGCGGTGTGGACCGGGCGTACTGGGCCCGTTCGACCAACGCTTAGCAATTCCTATTATCATGAGTAATTATCTAAAATGGGACTGGCGAAGGGTGAAGAGCTTTCGTGAATGATGCCAGCATCTAAAAGAGTCTGCAATTTATCTCTGACGATTTCTTTTTCAGCAGGCGATAACCGATAAGGGCGCCTCTGAACAGTTTTACATGGGTCTATAAGATCAATTTTTAACTCACCTGTGGTCTATTGTTTACAATTATTTCAGTCATTCTGCACCAATGTGTTAGTGCTCATCAACATCAGTAAGCTCATTAACACGTTCAACACTGACGGACAATGGTGGTAACACTACAAAAACATTGATTTTGCCAAATTTCATCGATTACTATAAACTCCTCTGATTTGCGGTCACCCGTGGGCGACGCGGCCAAAGTGTTGAACAGACAAATGCTTCCAATTTTATTCGCGCTCGGCTTCGCCTGACCATGACTGATCGTGCGCTCCAAGTATATTCAATTTCTTTTGCAAGAAATCAAGCCTCTCAAATAATTGCCTTTACGCGCCCAACACATATTGAACACACATATTACGGATTAGAGG
Source organism: Amphipyra tragopoginis (assembly GCA_905220435.1). Taxonomy (NCBI): domain Eukaryota; kingdom Metazoa; phylum Arthropoda; class Insecta; order Lepidoptera; family Noctuidae; genus Amphipyra; species Amphipyra tragopoginis. Next base: position 12,166,468 of record HG992006.1, read on the forward strand.
ATATCTCGTCCGCATCCTTCAAAATTACACACATGATCTACCTCACTACAAGTTAAAATCATTATAAGAGGGATCAGAAGAATTAGGTACAAATGGTTCAATCTTACCAGGGTTATGACATTGGTTGCAATCATAAGCTTGTCCGTTACCTCGCTTGCACTTCAGTACCTGACGGCAATACACATGTTGGCATGACGCAATCACATTTGTAGCACATCATGTCTCACTGGGCAGCACCACCGAAGAGTCCATGCGAGGTTTGACGTGTTGCAACAGGTCGGCAGATCCTCTGTCCCGTGTTGAGAGTCTTAGAATTAACTTTCAACCCATTTAAACTAACAATTACGATTAGACAGATTCGTAAACAGGAGGAACGTTCACAATTTTTTTTTTTTTATTGTACTGCGTAGGTAGGTACTCGTATTTTTTTTTCAAGATAGCAATAGCGATTTATCAAGAAACAACTTGTATACTGTCTACAAATCAACACAGAAAATAAGATAGGCGATGGAGCCTATCCCACTTCTGATAAAGGCATTTGGTTATCCTTATCAAAAGCAGCCACCGTACTATGCGTGGGTTTGCGGGCGAGGAGAAGCAAAATTAAAGTCTTTGATATCAATTACAAGTCGTACTTTGACAAACACAAATAAAATGATGCACAAAGATAGACGACGTTCCACCGAGTACGTGGGGCGCGAGCGCACATGCATCCAATCCCAATCACTTTTGTTATCTTAATAATGATCACCATTAATAATCAACACCGGGGTTTTGCTCGATAGCTCTGACGTTATCTGTCTAGCTTTTTGCGGGCCGCCTCCCCAGTCCTCGGTGTTACGTCAAATCGACATTGACCGCTGTCATCTGGTAGATGTCATTCGTCCAGGAATTAATTAAGTTTGGCGTCGTCAAGCCAATTCTCTCGACGCGCCGTCATATATTAATATAAAAATCAACACTAAACTAAAATAATAACTAAATAATAAATATTTTAAAATCACAGCAATCAACTTCCGCAATTTAACTTACAAGTGGATAAGAACTACAGTGTTTTCATGTTTTTTTTTAATAAAATAAAGAATAGTCACAGATACTACGGCAGAAACAAAAAGTTAAATAGGTACCGGGTGAAAATAAATATTACTATCGCGGTATCGCTACGCGCGGTCTGTCAATTCGGGGAGCTTAAATGCCTCACGTTATGAACACCCGTGCGGGACTGCCTCGTTAACATGGTCATCACACCTGTATTCCCGGAAGGGTAGGGCAGAGGTGTTATACCCTCATTTTGCCGTTATGTTTAGTTCCATTCCCATGTAATAGGGGACGAGTCTACTGCCATCAACCAGGCACAAATCCAGACTCTGGGCTACTACTAAGAAATTCCACACGGAAAAATCCAATAAAACTTTGCCCGACCTGGAAAAAGTGTTATTGAGAAAAAAATCAAAATTCGATCAGTTTTATTTCCATGCAAAACGATTAATATTTAGTTTTTTTTTAATTCTTCATTTCTGCTTTAGTTATGAGTTCAGAAAATGGAGCCTTTAAACAGTGACCCCAAAATATGACCTAAAAGATAAACAGCTGATCTCTCTGGTCTGATCTGGGGGCTTACCATGACGTTTAAGAAAACGTTCAAATGCCAGCCAGTCAATATCCGTTCAAAAGCAGGCCTGCTTCTGAATCGCTAAAAATCGTACCATGACAGTACAAAAGGTGAACGGCTATTCAACCAAGTTGAACGGATAAGCGGTACGAAAAGTCTATACAAAGGTGAACGGATTTCGCAAACGTCAACGTAGCAGGCCTGCTACAGGCCTGCTTTAACGATGTCATAGTACAAAAAAGCAGGGCAGTTCAACTTCCAGGCAACTTCTGCCCTGCTTTAAGAGGTCATGGTAAGCCCCCTGAGCTGGTGAAACATAGATTTTAGCGTATTTTTCATGAAATCTTTGAACAGCTATTTCTATATGAAATATTGACTTTTCGGGAAAGTTGTAGAACAAAAGTTATTCACTATTATGGGTTCTTTAACAATAACACCCCTTCAGATTAGTACTCCCTTTCCGACTAATCTTGTATAGATGTATTTGAGAACATTTTAACCACGATTCAGTCGATTGTGTTCACTGCACACGTAATAGGGTTTAAATATTAATTTAAGTTAGTGATTGAAACTTAGTTCTATCATTGTTGTTGGAGGCAAAAAAACCTTTTATTTTTTGTTAAATAATATCAACAAGGCAAAATGAAATAAAATCAATAACAGAGAACATTATGACCTCTTTGTAATTTTCGTTCATTCAATTATATTCACATTGTCCCCTCACTACCTCTCGTTTTAAAATATTTCTGTCAATTTCTGTCACAAAAGATGACAGCTAAGGCGTGAATTATATTTTTGAAAATAATGCAAAATCTATACATGTTTGCCGAAATAATGCTTAGTAGTGATAGAAAACTCCATGTTTGAGGAAGCAGACCGCTTTTTGCACGAAAATACCGAACAATTAACCATTTTTACGAGGTGTGTGTCGTGAGACGGTATGATATGAAATGGCTAGATATCGCGAGAGAACTAGTTTTTATAAACGTCTATGGGCATACGTCACAGGGGTACGTCAGCGGGGAAGCGTATTCTTGCTCCCTCCATAGGTATATGCTCTTAGTATAATATAGTACACCCTCGCCGTTACGTTTAAGTCCCATGTAATAGGGGGTGAGCCTATTGCCATCAACCGGGCACAAATCCAGACTCCGGGCTGCTATTAAGAAATTCCACACGGAAAAACCCAATTAGACTTTGCCCGACCTGGGGATCGAACCCCGGGCCTCACGCTCAACAGTCGCGCTTATGATCGCTAGACTAACGAGGTAGTCAAATACTAGCGACCCGCCCCGGGGCGTTTCGCTTGGGTACGTTTTATAGCTTAAAACCTTCTGGAAGAAATTACCTAAATTAAGATGAAAACCGCATCAAAATCCGTTGCGTTGTTTAAAAGATCTAAACGTACAGGCGGAGGGAAGAGACTTTGTTTTATACTATGTAGAGAAGAGAAGAGATGCAAGTTTTTTTTTTATTTCGTATACAGTTTGTAATAAAACCCTACTGGACCCGAAACGGGCGTACATATTAACATTTCTATAGAGATACTTAAGTTTAACCCAGTCAATTAAAACAACTATCTAGGCGTCTGTCGGATAAATGCGTTTATATGAAGGTTCGATAGGATTAGCTTAAAATCATGGTCTTGCAACACGGTTGGTTGTCAAAAATCGTCGCTGTCAGTTCAAAAGGACGTATGACAAAACAGTAGGTTTTCAGGAGACACAAAAAACTGTTTATTTTTTAAAATTTGGATTCAAAGGTTTATATTCAGTGACAAGATTTAAATTAAACAAGCTTGTCACTGAATATAAACCTTAGAATCCAAATTTTAAAAAATGAAGTTTTTTGTGTCTCCTGAAAACCTACTGTTTTGTCATACGTCCTTTTGAACTGACAGCGACGAAATATGAATTGTGCAGGGAGACCGTTGAGGCTAGAACCCACAGAGCACATACTGCAGGTGCGGAACTGCACCCAGCCCGCAGCCGTTCCAAACTCGCACTTTCTGAGTTCCAGCCTTTAAAATTAATATAATCAATTTATCATATTTTCAAAAATTCGATTCTTCAAATGTAAAATTTGAATTTTACGTTTGAGAAATCGTTGGCTATTATTTAAATGACAATTTCATCATAGCTTGTCTATACAGGGTTACGAATTTGTTTAGATAGTCTGTTGTATTATAGCTATGCTGTTAGTTTTTCATGTGTCATAAACTACACATTAATTTATGATTTTCCCTTAGAAAAAGGGATTCGAAGTACACTGGCAACATTTAGGCGACAGTGGCGTCTCCACTCTTTTCACAAATCAATCCTGATAAGACTGTAAAATCTATACAGCAGTATATATTCTGCTAGCAACACTGTCTGTAGTCTAAAGACTGCAAAGAGCATTATAGTAATATCGCTAAACGTAGTGATCTTAAAATAAGATGCTCTTTGATTAATCCACAATGTACGTTTTAGTCGATAGTATTTTTCATGATCTTAGTTCATACGTAGGGTTAGCCTTGTAGGAACGAGCTAGTAGAAGTATGTACTGGTAACACTGCGTAGTGCGTTGGTTGAGTGATAATTTTGATAGTCGGTCAAATAGTCTGTATCCAAGTCTAGTTGAAGCTATACAAACTCGAAAATAATCCAAATATTCCGTGTATTTTGATGAAAATCTTGTGATTTTTTGTGTGATGTGACCGTGTTATGAACCTATTATTGTTGCACTAAGAAAATATCCGCGGCAACATGTTGTTAGATGTATATTTCCGATTTCACTATCTACGTAAGGTTACTGGATTGTAATGATACCAACAAGGACGTAGTTTGTGAGCAGCAGTATCGTTCGGCAATATGACATCTCCGGGCGGAGCGAGTACACATCTTGGAATGCATTCGGCTATGGCAAGCCAGATAGGACTAGCTGCCTCACCGACGGAGTTTGGTTTATCAGTGGGTGTGCCAGCGCCAACGATGGCCTATGATATTCAAGCCACCCACAGTGGCGATTCTTCCTCCGAATCGCACTCACCAGGTATGCCTACAGCTAAAGCTAGTGACCGAGAATCCCGTATTATAGCTGAGAAACAACGTCGGAGCCAATACAACTCGCAAATCAGTCTAATTATGTCTTTGTTGTCGGATATAGTGCACTCGCAACGGAAAGTTGATAAGACGAGTGTGTTGAGACTCGCCGCTAACAAGCTTCGTAACGAGCATGTATTTGGTGACACAATCAAATGCGGCCACCTAGAGACTTGGTCGTCTTCATTTTTGAAGTTTTTCGATCTTTTTGGCGGTATTATGTTTGGTGTCACATGCCGTGGTCGTTTGTTTATAGTATCGCCGAATGTTCAAGAAAAGTTGGGATATTGCCATATAGATCTACTTGGACAAGACATGTACAATTATGTTCACCCAGATGATAAAGAAACGCTTCGCCATCATATTTACCCACAAGAACTACAAACAAGTTGTGACAGCAGATTCTTTGAACACCATCATAATTTCCATATCCGCATGATGAGGGCAGGTGCTCGCTCAGACCCTGCTAGGTATGAACGATGCCGGATAGATGGCATTCTAAGACGCTCTGACAAAGCTACTTCTAATGGGGTTCAAGATGAACAAATTATTAGAAGGCAACGAGTAAGAACCAATAGAACATTTTCATCTAGTGGCAATGATGTTGTTTTCATTGGCATGATTCATGTGCTGTCTAGTGCTATGCCTGCTCGAATCTTACCTCCAACAGCCTATTCAGAATATTGGACGAGACATTTGATAGATGGTCGTATAGTACAATGTGACCAAAGTATATCATTAGCAATAGGCTATATGACGGAAGAAGTGACTGGAACTTCAGCCTTTGTGTTTATGCACAAAGAAGATGTTCGCTGGGTTATCTGTGTATTACGACAAATGTATGATGAGAGCAGAGAGTTTGGCGAGTCTTACTACAGACTGATGTCACGATCTGGACACTTCATTTATATGAGAACACGAGGGTTTCTTGAAATTGATAGAGCAACAAAAAAAGTTCAAAGTTTTGTATGTGTAAATAGTGTTATTGGTGAAGATTATGGATGTAGAATGATGGAGGAAATGAAAAGAAAGTACTCAGTGATTATTGATGTGGAAAAACAACAAACTGAGGCACCTGCTACTGATGATGCTCCAGTTGAACATCCAAAACGCCTAGAGCGCATAGTAATGCATCTAGTTGAGCCTTCAGTCAATGAAAACATTGATGAGCTAAAACTGGTGGCACCTTCCAAAGAAAATATAATTTCTGCAATTCAAAATAGTGAAAAAGTTGTTCAAGAAACAGGAGTGAGGTTTGACTCGAGGAAGAGGAGGAAAGTAGACTGTGATGATAATAGTGAATATTTGAAAAGACACAGTGGACTGCAAGATGTTAGTGTTGATCTGTAACTTGTGAATAAGCTTTGTGATGTCTGTTCCTAAGATTGTTAATGTTTCCAAATATGGTTAATATTACGTAAGTAGATGGTATATTTGACCAAATGTTTCAGAATTATTAAACATTCATAGTGTAGTTCTAATTGTAAGTGAACATTGATGCAGTGGACTTAGTCTGATAGGTAAGTCCCACCATGTGGGTAGACTTTATTGACTAAAGTTTATAAAAAAAAACCTGAAAGTTAAGACTGTGCCTCCCTTGGCAATTTGGCAAATGTCATTTAAACAAGCAACATAGAATGAGCTGTTTGTACAGTTTAGGTGTATTTAACACAATAGTTTAACAAGTTAAATGTATTGCTTCGTTAACATTTCGTCAAGAAGTTCATGTCCATTTTATATGATGAACTGGTTCATCCTGGTAAAGAGTTCTGCTACTCTTTCATCTTAGCTATCATAATGAAAAACGATATTCCTCGTTGTCTTTATTTGGCTTAAATTAAGCATGAATTTGCATTACAATTTTATTGGTTTTTCGGGTTCTTCATGTACTTAATTCGGTAATATCGGTCATTTTATTTCTTATTGCGATTGCGGGGGGTTTGGACTCCCGTGCCACACACACCTCGCGAGAGATTCGACAGGGGCGCGCCCCTGTCTTCCCCCTTTGAACCTTGACTTGATCTTGTTTTTAAAGATATGTATCTATCATCTAAAAACAAAAAATTGCGTTAATAAGCTTAAAAATGAACTCGGCCAAGAACATAGTTACTGCAACGGCACCCTGTTCTGTAAGCAGTGACTTTTAAATTTGGGCGGTGATCACAATAGCGCAGTAATGGTCGCAGTGGTACGAGCTCTGATGCTCATAAGACTCAACACAGCCCTAAACCTAAACAAAAATATAGTACCTTCTAATGTCTGTGTGACGTAAGATGAAAAACATCTCGGAGGGACCATGTCAGGATGAAGCTCAATTGTTTCTTGTTAAGAATTATTGTATGTAAAATACTATACAGATACAGTGTAGGTACAATAGGTGGGTGATTCTACGATAAGAGGTAACTTGTGCGGCAATCAGTTTAAAATTGGTTTTTTATTCTAAATGTTGTTGTTTTTTGCAATGAATCATATCATCTTAATGTAATTTATAAATAACATCACAATTAAATGCCCAATTAAAGCACATATTTCTGAAATTTGAAGCTGAAGCTTAAAAAGGTATCTACCCTGGCCTGTCCTCTTGTCGGTTTTAGTTCAACTTGCAGACAATACATAGGTTCTTTGTACCGTTGCTAAACAAAGCATGTTTAACACGAAATTAAATAAATATACTTAAGTAGTATTAAATAAAAAGACAGCAAAAGTTGATTATTTTCAATAATTTTTAAACTTAATTTTTGTCTCGCTTTTTTTGTGTATCTACCCTGGCAAATTTCGTTCCGATAATATAAACGTAAATATAAGACGGCCATATTCTGAACTGCGCACAAGGACATCTATCGACGTGAAGTTATCAAAACAAAACACGCGAGCCGTGAGAGTGCCGCCATTTGTTATTTGTTGCGACATGACAGTGCGGAGTAGTGCTTTCGCAAGGTCATTGTATCTCTCCACTGGTCATTTATAAAAGTTGTAACATTCATTGAATGTATTTGCATTTACTGCCCTAATTTAATAATACTGTAACAGTTAAAGTGTAATATATAATTAAGCTCGAAAAAACTTACGTCAATTAAAACAATTCAATTTTTCATGAAAACATCTCTCCCCTGTCGTATTTCCCCTGGGAAAAAAACTGCCAGGGGAGAGATTCACTGACCAGGGGAGATAATATATTTGTGCAAACTAACTCAGACGTAGCTAAAATCTATCAACGTGAAAAAATTTGAAGATTGTGGAAGTATATTAACGACCTGGGCTGCAGAAAGCAAAAAAACTAGCAATTTAAAGTCCCAATGTTGTGGAGACAACCGTCAAATCACGCTACGGACTGTTACTTTTGCCTCACAAAAAGTTTAGATTTTAACAACAAAAACAAGAAGCATATACAATACCCTGATATTGCGTCAGTCACAAAACCTGTGTTGTATTCTAACGGACCACCCATCAGTGGATTACCCATCATTGCCTAGCAGTTCTAGTAGAGAAAATGAACTAGAGCACAAAAAAAATATTTAAAAATGTTTTTTGTGGATTGATAGTTGCAAAAATGTGTAATAGAGATATAATAAATATTTTAAAAACTTGACGTCCTAATTTTTTTCCACTTCAGTATCCAACTTAGGGTTAATTATTCTACCGATACACATTGGTTTCATCTATGGGCAAAAACCGTTGTAAAGTAGTGTAATTAATATGAAAGTCTGATAAAAATGATAGTCTAATTATAACTGTTAAGCACAATGTTTAGTAAAAGTTGATCTAATTTACTTTATTATTATTTTATTGCATCAAATTCTCTCCCCTGCCCGATGTATTTACCCTGGCCTTCTAAAAAGTACCAAAATATTTATAAATTGACTTGCCCTTACATGAAAAGGTACTTAAACGGGACAAAAATCGTAATATAAGTATTTAATGAAAAAAATCCCATTTTGCTCCTTGGCCGTATCCTCTATGGACTTGAAACCTCTTATCGTAGAATCACCCAGGTACAGATTCAATATGAAAAAAAAAACACCGATCGTATGTTTTCAATTCTTGTAATGTTAGATAATTAATGTCTATTGTTAATATGGTGACTGGCTCCAGAGCGTCTACTACACTATACTAATATAGAGTTATTCGCAAATAGTAGGTGTACCTAAAGTGTCACTTTCATGTCATACAATCATAGCATTTTTTAATCAACCGCCTAAAGCTTCTTTTTCGTATAGAATTCAGCATTAGTAAAATGAAAGCTAGCAAAACATACCTAAGTACTTGTTATTTTGATTTACGTCGTCTATTCGAAACTTCACAAAATCTATGTACTCATAGTTAATATTTCTTAATACAATCATTAATTCACGATGTCAATTTGTTACTTTCTTTTAAGTATTTTCGGATAACATTAGTTATAGCATTCTCACCTCGGATTGGCGACCGTTGCTTGCACATTGAGATTGGGAAGACTGCATGAATACCTATTTATGGCAGTCGCCAGGCAATCAGAAACACAGAGTACTGGTATTGCCGGCTATGTATGTGCTGAGGTCAGACAAAAGTCGCAAGGTTCCTGATAGTCAGTTGCATAATACCTTTGAACTAAAGATGATATCGATTAGAACGATTTCTATGTATTACTGTGCTTTTCTAGCTTATTCTGCCACGCTTCGGTTTATTTATTTACACCACAATGCATTGTTTTTTCCTTTGGCATGTCGGACTCCTAATGAGTAGATGTAGGACCCGTGACAGAAGTACTCAGGTAGATCATAGGAGTGGTGTAAAAGTTTGCTACGAGTGCTTTCCTTTTCATTGGAATACGAATCAATCTTCTGATCCGATTTTAGCGGCCGATCCCGTGTTCGTTAGTGTCATCGCGTGTAACTGTTCTTTGCGACGGGTCTATAGCAGCAGAACGATCAATGAGAACGGTAATATATTCAGCAAAACGAAAAAGAAGGTTTGACCTGAGACTTCCAAAAATCTTCGAGTGAGTTCAACGGACTGGTAGGGGTTTGAAATGCATTGCAAGAACGAAAAACAACGTACGACGCCGTTTGAAACATCCTTGTGCGGTGTTGTAGTGCGATCGATGCGTATTATTAAGGGCCAAGGGCAACTCGCGAAGGTCCTCAATGCCAATTTGCTTGACGGTTAAGGTGCAGCATGATATACTGAAATTATAATCCAAGGTGTAGGATAAACAGGTCAACCGTGATCAGATTTTGTAGCCATGCAAACTGCTCAGTTTTTTCTGATCTTTGTAAGTATGTAGATGACGGAAGTTTTTTTTTCACTTGAGCTACTGAATTTCCGATATCTATCAACATATCGTTCGCCCCTAGGGGAGTAGAGAGATACCTACTTAATCAGTGTTGTTAATCATTCGCTGTGCGATAGACTGGCTTGCCAAATTAACAACTGGCTGACGCAGATCAGCCAAAGCTTTTGTAATGACCTTAGACCTTGGCCTTATGATTTATGGTTCATGTACCTCATATTAATGTTGGCTTCACTTCACCGTCCATTGATGGGTTTCTATGTGTATACTTTCGTGCAGTAATTAATGGCCTTAAAGATAAAGCCTTCATAAATTGTCTCTGACCGGCCATCTTGACATAATCTAATCTTGACTAAAATTTTGCCACATACTTATTTAGGGCCTCTTTCGCAGTAAATAATATGGCGGTTTGGCAGTTTGTTTATAGAAAGTCTGCCAAACCGACGTGAATGCGAAACAGGTCCTTAGATAAAAGTAATTAATTCTTATGTATCTACTTATTAAAATTACTCCCATTCACGAATATACATTACGATACATTAACTTAAATGTGCCAAACGCGTATGAGTAGTACCTAATGATAAATGCCAATTATTATTAATGAAACAATGAACCTAATAATATGGATGATAGGTACTTATAGTATATCATAGGCAATTATTGGACTCAGGGCTGTTTGAAATTATAAGCATTTACAATATAAAACATTAAGACAAAAAAAATTAAAGGAAAACCGGGACATTAAACACTATGTTGATACTGATCTCTGAAGGTAAATTTATAGAATGTTTAAACTGCTGAACATTCTACGCAAGCTGTCAAACTGAGGTTTATAGTAGTGCGAGTAGGCAAACAGTTAGCCACATTTATACTGGCATAATATTTATGATGTATTATATTATATAATGTGCTACCAACTGAAGCTTACGAAGAGACTGGTAAAAACGTATCAATCATTAAAATTATTGACGTGACAGAACTGTCCCTCGAATACAATCAAAGCATGAATGAGGGTTGCAATGCTAACAGTTCAACGAGCGACCGGCAAAGATAGACATTTTGCACTTCAAAGTGAGTTAGGCTGTCTGTTTACCTATGTAGAAGAGCACAGATTACTGATACATGTCTACGATATAAGAGTGCTTATTTGACATAGGTAAATTTCAGTGGCCCGGAGAATCATTTTCGAAAATAAGGTACTTCAGTGCAGCTAAGCCGATAACAGAATTGTGAAAATTCAGCAAATACTATTTGACGAAATCTTAGAAATTAACAACAGATTACTTGTTTTTTTAATACGTCTGGCGAAAATAGTACCGTTATTATAGTTCATGCTATATTACTTTCGTTTAAAAAGTTAACGAAATAAAAGATATATATAGGACGACTAGATGTCGTGCCGGGGTAAGATAAATTAAGGAATCTGAACGTCCACCGGAATAACACATCGACAATACTTGTTGAAATAGGAAACAAGATGTGCTTCAAGCAGGGTACTGTTTACATAATTGTGGAGAAATTTACAAATTGTAGGGTTGTGATCTTGAGGATCGATAGAAAGACTTTACTGACCAAGTATTTGAATGTATAGGTATTATATTTAGAACCGATCAAGTTCGCCCGAAAATAAATAAATAAATGAAAAGATTTTGTATCTATTATTAATTATTACTTACTGAATTGACTTGGACAGAAGAAACAAAAGCTACTTGCAGCTGTGTAAACCGGTGTGTGTTTCATACTGTTTGAGACTATTCAGAATGGAAGAAGTTTGTTGTTTGTGAAATTAGAAATTTCAATTCACTAATTAAGTAATATAAGTATTTTGCTTAGGTACTCTTCAGACTTATAGCCCCGAACTAGAACGAACTGAGGGTAGTTGTGTGCCGTTACTCTACACATGCACCTAATTTAGTTTTATATCGCCCAACTGCGGAGCACGAAAGCTTGTCCAACGCCCTTACGCCATTTGGGCAACTCAAAAAATGATATCTAAGCAACATTCGAAATAATATTTTGTGCTCAAACATATGTATATAAAAATGCGGACGAGGAGCACTCTTGATTTCTATCAATAAACTCGAACTTAACCAAATGATCCTTGTTTGAACAACTATACTTAATAGCCTGATAGTACTGTCAATTCAGCGAAGATCCAACCTATTGTGTTAAAATTGACCACAACTTGAGGTGTTTCCATATTTCGTATAGTCACCTAAGTTATCATGTCGTTGTTGTCATAGAGTTAAAACATGTAGGTAGTGCTCTGAATGTTTGCTGTATATTTAAATATTTTAAAATATCGTACCCCGATTAACGATAATTAAGTGAGATACTTGTAGAAATAATTCAATTGTACATTTAGATTTTGCGTAACCACATTATTATGTTTAGAAATAAGCATATTCGATCCTTATGTACACAATATGTAGCGCGATAAGTAAATCATTTAATAAAAAGTTAATTTATACGTAATATAGAGGATTGAGCTAGTTTCAGCTAACTATCTACTAAACGAATGAGCATCTACATCGTTAAGTAGTACCATCTGTGGTAAGTACTAGAAAGAGTACGAAAGAGAGATGTAGGTGGTACTAAGAAGGTAGACTTTATTGAAACGGTATTGTTTTAAAAATGTTTTCCATTTCTCTGCGATATCGATGCGATGTATATACAAATATTGGTAGATACATCATAATTACTCACTTTCATAATAAATGTTATAAAATATCCCTACAAACAAAGGTGTGAATTTTCGTGTTTGCCTCTGTTGTCATGGCCAGCCAAAAAAGTGAGCTTAAAACGAAACTGCGAAGTGTATTTGTAGATGCACACAGACAATCACTTAGCCGTAGTTCACCACAAATAAATAATTTTAGTTAGTGCATGTTCGTCTGATAGTTCCGGTTAAACAGAAGCATCGTAGGTAAATGATTGTCTGTCGTACCACCGTCCAGGGGGCCTACTCCCTAAGTCCGTCAACGAAGTTAGTCGCCCGTCCGAAAGTAGCCCGAAACTCAGGAGCGAACAAGTGTCAAGTTCAACTTTTCGGACGGCAAAAACACATCGGTAGATTTGACAGTTGTCCCTAACAACTGTCAAATCGTGTTGTCATTCATTCTTAGTTCGGGCCTCGAAATAATCGTATGTCCGTAGGTGATAGGGAGTAGGAAACGCTCGTAACTAAAGCCGAAACCACGGTCTTCGTGCTTAGGGAGTAGACCCCCAGGCACGGAATAGATAAGGCCGACTTGTGCAACATCGTTTGTCCAGGGCTTACCAAATAAATCCCTATCAAGGCCATACAAACTTCACTGGGCTACCCCTTTAGTTCTAGGCTAAACGATGTTGCGCAAGTGGGCCTAATACATGGTACTGCGTAGTCCAGGGCTAGCACGTTATGTTAGAAACGTACATAATTACTATTATGCTTTATGAAGTGATGTAACCATTTCATCTACTTTCAAGGGGACAAATCAACGCGGAAGTCGGCAGCAAAAGCCGATACTTAGGAAACCATATTAATTTACTTTATAAATGCGATTGTTTATATCTGTTTTGAGCCACACCAAAATGTTTGGTTTTGTTTGCATACAAAAAACACTTTACTTAAGATTCCCACCAATAAATAGTAGAAAATATATTTTTATAATATAACAGTCTTATGCTCTAAGATGGCTGGCTTTATGCTGTAAGATCTGCCATTAAAAATTATACCTGATTTGCCATTAAAAATGTACCGCGATCTCTTTGATAGGTGCAATTCAAAAATGTAAGTCTGACTTTTTAGAAGTAGCTGTGTAGCTGTAGACTGTAGTAAATAGTGTAATATAACACACGGCCTGGGCCACATCGCGTCGTTACCTCGTTGTTTTCCGAACTTGGCTTGAGACACTGCTGTGTCTAGATACAAATATTAGCAATGTATTGAATTTTTGAGAAATATCCATGGCTCCTAATTTACACATCGTTTATTTTTATTGTATTCCAATGAAGTGGGTGGTTTTTAAAAATACTGTGTACCTACGTGGTGGCCAGGGCATAATACAGTCAACATCGCAACGTACCTAATTGAGGTTTGTCTCAAAACTAATCTTTGCTGAAAAAATAATCACATGTACAATAGTGTATAGTTATTATTAAAATGTAAATACTTAATCTTTCTGTCAAATTATGTACTGAATGATATGTGAATGTTTATTAATAATTGTGATAAAAGTAACAAAAAAGGCCCAAATAAGCGAGATTCGAATTAAACATACATAAACATAAATAGTACATTTTAATTAACGAACGGATCATGGTTTCCTAACTTTAGGTCCGTAGTTACACCGAGGATCTTTTGATCCTACAGCTGTCTCCTTTTAGTTTTCGTTCACATTTTAAATCTTGTCCTATGATAATTTCGTTTATAGCTGCTGATTGGGTATTCTTATTACGCGTAGATTTTTGGTTTGTAAATAATATAAGTTGTTAGAGTTAAAATGAATGGCTATAAGGGTTGTGACATACTAGATAGAACGAACTTTTGGAATTTTTGAATGAAGTTAATAAGTGTACCTCCAAAACGAATTATTCAGACTTACGTATGATAAAGAGAAATAAATATTTTGTCTGCTCTTGATCTGAAGAATGCATCCCTGTTATAATTTGATTATTAATTTTGTACATATATTTTGACGAATTTAAGTACCTACATACCACAGAAATCTCAATAGGTAGTTATTCAGATTTCTACGGTACGTATACTGTTTATCTCTTGTAAATAAATGCGCTTCGTTTGTATTTAATTTAGCTGAAGCGATATAGTACCTAATTTCCTATTGTATTTTATCTTGTACAAAATTCTTGTGATGGGGTGCTTTTTACACTGATAATCTTCCCTTGTTTTTGTGTACGAATGAATTAATGTTACATTGATATTACTTGATGTAATAAAAAAATAAAACTAATCGTGTTTTTTTACTAAACTACCTACCTATGACATCCATCGAAAATTTAAGTGCTAGGCACTTGTCAATCTTGCAGTCTCCATCTTTCTCTATCCAGGGTCAATTCTTTCACTTCTCTATATGTTATCACTTCCGTCTTTTCCTTCAATTGGTCTGTGTACTTTCTGTGTCAAAGAGAAAAAGCAAATTCTAGAATGTAAATAGAAAGAAGAAGAGGGAAAATGATTGGTTACTTACTGCGACACGACAGCTTTATAACCAACATCATAGAAGGTAAGTTAGAGGCAAAGGGAAAACTAGAATACCTACCAACTTTTTAAAAATTTAGCTACCTATGCAGCTTTTATGCGGCTTTTTCATAAAAATACTAACGCCCGTATTCGGAGTTTTGTTGTTATTATCAATTCGGAATTTATCTCTCTCGCACGTGTGACTCGGCCGTGGGCCCGAGTTGGACGGGTATCTGTCTGTCCATCGTCTGAGTCTGTAGTGTCTGTACCTATGAGCTTCGGTCAGTGACACTGCACATCGTGCTTGGTATGTGATGTGACTTTGACGTTGAGGAAGGCTGGTTACTGCACGCTTCCCCCAAATATTTCAATCATTATTTTTTTTGGTTAAATATTTCTTTATTTCTTATGTAAGATACCTAACAATTGCTTACATGAGGAAATAACTTAAATACAACAAAATAATTACTGAGTGTAGTTATAAAGTAGGTACAAGATAAATATTTTTGTTGAGAACTACAATAGTTAATGTGGGTGCATCTAAATTTTTGGTCGATTACACCAAATACCAGTCATGGTAACTGCATGAGAACTGCCGACTGGATGTGCAGTCCACTTGTCCACAATGATTACCTATTTACGAAGAAATGAATCATACTTATTATTCACCAATTAAGAATATTATTAGCCCCCCTGGTATCGTTTCAGGGTGAACTGCACTGAAGAATGTGTCAGCCCTTGGTTGATCAATGCTACGACTTGTGCAACTTGTGCTGGTATTAAAGGCATTTTGTTAGTTTTAAGGCACCTTTAATTATTTGATTAAAAGCAAAAATTCAATAACCAAACGTTTCACTTTTCTTAATTACCCATTACAAGAGTCTATATTATTATTTATACATTAGGTATAGACTCAAACATAATGAAACAAACTAAAGGCTCACATTTTTTAGAGCTAACTTCAGTAGTTACCTACCTAATAACAAACATTTGTTGAAACAGTTGTAATCGCGAAATAAGCGCTTGGCCAAATGGATGAAATAAATTACCAATCAGAATAAGCACATTACTCCACTCCATACACAGTAATAAATCACGCGTAATCGTTTCTAAATATGAATCTAATTAGCATTCCTACAGCTATTGCACACTACTATTTATACGAGTGTTCTTTTAGCAACAAGCATGGTATGAATCGTAAGAGGCGTTACGTCACAGCGATTTAGGCCAACAAGCGCGCGCCGTACAGCAAATGGCGCGGCGCGACGGCGCACGGTCAGGGCCCGCTTGTCCCTGACCACGGTCAACGGCATCGTTTGAAGGTGCCCTCCGAAACGGAATACAGTCACAATGCCAGCGTTCATAACAAGGTAATATGTATGTAGGCAGACGTAGACAATTTTTTTTGACTTGCTATTTCGCCGCTGTTCAACGTGATGTTTTAGACATACATTCTGTCAAAAAGGTAGGTATCGGGAATGGATGATTTGTTTATGGTTCCAAATTCAATTTGTTTTTATTAGATTTGCACAACTCTGTTCCATTTTGGCGTGGAGTTTGAGTTGCATCTGTTAATTAGATTAAATACTGCGCTGTTTTTAATTGGATCATAATTATCTAGTGTGTATTGCGAATTTCATAATGGACAAAAACATCGAACAAAGAGTTAGTCTTAAATTTTGCATCGCCAATGGAATTTCGTGTTCGGAATCACTGAAAATGTTACAGAAAGCTTATGGTGAATAGACTTTATCAAAAACACATACTCATGAGTGGTACAAAGCGTTCAAAAGCGGTCGAGTTGTGATGGAAGATTTGCCTCGCTCTGGTATGCCATCAACATTTTCAACAGAAATTAACATCGCGAAAGTGAAGGAAATAGTGACAAAATCCTCATTCAAGTTTGAGAGAGATAGCCGGTGAACTTTCTCTGTCTTACGAGTCGATCCGTACCATTTTAAATAATTACTTGGGCATGAAACATGTTGCCGCTCGGCTAGTCCCAAAAGACCTGAATTTTCTCCAAAAGCTCAATCGCATAAGAGTCGCTGAGGACATGCTAGAACGAGTCAATTCCGTTCCAACATTCATGAAACGCATTGTTACTGGTAACGAGACGTGGGTTTACGAGTTTGATAAGCAAACTAGTCAACTAACTTCGGAGTGACGCCTTCCAACTGAACCGAAACCGAAAAAACCACGCCAAATTCGATCAAAAGTAAGTCATGTTGACTGTTTTCTTTGACTATCGGGGTGTTGTGCACTCGGAATTCTTGCCGGAAGATCAAACGGAAAATAAAGAATATTATTTGAGCGATAAGCGGCGTTTAAGAGAGCAAATTCGACGAAAAAGGCCGGATTTGTGGAAAGAAAATTCTTGGATTTTGCATCACGATAATGCACCTTCGCACAAGGCCACCATTGTGAACGAATTTTTGACCAAAAACTCAACAAATGGATACCATCGAGCAACCACCTATTCTCCAGATATGGCTTCAGCCGACTTCTTTATTTTTCCTAAACTCAAATTACCACTTCGTGGCACCCTTTTTCATTCGGTAGAAGACATAAAAGGAGAATTCGCGGCGAGAACTGAACTCAATTCCAGAAAAAGCGTTTAAAAAATGTTTTGATGATCGGATTATTCGTTGGCGTAGGTGTATCGTTTCTGAAGGAGCATACTTTGAAGGCGATTCAATTTGGATGAATAACTACTAACATTTTATGTAGGTATTATTGATCTTTTCGCGGTACGTTCTTGACAGAGTACTTAGTAACATGTACAAAGTGGTTAGTCATACTTACTCATTACATCGACTATATCACTTCCCATTTCCATTGTCTGTATGCATTTATTACACAATACATTTGATCTGACGTTCCTTTTGAATAAATAAAATGTTCTATGGATAAGTGTGTGCTACCTACATTATAATTATAATTCAGATTGCTATGCTGATTCTTTATCAATACGTCGTCGTGTGCATTCTAGATAAGCATACTGAAGTTATGTTGTGTAGTGACTTTAAATATAAGTATATTATTATTCAATAAGTATATTATATTATATAAGGCGTCGCGGGTGTGTGCCTGTGCCGGTGCTTGGGGGAGGCGAGGTTTATCTTGTCATTAGGCGCTAAAGGTGACATTGCTCGGTCGTCGACCTAAAAACCGCTTTACTTTTATTCCTATTTCGGTTTTGTCTTACTTTTAAAGCAACTGCTCCGATAGTATACCTACAGAGAAATGTCTATCATCACAGATTAAATAATAGTTACCGGTAAACCGGGGTTACTTTCAAATACAGGGGCGACATTGATAGTTACTAAACATTTTGCATTTGGTTAAATATCTGTGTGAAAATGGAACTTGTGCATTTTAATTTAATATTGTAGGGAACGTTGACAGTTTTCCTATTTTACCATTCAGTATAGAGGTGTCTGCGATGTTAGATGGCGATGATAAAAAATATTAAATGACACCCCTGAATATGTAAAAAAAACGAGTTTTAGATTTTTCGATTGGGGCTACTTTGAAATTCAATGATAGAACAGAGATCATCAAAGTAGAAGCTCTACGGTCCAAGTTTGATAAGGAACATTTCTCCTTTTTGCTATCGAAAACTGTGCTCTATAGTTTTTTTTATCTAGTCTATGTGATTTTATATATCTCAGTTAATTGAGTCTACATAAAATATTTTTGATGTAGCAGCTAAAAGCGAAAATAAATAAGATACAAACACATGAAGCTCAAAAAATTGATCAAAGTAACCCCGTTCTACGGTACTTACTACGCTTACTACGTAACTATCGTGCTATGCAATATTACCAGCTAGCAAGTGTGATTTGCAGCAGTAGGTATATAATATACATACATAGAAGTAATAAGTACTACGTACATATTATATATAATAGTGTATTATTAGTCTGTAGATACAGATGTCTATATTTACAAATTAGTGATATATTATGTATATTTACGAATCTATAATAATCTGTTGAAGACATTATTAGTAGTTATTAAATCACAACTAGTAATGTTTTAAGAGGAATCTATAATTTTTATCACACCAGATAGACTGAAAATAACAATATTTGCGTGTTGCATCTTCATTCAAACACAAGAAACATTTAAAATTCATAATGATTTTGCTCTTCAGAGTAAGAATAAGAATACACAAGGAATAAAAAATTATATGTATACACACCGAGTGATGCGGACCTATTTTATTATGCCTCACTTAATTATATCATCACTCATCTGCCTAGCCTTTTCCCAACTATGTTGGGGTCGGCTTCCAGTCGAATCGGTTGCAGCTGAATATCAGTATTTTACTTATATATATTTTAATTATATCATCACTACATAGCAGTGGCGTAGGGTGAAGTTTCTTAAAAGGGAAGCCGGACCAAAAAATGCTTACCTTGCTCAAGTTTGATGCGTGATTTCCAGTAACTACTAGTTTCGAAAGGGAAGCCGATAGGAATCGAGTTGTATGGAGCCTTCGCCACTGCTACATAGTATAAAACAATGTCGCTTCCCGCTGTCTGTCCATATGTATGCTTAGATCTTTAAAACTACGCAACGGTTTTTTTTTAATAGATAGAGTGATTCAAGAGGAAGATTTATATGTATAATACATGCATATTATAGTACTACCCGTGCGAAGCTGGGGCGGGTCGCTAGTGCAGTATAAATTTAAGAGAGGCATGATAAAATAAATAAATACAAAGATATAAAGTATTTAGTTAGTAGGTGAATAAAAGCAATCAGGAATAGAAAGCAATATTATCTTTTTAAGTCCTACATTAAATTATCAAAAGAGACTAGTTCATATTTACTTACTTACATCATAATAATTAACATACTTTGGATCTCGAAACGTTCTGGATAGCGTGACAATTGGCGTCCAAGGGTCTACCTTTGGGATCAAGTTCACGTTGGAGTCGAGGCCAAGGCCACTCCATTTCGGCCCATGCGGGTAGGGTTACCATTCGTCCGGATTTGTCCGGACATGTCCGGACTTCTAGACTTTTGTCCGGAACTTTAATTTGTCCGGATTTTTTGGCTTAGATGGAATTCGAGTAATGAAACTTACTTATGTAATATCAAATAACTTTTTAATCTTTATTAACTTCTCATTCATCTCAAAATATAATTTTTTTAACAATCAACTTAACGAGATCAAACAATAAATCTTCGTATGTTTGCATTTTGTGACTAAAATGTCCGGACTTTTATTGAAATGTCAGGCTTTTTGTCAGGACTTTTCAAATTTCTAAATGGTAACCCTACATGCGGGTGTCACAAGGGGCGAAAAAGTTATTAGGTATACCTATTGGAATAAGTCGAGAGGATGGACAGCAGCGGCTCCTGGGGCCTAATTCTCCTAAAATAAATCTTGATAAATCACAACCGAACCAAGGCCGAACCGTTCATTCAGACAGTTCTCAATTTCAAAAGCTATCAAATTGTTTGACACAAAAAACAAAATCAATCATTTTGAAAGTTTTCGAAAACAAAAACTGACTGACGGTTGTGGTGCGATTGCGTTTGGCAACAATTTATTTTAGGAGAATTAGGCCCCAGAGGGCTGATTTATACCGATCAGTAATTACGAATTGTTTGCCGATCGCGCTGATTATGGCAATATTTTTCAACGTGTTTTATAAAATTATTAGGCTGTATTCAGCAGTGCGCGCTTTTACAGGGTGATGAAATGGGTAGTAGATTTCAGGGTCGTAGCACACATGAATAAAAACTCGGTTTATTTATTCATGTGGCCAGAGGCTCTGAGGCCCCGGGGCAGTAAGTGATCGAGCCGAGTGAAAGGCCCTTTATCTACTCGGTTGGGGGCCCCTAGTTACTAGTGTTGAGTAGGACATACAAGAGGCAGTACATTTGTCCCGTACATGACGTCAAAATGTAAGAGCGGCTCGACATTTAAAAGTGTACTACTTCAACTTTTATGTCGCGGTAGTCGCATTACTCGTTACTCTCGGTAACGGTAAGTAAACTGTAGGGTGAGAAAGAGAGGGAACGAGGCACATGCTACAATAGCACGTCATTGTCAGTGTGTCAGTATCAGTGGACATTACGCGACCGCGACTCGACTCGCCGCAGTAACGTCAAATGTCATATTCGTACTCGTTACTTCAATCGTATCACCGAACTTCAGTACGCCTCGCCTCATTTGAAGTAGTACATTGTACTGGCTTAGAGCAAAAAAGAGGCTACTCTTACAAACTCTTTTTCAAGTCGTGTCCTACCCAACACTACTAGCTACCTTTTCGAGCAGCAGTTGTCGACCAGTTTAGTTTGTTATCTCGTAGCGTCTACGATTCTCGTAATGAGAGAAACAGAGGTACCTTACAGAATAGGTCGACAGCTGACTAATAGAATCGTTCTGAATCAGTAGGCTGGACGGATCTATTACAATTTGGAAGTTCAAAGCGAAGTAATTAGGATTTTTGATTAAGATGTCTGAAAAACACATAATACGGCAAGAGAAGGGCGTGGAAGTCTCTCCGATTTATACACGGTGTAAACGAATTCGTGTACCTAATTCCTTCAAACTACATGATCTATTAATGGTAGGTATAGATTAACCCCGCACGGTATTTAGATTGATTAAAAATAAAACTTTTTTGGTTCCGCAATTTTTTTACGTCATAGAAAATTTCGATGCCGTGCATAAATGAATGAAAGCACGGCGAGTACGGCGACACAGCTGATGAGCACGACTAGCGCGATATCGCTCCACGCAGTCACTTAACTCGGGACGCTAAAATTACCTAGGTACTCAGATGAAAACTTTTTTAGCTGATTCTAAAAAAAACCTATGCAGGGTCAATCAGTGTCACCAGTAGATCACGTGGTTTGAAGGAATTAAACGAATTCATTAATTTGCACCCTATAAACAAGCCGAAACCAAAAACCTATCTATCGAAGTTAGCCGTACTTACTAAAGATAGACAGCATAGTCATACCTATAGGGTTGGAAAAAAAACAGTTTTTTTTATTTTCAAACAGTTCAAATTGTTTTAAACAAGTGTTTTTTTTTTGTTCTTTTTATTTTAGGGCATTATTTCAAAGGATAATATTTTTGTGTTCACCAAAAATCTTAAGGTACATCTATGTATGCATTTCTAAAATATTGATCATAAACCCGTTTAATTGTTTTACTATAATTAAACTACTCGGCCAACAAAATATGTTACATCAAACAAATTCCAAATTAACACCAAGATATAACACTTTTTTATTGTAGTGCGCTGCAAATATTCTATCGTAACAATAACTATTTTATTCTTCCCCGAAAAATACTGATCGTGCACCAAATATTCCTGAATGTTACACAAAATTTTCAGTATGCATCCTAGTACCGTATACCCATTTAAAACGGTTTTGTACAACTTTTATGTTACTGAAATAATTATAATTGAAGAACAAATAATGCATTTCGTAAAACATTACTTCTAAGACTTATATTTATTTTACTGAAAATGGTTTTGGCGCGCTTGCGACGCGATGCCTGCCTATTGCTCTCTGTTGTGCGACGGAGACGGCGCGCGGCAGCGTGGCGATGGCAGGCGGGGCGGTTCGTTGAGTGAGATAGAGATATTGCAGGATCATAGGAGAAAGCGAGACGTTAGATACACGTGCGACGTTGCCGGCATGCTTCCAGTGTTTGTTAATTTACTATTATCCTGTGCGCGGCGAAGAGATTCTGATTTATTGTTTTAAATGTGGGATCTTTTGTTTTAATTAAGGAATAGTAACAAAAACTACACCAACAAAAACTAACAAATAGTTAGTTTTTGTTGTTGTTGAATATATCGAGTATTTTAGTATGGAACCAGAACAATTACCACTTGATATAGAAAATCAAGATAATATTCCCGTGTATTGTTCGGAAAGTGAATCTGAAACGGAAGAACCGTCTATTAAAAAGAAGAGGAGTGTAGGTAAAACCTGGGTATTGGTATCAAGATACGAAAATGTTCAAGAAGCAGAAAAAGCAGTAAGTATATGATGAGAAAGTATGGTCATTGAGGAAGACTTGCAGAACAGAAGAAGGTATAAAAGAGTACTACCGCTGTAACCAAGTCAAAGCTCGTGGCCCTCAGTGTGCATCACAACTATATTTACTTTTTGAAGCCACTTCTGATGCTGTTATTATTTATCGCTTAGACGCTGATCATGATCACGAGAGTATTAGTAGTCAAAGAAAATATGGTATTTGTCAAGATACAAAAGAAGAAATAAACAAGTTATTCTCATTGCATTTAAAACCGAAGGCTATATTACACCGTTTAAGTCAGACACCGGGTATCACAGTACCTACGATAAAGCAACTGAACAACTACTTGTCCGATCGCCGCCGCGCAGTTTACGGACCTTCTGTTATCAGTCTGGGGGAACTGGAGAAATGGCTAATTGATCATTCTGCGATACCTGAAGATGAAAATGAACCGTATGTTATCTTCTACTACGTATATGGGTGCGAGTCTCCCGTTTTTCGTTTTGGTGTCAGTACAAAGTCTTTGCTAAAATTGACAACAGTGGCAACCAACATACACGCAGACGCTACGTATAAGATTGTGTGGCAAGGATTCCCCGTGTTAGTGGTGGGAACTACTGATAAAACCAAAAAAAATTGTCCTTTTTGTTTGGCCATTTCTAGCTCAGAACGCAAAGAAGATTTTAAAATGTTATTTGAACAGCTTAAACATAGCGCTTACACTCTGTATTCGCATGTAATGCAGCCGAAGGTTTTAATTTGTGATGCAGCCAAGAGTATTCAAAATGCGTTTACGGAAGTATTTGGAGTTGAGACTACAGTCAGAATGTGCTAGGCTCACGCTAAAAAGAATATTCAGAAACAAGTAGTTAAACTAGTAGACAAACGACTGCAGAAAGATCTTCTACAAGGCATCGACATTTTACATTCTGTCACAGCACCGGGCGTGTTCAACACCGCTTTAGCAGCTTTTTTGAACAAATATAAAAGTCAAAAGGCTTTTATTACATACTTCAAGGAAGAATGGGTAATACAAAACCCGAATTGGTACCTAGGCGCTTCGGACGGATCTCCATCTACGAATAATGCACTCGAGGCTTTCAATAGGAGCATAAAAGATAGCCACACCCTTAGGGAACGAATTCCACTGTCCCGGTTTCGTGCTGTTACTCTTGACATGGTCAAGCAGTGGTCCGAAAATTATATAGTGGACTCGTTTTCAAGCACACCTTTGATAGAACTATCTGATTGGACATCAGCATACCAATGGGCGAAATTGAACAAAAAAGTGAAAACCATATCAACAACAGCGATACAAAAATCTTATCTAGTCGAAGGTTCAGCAACCAATAATGTTCCAAACGGGCAAAGTTGGGAGACATTCGATGAATTTCAGAAATTTGCCTTTACTCACTGGACAGTTGTCTTGCCTTCCCAAAATAGTGACTGGGTAAATGGTCAATGTAACTGTCCCGAGTTTTTTAAAAATTATAAATGTAAACATGTTACTGGACTTGCGATCAGGCTGAAATACATAACACCTCCAGTAGAGGCCAAAAACATAGCTATCGGGCAAAAACGAAAACGTGGGCGTCCTACAAAGGCAAAGTGCGCTTTATTGGTGCAATAATTTAAAGAAGTACTGCAGAGATTGAGTGGACTGATAATGTGAACATTGTAGGAGTAAAGACTTTGTTTAACATTTTGAATTATTATGGTTCGTACTGATTAGTATTAAAAAAACATTTTTAGTAAGCATTACATTTTATAATGTGTTCATTTTTTTATTAATAAAGCTACATTGGACATTAATTGGTGTTTGATTCAAATACATTTTGCAGTGCATTATCTGAAGTAAAACTAAAAAAATAAATGCTTGTTTTTAAAATTAGGTGGATTACTATTTTTACAAATTTGCAACAGTTGTTAAATAGATGCTCGTTATGACATATTTTAATTAACATATTTTGGTGCACATTCAGTATATTTGGTGGAACACAGGCAAAATTAGGTAAATGAAATGGGAATAAATTGAAGTACTTTTAAATACCATCCTATTTCAAATAGGTATTTATTAATTTGTTTACTAATTAGTTTCATTTCTAGACTAGATCTTTTCAAATTCGCCATAGTAAATTAAATATTTACAAAAAACGATCAATGGATAAACATTTATTTTATGTTGCGTATCTCTAATAATACTGAACGCTTTACATTCACCCTGTATGTTCTAACCTTCTAACTAATGTTGATTTTTAAATTGGGTGACACAGGGAGGGATTTTCCTAGCGGGACTATACCGGCGGGGAATTTCCTGTGAACTATGAATTATATTATTATTTTGATTTGAAATTGAAATTTTGAATATTCTATTCTAATGCATGTTGCAAAAATAGGTTGTTATCTTGTCCCATATAAATCCTGGTAGTTACTTAGATCTTTGTTTGATTGAATAATTTACTTATCACAAAAATAATGTTTTATTTAATTACAATGCCAATAAAAGTTCAAAAATGTAACATAGCAATAGCATAGACTCAACTGGTTTTATGTCAAGCTATTTAGACTTCAAAATATTAATTTATTTTCATTTTATATCCATTCATTCGCCATGAAAAGTAGTTTTAAAGCTTGGTTTTTTCTTATTGTTTTATACAATGCTTAAAACTTGTTTTAATCTGTGTTTTTAAACGTGTGATAAAAACACGGTTCAAATTCAAACTGTTTTAAACATATGTTTTAAAACAACTTGTTTTAATCATGCCAACCCTGGCATACATTACTTGGAGCTTATGTAATTTTTTTATTAGTAGAGCAAAGAAGTAGATAGATTATTAGGTACCTACTTTCGGCCGTTCGTGTAGAAAAATATTTACTTGGTGAAAAAAATCTTATGAGAATTAAGTAGGTACCTACTTACATTAATAACGTCATTATACTTAGTTGATATCAAACAAGTCCGAAGCGAAAAACTTAATTTTATAGAAAAAATAATAAAATGTGAATAAAAAATGTTTTTTCTTCATTCTTAATGTAATGAATTACCTACCTAATTTATTTACACTTTTTATTTATTTAAATCAAACAGACAACTGTATCAGATGTGCTGCTTCCGTGTAGTGTAGAGGACCCAACAAGATCTTTTTATGAGGCCAAAGATAGAAGAGAAATTACGCTGTTAATTAAAATCGGTTTAGTTGAGATAAATAGATCCAGTTCTAAGTAAAGTCAAGCAAAACGAATTAATTAAAAAAGAATCAACATTTAAAAAAAAAATCATTCGCGTTCCTTTAAATAAAAAAAGAGAGTTTTTTTGTGTACATATCCTATGGATTTTCTAGTCGTAGTATGGGATTGGAGGCTTAGTTTAGATAAATCTACTTGTATACTAGTTTAAAAAAAGTAAAAGCAGTGTCTGACTATTTTATGGCATGATTGTATTGCATTTTATAAAGATTATAAGGTATAAACTGGAAAAACTTTGCTAAAGATCGCAGAGCAGGCTAAGGAATCAACTACAATAATAATTAAAAGAAAAAAAAACTATAATACGTTTCTCATGAAAAGTTTCCATTACGTTACAAAGCATTATTAACCTAGGAAATAACTAGAAGATTACATAACTTATTGACATAAGATTGACACTTAGGTACTCATTGCATTTGCAACATTGTTGCATCTATCTACATTCACGAGATTACCAATAAAACAACCGAGGTACTAGGTCCAACGTTGAAATTAGGAAAAATGATCCTTAAGAGTAGTACGGAAAATAGATTTTCCTACAACAGAGCCTCTAGTATCACAAACGGTACTAAAAGAGATTAACGGGCAACGAAAATTGTTCCGTATGCTAGCGCTGTTACGGTTCAGAATCGTATGGCTCGTAGCGTCGTAACGCCCACGGTAAAGTAGACGAGCATTGAAATCGATGGATGCAGCCGGCTGGGGAGGGCTGCTAGAGTGGCCGGGAGAACCGCGCGGTTGCTCGGCAACCATCTCTCGGCGCGTGTTATTATAATCTAGGTACGACTAAAACTCATTTTAATTTCGCAAAAGCCAAGGCGATATTTCGAAATAACACATTAAAACAAACCGGATTAGACACGGAATCCGACGACGTCAGCGAGATCAAAGACTCATTAACAAATTCAGTAGGCGTAGAGGTTGGAGGTAACGTTACTGTAGGTGCCTTAATTGTTCTTTATCGTTTTTTTTATCCATAATCTTCAATTAAAGTATTTTGAAGTGAGACGAGAACGAGTTGTGTACAGTAACTAGTACCTGAGCTATTCTACAGCGCCAGCGCCCTTGGCACGCGCTCCCGGTCGCCTGGGTGACGCGCGGCGACCTTGTTCAGACTTTTCGCAATTTTGCTACCACTTGATATTCGAACATCTATAGACGCGTGGGTATATCAAAACTTTAACACAATTTAAAACGAACCTCTATTTCTAGGCAGTAAAAAGGCGTTAGTTAGGTCATGCCAATGACTTTCTATAGCGCGGGGTGCCTACGATTCGAAAATCCGTCGCACGAATATCATTAATTGATATTTTGTTGTTTAGAAAAGAAGTAAGTAAGCTTTTTTTAATAAAATACAGGAATCCATTACATCTACAAAATTAAGAAAATGAAAAAAAAAAATAATAAGTAGTTTCGACGCTTAATAATAATTTTAGAAAAAAAAAGGCATGTTATCGACGAAGTCGAGGTTTGGTTGGATTTGTTTTTCCAGTACATAAATAAAACACAAACATTGAATATTGAATAAATTAACGACTGAATGAAAAAAAAACTTGGAAGTAGTTAAAACTAACACATTTTTTATTGAGTTCTCAACTGCTTCGCTAAATGAGAATAATGAATACGAAGTCACATAATCTAGAATAGGTACCTGGTGCCTTGTCAAGGAAGATGAATATTTACTTCCTTGATTTCCTTGCTAACCAAGTTTTATAAGGGGTTTGCGAGTAAGGTTATGAATAAATTACTTAATCAGGTAATTATTAAATTCATGATTTTATTGAAAATTTAACCAAGCTTGATCGTGCATTAACGTTGAGTAGCTGGCTAGCACCACCATGGCTGCACGGATTATTAAAATAAGTTATGGTACTTTTGCCAATTTGGTTTTCAACGTGTCGTAATTATTTTTGTTGTATGTTATTCTACAAGGACAAAGATAACAGGAAGAAGTAGAAATAATTTTTCATTTGGAATAAATTCTGTACGTTACGTTAAACGTAAAAAAAAGACGTAGATAGCAAGAAACAGTTGCTTAGCAAGGTTACTACTTAACCGCTTAAGGCATTATAATTATGTACCTACGTACAGCTATTGTTCGAGTAATTTGCTTATTTGCTTGGTAATGAGTAATGAGTCAAACTGAATCCAATGAATTTATTTAAGTTTTTTATAGAAGCAAGAGTCTCCACACAATGGGTGCCTGAAGGGGGACGGTGCCCGCCGCGGTAGGCCCAGAAAGAGGTGGCGAGATGACCTAGACGCGTATCGCGAGGGCTGGTTATGAGGCCTTTGCCTAGCAGTGGTAAAGCATAGGTAAAAAAAAAAAATTGTTACGCGACTGCGAATTCGAGGGTGAGAATAAATAAATAATTTTAGGTTACCTATAATGTTTTATTGAATAACTAAAGAGGACCGGACAACGTGGTCCAAAAGACCAATAACGACCACACACATGTCATTAAGGTATTATAATGTACTACAATGGTTATTAAGGCGGCTCATTTAAAATTGCAGTGAGAAAGTTATGGGGTTGCAAAGTGCTACGTTCATTATTCTCGCGATAGGTTAGAACGGACAAAGTACTTCTTAAGGCGCTTCCCTCACCGCAAGTGGCGCCACTTCAGAAAAAAGCATTATTTCTGTCAACACACAACATATTGAAATTTTCGAACACCAAATACCAACACTAGAGCTTCTGCATTCGAAGTTTTAGCGATAAGTACCAAACAAAAACGGCCGTTTTTAGCATTAATTAAGTACTAAAATTCTAACCTAGGATGTCAAGTGTTAGTTTTTGGTGTTCAAAAATTTTTACAACACTTGACTAAAATGTTGTACGTACGAAATTTCAATAGGTATGTTGTGTGTTGACAGAAATAATGCTTTTCTTCTGAAGTGGCGCTACTTTCGGTGAGGGAAGCGCCTTAAGACCAATAACAACCACAATACAAGGTTAGTCAGAAAGGGGGGGGGGGGGTACTAATTCGAAAGGGTGTTAAAGTACCTATAACAATGAATAACTTTTGTTCTACAACTTTCCCCAAAAGTCAATAGTTGAGGAGAAATAGCTGTTCAAAGATGTCATAAAAATACGCTAAAAAACAAAAATATTGTTAGGTTAGGTACTAGGGTTTTCGCCCCGGGTACCCGGAACCGGGAATTCCCGGGAATTTGGGGATTTTAGGACCCGGGAATTATTTGGCGGGATTCCCGGGTACCCGGGAATTTTTTGAAATGAAGAAATGATGATGAAAAATGAAGGGTTTGCACGCTTCCGAAGATTTTAGAGCATGTGTGAATGGGGTAAATGTATCGTGATGTCAGCACACAGTACTGTTGTCTCTGTTTAGTAAACAAATTCTAAACGCTTTTTTTTTGTAAATTTTTTATTTTGTAGAAACTATTCACAATCTTTATCTTTTGTGTAATTTCGAGATTTATAATGAAAATACACAGGATGTAAACGAATTCGTGTAATTCCTTCAAAAAGCGTGATCTATTTTTTTGTAAATTTTTCATTTTGTAGAAACTATTCACAATCTTTATCTTTTGTGTAATTTGAGATTTATAATGAAAATATACGAATTCGTTTACACCCTGTAAACGAATTCGTGTAATTCCTTCAAAAAGCTTGATCTACTGATTAACCCTAAATGGTTTTTATTTTAAATACAAAACAGTTTATTTAAAAAAAAAAGTTCTGTTTTCGAGCCCTTTTTGCGCCCCGAGTTAACCGACTGCAAAGAACGATTTCGTGCTAGCCAGCTGTGTCACCGTGCTTTCATTCATTGATGAGTCGAAATGTTCCAACGAATAAAAAATTTATTTAGCATTATTTTTTGTACCCTATTAAATTAGCTGGTTGTGTTTCGATCACATATCACTACCGCAAGAAAAAAAAACTTTTATTTTTAATCTAGCTAAATCCCGTGCTCGGTCATTCTACACCAGTAGTAGATCATGTGGTTTTAAGGTATTACACGAATTTGGTAACACCGTTTATATTCATTCACCCTATTGTTATTCCGTAATATTTTGCCATATTATAAAAAGTCTTCTTTTCATATTATGTAAAGAAGACTTTTTTTTCATTAAAAAAACTCGCGACGTCACACAATAAATAATAAATAAAAGACGTAACTGTTCCTAGTTAATTTTTTTAAATAATGTAAGATTTTTTATTTTATTAAGAAAAGTCGGTTGGTATGTTAGACAATTTATCAATTTATCATGTTTATGGTACTTACACAAGTTTAATGTTGAAATATACGAGAAAAACTATATTTATACAAAAAACATGAAAATTCCCGGGTACCCGGGAATTCCCGGGAATTAAGAGAAAAAATTCCCGATTCCCGGGAACTCAAATAGGCCGGGAACGCGAAAACCCTATTAGGTACCCTACCTACGTACGTGCGATCACATATTTTTTCGAGACTTTATTTGCTCGCTTCTTTGACACGGAGTTCATTTTTAATTCGTTGATTCACTTACAAACGCAGTATGGCCTAGGTCGATTGATTTCGGATCGGCGAAATTTGCCCACTAGGGAGTAATTATGAATCATATTAGTAGTTTAGAAATCAACCTCCTGGCTGATATCAACATACCTGACAGCCACTTCGTTACCTACTTACGTTGTTCCACGGCTACGGTTAAAATTATAAATTATTTGTCTTGCCCTCCCCACTTACTAATCCCACACATCGGAAACGTTGCCTGCCATCTGCCATATCCTTTTACACAACATCTGTCGCTTTTTTTTGGTACGCATACCGCTGCTTGAGAAATAATATCATCATCGTATTTTTTAATTTCAATCACAGGTTAGTCGGAAAGGGGGTACTAATCCGAAAGGGTCTACCTTTTATAGCAGAACTTTTTACGTCATAATATTGTTTTGCATAACAACGGATAGCATAAACTTCATTTCGCAGAAAATCATTTCGCATACACTCAGTTTTCATACATTCAAAACTCATAATTTTGTTAGTCAGAATCATCTTTAGGCATAATGTTTATATCCATAATAATTAAAAAGCAGAAACATCATATCGCAGAAAATTCAACACCAAGGGACAAAACCAAGTAAAGTATTAAACGATTGCTTATTACGAAGCAGGCATGCAACATGCAGCAGGCATGCAGCATGCAAGCAGGCATGCAACATGCAGCAAGCATTGTTTCTGTCACGGCTCCGGCGCGGCGCTGCGGGGTTTGGGCGGCGCCACGCGAGCTCATCGTCACAGATGGTTTTAACGCTCACCACTGCAGCTTAAGCTTGCTGGCCGGCTTTGCCGGCCAGCCTCAGCCGCGGTGGCGGGCCTTCGAACCGGGTTCCTTCTATTTGGCAGAATCTTGATACTCCGATTTTTATTTGGCACAACTCACATGGCATAATCTTATTTAATCGAATATTTTTAAGGCATAAAAATTATTTAGCATAACTTTTGTTTGGCAGAATATTTACGTGTCCGAATTTACAATGGCATACTTTTATCTTGGCAGAATTTTTTTTCGCATAATTACCTTTGCCATACTTAATTAATATTATGCATAATTTTGTTTAGCATAACATTTATTTAGAGATACGATTATTTGGTATGGGTGCATATTTGAACATCAAAAATTAAAATAGATGTATCTTCTTGTAAAAATTAGTGTTCAAAACATCAAAAACTTATAATATATGGAATAAAACTGATAATTTAAATAAAGTAAATTTATGCTGTCGAATGGTTAGATAACCTACGTGCAATGTATTTAAAATCGAATGGTCTGCAAAAGTGACATAGAATGTTCTAAATATAGCATGTATTGGTAGCATTTTCAATATTAAATTAAATTTGTGTCATAAAAAGTCAATACGTTGTGCTGCAAAATTTTGTGACAGAAACGAATCGCTACGAAACCGACTTTACGCAGTCTTGTCTGCCCTACCCCTAGAGTGTAATTTAAACCCGCGTAGGCGCGGAGGGGTAGGGCGGCCCGCGAGCTGAGGAGCAGGTGAGCGTTAAAACCATCTGTGACGATAAGCTCGCGTGGCGCCGCGCCGCCCAAACCCCGCAGCGCCGGAGCCGTGACAGAAACAATGCTTGCTGCATGTTGCATGCCTGCTTGCATGCTGCATGCCTGCTGCATGTTGCATGCCTGAAAAAAATCAGTTCTGCCTTTTAATGACTATCGATATAAAATGTATGCCAAAAGACTATTCGGACTGTGAATTTTCTGCGATATGATGTTTCTGCTTTTTAATTATTATGGATATAAACATTATGCCTAATGATGATTCTGACTAACAAAATTATGAGTTTTGAATGTATGACAACTGAGTGTATGCGAAATGATTTTCTGCGAAATGAAGTTTATGCTATCCGTTGTTATGCAAAACAATATTATGACGTAAAAAGTTCTGCTATAAAAGGTAGACCCCTTCAAACCACCTGCTCCTCAGCTCGCGGGCCGCCCTATCCCTCCGCGCCTACGCGGGTTTAAATTACACTCTAGGGGTAGGGCAGACAAGACTGCGTAAAGTCGGTTTCGCAGCGATTCGTTTCTGTCACAAAATTTTGCAGCACAACGTATTGACTTTTTATGACACAAATTTAATTTAATATTGAAAATGCTACCAATACATGCTATATTTAGAACATTCTATGTCACTTTTGCAGACCATTCGATTTTAAATACATTGCACGTAGGTTATCTAACCATTCGACAGCATAAATTTACTTTATTTAAATTATCAGTATTATTCCATATATTATAAGTTTTTGATGTTTTGAACACTAATTTTTACAAGAAGATACATCTATTTTAATTTTTGATGTTCAAATATGCACCCATACCAAATAATCGTATCTCTAAATAAATGTTATGCTAAACAAAATTATGCATAATATTAATTATGGCAAAGGTAATTATGCGAAACAAAATTCTGCCAAGATAAAAGTATGCCATTGTAAATTCGGACACGTAAATATTCTGCCAAACAAAAGTTATGCTAAATAATTTTTATGCCTTAAAAATATTCGATTAAATAAGATTATGCCATGTGAGTTATGCCAAATAAAAATCGGAGTATCAAGATTCTGCCAAATAGAAGGAACCCAATCCGAAAAGGGTGTTAAAGTACCCATAATAATGAATAACTTTTCCTCAAAAGTCAATAGTTCAAGAGAAATAGCTGTTCAAAGACTTCATAAAAAATACGATAAAATCTATCTATCGTCAGCTATCATATAATGATCAGCTGTGTTAACATTTTAGGTCATATTCGGGTTCACGAAATAGAAGCTCCATTTTCTGAATTCGTAACTAAAAAAGGGATAAAGATTTTATGAAAAAATAAAAATCATTTTGTATGGAAATATAAATTATTGAATTTTGAAACTATAACACTTGTTTTAAAACAGTCATCAGTGATACTTTATGTGGGCAGCGGATTAGTACCCCCTTTCTGACTAACCTTGTATACAATAGTAGTTCAATGGCTAGTTATGTGTCTATTTTAATACTCAAATCGTTCGTTACGTCATGTACTATAGGTGTCAACATTTTTGTATAGGGTGTGTCTGGGTTGGTGCAGTGTGCAACGTTATGTTGCATTATGTGGACTATATGCAATATGTATGAAGTGTAATAGTCTGGTGGGTAGGGGGCCGGAGAGGGGGGTGCCCTGGGAGTACAGTACAGGTGCAATAAATTAAAATTATACTTTGAAATTGTCGCAGCCTTGTAGTACCGTGAACGCATTGCAGGAAATCTAGATACCTATTTAGCTAATTCGTAGTAAAATTATCAACTTTTCAGAAAACCGTTAGGTATTATTTTCGATTTTTATAAAAGTTCTGTGTGGATTTTGTTTTGTTTTACGACGCAGCTGCTCAGTCTTTTTACATTCTTTGCCCAAATTAATAATATAGGTAGCGCGTCTAAGAATATATTTGGCATTAGATATGATTCCAAAATTCTAGTACGAGATAATGGTGGTTAAACTGATAACAATTTATATTGAATTATAATAAGGTCTGTTTTGCTTTTCCCTAATTTCCCGGATTAGTCCGGCTGTGTTCACTCAGTACCTACATCCCACATACGGGTTTACACCCAAAAACATAATGTATCTTTAAAATATGCAAATACGTAGCCAAAGCTTATTCAGTTAGTAACACCGACCATTTTTTTATATTATCAATAATTGTGACCTCTGAAAAATCATGTTTTTGCATATTTTAATTTTTTTAAATGATCCCAATGATTTTTTAAATGACGCGTACATTAACGTAGACGTTCCACTCTTAACTTAAGTGAAATGAATTTTGCAATATTAGATGATACCACACTAAGCGCCGATTTAACCACTGCGAAAGTAATACCACTAATGTATTGGTGCCGATGAAATTACAGAGACTCTTTAACATTGTCTTTAGGGTTGGCAACGCATTAGCAATCCTCTTGGGGTTGTAGGTGTTATAGGCATGGCACCAACGAGTTTCAATTTTGCGCAGTAGGTGACTCGTTGTGCCATGCGCAAGAAGCCTGATTACATACTCTACCATGGAAATCCGAGGAAGTATGAAATAGCGATTTCCAATGTGCCTTACCAGCAGTGAGGTTCCCTGAAAATAATAGACCATCTTCTTGTAGGTAGAAGATGAAGGATACTGTGAGTACCTACCAACTTCTTTGTCGAGCGACGAGCGTGGTGATATTGGCTATACTACTTCCACCTCTATCAGGTCCCTGATTTAGAACGTTTTCGTAAGTCAGTTGTCGAACGATTCGGTGTAATGTAGCAGACGGCCCCAGGTTCTCCTGAGCTAGAGACACGTCTGCTACACCAGTTATAGAGAATGTCGCAGGCTAAGGGATCCTACCTACCCCTAACCGGACAACAAGGAAAACACTTTTAAGAGAAGACAACTTCTATAATATGGATAAAAAAACACTTATAGTCCCTAATAGCACACGTTAAAATTTGGAATGGATACACGAAACTTCTCTGAGTAAAAGCACACGTAAAAATTTGAAATGGATATACGAAACTTCTCTGAGTGATATTTGGGTGACCAACTGGGTGCTGGAAGGTCAGCAGTGCGGCGACTCCCTCAAGTAAGTCGGAGTGCCGGAGGCTCAGCAGTACAGTCTCCTTAAAGTTGACACCAGTCCGCTCACTTTCTTGGTCGCCTCTAGAATCACCCGCAAAAGCAACTTTGCTTCTTTTTCGAGTGCTTTCCAATTTCGAATATAATAATCAAAAACGATGTGGCCTGTGATATAAAAAAAAGGTTTATTATAAGTAGAAAGAAGGTGAAGTGACGTATGAAGATGATGATAAAAAAGTAAGTGAAAAAGTTTCCTACATCGGTTTGTTATCTCGTTTTCTCTCGTTAGAAGAATTGTAATCAAAACGAAACAATAAATAGAATCAGTCGACAACTGACTTATCGCAACGTTCTGATTTAGGGGTTTGAGGGAGGGAGTAGAGCCTTAACTACCTACCGCAGGTGAGCTGAGCAGTGTTCTTTGGTCTCAGAACTAAGGGCCCCCGAGGGGTCATGATCTTGCGGCCTTCTTCTCGACCATTCTTTTGAAGCAGTTGATCTGGAGGCTAATTACGTCACATTTGGTGAATCATATTTTGTTTTGTGTTGGTAATCATAACAGCAAGTGGGTTGCGCATCCAGTCGACAGTTGTCACGCAGTTGCACTAACTGAACCTTAATTGCCTGACGTAGTTATACAAAAACGTTCCAACCCGCAGCAAGTTCAAATTGAGATAATGACAATTTAGTGTTCGGGTTGTTTTCTTTTGTGGATTGGAAACATTGGAAATAAGAGAATAATAACTTAAAGACTGAAATGTTTGAACTATAAGATGAAGGGAGTTTTAAAAAGTAGCCTAGTGCCATCAACATAATTTTAACAGACTTGTGGGTTGGAACGTTTTTGCATAACTACGTCCAAGTTATACTTGGCAGTTGCGTAGTTTGCAGTTGCGAATGGATATGCAATCTACTTCCAGTTATGATTATAAATATGAAACAAAATATGATTAATAAAATGTGGTGTTATGAGGCCCCCAGGACGCCCATGTTGAGCTGTAGGTGTTTATGGGTTGCTGGGTTATATGAATAATGAACGCTAGAATGAAGATACTAAAGAAACGCTAAACAAAATAAGTAACCGTATATTTAAATAGGTAGTTAGTTAAGTACTTTACTGGTTTTATGTGACTCATATTATGTAGGAAATAATAATCGGGGGAGTTCCATGTGTGTAGGGTTGCCAACTTATTTTGATAAAAAAAAACGTATGATATTGTTTGAATACGAAAAAAAAAGTATTTGGAAGAACAAAAAAGTATTTTTCAAATGACATGACTAGTGTCTGTCTTCCTGATCGAAGGAATGTGCGGGATTACAGGTTCTTCTACACTAAGATTTAAAAATTAAGATCTAATTATTAATTATTCCGACTTTTACTGTTTTTTCAGACATTTTTACCTTGACTTAGGTAAAAATGTCTGAAAAAACAGTAAAAATGTAGATATTGCTTCCAGTTTGCCTTTTGGAACACTTCTCGTTTTTTACGTTTTTTTTCATCATGCATGTAGGTACGTTGTTTTCACTTATGAGTATCGATAAATATTTGTAGTTCAGTACTTACCCATATGCGTGTTTTGTGTTACGCATCATAAAAGATTGGTGTAAAGTATTTTCGCATACTTTATTTTTATGCAAAAGTGTAAAGTATATTTATCGAAAATAAAGTAGGATACGTTATTATAAAGTATGGTTGGCAACCCTACATGTGTGTCATCTTAAAATGTGACGTCATTTAGCGTCCTTACTGAATTAAATAACTAATAGAAGAATTTAAGACGTATTTCTAGCAGTGGAATAATATAGGCTAAAGATGAAATAAGTACGTTGAGCAGACAGCTAATATACTAACTTATAAATACTAACCTAACTACCCAAGGTGCGGTCATGACTCCTTTTTGGCACCATAGTTACTGCAGATTGGGATTTTGGGAAGATTGATCGCTGTTAATGCTCAAAGTTGCATTCAACCTCAAAGACGGCAGTGCTTGGGAGGAAAACGCATCAATGACTACTCTGGTGTTGGGGATTATTTTGGGTGGTAGTGATGGAGGTGGTGTTTCCCATCAATGTCACTTTGAGTCTTCACAAAGAGTAGGATGTATAAAAAAATGGCCACTCAAACTGAGTGCCTGCTATGGATCATTGTGTTATGAATGCCTGTATGCAGTATGCATAGTGTCATTTAGTTAATCGCGCTATCACGTTGCGATCCACGCGCTTGCATGACAGCGTGCGCGTGCGACCCGTCTCATGTCTGTTCAACCGGCCTTCTCGGAAAAGGAGGACCACCTAGACAAAGACGCCGTAAATTGACGACGTAGAATTGCCAGTTATCAAATGTCTCACGTTTATTTTGATACTACAAACAGTTTTGAATGTATGGGTTGTGAATTCTGACGCCCTTTATTGCGGAATGTTGTTCATCGGTAAACTACGATAGCCTGAGTATATAGGTACTCGTATGTCAGTCAGTAACGAGGAAGTGTATCGGGTAATGAATTTACGAGTCTTTTTCAGATCTTGGCTTTTACAATTGGCTAGTTTTGAAAGAAAAGGGTAAAAAGATTTAGCTTATCATACCGTATCGGATATTCACATCGTCCTACTTTGAAAAGTTATCGCACTACACTTGTTGCTTTGAATATTACCTACTTAGGTACGTCACAATTTTGGGTCAGGGGTCGTCAATAAACCATGAACGCTGTTTAGGGGGTGGAAGGAGTGACCACCAATGTCTACATGGCGTTACAAGAAGGGGGGATAAGTTTCAAATAATTTATTTCATTCATATTTAATTACGTTACGGAGGGAGGAGTCAAGATGAGTTATATGGTGTTACATGGAGGGGGGAGTACAAAAAAACGTCAGACACTAAACTTGTGCGTTGTCTGGGGTCGTCCATAAAGCACGTAACGTTTTTTCTAAAGACTGTTACTTATTTCTGAGATAAGGAAGAAAAAATAGTAAATAGGAAGTAAGATTCTTTACTATTTTGGATAATTTTAGTATAATCAGTAATGTAATAATGAAGTAAGTTCAATATTTTTATATCTAAAATGTTATTTGTTCATTGCTTGCCTCCATTCGTCTCGGTTTAACTGTAAAAAGTATGAAGCAATGACTGTAGTAGGTACCAATGTAAGGGAAAATATAAGAGTTACACACTCTTACACAGAACAGGCGTTTCTGCCGTCATTATACTTGTATTATGATAAGACCTAGGACGTCTAGGAGCGCAGAGGTAGACGTGGAAACCATAAATAATCACCATCGATACTTCCGTTAGGTTTACACCTGTAGGCCGAGCACGAATATTTTGACGTATAGTAACGTAAACGTTAATGTGAGTGAATTTTAAATCGAAAATACAACTATTCTATAGCATTTTAGTTTAAAAAATTTTATCATACATAGATATGAATAAAGTTTTCAATTCGATTAAATATTAGGTATGTGCGAAACGAGTATTTCCAATACAAAATTCACTCGCGTTAACGTTACGTTTACGTTACCATACGTCACAACATTCGTGCTAGGCCTACTGGGAGCCTACTCCGAAAAACGAACGTCGAAGTTTCGGTACGAAATGAAATAACGAACTACTTACTTAGATGTCAATTAACATTTTTGGCAGTAGGTTGAACGAAAGAAAATGTCAAATCGCAAAAATTGCATCGATCTTCGAATTCGAAACACTTTCGTTGTTGGAAAACGTGCGATCCGTCAGCCGAAATTCGTAGTTCGATTTTTCGAGTAGGCCTCTTGTTCCGCTACATTATATTCTTATCAAAGAGTTGAGGGCTTAATTTTTAAATCAATCGTCATGTGACTCACAAAACATTTTCGGGTCATCATTTTGCATCATTATGTACCTACCCTTAATTTTTTCAAGTAGTTAGGGTAGTAAGTTAGGCCTCTCTTGTCTCTAGCATAATGTTATTAAGAGGAGAGTCCTTAAGAAACACCTGAAAAGGCACTTACTGTTTTCGAAATTTCTATAAACTCTCCGCATGGAATTACGTAAAAAAAAAAATGAAGAACCTTAATAGATGTGCCAACAGTTTCACCGCGAGATATTTGCGAAATCATCATTAATTTCGAGAAAAAAAAATGTTAAATTCCCTCAAAAACATCTAAATCGACCTTTTCTATTTGCAGAATTTACTTAATTTTAAAGAAATATATAAAAATCTATTTAGTTCAATCGTGACACGAAAGTATGAATAACACGTCTACCGTTTTATTATTTTAATAAATCAAACCAAATGAGAGTAATCTACGTCTCAACATTGTTCATTTTTTTACGGAAATTGTTTTCTGTTCCCCATACATTTTAGTATGGAGCAATACTCTCCCGTAATTTGTTTTATAAAAGAGTACGCACGCGAAAAATTTTCAGTGCCATCCTAGAATCCAAGGTGACAGCACGTCCGTTTGTAATTCGAGCCGAGCTCTCAAAACATCTACGCACAAGGCATAAGGGTGGGTTGCGAGTGTCGTGACATGACTGCATTTTTTCACTCTTCGAACAATAAGACAGACGACTCGGACAGTGACCGAATTGACACATTTTAATTTCAATATTTTTTTCACTGAATATTCGGACACCATCAAATTATTGAAGCTTTTTAGTACAGTCAGATAAAAAAGTTTTAAAATGTGGCAAAAAAAGCGTTACCAAAACTATTTGTGGCTGTAAGGTGTCATCTTTCGGTAATGAATAACTTTGTGGACTCACCACTTTGAACTGCACCAAAAAAGTATTCTTCGAAACGCACGAACGATGAAATATAGAGAAGAGCATGAAGGATTCGTAGTGAATTTATATCGATAGACGTTTTAAAATTCAGCTGCCCTTATTGTTTATTTATTAAAACTACTAGGAAAGTAGAAATGAACTGCAACTAGGTGCTTAAGCGACTTAGCTCCGGTTTCTGAATTGAGAATTCTAGGATAAGCAGTACTTAAGTAACATTTGAGTACAGAATTGTCAAAAAAATGACGGATTTCAAAGCATTTTTTGACAACTCCGTACTCAAATACTACTTAAGTATTGCTTATCTTGAATTTAATTCAGAAACCGGAGGTAAGTCGCTTAAGCACCTAGTTCCAATTCATTTCTGCTTTCCTGGTAGTTTTAATAAATAAACAACAGTTGAATTTTAAAACGTCTATCGATATAATTTATCACGAATCCTTCGTGCTCTTATGTTTCATCGTTGGTGGGTTTCAAGGAATACGACTGCCAAGGCGCGTATCATCTATGTATTAATCCGGTTAAAAACTGTTTTTTTATAACTACAGGCTGGGCGGAGGACGGGTTTCCACAATTATTAAGGTATCGTTGAAAGTTTTTTATCTGACTGTACAAAACAGCTTTTTTTATTGGTATCCGAATCATCAGTGAAAAAAATATTAAAATCAAAATATGTCAATTTGGACACTGTGTCCGAATATATTGTGAATTTTATACAGGGTGGAATCGTTAAGTGTCAACAGGCGATTATTCCGTCAGTTTAGGAAATATTTCAGAATTTATGGCTAATATCAAAACTAGGGCGCCTAGTCACTAAAATAACATAAATATTTTTGATAAAATAACCGCCATGTATCGAGAATTTTGATTTTACCTACTTCCGTACATTTAGTATGACATTTTGTTCATGAGATATTCAAGAAGCTTATAATTTTTTTGCATTTTTCATTCGAGCTAAATTGTTTACTGAATGACAGGATTAATAATAACTCGATAAAAAAAATGGATAATATTTCTTTCTTGTAATTGACAAAGTCGGCAACATTTTTTAATTAAACTTTTAATCAATTGAACTGGATGAAAACGAAAAATAATAAGTTACCAAGACTTGCCAATTTTGACGTTTGATAGCTTGTCAGCTAAAGGGTTCTCTATTTCTTGTTAAAATATATTAACAAGAAATAGAGAACCCTTTTCTGCATATTATTACTATTTCAGATAGAAATGGGAAAACGTAAAGAAAATTACAAAAGTTTTATCTTGATTGTATGCTTCCGGAAATAACAGATTCAAGATTAGACAGTAAAATGGAAATAAATGAGCCCAATTATTTGATTGGTGCAATTAAAAAACGAGAATCTGAAAGAAAATCAAAGAAACGGAACCGCGAAAATGTTTTATCTGATGTCAGCAGCCCCAAGCGCCAAGCAATAAATAAATGAATTAAAGAAAATAATTTTATCAAGCATTAAGTTTTGTATGTAGGTACTAAGATGTACCTATAATTTTTTTATAATAAAATATAATTTTAAAATATCAAACTGATAAAAAAATTTTACTATACCCAGTAATTGATAATTGTTTTTCATTACAAATCAATCACACATTATCTCGTTTTAATTTTTATGTTGGCTCTTATCTTCCCTCGCAATATTTACATACCCTAAAATATTCCCAAACAAAAATTATGTGTCATTATATTCGAAAATAGAAACACAGAAAATCAACAATAATATATTACAGTAATAATTATTCTAAGTTTAAATCTGTCAATACCGATTACACTGTGACCCCACCCTTTGTTCACGACACCAATACTATGGGCACGCGTGCCTCCCGGTGCGGTGAATAAATAGCTAATACATTGCGCGTTTTTTGCAACATACTTACTAGTCCTTCAGAAGCGGACGCGCACTGAAGGTTTATTTAACCCGGCGCGCCACAAAATAAACCTTCGGTGCGCTTTTGTTTTTCGGTATGTGTACACTACATTGTGTGATGCAGCTGTATTAGTAGAAATGTCGAAGTGTGGGTTCAAAAATAAGTTCTCACGCTCGCAAACCTTCCTCTTAAAATCTAAGTAGTACCTAATTGAATTTTACAAGATAGCTGAAATAGGAAATTATGATAAAGAAGGTTTTGATAATATGTAGGTATTAATCGCTTAAAATAAAAAAAAGGAATCCTAACCTATGGTGGAATTGATACCACCTGAAGAAATCAATTTTTTTGCGGGTGATTAAATTTATGGAAAAAAGTAAGTAACTTGGCACTTAGTTAACAAATGTAACACGAGTGCGAGTAAGATTTTCCAACGAGTGATTTCAAAATAGTGGTTCTTTCAGATTCTAATGAATTGCAGCGAAATAATATCGAATGTATGTATACGTTACGGCTAATAGCCGAAGTGTGGCTAGACCTAGTTTTAGCCGGGTACAACTAGGTGCAGCCGGCCACATGCGGTTAAACTTAGATGTATCCTACTTATCCTCAGGTAGAACTAGGTTTACCCTTCATCATAGCGGGTAGAACTAGGTGCAGCCGCACACCGGTGGTTAAGGGGAACCCCGACACGTTGTTAGGTTACTTTAAACCCTGCAGACAGAAATAGGAGCCCCGCTCTGCGGGGCTCCGTCGACTTAAGCTACATGTAGTTCTAACCAACTGCTACTGGTTGCACCTAGTTGTACCCGGCTAAACCTA
Source organism: Amphipyra tragopoginis (assembly GCA_905220435.1). Taxonomy (NCBI): domain Eukaryota; kingdom Metazoa; phylum Arthropoda; class Insecta; order Lepidoptera; family Noctuidae; genus Amphipyra; species Amphipyra tragopoginis. The sequence goes on from HG992006.1 coordinate 12,209,455, forward strand.
GGTGTAACCGCCATTCGGCTTTTACCCGTAACATATATATGTATACAGGATGACCCTGGAAGTATGGATCAAATCGAATAGGGGCGTGGGCAAGGTCATTTCAAAACTTGAAGTAGAAAAACTTGAGTGAAATTTTTGCCAGACCAAAAAAGTCTTTGCAGTAAATGTTTTTTCTTATTGAACACATGTTTTCTAGCTGCGTAAAAGTATTACCACAAGAAAGGCATATTGTTCGCCAAAGTCCTAAAAAAAATGATAGCTCTGATAGAATTTTTTTCTATGCAAAGTGATTGAAAAAAAAAACAATAATTGATCATAACTGTTGAACCGTAATAAATTGCACCGCCATTCTCAGGGTTAAAAAGTTTGGAAATGACATTGCCCTTGCTCCTATTCGATTTGATCCATACTTCCAGGGACACCCTGTATACAATCAGACTTTCAATTGGTTGTTTTACTAGAACAAACATTGTTAAGACCATGGTCTACTACCAACTACCATAGTAAAGCATAAATTTTTTTTTAAAGAATAAAAGTTTCTTAAAAATCTTGTTGCTCAAACGTGTTCAAACATTAACCGTAACATTAAAGTAGGTACTCATCGCGGCAATCGCGGTAAAATTCCCGGCAAATAACTTGAACCATCATGGCGCCGATTGTGCAGGTGCCTTGTGTCTTTGGTGGTGTCTTTTTAATCAAAATCAATAAAACCCCGAAATCAAATAGGTACCTATTTGGAAACCCCCTCCCTGTCCTGGCTATGCCTAACAAACACCAAATCTGCTAAACAAATTGGTTCTCGCATTGCATTATTTCGTGAACTGCTGATTACTGCCCATTGTCTCGTCTTGATACAACTCTTTATCGACCGTTTACGGTATCCTTAAGAAAAAACGGTTGGTATATTCTTTACTGGGAATCAGACTGTGCATAATGGACCAGAACGAGACTTTTTACGATTCCATTAGGCACAGTTTGATTCCCAGTAAATATAAGGTTAAATGAAATTATTTAGTAAAAGATAGCCATTCTGCTGCAATGCTGTCTGGAAGTAAAAGATAGAATTCTCTCATTTTAGTTTAGTTTGTGAACAAGAGAATCGGCACCAATAATTATGTGGTGTTACAAGTTGAGAGAATCGAATGCGTAAAACAGATTATTGTCTTTCTATATCTCACGAAGGCGGGTGTTGTAACTTTTATGTCTTTGACATAAGGTTCAAATTGTAATAATTTACCCTCCTTCGTCAGATAGCATACCTCTAGTAGATTATAGGGCACTAATGGTCTCTTGATTCTTGAAACACTCAGTGCCGGCTAGTATTTTATTTATGGTGCCGGCTGTGCCGGTGTCCACGCTGTCACACAGCTGGGAGTGTGTGGTGGTAGTCGCAAGTAGGTATTAATAAATCGGTAGCCTGGGAACTTGCCCGTGCCAGTCAGGGGCCTGTATATAACATAAGGTCTAATTACTAAGTTCCCAGGCTATCAAGTATACAGCATAACTGCACTAGCGATGTGGCGGTTAAAAATAAAGTCAAATAAAGTACCCGTAAAATAATATAGAAATTGCGATACACGTGCCGAGCGACGAGGAGAGCTTTTAATTTTTTATAACAAGTACGTATTTACCTAAACATCAACCTACCATATTTTTCCCGGAAAGAACTGATTTTGTGTTTTGTATCAAAATATAAATCTGCTTTCTAATTATTTTTAACGATCAAAGGTTAGTATGTGCACAAGGCAAGTACTTTTTTCAATGTAGGTACCATAAGTTACGGAGGTTTTTTACATGATATTATTGTTTATTTGAAGTTATTGTTTAGCTAAAATTGTGTTGGGTGGACCCATGGTTATGGATTTGCGCCCTGTAAAGACCCAAATATCAACTATAGTCCTTAAAATATCGCTTGATTAGAATGACAGCTGCCAAACTAGTGTGACTAGTGATGGGAAAGGACTGATCAAATCGATATAAATCATTAAAAATAAATAGAATACGTGTAATTTGTATGTTTTCGTAGCCTTGGATTAGATCTTGGATTTGGATTTTGACCTTATTTTCAGCATCAGTACAACGGAAAACCATGAAATTGACACCCATGACAACTAATTTGCAAATATTCATGGCCGCCATTTTGAATTTGAGTTTTGACCTCATCTTCAGCATCAGCATACCCGAAAACTTTGGATTTGATACCCACGACGAATAATCACAGCCGCAATATTTTATATCTAAAAAATACATTTAAAACTTTTAAAGACCTTTTTAATATTGTACGAAGTAGGTATAATTATTTATTATCATCGCATAAAATTTTAAAAACGCAAATGTAATCATTTTTTTATTCAATCGATTTACATTTATCGATGTGTCCCATCTCTAACATTTTTGCAATACGACGTAACTTTTGAAGAACGTAAGATTTATATTTTACCATTTATATTAACCATACCTATGTTTAACAAAATAAATGATTGATTGATTGATTTTATGACTATGAATCAGTAAGAATTATTTTAGTTTTCAAGCTGATTTTTAATATTTTGAATTATATGGGAAGCACTGTATTTATAACAATTGTTATCATGCTAGATAGGTGAGTGATTTTTCGTGTGCCAATATAAATCACCCGTTCGACGTAACTATAAATAAATAAATAAATATTTTGGGACATTTTCTACACAGCACCATCTAGTCCCAAACTAAGCAGAGCTTGTACTATGGGTACTAGACAATGGATATAATACTTATATACTTTTTTTTTTTGTAAATACATACATAAAATACATAAGAAACACCCAGACCAACACAAACACTTATGTTTATCACATAAATATTTGTGTCCTGTGGGAATCGAACCCACGACCTCGTGATCAGCAGTCCGACACTCGAACCACTAGACCACAGACGTCGTCTGTCGTCGTAACTACAAAGTTATGTCGTCACTTTTGCTGACATCTGTCATTCTAATCAAGCTATATTTTATGGAATATAGAGATATACATTGCTTTTACCTCTAGTTGACCCGTTGTAGATATGTTAAAACGTCACTGCATATTGGTACAAAACATAGTTTTGTTTTTTTACGAATTTAGGAAATAAATTACTTACCTACTATGCATTCGTTAAACGCTTATCACATTTGGCTGAATTAAGTCGTCTTAATTCAGAAGGGCAAATTAGAAGCTTCTGATCACACTGTCCTAAATTTAGTCAGTGTGACCATTTGTGGCAGATTTCTGCCATTTTGGCAGATTTCGCTCCAAAATTTTATCTGTGGCAGATCATGCTGACGATTCACAAAAGTGGCAGATTTCGGCAGATTTAAATGATTTCATGACAATTCACATTACATAATTTGAATTATCTTTTTTAAAAGTATACAGTACATCAGGTTTTATATATGTATAATGAGATTACAAATGATTTTTTCGAACTGGCAACTTCTGTTTCATGGCCAAATTATACGGGGATTTCCCGCTTATTTAAACAAGTGCGTCAGATGATTATGTACTGTAATCAAACTGGAATACGTCTTTATTGATTTGGTTTCCAAGAGACTTGTTAGAATCAGGTGGAAGTAGCGCCACCAGCACAATTTTGAGTGTAGACAAATTTTGGGGAGCGATTGGAAAAATCCTGGACGCGAATGGGGCTACAAAATATCCAAATCCAAATATTACAAATTTCGCGAAAGCATTATTATGTTTGCCGATGTCCAACGCTTTGTGCGAAAGAATCTTCTGTCTGGTGAATTTAAACAAAACAAAAATAAAGAATAGGTTCCTAAATCAACATGTGTCTGCTTTAATTACAACAAAAGACACGGCGACTGTGTCTCCTACATAGACAAAAAGATGTCGTCAAAATCTATGTATACCGAAAATTTGAAGGCAAATGCGGATACGTAGAGTAAGTAGTGTTTAAGTATAATAACGCATAAGAAAACTTAAATATTTTTATTGATTAAAGAAATTTCATTGAATTCATTGTGTATTTTTTTCAGTTTCCTTAAAGGCATATTTTTGGCATTTTTGGCGCAAAGTGTGGCAGATTTTGGCAGATTTTTTGCCCAGTCTGTGGCAGATTCGCCATTTATAAGATGGTCACACTTTAGTTACTGAATCAGTTGCCATGCCAGTTAAAGCGCGACGGAGTCGGACGTGTCGTGTGCGAGGATGGCTCCAGTATTATCAAGACACCAAAAAATCGGCCTTTGCCTAGCCCTGGCCTTTATTGTAGCCGATTCGTCTATATTTTATATAAACTCAGTAGCACTTGGAAGCCCTCATTTCGTACATTTTTGTTCAGGAATTTTTTGTCATTTTTGTCCCAAAGATAAGGCATAGCTTTATACAGCTCTAAAATATTGAGCATAACTTCTATTTCTTTCGTCATTTCGTAGGTACCCACGCTGCGCACCGCTTCGGGAATACAAAATAAAACTATACGTCCTCACGCATCGACAAAAACTCAAAGGGGGGGGGGGTGACGTACTTGACGTAGGCGATCATTTTTCGCAAATACAAAAATCACATATTAATACCACAGTGTACCTACTTACTACATACAGTGGGTCAACGCCCATACATTTGACAGGTCCTATGAAATGTCAAAATTGGTAACACTTGTCATAGGGTTGTCACATAAAACAAATTACACAAACTTTGTCAAACAAACGTCCAAATTAATTAACGTTTTATAGAAACAGTGACACGCAAAAAGAAAACCACGCATGTGTAATTTTGACGATTGACAAAATAATGCAAAGGTATGTAGCAGCAATTTCGCCATCTTATCCTGGAATTTTCTAACAATATTTAAAACTACAAATTTTGTCGAGGTTACAGTCGCAGTGACTAACGCTTGCGGGGGTAGGTAAGAGTCATAAAATATTCCCAAATCCAAGAAGGAGCCATAGAAAATTACTTATTATTCATGGTTATTACTTCTATGGTTTTCGTGGATGCTGGTGCTGGAAATAAAGTCTAAGTATTCCTCGATCATATACGGCGGTCAAAAAAAATTATCTGTTAAATGTAATTTGCCAGGTAAAACGTGGTCCCTATCTTGGTGTTTGAGAATGGATCTTGTTTTTGTAATCAGCGTCCCCGAAAATCATGGATTTGACACCCATGACGGTTAATTTGAAAATTTTCATGTCCGCCATCTTGAATATATTTTTGACCTCATTTTCGTCATCAGTATCCACGAACACCATGGAAATGACACCCATGGTGGTTAAATTGAAATTTTAAAAGCCGCCATCTTGGAAATGGATTTTGACCTCATTTTCAACATCAGTACCTCCGAAAACCATGGAAATGACACCCATGACGACTAATTTGACATTTTTACTGCCACCATCTTGGATTTCGATTTTGACTTCATTTTCGGCATCCGCACCCCAGGAAACAATGGATTTGACACCCATGTCCACTAATTTTCATGGCTGCCATCTTGGATTTGGATTTTGACGTTATTTTCGGCATCAGTGACCCCGAAAACCGTGGAAATGACTTCCCACGAACAATCATTTGAAAATGTATGTATGCCGCCATCTTGGATTAGTAAACAGACTTTATAATAAAATTATCGTAATAGGTACAACATACATACAATTAATATAATTTCTATGAACGATGTCAATCAAATTCGAAATCAAAAAGTGCGAGCCCTGGAATTTATGTCCCGAGTAGGTATGCAGTATGGCTACTACGTTCTACGTTGACCGACTGTAAGGAGTTAGATTTAAGTAGACTGTGTTAATACCATGCAAAAATCTACAAAGAATCTCGCGAGAGGGCTCTCTATTCCCATATATTACTATACTCTTTGGTCAAAATAAAACTATACATCCTCACGCAGCGACGGAAGTTAGTAACTAAATGCGTTTACACCTTCCTAAATGCGTTTCTAAATAAGCTTCTAAATGATTTAGTCAGTCAGAAACCATCGTTGCTACTGAATTTAGGATCCTAGGTTGCTAATTGCGATTACACTTGACTTAATTCAGTAACGACTGAATTAAGACGACTTAATTCAGCCAAATGTAATAAGCACTTTTTAATTATGTTCTTCTGAAAACTGAAGGAATAAAAATAATGTTTTGAGCTCTATTTATGTAACTCGTAGAACGATGTTATCCAGGTACCTTATGTAGGCGTTTTATTGTTTGAAGTATTTACATGGGTACGTTTAATGATGCTCAAAAATTACGAGACCTCAAGAGGCAATAAAAGGAAAAATTTTAATAATAGGGTAAAGGTAAGATTAAAAAAGTTTATATGTTTCTACGACGGACGTAAGAAATGAAAATAAAATAAAAATGAGTACTGGCCACTCGCGATAACAGCCTTGAGAAATTGCATTGTGTACGATCGATGTTATCAGTGACGACTGAACACGTTACGCATTACATACGAGGCTACGATAACGAATAACCAGTAAAGAAATGACCAAATAAATCTACACATACTCGTGCGTGTCCTGACGTTGACAGTTCGACGCGCTTCTAATGACGTACCTGTGATGTTTTTGAAGGGGGATGGCGAGATTGCATTTAATGTGGGACCCAGTCTTTCCGATAGCGTGCTTGAAGAAAGTTATCAATAGTTGTAGAACACAATAAAATAACAAAAAAGCAAATTGGATGGGACTTGTAACCATTTATTCCCGTCTTCTAAAATAATTATATATTTTTAGATAAATACCTTATTAACTTGGGTCATTTTAATTAATATTACTTTCCAGATCAGCATCTTTAATCTCGGGGCCAGTCGTGCCATTTTCCTTTTCCTCCTGCTCCATTGTCCTGTAATTGTTCATTACTGAGCCGTGCTCCGCAATAACAGGTGTTGTTTTGATAGGTTGTGCGATCGTGGGCCAACCTCCTCTCCTCCTCAACTTCTTATTAAAAATCAACAGGAGTGTGCTCGCGATTTGGTCTGGTAGGTAGTAGTTTTAAATACTCCCCCCCCCCCCCCCCCCCGGACCAAGGCTAAGGTAAACCAGATTTAAAATATACCCATTCCTTTCTATCGTCATATAGCAAAATTAGCCGGGGTTATATTAAAACACCTGGGTTTTTATGTAGAGCTTCTTCTGCCGAGCCTTTTCCTAACTATGTTGGGGTCAGCTTCTAGTCTAATCAGCCGTACGAGCACGGATCTTTTATCGAGTCGATTCGAGAAATGTATCTATTCTAAACACCAAATTTGACATAAGATATAGATAAAACGACAGCAGTTGTCGTTTAGAATAGATAAATTTTTCGAATCGACTCGATAAAAAGTTTCGTGGTCGCACCGCAGATGCGGCTGAATACCAGTATTTTACACGGAGCGGCTGCCATCAGACCTCCGCAACCCAGTTACTGGGCAATGCCGATATCCTACGGTTAGACTGGTTGTCAGACTTTCGGGCTTTTGACTATCTGTACGACTGTCACTTAGGTATTCGTACGATTCCTGGGACTGCCGGTTTAACGTGCTCTCCGAGAAATGGAGGGGTCTCGATGTGAAACGAATGGTCAACCATCAACGGATAGACAGCGGCAAGCGCAGCTTAATCTTGCAAATCATATCATCTGCGCAGTTGTTAGAACGTACGTTGTAGCCGCTACGGCCAATGGTTTAATAGCCAAGAGCCTCGACCAACATCTAAAGAGGCTCTCATTGGGCAGCTGGATCAAGGGCCTGGTGCAGCAAGCGGTACTTCTGGACACGGCGCGTATAGTTAGGAAGTTCCTCTCTCTGAGGCCCTGACCACCGGTAGCTTGGACCCTATTCCCGATGGCGGTGGGCTTCTATATTGTACGTTGTACCACCCTGGGTTTTATGTAGGCCATCTTTTGTAATAAGAAGGTTAGAGTCCACTACCGGCTAGTTCTCGTAAAAAGAACCGACCTTCAGAGGCAGGGTCTGTAATCCTAACATGCGCAGCAGGACAAAATTTTGTCGTCGTGTTATCTCCTGCCAAGATGAGATAACTTATCTTGGTTCAGATAATGCAACAACAAAATTATTTCGCGCTGTGCATTTTAGCACGACAGGTGAGGTTGATGTTTAATAAGGTGGGTTCTGAATTTGCACTTCTCCATAATATTGAAGTCAGCCATCGCTTGTTTTCAATTTCTTTCATTTTCTAATTTATGACCGTGGTATACAATTTGTTTGTATGTAGTGTCTAAGTTGCGAACACTGACTGAAAAGCCTATTCAACCTTATTGGCATATTAGATTAGATACCTAAGTAACCCAGGAGCTCACAAGATCACACCAGACTAAAATATTTCTCTCAGGTCTGCGTTTAAATATGGGATGCCTCGCGAGCACGGATCTTTTATCGAGTCGATTCGAGAAATGTATCTATTCTAAACGTCAAATTTGACATAACTTATTGATAAAACGACAGCAGTTGTCGTTTTATCTTTAACTTATGTCAAATTTGACGTTTAGAATAGATACATTTCTCGAATCGACTCGATAAAAAGATCCGTGCGCGCACGGCTACGAGATCTTAGAGGAATTAAGTAACAGAAACCGTAGAAAGCATTTTACTAATAAATCACTGTAAAAATACAAGACGCAATTAGTTAATTACATAAAAGGGTAAATTATAGCAAACCTGAAAATGGCTACCATTTCCAAATTTGCTATACCTAATGAATACAGGTGTAAACGAATTCGTGTAACTACATCAAATCGCGTGATCTTCTGGTGACACTGATTGAGCCTGCACAGGTTTTTTTCAGAATCAACAAAAAATGATTTAAAAAAAATGAACCATGGTATTCCGTATCTGAGTAATTTTATCGTCCCAATTTAACTGACTGTGAGGAGCGAAATCGCGCTAGTCGGGCCCGTCAGCTGTGTCGCCGTGCCTTAATTCATTTACTTATGGCATAGAAACTTCATATAAAAAAAAAATTAAAAACTATTATTTCATTTTTAATCAATCTAAATCCCGTGCGGGATTAATCTATACCGTTAATAGATCATGTGGTTTGAAGGAATTACACGAATTCCTTTATACTTAATTAATTTATACTTAATTAATTTTTTACTCCCTTCATAGTTACTTCTTTACTTCCCTTTATACTTATATATTTTTTTATTTTTGCGTTCCTTTCCTTACAATTTTTTGTTTACAACCTATAACTACTCAATTACCACAAAATGACTTATGATTTTTTCAAGGAAAATGACCTCTGTATGGGTTTCTTTGAGAATTCCCGAATGCAGTTATTCGATCGTTACCTAGTTACCTACTCTAAAATCGACTTCATGGTTCTACAAATTAGCTCTAAGTAATAGTTTAAGATGTCTCCCCAGATTTCACCTGAGTATTGGGCCTTCACTTCGAACTCGTGGATCTCTTAAAATATTTTCTGTAGGTAGTACTATACCGTATTCAGGGACCCGTGAGATAAAAGGTAAACAACAATTGACTACTCTTAATAAAAATATTTTCTGTAAAATATTTCAAAACATTGATTTCTAACAAAAAGAAATGTGATGTTAATTTACAAGACACTTCTTCCTGTAGTAAGTTTAGAATTTTTCATTGGCCAGTATCGTATTTCACTAAAAAGAGACATGTAGCAAGATTGTTTACATTATGTCTCTTGCCTACTTGAATACGGTATAGGGGTAACTACCAGTGTGAGTTTGCAAATTACGAAAACTCAATATTCTATCTCTCTTATTCACCCACAAGGGAAAGAGACAAATATGTTATTTAGTTTGTTTTTTTCCCAATCACCCAGACGTACTATGTATTCAGCGGGAAACAGCTAAGCCATAATAACTTTTTGCTGCGTACCGCCGTATTTCATGATGATAAGTGTGATTATCCCTTGCACCTTCTAAGTAGATGCAAGACTATTTGTATTATTCGACTGCACGTCAGTAGTAACACTTAATAACGAAAGACGACCTTGTTGCTACGGAATAAAGGCGCTGTCAATGTCAGACTTACCACTGATCTACAGTCGACTCTACATTCCCAGTCACATAAATGTAATACATACATTTTCCTATAAATCGCCTAACTAAACACGCAATGTATACGTAGCAACAATAACATGCTCGTTTTATTGCAGTGGCCTTGAATTCTTAGCCAAAACTCGTACGAGAACTTGGCAGTATTGCATTTTCGTACTGAAATGTTGCATTTTATTTTATCAGTGTGATAAGAACGTCTAGCAGATATAGATAATTATCTACATCGAATTGACTGCAGTTATACAGAGTTATACTTTGTTAAAAATTCAATTCAATTTAATTTCTGTGCCCCCAGTGAAAAAGGGTATAAGTCTCTAAAAGGGTATTTCGTCGGTGCGATTGCCAAAACCCATTTAAGTGGATTTTATGAACTGTTCAGAAAGCGGACTGTTTTATCTGATAACTAATAAAGTTTAAGAAAAATCTACAAATTCTTAACGCTAGCAAAACATCTTGGTTTTAAACTGCGATAAAAATATTTTTTTAGTGTTACTTCTAAGCTCAAGATACCTTTACTTTTTTTGTATTTTTCGTGCACATGTTAGTTTTTTTACCGTGCACGTATGGGTTTTGGCCAGCGCACGATTTATAGGACTTTATACCCTTTTTCATTAAGGGTATAGATTTTGGGTTCGTAGGTAGGGTTGGTACTTGGTAGACAACACTTTAGATGTTGATTATAGAAATATGCATTTTGATACGCCCAATTGCTATACAGAGATGTTGCAAGGCGGCTGGTTGACACTTCCCGTGACACGAAGACTGGCCTCTACTTTGGTCAATGGATTAGCATTGCCATACAACGTGTCCACCACGTGCCACGTTGTATGGCAATGCTCAATGCTGCCAGTCTTCTGGGCACGTTACCAGTCGACAGCGATGCGGAGGAATATTTTGGTGCCCTATTTTAGTTTATAGTTTTATTAGGATGTATTTTTCTTTATATTTATATACTTTTATTTGTAATTATGTAAATATTGTTTCCATTTAATGATATTCAACTAATCAGTCAGTCAATCGCTGGTAGATTTATTGAAATTATCTCGACCTTTGATTTCATAATAAGTAGTACTGTGTGACTGTCTATAATATACTATCTAAGTATTATAGGTACGGTTTCTAATTTTATTTATAGGTATACAGTACTTCTACATAACAGGAGGCCGATTCTACTATCAAAATTGTTGCAAAATCCCAAACAAATCACATCCGTACCAAATATTTTGTCAATTTTCGTATACAAGACTTAGGTACCTACAACATCTAACTGCTACCAGTAACACGTGCAGTGCTGGGTGCCCTCCGGGCACCTTCTAGTCGCATTCGCGATGCCAGGTGCCCTCGTGGAGGGCTCATTTTAAATGTAGGTTTTTCTTAGAAAATACACCGTCATAAAACAACCAACAAGACCCCCTGAAAATACTATTTTAGTAGGTAGTAGCGTGTTTTATGACACGGTTTTTAATCTAATGCGAAGAACCCTCCTCGAGGGTTCACTCTTAGCGCAAACGTAATGTCGAGGACCCTCATGGAAGGTCAACTAGCAATAGGTATAATAATACGTAACCGGGCAGTTATTGGCAAGACCTGAAGGGTCTCCAGTCAATGGTGGGGAAGTAAAATACTTAACATAGGTGCCGATTCTCTTGTTCACCAACTAAACTAAAATTAGAGAATTGCTATCTTTTACTAACAGATAGCGCGAGAAAAGGACGGTGATAGACAACAACTAAGTTAGAGATGTCAAATTAGTTTACGCCTTGAACTTCACCGTGTTTTTAGTCAACACGTTTTAAATGTCGTCTAAATTTGTAGGGAACTTTTAGTTCAACTAAATTTGACAGCTCTTAATTACGTATGTCTCTTTCTTATTTTATTGGAGTGAAAAAGATGGCAATAGCCTAAATTAAGTTTAGTCTGTCCATAACAGAACCGGCACCATAAGCTAACTAGTTATACTACACTAACATCATGTCTACTAGCAACAACAGCACTAAACGGCGACCCCTAGTGGGACTCAGACCTCGGCTTAGGGCGTTACTGGCAGGGGGTTGGGGAGGGAGACAGCTTGATGAGGGCTGATATCGGTGTGAAGAACGATTTAGCATCGCACTGAATTATATGGAATCAGCGCACACGGTTTTTGTCGCTGCGTCATGCGTCTCCGTGGGCGAACCGCCTTAACTACCTGTCAATCAAAGCGTGCTGAGTGCTGACGGACGGACTGACTATCGCAATATCCTTCGTAATCCGTTCAATGTACCTAACAGGCTACCAGGTGGTAGCGTCACGATCGGCAGTGGAAAACAATTAGCCACGGATACGGAATTACGGATACGTACCTACGGTTGTTCCAAACGAAAAAAAAGTGCAGTTTATTTTTTTAAAGTAACAATAATCTTTATTTGATACTTTAATGGGAATCCTAAATTTTAGGTACGGTCAACATCAAAACTAAATGATGATTGTGCTGTTTCAAAAGTGTTTTATGAATGTAAACTTGTTTTGATGAATATTATTTTGTATACCTACAGAATAACAGAATAGGCAATACTAAAATATTATTATGAATAAAATTTTCAAATAATCATTACATGCACTGATACTTGAATTCAAAGTTTCAAATAAACTTCAAAGTCAATTTTGTCAAAAGTTTCAAAGTCTTCAATTTTTGCTGTTGACTGTACATACATAACCTTCCTAAAGAGTATTAAAATATTAATTTAATCACAGCATCTTTAGATCACATCGCATCAGTAAAATTATCAGCAAAATCGGTGCAGCATTTCTTGAGTAATTGTCAAGAACACGTGAACGCGAGGAAATACGCACAGAACTTTCCTCTTCTTGTAGTTGGTAGTAAATTAATAAAACTGACGTAGGTATGTAGTCTAATGTTATTTTCAAACAAAGTGACCTATCTTAATATACTATCTAATATAATATCCACCATAATATGAAAGATATCACATTAAATAAACGAGGTATGAATTACAATAGCGGTTGTTATCAAGCACAAGGTCTCGTCAGCACGCAATGAAATGCTCTGCTGTCGGTGATAGTGATAACGCCAGTTGTTCTGAAACGTAATACATAATAATAATTACAGTATGCATAACAGTTTCGTGAGTCAATGCCAATTGAATTTTTGTCTTAGTGAACAGTGCGCTATAAATATAATATGCGCTTGTAGACATAAATAATTGCTTGTTAAGGTATTTCAGTTTAATGTTTATATTATAGAAAATCGTAATCCATTTTAATATGGCGTAGGATTTTCGAGTGTGCAAAGTGTTACACGCATTGCAATTCTTTTAAATGAATTTACGATATTTAAAAATACAGACCCCGATTTGACAAATAGATATCTAATAATATATTTGGATGACTTATGATTCCCAAAGATAATTTAAATCCTTCTTATAAATGATTCCATAAAACATTTGATTTTAATACAATATTTCATTAAGTTTTCAAAGTACGATATTCTGTCGTGATTCGGATAAGTACTGGTTGAGCGTAGTCAAAAGCACTCTTGACTTCTTAATTATTCATCCAAAAAGGTAAGAGCAGCATTGATCTGAACTTAGCTGAAATATTTAATTTGCTCTTGAGAAACAAGCAGTAGATATGAATTAATATTCTTGCCGAGTCTCCCTATTTCGTGGTCGACTTGTTTCATAACTTCCCGAAAAATCAATCAATATCGTTTTCCCAAAGTGTCCAATTCACATTCGCATGGTGTTTCGTTTACCAACAAGCCTCTGACGACATAGAGGAGAGTCATCAAATCAAATCAAAATCAAATCAAGTTTTTATTTCACATAAACCATTATAGGCGCTATGAAAAATCGAATTTAGCGGTTCCAATTTGTCGTTTCGTATGGAGAAGAGCCGACAAGAAATTCCATGGTTACTCTTTCAAAATCAATATCTTTAACATTTTCAGTAAATACAGTACTATGATTTAAGGTAGTTATGAGAGAACAATGTATCCTTGAGCACAGACCAGTAAGTAATGAAGTACCAAGTCCTGAGTACAAAAATTCACAACAAAAAAAAATAGGTAAGTAATAATAATTTACAAATTTATACAGCTAGGAATCTAGTAAGTTCACCATCCAAGATGGTGGTTCATAATCATGAGCCAAATGTATCAAATTTCTGACCGATAACAGCGTCACAGCTGCAATAGGATTGGATCTTGCGGATTGAATCACATTAACAAACCGCTTGATCATTCTGGTGTTGCATATCTGTTTACTAGCCTCCTCTGAAGCTTGATAGAAGACGAAGAAAATATGAAAAATTTAATTAGATTTCCCGACAACGGGTGTCATTTTTTCGACGTGTGGCCACATAACAAAGTAGTAGTAGTTTTATAATATAACGTAACGTTCGATGAACGTATATACCGAGGTACATACGTAGGCGTATCGATCACAATGAGACGTAGATGTAATAAAAAGAAAACTGAAGTTATATCACGGCTTCACTAGCCACGCAAACTATACACGTCATGCTAAACGCTTCGCAAAATATCTTCGATGTATGTTCTCGTATCGAAACACTATCATCGTACCCGTCATGTCTGATAGGACAGGCAGACATGTAGGTGCTGTCGTTCATCATGATATGATCTGTACAGCGTGTAAGTTTCGATTGAGCCGAAACATAGACTGGCAAAATAAATGGTATTGTAGATTTCCATGGTTTGTAGTGGACTAGATTTTTATTGATATTACAGGACAGATTGATAGACAGGGAATGCGTCCAGTTTAAATAACTACAGGCCTATATCGCTCGCAACTGTGATAGCTAAGATACTGGATAGTGTGATTGATAAACATTTAGATAAACACCTTAAACTACATGACGCCCAGTTCGGTTTTAGATCTGGGCTGTCTACTGAAACAGCAATATTGAGTCTCAAGCACACTATCCAGTATTACACTAGCAGGAGCACACCAGTGTACGCATGCTTTTTAGATTTATCGAAGGCATTCGACCTGGTTGAGTATGACAAGCTGTGGCAGAAGTTGTCAAGTGAGACTGAACTTCCTGACGGACTCACATCGCTCCTTAGATATTGGTATGGCAATCAGTGTAATAATGTCAGGTGGGCGGGGTCACTATCGGATACGTACAGGTTCGAGCGTGGCGTGAGACAGGGTGGCCTGACTTCGCCTAAGCTCTTCAACCTGTACGTGGATCGTCTAGTCCGTGAGCTCAGCAGTGCCCAGATAGGCTGTTCAATTGATGGGGTTTTTGTTAACAATATAAGTTACGCCGATGACATGGTACTGCTGAGCCCATCGATCAGTGCCCTCAGGCGCCTGATAAAAATATGTGAGTGCTATGCGGGGGCCCATGGGCTCAGGTATAATACGACTAAGAGCGAGATGATGGTTTTTAAGGCTGGTACGAAGAGCTACGATACCGTCCCACAAGTCACATTGAGCGGCGGCGGTGCTCTCAAGAGAGTACCGCAGTTCAAGTACCTTGGCCACCGGGTCACCGAGGCCCTCACAGACGACGTAGATGTGGAAAGGGAACGCTGGGCATTGTCAGTTAGAGCTAATATGCTGGCCCGTAGGTTTGCACGATGCACTGCATAGGTGAAAATAACTTTATTTAAGGCATTCTGTCAGTCATTTTATACGTGCAGCCTATGGGTGAAGCATACGCAGAAGACATAAAGTGCCCTGCGTGTCCAATACAATAACGCGTTCCGGATGTTGATGGGGTTGCCACGTTTTTGTAGCGCATCAGGTAGATGGCTTTACAGCAATACATCGCAAAAGAATAGCGTCCCTGATGCGCCGCTTGCGAGGCAGCCCCAACAGTTTCCTGCAACTCGTAGCAGAAAGAATGGACACGGACTGCTCCTTCATGGAGCACTGGACAAAATTACATGTTCTGCATTCTTAATATTCCAGTATTGTTATTTAGTATTTTAAAATTAATTAATGTATGGATGATTTATAATTATTGTAATTTATCTGAAATAAAATGAAATTACCGTTCAATGCTTTAATAACTCGGAACTGAATTGAATTACCGTTCAATGCTTTAATAACTCGGACTACAACATCAAAGATGTAATCGAACATTGTTCACCCATATCAGATTTGTACCTCACGCCAAAATGGCCAGTCGCGTTAAAATGTGACCAAAGAAGTGCATGGCGTGGCGTATCATAAGTCTTGGCTGTAAAATCGAAGGAGGTATCGATTTTTCAGTACAATTATCAACATTTACAATTATTGTTAATATCAAATAAGTTTTGTTTAAATACCATTTGAATTTCAATTTAGCGTAAAGACGACGTGTCGACTTGTCAGACCGGAAATTCTACAAGGCCGTTGTAGTTACCAATGCGAATATTAAGTATTATCTATCAGTTATTCATATAAATGTTTGTTTCTAAAACATACTTACATTAACTCGACTATATTAGAATACAAATTGTTGATAAAATTAATAGTTTTGATTTTTATAACAGACAACACTCGGCTATTACCTAGAACGATGTAAAAATACCCTCTTTGCTCAAACATTTTAATCTAACCCATACCATTACAATAGTTTCCAATCTTGGTCATCTGGTAGCAACTAAGTGCCGTCAAGAGCTTGGAATATTTTAACTTAATCGTTATCTTGAAGAGCTTTTATCATTAAAATTTTAAGGCACCTACTCTCAAACGAGTACTGAATTAATTTTAATTCAACGGCCTAGTAATGGACGTTAGATCATTAATTTCTTGTAAGCCGTCTTCCTTCGTCGAAACGTTCAAGGAACCGCCTTATAGTTTGTTAAAAGTAAGTACTTGTACGTAATTATTATACATTAGCTTCTCCACTAATTAATTATTATTATTTATTAATTAACATTTGAGATTACCTGGCTACCTAAACGACTTTTTTAATATACCTAGGTTAAGTAGGTGGTCTAAAAAAGTAATTTACTAAATGTCTGATAGTTCACAAATTCATTTATACAGATTTATAAAACAGGTGTTTTTGGATTATGAGTATTTAGTTATTTCGATAGGTGTTTAACCACTTAGATACCATTTACTTGGCCCAATTTATTCGAGTTCTGTCCAATTCGTGAACAGAATCAACCAAGAAAAAAATGTCTGGTCATGCTTGTCTTTTCCAATATTTAATGACTTTTGTTTCATACATTTTAAAGTTTGTTTGTAATGATTTAAATTATTTTTCGCAGGGTCTTCTCAATAACAAAAGCGGCGCGCTCGGTGGTAACGGTAAAAAAGGTAAGTTTTCTAGCTTTAACTTAAGTTCAATTGGACTGTTAAACCAGAGTCTATCAGCTAATAGAAATTGTAGCTTATTATTTGCGTAAATAATTGATGATAACTATTAAAATTAGATATTTATAAGGTTAGGTTTAGAAAGGGGGTACTAATTTAACTAAATAAATTACCGTTTTAAACAAAGTTTTAAAATTTCAAATTTCAATTTCAAGATTCGTTTATTTTTATTTCTATGGAAAATAATTTTAAAAGTTTGTTCAAAAATTCTTCATCCCTGCTTTAGTTACGAATTCAGAAAATGGAGCTTCGAATCCGTGACCCCAAATATGGTATAAAATGTAAACACAGCTGATCATAACTGACGATGGATGGAATTTAGCGTATTTTTTATGAAATCTTTGAACAGCTATCTTAAACTATTGACTTTTGAGGAAAGTTGTTGAACATAAGTTATTCATTATTATGGGTACTTTAACACCCTTACGGTTTAGTACCCCCTTTTCGACTAACTTTGTATAAAAGTATTTGTTTAAATGACGTGTGAATTTACAGATGCATTGGAAGCTGTCAAACAGGATCCTGCCGTTTTAGAAGCTCAGGTGACCGTGCATGCTAAAGACAAACCTAGTAATGCCACGAATTTGAATAAAAATCGCAACGTTGTCATTGAGAATAAGAAAGGTAGATAAATTTTGTTACTATGGAACAGAGCGAAAGTCTCGCCCAGCAACCATGACATTTATCTCGTTACTAGCACTTAATTAGGTTTCTCTCGTCTCTAAGTGACCTCTATATACTTTTTGAATAAATTGTTTTTTTTTCTTTTACGTTGGTAGGTATTAAAATAACTAATTTAAACTGAAACGTAATCTAAGATTTTGTCAAAACAGAACGTTTGATGCATAAAATTATGATTCCGAATAGAGAATTGACACATGATACTATCTTTTTTTTATTATAATAAGCTTTGTCTGCGTAGAATTATAGATGGAAAGTATTCTAATAACTGCGTATCATATTTCATCCCAATTCGTTCAGCCACTATGTTGCATGATTGAGTGACAAAAACACTAATAATGTATACACTTCACTTTTATAATATTATCAAATTAAATTATTAAATGAATAGTGTCATGTTTATTATCAAGCCATAACATTGATTTTACATTCATGATGATTATCAATGCTTAATCTGTTTTATCATGTGTTGTAGAGAAAGATCCTACGCCGCCGCCTCCGGCGCCTACTCCGTCGCAGTATCCCAAAGGTTTCGAAGCCATGGTATTGCAGCATGAGGCAGCACTCCTGTCCTTAACTCCTCACCAATTGGAACTGCTGATGAAATATGCTGACATTCTTCGCAGGCAAAGGATGATCACCCAAAGATATTTGGTAAATCTTCTCTAATAACAGGCCTAATTCTCCTAAAATAAATTGTTGCCAAACGCAATCGAACCACAACCGTCAGTCAGTTTTTGTTTTCGAAAACTTTCAAAATGATTGATTTTGTTTTTTGTGTTAAACAATTTGATAGCTTTAGAAATTGAGAACTGTCTGAATGAACGGTTCGGCCTTGGTTCGGTTGTGATTTATCAAGATTTATTTTAGGAGAATTAGGCCCCAGGAAGTGTTCCTATTTTGTGTCTTTATTTCCAGGGGGGCAATTCGACTAACAAAACTGTTGCCAAACGCAATGGAACCACAACCGTCAGGCAGTTTTTGTAAACTGTCAAAATTATTGTTTTTTTTGTGTCATACAATATAGGCATGTTGACAGCATCAGTAAATTGCAAATCTAATTAATCCGCCAGTTAGTTTTGAAAAATAATGGACACGTATTTTTTCTTCCGTTAAATCTATGAATATTTGGAAAGATAAAACGCATCAAAACTCTAGAGTCGGCTTGTGACGTCAGAAGCATGTAAAAATTGTACTTGCTTGTGAAGTTTTGTCAATTTTAAAAGTGTCGTATCTTCGTCAATTTTGGTTTACGTAACAAAAGAAAAAATACGGGTCAAATATTTGTATGTGCGCGTGGTGTGGTTTGATAATCTAACTGACGAACTAGGTACTTAGATTTTTTCAGTAAAATACCCTATTTGACAGTTTTTCAAATTGAAAACTGTCTGAATGATTCGGCCTTGGTTCGGTTGCGTTTTATCAAGATTTCTTTTAGGAGAATTGGGCCCCAGATTCAGCTAAAGACTCTTGCAAACAGAAAAAAATCTCAAAGTTTCTCTAGTTATGTTTTTTTATTAACTTTAACAGGAATGTGCATTTTGCAAGAGTAACGGAAAGCCATCATTTTGGTACACGTCTCACGCACTGCGGGACAGTCGCGGTCGGGTGCGATGCCCAGTCCTGCGAGGTTTCCGCTGTCCACGCTGCGGCGCCACCGGCGACCAGGCTCACACGATCAAGTACTGTCCAGACAACTCACTTATAGGTACCTCAAACTACAGCTCGATTTAATATACTAACTCACAATTCTAAAGACACTATGACTTTTCGGAAAAGGAGCCGCCCCGCCTATACCTATACAGGGTGAAATTGTAAACACCTGACAAACCGAAATGGGAGTTTGTACTCATCACTATGAACAACTTTTACTATGGGACCAAACAGGAAATCGCAAAAAAAAAAAACTAAATTTTGAGACGAGTTATGCGAACACAAATGTAGGGAACATCTGTTTTTTTTTCGCTATTTCGAATTTGGTCCCTTAGTAAAAGTTGTTTATAGTGATGAGTATAATCTCCCTTTTCGGTTTGTTGAGTGTTTACAATTTCACCCTGTATAAATTGTTGCCACGCTCCAGATATTTACCCAGGAGAAGATGTTTACCGTTTCCAGAATCCAGCCTAGTTAAGAAATCTTTCAATCTTCGGAGCCTCGTCAGCCAGCAGCACGCGTGTTAGGATGTTTAGTGTTGTAAAAACTGAATGCTGTAAACTAACCCATTTTAACCCACAGGGGATTAAAATAAGGAAGATAGTGATCTACAATAAAGGAGACTGGGCGAAAGTGGTCTATGAACCAATAGCGACACTGTTATGGTATTTATGGGGGGATACCTCAACTACACTTATGTGCGAAGGGGCATCAAAATCTGACTCGGCAGTTTTGAGAAAAATAATACTTTAGAATACTACAATTTTTTGTTCAAGAGATGCTTACATCGACTATTTCTGACTGTATTATACTTCAGTAATGTATTTTTTTGCTAGATACAGTCACTAATACATAAGAAAGGACGACTACTTCTAGTAGCGAAGCACAAAAAATATATCAGGGCAATTAAACAACTTTTTTTCACAATATACCTAGGTATATTTATATTTTATTCGTCAAAATTAAAAATTCAGCTGGACGTAATACGGTATCTTCATATCTAGCCCAAGACAAATACCATCGTATACATCTATACATCTATGCGTATATATTTTGCCATAGAGTAGGTTTTCTAATGGGAACTGGGAATGCATGCATGAATGAAGTTCCCGGATGGAAAACTAACTGGACGAAAAACTGCGCCCGCGCGCATTGAAATATCCGACACCTGCCGATGCCGACCAAGGGACGGCCGGCCGTGTGAGTGATAAGAGATAGCAACATTGCCCGTCGCTTTTTAAATGGTCGACGCCAGTTCACTATTGATCCAATTCATTTGTTTTTCTATTGTTCCAGACAGGTCAAATAAAAAACCCTGTCCACACCAGTAACAAAAACGTTGAAAAAAAAGTTGTTATTTGCCCTGATATATTTTTTGTGCTTTGCTACTAGAAGTAGTCGTCCTTTCTTATGTATAAGTGACTGTATCTAGCAGAAAAATACATTACTGAAGTATTATACAGTCAGAAATAGTCGATGTAAACATCTCTTGAACAAACATTTTTAGTATTATAAAGTATTATTTTTCTCAAAACTGCCGGGTCAGATTTTGATGCCCCTTCTCACGTAAGTGTAGTTGAGGTATCTCCCCATAAATACCATAACAGTGTCGCTATTGCTTCATAGACCACTTCCCAAACAAATGTGCCCAGTCTCCTTTACCAAGCATATGATTTGCGTGTATCTGCTCGGTTCTAACGGTATTAATTTAAAATAATAGATAGGTACCGTTGTTGGGCTGACCAGGTGCAGGCATGATTGCGCAAAATTAGCAACTGAATAGCGATAATATTTATTATTATAGGTTTGTGCAGATTTGTATCAAACGATTAGACAACGTTTGGAAAGTTATTTTATAATTTTGATCAAATTATCGAATTTGTTGTCATAAGTAGACTTTGTCCTAATGCGCCGCGCGATATAATGTTGTGTTGTCGTCGAATTGTCTCGTGCCGAGACGAGATATGTATGGCTTAATTATCTCATCTCGGAACGAGACAATGCATCGACAAAATTATCTCGCGCTACGCATGTTAGCCCGGATGGTATGAACCGGATGATCAGAGTTACAATTACAATTATTGTAGGTACAAGTATTACAAAATAATAACTGGATATCATGTTAAAACGTAGTTGCAAAAGGATATGGCTGAGAACAATAAAATAATTATGTCAGTAATTAGATAGACAGATATAAGTGTTTAGACGACAAACGACAACAAACAAAATTTCTCACAATAACACATAAAATAAATCTAATTACCTTTAGGTATTTTAGTTTCAGGATAACAATAGAAGCTATTAATAAAGCACTTAATTATAATTTTTTCTGTTTCAGACACACGAAGCAGCTGCTCGGGAAATTCTCTACTGTAAATGTTGTTATCAATATAACGTTTTAAACAAACTTAAAATGTTTTATTACTCTTATTGAGGGGCTCGTGGCTAATTAACAACCGTGCGGATCATATGATTTGCAAGGTTAAGCTGCGCTTGCCGCGGTCAGTCCGTGGATGGACCATTCGTTACTCATCGAGATCCCTCCGTGCCTTAGAGAGCACGTTATCCGTCGGTCCCGGGTGTCATACGAATACCTATGACAGTCTTTACGGGTAGTTAGAAGCTCGAAAGTCTGACAACCGGTGTAACCTTCGGATAGCGGCATTGCCCAGTAACTGGGTAGTGGAGGTCTGACGGCAGTCGCTCTGTATAAAATACCGGTATTCAGCCGCATCTGGATACACTAGAAGCTCACTGGTTACACTGGAAGAGCATAATTCATTTTTTTAAACCAACTTTGTCAAATAATAGTTTATCTATATTCTCTATGTATACAAGGTTAGTCAGAAAGGGGGTACTAATCTGAAAGGGT
The DNA here is from genome assembly GCA_905220435.1 of Amphipyra tragopoginis. Classification (NCBI taxonomy): domain Eukaryota; kingdom Metazoa; phylum Arthropoda; class Insecta; order Lepidoptera; family Noctuidae; genus Amphipyra; species Amphipyra tragopoginis. The sequence continues at coordinate 12,232,010 of HG992006.1, forward strand.
GTTAAAGTACACATGTTAATGAGTAACTTTTGTTCTACAACTTTTCCCAAAAGTCAATAGTTTAAGAGAAACAGTTGTTCAAAAATCTCAAAAAAAAACTCTAAAATCTATCTATCCCCAGTTATGATCAGCTGTGTTTACATCTTAGGTCATATTTGGGGTCATGAATTAGAAGCACCATTTTCTGAATTTCAGGCATGAAGAATTTTTGAAAAAACTAAAATAAAAATCATTATGGAAAAAAAAATCGAATTTGAAATTTTAACACTTGCTCTCAAACAGTCATCAGCGATACTATAAGTGGGCTTCGGATTAGTACCCCCTTTCCGACTATCCTTGTATAAAATGAATCCCTATTTCCCTTGGCCACGGCATCATGCGTGTGCGGCGCGCGGCTGGACCGATTTCGCAATTTTTTTTTTGTTTTGTTCTTTAATATCAGGAGAAGGTTCTAATGAAAGGAAATTTTGATATTTAAAAAAAAACAAAATTATCTCAATAAGTTGTTCACCTCACCGCATGCATGAAAATAGTTTTAACTTTTTGTTACTATTTTGATTTTGTTTCTGAAGGTAGGTAGTAAGTAAGTAGGAAAAAGTGCAAGTGTGAATATTTGAATTACCTTACCTAACTTTTTTTTATCAAATCATTGTTCTCCTGGGTTGTTATCACTGTAGTTACAAATTGTTTTTATTCTTGTCATATTGCTTGACGGCAGAGGTAATACCTAGTTTGGGTTTTCATTATCGTAATTGGAGTTTTAAACATCTACATTCTTAACTTTGAGGATGAGGATAATGACGGGTTACGTATCATAATACCTAAGTTTATTCTAACTATTTTCAAGATAACTACGGTCAAAAGACCTACCGTTTAAAATATCTAAAGATCGTTTCACCGAATTTTGTAATAACTAATGGACGAAATCCATAAAGGAGAATTCATCTACGGTTTATTCAACTACAATTAATTCACCTAAGGTTGATTAAACTAACGGACGATTCACCTACTGTTGATTTATCTGTGGTCTTGTGTTTGATTTACTGGTGATGTTGTATATGTGAAAACATTTCTGCGAGCAACTTGGAAGTAGCGCTCGCCGGCCGCTGCCGCGGCACCGCTCGCTTCGCTCGCTCGGCTCGCGCGCGGTTGGTCGCAGTTCTAACCTAACCTAACCTATTTCACTCAGTTCAAAATGACGAATCATACAATCTGCCGTAGAAATGTTTTTACCATTGTCTAATAATATAGTTATATATAGCAGGCGCATATTATAGATAGCAGGCGCACCCCGACACGTATTGGTTAGGTTCGAAGGGGATGATGAGTGAGCGAGCGAAGCGAGCGAACGAAGCCCCCGTCATCCCCTTCGTGTTAGGTTACTTTAAACCCTGCAGACATAAATAGGAGCCCCGTAGCGGGGCTCCGTTGACTTGCTTTGGAACCTCAAACAACCTTACAAACATCCCCTTAAGTTTTTATTGTGAAAATGAAAGTAGGTGACGAATAATCGTCTCATGAAGAGGCCTTGAAGGTGTATAAAAACAGTGTAAGTAGTCGGCGCGGCGCCGGCAGCCAGTTTGGTAACCGGCGCCGGCACTCGTAATGGCAACCGGCGCCGGCAGCGGAGGCACTCCCTAAGAAAACACAAAAATCGTTGAATCATAGTTTATTTACATATAATCAGATCATTATGTTGAAGCGTCCATTAGGTATTTCATACATAGTTGAAATATACAATATCTTAAAAAATTATTACATTAATCGTTCGTTAGTGCAATTAATTTTAGTTTAATCAAGATTAAGTAAGTTATACTGTAGTTGAGTCGACCAATATGCGTTATGAACCTATGTGAATCAACCGTAGTTATGTTGAAAATAGTTAGAATAAACATAGGTATTATAATACGTAACCTAATGACGACTGTACTTTTTGATGTTTTTCGAATATTCACCGGGGTACAGCTAGTTTAGAATAAAAATACATTGCAGAATACAACAAAAGAAAAAACAAATTAAGCAAAAAATTATACAACCACAAACAAAAAAGTTATAAACAGCATAAAGGCGAAGATTTTGGATAACTAAAAAAAACATATAAATCTCCATACCGTGACATTTGGGACATAGGGTCTATGGGTAATAACTAATAACTAACCAATGGCCTCGCTAATCCCTCAAAAAAATGTGTCGGTTCTTCTATCAATTACTTACTTATTTACTAGGAGTGTTTAACGTAACAGGTGGCGAGCCGGTCTTCAGTTCAGTCTCGCAGACTTTAGGTACACTCATCAAGTATTGATTTATTATATCTAAGTCTGGGTTTACCGTTTTTTCCCTTCCTGGGAAACAAGCGGTAACGGCACGTTTGGATTGGGATTAGGTACATTTGTTCGAAACCGCGAATTTATTAAAGAAAAATAACTGAAGTGCCGGTTGAGAATGATAGAACCGAGCGAAGTGGAGGGATTTGTTTCAAGGAGGACCTTTTTTTTCTTTTTTCTATTGTAACTACTACTTGTAGATTCTATGTACTTCTTACGGACCGTTTCTACGTAATCGGGCAGTTATTGGTGAGAACTGAAGTGGTCAATGACATACGTCATCAGTATGACAGGTATATATATCTTGTATGGGCCCGCTGGCTGGCCGCTTATTTAATTTACCTACAAATATATTGTGAAGTATAGCATTTGAACAGTTGCAATTCAGGATTTGTAAGGTACATAATAGGTACAAAATCTTAGTAATATAAAATGCATAACATTTTGAAAGGGCCTTATTAGTATTACAAAAGATGGTACCTATAAGAAAAACCTAGGTTTTAAAATAGCCCCGTCTCTTTTTCCTATATGACATAAGAAAATGATGGGTTTATTTTAAACACGGGTTTACCTTAGTCTTCGTTTAAACCATCTTTTGTAATATGGGGTTTGGGTACGCTAGACAGACGCTGCATTAAAACGTCTTAAATCAAAAACTGTCGAGGTACAAAATATTTTTAATAAATATTAATTAGGTACAAAATAAGGTCTTAACAATAAGCTATCACCCGTCAAAAAATCTGATTGGGGCCTGCCAGGTAGATATACCTACACCCTGAAGTGTCTCCAGCCGAAGGGGGGGAGGGGGGAAGTAAAATACTTAACCTAAGCTAACTACTTGTACTACACTAACATCATGACTACTAGCAACAACAGCACTAAGGGCCCCTACTAGGGATTCGGACCTCGGCATAGGGCGCTGCTAGCGGGAAATTGGGAGAGACAGCTTGAAGAGGGCTGAATTATCGGTGTGACTCTGAAGAGACGATCGGCTCTGCGATGAGAGAGCTCGGTGGATCGTGACCGGTTAAAGGCGGACCGTAGCAACAGATAAGTACCTAATACAAATTATTAAAGACGCCTAATTCTCAATATATTTCAGATTAGTATTAAAATAAATGAAATAATACAATAAACTATACAGGGTGTTAACGAATTCGTGTAATTCCTTCAAACCGCCTGATCTATTGGTGACACTGATAGACCCTGTATAGGTTTTTTTCAGAATCAGCAAAAAAAAGTTTTCAGAAAATTACACATGGTAGGTATTCTGTATCTGAGTAATATTAACGTCCCAAGTTAACTGACTGCGTGGAGTGATATCGCGTTAGTCGTGCCCATCAGTTGTGTTGCCGTGTCTTTATTCATTTATGCATGGCATCGAAATTTTTCTATCAAATAAAAAAAAAAATGGGAAAAAAAAGTTTATTTTTATTTTTAATCAATCTAAATCCCGTGCGGGGTTAAACTATACCATTAATAGATCATGTGGTTTGAAGGAATTACACGAACTGATAGACCCTGTATAGGTTTTTTTCAGAATCAGCAAAAAAAAGTTTTCAGAAAATTACACATGGTATTCTGTATCTGAGTAATATTAACGTCCCAAGTTAACTGACTGCGTGGAGTGATATCGCGTTAGTCGTGCCCATCAGTTGTGTTGCCGTGTCTTTATTCATTTATGCATGGCATCGAAATTTTTCTATCAAATAAAAAAAAAATGGGAAAAAAAAGTTTATTTTTATTTTTAATCAATCTAAATCCCGTGCGGGGTTAAACTATACCATTAATAGATCATGTGGTTTGAAGGAATTACACGAATTCGTTAACACCCTGTCTGTATACGTATTATACAATAAAAGAAAAATTAAAAGAGTGCATCAAAATATTCCTCAGCATCGCTGTCGACTGGAAGCGTGCCCAGAAGGCTGGCAGCGCGTTGCCACGTTGTATGGCAACGCTTATTTTTTGACCGCAAAACAACCCAGCCTTTCAGATTAAGTCGCATGGGATGTCGTTATTATGTTTTATATTTGACACTAATCGTGCTAATATCGCTAAAGTTTGGATGTCAGAACTTGGTACAATGTATCCCAAATTAGTATTCATGTCATGACGTAATTTTCATTTTGGTGTGAACTGAGCATTTAGATTAAGTATATGAAAACACTATCTGATACTGATAATTCATACGACTCAGATAATTATCATATCGAAAGATTTATGTGATCTAAACTGTCGTTTAGTTGATACCACCCAGCTACTGGTGCCTCGTGTCTACATATTGAACATCCAGCCGATCGATTTCCCAGAGGTAACTAGTTTCATAGAAAATGAAATAAGTACCTATTAACTATTTTATTATCATCCCACACGCTCAGCATAAAAATATCCCCAATCAACTTAGAACTGGTGGTATTACAAAAACACCGTACTCTTAAGCACACAATAAGAGCAAATTGGACCAATTTCCGATGCTCAAAACATGCTCAAAATAACTTCTCTGAAATTAGAACTGTGGCATGCGTAAGTCGAATCAATGACTTGTTGTATCTACGCTGATATTATTATTGATAATACGACCTCATTAGCCAGCTAAAAGTCCAAAAGTTATCCGTATGAAAAGAAAATAATAATAATACTAATGGATTTTTGACTTTAAATTCGTTGCTGTAGTGGCTTCCTGTTTGTGAAAGAAACGGTTTGATTTAATTAGATTGTATAGTAAAGGAACCGTTTACTAGATAACAAAAACAACAGCGTCGCCAGACGTCCCGATTTTGGCGGGACGTCCCGATTTTGAAATCAAAATTAAATGTCCCGCTCGGGACCGCCTCTGTCCTGCTTTTCTGGGACTATAATTTTATTCCTTTGAAGACTCAACTGCCTAACTATAGGGTAGGTAAACTAGACAGTTATTGTTAAAGTAACGTTTTTTCATTAAAATACATTTTCTAGGGCTATTTATGCTACCTATTATCATGTAAACCTAATTTAAAACTCAAATAAAAAGGAAAGTATTTAAAAGTTACTGATTATATACGTTTTTTTATTATGTCACGCTTTCGACGAAAAAATCCCGCTTTTTTACTCCAAAAGTTTCAAAGACCCGCTTTGCCAAAAAAAAAAACTGGCAACATGTAATAATACGACACACTGGTATCGCCAGAATATTTTGACGGCTTTACTTTGAAAACTAAGGAAATATTCTGCCTAACCTTTTCCCAACTATGTTGGGGTCAGCTTCCAGTCTAACCAGGGGGTCTACTCCCTAAGCACGAAATCCGTGGTTTCGACCTTAGTTACGAGCGTTTCCTACTCCCTATCACCTACGGACATACGATTATTTCGGTGCCCGAGCTAAGAATGAATGATAACACGATTTGACAGTTGTCCCTACTACCGATGTGTTTTTGCCCGTCCGAAAAGTTGAACTTGACACTTGTTTTGTTCATTCCTACGTTTTGGGCAAATTTCGGACGGGCGACTAACTTTGTTGACGGACTTAGGGAGTAGGCCCTCAGATGCGGCTGAATACCAGTATTTTACACGGAGCGACTGCCATCAGACCTCCGCAACCCAGTTACTGGGCAATGCCGATATCCTAAAAGCAAGGAATTATTCATGGTTAATACCCATCGTTATTAACGTAGCTCGTAGCAGCGTAATCTGTGCCCGATATTATCTCTATCTAAGTACAGACGATAGCACATCAAGCTATCCGAAACTGTCAAATTTTCCCAATCAACCTTGAACTTATTGCCTTTGCGTTATAGATGAAAATCTATTAAATAAATTTGACAGATTGTAGTAGCTTTATGTGCTGGCGTCTGCACAAAGCTTTTTTTTAAAATGAACACTTTAAGAATTGATACTTTAACCTAAAACGAACATGATATTGTTTTATTAAAAACTGACGACGTAAGTACGTATTACGTGTCTACGTGACGTCAGTCGTTAGTTACTAAAGGTATTTTAAACGGCGTAGAAACTATTACAATCGACGACGGTAGTTACAAAACATGTTATGATAAGTACAAACGTTTTTATTAATCTTGTTTAATTCTTTGGTTTATAAAAAAGAGGATAGTCTTACATAAAAAACCGACTTAAAAAATTGGCAACTACTGATAGCATAATATAACGATAACCGAAGCTGCTACGCTGTAACGAAGAATTGAAACCTAAGTGAATTGAAGGCACCAATTTCATAAAATTAAAATTTTATAAGGTAGGTACAATACAAATTATGATTAAGTATTATTGTTTACTTATCAGTTTTATTAAGTTGTTTTTTTTAATCTATTTATTTTCTTGTGCAAGAACACAGTTTCGTATCAGAAGTGATCTTCGCTTCTAACTAATAAAATAACCCAATCACGATACGTGAGATGTTCATCTTTAAGGTATCCCATTCTCTATTTCCGAAGTGCTTCATCAGATCATGAGAAAATATAAATGTGACCAACCAGAAGCTAAATCATTCAAAAATCCATTTTTAAAAAAACATTCTAAACTGTTTCAAAATACTGGAGATGGACCCAAAAAAACAGTCGAATTATGGTGCTCCCCGTTTTTGCAGTCGGTTAAAAAGAGGTCTCGAGGTTGCAAGCGCGGCTCCTAGGCATGCTATCGTAACCTAGGTCACGCAGGGTTACTGGGTTTTTTTTTTTTTGGAATTCCCGCTCATCAATTTTGCTGTAGCAATTTCTAATTTGAATTTCGAACGCGGTAAATGAAGATTACTCGATCTTTTGGTACCATGCATACAAAACGTTGGTGCAGGTCGACACGGTGCCGGGTCAGGGAGGCAGACTCTCTCGCTGACCCGAGGGCAGGACGGCGCAGGCGGCGAAATGCCGACTCGATGCCGCCATAAGAGGGGCCAGCGGACGATAGATCGGGGAATCTATCGTCCACGCTGCACGGTCCCTGGAGTTGTGGTTATGTCCCAGTGCACCCGGACATCGCTGAAGGAGGAGGGTGCCCGGAGGCGGGCAAAGAAGAGGGAGCCCAGAAATGGGCCTGGCTGGATGGGTCGCGAATGTCATGCGTAGCAGTTCTCGCGGCCCACCCATCAAGGTGAAAGTAGGTGCACAGGCGGAGTTTATAGTGGGTGCAAGCCCCACATGACCACATCGTCTCCCAGGAGGGCGCGGCGTGGTAAAAAAAAAGGTCGACACGGTGCGGTCGTATGTTGGGCACAACTTCAAACCGATGCTGTAATTTATAATTTTCAAATTTTAAGTTGAATCGTACCCTGCCAGCTTTCCAACCACGGCAGCTGTGCTTGCGACGAATGTATGATTTATCTTGTCGAGATAATGCGACGACAAAATTATGTCGCATTGCGCATGGGCTTGCACGACATCTACAATAAATTTTCACTGAAAATGAAACATTGAGCATCTGATGGTTAAAGATGCTCCCATGTCTATAACCTGTACAACGAAAGATAAGTCCTGTCCTGACAAAGCGGTTATTTCGCAAATTGGAGACTGCTATCGAAAAAACGTAAATGACATCATCAAAAACCGTAAAATAGCTGTATTATCCATGTTTTTTTTATATTTGATATCCTTTGCATGGTAAAGTTCTGTAGAGAAACATCAGGATTCACCTTAGGGTGAAAAGGGTAAGTAAAAACCTTCAAAAACTACAAAACTCAACCTATAAAAATGGGGATCCCTTCTTTTCGCATAATGTTATATTTCCTAATATACTTTGGCAAAACTATTTTGGTACAATTTGTTTTGCCATAATCATAGTTCGTCATATTTTTTTATTTTTAGGGCTGCGGATCATTATGACAGCAGTAATTATGTTATACTATATTCAATCTATCTTATATGTATATAAAAATGATTCCCAATTGTCAGGAGAAGGTTCATAGGAAAGAAAATATTGTAGTTTAAAAAAAAAAAAACAAATTATCTCAACAGTATGTCGATATTGTTTATTTGTTTACCGCATGCATGAAAATGGTTTTAACTTTTATTTACTACCTATTTTGATTTTGTTTCTGAAGGTAGGTACTAGTAAGTAGGAAAAAGTGCATTGCAACGCATATATGTGGTACCGTTAGTATTGTATAAAATGTGTATTAGTGTCTAACATTTTAGGAGTTAATATATTATGCTTATTTGTTATGCCTAAAAAAATATGTTTTTATATCATTATGCGTAAATATATTTATGGTTTAGAATATTATGCTTAAAAAAATTATGCGTAAATAATGTTATGCGAAAATATAATTGGGAGAATCAGAGGAAGACAAGTTATATTAGGTCTTATTTTATGGAAATGGATATGGAACCATAAAAATGACTATAAAAAACGTTGGCAATGACGTAACTAAATCACATACAAATATGTAGATATATACCTACCTACAGAGACATCATCACGTTATTAATAGCAGCGCATAGTTAATTGTTTTAACATTGCCGATATTAATTAGGTAGAACTTAGAGCGTGTCCACATCTCCACGTCACGACGTCGCGTCGTCAACGTAGCACGGTGCGTTGACGTAACGTGCAAATTTACGTTACCGTATCGTAAAAATGCACGTCAGGATCATTGTTAGATTTATCGTTCACCATGTAGATCCTGAATTTTAATAAGAGAAACAGTAAGGTATGGGTTTAAAGCATCAGAGCACATAGACGGCGACTAACTCGCGGGCGTGGAGAGCGCGGGCGGAACGCATATACGTGTGCGCTTGCGGCTAGAGGCGGAACGTGTTACGATACGGTAACGTTACGTCAACACACCGTGCCGCGTTACCGCACCGTTCCACGTTGACGACGTCGTGAAGTGGAGATGTGGACAGGTCGGTAGGTTTGATGTTGTAAAATATGAATGATTTTTGCTTGTTAATAAAAACTTCGTACCGCGAATGGGTTATCAGTCACACTTATCACGTCATTTGTTAAAAAATCATAATTCTTTTCTATTGTTTCCAGTTTAGCTGTGCTATTCTTTATTTTTTTTTGTTATATTATATTGGAACTATTTTTTCATTTGCCATTAAATCAGATCGCTGGTATTTAATAACATACTACTCTGTAAACAAAGTACCGGAAAAGATCACTAATAGGTACACAAAAAGTTAGTAGGTACATCCAAATTTATTTAATCGCCTTCAAAGTATGCTCCTTCAGAAACGATACACTTACCAGCGAATAATCCAATCATCAAAACATTTTTTAAACGCTTTTTCCGGAATAGAGTTCAGTTCTCGCCGCGAATTCTCCTTTATGTCTTCTACCGAATGAAAATGGGTGCCACAAAGTGGTAATTTGAGTTTAGGAAAAAGAAAGAATTCGCCTGGAGCCATATCTGGTGAATAAGGTGGTTGCTCGATGGTATTTTTTTAAAACTCCTACACCTCGTTCTACCTAACTACCTACTACAGGTTGCACCTAGTTGTACCTGGGTAAACCTAGGTGTATCCGCCATTCGGGCTTTACCCGTAACATATACATATTTACCACACAAACATAGGTTTTATTAGTCAGATCATTTGTAAGGATACATTTTGTTTTAAGTTGTTTCGGCTCCTATTCATACAGCGCAAGTAACAATTAAATAATAGAAAGGGTCCTCAGAGCTTAACAATAGATGTGGTACATAGGTACTTAACTACCTACGTGTTGCCGCTTTTTGCACAACTATAAGTAGAGGATTCATTCCTTTTTGTTTTGAAAAGGATTTATAAGTATTTTGATTTATTTCAAAGGAAAATGTGAGTAACGCCACTAGTTACAACACCTTACTTACCTTAGATTCACTTTATTAGTACAATATACAACAGTACATAAGTCATACACGATAGAAGTGTGAATATATCTGTATACGGTATTTTACGATTCGTAGCAACATGATAAAGTTTGGAAGGCGTGAAAGATAGGAGGCAGCTATTAGGTAAAATGGGTATAGCGTGAGTTCGTTGACCCGTACAAGTGTGACGATGAGCCATTGCCGTGGGGCAGGTCGCGGTCGGGGAACACTCGACATAATGCCACGTAACACCTCAAGGTCTCTGAGCTTGAAATACAATACCTCTATACCTGACGGTGTAGGTACACGAATTGTTGCTCTTTATCAGATCGCTGTCTGACTCTACGCATAATAATTAGGGCGAATTTACAACTGAACATGTATTTTAAAACTTCGGATACTAATACAAGTTTCGAATACGAAATGCCAAGTCATGTAAAGTTGACATTCACTGGAAAACTAAAACATTTTGCAATGGATATCAATATGAATGAGATGAGGTAATGTATGCAAAAGTAATAACCTATCGTATTGCATTCAATTCATATAAACAAGACGGTCTCGTAACGCTTTTTATCTACCTACCTATAGGTACAGGAATTACCTATTTTCCAGACTGTTCTTAGCGTGCTCGTATGAGTTTTGAATACATATAAATAATTTTGACTTAAGGTTAAATTGGCATCACGGTCATCTAGCTTATCGGTGGGGACGTTAAGAAACAGGTTAGACAGACGAAGCTTGCAACAAAATAATTCATTAATTACCTTTAGAGGAACTCATTAATTTAGTTTTGAATAGAGTTGACGATATAACTCGATTGATACATAACTTTATAGATAATCTCAAACATTATAAAAATACAATGCCAAAATAACTTCCGAAATTAATGTATCATTAAAAATTATGATAATTTATGTTTAGCGCACGCACATTTTTTAAAAATGTTCAGAAGAACTTGTATAAAAATTCCACTAATATGTAATCCTATATCTTAATGGCGATAGAATCATCTTTTAGGTTTTTATTTATATACCTACATAATAAAAATTATGCTATTTCGATAAGGTTTTACGCAAAGTTAAAACAGTTACTACTGGCGCCATCTTTTACTATTAAATGCGCAGTAACAAGGTAACGTATCGTCAAGAAACTCAGAGACAACGTAACGTAAATTGTAACGTGACTGGAAAGTTACGCGGTGGTTAAGCGTCCCGTTAAAGTTTTAGTACTGATTATGTTTCAGAGATGGCGCTAATGGTCATGATGGTGATTATAACTTATTATTAATATAGGTCCTATGACCATGCATAAATGCATTCTAGTTCCCTAGAAACGTGAATTAGTAGATCTGAGGATCTGACAACTGCTCCAAAATGGATAATCCGAGGGAAAGTGAAATAAAGACCTACTAAAATTAATGTCGGTATATTTTGGTACATATCTCTACAGGAGTATACCTACCTAACCTACCTATATATATGTTATTAATTTTGATTTCTTTGTACAATACTTGTTCAATGTTAGCGTTAATAACAGCGATTGTCGTGTAGCACGCTCTACGAAGCGGCGGCGCTTGCGCTTGTCGCCCGCAGCGCCATCGCTAATCGCTAGCCCGACCCAGTCACTCGTCATCAGTTCACTCGTCATATCGATGTAATAACGAGCAGTCGTGTCGCTACAGGGCTCATTGTAGTTCACACGAAAGCCCTTAATAGTGCCTTTTCAAATGTAGTCCTTTGGTGTTATTCAGCGCAAAGGCTTAGTATCTGAACTTCGAGAGGAAAATCGATGAAATCGTAAGTACCTTGTCATTATTATTTTTTCTATTCTTTCTCACTAAGTCATTGAAAGCATATTGCACAACTTTACACAGTTTTCAGGAAATAATCGCTTTTCCGAGAAAAATGATGAAATAATTCGTGTTGCGTGTTTGTTTGTTAGATTGTATGTGTTTCTTTGTAACTTTCTCTTCTCCAAGATGAAACTTCGCCTGCGACCTTTAATTTACGAGAACAATCCAGAGAAACGAGAACATCCACTTTAATATTAAGTAAAAACTTAATAGATGTGTCCTATCGAAATGACTCCACTATTGTAATTCATTCAAAAGAACAAGATGCCGAATACTACAACACAACAAGATATTTATGTCACAAACTCACAATGGAGTCTAGACGTACGGCATTTGACCCCAAATCAGTTTATGAAACGAATAACTCCGAACAATGTCCCCTAAACGTGCACGTGGTTGTTATATTTAGACCACGCCGTGAAGCAGACAACCAACGTGCAAACTTGTTAGTGCTAAAACGAAACATGCTCAAGTTATAATCCTTGGTATTTTGAGGTCAAATACAATGCAATGCTCGACAACTCCTTCGTAAAATGACCTGAACACACGTTCAGGAAACTGTTTATCAGCTTCTGCCTTGAATTAAGTAAAAAAACCTTTATGTTTGGTAACGGTGCTTCGTTAATTAGCTGTCTGTGTTACGGCTCGGTTAAACCGCAGTATTTTACCATTTATTATGAATTATCGGTCCTGTTGCTAAGTGATAAGATTGCTCGGCCTGATAAGTAAATGGCTATGATTCATAGTGATTACAATTCTCCAGTAGATTTCCGGAAATAACTATTTATGGAATATGAATACCTAGCTCTATCTTATTTCTGGAAACGACACTATTAGACTTCAGAGGATGGCTACGCGCTACTAATGAAGTACTTAATGTTATAATGAGAACACCTTCAATGTTTGTCTATCGTAGAGAAGCTAAAGGAAAATATTATTATTCCAATAAGCACGTATCGCTCACATGATAGATACTTACACGAGACATGGTATTATTCAATATTCACTGTATCAAACGTCCATAGCGGGTTTTATGCAAATGCTAGTTACAAATGTAGTCAATACGTTGCCTTGCCTTCAGAATCTTTTCCTAGCATTCATTAGTAGTGGAATTAACGAATAAAGATTCGATCTTCATTCTATGACGAATATTAATGAAGTCTGTTATAATGTTGTAGGAAACATTTATAATGTAAATCCATGGTTTATTTATAACAAAGTGTAACAGTGTGTAAAAGTATAACACTCATAACACTGTTTTGTACATACAAGAAGGAAAATTGTTTTGGTAATACACAATTGATTTCCTGTGCGTATGTTATCAATAAAATTCACGAGCACTTACACTCAGTTGCAAGAAAGGTCCATTAAATTTTAATGCTCTCATTAGAATGCTAATGCTACATTAACCTCTTCTGTCTTTTTTTATTTAATGGTATGGTTAACTATCCATTAAAATTAATTTTTGATTTGTCAAACTCCCCGTGATTTCAATATATGTTAATTAGTAAATGAAGTACTAACTACGACCTAATTAGTGTTCATGCAATAGCCATTAATTTAATGGAAATATTATTCTTAATGACGGATTAGTTAATGATCACTTAATGGTATCTTTCTTGCAACTCAGTGTTAGGCTGTTAAAAATTAGCTTTGATTTGTATGGAAAGTAATCAAAATATACCGCGAATTTCTGAAAGTTGCTCTACGATAGTTGTTCAATTTCCGACATCTAGTAACCCACACAAAATTCTTAGAGCCAATTTTTTAACACCAACTAACTATAAGGAAATCAATTTTTCTTGTTATTGCACTTCAATTTATTGATGGCAATGATCTATTGACCTATAATATGACTTGTGTGTGTTGTTTTATTACTACTACTTACGTTTGTCTTATTAAAATGGTTATTAACAAAAAGCGAGTTTTATATTCTACAATTTCACCCTAATAAACCTGGCTGTCGCTGAGACTGACTACAAAAGCAGCGTGAACGCATTATCATCACAGAATAGAAATTAGTTCTGCTGCTATCATGTATTCCGTTATCCAGCAAACACTAACCCCCTTATTACAAATGATGGTCTAAGAAAAACCTAGGTTTTAAAATAGCCCCGTCTCTTTTTGTTATATGGCATAAGAAAGTGATGGGTATATCTTAAACCTTAGTCTTGGTTTAAACCATCTATTGTTATAAGGGGGCTACTATGCAATAAGTATTTCTTTGTATTATTATATAATCAACTAGTTATTATATTCAATGTTTGTACTTTTATCCTGTAGCTATGTTGGAATATAACATTATTAATTTGATATTGTTCTAAAATAACTGTCTTTCGACAATCAATTGTTTTTCCTACTGTGGAAGTTCATTAAGGTTTTTACCTGTCTCTCACTTTTAGCTTTGTTACCTTGCTTATTAATTATGTCTTACCTGGCGGGAAACAGAACTGTGAACTCCGTTATAATGACTACAGGTGCTGATCAATCTGAGCATTATCTTCAGAACAATTAGCATTTGCCATTTTGTCGAACTGGGGAGCTAATAACGCCGCGTTTGGTGAAATATAATATCGTTACACAACCTTATTTATTTTTACTTTATACGAAAACCGAGACACCCCAACAAGATTTTCATCAGAACTGCCTGGATATGTGTTTTTTTTTAGTAAATCTCCAAATTACACCTTAGTTTATGTCGCATTAAGTTCCCTAAAAAAGTGTGAAATGCCTGAGATCTGCTATGCAGGGGTTGTCTAATACACGGAAACTGACTGAGAGGACCGTCTCAAGCCTCAAGGTGTCTATTCCCGTCAACTGTTATGGGTAGAAAACTACGGAAACAAAATTAAATATACGAAAAAAAAAATGGTGTAAAAAATATGTCAATCGATTCTAGTGATTCTGAACAAAGCAGTTTCAGGTTTAGTATATAGGTACTAAAACTAAGCTTGTATATTCCAAATCATAACTGCAGTTGTCACGCAGTTGCACAGACTACATCCTAATTGCCTTCAAGCAGCATTTGGCAGTTGCATAGTTTACAGTTGCGACTGGATGTGCAGTCTATTTGCAGTTATGATTACAAATATGAAACGAAATATGTTTCACCTAACGCTGCGTTATAAGCCCCCCTGAATATTAATACATTTTCTAATCTGTCTTTTGCAACATTCGCTAGAATGCTCATTAGTGAATACTGTGTATTGTAGTTGGAACATTTGGAATTGAAAGAGCCCTGTTAGAACATAGTGCCTTGTTTTCAACTTACAGTATAATAAGTTGTTTAGAGTTACCAGTTTAAACACTGTTTTGTTTAACTACTCGATTAGTCATGTAGTTTGTTGTCCTTACCTTCCCCTACTAAGAATATTGTACCTAGTCTATCAGTATCACCTTTCATCTGGGTATGTTTTCTGTATATTTTATAGTCAGGTGGTAGATCAGCAACATCTACTTCACTCGCTCAATTCATCTCATCGCAGTCTACTGCTGGACACAGGCCTCTACCAAGTTGCTCCACATCTTCCGTTGCGTGCATTCTTTTAACAACTTTATACAAGATAATTGGTTTTAATTCCCTACGGTCCGGTTTATGGACTAGACCGGTATAGGCTTTTGTTTTACTTGCGTTTCACAATATTACAAATACAAATATCGTTTATTTGTCAATGTAGGTATATTACAATAGATGGTAAGTAAAGAATTAGTCCGCCACATTGTATCCATACAGAATCTGTATTACAGATATACAAATTTGTTAGTTTCTGTAATTCTATTCTAGGTATTTAACACTAGTGAATTTAAAATTATATCACAGACAATACCTAATACTAATCTATCCTTGTAATGTGAAATAGCGTCTTGCACAGTTGCAGGTGTTCGAATTTTCAACATTAAAATAGTTTCACGTGAATCAGAAACCTCTTTGTTATTATTCATTGCGATTTCTCGTTATTGTTAGTATCTATTGAAAAGAAGTGTTAGCTCTATATTGCACGTAGACACCGTTTATTAACATCACGTTAAACTGACTTGAATGTGACGTTAATAATCTTTTGTCTCATTCTTATCGATAGACAAAGTGAGAGATGAAGTATGATTGATTAGCGTTCTAGCGTTTAAGGGAAAAACTGTAGCGCTATGGAAATATCCACCGAAATAATTACCTAATAAAGTTTATCTAAAGAATGTAGTGGCTAGTCGTCGTCGTTATGAGAAAAAGTGTTTTTGTTTATCGTTGCTTGTCAGTAGATGGGAACAAAATATTCACTTGTCAGTTATGTAAATGACGCAACGTTTGAACTTAATGTTTTAACTTTAAAATACTTTAAATTAAAGATGTTTTAGTTATTTTACTGCAAATTAATGGTTGATGTGGTCTAAGTTATTTTAACTTTTGTACTGCACAGCACTTGCTACGGTTGTAGGTAGTTAGGTCTCTGATTTTATTTAAGTACTAGCTGTGCCCGCGACTCCGTCCGCGTGGAAGTCGGAAAACAACATTGTGTCGCAGCAACTAAATAATCCATTTATTATAATAATAGACAAAGGTGTCCCACTAAGACACATATCTTTTGAACCATTTCTTTATGTAGAGTTTCAGCTCCTCTTGATTGACCGTAAAGATTCATAAAACCGTAATACTAAAAACGTGTTGCTTATTTCTATACATTTCCTTGCTAAAATGGATTATAATTGAATATTGATACTTTTATTGAAGATGTAACAAAACCATATCGCGATACAAAAATAGCCACAAAGCCGTCTTGTTACAATCTGCGAACTAAATTATGATTTCATTGGAGGTGTGGTAGGTAGGTATAGAAAAGAACTTTAAATATTTAAAAAAAAAACTTATAGAAGACTTCATTTAATTTTAATAAGTTATAAATAGGTAGGTACTGCTTTCAAAAAGTCTGATCTGGAAATCGAACCAACACAAACGCGAAAAAACATCTTCTATATTTTTATTTCACCAATCGATATGATCGCTCCAATAAACATAGTGCCTGAAATTGATGGAAGACCATAAAAACTAACATTAAGTACCTACCTAACTTAGGTACATTTCAATTCAAACACTTATTTGTTGTTACTTCTTATTTCTTGCACTTCCTTCAATTTAAGACAGTGTGTTTGTTGGAGAGATTTGATCCTTATTATTGACCTTATAGATATCTATCAACAGGTGCCATAATATAATACCGGATGGTACATAAAGCTTTGTCAGTTCGATTCCCGGTTCAGGCAAAAAAATCAGTAAAAGGTAATTTCTTACTTTAAAAAAAAGTGAAATGAAGTTTCCTTTGAGTGAAATTTGCTATTTTTAATATTTAAAGTACTTTCCCTCCATGGCCACGTCTTTGGAACATTATCTAAAGCTTAAAAAAACTCAATTAAATAAACTTAATAAAACGACGGCGACACTCGACAGGCTTTGAATAGTTCTGACATAATGAACAAAATAAAATAAAATGTAGAAAAACATTCCAAAAAGTGCATTGAGTAGATACAATGATTACGAAATACTAAATTTCAACGAAAGCACTGGGTGAGCGCGGCATCAGCATTCCCAAAAAGTATGAACATTCAATGAACAAAAATCCTACTATTAGTCCACATCATGAATTAATTTTATTGTGAACAACAATAAGAAATTGACCTAATAAATTCTAAATAACAATATCTACGTTTTTTTTTTTTGTAAAAGCTTAGTTCCTTCTTCATAAGGATAGCATTTCATTAGACCTTTCGTAGACTGAGAATAGGTACCAATTCAACAATGATTATTAGGTAATTTGTGGATTTATTCGTTGTAAAATATTTCCTCGCAACATTATTTGATACACGTAACGCCATCTATTGAAAATAAACTAATACATGCTAAGTTCTTCTAGAAAACTTAAAATTCGCATAACTTTTGATTGCGTGAACCGATTGCGATGAAACAAAAAACATATGTTACTTGGAGATAAGCACAATATATGTTTATAAAAGTCAACAGCATTGGGTCAGTTGTTTTTACGTGATGCTTGAACAAACAAACAGATAAACAGATAAACAGACAAACAGACAAACCAACAAACAGTAGAAACAAAATACAAAAATGTTAAAAATGGGTTCTTTTGGTTATTTTTTAACACCCCAACCATGTTTTTTCAAAATATTTGCTATGTACAGATACGCAAAGTCTACAGATTTGATAAATGTATAGAAGATATTGATTATTTGCATATCTTTTGAATGCGTGAACCGATTGCGATGAAACAAAAAAAATATGTTACTTGGAGATAAGCACAATATATGTTTATAAAAGTCAACAGCATTGGGTCAGCTCTTTTTACGTGATGCTTGCATAAACATGCAAACATATGTTTAATCTTTACTTCCCTAGATGGCGTTGGCGTCGAATTAGATCGCGCTATGGTTTCGTTACCGCGCGATTTATAAGTTCTAGACCAAAATTTCATAGTTACTTCTAGTCCACGATTTTATTATATGTATAGATTATTAAACGTACTTCAGCAATAAAATATTTCCTTTATCAAAACTAAAGTATTCGTGGAGCAAATGTCTTTTGCAGTATGCAGATTAAACTTATGTACTACCTAATCTGACTTACTATTTATTATTTTGATGAATCAGTTTGTCAAATTAGTTGTATGAACAAGCACGTGCCTTACCGTATGGCCTTTCATACATGATTTATGGATACATCAGTTGGCATATTTTATTTTTGCCTATCGATTGTAACCTTTTGTCTTATTAAAAATAGAACAAAACTGCCTTACAGAAGGTTTCGTTGTTCCATGTGACGTCACATCTGCGACTTATCAGTCGTCGGGAAATTATTTATCTCAGTCTTGTGACACCGCCCAGACTTATTACGTCAGAGACTTCCGACCAATCACGCAAGTGTTGAATAAAAATATATATTTTTCACGTTCCTATATCGGATGCCAAGTATGAAGGGAAACTATGACGTATTAAATGTTATTAACGTTCATTCATATTCTAGGGAGCGACTCGTTCACTTCGCCAATATTGAGCGCTAGATGACTTTGGAAAAATCCCACTTAATGTTCGTTTTACTCTTTGGTTATTATTTCAAGTTTTTACTTGAATCGATTTGAAATTTACAGAATTGAATTGAATACATTGTGTATGTACAGTGCAAAGCAACTATATAAATCTCATTGCCATCACTAAATCAATACATAATTAAATACTTACACTACCTACATTGTGCATGAGATGATCTATATTCTACTATCGCATTGCCATAATTACCATCTAGATGTTAGGTGTAGTGAACTAGTATGTGCAACAATATATGATCTAGGTATAATACTTATCAGTCTGTCTCCAGAAAATGATCAATTTTCATTTCTTAAAAAGCTAATTTACCTACATACCTAAGCATAAGTTTGAACTTAATTCCTCAATAATGTGAAAATGAGTTTTTCTACTTAATTCGCCTAATTGGCAATTTAACTCGCTATTTATAACTTACGCGTGTGTAAATCACGCTTAAAAGAGAAAGCCAATGAGAGAAAATTGGTAAAATTACGATTTTAAGTAGTTTCACAAGGTAATAAAGGTTTACCGGAAGGAAACCTGCCTTGACTAAAATAAAAAAATCCAAAATAATTTTGTATGTCCACTGTTTCATGGTCGACACCGAATTTGTTTACGAAAACCTTATCAGTTATCATAATGACGTCTACTTGTAACAAGTGCGTACAACTACTTAGCACCTCGACGCGTCTGCGCACGTTTAATCGTCGTCTCATCTCGTGTCTCACACGTTTGTTTACAGTAACAGGTGATCACCCATCGCTAATTGCTACAGTGTCGTATGACCGTCGCCTGTGCCGCTGTATGTCCTACCTACACTTTATTATTATCAGATATAAACATTGAGTGACCATCAGGTCGATGAAAGGTCAACCTAGTGTTGAACAGAGCGATTTGAGTAAAAAATGTGACATAACTGGAAAATCCTTGGTGAGATTACTGAGCACTTTGATTATTCATGATGAAACTGACAAGATGATCTAAGATAAATGTCTATCTGATTTCTATTTCCTTGCAAATTGAGACAAACCAGATGTTACAATAATTCCTTGGCTGGAGACCCTTCAGATGTCGCCAATAATGGCCCGGTTACGTAGAAACGTTGCGCAAGGAGCATCTACACCAGTGCAATAGAAAAAAAACAACAATAATTCCATTTCAGCATCATATCAGTCGGATAATTATGATAATGTTACTTCCCGCCCTTCCAGGAAAATCTAAAAATAAATACCTGCGTCTCTTTCATAGTTAAATGTTATACGACTCTACGTTATAATTTTTACATTGTTAATCAGAGAAGGGTATCCCCCTCGCTTCTAAAACAGTAGACGTTACGATTATCAGATTACCATTTGATATAACATAATTATTATTGAATAATTTACTTAACGCAAGGGTTTTGTCGACAGAAGTAATAAACAAAATGACATACCTATATATAATGGCAATATGTCATTTTGTCTATTCTTTAGTCGATAAAACTCTTGTATAAGATGGTCATGCTACGCCTGCCAGTCTCTGTTATTAGCGGGCTGATCAACGTTTGTATCGTTTTGAATTTATAAACCACTTTTCCGCCCGTGTGAATAAATAACTTTCATCTTGAGCTTGTGTCGTTCTGATATAATGCTGAAAAACACCATTGCACGCACCGGGACTTACAGCTTAGTACGGCCGTTATTCCAACTGCGTACAGTGTGGCTATATTTGTGACAATTGAACTTGGTACCTATTAGTTACCGAAGACTATTGACTATGAACCTAGCCCTATATCAGTGATCTAGCACCCTAGTAAGCCTAACGCCCTAACCTACCATACCATACAAACCATACAATACAAACCACACCAAACGTAAGTTACGTTGGTTTTACGTGCGGGAAGTGTGTTGTATGTGTATCAAGCCGATGATGCGAAAATCTCAGTAGGTCACTTCTTAGCGCTGACGGTGTGGCGGTGTTGCCGGAGCGTGTGCCGAATGTATGTCGCTGACGCTGTGATGCTGTTGCTGGCGCAATTAACTATTGCATGTTCAAGGTTGAACAACCATTTTGTCGAATGTATGATATTCAGATGATGTTAACATTCAGGAGTGCGATTCACTAAGGCAAAACATTTTTACAACCAAGAAATCGTCGTTGAAACATCTGATGAAAACATTTCGGTATTCTTTAGTTAAAACTGCGCGATCGTAGCGCCTCAACGATGTCGACGGCGCGACATAGAACTAAAATATGGTTCCGTTCATGTTCGGCAGGTCGTCGACGAGCATAGGTAGCTTAGCGAATACGGTTTTTATTAACGTTGTTTTTAAAAGCGATATTTACTATGAAACATCAGTGAACTCGTCGTTGTTTACATCTATGATGAGTCTGTTAGTGAATCGCATTGCTGAGAGCTCCACTTAGGACGCTGCTCTAGGTCACCATTTTTTTTTCCTATTTCTCTTCTTCTCCTTTGACTCTAGTCGTACCTGAGGTAAGCGCAGATAAGGTCTACGATGGAGCTCACGAATCCAAGTACGAAGATATAGAGGGATTCCCCTAAACCCCTCTGGCTCTTACATACACACAATGGAACACAGTAAACTGCTTGGCGCTGGACTTTAATGTGAGGGTGGTAGCTAACTAGGACCGTATAGATCCTACCACCAAATCAAACGTGCTCGGTTTTGTTGAATCTTACTACACGCGTCTTTTCCCAGCGTGCGGTGAGGAAGTTTTTTATTCTAGCCCGTCCCAAAGGGGGAAATACCATTATGAGAGGGGTTTATTAATGTCGGAAACTGTAAAACGAAGAATTGAGTAATGACGCTCGACATATCGGCAACCATTAGTCAAAACTTACGAGCTATCAGAAGATAAAATAGCTAGAAAATTTGTCTTTACTTTAATAGCGCCGCGCATAGGGTTCATCATCTCCAATCGTGATTTAGTTTTCTATAAAAATGTTTCCTATTTATAAGTGAATGTTTGTGTTGTTTCAGATCAATTGCGGTCTAGATCAGTATCGACCGTCTCCCACAGTCTACAACAGTGTTCTATCCCGATGGGTTGAGTACGCCGACGTTTTGTGATAGTGGTCACACCACTCACGCTGTAAGTACTCATTGTGTTTTATTGATTGACTATTATAATACGGCCGAACTTAGGTAGTAGGGTCAATGAACGTCAAAGAATTTGGCTATTTTTATTGGCCAATGGTTCTCTATAGGATCTTCGGAAGATCTAAGAAAGGCTTCTGTTGGCCTATGTGGTTAATAATGTCATATTCCTTGAATCATAATTCGTTTCAAATAGGTACGATGTCATAACTGCAAGTGGACTACACATCCAGTCGCAACTGTAAACTATGCAACTGCCAAATGCAGTTTGAAAGCAGTTGAGACGCAGTCAGTGTAACTACGTGACAACTACCGACTGGATATGCAGCTCACTTGCTATTATTATTGCGAATATTAAACAGAATATGATTCATCAAATGTGACTTTATTAGCCAGTGATCGAGCCCAATTCTACAAACAGACGCGTTTATCAATTGCAACTTAATCGTTTATTCAGTCAGTTTTTGTCTACAAAAACTATCAAATTGTTTGACAGCAAAAACAAAACCAAACATTTTTACAGTTTTCGTAAACGAAAACTGCCTGAATGAACAATTCAGTTGACATTGATAAAAGTTTCTGTTAGTAGAATTAGCCCCCTGTATCTACTCTTTTATTTTTTTTAGTTTGGATGTCTCTACATATTTACAAATGTTAGCACTTAGACGACTTACAGATGACTCTTACTTAAGGCTTCTTCTCCCCATGATACCAGATATTCTCTACATCATGACTATGCCCAGATCAACTACGCATTATGCTCGTCGTATGTAATTATTTATATAATTACATTCATTACCCCTTCCTTTTCTGTAGTCGGGTAAAAATAAAGAAATGCCGTAATATAATAACGTAAATAAGCAAAACATTTTATTCGGTACAAATTATGATGAATGGCACCACTTTTTATGTAATTGTGGGAAAAACGCGTAGACTGTAGAATATTTTATTATCGACACCAGAACAATAACTGCTTCATAGGCTCTAGAATTTATCAGGTCAGGCAGGTTAAGTTTTCACTTTTTACGTTATTTAGGAAATTTTCTGTATCAGGCCGGAGTTTGGAATTGGGCCCGGTAATTGGCAATAGGCACGCCATCTGTAACATAAGTAATAATATCCTGAATCTCTGCTTACCCTTGTCTTGTGACTTGTGACGTGACTAGAACATTGATACTTTTAAGGGGTATAGAAATTGGTAAAATAAATTACGTCAGTTTACGACACCGTGACTTATATATAAATAACATCTTTATCACGATCATAACGAACAATCTTAGGGCATATAATAATATGTGCTCCAAGCGAACAATGGGTCGTGTGATTATTAGCAACTAGTATATATTTTAATTCACACGGAAACGACGCCATTTGTTTCCTGAATACTGTCATTAGAAATTGTGAAGGTGCGACCGCGCAAGACGCAATGATCATGCTTTATAATCAGTTTCTTTGTATACTGTGTGTATTCTTAAATTAATAATAATCATAGTACTTAGTGGAATTGTTAGATAGCTTTATATACAAGGTTAGTCGGAAAGGGGGTACTAATCCGAAGCCCACTTATAGTATCGCTGATGACTGTTTGAAAGCAAGTGTTAAAATTTCAAAATTCGATATTTTTTTTTCCAAATAAAATTATTTTTATTTTAGTTTTTTCAAAAATTCTTCATACCTGCTTTAGTTACAAATTCAGAAAATGGAGTTTCTAATTCATGACCCCAAATATGACCTAAAATGTAAACACAGCTGATCATAACTGGGGATAGATAGATTTTAGACATTTTTTTTTGAGATTTTTGAACAGCTGTTTCTCTTAAATTATTGAGTTTTGGGAAAAGTTGTAGAACAAAAGTTATTCATTATTATGTGTACTTTAACACCCTTTCGGATTAGTACCCCCTTTCTGACTAACCTTGTATAAAATGAAAATTAGAATTTTGCATTGTGTAATATAGATTTACTTATAAAATGAATGTTTTTCTACTCTACTAGGAATTTGCTCACGTCTAGGTCCATTCATAAATAATCTGAAATATTCAAAATGTAGACCAATATTGGTAAATTAGGGCACCGATGCAGCGATGTTTATGATAATTAAGTAGATACTTGAATAAAGATTCACGGGAATTGAAATTCCATTGAAGCTATACAAATTGATTTATCGATTATTATAGACGTTGATAAAAAATCGTTGCCGAGGGCCGTACGATGCTGGGGTCCCGTCATTTATAAGTAAATACCCTAGTCACTGACGCAGCCGGCTCGGTGTCGGTGGCCAACCAGGCGAGGTCGTTGCCCTCTCATAGTGATCCATTCACAGTTGCGCTTGCACTTATTGAACGACTCGGGTCTTATGCACTCGGAGTGCATTCTCCGGCCATAAGGCCTTTATTTTTTTTAAAGATTTCATTGCTTATAACGACGAATTTGTTCTAGATGCATCTTTCGAGACTATTGTAGAACATGTGAAATAGTTTACATACCTTTTGACAGATAAAAACCTGTTAATTCTGACAATATTATCTGTAATGTTGATTTATTAATGCAGTTAATATTCTAATCAATTGATTGTCAATTATTACAGCTAATTGATAATAATATATTACAGGTGGACAGAACTCATAGTTAGTTCCTTAATAGATTTGCAATTTAATAAATAAGTGTATTGGTAAATAATGAGATACAATTAATGATCTCTTTAGCTTAAATAATAACAAATTATTACACTGAAACAAACCCACAAAAACTGCGAAAAATCGACTTCGTTTTATTGTGTAGGTAAATAAATACTTGCCAAAGTTAAAACAAAATAAATATACCTACTTGTTAATATTTATAAAAATATTTTCAAAACCAATCAGTGTACACTCACTATTTTTTATTATTTACTGTTGCAAGTGTAGAACCTACATCATCTTTCATTTGCTCTAGATTGCAATAATGAGCACTAAAATTAAGAGAAAGTAGGAAAGTAGACTAGTGAATTATAGTGACGTTATAAAATGTACCACTGCTCGGCCTGGATCGGCAAAACTCGGGTAGACTCGACAGATGTTAAATAAAAAAAATCTTATTGTTATTCGAACGCAACCAAGTATGCGGCGGGCATCGTGCCCCTATAGACAGGACTTTTTTTATCCAGACAGGAATTTCCGGTCGTGTGCGAAGTCCCTTTGGGGTCGATTGAGGTTAAAGCTTTCTTGGTGATGAGATGGGAAAAAATATCTAAAGTTTTTATCGATAGAAAGAGAAAGAGAGTAATCAAACGTAGCGGTAGCTGCTGTCATCCAATCTACAACTAATAAGACAATAGGGAGAAATTCTCAATGAAGGATTTAGAAATAGAAAAATATATTCTAAGTTCAATAATACCACATATTTGAAAAAGTTTTCATATTTTCCAATGACGATGTACAATAGTAGAATAGTCGAAGAGTTCCAGAATTACGAACCCGAAAAAAAATGGTACTAGTAATAATTGTAACATGTGGTGAATCAATCTAAACAATTACAATTATTTTGCTCAATCATTACGAGTGCATAAACGTAAACAGCTAAAAGTAAGTCATCACAACAATTTGTAGCAATTATCACGAACTGTTGCAAGATATCTAATTGTTACTTTTTATCGCTGTCGTACGTGGCTTCATGCCATGCGACACATTCGCTTTAGCCACGCTTAGGACGTGCCTGCTGTGCAGGAGAAAAAACTATTAATGATACCAACGTAAATAGTATGAAATTCTTCTGAATTCACAGCATCGAATGCCAAGGGCATACCTTTATTTATCTCTACGGAGTTACCGAAGCTTCGTGAGTGGTATTTGTATGTACAAATAACACACCGATACATATGTATATAAAGTATTAAATGTATTTTTGCTGCCAGAAATAGCGTCAAAGTAACGTACCATCCGCTACAGTACAGCGAAACGATTACCTAGGTGAGCGCATACGTTGATCCCAGCCATATTACATGATCGAACTGTGAGCCTGTGAGCATTAGGTACCTTGCTATGACGCAAAATAATATTTCAGTAACATTATTGCAACAGTAGATGTGTAGTCAGCAACTAAATTGATACATAGGTATTTTTTTTAAATAATAGTGTAATGAAATTAGAGCAAACGCGCATGTTTCGTTGACAGTGCAACAGGTGAAAGAAGTTTGTTTTCCATTTTGAGACAACGTGTGCTTCGACGTCACACCAGACTTTAAATAGATAAAATTATCTCACGTTTAATTTATGAACTGATATCTCTATAAATATTAATGTACATATTTGATTAGATTTTATTGTATTCACGAGTAGAAGCTATTTCTTATGAAACCTAACTTTTGCCATTGCTGTATGGCTTCCAGCAAGGAATAATCCACCGATTTTCTGCGTCTAGTTGGATGCTCTGATCGCCTTAAAAGCCTATGTCAAAAGAGGAAGGGAAACAGTAGCTTCCTGTGCTATAAACAACGAATTTTTATCATCAAATAGAGGCTACTCATGTTAGTGGGTAGTGGTCTTCGAGTATGACTATGCTTTGCACCAAAGGGCGGGGCGTTATGGACTGGCTTTTAGTGTTTGGTGTTCAAAAAGCACTGAATTGATTTCTAGTCTAATTTGAATAAACGATACTCTGATTCTGATTACTGGACGGGCGTCTATGGGCAAATGGGAAGATAAATTTTTGACGTTCAAAACTATACTTACCTTGGAAATATTTAGAGACACGTGTGAGCATAAATATATACTAGAGCATCATCATAAAATTCATAAGACCGAATGTATATTCTGTACCTCCCGACCGTATTGATTTACTTTAGATATGTTTACGTATTCGCCGAACGTACTTTTGCAAATTCGGTTCTAATATTTATAATAAAGTAACATAAATTCACTGAGTGCTACCAGAATAACTCGTCTACGATTAGGTGTTGCTCTTATTTCTGTACCATCTTTGCCGTTAAACAGAGCTTGCAATTTTATTTGCTAGTAAGGAAATTATTTCAGTTGTCTATTTCCTTGGCCGTGAGCGTCGTATTACGTGTAATCTGTCCTGTCCTCTCACGGATCTCGGGTAAGTCGATTGAATACTTAGATGATTGTTTAGAAATCTTTTGTATACAATACATATCCCTTAACAGAAGCTAACGGTGTGTTCTTTGTCTTTAAGTGGTAATGGATGATTTGTTATGAAATAGTGTAATAGGAAGTGTCGTGGAATAGGAGCTATGGCCTAGTTGCCATGGCGCTAAGTAGCCCTGTGGTCGCGCAGATGAGCCCGCTCGTGTTGCACCTTGCGCGATAAGGACTAAGTACGGAAGCACTGACAGGCCAGGCGGTACTCGTGTGTAGCCGTGTAAGTGCATTAGCACCGACTTTGCTGTATAAGCACGATTACCGTAAACATAAGGAATATGATGAACTTTACGCTTTGGTGCATTACACTGTACCGCAACATAACATTTTGTCTGTATTCATTTTAGAGCCTATTTTTCATTCGTCAGATAACTTTTATGAGGAATAATTTTGACGTTTTTACAGCTTTTGTAGATTTTGAAGATATATGTCAAACCTCCATATTTATTCATCATATACCTAAAAGTTATCTGTCGATAAAAAATCGGCCTTTCACAATTTTATCGCGAGGCACCAAGCCAAAAAATATTTTATAATTGAAACAATTTTAAATATTCATTCGCTTCATAACCTTTAGCAAACTTACAATTGATAACTGAAGGTTCATTAGGGATTCTATGTAAAGATCACCTGAAGGCGGCTGAAGGACTGAAGATTCCGAAACAAAATAGTAAATAGTCCCTTGAGGATAAACATTACACGCTACATACAAAATTTGCTTAAACTCAACATTTACTAGCAATCTACTGAAAAATATATTCGTTAGTATAAAATGTTGAAAAGGGCTAGGATTTAGTATGCTCGCCGGAACGTATCATTGTGTTCATGAAAAACGTTTTATGCGGATCTGATTTTAAAATACATGCATTGTATTATGGCTGTTTAAAGTGGTACACAGCTACACGATTCCATGGTTATATCGATTGTTCATTGTGAGTGGAAAATTTGTAAATATGCAGCGCGTTCAGTCCAGATTGCCTTTAAGCCAAGATCGGCGAAGATGTGTACTTTATTTATCTTGAACACGGATGTCGGTTTTATAACCAACCTACCTATATAAAATGTTTAATTTCGTTAGAAAAAAAACAACAATTTCGTCAAAATATTATCTACCATAGCTGAATAATAATTATATGTATATCGCTGAACTGAAATGACTACCCATTACCTACCTATGTGTTTAATATCGATGCATTTTATTTCATTATGATATTTTACATTAAATATTTGTGATACTGTAAAGTCAAATTTATTCAGTTGCGTCAATAGAATGTAATTCATCATTATTTTGTTTGCCAAATGCCAATATGCTTTTTGGTCTGCTCCTTGTTGCCAACTCCTCCTTATTTTTCGATTGTGTTGTAAGATCTGTCTCCGAAGGATGACTGGTTGTAACCAGCTCCAACCAGAACTGGAGCACAATCGGAGTGCGTGTAGACGACATCGTTTAAATTGTATAGACGTCTCGGGGAACCGAATCTGAACTGAAACCGGATCCGACCCATTGCCTGTTGGTCGTACCAGACTTAGGGTGCCTTTCCACCAGAGATGTACTATGCAACGTTGCTATGGATGCGTTTTATATCCAATCAATCATATTCATTGGTCCACATGGCATACCACTGGTGGAAACTGATTCAACTAACCTACACTTTTATATGGAAGGATGCGTGCTGTGGACGCGTGCTATGGTATGGTCGCGAGTGGTGTAGCTATGTGCAGATGCCTTCCCTATTGTCGATACGTTGCATAGCTCGAGCTGCGCATCTTCCTCGCACAGCTACCTTGCAGCGGCGCATTTTCATAGCACATCTTACTCGCTCCACTACATAGCTTAGCATCAGTGGAAACGATCACATAGTTTCGTAGCTTAGCTTTTACATTCCCGCAGTCTGGTGGAAAGGCACCCTAAGAAAGCGCTTTAATAATATTCATTCAATTTTACATGAATTATCGGAACACATGTATTTAACAGGTAAATGAATATAGAGCTTATTGAATATTTCATAACTAGCATCGATTTTCGTTCCTTCACGTAATCATATTTCCAAAACAACAGTTATTTACCTACAACGTTTTTCCAAATATATGTGAGCGAAAATTGATTGCTTAGAAATTAGATATACCTAGGTCATAGTCGGATTATTATTAGGCGTTTGTCTAACTTACTCCACGTGTAAACCAGTAGGTAGTGTATGATTTCAGGTTCGGCCCATTGTTGTTAGTGCACTTGTGCTGATGTGATGGGCCGCCTACATTAGCACCTATCTAGTCTTAGGAAACAGTGCGTTCGTGGCATGCTCCCGTTTACGTTTTGCACCAAAATTTTGAGCATGATTTATAATGAAAATATTCCAATATTACGATAATTTATCATGCGATAACTCCACTGAGCGCAATTCTATAGTCAATTATTTATACACGTAAAACGATAGCTACTTGTGAAAGCAAATATATTGTGATACAAAACTGAAATACGATAAAAATGTGATAACTAATTTAAATTAAACTGTAAGTAAGTACATAAGTATTCATTAATTTATATTTAATCTTTTATACAAATATCCCCCTGTTGTTTAACAACGAGTGAGAATATTCTGCGGACTTCCTAAGAAAATACGATTTCTGGGAAATCCCATGTTATATTTTTTTTTGGCTTGATAGCTATAGCTACGTCATAGTGTATTATATATTTTGTATATTTATAATAAATTATGGAATGTTGAACATCGAAAAATATAAAAGGACTTTCGTAGTAACAAAACGTATGATTTAATTAAATACAGATGTCATAATATTTTGAAGTATTTTAAATGTTTAGCTTCTGCGCCTGCCCAAGTTCGTTGAGGGAACCAATGGAAATCAAATATTACCCATTTTCGGTCTAAACTAACATACATTTGGACCTTTGCTACACATAACTCCATATAACCGTTAACCATACCTTTACTTACATAAAAATCATAAATTTTATTAGTTAACTATTCCACTTTTAGTAATTAAACACTGTTATAGATAACGCGAGAGTGCAATCCATAGACATTAGAGTATCTTTTATTGATACAATGATAACGAAGTATATCTACCTGACTACTGATGTTCACGTACCAGTCGGTATAGTGAGGATCTATGGACGTACATACAGTGTTTAGTGCAGTGCATGGAACATTTTGATCAGTAAATAGTACCGACAAACTGACAAAGTTATAGGAACTTTGTAGTCCGTCAAAGACTACAATACTTGGATAGAGTCCATTTTTCGTGCGTTTGCGCCGCTATCGGTCGCGTCCCTACGGAAATTTCTCCAACATTATTATCAGCACCAATAGGTAATGTTTGTATACTACGTACGAAGACCTGCCCGTGGCGTGGTATTGTTTGTGTAACTTATGGAATAATATTATGTCGCTTTACATCAACTTGCAAAATTTCAGATGCTCATTATAGTTTTCTGTGATGATGATGATAGAATTAAATACAATTTATTGGGGTGGAGACTTCCGCTAACGTTACTTTTAAATATGAGGTACAAATATGTTATCCTAATTAGTTATTTAACCTGTAATACGTCTTAACGTATTACAGGTTAAATAACTAATTAGGATCAAAGGTTAATTTGCTAGGAAAGGTCATGTTTCAATAGTACGCAATCTATCACTATCTAAATAGTGAAATTTTAGCCATCTGTTGTCCTGTACCACATGTAAGAGATACTAGGTGTAATGTTTAGTGTGATTAAAAAACTAAATGATACCTCATCAGCTGCGATGCACTAAAAAGTGAAGATATACGAGTATTAGGTATACGAGTATCTCGCAAGTTTGTAAGAATCGCAAAAAGTTTGTTACATATGAAGATCGTGGCATAAACTTCTATAAAAGAAATTGCATCAAGTATTTCCTTCTATAATATTATTTGATCATGTTAATATCGAATGGTTGTAGGATAGCAGTTATTACTTAGTGCATCGGTCTGTGACCTGACTTACTTATCTATCTGTGCATGCCCTGATCACTGTTTTACGTAGATACATACCCATACCCATATGGGTGAAATGTTGACTTAATCTTTCTATTTATTTCCTTTGTTTCCGATTTCATCATCTCTTTATTTTTAGTGATTAGGTATTACATAACGTAGTGATTTACTCTCGCTAGCCAATAGTTAGCTGCATGCGATAATTAGTTCGAGATGGATCATCAGTAATTGTCAAACACAATCCTTGAGAATTTCTCATGGATTGTCTTTTATTATTTTATGACATGTGGGTGGATTCATCCCAAGAAGTCCAAGAAGCTCGAGTAGCGGTCTCGTAACACCTAATTGTCTAATACTTAGTTAATATATTCATTATGCTTACCAATGTAGGTATTTACAATTCAAGCAAATATGCGTTATATTAATATGTAAAATATTTTACATATGAACCACTTTCTCGTCATACATAAAATATATTCCATCCTTGGCCACAAAATTATGCGCATAGCGAGGTAGTAAACCCAGAATTTACGCAGCTTTGACTCAAAATATTGTTTCTTTTGTTACAGACTTAAAAGGGAAATTAATTGAAAAAGTGGTACCAAAGTACACCATAGAAATACTTGGCCGACGAGCTATAACCAATGAAGTCTCCGAGCGCAGCATTTGGAGCATCGTCAGTAGTACCGTGAACACCTGGCCACACCATCACAATTTTGATGGTCACTCTCCCGCTGGAGAAAATTATCTACACGCACTGTCACTTCATTATTATTAAGTTTCTCAACATCTTCTTCATTTTGTAGTTTATCTATCTATCTATTAATATTTCAACTTGTAATCAATTTGGAAATGAGCAAGATTCTGAAAGTCGTCGGGGCCTCATGGCTCCAGACGAAGATTAGCTCCTACATCCTTGGAATTCTCGGCATACTGTCAATCTTGGCCCTGTTTGTTGGACAAATTGAAAGGTTAGTAGTTATTATAGTTGTAGCTAATTATTCGTGATCATATATGTCTAAACACCGGAAACAACTTAGATTAGTGGTCGTCAGCGATTAAGCATCAGCAGAAGGAAAATAGTCGTCGACAAATACGATGCGAATCTAGCAAAACATCATACTTATTGCGCTACAATTACTTTTTCTTATCAGATCTGAATACAATCATGACGAAATTGCTTACGTTTTTGTATAATTTATAGGTTTGTTTACTTATGTATTTTTAGAGAGAGGATTATGAATTTATAAAAATAGTTTTTTTTTACAAATTAACTTAAACGTTTTGATCATCTCTTTCCTTTGTTCTAAATAAATGTGGCGTTTTGAAACGAATATTATTTAACTTCTCCATATACGTATTATAATTATTTCAAGAGAAAGTACAAGTTTGACTTTGTTCCGTTTTAGAATTCAGGAAGATGGAAATTATGCAGCCACTATATTTTTCTCTAACAAAACCGGATATCGCATCGAGTATTGGGGACAGAGCAATAAACTAGCAGATATTCCCAAGGGGGTCGCACGCGCATACTTTAGAATGGACATTGATACTACAGGGTGAGTAGACTTACTATAAGAAATATACTTACTACAGATAGACAGGGGCTGACGGAGCTGTTGGCTTCAGCTTTGTCTTATGAGGCACTGTCTGGAACTTGAATCGTGGTTATCCACAAGTAATTAGGTACTTATCCTTTTTAAAAATCATCTTAATATCCTTTTCGTAACATTTTTACATTACCTTCATAATTTATATTCTTTTACTTACAGCTGGTCTCTTCTGGAAATCGAGACCGATCCGTCATACTCCGACGAACATCAAGCATACGCGGCGGGCATCGTTGAAGGTGCTCTAACATGGTCGCTGATTCACTCGCACTTAGAGAATACCATCAGAGCGAAGTGCGATGAACAAACTTCTACAATGAAGCAGTGCAACAAATTCAGAGACGCTTTGGACAAGTCCGTTGATATCTGGAAGGCATATGCCGCTGAGCATGGGGAGGAGGACCCTTTCTGGCATCACGTAAGTAATTCCATATTTCTTTAGTTCTGACCGTTGAGGATGCTACAAATTAGTAAGGATTTATGGCCGATCCCTATGATTAACTGAGCGTTTTTGGTTAAAATTAACCAATAATGAAGCAAAGACCCCAAAGAGCTTTGCATAGTCGACCCTCCCATACGTTAGTAGCTATCACAGCTAAAATTAGCTTACGAGTCCATTTATGCCAAGTTTGGCGATGAAAAATGGTACTATTGGTAAGCAAAACGATTCGTTTTTGGCCATAGGAACCAGGCATTAGTCGAAGAGCGACCCATAGCAATGAGCAGCGATAACATTACAATAAAAATACTATTTCATCAGTCCTAATTCCTAAACCCACTAAAAATACCGTAAGTAGTATAAGTGTTATGGTTGCAGTTGTGGTCTTCCAAGTGCAGAGTTGTAATCTGCTAATTATTTTCCTGGTGTTAGGTACATCTGTCTTTTTTCATATTTCAGCACCTGCGGAAGCTATGAATATATTTAATTGCCGCAAGCCATAATAATAAACTACAATTTACGGATATTTTAAAGTAGGTATATAAATTAAACACGTGTTTTCCTGTTTACAGGTATTTCTGTACTACAAGCAAATAAGCGGTATATTTACCGGTTGGAAGCACGGAGTAGACCGCAGCATGAAAGAGTATGAAACCGACATATCCGACTTGTACTGGCTAAATTCAGTATCAGAAGCAATCGAAATCCAACGTAAAATGAACATCTCTTTAGAAGACGAAGCTCTTGAAACAATTCCACATCTATCCAGTGCCTTCTTGAGAGTTGTTGATGATAAAACTGATGACGGAACTCCCACAAAAAAGCTTTATGTTTCGCAAAACGCGGCTGGAAGGTAAGAATAGAAAGAATAGAATAATATAATCACACAAAAGCATGTTGTCTACCATGCAGTTCAGCCAAAGTAAAAACTTGAAAATCGAAAACGTAGTGTTCTCTATATTTTTCTAACCACCCATTCTATTTCAGTTACTCCTCAATGACTCGCATTCTAAAGAAGTATAAACTAAACTACCACGAGACTGCTAAAAATGCAAAACTGGTTCCTGGAACATCAGTCCACTTCTCAGGATACCCTGGCTCCATCACCAGCCAAGATGAATTCTATATCGTGAAGGGTGAAAAGCATAGGATGGCTGTCACTGGTACTCCTCTGCGGAATTACAATAACAAACTTTGGAAAGAAGTCAACATCACGGAACAAGTGAGTAATAACAAGAAAATCTACACTATTAAATAAACTATTTGTCATAATTACTTTGTTAGCTGTACGTGACTAATATTTAATTTCATTCTAATAATGTAGACAAGGTATACAAGTGAGGAAGTGAAGCATGTTCCAAAATAAATCACGAATTCATGTCCAGCTAGAAGAAAACCAATAGTCTTCAAAACTAATAGAAATGTTCAAACATTCCAGGTCCCTGTGGGTCCACGCGTATCGGCAGCTAATCATCTAGCGTCCAATGTGAGCTCTTGGGCACATATCCTCGCGAGCAGCAACTCTGGAACCGCAAGCAAACAATGGCTCATCGTAGACTTCAACAGATTCGACCATCTGCATGCGCTCGCGCCTCGCTCGAACGTAACCAAGCCTGTTCAAAATGAAGTGGTTACTGAAAGCACTGTAGACAAGTGAGTTTCTGAACACTTCAGCTTTACGATTGTATTTTTTTTTCCAATTACAAAAGTGTATCAAAGTGTTAAAATGTGTAAAGAGGTGACATTCATTCAACCCACGTAGAAATTACGCTACCTGTTTCGTTTGCGCTTGAGGCAAAGTACTTTTTGACCGTACCTAAACATTTTTCTCAGAAATGGCTGAACGAAACGAACTGTAGCTGCCCTTATGCAAGTCTGTAGGTAAACTGCATGATGCTTCATGCAGGGGGACGGCTGGGGGCATTATAGTAAATGACTAGTCGTTGGAAGCTTTGTACGTATGTTTTGTTATGGGCATGGGTAAAAGCTAGTTTTGAACCTGCATCACAACGATACAGGAGTGGAGGTGAAATGTATTAAAATAATGTTATCTTTCACAGGGATGTCAGACATGTGGTGTACCACAACAACAATAGTCATTCAAAGGGCCTGCTTGCATTGGTCGAGCAAGTTCCAGGACGAACCCATTCTGCTGATTTGTCTGATGCTTTCTTGGAACAGGGCTATTGGGCGACGTATGGACTGCCGTTTTTCAAAGTAAGTAAATCATTTCATAAAAGATTGCCACGTAGGTATTACTAAAAAAATATTTAAATTGAACCATTGGTACGAAAGATGAAGAAGAAACTTGCAAGATATAGTCAGGTTTATACCAGTGTGCGCATAATCGCATAACTCAATGTGATTTGCCAATTATAATAACGTTCCTGACGGCGGCTATTTATTAGAGTGGACCATTAATGTTTTTATATTATTTACTCAAACAATATTAATATAGTTACAAATCAAGAAAAATATATCCTATAACGTTCCTTTATGTCCTTATTTTCAGGATATCATAGAAATAACGAAGGTCTACAAAATGGAAGAGGAACATGGGAATATCTTTTCCGAGTCAGAGTCCCCTCGAGCAATGTTGTTCAAGCAAGGTTATAAAAACGCTACAACATTGGACAGTATCATGTTGTTGATGAGACAGAATAACCTAACCGAAGCAAACAATACTAGCCAAGACACTGATGAATGTTCCGGTGATGTCAACTGTATACTTGGCGAACGGGGCTATTGGTCAGTTGTCGGAGTTAGGGGAGACATCGCCAGTCTTTATAAAGAAGCCTATGGAGTAATTGATACTAAAGTTGTCAGTGGTGAGTAGGCCATTCGCTATTCCTTTAATTATTATAAACTATCCTTTGATTATGAATATCGGGATATCGTTGAATTTGAAATAATTTGTAAACTGTTATTGAAACGGTTATAATTTTGATTGCAGGAGCTCTCAACGAAACAAATTTGGATTTTTTCGCGATATCCGGTCCACCATACACAGAAATACAGCCAAACGCGACTAAAACCTTAATAAACAAAGGAAACCTCGCGCCCATTTACACTGAACTGCTTAACAACAAGCCCGACGTCAACGGCATGGAAATAAGAGACTTGGTGATACAAGAACAAGAGAAGGCCGAAGAAGATAAACTAGAGTTGCTTAACAAAGACCTAATAAAACCTTTTGACTGGTCAGAGAGCGAATTTAAGAATGCAACACACCAAGGTCTGCCCGACAGGTGGGCTTTTGGACTCTACGCGCCTAAATGGACGTGGTGAATCTCCAAGTCATCATATTTTTCATAATAATTTGTTTTAATTTAATATTAAGTCCTGGTTCATCATTTCCAACTAGCTGATAAGGTTATTGGGACTAACTAACTGTTTAAAGTTTGACAAAAGTGATATTTCCATTTTCATCTATGCTACTCAACTCATTCTTCTGATCAGAATGTAATGAAATATTTTAGCAATTTCAATTCGTAATTTAATTTCAATGTTTACGTTAAGATTATTTATTGGATTTAAGTTCGTTCCGTTAATGTTCGTTTGTATATTTGTCTTTAGACGTATTTTACTGTTGTTTCTGTGCCTTAATCAGAACTTTAGTCACCACAATCGACTGCCGAGAATCTTTATGAGAAAGAACTATGTATATCTATCAGATTTTAATGAAATCTCATATATTTAATGACGTAAGTACTTAAAGTGTACTTATTTATTCGCGAAAGCATATCCATTATCATCGTGACCATGTCTGTCTTTTTATAATTCGATTTAACATAACGGCTTTGTACTTGTACATGTACCTATTTTTATATACAATATGTTTATACATATATCTATATTTTGTGAAGTATCGTCTGTGACCATTATAAAATGGCACTTTACTGTATTTATTGTGATTGTTTAATAAAAATGAAGTGACTTATAAACATTCGATTTTACTCTCGAAAATAAATGTTTCCAACTTAATGTACCTACGATTATTTCCTTATTCATTATTCATGTAATTTATAAGTAAATAATTATCCGTAACGTATTTCCTAAACAAAAATCGATAATATTTAGTTAATCTCTTTAACTACGTCTTAACTATTATAAAGCGGGCTCTACACTCACCCGCGAACCGCGGTGTGTGAGCGGCTAGAGGTGTAGAGAGGTGTGGCCCCGGTTTCGCCGTCGCGGGTCTAAAAGAC
Source organism: Amphipyra tragopoginis (assembly GCA_905220435.1). Classification (NCBI taxonomy): domain Eukaryota; kingdom Metazoa; phylum Arthropoda; class Insecta; order Lepidoptera; family Noctuidae; genus Amphipyra; species Amphipyra tragopoginis. The sequence continues at coordinate 12,269,526 of HG992006.1, forward strand.
CCGGAGTGGGTTTCCCCGCCATTACGCCATTAGACACTTCCACCTCCGAGCATATAGCTCTGGCGGCCCCCATCTGGACGGCCGATAAAGGCAAGCCAGCGTTGAGAATCCTGCGGGCACTCTTGGGGTTCCACTCCAGCCAGCCAATAAAGGCAAACTGAAGACGAGGCCATGACCGACTCTCTGAGGCAATAAGGTACGCAGTGTCGCCACTCACCAACAGCTCGCCACAAGCTGCCCTGCGGTTTTTTATTATATTATTATTATGAGTTTGTAGTGCTCTAAGGTTGTAGAAAGCTAGTCTAATGGTAGAATTCTTATTCTACGTTGTCTTTATTAGGTGTTATTAAGTAGACCATTGGCCGTAATGACCATCGACACAATAACTGCTGAATCAACATCGGATACGTCAACAATCATTATACGACGCTCTAAGCGATCTACTAACAAGGTACTCCCTGGTCAAGCTGTTTGGCAACAATAGTCCTGTCTCGGTGTTAATAGATTAATCCTTGTATGGTACCTACTTCTGCGTCCACAAGGTTGTATTTTAGAGCAAGCGGCTCGTGGGTATCCTAGCCACTAGATTGTGCCTTTACAAATAGATACTCAACGTTAACATGACGAGAACAACTATGAATAAAGGGAGGCTACCATGATTGAACCATTGAAACTGCTTGCTGGATTTTAGCAGTCTAGCATTTTGGTATCCTAACATATCTGTGGTTTAGCAGGTTGTCAATTTAAATTAAAGCAGTTTTTTTCAACAAAAAATCAAATCCTATATAATTTCCTTCTGTTTTATAATCTGAGATAATTTTAATAAGTTTCGTGATTCTGAGTAACAAGATCCTGTAAATGATGAACCAAAAAGGTAAAGTTTATCAGTTTCTTGGTATAGGCACCTACATAATTTTAGAATGTCTTGTGAACATGTGAGCTTATTTAGGTATAAACGTACAAGTACCCATCTTAGGGCTTGTACCCGACGTGATAGACTTCCATTAGGTATGCATCAGACCAATGGCTTCTTTTCCATCATCGTTCCCTCACTGCTGAGCATCGTGAATACATAACAACAGTCCGAGCTATGCGATCATACGTGGTGTGGACCGCTGGGACATGATGCACAGCCTTTTTTCTTCTTTCTTACGAAAGTCTTCTTTATCTTTCCGGCGCTCTATTTAGATTTCGTTTCCCTTCCAAAGTGCCCAGTACCTATCATAGGCTTTTTCAGGCTAGGCCTAGGTGACCAGATTGTCCCGTGAACCACACGGGCTAAAATAAAAAACTTCCTCATTGTACGCTGCGGAATACATGCGTGTTGTAAGATACAAAAACCCCGCACGCTTGGTGGTAGGGTAGGATCTATACTATACGGTCCACCTGGCTAGCTCACATTTAAGTCCGGCGCCAAGCAGTTTACTGTTTTCCGTCGTGTGTGTGAAACCATGTGAGAGCCAGAGGGGTATACTTAGTTACCTAGGGGAAAACCTCTATAACTCTGTTACTTGGATTCGTGTTTTCCATCTTAGACCCTTTCTGCGCTTATTACCAGGTGCGGCTAGGGTCAAATGAGACCAACCAAATAATTTTTAAAAAGATCAAAAGGTGATGGCACATTCCTGACAGATTGCAGAGAGCCGCTTGGTGATTCAGTTTAAAATATTTTCAAAAATCATGGACAGACTCTTAGAACATTTTCCGGTAGCCACACCGGTTAAGGCAGCTGCCCTGATCCCAAATAAGTTTTTTTGCGATTTCTGACTTTTCTAGTACCTACCTTAGTTGGCCCGGAAGAGTATTTTGATCCGTATACGAAAAAGGATCGATTGGTATCCTATATATTTATGTTTTGAGAAAACTGCCCTTTTTCTCGCTGACTACATTTTCTACAAAACCTGTCAATCAATGTCCTGCAAAATATTTTCAAAAAGGACAGTCTTTTTAAGAACGTTTTCCTGTAACTACAACGGTTAAGGTAGCTGCCCTTACAGCCCTATCTCAAATTACCGCTCCGTATAAATCGGGAAGTTGTTATTTTACGAGTTACATTACTTAGGGGTTATGTTGTTTAGAGTGGATTATAGGTCTCTATTTTTTTCGTTTGTGTTCTTCGGAGTTATAAAAATGTTGTTGGTGTTTCTTGGTCCGTGTGGTTTTCATTTCGAAATAGGTACTCCGTATTTTAATTATTAAGCAGTATGGTCGACATTATTATGTTCACGTAATTACAATTGCTGATTCTGTCTATGATTTTGCATTTTAAAATGCATTAGTATTGTTTTATTGATACCTACTATTTTTATTCAATAATTCCGGGCAAAAGAGGATCTTTTCCAGCCCATGGTACAATCCCCTTCAAAATAAAGTGGCAACACTGGTCGGTTTGTCAGTGTCAATGTCATTGTCATTTGTGAGTGATTAAATGAGTCATCTGATTGCTAATAAAATTTGTCATCAGTTTGTTTTGCTTTCGATATTTCACAATTTATAACAAGTGGCTGTTAAATTTTGATAGCTGATCTTTATAATTTACATCATTTATAATGGACTTTTTCTTTGGGAAACAACCCACCGTCAAAGGTAAGGTTAGAGATAATATAATTGTTTTAAAGTTGTTTACAATAGCATTGACTCTGTTAGCTTCTATCAGATCATAAATTTCTGTACCTAATAAAAGTGTTTAAGTACAACAATCTATAATTCTCATTTCCTTGTATATTATGGTGATTTCTACAAAAGAAAAGGCTGAAAAAATATGAATTAAAAGCACAAAAAATCAAAGTAGATTTCAGCAAATAGAATGTAACAGCTCTCTATTAATTAAATCACTCTTAACTGATTTCTAATCTAAATATCTGGAGAAACTATAGTAATAATGGAAAAACTTTCTAACATATAATATTCAGTTGAGTTAATTTCTTACATACAATGAATTTATTTATTCTGCACTTCGCAATAAAATGAATTAAATTTCAAATTAAAATATCATCAGTGATAATGGAGCATTACGTAGTGAAGTGTTAATGGTGCGCTTTCCGCAACTGAGTGTATGTCATGCTATGATTGTTGTAGGAGTCAATTGAGGCTAATCAGTCACTGAGACACTTATAAACAAGATGAACACATTATACACCTATGTATCCAGAATGTATCCGAATTCGTGTAATTCCTTCAAACTGCTTTATCTACTGCTGACACAGACTGACCATACACAGAATTTTTCAGACTCCACAAAAAATATCAATCAATCAGCCTATAACTGTCCCGCAGCAGGGCAAAAGCCTCTTCTTATACAGACAGAACAAGCATCAATCACCACACTTGCTCACTGCGGGTTGGCAATTTCAGACTATTAAGTTCAGGTTTTTTCACAGTGTTTTCCTTCACCAGTGATCTTAAATTAACTAAGAAAGTACATATGACATTGAAAAAGTCACAAGTACAGTTGCGGACTCGAATTGTTTATCAGATTTCAAATTCGATTCCTTATCACACTGTGCGCAATAAGGTTTAAGATGTCATATCAACTTATGTCATATCGACCTTATGAAAAAGTAATGTGCAAGCAATTATAGACCTTAGTGTGGTAAACATTTCCAGTCCCCGACAGTACATGCCTGAGTTTGAACCCGCAACCCGGTGCGTAACAAGCAGGTCTGTAAACCCCGGGCTACCACAAGCTGCATGCTAAATCCCTTGCAGGGTTAATCTATACCAGTATATCAGATCATGTGGTTTTAAGGAATGACACAAATTCATTTACACCCCTGTATAGAATTCGGTAAAGTAAAAATTAACCTATGTTGATTCCAAAACCGTTTAAAGGTTTTAGTTTGGTAAACCTTATTTTTCAATTTTTAGCTCTTAAAATTATAAGAAGGTGTTTATTTTAGCAAAAATGCATGAGTTCACTTGACCTCTCTTCCTATTTTGTGACGTATCACGAAATAGTTCGAATAGTCGTTGTCGTTTGTTTACATAAAAAACGTCATTTATGGTACATATACAGTGGTGGACATATAATTAGAAACACCAAGTGTGACTTTTATTTTTACCACAAATTAACTTGATAATTTATGTTATACGTATCATAGAGGGCTTATACCTATTTATCTATAATGTATCCACATCATGAAGTATTATTATGTCAGTTTTGGAAATATCATACAACCGTTTATGTAAAAATTGGTATACTTTATAAAATAAAATGAAACAGCACAACGTACTAAGGTGGACAACTAATTAGAAACAGAAAAAAAACATTAGCATAAATACGAACAAAAGTAACGAAACAATAAATAATAGAGTTAAATGGTACAAACGTTTTTTTATAATAAACAATTAATGTTTGGTCGGGAAGCCTCTGCTGTCGATTACAGCTCTACAACGACATGGCATTGATTCTATCAATGTTTCATACATTTCCAGGGAATATTGCTCCAAGCTTCTACAAATGCGTCTTAAAGTTGTTGTAGTATGATACTACTAGTAGTACGATGTTAGTGATATGTTTATTGGACAATGTTTTTTTTACAATGTACCACAAATTTAGATTTGATTCAAATCCGGACTATTTGCAGACCACTCTAACACCGACACTAATTAGTCTCTTAGAAATGCTTTAAAGCTGTTTCTTTGGTTTGGATTATTGTAGTGTCAGTGTTAGAGTGGTCTGCAAATAGTCCAGATTTGAATCAAATCTAAGTTTGTGGTACATTGTAAAGAAAACATTGTCCAATAAACATATCACTAATATTGTACTACTACTAGTATCATACTACAACAACTTTAAGACGCATTTGTAGAAGCTTGGAGAAAAATTCCCTAGAAATGTATGAAACATTGATAGAATCAATGCCACGTCGTTGTAGAGCTGTAATCGACAGCAGAGGCTTTCCAACCAAACATTAATTGTTTATTATAAAACGTTTGTACCATTTAACTTCATTATTTATTGTTTCGTTACCTTTGTTCATATTTATGCTAATGTTTTTTTTCTGTTTCTAATTAGTTGTCCACCTTAGTACGTTGTGCTGCTTCATTTTATTTTATAAAGTATACCAGTTTTTACATAAACGGTTGTATGGTATTTCCAAAACTGACATAGTAATACTTCATGATGTGGATACATGATAGATAAATAGGGATAAGCCCTCTATGATACGTAAAACATTAATTATCAAGTTAAAATGTACCAAAAATAAAAGTCACACCTGGTGTTTCTAATTATATGTCCACCACTGTATATACTTTCACTTTTTCTGTACTTGGCGTAGACAAAGAATTGGTTTCTTTGTCTATCGCACCCTGCATAGCAATGTAACTCTTACTCCTATCGCGTGACGTCATCACTAGAAAAACTAACTACCGCGTAGAAAACGAAAATATTCAAATTAGTTTCTAAAAATAGCATAATATTTAAGAAAAAAAATAAAAAAAAAAACTTTACATACCAAATTGTGATTGTTTTGCCACATTTTCTGTTACATTTGAATTCTGCTTCTACTATAAAGGATATAAATAATAAGGTCCAGTGTAACCCAAGATAATATAGTGTTATAAATATTTTGTTGAATAGACAACCAAATCTAGGTTTACAACATCACAATAAACAATTTTTGATTTCAGAACAACAGAGGCAAAATGACCGTGAGCTTCGCAAGGCCACCAGAGATTTAGAAAGAGACAAGGCAGCTCTAGAAAGAGAAGAGAAGAAACTTGTGAGTTCTTGGGTTCTTGTCTACGTACAAATACCTTTAAGATTCAATCCCTAGAATCTCTTTGCATATGTGCATAATTCACTACTGCACCATTTAATTTCTTCAGCAATTATTTTTGAAGTACTTACCTATAATATTGTGATTTTGTACATAGGAGGATAAAACAGAGAGAGAGGGTAGTGTCTATTTAATTACCAGATAATTGAGTTCTTATAAATATGCAATTACGTCTTGCTTTAAATATTTTTAGGAAATGGAGATAAAGAAGATGGCCAAAGAAGGGAACAATGAAGGTTGTAAAGTATTAGCAAAACAACTAGTGCAGCTGAGAAAACAGAAGACTAGGATTTATACTGCTAATAGTAAGGTAATACAGAAATGTTGGACTTTACTAGCAATTACCAGTAAATTACCGATAAGAGTTGTGAGCATAGATGGGCAGTAGTGCGGGCAAGCAAGCGCATGTGCGAATTGCACGAAAATATTCGAATGACACATGAGAGTGCCATAGACGACGAACCAATCGCGTGAAACGTCGGCGCCACGCGTTCCTCTCATTCCGCCAAACCGATCTATAAAGTTTGTGCTCACGACTCAAAGTAATACCTGTACTACTGATATTGATTCCTTATTCTTCAATCTTTCCAACAGTCCGGTTCGAGTAGACTTAGCCAGTCCCCGATTCAGAACAATTAGATAAGTCGTTTGCTATCTCTTTTTCTCTCGTTACGAAAATCGTAGATGAAACGAGATAACAAACCGAATCGGTCGACAATGGCTTATCGAAAAGATTCTGAATTGGGGGCAGGTTACTAAACCAGTACTATATATACTAATTAGCAATTCTAAAGACCGCTAAAACATTATTAGTCTCTGTGACATTCCCTGTATTAAATAGACGGGTACCGATCACTTTTCCGAATTTTTTTGTTCGAATTTCATTTTATCAAAAACTATTGACCGACGTCTTTTTTGCTAAATGCATTATTTGACATATTTTTAGATAATCGAAGTATCATTTGCCATAGGTATTAGTTTACCGAACTATATTTCGCCGATTTACAAAATAACTTTTTGCTTTTGACCGAAGCTTCTTGAACTTTTTTCATTTGCCAAATGATTTATTTGCCATTTTTTCACCACACCGAAACAACATTTTACGGAATATTAATATATTTGGTCACAAATATATAGCCGATTACTTGGTAGCATTTTCAATAGGGAGTGCCTCCGCTGCCGGCACCCAAAAATAACGCCATTGGGAACCGGCGGTACATTACTGCCGGCAGCCGAGATTAAAAACATCGGCTGCCGGCACCCAAAATAGACACCAGCGGCGGTAATAAGTTGTTTGGTATGTTAGTTAAACGGTAGGTTAGATTTTGGGCCAAAAACTGTAACTTGTCTTCCAACTGACTAATTTCAAGAGCGAGCGAAGCGAGCTCGGTATTTTGGGGCACCCGACACGGATAGGTTAGGTTCGAAGCGAGCGAACGAAGCCCCCGTCATCCCCTTCGTGTTAGGTTTCTTTAAACCATGCAGACAGAAATAGGAGCCCCGCACAGCGGGGCTCCGTCGACTTTGCTTTGGAGATCTAAACACCCTTACAAACATCCCCATAAGTTTTTCGTTCGTTTTTATTGTTAAAATGAAAGTGAGTGACGAATAATCGACTCATGAAGAGTTTGAAGTAAATGCAGTCGGCGCGGCGCCGGCAGCCTGTTTGGCAACCGGCGCCGGCACTCGTAATGGCAACCGGCGCCGGCAGCGGATGCACTCCCTTTTCAATATTAAATTAACATAGTGTCATAAAAAATCAATATGTTGTGATACAGTGGTATAATGAATGTTCGGAAACATAATACTTCGAACAAATGTTATTTCGGCTAAGTATGACTACGGTAAAAAGTTTTTCGACGAAATGAAACGTCGGAGTAACGAAAAAAAAACGAATTGATAATAGGTCAACTGATACAGTAGCAGACATGACTTCGATGAAGTAAAAAAAAACGAAACGATAAAAGTTGAAAAGTTTTAGGTGAAATGAAATTCGGTCAAATATTTTTGACCTTATGATAGGTAACCTAAATAGACCCATAGACCTTAAGTAATGCTATAATGATAAAAAATAGATTGTTCCTAGTGAACAACAGGATGCTGTTGAAGACTATCTTGAACAACACCTTGACCTTTTATAACCCCCACAGGAGAAGAGATGTCCTACTCTTTACCAGAACCAATTTTCAATAATAAAATATTCCTAATGTTTCAGATTTCAAGTGTACAAATACAAAATAAGGCAATGGGCGCTAACATAGCAATTGCAGGGGCAATGGGTACCACCGCCAAAACTATGGGCAACATGAACAAGGTCATGAACCCGCAACAGATTGCGAAGGACATGGAGGCCTTTAGACAAGCCAATGCTAAGATGGATATGACAGATGAAATGAGTAAGTTTGTTTCATTCAATGTTTTATTCACGCTCTAGCCAGATGGTTCGACGATCTAAGGCTTGAGTTACATAGAAACGACCTAAGGAGTAGGCGCGGCGCGGGCGCGTCGCTTTCATACATTTTGTACGAAAAACATTTGAAGTGGCACTGTACTGCGTCCGCCTGAGTAGCGTCTGCGCCGTGCCTGCACCTTACGCCGTTTCTATGTAATTCACGCCTAAAGAATCAGTTGCCGTAGCGTAGAACGAATGCGGATGCGGAAGGCGAATGTTTTGGTGTAGATCAAATGAATATGCTAAATTGATACTACAATTGGCATAACTATAACTTTTGTTGTTATTTAACTAGCAGCCTGAGTTTCAGAACCGGAAATAAACGCACGGGATTTTTTGAAAACTATAAACCATTCCTTCAAGATTTTCCAAAACTTTATACCAGCAATTGCGATAAGAAACTTCAATTTCTAATGTTATTAGATTTTACTACTCCCATGTTAAATTCTCATTAACTAATCAATGTTTTTACCCACAGTTTCAGACACCCTTGACGATATCATGGATGAGTCTGGCGATGAAGAAGAGACTGAAGGAATCGTCACCAAGGTGCTTGATGAAATTGGCATCGAAATCAGTGGAAAGGTATGTGATAGGGTTACTTATGTGATTCATCATAGGTATTTAGGAATATTAAAGAACCGCAAAATATGTGACGGAAACCTGGAATTTATGGTCTAAAATCGCCAATCCCCAGTGAGTAAGCGTGGTGATCAATGCTCGTTCCTTCACTGTGTGAGAAGAAGCACTAGCCCTACAGTGAAACAGTTACAGGTTAACAGTTATCGTCGCCCGGGAGTGAAAACCTCGGGAATGCAATTTGGTCATTTTTATTTTATCACGACGTGTAGGTACTATATCTTATAAGAGAGCTGCTCTTTGTGAAATTAGTTTGTAGGCACTGAAATTAGCCTTTATTGGGTATATAAAATTCGTAATAAATATAATTGAACATCCTTTGCCCGCGACTTAGACCACGTCAAAGCCCACAGGAACCGCGCAATGACCAAATGCATTCCCGAGGTTACTCCAACGATATGTAAATATGAGTGTGAGTGAAGGGTAGTTTGTCGTTCTCAGCAAGCATCAATGCCGCTCTGAAGTTAGCACTACACAACTGTGAATGTCCATGCATACCAAAACTTCGCTACTATGCTAGCATACGCATACGTCTTTGATTCAGAGCGGCATAGAGATACTCATATGTCGCATGAGTAGAAAATAAATGAGTACTACTGTTACGGTTGAGGGAAATCCCTCACTTCGTAAAATTTATAACCTGCAAAGTGATTACCTGAAGTGCAAAAAAATATAGTTCATATAAAAATAAATAAGTAACAAACATTAATTTTATAAAAACATTTTTTTTAACTATACCTACTATATTTTTATAGCTGGTGTTATCACATCAATCGATCGATCGATGGTAGAATTGAATAGTCGACGTAGATCGATAGTTTCTAATACGCCAATCAATCTACTTAAAGTCGACCGATGTCGTTCGATGGCATCGATCGACAATCGATCGATTGGTGTGGTAATACCCTTATTCCGAAAAATACTATTTATCATCCGGTAAAATGTTGGCAACCCGAACTACTATGAATAATTACAGGTTTGAAGTAATTATACGAATTCATTTATACCCTGTATTGTACCCGGAAATAAACTGATTTAATATTTTTTTGAGAAAAATAAAAGTCTGTCATAGGATGATCGCCGACGTCACGACGGTGTAATTCGATTGGTCTTTGTGCCGGTGGTGTGGTACGACCTATATGTGATATTACCGTACCTACATTTAGGGTTCCTAATTGTCGGCGACCAGTGAAAACCTCGTAAATAGTAATTTTGGTCAAACATGTTTTATGTTATATTTAGCAAGAAAATCTCGCAATCCATATTTAAGACTTCGGCTGTCCCATTTCAAAATCTAGTAAGGGCTTAAAACGAAATGTTACAGGAGAGTGCATAAACGTAAAATCTGTTATCCTTTGAAAAGTATTAATTTTAGGTAAAACCACGTGGTTAAAGTGACTTATTAAGTTTTAAAGTGATCACGAGGCAGTGAATGGTGCATTTACTAGGTATCGATGCTAAACATTTCTGCTTATATGTGAGTTTTCACCGCTGGTGTTTTTTTTATTTGAAGTCCCTACGACTTATTAGGTTAGTAAGATTATGCAATAAAACGATTTTTGTAAAAAGTGTCCCTTACTAGGTTTTGAAATTGGACAGCCGACTTTCCTGAGATCAAATTGAATGCAAATAAAGAAGTTAATTATGAATAATGTACCCGTTTATCTGCCGATAACGTCGTATTTGTAACGACAAAAATCCTATTTTTTTTCCCAAGAAAACATCGTAATTCGCATTTCGAGAATTCATACTCAAATATTAATTACATGATACGCCCGGTTTTTCAATCGTTAGATAATTTCTATGGAATTTTGCTGTTTTGACAGATCTTCTATACTAAATAATATGTTACAGCGTGTTATTTATCCCAGAGATAAAAGATATCTGACAATTGAAAAATTGGCCCTTAGAAGGTAATGGTTCATTTATAATAAAACAAAAACTGCAGTCCATAAACTAACTGACCATGTCATTAGGAAGCTCGATGATGGAAAAAAAGCACTGGCTGTCTTCCTCGACCTTGCCAAGGCGTTCGACACGGTGTCTGTTCCACTTCTTCTGGCTAAATTGGAACGTCTGGGAATAAGAGGATTGCAACTAAGATTGTTTCAGGACTATCTCAGCTGTCGCAAACAAAGCCTCAAAGTTGAATCGTACATCAGCACAGACCTGCCTGTCTCCTTTGGAGTTCCCCAAGGATCGGTGCTAGGGCCTACACTCTTCTTAATATATTTAAATGACCTCTGTAAGTTAGATCTTGAGCAAGGCACTATTATTTCATATGCTGATGATACTGTACTATTATTCTCTGCTGACTCCTGGGATAACACCTTTACCCTGGCACAGAGGGGTTTTGATAGGGTTGCGGCTTGGTTGAAACAAAATATACTTACCCTAAACTCTGATAAAACGATGTATATGCCATTCTATATAAGAAATCCTAATCAACCCCCCTTAGAACTTACCTTAAAATCACATTCAGATGCACATGTTCATCCAGCAAACGGTAGCAGTTGTACGTGTCCTTTGTTAACCAGGAAAACCGAGGTAAAATATCTTGGCGTTATACTTGACTCATCACTGAACTTCCGTGCACATATCTCTTTACTTCAAAGCAGATTAAGAAAACTAATATAATTATGTATTTAAGAACCTACGCCATGTAGCCGACATAAAAATCCTAAAAAAAGTTTATATGGCTTTATGTCAATCTCTTCTCTCTTATTGCATCTTATGTTGGGGTGGAGCCTCCAAAACAATTCTTCTTCCCCTAGAAATTGCTCAACGGGCAATACTTAAAGTTAGCTCCTTCCGTCCCATTTATTACTCTACACATCTTCTGTATCAATCCTGGAAATTACCCACTGTTCGCCATCATCATTACTACAATCCTCAAACAACATTCCCTTACCCCCCCCCATACGAAGTAATGTGCTTAAACGACGTCGCAATGCTGTCGTCCCTCGGCCCCTACAGTTTAAACACTCATACACTCATAGATTTTTCTGTTTCAATGGTCCTTTTCTTTACAATAGATTAAACGCTACTCTTAATATCTACACATTAAACAAACGGGAATGCAAAATTAAACTGTCTCACTTCCTATTTACCTGCGATTATCAAACTACCGAGGATCTTCTTAAAACCTTAAGCTAAAATAAAGGCTTTTAATTATACGCTCGCATCCACGCACGCACACGTAGCACACCCATGCACACAACACTCACACTTACACATACTAGCACACACACACTCACACACGCACTTACAGTTCACTCCTAAACACATTTTATAGTGTTAAAAACATAATACTAATTGCCCAATCAATTGTTATTAATGGCTCACAACTTTTGGGAGAGCACTGTGACCTGAAATACAGGCTCAGCCTAGCTCAGGCGCAGGTGCACATCTTTTATTATGTACATAGAATAATAACTACAATGTATAATGTTCTACCGTCTCATTTTTTTATATGGAAATAAACAAAGGAGATGGCCCAAATCCCATACAAAAATAACCCAGGTCCGGCGCAAAGGTTTTGTGTCTCAGATTTTAGAGGATATTTAATAATAATATTCTATACTATCAGTATCTCTTTATCGGGTGGCTAACATTTATTATTTGCGATTTTTGTGTAAACGCAATCGCATTCAAGATTATCTCAAAACCATAGGGGTAGGCATACATAAATAACACACAAATAAAGTAATATAAGTATGTACATCCACCCTCAACATACACCACATTCGGCCGCAATAATGCTAAGGATGTAATGGTACATGAAAATATATGACAAGTTATAGGAACCTACTAAGACCTATAAACTTAACAGTCCCTACAACCCTACGCCCTGTAAGCCCTACAGCCCTAACCTATCATAATATGCCTAGTATGTGATATAGAAATATACAGTGTGTCCGGTCATGGACTAGCAATATTCTAGGTACTTATATAACAACTATTCTAGTACACAATTACACTATACACTAGGATCCAATCCACTTCCACTTTTTTGTTGAGATATTCTTTACGTGTGTACAAAAAAAGTCATATCTCTCAGAGTTTTAGTTTCAGAGTTTAGTTTTAGTCCTACTGAGATAAAAGAGGGCTTATTCCGAGGGCGGCAATATTGTCTGTCGTTAATATTATGATACAATGGGTTCTCATTTTCATAACTTTAAGATAGAGAATACCTCAACAAAAAAGCAAAATGGCTGCCAAATAGCAGGGAAGTGGATTCGACCCTAGTGTGTAGTGTATTTGTGTACTAGAATAGTTGCTATACAAGTGCCTAGAATATCGGTAGTCCATGACCGGACACAATGTATAAATAATTCAGGATGTTTGCACCATACGACCTAAGGTTGCAGACGGATAAAAGACAGGATGTCCAGGTTTGGGAAGGGTAATCTTACTGCCAGTCCGGCAGATTCACGAGTTAAAAGTTGTTCATTATTATGGGTATTTTAACATCCTTTCGGATTAGTACCCCCTTTCCGACTAACCTTGCATATGCTTCTCCTCATAATAATGTAACTGGTATGCATGAGGTGAGACAGCGCATCAGCAGGTATACATGACATGTCATAACTATACAGAATGCGAAATAATACTTTACGTTAAGTAAGACAAAAGAATTGGATTATAATAATGTGTTATTTATTTTTAATAACCTGTAGGTATGCTTATTATAGGTTTTATATCAGTATGCTTGTTTGTAAACAATTAACGAATGAATAGTAAATATTTTGGTCGTTAAATGAGTTTTTAATAAGAACGCCTACAAAACTTATTGAGCAAAAAAATAATGTTAGCCACCCGACAGAGTGATAGTGATAGTTTTAAATATCATTTTTAAATATCCTCTAAAATCTGAGATACAAAACTTTTGCGCCGGGCCTGGGTTATTTTTGGGCCATCGCCTTTATTATTAAAATTTATTATTATTAAAAATAAAACAGTGAACTTCCTTACAACATTTTTCAGGAAACTGTGTTTTCCGTCTCCTGTAAAATGTAGTTTTTTTGCAATTACGAGGTTTTCACTAGTGGCCGACGATTCTATATATTTTTTTGTTATATTTACGTGTTTTTTAAAGTTGAAGTTTACATAAAGGGGTGTACCGATTTACTTAATTCTATCTTTTTTTTTTTTCTTTTCTCTTTCTTCTATCTGCAATCAGCCCCTAAGCTTTAATCAGATTGGTTGTTTCTTTACTGCCAGTTCGAGATTGTTCACATCCTGCGATGCGTCATCTCATTAATAGATTTAGTAGTGTTGGTTAGATTGACGCTATTCGTTCTCTTTTAAGTCTCTAGGTAGATTCTGAGGACTTTAGAAGTGTCACAGCGAGTTCATTTTTATGTCGTTGGAGTCTTTCCTTATAATTCTTGTAGGACTTTTCTACAACCTCCTTGATAGTTTGGATTTGTAGGTACTCATGTACTTCAATGTTTTTTGTGAACCAAGGTGCACCACATAAGGTTTTTAGTGCTTTATTTTGGAAGCGCTGTATTATTGCAATATTTGAGTGGCTTGCCGATCCCCAGAGCTCTATACCATATGTCCATATAGGTTTAAGGATGCATTTGTAAATTAGAAGTTTGTTTTCCAAGCTTAGTGATGACTGAATGACTTAATTCTATCTGTATAGGTACCTAGAATGGAGCAAAATTACACTTTTTTCTCGACCAGAGGTCGTAAAATCGCCCTGCTTGTGTAACGTAACAAATAAACACAGTACAACACTCGCAACCCCAAACTTCCCTTTGTTGTGTATGCTATTGTTACATACGCAAACATCGACACAGCAAATATCTGTAGGTCATACAAATATTTGTTCCGTGCGGGGATCGAATTCGAACATTGTCAAATGTTAGTATGCGATCCGAGAAAACAAGATATCTTTGGCTTAGAGCCGTACTGCAGCCAAAATAATACATACCTAAGTCCCAACAAATATCATACATTTTTTGAGTGAACAAAACAAATTATTAACAAAATGAATTTATAAGGCGAATGACAGTGGAAACACCAGTAGAGGACGCCCTAGAAGGACATACATTGATTTATTGGTGATGTTCTTCAAAAAGGACAGATGCGTAGTACTTTCCACCGGCGTGCGTGTATGACAAGATGTATGACCGTGGACAAAGCGAATGGAGTATGTAAGAAAGAAAAGAAAGAAAGAAAAATGCGTTTATTGGCATTACAGCAAAAATACACCTTAAAACTAAAAAAAAAACAGATAATAATTATTGTAATGCCAAAAGGGCCTCAGCTCAGCATAATGTCAGATGATAACACTAGGTGTACCACCTGACGCTGATTTTCAGCTGCAATCCACGAGTGCCATACGCTGGAATAATAAACATAAGAAATTGTGTGTCCGTTTTTAATATTAAGAGAATAACTTAAAGGTGATAGATAACTGATAACGATAACATAAAAAGCTCATACAAAACAAAAATAAAATATGTGTGTGTGTGTTGTGTTGTGATTATTAACACTCAAATAAAATACCCACTAACGGTAAGGATCGTAGCATGTGGCGTTCTACAGTTTCTGCCTACCGCCTTGGGGAAAAGGCGTGAGTTTATGT